>OX344796.1:7064998-17064998 GCA_947034925.1 Eudemis profundana | reverse complement strand
TAAGAGAGGGGGTAGGGATTATTACCTAGCGTACCGGACCCTTAATCTGTTTGTTTGTGTCACTTTAGTTTATCCGTGGGCTTTGTTTGTCTTCGGTTTCTTATTTTATCTCATCTTCTTAGGTTAGAAGTCACTAAAAGTAACCTTCCGTGATATTTCGGTTAGTAATTTATCTGTAAGTTCCCGGTTGCCTTAAGTTTGCACCTGGTTTCCTTGGTGTAACTTACAAATTAGGTGCAAACTTAACGCAACCGGGAACTGATTGATAAATTACTTATTGAAATATCACCGAAGGCAACTTTTAGTGATTCCAATCCTAAGAAGATGAAATAAAATAAAAAACCGAAGACAAACAAAACCCACGGATAAACTAAAGTGACACAAACAAACTGATTAAGGGTCCGGTACGCTAGGTAATATTCCCTACCCCCTCTCTTATTATTAATGTTATTTTAAAAAGTTATGCAAAAAATGTCAACAATTCTACCTTTTTAGAAAGCTTATGAACTGAGGAACTAATTTTAGTAATTTTTACGCGAAGTGTCGTAAATTTTTTTTAAGTAATGCCTCAAAGAATTACAAAATTTTGAACAAAATCCAAAAACTTTTGACTTTAAACTCTTTTATTGGTAACATTTTCAAAGGTTTTGGCATGTTTTTTGGATTTTTCGTAATCAACCATTTATTGGCTATTAGATGATGGCTCTTTTTCATTACTAATTTAAGTAGTTTTTTCACAATAAGCAGTTTTAGATCGAAAGGCGGGTTTTAAAAAAAATAAGTTAAAAGTCAAATAACTTGATAACCATTGAGTTTTGACCCCCAGTTGATTGGCCTTAAATCATTGCAAATAAGCTCTAGAATAACCCCTTTCAAGGAATAGGTCGAATTTCCAATCACCCTGTATACTTACCAAATACATTCACAGGGGTCCACCCTGATAAGGAAAATACTCGATACACGAAAATTAATTCGTGCTATAGTCTCTCGGGTGTCTTTCACTCTTCAAGCTGTAACTTCTAGTTGTGTAATTGTACATTTGTAGTACTTTGCAGTGCTTGTCTTATCTTTTCTAATTTTCGTGACGTGCAATACACGTCCAAACCCATAGGGAAGACCCCTGATCGTCTTTCTAGGGAATAAATTGCTTATAATTCAAAACTCGTTTAATTACTTCACCTAAATAAGTAATATCTAGGTATTAATAACATGTTCAGTTTACTCATGCTTCCATATATTAATTTAGATACAACTAATTATCGGATTATTACAATCAGATAACGGTGGCATTAACTCCACAGAATGTTAATTAATATGTTAATCCAGTGGTTCCCAGTATCTATCTGTCTATCAGCCACGGACGTCCACAAGTGGAGATAGACCTTCTCCATATATCGCCACAGTGTGCGATGCTGTGCAATCGCATCCACCGACTCCCTGCCAACTCCCTCGAGGTTGTGTCGGGCCGTCCTACGTTGCGCTTACCTATGCTGGGAACGGGCACGACGAAGGTGTTGCCAACTGGTACCGCCAACCTAAGTCCCTACCCTACCCTACCATGTACCCTATCATGCTGGGGCTACATTGACGGAAACGCCCTTAATTTATTGCGATGAAGGACGATTAACGTAAGTGTAGCTACGACTTACTATATTTGACATTGACACTTTTAGAGATCATTTTGGCAGTTTGATTTGACAGGCATGATAGTTTCCTTTATTGTCCGCCCATGCTTCTTGTCGTTTAGTGCTGCCATGTATAGTTCATGCATGTTCCCTATACGTGGTCGCGACTCCTGAACTGTACTGCCCACTGCCACTTCAACCCTACAATTCTGTTTAGTCTGTTATTTTGCATTCCCAGTAAATTATACAGTACGTAGTAGGTAGTATAGTAGGTTATGTCTTCTTGCACACATAAACCGTCATTACTAGGACAGTGTATGCTGCTGTCTGAGGGCCCACTCAGAGTGTTACTAAATAGTACCTAACAAACATTCAAACCTCCAAACATCTTCACATCGCGCCAGTACCGCCGCCAGCAGCTCGCGCCAGTAAAGCCGCCAGCAGCTCGCGCCAGTACCGCCGCCAGCAGCTCGCGCCAGTAAAGCCGCCAGCAGCTCGCGCCAGTACCGCCGCCAGCAGCTCGCGCCAGTAAAGCCGCCAGCAGCTCGCGCCAGTACCGCCGCCAGCAGCTCGCGCCAGTACCGCCGCCAGCAGCTCGCGCCGTTAAAGCCGCCAGCAGCTCGCGCCAGTACCGCCGCCAGCAGCTCGCGCCAGTACCGCCGCCAGCAGCTCGCGCCAGTACCGCCGCCAGCAGCTCGCGCCAGTACCGCCGCCAGCAGCTCGCGCCAGTACCGCCGCCAGCAGCTCGCGCCAGTACCGCCGCCAGCAGCTCGCGCCAGTACCGCCGCCAGCAGCTCGCGCCAGTACCGCCGCCAGCAGCTCGCGCCAGTACCGCCGCCAGCAGCTCGCGCCAGTACCGCCGCCAGCAGCTCGCGCCAGTACCGCCGCCAGCAGCTCGCGCCAGTACCGCCGCCAGCAGCTCGCGCCAGTACCGCCGCCAGCAGCTCGCGCCAGTACCGCCGCCAGCAGCTCGCGCCAGTACCGCCGCCAGCAGCTCGCGCCAGTACCGCCGCCAGCAGCTCGCGCCAGTACCGCCGCCAGCAGCTCGCGCCAGTACCGCCGCCAGCAGCTCGCGCCAGTACCGCCGCCAGCAGCTCGCGCCAGTACCGCCGCCAGCAGCTCGCGCCAGTACCGCCGCCAGCAGCTCGCGCCAGTACCGCCGCCAGCAGCTCGCGCCAGTACCGCCGCCAGCAGCTCGCGCCAGTACCGCCGCCAGCAGCTCGCGCCAGTACCGCCGCCAGCAGCTCGCGCCAGTACCGCCGCCAGCAGCTCGCGCCAGTAAAGCCGCCAGCAGCCCGCGCCAGTACCGCCGCCAGCAGCCCGCGCCAGTACCGTCGCCAGCAGCTCGCGCCAGTACCGCCGCCAGCAGCTCGCGCCAGTACCGCCGCCAGCAGCTCGCGCCAGTACCGCCGCCAGCAGCTCGCGCCAGTACCGCCGCCAGCAGCTCGCGCCAGTACCGCCGCCAGCAGCTCGCGCCAGTACCGCCGCCAGCAGCTCGCGCCAGTACCGCCGCCAGCAGCTCGCGCCAGTACCGCCGCCAGCAGTTCGCGCCAGTACCGCCGCCAGCAGCTCGCGCCAGTACCGCCGCCAGCAGCTCGCGCCAGTACCGCCGCCAGCAGCTCGCGCCAGTACCGCCGCCAGCAGCTCGCGCCAGTACCGCCGCCAGCAGCTCGCGCCAGTACCGCCGCCAGCAGCTCGCGCCAGTACCGCCGCCAGCAGCTCGCGCCAGTACCGCCGCCAGCAGCCCGCGCCAGTACCGCCGCCAGCAGCCCGCGCCAGTACCGCCGCCAGCAGCTCGCGCCAGTACCGCCGCCAGCAGCCCGCGCCAGTACCGCCGCCAGCAGCCCGCGCCAGTACCGCCGCCAGCAGCCCGCGCCAGTACCGCCGCCAGCAGCCCGCGCCAGTACCGCCGCCAGCAGCTCGCGCCGTTAAAGCCGCCAGCAGCTCGCGCCAGTACCGCCGCCAGCAGCTCGCGCCAGTACCGCCGCCAGCAGCTCGCGCCAGTACCGCCGCCAGCAGCTCGCGCCAGTACCGCCGCCAGCAGCCCGCGCCAGTACCGCCGCCAGCAGCCCGCGCCAGTACCGCCGCCAGCAGCCCGCGCCAGTACCGCCGCCAGCAGCTCGCGCCGTTAAAGCCGCCAGCAGCTCGCGCCAGTACCGCCGCCAGCAGCTCGCGCCAGTACCGCCGCCAGCAGCTCGCGCCAGTACCGCCGCCAGCAGCTCGCGCCAGTACCGCCGCCAGCAGCTCGCGCCAGTACCGCCGCCAGCAGCTCGCGCCAGTACCGCCGCCAGCAGCTCGCGCCAGTACCGCCGCCAGCAGCTCGCGCCAGTACCGCCGCCAGCAGCTCGCGCCAGTACCGCCGCCAGCAGCTCGCGCCAGTACCGCCGCCAGCAGCTCGCGCCAGTACCGCCGCCAGCAGCTCGCGCCAGTACCGCCGCCAGCAGCTCGCGCCAGTACCGCCGCCAGCAGCTCGCGCCAGTACCGCCGCCAGCAGCTCTCGCCAGTACCGCCGCCAGCAGCTCGCGCCAGTACCGCCGCCAGCAGCCCGCGCCAGTACCGCCGCCAGCAGCCCGCGCCAGTACCGCCGCCAGCAGCCCGCGCCAGTACCGCCGCCAGCAGCCCGCGCCAGTACCGCCGCCAGCAGCTCGCGCCAGTAAAGCCGCCAGCAGCTCGCGCCAGTACCGCCGCCAGCAGCTCGCGCCAGTATCGCCGCCAGCAGCTCGCGCCAGTACCGCCGCCAGCAGCTCGCGCCAGTACCGCCGCCAGCAGCTCGCGCCAGTACCGCCGCCAGCAGCTCGCGCCAGTACCGCCGCCAGCAGCTCGCGCCAGTACCGCCGCCAGCAGCTCGCGCCAGTACCGCCGCCAGCAGCTCGCGCCAGTACCGCCGCCAGCAGCTCGCGCCAGTACCGCCGCCAGCAGCTCGCGCCAGTACCGCCGCCAGCAGCTCGCGCCAGTACCGCCGCCAGCAGCTCGCGCCAGTACCGCCTTTAGGAGGATTATATTTTTAGCAATAGATTATACTAAAAATAAATGGGTAATTTATTTATAAAACCCGGATGAAAATTGATTATTTTTTATCTGTCGCCATTTTATCGAAAACGGTTTGGATTGGCCGATGACGTCACATCATTGTAAACGGCATCGACAGCATCTGTCAATCCTATTCGTTCAAAATTCTGTCATTCAGAACGTTATGCGATCCTCGTTGACGTTTGTCGGTTTACTATCGTGTTACGTCATAGACGCCATATTGTCCGAGAAAGCGTTTTGGCGCCTAATTTTAAAAGAGCATTTTTATTTGCTTTTTTCAGAAAAAATACACAAAAGAATTAAAAATAACCACTTTCTGAGTGCTCAATAGACATCATTAAACAATCTGAGTTACTTTTCAGAAACCTGTCAAGTAGCCTATAACCGCGTCCGAGGATGTGAGTCTGAAAATATTAGCTTCTGTGGATGTCAGAAAATAGTATATTACCCAACTAGGATGGTAAAACAAAGAAAGGCCGTGATCGCAGATGTTTGCGGCCCGAGCTGCAAGCGAGGGACGTAAATATGCGATCGTGGGCTTTCTTTATCACCTCCCGTGTTGTGTACATAATTTTATGTCTACACTTGGCCAGAAAGCGACCGCACGCTACGCGTAAGGAAAAAGCCACTTTATGGCCAGGTGTGGCATAAAACATATTTTTCAAACTGTCCCCGATTAAGTACGGTGCATATATTCCGATCAGTATGACATCGTCCGACCCACACCCATTGCTATGTAAAGTGCGGTCTCTACGTCACATCGACATGTCACGTTGATTTGTAATATACTACCAATTTTATTCCAAAAGTTCCTAATTTTTAGGATTCCGTACCTCAAAAGCAAAAAAACGGAACTCTTATAAAATCACTTGTCCGTCTGTCAAGACCCTTTATCTCGGAAACGCGTAAAGATATCGAGTTGAAATTAAAACCATATACTTAGGTACTCTGGTCTACAGTCCTTTTAAGCTATGAAAATTCAAACTTCTAAGTTAACGTGAAAAAAAGGTGCGGCCGTTTATGCTGCAAAAAACGTAAATATCAACACTCTCAAGGAAATCAAAATTCATAGGGTACTTTCCGTTGACCTAGAACTATGAAATTTGGCAAGTAATACCGTCTTATACTACAAGTATAGGAAAAAATCTGAAAACTAAAAACAGTAATCTGAAATCATTAAAAAAAATTATAGACGGAGAGCTAGCGACCAAATCGGTCATGTGGCTTCAGCTGTATTGAAAATCCGTTAGCTACTTCCCTGAACAACCTTTTCTTATAATCTTCGTGCTGGCAGGCCGCGGGTGGTGGGTGCGGGTGTAAAGGGGTGGGGAAAAAAAAGAAAAAAAATGTGGGCTCAGCGACTTTAATTTTTTTTTTCAAACAGTTGCTCTGTACTCCCTATGCACCCAAAAAAAAAATTAAATCGATCGGGTGGTGGGAAAGGGTTGCCAGCGTTAATTAAAAGTACCAAAATAATAATAATTTTCATGTGGGCTCAGCTGTATTGGCTTTTTTTCTGACGCGAGGTTAATCAATATGTAAGCCCCAAAAAAATAGCCATGCAAAAATATCGGTGGGAAGGTATCGAAAAAAATTGTTGAAATTACTTTTTTAGCTGTATGAAAAAAATATTTTTGTATGAACGAAAAAATTCTGATTTAAGATTCGGACTTGTAGACCCCAAAAACCCCCCGACACCGAATTTGGGCCCCCTCAGACCAATTTGAAAATCGGCCGCCATTTTGAAGTCGCCATCTTGGGAAAAAACAAATGCAGCTCTCTTTGTCTTGCAAATCTCTATGACATTTGGTCGAGCACCCTGTACCTATCTGCCACCGTTTAGGAGATAATGCGATAAAAAAAAAAATCGCCATACAAAATTTTTTCGATACCTTCCCACCGATATTTTTGCATGGCTATTTTTTTGGGGCTTACATATTGATTAACCTCGCGTCAGAAAAAAAGCCAATACAGCTGAGCCCACATGAAAATTATTATTATTTTGGTACTTTTAATTAACGCTGGCAACCCTTTCCCACCACCCAATCGATTTAAATTTTTTTTTGGGTGCACAGGGAGTACAGAGCAACTGTTTGAAAAAAAATTAAAGTCGCTGAGCCCACATTTTTTTTTCTTTTTTTTCCCCACCCCACTACACCCGCGCCCACCGCCCGCGGCCTGCCAGCACGAAGATTATAGGAAAAGGTTGTTCAGGCAAGTAGCTAACGGAGTTTCAATACAGCTGAAGCCACATGACCGATTTGGTCGCTAGCTCTTAGGCTATTACTTTACTAAGAGAATCAAAATGTATAGGGTACTTTAATATATGTACCTACAAATTTGTACGGAACCCTGGGTGGGCGAGTCCGACTCGCACTGTCCGGTTTTTTTGTATTACTTTCAAAGTTTCAATAGGTACTAACGATAGGTAAATAAAACATGAGGTCATTTAGATCATTTTATTTAGTCAAATTGATTTCATTGGCACTTTTCACTAGATAATTAATTTGGTACAATCAGCATCAAAAGTTGGTACACTAAGTAGAATGTAGGGATTGATTGAATGGGAGGGAGAAGCAGTTTTTTGTCATTTAAACATATGTTGAAACATCAAATATAAGTGTGTCCTTGGGTCTTTTTGTGAATTTTCGGAAACGACATTTAAGCGCCAAATAATTTAAAAATATTGACTGCAGACAATTATCATATTGCAGATGAATGATGCGACAGGTAGTAAAAGCCCCTTTTTCACGTGGTTTAATTCATTTAATACCTATTTCGAACAGTATTAACATCGATATATGTATTTGATGATAATTCTGCCTAACGCACCTTTTTTTATATTGATTTTCCTTTTTTCCGTTTTTATAGACTTTTGTATTTGACTATTCTAATTTTTGGAATGTCAATAAAAAGAACCATGTCTGAACCAGTTGCGTTTTCATTTCTAACAATAACAATAATTGCGATACACACTACCAAATCAATTATGCTTAGGTACTGGTCATAATTTAAATGTATAACCTAAGTAATATAACTTATAAAAATAACAAAAATTGCCTTGTAACTTATACCTAGCGGCAAGGTTCAAGGATTATCTACATTACCAACATAAATGTTGAATGTAAACCACAGTCCTTTTAATAATTACTAAAATTATATTTCTTATATATAGGTACTCGTATAACTACCAGAGGGTGTCCGTCAAGATAGCGTACACCGTAAAGATATTTAGAATCTGATGCAGCCAATAAATAGTACCGACGAAATACCTAGGTGAAAAAAATAGGACCCTTAAACTTTCTGAAATATAAGGCCGGTTCACGGTGTTACCGAGATATAGTGAGCTCTTTCTACCTATAAGAAATTCCCGGGTACGCCAGCTTGACGGTGTGAAATTTTATACACCGTTAAGTTATGGAATATCTCGGCTTCTACGATAGCTAGAGAAATGAAATTTTAGGGCCCTAGGGTACTATTTGGGTACTATTTTTTGAGATATGAAGCGTTTCCAAAAACATAGCCGTTCCAGAGATACAAACGGTGTACGCCAGCTTGACGCCCGGTAGCGTACACCGTGAACAGGCCTTATATTTCGAAAAGTTTAAGGGTACTATTTTTTTCACCTAGGTATTTCGTCGGTACTATTTGGGTACTATTTATTGGCTGCATCAGATTCTGACTATCTTTACGGTGTACGCTATCTTGACGGACACACCAGAGGCGTGGAATGCAAAGAATTATATTTCCACCGGCGTGTCTGTTTCATCATGGCATTAGAGGACCCTATCACGGTATAATACAGTAATTTTTCTCCGTTTTTATACTTTGACCCTATGGTCCGTAGTGTTCTTAAAGAAAATGTAAGTCAAATTTGCTTCGACTTTGCCCAAGTATGCCCTTGGCTCCACGCTACTGATAACCTAATAAAATATACACTAACATACTTGAACAATATTGTCAAATTTAAAATATAATACAATATACAAAACATTACTTAATCTGAGTCATATTTTGAGAACACAACATAATTAAATAAGAGAACTAATAAAAAATAAGAGCATTAAGAATTCTTTTATTTAAAGAGTACTTATGCATTTATAATTGAAACCAAAGACAGGGTTTGACTAGCCTTATTTAAAAGAACTATATGAACAAACCTACTCTCCAAAGTCTTAAATCTAGTTAATTTTGGTATTATTTATAATGTATTTCAGTTTATCAATTTACGCCATTGTTTCTAATCTAGCGATATTTGATGACAATTAGTAAACACATTTACTAAAATGGAAAATTAATTCAGAATCTTAGGTAATCATATCATTCGATTGTATGTAGGTACATTAAATCGATCCAAAGAAATGTAAACAAATCTGTGAGAAAAACAAGTTTCATTTCGGTGATTGCTATCACGCCTAAACTCATTCTTGCTTCCAATTTAGCATCGTAATATAGGGTAAATGGGTTATTCTTCAGAAATATGTCTGCGGTCACCTTATTCCTCTGTCTTTTTTCATACTGAATGTAGGGAGACAGAGGAATAAGTCGCAGACATATTTCTGAAGAATAACCCAAATATGATGCAGTTTTCTTCAAAAACATTCAGATATTTTTGAAAAAAAGTTGGATCAAATCATTTCCATTTATTAAAAAAGGTTGAACAAATTACAACGTTTCAGTTACCTAACTTCGAAGCTGTTAGAGAACCCGTGGTAGGGGTAGATACCGCCGAGGATGTACTTATAGCTACCGTAGTGATGCAGGCGGTAGGTGCCGGGCGGCGTGCCGGCGGGGATGTGCCACTCCACCTCCGCGTGGCTCGTGCCCAGTACCTTGTTGTTGCGGTGCCAGATGAACCTATCAAAATTACAACGAAGTTAATAAAAAAAATCCATGCATCGAAAAATTAAAGGTAGCAGGCATACTCCGAACGAATCCACTGAATAACTGCCCACGTGCTGGCGGAAGAGACCTACTTCACATTTTACCATCGCCATCGGCTTAGAATTCGGACAAAAAATAAAAAATTGGACAGAAACACCGGCTGTTATATAAGTTCTTTGAAGTAAGTTTATGTTCAGACTTAAGTGGACGTCTTTCGGCGGATGATGACGTCATCTGTCCTCATGAATCAAAACGGGATCCTCATAATATTATGAGTCATTCCGCGGGTAAGGGTACCTTACGGACGTTGTCGCTTGCGTCGTATCCGACTCCGTTACTATAGGATATCAAGAAAGAGGGGCACAAGCGACAGCGTCCTCAAGATACCTTTAGCCGCGGTCACATATTATCCAAGTAACTAACTTCACATTAAAATCTTGCCAGATCCCGCTAAGCTTCTTGACGAAGCCTTTTTATCTAAGCTATGCTATAGTAACGTAGCGTGGCGTCAATACAACACGATTCTCATCGCCTTCCCTCAATTTAAGGCAATTTTTCAAGCACCAAATAAGACTAGTTCCTACTAAAAGAAAATCGAAAACCGTTTTTACGTCGGGCTACTTCGGGGTTGGTCGAAGTAAAAACGGCTTACATTTTCTTGAGCCACAAGTTTTGTTTAGCACCGTGCCTCCGTGCCACTGCTAAATCTAGCAAAGTCTCACTTGGTCTCCGGCCTAGCGACCTAGTTCGACCCCAGGCGCTTTGGCCCCCACCTATTCCGATCCTCCTTGAGGGGACCGGGACTAGCGACCTGGTTCGACTCCAAGCGCCCCCGGCCTCCCCAAGGTGGTCCGGCCAGCGACCTGGTTCGACCCCAGGGTACACCACGGTCACCTAGTTCGATTTTTGCTACGTCCAATAAGGTTTGCAAGTTAGACTACAAAAAAAATCACTTGGTCTCCCAGTCAGCGTCCGTGGCGACCACCGTCCACGCGTCGTCCGCCTCGGACTCCAGGCGCTCCACCGTCGCGTACCAGCTGCCGTGGCGGATGTTGTTACGAGGGTGACCGGATACCTGGTGACACGATTTACAAATGACAGGGAGCCGAAACAGTAAGGTAGACGTCGAGTACTTGACACGGTCCCAGTAGTTACACTCTTGAATGTTGTCATTAGCAATACAGGTGGCAGCAGGGTTTCAACTATTGGTCATTAATTAAAACAAAATTATTGCTTTGCTAATCCGCGATATGATAACGTGTTAGTCAATTAGTGCTAACCCGTTATACCTAATTAATAAGTTCATATCTTCAACGGACACCGGACGGTTAACATCTCCAGACCATCCTGAGGATGCCTCGTAGAGAGGCGGAGCACGTGTCGAGTTTTGGATCTTTGGTGGTGGCTTGTTATATTTATTTGCATGGGAATGCATGGAAACATACGCAAGTGATTATAACGGGTTAGCACTAATTGACTAACACGTTATCATATCGCGGATTACGAGTAGCAAAGCAATATTTTTGTTTTAATTAACATTTCCGCAAAGTAACGCCTGATTCAATCAATAATTGGTCATTCATTAGCATATCACATGCAACACTAGGACGTTTTAGGAAGTATTGATTTGATATCTAACAATTTTGAATCACAATATTTAAAGGGTAGGGAGTACGTAGAGGCAGACAAATCTCGCATCTTGCATGCGTGCCTCAAACGGTCACCATATCCTGCAGATTACCAACTCATAAACAGCCCGAGCATATGTCCCCCTATAACACCATAGGTGTGCCACGCTGTATTGTGACTGCCGGGTGCAGTCACCGAAATCCTCCCCACGACGGCATCTGCTGATCGCAAATTACTCACAAACAGAGCGGTCACTATGTCCCCGTAGTTGTAGGTACTGCGGTTGCGGCTGGCTGGTGCAGTCGCTGAAATCCTTGCTCCACGAAGGCTTCTGCTGATCGCAGATTACTCACAAACAGAGCGGTCACTATGTCCCCGTAGCTGTACCGGGTGCGGCTGGCTGGTGCAGTCCCCGAACTCCTCACCCCACGAAGGCAGCTGATCGCAGATTACTCACAAACAGAGCGGTCACTATGTCCCCGTAGCTGTACCGGGTGCGGCTGGCTGGTGCAGTCCCCGAACTCCTCACCCCACGAAGGCAGCTGATCGCAGATTACTCACAAACAGAGCGGTCACTATGTCCCCGTAGCTGTACCGGGTGCGGCTGGCTGGTGCAGTCCCCGAACTCCTCACCCCACGAAGGCAGCTGATCGCAGATTACTCACAAACAGAGCGGTCACTATGTCCCCGTAGCTGTACCGGGTGCGGCTGGCTGGTGCAGTCCCCGAACTCCTCACCCCACGAAGGCAGCTGATCGCAGATTACTCACAAACAGAGCGGTCACTATGTCCCCGTAGCTGTACTGTGGCTGCGGCTGGCTGGTGCAATCGCCAAACTCCTTGCCCCACGGCGCAGCGTCCCACAGCACCGGCGGCACCAGCGTGATCAGCTGGTCGCTGAAGTCCGGCGGCTGCGGGCCCGGGTCTAGCGACACTTCCTGACGTGATAAATCTTTGTTAAACTATACATGTATACACATCAAAAGCTTCAATTCCACTCGAGCACTGGATATGGATCAAACTTAATACTATCTCTATGCTGCTAGTCTCTTCGTACAAACAGAATGTAAAGAGCAGATAAAAACGCAAGACTTACCTTGACCAAGGCTTCAGTCAGTTCAACATACTTATTAAGGTAAATGTCAAGAGTGTGCGGGCCGAATATCGTAGATGCAGCCTCGTATCTTTGCGCCTGTAAAGATGGAAATTATACATTAAGTAAGTACGGCTAAACCAATAAGTAGCTTGGGTAATTTTATTACTCGAAGGCGACGAAATTCGAGAATTCCGTCGGTTGCAAGACTTGGAGCCCGGAGGAGTTTTGAAACCCTCTAGGGTACTTCACATTTTATTCCGTTTTGCTGGTTTACAGTAGCGTAACAACAGGGTGGCAGAGCAAGCAAAATGCCACGGACCCCGGCCTGAGGGGTCCCCCGACTTGGGTTGAGGATACAACGAACCTAACATTTATTTCAAAATTTCGCAGGGTGTCACGATAAATTACGCCAAATGGTCAAAGCCCATGGTGATTATGCGTCAAAGCTCCAATCGGTCAGTATACGTGCCTCCAATGGCAGCAAAGACTAGCTATCAAGCCTACCTGATACTCCTCAGGCGTAGCGATGTAATCCGAGTAGATGTTGGACAACCCCGCCAACACGACTCGCCTGCCCTCCCCCGCGACCCTCCCCACCACGCGCCGCAGCCGGCGGCCCGACATGGTGGTGAACTCGCCCGGGACAGCGGCCAGGAATAATCCGCCTATACGCGCTACGCTGCATGACACGATTTTTGGCTGCCATTCGTAGGGAAATTTTGCCTGAAAATTATATATAGACGTTAGTGATAAATGAAAATCATGTACCTTCCGAACCTTTGGTCTAGCTTTTATGTTACAGAGAGATTCAAAGCTCTATTTTGGAATTTCGTACTCACGAAACTTGAGCAGTAATATACAGGATCTGCACTAGAAACATTTTCTCATCATCGACCTTTGCTTGGGCCTTAACAGGGAAAATCAATGCTCCATTTTACAGGGGTTCAGCCAGTGACAGTGAATTTTTAACATCCTGAGATTCGTGAGCCTGAACACATATTTAGGTACTATACTTACTCGTCTTTATGACCTACGCCTGTTTAGTCGTTAGCATTAGACACCGGTTTTCACCGACTTACCTATTTTAAGGTATTTGTGCACCATATTACTGAATGTTAGTGAAACCTTATGATGCTACGCTTTGTCAAACGATAAATAAATGATAAAGCATCCGTCACGATCTGACAATATATGTGTGAGAGTGACGGATGCTTTATCATTTATTTATGACGCGACAAAGCGTAGCATCATAAGCCTACCGATCGGTCTAAAACTCCTGTCAAACTAACCCGACCCGTAGCAAGCAGAATAGGCTTCGGCGCCTGGCATTTAATGTCCTCATCGGTGGGCTCCGCGATGAAGTCCCGCACGGCGTTCCACAGCGGGTTGGTGGTGGTGGTGCCCTGCTTGAAGTCGAAGGCGCCCGGCCCGTCCGTCGTGCCCGCCGCGAAGCTGTAGCCCATGGCCGGGAGGCACCCGGACACCGTCGCGCTCTGGACAAATCGATAAAACGACATGTTTTTAACTAACTTCCAAAGGACGGTTCTCAATTCAACTGTATGTTTTTGTCTGTTTGTTACGGGATTACTCGGAGACAGCTAGACCTATTTGGAAAATTCTTTTTTTTATCGAGATTGGTCACGATCTGATGAGGGGATCTTGAAAAAATTGAGGGAAACTTTCGTAGGTATGTCATAGGCACACCACACTTACAACGATTTAGGTACTTTGTAACTCGTGCGTTTGTTGTCGAATAGGTTCCTTTGAAGTCGGTTATTGAAAAATAATAGGTAATTTTGTATTAATTATCTGTACTTCGCATTATACTTTTCTTTTTGACCCTGGCTTAATCTACTCGCTTAACACGCTCTTTAGTAGTTGTCCTAAACTAGAGGGGGAGTTCTTTTTTATCCTTCCTTCATTACTGAGGACCGCGGCCACACATTGTTAGTCTCCAGAGGATGCGGTCATAGGCCGTATGGATAACATTCTACATGCTGCCGCCAACCAACTTCTTAATGGAGTCAGACCATCTTGTTGGTGCTCTTCCCTGAGCACACCTCCCATTTATTTGGCTCAAAATTATTTGTTTCTCCAAATCATGCTTAGGGGGGCTTACAAGGCTGCAATCAGGTTTGCCAGCCGCAGCCAACAGTGACTATTCACTGAGCGCTCAAAGTAAGTGCACGCCCTAACATTGTACTCAAGCTCACAGAAAGGTAGTTACCGACATGTCTTAGGGTTAGGATTAGGAATCTGCAAAATTTGTAATTAACAATATCCTTCCACGCATTTTCAAATATAATGTGGTTTGAAACGTGCTGGTACTCACATAATTTAATTAATCGACAATTACAAAAACAACTCAAGCACGGTGGAACCAATCTTGGCAAATGATTTCATACATCTACTCGCATTGCTAATTTGATTACAGACGCCGCCGCCACGCTTAGCAAAAAATAAGCACGAAAATTATTCCTTCTTTTAGGTTTTCTCATAAAGTTTTACTTACAGCGTTAAACGTCTCAGTGACGGGGTCATATGGCTTCACAGCCTCGTTCGGCATGTCCACGAACTGGTGCACGATGCCGAGCGGGCCCGTCAGGTCTTCTCCTGGTTGGTTGAGCACATTCTGTAATCACACAACTTTTCTTGTGTAGGTACACTACACAACTCCAGTAGCGACACAAAACTTATAAAAATTAGAAGCTGCACTGTTTTACCTATACTAGTTATGAAACTGATACAAGAGAGGCCACTGATATGAGAGGCTAAGGCACGATTGTGGTTTTATACATAATAAGACCACACGAGTGTTTTAAGGCTTAATTATGTACAGTTTGCATACATTGGGTACTTTACCTACACACATATTATAAATCCTCAATAACGTGTTCGGGAACCATAAAAATGACCACCATTGCATCGCCCTGGCCAACTAGGTTTCAAATCATGCCCAACTAGATTTTAAATCATGACCAACTAGGTTTCAAATCATGACCAACTAGATTTTGCTGAATTTTTTTATGGATATGTACATCAGATGACAATGCAATATTATATTATATGATATGAAGCTGATCTGATGGTGGAGCTGGATGGTGGCCATAGGATCATTTAAATTACACAACACAAGATAAATTCACCGTGTTTGGGCTGATTAGTTCTGACGTGCAGTTTGCGATTATACAAGGAAAGAAAAGTACAATCGGCAACAAAAGCTTGTCGCAAAAAACATTTTTGACAGAAACTTATTTTGTTTTACTTCCTCCACAAAGTTCCCTTTATTCCATTCGACTTTAAACACCCCTCTCTAAAATTTGAATATTAATTAGAAGTCGCTCAGGGTCGCTAGAAATTGTATGGAATTAATTTGGGTAGTTGCCGAATATCTGGTTACGATGTTCAAATTTCAAAATTATCGCGAGCGCAATCTAGCCTGTTACTTTATGTCACATTCGTCATTCGCGTAGGTGTCACTGGAAACATAATAATATTTATTACTCAAAATCTTCAGATTTAAGCGACCCCTAAATGTTGTTGGATTTCGCTCAAATTCTGCAGTAGGGCGTTTTAAGTCTTATCAAATGAAGAGATCCTTGTGGAGACAGCTGTTTTTTTTGTACCACCCGAACATATTTACATGAATTAGAAGTACTAGAACACCTTCTCCTTATCACAGACCTTGCCGACGATGCCGCAACATTTATCACCTCAAGATAGATATAGAGTAACCTTACCATAGCGGTCTCGAACATCTTGGTGGCGATGATCTGTGTGCTCTCGAACATGTCCCGTCCCGGGCCGGAAGCGAAACACTCCTCGCCATGCAGCTTGCAGAGCAGCTTCTCCTGGTCGCAGACCTTGCCAGAGATACTGCAGTGTGGGCCGCGGGTGTTGGGCGACACGTCGCCGAGGTTGGTGGACGCAAAGGCGCAGACTATCCGGCCCTGAAATGCGATGCCGTAACGTTCAAATACTTACAATAGTGCAAATAAAGCGAGATATTTTCCGACACAGAACTTGATCATGGCTAAATCACGAATAAAACAATCGAACCGATCGAAATCGAATCGATCTTCAACTTTGCCAAAGTTTTAGGCCATCAGGGGTCAATATTTAAATTCAGTCACTAGACAATTTAAAATATAATTCATTACTGAAAAGACCCATGTTGCAACATGACAAAAAGAGAAAACGGTGAGCGTCTCGTGACATAACTAGTAACCCAAGCAATTGCCAATGTGTAATCTTGGATAATTTCGAGTAACTTACTTTACCAGGCAAAGTCCCATTGCCATTCAACGCCTTCTCCATTAGCAGAGAAGCGTAGCCGACGTTGTCGGAGGAGATCAGCTTGTTCGTGTTGTTCATGCTCGTGGGGTGCACGGCGAACCAATTGATCACACCGATGACTCGACTGTCTGGGGCCACAAACCGAACTTGGGCTAATGTTTTGTCAGTGTCGTATTTGTACCTGAAATAAGGAAAGTTAACGCTAACTTTACACGTTTACGAACTCCATTATAAGGATTTGAAATTCTAGTCCCTAACAGTCGCATGTTTATGTACATAGTATAATTATGTTTATGTCACAAACGTTGGATCTTATCCACTTCTGTCATTTGTTCTAGCACCTCCTTATAATGGTTGATAAAACCCAAAATCCAATGGCCTCCAGCCCCTTGCAGGCCTACGATGGTTGCGTATATCACGCAAAAAATAAATGATAACGCACCAGTAACTTCGTCAGTTTTACCGCATGATATATTATACGTGATCATCAGTAGCTCCCCATTCCTTTAATTTGATCTAACTAAGGTAGCAGTCTCTGCTTGGCGAGGGCATATTAGCCGATTGGAAGCAATTACTTTACTAAGAAGTTCTTACTTGGCTCTCTCTTCGGGTGGATTCCGTAAGTACGATGTGGGAGACCTGTTGATGTTGGCGTCAAGTAGTTCCGCTTCACCGTATTCTAATCGAGCTGGCGTCAGATTATTGTGAGCTATTATTATACTCTGCAATCGTTAAAGACAGAAAAGTCAGTCACTAACATAAATCTTCGGACTCAGTGCAGCAAACAGGGTGCAATAATGATTTAGTTAGACCGTGTCTTGGCTAGGTTTATTATATCAATCATTTTCAAATTAAAGGGTCTATGATAATCTATTTGAGAAAATAAACTAAACTAAAAAATATTCTGAAAAGTTGTACGTATTTTTTTTGTGAAACCATAACGCGCTCGTATCCAAAATACCGCATTCCCGAAATACCAGATTTTTCAAAAAACCAAATTTTCGATTTATGAGATTCCTGTCTTACCACATTCCCGTTACACTAGACTATAAAATCGTAAGTTACTCAAGGATCTAAATCACTTTATTGGGTGTGTTATTTTGGGAATCTTGTATACGGAGAATCTGGTGTATCGGGAATTCGGTATTTTAAAAATCTGGTATTTTAGGAATGCGGTATTTTAGGAATGAGCGCCATAACGCTTACCTTTAATATCCCAGCAATGTAACTGACATAGGTCTCCTTGACGAAGCCCAAGATTGGCAGATCGAAGAGGAAATGCATGAGGAACCCTCCCGGCGTCGAGTGGGTGTGAGTACCGCTTATAATTACGTTATTGTCGCTGTAAATGTTGCCGAAACGCTTTTGGAGACGTTTAATTATCTGAAATTGTAAAATAAACTCTTTAGTAACACACATCTAAGTACTTAGGTACTACAACTGGCATGATTAATTGATAACGCGCAGCCTAAACCTGCGTATCTGGAACCATGAAATTCAACAGGAATAACAAGGAAACAAGCATTGAAATCCCACCTAAGATGCAATGGCCTACGCAGTCATATATTTATTCGATAATATTTAATGAATAATCTTACTATGATAACCCATAATGATGCTTGAAAATGTTCGCAAAATATCTAATATTGACCTCAGTACCACGCATTAGCGAGGAAGGTCTATGTGTACCTAACGACTGACCTCTTTCCTAACCCCGTGGCCCATCATGGGCGCGTCCACAGTCACGAACACGATCCGTTGCGAGCTGTTCCCGCTGTCGTCGGCCAGCACGAAAGCCCGGGAGAACTGCCGGAGATGGATTCCGTGTCCGATTTGTTGGAAGTGCGCATATCCCATCTGAGAAAAAAACGTTAATCGAGTGTCTTTATGGTAGGTCTGTGTCTTTATTGTGTGTAAGTAGGCTTGTAAATCCACTCTGAACTTGTCTACGTATGCCAATCTTCTACAGAAGCGCATCTTTAAAGTACCTGTCCCCAGGGTTCATTTCATACCGCTTTTGGTAGATGTTTCGGAGAATTCCGTAGCTCCTCCCTTTACAATCTTGCTGTGACGAAGTATCAGAATAAAATCCCCCACGTGTCTGTTTCTGAGGCTAAAAAGCTTCTATTCAACTGGCTCATTTCCCTTGACTACTCTGAGACTGAGGCTGTTTTTACCCGACTGCGGCGAAGCCCAAAGGAGGGTTATGTGTTTGACCTGTATGTATGAATGTAAGTATGTATGTCCGTTCCTGTATCCGCTCGTAACTACTCAACGGCACATCCGATTTTGATAAATGGTACATCATTAGATTCGTCTTGATGGTGCGAGTGTCACTGGGTATGAAGTTCGTTAAAATAAACAAAATGGCGGATTTTATGCAGTTTCAATTTCAAAGTACACCGCGGTCGGGTTTTTTTTAGTAAAAATGTGGTTATTGTAAAAGTAGTATAGAAAGATTTGTTTATTTTATTTCACACTGTTTTATATTATTACCTATGTTTTTGGAATTATACTTTCATTTTAGTATTAAACTACATTTAGATTTTACCATGTTTTGTCACTTAATGCATAACTTTTAATTGGAAATTTGGATCCCCGCGATACAGGCTTAGCCTAGTGCAGGGTCCCCTGGTAATTCGTGTGCGTGATAATTGGAGTGCACTGTACTTCTTACAACCATTTTAATTACTGTATGTGTAATGTTGTCTTATTTTGTGCAATAAAAAATATTCTTATTCTTTGTAGGTACTGTGAGGTTTGTACCCTGATATACAAACCTCACCGTCTGAGTGACAGGCTGGCAGCTTTTGGAACTATTCATTTGAATTTAATAGAATACAGTCTGTCTCGCTCTAGTTTAAGAAGATATGTTTTAGTCTTAAGTTAGCTCTAGTACCGAGCACTTGAAATAAAAGTACATTATCAAAGTTATTCCTTTTATCATTTCCTGGTCCACCTTCACAGTACGTGCCATGTAAGTTACATGCACAACTAACTATTCATATGAGAGAGGTGAAATTACAAAGAAAGACGTAACAAACATGTGCAGATAATCAAAAAATCAGAAATATAACAATATATTGGATACCTAAGTATATGTAGTATGAAACTAAAACTTAATATTTCAACATCTCCTGAAACTACGTCAAAATCTTTATCAAATAGATTAAAATGGCGCCAAAATAATATGTAAACATACATGACCTATCATACTGTTATACCTACTAATAATTATTGACAGTCACTGACATAATGACTGTCAACGGGTACCTACCCGTGTGTGCGAGAATGTGGAAAATTGCGATTATTTTAAAGAAATGCGATTTATGGTCCACAAGAAGACTGTTGAGCTGAAATTGGTTGCGATTTAAGCTTACCATTTTTTACTGGTTCCGCCAATACATAGAAATAGTAAATATTTGGTTGGGTTTAGCTAAAAATAATAAAAACACTACGCAAACGACGTACAACACCACCTGAGTGGCTAAAATTGGTAACTTTCTCTAACGAATCCCCTTAATAGAGCAGACATCTGTAACAGGGGTAACCTTAGTCAACTGGCTTACGAGTACACCACACCTACAGTACCTAATAACTACTACTTAAATTAATATAAAAACCTTAACCATATTATGCAAATGCAAGAGTGTTTTTATTTTGATCTTTAACGCTACAAGCAACAGATAGATATTGTTTTATATACTTATAGATAGAGATAGAATATGGGCAAGAGAGTAGCACAGGCTACTTTTTCTCTGATAATATACACGACTTCCGAAGGGGAAATAAGTCGAATACCTACATGTGGTGTGCCAGTGAAACCGCAAATATTTAACTAGTCTGTGGTGTTTAATACATTTTATGACCAAGAGCTCTTTTATAAGACTCTAAACAGTCACTGAGAAGATGCGAGTTCTAAGAATTTATCAAAATCACATCATCAATATCATCATCCAAGAGCAACACCCACAAGTAACTATAACGACGTTGTACAAACTTACTTGAATAATTTTGCCGCCATAGGGCAAAAGGGCCCAACTAACATTTTTTTTCGACACTGAGTTGTATACATATTCGGAATCAGTGAAATTTACTGATGCAGAATTTACCACTACATTGCATTAGATATAATCGAACCGAATTTGTTTACAAAACACATCATCTTACGCATTTTAAGGAAGTGGGTAGGACGCACTACTTACGCACAAATTTAAGTAGGTCTACATCAATTAAGAGTCAGCATAATATTGACCTGTCCTTAATTCGTTGTTAACAGTATGGAATATTTGGAAAACAATAAGTACATATTATAATTTTGTACAAAATTGCTAAGAGCATAATTATGCATTTTGATTAGTGATAACATACTACGGTGACATCAAATAACCACATTTTTACTGTTAATAAAACTCAACCGCGGTGCACTTTAAAAGTGCATAAAATCCGCCATTTCATTTATTTTAACGAACTTCATACCCGTGACACTCGTGCCATCAAGATCAATCTAATGATGTATCATTTATCAAAATCGGTTGTGCCGTTGAGTAGTTACGAGCGGACATAGGAACGAACATACACACATACAGGTCAAACATATAACCCTCCTTTTGATCTTCGCCGCAGTCGGGTAAAAATAAAGTAGCACATATATTTAGTACCTAAAGATCGCACTATTCACAAAAATGTTCGCGTAATATTGATTGAAGAACCAATATCACGAAACTTGTGTAAGTAGGTATATAATGGGGATGACGACTGGGTTAAAAATATATAATTCTATTTAGTCCGTTAGTTAGATTATGGAAAAATATGGGACACGTATTTTTTGGTTTATCAAAATATTAAAAATCGACAAAGTTGTAGATCATCAAACTTCTGGAGTGGGGGCTAGTGACGTCACTCCTAGGTGAAAATTGTAACTAGGAGTGACGTCAGTCGAAACTTCTAAGCACTCTATCCTCGTCATTTTTGTTTGTCAAACAAAAGAAAAAATACGTGTACAATATTTTTTAAGTAGGTTATTTAAATTTGTCGACTATTTCGTCAGTAAAGTAATTCGAAAATCTGACAAGAACAAAGACGGCAATTCTATCACACAATTAAATTTTGCAAGCGCATTTGTGATGATTTGAGACTTTACTGTTCTCAGGCAGCAACCGAACCATAGTCATTATATTATACTCCCGCGGTCAAGGCCGAGCTGATGTCGTAACAGCGCGGAATGTCCATTACATTCATACCGTGTTATATTAGACTACTCTATTAACATGCGTTGGTAGTAAAAGCTCAGAATATGACCTGACCTTAAAACACCTGCTCATTTAGATTGCAGTCACTGACACGTATCATAAAGGTATACATTATTATGTTATGACATGTACATTGTATATTAGGATAAGTACACATTGTATTGCGTATAGGGCATGCAATACCGGTTTTACTTGTAGGGGCCCAATACCGAAAAACCGGTTTTTCGGTATTGGCCCATACAAGTAGGTAAAACCGGTATTGCATGCCCTAGTTGCGTATAATGCATACGAACATAACTGCAATCTATGACTCTATGCTTACAAATTTAACTTGCCTTAGCAACTCTACAGTTTGATCCGTGAACTAAGCAATACAATGTAGGTATAATCTCCGACCTCATCATCAACACAAAAAAAATCAGTGTCTTGTACACAGTGTATTTAATTTGCTCCTTTCTAAGCTCGTCATTATAATTATGGATTCGTACTGAACCACGCTTCCTCCTCTTAATTTTTCGATCTACAGTCTTCAGCGATAATGAGAGTAATGACCCATTGTTACTTACGAAGCCGATCTCTGCAGGTGGTCCGGTGACGTCAGCGATCCCGACGCCGACCCTCAGCGTGCGCGCCGACGCAACAAGCGCCAGCACGCAGATCATTATGTTAACAAACATACTGAAACAAAATTGAAATAAATATATGTTTCATTAGAAGAGAAAATTATATGCCTCGGCAGGATTCGAACCTGCGTCTCCAACGGCTCTCCGGGCCAACACAGGTGCACCACCAACTGTGCCACCGAAGCGATGTACCCAAGTCCTCCAATTTTTTAACCGGTCTCTTAATTTTTTTACGCCATCCTGGGAAGCGTGTATTCGTTGAAAGACGAAAATAAAATTTCAAAATTGAATTGTCAGGAAACCAATCTAGGATAGCTCATAGCTTTATCTAGGATACAATGGACGCTTATATTTATACTAGTAAAATAATCGTGGTGTCTCATACAACTCGAGAATATTCCCGAAAATGGCACATCGCTATATGTGTCGTATTCGAACCTACTATTATGATGCTCTAGCTAGAAAATGGTAGGTAAAGGGTAGCTAGGGGAGACTGAGTACGGTAGTGCCCCTATTTATTTATTTTATCGTGCTGGAAAGTACTTTGACGCCAAAGTTCAAAGGCTAATAACCTAAAACACATATATATTATACGCTTATGCTTTTACATATCTGTAACCTACCTACTATTAAGTGCTAGTTACATTGCATTTTGACTACAGACCTAACAGACCATCAGGTTCGGACTTGTCAAATGGTCGAGGTGGTGTTACCGGGTCCTAGTCTTCGAAGCTCCCCTAATCCCCTTCCCCCCAGGAATTTTAAAATACCCCATCTACCCTTCTCCCAGACTCATTAAAGCCCATAAAATCATGCCATCCGACCATTCCGACCCCATGCAGTCCGCTCCTGCCGACAACAGATAGTTAAATTTTGTGTGTAGGCTTTCATCGATCAAATACTTTCATTTATTTCAATATCAATTGTAGTTTATTTGTCAAAATCTATCGCAGTACAAATTGAACCCAATTATCTGGCCTGTACTAGGTATTTTTCACCGATGATCACCTACTCTAGATAATGACGCACGATAAGCTGCATCTGAATTCCACTCGCGCGCATCGCGCTGAGCTGACATTGACCGTCCCTTCCTTCCGCAGCGCGTGGCTTGTGTCGGAAAGTGCTTTCTGTAGTTCCTACTGTCCTTCTGTCGCGGAAACAGGGTCGATAATTTAAAGCCTCTAGTCTAGGCCTTCTATTATTTTTGTAGAGAAGCAAAAAGTATGAGGATTTTTTAAAGCATAATTAGACACTTGACTTCAAATATTAAAAGTAAACAGTTGAAGCAAATCGAAGCCTCGATGCCAAGTTTCTGCTACTACGTACATCATGTGATTTTATTTCATTTTTACTTCAAGCAACCATAAGATAAGATAAAAGTATAAACGAAACCATGCATTCTAAAAATTTTAAATATAGAACAAATACAAAGTTACACAAAACATTGAACATTAAATTAGCAAATCATGAAAATACTTTCGAATTAAGAAAACACTTTTATTTTCAAATGAGTGCGTGCGTGCGTTTATTATCACTTTATCTTGATATCACGCGATAGCGACGATAGATAGCCTGCAAGCTTGATCTGCGCACAAATAGTTGAAATAGTGACCTCCAGTCACCTCTGTGGCTTGGCTGCGTCGTTTCGTTCGTTTTCATGTTACACTATTGTTAGTTTATTCAGGATATTGTGTGGTGACAAGGACCTACATATAGGCTATAAACAGGAAAACCAAGTTTTACCATTCGGAAATTGGTCTATAATAAACTGAGAAACATCGCAAACAACTTAGGAAATTTCAGTCATTGGCGCATTGAGTAGGTACTTAGTACAAACGACGCCACTGTTAACTTTAACGACGAAGTTTACATTCGTTTACATATGTACAGTTAACAGTGTGTTCGATTGTTCTTAGTATGCCAGGCTAGCATAACTGGCCGCGACTTCGTTTCTCGCGCGACAGAGCATCACCTGTCACTGCCGCACTATATTGAATGGAAAGGGATGGGTAGCATTTGTCGCGTGACAAAGAGTCGCGCGTCACAGTTGTGCTAGAGGTACAGATCTCACCGCCTCTACCATTATTGTGCTATAAGTGTATCCGCTCGAAAATTCAAAAATGACAACCAATGACGGACTCGTTTAGTGAAAGCGATACAAGGCTGGTAAATTGCATTAAAAGTCGACGTTTTGCTTAGGTTTCTCTTAAGTGGTTTCTTATTTTTAGAATACCATATCATGGCATGCCGATACATTAATTTACTATAGTTATGAAAAGTTATTTTACTCAGATATGTTAAGGACATAGGTACAAAGCTTCGAACGAATTTGAAAATAGCAAAGTTGCCAAGTGACTAGATTCTAGTACATTTTTCCTTCCCAGCGACGATGTTAATAACTTATGTAGGTACCAGTGGCGTTGCGTCCAAACAACTCGATTCCTACCGGCTTGCCTAATATCAGGCTTTTGACCACCTTATTCTAGAGCTCTTAGGGAAAATGTACGCCAAATCTGCACCGGCTTGCCCTAGGATATCTTTTACGCCACGCCACTGGTAGGTACCTATGCCTGTACCTTATTAATTTGTTACATTTTCTTATTAAACCAAAGTCACGTACTTTACCTACCTATTTCCTCAACATATTTCAAGTATGCGCGAGGTTTTAGATCAGTACGGTTCGACCTAGATGCAGCGCAGTGTGTCGCAGCAAAAACTGCTTTCAACTACTCGTATAATTCGTACTAGTCCACCATATTCGTTTAGTATTTACCTATTCTATGATTTTTTTAAACTCCTCTCTAAATATTAAGTTATTGTGAATGCTCGTTTTCGTTATATGACTCTATCTGACTCTATAAATGAAAACTCCGTTACACAAAACAATTTAGAAGTAAGCTAGGTACATATTATTTTAATTTAACGACTCTAAACTGTGAGTAAACAGGTAAGATTATTATGGTCTTATTTAATCAGGTATGAAAATATGTCATACAGTTAAAAACCCGCTGAAATAAATGTAGAAGTGTGTTTCCCTCATTTTCTCCTTTGCAGTTGATTGTTTTGACCGGTGGCTTTACATTTAGAATTGAAATGTTTACTTACTTGCTGCAGGCATAAGTACCTACACTTCTACAGCTCTATGTTACAAAATAAAGACCTGGGCGAATACTATGTATGTATGTAAACACTTTATTGCACAAAATAAGACAAATTACAGGGTTACAAGATTAAGGTATATGTACAAAGGCGAACTTATCCCTTTGAGGGATCTCTTCTATACTAATACTAAAGACGAGTACCTATTCAATTCGGCAAGATATAGGTAGGACCTTAGGTCCTACTTACGTTACGGTGGGGTGCTAGACAGGAAACCTCCCAGAGTGTCTAGATTCTTCTCATTCCTCTTGATCCGGTTGATCCGCAGGAAAGGGAAGCGTCTTGGCTGGTGCACCCCGGGAGCAACGGCAAGTGATTTCTTAGGGGGCACTAATTGATCACTTGCCGATGCTGCGAATGAGCCTGTCAGGGGGGGTTGGGGGGTCCCGCACCGGGTTTCCTCTGTTAGAGAACTCTCCAGGTGCGGCACGCGAGGGCGGAGTGTCGGGCACGGGCAGCATCCCTCCGACGTCTGCTTTTGGGGGGCACTGCGGGCAGGCACCAGACGGGTGACCTGTGCCGCTGCGTGGTGGCGGTGGACTAGTCCTCTGTGTCCCGTAAACCCGACCTCGATGGCAACGAGGGCCACGACTGTTGGGAGCGGGACGTAGAGGACTGGCCCACCGCGGTCCGTAAACCTGACTGTCCCCAGCAACGAGGGCTGGCGACGGTCAGGAACGGACGGGCGAGGGTCTGCGGGGCAGGGGCGTTTGTCCTCCCGTGGCGGTGAGGGTGTCTGCAGGGTAGGGGCTTTTGTCCTCCCGTGGACGGCTGCGGGGCAGGGACGTTTGTCCTCCCGTGGCGGCGAGGGAGGGACCGGGACACCGTGTGTCTGGTGCCGGTCCCTGCTTCCCCGGGGGACGACCATTTGGTCGGGGGGGAGCTGGTGAGGGAAGACTCACTGGCCATGCTACAGTGTGCTTTTTTCGGAGAGGGTTCGCCCTAGGGCGAAGGTGCTGGTGATGGCGTGGCGTTAGTAGATTCCCATTCCATCACCGTGACGGCACAGGTCGGTAGCATCCCTGGGTTTTAGTGGGTAGGCCAATTCCTTAAGGAGCGGAGAGCCCCACATAACCAATACTTAACATCTGGCTGTCACCCCCGATGGCCTTAGGTTACGCAGTGGTACGAGGGCTGATTGAAAAGTTCGCGGCCTGACCATTAAAAAAAAACTTTTTAATTTTTTTCTACCGCCATTTTGAACTCATTATTCAGTTCTCATCCCGCGAAATTTCAATTGTAAGACATTGTAAAAGTAAATTATACGTCTGATTTAAAAATAAGAGTCAACAGATTTTTCATTATGGACAATTTGGAGCAACGTGCTGTAATTAAATATCTTCATAAAAAAGGATTGACTCCAAAACAAATTTTTGACGATATGTAGTGTACATTGGGGCAATCCCCTCCATCATATACGACAGTAAAAAAGTGGGCAGCTGAATTCAAGCAGGGATGAGTCAATATCAAAGATAACCCTCGCCCCGGGAGACCAACCATTGCAACCAATCCACAGAATGTGGCAATTATATGCGAGATGATAATGCAAGACCGACGATTAAAAGTAAGAGAAATAGCTGACATCGTAGGCATCTCCTATGAAAGAACCCAAAACATTATAGTCAACGAATTAGGTTTTTCGAAGGTGTGGGCGAGATGGGTTCCGAAACTCCTTTCAGTGGGACAAAAAATCACTCGTCTAACAATTACACGCGACTGTCTCGACTTGTTTGAAGCTGATCCTCAAGACTTTTTGGACAGATATGTTACTATGGATGAGACATGGGTCCATCACTACACGCCCGAGACTAAACAGCAATCAAAGCAGTGGGTTCGTGCTGGATCTCCGCCTCCCAAAAAGGCAAAGGCCATTTTGTCGGCGAATAAAGTCATGGCATCAGTGTTCTCAGTCTTCTGGGACGCAAAGAGAGTAATAATGGTTGACTATCTCCAGTAAGGTACCACTATAAACTCGGACTACTATTGCGACCTTTTACGCCGATTACGAGAAGATCTGAAAGTAAAAAGACCTGGATTGTTGACAAAAAAAAGTTCTCTTTCACCAGGACAATGCACGTGTGCACACGTCAATAAAATCGATGGCAGAAATTCACAACTGTGGGTTTGAATTATTGCCCCACCCACCCTATTCGCCTGATTTGGCACCATCGGACTTCCATCTATTTCCAAACTTAAAAAAACACATGGGCGGTAAGAATTTTTTTACCAACGACGAGGTCCAAGCTGAAGTGGACACCTATTTTGAAGGCCTGGAGGGAAGTTTCTTCAAAAGTGGTATAATGGCTTTGAAATCCAGATGGAACAAGTGCAAAGAGCTCGACGCGGACTACGTAGAGAAATAAAAATATTAAATAAAATCTTTGGATCTGATTTAATACTTAGGCCGTGAACTTTCCAATCACCCCTCGTATGCAGTTTTATGCATTTCCTGGGGTCAAAAAAAAAAGGTCCTACTTACGGTACGTACCTTTACTACTTTGTACCTACTGGACTTATACTGTGTACGATTCCGTCCCGTACGGCAGTCAACGACCGTGCGTCGACTAACCTTGCCCGTGACCACATTGACACGGTAAATTTAGACCGACCATGAAACAGCGTTATTTTCCTTAATCAGACCAGTGTGAATTTTATTAGCTAGGTGGGTATGAATTGTTTTGTTAACAAGACTTGCCAAACAGGCTTAATTCCCTCACTATTACTGTTACCTGGGTAACTGGGACAAGGACGAAAATGAATGAAGGCGGCACGGTATGAATGCACAATGACATTGTATATATAAATAAATACAATTTTATTATGGCGAAGGTAAAAAAAATCCTTCAGGTTCCAGATGACCTTTGGTCACCTTGGTTGTTGTGCTATAATCCAATATCCGCACCAGTTTAAAATACTGGTGTATTGCACTTTGCGTGTTTCTTTACACAATCTAAATATCACGTAAGCGTTACATGATAAATTCGCAGAGACCAGCCCAATTCCTTACATTTTCCAAAGAAGACTGACTCAACTTCACATAATTCCTCTTTTTAATCTACAATGGCCTGCATTTCATAACCTACTAATATAATGATACCTTTAGACTCAAAGGGCGTAAACGCCATTAGAACCTACGGTGTTTACGCCCTTTGTCTAAATCTACCTAATTCGAATCCTTATAGGCCAACGACTGATGTTGACAATGTAGCAATAGCTAATATTTGGATTCATTACCTCTTATCGTTTAGCGTTTGTTCGATAAAACAGTACCTACCTACGAGTGGCGTGGCGTAAAAGATATCCTTGGGGAAGCCGGTGCAGATTTGGTGTAAATTTTCCTTAAGAGCTGTAGAATAAGGTGCTCAAATGCCTGATATTAGGCAAGCCGGTAGGAATCGAGTTCTTTGGACGCCACGCTACTGGTACCTACCTAACGAGCAAAATACTACGTAAAACAAATAAAGAAATTTATTCAATAACTAAATAAACAATACTACATGAACAATCAATTATCCTAAACTAAAATAATCATACTAAACTAAAATGATCATACTAAATCTAAGACTAAAGCTAAAACTACCTATTAAATTATGTACATCTTAATACTACGTTGTTTTTCCAACGTTTACTCAAATGAAACTTGTCGACTAAAATCATGTTACATTACCCTATAGACATCCGAACGTTTGTGTCGTTTGATATGAACATACATAAAACCCGATCAGTTTCATTTCACTCATGTTTCCCTTCAATGTTTATTGCCCGACAATATGGGTATATTTTAGATTATACAGTAAACAATAAATAACAAAGATTTTAGGTTAGGGAACTTTGGAGAAATTTGTGTGCACAGACATTCAGACTCGACCTAAATAATTGTTCTATATTATAGCAGGGTTTCTTAAACTGTGGTCCATGGGCCCCTTATAGGTCCGTGATACGAGAGCAGTGGGAGAGGGTCCGAGGCTATGCCTACAACACAAACTTTCATGTGCCCATGATTTTCTTTTTCTCTGATTATACGTAATTACAATGATTTTTTTCCGGACCGTTAATTAGCTTTCATGTAGACTTATGGCATCCTGATTCTGAAAATAAAAATCGTTTTCATCTATCAGCTTTAGTTTTGGAGATATGACATGTATGTAATATGCCTACCCTCACATAAAATACCAAAAAGATATACGGAAAATAAAAGCTGATAGATAGAAACGGCTGGTAGATTTAAATTCACTGTATCAAAAGAAGTGAAAAAAACTTCCGGAAAATTTTAAAAATTAAAATTTTGTAACCATGTGTTATATTCGGAAAGGGTCTGTAAGGTTTTTGAAATAATGTAGGGGGTCTGTGACCAAAAAAAGTTTAAGAAACTCTGTTCTATAGAGTCGTGTCAGGTATTTTTGCATACTACGTTTCATCATTTGTTATTTCAGGAGACTCCATAACATTGTTTTGCTACTATGAGTTTCTCCGAAAGTTGTGAAAATTGGTTCCCCTAAACTTCTAAACTATGTGTCCGAAAAATACAAAAACAATTACAAAGATAACGCTTAGTTAATACTTTCAACGTAAATTATTTTCAACAAGATCGGATTAACCATTTTTGAGTTATTGCCGATAAACTGCGCTTCTCAACAAAAGGACGTAATTGTTTCTTTTGTTGTTGTACTTTTTTTACATCGTATTTTTTACCTTATAGTTACGGCTATGGAACCCTACACTGAGTATGGTCCGACATGCTCCTGGCCGGTTTTTTGTTTTCCTTTAGCCTTATTGTGACAATAACTTCAAACAGTAAGACTGGCAGTCGAGTCGGGTGCATACTTTTTAGGATTTACTGAGCTCAAAACATAGTGATAGATTAGATATAATATTTGTTAAAATGAGTCGTAAACACTAGGAAGTAAGAAGACTACTAAAAATACAAACAGAAACATATATAGCAACCAGAAAATTTCTAAATTACTAAATTCTATATTTCATGGCAACATGAAATTTTCTTTTAAACCTAATGTTACCTACTTTTAACGGATAGTACCTAAATTATATTACCACTAGCTGTGAACCCGGCTTCGCCCGGGAAAAATGTAAAAAATCACAAACCCCCGTTTTACTTCCGTAGAAATATTTTCTTATTTTTAACAGACATTACAAAAATTAGGATGTTGAACTGATGGCTGAGTTCCAAACATTAAAATAATGTTGAAGTCGTTTTTGGTTTAAATTATCCAAATTAAATTATTGTTGTTACACTATATTTCCCGTTAGTGAGCACAGCTCTCCCCTTTAAATTAGAATCGCCCCGGTCCAGAGGCGGCGTTAGACGTAGGCGACGTGGGCCACCGCCAACGCCACGCGGTCCAAGGGCCCTCGCGCCTCGACGGCAGCACAGCAAAAAGAGCTTCGTCACCAGTTAATAATACCATTAACCGTCTTCATGGAACAGCAAAGGGCCTCGCGAAATATCTTTTGTCCACAGCAAATTTAGGTCTTGCTGCGCCACTGTCCCGGTCCCGGGCAAACTCTGGCCGGGACCTGGCGGAAGAAATACATCTAAATCATCCCACTATCTTCGCCGCGGCCGGCCCCATCCTCGTCATCCAATTTGTGGCAGCCACTTAGCGTCAGTTTAGTCAACCTATGTGTGTGGCAGATGTGGCTAGCCCGGGCACAGTCCATCTTCAACCTGGCGGGTTTGGACCCTGCATCAGCAACGCGGTTTTGTATGCGCAGTGTGGTGTTCCAGACCCGGTCAGTTCGTGTCACTCCTCTTTCAATTTAGACCTTCTTCAAAAAGTATAGAATCATCTTATGGAGTTTATGTTTAGTTTATTTTATGGAACGGTTCCTGTGTATGTAGAAGTGCCCGCGAGAGGTAAAAATTAAGATGGCGCTACTATCACAGGTGGGTAAATGTTGCAGCAAAGCGCCAAAAATTATTTGACTTTTGTTAATTCATTAGTGAAAATTGTTAATTTAATAAAAAAACATGTGACCTACATACTTAACTGATTCCCCGTATAAGATAGTTATCCTTACCTCTATCCTCTATATTATGGGGGTAAAATTAACTTCCATCCACTATTTTGCCCTCAATAGAAAAGGAATTTTCGAAAGAATTAGTATATATTTGAACATTCCCACCTCCAAGACAAAATAAAAAAACATTAGGGAATATGCATAATATTTCTTGTTTACTTTAACGAAAGCTCTTTCATATAAGAAACAGGAGGCAAAAAGTATTTTTCGAATAAGTATAAAAATAACCAAGATACCATCAAAGATTCAAAAAATCAAAAAACGTACTATAACGTCATAGTCCATGTCTTACCAACAGGTGAGATAAAAGTTAAAAAATTAAACTTAAAAAGCTACAATACCGAGTTTCGCTCAAGTCACCACTTCAGAAGGATTAAATACAAAAGTGCATCAAAATTCAAAACTGCCTATTCCTTGTTTTTTAAGCTTAGAATTTTAACTGTCATTTTCGCCTGACGTTGGTTCATTTTCATTGAGCAATGAGACAATAATATTGAGCAATTTTCACTTATGTCAGTAATTTATTAGGTACGTTTTAAAAAATAAAGCAAGATGCATAATATTTTCCTGTTAAAAGATCGTTTTCTTTGAAATAATATTCGTAAGGATATCGCACGATTTTTCTAATTAAAAAACACCGTAAACTTACGTCGCGGTCAAAGTCACACGTTACGCGCGCTTCCTTAAACTATATCAGTTTCCGAACGCAGCAAAGAAACATGGCCGACTGTTTTTGGCGTTATTCGTATTATTTTACATCTTTATACGCTTATTTCTCCGTTATACGAATTTTGCGGATATAAGTTGTCGATTCGAAAGTGTTATTTTTTTACGCTTTAATTTTTGAGATGCTTTTCGTTCAGGTCTACCGTAGGGCCCGGCTAAATTATTAATATAGATAATAAAAAGTTAATGTAGATAAAATGAAACGTACTGCCGTGTTAGTCTTAAATGACGTAAGTGCAAGATAATCGAAATACACGAACGTCCTAGGTATTATGACAACAATGGCAGGCAGGTGCATTAGAGTCAGATGCACCAGGTTTCACAACAGTTGCACTTTCATCGCGGCCGGTTATTGCAGCCAACCTAACCGTACATTACCCGCAAACAATGACTTCCATCCGTGGTTTGTTTGTTAGAATAGTAAACAATTTGCAATGTTTAAGTTACTATGAGCAGGATATCCGTATTCTTATTTTCGGTTTTAATTAACCTTGCACTCGTTGTCTAGCCAAGTGTTTGTTTTTAGATAGGTACCTACTCCGTAGACTTATAATAAAATTTCAAATTACTTATGCATATTAATATATCGCCTAGCGTGGTAATGAAATCCCTTCTCACCCCAACTACGAGGGACTACGGGGTAAGGAGGGATTTTGTGTTTATTGCCAAAGTTATGAATTGGAAAAATCATAAAAAAAACTAAAATACAAACGGCCGGGACATTTATTATATATATATACAATTCAGTTTGCATATGTAGTGTAAAATTTAAATAAAATTTTATCGAGGTTTGAATGTCAGTTTTGTCCCTACTCACCCCGTTTTACGGTACCTATTTTCTGGAATGGTCAAACAAAACTCAATTTCAACACAGCTGCAAGTGTGCATCGTCCTATGGTGATGAAATTTCACAATTTTGCCTAGAAATGCCATCTTGAAACATTACTTGACTTGTGATGCAAGATTGACTTTGACCCAGTTACAACTCACAAGACGTAAACATTCACGTTGTTTTAAAATTTTTTTTACAAATAAGGTGTTTTTTATAAGATATATGTTATATTATTCGTAAATAGGTAATCTATGTATCTATTTAATACAATAATTTAGAATAGAATAGAATATATTTATTACTGTCCTGTGATCTGATAGGTGTAAGTGCAGTTATAAGTTGCTAAGCAGGCGCTGAGGGTTAAGAATATCGCGATGACAGTGATAGGGAGAAATAAAAGAAAAAGACATGCAGTCATGGCAATGAGGCCCTCAATAACCAATAAGCACTGAAAACCCCTTTATCCAAGGACCTTACTTTTTTACCTTGTACATAAAGAGTTTATGGTTTACTTCGTAGTTTCTAAGTAGGTACGACTCCCAGTGTGGCCAATGGGTGAGGGCAATTCAATTTCTCTATGGATAACCTCTAGAACGGTAAGGAAAAGGCAGTTAGTTTCAGACATTGAGGCCCTACGAATACTCGTGAGTTCATTCATATCGATACATGGCAAAATCATGGCACAAGAAAACTAGGCATGTTCTTCCCGAGACTGACAACGATGACCTTAGACATGCTGCCGTCACGAGCTTGATATATTGCCATTTTGTACAAATGAATTATCCGAGCAAAAGGCGATTCTTAAATTATTTGCTTGCAAAAAAATTGAATTTAAGCCAGTAACATTAGATAGTATCCTCTTCACCCAAATGAACAGTTAACACGTAAAACTAATGATTTCGCGTTTTAGTAATTTATTTCATAAATAACTTGGGTGATACATTTTCTTAAATTATTGTATTTCTTAATCAACGGCAACATTACATTACATTACAACAAAATTGTAATTTATTTACTTTTTCAATTAAAATTACTTTTGTTGGTCATGGCAGAGTGGGCGCGACAGAAAAAAATCTATCACCATGGTGCTATGATGACACCTATGCTTTGTGATGGTATCATATATACATACGATAAAATAAATGTGTTTTGTATGGACGACTTTTCTATAAAACCAAAAATTACCGAGTTTTATAAAAAAAAATCATAATGGTAGGGATAGGATTCGTCAAAAAAAAACTTCTTTCGTTTTTGTCGACCTTTGAAAAAAGAATTAAAAAGATCATTTTTCTTAAGTGATCAAAAATTATAGAAACCGCCAAAAAATGTCTTTTTTCGTAATTTTTTTCGGAAAAAAAAAATAAGAAACTTTTTCTAAAATGGTCAAAAATGATAGGCTTCGCCAAAAAGTGGTTTTTTTTTGGTTTTTGTCAAATTTTTGAAAGACAAGGTTTTTCTAAAATGGTCAAAAAGTTATACGATACGCCAAAAACACGTTTTTATCTGTTTTAAAAAATGATTAAAAACCGTTTTCTGAAAAAGTTTTAAAAAAACATCATACAGATGTATTTTTTTTTTCAATCCGAATCTCTGGCCATTGGGGGCCCCCAATAGCCGGACAGACCCTTTCCTTCCAAATTTTCAACTTTCTAGGATCATTTTGAAAACTTTGCTTACCATTATATGCAGGCCGCATGCTTGTTTGCCACCGTCGTGGTATAAAAAAGAAATAAGCAAAAGTTGCTAGTAAATTTTATTAAACAATTTTATCAACAGCTTTATCATTTTTGTATATGGTCTGCCATAAGGACCCTTTTCTACTAAACTTTGAAATTTTTATATAGAAAAAATTAACCTACAGCAGTGAAACCCAGCTACAAAATACACATCTATTTCTATATTTTACAATTTAGCATAAAAGAAAAAATGATCATTTTGAAGGATTTCACAGAAACGTCAATATCTCCGTAACTAGAAACTGCCATAAGGACCCTTTTCTTATGGAAATCCACATATTAACTCTATTATTCCGACTGAAGGACTCTGTATCTATGGTCATGAAATAAATCTGATGGTTTTCTTGTAAAATGAGGAGAGAGGTGTAACCGCAACCGCAGGCTTTGGTGATAATATAATATTTCGCTTTTACTAGTTGTCGTAAAAATACATGTATTTCAATAATGTCATACATATTCATTTCATAAATTTGAATAGGTACCTACTTATGAATACAAACTTACCTTAGACTCTATTACTTAATCATGCATAATCGCTATAGTTTTAGAAATTTTGTAATGTTTTAATTTTTTTACCGATTTCCAAAAAGACTTCTTTATGTTTTTCTAAGTTTGTTACGCGATTACTCGAAAACGGCTGGACCGATTTTGAAAAGTTATTTTTTGTTTGAAGGGGTGGACCTTCGATATGGTCCCATAGCAACCAAATCAGGATCTGATGATGGGATCTTTGAGAAATCGAGGGAACTCTTCAAATATTATAGGCATACAAGCAATTAGGGTTTTTTTTTTATTTGAAGTCGGATATTTAAATATTTTTTAATTTTGTGGTTTTTAACCAGACAATCTAATAATACGAAATCATGACTTAAATACATCACTGAGTTCTACATAAAAAGCATAAAATAATTCAAAATATTGGGCTATTTCGGGGTTTTTGCAAAATACCGGTTTCGAGCCCTGATCGAGATAAAGAAAATAGACAAAATATACTGGGTGAAATCTGGGTCGTAATTCAAAATAATTAAACCTCAATGTATCCATGATTTTGAACAACTTTTACTATGGGGTCAACTTTGTAAATACAAAAAAAAAATTAACTGTTTCATAGAAAAGGGCATGAATACGTGAACCAAAATGTATGAGAGAGTTTTTTTTTGTGTTTACAAAGTTGACCCCAGGTTTAATTATTTTGAATCACGACCCAGATTTCACCCAGTATATCAAGATTCAAGACGTTTAATAATAGAAAAAAAGCTTAAATCGTCTAAGGCCTCTTAATAACTTGTGTATTACGTACATTACTGTCATTATCTTGTAATGTCTACTCCATTGAAATTTCTTCACACAGGACAGTGAATGAAGCCATTATTATGCTTGACCCAAGGTTTGTTTATACTTTATGACAATTTAAACGTTTATTTCATAATACTTCCAGACTACTGACCAGTCTCTGACATCTAATTACTGATGGTCTGTTTTAGGCAAGGCACATAATTATTATAAAATAAATATTTCAATAGAATAATGTTGAGGTCGGGCAGTTATTTTTTTATGATTTAAAAGTAAGTAGGTACCTATCCAATATTATTTTACTAGGTTAGTAATCTGCCCGAAGTGATTTTGTTATCAGTGTTAAAATGCGTAACTAGGTATATAGTATAAGAAAATTAGCATCAAAATCGTTGATCAGACCAAATAATTCGTGTAGTTTTGAAAGTTGGTACAATTATTCCTTAAGGTGTCCAGATGAATATACGAAAAGTCCCCGGGGGTGGGACCGGAGCCGGGAGGGGGGGAGGGGGGGAAAGGACTCTTTTTCAACTAATTTCATTGTAACTCCAAAACTATTTATAATATCTCTTTAGTGACTTCTACATTAATTATCTACATTAAATTTCCTATAAGTTATGTCTAAACATTTTTACTCTACGATCAATACTTTAGGAGATACAGAGTGTTAAAGGTGATAAAAATCGTCAAACATTGACGAAGATGATTAGTCGCGCCACAGAGACCGGCATAATTCATTGTTTGCGTCGCCGCCGCATAGCAATTGGCAGGCCCGACGCTCGTGCGCTAAGCCCCTCCCGCGTCTCGTACCGCACACCGCCCGCGCGCCCCGCGATACTCAGGCGTCGCCCTCGCTCGCCAGTACGCTCACAACGCTTGCGGAATGTGTACGCTGCTTTTGTTCGCAAACGTGCCGCGTTAATAGTTAGTGTTTCGTTGGTTTATTTATTAAAAAATGCAACCATCATGACTGATAAGTGTACAATTTGTGAAAAGGAAGTGACGAGTGACCGTATTGTAGTATCCCTAAAAGGCATTGAAAGCTTGATAAAGGCTAGTCAACATAGAAAGGATGGAAAACATATTCAGCTGGCAGGCGTTAAAAGTGTTGTTGTTCATAGTATTTGTAGAAAACGATACACACGAACCAGTTCAATAATTGCTGATCTCAGAGAATCAAGGCCATCTACGTCTTCTGCTGCAACACCTGGCTTGTGCTCATTGCAGCCGCTGTTCGATTTTAATTCACAGTGCCTCTTCTGTACGGAACGTATAGATGATGAATTCCATGCCAAAGAAAAGAAAAAACCCAAAGAAAGACGTCGTGAGATATACCCGGTTCGCAGTTTAGAATTTTCTGCTACAATTATGGATGCTGCTAAAAAGAGGAATGATGAATGGGGCAATGACGTTTCTCGAAGAATAACAAATACCGTTGATCTTGTTGCTGCTGGAGGTATATACCACGTCGACTGCTATAAGCGCTTTTTATTGACACTTGAATATACTGCAGGGAAAAGTAGCGGTCGTCCTAAGGAAGAATATGTCTCTAAAGCCATGGAACAAATACAATGTTTTATGGAACAAAATAAAGACTCTCAGATGTCCATAGATAATTTGATGGACCAAATTACCGGGCAAAAGCCAACTACAGACACGGTTAAATCTAAACTTAAGGAGATATATGGCGATAGAATATTGATTAGTCATTCAAAATCACATAACACCGTTGTATGCTTCCGTGACATTGGGCACAAGATCTTAAATGAGACATGGTACAGCTCGCAGTGTAAAACTCAGGATGAAGAACGCCTAAGAATAGTGAAAACGGCAGCAATGATAATTAAGCAGGATGTGCAGTCTCGCGTCTATGAAACGAGTCACTACGCATCCAGTGGTACATTTCTTGACGATGCAGAGACCGTGATTCCTGAATCACTCAACTTATTTTTGGATGCACTTCTCACCCGAAAGACGAATGATCAGAAAACCAAAATAAGATTAATTGGATTAGCACATTCTATCATCAGCATAATTCGGCCGAGAAGCTTCATTTCTTCGGTGCTTCAAGGGATTGCGTTTTTTATCCACAGAAAGTTCGGTTCAAGAAGCTTACTAGATCTTCTATCTAATCTAGGGTTCAGTGGTTCTTACTACGATGCTACCATGCTTGAGTTGTCTGCAATATATCACGACCAACAACCTTTACCGCCTGAAACTTTCGCGCAGTTTGTATTTGACAATGCAGACTTTAATGTGGCTACTTTAGACGGCCTGAACACGTTTCATAGCATGGGAGGCATTTCGTGCATTACACCTGCTGAATCTGTACCACCTGGAAATGCAATAAAAAAATTAACAAAAGCTCCCGCTGCTAAACAAACCGGAACGTTGGGAGTCCAGCAACTGCATACATATAGCAGGCTTGCTAAGGGAGGACTGAAGCAAATTATGATACAAGATGTTAAGCAATCAAATTTGTTGCAGCAAGACACAACAGTACCAAGTTTAAGTGATATGTTATGGATAAGCGGCAAGTGGCTCGAAGTGCCTGATGTACCCGAATGGAAAGGTTTCATGCGAGGTATTCAGCCAAGCCAGAACTTCGATAAAAGTGCTGTTATCCCCTTACCATTCATAACATCACCTCCAACTGACTATGACACAATATACACTGCATTGAAATGTGCCACAGATCGGTGCCTGACCCAAACATGTTTTGTCACATTTGATCTACCCCTTTATATAAAAGCTCGGGATATTATTGCGTCTAGTCGAGATGATTCAAATATCAAAAATATCATCGTGAGGCTTGGCGGGTTCCACATGTTAATGTCTTACCTGGGTTGCATTGGACACATAATGGCAGGAAGTGGCCTAAGAGATCTACTATGCAATATTTTTGCTCCAAACTCAGTGGAACACATTTTGAGCGGTCATGCTTACGCAAGAGCAGTTCGTGCACATTTATTAGTGCACACGACTATATCACAAATGATTTTAAACGATATGGATATTAATGATGATGAGAAGGAAACTATAAATACCCTTTTAAAAGACATACGAACTAAGCCTCTTAGTGAAGATAAAATAATGAACAATGAGCAGTTGACTTCACTTCAGTCAAAAATTATGAATAAACTAAATGATTTAAAAGAAAATGGACCTACCGCTGCATTATGGATCCAATACTACCACATGGTGACTATTATGAAACAGTTCATTGCTGCAGAGCGAGCTGGTGATTGGAAGGGTCATCTTAGCTGTGTCCACAAAATGATTCCATTTTTTCATGCCAGCGGTCACTTCCAATATGCACGATGTGCACATTTGTATCTGCAAGATATGCTTCAGCTTGAAACAAGAATGACGCCCCACGAATATCAGTTATTTGTAAAAAAAGGATATTTCACAATAAGAAGAGGCGATACCTTTTGGTCTGGAGTTTGGTCAGACATGACCATAGAGCAGACCTTGATGCGCAGCATGAAGAGCTGTGGAGGACTGACCCGAGGAAGGGGAATCACGGATTCGACACTGGCAAAATGGTTACAAGCGACGGTTGTAAGCCATGCCATCTGCTCTGCACTTGAGGTATTTAGTGGAGTATATTTTTCTTCGGGAGATCAACATGCAGATCTTCTTTTGTCTCGTCAGCGCAGGGATCAAGAGGACAGAAAAAAACTTTACGCGTGGTTTATGGATCATTATCCATTCCCAAAGATAGGAAACCTCGTGTCCTTATCAACTGGTATTGTTGGAAATAGCAAAGTTAATTGCCACCTTGCAGAAGAAATCGGTAAACAGCTCATGGAAAAAACGCTGGGGAATAACTTCGCAGACGTAAAAATACAGCGTAAAGACAAAGTTCTATCATTGGGAGCCATGCACAGTGCTGTCAAGATCAATAATGAGACAGTAGTCGTCGATCCATTGCTTCTTTTTCAAAGGATTGCTATTGCCAAGAAGGATGATGAACATTTAGCATCACATTTGGAGTACGAATTAGCTCCCTATCCACTGGCTTTATTCAATGATGGCTTAATGAGGAAAACAAAAAAAGCGGCTTTATATGATGTTTTATCGAAATCCGACAGTAATCTAAATTTGAAGAATAATGAGACGGTTATTGATGGTGGCTTTCTTTTGCACCGTACCAAGTGGCAATTGGGCTCCTCTTACTCAGATATATGTGATCAGTACATAGATTATGTGAAATGTCATTACGGGCCACATTCTACCGTCGTGTTTGATGGGTACGATGACGTAGAAAACAGTACAAAAACATCTGAACAAAGAAGGAGGGCGGTGAAATCGTCTGTTGATATAAACATCAATCTCTCGATGAAGGTCACTGTTCAGCAAGAACATTTTCTATCAAATACAAAAAGCAAGTCTCAACTGATCAAACTTCTGTCAGAAAAAATGCAGGCTGCCAACATAGAAACACGAATAGCTGCGAGAGATGCCGACTGCACAATTATTCGCACTGCAATTGATAAAGCTGTAGACAATCTTGTGGTCATTGTTATTGGAGAAGATGTTGATCTTGTAGTCCTTCTAATGGCTCTTACTCCTCCAGAAAAAGAATTTTTTTTTGTCAAACCGGGAAGAGGGAAAGTGGAAACCAAAATATTTTCCTCCCAAGAACTTCAAAAACATTCATTTTGTTGTTCTATTCTCTTTCTACATAGTTTCAGTGGGTGTGATACAACTTCAGCTATTTACAGGAAGGGCAAAACATCAATTATCAAGCTTTTTGATCTGAAGCCAACAGTAAAGGAAATAGCAACTGTGTTTTATGACCCAACATCAACTCCAGATGTTATAGTAGAAGCCGGAGAAAAAATGTTTCTTCAAGTATACCGAGCACCCTGTACTCAGTCTGAGATTAACAGATATCGATTCACAGTTTTTCTGAAATCTTGTACCAAGCCCAAACCAGATCTTTCTTCCCTCCCCCCTACCAAAGGGTCAGCAAAATATCACTCTTACAGAGTATACCATCAAGTACAAGAGTGGCTTGGGAACCAACTGCCTCCTGAAATATGGGGTTGGAAGCGAAAAGGCGATGGAAACTTAGAACCAATCACGACCTTGGATCCTCCTGCTCCTGACGCGTTGTTAAAATCAATTTTTTGCCGATGCAAAAGTGGTTGTCCTGGAAAATGCAGTTGCCGAAAAGCGGGCATTAAGTGTAGTCTTATCTGCAATGGCTGCCTGGGGGCTTGTACTAACGGAGTCCCCATCGATGTTTATGATAAAGATGACGAAGATGAAACACAATTTAATTGATAAGTCTGTATACGCGTGCAAAAGTTTCTATAATTTTTCAAAATTAAATTTGTATAAGTAAAGAGTTTGTTTCTTATTTTTATCACCTTTAACACTCTCTATCTCCTAAAGTATTGACCGTAGAGTAAAAATGTTCAGACATAACTTATAGGAAATTTAATGTAGATAATTAATGTAGAAGTCACTAAAGAGATATTTTAAATAGTTTTGGAGTTATAATAAAATAAGTTAAAAAAGAGACCTTTCCCCCCCTCCCCCCCTCCCAGCTCCGGTCCCACCCCCGGGGACTTTTAGTATATTCATCTGGACACCTTTAGGAATAATTTTACCAACTTTCAAAACTACACGAATTATTTGGTCTGATTTCTTTAATTTTCTCATACTAATAGGTAAGTATTGTCCTCTTTCCCTTTGTCTGATGGGTAGTGGGTATACTTCAAAACTTTTATCAGATTGTACCTATCTAATGCTGTATGCTGTATGTAGTAGGTATGTGCGTGGAGGAAGATAGGCGTATTTGACATACATTCGAAATTAATTAATTAAAATATAAGACTAATAAAGCTAAATAAAGATCCATATTAAGGAAGATGTCTAAGAAACTGTTTACTGACGAACTGAATTAGTTTTGGTTTGCATTCAATTTGAAGGCAAAAACAAACTAAGCTACTTAATTTTGGTGCAAGAAACATGATTCATTAGCTCTGCTCCTTAACCTCCCACTGAAGACACTCATAAACGTCCGTCATTCTAGAAACTTAAATACTTATCAAACTAGAGGATGTCCGCGTTCGCAGAGGTGAAATAAGGGCCATTCCATGTGGTTTCAACAAATGGGTGTGCCTCATGATTTTTGATTTGAATAAAAAATAACTGGCCAAGAGCTTGTCGGACCATGCTCAGTGTAGGGTTCCATAGCCGTAACTATAAGGTAAAAATACGATGTTAAAAAAGTATAACAACAAAAGAGCGTATCTTCATAGCAATTACGTCCTTTTGTTGAGAAGCGCAGTTTATCGGCAATAACTCAAAAACGGTTAATTATAGTGTTTTTGAAACCTTATAGTGTTTTTTAAAGAGCCGTCGAACTATATATACCACACGTTGATATTTGCTGAAAAAATTTTTTTTAGCTTCTGTAACATGTATGGAGTGCCCCCCCTAAAAATATTTATTTTAGTTGTTTATCTACCAAACTAAGTAGCGGCTCATACAAGATATTCCAAATTTCATCAATATCCATCATGTAGTTTTTGAGTAAAATGCCTGTGACATACGGACAGACAGACGGACGGACGGACACGACGAAACTATAAGGGTTCCGTTTTTGCCATTTTGGCTACGGAACCCTAAAAATGAGGATATACTTTATGGTGGCAGAAGTGCTAAACCACCGCTATTTATTTTTTTCATCTTTTAATTTTCGAGCTTTGTCCATTCGAAATAAATAGTGGGGTCTAATTCCTGCTTGTATATAATAGGCTCTAACTTTTTTTTAGAAAAAATAACGAAATAATTGTTGCTGTGTTTGATTAGGTAAGAACTGTGAATATCATACTGTATAAAAAAAGTTATCTGAATTAACCACAAACAAAATTATGTCCATTTGAAATATACACTTAACTGGTAAATTTTTACAATGTTTTTATTTTTCTTGTGTCAACCCTGATGCATATTAAGGATAACTTTTTTCTGATTTAGAAATTACTTGTTTTGCTTATTCTGTAAAATAAATATCTGTATACTATCTGTATACCTACTTACTAAATTTAATGGAAATCGCTTCTATATAGTTTTTGCGTGAAGCGCGCACAAAAATATCAGAGATAGGTTACGAAATGTGTCGCATCCAGTCTTCATCATGGCGAAACCCGACACACCCAACTTAGCATTAGGTAATCTGCAGTTGTAGACAGGAGAAAAGTCAAAGGTTTTGTGACATAAGGTTTTAAGTATCATGCCAAGTGCCTACTATTACTAAGTTCAATTTAGCTTCTTGTGAATACCTTTGTTTTTTTGCCAAGCCTTATCAAGGTTTGTTGATTTAATCCGAGATAATTAGTTTGAGTTTGTTGTCGTTTGCTTACATTGTTCGTTATGGATATCCTACGTCACACAAAATTGGTGCCGGCGAGTTTAATTTAAAAAGCTATTACGCTGTAAACAACAATGAGCCAACACTAACATAAAATACAGACATACAAAAATCTTAACTAAATTCATATACATACATAGATCCTTTGAGGTGTTGGTGTAAGCTATGCTGTAAAACATATGTAACTTTTCCTTTCGAATCTGACTGCACCCAGTTCATATTTATTTCACGGAGGTGAAATAAGTCGAATATAAAAGAATCGTACCTATGTGTTAACCGGGGTCATAAGCTACCTGTATATGCCACGGCTCATGGAAATCGGTCCAGTCGTTTTTGCGTGATACGATTTTGATTTTATTTAAAATGAAATGGAAAAATGGAAACCTACGGGACACTGAATTTTAAATATCTATAAACTTAACAATTACTTATTAAAGGACAAAATCAAGGCACCATTGAATCGTTTGCCAATTCATAGAAATAGATGGCATCTAGATTTCAGTATATATTTTTTATTGAATATCCCAATAGGTAGGTATATGAATTATTCATCAATACATTCATTTTACCCTTTACCCTATTAAATTAACTTTACCCAGGTAAGTAAGGTCAACGTGCGAAAACGAAATGTTGTCAGCCTAGAAGATTAAATGTCAAGTTCACCAAGTTTACTTTAAATTTAGCTTTATTTACAATTGTTATGCATGTTCTGGCTGTTTGGCATGACAAACTGCCGTTTGACCTCCGTAACGCCTATTACAGAGAAGCTTCACTGTGATCTGGTTTACATTCGGTTAGCTGAATGTAGAGGTTTCCTCACGATGTTTTAGGCGTTCGTGTTCTGGGTCCTCTAACTTGCTAACATGCAATCCACAAGTCATCAAGTCCATACCATACCCCTTATAGCTGCCACCAATGCTCATGTATTTGAATTGAACCATGTTTTACTGACTACACTGTCTTTACACTAAACTCACGGACAATGAATTCGGGTCATTTTCTATGAACAATTATATAGAAAATGTCCCGAATTCATTGTCCGAGGGTGTATTTGACAGACGACTCATAGCCTAAAAGGACTGAGATTAGAAATAATAATATGAAGTTTGGGTCATACACGTTCAGGAAAACGAGCGTCTTTTCTGTAGACAATACAAAAGTTAACGACTTGGGTACATTTTACTTGTCCTTTTATCATACAGTTTTTAAGAAAAAGACGGTTTGTATAAGTCTGTGAGGATCCAGTATGAAAATTAGGCTTCATGTAGACAATACAAAAGTTAACGACTTGGGTACATTTTACTTGTCCTTTTATCATACAGTTTTTAAGAAAAAGACGGTTTGTATAAGTCTATGAGGATCCAGTATGAAAATTAGGCTTCAAAGCCTAACAATTTTATAATGTTCACAGGAAAGTCGTATAACCTTAACTCATACTAAAAATATTTTTGACCAGTTTGCCAGAAGTTCCTTATTGACCTTAGTTATTATAAAGTTAAAAAAAGTGTATAACGCAGATAGGTATTTTTTTATAACCTTCTGCGGCCAACGGTTACTACCTATAGTATAGGACTAGGTCATTCGAAATTAGTTTTGAACTTTTGTATTATGAAATAAAGTTCCAAATTCAAACACACCAAAAGTGCTCTGGGCCTTAGGAGGATAAAGTGACGTAAATGGCATATATGCCTGTGAATTAAAAAAAAAAAACAAGTTTGTTTCTTTGCAGGTACCTCCCTAATCGGTAATCGCATTTGTGGAGGTTGCTACATAAGAAACCTCTAATTCACGCATTTTCTGTTTTAATTTTCAAGTAGTCAAGAAAGATTTTTTGTGACTGAAAACAGTTTCTCCGAAATTATAATAAAAAAATACTTACTTGTTATTTTGGTAGCTAGCTTAATTTAAAACTATTATTTTCCAGTATAAAATCCAATCACACTCACAAACAAAAAGCTGCGCACTTTTTAAATGTTACATGTTTACCGCCAACCCGAGTAATAGACAATAGAAAAAAAAATAAAAACAGATGCGTTCTAATTCACGAATTCGCGTGCAATTAACCCGCGCAACGTAGGTCAATCTCGAACACAATACGATACGAGTATTCGCTGAGTAGAGACGTGCAGCTACGCGCGTTGTGTATAACTAACTAAGCATAAGCAAGCAAAGCACTGTATCGAAGGCGATGTTATTGGTGGCAATCATTTGGCCCAACGCTCTCAAATAGGATTAGGTGAAAACAAAGACCGTTTGGAAACCACGATTCAAAGGATAATACATACAATGAATGTTATTGTACGTTATCAAATTAGTAGCACACAGGTAGCTCACCGGCGTATGTAAACGAACTGGTACAAAACTTTAGCAAACAGCGAGTAAAAAAATTATTACCCTTTATGTCCACAAGGTACAATGTAAAATGTAACGAGGAAGGGACCTCTTTTGCGTTCTACACTACGTAGTTGTGACACATACACTATAGTGTTTGAGTCAGTCTGTTTGTTTCCATTTATAGTGGTTCCTCCCGAATGGTTGACATTTTTGTCGCGGTTCTTGCAGTTTATCGTTGACATAAATATTTGTCAATTTAAAAACGAAGACTAAGTAGTCCGAGGATAAATGCTCTAAATGTCTAAATGATAAGAAAATTGCAGTAGGTACCTTTACAAGCATGACGGCAATTTATTATTCTATTCTATATCAGCTATAAACGCTAGCCAGCATATTGATTGAGACAATTAAGTAAGTAAAGTATAGTACATTACACAACTACTAGGGTGGTAATACAAAGAAAGGCCGAGATCGCAGAAGTTTGCGGCCCGAGTTGCAAGCGAGAGACGTAAATATGCGATCGAGGGCTTTCTTATTACCACCCGTGTTTTGTACATCATTTTATGTCTACACTTGGCCAGAAAGCGGCTTTATCAGTACGCGCAGTGTGCGGAAAAAGCCACTTTATGGCCAGGTGCGGCATAAAAATTAATACGTTTAGAGTGTTTAATTTAAACGTAACACGTCACACGTGTTAAGTTTGATAAGTTTCCAGAGTAGTCTAAAGTGGTAAGTAAGGAGTAGGTAAGGCCTAAGGCTTTGAGTAATTATGATTTTCAATTAGGTTAGATGGAAAATAGGAGTTTCGCTTTTGGTTACAACATTCCTTAGCTTAATTTTAAATAAATTATTCACTGTAATTTTCCTCGCTATATAAAACGCATTACCCTATTGAGATAATTATGTAATCAACGTTTTAATTTAATAAAATTGACGTAGGAAATATCATGGCTTAATGATGTCCATAACATTGAAATGTTACTTAATTTAAGTGAATTAGTCAGGTCAGTGATATACCCCCGTCGTCGTGGCGTACATAAAAATCGGGGTGAGGTCGCAAATAATCGCACAACGCTGAAATTTTGGGATGTTGTTAGGATAGATATTAGTAGTGAAAACCCAATTTTGCAGTTTCGAAAAAGTTGTGCTGGGGTTCAATTTATACTTAAAATAAAGCTCAGCAATTGTTCTATAACTTCATAACTCTAATTGCTATTTTTTTAAATGCCATATCTCAACATCTTCTAAACATACAGAGTTGATGTTACACTTATTTTGTAGGGAATTTTATCTACTTTAATAGTGTCATAAACCACTTTTCCCTAAAATCCATTTTTTAGAAGGTATAGACCAAATTCTGAAAAATTACCGATAATTTCGGTGTTTTTCGAGCACCATACATTTAGCACAACTTTTTCGAAACTGCAAAATCGGGTTTACACTACCAATATCTATCCTAATAACATCAGCGTTGTGCGATTATTTGCGACCTCGAATGTTCGAAATAACTGGATCAATACCTAAGTAGTTAAGTGGTAGTTTCAAAAAATAATAGAATAGTTTTTAATTTGGAAATATGTACATGTAACACCCCACGTTATTTAAATGTAACACACAAGTGCAATATAGTTTTAATAATTCGTATAGGCTATCTTTGAAAGAAGTGAGTATTATAGCTATCTAGACCTCATGTGTATTATAGACCTAGGTATTCGCAATAGGACTGTCAATGTAACTTTATTGCCCAACCACTCAACTAGTACACAATTAATGGGTATTCGAGAAACTATCTTGGTTTTTCTTCAATTTAATAAACAAAGAAGCAATAGTGGTAAACTTGTTGACCGAGCGGACGAAGTGAGTATGAGTCGACAAGACAAGGAGGTCATATTATCGGCGTTCTATGTTGGTATATATGTATGTTTATTTGTTCGACCACAGCTTACTTAAGTACCGTTAATCCAATGTTGATGAAATTCGGTAGAACCTTAATTGAGGCTAGGCTTTTTAAAGGAGGAAAGAAGAAACGAGGTCGCTGTTCGTGGCGAACTACTAGTGCATCATACAAGAATATGACAAACAAAATTACCCAAACCGATAAAAGTTTTTGTGATCCTTCCGAAGTACCAATTGACGCTTCGAACATTTGCATTGGTAAGCAGCAACATGCGCGTAGACATCGCTTAGTAGGTTATAGGCGGCCTACCCTCCTACAATATGCACAACAAAGGTGCTGCCAACTGATGCCGCTACTAATCCGAATCTTGTACATCTTATCATGGTGGGGCCACATTAACGGGATATCGCGATGATGGACGATTAATGTAAGTGTGGCCACCACTTAGTTCCCTATATTTTTGTCAATATTATCTGTCTCATTTTAAGCACTTGCAACAGAATATGGTATGCCCTCTAGTCACCTTGCAACTTGGTGGTAAGGTAAACTAACATGTTGTGGCAATCGGTCACGAGCCGATTGATTGAAAGATGTGTAGATAATCTATCCAGAAACTTTCAAGTATGACATAAAGTGCAAGAGCTGTGCAAATCAGCATGACGGCATACTGCCACCCAGACATCGTAAGAGAACGACACGTGTGCCCCATGTTGTGAAATCATCTTCGCCATGTCAACCTTAAATCAATGCAACAGGAGAATGATTAACTGACTATTAGGGGTTATAATTAGTGAAGCTATTTCACACAACATCATTTCGTTGCACACCTAACTTCCTCTCTAGCGTAGCGGCAGATGCGTCTTACCCACATCCCGAAAGGGGGTCGTGGCCCAATGGGGCCATCTGCGCATCTGTCCCGCTCCCGGCATGCCGTTTTATTGTTAAGCGCAATTGTGCTAAATTCGAATTAACTAAAGTAAACGCCATAATCAGACGAACTAGTTTGACAGATAAAAATGTTGCCTGGCTCACAGAAAATTAAACAGTCATAGGTAAATATCGATTAAATGTTATCGACAATAGTTTGCACGCATCAGTAGGCGTATGATGCTACGCTTTGTCACGCGATAAATAAATGATAAAGCATCCGTCACGTTCTGACAAATAGTCTGTGAGAGTGACGGATGCTTTATCATTTATTTATCACGCGACAAAGCGTAGTATCATAAGCCTAAGGTCTAAAAAGACAAAATAATTTCATGAAACGCGTAATCCTTAAAATCATGGATACATTGAGGTTTTATTATCATAGTTCACGTTATAAATTTCACCCAGTAGGTATATCGTAACACATCTTTGTGCGTATAGTAAAAAAGACTTGTTACGATATATATGGCGCTTTGGATGCTACAGACTATTTGACGCTGACTGTACTCGGTAACTTCAATCATAAGTAACTAAGTAAATATTAAATTTATTAAAAAATAACCGTAAGTGAACACAAATCTATTAGATACTTGCAATTAGCACCATAGGCACCATAGCCTTCTTCAGGTTTTAAATGGCTTTTGCTGCCATTCTAGAGGTTTATAGATTTTTCAACATCTCGTACCTACAACTTTTCGGAAAATTCATCACTATCCCTGGAAGCGGATTCTTGTACTGCAATTTTAGGGAACAGTAGAATGACAAAGACTGAAGAATACAAATAAAATTTTAAATTTTCCTCAGGATGTACCAAATACGTATTGAAATGATTGAAATCAGTGGCAACATAAACATACCCGTCCGTACCTACCTATTGACCATACATAGGTACTGTATTTATCGAAAAAAATATATCGATACCTTTAGACTCAAAGGGCGTTAACGCCATTAGCACCTATGGTGTTTACGCCCTTTGAGTCTAAAGGTATCGATATATACTTCGACCATTAATACAAACTGCCGTAAACTATCTACAACCTTAGTTGGATAAATTAAATATGTACCTAGTTAGTACCTACGAACAGACGACGAAGTGGTTCTATAAGGATTCCGTTTTTTTTTCTAGAGGTACGTGTACGTCGCCGTAAAACATCGTTACTGGAAGAAGTATATTATATTTCAAACAACTTAGTACTGTACACTGAAGAAAGTATGCTACTCTTTTTTAAGGGTGTCATATTTTTAGTACAAAATACATTTTTGAATATTCGTTTCGAATTTGCCGCGTATATGTTAGGCGCGATCACAAAGATACTAGTGGCGCTAGCTGTCCAATGTGATGCCCATCAGACGTAACCATTACTGGATCTAGATGGCGCTGCGGAGGTGTTCACGTGACTTCACTCCCACATAGATAAAGCTGCATGCACTAGAAAACTAAATTATTATTCTACCGTTATCTCAAGTACCACATACGGATGCATTTTTACTTCGCTTAGAAGTCTGCGCATTAGTAACTTAAAACATTCCAGTTTTTTTCCCCCACTTTCCTTTAAAAAATACAGTTACAGGGTGTGTACAGCTATTGCATGTCTGCCCGTTGCGGTCTACTTCAGTTATCACATAGGATTCAAATTAGGGCTTCAACCCTCTGGATCCCCCTCAATAGCATAACGGGTAGGTTCCTATTATTTCGATCCGAATCGGTAGCAATATTCTTATCCGGTGTGAACACGGCCCTATCTGCGCCGAGCGATATGTACGCAACTGCGCATCACGCAAGCGCGATGCCTATTCATAAGTATATTATACTATCTTGAAATAATGTTAACTCATGGACGAGGCTTAGGGTTTTCAGGCCTTACGTCTCAGGGGCAAATAAATAAGCTTAAAAACAAAATAACTTTTTACTTAAAATCGGTTGTATTTACATTTCGTCCATCGTAGAAAATCAATAGTGTTCAACATCACAAATAAATAAAATCGTACTAAGGTATTCACATTAGCCGTACATCGTACACAATATGCGACATAATTACCACAAAATGAAAAGGCGGGACGATACGATTTACTCATAAGATAAATTTATTTATTTCATTTTTAAACTCCATTGCTGCTAATGAAAACACATTTTGTTCCCTTTGGTATTCGATCGCCAACGGAACAATTCTCTAAATGCTTCCGAATACATCTTCCAGTCTCCCGCTGAAGCCGGACGTTATGTAAAAATAGTTCATTAATTAACATTATTATTGGTGCATCACACCCGTGCCCCACGAAAGACTGCAAAGGTGAATTACCGGAGTGAAAACTGATTCAACGAGTAGTATCAAAATCACTCGCAGGTTACTATCGCCGCCCGGGTGTCAGTCGCTCGCCGGCCGTCATGGCTGCTAACGATCGTGCGCCGAATGCATTGCCCGCGAAGCCGCTCTTTGGGCAAACGGCAATGTATTGCGCGCACCGGGTGATTTTCCACACGGAGGAGCGCGTTGCTATGCCGTGGTACGGGGGCGCGATAGACGCCTTGGCGGAGCGCGGGCTGCGGGGACCCACGCCGGGCGCACGGCAAATCGAACGAGGCCACGCGGTGCCGCGCCGCGGGCGTCGGCGGGTCGGCGGGGCGCCGACGCGCGCCCTTCCCCGCTGCCCCCGGCTCACGTCACGCCGGCTCCCCTATGCCCTTTCATAAAAAAACGTACCATCCTACACACTAAATCACGTTAACCTAGGAATCTCGTATGCTACACCTCGAAACACTGGAATACCGAACTGAAGGCTCTATCCTAATTAACAATTATGGACAAAAATTACAGGCCGGTTTTTAGTAAAGTTTATCGTCGCGACAACCGGCACGCTCTCTTTATCTACGTAGAGTCGAAAGCGGGCGACTGCGCGAAGTGTGTAAGATAATGGTAAAATTGTGATGTTTTTCATTGAATCTAGCCTGTGGATTACAATCTCGATCGGCAGCCGGCGCTGCAATATTTACTTCCCCTGGAACTCTGAACTTCTGCAGGACAATCACTTTGTTTACTTTCGGTTTAATAATCAAGCTCTCGACACATTCAAACAACACAATTTCATTTTCGCTCAGTCCTGAAGAAATTCGGAGTTAAAAAAAAGAAATTGGGGTGATATACGATACGAGATTAGGAATAAAATTTTCTAATTAAACATGAAAAGACCTGAATGCAATAACAATCACGTTACATTACTGATTATAAAAATCACAGGCTTGACTTATTCTAATCTAAATATGTACACAAACTCTCATCAACAACAAAAAATGAAGAATTGAGCTTAGTGACCTAACTGCTACAGGTAATGCATGTTGATGGGTTCTTATTTTATTTATTACATCTGATAAGTCCCTAAGGCATAGAAAAATATCACAACTTCACCATTCAAAAGGCTCATATGGGTAAACCTAGAATTCAGTTTGGATTTCACTTAATCTTTACTTTCTGAAAAACACATTTTGTACATTTTAACAGCATTTCTATTAAGTCTTAATTAATTATAGGCTCACTGCATCGAGCCGAAACTAAAGATACGGCTTCGGTATCAAACTTAAACATTGTAAAAAATTGAAAATCTGCATTGGATTTGATTCTTAATTACATTTGTCATTTAAATAAAACTGCACCCGTGTTAGGTGGGAGCGATGTCGGCCCCGCTTGTTCCCAACTGTTTGTCTGTTTGTTTGTGTGTTGGGGCTGCTTATGGCCAGTTGAGGCGAGGCGAGGCCGCGCCAGTCCGGGGCGTCACGAGCACTAACACTTCACTGTGACATTGTCCTTAAAGAGGCACGAGGCGTATTACGCGTCTTCTTCCTCTTCCTCGCCTAATAGCTCCTCCTCTACTTCTTCATCTGTAACAATAATAAGAACTAGTAACTGGAAATTATTTCACTTAGCAAAAGGGTTTACAATTTTTTTGCAAACAAAGCCAAGCTGAAGAATTTAAAGAAAGCTATTGAGTATATATCCAATAAGCAGTTTAATCGAGACATCTATATTGTTGTCTCTTTTACCTTCGAGATCGTCGTCCTCTCCCTCCCCTAGCTCTTCTTCGTCTTCTTCGCCTTCCTCCCCTTCAACTTCCTCATCATCATCGTCGTCACCCTCACCCTCCCCCTCTAGATCTTCCTCTTCACTGTGTGGCTCATCGTCACCACCGCCACCATTCTCCTCCTTTCGCGCCTTTTTCGCTTCCGTCGCCTTTTCCTATAAAAGAACAATCCAGAATTATTGGCGGAAAATAATAAGAAAAAAATTATTTATTTACATACGCCGTGACTACGCGGACGCCTTGACGCTATTCAAGATCGAAATAATCATTTAGCAAGTAATAACTGGCCATTAGCCAAATGATTTCAATGTTCTTGCAATGCAATAAGTATTGTCGGGAAATGTGGCGGGTTTCGTGAAAGATAATGAGACGCAGGTGACAAAGATTCGTTACGATAAAGAAGCGTGGGTTATTAGTTGTGTGGGGGAAAGAGCGCCGTAAACCGCGGGGCCGGCGCCACACGGCCGATATTCCCGTGGCAGCCCGCGGAACGCGGTCACCGCGCATACGTAACCGTCAAGCGTCTCGTCGAATAATCAACGCTAATATCGCCTAAACGACAAAATTTGAGCAAAGTTCTTCATAACCTAATTTAATTATGACGATAGATAATAATACGTCTTTCTATCATACAAACATTTCTTTGACCGTCGTTCCTACGAGCGTTTGCGTGAACTTATTTAGGTTACGGCGGGTAAAAGAGATGCAAGATAATATTCCCACAAGTAGTTTTAACGTTTTATACACAAATACCATCGATTTTTACGATGCCCTCTCGTTTAAGGCATGGAGTAAACAATGTACCCATAAGACTATCGACTATTTGTAAAACAAAGAAGTGTGCGTATGTACCTAAATAAGATCGGCAAATAATGCCGGGTCATTGACGTTATAATGTAACTTAATAATAATACTAAAGTTTTTCAACAGGGTGGGACCTGGTTCCAATGGCAACAAGAAATCAAACTGAAGCAGGTTAGCTAGGTACCAAACATTGGCAAGGTAACTGTGACAGCCAAACACCGGACACTTGACGTTCGCCGGCCATATTACCGATCAAGCGTCACGCTGCCATGAGCATAAGCTATAAGAGAACTTAAAAATAGACGACAGTACACAATAAAATCAATAACAAACAGACTATTCGAAGTATAATTGTCATCGTATCGATATTATTTTGTTAACTAGCACAGGGCGAGCGCGGTGCGTTCTCGCGCCATGTTTTTTTGCCAAGGTCATGCCTCCGTATCGAAAACGGGTAAACAAAGCTATCTGAGCAGACGCTACCTGTTAGAGAGTTGTTAACGGAGAACTCAAACGAGGATCACCATCGAGCATCGTGGCACTGACTCATCGATTACCTCATATACTAAAATGCATATCTCGACATAAATGACGTCCAAAAATACGCCGGCACGACATGGCTTCACACTCGTGCCCAAAGCGGCCGATTCCTATTAACCACGTGGTGAAATACGAAGAAAGTGATTATCAAGTCAATTATGTATTACAGCGTATAATAACGTTCAATAAAATGGCGCGGGATTATGTGAATACATTTACGAGACATGTGCACTTACCTCTGCCGCTCTTTTGGTTGCCTTTAGGTCACTTTTCGCGTCCTTCTCATCGCCAACCTTGTCCACGGCCACTTCACTGTTATTTTCCTTGGTGCTCATGATTGTTCTGATTTTGGCGTTAGTTACTAGAATTAGTTAAGTTGTACAACTCTTCGGGTCCGACGCGCGACTGACTGACCGGCTATGACACGGGCGAGTTTGAAAACGAAGATGGCGCGGGCTTCCACACGCGTTCTGTGATTGGTCGAGACTATTCGCCATTATCTAACTGTGACTAGCATGTGGAAAATATTGTCAATTTCAATAATAACATCATATAAAGCAGTTTGAGAAATTACTGTTTACGATGTTTTTTATAGGGCCAAAAAAGATAATGCAGACATATATGTCTAAAAAGTAAACATCGCTAAAGTCTAAAATGAAAAAGCAATGTTGGGATGGCTTTAATTAGTTCTAAATTTCGCCACTACGCGTCTCTATCATCAATGACAGTTGTAGATGGAAAAAAGCGGGAAAATAAAATTAAGAACGTTATCTCGGTACTCGGTACATGTTTTCGTTCGTTCCACTTCCACTCGACACCACCAGCACATTCAGAACAACACCACCGGTGGTGGTGTCGTTTGGAATCACTATTCCGTTCGACACTACCCTAGTGATGTGTTAAATAGCTGGCTCCAAGCTACTTTATATTGTTTATAAATTAACAAACTCCCATCATGTCACTTTCTTTTTTTATGTTTTTTTCTTCTTCCCAGTAGTTTAGTACATCTTTTCCTTGTGTCCCTTTCAGGTCTGATTTGTAACGGATTCGCCAAATTAAGAGATTTTTTATAATATTTCCGAAACATTTAATTTTGATGTAAAAATCGGGATGTCCCCCCAAAATCGGAATGTCGGCAACGCTGTTTACCACCCTAGTTGTGTAATGTACTATAACCACTATAATACTTATAATACACAATTTATGTACACATATAATAAAATCGGATCTATATCGGGATCCCTAAATTTTTTATCCTATTTTTGCATTCCCTAATACTGTTTGTCATAATGATTATTTGTCCTAACACTCACATGCCCTAATATTTGATTCTCTCACATCATATTGATGAAATTTTTGTGCCCTAATATTTTTTTTCCTAATGTCATTTGCCATATTGATTATTTATCCTAATGACATTTTGCCCAATAGTCATATAACATAATTATTATTAACCCTAAAGATCACACGTCCTAATCGTCATTTTTCCTAACCTTATATGGGCTAATGTAGTTTCTCCTATTATTTCATATCCTCACGATTCTTTTCCCTAATTGTGATTACTCCCATATTATTTGCCCCAATCAATAACCCTATCCTAACCTAACCTTTTTTTTCACCCGGAGAAATGCATGAAACTGCATACCACTACGTAACCTAAGGCTATCGGGGGTGATAGGGGGGCAGATGTTACGCATTGGTTATTTGGGGCTCTCCGCTCCAGACAGGGGCGTATTTTGAAATTTGGCGCCCCGGGCCAATAATGTTTCGCCGCCCCAGAAGTCAAGGAAAAAAATATTGAAATAAAAAATACAACATTTTTAATAACTTCTACTTAATTTTTTTTGCGGTGTAATAATTTGTTTACAAAGTCATTAATGATGATTTCATTACTTATAATCCAGTAACTTTATACATCAGAGCTTGGGACAATCGCGACGGATCGCACGCTTGAATGTGTGCGCGCCGTGTACGAACGCACTACAATCAAAGAAATAAGAATGCTCCAGTATGGATCGCACTCACACAGACGAGCTATCGCGCGTATTTGTGAATACGTGTCGCGCGCTCCTAAACGGTCGAAATTGGACTACTTGTTCGTCTTTATACTTTGCCTTGAGAGCGGAACCTAACTTTGTCAAAAATCGAAAAAACCGTAAAAAATTGGTAAGGTCTAGTTTTAGGTAGTACCTTCTCAGGACGTTTTTAAAGTAGACTAAATTTGCTACAATGCCCATAAGACTAGAATTTGTCTCTGTAGACCCATAGTTTCCGAAATAAAGCCTTTCAAAGTTTATAATTTTTTGGAACTTCGCAATTTTTGCAATATTCTGTCTTTCTGAATGAATTTTGATCCTGATTCTTCGTAACCCCTGTTATACTATCGAAGCCTTGTACGTTATGGGATGTTAAAAAGGAAAAAAAGAAGTGTGAACGATGATGTTTAATGATGAGCTAAGCTACGCATAATGAAATAAAAAAGGTAAGGATAACAAAAGTTTATTAGTTAATTAGTTAGTAAGTTGAGTTATTCAAAATCAATAAATTAAGTTATTTTAGCCCTCTTGGAAGGGCGGTGCCGATCGCAGTGAGGATGATCAGCCCAATGTCATCAACAAAAATTGCGAAGTTCGAAAAAATTATGAATTTTGAAAAGCTTTATCTCGGAAACGACTAGGTCTACAGAGATAATTTTATTATTTCATATTGTACGAGTAGAAAATTTTGTGTACTTTAAAAACTTCCTGAGAAGGAACTATCAAAACAAAAACTAGTCCTTTAGGGTTATAATCGCCAAAATCTGAAAACCGAAATTTTCGCGATCTTTTCGATTTTTGACAAAGTTGCGTTTGGCGCTCGAGGTCACAAAAGATTATTCATTCAACATCATCAACAAGTCTGCATAAAATCAGAACCACCGGATTGGCGCAAAGTACCCCGTACTTTCAGGTGACAAGGTTACTGGATTATTCGTTGTTTTGTAAAATAAGTTTCAATATTGAGAAACCGTCCCCTCTTCACTCTGCGCCCCGCCCGCGCCCTTATTCAGAGCGTGTACTTATTGTACTTAACACGCCGTATGTTTTAAATAACAGACGCGCTCCGTAGGTATTGACGAACATTAACTTACGACCGTATTTTCGATAAAATAAAAAAGATGAGAAGTAAAAGTTAGTTGAATGCAAATGGCGCCAAAACCAGAACAAAAGACAATCGGCCCGGGGCGGCTATGGCGCCCCTGGCCGATTGGCGCCCCGGGCCGTGGCCCGGATGGCCCTAGGGTAAATACGCCCCTGGCTCCAGAAGGGATTGGCCTACCCACTAAAACTCTGGGATGGTTCCAACCTGTGCCTTCATGGTGATGGCCTGGAATCCGATGGCACCACGCCATCACCGGCACCTCCGCCCTAGGGCGAACCCTCTCTGAAAAAGGCACACTGTAGGCAAACCAAACCTAACCTACTTTTCTGGTAACAGTTCGGTTTTGTAAGGATCGCAGTTCAAGCCTAACCTAACCTATTTTTCTGGTAGTAGTTTGGTTTAATGAGGATTGCAGTTCAAACCGAACCTAACCTACTTTTCTGGTGGCAGTTCAGTTTTGTGAGGATCGTACGTAGTTCATACTTATCCTAACCTACTTTTCTGGTAGCAGTTCAGTTTTGTGAGGATCGCAGTTCAAACCTAACCTAACCTACTTTTCTGGTATCAGTTCGGTTTTGTGAGGATCGCAGTTCAAACCTAACCTACTTTTCTGGTAGTAGTGCAGTTTTGTGAAGATCGCAGTTCAAACCTAACCTATTTTTTGGTTGCAGTTCGGTTTTGTGAGGATCGCAGTTCAAACCTAACCTACTTTTTAGGTAGCAGTTCGGTTTTTTGAGAATCGCAGTTCAAACCTAACCTAACCTACTTTTCTGGTAGCAGTTCGGTTATGTGAGGATCACAGTTCAAACCTAACCTAACCTACTTTTCTGGTAGCAGTTCAGTTTTGTGAAGATCGCAGAGTTCAGACCTAACCTAACCTACTTTTCTGGTAGCAGTTCGGTTTTGTGAGGATTGCAGTTCAAATCTAACCTAAGCCAATTTTCTTAAATACAAGTGTATTTAAAAAAAATATGATATCAAATTATATTGCTAGAAATCGTTACGTTAAAAATGACATTATGGCCGGCTTTACACCTGTAAGTTTTACTTACGTAAGTAAGAACGCAGCTATACGTTAGACTGAGATAGCTGACTGACTATCTCAGTCTAACGTATAGCTGCGTCCTTACTTACGTAAGTAAAACTTACAGGTGTAAAGCCGGCCTATGAGTATGAACTGTTCTGAGTTACGATCGTTATGAGCCAAGAATAATTATGACTAGTGATCATTATGACGTAAAATTGTATGAGACACATTTTCGGAATTCCAATAATCGAATTTGCAATTTTATATGAACTTAGGCGCACACAAAAAATTGTGTCAAAATGTAAAAAAAAACTAATTATATTTTATTGTCAATATATATTTCCACATATAAACAATGTTTTCTTGAATAAAATATTACACTTATTTATATAATTTTATTTATACCCTTAATATTAAGAGTTCTTCAATAAATAACCATATACAAAATGCGCCTTGATATCTTTAGCAAAATTATCTTTAATTTAGGGATACCGTGTATGGTAAAAGTTCATCAGATAAATGGGTTATATGACAAATACATTACAGAAGAAAATTGATCGACCTAATAAGTATTAGGACAACACAGTTAGTGCAAGTAATATGAGGACAAACGTTATGAAGGATAGCGAGGAATATGCAAAATAACATTAAGGAATTTAATATTTAAGGAATATAATATTGACGAAAAAACTTATTATGACAACTTGACAACTGATCGTTAGGCCAAATATCCATTAGGACAAAACAGTTAGGGCAAGTGATTTTAGGCCAAACGATGTTAGGGATTGCGAGGGACACCCAATAAAATCGTAGGAAGACTATACCGTAAAACGGGGTGAGTTGGTTCGAATTCGAAATCGAAGTTCAAACCTGGATAAAAGTTTATTTTTATATGTGGCACATTGATTTATATACAAAAAAAGTGTTCCGGAGGTATGAATTTTAGTTTGTCAATGATAGTTTGTTGCTTCATTGCATAGTTTCAACCAAAAATTTCATAATAGTAGGCAAAGGTTAGCTGGAAGAGATCCCTTACTTACAGGGATAAGTTCGCCTTTGTACATAACCATTGTTCTTTTTACTGTTTAATTATTGTTTGTTATAATTTTATGTGCAATAAAGTGTTTACATACATACATACATACAAAGCCAGCTCACTCCGTAGTTGGGGTTATAAGGCCTAGCAATGGGGCGAGATGGAAAAATTGCTAGGGTTGACACTTTCAGATCAAGACAATAGCTCGACTTGTCAAGAGATTTTTTTATTAATGTAGCAAAATTATGTTTTATTTATGCTCCTACTTAAACTGGTTTAATGTTTTCTGTAAGTATTTATACGTCATAAAAATAAGGGTCACTATTTTTATGACGTACAAATAGTTTTTTAGATTCATTTATAAAAATATATTTTGATCTATATGGAATTAGAGTCTGTGTGGAAAGAGAATAGGATTAATTTTGGGGGGCGCTGTAATGCTTTTCTATCGTATGTGCCGTATTTTGTTCTGTGGCCATACTGGTTAGGTTAGTTCCGTTTTTCGCCATGCCTATAATCTTTCCGCACAGACTCTAGTAAGTTGAATCCCATCAAAAACATTAATATGAAATTAATGACCTGCATGACACACTATGACACGTCGTTTCAAATATTAATAATAAAATAAAAATAAAAAACTCACGACTTGAATAAAAGTCGATTAACCACTCAGTAGGTAATAGCCTGAGTATGAAATAAATAAAATGCAAATTTTAATATTTATTTAATTTGCAATTGATTTAATTCCTCCGCTACTTCAATATTTTTTTTAATAATATTTACCATTTTATCATAATGTAGGACACTTTTGACTACTTATGTAAATCGACAACCCTGAACTACGAACACCAACTCCCCCCTCTATCAAACCGGTACACCCCGTTCGTAACACCAACTCTCCCCATTCATGACCCAACTGTCCCCGTTGTCGAGCCAACTCACCCCTCAGTACAACCCTGCTCTCCCCATAAAAATCCTCAAATGTGGTTGGATAATTTTCTATGTTAAAACCATTATAAATAAAGAAAATATAACTTAAGTTTTTCTGTTTATACGATATCCGAAAGGTGGATGAACACTTACTTTGGTAAACATCACTTAAAAACAATGTTAAATTCAACTAAAAATCCGCCGATTTCGAGCATCAACTTTGACAGTGAATTTAGTTTCAAAATTGTATGATTTGGCAGCTTAGTGATGCGAAAGGGTTATTCCCACCTTTTACCACCAAGTTGTTACCAGTGGTAACAGATGGGAAAAAAATTCCCACTAGTTACCACTAAGCGGTTTAGTGGTAACAAGTGGGAATTTTTTTCCCATCTGTTACCACTAAAACAATTGGTGGTAACTAGTGGGAAAAAAATCTTTAGTGGTAACAATAATATATTTTACTGGCTTATGCTCACGACTTCGTCCGCGCAGAAGGATAAAAAGTATATGTAGATTTCAGAAGGAGACCATTTCTGGTTTGTAGTGAGTAGTCTATAATAATATATATTATGCAAATTTAAAAAGTATGCTATATCTTAACTCCAATTACACCCTCTAAGAGGATTAATTATGAAAAATTGTGAAATCACCTTTTTCATTTTTTAATAGGTGTAATGTATTTGCAAAGTCCTTAGCTTTTTAAAACCGGCCAAGAGCATGTCGGGCCATGCTCAGTGTAGGGTTCCGTAGCTATTCATTCAAAAAAGTGCTCTACGTTTAATTAAATAGCAAAGAGCGTGATTTCATTCTCTGGCAACAGAGGAAGGACGGCACTGAGTGATACTTTTTTTATTTTACGAGGGTCTCGCGATCGAATGATACCTAAATCACGTCCTTTTTTCCATACGGCTTGTTTTTTTCACCTAATACGATTAAAAAATAAAAAAAGTATCAGTTGGATACATTAAATTGTATACATTACAGATATGTATCAATAGGAGTTAAGAGTATTCTTAAATCGTAAAACCTAATTTGTGTTTACGTATATTTAGTAACTGTAGGTTTCATGAGTACCTATAGGCGGGTTTGTATAATAATATTTGGAGAAAAATAAACGAAGAAATTCAACTAAGTAACAAGATTAATATCTTCTAAGCGGCAGTTCTCAGTAAATAACAATAGGATTGCAGTCATAAAATGGCACTGCACTTCACCTGCATAGAAGCGAAACGTAACAAGCAGCTTTGAACAGTTACGGTGATTAGTACGGTCGTGCACAGAATAGAGTCGCAATTTCTTTGACAAAAGGATGTAGTTACTGCGATCATACGCTTAACCCTGGAGATCTTGTTTGCCATTCGTTATCTATTTGAAGTTGGCGAATGCAACCCAGTGATTTTTCAAATTTGCCTGAGCACCCATCTCGGTGTAAAAGTGCGAGTAACTCCGTTTGATGTTATTTTGTTAAAATATTTTAATTATGTTTTGTCGTGGTCGGTTGTGGGTCGGTTGTCGGTTACAATATATCCCATTTTTGCCATCGATATGTACATATAATACATAAACGGTAATCGGTAGGGTAGAAATCATTGTTACCTGCGGGGCGTCAAATCTGGAGTTCATCACCCATCACCAAATTTCGAGAAATCTCTATCGCACTGACATATTTGAAAGAAATAGTAGGAGATAAAAAAAATCGAAATGCGCGATCTTCGCGCTAGCCGGCCTGTGGTTTATCAAAGTTTTAAAGTAACGACGTTCCTAAAAACCTTATTAATGCATTTTTATATGTTACTGATATAAACAGAATAGAAGATTAATAACTAATCCTCAAAAAACGAGATATAGTGACAACCCTGAAAAATCGGCCGTTTCGTAAGAACTCGCTAGAGGAGTCGGATGACATTGCCTTTGGCCATCTATAATTGTATAGTACGAACTCCCCTCGGGAGTCGGGTGACATGTGAGCAAAGTTACTGAGAACTCGCTAGGGGCGTTCTTGACAGTGAAAGTGTTAAAGAATTAGGAATGACTGAATTGATATTTCGCAAGAAATGATCAGGTGGAAATGACGGATATTTCCTCAGTATCATAAGAAGTACCTAGAGTGGATGATAATTTTTTCTCGGCTGCTGATTTCACCATTCTAAAGCTGCGCAGAAGCCCACTCCAAAGAAACTTCCATACAAGCCACCTGCTGCGCAGGTTAACTTATATTATAGGTACTATCACTTTTTTTTCGAGGCACCAGCGACAGCTAAAGGTTGTTATTTCCAACATTCGTTAAGAATTGTATGTAGGCTACGGCCGCTGCCAATGCCAATATTTGTGACAGAATCACGTTTCATTTAGATGAGTTTTGTTAGCTCAAATATCTGGCTTTGAAGCCTCATACCTATCTCAAAAACGATTAATTTTACAGAGCTATTAGTGAGCTCAAATGTTTTCGAATGAAATATTCTTTTAAAGTTATAAAGTAAAAAATGTGAATAAACCCATAGTTATGAATTAAACATTTTTTAAAGGCAAAAACGACGAGTTGTGTAGGAATCGTAGTCTGTCGTCTCTGCCTGCCCAAATGGGATACAGGTGTAAGTATGTATGTACATATATCTCCAGACTTCATCAATAGCATTAAATAAGCTAAAAAAATTGGTGGTAACTACTGGGAATAAAATTCCCATTTGTTACCACCATTTATTTTAGTGGTAACAGATGGGAATTTAAATTCCCATCTGTTACCAGTGGTGAAAGATGGGAAAAAAATTCCCATCTGTTACCACTGGTAACAAATTGGTGGTAACAGGTGGGAATAACCCATGCGAAAAGAAGAAAAAATATGTCTAAAATATAATCAAATTACTTTGAGAGCAACTTAAGCCCAAAAATTAAAGTAGCTACTCAAAAATGAAGTTCTGGATTCGCAATCCAACTCCCCCCGCGAAACCTACTCACCCCATTTTACGGTATTTGTATGTTTTTCTACTTCCGTACTTTTATCTGTATTTTACTTGGCCACCAACACTAATATAAGAACATACATAACATGAGTTCAGAGAAGTCTATATTCCCCATAAAAGCATTTGTGTCTTTATAGTCGCAAAAAGATACTGCTAGCAGCCAAAGACTTCTAAATCTAGGTTAAACTTAGGTCAAGGATTACGCTTTCACAGACCCCTCTTTCCCAGTGGGCACTTTGGGCAAGTGCCCAGGGCCCCGCGATCGATATGGGCCCCCCTCAGATCAAATACCAAGTCATAGGGGCCCCATTATGCTAATATGCCCAGGGCCTCCAATAGGACCCTGCACGTTCAATACTAACTTTACAATAAAAATGCACAACTACCAACTTAACAGACAAATAAATTCCTGCGGTTTTTAAGAAAAACAAAACTTTCCGAACTAAATTCCTTGATGCCAGCAAAAAAAAAATATTTTTAATATCATCACTGCGGGTCACTAGCGAGTATACGTCAAATAAAAAACAAAGTTTACCATAGACACATACTTATTATATTGTCAGTCATATGCCTTGTTTGCGCGCTGTTTAATTTCGTATTTTATATTTTAAAACCAAACAGTTGTATAATTAAGTCAAAAAAAAACGCTCATGGCGTCTCTATTTGCGATACTCGCCGCCGCCGACGAGTTTGTACGGAATCCTCGGTCCGCGAGTCCGACTCGCACTTGGCCGGTTTTTATTTCTGTTTGTTCGCGCATCCCGCATAAACTACAAGACCGATTTCCATGAAATTTGGTGTACAGGTAGATTATGATCGCGGTTAACATATAGGATACTTTTTATTCGACTAAACCGAAGCAAAAAATAGGCTTTTAACTTATTTCTCCTCCACGAACGAATTCACGACGAACGGTCCACTAATTCAAATGAGAGAGCGACAAATGGCTGCGTTTCTACCGGAGCGGAGCCGTGCCGTGCGAGGTAGCGGAGCGGTGCGCGAAGAAAAAATACACCAATGTCGGGCTGCACATTGATTGGTGGTTATTTTCTTTGCTGACCGACCGCTTAGCTACCTCGCACAGCTCTGGTGGAAAAACAACCTCAAGCAAATTTGGTAGGTGTAGGTGTGTTTGGTAGATACCACATACCCCGAAAAAATAAAAAAAATAACCCTCGATCCATGCAACCAAATGGTGCTCGATCACTTAGGGACTAATTAATTGTTTATACCTCCAACAATAACCTGACTTGCCAAGTCTGCGATCATAGTTGCAAGCATACCCCGAATTAAACGGGAAATGCTCTCAGGGCTTGTACACAAAACTGCAAATCAGCGCAAAACGAATTCGCAGCGCAGAAAACTTTAGAATGCGACAACGCAACGCAGTTTTGAGTACAAGCCCTAATGCCTAGTTTACACGGTGCGAGCTGCTGAGTGGTCAGTAGACAGCTACGCGGATTGTCTACTCGTATGCTAATAGCTCGGTTTGCCTTAGCTGTCTTCCCGACCCGATGATGTGTGTAGTAGCTGCCCTGCCCAGTCTCTTGGTGACTGTCAAGATGGCGTACGCCGTAAAGATATGCAGAATCTGATGTTCTCAATAAATAATACCGACGAAATGCCTAGGTGAAAAAAATAGTACCCTTAAACTTTTCAAAATATAAGGCCTGTTCTCGGTGTACGCTATCGGGCGTCAAGCTGGCGTACACCGCTTATATCTCTGGAACGGCTTTGTTTTCGGAAACGCTTTATATCTCAAAAAAATAGTACCCAAATAGTACCCTAGGGCCCGAAAGTTTCATTTCTCTAGCTATCGTAAAAGCTTTTCTGCAAGGTTTGAAAAAACTGAAACTTATAGTTATACCCTCAAATTACTCTATTTTTTGGCTACACTATTAACTTAGTTACCATAGCAGCTATGTGTGTCACCTCACCACATTTCAAACGATTGACCTTATAGTTAGGGAGCTGGCGAGCATTTCGGTATAATTTGCACAAGTTTCACGTCGAGGTGGATTGCAGTTTAAATCATTACGAATTGATTTGGTCCAATCAATGAAGGTCCTATGTCGCTGCGTTTTCGCGTTACAGCGAATTGAAGTTGCTTAAAAAAACGGGGTAGGTATTAAATCATTTGCACGTGTATGCCTCTGGAGTTCATGGTCACAATCATCTTGGAAATGAAGAAAATCGAAGAGGCAGACATTCCGGGCTCTGCGGTATCATGGGATGGAGTTGTAAAAATGTTAAATAAAAGCTCTACTAAGTCATTTGCACACGATTCTCATTGCGCCCATTCGATTCATTATGACTCCGTGGATTCGAAAAAACATGTGGCAGACACTTGGCTCACTGATTTTCAGCTGTACAACTGTTTGAAATTCACGGAATCAAAGGACAGTGGGTATTGCATGGGATTATTGTTATTCTTAATAGTTTTATTATTATCATTTTGTTTAATATTATTCGCTGAACTCACGGTAACGATTAAACTTCTGGAGTTGAAATCTATGCAATCATATTTTTTATGCCACACCTGGCCATAATAGTGGCTTTTTCCGCACGCTGCGGGTACGGAAAAAGCCGCTTTCTGGCCAAGTGTAGACATAAAATGATGTACACAACACGGGAGGTAATAAAGAAAGCCCTCGATCGCATATTTACGTCCCACGCTTGCAGCTCGGGCCGCAAACTTCTGCGATCTCGGCCTTTCTTTATATTACCACCCTAGTTGTGTAATGTACTATTCTAAATGCCAACCAGAAACGAAATGCGCTTGGAACTTTAATTAGAAAGTACATTTTTTACCTGCTTGGTTTGGCGCGAACGGCGGGGTGAAAAACATATTCAAATGGTCTGCCTGTGGAATATCAGAGGCCTGAACGTCTGCCTCGTCGATTTTTTTGGTTTTCATAAGAAATTGAAACATTAGTCCAAGAGGCAAATTACAACCAGCATAAAGATCTGTTTTGTTAGAACAAATTTCTTACCTGTGAAAATATTATTATTGAATATTTTCCCTTCTTTTCAAAATAAAGAGTTTACAACACATACAGTTTAAATAAAGGGACATAGCGGGAGGAAATATTGGCAAAGGTACGGATCCAATGTTTTACCTTATTACGTTACAACCTACCTTTGTCATCAACTACAATAAATAGACGAACGATGAACACAAATAGATCTACGAAAAAAACACTCATAAATCAAACAATTTATATCGTTTTATTGCATGTATCTAATATAAATAAGGGAATTTACTTTACACACCAAACACTAACCCATCGTGAATAATAAACCGGCCTAATAAAAAAAAATACAATTGGGTTAAAGCCGTTTTAAGATTGAAACTAAATTATCATTTTTTTAATTAGGACGGTTTATTATTAACGGTTTCACTTGTCATGACAAGAACAAAGGAAATTTACAATATTAACACGTCTGACAAGAACCACGAAAGTAACAACCCCGATTTCCCAGCTGTTTTCTTAACCTTCGGTTAGCCTCAGTGGGCTGGAACCGAAAACCAGCAACATTATATCATAATACAATAGAATGCAGTAAATTGTCATTTCGAAGATGTGAAGCCGCACCCGTACTAATTTGTAGTATACTACACTAACTCGTCGATAGAGTTAATATTATATTGTATTGTAATGTGTACTTGGGAATTTTAATTCCATAATAATAAAATGTTAGTAGTACAGGGCCCGGCGCGAAGACTTGTAATCCCATAATCATTAAAAATTACCGCGCCGATGGTAATCCTTAAGACATCACACTTTGCATGATTTTTATTCCACATACGCATAACCTTTTCGACGCTAAGTTGAACATAAATGTTGCAAATCAGATGCCATGCCATAACAGTGTGAAAAACGAAAATGAACTTTATGCTGGTAGATGTAGCGGTCTAATCGCTCTGCACTCTGTGACGGAAAGGAGAACGAAAGGTTTAATTTTGACTTTTTATCTAGTAACAATGTGGATTCTATACATAGACATCTATCACATTCATTTGAATTCACCAATATTCCACCACCTAGTAAAAAAGGCATGCATTCTTTGAGAAGTTTGATATCTTGAGCCCTTTTTGGCAAGTGGTTAAAAAACGCCATTAAACAAGTTGATCAGCTGTAATTCCGGTCCATCCCTTAGGTACATAGGCTTAAGATAGGTGGCACAGCCATTTGTTAATCCTATTCGCGTTAGTCATGATGTTACCATTTCTTCGGTGTCACCATTTCACGACAAACGAGTATATATACATACACGGCGATGACAATTTTCTGAGTTTAAAATTACGCCACACAGAACTTTAGCATCATTAAATGACGCCCCGAATATCGTGGTTCCAATAAATCTGCATACAGGTCATAGATATCTCACAGCTTAGCAGTCTTCATAATCTGTCAAATTCTTCAAACAAAACCCTTACTTGTATAAGTACCTTCCTAATCATAAACATGTGACGTCGACTCAGGCTCCTTACAACGGCGACATATAAAATGCATGCAAAACATCAATATACACGTACCGCGGGCAAAATCTCACCATGACCTTAATACAGACTTAGCACTATCGATATATTCTTTGAATTATAAGCGACACCGATACAACAGGAATGTGGATAACTTTTATTCTCCTTCAAAGTCAATTTGAAGCGCAAGACTAGACGCTGATTTTTGAGTTCATATTCGATGAAACCAAATCCATTTATAGGTAAAATTATAATAATCCGAGTCCACTGTATTTTGCTTTAGTCGTGTTTTATCAACGTCATGATGCATATCCTTTTACAAATCATCTAGTTTTACCAAAAGAAACTCAAAAAATCACCAGACGGCCATGGCTATCCACATACCCACAAGTTTTCGACAGCTTGAAATTCTCGCGCTAAATGGCCCATTTATGTTTATTTATTAATATATCTACAATAAAGTCTTAAAACTCTATTTATTATCATTTGTTTTATTCGATAAACAAATTTATAACCTCAAAATGCATGCACTAGGTCTCCAAACTACTGCCCGCGGGCCGGATCCGGCCCGCTCAAGCGCCCATTGTCCGGCCCGCGAGCACTCACTCTCCAATGAAACACCCTCCCAGGATGCCAGCGGCGTAAAAAGATTACTTAACTCTGTGGTCGACCATGTTCTATGGCCCGCGCCAGATTTTCTAAGGTGCAGTGTGGCCTTTTGCTAAAAAACATACTTATTGTTCTGCCGCGCAGTATCTAAAGCACAGAAATTACACGTTCATAATGTACTGGTGAAGGCCTCCTCACATCTACCGACGCGGCCGGACAAATACCGTACTTATTTTTTGCCTTTGACTGGCAAACAGGCAAACGGCCCACCTGATGGAAAGTGGTCACCGCCACCTATAGCCATTTACAACACTAGATGCATTACCAATGCGTTGCGGTCTCGAAGAAGTTTGATGTCATCCTTTTTAAAAAATCCCTTGTTGTAGCGCAGTGGGAAAATCTTAGCAAGAAGTTGTGGACCCTAAAGCAATACGTGCATTTTGAAATTTGTTTGTTGACCAAATAAGACAAGTAACAATGGATGCGATTTAGATAGAATAGCCTCAGATATCTTACTTCACCTCTGTAACCATTTGAGGCAGCCTCGGTCTCAATAGTTAAAATGCGCTCAAGACTGATAAATTGATATTTGAAATCAATATATACCTAGTTTAAGATCGATATCTGACTTGAGTGCAGTTTTAATACGGAACTAAGACTTAGTTGCAACGTCGACGCGTCCGCGCGAGTTTTTAGCTTGAACACTAAGATTTTAAATGTTTCACTGTAATACGTATGTATACGTATTGCGTATGCGGCGTATGCGATTGTAGGCGCGTTCATTCATTAAATATATGTAATATATCAGAATATCCACAAAAGCTGTGTGCGAATTAATCTACACATATTATAAAGTCGTAGCTAAACTATGTCTGTACATTAAAGATTTTTCTAAAAAAGTTACTGGGGAATGTCAAAAATAAGTAATAAAACGCAATCAATGGTTTTTAAAATTGTTTCTGTTTTGTTAATGTGCGGATCACGCAAAAGCTACCGGACCGATTTCCATAAGATTTGGTGTAAGGATGTAGATTATGACCCTATATTAACACATAGGATTCTTTTTATCCGACTTAGCCGAAGTAAAAGAGACATTTAGACTTAAACCCAGCGACTTCGCTGAGTCTCAATCCATTTGACCACACTATTGTTTAAGTTTTCTTTTTTGTAATGTACCTTGTAATTGTGTTGGTACATAAATTTTCTTTTATTATTTTTTATTAATTTATTGCACTTCCGCGAACGAAGTCACGAGCGGTTCCACTAGTCCAAAATAATTCCAATCCGACCAACGTGCCTTCATTTTTCCACGCACAGCTCTGGTTGATACTCTGCCTAAGTCATAGTAAAGTCAACTAATCATCTACCTACCTAAAACATGTTCAAACTTAGGAATAGTACACAGCCACTATTTGCCTCGAACCGAGGCTACCTCGCGATAGTCCAATCAAAAAGATCATTTATACATTCTTGCTTAGTTTCAATTTTTACTTCGTAATATCATTTAAACTGTTGGCAAAATATTGACATCTTGCTCTGCAGAATAATTTACAAAACATTGATTTAAACTTTCACGAAAAACGGGACAACATGCACATCACGGCACATCACGTAAAAACATAATATATTTACACCGACGTTTCCGCCATTTCGTAACTTCCATGTCCCGTTGTGTTATAATAATGATCAAAATAATTTTTAATTATCGCGACCCTATTTTATCGCACTGCCAGGCAAAGGTCACCTCACCACTTCTCCCATTGATTCTGGGTGGTTTCTGCATACTACTTTGTCTCTGTGTATGTCAATCTTTAATAGTTTTTAAAAATTGATTTTTAGGTAAAACTTTCCGTTATATGCTGAGTGGGTCTATTGGTCGTGATCTTAATTATATTGATGTTTTGTATGTTCTGATAATTGTTTGTTGCTGTAACGTCAAATAAATGTTTTCCTTTTTTCGGGTTCAGTTATTTATATTATTAATTCTGATGATTCATAATTCGGTCAGCATATATCTAACCTAATTTAACCTGACCGCGTTTAACGTTGTGGATAAAGCACCCGTCTCTCTCACATTCATCAGGAAGAGATAGATGCTTTGTCTATGGAGATAAATGCGACCACCATAGGTTAGCAAAACATCAATTGCCAAACGTAACATTTACTCCCAAAAATATTCACCCTTTCGTTGAATGGACTATCAAACGGCTACCTAGCTACAGATATGCCAGCCGATTTACTAAAACGCGGTGCAGACGTTGCCGTCGAACTCGATGTTGCCTCCGTACGGCGGCGCGCGATCCTCATCGGTGAATAGGCGGTTCTCGCCGCGCCAAGCGTTATAGAGTGTAGGTAAAAAATCGCTGAACAGTGGACTTCGCTGGGTAGTGCTGTTTTCGCGGACCATCTGAAATGCAATTTAGTAATTTTTCATCACACTTGCTCGTAAATGGTGTTATAACACGCAGGCGTATAGAGCAGCAAGCGCCGATTTACTACTGCTATTAGTTATAGTATGAAAATCTAAAACTCCCAAGGGAGTTATGAGTTTAGTTTTAAAATATAGAACCCACTCGTACGTCATTTCAGACTAAGGAGGTTTCAAATCAGCCAAGGCTTACTTCCTATCTTCAAAATTTGGCTACCAAACCAATTTTACTGTATATAAAACTTATCAATGAACTTATCCTGAATCATTGTCACATGATTCATGGCTGTCAAACCGTAGTGGGTATTGTTTTTTGTGTCAACTTATTTTATTTTTATTTTACTTTTATTAATTTATAATTTATTTGACATTGTTTCATTAATTAACTAGCTTACTATAAATTTTGTTTTTTGTAAAGTAATGAATGATCCATGTTGGTCGACTGAATAAATGAATTGAATTGAATTATACGGTATATACGCTATTATTTCAGAGAGTTTTGCAATTGTTTTAGTAAATTTCATTTTGCAATCGCGATTCGATCGATTGAATCGCGGAGTGAGCGACTCCTGACATCAGTGTCTCCAATGGGCCAAAGTATTCAGGTGTCTTTTTCGTCGTCAATATGTTAAGTAGATGTTGATTACCTTCTCTAGCCCCGCATAGTCGGGGTCCTGTACACTGGAGGGGACCCAGATTTTGACGTCTTTGTCTAGGCCGCTGCTCGCCAGCACGGGGCTGCGTGGATGCGTCTCTATACAGTTGACCTGGAATAGGGATGACGACTGGATTAAACATATGTAATTCTAGTTAGATTATGGAAAACTATGGGACACGTATTTTATGGTTTATCAAAATATTAAAAATCGACAAAGTTATAGATCATCAAACTTCTGGAGTCGGGGCTTGTGACATCACTTCTAGGTGAAAATTGTACCAAGGAGTGACGTCACTCCTCCTCGTCAGTTTTTGTTTGTCAAACAAAAGAAAAAAACGTGTACAATATTTTTTAATAATGTAACAGACGGACTAAACAGTTTTTTTTAGTCGTCTATCCTAATAGACAGGAGAAATATAAGACTAGCATAAACTGGAACTGTATGGTTCAATATAATGTGTGACAGAAAACTGTCTCTTAATGTCAAAGTGCACTCGTACAAGACCACCATTTAATCTGCTGGTTTGTATAGGGTCATTTTATACATAGAAACGTGTACGATTAAGCCATTTGTGATGAATCATGACGACACATGACTGAAATTAATCTTCAGCTTCGAGGGAGGGGGAAAATCGGGTCATAATGTTAGACGATAAACAAGCTATATACTATAGAAATGCATACGCAAATGGTGACGAGCTGCCACTCTTATCGCAACAAGGGATTCTAAATGAGTGCTAAATAAAAATAAAGTCAAAATTTTTTACTATGTTAAATTGCAGACAAAGTTATCCTAAGAGAACCAAAGTGAAATCACTCTATTCGTAAATGCCTACTCACCTTCAGCTTGCTTTGAAAGTCCGTACAATAGCGAAGTTCTTTCTGTGACTCCAGCGCAAAGCACCAATGCCCACTCTTTAGGAGATAATCGTTTTCAGCTTCACTAGCCAAAAAAATCAAAAAATGTTTCTTAGCACGCCTCCGTTGTCTCCCTCCATCCACTGCACGATGGCCTCGCTATGTTTATCCGAGATGTGGATCGGTAGATGCGGCTGCAGTCGGAGCCCAACATCACGTACTGGTTATTGGGGCCGAAGAACGTGACACACTTCTACTTGTGCATGCACGCACTTATCTTAAAGTACCTTATGTGCCCAGCTACAGCTGTGCAAGGCAAGACTCCACCACCAACTCGCTAGCAGACGATTGTCTTCACTGACCCAAATACAAGGCACTCAAAAAAGTCTCTTAACACGCCCCTGTTGTCTCCCTCTATCCACTACACGATTGCCTCCCTGTGTTTCTCCCAGATGTAGATGTGGCTGCAGTCGGAGCCCAACATCACGTACTAGTTATTGGGGCCGAAGAATATGACTCATTCTACTTGTGCATACACGCACTTATCTTAAAGTACCTTCTGTGCCCAGCTCCAACGCAAGACTCCACCACCAACTCGCTAGCAGATGATTGTCTTCACTGACCCAAATACAAGACACTCAAAAAAGTTTCTTACCACGCCCCCGTTGTCTCCCTCCATCCACTGCACGATGGCCTCACTATGCTTCTCCCAGATGTAGATGTGGCTGCAGTCGGAGCCCGAAACTACGTATTGGCTCTTTGGGCCGAAGAACGCGACGCCCTTGAACGTGGCGCTATTTCGGTGCCCGCTGTATTTGTGGGTGTAGCCGTTTGTGTCTTTGTCCGGGTTACTTCTGGAAATACAACGTTCGTTTTATCATTGTGACATGTGTAGTTAGTGTGGCGATTTATATTATATGGATGGAATTTGTAGTATACAATACACCAACTCCACGCACACAAATATCCCCGATATATTTTATCAGGATTACCTGAAATTTATCTAACATAAGGCACCGAATAAAAAGCCCCATTTATATCAATACATTACCCTTGACAGCAGTGATGCCACTGACGGAGACACTGACAAAGGCTTCAAACTTATATTTACATATTTCGCTTTGCATCAGGGGTTAGATCGAGCAATAATGCCACATCAATTAAGGATTATTTGTAAGCATTACAGCTTCTTTAAACCATTCTGAATCGTACTGAGATTACTGAGCGTTGGTATGCAAGAAATAACTAGCAAATACCTACTTCAAGCGCAAGGGCGGCACTATTGAATACGAAACTGTCACTACTTTTAAAGTAATTAAAAAACTGACTCTGCATTTTTCAACGGTAATTCCATAGAAGCTGAGTCCTTTCAACTATTTTGCGCGAGGAATACTACGTATGACAAGTATGTAAATGTTAGAGTGACAGATGCTTTATTATTCATTTATCGCTTGACAAAACTTAGCATAATTAGCCTACAGTTGTGCTAGCCCGGTTGTTAAATTCAAAATCTAACACTTTTACTCACTTGTCGTAGACATCTCGCTTGGTATCAAAAAGGTAGATGTCTTCGTCGTTGTAGGAGCCGAGAACCTCGCTGCCGTCGTGGTTGTATATCGCGCAGGTGAGGTGCATCATGTTGTATTTGAACTTTTTCTTACTATCCGTCTGTACACAAAAACGTATCGTCAACCACATTGATTCACAAAACGAATAATTTCGTTGATTATCCATTTCTTTGGGATAGTTAACATATTATTTTCTGATTTTTAGTTTCAGTTCGTGGAAGTCGGTTTTTAATTTTTGTTTTAAATATTAACTTTGTTTTTAAATGTTGAGAGTCTGAGGACAGCTCCACTGCACAGGACAATGTTGCAGACGAGTGGACATTGCATCGTCCGTGCAACGCAGCAGACGTTTGTTTTTTCCGCTCCGAAGAATTGCGGGTTCCGGAAGAAACGACCACGCCTTTCGAGTTTTTTAAACTCATTTTTACATTGGAAATCTTATTAATATATTGTGACAAAAACAAATGAAAGTGCACATGTGTGTGTGGAAAACGGCACTACGTAGGCCCATTACGTAACCGACTACAAACAGGGAATTTCGGATTCCCATTATGTTGCCAGTTACAAAACTTGGTTACCAAGCGGCACTACGCAGGCCCATTACGTAACCGGCCACAAACAGGGATTTCGGATTCCCATTTTGTAGGCAGTTACAAAACTTGGTTACCAATCGGCACTACGCAGGCCCATTACGTAACCGGCCACAAACAGGGAATTTCGGATTCCCATTTTGTAGCCAGTTACAAAACTTTGGATACCAACCGGCACTACGCAGGCCCATTACGTAACCGGCTACAAACACGGAATTTTGGATTCCCATTTTGTAGCCAGTTACAAAACTTGGTTACCAATCGGCATTACGCAGGCCCATTACGTAACCGACTAAAAACAGGGAATTTCGGATTCCCATTTTGTGGCCATTTACAACACTTGGTTACCAATCGGCACTACGCAGCCCCATTACGTAAACGGTTAGAAACAGGGAATTTCGGATTCCCATTTTGTAGACAGTTACAACACTTGGTTAGCAATCGGCGCTACGCAGGCCCATTACGTAACCGACTAAAAACAGGGAATTTCGGATTCCCATTTCATTTTGTGGACAGTTACAAAACTTGGTTACCAATCGGCACTACGCAGGCCCATTACGTAACCGGCTACAAATAGGGAATTTCGGATTCCCATTTTGTAGCCAGTTACAAAACTTGGTTACCAATCGGCACTACGCAGGCCCATTACGTAACCGACTACAAACAGGGAATTTCGGATTTCCATTATGTTGCCAGTTACAAAACTTTGGATACCAACCGGCACTACGCAGGCCCATTACGTAACCAAATCAAATTGATTTAGTGGTAACAGCTGGGAAAAAAATCAATTTGGTGGTAACAGGTGGGAATAGCCCCTTAATATCTGAACTCAACAGCTATATATTTTGCCGGGCGCGGAGTATGTTAAAATTTGATTTTTTTTACGAAATAAATTACCCACTTTAAAAAAATTTAAATGTAATGTTTTCAATAATCTACTTATTGAAGCCGTTTCGTAGACAAAGGTCACACATATGACCCCACGGGTGCCCGTTCTTCAGATTACGAGACAAACAAGCAATTATGATTAATAATCATTAGTCACTAATTAAGCTCTCTGGTTGATTAGCGGGCGCGTTGATGTACTCTGTTATTTTATTTAAATGAATCCATACCAAGTGAATAACTTGAAAATAATTAGGTAGGTATGTTAAAGGCTGATCAGGAACATACGGCTTGTCAAGAGCGCGCTATTTTTACACGCTTTTATTTAACTTGCAACGTTCGTATGTAAATAAATATATAAGTTGTGGTTTTAAAATTTATAAAGCATTTTTCAACCACTTCCTGATATACGATTGAGCAGAAATTTGTTATACTTATGTAAAGTAGGTGACAATCAATGCAAGATTGTCCATCGAGCTGATCTGATGATAGAGTCGGGAAGCGGCCATAGGCCCGTTTGCGATGCGATTATACAAAAAAAATTACAATCGGTAATAAACACTTGTCACAAAAATAAAACAAATGGTAATTGAGAAACGTACGACTAGAAGAACGGGCAGAAAGACGAACGGTGCAAAGGTAACAATCGGTTTAATCCGAAGAATGAATATTGGCCGCGGATATCTTGTATTGTCTTATTTTTTTACTTTTTAACCGAATTTCAAAAGAAGGACGGTTTTCAATTAGTTTGTATGTTGTTTCTTTTGTGTGTTTGTTACGCGATTACTCAAAGACGCCATAACTGATTTGGAAAATTCTTTTTGTTTGAAAGGGATTATTTGCGTCGTAAATATTCCCTTTCAAACTAAAAAGAATTCGTAAATTCTACGAAGTGGTCTCATTGCAGCTAAATCGGGATCTGGTGACGGGATCTTGGGGAAATCGAGAGAACTCTTCAAATATTATAGGCACACATATGGCGATTTGGGTATTTTTCATAGTGTCTCGTGCATTTCTTATCGAATAGCTTCATTCGATGTCCGTTATTAACCGACTTCAACGAAAGAAGGACGGTTCTTAATTTATATGTGTGTTACCCGATTACTCGAAGATGGCTGAAAATTCTATTTGTATTTAAAAGGATACACCTCCGAAGTGGTATTATTGCAACCAAATCAATATCTGACCATGGGATCTGGAGGAATCGAGGGAACTCTTCAAGTATTATAGGTACGCATATAGCGTTTTGGGTATTGTACATTGTTTGGGGATTTCGTACCCAAATAGGTGCATTGAAAGTGGGTTATTTTTTTTTATTTGTGGTTATTATTAATAAAGTTTTTAGTTCCTAATTTTTTAGCAAAGTAGGTAAATGCGGAAAAAAACAAATTTCTTAGTAATGTTTAATTATCATGACCTGTTCTGTTCGCAACAGTTCTTCCAAGTCACCATCGTTATTAATTTAACCCTTAGGTGCATACGGTATCAAAAATTATACTACTGAAATGACACAAGTAGAAATCACCTTCAAACCTTGTCAGACTGGTTACGAAATCTCAAATTAACGTGGATTTGATTTTCACGTGAGACATTTCAGAAATAAAATGCACGATACGGGATGCATCTAAGGTTTAAGAAGTATCATAATAATTCATTTATAGCATTGTAATCATGTGTTACATAAGGTCTTATAAGTAGCATTATCTTCCAAGTAGGTACCGAACTATATTTCCTTGGTAGATTTTGGTCAATGGTTAAAATCCCTTCAGCCGTTTTAACGTAACGTGGGGATAAACAGACACATGTCTGTCGAACATGTTAATATCAACATAATAACTTTAATATTTTTTTTAATAAAATAATATAGGAGCTTTTGACTTATGTAGGAAACGTACAGAATTCATAAGGAAAACAGCATATTACGTTAAATTAAAGATAAAACCCCCAACTAAAAAAACCGTAAAAAGTTAATTTTGTACTAAATGCCGAACGTACATACAATATTATTCATTACATAAAAATCTCCGACATTTTCTTTTCAAATTAGAATATCTCATGAATGGCCTAACTGATTTTGATAAAACATGTCTAAGAACCATCGCTAGTAAACCTGCTTTCAAATAAATGAAACGCAAATGTTGCCACAATTCAACCAGTATAGTTTTAGCTGATATTATAATAAATTGATATTGTCTATGGATACAAGAAGTTCAGTTGTCAAAATAATAATATGTTGGAGTTTAGGTTAAAAACCTATTAAACTAGAATGGACCGCAGGTGAGTACCATTTAATTTTTCTATGTACTTTGATTTCTTGTATCTATATATGTAACTAGCTGATGCCCGCGACTTCGTCTGCGGTGTAAATTATAATTAGGCAATTAATCTTAATAGGCAATTAATAGTTTCTGATATTTGTTCATAAACTTTGTTGTAATTAAACAAAACCCTCAAATATTGGGCCCAAAACTGCACAATGCACATTTACCGTGAAAATCAATTCTTAAGTCCATTTAAGGATTATTACCAAAAAATTAAATGCACTTAATAAACCGCTTGTTACTTACACAAAAAAACAATCTACTAATTGCTATATGCTATGCATGGAGTTAAAAACCTTTTACTTTAAAAATTGTACGGGTCCCTAAAAAAACTTTCAACCCCTACTTACTCAACCCGTCTTCGAGATAAATTTTAATGAACCGTGAAATCATTTGAGTTCTATTCAGTTTAATCAGTTTTAGATACCCTACTTTAAAAATCATTTGGTCCCTTTATAAAGTTTTGGTCCCCATTTATAACCCTTGGAGATGAATTTCAAAAAATGGTTTAACATTTTTTCTGTACCCTTATTGAAGGATCTATGTACGAAGTGTCAGATTTCCTACTTCAAAAATCCTTTGGACCCTATACAGAGTTTCAACCCCCATTTAAACCCCTTTGGGGATAAATTTCAAAAAACTGCAATCACTTTTCTTTTCTTTTTTAGATGAGTTCAAGATCTACTACAAAAATCGTTTGGTCCCTTTACAAAGTTTCAACCCCCTTTTGATCCCTTTTTAGGGATGAAAAAACGGTAAAACCACATTTCTTTTTTCTTATTAAGGAGTCTATGTACGATGTCCCAGATCGCCAACTTCAAAAATCTTTTGGTCCGTATACAAAGTTTCGACCCTCATTTAACCCCTTTGGGGATGAATTTCAAAAAAACAGCAATCACTTTTCTTTACTCTCATGGATGAGTTTATGTAAGAAGTTTAAGATCTACTATAAATACCGTTTGGTCTCCATACAAAGTTTTGACCCCCGTTTGACCCCTTCTTAGGGATGAATTTAGAAAAACGAAAAATCACTTTTTCTACTCTTATTGAGGAGTTTATATACGATGTCTTAGAGCTCCAACTTCAAAAATCGTTTGTACCCTACACAAAGTTTCAACCCCCATTTTAACCCCTTTGGGGATGAATTTTCAAAAAACAGCAATCACTTTTCTTTACTCTTATGGATGAGTCTATGAACGAAGTTCAAGATTTACTACAAAAATCGTTTGGTCCCCATACAAAGTTTCAACCCCCGTTTGACCCCTTTTTAGGAATGAATTTCGAAAAATGGTAAAACTACTTTTCTTTATTCTTATTGAGGAGTTTATGTACGATTTCTCAGAGCTCTAACTTCAAAGTTCAAATTTTCAACCCCCATCTAACCCCTTTTGGGGATGAATTTCAAAAAACCGTGAAATGACTTTCCTGTACTCATATTGTGGAGACTATGTACGATATCTCAGAGCTCCAACTTCAAAAATCGTTTCAAGCCCCATTTAACCCCCGTTGGGGATGAATTTTGAAAAACGGTGAAATTACTTTTTGCAACTAATCTCCTAGTTTAAAAATCGTGTGGTCCCCATTTAAACTTTCAACCCCCGTTTTACCCCTTTTAGGGATGAATTTCGAAAAAGGGTGAAATTACTTTTCTCTACTTATATTGAAGGATCTATGTGGGAACTCTGAGATCTCCAACTTCAAAAATCGTTGGTGCCTATACAAAATTTCAACCCCCGTTTAACCCCTTTTGGGGATGAATTTCGAAAAACCGTGAAATTACTTTCCTACACTCATATTGTGGAGCCTATGTACAATGTCTCAGAGCTCCAACTTCAAAAATCGTTTTAACCCCCATTTAACCCCTGTTGGGGATGAATTTTGAAAAAAGGTAAAACTACTTTCTTAGACCTTTATCGAGGAGTCTATATACGAAGTCTCAGATCTGTAACTTAAAAATAATTTGGTCCCTAAACAATATTTCAACCCCCGTTTTACCCCTTTTAGGGATGAATTTCGAAAAAGGGTTAAATTACTTTTCTTATCTCATATTGAAGGATCTATGTGCGAACTCTCAGATCTCTAACTTTAAAAATCGTTTGGTGCCTATACAAAGTTTCAAACCCCCATTTAACCCCTTTTGGGGATGAATTTAGAAAAACCGTGAAATTACATTCCTGTACTCATATTGATGGGTCTATGTGCAAAGTCTCAGATCTCCGTCTTTAAAAATCGTTTGGTCCCCATTTAAACTTTCAACCCCCGTTTAAGCCCTTATAGGGATGAATTTCGAAAAACCGTGAAATTATTTTTCTGTACTCATATTGAGGAGACTATGTACGATGTCTCAGAGCTGCAACTTCAAAAATCGTTTCAACCCCCATTTAGGATGTTCCCCATTGGGGATGAATTTTGAAAAACGGTAAAATTACTTTCTTCGACCTTTATTGAGGAGTCTATATACGAATTCTCAGATCTGTAACTTCAAAATAATTTGGTCCCTATACAACATTTCAACCCCCGTTTAACCCCTTTTAGGGATGAATCTCAAAAAAGGGTGGAATTACTTTTCTCATGTCATATTGAAGGATCTATGTGCAAACTCTCAGATCTCTAACGTCAAAAACCGTTTGGTGCCTATACCAAGTTTCAACCCCCATTTAACCCCTTTTGGGGATGAATTTCAAAAAACCGTGAAATTACTTTCCTGTACTCATCTTGATGGGTCTATATGCGAAGTCTCAGATCTCCTACTTTAAAAATCGTGTGGTCTTCATATAAACTTTCAACCCCCATTTAACCCTCTTTGGGGATGAATTTCCAAAAACGGTGAAATTACTTTTTTTAAATTGTATTAAAGAGTCTATGTTCGAAGTCTCAGATCTCCTACTTTAAAAATCGTATGGTCCCCATATAAACTTTCAACCCCCATTTAACCCCCTTTGGGGATGAATTTCAAAAAATCCCTTCTTATCCCTTACTTACGTTATATAACCACCCTACTGTGAAAATTTCAAGTTCCTAACTTCAGTAGTTTCGGCTGTGCGTTGATCAGTAAGTCAGTCAGTCAGTCAGGACTTCTTCTTTTATATATTTAGATAATATGTTGTTCATGGTATGGAGCAAAGTTATATCGATACAATTTCATCGAAACTAGCCAATTACAATACAATACAATACAAGTATACTTTAAATTTTTCGTATTCCTGGCAGCATTTTCTTATGTAAATCTTGTACGCCTAATTTTGGCGTTGACTTTAGGCCCGTAAAGTGCGATTCTTTAGAAATGATCAAAAGCGTAAACAAATATGGCTGACTGACAATTGCATCTATTGTCTATTGATTTACTGTGAAATAGTGATGGGAATGGTATAACATTAGTTAATAAATCAATTTGACTTTCGTGAAATTATTATTTACTACAAATAAGTGGGAGGAACCTAAAATATATCGTGCTATTATTAATCAAATACTTTTATTACATTCCTAATTAAAAGCTAGGTCCTATGGGAACTTCGGGTGCTAGATAAATCATATAGTTACATCGACACCCTAGTTCACAGTTTCACACTCGTACTAATTACGAGAATAAATAAAAATAAAAATCATTTATTTCAGACGTAAGTAACATCCATTTTTGGTTAGTAGCAAAACTTATAAAACTAGGTGTTAGTGACTTACAATATTAGACAAAGTAAAATTAAAGGAATTATTGCTATTTAAAGCTTGTGTCCAGGTTCATACAGGACTGGCGCATGTAGACGTAGCCAATATTTCATTATTGGGCTATCCCACCTCTCTGCCACAACGCACAGGATCTTGTTGGGGCTGGCCCGTATCCTGTTTAAAGTTGAAGCGCACCTCTTCCGTATTATGGCATGGAATCCATCTATCCGGGCTTCGGTAAACATTCCGGAAGCGCTACAAAATCGAGGCAGCCCCATCAAAACCCTGAAGGCATTATTATATTGTACGCGTAAAGCGCTGTAGGTCTTCTGCGAATATTTGTTCCACAGGCTGCTGGTGTAAAAGGACTGGCAGTATGCTCGGAAGAGCGTCGCCTTAACCTGTTTCGTACACCGCGCGAACCTGCGGGCCAACATGTTGCATCTGACCGACAGCGCTCTCAGTTCACGCTCAATGTCCAAGTTGTCACTTAGATCTTCCGTGACCAAGTGGCCCAGATACTTAAATTTAGTAACTTTTTGCAATAAAGCATTATTCACTAAAATCTATAATTAAATATGAGATTTCCGAAGTACTAATCGATATTAAAATGTTATTGTTCGTTAAATAAAACCTGTGTAAAAAATGTTTACTGGCCTTTGACAAATACTACTACTAAGTTTGTTTTTACTGAAATATTAATAATTAATAGATATTTTAACTAACACATGAATGTAAATGCAAGGTTTATGTATATATTTTGTTGATAAGACTATGTTCGTTCTTAAAAAGTGCATGATTACAAAGTAGTTAAGGTAAATCCGTTTGTTTACATTATCGTTCTTTTCTAAAAGAATCATACTATAGGTAGTTCCAGGAGAGTTGAGGTGAATGATTACACACATGAAGTACTCATTGCAAAAAAGTGAATGAATGAAATGAATGAGTGAGTAAATAAACACAAGGCTATAGTTTAAAGAAACTTTTTGGTCTATCTTGTGTGACTGTTGAACTTGCGATCGGTACGAAAAAGGAACAGTAATTTCAAAATCCCGCTGTCATTACATGACAGTGTTGGTGTGCGTGGCCTCAACTCTCGTGAAACTACCTATACCCCGTCATGCTATAAAGCCAGTCACTCACCTCAGGGTCGTGGAAGCTGTTGGGGCAGTAGAGGTCTCTCGGGCGGCTCGCATGGCGCGCGTCGTAAACGCGCACGAAGCGGTCCCGGCCCGCCACGCACAACAGCCGCGGCTCCAGTGGGTGCCCCGACACGCTGTATAGGGGGATCGAGGAGCCCGCTTCTTTCACTTGGAACAATCTACACAAAACAGCACGTTGAGTCGACGCCTTTATCACTGTAGTACCTTTTAGCAGCGTCAAAGGGGGCTATAGATAAAAATCTACGAATATAGACTATGTAATGTTCCCTTTCCGCAGATTAGTTAGTTCTCTTCAACTGATTTCAAAAAGAGTCGAAGATTAAGTATCTCAAGCTCATTGTTTTTTTTTCGGTGCTATGCGATGGTGATGATGCTTTTTCGCCCAGTTCAATATTATTTAGGGAGAACTGTTTAAAGTCATTCGTTTTTTTTCGTATGTGTAATAATAACTAATGCCTTTAACATTACCACAGAGTAAGTACAGGTAGCTGCTGGATATTAGGAGGATGGGATAAAAATACCGATTCAACACTTTTATATCACGAGAAAAGAAGCGGATTGAGTCTAAAATGCACACAACCATGCTTCAATAGGTACACTACTACAAGCGTGCACGGTTGTTTGCTTTCAGTAACTGTAGTTACCTGCCTAAGCACTTATTTCTATAGCAACAGAGTTGAACGAAAAATAAACAAACGAGTGGTTATCTAAGAGCGGCCACTAGTAGCGGCCGCTAAACGTGACCACAAGTGGCTCAGAGCGATCGCACATTAGGCCACTAAACGCGGCCACATGAAGCGAGCGCACGCCACACCTGCAGCTTGTGGGCCGAACGCGGTCACTCGAACGACCGGTGTGCGCCGATGCCATACAAATTGTATGGAATAGGGAACGTGCACGAACTATAGGTGGCAGCACTAAACGACAAAAGAGACACGGGTGGACAATAAAGGAAACTATCACCCCTGTCAAATCAAGCTGTCAATGTCAATGACAATATCTAAGTGTAGAGATGTGCCGTTCCCGGGAATATTCCCCACTTGTATGGGGAATATTCCCGCGGTGGGTATATTATTAGTGGGTATATACGACTTATTATATTTGACTTTGACGCTTAGCTCTATCTAAGCGTCAATGTCAAATATAATAAGTCGTAGCTACACTGACGTAAATCGTCATTCATTGCGATAAATTAATGGCGATTCCGTCAATGTTGCCCCAGCATGAGAGGGTACTTGATTTAGATTGGCGACACCAGTTGGCAGCACCTTCGTCGTGCACGATCCCTATAGCACGCCCGCAGCTTGTTGCGGCCACCAGTGGCCCAAGGTACGGAGGCTCTAACGGCTTGTTTCTTCGCGGTATTTCGTACTTGTTGGCCTGTTCGGCGCTCACGTCGCACCGCATGACGACGCCGTCCTCGCCGGCCGACACGAGGTGCGACGCGCAGCTTGTTCGAAGGCGCGAAGCGTCCGAATAGGCCCAATTTTCACTATATCCAAGTATATTTAAGCTCACCCGAGGGCCGCAGGCCCTCGGGGGAGCGTCAGCGACGCGAGGCCGAAGGCCGAGCTTCCGCGTAGCACCGACGGTGCGGAGCGTCACAGTGCCGCTCCCACTTACGCGAGCCCAAACTCAAGCCCGAGCTCTAACTTCGGGCCTTGCCTGCACCACTCTCGCTACGCCAAGGCTTAGGAATGCGGTATACTGGGAATGAGCAGTTGCACACGGTACGTACTTGTTGGCCTGCTCGGCGCGCACGTCGCACTGCATGACGACGCCGTCCTCGCCGGCCGACACGACGAGGTGCGGCTCGCACGCGCACACGTGCAGCTTGTGCGCCGCGCGCGAGTGCGCCGCCAGCCGCCGCCGCGACACCGTCGCGCCGCCGCTGGGCGGGCATTGGAGGAGACGGACCTGACCGACAGTAAAGGGTGGTTCATAAAATAGTAGCACGCAAAAATTACAGCTTGATAAAAAACACTGTAAGCACAAAACATGTTGTAATGGTGATTCGAGTCTACGTTAAAAATAAAACAATAGTACATTACACAACCAGGGTGGTAAAACAAAAAAAGGCCAAGATCGCAGATGTTTGCGGCCCGAGCTGCAAGCGAGGGACGTAAATATGTGATCGAGGTCTTTCTTTATTACCTCCCGTGTTGTGTACATCATTTTATGTCTACACTTGGCCACTTTATGGCCAAGTGTGGCATAAATATAATTACATGTGCTATAATTTTACAAATTAAGAGTGTCGACGACCTTTCGTTCGGAGATGAGATACAATTTGCCTTTTGGCAGTTATGATCTTATTTGTATTTTTTTTTCGTCTCAAACACACTACTTGTCTTCATTTAATAATGAAAAACTATGTGTAGAATCTGAGAGCCTTACAATATTATATATTTAAGTATTTACCGACCTAAATTTACTGACCATAGAACAGATTTTCTAGCTACAGAATGAATTTGCAGGGGGTGGCTTCAGATGAAAACCTAACGCGGTTACGATGGGACTAACTAGCTTTTTATTTTTTCGCAGTAGACGTGAAAAACACTATGTTAAACCTTCTTCGTTGCTATAGACGCACTTGTATCCTTCGCGGGCAGGGCCTCCCTCCGGGTCGGCCGTCGAACTCACTCGTCCTTCTATTGCTTACTTTCCGGCCTTTACAACAATGTACTACCCAATGTAATGTGTGGGGGTATGTTATACCTACTGCGTATTTCTGCCACGGAAACTAGATTCATAACTGTTTTTTCATCACACTTGCTCGTAAAGGGTGTCATAACACGCGGGCTTATAGACCAGCTCGAGCCGATTTACCTCCCGTGGGTTATAAAAATCTATAACTCCCACGGGAGGAAAAACTGTATGAAAATCTATAACTCCCGAGGGAGGGAGGGAATTTAGTTTTAAAATATAGGACCTACCCGTACGTCATTTCAGACTAAGGAGGTTTCAAATCAGCCAAGGCTTATTTCACATCTTCAAAACTTGGCTACAAAACCAATTTTAGTGTATATAAAACTTATGTGGTATATTTTACTTTATTTCAGTAATTTTTGCAATTATTTTAATGCAATTAAATTAATTTACTTTAAAATTTTATTATGAAAATCTTTACAATCTGGCGGTATTGCCTGTCAAGTTTATAAACTAAACGCAGTTCTTAGCATTATCTGTGGAAGACTATATTGAAAAAGTTGACAGCTGTAGTTTTGTCTCTTAGCGGATGCGTTTAGTTTATTTGATTTTTATGTTTTTTTTTTCCTCGCAAATGTGATGAAAAACATTGTGTGTATCACGGGCAGTAAGGGGATTACCAACTCGAGTCATTAAAAGCCCTCCGCCTACGGCGTCGGGCTCCTAATAGACTCTCGTTAGTAATTCCCTTCTTACTACCCTCGGTGCACAATGTACTATAGTGTTCAGAACCTACCTGGCCATCGCGGGCACAAGTGACGATGTTCAGCTGACTCCTGGCGTTGAGGTGCAGGAACTTGCTCTGGAAGACGTTGGACTTGTGGCCGGTCTTGATGGTCTGCAGCACGGCCTGCCGCGCCCAGTCCCACACCACCACGTTCGTGTCGTCAGACCCTGACGCTAATAGTTGCCCTGTTGGTAACGAATGTTTTGATAAATTAACGTCTACATCTCATCAATTCAAAATTATGTCCATATGGTCAAGAACGTATGCGTATACTCAATTTTAAAGATATAAGCATAATGAACTTATCAAATGCTTTCGTGAGATTTATAGACACACGGCCTTCTACGACGGACACATGGGTGATTGTGGGTCCATATCGGGTTGCATAAAATTTCAAGCCATAACAGTTTTGCGCATAACGTTTTCAAAGTATAGGTAGGCGACGATTTTTATCCTATATTTTTGTTAGTACTAAATTACCTAACCTAACCTCACCTACTTTTTGATAGCAGATCGGTATTGTTGGGGGATGCAGTTCAAACCTAACCTACCCCACTTTTTGATATCATTTCGTTTGTATTGGGGAGCGTAGTTCAAACCTAGCCTACTTTATGCATTACATTTATTATGACTAAAATTAATTATGATCATCAATATAATGAATAAAAATTGTATGACATTCGACGTTATGGTTAAAACAATTATGACATAGTGCAATTATGAAAGGAAAGAAATATGCCATAGAACAATTAATGCCAAAAGACATTTATGAGCAACAACTTTATGCGTAAAGAGTTATGACAATCGATAATATGACAATATGTAGTCGTTATGCGATTAGAGGGACACCCGGGTGATTGTATAGCGATTCCTATTGAGGTACAAAATCTTAAAAAAATTACAATGGCAGCTCAAGACTTATGTGGCAAATTGGTTTGACTACGAATCGGTTTTGGAGCTCCCACCCAACCCAACTGTGATTTATATTCAGAATAAACATTTTGTTTTACTGTTTCATTAATTTAGCTTACCTTCAGGATGAAAATTAATAGAGTTAACACAGCCTTTATGCTTATTCAGATGATGGAGTTTCTGCAGCCTGTATACAGAGTGCAGGGAACCGTAAAACCTCCGCTCGAACATCACGTCTTCTTTGGTGGCCTTCCCGCGGGGGAGCGTCAGGCCCATCTCACGATTCAAGATCTCTGGAAACAGACACAAGCTAGATTGTTATATTTAAAAAATCTACAACAGCCTCTAATTGGCTCGTTTTTACAAAATAAAAATATAACGACGATAGCAACATCTATGATTTAGGATTAAGAGAAAAACACGAAAATTTATGACCTAGTTCAAACAGACTGTATTTTAAGAAAAAAAATGCATTTTTATTTAGTGAGAGCAATTTCTTTGCTAGTTACAGTTCAGCACACGTACAACGGGCACATTACAAACCAATTAGCGATATGAGGCAAAATACGATGGAAGAAGTGCACAGCGCTTTTTTATTGGATCACCGCATCTCTTTGCTGCCCCGCTATTGGTTTGTCAACGGAGACCACGAAATGGCCCCTCCCAAGACCCCCCACGAGACAAGACAGTCGACGGAAAAGCGTCTGTGGGAGACCTATGCTCAGCAGTGGTCGTCTTCAGGTTGAAATGATTATGATAATGATATCTGTGTGTGCGTGCGTGTAACCGAGATAGAGCGAGTTTTCGGAGCCAGTTCCTGTCTGATGCAATTAGTAGAAGTAGAGAGGCACTTACCTCTCAATATAAAATAACTATGTTTTGGCCTAGTCTTGGACATGACGCTGGCTGTCTTGGCCTTATCTTCGCTGTCGATGTTGGTCCTCGTCCAAAGGTTGCCGTCGTCGCTGTCCGTGTCTTCAGAGTTGATCAGATTCAGCTCATTGCTGGAGTAGCTATCGTGGCTGTCGGACGAGCTGCTGTGACTGTTGGAGCTGTGAATGAGTTTTCTTTGAATTTCTTTGAATTAACAGTCTTGCATCTACTTTTCTCTCCTACCAATTTAACATTACACTAAAACCTAAACTTCGCGAGAGTAATGTAAGCATTACAAGAGTTGTAAAAACCACCCAACACCGCCATTTTCAAAACAATCAATCAGTGTAGCTAACTACACTGTGCTTACCAATCCCAGGATAAATAGTAAATTACACAACTAGGGTAGTAAAACAAAGAAAGGCCAAGATCGCAGATTTTTGCGGCCCGAGCTGCAAGCGCGGGACGTAAATATGCGATCGAGGGCTTTCTTTATGACCTCCCGTGTTGTGGACATTATTTCATGTCTACACTTGGCCAGAAAGCGGCTTTTTCCGTACGCGTAGCGTGCGGTAAAAGCCACTTTATGGCCAGTTGTGGCATAAAAAAACGTTTGTGTTGTAAATATTTAATTGTCCTGTAAATATTTTCTTTGTATCTAAATTGGGATTGGAATAACAACTTTATGATATTCACTCGCACGAAGTTTGGGTATTTTGCCTCAACCTGGTCCAATCACTGCTTATTAATATTACAAGCGCCTACAATTTGCGTTCTTTCTATCTAGTATTCTATTTAGTTGAGACAAAGTGAGATTTTGTTAAAATGTGTTTGTGTGATAGGATATTTGGAAGTCTGTGAAAAGAAAATTTGTGATTTTTAAATGTTGGAATGCTTGTAGCCACATTATGTCATAGTGGCTGGACTGATTTCAATTATTACGAGTTTTTATTTAGTTTCAAGTGCCCCAGTGTCTCTCGGTCTGTCTGTAATCAATACTTGCCAATTAAATTAAACACACTTCCCAGTTTCCGATTGAACTGAAATTTTGCAAGGATTTGTAAATTGGATGCCAATGCAATATTATTACGACATGAAGCTGATCCGATGATGGAGTCGGAAGGAGGCCATAGGACCATCTAACGTAAGATAACTCCACCGTGTTTGGGTGAATTGACTGACAAGCAGTTTGCGAAAATATTGAAAAAAGTACAATCGACAATAAAAGCTTGTCTTAAAAATATTTTATAGACAGAAACTTATTTTTGATATAGGGGTTGCTGGACAACCAACAATGAGGTAGAGAATTGAATGATGATTTTTTCCCCTTCACTAACAAAATTATAGATATTATCTTCTTGTATCTAAATAAACTCCTGGTCTAATGTAACAATGACTTGTCATTAAGCACAATCTTGTCTTGTCTTGCAATATCACTTGTGATATTGCAACATATTTTAGATACAGACCGTAACTAGTACTATAAAGATAATGGGTAATTATCTTATCTTATCTTGGTAATAGGGGTCCTTGCGGATACACTTCGACCCAATGGGATCTTTTGTGTAATTACCCCTTACCGCATCTACGCCATGGCCTGTTCCACCATCTCCATAAATCGGATGATGGATCCCATTGGTAGTGCCTGGAATTCCTCTGGCCCTGGGTAACCATTGCCAAATTCATTCATTCTGGTTCTGGCGAGGGCATGACATTCGCACAATATGTGTTTCATTGTCTCTGTTTCCTCGCCGCACATTCTGCATTCAGCATTGTCTGATAATCCCAGCTTAGTCAGGAGTCCTTTGACCCCAAAGTGACCTGTAAACACCCCCGTTATGGTTCTGAGCTGTCTTCTGCTGTACTTCCTTAGTTTGTTGGTCCAGCGCGTGTTAACCCTTTCCATAAAGAGCTTCGAATGCCTCAGGCCTGCCGTGTTCTTCCACTCTAGTTGGTGTTGATGCTTGGCGTGGTCCTTGATGGCTGCTGTTATGGTCCCCTGTGAGAGACCCACACATGGTTCCGGCCCAATGAGTGTACCCTCCGAGCCCTTTCTGGCTAACTCATCAGCTTTTTCGTTGCCGATGAAGCCTTCGTGCCCTGGGATCCACGTTAGTTTCACCTTGTTATGCCTTCCAAGTTTATTCAGGGCTTGGACGCCATTATATACCAGTCTAGAGTCCACTTTCGGCGCCGTAAGCGCTTTAAGTGCCGCTTGACTGTCGCTGAGTATATAGATGTTTTTCCCCCTGGTACGCCTATCTATATTCTCTTGGGCACAGGCGATTATGGCATATGTCTCCGCTTGGAAGACAGTAGCATAACCTCCCATCTTAATACTGACATTGTAGTCTATTGCATGAATAATGTGTAATAATGGGTAATTAATTAGATAGGTTATAAAAAGGTATGGTAAGTAAAATTTTACTTTCAACAATTTATACATTTAAATGAAATTGTAACCAAATTTGAAGGTTTTATTTGAAGGTCTCTAAGAAAAATTCAAAATTGGTAGACAAATAGGTTTGATTATTGTAATAAGATAGATGAATGTTCAAGGATGGCTAAGGATTTTTTTAAGGATTATAGTAAAGTAAAAAGACTATGACTGCATTCACTCTTACAGACTAAATATTGGTTTGATGTAAAGACATGTATTAAATCATATGTGAGTCCAGAATGTTATGTAAAAACTAAATCTCCAATTAATAATACTTACGGGCTTCTAGACACATCTGAAATTGTGACTAAGGACCTTTCTAAGTCCACGCTATCTCCATCTGAATGATTGGACAATCTTCTTGATACAGAAGGGCTTTCTTCTACAGAAAAATCGTCAGAATCCCTCGAATTATCGCTATCAGAGTCCCTGTCGGGTGTTTTACGTTTCCTGTAACACCTGTTTAGTCTAGGGCGTCGTATGTTCAGGACAATCCCGTGGATGCTACTAGACGGTGCAGCATTGATCACCACGTTGGAGGGCCCTTCTAAAGGCTCCGCAGCCCGCTCTTCGCTGCTAGTGCTCTCAGACTTGTCTGCAGAAACCCCACTGTCGGCATTTTCGTCCTTCTCGATCTTACTCGACGAAGCTGTGAAACGTAAATACGTAATTTAATAGCGTCATTGCGACTGACGTAGCGAGTTACTTTACAGTGTATGTAATCACCTGATCCATTGGAACTCTCTTGCGAGCTCCCATCGTTGAGTTTCAGCTTCTTTCTGCCCATAGCAGGATTAAGAGGAGATTCCTTAACTTCGTCATCGCTCAAAGAGTTATCATCCATTGTAGCTACGATAGCAGACTATGAACAATGGACACAAGAAATTAATTTATAATATTTATTAGAAAATTTTGCTAGCTAACTTAAAAATTAAACAAAATTACGATTTTACATTACTGTGAAAATCTGGAGCAATGGAGGATTATTATTTTTTCTGATTTTTCTGACAGACGATCGGATGGAAGAACACGGTGTTTGCTTTTTTTGACGTCAACATTGAAACGTTTTTTCAGTTTTTTTTAACCCAAACCATGGTCTAAAACATTAGAATCTTGTATATAGTGTGGATACAGCATTAAGAATTTTTTTTTTCTACTATGAACGCATTTATTTTAATGACAAGTGAAAAGATATGTTGCAAGCTTAACAAATTAAGCTAAATTTAATAATTAAAATAATTTGCAATTGATTCAAAAGGAAATAAATTTAAGTACTTTTGACGGAAACCGTCTACTACCACCATTGAATTTGAAGTAATTTGCTAAATTCATGACAGTCAACTAATATCGACGAAGCTATTTGTCAAAAGTTTTGCTCAAATGGAGAATTGTTTTGGCTAGGCCGCAATAAATAGCTAACAACTTATGAATGCATTAGCGCCCCCCAGCAATCCCAGCATTCTAGAGTAGACTACCAGTCAGTAGCATGGCGTCCAAAGAACTCGATTCCTACCGGCTTAGCTAATATCAGGCATTTGAGCACCTTATTTTACAGGTTTTAACGAAAATGTACACTAAATCTTAATCGGTTTGTTCAAGGATATCTTTTACGCCGCGCCACTGCTACCAGTATACTTGTCGGTTATACGTTACGGGTATAATGGATAAATTCCGAGATTTTTTACATCATAATATATTGTCAAGATGATATTTTAAACTCCGGCATGATTTCCTGATCCTGTGACAAGATCTAGTTACCTACATAGAAGAATGCAAAGTAGATATGAGCGCTGACGGCCAATTTCACGGCGGCGGCGTGGACTGGAAATTTTCGCGGCGGCAGCGAGGCCTTAGATCTTAATATTTTTATTATAGCCCGATTTGTAAGAAAAAACTTAAGAAAACCATATTTTGATACCAAAGTAAGCTGTATTTTATTCTAATAAAGGAACGGAGGACATAAACGACCGCAATTGTTAATTTTTCACACTTAAAACTGTGTGTTATTGTGGCGTGCAATATTTTTCATAGTTGTTATGTGAATATCTTTTACTTGCGTTGTAAACATCAATTGGAGAAGATATAAACAAACATACGTTCATTCGACTAAATACTCGATGCGACTGAGTGAGCAAATGCGGGCGGCCTACGGGCAAAGATTACAGAATACTAGTACAGATACCCAATCTCAAACAAATACGCGTAGCGTCCTAACTCTGCTGGATTTCTAGACTACGTTAGTTCCATAGTGTGATCATAGGCGGCAGCACTGAACTGACGGTATCTAGCTCAGCAATCGATCCTACTAATATAATGATGCGTCACTAGATGGCGTTCGTCAAGGTCCGATCGCAGGCATTTTAAAGTAAATGACTATATCACGATATAATATAGTTATACATATAAAGCCTCGCTTACGACTCCATATTCGACGCGCGTGTGTCCTTGAGGGGTTCTTTTGGGTTGTACGTTTGATTTTATAAACATGCATTATGAAGTCTTTCACACTGGCACAATATAATTATCCTTGCAGTACGCAAACGCCGTTGATGCCGGCCGCCGTCGCGATCGAGAACTGTGCGAATTATCAATAATGTATTTTAAATACATATAACGTATTCGTTTTCCAACTCATTTGATTAAGAAAATCTGTGAATACTATCAACTTATATTGAATTGCAGTGATAAGTACCTACCTTAGTTTGTTTGTGTATAAACAAAGTGCTAAATTATTTGAGTTCATTATTAGACCATTTAATTATTAGACCACGAATGCTTTAACATGAAGTCTTAACATATTAATAATTATAATTTTCGGCGTCGGCCAAGATCGAATAGGGGGAAACATACTGTACTGCGTGAAGTTTACCGTACCGTGACCATGCTAGACAATTTAAAAAAAAGAGCTTAACAACATTTTTATGTTTATGTGTTTACGCCCTTTTTAAAATTTACTAGACTACTTACTACGTATTGAAATGGAGGAGTCGGAAGGGTCCGAAAATTCCCACGCTCGAATAATAGGGATTGTTCGACCGTGGGAATTTTTGTGTTTGTATGTACGTCTTGTTTTTTTGTACGTGTGAGAGTGAAATATCTGGTTATATTCCTATAATCTGTGCAGAGGCAGAGGTCTACAACAGTTTGACACAAAGTTCCAATTTATAAAATACCACCTAATATAACATTATTATGATGTTCTTTATTCATTTTCTTCCAGTCCAGTACAGTATAAGTGCAATTATTGTAATATCCATTTAGCTACAAGCTACAAATTACCACAGCAAAGTTGTAAATAGTATACTTCTTGTGACCAAATGTATATTTAAATGTATATTTCGTGTGTAAATTTTATTTAGATTCCGAAGGTGGGAGAAATTTACGCTGGCTCTTTTGTACCTAAGCCGGTTACGTAGCAAAATACTTAAAAACGCATGTTATACGATTACGATCATGCTATACGTTTTGCGTACGATCAAAATACATAAAGTAAAATTGCAGAATGTGCGGAAGTCATAACATCTTTAATCATAGGATTTAAATATATACAGGCTAAATTCACTACGTTTATAATCTATGTTGCGGAATAGGTATCTATAAAGTTCAAAATAAATAAAGCCTAAAATAAATAAAATTTTATTTTGTATTTTGACAATCTTAATTTTTAATTTATAATATGACTTATGATGTAATTTTGAAATGCGAAATAAATAAGCTAATCTCATTTTCATTGTACAAACTTAATTAATATTATATAATTAATTATTTTAATTAATTAATTATTTTAATTAATTAATTATTTTAATAAATTAATTATTTTAATTAATTAATTATTTTAATTAATTAATTATTTTAATTAATTAATTATTTTAATTAATTAATTATTTTAATTAATTAATTATTTTAATTAATTAATTAATATAATAATTCGTTGGTCTAATGTTCAATCAGACAATTCAAACTCATTATTCGTGGACAGCAAAATAATCAACAAAGCTAACGATAGCAATAATAAAACAAATAAAGTGTCAGGAGATTCCTCTCTGCAGCCCTAACCACCGGTAGCTTAGGCCCCGCCCTATTTTGTATATATATGAAGGGTCCACGGAAAGAACATGTCTAGTCACTTTTTTTTGAAAATGAGACTTTAATCTCAAAATGTAGAGCTCGCAATGATCTATAACTTACCACTTGATTACAGGTGGATATCTTAAAATATTATATATTTTTTTCACTTTTAAAGAAATGGTTACCATAGTAATTGTTCCCGATGACTTTAAAACTGCTATAACTCAAAAAGTTATGTTGATGTTTTCTATGTATTGAAGTATTTGTACCTATTAAATATATCGTCGTCTAGTATCCATAACACAAGCCTTATTGAGCTTACTATGGGACTATTTCGATTTGTGTAAGATTGTCCTCTAATATTTATTTATTATAATGCTGCTTGAGCAATACAAAGGACATAACCACATTTTTACTAAAAAAACCCCGACGGCAGTGCACTTTGAAACTGCATAAAATCCACCATTTTGTTTATTTTAACGAACTTCATACCCAGTGACACTCGCACCATCAAGACGAATCTAATGAGGTATCATTTATCAAAATCGGATGTGTCGTTGAGTAGTTAGGAGCGGACACAGGAACGGACATACATACATACATAACCCTCCTTTGGGCTTCGCCGCAGTCGGGTAAAAACCATTTACAAAATAAAGTCTGCAATGGCAATGAGCAGTCTGAAAATTCAAGATTTTGTTTATGCAAGTGCTGGCAATACTAAGTACATGTCATTGTCAATTCCGCGTGGCGCTTGTGCGAATTGTGATGTGACAGACAGATGTTTTATATTTTGAAAACGAAAAAATGAGAATTACTTAGATCTCTGAGTTTACAGTTATTTTTAAATATAGATCGCAACGCTGTTTATATCAATTCTCCTAAATGTAGACAGCATATTATTGAAATATTGATTATAAGTAACATTGATCAAAATGAATACCGGTGACGACGTGTTGTCCTTTATGGATTTACTGGATTTAGATGAAGAAATAGTCGACAAGCGCCTTAAAACAATTATGGTAAGAGACAACTACTCCAACAAACACTTAACATGGGCTATACAACTTCTTAAATACAAGCAACTAATAAATAACAAGGAACAAACAGACTGCGAAAATGACCTGGAAAGTGACTTTGTAGCAAAGTTAATAAACGATCTGAATGATGAAACCATTGAAAATGTTTGTAAAATAACAAATATTGTACTAAGTTTGAATCCTGGCTCCTTAGCAAGCAAGTCGGAACACTTGTTGCAACAAATACTATCTAATTTAGAGATCAGTGCCCCACACTTGAGTTTCACAGAAGACAATCTAGAAGAGAACAAAATACCTAAGGTCATCTTAAATTTGAAGCTCTGTGATGCTATACTTGATGCGGTTATTGAAAACAATGAGAAACTTTATTTACCTTTCTTGGAAACACCCTTAGAAAACATTCTGCTCAGTGGCAATGAGAAATTAAAAACACATTTTTTAACTAATACAGTTCCAAGATTCTTTGAAGGAGTCAGTGGATATGGCATATTGGATAGAATATGGAATTATGTGAAGCAATTAAAAAATGAGTCACAGCAAACCTCTTTAAAAGTTCTGAGTTGTTTATCAAACTTCTACTTGCCAACAGCTGATAAAAAGGGAAACATGCAATTTGAATCTGTAATAGTTCATCATTCTGAATTCTGGAATATGATATTATATGGTCTGATGTCAAATGATGCTGTTTTACATAAAATCTCAGTTTATTTAATGAAACGGTCTATTGACTGTATCTGCAACATGAAGACAAATGTTGAAGTCAAATCTGGAAAATCTATTTTATTTTCATGGCTAATTAAGGATGAGAAAAACCTCAAACAAATGTGGAATAACTATTTTATATTAATAGATAGCTTAGAAGAAAAACAGAGTAATATTGTGTTACCATCCTTACAGCTATTTGGGAAGCTTAATGATATTGGTGACCATTGGCTGAATTGTGTTTATAATATGGGGCTTAAACATGACAATGCGCAAGTTAGACTAAAGTGCATTGAATACAGACTGGATGTAAAGATCAATAACACTTCTGAAGCATTTACTCTTTTAGAAGCTTTAAATGATTTGAATTTGTATGACCATCCAAGAGAATATGAAAAACTTAATAAAAAACTGGCTGAGAAATCGAAAGATGTACAAACATTCTGCCATGTTTTCCAAGCCATGCCTTTACTGAAATGGTCACCTGTGCCATTATTTTATCTGAGTCGCATTTTAGCTGAAATAGACATTGAAGATTTAATGATGACAATTGTACCTGATAAAGTAACTGAAATAATTAATGAACTACTTAAAATACCTTGTAATAATTTGGTTGCAAGAAAAGCTATACATATAAATATATCTCACTTTGTTGGAAGATCTTGCAATGGATTTAAATGGCGAGATTATGCAAATATATATTCTGCGTTTAAATTTGATTCCATGTCAGATGAGGCGAAAAAGAAAAACCCTCTATTACTGAGCATTAAAAATAAACTCTCAATAAGCAATGACAAAACAGCATTTTTTAAACTGGTGGGTGATTCACATATTAATGTTGAATTTGGACTGTTGTACCTTGATAATAATCATGGAGATTTGCCCTTATTTTTGGATATTGTTAAAGAAAAAGTTACAACAATACATGATATTGTAAATAGACAATATTCTAATAAAATTGAATGCTTCAATGATGCTATTTATATTGCACAACTGTATAGCAAAACATTGAATAGAGAAAATGCAATCAGAGAAACTATTAATTCTGTAATAGTTCGAGAAATTAAGATTATATTGCAATATATTATGACCATGATAGTAAATGAAGTCATATTAACAATGGATGAAACAAAACTTTTCTTTAAAGAAATTAAATCCTTACTTCAGGGTAATTCAAATGATGATGTGAAAGATATTTTACTACAGTTATATAAAACATCAGCAGTTGTGTTGAAAGATAAAGGATCTGACTTGAATAGCAAGGTGTTTTGTACATTTGTTGTAACAAACATGGCTAGTAATTTATTTCTGAAAAGTACCTACAAACATGAGATGTTTGATCTAAAGGGTATCTTAGAAATTGTTACCAAATTTGAATTTGGTGATAACAAAAGTAGAGAAAGCAGTGGCAGATTAAAAAATGTAATTTATGAAAAATCCTGCGAAATGATACATTATTTAATTGAAGATGAAGATAATGCTAAAAATAATTTGAGAGAAATAGAAGAGTTCATTGAAAATGTCATTGAATGTGGTGGATATGGCTGTCTTAAGTGGACTTTAAGGATTGTGAATAAAATATTACCATTGTTATCAGAAGAAACGGTTAATTTGAATGTAGTGCAATTTATTCATAACGCGTGGAGGGAAATAGAAGAATTGAAATCAAATAATCAGTACTCGCCCTGTATGAAAGAATTTGTTGAGCTGATAACGCAAGATGTTCTTTTGAAACATTCTGCATACAACAACGTAATTTTGTTGTACTGCAACAAAATCGTAGAATATGGCCCAATGAAGAACACACCGCTATATTTCTTAGTGAGACAACTGAACTCGAAAGACATAAACTCCGGCTATGGTCAGATAGTTTACGTATTATCTGAAATGTTGCTATTTGCACCAGTACCGCGGAAAGATCAGAGGTAAGATTAATAATAAAAAATAATTTGCACAAACGAAGTCACACTTAAGGGACCAGTTGCATACCTTATTTCAATAGCATAAGGTTTAGGAATGAACAGTTAAGAGCGGCTGGACATTGGGCCACTAAACGCGGCCACAAGTAGCGAGCGCGCGCCACTCCCGCATCTTGTGGGCCGATAGCGGCCACTTTAATGTACCTATGTTTGACAAATAAATGATCTCTCTCTCTCTCTCTCTCTCTCTCTCGACCACCCGGTGTGTAAATGTATGAATAACCTCGTCCGCAGCTTGTGGCGGCCATCAGTGGCCGGGCTGTGGCCGCCACTAGTGGCCCAATGTGCGGACGCTCTAAGGGCCGATACAGACGGACTGCAACCCAACTGCAACTCCCTACAATTTGTATGGGAACTGCATCACAACTGCGCAGTCGGCGTGCAGTTGTGATGCAGTTCCCATACAAATAAGGGAGTTGCAGTTGGGTTGCAGTCCGTCTGTATCGGCCCTAAGTGGAGTGGTGGGCAAAGTACGGCCCGCGGAAGGGTTTAATCCGGCCCACCGACGGTCTTCCGAAATAAATAGTATATGGCTCGCGATAAAACAAGTTTAACTTCTGTAATTCTGGCCCTTCTATGAAATTTCTTTAATTTTCTGACCCGCCATGAAAAAATTTAGCCTGCTACTGGTGTTTCTTAGTTGACACTTGTTCATATATATTTGTTATTATTATTATTATATATGTATATTAAGATTCTAATTTTAATTACGTAATATTTATTTACTAGCAGTAACCCGCGGCTTTTCCCGCGTTGTTCCCGTTACTGTACCCTGTGAATCCAATACACTGTAACTCCGAAAGACGATACAAAGAAGATACAGTGTATTGAATTCACAGGGTACTACTGTCCCAAGGGAACTCTTTAATGGGATATAAAGCATCCTATGTGTCAATCCAAGACTTAATCTACTTGCATGCTGAATTTCAGCTTAATCCCGTCAGTTGTTACCCCGTTATTAAGTAACAAACATCCAAACCTCCAAACATCTAAACATCCAAGCATCTTCACAAACTTTTACACTTATAATATACCTAAGTGTGATTGTATTAATTTACAAAGCCATATCAAGTCTCAGTATCATAATACATTGTTTAACAAGGGACTAAAAAGGTATTAGTTATTATTTTTTACTAACTGTTTAAATTTTAATTGATGACAGGATTGCTGAAAATGTTGCTGTGGATATACTTCATAATCCGGAATATGCTGTTAATCAAGACGAGTAAGTTATTGCCTATTGGCATACTTTAACAATTAATAATAAAACCGGCTTAGTTCGAGTCGGATTCGCTCACTAGAGCTCCGTACCACCGTCGAGCAAAAAACGCCAAAAACACGCTTCTTGTATGGAGACCCCCTTTTATTTTATTTTGTTTTTATTATTTGGTGTTAAAAAATTCAAGTCTCTACCTATTACGGTTCTAAAGATACAGCTCTGTGACAGACGGAACGGAATTGCCGTTGGCACGGATCCCTAAAAATATACCTAATATAAGGCGACTTACAATTTGCGCGATCTAATCTACTAATGAAATATATCCAACGACCCTCCCGGAACGGCTTTAAAAGAATCAAAAAATTGAAAAGGCAGATTGAGAGATTAAGCCGCTCGTGTTGGCTCGGAGCCGTGGAGATGAGGTTTCGAATTCCGTCCAAATCGCATCTGGGTGCAAAGCAGTGCCCCCGCCAAGTGTAGCAAAACCATACATTTTTCTGTTTTCGCTGCAATAAAAACAATTCCTACAATATACTCCCAGTGTTAGCGCAAGAAACACTCCTCTAAAGATCCGGAAAATCTAGGAACCAACGGTTAATAACAGTTTTAAATTTCAGAACTGGCATCCACTTCAATTTCCAAATACAATTCAACTTGATGGTGATTCTTTGCAAAATCTCAGATTCCCAAATACTTGAAATAGTTTCGGACTTGATCATGGAAAAAATTAACAAGATGCTGGTAAACAAATGCATGTACCACGGCAACTCACAGCCACATCGGACTCTGATGAACGCTGTACAGCATCTCTTGCTGATTTTGCTGATAAAACCAAAAGATGTGGATCTTACGAAGGCGGCAAATTGGTGCATGGAGCTGTTGGGAAGAATACCTCACCAGCCAAGTGTTAGGATCTGCCTGGAATGGTACACGGCCTTGCATTTATATAGAGAGGTAAGTCACGTAGTTAGAGGACGATTTAACGCGAGTCTAACTCTCGCTTGAACGCTTTTGATTATGGATGGTTTTACTTAGACCTTACGTGGTTCAGGAGCATTCCATAAAAATATTTCGAAAGGGACACCTCCGTTTTAATATTTCCGAGAAATAAATTCAGGAAGCTAATTATCAGCATTGTCATATCATAACTCGCCTTTAACATTGGTAGTGTATCTTAGTAGCTAATACGTTTTATTAAGGTAGCTGCCATAGCGTTTCGTAAGGGACAAAAGTTGATGTTTTCATGGAATGCTCCTTCAACAGATTCAAACAAACAGACTAACACACAACGGTAAACATGTAAACAGCGCCATTAGCGCTCTTCCCTTGAGTAAAGAACCCTAAAAGTAAATTTAAATGTTCTGTTACAGAAATTCAATATAAATCAAGAGATGCTAAATCTTCTAAAATCCATGAAAATTCCTCTTGCATCTCAGTTTATGATTCTGTACTGGATATCGAAACATAAAATATTAAACGGCACGTGCAAATCGGAAGAGTTTGAATTCGTCATGTCTACATTACTATCCCATACTATGGGCCAAATGTTTAGTATACGACTCTTAGCTCAATACCTCGCTTCAAAACTCTACTATTTATGCAACGAGAAACCCGGAGAATACGCATACGCTATAAAAATCATCGAAAACACTTTCATCGAAAGCTGCAAAGACAAAAACTTTATCAAAGTACAAAAAGATTACTTCGTTAACGAATTTGATATAGTCAGAAATATTACGCCTTGTTTTATATATTATTTCGTACCAAGATACTGTGAAGTTAGTAACAACGAAAACATTGATGTAGAATATGTGAAAACTGTCTTGGATAAGGTAAACAATATTTTAGCGGACAAAAGCGAAGACGATTTTAAGAAAGAATGGACGGCGAGTAACATATCAGATGACGAGGTATTCAAGCTGAATGTGACCAAGAATGCAGAAGTTAACGAAGTTTCAGTGACTGCAGATGTTGGTACCATCCAGAAGAAATATGTGCCTTGGAAAAACATGAGTGATATAGATGTTTACGAGATAGCTAAAAAGGTAAGAGCTCTAGTCAATGTTAAATTTTCAGTCTCTCTTAATTTGATAATGTGTCTTGGGAAGACAAAGATATAAAGTACGTATTCGTCTCTTTCACACATACTAACTTGCTAAAAAGAGAGTTACCGGTAAGAAACTACTGCGGCTGCAGTATTGTAAATAAGGTACCAAAGGATGCTATACGACATGCTACATGAGAGCGGACATTGGGCCACTAAACGCGACCACAGCAAGTAGCTCAAAGCGGCCGCATATTGGGCCACTAGACTAGTTTTACTATCTCGTCTTATTGAGATATTGTCTATTAACGAAATAGTCTTTTCACGAACTAGTCGTTTTGCTCCCTGGTCTTTGTGATATGTGGACTATTAACGATGTGGTCTTCTCAAGAAGTAGTCATTTTGCTACCTAGACATTCGGAGATTTGGGCTTTCTAAAGAGGTGGTCCTTTAGAGATCTGGTCCTTATGATGATTTGGTCGTTTTGACAATGTAGCCGTTATGATCCCAACCCCAAAATACAGGGTGGTTTTCGATAATCTGTACATATGAAAAGGGCTGAAATTTCAGCCAATTTTATCGGTAAAACTGATTTTAATTTTTGTTTGTGGTCATTTGTTTTTTTGCAGATTTTTAAACTTTCAGTGAAATTTTCGGCAGTACATCTGTTTGCCGCGGTATAACTTTTGATCTAATTGCTTAAAATTGTAAGAAAATATTGCAGGGTCATGGCAATAGACACGTTATTTAGTAGCAATAACATTAAACCACCGACTTGAAGAAAACATCGTCAAAAGAAATAATAATTGTGCAAAACTGCTGCAAAACTTCAGTTTTTTTTACGGAAAACACCGTTTTTCTCGAAAAACCATTTTTTCATGCTTATTTTCGTTTAGCACTTAATTTTGATCTTAAAAACATTTTTTTTACAGCTTTGAACAATAAGATCAAAAGTTATACTGCTTCAAACAGATGTACTGCCCAGAATTAAATAGAAAACTGTAAAAATCTGTAAAAAAATATTTTTGCCCAGAAACAAAAATAAAATTTAGACGACATACATCTCTAAGAAAAATTGTTTTAATTTTAGTTTTTAAGTTTTGTGAGTCACAGATTTTTTTTTTTTTTTACATTTCTGTACGTTCGTTTTGTGTAAACCATGTAAATTTAATGATAAGTTCTATAGTCTATTTCTCATTTTCCCATTTTGTATTTTGAGGTTTGGAGATCCTTTACACCTCCAAAACATGTTTTGACAACGGAGGCCCCTTACATCTCCATTAATTTTAGTATATGCCTTTTTATTTTCTATTTTTCTTAGTAATTTATCTTGTTTTGACGCCTAGAGACCCTTTACATCTCTTAAATTGTAGTTTTATGTTTATTGAAATGTATTTAGTTAAGTAGTTGTTTGTGATATGCAATGTAATATTGTCACAATTATTGTAATGTGTTTAAAAGAGAAACTGGTGAGTTTCTTCCGGCGCTTCTTCTCACCAGAATGTCATCTGCCGAAGCGCCAAAAGAATCAGACATGTGAAAGAGCCCTTGAGGCCTACTTGCAGAAATAAATTATTTCATTTCATTATTTCATTTCATTTCAATTAGTTGGAATTTCACCCCTTTTAATATGTACAGATTTTCGAAAACCACTCTGTATATGAAAAACCTCGTCCGCAGCTTGTGGCGGTCACCAGTGGCCGGACTGTCTCCGCCACTAGTGGCCTAATGTGTGGAGGGTCTAAACGTCGCTTATTTGGAAATGTATAATTTCAGAGAGAAAGCCCAAGCGACCTGATAGTGGTTGCATCACTTATCGACAAGCTACCCAACCTGGGTGGCATGGCGCGTACTAGTGAAGTGTTCGGAGTCAAGAAATACGTGGTGGACAGCCTAAGACATCTGCACGATAAACAGTTTCAGGGACTTAGGTAAGTTGAAGTTGCTCGATTATTTTGTAACATACTTATACTTGGTGGATCAGAGCTGACACATCATATACCTAGGCATGATAGAGCCAGCCTTAGTTAGTACCCTTAAATTTTTAGGTGTAAAGCTAATTCGAACAGCAGTCAGCACTAGTGTTGTTGCCAAGACACCTATCTTTAACCTTTTCGGGGCTACGTCGAACATAAAAGTTGCAAATCAGACACCATATCATAACAGTGTCAAAACCGAAATTGAACTTTAGGCTGGTGCAGGAAGGTCTAAATCGTTTTGCGCTCTGTCTGTAACGGATTAATCCGTCCTTGGCGGCTATAATCTGTTACTGTTGCTATATTTGTATAGTAATATTATTAAAACTTCAAACCCCAAAGGATTCTGCCAAGGATCACTCACGTTGTAAATAGCCAGCAAGCAAGATATCTTAGGATCTACTGATAGCTATAGACTTGAAATTTGGAATGGTGTTAAAAATCACTAACCCGAGCCAATCGGACAGAAAAAAAATCTTATACCATTTTCACTTTTTTTTTAAAGCTTTTCAATATAGGCTGTCACATTTGGCTAGACCCAAGTGGGTGTGACGTACTATATGGATAACCCCGCAGGTTTCTAAACAAAATGTTTGAGACGTATCAATGACGCATCCTCCTTTACCAGTTTTCTCTTTCAAAAATTCTTATAAATTATACGTATTTGTACTTGTACATGGTAACAAATGTTCCAGCGTGTCGGCAGAGCGGTGGGTAGACATCGAAGAAGTGCGGCCAGGCGCACCTCTCAAGGAGTACCTAGTGCGGAAGAAATCAGAAGGATACTCCGTGGTCGCTGCTGAACAGACTTCGTCCAGTTGTCAACTGCAGTCCTTCAAGTTTCCGACGAAAACCTTGCTCCTCTTAGGGTATATCCTTAAACTATCTGTTATGAAATTAAACTCCGTTATACTTTAACGCTTTCACGACCAGACAAAAAATTTAACAATAGGTACCGCAGAAACCGAGAGACCGGCAGCCCGCTAAGCGGGTTTGGGGGGCCAGTAATGAGCAACGAAAAATCGTTCGTCATCTGAGCAAAAGTAACGAGCGCCTACTAGGCCATAAGAGTAACACTTTCTTCAGCTGTCTACTTTGAAAAAAACCCGTATCTAAAAACGTCGTAAAGAAAAACGTCAAAAGTTACACACGAACGTCATACTCGTATACACTTGCTGCGTTTTACCAGGAGTCAGTGTTAGACACGTGTTTTTAAATGACGAATTTCTATTTACCTAATATCTTTAAGCGAGCAATTCTTGTATATTTATTCATTTATTTCTCAGGGGATCTCGGAAACTGTTCTAACGATTTCGATGAATTTTGCTATGTGGGGGTTTTCGGGGGCGAACAATCGATCTAGCTCGGGCTTATCTCTGGGAAAACACGTTTTTTGAGTTTTCATGTGTTTTTCTCGATCAAAGTTCGGTCGCCCAGGTACTTACCATAATATTACATCGTTACCATAGAAAATGAGAAAATTGATTGCCTTCTCTTCATTGTTTTTCGTCAAGATTAATTGAATGGACTTATTTGAAGTCTGTTGTTTTACATCTTATATTCATTACCAGAGCTGTCTTTAACCTATTGGAGGCCCTGGGCATATTAGGATAATGGGGCCCCTATGACTTTGACAGAACACTATTTTGTTAGATCCCTACCCCTATCGATCACGGGGCCATGGGCACTTGCCCAAAGTGCCCACTGGAAAAGACGGGTCTGTTCATTACTTGTTTAAGGGTTTGACTACTTTTCAGACACGAAAAAGAAGGCATCCCGTGCGACCTACTGCCGATGATGGACTTCTGCGTAGAAATACCGCAGCAGGGCTTCGTGAGGTCTCTCAACGTGCACGTCACTGCTGCTATATTTGTGTGGGAGTACGCGAGACAAAACTTCTTGTGATGTTTATAAGTATTTATTTGTAAAACGAGATCACCCGTGTAATACACATTCTATCCCGTTCTATCTCATACGGGGCGAAAGGAACGGAATACGAGGTGATACGCGAATTTGTCGCAAGTGTCTATTCGGATACCTTCCTTTGATCAATCGGTTTTGTAATGTTGAATTTCCTGTAATTTTATATTTTGTGTATACTTCGAGGAATTACAATTAATGTGTTGTTTCTATCGTTATTTTATTGAATTTTCATAGTAGTAACTCACCCGTCACTTGGACTTTCAGGATTTACTATTCACATTCTCTACTCACACCCATCCGTTGCCCGTCTACAATATTATCGCGTAAAGGAATTTTGTGGTATATGGTTGAAAATTAAATTAAATAGTTCGCGCGCGAGCTCCGAGGGTTTTCTTTATAGTTCTTCGATTCCCCGCACATAGAGTGTGCGGTAGAAAGAAATGATTAACATTCCTTCTCCAGTTACCTTGGAGCCTACCCGCGGAAGAAATCCAAGATAATTTAAGATTGAAATTTTCGCTATTTCACTAGCTTTTATTTTGTTTCACATGTCCAGGTGGCCTGGACAAGTTCTAGACAACGGTTAGAAAATTTTGCATGCACATGTAAATCGGATGACAGTGCAGTATGAAGGTAACTAATGATGAAGCCGGAAGGCGACCATCGGATTATCTAAATTACGTAGGATACAATAAACCCATTGTTTGGGCCCACTTGATTGGGTTTGACGTGCAGATTACGATTGTACCAAAGAGGCACAATCGGCAATAAAAGGCTTGTCTTGGCTTGACATATTCTCTCATTATGTAAGATTTTGTCTATAAAAATAAAAAAAATTAGGGACGAGTTTACTTTTAACCCCCCACGCAAAGAGGGGTGTTATAAGTTTGTCCGCTATGTGTGTGTGTCTGTCTGTCTGTGACACCGAAGCTCTTAAACGGGTGAACCGATCTAATGTGTTTTTTTTATTTGAATTTAGGTTTTCTAGCGATGGCTCTTAGACATGTTTCATCAAAATCGGTTTAGCCATTCATGAGATATTCTAATCTGAAATGAAAAGATCGGGGACTTTTTAAATTTAAGTTTATAGACAAAACAATTTTACAACTTTCGGCAATATAGTTATTTTAACTGGTTTTAACTCAAACTCTTCCTTGTCTATCTCTATGGTGACTTCTTTGCCCAGGTCTTGTGGTAACAGTTCAACTGTACGAGCTGGAATAATTTCCTTAATATCTGCCTTATTCTTCAATCTATTCCAACCTTCACTGACAAATTCCATATATGAATAGCCACTCTTTCCTAACATTATTTTCAGAGATGGCACCTCCTGGTTTTCTGAAGCCGTTTCAATTTTAAACTCCGCTGTTTTGAAACACAATTCCTCTGTTCTCAAACATTCTGGATTGACTGTTTGTTTTTGGTCTACATTTGCTGCTTGTGTGTTTGGCATGAAGAATGACCATTTTCGTTTGGGTTCAGGCTTTTTCTGTACACAATTAGAACATCCAGGACACGGTGGAGTGTACTTCAGTGTACCACAGCAGTTCCAGGTAATAGAATCTTTGTAACCATTGAAAAGAAAGGTAGCATATTCTCTTAAGCCTGCTGTGAACCAGTATTTGTCTTTCCTTGCCATAGTGTCTCTGAACGCACCCCACTCGATAGAACTCATTGCATAGATAGGTCTTGGGTTCTCCTCTCCTTCTGTGATCTGTTCTATTTTGAGAGCATCTTTCCATTCAGTGTTGCCTTTAATGATAGCCATGGAAGCATCTATGAGTTGCTTAACTTTTTCTACCCCATCCATTCCGCCTGGGAACAAGGAGTTGCCAAGCTTGTTTGTGCTACCGAGTGGTAGGATACCAAGAGGGAAACGGTTGGCATCATCATTCCTGCGGAGGAGACCTGAAATTGAAAAGGATACAATTAAAACTCCCACTTCACAAGTACATCAATGTTTTGAAATGTCAATATAAGAAAAACTGTGCAAAGTTTGTTTGCTCTTTTATTTTGCTATGTATGTATGTAAGGACCTACTTGGGATCTTGCATCTGCTATGAACAGCATCATCTTACAATGGCCTATTCTTCTCAGAGCTATGCCTATAGCACTAAGAAGGAGATCAACACTTCTTACTTATATCTAGACACACTGCAGCATGTGAAGCCAAGTTCAAAGAATAATTCTTGCTTGATTAACCAATATTATAAAATTTATATTTTTTGACAAAAAGAGCATCACTTGAGTAATACAGACTTCTAAAAATAGGGCTGTAGGTACCTGTAACTGTCTCTGACAAAGTTCCATCTCCACCTGCTACTATTATTGCTTCTGTCCCTTTTAATGTCTCCACAATTTCCTTTGCATTACCTTCCGAAGCTGTCTGCACAACGTCAACTTGCAGCCCAGCTAGATGTAGCAAAGGCTCGCAATATTTCTCAAAATCTTTCTTAGCAGATCTCTTGTTGGCTACTGGATTGAGAATCACAGTAACTACGGTGGGATTTCGCTCCATTGGAATTAACGCGTCTCCATATTGAGCAGCTTCCTTGCATGCTGCTCTCATAAGAATGTTGATTCTGTAATTAATGTGTGAGTTTGTAAGAAGTTCATGAAATAACCACAATACTACTATATAATAAATTACTATGAATATGAATTTCGTGAAATACGACTTATTTATACATTTTATAGAGAGTTGTAATCAAAACTTACTCATATTTTTCTTTTGCCACCGTCGCTCCATAAACTAAAGCGCAAGCGCCTACTACCGATTTTTTCCAATTGTTCCGAATAGTAGTACTAAACTTTACAATTTTCTCCATATTTAGGTCTCCGTGACTGTACTGGGTAAAGGGAAACCTTTTTTTAATTCAATAATGTTAGTTTACGCTACATTTTCCAAATTCTATTTTTCGTGTCTGTTTTTTTAAGGTTAGGTTAACCAACCATCAGCTGTTTCTTGACGTTGCTCGTGACAGTTTAATGAAAATCTATCAATGAACGCATCCGTTTGTGTCAAGCAACATTTGCTTGTAGCAAAATTACTGCAAGTGTGGCTATAGCTTTACATTGTATCAAAACGCTCCATCGTAAAGAACCAAAACATAAAGGATCATAGACAACAAAACGTAAATTAAAATTTCTCAATTTTCATGATGTGTAAATGAATAAATTTCGTGTAATTCGCGATGAATTCAGACAAAAAGGATGGGGGAAAGTTACCCGATGGCTGGGTATTATGTAAATCCAAATCGATACCAGGTAGAAAGTATTACTTCAATAAGAAAACAGGAAAATCTTCTTGGAGTCAACCACAGGTATGTTTCGCAATTTACAAGATAATTCTTGTTTACAATGCAAAAGTTTATGAAATTATGTTCATTTCTGGTTTGTTTACTAATTGTAACACACCCCGAAGCCGTCTGCAAATTATCACCTGCAGATTATTGTGCAAATCTAATCAATATATTTTCTTATTTCAAGGCTGAAGATGAACATGATAAAAGTAAGAAAAAGAGTAAAAAACAGAAGGAAAAGCAGGAGAAGATTCAGAAAGAGGAATCAAATAGAAAAAACTTGAAGAGAAAAAGTGACAGTTATGAGGAAAGCTCAAAGAAAAAGCAGAAAAAAGGTTGGTTCATATTTCCCTAAAATTTCAGGCTTATAAGGGACTTATTCAAAACAAAATGGTAAGAAACAACTAGCCTAAGTAATTATAGTGAGTTTTGGGTCTTTTTAATTTCAATGCCTTGCTTCTAGATAACTTGCTCAAACAGATGAACTGGTCACCTGATAGTTTCACTGCCTGCTTAAATGCATAATAAAAGGAGTCTAGTGGGTAGTTGGAGATATCATGCCTGTTTTGAGAGCGAAAGTAGTTTAATACTGGGCAAAGTTGGGTGGCAATAGGGTATTTAACAACAAACAAATCATAATTATCACAAACAATTTTAAAATGACCAAAATTACTTATTTATAATTTTGGTGATTTGGGTTGAGCATGACATCACAAGTCAGTATTTCATACTAAACTGCATACTTTCTGAGTGTTTTGACACTTCATAAAAGAAGCTAATTTCAACTGTCATCAAATAGCCAATCAATCAAGTTTTAATGTTTAACCATCTATTAGTTATGATTTTCAATTTTTCTTTAGCCACCATCCTTGTGCAAGCGAACATCTGCAGCTTTGACATGTCTATCCGAGGCCATGAGGAAAGTGGCCAGCTAACCTTGAACCTAATATTTATTTCAGCATGACTTATTTTACCTTACTTAGCTGTAACACTAGCATGTCACAGGTCATGCTCATAGACTAGAGGTCTTCAACCTGCGGAGGTTTCATTGGCAGGCCACCAACAGCTTAGCCAGTTTTTTGTGTCCGTCAAGATAGCGTACACCGTAAAGATATTCAGAATCTGAAGCAGCCAATAAATAGTACCCAAATAGTACCGACGAAATACCTAGGTGAAAAAAATAGTACCCTTAAACTTTTCGAAATATAAGGCCTGTTCACGGTGTACGCTACCGGCGTCAAGCTGGCGTACACCGTTTGTATCTCTGGAACGGCTTTGTTTTTGGAAACGCTTTATATCTCAAAAAATAGTACCCAAATAGTACCCTAGGGCCCTAAAATTTTATTTCTCTAGCTATCGTAGAAGCCGAGATATAGTGAGCTCTTTCTATAAGGAATTCCCGGGTACGCCAGCTTGACAGTGTGAAATTTTGTACACTGTTAAGTTATGGAATATCTCGGCTTCTACGATAGCTAGAGAAATAAAATTTTAGGGCCCTAGGGTACTATTTGGGTACTATTTTTTGAGATATAAATCGTTTCCAAAAACAAAGCCGTTCCAGAGATACAAACGGTGTACGCCAGCTTGACGCCCGGTAGCGTACACCGTGAACAGGCCTTATATTTCGAAAAGTTTAAGGGTACTATTTTTTTCACCTAGGTATTTCGTCGGTACTATTTGGGTACTATTTATTGGCTGCATCAGATTCTGAATATCTTTACGGTGTACGCTATCTTGACGGACACAGTTTTTTTCATCACTGTTTTATAGTAACATTATTTTATATATTAAAATCAAAACTAAAGAGTCAATTGTTTATAAATTGAGTAATATACCTAATTAATTGATAACTAGATTTTTTTTTTAATTAAAAAAAATGTTATAAATAAGGATCATCCGGGCCCGCTATGCAAAAAAAAAACACATTCTTGGCCCTTGATATGGAAAAGGTTGAAGACCCCTGTCATAGACAGACACCAGTGACAGCTTCTTATTTTAAATTTCAGCAACTCCATTACACACACCTGGGAAACACAATATGAGCATAAAAAAAACTCCTGAGAAACCTCCCCCAAGCAAAACCAGCAACTCTACTGGGAAAAACTCGGCTAACTCTAGACTTGCCAAATTAAGGGCTCAACTAGCAACAGAAGCTCACCAAGAAAGTATAGATACCACACCCAAGTCCAAAGCAAAGATTAGCCCCAAAGTACTACCGCAAACAGAAACTCAACCTAAAGTTCCTGAACTGAAAAGTCCAATCAGTGAAGCTGAAATGAAGTCAAAATGTCCAACTACTCAATCGCCTGGTAGTGATAGTCTACAGTCTATTCCATCACCCTCACAGTTCCTGGCTGCTAATAAAATATTATCATCTATGAAAGCTCAATTGCCAGAAGAGTATTGTAACAAATCAGTCCAAAAAGACACATTTGCTGACATAGAACAGGGTATCTGCAACCAAACAGCTGAGTACCCTTTCATGAAGCATCCGACTACCCCTCCACAGTTTTCCGAAGCCAGCAAGCTAGTGTCTGCTATTAAATCTAAGTTAAGTTATAAAATGAAAGATAAGGATGAGCCTGTGAATGTGCCTGTGAAGACTTTTTCTACTGCTAAGGACCGATTGGAGAACCTTAGGGCTGATTTGAGTAGTGAAGCCATAGATGAAATGCAAGAGGGTTTTGATGATATTGTATATCCTGCTGAAGAGATGGAGGTTGATTGCAAAGAGGTTTGTGTGTTTTTAATGTACTTGGATATCTATGATGCATGTTTTATATAGCTTATGAACTTTGCTATACATGAGATTACACTAGTCAGCAGTGATTTGCGGTCGTTTGGTAGTACCAATAAGTTTTTTAAATAATTTTGACAAATAAAATAATGTCAATAACGGAATTCCAATAAATTTTTCAAAATTGGCTCCAGCCTTTGAAAACCCCCCTTTGGGGGGGGGGGGGGGGGCTCCCCCCCGTCCCCCCATGTGAGATCAGTTTCTAGAACAGATATATTTATACAATTAATATTTGACAGATTCGGCTAGGCGAAAGTAGTTTGCCTAGCCCGTTTGATAGAAGGGCTAGATGGCTCGATGTTCATCCAGGCACTTGACTAAATGGCATCAATGGCAGTCAACCAAATAGCTAATTAAGCTAGTTGGCGGCGACCTATATATAGTACTTATAGCACATAAAAACGTAAACATAATTACGGCCGTAAGAATAGTACATTACACAACTAGGGTGGTAATACAAAGAAAGGCCGAGATCGCAGAAGTTTGCGGCCCGAGCTGTAAGCGAGGGACGTAAATATGCGATCGAGGGCTTTCTTTATTACCTCCCGTGTTGTGTACATCATTTTATGTCTACACTTGGCCAGAAAGCGGCTTTTTCCGTACGCGCCGCGTGCGGTAAAAAGCCACTTCATTGCCAGGTGTGGCATAAAATATATTTTATGCCACACCTGGCCATAAAGTGACTTTCCGCACGCTGCACGTATTTACGTCCATATTTACGTCCCTCGCTTGCAGCTCGGGCCGCAAACTTCTGCGATCTCAGCCTTTCTTTCTATTTAGTTGTGTAATGTACTATTTTGTAGACCTGTGTTATCATTTTTATCATGATTGTTATTTCTTACAGATAAAGAGTCCACCGCCACCGCCGGTAATCCAATATCAACCTCCTCCAAAAGAAAATATGCCAAGTGGAACAGAAGATGTTGTGTTGGTTGTTGACACAAATATATTTATCCATGAATTAGATGTTATAAAAAATGTTCTTAATTCACACATAAAAGGTAAGTTCTTGATATATAACATACGTACATGATTTTAGACATAAGCTCCATGATTTTTTTTGTTGTGTACAGTTGATTGCACCACCTATTGTCAATATTTAATAGGGTTTAGTAGAAATTTATTTCATAATTTTATGAATATTGTCAAACATTTCTATAATTTCAATATTCAATGATTGATCACAAAAATCCATAGGTCGAAGTTTATTATTCCTCAAAGTAGGCAGAGTAAAAGGCGATTATGAATGTCAGAGTTTAGTACTGGCTCGGAGAGATTAACCTGATAAACCTCTGCCCCAAGAAATACCTTAAAAAACTCAGCATGGCATCATTTTTCGGCGAAGTACATGCGTGAAAAGGAAATGTTTATTTTTTGTGGTTAAAGTGTTTGTGTTAGACCTTGGTCCCACCTTATGAACAGTGGAGACGACTTGACGAGGTCTATGATGAAGTACGCTTACCTAGAATAGCTTATTTTGTCTTGCCTTAACACTTCCACGACCAACAACCCGCCTAGTAGGCGCTCGTAACTTTTGCTCGATGCCGGCCGATTTAGCGTTGCACATTATTGGCCACATCAACCCACCTAGCGAGCTCTGTCGATTTCTGGGGTATTTCTGTTACCATTGACGTATATACAAAGGATAGTGCTAAGCGAGCGTGCAGACGGTTCCAACGCTTTGCCGGTAAAAATACCGCCAAATCAGTGCGAGTCGGCAGTGCGACACGCGGCACGTGCACTGCGCAGCTGGTCTTTATATCTGCATTTTTTGTTACGGATTGGAACGGAATTGTTCAGATGGGCCTATCCTTACTTTTGAAATGATTGCCTGTAACCCTTATTTTCCAGGTTACAGCGAGCAGCCCACGCTGCTGGTTCCTTGGCGCGTCATCAACGAGTTGGATAGACTCAAAGACAACAACAACGGCAACGGCGCCATATGCAAACGCGCAAGAGCTGCTATGGACTACCTGTACAAGTCGCTGCCCGAAAATAGCAGGATAAAAGGTTCGTAATGTTTCAGAAATTATTAGAAAATTAGTTCTGTGCCAGATGAATAGAATTCTGCAGTTAACTGGTAGAGAATGCCTTATGGCATAGTTCGCTGTTTGTAATATTTTACTGTATTATCTAAATAAATAAATAAACTCTGCACATTTTCCTCATTAGGCATGACATTTTAAACAACTCTTCAGGCGGCCTTTGAGTAATTTTGTACTAAGTACATAATCTGAACTAATTTGTACATTTCAGGTCAATCGCTAAGGGACGCGAATTCTCACATACATCCGTGTGAACTGCCAGATGATGAAATACTAAATTGCGCGCTACAACAGGCGGGAAGGGGTAAATCTGTGGTAAGTGTGACTTACTCCGTTTTCGTTTTTTATCTCTATCTGGTATACTTACGACAGTGCAGTGCAACTGCTAGCAATGCATGGGTATACTTTGTAAGGTCATACCCCCAGTACACAATGCTGTCATCCTAAGACTAAGACTGCTAAGTTTTACGCAACTCCATTTTAGTTAGGCAAGTTTTAGTCATGGGACAGAAGAATGGATTTTGATAATAGTGGAGATTTTTTATAAATATTGCTTTACGCTGATATTTTGAATCCAGATCCTACTTTCAAACGACAAGAACCTATGCAACAAGGCGTTAATCAACGGCCTACGCTGCATAGCCCTCAGGGAGCTGAAGCCGCTGCTGGAGAGCAAGCCGCAGCCCGCGCCCGACCCCGACCGCGCCGCCGCCGTGTTGCGGCACCGCGACACCATGCACCAGCTGCTCGCCAACATACTGGAGGTGAGACCTGTGCCGCGAGGCGGTAGTGACCGGCCCGCGCCGCATAGCCCGCAGCGAGCTGCAGCCGCTGCTGGAGAGCAAGCCGCAGCCCGCGCCCGACCCCGACCGCGCCGCCGCCGTGTTGCGGCACCGCGACACCATGCACCAGCTGCTCGCCAACATACTGGAGGTGAGACCTGTGCCGCGAGGCGGTAGTGACCGGCCCGCGCCGCATAGCCCGCAGCGAGCTGCAGCCGCTGCTGGAGAGCAAGCCGCAGCCCGCGCCCGACCCCGACCGCGCCGCCGCCGTGTTGCGGCACCGCGACACCATGCACCAGCTGCTCGCCAACATACTGGAGGTGAGACCTGTGCCGCGAGGCGGTAGTGACCGGCCCGCGCCGCATAGCCCGCAGCGAGCTGCAGCCGCTGCTGGAGAGCAAGCCGCAGCCCGCGCCCGACCCCGACCGCGCCGCCGCCGTGTTGCGGCACCGCGACACCATGCACCAGCTGCTCGCCAACATACTGGAGGTGAGACCTGTGCCGCGAGGCGGTAGTGACCGGCCCGCGCCGCATAGCCCGCAGCGAGCTGCAGCCGCTGCTGGAGAGCAAGCCGCAGCCCGCGCCCGACCCCGACCGCGCCGCCGCCGTGTTGCGGCACCGCGACACCATGCACCAGCTGCTCGCCAACATACTGGAGGTGAGACCTGTGCCGCGAGGCGGTAGTGACCGGCCCGCGCCGCATAGCCCGCAGCGAGCTGCAGCCGCTGCTGGAGAGCAAGCCGCAGCCCGCGCCCGACCCCGACCGCGCCGCCGCCGTGTTGCGGCACCGCGACACCATGCACCAGCTGCTCGCCAACATACTGGAGGTGAGACCTGTGCCGCGAGGCGGTAGTGACCGGCCCGCGCCGCATAGCCCGCAGCGAGCTGCAGCCGCTGCTGGAGAGCAAGCCGCAGCCCGCGCCCGACCCCGACCGCGCCGCCGCCGTGTTGCGGCACCGCGACACCATGCACCAGCTGCTCGCCAACATACTGGAGGTGAGACCTGTGCCGCGAGGCGGTAGTGACCGGCCCGCGCCGCATAGCCCGCAGCGAGCTGCAGCCGCTGCTGGAGAGCAAGCCGCAGCCCGCGCCCGACCCCGACCGCGCCGCCGCCGTGTTGCGGCACCGCGACACCATGCACCAGCTGCTCGCCAACATACTGGAGGTGAGACCTGTGCCGCGAGGCGGTAGTGACCGGCCCGCGCCGCATAGCCCGCAGCGAGCTGCAGCCGCTGCTGGAGAGCAAGCCGCAGCCCGCGCCCGACCCCGACCGCGCCGCCGCCGTGTTGCGGCACCGCGACACCATGCACCAGCTGCTCGCCAACATACTGGAGGTGAGACCTGTGCCGCGAGGCGGTAGTGACCGGCCCGCGCCGCATAGCCCGCAGCGAGCTGCAGCCGCTGCTGGAGAGCAAGCCGCAGCCCGCGCCCGACCCCGACCGCGCCGCCGCCGTGTTGCGGCACCGCGACACCATGCACCAGCTGCTCGCCAACATACTGGAGGTGAGACCTGTGCCGCGAGGCGGTAGTGACCGGCCCGCGCCGCATAGCCCGCAGCGAGCTGCAGCCGCTGCTGGAGAGCAAGCCGCAGCCCGCGCCCGACCCCGACCGCGCCGCCGCCGTGTTGCGGCACCGCGACACCATGCACCAGCTGCTCGCCAACATACTGGAGGTGAGACCTGTGCCGCGAGGCGGTAGTGACCGGCCCGCGCCGCATAGCCCGCAGCGAGCTGCAGCCGCTACTGGAGAGCAAGCCGCAGCCCGCGCCCGACCCCGACCGCGCCGCCGCCGTGTTGCGGCACCGCGACACCATGCACCAGCTGCTCGCCAACATACTGGAGGTGAGACCTGTGCCGCGAGGCGGTAGTGACCGGCCCGCGCCGCATAGCCCGCAGCGAGCTGCAGCCGCTGCTGGAGAGCAAGCCGCAGCCCGCGCCCGACCCCGACCGCGCCGCCGCCGTGTTGCGGCACCGCGACACCATGCACCAGCTGCTGGCCAACATACTGGAGGTGAGACCTGTGCCGCGAGGCGGTAGTGACCGGCCCGCGCCGCATAGCCCGCAGCGAGCTGCAGCCGCTGCTGGAGAGCAAGCCGCAGCCCGCGCCCGACCCCGACCGCGCCGCCGCCGTGTTGCGGCACCGCGACACCATGCACCAGCTGCTCGCCAACATACTGGAGGTGAGACCTGTGCCGCGAGGCGGTAGTGACCGGCCCGCGCCGCATAGCCCGCAGCGAGCTGCAGCCGCTGCTGGAGAGCAAGCCGCAGCCCGCGCCCGACCCCGACCGCGCCGCCGCCGTGTTGCGGCACCGCGACACCATGCACCAGCTGCTCGCCAACATACTGGAGGTGAGACCTGTGCCGCGAGGCGGTAGTGACCGGCCCGCGCCGCATAGCCCGCAGCGAGCTGCAGCCGCTGCTGGAGAGCAAGCCGCAGCCCGCGCCCGACCCCGACCGCGCCGCCGCCGTGTTGCGGCACCGCGACACCATGCACCAGCTGCTCGCCAACATACTGGAGGTGAGACCTGTGCCGCGAGGCGGTAGTGACCGGCCCGCGCCGCATAGCCCGCAGCGAGCTGCAGCCGCTGCTGGAGAGCAAGCCGCAGCCCGCGCCCGACCCCGACCGCGCCGCCGCCGTGTTGCGGCACCGCGACACCATGCACCAGCTGCTCGCCAACATACTGGAGGTGAGACCTGTGCCGCGAGGCGGTAGTGACCGGCCCGCGCCGCATAGCCCGCAGCGAGCTGCAGCCGCTGCTGGAGAGCAAGCCGCAGCCCGCGCCCGACCCCGACCGCGCCGCCGCCGTGTTGCGGCACCGCGACACCATGCACCAGCTGCTCGCCAACATACTGGAGGTGAGACCTGTGCCGCGAGGCGGTAGTGACCGGCCCGCGCCGCATAGCCCGCAGCGAGCTGCAGCCGCTGCTGGAGAGCAAGCCGCAGCCCGCGCCCGACCCCGACCGCGCCGCCGCCGTGTTGCGGCACCGCGACACCATGCACCAGCTGCTCGCCAACATACTGGAGGTGAGACCTGTGCCGCGAGGCGGTAGTGACCGGCCCGCGCCGCATAGCCCGCAGCGAGCTGCAGCCGCTGCTGGAGAGCAAGCCGCAGCCCGCGCCCGACCCCGACCGCGCCGCCGCCGTGTTGCGGCACCGCGACACCATGCACCAGCTGCTCGCCAACATACTGGAGGTGAGACCTGTGCCGCGAGGCGGTAGTGACCGGCCCGCGCCGCATAGCCCGCAGCGAGCTGCAGCCGCTGCTGGAGAGCAAGCCGCAGCCCGCGCCCGACCCCGACCGCGCCGCCGCCGTGTTGCGGCACCGCGACACCATGCACCAGCTGCTCGCCAACATACTGGAGGTGAGACCTGTGCCACGAGGCGGTAGTGACCGGCCCGCGCCGCATAGCCCGCAGCGAGCTGCAGCCGCTGCTGGAGAGCAAGCCGCAGCCCGCGCCCGACCCCGACCGCGCCGCCGCCGTGTTGCGGCACCGCGACACCATGCACCAGCTGCTCGCCAACATACTGGAGGTGAGACCTGTGCCGCGAGGCGGTAGTGACCGGCCCGCGCCGCATAGCCCGCAGCGAGCTGCAGCCGCTGCTGGAGAGCAAGCCGCAGCCCGCGCCCGACCCCGACCGCGCCGCCGCCGTGTTGCGGCACCGCGACACCATGCACCAGCTGCTCGCCAACATACTGGAGGTGAGACCTGTGCCGCGAGGCGGTAGTGACCGGCCCGCGCCGCATAGCCCGCAGCGAGCTGCAGCCGCTGCTGGAGAGCAAGCCGCAGCCCGCGCCCGACCCCGACCGCGCCGCCGCCGTGTTGCGGCACCGCGACACCATGCACCAGCTGCTCGCCAACATACTGGAGGTGAGACCTGTGCCGCGAGGCGGTAGTGACCGGCCCGCGCCGCATAGCCCGCAGCGAGCTGCAGCCGCTGCTGGAGAGCAAGCCGCAGCCCGCGCCCGACCCCGACCGCGCCGCCGCCGTGTTGCGGCACCGCGACACCATGCACCAGCTGCTCGCCAACATACTGGAGGTGAGACCTGTGCCGCGAGGCGGTAGTGACCGGCCCGCGCCGCATAGCCCGCAGCGAGCTGCAGCCGCTGCTGGAGAGCAAGCCGCAGCCCGCGCCCGACCCCGACCGCGCCGCCGCCGTGTTGCGGCACCGCGACACCATGCACCAGCTGCTCGCCAACATACTGGAGGTGAGACCTGTGCCGCGAGGCGGTAGTGACCGGCCCGCGCCGCATAGCCCGCAGCGAGCTGCAGCCGCTGCTGGAGAGCAAGCCGCAGCCCGCGCCCGACCCCGACCGCGCCGCCGCCGTGTTGCGGCACCGCGACACCATGCACCAGCTGCTCGCCAACATACTGGAGGTGAGACCTGTGCCGCGAGGCGGTAGTGACCGGCCCGCGCCGCATAGCTCGCAGCGAGCTGCAGCCGCTGCTGGAGAGCAAGCCGCAGCCCGCGCCCGACCCCGACCGCGCCGCCGCCGTGTTGCGGCACCGCGACACCATGCACCAGCTGCTCGCCAACATACTGGAGGTGAGACCTGTGCCGCGAGGCGGTAGTGACCGGCCCGCGCCGCATAGCCCGCAGCGAGCTGCAGCCGCTGCTGGAGAGCAAGCCGCAGCCCGCGCCCGACCCCGACCGCGCCGCCGCCGTGTTGCGGCACCGCGACACCATGCACCAGCTGCTCGCCAACATACTGGAGGTGAGACCTGTGCCGCGAGGCGGTAGTGACCGGCCCGCGCCGCATAGCCCGCAGCGAGCTGCAGCCGCTGCTGGAGAGCAAGCCGCAGCCCGCGCCCGACCCCGACCGCGCCGCCGCCGTGTTGCGGCACCGCGACACCATGCACCAGCTGCTGGCCAACATACTGGAGGTGAGACCTGTGCCGCGAGGCGGTAGTGACCGGCCCGCGCCGCATAGCCCGCAGCGAGCTGCAGCCGCTGCTGGAGAGCAAGCCGCAGCCCGCGCCCGACCCCGACCGCGCCGCCGCCGTGTTGCGGCACCGCGACACCATGCACCAGCTGCTCGCCAACATACTGGAGGTGAGACCTGTGCCGCGAGGCGGTAGTGACCGGCCCGCGCCGCATAGCCCGCAGCGAGCTGCAGCCGCTGCTGGAGAGCAAGCCGCAGCCCGCGCCCGACCCCGACCGCGCCGCCGCCGTGTTGCGGCACCGCGACACCATGCACCAGCTGCTCGCCAACATACTGGAGGTGAGACCTGTGCCGCGAGGCGGTAGTGACCGGCCCGCGCCGCATAGCCCGCAGCGAGCTGCAGCCGCTGCTGGAGAGCAAGCCGCAGCCCGCGCCCGACCCCGACCGCGCCGCCGCCGTGTTGCGGCACCGCGACACCATGCACCAGCTGCTCGCCAACATACTGGAGGTGAGACCTGTGCCGCGAGGCGGTAGTGACCGGCCCGCGCCGCATAGCCCGCAGCGAGCTGCAGCCGCTGCTGGAGAGCAAGCCGCAGCCCGCGCCCGACCCCGACCGCGCCGCCGCCGTGTTGCGGCACCGCGACACCATGCACCAGCTGCTCGCCAACATACTGGAGGTGAGACCTGTGCCGCGAGGCGGTAGTGACCGGCCCGCGCCGCATAGCCCGCAGCGAGCTGCAGCCGCTGCTGGAGAGCAAGCCGCAGCCCGCGCCCGACCCCGACCGCGCCGCCGCCGTGTTGCGGCACCGCGACACCATGCACCAGCTGCTCGCCAACATACTGGAGGTGAGACCTGTGCCGCGAGGCGGTAGTGACCGGCCCGCGCCGCATAGCCCGCAGCGAGCTGCAGCCGCTGCTGGAGAGCAAGCCGCAGCCCGCGCCCGACCCCGACCGCGCCGCCGCCGTGTTGCGGCACCGCGACACCATGCACCAGCTGCTCGCCAACATACTGGAGGTGAGACCTGTGCCGCGAGGCGGTAGTGACCGGCCCGCGCCGCATAGCCCGCAGCGAGCTGCAGCCGCTGCTGGAGAGCAAGCCGCAGCCCGCGCCCGACCCCGACCGCGCCGCCGCCGTGTTGCGGCACCGCGACACCATGCACCAGCTGCTGGCCAACATACTGGAGGTGAGACCTGTGCCGCGAGGCGGTAGTGACCGGCCCGCGCCGCATAGCCCGCAGCGAGCTGCAGCCGCTGCTGGAGAGCAAGCCGCAGCCCGCGCCCGACCCCGACCGCGCCGCCGCCGTGTTGCGGCACCGCGACACCATGCACCAGCTGCTCGCCAACATACTGGAGGTGAGACCTGTGCCGCGAGGCGGTAGTGACCGGCCCGCGCCGCATAGCCCGCAGCGAGCTGCAGCCGCTGCTGGAGAGCAAGCCGCAGCCCGCGCCCGACCCCGACCGCGCCGCCGCCGTGTTGCGGCACCGCGACACCATGCACCAGCTGCTCGCCAACATACTGGAGGTGAGACCTGTGCCGCGAGGCGGTAGTGACCGGCCCGCGCCGCATAGCCCGCAGCGAGCTGCAGCCGCTGCTGGAGAGCAAGCCGCAGCCCGCGCCCGACCCCGACCGCGCCGCCGCCGTGTTGCGGCACCGCGACACCATGCACCAGCTGCTCGCCAACATACTGGAGGTGAGACCTGTGCCGCGAGGCGGTAGTGACCGGCCCGCGCCGCATAGCCCGCAGCGAGCTGCAGCCGCTGCTGGAGAGCAAGCCGCAGCCCGCGCCCGACCCCGACCGCGCCGCCGCCGTGTTGCGGCACCGCGACACCATGCACCAGCTGCTCGCCAACATACTGGAGGTGAGACCTGTGCCGCGAGGCGGTAGTGACCGGCCCGCGCCGCATAGCCCGCAGCGAGCTGCAGCCGCTGCTGGAGAGCAAGCCGCAGCCCGCGCCCGACCCCGACCGCGCCGCCGCCGTGTTGCGGCACTGTAATATGTGGCAGTGTCACGGTCGCCATGTAATATGTGGGGATGGTATGGGTGGTTTTAACCAAAAGAACTCGATATACTTGGACATGCTTGTAATCACTCCAATATACTCTAGTTACGTTCTACTTCTAACCTCCCAAGATACAATACTATACTATATTTATATGACTAATCTACGTGCTCGTGAGAGGGAAACCATTATCGTGGATAGGACGCTATCTTACTTTACTCGGCTAATCTATGAACGTGTAGATTAGCGTATCTGCCTATCACACCTCCCCTGAAAAGGTAAGGGTTCCCTCCCCCGAAAAGAAAAATAGTAGGTACATAATTAACAAAGTAAACTTACAATCACATACATAAAATATATAAGTACCTTAAAAATACAGATATTCAACAACAATTTTCACAAGTTCTATACGTTCTTAAATACATATATCTAAAAAAAAATTCATTTTCCAAGAGATGTTGTACTGTGGTAGTTATGACCAAATTCATTTATTGGAAAAATTAACTTTTATACGTCAATAAAAAAAATAGAATATGTACAACAAACATCACTTCCAACGATTCAATAAAAAAAAATCCGTCATTCATATTAAGCATATTATCTCGCGTTTGTACTGCTACTTCTGTTCCTGACAATCTTTATCATTCCCAACCATACTCGTCTTCATCTTTTTAAACTTTCCATTACCCAATCAAGTCTCTTAACGCTACGTCTTTGGCGTGCCTTCGTTAATAGAGAATCTTGATTCATACAACTTACTATTGTACCCATCTTTAATGCATAACAACTCTACTATCTTACCCTTCCATTCCACATAAATAACCAAGTCTCGGAGTGCTACGTCTTGGCGTGCCTTCACCCATGGAGAATCTTGATTCCTCTAAATTGTAGCGTCTACTCAACGTACCTCATATTCATATATCTCATATTTTTATCCTTCACGGAACACTTCAATCTTTCATCAGTACATTTCCATAAAATCTTTTTTTTTATACTCATCAACAATTTCTAGCTTAAAAATCAATCATTAATAACAATACGCCATTGTTTTCATCCCTACTGCCTAACTTCTCTGCTAAAAAAAAACATCGCATTCACATTCCCTTGCACCTTTAACCTATCCGTTACTTCCTGTAATTCTAGCTCCATAATTCAGCTATATTTTATAATAAACACATTAACTCCTGTATTCACAAATAAGGTTAATTTCTTATCTAAACATTCTACATGATTACTGATATTATAAGACATCTACATAATCTTCGACAGATACGAAAAAATTCTAAATCATCACGCTTGTTATCTGAGTCACGTTATGCAGCCGCTATGCAGTCAGCATAACATTGATCTTGGATAGCGAAGTGTTTGACCTAGCGCAATTTCTCGATTTCTGCTTACTCTGAACTGTCACTGACCTTGCTTACTCATCGCATTGCGATTATAGTTTGAGTTCGCAAAATTATATTTATCATCACTATTTTAACACTGACATTGACAAAAATATTTTCCTCTACCAATCGTTTCAAACTGTACATAATTCTATAATCTTAACCTTGTTTGTGATCGTAACAACATTCACCCAAAATGCTCTTCCATCTACGTCTATTACAGGCAAAAGAAAAAAAAAATCTGTCTCATAATCACAACCCATCATTTCCAACCGCGTGAGATCCCGATCTCACTAACTCGCCTCTCTCCGGGAATAAATATTTAAAATGCTCAACAATTCAACCGTCATCTCAACATACCACAGCTACAACCCCCTTTTTTTACAAATATTTCCGATTAAAAAACAAATTTGTGCTTAAAACAAGGAACAACACTGCTAATAACTTATCTTTTGTAACCGCACAAGGTCTCTCCGTCTGCTTCCTTAACTGAATTAGAACAATGTCGTTATAGTTACAACATACATACTTAATATTCCTACAATTAATATTTAACAAATTAACTAGGCTTGCCATAACCAAATTACTACACAAAATAAATTACGAACACATTAAGACATCAACTAAAAAAAAACAAACAAATAAATTACAAAATACCTTAATTATCTCTATACATCTTCACCTTGAATCACTGGCCGCGCCGCTCGACGCTCGACCGACAGGGAGCCGCACCCAGCAGGACCTCCGCAACTCCAAACCCGTTTGCTTCAATGAACCAGCAACACTGGTTCTACTCCCATCATCTTTGAACTGTTGTCCGCCAATTGCCTCCATTTTCATTTTAAACACAGTTTAAGTAGGTAATATATGGTGACCTTTTCACGGTGCAATATGTGACGTCATCTAGTAGTCTTCAATACGTCACCAGGATGTCGCAGCGTCTTCTTCTGTATCGCTTGTCACGCTTGCCACGCAGGATGTCGCAGTGTCACGGTCGCCATGTAATATGTGGCAGTGTCACGGTCGCCATGTAATATGTGGGGATGGTATGGGTGGTTTTAACCAAAAGAACTCGATATACTTGGACATGCTTGTAATCACTCCAATATACTCTAGTTACGTTCTACTTCTAACCTCCCAAGATACAATACTATACTATATTTATATGACTAATCTACGTGCTCGTGAGAGGGAAACCATTATCGTGGATAGGACGCTATCTTACTTTACTCGGCTAATCTATGAACGTGTAGATTAGCGTATCTGCCTATCACACACCGCGACACCATGCACCAGCTGCTCGCCAACATACTGGAGGTGAGACCTGTGCCGCGAGGCGGTAGTGACCGGCCCGCGCCGCATAGCCCGCAGCGAGCTGCAGCCGCTGCTGGAGAGCAAGCCGCAGCCCGCGCCCGACCCCGACCGCGCCGCCGCCGTGTTGCGGCACCGCGACACCATGCACCAGCTGCTCGCCAACATACTGGAGGTGAGACCTGTGCCGCGAGGCGGTAGTGACCGGCCCGCGCCGCATAGCCCGCAGCGAGCTGCAGCCGCTGCTGGAGAGCAAGCCGCAGCCCGCGCCCGACCCCGACCGCGCCGCCGCCGTGTTGCGGCACCGCGACACCATGCACCAGCTGCTCGCCAACATACTGGAGGTGAGACCTGTGCCGCGAGGCGGTAGTGACCGGCCCGCGCCGCATAGCCCGCAGCGAGCTGCAGCCGCTGCTGGAGAGCAAGCCGCAGCCCGCGCCCGACCCCGACCGCGCCGCCGCCGTGTTGCGGCACCGCGACACCATGCACCAGCTGCTCGCCAACATACTGGAGGTGAGACCTGTGCCGCGAGGCGGTAGTGACCGGCCCGCGCCGCATAGCCCGCAGCGAGCTGCAGCCGCTGCTGGAGAGCAAGCCGCAGCCCGCGCCCGACCCCGACCGCGCCGCCGCCGTGTTGCGGCACCGCGACACCATGCACCAGCTGCTGGCCAACATACTGGAGGTGAGACCTGTGCCGCGAGGCGGTAGTGACCGGCCCGCGCCGCATAGCCCGCAGCGAGCTGCAGCCGCTGCTGGAGAGCAAGCCGCAGCCCGCGCCCGACCCCGACCGCGCCGCCGCCGTGTTGCGGCACCGCGACACCATGCACCAGCTGCTCGCCAACATACTGGAGGTGAGACCTGTGCCGCGAGGCGGTAGTGACCGGCCCGCGCCGCATAGCCCGCAGCGAGCTGCAGCCGCTGCTGGAGAGCAAGCCGCAGCCCGCGCCCGACCCCGACCGCGCCGCCGCCGTGTTGCGGCACCGCGACACCATGCACCAGCTGCTCGCCAACATACTGGAGGTGAGACCTGTGCCGCGAGGCGGTAGTGACCGGCCCGCGCCGCATAGCCCGCAGCGAGCTGCAGCCGCTGCTGGAGAGCAAGCCGCAGCCCGCGCCCGACCCCGACCGCGCCGCCGCCGTGTTGCGGCACCGCGACACCATGCACCAGCTGCTCGCCAACATACTGGAGGTGAGACCTGTGCCGCGAGGCGGTAGTGACCGGCCCGCGCCGCATAGCCCGCAGCGAGCTGCAGCCGCTGCTGGAGAGCAAGCCGCAGCCCGCGCCCGACCCCGACCGCGCCGCCGCCGTGTTGCGGCACCGCGACACCATGCACCAGCTGCTCGCCAACATACTGGAGGTGAGACCTGTGCCGCGAGGCGGTAGTGACCGGCCCGCGCCGCATAGCCCGCAGCGAGCTGCAGCCGCTGCTGGAGAGCAAGCCGCAGCCCGCGCCCGACCCCGACCGCGCCGCCGCCGTGTTGCGGCACCGCGACACCATGCACCAGCTGCTCGCCAACATACTGGAGGTGAGACCTGTGCCGCGAGGCGGTAGTGACCGGCCCGCGCCGCATAGCCCGCAGCGAGCTGCAGCCGCTGCTGGAGAGCAAGCCGCAGCCCGCGCCCGACCCCGACCGCGCCGCCGCCGTGTTGCGGCACCGCGACACCATGCACCAGCTGCTCGCCAACATACTGGAGGTGAGACCTGTGTCGCGAGGCGGTAGTGACCGGCCCGCGCCGCATAGCCCGCAGCGAGCTGCAGCCGCTGCTGGAGAGCAAGCCGCAGCCCGCGCCCGACCCCGACCGCGCCGCCGCCGTGTTGCGGCACCGCGACACCATGCACCAGCTGCTCGCCAACATACTGGAGGTGAGACCTGCGCCGCGAGGCGGTAGTGACCGGCCCGCGCCGCATAGCCCGCAGCGAGCTGCAGCCGCTGCTGGAGAGCAAGCCGCAGCCCGCGCCCGACCCCGACCGCGCCGCCGCCGTGTTGCGGCACCGCGACACCATGCACCAGCTGCTCGCCAACATACTGGAGGTGAGACCTGTGCCGCGAGGCGGTAGTGACCGGCCCGCGCCGCATAGCCCGCAGCGAGCTGCAGCCGCTGCTGGAGAGCAAGCCGCAGCCCGCGCCCGACCCCGACCGCGCCGCCGCCGTGTTGCGGCACCGCGACACCATGCACCAGCTGCTCGCCAACATACTGGAGGTGAGACCTGTGCCGCGAGGCGGTAGTGACCGGCCCGCGCCGCATAGCCCGCAGCGAGCTGCAGCCGCTGCTGGAGAGCAAGCCGCAGCCCGCGCCCGACCCCGACCGCGCCGCCGCCGTGTTGCGGCACCGCGACACCATGCACCAGCTGCTCGCCAACATACTGGAGGTGAGACCTGTGCCGCGAGGCGGTAGTGACCGGCCCGCGCCGCATAGCCCGCAGCGAGCTGCAGCCGCTGCTGGAGAGCAAGCCGCAGCCCGCGCCCGACCCCGACCGCGCCGCCGCCGTGTTGCGGCACCGCGACACCATGCACCAGCTGCTCGCCAACATACTGGAGGTGAGACCTGTGCCGCGAGGCGGTAGTGACCGGCCCGCGCCGCATAGCCCGCAGCGAGCTGCAGCCGCTGCTGGAGAGCAAGCCGCAGCCCGCGCCCGACCCCGACCGCGCCGCCGCCGTGTTGCGGCACCGCGACACCATGCACCAGCTGCTCGCCAACATACTGGAGGTGAGACCTGTGCCGCGAGGCGGTAGTGACCGGCCCGCGCCGCATAGCCCGCAGCGAGCTGCAGCCGCTGCTGGAGAGCAAGCCGCAGCCCGCGCCCGACCCCGACCGCGCCGCCGCCGTGTTGCGGCACCGCGACACCATGCACCAGCTGCTCGCCAACATACTGGAGGTGAGACCTGTGTCGCGAGGCGGTAGTGACCGGCCCGCGCCGCATAGCCCGCAGCGAGCTGCAGCCGCTGCTGGAGAGCAAGCCGCAGCCCGCGCCCGACCCCGACCGCGCCGCCGCCGTGTTGCGGCACCGCGACACCATGCACCAGCTGCTCGCCAACATACTGGAGGTGAGACCTGTGCCGCGAGGCGGTAGTGACCGGCCCGCGCCGCATAGCCCGCAGCGAGCTGCAGCCGCTGCTGGAGAGCAAGCCGCAGCCCGCGCCCGACCCCGACCGCGCCGCCGCCGTGTTGCGGCACCGCGACACCATGCACCAGCTGCTCGCCAACATACTGGAGGTGAGACCTGTGCCGCGAGGCGGTAGTGACCGGCCCGCGCCGCATAGCCCGCAGCGAGCTGCAGCCGCTGCTGGAGAGCAAGCCGCAGCCCGCGCCCGACCCCGACCGCGCCGCCGCCGTGTTGCGGCACCGCGACACCATGCACCAGCTGCTCGCCAACATACTGGAGGTGAGACCTGTGCCGCGAGGCGGTAGTGACCGGCCCGCGCCGCATAGCCCGCAGCGAGCTGCAGCCGCTGCTGGAGAGCAAGCCGCAGCCCGCGCCCGACCCCGACCGCGCCGCCGCCGTGTTGCGGCACCGCGACACCATGCACCAGCTGCTCGCCAACATACTGGAGGTGAGACCTGTGCCGCGAGGCGGTAGTGACCGGCCCGCGCCGCATAGCCCGCAGCGAGCTGCAGCCGCTGCTGGAGAGCAAGCCGCAGCCCGCGCCCGACCCCGACCGCGCCGCCGCCGTGTTGCGGCACCGCGACACCATGCACCAGCTGCTCGCCAACATACTGGAGGTGAGACCTGTGCCGCGAGGCGGTAGTGACCGGCCCGCGCCGCATAGCCCGCAGCGAGCTGCAGCCGCTGCTGGAGAGCAAGCCGCAGCCCGCGCCCGACCCCGACCGCGCCGCCGCCGTGTTGCGGCACCGCGACACCATGCACCAGCTGCTCGCCAACATACTGGAGGTGAGACCTGTGCCGCGAGGCGGTAGTGACCGGCCCGCGCCGCATAGCCCGCAGCGAGCTGCAGCCGCTGCTGGAGAGCAAGCCGCAGCCCGCGCCCGACCCCGACCGCGCCGCCGCCGTGTTGCGGCACCGCGACACCATGCACCAGCTGCTCGCCAACATACTGGAGGTGAGACCTGTGCCGCGAGGCGGTAGTGACCGGCCCGCGCCGCATAGCCCGCAGCGAGCTGCAGCCGCTGCTGGAGAGCAAGCCGCAGCCCGCGCCCGACCCCGACCGCGCCGCCGCCGTGTTGCGGCACCGCGACACCATGCACCAGCTGCTCGCCAACATACTGGAGGTGAGACCTGTGCCGCGAGGCGGTAGTGACCGGCCCGCGCCGCATAGCCCGCAGCGAGCTGCAGCCGCTGCTGGAGAGCAAGCCGCAGCCCGCGCCCGACCCCGACCGCGCCGCCGCCGTGTTGCGGCACCGCGACACCATGCACCAGCTGCTGGCCAACATACTGGAGGTGAGACCTGTGCCGCGAGGCGGTAGTGACCGGCCCGCGCCGCATAGCCCGCAGCGAGCTGCAGCCGCTGCTGGAGAGCAAGCCGCAGCCCGCGCCCGACCCCGACCGCGCCGCCGCCGTGTTGCGGCACCGCGACACCATGCACCAGCTGCTCGCCAACATACTGGAGGTGAGACCTGTGCCGCGAGGCGGTAGTGACCGGCCCGCGCCGCATAGCCCGCAGCGAGCTGCAGCCGCTGCTGGAGAGCAAGCCGCAGCCCGCGCCCGACCCCGACCGCGCCGCCGCCGTGTTGCGGCACCGCGACACCATGCACCAGCTGCTCGCCAACATACTGGAGGTGAGACCTGTGCCGCGAGGCGGTAGTGACCGGCCCGCGCCGCATAGCCCGCAGCGAGCTGCAGCCGCTGCTGGAGAGCAAGCCGCAGCCCGCGCCCGACCCCGACCGCGCCGCCGCCGTGTTGCGGCACCGCGACACCATGCACCAGCTGCTCGCCAACATACTGGAGGTGAGACCTGTGCCGCGAGGCGGTAGTGACCGGCCCGCGCCGCATAGCCCGCAGCGAGCTGCAGCCGCTGCTGGAGAGCAAGCCGCAGCCCGCGCCCGACCCCGACCGCGCCGCCGCCGTGTTGCGGCACCGCGACACCATGCACCAGCTGCTCGCCAACATACTGGAGGTGAGACCTGTGCCGCGAGGCGGTAGTGACCGGCCCGCGCCGCATAGCCCGCAGCGAGCTGCAGCCGCTGCTGGAGAGCAAGCCGCAGCCCGCGCCCGACCCCGACCGCGCCGCCGCCGTGTTGCGGCACCGCGACACCATGCACCAGCTGCTCGCCAACATACTGGAGGTGAGACCTGTGCCGCGAGGCGGTAGTGACCGGCCCGCGCCGCATAGCCCGCAGCGAGCTGCAGCCGCTGCTGGAGAGCAAGCCGCAGCCCGCGCCCGACCCCGACCGCGCCGCCGCCGTGTTGCGGCACCGCGACACCATGCACCAGCTGCTCGCCAACATACTGGAGGTGAGACCTGTGCCGCGAGGCGGTAGTGACCGGCCCGCGCCGCATAGCCCGCAGCGAGCTGCAGCCGCTGCTGGAGAGCAAGCCGCAGCCCGCGCCCGACCCCGACCGCGCCGCCGCCGTGTTGCGGCACCGCGACACCATGCACCAGCTGCTCGCCAACATACTGGAGGTGAGACCTGTGCCGCGAGGCGGTAGTGACCGGCCCGCGCCGCATAGCCCGCAGCGAGCTGCAGCCGCTGCTGGAGAGCAAGCCGCAGCCCGCGCCCGACCCCGACCGCGCCGCCGCCGTGTTGCGGCACCGCGACACCATGCACCAGCTGCTCGCCAACATACTGGAGGTGAGACCTGTGCCGCGAGGCGGTAGTGACCGGCCCGCGCCGCATAGCCCGCAGCGAGCTGCAGCCGCTGCTGGAGAGCAAGCCGCAGCCCGCGCCCGACCCCGACCGCGCCGCCGCCGTGTTGCGGCACCGCGACACCATGCACCAGCTGCTCGCCAACATACTGGAGGTGAGACCTGTGCCGCGAGGCGGTAGTGACCGGCCCGCGCCGCATAGCCCGCAGCGAGCTGCAGCCGCTGCTGGAGAGCAAGCCGCAGCCCGCGCCCGACCCCGACCGCGCCGCCGCCGTGTTGCGGCACCGCGACACCATGCACCAGCTGCTCGCCAACATACTGGAGGTGAGACCTGTGCCGCGAGGCGGTAGTGACCGGCCCGCGCCGCATAGCCCGCAGCGAGCTGCAGCCGCTGCTGGAGAGCAAGCCGCAGCCCGCGCCCGACCCCGACCGCGCCGCCGCCGTGTTGCGGCACCGCGACACCATGCACCAGCTGCTCGCCAACATACTGGAGGTGAGACCTGTGCCGCGAGGCGGTAGTGACCGGCCCGCGCCGCATAGCCCGCAGCGAGCTGCAGCCGCTGCTGGAGAGCAAGCCGCAGCCCGCGCCCGACCCCGACCGCGCCGCCGCCGTGTTGCGGCACCGCGACACCATGCACCAGCTGCTCGCCAACATACTGGAGGTGAGACCTGTGCCGCGAGGCGGTAGTGACCGGCCCGCGCCGCATAGCCCGCAGCGAGCTGCAGCCGCTGCTGGAGAGCAAGCCGCAGCCCGCGCCCGACCCCGACCGCGCCGCCGCCGTGTTGCGGCACCGCGACACCATGCACCAGCTGCTCGCCAACATACTGGAGGTGAGACCTGTGCCGCGAGGCGGTAGTGACCGGCCCGCGCCGCATAGCCCGCAGCGAGCTGCAGCCGCTGCTGGAGAGCAAGCCGCAGCCCGCGCCCGACCCCGACCGCGCCGCCGCCGTGTTGCGGCACCGCGACACCATGCACCAGCTGCTCGCCAACATACTGGAGGTGAGACCTGTGCCGCGAGGCGGTAGTGACCGGCCCGCGCCGCATAGCCCGCAGCGAGCTGCAGCCGCTGCTGGAGAGCAAGCCGCAGCCCGCGCCCGACCCCGACCGCGCCGCCGCCGTGTTGCGGCACCGCGACACCATGCACCAGCTGCTCGCCAACATACTGGAGGTGAGACCTGTGCCGCGAGGCGGTAGTGACCGGCCCGCGCCGCATAGCCCGCAGCGAGCTGCAGCCGCTGCTGGAGAGCAAGCCGCAGCCCGCGCCCGACCCCGACCGCGCCGCCGCCGTGTTGCGGCACCGCGACACCATGCACCAGCTGCTCGCCAACATACTGGAGGTGAGACCTGTGTCGCGAGGCGGTAGTGACCGGCCCGCGCCGCATAGCCCGCAGCGAGCTGCAGCCGCTGCTGGAGAGCAAGCCGCAGCCCGCGCCCGACCCCGACCGCGCCGCCGCCGTGTTGCGGCACCGCGACACCATGCACCAGCTGCTCGCCAACATACTGGAGGTGAGACCTGTGTCGCGAGGCGGTAGTGACCGGCCCGCGCCGCATAGCCCGCAGCGAGCTGCAGCCGCTGCTGGAGAGCAAGCCGCAGCCCGCGCCCGACCCCGACCGCGCCGCCGCCGTGTTGCGGCACCGCGACACCATGCACCAGCTGCTCGCCAACATACTGGAGGTGAGACCTGCGCCGCGAGGCGGTAGTGATCGGCCCGCGCCGCATAACCACGGTATAAGCGGTAGTTTTACTTCCAACAAAGGACGTGCGATCGTGCGTCTGTGTAAATACGTGTCGCGCGTTCCTAAACGGCCGAAGTCGTACTGGTTGTCTTTATACTTTGGCATAGCCCGCAGCGAGCTGAAGCCGCTCCTGGAGAGCAAGCCGCAGCCCGCGCCCGACCCCGACCGCCATAAAAGCTAGATAAACGACGCAGGCTAAAACTGTTCGTCCTGAAGGTTTATGGGGATCTATGTTCAGCAGTGAATGTCTTCTGGTTGAAACGATGACGTAAAAACTGCACAAAATAGCATGAATCTAGACTTACCGCTTTAGTCTCCCAGGTAACACCCAAACTATAGCTTATACAGCCTTGATAATGCTAACCTTAGTGTTATAAGCTGTTATGTGTGTTGTCTGGGCTGTGTATCAGTCAGTGCAAAGATTTTTTACAAAGCCGTGTGTCTTTCAGAATGAAATGCGGGCGAAATACAACAACCTATGGAAGCATGTCCTCTTCAAACCACCGCCCTGGACCCTGGCCGACGTGTTGCAGTGCCTACTCAAACATTGGGTTGCGGTCTTCAACGAGGTGTTCCCAAGAATAGAACACTTAATCACAGATTTGAAGAATTCGTTGTTTTCTATTGAAAGTAAAGGTAATTAATATTTTAGAACATTCAGTGTAATTTATCAGGCTTAAGAACGCAACTGGCACTAGCTTCTTGAATTATGCTCAAAAACTCTTTTATTTCTTGTGCAGACCCGAAATCACTATCACAATCGGAAGTAACGAACTTCACGGAGCTTTGCCTGGAGATAGCCCGCAAATGTCTAATAATTCCCGAGTATATGGAGTTAGCGAAGACCACTGTAGAGCGATTGGAGCGACGGGAGCCCCGGCCTGAACTGCCCGTCATAGAGGCCTTCGAAGGGATATGGACCGTGTTCTCTAGTTACTGGTGAGTCCCTAGCATTAGCTCATAAATCCCTGGTTTCTCCCGAGTACATTGTGGTAGCGAAGACCACTGTAGAGCGGCTGGAGCGACGGGAGCCCCGGCCTGAACTGCCCGTCGTAGAGGCCTTTAAAGGGATATGGACCATGTTCTTTAGTTACTGGTGAGTCCCTTGCCATTACTCGCAAAAAGATAAATTCCGTGTATGAGTAGTTAGCAAAGACTACCGTTCGTTGGTGTGGCGACTTTCAGAATTTCAACGCGGAGCCGTCTACCACTGCACATAGGTCTCCCCAAACACTTGAACAACTAAAGACATAGCTTTTTGTCTCATTTCGTCATAATCCATCTTTCTTGAACTTTAATGCCTCATCGGCCATAAGTGAAGACAGCGCTTAGGATCGATTTATTGTTACAAAAAATAGCCATAAAAATGATATAGTTATCCGGTTCCTATGACCACAGTATAATACAGTATTTTTTCTTCGTACAAAAGGTACATCGCGCGCTTGAATGTGTGCGCGCCGTGTACGAACGCAATACAAGCAAAGAAATAAGAATGCGTAAGAATGCTCCAGTATGGATCGCACTCACACAGACGTGCTATCGAGCGTCTGTGTATACGTGTCGCGCGCTCTTAAACGGCCTAAGTTGGACTACTTGTTCGTCTTTATACTTTGCTATAACTATAATCTCTATTTATGCCAAACCTGGCCATAAAGTGGCTTTTACCGCACGCGCACGGAAAAAGCCGCTTTCTGGCCAAGTGTAGACATAAAATGATGTACACAACACGGGAGGTAATAAAGAAACCCCTCGATCGCATATTTAGGTCCCTAGCTTGCAGCTCGGGCCGCAAACATTTGCGATCTCGGCCTTTCTTTGTTTTACCACCCTAATTGTGTAATGTACTATTAATGTTTCAGTGCAAAACTGGCGTCGGGTGTGGGCGTGGCTCACAGTATCGAGGATAAGTTGCCCACCGACGACCCGATAGACGTCATCACGAGTAAGCTGCCCATGTTCAGCAACCAGGTCAACTATCTCACTATGGCCATTAAAGGGTAAGGATAACCTTAGAATTATCATTTACAGCAGTGGATCTTAACCGGTGGTCCGCGGACCACTGGTGGTCCCTGGAAGCACCCGAAGTAGTCCGCGAAGCCATCCGAAAAAAATTATATGCATGCTCTCCCGATTCCCGATCCCCTCAAGGTGTTCCGGCAAAAAAAGCTCGCGTCGAGCTCGCGGGGCAAAAAAAAAATCCCAAAAACCTTACTCCAAACAGTTGGTGGTCCGTGGCAGACACAGATTTTGTCAAATAGTCACTCATCACTAAAAGGTTAAGAATGTTAAGATTGCGGCTCGCATCTGTGAAGTTAGCCTCAAGTTTACTAGTATCTAAATTCATAAACGCTAACGTACATGGTACGATCTGGATTTGCTATCACCCACCGTACGCTTACCGGGTGGGGAAAGGTAAGGTATAGTAAGAATTATAATCATAATCATAATCATTTATTCCATTGCAATCATGTTCATATTATCATTTACGGTCTTACATGTAATTTAAGTAGGTACATGATACCCTGCTAGGGCGCACAATATAGGTCCTTAATTAAAGTAAAAATTCAATTCAATTAAATTAAAGCTAAATTTGGATTTCAAATGAGATACATGCAGTTTTATAAAATGTCAGTTATCTAAAATGTCCGAATGTCCGTAAAGAGAATGAACGCACATTCGGACACCTTAGATAATTCTTACTATAAATGGGTGGTAATATGACTTGCAGTCACCGTCACGTTCAAATTGTTCCATATTTTTGATATCGCCATCTTGAAATCCAAAAACGCCGCCGAAGACGTAGGCGCCGTTTTTCAATCTCATTTGAAATTTAGAAAACGAGTCCCAAGCTTTTGCTTAACAAGTGGTACCCGCCAGTTTGAAATAGAAAACGTTTCACCACCGATACCACACAAGGAAGCATAGAAAACAAGTAACAAGTCATTTCGAGAAGTGGACATTTCAAGACATGGTCGTTTTACGAAGTTGATCATTTTCACTTCTACATTTTAAGATATGGTAATTTTTAATTGTGGTCATTTCTGATTGTGGTCTTAAACCCACAAAAGGCCTTCATTATGTGGAACTTGTAACGAGCGCTTTTTGATCAATCCATTATTTTATTCTAGAGCGTTGAATATAGACCCGTCTGACCCGAGTTTGGACGAGCACGTGTCACGCCTTGAGATGGTGTTCAAGGACAGCGTGAACCTCATCTGCCGCGACAGCCAGCACATAAACACGCACAGCCTCAGGATATTCTGCATCAAGTGCAGGTAACTAGCCGCCTAAATATTCGAGAGAATTAATAGACCTGTCGGACCTGAGATAAACTAGGGAGGGAGATGCAGGTAACAAGCCGCCTAGACTTCATTCCAAGGCGTTTAGACTCGTCGGATACGAGTTACGACAACACTATTCTGTGACTGTTAAAGATAAAGCTTTCCAAGATTACATCATCATCATGGCGGTTCTGAAATCAAAATACCACCAGTTGGCAGTAGTGTGGGGAGAGGTATTGTTGACAGCAGATGTCAAAAACCACCAATCAAACAACAAAATTTTAACATCAGGCTGTCTAGCATAACTGGCTGCGACTTCGCTTGTCGCGCGACAGGTCATGACCTGTCACTGTCACATTATACACAGTTGTCATGTCGCAGTTGTGCTAGAGGTACTGCTATCAAAAATATCTCTCGAACTAGTGCAATTATGATTTTCTAAAAACCCTCATTTATACATATTTTATTACATGGACTAAGAATTGAGATCCCACCACTTTCCAAATCATTCCAATATTCCACGAAAGCGAGCATTCCACGAAAACGTTTCGTAAGGGACCCTACCTTTTTAATACTTTTGACTTCTAAAATTAGGAAGTTGAATGTCGGTATAGTAATATTGTAACTTGGCTTTAAGATGGGTAATGTTTCTCATCAGCAAATAAGTTTTATTAGGGTAGCTACCCTAGCGTTTCGTAAGGGACAAAAAGTAGATATTTTCATGGAATGCTCCTATAATCGAATAATTAAAGAATCTAACGTGTATGTGCTTCCGTTTCTCACAGAAACATGCTCGAAGAGGCCCACAGCAAGTTTGCGCAGCTGAAGGAACTCCTCGACATGTGCAAGGAGCGCATCGCCTGCAAGTAGAACGTACCGTCGTGGTCGTAGGTACTCCAATATTCCGTCTAGCTCTAGTAAAAACATATTTTCAGGGCCGCATTTATTGCCTAGTATCAATTTTCGCTCTAGAATGGACATGGACCCAAACTACGACTTCTCTGTAATTGTTCTAGAACCGAAATGCTGCTAGGATCGTAAGCAAATTAGTGATTCCTAAGGAAATTTGCTAGGTCAAATTTTGAAGAGATGTAAATTATATATATTTTTCGATAGTCTTCATCGTATTGATCTAGAAAGATTTCCTTATCGGTGTGTAGTACGGGGATCTTGCTGTCATCCCATTTGTATATCGCTTCTCTTTAAGCCATTGAATGAGGTATAATTTTGTCGCCGTGATTGTAAAGTATTTAAATATAGTTTTTCTTTGTTATAATTGACAATATTTCAAATTTTCTACTCCTTCATTTTATGAGCTGGATAGAAAATAGGTGGAATTTTAAGCTACCCGTATTTTTTCTTTTTCGTTTTAACTCAATTTTTCAATTAAAAATAGCAGTTTGAAAAGTAGCTCATTCTAAAAGGGCGTATGTAGAAAATGACGTCACTTTCCCAACTAGAATCCAGAGCGACAATTACGATTTAAAAAAACTAGAATCCAGAGCGACAATTACGATTAAAAAAATAACTGTCAGGCGTTACAGCGTTGTCAACATAGGAAGTTCGGGAAGACGATGCTTTTGCTCCTCTTATTTGGGCTGGATTATATTTATCACTTGCCGATGTGTACTCCATCATCATAATTTCAACACGCGGCAGATTCGTGCTATCAGCCTGAGAAAAACCTTCTGATTTCTTCATTATATGAAAAAAATCGGTGTCCGGTAAAAGAATGCCAAGTTAATAATGTTTGAATGCGTTATCGGAGTCCAGTGGGAAAGTGCCAAGTCTTTTAAGGTCTTCGAAAACGTGCAAATGAACCAACGGTAAGAAAATTAAACTTCTAAAGCCGCTAACCAGTTGTAACAATTTTCAAAACAAATAAACGTCAGACGGCAAGTATGTCAGAAAATGACAACCGGATACCATACACTTTTTAATCGTTTCAGCAGTTAAGGTCTCTCTCGATAATGCAGGGAAAATTACGTCACACTTCCGGTTCACACTAATTGACGATTTTTTCCAAAATGAATGGGGAAAAAAATCCAAAAATATTTTTTTTGAGCATAAAATACAGTTTTACCCAAATGGTTTTCGAATTAAGATCTTTTGAAAATATGAAATGTTGTCAATTTATGTTAACTTATGATTTATGATACCTACACCTGACTCGTATCTCGTGTCTCGTATTGCGTCGCGAGATATTATCAAGCTTAGTTCTAATTTCGTATAACAGTAGTACCACAATACTTTAGTACGTGGGTATTACAAAACTTTATAAATATGCTGTAGTTAATAATCATTCAATGTCTAGTTATCTAATATGATATAAATAATTGTATAGAGGTACGTGTAAAAATGTAAGTAACTTTGACCGCGACTGTACTTAAGTCTAGTCCGCAATTTGTACAAAATTGTACCAATTTAGGAAGTATAATCAAAATAGTGACGAAGATTAATTTCATAAGTTTTAGCAAATAAGTAATGTTCCCATTCCTTTTTCTGTGTCTTTGCCAGAAGTACATTCAAATATTACTTTTGAACAGTATGTAGATGGATGGTTGCCGATGGTATATACAGAGTGCCTATTAATGCGATGCGAAGCACAGTGTTTAATCCCTGTTTTAAAAATTTAATGAAAATCCTTTTATGCGCTATCCTCTCAAGAAATTTGCTTGAAACTTATGAAAGGTACTTCGAAGTGTCGTCTAAGACTGATTAATCGTTATATTTTGACATTTAGATTTTGCTTAATTTGAATAAGTTTATCTGGGTAAATCATATCTACAATAGTGCAATATAATATTATATGAAGTAGTTCTACATTATGATACCCAGAGTAGCGAGTAACATTGGGTTTTAAATATTCCAAATTATTTGTTTGACTTTTACATGTATGCCTGTCGTCGCCTGTGACAGCCAGTGGCTCATTTCACGAAACTATAAGTTACAATTTTACAAATCTAACAGCAACATTTATCAAATACAATAACATCATTGGTTGGTTTGACCTGTGTTGCTAGTTTAAACTTGTAAAATTATAACTGGTAGCTTCGTAAAACAGGCCACAGGATGTACATGAGGTACATGCGTTATTTCAATTACTTTACTATCAAATTGTACTTTGTGTATTAAGGGCAGGAAAGAAGGAACTATAATCGAGTGTCTGTTAGAAGCCTGAGTCGTAGTCGAGGGTTTTGATGATACGAGATAGGAATTCCTTTGCCGCCCGTGGTACATACTGTGTTTTTCATCACATTTGGGAGGAAATAATACCATTGATAATATAGGTATATTAACCTACTATTCTGCCGTCCTAATTTTTTAGGAAAATTCTATGAACTAAGATTTCTTTTTGGAAATGTTATATGATGCATTGTTATATTTTCTATACAAAAATGCAAAAAAATGAAATTTGATTTTTTTGAGATGCGTCCTTTTGAGTTAGGACGGCAGTAGGTATTGTTGCCATTCAGACACATCTATTTGTAATGATGTTATGATAGTTCATAATACATTGGGTCGTGTTACTGTTTACATAAATGAAATATGTAATCACGTTTACCAACCTACTTCAAATAAGCGTGAACGAAAAAGAAATATTAAAATGGGCCCACAAACGGCGAAAATATGCACACTAAATTTCCCGCTGTCTTTCCTGCTTTAGAGATGTTTTTTTTTCAAGTCCTATATGATCTCCATTGAGATTATTATAACCCACTTATTAAAAACAAATTAAAATCAGTTAATACTAAGAGAAGATATCTCGTAACATATTAACAATAAAAGTCGAACAGAGAACAACCGCCATTTTGAAGTCGTATTTTGTTTTCTTTCGTATTATATTATAATATTTTCTTTCTGTATTGTATACAAACTGATCAAATGAATTTATTTAATTATGCATTTGGATCTTGAACACATGCTGTATTATCTGTAAATAATTAAATTTCTAATAAGCATAAACACTTCTAATTATTTTTGTAGCTTACCTTCATTTTTCTAAAGTTAGTTGCAGTGTAAATTTAAAAAAGCTAGTAATAAGTTGGTCCGAGAATGTCCGCTGGTCTTTTAAATAATCAAAAAAAGAATTTCACATCCATATACGTTCATCGTAGTATATCCCCTGGTTTGCGGCTGACTGAAACTGACAAAATCATTGACAAAATTTACTTTTTGTAAAAAAACTAGCATATCGCTACTATGAGAGAGTCCTATCTAAACGTACTAAAAAAAAAACTCTTTCAAAAGGTTAACGCCAAATAATCTGCGTCTCTATCTACGAGTACTATCATCACATTAAAACGGTAGGATGGATTTCAACCTGTTTAGGAAGGCTGATTATGGGATATTTTTATTTTTTAGTGTCTGTCTAAGCTAAGTCTGCAGAAGTCAGAAAGAGGTTTTATTTAAAAAAGATCATATGGCAACACGGTGAAACTACAGCACGAGGATTAGTCTTGATACTTGGTAATCATCTTTCGGTTTATTATATAATATGTCCACATTACCTACTGAAATAAATATGCAGGACAGTTTTGCACAAATCGATCTAGTCCCAACCAAACTAAGCAATTTGTTCCAGGGTCTGGAATAATTTCTTCTATGTATATACTCGTAAGTATTATATCATTATAGTACATGCATTGCTTAATTTGGTTGGACTAGATCGATTTATTTAAGACTCCGTATTTAACGGAAGTATGATAGCCAAGTATCAAGACTAATTGATCCTCTTACTGTGATGTTGCCATATTATATTTTATTTCAAATAAAACCTCTTTTCGATCTCTGCAGACTTAGCTTGGACAGACTCTAGTCTATTTTATTTTCAAAAAGAAAGTTATAAACTTTTATCACCTTATCTGACGAAGTTGCAATTATTCTCTAGCGTATTCTTTTTTTAAATGTCAATAGAGTGATTTATTCGCAAGTAAGTTGATCAGTTGCTATCAATGCAAACTTAAACAAACATGGATCTATGCTGGGACTAGGTCTCTTATTAAGTAGCTCATTTGTAACTTTAATTTGTATAAATTAATTGATATTATTAAACCATTAAAATATCCATACAATTTGAAGTTGATGAATGTGAAATCCTTTTGTAATTATTTAAAGTACTATGGATATTTCTGACCCTGTTCTTAAAAATCAAATGTAAATTAGTTCAATATTTTTTACTAATTTCGCTGACATTTCTTATAAAAGATTAGGATCTTAGATTTGTATTAAAAAAAAATGATGTACCTATCCTTTTGAAATGTATATACATATTAACAGTGTTACGGGTAATGTACATATGTAAACAGTACAGTCAGCAACATATAAAGAAGACAAATGGTTAATTTAAACACAAGGTTTAGTTGCGTATTGACCGCTCTGATATGTTTAATTCATGATAAAGTTGAAATTAGTTTATTATAGTGCAGTTTGCTACCAATATTTTGATCGCATTATTTGGAGCGGACTATTTTGTAACAAAGGAAAATTTTGTAAATATGTGTATATCTTAACTGTGTTTTAATGTAAGCTTAAATCACCGACTGGACTCTGAATACCGTTAAAACAGTTCTGGGGGTCTAGTTACAAGTCACATACCGTCGGCTAAAGTCGCAAGCCTCTTTACTTCTATTTTGTTTCCCATATATCGTTACGAGGTTTGCGATTTAGCTGACGTTATATGAGTATACTATACTCCTCGCGCCGAATCATGATCCCTATGACAGTTCTTTCTCCATAGGCGACGCTGCCACTTTGGGGCATTTCTCCAGAAATATGTCTGCGACTCATTCATCTGTCTCCATACGTTTAGTATGAAAAAGGGCCAGATGAATGAGGTGACCGCAGGCATATTTCTGGAGAAAAGCCCTTTGAATATATTTAGTCATTGTTTGAAAGTATAGCAAGTAAATTTATGAAGATATATTGCTTCAAAGTAATAATAATACAAAAGGAATAAGTGTTGCTCTTTATTTTCGGATTTAGATGAATGAATACAAGTGGAGAAAATGAACTGTCATAAGAGGAAACAGTAAGGTGGAGAGAATTGAAAATTAGGTATTTGTAAAATGTGTCGCTGTCCCGCACTGCCCGCCTCTCCCGCGCAGAGCGCGATAGAGACAACTGCAGCTTGGACCGAAAATACCTTTTAAAATTTCATGAAAACAACGTTTCGTAGTCCCCTGATTTCTTCCCCAAAACTTAACCTATTTAACTATTTTTTTCATTGAACATTAAAGAAAGGCTTTGGCCGTGTTCCTATGTTTTCCTTTTTTTTAATAATCTAGTCAAATTTGTTTTCTGGATGTGTGAACACAGCGGAAAATCTGGCATTTTTTTTAGGTTTTCGAAGGTTAATATCTCTTTTGAGAATCAGTTTATCGTAAAAAGGAAAACATAGGAACATATCAATAGTAGCCATAGATTTTTGGACAAAAAATTATTGCTCTACTGGCATTATCCAGGGAGCAAACAGGGGACTACGTTTGTATGGAAAAACTGCCCTCCTGTTTCCTCATAAGTATCATGATTCGGTGCGAGGAGTATAGGTGCAAAAGGTTACAACTATGTTGTAAGACTGAATGTAATTCGAGACGGTCGGTTTTCCATAAAAACCAAAATTGTTTGCTTCTACGCCATCAATTATTTTGACTTGTGGTTTATTTTGTAGCTTGAGACGTTTTGTCTGTGCGAAATGACATGAGAAGTCTCAATAAACCAGAATTAACGTGCAATGGAAAATTTGAGGTCAGCGCTATATATTATCATCATTTGAAACCAAACTTTTCTTTGTTAAAAATATGTAAGTATTTATATATATCATGTCGTAGAAGAAATGTTTCAAGCTATAAAATAAAACGCATTTCAAGCATAATTGACGCCGAGGAGCCAAATGATGACACTCCTTTTGTTTGTATAGAAAATCGAGTCGAGTCACCGTAAATACACTTAAGTTATGCGTCACTTGTCTTGTACCCCTGTTCACTAGAGCCACAGAGTTGCACATACATTCAATAACGCTGATATCCCATTAGCATTGTTGCCGCGTTATCAGAATCGTCGGTATTAAATATGGCAACACGAATTTAAAACAGCACTAAATTTAATTAATGGTTGAGCAACAGAACATCAGTTTTAAAGATTTATTTGGTACCTGTAGTAATCCAATTAATTAAAAGTATGGGTAGTTTCACGAGAGTTGAGGCCACGCACACAACAACACTGTCATGTAATGACAGCGATGTTTTGAAATTACTGTTCTTTTTTCGTACCGATAGCAAGTTCAACAGTGAATTGCAGGATAGATCAAAACGTTTCGTTAAACTCTAGCCTTGTGTTTATTTACTCACTCATTCATTTCATTCATTCACTTTTTTGCAATGAGTACTTCATGTAGCTGTGTGTGTAATCATTCACCTCAACTCGTGAAACTACCTATAAGTACTATAGCTTAGCAACTTCGTTGGTGACACTCACATGTGTGCTTTTTGTTATGTGCAGCCGTAACTACTTACACAAGTTACCGCCAATACGAACGGCTGCCTGCGAGGCTGCCTCCCTTGGTCGCCGTTACCGACGACCGACGTCAAGTTTACCGAGATGATATTTTTAATCAATACTGTATTACCACAGGTATTAAAAATGTTCTTATGAAAATTGTAATAATGCTTGTAATTCTCAACATTTCTGATCGCATTATAGAGGTTTTATGTTATTATTGGTGTACATCAGTGGCGTGGCGTCCATAGAACTCGATTCCCATCGGCTTGCCTAATATTAGGCAGTTCAGCATTTAATTTTAGGGCTCTTAAAGAAAATTGAAGCCAAAGCTTCTCCGGCTTGCCCAAGGATTTCTTCAACGCCACGGCACTGGTGTACCTACATAGATATGAATTAATTTCAAAAAAATATACATTACGATTTATTATAAGGTGTCCCAAATCGTTTCTAGAAATCACAGATAGATAATTATGGTTAGTGCTTCGACTGCCTGATAACACTAACTGTGCTAGTTTAAAAAAATACTTTTTACTAAGGATCTTCGAAGTAAAAAGTCACTTTTTACACTGCCACGGCAGTACAGTTCGCACCGTATAAGTTTGTGACTGTGAAGTTAGCTACTAGTAGTAGCGTCTCAGTAAAAGTTTTTAGAGGTAAGCTTGAGGCTAACTTCATAGACGAAAACGTACGTCGAGGAATTGTACTTTTTCTTTTATTAAGAGCTTGCGGCAACTAGTCTAGCGGTGAACAAAATGTGGAGGGGATCTGAGCACTACTGACGTCCATACGTTCCCTTACATTTGATACAGCGCAATCAAGATCACCGCTAGCTAGACTTAGTTGCTACGAGCTGTACTCTGTACAGAGTGTTACATTGAACGTAATACAAATTAAGCAATTCCGCCTCGGTTAACGACAGAGAACAAAATGCACGAATTGAGTTATCAAAATACGTCGTAATTAACTTTTGCTAGATCGCTAACAAAATAATTGTACATTACATAACTAGGGTGGTAATACAAAGAAAGGCCAAGATCGCAGAAGTTTGCAGCCCGAGCTGCAAGCGAGGGACGTAAATATGCGATCGAGGACTTTCTTTATTACCTCCCGTGTTGTGTACATCATTTTATGTCTACACTTGGCCAGAAAGTGGCTTTTTCCGTACGCGTAGCGTTCGGTAAAGACCGCTTTTTGGCCAGGTGTGGCATAAATTAATTAACCCTCCGCTAGGTCTGGTATAGGCTAGACGACAAAAAAAACTGTTTAGTCTGTTAGTTAGATTATTACAAAATATTGTACACATATTTTTTCTTTTGTTTGACAAACAAAAAATGACGAAGATAGAGTGCTTAGATGTTTCGAGTGACGTCCTTGGTACAATTTTCACCTAGGAGTGACGTCACAAGCCCCCACTCCAGAAATTTGATGATTTATATCTTTGTCGATTATTAATATTTTGATAAACCAAAAAATACGTGTCCCATATTTTTCCATAATCTAACTGACGGACTAAATAGAATTATATATTTTTAACCCAGTCGTCATCCCTATTGTTATTATAGTCATAACAACACCAGAGCTAGCAGAGGGTTTCAGCATCAGGGAGATGAGTTTAAAAAACATGGTTGTATTACGTTCAATGTAACACCCTGTATTCCATAGCATGAAGTCGATATCGAATCCAGAATAAAAGGTGTGTTCTAAACCAGTAAACTTATCATTTTATCAATCTCATTGTGTATATTTCTCATTTCTAAAGTCTATCACTAAACTTGTCTACTTGTAAAGAACTATCCACCAAACTACACTCTGTGATCGTTTTCGAGAAATATTTCCCTTGTAAAATGTATAAAGATGTTGATATAATGTTAGTTGTTAGCTATTTAAGCGTCTAATATTTCTGCTATATGGCGTAATAAATGTGGGAAGTGGAAGATGGGATTTATTGTTTGATTTCTTCTATTTGTTACCAACCTGTACATTGGACGCGCATGTTGAACACATTCCCTGTCCCGGTGCCCCCAATGTGACCCCACATGGTTTTTTTTCAGAAGTCCGTGCCTCAACTATGGAGTCACTTCCCCATACTGATTGCACAGTGGGGACTTGTGACATTGTCCGATAGTTTTGTATCGGGACAGTGAACGTGTTAAGGCCGGCCGCTGTATGTTAGGGAATATCTTAGCGCGTGGTTACTGACATGTGACCGTCAAGATGGCGTACACCGTAAAGATATTCAGAATCTGATGCTGCCAATAAATAGTACCGACGAAATACCTAGGTGAATAAAATAGTACCCTTAAACTTTTCGAAATATAAGGCCTGTTCACGGTGTACGCTACCGGGCGTCAAGCTGGCGAACACCGCTTGTATCTCTGAAACGGTTTTGTTTTCGGAAACGCTTTATATCTCAAAAAATAGTACCCTAGGGCCATAAAATTTCGTTTGTCTAGCTATCGTAGAAGCAATTGGGTCTTTTAGTAACTGGACACTATCAACATTATGGCATCTAGATGTTTAAGCCATTGGGTGTTTTGATAACTGGACATTATTTCCTTGTCATTTTGACAACTGGACATTCTGACCCTTGGCTCAACATTCTCCGGTCCCTGTAAGAGCCTTATCATTATCACACTAGCGATTTGCGAGCGAGCCGCGGGCGAGTCTCCATACAAATGACGCTCGCGGCGAACTCGCTAAGAATTCGCCACAACTGGTTTTGTATGGAAACTCGCTCGCGGCTCGCCCGCAAATAGCTAGTGTGATAAGGCCCTAACACAGGATACATTTATCCGACTTATTTCGCGTCCGCAAACGAAGTTGCAGGCGGGTCCACCAGTTTTAAAATCAAATGGTTCCTTACCTACTTATGATTATTTAATGTTTCATATTTTTAGCAATTGGTTCGGCTAATTATAGCGTTCCGTTCCATTCGCTGTAGCAATAAATAGGCTACTGCTATGAAGATGCAATTGAAAATACATATAGGTACCTTTTGTCCAAAACGTCACATTTTACCTGAAGTCTTACGTTGCTCTCGTTTATCGTCACTGTGCATTGGTCACTGTCTGTGACATATGTGGAAAAAGACTGATGCACAGACAGTTGATGGAACTTGAATTTAACTGGTCTATAAAATTTATCTAGCATCTGTTAAGTGTCTAGATTTACTAACATTTACGTATAGGTACCACTAGTAGTTCATTCCGTATACCTAGTGACTTCGAGATTCCAATTAGGTACTCGTTTGACCGTTTTTCCTGCTTTCGAAATTTGTTACGGCACGCCTCATTGACAATAAAGTTTTGATAACTTTGTGCGTATAACCATAGGTACTGAAGCGGAGGGATGTGGTGAGCAGAATGAAAACTGTTGCCTGATTTAAAAAAATCTTGGTAATGTTTTTTTAGAATGATATTCTCCAAGTCACACAGTTTCACAACAACAAAACATTGACATACTAATAATTAACATTAAAACAAAAACAAAAAATAAATTGAAAGAAATCGAATCTAAATCAAAAGAGTTCGCACAACAGTTACTTTTCACCCCGACTGATGACTGATAAATAAGTAGAAACATAAGTTATATCCACACCATTGCTTTGAATTTTAATCCGGATCATATTTAAATAAAACTAAAGTTACGCATGTTAACATAGTATTTATTTCCAACATCTATATCTAAAACAAAGCATCTCTAATTCCATGTTGATTTTATTCTACGTTTAGCTGTCTTATAATTCATTACTTGGTAATTGTCAAATTGCATTTGTCTACAATACATGATTTCTTAACACATATTCCAATCCAAAGTTAATTAATCAACTCTTCCGTGAATACAGTGCGAACCAATTTCTTGAAAGTTCATTAAAAATGCAACACTGAATAGTTATTTCAGAGTAGTTTTTGCATAGCTACAATTTATACCTATCCTTATTTTCGAATTCGTTCCCGTTAAGGGCTAACTGGATTGGAATATTATAGACGAGCCTCTGATGGAAGTCATGGAAGGAAAATCCTAGTTTTTAATTGACATGAACATGACACATATGTGTAACTTTAGCTTATACCACACATTTATAATGTTTTTTTAACAATATTGGCAAGTTATTGTCTGTTAACAATATCAATAACATTCACATTTAAGGATTAAATGTATAAATATTTCGTTAAAGTCGTTAATTAGGCGTAACGATTTGGAGCAACAGCATTTACTCGTTTCAAAAGGGTTTACTTCAAGGTGGTCCCATGTAAATTTGATCAAGACCTATTGATGGTATCGATTTATAGTCGAGTGCCTGAGGAGTTTGGTCTTGGGATCCAGTTACTGTGAATGTGCTAATGTGAAAGCTTCTTAATTATAGTCCAAATACTAAAATATTTAACAGTTTTTTTTTCAGTACCTCGAAAGAAAGTGATGATTACTATTTTTTCATATTAGCATCATCCTTTTATAATACACATACTATATTATCAATTGATGAAGATAGATATTTTCATATTTTACAGATGCCAGTTACGTCCTCCGCCTCATACAGGGCCGGATTTGGGGGCCCTGGGGCAACGAAAAAGCCCCTAACGGACTAGTGGAGGCCCCTAATTATTAGGGAAGTGTTGTGGAGGCCCGAGGCAGTAGCCCCCAAATACGGCCCTGGCCTCATACATAATACAAAAAAACTAAAGCTGTTGCAGCGTGAAAATAAAGAAATCTAGCGACCCTTGCAGATTTCCATTTATGTGCTGTTTGTAAAAACTGTACCTAAATGGTAGTATGATAACTCTGAAACCATTTAAGGATGCCGCTCAATTATGTATTTCATTGATGGATATATCGATTGTTCCTTTTTCTTTAGGTCAGGGGTTCCCGAAGTGTGCACCGCGGCGCCCTGGTGCGCCGCGTAGAAAGTATAGAGGGGCGTCGTGAGTCGGATCCTCAATCATTATCTAAAACCACAAATTTTCGCGGGTACCTATAAAGCAACAATACAGACCCATTTTGAGCGAACTAAGGTAGGACGCCATGACGAAGTACTAAATTTGTAGGTGCACAGGCTGAAAAAGATTTAGGTATAAAAGCAACAATTTAGATTAGATGGTTCGCTCATCCACTCAGGCTGGGCCGGCTAGAGTCCTGGTTCGACCCCAGGGAACGCCACGGCCGACCACCCGGTCATACGATTGCTATGCCCAATAAGGGTTGCAAGTTAGTCAGTCTTCAAAAAAAAAAGGTTCGCTCATAATGCATGAACCGATAGTACGTTTTCCTAAACATTTTCTGTGCTCGATCTTATGTAAAACGTTGAGCAAAAAAATGGAGAATGGCCCCAAAGCCGCCCAAGCAATAATTCTATTACAACCAGAGTTTGGTCAGCGTGAAATAGCTTGACAATTATTAAGCCTATTGCCGGTTCTACGAATGTTCCAGAGGTTCCAGGAAACTGGTGCTTTTTCTAGAACTTGAAACACCGAGGGCACACTTTACCTCGGAGACTGACGGTCATTCTATTTTCACTTTGGAAGAAACACAATATTTTGAGTTCCAAAATTTAAAACTATTTTTGAAATCAGTGACCCCGATAACCCCTACATAGCAAATTTCAGCCCTCTAGCAGAGCTGCACCAGATTTCAACCCCTTCTGGGAGAGTATTAGAAAGAATGCGGCCGCGAAAAGTAAGTTACATTTTATTTTGATATTGAACGAAAATCAAATAATTTTAACCGCTAAACTTTAAAATAGACCATATTAAAAATCCAACAGGTTTTATTGACCGAGCAGTTTCCGTTTCAACTTGGGCAAAAATGTCTGTCTGTCCGACTGTTCTCCTCTCCATTTCTTAACAGATACATTTTTTTAAATTTATAATGGCGGAACCATGCGGGTGCATCAGTTAAAACTCGTGTGGTTTGTAGCTCACAAAGCTGTATTAATATGTTCACAGTAATTGGATTCCAACGTATACCTATTGTAGGTGCTAAAAGGACTATGACGTATCTCTTCAAATATTACAGGCACACTTCTAGCAATATCCTATATTGCTACACTCATGCCCTGGCTTGCGACTTATTTTTGAAGTCAGTATTTTTTGTGAAGTTATTAGGTTAGACAGGCATACATCACAGACCTATTGCTACAAATCGTTAACTATGGCCAGATCAAAGACACGTGGAAGCATGCAAACGACATCAAATATTACAACATCCAAAGTCACTAGATTATTGTACACTGATGTTTTGTACTGTTCATTATATTATACTTCATACTAGTGATAAATTCAGGGAACACATATTGATATTAATTATTCATGTTTGTGGCTACAAATTTTTCTTTAAACTTCATTATTTTACTCAAATTCGTAAAACGAATTCACGTAAGGAAATTCACTTTCTCACAGTCTGACCAAGATTAATTTTTTTTTCTTAATTATAGCTTTTCGTTGATACTAGCCATACCTACCCTCATTTTTTGGGTTCCGTACCTCAAAAGGAAAAAACGGAACCCTTATAGGATCACTGGTGTGTCTGTCTGTCTGTTACGGCCAATTTGCCCCGAAAGTACTGGACCGATTGAGTTGAAATTTGGTACATATATTGAGGTTAATGACCCAAACACGAAAGTGTCACGGAAATATTTGAATTTTATTCATGGGAGCCACTTTTGGCGGGTCAACTAGAAAATTTAAAAAAAAAGTTATCACACTAATACATCGTGTGACATATTAAATGAAAGGGCTCACTATGAGAATCTCAAATATATATTGTTTACAATTTATATATTCATAGTTTTGAAGTTATTTAAGAAAATAGCCAAAAATTGGCCATTCCCCCGCTCCGCCCCCTTATCTTCGAAACTATTGGCCCTTGAATGTTGAAAAAAATATGATTGTTTTATATTGTTTTGAACGTACGGAACCCTCTCCACGCGAGTCTAACTCGCACTTGTCCGGTTTCTTTTAATTGTAACCCTGACTCTATTTAAAATTTTAAAGAAACGACCGAAACGAGATATTTTCCATTTTCATAAGTAAGAGAAAACCGATTTCATAAGATGATTAGTGAATGCATATCGGCAGTGCATTTGACATAATACTACATTATCTTATCAGTAATAAGTAATAATCGAGATGCTCTAAAAACCGACCTCATAGATCATTCAATTGACATTTAGAATCCGGAACTGTGCCATGTTAATCATTTCATGCTAGCTAGTTTACAATGTTACACACGATACATTATTGTCATCTTTGATAAAACATATCAACATTTTCTAAACACTCATGATAAAGCGGTTAAAGTATACAGGATGTTTGGATATTGAATACATTCCTTTTAAGGGGTTATAGTACAACTCATTTGCAACAAAAAAAGTCATATAGTACTCTGTCCGAAAATTATTAATTTCTGAGATATTGGCGAATTCAGTTTGCCGAATTTAATTGAAAAGGATTGTTGAATTGTATTTTCCAAAATTTAAGACGTCAACTATTTTATTTAATGACATATAATTCATGAAATACTGCAAAATTTTATGTAAAATAATAAATTTCCCATAAAAAACTCAAATAATTTATCACTCCATTGCGAGCGGTGATTAAATAAAAAAAATATAGGACACCCAGCGTACAAATTACTAAAAAATCATCCTTGATTAATTAGCTTTCTAATGAGGCTAAAAAAATACAAAAAAAAATTGTCATTAAAATAATTACATGTTATTTTCAAAGAAATCCAGCAATTTTGGATATAAAACTATCCAATAACGCTAATATCTCAGAAACTAATAATTTTCGGACAAGGTACTACTATATGATTTTTTTTGTTGCAAATGAGTTGTACTTTAACCCCTTAAAAGGAATGTATGCAATATCCAAACACCCTGTATAATAATGGACGACCGATGTCTTAGGAGAGGTTCTGCAAGAACCGGAGAATATCACATTGACTTCATAATATCGTCCTCGGCTAATAATAACATTTATATTTAAGCTGGAATATGTCAACAATTATTAACAATAAATACAATAATTAAATACAGGAAGCAACGTTATCGACGACTTAAATAAGGTGCGATAGTCCACAACTTTTGGCAGACGTACCATGAACATCATCATGTGGCGACTACAAATATGCAGCAAAAGAATCACGTTACGTTGTGATTACGTTATGTTATTTAGGTTTGACACGACGTAAAACGAGGTTACGTGGGTCAAAATTATTTTTAGTATGAGTTAAGGTTAATACGTCTTTCCCGTGGACCTTATAAAATTGTTAAGCCTAATTTTCTTACTGGATCCTAATAGACTTATACAAACTGTCTTTTTCTTAAATACTGTATGATAAAAGGATAAGTAAAATGTACCCAAGACGTTAACTTTTGTATTGTCCACAGAAAATATGCCCGTTTTCCTGAATAAGTATGACCCACGCGTGAGCGAATTGCGGACCTAATTGGAGGTATGGGGTATACGACGAGGGAGCGCATACACTTATTATTTTTTTTTCATTATTTTTTCGTTGTAAATTGTATCATGCTGGTTTGTTAGTTGATATACAGGGTAGAAAAAATCTATGGGCCCTGGGGGGGAAATACCTTAAATCCTTTATTTTACTTTACTGAAAGGAAACATTCCTTTATTTTTAAAAAGAAACAAAACTGCATTAAACGATTTTCTAAAATTCGCTTGTCTCATCCGTGAATCGAACCAGCTAGAAATTAAAAAAATAAGCACTCACTTTTTAGGGTTCCGTAGCCAAAATGGCAAAAACGGAACCCTTATAGTTTCGTCATGTCCGTCCGTCTGTCTGTCTGTCTGTCTGTCCGTATGTCACAGGCATTTTACTCAAAAACTACATGATGAATATTAATGAAATTTGGAATATAGGTGTCTTTTATGAGCCGCTACTTAGTTTGGTATATAAATAATTAAAATAAATATTTTTAGGGGGGCACTCCATACATGTTAAAGACAGTAAAAAATTTTTTTTCAGCAAATATCAACGTGTGGTACATAGTTCGACAGCTCTTTAAAAAACACTATAAGGTTCTTAAATAATGTTTTTGATTAAGTGAATGTATTTGGAAATAATCGCTCCGAAAGTTGTGTAAATTGTGTCCCCCCCCCCTCTATTTTCTAAACCGTGCGTCCGAAAAATATGAAAAAAATCACGAAGGTAACGCTTAATTAATACTTTCAACGAAAATGATTTTCAACAAGATCGAATGTACCGTTTTTGAGTTATTGCCGATAAACTGCGCTTCTCAACAAAAGGACGTAATTGCTATGAAGATACGCTCTTTTGTTGTTGTACTTTTTTACATCGTATTTTTTACCTTATAGTTACGGCTATGGAACCCTACACTGAGCATGGTCCGACATGCTCTTGGCCAGTTATTATTCTACTAATCGATAGGAATATTATTGGTCAGGATAAATTTCTGTACCTAATAAACATTTGGTCTTACAAGTAAAAAAGATCGTGAAAATTAATGATAAATTTTATTTTACTAAAATAAAATAATGCTTCCTTTAAGTAAAATGAGTTAATTGAAGGATTTAAGGTAGTAGTTCCCCTCCAGGGCCTATAGATTTTTTAGAAATTAGAAGTTAAATTTATAAGATAACCAAAATAGAGTCTGTGCGGAAAGAGAATAGGCGTGGCGAAAAACGAAACTAACCTAACCAGTATGGCCACAGAACAGAAAATACGGCACATACGGTAGAAAAGCATTACAGTGTCCCCCAAAATTAATCCTATTCTCTTTCCGCACAGACTCTACCACAAATTCTGCCTAGCTAATCGCACCCCTTAAGCCTTTTTATTGCAAAATTAAAAATATGAGCTGCATGTTCCCTTTTGCTTTTATTTTACTAATATTTTAAGTTTACTAATATTTTAAATAATAGTGTACATTTCTGATCATAAATGGTTCTAGGTACTTGATCTTAGGTTTTTTTTTATTTTAAACTTAGTTTTCTAATACCGGTCCGAACAATCTTGCAATTTCATAATATAATACATAGATTAATTCATCATAATGACTTGACCTGCCGGTCCTTACATCAGAGTAATGATAAATAACATGTAAATAACGGTAATAAATAAAGTAATATCACTTTAAATTGCTCTTGACTAAATAATAACCTAAATATATCAAATAATTGAGCTATAAGCGTAACAGAAGAGCTTAAAACTTAAACAGCATAATTTTATAACGATGAAATGGTGAATAATTTAATTTATGAACAATATTCGTCCTGTTAGTTAACTTCATTTGTAATAAAAACTTTCTTTTGCTTCAATTTAACATTGACATAACGCAGCGATATATTAGCTATATACGGTGTATCAAATTCCATTTAAACTTCCGTTAGCTAATCAGACAACACCGGCTGATATCTTCGTGTGGCACGCCAGCATTCCTTTGGTCAAATTATTCAGACGATTGGGCAATGCCCACCCGAGCATATTTGAGGAAATCGTCCAATTTCTTTGAACAAATACGATTACTCTAAGTTTGCACCTGCACGAGCACAGCACGATCGCGATATCTGCCGTCCGATATCTAAAACTGGACTAACACACACACAACAACACTGGATACAACTCCATAGAGGTTAGTCCAGTTTTAGACATAGGACGGCAGATATGTCGAGCGCGACACAGCATGGCCATTTCAGTTTCCTGTCATTCACAACACAATGGACTGACGAATATTATTAAAAATATTTAATTTTCGTCAGTCTGCACCGTCGGTCCGAGGGTTACACGATAATATCGTCATTCTGACGAGACTGATGGACTGAACTGACACCAGTACGTCTAGCATATCTGGCCGCGACCTGTCACTGTCACACTATATCGAGTGGAAAGAGATAGGTAGCATTTGTCGCATTGTTTGTCGCGCGACGTAGAGTCGCGTGTCACAGTTGTGCTAGAGGTACAGCATTAGCGCGAACCCACTTCCTGGCCTGGGGGAGACGTAAAATGTTGTAGTTACCACGGACGGTAATAAAGAAAGCCGCAGATCGCATATTTACAAATACCTGCGATCTGAGACATTCTTTGTTTTACCGACCTAGGTAATTAATGTACTATTTCATCACACTTGCTCGTATAGGGTGTTATAACAAGCAGGCGTATAGAGCGGCTTGAGCCGATTTACCTCCCGTGGGTTATAAAAATCTATAACTTCCACGGGAGGTAAATCTGTATGAAAATCTATAACTCCCAAGGGAGTTATGAGTTTAGTTTTAAAATACAAACCCACTCGTACGTCATTTCAGACTAAGGAGGTTTCAAATCAGCTAAGGCTTATTTCTTATCTTCAAAACCTGGCTACAAAACCAATTTCAGTGTATATAAAACCTATACGGTATATTTTACTACAATTCCACAGAGTTTTGCAATTATTTTAGTAAATTTTATCTAGAAAATCGGTTCAATCTGGCAGTATGGCCAGTCAAGATTGAAAACTAAACGCTGTTCTAAGCATTATCCGTGGAAGACTACATTGAAAAAGTTGACAGTTGAAGCTGTCTTTTAGCTTTGCCTTTTAAGCTGTATTTTTAGACGCACTCGGCGTTTAGTTTATTTGATTTCTATGTTTTATTTTTTTCCTAGCAAATGTGACGAAAAACATTATGTGTATCACGGTCAGTGAGCGGGTTACAAACTCGAGTCATTAAAAGGCCTCCAATTTGGGTGTCGGACTTCCAATACTCTTAGTAATAATCCTCTTCTTACTTCCCTTAACCCCTCGTCTGTGTTTGGATAGGATCCTGATCACATATTTAAATCGGGCCTGAGGCCGCGCGTAGATCGCACTGCGCTACAGATGTGCGTTCCCTTTGGCTATTACATGCCATTCTGCCACTCTGCATTACTGCTACATGATTATTCAATTCAATTCAATGTGTGTGAGTGCACTCCATACTGTGACAAGGGCGCGCAGGGGCAAATGCTTGCCTGTGGTGCGTCCATACACGGCGCGCACACATGCGCGTTCCTGATGTACCTTTTGTAATAAAAAACTACTGTATACCGTGTACGAGGTTCAAGCTTGAAGTAACCGTGTAAGCAGGGTCGTGTGGTGGTTGCGCCTATTTCGGGTACCCGAAGATGTACTCGGCGATGCCGATGTAATAGATGGTCTGTGCGATGCCGAACAACGGCGCGATCACCATCATACGGCACGCGCCGCCCTTGAAGAAAGCTGTCGGCCCTTCGTTCTTTAATGTCGTCCTGCACAAATAATCAATTAACATGTGAATGGTACTGCAGTTGATGTACGGTAATGGTTGCAACTAGGCATGTTACGGAGCTTCGGCTCCGGTACCGATAAACCGAAAGCTCCGATTGAATTTAGACCTCCGGCTTCGGTTTCGGTTCCGATATAATTTTATCGGAGATTATATCGGAGCTCGAAGTGCAGCGGCAGCGGTGCGTGCCTCTGCCTACTGGTACAAACAAACGTGTCCCGACCTGTCTCCTGGGAATCACCCTCCGTGCTTTCTAAGGCGATTAGTCATTCGTTTGTCTCCTCCCTGCTTCCGCCTTTCTCTTGTTTCGGTTCCGATTTCGGGGTTCCGATTCGATTTCGTTAAACTAAATATAAAAACTCCGATTTCGACTTCGGTTCCGTTAAAACCGACTCCGTAACATCCCTGGTTGCAACGACGAAAAACTGCCCTATTTTTAACAGAGTTCAAAAAATACGAGGATCAGTGCTCGCGGGCCGCAAATGAGCGGTTCACGGGCCGCAGGTTGCCGACCGCTGCCTAACGGTTAGAGGTGACGGTATATGAGTATGGGGACAGAGTCTAACCCCGCCCATATAGGGAACGTGCACGACGACAGTGCTGCCAACTGGTGCCGCCAATCTAAATCAAGTACCCTCTCATGCTGGAGCCACATTGGCGGAAACGCCGTTAATTTATTGCGATGAAGGACGATTAACGTCAGTGTAGCTACGACTTACTATATTTGACATTGACACTTAGATATTGTCATTAACATTGACAGCTTGATTTGACAGGGGTAATAGTTTCCTTTATTGTCCACCCGTGTGTCTTTGGTCGTTTAGTACTGCCACCTATAGTTCGTGCACGGTCTCTACACCACCTCTGTACCGTTCGTCGTGGGTAAAAACTAAAAAGCCAAGGGAAATAATACTGACGACACGATGCAATCGACGATGCCGGAGTACTGGCGGAGCCCTTGACAGCTTGATTTGAAAGGGGTAATAGTTTCCTTTATCGTCCACCCGTGTCTCTTTTGTCGTTTAGTGCTGCCACCTATAGTTCGTGCACGTTCCCTATACCGCCTTTGTTCCGTTCGTCGTGGGTACATTACATAACTAGGGTGGTAATACAAAGAAAGGCCGAGATCGCAGAAGTTTGCGGCCCGAGCTAAAAGCGAGGGACGTAAATGTGCGATCGAGGGCTTTCTTTATTACCTCCCGTGTTGTGTACATCAATTTATGTCTACACATGGCCAGAAAGCGGCAGAAAAGCCACTTTATGGCCAGGTGTGGCATAAAAATTAAAAAGCCAAGGGAAATAATACTGACGTGATGCAATCGACGATGCCGGAGTACTGGCGTTCGCCGGAGCCCTTGCTGATGGTCTGCAGCCGCGTCTTCACCACGTCCATGGGATTCACCGCCAGCGCGGCCGTCGAGCCCGCCGCGCAGCCCGACAGGAACGACCACCTGCAACCGACAGTTTATTACCAATCATTTCTAAAAAAAGGAATTAAAAAAAAAACCGATTTCGAAAAATGAACGAAATAGAAGCAACTATTTTTATGAGGTTTTTTTTTCATCACACTTGCTCGTAAAAGGTGTTATAATTACCCAAGTAGCACACAAGCTGTATAAAAGCTTATACAGCTCTTATAGCGCCCAAACTGGAGGTATAATAGCTGTATAAGCTTTTATACAGCTTGTGTGCTACTTGGGTATAACACGCAAGCTTATAGACCAGCTCGAGCCGATTTACCTCCCGTGGTTTATAAAAATCTATAACGCCCACGGGAGGAAAAACTGTATGAAAATCTATAACACAACTACTACAACTACAACTTCAGATACTTAAGTTTTCTAACAAATTTGGATCATGTTGTCTGAAATAAAAACTTTGAACTTGAATTTGAATTACTCCCGAGGGGGTTATGAGTTTAGTTTTAAAATACATATAGAACCTACCCGTACGACATTTCAGACTAAGGAGGTTTCAAATCAGCCAAGGCTTATTTGCCATCTTCAAAACTTGGCTACAAAACCAATTTTAGTGTACATAAAACTTATACGGTATATTTTACTGTTAATTCAGTAATTATTGCAATTATTTTAATGCAATTAAATTAATGTAGTTTAAAAGGATGGCTTTAATATCCGCCAACATCCCCTGTGTTCTGGAGCCTCCGGGTCTCTGCCGCACCGATGGCAGAAGGCCTGACGGCTTAACCCTAGTACCGAGATGTCTGCTATGGGACGCCACGTGCGTTAGTACTTTCACCGCCTCGCACCTTGGCCGAACAGTGCAGACAGCTGGTGCGGCTGCGGATTTCGCCGCACTCAAAAAGCGGGATAAGTATTCAGCCCTCGCCGGTAATTATTATTTAGTTCCCCTTGCGTTTGAAACCACTGGGTGCTGGGGGTCGGAGGCTATTGCCTTCATTAGGGAAGTGGGACATAGAATTAGGGAGAGAGGGTCTGACGCACGCGTAGGCTTGTACCTGGTGCAAAGGTTCAGCGTGCATTCAGCGTGGTAACGCGGCTAGTGTTATGAGTACCTTTGCGCCAGGATCAGCACGAGGCGGTCTTTTTGACTAGATTTAATTGTGTTAAATCTGATATTGTTTTTATTTGACCATTTTGTATTTATGAGATGAATACTTAAACCTGTCAATTTTGTTTAAAAAAATCTTTTGAAAATCGGTACAATCTGGCGGTATTGCCTGTCAAGTTTGAAAACTAAACGCAGTTCTTATCATTATGGGTGGAAGACTATATTGAAAAAGTTGACAGTAAATAATTTGATTTTTGTCTTGTTTTTTGTGATGAAAAACATTGTGTGTATCACGGGCAGTAAGGGGATTACAAACTCTAGTTATTCTAACCCTCGATCGCATATTTACGTCCCTCGCTTGCAGCTCGGGCCGCAAACATCTGCGATCTCGGCCTTTCTTTGTATTACCACCCTAGTTGTGTAATGTACTATTTAAAGCAGTTTACCGTAACTGACGTGTACGTACCAGAAGGGCGGGCTGCCGCTCGCGTCCTTTGGTCCCATGTCGTTAAGAATGGCAAAGCTTGGAAAGTACACGACACTGAAGGAGATATCTCGGGCTGCGGTGGCGCCGAGCCCCTTGTAAAGCCCTAAGATGCCGCGCTCCGCCATCAGTTTGCGGACCAGCTGCATTGCCGTTTGTCGTTCAAATGTTTTGCCCTCTGTAATAAAATGATCATTTAGTACCGAGTTGCATTGCTTCAAGACCCCAAGAGATACGGATCGCACCAGGTTAGTTTGAAATAAGTATACATCGCACTCGGACAAAGTATAAAGACAACCAAGTAGCACGACTTCAGCCGTTTAGGAGCGCGCGACACGTATTTACACAGACGCACGACGCACGTCTGTGTGAGTGCACTCCATACTGCGGCAGGCCCGCGCAGGTCCAAATTAGGGATGTAACGATACCGATACCGATATATCGGCCGATATATCGGTATCGGCGATATATCGGTATCGCCGATATTATACAACCGATATTTGAAGAATTTGCTGTATGAAAAAAAATCTGCAAAAAGTATTTTCAATTTCTGACTTAATTTATGTATTGGTCTATTCTATTACCTTGTGCAATGATAATTACTATGTTAATTAAATCTTTGGTTCTTAATAAAAAAAAAGAATTTTGAGTTGACAATTTATTATTTTTACTTTACACTTTCAAGGTTGACTCTCTGGTAAATATAACCAGTAGTCATTGCCATTAGTTATAATAAGGACATAAAAATATCTGAAATTCATACTTCATTATTTAGCTAAGATATCGGTATCGGTATCGCCCATATTAACTACTATATATCGGTATCGGTATCGTATCGGCAAAACTGTGTATCGTTACATCCCTAGTCCAAATGCTTGCCTGTGGTGCGTCCGTACACGGCGCGCACACATGCGCGCTCCCGATGTACATTTTGTATGAAGAAGAACTACCGCTTATATCGTGCCAGGGACCTGACCTTATATTCCGACAACTCGAAAATTGATAGATTTATTTGTAAACCTTACCATACCCGCAAAATGCCTCCTCGAGTGCGATGTATGGAAATAAGCTACATGCTTGAGGCTAACTTCACAGATGCAAACTTTGGAATAGATTCGTGCTACGCAAATAATAATTATGTGAAGTTAGGCTCAAGCCTCCTAGTAAGCTAAGTTTACAGACAGTTTACAGACGCAAACTTTTGTGGCATGATTTGTGAAGACCTAATAATTTCTATACGAAGACTTATAATGTTATAATAGAGAAAAGTTCGATGAAATTTTCAATGTTTATTTGTTCGAGCCTATAATTTGTTTGGGTTTACTTGGCCTTAGAGAACGTCTACTGGTAATTCCTCCATTCAATTCCTATATTTTGCATATAGGCCTGAGGTGCTATTTGACAGATCTGATTGTACCAACTCCACTAGTCTAGTAGACTACTAACTATAGTCCATTTTTTTTAAACTATTAAGTACTGGGATGACGATCTCCCTTCTTATTGGCCGGCGATCGCATAATATCTTCCACACTGTGAAAGCCGCCTTAACGTACTTAATTTGAATGAACCAATGAGCGTGTCGTATTCAGCCTTAGTACTTTTTAGGTAAAAAAACCGGTGAAGTGCGAGTCAGACTCGCGCACCGAGGGTTCCGTACAAACTCGTCCGTGGATACGTGAATAATTCAAGAAAAACTATATGATGGGACAAACTTAACTTTGCTCTTGTAAAACTGTTGTCCCCATACATCGACATATGACGCAGTATAGTAGGAGCAAATAAGGTTGTCTTACGATTTTTGCGAATTTCTGAAAAACGCTGCAAGTTAGGAAAACCGTTTTATTGTTCCTGTAATATTTAGGATGATATGAATAATTGGTAATTATTACAGAATTTTTGGTTCAGTAACTTCGGAGATAATAGGGGGGGAATGGTATTTTTTTTAATGTTTTTTGTCTTAAATCAAAAACTTTGTCTAAGAAAAAAAAAAATACAGTTTTGGAATCTACATATTAAGCCCTTTCATTTGATATCCCACTCGATATATTAGCTTAACTTTTGATTTTCGACATCCCATTTCGGTCCCCTTTAAAAAAAAAGTAAAAAAGGTATAAGATTTTTTTCTGTTCCATAGGCTTGGATTAGCGGTTTTTAAAACTATTTCAAATTTCAAGTCGATAGCATCAGTAGATCCTGAGATATCTTGCTGTGACAGACGGACAGACAGACAGAGTCGCACCATAAGGGTTCCTTTTTTACCATTTGGGTATGGAACCCTAAAAATTGACTTTACTGATTACTGACCCTTCTTGGCCTGCGCGGCGAGGCGGCCGGCGTCTTGCATCTGAATCTTGAGCAGCTCCATGGGTGTGGTGATCACGATCTGGCACGCGCCCGCGCTGCCGCCCGCGATCATCTGCCGGAACACCGGCAAACTCCTGCCGACCACACATTACGCCGATCTCATCCTTTGCTTTGCTTTACAACACCAAGAAGAATCAGGGGCATTCAGTAGCCTATTTGATAAAAACACCATCGATATATAGACGGGCATTTCTCCGAGCGTTATACAAACGCCGTGGCTTCGGTGGGATCAATATTGTCGAAATTCTGCGAGATAAGGACAGCATTTCGGTTCGTTTCGGTTTTCGGTTATTTTCTAGAGAGCCCCGACGTCTACTCTTAACCGCACGATTGCAGTATCGAGCCTACTACTTATAATAGCTACCTAGTTGTATATAGAAAACTACAGAAGCATTCCATGAAAACATCAACTTTTTGTTTCTTTTGATATGGTAGCTACCCTAATAAAACGTATTAGCTGCTAAGAAACACTACCAATCTTAAAGCCGAGTATGATATTACAATGCTGATAATTAGCTTGAATTTATTTCTCGGAAGTATTAAAACGGTGGTGTCCCTTACGAAATATTTTCATGGAATGCTCCTAAAGTCATTCACAACTTCACCCGCATTAATCAGGAATCATGTCGAGACCCCTAGGCAATGTAAGTCTCGGGGCCCCTTTTCAGCTTTCACCCAGAGTGTAAAATACATACATTAGACAACCACAATACATCACAAAGCCCGGTAAATATAAGGTGTAGGTAAGGATCGTTGAATGATTTCGAGATATCCTCGCTCCAAAAATGGTTTAAATCCATTAATAATGAGCCTACAATAGTCATTTACAACATATAATATCCAAAAAAGTTGCTTTCGGTTAATTCCATGGCAGAGAGTAAGGTCAGTAACCGATTCTCGTGTTTTATTATTGATATAGATTTAAGTGTCAATATACCTAGAGATTAAGGTGGTTGCGTTCCCATACAAAAGTTGGTGCACCTTCACGGGCTAACGGCAGGGTATATTAAGAAACTAATTTGACAAATATCAATTAATTTACGTTTTAATTTGGGCAAATGCATAAAAAATGGTATATTTTCACGCTAAATACCATATTTCACCGATGAAAAACTTGGATATTCTATCACTGTGTGCGAATCACCTACAGGTGGGTAACACAACTCACGCAAACACAGGCAAATGGTGTATGGATGTGTGTGTGACTTATCTATTGACACTTCAAAACCGATCTTAATTTACGCACCGTTTGAGTGTGCATCCGTAGCCTTGTGGTCTCAAGCTTTTACTTGTGGTTACGTTTGGTTGTGGGTTCTATTCCCGAAATAATTTTATTTTTTCTTTTTTTTTCGTCTTTATCGAATACTACACGCTCTAATTAATTTTGTAATTTAGCCTGTTTATGCCAAATTACTAATTAAATATTTTGACTAAATTTATATTGTGAAATATATATGTACCTACTAAATATTGTTTTGTTTTACTTTTTAAATCAGGATACTTAAATAAAGAGAAATAATAATAATACGGAGGTAAATTTTACAAAAACAATCTAAGCAATGCTTATTAGGGTAAAAAATTACCAGGATTTGAACCCGGGACCTCTAGCTTAGTAGGCGGTGTCACTCCCGCTAAGCCAAAAGTGTCGTCGATCGTTAGGCATTCATAGATGTCTGACAAACGGTGACAGATGGCAACGTCGCATGTAGTGATGGGTCGCTACCGGTAACTTACTAAAGGCGGGAATATTCCCAGTAACATTACCAGTAATATTACCCACGATCGGTAAGATTGGGTAATATTGAAAATATTGTTAGAAAGTAGATGTTTTATTCGTGTTAAGTACTAACAGAGTTTACATTGCACCGATTTATAATGATAAAAGTTACAAATCTTTATTAATTTAGTAAATTACCAATCTTACCAGTAACATTCTCAATGTTACTGGGTATTTTCCCAATGCTACCGGTAATATTACCAGGTAAGATACGAAACTACAGTGTTACTTGAAATTTATTGATCAATTACTTAGTTCAAGGAGCAATATATGAATATCTCGAGGCACGGTAGTGCCCCGCCAAGTCGAGCAAAACAAAGGCACGGCCGTACCATCTTTTTTTCAAAGCCATTTAAGCCATTTTCAGCCTCCGGTAGTTTTGTGCTGGCTAAAGCTAGAAACCTTGAATTTACAGGGATATATAGAGCATAATAAGACCTAAATATATTTTCAATAACATTTAATTTGAACGTGTAGTTTAACAACTATTGCACGTCAAAGTTCTTTAGTTTAACTACAAAAGTAACTTTGTAATCGCCTGTATGTATATAGGACTAGCTGTTGCCCGCGACTTCGTCCGCGTAAATTTTCAAACCTCTTAGTTAAAAAGATCGTATAGTCCCGATACAAACTTTCAACTCCCATTTAAAACCCTTAGAGAATGAATTTTAAAAAACGGTGATATTAATTTTCATTGATCTAAATGAAGAATATATACATGAAGTTTCAAATCTCTTACTTAAACAGATCGCAGAGTCCCGATACCAACTTTCAACCCCCATTTAAACCCCTTGGAGGATGAATTTCGGAAAACAAACACTTTTCTTTTATTCTAATGAAGAGTCTAAACATGATCTTTCTAACCACTTACTTTAAAAATCGCAGACTCTCCATACACCCCTAACTTTTAACCCCCATTTAAACCCCTTGGAGGATGAATTTCAAAAAACGGTGAAACCACTTTTCTTTCATTCTAATGAAGAATCTAAGCATGAAGTTTCAAAGCTCTTACTTTAAAAATCGCAGACTCTCCATACAAACTTTCAACCCCCATTTTAACCCCTCAGGGGACGAATTTCAAAAAACGGTGAAATTACTTTTCTTTTATTCTAATGAAGAATCTAAGCACGAAGTTTCCAACTTCTTACTTAAAAAATCGTAGTCTCTCCATACAAATTTTGAACCCCTATTTGAACCCCTTAGGGGATGAATTTCGAAAAATCCGTTCTTATCTCTCACCTACGTCATATGACCATTTTACTGTGAAAGTTTCAAGTTCTTTGCTTCAGTAGTTTCGGCTGTGCGTTGATGAGTCAGTCAGGACTTTGCCTTTTATATATATAGATTACAAACTTACTTATGCAGTTTATATTGATGATTATGAAATTGCAATATTTTTAGGTTTTGCATGACATGATAGCCTAACAGCTAAAAATTTGGAACTTGTGGGTCTGCTAGAAGTACCTTAGAATTATGATGATCATCAGTCAGTCAGTCTGTGACAAAACTAAGGAACTTTAACGTGCAATAGTTCTTAAACTGCACGTCGAAATTGAATGTTATTGTGAGTATATTTAAGTCTTATAATGCCCTATATATCCCTGAAAATTCAAGGTTATAGATTTAGCCAGCACAAAATTAAGGGAGGCTGAATATGGCCTGAATGGCTTCGAAAAAAGTGTGGTACGCACGTGCCTTTGTTTTGCTCGACTTGGCGGGGCACGGTAGTATAGGGCATTATAAGACTTAAATATATTCACAATAACATTTAATTTCGACGTACAGTTTAAGAACTATTGCACGTCAAAGTTCCTTAGTTTTGTCACAGACTGACTGACTGATGATCATCATAATTCTAAGGTACTTCTAGCAAACCCACAAGCTCCAAATTTTTAGCTGTTAGGCTATCATGTCATGCAAAACCTAAAAATATTGCAATTTCATAATCATCAATATAAACTGCATAAATAAGTTTGTAATCATATATAAATACAGGCCATTACAAAGTTACTGTTGTAGTTCAAATAGTAAATAGAATGGATAGACTGCGTTGCAAAACTTACACCTTTACACTTTGGATTAGAATGTAATAATAAAGGAAGACCACTGACAAAAAGAAATGAGATTTCATCAAAAACATTAAATGTAAACAGGTGTAAGTTTTGCAACGCAGTCTATCCATTCTATTTCCTATTTGAACTACCAAAGTAACTTTGTAATCGCCTGTATGTATATAGGATTACAAACTTACTTATGCAGTTTATATTGATGATTATGAAATTGCAATATTTTTAGGTTTTGCATGACATGATAGCCTAACAGCTAAAAATTTGGAACTTGTGGGTCTGCTAGAAGTACCTTAGAATTATGATGATCATCAGTCAGTCAGTCTGTGACAAAACTAAGGACCTTTAACGTGCAATAGTTCTTAAACTGCACGTCGAAATTGAATGTTATTTTGAGTATATTTAAGTCTTATAATGTCCTAAATATCCCTGAAAATTCAAGGTTATTATAGCTTTCGCCAGCACAAAATTAAGGGAGGCTGAATATGGCCTGAATGGCTTTGAAAACAAGATGGTACGGCCGTGCCTTTGTTTTGCTCGACTTGGCGGGGCACTACCATGCCTCCAGATATTCATATTTTGCACCCTGAACTAAGTAATTGATCAATAAATTTCAAGTAACACTGTAGTTTCGTATCTTACCTGGTAATATTACCGGTAGCATTGGGAAAATACCCAGTAACATTGAGAATGTTACTGGTAAGATTGGTAATTTACTAAATTAAAAAAGATTTGTAACTTTTATCATTATAAATCGGTGCCATGTAAACTCTGTTAGTACTTAACTTGAATAAAACATCTACTTTCTAAAAAAAATTTCAATATTACCCAATCTTACCGATCGTGGGTAACTTACCGGTAAGTTACTAGTAATATTCCAGTTGGAAACTTACTGGTAACGGGAATGTTACCGCCGACCCATCACTAGTCGCATGTCACGGTGACAACGCAACGTTGCAACTCTGGGCAATTTTTTGATTCACGCAAACTAAAATACGAGAGTCTAGTAGTCAGGGACGTTCAAATACTTTTCGAGAAAATTTATATTGTACCATCACCTTATAACTTTACCCATCTTATTGTTTTCTAATAAATACAAGTGATGTGAAAACACAAATGTACTATACGAGTACAAAATTAATATTTGACATTCCATATTTAGGATTCCACAAAATAAAGAAGGTTTCGGAACATTACGCTGTCACCAATAATGCTGTCATTCGTTTTGTTTCTAAACTAAATTTTCCAATTGGTGAAGGGAAGATGCATTTATCGTAGAGAGGATGCCAGAATTGATTTGTTCTTTAAAAAATATGTTTTAGGTACCTGAAATCGTGACGCGAATCGTAGAACAAAATACTAAGTTCCTAGACCTGAGATGCACACATATAAAAGGTAGTCAGTTAATTTAATATTAGACTGAATTACTAGTGCTTTGCAATGCTAGTTTTATTGACTTATAGTAACATGGTACTTTATTTATTACAGAACGACTGACAGAGTCAACTCGCATCAATCTCTGTATTCGAGAAATTTGGCGTCCCTTGGCAAACTTCAAGTAATGTGCTCAATGCCAGTTTACTTGTAAGCCTAGAAAATCAAGAGTTCTCTCAATAACACATTGAGTGAGTCTGAGTCTGCCTGTTCAATGTTTATACAACTTATAATATGTTATTGGTCCGTAAACTTACGGCCCTAAGAATCTATAAAATATGGAGATCGGCTTCGCCAAATTTGAGAATAAATATATTATGAATAAAACTATTTTACTCAGTTATACGTCTTATTCCATTCAATATATTCCCATACAAAAAAGAGCTGTACATTTATCGTGAAATAAACGGTTGCGTTTGTTTCACAAATGTATTATAAAGTATGATTGTATTGTATTGTATTGTATTGTATTATATTACCCAGTGGGTAAAATAAAATTGAGCAATACCCATGTGGGTATGAAACTAGGTGGTAATTACAAAGTTATTTTTTGACCGATAAAAAAAAATGTGGGGTAGACAAGGGGGAAAATCGGCGTTCTACATTTGTTTGTTCGATGGTAACTCGAGAATATTGTTGCTCGAGTACCTACACTTTTCTTTATTTTACCTTCTAAATTACATGACTATTACCCGAGTTTCTGCTAATACGGGTTTACACAATAGCCGGAGCGACGGAGCACAATAGGCGAACTTACAAGTTAGAATCTCTGTCAATAGATGTCACTTATATCAATGATTTTGCTTTAGTGTGCGTGTATATTTACCTGTCAAAGTACTACTCGAGTTTCATGCACATTCCTGCGCTTGGTAAGCACGTACATAAATTATTATGAATTAGAAATCATCGAAAGGGACTCAAAATATTGGGCTAATTGATTCTCATACTGGTAAAATAAGCAGATATCATAATATAGTCTTGAACATTTGGTCACGTGACCAAGACAGCGCCATCTCTGAGCAATTCTGCCCCGGGTCACCGTGCGATACGCCCTTAAAGTAATACTTATCTAGGGTGAAATTAACACTTAAACTTGCATCATTTATAAATAAAGACGCGATGAAATGGTAACTTGCGTTACATTTAGCTCAGTGGGAGTGCCACCGCCTACGAAGCTAGAGTTCCCGGGTTCAAATCCTGCTAAGGGCAAATATTTGTGTTATGAGCACGAGTGTTTGTTCCTGAGCCATGGATGTTTTCTATCTATTTGAGTATGTATTTATCTATCTAAGTATGTATATCGTCGTCTAGTACCCATAGTACAAGCATTGCTTAGTTTCGGACTAGCTCGATTTGTGTAAGATTGTCCCTCGATATTCATTTATTTATTTTATATTCATGAAATTACCCTTTTAAATATTTAGGAATTTTAAAATAGTGTTGTGTTTACTTTAGTGTTTGTTGCATTTGTTCCAGTGGTCAGACGACCTTGTGAGAGTACCTGGGAATAAGGGCCGATACAGACGGACTGCAACCGAACTGCAACTCCCTACGATTTGTATGGGAACTGCATCACAACTGCACGCCGACTGCGCAGTTGTCGTAAATCGTAGGGAGTTGCAGTTGGGTTGCAGTCCGTCTGTATCGGCCCTAAGTCGATGCGCTGTGCACAGGGCCGCTCTCTTGAACTATGGGGGAAGCCTATGTCCAGAAGTGGAGAGGTCCGTGACTAATAGATAAATTGTGTTCTTTTAAATGGATTTACCCATCAGGCAGCGTGAGGTAATGGCGGAACATGTCGTTGGCAGCCAACTTGATCGCCTTCTCGGGGGTGATGAGTAGGATGTTCACTCCCGAGCCTCGGTACATGCCGAAATAGCCCTCCGCCGCATAAGTCTTCTTAAAACAGTCCAACCTGTTGAAAACACGGATAAAACACTAAATACAACTATTTCGTTTTTTTCTATTTTACCGACAGAACATGTTTTCTCTATTTTTAGATAACTATTGAAAATGTTCATTATGCAATCCAATTTAAATAATTTATAAATGGAATTGAATTATGATTTTGCTTATATCGTCATTCAGAATTTCCAACATGATTGATGATAAATCTTGACTGTCAGATTAGCTCTTCATCAAATCAGATCAGAAAAAAATCAATGCAGATAAGGTGCCATACTATGCCAAATTTTATAAAAATTCACTATAAAAAGGTCACTATAAAAAATTGTATTTTAGAGGGCAATTTAACAAGTACCTAAGCAAAATTGCAACTTTGCATATGCAATCTCATTCTCATTCTCAAAAATGTTATGTTTCGAGGATGTGAAAGTAGGTCGAAATAATCAAAATAATTCGTGTAAAAACGCGAATGGCGCGTCGCATTTTCGCATTAGTATTATTTTGAAAAACGTTCTCCAATTAAGGCCTAATATAACGTTATACAAAGATAGGGCGTTTCCACACAACTAGGGAATCCAATCCTGCATATAGTAAGAATTATCTAAGGTGTCCGAATGTTCGTAAGGAGAATGAACAAACATTCGGACAACTTAGATAAATTTTACTATACTAAACTGGTGCTGGTGCCCGCAAAACTTACGAAATCCCGCATTTTTTTTTTATTAGTTTTGTAAGTGTTTTAGTAAGTTTGTGCTAAATAAACATATGTAGAAATCATATCGAATCCCACGTTTCCGGGATTGGATGTCTCCGACACAGCGCTGGTCTAGAAATACAGGGTGACTGGAAATTCGCCCTATTCCTTGATAGGGGTTTTTCTACAGCTGATTTGCAATGATTTAGGCCCAGTCAACTAGGGGTCAAAACTCCTTGGTTTTCGAGATATTCAAGTTTTTTGGTTTTCTTTTTAAATACCCGCCTCTTGATTAAAACTGGCGATTGTGTAGAAACTACGCAATTTTGAAATAAAAAAAACATGTTTTGAATAGCTAATAAACTACTTATTACATTACAATAGTAAAAAGTGCCAAAACATTACAACAATTGCACAATCACCAGTTTTATGTCAAGAGGCGGGTATTTAAAAAGAAAACCAAAAAACATGAATATCTCGAAAACCAAGGAGTTTTGACCCCTAGTTGACTGGGCCTAAATCATTGCAAATCAGCTGTAGAAAAACCCCTATCAAGGAATACGGCGAATTTCCAGTCACCCTGTAAGTAAATAACACAGGATACCAACATGTTTTTGTACTGTTTCTCGCCCTTGGGGCCGACGGTCTGGTTCTGCAGGCGGGTCTTCACCAGATCCAGTGGGAACACCACGGACACGCCGATGATACCGGCGATACCGCCATTTACGATCTTCGGGAACAACCTGAAATAACAACACAATTTAACATTTTAAATTACCGGCTTCAAATGAACCTCGTCGATAAGAAATGCACGAGTCACTAAAAGTACCCGAATCCCCATATGTGTGCCTATAGGTAATATTTGAAGAGTTCCCTCGATTAATACAAGATCCCACCATCAGATCCTGATTGGGCTGCAATGGAACCACCTCGGAGGTATATCTTTTTAAACAAAAAAGAATTTCCCAAATCGGTCTAGCCGTCTTCCCGCCTAGTCACGACATTACGCGACCAGTAGCAGCGTGCAGCGGCAGCGGCGCCGTAGGCGGGAGCGGGAGGTCGGAGCGCGGTCTCTCGCTCTCACCTATGGCCGCCGCTCGCCACTGCCGCTAGCTAGGTAGTCGCGCAATGTCGTGGCCAGGCGGTTCGAGTAATAGGGATGATGACTGGGTTAAAAATATGTAATTCTATTTAGTCCGTCAGTTAGATTATGGAAAAATATGGGACACGTATTTTTTGGTTTATCAAAATATTAAAAATCGACAAAGTTATAGATCATCAAATTTCTGGAGTGGGGGCTTGTGACGTCACTCTTGAGTACAATTTGTACTCAAGAGTGACGTCACTCGAAACTTCTAAGCACTCTATCCTCGTCAGTTTTTGTTTGTCAAACAAAACAAAAAATACGTGTACAATATTTTTTCATAATGTAACAGACGGACTAATCAGTTTTTTTTAGTCATCTAGCCTATTGTAACATACAAAAAACCTACAGACGAATTGAGAACCGTCCTTTTGAAAGTCGGTTAAAAAACCGGTCAAGTGCGAGTAGGACTCGCGCACCGAGGGTTCCGTACAAACTCATAAGTAGATACATGAATAGTTCAAGAAAAACAATATGGCGATTAGTTTAGTAGGAGCAAATAAGTATGTGTTAAGATTTTTGAAAATTTCTCATAAACGGTAAAAGTTAAGAAAACCGTTATATTTTTCCTGTAATATATAGGACGACATTAATAATTGGTAATTGTTACAGATTTTTCTGTTCAGTAACTTCGAAGATAATAGGGGGGTATGGTATTATTTTTAACGTTTTTCGCAATAATTAAAAAACTAATTATTTAAAAAAAATTACAAAAATAGTGTTTTAATCTACAAATCAAGCCCTTTCATTTCCCACTCGATATAATAGCCCTACTTTCAATTTTCAAAGTCTCATAACGCTTGAATTACGGGACTTTTATGGCGTGGAGACGTGGAGAAGCGTGTTCCTAGGTTTCTTCTAGTAGCGAGGCATCCAATATATCCTTGGCCAATTTAGAAAACTATTTGAGTTGCTTTGTTTCCAAAAATAGGAATTCAATACCCTCAAATTTTAAAATATGGGCTAGGCGTTGAGAATCAGAAACTATCTATTCAGATACTGTCGATCTGTTTGATAAAAATCGATCCAGCAGTTTGAAGAGTATCAGCTCTTTTCCAAAATGTTGTAAGGCATTTTCGGCATAAAATGGAATTTTAGTACAAAAATAACATTTAAAAAGCATGAAATAAAGCTTAAATTAAAAATTGTTTCCTCTAGCCGTAGTCAGGTCGGGTGTTTTTAATTTGTTTCTCTTATAACTACAAATAAATTCTATAGTTAATTTAGTCATGCAGTTTAATGAGTTCCATTAATACGCGTGGTGACGAAGCGTGACGGTCATTTAAAAAGTCCCTGAGCTAGTCCCACATTGTCTATACGGCTTTATTAATGTTATTGCTGCCATTGCCAAATGAGTCTCCGCTAGGAGTCCCGTCGGCCGCCGGCCCGCGGGCTGTGTGCCAAGTAAAATGGCAATATTGCAAATATCAAGGAAAAATGTAAATAGCGTAGTGCTCTACGTCATCATGGAATTTTCAGTACTCTGGGACGCAATTAATTAGCGGTGGAACTGGTGGATCTTAGAATCTAATTAATCAACAACAACAAGCATCGCACTTAATCCGACACAATAGAATTACTTTAATACTACCGTAGAAGAATATATTAGAGTCATGTTCAATAAAATTGTACATAGTTAAGGGCCTAATAAAAACAAAATTACGATCGCTTCCTCTGTTTTACGAAAGTTAGGCATACAAACTATATGGGTAACTTTCGTAACACAGAGGAATAAATTAAGTTTTGTTTTAATTAAATCCCTTAATTGTGTAAATTTTTTTTGAAAATTACTCATTATTGTCGTCCTCGTGGAAAACTTTTACAGAACCGGCGAGCTACATCTTCGCCTTCATAGTCACTTGTCACTTACCATCAGGCGATACTGAGGTCAAGCGCAGGTCACTTAATTGAATAAAGAAATGCAATTTGGTGGATTTGGAATTCGGGCCTTAGCCTGTGCAGTTTTAGAATTCATTTGGGGATCAGTTAAAATAGTTTCGCATCAAGTTTTAATTATTTCGCAACCGCGTATGGCCGCGCGAGTTGAACGAAGCCGTGATGAATGTGCTGGGTAGTTCTCTGCGATTTTTTACCGTTTTGCTTGCTTCATTACCATCACCACTATTATTGGCCGTTTTATAAAAGCAATGATTCTTATGATAAAAATAGCAGAAGCACGCGACTTCTACAAGATAACCGAAAACGACTCCATAGTTTATAGGCAGCTCATCTATAATGTGGGGATGGTAATGATGCTATTGGTGCGACTGTTTAGTCGCAGAGAACTACCCTGCTAGTGCCAGGAGTGGCTCACTCCGCGATTTCGCCGCGTGGCTACTAGTACCAAATGTTGCCCCTGCGGAGGGGCTTAGCCAGCGACCAGAAAGAGCACGCGTTATGCGATAGAGAGAGACGATCGGATCGTCCGGTGGTCGGTCCCAAACGTCAGTTTTGTTAGAAAGAGAAACTTTTGTCCTGTATTATACTTATTCTGATGTAGTCCTACGCAAAAAGCGCCCCCCAGAGTCTACGCCCTGTGCCTGGGCACCGGTGGCACCGCCCTATTTGCGGCACTGATTGGGAACATTCTTTTTTATTTTAAAGGAGTCCCAAGGGGCCCCGGATGAACCAGGTCAGGATCTTATGATGGGATCTTGAAGCAATTGTTGGTACTGTTCAAATATTATAAGCAAATTGTAAGTAAGTTATATAAAAAGAAATAGGTATTTTGTGAAACAGTTTATAGATTAATGATCATGTTTAAAAGAATTATGTAGTATTTAAATTTTAACATTATAATCAATTACATTTTATACAATGCCAAGACCAAAATAATTTTAACACTTCCTGCATACTCATATCATTCTACTAGCTCTTGACAGCTACACAACAACAGCAGGAGTGATCAGTGGTATAATATAATAAGCATGTATAATGTATAATATACATAGTGTACATACAAGCAATCTTCTTAATTACCCGAGCAGTGTCCATTACTGATAATTAGCATAAGAAGTAAGTGGTTAAAATTCATAGGTAATGTGGCCTTGGCAACAAACTTGTCACACTGATTGTGCTTGGTATTCCAAGCAGGATTATTGAAAACTAACTATAGAAATAAGATATAAATATATTTAGTATATTTCATATGCCGCTGTAAAAAATTTACTGTTGTATGAATAACTTTGATGTTTTAAACATAAAATAAAATTCAATTCAACAGGGACAGATACAGAATACAGCCTACGAAGGTTTAACTGAAAGGTTAACCTTCATATGCCACTATCAAAATTTCGCTGCTATAAAATTGACTTTGATGATTCGAACATAAAATTCAATTCAACTGGGATAGATATGTTACAAGGCATATGAAGGGTTAACCTGTATGTGAACATGGGCTGCACATTTGCCATCACATGGAAAACAAAACCTCATTTATACAGAAAAACATTTACATTCATAACTGAATCTGTTCATAAAAATGACAAACTGTTATAGTATTGTCTTTGGTTTCCGCGATTATTGCTCATTGTAATAAAACAACTTAAACAGTTTAAATCACATATATTATTACTTCATTTATGCCACACCTGGCCATAAAGTGGCTTTTTCCGCACGCTGCGAGTACGAAAAAAGCTGCTTTCTGGCCAAGCATAGACATAAAATGATGTACACAACACGGGAGGTAATAAAGAAAGCCCTCGATCGCATATTTACGTCCCTTGCTTGCAGCTCGGGCCGCAAACATCTGCGATCTCGGCCTTTCTTAGTATTACCACCCTAGTTGTGTAATGTACTATTAAACTGATATGGTATAAAATTAAACAATTTCACTCACTTATAAATATTTTAACTGACTTCACACAAAGAGGAAGATATTCAAATCAGTCGGTTTTAATAGTTTTATTATTTGTTAGCTCAGAACTCGGTTGTATACATATTAACCTATTTGCAAAAAATATTTTTAATTGAAAAGTTTGTACTTCTAGACTTGCGCCATTATTTCAAAATTCAGCTCTGATGATATAGGAACCACAATAAGCATATAAAACTGGCTATTGCCTAAAACGCTCGAAGCATCCAATATTAAAAAAAATACTCACGCAAATTGTTGTGGCGGGGGAGCCGGTTTCTTGTCTGCTGCCTTTACATTAGCCATTTTTGCTTTTTTTTATTTATTTCTGTCAAATTAAATAACAAATGTTAGCTAAATGCAACAACCTTCTTGTAGTCCATAGGTATAATTAAGTACCTATGCATATAGCAAATCTATTGAATATTAGTTAGGTACAATTTTTTTTTATGTTTGTCACCTCTATATTATAGAAGTAATCATTCAAATTTTCGAAAAACCAATATGCATGTCTTAAAAGATTCTATTAAATGTGAAGGGAAATCAATAATGTTTGCTCGTCGGTCCGCGTACCTAAAGATTGGCCTTAACGATACTTAATATAACATAAAAGTTTAACTAGAGTAACATTGAAAACAGCTGTTTAGGCAATTGATAACACCGTAGGCATCATAGTGATTTTGAATGAAGACTGGCAGCCAATTTCAAGACTAATTATCGAGTTACAGAACCCCAATCTAATAAATACACCGCCCTTTATTTACGTAACTAGTTACACAAACCTGTAATTTATTCAATTTCCTTTACATTTACGAGAATTTTTTTACTTAATTTCAATTTAACATTTTGTAAAATAATCACAGAAAATTTAAATCTTGACACTGACACTGAAATCCAAGACAGGGACAGGGAGTGTATCTACATTCTACATACAGCTACAATAGGACTACTGTCAGTACTGTCAAATGTCAAAGCTTAACAAAACGTCAAATTATTATCATGTTGCGCATGGCTCCCAAACTTTGCTATAACGCACGGTCTACACGTATGTGCAAACCAGCTGATTCAGATTTGGCAGTAATAAGCATGCTAATTATAAGTATGCTCAAAGCAAACGATTTGACACACTTGCTAATAAGCACAGGCTTTCAGCCAAAGTGGCGGTTTGCAACAAAAAAGAAATCATAACAGTGGTTCTCTACAGTAGAATCTGTGCGGAAAGAGAATAGGCGTGGCGAAAAACGGAACTAACCTAACCAGTATGGCATTTTTTTTTGCAAATACGGTAGAAAAGAGCCCCTCCATTTAAATCCTATTCTCTTTCCGCACAGACTCTATTATAGTATCAGTCCTACTTGAAAAGAACTCAAAAACATAATCATGTACTACTGAAATATAAGCATTGACAAAATTAAAAAAGGTTTGATAAAATACAAAATTATCTGCCCTTAAGGTACTGACACATTTGCTTATTTGCTTGCTTAAAGCCTGCCGTGTCTAGGTGTCTAGTCATTGCCACTATTGCTTATTTCGAGCATGCTTAAAAATGGGTCCGGTTAATGCCCGGCCCCGTATTGTACAGCCCGATAATTGGCGACCCTAAAAATGGTCGCGGATTATCGGGCCGGGCATTATCACCCTGTGCAAAACGTAGCTCCCAATTATCGCCCTGAACCTAACTTGTTCAGCCCGATAAAGCGCGGCCAAATAATGCCCAGCCCAATAATGCGCAACCAAATAATTGGTGTACAGTACATCACATCGCTTCTGATTCAGGGTCTCCAATTATCACCCTGTACCGATAATGCCCAGCCCGATATTCCCCGGCCCGATAATGTACATCCCGATAATTGGTGTACACTTTTCCAGCAGGTCAACGAAGCCTGCAGCGCTGCGCGAGGCTTCTATTTCTGCTCTAAAGGACACAAGCTGACTAACAAACCTAACCTAAAAAAAGGAGGCTTCCAATTATTGGGCCGGGCATTATCGGGTCGAGCTTTATCACCTTGCCACCCTGTGCCAAACGTGGCTTCGAAATATCGGGCTGAGCATTATCTGTGGCCGCGGATTATCGGAGCTGTGCATTATCGGGCCGGACTTTATTTTGGCTGTGCATTATCGTCTCCCCTTAAAAATCAACCGCTACCACCGCCGCAGGTACCTACTGACACATTTGCTTAAAATAAGCATGCTTATTTTAAGCAAATCTGTCAGTACAAACAGCAACACACTTAACTGCCCATTAAAGACAGAGCAGAGAGAAAATGATAACGATTGAAAGAGATATATATATTTGTATTATGTCAACTTCAAATCAAATAACTTTTGCGTACCTATGTGTAATGTGCCTTTGAGCTTTGTCATTGTAGTTGTTTGGGCAAAGTTTTTTTTTCCATAATGTAAATAAAGGTTTTATTTCAACAAGACAGGTAAATTTGTCAAAATTATGATTTAGCTTTCAGACGAACGTTGGGGGGCTATTTCAGAAAAAAATATTTGAGCCAAATATCGCTGTCCCATGACTTTAGAGTAATTTTTTTCTATTAAATATTGTTCTAAAGTATAATGTTTGTTTGTAAAAATGGTAAAGTAACTCATTTACTGTATAATTATGATGAATAATCCCTTTAAAACCTACTAAAAGTATTTTATTTGTCAGAAAAACCGAAGAAAAGGTGCCGATTTTTGGGTGTCCCACGTACACTTTGGTAACTTTGAGGCGAATTTTACGTATATCTGACTCCTTCTAGGCCTGAACATGGCTATTGTGTGAATCGATCATATTATCGTTTACCAATTTTGAAGCACATTTATCAACAGCTAGAGTAAAAAAATCATAAAATCACAATTTGTTTGCTGTCCTCCAAAACCAACGTGGTGGACATGTCCACTAACGAACGGCGTTTTTACCAAATAGACTACAAAAAATTACCAAAACAGTTGTGTTTCTATATAACTGGTGACCTTTTGAGCCTAATATAACCGTTACTTAGGTGTAAAATGTAAGTTTCGCTTCAAAAATGTGTTGAGTTGGACGTGCGTTACGGTGTGCCAAAAATTTCTGTCCACTACGAACGGGATATACTGAAGGTAAGAAGCCACTTTGAGATTAACCGTTTATTAATTTACACATATTCATAAGTGCGGTAACATGTAAAGAAGTTAGAAGTAGTAAATTGCAAGTAATCAAAGCACGATTTCAATGTATTTAACTACCGGCATACTTACGTCACGTCCACTACGCTACGTAATGTACTAGTGGAACAAAAAACGTGCCGTATGGACAGAAAAGTCATGGTTTACATGCCGCTGATTTTAAATTCATAGATTGCCGTCAAGGACCCAAAAATAAATAGCCGGACGGAGTCCCGCCAAAAGAGAACTGAAGCCATTTTTAATAAGCCGGCTGCTTTTACATACGAGCCGCACGCACACATCAACTAGTTTTTTTCCTATTGCGAGCAGTATGCATGCACACATTGGTAACCAGCTTATTAGACATGCTTCAAGTTCTTTGCTAGCGAGACTCCGTCCGGCTATTTATTTTAAGGTCCTTGATTGCCGTTAAAGACGTATAATTTGAATTAGTCGGGCTAAAAATATAGTAAGTGTAGGTAGTAAAAATGAACGAAGGTATTTTAAAAAAAGACTTACACGGGTAGTTCTCTGATTTCGTTCAAATTGTTGATATTCTCTCGAGTTTTCTTATTTCCTTGAATTGGATCTAATAAAGGGTTTTTTATGGTTTAGCGCTCGTTTATGGATATGTTATTGAGAAAGGCACCTTTCATAGTTTATTACTTTTCAAGATATAAGCCTGAAGGTAATGACATACGCGCTGGTAATGAAATTCGCCAAGATGGTAATGACTTACTAACGGAAGGAAATGAAATCAGTTTTGACTCTGTTAATTAACTGTCTGATCTAATTTAAACTAAACTATCTATCATCTGAACAAGCTAAGGAACATAAATCAGTCTATATAGTTTCCATATCACATAATTTTAAGAGGGTTTAGCAATTTAGTATACTATAGTTGTGACATATTTTGTCACCACTATAATATGGAAAAAACGTGAAAACTAGTAAAGGGATAAAACGCCACGCCACTGCTGGACATGATTAGATTAGATTTAGATTAGATTTATTTATTTCATAATATAAAAATACAGTATAAGTTACACAATGTCAATTTACATGATTTTATACTATGATCGTCAAAATAAAAATATAATATAAGTAATCACAATAAAAAATATACCATGTCAGAAACACAATCACAAAACAATCAAACTATTAAATAAACATCAAATCAAATTATATACTCGTATCTCCCAATAAGGATCGTCATCATCATAACATTACAAAAAAACAAAAAGGGAAAAGCAAATAATAGGAGAAAAACACAAAAAAACGATTTCACAATGTCACTACTGTTAGTAGTGCATGTAGTTAAGCTTGCTAGAAATAGATTTATATAAATTTTCTATTGAAATCTAGTATAGGGTTTTGAGCTATTTCCGACGCATGTAAACCTTTCATGTGGTTCCATTACGTGACGAATGGTTCCATTACGGCACGGTGTCCTACTGTGGCTGAGATTGATTTTTAAGAATTTATATGAATTATTAAGTATTATTGATACTATTTGGATCTCATTTGATAGAATAATATGTGCCAATTGTGATAAATATAACTCTTGATAGTTTTTTCAGTATGTCTTAAGTTAAGATGATTGTTAAGCTATGATGAGAACCAAAACGTAACGTAATGGGCATATTTTATTAAATAACTTTATTGTGACGCTTAGTGCAGCAAATGTTATTCATTTATAGAAAAGCATTATTGTGTTAAAATTCATTTAATAAAGACTGATTTGCAAACAACACTCTGAACTTTACTTAAAACAAACCTAAAGTTCGTCGCGTAATGGAACGTCAAAGCGGTAGTACTTAGGTTCAAAGTATGATATTTACCATATTAAGCAATTTATATTGAAACCAGTATGATTTTCAAAGAATGTAGAAGAAGGAGAATTTATTAAAAGCATTTCTAAGGAATATATTTTTTTTTACGGGGTGGAAGTCCACTACGGCTCGGACAAAAAATATGAAAAGGCCCTGGGATGAAATAAACTAATTATATTGCTAATGTTTTTATTGGTGCTTCATATTTTTGATATGATGCACCAATATAATGTAATTTATATTTATTATTCATTCATTATTTTCCACGAATTCAATAATATGGCATTAATGTCTATAATGACGTTGGATCAGCCATAAAATAAAAAAATATTGTTTCAAAACTCTTTTGAATAATAGCCAATTTATACTAATAAACACACGCACACATGCATAACATGACGCCTTCAAGTGTGATTCTCTTTCTTGCAGTATTTCCCATTTTTGAAGTGTATAGTTAACTGTGTTGCTGTTTGTACCCTAAGGTTTCAAATCCTCCCCAAGAATTCATGACATTTATTAGCATGCTAAGAAGCAAGCCTGTTCAGTCGAGCTTGCAAACACGGCCCCTTTCACCCGCGCCTCAGATAGCATGCTTAAAAATCAAACTGCGGTTGATTTTTAAGCATGCTCATTAGTTAGTGATCCAAAGGACTCGAGCCTTTTAGCCCGAAATTTTTAGCCTCGGAGCCATTTTTTAGAGCCGGGCTGATAGAAAGGGCTTAGTAGAGTTAGTGACTTTAAAAAGCCTCGAGTCTTAAAAAAGGCTCGAGCCTTTTTTGTATGGTAATAAAGCCTATAAAGGGCGCAAGCCTTTTTTTAAGCACGAGCCTTTTTTAAGACCTAAGCCTTATTGAAATTCTTAATATTTATGAATGCAGTCGCAGTCTGGGTTTACGGCCGATGAACTAATTACATAGTTGTTAATTAATTCATACATAAATGCGAAAGTAATTCTGTCTGTCAGTCTATCTGTCTGTCTGTTTGTTGCCTTTTGCACATTTAAACCGCGGTACCGATTGTGGTGATTTTGATGAAATTTGGTATGCAATGACTGACAACTGACATAATTAAAACATTCGGCCCTTTCACACATACGGTTTCACTAGAAAGAGAGGTACGTGGTACGTGCCTACGATCCGGCGATACCAAGTGTTAAATAGGTTCTTAGAACCTATTGTCGCTTCCTTATGAAGATTTTTTATTTACATTAATTAACCAATTATATGTGTTGTACGAGATGCCACATTGACATATAAAATACTATACCTAAGACATGTTAGATGGGATCGAACGAAACCGAAACTAAAAAGAAAGGAAAAATAATACGTAACCGCAGATCCAATTTATTGCAAAAACATAGTAACTCATATTAGTAATTTCCAGGGATTACTTACATCACGAGATTATGTAAGAACAAGACATTGGGTGGTAGAGATTGTTGTCCTATTTAAGTATCTTAAACAATTGATAACACACTGGCTCTCGATAAGGTAACCAGTAAAATCTCGAGATAAACCTCTTTCAAGACCAGTGTTCCACTTATTTCGAGTTCAGGTACGAAATTAGAAACTGCTATAAGATTTTTGGCCCTAATTGACAATATTTCAAATTTTCTACTCCTTCATTTTATGAGCTGGATAGAAAATAGGTGGAATTTTAAGCTACCCGTATTTTTTCTTTTTCGTTTTAACTCAATTTTTCAATTAAAAATAGCAGTTTGAAAAGTAGCTCATTCTAAAAGGGCGTATGTAGAAAATGACGTCACTTTCCCAACTAGAATCCAGAGCGACAATTACGATTTAAAAAAACTAGAATCCAGTGCGACAATTACGATTAAAAAAATAACTGTCAGGCGTTACAGCGTTGTCAACATAGGAAGTTCGGGAAGACGATGCTTTTGCTCCTCTTATTTGGGCTGGATTATATTTATCACTTGCCGATGTGTACTCCATCATCATCATAATTTCAACACGCGGCAGATTGGTGCTATCAGCCTGAGAAAAACCTTCTGATGTCTTCATTATATGAAAAAAATCGGTGTCCGGTAAAAGAATGCCAAGTTAATAATGTTTGAATGCGTTATCGGAGTCCAGTGGGAAAGTGCCAAGTCTTTTAAGGTCTTCGAAAACGTGCTAATGAACCAACGGTAAGAAAATTAAACTTCTAAAGCCGCTAAGCAGCTGTAACAATTTTCAAAACAAATAAACGTCAGACGGCAAGTATGTCAGAAAATGACAACCGGATACCATACACTTTTTAATCGTTTCAGCACTAAGGTCTCTCTCGATAATGCAGGGAAAATGACGTCACACTTCCGGTTCACACTAATTGACGATTTTTTCCAAAATGAATGGGAAAAAAATTCCAAAAATATGTTTTTTGAGCATAAAATACAGTTTTACCCAAATGGTTTTCGAATTAAGATCTTTTGAAAATATGAAATGTTGTCAATTTCGGATCGTTCCAGTTGCATCTCTATAGTCTTTATAGATTATAGATCCGTGAGATACCTACCTACACATATTTAGATTTTTTAGATTAAAAAAAATCGAGCGTTCCCGTCATGCGATTTCCAGGAAAAAAATCTTTTATCACCTTTAATTGAGAAAATATACGTCGTGACAGTAGGTACCCTTTTGTACTTATCTTAGGGCACCGGTCCGGCAACCTTTTCGCAGCCAAAGGCCACATAGCAAAATGAGATGAAATAAAGGTGGGCCGCACTTGTTCATAATTTTGATAATAGCTGGTCCGTAGGAGGAGGGAGGGTCATCCGGTGCATGCGGCGGGCTCACGTGCTGTGCGCTGTGCGTTAGGGAAACGAATAAACGTGGGCTAGAATTAAGTTCCGTTAAGTCGGACTTACATACGAAGGGTACAAAAAAAACGTCGTAATAAACAACTGGCAAAAGATCTTAAATGCCGTGTAAATCAATGGCACTTAAAACCTTTTGGTTGAGAAGTTTTTCGGCAATAACTTCAAAACGGTTTATTCGTTACTATTCAAAATAATTTTCGTTGAATGTATTTATTAAGCGTTACCTTCCTGATTTTTTTCATATTTTTTGGATTTACGGTTTAAAAGTTAAAGAGGGGGGGGGACACAAATTATGCAACTTTCGGAGCGGTTATTTCCGAAAGTATTCACTTAATCAAAAAAAGTACGTAAAAGTCTTATAATGTTTTTAAAAGAACTATCGAATTACGTACCTCACGTTAATGTTTGCTGAAAAAAAATTTTTTAGCTACTGTTACATGTATGGAGTACCCCCCATAGATGTTATTTTATTTAAATTATTTAACTACCAAACTTAGTAGCGGCATCTACAAGACATCTATGGGTGTATTTTCAAAAACGTAATTTCGCTGTCATGACATATTGGCGAATACTGAGAAGATTCTGCCTTATTAGAATTGGCACTTTTGGTTACAATGTAGAATCAGTTCAGTTCTAACAAGTAACCAACGAATGCCAGTCTAGTGAGGAGGAATCTTTTAAATATTGGTGGCCAGAGTAATTACGCCAGCGAAAATACACCCACGGACATGACGACACTATAAGGGTTCCTTTTTAGCCATTTTGGCTACGGAACCCTAAAAAGATATAACTCACGTATGACACGCGTCAGCGCAATTCGAATGTTGATGACACTTCTATACCGTGCTTCTATGGACTCTCCTGTAGTGTAGGTGGGTGTATTTTCGCTGGCGTAATTACTCTGGCCACCAATATTTAAAAGATTCCTCCTCACTAGACTGGCATTCGTTGGTTACTTGTTAGAACTGAACTGATTCTACATTGTAACCAAAAGTGCCAATTCTAATAAGGCAGAATCTTCTCAGTATTCGCCAATATGTCATGACAGCGAAATTACGTTTTTGAAAATACACCCAGGTAGTGCTCGATTGTGCAACAATAATTGTGCAAAATAAGTACTCTTTCTGACTCTGAGGCTCCTCGCGTTTCTCAAGCGGAGAAGGAGACTGTAAGCTTATTTTTATAGTATTTAGATACTTTATTAGGGTTCCGTACCTCAAAAGGAAAAAACGGAACCCTTATAGGATCATTCGTGTGTCTGTCTGTCTCTGTCTGTCACAGCCAATTTGCTCCGAAAGTACTGGACCGATTGAGTTGAAATTTGGTACATAGGTAGGTATATTAAATTCAATAACCCAAAAACGGAGTGTAACGGAAAAATATGAATTTTAAACATGGGAGCCACTTTTGGGCGGTCAACTAGAAAATAAAAAAAAGTTAGCAAACTAATATATTGCAATAATTTTGAAAAAAATACTATAAGTCTGTGCAATAAAGTATAATTGTGTTGTATTGTTTTGAACGTACGGAACCCTCTCCACACGAGTCTCACTCGCACTTGTCCGGTTTTTTATATTGAACTCACGATTTGAAATAAGACAATTAGCATAAATATGCCATGATCGAGTCCACAGTAGTTTTTCCTATTCTTTATACTTATATAATTTACTTGCTCACATCACAGATATTTGTGCTCTAATATATTTGTATACGACTACTTATGACTTGGTCGAGTCTACGCTTATCGGGCGGAATATGGGATAGGTACTTTATAACGCGTGTAGGTAAAGAGAATGTCAAATAATCTAAGTTCTGTGTGACCTTATTAAGTCATTATATGATAGTAAATACAGTTGCTATCATAGGTAGGATACTCTTTATTATAGTTGTAGGTATGTGAAGGATATTGAAAATTACTGACATAGGGTACTTATTGGTTCCTCAATCGACCTACTTAAGATAAACAGAAATATAGGTATGCATGTTTGAGATTACATTATTTGAAAACAGCTGAACGAATGTTATCCATTTTAATAAGTTTCAAGATAGGAGTTTTTGAACGATGCTGGACGGCATTGCGGGCTTTATTATGAGACAGTTAAAGCAAATATTTATTTAGTTTTCCTATCGGACGTATAGTAGTATTTTATTTTTGTTTTGTACCGGGTTCGATTTCCCACTAGCAAATTAACAAAGAGCCCCCAAAGAAAATCGATTTTTTTTAAAAACGCTGTAGGTACATACATGCTTGAGATACACTAGGTATTTCTGAGTCGTAAGGTTCCTCCCATATTTGCACTCGACCGTAGGCTGGTTCCTTTCGGCTGCTCATATAACGCTTCCTTTCATTTCATCTGATAATGACAGATTCTACGTGCTCGTAGGAATTATGGAGCGATCCCTTTCTATAGCGCCGGTGCTTCCGCAATCGACAATATAAAATGTTCGTTGTTCTGTTCTGGTGTCACAGTACTGCACCCACTGATATCAGACGAACATCAACGGAATAACCATGTCTTACAAAGTTTTGGTAAGCGGTTCAAAAAGCTCACTAAATTTGTGATGTGTGAAAACTACGATGTTGAACCCTTGATAGTTTTTGAGGGTTCCGTACCCCAAAAGGATAAAAACGGAACACTTAGGTATAGGATCACTTTGTTGTCCGTCCGTCCGTCTGTCTGTCAAGATCCTATATCTCGGGAACGCATGGAGGTATCGAGTTGAAAATAAAACCATATACGTCAGGTCCCTTGAAACTGTGAAAAAATCGAACTTCTATGTTAACGTGAAATAAAGATACGGATTATGCTGCAAAAAACGTAAATTTCGACACTCTCGAGGAAACCAAAATTCAAAGGATACTTTCTCTTAACCTAGAACGATGAAGTGTGGGAAGTCTTAAGGTGGTTTTCCACCGGCAGAGCGAGACGAGACGAGGATTGAATTGAAAGTATGAAGTTTTCAATCCTCTCGTAGCGATGCGCGAGGAGAGGATTGAAAACTTCATACAAATTTCAGTTCAATCCTCTTCTCGTCTCGTCTCGCCCTGCCGGTGGAAAACCACCTTTATACTACAAGTACAGGGCAAAATCGGAAACCTATACATTTGTAATGTAACGTAAGTTATCAATTTCTCGCGTGTTTCTGCATTGATATTGCAAAGTCAGGTGTCAATACATATAAAATTAATACTTAAATTTACGCCAGAATAAAATAAACATGCGATGAAATGGTAACGTTACATTTTAATGGAATTGCCCTATCTGGTAAAATATATACCTACCTAGATTTTATCCGGCTTCAATTAAGAAATCAACTACTTTATTAGTAAATATAAGTACCTACAATGGTTAAATAATAGACGAAACCAAACCTACATAATGTGTTGAGGTTATCGCGAAAACTTAAGTAACTTTCAGGTATAATTAGACCCATTCCAAAGTTCGTAATTTGTCAATAAAGTACAACTGAGTCTGCCTCGTTTCTGTATTCTTTATTTTTCTCCGTTTTCAGGTATTCACTTTCACCCTGGTAGCCGCATGCAGCGGCAGTCAGCCCGACAAGCGCAGCCTGGGCTGGGACGCTCCCAACGTCATCACGCCTTGGAAATCCGTGGTGCTTACACATGGTGAGATATCTGCCGCCACCTGTCATAAGATCTGATTAGAGTAAGTAGACCCGAATCCAACAGCGTGATTAAACGAGATCTTCGTTTAATGTTTATACCTACGCAAAGTGCAAACTATAGATTTTGCCCGCACTTTTGTACGATCTGAATTGCGGGTCATTTATTTGAGCGTTTCACCCGCCTCACTTTCGTGGACACATTATTGTCGAAGTTCCCTAAGATTTTAGTCTCATATCGAGCTATTTGGTACATATCCGCGTCTTCTAATAAATACCTTAAAATTACATTAAAATCTGCCGGAATCTCAACAATAATATGTCCACGAAAGTGAGGCGGGTGGAACGCTCAAATAATGATCCTTGCAAGCTATATCTTCAGCCTTGTAGTTGCTTAGATCGAGTATTAATAAAGTTAATTTATAATGAAAATAAAATAAAATTGATCGAAGTAAAGAGTACAAAGTAAGATTCCTCTTCATCAAGTCACCTACACCTCCCCGCACGCCTCGGCGCTATGAAGATTCCGTGTTATATAGTAAAGAGCAATATATCTGAGCCGTACACTCCATCCATACCCAACCAGTTCCCATAAGAATCGGACTTTCAATCTCGAATATTTTTCTCGAGTGACGTATTAAAAAATTGTGATCATTTAGATTCGAGTACTGACGTGGCTGGGGCAGTAGCCGCAGCGAAGGCCGCGGCGGCGGCAGTTATGGCCGCCCAGCACCAGGTTGCAGCGGCAAAGCATGCTGCCCTCGAGCAACAGAGCGTTGCTAGCGCTAAGGAAGCCGCTGCTGCACATGCCGCCCATAAAAGGTAATTAGCTCATTGTAGATAGATGGATGTCCTGGTCGTGGTGTTGGCCGTCCAGTCATGAATCACGCCGCAGTGACGGGTTGGAGAATGTCCCATTGCTGAACTTAATGTACCGAATATAAACAGTATTATACCTCTTATATTCGGTACATTAAGTTCAGACGTCAGAAACAAATTACCACCTTGTGTCCTTCGACGATTGAGTTGTGGGATGTAATGTGACATAATAAGATTGTGGTAAAAAAAAGTTCTTGTAATCTGACATAAGATTGTGGTAAAAAAATGCAAGATAGACGCTCTAGCTCTAGCTAGCAGTGGTCAAAACACCTCGGCATCATAGTTGCGTACATTGGACGTAAATATAACATTTGTGTCTGTAGTAAAATGGCAGCGTTCAAAATATATCCCGCTGGCGCCCAACGTGGGGCACGCGCACCCCCCACACTTTCGCGAACTGCGTGAACTGGTAGATATCATGTAGTACTTGGACGCACGGACTCAACAATAAAAAATAATATACTAATGTTAACTTTCAACCTATCAAAATATGTGCTACTGGCGCCCAACATATGGGGCACATATTTCCGCGAACCGCATTAAATGGTATCGTATCATGCTGAAACGGTGGTAGAAATAAAGTAGACCTAGGGAACAAATAGTGAATATATTTAGTGTCAACAATAACATTACAGCGAGGAAGCAGCCAGGCACGCCCGCGCGCACGCGCTAGAAGCGGCGCAGGCGGCGGTGCACGCGCAGGCGCAGTTAGCAGCGGCCAAGGCGCGCGCGGCGGCTGCACAGAAGATCGCGGCCGCTAGGGAAGCCGCTGCCGCCCGTGCCATACAGCAGGCTGCGCACAATCAGGCAGCCAGACTACATAATGCCGGTAAGATACCAAAAACAAGAACACTAAGGTTGGTTTGACCAATGTTGCTTGTTTAGACTTGTAAAAAGTTGGGTAAAGATGCGACCTGTTGCATACAGTTTAGAGGATATGGCCCTTAAAAGACTGAAAAACCCTAGATCGACTTCTAAAATATGGTCCCATCTACAGTTAGGGTTGCTTTGTATGTTCTCTGACCTTTGTTTTCCGGGGTTTCGAACATTGTGCCTGTGTATAGCGAAGTAATGGTGGAGAAATAGTAAAATAAGCCTCGTGTTATTATTTAAGTTTGGTAACACACTATTAAGTAGAGCATACTACGTAAGCCTTGCCCAAATCTTCTCGTTGATTGTTCCACTAGACAACCGACCATTCATTAATTATGTGGTCCAGATCTAGAGGCAGTGAAACTATCGGTGCTGTCAAGTTCGGGGGCTGCTGGTGCCGCGGGGGCCGCGCACCACGCTGCCTCGGCTGCCGCGGCCGCGCTCCAGCCTGCCTGGGGACCGTGGGCCTGGCCCGCTCCTACCTGGGCCCCTCCGCATGGACCCTGGAACTGGTCTTGAAAAAACAAAACGCTAAATACTCGTACGAATAGAGGCCCAATTCTCAGATCTCGCGAGTGAGATACATCAAATGACGACTACCAGAATTCAGAAAGGTTTTGTTCATAGATGAAAAAAAATCTTCAATTGTCACAGATTATTTTACGAGATATTAACATACAAAATGAAATGAAGTCATAAACAAGATAGACAATCTCATTTGCAAAAGCGACATTGTTGGACAGTGTCACTCGTAAATAAAACTATGTTACAACTCCGTTAGCTCACTCGTAAAATGTCAAATATGTAGATAAATCATCTCATCTCATTCGAGTCTGGGAGTTAGGCTCCAGGGTCGTAGCTAGGGGCTGAGCCAGAAACCTCAAGGATCAGCAGAACTAAAACGCAGATAGGGGGCGCACAATCCTGACTGATCAATTCCAGGCTTCCATCAGTTCCATCTTAGCTTCGGCCCTGAACAGGCAATACTGATGGATTCGTTTTTACCTTATTACTCGGTTACGCATCTGATTTATGAAATAATTTCGTAAATCATATGATTTACAGAATAAAATAGGTATTACATATGAATTTAGGAGTGTTAAGTTTATATTTTTGCTACGTAGGTACTTAATTTTTCTATGTACCTAAACACTTTATTGCATAAAACAATAGGTGCAAAGGCGAACTTCCCATCCAGTGATTTCTGCCAGTTCGCATTTGATCTTGTCCTTATTTTTGTTGAGTATATTATTGTCAAATGCTCTTTTTACGATATTTAATTATTTGGTCAAATCTGTACCTATACTTACCTTTATAAGCATATTTTATACTGATATATATGATATATTTTATATGTAACATGTAGAAATACAGGTGTAATACGTTTTTAAAATTAATAAAGTTTCTGATAAATTGTTTTAAACTTATCCTTAACCAAGATTATTTTAATGCACTTCAAGTGTTATAATATTTTAACATTATTATTTAGATTTAATTACAACACTTTTAAAACACAAACAAATCATTATATTTTCTTATTAGTATTGAGAAATAAATTACCATCTTATTTTTAACTAAGTCCGTAGGTACAGTTATTTAAATATAAGTGTTGTGTATATGATTCGTTGAATAAATACACATTATCCACTCACAATTGCTGTGTTTATCATACTGCCCTTCCCAAAAATGATAATGTTCAATTACAAATCTATAATATTAAGCCAAACGTTTACCCATGTTACCTACCAAACAAGGACCGTGACCCTATTTTCACGTACATATTTGACTTTCTCGTGATTTCTTCGACTAGCATTGATTGAAGTAGCGAATGCGACTGCGCGGTAACCATGGTAACCGCAGAGCAGGCTCCATCTACCACTGTACCACAGCATCCCTCAGCTGTTCTCTCACGGGATAATATTTTATAAACGCCATAATTAAACAAAACAATGACGTAAATGTGACAAATTACACACTGGTAAGTAATTCCTGTGCCTCTAAGTTTGTCCTAATCGGAGATGAATAATATAGGCCCAAGATGAGAGGGAATTGTCATTTAACTTTGCCCAAAGGGCGGGACCCAGTGCCTCAAATATTCATTCGTAATTAAATCTTACGCCGTAGGGAAGGTTGTTACGTAAACATAACTCTTCTTCATTCATTGTTTAGTAATTCTAGTTGATAAGCGTTTCTATAAGTACGTAGCAGATAAGATGTTGACTACTTGCGAGACCAACTACGGTTACAAAAATCCGAATGGCAAATACGAGATTTTATAGATAACAAATCTTATTTATTTAAGTTAATCTGATTTAAATGCACGATATAGGACATAATATACACTATTTTATCATTCTCACGGTAACTATAGTCATGACACTATTAAAATTAGTATATACTTCATCTCCAAAGCAGCAATCTCTTAAGTATTTATAGTAGGGATGTAACGATACACAGTTTTGCCGATACGATACCGATACCGATATATAGTAGTTAATATCGGCGATACCGATACCGATACCGATATCTTAGCTAAATAATGAAGTATGAATTTCAGATATTTTTATGTCCTTATTATAACTAATGGCAATGACTACTGGTTATATTTACCAGAGAGTCAACCTTGAAAGTGTAAAGTAAAAATAATAAATTGTCAACTCAAAATTCTTTTTTTTTTATTAAGAACCAAAGATTTAATTAACATAGTAATTATCATTGCACAAGGTAATAGAATAGACCAATACCTACATAAATTAAGTCAGAAATTGAAAATACTTTTTGCAGATTTTTTTTCATACAGCAAATTCTTCAAATATCGGTTGTATAATATCGGCGATACCGATATATCGCCGATACCGATATATCGGTATCGGTATCGGTATCGTTACATCCCTAATTTATAGAAAGAAATTAGAAATATGTACTTATACTATAAGTCTTATGTGGTATGTAGCTACTCGTATGGCAAAAAATAACGATACTTTAATAATTCCTGCTGGTTCAATTCAACATTTCTATTTACGTAGTAATTCTGGGTCTCTATTAATTTGTTCGAAATAGTAGTAATTTTACTTTCCATTCGACTCTTAAAAAATCCAGTCCAACTTAAAAAAAAATCATACAATTTCATAATGAGTATTGACCTACAGACTACAGATGCGTTTCGATCGAACTAAGAATCATCTCACTATCACTGACAAATAAACTTTGTATGCAGATACTATGTGGTCCCTTCTGGGGCTCCTAGTAGCCCTCAGCAGCTGGCACCTCTGCTCTGCCGACATCGACAGGCGGAGGTACTCCAACCCAACGTACTACAACGTTGGAGGAGTCCTCTCTAGCAATGAGTCTGTGGCCTTTTTTAAAGATACCATTTCAGTAAGTAATTAAAAGGATCCTGTGAATGTGCCACCTTTTCGTCCTTTACTCTAAGAACTACAAACTACAGCTTATGCTCCAATGCATTCAAGTATCTATAATCCAAACTTTGCAGTAGGTATATTTTTATGTACTTACATGCTGCGCCAATTTTGGCTTTAGTCGTGTGAATCATGACAATAATTGAATATTTACTGCATCATATAACTATAGTACTTAGATAACCGTCTACACGGGTGTGCATAATATTTTGGTCCGTAGTTGTGTACTATAAGCAATTTTTAACGATTGAAGAAAATAAACTTAGAGGTAAGTAGCTATAGGCATTACATATATAGATACAGGAAATCAAAGTACACAGAAAAACTAAATGGCACTCGCCTGTGTACAGACCGAGAATCGAACCCGGTACCTCTCGATTTCCGGCCCAGTGACTCAACCATTCGTCCACCGTACACTCAGAAAATGCCTTCAATTCTGCTATCTACCTTGACTTCCGTATCTTTTGTATTTTTAATAGGAATTAACCTAACACTCACTGAGTCACTGGGCCGGAAATCCAGAGGTACCGGGTTCGATTCTCGGTCTGTACACAGGCGAGTGCCATTTAGTTTTTCTGTGTACTTTGATTTCCTGTATCTATATATGTAACATAAAAAGTGTGGTGTAAATTGCCCACATTAAAACCAATGAAGAAAAATGCTTCTTCATATATAAAAAAAAGCTATAGGCATTGTCAAATGTAATCTCTTAAAATATTCGGTTAAATAAATGCATTTTCTTTCTATCTTTCTTTCTTTCAATTAATAAACAATAATCAACCAGGGAATCGAACTATTCATGTGTCAAAGTGACAAAAAAACATATACATAGATCGCATATAGCACAGTCTAAGGATAATAGTCCTTAAACTGTGCATAAGTATACATATAGTATAGTTTTCGGAGCTGAAAGAACAAACGAGGTGTATGTTTTCAGAATCTCAACTTCAAGGATAAGTACGTCCCCCGTGGAGTCACGTATCATGACTACTCTATCCTCATGGACCCAAACCCTATAAAGACTGCTCTGAATGTCTGCAAAGATCTCATCGGTCATCGAGTGCGTAACATTCCCTTTCATAGATATAATAATAAAGCTTCACGGGTTTTTTGAGAATATAATTTAGGGCTTATTTTTAAATCTTGAGTGCTTTTCTCAATGTTTCAGGTATATGCTGTAGTAGTCTCTCATCCTTTGACTGGAGATCTGTCGCCTGCAGCCGTATCTTACACAAGTGGTTTCTACCACATCCCAGTCATCGGCATATCATCAAGGGATTCCGCTTTTTCTGACAAGAACATACATGTATCGTTCTTGCGAACAGTACCTCCTTATTCGCACCAGGCTGACGTGTGGGTCGATGTGCTGAAGCATTTTAATTACATGAAGGTTATCTTTATTCATAGCTCCGATACTGATGGACGAGCGATTTTAGGCAGGTAAGAAACTAACTGGTGCTACCTATAGACATAAGCTCAAGACGCCACAGCCCACAAAGGTACTTACATGAAAAATTGTTGCACCCTACCAGGGTCAATATACCTTTAAGAATAAGTCCTTTTGTATTGGTTTTTGCAATAAATAAAGTCATAATAGAGACAACAGGTAACTTAGCCGGGTAGCCGGACAATGGGTGAACTTCTGAAATAGATATAAAATTTAAGCATTTTTCAAATATGGTTCATAATACCTAATGAGTGTTTTAGATTCCAGACTACGTCCCAAAGCGTCGATGAAGATGTTGACAGAAAAGTCGTCGTCGAACAAGTCATTGAATTTGAGCCGGGCTTGGATTCCTTCAGCGACAAGCTTATAGAAGTAAAGACTGCAAGATCAAGAGTTTTCTTAATGTATGCCAGGTAAGCCTTCCTTGATTCGTTGCCTTGCGAACATTAAATCCTTAGCAATAGGTCTGGAACTACTTATTCGGACCAAACACGACAAACTTCAGGCCAAGTTCAAAGAGCAAGTCGATCGACACTGCATCGTATTTTCTTGGATTGTAATTGTTTTATGCTGTGCTGGCTTACGATTTTTTTACCAACTTTACATATGGTTGCAGCAAAACTGATGCAGAGATAATTTTCCGCGACGCTACATTCCTGAACATGACGACCACGGGCTACGTGTGGGTGGTCACAGAACAGGCGCTGGACGCCGCCAATGCTCCTGAGGGGCTACTTGGCCTGCGCCTCGTCAATGCTACCAACGAACATGCTCACATCCAGGATTCGATGTGAGTACATTTTATGCTATCTAGGAAGTAACTGTATAAATACTAGCGTGTGGAATTCGAAACAAAGGCAAAATACTCAAATAACAAAAGTCTATCTACTCGGAATCACCACCAGAGGGTAACTATCTTCTATACTTGTACCTACACTACACCTTACTTGTATCAAACTTTATTCCTATTTTGACAGCTATGTTCTGGCTTCGGCCATACGAGACATGAACACAACAGAAGAAATCAATGCGCCACCATCGGACTGCGATAACTCTGGAAGTACCTGGAATACAGGGCGGCATCTCTTCGATTACATCAGAAAGCAAATATTGGAGAGCGGGGCCACCGGCCACGTGGCATTTGATGACCACGGGGACAGAGTTAATGCCGAGTACGATATGGTAAACGTCAGAGCTCAAGGAGAGCACGTAGCTGTCGGGAAATATTTCTATTCAAAGGTGAAGTATACTTGATAATAAGGTGTTGACATAACCATACCATTGAGCTATGGCAATACAAGTTTCTGTACCATAGGTCCCTGCGCAGTTTTCTCATCAGTTGGATAATCCGAGAATACACAGAGCAGACAGAAAACATAATGTTACAAGTTAGAAGTATAGTAATTAACTTCATCCCTAACCACATCATTCATGTTGCAGGAAACGCACAAAATGCGGCTAGAGCTCAAAGAACAAGAGATAATTTGGATGGGCCGTAGTCCTTCAAAGCCAGAGGGGTTTATGATACCCACCCACCTGAAGGTATGCTTCTTCAAGCTTTCTTACTAGTTACTTAACTAAAAGAGGTTGATAGTTATAATGTAACCAGACTTTTTTTTCAGGTATTAACGATAGAAGAAAAACCGTTTGTGTATGCGCGACGGGTCGATGACGGCAGTGATTGCACCGCTGAAGAGATACCATGTCCACATTACAATGCCACCGAAGATACAGGTACAACATACGACTCTCAAAACTCCAAAAAACAAATTATTTCATCATTATTCTCAAAATTACAAATTATTTTACTGAATCATTTGTACAACGGAGACTGGAATCTCCTAACTAAGGTAACACGGTTACGTTAGGACCCAGCACCCACCAACTACTTGTAATCTTTCAACTTTCATGCAATAAGTACATTACATTGAAAACCATCTCAAAAAAGGTTATAATAGTAACCTAAATCTCATAAGCGCATTCTCTTTTTACAGATCAACTCTACTGCTGCAAGGGCTTCTGCATGGATCTCCTGAAGCACCTCGCCACGTGGATTAATTTCACTTACTCTTTGGCTCTATCTCCAGATGGACAGTTTGGGCACTATGTCATAAAAAACTTTTCTGCGCCTAGTCCGAAAAAGGAGTGGACTGGTCTTATAGGTACAGTCTTTCAATACCGTCTTGTCGAACTGATGGGCTGAGATAGGCCATAGGCCCATTAAAATGGGACATTACTAGTAAAATACGTACCTTCCCTTTCTAACAGATGGGTGTTTGTCTCAGCTTGTCAGACCGACTAATGGTCTGTGGTGCCCAAAAGCGATAGATATGTTTGAAAATTTAAGAAGATTTGATTGACTGACTAAGTACCTTACCTGACGTCTCGACAGGTGAACTGGTCTATGAGCGAGCGGATATGATTGTGGCTCCATTAACCATCAACCCTGAACGGGCAGAGTTTATAGAGTTCAGCAAGCCTTTTAAATATCAAGGTATCACTATTCTAGAGAAAAAGGTAAGAGTTTTCTTCGCCTACAATAATAAAGTAGCTTCTTCCCTACTTAATAAAATGTTAAATACGTCTCACACGCGCACCGCATAACCCTTACACGGGCTTCCATGATTTTTGATTATTCCTTTCCAAAATCTCATTATTACATCGCATTGGAATTGGATACGTTAGTTCAGGCAACATAAACAAATATTTTTAATGTTTACAGCCCTCCAGATCTTCAACACTGGTATCTTTCTTGCAACCATTTTCGAATACTTTGTGGATATTGGTGATGGTATCGGTACACGTGGTGGCATTGGTGCTATACTTGCTGGACAGATTTTCACCATTTGGACGATTTAAGCTGGCCAACATAGATGGGACAGAAGAAGACGCTTTGAATTTATCCAGCGCTATTTGGTTTGCCTGGGGCGTGTTATTGAATAGCGGTATTGGTGAAGGTACCTACTGAATATTTCAATGTTATCTACAGACCGCTCGTGAACTTAAGAGGATTTGGAAAGGGACTCCAGAACGCGGGATATGACATTCACAGTAACAGCTCTTTCCAGTCCCCAAATACTCGTATCTACTCAGCGCGTGACCCGTGGATGTTTTTAACCAATAAATCCTATAATTTTAGTAGTTGATAAATATTATGTAATGCTTATTTTTCAGGTACACCTCGTAGTTTCTCGGCCAGAGTACTCGGAATGGTGTGGGCAGGCTTTGCCATGATCATTGTCGCTTCGTATACGGCCAACTTGGCTGCTTTCCTCGTGCTCGAACGCCCGAAAACCAAACTCACTGGGATTAATGATGCTAGGGTAAGTAAAGTATTAGTAGGTAACAGTCAGAGATACGTTGCATTGTACACATTTTTGCAGAGACATAAGGACGACAAATGTTATGATTATTATCAACGACTCTAGGTATTTTATATAGAGATGTTTTGCATCAATACTTATTATGGAGCCCTTATGCTAGCACATTTGAGCTAGCATTATCGTTTATTAGCAGACTGTAAATATTATGCGATTAACGCTAATCTATGCCAGTGGGCAGCTATGTTTTGACTCTTGGACTAGATACTAATAAGTGCTGGAGAACTCCTGTTGGCAATGTTAACGGATGTCCATCAATTTTCTAAATAGCAATTTAAAATGTTTCGTTATTTACCTTGTTTTAACTTGCAGCTTCGAAACACAATGGAGAACCTAACTTGTGCCACTGTGAAGGGCTCTGGAGTAGACATGTACTTCAGGCGTCAAGTGGAACTTTCCAATATGTATCGCACCATGGAAGCGAATAACTACGATAACGCGGAGCAGGCCATTCAGGACGTCAAAAACGGGTAAGTAGATATACATTTACCAAAAATATTAGGTTCAGATCTTACGTTATGTTACGTTACGTTATGTTTATGTACTTAAATCACAGTGAATGAATTTTCTGCCACCATTAATCCTGAACTCAGTGGTAGTTCAAAGCTAATCGGCATGCGAGCCATACATCCGATGTGGTCTTAGTTTAAGCCCTCGTTCATTAGACGCTAAAACGGCGTCTAAAAATTTATGCTGCAATAAACTGACATTTCTTGGTGGCGGAGATTGACATGAGATTGGAGAACATGGTTTCAAAATTGCGCTCTTCCCTTGCGTCGCTTCAATGAGCGACGGGCCTAACGCGCTCATTTTTTTCAGGAAATTAATGGCCTTTATCTGGGATTCCTCTCGTTTGGAATTTGAAGCAGCCCAAGACTGTGAATTGGTGACTGCTGGAGAGTTGTTTGGCCGTTCTGGATACGGGGTTGGCTTACAAAAAGGATCCCCTTGGGCTGATAAAGTGACACTGGCAATACTCGACTTTCATGAAAGTAAGTAATCGCGCTGTACCTTATCTTATCCCTATGCTCCCAAAGCATAGGGATTTGTAAATCTTATGCCGATAATGTTGTTTAAAATTAAAACCATGGAGAAGCTATGAGGCCATAAAGTGTTAGACGAAATGCTATTTACTCTTTTGCACCATTTTCTAAGCAACTACGCTATGTTTTAGGTGGCATAATGGAGTCGCTCGATAACGATTGGATTTTAAGGAACAATCTCCTAAACTGCGAAGAGAACGAAAAGACTCCGAACACTTTGGGTTTGAAGAACATGGCGGGGGTGTTCATCCTGGTGCTAGCGGGCATAATCGGGGGGATAGTGCTTATCGTGATCGAGGTGGTGTACAAACGGCACCAGATCAAGAAGCAGAAGAGGATGGAGATAGCCAGGCACGCGGCGGACCGCTGGCGCGGGACCATAGAGGTAAACAAGACAAAGAGGCCGCAGCCATGGACCACAGATAACTCAAAGACCATTCATTACGGAAACTAACATTTCAATTACGAAACTGGATCATATCATAGTATCTATACGCGCGGAATGCGCCATGTTGTAATGTTCAAAGTTTAGATTAGTAGATTCGATTTGGAACTAAATTATAATTGTTAAAGCTCAATACTAAAAATATATGATTCATATTTATTTTTATTTTCACTCACGACGTGGTTAGCTCCCCACTTCAGCTCATCGGCTCTGTACAACGACATAGAAATGGCTCGCATTGGAGCCTATTAAAATAAATTATTTAGAAATGTTGGTCGAATAACATTGACACTTAAAAAAATGGGATCTACCCTATTTTGAGTCATTTCTGTGTCAATTCCGACAGTCAACTTCATACCAAGAAATTAATTAGGTATCTGTCAGTCGGATATAGCTAGATGCCCCGACGACTTCGTTGGACACATTATTATATAGCTTTCGTAAGTAGATGCATATATAGAACAAGTAAACATCGGTCTGTTTTTGAGCGGCATCGGTGATGTTTCAGAAACGGAAGACTATGAGGGCTTCGATAATGCCTTCGCAACGGCGTGCAAAGTCCAACGGAGTGAAGGAAGCTGGAAGCATCAGCTTGGCTGTGGATCGGGGTGCGAGGCGGCGCGACGAGCCGAGAGTGCCCCGATACCTCCCCGCTTACACTCCCGATGTATCTCATCTAGTTGTCTAACTTAAATCATAAAATCGTATGCTTTACGATACAGATCATTTCATTAGCGTATAATAGATCACTGATGCCGCGGCTTAGGGGCGGCATCGGTCTGTGGAGCATCTTACAGGGGGCTGGCGGCACAAAGAAATGTGCGCTATATCTTCTATTGATGACATTATTTTTATGTACCTGAGCTTGAACAAAGCGTAGGTATTGAAATCCCGTACTAAATAAAGTGCAGTGCAACTAGTTCATTCACTCATTTTAGTAGGTCATCGTGTAGAAGCAATAAAACACCAAAGATAGTCTTAGTAAATTACTTAGGTCGTCCTAGATTTAATCACAACCACACCTAGCTATAAGTTACTGCGATCGCTGTGGTCAATGTGCGGCATTAAATTGAATGGCTCTAAGTTCCTTCGATTTTTCGACTAGCAACGGAAACTACGACAATAAATTGCGTCTTCACTAGGCGCAATATTTCACTGGAATTTATGCAAACCCCGTCAAGTCATGAATTTTAATGATGGTAATATTACTATTAGTTTTACTAAGCATTAAACGATTAACGTTTTTATTTAGGTACTAATAAAAAGTCCGTGTCCTTTTACCGGTGTGGGAAATATTATTACATTGTATTGTTTTTTAATGCCAGCGACACAAGAAACGAGTATTAGTTTAAGTAGGTATTACAATATTGTTATTCCGTGAAATAAATAAATGTATTACTAATTATTCCTCCTTTTTACACATTTTTATATGATAACCTGTAATAGTTGTATTTCCCCGTCCCAAGTCCATTTTCATGCATTTCCTCACAATACGGTAATATAAATATCAATAAAAAATTAATCTATTTCCGACCACGAAAGAAACCTTTCCGGCTTGGTGATCGGGTTGGGTAGGTGGTTGAAAAATTCAGGTTTCAATAAGAACGATACCATTTTTTGACCCCGGGAAATGCATAAAACTGCATACCACTACGTAACCTAAGGCCATGGGGGGTGACAGCCAGATGTTACCAACCTGTGCCTTCACGGTGATGCCGTGGGATCGCTATCAAGCCACCACGACATCACCAGCACCTCCGTCCTAGGGCGGACCCTCTCCGTAAAAGGCACACTGTAGCATGGCTAGTGTGCCTTCCCCACCTGCTTCCCTCCGGCCAACCGGGCCGTCCCCCAGGGAAGCCAGGAACCAACACCAGACACACAGGGTCCGCATGTGTATCCGGTGTCAGTCCCTCCCTCACCGCCACGGGAGGACAAACGCCCCTGCCCCGCAGCCGTCTACGGGAGGACAAACGCCCCTACCCCGCAGACACTCCCGCCTGTCCTTACGGACCGCGGTGGGCCAGTCCTCCGCCTCCCGCCCCCAGCATATGAGGTAGCGGCAGCCTGCAAGGCTGAGCTCTCGGGACGCAGAGGACTAGTCCACTGCCACCACGCAGCGGCACAGGTCACCCGTCTGGTGCCTGCCCGCAGTGCCCCCCAAAAGGAGACGTCGGAGGGATGCTGCCCGTGCCCGACGCTCCGCCCTCTCGTGCCGCACCTGGAGAGTCCTCTAACAGAGGAAACCCGGTGCGAGACCCCCCAACCCCCCCTGACAGGCTCATTCGCAGCATCGGCAAGTGATCAATTAGGGGCCCCTAAGAAATCACTTGCCGTTGCTCCCGGGGTGCACCGGCCAAGACGCTTCCCTTTCCTGCGGATCAACCGGATCAAGAAGAATGAGAAGAATCCAGACACTGGGAGGTTTCCTGTCTAGCACCCCCATCAGAGGGACCTGGCATTGGCTCCATTGTGGGCGGAAGTAGTGGGTAAGGCGAAGAACACACTGAAATCGCCCATCGCCGCGATTTTTTCCGTGTAGCTGCGCATAGTAGTTGCGAGTCGCCGCGATTTACGCGCCAGTGTGCGCCACCCCGCGATTTTTCTATACAATTCGATGATTCTACATACAAAGTAGGAAATCGCCGAGTCGCGTGTCGCCGCGATTCGCGCTGCAGTGTGAGATCCGCCTAAATCACGCACAAGAGTCCAGTACAAACATTGTATTGTTTATATAATAAAAGCCACTAACACTAACAGAAAACACTGAACGAAATGTCATTAAATCACGATCTAATTATGTAATTAGTAACACGAGTAAAATGCCATTCAAATAATAATCTAATTACAAGAACGAATAAAATGCTATTTATTAGGTAAATCACAACAACATGCAATATAAGTGCCAAATAACGTAACGAAACTACACCAAGTTAAATCAAAGTTCTTGAACTAAAAACTTTATAAAGAAACGGAAACGAATCCGTGGGTCAAGTGGTAAGTATTTATCGTTCACACGAAATAGGTACACGGCACGGTTAAAGGCCAACGCACACCGGCTGCGTGTGCGTTTCGTGCACGCAGCAGCTCCTTGACTTTGTGCGTAACGCGTTCAAAATGGCGGCTCAAAGTCAAGGAGCTGCAACGCGCACGCATCCGGTGTGACCCGGCCTTAAGGGTTAGCGCACGATGCGATGCGACTCAACCACGGGCACCACGGCCCAAATCTTAATGCCCGATTGCTCGCTCGGCATCGAAAGCAAAGCACTAAGAATTAATAACTCATTTCATTCATAACCCAGACCCACGGCTACGTTCGGCGGTGTTTACAATAACCGCCCCGTTTCAGTGAACAAAAATATCCTCTGTGACAATCACGGTTAATGCTGTTAATGTTAAACATTGCGCTTAAGAATGCGCGGGCCCAGATCATTGAGAGCTTAAGGGCGCTCCGCGCCGACTTAATTATATATGGACTTTTGACGTTTTTGTTTTGTTTGAAAGGGGTAGGACTGCCATCAGTCTCGGATTTGTCCTAGTTTAGAGAGCGTCCGGGGACCGTCCGGGAGGGGTTTCATTTGTAGTCCGGGTTTGCTACTCGTGGCTCGCGAGAGGGCCAATATTCAGCGTTTTTACGGCGTTTTATTTTCGTCATTATTGTCTCAGTAAATATTGTTCAAAAAAACGATGCCTAGAGTTAACTTTTTATGAAACCGAAAAACAGTCCCGAGGTTAAGTCTAGTTTTATCAAAATTGTCACGATTTATCCTTTCGTTATAGTAAATAATCGTCGGACAACAATGATTGTCAAACCGCGCGACCAAAACGCTCGGAGAATCGCCCTCGAGAGCTAATGCAACCCCCCCCCCCCCCCCTACGCTTTTTGTCCTAGGTGTCAAATTTTGGAGATGGCAGCCCTCGAATCTAATGATGGGATCTTGGAGAAATCAATAGAAGTCTTCAAATATTAAAGGCTCAACTATAGCGGTTCGCGCACTTTGTAAAATTAACCTAGATGTGGTATCGCTTATCATCAATTACCTTTTCTCTTTCTGCATACTGGGTGTCCACATTGTTTACATTCGATTTTTTATTTTTTTCATGTAATTCACCCTGAATTCCAGCCTGCCGAGGACTTGGGAGGGATATTTGAAATAAAACATTAATATTAACACATCTATATATTTACATAAGAATTTAACAGTGCCATAATGGGGATTATACATTGTACCTTATTTAAGAGCTATTGTGCTCTGCCGATTACGTCCGTCAAAAGCAAGCCGAAGGATACTGTAACTGCCAGGTAAATACATAGTAGGAATGTTGCGACACTGGAAGGTTCGCCCACGGCGCTACACTGCGCGCAGCCAAATCTTTGCCTCGATTTAGGTGACCACAGCATAGGATGCTGCCGCCGTGTGCCAACCTTGCAGCACTCAATCCTACGCGAAACGAACAACAATATAGGTAGACCAAATATATAATTCCGAAACATCCAGTAACAACATCTATTATTATAAGGATATAATAACATTTTCACATACGATTAGTTACGTCGATCTACTGTTGCGAAGTCGCTCATGACTTGTGCGGTAGTAATACTGAAGGCGGACGAAGGTGCAGGGACGCCTAGCTCCTTAACAGAATCGACTTAAGGCTATCAATATTACCTAGTTATATGGTAACAATGTCTAAACTACTCTAGAATACGAATGAATTGTAAGAATAAAATATTTTTTCCTCTGTAGACATCGGTGTCGAGTAGGCGAAACTAACATACAGTTAAAGTAGAATACTCGATAAAGCAGAAACCAGAAACTTACATGATCACACATTATTTACTTCTGACGACTCGACGGGAACATTCATCAGTTAAATATTCTAGACAGCGAAGTTGTACGCATTATTATAATATAATTAATTAGGCAAAGGAAAACATTTATCATAATAATAGTGTTTAGTTCTATGAATAATAAAGATTTAAAATAAGTTACAAGTAACAGATGTGTTGGGGTTTTTAGTCGGTGAACTTGCGGTTGGGGTTGCGGCCGAAGAGGGCCGTGCGGATCTGCGGCAGCAGCTGCGCCGCGATCAGCTCCAGGCGCGACTCCAGGGTGTTGCTGATCTGCAACCACCAATCACGATCAATATACGAGTATATACATTATACACACCAGTGGCGTGGCGGATAAGATATCCTTGGGCAAGCCGGTGTAGATTTAGCGTACATTTTTCGTAAGAGTTGTAGAATAAGGTGGTCAAATGTCTGATATTAGGCAAGCCGGTAGGAATCGAGTTCTTTGGAAGCCACGCCACTGATACACACTAACATATTTGACTACTAAATATTGATTTGGAATGTTACGATTTTCGTAACAAAACGGGACTTAATCGCTTCATCATATGGTAGTTCATTTCATTACCAATATTTACCCACCAGCGCCTATCTCTAGTCTTGTGAGAGCAATGGAAGACCATGCAGTAATAAAAGTGTTGAAATAACTCTGGTTAATATACAGTGAACAATATTGAACCTTGACGTGAAAATGAGGTACAGTCAACTACAAAAAGTTTTTATACAGTTTCATATTTATCTTCTCGGGGTACAGGTAAAAGAAATTAGAGGGGTCTTTGTAGTTAACTAATAGCTATAATCAAAATGAAAACATCACTAACCCAATTTTTCCTTTGTATGGTCAAAAACAAATAGCTTTGCTGTTTCCACAATAAAAAAAACTATGATTATGTCAAGACCTAAAACCGTCCTCATATAATAAGAACATTTTATAAACTCAACACATATTTTATGCAGGGTTGTAAAATGGATTAATATAAGGAACATGGTATACAGCGTGGGAGGGACTATACCTACAAACCTTAACTATAGATTCTAACAACTATTGGGAGTAAAAAATGTTATGTGATGTATAGTCGAAAAACGCTTACTTTCCGAGATATTCATTATTTTGTAAATGAAAAATCCCAAGTGTGTAACAAACCCTAATAAATGTGACTAAGATACCTTTACTATTTTTTTTAAATCCTTTAACTAAACAGGAATTAACCTTCGCAGTATTTGATGGTAAGCGACTACGAGGCCAAAAAATTGACCTTTCGTTTCCATTTTAGCTTTATTTTTAATAACTTTTCAGCCAGTAAGGACATGTTTATAACGAGGGGCTTAATTTACTGATGTATTTTGTTCCATAAGACTATTAATGTAAAATGACAATATTCGACCCATGTTGATATAACATTTTTTACTCGTCACACCACCAGGAATTCATGGCTAAAGTATGTCGGTATAGTCCCTCCCACCCTGTATAATTGCTGACACTTTTAGTTAACTTTTGTATCATCTGCTGACAAGCAGAAGTCACTAAGTAACAAATACCTACTTAAAGCAACCCTCGCATCTCAGTATTGATTCACTAATTAGATACGACCTTTTGAAGAGCAGTGGCAGAAGTTTTAGTGACTTTTGCTTGTCACCAGGCGGTATGTAAAATTTGTCTTGATTTATGTAATTTGTCTTGTGAGTTACTATGGATGGTGTGATGGCATTTATGAGATACAATAGTTTTTTTCTGGCTAAAGAATAAAATATTGTGGAGAATGGATTATTTTTCCCGACAGTGGATCGCGAGAGTGCCACCATGTAAGTAAGCATGTCCGATGATAAAACTTCATTATGCCTTAATAATTGATGACACCAAAATAAAATGATTATTTGATAATGACAGCTATTAGGTTTTGAATAAAAAAGTTTTATAGCTAGAACAGATCGTGGTTGTTACCTTAATGCGCCCCTTAGCTGCAACAAGATCGATCCCACCGCAAGTCTCTGCAGGCAGGAAGTTCTCGGACTCCACTTTGAGCTGGACATCCTTGGCAATCTTCTCCTTGTAGCTTCCCTGCGCCTTGGTGAGGATTCCCTCTACCAGGCTCTTATCGGCCTGTCGTACGCGGAGGGTTACGTTGGATTCCATCAACTAGATTGAAAAACAAAGAAAAAAAATTGGTTCTTCATATGCTCCAACTAAAAGAAATAATTCACTGTAAGGGTTTTTAATTATATTTATTTATCTTAATCATAATCCTTTACTTTTGGATTCCGACTTTTTAAACTCTTCATTCCAATGCTAAAAAAGTTAAAGATGGACTACAACCAACAATTTCAGCTGCTATTAAAATTCTGATCTTATAGTCCGATATGGTTCTAATTCAAGACCAAGGTGCCACTACAAAACCGTAAGTGTACAAAAGTATTTATCTAATTATGAAAATACTGCACTAATATGTGACGTTCCACGGGAAAAGGTACCTTATGGTTGGTATTGAGTTAAGCACAGATCCTAAATCTGTGTTAAATAAGCTATCTAATACAAAAAGAATCACGACCCTAAGTACCATACTTTTTTTTAAAAAAAACATCAAACCTGCACATGCTAAAATTGCACTTTTGAGAAATCGTCAAAAGAAGTTTAAAACTAATTTTAAGTATGTTCCCGTTGGAAGTTATGGAGATGATGATTGATTATGTATCTCAAGGTATTTTTCTTTGGAAATCAGTAATGGTTTTTTTAATGTGACTTCCAGGTCGTGAAAAATCAGCCTTTGATTAGAACAAGTCGCTTATGAGAACGAAATTAAAAAAAAAAAAATTCGGCCTGTTCTTTAACATATTGTAATCTGAACCATTGTATATAGTTAGAGATATTAGACTGCACATTTTGGGATAGAAATAAAATCACATTGTTAACGAAATATTTTTATTTTAATTAAAATGTCATTTTTATTATATGTTTCATCATTCCTATAATATTCACAATTTTCGTATAATGAGTTCAAAATTATATTTAATCAGTCTACACAAGTATCTCAAAAGTGTCATTATTATTCTACAAGTCGTATTTTTTTATTTATAAACGATTGAAGTTACGTAAAAATCACAAATTATTCCCATACATTTGAGAAAAGGTACCTTATGGCGGGCCATAAGCAAAAATTATTGATAATTACAGTATGGCACGATATTTACATTATTTATTGACAAATCTTGTATTAAGACAGAAAACTGAAGAAAAAAGATTATTAGAAATTTACTTCAAATCTTGACCAATTAAGAGTAATTCTCAAATGTGACGTCTTACGTAAAAAGGTACCTTATGAGGGTTTCTAGTTACGGAGATATTCAATGTTGTGTAAAAATTGTGTTTTTTTTATTATGTATTTCCATTTAGTAAATTATATGTTACGACACGTCTTTGCCTATCTTTATTTTTGTTATAGGCGAATTAAAGGCTGAATAATATGCTTCTACAGTTAAGTACAAAAGGTACTTTATGGCGGTGTAATTTAAAAATGTTAGAAATACTTGTCGTAACTTGCTCAGTTTTTGTCCTTCATACCGCCGTGCCGTGGTATTATTTTGGTTACACCGCCAGTACCGCCACGCATCTGTCCTACTCTCACCAACACTTTACGTATCGTTCTCTCTCGGTCTTGCTGGCCGCTCGGAGTCTCAGCCGGCCGGCATGAGCAGTATTTGCTTACCTTTTCGTTCGAATAGTTGTGAGAGAGAAGTGTTCGTCGTGGATTTTAGCGTGTTTTAAATTAAAAAGATTCTTTTTCTTAAGTGGTCAAAAATTACAGAAACCGCCAAAAAATGTCTTCTTTCGTAATTTTTTCGAAAAAATGAATAAAAACCTTTTTCTAAAATGGTCAAAATGATAGCATTTGCATTCGCCAAAAAGTGTTTTTTATTTTTGTATTTTTTTTGAAAAAAAACAAGGTTTTTCTAAAATGGTCAAAAAGTTTCACGATTCGCCAAAAACACGTTTTTATGTTTAAAAAAAAAATGTTTTTAAGACTTTTTCTAAAAAGGTTGAAAGGGTAACATGACAAAGTGGTAAAAAATTATAGAAACCGCAAAAAAAAGTCTATTTTTGTAAGTTTTTTCGAAAAAAAAAATTAAAAAACTTTTTCTAAAATGGTCAAAAATGATGGGCATTCGCCAGTGTTTTTTTTTATTTTTGTCAATTTTTTTAAAAAAAACAAGGTCTTTCAAAAAATGGTCAAAAAGTTATACGATTCGTCAAAAACACTTTCTAATCTGTTTTAAAAAAATGTTTAATAATTAAAAATTTTAAAAAACGACATACAAATGTATTTATTTTTATTTTTTTTTTCAATTCCGAATCTGTGGCACCCAGTGGCCCTTTCCTTCCAAATTTTCAGCTTTCTAGGATCATTTCGAAAATTTTTGCTTACCATTATGCAGGCCGCATGCTTGTTTGCCACCGTCGTGGTATAAAAAAGAAATAAGCAAAAGTTGCTAGTAAATTTTATTAATGAATTTTATCAACAGCTTTATCATTTTTGTATGTGATCCGCCATAAGGTACCTTTTCTACTAAACTTTGAACCCAATTTTTATATAGAAAAAATTAACGTACAGCAGTGAAACCAAGCTACAAATACACGTCTATTCCTATATTTTACAATTTTGCATAAAAGAAAAAAATGATGATTTTGGAGGATTTCACAAAACCGTTCATATCTCCGTAACTAGAAACCCTCATAAGGTACCTTTTCACGTAGGACGTCACATATATATTAGTAGTTTTAAACTTTCAATTTAAATAAACAAGACTCCGTTACTTATTTACATAAATATAAAATGCCCGAATTAATATACACGCACAGTTGATTTTTGGTAGAAAAACTGTTATTGTACTTGTAACACTTCCGATTAAGCTATTCCATAACTCCGTCCATTTAATGTTGAGGATCTAATTCTACGTTTGAATTGTCAACGTGACCGCTATAAATGGTTTTAAAAGTATTTCAATTAAACTTTCTTATCACTGTTCCTTAAAATTATTTACTTTTTATCAAAAATATTAGTCACCATTTAAAAATATATTAATAATAATTTAATTTATAAAATGGTTGGGTCTCTGAAATATTCACTTGACAATATGACATAAGTAACTTAAACACATTTGACAGTTACAGATTATGTCGTAGTTTTTAAGGTTCCGTACCAAAATGGTAAAAAAGGAACCCTTATGGTACGACTCTGTCTGTCTGTCCATCTGTCACAGCAAGATATCTCAGGATCTACTGATGCTATCGACTTGAAATTTGGATGGATGGATGGATGAATTGGGGATGTCGAAAATCAAAAGTAGAGCTTAATGTGTAGATTCCAAAACTATTTTTGTTTTTTTTTTTCTTAGACATGTAGTTTTTGATTTAATACAAATAACTTGCCAAGAGCATGCCGGACCATGCTCAGTGTAGGGTTCCATAGTCGTAACTTTATAGTTACGACTATGGAACCCTACACTTCTCCTTACCTTATGGTAAAAAATACGATGTAAAAAAAGTACAACAACAAAAGAGCGTATCTTCATAGCAATTACGTCCTTTTGTTGAGAAGCGCAGTTTATCGGCAATAACTAAAAAACGGTTAATCCGATCTTATTGAAAATAATTTTCGTTGAAAGTATTAAATAAGCGTTATCTTTGTAAATTTTTTTATATTATTCGGACACACGGTTTAGAAGATGGAGGGGCGGGGGGCACAATTTTCACAACTTTCGGAGCGATTATTTGCAAAGGTATTCACTTAATCAAAAACATTACTTAAGAACCTTAAAATTTTTTTGAAAGAGCTGTCGAACTATGTACCACACGTTAGTATTTTCTGAAAAAAATTTTTTAGCTTCTCTGTAACATGTATGGAGTGCCCCCCTTAAAAATATTTATTTTAGTTATTTAACTACCAAACTAAGTAGCGGCTCATACAAGAGACCTATATTCCAACTTTCATCAATATCCATCGTATAGTTTTTGAGTAAAATGCCTGTGACATACGGACAGACGGACGGACTTCGAGGGTTCCGTTTTTGCCATTTTGGCTACAGAACCCTAAAAACGTAAAAAAAAATACCATTATCTCCGAAGTTACTGAATAGAAAAATCTGGAATAATCACCGATCATTAATATCATCCTAAATATTACAGGAAAAATAAAACGGTTTTCCTAACGTGCAGCGTTTTTTAGAAATTCGCAAAAATTGTAAGACAAATTTATTTGCTCCTACTAAACTAACCGCGATATATGTCGATGTGTAGGGACAACAATTTTTCAAGAGCAAAGTTAAGTTAGTCGAATTATCCACGTATCTACTGACGAGTTTGTACGGAACCCTCGGTGCGCGAGTCTGAGTCGCACTTACCCGGTTTTAATTTGGTCTTGAATTAGAATTCGGAGTATAGTTAAAGGTATTCCAGCAGTTCCAGGCCAATTTATGTAGTACATTATTACTATGTACCTATGTAAAATAAAATTGTATATGGTAACAAGTGAATGTGGTTTACCTGGAACAGAGCCTGCACGATGAGTGTGACAAGCAGATCGGAGTAGTGTCCCGAGTCATTGGGCACCTCAGCCAGGCGCTTGCGGGCCTCGTCCAGTACATTGCGCACGTGGTCTTCACGCACTTTCAGCACCTTTAGACGAGCTTGATTCAGCATGTTCGACGATTGGCTGCATATGAATGACATAATAAATTTATATTTGATGATATATTGTTATTTTGGTACCTATAATAACATTTTTATAATGTTAATTGCATAGCATCAACATCCAATTCAAAACCCTTTGTTGGTGCTGATTTGAAGGACTTAAGCAAACAAAACGGGACTTAATCGCGTAAAAACATGCTACTACCTCGACGTTTCGGGCGTGCCGTGACGTCAATGGTCGCCAAGGGAGCGGCCCGTTTTGTTATAATAATGAGTGAAAATCATGAAAGTTTAAATCAAGTTTTGAGCATATGACTTTGCGAAAAGCCCATTTAAAGTCAGACCTAGTGAAACATAGCATTCAGGGCAAATAATAAAATGAAAATTTGTTTATAATTCATTCCTTGAATCCTTGCACATCTTCCCCTTTCTTTTAGGCTACTTTTTGACTTTGATCCAATATTTGGCAAGAGGCTGCCTAAGATCTCCAAAAATTTATTTATAATTGAAATCTCATAAAAATTATTAGGAAGTTATTGGTAGATTGTTTATTTATATAAACTAAAACAATCTGAATAAAAAATATAAAGAAAACAGATTGTAGCTTTGATCAACTATCAATTGATTTTCAGCTTTGAAAGTATAAGCTATGAGACATATTTTATTTCACACGTCCGAGGTATGTACATAACATAAACTGTAAATTACAAAGTCCTTGATTCTAACTTTATCTCTTAGATAACAGCTACTATTCTGCTATAATACTATGCAGTGTTATAGCAAAAAATCAAGTCTAACAATAATCAGGCTAAAATGAAATTATACACTATTTAAAAAAAATATATATAAGGGCGGGCCCTGTGGTATCAAGTCTATGTTCATGTGTACTCATGTATCGTCAAGTCCAGGTGTCTGTATTAGTGCAATATTGTTTTCCATCTTCACAATTAATTAAGGTGACCATTTCATAGTTCTAAATCATTTCATAACTATTTTCAAATGCAATCATGCATCTCACAACTATCTTCAGGTGCCCATTAGTTTCCCACAGACATAAATGAAATCACATGATTGGTCAGGTGCAGCATTATGATAAGAGTATAAGAGGCATAGTTATTATTACATTAACCTAGTATTTGTTTTGTAACTGAGAATTGAACCTAGTACAAATTAAGGCTTTTCGAGGATTATTTTTTTATGACACAGTAAAAGCTATATAGATTGACATAAGAGCTTGACGCCATTGGAATCTAATTGGAATAAGCTTAAATTTTAATCCTAATTTACATTTGACTTACATCTCAAGTCAGAGGGTAGTCCTTGGGAACTCAAGGATTAAAGAAAAGTAGAGCTAAAATAGATGTAGGAATGTGAGTTCTTACAAATGGAAAAGCATTTGTTTCTCACATATCTTAACCTTATAGCTTATTACATGGATCCTCTGAGTTAAAGGTAATAGGTAACATACATCTTTTTCTGGAGTTCCACTTGCTTCTCCTTCTTCTCATAGAATTCCATGATCTTGAGCCGCTGCTGTTGCACCAGACGACCCTTCTCAATGTTGAACTCCTCCTCGGCCTTTGCATCGATTTCTTCAGCCTTTTCGTTGGCCTCTTGTTCGATGAAGGCCATCATGTGCTTGATCTGGTGGTGGAAAAACCAACATATTACAATGTGGGCAATAAGAAATCATGCGTAAAGACGGAAAATCATCAAAGGCAACGCCATCAAAGGACAGCTATTTATCATCCATCTACAGCATCTTGGATCAATCTGACAAATTTCATGTCTTTGGATTTATACGTGTAGCGTACACTACGATATTGCATTTCTCATAAACTTACCTGCTTTTGAACATCTGCGTCGCTTAGCGCCATGGCTGATAGTTAATATTTAACACCGCTCACACGTAAATCAGCCGATAATCAGCCAGAAAATTGAAAACTGGCCGAAAGAAGTAAGTCGACGCCTATTCAGACGTGCTTCTTCATTGAACGATCATATGATCGTCGATGTTGCCAACCGTTTAAAACTATCTCCCATTTTTAGTTGACCATAGACAATGTTAAAGTAAAATCATAATCATCTAAATTTTATTATAGTTTTACTTGAGCAATGTCCTGAGTTTTAAACGGATTACATTAGATAAACGCATACTAAATGGGAAATTTAGTTAATAAATCACATTACTATTGCATTTGTTATTTATCTGCCACACCTCTTGTCTCTCTTAATTGCTCAGAAGTTAACTGGAGCAGGATCATTACATGGATGAGTTCACCTTTGCAGATAATCATTACTTGTCAATTGTGTACTCAACATATTATTTTGTGCCGTAAATATTGAAACTGTCCTTAACGATCAAACAAAAAACGGAACCCTTATATGATCATTTTGTTGTCCATCTGTCTGTCCGTTCGTCCGTCCATCTGTCTGTCTGTCTGTGAAGATCCTTTATATTAGGAACGCGTGGAGGTATCGAGCTAAAAATAAAACCATATACTCAACTCTACAGTCCCTTGAAGCTATGAAAAAATCAAACTTCTAGGTTAACGTTAAAAAAGATACGGCCGTTTATACCACAAAAAACGTATATTTCGACACTCTCACGGGAATCAAAATTTATAGGGTACTTTAATAGTAAAGAGTCCGACTCGCACTTTTCTGGTTTATTTTCTTAAAATTAACGTCTTAGAAGAAATATTTCCAAATTTAACCTAACTAAATCCAAAATTTACTGTTGCTTTCTCGAAATCGATTTGTGTTGAGATATTATTAAAGTCTAGTTTGTGTGTGTAGTAAGTACCTAGTGATGGTGGCTAATATGAAACTGGAACCAGAAATTTTGTTGTGTCACTCCCCAGTGCTTGGCACCCGGGGACTTCCACCCCTCCGCCCTCCCTTACACCGCCACTGCGGCAAGGCCTAACATAGACTCGTGCCGAAGATTCCATGTCAATTTGTGAGAAAAGCCTGAAAAGTGAACTATTTCCTTATTATGGTGACATTACACAATATCAAATTTCTGTCTTAGTAAATATATGTCACTTGTCATATCCTCATCCCATTGAAAAACCTACAAAAAGGTAACATTTCATCATCCTTCACTGGCGAAGGATAGGAAGCAAGATCTTATGGTGCAAACATAAGGCAAGCATATTCAATTTCCAGCTTTAGTAAAAAAGTGATACTAATATTTATGTTGTAGTACGGAATCTTTGATATGAGAGCCCAACTCACTCTTGTCCAGTTTTTTATATTTATAGGGAGAGATTTTTACCCTCATTTGTGATTTTAACTAAAAGTTATCCATGAGAAACACTTATATATCTTTTGGTATATTAAAATATTGATTGAGCATCGTATCTTAGCATTCCATTCCATTTTACTGTGAGGTAACACGAGCCATTATTTTTGATGTGGGTAGTTTACAAAGGTTTAAGATAAAACAACTATGAGTGTATTGAAGAAATTAAGAAGATTCAAAGAAAATTTGTGACTAACACGGATGCAACTACGTAATGAAGAATCAACGATTATATTTTGACAAAAACCTTCCAAGAAATGATCACCGTCAGGTTTGTAATTACAAGTTAAAGCTAAACAGAATCGTCCATACATTAAGACTTGTACATTTTTATAAAAAGAGGACTTCACTTTCTAATTTTTTATATTAAATATTATGTGTAATTTAGGTAACTACTGCTCAAATATCATTTAAAAGTAAGTACAATAGTTTTTCAAAAATTATAATATTAACAATTGCAAATAAATTATTAATCGGTGTATTTATAACTAACACGAATATATACTCATTTAAATATATTATTTGGAAAATAGCGGTTAGTCTTTTCAGCCACTTTATTTATTCCTTTTTTCCTGTAAAAAAACTATAAATTTATTTTAAGAAAGAGTTAATTCATAGACAATTTTACCCTAATTATTGGGATTTAATTTTACTTATGGTATGACCATCACTAAAAGTCAATATAAATTCCAAATATTAATAAAAGCATCAGTAAACAAAATCTTGATGGTTAAAAATTGTTTTCATTTTATAAATAAAGTATTGAAATATAATGAAGTGTCACTTAAATTTCTATTCGAGGGTATAATTCGAATTCAGTGAGGGTGAATTTTACTACTAGTTTCCGCTTTCAGCAATATGGCCGCCATAGTTGTTTGGGGTAATGTGGCATTCGACAAAACAGAGTGAAATTGTTAAAATATTTATTTGTGACGTAATGATGCATAAAGTTTTCAGCGTTTTATAGCAGTGTTCGAAGCGGAGACTGTGTTACACATGATTCGAGTTGGTGTATTATTTTTTTAATACATACAGATCGTTTTGTAAATTGAACAGTCAACAAACTTTTGTTTATTCCGTTCTAGTGGGTTCATTATTTTCTGCGGAGAATACTCTATTATGAACCATCCATACGTTTCTTGAAATAGTGGAATAAGGACTGACGTCGACACATTAGGTAAATATTCAATGAGTTTTGAAGAAGTTAGTGTACTCATTCACCCTGGGTCGCCATTGTTTGACAGAGGACGAATGCTAATCAAATAATATGGAGAGATTTACCTACTTCGTTTGTTGTTATTGTCGTCACCTCATTTATCTCTTCAATAAAACTTATGTGATCTGCAACTGTTACGCTGCGTAAGTTAAAACATGCATATTTTAGTAATTTTACGATCACAATTTCAATGAGCTAAATTGTTTTCTCTTTTAATTCTATACCTGAATTTAGCAGGACGAATGTATAATCTTTGGGTGAGTATGGGCTCGATATTTAGGTGAATAAACTTTCACAACAATTTTGATGTTTTTTAAATTGCAATAACACATGTTGATCTCAATAAATCACACCTGAGTTCAATGACATTTTTGCTGAAATTACCTGTGCTTCATATTCAGGATTCATCTTCTTATTTCTATCTTAAACTAGAACCTAAAATACCTGAGTTGGCATATAGGGTTGGTGTAGAAGTCAATATAATTTAACATTCGGAAGTAGACATCAATGAAACATTTTCAAATCTTGTTTCAATCCTCAAAAGTTGGAAGAAACCTGTGGGAGTGTGACATGTTAGTAACATCAACTTCTACCTTTCTTTACTTCCAAAACACACGTTTATTTAATTTTCTATACTAAGCATTTATTTATAATATCAATATTTTCATTCGGTAATTGGTAATTTTTACAAAAAAATGTATTTATTTGTCATTAAAATAACATTTGCATTATTCTTTGCATAAATTTTTTCAGTTATTTAAATACCTGTTGCTTATGAAGTTGTTGTTGTTAGTATTTAGTTAAATGCAATATATCATATGTATCTGCTAATCATGGTACATGATAGTAATTTTAAAAAGAAAGATAACATTTTCTGTTATTGTAGAACTGTTCATACTTCAGGAAACAAGAATAATAAAACAAAATTACATCTGTAGCTTTTATTTAGTATCACAGATTAGTTTCTGTGTTCACTAAATTTCGGTCACTATGGACATTCGTGTGAAATCTGTGAATGTCCAGTGATAAAAATATAAAATATGTAATCTATTTGACATCAAATTCTTAGATATGTTATGTAGTTAGCATCATGAATAACATAGAAGCATAGTTTTTCTAAAATCCAGTTTGAATGGCATACAAAATGAATAATACGCTTTTTCCCAATTCCAGGTTATGGCAAACTTGAATTTCCAGCAAGCACCTAGAAGCCTAGCCAGCGGCGGGGTGGGAGGTCGCGTAGGCTCGGGGCTCGTGGGCGGAGTGTCGGGCCATGTGACGCCTACCTTTGGTGGAGCGCTGTCGCCGGGCCGGGGCGCCACGGCTATGCCCGGTGGAGCCCCTCCCTCGATGGCATCGCGATCCACTCTTTTTGGACAACGGGCATTTGCAGACCGAAGGGTACCAATGCCAACGCCACTATCTCAGCCTAATTCTAATGCTATGGTATGTAATAAATATGTCTACTACTCTATTGTTTTCTTTCTATAATAGGGAGCAAAATAGGGTTAGTGTTCTTAAATGTTTTTCATTATAATAAAAAATGTTTCCCTCTCAGCTGAATGTGGCCAGAAGAGGGTTGTTAATGAGATCCTAGTAATACTGGTGACAGAGATTCAATTAAAAACATTTTCATAAATACTAGTGGAGTAGTAAATTATGCTTAAAAACATTTCTTTACGTGTTCAATATGTTGTAAAACTGAGTCTTGAAATTATTGAAACCATTTACATTAAAAATAATTAAGTAACTAATATGATTAGCATCATGATGAAAATCAAATAAATTTAATATTTACTAGATTAAAATCAATACATTTTACAAGCTTTTATTTAACTTGCAATGTTTGTTTGTATGTATCATGTATGGTTTACTAATGTTTCGGCGAAAATTATTTCGCAAATTATTAGTTCCCAAACTTTTTATCCCATGTTTTTATTAGGGCAACATGTGATTTCCCAACTCAACGTTTCGCACTGATATAATTTCCCAATAAATGATTTGATAAATTATTGTTAGGCGAATTATTACCTGGAATTTTTTTAAGACGTCATTTCTGATTTCGTCAAATGTATTGATTGGCATACCGTAATTTAGCAAAATATTGAATGGCATTATAAAATCTAACCTAGTTCGTTAAATGCAAGGTTTAAATTGCTAAGCTACTGTTCAAGCAGTTCGTTTTTGTTGGGAGACGCAGCGCAGTTCAAACCTAACCTAATTTTTTACCTAAATGGACCTTTGGTTCATGTTTTTTAATGAAACAGATTTCGCCGAAAAGGCAGTACACCATCATGTATGTATCTAACCATGTTTGTTCGGGTGGAATGTTGCAACTCAATTTTGAAGCAGATATCTTGAACCGATTGAGCTGAAAATTTGTAAGAATATGTAAATCGGGTGACAATGCAATATTATTATGACATGAAGCTGATCTGTTAATGGAGCCGGATGGTAGCCATAGGATCATCTAAATAACATAAGATAAATTCACTGTGTTTTGGGTACATTTGGTTAGGTGTGTGAAAATACAGTCAGCAATAAAAGCTTGTCCTAAAAAAAATCATTTATTGACAGAAACGTATTCTAATTCAAATAAGTACAGATAGATGATTAGGATTTATTAAAAACATTTTTTTAAATAGGTTTAGTCCTTAGTTACCAAGTACCCATGTTAAATAAGCTAATGAAGTAAACAGTAAATAATTGAATATATAGGAAGGCCATTTGCACTTGGCTTTTCCTTAAATTGGCAAATCTTCTGTGTTATAGGTGATATTGTTTCACCATCTTGATAAATGCCACCTGGGTAATTCCATGACAGAGAGTAACGTCAGTTACCAATTCTTCCCGTGTTTTATTATTGATGGTGTAAATTTAAGTGCCAACATACCTAGGGATTAGGGCAATTATAAAAAGCTAGACTTTCTTCAAAGCAAAATAACCGTGTGGGCTCTCTTTCCGCGGGCCGGATTGGAATTGCTCGCGGGCCGTAGTTTGGAGACCTATGATCCACAGAAAAGATGCCTGTAGTCTGTACGACTTTTAAAAGTAGGTACTCCTTTCACACTAAAGGTTTAAAAAAAGTTACAATACTGCATATAAGTCAGTGCTTCTTAAACTCTTGACAGGCAACTTCGGGATTTTTATAATGACCTGTTGAAGAAAATTGCAGAAATATTAAGCAACACAATAAATTCAAATATTATTAGTGAAGAGAATACCTGTGGACCCCTGGCAATTGTCATGGGCTCCACTTTCAGTAACCCCAGTATGGATGTAAATGTAACAATTTAACTTTAGAGCTGCCATCTGTCCAGGTTTCCCCGGATTTGTCCTAGTTTAGAGAGCGTCCGGGGAACGTCCAGGCGGGGTTTCATTTGTAGTCCGGGTTTGCTACTCCGGCCCGCGAGAGCGAATGCCCCCCCCCGCCCCCCGAAACCGAAACCGAAAAAAAACTGCGTTGCTGTTGTCCTGTTGGCCTGTCCGGGTTTTAAGCTACAAAATCCTATCCTACGATTTACGCTTTTTGTCCTAGGTGTCAAGTTTTGGAGAGGCAGCCCTTGTTAACTTTAGTGTGTATATTTCCAGTCAAGTATGGGCAACCTGTCCCGATTCAACGCTGGCAGCAATTATCACTCAGTGTTCGGTGAGGGCGGCGACACATCGACGCCGCCGCTGCTGGACCTCAGCGAGTTCCCGTCGCTGACGGCGCGGGGCGCCGGCGACCAGGCGCCGGCCGCCGCGCCGCCGCCGCCCGGCTCTAAACCTTACGGTATGTTGTCCCTTTACTTCTTCTGCTTTATATGTAACTATCTGGGGGCACGGCAGTGCCCCCCACCAAGTCGAGCAAAACAAAGGAACATTTAATACTTCTCGAATAAAGAATTGTCCCTCCACGGATAAATAATAGGCAAGTCGCTGGGAATCGAGTTCTGTGGACACCCCCTGGTACTGACTTGGTTTAACATTATTATTGTTGGGTTTTGGGCCTTTTATGTGCCGCTTCGACCATTTCTGATCAATTGTGGCACCCCTTTTGTTAGATTTCACTGCAGAGGCCCGTTGAATCTAAGAAATTCCAGATTCTTTGGGTAGTGAGTAGTTGTATCTCTTCCGGAAACAGAATATGCCGCCCTAGATTGCGATTGATGGGATTGCGCATGAGTGGTCCGCATGAGCAAAGGATGTGCATGGCAATCTCCTCTGACTCTTGGCAGAACCTGCACGCTGGATCCTGTTTCATACCCATTTGAAACAGATGTTTGTTCAGTTTGCAGTGGACAGAACGAATGGTTTAACATTACATCTCGAAACTTTTTAGTTGTAAAAGAACTGCGTTGCGAGAGTTGCGTCTTTTTACATGTAATGTTTTTGATGGGATTTGATTCAAATGATGTCCACGATTATTGATATAAAGACTATAAATAATCGTAAAAAATCTTCGTATCAGCGTTACTATTTTACCGGGAACAAACAGGACAGGTCAGAGATGCTGATTCGAATCTGGTCTTGACAGTAGTAGGTCACATTCAATTATTCAATGAAATTGTTGGTATCAATAATCGTAATAAAGATTGACCACTGGAAAAACGATTAACAACTACTGAATGATGAGAGTTCGAACAAAAAAAGATAGAAACTCATAGTAATAAAACAACTTAAACGGATTAAATCGCGTATATTACTACATTTTTAGGTCCCGACGTTACGTAACCCTTTTCAGCGTTCGTGGTCGCGGGTAGACCGGGGTGGTTATTGTCCCTCGCCTAGCGGCTCGGGCCAATACTCCTCGAGACTCGTGAGAACTGACATACTTTCCGCACTTTTATCAAAAAGTACTATTATTTGTTCCAGTGGGTATGGTGAAGCAGCCGACATCCGAACAGTCAGAGTTCACGATGTCGTCGGAGGACTTCCCCGCACTACCGGGCACGTCCACGGGCGGCGCGGTGCCGCCGGCCGCGCTGCTGCTGCCGCAAGACCACAACCACCACACGCCCGACAAACCCAGGAAGGGCATACAGACTTCGCCTGAAGGTACGCTCGTCACTGTAGAAAACTGCTTCACTCATTGACGTATACACCGTGTTTTTTTTAATTTCCGTTAAATTCGACAGGTTGCTTCGTACGTCAACAGAAGCTACCTGGTATATCGCTTTTTGTTAAATTCGAAATAGTACATTACACAACTAGGGTGGTAAAACAAAGAAAGGCCGAGATCGCAGATGTTTGCGGCCCGACCTGCAAGCGAAGGACGTAAATATGCGATCGAGAGCTTTCTTTATTACCTCCCGTGTTGTGTACATAATTTTATGTCTACACTCCCACCAGGTGTGGCATAAATTTTTTTTTTTACTTTTCATACAAAATAAATGAATATTGAGTTGATAACCATTTTAAAAGACACTTCTGAGTTAGTCAAAAATTAACGTCAACTATGATAGGTTGATGATTAAATTAAGATTATGAATATTTTAAAAACGGCATGAGTTACAACATTAGTTTCTTGGAGAAATTAATTTAATTAGATCTGAAGAATCCCCTCGAAGTTAACGGAAATCAATAAAAACACGGTGTATAAAGGACAGGGTTAACTAGCGCGCAGACGGTTCCAACGCGTTGGTCCTAAAAATCAGTTTTAAGAGTTTTAGGATATTAGAGTAACGTCACTCACTTTTCTTCATCTTGCATGCAATTTTACGTTTTGGTAGTATACGAAGATATAAAGTATGACTGTATGCATAGTTTAAATCACAGGCCAAGTCTACTTAATTGATAGAGGAATTATATACCCTTTGATGGTGACACAATGACTTTATCAGTTTGTATTTAAATGTATGTTCTATTCTATATCGTAATTGATCAAAAGTTCTATTTAACCTGTAAGTATACTCGGCCAGCAAAAATGATTTCGATTATACTTAATTCCTTACCATTATCAATTTTTGCCAATAAACATAATGTATGTGTGTGTATGTTTGTAATTTTCACAATTATTATCAATGTGTCGTTTTAGTATTTTCGTAGGCGCTCCCTTTAAATTGTAGAACTGACCTAAGATACTAAATGCTTAATTATACCCATTATGCACATAACTTTTTGAACCAAACAATTTGATTTGAATAACGTTGATACTTTATTATTTTATTTATTTTGATAAAGGATGCATCTTAAATTACATTGTAATCATGTAGTTATTATTATGCATGTCTTAGTGATTAGTCGTCATGTAGATAAATTCAATGTACAAATAAATCGTATTTTTTACATAAAGTTTTTTTCTCCCCAAGTTGTCAATCAAGGAGCGCATACGGAATTCTATGGTGTGTATTGATCGAACAAGTTGGTCGTGTATTAAAGTGGCTCTATCATTCGTGTTCAGAGACTAATTGCTTATTAGACGGAATTAAATTATTGGAGGGGAATTGGCGGGTGCCTATTTTTAGTTAAGCTGTGAATACCCACTCCCGATCGCTGCATTTGTTGTTTTACTAGTTGAACCAATGGAAAGAAAAAATACTCTTTTCCTGAGTAGGTACTTGACTTACAATTCTTAACCTTAGCTAGTATCCAAGAACTCTGTACCATGGGTACAATCAGCGCCGGATTTCTGCCTAGGTCTACAAGGCTCCTGCCTAAGGACCCCAGCGGTAGATCCTTCATAGTGCCTAGGGGCCCTGTAGGCTTATGATGCTACGCTTTGTCTCGCTATAAATAAATGATAAAGCATCCGCCACGTTCTGACACATAGTGTGTGAGAGTGACGGATGATTCATCACGTGACAAAGCGTAGCATCATAAGCCTACTGGATCTCTAAATAGGGGCCTAGGTTCAACTAGTTGAAACAGCTGTTGTACGACGGCTCGGTAGCAGCACCGTTTTCAAAACGGGGTTAATCAAATGTACAAAATTTTCTAGTCAAGATAATAAAGCAGCTTTGATATATCGACCACAACCAATAAAATGATCGCATAATCGACCATTTCATGCAACGAATCCGTTGGAATTTTAGGTAAAGTAACGAACATACCGGAGACGATGATACCCAACCAGTTCGGTATCGTGGGTCTGCTGACGTTCATACGGGCTGCGGAGTCGGACCCCAGCCTCGTGTCGCTGGCGTTGGGGCAGGACCTCACAGCGCTCGGCCTGAACCTCAACTCGCCCGACAACCTGTATCTAACCTTCGCCGGGCCCTGGGCGGATACGCCTTGCAGGTTACGAATTCACTAATACCACAGTATATTTGCAATTTTTCTTCCTACAACATGTACATCGCGCGGCTTGGGCTCGTCCAGAAATCATGTGATCAAATTCGGTGTATTTTTAGTAGTAGTGTAGGTATGAGCCAGGTGTATCATTTAGAAAATATTGTCGAGTAATTTCGTTGTTTTTGGCTTTCCCGTTGCGTAAAAAAAAATTACACGTGATGTCTTCTCGAACCTTGGGGCCTTGGCACTGCAAGTGTTAGTGCCAATATAAGGTTTACCCGGGTAATATCGGATGGAAGGTTAGATCGTATGATCGCATTTCTACCAAACTGGTAGATATTTGACATCACTGGCGACGCCAAATGGACTGGCGAATGTGCGACGCCATTTCACCTGTAAAATATATGATGTAAAATATCTACTCGTTTGGTAGAAATATCAATCATACGATCTTACCCGGGTAACCCTTATCTAGGGATTAAAGTAAAACTTATCTAGAGTAAAATGAACACTTACATTTTGTATCTTAAATAAATAAATAAACTCGTGATGAAAAGGTAACTTGCGTTACATTTTCGTGGCATTACCCTAAATTCAAATCGCTGTACGCGCACACATAATATTTGAAGAGTTTCCCTTGATTTGTCGAAGATCCTAATTTTTTTAAGCCGGTTATAAATTATGAACCCTGAAGAACAAACAAGTTGATAATATCGAGAGAAGATTGCGTAAATCTGTTCAACTCCTATCAATCCACCCACCGGGATATAACTTACAGTAAACAGCAACCTATTTATCGTTTTAAAATGTGTAAAATTGTAACCAAATATTGTTTTTGCAGGCCACAAGACATGGACTACCACGTACCTCCCGAGTATCTGATAAACGGGTCGATCAGAGAAAAGTTGGCGCCGCTACGACTGAGTCGATATAAGGAAGACCTATTATTTTATTTGTTTTACTGTTTCGTCGGGGACGTGCTGCAGATAGCGGCCGCTGCCGAACTGTAAGTCATTCGACATTTTTATTTTAACCAAAAAATATACAACACGACATAATTATATTATCTACTTCTTTCTATTCCGAACAGCGCGAGAAAGGCTGATGATAATAGATCGCGCCCATGCCAATAGACACACTCACTCTTTAGGTCCACTCAGTGCCAGATACCACGGTGCAGATGTAGCAAATGTTACAGGCCTCCGTGCCTACTCGCCAAAGCATCGTCGGTGTTTGACGGTGTCTTGAACCAATCCAAGAGCCTTTTTGAAAGAATTTGCTACAGGCCCCGCGCTGACTTTATCCGGCACTGGATCCACTTTGATAATATATCCATGCCAGCAACATCTTGCTCACAATAGCGTTTCGTGTACGCATCATTCCCAAATTGTTCACTTCATATCTCGTTAATATTCTCAAAATGTTCTCAAGGTGGCCCTGGCCAAACGTCCTGGTTCGACCCCAGGCGTTCAGGCCCCCACCTAGTCCGACCCTATCGAGGTGGACTGGGACAAGCGACCTGGTTCGACCCCAGGCGCCCCCGGCCGCCACCCAGTCCGATCCACTCAGGGTGGGCCGGCTAGCGACCTGGTTCGACCCCAGGGAACGCCACGGCCGATCACTTGGTCAAACTATCGCTATGCCCAATAAGGGTCGCGAGTTAGAAAACTGCTATGTCTCTCTGGCCTCGAGCTGTAATGGTGTGTCGTTGGTTGCAGCTACAACCGCGAGTGGCGGTACCACATGGAGGAGAAGGTGTGGATCTCGCAGGCGCCCGGCATGCCCATGGTGGAGAAGACGCCCACCTACGAGCGCGGCACTTACTACTTCTTTGACGCGCACAATTGGCGCAAGGTAAACACAATACGTTACTCCGATAGTAGGAGTATTCAGGTTCGTCGTTAGAAAATAATCAAGATCCCATTTTAGCAATTTGCTTTGTTCTAGGTCAGCGATGAGTCACTATTTTTACTGGGCACATGCCTTAAATTTTTCACACACTCTTAGAGGGTGCGGAAATAACGAATAAGTGCGAAAACAATGACCAACTAATTTTATGAGGCAAACTTAATGTCAAATTTTTGTTTTTTTTTTTTTAATTAGCTTGACAACGACAGCAATTGATTCGAGCGTTTACTGCAGTTAAAATGTTGACTCTCCACAGGTGGCGAAAGAGTTTCACCTAGACTACAGCAAGCTGGAGGGCCGACCGCAACTACCACCGCACGTGCTGACGTAGCGACCCCGCGCCCTCTCTCACACACCTATTGTAGTTTTGTTATATAAAAGTACAAGTTTAAGACATGACTTTGATTTTACCCTGTCGCGGCGATATCCTCTCATAGACTGACTCACTCCGCGATTCCGTTATATGATATATGATAGAGAGAGACGGTCGGATGCGGGTCAGCTCCGTCCGGTCTTCGGTCTGGAGAGGCTTTGTACGTAGTACGAATTCTTATTCTGTGCTCATAATTAGAGTTCTGGTAGTGTTTAAGACTTTCACGACCAGACAAAAAATTTGAAACCACCCCAGAAACCGTGAGTGTCAGGATGGCGGGTGTACATCAACAAATGGAGCCGTGGTATGCCTCCGGACTTAGTGTTAGCAATGTGCCAAATGTGCGCCAAAATTGGAGCAATGTACTCTTTAAACTCCAGGGATATTTAAGAAATAAATGACGCCCGCCATTCTGACGTCAGGTTGGCGGGTGCATTTCCAGTTCTAGCTAATGGCTGCCTACTCAAGGGTAAAAGTACTACCACTACTACCTAAGGTTAGTGCTCGCAATGTGCTTTCACATGTATGAAGCACAATCAAAATCAGAGAGCAGTTAAAGAGTAATATGGAATTGAATAAATATATATATTTACATTGCTAGCACTAACTCCTGAGGCATGCCACAGTTGATGTATATACCCGCCATCCTGACACACAAATTCCCGGGTGCGCCAGCTTGACGTGTGTGATTTGTACACCGTTAAGGTGTCCGTCAAGATAGCGTACACCGTAAAGATATTCAGAATCTGATGCAGCCAATAAATCGTACCCAAATAGTACTGACGGAATACCTAGGTGAAAAAAATAGTACCCTTAAAATTTTCGAAATATAAGGCCTGTTCACGGTGTACGCTACCGGGCGACCAGCTGGCGTGCACCGTTTGTATCTCTGGAACGGCTTTGTTTTTGAAAACGCTTTATATCTCAAAAATAGGACATTTTGAAATTGTATTTGTTAATTGTTTTGATTTCAAGCAACATTAATTCATTTCCGATAGGACACTTTAAATGTTCGATAAACATGAAAAATTAATAGGTTATAAGTTTATCAAAAAATATAATATGGGCTCCGTGTCATAGTAATTTGCATCGTCATCAGACTTGCATATGCATGCAAAATTTCAGCTTCAACATTTGAGGTTATCTGCTCCAAGTTTCTGTTGAAAAATTTGATCCGATAAAACTTTCCAAGATAACAAAAACTATAAGGGTTCCGTTTTTGCCATTTTGGCTACGGAACCCTAAAAAGCTGTTGAAGCACATCGTAGGAAAATAAAACAACACAATATGATTGCTAGGGCTCACTCCACTCCACAAGCCCTTTGATAGAGCGCCGCTGTCTGTACGAGTGTCAAAAGTTTCCCCTTTGTATCCCCCTATGGTTGATTAATATGAACTAATTGGTTATAAGTTGATATTGTAATAATTAAAACTGAATAAAACAAATGTGTAGCTTTCTTACGATATTGTATTATTACATAGTTAAATTAAAACTGTTGATTTACAAAATACATATCGACAAAACATACATTATTGCTTGATCTAACGCAGGGGCGTATTTTGTAATTTGGCGCCCCGGGCATTGGCCGCCCCAGAAGAAGTAAGTTGGTTGGATGGCACCAAAACAATATGCAATCGGCCAGGGGCGGGTATTGCCGCCTCGGGCTGGCCATAGGGTAATTACGCCCCTGATTCAACGGAAGCATAGCAGATTGTTAACAAATTTACAAAATGGATAGTTTTATAATCTTCATAATGTATATTCTGTCCTGCCCTAACCTATGATTGTATCATTAACTTCAAGCTCTGTTTATCTATTATCATCTCGCCTCGATTTTTTTATCGAACGGTAAGATGAAAGAAAACTATGGAGTCGATATTAACATTAAAACTTTAGTCATATTCACACTCATTCATTTAAATAACACCAAAAGGTTATAAATGTTAAATGCCACACCATGTTTATTACATCATGGGCCAAATAAATAAAAAAATATGAATATTAAGTAGGCTTCTAGTTTGTAACATCTATAGAGCATGTAGATACTTTGACGGGTTCCTAATTATTGATTTAAACTTTCACGATTTTCACTCATTATTATAACAAAACCCGTATGTGTGTGTTTATGTCCGTGAAGCGGTTGAAATCAAAAAAACACCGCAATTTCAATCGGGAAGATGGGTTTAAGCTTTCTTCGTCGTGGAATCCAGTCATCAGCATGTGTCAATATCATCAAGTGTCTTCCGGCAAATCGCCTGATGTTGTTAGTGTTGTGTGTCGGCCGAGTGACAACCCTAATATGCAAAGTATTAATCGAGACCAAGTGCGGGTAGTTCGGAAAACCCGCGCGGCTAGAAGATGTTGACACCCGCCTCGCCAGTCCCTTCGCGACCATGAACGTCACGGCACGTCCGAAACGTCGAGGTAATATCATGTTTTTACGCGATTAAGTCCCGTTTTGTTATAATAATGGGTTCCTAATTGTCAGCACTATGATAAATGTTACACATTATGAACATTTAAACCACTTAGGCACGCGTATTAAGTTTATAGCACAAATTTAGTTCTTTCTTGTAATATAAACATATATTCATTTAAAAATACATAACTTATTCACATTAATATTTTTGAAAGTCTGATAATGCATAATTGTATGGTTAAAATTGTTAAAAGAAAGCTAAAACGAATTGAAATGAATCAGTGGTTAATTCTACATTATAAATACGTTTTGTGAATGCAATCTCAGTCTACATCATCAGAACTGACAGCCGGTGCAGCAGAATTTTCCTTCATGGTAGGTTCATCATCATTTTTGCCGGGGACCCACAGACCTGCGTCAACGCATCTCTTCATGTGGTAAATAGCTTCCTGCTCGGGCATCTTTGCTATTGTGGCTTGAAGCAGTGGTACATCTTGTGAGTCAAAGCATTTCTTCAGTTCCTGTAAACAGTGTTTTATTTTAGGTAAAATAACTAAATGGAAATGAAATTAAAGAAGCAGATGTTTATTGTGTTCAATAAACTAAAATAATCAGCAGACACTCTTTCATAAATCAATATTGTCTCAAACTAATGTTGAGATTTGTATAATGGGTATGAAGATGGTATATTTTATTAACACATAATAACTTAGGAAACATTAAAGATTGAGGATCTGATATTAGTGATTATCACTGGGAATTGAAACTAGGAAGCCTGTTATGAAAAAAAAACATTTCTTTCTAGATTTGGGTTATTCTTTGCAAACTAGGGCGTGCAGTACCGGAAAATTTTAGTATGGCAGCACCGGGAATTCCCGGTACTGCCGCCCTATTGCAAACCTAATTCCTCTGTCTACAAACACAGGTGAACTTTCTATAGATTCCGCTTCACTAGCATATCATATTTGCCAAGACAAACATGCCAAGTCTATATAAGAACCAAAAATGGTGTGCTACTTTTTTTTTTTTTTTTATGAAATAGGGGGCAAACGAGCAGACGGGTCGCCTGATGGTAAGCAATCACCGTCGCCCATAGACACCTGCAACACCAAAAGAGTCACAGGTACGTTGCCGGCCTTTCAGGTGGGAGTACGCTCTTTTCTTGAAGGTTTGAAGGTCGAATCGGTCCGGAAACACTGCAGGCGACAATTTATTCCACAGTTCAGTCGTGCGAGGCAGGAAGTTTCTAGCAAAACGCACAGTTGTGGACTGCCAACCATCTAAGTGGTGAGGATGGTAATATTGTCGCGTAGAACGATGGCGGAAAGATGCAGCAGGGATTAATCCGAACAATTCCTCAGAGTATTCCGTCTTAGGCGGAATTTACAGGGAGTTCACCTATGTTTGTGGGTTTAGGTTTGCAAAGAATGACTCATTTACTATCTAGTTAGATAGGAAAGATAAGTATTCTTACTATTGTAAGATAAATACAACCACCATAAACTTGCTGGACTGTTAGTTAAATATTGTGGGAATGACTGCAGCTTATAATTAGGTATGTTTACTTACATCGGGCAATTCCGCATACACTTCAACGGGGTCTAGCCCACCAGGTCCCAGTCTCTCCTTCCTCTCCTCTTCCTCCTGTTCCTTTATGGCTTGCTGAATCTTCTCTGCAGCGCGCTTCTGTATTCTGGCTTTGAACTGATTTAGCTCATCATCAAATGAGTCTTTATATGTCTTTTCAGCAACTTGTATCCTAGTAAGCAATGGTTAAGATTAATTATTTCAAAACTGAGAATTGGATTGTTTAACATAAAACCGGTCAAGTGCGAGTCGGACTCGCGCACTGAGGGTTCCGTACAAACTCGTCAGTAGATACGTGAATAATTCAAGAAAGACTGTATGGTGGGACAAACTTAACTTTGCTCTTGTAAAACTGTTGTCCCCATAAATCGACATATGTCGCGGTTAGTTTAGTAGGAGCAAATAAGGTTGTCTTACGATTTTTGCAAATTTCTAAAAAACGCTGCAAGATAGGAAAACCGTTTTATTTTTCCTAAAATATTTTGGATGATATAAATAATTGGTAATAATTACAGATTTTTCTGCTCAACAACTTCGGAGATAATAATAATGGGGAATGGTATTTTTTATAGTTTTTTGTCTTAAATCAAAAACTACATAGGTATCTAAGAAAAAATAAATAAAACGGTTTTGGAATCTACATATTAAGCCCTTTCATTTAATATCCCACTCGATATATTAGATGAACTTTTGATTTTCGACATCCCATTTCATTTTGGTCCCCTTTAAAAAAAAGTAAAAAAGGTATAAGATTTTTTTTTCTGTCCCATAGGCTCGGATTAGCGGTTTTTAACACTATTCCAAATTTCAAGTCCATAGCATCAGTATATCCTGAGATATCTTGCTGTGACAGACGGACAGACAGACAGACAGACAGAGTCGCACCATAAGGGTTCCTTTTTTACCATTTTGGTACGGAACCCTAAAAATGTTCAGTTATAGAGCTAAATAAGATTCATTAACTCTTACAGGCAAGAGGAATTATACCTATAATGTATTTCACTTTGTAATATTACAAGTTAAATAGATATCAAGTTGTAGGGGCGCACATGCAATATGCCTTTTATTGTTTGTACAACCAGGGCCGCACACTCTTGTGTGCGAAGTTTGCAGCACAAACAGGCACCAAGGCAGTAGGGCCACCAGAATTCAAAACACAACAACAAAAAAAGGTGTTTCATAGGTTTTGCACACAGGCGCTGCCAGAGGTCAGTATGGCGCCCTCGACATATTGGCAATTTACAGTATGTGCGTTTACCTTGAAAAGAATGATCCAATACATGATCGAGGGTCGACATCCAATTGTTTGGACAGTTCCAGAATGTACTGCATGCAAATGGTTTGGTGGGCTACATGGGCCATTAGTTCATGTTTCTGTAAAGATTAATGTACAATTATTATCTAAAAAAAGGAGAAATATAAGATTAACTGATTACAATGCCTGATGACTACACACTTGAGTTTAAAATCTGCTACAACTAAAACATGAATCAAATTTCCCCTGCAATATTAATTTATTTTATATTTATTTAATTCTAAGGCTTCTATACCTCTTCCATCTCCAAGTTGATGCACCAGATCACAAGATAGTTGGCTGTTTCTTCGCATGCCAATTGCGTGTGCTGCTGAAGGAATGCTTTTGAGTCATCATACTTTCTCAACATGCCAAATTGTTTCAACAGTTTTTCATTTTCCTTGATGAACTTTCTCATTTTTTCTTCTTTTTCTTCCTCTGTTAAATTTTCATCTTTGGGACGTGTAGGTTTCGTGTTTATGACGGTTTTTGTAAAGCCTGGCTCGCTGATAGTGTCCACATTCCAAGGTGTCTGTTTCTCCTTTTTCTTAAGATCATCTTCTTTTTTTTGGAGTTCCTGGTCCTCTTTTTCTAACTCGGTTAGTGTTTTTTTTAATGATTCTAGATCGGGCCCATCGGTGGCGACCTCTGAAAGCTTATTTTTGGTTTCTGCGAGTTTTCTTTTTGTTTCATTTTTCTTTCGCTCGAACTCTTCTTTTTCCCTTTTTCTCTCCTCCATACGCTCGATACGCGCTTGGTGCCTCCATCGGAACAGCGACGGTGTATCAATGTTTGGGTGCGTCTCATCTTCGTCATCAGAAATCTGTAATATAAATTGAATTCATTTAGAGCTCCACTGAGGCTATTTAACTCTATCTAAGAATGATAAATGTGTGAACGTTAAAAATTAGTTGAGAACGAGATAGCTACTTTCTGTGACCAACTTATTTTATTTAAAATACCAACCTCAATATCTTTCCATTTGCTATAGTCCACCATTTTTCCAATCCAAATTGTATTGTGTTCAGAAACGGTTTAAATAATAGAACCGTCCTTCTTTTGAAAGCCGGTTAAAAAGTGCGGTTCTTCGTTAATAAAAAAAACACACCTCACTAATTTTGTCACCGCGTTCCCTTCCCACTAGGCGTTCACGCACAATTTATCTTTCAATCTGCCTTCTTTCGCAAATACAATTTCTAGACGATTCTGACCTGACGATTCTCGATTTTGAACCTGCTGTCAAAATTCCGTTTCACGAAGCTACGATTTTACAAGTCTTAACTAGCAACATTGGTCAAACCAACCAATGGTGTTGTAGTATTTCGTCAATGTTGCTATAATAGGTTAGACTTGTAAAATTGTAATTTATAGCTTCTGAAACGGGCCAGAGGTATACCAGAGTAAAAAATAAGTAACTAAACGCATGCTTAAATATCGTTACTAACAAATCGTAAATGACGTTATTTTATCATAGAGTACTAACTTATAAGCAGATTTTTAAATATAAAAAAAAACTGCTAGCAATGTCCATATAATCATGCTATCATGCATATCTACACGAATAAAGGTAGGGACACACTTAGCCCAAGTACGCTACTAAAGGTACTAGCACGAAAGCATGCCACTAATGAGTACGTGCTCATTAGTGGCATGTGTGTCTAGTCATTGCCACTCATCATTGTCGAGCATGCTTAAAAATCAACCACTGTTTGATTTGTAAGCATGCTACCTTCCTGCCGCGGGTGGAAGGTTGCATGCTTCAAGCTCGTCTGACCAGGCTTGCTTATTATCATGCTAGTGTCATTCATTGGTTCTTTGGCGGGAACTTTAAATGAAAGGGCGAAGAATTTTGAATTGTATCTTAATAGTTTAAATTTCATGATGGTTATATAAAGGGGGTATTTGATTATGTTTTTGAGTTATTTTTGTATAGAACTGGTGCTGTAAAACTACAGAAAACTAATCCATCTTGGCCGAAAACCTGTGCTTATTAGCAAGTGTGTCCAGTCCATGGTTATTTGGAAGCATGCTAAAAAGTAGCATACTTATTTCTGGCAAATTTGGACAGCTCTCTGCTCTGTAGAGCATGCTGATTTTAAGTATGCTTAAAAACATGCTTATTTTTAAGCAAATGTGTCAGTACCTTTATGCAATGCATTATCAAATTTGGACCCTGAAATTTGCATGCTTGCTTAGAAACATACTTGTCATATGCTATCTTACGCGTATGATCAGTGTGTTTCTAAATGTTACGTTTGCGTTTGCAGTATTCCTACTGCAAACGAAACGTACCGGTTATTGCATGGGAATGCAATAACCTGGTCAGTTAATACTGCGTTATTATAGTACATTGTGCACCGAGGGTAGTAAGTAGAGATGTGCCGTTCCCGGGAATATGCCCCACTTGTATGGGGAATATTCCCGCGGTGGGAATATTCCCCATACAAGTGGGGAATATTCCCGGGAACGGCACATCTCTAGTAGTAAGAAGGGGATTAATAACGAGAGTCTAGGCTAACCGGTTCCAGAAACCGGTTTTTAACCGAAATGTAAAAATTGACTAAAATTCTGTAACTTTACCTTATTCCTTTCCGATTACTCATTAATGAAAACTCGATAACCGGTTTTTTAACCGTTGCCAAATACAGGCGGATAACCGGTTTTTCGTTTAACCGGTTTGTATTCCCTACTACATAATACTTACGTACATACTTACGTACATACTTACATACATACATACATACCGGTCAAACACATAACCCTCCTTTGGGCTTCGCCGCAGTCGGGTAACATACATACTGGTCAAACATAATCCTCCTTTGGCAAAGTATAAAGACAACCAAGTAGTTCGTCTTCGCCGTTTAGGAGCGCGCGACACCGGAGCGTGCCTAAGGCACAGGGCTGCCGCTCGTCGGTTCTGTAAATTACCTACTTACTACGAACGTAACTTTTATTAGGTTGACCTCGATCGAACGAACAATCGTTCGATCAACCTAGTAAAAGTTACTTCGTCGGAGGGCCGGATTAAACCCTCCCGCGGGCCGTACTTTGCCCATCACTGATCTACGCAATGATGACACGGAGTTACTACCTATTGTACCGTGCTAATTATTAACAGAACCTAAAATGTACACAAACACACACACACACACACACGCACGCACGCACGCTCGCACGCACGCACGTACGCACGCACGCACGCACGCACGCACGCACGCAAGCAGGCACGCACGCACGCACGCACGCACGCACGCACACACGCACGCACGCACGCACACACACCATTAATACAGTATTGTACTAGTATTACTTAAATAAGGCTAAATAGCCCAAATTAAATAACATAAGCTCCTAAAACCATAGTTAAATAAAAATGTATTAATTAAGCTAAGATTATACAGCCTGTAAATCTAATACGGGCGAATATTGAAACGGTGGTCAGCATAGGACCTAAGAAGCATATTTAGATAACTATTGCTTAAAACCACAATGAAAATATTTACCTTACAAAATAATTCGAGCCGCAATGTAACGCAACACATTCAAGTTGACAAACACGCTAGTTGACAGTTACTTTAAAAAAGCTCGTATCTCGTAATGTCATAATCATAACAAGCACGTATGCGGTACATTGCTGCTCGGTAAATTTTCAAAAATTAATTACGAGGTCACTATTAAGTGTAATTTAAAAAATCATATTAATTAATGATAACACTACTAAACGCTATATCTGGTTTAATTGTTCGCTCGTATTAGACTTACACGCTGTATACGAGTATGTATCCGTTAGATCTACAATATTTCTTACCTAATTACCAGTTATAGAAGAGCGGGACATCCTAACACAGGTTTACTTACCTAAAAGGAAGTCCCAATCACTGCAGGCATTGTACTTGTTTAAAAGGAAAAATAAACATTTTTTTCATTTTCATTTAAAATTTTATTTTGTCTCAGAAACTCAAAAAATGGTTTCGTAGAGATGACGCATTGACTTTCGCTACCTGACTAATGGCATGAAATAACATAAACGTGTGTAACTGTATGGATCTATTTATTATTACATATTACACACAAAAACAATATCGAGTAGGTATAAGAGGCGGACATTAAGCCACAAGGCTTTTTTAATAGCCTACATTTGAAAAAACCCTAATATACAATACAATTCGACGGTAAGGTATTTTTTTTACATATTTTCTTATTTATTTATTCTTAAATACCTTAAATAGAGAAGAGCACGGCCCGTGAAAATCTCTTGCGTCTCAAATTTTGCATCAGCAATCTCCACGGCCGGATGTGTTTTTTCTCGTTCTTCTCTTGTTAACTAAATATGACAAATAGAATTAGTTATTTTCTAAAAATATCTTCATTTAGATTTTTTCCTTTTAGATGCCCTCGGCGGCCTCGTTCCATTTCTGCAGCTAAATTTCTATGCGTGGTGTCTGCTCTAGTTACACGTATTATATCTATGTTCTAGCCTACACAAATCGAACTCGGTAATTTAATGTTTCTTTTTCTTCTTAGCCAGTGTGGTGAGAAGAGTGGTGATGGTGGTCAAGGTGGTGGGGGCGTCGGTCACAGAGGCGGTGGCGTTTGCGACGTCGGCGTCGTCGTCCGGGCTCTCCATGTGCGAGTCGTCGGGTATGCTGATTTGGAATTGCAGCAGTACCACCAAATATGTAACCATTGTGGCTAGTAGCTGTGGACAAAGTTTATTAAATACAATAGGTATGAGGTCATAGTTGATGACTCAACCGCGATGACGCTTACATACGGTTATCGACGTTTTATATTGAATGCGTAAGATCCTATTTTTTTCTGTTGCTTTTTAAACCTTCTAATACTAAAAGGTCATCCTGGGTCAAGTTTCGATATCGGTTTATGCACCACGGCTCCTAGAAAGTATTTTTAACCTGTTGTAAAGTGTTATAAGTTTGACGCCAATGTCTATCTGTCTGTCTCTCTGTCTGGCTGTGGCATCGTATAGCTCTCGAACGAACTTTAACGTGAAAGCAAGTTTCCTTGCGGGGCATGGTTCTTCGTAATGTTTGGTAATAATCGATCCGGCAGTTTGAAGAGTATCAGCTCTTTTCCAAAATGATGTAAGGCATTTTCGGCATAAAATGGAATTATTTTTTATTTTCTTATGATTATTGCGTAATAATACTAGTATTGAACGGCATTTAGTACAAAATTAACATTTAATAAGTTTCTGTCAACAAAGTTTTTTTTGAGACAAGCTTTTATTGCCGACTGTACTGTTTTTGTATAATCGTAAACTACACGTTACAAACTAATCAAATGAACCCAATTATTCTATCGTATAAGTATGATGACGGGCGCTGCGCCCGATGCGTATATCGTGTACCTATCCATTATCGCCTCCACCTATCTGACGACTTTTAGATTCCGAGTTTGGAAGATTCAGGTTCTGATTGAACTTACATGGCTACATATTCACGGATATATTTTCATTGAATTTTAACCGAAAAGAGGACAGGCGCAATAAAGGCACATTTCTGCAGAAAACATAGGGGCGTGGACTATGCAATTCGGACGTTCTCAGGCAAAAGGCACGACTTTATTAGTTGTCAGTAAGATTCCGACAATAAGTCATCGCTATGAATATTTAATTAAGTAATCGAATAGGTTATGAGCAGTGGTTTAATGCGTAAACTGCAATAGTAAATATTTAATCCCGTATACGTGTGAATATGTTTGCATTGCAAATTTGAACATCGTCACTCGACACTATGTTATAGTGCGACGTTAATGTACTTGCAACATGTTCGACATAATTATCTGTGAAGATGAACTGCAATTTCAGCCGACAGCGCAGCGTCTAGTTTGAACTAGTTTGCAGTTAACCAACACCTGGAGTCTCATTCGAGAGCACTACAAGTGAAATGAAATTTGATGATCTTGAGTAGGAAACGGTGTCAAAGGTGCGCATTGCTGTGTTTCGGGGTGTTAAGTAAAATTGTTTGTAATTGTGGAAGCATAGCTTTTATCGACGAAGACCCAGCCAAGACTGATTTGTGCCGGAATTCATCTCGGAAGCGATGGGGAACTCAAAAGGAGTGAGGTTTTTTTATACAGCTAGGGTGGCAAACAAGCATACGGCCTGCCTCATGGTAAGCAGTCACCGCAGCATATGGACGCTTGCATCACCAGGGGCATTACGTGCGTGTTGCTGACCCTTTGAAAACCTATTCACTCTCCTCTTGAAGAACTCCATACTGTAGCCTTCCGGGAAAACTGCGGCAGGGAGCTCATTCCACATTCAGATTGTGCGCGGTAGGAAATTTGAGGGGAAAGTGAAGGGAGCGGTGCGCCCAGGACCTCCAGTTATTCCCCCCCAATCAACTCAATCAGTGACGGTTAACTTACCGACTTGAAAAGTGTTCTGTTGACGTCGAAAAACCCGCCAAGGCTGATCTGTGAGGGGTTCATCTCCGTGGCTCGCAAGAACATGTTCACCTCCGTCAGCGCATCCGAGTTCATCCACGACAGCTCTATCATCAGTAGTTTCTTTTGGAAATTCAGGCGCACCTGCATATGTTGAGAGTAATATTGTAAAATTTATCCTAGGTAATACATATCATACAAACCATTTACTATACGAGTACTTATAAACTACAACTTACATTATGTGAAGCATAGTGGGCCTCGTCACAAATAAAGAACAGGAGCATAATACTGCAGAATGCAGTTAAAGCTAAACCAATGTCCTTGACACCAAATCCCGCAGAGATTTGGCTGAGCAACCCATAGATGGACAATGTGATGATGAGGAACAAGTAGAGGCTGACGAATGTGAAGGTGTAGCAATTCGCGATACCGGTGTTTCGCGCAAGTTTGCTGAGACGAAGCCAGAGCGCGCGATATTCCGCGACCTTTCCAGCTGGCCCAATGTGGCGGAGAGCCTGAAAAAGAAACATATTAGAAGTGTTCTGATAATATTGAAGGGGAAGGTGTCATGGGTTCGAACTTTAGGAATACTACCGGCGACGAAAAACGACGTCATTAAAGCGAGTATTGCGAAATCAGACCGACATAGCAGACATATGCAGATGCTGTGTCTTTCTGAATGCCTTTTTTTCTGCATACCTGTTGAAAATCTTCAGCCAAAATGTGCGCACAAATGCTGAGGGTCTCACAAAGGAGGTACCAATAACCGCCTAAGATGTAAGTCAGTATTTCCAAAAACACATATGGAATGATCTGTAATAGCTTGAAGTGAACCATGGTGACATGTGTTATGATCACTGAAGCTGTTGAAAGTGCTGGGATCACTATGGCGATCGCTAGAGATTTTTTGTAGAGCCCAACAGGGAGTATTCTGTTTGATACTTTCCTGTAAGCAATCTGCAATGCAAAAAAGAAGTCAGAATATATTACAAGAAATAAATTAAAATATGATCATTTGCAATATGAGAGAAAATATTCACCTCATATTCCACCCATCCGTTTAGAACTTCGGCAATTTTTCTGGTTTCGTACCAAAGTATGGGGACCGCAATCATCGGAAACAAGTAGACCGTAAAAAGATATTCAATCACAGCTTCCTCGAATTTACCTTCCTGCGCGCCGGTTCTCACGATTTGGACTTTATGCAACGAAAGATACAATAAATATCCAATAAGAGAAATGTAGGCAATTGCAGAGTACAGCATAGATGGAGAAGCAGGCTGAAATCGATTGACGCCAGGAGATGGTCTGGTCAAAGGAAGAACGCCCATGATCCTCATAAGACTGAACACAGGCTTGATGTTCTCATATACGATGTCTCTGGAGATATCGGGATTGATCAGATTGTCTCTCAAAGGAGCCACCGCATTAGGCGACGGCAATTTCGGCGTACGATTGGGCGTGACGTCGAGGAAGGTAATCTTGTTCTTCGACTTTTCGTCCATTTGTGCTGCGATGCCATTGGGTAGAGGGGGAGGTAGATTTGGGTATAAACTGTTATTGGTGTAAAAAGCCATTTCAGCGTTTTCGGCTGGCCCGGTCGGCGGCTGAACGGTGAGTGCGCGGAGCTGGGAGAGGAGCGGGTAATGGCGGCACGTCGGCGGCTCCTAGTCATATTTCAAAGGTTGACAAGTTGATTGCAGCCACGTAAGCATTTTGTCGCCCTTGCGTTAAACTTTCAGTGCGTTCTTCACCTCGAAAAGGACCTTGAGTTATTAGAACGCCCTCGCCATATTTTGTGGTTAGTGAAAGCATAATTTACTAAGTTATTTGCATAAGAATTGACTGAATTTACTTAAATATAATCGTAAATATAATATACGTCTTAATTTCTATTTTCCCGTACTATCAGCATAAAAAGAGGTTTGTTATATATTGAAGAAGTGAACACCAAAATAATTATCAGTATCAAATTCTAAATATTATTAAGAGAAATACTTAAATTATTCTCCTTTTCATGCGAACGGTACAACCACTACAAATGCAATTCGAAGCTCTCGATAATTCTATAATACCTACTTTTTGTTTTTTTTTGTTACCCACACAAATAAATAATAAAAAAATAAAATCTGTAACTTTGACTCTCCAACTCCAATAAAAGAGGTTAGATGTTGAGTATCTTAATATGGTCGGATTACGTAAGACATTTATAGAGTTAAGGGCGTGGGCTTGGCTCTATATGAGATCTGATAACTTTTACAGTGAAAGTATTACGAGTTTGCGAGTATTTGCAACCCATTTTACATGAAATGTTTTTGGTGGAATATTTTGTTTGTTACTTACCTTCAATTCTCAAAGCACATTTGAGTACAGTCGCCGGCAAAAATATTATGATGAAACAGAAATACACGGCCTTATTGCTATTCGCATACCTAAGTGGCATAAGATTATTTTGTATACTCCGTCTGAACATGTAATATTGTCGACGACTGTACTTACAATCGGCACGAACTTTGGCTTCGCACATTATGTAGATTTATTATAATTCCCCAGGTACTCTTCTGCGCGACATGTCCTCGCTATCGGGGAGTGGAACGATGCGGGGATTTAGAACCACTTTATTGTCTTATTAGGGCTTTAAAGATTGTGTACTTAAATACTTACTTTCTTGCTTACAGGTTTGTTTTTACTGTTTACGCAGTGGGCCTGAGGAACCCAAAACTGTTACCCTCGCATTTGCATCTGTGAGATATTTGGCTCCACAATGAAGTACTAAGTAGGTGTTATTGTCCCAGCTTATTATTTTTCCAGGCTGGACCGGAACGAGGGACTTTCCTGCAAACATGGCATTGTTTAGACACCGTTTTCAAGTAAACACACTATGTGCTTCAAACCTATATATTTAGAGGTCAATGACGTCTACAAGAAACGGTTAATAACGCTGGCCTCTGACACTGGCCTCTTAACGCTTGGCGAACGCAGATGAATGTTGATAAACATTCCTTTTAATGGAGGTAATTTAGGGAAATTACATAGGTAAATAAATAGAAAGTATTGTAGATAATGAATGATACCTACGTCTTGTCACGTGTGCGGCGCGGCGAGTCATATAAGAGTCATTTTCAAAAAAATTGTACATACTTAAGGGCCTAATAAAAACAAAATCACGATCGCTTCCTCTGTGTTACGAAAGTTAGGCATACAAACTATATGGGTAACTTTCGTAACACAGAGGAATAAATTAAGTTTTGTTTTAATTAAATCCCTTAATAGGGATGACGACTGGGTAAACACTATTTAATTCTATTTAGTCCGTCAGTTAGATTATGGAAAAATATAGGACGCGTATTTTTTGGTTTATCAAAATATTAAAAATCGACAAAGTTATAGATCATCAAACTTCTGGAGTGGGGGCGTGTGACGTCACTCCTAGATGAAAATTGTACCTAGGAGTGACGTCACTCGAAACTTCTAAGCACTCTATCTTCTTCATTTTTTGTTTGTGAAACAAAAGAAAAAATACGTGTACAATATTTTTTAATAATCTAACTGACGGACTAAACAGTTTTTTTAGTCGTCTAGCCCATTGTGTACAATTTTTTTGAAAATGACTCGTAAGCGAAGCAAAAACTCTTAATTCACTAATCGATGAACTTACTAAACTAGCACATACATGGCTGATTATGTCTGGGTTCCACTGGGCCCTCGTTTTTGCAGCTATTTGCACAAATCTACACCCGCGTAAGTTCCGCATCATTTTATTGCAAATACGGATTTCCAAATTAATGCAGAAGTTTCGCGGATGCCGATGCGAATATTCGCAAAATCTCCATCTTAATTCAAGTTTCAATCCGTTCATACTAAAACAACGTGGTAGAAGCGGAAATCTAGTAATGAAAGCGGTATTACGCCGCTAATATAAACCCAACAAGCAACGTCTCGCGCAATTAAATGGAGCTGCATCGCGGCGGCTTAATCGACACGTATATAAGTCGGTTGCAAGGTGCGGCAAATACACAGGGTACCTACAGTAGAACGGGGAGTGTGGATATCCGAAGACACGTGGCAAATGGTACCGCATCCATCACACAAGCACAGTAAATAGCAGTAATTTTTCTCCCTACAAAAGGTACATCGCGTGCTTGTATGTGTGCGCGCCGTGAATGAACGCACTACAAGCAAAGTTTTACGAAGGCGTAAGTAATACGACTGTCAACCATCTGTCTACGTAGAATATTACAGTTCTTCGGTCACATAGCCAGGAAAGAAGGCCACAATCTTGAACAACTCATCGTTACTGGCAAGGTTGATGGCAAACGACCCAGAGGCCGCAGTCCAACTAGATGGGCAGATCAAGCCCGTAACACTCTGGACACCCAGCTACATGTCGCACTACACGATGCCAAGAATAGGCGCAGATGGCGAGACATCGTTAGAGAAAAGCTGATTCCACGGGGACTTCACGACCCTCAGCAATGAGGAATACGACGCGAGGAGGAGGAAGTAATACGGATCGCACTGTCTGTGCCTCGACCTCGAATACCTACGTATCGCGCGCTCCTAAACAGTCGAAGTTTGACTACTTGTCCGTGTTCATTCTGTGGTAAAAGGCGACGAAATTATGTTATGCATGTTCTTTATGAGTTACGCCCCATTCATTAAATGATGTAAATGTTATCTTATCGGTGCAGTTTTCTTCGGTTGTTTCTCCTAAATGCAAGTTCTTTGCCTTCTTGCCACAACCCGTTGTCTACCTTTTCTTTTACCGATCCGATTCTTCTTTAAAATTTCCCCTATTATCTTTTGAATTAGACGACCCTATCGTTTCAAAGTGCCTACCATTTTCCTTCAATTGAGGTTGGAGTACTGATGTGCCGACGGAATGTTTCCAAAATTGCAAAACTTTACACATGAAAATATTTCGGGAATCTTTCAAAGTTATGTATAAGGAAATTTCCAACATGGGAACTTAAATTGGAAACTAGGATTTATTTTCTGAAATTAAATATAAAGTTTCCGAGAATTTTCTTAACTTTTTGGAAGTTAGTCATGTTCTACAGAATATGTGCAAGTTAATTTCTGCAACTTGCAAGTCTCTACTACTACTATGAACAAATATCGCTACATTTTGGGTCTCGCACCGTCGACGCATTTACCTCCATTAGTGTTTGCGTAATTGGAAATGTAAACATGGTGGTAAGCAGTGGCGGAATTCTGTATCGCTATCGGGTGATTTACAACAATGCAATTGCACTCCATTGCACAGCGTTGCTCACCTTCTGTATATACGAATTTATTTCGTGCCTGATGGATTTTCCAAGAAACAAGCTTGCTTGAAGGAAAATTGGGTTTCTGAGCAAACTGTTGCTTAAAGATTTTCTGATAATATTTTGTTTGTAAAATTAGCGAAATATAGTTTCAATGCATGAACATCATTATTAAATGTAACTTGGTAAATTACACTACAAAAATACTCAAACGCTAATGGGTCATTATCAAAAAATGATGTCCGTAGTCTGTTTATAAAACAAGCTCTTAATCTTGTTCTTTTGTGTAACGAAATTTACCATACAATTTATATGGTTAAGTTTCGTTACACAAAATAACAAGATTAAGAGGTTGTTTTATAAAGCCCTAACTACGGACATCATTTTTTGAGAATTCTCTTAATTCCTCAAGGGGCCAACTTGGAAGTACCTATACCTTTTCAATTAAGTTTTTTTTATATCGGTTCATAAACGACGGAGTTCTGACACACTTTAAAAAAAATAGAACCGGCTAGAGAGCTTGCCCCCTGATTTTTGTGAAGTTGGTAAAAAATATACAAAGTTTGGAAACTACAGGCACAGCACAGCCTAATTTTTGGCCCAGTTGTAAGTAAGGTAAGCACGATGAATTTAGAAGAAAAAGCGGTTTAAAATACACCAAACGGTGGTCTAATGCAGGTTTTTTTAAATTGTGGTCTGTCGACCCCTTATAGTAGAGGTATGTGCAAATTGTGCATGTGTGTACATGATATAAATTTCAAATGACCATAATTTTCTTTATTCTAAGACAAGTAAACTAAGGTTTTCAAAAGATTGTACCTAGATGCTCTATGACTAAAAACAAATTAACAATTTCGTACATTCAATTAAGCGTTGTTAAGCCTACATATTCGACGTCTATGGACGTTGCGCTTCTGAAAGTGTTAAGAAACCCTGCTCTATTGGCAGAACAGATATTTGTGACCGATATTTTTTGAGCGTTTGACCCTGCCACATATTACAGGCAATTGGGTGCCAACTTTCCTGACAGATCAAATCAGTTGCTTTGCTTTTTATGAAGTGCCAAAACCCTCAAATAGTAAGAATCTTCTATAATATTGCATTACTTACCTATATATGTGGTAAAACAAAGAATGTCTCAGATCGCAGGTATTTGACGCCTGAGTCGAAGGCAAGGACCGGTAAATATGCGATCTGAGGCTTTCTTTATTACCGCCCGAGGTGAGTACAAAATTTTACGTTTCCTCCAGGCCATGAAGTGTGATTTTCTGCACGCAGGTGTCACGTAAATTATATGATGTCATTTTCCTCAGTGGTCAAATCCTCACTTGATTTTAGTATTTGATCTTTTAAATATCGTTAAAGCGCTAAATAACTGAAGTTTAGTAAATTTCTGCAAATTTTCTAAATCAGATTTAAAGGCTAGCATGAAATTATTAATATTGACGACAGGCAAGTACGCTATCGTTTTGAAAGTATTGTCGTTTATTATGAGCATGAAGAACGTTTGAGATTGCAAATCGACTTGAGGCGAGGGTAATCTCGAGACGCGAGCGGTGTAATCACACCCGAGCCACGGAGAGCTTTCGAGTGGATTCCGTCACACACATACACCGCACTTGACGTTTATTGATTACTGCGAATACTAGTTGTTCATAAAACACTCATATTTTTCATCGTAGTTCATAGTTTTTATAAGGGCTTCTTTACTAGTATATGCTCAAAATAAGCTAAATGGAATTATAAGAATAATACGTATTTTTGATTCGAAAAATATAATTATGTTATAGTTAGATTTTAGCCGTTTAGTTTGGAGTTGTTTTCTTTACTCTTTGATATCCTGAGCAAAAAAAGGGGTATTATTAATTATTGCCTATATCTGTATCTGTTTGTGGCATTTATCTTCGTAGGTTTTGAGCGCGTGGACAGATTTCAGTGTTTTTTTAAATATAAATAATTTGTTTCCTTGGAGTGGTTCTTAGCTACAAGCTACAATACAATGCAAATAATATTATTTATTGAACACCAGAAAAATCAGAAAAACTTTTATTGCTACCTATGACTGGCGAAGATCCGAATAAATCTCTTTCTGACATAAAAACATAGGCTTGAGAATCAATAAATAAAGCACTTTTTAAAATAACGACTTTATAACGGATTGATTCTAAACAAAACTTTATTCTATCTTAGTCCAAGAAATCTGAGTCAATAAAAGAGAGCTTTGGCTTTTAATTTTTCGGGTTCCATACCCAAAGAGTGCCAACGGAACCCTATTACTAAGCCGTAACAGGTAATTTTTTACAGAATGTGTATTTTTATTGCCGCTATAACGCAACAAATAATAACAACAAAATAAAATGTAACAGAAAAGAGGGTCCCCATACCCATACAACAAACGTGCTTCTGTCGGTCAGTCACAGAGCTCTATCTTTTGAAACGCAATAGATAAAGACTTGAATTTTCACAGAAAATGTATTTTTATTTCTACTATAAGATCAAAATAATGAAAACAAAATAAAAACAAGAATTTAAAGGGGGTTCCCATACAAAAAAAATGTGTTTTAATTAGTGTTCTTTGCTTGATTTTAGTAATGGTAATAGGTAGATGCTTGATATGCTCATGAAATGTGTATTAGTATTGTCGCTATTATAACAAATAATAAAATAGTACATTACATAACTAGGGTGGTAATACAAAGAAAGGCCGAGATCGCAGAAGTTTGCGGCCCGAGCTGCAAGCGATCATTTTATGTCTACACTTGGCCAGAAAGCGGCTTTTTCCGTACGCGCAACGTGCGGAAAAAGTCACTTTATGGCCAGGTGTGGCATAAACAAAATAAAGTTCAAAATAAAAGGGGTTTCAAAATACAAGAAACGTGTATTTTGGTGCCTTTTTGCTCGTCAGTTGTACGAAACCCTTCGTGTGCGAATCCGACTCGCACTTGGCCGGTTTTTACTCAAAGGTAAGAACAAGGGCTCGAAAAATATACTTTTTTTAAAGCTACGAAACCTAAAGTTGGATGCTACGGAACTACGAAGCGCGTAGCTCGTAGCCACCTCGTAGCACATACTAGTAGGTATGTAGCAGTGCTACGGCTACGATGTTTAGTAACTATGACGACCTTGCTTATAGAAGGTATAATGGAAGAATCATATTTACTTAATTACAAATTTTCTGAACTATTTAAAGCGAGTATACAGTATTAATGAATATGATTATTTGAAGGTTACATACACATTTAAGGTTATCGCACACTTGACGTCGCGGCACCGACACGGCAGCGGAACGACAACATCGTCGACATCTCATCGTGTTCGCTGTCAACCATACGCAAGCACTTAACAGAGGCGGATCGGCACCTGCGACAAAGTATAAAGACAACCAAGTAGTTCGTCTTCGGTGTTTAGGAGCGCGCGACATGTATTTACACAGACGCACGATCGCGCGTCTATGTGAGTGCACTCCGTACTGTGGCATGGACGCGCATGGGCAAATGTTTGCCTGTGGTGCGTCCGTACACGGCGCGCACACATGCGCGCTCCCGATGTACCTTTTGTTAGAAGAAAAACTACTTACTGTGTCTGCGAGTTGTCAGCAGGCTAACGGCTGGCCGGCAGTGTGCTTACTGCGAAACGGCAGCTTAAAATGCTCTTAACCAACTAGTTGTAAAGGAATATTGAATAGCATAGTTTTCTTGTCTTGTCTAGCTTTCGTGAAACATTATATTATCACTAATAATAAATCATCCTATCCTAAGAAAATAAATATATACGAAGTCAATTTATTATAGATGATGGGTGATCGGTGATTCGAGTCGGTCTGTTTTCCATACAAACAAAATCTTCCACGGCGTCTTATGTTTGAAATGTGTTTTATTTTTAACCGACTTCCAAAAGAAGGACGGTTCTCAATTCGTCTGTATGTTTTTTTTTTTTATTTTTTTTTTTATTTTTTTTTTGTGTGTTTGTTCACCGATTACTTGAAAACGGCTGGACCGATTTGAAAAATTCCTTTTTTGTTTGAAAGGGTAGACTTCCGAGGTGGTCCCATTACAACCAAGTCAGGATCTGATGATGGAATCTTGGAGAAATCGAGGGAACTCTTCAAATATTATAGGCACACATATAGCGATTTCGGTATTTTTCGTAATTTCTCGTTCATCTCTTATTAGCAACAAGTTTTTAGTGTTAACCGACTTCAAAACAAAGAGTAAATTTGTATCTAGGTTTCTTCCCCGATTACTTGAAGACGGCTGAACCTATTTGGAAAATTCTTTTTTTGTTTAAAAGCGTATACCTCCGAGGTGGACCCATTGCAACCAAATCAGGATCTGATGATAGGATCTTGGAGAAATCGAGGGAACTCTTCAAATATCATAGGCACACATATGCGATTTCGGTATTTTTCTTACTTTCTCGTGCATTTGTTATTAGAAATAAGTTCCCAGTCTTAACCGACTTCAAAACAAAGAGCAATTTTTATGTAGGCTTGTTCCTCGGTTACTTGAAAACGTCTAGACCGATTTGGATTTTTTTCTTTTAACTAAATAGACTTAAGTCTATTTGGTTAAAATAATGTTTTTCTAGCGCCACTAAAAATTTAAAAATAAAGTAAATTTTTAAAACAAAAAATAAAAACCGACTTCCAAAAACCTAAACTAAAAACCAAAAAATAATATGTTAATTACCCCAAAGAAATGGATAATCAACGATTCATATATACATATACAGATATTTATACTTTTTAACCTTTTTTTTTTGAAGTCGGTGCCAGCTAAGGAGCTCAACACAGCCAGGTTTACGTGGCAGGCACCAACTTCAAAAATAACAGGTTAAAAAGTATAAATATCTGTATATGTATATATGAATCGTTGATTATCCATTTCTTTGGGGTAATTAACATATTATTTTTTGGTTTTTAGTTTAGGTTTTTGGAAGTCGGTTTTTATTTTTTGTTTTATAGCTTGATACATTTCATTAGCGTGAAATGACAGGAGAACTCTCAAAAAGCCAAAATATATATAATTTTAGCAAAAAAGTTTAGTTTCCAATGACGCTAATAGACGGCGCTGGCCTTATAGGCCCAATTACACGTAAATTCTGTTTTTTTGAGACTTCTCATGTCATTCCGCGCAAACAAATTGTATCAAGCTATCAAATAAAACACTTTTTGAACGCTATTGATGCCGTGACGATGACCCCTTTATGTTTGTATGGAAAACAGACCTTAAGTATATTCTTTTAGGTTTATAATAGGAGTTTAAAGAACCGGACCAGTACGAGTCGGACTCGCCGACCGAGGATTCCGTACAAATACTTTAAATAAATACTATATTTTTTATGATATAATTGCAAATGTATAGTTTTCAGATTTTTTCCTAAATTGTAGTATAAGACGGTATTTATTACTTGCCAAATTTCATAGTTCTAGGTCAACGGAAAGTACCCTATATTATGTTGGTTTCCTTGAGAGTTTCCGGCATAAACGGCCATATCCTTTTTTACGTTAAATTAGAAGTTTAATGTTTTCGCAGCTTCAAAGGCTCATAGACCTGAGTATGAGTATACGTATATCGTTTTATTTTCAACTCGATACCTCCACGCGTTCCCGAGATAAAGGGTCTCGACAGACAGACGCACGGACAGACAGACAAACTGACAACTTAAATTATTCGACTTTTATCGGTTAAGCTACAAAATCTTGAAAATTAGTATAGTGTATGGGCATAACAAAAGTTTCATTAGCAAAGCAGGGAACAAAAGTAGGTCAGCTAACACCAACATTGAACATTTTGCTTACCCATTCATAGTACTTTCAAGAGTGCCTCGTGTTTGTATAAGTGTCTAATTAATATTCATCGCCACGTATATGTCGTTCTCTTGTTCTCCCCGACAGTAACAGTCGGCAAGTCGACATAGGAATATCAATAGATTCTGACGATTAGCGTTCAAATAGAACAAAGGAATAACAAGATAGGCATGTCGGAATTTAAAGAGTACCACAATAAGAGTACTGCAAAATTTCGCGTTCATTTCGGTTCTGCTGTACAGCAACGAAAATACTGGAAAAAAATACCAGAGAACAATAATTCCCAAGCTGAATACAGGGAACGCGAATTTTATCCGGCTTTGGGACTGTGTTTTTGTTCAAGGTCTAGAATGCAATATGCAGAGCGGCTGTAGTTTCACTCTATAATTAGAAGCTATATGCACGATCGATATTATCGCTGCCATAGTATAAAAATAGCGGTTATTTATTTATTGGTGAATTTCCGATTTTTTTTACAAAAGTTCACTTCTACATCCTCTAAAGTTTTATCTTGTTATCTGCAGTGGTTTAGGCTGTACGGTGTACGTAGCACCTTAGTCATAGAACTGTATAAATTTTTCCCACTCCGCGATTTCGCCGCGCGGCTTCTAGTACCAAATTTTGCCTCCACAGAGGGGCTTAGCCGCTTAGCCAGCGATCAGAATGAGCGCGCGTTATGCGATAAAGAGAGGCGGTTGGATCCGGTGCGTTCCGTCTGTTGGTCAGACCCGAACTTCAGTTTTGTTAGAGAGAAAGATTTCTGTACGTAGTCCTATTACTTATTCCGTGCCCCGGATAAAAAGGTTACGTATGTGACATCATAGTTCTAGAAGCAAATAGGGATCGCAAGAGTTTACTTTGTAATCCCGGGCGTACCTCAGGCGGAACAGTCTCATAACTCATACACGGGGACCATCGCTTCATCCAATGGCTTGTTTTACACCGACGCCTTTACGGCCTAAATTCATCTTGTCCACTACAGAGAACAGTCTTGCGTTTTATTTATTGTACACCTTAAGCTTTATGGACCATAAAACGGCGTTTCCCCGTGTTCATTTCCTGTGACAAGTATCTAATGCTGGCTTTATGTATTGTTGAGCAGGTGCCCCGTGAGGTCATATTTTATATCCAAGACGTGAACGCGATAAACTTTTTATTAAGTTTGAGCATTCGAAGTACTGATGTTTACGAATTGCGAGTTACACGACTCGCAATTCGTAAAATGCTGGTGCACGTTTGACAAAAGTTATAAGTATGGCGATCAATACAAAACTACGTTCAATACTGATATGCTTGTATTTTAAGCTCTACCTAGTACTAAGTTTTATGAAACGTTCATAAGCTTACTGGATAAACAAAGCAATCTTCTTTTTGGTGATAAAAATTAGTCTGCCTGCAATAAAAACCAAAATCAAAGTTTATAAAGTTGTTTCACATGGTTTTTATTCTTTTATAGCCTTTGTTTCGATTATTTATGTTTATTGTCTCGCAAGCTATATTTAGCGTCGTATGACAATTACAGAGCACATATAAAATGCACCCGTTGGTATGACTGAAAATCCCAACAGCGTAAATAATGATGAGCAGGAGAGTGTAGGTCAGTTTTAATTGAAGCGGGTGCCATGTGTCAATATTTAAACAGCATGACTTGTGGTCTACCAATGACTGTATGTAAAGAAATATATTTAAAAATCAAACGACTGTACGTTAAACATATTTTGATGAAAAAACTGAGATAAATCATTTGCAGGTCTTAAATGGACTTTGTATTATTTGAAACATAAATAAAAGTAAGATATTAACGACACATTAATTACATAAGTTAACATCAAATCAATATGCCGATTTAAGTGTCCATACTAGAGGTGTCCCAAATAAGAGGCCATGTGGCTCTACTAGTAGTACAGTCGGCACGTTTACGCTGGCTAGAGCCAGCCTGGCGGATATATCATTAAAAATCTTAATTTATTTTTAAGTTATATTATGTGAGTCGCAGAATTTTCTGTAAGATATTTAGTAAACATTCCCATTTTGTATTTTGACGTTTGGAGATCCTTTACAACTCCAAAACATAATATTTTAATAACAGGAACTCTTTACATCTCCATTAATTTTACTAGTTATTTTCCATTATTTTAATTGTCTTGTTTTGACGCCTAGAGAAGTAGAGACCCTTTACATCTCTAAAAATGTAGTTTTATGGGACGGGTCACTCGTTGGGCGAACGGAAACGACGTAGTAAAAACTCGAAGGAATTTTTTAACTTAACTACACGTACAGACAGTACTTTCGAATAGCGCTCAAGTAACAGTAGGCGTTTCGACCGAGACACCGTACTATTACTAGAGTAGTGTAATATTGCGAGGATTGCAATGGATGGAGATCAATTACTTGAAGACAACCAACCAAGTACAAAACTTGCTCCTAACAATCTACAAAAATGAAATTTTATATCACGGCTATAAATAACCTTACTTAACCTAAATAAAATTGTAAGACTGACAGTGACATTAGTGACATATATCAAGACGACAAGTCACGTTCGGAAACCATAGCGGTAAAGACTTAAAATGGTTGATTTTATATTTGCAAAATACTGAAATACACTATTTAAACATTTAATTAATGTTACAGAAATATGTGTTTACATGTATTTGCAATAACAGTTTCTTTAAATAAATATTTCAGTAATAAAAGTTAAAAAAGTAAGTTGGCGTTTTCTTTGCACATGACAAATGAGAGTAAAATAGAACCAGCGTTTCAAATTTAAAAAGAAAACCATTACGCCCTAAGGCGTAATAGGTAATTTACGGCCCGCAAAACCTACGTGTAATGACACCATTTTCGAGCAAGTGTGATGAAAAAAATCTTGTTAACGAGGTTTCGACGTAGTCCATGTTCGTATTATGGAGGTTAAGGCTTTTTTACTTTTTGACTTCGAGTTACAGAGTTACAGAGGTAGGAAGTAAAAATTCGAGGTATAGAGGTAAAATTTCCTATAGACTAAAAATTATGGCAGGTAGGTCATACCTATGTATGACCTACCTGCCATAATTTTTCTTCGGTTACAGAGGTATATATATATTTACAAACTTCGAGATACAGAGGTGATAAAACAAAAGAACGGTTTCTTCGAGATAAAGAGGTAAAGTTAATCTACTTCGTGTTATAGAGGTAAAAAATGTACTAAAACGTCTTGGTAACTTCGACTTATGGAGGATTAATATTTCGAGTTATGGGAGGTTTTGGGGCTTGAAGGGATAACCCTATAGGGAGGAACGGATTTTTATTTCGTGTTATAGAGGATTTCATCTTATCGGGGTTCGACGTATCGAGGAGGATATTTCATATGAAAAAATAGAAAATTGTGCGTTTCTTCTGGCGCTTCTTCTCACCAAAAGTTCACTACCCGAAGATCAATAGCTCACAGTAGTACTAAACTCTTCGGTAATCTGTGGTATTCATATTTATACTTAAAGAAAATTTAGAGGTCCAAATTGTACAAGCAAAGTTGGTCTTAAATGGATATAGGAAGTTCAGTGTTATTCAAATCCGTACAGAGTAAACCGAAAAGCCTTCTTTGGAAGTTGTTTTCGCATTCTTTGTGAACTGTTTATGGAGCATGGACTCCCCTTTCAAAGCAGTCTCAATGGCCCGTTTTTTTTTCTTGTAACTTCGTTTGCGGTATTTCTAGCTTAAAGGACCTTTTCATAGTGTCAGGATAAAGTTCTCACACTTATTCTTTTTAGGGTTCCGTAGCCAAAATGGCAAAAAGGAACCCTTATAGTTTCGTCATGTCCGTCCGTCCGTATGTCCCAGGCATTTTATTCAAAAACTACATGACGTATATATTCATGAAATTTGGAATGTAGGTGTGTTGTATAAGCCGCTACTTAGTTTGGTAGTTAAATATTAAAAATTAATATTTCTAGAGGGGGTACTCCATTCCATATATGTAATAGAAGGTGAATCTTTTTTTTCATCAAACATCAATACGAGGGTAGATCAAATAGTACCCGCGTTTGATGGCAAATGGCGTTGCTTAGGAGAGTTGGCATTACCGTCGTGTAGTATTGCCTTTATCAATTAAAAAAATGAAAACTGACAATCGTGTATGGTTTAGTTTTTTTTTGGCGGGAAATTTTGTAAGACTTGTTTTGTTTTTCGTACAATATGGAGAAAGAACAATATCGTCCCGTAATTCGCTTCTTATTTTTGAATGGAAAAACATGTAAACAAATAAAAGTTAAGTTAGATGTTGTCTACGGAGGTCTTTCGCTATCTATGACAACCGTGAGATATTGGTTAAATGAATTTAAACGAGGTCATTCATCAGTTTTCGATGAGGACCGCCCAGGGCGCCCGACAGACGTGGTTACCGAGAAGTCGTAGAAAAGGTAAAGAACATGATGCTCACCGATCGACGTACCAGAGTGCGCGAATTAGCTGAGGCTGTAGGGGTGTCGTACGGATCAGCAATTAATATAATACACGACAAATTACACATGAAAAAAGTGTCCGCCCGATGGGTGCCGCGATTGCACACGGATGAAGATAAGCAGTTACGGCTGTCATTATAGAAGGATTCTTTGGGCTTGTTTGAGAGATATCCGCAGGAGTTTTTCCGTCGTGTCGTTACCGTTGATGAAACCTGGATCCATTATTATACACCAGAAACCAAGTGCCAGTCTAAACAATGGGTTTTGTCTGACGAATTTGTCCCGAAGAAGGCGAAAACGGTCCCATCAGCCGCAAAAGTCATGGCCACGATTTTTTGGGATTCTAAGGGAGTTATCCTTATGGATTTTTTACAAAAAGTGAAAACGATCACTGGACCGTACTACAGTGAGTTATTGGACCGTTTCGATAAAAAAATAAAGGAGACACGGCCCCATTTGGCAAAGAAGAAAGTGTTGTTTCATCACGACAACGCACCAGCACATTCTTCCAGAATTGTCAATGCCAAACAGACTCAACTACGATACGAATTGCTGCCACACCTACTTTTTCACCGGATCTGGCTCCCTGTGACTTTTTTCTGTTCCCCAATATGAAAAAATGGCTCGGGGGAAAGAAATTCATGTCAAACGAGGAGCTTATAGCTGAGACAGAAGCATATTTTGGAGAGTTTGACAAATCCTACTTTTTGGAAGGGTTAAAGAAGTGGCCGAAACTCTGGGAAAAGTGTAAGGACCTAGAAGGAGATTACGTTGAAAAATAAAATGAAAAAGTTTAAAAAAATTGCGTCTTCATTTCTAACACGGGTACTTTTTGATCCACCCTCGTATGTCGTATATAGTTCGACAGCTCTTTCGAAAACACTCTAAGGTTTTTTGATTAGGGGAATACATTCGGAAATAATCGCTCCGAAAGTTGCAAAAATGGTGCCCCCCCCCCCTCTATCTTTAAAACCGTATTATGTCCAAAAAATATGAAAAATATCAGGAAGGTAATGCTTAATTAAGTAATACTTTCAACGAAAATTACTTATTTTTAACATGATCTAATATACCGTTTTTGAGTTATTGCCGATAAACCGCGCTTCTCAACAAAAGGACGTACCTACGAGGGGTGGCTGGAAAGTAATCTACCTCACTATGAAAGAAAAGACATAACTGGCTAGTTATTTTTTATTTTTCTATGTAATCTCCATCTACCAAGGTGCACTTATTACATTTGTCAAATAATGACATTAGGCCATTAAAAAAAAATTCTTTCGGTTTGTCGTCAAAATACTCGTTCACCGCGGCTATCATCTCATTATCCGTTGAAAATCTTCACCCCCTGAGATCTTTCTTCAGAAGTCTGAATAAGAAATAATCACAGGGGGCTAAATCTGGGCTGTAGGGGGGATGGTCGATGACTTCGAAGCCATTTCTGGCTATGGCTAGCTGTGTGGTGCGGGCCGTATGCATATGTGCATTGTCGTGCAATATCAGAACTCATCTGTTGAGTTTGCCCCTTCTTTTTTCTTTTATGTTATCCCGAAGCTGGCAAAGTAAATTTGCATAATAATTAGCATTCATTGTAGTATTTTTTCGCAAATAATCTATTAGTAAAATGACTTCAGCATCCCAAAAAATTGTCGCCATAAGTTTGCCAGCTGATGGTCGAATCTTGTACTTCCGAGGAGGCTTTTCGTCCTCGAATTTCCATTGTAGTGACTCTTGTTTACTTTCCGGATCCCATTGTCTAATCCAAGTGTCGTCACATGTCACGACCCTGGAAATAATTTCTTCCTCTTTCCCGCGACTCATGTCTAAAAACTCCTGACAACATTTGACACGCCTGTCCTTGTCTAACGCAGTCAGCATTTTAGGGACCCAACGTGCACTAACCTTAGACATATTCAAATGGCTATGAATTATTTCATTTACCCGTTCTTTACTAATGCCCATATCTCTAGCTATCTCCCACTGTTTCACTCGACGGTCTTCTAAAATGATTTTTTTTCACCTTGGCGACATTTTCACCAGTGACAGCAGAAATTGGCCGCCCACTACGAGGATCATCTTCTAGACTGTCACGGCCCGATTTAAACTGCTTAGACCAGAATTTTATGGTGAAATCAGAAGGACACGAATCACCAAACACGGGCAACATGCGCTGTTTAATCTGTGAAGGCGTATTTCCTTCTTTAGTAAGGAATTTAATCACTACACGCTGTTCAATTTTGGTCAAATTATTTTTTTCTACCGACATGCTGCAAGCATTCAAGCGCCAAAAACAAATGAAGAGCCAGAAACAAATGAATGCTCGAAATTTTGAAAAAAGAATAGTCAATAAAAACGAATTCATACTAGTCAGTGTTTTTTTTTAACTATTTATAGCCAGGGTAGATTACTTTTCAGCCACCCCTCGTAATTGCTATGAAGATACGCTCTTTCGTTGGTGCACTTTTTCAAATCCTATTATTTACTCAAGTGTGGCGAAGCGAAAAGGAGGATTATGATTTCAGCGCCGTATGTATGTCCGTCTGTTCCCTCTTAACTTAAAAACTACTGAACCGATTCAAACAAGTGGGGTATCGTTAGATTCGTTGTGATTGGACGCAGGTTATAGGCTAGTTAGTTGGATCCAAAATTAAAATAGGGACTATGATCCTCATAAAAAGCATAAGTGAATGATTGAATAAAAGTCATCATGTCGCATCGAATTACATGAGAATTTAATGAGTTTTAAAAGCTCATTCCAAAAATATATCACACATGTACCTATATTTCCATTTCAATTCAATAACAACAAGAAGTACACGTTCAACAGCGTACGCTCTTGGCCAATACGTTTACAATATTCTAGTTCACCAATGTCGGTACTAAAAAAAAGTGATAAATCAGTAACGCAGCCCAGTGGTGAATAGCTTAACAAATTGTGAGAGCACCGCTTTGGGACAAAGGCACATGGGATGGTTAATCTTTCGTCAACCAAACCTTATAGGTATGAGTCTCATTTTCGGGAGCCCGAAGAACGAGTTTCAGGCTGCAAAGTCGAAGGCAAGCTAGAATCTTGTTTAAGTTTTTTTCGTAGTCAGGTTTTAATTTTTAAGTATATTTTCATTTGTAGCGCATTTCCTTTTAGTAACGGTTACGGAACCCTACAATGAGCATGGTCCGACATGCTTCGCCCCCCGAGCCCCCCTTGTGAGATCAGGTTTTAGGACAGAATAGATTTATACAGTTAAAATTTGACGGACTCACGGTTTAATGAAAAGGCTAGGCAGCTAACCAAATAGCTAATTAAGGAAGTTGGCGGTGACAAATACATTAATTTACTAGTTTGAGCGCTGTAAAGTTTCTTCGCTGACTACCTAACAAACAAGCTTGGATGGACTCGCAATAAACTATCTGAGCGCCTTTGTGACATTTTCCTCGAGCGATCGCAGACAATCTTTAGTGAATAACTTTACTGCTTAATACAGGAAGGTACAAACGGCGATTTTAATTATAGCATGCTAGCCATTTGTAGAATCTTCTTGTATAATGTACGCATTATTTTCCAGTTGACCGCTGGGCCGCTTGGTCCGGAAGTTCTGATATGATGCGCGCACAAACAGACAAACGCACAAATATACCAAAATCCATTTTCAACACACTTGCTTGTAAAGTGGCTATAATTTTCTTATTCCTATGCCCGGAATGCGGTTTATTACGCACTAGTGCGTTTTACTTAACGTTACACCGCACAAGTGTTTTGCACATTGCACTTTTTTTAAATCTCCAAAAAAAGGTTTATGTCCAAAAAAAGGTTATCATTTTTGTAGATGAATAAACTAGTTTCAGCGAATATATGATAAAAGGTTATATTATACTTCATCAAAGTATCGACAAAATTACAATATAATCATTCATTATTTAAAATTCTCTATAGAAATACATAATAACTCTGTTTATTATATTGTGCATATTTGAGGTTTCCGTCGTTGCCTCTACGTGAACCTGCGCGCGCATAAGTAATTCAACCATAAATCGGCACGCGAAAATATAAATCTTGCGCCATTTTGTATGTGTGTAAAAAATGACGACTACAAGTGACTAAGAACAATTCAATTTAACGCCGCTTGATATAATTAGTGAGGTAAAATGCTAGTGATAGTTTGTTGCCATCAAAATCAAAAGAAAAATGCGGTAAGCCTATGAAAATTTCATTCAATAGAAACACAACAAAAAAGCGAGCCGTTCTTATAAAACATATTTTTGGCGTCGGTACTTACTACTTATAATGAGTTGGCCAATAAATACAAGCCGAGCTCGCGTTCATACATTTATTACAATGGCAAAAGTAACGGTACAGACAAAAAAATCTGTCGAGCGAGGCTGTGTTCCATAGCTCGAGTCGTTAGGTTAGGTTAGCCAAAAAGCAAAAAAGCCAACAAACTGTTATACAGTTTGGCAGATGATATATATATGTATGTAAATGTAAACTTATATTTGGTAATAAATAAATTAAAAAAAAAAAAAAGGCGAGGGCTGTAATAGCCGAAAACAACATAGCCCACTCGTATCATGATATACTTACTATTATTAACTAGCATTTACCCGCGGCTTCGTCTGGGTTGTTCCTGTTATTATCCCAAGGGAACTCTTGACCGGGATATAAAGAATCTTATGTTTTAATCCGGGACTTGGTCTACTCGCATGCCGAATTTCAGCTCGATTCAGTTGTTACCCCGTTATTTAGTAACAAACATCCAAACATCTTCACAAACTTTCACATTTATAATAAACTAGCGACCCGCCCCAGCTTCGCACGGTGTTTCTCTATTATATTATGCATGTATTATACATATAAACCTTCCTCTTTAATCACTCTACCTATTAAAAAAACCGTATTAAAATCCGTTGCGTAGTTTTAAAGATTTAAGCATACATAGGGACATAATTAGGGACATAGGGACAGAGAAAGCGACTTTGTTTTATACTATGTAGTGATACTCGTATACGTAGGATTTTTAATTGTACCCAGTTTTTTTTTGGAATAAATTTGATTGTACATCCACATCTCGCAAACATAGTCTTCCTACGATTTTATTAAATGCATGGATTTAATCTGGAGCGAGAGCGACATGTCACAACAGATGACTTAAGATCACAATGTTAATGTCGGACTAGAATACAGTGGTCTTAAGGAAAATTATTCCGCTTCTCGAGTAGAATAACCAGCCTTTTCTAAGGTTTTCTCAAAATCCTTTGAAAAATTAATTTAGTGAGTTCTAGATTAGCTCAGTTTAAGTTCGCATTACTCGTAGTTAAGAAAAGGAAAGAAAGGAAAGGAAATGTAGAAAATACGTAGTAAATTGGTAAAAGATTACGAGAATGTTTCATTTTGCAATACTTATGGCCTGGGCTCACGTAAATACGTCAGGCCTGCCCGTACGTTTCCACGGGCCTACTACTTCTTTACAACTTATTTTTAGTGTCCGACCGAAACTAGTTTTCACGGCCGAAACCGAAACCGAATTTCGGCTTTGATGTTAGTTTCGGCGAAAAAAACGAAACCGAAACTTCCATATAAGGTCATGTAGCCGCGGGAAGAAAAAAAAATTCAATTATAATCAGTCAGTCTTCATTTTTAAACAACATAATAATCATTTTTATACCAAACCATATTATAACTTCTTATTTTAAATAAATTATCAGTGCGTTTTGAAATAAAGACTGTCCGATCGAAACCCCTCAAATTCAGTTTCGGTTTCGGCCGTATGGCAGCCAAAACAGAAACTAAACTGAAACCCGTTTTTAAGCCGAAACTAGGTCGAAACCGAAAGTTCGGTCGGACTCTACTTATTTTTCAGTCCATCCATCATATGCCAAGTCCAAATCGTCCTTCAAAATCCAGTGTCGCCAGATCGGCTGGGAAAATCAAGCTCTATAATTGGCCAGTGTCATTACCTAACTCTAGCCAATCACTACAACAAATACATCGTACTGGTTCTTAGGGTTCTAGCAGCACAGCAACCTATAATAAATGAATCCGATAAATAAGTGTAATGCATGTTACATTCGATAAATTTCCTCAAATAGTACTCGTAGTGATATTCGTAATGATCTATTCCATACAACAGATACAAACAATCGTCTGAAATGAACATCAATTTATTAATATTTTATTAGCAGTCCCAGCTCTAAAATTGGCATCGACTAGCAGTTTCGATGTCCACAGGTGGTTTAAACCGACCGATAAACTTTACCGTTAGAAATTTATGGTTTCGAATTTATGTTTCAAAACTTTCACACTAAAAACCGAATTAAGAAGACCTTAGTAATTAAAGAAGATTATAAGTTCTGCTTCATGAACAGGGTATAAATTTTGCCCCCGTCGAGAAATAACATTATGCGTACTTAATAAATTTGTAGTATCATTAAGTAGCTAACAGAGTACCTACTTATACTTCTTTTCTGTAAATTATAATACAAATTTCATAAATAAACGTTTTGCAGATTTTTATTAAAGGCCATCGTTATTACAAAAATATATTTTTCTGCCCTCCGGCCGGCAAGCGTCACCTTGCCGATTTCAAGATGCCGCTTTCTGGCTCCGTCGAACAGAAAAATAGTATACAAACCTTGGCCAGTAAATAAGAAAGCCTCAGATCACATGTTTGTCGTGAGATCTGAGGCATTTCTTACTCTACTGGCCTCGGTATGTAATGTACTATTCCCAGTTCCAGAGAAAAATGCTATCTATAAAATAAAACATTTCGTGGTAAAAATGTTGTTAACAATTAGAAAAAGTAGTCGTCTTCTTGCCAAGTCGCCTTTTTACTCAATGGTATGGTGTGAAAACATAGTATAATAGCAGTAATTTTTCTTTCTAAAAAAAGGTAAATCGCACGGCTTAGGTAGCTATATGCGAACGAACGCACACAAGCAAAGCTTTACGAATGCGTAAGAAAGCTCCAGTAGACCAGTACGAATCGCACCGTGTGCGCCTCGACCTCGAATACGTGCGTATCACGCGCTCCTAAATGGCCGGCGTTTGACTACTTGTCTATCTTTACTTTATACTTTGTTGAAAGTGTCATTCTCGGTAGCGCGATAAAATTACCGATTTGATTATTATGTTGTATAATTGACGCTGGATTAAGAAAAGTCGGTTGTTATAACGAATTTTATTTAATACCTATATAATTATATTACGCTAACCAGGAGGCAATTACGAATGCTTTGTTAATCCCATTAATTCGCGAGCTGCCCGCGGCGCCCGAACACAAATCGTACTAGGTTTCCTCTTAATTGTACAACCGTTTATATCAATTATATGAAAAACACGATACTAGAATTCCATTTTCTTTATAGTATTTTGGAAAAAGTCGGGACCCCAAGGAGTTTGCTAAAGTAGGTCTGTAATTAAATAAAGTTAATGTTACTTTATGCTCAACTTGATGAATATTTTATTACCAAAGTTACCATTTTTTATTTGAAATTTCTAGAATACATGTCAGAAGTATATTTTTTTCTTGAAATTCCAATTGGGATTTTTTGTTCATCAGCCGATTACGTGGCTAAACGAAGAATATGCTAGATAAGCTTTAAAAGTTTTCATGTCGGCAGCTTTACAAAAGCCGACATGAAAGCTGTAAGAAACAAAACAATCTCAAACAAACTTTAAACAACGGGTTTGACTGACGAGCCGCAAGTCATGATAGTGTTGTCGGTCTTAGTCTAACTTTGTCATTAAACTTATCCAGTTACTTACTCGTGGAAATAGCTTCGTCATACTATGAAGGACCACTCTCTCAAGTTTATTACGTGTAACCGTGACAGCGTGAAGTGCCAAATTGCAGGCATTATCTATATTACATACATCATATGAATATGATGTATGTAGATAATGCCGCTAACTCGAATCGAAACTCGAGTTGACTCGACTCGCATCAACCGGATGACTTCAGCGTATTCGTAACAAAATGTATATTCGTCGAGTTGTGTTTCGAGTTGGCGAATCGCTTACTCATGTGCACTCGCATAACTCGTATTCGGTATCCGGTCCATATCAATTCTAGCTAAAGTTAGGTATATGCGAGTTGATCCGAGTTGCGAATGAACTCGATTCGAATCAACTCGTTTAGAGACTGATTCGAGTTTTTCGAATCAGACACCTCGACTCACCCATCGCTTATACCAAAAATGAAACGTATGTGTGCGTAAATGTTTGTGTAAGTTGATAATAGAGTTGCCCCTCATATACATATATGTATGCTTGACTATCGTTATGAGTAAGACAGCTTTCACCGACGACACAATAGTATATTACACAACTAGGGTGCTAATACAACGAAAGGCCGAGATCGCAGATGTTTGCGGCTCGAGCTGCAAGCGAGGGACGTAAATATGCGATCGAGGGCTTTTTTAATTACCTCCCGTGTTGTGTACATCATTTTTATGTCAACACTTGGCTAGAAAGCTGCCACTGCCACTTTATGGCCAGGTGTGGCATAAAATAAGGTACAGAAGTCTCTCTCCCTAACAAAACTGCCGTTCGCGTACGATGACCGGACGGAGCTGTCCCGCAGCCGATCGTCTCTCTCTATTGCATAACGCGTGGTGTGCGTGTGGGTTGAGAGAGCACCCTTCCGAAAAAGAAAAAAAAAATGCTGTTCATTTAGTAAAAGTTCTAAAACAATTGTAAAACTAAATCTCTGTATTTGTAAAAAGATAAATCAAAAGATACAACCTTTAACGTGTGCTCACTCAGTTCTCACAAACTACCAACGACGTATATAAATATTATATGTTAAATGAATACATTCCCTGATTTCGTCCTGCCGACGATCAATCGAATATGAAAAGAGCCATTGGCGGCCTATCCGTGAATAAGTGATTGCCTCATTATCTAATCTTTAGTGGGGCATTGGTTACGCAAACATGAATCTCCGATGTGCTTACCTATATCTAGTTTTCTCATTGTGGCTTGTATGTCTGGGAAATGCTTAATATGCTACTAGTAAAAGAGGTGTTTTTTAAATGCAATCCATTCGCAATATGTTAGTGTTTCAAAGAAAACAAAATGAACAGTATGTGTATTACTTTGGCTTCATGTCTTAGTAGGTACTCAAGCCGGCTAAATGGATTCCAACTGGAATTAAGTATTTTTTATTGGCTACAACTTAAAACTATAAAATATCCATTTACTAGAAGCAGCAATTGGCTGAACGTTTCTTATTAGATTTAGAAATGCAAAGTAAGTACCTAAAGTTTTACTGAGAAAATCTATCACCAGCCACACTTTTTAGGGTTCCGTACCAAAATGGTAAAAACGAACCCTTATGGTGCGACTATGGCTGTCCGTCTGTCCGTCTGTCACAGTCAGATATCTCAGGAAGTACTGCTGCTATCAATTTGAAATTTGGAATAGTTTTAAAAATCGGTAACCCGAGCCTACTAGACATTAAAAAATCTCAAGTATACCTTTTTACTTTTTTTTAAAGGGGGCCAAAATGGAAGGTCGAAAATTTTAAGTTAGGCTATTATATCAAGTGGGATATCAAATGAAAGGACTTTGTAGATTTAAATTTTTTTTTCTTAATCATGCACTTTTTGATTTAGGACGAAAAATTATCAATAAAATACCATCCCTCCTATTATCTTCGAAGTTACTGAACAGAAAATCTGTTATAGGTAATTACCAATTATTAATATCATCCTAAACATTACAGGAAAAATGCACCTAACAATTGCATCGTTTTTCAATATTAAACTTGCATCGTTTTTTAGAAATTAACAAAAATCGTAGCACAGAATTATTTGCTGCTACTAAACTAACCGCGACCTATACAATGCGTGGCCTGTAACAGGGGCTAATATTAAAACGTAGATTCTACTCATCAAACAATAAAACTTTTGTCCAACAACTTTTAAAAATTATTTAATCTTAAGGTTTTATCTTTTTCATACAAATTAAATAGTATTTTCAATGTACGTTAACATCGGTCCAATTGACGTCGCTTGTCACGCTACAAACATAAAAAACATCGCAGTACATTGCGGCTTCAAATAAACTTTAAGGTGTACTAAAAATTAAAACATAAGTTATTTTTAAATGTGACTGAACAAATCTTGGTCAGTTTGAGGAGTACAATCTTCGTTTTAATTATTAGCCCCGGTTATAGGCCAAATATTGTATATATGGGAATCCCAGTTTATCAACAGCAAAGTTAAGTTTGTCCCACCATACAGTTTATCTTGAACTACTTAAGAGTTTGTACGGAACCCTCGGTGTGCGAGTTCGACTTGCACTTGACCGGTTTTTTTTTGTCATGGGAAAGGCAAACGAGCACACAGGTCACCTGATGGTAAGTGACTTCTGAGGCCATGGAAATTTGCAATCTTAATATTACAAATGCGTTGCCAATCCCGAGGACTAAGATGGAATGCCTCTATGCAAGTAATTTCACCGGCTGTCTTACCCCCACATCGGAACACAACAATGCGAACACTGCTCTTTGGCGGCAGGTTAGTGGGTAAGATGGTGGTAGAGATCCGGGCGGACCCTGCACATGGTCCTAACACTCAACAGACAATCTGTAGGGGGTTGTAATTCCGTTGTAAAACAGAAGTGCACCGTTAGTTATAATTTCTGCCATGGTCAACAAGTACAGTCGTGACCACGTCCGCGCTTGTTTAATAGAGGCCTTGTTAGTTTGTAGCACCTCGTATATGCAGTACCCGAGCTGAGTTTGTTGAAGTTTGCTTGTGACTGCACATGTAAATTCGCCAATCTAGACAACAGTACTTCAATCAGCGTACTGTTCTAACTAATGAGCTTATGCTACTAGAAATTGAATCGTATTACCATATTAATAAAATGTAGATTCCGATGTCTGGAGCTTACTAAAATATAGCTATAATATTACGGAGCAAATTAGATCCTGCGCTAGCCCGCAGATTTGCCGGCGCAAAGATTCGATCCGCTTGGCAAATATTCCACTTAATCAGGTACTTATTGGTTTATGCTTGGATACTAAGCGATATCTAAAAGTGCACTACGTTTGCTTGCATTTACAGAAAATTTTGCGCGCATATTCACCATTTAAAGCGTTTCTAGATACTCATATTTTCGTTGCTATTATAAAAACGATTACAAATAAGTATGCTCAAGTATGCTAATGTAAAGCTGTCGTATTTGAAAATATGTCATAGGATAGGTATGGAAATTTAAGCACCTTTTATAGATTACTTAGATTAGCCTTTGGCCTTTACTTACCTGTGAACCTTTACTTATTGCAGTTATTTGACTCAATTGTACCTAATGTACATAATATTATAAATAATATGCAACCAATTTGAAATAACATCGCATCTGTATAAAAGTGAGAAATTATTTTTTTGCCTTTGAGCAGTTAAAAGAAAATGTTCAACCATTACTCAACGGAGCAGTTACTTTGACTTAAGGCTCCTCCGGTTTATGATTAATTTATTATCGGTGTACTTACCGCCAGCGACGTCAGTCGGGACGGATATTGCAAGTTCCTGTTCCGACGGCCGGAGACGCGCCGAACAAACGCAGCGTTAATGATAGTAATGATGTTGTCGCTCAAACTAGTTCTTGTCTTCGAATAAAATTTATATCCCACGTAGTTTCACTTTATCCATCTCTGTCGGACTGTAGGTATATCACGTTATTTATTCAGAGACCATTACGATCTTTTCTATATGACCGAAGTACAGAATGGTTGAAATATTTACTTCATCTCATCGAGCTGTTTTGTTTTTAAAATATTCGGGTTCAAGATGTCTTTATTTATTTTGGTCGATCGGTTGTGTTGATCAATATACAATTCTGGAATTAAACGCAGTTTAGGAAGGATTGGATAAAAAGAAGACCATTAAACCACAATATATCTTTATGCCACATCTGGCCATAAAGTGACTTTTACCGCACGCTACGCGTACGGAAAAAGCCGCTTTCTGGCCAAGTGTAGATATAAAATTATGTACACAACACGGGAGGTAATAAAGAAATCCCTTGATCGCATATTTACGTCCCTCGCTTGCAACTTGGGCCGCAAACATCTGCGATCTCGGCCTTTCTTTATATTACCACCCTAGTTGTGTAATGTACTAATTTTGGATCTAAATAAGTATCATTCTGAAGACCGGATTTGTGAGTGACACTCATATAAAATTTTAGCCACAAACCGTGTCGAAAGGCAGCTATCCATTTCTTGCATTGTTCCAATTTCTAAGGAGCTTTTGGGAATCGGTAAAACTTGCATTCACTATTTCTGCCAGTATTCTTGCAGTTACAACAACACAACAATTGCTGTGACCCATTTTTGTTGGCGGAATAATGCGATTACAAGTTATCTGCTTTGCCCTAAGGTTAACTCTTAGGGAATGCCTTATAGCGTTAAGTTCGCCTTTTGTACGATAAGTTTTATTTTGTGCAATAAAGTTTAAATAAATAAATTACTGAAATTAGGTAGTTAAGTCTAAATAGATTGCTTTGATATTGACAGATATGACAGATGACAGAGCTTACATTATTTCTACTGAAAGCCACTATGAGCGCTGCGATAGATTATGTTACCCCCACCTAGTACTTTGCACCTGGCGAATAGTTATGATGCTAAGATATTATTTTGGCACGATTTAGTTTGGAAATAAATTCATATACTTTTGTTCCTAAAAAAATTATGGAGCTTATAGCAGTAGCGTGGCGTCAAATATATTCTTAGTAAAGCCGCTTCCCGCTGGTCCGTTGCTCACTTTGAGCAATTAGCGTAAATTCAAGGTGGCTCTGGTCTAGCGTTGAAAACTCCGGAAAAAACAAATGTTTTTTTCCGGCTGTATTGGAAATATTCGTTGTTTTCCGTTTTTTCGGATTTTTTCGGAAACATTAAATCATATAATGGTAATTTATTATAGTATTTTATGCAACAGTTGTATAAGTGGGATCAAAAAATGCGAATTGCGTGAGTTGCGATACGAGCCGCGAATGCGGCGAGTATCGCAAATAGAGACGCAATGAGCGTTTTTTGACTTAATTATACAACGTTGCATACAATACTTTTTCTACGACTAGGTTTTAAATTATAAAATACAAATTAATCATAACCTGGAAACAAGGCAAATATGACGTTTGACTGACAGTATGTGTCTATGGTAAACTTTTTTTTTAATTTAAAATATACTTAAATTAAAAATACTTTTTTTATGTTGGCATCAATGAATTTAGTTCGGAAAGTTTTGTTTTTCTTAAAAAACCGTAGCAATTTAATTGTTTGTTAAGTTGGTAGTAGTGCATTTTTACCGTAGAGTTAAAATTGAGCGCTTAATCCTTGACCTAAGTTTAACCTAGATTTAGAAGTCTGTGGCTGCTAGCAATAACGTAAAGTGACTATAACGACACTAGTGCTGTTATGGGGAATAGAGTATAGACTTCTCTGAACTCATATATTAGTGTTCTTATATTAGTGTTCGTGACCAAGTAAAAGACAGATAACAGTACAGGAGTAGAAAAAATCTTTAAATAGGCTTACAACAATGTGTCAACCAAGCTCTTAATACGAAACGGTAAGACACCCACCGGGGATAATATTATACTAACATTTCAGCCCCCTTTAGACCCGTGTATTTGAAAGTTTATCACTAACTTGGTTATATGAATGTTTAGGCATTTCCAGCTGGTTTTTGAAGTTGGTATGATGGTAGTTGGTCATGGGATGCAAAAAAGAAAGTCAAAAACCATATTTTTCGTTAAAACAACAACAGAAATTTTCGTTGTTTTTTTTCCGAATAAAGGTTAACGCACACTTAACGGCTCGGCTCCGACACGGCAGCGGACCGACACCGTCTTACCTCATCGTGTCACTGTCAACAATACGCAAGCACGTAACGGAAGCGGATCAGTACCTGCGAGTTGTCAGCAGGCTTACGGTTGGCCGGCAGCGCGCTTACCGCGAAACGGCAGCTCCATGGCGGTTCGCGGTCGGTGATTGTCTATCCTATATATTACTTTACTCTTTGGTGATTGTCGATTCAAACCTAAGTGCTCGACAGTAACGCCACCTAGCATAAACTTTCCGGGATTATGTCAAATAATGACATACCAATTTGATACAAATGTTTTCGGTTAGGGCGCATAAGGTCCCACTCGCAAAATGTCCCTTGGTCCCTTTCGCAGAACGTCCCTTTTATAAATGTCCCGTTCTTAAAACGGCTCTTCCGCATAATATCCCGTTCTCAAAATTTCCCTTGACATAAAATACGTCCCTTTCGCAGAACGTCCCTTTCGCAAAATGTCCCGTTCTCAATACGTTCCTTACGCAAAATGTCCCGTTCACAAAACGTTCCTTTCGCAAAATGTCCCGTTCGCAAAACGTACCTTTTGCAAAATTGGCTGTTCATCGCTTAGTTTTTAACAGACTTCAAAAAAGTAGGTTATCAGTTTGACCCTTATGTATTACTAGCATTTACCCGCGGCTTTGCCCGCGTTGTTCCCGTTATTGTCCCAAGAGAACTATTTACCGGGATGCAAAGTACCCTATGTTTCGATTCAGGACTTGGTCTACTTGCATGCAAAATTTAGCTCAATCCATCCAGTTGTTACCCTGTCGTATTTGTATTTAATAACAACTCATCTCCCTCTCTCTCACTTGAATACGCAAGAAGACTCTCTATTTATACAAGCATTTTGCAGGCGGGACATTTTGCGAATGTGACATTTGGCAGACGGGACGTTTTGCGAAAGGGCCATTATGCAGTCGGGAGATTCAGCGAAAGGGGCTTTTACAGAAGGGACATTTTGCGAAAGGGGTGGGACGTTTTGAGAAAGGGACGTTTTGCGAATGGGGTATTTTGCACAAGGGACCATTTGCAAAGAAGACGTTTTGCGCATGGGACGTAATTTTGGTGGAGGGGCATTTTGCGAGTGGGACCTTATGCGTCCTAACCATGTTTTCTAATATTTTTCTAATAATTGAGTAATTAAAGAAGCATTGAAAGTTGGGACATACTATTTTAAAGCAATTTGTTGGAAAATCGACAAGAAAAATGGATATTATTACAAAATCGGTTTTAAAAGTGTAACATACACTGCTGAGTTTCAGCCTCAAAAAGCAAATAAATAGTTTTAGCAGAACATCTAAGAAATATTTACGAGCTATAAATTAAAGACAATAGTTATTTAATACGAGCCCATATTAGTTATCAAAATATCAGCGCCTAACATACACACTTTATAAAACAAGTCTAAACGTAAGTAAGTACAGTGCTCTTTTAAGGAAATGAATCACGCCTAATTTTTCCTTTTACGGTAGGAAAACTAATTGAAAGTATCATTTATTTATTACAGGTTGACGATTCTCTTGTTGTGACTGGAGTCAAACGAAGCTATGTTTATAACCAGAGTGGCAAACTCAAACGCATTGCTGCTTTAATTTGTCATACGTCATACTCGTATAAACAACTAAGTAAATAAGCCTTTCGAAAACAAACAATGAACAACAATAGGAAAGCAAATAAAGAAATAATCCTAAAGGAGTTGTTTTCAAGACGTATTTCCAATGTGGAGAGATCAAACTGTTTATCACTTGTATAGAATAAATAAAACTTCTGATTTAAAAGATTTAATTTTAACAAAATAGCTTGCAATAAATATGCTTTAGCAGTTGAAAGCTTGCGATGACATCTTTTAGCAGTTGAGAGCATGTGATGGCATCCTTTAGCAGCTGAAAACATGTAATAGCATGCTATGGACGCGCAATGTGTATAGTGTGTCTGTAATTATCCAGCTAAATGCGATTCAATGCTGATATTGATATATGTGATTCCACCGTAAGGATTTAAGATTTTCTTGGTTCTTCGCATTACCAGGCGTTGTTGTCTAGCTAGGGCTTGTAAATAATTAGCCTTCTTTCGATATATTTTAGGGAATATCGCGGGAACATAACTCGGGCTTTCTTGTGCGTCTGATTTTCGAACTCCGATAAAATTTTCACTATAAAATGTATCGTAAGGTTTTGGAGACCGTGGCGATCCATTAATACTGAAATAATAAAGACAATAATGAGTATCACATAAAATATATCGCAATTAAAATGTATTGAATAACATCGTAAATTAAGTTTATACATACGCTTACTTTTTCCACTTATTTCTTATTTTTACTTATTTTTCTGATCAAATATCCAGGCCGCCGTAGGAAACTCATTTCTCAGAATATTAGTAGTACTATTTATTACACTAAATAAAGTATGGGCTATTTCAAAATACATATTGAAGGAAACGTCAAAGACGTCAAAGTAATTTTCCTACTCCATAGACTATCTCTTTTTTTTACCGCAACTTACTTCGCACGTTGGGAATAATTTCCAGAATAAGAAGATTATCAACTAGCGGAACTTAATTTTAATTAGAATTTCATTTCATTAGAATAAATATCAAACCAACTGTTCCTAAGAACGTATACATCTACGCGTTAAAACATGTTGCTCAAACATCCGCTTGTCAAAAGTAACAGTGACATTGAATTTACTGTATCCAATCCAAAAAACCGGCAGCGTGTCGTCTGCAAGCCGTGTCCACGCCGTCTTCGCGCCGACGGCGAGACGCTAGCATGGCGGTGGCATGATGTAAGCTCGACGGCTGCGAGTCGCCCACGCAACGCTTGTTTGGTCGTTGTCGGTGCCGGACCGAGTCGTTGCCGTTCCGATGGCGATAAGTGTGCGTTACAGTATGGAGTTTCTTACAAAGAATACTGAGCGGCTCGAGACGGCCCGTTGACGGTACGGTGCCGAGACGTTAAGTGTGCGTTAACCTTAAAACTGAAAAGAAACGAGTTGTTTGGGAAAAATACGGAAATTTTCCGGGTTTTTTCAACGCTACTCTGGTCTAGCGACCTGGTTCGACCCCAGGCGCTTTGGCCGCTACCTAGTCCGACACTCTTTCTAAACGGGCCCCCCAAGGTGGCCCAGTCAGCGACCTGGTTCGACCGAGGGCGCCCCCTGGCCCCCCTAAGGTGGCCCGGCCAGCGACCTGTTCGAGCCCAGGGAACGCCACGGCTCCCACCTGGTACGACTTTTGCCACGCCCAATAAGGGCGGGAAGTTTGACAGGCTTCAAAAAAAAAAGAAAGTAGTAAAGCCGAAGCAGATTTGAATTACTTTTTCTTCGGGTGTAGTAGATATTCCGCTAATATACTTTAAAAATTGGCAACCCGGTGGGAATCGAGTTCTATGGACGCCACGCCACTAGAGCTTAGTATAGTTTTTATGCAAGTTGCAGCTGGGTTGCAGTCTGTCTGTATCGGCCCTAACACGTTGATGTTAGGGCATGCAATAGGTACAGGTATTATTTGGATGGTTAATACCGGGATCCCGGTATTGGCCCATTCCGGTATTGCGGTTGATGTGACGGACAGAACACTTTTCGGCGTCAACACATCTCATGATGTTTAAATGCATGTATGTACCTAAGTATGAAGTATTTTAGTGTCTTAATACGAACAAAATGTAAGGTAGTACTGTGTTAAAAGCTTAAATATCACCGAAAGCATTCTAATTAGGTTCAGTTAAGTGCATTCCGGGTGTATTTGCAGGTACCAAATTATCGGCAAACCAGACGGTAGGTAGCACTCAGCGCCGGAACGCAATCATATTTTGCCGATCCAGTAGCTCTATTTAGGTACCCTCATGACTGGCTTGAATTTCCGAAATTCACTTAGTTTGCACTATGGTTACAAGAAACTCGTGTTTAATACTGCTCACACCGCCCAAGTCAGTACCTACAATTCTCTCGGTGCATAATTCGCAAACAAGGCTCTCCAATTAGTCACTTCAAACTTCGTCGCCCTATTGGACAGGACTTCGTTTTGCTAAATTACATGGTTGTTTGTACTGAGACTGGATGAATAATTGACGGCACTTTTGTTCTGTATCAAATGTACAACCTTGTTTAGTAAGTTTAATAAAAAGGAACAAGACAATTATTCAAAAGGTGAATTTTATTATTTCGTACAAACAAACGTATTTCTTATATCTCACAAGCCTAGTCGTGCACGGTAACCGCAGATAGCGTTTTAAATACACTTTTGTTCAATGCGGTACAAAGAATAAATAATCTTCGTTTTACTTTAGGGCTAAACCACTTACTTATGCCATTACACTATACTTCATTTCATATCGACGTTGGCCAGCTTACAGCTTTGCGTTACGATCAGATACATACTGTATTTCGTTATTTTGGTAGGTAGCGTTTGTATTTGAATTTTCCTCATAGTCCGTGTGAAAAGCAGTATGTGTCACATGGTAGCAAAATTATTTTCACCACGGGCGTTAACACTTGAATCCCTCATTACGCTCCGGATTATACTTTAGAATCTTTCGTTTCGTTCAGGATTCAATATACGCCCTCGCCGTAAATACATCATTTTGTTACCTTGTAACACAATGTACTCAATACATTTTGATAATTCGCACAGTTCGCGGCGGCGGCGGCGTCGGCCAGCATCAACGGCGTTTGCGTACTGTCAGGATAATTATATTGTGCCTTTGTGACGTTTAGTCTGCCGGCGTTCCGATCGGCTACGCCTATCGCGCGGGAGGCCAAAATCGAGTGAAATCCACCTGACCATGTCATGAGTCATATCAGTTTATTGTCTTACTAACGAAGCATGTCTGCGTTTTACACCGCGTTTGTTCATCGTAGTATACTACTATACACAAAAATCTTAAGCATTACATAGTTCAAATATGTGAAAAGTTAGGCAGTTTATATAATTATAATGTAATTAATTAAAAAGTCTAACTATATGACACCTACACAAAAACATACCACTCTTTAGAACCTCACTGGATTTATCTCTTTTTAGAAGAATTTAAATATAAATAAATAATCATTTTGCAGTAGACTTTGTTTTTCTACTCCTTATAAAAGCACTATCATCACTAATTTGCACTTGAAGCAGTCTAGTCCTGAGTAAGAAAAATAAACACTAGAATAAAATTCTCAAGTGCAAAAACAGAATTTATGACAAAGAGGAGTAGTTTATTTCAATTTAGAATACTTATTCTTTTATAAGGGATAGTGGGGACGATCCGTGTACCGGGATATCTCGTGAATATTCATAAGTCGTACAATGCAGCTTGCACCGGCATTACTCGCGCTTACAAGTAATACCAATTTATTTCAATATAAGTGTAGATAAATATACGTATAGTCTCTTCTCCGAGTTTTATTCAGTCGATAATGACGATATAGATAGAAACTGTTATTTAGAAAACAGAAAGCTTAACCCACACCCAATAAATGCTAGAAGTATATTTATGATTTTATTATTGCACCGGGAGATAAAAATGCTAGTGGCGAAGAAACTGGGAAGCCATTATCATAATTTTCTGTTTATCCACCGTTGGCATTATAGAGATTTGGTGCGAAAAGTTAATTTAACATGGGTGCGCGCAACTTTACGTTATTACACTTTCATATCGTGGAGTAGAACTGAATATGGAAAAACAAACTAGCCGGCAAAAAAATGAGTTGAATATCGTCCTCAAATATCGTGCAAACGCCGAGCCGCTTGACACTGTTGGCACACGCTCCAATAAAGCCTCTATAGCGGTCTAGAGCAGGAAACTTTACGCAAGAACGCACAAGAAGTGTTGGACTTTGATACTCAACGTCTGTGCGCTACCAGTACCAATTAACGGTTCGTTCGTGTCTGTAAATTCGAGGAATTACTGTGGCCCTGTATCGGGAGTTAATTTCTACTAAATAAGTTCTGATAGTATTGTACGTTGTTAGGGAAAAATAGAAAAATAAATAATCCTACAATGCTTCTTACCAAAAACCGAATTTTCTATTGTCCTAGCTAATGGATGCTAAATGAATTAAAGGGTAAATTTTTGCACCGTAGGTACTAAATATGGAAATGTGGGTGATATTTGGAATATGAACAAAACTTTTGTATGTGTGTACCTAATAACTTTGTAGTAGTACGAAGTCATTGTTAGGTTAGGGGAGACCGGGTATGATTGTCTCGCGGGTTGGTTGTCACAGCGGCCATAAAATAATATTAAACGAAACATTAAGTACATCGATCGGTGCTAATCACCTTTCCGTACTTCACCAATCGATGCACTTATTCCATCGTTTAGTATTATTTTATGGTCGCTGTCACAACCAACCCGCGAGACAACCATACCCGGTCTCCCCTAATAGAGAAGAGAAGTGAATGACGACCCTGTTTTGGTTTTGTAGAAAACCGACCACTCGAATCACCATCCCGTGTAAACATCACGCACGTTGTGATACGCGTAGTTTGACAGTGAAACTGAAGTTCAGCAGACGCGTATCAATAGTTATTAGTTAGTATTCACTGCACGCGTGTCTGGATCACGACCTTCGTCATCTCCGACGTGAGACGATTTCTGTCCTGGCGGCCTACTAGCAACCTAAAAACCTTACCAACATCTTTTCTTCTTGTTTCTGTCATTCATCAGTAAAGAAAGGACCGAGTAAGAGAGACGGCATAGTCGCAATCATCGCGCAACATTATTATTTCGATGCTGTTCCACGGGAAATAGATAAAATGACTTCACTCACCCAAAGATAGATCGCGGTCCTTTTCCTAACTTTTACGTATTTGTTGGTAAATGAAATAGGATTACTTATACGGATGCGGTTAATATGGGTAAAAATAAATTGTTTCGGCTTCGCTCATTTCGCTTGCTGGCTTCCGCAATCGCGTAACATTCTGTAATATTTAATTATCTAAATATATAAAAGAAGAAGTCCTGACTGACTGACTGACTTACTGATCAACGCACAGCCGAAACTACTGAAGTTAGGAACTTGAAATTTTCACAGTAGAGTGGTTATATAACGTAAGTAAGGGATAAGAAGGGATTTTTTGAAATTCATCCCCAAAGGGGGTTAAATGGGGGTTGAAAGTTTATATGGGGACCATACGATTTTTAAAGTAGGAGATCTGAGACTTCGAACATAGACTCTTTAATACAATTTAAAAAAAGTAATTTCACCGTTTTTGGAAATTCATCCCCAAAGAGGGTTAAATGGGGGTTGAAAGTTTATATGAAGACCACACGATTTTTAAAGTAGGAGATCTGAGACTTCGCATATAGACCCATCAAGATGAGTACAGGAAAGTAATTTCACGGTTTTTTGAAATTCATCCCCAAAAGGGGTTAAATGGGGGTTGAAACTTTGTATAGGCACCAAACGGTTTTTGACGTTAGAGATCTGAGAGTTTGCACATAGATCCTTCAATATGACATGAGAAAAGTAATTCCACCCTTTTTTGAGATTCATCCCTAAAAGGGGTTAAACGGGGGTTGAAATGTTGTATAGGGACCAAATTATTTTGAAGTTACAGATCTGAGAATTCGTATATAGACTCCTCAATAAACGTCGAAGAAAGTAATTTTACCGTTTTTCAAAATTCATCCCCAATGGGGAACATCCTAAATGGGGGTTGAAACGATTTTTGAAGTTGCAGCTCTGAGACATCGTACATAGTCTCCTCAATATGAGTACAGAAAAATAATTTCACGGTTTTTCGAAATTCATCCCTATAAGGGCTTAAACGGGGGTTGAAAGTTTAAAAGGGGACCAAACGATTTTTAAAGACGGAGATCTGAGACTTTGCACATAGACCCATCAATATGAGTACAGGAATGTAATTTCACGGTTTTTCTAAATTCATCCCCAAAAGGGGTTAAATGGGGGTTTGAAACTTTGTATAGGCACCAAACGATTTTTAAAGTTAGAGATCTGAGAGTTCGCACATAGATCCTTCAATATGAGATAAGAAAAGTAATTTAACCCTTTTTCGAAATTCATCCCTAAAAGGGGTAAAACGGGGGTTGAAATATTGTTTAGGGACCAAATTATTTTTAAGTTACAGATCTGAGACTTCGTATATAGACTCCTCGATAAAGGTCTAAGAAAGTAGTTTTACCTTTTTTCAAAATTCATCCCCAACAGGGGTTAAATGGGGGTTAAAACGATTTTTGAAGTTGGAGCTCTGAGACATTGTACATAGGCTCCACAATATGAGTGTAGGAAAGTAATTTCACGGTTTTTCGAAATTCATCCCCAAAAGGGGTTAAACGGGGGTTGAAATTTTGTATAGGCACCAACGATTTTTGAAGTTGGAGATCTCAGAGTTCGCACATAGATCCTTCAATATAAGTAGAGAAAAGTAATTTCACCCTTTTTCGAAATTCATCCCTAAAAGGGGTAAAACGGGGGTTGAAAGTTTAAATGGGGACCACACGATTTTTAAACTAGGAGATTAGTTGCAAAAAGTAATTTCACCGTTTTTCAAAATTCATCCCCAACGGGGGTTAAATGGGGCTTGAAACGATTTTTGAAGTTGGAGCTCTGAGATATCGTACATAGTCTCCACAATATGAGTACAGGAAAGTCATTTCACGGTTTTTTGAAATTCATCCCCAAAAGGGGTTAGATGGGGGTTGAAAATTTGAACTTTGAAGTTAGAGCTCTGAGAAATCGTACATAAACTCCTCAATAAGAATAAAGAAAAGTAGTTTTACCATTTTTCGAAATTCATTCCTAAAAAGGGGTCAAACGGGGGTTGAAACTTTGTATGGGGACCAAACGATTTTTGTAGTAAATCTTGAACTTCGTTCATAGACTCATCCATAAGAGTAAAGAAAAGTGATTGCTGTTTTTTGGAATTCATCCCCAAAGGGGTTAAAATGGGGGTTGAAACTTTGTGTAGGGTACAAACGATTTTTGAAGTTGGAGCTCTAAGACATCGTATATAAACTCCTCAATAAGAGTAGAAAAAGTGATTTTTCGTTTTTCTAAATTCATCCCTAAGAAGGGGTCAAACGGGGGTCAAAACTTTGTATGGAGACCAAACGGTATTTATAGTAGATCTTAAACTTCTTACATAAACTCATCCATGAGAGTAAAGAAAAGTGATTGCTGTTTTTTTGAAATTCATCCCCAAAGGGGTTTAAATGAGGGTCGAAACTTTGTATACGGACCAAAAGATTTTTGAAGTTGGCGATCTGGGACATCGTACATAGACTCCTTAATAAGAAAAAAGAAATGTGGTTTTACCGTTTTTTCATCCCTAAAAAGGGATCAAAAGGGGGTTGAAACTTTGTAAAGGGACCAAACGATTTTTGTAGTAGATCTTGAACTCATCTAAAAAAGAAAAGAAAAGTGATTGCAGTTTTTTGAAATTTATCCCCAAAGGGGTTTAAATGGGGGTTGAAACTCTGTATAGGGTCCAAAGGATTTTTGAAGTAGGAAATCTGACACTTCGTACATAGATCCTTCAATAAGGGTACAGAAAAAATGTTAAACCATTTTTTGAAATTCATCTCCAAGGGTTATAAATGGGGACCAAAACTTTATAAAGGGACCAAATGATTTTTAAAGTAGGGTATCTAAAACTGATTAAACTGAAGAGAACTCAAATGATTTCACGGTTCATTAAAATTTATCTCGAAGACGGGTTGAGTAAGTAGGGGTTGAAAGTTTTTTTAGGGACCCGTACAATTTTTAAAGTAAAAGGTTTTTAACTCCATGCATAGCATATAGCAATTAGTAGATTGTTTTTTTGTGTAAGTAACAAGCGGTTTATTAAGTGCATTTAATTTTTTGGTAATAATCCTTAAATGGACTTAAGAATTGATTTTCACGGTAAATGTGCATTGTGCAGTTTTGGGCCCAATATTTGAGGGTTTTGTTTAATTACAACAAAGTTTATGAACAAATATCAGAAACTATTAATTGCCTATTAAGATTAATTGACAACCTTTCATTTATTTGAGCCTTTAATTTTATTGGTTCACTGTATTTGGTTTGAAAAGACGAATACGCTGATAGTTTATTTGTTTTACCAGGATTTGTAATTAATTTATAATTAATATTTTAATATTTACTTATTCTAAAAGGGCGTAACTACAGTTCTACGGCAGAATAAACCATTACTTTAGTCTTATCGCGATCGAAAAAAAATAAGCGATCTCACAGTATGCATTGACAATGTAAAATTCAAAATTATGACAGCTTATTTTTTCTGTGGCAAAAGGCACTGGCATTTCATCTATTGTGCCGTAGAACTGGTAAAATGAGAACATATTTTTTATTCATTTGTATTTTTTATATTAAGCGATATAAAAAAATTATAAAAATAGTGTAGTGTTCAGGAGACAAAATGCTTTCGAATAGTATATACATTTTAAAGTGTTCTTAAAATGAAATGTTGTCAATTGCCTAATTATAATTTACACCGCAGACGAAGTCGCGGGCATCAGCTAGTTATTTATAAAGGCAATCGCACGGCGCACCAAATGTGGAATAGAGTTCATATATTACCTAGTCTCAAAATGGTAGCTTGGGAGATATGATGTAGTCAAACAAAGCAGGTTGTTGCCCAGAGTTTGACAGCATGAACTATCACGATTCTAAATTAATAATTGTTTTGTAACTTTGCTAATTGAACCTAATAGATTAAGCTGCATGTGGGATTTATACTGGCGATATTTTTGATTTACGATGTTGCTTAGCAGGAAATAAAAATTGTGTGTACTATTGTGCTATTTTGACTCTTGAATAGATGTAATGTACTTGAAGCCTAGCAAAATATAAGCTTCTATAGTTTTTTGGGCATCCAGTTTAAACATATTTCTGTTTTTGCTATATTTGCGCAAAGCCCTTAAATGAAGTTGGGATAGCAGTGATTGCTCCCCGCAGAGTCCTTATGCAAAATTCAATCTTGCACCGCAATAGCAGTTCACTGCACGTAGCGTCGCTCGTTGGAACTTAGCAACAAATAGAAAATTCCCCCCAACTGGATAACTGCGGGACTATCGAACCATTTTATTAATATTTAATTTTAAAAAATGCAAATAAGGAGTATAACTTGGATTCAAAGAAAAGGCGTTAAACGTAGGTAACTATTCCTTAGCAACTAAGGGTAGTAGCCAGAAGTGTGCACATCATATAATAAAAAATTCTCCTCCCGATCCAGAAATTTTCTTTTATTCGGTTGTGAGAAAATCGGAACCAGCAAATACTCTAAATTGATACAAACGAATTATATAACGTATAACCGAGCGTGTACTCCTACAAGCTTTTTATTGGAGCTAAAACAAAATCTAATAATATAACTCCCCCCGAGGGCTCTTCATTATAAGCGTCATACGTGCAAAAGAGGCTGAGACATAATAAAAGGAGTTCTTTTTGCGACGCTCGCGTCGATATCAACTACTTTCCTGAGGCTCACATATCGGTGTTATGCCGCTTTGAAATGTAAGCTTTATTTTGCATTGGGAAAGGCTGATTTTGCAATAACACTGTGCGGTACGTTACGAGCTTTGAAAGGCGAACAGGAGATATGGTTATCGTAATATAATTATGCGAGTCCCCGAGGACGTCCGCCCAATCTTGTTAGCGACAGCGATTTGATTAACACTCGTTTTACTGACGGAATAAACTAATAAGCCGGGCAAAATAATTAAATATTTTTACAGGATCCAAAACGATTTGCACTACGAAAAATACTGTGGCACGTTCTGTACCGGGTCTAGGGTTGCCAGATTCAGGTATTTCATTTCCGGGACCTGTGGTGTAGCTATCTGGGGTGGCAACATAGATATCCCCGGGTGTCATTCATTGTAGCTACGCCACTGTCGACTGCGGTCGATAGGAAAATATACGAAAATAGATAAATATTTCAGTACCTACTTAAATCGCTTTACTTGTAATATTTTACAAACACCCACGTAAGTACGATACGCATAGTACATACTTAAAAAAATGTAGAAGTATATACTCGAAATCCGGGACTATAAAGATAATTCCTGGACACGGGACAAGAACGGTAATTCCGGGACAATCCCGGATTTTCTGGACATCTGGCAACCCTAACCGGGTGCAATCCCGTGAAAACACGATTAGTGGACTCATTATCATTATCACCTATCGTCGTAGGGGGGGTCTAGCCAAATGTGACAGCCTATACTAACAAGGTCAAATATGTTAGGAAAAAGTGTGACATGAGGGGGGGGGGGGGTTAATTTTTATTAATTAGTATTCTGTACCCAAACTTACTAAATGGAACGGAAATACCTGGCTTGGGTGTATCAAAATCAAATCAAATCAAATCATTTATTTTGCAAGAACATACACAATTAGTTTTTTTACATGGTATGTACGGCAAAGCGAATAAATAGGTAGGTTATGTGTACGTACATACAGTCAGGGTAAGGAACTCGGTAAATTATTCCTGTAATAAGCACAGTAATCTCGTCGACGACGTTGTGTTTAAAAGCCTACCGTTTTAAGGCTCCCCAGAATATACCTGACCCAAATTGTTTCAAGGGTAAGAACCTTTGAGTACAATTTCTTTTTAACGGCAAGTATCAAGATACAAATGGCCTTAATAAAAGTGAGGCTCACTCTTCCGACCGAATGTAGGCGGCCCAGTAGAACCAACAGAATCAGTACCCTGACTCGATTGTAAGTACTTTTTACCCGAAAGGAGGCGGATGCTCATAACTCCTCAACGCAATGATACACCAGATTTTGATAAATGATACATCATTAGATTTGTCTTGATAACGCGAGTGTCACTGAGTACATAAAATTTGCAAAACAAAATTGCGGATTTATGCACTTTAGTGCGCGGTATTATTTGCAGCGCAATCGGGATTTTTTTTAAGTAAAAAGTGGTTATTTATTTTCATATTACTTTATAGGTGAAAGTGCTGGATAGTTTGCTTGATCGACTGCTATGTAAACACCATAAGTTGCACGACGCCCAGTTTGGTTTTCAAGCTGGGCTATCGACTGACACGGCAATTTTAGGTCTCAAGCACACTGTCCGGCACTATACAGACAGGAAAACGCCTGTATACGCCTGTTTTCTTGATCTATCGAAAGCTTTTGATATGGTGGCCTATGACCTTCTCTGGCGTAAATTACGCACTGAAACAGACTTGCCAGAAGAGATCATCAGCATTTTTGAATATTGGTACAACAACCAAAGAAATGTAGTTAAATGGGCCGAGGCATTCTCTGAGGAGTATAGGTTGAGGTGCGGGGTGCGGCAGGGGGGGTTGACGTCACCGCGGCTCTTCAACCTATACATAAACGCGCTCATAGAGGATCTCAGCGGAACCAGGGTCGGCTGTAACATTGCAGGTGACATGGTCAATAATATCAGCTACGCCGATGATATGGTTCTGCTGGGGCCCTCTGTGTGTGCGGTCAAAATACTGCTAAAGAAGTGTGAGGAGTATGCTGGAGCCCATGGACTCAGGTACAATACGGCTAAAAGTGAGATCCTTGTTTTCCAGCCGCGAGAGCACAAAGTACATAGTGTACCACAAATTACTCTGTACGGGGTGCCTCTCAACAGGGTCTCGAAGTTCAAGTACCTGGGTCACTGGGTCTCGGAGTGCCTTTCAGATGACATAGAGCGGGAGCGTAGGGCTTTGGCTGTCCGTGGGAATATGTTGGCTCGCAGATTTAAACGTTGCACGACAAACGTAAAACTGACCCTTTTTAGAGCGTACTGTCAGTCGTTTTATACGTGTAGTCTGTGGGTCAACTGTACTCAGAGGGCAGTCAATGCGCTACGTGTTCAGTATAATAATACTCTTAGGATGCTGTTGGGTCTACCTAGGTACTGCAGTGCCTCTGGTATGTTTGCTGAAACACGAATTGATGGGTTTCACGCCATCCTAAGAAAACGGGCCGCATCTATCATGCACCGCGTATAATCCGAGATAGCACCAACAGCATACTGAGAGTCATTGCAGATAGACTTGATTGTCCTATAGCAAGACACTGGGGAAATTTACATATTGAATAGACCATTAGTTATACACATACTAACATAGTTTTTTAAGTCAATGAACTAACACAATTGTATGGATCCTAGTTATCTGAAATAAATGATTTATTATTATTATAGGTACCCGTAGTCTCGTAGGCTCAAGTGTTGTGCAGTTTTATTCAGCAAGTGTACTTTTCAAAATCCCTGGTAGCATATCTTCCTCGTCTCACCCAAAACGTATGCGTATAAAGTTCAGGTAGGTTACCGACTGTATAAGCTATGTGTGCTATGAAACTGGCGGACAAATGAGTCCAATTCGTGTTGGAGCTCATAGATTCGAACGACTCCATTCGCTCACCTGAACTCTGGTTAGTCTTTTCGGTAGCTATTATGGCTTCCTGAAGAGGTTGAGGGATTTATTGAAGTCTGAAATAAAATATATTTCGGATTGCTTAAATATCATGACTGCTGCGACTAAACCGCCGTATGCGCAGTATGGCGGATCTCACACTGCAGCGCGAATCGCGGCGACACGCGACTCAGCGATTTTCAACTTTGTATGTAGAATCATCGATTTGTATAGAAAAATCGCGGGGTGGCGCACACTGAAGTTGCGACTCGCGCGTGGGCGCGTAAATCGCGGCGACTCGCAGCGATTCGCGGGCGTGTCGCCGCGAATCGCAGCTACTATGCGCAGCTACACGGAAAAAATCGCGGCGTCGCGCCGGCGACTCGCGACGTCACGCCGGCGACTCGCGGCATCACGCCGCGACTCGCCCGTCGCGGCGACTGGCGATTTCAGTGTGTTCTTCGCCTGAATGCCGCGTCAGCGTCTTTTGAGCCACGGTGTGCACAGCATGCGTCAAAAACGTGACGCCTGAGACGCGTCACCGCGTATACGCCGCGTCAGTAGTGCATGCAATACCGGATTATTCTAAATACCGGTATTGAGATTCGGTATTGAGACACAATACCGGAATTCCGGATTCGGTATCGGTATAAAGGATTTTTTTTAAATAAATCGGTTTTATGGAAAATGATTTTAATTGTCTTTTCTACGATCTCATTTGTATCAAACAATTAAAAGTAATAAACTTTTGGTATTATGTATGCATAATCAAAGTAATAATCAGCCTTAAGGTCTAGCATAAGTACAAAATTAACAAATCGAAACACCATCAATGCTAGCCGATCGCCAATTCCGATACAATTCATTCGTAGGTACAAGGAATTACTGTTCATTTTGTCCAATATAATGGAGAAAATGCAATTTTACTTACATAATGATTAATGAGGATGACAAAAAGTAAAACCGGAATTCCGGTATTTCGGTTTCGGTATTCCGGTATTTAGGATTCCGTACCAAATATATGGTGCGACTCTAGAGGTCTGTCTGTCCGTCTGTCACAGCCAGATATCTCAGGAACTACTGCTGCTATCGATATGAAATTTGGAATAGCGTTAAAAGTCGCTAATCTGACCGTATTTGACATTAAAAAAATCTTGTACCTTTTTTACTTATTTTTTAAAGGGGGCCGTAATGGGAGGTCGATAACAGGGATGACGACTGGGTTAAAACTATATAATTCTATTTAGTCCGTAGACGGAGATTATGGAAAAATATGGGACACGTATTTTTTGGTTTATCAAAATATTAAAGATCGACAAAGTTATAGATTAAACTTCTAGAGTGGGGGCTTGTGACGTCACTCCTAGGTGAAAATTGTACCAAGGAGTGACGTCACTCGAAACTTCTAAGCACTCTATCCTCGTAATTTTTTGTTTGTCAAACAAAAGAAAAAATACGAGTACAATATTTTTTAATAATCTAACTGACGGACTAAACACTTTCTTTATATCGTCTAGCCCATTTTAAGTTGTTCTATTGTATCAATGGGTATCAAATGAAAGGTAGGGATGCAACGATACCGATACGATAATCGTATATCGGCGATTATCGTAAACCTTTACGATCATTCGCTATCGTAAATATTACGATACGATATTTTTACGATACATTTATTTCAAAATTTTTAAATTTTTACTGTTTCGGGTGAAACGAAACGCATAAGGCGTCAATTTCTGAACGCTTCGCATCCGCACTATTGCCTAGCGGAGAATACACACAAGATACAGAAGAAATTAAACCATAATTTTCAAAATTATTTTATATTTTTACGTACTTTACTCAAACACAAAAACAAAATCAACTTAATTATAAACTGATCAAAACACGAACGCGTGCATTTCGGATTGCACCCGAACATAGCTAATAACTATGATCGGCAGTCGGCCGATTAATCGGCAAATTGGGAACCGATTAGTCGGCCAATTAGCTAGTCGGCAAAATCCGTAGTCGGCCCATCTCTATTAAAAATGTATAACTTTTTTTTATACTTTTACTTTACTTAGTCTTACAATAATAACATACAACAAAGCTTCCAATAAATTCATCAAAATGGTATTAAACAAATATCGTAATGCATTCGTATCGTAATTCGTTATCGTATTTGGCCATTACGATGTATTCGTCATTTGTATTGGTATCGTAATAGCCGTATCGTTGCATTGTGATGGCATATGGTTATACTTAGAAATATGACGCTAACTATACAAACTAAACTTAATGGACACTTCTTCGAAACGTTAACTTTTAAAAAAACCCCACAAGTGTGGATGGAAGTTGTAAATCTTAAAGTAATGGACTCCTCTAGGCACAAATTTGAAAGTCCTTGTTTTTGTAAGCAACTCAAATACTTTTGCGCCTTTGTCTAATACGAAAAAGGCAGAGTTGAGTACAAATAGTTGAATACGAAAAAACCTTTGAAACACGACATTTAAGTAGAAAGTTGAGCCATAAATATGAAACTCAATTGTTTCAAATGGACACAGGACAGCTTAATTATTTGCAGATGGTACTAAGTTAGTTCGTAGAATGTTTGATCAATGACCGAAAAAACCAATAGCATAGTAAAAGGCTAGAAACAGGCTAATATAAGACTTAAGGATAAAGTATTAAGGTGCACCCGTGTAAACAAAAGTTACATTTGTATTTTAAACGGTTTCAGATACGTGCGTGAGAACCTCGCGATGCGACACTGACAGCCAATAGCAGGACGGGAATGACGAGTCCACGCAGTACTGAAAGGGATGGAACTACCCCTTGTGACGAGGGAAAGCGAGACCTGCGCGTGGGCATGACACAACGCGGGGGCGTAGGCCAAGCGGTTGCTGGAACCGACAAATGCAACACGAGAGCTTTATTACTAAATGCTTAGAGTTGAATATGTATTTTGTACGTTGTAATAAAGTAAAATAGAGCTAAGCATTGTTAACTTTAAGGAACGGTTAAGATAGGTAGGGGAGTTAGCTTTTGGTCGCGAGACGAGTAGGATATCTACGAGGGCAGCTAGATTCGAGTCGCGAAACGAGTAGGTTAACTACGGAGTGCACGTGAAGTGAAGTTTAATTTGCGGGAAAATACGAGCTGAGAGCAGATTCGAGTCGCTGAGCAGAAAAGCCGGTTTAGCAGCTAGCCGCTTGGTCGAGCCTACAGCCTCTGGCTAGTCTAGCAGTTTGACACAAGCTAAGTGCCTCCATACCTTTCAGTATTGTCATCGTTTGTGACTGGGTTATAAAGAGTTTGTTGTACAATTTTTGGTGATAAATGGCCGAGTGCCAAGTTTACTTTTTCTACAATTAAAGATAGCAATTTATACCATTATTCATAACCCAGGAGCAATCGACATTCCCTCTTTGTTTACAAGGTCTTGCACAATAATTTGAGAGTAACGCGAGTTCGATTCTCGCGTACATGAATATAATCTATAACACATTACTCTTTTAACTATTAGATCGGGTGTCGATCTTAATTTACTATATTAAAGAATTAATCAATTGTGTGTATACATTAATGTACTTCTAAGTCTAGAAAGGTTCTCTTGTCCAAGATACTCGTAGGTCATAAGATAGCATATAGTGTTATAATATTTAGTTTTACGGTTTAGTGTTATAATTGGGCACAAGGGTTTTTTGTTTAAGTTCGCTTTCGTTTTTCCCTTGTAATTATTGTTTTGGCCCTAGGAAACAAAGCGAACCTCGAAAAGCTGAACATCCTAGCTTTTCGGGAAATTAATCACGAGTGTCGATTAAAATCATCTACATCCGAAATATGAACAATAAATAATTTTTAATTATTTTTCTGATTTTTATTGCTATTAGTATAATATTTCCCTCCTCTCAGAATACCCCTGATTAGGTGTGAAGTGTGTGTGTGTGTACTGGAGCCTTCGATTGGCTCGACTATTATATAATCCAGGTTTTATAACAACGCACATATACTAATAAACTTATATAGATAGTTAGGTAGGGTTCCGACCTGCACACGTGGTGCCGTGACCAGGATCTAGTCTTTGTGCTTTAGTAAAAATCTAGACACAACTAGAACGAGCTTTTGGTTCATTTGTACAAAAATAATAAAAAATTACACAACGTAGGAAAATTTTACATAATTTCAATTTGACGATCACGATTAACTGATTTTACAACTATACAAGTTTATTTTTAAAATCTGAGAGGGGTGCTTTGAGTAGAGGCGTATTTGTATTACAATTTTAATCGAAATAATTTAAGAAGAGTGTTTAAAGAGATAAAATTTGGACAAGTGAAGGCTTCTAGACATAATTTTGTGTGCATGAAAGTGTGTGTCCTATTGATCAAACATTTTTAGAAGGTTATCGTATTTACGTTGGTTACGAGATTTTATATCTTTGAATTATTTTATTTTTGGCTTGATTTTTGTACTTGATTATTCTGTCATTTACTTACTCGGTGTTCGAAGATAACTAAATAAATCTTACGTGTAGGTTTATTAAGTTAGGTGGATAGGTTTAGTAAATTAAGTGAAAAGGTTTATTAAGTTAGGTGGATAGGTTTAGTAAGTTAGGTAGATAGGTTTAGTAAGTTAGGTAGATAGGTTTAATAGTTTAGTTAGAATTTGAGTAAGGATAGTAAGTAAATTTTAACATGTCTGGACGGGATAGAAAACGATCGGCGGCTACTTCGCAACAAGATAAGAGACGGGGAGCCGTTCGTGGGCGCTCTAGGTCTCGTAGAAGTGCTCAACGGGAGGGCGAAGGACAACAAACTGTTGCAAGTGCTACGGAGATTCCGAGTAGTAGTCTAGATTTAGTATTCAGCAGGTTTGATGATGTTTTGAAGCGGTTAGAAACGTTAGAGTCACGTTCGAGTAGTTCTACAGGGGTTATTTCTGATGAGACTACTTCTCGAACAGATAGTGAACTGGGGCAGGATTTGATGGTACGCGCTAATGATGTTAGTGATAGACGGGTTAATAATGTTTATATTATGCAACCTACGGTAGAAAAACCTACGTTTAATGGTAGGGGAAATTTAAACCCGATGCGGTTTATAATGAGACTGAAAAAGTATATCCGGTCTTTGAATGCGCAAGATAGAGCGATTGACATTGTTACGGAATGTCTAACAGGCCCTGCTCTTAAACTGTTAGAAATGAATAGGAAAAAGTGGCGAACGTTAGCAGATTTTGAGTCTGATTTTAAACTAAATTATTGGACTGAGCAACACCAGGAGCGGGTCAAATATAAAGTTTTACACGGAAAATATGACGCCCATGATAAGTTGAACATGTGCGAACATTTTGCAGAACAAATTGATTCTGTTAGCTACCTTACAGTACCAATGAATGAAACCTTCCTGGTAAATAGTGTAATAAAACACTTTCCGAAAAACATACAGGGACTTTGGTTTGCGAGATTGGGTGATAGAAATATCAATACGGCGTCTGAATTTCTGCGAGAACTTGACTATAACGTAGTATCGGACGGAGATCATATGCAATTAAGTGGCCATAATAATTATATTAACAATGGTTCACGTGGACAAAGTCACGGTAGACGGGGTTCAGGATTCCCAAGGGGTAACGCTACGCTTATGGCAGTTATGGAGGGTAGCTACAACCGACATAATATTCGATCCATTAGAGGTAGAGGGCGCGGACGCGGTAGTTACGTAAATAGGAGCGTACATAACAGGAGAAATTATCCAGCCATTAAGTGGGAGGCAGCGTCAACTTCGCAGTCAAATAGGCCTAGTTTTTCGGTGGAATCGCCACAAAACACGCTAGGTAGAGTAACAGTTAGTCAGGCATCTACGAGTGAGGGAAACGACAGTCAGTCGAACAAGTAGGTCCCACTTGTGAGACTGTATATAAGGAACTAGGACGGGACATAGATAGTTATAGAAATAGTAACAAGATAGCTTATAAGGTAATGTGTGGATGGGGATGGAAAGCCGGAGAGGGGCTAGGTAAATTAAGCGATGGCCGGAAGGATCCGATCGGGTGTAAGATTGGGATAAACAATGGAGTGGATTTTATAGGACAATTAGGAAGATTACTAGGTGAGAAAAATGAGAGTGTGCTATTATGTGAGGAGAATGGGAGGTCATGTGTATCTTGTGAGGAGAGAGGACGTGACGTTTATACGATATTCGATGATAGTGATGGGGGTATAGAAGGTCACGAAACAATTCCATCTTTACCTAAACTACCTGAAGTGACAGTTAAGATAGGCGAGCGTGTGGTCCAGGCTTTAATTGATACAGGGAGTCAGGTTACAGGAATATCAGCTGAATTATACGAAACACTAAAATCACAGTTAGGACCATTACCTGAGATTCCCATACCGTCAGTACAGATCCAAGGTGCGTTCGGTTCAAAGAGCGAAAGCGTGAAGAGTCTAATACTTATCACCATTGAGATAGGCAATACGCAAATAGAGACTCCAGTTTTAGTTTTGCGTAAGTTACCGAGATCAGTTATATTAGGGTATGACTGGCTAGATAGAGTGAAGGGTGTTATTAAGTGTGGAGTAGAACGTAGTTTAACTATAGAACATCTAGGTATAACGACAGAAGCTAAGATGGGAGCTCAAGGCGAAAACGAGAGCCTTACTAGAGTCTTGAATTTTATTAACGTCGAAAACACAGTTAAAATACAGGACAATGAGACTGCAATAGCGCAGCAAAGCGTAGGAGAACAAAGGTTTGGGTTAGGCCCGGATAATAAAACAATTACTCAACCCATTGACAGTTACGTAGAGACATTGAACATAGGTAGCTATGAAAAAGCTTCTTTACTACGAATACTTCAGAAAAACAAAGAGGTATTTTCGCATAAGTTGGGGCTCACAACCAAATATACTCACAAGATAAAAATGGTTGACGAAACGCCTTTTGTAAAACGTAGTTACCCAATTCCATTCGCCCATAGAGAATTAGTAAAAGCCAAGATAGAGGAGTTGGAGAGCTTAAATGTTATTAAGCGGGAGGCAACCGCATATAGTAGTCCGCTTACGTATACAAGAAAGAAGGATGGATCTGTTAGACTGTTGTTAGATGCACGAGAGTGACGAGAGATCTTACAATCTTTTCATGGTGTGAATTATATAAGCTTGATAGACTTAAATAATGCTTATTTTCAGATACCAATACATAAAGATTCAACTAAATATACTGATTTCACTTTTATGGGGAAGAGTTATACTTATGCCGTTTTGCCACAAGGTTTAAAAACGTCGGTATCTAGCTTTTCACGAGCCATGGATATAATACTAGAGGGGGTCAGGGCATTTTGTGTAAATTACCTAGATGATTTAGTTGTGTATACGGTGGGTGATTTTGAATTACATTTGTCGCATTTAGATCAAGTATTGGGCAAGTTGCGCGCCGCCAATATGACTTGTAACATAGAGAAATGCAAGTTTTTCCAAGTTGAAGTAAAGTTGTTAGGACATATAGTCAACACGGAAGGAATACGGATGGACCCGGATAAGACGAGAGCTATTAAAGACTTTCCAACACCGAAAACGATGAAACAAGTTAGGGCCTTTCTAGGACTTATCAATTATTTTAGACGGTTTATAGATAGGTATGGTGAGGAGATAAAACCGCTATGTGGATTGCTGAAGAAGGAGGCTAGTTGGGGATGGACGCAAGTGGAGAATGATTGTTTTGAGAGATTGAAAACATTATTCCTGGATACGATTATGTTAGTGCACCCTGACGTCCAGAAGACGTATTATCTACAAACAGACAGTAGTGCCATAGGTATTTCAGGTTGTGTATACCAATTGTCAGACTCGGGGGAGCAACAAGTTATAGGATTTTGCAGTAAAGGTTTGTCAGAGGCAGAGATGAGGTGGTCAGTAACAGAGCAGGAGCTATGGGCTATTATATATAGTTTAACTAAATTCGAAACATACTTACGGGGGGCTAAATTGGTAATACGCACAGATCATAAAAGCCTCACCTTTTTAAATTCATGTAAATTATTAAGTGCGCGAATGATACGGTGGGTACATTATATAGGACGGTTTGATTATCGCATAGAACATGTAAAAGGTAGTGATAACGTTATAGCTGATGTTTTGTCGCGTCATATACAGGGAGTTACGGATTTAAGAACTTCCAAAGGTCAAAGTCCACAAATGAATTTGTTCAAATCGACACATACGCCGCTAGTAAAGCAGCAATTATCGGAGATAAGTAGTTATCAGTTAGAAGACCCCAATTTGGCGAAAATAATAAGTAGTTTGTCTAACGAGGGGCAGTCTGAGGAAAGTAAGACGAGGCAATACTATGTCCTGGAGGATATATTCTATACCACATTAATCCTAAAACAGGTAGTCATACGTTGGTGATTCCAGAAGCTTTACAGAGAGAATTGGTAATTAGTGTGCATGAAGAGATAGGACATTACGGTAGGTTTAAAGTACTAGCATTGGTGAAAAGAAGGTATTATTTTTCGGATATGTCAAAGAAAATAGCAAACATTCTGAGAGAATGTGAGATATGTCAGAAGTCAAAGCATGAGTTGGCTAAACACTCGGGACCTAGTAGGCCAGTTGTAACTAAGAGGGTAGGAGAGATAGTTTTTGGGGATTTTTACGGGCCACTTCCAGCCGGACGTTTTGGATATAAGTTCATTTTTGTAATGCAGGACACTTTTAGTAAGTTTGTACAATTATATCCATTGAAACGAGCTACCGGAAATAGCGCTATAGCATGTGTGAGAAAATTTAATGAAATAGTAAAGATAGAGCACATTATTACCGATAATGGAGCACAGTTTGTATCTAGAGCATGGGAGAATGGGCTATCACAGCTAGGGATACGCCTAGGACATACGTCAGTACGCAACCCTAGACCTAATTCCACAGAACGTGTTAATCGCGAATTAGGTAGAATGTTCCGAACATATTGTGACATGTCGCATAAATCTTGGGTTTCAATAGTACCACAAATAGAAGAATGTTACAATAAGGTAATACACACATCGACCAGATTCACGCCAAATGAGGTTCTTTGGGGTCGTAACACAAGGCTTTCGAGCGATCCTGTACTAGATAAATTTAATTGCACGCAACGTGACGCTGCCACCCTCAATGAAATTCGAGAAAAGGTTAAGGATAATCTAATTAGAGCGGCTAAAGATAGAACGGCGTCTTATGATAAGAGTCATCGAATAGTACAATTCAATATAGGCGATTATGTAAAGCTTAAGACTTTCCCTAAATCGGAAGCAGATAAGAAACTGACTAGGAAATTTGCAAGATTATATGTTGGACCATATAAAATAGGTGCCATACCATATGATAATGTTTACACATTAGTATGTCCAGTTACAGGAAATATTAAAGGAAACTATCATTCAATTCACCTATTTCGGTATTATATGAATGAGAAAGGTGATGGTATGTTACAAAGACAAGAATAAATGACTTTATAAGGTGTCATTAGAGCAGGTAAAAGAAATAGTACCTTAGCGCTGGCGCTAAAATATTTCGAGATTTTATTACTCAGTGTACAGCAGACGTCATTAGAGATGCATAGACAGACAGGTAGCAGGCTATTGACCATTAAGTGGGGTCATAAACCGGTATTGTAGATATTTTATTTCGTTTATTATAATTTAGGTAGTCAAAATTGTATTTGTAAAGCTTAGGTAATGTTAGCACTGAGGTAGTTCACGAAAACATATTTTTTCATTTTAAGGTTATTTGATATACAGGAGGGCGTGTTTTGATATACACAAGCGAAATTTGGACGTATCATTTTCAGTTACTTAGTTGCAGTTGAGCAATACTATAGATTCATTGCTTCTGTGAGGAAGTTACCTGGAGTTTCGTTTTGTATTAATTAGTTTGATAAATTGTCCTAAGGGTTTTACCACATTTGGGCATCTGCTGAAGTATGAGATTTAAATTAAGTTGGTATTGTATAACAAGTTGATTCACTCAAAATCTGAAGTACTTGGTAACTGGATAGCGAAAGAGCAGCAGTTAATAAGTGATTTGTGTTATATGGTCATAATTTAAATTTGACATTCCTTCTGGTTATAATTATGAGTAGTTTTGCCAATAAGAAGAAAAAAAAAACGGGCAATACTAATTCGATTCGAAAATTAAGTATTTTGATTATTATGACAATTATCATATTTTCTTATGAGCTTTATAATAGTAAGTTGTCTCACAGAACTAACTCGATGAAGTAGTTCTATAAATGTACAATATTCTAAATTCTAACTTTGAGCTGACAATGTAGTATATAAATTTATAATTTCAATTATTTGAATTGAAATTTGTTTAAATGAATTAGAGTCACTTATATTTTTGTTGATTGCATTATCTAGCCACTGTAATCTTCGACTGAGGCGCCAATTCAGGAACGATTTTAGTTATCTTGGCAGTTTTGACATGTTCTGCGGAGACGAATGGCTGTCTGACAGGAAGCTCCAAAGATCATAAGATCGGGTTTTACAGTTCCATGTTTATCAATCAATCGAAAAGATTGAATAATTACGTTTTGTTGTACTGTTTCGAATTGAAGTAACATAGCATCACTACAGGTGCATTTAAGCTATTAGGGTATTGATTAATTGCCAAGATAGCTATTACTTGTATACTACGAGATTGAATAATTGCATTTTCCTTATTGTTGTACTGTATAGATTTGGAGGAACGTAGCATTGCTACGTGTTCATATGATAAATTAGGGTATTGATGAATTGCCAAGATAATTATTACTTGGATATGCAGCGCAGTGAAGAGTTATTATCCCTATATCAAAGCGCAGGGTTGACCCAGACGGCCGTCTTTTATACATATATCAAATAGAGAACGTTCTTAATCACCATTCAACTAGATTGCTGTATATGCAATCCATACATACAAACTCCAAATGGAGTATACCTGGTCAACCCATACATATATACATGCATATCAAATTACGTCCCCTGCGATTCTAGATCGAGGCTGACAAAGTTACGTAACTATTATTCTTATTATTGGAAATAACCTTCCCGAAGTGACTGAGCAGACGTTTTGGACCTCAGAAGATCTGGCACCAAAAGACAGACGATTTTGTAGAGACTTACTTTACCCCTGCTGGCATACCGCAGGCTTGTGAAGTAAGGTTAAACCTCATTATTTATTCCCAAAAGGTGTGGAACGTGCCCTGGTCTACGCTGGACGCAGTTTAGGTCAGGATATGAGTAAATTTGCTTAGCGAAAGTACTTATAACGGAGCCATGCTCTTTGCATAAATAACTCTAATGGTGTGTGGCTAAAGATTGTCAGCTCAAAACAGTTTCATCTAAATAACACAACCAAGTACAAAATTATATACATAATTTATATTAACCAACTCGAATATCAGATGCAGAATAAAATTGAGATTTCTATTGTTATCGAAGTTGTAGAGAATTGTTCAAGTCAGGTAAAAGCTCGAAGGACTAAGCACCAACATAAAACTATTAGTGGTTTATTGCCCACTCCAGCATACAAAGCCATTGTAATTTTTTAAACATGACGTACTTAACTCACAGATACAATGGGGATACTCGAGGGTCCTTTTATAAGTAAGACTGATTTGAGGTTCAAAGATATGAGAGGGGTAAACTCTAACTATGCCATTCTAAGCAACTTATATATATGTAGAAAATCAAAACTATGTTTTAATGATCTACAGAGAGGGGTGTGTGATGGCATATGGTTATACTTAGAAATATGACGCTAACTATACAAACTAAACTTAATGGACACTTCTTCGAAACGTTAACTTTTAAAAAAACCCCACAAGTGTGGATGGAAGTTGTAAATCTTAAAGTAATGGACTCCTCTAGGCACAAATTTGAAAGTCCTTGTTTTTGTAAGCAACTCAAATACTTTTGCGCCTTTGTCTAATACGAAAAAGGCAGAGTTGAGTACAAATAGTTGAATACGAAAAAACCTTTGAAACACGACATTTAAGTAGAAAGTTGAGCCATAAATATGAAACTCAATTGTTTCAAATGGACACAGGACAGCTTAATTATTTGCAGATGGTACTAAGTTAGTTCGTAGAATGTTTGATCAATGACCGAAAAAACCAATAGCATAGTAAAAGGCTAGAAACAGGCTAATATAAGACTTAAGGATAAAGTATTAAGGTGCACCCGTGTAAACAAAAGTTACATTTGTATTTTAAACGGTTTCAGATACGTGCGTGAGAACCTCGCGATGCGACACTGACAGCCAATAGCAGGACGGGAATGACGAGTCCACGCAGTACTGAAAGGGATGGAACTACCCCTTGTGACGAGGGAAAGCGAGACCTGCGCGTGGGCATGACACAACGCGGGGGCGTAGGCCAAGCGGTTGCTGGAACCGACAAATGCAACACGAGAGCTTTATTACTAAATGCTTAGAGTTGAATATGTATTTTGTACGTTGTAATAAAGTAAAATAGAGCTAAGCATTGTTAACTTTAAGGAACGGTTAAGATAGGTAGGGGAGTTAGCTTTTGGTCGCGAGACGAGTAGGATATCTACGAGGGCAGCTAGATTCGAGTCGCGAAACGAGTAGGTTAACTACGGAGTGCACGTGAAGTGAAGTTTAATTTGCGGGAAAATACGAGCTGAGAGCAGATTCGAGTCGCTGAGCAGAAAAGCCGGTTTAGCAGCTAGCCGCTTGGTCGAGCCTACAGCCTCTGGCTAGTCTAGCAGTTTGACACAAGCTAAGTGCCTCCATACCTTTCAGTATTGTCATCGTTTGTGACTGGGTTATAAAGAGTTTGTTGTACAATTTTTGGTGATAAATGGCCGAGTGCCAAGTTTACTTTTTCTACAATTAAAGATAGCAATTTATACCATTATTCATAACCCAGGAGCAATCGACATTCCCTCTTTGTTTACAAGGTCTTGCACAATAATTTGAGAGTAACGCGAGTTCGATTCTCGCGTACATGAATATAATCTATAACACATTACTCTTTTAACTATTAGATCGGGTGTCGATCTTAATTTACTATATTAAAGAATTAATCAATTGTGTGTATACATTAATGTACTTCTAAGTCTAGAAAGGTTCTCTTGTCCAAGATACTCGTAGGTCATAAGATAGCATATAGTGTTATAATATTTAGTTTTACGGTTTAGTGTTATAATTGGGCACAAGGGTTTTTTGTTTAAGTTCGCTTTCGTTTTTCCCTTGTAATTATTGTTTTGGCCCTAGGAAACAAAGCGAACCTCGAAAAGCTGAACATCCTAGCTTTTCGGGAAATTAATCACGAGTGTCGATTAAAATCATCTACATCCGAAATATGAACAATAAATAATTTTTAATTATTTTTCTGATTTTTATTGCTATTAGTATAATATTTCCCTCCTCTCAGAATACCCCTGATTAGGTGTGAAGTGTGTGTGTGTGTACTGGAGCCTTCGATTGGCTCGACTATTATATAATCCAGGTTTTATAACAACGCACATATACTAATAAACTTATATAGATAGTTAGGTAGGGTTCCGACCTGCACAGCATCCCTAATGAAAGGGCTTAATTTGTAGATTTCAAAGTTATTTTTATTTTTTTGTTAATCCTGTACTTTATATGAAAGAAACATTTTGTCTCTTCATTGGTTTTTTAATGCGGGTAAATTTATGTTACATATGTATTATGTTACATATATAGATACAAGAAATCAAAGTACATAGAAAAACACTCTCCGGACACGGTCTGGACACAGGTGAGTGCCATTTAATTTTTCTATGTACTTTGATTTCTTGTATTTATATTTGTATATGTAATCATGTACTACCCCCCCTATATATCTTCGAAGTTAATGAACAGAAAAATCTGTAATAATTACCAATTATTAACATCATCCTAAATATTACAGGAAAAATATAACGGTTTTCCTAAATTGCACCGTTTTTTAGAAATTTGTAAAAATCATAACTCATACTTATTTGCTCCTACAGTTTTTCTTGAACTATTCACGTATCTACTTACGAGTTTGTGCGGAACCCTCGGTGCGCGAGTCCGACTCGCAATTGACCGGTTTTTCTTCCCTTATCCTGCTAAGGCCTTTGCTCATTTGTTTCTTATCGCTGTAGGTAATACCTGCCTTTAAAAAGCTTCAAGTAATGTTACGGAAATGGGGCCAGTAAAGATAGGTTTATTTGTTTTTGTGCAAAAAATAAATTGGGCTACCCAAACACATAAATAAATGCACCTCTTTCATTCCTTTCGACGTAACCCAACCGTAATTTTGGGTATCTCGCCCGGCCGTATACTACATAGCGGACAACCTAATAAAGGTTCGCGGTTTTGATCCCAGCATCAATATATTAATATTTTCGGGGAAGTTAGAAAATATATTTTACAGGATTTTACTTTAGGTAGGTGTATTATTAGATTTCTTTTAATAATAATGGATATTTTACAAAGAGTGCATAATTTTTAGTAATACGAGTAGCTAGATGACGTTACGTTTAATTATTTTATACACTTCAACTATTTTGAACTATTGAGAAAGCGTACAATTAAACAGTGGATAGTAAGAGACAGAGTGGGCATCTTTTGGATGAGCGGGCTTCATCGTAGACCTTGTGTTTATTTTCCTTCAGAGGAGACCAAGTTTAAGGACACTTAATCCGCAGTCTACTACTACCTTCAGGCGCCCTGATCACTGCTCAATACGGATAAAATAAGTCAGGCATCTGCTGCTTTGTAAAACTGTAGATTAGAATTCGGTCGGCTAGTATTCTAACCTGTACCGTACCTCTAGCACACCTGTGACTAGCGACTCTTTGTCGCGCGATAAATGCTACCTATCTCTTTCCACTCAATATAGTGTGACAGTGACAGGCGATGCTGTCGCGCGAGCAACGAAGTCGCGGCCAGTTATGCTAGACCACCTGGTCAATTTCACCTCCATGAGAAAGTACTCGCGCACGATGCGACAAGTAACGGCCAATGAGAAACGGCCCTTTTTTTAATCTGACAGTACTTATACTGGCTGTTGCAATAATCGAGCAGGATGGGGGCTTGTGGCGTTCCCTAGGATTGAACCAGGTCGCTTAGCCGCGGACCATCACGGAAGTTTCGCTGATTGCTCAAAGCGAGCAACGGACTAGCGGGAGAGATGGAAGCGGACCAACCCGTCCCTATGTAGAGTGTGTATATATCGAACTAATAATGGGAGTTTTAGTTGCCGGTTCGCTAAAACCTAGCCCAGCTAAGAAGACTCCGGCAAGAAACTTAGCTAAGCCCGATAATGTCGGACAGAAGTTAATTCAGGATATTCGGATCCTAATGTAAATCGGGATGCGGCCCAATGGCATGCGCGCTTTCATTGGCTGTTATATATCGCGTCGCGCCCGAGACATGTCTCTGCCGTCTAGTGCTAACCGTACAGGATTTTAATTAAAGGAAATAAGGCACTGTCACATTCATTTCTGTACTTGCAGGTTTATTTAAATCCAAGCGTTAAACAAACTTTATGCGGCAAATGGGATTGAAGCGACGAACTAGAGAGGGTACTTTCGCGGTGAGCAAAGTGAGGCAAAAGTTTCGTAACCGTTCGGAGCATATTCACGAAGAGCTTTTATTTTGTTATTAAAATAAAAATTATTTCAAATTTAGAACATCATCAGGAGCAATCAGATAGATCTGGGAAGTTTACTATTTGGAGCCTTAGCTTCCTTACATGCAGAGTGTAGCGGAACGGAAGAGGGGGAGGTAGTAGAACCGCAAACATCGCAATAAATACGCAATACGCAAGCCTTATCTTAATTCCTTCCGACAAAACCTCTCCTATCCTATCCTAACCTTCCTAAGATCCTATTAATATTATAAATGTGAAATAACGGAGTAACAATTGAATGAATTGAGCTGAAATTTGGCAATGCCTACAACTAGACCAAGTCCTGAATTGAAGCATATGTTACTTTATAATCCCGTAGGAGGTTCTCTTGGTATAATAATGTGAATGACATAAGCGTCATAAGCGAAGGCGTGGGTAAATGCTGTGGGTACCAATGACGTGACGTCAAGAAGTGCTGGCGTTATTAGGTACTTATCCAAACAAACACGGACTCAACATAATTGAAAGTTAACATATCCGTGAGCAAGCATAGGTATGCAAAAATACATAAACATGTCGTATCATTCCGAAATCCGCGTGGAAGGTTCGTGCCGCTAACTATAGGTATTTAAGATTTGAATCATCCCCGAATAATTCTCGTCTCCGAGCTAATTTAAACTTAGTGTCGCATTTACCACGGTTCAGGCGCCGCCGTGAGCCGCTAAATCGGTAAAACGAGGTGACAGTTCATTTTATATTTGCATACATTTAAATCTTTGAGGGACAATCCTTTCCTCCGCTTAGCATATTTTAATAGCGGCAGCGATTTATTTAGACGCTACGTTTAATCATAATCTTTATGCAGACTTCATTATAAATAAACAAAGTGAATCAGTGCCCGTGCAATGCAAGCGGTCTTTATTATAAAATATCGGTCAAGTGCGAGTCGGACTCGCCCACCGAGGGTTCCGTACAAACTTTAAGTATGTATTTAGCACGCATTTCAAATCTTTAAAATTATTCCTTCCTTTACATTTTCTTACGTGAATTTACAAGATAATACAAGAAAGGAATAACGTTGCGGCAAACCCACCTTATCCCCATTAAACCAGAAAAAATCTTAACAGCGCGATGCAGCGAATGGTACAGCGACATCTATTGGTACTAAAAAGCGCGTTTCCTTGTAATTTGATGGTTGGGTAGTTCTCTGCGATTTTATACCGCGATTTTTTTGTCATTACCATCGCCACTATTATTGGCGGTTTTATAAAAGCAATCAGGATCATTATGATAAAAATAGCAGAGGCACGCGACTTCTACAAGATAACCAAAAACGACTCCATAGTTTATACGGAGCTCATCTATAATGTGGCGATGGTAATGATGCGATTGGTGCGACTTTTTAGTCGCAGAGAACTACCCGGTTACTGTTTGTGATTGACTTGTTACAATTATTTTTCGTCAGCTAGGTTAGCTCACATATATAATTTATCATGAAGGAATCATGTTTTGATGCACATTTTTGTGTATTAAAATCAAGCTACTTTATTTTAGATTTGTGTCCCTAGATCGCGCTAGTGTTATTTTATTTTTGTGGTAATACTAGTGTCAGATTTCCTAACATAGTACTATTTTAAAGTTATTAATAATTATTGTTACTTTATGGGTTTTTCCCCGATATCTGATGAGTAATGATTGTACCTATTTAATAGATATTTCTTCTGTAATCTGAAACAGGCCATCGCTTAGTTTTGCTATTCTCCGCTAGATGGCGCTAGTAGTTTATATGTTTTAAATTTCTAAAAAAATATTAAAGTTAGGAAGACCGTTATATTTTCCTGTAATATTCAGATTGATATTGATAATTAGTGATTATGACATATTTTTTGATCAGTAACTTCGGAGATAATAGGGGGGGGAATGGTTTAGTTTCTAACGTTTTTTGGCCTAAATCAAAAATTACATGTCTAAAAAATAAAATAAAAACGGTTTTGGAATCTACACATTAAGCCCTTTCATTTGATATAATAGCTCTACTTTTGATATTCGACATCCCATTTCGGTCCCCTTTAAAAAAAAGTAATACAGGTATAAGATTTTTTTTCTGTCCAATAGGCTTGGGTTAGCAGTTTTTAACACTATTCCTAATTTCAAGTCGATAGCATCAGTGGATCCTGAGATATCTTGCTGTGACAGACTGACAGACAGACAGAGTCGCACCATAAGGGTTCCTTTTTTACCATTTTGGTACGGAACCCTAAAAACTGGTCAAATACGAGTCAGACTCGCACACGAAGGGTTCCGAACCACTATTGTGACCCGACACCGATTCAGCTTTGGCAAAATGCATTCGCATCTCTGTATGTCTGTCTGTCTGTCTGTCCGGCTATCCGGCCGTTCTCTTCTACGGGTCGCATTTCTCATCGTGAAATTTTATGAGCAGTACGCTTATACTGATACTAGGCTTTAACAATCGATATAAATAAATGATGAAGTATTCGTCACGTTCTGACAAGTATACATGTAGGTAAGTGTGAGAGTGACGGATGTTTTATCATTTATTTATCGATCGATCTTTATATCGAAAAACACAAATAGCTAGACTTTTCTAGCGTCGTAATCCTGCACGTGGAATTGGGTTCATTTGAGTATTTCTTTCTCATGTTATGAGTAAGTTACTATTCATTTCCTTAAAGTAACTAAAAGAAACTAAGTTTCCGCAAAAAAAGGAGTCAGTTGAGTGAAGTTTTTAAACGGTTTCTCGTATTAAGCGTGTTTGTTTTCAAATAAGTTTATACTTATTACCTATATAGCTTGTCACAAAACTGAGTCATGACCGAATTACAAAAGAAGGACGGTTCTTAATTTGTCTGCATGTTCTTTTTGTATGTTTGTTACGCGATTGGTATGGGTATTTTTCATAGTGGCTCGTGCCGTGCATTTCTTATCCACATAGGTTCATTGACAATCGAGAACATCCCTACAAACACCGTAGATTATTTGTGTTTCCCTATTCAATATGCGGACGTCATTAATATTTTCACAGCGCGCTGGTCAGTGGTCGCCGTGATCGTGCGCAACATTCAACTCCTCCAATTCAAGGAGCATGAGATGTTCGAGACGCTGCGCACTGGCAACGGCGGCGCGGAAGGGCACCTGTTCCTAGATAAATTCCTAGAGAGTATTGTAGAGACCGTAGACTTGTCACTTGAGTATATGGTTTTATTTTCACCTCGATACCTCCACGCGATCCCGAGATAAAGGGTGGACAGACAGATGGACGGATAGACAGACAGACAGCCAAAAAAGTTACAAGGGTTCCGTTTTTTCTTTTGAGGTACGGTACCCTAAAAAGATTGTGACGAACTGAGAAACCGCTGTTTTTTTGAAGTCGGTTAAAAATGTTATACTTAAATAAGTCTAAATTCCCAAAAATTATTTATTCCAGGAGAAAAAAAAACAGAAAGACATGAAAATCATCCGCTACATGCTTTGTCAAAGTCTAAATTAAAAATGTCGAATTCTCAATTATATCTGCTGTGACTGTAAAAAGGGGTGGACACCCATACAACGTAAATTAGCATTACCCCTAGAAAATATAAATTAAAGATTTAGCTAATAGCTTTTAATCTAAAAGTAAATACACGCACCAAACATGCACTATATATAATTCCTTTTACTGTAAATGTAATTAATATAATATTATATTTCTTCTAAGCATACAAAGTATTATATTTCGAATCTCTTAATCGATACGCAACGTTTACGTTCTGCCTACAACTTATTTTTTTAATGTAGTGTTGAACGAATACTATCGTTTGGAAATCTGTTGTCATTTATATGAGTCGATTAAAAAAACTAACTCGTTATTGTCCCACTAACGATCAAAATCAAATACAATATTGAAATACCTATTTGAAAAATTATGAGATGGTAATAAGTCCAGTCCTTATTAATAATACAGTACCTATTGATTTCTGTAGGCATATGATACTACGCTTTGTCACACGATAGGTAAATAAATTATAACGCATACGTCACGTTTTGACAAAATAGTGTTATGTGTGAGAGTGACGGATGCTTTATCTTATCATTTATTTATCGTGCGAAAAAAGCGTAGCATCATAAGCCTAACTGTACTGAGCATACTATCGCTTCCCTCTTGTAACTATGACCACTTACAATTACACTGCCGATAATTACAATTCGATTGTTAGTAACAATCGATTTAGATTAGTCGCATCTCTAAATACGTCATTGAAGATGTGTCACTGTCAAAACAAAAGATAAAAGATGATCGAATCTCATAGACCAGAGCATAACATAATTATAATAAGTAAACAAACACGAGTGTTATCATATAAAGTTATAAGGTATTTATTTTTACATTTTTAATCATGTCTGTGATAGAAGAGTATGACATTCAAGGGATCTTAGAAAATGTTGCTCAGTCATGTGATCTTTCTGATTGGCGTTATTCCTTGCATAGTTTTGAGAGTGTCGGCCAAAATTATTTCGGAGTTCTGGTGCCTTTGCATCTTACAGCTACGAATATTACAGGGAAAGAGGTAAAGCTATCATTGGTACTTAAATTAGCACCAACTGATAAGAGATTTCGTATCAGTGATGCGGTCACGCGCATGTTCGACCGGGAAATATTTGTTTATAAAGTGGTTCTCAGCAAATATCAGGATATTCAAAGGTGGTTATCTGTAACACATTATGTGATACCCAAGTGTTACTACATATGCCAGAATTATTCTGAAGAGGTAATAGTTATGCAAGACATGCGTGAAGAAGGGTACACACCATATTCTAAAGGATCATTTTTAGATTTGGATCACATTGTTTTATCAATCCAGTCTTTGGCCAGATTTCATGCATTGTCTTTTATATTAAAAGAAAAGGAGAAAATGCATTACCAAGAAATAGAAAAGAAATGTGTGCCGCTAAGTGAAACAACAGATAAGAGGTTTTTGGAAGTTTTGAATGATCGGCTTTTAAAAGCTCTAGATAAATTTGCTAATACTGAATATGTGTCACTGTTAACAGTCTTAAGGGAGCACTGTGTCAAATATATCAGACAAGTTACAGAATCAACAGCTGCAACATGCATTTGTCATGGTGATATCTGGAAAGAAAATATTCTCTTTAAATATAAAGTAAGTATTTCATTTCACTGTTGGTTTTCCCTCATCTCTATATTCTTGTATGTAGGTATAACATCCCATATGTTATATTTTTTATTCAAAATCTCTAGCGGGCAGTTAACAGGTCATCACAAAACTGACAAATAAGAGTCAAACTCCATACATTTCGTCACCAATTGACACATTAGATGGTATTTGAACATTTCGAGCTTAATTCACCTAACCATAATTTTAAAATAAAAATGCCTGTATAACTGTGTACAATCTTTTTGTTCCAGGATGCCAGACCTGTTGAAGCTTGTCTTATTGATTATCAGACCAGTCGTATTTGCAGCCCAGCTTATGATGTTCTCTACCTTATTATAAGTAGTACAGATACCCATTTGAGACAAGTATCTTTTAAACAAATCTTGGATATGTATTATGAAACATTTAAGAATTATATCAGCATTGCTGGTTATGACCCTGGAACTATATATTCCAGGATAATGTTTGATAATGATTTAAAAGAGGTTGGCCCGGCTTGTCTAATTGTGGCTAATACTGCTTTGTGGTTATCAAATGGTTTGCAACAGGAAGGCCATATTCAAAGTAAGCAAATATTGTCTACTGATGAAGAAAAAGCAAATGCTGTACAGAAATATGTGTCAATAGTCAAAAGTATAATAGATGATTTCTGTAATTATGGCTATTTAAGTATGTGATATATTACTAATTATATTTTGTTATTTCTATTTTGTTGTAATAAATATGGTATCTTGCCTAATAATTGTAGCCAACATATTATAAGCTTGTTGAAATAAACCACATGTACATGAAAACAAGCATAATAGTATTGCCATTTTTTTACGCCTTCATAACTTCATCATCATCATTAGAGTTTCAACTCGAAGACATTTACTTCTGACCATAGGTTTCCAAAGCCTTCCACAACAAACTGCTACACACTTCTTCATGTCTCAATGTATAAAAATTAGAAAAACAAACGACTATAGTTTGGCAAATTCGTTGGTGACACTCAGGGGGATGGGGACGAAATTTATGATTATCTTTCATGATTATATGCCGATTATGCTGTTTCTTAGATAAATTTCGTTCTTATGATGAAAGTAGGGGCACCACAGATTTACTTAACACGTAATGTGTGGGAGTATGCCATATGTGGGAGTACAGCACAAGCACCTTAAAACGCTGTGCCGTGGTTGTAAATATGCAAGCGTATAAAATAAATGAGACACGGCGATGCACTCTCGCGCTATTTAAGTGCAAGCGCCCACGGCGATGTATCCATTCCGCAAACGTTACCTCCATCCAAATCTAGGCTGTGGCCCAAATGGCTCAATTCTCGGTTTGATCGGGATGAATATCTATCGTGAAACGATGATACACAGTTCATGCTGGGGGATCCGTAACGATTATATTATTATAATAAGTAATAACGTAGGTATCTAAACATAACCGGTCAAGAGCATGTCGGACCATGCTCAGTGTAGGGTTCCATAGCCGTATCTATAAGGAAATGTGCTACAGATAAAAATAAAGCTAAAAATAAACAACTGGCAAAAGGTAATGCCGTGTAATGCGATGGCACTTAATACCTTTTGGTCGAGAAGTTTTACGGCAATAACTTCAGAACGGTTCATTCGTTACTATTCAAAATAATTTTCGTTGAATGTATTTATTAAGCGTTACCTTCCTGACTTTTTTCATATTTTTTGGATTTACGGTTTAAAAGTTAAAGGGGGGGACACAATTTATGCAACTTTAGGGGCGATTATTTCCGAAAGTATTCACTTAATCAATAAAAAGTACATAAAAACCTTCTAATGTTTTTAAAAGAACTATCGAATTATGTACATCACGTTGACGTTTGCTAAAAAAAATATTTTTTAGCTTCTGTTACATGTATGGAGTGCCCCCCCTAGATTTTTTAGGGTTCCGTAGCCAAAATGGCAAAAACGGAACCCTTATAGTTTCGTCATGTCCGTCCGTCTGTCTGTCTGTCTGTCTGTCTGTCTGTCTGTCTGTCCGTATGTCACAGGCATTTTACTCAAAAACTACATGATGGATATTGATGAAATTTAGGTGTCTTTTATGAGCCGCTACTTATTTTGGTATATAAATAATTGAAATAAATATTTTTAGGGGGGGCACTCCATACATGTTAAAGACAGTAATTTTTTTTTTTCAGCAAATATCAACGTGTGGTACATAGTTCGACAGCTCTTTAAAAAACACTATAAGATTCCTAAGTAATGTTTTTGATTAAGTTAATGTATTTGGAAATAATCGCTCCGAAAGTTATGTAAATTGTGTCCCCCCCCCCTCTATTTTCTAAACCGTGCGTCCGAAAAATATGAAAAAAATCACAAAGATAACGCTTAATTAATACTTTCAACGAAAATTATTTTCAACAAGATCGAATATACCGTTAATGAGTTATTGCCGATAAACTGCGCTTCTCAACAAAAGGACGTCATTGCTATGAAGATACGCTCTTTTGTTGTTGTACTTTTTTTACATCGTATTTTTTACCTTATAGTTACGGCTATGGAACCCTACACTGAGCATGGTCCGACATGCTCTTGGCCAGTTTTTATTTTTATTATTTAACTAGCAAACTTAGTAGCAGCATCTACAAGACATCTATATTCCAAATTTCATCAGTATACATCTTGTAGTTTTTGAGTAAAATGCCTGTGACATACGGACGGACGGACGGACGGACATGACGAAACTATAAGGGTTCCTTTTTAGCCATTTTGGCTACGGAACCCTAAAAACGGAATTCTGTTTTTCAAAATTAATTGACAAAGGGATCTCTGTTCGAGGCGAAATGCTAGTTATTACCTAGGGATGGAGTTCCAACGCGCCATTGCATTTATTTGTGCTTAGGAATAGACAGAAAACCGACCCCGAATAATAATAAAAAACCGGCCAAGTGCGAGTCGAATTCGCACAAGAATTGTTCTGTACCACCGTAAAAATTTACGGTTTTTGGATTTTTTTGGTGGTTTTTGATTTGTGCTACATGATTTTGCTTCTTGCCAAATTTAATGATTATAGGGCAACAGGAACTTACCCTAGAGGTTGGATTCCTTTGCGAGCGTCAAAATATGCGGCGTAAACGTAGCTTAAACGGCCGTACGTTTTGATCGTGTTGACTTAGAAGTTTTATTTTTTCGACTGGTCCAAGGGATTGCAGACTAGATTATTTAGTATTAATTTCAGCTTGATACTTCCACACGTTCCTGAGAAAAAGGGTCTTGACCAAGGACCTTAAAATAAATAGCCAGACGGAGGCTCGCCAACAGAGAACTGAAGCCATTTCGAATGCGCCGGCTGCTTGTACTGTACGTACGAGCCGCACGCACACATCAATTAGTTTTTTTCTATTGCAAGCAGAACATACAGATAGGTAGCCGGCCGATTAGACGTGCTTCAGTTCTTTGTTAGTGATGCTCTGCCCTTCTATTTATTTGAAGGTCCTTGGTCTTGACAGACGCACAGATAGACGACAACAAAGTGATCCTATGAGGGTTTCGTTTTTCTTTTGAGGTACGGAAATCTAAAAGCAAAAAAAGAATCCTGTCCCGAATTTTAACCTACTTTAATATGCACGGTATGTTTGAATGTTTGCCTTAAGAGTAGCTTTTTTTTATTTAGGCACTATCCAATCTAGTGGTTATGGTATGAAAACCGCGTGGTATGAAAAACGCGTGTTTTGTTCAAGTTATAAAGTAGTATTGAATCATAATTTAATTTAGTTAATTTAGGCACCGATGCTACCTTACACTGCAAAGGTATAATTAAACTTAACCTGCCAACGCTATTAACTTGGTAGTCGGAATTTAATTAGTAAACAGGGTTTCCGGGCTTCACATATCTAAAATCGACGGCGAAGCCAACTGGCGTCAGAAGCTGTCGTATTCTTACCGCATACTTCCACTACCCCGTAACTTACCCAATCAGAATAGTGCATAAGCAACCTTACTGCGTGCCAATAAAGTTTATAATCCAAAACAACGCCAACAAGAACTGTGAGATGGGAACAGTAAACCGGTTTACTTATAAATGCCTCCACTAATTAGAATGGAGCCACTAATCTTGACGAATTGATAGATCCTTTCGGTTTAATGAGAGGATTACATCATCATGTATACGTATGGGTATTTATTAGGTTATTGTTCAATTCTTTTTTCACCCCTTCAAAAAAGGAGTGAGGTACCTCAAAAAGAAAAAAACAGAACCCTTTTAGGATCACTTTGTTGTACGTCTGTCCCTCCGTCCGTCTGTCAAGACCCTTTATCTCGGGAACGCGTAGAGGTATGGAGTTGAAAATAAAACGCCCCATATTTTGACGCTCGCAAAGTAATCCAACCTTTGTGTCCGTCAAGATAGCGTACACCGTAAAGATATTCAGAATCTGATGCAGCCAATAAATAGTACCCAAATAGTACCGACGAAATACCTAGGTGAAAAAAATAGTACCCTTAAACTTTCTGAAATATAAGGCCTGTTCACGGTGTACGCTAACGGGCGTCAAGCTGGCGTACACCGTTTGTATCTCTGGAACGGCTTTGTTTTTGGAAATGCTTTATATCTCAAAAAATAGTACCCAAATAGTGCCCCAGGTCCCTAAAATTTCATTTCTCTAGCTATCGTAGAAGCCGAGATATTCCATGACGTAACGGTGTACAAAAATTTCACACCGTCAAGCTGGCGTACCCGGGAATTTCTTATAGAAAGAGCTCACTATATCTCGGCTTCTACGATAGCTAGAGAAATGAAATTGTAGGGCCCTAGGGTACTATTTGGGTACTATTTTTTGAGATTTAAATCGTTTCCAAAAACAAAGCCGTTCCAGAGATACAAACGGTGTACGCCAGCTTGACGCCCGGTAGCGTACACCGTGAACAGGCCTTATATTTCAGAAATTTTAAGGGTACTATTTTTTTCACCTAGGTATTTCGTCGGTACTATTTGGGTACTATTTATTGACTGCATCAGATTCTGAATATCTTTACGGTGTACGCTATCTTGACGGACACCAACCTTTAGGGTCCTTCCCGTTGACCTACGTAGAATCATGAAATTTGGTAAGAAGCAATATCATGTAGCAGAAGTTAACAAAAAAATCCGAAAATAGTAATATTTGTTTTTTGGGTTCCGTACCTCAAAAGGAAAAAACGGAACCCTTATAGGATCACTTTGTTGTCCGTCTGTCCGCCCGTCCGTCTGTCAAGACCCTTTATCTCGGGAACGCGTAGAGGTATCGAGTTGAAAATAAAACCATATACTCGGGTCTACGGTCCCTTGAAGCTGTGAAAAAAAAAATCAAACTTCTAAGTTAACGTGAAAACAAGATACAACCCAAAATTCAAAGGGTACTTGTCCGGTTTTTTTTTAATATATGCCCCTATTTCCCTAATTACTCTAAAACGGCTGGTCCGAATTGGAAAATTATTTTTATACCACACCTGGCCATAAAGTAGCTTTTTCCGCACGCTGCGCGTACGGAAAAAGCCTCTTTCTGGCCAAGTGTAGACATAAAATGATGTACACAACACGGGAGGTAATAAAGAAAGCCCTCGATCGCATATTTACGTCCCTCGCTTGCAGCTCGGGCCGCAAACTTCTGCAATCTCGGCCTTTCTTTGTATTACCACCCTAGTTGTGTAATGTACTATTCTCAAACATGAAATGAAATGTTGACATTACGTGCCTTTATTTCCGCCGCAAAGTACCTCGTTTCCGGTGCGGCTTGACACTTAGCATTTAATGGAATTTCATACAACATTGCCGGCCTAGGCCTGCAATGTGTTTTTTTTTCAATTTCCATTCCACATTTATTTGTGACACGGCATCACGGCATTAAAAAAACAATAAACCATGTTTGTTCATGTCGATTAAATTCAAATTCAAAATTATTTATTCCAGATAACTAAAGATCCATTAGTGTTAGATTACATTTAAAACTTATAGCTAATGTTAGTACATAATGAACACAATTAATAAATGAAACTGAAAAATATAACTTTAATCGACATGAACGTAACAAATAACACATTACCTATAAACAATTTCTAATAATTTTAAATTGCAAACTTAACTACAAGAATACACATTTAAAATATTTCATCTAAATATTCGCGGTAAAAATGTATACTGAAACAGTTTTTGGAAAGAAAATTGTAAATTTTTCAATCTGTAATATTCTATTTTTTGTCTACTTTACTTTTAGTGTCTCTAGAAAATAAAGTTTGATTTTTTGGAGTATTTGAGAAAAGCACTATACATACCTCGGCGTGAAATGGGATTACTAGCCTCGTAACTATCTGGCCTCGCGTTCGCTCGGCCATCTATATGTACTCGGCCGGCAACCCCTCACTTCCCGGCCTCTGTAGTAATGTACTATTTTTTTTAACTGGCTATACCAACCATGAGAAATTAACTGCTTCATTCGGCGGAACAAAACAAACGACGCAAAATATAAGAGAAACTAAAAAAAAAAATGCTTTTCTGGTTTTCTTTGTGATGAGCTGGGTTGACATTTTGTCAATTTATTAGGTAGTGTTAAGCTTAAGCCTGTGATCGATGTTCGAATTTCAACGCGGTTTTATGGATCGTTGGTTATCGACTCGGTAAGTTAGCTCCTTAGGCTCAATGCAATTTTGCGGTCTTTAACAGATTTCAAAGGAATGAATGGAAAGGAGGGTTCTCAGTTGTGTGTGTGTATCAATAACTATGTTAGAGTCTGTGCGGAAAGAGAATAGGCGTGGCGAAAAACGGATCTAACCTAACCAGTATGTTTTTTTTTGCAAATACGGTAGAAAAGCATTACAGCGCCCTCTAAATCTATTCTCTTTCCGCACAGACTCTAAACGCGATTTCCTCCGCTGATTAAGGTGATTCGAGTTGTTCGGTTTTCCATACAAACATAAAAATGGACATTGTTTGTTTCCAAGTGCAGACAAAATGTATCCAGCTATAAAATGCAACACATTTCAACCACGATTGATGTCGTGGAAGAATGTGATGACCCTTTTTAAGGTTCCGTTCCGTATCAAAATGATAAAATAGGAACCCTTGTGGTGCGACTCTGTTTGTCTGTCCGTCTGTCACAGCCAGATATCTCAGGAACTACTGCTGCTATCGATTTGAAATTTGGAATATCGATAATTTAAAGGGGGCCGAAATGGGACGTAGAAAATTTAAAGTTGTGCTATTGTATCAAGTGGGGTATCAAATGAAAAGTCTTGATTTGTAGTTTTCAAAATAACCGATTTCAAACAATTCATCTCGAATTGTTCGAATTTTAAAGGCCTCTATGCAGGCGATCTGAATCCCTATTCGCTAGACTAGGTAACGTTTCAATTTATCTTTGAATAGTAGCGGTTTCCGACACGCAATAAAATACTGGCTAAAAGCGGGCTTTGCAAACTATTTACAGGAATTCTGAAATGTATGTACCTACGTTAGTACGCGACTAAGTCTACGAAGATTTTGGCACGATAATGCTACCTATCATTGAGAAATGTCTAGATCTACTATAGCACAGATTAAGTATAGTACTACGTGTAGAATTTTCTCTTTCTAACAAAATTGACGTTCTGGTCCGACCACCGTACAGAACGCAACGCATCCTGGTAGCGGCGCGGCGAAATCGCGGAGTGAGCCACTCCTGGTAATAGGTAATATATACGAGTACCTACGTGATGTTTGATAGAGAACGGGTTAGATTGTTATGACCATTTTTTTAGGTATATATAGGTAGGCAAGTACCTATATTTAAAATGTACGTAGACTAAAATAATCTTCTTAATAACTTGACTTTTCATAATAAAGTACCTACTTTGGCACTTATTACAGAACAACATGTTAGATTTATATGAAACTTAGTCGTATAGAACGGTGTGTCCGAAATGATTAGGTCTGTTGCTTAAAATGATGATTGAAAGAAAACCAATAAGAATTAAAAAGATTGTAGGTACTTGCTGAAAAAACTTTGAAACTCTGCTGGTATTTGTCAACTCGCTTTGATTTAATTCTGAATTTAATAATAATCTACGTGAGACTCAAGAGACTGGTACAAAGTTTTTCGATACAATAATACAGTAATAAATAAATAAGAGGGTGTAATCAAAAAGTCGGCTTGTATTTCATGGGCAACGTAAATGTCAGAATTATTGCCAACAAAACATTAATCTGACGATTATCTTGATTGCGTAAAGTCGCGGCGTTTGTCACCTACAAGTTAGCCATGAAATGCAGTTTTTTTGGATAATTGTGTGAATGTAAAAATAAAGATCGTTTTTTACCTTGGAAACATTTTTCTTTATTACCTATCTGTCTCATTAAACTTGGATCTAAGTAGGTACCTGAATGGCCAGGCAAGTGGCAGAAAAAAAATCACTTGCGAAAGTTTCACAACTGTGCAGCAAAGCAAAATACTGAAATTACTATACAGGAGTCTATAATATTTTAAGAGTTCCCTCTATTCCTCATAGATGTAATCAACAGAGTTCGATTTTGAAAAAATGGGACCATTCTGAAAGCATACTCTTCCAATATTTTTTTTCAAATCGGTTCATAAATGACAAATGACGTAGTTGTTAGGTAATAAACATTAAAAATATACAACAACTGACTAGAAAACCTTCTTTTTGTGAAATCGATTAAAAATCGGTGCAAAACTTGTAACTGTATTCTGTACAGTATACTGTACCGCAACTATCACAGGACGGTTCTGACATGAGATTACTCGAAGACCACATCCTCGCCGGGACGGTCCCGAGCCAGAGACTAACGGTGGACACACTCGCCTAATCCCATTGTTTATGTCCAGCTGTTTTTATCGGGTGTAAATGACAAAAGTTATACCACGTTATAAATATCAGGTTAAATACGTATAAAGTTAACTCCTTTGTTATCGTTTAACTGCGCAACTAGGGCCATTAAAATAATAAAAGCTTCAAACGAGACTAACTGCGTGCTTCCTTTCTGAGGTAATGCTGACTCCAAGTTGGTTACTAATTAATTTATTCACAGGAAATTGTGAAATGTTTAGAGTGCGTTGGAGTTAGTCTAATTTGTTCTCGGTATTGGGCTTATTTATTGTAGTAGGTAAGAGGATTGTGATTCTGCCCAATAACGCTGTAAAATCTAAGTAGTTCACTAATTAAGCTGGTAAAAATAGAAATCGTTTTGAGAGTGAATGTCTGAAATTTACAGTCAAGTGCAAAAACGTGTATTGAATAAATCGTTTCATAAATATGGTACGAAGAAGTTCTTATTGCCAAGTCACTATAAAAGGTGTAATCGGACATATTTTTGACCATTTGTATATTAAAAATATGAGTGCAATTTTTACACTTGACTAGTGCTTAGTTGACAAATATAATGTTGTGATTGGCTAGCCACAAGGCTACAAACGACACCACAAACGATTATCTTGACATAAACATGATGTAGTATATTTACAGTTACTCGTTTTTTGTTAGGATCCTGTAACCTCGCTGTGAATCTGAACTATTTGAGACTTATTCAAAACTGGGAAGTGATGATAAATCCTTCATAACGCTTAGCATTTATCCGGGCACCTCTATAATGACGTCGTATGCAGTTACTTGGATGGGATCTAGATTGCATCTGCATTTTAGATTGCCTGCTCAGCGCCTGGGCTCCCGGCGGCTCCAGAATGTTTTATTTCCATTATACCTTTCGTTAACACAATAAACTATTGAAGTGTTTTTGATGTGCACTAAAACGTAACTCATTATCAAACAGATGACGTCTAAACAAGCCTAAGGCCATTTTAATTACCAGGCTGCGACTGTCGCTAATATCTTAGTTCAGAGCTGCAAGATATATGCGTCTAACGAGTATGTATGAATGGAACTGCTTATTGATACGATTATTTACCAGTACCTACCTAATAGTTATTTGATTACTTAATCTTATTTTTGACTAATAGGACCTGTGACTTTTTACGTGTGGGGTCTTAGATTTTATTTATTATCTTTAAAATAAAACGAGACATGCTTAATTTTTATTAATTTGTAGGTTTTGAGTTAAAATACCCGGGTTTTACCCGACTCTAAATAAGTCGGTTACCGTGGTACCCAGGTTTTCGGGTATATACACGGGTTGCATTCCCTAGTATTGATGCAGTTGTTGTTCTAACTTAGACCTAATTATTTTAGAGTCTCCTTGCGATACTGGCACTGTTCCGGTCCGTGCCGGCCGCAGTTTGAACGTTTCCGTGGGTAATATCCCGGAAATCCCGGATGTTTTGCCAATATTCTTTTCACAAAAGCACAATAGCGCGAAAAGGCCGTAGCAGGATAAGGGAGGAAAAAATGCCCTTGAATGATTAAGAACTGTTTATTTTTTCTATAGTTGCTTGCATTTAGTTGTATAATTGTGCAAAGTTTGGTTGAAAAATTCCCAGTGGTTCAGCCGGAAAAAAATAAAAACGAAATTTATGAAATTTGACGTATCTCTAAAACTATAAATCATTATCATAATATCTTTAATTCATTTTGGTTAATTAAATAGTATGTATGCCTTAAAAGAAAATTGAGTCTGTATCTTTACAATTTCTGTAAAAAACACGTAAGTCAAATTTTCAAAAAAAAGTTTTTTTGATTCCTGAAGGAGTGACCACTTTAAATGACATTTCTAAAGAAGCCTTATTTAACAATCTGTCATCCATATAAGTTTGACGGTTAAAATCGAAAAGCAACAGTGTCAAAATTAAAAAACTATGTTGGTCGGATTTTGTTATATTTTTAACCGATTTGGAAAATTCCTTTTTTGTTTGAAAGGGCAGACTTCCGAGGTGGTCCCATTGCAACCAAGTCAGGATCTGATGATGGGATCTTGGAGAAATCGAGGGAACTCTTCAAATATCATAGGCACACATATAGCGATTTTGGTATTTTTCTTACTTTTTCGTGCATTTCTTATTACAAATAAGTTTCCAGTCTTAACCGACTTTAAAACAAAGAGCAATTTTTATGTAGGTGTGTTCCTCGGTTACTTGAAAACGTCTAAACCGATTTGGATTTTTTTTCTTTTTAAGTCTATTTAGTTAAAATTTAAAAATAAAGTAAACTAATAATTTAAAAAAAAAGTAAATTTTTAAAACAAAAAATAAAAACCGACGATTGAAGTCGGTGCCAGCTAAGGAGCTCAACTCAGCTTTGCGTGGCAGGCACCAACTTCAAAAATAACAGGTTAAAAACTATAAATATCTGTATATGTATATATGAATCGTTGATTATCCATTTCTTTGGGGTAATTAACATATTATTTTTTGGTTTTTAGTTTAAGTTTTTGGAAGTCGGTTTTTATTTTATTCTTATACTATTCTAATACAGCCAAAGAACTTAAAAATAAATCTTCTTTGTAAAGAATTAAAAATAATTTTTTTTTTGATATTTCCATTAATTTTGGCTTAAAAATATATTTGTATTATTTGTCGCCTTTTAACTTATAAAACTTTTTTTTCAAATAGGTAATCATCATCATTTCTAATTAAGCCTTACTTATCGTTTTACCAAATATTTTATTAAAATAAGAAGTAAAAGACATTTTTAAGTTGATACATTTTCGAGTAAATGTCATAAATTTATTTTATTTTTAGTTCTTTACAAAGAATATTTATGTTTAAGTTCTTTGGCAGTATTAGAATAGTATAGGAATAAAATGTAACAGAATCCGACCAACATAGTTTTTTAATTTTGACACTGTTGCTTTTCGATTTTAACCGTCAAACTTATATGACAGACAGATCGTTAAATAAGGCTTCTTTAGAAATGTCACTTAGAGTGGTCACTCCTTCAGGAATCAAAAAAACGTTTTTTTTTAATTTTGACTTACATGTTTTTTACAGAAATTGTAAAGATACAGACTCAATTTTCTTTTAAAGCATACATACTATTTTATTAACCAAAACGAATTAAAGATATTATGATAAAGATTTATAGTTTTAGAGATACGTCAAATTTCATAAATTTCGTTTTTATTTTTTTCCGGCTGAACCACTGGGAATTTTTCAACCAAACTTTGCACAATTATACAACTAAATGCAAGCAACTATAGAAAAAATAAACAGCTCTTAATCATTCAAGGGCATTTTTTCCTCCCTTATCCTGCTACGGCCTTTCATTTCAATCTAAACGGTCTCCTTGCCGCATGGCGCCAAATAATAATCTATTTATTTGTTGGTATGTATCTACCAGGATAAAGGTTCTTTGTAAAGTGGAAATTATCCTTACATAATAATAGCTAGTTGTATCTTCGAAGTTAAAGATACTCGTAATTGGCAATAATGGCCACGTGATCATACATAGGCTTGTTTATTTACTTAGTTTGTAGAAATTACTACACTACAACTAACTAATAGCACAGAATACATTTCGATAATAGGTACCTACTAGTAGTAAGAATACTATAGGTTACGAAGGTTAGACGTAGGTTAGACATAGGTTTAAGGTTAAAGCACACATAACATTTAGGTTAAGCTCGAATCTCGAGATCTCAGTTGTTTAGTTTTAGTTGTATATAGTATAGGAATAAGCTTGTAATAATAAAGGTAAGTATGCCATACAAATAGTCTGGTGTGTAACACTGTATTTTTGTACGAGTTTTGAAATAATAGTATATTACACAACTAGGGTGGTAATATAAAGAAAGGCCGAGATCGCAGATGTTTGCGGCCCGAGCTGCAAGCGAGGGACGTAAATATGCGATCGAGGACTTTCTTTATTACCTCCCGTGTTGTGTACATCATTTTATGTCTACACTTGGCCAGAAAGCGACTTTTTCCGTACGCGCAGCGTGCGGAAAAAGCCACTTTATGGCCAGGTGTGGCATAAAATAAATAACAGCACGGCATCGGATCGGCACCGCCTGAATCGCCTAACCTCATTGTTTCGCCGTCAACCATACGCAGGTACGTAATGGAAGCGAATCGGCACGTCCGAGCTGTAATCACGCTTACGGCTGGCCGGCAGCGCGATTACCGCGAAGCGGCAGCTCGCCTCGGTATAAGTCAGTGGTGCAAGCGGCGCGCGGTCGATGCGCGGTCTCCGCGCCGGCGGCAAGCCGCAGGCGCGATGTAAGCGCGGTAACCGCGAGTCGCCCACGTGCCGCTAGCCCGTGCTGAGCCGAAACTTTTTTATTTATTTTTTTATTTAAAGCCTGACTAACTTCCGACCCTTATTGGGCATAGCAATCTTCGGACCAGGTGGTCGGCCGTGGCCTTCCCTGGGGTCAAACCAGGTCGCTAGCCGGACCGCTTCGAGTGAATCGGACTAGGTGGAGAGCCGAGACGTTGCCGTTCCGATGCTGATAAGTGTGCGTTACAGTATGGAGTTTCTGACAAAGAATACCGAGCGGCTCGAGCTGAGCCGCCACTGTTACGGCACCGAGCTGTTATGTGTGCCTTACGCGGGCTACTTTTGCGAGTAACTATGCGCCTATTTTGTGTGGTGGGTTGAAGACTACTCTTGCAATTGAATTCTACCAGAAAGCCTAGCAGCAGCTATCCTTGATGTTTCCGACTACTTTTGGGAGCGGTACTCGGTACCCGGTACTTAGCCACCCCCGGGCATTTGAGAATGACGTGGGCGGCTGGCTCATATGCTTCCATGCAAGCTCTGCAGAGTGGGCTGTCAGTGACACCTAGAGTACCTAAACAAGTATTTGATTAGTAAAGCTTGTGTAGTGATAGCTCCAGTTAGAAGCCCGAGCTGTGGCCCCTTAAGTTGGCGTAGCTTGTTCGACAATCCGGGGTTGATTATCCGGAGGGCCTGTCAGGTATACCGGCAGGTTACTAGGTTAAACCTTCCACCTTCGTGGTCGTAGTTTGCTACACAGTCGGGCAAATGGTTGAGGTAATATTTAGTATTGTAGCGTATTAGCTTCACCGGTGGCTCTAAAACATACACATACAGGGCGACTTCAAATTGGTAATACAAAACACTTGATTATGGCTCAGTTAATGCCATGTAGTCTAACACATTAACCCCTATGTTAAAATTTGCTGTATTTAATTATTGCTAATTTTCTAACAAAACAAATAATTAAAGTCCTAAAGTGTGGTTACACTCCATTAAATACCTAAGTGTCATACCTTAGCACCTTATTTTCTTTGACAACTGACAATTACTAATCAAAACACGTTTTCTTCATACATATTGCGGCATGTGACGGATAACCAAAGAGGAAAGTGTTCATTTGAAAATCTTTAAACCTCTTTGTTTATTATTATGGTAGGATAACCATGTGAGGCCAACAAAAATGGGATAAATTAATAATTAAAAAAACATACTTCTGATTATTTTAAAAGTATGAGACTTAATTGAGGGGCTAAGTTTAGGGGATATGTATGTAAAACATTCATTTTGTATTATTACCAATTCGAAGTCACCCTGTATAACTAATAAGATATTATGTGTACACTAAAAATTATTTATAGAAAAACATCCCCCAAGGACGATAAATCTCACAGAGACACTGTTAGTTGATAGGTACGTATAATTTCTTTGCACATTAAAGCGTTGAATTCACAGAAACTATTACTTTTTAGGTGAGCTTAATATAGTATTAGCCCGGGCTAGCTTTGAAACTTGCCTGGTAGGCACTAGGCAAGTTTCAAAGCTGAAATTTATTTCCATCCAATATTCATTAGGCTTGGCTAACTTCTGGCCGCTCCAAATTAACAGCCAGCACAAACAACAAAAAGTTGCTTCCATATTAATCTCTAATTGGAATTTAATAAAGCCTTAGATAATATTTCGTAATTATCGTACTAATAAACGTTGTTTAGATCATACACGTTTCAGAGAATAGGCGTTTTTCCTGTGGACAATACAATAGTTAACGGTTTGGCACATGTCATTATATGATCAGAAATCTATACTAAATACATGAAGTATATGCTCGACTTGTTACTAACTAATAATACTTAGTCATACCGAATTCTTCTTCGACTATTGTTTTCAATATATTTGATTTTAATCGCTAGTAAGTAATTAATTTCGATTTAATTTATTTATTTATTTCTATCGATTTACTCCAATTACAACAGATTCCAAACAATAGTATTAGCTCTGCACTACGTTAAAAAAAAACGCAGTCGTAGGACGTAAACAATGCGTAACGAGTTCTAGATTCCAAATATTACACTTTGCGTGCTAAGAAAAAATATAATATTCATTACAATGGTGGTAAAAAGAGTATACATTGTGTTTTTACTTTACTTATTTAGCTTAAAAGTTTTTTATTTGTATGAGCACTAGTTGCTAATTTATGTTGTGTGGATGTTATAATGTGTCAAAAGACCAATCTTACATCTCGCACACTACACATGGTACCTCCATGCCTATTGACATGCATTCAGCGATGGTGGGCGTCACCCCCTGATGGGTGACACACGGTGCGGACCCCCCCCCCCAAATTAGACTTTAAAGAAAAGGAATACAAGTCAAATTTATACCAGGACCAAAAGGTCACAACTCTATAGTATGACTTAAGCTCTTTTGCTCCTAGGTTAAATGCGACTAGTACCCCTTTTCACTGGAGGCACAGATTTGTAGTTTGTGAAATACTGCTTTAAATAATAGCTATTAAGTGTTTACCTAACTACGTAATATTGTAAGAAGTTTATTTTTTATTTCATCGAGTTTTACGCTCTTTAGAACCAATTGCTATGCAGTCGGGTATGAAAGGTCCACTGTGTCAGGCCGCCCTTAATGCCATTAATTTATTCCGGGTAGCCGATAGCGCGAAAAAATCGGATCTCCAAAGTTTTGAGATGTACTCCTAATGTTAAACCAAGTTGGTTAGTTTAGTAGATTCTTCGATTTCCACCTAGTTGCCTATTATTTAACCGTGGAGGATTATTATTTGAGTACTATAAAGTGTGTTCGTCCACGGTTAAATAATAGGTAAGTCGGTAGAAATCGAGGCACTGACTAAAATAACCGACTTGGTTTAACATTACGTTTACACACAAAGCTTGGAAGGGGTGAGCCATTATTACGTCATTAATTTCAAATGTAGATAATAATATAGATACACCTTAAAAAAATATTAAAAGAAAATAAAACTTTATTAATTATAATTAAGCTTAATGACTATGCGTTATGTACAAAACGAGTAGGTACCAAGTTTTTTATTTATTCTAAATTTTCTTTGTTATTATAATAAAAATAACTATAAGTTTTTCCATATTTTCAACGCATCTTCTTGAGTTTAATATCCACCTATAGATAGAAAAAGGTCCTACATCCACTGAAGTGAGTGGAGTGAAATTGTACATTAAAATACTGTTTGCTAAAAAAGCTTGCTATAAAATTCATTTGTTTGGATGGCGACGTAAAGATTGTAGTAGAAAGGCAGCCTAAATAAAATAATTTCATTAGTTATTAAATTACATCACAAATACCATTGAATGACAAGGTATGTCCATGTTATGCAAACTCTAAAAACAGCTCACACCTGCGAGACTTGCATCTTTTTACATGTAATATTTTTGATGGGTTACTTATTCCATTCTACACTCACGGACAATGAATTCGGGTCGTTTCCTATATAATTGTTGATCCGAATTAGTTGTATTATTAGTGTATATGCAAAGTGTTACTCAATAATCTGCGAATGTCGCTTCGGTGGCGTTTGATAAACTGCATTATTTGATAGCAGTAAACTTTTCACAGTATTTTATCAGATTAGGATTGTATCCTGACATGGCCTGAAGAGAATATAGCTTCAGAAAAAAAAGTAGTTTTCTCCCCAATACACTACTCCCTAATATTTCATTTTGAACATGTTACATATTATGACAACAACTTTTGGTTAAATATTACTGAGATACTTCCCCGCGATGAGTTGCACATTTGAGTGGTTGTTGTGTTCCGGGACTGGTGATTAAGCCGTGCGGGCTTTTTTTTAATTAACATTGACTGATGACTTTTCTTTACGTTTTTAATGTTTGCGTTACCTTAAATGAATGCAGTTGCTAAAATTCAGAAAACAATGATGTCACTGACATAAAGTTCCATAACAGTATCAATCATTAAAAAGAGTCTTATGTCATCTGTAATCGCGCGATAAAAGTTCCCTAACCCGGTCATTTGAACTTCTGACCAAATCAAAATAGACTTCAGTAGCCAGGAATAGCGTCGATCTGGAACTCTTTCCACGTCAATATATCTATATTATTCTCTCTTCTTTAGGTACGAGTACATTAGTTATGACAACGGGGTAACGTTCAAATCACAAATTATAATCCAAATGTATTTACTTAGTCGTTAGTATGTAAGCTTTTCGTATTACTACGCATAGCGTAGCTACTTTATGGACAGGTGTGGCATAATAGTACATTACTACAGAGGCCGGCAACCCCATTTCCCGCCGAAGGTATGTATAGTGCTTTTCTCAAATATGCAATGAAATAAATAAACTTACTATTTAATATCCTTACTTACCCTAAATATTATTTTATTCAGAAACTTTCTATCAGAAAGTGACGTTAGTGACACTGACATATTATATCCACAGACAATGCAAATGTCACGTTCGGAAACCATATACAAGCAAAAGCTGTTTCAGTTTATACATATTTTTACCGCGAATATTTAGATGAAATATTTTAAATGTGTATTCTTGTGGTTTAGTTTGCAATTTATAATAATTGGAAATTGTTTATAATGTGTTATTTGTTCTGTTCATGTCAATTTTAAATAAATAAAACTGCAAAATATAGCAAAAATCGTTTTTTGTTTTTTTTATGGCTGAATGCCGTGATGCTGTGGCCCAAATTAATGTGGAATGAAAAAAAAAAAAGTATGAAATTCCATTACGTGCCAAGTGTCAAGCCGCACCGGAAACGAGGTACTTTGCGGCCTATTTTTAGGCACGTAATGTCAACATTTCATGCCATGTTTGAGAAAAATATATTTCTTGAAAAACGTCATTTGATACGCGCGCTGCAATGTCATTTTGACTCGTCCCCTCGCCTGACGGTTCGGACCAACTTCGGGACTCGTGAGAAATGACATACTTTCCGCACTTATATAAAAAGTACTATTATAGATCAAAATGTTGTATGCGTTTTCATTAGGTGCACTAGGTGCATTAGGTGCTGTACGTGCTCGCCGTGTCAGGCGTAAGACCTAATCTGCTGGCGTTGATCGGCGCACACTGCCCTAGATTATCGATAGCAACGCCTTGTGCATCCGCGCTCTAGAAACAGTATGTCTGCTAGAGTCTGTCTAATGAAAGCTGAGCCTTTTTTTGACCCCAAGAAATGCATGAAAGTGCATACTACTAATACGTAACCTAAGGCCGTCGGGGCTACAACCAGATGTTACGCATTGGTTATGTGGGGCTTTCCGTTCTAGAAGGGATTAGCCTACCCACTAAAACTCTGGGATGCTTCCAACCTGTGCCTTAGTGGTGATGCCACCAGCTCCCCCCGACCAATGGTCTTCCCCCGGGGAAGCAGGGACCGGCACCAGACACACGGTGTCCCGGTCCTTCCCTCGCCGCCACGGGAGAACAATACGCCCCTACCCCGTGACCACGTGTAGATACACATTAATTACCTATAGGCTTTCGGATTAAATGTACTGCGGCAGATTTGACTACGTATACCATATGGTGAGGGTGTACAACTCAGTATGATTCACATACAAATATTGTTATCACTAGCGAGAATCAATTGTATTTTATATATCAGTTAATATCTTGATTGGCCGATAGGACACCGGCTCGTCATCCCCTAACCCTTCTTTTCTTCTTGTGTCGACGATGGTACAGGAATCGGTAGGTGAGGAAACGCTCAAACAAGGTGCGTACCAAGAACCTGGCGAGTGACTGGCAACATAGTAAAGCCAAACTGTAAAAAAAAAAAACACAGTCGAGGTTCCGTAACGTGCTCGTGAACGGGTGCCGTTTGTGGGGTCCGGTCTGTTCACGCTTGCATGGGATATGTTGAATGTGTTAGATAATTATATACTAGTGTTTAATAGAACTGACGTGAGAAACTACATCTTGTTCTCAATTGAAGTTAACGTTTTTTCTTATAGCTTGAACGCATAGAGTCCGTTTTTTAAACAAGCGGTATTATACATAATTAACTTTAAACCTTAGAGACCATATACATACATCTCTGAGAAATGTAGATGATATTATATTAAAAATTATTTTTTGTACTTGCCAATGTTTAGACAGTTAGAGACCACATACATCTATAAGAAAAAATATTTTAATTTTAGTTTTTGAGTTATATTATGCGAGTCACAGATTTTTTACATTTCTGTAAGTTTTTTGTAAAGCATGTAAATTAAATGATACTTTAGTAGTCTACTTCTCGTTACCCATTTCGTATTTTGACGTTTGGAGATCCTTTACACCTCCAAAACATGTTTTGACAACGGAGATCCCTTACATCTTACATCTGCATAAATTTTAGTACCTATATGTCTCTTTATTTTCTATTTTTCTTTTTAATTTATCTTGTTTTGACGCCTAGAGACCTTTACATCTCTAAAAATTGTAGTTTTATGTTCATTGAAATGTATATTAGCTAAGTATTTGTTTGATGCATTGTATTAATGAAATTGCATTTTCACAATTATTGTAATGCTCTATTTTTTGAAAAGAGAAATTGGCGAGTTTCTTCCGGCGCTTCTTCTCACCAGAATAACATTTGCCGAAGCGCCAAAAGAAAAGTGAATGTGAAAGAGCCCTTGAGGCCTACTTCTAGAAATAAATTATTTTATTTCATTTATTTAATTGCATTTTATTTCATAGGTAACACAGTCGAGCAAAGGTTATTTTTTTAATTTTGTTTTTATTACTTATTTGTTACAGCGACAACAAAAATACAAATTCTGTGAAATTGTCAAGTCTATTACGGTTTCATAAATACAGCCTTGTAGTTGTGACAGGCGGAGAGACGGATCGCGGAGGCTGAGTAATAAGGTTCCGTTTATACCCTTTGGGTACGAAACCCTACAAAGAATTAATTTCAAGGTTGGACCAAATTTTAGCGGTTTTAACTCCGGGAGTTGATCTCAGAGTAAGGCCAGGTTAAATTACAATTCAAATTTTCATCTTTCAGTCAATAAATACTAGCAGACATGTGGATATTGGTGCTACTGTGGCAGAATGTGTAACTAGGCTGAAACGGCGTAGACGAGGTTATTGTGTTTACGTTCGGGGCGCCTTGTCACTCGAGATTTGGATCACGTCTCCGTGTCGCGGCGTTCCGATACCTTCCCGACCTACTATAACGTGTGATGCGCATATTTATCAGGCCAGAGATTTGCTTCTAGGTACATACCCTATTAATTGATACATTGGGTTCCATTAAGTATTCTAATGTACGTAGCGAAATCTTCTTATAGCTCCTTTACTCAAACAAAATGTTCTAACATCCTTTTTTGGTGCTCACTTCGCTGCTGTGCCTCTAGAAACACCAGATTAGGTAATGATGCAGTAACTGAAAGAGTTTTATTACCTATATCAGTTAGGTACATAGGTAGAGTCTGTGCGGAAATAGAATAGGCGTGGCGAAAAACGGAACTAACCTAATTAGTATGGCCACAGAATAGAAAATACGGCACATACGGTAGAAAAGCATTACAGCGCCCCCCAAAATTAATCCTATTCTCTTTCCGCACAGACTCTATATAAGATACTTATACTTATTTATTCCTAAACCAGTGGACCCGCTCGCGTCTTCGTTCGCGGAGGTGAAATAAGTTTTTCTTTTTTACTTCGGCTTAGGCGGATAAAAAGTACCCTATGCGTTAACAGGGGTCATAATCTACCGTTATACCAAATTTCATGAAAATCGACCCGGTAGTTTTTACGTGACTCGTGAACAAGCAAACAAACAGTCAAAAATGTCAAAATCTATTTATTTACGTTTTATTACTAATTTTTTTAACGCGTAAGGGAAGTGTTTTTGAAAAATTCCTTAATGTACAAATACAGTATTTTTGTACGATTTTGTTTATAGATAGATAAGTAGATTTGTAGAAATAAATGTGATCTGATCACAGAAAAAAAACTTGACACTAACGCTGTTTTTACAGAATTATTGAAGGACGATGTATATACCTACCGTGGTATTATCGACTAAAATTTCTTAATGAGTATACCGCAATCCGCAGTGGGCTAGCGTGGGGACTACAGCCCATCCACTCTCGTCTATGAGAGTAGGCCTGTGCCCAGCAGTGGGACGTGCGTGGGCTGATGATGATGACATATATATCGAGCTGATAGGTAGAAGGTGAAGAGATATAGGTACTTTGCTCCTTAGAGACTAATAAAGTTGTGATTCCTAACTACCACACATTCGGTTGATTGCCTGGTATTTGCCAACCAAGTCTTCACTAACAAACGGTACCTAATATTGTTGAACTACAAAGCTTTATCGATATTAAAAATGTGCCCATACATTGGGAAACCTTGACATTTTGTAAAACTACATACACTTGGTAGCAGTGACAAATTATTTTACCTACTTAAATATAAATTGCCTAAATCTTATAAATTATAATAGTATTATTTTGGTACATAGACTTTCTTCCACGGAACCGGTTAAAGTTATTTATGGTTCATATTTCTAAGAAAATACGACCTAATTTCAGCCTACAGGATTTTATAGCAGAGGAAGCTACTTTCTGAATCGAAGCAATTTCTACAAATAGACTTCTCGCCGACTTGGAAATTTATTTACTTTGAATGAAGGAATTTCATAGTTGGCTTGGCTAGTACCTAGTACTTTTTCCATTTGCATTTTCGCATCATCAGGAGAGTTGTTAAATAAACGACTTGTTTCATTTCGTTTTGTTTCATTCGGGTATTTAGTAGCGTTTCCGTGTTTTGGTCCTATTCTACTGTAATTTGATATTGACTATTATTGACTCTGCGCGTGGATGTAGGTATCTTTTTAGAGTAATACGAGGAAACAATTGAGTTTATTCAATCGCCAAATACATATAGGTACTGGTACTATCATTAATTCAGGCACGATAAAAAGGAGTGATTTTATATCTAAGCACAAAATCACCTCCATTTTCACCGTGCATATCTTAATATCGGTGCTGGGTTTATTGATTAAAATAACTAGACCAGTGGGAGGAAAATACTATGCACGGTTACCTATTTTTACCCGACTGCGGCGAAGCCCAAAGGAGGGTTATGTGTTTGACCTGTATGTGTGTATGTCCGTTCCTGTGTCCGCTCGTAACTACTCAAGGGCACATCCGATTTTGATAAATGATACATCATTAGATTTGTCTTGATGGTGCGAGTGTCACTGGGTATCAAGTTCGTTAAAATAAACAAAATGGCGGATTTTATGCAGTTTCAAAGTGCACCGCGGTCGGGTTTTTTTTAGTAAAAATGTGGTTATTAAATTTTTCCATGCCATATTCGAATCAACGCACAATAGGGAATATTTTTGATTATTTATAACTTAATGTGAAACACCACCATTTGCCGCCACAGAAATATATCGAGATAGAAGGAAATAGTTCGTCCATTTGTATGGAAACCAAGCGTGTAACGTTTTTCGCTTGGCGTTTGACGCCAAAAGTGTAATTTAGTGATAGAAAACATAAATATTCCATTTCATTTGGTGCTTCTTGAACAATTAATTATACCATTATTATCAGATTTTCAAATCTGATAATAATATTGACGGCAACTCAAGTTAACGGCGTGCAACGTAGGTCGTTGCCACTTCTTTTTAGCACGCGAGGTACATACACTTTTTCCTCCTACTTCGATGTTTCTGTGTGTGACACCATCAAATACGAAGAACAGAAGCCGGCGACTGCAGCAACAGAGGGTCGCATTTGATTGGATCGAGTGAGTTGTAAGCATCGTATTGAACCATAGAATTAAAGACAATAGTTATCAAACTACAGTAACTTTTTTTCGATAAAAAAATTTAACCATTTGATTGTAAAGCGTTGATTTTAGAAGTCGATTTCGAAGATTCCCTTAAGGTGTCGTATTTGCAGCATTAGGCTGTTAGGTAACGACATTATAAAGCACATTTTTGTTAATTGTTTCAAGTCCACCACTTTTGCTTTGATGCAAGTTTAAAAAGTGCAGGTACGAGTATTCCGTGGTCGCAGGCGGCAATCAAAAATCGTTTTAGGTTGTATCTATCTATCTACCTACCCGTAATGTAGCTAGTAAAGTAGTTTACTGGCAACATTTTACTGATGTTGCAATAAAAATATTGTAAATGATTAGAAGATCGCGCGAGTTTGCATTGCGATTATGATTTGGACTACCATTATTAAAACCTAATCTCAAAATCTCTCTGTTCTGTTATCTTAAAATTAATATTAAAAGTATTTGAATACCCACGTGACGCCAACATAAATACGCGGAGGCAATGAATGCAACGATCTAATGTATTTTTCATCATACATTTTCGCCTTGAGATGATGGGGCTTGGGAAAATCGTTGACTATTCCGTTTTGCTTAAGTGTTCACTAGTCTTTCTAAAATAGGCAAATGGCTTGTTGAAAATTACCGGATGTCTATTCAGTCATCAAATTAAAAAAGTAAGGGTATTGAAAGGTAAAGGTGAAGGCAGTCTCAATGTATTTTCGTCACATCGCATTTTTTTCTGGAAACGTTAACACCCAAGTTTAAAGTAAACCTAACCCAATTGCTTTTGCATTTAATGAACTTGCAAAACAAACTGACGGTTTTACGGTTTCAGAAAACAATATGCCTGACAAAGGGGATCCCGGTAATCTTGATTTTAGCTGTAAGTATACGTAGACTACTCTTCAGCATCTCATATGATAATGTATTGATGCGGTGGATCAATTACTATATGTAATGACTGAGGGAAATTGAGTTTTATTAAAATAAGTTTTCGCTTAAGTGTTAAGAATAGTAGCAAGTTAAATATTTGTTCTTGGCAACGTTTTCAAGTTTTTATTGGACTATCGCAGGCTGGCGCCGCAAATGCCGCAATAAACGCGTCCTACATATTGGAGTATTCAACAATGGTTAGCCGCTATCTGCCTGAAATCTCCCCAGCTGGGCGAGAACATCCTCAAATACTTAATAATATACTTTTTATGACTTTCAAAAGTCTATTTACATTAAAAATTAAAATATGATGTTTTGGTTCCAAGGTGATTTCATAAATGGCATACTATACAGTTACAATACAACGTATTAAAATGAAATTCATACGGAAGAACAGGGTCCGCATACAAAACTACTCCCATATTATATTACTAAAATAGCACGTCATAAATTGATAGTCCAGAATTCGATAAAAGATTGACCCAGATGTGGATTCACTTATTTTTATAAATCCAAAAATATTCAACTCTTCCGTTAAGGGTTCGCCCTCCGGTAACCCTTGCACCGGGCTTAGCGGCTTAGTTTCGGCGCCAGTGCTTCTGTAGTGGCCGCAATCAAAACCCTGCTTCTGATTTTCTTTTCCTTGATTTGATTTTGGACCTTTGCATAAGTACCTAGAATAATATAGGTAGTTTGTTTACTTGATAAATCTTGATTTTAATTAGTGGCTGAGATTTGTGCGCGACGTTTAGTTTACAATGAATAAGTCCAAAAAGTGTAATATCTATATTACAATTGAACTACAATACTTTTTTAAATTTGTCGGCAAAGTTAGTTAATGGTTCACATCTTAAAATACTACTCACATATAGCAACTTGATTTACTCATTCGGAAATTGTAGCCAAATAAAATAGAGCACAACATGTCCCAGGTTATTTGTTACGGGTTAAAAGACATGACAAGACTCTGCGGGTAAAATACGTACAGTAGGTAAGTCAGAAAGTGGTCTACCAGTATCACTTTTGAACTCTAATACCACTCAATACAGTCGAAAAGTCGTAGACCACTTTCTTAGCTTACTGTACAAGGCGCGGGATAGTACCTACCTACAGTCTAATGTGAATTTAATATCACCGCACGTGTATGCAGAAAGTTACTTTAAGAATAACGGCAGGTAGGTAATAGTATATTACATTTCCGTAGCCTAAGTAGGTACGAGTAGAACAAGAACACTGCGCTTTGAGGTGTTTGGTAAAAGAGAATGGCAGCCTTTGGATTATTGATATTGGAGGCCGTAACAGACGTCCACCGACGTTAATTGACCGATACCGGGTTTGACAGAGTCTATTCTAGGGGCCACTCTGGCACTCCGAGCAGGGCGCTAAAATAGGCTAAAACATATCTCAAGATATCCAGCAGTCGATCAATAGATACTTTTCAGTTTCAGTCAAGCCTGACCACCTGCTAGTATACGTAGTATAAATACAGACCCCTAACAATTTCACGTATTACAATATTTGCATTTGATGTACCTACTTCTTTACTTATAAATTGTATCCCTAAAAATGTTAGCATTGTTTTAAGAAGTGACAAAATTTTACCCCCTGAACTTCTAAATAGCGAAATGTTTGTTTGAAAGCTGTATGGAAAGGCTAGTAAAAGCTAGGCAACCTGTATAAATTAGTCAGAGCTTCAACTTCATTTACGTTTATATAGCGGTAGGTAGTTTATTATTCTAATGGGAGTAAAATATTTTTTTATGTCCGTATAGCCCTGCCGCAGGCAAATCAAAATATTGCCCGTCTATTGCTGTTCTCTGCGGCTGTGTACACAACCCTGTTGTTAATGTAGATTTATAACGTCATCAAATATAACAATGCTTCCATGACAAGAAAAAGGACGAAATTACATAACTCTAGGTGCTCTAATAAAAGCAATTCTCATGAATAGTATAAGTATAGCACGACTATCTATCTAGGTATACAATTACGTGAACGAAATGCGTAAAAATGGGCATAGAGTTTAAGCAATACAAAAACAGTTTTTAGTTACAAAGGCTGTTTTTCGGATGTCTTAATTTTATTACTACGCTGTTTATACGACTACACTTATGAATTCAAAGGATTCTAATTAAAGAGCTACAGCTATATTTTTTTTAATAAAATGGTACGTAACATTAACTCTCATTTTCATATTCTGGCAAGTGTAAAGAGTAGGTAGTACTTTATTCTTAGAAAATCAGCATAGAAATTAGGGGCTTTGGGCTTTATTAAATTTTTATCGCGAAGGTTTTACATTTATGTTGTTGTTTCTGCCGTAAGCGGTCGTGACTGGCATGTTTAGCCCATTTTGCCGCCGCCACCCCGAGCATGGCACGCGCTAATGTCGACACGTTTCACGCTAGGCATTGATACTGTATCCATCCCTAGTTGTTTTACTTAGTAAACAACCTCAAAGGCAATTAGTACCTAAAAAGTAGAGTTATGCCCACTCGCTCTTTAAAGGCAGCGCTCCAATCTCGTTGAATTGGTCAAAGGAACGAGTTCGGCCTTTTAGTTCATTTAGTTCAAGAGTAAATTACAACTTTTAGTAGCGTAGTTTTGTAATTCGATTCGCTCCATTCCGCTCATACGTTTACCGATTGCTCCTTACTTAACTAAAGGATCGAAGACAGAGTAAGATTATTATGAGGAAGAGGAACTAGCTTCTTTCGCTCTGTGACGGGGATTCATTCCTTTTAGTTCTTAGTTCCTGACCGACTCAAGGGTACTAAAAACGCCATTTTGTAGTAAATAAGGCTTAGTACTGACAAAGAATATTAAAGTGATACGCAAACTGTTAACTCGAATAATTTTGCAGTAATAGTACTTTTCGGCTAAAATTGTCTATCCTAAAGACGGATTCCTATAATAAGTCAAATTAATATGAACCGACCACCGTCCTAGTGTTTGACACACTAATGCCCAATAATTGTCACTTCTATGCTAATGACAGTAATGACTTAACATCCAAGACGACAACTACTGGGGCAGTGTCAAGTACTAGGACGTCTACCTTTCATTATTGTCATCACTATATTTAGTTAAATAGGCAAAACATAATGATTTAAAAGGAAATTATGAGTTTAGATAGTACAGCCAATCTGTCCTAAGCTTGTTACTTTTTTCTTGTAATTATGTTGCTGTCCTATATAAATAAAACAAATAAAATAAAGCTTAAACTAGTCAAAACTAATTATTACTATATCAAAAAGCCAGTCAAAACATATGTACCTCACATAATACTTCCGTACAACAAACGACCGTAGGCGTACTATGTAGGTTTCTCTACATACATATATTTTGTGAATTAATTAATTTAAATTAGCATGGAAAACAATATTTATGCCACACCTGGCCATAAAGTGGCTTTTACCGCACGCTACGTCTACGGAAAAAGCCGCTTTCTGGCCAAGTGTACACATAAAATTATGTACACAACACGGGAGCTAATAAAGAAAGCTCTCGATCGTATATTTACATCCCTCGCTTGCAGCTCGGGCCGCAAACATCTGCGATCTCGGCCTTTCTTTGTTTTACCACCCTAGTTGTGACATGTACTAATTACCTTATTCCACGTGGCTACGTGCTTCCATTGATGCTTGATAGATTCGATTCAGTCCACTGTCTCGGTAACGCTCTAAACAAATACGATTAAATTGTATTAGTCATCTGGTGTAAATAATATTCAATATATTTATATAATACGATTTATAAATATATTAACAAGCATAATGCTCCTCTATATCAATTGCGATGAAACGATGTCGAGAACTTTATATTGATAAATCAAATCTTTTTATCGTGTTCACGTTAGAGTGACTCACGAATTACGAATCACTATACACTCCGACCTCGCTCGGGCCCAGCTAAGTTTCTTGCCGGAGCCTTCTTAGCTGGGCTAGGTTTAGCGAACTGGCAACTAAAACTCCCATTCGATTTACACACTCACATAAGGACAGGTTGATCCGCTTCAACCTTCCCGCTGGTCCGCTGCTCACTTTGAGCAATCAGCGTTTAACTTCAAGGTGGCCCTGGCCTAGCGTCCTGGTTCGGACCCAGGCGCTTTGGCCCCCACCTAGTCCGACCCTCTCAAGGTGGACCGGGACTAGCGATCTGGTTCGACCCCAGGCCCCCCGGCCCCCACCTAGTCCGATCCACTCAAGGTGGTCCGACCAGAGACCTGGTTCGACCCCAGGGAACGCCACGGACCCCACCGGGTCCGATTTTTGCTACATTCAGTAAGGATTGCAAGTTAGGTGTCCGTCAAGATAGCGTACACCGTAAAGATATTCAGAATCTGATGCAGCCAATAAATAGTACCCAAATAGTACCGACGAAATACACTGAGAAAAAAAGTTGATTACCTAAATCAAAAAATTGATTGTGATAACAAAGTAACTTGATGTATAGCGAGCAGATTAAGTCAGCTAATTGCAGCAATCAAATTGAAATGATTGAAAGTAACTTAATAAATCCAACCATGACTTTAATGTACGAAATATGTTTTTTGATTAATATAATCAAGAAATATTTAAACTCAATTAAGAAGTTGATCAAATATAATATGTTACTTCATTAAAATTTTCGATCAATTGAACTTTATTGTAGTTATGAAGTATTATTTATGGATTTGATTAATTAAATAATTAAAACAATTATAATTTTTCTAATCAAGCAAAAAGTGGGCTTGATTAGATCACTTTTTTTTCAGTGTACCTAGGTGAAAAAAATAGTACCCTTAAACTTTTCGAAATATAAGGCCTGTTCACGGTGTACGCTACCGGCGTCAAGCTGGCGTACACCGTTTGTATATCTGGAACGGCTTTGTTTTTGGAAACGCTTTATATCTCAAAAAATAGTACCCAAATAGTACCCTAGGGCCCTAAAATTTTATTTCTCTAGCTATCGTAGAAGCCGAGATATAGTGAGCTCTTTCTATAAGGAATTCCCGGGTACGCCAGCTTGACGGTGTGAAATTTTGTACACCGTTAAGTTATGGAATATCTCGGCTTCTACGATAGCTAGAGAAATAAAATTTTAGGGCCCTAGGGTACTATTTTTTGAGATATAAATCGTTTCCAAAAACAAAGCCGTTCCAGAGATACAAACGGTGTACGCCAGCTTGACGCCCGGTAGCGTACACCGTGAACAGGCCTTATATTTCGAAAAGTTTAAGGGTACTATTTTTTTCACCTAGGTATTTCGTCGGTACTATTTGGGTACTATTTATTGGCTGCATCAGATTCTGAATATCTTTACGGTGTACGCTATCTTGACGGACACCAAGTTAGTCAGGCTTCGACCTTTCAAAAAAACCGGTCAAGTGCGAGTAGGACTCGCGCACCGAGGGTTCCGTACAAACTCGTAATTATATACGTGAATAGTTCAAGAAAAACTGTATGGCGATTAGTTTAGTAGGAGCAATAAGTATATGTCATGATTTTTGCAAATTAGGAAAGAAAAGGTGCAAGTTAGGAAAACCGTTATATTTTTCCTGTAATATTTAGGATGATATTAATAATTGGTAATTATTACAGAATTTTCTGTTTAGTAACTTCGAAGATAATAGGCATTCTTTTGAAAATTTTTCGTCTTAAATCAAAAAGTACATAAGAAAAAAATAAAAACGGTTTTGGAATCTACAAATCCCTTTCGTTTGATATCCTATTTGATACAATACACCGTGGGCCCGTATAACCCGACCAACTTTAACCATAGATTCTAACAACTATTAGAAGTAAAAAAAGTTATGTGACGTATAGTCGATTAACGCTTAGGTTATTCATAATTTTTAAAATAAAAACTCCCAAGTGTGTAACAAGTCCTAATAAATGTGACTAAGATACTTTTACTGATTTTTTCAACCCTTTAACTAAACAGCAATTAACCTTCGCAGTATTAGATGGTAAGCGATTACAAAGCCAAAATATTGACCTTTCGGTTCCATTTTAGCTTTTTTTCCCCTTTTTAATAACTTTTCCTCGAGTAAGGACATGTTTATAACGAGGGACTGAATTTATTGATTTGTTTTGTTACATAAGACTATTAATGTAAAATGACAAAATTCGACCTATGTTGATATAACGTTATTTACTTGTAATACCATCAGGAATACTTGGTTAAAGTGTGTCGGGTTGTACGGGCCCACGGTGTATAGCACAACTTACAATTTTCGACTTCCCATTTCGTCCTTTATAATAAAAGTAAAAAATGTAAAAGATTTTTTTTTATGTCAAGTAGGCTTGGTTAGCGATTTTTAAAACTATTCCAAATTTCAAATCGATAGCAGCAGTAGTTCCTGAGATATCTGGCTGTGACAGACGGACAGATAGACGGACAGACAGCCAGACAGAGTCGCACCATAAGGGTTTCTTTTTAACATTTTGGTACGGAACCCTAAAAACGAATCACTATAACCGAAGAAAAAGAATACATGTGTTAATATTGTATGGAACCGCAGAAACAGGTCAACATGACAAGGTAACACCGAGAATGAAAAGGAAAATCACGCCTGAGCCTGTGTTTGCCGAGCGATTTGGGTGACGCGCTACTATTTATGATTCGTCACTTTCGCTACTATGTTCCATTTGCTATATGCCACTGATGAATCCCCTATTATGTGGGCTTAACCGAACTTTTGTAACCTATGTTATAAATGTGAAAGTGTTATTTATTCCTCAGGGCGTCATGCTTATAGCAATGGATTGACGTGATTTTGCATATAAATATATGAACCGGATAAGGATTTGGGTTTTATTTATCCTGGAGAATAGGAAATATTTGGTATTCCCTTAGGTTTTCAACGGTGCAAAATATTTTGAGTTGGTAATTTATAAGTCCTGCATACTTATTAGATTCTTTTATATATAGATAATGTTATAAATATGTAGAATCATGTTGGTCCCGCCTCGCGGAGGTACTTTTAGAATCTAGACTCTGTACAGCGCCACCTGGTGGCACGTGCGTTCCGGATAACTTCCGTCGAGTCATGATATGACTAATGATGACTAAAGCTTCCGTAATCATGACCAGACTACGACGAATATGTTATTTTGAAAGCTATCGCGTGTTGGCATCTGGTGGACTTATAGGGGTTTTTAGCACATAATGAACCAATGATCTTGGCTTTTGTTAAATTTAGCTGTAAGTTAGGTAGTCGGGTACTTGTATGTTTACATGTATAGTCACGGAATGAAAAGGTACGTCATTTTTAAACCTTAACTCATTGACATAGAGTCGAAAGTAGTTTGTTTTGTTGAAGTATTACATAGTAGAGCTTTAACTAGTTATAATCAACCCCACTCAAACTACGACTGAAAATAATACGGTTTACAAAGCTGGCCATCGTTCCCAGACTCGATAATGTAAAATCTTTCTAAAGGAAAATTGGAAAGAAAAAGTCGTGATAAATATCGGTTAAGTTTTTGCCCCTGCTTCGAGGGTAATCTAAGTTTCCCCTCGCCCCTTTCAGAACACTGGGTGGGTTTGTCTACTTTTTTCACGTATTTTGCATTTTATGGGAAGCAGAGAAACAGAGACCCAAACCACTTCGCGTTTAGCTTCGTTAAGCGGGTCACTGGAATCCTTTGTCTCGCATTGATATTAAGTAATCCGTTACCAACGATATATTGACGACACGACATGGTTAAGTTATTTAGTACTTTTCGTACTTTGTTTTTTTTTCAGGTTAGAAAGATCATACGTCATCTGTTCTGCCTCTGCCTCATTGGAATTTGAATGAGATGGTCGAAAAGGCTGGTCCGCAAGTTGTTACACAAACATCAAACACCGTAAGGCAGATAATTTTTGTAACATGGAAACAAGTAAGGTTTAATCCAAGATATTACTTAAATTATAGAGTATTATCCCATATAAAGTGTAAAACAAACTCCAGAGATGTATCTTTGTGTAAGTTTAAGCTCACATAATCTTATTGGCACTATGCGACTTACGGCATTTTATGGCGGACGGTATCCGCCGCCACACGACAAAGTTTGATTTACGTCCGCTCGTAGTCGCCGCGACTTAAATAAAATTGCGTTTCTTCCACATTTTATAGGATAACAAAACACTGTCGGGATGCTGTTATACCATTTTGATATATAAGAAACGTTAAAGCTTACTAAAGTTTTCGTATTAAAAATGCCTTTAGATTAGGACGAAACATAATAGGCTAATATTCATTGGATATTAAGTAGGTAGGAGGTACTATAATTTCCATGCAATTCCATGCAAAAATATAATAGACCGAGCGACTTATTGCCTCAAGGTGATTCGGATCGGTCGGTTTTCGATACAACATAAAGAGGGTCATTATTTATTTCCTTGGCTTCGTTGTTTAAAATAAATTTTATCTGCGCGAAATGACATGATAAGTCTCAAAAAACAGAATTAACGTGCAATTGGGCCTTTAAGGTCGGCGCCATCTATCAGCATCGTTTGAAACTAAACGTTTTTTGCTAAAATTATATACTTTTTGGCTATTTGAGAGTTCTCTTGTCAGTTCACGCAAATAAAATGTATCAAGCTATAAAATAAAACATAATTGATGCCGTAGAAGCAAACAATGACCCTCTTTTGGTTTGTGTGGAAAACCAATCGACTCGAATCACCTTAAGGCATTCTCTACCAGTCAACCATTGGGTAAAATAGGGACTTTAGTTGGTGCAGGATTGCTTAAGTTAGTGTTGATAAAAATTCTAACATTTTCATCCCAATTTATATTTCATAACAATTTTAGGAGACTTATTCCAGCAGTTTCAAATTCGGTTTTGTAAAATTTTTTTTGGAACGTCACATGGTACGATACGATTTTGTACCTTTTTTGGACGCAGCGTTCAACACGAAAGTTGTCACTCAGACGCCACGTCATCGTAATGTCAAAACAGCACATTTTGCAAGTGCATGTGGGCGATGCCATTTTTAGAGGCCTTAGAAAATTTTAAATGCTTTCAATCAGAACTATACATACAACTACAAAGGTATAGATAACATCGATCAATTGATATACATATTGTGTGCTCTCACAGGGTGTCATATGAACTAACCTTTACATTGTAACACCTTATACATGTACATGACAATGCAATAAATTATGATTATGACTATAGTACAAATTATAGCTCTGTAGAAATTTTAAACGGTGGGGGATAATATTAAGTTTTATTGCGTGTAGTGGAGCAAAAGCATGAATTCAGCTTGTGTTGATGTTTGACACAAGATTTTTTTAATGAAAAATTAATAAATCAACTGGGTGCTATTAATCCACAACAATCCTGAAACAGTAATGCCAGACATCGAAACTGTTGGATAATAGAGAGAATAACGTCAAAGCCATAGGCTCCCAAACTTTTTTGACTTGCCACCCACTTAGACATGATGAAAACTTTCAGCGCCCCCCACGATAAAAAACAACCATATTGTTGTGAATTTTTTTTTCAACGACGGGGGGGTTGCAATCGGGGCTGACGCAGAAGCTGCAGCGTAAAACGACGCGTGATTTGGAGATAGTACAATCGCCAGGAATAGTTTAGTTTGTACTGTCTGTACTTGATTATTATGATTTCAGTTTTTTATTTTATTTTCAAAAGCGATAGCGCGTCCCTGGATAGCATCAACGCCTCCCAATTTCTTCCAAGGGCCCTACCGCCCCCCTGGGAAACCGCAGCGCCCACTGGGGGGGGCGGTACGGGCCACTTTGGGAACCTATGGTGTAAGCCTAGGCTCTTAACTGTACGCTCCTTGAATTAATTTGTGGTCGACGTTGAATCTTCAGAGCTCTGTACTGGTACTGGTACAGTAAAATTACGCCGGGGACGTTGTGGTCATACATCACACTTCAATGAGCAGGAAATCACGTAGAACTCCCAAGACAATGCAATCAGTGGTAAAAGGCATTTATCTCGCTTTGTGCGCGCTTCGGGGACCTCTAGCTCGCCAACGATGGTGGAAAGTGCCCGCCCCGCTCCCGAAATACAATTGCTTACCCACTGGAGATTTTAACTAACAAGGAAAGGTACCCTGTCCGACTCCGATTTGATTCATTTTGATATATGTTATAGGGTAGTCTAAAGTAGCAGACACGTATTTTTTTAGCTGCCCAAGTTCAACTTTTTAGGAGATATTGTCCTTCAAAGTACTGAAAAGTGACTAAACCCTCCAACTTCTACAGAAAAAAAATTCAAGCAAGTTTCTAGTTACTTACTGGTTTCATTATATGTTGGAGAACATGAAAAAAGAATACACACTTGTTTTGTCATTTCACCTCAAACGCATACTTTCCTAAAAAAAAAACACCCTTCAAAGTTTGAGCACTTTGATTTGACGCCCTAGGGCGTAATAGGTCATTTACGGCCCGCAGAACCTACGTGTAATAACATCATTTTCGAGCAAGTGTGATGAAAATAATATAAACATTCTACTAAACAATTAGCCAGGTACAGACATGCAATCTACGAATAGCAGCACGCCACAACCAATTTCAATAAGACGTCTACGATACATTGTGCCAAGAACGATTGCCGAGATTAGAAGTGACCCCTCGCTGGAGGATTTCCGTACAAAAGAGTGGCTCGAATATAAAAAGCATTACAACACGATGAGGTCGAGCCAATCCCGGTTGCCTCATCCCGGAATAAACTGTAATGAAATCGTCCAAGACGGGAGTAATGCTGAGTAGAATTCCTCTGGAATTTACATTGCAATTATCATGTTTTATGGTGACAAGCGTCCCTGTTCTGGGATTATTTGAGCGTTAAATCCTGTCTAAAGTTTAATTATAGCGGACCTTGTGATCGAAAAGGGTTCCGATTTATTTCCCGTAGTGTCGATGGCGGGCTGTTAGTTAATTTTTTCGCAAATTTCTTAGAAGGGGTTTAGCCTGCGGGTGATTTTTCATTGGTTTTGTTAAGGTTATTGCAGGAATTGGTTTTCTGTGTAATAGCTTTTTAAACCAGACTTTCAAGGCAATCTGTAAAATAGGTTTTGAATAAAGAACCCAGAAAACCATGAAGATGATTGTGTGGCGCTCTAATGAACCTTTAAGTAGGTACAAAACAGTTATAAATTTTGCTTTAAAGTATAAAGGAAAAACAATAAACCGAATCCCGTGTATCGTAGATAATATTTTTGCAGAATACGGATTCGGCGTGGAGCGGGCTCTTCACAGCATCTGATTACTTCAGATTCTCATTATCCCGTGGCTGCACAGGGACACTTAGTTTAGATAAACTTAGCATTAGGTACGTTTTTTAGGTTTCTTTTTATTATTATGTAAGATTGCAAACTCACTTTCTACAATTCGAGGTCATGATTCCAAGAAAAATTAGTACATTATACAACCAGGGTAGTAAAACAAACAAAGGTCAAGATCGCAGATGTTTGCGGACCGAGCTGCAAGCGAGGGACGTAAATATGCGATTGAGGGCTTTCTTTATTACCTCCCGTGGTGTGTACATTATTTTATGTTTACACTTGGCCAGAAAGCGTTTTTTTCTGTACGCGTAGCATATTGTGGAAAAAGCCACTTTATGACCAGGTGTGGCATAATAGTATTTTATGCAACAGTTGTATAAGTAGGCTCCAAAAATGCGAATTGCGCGAGTTGCGATACGAGCCGCCTTGGCGGCGAGTATCGCAAATAAAGGCGCCATGAGCGTTTTTTGACTTAATTATACAACGTTGCATACAATACTTTTTCTACGACTAGGTTTTAAAATATAAAATACAACATTAAACATAGCACGCAAACAAGGCAAATATGACATATCACTGACAGTATGTGTCTATGGTACAGATTAAAGTACAGGAGTACAAAAAATAATTTTTCTACTCCTGTACTGTTATCTGTCTTTTACTTGGTCACGAACACTAATATAAGAACATAGATAATATGAGTTCAGAGAAGTCTATACTCTATTCCCCATGTGGGTTATTACGGGCGATGAAATCAAAGCTAACTCCACATATAACAATTATATTTTTAACACTAAAGATACAAGGCAATTGCAACGTATTTGGTATAGCGAAGCGCGTAAGTAATGCGTAAGCGGGAGCGAGCGAAAAGCGGCACAGGTCCGGCGTGGATAGCGATCGGAGCGGCTCTGCGCAGGCGGCGATGCGAGTGAGCTCCCGCGCGTCGGCCGCCTCCCGCGCCGCGCAGCATGCCCCGCTGTCGCCTCGGGGCAGGTTTGTGTAGGGATGCGCGCAACTTGTAGTGATGCGCCACACACCCCCTTCGGAGATTCAAAGTCCTGCGGAAAAACAATTTGGAAATCTTACAACCCGGCCTGAACGTGTTACTCGGACAGGTTTTGGAGCGGGACTTTGCAAATCAGTAGCTTGTTGTTGTTGTGTCCCTGAATTTTTATTTTGGTCTGCAATAGTAAAAGCTGGCTTGACTCGATCTATAGAGATGGTCACAGGTCCTCTATCTAATTCTACTGTGACCGTCTTCTCTGTTCTATTTAAAACTTTGTGTGGACCTGTATAAGGTCTTTCTAAGGCTCGCCGAACAGTGTCTCTGCGTATAAATACGAATGGTGCTGTTTTCAAGTTCTCATGCACAAAAACTGGTTTGACAGAGTGATTCGATGCTGGCTGTGGTTTGAGGTGAGACATGTGCTTTCTAAGCCGTGTCACAAAATCGTATGGCTGCATCATGTTGGTGTGGGTGTGTTGTGTGGATTGGAAAAACTCACCCGGTAACCGTAGTGGCTCACCATATACCATTTCAGCAGCCGAGCATCGAAGATCTGCTTTCCATGCTGTCCTCAGCCCCAGGAGCACGACAGGGAGGGCGTCCGTCCAGCTGCGCTCGTCGTGGGCCATGATGGAGGCCTTCAGTGAGCGGTGTAGGCGCTCGACCAACCCGTTGGCTGCAGGGTGGTATGCGGTAGTCTGCCGCAACTGCACTCCGCAGAGCCTGGTGAGCTCCTTGAAAAGCTGCGAGGTGAATTGGCGTCCCTGGTCGGTGGTGACGATCTGTGGACAACCGAAGCGTGAGATCCAACAATCACAGAAAGCTTTTGCGACCGTCTCCGCTGTGATGTCCATTATGGGTAGAACTTCTGGCCAGCGAGTAAACCTATCAATGGCTGTAAAACAGTATTTGTAGTCATGCGATGGTGGAAGCGGGCCGATTAAATCTATATGCACGTGGCTGAATCGTGCCCCTGGCAGCTGGAACTGTCCCAGTGGTGAGGATGTGTGACGATGTACCTTAGACGTCTGACATGCGTTGCAGGCTTGGGTCCAGGCGCGGCAGTCTTTGCGTGCGTTGGGCCAAATGTACCTTTCTGTTACGAGTTTTGTCGTCGTCTTCACGCCAGGGTGACTTAATGAGTGCAGGGCGTCGAATATTTGGCGCCGCAGACTCACGGGTGCATACGGGCGAGGCCTGAGCTGGGAAACGTCACAGTACAGAGTGATGCTGGTCCCGGGAACTGGTACTCGCTTAAGGTCTAGTGATGTTTCGCGTCTGGATATAATGTGCTGCATCTCCTCATCTGCTTCCTGCGCACGAGCTAGTGATTCCAACTCCGGTGGCTTCGTGATAGCTTCAATGCGAGACAGAGTATCAGCAGTGACATTTTCCTTACCGGAGATATGTTTGATGTCAGTCGTAAACTGTGCGATGAAGTCCAGCTGGTTGAACTGGCGCGGAGAGCAATGTCGATCCTTCTGTTGGAACGCGAACGTGATTGGCTTGTGATCCGTGTATACGGTAAAATGTCTACCTTCTACCATGAAACGAAAGTGTTTGATACCTTCGTAGACCGCAAGTAGCTCTCTGTCGTATGCGCTGTACATCTGTTGAGCTTTATTCATTTTCTTTGAAAAGAAAGCTAATGGTTGCCACTCACGGTTTACCAGTTGCTGCAAAACCGCGCCCAAGGCTGAGTTAGAGGCATCAGTGACAAGGGCGAGCGGTGCGTTCATCTCCGGATGTGCCAGAAGAGTAGACCTAACGATGCTAGCTTTGCAGTTCTCAAACGCGATTAACAGCTCTGGTGTCCAGGTGATAGGTTGGGTACCCTTTTGCTTCGGGCCACCGAGCAAATCGTGTAAAGGAGCTTGTTCCTCTGCTGCGTGGGGAATAAAACGTCTGTAAAAATTGAGCATCCCCAGGAACCGCCGCAGGCCGTTGACTGTTTTAGGAGGAGGATATTCTTGGATTACCTTTATTTTGGTGTCTATTGGATGTGTGCCATGCTCGGATATGGTGAACCCAAGGAACGTCACCTCGCTCTGGCCGAATGCACACTTGCCTTCATTGATAAGCAGACCGTAGTCCCGCAGACGCTGGAAAACTTGCTCTAAGTGCTTCAGATGCTCTGTGTGATTCCTGGAAAACACCAAGATGTCATCAATGTACGAGTAGCAGCAGTCCATGCCTCGTAGAACCTCGTCGAGGAAGCGCTGAAAGCTCTGCGCAGCATTGCGTAAGCCAAATGACATAAAAGGAAATTCGAATAAACCAAATGGCGTAGTGATTGCAGTCTTGGCTATGTCCTCTACAAAAACTGGGATTTGATTGTAGGCCTTGACTAAGTCTATCTTCGAGAAAATCCTGCAACCGGCGAGCCTGTGAGCATAGTCTTCAATGTGTCTTATGGGATACCTGTCTGGTATTGTGCGGGCGTTCAGTGCGCGGTAGTCCCCGCATGGCCTCCAACCATCCTTCTTAGGGGCGAGGTGCAAGGCGGAGGCCCAGGGTGAGTCCGAGCGTCGCGCTGTTCCGTCACTAACCATCTCCTCAAATTGTTGCTTGGCCACCTTCAAACGATCAGGAGCAAGTCGGCGCGGCCTGGTAAATACTGGAGGACCTGGTGTGGTACGTATGTAGTGCACGGTGTTGTGCTTGACTTCGCGTGGCACTCCCGATGGTTTTGTTAATTGAGGGTACTTTGATAATAAATCGTGGTACTCACTATTGCCCGATATAGTTTTGATGCTAGGAGTGCTGCAGTTCTTCAGCGTTGCTGCTGTTGACAGAGTAGTCACACTGTCCAGTAACCTGTGGTTCCTGCAATCAACCAGTATCCCATAGTGAGAAATGAAGTCGGCGCCGATGATCGGCTTGTCCACGTTGGCCACTACGAAGTTCCAGGAAAAATCTCGGCGTAGCCCCAGGTCTAGATGCAGCTTAATGATCCCGTACGTTTGAATTGAAGTGCCATTGGCAGCGGTGAGGCTGTACTCAGTCGGTTTGCCGTTGGGCATATGCGTGCGTGGCAGCACGCAGAGGTCGGAGCCGGTATCTATTAAAAACTGCATTTTAGAATTCCTGTCTGTGATAAAAAGGCGGCTGGTGGCGCGACAGTCACTCGCCGCGTCTATTGACTGCCCCTGGATTTTCCCGCCACGTAGTTGCAGGGCGACGTGCACTTTCTGGCCTTCTCAGCGAAAACGGAATGATACCAGCACATACCTGGTTTAATGCTGCGGCTCCGCCCCCTGCTTCTAGACCTGGAGGCAGATTGGCTGCGACGAAATCTCGAACGGCCTCTGTCTTGATGCAGTGATAATTGCGCTATTTGATTACTAAGCTCGGTCTGGATCCGAGTCTTAATAAGATCGTCTATACGTTGCAACAAACCATCGTAGTTAGAGGTAGACGCTACTTGAAATGGCACCGCGGGCGTGGTCGCTTCGCAAATCTTGTCAGCGAGATCCGCGAGTTGCTCGAGCGTGGCAGCGGACTGTGAAATTAAATAAGGTTGGACGTGAGCAGGTAATCGATTCATCCACATGGAGCGTAAAAATTCGTCTGATACACCACCGTCGGCAGATGTAATCAAGTGGCGTAAAAATTGAGACGGTTTACGGTCTCCTAGCTCCTGGTTAGACAGCATATCTCTAATTTGTTGTTCTCGAGAAACTGACAAGCACTTCGTTAATTCTGTCTTTAACTTGAGATATTTATCAGTTTTAGGTGGATTCTTGATTAAAGATTTAACTTCTTTTGCGTACCTGTGATCCAGCTGAGCTATGATGGAGTAGAATTTCGTGGCGTCGTCCTTAATTCCAGAAACCAAAAAGTGCGCCTCTGCTTGTCCAAACCAAACCTCGGGATCGTCCGGCCAAAACGGTGGTAACCTTAACGCCACGCGGTCCACGGATCCGGAAGCGCCGCCATCTTGTGCGTCCGAAAATTCTGGAGCGTCGTTACTGCCCGGTGGTGGATTCGGCATCTCGTAAACCACTCGCTATCTCCGCCCGACCGTTAAAATTTAAAATACGCGTTCTAAATGTTCTAATTCGCTTATTGTCGCGGGTCACCACTATGTGGGTTATTACGGGCGATGAAATCAAAGCTAACTCCACATATAACAATTATATTTTTAACACTAAAGATACAAGGCAATTGCAACGTATTTGGTATAGCGAAGCGCGTAAGTAATGCGTAAGCGGGAGCGAGCGAAAAGCGGCACAGGTCCGGCGTGGATAGCGATCGGAGCGGCTCTGCGCAGGCGGCGATGCGAGTGAGCTCCCGCGCGTCGGCCGCCTCCCGCGCCGCGCAGCATGCCCCGCTGTCGCCTCGGGGCAGGTTTGTGTAGGGATGCGCGCAACTTGTAGTGATGCGCCACACCCATAACAGCACTAGTGTCGTTATAGTCACTTTACGTTATTGCTAGCATCCACAGACTTCTAAATCTAGGTTAAACTTAGGTCAAGGATTAAGCGCTCAATTCTAACTTCACGATAAAAATTCACAACTACCAACTTAACAAACAATTAAATTCCTACGATTCATAAGAAAAACAAAACTTTCCGAATTAAATTAATTGATGCCAACATAAAAAAAAGTATTTTAATTATCGTCACATCGTGTCACCAGCCATATCAAAAAAAAGTTTACCATAGACACAACTGTCATGCCGGCTGTACACACTCGGAGAGACCGGACGAGACACGCGTGACGTCCATGTATTTTATATTTTAACCTAGTCGTAGAAAAAGTATTGTATGCAACGTTGTATAATTAAGTCAAAAAACGCTCATTGCGTCTCTATTTGCGATACTCGTATCGCAACTCACGCAATTCGCATTTTTTGAACCTTCTTATACAACTGTTGCATAAAATACTATAACAGCGCGATGTAGGTAGGGTTAGGGTTCTTTTCGCAATTGAATAAAAACGCTATCCTTTGAGCGAAATGCGGCTGAAGTGGATGGCTTCTAGTACTTATTTTTAAAACCCCGAATGAACAATAATATGACTACTACTACGAAATTAGTAGTTCTATAGAAACGATAATTTTTAGAATACATTGGTTTTTTCGTTATTTGCTTTTAAATTCTTCTTCTATATATATTCTTCTTTTGACGGTAAGCCTTAGTCAGGGAGGAAAATGGTGCTTGGTGAGAGGGTTCCGTACAAACTTGTAGTACTCCTATTATAAAAATAGTTCAAGATAAACTGTATTGAGAGACAAACTTAACTTTGCTGTTGAAAAACTGTTGTCCCCATACATCGACATAGGTCGCGGTTAGTTTAGTAACTGACAAAATAAGTATACCTAAGTTACGATTTTTATGAATTTCTAAAAAACGATGCAAGTTAGGGAAACAGTTATCCCATTTCGGGCCCCTTCAAAAAAAAGTAAAAAGGTATAGAATTTTTTTTATGTCCAATAGGCTCGGGTTATCGATTTTTAACACTATTCCAAATTTCAAATCAATAGTAGTTCCTGAGTTATCTGCCTGTGACAGGCGGACAGACAGACATAGTCGCACCATAAGTCCTTTTTTACCAATTTGGCATGGAACCCTAAAAAAACACTATAACAAAGTGCGGATGTCTTCGCGGTTCCTTACGTGTTTCAATATAGAGTTGATGAAATCATATTTCCAGCGCTTTTAGTGCTTAATGGAGCTTTCTACGATTTATTTTGAGTTTGTAGTTAGCTAATTAGTTAGACGAGTGAAAGGTTTCACCATATAACCATAGCCGGCTTAGTCCTGGCCGTCGCATAACCGGCGTAATGAACTGCGGCCGGCCCGCACTAAGCCGTTAGTGAGTTATCTGTCGTGGCCACGTTTGTTAGAGGCGGACACAAATATTGCTTAGTACCTTCAAATGCTGTAACTTTGCCTATTCAATATCAAGCATCGAATCAAATCAAATCAAAATATTTATTTTGCGTAAAAATGTGGTAGGTACATAGAGGGTTTTACATTTACATAGTTTGGGGTTTCACGCGCTTTACCAGCAACTGGCATGCAAAATATTAATTACGTTGTAAGAGAAAGAAGCGAATAATGCATACAATTATCGTCCATGATCCATTATAGTATTTTTTCTACTCCTATACTTTTATCTGTCTTTTACTTGGTCACGAACACTAATATAAGAACATACATACGAGTAATATGAGTTCAGAGAAGTCTATACTCTATTCCCCATAACAGCACTACTGTCGTTATCGTCGCAAAACGATACTCCTAGCAGCCACAGACTTCTAAATCTAGGTTAAACTAAAATAAATAAATAATAAATATTAAGGGACAATCTTACACAAATCGAACTAGCCCCATAGTAAGTTCAATAAGGCTTAAACTTTAAACTTAGGTCAAGGATTAAGCGCTCAATTCTAACTTTACGATAAAAATGCACAACTACCAACTTAACAAACAATTAAATTCCTACGGTTTTTTTCGTAGCCCATCTACGATTTTAGAAACAAACTCATCTATGTCGTCATTATATGTTTGGGCATTGTGACAAGGTATAACAACCGATAAAAAATATTTATTTATATTTATTTATTACATTAAAAAGAGCATTGCTCTTTTTCCTAGAACACTACCCTGTGGCACGCCAACTGCATTTACCATGATCGAGGAGTAGGAGGACTAGTTACTATATTTCTCGAATTCATATTAGCTATTTCTACAAACGGACTTCTACCACTTACATAGATAGCTTCTTAGCCAATCGTTCACTATTCCTCTGATCCCATGGAACTCACATTTAGCAAGAAATATGTCATGAGACACGAAGGCGAGCGCTTTGCTCATATCAAAGAAGACGGCAGCAACTGACATACTCTTATCAAGATATTGGAAAATATTATTCATTAAAGAAAAAGCAGCTAGTGATGTGAACTTCCCCTTTTGGAAGCCATACTGATTTGCTTTAATTATTCTAAATTTCTGCAAGAAACAGGTTAAACGTTTATGCATGGCTTTTTCAAATATCTTTGATGATCGGTATAAGTGAAATAGGTCTGTAGTTTTCTACACTTTGTTTACTACCTTTTTTTATGAAGACATTTGATTAATGATATTTTAAGAGGTTCTGAAAAAGTACCAGTTGTAAAATTATAAATTGATCAGATAATTTAAAACAGGTGTGTAATTTGCATAATTTTTAATATATTCATTTGAATATCATCATAACCAGTAGATTAGTTGGTTTGAGTGAGTTTATAAAATTTACTATTTCATGTTTATCTGTAGGAGTCATGAAAAGATTCGAGTCATTCGGTTTAGTAAGTGACTGTTCATTGACAGAACCAGAGTGTGTCAGATTAATGTAATAATTATTAAAAGTATTAGCAATGTTAGTAGGTTCATTTATAATTTCATAATTTACGATTAATTTATTAATGCTTGTCTTATTTGGATTATTCTTAGTCTTATTTTTAATTATATCCCAAGTTGCTTTGCACATGTTTTTCGATTTATTTTACTAAGTTTTAAACTAAAATAAATTAAATTCAAATAATTTGATTTAATTTTCGATTTAGTTTGGTATTTCATTTCGTATTAACTATTTTCTGAGCGTGATAAATACATCGTTTCAGTAATTTAGAATAAGTTTTCTATTTATTTTTGTAGTGGTTGTGGTTTGGTTTACCTTTGTGTTTATAGTAACTAAAGCGTAAGTGTCTCCTCCCGGTTGTAGATTTTTTAATGCCTTTAGTAAACCAATTAAGACTTTTTGGTTTAATCGTGCGTTCAACTTTATTGACGGGGAAACATAAATTATAAAAAAGTGTGAAAAGGTCATAGAAATCAGCAAATGCCTTTGTCAAGTCACTTTCGTTATAAACATCGAACCATGATAATACATCCAAGCAAGTAAGAAAATTTAGGATGTTTTCTTGACTGTAATCTCTTTTATAGTAATACCAAGACAATATTGGTTTAGTTTTATTAAGAATAGGAAAAGCAATACTTACGGCAGTTTCATGGTCTGATAAACCCAAATTATAAATCTTTGTACTAGCTTCGGGGATATTAGATAGTATTTGATCAATGCATGATTGGTTACGGGTAGGGAGTTTAACTTGCAATTTAAAATTATGTGACCTTTTGACCATTTTGGGACGGAACCCTAATATAGTTTGATTTTAAAAAAAACGTCCTATGAGTCAAGCAATATTTTTTGCTTGATTAGTTTTAGTATTTTTTAAGTTATTTCATAAGGCCGCTGGTTTATATTAACTTTTTTATTTATTGCCTACTCTATACTCGAATAAAGTGATTTGTTAAAGAGTCTCTTTATGGGTCTTTATTATAACACTTGAACGAGTCTTATTACTTTCCTATACTGGTATCTATCAAATCGAGTACAGTTCATAAGTTAAAGCTGTTTGGTACTTAGAAAGTCTTTGTCGACATTCGTAGAAATATATGTATTGTATATTTTTATTTATTTTGAGCAATAGAGAAAAGCTTACATCAACCATATCAATCCCACTTACCTGTCGCAACGCAAAAAGTTCAAACACTCGACGAGTTCGGAGTCCGACTTGATAATATCAAGGTACGTCATAACATTTTTGTAAGGGTTGCAGAGCTGTGTGGTTTCACAGTGTGATATCTACTAACTTGTATCCAACATTTTAGTTAATTTGAACTGAGCGCTATACGGCTTTGAATGATCGAAATTTAACGAAAGAGAAGTTTTTTTATTGAGAATATTTCTCTGTAAATCCATTCGTCCCCTTGGTGCAAAAACCGCTTAAGTGCACTTCTAGGCTAAAGTGAGTTATTAACACCTTAGAATGTACTTTTCAAGACCTACATACTGTCAAAACCCGTTTTGCGATACGACGCTCCGTTCCTGATTTAACTTTTTCTTAAGGTCACTTAAAACTGATTTTTTCCAATATTTAACGACCAAAAACGACTAAGTGTGGGTTAAACACCGTTTTGAATTATTCTCTACAGGAAGAACATCTTATTCTCATTTAAGCGGTTTTGGAATGATACAACTTTTAATAAAAATGCCAATATCCCTTCTGCTAAAACCGCCTAAGTGATATATAGTAGGTTTTTGCAGCGTAACCTAGTATCAAAACATGTATTTCGTCGTCTGCAAAAAAAATCCAAGCATTGTTAGTAGGTTTTGTCATTACATTACTATTGCATATGTACTGCATAAATAAAATTCTTCAACAGCGAAAACCAACTAAATGCACACAATCGATTTTGTTTGTGATGCTAATTCCTTACCACCATTGTAGACCGATTCAGCCAAAACCGCTTAAGTTCAAATAGATGTCAATAATGTTGCCTATGATTATGAACTTGAATGTAAGAAAATCTATCACTCGTAATGAATTATGAAATTAACTACTGATTGACGTAATTATATTTTGTTCTGTTATGTTATTTGTTTATCAGAGTGAAAAATAAACTATTTAAATGCTTAGAAAGAAATTAATAGAGAATATTATTCCTATTATTTATTTGCACAAAACATTAATTTGTCTATGTATCTATCAGTCTGAGAAACATATCTGTTTTTTTTGGTATCAGCGTAATTCGTCCCATTCGTTTTTCGTTCAATTCGTATTCCGTCTCATTCTATATTCGTCACACATTCTTTATCAAGACTATTCTTTATACATAAATAATGTGTGACGAATATAAAATGAGACGAAATACGAATTGAACGAAAAACGAATGGGACGAATTACGCTGATACCTTTTTTGTACCATGGTCGCGTCTTGCATTTCAAAGCGTTGACACGGTTTTGCGCGCATGAATGTAAAGGGTTATTTAGAAATATGTCTCACTTATTCCTCTGTCTCCATACATTTAGTATGAAAAAGGGGTCAAAGGAATAAGGTGACCGCAGACATATTTCTGAAGAATAACCCTAAACAATTGATATGCTGGTAAGTGATTGATTCTAGAGCTAAAAATGTTTTACCCTTTGCCTCGCATTTGTGGACTATGAGGAGGCCTTTGATTCTTTCGAGAATAGTAGTACCTACGTAAGTGTCCAGCAGTGGCGTGGCGTAAAATATATCCTTGGGCAAGTCGGTGCAGATTCGGCGTACATTTTCCTTAAGAGCTGTAGAATAAGGTGGTCAAACCCTTGATATTAGGCAAGCCGGTAGGAATCGAGTTTTTTGGACGCCACGCTACTGGTCTCCAGTCTCAACGTTAAATACGCTCAGCAAGCTTGGGAGAGGGCCATGCTTAGTGATTTGTTAAGGGATTGTATCAGAAATGAGATAATCCGTCACAGAACCAAAGTGACAGACATAACCCAAAGAATTATCAATCTGAAATGGCAGTGGGCTGGTCAAATATGATAAAAATTTTGCTGGTGATTGGACCAAGTGTTTTTAGAACTTTCTAAATATACTGCGCCATGATAGGGTGAAGGCACACGCAGACGATTTTAGTTGAAACATTATAATGTAAACTAAAAAAGTACATTAAACACCTAAGGCGGTATAATAAGGAATGGCCCATTTCGCAGGTGTTTGCTGCAGGCAAAGGCCATAATTATGCAATTTGAAGTTTTACTAATTACCATCCGCAGTGTTTACATAATTTTACGTCTTCTCTTGGCCAGGAAATGGTATTTTATCTTCCCGCGCAACGGGTGAGAAATGCCACTGACGGCTCATGTTAAGGTGACGAAAAGTACCTATTATACTCGTATCATATGATGACACACCGCCCTGTGATACCATTACCACGTTTACGAGTTCATTTCACAATTACTTTAGTATTGAATAAGTTTTACTTACATTTTGGAGTGTTTGCCTAGCTGATTTGTCTCGAATATAGGTTTTTGGCCTATTTAACACTAGAATATTACACGAAACTCGTAGGAAACTTTTCAACCAAAAGGTTAGGATCCAGAGCAATGCAAACCTAACAAAACGTAAAGCTATATTGATTATGAGGAGAACAGACAGGAAAATAACTTTCGGAGTTAAAAACGCCTAAGTGAATTTTGCCATTTTAAGCGCCCTTAATTCGTAAATTCTCAAATCACTACAGCCAAAACCACCTAAATGACTGGTGACTTTTACATAAAGTAGTATAATATCAATAATTTAGGGATTTAAGATCGTATTTCAGTGCAAAAGGTTATAACTTTAGACTAGAAAGCTTAATAACTACCAAATTCCAGCGGAATATTACTGGTTTAAAAGATACAAAAAAAATGTGCCGTCAGCCAAAACCGCTTATCTGCACGACCTTACAAGGTAAATCCTTTATTTTACCTACTTATTATGGGTATAGAGCAAATTACTACGTACATACTTATTCTGTGATAAATTATCTAAGTAAGAACACAAAGGCTCCTTTCATATAGCTCAACATTACAATTTTATTAGCATACAAACCTTTAAATGCGTTTTTCTCGAAACTATACTTCGTGCAGTTAAGCGGTTTTGGCAGCAAGGGGACGCATTATCAGTCCAAACCTAATTAAATTCAATAATAACGTGACAAGTTAAAAATAATTTATCATTCTTAGTATTGTTGTGTACTTTGGTTTGAAACTGTAAAGGCCGCATCAAACTAAGTCAACAGTCTGAACAAGAGGCAAATCATATTGCTCAGGTATCAATCGAAGCGGAAATGATCAGAGACAAGACAATGTTGCGCAGTTAAACTCAGGGTCCACAAGAACTTAATACCATTACATAAATGGAACCAGTGATGTAGTTAATGGGATTAAAATGATTTCTACGTTATAAATGCCGAACTCTGTATTATAGTATCTATCAATACGGTTCAATAGCCATTTTCGTGTATCGGGTAACAGTATATAGTGGTCATTGATCAATATCAATGCTATAGGTACTTATAAAATAAAATAAAATAAAATAAAATAAAATAATTTATTTCTGCAAGTAGGCCCTTAAGGGCTCTTTTACATGTCTTACATTATTTTGTCTTCTTTTCTTTTCTTTTGGCGCTTCGGGTAATGACCTTCTGGTGAGAAGAAGCGCCGGAAGAAACTCGCCAGTTTCTCTTTTTATCCTTTGATGAATATACATGATATTTCATTAATACCTTACATTAACTAAAAAACTACATTTATAGAGATGTAAAGCAAAGTATAAAGACAACCAAGTAGTTCGTCTTCGCCGTTTGGGAGCGCGCGACACCGGAGTCGGCCTAAGGCACAGGGCTGCCGCTCGTCGGTTCTGTAAAATACCTACTTACTACGAATGTAACTTTTATTAGGTTGACCTCGATCAAACGAACTATCGTTCGAGGTCAACCTAGTAAAAGTTACTTATTTCAATATGAAATTATCTGATCGCACACATCTGATGTTAATCTTATTAAGTATAATAGTAATAGTTTAAATAAATTAGTATTGGTACGTGTACATGTAAGTAACGTAACGATATTTCGGCTCGTTTCATAAAACCACTCTCGTGTTTAAGGCATTTTATGTATCAATAGAATCAACTACTATTTAATTAGTACACGTTTAAAAAATTTGTTAATTTTACTCTTCACTGTCAAACAAAATAATTATCTACCCTATTTAATTGGTATAGTTTGATCACAAAACTATCAAACATTCTATAAACGACTTAAAATATAACATTTATATAGGTACTAATAAAATACACACCTTTCGGGATCCTTAGGAATATGATTTTAAGCTAACATGGTCATTCACATAATAACTCCGTGATGATGGCGCTTGCAACAGTGCCGAAATATCCCATTTCCCGGGGTCAAAAAAAAAAAGGTATGTTAGGATCATTTCTAATGTAGGTAAGTATGTTAGGTTGTGTTTCATATGAATGTAAGGTTATTAATTATTATCTATGACTTAGGTACTGTTACTTGAAAATAAATGATATTGGATTTGAATTTATACCCTTCATACTTCTATAGTATTCCTAATTACCTACTATATGAATTTGAGGTTCATTTTAGGTTGAATCAACCTTAGTGGGCTGCTGCTTTGTGGCTTTGTGGAATTCAGTTTAACGCCCACAAACAAGATTAAATCGCTCCCGCACTCGTTTCACCGCCCCACTTTATGACGTCGACTTTGTTTAGAAAACTAAGATTATGCATAGAATATTATTACCGATCTCATTTATTGGAGTTACAGTACTTTTTCTACTCCTGTACTAGGGTGGGTCGTTTTTTTTTATTTTCTCAAATCCTTTCCTAATAGTGAAATTATGTTGTCTTACTATTTCAATTAGAAATGTGTAAAATATTATAAATTTATTTTCAGTATAATAGCCCGCGCATCGACTCGCAAGTTTTGTATAAATTAATGCAATAGTGACTATAGACATGGACGCACTAAACCAACGAAATTAATATTATTTGCAAGCAAAATGCATATTTTTATGCTGGTAATGATAATTGGTGACATAGTGCTATAAAGACCACCGTTGTTTACTAACATTTTTGTTTTTTATAACTTAAAAGGGGGTACTTTTGAACGTTGCGGGCGTATCGCAGAGCGCAGTTATTTAGTTTGGCTTTAGTGCGACTAATATATTATAACAGTACGGTTCTACACCGCGTTTAACACCTGTTAGAATATTTTCTCTTTAACTGATATTAGTTTACCATGTCAACTAGAAGACAACGTTATCAGTGTCCTATATTCGGGAGCGCAGAAGACATTAAAGACAATGTGTTGCCGACCTACGAAGATGTCATGAGATGTTACGAGTGGTACAGATTACAACTTAAAATTAGCAGGAGTACTAACAAAGAACCATCATTTTTAGATATTGCCGAGCTGGTATGTCTAAGGATTGAAGATGTTTGGAGAAAATCATCTCTTCCTACGGTTTCACATGCGAGAATCCTTCAGTTAATAAGTGCTTATCGTTCGAAGTGCAAAAACCTTATCAAATCATTAAAAAGGATGTCTGATGACAAGAAAAATGTTTTCTTACGAAACAGCAGACTTTTATTCGACATTTGTACTTGTAAATGTAAAGAAATTGAACTTTGCTGTTGTCCTAGAGAAAAGAAAGTGCCAAAAGAAGAGCAGAAGTTTTTGTTGGACCAAAGAAAAGAGAGAAAAATGCAATTAGGTGGAATAGACCGTGTTATTACAACTAAATTACAAAAAAAGTTAAAACGTGCATCAAAGGATAAAAAAAAAATTGGATTGCAAATTTCAGAAAACCGAGATATGTGTGATACCGAACAACAGGACTTATTGTCATTTTCAAGCGACTCTGAATGCGATATACCTTCACCGAATAAGCTAAACCTACCTTCCACTTCACAAACAAAAACGAAAATAACAAAATCAGTAAAAAAATTGCCTATGCTGGCTAAAACCTGCGATCGTTATGGTATTTCTGACAGGGCAGCTGCTGCAATTGTTTCTTCGGTATTACATGATATATCTTCGGGCATTGAAGTGGTTGATAAATCGAAAATCCGCAGAGAAAGAATAAAAGAACGTAATGAATTACATAACCAGCAAACGCAGATTCGCTTACCCGCACTTTACTTTGATGGTCGAAAGGATAAAACGTTAAAAATTGTAAAAAAAGGAGCAAAGAGATACAGACAAACAGTGATTGAGGAACATATATCTGTTGTGAAAGAGCCAGGTTCAATATACATCGGTTACGCTACGCCAGTGCGAGGTACTGCCAAAAGTATTGAATCATCAATTAATGCACTCCTCGAGTCCAATAAAATTACTCTCGATGATTTGATAGCAATTGGTTGTGATGGCACGGTCACTAATACTGGCAAATTCAATGGTGTAATTAGGCTCTTCGAAAAAAGGCTTCAACGCCCCTTACAGTGGATTATTTGCATGCTTCATTTAAACGAATTGCCCTTAAGACATTTATTTAACAAATTGGACGGTGCTACTACTGGCCCATCCTCACATGCTGGCCCTATTGGCAAATCCTTAGAAAATTGCGAAACTTTGCCAATTCAGAACTATAAAAAAAAAGAAAGCGAATTTCCAGAAGTTAATTTTGAAGATGTAAGTACAGATCAGAAGTACTTGTATGAAATAACAATGTCAGTTATTACTGGTCAATGCCATGATGATTTGGCTAATCGATCCCCAGGAAAGATGTCACATGCCCGATGGTTAACAAAAGCAAATAGAATATTGCGGCTTTACGTTTCGACATCAAATCCATCGAATGAGTTAAAACTTTTAGCTGAATATTGTGTTAAAGTTTACGCTCCAATATGGTTCCAAATAAAAACAAATCCGACTTGCAAAGATGGGCCTAAGAATTTTTGGAAATTAATCCAAAGTTCTCGATACCTACCTGCAAAGTATAAGCAAATAGTGGATCCTGTAATTCAACGTAATGCCTATTTTGCTCATCCAGAAAATTTGGTTTTATCGATGTTATCTGATGAAGATAGAACATTGAGGGAACTCGCTGCCAGAAGAATACTTAAAGCACGAAGTTTACCTAATTTAGGAACACAACCTCGTAAGTTCGAAGTGCCACAAATCAATTTCGAAGCCAATACCTTACCGATCTTATAAATTGGCAACAAAACTTTAGCGATCCGCCAATCCTTCGATATGTAACAGACGAAGAAATAAACATGGTCATTGACTCTCAGGGCAATGAAAACCTATCTTTTTTAAGTTACAATGTCATACGCAGGCTGTTGAACGATCTGTGAAAACAGTAACAGAAGCGTCTATGTTATCGTGCGATAAAAAATCAAGAGAAGGTTTAATTAGAGCGAAATATGCATCCAGAAAATTGATGCCCAGATTTGAGAGTAAACAAGATTTTGCGGCTGAATTAAAATAGTTAATAGGCTAATTTTAATGCTTTTTTCAATGAATTATTGAGTTATATTAATTTCTGTCATATTGTATGTAATATTGTTTGAATTTATAGTAATGTATGATTGTTTCGTCATAAGATATGAAAGTTTAAACATATGTCGTTTTTTTTAAAATCTCCTAAACTTCGAGTCACATGCGCGGGCTAAAGATATGACTTAATTTAACTTTTTATTATTAATTATTATTGGTTTAGATCTAAGACAACATAATAATACTATTAAAATATGATCAAGTAACTTTTATTTTTTTCTATACAAGAGTGACCCACCCTATCCTGTACTTTTATCTGTCTTTTACTTGGTCACGAACACTAATACCTATAAGAATATACATAATATGAGTTCAGAGAAGTCTATACTCTATTCCCCATAACAGCACTAGTGTCGTTCTAGTCGCAAAACGATACTGCTAGCAGCCACAGATTTCTAAATCTGGGTTAAACTTAGGTCAAGGATTTAGGGCTCAATTCTAACTTTACGATAAAAATGCACAACTACCTACCAACTTAACAAACAATTAAATTCCTACGGTTTTTAAGAAAAAAAAACTTTCCGAACTAAATTCATTGATAATAACATAAAAAAGGTATTTTTAATATCTTCACTGCGTGTCACTATCGAGTATACATCAAATTAGAAATAAAGTTTACCATAGACACATACTTATTATATTGTCAGTCATATGTCATATTTGCCTTGCTTGCGTGCTTTGTTTAATTTTGTATTTTATAACCTAGAATTTCCTTGGATTTGTTGACAACAGAACTACAGAGAAGATGCGGGATAACCCGGCTCGTAGGTACCGTACGTACGAGTACAAGGCTTCGGCGGCGCTCAGCGTTGTAAACCATACTTGTCACACAATGCGTGACTCTCGGGCCTCTTTAAAAAAATTCTGTCATCTAACATTACGTCGTTGAGTAAAACTTGTTTAAGGAAGTCCTACATTACTCTGAGACAAATATGTATAAACAATTTTTTTTATTAATCAACAGAATATTACTAACTTGTAATTAACTTTCAGGAATATAATTTTTGATGAATATCAGATTCACCTAATTGCCCTGAGTGTGACACGGTGGAAGATGTCCAACATGTGTTGATGGAATGTGTACGTAACGAGGCCCAACGAGTGTTACTGACGCATCTGAACATTTGTAATGTAGGTAGTTATAATAGTATCTTGGCTTCGCCGTTATCTGAAGAGGCCAAGATGTTGCTAAAAATATATCATAAGACTGTGAATTAATATCCTGTACAGTGATCTCAATGGGGGTGTCATAGTCACTGTGTGACAAAACCCCTTTCAAATTAATAAAGATTTAAAAAAAAAAAACTTTTAGGAATACGTGGAATGCATTTTAACTTACAAATCTATATGTAAATAAATTCTATCAAAACTCTGCGATCATTTCGCGTGCCCTTGGCTGCTGTGGTGAAAAACAATTTTGCCGTTGAATCGAAACCTAATAGACTCTGTTCGGATTAAATTGACTTATTTTTGTACTTTTACATAAACTGCTATATGTATTACTGGTAACTTGACTTTTCGTAAATACCTAGAAGTTGCTTTTTAGGGTTCCGTAGCCAAAATGGCAAAAACCTTATAGTTTCGTCATGTCCGTCCGTCTGTCTGTCTGTCCGTATGTCACAGGCATTTTACTCAAAAACTACATAATGGATATTGATGAAATTTGGAATATAGGTGTCTTGTATGAGCCGCTACTTAGTTTAGCAGTTAAAAAATTAAAATATAGTATTTTATGCAACAGTTGTATAAGAAGGTTCAAAAAATGCGAATTGCGTGAGTTGCGATACGAGCCGCGAATGCGGCGAGTATCGCAAATAGAGACGCAATGAGCGTTTTTTGACTTAATTATACAACGTTGCATACAATACTTTTTCTACGATTAGGTTAAAATATAAAATACATGGACGTCACGCGTGTCTCGGCCGGTCTCTCCGAGTGTGTACAGCCGGCATGACAGTTGTGTCTATGGTAAACTTTTTTTTGATATGGCTGGTGACACGATGTGACGATAATTAAAATACTTTTTCTTATGTTGGCATCAATTAATTTAATTCGGAAAGTTTTGTTTTTCTTATGAATCGTAGGAATTTAATTGTTTGTTAAGTTGGTAGTTGTGAATTTTTATCGTTAAGTTAGAATTGAGCGCTTAATCCTTGACCTAAGTTTAACCTAGATTTAGAAGTCTGTGGATGCTAGCAATAACGTAAAGTGACTATAACGACACTAGTGCTGTTATGGGGAATAGAGTATAGACTTCTCTGAACTCATATTATGTATGTTCTTATATTAGTGTTCGTGACCAAGTAAAAGACAGATAACAGTACAGGAGTAGAAAATATATTTTAAGGGGGGCCACCTCATACAAATTACAGAAGCTAAAAAAATTTTTTTTCAGCAAATATCAACGTGTCGTATATAGTTCGACAGCTTTTTAAAAAACACTATAAGGTTCCTAAGTAAAAATTGTGTCCCCACCCCCTCTATCTTCTAAACCGTGTGTCCGAAAAATATGAAAAAAATTACAAAGGTAACGCTTAATACATACTTTTATCGAAAATTATTTTCAACAACGTTTTTGAGTTATTGTCGATAAACTGCGCTTCTCAACAATAGGACGTAATTGCTATGAAGATACGCTCTTTTGTTGGTGTACTTTTTTACATCGTATTTTTTACCCATTTACGGCAAAGCAAAAAGAAGGATTATAATTTTAGTGCCGTATGTATACATACATTCATGTATGTTCATCTGTTCCCTAATAACTAAAAAATGACTGAACACCGATACAAACGTGTCGGGTATCATTAGATTTGTCTTAAATAATTGGACGCAGGTTGTAGGCTAGTCAGTTGGAACCAAAATTAAGTTACGGATCGTGGTCCCCAAAAAAGTAAAGTACTAAAAATCATCACATAAAAGTCATCAAGTCGTATTGAATTAAGTGACAAATTAAATAAATTACATAGTATGTATTAGAACAATATTTAATTATCAATAGCAACAAACAACACGTTCAAAAGCCTGCTCTTCACCGATACGTGTACGTACAATAGCTCTATCATAACTACGTATGTATGTATGTATGTAAATACTTTATTGCACAAAATAAGACAAAGTACAGGGTTACAAATTAGAGGTATATGTACAAAGGCGAACTTATCCCTTTAAGGGATCTCTTCCAGTTAACCTATGTACAGTCACCATCAGATATATCGTAACGGGTGAGGTAGGTAGTTAAATAGTTCTGAGCGATGTTTTATTTCAATAAAATCCTTACCGACAAAGATTCAAAGGCCGAGCTCCTATAGCAAGAACCTGTGTTCTCACGCAAGCAGAAATCTTGTCATAGTCTTTTTCATAGTCAGATGTTAATTTAAAGCTTTATTTTTATCTGTAGCACATTTCCTTATAGTTACGGCTATGGAACCCTAAACTGAGCATGGTCCGACATGCTCTTGGCCAGTTATTTACTTAGTGAGATTTGTTTAGCGCTCTCGGATGAGTTATGATTTGATAAAACCAACTTGATCTTTTGTCTTATATCCATTCGCTTTCAAATTATCAGCTAAATCAGAATCAGAAATTGAAATCTATCCATTCAGTTTGGCGTTTTGATATGATGTGATCAATAGATCACAAGCACAAAAAAAGACATCCAACGTTAGGTAGGGGCTTTCGTTTTTATTGGCGTACAAGTTTATATTATAGTATGTAGATTACAGTTCGGTGATATTTTATCAGATCGCTTATGCCGTTGTAATAACCCATAAATTATGTATTAGGTATTGCGTGTCACCGTCACCCGTCCAAGGGTGTCAACTGTTGGGTGCGTACTCCCCGCGCTCTGCATAATGCTCTACAGTGCGGAATCTATTATAATATTTAATAACATATACATTTGTATTATCAGAGTTTTTTTTTAAATTAAGTTTTTTTCTATTTCGTGGAGGTGGATCTGCGCACTACTAGAGACAATAGAGATATCTCTGTCCAGGCGGGTGTTGTGCCTGGGGACCCAAGTCCGAAGGAAGTTTGTTGGAAATGGTATATGTAGTGTTAGCGTTATAAATACTTCTATAGTGCGATGCAGAACAGTATGGGAATTGTACCGTTTGTATGGGCGTTGATGTAAGCGGGTCAATTGCAGAAAAGAATGCACCTTGTCCCAACTTTTCCGTACAAATTTTGAATCTCAGTTTCGTTACGCCCGAACTAAATATCGGGGAAAATCGTACCGAAACTGATAAAAAAAAAATCTCTAAGGTGCATTCTTTTCTGCAATTGACTCAAGCGCCATCTGTCGTTGAATTGCTGTTACTGTCTTCTTCTTCCAACGAGTGTTGCTAGGTGGCAGTGTCGCCACATACAATTCACTATGACCGGGCCGGGCCGGTCCGGAGCGCGCTTTACTAATTTCCGAAGGAATTTATAGCTTTTTCACAGTACTAACAGTTCGTCTTTGAATCGTAAAGTATTTACGGAACTTGAGGCTGGTCGGCTCCTCGCGTATACATGGACGGCTGCGTTCGACTGCCGTCACATCTTATCGGCTCCATTCAGCTATACCTACGCCCGCCGCTTCGTCGCCGATCGCCTAATTCAAGTAGGTAGTGGTTCCACTAGACTTCGCGGACGGACGTCGCCGGCTGTTCGAGCGTCCGCTGCCACGTGAAGGCAGCTGATCGGGCTCGGCCAAGTCGATGGACGCCGTCGGCTGCCGCCGGGTGCTCGAGCGTCCGCCATGACTCCGTGAATATGATTATTTACGGCGACCTGGCCGGTTTTTGAATGAATACCGATTCGCCCACTCACGGTTACTCTGGCAATCTACAGGATTCTGACGACTCCTCCTATGCCTGACTCTGGCTTGAAAATTTGGACGGCTATATTTTGCGTTCTATTTGAAATACTTGTGACTATCTCTGTCTGTGAAGTGTAAAAATTCCAATAAATTAATAAATGGTAGTAGAACTGATTTTGACCAATTCAACAAAGTTGAAAAATATGGCTGTAACGATACAAAAAGTAAACGAACTTGTATGAATTCAATATTGTTTAATTTCTTGAGTAGCTGATGATTTTCATGATATTTCTATTACACTCTATGTATTGGCATACCAATACATAGAGTTTAATAGAAATAGTTCGAAGATATAATATCCAGAACTACAGAGCACACCGTATGTAGCTGTATAGTTTACTGGCACTAAACACGAGATGGCGCTACATGTCAAACCTTCAAGTTATATCTCTATCTCATATATACAAAACTACTCTATGGTTAACGTCTCCACATTTGTCCACTGTGCAATGAAGGTCGTCAGACTTTCCAGCCGTGAGCTGAGGTACGTTTGTATCTGCTGTCTGCTCTCTCTACTGCGCACCCCTCGGCTCAACTTATCGACGTTTCATAATGTGGTTTCGCTTCTGATAACTCACTCTTCCGAGCTTGCGTCTTAAAATTTAAGACGCATAAACACATTATGAAGTGTCATAAAATTTTGGCTAAAGTTACACCGAAATGAATAACGTGATTACATTAGTCGCTTTTGGCATCTCTTGTGCACTACAATAAATAGGGTACTTTCCTGACAGATCAAATTAGTTACTTTTTATGAATTGTCAAAACGCTCGGATAGTATGAAGTTTCTATGAGAAAAAGCATAATGACGTCATTGTGCTCAAACATCAAATCATCTCCTCATTTATAGCTTTTGTTCTTTTAAAAATCGTTTAAAAACGTTAAATAGGTGAATTTTAGTTGATTTTTGGAAATTTTCGAAAGCAGATTTCAAGGCTAGCGTGAAGTAATTTATATTGACTACAGGCAAGTACCCTATCTTCTGAAGTAGTAGCGTAAATTCAACAAAAACCGAGAGTGAGGCAACTTCTTGTTTAATTTGTAGTTTATGTGATTGTTACATAATAAAAGGCATTAATACGAGTGTGAGTTTCATAATAAAAACGCACGAGTGTTAATCTAATTATGTACAGTCACATACACTAATTCTCACATATACTTGTAATTTATCTTTTGGTGTGCAATAAAGTATGATTGTTTTGTATTTTATTGTACACTACTTTATCTATGTGATACACATACTTATTATAAGCTCTCTATATGATGTGTTCAAAAACCGCAAATTAAATATGTTAAAGAGCGGTAAACGAAATCTTTTTCCCGCATCGTTCGATATCAAGTAACGTACGAGATTAGAACCTTGTTTGCAATTGACAAATTTAAAAATTCATTTCGTCGACTGGTAATAGAATTGAGGTCAAATCAAATTGCTGTTTTTCAGAAATGTTTCAAAATTGAATCTATAACATCGAATTCGATGTTATATGAAGCTATAATAACATTTTCACACATAAGAAATATGGTCTAACAAAAGACTTTATACTGGTTATAATTTGCGGTTTTTGACATGTTTATGACATGTGTGAGGGATAAAATAATTTATGTGTCTGCTCGAGGTTTTTGAGACATGTCAATATTTTTCAGTAACATAATAGTATTTTATGCAACAGTTGTATAAGTGGGTTCAAAAAATGCGAATTGCGTGAGTTGCGATACGAGCCGCGAATGCGGCGAGTATCGCAAATAGAGACGCAATGAGCGTTTTTTGACTTAATTATACAACGTTGCATACTAGTATTTTATGCAACAGTTGTATAAGGTTCAAAAAATGCGAATTGCGTGAGTTGCGATAGGAGCCGCGAATGCGGCGAGTATCGCAAATAGAGACGCAATGAGCGTTTTTTGACTTAATTATACAACGTTGCATACAATAATTTTTCTACGACTAGGTTAAAATATAAAATACATGGACGTCACGCGTGTCTCGTCCGGTCTCTCCGAGTGTGTACAGCCGGCATGACAGTTGTGTCTATGGTAAACTTTTTTTTGATATGGCTGGTGACACGATGTGACGATAGTCAAAATACTTTTTTTTTATGTTGGCATCAATTAATTTAATTCGAAAAGTTTTGTTTTTCTTATGAATCGTAGGAATTTAATTGTTTGTTAAGTTGGTAGTTGTGAATTTTTATCGTGAAGTTAGAATTGAGCGCTTAATCCTTGACCTAAGTTTAACCTAGATTTAGAAGTCTGTGGATGCTAGCAATAACGTAAAGTGACTATAACGACACTAGTGCTGTTATGGGGAATAGAGTATAGACTTCTCTGAACTCATATTATGTATGTTCTTATATTAGTGTTCGTGACCAAGTAAAAGACAGATAACAGTACAGGAGTAGAAAAAATACTTTTTCTACGACTAGGTTTTAAATTATAAAATACAAAATTAATCATAACCTGGAAACAAGGCAAATATGACGTTTGACTTACAGTATGTGTCTATGGTAAACTTTTTTTTTTATTTAAAATATACTTAAATTAAAAATATTATTTTTATGTTGGTATCAATGAATTTAGTTTGGAAAGTTTTGTTTTTCTTAAAAACCGTAGGAATTTAATTGTTTGTTAAGTTGGTAGTTGTGCATTTTTACCGTAAAATTAAAATTGAGCTCTTAATCCTTGACCTAAGTTTAACCTAGACTTAGAAGTCTGTGGCTGATAGCAATTACGTAAAGTGACTATAACGACACTAGTGCTGTTATGGGGAATAGAGTATAGACTTTTCTGAACTCATATTATGTATGTTCTTATATTAGTGTTCGTGACCAAGTAAAAGACAGTACAGGAGTAGAAAAAATATAATATTTTGAACAGTGACGTTCTACGGCTAAGGATAGCATATGTCTAGTATGGAGTTATGTTATATTCTAATAATCTGCAATTGAAAAGCTGTCGATATTATACCCATAATAAAAAAAACCGGTCAAGTGCAAGTCAGACTCGCGCACCGAGGGTTCCATACAAACTCGTAAGTAGATACGTGAATAGTTTAAGAAAAACTGCATAGTTTTAGGAGCAAATAAGTGTATGTTACGATTTTAGCATTTTCTAAAGTTCCTGAGATATCTGGCTGTGACAGACGGACAGACAGACAGAGTCGCACCAAAAGGGTTCCTTTGTTACCATTTTGGTACGGAACCCTAAAAACTAAAATAAGTATAGAAATGACGTTACATCTTACGGTTAATAGAATAGCAATAAAGTAGCAATTTAAATTTTAACACGTTTGTACCTTTTCTTGTGGAACGTCACTATGTTTATTTTTATGTAGATAATGTTTAAACATTGACATAGCATCGGTATTAGGTATAACTACAACTATATACTACTAAGTGACTTCACGAAAAAAAGGAAACATCACTAACTGAGAAAATCAGCGGGTTTGATTGTTTTAACGACATTCTTGTCCCAGTTCCAACGCTCTAACTACGTTATTCTAGATTTTTACTCACAGTTTCCTTAAGAATGCTTAGTAATAAATTGTGTGCTCTACATAAGTAGGGATAATTTCATTTGTACGGGAATTGGAGCAAACTTTGAACATAATGTGAGGCAAGGTCAAAAGTAAATCTCACTACATTTGAAGCTAGACGTTAGGTGTAGCTGAAGATATGTACATGCTTGAGCGTTTCTTTACAAGTATCAAGTCTGCAAGATTCTACTTCTACCTAATATGAATTTAATAAAACTAATTTAGAATGTTTAAACATTCATGGGTTTTATTAAATATGATGTTGAAATAACTAAAACGGATTCTTAGAATTCCATTTTAATAATATAATGCAATTATAGGAAACATTTAAAATGAACAATTACATATATATTAGACACAAATATACAGGATGGAAAATCTACGGGCCCTGGAGCGGAATTTTACTGAAAGGAAACACTCATTTATTTTTAAAAAGGTAAGCTAACTAAAGGATTTAAGGTAGTTCCCTTCCAGGGCCCATAGATTTTTTTCACCCTGTATATGAACCAGTGTGTGAATATATAGACGGACGGAGGGTGATCCTTATAGTGTAGATTTTTTAATTTCTTGCGGAAAATAACTGTTTTTTTTAGTTTTTTCTTAAATTTTTGGAGGTCACAGCAGGATACAACAGCAGGGTAGGGGCAGTTGGATAAAAAAATCTCATACGTTTATAGAATTTTAACTTATTTTTTTTTGCTCGGAAACCATTTTATTCTTTGAATGAGACCTTTTTGTTACATGAATGATTTATTATTCACATTTTGATCACTTTTAACCATGACTAACGTCACGTTAGTCCGAAAATCACGTTTTTAAATAAAATACCTTTTTAATTACCTACTTTGTCAATGATTTAAAACTAAAAAGTTTTTTTTTCGAACTTATGGTACTTAGTGTCGCACGAAATATTATGACGTATCCAATTAGGCCAGTTCACTAACGTCTTAATGTATCGGGCCGGAGTAAAAGCTGGGTGTTTCTTGTGTACGTCAATAATTTGAGGTGCTCGCGATTTGGCCAAGTAACCGGATTCCATAAGCTACGGCACTCCCATGTTAATCGACCGCATTTATCTCGGTAACGAGCCCCGGCTGACTAATGCATTGCCGGTCAAATGCCTTCCGTTAGAATTCACCCGAATCGCCCTGCCTGGGTCCTTTAATTTCTGCATAGGTACTATGTAATATGATGAATAATTAACAGTAATTCTTCGTTACTGTTTACGACATGTGACGCACGAATTTGGGTCATAGTAAGTAAGCATTATTATATTTTTCATCACACTTGCTCGAAAATGGTGTCATTAAACGTAGGTTCTGCGGGCCGTAAATTACCTATTACGCCCTAGGGCGTAGTGGTTTTCTTTTTAAATTCGAAACGCTGGTTCTGTTTTACTCTTATTTTTCATGTTGAAAGAAAACGCCAACTTGCTTTTTTAACTTTTATCACTGAAATATTTATTTAAAGATAACTGTTATTGCAAATACATGTAAACACATATTTCGGTCATATTAATTAAATGTTTAAATAATGTATTTCAGTATTTTGCAAATATAAAATCAACTAAAATGGCCGTTTTAGGCCTTTACCGCTATGGTTTCCGAACGTGACTTGACAATCGCATTGTCTATGGACATATGTCACTAATGTCTTTTAATATTTTCTTGTCAAACTGGGGCGATTAGTACGATTATATTATTAAGATTTCCTCACAAGTGTGATAAAAAACATTGTGTGTGCCACGGGCGGTAAAGGAATTACAAATTACAAATTCCTTCGTTACCACACAGTGTACTAATTAGATTCACAAAGAAATTAGATACACAATGTACTATACTTCATTACACAACTAGGGTGGTAATACAAAGAAAGGCCGAGATCGCAGATGTTTGCGGCCCGAGCTATAAGCAAGGGACGTAAATATGCGATCGAGGGGTTTTTTATTACCTCCCGTGTTGTGTACATCATTTTATGTCTACACTTGGCCAGAAAGCGGCTTTTTCCGTACGCTCAGCGTGCGGATAAAGCCACTTTATGGCCAGGTGTGGAATAAATAAATTTATGTAACTAGATTTAAGACACGTCTTCGTCTTTGCCTTGAACTTGCTCTTGATCTTACTGTACTTGTACGTTACACAATACATATAACGACTATCACCATGAAACCCCCATCTCAACCTTTACTCTATTACTTACAGGTATTTCTACTTTAAAATATGTATTAAGGCTAGTTTATGGTAGAACTTCGTTTCCAGACCATTTTTAGTTTATGTTTGTGTTTATTGGAATAATAGATATTTTGATTGCATTTTCTGAGTGACGGGGTGACTCCTAACATCAGACGCTCACACTTAATACATGCGACTAATGCAAAATCAATGACACGACCTTGACGCGATTCTCAGCATAAAGATTAAAAATAATGTGACATTTAAGGGACAAGTTCACCTTTGTACATATGCCATTATTTTGTAACCTTCCTTGTACTGTAGGTACCGTGTCTTATTTTGTGCAATAAAGTGTTTACATATACCGGGTGTGGCCTGTAATACGAGCAAAAAATTAAACCGTAGGCTCTACTCCTCAAACTAGACAACTTTTATTCAGCGACTTTTAAAAATAACTTGTGGTTTGATTTTTAGCACACTTTAAAGTTTATCCGAACACGCAATGTATTGCGAAATTGATTACGTCTGTAGGGTGACAAGATTGACAAGCAATGTCAATTAGACGGATTTTGATGTACATTGAAAATACTAATTACTTTGTATGAAAAATAGACAATCTAAGGACTACATATTTTTAAAAAGTGGTTGAACAAAAGTTTTATTATTTGAGGAATAGAATCTACGGTTTAATTTTTTGCTCGTATTACAGGCCACACCCGGTATTACATGCTCCGTATTATGCTTGTAATGTGGGTACCCATTTAAAGTTAAAGCTGGCAGTCGCTCGCTACCCAAATGGCTTTGATACGTCTTAGCACAAAATATTACCAACGAAGTTTTGCAATCAAATCTGCCGAAGCGGCAAGTACCTACCAAAAAAGTAAAACAACTAAACAAGTATTAGGTACAACTTGTCCGAAAGTTTCCTTCTATTAGTTGCGGGTCATGTATTTTTGTACAGGGTTCGCAAAATTGCGATATTTATAATAAATATCAAAATACCCCAAATTTTATATATATCCAAAATATATCGGTTAAATATCAACGATAACAAAAACAAGCAATATCCATCCATTACTCTCATAAAAGTAATAAATGAGAGTGAATGGGCTGTAGTCCCCACGCTAGCCCACTGTGGTTGGGAACTTCACATACACCTTTGAATTTCTTTGCGGATGTATGCAGGTTTCCTCACGATATTATTCCTTCAACGAAAAGCTAATGGAAAATATCTACCTGTCAGCGTCAGGGGGTTAGGCATCGTCAGGATGCCCATCAGATTGCCGATGATTTGCAATCGAGCGTAGGTTTCCATCGATTGGAGCTCGAAAATAGGTATCAATTTGCTATTCAATAAACGAAGAAACGCAGTGTGGTAGGTTGCGTTACGAGATGTGTCCCATCGCCCAAAAGGCTCACGTCAACCATCACTAACTCCAATTTCTTGTCCAGCACAATTCACCAATTTTCTGAAATGCAAAAGATTGACAAACCACCTCCGTCACACATTTTGTATGGAGCCATTGTCGGCCAAAAAGTAGAACGACCCAATTGGTACAGAGAATATTAACCTTAAAAACTATTTCAAAAATCATATTTGATTTATAATTATAACTTGCACAGAACCTACAAAAATACCTACATGGCCTATGAAATTTGTCAAGTAATACCGTTTCATACTACTAGTATAGGGAAAAATCTGAAAACTATACATCTGTAATTAAATCATAAATCCAAAATAATAATAAAACCGACCAAGTGCGAGTCGGATTCGCGCACAGGTTTCCGTACCACCGTCGAGCAAAAAGACGCCAAAAAACACGTTTATTGTATGGAAACCCCTTTTATTTTTAACTTTATTTTGTTTTTATTATTTGTTGTTATAGCGGCAATAGATATACACATTCTATGAACATATCAAGTATCTACCTATTACCATTATTAAAATCAAGCAAAAATGACGCCAAAAAAAAACACGTTTCTTGTATAGGGACCATCTTTTATTTTTAACTTTATTTTATTTTTGTTATATGCTTTTATAGCGGCAATAGCTACTACGGTTCCAAAGTTAGAGCCCTGTATCAAGGACAGGCAGCGGAGGCATGTAAAATGACGCCTCAGGCACGCAAATTTGAGAAAGACTAAAAATATAAAATACACAGCAAAGTCATCATAACGCTAATGTATTAAATATTGATCGTATGATAATACACACCACCACACTTAAAATATGTTAAGAACAGAGTAATTTGTACCATAATTAAGATGATTATAGGGGGACAGATTCACTGTCGGCCAAAAAGTAGAACGATCCAATTAATATGCGTGAATTTATGACGAAAATAAGTAAATGAAACTTAATCTAGAAAGGATTAAGTTTCATTTACCTATTTTCTTCATAACTTCACTTTTTCTTCATAAACACGTTTTAAAACATCATCGTATTTATGTTTTACGAGCTCTCTAATTAAGCGACATTCAGCCCTGGTCCAGATATAGCAAGGTAAAAGATGAAAGTGTATATTTTCTCCTATCCTTGAAGTCTATAAACGTTAATATTATATTAATAGGCCTACAGGAGGTCAGCCAATAATCTCCGCCTCCGATCAAGGTAACGTCTGGGGGAGGTGCAATGGACAGACATTATCTACATTTATAATAACCACATTTTTATAAAAAAACCCGACCGCGGTGCACTTTGAAACTGTATAAAATCCGCCTTTTTATTTATTTTAACGAACTTCATATCCAGTGACACTCGCACCATCCAGACGAATCGAATTATGTATCATTTATCAAAATCGGATGTGCCGTTGAGTAGTTACGAGCGGACATAGGAACGGACATACATACATACATACAGGTCAAACACATAACCCTCCTTTGGGCTTCGCCGCAGTCGAGTAAAAAGAATAAGTCCTGACTGACCGACTGGCTCATCAACGCACACCTGAAACTATTAAAGAAAGGGTTGGGGTATAGCAAAAGGGGCCCGATTTTAGGACTTTTTTTCGCCGTTTTTACGCTTAAATGATTCGTGTAGATTACGCTAAAATAAGCATGTTTTGTTACATGAACTTTTTTTCTCCGACCAATATTTACTGAGATATTGTGGTTCAAATGTCAGTAATTTTCAAGGGCTCTGGGACTTAGAAAAATTTCGGAGTCGTGAAATTGATGTCAATATAACACCTCATTTTTGTTAATGATTCCTATAAAACATGCTAAAATAAGCATCTTTTACGTTTTTAATATGCGATCAAGTAATTGTTATACAAAATGAATATTTATGCATAATAATTTTATACATCTTAAATGTTATGCATAATGCTTTTATACATTTTGAAGAATAGAAATTTCGTATTTAGAGGTTTTAAATGTTACACAGTATGAATTTTAACTGAAATGAATGATTATAGGAAGTGATTTTATACGTTTTGAATTTATAATTTTAATTTTATACCATTTAATTTTATACAAAATAAGGTAGACCCGTGTAGGACCCTTAAGCGCTTCGGTGGCACAATTGGTAGTGCCTGTGTTGGCTCGGACAGCGGTTGGAGATGCAGGTTCAAGTCCTGCCATCATTTTTGAGTTTTTACATTCAATAAAACATTTAGGATTCGTACCCTTGGTCAAATAATGACGTATGTGACTTTACGTCATAAGTTTTTTTATTGCTCAAAAGTCATACAAATCATACGAACTACACGATACACACAGATCCTGAAAAGTTGCCATTTTGCAGATACGTTGTTATTTGACCAAGGGTACGAATTCATTAGCTCGTTAGCAGACGTTAATGCTTTTATAAAAGTTTCATATCATACATTATTTTATCTTTTACAGTTTATTTTGTGGGAAATAGAATTACTTTCGAAACCCGCCAATGCGCCAATAGACAAAACCTATGCTTATCATTTGAATATTTCTCAAAAAGTTTTGTACAAAACAAAACGTGAAGTGCGTTAATGTTTTTCGAAAAAGCTTAAATATTACTACTGTTTAGTAGTCATATAGTCAAAATGACAATTTTGACTTATATTCTTCTACAATGTAAAATACACGTCTGTATTATAGAGCAGTTGGCGACTTATCCATCCAACACTTCCGTCACTTCCGTTTCCGTTTGTGACACAAGGAAATAACTGGACCGCCCACGCACAATTTATTTCTTCCTGCATGTATCCATAGGCTAAGAACGCTGAGTCAATTTAAAGGTAGGTATGTATCCCTCCTTTTTCACCGAAGGAGAGGCCATTTAAGGTTTATTAAATTAAAACAATATGTTTATCAAATTTGACAAAACAAATGTATTGTGCAAGTTAAACAAGTATTATTTAATCTAACGTGTAAATGTTTTGTTATGTACAATGATAAAATTAAAATCAAAAATTAAGTGTATAAATATGTATATTGTAAAATCTAAAAGGAAATAAATGGCTATTATTATTATTATTATCCGTATATCTTTATTTGCTTAAGTGCTTAGGTTTTTTACAATATATATATATAAAAAGTAAAATACAAAATGAAATTACAAAACATAAACACATTATAAAAAACCTAACCTAGGGTGCCGCCGGCAGCGGGGCGGGGCCCAGGCTACCGGTTATTATTATTATTATGTATTGAGCAACGAATTTCATGTTCATATTAAGGAGGCATTAGTGAGTGCATGTTTTGTTCAGCTATAGTCTCCGCTTTTCATTAAAAGCGATGTGCTTGCTTTTTTACTTGTTGGTTAGTTGTAAGGAATCTGGGCAACTGAGCTTCCCTCTCAGGAGACGATCGTATTTCGAATTAAGTACACCTGTCTATGTAGATATACTAAGAATAGTTAGTTAGCTAGTTCGAAGGAAACTCCGCTCTCCATAGTATGTAAATAGAAAAACGCCACGTGGGTCGGCCCCCTACAAGATAGTCTGAGAACCGGGTTAAGGTCGCCAGAAGTAAATAAAAACAAAAAGCGTTCATTGTGGTAGTCTTTGGAAAAACCTAACTTCACCAGTGGAGGTTTCCAGGTTGAAATGATGTTGATGGTGATTATCTAAACCTATCTACCTCCGAAAATTCTAAAAAAATCAATATTGCGCGTGTCGTAGTAAATATTATGTATATAATATTTCCAGCCTGCGAATATTCTACGTTACCTATTAATAAAGCAATATTTCCCAGAACATGTACTGCCGACACTTTCTAGGATTCTATTAATAAAATTTCAAGTCGGAATTCCTCCTTATACTTACATTTTCTCGGAAATATAAGAGTTTCATAGTATAAAAATAAAAATATTCGTTACGACGGCGGAGCCTTGGAACTTTTTAGTTTATTTTCGCTTATCAACTGAACTCCCGCTAACTAGTATCTCAGTGTAACCAGGCTTACTTAAACGTAGCTCCAAAGCAAACAGCAATAAGCCAACTTATGCTAAGAAGGGGCTTTGATCTTACTTGTTTTATGAATAGTTTTAAGCTGTGAAACTCTTAAGTAAATTTAACTTTATCAGCCGTTAGGGACTAGCCTATTTAGGGCGTAATCAACAGTCTTGTGCAGTCAATATGTAAACAATGTTTTATTTATTTTATTGTGACTGGTACAAACCACATAGCTGTATTGATAAGGCATGTGTAATGAAAGACAAGTTCATTGGATTTATGAGGATATAGATTAGTTAGCAAGACAATCCATAATAAATCCATCGCCAAAATAGGCGGATCTCACACTGCAGCGAAAATCGCGGCGATACGCGACTCAGCGATTTTCAACTTTGTATGTAGAATCATCGATTTGTATAGAAAAATCGCGGGGTGGCGCACACTGGCGCGTAAATCGCGGCGATTTCAGTGTGTTCTTCGCCATAGGTGCAAATGCAAACATAATATAATAATATTTATTTAGCTAGCTAGATTTAGATTGTCAATAAAATGCAGGCAATACTTATAACTGATCAGAATATACGTAGTACTTGTCAGTTCGTGGTTGTTGTATTTCAGTCCGGACAGCAACAATGTAATTTACATAAGTAGTCTTTTCCGGGATTAATAAACTTGACTTTTCCTTCCTCCATTCCGCTTTCAGAAACGTAAATGTATCGGCATATCATTGCCTGTTCTTCATACGGCAAAATTGCATATCACATTACCATAATACCAGTTCCGTTGGTAAAAACGGGCAGAGTAGGTACGCGAAGTTATGTAATCGCGGCGGCGGGCGGTGGCGCAGCTGTGAGCGATAGTGCGGATTAGGGCTGCCAGCCTTTTTTTTCTGATCCTGCAAGGGATAAATGCTCACGCTCACGGGATTTTAAATTTTTCCACATAAAAACATGTATTTTATGTTGTTTTTATTACTAGCTAATAGCTATATTTTTAAGAACACCGTGTAAGCTTTAACATATCTTTGTTTGATTTTACATATTTGTAAATTTCAATGCAGCTAATCGTAGTTGTAAACGGTCATTAATTCGCTTTTTATCAAATCCGGAGTACATTTTTTGCGCGCATCAGTCCATTTTAATGCACTCTGCGAAAAAAAAAACGCTCCACAAAACAGTTGCAACTAAGGATACTAGGAATAATGTTGAAATACGGGACAGAGTATGTCCCGGCGGGACGTTTAAAATTATGCCTGAAGTACGGGGCGTCCCGGGAAATACGGGACGTCTGGCAACACTAGTGCGGATTATCATGAGGGCTCAGAATGTCATGTGCCTTAGCCTTGCCTAGACAATATTACGTTTAGGCAGAATTTGTTTTTATTCGATTATTATTTGATATAAATAATTACATATAAGAAATAGCAATTATTCGGTAAATAAGCTTTGTAAATAGTTAATTTCTGGATGAAGAAACTATTTACAGGTTGATGAATCTCATTCATTATGTTATTTAAATAATTAGCATAAATAAAAATTATATTAATGATATTATTGACACGAACAGTAAGACAATATAAACAAAACGTTGTACCTATTATTTATGAAACAAATATCTGAATAACAGATTATCCTTGAATAAATTAACTATAGAAAAAAAAAACAACTATGTGAATACGATTATTAAGTTATTATTCCCAAATGCATTTTATATTCACATTATTTTTTAGGGTCCCGTACTCAAAGAGTGCCAACGAAACCTTATTACCTATACCTTTAGAACCGTAATAGGTAGATACTTGAAAATTTCACAGAATGTGTATTTTTTCTATTGCCGCTATAACAGCAAATAATAAAAACCAAATAAAAGGTATTACCTATATACAGGAAACGTCTTCTTGGCGTTTTTTGCTTGACGTTTGTCCGGAACCCTTCGTGCGCGAATTCGACTCGCACTTGGCCGGTTTTTTAATAAACTTTTGCGCAATTGGACGATATTGTCATTACAAGGATGTATTTATTTTATTTATTTAGGACCCTTTGATTGTGCAGATCGCTCAAAATAACAATACAGAAGAGTTCAATGGAAACACTGGAAACTGCTAAACAAACAATAAACCCAGAGCTTTTCTAATGCCGCTCGCGACGTGACAACTCGATGATCTCCAAGCATTGTAAACATAAAATCGCTGGAAATTTTATTGCATTTTGTTATTGGTATAGAGAAACACCCATCAAGCGACATGCTTTCTGAAAAGATTCTCGTAAACGTTTGCACGGGTTGATCCTCGATACGTGGTAAGTTTGATTGGATTTCTAATATTACATCACGTTGGATTTGTTATGATACGTGTATTTTGTATTGTATTATAAAGTTGTCATCATAAGTCATCGACCGTGTTAAACATCAACGGATCAGCTCGCAACTTACTCGAAATACGTTAACTGTTTTTTTTTTATTTAGGCGAAGTCGGGTACAAAGTATCCTATGTTTGAACCGGGGTGATAATCTACCTGTACATACCAAGTGTCATGAGAATCAGTTCAGTCATTTTATTTTATAATTTTTTTTTTTAATCTTTAAGTTACAAGTCCTGCTACGATTTTATTATAATACTACGTGCCCCGGCGAACTTCGTTCCACCTCAGATTTTTTTTTAGATGTTTTAATAGTTATTCACTGAGTCATGGATGGTTTCTATGTATTTAAGTATTTGTATCTATTAAATATATCGTCGTCTAGTATCCATAACACAAGCCTTATTGAGCTTATTATGGGGCTAGTTCGATTTGTGTAAGATTGTCCCCTAATATTTATTAATTATTTATTTTATTTATTTATTTATTCACTCATCAAAAAACCGTTCATTAATTCGAGGCAGAGACAAACCCAAAAAATCAAAAATCATAAAAATCGGTCCATCTGTTCTCGTTTTATAAATGGTGTATAACTAACCTGACTTTGTTTTATGTGTATATGTAGCTAGAATATATTAACAAATTTTCTTAAATTAAAAATTATTCAATTGCTAAAATATTTGCCTGACACAATGAGTTAAAATTTTTAAATTCAGGCGCCTTCGGGGCGGCCTTCATACCTTGCTTCGATTGCCTTGTCTTCTACTAGTTCAATAATACCCCATATAGTAACATAAATACAATGGCTTTTCCCGTGAATAATGGCATTGTCCGCCATTGTGCGAAAAGGCTTAAGGTGTTAGCAATCATCATCGTAACGACAATGCTTATGTTCAGCGTTTTGTGCCCTTAATGACGGTGGTTCAAGCTGGTCGGTTTTCTTAAAAGAGCTCTGTTATAGGGGTATAAAAAAACTGGATAAGAATATGCAAAAAAAGCATTCGATGGCGGTGCGGGTTACAGCATTATTGCTTTCCAACGACGATGTGTATCAAGCTATAAAATTAAACAAAATATAATTGATACCGTGGAACCAAACGATGACCCTCTTTATGTTTGTAAGGAAAACCGACCTACTCAAATCACCTTAAATGACACCTCCTTTTAAGATCATTAAACTCTACTTACCATGATTGTAGTTTTCACATATAGACATATTGAATGCTCTATGTACGTATACTGCGGTATATGCGGAGCAGGCTAGTTGATTGTAATAATATAAACTTAACCTAAAACCACATATACCCCATTAACTAGTTCAGTGTTCACGTTAATGTTAAATGACAGGAACTAAATTTTGGGATATTACGTTTATAGACGACCGCGATTATTTGCTGGGGCGATTCGGGATAATCCCGGAAAGTCCGGGAATCCTTGGCTTAGTTGAAAGACGAGCAATCACCGTATATATTTTGTACACCAGGGTTAAGCTAGTCACGGGTCACTGGCTTATGTCGTTAGTAAATATTAGAAGTAGCCGTCACGTTTTGATTTACTTGATAGTGAAATCAGATTGTGAACTTAATGAATCATAGGAAGTTTACGTTTCTCTAAGTGTCATATCAGGGACAATCATCAAATGCACTAATGGGTGGATAAATGTAATCAAAAATAGGCAGAAACAATAAAAACTAAGCTATCAAATTGACTAGTAAGATTATTGACTTTTTGGGTATTTCCTATACAATCGTTTGTACTTTCGAACGAGAAAAATTGTATCCCAAAATTTCCATTCCAGATCGTCACATTTTTTTAAAGATTTTTTTTTCATTTCTATGAACGTGACGTACCGTAAGTGCATTTCTCAAAAAGTTTGTAGATCAATTAACAGATCCTTAATTGATTGATTTTGTTACCAATATTTCTGATGATTATTAATGATTGGTTCATGTTTTGTTAATTTATTTGGATAATTAGGGTAAAATATTCTTAATAGAATCTTAGTTATGCAAAATAACCAATAAAATGTTTGTTTATCATTAAAATAAATAGGTAACAAAATAGCAAAGTTTTGTGACAGTTTTGCGTCCGCGTCCATACAAATTTATGTACAAACTTTTTGAGAAATGCTCGGAAACATAATTTTCCATACAAAAATATGTTTGAAAATACAAACGATTCTGAGCAAGAAAATTCAAAAAGTAAATATTCTAAGAAAAAAAATTAAACCTTTTTGAAAAATGCTCTTCTGCGCTATTCTTTACATTTATTATGTTTGATTTGCTGGTGGGAACCTACAAACAATGTTTATAAACAAATAATTGTTTACTGCAAACAATTTGTTTGTAAACATTGTTTGTTGTTAATGTGTCACATTAATTAATATACGTCGTCGTTTACATCGTTTACAAAAGAGGTTTTAACTGTTTCCTATAGACCGTATCTTGCTGTCTCTAAATAGGGTTGAAACACGCAGTTTTTTGCATGAAAGTTTAACAAGCTATAACTTGAAAACGGTGACAGATATTAACAAAGTTTATTTGGTGAAAACAATTATCTAAGGCCATAGGCGATGCCATATTTGCAGGTAAGTCCCTCGTCTACCCTGGATAAAATAACTATTAATGCAAAAAATGATTATTTCTTGTTGACCTGTGCTGTTTACACTCAGTAAATTGCGACAGTAATACGAGTATAAGAAGACACGGATGAATCCAATCTAAAAGTTAACTTTTAATACATTCAAACAGTATATTAACTCTCAAAGTATTTAAAAGGATCGTGTTACAATGAACTTAACACTTCCACGAAGCACTGAAGAAACTTCCCTCTGTAAAGTCCTTAACGCGAATCTTTGTAGACAAGCGGCAGATAAAAAAGTTCTACGCATACAATGGGCCCGCACTCCACAAACTTTGCTCTTGGAAGGTTTATTTTTATAAAGTGTCGTTTATAATTAAGTTAAGGTTGTGTAGTTATAGAACAGCGTGTAAATCCAATACGGGCGAATATTTAAACGATGGTTAGTATAGGGCCTATCTGGGGGTACGGCAGTGCCCCCGCCAAGTCGAGCGAGACAAAGGTACGGCCCGGCCGTACCATCCTTTTACTCGTAGCCATACAGGCCATTTTCATTTTCAGCCTCCCGTAATTTTGTGCTGTCTAAAGCTAGAACCCTGAATTTTCAGGGATATACAGGGCATAATAAGACTTAAATATATTCTCAATAACATTGAATTTGAACGTGTGGTTTAAAAACTATTAGGTACGTCAAAGTTCCTTGGTTTTGTCATTGACTGACTGACTGATCATCACAATTCCAAGGTACTGCTAGCAGACCCACAAGCTCCAAATTTTAAACATAATTAGTTTATAGCCTATCAAGTCATTCAAAACCTAAAAATATTGCAATTTCAATACAAACTGCATAAGTAAGTGTGTAAACATACACAAATAAATGCGATTACAAAGTTACTTTTGTAGTTCAAATGGAATGGATTGGAATGTAATGTAATAAATAAAGGAAGACCACTTACAAACAGAAATGAGATCCCATCAAAAACATTACATGCAAAAAGATGCATGTCTCGCAACGCAGTTCTTCTACAACAAAAAAGTTTTGAGATGTAATGTTAAACCAAGTCAGTACCGGTGGGGTGTCCACAGAACTCGATTTCCACCGACTTGCCTATTATTTACCCGTGGAGGATTCTTTATTTGAGAACTATACCTATAACATGTGTTCCTCCACGATTAAATAATAAACAAGTCGTTAGGATTTTTGTGATACCTTAGTTTTGACACTGTTTGAGGAGGGATGTTGGTATGCAGAAAATAGGGTATTTCCTGTAGTCAATACAAATTACTTCACGCTAGCTTTTAAATCTGTCTTCCAAAATTTGCAAATATCAACTAAACTACATTAAAAATTCATGATATAAACATCGTACATACTTTCAGGCAACCGCTGTTTCAATTGGCTGTCTCGCGATTTTTTTTCATTGTGTTGATAGTAGGCCTGTGTTCAGCTATGGGACGTATAATAGGCTGATGATGATGATGACGTATATAAGTTTACGAGATAACGTCTATGACAAACTCAACACAAATGCCTCATCACCAGTTTTAACTTCAGCCAGATTTATTTAAATTCGGCTCGTGGATACAAATAAGTAATAAGCAATCAAAATGGACAAGTTCTTAATTTAATTTAATTCTTAAGTATTCAGCCACCAGGCAGGAAGGCGCCGCTAAATGAAGTTTGCCGCTTTAATGAGTTTCTCCTAATTTAATTGAACTTTTTCATATTCTTTTCCACAATTCATAATCCTATAAATTTATAAAGATTAACAACTTCGTGGTTATTTTGAGTACTGTTCAACAGTTTTTCTTCAGCATCTTGAAATATGTAACAGAGTCCGCACATCTTGCATAGATTTGGCGAATAAAGGCTGAGGCCTGGCCAATAGGCCGTGAAGATAAGGCTATATTGCCTCGGAATGCAATTTTAAAGACGATGGCCGACAGAGACCCTCTGATAAAGTACAAAAAGGATGACGTATTGTCAATGGCCCCTAAACCTTAATCTTGTAACATGCTTCAACTTACATAGGCAAATTGCTTGGATTCGATCCTTATAAATTCAAAATTAAATATTTTTTAAGGGTAGGTATGTAAAATGTGCTGCGAATTAATCAAGATCATGTAGATAGAACTTCCTTTTACGAATTTAAATTTAGAGAAAAGCTTTTTTAAGGACAGGTTTTGTCCCTGGATTTGTATGATCGTCACTCCAGTCACTGCGGGTGCGGAGTATCTGATTTTCAAAGTAAGAGATCTGAGACTAGTAATAACTTGTGATGATAGAAACAGTAATGTAGCTACTGGCCTGGATTTATATTATTCGATTATCAACGTTTCCTACGCAACTAGGTTGAAATTTAATAATGCCCGTTGTATGTGATGATAGAGACAGTATTGTATAGCTACGGGCCTGGATTTATATTATTAAATTTCAACCTAGTTGCGTAGGAAATAACGTTGATAATCGAATAACATAAATCCAGGCCAGTAGCTACAATACTGTTTCTATCATCACAAACTATTAGTAACTACTGAATTGGGGGATAGATTTCGGAAAACAGTAAACGGTTTGACGAAGGTACAAATTTAGTACTAATGATTGACACTTAGTCTCAGATCTAGTACATTAAAAATCATTCCCGTCCGCCATTACGAGTAGGTACACTACTCCCATACAAATTCTTATCAGGGTGTAACTTTTTTTGTGTACTAAAAAAATCCAAAATATGTACGTACAAATAGATACAAATTTGGTACTAAATCTTAATATAAACATATTCGGGCTATAACACTGACCGACAGAATGGCTGACCATTTTATTTGCGCCATAATATTTTTTTTGCGAGGTATAATTTTTTTTCATGTCAGGTACAAAAAAGGTACAAAAGCTTGGCATAACTTCAAAGATCTTTCATGGACCAGTCATCTTGACGGTCGCGGATTTTTGTTGATTATAATATTTTGTGCTTTTCTTGTGGTTGCGCGTTAAAATAAAGGCGCGGGCTGCCTCTGTTTTAATAGACTAGGTCCTAGAACACTAAATTAGTATACCGTTGAATATAATATTGTTTTCTACAACCACTGTCGTACGACTGACATAGATGAAAGGCCCCTGTGAAAAAGTACAAGGAAATATGTCGATGTACAGAACCAGGCTTGCGCGATCCCGATTCGGATATAACTGCTTTATAATTTATATCTAACGAAACGTGATCAGCCGCCTAGAAAGTTCAGATATCTACCAACTAGAATGTTAAAAGAGCGTTTATTCAGCAAATTTAAATTGAATCAAGATTTATTTACGTAGTACGTAGGCAATTCGTTTGAGAGTGCAATTACGGTGCGCGGATTGGCCGTGCAAATAGAAAACTCGCATTCAATGATTTTTTTATTTAATCGTTTAGTGAAAGCAGTTCACGTAATTTGTAGCGGTTGCAGAATAGGCTCTCCCTCTCATGGTGTCTCGAGGACTTACCGCATGCAATATTGAACCTCTAGTGAAAACTATTTTATTTGAATGAAATTGAAAATAGTAGCGTATTACAGGCCCGTATTTTAGAGATCCAGGGCCCCTAGGCACTTGGTACTGAAAAGGCAAGCCATGCTTTTGGACTTATATGAAGGGTTAGGCTGCGTATGATAGAAGTTTTTAAAGAATCCTTATTAAGATTTATGTCTAAAAGCGAAAACGGTTAAAATTTGTTTGGATACAGTTAGTGGTATTTTTCGGGATTTGCTTGGGGATGTTAATCGATCGGTTGTGAAATCACAAGAGTCGAAATCGCATTGATTGACGCTACTTATTTAATTTCACTACTTTAACAATGTACAGCAATCTTTAGCAATTTCGAACAGAAATTCTAAACATTATTATAAGTGGAGATGTCGGAAGATCATGTTATATAGATTTAATAATACCCAACTTAACTAATTACTTAGTTTGACTCTTTTGGTTGGTTTGAGTTTGGAGAGAATTCCTATTTTAAGTTAAGATAGTTAATTCAGCTTAATTAGGTAATTATAATATCTAACTAATCGTGACTAAGAGGTTTAAACACTCTATTCATTTCTATGAATATGATTTTATTAGATTCGAAGCAGATCTTTGGAGAGGCTATTGTACAAAATGATAATGCCACGGCAAAACCACGATATTGTTACTGAAAATCACAAAATTAAAGTCGGATAGGTATGCTGCCGTCCTAGTCAAAAAGGCGACTTTTTGCTATGGAAGTTCATAGTAAAAAGTCGCCTTTTAGACTAGGACGGCAGTATGGGCCGAGGTAGCGAGCTATTAATAATGCACTAATGCAGTCGGCCGGCAGTTAAATTCTATCGCGGCGCTCACAGCGTTATTAATTTCTAATGCTAGTTTTATTGCGTCAGCACTATAATGGGTTTAGAATGCGCTTGTGCCAAGGTCGAGCTCCACAGAAGGGTTAGGTCAATCGGAAGCTATTGCGCTAGTAGGTAGTAGTAGTATATTACTGCAGAAACCGGGAAAAAGTAAAGAGCTGCACGAGGCTGTACGAGGCTGGCAATCCCTTTTCACGCCGATGTAAATATGTATAGTGTTTTTCTCAAATATGCAATGAAATAAATTAAAAACACTCAAAGAAATCAAACTTTATTTTCTAGAGAAACTAAAAGTAAACTAGACAAAAAAATTGAATTACAGAATAATTTTCCGAATGGGGTCAACGAAATCTCGTCTCGTTTAACCCTATGAAGATACAGGTCTGCGCATTCTCTGCCAAGAACACCCCCTTTTGTCCAGCGCCACAGTTTCAAGGAACGTCCCTATCTCCAATAGCATTGGGATCCTTGGCGTTGACATTGCCAACGACGTGCAGTTTCGGGGTCACCTGGAAGGCAAGGCAAAACTTGCCTTAAAAAAGCTGGGTGTGCTAAGCCGGGCCAAACAGTACTTCACCCCGCGGCAGCGCCTTTTGCTTTATAAGGCGCAAGTCAGGCCTCATATGGAGTACTGTTCACATCGCTGGGCTGGAGCACCAGCTTATCAGCTTGACCCCCTCGACGCCATCCAGAGACCGATCCGGTTCTCTAGAACCTTTCTGGCGCGTACAATAAGGATCTGGAATGAGCTTCCTAAGATTTTTCCACTGCGCTACAATATGGGATTTTTTAAAAAGGGTGTCATCAAATTTCTTCGAGACCGGCAACGCATTGGCAATTAATGCATCTAGTGTTGCAAATGTCTATAGGCGGGGGTGACCGCTTTCCATCAGGTGGGCCGTCTGCCTGTTTGCCAGTCTATAGCAATAAAAAAAAAACATTTTCTCTCCAAAACCTGTTTGAGTATACATTTTCACCGCTAATACTTAGATGAAATATTTTAAATGTCTATTCGTGTAGTTAATTTTGCTGTTCTAGTTAATTGCGGGGCTTCTATTTCTAGTCTGAGGGACGCAAGCTACCTAACCAACCTAACCTAAAAGAAAAACGGGATATTTCTTTACTTTTTCTATGCGGGGGGCTCTGCCCCCCGAGCCCCCTCGTCTGTGGCTTTGTTTTGCGAGAGGTCAGGTTCTGGGGAAGAATCGACTTTTTACATCTGCTACGCCGCTGGCAAACAAACATGGCAATCTATTGTCCTGTAAATTTCATTAAAAATATCGCTGTATAAATTTAATTTAAAAGATTTTTTCATTAAAACTATATACCTACTTACCAATAATATTAATTTTATTGATCAAATAGTTTTTTAAGATTAGTTATTATATTGATCGAAGCGTATTTATTAGGAGATCAATATTAAAAAGCATACTACATATATAAACTACCAAGTATTAAAAAAAGCTCAATCATTAAAAAATGGTATCACATACATTTTTGTATACCAAACATAATTATCATGTGACCTTATTAGCAGTTCATTTATAATTTATCTATAGCTCAACTAATATAGACACAATAATTTATTAAAAGATTTTATACAAATATAAAAGGCATTTATTTTTAAAAATGCTCATTTATGATTTTAGAAGCTCAATTAAATATTTCTCTTTTATTATTAAGATGGCATTGTATGGTTAATAATACATAATTAATGAGTATGAGTATAATATGGCAGTATCCTTACAAAATGTAGTATAACAAAACAACGTGTAAATAATAATGAAATTTTCTGAGCTAAAGCTGTCTTTAGTATAAATTTATCAGTACCTATACCGGCTTACCTGCGTCTAGAATTCTCGCCTCACGTATTGAATACAGATAAAGTTCTCGTTCACAGGCGTCTCCCGTGGCTTCTGCAAATAGAAACTGCTCCGCACGACCGAAGAATTTATTTTAGAAGTTCTGTAGGTGTTAATATTGTATATTTATTGCAGTCACAATACATGTGATACCTGCCCCCGCTGGTACGCTGGTACTGGGTACTTTGTCTTGCTTGGTGTAACTTTTTTATGCGTGTCATGCTAGTTGAATCCTGATTTATAGGGTTCCGTACCTCAAAACGAAAAAAATAAGATCACTTTGTTGTCCGTCTGTATGTCTGTCTGTCTGTCCGTCTGTCACCCTTTATCTCGAGAACGCGTGGAGGTATCGAGTTGAAATTAAAACCATATACTCAGGTCTACGATTCCTTGAAGCTGTAAAAAAATCTAACTTCTAAGTTAACGTGAAACAAAGATGCGGCCGTGTATGCCGCAAATACGTAAATTTCGCCACTCTCAAGGAAACCAAAATTCATGGTATACTTTCCGTTGATCTAGAACTATGAAATTTGGCAAGTAATACCGTCATATACTACATGTATAGGGAAAAATCTGAAAACTTTACTAAGGGAATCAAAATTTATAGGGTACCTAAGTAGGTACTTTAAAATATGTACCTTCAAATTTGTACGGAATCCTCGGTGTGCGAGTCCGGTTTTTGAAATATAAGTTTCTAAATTATTAAGTCTTAATCAAAATTTGAATTTTATTATCACTACAGAATTCAAATTTTGATTAAGACTATTTATTTTATAGTATATACTATAAAATATACTTCATCATACGAGTCAATGGCTTTTATTAAACTCATATTCTTGCTATTCGACCGACTCTCAGTTATCTTTGTCATTGTTGTTGTAAGAAAAAGGATTTCAGTAAATAAAACCAGAACTTACAAAAAAAATAATTTATATAAATTTATACGACAACCCGTTTAAAATTTTCTATAAATTTACACACTTTATTCACACTCGCATAACAATGATTTATCGAGAAGTAGGTATACTACAGTGTACATTTGGAAAGTAGGTACCTATAGCATATTCAGAAATATTAGTCAGTTTGTTGCTCAAAATTACAGGAATACAAATAGTCTGAGCGGATATATGCATATAATTTACTTCGAAATATTATATTCGTTAACTGATTCTAGAATACTATAAAGATTGTATTAGTCATTCATTGGAAACCTTGTTTGTAAAATGACGCAGTATGTATTTACTTTGAAAGGGAAATAGACAAAGGTAAGCACAGCTGAAGTCTGTTCATGCGCGGTCTTTTTGTCAGTCACAATAACAGTGGTATTTATGAGTACTAGGCTAATTCTTTTTGCCTAATTGCTAAGCCGGTCAAAATACTTAAAACAATACACTCCTTCTGTCTCGCATAAAAGGGAATTACGAAAGTGGGTACATTTATAAAAGCGCTTTCCATTTGCGTCATTCTCTTAGCAAAAATAGAGCGACATTTAGTGTTACAGTATTTTGATACAATTTGTTTATCCACTCCAGGGATGTAGTGGACAAAGCGAATTTGGGCGCCGCGCCGTTGAACACAAGCCCGAGAGTACTCGCAGGCGACCGCCGGATCTCCCTCGCTTAATCCTCGCACTATTCTACGTGTTTTGAACACAAAATAATTTGAGCAAAAAAATACCACGGACGAGACTTTTACAAACTAATTTTGTAAGACTGCTCCTGTATTTTAACATGACATTAAACAATTTATAATTATTACAAACAATTAACATGTAATAGTTTCTCTTACTAAGTAAGGAATTACGCCTCTTGGCAAGAAGATCCATAGACATATTTATATTTCATATTCAATAAAAAAATATTAATTAGACCTCAGTAATGTTTAATACACGCATTATATAAATAAGTATAACCTTTAAGGTTAACAACAATGAAATAAACGAGCTTTATATAATTGACGTATTGCTAACGTGTATAAATGAGTATTTGGAATGTATTTATGATTATTTACATTATTTACAGTTTTATGAAAGCGTATTACTTCCCGATTTCCATTAAGTATACGATGCTATGAGAAACGGGTGGATCTTTGATCATGTCAACCACTAGTCCGTTTCAGAAGTATTGACGAAATGATAGGAGACTGATAAGTCTCTGTCGACTCTCGCCATCTACACGTGGCGTCTGGGGTGGCGGTCGACACGATCAACAACTCATCCAAGCATACATACAGACACAAAGTAGATACAATATTTACATGAACATTTATAATTATATACACAGCTAATCAGTAAATCACAGCTCCTGATTGAAAATTCATATTCACGACTGAACGGTCGGTTTGTTCTTATTGTGAACCACTACTGAACCACACGACGTCGAAACATCTCGAGCTTTGAGGAATAAGTAGGTTTTCTGAGGATTATATTTTATTATATTTTTGAAAATGCAAATAGACATTCAGGTCAAGTGGAGGTTTACGACAAGAACAACAGATTAGACCTTAAAACGACTAGAAAAGAATACAACCATCGATATATTATTATCAACTATTATTAGAGAACTAAGTTATTTCTTTCTTTAATCTTATTCAAAAAGTGACGGATCGACACTATTTTTCTTGACGCCTAGTATTCCGTATATCTCTATTTACATCAAATAGGTAATCTGATACTTTTTAAATAACAAACACATGCAGGGGGAATACACATTAAATCAAATCACGATACTACATTTAACTCGAGATCACTTCAGCTTTGGTTTGGTACGTGACTTTCTTGGTCACGTTTCGTTTGAACGATTGATGTCGACTGTCACTCTCCATGCTCACTTCACTGGACTCGGAGTCCGGACAGTAGGGCACAGCGTCCGGACACACTTGACGTTCCACGCACGGGACGGGATTGTCGAAGGAATGTTCGAGGGTTCTCATACGGTATGAGTCCGGGTAGTGCCTCGAGTTGCGTTTGTTGGAGCGCGGGCGCGCGTCCAACGGGTCGCGGCATCAGGAGCAGCGCGCGCGCGGCGGCCGGCACGTGCCCGCGCGCGCCTGCCGTCACAACCGGCACATCTCGTGCTGCGATACCGACGAGTACATCATTGTTGATACTGGATACTGTAACACGAAACGATACATTACACGACAGTCGACAAGACATTAGCCCTCGGTAGAAGTTCAATCAAGATGGTGATCTGTGATCAAAGCCATTTCATTCAGATTAATTTGGAAAGCGCTATTCATGAAGGATTGGGAACCGTAGCTGGGCACTTAAAACCGTTCGTTGAATGGCAGCAATTTTCGTACAAAAAAAGTCCAAAAATAACATAAGTAATTTACGTACAGTCGAGTTCATCATTATCTGAGCAAAGAACGGATCAAAAATATCTGATCTAGTTCTTATGCTTCTGACAATAGGGTCTTGTTCAGATGTTTTTGGTCCAATCTTTGCTCAGATAATGATGAACTCGACTGTACGCAAATACAAATAAAAATAAAAAAGTTCTGATTTTTAAGTTTTTATAAATTTTCCATTGTTTAACGCATTATAGGTATACAGCAATTTAACGGATGTTAAGGAGGCCGTCTATGATGTTTAAAATTTTAACTATTATAAGTCAATCGTACGTTCAAAATTTCAACCCCACAAATTAACGGTGTTCAGTGCGCAGCTATGTCGGGGACCATCCACAGGTAATTATTTAGCTTGAGCCTTGAACGCGTGAAATACTCCACAGAGCGCCATTTGACAACACTGCACACTGCACAGTAACTTAGTTGGCAACAAAATTAAAGTATGTTTACAACCAAGTCTCAACTACTCTCCTCACTGTACTTGGCAGTTGAATAAAGAAGGTCCCTTTAAAAACATTGAATCATTGTTTAGCTTACCCTGGCCCACATAATCGAACTTTGGGTAAACGTTTGTGTAAGTCGCAATTAGGAAGCTCGACAAATGTTTGCCGTGAGCCCGTTAATCTGCGGTGACGCAAGTCACTGACACGGGATCCCAAACTCCTGTGGCCTTTTTGCGTGGGTGTGAGCAGCTTTACACTTTATAGTTAATAAACAAATATTACTAATTAACTTGGTTCGTAATATACAGGGTACCTTTTATTGATTACCAAACTTTTCAATCCTATTCGTAAACATGAAGTCATTTTAGGATACAATTCTGAGTAAAACTGACTACGCATAGTATTTTAAAAGAACTACCTTTTCATACTAATGTGCACTGCGGTATTAAATATAAAAAGGTAGTTGCGTTTTATATTTTGTATTAGCGTAAAAATAGTTTAAAACACGACAAAAGGCACCTTGTAGGCTTTGCAATCTCAAATGTAAGCTAAACAATCAAAACAAAGGACACATTTAAAGATTATTGATGAAATAGAATGATATTATACAGGGAAGTAAGTGTTATATAGTGTTAAACTGATGTTTGCTTTGTGACGATGCATGCAATACTGAGGACGTACATAACAATTTGCAACGGTGACTTAATGGATCAACAGAGCTTTGCAGAGAGGATTATTTAATTTGGAAAACCAAGTGCACATAGGTAAAGAAACGACGTTAATATAGGCCAAGGACACACGGTAGCAAACCCAGTCATTTAGTAAATCTTTTCTGAAGCATTTAAATAAAACACTAAGTTTCATGGATAACGTACCGGTCACTGAAGATAATGTAATAATACATTGACTTCACGGAAAAAATATATAGCAGGTATTCATATGATTCATAGTAAAATAAGGTCATAATTCTGCTGTGACGCTTGGTTGTATGGTAAGGCTTCCTTAATCGGTACGTCTGCATGTAAAGTCAGGGTAGTTTGACATTTCCACAGTAACAGGTAATGCTTTCTTAAAAACACTCTGATACATTGTAAACACGCTTGAGATACCACATGCATTGTCCACAAATGTGTCTGAGCGCATGACATAATAAATACTGGGTTATAGTGCAACTTGTGAAGTTATACAAAGTCCACACGTACCTCGACTACGGCTGTAAAGATGGAGTTATTTCTTAGAAAACCCATCTACTTAGCAACGTGTATTGAATTGTCTTCATCGATCCTTTTAGAGAGACTTAATTTAGGCAGAGTTTAGATATAGAATAGATACTTAATATCTCAACAAGGCACTTGGAAATGTGAAGGAGAAATGAATCTGTATAAAGAAAAGCCGAGTCGCTATATGTAAGTTTGTTCACAGGAGTTTTGTCTAATTTGCTGTATCCCGGTTAGTTCGCTCGATGAGTAATAGCGACGCGTTGAGCGGAACTGAAAGTAAACAACCAAATCTAAGTAAAAAGCATACAAATTTGCAACTTAGTAGAAATGCACTAAATGTCACTAAAAATACTGTCATTTCATTGTCGCACTCAAATTGGCAACATTATTTTATTTTCAAACTAGCACATTAAAACAAACAATACATTGCCTTAAAAAAACAAAGTTACTGTTGTTCTAACTCATTTTGGTTTTCGTATGTGCAATTAAAAGTACGTTTTGTACGGTGCTTTATCCCATTTTCGTCACTCATGATCGAATAAAAGCGCATAAAAGTGGTAGTGAATAGACTCGCAGATGTTTCTTAATCATTTGTGACAAGCGTCATGTTCGGAGTGGCACTAGACAAAACGCATCTAGTGTCGGGGAATATCCCCATGTCGTAGACATCATAACGTCAAGGCTAATCAGCGATATTATTTGTACCTGGGACTGTTTAGATCGCAGTTGGGGCTGGTACTTTCGCCGAAGCTTGCGCGGGCAACACACGCACAGGATCCTTAGGAAAGCCCTGGAACAAAGAAATATTATTTTACAATCTCTTCTTAGTTAAGTACTATGTCTGTACAACAGTATAATTTTTATTGATCAAGGCTTTTGATACTAATATCACATTCGTCCCTGATCGGTATTTGGTGTTACTTTCATCTTTAGGGATGGTGTACCACACGCCAAACTTTTTTTATTGCAAGAACGAAGAGGTAAACCTTATTTGACATCGCTGTGGTATATACTTTTGATTACATTCCAGCCGCATTTCACTTAAATATAATATGTTTAAGAAAAACAATCCGCTTGAGTTTAGATATTAGATGATAAATTATAATAATGTGACCAATTTATTAAAAGTTCTTTTATAGTTGGACTACACTACGCTACGACGTTCGCAGAGGTCGAAAAAAGGTTTTATTAATATATATATATATATATATATATATATATATATATATATATATATATATATATATATATATATATGGCAAACAGCAACAGGAATTTTTAATGTTGGCACTTGGCAATAATTCCTCTCTTTATTACAAAATGTGTCTACACATATCTACTGAAATAAATATCTGGGTCAGTCTTGCACACATCGATCTAGTTAATATACTCGTATCTGCCGTCCTATGATTAAAACTGGACTAATCTCTATGTGGAGTTGTATAGAGGTTAGTCTAGTTTTAGATATCGTACGGCAGATATGAGACAAGTTTTCGTAAGAAGCTATACCGATATATCATTTGTAGATATTTCTGACCATCAAAACATCGTAAGGCCGGCTTTACACCTGTAAGTTTTACTTACGTAAGTAAGGACGCAGCTATACGATAGACTGAGATAGTCAGTCAGCTATCTCAGTATAACGTATAGCTGCGTCCTTACTTACGTAAGTAAAACTTACAGGTGTAAAGCCGGCCTTACATAAATTGGATTCCGAATGAGGATTATGAGAATACCTATGAAATTGAGGCATATTGAAAGGTACGGAAAGAACATATAGAAAGAATATCTTGGCACCTTTTTCTTGAAAATGAGATTTTAGTTTCAAAACGTAGAGCTTGCAAACTATAACTTACAACTTCATTAGTGTCATACTTTCTGGCGGTCACATAGTATCGTACCGAATTTAAAATACAATCAAAAATGTATAAAAAAGGTACTAAATTGTACGTTATTTAAAAAAAATGTACTACACATACAGTTAACGGCCATAAAGAATGCACATCGATCTTTGGAAAGAGACAATCGGCTAATTTCGACTTCGTATAGCGATATCTGTGTCGCACACACCATGACGTTTGTTTTGTCAGTCGTGGTTCAAATGCGAGAGAGTGTAGTCGCATATCCAAGTCAATATATATATAGAGTTGGTAAAACTTTTACAAAATTAAAATTGTACTATGGCACCTATAGGAAAAAAAGGTAAGCCGTTACTTTGCCAGTCACGCGAAATTATCTACAATGATTATAAATATTTTGTAACTGAAGCCGACCAATTTAAAAAAACATGAGGATGTTAATGTAAGTAATTATTTTAAGAAGGTTCAACAGAGAGTTGCAGATGCCACTGGAATGTCAAGAAGAATTTTGAACAATTTATTAAACGAAGTTGGCACTGGCACTGATACACATTCTAGTGGAACAAAGTTCAGCTCTCCGAAAAATGGGAGACCAAAAAAACAATTTTGTTTAGATATGGACGATTTTGATTATGATGTTGTTCGAAGAATGGTGTACGATTTTCATCTGCGTTACAAAGAACTGCCGACAGTAAAATCATTAAAAGCTAAATTATCTGTTTTACAGCTCTATATATTCCACGTGAAATCAAAACAAAACAACAATAAAGTACTTAGTTCTAAATTCAAATTCTGATGAACGATTAATCTAATAATTAATGTACATGGAAATTAGCATTCGTTTCTGATTCGTTTGTATTCGGAAATGCGATGATTGCCGATGTGCATTCTTTATGGCCGTTTACTGTACTTACGAGAAAACAACGATTAATCGTGTCACGGTTAGGAAGGATACTTTCTGGCGGGCGCTATCTATTTTACTATGTTGCCGTCGCGTTTTCTACTTTCTTATGAATCAGTAAAAATGTACGAGAAATGCACTAAATTTAGTACGTTTTTCGTAAATTTTTTTGATGCTACTTTGAATTCGGTACGATACCATGTCACCGCCATAAAGTATGACACCTTGATTTGATTACAGTAGTAGTGTAGTAGTATATATTTTTTTCACTTTTAAAGAAATGGTTACCATAGATAGTATTTTTAATAATTGCTCACTATGTTTAACTTTTAAACTGCTATACCTGAAAAGGTTACACAGTGGACTAAACATGTTCTTTCCGTGTACCCTTCAATTGATACAGCAATCGTTAGTCGAAAGTTGCTTCATTATGCCACAATTGGGTACTTGACTGTAACCGAAATTTGTCAAAATTATATAAGATCATGTTAAATTTTTTTTTTTTTTTTTATGAAATAGGGGGCAAACGAGCAGACGGGTCGCCTGATGGTAAGCAATCACCGTCGCCCATAGACACCTGCAACACCAAAAGAGTCACAGGTGCGTTGCCGGCCTTTCAAAATAAGCAAACTAAGGAAATATGTTAAAGTTTTGAGTTTGAAAACTGGCGTGTAACTTTTTTTATTAGCCGGTAAAGCTGGGAAAGTTTATTTTAAAAGTTAGAAAATAATAAAAAAACTATTAATACCATTGAATAACCCATAAAATGTATGGTAACTTTTGTTATGAAAACGTTACGATGAACGCAAGTTTTAACATACCTACTTGTAGAACAAAGTACATGATTGTTTTTTCAAACAAAATTTCGATCATGACATGACGTCACATTCTAAGAGGCTGCAGTATGAAGCGTTTTTGGCACGTTTTTGGGACAGTATAAAAATGAGATTTTAACATTGTTGTATCTCGGTGAGTTTTTATGATATTAAATTAGTTTTTTTCACTAATATTTTTATTATTGAGAGATCTTTCTATAACATATCACAGAAAGAAGTTGTCAAGTAGGCAATTGTGTCATACTCGTATGAGTGCCTCGTAGTACCAAATTTTTAACAAGTTTGATCGTTTATTTTTGATTCCTCCCACGTTTTCAGAATGTACTTGTCAACATAACAAATTTACGAAGCGTACTTAACTCGCCTACCTAACTGTATTATGAAAATCAAAACCAATTTGAATGCAAAGTTCATTATTAGATAAATAAATGATTTATAATTTCCCGGCCCGCGGCGCTAACAAAGCATTTAAGGTTACCGTGTTGATTAGCCCTCCAAAATCGCGGCGATAACAGAAACTTCCATCAGATTCATTTGGAAATATCATCAAGGAAGAAATTGAAGTTGGCCGTAAGGCAAAGACTCCATTAGCATTGTAATTCCTTTTCCCTTTTCAATAGACTTTAGGGAATTCGATAAAGCTTTAATTAAGTGGTGGTGAGGGTTTCAAACAATGAGTAAGAGATACAACTTTTGCGAGATTTAAATATCCACTCGTTCCGGTCGATTGCTCCTAAAATGACTCTCTTTAACCTATTAACGACTTAACTAGAGCGGTCGAATTAAGATAAAACGCTTACCGAGAGTTGGAGATCAACTTGATAAAGCAATTAAGTACTTCATATAATACGATTCGTATATTGTAGTCGAATTCTGCTGCGCGGCGAGATGGTTTTCATACAAGTACGTAGAATGCAGGTGGTATTTTATACTCTGCTTATTATGCTGTAAAGGTTTCCATGAGATGGGCAGATAAGATGATATGCAAGAAAAAGTGAAGCCTATTTATTTAAACTCTAACGAGTGTTGAAATATTCTGTCAGATTAATAAACTCTTCGCGGTACTTAACGATTCCTTGATTTGGCCAAACATAGCTGTTGAATTTTGTCGCTTCGTTACCAGCGACTCGAGACAAAGTCGACACAATTTGTTTTCATTAATTTATGATTCGTTGTCTAGGTATCTACATTAATTCTTCTTGGTTTACTCCTGCTTGATTAAATTGTCTCAACTGTCTCGATTTCTAAACAAGTGTTTTTGTGTATGGGCACGTAGAAGGCAGTACATAATGATGTTATATTAATTTCGGCTCAGTTAAGAGGGAATGTTTTTAGATACGGTATGTTAAGTGTATAGTGGGTTAATTAATAATTAATAGTTATATAATAAAAAAATTAATAATGAATAGTTATATAAAAAAGCCACATTACGCCAGTTGCTTGTCCAAAGTATTTAAACATTGTTAATTCATATTAAAATAATACTTTGAGAGTATGTTGAATAACAAGAACATACATCGGAATCGTATGTAACTGATATAATATTACAATAAAAGAAATCTTTTGTTTATACCTGGGCAACTTAAACAGCATTTTCAAATATTACTTAAATGTCTTTAGAATTTTTAGCTTATCCGGTTAGCAAAATGCGGCCCGAAAAAGTTATATGTATAAATTGTGTAAATATTTTTTCCACCTAATCCTGTTAGGACGGCAGGTTCGCACCTCCCGTGAAAGATGAAAAGGATGCAGGCCTGTTTGTTATTTTTTTCACACCCGTTTACTGAAAAATGAGAGACAACTTTTTAGGTAGGTAAATTCATATTTCATTAAACGACAGAATAGCCAGAATTAAAATATTTAACTTATAACAGTTAAAGTTTAAACACTACTTACCTAAATATGCCGAGATATAAATAATGAATGACGATTAGCAGAAGCCTGAGAAACGCGTAACAGGAATATCTAAGTATTTGTTAGGAAATTTAATGTTAATACATTTAACTCTTGTACCTTCTTCTAAATTCTGTTAAATGCAAATTAGTCGTGATTTCGACTCTCGATTTCGGTAAATGAACAATACGATACCTATCTCAGTAAACAACGATGTAATGAACGCAAAATCTGGGTAGGGTTATCACTACCTGCTCAAAAATATAAACAGAAAACTGACCAATAAATGTAACAACAGGCCAATTTCTGATATATAATCAAAAGAAGCGATATCAGATGAGGCGCCAATTTTAGCACAAGTTCAAAGTATAAAGACAAACAAGTAGTCCAACTTCGGCGGTTTAGGAGCGCGCGACACTTATTTACACAGTGCGATCTATACTGGAGCATTCTTAAAACTTTTCTTGTAGTGCGTTCGTATACGGCGCGCACACATTCAAGCGCCAGATGTACCGTATCTTTAGTAGGAAGTAAAATTACCGGTATTATGCTGTGACTAGATTGTTGACAGGCATACATTATTTTTCATCAGACTTGCTCGAAAATGGTGTCATTATACGTAGGTTTTGCGGGCCGTAAATGACCTATTACGCCCTAGGGCGTAATGGTTTTCTTTTTAAATTTGAAACGCTGGTTCTGTTTTACTCTTGTTTGTCATGTTCAAAGGAAACGCCAACGTACTTTTTTAACTTTCATTACTGAAATATTTATTTAAAGAGAACTGTTATTGCAAATACATGTAAACACATATTTCTGTAACATTAATTAAATGTTTAAATAGTGCATTTCAGTATTTTGCAAATATAAAATCAACCATTTTAAGTCTTTACCGCTATGGTTTCCGAACGTGACTTGTCGTCTTGATATATGTCACTAATGTCACTGTCAGTCTTACAATTTTATTTAGGTTAAGTAAGGTTATTTTAATCAGATTTCCTCACAAGTGTGATGAAAAACATTGTGTGTGCCACGGGCGGTAAAGGAATTACAAACTCGTGTTATTAAAGCCCTCGGCTTCGCCTCGGCCTTGTAACGAACACTCGTTTGTAATTCTTTACTTACCGCCCTTGATACACAATGTACTATTATAACCCGAAACCAAAGCCTTTTAAGTTGTTTGTTTCATCAAATAGCTTAACAGTTTTCTACAATTTTCAAATAATGGAATGGAATTGAAAGCTGTCAAGCTCGAAACGTGAAATAATGTATATTAAAGGAAGTAAGAAGGGGATTACTAACGAGAGTCTATTAGAAGCCCGACATCGAAGGCAGGGGCTTTAAATGACTCTAGTTTGTAACACGCTTACTGCCCGTGGTAAACACAATGTTTTTCATCACATTTGCGAGGAAAAAAATTAAACATAAATATCTAATATACTAAAGGCACCCACTAAGAGACAACTTCAACTTTTTCAATGTAGTCTTCCACAGATAATGCTAAGAAGTAAGAACAGCGTTCAGTGTTCAATCTTGACTGGCCATACTGCCAGATTTTACCGATTTTCAAAATGAATTTTACTAAAATAATTGCAAAACTCTCTGAAGTTATAGTACTTAAAATATACCTTATAATAAGTTTTATATACAGTAACATTGGTTTTGTAGCCAAGTTTCGAAGATAGGAAATAAGCCTTGGCTGATTTGGCACTTGCTTAGTCTGAAATGACGTACGAGTGGGTTCTATATTTTAAAACTAAACTCATAACTCCCTTGTGAGTTTAGATTTTCATACAGATTTACTTCCCGTGGGAGTTATAGATTTTAAAACCCACGGGAGGTAAATCGGCTCTAGCTGCTCTATACGCCTGCGTGTTATAACACCCTTTACGAGCAAGTCTGATGAAAAAATATGAATTTTACAATAACTAAATAGCGTATACGCTCAAAATTTTATTTTCGATACCATGAATATTATTTCAAACTGTTCAAACTGTTCCTTTTTACTGTCATTTATTATTTTCCAGTTTTATGTAGTCATACCATCTATGTATTTATCTGAAGTGTCATAAACCAGCTCGAGCCGATTTACCTCCCGTGAGTATATAAAAATCTATAACTCCCACGGGAGGAAAAACTGTATGAAAATCTATAAGTCCCGAGGGATTTATGAGTTTAGTTTTAAAATATATAACGTACCCGTACGTCATTTCAGACTGAGGAGGTTTCAAATCAGCCAAGGCTAATTTCCATCTTTAAAGCTTTGCTACAAAACCAATTTTAGTGTAGGTACTCATATAATATTTATATGGTATAGTTTATTATTATTCCAGTAATTATTTTAATTATTTTAATGCAGTTAAATTAATTTAGTTTAAAATTTAATTCTGAAAATCGGTACAATCAGGCGGTATTACCTGTCAAATTTTAAAACTAAACGCAGTTCTTAGCATTATCTGTGAAAGGCTAACAGTATTCAAAAAGTTAGATTTTTGTAAGTATTTTTAAGTGAATAATTTGATTTTACTTATTTTTTTCCTCGCAAATGTGATGAAAAACATTGTGTGTATCACGGGCAGTAAGGGGATTACAAACTCGAGTCATTAAAATCCTAATAGACTCTCGTTAGTAATCCCCTTCTTACTACCCCCGGTGCACAATGTACTATTATCATTTGCTATAGTACGTCATCATTATATGTATATCCTCCGGGTGTCCCTTATTAGGCATAACTTAAAAAACCTAATATTAAAATGCATAACAGTTTAGGCATACGATGATTAAGCATACCGATTAGATGGCATAATCATAAAAACGCATACTAGTTAATTTACATACCGACTGAATTGGCATACCTGAAATCCGCATAATGTTATTAAGTATAACGAACGCATACATTTATGCGTTCGGTATACGTGGGGCGTTATCTTGGAAAAAAATAACTTAATTGGTCCTTGTTGTTTACAGAATCCCTATTTTTTGGGATTTATCTGCTAGTACTATTGTTTCTAATACAATAAAATATGTTCCCATTTTTACAATGTTTTTTTAAAGTTTTGTGGTTAATATCCCCCTATTTATTCATTTGTTTTTATGCATGTATATGTAGGTTTATATTTGCCCCTGCGATTATTTATTTTCGGTAATTTGCTCTCCCTTTTGTTACCTTTCGCACCACCTACTTTTCTGGTTTTTTTTTGTGTCAATTCCGCTACTCAAATGTTGTCTGGAAGATATATCTGAGAGATATCGCTTTTTAGCGATACGACCACCTGGCCTACCTTTTTATTATTTTCGCATATTTATGCACAAATAGCTGCGATTTGAGACATTTTTTATTTAACTTACTACCTTAGGTGTGTATTATAAATTATAATAACGCCTACGTAGGTTTTATAAACCATCCAGTTTTTTTGATGCCTTACCTTAAAGGGATGTTTACCTTGTTGTTGTTGTTGTGGGCTTTCTTTATTACCTCCCGTGTTGTGTACATCATTTTATGTCTACACTCGTCCAGAAAGCGGCGTTTTCCGTACGCGTAGCGTGCGGAAAAGGCCAAGTTGTGGCCAGGTGTGGCGTAAATATTTTTTTTTACTTTTAGAGATTTTTTATCGGGAGTTTTTTATCTTCACTGTAGTTGAGCCACTAAGCCACTAACTGGGCGTACTGGGCGTTTTCTTACAAAAATTAAATTGGCTTATCAACATATACTATAATAGTAATAGTGTGGGTATTTTAATAAATAAATTCGAGAGGAAGTACTTTTACGTAATTAAACTGGAAGCGACGACAACAAAACAAGTATGGATATGTCACTTTAAACATACTTGTACAAACTCTGCGATACCAAATATTCAATTGAGCATCTAAAATTAAAATGTCTGATTAGACCTACTAAAATTATACTTTTTAGTATTTATGAACACTAATATTATACCAAATAATTGTTATACGTTTCAATAGTATGCGAATTAAAATATGCGTTTTAAAATATACATTTTAATATTATACGAATATACAATTATGCGTAACAACGGTATGCATTGTCAAAATAGGAAGTTTTACTGTATGAGTTTTAATATAGACCCATATCCTCCTCTATTCTGATCACGTTAACTCGTAAGTGCAACGTAAATTACATCAATATTTTAATCACGTTTAGTGCCAACCCTATCAATGTGAGCCCATCGCCTGAGACGGCTGTGCGCGCTCGTGGATAATGAGTATTTATTTACTTCCGATGTACGATGCCTTTAAACTTTCAATTCATTAGTTCTAGCTTTATTATTATGTAGGTAGGAAGATAAAACAATAATATAATAAAGAAAAAGATAACTATTAAAGTTGAAAACTCTAGACAACGAAATTAATCGTTCCAGTACATGTATGTATAGTGGATTGTGGCCTGAGATAAGGTACCCATATTAATTATTATATAGGTAATATCTTTTTCATTACTTATCTACTTTATTGGTTAATGGTTCCATTAGAGGTAGGTACACCTCGTTATGGGTGTCCCTTATTACGCATAACTTAATAAACCTAATATTAAAATGCATAACAGTTTAGGCATACGATGATTAAGCATACCGATTAGATGGCATAATCATAAAAACGCATACTAGTTAATTTACATACTGATTGCGTTGGCATTCCTGAAATCCGCATAATGTTAGCTCTCGCTTTTGTTATCCTTCGCACCACCTACTTTTCTGGTTTATTTTTGTCTGGAAGATATATCTGGGAATCTGGGAGATATTGCTTTTTAGCGATACGATCGCCTGGTCTACCTTTTTTTAATTATTTTCGCATATTTATTTCGGTCGCTCAGCCGTGCCTTTGTACAAAATTAGGTTAGGTACGTTAGGTGCATGCTAAGATTAAGTTAATTATATTGTAGGGTACATTTACAAAACTAACTTTAAAGTGAGTGCAATTTATCGCCAATAAACGCATGTTTGGCGAGTTAAAAGTAAAAAAATGTACCAAGAGTCTTTGAGATAAATAAATTAAAAAAAAAAAAAAAAAAATGCGCAAATAGCTGCGATCTGAGACATTTTTATTATTTCCGCTCCTGTACTTTTATCTGTCTTTTACTTGGTCACGAACACTAATATAAGAACATACATAATATGAGTTCAGAGAAGGTCTATACTTTATTCCCCATAAAATCACTTGTGTCTTTATAGTCGCAAAAAGATACTGCTTGCTGCCACAGACTTCTAAATCTAGGTTAAACTTAGGTGAAGGATTACGCCTTCAATACTAACTTTACAATAAACATGCACAACTACCAACTTAACAGACAAATAAATTCCTGCGGTTTTTAAGAAAAACAAAACTTTCCGAACTAAATTCCTTGATATTGATTTAAACTTTCACGATTTTCACTCATTATTATAACAAAACGGGACTTAATCGCGTAAAAACATGCTATTACCTCGACGTTTCGGACGTGCGTGCGTGTTTTTGGATAACGAGTTGTCACATGTGCAGAAGGTCCTCGGGTGGAACGGATACAAGGTGAACGGGCGGCAGCCGAGAAGAAAAGCAAAGGAAAAGCGTCCTGGCGTTCAGAGGCAACCAGCGTTCATGCCTTATGTGAAAGGGATAACGGATAAAGTCGGTACAGTACTAGAAAGGTACTCGATTAAAACTGTGTACAAACCGTTATCCAAGGTCACGAGGCATGTAAGATCACCCAAGGATGTTATTCCTTTACAATCGCCGGGTGTTTACAGGGTTGGTTGCAGTTGCGGGAGTTCTTATATTGGGCAGACCAAGCGCACCATAGCGGAAAGGGTCAAAGAACACATCGCGGCTGTTAGAAAACTCCAAGTAGACAAATCGGCTATAGCGAAGCATGTGTTGGAGTCTGGATCAAACCACTGGATGGAGTTTCATAATACCAAGATCCTGTCTACAGAACGCAATTACTATAGTAGAATTGTCCGTGAAGCGGTTGTAATCAAAAAACACCGCAATTTCAATCGGGAAGATGGTTTTAAGCTTTCTTCGTCGTGGAATCCAGTCATCAGCATGTGTAAATATCATCAAGTGTCTTCCGGCAAATCGCCCGATGTTGTTAGTGTTGTGTGTCGGTCGAGTGACAACCCTAATATGCAAAGTATTAATCAAGACCAAGTGCGGGTAGTTCGGAAAACCCGCGCGGCTAGAAGATGTTGACACCCGCCTCGCCAGTCCCTTCGCGACCATGGACGTCACGGCACGTCCGAAACGTCGAGGTAATAGCATGTTTTTACGTGATTAAGCCCCGTTTTGTTATAATAATTTATTGTAGGTATGCAACGTTGTATAATTAAGTCAAAAAACGCTCATGGAGTCTCTATTTGCGATACTCGCCGCCGCGGCGGCTTGTATCGTAACCCACGCCATTCGCATTTTAGACCCTACTTATACAACTGTATAAATAGGGTCAAAAAATACTATAACTTACCACTTTAGGTGTGTAATTATAATAATGCCTACGTAGGTTCTTATTTTTATTGTAATTATAGTATTTTTTCTACTCCTGTACTGTTATCTGTCTTTTACTTGGTCACGAACACTAATATAAGAACATACATAATATGAGTTCAGAGAAGTCTATACTCTATTCCCCATAACAGCACTAGTGTCGTTATAGTCACTTTACGTTATTGCTAGCATCCACAGACTTCTAAATCTAGGTTAAACTTAGGTCAAGGATTAAGCGCTCAATTCTAACTTCACGATAAAAATTCACAACTACCAACTTAACAAACAATTAAATTCCTACGATTCATAAGAAAAACAAAACTTTCCGAATTAAATTAATTGATGCCAACATAAAAAAAAGTATTTTAATTATCGTCACATCGTGTCACCAGCCATATCAAAAAAAAGTTTACCATAGACACAACTGTCATGCCGGCTGTACACACTCGGAGAGACCGGACGAGACACGCGTGACGTCCATGTATTTTATATTTTAACCTAGTCGTAGAAAAAGTATTGTATGCAACGTTGTATAATTAAGTCAAAAAACGCTCATTGCGTCTCTATTTGCGATACTCGCCGCATTCGCGGCTCGTATCGCAACTCACGCAATTCGCGTTTTTTGAACCTTCTTATACAACTGTTGCATAAAATACTATTATGCAACAGTTGTATAAGAAGGTTCAAAAAATGCGAATTGCGTGAGTTGCGATACGAGCCGCGAATGCGGCGAGTATCGCAAATAGAGACGCAATGAGCGTTTTTTAACTTAATTATACAACGTTGCATACAATACTTTTTCTACGACAGGTTTTAAAATTATAAAATACAAACAAGGCATAACCTGCAAAGAAGGCAAATATGACGTATGACTGTCAGTATGTGTCTATGGTAAACTTTTTATTTTTTAAATGAAGTTGACACGCAGTGAATATATTAAAAATACTTTTGTTTTTATGTTGGCATCAATGAATTTAGTTCAGAATGTTTTGTTTTTCTTAAAAGCCGTAGGATTTTAATTGTTTGTTAAGTTGGTAGTTGTGCATTTTTACCGTAAAGTTAAAATTGAGCGCTTAATCCTTGACCTCAGTTTAACCTAGATTTAGAAGTCTGTGGTTGCTAGCAATAACGTAAAGTGGCTATAACGACACTAGTGCTGTTATGGGGTATAGAGTATAGACTTCTCTGAACTCATATTATATATGTTCTTAAATTAGTGTTCGTGACCAAGTAAAAGACAGATAACAGTACAGGAGTACAAAAAATTATTTATTGGCCTTTTACGTTGTTGTCTTAAAACATAAAAGGCCAATAGATAATTTAAGTTTTATTTCATGCTTTTTAAATGTTATTTTAGTAGTACTATAGGTAGGTAAAGGTAAGTAATAGTACATTACACAACTAGGGTGGTAAAACAAAGAAAGGCCGAGATCGCAGATGTTTGCGGCCCGGGCCTCAAGCGAGGGACGTAAATATGCGATCGAGGGCCAGATGTGGCATAAATATATTTTTCTACTCCTGTACTTTAATCCGTCTTTTACTTGGTCACGAACACTAATATAAGAACATACATAATATGAGTTCAGAGAAGTCTATACTCTATTCCCCATAACAGCACTAGTGTCGTTATAGTCACATTACGATACTGCTAGCAGCCACAGACTTCTAAATCTAGGTTAATCTTAGGTCAAGGAATAAGCGCTCAATTCTAACTTTACGATAAAAATGCACGACTACCAACTTAACAAATTCCTACGATTTTTAAGAAAAACAAAACTTTTCGAATTAAATTCATTGATGCCAACATAAAAAAAGTATTTTTAATATCGTCACTTCGTGTTACTAACGAGCGACTTCTAATTAAAAAAAAAAGTTTACCATAGACACAAGTGTCAGTCAATATGTCATATTTGCATTGTTTGTGAGCTGTTTAATTAGGTATGTATTTTATATTTCAAAACCTAGTCGTAGAAAAAGTATTGTATGCAACGTTGTATAATTAAGTCTTGATCCAACCATCTAGCGAAAGTCTCTTGAGAATACATCCTTTATTATTAAAACATATTGTACGAGGTATTATATGTTTGTTTCTCTAATAAAGTAACGATTTTAGTAATTATTTTGCTGCCGAAGCAAATTCGCCACCTTGGTGGTTTTGAGCCTTAACATTCTTTACCCAGGTACTAATGATTTTAATTTTAGGTAGATATACGTATTCTCTGGCTCCGCTTTTACAGCTGCAGTTTTGAAGGGCTTAACTAAAAGTCCAGAGCCTAGAAAAATCAAGTTGGAGCCTAAGACTATCACCTACGATTTTAGAGCTTCTCTTCAAACCCAATTTGTCGTAGCAATCAAATCATTTAATTAAAACTGTGACAATGTTTTCGCACAAATTTTGTTATAAACGGAAAATTGGACTGGGCTTCGTAAGGTTTTTTTCTGTTCATTCAATTCTCGATTTCAATTTTCGAAGAAGGCCGGTCGCTGTGTACTTAGGAGCTGCACGCACACGTCAACAAGTTTTGTCCTACTACGAGCAGTACGCAACGGACACATTGACCTGACCAACCAGCGTTAAGCATCCGGCCCACTAGAGGTGCTTCAGTTATCTGTTAGCAAGGCTAACGTCCGGCTATTTATTTCAAGGACCTTGACTAAAGTACCTACTTTAGATAGGGGTAGGTAGGGTAATTAATACAAGAAAATAAGATATATTTACGTCTGAAATACTCGTATCTTGGTGTTGCTTGTCACTATGATTGCAAATAACCCTCCTTTTTGCTTTGCCGTAGTCGGGTAATAATTGAGGAGGATACATTTTTTTTTCATGTAAAACGACTGCTCGCTTTATTTTGTATCGCTCACTTATTTCGTCGAATCCCAACTAGCACGTTAGCGTTAAGATAAGCTGTATATTGCTGGTATATCGGTTCCATTCAAGTATTAAAGTGTTAATACTAGCCTGTACAGTGGAGTTATAGCATGCTCTAACTCACATATAACCAAGAAAGAGGCCCACGGTTTTACAGGTTAAAGTTATACAAAGCCTGCAGAGCAGTGGTATAAAGGTGTTAGGGACCTGTACAAGAGAGTTAATTCACCCTCAGCTAATACTTTAACCGGTATAACTGAGTAATAAGTGAGTTGGTCGACGCTATGGCTCTTACAAAAACGTCGGCTGAGAGTGATTTGAAAATGAAATGAAATGAAAATAATTTATTCCAGAGCCAAGCTCCATAGAATTACATTAAGACGCGACACAAACAAAAAACAACAACATAGACAAATATAATTTTTCAAAAAGGGCCCACAGACACCACGGATCACCCCGGCCCCGCGATGATAGGCTTGTGATAACGCCTCCAGCGTTCGTGAAGCGGACTCGCATCCCACTCTCTCACTGCTGTTAGCAGGGTGTTAGAGGAGGCGTAAATAGCCTTCCTGGCGTTCGCACTCCTCGTGCGCAGCAACGCGGCCCAACCCGGCGCGCGGCCCTCGGCGAACATGGCGCTCGCGCTGCACCAGCGCGGCAGCCGGAACATGGCGCGCCACGCGTCGTTGTACTGCACTCGCATGTCCCTCACTGCAGCACAGGTGTATTGCGACCACAATTCTACTGTGTAGACGCTAGTGCAAAAACTCAGGAATAGCTGCCTCTTGACACCTTCGCTGCATTTGGCGAACCTTCTGGCTAACATATTGGCCCGCACCGCGATAGCTCGTCTTTGCCTCCCTATGTCTTTGTCGTCTTTCATGTTAGACAGTAGAATGTGGCCCAGCCCAGGTACTTGACCTCGTGCACTCGTCGCAACGGTTTGCCGTTCAGCAGCAGCGGAGGTATTTGTGTCGGTTGGTTGACCGCCTCCATGAGCATGTACTCCGACTTATCAGGATTGTACGCCATATTGTGCTGGAGGGCGTACCTTTCGCACTCTGCCAAAAGTTCCCTCATGGCGGCCACCGATGGAGCCAGTAAGACCATGTCGTCTGCGTACGATAAGTGGTTGGTCATTGTGCCGTTAATGGAGCAGCCTACCCCGGTCTGCGTCACCCGTCATATAGTTTTAAGTGATTTATCACTTAAAACTATATTAGACCTATTAAAAAGTCTCAAGTGAGAAACTTACCTCTTCCTGAGTATTTTATGCGTACGATTTGTTTCAAAATGCTATACGGTTACAATAAACTTGTACTTATCACAACACAATCACAATAAAGCTCACCTAATGGCGAAGACTTTTGACAGAAAAGGTTAAAGCAAGTTATTAGTTACTCGAGTGATAATTGTTTGTTTGTGAAAACCATCTGCGGTTGTGATTTTACGGTTAATGTATACCATGTTTTCCATCTCAATTTTAACGCGCCCGCGATTTATCAAAGATTTCATATAAAACTAATGAAGCATAAAATAAACACTTCAAGTTTTTATCATTTTTTATTCTTGCTTCTTGGCCATTGGAATGTAGAATTAAGTGGCATCCATAGAATGACAAAAGTAACATAAATAATGAAGTATTTTGTTGTCAAATATTGAATAATGCAATAATTTTATAGGTTATGTTCCCCAAAACAATGGCGAACAAACGTTAAAGCTTTAGTTTTCACTTAAGTCATCTATTACGCTTTTGGAACTATAACACCTTTAGTTAAGAATATTGTGCAGTCTTTACTACATGTAACGGTGTAATAATAGACTTAAAAAAATACACTTACTACACTCTTGGAAAACTCTGTTTTACAACCCCTGCCTGCACCTTAAAGTCAATATAATACCTAGAGACTTATAAGACACTCTACGGCAACCACTAAACAACAATAAGAGTTAACGAGTGTCAGCGAGCACTCTTGTAAGGGTTTAAGAGCTACAAACAGGTTAAAGCTATAACTCTTAACTATACTTGCTTTGATTAACACTATTCTAACTGTAAAGACTTCTTAACATCGTTCATTAAAGTTCTAATACCACTTTAGGAGCTATTATTTTTTTTTAACTCCTTTATATCACTACTAGCTGATGCCCGCGACTTCGTCTGCGGTGTAAATTATAATTAGGCAATTAATCTTAATAGGCAATTAATAGTTTCTGATATTTGTTCATAAACTTTGTTGTAATTAAACAAAACCCTCAAATATTGGGCCCAAAACTGCACAATGCACATTTACCGTGAAAATCAATTCTTAAGTCCATTTAAGGATTATTACCAAAAAATTAAATGCACTTAATAAACCGCTTGTTACTTACACAAAAAAACAATCTACTAATTGCTATATGCTATGCATGGAGTTAAAAACCTTTTACTTTAAAAATTGTACGGGTCCCTAAAAAAACTTTCAACCCCTACTTACTCAACCCGTCTTCGAGATAAATTTTAATGAACCGTGAAATCATTTGAGTTCTATTCAGTTTAATCAGTTTTAGATACCCTACTTTAAAAATCATTTGGTCCCTTTATAAAGTTTTGGTCCCCATTTATAACCCTTGGAGATGAATTTCAAAAAATGGTTTAACATTTTTTCTGTACCCTTATTGAAGGATCTATGTACGAAGTGTCAGATTTCCTACTTCAAAAATCCTTTGGACCCTATACAGAGTTTCAACCCCCATTTAAACCCCTTTGGGGATAAATTTCAAAAAACTGCAATCACTTTTCTTTTCTTTTTTAGATGAGTTCAAGATCTACTACAAAAATCGTTTGGTCCCTTTACAAAGTTTCAACCCCCTTTTGATCCCTTTTTAGGGATGAAAAAACGGTAAAACCACATTTCTTTTTTCTTATTAAGGAGTCTATGTACGATGTCCCAGATCGCCAACTTCAAAAATCTTTTGGTCCGTATACAACGTTTCGACCCTCATTTAAACCCCTTTGGGGATGAATTTCAAAAAAACAGCAATCACTTTTCTTTACTCTCATGGATGAGTTTATGTAAGAAGTTTAAGATCTACTATAAATACCGTTTGGTCTCCATACAAAGTTTTGACCCCCGTTTGACCCCTTCTTAGGGATGAATTTAGAAAAACGAAAAATCACTTTTTCTACTCTTATTGAGGAGTTTATATACGATGTCTTAGAGCTCCAACTTCAAAAATCGTTTGTACCCTACACAAAGTTTCAACCCCCATTTTAACCCCTTTGGGGATGAATTCCAAAAAACAGCAATCACTTTTCTTTACTCTTATGGATGAGTCTATGAACGAAGTTCAAGATTTACTACAAAAATCGTTTGGTCCCCATACAAAGTTTCAACCCCCGTTTGACCCCTTTTTAGGAATGAATTTCGAAAAATGGTAAAACTACTTTTCTTTATTCTTATTGAGGAGTTTATGTACGATTTCTCAGAGCTCTAACTTCAAAGTTCAAATTTTCAACCCCCATCTAACCCCTTTTGGGGATGAATTTCAAAAAACCGTGAAATGACTTTCCTGTACTCATATTGTGGAGACTATGTACGATATCTCAGAGCTCCAACTTCAAAAATCGTTTCAAGCCCCATTTAACCCCCGTTGGGGATGAATTTTGAAAAACGGTGAAATTACTTTTTGCAACTAATCTCCTAGTTTAAAAATCGTGTGGTCCCCATTTAAACTTTCAACCCCCGTTTTACCCCTTTTAGGGATGAATTTCGAAAAAGGGTGAAATTACTTTTCTCTACTTATATTGAAGGATCTATGTGCGAACTCTGACATCTCCAACTTCAAAAATCGTTGGTGCCTATACAAAATTTCAACCCCCGTTTAACCCCTTTTGGGGATGAATTTCGAAAAACCGTGAAATTACTTTCCTACACTCATATTGTGGAGCCTATGTACAATGTCTCAGAGCTCCAACTTCAAAAATCGTTTTAACCCCCATTTAACCCCTGTTGGGGATGAATTTTGAAAAAAGGTAAAACTACTTTCTTAGACCTTTATCGAGGAGTCTATATACGAAGTCTCAGATCTGTAACTTAAAAATAATTTGGTCCCTAAACAATATTTCAACCCCCGTTTTACCCCTTTTAGGGATGAATTTCGAAAAAGGGTTAAATTACTTTTCTTATCTCATATTGAAGGATCTATGTGCGAACTCTCAGATCTCTAACTTTAAAAATCGTTTGGTGCCTGCCTATACAAAGTTTCAAACCCCCATTTAACCCCTTTTGGGGATGAATTTAGAAAAACCGTGAAATTACATTCCTGTACTCATATTGATGGGTCTATGTGCAAAGTCTCAGATCTCCGTCTTTAAAAATCGTTTGGTCCCCATTTAAACTTTCAACCCCCGTTTAAGCCCTTATAGGGATGAATTTCGAAAAACCGTGAAATTATTTTTCTGTACTCATATTGAGGAGACTATGTACGATGTCTCAGAGCTGCAACTTCAAAAATCGTTTCAACCCCCATTTAGGATGTTCCCCATTGGGGATGAATTTTGAAAAACGGTAAAATTACTTTCTTCGACCTTTATTGAGGAGTCTATATACGAATTCTCAGATCTGTAACTTCAAAATAATTTGGTCCCTATACAACATTTCAACCCCCGTTTAACCCCTTTTAGGGATGAATCTCAAAAAAGGGTGGAATTACTTTTCTCATGTCATATTGAAGGATCTATGTGCAAACTCTCAGATCTCTAACGTCAAAAACCGTTTGGTGCCTATACAAAGTTTCAACCCCCATTTAACCCCTTTTGGGGATGAATTTCAAAAAACCGTGAAATTACTTTCCTGTACTCATCTTGATGGGTCTATATGCGAAGTCTCAGATCTCCTACTTTAAAGATCGTGTGGTCTTCATATAAACTTTCAACCCCCATTTAACCCTCTTTGGGGATGAATTTCCAAAAACTGTGAAATTACTTTTTTTAAATTGTATTAAAGAGTCTATGTTCGAAGTCTCAGATCTCCTACTTTATAAATCGTATGGTCCCCATATAAACTTGCAACCCCCATTTAACCCCCTTTGGGGATGAATTTCAAAAAATCCCTTCTTATCCCTTACTTACGTTATATAACCACCCTACTGTGAAAATTTCAAGTTCCTAACTTCAGTAGTTTAGGCTGTGCGTTGATCAGTAAGTCAGTCAGTCAGTCAGGACTTCTTCTTTTATATATTTAGATTAGTTACAACTGAGATAATTATAACTCAGTTAAACAGGTTAAAGCTGTAATAAAACCCTTAACTGACACCCAAATGTTGGTTGGGATACGCATTTGCTTATAGCGTCCTGTACCGCTACCATGAGTTGCTATAGAAAACCCACGTGCCATTACTACAGTCGGTATCGAGTAAACGAGCTTCGAATAGTTTTCTATTAAACTTGTACCATGAGTCACATTACCCTTTACTATCCTCGCTAACGTTAACTCGATTGTTTATGTAGTATTCGTTACGTGACGAGCTGACGTGCCTAACTTCACATCAAACATAGTTGTCTCTTTCTAACTATACTGAAAAGAATGAATACGGATGATGTTGGACAAAAAGCTACTAATTTAAAGCGTCATAGAACAGTGTCAGTAAGTAATGCATAAGTGTTTCTTGAATTTGTTTGATTAATATTGACGGTTGTTATTGTTACTTAGACAAGCGTGCACCTATGTGACCTATACTATTAATTATTATATTGTTCATATAGTGAGTGGAGTGTTTCTCATCTCAGAACAAGTTGTTGTGAATTGCAGTTTCTTTTCTTGACATTAAAATGCGAACAAAATTTCAGTTATGCAGTAGTTATATAGAAAGGTAGGTAGGTACCTACGTTGGTGTACTAGTACTATACTCTTCTTACTTTGATTGGGCGATACAGTTTTTCTCATGAAATATTTTGTTTCAAGTGGTTAGATAAACTTGAGGAGTGTAATTTAGTTTAGAGTGCGCCTTATTTCAATGTTTTGACAGAAATCGCAACATTAGTAAGCGCTGAAGAAAACCACAACAAGGAAGGCCCGCTAATTTTCGACGCTGAAATTTTAAATATAGCATATTCATATAACATAATTATTCCACATTACGTTAATAATGTCGTATTGGCCTTATTCTTGTATCTCATAAATGAAATAATGCCCTAAACAATAACTCTAATCAGTTTTCACGCTCCAATTTGCCAGTGAGAGAGTTAACTACAGTCGATACGGTATTTTTCGATGGCATCTGTCAAATGTGTAACTCATGGTACCGATATCCTATAGCAACAGCTACAAAACGTTACTCGCTAGCGTTAAGAATTCGATAGGTAATTTACCGTAGAACTCATACTAGCGATCGTTGGTTCTACAAGTGACCGCTAGAGGCGCTGTACAACTGTCCATACAAATCATTTACGCAGACGCTAGCGAGTACGGTCACTGTAAACTCATGGTAAAGCTACTGTTCCGTCGTGTATCACCGATGCGTATCAATGTCGGTAAGTGTGGACGTGTTTTGATACTGTATCATGATACGCAGTTATCAATTCATCGTCGCGATTCATCTCGAGTCGATTTTTGCGCGATCATCAAAGAGGATACGGATACGCTCTGAACAAGCTTGTACATGTACCGATGATGTGAGATGTGAAAAAGTAAATAAATAGACTATACTTACTACATTGATCATTCAAAAGTTTACAAGTCAATAAAAAGAAAACTAAAAACTTTAAAGAATTTAAATAAACAGTAAACCAATTTCTTAGCACACAGCAATAAATACAATGAGAAAAGAAAATATCGTCACTACTTTGAAAAAAACTCGTATCTAAAAACGTAGAGAAAAACGTTAAAAGTTACATATATACGTCATATACACTTATTGTGTTTTTACCCGAAGTCAGTGTCAGATACGTGTTTTTTTTTTCAAAGTAATGACGATATTCGTCGTCTAGTATCCATAACACAAGCTTTATTGAGCTTAGTACTATGGGGCTAGTTCGATTTGTGTAAGATTGTCCCCTAATATTTATTTATTATTTATTATCTATTTAAATTTGCAGCTAGAAAAAAAGCAAGAAAAATTTAAATTACCTACGTAAATTTTAAGACGATTTGGGCACGTCGTCAGCTTAATTATTAATCTAAAAAAGTCCTTATCCCAAAACTATGCTATTTTACACACACATACCAGGTCGATTCACAAGAGCTGGTACGAATGAAATTAACGAAAATAATGTCACTTGTCTTTGTTGAGTGACGTTCTTATACGGGAGGCTCCAAATATTTTGTAAACAAGTACATAACACTGCTTCATTATTCAAGAAAAAAATAAAAATATACATATAATCTGCACATTATTAAGACTAAGCAGGTAAAAGATGGCAGAAAGGTGAGTACGCTATAGTTTACTATCAAGGAGTTTTTATGTAATTTATATACCCTGTTTTCATACTGACGACGCAATGTTCGAAATAATGGCGAATATATGCGAAAATCATATGAAATTTACATATTTCACTGTAGTTTCCGCGCTTCACAGCGTCAGTGTGCAAACAAGGTTGCGATGTTTTTTTGTTTATGAAATGCACAATGCAGACTGAGTTACGAAGTTATGAGACGAGATTTTCTAAAAGCACGATTATCGCTTATTGAATCAACCTGTATTAAATCATTTTGTCACGCACACATAAACATTATCATTCACTCATTCATACCATTCGTGCCAGCTCTTGTGAATCGACCTTGTAGTTCGATAAATTGTCTATCAAATGGCATTAAGAACGTTAGGTCACTTTGGATTTCGAATAAAATAATAGCAAAGTTGCAGAGAGGAAATTTTTTGACATGATGCTAAAATGATACGGTGTTATGATTTGAAACGCTAGCTACTTACGGTTAGTATGGTATGGACGCATTTCTTCCCGCGACTTATGGTATCTCTAAAGTGAGCCTGCATACTTAGAATACACGTGCTTGATACGAGACGCTCAGCGAATCAGCTTTGCTTATTCCACGTCCGCGAACGATGTTGCGGCCCGGCCCATTAGTAATATGAAAATAAATATGTTCGTTCCCACAAAAAAGCGAAGACAAGGGGATCTCGTGTAAAATTATCAACCTCTAATTTAGTATTTGTCCTTTACAGCTATTGAAGGTTAGTCTAGAGACTGCTGGGCTGGGAGCCAATCTAAATCAGAATTATTCAGGCATCTGCTTGCCCATAACGGCTGCTATCTAGCTACAATCAGGGCCGCAGGATTAACGCGCTCCCGACAAAGGAGCAATTATGAAAGTTATGCGAGGCAATTATCTTGTTCTTGATAACAGTGTAGAATTACAAAGTATCCATAATAGGTGTATAGTGTTAGTGACCGAACTTTTAGGCAGTATAATATGGTGATTGACTATGAAGATTACGAATGTAAGCTTAACTGGTAGATATGATTATTATGTTAGCCTAAGAGCCGTATCACACTGGCGATTTGCGAGCGAGCTGCGAGCGAGCCGCGGGCGAGTTTCCGTATAAATGTCGCTCGCAAATCGCCAGTGGTTTTGTATCGAAACTCGCCCGCGGCTCGCCCGCAAATCGCTAAGTTTTCTTTTGTGAAATCAAATTAATAAATGTAGGAGATATGTTTTGTGAAAATGAGCATTAGTGTTGTTTAGATGCAGAGGTGGGATTTACAATATCAGAACTTAATTGATAAATATCTTAAGAGGGCAAGGAAAACGGGCCATAGTCCTTAATATTGTTCTAGATACATAACATCAATACCGTTACTTAAAATATTTCAACCGATGCGGCTAGAGATTTACAGGGCACGTCCTCATATTGAACCACACAGGAACGTATTGTAATTTGAGTAAGATTTTCTTTTAACTTGTTAAGGGTTAGGAGATAAAAGGGCAACTCAAAGCATAAATACGAAGTTACAATATTGGTTATTGATTTAAAGATTTACAGGAATTAAATATTGAACAGTAAAGTTGTTGTCGAAAATTCTTTAATTAAACATGCCTTTTCAACATTCCCTCACAGCCAACTCGTCAATTAACGAAAATCCCGGCATTCCTGCAGTCGTAACAAATTTTAATGCTTTTCCGCTAAAGCGATATTAAAACTAAAGGAACGTAGACAGTCTGCGAGCTTCTTGAATATTAATCTAGCCGATAAAACTGTTTTTCGGGTATTTGCTGATTTGGATTGGAAGTAATTTGAAGATAATTTCACATTTGAGGTAGAAGTTAATATATTAAATGCGATTAACGATTCAACGTTGGTAGGTATGTTTAATGATTAGGTAACGTGTCTGGTTTTGTAGCCATATTACAATATGTGTTAGCTACAATGCGTATTACCTCATATTAATTTTACAAATTATTTGCAATGTTCGTAATGTTTTATGGAATCCCTTTCAGTAGGGTAATGGTTTTCCGTGATTAATGAATGGTTGCTCCAAAAATACTCCCCATTATGTGCCTCTTTCCGAGATCATCAAAAACCGGAATTATTGGCACAGGCACAACAGCAACTTTGTTGCGCTTAGTTTGCCATGTTTTGATGTTTTCGTGCAAGTTAATGCGCGGTTGAATGTTTGTATAATATAGTTTTCTAGTGTCCGTCAAGATAGCGTACACCGTAAAGATATTCAGAATCTGATACAGCCAATAAATAGTACCCAAATAGTACCGACGAAATATCTAGGTGGAAAAAATAGTACCCTTAAACTTTCTGAAATATAAGGCCTGTTCACGGTGTAGGTACGCTACCGGGCGTCAAGCTGGCGTACACCGTTTGTATATCTGGAACGGCTTTGTTTTTGGAAACGATTTATATCTCAAAAAATAGTACCCGAATAGTACCCTAGGGCCCTACAATTTCATTTCTCTAGCTATCGTAGAAGCCGAGCCGAGCCTCCTAGTGTCTAGCACGTCAGCGGGGAACGGAAAGGTGCAGGGCAGGAGGGAGGGAACACGACGGCACGGGCAACTTAATCTGTACTAAAGTTGACATTTCTATCATTTCACTGAGCTTGTCTAGTAAAATGTTAAAACTCACTGACGTGTGTCAGGGATTTTATCAAATCACTAAACAAATCTAGTGGAATGAAAAAACGAGTTGCCTTTTTTGGCCGATTTCGCCAATTCACTAAACAGACTCAGGAATTTAATCAAATTACTGATTTTTTCTAAAGTCGCCGTCAATAGAATTTGCTAACTATGTAAACAAAAGGCGTAACTTTGTTTTGTCACTGTTTCTCCTTGAATTTTCACACCATCTCATCAAACACCACTGAAACCGTACACTATTTAAACGGTCGTTGTCGTAAAATACAAAACCATACAATAAATAATTGAATCTTGGATATTTCATTAAAAATTTAAAATGCTTTCATACATAGCTTATTATGTCATAATGGAATGACGTTTTTGTTTCTTTTAAATTCTACAATTGTCTATGATGATAGCGTTGTGACTAAAGTTGGTGATATTGTAAAGCTGCTACACACTACCTAACTTACGCTCTGTACCTAAGAAAATAAAATGAAATATTTAGACGGCATCATCGATAGAGCTATGGATGAAATAACTGCACCTTTTGTGATAAATACTGGTGGATACATAATCTTCAAGTAACGATTCGTCTTCTGATTAACCAAATTAAAAATACCTGTTTCTTGCGTTCGATACTTTAATAGTCCATATTTTTTGACATAAAAGAGTAAGTAAGTAAGAGTCTTCCCCATCACTAGTAAATTCATCATTCAGAGACAATTTCAATATGGCGGTTTATTTACAAAGTTAGCAAATTCTATTGACGGCGACTTTAGGCAAATGTTAAAATGGATTAGCCACATCCTGCGTGATTTGGTCATATCCCTTAGAGATTTGATCAAATCTCGGTTTTGGCCATTTCCCTGCGACATGCACATAAATAAAGTGACATTAAGTCTCACCAAGGCAATCAGAGTGACGTGGCTGCAAGACTAGTGATATAATAAAAACAGAACTCATTAAAACTCCATTTCCTCAGTTGTTACCTATTTCTTTTCAATTTATCTCCCCCCAAATTGGGTTAATGCGACAGTAAATTTTACGAATGTATTTTAATGTCTTTACTTTTATTTCCGTCGTCTGTTTAACCACTTTTTAAATGACAGCTTGCACGCACATTTCTATAAATTTAGTGGTCTATAATTCACTATGCTCTTTAAAGAAGACGTCATAGAATAAATTGATTTACGATAAAAGAAAATTTTCGTTCGTAAGTAACGTAACGTAAAAGTAGTTTCTCGAAACTTAAGATGTACTTAAGTGTCGAGAAATCGCCTAGTGCAGGCGTTATAATTTGCATGTGGGCATTCTTATTTTTCCTTGTACCCAATTAACAAATTGTTAGCGTGGAATTAAAATTTGACCTTTTGGTTACGCACTTTTTCAATGCTTAAAATTAAAAAAATACGTAACAAACAGTACAAATCTTCCTTTTTTGTTACTATTGTTAGACTTGAATTACTGGTTACGTATTTTTGGTTCCGTACCACCGTCGAACAAAACACGCCAGAAACACGTTTTTTGTATGAAGAACCCCTTTAATTTTATTATTATTATTTGTTGATATAGAAGCAATAGAGAGCGTTCCAGAGCCGAATAGCTTATATGGGGAAAGAATTAGTCATGGAACCAGAACGGTGAGAGGGAACAGGAAGCATGAGTTTACAGGAGGAACGGAGTTGGTACAACATACATCGCCATAGTCGATCACAGGCAGCACGAATCTATTTAACGGAAAGAAAGATAAAGCCATGTGACAGACGGACAGACATACAGATGGACAGCGGAGTCTTAGTAAAAGGGCTTGGCACCCTTTGGGTACGGAACCATAAAAAAAAAGTTTGTTCTCAAAGCAAATTGTGCTGTTGGAATTATTAAAATGGTACCTATTTTTTTAACGTCTCTCGTCTTAAATCTAGAACTGCATGGTTCAACAAGAAGAAAAATAAAAACACTTTAGTAATATTTCAAATAGAAAAACAAACACGTCATGCGTTGAAAACTTTCTAATCTAAGAATACTTAATCTTATAGGTATGTTATGGCACACCGTTACGGTTCAGGTGGATGAAAAATAAATACATCTATTTAAAACTTATCAATTTCGTTTTTACTATAATTTCACACGACAAGCGTGTGGGACCTCCATTTAATGTGACACTTATTTTTCACGTCATTAATATTGTCCCATTTATTCCTTAGCGTTTTCCACCTCTCTCGCGTGACGTCAAGGGTCTATTAAATTAATGCACAGTGAAGTAATTTTTGTGTAATTGCCACGACCTAAATGTTAATTTTGGGTTAAATTGGTGCCTTTTTGTGAAATTATTGCTTTGACGTGTGTTATTTTAATCCAAACATGGGACGAAAGCTCTGTGTAGTCTAAACTAAAAATAATTTCTAAACAAAAGGTAGGTAGGTAATTACTACAATTCGCAAACATAGTCTTTAGTTAGAACGGGACCATTGAGTGTTACTTTGACCTAAATGGAAGCTATCCATTAAAATAATTGTTCTACCGTAATCCATTAGGAATAAATAACTTTTATAAGCACAATAAATGAAAAGATAAGGGAAATCACGAATTCAATTTGGGGTTGAGCTTATTATACCGAACTTCATAAATAAAATAGATGGTGTAGGTAAATGCCCAGTACAGATAAAAATAAACCGGCCAAGTGCGAGTCGGACTCCCATACGAAGGGTTCCGTACCACCGTACAAAAAAAAGTCTTAATAAACAACTGGTAAAAGGTCTTAAATGCCGTGTAAATCAATGGCACTTAAAACCTTTTAGGTGAGAAGTTTTTCGGCTTATAACGGTTACTTCAAAACGGTTTATTCGTTACTTATTAAGCATTACATTCCTGATTTTTTTCATATTTTTTGGATTTACGGTTCAAAAGTTAAAGGGGGGGGGGGGGACACAAGTTATGCAACTTTCGGAGCGATTATTTCCGAAAGTATTCACTTAATCGAAAAAAAGTACATAAAAGCCTTATAATGTTTTTAAAAGAACTATCGAATTATGTACCTCACGTTGACGTTTGCTGAATTGAAATTTTTATAGCTTCTGTTACATGTATGGAGTGCCCCCCTAGATTTTTTTATTTTTATTATTTAACTAGCAAACTTAGCAGCGGCATCTACAAGACATCTATATTCCAAATTTCATCAGTATAAGTCTTGTAGTTTTTGAGTAAAATGCCTGTGACATACGGGCGGACGGACGGACGGACGGACATGACGAAACTATAAGGGTTCCTTTTTAGCCATTTTGGCTACGGAACCCTAAAAACAGGTACCCATTTTGATAATTCTCATATACTGAGTTATAAGCAGAATAAATGCAGAAGGATGCTTTTGATAAAGAGAGCAACTTTTTGCTAAGGTGATATTTAAACGTCTGCACAACAGTGCGTCATCAGTGCATCATCAGCGTTACTTCTGTGGACGCATTTTTGTCGAGAACCCTGCAAATTTTTGTGATGTTTTAATATATTTGGTAGTGATCCTAGACTTCTAATAAAATAGTCTGATAGGTATCCCATTATAATCAGCAGGGATTTCGACAAAAATGAGTCCACAGAAGTGAGGCGGTTTAAACGCTCAAGTTATGTCCCATACTGACGTCGCATCACGCCGCGATGGGCGGGACGAAGAAATTCGCCAGCGGCACGAATCCTTTTCACCGCGCAATTTCGTCCGTAGCTCCGATGCACGGCGATTCGCGTTTATTTCCGTCTTATGTTCATTTAACTTTTGAACTGCGGTGATATTAACAATTATTAAATATCGCCACCCTAGGGAGGAAAAAAGAGCAAGCGTTATGCGATAGAGAGAGACGGTCGGATGCGGGTCAACTCCGTCCGGTCATCCGACGCGAACGGTAGTTTTGTTAGGGAGAGAGGCTTCTGTACATGGTAGTTCTAATTCTTGTTCTGTGACCCGGTTTACAAAATTCGCCACGTACTGCGAAGCTCAGTGTGCCATACGCTGCGAATCGCACTGCGTCTTTGTGCGATAGTGCGATATCGTCCTTAACTTCGCGGCTTCGGGCGCAATCGCGGTGTTAGTACAGGTCGATTCACAAGAGCTGGCACGAATGGACTAAACGAAAGTAATGTCACTTGTCATTGTTGAGTGTCGTTCTTGTAAACAAATACATAGCACATCTTCATTATTCAAAAAAATAAATTAAAAAAATGCATATAATCTGCACATTATTAAGACTAAACAGGTAAAAGATATGGCCGAAAGGTAAATCTGACGGTTTACTACAGCTATCATGGAGTTTTTATGTCATTTAGATTGTTTGTTTTCACACTGACGCCGTAATTTACGAAATCATGGTGAATATATGCGAAATTTAGATATTTCACTGCAATTTCCGCGCTTCACAGTGTCAGTGTGCAAACAAGACTGCGATTGTGTAGGTAGGGTTTTTTTGTTCATAAAATGCACAATGCAGGCAGACTAAGTTAAGAAGTTATAAGACTAGCTTTTCTAAAAACACGATTATCGCTTCTTGAATCAACCTGTATTTAATAATTTTGTCATGCACACATAAACATTATCATTCACTCATTCCATCCATTCGTGCCAGCTCCTGTGAATCGACCTGTATTTTACAGTGCAGTTTTTGTATAAAAAATAAGATTATAAGGTACAAAGTTGAAAATCGCAGCTTCGCGCATAGCCGGGCGTTTCTCCAGAAATATGTCTGCGACTCATTCATCTGTCTCCATACATTTAGTATGAAAAAGGGCCAGATGAATGAGGTGACCGCAGACATATTTATGGAGAAATGCCCAGCCGCGATTCGCGTCGCATTGTGAGAGCCGAAACGTTATTTTCTAATCCGTTGAGAATAGTAATTTTAAACTTTAATTTAAAAATGTATCATGAAGACAATATTATTATTGTGTCGCGGCGCTGCGCCGCCGAGTAAACTTGCAAGTTCCGGGCGCCGGAACTAACGAATGCATCGCCATTATGGCGGCACATTTGTGTGTCACCTTGAGTAAAGCCGCTGCCAATGAGACAGCTGGCGCCTTTTTATTGATCATTTCAACTCGCTGTGTTCAGAAGTTGACGTCTCTTGATCTATCTATACCTAACGGCATAAATAATTATTGATACAAATATAGCAACGACTGGATTGAAACCAGCGAACTCTGTCTTGCCGGGACATCTTGCTAACCACTACACCACGGTCCCTAGTTAAAAGCCGGCCTTAGATCACGTTAATTTTTTTCAATGTATTTGATCTTTGTATCGAATCGTAATAAAGATTGTGGTGTTTTCACATTATAAATTCTAAACATTGGTCATAAATAATAGTTCTTTTCAAAGCGCAACCTTCAATTGAAGTTTTCAAGTAGACAATGGTGCTGCACCGGGCAAACTTGCCAGTTCCGTCGGGCGCGGGCGTCGGACGCGGATGCGTCGACATTATGCCGGTACATTTACGTGCCATCTGAACAAAGGACTTCTCAGGTTGCTAAAAGTGGGGAAATAGTATACCTACATATCAACTTTAAGATAGTCGAAATAGTACACATTACACAAATAGGGTAGTAAAGCAAATAAAGGTCTAGATCGCAGATGTTTGCGGCCCGAACTGCAAGCGAGGGACGTAAATATGCGATCGAGAGCTTTCTTTATTAGCTCCCGTGTTGTGTATGTACATCATTTTATGTATACACTTGGTCAGAAAGCGGCTTTTTCCGAACGCATAGTGTGCGGTAAAAGCCACTTTATGGCCAGGTGTGGCATAAACTTTTTTATGTTTCTGCTTCGTAATATTATATGCATTTTAGAAATGCTTTAGTGACCTAGACACCGTATCAGAATCGAATCCAAATTCTTTAAAAAATAGCTCATGTACTTACACAACTAGGCACCTAATCGAGATTGATTGCCATCATGGTCGTGTCATCCGCAACGAATCGGTTATCAAACTTCAAAACAGAAAGGAGGTCATCAGAAATTTTGTAGTTATGGTTTGGGTTCATGACAATAAAGTCGATCACAACTGCAGATAGGAATAATACAAAAAGTATTTAACGGACCGACGACGTGATGGATCGTAAATGATTTTCTCACTGAATGGCAACTCCATTCCTTCCGATCGTGTTTGAAATTCGAGTAATCTGAGCAATGGTACGAAAATCGAACCATTGCTCACTCTGTCTTTGACAAAGCCGAGCAAAAGAGACAAATCATAGTGTCGGATTTCGAACTACAGCGCATGCCAACTCTTTAGCCCATTGCTTTGTAGCTGCAAGAGTCCATTGAAATGGCTCGAGTCTCAGCCGTCTGGTGCAAGTTGTAAACTTATACAATCTGTTGCCGTAATCGGCTGCATAAGTGTAACAATCTCAGAACTAAAATAATATAAAATAAAATAATATATATCGACACGAAGAAAGAGGTAGTCAGGATTAGAGAATGCAATACCCGGTCAAATATGAGACCCGGGTATTATCCAACTCTAAATAAAGTCAGTTACCCGGGTTTTCAGGTACCCGGGATGCATTACCTACAATGAACTTGCCGGCATTGCCGGCCGTGTTAAGTATAAGCAATCGTGTGTTGTTTTTTTGCGTTTGCTTTAAGGCGGCCGACGTTAGATCTTATTTATTATCTTTAAAATAAAACAATACAAGTCTCAATTGCTATTATCTGTCACAAACCGATGGAAACTTACGCTCGACTGCAAATTACAAGCTATATGGTGGATATCATGACTTATGCATACATGCATAATTTTTATCAATTATTAGGTTTTTTAACCCAGGTTCTGAGTCAAAAAACCCGGGTTTAACCCGACTCTGAATAAAGTCGGTTACCAGGGTACCCGGGTTGCATTCCCTAGTCAGGATATCCACCATATAGCTTGTAATTTGCAGTCGAGCGTAAGTTTGTGACAGATAATAGCAATTGAGACTAGTTATATAATAAACGAGGTAATGCAGTGAGGTTGGATGCGATACTAAACATGCCCTTTCGCCCAAAAGGCTCAGCTCAACCACCACTGACCTCAATTCCTTGTCCAGCTCAATTCACAATTTTTCTAATAAATATGTTGCAGACATGCAAAAGATTGAAAAAACCACTAACAGAACCAAAGTCAATTTTGAATAAACCTCGTTGTATAGCAACCAAAGACACTCAAGCATAGATTAACTTGACATTCCTTTGTAGATAGAACTCCGACACTGCGACATATAAATTTTCAGCTTTAGGTAAACCTTAAAATTTCATTAGTACTACCTTTTACTCGCGTAGAGGTATAGGTAGTTTCACGAGAGTTGAGGCCACGCACACAACAACACTGTCATGTAATGACAGCGGGATTTTGAAATTACTGTTCTTTTTTCGTACCGATAGCAGGTTTAACAGTGAATTGCAACATAGACAGCAAAAAAATTTGCAGAAATTATGTAATTTTTTTTGATAAGAACGAGTGAATTTATGTGTTTTGTATAACAGAAAAAATAAATTAGCCTGGCCACAATATTCAATTTATGTCAGTGTCAAAATAAGTTCAAAACGGTAGCACTTGATGTCATCTCAGGTAAGTTATTCATGCTTTTTGCCAGATTTCTTAATGGAGGCACTGGTTTTATGTATACGACTTTAATTTTACATATCAACTTATCAGTATATTCACTCATTTATTTTATTCATCGCTTATTATGAATTTTGTAAGAAGCGATATAATGTGTGTACCTGGGTGTCCCGTTGCCAATTACTTAGAAAATTACTAGCCATGGACAACGGGTACCACGAGTACCGTTGCCAGCTTGTCACAGTATTACTTTTGGTTGGATATTACATGCGTTTTGGTGTTTTTTGTCTTTTTTTGTAAAATTAGGCATAATTTTGTTATTTTTGCCTGAATTTCTAGGTAACACCTACGTTCTAGCAAATTAGTCACAGAGCTACCTGCAAACGCAAAAAGTCTTTCTCTCAGAAAATTGTACCCCCTAAAAACGTAAAAAGTAAATATCCTCTGAATTCACTTTAATATTCTGTCTAAAATGTGGTAAATCAATACAATTGTCAGTTAATGAATTTAAAACCCATTTTTACACAAAGGTAAATAATTACTACCGTTTATTTCTTTAAAAATAATGTTTTTCCATAATTAACTATTAATTTTATTTTATATTGTGTTTCATTGAGAGCTTGGCAAGGGGACTCACGGGGGACACAGAACGTTTGCTGTGTAATTGGCAGCGTACCTCGTGTGATACATAGATTTTCCAGAAAACTGGTGGAACTGGATTTTTTTTATTATTTTTCTGTGACCCCAAAGACCGAACTTAAGTCACCAAATCCACAATTGCATTAATTTTTCTAAATTTTGTTGCTTGCCAACCTAAGGGTTAAGCGCTCAATTCTAATCTAACTTTACGATATAAATGCACAACTACGAGTACCAACTTAACAAACAATTAAATTCCTACGGTTTTTAAGAAAAACAAAACTTTCCGAACTAAATTCATTGATGCCAACATGAAAAAAGTATTTTTAATATCGTCACTGCGTGTCACTAGCGGGAATACGTCAAATTAAAAAAAGTTTACCATAGACACATACTGTCAGTCATATGTCATATTTGCCTGTTTGCAGGCTATGTTTAATTTTGTATTCTATATTTTAAAACATAGTCGCAGAAAAAGTATTGTATAATTAAGTCAAAAAACGCTCATGGCGTCGCCGCCGCCGCGCCGCCGCGGCGGCTCGTATCGCAACTCGCGCCATTCGCATTTTTTGAGCCTACTTATACAACTGTTGCATAAAATACTATACTTTCATTGATTGGTGTCAAATGTCAACGGTAGAAGCCATTTTATAAAGCAAGATATGTTCGTCTGTGTTATCTTAGTTATTTAACCTTGAAATTAATAAAAAAAAACGAACATGCGTTTGGATACAGAAGGTAAAACAAAAATATATAAATTCGCATAGGTATATAAATATCAAATCAAAAATCCGATTAATATTTCCAATTTTCCGTTTAAATTAATAAGAAAACACAGACGGACGCATGTTTATTTATAAAACCTTCAACCATTAACACCAATCAATGTTATTAGTGATATAATATACTTATTTATAATGTAAACGATCCTTGCATGTTACGGTAAAGGTAAATAAATTTAAAACCTAAACTGAATCAGATTGACGTCATTTGCTTGTCATCGGCACCAAAAATACGCTCCATGTTCATTACTATTTCTTTATTAGGGCTATTTTTCAGAAATATGTCTGCGACTCATTCATCTGTCTCCATACATTTAGTATGAAAAAGGGCCAGATGAATGAGGTAACCGTAGAAATATTTCTGAAGAATAGCCCATTAAGTACTACTATTTTTCAGCGCAAAAGGTTGAAACTATATCTACCTACTAGTAATAACTCCTAAATAAGTGTTTTGAAGGAATATTAAGTACGAGCAATTCGCCGAGGCCAGGTTGGCGAAGCCTTAAACATTTTAATTAGGCAAAAAACTCGACGCCCTAAGTATCACTTACATCTAGCCAGCATCCGATTAGCAAAATGAAGGGCGCCAATTACACCGCCAAATGGCACGGAAAATTATCCATATCCTCCGAGACCCAGGAAATTAAAAATTATCCGCCAAGGCCACAATTTTTATTACAGGCTATATTCTATCTGTAACAGAACGTTTTTTTGCTTCCTCCATAGAGAGGAGAACTTTACTCATTCGTAAAAGGTATCTTCGATATTGCTCGTCGAATAATTTCCTAAAATTCTTTCGATATAGGTATAATAAATTCGATTACTTTCCGCTAAGAGCAATTAAATTTGTCATGTTTTGCAGAAGTTTCTCAAGTAAATTATACTTTAGTCGGCCCAATATTATTTTCGGTGCAGTAAATCAAGTCCCTGTCACTCATTTTCGCTTTGATTTATGATCCAATGCCTAAAATCCTACCGAAATGTTTGGAATTGCACCCATATTTTACTCAAACTGGATTAAAAGTGGACATGTAAACCAATAGAAACGCCCTACTTCTTGTTAGGGTTGGGTTATCGGGAGTATTTTTTTCGGGATTTTGAAACTTTGGTCGGGAGGAGCGTAGAAACTAGGGATGTTATCCGGAGCCGGAGTTTTAAAATTTGATTTACCGGAGCCGCAGTTTTAAAATTTGTTTTACCGGAGCCGGATCCGGAGTTAGTACTGGAGGCGAAGTCGGAGTAGAGTAGAAGCCTTTCTACTAAAATGCACATGTGTTAAAAGAAAGTCTAATAAATCAGCACAAACAATCTAAATAAGAAAAAAAATCTTAAATTCGAACTAAACGTCTATTTTTGAGATAACCTATAAGAAACTGGTATATGCAAAATTAAACCAAAACGTAAGTGAAATGCGTACATATTTATGCGTGCAATTATTCAGTTCAGATCTAGTACGCCTCAATCTAATAGAATTGGGTGGATCATCTTTTCTGTGTCAACAAAATTTTACCTCCTCCGACTAAAATTGAAAGGAAATCTTTATTCGGATATTTTTTTAATAAAGTGTATGCTCATTTAAAAGACAGATAATAAAGCTACGTAATGCAAATATTTTTTGTTATAATTTGTTTGTTATAACTTGTTTATAAGCAGTGACCCAGGGGACATAGCTGTCCCTCACTTTTGTATGAAAATAAGAGTACGTCCGCTGGGTCACCCTATTTATTTATTAAAAACGAGTTTTATTTTTAATTTTTACCTTAATTTATCTCTAGATGTAAGATCTTGTTCCATTTAAATAATGTTAGAACATGCAAAAGGTGAACAAATAATACAAGTGTCTCTACGCTTATTTCAAAAACAACGGAAATTTTCAAAAATCTATATAAGTAATCTCAGACAGAGTACTGTTGTTAGTATAATTCTAAAATTATATGAAAATATCTTTAAAGATGACATAGTTACGTATAATTAACCTTTAAACGACTCTCCTGTAAAATTGTGATTTTTCACTTGTATCAGTTCAGTATACATTACGTAGGAGGTATCGTGGTTGTAGCGAACTGGTAACAATCTTTCATTGTGATATTTTTGTTGCACTATAATCATTATTTCGGTTATTTGGTACCTCTTATTTAAGTAAAGAAAGAAAATAAAATTAAAATTACGTGAGAACTAATTAAAGAAACGTTGCCGCTGCGTCGCCGGAGCGGCAACATGATGAAAATTCGGAACATAAAATTATTGTTTTATAAAATGATGAAGTAGTTTTTCGGGAGATTTTTTACTTTGTCGGGAGTCAGGAGGACATACAAAAATTCGGGAGAATCCCGCCAAATCCCGACCATCTGGCAACCTTACTTATTGTAGTCATTGTTTAGTTTTTGTTTCAGAAAATATGATAAAAAAGTTGGACTTTAAACCAGCCAGCCTTTTGCACCACCTGCCACAAGTCGTTTGTCTTTTGTCTCACATGCTGGTGTAGTGTCTTAAGAACTCTAGAGCACTATTGTTTGCAAGTAGTTGGCGTCTTTCAGCCCCTCTCTAAGTGCCGTTGAAAGCAGCCATCGATCTTTGGGACAGTGGAAATAAAACTCTAGATTCCATACAATGAAGATCTCGTTAACGTGAGGATATGCGCTCAGTTCAAAGAAACTGCCGGTCTTAGAATTCGAGTCTGGAACGATTTCAAATAAAACGTACTTCTCTTTTTGTAGTAGGTATTGTCGTTTTCTAGCTCGGAATGGAAGACGAAAATATAATTGAAATTAATACCTATCTCGACTTGAAATGAATAGCTAAATACCTATAGAGGTTTCACATAGAAACCAAAAATAACAAGTAAGTCACAAGAAAGTTATCACAAATAGTATTTAACTAGCTTATGCCCGCAACTTCGTCTGCGATGTAAATTATAATAAGGCAATTACTCTTTATAAATAGTTTCTGATATTTAGTCATAATAACTTGGTTGTAATTAAACAAAACCCTCACATATAGGGCCCAAAACTGCACATTTACCGCGAAAATCAATTCTTTAGTCCATTTAAGTATTATTTCCAAAAAATTAAATTCACTCATAAACCACCGGTTACCTACACAAAAAAAAAACAATCTACTAATTGCTATATACTACGCATGGAGTTTCGAACCTTTTACTTTATAAATTGTACGGTCCCAAAACAAACTTTCAACCTCTACCTACTCAACCCGTTTTAATGAGATAAATTTTAATGAATGATGAAATCATTTGAGTTCTTTTCAGATCATTTCGTTTTCTACTTTAAAAATCGTTTGGTCCCTTTACAAAGTCTCAACCCCCGTTTGACCCCTTTTTAGGGATGAATTTCGAAACACGGTAAAACCACATTTCTTTGTTCTAATTAAGGAGTCTATAGACGATGTCTCAGATCTCCAACTTCAAAAATCGTTTGGACCCTATACAAAGTTTCAACCCCCAATTAAACCCCTTTGGGGATGAGTTCCAAAAAATAGCAATCACTTTTCTTTACTCTTATGGATGAGTCTATGTACGAAGTTCAAGATTTACTACAAATACCGTTTGGTCCCCATACAAAATGTCAACCTCCGTTTGACGCCTTTTAGGGATGAAATTCAAAAAGTGGTAAAATAACTTATTTAATTTTATTGAGGAGTTTTAGATCTGTAACTGAAAAATAATTTGGTTCCTATACATTGTTTCAACCCCTATTTAACCCCTTTTAGGGATGATTTTCGAAAAACAGTGAAATTGTTTTTCTTTACTTTTATTGAAGGGTCTATGTACGAGGACTCAGATCTCCAACTTCAAAAACCGTTTGGTGCCTATACAAAGATTCAACCCCCATTTAACCCCTTTCTCGGATGAATTTCGAAAAACCATGAAATTACTTTCCTGTACTCATATTGAAGGTTCTATTTACAAAGTCTCAGATCTCCAACTTTAAAAATTGTTTGGTCCGTATTAGAGGTGTGCGCCGCGCCGGCGCGCCGCCGCCGCCGGCTTTTTTGGCCACGCCGCCGCCGCCGATTTTTGATCGGCGTGAAATCGGCGTGGATAAAAATTTATTGCAAAAGCAGATTTTCGTACCAAATATCAAATCTAACCTTATTTAACACTTTGTTCTAGCAGTTCATAGCATATACTCTGTTGAAATCAAGGTTCATCCCATTTTTGGATAACGTTTTTTCTTATTATCCTTTCGTAGGATTTCAAAAGACGGCAAAGGCTAGTTAAAATGGTCTAGATCATCATTATCGTCTCAATCCGGAGACATTCATTGATGAACATAGGTCTACCCTAAACAACTCCGAACGAATAGTCGCAACGCACATGTTTCCTTAATCGAATGCCGACGAACTTAAACATATCCTCAGATCATTTGTGGAGGCCCACCCACGCTCCATCTTCCTTCAGATTCGTGGTCTTCCTTTGGGAACCTTTCCATCCCATCGGTCATTATTGCTGGAGCTATATGCCCAGCCCATTACCACCTTATCTTGCTAGAGTTATATCACCTAAGTAGGTTCTTTGGAAACGGAACGAAACGGATTTGCTAATTACTACTTAATTTGGTAACATAAACTCCAAGCATAGCTCTCTCTATGGAACGTTGAGCGACTAAACCCTATTTATGAAGGTGAAAGACTATACGTCTACTAGATATCTCGTCACTAGTCAAAAACTATTCTTGAGACATTGAGACATGGTGAGAGAGAAGAACTGGAGTGTATGTTTCAGCTACATATGTGTATTCGTAGTTCTCGTCCTAGACAACTTCAAGGTTAACTGCCCCAAGAGCGACTGGGGTATCAGGGAGTTCGACATAACTTTCGTCTTATAAATACAGCGGTCGTTGAACATATTTTTAAGACATCTTACAGATTCTTGGAGTAAGATTTATCTCATACTTTGGTTCCTGTTCTTTCTCTGTAAACTCATAATCTTAGATTAGAGAATACAGATGGCTGTGTAGGTTTCATGAGTTTTTACCCCTGAGCATTGACTCTGGCTCCACCATATCAAGAAACGAAGTTTTGATATTGAAATCTTCAACACAGTATATGACAGCCCTTTTTAATAATTTTGTTGGCTGGGTTATTAACCAGGTTTTCTATACTTTTGTTAGAGCTACTGAGAGCTGTGGTTTGCTTATGTGTGCTGCTACCTATATGTTTTTCCAGTACAGAACCGTATTAGAGATTCGGCCTTGAGGTACCTTGGTCACTCGCTCTTATGGAGAATATGGAATTACATGGAAGCTTCCGAAAGATGACAATAAAGTCCCAGAGATCAAAAAAACAAGCCTTTTTGTGGTACCTAATCTAATTTTGGTCTATTGCGTAGTCTAACACGTTTGGGTAACGTTGGAAAAACTTAAGTTCATCCTCGCGACGCTTTAGATCCTGTAATTATAGGCGTTTGGCCAGTGAATTTCTCTCATACAGGCAGTGATGACCCGTGTGAACCTAAGTATCTGCATAGAAATGAGGAAATCCTTAGAAGCACTATTTAATTGATGTAGCTCCGAATAACCATAATGTGTAATGCCATATCATATAGCTCGAATAAATAATGTCTGATAAGGCCTAAAACCTCTCGAATAGACCGAAGATGTACCATGTAGAACCAAGATGAAGCATGGGTCACATTCCCTCAGTGGGCGGCTTTGGCATCGTAACGTTATGATCACTAGTGCCAAAAAGGCAAAAAACGCAAATTTTAACCATTTTATTTCGATTTTTTTGTAAAAATATAGGTTTATAGCATTAAATCAGAGTTTAAGGTGATGTACGGCGATATTTTAAATAACTGTGTCCTTGAATTATGGTTTTCTGCTGTGTGAAATCATGTTTCAATCACGCCGAAAATACGCCGCCGCCGCCGATTTTTTGCCAAACGCCGCCGCCGACAATTTTTTGATCGGCGCACATGTCTAGTCCGTATACAAAGTTTCAATCCCCGTTTAACCCCTTTTAGGGATGAATTTCGAAAAACGGTGAAATTAATTTTCGTGACTCTAATTGAAGGGTCTATGTTCGAAGTCTCAGATCTCCTACTTTAAAAATCGTGTGGTCCCCGTATAAACTTTCAACCCCAATTTAACCCCCTTTGGGGATGAATTTCGAAAAATCCCTTTTTATCTCTCACTGACGTCATATGCCCATTCTATTATGAAAATTTCAAATTCTTCGCTTCAGTAGTTTCGGCTGTGCGTTGATGAGTCAGTCAGGACTTTGCCTTTTATATATATAGAACAGCTTTTGCCCGCGACTTCGTCCGCGTGAAGTTCAAATGCTCATGTGGGTGGTTAAAGGTGCACATATTTTACCGCAGGCTAAGCTAGGGGTAGTGCCGCTTTCTACATTACCAAAACCACGTAAAACTGGCCGTGCGCGAAGCAGCAGTCCCCTAAGAAGCAACCCCTTTTAGTCCCCCTGGGAATGAGATTCGAAAAACGTTGAATTCACGTTTCTTTTATTGAAGAAACGCGAACAAGAATTATTCTCTATACAAACTTTAATACCTTTAAAACACGAATTATTTTTACGTTGTACCTATACAGGGCTATTTTCTATTGAGTGCACAAACTTTCAAAACGTATTAGGTATCGTTAATAGATCCCGAAAAAAATATAAAAAAAATTTTTTTTTTTGCAAATTTTATCTCTTATTTTTAACATCCCGTAAACTTGAATAAAACTTGCTGTGCTGATCGTACCTACCGCGCGACTCCCTTCCTGTGCGCCTGCGCGTGCGCTGCGTGCGACTCGCTCTAACCCGTCCATTCAGTCTGCGCCGTGCTCTCAAGGTGTGCGCATGTGTGTCGTTCCCGCGCTCGCGACGTTACGCGCTCACTCTCTGCGATCGCGATCGATAATTAGTGAAAATGTACACCAACAGAGAGTTCGAAGTGAAAGTGTTGAGGACCTCAAAAATAAAATTGTGCGTGCGTTTGATGAACTCAAAAGTGAGAACTACCGGACTGTACTAGGACGACTCGAAAAAAACATTCAAAAACGTACGAGACTTTGTTTAGAACAAGAAGGTAATCATTTTGAACATTTGCTTAAGTAGTGTTGAGAAAAAGGACTCCAGTAATAAGGCTAGGTTAGGTTTTGATTGTGAATGATTCTAAAAAGCTGATTCCAATTTTTTAAATACGCCTAAATGAAATTACCGGTTTTCAAATCACCATACCTCATGAGCCTAATTGTTTTGTTATTAATGTTTTATTTTGATGGTCCTAAGCCCATTTAAGTATGAAGGAAAAATTGGTTTCACGTAACGCTACCCGCGTGTTTGTGTGACAGGTATGGTCAGCACAAACCAAACATTTTTAATGAATAAATTCAGATGCAGTTATTTTTGTTTTTTTCTACTAAACCGGGTTAAACAAAAAAACACGGGTATTTTTAATTTCGATAACCATCACATTCGCAAAGTTTGTGCACTAAAAAGAAAATAGCCCTGTATAAGTAATGTTTATAATCAGCATATTTCAAGTTTCTAGGTTTAGTAGTTAATGACTAATTGGGTATGAATTTCGAAAACCGGCAAACTTACTTTTCTTGACATATAATGAAGAGTGTACATATCAAGTCGCAGATCTCCTACTTTGAAAAAATCATGTCCCAAGTATACAATTTCAACCCCGACTTTAGTCCCTAAGGGATGAATTACGAAAAACTGTGGAATCACTTTTCTTTCAATTTAATAAACTGTCTATACGTAAAGTTTCAAACCTTCCCATGCAAATATTCAACCCGTTTAAACCCCTAATGGGGAATAAGAACCTCTGCACAAGTAAAGTTTATAGATCTATAAGTTTTTGTTCTGTATTTCAAACTTTCAACCTCTATTTTATTCCTATATGAGATGAATTTCGGAAAACGGTAATATAGCTTTTCTTGGTTCATTATAAAAAGTCTATGTCTTAGATCTCCTAATATAAAAATCATATATTCCGGATACAAACTCTCAAATCCTATTTAAGCTCTTCGGGGATGAACTTTTTTTTAAATAATGAAGGATTTAAACATGAAGTTTCATACCTCTTACTTTAAAAATCGTAGACTCCCCATTTAAACCCCATAGAGGATGAACTTCAAAAAACGGTGAAACTACTTTTCATTAATTTAAATAAAGTATCTAATCATGAAGTTTTAAACCTCTTACTAAAAAAGATCGTAGAGTCTCGATACCAATTTTCAACCCCCATTGAAACCCCGCAGAGGATGAATTTCAAAAAACGGTGAAAACACTTTTCTTTAATTCTAATGAACGGTGAAAACACTTTTCTATAATTCTAATGAACAGTCTAAACATGAAGTTTCAAACCACTTACTTAAAAAAGATCGTAGAGTCCCGATATCAACTTTCAACCCCCATTTTAACCCCGCAGAGGATGAATTTCGAAAAACGGTGAAAACACTTTTCTTTAATTCTAATGAACAGAACAGTCTAAACATGAAGTTTCAAACCTCTTACTTAAAAAAGATCGTAGAGTCCCGATACCAACTTTCAACCCCCATTTTAACCCCTCAGAGGATGAATTTCGAAAACGGTGAAAACACTTTTCTTTTATTCTAATGAACAGTCTAAACACGAAGTTTCAAACCTCTTACTTAAAAAAGATCGTAGAGTCCCGATACCAAGTTTCAACCCCCATTTAAACCCCTCGGAGGATGAATTTCGAAAAACGGTGAAAACACTTTTCTATAATTCTAATGAAAAGTCTAAACATGAAGTTTCAAACCTCTTATTTAAAAAAGATCGGAGAGTCCCGATACCAAATTTCAACCCCCATTTTAACCCCTCAGAGGATGAATTTCGAAAAACGGTGAAAACACTTTTCTTTAATTTTTATGAACAGTCTAAAAATGAAGTTTCAAACCTCTTACTTAAAAAGATCGTGGAGTCCCGCGATACCAACTTTCAACCCCTATTTTAACCCCTCAGAGGATGAATTTCAAAAAACGGTGAAACCGCTTTTTGTTTTATTCTAATGAAGAGTCTAAAAATGATGTTACAAACCTCTTACTTTAAAAATCGCAGACTCTCCATACAAACTTTCAACCCCCATTTTCACCCCTCAGAGGATGAATTTCAAAAAACGGTGAAATTACTTTTCTATATTTTTTATGAAAAGTCTATGCATGAAGTTTCAAACCTCTTACTTAAAAAAAACTTTGAACCCCTATTTGAACCCTTTAGAGGATGAATTTCGAAAAATTCGTTCTTATCTCTCACCTACGTCATATGCCCATTCTACTGTGAAAATTTCAAGTTCTTCGCTTCAGTAGTTTCGGCTGTGCGTTGATGAGTCAGTCAGGACTTTGCCGTTTATATATATGTCGGGGACAGCAGCGATAATTCAAGAAATCCAAGATCGTCAATTGACTACTGTAGTACTAAGTAGATTTAAAATGGCGCGAACGCCGTGTGACGTAACGACCGGTTGCGGTGCACGTAGACGGATTCGTTGGGCAAGAGTGTCGATTCTCTTTCTGACTGTCGTGGCGACAACACTTGTCTTACGATTCTGTCAGTTCGTCTGCCAGTAGTTAAAGCTGCTACTTGATAATTGTAATTCTGTCGATTAATAGTGAAAAGAATCATATTGTGTAACGTAATTGTCTATTTGCTCTCTTGAGTATCTACGCCATAATATTGTAACAACTATTGTAATGCCTGATGATTGAAAAGAGAACCTGGTGAGTTTCTTCGGCCCTTCTTCTCACCAGAATGTCATTACCGAAGCGGCCAAAAGAATCAGACGAATAAATGATTTGATCTGACATGAATCCACTTCTTTAACCAACATACCTCAACGGCCAGGATTCTGCAGCTAACCCATCCTGACCTGACAGTCTGTCATCACCGAGAGATATCCGACATCAGGCGTGGGATGTAATCAGCGCCCACAGGATGTGAATGATTTCCAGTGTTTGAGGCAATCCACATCTTCGTCAATATCCAGTGAAAGGCACTTATGAGATTTTGTGTCTAGCGAATTGGACATTCTTTGCAAATGCTTGGATCTCATCAGTGGACATAAAAGAAGTCAATTTCTTACCTTCAAAGCAAGCCCAGCAACTGCAACACAGCCTACGTTAATGTATTCAGAATATCCAACACTGCCGGTTTTATTTAAATGCAGTCTCTGAAGAAAGTTTGACCGCAACACTATTAATTGTGATCTCCGAAAATAAAGAGGCACTTACACTGCACAACAGTCAACACCGTGAAATATAGTCACAAACAATGAAGAATCCTTCAAGAAGTACGGTTTGAAGCCACAACACATATCATCATTTGATCTGCTGCCGCGAGCAAAAGAAGATTCGTCGTTTGGACTACATCACGACACACTACGGATGAGCCACTGCAGGGTGACATGGGCGGCAACGGCGCTTCAGGCGCGTTAGTCAACAACAGGCCCCAACGCCTGCAAGATTCGCGAGTGTGTGGAAATCCAATGCGATCTGGTGAGTCGTACCAATTTTATTAAGATTTTCGACCCGAGTATTTTCTCACAAAGTGAAACCTTACTTTTAAATTGACAGTAAAACTTTAAAGTTTACCATTTAAGATTAACAATGAAAAAGTTAGCAGTAACAACGAAGTTTACGAAGTAGCTATTTATGATAGTCACTTATTTTTACGTTCTACCCGACAATAGGGTACTTTCCTGACAGATCAAATCAGTTACTTTTTATGAATTGTCAAAACGCTCGGATAGTATGAAGTTTCTATGAGAAAAAGCATAATGACGTCATTGTGCTCAAACATCAAATCATCTCCTCATTTATAGCTTTTGGTCTTTTAAAAATCGTTTAAAACGTTAAATAGGTGAATTTTAGTTGATTTTTGCAAATTTTCGAAAGCAGATTTCAAGGCTAGCGTGAAGTAATTTATATTGACTACAGGCAAGTACCCTATTGTTCGAATTACGATATTGTAATCGTTCGAGCTGTTTTGGATATGATTTTCTCCGATCGTAAAACTGAATCAAGACTACGTTTCTCAAAAGGGAAATAAATTTTGTCAACAGTTGTTTTCAACTACCTTTAAATTTAATGATTTTACAAATTCCTAGTTAGCATTAATGTTTGGAAGTAAATGTAAAGTTTACTAATGTGAGAAAAGGCACGGTTCTATGAGTTTTAGTGATTGAAAATATTGCGATGTGCTAAAAATGGTCTTGAGTCAAATACCCGTTAATTTTAGTAATTCAGAATTTCCGTATAGTACAGTTTGTGTGATTTTTAAATTTGGTAATCAAGAAATTGTCCTATGGAGTCATAATGATCTCAGTGGTGATCGGATGTATCGCATAGGACTACGGAGTTGGTTTTATGCCGAGTAACCACAAGGATGGTTGTAACACTACAGAAATTGCCGGACAAAAGCGGTACTTACCTTGATATTTTAGTTTTTGAAAAAATGTTTGGTTATAATTCGTAATGGGTACTTGAACTCTAACTTTAAATTTTATTTTGATTTAGTAAACAAGAAAGGAACTAGATAAAGTTCGCCCCAAATTCAAAGGTCCATTTGATGTCACAAATTAGTGTTTTGTTTTGAAAGTACTAATCTCTAGATACTCCTATAAGTACGCACACGATAGGCTGCGAAAAATGCCTGAAAGCCAAATACCTATTGACATTACTGTAGAAAAGGAAAATCGGGATGATAATTGAAACGATAATATTGCTTTATGATTTTTTATTAGTTGCTTAGTGAGGGATGGTTCTTGGTTCGGTTGGTCGACTATACTAGAGGTTAGATCGTAGCCGTAGTCCGTTAGAAGTCGGTATCTGCTCTGAGTAGTCCGTGGATGCGCGGTGCGCGGCTAGCCCTAGTGGAGGTCGGGTCTACTGCAGACCGTAGTGTAGTCCAGGGGGATGCACGGCTATCCATTTGGTGGATGCGCGTAATAGCAAGCATGTGACTTGCTGTGTGGGCTTAATTGCCATTAGGCCACGAACAGGTTGCCAGTCTCTTACTTAGCTTATCATTGCTGTTGGTACATAAGTCTTAGACCATATGTGTGCACGTAAATATCCAAGTAATGATTCAATTGGTAATTGGTTAAAAGTTGATTTGTACCACTTTAAATATTGAGAAATAATAAACCACAAATTCCACTTTATTTTCATAGTCTCCTTTGCTATGTGTTTAGTTGTAGCGTAAAGAACGATTACGAAGAAATGAAAATAAAATTATTTTGTCGGTTTTAATTTTTTTTTGTCACTCTGGTGATTATTGTCAGGAATGACCGAATGGCGTACTGTGTTGTTTTTTTTGCCTGTTTCAGGATAGACACACGAGGACGTGTGCTCTGCAGGATGGCCGTGTCGGGGACAGCAGCGATAATTCAAGAAATCCAAGATCGTCAATTGACTACTGTAGTACTAAGTAGATTTAAAATGGCGCGAACGCCGTGTGACGTAACGACCGGTTGCGGTGCACGTAGACGGATTCGTTGGGCAAGAGTGTCGATTCTCTTTCTGACTGTCGTGGCGACAACACTTGTCTTACGATTCTGTCAGTTCGTCTGCCAGTAGTTAAAGCTGCTACTTGATAATTGTAATTCTGTCGATTAATAGTGAAAAGAATCATATTGTGTAACGTAATTGTCTATTTGCTCTCTTGAGTATCTACGCCATAATATTGTAACAACTATTGTAATGCCTGATGATTGAAAAGAGAACCTGGTGAGTTTCTTCGGCCCTTCTTCTCACCAGAATGTCATTACCGAAGCGGCCAAAAGAATCAGACGAATAAATGATTTGATCTGACATGAATCCACTTCTTTAACCAACATACCTCAACGGCCAGGATTCTGCAGCTAACCCATCCTGACCTGACAGTCTGTCATCACCGAGAGATATCCGACATATATAATAATATAGATTAAAAGCGTTAAACGACATCGAGCGCGTGTTTCCATTCAAGCGGCTCAACAAAATAAATTCCGCCACGAAATTTCTCTTGTTGGGTTTTAAAATAACGATTCGGAGTTTAATTATTCCAATATTGTTTACTTACAAGCAAAAAACTCAACGAAATCACTTTACGTTTTACTGGAAACGTAATCTGGGGAATAAAAAACGTCTTAGGACTTCCCCTGGGTCGACCCGGCAAATGGAGTGCTCGCCGGGCAAACGACGGCTTTTTGTCAACCGACAATACCACAAATTGTGAACGCGGGGACGCGCGTCCGGACTGCGGCCGTATTGCGATACGGGAAATGATCTCACTACGATATAACTACAGAATCTATGTTTAATTTTCATGTAAAAGAATGTTTCTAATATCCTGCTTTGCCCTAAGGTTAAGGGAAATCTCTAGGTATTTATAGCATTAAGTTTGCCTTTTGTACTATTAGTATTGTTTTGAGGAATAAAGTTTAAATAAATAAATATCCAAGGACCTTAAAATAAACAGCCCGACGGAGCCTTGCTTAACAAAGAACCACTTCGAAAGCACCTCTAGTCCGCCGGTTTCTTTAACGCTGGTTGTTTAGGTCAATGTGTGCGTGCTGCGGCTCGTAAGTATACCCCGTCCTGTTAGGTATTTAAATAAAGATAAACAAAAAACCATGTGACTCGGGTCGTTCAGCCAGTAGTATTGCGCCACAGATACAAAACGTTACTTTGATTAGCTGAACAAGCCGAGTCACGTGGTTTTTTTTTACCTTTATTTAAATACCTAACAGGACAGAGTATAGAAAGCAACCGGCGCGGCCCACTGGTGCGTTGTGTTGATTAAAAAAAAATTCAAGACAGTATTGCATTCGAATCAAATTCTTGCCGAATACAGGTAGTATTTATTAGTTACAGTACGTGAAATCAAGTTTGTGTCAGTTATTAAGGGAGATACTCGTACTTATATGTAGACTATAATTATGTTATGACCAGTAGGCTTATGATGCTACGCTTTGTCACACGATAAATAAGTGATAAAGCATCCGTCACTCTCACACACTATACCTATGTCAGAACGTGACGGATGCTTTATCACTTATTTATCGCGTGACAAAGCGTAGCATGATAAGCCTACAGGCTATGATAGTCCGCTTTGTCGCGCGATAAATAAATGATACTACGTCATTTTTCTGTCATCGGCACCAAAAGTAACATCCCTGGAAAAATAGGTCGTAACCTATTTCTTCTAAAATATTCTAATACCTCAAATATATCGATTACGTCATATGAATTGACAAATGTTTTTGTGTGTCCGATCGTTATTTTTCTCAGATGAGTGCTTTAAAGAGGCTCTGGAGGAAGGTGCGGTTCGGCCCATTTAAAACTCAATGATCATTATGTGTAGGGCAAAGATCAAAGGCGAAACACGATGAACGGGACTGAAAGCTGACGCATTTAGGATACCTACGAGTATTTATAATCTTTTCAAAGACTCGTGTGTAGTGGGTTTCGACGATTTCTTAATGTCATGCGTAGTAATAAATAATACTAAATGGTCGAATACTTGATACCAGATAGATAGCTCCAACAGAGCTGAGGTCACGCACACAACAACGAGTCATGTAGGTAGGTAATGACAGCGGGATTTTGAAATTACTGTTCTTTTTTCATACCGATAGCAAGTTCTACACTGAATTGCAAGATCGACCAAAAAGTTTCTTTAAACTATAGCCTTGTGTTTATTTACTCACTCATTCATTTCATTCATTCACTTTTCTTGCTATGAAAATAAAAAATAAAATAAAATAAAATAGTTTATTTTTGCAAGTAGGCCCTCAAGGGCTCTTTTACAAGTCTGAGTCTAAATATGTATGTATTATTTCATTTCTTTTCTTTTGGCGCTTCGGGTAGTGACCTTCTGGTGAGAAGAAGCGCCGGAAGAAACTCACCAGTTTCTCTTTTTTAAAAACAGGTATGACATTATTACATTCTATTTCATTAATACGTTACAATAAACTTATAACTACATTTTCAGAGATGTAAAAGGTCTCTAGGCGTCAAAACAAGACAATTAAAATAATAGAAATAAATTGATAATAAAAATTCATGGAGATGTAAAGAGTCTCCGTTGTCAAAATATTAAGTTTTGGAGGTGTAAAGGACCTCCAAACGTCAAAATATAAAATAGGAATGTTTATACTAGATATATTACAGAAATGAAACTATTCTGCAACTCACACGATATAACTTAAAAACTAAATTAAAATAAAATGAATACAGTTTTTTCTTAGAGATGTATATGGTCTCTAAGTGTCAAAACAGTTGACAAGTTCAAAAACAGAAAAAAATCAACGAAAGAGACATTATATTAAAATGTAGTTATTTCCAGTTGCAGTTAATCCCAAGGTGCTTCATCATTCATGTAGTCTTGTGTGCTGTAATAAGCTTTGGACATGAGTTTACGCTTTACACAATTCTTGAATTTGCTAACAGATAATTCAGTTATGTTTCTTGGCAGTTTATTATAAAACCTTACACAATTACCCATGAATGATGTTTTTATTTTATGGAGCCGAGTGGTGGGCACTGCGAGCTTAAGTTTATTTCTAGTATTAATATTATGTATGTCACAATTCTTCTTAAAATTCATGATATTCTTATGTACATACATAATATTCTCATAGATGTATTGACAATGCAATGTCATTACATTAATGTCCTTAAACTTATCTCTAAGTGAGTCTCGATAGTTCATCTTATATATCGCTCGAATAGCCCTCTTCTGCAGAACAAATATAGTATTAAGCTCTGAAGCGCTAGCACTGCCCCACAGTAGAATACCATACGACATAATACCAACAATATGAGTCCTTCATGTAGCTGTATGTGTAATCATTCACCTCAACTCTCGTGGAACAACCTATACTTGAAGTCAGATTTCCTCAAAGGATCGCTATGCTTGTGTCTGAAGGGCATAATGTTGGTTGTTATTTATAGTAGCGCGCTGTATTTTAAGAAAAATTCACAAAAACTCTCAGTTAAATATGGTAGTGTCTTATTAGGATTAGTATTCACTTTCTAATTCGCCATTATAAAAAAGTACCAGCATTCTACGTATGAAATCATTGAATATAATTAAATGTTTATGCAATTCCGCATAGATAGATAAGATTTTCATCTAATAGAATGTAACTAAGCATAAGCGTTCCTTATATCCTCTTATGTAAACTTAACAATTTCACACTAAGTAACCGCTATCTTACCTTCTAATTAAATTTCAATGTTGGTTTTGTAAATTAATCTTGTTAAGAGAATAGTAATAGAGAGAAATATAAAATTAAATCGACAGCTGCACTAAGCAATTTTCCTTTGCATCAAACCAAACATTTTAATTAAAGAAATTAAAATGAGAGGCGGTGAGTTGCTCTCTTCGTCAACAAAATCAAATTAAACCTAGAGACTATGTACACAGATTTCATTATATTTTTCATGCGATCTATATAGTCTAATATTACGTTATGTATCAATCTAATTCATAGTAGGCGTAGGTCCATAAGATTGTCAACATTGTCAGTTTATTATCTATCGCGTGAGATTGTAAAATGTGGAATAATTATAAACTGTACCATACTACTTACAATATAACCAGAGGCCGGAATTCTCATAGCACCTTTGAGTTGTCGTAAGCTCGTTTATCGCCTGTACCTATACATAATTGGGATGTTTACTAATGTTGAATTTTACAACATAATATAGTCACATGGATTGGAAAATACTAAATTATCATAACATAAAAGAAAAAAACAAAAAATGTATAAAAAATATAAAGTTATGAGACCAAGTTAAAAAAACGATATTTTTTTTATCGTCTTTAAGAAAAATTTAAGTCAATTTCGGAATACTTAAATAACACTGAAAAAATAAATGTATGACAACTATGTGCTTAAACGCACTTTTTCGCGCTCAAAATGGCGAAATGCTATTTTTTTTCATACAGACTTAGTACAGCGACGGAACGGCTGACGTCATAAATTCCTACCTTTTTGTATAGAGCGTTTTCAATGCTCAGTGCGATCTGCTACTTTTGATTACAATTTGTGGCTGTTATACTTATACAAATGTATTAGGTGTCGTATAGATATTTGTTCCTCATAAATATTAGAATCGATTTACGACAGAAAAAAAATCGAGTCAACAGGCGAATTATGTATGCATATCGATAAGCACAGAATGCAATTAATTGTATCAATTACAATTGATTGAATCAGGCGTTACTTTGCGAAAATCCATGTTAATTAAAACAAAATATGATTAAAAAGTAGTAAAGAACACGCGGTCTTATCTTTAATGAACGATCTCTTCCAGATTACTTTTAGGGTATCTAACTATTTGTAAATTTTAAATAAACTTGCAATAAAAAATTCAAGGAAACCATGTATTTATTGCACGTTAAGTTAGGTCCATCGCCGCATTTTCAATGTCAAGTTTAAAATCTGTTTTAGTACGAATAAGTGTTTCACTACATACCTTATAAAAAAATAGATGGAAATATTTTTTTTCATATTATCTGGTTGTAAACTAATCCGTTTACTATCTATTATTTATTTGTACGTGGAAAAAGAACTTCCATATGTAAATTGAATGTCGATGAACGAGAAGTCCCTATCACAGTTCAAAAGTGCTACGAGAATTCTGGCATCTGAATATATGCATACATATTTCGGGTAGTGACTTAATTTATAAGCTAACGATGTTTATAAGTATGCTGGAACATATGGTTAACTGATGTTTCACATACATATTTTTATATTGTATGATGTTATATGACAAAAATATCTGTAGGCAGAATTGCACTTCGTATATTTTCATTCGGTACATTATGTCATAATTAGGTGTACCTATCAGGTATACTGTTCTGCCCAATGATCATTCGATTAAAAGTGTTTCTGCAAAACATTTTATTCAAGTTGTGTTTCGGAACATCATTATTATAGATAAGAGTAAACCGTAGCAAATACATTGAGTTAAAAATAAAAACCTTAATATTGTCTTCGGTTTCCGCGAAACCAAAAACCTTCTCAAACCTTGTTGTTGTTGTGATAATAAAAACCTTGTAAGAAAAAGTTATGGATACTCTTTTTGCATTTTCAAATTGTCCTCATTTTCGAGCAAATCCTATTACTTGATACCTATACAAACGTTGTTTTGGGTCTTCGCAATCAAATAATCGTAAATTGCAGAATGACGCGTCTCACTTTTAAAGACAATTACATTCGGAACTGCCTGTTTCATTGCTTGAAAGATTGATGTGATGGCGACGCCATCGCGTCGTTGCGGATATACAGGATGAAATGTTTTTCATCGTCCAAATTTTGACAGTGGATTCTTTAGCGAAATATGTAACGAAAATACGTGTTTTTCAGTCAGTATCTTTCAGTACTAAAATATTCAGAAACAGCAGCTGAAAGATACCCTAAAAAGCATACGTTTGTGGATACCGCGGTAGCGCACTGCTCCCCTCCCCGCGACCTATACCCCGCTCCCGCGTTGAGTCGCTAAGACAACTTACGCGTTAAACGCGTAATCCTCACTAATTATTCTTTCGGACAGCTCATTTTATGATAAAAAATTTACCTACATATTTTTCTTCAGAAATGGCATCTTTTATTGATACCTAATGCCTAGGAAAAATTTGGACGGTCAGTAAAATTTCACCCTGTATAGGTTCATGACTACCTACGTGGTCGCTAGTGAAAGGTAGACAATATACGGTAGTCACTGTTACACGGTTGATTGGAACCAGGCGCCGTGTTGCTCCGCCCACCCGCACTCGCTTTCAGGCGACGACACATTATGGGACACCGCGTACGAAATTCAGACTGTAACAAAGGCGACGTACATTACTTAGGTACTGTGTTCTTGACTTCAGTTCAATAGACTTCTTAGAACTCTAATGATTGTTGCTTTACAAACGAAAAAGGAGGTTTATACAAAAAGATTTATTTTTCATAAGCTAGTTATAGTTACAATTAGGGATGTAACGATACACAGTTTTGCCGATACGATACCGATACCGATATATAGTATTTAATATCGGCGATACCGATACCGATACCGATATCTTAGCTAAATAATGAAGTATGAACTTCAGATATTTGTATGTCCTTATTATAACTAATGGCAATGACTACTGGCTATATTTACCAGAGAGTCAACCTTGAAAGTGTAAAGTAAAAATAAACAAATTGTCAACTCAAAATTCAATTTTTTGTTATTAAGAACCAAAGATTTAATTAACATAGTAATTATCATTGCACAAGGTAGAATTTAGATCTACCTCCGGAATGCAAATGTGTACTCTTATGTTTTAATTTAATAGATACTTGTTAAGTGTTTTGTTTAATAATTGGCATGTGATTTTTTTTTCTCTATGTTATATTTCTCATGATAAGTGAATGTAATTCTTATGAGAAATAAATGTCTTAAACCATAAGGTAATAGACCTATACATAAATTAAGTCAGAAATTGAAATTACTTTTTGCAGATTTTTTTTTCATACAGCAAATTCTTCAAATATCGGTTGTATAATATCGGCGATACCGATATATCGGCCGATATATCGGTATCGGTATCGGTATCGTTACATCCCTAGTTACAATACTGTGTACCTATTTTTTAACTGACTTCAAATAATTATTATGTTCTCAGTTCGTCGGAATCTATTTTTTTATGTACTCTGATTATTCGAAGATTAGTGAACCGATTTGGATTTTTTTTTGTTAGCCCGTTTCTAACAAATGAAAATCCAAATCGGTTCACTTATCTTCGAATAATACCTCCCAGCTGGTTTTTATCACCAGTTCAGGATCTTACGACGGGAAATTGAGGGAACACTACAAATATTATTGGCATGCGCCTATTATTAGGGTATTTTTATAGTAACTCTTGTATTTATTAACTGAAAAAAAGTTATAACTCGGTTATTTTTAAATTTGTATATATTATTTCGTTAAAAAATAGATATAATATAATATAAAATAGTGGACCCGCTCGCGATGTCGTTCGCGGAGGTGAAATAAGTTAAATGTCTCTTTTTTGCTACGGCTTAGGTGGATAAAAAGAATCGTATTTGGTATCCAGGGATATAATGACGCATTGGTTTTTAGGGTTCCGTAGCCAAAATGGCAAAAACGGAACCCTTATAGTTTCGTCATGTCCGTCCGTCTGTCTGTCTGTCTGTCTGTCCGTATGTCACAGGCATTTTACTCAAAAACTACATGATGGATATTGATGAAATTTGGAATAAAGGTGTCTTTTATGAGCCGCTACTTAGTTTGGTATATAAATAATTAAAATAAATATTTTTAGGGGGGCACTCCATACATGTTAAAGCCAGTAAAAAAATTTTTTTCAGCAAATATCAACGTGTGGTACATAGTTCGACAGCTCTTTAAAAAACACTATACGGTTCCTAAGTAACGTTTTTGATTAAGTGAATGTATTTGGAAATAATCGCTCCGAAAGTTGTGTAAATTGTGTCCCCCCCCTCTATTTTCTAAACCGTGCGTCCGAAAAATATGAAAAAAAATCACGAAGGTAACGCTTAATTAATACTTTCAACGAAAATTATTTTCAACAAGATCGAATGTACCGTTTTTGAGTTATTGCCGATAAACTGCACTTCTCAACAAAAGGACGTAATTGCTATGAAGATACGCTCTTTTGTTGTTGTACTTTTTTTTTACATCGTATTTTTTACATTATAGTTACGGCTATGGAACCCTACACTGAGCATGGTCCGACATGCTCTTGGCCAGTTATTTTTACTGTAATGTCATGTTAACATGTATTAATAAATAAATAAATAAATAAATAATGTACCTGTATACCAATTTTCATGAAAATTATGGGTGAACAACAGCTAAACAAACAAACAGATAAACCGACAAATAGACAAAATTTTCAAAAACTATTTATTTACGCTTACATATTTAAAAACTCCCCAGTAACTTTATTGAAAAAAATTAATGTAGAGTCTGTGCGGAAAGAGAATAGGATTAATTTTGGGGGGCGCTGTAATGCTTTTCTACCGTATGTGCCGTATTTTCTGTTCTGTGGCCATACTGGGTTAGGTTAGTTCCGTTTTTCGCCACGCCTATTCTCTTTCCGCACAAACTCTAGGTACATTGTTTTTCTGCGATTTTATTATATGTGAGAAGCTTATATTCAAAACGTGATTTCTCGCAGAGATATCAAATTTAGATAAATGGCAAAAACTATTATTTTATATTACATTTATAAATTCGAAACTTTAAGCTATTAATTCGTAGGAGATTTCTTGCTACTAAGTTTTGTTTGAAATCGTTGTCTTGCTTAAACAACGCTACTCTTGATGCGATTCAGGATTTAGGGTCCTCATGCCGAAGGGGCTACAGGAGTAAAAAGAAGAAGCCGCTGCTAGCGGAAGTAGTCGAGGAGGTCTCGGAAGAACTCATTGATGCACAATTTCTTCTTCCTATGTTCCCGTTAGATGTGTGGGTGTCGAAAATTGAATTACATGACGTTTTGTTTAGTAGTTTAGAGTGTGTTGTTGGTGCGAAACGTACTTACAATATCAACATTCTTCGTCTCAAAGTCATTATGGAGTTGGAAAGGAAATATTCAGGTTTTCATAGGATATTTACTGATGGTTCAAAGTGTGGCGATAAAATTGGGGCAGCTTTTTTCGATCCTGATAGCGTTACAAGAGCTCAATTTAAAATCTCGGCAGGATTGTCTATAATGACCGCTGAACTATTTGCCATATTTCGCGCCTTACTGTATATTGAAAATGAAGATTATCCTAGTGTAGTCATTTACACGGATAGCAAAAGCTCTGTTCAGCATTTAGTGCGCTGTGCCACAGGTGAACGATGCTTTTCCCTTGCGTACAAGATCTTAAATCAGATTCGGAAAATTCAAAGTACCGGAAGATGTTTGAAGGTGCAGTGGGTTCCGTCACATATTGGCTTGACGGGAAACGAGGAGGCCGATCGTTTGGCCGCAGCGGCCGCTTCTGAGGGTACTGAAACTGAGGTTGCCCCGGATGTATCTGAAGTGGTCGCTCGGTACAAGGTTAAATTGTACGTCCATTGGAAGGAGTACTTTGATCTGCGCTCGCAAGAGAAAGGCATCTGGTACAGGACGTTACAATGCGAGCCTCCTCGCGTTTCCTGGTTTGAACAAGGAGGTTTAAGCAGGTCGGAAATTGTTAGCGCGCACAGGCTTCGGTCCGGACACGTTCCATTGAACAAGTTTGCACATCTGATGAGGAAGAGAGAGTCGCCCAACTGCGAAGAGTGTGGTTCCATCGAGGATGTGCAGCACTTGTTGGTGGAGTGTGTCCGGACTCGAGAGAAAAGGGATACGTTAGATAGAGTTTGGGGCTTAACATACGAAAATGTAGGCCTCTTTAATTCCATTTTGGCGGAGCCCCACTCAAAGGTCGCCAAGTTTGTATACGGTTTTTTTAAAGCATAGTGTACAAATTTGGTAACCTTTTTGTTTATTTTTAGGTATTTATGTAAATTATTTATTGTATTTGTGCTTTGAAGATTGTACCGGTAGAGGCTTAACGGAGCTGGCATAGTCAGTCTGACAAAAGCTCCCTAAAAATAAAGATTAAAAAAAAATGCTATTAATTATAAAAACTGTTGTAAGGTAAACGCAGGTATTACCGCCTCCCTTAAGACAATTTTTAATTGACCATAATTTTTAAGTAAGGTTGCCCTCAGACATAGTTTTTTATTTTTATATGCTTATGTCAAGTATAAGGAATATATTTACAAAGTCAGCAGCTGCTTTAAAATAAAGGACTATCTTGTAAAAATCGTTTTTTAAAGTGACAAATTCGATGGTTGTTATTACCGACCCATCAAAATGGCTGTGAAGCTATTAACGATTCTTATGCAGTTAATACCGATCGTAACAAAATGAAATAATATGATAGGTATAGGGTCGGTAATAGCAAACACAAGAAGCTATTACCGATTGTGTATCAGTCGCATGGGTCGGTAATGGCAACCAGAAGACTCTATTAACGATCCAAACGATAGGTATCTATCATATGGGTCGGTAATAGCATCCACAAAAAGTTATTATCGATTGCATATCTATCGTACGTGTCGGTAATAGCAACCAGAGCATGCTATTACCGATGGTATAACTATCCTATGGGTCGGAAATGGAATATATAAGTACAAACACAAAATGTCTTACCGACTCATAAAAAGTATATATTTTTTACTTTGATTGACCTTCTGACTACAAAATAGATTGTAACTGATTAATACAATAAAAAAAATCAACACATGCACACAGTTTTATACAATAAACAATCATGTAAGAATGTCACTGTAAAATATATTTTTTTCAAAAATATGGTAATATTAGTTATATTGACAATGCTAAAAGAAGAAAACTAGACGACATTATGGGGGTCGCTGAATAGATTTGTACTAAAGCCCATTGTTTGCCCTTAAACTAAAGTACTTGTAATGTGTTATTGTATTATAATATTATAAAATAAAAGAGAGAAAAAGAAAACCTTACGTTACATCCATCACCGCCTCATGGGTCGTTAATAGCTTCAACAACTAACACTAGCTATCACCGTCCTATTTCAATTTCACGTTTTATCGGTTTGAATAGCTTTCTTTTAATAAAATGTGGTACTCAATCGAGAATTGACACTTAAATTGATATATTTAACATTGCACAATAAAATAAAAGGTTCAATTATTTGTATAAATGGCTTAAGCAGAAAACTCACATGCTTACTTAATCGAACAAGGGCCAGTATGGCACGCCCTGCGTCCGCGCTGCTCCCGCAGAAACTGGTGTGTTTTATCCCTTTTTGGCGCTCTTACGCACACTAAGGGGGGCAAATATGATGCTTAAGGAACAAACGCGAGTAAAGCTTTAGCTACCTAAAGCTATAATTGTTTTGGAAACGGAATATTTCGAAATACATAAATGGGTCGGTGTTACCTGCAGATTTTCGATGGAGCGTTAATACCTGCGTTTACCTTAATCTAATTCCACTTTAAGTAAGATGATTTGAATTAACCTTTCATATAAAATATCCCTGGTTTTAACAGTTATAACTTGGACAAATCATGTTTTGCACAGACATTTTGGACAAAACACTTTATGCATAATGCGTTCTTCGCTTGCGTCCTCATAATTAAAATACTGAGTTGTCTTCACTACAACATTCGTATTTGAAGATGTATTAATAAATAATTAAGTTAAACGAACCAAATCGCTGTGATACCGGTTAGCTAGGAAAGCGTCGGTATCAATTGTCAATTTGTCATGTAACGTAAATTACATTTTTACATCAACAGCCGTTTTCACTTAATCTATTTTTAAAGCTGATAAATATACAATTACATTTAGCTTCCTTTGTTTCAACATAACTTTACAACAGCAACGTGCAAAAGGATTGCTTTAGGTTTCTGTATTATTGTTTTGACATTAACTGAAATCCTCGTAATGCAGTGACGCTCCGCAATCTCCATTAACCCTACTTAGTTAGTTAACGCAAAATTAGCGTGGTATGCGGTTTAATTTAATTATCAACTGTGGCTGTGCCCGACAAGAGAAGCCAGGAGACTCGTTTTACGCGTTTATGTATTTCATTAGCAAAAGTATTTGTTCCTGAGTTTTGGATGTTTTCCATCTATTTCCATGTATAAAAATAGTTTGTAACATTTTAGTTCTTTTTAATATGTATATAAGTATAAATATCGTCGTCTAGTACCTATAGCATAAGCATTGCATAGTTTGGGACTTGGTCGGTTTATGTAAGAGTCCCCTTTTGTTCCTATTGTAGCAAAACATAACAAATACACTTTGTAAGACAATGTATGGTGTTGTTTTTTGCACGAAATCTAATAAAATGATAAATAATGAAATCATTTATTGATAATCATAGTTATAACATAACCATTAGGCAAGAGGGTCTAAAATTAGTTACTTAAATTATTACATGAACCTGAATTAGGAAAATGAATAGTATTTCGCTGTTATAAATTACGCCGTGTCTTGACCAAGGCGCATAGTTAAGTTCATCTACATACAATAAAATCGTAGAAAGACTGTGTTTACAGGTAGTTTATATTCGCGGTTAACACATGGATATTTTTTACCCGACTTAGGCGAAGCAAAAAAAGAGTAATTTTGACTTATTTGACCTCCGCGAACGAAGGTGCGAGCTAGTCCACTAGTTTAAAGTATACATCAGATAAAATATACTTTCGATCATTCTGGTACCTTACATTTATGATACGCAGCCGTGATAAATACGAAACGCAATTGTCCCGAGCATATTGGTTCAATGGCTTAGAAGAAACGCTGACAAAACGCCGGGCCCGCGAATCCCGATCTAAACAAGATTACCGTCTGACCGTCTAGCCACGAGATAAAGCCGAGATGCTTTAATCCCGGGACCTGGCGTACTCATAAACGGTATCATTGTAGGGAGACAATGTCTAATTGTGAGACGTTTTTCCAGATATTAAGAACATATAAAGTATTAGTACTTAGGGCTCCATAATAAGCCGTATTGTATGTCCGTTTGGTTTGATACTCACTCTATGAATATTTCAAGTATCTGACTATTATGATTCAAAATATACACCCTTGTGATAGACGGATGGCCGGACGGAGCAGAGCCTTAGTAGCGGGGTCAGTGCAGTCAGGAGTACGGTACGGAAGCCTAAAAAATACTCGCAATATTTGATTAAACACACCGCGCCATGACTCACGAGAAATGAAATACTAAGTAAAAGCAAAGTAATACATTTTATAAACGCAACTGGGTAAGGCCGCGGAGCGTTTCAACCGCCCTTTCCGTTGTGTTACGAAATATTCATATATACGATGAAAAATGTATAAACTTTAGACGAATATAGATAAAATATTAGTGGATCCTCTTATCCTTATTTACACTTAATCTTATACATCAATATTTCGTAACACAACGGAAAGGGCGGTTGAAACGCTCCACGGCCTACCCAACTGAATACAAAAATTGGCAATTTAAAACAAAATAATTGGCAAGATAAAAAGAATATATATTAATATAGTTATTGGATGATCGTTAAAATAAACGAACTGATACTTGAAATACAAATTCAGCTGAAGCGTCAATTTCAGAAAAGCTATGCGTCTGTCCATCGCAGGCAATTACCCTGAATGGATACCATACGATTCTGAAAGGCTGCAATTATATTAAAAGTGAAGCGGTCGCTCGAATGTTAATACAATAATTTAATCAAAATCCTGGGCTTTTGTCCTGTAAAATGTTTCGTACGCTATCCAGAAATTTCATCAGTTGACGTTAATGGCACGCAATACAACGTAAGTACACGAAAAACAATGAGTGCTTTGCATTTATCTGTTGAATTCAGAGGTAAATTCTGATACGGTTAAATGTATTTAAGCTCGCATTTAGGCTTCAGACTCTGTGTGCAGGACGTAAGGGCCTTATCACACTAGCGATTTGCGCGCAAGCCGCGAGCGAGCTTCCAACAAAACCAGTCGCGGCGAACTCGACTAAAATCACCGAACTACTGAAACTAGGCCGCCGTGCGCGACATTTGTATGGAAACTCGCCTGCGGCTCGCCCGCAGCTCGCTCGCAAATCGCTAGTGTGATAAGGCTCTAATAGACATGGTATATCAAAGATGACATGAGATGATCATGAGATGATAATATATCAAATCAGCTTCTTTTTATGAAGTGTCAAAACGCTCATAAAGTATGCAGTTTTGTATGAAATACTGACTTGTGATTTTGACATCATGCTCAACATGGTGACTTATTTTGGTTAGGTTGGTGGCACGAAAATGAGTGTAACCGATCTTATCCGAACAGTTTCAGAAACATCATTTGATGGTTAGTGTTGTAACTTGGCATATTCGTTGGTGACACTCCCATGGTCCGCGGGCGACGGAGGGCGAAGTACAGCGGGGCGGTATGAAGTGTGACATAATATTGAACCTCTTTATAGTAGTAGAGGATTTTAATGCGCACATGTACATATAAAGTCTATTAACTAATATATCGATATTTTATTTATCGATATCAAATCTCTACAACGTGCCCCGAGTTAGCACACATATGAATGTATACATATACATAACTATTTTAAAAATTACTTTTTGGCTACAAAAGTGCACTTGGAAGGTAGTTATTTTCCAGATGTAATAACTGCATTAAAATTGTTAACCAACTGCGCAGTCCCCTTGCGTGGGCGTGCAGTTATTTTAAATTCAAAAAATCTGCCTTCAAACTGCACTTGCAGCCAGAAAGCATCGAAGGACTGCTTCGGCCTTTAGGGATTAGGGCTTGCAGAATCGGTCGAATTTCCAGTTCCGGAATTGGGTTCGAAATTTACCTTCAATTCCGGAATCCCAGAACTGGTCCCGAAATTTATTAGCTTGGTTTTCTAATATGACAAATTGGATTAAAATGTATTTAGATAAGAATACAATCAACAAATATGTATATAGTCCAAGTACAAAATTTGAGACATACCTAACTATTCAAAAAACCTCAAATAAATGCAAGAAAGTAGCAATTAACTTATCACCGTATAATAAATAATTCGACATCATGACTGTAATCATAAAATCATCATGTAATATTAGGGTGGTCCTTATTTCTTCGTTTTTAGGGTCCTGTAACTCAAAAGGAAAAAACGGAACCCTTATAGAATCACTTTGTTGTCCGTCTGTCCGTCCATCCGTCTGTCTGTGTCCTGAGCAATGGAATTCAACGGCATTGTAGTTACGGAAATACACATAATACTTATTGTTTATTCACCGTGACTAAAAAATGACATTTTGAAAATGCTTTGTCAATTCATTGCTAGGAACCTTATATCTTTAAATTATTAAGAAAAAATAATTTGACATTGAAGTTGAAGTGACATCATGACAACAATGAAAGTCTTTACGTATGGATACTATTTTTCTAATAATGTTTACATAATTCGGCTGCTACTTCTGCTAATGTATTTAGTTTCAAGAGAAACGTGTTTCTTTAAATAGCTTACACTTACTTAAGTGCATCAATAGTGAAAAATTAAGTGACGTGTTTACAATGATGGTTGTCCGTTTTTATTATGACATTAACATAACATTCCACAGGTGATACGAGAAGTGTTAACCGACTTAGTAAAAGGTACGACGTGTCCATTTAATAAAATTATAAATCTAAGAAAAATCGATAAACAATGACCACAAAAAGAGCGAAATAGTATTAAGCTCGACTTGGCCATCAACGGGTTTGCTTTGGTTCTCGTAGGTTTACGTACTGTACTGTATAAATAAAATTGCAAAATGTAGCAAACATCGTTTATTGTTTTTTTAATGGCTGAACGCCGTGATGCAGTGTCACAAATAAATGTGGAATGGAAATTTAAAAAAAAACATTGCAGGCCTACGCCGGCAATACTGTATTCTGAAATTCCATTAAATGCCAAGTTTCAAGCCGCACCGGAAACGAGGTACTTGTAATGTTAACATTTCATTGCATGTTTGAGAAAAGTTTAAATAAATAAATATTTGCCCTTACTAGAATTAGAACTCGGCACCGATAGTTTGGCAGGCAAAGATACTGCCTCAAACCTAGCCACGTCGTCAAATATTATTTTATACCAATGATTACAATAATAGGCAAAAAATGCATTTGATTTTTGCTTATAAAATAATGTAAGTAAAATATTTTTTTTTTTTCTTTTTGATTTGTTAATATAAATTGTTTACCTACATAAAAATCAAGTATTCACTATTATCACTATCAAATTACACAATGTCAACTTGCCACACAATGTACCTGATAAAAAACCTCAAGTTGAAATATGTCAACTTTGTTTACCAAATTTCTACATTAAAATAACTAGCCAAGAGCATGTCGGACCATGCTCAGTGTAGGGTTCCATTGCCGTAACTATAAGGGAAATAACTATAAGGTATGGTAAAAAAGGATGTAAAAAAATTACAACAACAAAAGAGCGTATTTTCATAGCAATTACGTCCTTTTGTTGAGAAGCGCAGTTTGTCGGCAATAACTCAAAAACGGTTAATCCGATCTTGTTGAAAATAATTTTCTTTGAAAGTATTAGTTAAGCTTTATCTTTGTAATTTTTTTATATTTTTCGGACACACGGCTTAGAAGATAGAGGGGGGAGGGGACACAATTTTCACAACTTTCGGAGCGATTATTTCCAAAGTTCACCTAATCAAACACTGTTACGTCCCGATGCAATATCGGAACGCGCCCACAACATGACATTTGTCAATGTCAAATAATTATAACCAAAAAGAGATAATGTGCTTTTTTGACCCACAACGTTTTCGGAATTTGGCAAAGTAACGCACTCAGGCGATCGGATTACTTTTGTGTGCCGAATTAGTGGTTTTGGTTTGTGAATTTGGTGTACACGAACAATTTTGTGTTTTGAAGTGTGAGAATTGTATTCGCGAGTGAATCCACACATATTTTTGGCGTTTGGACCGGTGCTGTGATTCGCCGCGTGGCGACCCGGGGCCAGTGCGCATCATCAGCGTATAGCTGAAATTGACGAGACTCTGACAGTGACTGACCTGACTGTGATTGACTTGACCGAAAAGGCCCGTCTCAGCGCTCGACTAGGTAAGTCCAGGTTGTCCTTTGTATTTTGAGAGTCCCGTTTTTGCCCCCTGTAACAGGGTTAAATTTCGTCCGGGACATCCGGGTTCCGTACGAAACAAACACATTACTTAAAAACCTTAAAATGTTTTTGAAAGAGCTGTCGAACTATGTACCACACGTTGATATTTTCTGATAAATTTTTTTTTTAGGTTCTGTAACATGTATGGAATGCCCCCCCTAAAAATATTTATTTTAGTTATTTAACTACCAAACTAAGTAGCGGCTCATACAATACACCTATATTCCAAATTTCATTAATATCCATTGTGTAATTTTTGAGTAAAATGCCTGTGACATACGGACGGACGGACGGACGGACGGACGGACATGACGAAACTATAAGGGTTCCGTTTTTGCCATTTTGGCTACGGAACCCTAAAAAACGGAGTATTAGTCCCGTCACACGTCACGTATTGCCAGTAATGCCGTAAGGTAATTCACAACTTCACAATCAACCTCGTCCCAAATACAATTTGCCCCCTGAACTAGTAATAAATAATAGTTGGCAATCGGGGATCAATTTCTGTCGATTCGCTCGTCGCATCGACATTGACGGACCACAGCAACGTGACCTCCAATAGGCTGTTTTACAACTTTTTTCTGTGTAAAGACCTCTCAATATTAGAAACATTTGTGAAAAAACTACTTCAATATCACAGAAGCTCACCGAGATACAACGATGTTAAAATCACATTTTTAGACTTTCCCACAAAAAGACTCAGAACGCTTCATACTGAAGCATAGTAGCGATGTGACGTCACACGGTCATACTTTCTATGGGAAGATCAAGTATTTGTCCTGCAGCTATGTTCCACTTGTGTTTATCCTAACTGTTTCATAAATAAAGTTACAAAATTTTATTGGCTATTCAATGGTATTAATAGTTTTTAATATTTTCATACTTCTAAAATGGACTTTCCCACCCAACTTTGAAGGCTCATAAAACAGGTTAAAGGTTTTAGAACTATCGAACTCAAAACTTCAACATCCCTTCCTCCCGTCCTTATTTTGTCTATTTTAACAGGATCTTTTATAATTTTAACAAATTTCGGGTACAGTAAAATAGCCTATTACATACTGCTGATGCTGACACAAGTTCAGGAGTTAAATTGTTTTACGAACTGGATTGCCGGTGACCGGTGACATTGTGAATTAGCCTACTGAAATTGGACGTCAGCCGAACAGTGAGCAGATTCAGATTTGCATCGCAAAATGCGCTCAATGTGAAACATTGGCCAGATGCACGCACGGCCTACACTATTGATTTATTTACTTGGTTTGATGTAGGAAACAGATGTATTATGTTTGACGAGAACAAATGTAAATAATGTGTGTTAGAGGAAACATTACGATTTTTCCGGGTAATAAGAGTGGGTAATATAGTAATGGGTTTACCATCCTTTTGTTGAACAGGAGTGCAGCAATCTAGTGTGGCAGAATTTTCATTATGCGGACGGTTAAATCCTGGTGAAATTGTTGTTCAATCGACAGCTTAGGATTATTTTTTGAAATTTTAAGTTTTATTATTATTTTTGCTTCAAAAAACAAAAAACGTATCAGAGTAAATACACATTACAATCAAAGTTGATAGCGTTTGCATGGATTCGCAACCCTCTTTATGTTTATACCAGGTGTTGCCTGTAACAGGAGAAAATAATTAAAACGTAGATTTTACTCATAAAGCAATAAAACTTTCGTTCAACAACTTTTAAAAATTATCTTATAATCTTTAGGTTTTGTCTTTTTCATACAATTTAAAGAGTATTTTCAATGCACGTTAACATCAGTCTAATTGACGTCGCTTGTCACGCTACAAATATCATTAACATCGCAATACATTGCGACTTCAAATAAACTTGAAAGTGTACTAAAAATTAAAACATAAGTTAATTTTAAATGTCGTTGAATAAATGATGTTTAGTTTGAGAACCGATCGTATTAGATAATGAAGTATAAAGTATCCCAAGTGATCCCATCACGTTATTGACATACAGAGTTCTTAAAAAATGCGAGTAAACAAAGGCTGTCAAAAGTCGCCAATGTATATCCTCCGGAGTTGCGTATATCCATTGGCGAAGCCCACTACTACTTTCCTTCGGGTAGCGTGTCTGTTTTTTTGTCTCTTATTACATAAAAAATTGTATCACAGCTGTGACGCAATTAATAATTATTATTTTCATGTAATGTTAGTGGTTATTTTACATAGAGGTTCTGAGAAGTTGTAAAAACTCAGTCTCAAATGAATGGCCCCGGGTGGTAAACAGGCTAATCTCCGGTTTCCAAAAGGGCGATCTTAATAACAGTTTAGATATTAAATGATAAAAAGGGCATAACATTTTCATTGAGAGTCGTTTTCAAAAAAGATGTCCGTAATTAGACCTGAATTAAACAAAAAGCTAATCTTGTTCCTTTGTGTAACGAAAGTTACCATACAATTTATATAGTTAACTTTCGTTACACAAAGGAAATAGTTAACACTTGGTTTAATAAAGCCCGAACTACGGACATCTTTTTTTAATAACGACTCTGAAAGTATCTTAAAATTTCTGTTAATTTCACGATTACCAAGACTACGATTATTATTCAGTTAAAAAGGTGCAAAGGAAGTTTCAGAGCTCTTTGTTTTTATACCTTTAAGGTGAATCGAGTCGGTTTTCCATATACAAATATAAAGAGGGTTAGGTATAGTTTGGTTCAACGGCATCAATATATCTGCGCGAAATAACATGAGAAGTCTCAATACCATAATTATCGTGCGATTGGGCCTTCGAGGTTTACGCCATCTATTAGCATAATTTGAAACTAAACGTTTTTCGCTAAAATTATCCTCTGTTGCCCGTGGTCCACCTGCCTGGTTCATCTAACTGGACTACGGGAATTCGTTTTTTCCTGCCGTCCACCCGGGTGTACCATAGAAAATCATTTATATATTTTTTAATTAGAGTTCGAATGTCATTTAGCGCAAATAAAGTGTCTCAAGCTATATAAATATAACACATTTCAAACATACATTCGCGGACAATGAATTCGGGTCATTTTCTATGAAGAATAATATGGAAAATGACCCGAATTCATTGTCCGTGAGTGTAAATGATACCTTAGAAGCAAACTATGACCCTCCTTATATTTGAATGGAGAATCGACCGACTCGAATCACCTTAATGTTTTAAAAGGTTAAACGAAAGTTGTCCCCTGAAAGTGGACGCCTGCCTGTTCAAAACAGCATTAACGGGATTAATTCTAAAGTGGTTTGGTTCTATTGTAGCACTGGTTTTTGTCGACCATTTTGCTTTAAACAATATCCTTGTTTAATCAACACTAATGTCAATAACCGTTTTGTTAATATAATGCTATTAACCCGTAAATGCTTGGGCTTTAGATATTTTACTTTAAACTGTTCTTACGAGGCAAATCCAATAATTTTGCGTCGTCGTCCGTCGCAATCGACAAGATGAGCTCAGTCCGACCAACTTTAAATGGATTATCGAAGGCGTTGGGAATCGCTCGAGGCTCCGCCGCTTTTCAACAAGATTATGATCTATAGAATTTGCGTGCTAAATTAATAAAGATAATGTGGTCTCTACTTTTGTCTTAAAAGGTTTAAGTGTCGCTCCAGTCGTTGTCGTGTCATCTTGTTTAAAAATAGTAATTAATCATACTAAATGATATTAATAAAAAAAAGTTTTTTCAAAAATGTATCAAATGTTGCCTGTGGATGCTGCCCATAGCGTACCTTTTAGCGAAATTACTAAACTTTTTTATTTTAATTGCGTCTTTACAGAGGTTGACACAATATTTATAGCTCTTTCCTATTTCTGATAATTTAATTGGTAACCTGGAGACGAAAAACAAACATGTTTCAGTAATGCTCTTTACATAAATCCTTAATCTAAGGCGTTGATACTCTTAAAAGCTTAATCTTCGTTTACGTCAGATACTATCGTACGAGTCGCTATACAGTATTGTAAATGACGCCAAATCGGTAAAAGCTAATAAACTGTACTTAAGCCTAATGGCGTATCCCCAATCCCTGAACGGCCCCAGAAAACGTAGAATACGGTCACTGACTATCCCGCTCTTAGAGTACCATTAAGTAAAGGATAGGACTAGTTTAGTGTGCGATTGGCTCCGGGATACCATTGAGTGTGGGTGCTTGCCGTCGGATCAAACCGGTCGTATTGTTTTAGTAGTTTTACGCCCTATGTGGAAATTAGTTTCCAGGAGTAAGTAGTTTCGTATCTTAATACATTTTATCGATAGGCACATGATGAATAAACTTTTGTATTTTAACTTTCTTTATGGGTAAGTGTGGTGAATAATAGTACATTGTGTATCTAGGGCGGTAAGTAAGGAATTGCAAACGAGTGTTTGTTATAAGCCCGAGGTGAAACCGAGGGCTTTAATAACACGCGTTTGCAATTCCTTCACCGCCCGTGGCACACACAATGTTTTTCATCACACTTGTGAGGAAATCTTAATAATATAACCTTACTAATCGCCCCAGTATGACAAGAAAATATTAAAACAGACAGTGACATTAGTGACATTTAAGTCCATAAACAATGCGAAGTCAAGTCACGTTCGGAAACCATAGCGGTAAGCGGCATTTTATATTTGCAAAATAAAGAAATATATTATTTAAACATTTAATTAATGTTACCGAAATATGTGTTTACATGTATTTGCAATAACAGTTATCTTTAAATAAATATTTCAGTGATAAAAGTTAAAAAAGTAAGTTGGCGTTTCCTTTGAACATGACAAATAAGAGTGAAACAGAACCAGCGTTTCAAATTTAAAAAGAAAACCATTACGCCCTAGGGCTAATAGGCCATTTACGGCCCACAGAACCTACGTGTAATGACACCTTTTTCGAGCAAGTGTGATGAAAAAATATATACAAACTAATGGTCATGTATCATATTTTTTGTGATCATTGGGACTAAAAAAATATACTTTTTTTTCATATCAAAAAGGATATTCATATAAATCGTTTTTTATTTCAGAATAGCTCTGTTTTTTTCAGTTAATGCCGCTACATGTAGTTATATTTCTCAAAAAAAAATTGTTTAGAGAAGCTTTTACTGTCGAAAGTTTAGCGTCACGCAAGGGCAGAAGGGCTGATCTCCTGGCAGCGCCAGAGCTAACGTATATACTCTGTATCCTATGCACTACTCAATAGGGATGTAAATCGTATGCCATGGAATATTTTGGGAAGTGTATGTTATGCCAAATGATTTATTTGAGTAAATAATATTTGGTAAAATAAGGCATGAATAAATATTTATCTGTTAAACAATAAATTACAGAAAAATATGCTAATTCTAAAAGTTGGTAATTAAATTTGATATTATTCGCTAATGTCTATGGCTAGTCTATAAATAACTCTGAGTGCCCTTAAATTGAACGAACATTTAAGTGCTTTAGTGCGGATTTGTGGTTTTAGGTCAATTGTGTTTTTATGTAATCTACCCCACATTATTAGCTTGAATTGAGGTCGCGTAGGAAATAGAATCAATTATTTACTGTTACACTCGATTTAATTACTTTAAGTAGAATTTGGTGGCTATTAGTCTAGTATCCTAACAAATAAAGATTTATTTATTATACGGAATTAAAGTCGACAAGATCAGCTAACGTTTACGGACCCGAAATATTTAATCGCTTTAATAATAATGACGGGTATGGGGCAAAGGGTAAAATTGTTTGAATTTTAATCATTTAGTATGATCTATCTACGAATACTCAATTTCACGCAAATATTGTATGTATCTGAACAGTAGTATTGTCTACTGGCTGTGTCTGCAATCGTGCAATAGCGGACATCATCATAATCCCACCTCTACAATGACGGACAATGCCATATTAATGTGCAATTTTTTTTCATACGTTAAGCAGGGTGATGCGACGTAACTTTGCAGTTCTTAATTTTTATCGACTTCTAAAAAGGAGGTATGGATGGATTATGTATTTTTCCCGATTACTACCTCCTAGGTGTTCCCATTGTTGTTTACAAGGTCAACATTTCCAATGGGATTTTGGAGAAATCGAGAGAAATATTCAAATCTTATAGGCACACCTAAAGCGATTTGGGTATTTTTATTTATTTTTTGTTATTTTAATTGCGTATTAAGACATAAACCTCTTAGTGTCCTCAAACATATTTATAAAATAATCATACTTATATCGCACTGCTTTCATAATAAAGTCAAGAAATTTTATGAAAAAAATAAGATCCCAGCCAGCTCTGGCGTCTTTGTTCGACGTAACTCCCTTTGTACTTGCTGCTTAAAATATTTTCTCATTTATGACATATTAATGTACTGGTATTGCTCGTTCCTTCCAATGTCTAGAATTCCTTCCCAGTAATAAGTCCAGACCACGAGTATTGTTTTTGTTTTGAAATCCGAATAAAATACCTACTTTTTCAGTTAGGTTGTACCTATTGTTAGGTTTATTGCAATAGGAGGAAACATGAAACCTTGAATACTTTACTTTAATATTACTCCAATACTTTAGTGCTATTTTGTAACTTGGTTGTTATGGATGGCAGTTTTAGTGAGCAAAAGTCAAGTTTCCGATTGCAAATTTTATCAACCAATTGTTTCACTGTTGGAGGCCCTTGTCTAGCGGCCATTCTCACGAAGTATGTCTGCGGTCACCTAGTTACCGCGACGCTGTTTTCATACTAAATGTATGGAGACGCGGTAATTAGACGCAGTCATACTTCGTGAGAATGGCCGCTAGCGGTGGTGCACGACATATCAAATTATTTGATAGGTTTCGTGGAGGATAGAGGTATACGTGTTTTCTTGGACAACCTTGTTGATTGGCGTATTAATAAGTCACGCCTTATATTGCCTTCTTTGCGGCAAGGATTCCTCTAATATTGTCATCGGTTGAAAAAATAAAAAAATATGGTGACGCTCATGTGACGTATGAGGAAAATTTATCGCGGGCGGAATCTAAAGTAACGTAATGTGATTTATGACGACATCGTGACTCTGGTCACGATTCCCAAACACTACGGCGCTGAGGTTTGTCCTAATTGATGAGCTCAAATTTATTACATCTCTGTTATTTTCGATACTGTTTACAAAAAGGCGTATGCAGTAAGTATGGGGTTTGTAGTTTGACTAGCTTTTACACCACAGCACATACAAGCGACTAAATTATTTTTCCTAGACCATTACTTCTCTCTCTTCTTGTCTATAATCGAAGTGATGTATACAGGGTGTTTGGTAACAGGATGCAAAGCCGAAAGTAGGTGATAGTTTAGGCCATTTAGAACATTTTAGGCCATACATGTCTTAGACGAAATGTTATAGTTTTATTAAATTTAAGTTTTAAGGTTTTTCTGAGAAAACTCCAAAATTTCAGACTAAATTGACAATAGTGCTTCTTATACTGTAGGTAGCATTTTTTTCTGTTTTATTTTGTATTGTGCGATGTCTATCGTATACCATTAAAGTAACTTGAAACATCTGTGTCTAAAGAAAAACAAACTGCAGCGATTTGAAAATTTAATAAAATGAAAATATGATTTAAGTGTTTTCTTAGGACGATAAAAAAAAAACTAAAGTAGCGTAAGTAGTAGTAGTATGTATGGCCTAAAATGTTCTAAATGGCCTAAACTATCATCTATTTTCGGCTTTGCATCCTGTTACACAAACACCCTGTATGTTAAAATGGCATTATAGGTTAACCGATAGTGATTAAGTTAAAGCTAGCTCTCAGCGAATTCTAAGTACCTATGAATAATTAATATCATTAGCAAGAATAGGTCAGGAATGCTGCCATATTTATTTCTGTACCGATTATTTTATTAAGTACATCCTGACTGTTACAATATTTTCACACGAAGTAAAATGGAAAGCATAGCTCGATAATATTATATATGTCGCCGCCAACTAGCTTAATTAGCCATTTGGTTAGCTGCCTAGCCTTTTCATTAAACGGTGCCATTTAGTTAAGTGCCTGGATGAGCATCGGGCCGTCTAGCCCTTCTATCAAACGGCTAGGCAAACTACTTTCGTTCGACAACATTAAATAACCCCCCTAGCCGAGTCTATAAATCTATTATGTTCTAGAACTTGATCTCACAGGGGGGGACGGGGGGGCTCGGGGAGCGAAGCCCCCGCATGGAAAAAGTGAACAAAACAAACTCCTTTTTTTAGGTTAGGTTTATTAGTCAGCTTGTGTCCCTCAGAGCAGAAATAGAAGCCCCGCGCAGGGGGGCTTCGTCGACCTGCTGGCGGGTCATAGTTATTTAGAAAGAAAACCTTAACTTCATAGTTGCCCTACTAAACGAACGGCCTAATCATTGGCCAGTCATATCGTTAACTGATACAATGACGCATTGGCTAAATTTCATCTAGGCAGTTAACTAAATGGCACCGTGTAGTGAAAAGGCTAGGCAGTTAACCACATGGCTAATTAAACCAGTTCGCTGCGACTTATATAAGAGCCACTGTTGGAAGTTAAGCGCACTAAGATAACCTTTGAATAACGTTGGTCGGAATGCACACAGGAAATAACAATGAGCATAAAACAATTCGCCATGACATATATCGTAAATGTGAACCGCTTGCGAGTATCCTTGCTATGCTGGCTGAGATGTCGGGCGGGAGACAAACGATCCACGAAAATATGCTTCGGTACCTACATTGGACGACAAAATGATGGAAATATGTATAATAAAATTTCGGATATCCCTGCCTCACAAGCTAGACAGTACTTATAATTGCATAGCTCGTTTCAGTTATTTGCTGTGATACCTATTTAAGTGGTTAACTTCGCATATTTCCAATGTATTGTATATTATTCCAATGTAGGATAATTCTGTGGGTCTACTTAGTACTACTAGTTCAGTTTCAGTTACAATAAGATTACAAAGGATATCACGATGGTCCGATAGTTTTTGTCAGATGCGGTTTTGGTCCGTTTCGTTAATTGTGAGTTACTATTCTAACCAGGTTAGCCAATAACCATATCATTTATTCACCAGATGCATTCTCGTTTTCGGCAGATCCTTTATTAGTCATGTTGCGTCAAAGCCAAATGCGTTTCTCGTCGTATTCTTTAGTTCTTATTATTCGCCAGATTCGTTATTTGAAAGATGGATTATTTGTATTAGCTTAAGGGACATTAGGTAAAATACACTAGGCGGACTTAATACCTTAAGGCATTCTCTACCATTCAACCATAGGGTAAAGCAGATAATTTAGTTGGTGAAGGATTGTTTATAGCTTTTTCTTGACTACGGAACCTTAAAAATGAATATAAAAAGTACTCTGATGAGTACCGAATATGCCTTAAATCTAATCCGACGAATAATCCGTCGTCACTCATTTAACGAATCGGGCGAATAATAAGATTTGTCTGCTGTGTAATCTCTGCGGTTACCTGACGAATAACTTATAGCTTAGACGCAACATGACGAATAAAGGATCTGACGAAAAACAAATCCGGCAATAACTAGATCCGACGGAGAATGCATCTGGTGAATAAAATATCTAACTATTTGTGTATCTGATTAGAATAGTAACTGGCAATTAATGTAACGGATCAAAATCGTATATGAGCAAAAACATCATCGTGATATCCGATTACAAAAATGCTTTATGCCATTTCCACTGTATGAAAGCGAGCCCTAGACTATTATTTAATTTTACAGTCACGCTTCAGTTTTCGAATACCTAAATTAATGGTGCAGTTCGCTTTTGCCACGACGGGAGTAATAAAGTTACTTCGATACTCCACGTTTTTCCACGATTTATTCGACCAGAGTGGAATGGATGTGTGTTTTGTTAATGCCTGGCAATTCCAGAACTATAACGAAGTAATACCAGTTGTTTGCGGTACTAAATTTAACTTAGTAAATGGATGCAGCCGGTTTTTAATCACAGGTGTGAATATGTTAGTAGGCGGCGTTGCAATCTAATTTCAGTGCACGTGAATGCAATGCGATTAGCTGATTAGGTGAGCTGTAGAGCGAACCTTACTATGTTTAACTTCGCTCTAATAATAAAGAGCGATGTTTGATGCTAGTTATTACTTGCGCGAATAATTTCAGTCTAATTAGAGTCATTTTGTACTACTAATACATTATTATCTCACTGAAACAATATATCTTGTAACCATATTTAAGTTTTAACTTACCTACGAAAATCTCTACTCCAACAGGCGTAGATGACGGGGTTCATGGAGGAGTTGACCCAGCCCAGCCACGTCACCACCACGTTGACGATCTCCTCGTGCGCGATGCACGCCGAGCAGAACCCCGAGAGCAGGTTCACCACAAAAAACGGCAGCCAGCACACTATAAACACTCCCATCACTATACCCAAAGTTTTTGCCGCTTTCTTCTCTTTGGCGAATTTGGCCAGTTTGCGCGACAGAGAGAAATTTTTTGGCAAATGTTTGCCGTGAGTGGCGACGTTGGTGAGGCGCGTGGAAGAGCGCGACAGGCCGTTGTTCTGCAGCGCCGTGAGCGGCTCCTGGTCCGCTTCCTCAGGCGTGCACACCCCGTGGCAAGCGTCACTGCGCTGGCGCACCGTGCCGCCGCGGTGGATCCGCAGTGTCAGCTCCAGCTCCCCACTCGGTCGCATTATCGACTTAGTGCCGATCTTCAACGACCGCGTCTGAATAGTCGCCGCGCGATAAATACGATAATAAGTGAACACCATCACAAATAGAGGCAAATAAAATGATATTGTCGATGAGAATATAATGTACCCTAAGTTTTCCGTAAAAGGACACTTGTAATCCGGCACTTCCTCTAATCGCACGGCCCGCCACCACGCGATCGCGGGAAAGGATATGGCCCCGGAACATACCCAAACGGCTGCTATGAGAAAAGCAGCCTTCCTTCTGCTCATTCTCATTGGATATGTCATGGGGTCGGTGATAGCCCAGTAACGGTCTAGAGAGATCACGCACAAGTTTAATATGGACGCAGTGCTGAATAAAACGTCCAATGATCGCCAAACGTCACACCAATCCACTCCGAAAAACCATGTATGCTCCAACACTTCATACATTGCCGAAAATGGCATTACTACTAAGCCGACGAGACAATCTGCCACTGCTAGTGACGTTACGAAATAGTTCGTGGAGGTGTGTAGGTAGCGTTCTCGCACTACGGCTAGGATGACGAGCATGTTGCCGAACACTGTGGTTAAGGAGAAAAGGAGCAGAAATGTGACAAGTAGCGCTCGGTCTTGGAGCAGTTTAATGTACTCTTTCCATGTATCATCGGTAGTTGAGTTGAACTCCGTGGCGTTTTCGAAGGTGACGTTAAAATCGAGCGCAGCGTTATAAACGGCTGCGCCTAGAGTATACTCCGGCCCTTGCAGTACCTCCAGTTGGCCTCTTGCCACTAGTGTTAACGGTTCGCTAACATTCATATTTTTCCGATAATTATTTGCTAGTTAGGACCATGGTAGGTGTTTATGTTTTCCTTGTTTCGCCCGCAGCCATTTCGAGATTACGTTCTTGGCAGGCATTGTATTTGCGTATTCGGGAATCTGGCACATATTTCGTTGGCATATTTTTTCCGCCTGCAGCTACGTCTGCCCACGTTCTGCAACAGAAATGAAACAAAAATTAGGATTACGAATCAAGTGAATAACAAAGGCGTACCTACAATAGATGACGCTGAAGCGCAAACTCTAAAAACTTCATTGATTTGTTCTTTGCAACTTGGAACCAATTAATTATAAACAGATATTTGTTAATGAAAAACGAGTGGAATGGAACTTTGCTGCAGATTTTAGTTAGACGATCAATCATTTTTAGATAGAATGCGTCATTCGAATGGATTGTTTTCGTGACCGCGCGCTTTAGATCATTATTCTTTTTTACATTTGGACGGAGTTATGGAATAACGAATTAAGCGCTATGGATCTCCATAGCATTTTGTCAGTTGGTCTTTTAGAAGGTTATATTACCTAAATTATTGATTTCTCGAAAGAACACTTATAATAAAACCGTTTGGCTTATCCAGCTATTTCATGACACAAATTGTAGTAATACTCCGCAATATACTACACACACACATACACACATACACATATAGTGTTATATATACACATATATATAACACTTTTTATTTTATAACACCAAACCGCCACTTCTCGTGGTTGTCACCCAAATGCCCGCCCGTTGCTCTCACTTTCCGCCTAAACCTATCTGTCAAAAATGACAGTTGTCAGTCAAGTCTCCGTATCTTTTCCAGACTTCGAGGTTTTAATTGTTTAAAGTTGATTTAATAAAATGACCTTACAAAATCTGCAGATTATCAGATGTGTGTATTGATACCTACTTGGCCTACCTATGCAATAACAATGTGCAATATACACTTTATATGAGCAGTTGATGAAACATGCGCTTATTTCGTGGACTAGAAACTTGTTGTGGAGCTTGATCAGTTTTATATTCGAATCAAAATTCAGGCTCCTCGTAACGGAGTGGTCGTAAAAATTTAATGCAAGCTCAACAGACTGCATCAAATCGCTGGAGAGTTTTAACAAAAGCAACTAGCTACTCGTGCGGTCGTTGTGTGGCAGTGAAAGCTGACGAGCGATCCGCGATCACTTAAAAAGAAATTTGATTAGCGAAGTTTTTGCATTGCTTCGTTAAAATTACGATGGAATCCATTTTTAGACGTTGAGTGATAGCAACTCAGTGGGAATAAACCGATGCTTCTGAAGTGATTAGAGGGACTATTAAGAACTTGCCGTACTCTAACATTTATGGCTACCTGATATTGACAGCTTGGGTGCAACGCACCGCAGTTTTAGTTCTGAATTTTTGTGTTCGTTTTTTTTAAATCTTAAATTAATGGACTTTAATGATAAGCGACTAAGAGCAATAGATGTAGCTCCCCGTTTCAGTGACAGCCTATTTACTTTTCTCGAAGAGTTCTAAGTTATATTCGACAGGAAATAATATTATTATATTACATACGTTATTGTTATTGGTGAGATTTACCGTCATCTGACCATGATGATAATTATTAAACTTGGCATTTCTACAAATTTGTCAAGCGTTCACCCCGCCTGATCTACGTCACGTTCCAAACTTAGTCATTACGTGAAGGGTTTCAATGCATTCGTACGCCTTATGCCGAGTAAATCGCGCCATCACAGCCATGTGTCCTTGGGCAGAGACATAAATAGCGCTTAGCGAGCAGCCGGCGAGATCAAACGAATTGTGCTCCATGGGCCGTGATCGGCCCGTGCACATGAGGGCTCTGATCCGCTACTACCCAGGCAAACTTTAGTCTGTTAACGTAGCTTTTCACTTGTTTCGCGTATTCGCCTGAATATCGTTTTGATAGGTGTAGGGCAGTCATTGAAGCGAAAAATACGGTCTTACCTCCGAATTTTTTTACTGTGAACCGATTTGCATGAAATTTTGGAATTAGGCTCATCTTACCCTTAACTTCAAAAGTGAAAATGATCTGAACTCCGCCTATTATTTTTAAGGGGTGTAAACAACCCCTTAATGGAAAAATTGACATTGAGCCATTTTATCGCTAGAAAACATGTCTAATAGTAAGTGGTGAAATTGTAAAGTATTTTCTAACATAATTACCTCATATTAAAATAATTTTCAACCCCTTGAAATTGCAAACAACCCCTAAATTGAAAAAATCACAAAAAAATACGTTGGTATGACATAAAAAGATGTAAGTATAGAGTAAGTAATATTTTATATTCTCTATAATAATTATCAAATTTTTAACCCCCTTTCAACCCTTGAAAACTACCCCTTGATAAAAAATTGTTAAATTTTTTTTTTGATAAAATGAAAAGGATTTAAATATTATTCCACACTCTCGAAAATGATTATCATATTCTTAAGCTTTTCTACCCTTAACACATTGGGCGCCATGGGGGTCACGTGTGACCCCCATTACAAATACAGATGACCGACTACCCATAGACACATACTGTCAGTCATACGTCATATTTGCCTTGTTTGAGGTTATGCATTATTGTATTTTTTAGATTTTAAAACCTAGTCGTAGAAAAAGTATTGTATGCAACGTTGTATAATTAAATAAAAAAACGCGCATTGCGTCTCTATTTGCGATACTCGCCGCTGTCGCGGCTCGTATCGCAACTCACGCAATTCGCATTTTTTGAGCCTTCTTATACAACTGTTGCATAATAGTATTTTCGTTGGCCCCTTCACTCAAATGTGTTATATATACATATAAGAACGTTGGTATGTATTCATGCCTACGTTTCCAAAATATATGAGCCATATTATGTATATATATACACATTACAATAGTTGTGGGTCTCTATTATACTGCGTACTTTCACATTGCTCCAAATATTCACACTTCGAAATTTTCAGTTACTAAGTAGAAAAAAATATGATAAGTTTTTGGACCATAACTCCTTCAATTTTCATGCTATCACAATTTATAAAAAACCATTGTAAAGGTAATTAAGAGAGCTACAACATCCTTCATTGCAATATATAGTAAAAAAACCTTTTTCTAAAACGGTGAAGGGTTAAAGGGCTTAAGAGAGGCTGTGATTGCGCTGCCACGCGCTCTTTAAACAATCATATCTCCGTCAATTTTTGTTTGACAGAGAAAACAAAAAAACTAAATTGTTTGTCAGAAAAATACCTAAAATTTTAATGTGTACACTTTTATACGTATCTGTCGTAATTTTTGAGATATTATGAAAAATAAGTGGGTGTTTTAAAAATTTGAAATTATGTTTTTTTTTTTAATCGTGACTTTTTTGAAAAATATGTGTCCTGAAGCAGCCAAACTGATACTATCTATCAAACTCTTCATAATGAAGTTAATTCTAAGCGGAATACGATTAATTTTAATTTTGGTGGAAATGGCACTTATGAAACCCATTGATTTAAAAGAAAAAACATTAGATGCTCCCCTTATTTGCAATACAGCTCACTTATTTTACGTGCAAAAGACTTTTAATAGTGCTCATTTTAAAGCTTATTTCAAGCACTACAGAACCCTTTTGTATTAAAATGCATAAAATGCATCTGCTCGCCGCTAGATGGCATTGACCACATCGATTAAATTTCAGACAAAATAAAAAACGGCTTTGATCTTTAATATCTAGCTTAATATTGCACTTAGAATACTTTATAAAAAACCAAATTGTTCATTGTTTTACCTGCTACAATTTTGTTCCGTATAAAATTTTCGATAAAACGTATATTTTTGGAGATATTTGCAAAAAACCGATGAAAAACGTGACAAAAATGCGAATTTTCAATTGCCAATAACTTGAAATGTATTGGATTTTTTGAAAAACTTTATAGAAGAGTTTTTGCTTAAAATTAGGCCTTCTATCGATTTCGAGACGATTTTGAAAAAAAAATAATTCACCCCCGAGAAGGGGTGGCAACCACCCCCAGGGTGGTTGCGGAGTTCAAATCATTTTCACTTTTGAAGTTAAGGGTAAGATGAACCTAATTCCAAAATTGTATGCAATTCGGTTCACAGTAAAAAAATTCGGAGCCATAATGCTTCAATGACTGCACTAGTGTTATTTTAAAGGCTTTTGTTTTAAGCTGATCGAGTGATCGCATCGATTCACTCTCCATGACGACGGGCGAATGGCTTTAGCCTTAAGTGACTATGATACTCATTAGCGATTGTTACAAGTAACCTTTCACCAAATAAATTAACATTAACAAAAACATTAACAGAATAAATTTCCGATCCTTGACGTTGCGATTGCGACAGTCATCCGACATGGAAGCAGCGTTTGGCTAAAAAAGATACAATAAAATTTCGTATGTTGTAGTTGTTGAAATGGTATTCTGTAATACATACCACGTATTACAGTATACCATTTCAACAACTGTCGCGTGGTAAAAATAACAATTTTAATCAGTCCTACAATGTTGAGAAACAAATCTGCTTTCTATTCCCCCTTTCACATTATAGGTACTTAGTGTAAACTGATGATTTAATAAAACGGGGAATTTATCCTAAGTTCTGGTAATTCATTCGTTTTACCTGAAATTCGATAAAGCAAATATTTAGTTTAATATAAACTTACTAGTTGGTTCATGTCTAAAAGTTATAATCAACATTGTTTCCCAAACCTAATTAGCACAATTAATTACGCGGTTTGTTATCGGCTGGGCCTGGGACTTTCAGATCCCGGGATGATGTCATTAATCTTCCGGGATCCTTGATTGATAGCAGTCCCACGACGCCTCAAATTGCGGGACTTCTGTGTATGAGACAAGCGTGTGGGAACTATCTAGTCGGGCCAAATTGTCATATTCTCATAGATACATTCTTAAGGGTCGTATTAAGGTTTAGAAGGATATAAAAGTATTTGTTAGTTCGGTATTTAACAAGAAGAACTGCTATTTTTCCAGATTCGAGCAGAGCGATGGCCAAAAGCAACAGGCGCAGGGCGAGTTGAGGAACGCTGGCATCGACAACGAGGCCATCGCTGTTAAGGGCTCGTTATGACTTATGGTCATTAGGACGTAAGAAACTTATGACAAATAATAATTATAAGTCGTCGTCTAGTATCCATAACACAAGCCTTATTGAGCTTACTATGGGACTAGTTCGATTTGTGTAAGATTGTCCCCTAATATTATTTATATTTATTTAATTATGGCAAATGAATGATATGTCAAAAGTACTCAGGGCAAAAGTGGTATGGCTTTTGACTTTAGGACATACGATATTATGGATCGCGATGGAGACCCACGTAAGTAGTCTATTTTTTAACTACATTTAAAGTACGAGTACTAAGGCTGAATACGACACGCTCATCGGATCATTCAAATTAAGTACGCTAATTGATAGTTTCCACGGTTAAAATAAATACATTTCAAGGACAAGTATATTATTAGATACTTAAGCAATGACTAGAACCAGCTGGCATGTCCGGATATTTTTTTATATTCCAGGAGAAAACAACTTAATAATTTAATTACAAGTTTTCTTATCTCTGTCGCATTCTCCCCAGTCCCTAATCTCCCGGCGTCATCAGATTTTCACTTTTGTTTTTATGCCCCTTTGAGTTATCAGATAAGTTCCTGGGACCGGAAAGTGCAGGTTTAAGAGTTATGAAATCCATTACTTTCCGACGAGCTTCTTATCCGCGTCTTTTCATTTCTACTTTTCACTTTAACAGCTTAATATACCGCTGTTACGGTTTTCTGAAATTTCAACTCTATTTCTACGGTATAAGGTTGCTTTTGGAATTGAAAAATCGAATGAGATACATAATTGTGAAAGTAAGTAGTCGAGTTACTCTGAGCGACAGTGACAAATATGTCAGTTCGGTCCCAGGCAGGGTGATTTATTGGCCAAAGCGGCCTAACGAGAATACTGTTTTGTCAAAATTGTCTAGTTCTATGTCACTCTTATCCTTATCGGTTAAGTTTTTAACTTTTTATTGAAAAAGTAATAGACTGACTCAAATACGTGATGCACAATCTGTACCTATAATCTATTTGGTACAAGCTGGCATAAAACAATATCACTATCACTACATAGTATAAAACAAAGTCTGTCTGTCCCTATGTATGCTTAGATCTTTCAAAGTACGCAACGGATTTTGATGCGGTTTTTCAATAGATAGAGTGACTCAAGAGGAAGGTTTATATGTATAATACATGCATTTAGTATTAGCATTGCACCCGTGCAAAGCTGGGGTGGGCATCATCATCACTACATAGTATAAAACAAAGTCGCTTTCTCTGTCCCTATGTCCCTATGTATGCTTAAATCTTTAAAACTACGCAACGGATTTTGATGCGGTTTTAGATAGAGTGGTTGAAGAGGAAGGTTTGTATGTATGATACATGCATAATTTAACAGAGAAACACCGCGCGAAGCCGGGGCGGGTCGCTAGTTATATTATAAACGCGTAAGTAACTCTGTCTGTCTGTTGGATTGTGACTGCCGGACCGATTGTGATGAAATTTGGTGGTTTGGTATATGGATAGTTTGAGACCCGGGGATAGACATAGAACTTATCCTGGCAGAGAGGGAAATGGGACAATGAGAACTAAAGGTTCTATAATTCTATTGCAGTGCGATGAATTAACACTTTCAGTGCCAAGCTCGCAAATTTTCATACAAAATGAACCCGATACTAGGGTCAAAGTATAAAGACAAATAAGTATTTACAGTTTATTTAGTTCTTCCTGTGCTTTATTAATCAGATCAGTGACCGAAGCGAATATGTATAAACCCACATTGTTGTAATTTTAGAAGCACATTGACAAGGTATATTTTATTAGTTATCGAATTAACGTCTCGATGAGTTAGTTCGTACTGGAAAGTAAGACTGAAATAATTGAAAATACGATAAACAAACAATAATTGTTATATTCGACAAAACGCGACACATGTAGTGCAAGTCACATACCTTTTAGAATCCAGTGTATTGTCCTCTCTCCCTCAGGGCTTTTGTCTCGTGTAGTTATCTTAGTTACTCTCAGATTGCAGGCTGCCTGACTTACCCCTGAATTCACCTAGACAAACCTCACAGACACAGCCCGCACTAGATTTAATGTAATTTGCACGGTGTCGGTGAAGAAGTTACTTTTATATGGACAGAGGGATCTTAACATAAGTTTTAATAAATTAGACGCTACATGATGCGTCTTCAAAAGTTAAAGTTCAGTAATGGCCACAGGAAGAAGTGTGTGTGTTGCCCCATACAAAGCGAAAACCAAATTAATGTTACCATACGAAAACCGATATTCAACACGAGAGTTGAACAGTATTAAAGAATTACGAGTTTTCACCTGTCATGTAGTGTCCTACTAGTTTTCACGGCCGAAACCGAAACCGAATTTCGGCTTGATTTTTCTGTTCAGTAACTTGTAAGATAATAGGGCGGGAATTAATGTTTTTGAACGTTTTTCGTCCGAAATCAAAAAGCACATGATTAAGAAAAAAAAAATGGTTTGGAATGTACACATTAAGCCCTTTCATTTGATACTCCACTTGATATACTAGCCCAACCTTAATTTTTCAACCTCCCACTACAGCGCCCTTTAAAATAAAGTAAAAAAGGTACTTAAAAGATTTTTTCATGTCCTGTAAGCTAGGGTCAGCGATTTTTAAAATTATTCCAAATTTCAAATCGATAGCAGCAGTAGCTCCTGAGATATCTGGCTGTGACAGACGGACAGACAGACAAACAGACTCGCACCATAAGGGTTCCTTTTTTACCATTTTGGTAAAGAACCCTAAAAATTACTCTCATAATCAATCAGTCTTCATTTTTAAATAACATATTAATCATTTAGTCTCCGATATTTAGAGTAATCATTAATTATAACATATTATAACTTCTTATTTCAAATATTATTACCTGTACTTTTTGAAATAAAGACTGTCCGATCCGATCGCACCACGAAACCTCTCAAATTCAGTTTCGGTTTCGGCCGTAGTTTCGACCGGATGGCAGCCGAAACCGAAACTAAGCCGAAACCCGTTTTTTGGCCGAAACTAGGCCGAAACCGAAATTTTGGTCGGACACTGTCATGCGTCTTGCCCGTCGGAGCCAATATGGGTAATTTGTCGAAAACATGAGTCCTTTGGCCACTTATATTGGCGAATACTCAGAATGCTCCTCCAGAAAAGAATGGAATTTTTGCTTGCTGATCTATAGATCTGCTAAGTTCTACACAGTACTCCAAAATGCCATTCTAGTAAGGAGGAATCTTCTGAGTATTTGTGGGCACTGAATCATGTCTTCAGAGAATAGGTAACTCATATTCGCCAGCTATTATTAAACGCATTTCAATGCTTGTAATAATCTTATTAGAGCTAAAGGAATAAAGCTCTAATATTAATCGTAGGATTGTGGTCACGCTAATTTACCTAATAGCGTTTCTAAGCAAATTACGCTAAGTGGTTTGTTACCGCCGTTTAGCGGTTTTGCTAATACCTTTGTAAGAGTAATTTATAACTGTTCCAGCATGATTCTACAGCGTAAATACTTGTTTGAATAAAAATATTTTTTACCGGTTAGATTTTTACAATACAAGTAACGATAAATAAATACTGATACAAAATATAAATTCAATATAAAAAAGCCTAACCTAGAGTGCCGCCGGCAGCGAGGCAATATCCAAGCCGCCGATGGTTTGGGTTCCAGAGTGAAGTACTTCCTAATGATGCGCGCCGTGTCCAAGAGTACCGTTTTCTGTAACTGACCCTTGATCCAGCCACCTAGTGAGAGTCTCTTGAGGTGGTGATTAAAATACTTCGCTATAAGAACGTTCACTGAAACGAATATCGGACAAATGATCGTCGAATCAACATTAGCATGTCTCTCTCGTTCATGGGACAATATCCCGAACCTTAGGGAGGCGTACGCGGGTCCAAAGCCAACGCGTAGAGTCCCTTTCGACACTTTAATGAAAGTACACTAAGCGGATTCTGTCCGTGCCTGTGTCCTGGGAAGCACGCAGAGACAGCCCCCGCTAGATGGAAGGACTATTGTTGATTGATGGAATCCAACTCTACTGGGCTATGGTGGTGGAAATACGGACTAAATGCTGGGCTATGGATTGAGACATGAAGGCGCCTGTCAGGAAAAGTGTCTCATGGTTTTCTTGGCACTGGCAGACCGTAACTTGCCCTCCGCTGATGACCCGTAAAATAGCGACATATGAAATGGTCTAGGGGCAACATCGGTGTGGAGGGCTAAAAGGTGGAGAGGTGTCACTGGGCTTTAAATCAAAGTCAACTGACCATCTTACGTAGCCACCCTCGAGCATGAAGTTCTCAAGACTCCACTCTGGACGGCCGGTTAAGGCATGCCAGAGGCGGAGGTCCTTTCACTCTTACCCATGAACCCTCCATAAGGACCCCCAGGAGCACTCGGGTACGTGGGGTCGCTACTACTCCCCAACAGCTCGCCACAAGCTGCCCTGCATTAGCATTATTATTATTCATTAGATTATTGCGTAAAAATATATAGAACAAGTGACACCTGTTTTTTGTTTGGCAAGCAAAAAAATAGGAAATATTTTTTGACCCTAAACAGAAATTTCACCCAGTATAATGAAAAACACATAACGCAAGCGAGGGTGGACTCAGGAAGACCAACACGCATCAAGTGTTATGAGCCTTGAATATAGTGCGTAAAATATATGACGCGAGGACGACCGCCGAAATTGTCGATTAACTCTTGAACCCCATCTTTAACGAGTTTTCACTTAGAGCACTGCCATTTCGGTGACACTGAATAGTGAACTTAACAGTAGGAATTATTATACGGGTTGGAATAATAAAATGAGTTCTAAACTCCCGTAAGTTTTTAAGATTAAGTATATATAGCATTTACTGTTTATTCCGTTTAAATTGTTTTAATATGAGTTACGATCACGGATAATCGCAAAGACAATATATGCTCTAGTTCCTTTTCTAATTTCCCACATGCGTCATCCTCATCCTTTTGTGTACACAGACTACATTAAGAAAATATGTCATTTGAAACTTAGAATCAAACCAGGTTTTGTATAAAGGCTCGAGCTAACAGAGAACGAACTATACCATTGTCAGAACTGCCGAGAAGATGCCGTACATTCTTCATACAGAATTTAATACGAGAGAGATTCATTATGTCCGTTTTCCAATTTCCGGACCAACTTTGAAATAAGTCTTTTATATTGCGTTTAGCTTTTGAAATGCACCTCAGTTCCATTCGAAACATATTGTATATAGACAACGTAGAAGCTAGGCGTAGCGGTCTACAACAATGTGTAGCGCTTAGCCGCGTAGACACGCTACGCTTACAACATTTATCACGGCGATAATCGTAAGCGTAGCATTCTCTACACGGGGCGTATATCACCGCAACGCGTCCAACTCCGATTTGCGTTATGCAGCACTTGAGTTTCAGAAATTTTAATTTCTTTTTTATGCTATATACTTTAACTTTTGTCATACTACTCAGTTATTTACATTCCATTTATGTAATTATATTATTCTTCATAAAATAACGCTTTTTTTTAAGTTACTTTGTTTAAACCATATCTGGCATGGATAATAAACCTACCTTTATTTCAATTTAGACTTCTCGGAGGGGTTCTTAGTTTACACACATATAATATTGGAAAAAACGATTTTGTGTTTTTCCAGCTACGACGCGACCACGGGCGCTGTACAATTCTCAAGGCGCTGAAATGTAAAATTATACTTATGTGTTTAGACATCTTTACAAGCCCGGTTTTAGGACTTGGTAGTCCTAAAACCGGGTTTGTAAAGATGTCAGTAATGGGGCCACTTCTTCGAACTAATTGAATACCAAATGTATTCGTATTTTTTTCCTCGGTCCCGGGAAGTAGTAGTATTCTCTGATTGATTATCATTATATATTATAACAGTTGTGATAGATAGATACTCCCTATTCTACTGAGGTAAAGTTATACTCCAGGCAGTTCATGAAACGCCATTTCTTATAAACATTCCTTTAATTTTATTGTGTTCTAGATTATTTATTGCAAAAATGTAGCCTACGTGTAATGTTACGGACACTTCTGTAGAATCTCCTATCTAGGCATTATCTTGATGAAACATGTGAATTGGTTGAAGGCGCTTTTGTAAACCCTTAAATTCATAATTCGAGCCTCGCTGGGATTCAACAGCAATATGCGATTGGATTTGAAATAATTAACCACAAAATTAAAAATTTTAAAACAACCGGCTTTCAATAAGCTAATTTCGATAATAAATGCCGAGACTATGTAAAATAACCAACTCGCCGTATGTGTGCCTATAATATTTTAAAAGTTTTCTCAATAACGGTAAGATCCCATCATCAGCTCGTGATTTGGTTGCAATGGGAAAATAATGTTCAGCTATGTTCGAGTAATCGAGTAACAAACGTATAAATTGAATGCCGTTTTTCCTTTGCGGAGGTCAGTTAACATAAACACACATGAGACTCTATAAAAATACCCAAATCACCATATGTGTGACTATAATATTTGAAAAGTTCCCTCGATTTCTCCATGATCCCGTCATCAGATCCTGATTTGGTTGCAATGCGACCACCTCTGACTTATACCCTTTCAAACAAAAAAAGAATTTTCTAAATCGGTCTAGCCGTCTTCAAGTAATCGAAGAACAAACCTACATAAAATTTTCTCTTTGTTTTGAAGTCGGTTAACTCTAGAAACTCATTTCTAATAAGAAATGCTCGAGAAACTATGAAACATACCAAAATCGCTATATGTGTGCCTATAATATTTGAAGAGTTCTCTCGATTTCTCCAAGATCCCATCATCAGATCCTGATTTGGTTGCAATGGGACCACCTTTGATTTATACCCTTTCAAACAAAAAAAGAATTTTCTAAATCGGTCTAGCCGTCTTCAAGTAATCGAAGAATAAACCTACATAAAATTTTCTCTTTGTTTTGAAGTCGGTTAACTCTAGAAACTCATTTCTAATAAGAAATGCTCGAGAAACTACGAAAAATACCAAATTCTCTATATGTGTGCCTATAATATTTGAAGAGTTCCCTCGATTTCTCCAAGATCCCATCATCAGATCCTGATTTGGTTGCATTGGGACCACCTCTGAAATATACCATTTCAAACAAAAAAAGAATTTTCAAAATCGGTTTAGCCGTCTTCGAGTAATCGGTGAACAAACACACAAAAAAAAAATAAAAAAAAAAAACCATACAGACGAATTGAGAACCGTCGTTCTTTTGAAAGCCGGTTAAAAAAAAAAACAAAAAGATGCCCAAAGAGTTTGTATGCTGTGGAAAACATTGCCAAATTATGGGGTTCAATATTATTACATCGTAATTTATATGGAAGACCACAAAATCATCTGCGTAGTGCGTTATGTTAACATAAAGAATTCAGTAGTACACTATTAAATTATTATAATTAAAATTTACGGAAATTTATTTGTAATAATGAAGAACTAAACACCAAAGACAAGTTCTTTTAGCTTTTAGTATGATATTGTGACCCAGTTCAAACCGTTTGTACGCGTCTTTTTCCCATTTCCTGGGGCTAATAAAATGGACCGTGTAAGGAATACGTAGTTTACGGCTGTCCGCATTGTTAAATGTGGCCCGATGTGGCACACATTGTGCTCTGATTGATTACTACCGGCTTCTGAGTCAGACTTACTTGCGTTAACCCTGTGGGCGTATTAAGCCCTCAGTTAACCCTGTTTAGCAAATAAGCAAGGGTCAAATGTCATGTATATAATGCATAGTTTAACAACAAAATGTGTTTGTGAAGAATTACGTAGTGCGTGTTAAAGAATATAGAATTAATATATCCCGTAATTTGGAATATAAGACGTTTGTAGTTTCAAGTACGCAGCACAGCAGTGGCATTTAGCAGGTAAAGATGTGCACTAAAGACTCTTTATGGGACTAGCGACGCCATCCGCGATTTAAAAATAGCTTAGGGTAGTGGCGGGTAAAATACGGCCCGCGCGAGGGTTTAATCCGGCCCGCCGATGGTCCTCCCAGATAAGTAGTATGTGGCCCGTTATAATATATTTTGACAGTCCAGCAGTATAGAGATCTTAAAAACCAACATTTTGGCTTTAATTCTAGCCCAATTCTGAAATTTCATAAATTTTCTGGCCGTCCACGAAGAAAGTTTGCCCACCACTGGCTTACGGTGTTTATGTAGAGGCCCGGTCTCACGCTTTTTGTCCTCAAAATACAGTCGTACATCACTGAATAATTAGTAAGAACGGTTTTCCTCAAATCGACTCTTACGAGTAGTAGTAGGATGAAAGTTTCAAAATTAACGCGGACGCCACGGGGTAAAAATGCATAACACAGTTTTGAATGCTAGATGTGCCTGTAATCATGTTTCAAACTACGAAATACCGCTGGTATCATTTTGTTTGGCGTCGGGCAGTAGAGCCATTCACATGCCGATTTCAGAAAATTAGCGTTTTTATTATGGGAAATATAATAAAGTTAACGACGTGGGAACATAGCATTATCTTAAAGGTCTAGCGGTAAGTATATGCTATTTTCATGCCCAGAGAGGTTTATTTTTTTTTTAGGTTTTACGCGCCGTAAATGACCTATTACGCCCTAGGGCGTAAAGGTTTTTTTAAATTTGAATACGTTGGTTCTGTTTTACTCTTATTTGTTATCTTCAAAGGAAACGCCAACTTACTTTTTTAACTTTAATCACTGAAATATTTATTTAAAGAGAATTGTTATTGCAAATACATGTAAACACTCATTTCTGTACCTAACATTAATTCAATGTTTAAATAGTGTATTTCAGTATTTTGCAAATATAAAATAAACCGTTTTAGGTCTTTACCGATATGGTTTCCGAACGTGACTTGACATTCGTATTGTCTATGGGCATATGTCACTAATATCACTTTCTGTTTTAGTATTTTCTTGTCATATTAGTAAGGCTATATTATTAAGATTTCCTCACAAGTGTGATGAAAAACATTGTGTGTGCCACGGGCGGTAAAGGAATTAACAAACTCGTGTTATTAAAGCCCTCGGTTTCACCTCGGGCTTATAACAAACACTCGTTTGTAATTCCTTACTTACCGCCCTAGATACACAGTGTACTATTAAAGCCCTTAATTTTGGAGATGTCCACAGGAAAGATGCGAACAAACTCGTACTAAAAACTGTGTACGATCCAGAAATAAAACAACGATAGAACACGTTTACAGATGTCCAGTCATTCCACGTGTGATGGCGGTGCACGAATCCTACGGTGATTGATCACTGTATCAGTCTCCCACTCGTTTTTCAACGAATCACGACGTCCACGTTGTTGTCCAAATTAGTCGGTAGTACACGTGGTGATTGTTACTGGTTTTTAGCCCCGACCGCAGATAAAGGTCTGTTGACTATACCTACAATATTTATTGTGGATCGATTTGAATGTATTTTATAGATTAGCTGGTTTCCTTTTTTACCCGACTGCGGCGAATCCCAAAGGAGGGTTATGTGTTTGACCTGTATGTATGTATGTCCGTTCCTGTGTCCGCTCGTAACTACTCAACGGCACATCCGATTTTGATAAATGATACATCATTAGATTCGTCTTGATGGTGCGAGTGTCACTGGGTATGAAGTTCGTTAAAATAAACAAAATGGCGGATTGTATGCAGTTTCAAAGTGCACCGCGGTCGGGTTTTTTTTACTAAAAATGTGGTTATTTAAGATTGATACCATTAAACTTTGTAATTCTATATATTTTATGCCACACCTGGCCATAAAGTGGCTTTCGCTTTCTGGTCAAGTGTAGACATAAAATGATGTACACAACACGGGAGGTAATAAAGAAAGCCCTCGATCGCATATTTACGTCCCTCGCTTGCAGCTCGGGCCGCAAACTTCTGCGATCTCGGCCTTTATTTGTATTACCACCCTAGTTGTGTAATGTACTATTGTTCTCAAGCTGGGTACATAATTTTTCTCAGATATTTTGCTAAACCAACGTGAAATGATTTCGCCTTTCATGATGCATGATGACCTTATCCATGTAGGCCACACTCAAATATAAGTTAAATCCGGTCGGTAAATTTAGCATTCTAAACTAAAATACGTACTAGAAACTTGTTTTGCCCCGATATCATGATTGTGTCAGAGTTAAGTAGTGATATCTAAAATGTGAATTGCAGTCGCTCTACAAACAAAATATTATAATTAAAGTGTTATTAAGCAGGTCTAGTTGAAGTCAGTAATATGAGTCAAACTTATTATGTATGTAGAAACAGATCTAAATATATTTTTGTCCTTTCTGAAAATATTAATCATGATTAAAATTGTGTTCAAATACAGCGTTAAATAATATCAGACACACCCTTCGAGAAGTAAGAGTTTATGTTGTTACGTTTTCCGAATTTTCACCATTATTTAATAATAAATTAAATTGGTCCTCCGTTACCAAATTTGTCTTAACCCCAGGTAAATTTTCAACGATAAATTGCATGTTAACTCCAAGAAAATTGCTTTCAAAGAAGACGATAATGTAAGCATCCCACCGCTAAACGCCACGGCTATATTTTACATGTATTTAATCAAACATTAACGTACCCCAGCCGAGCTAAATTGCTCCAATTGTAATTAGTGTACACCCGAACCGAGCACATAATGCGGCGCGCGGTTTCCCGCAGTCGAAAGTTAGTAACTTAAACACCACAGCACAAGTACTGCTTGTATCAGTTCAGGGTGCTGGCAACACATTATGCAAAGTACAAAATCCTATTTGCCACGTGCTCTGTCGCCAAAAGCCTAAGCAACGTAATAGAGTTGTTTATAGGGGCAAAGTGAATGCGCGCCCCTCGATACAATCATTTTCCTGTAACACGTGTAACTGGGAAAGAACACGGTCCCGTCGAGGAATATTTTGACGGGCTCTTGCGCGATACTCCCCGCTGGCTGTTTTACCATTTCGTTATGTTTCCTTAATCTCGCTAAAAATAAAGTTATTACGTAAAGCCTTCTCTGGATTCAAGATTATAATGAGAGTATTTTTAAACATAAAACCTTCAGGGATTTTAAGGGAACAGGTTTATTTTACCGGAACTGCGTTAAATAAAGCTCTATTTTTTATTACAGATAATTAATCATGGCCGTAAATAATGAATGTTAGGATAAAAAGTACAAGTAATAAACTTAAAACATATTTAATTATTTACCACTCGCTTGCTTGCGATTTTCCGTTCTATTCTCTGTTGCTACAAGAATAAGTTGATATATAAAAGTTGGTATAAATAAAAGAATTTGACAGGTATCTGGGGGCACGGCAGTACCCCCGCCAAGTCGAGCAAAAAAAGGCACGGCCGTACCATCCTTTTTTCGAAGCCATTCAGGCCATTTTCAAACTCCTATAATTTTGTGCTGGCTAAAGTTAGAACCCTGAATCTTCAGGGATATATAGGGCACAATAAGACTTAAGTATATTCTCAATAACATTCAATTTGAACGTATAGTTTAAAAACTATTGTACGTGAAAGTTTCTTAGTTTTGTCACTGACTGACTGACTGACTCACTGATTCACTGACTGATCATCATAATTCTATTCTTACGAGTGGGAGACTGGTACTGACTTGGTTTAACATTACATCTCAAAACTTTTTTGTTGTTAGAGAACTGCGTTGCGAGACTTGCATCTTTTTACCCGACTGCGGCGAAGCCCAAAAGAGGGTAATGTGTTTGACCTGTATACATACATGTATGTCCGTTCCTATGTCCGCTCGTAACTACTCAACGGCACAACCGATTTTGATAAATGATACATCATTGGATTCGTCTTGATGGCCCGAATGTCACTGGGAAATTCGTTAAAATAAACAAAATGGCGAATTTTATGTACTTTTAAAGTGCACCGCTGTCGGGTTTTTTTTAGTAAAAATATTTTTACATGTAATGTTTTTGATGGATTACTGTTACTGAAAACAAGCGAGTGGTTTAATAACTATATTTTTTTTATTTGTACTTTAAATCCGCGGAGTGAAAAGTCAGAAAAAATATTTTTAAAGTTTTCTAGCAGTCTCGAGTCGTAGATGAATTAAAATTGGATCAATTCTCTTATGACTTAGTTGGGCACGCCCTCGCGATAAATGCTGCCAGTTAAACGAGTTTGCAGTTCCCAAGAAAACTCCAGTGATTTGCTAAAGCTGGCGTCAGGCGCATGCTGAAAACGAATAAATTTCAATGCCAATCGATTCTCCAGTTGGATTAAAATCCTACAGGAACCATCACCATCATTTACGTTTAACCCGCATCTTAACGAATTCACGAAAACAGAAAGTTATTTAAACGATGCATATTAATAAACTCTTTAACTTTCAAGGTATTTAAAATTAACTGGAAAAGTAATTTAAATAAGGTTTTTACCACAGAATACTAAAATTAAGGGCCCTGGTGGTAGACTTGGTGGGGGATAAAAAATATTTCAAAGGCGGGGTAATTAAGATGTAAATTTCGCCAGAAACGTTTTGAAATTCGAGAAACAGGCGCGTTAATGAGATACAGTTGAGCGGTAGCAAGCGCGCATTCATTATTTCAGAGAATCATGGAGCAAAGCAGCCTATGCGCTGGTACCAGGCCATCAATAACAATTCTTGAAGGTCATGGCCACCGCCCGTAATCGAATCTTGGGACATACCTACAGTTACTCAACAGAATACACCGTCAGGAGGAACGCCATGGTTGATAATGGTCAGACGATGATTGATGTTTCAGGCGAAGGCGACCGACGAACGATTTAATTAAATGTCACTGGGGGAGAATTCGTAGTTAATAGGTTGTATAAGATAGGTGTGACCGCGCAATCTTATCATTCGGTGTTGTTATTATCAGTGAGTGGTCTCGAGTGGCCAGAATCCGCAGTAGTGGCTACTTTGTGCCACAAAGGGGCAATCTAACTGAATTTTATGTATGCGGACTGCTGCGATAGCGTCCGCGTCGAATTGCCCACATTAATAGCGGGGCGAATAAAACCTTGTTTATTCTGCGTTGTTTTTATTTATTTCTGGAATTTACATATTAAGTATGTGGATCTTTCCATTCTCTTGACTCGCTTCATGATAGCGGTTCAATACGATCTGAATATAAATTAAGTAGATTTAAGTTTACATGCAGACAGAAAGATGGTTTTTGCAATAAAGTTGTTTCCGTATTATAAATGGTGAAGCTTAAAGTACTTTCGGTTGTTAAGTACAATTTTTCTAGCAATTAACATTTATTTTCGTTGACAATGGTTGTAGGATTGCGATAGCTAGAAATTTAAAAATATGATACTTTAGGATAGGTTGGTATGCTAAAGCTCAAATGTTAGAATATTGTGTGCTTTGGTCTCACAATATCCTAGCATTAGTATGGGTTACATACCATAAGTATGGGTTACTTTAGGCCTGAAAGGTAATATAAGCCACCAGAAAAAAGATTTTGTTAGATGTGAATCAGCTGAACTTATAATAGGTCTTCTAAATAATATTTTATGTTAAACAGTACAATATTATATATAGTCTGTTTTTTATTTCCGAAGACAAATATGACAGCTACAAATGTCAAACGTAAAAATAATGTGGCCAGCTTTTAAGAAACAGTGCTGTCCTTTGTTTCGGTTCCTGGTGTAATTATTAATCACCGATATAATAAAAATTACTTTTTACATTAAAACATATATTTTTAGGTACTTATCGAAAATTAATTACATATAATAACTACATTGTATTCAACCTTTAACCTACTATTGGATAAATAGTGCCTACGTATGTGATTCCGTTGCTTGAAATGATAATGCAGAGAAATAAAGCTGGTTTGGCGTATTTTCAGCTTTGTAAGATAAGTAATGAGTTTCGAATCAAATAAAATGTACCTTTAAATATGAGAAATATGGTGTATTTACAAATATTCTATATCTCCAAAAGGGTGGCATTCTTACCTAAAGTATTGTATCGTTTTGGAACTTCGCGAATTATGCACTCATTGTGTTACAGACACTTTAATATCAATAAACATAAGAACCTACCTACATTTTTGTCGGTAAATACCGGTTGTATTACATCACTATTTATGAGTTGTAAAAAACAGGCAACACATGAAATGTCATTTTTGTCCTCGGAAATAAAAAACAGACTATAGTACTGCAATATAAAAAGAGTATAATTGCAAGGAAAAATAAACTGATAGAGGGGGGGGGGGGGCAATTTTACTCCCCCAGAGCTTAATATTATAGTAACTCGTACTTTTTTTGCTAGCCTAACGTAATTTCCCATTGCTGAGTAAAAGCCTCCCCCCTTGATTTCCAATCGTCCCGGTTCCGAGCAAGCCCTAGCCAGCTGTTAATGTTAAGGAATACGTTCAAGTCGTCCCGTAATCTTCACCTCGGCCTGCCACGTCGTCGCCACCCATCTTACGGTATCTTTACTTAAAATATCAAGCGACAGTTTAAAAAGTGATAATTCGTTTTGTAGCAATGCTTTTAGGGACTAGCAACATGGAAGGTGCGAATAGCCTAGCGTATCTGTATCAGTAGGCTTGTGATGCTACGTTTTGTGACGCGATAAATAAGTGATAAAGCATCCGACACTCTCACAGACTATTTGTTAGAACGTGACCGATGCTTTATCATTTATTTATCGTATGACAAAGCGTAGCATCATAAGCCTACAGAACATTGTAAGCAAGTTTTAGGTGCGTTTGGTCCATTATAAACTTCATAAATGCTTAGGCAAATGATTAGGCCGGATTATAGTCAAAAATATTCCACTCATTGCAAAACATATATCCCAGAATACCGTGTAGATTCATTTAAACTTAGATGAAGTTCGCTTTTAGGGAGCATTGGATAAGGTTTGGTAATTACAATATAGGCAACAGGGAGCCAAGGAGTCAATCATTGTTCATCAATACTGATTCTGTATTTGACAGCGCTCTTCTGGTCGGGGATACGGATTGAGGAATTGATACTTTAATAGTTATTAGGATTAAAATGTAGATAAATAAAGAGCACAAATAGTTGCCTGTACGGAATCACGTTTTTGCGAGGATTGAACCTCTTATAAGGTACCTAAAGTATTACTTCATTGTCTGTGTGTTTTAATTTCTGTAGTACGTAATGTTTCTACTGTATGTATGTATGTCTGTTTTATGTATGTAAACACTATTGTACATAGAATCGTACAGAAACAATACAAAGAACAATGGTTATGTACAAATGCGAAAATATCCATGTAAAGGATCTCTTCCAGCTAAACTTGGAGCAAATGAGAAAAATAACTAACATCAAAGAATAGATAAACTAACAAATAATACATTTACTTACACAAAGAAAATGAGGCAACTTTTGAATAAACATAAATACTAATAATATAATCGAAATATCTATGTAAAACTTTCTATAGAATATCTTCAAAAAATGGGCCAATTTTTTTTAAATCCCGTGTTTTAGTAGCACCGCCGGTGGCAAAAATATGTGACGGCCATTATTATTATTCTGGGTTTCAGATTTTTGAGCAACTCATATTTAGCACCACAATAGTATATTACACAACTAGGGTGGTTATACACGATCGAGGGCTTTCTTTATTAGCTCCCGTTTGTGTACATCATTTTATGCCTACACTTGCTCAGAAAGCGACTTTTTCCGAACGCGTAGCGTGCAGAAAAAGCCACTTTATGGCCAGGTGTGGCATAAGTAAATTGCGTATCTAGGGCGGTAAGGAAGGAATTACAAACGAGTCTTTGTGAGCTTTAATAACACGAGTTTGTGATTCCTTTACCGCCCGTGGCACACACAATGTTTTTCATCACACTTGTGTGGAAATCTAAATAAATAACCTTTATGCTACACCTGGCCATAAAGTGACTTTTTCCGCACGCCTGGCCAAGTGTAGACATAAAATGATGCAAACAACACGGGAGGTAATAAAGAAAGCCCTCGATCGCATATTCACGTCCCTCGCTTGCAGCTCGGGCCGCAAACTTCTGCGATCTCGGCCTTTCTTTGTATTACCACCCTAGTTGTGTAATGTACTATACTAATCCGTCCAGTAGGATAAAAGTAGAAAGTGACAGATATCCATAGATAATGCGAATGTCAAGTCACGTTCGGAAACCATAGCAGTAAAGACCTAAAACGGCCATTTTAGTTGATTTTATATTTGCAACATACTGAAATACACTATTTAAACATTAATTAATGTTACCGAAATATGTGTTTACATGTATTTGCAATAACAGTTCTCTTTAAGTACATACATATTTCAGTGATAAAAGTTAAAAAAGTAAAGTTGGCGTTTCCTTTCAGCGTCAGCGTATTCAAGTTAAAAAAAAAACATTACGCTCTTTATGGCGTAATATGAACCTACGTGTAACAACACCATTTTCGAGCAAGTGTGAATACTTAACTTTTAAAAAAAATACTTTTTCAACTCTTAAGATGACGAATCGGAAATTTTGGTGGCAGGGATTTCGATTTTTCTCAGGAATCATAAAACATATGAAAGTAACATTTGATAACCTGATTATTGGGATCATCTACTCCATTTTTTGAGACGCAGAAACACGATTTGCTAACTTTTGTAACAGACTTTTGTATGTCAAAGATACCTCTTTCAAAAGCGGAATTTGCACTGTACAGGCAAACCAGACCTATTTAAGCCCCTAAATTCTCTGAGTAACATAGTTTTAACCTATACTTTAATATCTGAGACCAGATTCTTGAAAATTAATTGTAGTTTGTAATTGAAACGAAAAAAACCGTTTCTACGTATACGACCTTTTCATATAAGCTAGCACAAGCGCGTATTTGTATGAAATCAGTCTCCCCTCAGTCCGCCGACGGCCGTTGCCAACGACAGGTCTGTGACAGTTGACTGGCCGCGCCGTAAACAAAACCTGTGAGAAATCTTATTTAATAATGGGAAAAAAGCGTGTTGGTTTTTCCAAAAGGAAAAGGAAAGCACTATTACTTGAAAAATGTAACTATATGACTAAGAGAAAGTAAGTAATCGTCATATTTATACCACAAATAAGTCTAGTTTACGCTGCGGGAAAATGACAACAAATGTTGACATTGGAACAGCGGCGTCGTCGAGACTTTCAATTGTACAATTAAATATTATTTTGGTGTACGTAAATAGAAACATTTGTAATATACCCATTGTATTAAATTAAAATAAGGAAAACTATAATAGTGTAAATATACAGGATGGCTCATAAGTCGGTTTTTCTTGAATGCATTAGTGAGTAGCCAATACTTAGTAGGTAATGTATAATACATATCACTCTCTAGTATATTAAATCAATGTTTGCCTCATAAAACCTCAACAGTTTAACCACGTCTGTGATGGATTCGTAAAACAATATGAGAACTATCCGCTTACAAAATGTAAATATGTAAGAAGGGTATACTAGTGATACATAGCGAGAGGTCTTAAAACACGATAGCAACATAACCATTATAAGATCACACGAGTATTTAAGGCTTAATTATGTAAAGTTGCATACATCTACTATCTACACATGTTATTATAAACACTCAAAGGCCAACTAGATTGTCATTATATCTAGTATCGATAAAGATGTTTTAATAACTTTTTAAACATTTTTTAACACTGGCACAGACAACGCACTGACCTTAGGTACATATATGGCTAATGGTGGTCAATTTATACTGTTTCCAAACGCATGACAGAGGTTTTTTGACATGGACGTAGATTGAAATATAAATACTCGTATGTCGCAATTTCATTCTGCAAGTCCGATATTTCGTCATCTGTGGGCATTTTGATGGGTAAATCGCCAGTGGGTTCCCCGAGATGATAAAAACAGTCAAATTAGTCCAATACACGATTTAATTAGGTTAGACAATATTACAGGTCGATTGTCCTTAATAAATCTCTAACACTAGGTAATTAGTCCAAATATATTGCCCATAAAAACACCATGCTCGAATTAATTTTTGTTTGTGCTATAATTTGCAGTAGTACCTATCTATACATTACCAGTTCTTAACCAAAGATTAGCATTATTGGAATAATCTTTTGTCCTAATAATTATCCGAGTACAAAAGATTATTCGGATAATTATCAGGACTTATAATTATTCGACTAAACAATAACACGATATTTTTATTGCTGAATTATTTATTCGTGAATAGCATATCCGCGAATGAATCATTCGACCACTTTTCAAATGATTAATTATTTATTCTTTACTAGCATTTACCCGCGTTGTTCCCGTTATAGTGCCAAGGGAACTAATTACCGGCATAGATCCTATGTTTCAATCCAGTACTTGATCTACTTACATGCCAAATTTCAGATCAATCCATTCAGTTGTTACCCCGTATTTAGTAACAGACATCCAAACATCTTCACAAATTTGCACATTTATAATATTAGTAGGATTGTATTCGGAAAATCCACGAAAATTATTTAAAGTTTTTTGATTATTCCATTCAAATAAATAACACAAATAATATTTAGAATTACTCGTTTTTACGGTACATATATTTATCAATTTCACTTTACTTTTTCCCATACAAACAGTACAGAAAACAAGGTAGTGTTTTATTGATTTGAGTAGATCTGTAGAATACATTATCATTACTAAGTTTTGTGTATCGATTTAACAAATAAAAAATTTAAAAATATAGGAAGCGACTCCATTTATTTTCTGTTCACTTTTGACATAAACAATGTAGGCACTTTTCGATAGGTAATATTAATGTAAAGTTTTCAATGTGCGTTTTCAAATTTGACATATAGGGTTATGGAATTGAGTTCTTTTTAGAATGACAGTTTTTATAGACACAGGTTATAAGTGAGCGTTATTAGCATCGATTATAATGTATATAACTTGAAATGTCATTTTTGCGACTGATTGTGTGTGATATACGGTATACCGCGTAAAAATATAGGGGGGTGAGCGGGTTGCGGGGCGCAAATGCTCCGAAAACGGATTCATTGTTTAGCGATGCGTCACCTTAAAGTGGCTCTTATTTCAATGTTCTTACGCGCGGAACGCAGCTAATACACCCTAGTGCTTTTTACTTTACATTACCGCACTAGTGCTGTAATTACCACCAATTGACCAATGAGAGGACGCCGTGACGACGAGGTTAGATAACCCACAAAATAAATACAAAAATAGAAGTACCAAGTTATAAGTATTATTTTTTATTCGCAAGTGTGTTGAAAAACGTCGTATGACACTCGTGGGCATTGGTCATTACAGTCTTGGCTATTACAGCCTGTGCAACACAGCCTCGACTGTAATGACCAATATAGCCCACTCGTATCATAATTTACTATTTTACATAATGTGCCATCACGTCTGGGCATTCTAGCGTTAACCGATTTCTTCTTCCATGCAGACTATAGAGAATTCTATTACCTATAGGTATACAATACAGTAAGAAATACCGAACGAACTAATAACAATAAATTTGTTATCTATGAACTAGGTAGTCCGGCAATAAATTTTCCGCGGTTTCGGGACTTTTGGAGGACGCCAAAATAATTCATTTATCGACTACCATGTAACATTTTTGCGTAACCACTGACGCAATTTCGTTTGCGGTTTGGTGCGTTAGCCTTGATTATATTTCATGGTTTCTAGCTAGTTAATATATTAGGACACCAAAATTCGCTGAAGTACCTACATACGTAATCGTATACCTATATAGGTAAGTGTACAATTTGATTGTGTGCTGGTACATACATGTGGTGAGGTGCTTGAAGAGGGCAACGGTTTTTTTTGTAGATTGATAACGTGATGTATCAACAAATATCTATAAATTTACAGTATGATATTCTGCTCACAGCGTTAAACAAGCTTATAATTTATAATAACTGACCATTTTGAAACTAAAGTGAAATCCTTGCATCGTGTTGTATTCAAAACCATGCGAGCGATCAACTCACATCAAAATTTCCATATCAAACAGATATTAAAATGGTAGAACTGTAATATTACCTTCGGTTTCCGCGATTATCATTATCGCGATTATAATTTGGCAGAACTGTGTCAAATTAACGGCAATAATCCCATAATGGTGAGAGTGAACCAACTGTAATGTAATAACGCGGTATTAGTCGATTCCGAGCGTTCATATTGTAATGTATTGTTATGTGCAATATTGAGTGTGAGTGCTGATTTACTTATATGGGACCTGTAGGCTAATTTATAACGTCGCCGGCAATATAGTCCCTAATATGGTTTAACCCGTGATTTTGATCCCCGATTACACATTGTTATTGCTAGTTAACTGATCAAATTATATTAGGGACTAGATTTACTCTATTGCACTTTATTTGAAACATGCGTAATGCCAGGAGCGACTCACTCCGCGTTCGCGCCGCGTGGCCTGGCTAGCCGTGGGTGGTATTAGAGCCTTATCACACTGGCGTTTTGCGAGCGTGTTTTCATACAGATTTTGACCGAGTTCACCGCGAACTCGCCGCAACAAGTTATGCGATAGAGACGGTGGGATGCGGTGAGTTCCGTCCGGTGGGCGGACCCGAACCACAGTTTTGTTAGAGAGAGAAGCTTTTGTACGTAGTACTTATAATACTTATTCTGTGGTAATTTATAGCAATGCAGTTGCCACGTTGCTCGCGATGTTTTATGCATAAAAATGCATATTACACATTCTAAAATAAGTTTATTGGGTTGTCTTTCTTTCACTGGAAATGAAGCAACGGTTCGTTGCGTTTTTTTTACAAACTTTTATTTAACTTACAGGCCTTACAACGTTCGTATGTACTTAGATAAGTTTGCGTGCAAGTTGTGGTTTCAAAATTTACGAACCATTTTTCAACCACATTCTGGTATCCGATTAAGCTGAAATATGGCTTAATTATGTAAGTTTGGTGACAATGTAAGATTATGGCACCACGGAGCTGATCTGATGATGGAACCGAAAAGTGGTCATAGGATCATTACTTAAGATAAATACCCCGTGTGTGGGTTTATCTTAAATAATGAGCCTATGACCACACACTCGATTGGTTTGCAACTGAACCTCAGTTCTGTACAGGTTGCAAAATAAAAAGCTTGTTTTAAAAATACTTTTTTTACAGTAACTTAATTTTTTGCCCTCCGGCCGGAAAGCGTCACCTTACCGGCCGCTCCGCTAAACGAAGATGCCGCTTAATAAGAAAGTCTCAAATCACATGCCGAGGACGACAATTACATGTGATCTGAGGTATTTCTTACTTTACTGGCCTCGGTATGTAATGTACTATTATACTTCCAGTTGACTTGAAAGGTATTCACGAGGCTAATTATTGATGTTATATACATCTACATGGTCTACCTCTAAATCAGCCGATACCTGATTTATCGCTAGTAGGTATCGCATTTGTTACTAGCCTTCATTGCTTATTTATGGGCTATACATGAGATTATCACGGAATCAAGGAGTCATTGAACTATACTCGCGGACGATGAATTCGGGTCGGTGAAATACCGCCATATTTTCTAAAATACTCCAGGGTTGTGAAATTATTGTATCCCGTTTTGATCTTTAATTAATTTTAGATATTATCTGTAAAAATAACACTGAAAATAAAAGCAATTTCAGGTTTAGATCGAACTCGTAAAAACCCATGAAAAATAATGACGTTAACGGAGTGAGATATCGCAGAAATCACCATTTTTGGATAATAATATTTTTATGCTGGGTTAGCGGATATTGCTAATACAGCCAGGTATTGAAGAATAGTATATTATGTAAATGAAACAAGTCAAATATTGAAAAACACCTATTTCTATTATTTAAATTAGGGTGACCCGAATAGGCGGTGAGCCGAATACTTGACAGGTTTCTGAAAAGTCAATCCGATTGTTTAATGATGTCTATTGAGCACTCAGAAAGTGGTAATTTTTAATTCTTTTGTGTATTTTTTCCGAAAAAAGCAAATAAAAATGCACTTTTAAAATTAGCCGCCAAAACGGTTTCTCGGACAATATGGCGTCTATGACGACACATGATAGTAAACCGACAAATGTCAACGAGGATCGCATAACGTTCTACCTTTAAAAATAGGATTGACAGATGCTATCGATGCTGTTTACTATGGTGTGACGTCATCGGCCAATCCAAACCGTTTTCGATAAAATGGCGACAGATAAAAAATAATCAATTTTCATCAGAGTTTTATAAATAAATTATCCATTTACTTTTAGTAATTTTGACGTAAATTGGTTTTAATACTTATAATTAATACATATATCCATAATTCTTCCATTATTTTTCACACTGTCAAGTAGCCTATTCATTGACCGCTAGTGTAGTAGTGCTGTATAATAGCAGTAATTTTTCTTCCTACAAAACGTACATCGCGCTTGTATGTGTGCGCGACGTGAGCAAACGCACTACAAGCAATTAAAGTTTTAAGAATGTGTAAGAATGCTCCGGTACAGATCTCACTGTCTACGCCTCGACCTTGAATACGTATCGCGTCGTCCTAAATGGCCGATGTTTGAGTACTTGTCTGTAAACTTTGCTAGTAGTTGTAGGTAGATACTATTTTCCTAAATTAGCTCAGTTTATGTGTATTCAAAACCTAGACCTAAATTGGAACGCTGGAAAAATCTTTTCCGACCCACCTCAAACGAATGTATTCAGTTAAAACGTGCGGTATTATTATAAGCAGTGATCGGATCGGGGTGTGCCATTTGGAGTATATGACTTCAAACGTAATACAGAAACATGGATGTTCCTCGGTATTTTGGGGATGGATATTATTGTAGATGCATTTTTTATGTTATAGTAATAATTAATCCATGTTTCTGTATTACGTTTGAAGTCATACACCAAAGGGCATACCCTGACAGGATCCGCTGATCACTGAATTTATAAGAAATTTAATATTGCATTAATATTGCCTAAACTATTTTAAGAGTTTTTTTCCGTTTTCTCTAGATGATGGGATCTCATCAGAATCTGAGCTGATGACTACCTAGGAAGTATACCTTTTTAAACACAAAAAGAAGCCAATTGCAAGTAATTGGGGCACATACATATAATCCTGATGGTAGTTCAGCCCTGGGGATTTTCCCATTGTTCAATATTGAAAATGGGCACAATGTGCCCATTTTCAATATTGAAATTCACGAATTATTTAGGTTGAAATCCTCAATTTTCTTAGGCTACCTAGTATTTAGGTAGTGTAAATGCAGCATATGTAAATCACAAACGAGTAATTAACAAGACCATTCATTTACACAAGATTCACGACTTAGACAGTATAATAAATGAAAAAAGGTTTACTAAACACGCATAAAGAATGGATGGGAATAAACTACTCGAAAAGGGACGATCCGGGAGAAGCAGTGATGTATTAAAACACGGGGGAGATAAAGCAACTCGAGATAGTGGTGTTTTAGAAGCTGAGGCGCACGATATAAAGTGAATGTTTCATGATCAGCGGCATTGCTGTCTTTAAAAGTAGATTATACTCCGAGAACAGTAATATAAAGTAAAGAATATCACAAGTCACAAACATAGGTTGGTACCTATGTCAAGCAGCGAAGGCGGTGATAAACATAGGAAAAGTGTGAGGTAGACAAGGAGTAAATAAGCCGTTATACTATGTGCTTTTGATTCGAAGGTAGGTCAAATTATGGTACAATAAAATCAGTCGGCTGATGATGAACTTGGGCATTGATAACGACACAATCTTTACCATTTTGTGCAAATAAATTATCCGAACAAAATGCATTTCTTTGATCATTTGCTTCTAAAAAATCAAATATTGAGTCAGTGACATTAGAGAGGATTTTTTTCATTCAAATAACACTTGAAAACAAATAATTTCACAGGCCAGTAATATTGCCAACATTATCGTGATGTAATCATGTGTGATATCGCGAAGAACATAGCTCATTTTGTAGTACCCTGGGCCGCATTGTAGACTAATGATATACCTAGTATAATTTTTTAGAAATAAAAAAAATACATCACTCTCAACTAATTAGGTAAAGTATTCATGAATATAAATGTACCTAACAGAGCGGACCCGAGTATTTCCGGCGGATAATGCGACTAATCGTCAAAGCCAGTTTATATCTATCTTAATAAGTCTTTCTTCTGAAACTACTAAGAAGTCTACTAAGAATGATTATGGTGCTGCATTAATTAGGTGACAGAGGGTGAATTCGTCACTCTTCGGACTAATTTAATATTACTAACTAACTAGGGGTCGTGCGCTACTTAGTCCACAAAGGTAAAATATTTATACTATATAAACTTAATTATTTAACAGACTTCTCAAAGGACGGGTCTCAATTCGACTGTATTATTGTTGTATGTCGCGCGTAAATTTGAAAAATTCATTCTTTGTTTGAAAGGGTACACCTTCCTGTTGGTTCTTCTTCCTTGTTCTTGTTCGTTGGTCTTCCTTGTGATGCTGCAGCATCTGATGATGAAATCTTGAAGAAATCGTGGGAACTCTTTGAACATTATTGGCACACATCTGCACGATTTGAGTATACTTTATAGTAACTTGTATATTTCTTGTAGAATTTGTTCGTTTGAAGTTGGTTATTTTAAAATTCGTATTTTGTTTGAATTATATTTCACTGTAGTCGGACAAAACAAGCTTCGCCTCGGCTGCCAATTATATGTGATCTGAGACATTTCTTACTTTACTGGCCTCGGTATGTAATGTACTATTGAAATCGGATCAACTATTTTGGTAGGATATGACTACAAACACACCACACGAACGATACAAATATATGTATAACATAAGGTAAAAATAGTACATTACACAACTAGGGTGGTAATACAAAGAAAGGCCGAGATCGCAGAAGTTTGCGGCCCGAGCTGCAAGCGAGGGACGTAAATATGCGATCGAGGGCTTTCTTTATTACCTCCCGTGTTGTGTACATCATTTTATGTCTACGCTTGGCCAAAAAGCGGCTTTTTCCGTACGCGCAGCGTGCGGAAAAAGTCACTTTATGGCCAGGTGTGGCATAAAATATTTTATGCCACACCTGGCCATAAAGTGACTTTTCCCGCACGCTACGCGTATTGAAAAAGCCGCTTTCTGGCCAAATGTAGACATAAAATTATGTACTATTATTATCCTCGCATGTGAAAGTGAACCAACTAATTATTTACAGTGACAACTGAAAAGTTACATTCAGTGTGTCAATGGTTATGTAGAAATACGTGAGAGGTCCTATTTCCCGCCGAAGAGAGCAACCATGTTTTTCTAAGAGCGAGGGAGGAAAGTGTTATGTTAGCCGTTCAAATTAATTTATAGTTAAATAACAAGCCTAAAGAGATAATCGTTATTAAAAAAGACGTTATGACTCATGATCACATGACGAAAACAGACATATATGACCAAAAAATTATGGGAGACAATATGGGAGAAACGACCATAAGGGGCGGATGGCAAATGGGAAAAAGATTACCTAATAATAAACAAATGACACTACTTTCTTATTCGTTTGTGACGTTTTTTACACATTATATTATGATAAAACTTTTTTTAAACGAAGCAAACTAAATTGTAAGTAGTGCTATTTGAGGAGTGTCTTTTCAAAAAAGATACTCCTCATTTGTTTAGTATTAGTTAATGTTTGTTCCATTTGCCAATTCTGTCGTATGCCTATCTCGCCCAGAATTACCCTATGTAGCATGGGTATCCGTATGTACGATGCCTGATGAAGCGTTAAGCACCCGCGGTATACTCAGACACAGCCTTACCGCAGTGTAGGTCACAGTTGATGGATGATTTGTGGTTGATCGATGTTCTCTGCGGACGCGGCGAAACAGGTGTAGCTCCGGTCTTAGACACATGAAGATAGAACGCCTCGAACTCTTAAGTTAATAAATCTTTTTACTTTTTCCTCAAAGCATAAAAGTGTTCAATTAGAATATGTGTATATGTAAAGTAACGGAACAGGTATTCTTCACTGTAGGTATATTGTACGACCTGCTTAGTAAAAATTTTAATAATCTTGCAAGACTAACGTATATACTAAACCGGTGAGAGTAGAAGCATGTGTGTGCGTGTGGATTGAGTGAGCACCCTTCTGAAATAAAAAAAAACCGGTCAAGTGCGAGTCGGACTCGCGCACCGAGGGTTCCATACAAACTCATAAGTAGATACGCGAATAGTTCAAGAAAAACTGTATGTCGATTTGTTTAGTAGAAGCAAATAAGTATATGTTATGATTTTTGCAAATTTCTAAAAATCAGTGCAAGTTAGGAAAACAGTTATATTTTCCCTGTAATATTTAGAACCTGACGTGTAATGATTCTATTTAATAGCAAGGACCATTAAATCAAGAGGACTGTTATTCTCCATACAAAATGCTGTTCCCCGAATTTACAACGCCATCTATGTATAAGCTTGGTAAAATAATTATAATATTATTTACAATTATTTAACTTTGCAAACGTGACACAGTATTTAAATTTATTTATTATTAGCTGTTTACGAACTAATTGTCGACTATACTATGTTTCTTTGTTCAATTATAACATCGTTAAATGTTTAGTGTTTTAGCGCCATCTAGTTTTTTTCCCGGAAATCCCCTAGCGTGAAAAAGGCCATCGCTTAGTTTTGCTACTCTCCGCTAGATGGATTAATGGATGGATTAAGTTTTTGTAAATTTCTAAAAAAGTATTAAAGTTAGGAAGACCGTTCTATTTTTCCTGTAATGTTCAGGTTGATATTGATAATCAGTAATTATGATACATTTTTCTGATCAGTAACTTCGGAGATAATAGGGGGGGGAATGGTACATAAAAATGTATAAATTAAAAACTACTTATTTAAGAAAAAAAATAAAAATGGTGTTTTAATCTACAAATTAAGCCCTTTCATTTGATACCCCACTCAATATAATAGCCCTACTTTCAATTTTCAAAGTCCCATTACGGAGCCTTTTAAAAAAAAAGTAAAAAAGGTACAAGATATTTTTTATGTCCAATAAGCTCGGGTTAGCTACTTTTAACACTATTCCAAATTTCAAATCGATAGCATCAGTAGTTCCTGAGATATCTGGCTGTGACAGACGGACAGACAGACAGACAGACAGACAGACAGACAGACAGACAGACAGAGTCGCACCATAAGGGTTCCTTTTTTACCATTTTGGTACGGAACCCTAAAAACATCCTGTTCATTTAGTAAAAGTTCTAAAACAATTGTAAAACTAAATCTCTGTATTTGTAAAAAGATAAATCAAAAGATATAACCTTTAACGTGTGCTCACTCAGTTCTCACAAACTACCAACGAAATCAGGGAATGTATTCATTTAACATATAATATTTATATACGATTTTTTAGTAAAACCTGTGCTAACTTACCTTTATAATTTGTAGATCACCTAGTAACGTATTTAAGATTTTACAAATAATTTCTTATGCTCACTCAATCCGCACACTTTCGAAAACCCGATTTCTGATGAAAAAACTGAAGATTTAAACTGCTATAAATGTGTATATTTTAGTAAAACTAATCTGGGAATTTGTAAAATACAAAACGAACCACTAACGTGGCAGGTTTTTGGATAATAAATGTTTGTTAATGCTCACTCAGTCCACACGTTACAAGTAAGTTAAAAATGTAAATATCTCAATATTTGTAGTATTACATAAACTATAAATTACTTCAACTTTTAGTAAAAATTTTTACTAAATATCCACCATCTAATATTTTATATTCGTTGTCTGTTTTTAAAGATATTCAATTGCAACTTTTCTAATGTAAGTAGATCGATTAGGTTGACCACACTTTATTATATTATGGTCATATCCATGAATTAAATTTTAAAGTAAACAATTGTTTTGATTAGGTTAGTACATACTTATTACAATTAAGAGTTACCTGATCCGTAATTATTACCCTTCATTTACTGTAAAAGATTTAATCCGAGATCAAAAAACAAAAATAAAATATCTTTCAATGTCAAAGTGACGTACCAGGGGTAGTAACCTTTTTGATCTCATATATTTTTTAAATGAACTGTATTTTGGATATGACCATAATATAATGAAGTGTGGTCAATCTAATCGATCTACTTACATTAGAAAAATTGCAATTGAATATCTTTAAAAACAGACAACGAATATAAAATATTAGATGGTGGATATTTAGTAAAAATTTTTACTAAAAGTTGAAGTAATTTATAGTTTATGTAATACTACAAATATTGAGATATTTACATTTTTAACTTACTTGTAACGTGTGGACTGAGTGAGTATTAACAAACATTTATTATCCAAAAACCTGCCACGTTAGTGGTTCGTTTTGTATTTTACGAATTCCCAGATTAGTTTTACTAAAATATACACATATATAGCAGTTTAAATCTTCAGTTTTTTCATCAGAAATCGGGTTTTCGAAAGTGTGCGGATTGAGTGAGCATAAGAAATTATTTGTAAAATCCTTAATACGTTACTAGGTGATCTACAAATTATAAAGGTAAGTTAGCACAGGTTTTACTAAAAAATCGTATATAAATATTATATGTTAAATGAATACATTCCCTGATTTCGTTGGTAGTTTGTGAGAACTGAGTGAGCACACGTTAAAGGTTATATCTTTTGATTTATCTTTTTACAAATACAGAGATTTAGTTTTACAATTGTTTTAGAACTTTTACTAAATGAACAGGATGTTTTTTTTTATTTCAGAAGGGTGCTCACTCAATCCACACGCACACGAAGCATGTTATTTTGTACAGAAGCGTCTTATAAGGACCTCAGGATCGATATGCTGATCCGTTGAGTGAGAAACGTGCTAGCTCTGTGGTCCCCAGTGGTCTGGGCAAGCTTTTTACTTAGCGTCCTGACTAGTTAGTGGGCGTCTGGGTCCTCGGTCCTAGAGTTTCAACTGCAAATTGCGGTTACTAATTGAATTTGATATATTTTGTCTTTTCAGAATGAGGATAACTACTGTTTTACATAATTAATTTAAACCTCATAGTAATTCTCGATCTTGATCTAGCGCATACAAGATGTATCAAGCTATAAAATAAAACCGACTTCAACCAAGATTGATATCGTTAAAGTGTTAACCCTCATTTCCTTTCTATGAAGAACTGAGCGACTCAAATTACCTATTTTAATAAAAATTACGTCATATATTAAGCTAAGTATTAAGCTAGTGAAGTTAGAACCTGGAAGCTGATTAAATATTGTGGACGTGAAATGAATAATAGCGACCAAAACAGGAAGAAGGCAAGTTAGTCATGCATAAAAACATCAATGACATCGTCCCAAACATGACAAACTTTTGATAAATATGCTTTGTTTTCGGAAACTACCAACGTTTGATATAATAAGACTGTATCATGTGCTCATAGGCTTCTGGTACTTAAATAGAGAATGCGTATTAGGTTCACCTTTTGTACAATAAATAAAAAATAAATAAATATCGGGGGACAATCTTATACAAATCGAGCTAGTCCCAAACTAAGCAATGCTTGTACTATGGGTACTAGATGACGATACACATACTTACTTAATAAGTTTTTAGACAGACCAAAATGCCTACTGAACAGTGTCTACATTTTGACACGATGTAATAGTTGACACCACCACCCATTCCGTAGTCACATAAAACGCGTTCGCGGCGGCGCCCTCTTTGTCATGAATAGGCTAGCCGAGATGACCAACAGGCGAAAATGTCGCTTAGAAATAAGCTGACACTTTACAAAACTTGTATTCATCCCATTATGCCAGTGCCAGTGTAGTGTTCGCACATGTGACTAAACACGTTTGCGACCACTACAAGTACTCGGAATAGATTCATTCGTAGGATGACCGAGACTCCATGGTACGTTAGGAATCTTAGCATTCACCTTGAATACAATCTTCCCTCGATTCAAGGTTTCTTTAAGATGGCTTCGAAACGCGACTTTAGGACAGCTACACAACATAGGAATCCACTTGTTAGGAAAGCGGCCGACTATGTTCCCTCTCTTTCAGGTCCTGACGATGAGTTCAGCAGGTCCAGCCTCATCAGAGGCCGCTTCAGCTTCACCCGGCGCCCTAGGAGCTTTCTCACTGACCCGGACGACGACATCTCAGCAGGATTCGAAAGAATCATCACTGCGAGATCGTCGGATGGAGTCCAACGCACACAGCGTCGTTCCCGCCGGCGGGGTCGACCTCCTCGCGACAAAAGTACACAAAGGCCGCGTCCCAACTTGTCCCAAGACCCGAATGTCCTGAATTAACTTCACTCCAACCTTGCTCGGGCTCAGCTAAGTTTCTTGCCGGTTTGTTGTCTTCTTAGCTGGGCTAGGTTTAGCGAATCGGCAACTAAAACTCTCATTCGTTCGATTCACACACTCGCATAAGGACATGTTGATCCGTTTCAACCTTCCCGCTGGTCCGCTGCTCACTTTGAGCAATCAGCGTAACTTCAAGGTAACCCTGGCCTAACGACCTGGTTCTACCCCAGGGAACGCCACGGCCCCCACCTGGTACCCAGTAATAAAAATATACCCGTATAATTAACTTTTGTAGGTATTGGGGCATTTCCTTGTACCCACAATTAAGAAATTGTTAGCGTGGAGTTAAAATTTGTCCTTTTGGTTAGGCACTCTTTTAATGCTTAAAATTAAAAGATACGTAACAAACAGTACAGTAAGAAGCATAGCAAAAGCGCGTAACCAAAAGGACAATATTTAACTCCAGGCTAACAATTTCTTAACACATTCATTGCCAAGAACGCGACTATCGGGTTAATTTTGTATCAAAATTTGGGAGCTAGGCACTGAATGCTTAACTGGGTACAAGGAAAATTAGAAAAACCCATTTTTTCACAGGAAAGACGCTCATGTTATCTGTTTTTCCAACTAATACAATGTTCATTGTTGCTGCCCGCTTATTGTTAATTTCAATATCGATGATCGGATTCTTTTGATGTGGAAATGCGAATGTATTCCAATAAAATGCAAATGCTTCCATTGCTTTCACGGATTCACGGCCGGTTGGCTTTATGAGATGAGGCTTAACTCAAAACAACATTGCCGAATCGTAATTATTATACTTTGCTTTGTTTCCATATGCCAAAATGAATATGAATTTGGAAAGGATAGCGTAATAATTAAATTAAATATTTTCGATCCTAAATATACGTTTACATACAAGTGTTTTTAAATCGTTGGTTAAAGGTTATGTTGTCAACAAATAAGAGATTGAATTTAATTTTCTAAAACTGTATTCCGTTATTAACACTTATTCTAACATTAAGATTTCGTAGTAAATTTTGTAATCTAACAATAATGTTTCACAGATAGTTCAATTAAATATGTGGTTACCTTTTTGTTCATTTCAACCATATCCCAAATGGGTTGCCGAAAACTATTACTTCATAAACTGGAGTTGAATGACATGTTTAAATGTTTCAGCGAGGCTGAGATGAACTTTGTTTCAGAACATACTTATCTCAGATGAAATCGAGCAAAATCAAACAAAGTTCTCCCGTTGCACGAATTGCGCCGGTCACCGACACAAAACACCAATAAAAGTCGTTTTTATTGACTGACGAATGCGAAAAACCTCCATACCAACGCTAAGGTGTCGCCCTTCCTTCGTGAAATAAGATAGTCATAAAGTAAATTTATAGTCTGCAGTAAATAAAGCGAAACATATTGCGCTTTCCAGCCGTAAAAGATATCACGGCTCAGATACCTACAATGTCGTTAACATTTTCTAACATTGCAGGGGAAGTGTCAAACATGTCATAAGAGGGTGTTTCTGGCAACACTTCTGTCATATCGTGATAAAGCGGCGGAGACTTGCCCGATGCTGACAATAGCTTCAATACCTACTACCTATGTTTTTCATATTTATTACAGAATATGCACCTATTTATGGTATTGAATATTAACAATGTTGAAGTGGGACGATTTTGGCATTCCATTCCATTAGATTTAGTTGTACCATAAAAAAATGAATTTAAAATGAATTGAACCGTAGGTACATAAAACCGATCATGTTATTAAATTTTGTTACAGATTTGGCAATTATAATGTGTACCTACTGGTATTACGAGTCGAGTCCAATGCGCGCAGCGACGTAGACGCATTGATGACTAATTAATTAATTAATTGCGGAATTAGCGCGGCATGGCCGCTGCTAATAGTTTTGAAACGATGAGTAAACCTGTCGTGAATAAGCTCCTCACCTTTCTGCTGCGGTCACTGCGGGAAGATGAGTTGGACGCGGAGCAGGTGTGTTTGGCGAGCTTCAGTGCGACCGACATCTGCGCAGCGAAGAAGGTGCTGTTCGAGTCCCTCGGGATCGCCGGCACAGTTATACCTCACCGGAGAGGAGACGAAACCGGAAAAAAATCCCTTAAGGACATAGTTGATGTTCTGAGGGAGCGAGAGAGCGACGTGCCTGAGTTCGTGGCGACGGAGGTCTCCAGATTGCCGTCCTGCATTCCAGAGCATGTCGACGTGAGTGGCCTGCTGAAGGAAATCGTGGCCCTTAAAGCAGGCATGGCTGAAATTTTGAGAAAGCTTGACGATTCGCAGACTACTATTACCGAGTTACGCAAAGAAATTATCAGTTTGCGTAATAGTGCCCCGGAAACTCGGTCACCAGCGGCGTCAAATTTCAAGTGTAATGACCGGGCGTCAAGTGTCGACGCAGTCAGTTCGCATGTTGCTGACACTGCGCATGCTGTTCCGCGGCCCGTGTGCCCCCTCCGCGCCGGGCCTCCCCCCGCCCCCTCCTCTAAATCACGTCATCGCTATGCTGATGCCGTAGCTGGTCGGTCTGTCGCAGCCGACCGGAGAGACGCGCCCTCAAGAGCGCGTGAACTTCGGGTTCCTCCAAAGGAGAAGCCCCCGTGCACCGATGTGGATAAGGAGGGCTTCACAATGGTGACGAGGAAGCGCAAGCCGCGCAAGAGTCAGTGTGGTATTGCAGAACCGGTTGGTTCTGGTCTGCGGGTCGCCACACCGAGCAAGGCGCTATATGTATCGCGCCTACATTACACCGCCACGGCTGATGAGGTGGCGGAGTACGTTCGTCAGAAGACCGGCTTCTCGCTGAGGGTGTTCCAGCTGCGTTCGCGCCACTATGTGCACTTCAGCTCGTTTGTGGTGCGCGTGCCGCGGCCGCTGCAAGAAACCATCGCAAGTGCTGACTTCTGGCCGAAGGGTGTCGTGTTTCGACAGTTCCGGGGCAACCTGCCGAATCCTACATCGGAGACGACGATGCAACGGGGCCACGCCGTTTCGTCGCCTAAATAGATAGTTTATTTCTACGTGTCATGACGCATTGGTTTTTTACTGTAATGTCATGTTAACATGTATTAATAAATAAATAAATAAATTACTTAGATAAAATTAAATAGGTACGCTGTTTGATACACCTAAGGCTACTGCGCAGTTGATACTTACGTTATATTTAAAATTAAGTTGAAATTGAATCATAATATTATAATTAGTAACTTAATTTCAATATTATTTAATCAATATATGTTTTTATTGCGTTAAATAATACAAATTAATAAACAGAGTATGGTAAAATATAGTAAAAAGAGGAGAAATCTAGTGCTCCAGGATGGGTATTCCGCAGCCATCTTCGCATCCAAATCTTCCTATCTTTCTTCTCGTTCCCCTGATTCTAATAGAGACCGCTCTGATGATTGATATTTGTATTTTGACTTTAGTATTAGTAACTTAATGGCTTCTTTATATTATAGCTCAATAGATTTATAGCTCAATAGAAAATAAATAATGAAAATTATAGAAAATTGTACGTTGCTCTTAGTTTTAATTATCTACTATGTATGATTCTGAGCAAGATTCACTTTCGAAAGACTAAGTAAGTAAATAAGGTAGACTCATTTGCTCAAAACTTTTAAAACTATAGAAGTCATTCTGTTAAGTGAACATTAATAAAAAAGCATTACTTTTGTAGTAACTCGTCATGTTACATGTTTAAACAACGCTCACACTACAATATAGATAAAATCTGATTTACGACCTTAACTTTCACAAAGCACTTAATATTCTGACAAAATAGTCTCCACGTCATCGCGCCGATCGAACAACTCGGGCGAATGGATAAACACAATGTATCGAGCAACATACAGTAGCGTGTACTGCGAACGTTATAAAGTCTATATTACATTGATCGGGTAGGATGTGGACAAAAAGTCGCATTCCATTGTGAAATTCCATCGCAGCAATATTTCAGGACACAGGTAAACAGATTTTCAATCGGTTGCGTGCTTTGGACTGTGATTGCTGGATTCCTTTTTACAAGTAGTTGCAGCCAGATAGTTGATTTCTAATCGATAGATAGATCCCGAAGTTCATGTTTTTAGGGTTCCGTACCCCAAAAGGAAAAAACGGAACCCTTATAAGATCACTTTGTTGTCCGTCTGTGCGTCTGTCAATACACTTTATCTCGGGAACGCGTGGAGGTATCGAGTTGAAAATAAAACCATACTTATACTCAAGTCTACGGTCCCTTAAGCTGTACAAAAAAAGGCTTCTAAGTTAACGTGAAAGAAAGATGCGGCCGTTTATGCCGCAAAAAACTTAAATTTCGACAGTCTCAAGGAAACCAAAATTCAAACGGTACTTTCCGTTGGCCTATAACTATGAAATTTGGCAAATAATACCGTCTTATACTACAAGTATAGGGAAAAATCTGAAAACTATACATGTTTAATTAAATCATAAAAAAATAGACTTTACTAAGGGAATCAAAATTTATAGCGTACTTTAATATGTGTACCTACAAATTTGTACGGAACCCTCGGTGGGCGAGTCCGACCCGCTCTTGTCCGGTTTTTTTTAATCTGGGGCCTCTGGTGCCCCCGCCAAGTCGAGCAAAACAAAGGCACGGCCGTACCATCCTTTTCACGAAGCCCTTCAGGCCATTTTCAGCCTCCCGTAATTTTGTACTGGCTAAAGCTAGAACCCTGAAATTTAAGGAATATATAGGGCACAATAAGACATATATATTCTCAATATCATTCAATTTGACCGTGTGGTTTAAGAACTATTGCATGTCAAAGTTCCTTAGTTTTGTCACTGACTCACTGACTCACTGATCATCATAATTCTAAGGTACTTCTAGCAGACCTACAAGCTCCAAATTTTAAACATAGTTAGTTTTTAGCCTATCAAGTCCTTAAAAACCTAAATATGTCGTAATTTCAGTCACAACTGCACACATAAGTTTTTAATCCTATACAAGTACATGCGATTACAAAGTTAGTTTTGCAGTTCAAATGGAAAAGAATGGATTGGAAGGAAGACCACTTACAAAAAGAAATGAGATCCCATCAAAAACATTACATGTAAAAAGATGCCAGTCTCGCAACGCAGTTCTCCTACACCAAAAAAGTTTTGAGATGTAAAGTTAAACCAAGTCAGTACCGGGGGGATATCAACAGAACTCGATTTCCACCGACTTGCCTATTATTTAACCGTGGAGGAACACATTTTATAGATCTAATAATAGGCAAGTCGGTGGAAATCGAGTTCTGTTGATACCCCCCCGGTACTGACTTGGTTTAACTTTACATCTTAAAACTTTTTTTACTGTAGGAGAACTGCGTTTTGAGACTTGCATCTTTTTACATGTAATGTTTTTGATGGGATATGTTTATTACTAATCAAGCCGTACATTTACCCTCTTATTAATTATTATGCAGTTGTTTTTCAATTTAACACAACGACTGTAATTTATTAAATAACTTATAATTTTAACGTACTCTTTTATTGGTTTTAGATTTGTCCTAATTCTAAAATATCTAACACAAAGAGTCAGAAATTCAGTTTTCTTACGACTACGATTCGACTCGACTAATTAAGACACAGATGATTCTAGAACTTAATATGTAAATATGAGTAAAAGAAGTTCGTCCTAATTAATTTAAGGCCATAGGTTCCTTTTCATTACGAATAAGGCTGGTAAAACATTGTTAATTACCCACACCGCACTGCGGCAGGGCAAATTAAATGCTCCAGTCATTAGCTGCTCTCCACAAAGATACTTAAGTGGAATTGTACAAGACGTATACAAATATTGTATGTTCCACTAGGATGTCGTCGACGCTAACGGACTATGGTTGCGATAGTAATTTTAATCGCCTAGCACTACTAATTGCGATATATATTATTTTCTGACTCAAAAACTATCTTGTCGGTCTGTTAAACCATTTCTAAGTATTTAGCAAATTATCTCATTAAAATATCCTGCTGTTAAGATCATTTCGCTCCTTGAAAATCATAACGTCATTAAACGAAAAACACGATTTTTGGGTACGGAGCTTGAAAGTTTCCTAAATATTAAAACGTCTAAAACTACCTTATTTGTAATAAAAGTATCATTTGTATACTGTGTGTTATAAAATACGTGACAATGATTTTTACTGATAAGAGTAAATTCTGTCTTTTATGTTTTATTTATCTGATAATTGAATTTTAAGAAAATAATAAAGTCACTTTTCCATTAATTTTTGCTTAGTGTCAGTTTTCGAGCCTGTGTTTTCCTAAACCTTAATTTAGTTTAAGGAACAATGACACTATATCTGGTTATTTGAAAGAAAAATCCATGATTTTGTATAAAAACTCTTAAAGAAAACTTGTTAAATGACATATATTAACGCATTTGCGACGACTAACAGTCTCAAAAACAGTTAATATTTTTATTCATTACACACCGTGACACTAAACAACAAGTCACAAAATAATCAAACAGTAATGTTGGAGGCACCTTCTAGCAGTTATAACGGCTTTAAACATAAAACGGCGTTTTTCAATTAACCAAAACGAGTGAATTTATAGTAATTTGAGCTGGCAAAATTGACACTACATCGAAAACGACGACTAATAATGCTAAAAGTCATATTAGTTATTAAAACCACAATGTCATTTAACCTAATAAAAATACAGTACATCTTTATTGTTAGCCTGCATCAAGACTCGAAATTTAAAATAAAACAAACTATAATAACAGTCATAACACAAAGTATAACATTAAAAATTGCCTGAGGACAAATGTCATTAAAGCGAAAATTACACTATTGCTTTAGATTGAGTCTTGATATTGATACTACATTATAAATTCAAACTGACCTATTACGAATAGATACTGAATTCCATTGAAAAATTGTGGTACTTTCCGCTTAATCTCACAGAACACCGTCATTAACCAAAAAATTACAACTTTCTTCACAAAATCCACTGAATTTCGCTGTATTTCTAACGATAGTGGCATTGTTCCAAAAAGTCGCGCGTCAATTTCCACTTATTTGCCGTAGTGACACTAGCGCCCTCTGTCGTTTTAAAAAGAGCTAGAGCAATAGGTGTCTTTGTATTGCGTTCCTTACAATCACGTGAGTTAGATGGCGTTCTTAACTCAAAAAAACGTCATTTTTTGCATAGTGACGTTATGATTTTCAAGGAGCGATTTATTCTGAGAGATTTGACAACGTTGCATTTATTGTGATGAAAATGTTCTTCATTATTTTGCGAAATTTGAATCAAAGTTAAAGATGTGCTCTAGAAAAATACTACTTATTTATTACATCTTAAAATAGATCATTGCTGTTATTCTCATCTTAAGAAAAATGCTTACACATATTCAATTATTCATCAATGACTTAATATTTCATTCAAATAAGTAATATCATGAAATCATCCAATATAATCATGCAACTAAGCCTGTTTAAATCATACAGAAGTAGTTAAAAAAAAACATATTTTTTAAGTTTCAATACCAATTTCGCAAAATAATTAAGAAAATTGTGTCTCAGTGCCACATCCTCAGAATAAACGCACTTAACCTATAAATATGTAACGACTTTTGTGTGGAAATCCTAAAGCATAAGGTATAGAAAAACACTGTTTAACAAATATAACAAAATAAAATGTCCTGCCTAAGCGCACGTAGCAGACACAGAACGATCGTTCTGCAAATTTCGCCGTGGGTGTAAGTAACCCATTGTTTTCTAATGGTCCACGAGGTTCCATTGTTTGTTCATCGTTTTATTTGATGTATAAAAGTCATGCATTTTTCATTATTGTTTTTTCATACTACTTCACAATAATTCAATAGACAATAAATGTTATTGCCAATCAGCCATACTTGTTTACATTTTTCTCCTTTCTATGGAGTTTCATTTAAAGTATATTAATATATATTCAATTCAATTTTCAATTTTTTTCAGTTGACTTTCAGTTATTTTGTGTTTTTTTTGGTATTTTACAAAATTTAAGATGTTAACTATTTTATTTCATGACAAATAATTCGTGAAAAACTGCAAAATTTATGTAAATTAATAAATTTCGCAAAAAAAATACTCAAAATGTATCACCGCATTGCGAGACGGTGATTAAATAAAAAAAAATGTAGGACACCCAGCGTACAAATTACTAAAAAAATATCCTTGATTAATTAGCTTTCTAATGAGGCTACAAACTTTACAAAATTAAGTACATGTTATTTTCAAAGAAATTCGGCAATTTTGGATATAAAACTATCCAATAACGCTAATATCTCAGAAACTAATACTTTTCGGACGAGGTACTATATGACTTTTTTGTTGCAAATGAGTTGTACTATAACCCCTTAAAAGGAATGAATTTAATATCCAAACCTCCTGTATATATTTTTTAATTAATTAAATTCACATGTTACCTATCTCCTTAACTTAATAACTGAGTGCCCTTAGGCCTTTGATAATAAAAGCTGTGAACAAAATGATTTTTTTTAATCGCAAGCAACCTTTTGAGTAGGTAGGTACTTATGCTTTAGATATAATTTTACCACTTCAAATAAAATTCCATAGAAAGGAGAAAAAATGTAAACAAGTATGGCTGATTGGCAATAACATTTATTGTCTATTGAATTATTGTGAAGTAGTATGAAAAAACAATAATGAAAAATGCATGACTTTTATACATCAAATAAAACGATGAACAAACAATGGAACCTCGTGGACCATTAGAAAACAATGGGTTACTTACACCCACGGCGAAATTTGCAGAACGATCGTTCTGTGTCTGCTACGTGCGCTTAGGCAGGACATTTTATTTTGTTATATTTGTTAAACAGTGTTTTTCTATACCTTATGCTTTAGGATTTCCACACAAAAGTCGTTACATATTTATAGGTTAAGTGCGTTTATTCTGAGGATGTGGCACTGAGACACAATTTTCTTAATTATTTTGCGAAATTGGTATTGAAACTTAAAAAATATGTTTTTTTTAACTACTTCTGTATGATTTTAACAGGCTTAGTTGCATGATTATATTGGATGATTTCATGATATTACTTATTTGAATGAAATATTAAGTCATTGATGAATAATTGAATATGTGTAAGCATTTTTCTTAAGATGAGAATAACAGCAATGATCTATTTTAAGATGTAATAAATAAGTAGTATTTTTCTAGAGCACATCTTTAACTTTGATTCAAATTTCGCAAAATAATGAAGAACATTTTCATCACAATAAATGCAACGTTGTCAAATCTCTCAGAATAAATCGCTCCTTGAAAATCATAACGTCACTATGAAATAAAATAGTTAACATCTTGAATTTTGTAAAATACCAAAAAAAATCACAAAATAACTGAAAGTCAACTGAAAAAAATTGAAAATTGAATTGAATATATATATATATATATATAAATATATATTTATGCCACACCTGGCGATAAAGTACGGAAAAAGCCGCTTTCTGGCCAAGTGTAGACATAAAATGATGTACACAACACGGGAGGTAATAAAAAAACCCCTCGATCGCATATTTGCGTCCCTCGCTTGCAGCTCGGGTCGCAAACTTCTGCGATCTCGGTCTTTCTTTGTATTACCACCCTAGTTATGTAATGTACTATTATGATCTCGACTACAAGCAAACCATAAAACTCTTAAAGATAATAAGTTTTAAGGGCGTATCGCACGGTGACCCGGGGCAGAATTGCTCAGAGATGGCGCTGTCTTGGTCACGTGACCAAATGTTCAAGACTATAATTATGATATCTGCTTATTTTACCAGCATGAAAATCAATTAGCCCAATATTTTGAGTCCCTTTCGATGATTTCTAATTCATAATAATTTATGTACGTGCTTACCAAGCGCAGGAATGTGCATGAAACTCGAGTAGTACTTTGACAGGTAAATATACACGCACACTAAAGCAAAATCATTGATAAAAGTGACATCTATTGACAGAGATTCTAACTTGTAAGTTCGCCTATTGTGCTCCGGCGCTCCGGCTATTGTGTAAACCCGTATAAGCAGAAACTCTGGTAATAGTCATGCAATTTAGAAGGTAAAATAAAGAAAAGTGTAGGTACTCGAGCAACAATATTCTCGAGTTACCATCGAACAAACAAATATAGAACGCCGATTTTCCCCCTTGTCTACCCCACATTTTTTTGATCGGTCAAAAAATAACTTTTATAATTACCACCTAGTTTCATACCCACATGGGTATTACTCAATTTTATTTTACCCACTGGGTAATATAATAAATTTGTGAAACAAACGCAACCGTTTATTTCACGACTAGCTATTTCCCGCGGCTTCGCCCGCGTTGTTCCCGTTATTGTCCCAAAGAAACTCTTTACCGGGATATAAAGTATCCTTTGTTTCAATCCAGGACTTGGTCTACTTACATGCCAAATTTCTGCTTGATCCATCCAGTTGTTACCCCGTTATTTAGTAACAAACATCTTCACAAACTTTCACATTTAAGTATAATATTAGTGTGAAGATTTTCGAATGTTAAAAGTTTAAATATACAATTTAATATAACCAGAGATCGGAATAGGTAGAGTATATTTACCTAAACTTCGAAGAACATAGTCGAAAAGTGGAGAGTCCCTTGCAACAAAATTTTTATCCGGGACTTAAGTCTCGGAATCTTACTAAAAAAATATATTATTGGTATTCTTTAGCACATTTCTCGAACATTCTCGGTAGGTATAGCTGTCTCTTTCTAATAGTGCTGTCTCTTTCACTCCTTCGAGAAATTTCGCCATATACTGAAGTGTAGTTCAAAGGCCCATAAGGGGTCCTGAAAACGGATTTTCAAGTTATTACGCCATCTGATAGAGGGTGTCCTGGAACAGACTGAAAACATGTTTCAGGCGCCTGAAAACAACGGCAACTTGGGTGAATTTTCAATCTTCTACTATGTGAAAGAGCCACCTCTGAAACGGCCTGAAATCACCTTTCAGCCTGCTGAAAACGCTTCTAAAGCACGGAAAATCACGTTTGAAGTTTTAACCTGTACCATCGGCGCAACACACATACACACATTACTTTTGCGCCGGTGGCTCTTTCACATAGTAGAAGATCGAAAATTCACCTACGTTAACGTTGTTTTCAGGGGCCTGAAACATGTTTTCAGTCCGTTTCAGAACACCCTCTATAAGATGGCGTAATAACCTGAAAACCCGTTTTCAGGCGTTTTCAGGACCCCTTATGGGCCTTTCAACTACACTTCAGTATAGTTATGGCGAAATTTTTGAAGGAGTGAAAGAGACAGCACTATTAGAAACAGACAGCAATACTGAGAATGCTCGAGAAATGTGCGAAAGAATACCAATAATATATTTTTTTAGTAAGATTCCGGGGCTTAAGTCCGGGAAAAAAAATTAGTTGTAAGGGAGTCTCCACTTTTCGACTTTGTTCTTCGAAGTTTAGGTAAATATACTCTACCTATTCCGATCTCTATATATAAACTTTCAACCCCTTTTAAACCCCTTAGAGGATGAATTTCGAAAAACGGTGATACCACTTTTCTTGTAATCTAATAATAAGTCTAAACATGACGTTTCAAACCTCTTACTTCTAAAATCTTAGACTCTCCATACAAATTTTGAACCCCTATTTGAACCCCTTAGGGGATGAATTTTGAAAAATCCTTTCTTAGTGCTCATTTAGACCTTATAAGGATCCTACGTGCTAAATTTGGAATTCCTAGGACCAGCGGTTTGGGCTGTGCGTTGATATACAAACTTTCAACCCCCATTTCAACCCCTTAGGGGATGAATTTTGAAAAATCCTTTTTTAGTACACCATTAGACCTTATAAGGAACTTACGTGCTGAATTTGGAATTCCTAGGACCAGCGGTTTGGGCGGTGCGCTGATATACCAACTTTCAACCCCCATTTAAACCCCTCAGAGGATGAATCTACGTGCTAAATTTGGAATTCCTAGGACCAGCGGTTTGGGCTGTGCGTTGATAAACAAACTTTCAACCCCCATTTAAACCCCTTAGGGGATGAATTTCGAAAAACGGTGAAATCATTTTTTTTGTAATCTAATAAAGAGTCTAAACATAAAGTTTCAAACCTCTTACTTCTAAAATCGTAGACTGTCCATACAAATTTTGAACCCCTATTTGAACCCCTTAGGGGGTAAATTTTGAAAAATCCTTTCTAAGTGCACCTCTAGACCTTATAAGGAACCTACATGCTAAATTTGGAATTCCTGGGACCAGGGGTTTGGGCTGTGCGTTGATAAACAAATTTTCAACCCCCATTTAAACCCCTTAGGGGACGAATTTTGAAAAATCCTTTCTTAGTGCACCCTTAGACCTTATAAGGAACCTACGTGCTAAATTTGGAATTCCTAGGACCAGCGGTTTGGGCGGTACGTTGATATACAAACTTTCAACCCTCATTTAAGCCCCTTAGGGGACGAATTTTGAAAAATCCTTTCTTAGTGCACATTAAGACCTTATAAGGAACCTACGTGCTAAATTTGGAATTCCTAGGACCAGCGGTTTGGGCGGTACGTTGATATACAAACTTTCAACCCCCATTTAAACCCTTTACGGGACGAATTTTGAAAAATCCTTTCTTAGTGTACTTTTAGACCTTATAAGGAACCTACGTGCTAAATTTGGAATACCCAGGACCAGCGGTTTGGGCTGTGCGTTGATAAACAAACTTTCAACCCCCATTTAAACCCTTTAGGGGATGAATTTCGAAACACGGTGAAATTACTTTTTTTGTTATCTAATAAAGAGTCTAAACATGAAGATTCAAACCTCTTACTTCTAAAATCGTAGACTCTCCATACAAACTTTGAACCCCTATTTGAACCCCTTAGGGGCTGAATTTTGAAAAATCCTTTCTTAGTGCTCCCCTAGACCTTATAAGGAACCTACGTGGTAAATTTGGAATTCCTAGGACCAGCGGTTTGGCCTGTGCGTTGATATGTCAGTCAGTCAATCAGTCAGTCAGTCAGTTTCTTCTTTTATATATTTAGATAAATGTACAGCTCTTTTTTGTATGGGAATATATTGAATGGAATAAGACGTATAACTGAGTAAAATAGTTTTATTCATAATATATTTATTCTCAAATTTGGCGAAGCCGATCTTCATATTTTATAGATTCTTAGGGCCGTAAGTTTACGGACCAATAACATATTATAAGTTGTATAAAAATTGAACAGGCAGACTCAGACTTATTCAATGTGTTATTGAGAGAACTCTTGATTTTCTAGGCTTACAAGTAAACTGGCATTGAGCACATTACTTGAAGTTTGTCAAGGGACGCCAAATTTCTCGAATACAGAGATTGATGCGAGTTGACTCTGTCAGTCGTTCTGTAATAAATAAAGTACAATGTTACTATAAGTCAATAAAACTAGCATTGCAAATCACTAGTAATTCAGTCTAATATTAAATTAACTGACTACCTTTTATATGTGTGCATCTCAGGTCTAGGAACTTAGTATTTTGTTCTACGATTCGCGTCACGATTTCAGGTACCTAAAACATATTTTTTAAAGAACAAATCAATTCTGGCATCCTCTCTACGATAAATGCATCTTCCCTTCACCAATTGGAAAATTTAGAAACAAAACGAATGACAGCATTATTGGTGACAGCGTAATGTTCCAAAACCTTCTTCATTTTGTGGAATCCTAAATATGGAATGTCAAATATTAATTTTGTACTCGTATAGTAGATTTGTGTTTTCACATCACTTGTATTTATTAGAAAACAATAAGATGGGTAAAGTTATAAGGTGATGGTACAATATAAATTTTCTCGAAAAGTATTTGAACGTCCCTGACTACTAGACTCTCGTATTTTAGTTTGCGCGAATCAAAAAATTGCCCAGAGTTGCAACGTTGCGTTGCCACCGTGACATGCGACGTTGCCATCTGTCACCGTTTGTCAGATATCTATGAATGCCTAACGATCGACGACACTTTTGGCTTAGCGGGAGTGACACCGCCTACTAAGCTAGAGGTCCCGGGTTCAAATCCTGGTAATTTTTTACCCTAATAAGCATTGCTTAGATTGTTTTTGTAAAATTTACCTCCGTATTATTATTATTTCTCTTTATTTAAGTATCCTGATTTAAAAAGTAAAACAAAACAATATTTAGTAGGTACATATATATTTCACAATATAAATTTAGTCAAAATATTTAGTAATTTGGCATAAACAGGCTAAATTACAAAATTAATTACAGCGTGTAGTATTCGATAAAAACGAAAAAAAGAAAAAATAGAATTATTTCGGGAATAGAACCCACAACCAAAGGTAACCATTAGTAAAGGCTTTAGACCACTCGGCTACGGATGCACACTAAAACAGGGCGTAAATTAAGATCGCTTTTGGAGTGTCAATAGAAAAGTCACACACACACCCATACACCATTTGCCTGTGTTTGCGTGAGTTGTGTTACCCACCTGTAGGTGATTCGCACACAGTGATAGAATATCCAAGTTTTTCATCGGTGAAATATGGTATTTAGCGTGAAAATATACCATTTTTTATGCATTTGCCCAAAATAAAACGTAAATTAATTGATATTTGTCAAATTAGTTTCTTAATATACCCTGCCGTTAGCCCATGAAGGTGCACCAACTTTTGTATGGGAACGCAACCACCTTAATACGAATAAAAGGTCCGGCTAATCATTTTCTGTAACACTACCTAGCAAGCTGTCTTTGTAAAGCATTCATCTGTCACGGGCGCAGGCCTCGACCTAGACAGTGAGATATTGGATTCTTAAGAAATAAACGTTACGTGTAATTTCAAAGATCGTTCACGTGACTATCAACAAATACAAAAAAAAACTTTGCTTTTGCCAGGTATTGAAAAAGAAGAGAATTCACATAAACCTTAATTATTTACTTGTGATATTTTTTTTCCTGATTTCTAAATTTTTATTAAATTATAAAAAAAAGAAAAGAATAGAATCAGACTTGTAAAAGAGCCCTTGAGGGCCTACTCGCAGAAATAAACGCCATAAAGTTTTTCTAATTCATGTATGTAGATTACCTGAATACTCCTGAAGAAATCAACGCTTTAGTTTTAGTTTAGTTTCCGTATAGCAAGGGTTATGGAGGTTAAATGGCAGTGGCTCCATTTCAATAATCTTACCCGATAAATCTACGATATTGTTCGAAGCGTACCTTGAAAAAAAAACGCAAGGACAATGATAGAAGCTTACTAGGACTATTTTTAGTATAATTTTTCAACGATTCTTATACTTTGCAGGGCTTGTGATCGTGGGTGGTCGAATGAGCTTATATTTCATATTCAAGAACGCTTTACCGCGAGGTATGTACAAATAAGGATGAAAGAACTTTCCACTCAATTTCGTTTGTTTTCGTCTATTTTAAGGTCAACTTTTAAAAGGAGTCTAGTTCGATTACGCTTGTAGTCAGTTCTATACCTCCCGTTATATTTACGTCTTTTACAGCTTTGGAATGGGTAATAGATTTAGCAAAGAACTATTTCCAAGCGTTTGGACGAAAGCCCAAAAGTGTAGCAAATTGAAGTAGTTACCTAATTTCATTTCTCGGAATGCTTTTATCGCACTATTAAGAAAATAACCAAGTTCCTAGGTTTGTCTTACTTACGTTATATATTTGTACGTCGCACTAGGCCTTGGGTAGCATTTATAGCTAGAAACGCAGAGAGAAGATCCTAATTTATGGTCATAGAAATACGTCAAATTATGTACACACCACAAACGGTATTATGATAACCAAAAACCACATAGGTATTCATGGCCTTCAACTCAATCTACAATTTGGGCCACAAACACATTCAAAGTGGTCTGAATCATTCTTTATTTTACCACTCTTCTTGGTCTGCTTTAACTTATTTTCTACTTGCAGTTCTTTTTCAGAGACAGGCTTAAATGACACAACTTTTATGACTTTCCAGTATATTTTTAAATTAGGATGACTTTATCCGTGGGTAGTAAATATTTAAAACCGTAAAGTGTTTTATATAATTACTAGTGGTCTGAACGAACTTCGTTCCACCTCAGTATCAATAAACGTTGTTTTATATTACAAACTGAAATTTTTCATGAAAACACTATCACGACGCCATCTAACAGTAGATGGCATCTAATAGAATTTTCAAACCATCCAGGGATCCGCCTAAATATACACACAAAATTTCATCCGTATCGGTGCAGCCGTTTAGGAGTTGAGTCAAATTCCAAACTTGTCCAAAATTGTAAGGACAACCTGAACACCCTGGCCATATCCAACAAAGTTATACTAAGATGGGTACCAAGAAACTCCGATATACACGGAAATGAACAAGCAGACGAACTTGCAAGGAAAGGAGCCGACAAACCCCATGTCGGCCCGGAACCGTTTTGTGGTACCACCAAGCAAAAAGCCTACTCTCTGCTACACAACCTTTACAAAGGTAGGGCAATCGAGCACTGGAAGTCCGTAAAAGGACAACAGCACTCGAAAACCCTTATTGAAGGGTTCAACAGCAAAAAGTCTACAGAGGTATTATCACTCAACAGATTTAAAATTTGCTCAGTGACCAGAATCCTCACTGGCCACTGCAAACTAAACAAACATCTGTTTCAAATGGGTATGAAACAAGATCCAGCGTGCAGGTTCTGCCAAGAGTCAGAGGAGACTGCCATTTTGCCTTTGCTCATGTGGACCACTCATGCGCAAATGCAGTGTCCATCTAGGGCGACACATTCTGTTTCCGGATGAGATTCAACTACTCACTGCCCAAAAAATCTGGAATTTCCTAGACTCAACGGGCCTCTGCAGTGAGATATAACAAAAGGGCTGCCACAATAGATCAGCAATGGTCGAAGCGGCATATAAAAGGCCCAAAACTACAACAATAATAATAAATTAGGAGGAGTTAGGTGACAAACACACGTACGTAAGATTTATATATATGTAAAGATATCCATCCAAGACATCATCCAAATTATTTTGTTGCAGTTTTCGCACCACTAAACTTCCTTGAAATATTTTGTGGATGGAAATTATTCCCCGAGTTTTTTCAGTTAGCGTCGATCGTTTGCTCACAGAGGGCAGCACAGTCCAATGAAATAACCCCGCCATGGGCCACTTTGGATTCAGTAAAGCGCCGAGCCCGTTGATGGGTTTGGTGATTGGGGCTGCGCCGTCGGTAAAGGTACATTTTCAGAGCTTTCCCGTTTAATTGCCCTTAGTTAGTCTTCTGCCGGATTCATTTTAGAACTTATGTTCAGCAGTGGACGACTCTGTGTTGAAATGATGATGGCGAAGACAACATTTTAGACGGTGAGTACGCGAATAAGTTCTTGCAAATCACCAACGAACGTCTTCATTATTATCTTGTTGATGTTCACTCAAACCTCATTATTCCCTAATATAAACTGACAAGGAATGGAATTCTCGTTATCTATACCCGTACGTCTTGAACATCATTATTTTATATTTTTAAAGCGATTATTAACCCCCTTTTCGTTTGTATGGGGAACCCAGCGACTCGAAACCCCTTAAATAAACAACACTCAGTTAAATCTACCTATTTAAATATGTAGTTTGTAACACACACCCATAATCAACAACTGAAATAAAGAACTACTTAAATACAGCTTTGGCCAAAAGTCCTAAGCAACCGTGTATTATTTATACAAAAGACGAAAATTTGCTCGAGATGTTCTGTTTTTCTAATAAGAATTTGAAAATTATTCATAGCTTTCATTTTAGTTGTTGTTAAATTACATAAATAAAATTTGTTTTACTCTTTAAATTTTTACTTTAGTTTTTTTTTATCAAGATACTTAGATGTTTTTGAAGTGATATCAAAGAACATTGCCTTAATTCACAAGAACTTTATTAAATGTTGCGTGTTTGTATATTTTTATTACAAAATGATATTTAACTTAAAAGTTATTTCACAAAAATAGATCAAAGTTACAAGTATTCACGACAACACTACCATGAGAGAAAACTAACATGAGGATACCTAAAGGTTGTAATATCACAATATCAAAAGATATAAAACAGAATTAGCAAATAATAATCAAACCCTGTCTCCCAATAAGGATCGTCATCACAATTTGTAATACATATATTAATAATATAGCAATATAAATAATGAGAACAATCAAAAGTAAAATGCAACGTATATACATTAAACAAAAATACAAATTAAAAAGAATTCATTACATGTACTCATTTGTTGGGTACAAAGGGTTATCCAATAAGGTTTCTCAGTTGACGCAAACATTTTCGTCAGCAGGCTCATTTCTGAGACCGGCAGGCAAACGCGGAAAGTCATTATTGGGTCGTGTTGTTATTATTGCCATTTTAATATGACACTCGAGTGTACTCCGGGAAATTGTCTCTCGTAACAGCGCGGAAATTAACGGAATAGGAAAGCGGATGTTTTTGAGTTTCTCTCTAATAGATAAACATACTTTATTAAATCCGCTTTAAAAATGATTTAAGCTACCTACAACCCCGGATTCGAATTTAGATATAGGTAACAATGGCACTGGATCATAAAAACCTAAAGCGATCAAATCATAATGTGAGCAAAGTGAGAGAACACGGTACAACTCGACAAAATTAATACTTTAAACAACTGAACGCAGTAATATTCGGAGCACAAGCGTGCCACTGCCAGCTTACTTCGTACCCCTCGACCAGTGGCACTGATCAAGCAACAATCAACTTTACTGTCATTGCAATAAGAACTTCGACATACACAAATAATTTGGTGGACTTGTACGAAACACGCTGTAGGGATACGCATAAAATGAAATAAAAGCGGCACTTGCCGCCGCACCTTAACAGGGCCATTTGGAACGCGGATAGCCCTGGAATCGTTTGCTCTCAACGACCACGTACCCTTTTCTTGATTCGAGATAAGACGCGAAATATAAACGAAACGTGTTACATTAAATACTGCTGGTGGTTAAGTTAAAACAAGTTACACCAGACATATATCTAGGAAGGTCAAGTTTTACGATGCTGTTTGAGATTTCTCAGGGTAAGAAAGGGTTACCACTTTCGCAACCACATAGCGCTAACGTGGCGTGGGTAAAAAACCGTAGTAGAGGAAATTTGCTATGAGCCTAGCGCCCGTGGAGCGGGTTCTCGGTGTACATAGTGTTACTATTCGGAGCCTGTATCTAACATTCTCTCGTATCTTAGTCGATATTATGAACTCAGCTAACGCTAGTAATAATAATTCTCCTCACATTGTTAAAGGGGATATCTTCAAAATCGATCTCTAGGAGAAGGAGGTAAATAAAACTAATCAAATGCTTGATGATAAAAAATTAATAAATAAATTTTCTGGCTAATTTTATGGTTCAAAACACGATTACAACCCCGCTAGTTAGTAAAAAAATGCGAAAACAGGTAATTTGGCTTTACTTGATAATAATACGACACTTTTACCAGCAAAACGCGCAACTTCGACTCAGAGAAATTAAGTTGCAATTTGTAATGATGTTGAGTTGCAGTGAAATAATCATGCCAACGTAATTTTCTACACTTGTAAAAATGTGTAATATCGAATAAAAATAAAAAAGTGCGAGTCTGATTCGCCCGCCAAGGGTTCCGTACAAACTTAGTATGTATTTAGCACACATTTCATGTCTTTATAATTATTAGTTGCCAATTTGTTACATGGCCTAAAAAAATTTAAGTGTTCAAGATACTGCATTGAGAGACAACTTTGCTCTTGTAAAACTGTTGTCCATAGCATCATCAACATCGACATCGGTTATTTTAGTAACGGACAAAATAAGTTTGTATTACGATTTTTGTGAATTTTTACAAAATGATGCAAGTTAGGAAAACGATTTTTTTTTCTGTAATGAGTATTCAGCGGAGAAACAGCATTGGGGTATTTTTTGTTTTACAAGAAACAAACTCCCTACGAAGTTTCGTGTACCGTAGTAGATACATGTGTAAAATAGCACGTAGGAGCATATCTACTAATGTTTGTATACACTCACATACATTTATTCAAATGAAAAAAAGATTATAATCAGTAAAGCTAAATGACCAAGTAGTTTCGAGCGTTCTGAATGTTTAGTAACAAGTTTTGAACATTCTAGCTACTAAGAGTTATGCTAGTCTATAATGCTATTATGAGTGATTACTGGCTATACACCAAGTTTGGGGATCAACGGGCAAATATTATTCTGTGGATAGACGATGAATATTCATGGTGTATTGGGTTGAATTCATTACTAATACCAAATTACTAAAATGATCTCTACACCTCACTTTCCAAAGAAATAAAGAGAAACAAATAAACTTAATCTATCTATAGTTAAATATAAAGGGTAACAAGGTTGACATTTATATATTTGTCGCAGTGTCATTTGATGGGCATCCTGACGACTCCTACCCCTGACGCTGACATATTATTTATTATCATATTGGAGACAATCTTACACAAATCAACCTAGTCCCAAACTAAGCAATAGTATTATGAGTACTAGACGACGATAGATAGAAAACAGCCATAGCTCGGGAACAAATTAACAAATCAATTTTTTTAAATACCCCCAGAATTTGATAGGTACCTACGTGTTAAAACTGTCCCAATACCTAAGCGTTATTTTGTACCTAAACGAAATATTTATTTTGGATAGTTTAATGTGTATTAGACAATTTTTTGAGAATCTTTGGAAAATGGAGGCATTCAAAATGATTTAAAATGTCTTAGGTTGGGACGGAGTAATTTTTCTGTGCCATTTATGGGTACTAGACAAAAGCTTCGCGAGATCTGGTAACTGGGCCTCTCCTCTTTATTTAAACTCTTAACTAGCAATTAACAGGTCGTCAGAAAACTAACGATTAGTATTAAACGAAATGCCCAATTCACTCCTAGGAGTAGGACAATCGAAGACGTGAAAAAAAGCAATAGTGTCCTATTAAATTACAAATATAAAAACGAGAAACAATTTACGAACGAACAAAGGTTAAATTAGATCGATTCGCAGCAAAGTGCCCGTGACTGTGAACATTCCGGCCGCGGCCCGCTTCGGCCGGTGATATCGATCAGTAAATTGCAGCTATCCGTATAGTCTAAGATCCCAGTATAGAACGACCTGCACCGAGCTGGTTAATGGATGAAAAGTATTGTATATTGAATTAAATATGTTAATAAATATATTGCAAGTGGGTTGCCTAAAAAAATTCAGTCCAGAATATGATTAATTAAAAATTGAAAAAAAATTTTTTTTTAATTGTTCACCGTTTTGTTTAATAGACAAATGACATACCAATCAAAAGTATGAAGCCTATAGAATATGCAAACGTTAGGTTGCCTATATTTTTCCCGTCATAACTTTTGGGTTGCCAGGCATAAACAGGTACATCTACATCTACTATCACAAACGTACGTTTTACTTCCAATGTATATTGATAGTTCATTTTAATCCCTGATAGTCTGTTAATATTGCATTTTACAACTTAGTTTTAAAGAATACAAATTGTTGGGATGCAGCTTATACAAGCCTAAGTTGCTCAGAAAACGATCACAGACATGTGAGCCCGTCGTGTGTCAAAAAGCCAAAAAATATAATTTTAGCAAAAAACGTTTAGTTTCAAATGATGCTGAAATTTAAGGTCCATTTGAACGTTAATTTTGGTTTTATGAGACTGCTAGTGTCTTTTTGCGCAAACAAAATGTATCAAGCTATAAAAAATATATTTGATGCCGTGGAAGCAAATAATGACCTTCTTTTTGTTTGTATGGAAAACCGCCCGACTCGAATCACCTTAAACATTGAAGATTAGAGCGAAGTTTGTTACAATATATTATACAGCAATTAGCGGATAAAAGCTTTATACACACAAAGTGTTAGAACATGGCAGCCGACAGCTCACTTAATTGGTGCGGTGGCGGTGTTGTGTTCACACCAAAAACTATCATGGGGAATTTGTAAATTGATACCCATAACATAAATTTAAACATTTCATGGTTACGTAGTAGTGTTAATTAGTTTCAGACAAATAAGGAATAACCTAGATATGAGAAGCAAGATTGGCTCTAGAAAGGTCATAGGTTGCTAAAAATGTCCTGTGGTCATTTAGACTTAAACATGCTAGGGTTTGTACTATAATACTTAACTTGTTCAATCGAATAATGAAAATATTTAAATTTTGGGCCATTTCTTGAAGAAATGTTAAATATCAAAATTTCAATAAGTTTCTATCAAGAAAAAATATTTTTAAGACTAAGTATTTGTTACTGTTCTTCTTTGGTAAGTATAATCGCAAACTCCATGTCAAAATCATTCAAAATGAGCCCAAACACGGTGGTTTAATCATCAAACCAGGTCCATATCATAATATTGTACTGACATCCGATTTACATATGAATGAAAAGTTTCAGCTCAATTGGAAAACCAGAAAGTGGGACAATTTAAATAGCAATAGGTATTTGATTACAAACCGACAAACAAAAACTGAGATCGGTGAAATTAAATAATGATAATAAACAATAAACTTGTAAAAATTAAATAAGAATATGAAAAAAAATACGAAAGCCTTAGAATAGAAAGTACTTTGATCTCTGCTCAGAGTAAAATAAATGTTGAAAAAATGCTGAATAAATGGTGTGAAAAGGATATTTTGTCCTAGATTACATCTCAAACAAGCAGGCACTGTATTCACCACAGAGGTCCTCGACAGTTTGTTACAGTACCTAGTATCCTAAAGCAGAGTCGGACATCTATGCAAGACCTCTCCACTTATGCTATCTAATGATGCCTCGAACGGTCTGCAGTAGGTACTTGTAAGGGGCTTGCATAAGGGGTTACTATCTCTTGGTTTCCCTATTTTACATTGTTGGTTCATATCATAACATAAACATTTTTTTCTTATTATCACAGGTACCTATTTATTTTGATGATTATTCATGCTCCACAGGCAATGCTTTAATAAAAAAACGTTTAAGGCGTAATAATGACGTACTTGCGCTACTTTTCACTCCGATACGTTTGCGACGTGGGCGAAGCCGCGGGATAAAGTATTATTTGTAAGTGGCTCAGTATCCACTTACAAATAATACATTGCAAACCGAACGTAATGATCTATTTACGATTTAGTAAAGTGAAATATTAAACACCTGCTACCCTACTGCACGATGAACTGCACATTATAATATATAACTAGATTGTTCTGAACTCAATCCCTCCTTTCCAATTTAGTAGTTTCACTAATCTATTTTCCGAATTTCATTTAATTCAAATACGATTCTATTGGGAATGGATTTGAGAGATTTGTTTTCACGAATAATTGTGTGTAAAATTAAGGAAATAAGATATATCTCTACACAAATGAAACAATCTATGTGGCTATAATGGTTTGATACATTTAGGAATGGTGATGAAACAAAGTCCTTTTGTGAAGAAAAACTGCAGCATTAGGTATATAGATACCTAATGCTGCAGTTTTTCTTCACAAAAATATAGTGAAAAGTGGATTTCTCCGTATCGCTTTAAACGAGAATAAGGGAGGATTCTTTACTTGAGGACTATAAAATGCGTTCCTCCACGGTTAAATAATAGGCAAGTTGGTGGTAATCAAGTTCTGTTTGATGACTTGGTTTAACATGACATCTAAAAACTTTTTTTCATCACACTTGCTCGAAAATTGTGTCAGCTCTAGGGCGTAATGGTTTTCTTTTTAAATTTGAAACGCTGGTTCTGTTTTACTTTTATTTGTCATGTTAAAAAAAAACGCCTACTTACTTTTTATTTAACTTTTATCACTGAAATATTTATTTAAAGATAACTGTTATTGCAAATATATGTAAACACATATTTCGGTAACATTAAATAATATATAAATTGTGTATTTCAGTATCTTGCAAATATAAAATCAACTAAAATGGCCGTTTTAGGTCTTTACCGCTATGGTTTCCGAACGTGACTTGACATTCGTATTGTCTATGGGCATATGTCACTAATATCACTTTCTGTTTTAATATTTTCTTGTCATATTAGTAAGGTATATATTATTAAGATTTCCTCACAAGTGTGATGAAAAACATTGTGTGTGCCACGGGCGGTAAAGGAATTAACTAACTCGTGTTATTAAAGCCCTCGGTTTCACCTCGGGCTTATAACAAACACTCGTTTGTAATTCCTTACTTACCGCCCTAGATACACAATGTACTATTGCTGTAGAAGTACTGCGTTGTGACTTGCGAGACATGCATATTTTTACATGTAATGTTTTTGATGGGATCTCATTTCTTTTTTAACCGACTTCCAAAAGAAGGACGGTTCTCAATTCGTCTGTATGTTTTTTTTTTTTATTTTTTTTTTGTGTGTTTGTTCACCGATTACTTGAAGACGGCTGGACCGATTTGGAAAATTCTTTTTTTGTTTGAAAGGGTAGACTTCCGAGGTGGTCCCATTGTAACCAAATCAGGATCTGATGATGGAATCTTGGAGAAATCGAGGGAACTCTTCAAATATTATAGGCACACATATAGCGATTTCAGTATTTTTCGTAATTTCTCGTCCATCTCTTATTAGCAACGAGTTTCTAGTGTTAACCGACTTCAAAACAAAGGGTAAATTTGTATCTAGGTTTCTTCCCCGATTACTTGAAGACGGCTGAACCTATTTGGAAAATTCTTTTTTTGTTTTAAAGGGTATACCTCCGAGGTGGTCCCATTGCAGCCAAATCAGGATCTGATAATGGGATCTTGGAGAAATCGAGGGAACTCTTCAAATATCATAGGTACACATATAGCGATTTTGGTATTTTTCTTAGTTTCTCGTCCATTTCTTATTAGCTACAAGTTTTTAGTGTTAACCGACTTCAAAACAAAGAGCAATTTTTATGTAGGTTTGTTCCCCGATTACTTGAAAGCGGCTAGACCGATTTGGAAAATTTTTCTTTTAACCAAATAGACTTAAGTCTATTTTTCAAAACAATATTTTTCCAGCGCCACTAAAAATTAAAAAATAAAGTAAATTTTTAAAACAAAAAATAAAAACCGACTTCCAAAAACTTAAACTAAAAACCAAAAAATAATATGTTAATCACCCCAAAGAAATGGATAATCAACGATTCATATATACATATACAGATATTTATAGTTTTTAACCTGTTATTTTTGAAGTCGGTGCCAGCTAAGGAGCTCAGCATAGCCAGCTTTGCGTGGCAGTGGCAGGCACCGACTTCAAAAATAACAGGTTAAAAACTATAAATATCTGTATATGTATATATGAATCGTTGATTATCCATTTCTTTGGGGTGATTAACATATTATTTTTTGGTTTTTAGTTTAAGTTTTTGGAAGTCGGTTTTTATTTTTTGTTTTAAAAATTTACTTTATGTAAGTAAGTGATCGTGCTTTATTTATTACATTCGAATCCATTCTATTTCCCAATTTGAACTACAAAAGTAACTTTGTAATCGCATGGATTTATATAGGATTACAATATTACGTATGCAGTTCGTATATAATTGAAAGGTGACTGAAATTGTAATATTTTTAGGTTTTGTATGACGTGATAGGCTAAAAACTAATTATACTTAAAATTTGAAGCTTGTGGGTCTACGAGAAGTAAGTACCTTAGAATAGGCTAGATGACTAAAAAAACTGTTTAGTCCGTCTGTTACATTATGAAAAAATATTGTACACGTATTTTTTGTTTTGTTTGACAAACAAAAACTGACGAGGATAGAGTGCTTAGAAGTTTCGAGTGACGTCACTCTTGAGTAAAAATTGTACTCAAGAGTGACGTCACAAGCCCCCACTCCAGAAGTTTGATGATCTATAACATTGTCGATTTTTAATATTTTGATAAACCAAAAAATACGTGTCCCATATTTTTCCATAATCTAACTGACGGACTAAATAGACTTACATATTTTTAACCCAGTCATCATCCCTATTATGAATATCAAGATCAGTCAGTTAGTCATTCAGTGGCAAGACTAAGGAACTTTAACGTGCAATAGTTCTTAAATTACAAGTTCAAATTGAATATTATTGAGAATATATCTAAGTCATATTCAGCCCTATATATCCCTGATAATTCAGGGTTCTAGCTTTAGAGCCTTATTACTTGGGATTTGCGAGCGAGCTGCGCGCGAGTTAGAACTGTTAGAAGCGAAGTTCCATACAAATGTCGCTCGCGGCGAAGTCGCCTCGAATCCACCGCTACTGGTTTTGTATGGAAACTCCCCCGCAGCTCACCCGCAAATCGCAAATGTGATAAGGCCCTTAGCCAGCACAAAATTACAGGAGGTTGAAAATGGACGGAATGGCTTCGAGAAAAGAATGGTACGGCCGTACCCTTCTTTTGCTCAACTTGGCGGGGGCACAGCCGTGCCCCCAGATAATATATGCAGGTATGTGCGTTATTTATGTCAGATCGGCAAATTATGAGCTCTTTTTTTGACTAGCTTATGTGCGCTCAACTACTAACTCTTCTGATTTACATGTTAATAATATCAAAAAATTAAAGTAAATGTTTGATACTTAACATTTTTTTGACGCCATGTCCCTGATACCACACCTATTAAAACTCACCTATGAAATTAAAATTAATAGGTACCCGTTTTTCCCCATGTAGCCGGCCTTTGTCCGTCGGATCGGCCATAACGAGTCCCGAGCGGGCGGCGGGACGAATCGCTCAGCTGCAATGCCTGGGATCTTAACTAATTACCCTCAAGAGATCTTAAATCTTTCGTTTTTGCACGCATATATGTAAACGAGCGCATGTAAATTCGTGTCTGCTTTAATGATGTATAACATAACATTAAGAAATCATATCACGGAAATAAAAGGTATGCATAACGGGCATCACTAAGTATTTCATAGTACGATTTAAGTTTCTGCTATTATTCTTAATATTCTTAGTAGAATGATTGCCTCACGTAGTACAATAGTAATTCATAGCTATAAAAGCTAAGCCCGCTCCTAGAGGGCGATGAAACCACAAAACTGAAGCGTCTGCCGTCTCAGACATTTGAGAATCACGACTGCCACAACTTTGTTATTAGACTGTAACATAACTGTGGCAATGCTATTCTATCTTCAACCGTCAATCTTGAGTTTGGAGGTGCGATAGTCGTTTTAAAATAAAACTCAGGTTGCTAAACCACCAAATGTTCAAAAAATTACGACCAACCAGGTTTACTATATTTACGATAATTGTCAATTGACTTATTGGGTGCCATATTCGCTATTGTTCAGTTCAGTTGTAGTACATTTACATTACTTACCTAGGGCAGGCGCTACAATAAAGAATGTTTCAGATCGCAGGTATTCTACAAATTTTTTCATCATACTTGCTCGAAAATGATGTTGTTACACGTAGGTTCTGTGGGCCGTAAATGACCTATTACGCCCTAGGGCGTAATGTTTTTTTTTATTTGAATACGCTGGTTCTGTTTTACTCTTATTTGTCATGCTCAAAGGAAACGCCAACTCACTTTTTTAACGTATATCACTGAAATATATATTTATAAAGAACTGTTATTGCAAATACATTTAAACACATATTTCGGTAACATTAATTAAATGTTTAAATTGTGTATTTCAGTATTTTGCAAATATAAAATCAACTAAAATGGCCGTTTTAGGTTTTTACTGCTATGGTTTCCGAACGTGACTTGACTTTCGCATTATCTATGGATATATGTCACTTTCTACTTTTATCCTACTGGGTGGATTAGTAAGGTTATTTATTTATTTAGGTTTCCACACAAGTGTGATGAAAAACATTGTGCGGTAAAGGAATTACAAACTCATGTTATTAAAGCACACAAACACTCGTTTGTAATTCCTTCCTTACCGCCCTAGATACACAATGTAGGTACTATTACTTCTTCCCCACGCCATGAAGTGGGATTTTACTCACGCATAGCGGGCGGTTATTGTCACTTTATGGCCAGGTGTGACGTAAAATTTATTTATTATAGAAATCACTAGTTTAGTATGTAACTAGACAGTAGAGGTAATCGGAATATGAGGGGCGTTTGCAGGCGTTGGATAGCCATGCCCGGTCAACACTGCGACAAGACAGGATTATAACAATAAATACATATTACAATGATAGCAGGTATCTAACCAGTACAAGTTTGTGAAACTAACTATTTATTGATAGTGCGTCTTAATTTAGAGTTAACTGTACGTCATTGTCAAGTAAAATCGATTTAATTACTTTCTAAACGGGCCGCCAAAGGCAAAGACTTTTCGAGTCGGCTTTGAAACATGTTACAGGCTTGTAGCTAGTAGGTAGGAGTCACATAATGAGATTGGCCCGCGATGAACGCTTAAAGGTTTGAGGTCAAAGCTCTATCATTTCACTGTTAAAGCAGGCAATAAGCAGGTTATTTTAATGTGGGAATCATTTTTGACAATGATTAATTGTTAAGTTGCGGACTTATGTTCAATTGAAAGAATCATACTTATGTATGTATGTATGTATACACTTTATTGCACATAAAATCATACAGAAGCAGTACAAAAATCAATGGTTATGTACAAAGGCGAGCTTATCCCTGTAAGGGATCTCTTCCAGCTAACCTTTGAGCAGATGAGAAAGAATAACTAATACCACAGAAGATAGACAAACTAACAAACTTGATTCATTTACTTATACAAAGAAAACAGGGCAAGTTTTGAATACACATAAAACCTAACATAAATACATACTTATCTATCTGTTGTTTTAGAAGGAAAGGTAGCTTTGATCCGATTAACGTGTTTGATACGAAACTCGCCATTATTTATCATATCCATCCCACTGCTGGACAAAAGCCTAGTTTCATAGATAGGAGTGAAAAAAAAGACTATAATTTGATAATTTCCAAAAATGTAATAATGTTACAAACGTCTTGCTTTAACAAGTTTGAAATTTGACTGTAATGCATAAATGTACAAAAAGTCTAAGACCTTTTTAATGTTGAGATATGAGGCATATTTTTATTTATTCGCAATAGGTAAACATTTGACCTCAATTTCACGTGTTATCTCCTGTATCTGCGATCTGCGTGTTAATAAAATCCCATCTAATTTCATGAAATTAATATTTTGTATTTGAATTGTACCTACATACCTACACAAACATTGAACAACTTAAACCATGAATGACATATTTGCTTACCATTCCTAGGTATGTGAATGACATGTTTATCGTGCACTTAGTGCGTTAAATTTTAATGAATACAGACAGTTTTGTTGGAAAACATGACCACTTTATTCCTTTGCATTAATGTTGTGGTATAAAATTGAAACATCAACATGAAAAGATCGAAATATACTCTTTTAAGAGGTCGGTTGGTCGTGAAGATCGGTATGTCGTCGCCCGATCGTAGAATTGGCCAAATCATGAAATTCCTTGGCATAACATGAAATGCCGCCATTTCATAATATGTCTGAGATTTGGCCAGGCATATCACGATGTGCCTAATAATAAATACAGCAGATCGATGAGAGCAACATATTCGTCTATTTTCCTAGTTACATATTGGGCAGATCGTGAAGTAAAAAGTAGCATTTTTGGCCATCAAGTGGCTCATGAAATGGCGGCATTTAATGATATGCCTAAGAATATCATGATTTGCCTACGAATAGCATGGTATGCATAGGAATATTATGATATGGCGGCATTTCATGATATGCCTAGGAATATCATGATATGGCGGCATTTCATGATATGTATAGGCTAGGAATAGCATGATATGGCGAATTATACGATCGGGCGACGACATTTATAGTATCCATAGCGTCACTGAATCACGCAGGCGAAACCATAGATTCTGGTCGTATTTTAGAAGTTTATTTTGTTGATAAACAAGGTGTACACAAGTTACTAAGTATAGCCGTAACATATAGATGTTACGGATTGAGATAAGCAAGTCGACGAAGTCCTGGGTTGAAACATATATAGGATACTTTTTATGTCGGTAAAGCGTTCCCTTAGGATAGTAACGGGAATAACGCAGGTGAAGCCACGGGTAGATGCAAAATGTAAATTCAAGAAGAAATTGTCTTATTAATTGATTTGCCTAAACGTTGCTAGGCAAATCATCAAACGATGAGCTTTGAACGATATGGCGGATGCTACCTAGCCATATCATGAAATGGCAGCGTTTCATGATATGCCTAGGAATTTCATGATTTGGCGAATTCTACGATCGGGTGACGACAGATACATAATGATGGCCTGAAACTATGGTTTCAATTTTCAGGAACCTAACATACTTTTTGTCTCGGTAAAAGAGTCCCTTGGTATTAGTAATATAATAAGTAGGTAAACTTCAGTAGGTAATATATGTACGTATGAATGTAAACACTTTATAGCACGTACAAAGGCCAACTTATCCGTGTAAGGGATCTCTTCCATCTAACCTTTGAGCAAAAGATAACGAATAACTAATACCAAAGAAGAAAGACTAACTATCAAACTTAATTCATTTACAGCTAATCGTTCTTCTCAAGTATTTTGACACATATAAGTAGTGAAACATCGTACCAAATTCGTGGCCCAAGTTAGATGAAACTAGGGATGTAACGATACACAGTTTTGCCGATACGATACCGATACTGATATATAGTAGTTAATATCGGCGATACCGATACCGATATCTTAGCTATCTTAGCTGAAGCGATATCTTAGCTGAAGTATGAACTACAGATATTTGTATGTCCTTAATATAACTAATGGCAATGGCTATATTTACCAGAGACTCAACCTTGAAAGTGTAAAGTAAAAATAAATAAATTGTCAATTCAAAATTCAATTTTTTTTTTAATTAAGAACCAAAGATTTTATTAACATAGTAATAATCATTGCACAAGGTGATAGACCAATACATAAATAAAGTCAGAAATTGAAATTACTTTTTGGAGATTTTTTTTCATACAGCAAATTCTTTTCGAGCTCTCAAATATCGGTTGTATAATATCGGCGATACCGATATACGGTGGGCGGTTCATAATTATTTCGGAAGGTTAAATATAATTTTATACAGCGATTACGCCTACGAATGAAAGCTATTTTAATATTCACAAAGGTTATATTTGTAAGAATCAGTCTTGTCTTAATATAACTAATTACTTATCTTTATTTAATTTTAATTATTAGGCACGCGTTTTCTATAAATAGTTCATTTAATTGAAACGTATACAGCAACTGCAGTTATAGAATATAATGGACAGTTACGATTGACCATTACGAGTACCATATATATTTCAAAAAGACATATGAGACAGATATTAAATGTCTGTTTTATCGAGAACGGTAGGTACTTTACCTAAGTTCCTTGATATGAGTGATTATGAACCTGGGGGGAACGCCATAATTAAATTTATATTTTTCACCACACAAAACCCACTGAGTTTAGTTTAGTACGCATTACGAATAGGTACGGATAAAATTCCGCCCCAAAATGAGTACAAATAAATTTTGTTGAATAGCTCAGTGACGGTTTGCTGTGATTCGAATTTGCCACCTCTTGGATTAATTTACAAAATGGCTTTATAAACTATTTCGCTACAGCCTTATCATACCTATATAGGTACCAAGGACCACCATTATTGCAACTGCAACCAGTCATGTAACATCCGTGTGTTATCTATGCCAGTGTTATTGTAATGTATGTAAAAGCATAATAACATCAAAATCAATATTATTTTGAAAATCTAATTGGTCATGATCTGAAACCTAGTCTGCCATGGCGGTGCGGTCATTGTTATGGTTCCCGAACGCATGATCGAGGATTTAAAATACGTATGTAGATAAAGTAATGTATGCAACTGTACATCCTTCAGCTTTCTCTTCTTAAGCCTTCTCCTTATATGAGTTGCGTATAGGTACTATCTTTTAACTTCTTAGTGTTCTAGACTGTCCATGGGTCACAGTGTACCTGATATTATAACAAGAACCCAATGCTCTCAATACGGGTCTGGCGGTCTTACCATTTATAATCAAAACTCAGAAATATGCCAGGTATTTGTTTTATGCTTATTTTTTCTCCCGACTTTGGCTTCAATGAGAATACCTACATATTCCGCGAATGTGTGATTACATCATCATCATCGAAAGTTTCAAATAAAATAAAGGTTATCCTTAATTTTGTTCAAGTTCATTCATTGGTAATTACGGAAACTACAACTACTACAACAACTATGAGTGCTATTAAAATTCTCGAAATACTGCTTATGCATCGAGAATGATTGTATTGTATTCATACGAATATTCATTAGTTTATAGTAAATAGTTGATGATATTATATATGTATCGATTATTATGTAAATGAGGAATTACTTTTTGTACACAACCGCCGTGGGTATTAGCGTTGAAATACTTCTTATGTTATTAATACTTACTTCCTACAATATTGCTCTATCTTATAACTTTGTTAGCGGGTGAAAGGTAAGTTTTACTTAATCAGGGTCATAATCTTCCTGTACACTAAATTTCATTCCAACTAGCCCGCAGTGCTTGTACGTAACAAACAACTACTGGAAATACTATTTTTTTTTGTCAGTCTCCAGTTACTTTTACGGATAAATCTTTTATGCCACACCTGTAGGCTTATGATGCTACGCTTTGTCACGCGATAAATAAGTGATATAGCATCACTCTCACACACTATTTATTAGAACGTGACGGATGCTTTATCATTTATTTATCGCGCGACAAAGCGTAGCATCATAAGCCTACAGGCCATAAAGTGGCCTTTTCCGCACGCTGCAAGTGTAGACATAAAATGATGTACACAACACGGGAATAAAGAGAGCCCTCGATCGCATATTTACGTCCCTCGCTTGCAGCTCGGGCCGCAAACTTCTGCGATCTCGGCCTTTCTTCGTATTACCACCCTAGTTGTGTAATGTACTATAATGTACAAACATAGTCTTGCTACAATTATATTTTATGTACTTACAGAAAGACAATATATAAGGTCACGGTAGTGCCTCTACCAAGACGAATCAACCGCAGGCAACCTACATTTTTTAAATCGTTTATGCCACACCTGGCAATAAAGTGGCTTTTTCCGCACGCTGCGCGTACGGAAAAAGCCGCTTTCTGGCCAAATGTAGACATAAAATCGCATCGCATCGCCCTCGATCGCATATTTACGTCCCTCGCTTGCAGCTCGGGCCGCAAACTTCTGCGATCTCGGCCTTTCTTTGTATTACCACCCTAGTTGTGTAATGTACTCCATATTTTCGAGCTCTCATAGGCCGCCTTCGCCGGTTTCTGGCGTCTTCCAGGTCTGTAAACACTACTTATACAATAGGTACATTGCAAGATTGTTTACTTATATCACCTATTTTATTCGTATCGTCTCAAAATTTACTTGATATTTTAAGATTGCTAACATGCATGTCCGTGCATCCGCCATGTTAATTTATTACATATTCTTTGCTCAGAAAATTTGATAAACACAAAAACTATTTACCTAACCAATGATAGCGATAACGATTGTATATCCCTTATCAAATCGTTATGTTCATCGCCAAACTAGGTGAACAATACAACCAGGTACTCACTTAACACAAATTATAGGTAAACAGGTACCCCAACAATTTACCGCAGATTGAATTGTGTTCGTCCACAGTTAACAATTAAAGCTAATGAACATTGAACATACCCAGAAAAGCGAATTAATGAAATGAAATGACCGAAATGAATTACGTGTAACGAAGAGGATGCCGCAGCGATCGTCCGCTGTAATAAAATTTGTTTTTTGCTTGAAAGGGTACACCTTTTAATTGGTCTCATTGTAACCAAGTAAGGATCTGATGATGGGGTATTGGATATTGGAGGAATCGAGGGAACTCTTCAAATATTATAGGCACACCTATGACGATTTTGATTTTTTTTTTATAGTAACTCGTGCATTTTTTATTGAACAGCTTCGTTTTAAGTCGGTTATTTAAAAAATAATTTTCTTTTTATTAATTATGTTAATACTAAATTGCTTTTTATCATATAACCAGAGGAGAGGGGTTACATGGAAGAATAAAATAAAATAAAGAAAAACTATACAATTCAACTAAACTAGACTAAAACTTAATTAATTATTACCTAGGTATCACACGGACATTTGGACTCCCTTTTTTACATTTTACGAGGGTAAAATGTAAAAAACCGGACAAGTGCGAGTTGGACTCACCCACCGAGGGTTCCGTACAAATTTGTAGGTAGGTACATATAATAATGTACCCTATAAATTTTGATTCCCTTAAAGTCTATTTCTTTGTATGAGTTAATTAAACATGTATTGTTTTCAGATTATTGCCTATATTTTTGTAGTATAAGACGGTATTACTTGCCAAATTTCATAGTTGCAATGTAGATCAACGGAAAGTACCCTCCGAATTTTGGTTTCCTTGAGTGTCGAAAATTACGTTTTTTTGCGGCTTAAACAGCCGTATCTTTTTTTCACGTTAACTTAGAAGCTTGATTTTTTTCACAGCTTCAAGGGACTATACTTGACTTAAGTATATGGTTTTAATTTCAACTCGATATCTTCACGCGTTCCCGAGATAAAGGGTCTTGACAGACGGACAGCAGACGGACAACAAAGTGATCTTATAAGGGTACCGTTTTTTTCTTTTTGAGGTACGGAACTTTGAAAATGAAAACTAGTCTAAAATAGTGTCTGAAATCTCTTTCAGACACTATTTTAGACTTAGTTTTTATAACCACTTGTTACACGATAGCGAATACGACACATTATGCGATATATCTGTACCGCTAATAGAGCTCTTTATTTGTGTCTCGTATTTTCCGTGCCATTATCTTGTGGTGGGCCACACGAGAATTCTCCGTGGCCCGATCGTACCAACAACTCGGAGTCACGTAGTAGTAACTACGACTAAGCGTCATCTCTGGAGACTCGGACGACAACCTACGCAAACTCAGTTTATTTCTAGTCGTAACTTTGAATTGAATAGAACTAATGGTAGTCTGGCGAATGTTATCTCTTTGTACAAATTAACGCAGACAGATATAAGTTCCAGATATGGTTTTAGTTATACCGTATTATGGTTATTCTTCAGAAATATGTCTGCGACTTATTCCTCTGTCTCCATACATTTAGTATGAAAAAGGGCCAGAGGAATAAGGTGACCGCAGGCATATTTCTAAAGAATCACCCATTGTTGCTTAAATGATGCTTTTAGAAAGCTCTCGGTTAATTTATGTTGTGGTAAGTACCTACTGACGGATTTACTTCCAAAGCGCTCCGACCATTGCCTAGTAAAAAAAATACCACAATTCAACAAACAAAAAACAAGCCTCAGCGAATCCAAATAGTTCAAAAATATCTGATTAAATAAAAATTACAAAAAGAGTATCAATAAATGTGTCCGGCTGGACATTTCCAAAACAAGGGTTAAATTTTTACTTTTAGGTGTGCACAGTTTTTTTATTTCATTGGAATATTTAATGTTCATAAATTACACTTATTTATCAATTAAGTAGGTAGGGTAAGTGCTCCAGTGAATGAACAAATCCAGTGAACGAACAAAATGTATGTTTTTGTCGTAAAATAAGATTTCTGTACCTTTTTACCACGCGCGATATTTTTTTTTCGGCGAGCAACATTAGTTGACAAGTTCTGGTAGCACTTACTTCAACTCATACGCATCAGTGTCAAAATAGCGGCGATGTAAAGTAGGCATGCGGTTGCTGTTCGTTTTTTATATGGAGGTGTAATAAGGGTTAAGGTAAGCTACGTTGTGTTTAATGTGCTACTGCGTGTGACCCGTGCGTCTGCCTTGTACAGTGCGTGTTTTTTTAAGCCGTAAGGTCATGTTTGTGCTATTAATGTATAGTTTAATGTGATTTATTTTCAAATAGTGGCTTTTAATCCAGTGTTCTATAACTAGAAATCAAAATGGCTTAAATCCAATGAACGAACGGGGGGGTTCATTCACTGAAATCGCGTGATTTATTGTTTGTTCAATATCTGACGTTTCCTTAGTAGTTATAAGATTTGGTTTTCTATGACTTTGGTAGAAATGTGCTGTCTGACAAAAGGCCAGTGTTCGAACAAAACTTTAAATATTCAATTTTTAACAGTTTATTAAATTTTTAACAGTTTATTCACTGGTCTGAGTTTTCCAGTGAATGAACTACCGCAATGACAGTTAGTCCATTAATTAGTTTCCAAAACCAGTGAATGAACTACAACATTCATTGTATTTTTCTTGTATTAAACATGGAAACTTCAAAAAAATCATACAAAATATTCCAATATGACCAAGAATCTCTCGACAAAGCCCTAAAAGCCCTTATACCAAAGTAAAGCATTATTTTTATGTTAGTTCATTCATTGGTTTCATTTGTTCATTTACTAGAATTGTGTGTTCATTCACTGGTGATTTTCCATTTTATCCTCTACAGCTTGCTATAATTTAAAACTTTGCAGCACTACTACAAAATAAAATTGATTTTAGAAAACTAGAATAGTTGTTTACTCTATAGGAACAGTAATATTTGAATTTAATTATTGCTATCAGCCAAAAATATTTTTTAGAAGTTGAAAATTTCCTTAAGTGTTCATTCACTGGAGCACTTACCCTATGACATATAAATTCTGAATATGGAATGAGCTCTTGCCGCGGTTTTCCCAAGAGGCTACAGTAGGTATAGACTTCTTTGAGTGGGGAGTGTATAGGTTTTTATGCCGTATTTATATTCTGCCAAAGTGAGCAGGGAAGTGGGCAGGACGAGTATGTAAACTCGATGCTTCTCATGCCACTGCCATGGCCACTCGCGCTGCCCGGCGCTCCAAAAGAGCGGTTTTTGGTGCGGAAGTCAAACGACCTGCAGTTCGAGCGGCAGTGTGTGTTTACATTCTGCTTACAAAGTTATATTACGATGCATAGATATCATCCACCATCTTCTACGACGAATTTTCTTTTTTTGTATTAGACACTTACTTATTTAAATATCGAACATATTATGTATCGCAAAAGGTCACAGCGCGGACGCTGCAATTATTCCGACGTCTGCCGTTGCCGAAACTCGAAAGCGATGCGAGTGGTAGAGCAGTATATAGTACACACACTCCTCTCGATCAGCAGCTGCAGCAGTAATTAGGGAATTGTTTTCGGCAGCGCGAGGGGCAGCGGCAGGGGCTGAATGTAAATGTAGGTAGTATTAAAGGGTGTTGCCCATAATTCTCCTGGCGAGGCAAGCATCCTTAGGCTACGTTAACCTCGGGCAGACCTGTGCGCTTGTTTGCCAACCAAGTAGTATAAAAAAACCTTAACACTAGCATAGCGCATTACTAATGATAATTTTAGGATACCTAACTTCGATTAAAAGTAATTCAAACGAATAGGAGGGTGATTGTTGAAGGATATCATGCCCCTGGCCACAAATATTCAGAAGATTCTGCCTCATAAGTATGGCATTATTGGTTAATGTATAGAGCTTGGCCGGAACTACATAATAATCAAAAATGCCATTCTAAAGAGGCGGGATCTTCTGAATATTTGCCAGTGTGGACAGGGAATGATAATTTTCAAGAATGACCCAGGACTAAAAAGTAGCCATTTATATTTATTTATCTTTATAATTTTAGTACTATAGCATGAATCTCATACGTGTTTCATTTGCTAATCGTTTTTGCAATTTCGCTGCAGCTAGAGCTAGCTTTGCCCGCCGTTGAGCTAAATGCGACGTATTTTGCGGCACATTTGTAATGTTGCCGGTGTAATATCCGGCGAGAAGATCGTTCAACGTGTGGGAGGCAAATATTGCTTTACGATGGTACACCTGACTTCCAAATAATATTTCAGCTGTAGGTAGATTTTATTTTTATAGCTTTAAATTATCGTTGGTACCGAGAATAATATATCCCATCAAAAACATTACATGTAAAAAGATGCAAGTCTCGCAACGCAGTTCTCCTACAACAAAAAAGTTTTGAGATGTAAAGTTAAACCAAGTCAGTACCGGGGGGGTATCAACAGAACCCGATTTCCACCGACTTGCCTATTATTAGATCTATAAAATGTGTTCCTCCACGGTTAAATAATGGGCAAGTCGGTGGAAATCGAGTTCTGTTGATACCCCCTCGGTACTGACTTGGTTTAACTTTACATCTCAAAACTTTTTTGTTGTAGGAGAACTGCGTTGCGAGACTTGCATCTTTTTACATGTAATGTTTTTGATGGGATCTCATTTTTTTTTGTAAGTGGTCTTCCTTTAATTATTACATTCCAAACCATTCTTTTCAATTGGAACTGCAAAACTAACTTTGTAATTGCATGTATTTGTATAGGATTACAAACTTATGTGTACAGTTGTGACTAAAATTACAACATATTTAGGTTTTTAAGGACTTTATAGGCTAAAAACTAACTATGTTTAAAATTTGGAGCTTGTAGGTCTGCTAGAAGTACCTTAGAATTATGATGATCATCAGTCAGTCAGTCAGTGACTAAACTTAGCAACTTTGACATGCAATAGTTCTTAAACTGCACGTTTAAATTGAATGATATTGAGAATATATATAAGTCTTATTGAGCCCTATATATCCCTGAAATTTCAGGGTTTTAGCTTTAGCCAGTACAAAATTAAGGGAGGCTGAAAATCGCCTGAATGGCTTCGAGAATAGGATGGTACGGCCGTGCCTTTGTTTTGCTCGAATTGGCGGGGGCACAGCCGTGCCCCCAGATGATAAAAAATTATAGACAAATGGGCATTTGACAAACAACGTTTCACCAAATAATCATTTCGCAAACGAGACATTTGACAAAAGTATCATCTTTCTCACATAGCAAAAAACTCACTTAGCAAATGATTAATTAGCAAATGTCTATTGACCTTTTTCCATTTCACCAAATAATATGTTTCGCAAATTAAGCATTTGTCCAAATGTCATTTAACAAAATGTTATTTCATAAAAAGTACTTCTTTTTTCAAACATTATGATTTAGTCTGTTGGGTAATTTATTTCGCTACCCTTTTGTCGCCATAAGTTACAAGAATATATAGAAGGCAAGCAATCATGCATTATGACGCTCCGCTCGCTTCGCTAGCTCCGCTATTGGTGGTCATAATACAAACCTAACCTAACCGACGACTTAGGCTTTTTTCCATGATTAGTCTAAATGCATCAGTTCGTTTTTGTTGGGGGACGCAGTTCAAACCCTAACCTAACCTAACAACCTAGTCTTTCTGACAGTAGTTCGTTTTTGTTGGGGGACACAATTCAAACCCAAACCTAACCTAACAACCTACTCTTTTTTCCAAATATTGTGTATTAATTTGACCCATACCATATCTATTATTAGATTTATTAATAAACAAAACACTTGTCAAATAATACATTGTACCAAACGTTTTTAGACCAAGAGTAGTTTTGTCTTGATAACTCAGTTGCTAAATGTTCATTTTGTCAAATAATTATTTATAAAATATAAATTTAACTGTTCATTTGGAAAAGTGCGGCATTTGTAAAATGACTAGTAGTAAAATGATCAATTGGCGAAACATTTTTTTGCAAAACGTTGTTTGTCAAGTGTAATTTTGCCAAATGATTTTGATCAAACGGCAGGACACCGAAATTATTGCTGTAATAATGGAGTGGTTTCAGATACTTAGTCTAAAATAAATATTTGCCTTGGTACTAAATATTATTACAACAATAGATGAAATATGAAATAAAACCGCCACGTACAGAACAAGAAAAAAATATATACCTACTGCTAATTTGGAGCCAACCTCTGTAAGCATCTTTAAAGGAGGGAATTGTTGCCAGGGAAGTATACCCAGAAATCAAAGGCAAATAATATAACTAGGTTAATTCAAATGGCTTAAGTACACTTGAATAGGGGTCCACTCCGTCCACTGCGGCGCTCGATTTCAGAAAATCAACATTTTGACGCATCTCTTGTAGATTAGAAGAATAATTTTATCAAAGGTTGAGATCTTTTGAGCACTAGCAGGACTTTAGCCGCTCTTAAATAAATTACTTTCACTCTTTTGCTTCAATGTATTGTGGTCATAGCGGATTTAATTCACTTTAAAAATACAAGGCATTATATAAATTACGTGGGAGTGGCATTAAGGTTGAAGCTTCTTAACCCTGTTTAAATCTGACGTCTGATAAAAGTATTTATCTCGAGGCAATGTGCAATAAGTAATAACATTAGTCGTTTATTACCCTGATAAACATCGTAGAAAAACAAATACATTTTATACACACTTATTCGTATTCATCCTTTAGTATTTCTTTGTTTCTTAAACCCAGTTTAAGGCAGAATCAAAATTGTAAAGTAAAAATTACCACTTTACAACATCGTCTTTTGGTATTTTTTCTTAACCAGTATCATTAAGACAATTGAGCCCCGAGGCGAGGAGGCTTGAACTCCCCGACGTCGGTAATTTTTAAGGGTTAATCTTTATTTTTCATAATAGAAATATTACCGTATAAAAGGCGTCCTTAATGCTATAAAGCATTATCTACTAGTTAACCAGTTATGTACCTGTGTAATAAAGATTCTATAAATAAAAACCTCTTAAATTAACACAAATGATTGTGATCAAAAGGCAATCAGTGAATTTTTTGAGCAAGTTATCCTAAAAATCTCCTTTTAGGATATAGCTACCTTGTACTTCGTGTTTGTACATTTATTAGGGTTCCGTAGCCAAAATGGCAAAAACGGAACCCTTATAGTTTCGTCATGTCCGTCCGTCCGTCTGTCCGTCTGTCCGTATGTCACAGGCATTTTACTCAAAAACTACATGATGGATATAGATGAATTTTGGAATATAGGTGTCTTGTATGGGCCGCTACTTAGTTTGGTAGTTAAAGAACTAAAAAAAATATTTTAGAGGGGGCACTCCATACATGTTAAATAAGCTAAAAAAATTTTTTTTCAGTAAATATCAACGTGTGGTACATAGTTCGACAGCTCTTTAAAAACCACTATAAGGTTTCAAAATAATGTTTTTGATTAAGTGAATATATTTGGAAATAATCGCTCCGAAAGTTGTGTAAATTGTGTCCCCCCCCCCTCTATCTTTTAAACCGTGTGTCCGAAAAATATGAAAAAAATCACGAAGGTAACGCTTAATTAATACTTTCAACGAAAATTATTTTCATTAAGATCGGATTAACCGTTTTTGAGTTATTGCCGATAAACTGCGCTTTTCAACAAAAGGACGTAATTGCTATGAAGATACGCTCTTTTGTTGTTGTACTTTGTTTTACATGGTATTTTTACCTTATAGTTACCGCTATGGAACCCTATACTGAGCATGGTCCGACATGCTCTTGGCCAGTTATTTTTTTTTATACTAGCTCTCCGCTGCTGGTTCCGCCTCATAATGTTCCCATTATAAACTGAAGCAAATCCGTTTTGTCATAAAAACACGATCACGACGCCATTTACCGGGTCCAATTGTATTTTCTAATCATTCAAGGATCGGCTCAAATTTTTCATACAAAATTTGATCCAAATCGGTCCAGCCATTTAGGAGGAGTAAGGTGACAAACACACGTACAGAAGAATGATATATATAAAGGTAGCTCGTTAGTTTCTCTAAAGGCATAAAATTCTAGTACTTATTAGTCTTTAGTTTGAAGCCTAGTGAGCACTGGAGTGCTCCTGACAACTAACAGCTTAAGCTGCGGTTAATGAGGACTCCTCGACGTTTCTTTGTTTATGTTAGCCAGAGCTGAACTGGAATATTTTACTGCCAGGAACAGATGCATAATTGTGTGGTTTGACTTGGCGCGAGCTTAGCTCGGAAAGAAATTAAACAGCATAATGGAGCGCGACTACGTTAAGTGTGCAGAGGTCAAAAAAAGGTTTTATTTAAAAAAATACATATGGCAACATCACAAGAAATAGAATTAAGTAATAACTCTTGATACTTGGCAAATATATTTCCCTTTAATAAGTACTAGCGACCCGCCCCGGCTTCGCACGGTGTTTCTCTATTATATTACGCATGTTTTATACATATAAACCTTCCTCTTCAATCATTCTATCTATTAAAAAAACCGCATCAAAATCCGTTGCGTAGTTTTAAAGATTTAAGTATACATAGGGACATAGGGACAGAGAAAGCGATTTTGTTTTATACTATGTAGTGATGTAATGTGTCTACATACCAACTGCAATAAATATTCAGGACAGTCTTGCACAAATTGATCTAGTTCCAACCAAACTAAGCAATGCTTGTATGCATGTACATATTTAAATAGCATAATTAAATACACAGAAATTATCCAAGACCCCAGACAAATCGCTTAGTTTGGTTGAAACTAGATCGATGTGTGCAAGACTGACCTAGATATTTATGTCAGTAGGTATGTAGACACGATGTAGGGTCGTTTTTCGGGTTTTTCGGAAAATCGCAATGTAATAGTAATAGCACTAAAAAGGTGCGTAATTTTATGTGTAATTAGAGAAAAATAATAGAAAAAATCTAGACTTATACTTTTAGCCCGTGCACGTCAGTTATATAAAAAAAACTATAAGTACAAATTAAAAAATATATAAATAAATGTTCTCCAAAATTATTTTGTTCGGGTTCAACGTCCACGCACGATTTTTGCGATAACAGCGTAGCACACATATGCTTGGCAGTGAATGTTATAAGAATCATTGAGATATGAACTGAAAGTACGACGACGACAAAAATGCATAGGCGCTTTTACTGCGACCCCACCTCACTTGCACACGGGAGGCTTCAGTCGCGGAACGGTACATGTGGAGTAACTTATTTGTTGAAGGAAACTCCTGAGACCAGATTTTCAAACGATTCGTATACTTGCTTCGCTTTAAGAAGAATAAGTAAAGCGTGCACTGCGGATCTAGATTAAATAGATACCTACCGCAATTTCTACAATTTTAATTATACTTAGTCAATATTTCGTGAGCATAATACACGAACGGCGTTTCATATTTGACCCTCGACTACCGACTTACACTCATATGATAAGCAATCTGTAAAAGTACGTTTTTTTACGTAGGTATCCATAAGTCAAAACAAATCAGGGACGGGTAGCCAGTCCTAAAATTAATATGGGCTCATATAAATTTAAAATATCTGTCGGACGATATACAGATAAAATAAAATGTTTTTGCAAAAAATGCCCCGTCTGGGCCCAGTAGGGCCCGCATTATGCGGTTGCTCGACCACGTTATGAATTCCTATTCATTTTGTTTAAAAGCACCGAATTATTTTTATAGAATGGTATTCATTTGAGACTGCTGGCACTGAGAGATTCTTTTACATGGAAATTTATTGCTCGTATCCGTGTTCTCAATTCAGAGCTTTTATTCCTTTTTACACACATCAGCTGTATATCCAGCGTATTGAATAGGCACATCAGCTTCATTCGACACTTTACTGCTATTTATACTCGATTTGTCACCCTCGTGTTTGCAAACATTTTGTGAACCTACATCCTTGTTTGGAATAGGTAATTATTTCGATTTTCGGTCAAACGTTCATCTTCAGGAGGGTTTCAGGAGGTCGTTCATCTTTTGGTGATTTTACACTAGTACAACCTTATGTTATCATAGAACCACCAAATTATTTATGTAAAATATTTTTGACGTCAGTTGGTCTCAAAATAGAACATTGGACCGATTTTGATGCGAATCTATATAGGTGCACCTTGATCGTGATGTGTAATATACAGTAAGTACTGAAAAATTTAAGCAAATTTAAAATACAAGCCTCAAAAATGTATTCGTTTTTTAATTTTTTAAAAGACTTTTTTAGAAATAGTATATTACAAACATCAACTATTGTACATATCCTATCACAGATCCTTTGTATGCCGACAAAGAACAGAGAATTTCATTAAATTTTACGTTTGAGTCGTTGCGGTGAAAGTTTTCCCAAATATATAGTTTCAAAAAGGCTTTTAGGTTGGTATGTAAATTTATCTGATTTATTGAATATTTGTTTGGGACATATTTTACTGTTATCAAATACTTAATATTCTATTTGTCGTTACTTGCGCCTAAATTTTAACGAGAAAATATTCATCCATTAATTGATTAACCGTTCGTATGTTCGTATGTCAAAAATTTGCTTATCAAATTGAAACTTGAAGAAATTTTGACATAACTTTCAAAGGCTCCGCACTGATCACAGCTTAGGCATTCGAAGGGTTAAAGTACTAGTTACTAAAGTAACCCTGTATATAATACTTTTAACGCTAGGAGTCTCTTTACGAAACCAAATTAGAAATAAAAAAAAATCGTAGAAGAACAAAAGTAGAAGAAGTTAAGTGGCACTTGCCTGGGCACGAAGTATCGATGGGGCGCAAAGGTTCTCAAATCGTCATCTTAAGGTTGAAATGATGACGATGGATGATGACTTATTCAAAACATACCAGCAAATGATTTAATGTCACCTGATGGTGATATTACGGGGTTGGGAGTTGCTAGTTGACAGACAATTCCTAGAATGAGAACATGAGTACAAGACGTTGAACAGGTGAATCCTGCTCCGTCCCGTCTTCTCAGACTACTCCTGATTTCATGCTTGGATATTTACAACATACTCAGCGGTTGGAGTCTACCACCAGAAAATGTTGTCCAGGAGAAAAGTCAAGATAGAGCTTACGGAGTCAATCAGCTTTATTTCCGTAACAAAAAAACCGTATGTACATATAGTATATGTTCCCTACATGCAAGTAAAATAATGACTTGCCTACTGACAATATGCCTAATATGCAATGACATATAGTGGGAAAACGAAAAGAAATTTTCAATTTAACTTTTAAAAGGTTATCGTGAAATAATATGGGTTTGACATCAATCCGATCGTCGAGGTCGCCCCGTATTATTTATGGCGTTTAAATTTCGTCTCGGAACGGTTTCTCGCTTTTCCTTTTATACAAAATAAAGTGGATTTGATTGCATGATATACATTATATTGGCTATTTTCATTTATTACCCGGTATAAAATTTAAGTAGAAGTAATTTATTTCGAAACAAAAAAAAAAGCTTTTTTGTACATTTTTCATTGCATGATTGATTGATTCATCATCACTAGCACCAAACAATCACATTTGGAAGTACTTATTTTATGTATTGTATGTAATAAAACTACGCAATCCAATTTGTAGAGTCTGGCTAATGAAAGATGAGACTGAGATTTATTCAAAAGTTTTTAAATGGCAACAATTATATAAACGTCAAATGTGTCAAACGTCGTTCGATTTCTTAGGATAGTATACCGTGATGACTTTGATACTCAATATGCAACATAGGAAAGAAACAATTTCCGAAAACACTTAGTGAATTGTTTTTGCTTTTCTTTCTGCGGCTAATGTGGGGCGTGAATATATCATAAATAAACACTAACACTTAAATAAACACTATGTACTTACCAATTTAAATTTTTAGAGAAATAAAATCGGAAGAAATGAAAAAGTGACAATCGGCCCAAGTATCATTAGGTACCGTTTTGTCACCCTATGTCACACAGTGTTGCAACACATTGTTTTTTTAAATTTGCCGCTATTTACTAGTCTCATCTTTCAATAGCCAGACTCTATATTATTAGTATTATTTTACTCAAAAATACCGTTTTTTACCAATAAACTAAAAAAAAAATAATGACATCAGGCAGCTCGTAACCTCGTTTGCCACTTATTAATGGAGAAGAAACGGTGTAGGATTGTGGAGCAGCAAACGTCAAATTTTATTTAAACGATATAATTGAAATGATTTCCGAGAATTATAATTTAGTCGAAAAAAAATAAATCGCTAACACTAAAAGTAAACAAATATCGAATTTACTTGAAAATAAGAGCACCGCCGAGTTGAACGCGGGGCTCATTTTTCAAGCCCGGAAGATAATTATTTTACCAGACGTTTCAAATTTCAGCTCGATTGGCTCAGTAATTTTTGAGTTATGTTGAAAGAGTCCCGCCCCTTAAGACCTTACTTTTTGCTTACATTCTGTCAAAGAATATTCTTTATAAGTAAATCTTGTAAGTTAGTCTATTCGCCAAGTTGAGCAAAATTTTATAGTTTACTGGAACGTTTTCAAAAAAAGTATGTAGCTAAGGGATTAATTTAACAAAATATTTATCTTGTTCCTTTATATAACGAAAGTTGCCATACAATTTATATAGTTAACTTTCTTTACACAAAGGAACAAAATTATCATATTGTTAAATTAAGCCTAACTACGGACATCTTTTTTTGAAAACGACCCTTACAACGAGCAAAAGCAAAGTAGCTACGTGTTAATCTAAAATTTGTTTATCAAAACTACTACAACAATGTCGCAGGCATAATACTCTTATTAAAAAACTAAGTAATTAAAAAGGAGAGCACGTACAACTAATAGAGTTAGACTGGATTTTACTACAAATTGTCTAGATTAATAAAATTAATGCTGTCAACTTTTAATCAAGTTCAAACAGACTCTCATACATAAGGATTCTCTTCTTTTAACGTAGTTAGTAAAGGAATTTTAACGGTTCTTTGTTCACTATCTCGAGAATTTTAAGCCCTGATTGTATTAGTGTAGTAGATATTTAGTTCTAATGAAATTTACTCGTCCCCTTAAATTTTTGCCGCATCTGCTTTCGAATAAGTAATTGGGAGGTTTACTCATGTGGGATTTTTAAAGTTTTTTAAATATGGATGAGTAAACACCATGATAAAATAAATTAAAAATACATATCATCTTTGACTATCATTTGTGCACAAAATCAATGTCGATCAACGTCAATTAGAAAATAAAAATATAAATAGCGCATCACGCAAAAAGTACCGAACGAACTGTAAACTGATTTTTATGGTCCAATGAAGTCAACTATGGTCAAACTTTGGATTATCCCCTTGTGTATATGACGCATCAATTTTGGCTTTAGTCGTGTGTATCATCAGCAATAGCTGAATACCTACAGCATTATATAACTATAGTTAAATTTAATGTGCAACTCTACACGAGAGTGCATAAAAGTTTGGAGCAAAAGGGCGCAAGTCACATAATAGGACTAACGCTTCTTTGCGTTTGGCTCATATCTGACTTATCCCCTTTCTTACTAGAGGCACTGTTCAGTAATCGTTCACAATCATATCGTTCGTAAAGGGGTCACGCTGCTATGGTCCATCGAAATCGAAGCGATGATAGCGCCAACATATTTTGACCTCCGATTATGAACTGTTATTACTAGTTCACGGGTCAAATCATATGTTCTAGGAACAAGATTGATTGCAAACTTGTGATTTAGCCTGTACTGTAAGTTGTCAAATCTATTTTTCCTTGTACCCAATTAAGCAAATTTATTTAGCGTGGAGTTTAATTTTGTCCTTTTGGTAAAAATACGAAACAAACTGGATAAGTCTAACAATATTAACAAAAAGTAAAGATTTGTACTGTTTGTTACATCTTTTTTTTAATTTTATCGCCCCGAACTAAGCAATGCTTATACTATAGGTAGTAGGACGACGATATACATACTTTTAGAAATAAATACATACTTATATAGATAATGACATACTTAAATAAATAAAAAACATCCATGAGTCAGGAACAAATACCCGTGCTCATCACACAAATATTTGCTCTTACCAGGATTTGAACCCGGGACCTCTAGCTTAGCAATGAAAAAGTTCGTAAACAAAAGGGACAGAATTTAACTCCACGCTAACAATTTCTTAATTAGGTAGGTACAAGAAATAGTACATTACACAACTAGGGTGGTAATACAAAGAAAGGCCGAGATCACAGAAGTTTGCGGCCCGAGCTGCAAGCGAGGGACGTAAATATGCGATCGAGGGCTTTCTTTATTACCTCCCGTGTTGTGTACATCATTTTATGTCTACACTTGGCCAGAAAGCGGCTTTTTCCGTACGCGCAGCGTGCGGAAAAAGCCACTTTATGGCCAGGTGTGGCATAAAAATAGAAATGCCCACGTATGTACTTACCCAAATCTTCTTTATCTTATTGACGTATCCGTCATCATCAGACATATAAATTTTTGTGGCAAAAACGTCAATTAACTAGGGACTTTCTTCCGATATAAAATTTATCGATAACTGTTTCCAAATACTTTGTGATAAAAGTGATATTTCATAGTAGATATACGTTCACCAGATAAAATATGTACATAAATTAACTAAAATGATGATCACTACCCATCGATGTTATAAAATGATAATTATGTAATTTAAGTAATTCATAGCCGTACTTTTTAGAGATTTTAAAATTCAAAAAAACGTAAATTTTTACAACTAAAATTTATTATTAACGTGTTTCTTTCACAAAAACTTATTTTAAAGTAAACTGAAATCAAGTGCGCCCTGCAACAAAGGCCAATTTAGGTAAATTGTGTAACATTGTGTAGCATAATAGTACTTTATGCTGTATGATAGATATGGAAGTTGCATATTAAATTTATACGTTATCTTATAATCATTACTATCATAAGAAAGTACAATTTATCAATATATTAATATCTTTGGGTAGTCCCTAGGACAATTTTATTCCTGCCACAAAAACTTCTGTCTGGTCATCATCAATAACAAAATTACACTATCCAATACTATTTTTTTGTAAAGTTAATGTGCTTTATGTCTATTGTAAGTTAATTCAAAGCTGATGTTTATTAGTTTATCCCTAAGTACCTACAACAATTTAGAAACTTTCTGCTTTGACGATTTCCTCCAGAGTTTCTTTTTGTTACCCATTGGCAACTTATTCATGAAAAATTATTTGAAATGCGATCCCTTAAAAATGTCAAGCCCCTTTGAGAACGGAGCGGAATCCGCCAATGACAATTCGACTGCTTACAATAACCTCCTAACATTCCCATTCTACAATTTCAAAAGCAAGCTTCTCGTCTACAATATAAAGTTCATATTTCAAAACACGGTGTATCAGTGATACGAGGTTGGGAAAGTAAGTAGTCGAGTTACTTTTCTACGATTAGACTCTCATAATCCTTATTTATATTCAATAGCGCGAGTCGAAGAGGCGGATTCTAAATCCACGTTTTGGATCGCCGCCCGCCGTAGTATCTCGAAAAAAATAATTTCTACTCCGATATGCCAATAATATTTCTTCTTCTAGATCTCGTTTCGCCCCTTGAATATTCCACAGTTCCAGAGAAAATCTCATCGACTGACTTTTGTAATTTCGTTGGAAAATTGTGAAATGGAATACTTCGTATACGAAATCCGTTGTCGAGATCAAAGGGTTTCGACCGTCGGTTTTGTTTTCTTTCCATTGTAGTCTTAAATTTGTCCTGGAATTAATCCTCTGTAGATTTTTTTTCTATAGGAATGTTTATAAATTCAATCTAGATCATAAATATCTTCTTTCTTCTTGTTGACAAGACAACAAACATACCTAAGCGCCTTTACGCCAGTGATTATAAAGTCGTTCTCAATATATTATGTTGGCACACATACCTATATCGTATGATCGTATATGCAAATAATTTTGATTAGATGATTATCAGCAGAGTAAAATTTTCAGACCGGGGTTGATATTTTGTATCAAGCCTCAACGGATTCACTTCGTTACAAAAGAGGGATACCTCTTTTGTAACGAAGAATAATTGAAATCCGAAAAGTAAACATATTTGTAATACTTGCCGAACAATGACGGCGATAACAATACGAACGTTATATGTAATTGAAAGCCTGGAATTGGGCCGTGATCTGCGCCTACGATAAGCGCATTTACTCGTTGATTTTACTGACCAAACAAAATTTTATCTTTTATCTTAAAGGACAATAAATGCATTAAGGCAAATGGCATGTTTAAAATTAAGTTGATTTCAATTCAGTGTTTGAGGTATAATTGCAAACATTACAGATTCATTCAATTAATACATTACCTACGACAAGTTATTAATTATAGGCTTATAGATTTCCTGATAGGAATTTCTTCTTAATATTAGGATATTATATGTAGCATTGATTCGCTAAGCAAAAGCATATTGTAAGGTGGTTGGTGGTCAATCACCGACCGCGATTGACCGTTTCAAAAGGAAAAATACCTACATTCTCGCTTTTCGTGAAACGTAATACATGTATGTAGGTATGTACACCAGCTTTTATAGACATTTGGAAAAGGGCTACATTGATCAAATATTCAGTTATGATTAGGACGGCACAATCTGATAAGAAGTCGATATTTTGTCGCGTGACTTTCTTGACACGTCGCTGACGCTATCAATCATTTACAGGGCGAACTCGATTCATCACTGCTATTTCACATCTACAACGGATATGATAAAATATTCCATATCTACCTTAGAACTTAACTTATTGATCCAATAAATTGAATTGACTATACGCCATATCTGTTGAATTAGCTTAGTGATATGTGGTTGTGGTTATGTTTTAAAAACTTAAACAAACTTTTAGACTAGACACCTGAAGTTTTTTCAAACTACCAGTCTTGTGGCTTATGTAATTGTAAGAACCTTTTCCGTTTCCCTTTATCCCATTTTTGACGTGATAACGTCTTATAATTCGATGGAGCCGGCTGCACGCACGAAAAAGTGTGACGTCATGGGCCGTTACCTTGCAGGGTCGTTACCTGTCAAATAGGTAGTTTATATTATTCCAGCACTAAAGTCGTTAAGACGATAGTTTCTTACAAATTGTTAATAAAATAGCCTTTATTCCCTAAGATACGGCTGTCAAAAATCTCTATTGAATGACAAGAGACCAGTGGCGGATTTGCCCTAAGGCCTAGTAGGCCCGGGCCTAGGGCGGCCAGATATTAGGGGCGGCCAATCGTGACAAAAAATCACTGCTGCTGCTGAAAAAAGGCAGCCGCCCTTTTCTCAGCAGCAGCAGTGTACGAGTATACGTGTGTGAGTACTCAAGTCGAAGTCGAAGTCGAAGTCAAAGTCAAAGTCAAAGTCAAAGTCTAAGTCAAAGTCAAAGTCAAAGTCAAAGTCAAAGTCAAAGTCAAAGTCAAGTCAATGTCAATGTCAAAGTCAAAGTCAAAGTCAAAGTCAGGGTCAAGGTCGACGTTATCACGTTCGACTATCGTCAGTAAACCGACTTTACAGACAACCGATTTTTTTTATTGGCTTTTAGACTTCGTAGCCTAAGTATTATGTGTAATTAAATCACCAAATTAGATGAAGATAAACAGCACTTGGTAATACCGGGTTTTACCTGGAATAAAATCACGATATGTTTCCCAATAAAACTTTCAAAAGTTGAGCAGTTTTCGCGTCCGATCATAAAATTGGAGGATGAAGGAATTAAATCGTGAAATCCAGAGCTCATAAGCTCTTAAGTAAATAAATCCTATTTTCACAAAAACATTTGGTTTTATGCAAACGTGATACGAGTTCGCATATTCTCACCTATGGGAGCAGTGCATGCCCAGCAGTGGGACGTATGTACACAGTACAATAGCAGTAATACCTCCCGCGCGGTCCTAAGCGGCCGAAGTTGGACTACTTTGTTTGTCTTTATACCTACTTTGGTATGTAGGCTGATGAAGTAATCGCCGTAAACACCGTAACACCGGTCCCCAATCATAATGCTATTACCCAGAGATCTATGCCCAGCAGTGGACATCATGTCAGCATGGATGATTTTTTTTCACCACATGCGACACAAAGCTTATATGAACTTGTAAGGAGGTACCTATCTATCTACGCGATGAGAAATACTTTTAAGATAATATCCCACATAGTTGAAGTTTAGATGAGATTATTCACCCAGAAACAATGAGACAGGTACATATTGTATGAATTTTCTTTATAAACTGTGTGCTTTCTGATTGCTTTTCACTATGCTAACCCTATATTTATATTTGTATGTTGCCCGTTTAATATTACTCGTATTGATCTCTCGAGTCCAATCCACAGTCTCAGTCCATTGTATGAATCTGCATACGTAATGCACTTTATTCTTCTATTTCTTACAATGTGCATTCCATTCCGAGTTCAATTCGCCATCCCTTTGTATTTCTGTGTGTTAAGACGACGCGGTGTTTTCACTCAAAGCATTTCCGAAATTCTTTTTGTAACACCAGACGTTACTATTGTCTTGTAATAACCATACATTTTAACGCCTACGCTATTGTTCCTGTGAAAATATATAAGAATGATGCCAGTAGAATGAATTATTATATAATACCCCTACTGTATAACTTTAATACATACGAGGATGCAAAATGGTGCCATTGCCTATTTCTAATTATCTTTTTAACGTAGGTTTATTGGAATGTGTATTTATGAGTATTATAATAATGATTGTTTAATTTGATGTAGCTTAGTAATAATGTTGTTTTATTCACCTGGATGTTAATTATTATTATTTTAATTGATGTTCAACACAATAATTATTGTACTGAATAAATTGTGCTATGTGCTGTTCCTGGGAACATTCCCCTGGTGGGAATATTCTCACTGAGCAGAATTTCTATTAACGAGCGAATTTCAAACTTTTTATTTCGTTTTTAATTCAAACAATAGAATGGTTTTCCAGAGCAGCTTAAATATCTTACTTGTACAGTTAGCGTCAAATAGTCTGTAGCATCCAAAGCGCCACGCCATATATGTAATACCGTAACACGTCTTTATTACTTTAGGCACCAAGACGTGTTACGATTTACTATACCAGGTGTTGCCTGTACTAGGATCAAATAATTAAAACGTAAATTGTACTCCTCAAACTGAACAACATTTGTTGAGCGACATTTAAAAATAACTCATGTTTTAATTTTTAGTACACTTTAAAGTTTATTTGAAACCGCAATGTATTGCGATGTTTTTTATGTTCGTAGCGTGACAAGCGACGTCAATTGGACTGATGTTAACGTACATTGAAAATACTACTTAATTTATATAAAAAAGATTAAATCTGGAGAAATACATAATTTTCAAAAGTTGTTGAACGAAAGTTTTATTGTTTTATGAGTAGAATCTACGTTTTAATTATTTGCTCCTGTTACAGGCAACACCCGATATATGGCACTTTGGATGCTACAGACTATTTGACGCTGACGTAACTATACTGTGGACCATCTAATAAGGTGCAGTTATTTCTTGTTGAATGTTTAAATAGCACATTACACTCGTTAAGCGGTGCTCCCTTCATCCCCAAGGGTGTCGTCGTCGTCGTGGTCTGCCGGGAAATCCTGTCTGCCGCACGAGTTTTTTTCTCCTATTGTGCCGGGTCGTTCCGACAGACATTAAACAAAATTTATAGCTTGGCCAATTTTAGACAAGATTTAAGTACTACCCTTAATGTCCCGTGTAGCAAAGTTAAAGTGACTCACACGTTTTATGACTACACCCAAATGGCCATGCGCGAAACTTATGAACTCAATTTTCTTTTTTTTACTTTATTTTTAGGCACGACAGAAAGCGAAGCCAAAGTGAAGGTTTCTTATTTTTGTGCACAAAAACTTTGTGCTTCGGAGATCACGCTTGTGGAACTGTGAAAATTCGTGGTTTTATTGCGAGGTAACCTATCAAACGCCTACATTGCATGTGCGTATTTAAATATCACTTTTGCGAGTAAACGCTTTATTCATACGGTTGAGTTTATTTACGTTGTTGTTTCATATTAAGTACTGCGTACTGCGTAGGTAATTCATTTTCAAAGGCATCCTTACAACTTAAAGGCAACGTTCTTATAATTTAATTTTGCGCCTGTCAAAAGATAGAGTTACTTGTTTATTTATTGACTTCGGAGTATTCGGAGTAGGTACTTGAGAATGCTCATTATTTAATAACAATAACAAAATTGCACACTAAGAATATCTTACATAAACAAGATCTATATCTTACATATAAGTACAAGAATATCTTTCTTATAGACTAGAGTATTAAATTTTAAGCAAACAAATGACAATTTAATGAAACTTCCCTGAACTCGCATGAATTCTTATTTAATTTGGATTTTATATCTTATTATTAATTGAATTAAAACTATAGAAGTCTCTATACCTACTACAAATACTAGTTTGACATTTCATTAAAACCCAGCCCAGTGCGAGTCGGGCTCGCATACGAACGGTTGTTTACCACCCTATCATTAAAAACAAATGCTATAGTGGCCATAGTAAACAAATATCATGAGTGTAGTCACTTGACACTTCGAAACCAAAGTATCTACCGGTTCAAAAGATACGACCCTGTGGTGGTAGACAGATGAACAAATAGACTGCGAAACCCTAGTAATAGGATCTTGTCGGCATTGTTTACGGATGGAACCCTAAAATGAAAATGTATCTAGGGAGAGTTACAACATCGCTTGCGCATTTAATAAATATACATAATTACGTTGTAATTTTGGTTACAGAATAAATACAGTTTATATTTAGGAAGTCGGTTTTTTAAATGATTGTGTAGATAGTTCCTACAAGTTTTTTCTCACTTTAATGTAACGTAATAATCTTTTTTCTCATACACTTTTTTATTCATACACAATGATTTTACTAAAACTGAAGCCAGAATATACAAACACTACTCTGCTAATAAATTTTAATTCATACTGTAGTTACATAATAAAAAAGGTTAGCAAAGGTCTAGTACAAGTATAAAGTTCAGTTGTAAGCAAATTGTTTAACTATGCATATCTTTATTCAGAATCCAACTTAGTTGTTCACGAAGGCTGTTATAATTACAATGTATTTAATGCACTCGAGAGAAACTTTTCTATTTATTTTCGCAACACTAATTTATATCATACAATGAACATGCCATTTAAATCTCAAAATTCATCGTTGTTATTATATCCAGAAGGCTGTGTCTACGAATAACTTGTTATTTTATCACTTATAAAGAGAACAATATTTCTATGAAACGCATTTTAAACTTATAAGTAAATAATCCAAAACGGTATCATAAATAAGTGCCTAAGGGCTTCATAATTACTCGCGGCTTATTATTAATACAGTGGGAATATTCGGGTTGAAACTAAATTTACAATTCCTATTAGAAAACGGGCCCGGGTGCTGGCGACATTTGGAGGGCGGTTTATTGGCAATTCATGCCGAAGTCGGGCGAAAAAACCCCGCTGACGTACAGCTGAATCTGATAACCTACCCTTTTGCCCTTACGGATATATATCAGATCGACTTCTGATATTCACCTTTTTCTTCATAATTTCTATGGTATCACAAACACCTGCCGTTTCAGGTCTTGTTATAATATAGTTTCATAAAATTTTCAGCTTAATTAACAATAAAATAAATCTAATAAAACACATATAAATAGGACAAACAAGTCGACATATTTAAGCAAAACATATGCAAAATAACATATAATTATTTTGCATCTGTTTAATCATATTATCACAATTTAAATTTTACTTTTTCTAATCCCACAAGACTGCTTTGAATTTGAAAATAGCCGTGGTTAGGAGGCCACTAAAAGTGTCCAAATTAGCCTGACCACGTAGTACTGAGTAAATTGCGACCGCAATACGTCTACTTCGCAGTGGTCGAGACTTAATTACTACACGTTCACATTATATATGTATATTTATCATTGAACCCTTGTATAGCTTGAATTATTGTGACAGGTTAATAGTATTTTATGCAACAGTTGTAGAAGTGGGTTCAAAAAATATTGCGTGAGTTGCGATACGAGCCGCGAATGCGGCGAGTATCGCAAATAAAGACGCAATGAGCGTTTTTTGACTTAATTATACAACGTTGCATACAATACTTTTTCTACGACTACGTTTTAAAATATAAAATACAAAATTAAAAGCATAACCTCCAAATAAGGCAAATATGACGTATGACTGACAGTATGTGTCTATGGTAAACTTTTTTTTTTAATTACTGACTGACGTGACGTGACTATATTAAAAATACTTTTTTTTATGTTGGCATCAATGAATTTAGTATCACACACCCTCTCTCGCCTGTCTCAGGCGTGCGTCAAGGATGTATCCTGTCTCGGTTGGTTCGAGCACTAGTGTTTTCCATTTTTCTGTATGGGGCTGAAACCTGGTGCATAAAGAGCCGCGAACACAGCAGATCCACGCCTTTGAGATGTGGTGCTGGAGGAGACTATTGAGGATTCCGTGGACGGCCATGAGGACCAATAACTCCATTTTAGAGGAACTTGGCATCACAGAACGACTCTCAGATATCTGCCGACAGAGGTCTCTCTGTTTCTTTGGGCACAACATGCGCTCACCAAGACATGCGCTAGAGAAACAGATTATTCTTGGATCTGTGGAGGGCAAACGCACCAGAGGAAGAGTTCCAGCGCGTTGTTGCGATGCGATCAAGAGGGCTGCTAAGTGCAGACTCTATCAGGCGGTCTATGACTGAAAACCAGATGGTTGATTGAAAGTCTGATGGTATAACTTGGAAATCTAAGACTGATCATGTTGAAAGTTCAAATAGCATTAATAAAAGTTGATTTGTGACATCATTTGTTTCATTTATATGTTCAATACAAAAGTGTCCATTAATGGGTGTTCATAATTGGGTCCATGTCCATGACTGGGTGTCCATTACTGAATTTTTGATGTCCATCAATGGTGATTTCGTAAATTTTCATTTATATATTTTTTATTAGTTATATATTAAACATACAGGATTTTTAGTTTTGTTTAAATGTTCCTCATGTATCTGAGTGCCGAAAAAAAAATCACCATTTTTGTATCGTCAAAAACATCCCATTTGTAAACGAAATTCTCTTAGTGCGCTTAACATGTCCATGATTGGTGCCGTCACCCTATATATGAAAAAAGCATGATGTATCTTTATTAGTTTTTTTAATGCGGGTAAATTACACCACATTTTTATGTTACATACATAGATACAAGAAATCAAAGTACACAGAAAAGTAAATGGCACTCATCTATGGTCCAGACTGGGAATCGGACCCGGTACAGTCGAGTTCATTTACATCAACACACTTACTGGAACAAAAATATCTGAACACGACCCTATTGTCAGGAGCATAAAAGCGTGTTCAGATATTTTTGTTCTCTTATATGTTCTCTTAAATGAACTCGACTGTACCTCTGAATTTCCGACCCCAACGTCTTTACCACTTCGGCCACCGGAGCACCCAGCGATAGGTGAGTGTCATTTAATTTTTCTGTGTACTTTGATTTCTTGTATCTACATATGTGCTTATACTATTTTCGTATTATTTTATTTTGATTATATTGGCATCATTAATGCTGCCTCGAAATTCGCAGTGACTAGAAAAATATACCAGATCATGCACGGCCAGATTTTGTCGTGTACAGTCTTTATATTATATAGCCAAACAACAAATTCGACGCGACGACCTGTTTTTATTCCTTTCCGTGTCTGAAAACTACTAGATTTATAATTGTCTCGAACAAAAGCAATTATTTAACCATTTGCCAAGCATTAAGGGAACAAGTTGAAATCTGGGCTGCTTATTGTTATTTAATGTAAAATTTGTAAATAATTTGCACGATCACGCTACCCCGCAAATTTAATGGTATATTAATTCCCTTCACAATGCGGGCTGCGTCTTGTAAGACTTTATTCGATTATGCAGAGCAAGAAAGTATAAATCGAAAATATTATAAACGGTTTACAATGTTGATAAAGACATAAACGAACTAAGTTAAGATATATTGATACTATGTAAAGGCCAGGCTCTCCTAGCGCATCAGTCATTTAGAACTTGGTCTGTGGGTCAAACGCTAAGCCGCGCGAACATGGCGAAAGTGAACTCTGCTGATCCCAACCTATGCCAAAACCAAAATGCCATCGTGAAACTACAAAGGTTCCTAAACACTATACTGGCGACCTTGCAGGCTTATGATGCTAGGCTTTGTCGATCGATAAATGAATGATCAAGTGTCGCGGCGCACAATTTAGAAACCCTGCGCTAGACAATCTAGACTCGGATTAAAAGTTGCGCGACGCTCGCCCTACGTCTTATCCGATGTAATCCCGGAAATTAGCGATAAGTGGGACACTGAACTACGTAGAAGGTGGAAGAAGCTTTCGATGGAAATTTATTATAATAAAGCGTCATTAACCTCTTTCTTACTTGCATACAGACCATATTGCGTAAAGAAAGGACACCATACTGTGTTACTTTTGTTGGGTTATTCCCACATGTTACCACCAAATTGATTTAGTGGTAATAGCTGGGATTTTTTTTCCCCACTTGTTATCACTAAATGTATGGTTTAAGTGGTAACGAAATGGTGTAAGTGGAAAAAAATTCCCAGTTGTTACCACTAAATCAATTTGGTGGTAACAGGTGGGAATAACCCCTTTTGTTTGTTATTGTTGCTCGTAATTTACAATCTACAAAACATCAAAGGAACTCCATATAATATTCGAAATATATGAAAGAAAAACGTTAAGTCAATTAAAAAGTTAGAATTGTTTTGAAGACCACTTTCAGCCAATTCCCAGAGAAGTAAAGTTATCATTGAAGGTTCATAGCGTGTCAAAGGCAAGTTTTATTGAAGTTTTCCTGCAGGGAACTATCCATTTTATTAACAAATACAATACTTGAATTCAACGGGACGAGGTAAAATGTAACTCCAATAATAGTTCCCTTAAATACCTATGAAATACCTAGTAACAGGTTTATATAAATTAAGTTCCGTTTAACTTTATGAATATGTAATAGTACGAGTGAATGAATAACAGGCGAGGCGTTAAACGCGCGGCTTCCTATTGGGTAAATATTGTTAGAAAGTTTGAATACATTAAGTTTACCTAAGTAGGTACCTACATAAATGTGTATGTTTTTAGGGTTCCGTACCAAAATGGTAAAAAATGAACCCTTATGGTGCGACTTTGTCTGTCTGTCTGTCCGTCTGTCACAGCAAGATATCTCAGGATCTACTGATGCTATCGACTTGAAACTTGGAATAGTGTAAAAAGTTGCTAACTCGAGCCTATTGGATACAAAAAAAATCTTATACCTTTTTTACTTTTTTTTTAAAGGGGCCCGAAATGGGATGTGGAAAAAGAAAAGTAGAGCTATTATATCGAATGGGATATCAACTGAAAGGGCTTAATTTGTAGATTCCAAAACCATTTTTGTTATTTTTCTTAATTTTGTACTTTTTGATTTATGACCAAAAACGTTAAAAAAAAATACCATTCCCCCCATTATCTTCGAAGTTACTGAACAGAAAAATCTGTAATAATTACCAATTATTAATATCATCCTAAATATTACAGGAAAAATAAAACGGTTTTGCTAAATTGCATCGTTGTTTAGAAATTTTCAAAAATCGTACACATACTTATTTGCTCCTACTAAGTTAACGGCCATACAGTTTTTGTTGAACTATTCACGTATCTACTTACGAGTTTGTACGGAACCCTCGGTGAGCGAGTCCGACTCGCACTTGACCGGTTTTTTTAATTGACAACGGAGACCCCTTACATCTCCATTAATTTTAGTGTATATCTCTCTATTTTCCATATTTCTTTTTAATTTATCTTGTTTTGACCCCTAGAGACCCTTTACATCTCTAAAAAAATTAGTTTTATGTTTATTGAAATGTATAGCTATTAGTTAAGCACTTGTTTGATTAATTGTATTACTTATTGAAATTGCATTTTCACAATTATTGTAATAAAATAAAATAAAAAATAAAATAAAAATGATTTATTTCAGGTAAAAAGGAACCCATATATACACATTAGATTTAGCATATTAAATTAAATTAAATTAAATTACACAATTAAATTAAATGAAAATTACAATAACGACACGATATAGGTGTGCGACACTGGGTAAAGATCATTACTTCTTTTGACCAGTGATGATCTTTACCCAGTGCTTTGTCATGGGGCAGTCCAAGCGACCAGCAAACATGCTCAGGATGGTGTTGGAACTGCCGCGCACTCTGTTCAACAGAGACGCAACTCTCTTCCTTATTAAGGCGTGAAAGCCATCAGTGCGCGCCTCTGCGAACATACCCGATGCGCTGCAGCGACGCGGCAGTTTCATCAGCACCCTGAATATGTTATTATATTGGACCCTGAGAGTATTGTACGTGCGCTGCGTATGACTCACCCACAGGCTGCTGGTGTATAAGGTTTGGCAATAAGCCCTAAACAGTGTAACCTTGACCTCCGGCGTGCACCCAGCAAACCTGCGCGCAATCATGTTGCCTCGCACAGACAAGGCCCTCCTCTCCCTCTCTATGTCCGTGTCATCCCTCAGGTCTGACGTGACCATATGACCCAGATATTTGAACTGGCTTACTACCTCTAGAGCAACGCCGCCCAGCATTATCGGAGGAACAACTGTCGGGTTATATTTATTCGATTTGAATATAACAACTTCACTCTTTTTAGAGTTGTACCTCAGACCATGCTGCCCTGCGTAATTCTCACATTTGCCAACCAGTTGCCTAATTGCATTTATGGAGGGGCCCAGCAGCACCATGTCATCAGCATAACTAATGTTATTGATACTGACACCGTCAATACGACATCCGACATGCATGCTGCTGAGCTCCTCGATCAGCTGGTTCATATAAAGGTTGAACAGAATGGGCGACGTCAGTCCTCCTTGCCTGACACCACACTCCAGCTTGTACTCATCGGACATTGTACCCACCCATCTCACCTGGTTGACCTGGTTGCGATACCAGTATCTCAGAAGCGTAACACATTCTGCTGGCACAGTCGTACGGCTTAGTTTTTCCCACAATAGATGGTAGGCGACCAGGTCAAACGCCTTGGACAAGTCCAAGAAGCAAGCATAGACCGGTGTTTGCCTGTCCTTGTAGTACCCGACAGCACGCTTAAGACACACAATTGCCGTTTCCGTGGACAGACCGGGCCTAAATCCAAATTGTGCTTCATGCAGCTGTACGTGTTTTTTAAGCAGTTCATTAAGCAAGCTGTCGAGTACTTTCGAGATAACAGTAGCTAGAGATATGGGTCTGTAGTTTGTGATGTCAGACACGTCCCCCGTTCTGTCCTTGACTATAGGCACGACAATCGTCCTCATGAGATGACCAGGGAGATACGCATGTCGCAGGCACAAGGTAAAGAACATAGCCAACACACGAGGAAGGTGGACTCCCGCGTATTTGAGATGTTCAATGCTGAGACCATCGTGCCCCGGTGACTTGCCACGCTGCATGGCCTTTATGACTGCTGCCACATCTTTGGCAGAGAAACTAATGCTACTGCCTCCGGTAATGGTCTCAGCATCGAAAACCTCCTGCTGTTCACTTACAAGAGGCGATTTTAAAGTAAACAGTCCTCTAAAGTTGTTGGCTATGTCCTTGCAATCAACGACGCCACCGATGCTCACAGGAACCCCAGGCCCCACATTAAGTTTCTTGGTATTCTTCCAGAAGCCCTTGAAGTCTTTTGCCGCATGGTTCATTGCCAGGATGTCTCTTTTTATTTGCTCCTGCCTATCCTGACACCATTTAAGCTTGGACTTAAAAAGCCGCCTACTATTAGACATGTCCTCATGTATTGACCCCGAGGATGGCTTCCCAGCCTCTACCCACCTTAAAAAGGTTTGCCGAGCCTCCCTGTGAGCACAGGCTACGTGTTTATTCCACCCCACAATATAACCCTTCTTCCTATTACAATTCTTTTTCTTATTCGTCTGCTTGGCTGCATTTCTTAGTATATCAATTATTGTATTATACATTTTATCTAAAACTAATCTATGTTCTAAAATGCAACACATACCGTCTGCGCATAACATTAACTCAGGAGGGAAGTGCAGATCCTTCAGCCGATTGTGACAAAGGTTGTGATACATTTCAACCTGCGTATCTTCCCTTTCCCCCCAGATTACACCATCATGGAGCGTTGCTTGCTTTTTATGATTTTTAATAGGCACATTACCCATATCACATTCAATAAACAGCGGCATGTGGTCGGACCAGTACACGTCTTGCTTTACCCACACATTTAATACTGTATCTCTGGCGGCTCCCGTGACGATGCAATGATCCAGCCACCTGTTACACCCATGCGCCTCGCTCACGAAAGTGTATGTACCTGATGACGCACCTAGCATATCTAAGTCAATACAATACCAGTTAAGAGTTAAGAGTAATGCTCAATGTTTATTTTAAAAGAGAAACTGGTGAGTTTCTTCCGGCGCTTCTTCTCACCAGAATGTCATTTGCCGAAGCGCCAAAAGAAAGAATCAGACATGTAAAAGAGCCCTTGAGGCCTACTTACAGAAATAAATTATTTCATTTCATTTCATAATATTTTTAACATTAATGCAAAATTGAAAGATTAAATATACCTACGATGCGAAATATCAGGTTAAATGTACGAAAGTTAATTTTGAATTAGTCTCCTAATGTCTCCGACACGTAAGTAACAGTAGTATCATGACTTCCTAAGGTTATCTTTTGGGGCGGCTATAGTACCTATAAAGAATTACTATGTTTGCAAACAGTAACCTCTCACAATTATATTGCACCCTATAAGTAAGAGTTGTCTAAGGGCAAAACAAAAATATGAAATACATACTAATATTAAGTCTGAGACTGTGTAATATCCCCATGCTAATGTTCCTTATAATTACGATCACAAACGCAAGTTGCTTTTAAATGTATATACATAATTAGTGTACGTATAGTATATATCAAGTGCACTTAGCACGAGTTACGCGCCAAGTAGACAATGTAAATAGTGGGATTAGTGTCGCCTGAAAGCAAGCACAGACGCTGAAACCTATCTGCATTAAATGAGATCGATCGATTGAACGAACTCCTGCACTATGTACCTTTTATTTCACAAACGTACAAAGAATTACATCGCTTTTGGTTACAAATGAAAAAAAGTTTACTTCTTGCCATTATCACCTAAATCGATGCTTTTTATTTGTTTTTTTTACCGTAAAAGATTAACACATTTCGTACCTCTATAACTTTGTTCTCGGCGTCACATGTCATCTCAATTACGAAAGAACATAACAGATTACTGTCTGCCGCCTGTGCCGAAGTATTTCTTAGCACAAGTATAGATGACAATGGTATAAATGCGTGGCTAACCCGCTAAACCCTGTCGCCTTCACTGTCTGATCCAATTATTTTGAGTATTTCCGAGGGACTATTGACGAATACCCCTCGATGGTTTGCTCTGAGGCTCGCATGAATCTGAGAGGTCACCCATTTATATCGGAATTCCATTTGGCGCTGACGAGCTACTATTTTAGAAAATTGACGGATTTAATTAATCGTTGGTAAATGATTTCCAGTATTACTTAATGGATTGTTGTGATGTGTTTGGATCGCTCAAGCTACATTAAGCTGTACCTGAACAATGTTAAATTGATATAATATAATTTAGAGGTTCCTACATAAATACATCAGTTTAATACATAAATACCAGGGCGTCATTTCTTTTTCACACCTATTCAGAAAAAAGTATTTTCACACCTTCTATTCAGAAAAAAGTATTTTGCTCCCTCATAAGAGGGATCAAAGTGGTACTTTTCTGTTCAAGGACTACAGTTTGAACCCACTTAGAATATGCCATACCATAGACAGCTTTATTAGTATATTACACACAGAGGGCGGTATAATAAGGAATGGCCCAGATCACAGGTGTTTGCGGTCCGAGCCGCAGGCGAAGGCCGTAAGTATAATATGGAAGTGGCATTTTCGTCCCATCCTTAAAAAATAATAATCGTTTTATAAAATAATAATAGACTATAAATTTAACATTTCATTTATAATAATTATTACCTATATATTTCGTTATTTTGGTAGGTAGCGTTTGTATGTGAATTTTCCTCATAGTCGGTGTGAAAAGCAGTATGTGTCACAAGGTAGCAAATGTACAATCCTTCGCTTCGTTCAGGATTCAATGTACGCCCTCGCCGTAAATACATCATTTTGCTCTCTTGTGACAAAATCTACTATTTGCTCCCTCATAAGAGGGATCAAAGTGGTACTTTTTTGTTCAAGGACTACCACAAACCATGTAAAAGGTCGATATATTTCTGTGAGGACTACTGTTTATTTGGCGTCGAGGTCTTGCGCCCGCGGGGTCAGGCTTATTCACGAAGCTATCAAAACGGCTCGTCGATACCTCTGGCGATCAAAGGACTGGCAGCTTCCTCCCCCAGCGCATTAGTATTGCCATACAGCGAAGAAATGCAGCATCTTTGGTACTACGCTACGCGGAACTTTTCAGATATTATTTAATAGGTAGTTTTAGCTTTAGTCGTAGGTTTAGTATAGCTAATTATTTTAGTTTGAACCCACTTAGAATATGTTATATGTGACGTAAAAGATAATAATCGTTTCATAAAATAGTAATCCCACTATAATATCCCGGTAAAGAGTTCCTTTGGGACAATAACGGGAACAACGCGGGCGAAGCCGCGGGAAAATGCTAGTACAGTATAAAATTAACAATTTAACATTTCATTTTAATAATAATGTGTGGATGCACTTTGATTAACCATATATTTGGTTATTTTGATAGGTAGCGTTTTATTTGAATTTTCCAGTGTGAAAAGCAATATGTGTCACAAGGTAGCAAAATTATTTTCACCATGGGCGTTAACACTTGAATCCCTCACTGCGCTCCAGATTCTGCTTTAGAATCCTTCGCTTCGTTTAGGATTCAATGTACCTACGCCCTCGCCGTAAATACATCATTTTGCTCCCTTGTGACACAATCTTCTAATATTACTCTGCCAACCAATAAAATTACGGATTAGGCGTAATTCTCAGAAAATGCGTCACCTAAAAATACCGCCTAAATAGGGAAAGTATTCAAACTAAATCAGTTAAACAATATATAATGCATAAGTTTACGTTTGGCACAGACCAGATAACCGTAAATTATTCGTGAAGATCTGTCACAAATCTAGCAGTACGAGTACAAAAAAGCTCTAAGATTAAATGAATTCGTGATGGTTTTAATATAACTGTGTAAAATTTACGATATTGATCCTACAGAATGGAGCGGGTTTTCGTTCGTGATTCCGAAAATAATTTGATTTCGAAGCTCAGGCATTTTTATGACTACACTTTCTGAACATTTTATTTGAGCCATTAATATGAAAATTGAAGTCGTTGGGTTATGACACTGATTCAGTTGTAAATATTCTATACAAATGCTACAACATAGTAGTAAGTAACATTACACAGGTCAAAAAAATATTTATACGGCCGTTTTTATGACTATACTGGTACTTTCTGAACATTTTATTTGAGCCATTAATATGAAAATTGAAGTCGTTTGGTTATGACACTGATTCAGTCGTAAATATACTATCTTTAAGTTTCTTTTGTACTTGAGAATACACTGTGATTGATACAATGATTTTTTATAGCGATTGAACGAAACGAAATTGCTGAATTATACACTTTAGTAGTACGAAAATGGTGATTTTTTTCAAAAGCCAAACCCAATTTTGTAATACTGTTTGGAGTTTCCTTAAATTGTCATTACAAAATAATTCTAAAATCTTACTCATACCCGCACCGCAAAATGACTGCTGTCCAGTGTTATAATTATATAAATGCGAAATTGTGTTTGTACGTTTGTTGCTTTATCACGTTTCTGCCGCTAAGTCGATTTGCATTAAATTTGGCGTGGAGATAATTTCAGAAAGACATAGAATTCTTTTTCCCCTGAAATCATGCCTTAAGGGAGTGAAAAGAGGGATGGAAGTTTGTAGAATCAATTATTTCTCTAGTAAGGAGATAAAAAAATCATCATGGGAGATAATTTAAGACCCTAGGAAGGATATAGGATAGTTTTTATCTCGGAACTCATCACTTAAGGGGGTAAAAAGGGGATCTGTATACACCGTGGGCCCGTATAACCCGACCAACTTTAACAATAGATTCTAACAACTATTAGAAGTAAAAAAAGTTATGTGACGTATAGTCGATTAACGCTTACTTTCCGAGATATTCGTAATTTTTAAAATAAAAACTCCCAAGTGTGTAACAAGCCCTAATAAATGTGACTGAGATACTATTACTGATCTTTTAAAATCCTTTTTTAAACTAAACAGCAATTAACCTTCGCTCGCAGTGTTAGATGGTAAGCGATTACAAAGCCAAAATATTGACTTTTCGTTTCCATTTTAGCTTTTTTTTCCTTTTTAATAACTTTTCCTCCAGTAAGGACATGTTTATAACGAGGGACTGAATTTATTGATTTGTTTTGTTCCATAAGACTATTAATGTAAAATGACAAAATTCGACCTATGTTGATATAACGTTATTTACTTGTAATATCATCAGGAATACGTAGTTAAAGTTGGTCGGTTTGTACGGGCTCACGGTGTATGTGGGTCTGTATGGAGAATCAATTATTTCTCAAGTAAGAGATAAAAAAAACATTTTTTTTAATTCACTTGAAAATGAATTACTCTGTTTCACGTTTTACTGATACCCATTTAACTCTATCTCAAAAACTATTGAACCGATTTTGATGAAACTGCACAGTTCACTAAGTTAGATTTACCTTTTTTTTTTAAGAGCGGAAAATGCGTTAATGAAAAAAACTGTGCAAGTCTGACAATATTACATACACACTGGTCGAATTGATAACCTCCTTTTTTCGAAGTCAGTTAAAAAGCCATATAGTCAGAGAATTGCAAACATTCAGTCCATTTCCCTTTTTGTTAACATCGTACGCCTTTTGTTCCGCAGTCAAAAGCCCAATCTCAGCGTCGTTTCATTTAACTTAAGACTGGCATTTTCTTTGTACAGTCAGTCAAACTGACTTTATAGATATATGCCGGCGTAGGATCGCGTGATTTCATGAGAGAACGAACGCAAATATCGGAATTCCTCGTAAAGATAGCCGCATTATACTGATCGTTATGATATTACTTAATTAGTGTTTTCGTGAAAAAACTAATTGCATAATATAGTGTTTTCAAGTAAAAACGAATAGGGTAGACGACTAAAAAATCTGTTTAGTCCGTCAGTTAGATCATTGAAAAATTTTGTACACGTATTTTTTCTTTTGTTTGACAAACAAAAAATTACGAGAAAACAGTGCTAAGAAGTTTCGAGTGACGTCACTCTTTGGTACAATTTTCACCTAGGATTGACGTCACAGGCCCCCACTCCGGAAGTTTGATGATATCTTTGTCAATTTTTAATAATTTGCAAACCAAAAAATACGTGTCCCATATTTTTCCATAATCTAACTGACGGACTAAATAGAATGATATATTTTTAACCCAGTCGTCATCCCTATTCAATGGCAAAATACACTAGTTTTTTCGTTACACTGGCACGCTCATAACATCTAAGGCAAGTTCAGTTAACACATATAATAAAATCGTAGAAAGACTGTGTTTGTACATAAAAGATTTTTCAACACACTTGCTCGTAAAGTGGCTATAATTGCCTTCTTCTTATGCCCGGAATGCGGTTTATTACGCACTAGTGTTTTTTACTTTACATTACCACACTAGTGTCTTTTTTTTTTAAATCTCCGAAAAGAGGTTTTTGTCTAGAAAAAGGTTATCATTTTTATAGATAAATAAGCTAATTTCAGTCAAAATATGATAAAAGATTATACTTCATCAAAGTATCTACAAAACCACAATACATTTAATCATTCATTTTTTAGAATTCTCTATAGAAATACATAATTACTCTGTTTATTATATTGTGCATATTTCTGACTGTTTGAGGATTGGGTCGTAGCCTCTGCGCGCGCATACGTAATTCATCCACAGTTCGGCCCGCGAAATAATAAATGTTGCGCCATTTTGTATTAATGTTTGTTTGTTTACCAGAAGGTTACTTAGTTTGTAATTGTTGCAACAAATTACGACTTCCAGTGACTAAGAACTTTTGCTCTGATTAAGAATTGTTCTAATAATTTCATGTTTTATATTTTTTTCCTCGCAAATCTGTTGAAAAACGTCGTAAGATACTCGTGGGCTTTGGTCATTACAGTCGAGGCTGCGTTGTACAGCCCGAGCCGTATGGCGAGGGCTGTATTGCCGAGACTGTAATGACCAAAGCCCACGAGTATCTTACGTTTTTCAACACATTTGCAACGCAGCCTCGACTGTAATGACCAACATAGCCCACTCGTATCATAATATACTATTTTCAAAAAAATAGCACTTACTTCATTAGGGAGTGTTAAAAATAAGTAACGTCAAAACATAATTATTTTTCCTAACATTTGTCTGTTTGTAAATTATTGGACCGATTTCCATGAAATTTGGTATACAGGTAAATTATGAACCCGATCATAGGCTACTTTTTACCCGACTAAGCCGGATCAAAAAAGAGACATTTAACTTATTTCACCACCGCGAAGGAAGTCATGAGCACGAGCAGATCCACAAGTACAGTCTCGGTAGAATTCCAGCTGAGGATGCAGTATGATGCAGATGAAGGCTTTCATTCTGGAGGATGAGAGATGGGACGGCGCGAGAGCATCCACGAATATCTAATACCCAATTGAAGCTACTTACACAGTCATGTATATGTATGAACGAAAAAGTCACAATGTATAAAAAACTCACAAATTTACGTAGAATAATTCGCAGGGCGACACCAGTACCAATAAAGATTTAAATAAAACAGACGATTTATGGTACTTGATATCTGGAAACATAAACCAATTTGTTTCCATCTCTTTCACAATGAATCCTAAATTAAGCATTCGCCTACGCCTAATATACGTGGTTTGTACAGTATAATTTGGAGAATGGTTATTTATATTTCACTTGCCTGAACTGGTACTGGTAGCGTTGAGAAAACCTCCCACGCGTTATAAGTGATAACAACTATTCAAGAGCGTAGGAGAACTACACGTAAAATGTAAAACCAGGAACATACCTAAAAGAAAAGTTATTTTTCTTAAACATGGCATGAAATGTTGACATTACGTGCCTAAAAATAGGCCGCAAAGTACCTCGTTTCCGTAGCGGCTTGACACTTGGCACGTAATGGAATTTCATGCTTACATTGCCGGCCTAGGCCGGCAATGTATTTTTTTTTTAATTTCCATTCCATATTTATTTGGGCCACAGCATCACGGCATTCAGCCATTAAAAAAAACAAAAAACGATGTTTGCTACATTTTGCAGTTTTATTTATTTAAAATTGACATGAACATAACAAATAACACACTATAAACAATTTTAAATTGCAATTTTAACTACACGAATACACATTTAAAATATTTCATCTAAATATTCGATTCGCGGTAAAAATGTAAACTGAAACAGCTTTTGGACCGAACGTGACTTGACATATGCATTGTCTATGGATATAATATGTCACTAACGTTACTTTCTGACAGAAAGTTTGTGTTATAAAATATTATTCAGGTTAAGTAAGTACTAATAAGTAAGTTTATTTATTTCATTGCATATTTGAGAAAAGCACTATACATACCTCGGCGGGAAATGGGGTTGCCAGCCTCGTAACTATCTGGCCTCGCTTCGCTCGGCCAGCTATGTGTACTCGGCCGGCAACACCTTACTTCCCGGCCTCGGCAGTAATGTACTATTATAACCAGAGATCGGACAAATTTGCGTCATCGCTCGTAAATACTGATTATTTTCTTTAATAAATGTACATTGTAACAAACCTGTGTATTTTTTGACTATCAAAGTTAAATCTCAGGTAAGAAATTAATTAAATGATTAATTATTTCATTATATTTTTGAGTCATGTCCACATTTTTTAGGAGCGATGACGCAAATTTGTCCGATCTCTGTTTATAACTTTTCTGCGCTCTGGCCGGAAAGCGTCACCTTGCCGGTCGCTGCGCTATACGAAGACACCGCCTTCTGGCTCCGTCGAACAGAAAAATAGTACACAAACCTTGACCAGTACATAAAAAAGCCTCAGATCAGATCAGATCTTCAGATCTGAGACATTTTTTACTTTACTGTCCTCGGTATATAATGTACTAAAGTTTTTATTATCTTGTTTTAATTTAAGGATCTGTTATTATATTGGGTGTGCAATCAAACTACATTACTGCAGAGATCGGGAAGTAAGGGGTTGCCGACCGAGTACAAATAGTTATGAGGCTGGAAACCCCTTTTCACGCCGAGGTATCGTATAGTGCTTTTCTCTAATATGCAATGAAGCAAATTAAAAAAATCCAAGAAATCTTTTGGACAAGTTAATTAGTACAACTTTTCAAGTATTATTAGGGCCTCCGCTAGCTGGCGCGGACGCCCGTCGCGGACGCACGCGCCCGCTTCACTTAGCGCTGTTCAAACAATTTCTTATTAGACGGGCGTCCGTTCCGGATAATCCGCGTCAGCTAGCGGAGGCCCTTATTCATTAAAAAATCGAATACTGTCGCTCCCCCACATTCCCTTTATTGTCACAGGACGTATTCAGGTACAGTCACGTACTTTAATTGATGAGCCATTTGCCACTGTTCGTATTTTAGCCATGTAATGGAAATCTGGTATAGTCCGTTATAAAATGTCATTTAGTTTAGAATAGGTTAAGATCGGTTATAACAGAAGTGGACAAACTTTTCATGGTGGGCCAGAAAATTTAAGAAATGTCAGAGGAGTGCCATAAATTTACTTCAGACTCAAACAGACTAAACATTAAGTTGGTTATCAGTTTTTACCTAATTAAAAAAATCGTTATAAGTACCTACGATGCGGCCCGCTATGAAAAAAAGAACATTCTTGGCGTTTTGGAAAATATTGAAGACCCCTGCCTTCAATTAGTGATGATACTATTAGTAATATGTCATCTTGTTTACAAGCACAGGCAGGGGTTTACGTTCGTGTTCAGTCGTGTAATCTGGAGAATGTATAAAACTACAAAATAGGGTATTTTAATTTTAGTTGTAAAATAACGCCTTTAAGTAATGGTTTGTGTATGTTTAAATTTATGGTGCATGTTAGAACGTTGAATGCCCCGTCTCATAAACTTAATAAATAGAAAAATATCCTATTAGAAGTTCGATTTCTTGATAACTCCAGAGACATTTTCGGTAACGCCAGAGACGTCAAAAGTGTGGGTCTAAAAGTTGATTCACCCACTTGCCTGTACGTAATCAATAGAAATTATTCCATACTAGCCTTTTTATCTGTTTTCGAAAAAAACATAAAATAACTAAAAATATCATCAAATTAGCATTTTCACGATTTTTATAAGATTAAAACTATAAATAAGGATATGATTTGATCACTCAGTATAATGGCATAACTCTCTTTTTCATACATCAGTCAATTTATTCAATTAACAATGTAGTTGAAATTAAATATACTAAAAACTAAAACTAAATTAAAATTAAATAAGCTAAAACTAAAATTAATCTAAAAACGGCCCCTGTTGCCGAAGATGCTGGCAGCATTTCCTCGCTCTTTTGTAAGGCTGGTGCTTTGAGCGACTTGAGCGAGGAAGCTGCCAGCTCTTCGGTCCCTCGTGGTTTCTTACCTACTATTTCAAACTAACTGAGCGTTTTGACATTTCATAAAGAGGAACTGATTTGATCCGTCAGGAAAATATCCTTATTATGGTTGTTTCAAAGTGGCTCTTCAATTAATGTTGGTTACTGTACAATGTACATAGATGATGTTTTATACAAGAAAGTTAATTGTACATTAAATAGTAATAATATTCTGACGTAAATTATCCTAAGTTTATCACACTGCAATAAAAGTCACCCGAAGGTTATCTAGACTCCGAAACAATACAGTCAAATAGAACATTTAAGTCAATACGTGACGTGGTTAATGATTCCAAACTGATTTAATTACATCTGATCCCCGCCACTTGAATAGGCTCAAGTTGTTTCTAAAAGCCAACAACGCGTACGCCTTAAACGTGGGCACAGTAAAATCCAGTAGTCTAACTCCAGGTATTTAGGAAAATTGCACAAATACTAGCGCTCGTACACGCTGAATATGGCACTACGGCGCAATCCTTACTAACGAACCATAATTATAGGTATCTTCAAAAAGCTGTGCTCCTTTCGACGCGCTGTGCTACACACACATTCATGTCGCATGACATACCTTTTTCGAAGTTATACTACTGGGTATACTTTGACTTGGGAGCGTTATTTTGATTATGCAGTGAACAGTCCTATTCAAACATTAAGATCTACTAACAATAATTGTCCATAATACGGGTTATGTCAATAAGACATAATCATTGTGAGCAGCGAACCCTGGCCGAATAAACTGAACTTATGTTGATTGTAATACAATTAAGTACAGTCCTCATAATTAACTAATTGTCTTCATTATTAGGCTAAGTTGTACCTGGGCCATTCAGTTTTCAAAAAAACCGGTCAAGTGCGAATCGGACTCATAAGTAGATACGCGAATAGTTCAAGAAAAACTGTATGTCGATTTGTTAAGTATATGTTATGATTTTTGCAAATTTTTAAAAAACAGTGCAAGTTAGGAAAACCGTTATGTTTTTCCTGTAATATTTAGAACCTGATGAGTAATGATTGTATTTATTAGATATTTTTTCTGTGATCTGAAACAGGCCATCGCTTAGTTTTGCTACTCTCCGCTAGATGGATTTTAAGTTTTTGTAAATTTCTAAAAAAATATTTAAGTTAGGAAGACTGTTATATTTTTCCTGTAATATTCAGGTTGATATTAATAATTGGTAATTATTACAGATTTTTCTGTTCAGTAACTTCGAAGATAATAGGGTGGAATGGTATTTTTGAACGTTTTTGGTCATAAATCAAAAAGTACATGATTAACAAACAATAACAATGGCTTTGGAATCTACAAATTAAGCCCTTTCATTTGATACCCCATTTGATAGCACAACATTAAATTTTCAAACTCCCATTAAGGCCCCCTTTAAAAAAAAGTAAAAAAGATACAAGATTTTTTACTTATGTCAAATAGGGTCGAGTTAGCGACTTTTAAAACTATTCCAAATTTCATATCGATAGCAGCAGTAGTTCCTGAGATATCTGGCTGTGACAGACGGACAGACAGACAGAGTCGCACCATAAGGGTTCCTTTTTTACCATTTTGGTACGGAACCCTAAAAATAAGTGTGTTTCCTGTGGATATTACCAAAGTTAACAGTATGGATACATTATCAATATGACTTTATCATACAAGTCTAGTAATAGTAGTAAAGGGTTTGTACAAGACTATAAATGTACAAGAAAATTAGTCTAAGATAACCATTGATGACCAAAAATACCTTAGGAAAAAACTATGTGGAGACCAGTTTTATTAAAAAAAGGAACGACATGGAATGGAAGTGGCAAGTAATTTGCGATTTACCCTGTATGATCCAAAGCGATACATATACATACGTCATCGTCATTTTATTGTCTACAAGCATCACAGACACAATAATTAATCGCCGAAATAATTTGTGGAAGAGATTACGCTGCAACCTTATTTACTTTTATGGCGTCATCCCTAAGGAAATGTTGAGGAAGCGTTTCCAAAACAATTCCTTTCACGGCCGTTCGAAATCGTTAGCTTAATTTCCTTCGGGAAGTCCATAATAATACGCATCTTAAGCCCCTGACAGGTTGGTGTGACATCCTCCGTCTATTATTTTATGCGGTAAGTAAGAACCCTTTTACGTAGAGCGACGCTAGATCATTATAACATTAGTGAATAATAACCACATTTTTACTAAAAAAAACCCCCGCCGCCGCCATTTTGTTTATTTTAACGAACTTCATACCCAGTGACACTCGCGCCATCAAGACGAATCCAATGATATATCATTTATCAAAATCGGTTGTGCCGTTGAGTAGTTACGAGCGGACACAGGTACGGACATACATACATACAGGTCAAACACATTACCCTCCTTTGGGCTTCGCCGCAGTCGGGGAAAAAACAACCATAGGGAAAAGTGCTGTGGACGGTTTTACATGTGAACACCATTAATAAATTAAAAAAATCAAAAACTAGAACGCAACGAATCAAACATATTACAACAAATGATAGCATGTCAGTGTTGCCACATCAAATAGTAGTGCATACTCGTATATGCAAGTTATATATAATGAGAAACCTTAAAACACGAGTGTTGTTTTATGAAACGAGCCGAAGTCGAATTTCATAATACGATCACACAAATGTTGTAGAACTTAATTATATACAGATGCATATATTACTTTATCTACACACATATTATAAATCCTCAATAATGTGTTCTGAACCGGGAAGAATGTGCGCCATTGCACCGAAATGGCCGACTAGATTTCAAATCATGACCAACTAGATTCTGATAATAGCATCGTTTTTGATATTATTATGGTAACAATGGCACAGGTAACACCCTGATGCTACTTTACTGGTTGCAATAATGGTGGTCATTATATACGGTTTCCGGACGCATAATAAACGTTCAATTCGTTACGTTCAGTAGGTTTGTGATGCTACGCTTTGTCACGTGATAAATAAATGATAAAGCATCCGTCACTCTCACACACATATTGTCAGAACGTGACGGATGCTTTATCATTTATTTATCGCTTGAGAAAGAGTAGTATCATACTGGTCTTTATTTATTAAGTTTTCAGTGGTGTCTACACTACAGGTAGAACCGTCCATAGGTATAACACTTTCCCCTAACTGCCATTAATACCAACTACACTTTTTAAGCAGGAAGTCACTCGGTCAAACCGCGGAGTGAGTCATCACTCCGCGGTTTGACCGAGTGGCCTTGAGGCCTCCTGTTGGAGGCATTTGCCAGCGACCAGAAAGAGCACGCATTGCGACATAGAGAGACGGTCGGTTGCGATGCGTTCCGGACCTGAACGACAGTTTTGTTAGAGAGAAGCTTCTGTACATAGTACTAATACTTATTCTGTGACTTAACTAAGTTACATTCTGAGTAACAACAACCATTTTAGTGAATAAATTTAATGTTTGACCGACTTACATGGGTAGTAATAGTGGATGTATCGGTAACTGAAACTCTCTTTGAGACCATTATCCTGAACTGATTTCAGCGGTTATTTTAGGAAATACAAGAACATTTTCCCTATTAAAGTATCCTGTTTGCCGACTAAACTGTTTCCGCATAGCAAATTACTGGTTTCCTGTAACATGTTATTTTCGGTGTTTCTTAGAAACGTGATATTTTGAGAAGTGTGTTTCGGAAAACAAGGAAACATATTTTTTGTAGTAATATGAGATTTTTCAAAAAGGGTGTCTGGCTAAATTTCTTTGAGGCCGGCAACTCAACGGTGTTACAATGTCTAAAGACGGCAATGATCACTTTCCATTAGGTGGACTGTTTGTCTGTGTGCCAGTCTAAGGCTTAATAATTTCCTGTCAAAAAAATTTTTTGAGACAAGGTTTTACTGCCTACTGTGCTGTTTCATATTTAAACTGCGTGACAAAACTTATCAAATAAACCCAAGCACGGTGGATTTAACTTACGTAATTTTGCAGTTTTCGGTACCTAAGTTGTGCTTTACACACTATTTTATCTTATCTACAACTACAATCCTATCTTCCTTACATCAACAAACCCCCAAAAATACATACTTCAAGATGGTAGGAGGCTATCATCAATATTCGTAGTGTTTTTATTTTAAATTATTCGTAAACAACTTTTTAATTAAGCTTAAATTGTGTGTAAAGGTATATCTAACTATAATAGCATGAATAGTTGCGCTAGTCTTATATCAAGCAGCTGTTTATTCTACAAATACTAATTTGAATATTAAAATAACTAAATATTGACGATGATGAGTTTATAAGAAGCACCTGTCTATACTCGTAGAAATATAATTTGTTATATATCAATTGTGGATCCATTGAACATAAAATAGGTGCTCGAAAAAATATATTTCTTATATTAATAACTTTAACTGTTAACATTATTAATATCGTTAGCTGTAAAATATTTCATAGAAAAATAGAATTACAGAAGGTGGGAAACGTTACCTCCTAGGGCTAAAGTAACCTGTACATATGGTACCATATCTATGTCGAAACCAAAACCATTTTAAAAGATTTATTGTTATTTATTATTATTTTGTAGAGTGAAGTTGCCGTTGCATGTCTAATGAAACGTAACTACTGAACATTCGTCATCCTGAAGTCGACGGATAATTTTTCACTTCTCGTCGATTGGATATTGAGCGCGCGATTGCATCTAGGGAGACTGAGGGTGAAACAACTTCTAATGTACTTATTTTCTACACGCTAATAAAAACTCACTAGAACATGTGAGATTGATAATGGTTATCACATGTTAAAACTTTGACCGTCAAATTTTCGAATTCCACTATTTATAATCATAAACTGATTCTATAATTTTGTAAGCACATGGTAACGCAGCGGAAAATGCACGTACAGCCAGGGACAACGTCTTTCCTTGCGTTAACTGATAGGTATTTGTGTAAATTATACTAAAATTTCTAAATTGTAAACTAGATAGTCAGCTTCATTGTCTAATTCAATAAATATTATTGGCGACATCAAAAACTTAAACTTATTGCATTGTACAAAAATAAAGTAATAGAGTGAGACGTGTCGAAAATTGGGGAGTACCTAAGAGTTGATTCACCGCTATACGGCAGTCCGCCACTAGATGCCACCCGCAACTTTATTCGCATAAATATCAGATTTTTTCATTGGTACAAACATTCATCCCAAGTTTCTACACTTTACGGGTTGAATTATGACAACTTTTTAATTCACCTCTATGTTCCCTTTAATAACATGTGTTTTAAATTGCCTCCCGCTTTCTGTAATGATTTAGGTTGTACGTTGTCTGTCTATACCGTAGTCATGGATATGTTTAAGTATAATGCAGGTGCCCTACGACTTTGTCCGCGTGAATTTCCAACTATTTTATTCAAACTTTCATCCCTTACTTCCACCCGTTAGGGATTAGAGGCGTAAACTCATGTACGTCTCAGTAAAGGTTTTTTACTGGAACGTAGAGGGGCATTCACTAAAAAAAACACATGTTTCAAGATTCATCCCGCTTCTGTGTTTTATGCTGTACGTTGTCCTCTCCTCGGTCACGCATCTGTTTTATATGTATAAATTAATATTTATTCCACAACGAGTTCGTCAATGGTCCGCAGGATTTCCATCCATACCCTCTTATAGTATTATTCCTCCGGTTTTTATGCCTACCTATCAGTGGCGTGGCGTGAAAGATAGCCTTGAGCAAGCCGGTGCCAATTTTTGATACATTTTTCTTAAGAGCAGAGAGGTACTCAAATGCCTAATATTAGGCAAGCCGGCGGGAAGCGACTTCTTTGGACGCCACGCTACTGCTACCTATACAAAATACAGACTTACCCTGAATTTTGTTGGTCAGTTCGGGGTAAAATCAGAAACTATTATTATTTTATATAAAAACTGTATTCGTTATATTTTGCTGTTTGTCTAGCAAATTGTCAATATTTTCACTGCTGCTATTTTTCGTTAATATAACATAATATTCTCCATTTACCTGTCGCATAAACTATTTTGAGAGAGACATGACAGGATTTAAACGAAGGCTGGAAGGAGGATGACACATACGGCGCTGACACCGGACGGCAAGCAAATTGGAAATACCTTTATAATAGCTATCCTCCATATATATTGAAATATAATATATCTTTATTTGATAAACATAATGACATTACATAATATTTCACTTTCAACGAATAAAACATTTAACATTAAACAGTGAGTGACGCAAAGTCTAATTTTAACTACCCTGAAAATATAACATACGACCTTGTAATATTGAACCAGCGATATTATTAGTAACTATAGCAATTGGACCGTTAGTTTTAAGACTTTTGAGAAATGAAATATCATGAAATGAAATGATATAACCTTCGAGTATTAGGGTTATTAGCACAGAAATATATCGAGACACAAGAAAATACTTCGTGAATTTGTATGGAAACCAAGCGTGTAACGTTTTTCGCTTGGCGTTTGACGCCAAAAGCAGGGTGACCACTATTTACAACAATCAAAATTCCCTGACTTTTCCCGGTTTTCCAGGCGTTTTTTCTAGTTTTTCCCTGACTATAATCTTAAATGTAATAAGGATGAAATATATAATTGGAATACTTTTTCAAGATTTGAACTACGAAGACTTCAACGTTTCGAGTATTATGGTACAAAAGCGACGAATAGGGTATTTGACAACAATCAAAATAAATTCATGAACTCTAACCAGCAAATTACGCTTCCAAAACAGCCCGGATAAAATCATTCAAACTTATTTTCGTGCCATCAACGATTTTACAATGACGAAAACTAAAAAGGCAACATGTTGAGCATGACGTCACAAGATAGTATTTCATACTAAACTGCATACTTTCGGAGCGTTTTGACACTTCATAAAAAGAAGCTGATTTGAACTGTCATCAAGTAGCCTATTGAGAAACCTAATTTTTTGAAGTCGGTTTAAAATTTTAGGTATAAGTGAAATAAAAATTAACTCGTTGAGTAATCATGTTTACTATACATTTCAAATAATACTTAATTACAAAATCTATTGTAACTTAGTAATCTGTCTTTCCAATAACGCAGCTTCTTTGGCAGCTCCTTCAAGATTTTTTTGCCTTTTGGCTTCAAGTTCTCTGACCAATTCTGTAGTTTTTCTTTTTTCTGCTCTATTTTTCTCTTCTGACCTTAAGTTTTCCTTTTTTTTTATTTTGCTTTCCATGTACACGGAGTGAGCATTACGAGCCGCGTGGATCATTTTTTTTTCAATGTTTATTTTGTTTATACCGCCGTAGTAGGATATCGCGTCTTTGCGCAATTACAGACTCTTGCGAAAGATTTTCCACTTATATCTCCTTATTGATGGAAAAGCCACGCTCACTATAAGCGATTCCGTAGGATAACATCATAACCATTTTGATAAAAGTTTGCAAGTCTTTGTTTTTATTTTTTATCAAACCGAGCCAAAGGTCGTCCAGTCGGTAACCATCCTTAATTGAAAATTAGTGGCCAAAAGTGATTCATATAAAAGTGGAGCAAGGGATGCGTCGGATTGAAATAGTGTTAAAAATGGCTCCACTTGCACCGCCACCGCTTGAAAAAAAGGCCAATTTAGCCTTTAATAGTTTGTCTTCCAATGCAGAATTTACTACCGTATAAAGCTTGCGCTGTCAGGTGCTTTGTTTTCCTTTTTTATTCCCTGCACATATTTTTCAACATTCGGTATAATTTTAGTGGCGCGATCAACAACGCTAAAGTTCTCGACCCAACGTACCGCACAACATTTTAGCGGGAATGTACTGGAGTCTGAAAACCTCGTATAGTCTTCACGCCGCACGGGGCTATAGCAGAATAGATAGTAGGTATAGCGAACGCAAAAACGCTACAACGTTCCATCCCGAGGCTTTCATTGATTTTTTTAAATGCATTATGGAGATTGTGAAGTCCACAACTCCCTATGTTAAGGAGAATTGGATCACCTGGTTCGCCCTCATTTTTCAGTTTGGACTTTAGGTCTTGTAAAAATTTCTTATTTATTATTTACGTATTTATTTATACAATATATTCGCAAATCATAGTCTCATTTTTTATTCCCTGACCTTCAATAAATTTCCCTGACAATTCCCTGACTTTTCCATGACTAGTGAAATTCCCTGACATTTCCCGGTTTTCCCGGTTTTCCAGAAAGTGGCCACCCTGAAAAGTGTAATTTAGTGATGGAAAAATAAATTATACCAGTATTATCAGCTTTTAAATTTGATAATAATGTCGACGGTAACTGAAGTTAACGGCGTGCAAAGTAGGTCGCCGTAGGGAATGCAATTACCGGTAAAATTAACCGTCTTTTCATACTAAAGTCCGGTAAATTACCGGTAATTGCATTCCCTAGGTCGCCGCCACTTCTTTTTAGCATGCACGGTACATACAGTTATTTCTTCTGCCTTGATATATTTCTGTGGTTATTAGGTTATTAGGGGTATTAGGTTTTATTATTTCTTGCGGCTCACCCCTTCATTTCATTCTAGGGCATGAAAAACCATCCCTGTTTTTAACCGACTTCCATAAGAAGGACGGTTCTCAATTCGTCTGTATGTTTTTTTTTTTTATTTTTTTTTTTTTGTGTGTTTGTTCACCGATTACTTGAAGACGGCTGGACCGATTTGGAAAATTCTTTGTTTGTTTGAAAGGGTAGACTTCCGAGGTGGTCCCATCGTAACCAAATCAGGATCTGATGATGGAATCTTGGAGAAATCGAGGGAACTCTTCAAATATTATAGGCACACATATAGTGATTTCGGTATTTTTCGTAATTTCTCGTCCATCTCTTATTAGCAACGAGTTTCTAGTGTTAACCGACTTCAAAACAAAGGGTAAATTTGTATCTAGGTTTCTTCCCCGATTACTTGAAGATGGCTGAACCTATTTGGAAAATTCTTTTTTTGTTTTAAAGGATATACCTCCGAGGTGGTCCCATTGCAACCAAATCAGGATCTGATGATGGTATCTTGGAGAAATCGAGGGAACTCTTCAAATATCATAGGCACACATATAGCGATTTTGGTATTTTTCTAAGTTTCTCGTCCATTTCTTATTAGCAACAAGTTTTTAGTGTTAACCGACTTCAAAACAAAGAGCAATTTTTATGTAGGTTTGTTCCCCGATTACTTGAAAACGGCTAGACCGATTTGGAATTTTTTTCTTTTAACTAAATAGACTTAAGTCTATTTGGTCAAAACAATATTAATTACCACTAAAAATTAAAAAATAAAGTAAATTTTTAAAACAAAAAATAAAAACCGACTTCCAAAAACTTTAACTAAAAACCAAAAAATAATATGTTAATCACCCCAAAGAAATGGATAATCAACGATTCATATATACATATACAGATATTTATAGTTTTTAACCTGTTATTTTTGAAGTCGGTGCCAGCTAAGGAGCTCAGCATAGCCAGCTTTGCGTGGCAGTGGCAGGCACCGACTTCAAAAATAACAGGTTAAAAACTATAAATATCTGTATATGTATATATGAATCGTTGATTATCCATTTCTTTGGGGTGATTAACATATTATTTTTTGGTTTTTAGTTAAAGTTTTTGGAAGTCGGTTTTTATTTTTTGTTTTAAAAATTTACTTTATTTAGATTTATATTCAAGTTTAGAGGTCGCTAACACTTAGTGAAATCCTGAGCAAAACAAGGTCACAATTCTGCTTTTATTTCTTTCTTGACTGTAAACAATAGCATTGCTTTACTTTATTACTTAAGATAAGAAGATATGATATGATATTGCTAATTATATTTTCTTTATGAAATATTAAAAAAAAATCTTTTTTACTGTTATTTCCGAAACTTTCCCTGTGCGGTAGCGACCTTCAAAAAAAGAATAAAAATTAAAAAAAAAAACAACGTTTTTTCACGCTCTAGAATAAAATGAAGGTCAAGTCCGGTCAAGTGCGAATTGGCCTCGCGCACCGAGGGTTCCGTACCAACTTGTAAGTAGATACGTGAATAGTTCAAGAAAAATTGTATGGCGATTAGTTTAGTAGGAGCAAATAAGAATGTGTTACGATTTTTGCAAATTTCTAAAACACGGTGCAAGTTAGGAAAACCTTTATATTTTTCCTGTAATATTAAGGATGATATTAATAATTGGTAATTATTACAGGTTTTTCTGTTCAGTAACTTCGAAGATAATAGGGGGAATGGTATTTTTTAGTCCGAAATCAAAAAGTACCTGATTAAGAAAATTAAGAAAAAAATGGTTTTGGAATCCACAAATTAAGCCCTTTCGTTTGATATCCCATTTGATACAATAGCACAACTTAAAATTTTCGACCTCCCATTTCGGCCCCCTTTAAAAAAAAGTAAAACAGGTATAAGCTTTTTTTTTATATGTAATAGGCTCAGAATAGTGACTTTTAAAACTATTCCAAATTTCAAATCAATACCAGCAGTCGCAAATCGTAATTTATCATTGTTCTTTTAACTACGAGTAAGTACCCTGTGAAATGGAAAAGCTACAATAACAACCATCTTAGCGGAGTCATTTTTACTACAGACCTTGCAAAGTTTTTTGCTAAATCAAACAAGCCAAGCTTGTTATGTAATATAGATATTTTGTACAAGTAATATAATTATGTTTTACTACTGTTGTAACGTAGAGTCGGAATATTACGAAAAAAGCTATAATAGTCAAAACGAGATTGGGGTGTGTGTATTTAATCAAGCCATTTTGTCAATGTCAAAGCTATTGTGTCTGTACTTTCTGTAGAGTATTAAAGGGCTCCTAGTATCCTGGCCGCTAGTAATAAAGGAACATGATAAAGCAACATCAAACCCACCAGATTAATGAAGCATTCAATATGCATAACAACTTTATTATTTTTTGCTGTTTATCTAAGTTGTAAGAAAGTTTGTACATTCATTACGTTTAAAGGTCAGAGGAAAGTTGGAACTAAAAACCATGTTTTATTATACGGCTGATTATAAACCACAGAAGTGTGTGTGTGACAGAAGTGCCTGAAAGCAATATGATAATTAAATAATAGTTTTTCCCGATTAAAACCAAAAAGTGGAGTTGTGAGGTTTTTCCCACTCGGACTAAGTCGTGTGCAAATATTAATTAATAATAAAATACGGTCTTGTTTGGACATAATTTTATTTTTTCGAATTTATTATTCATTTGCATACTTTATCCGCACAATAATTAATTTACAGATACCTACTAATATTGAATTTTCAAAATTATTTTAAAACAAACCTATATATTATATTATGAGCCTGCGGTGTCCCACTGCTGGGCAAAGGCCTCCCCCCTCTTTTTCCATTGCTCACGGTTTTGAGCTTCGTTTTGCCAGTTCTTCAGAAATGAGTCTAAGTCATCTCGCCATCGCCGGTCCATGCAGCTATTGGTCCATGAAACACCTAATGAAAGGAGACCTACCACTGTCACTCAAACGTAGGCTCATGGACATGTGTATACTTCCAGTTCTCACCTACGGAGCTCAGACCTGGTCTTTGACAGAAGCGCAGAAGTTTAAGCTCGGGGTTTGCCAGCGGGCTATGGAGCGCAGCATATTAGGTGTAAAATTAAGGGATCGTATCCGAAACACTACGCTGCGCTCACAAACTAAAATAGCCGATGTAGCTCGAAAAGCAGCCAAGCTGAAGTGGGACTGGGCTGGTCACGTATGCCGCATGCCAAACGAGTTATGGGCCAAGATAACCACGGAGTGGCAGCCTAATTCAAAACAAACCTAACCCAACATTATTCCAAATGAGTTAACGCAAAATATTTTCTGAAATGTTATTCAGGGAAATTAATAAGAAATTTTGTTAGTTAAAATTCAGTGAAACAATACATTCGGCCGCCCATACCATAAGACCGCCTATTGTTTACCACTGTTTTTAGGGTTCCGTACCAAAATGGTAAAAAAGGAACCCTTATGGTGCGACTCTGTTTGTCTGTCTGTCTGTCTGTCTGTCTGTCTGTCTGTCTGTCTGTCCGTCTGTCACAGCCAGATATCTCAGGAACTACTGATGCTATCGATTTGAAATTTGGAATAGTGTTAAAAGTAGCTAACCCGAGCCTATTGGACATAAAAAATATCTTGTACCTTTTTTACTTTTTTTTTAAAAGGCTCCGTAATGGGACTTTGAAAATTGAAAGTAGGGCTATTATATTGATTGGGGTATCAAATGAAAGGGCTTAATTTGTAGTATAAAACACCATTTTTATTTTTTTTCTTAAATAAGTAGTTTTTGATTTATACATTTTTATGTACCATTCCCCCCCTATTATCTCCGAAGTTACTGATCAGAAAAATGTGTCATAATTACTAATTATAAATATCAACCTGAATATTACAGGAAAAATAGAACGGTCTTGCTAACTTTAATACCTTTTTAGAAATTTACAAAACTTGGAATCCCTAGCGGCGAGTAGCAAAACTAAGCGATGGCATGTTTCACGCTAGGGGATTTCCGGGCAAAACTAGATGGCGCTAAAACACTAAACATTTAACGATGTTATAATTGAACAAAGAAACATAGTATAGTAACAATTAATTCGTAAACAGCTAATAATAAATAAATTTAAATACATTTAAATACTGTGTCACGTTTGCAAAGTTAAATAATTGTAAACAATATTATAATTATTTTACCAAGCTTATACATAGATGGCGTTGTAAATTCGGGGAACAGCTTTTTGTATGGAGAATGACAGTCTTCTTGATTTAATGGTCCTTGCTATTAAATAGAATCATTACACGTCAGGTTCTAAATATTACAGGGAAAATCTAACTGTTTTCCTAACTTGCACTGTTTTTTAGAAATTTGCAAAAATCATAACATATACTTATTTGCTTCTACTAAACAAATCGACATACAGTTTTTCTTGAACTATTCGCGTATCTACTTATGAGTTTGTACGGAACCCTCGGTGCGCGAGTCCGACTCGCACTTGACCGGTTTTTTTGTATGCGTTTACACTGTAATTTATTTTTTGGTGTGCAATAAAGTATGATTGTATTGTCTTGTATTGTATTCGGATAAATAAAGTTATGGCAAATAGAGGGAATCCAATAATACTTATAGATTAATAAATAAATTATGAGATCACATATATATACTGAATATAAGGTGACAGCCACGCTACAAATACCAGAATTTAAGAAAACGCAAGCTTTTAAAAATTCACTTCATATTTTATTATACTCTAACATTTATGTAGATTTCTAACAGCCAGACGGCGAGCTGAAACTCAACTTAGATGCGAAATAAGCAAACAGCATGCAGCTGCACCCTATTGTTATTATAATACCATTACTTTCAACAAGACTTCTCATATTCCTGTGATTTAATCAAAACTTATACAGAATTAAACTCGAAGCAGTGACAGCTAAGCTGGAATTAAGCTTCGCTGTTACAGAAACTAGTCAATCCCGATATGGAAGTTCTTGGAATGAGTTTTCAACTTAGAAATTATCTTTCGTTCCCTGGAGAAGGAAAATATTGTGAGGGAAACTGTTGGTTTCCACTAGTAAAATCGCAATAAATACTTTCGTTCCATAGTAATTACTTTTTAGGAAGTTTTGCCGCTGGCGAGAACTTGGCTCGCTTTGTCGCTCGGCTGAGTTAGTACATTCAAACTTTTATAGCTGAAACTGCGCATAGCTAAGAGCTTAAGAGTTTTCTGGTTTTAATACCTTAGATAAGTATCTTGTTACTTATCTGAGGTATTAAAACCAGAAAACTGGTTACGATGAAGTAAACAAATTCGCTTATACGGTTTTTCGTTAAAAACTTTTTATGAACTATGTTTCTATAAATTTATCCAACAGAACAACGATTACATATGTAAAAACAAATAGTTCTTAATTTATTGTACATTCCATCTTAACATACAAACTATTTAAAAAGTAATTAACCTACAGAAACAATCTAACAATCGCTTGAGCGCCCCGTCCCCCTAATAGTAATTTAGTCTCCCAAATTATTTTATATCCACTGGCTTTTGCTCTTTAGAAGGATTTGACTTACATATTACATTGTCAGCTGAGCTCGATAACTCTTATGGCCAACACTGGACAGACAAGGCCGGTATCGGGTCACCCTCGCCCCTGATTTGTTGGGCATAAATAAGGAGAGCAAAGTATGTTTCTTAAACACTTGTATCAGACAGATGAGCAAGGCTGTGGTCTTTGTATAGCGATTTTATATAACTCATTATTATTTTATCTTATGGACTGTAAATGAAGGGCACCCGGAAAGAACATATCTAGTCACCTTCTTTTGAAACTGAGATTTTAATCTAAAAATGTAGAGCTCGCAATGAAGGAAAATAATCTTAAAATAATGTATATATTTTCCACTTTTGAAGAAATGGTTACCATAGTAATTGTTATAACTCCAAAAGATGCTTATTGCTTAGGTGACTAGACATTTTCTTTCCGATTACCCTTCAAATAATTTAATATTGCAACAAACTGATCTCGGGTTTTGACCATAATTCATTGAATAGCCGTTATTTATTTAGTAAAATGTGATATATGTTAAAATCATAATATGCCAGTACCAGAATATGTATCTTTCTATCTAAAGCTATTTATTAGGCGCAGTATTTATATTTTTATAGGCTGTGCATACGAATTTAAAACCAAAATGCGACAGAATATGAGTTATCAATTCGAACGCTACGTCAAAAATATCGTATACACTGACATAAAAAAAATACATTTATACCATATACCTATATATGTCGCACTGTCGGAGTTCGCCCCACGAAGGAATGTCAAGTTTGTTTATGCTTGAGTGTCTTTGGTTGCGGTACAATGACGTTTATTCAAAATTGATTTAGTTCTGTCACGTTCTGTTATTGTCTTGCATGTCAGAAAATGGTGAATTGTGCTGAACAAGGAACCAACCTCACTGCATTCCTTCTTTATTATATCTAGTTAGTGATACTATCGAGCTCCAACCGATGGAAATCTACACCCGATTGCGGTTTATTGGCCATTTGATGGACATCCTGACGACTCTTACTCCCCGACGTTGACATATATATGTGTGTGTGTACCAGCAAGACAGAGCCTTATATAAATAACAAACAAAACGCTGGCGGGTTGCCAGTTGCTGCTTGCTCGGCCGTTTGACGGGCAACCTACCCAACCCTTTGTTTTTTTTTCTTAATAGGTGTAATCCGTACGCATAGCTCACAAAGCTTTCTTTTTTATAGATTTACGATTGGATACTTGACACTGACATTGATGAGATAAAAGTATTCGAAATGTGAAATTGGAGAATTATAAAAAGGATTATCGGCAAAATTCGAAAGAGTGACAAAAGATTTTTGGGTATAAATGTACCTAAAGAGCAGACATTTGTGAACACAACATAATTGGAAAAGCACGACCTCATGTCACTAGGTAGGTATTACAGCATGGCTTTTTTAATAATTATGTATTAAGTTATCACTTTGAACATAGGGCACAAAAGTTGCGTTGAAATTATGTACTCTAACATTACGTACTAATTATAGTGGTATACCGTTACCTAAATTACTAGTACAGGTGTTGAATTTTGTACCGTTAACCGAAATATTTTTTCAATGTCCATACATGACTAACAAAGACGTCCATCGACAGTTAAATTACTTTCATTTGGTTTTTGCTTAATTGTTTCATATTCTTTGTTACTTTATATTACGTCTCTCACTTGTAATGAAATTAAACCAGAAGGCATTCGACCTCTCGGCATTTTACAGGCATTTTGTTTTGGCTGTTTTGACATAAATTGGGTACTTGACTGTAACCGAAATTTGTAAAAATTATATAAGATCCTGTTAAAATAAGCAAAATAGGGAAACATGTTAAAGTTTTGAGTTTGATACCTAACGTGTAACTTGTTTTATGAGTCTGCAAAGTTGGGTGGGAAAGTCCATTTAAAAGTATAAAATTATGAAAAACTATGAATACCATTAAGTAACCCATAAAATAACGATAACTTTTGTTATGAAACCGTTATGATAAGCGCAAGTTTTAACATAGTTGCAAAACAAAGTTCTTGATTTTCCCAAACAACGTATCTCGTGACGTCACGTTATTATGGGCTTCAGTAGGAAGCGTTTTGGCACGTATTTGGGATGTGTCTTTTTTATTTGAGATGTCTAAAAAATAGATACTACAATTGTCGTATCTCGGTGAGTTTTTATGACATTGAAGTGTTTTTTTTTTAATGTTTCTATTATTGAGAGGTGTTTCTATAACATATCACAGAAAAAAGTTGTCAATTAGCCAATTTTCAATGACAATGATGAAAGTTTTTTTTTCGATTGAGTAGTGCTTTCACTGTATATACAGGTTGTCCCATAACTGACACGTCACAGTGACACTGGAGGTACCAGGTCAAGAGGTACCAAACCAACTTAACATGACCCCAGTAAAAGTGGCACGGTTTTTGAGTTATTGTCGAATAAAAGTTTTTCATAAATTTTGACCGTTTTGTCAAGGTGTGGACCGTGTCAAGGTTAATTTTTTTATGTGTACGGTAACATGAATTGTTAATTAAGGTTACAGAAATGGTATTTTATCCAAAAACTAAGTAAAATTGAAAAAAATACTAGTTTGATCTTGAATTAATTCACAGCGAAATATTAATTTCGATTTTAACCACCAGTAGTGAAAAAAAAATTACGGTCGGCGGGTCATATTAAGTTGGTTTGGTACCTTTTGACCTGGTCTACCTCCAGTGTCACTGTGACGTGTCAGTTATGGGACACCCTGTATAGGTTTTTTTTTTAATTTATTGTATTAAAGTACCTTTACACTTATATTTAGGATACCACAGAAAGGTTTGCTATGGTATCCTTGTACGCTCAGACTAACATAAGTAATTGTTCAAGCGCAAGAACTTTTTTTCATGAAAGATCTTAGGAATATAATGCATTGCAAGTCGCGTGGCTCGAGTAGAATGAATATTGGTGATCGAAATGGATCGACAAGATTTCGATTCCATATATAAAATTAACCCTGAATACAGACATTACTTAGTAATCTGTCTATCCCATAAACGACCCACTACTATAATATTGTTGGGCTCAGGCTTCCGTTCATTGTCACTAGTTTTATTTAAGCATTTTTTGTTTTTAACTCGAAAATGGAACACATTTTTATCAATTTAACGGTCCATAAGCTTAGACAGCTTTATCAGCAATAAATTGTTCATCTAATCTGGACCACTTGATTTTTCAACTTAATTGACTTTTGATGGCTTGAAACGATTTAATATTTTATGTATTACACGTGTCTTCAATCGCTTATGAAAGCAAACGCGTTTACAAGCTAACCGTATTATTTTACCCAACCTTTGTTCTCGGCCGCGCACGTAAAATTATTTTATGCCTACTTGGGGTGCAAAATACTGTTTTTCATGTTACAAATTCCCTCGAGTGCTAGATCGTGCTCTCGAAAAATATGGGAATTCGGATTTTATTACTCTAGAACGTAGGATTACTTTCGGAATAACCTTAATTTAGAGGTATTATGATATTGAAGCTATCTGCTTTGCCCTAAGGTTAACTGGTAGAGAATGTCCTATGGCATTAAGTTCGCCTTTTGTACGATAAGTTTTCTTTTGTGCAATAAAGTTTAAATAAATAAATAAATATCTACGAGTATATTAAATGTACAGAAAATTTAATTAATTAGCTTCGATTATATTTTAATATCAATTATTTATGTGCGGTATAATTATTGTCAGTTTTCGTAAGCCATATTTACGTTGCTGCCACTCCGGTTTTGGAAAACATGAAAGTTTATTGCTCAAATCCACAGACTGAATATCGGTTGATTGTTGCAGTAATATAAAACTTTTTATTTTAACAGAGCGACCGGGGACAATGTACCCATCCCATAAAGTAATATAATATGCCTTTCAAAGGGTAGAAGAACCACGAGCAGACCGACAAAGCCGCACCCAAGATAACTAAGTAGAAGACAATTTATCAATAACAATTTGTTTACATTAAAATGTTACACACGCCATCCCCTCTTACATTATTAACAGCTTCAAATACCTAGTTAAAATTAATATTTCAAAAATATTACACGTAATATCACAAACTTTTGCATTCCTTATTAAACGAGCACGTAACTTTTCGATATAAGTACTTTATATGAGTTTTAATTAAATACCTTTAAATACTTGGTTGATACGACTTACATAATATAATCTAAGTAACTTCTTAGTACGTAGAGCTGATATTGTGCTCAGTAGTTTGACTTCATTTATTTTAGATCTAGAACTTTTTCCAATTATTTAATTCTTAAAATGTATGTCTATACTTTGTTTGACCCTTTTATTACAATGTAACCCTACATAATTCAATTTTATTAAACGTAATTAACAATTCACGTTATAAATTTTAATTTTTACCGAATACAGAGATACCATACATATAAGGAACATCAAATGAAAATATGAAACCTGGTGTAGGTATACATTAAACATTTTCCAATAACGTTATTCACTGAAAATCAAGAATAACTAGCTAAGAGCATGTCGGATCATGCTCAGTGTAGAGTTCCGTAACCGTTAATAAAAAAATGCGCTACAAATGAAAATATGTATAGTTAAAAGTTAAAACCTAACTAAGTACGAAAAAGACTTTAACAAGATTCTAGCTCGCCTTTGGCTTGTTCTATGGGCTCCCGAAAATGAGACTCATAATACGGTTTGGGTTACGTACGGTTGGGTTTCACTTTGAATTAGTACCTAGGGCATAAAGGACACCTGCAGACGGACCTTCGAGCTTCCGGATTGAAACTTCCTTCACAAGATCAGTCACAAACTGTGATGACCCGAGGAGTAAATAATAGCGGAAGAACCTTTACGGAAAACTATATTTTAATGGCTATTTTATCAACGTCCATCTAATAAACTTATTATTTTCATCGTAGTATGGCGGTAGTAGTCCTTAATTTCCACAATTTGTTTAACTATTCACCACTGGGCTGCGTTACTGACTTTTTTTAGTACCGACATTGGTGCACTAGGAGGTAGGTGTGCTAGAACATTGTAAACATATCGGCGAAGAGCGCGGGCTGTTGAACGTGTTTCTTGTTGATATTGAATTGAAATGGAACGGACATGTGTGATATATTTTTGAAATGAGCTTTTAAAACTCATGAAATTGTTATATAATTCGATGCCACTTGATGACTTGTATTCAATCGTTCACTGTTTAAGAGGATCTTCTATCTTAATTTTAGTTCCAACTAACTAGCCTATAACCTGCGTCCAATCACGACGACTGTAACGATACCCCACATGTTTAAATCGGTTCAGTAGTTTATGAGTTTAGAGGGAATAGACAAACAGACGCGCATACATACATACATGTGTTTGTATACATACGGCGCTGAAATCATTATCCTCCTTTTCGCTTCGCCATACCTGAATAAATATACGATTTGTAAAAGTGCACCAACGAAAGAGCGTATATTCATAGCAATTACGTCCTTTTGTTGAGAAGCGCGGTTTATCGGCAATAACTCAAAAACGGTACATTCGATCATGTTGAAAATAATTTTCGTTGAAAGTATTAATTAAGTGTTACCTTCCTGATTTTTTTCATATTTTTTGGACATACGGTTTAAAAGATAAAGGGGGGGGGGACACAATTTTTGTAACTTTCGGAGCGATTATTTCCGAAAGTATTCACTTAATCAAAAATATTACTTAAAAATTTTGAAATGTTTTTAAAAGAGCTGTCGAACTATGTATCACATGTTTATGTTTGGTGAAAAAACATGTTTTCGCCTTCTGTTACATGTATGGAGTACCCCCCACCCTAGAAATATTTATTTTTAATATTTAACTACCGAACTAAGTAGCGGCTCATACAACACACCTACTTTCCAAATTTCATCAATATACGTCATGTAGTTTCTAAGTAAAACGCCTGTGACATACGGACGGACGGACGGACGGACGGACGGACGTGACGAAACTATAAGGGTTCCGTTTTTGCCATTTTGGCTACGGAACCCTAAAAAGGATCCAATATTGCCAGTTAAGGATAATCTGAAATAAGGGTTTCAGTTTTTGGTACATAACCTGTCGTTTGTGCTTCTAGGAATGGCTGCTTATTTAAACAAGCGTTATAAACGCTTGTGGGAAGTTCAGGTACTGACGCTACTACTTGCACTGTGGAAACTTAGTTGCTGCAAACAAATAAAGACATTAATCTTCGTAATATGTGTGAGTGGGTAAAGTGGGGATTACCAGATAGGTGCGGTGCGTGCTGTGAATAATGGCTAGTGGTTTGTTACTAATAAGGTTCTTGGGGTTGTATTCAGTGTCAATGGTGGAGATTTTACTTACGTGTATTTACTACAAATGTTTTGATGTTTTTAACACCCCTCTGTCTATGTAGCTATTAAGGTTATGTAGGTACAAAGAACACAGTGCAATTTGTTTATTCCTCCTTACACTCTCTTTTTCTCTTTGTCTACTCTTATTTGGTATGTGCTAAAGTTGAAATCGGTTAGCAAAACGACATTTTTTGGCTTTCGGCGGTGTACGTCAGATTCTGATTTCGTCAGATGACATGTAGGTCAGATTCCGTTTTCAGCAGATTCCATGGAGGTCAGATTCCGATTTGATCAGGTGCCACATATGTCAGATTCCGATTTTGACAGATTCCTAATAGGTCAGATTGCATTTTCGTCAGATTCCTAGTAGGTCAGATTCCATTTTCAGCAGATTCCTAGTAGGTCAGATTCCTAGGTGGTCAGTTTCCAAGTAGGTCAGATTTCGAATACGTCAGTTTCCTATTTCGTCAGATTCAGAGTAGCATCTGACCTCCATGGAATCTGCCGAAAATGGAATCTGACCTACATGTCATCTGACGAAATCGGAATCTGACGTACACCGCCGAAAGCATTTTTTGCAAGAACCTTGGAATAACATTAATATTAATACTTATTATGACCATATTGTTTTTACAATGTATGTTTGTTACCTACATAAATAAAAAAAATACTTCTATCGATGCAAGTATAAATACAGGGCAAGTCCATGAAAATTCCATTAAAAAAATTGCATCGCGTGTTTATTTACTTATGGCGTAAATTTAAGTATTAATTTTAATCTAGTTAAGTATAACTTTAATCCCTAGATGTATTTACACCTGAATTTACACCAAAAATAAAGAAATACGCGAAAAATTGGTAACTTGCGTTAGGTACTCTCTCTCGTGGAATTACCCTTCACTGACGTACTCGAATATGAGACGATAAATATATATTTAATAAATAGGTATCTACTAGAAAATGGTACGTTGTTCCTTTTTTAGAGGTTGACAAACATAAAAACTCAGTGAGCGAGCAAACCGCGCACCTAAACACCATAACCCCTTATCTCCGTAATGTAGCGGGCAAAGGAAATTATCACCCCCGTAGAAGCACTTTTGTTTGTAGGCCATTAACCTTGATCAGAGGAGGCAGATGTCGTTGCCAAGCTGGAGAACTCTTGCCTCTAATGGGATTACCGTGTAGACATTCTTAAAAAACGGTCAACTTTTGCAAGTTGCAGAAGTTTCTGAAAAAAAAATGAAAATATCCATTTTGAGGAAATTACTTTCTCTCCCTTTGTAACCATGTGCGTTGTACTTAAATGCCCAAAATATCGCAGTATATAAAACATATTTTCACACATCCTCTCCAAAAAAAGTATTTTACTCCCTCATAAGAGGAATCAAAGTGGTACCTTCCTGTTCAAGGACAACAGGGTATTTTTACTTTGAACCCACTTAGAATATGCCATACCAATCATACAATAAACTGCGTTATTAGTATATTAACACACAGAGGGCGGTATAATAAGGAATGGCCCAGATCACAAATGTTTGCAGTCCGAGCCGCAAGTGGGAGCCATAAATATAATATGGAAGTGGTATTTTCATCCCGTCCGTAAAAAATAATAATCGTTTTATAAAATGATAATAGAACATTTAACAATTTAACATTTCATTTTAAATAATAATGTGCAATGCTCTTTGATTAACTATATATTTCGTTATTTTGGTAGGTAGCGTTTGTATTTGAATTTTCCTCATAGTCGGTGTGAAAAGCACTATGTGTAGCAAAATTATTTTCTCCGCGGGCATTAACACTTGAATCCCTCACTACGCTCCGGATTATAATCAGGCATCGGATATTTCTGCGCCTATTTACCTAAAGTTGGCGAATTCCCCGAAAAAACTAAGCAAGCATGGAGTCGGCTTCTTAAAAATATATTTTTAAATAATATAAGTTCCGGGATTCCGGGATTGCATAAAACGTTACGAGAATGTAATATATCGCAAAAATGTTTAGGTTTTACTTTTTTTAGGTTAGTTTTGTAAGTACTCAAGTTGATGTATGCGCTTGCCACATGAAGTGGCTGTAGCAGTATCAATGAATTCAGTAATTTATTCGGTTTACTAAATACATTTAACTCTAAGGACAAGTTTGAGATATTTGTAAATAATTTCCGAAATCCCGATAAATTTACTAACAAAAGTGAAAAAATAAATTGAGTCCGCCTCCATACCATTCAAATACCTACGCCGACACCGAAGTTTAGGTAAATAGGCGCAGGAATATCCGATGCATGATTATAATAAACCAATATAACAAAGCCGCCTTTAAATACTTAATAATATACTACTGTGTCAAAATTTTGAACATACCACGACTAGAAAACTTTATAGACATCATAAAGTTCTAGCAAGGATTTTCCAAAAGTCAGTAAACATTGTTTTTTATCCGCACAAACTGTTCTAGCATAAAGAATGACGTAAAGCCCTGGATGGCTCCGCGGTCGGCGCCCGGGAATTGAGATGTTATCACTAACTCCGAATGAAAATGGGGTCAATGTTGCGGCCCGCCAAAATGAAACTATTCTTAGTCATTTGAGTACAATGCTATTTTCATCAATTTGGTATATGCTTTATCAGTTTAAACCTTCACAACTTTCACGCGTAATTTAAAAATAATACTTAACGCGTATTAAATGTTTATGGTTAACTGAGCGCAACATTTTGAATGGAATTAAATTGGGTACGACCGAAAATATCGATTTGTATTTTTTTACACGAACATAATATGACCAACACGTAGCCAGCTTTGATGTTAAACCAGAACTGCAGCTACACTTAAGTCATTAGCAAAATGCAGTGCGAAAGTTTTCAGATTCGTTTTCAACTTTGGAAATAAAATATCTTCCAAAATGAGGTGGCGCTTTGTGGATGTTGCTCATTTTCGTAGGACCGGCTTAACAGACAACGCTCGGACTGATTAAAGTGGTTTTACATATAGGTAACATAAATAATTAGGACTTCAACTTTTTACTCAAAAGACTTTAATCTATTTTAGACTTAGACTTCGATTTTTTACTCTTTGTAAACTAATTTATATTATAACAACTCTCTTCCTGGAACCGCTACTAGCTGATTATAGTTAAATTAACTATAAGCAGCCCGCTAACTTCTTACTCGCTGTAAGCGAGCCCATACATTATAGAGCCCCGACACGCACGTTGTCGCCTCGAACTTACAAGAAACGTTTAGAAACTTTTATACAGCAAGTAAAGTCTGCAACGTTTCACCGATTTTCTTTCAAGCGTGTATGGTTCGAAAGTATTGACTTTAGGTGGCGACACACGGTACACGGGATTTGGTGTTAGCGAACAAGTCAAACATTTTCGTAGGGAAATGCTCCGATTCCGCGGCAAATTACCTGTACTTTACTTTGACGAAGTTTTTACCTTTGCGGTAGCTCAGCCGGCGTGCGAGTTCGTAATTTGAGCAGGCTGAAAGGACGGAGTTCGCCATGTTTTCTTTACCATCATATATGCAAAATCAATTTGTTTATCTGCTGAATATTTGCATTCGTTTACCCTCAGGGTTAAGCTACGTAGTACGTTTACTTTGCAATGAATAAACAATATACACTTTAATATATATATATACCGTCGGTATTTACGTTTAAACTGTACCTAATTAATAGCTATTTCTATAATACAAAGCCAAGTAACAGATTATTCCATATTGAAATTGAAATGACTACAGAAGAAAATATTTAAAACAACTCCAGTTTTATTTTGAAATAAAACTTGACAAAGCTTTGGATTAAAATGAGAAAGTAGTCCTCGTAAAAATAGTAAATTTGCGGCTGTGGGCACAACAAAGCGGCGCATTACACGCTGAGAGATTGTAATTAATGAGCTCTTTGAGCGTCGGTTAATTTAGCTAAATCAGAGCTCAAATTCGCGAGCAAAAGAGAGTGAAAATAGCCCTCACGCAATGCTATTGTAAGTTCCCCGTTGGAAAACCTCTGTAGTTGTGAAATGGCCATTATGTAGGTATCTCAGTTTTATACTGGGTACATTATGTATACATATATTAACAAGAACCTATAACTACAAAAACTTTCCTTATAACAAATAAGTAACAGAACTGTGTTACTTTTTTAATTTTTTTCTATATATTTATACGATAAAAGTCGCTGCATGGTGCAAAGAAATACCATCGTGAAAAACACCTTTAATCTATTTTTTTCTCCTCCAAATTAGCGGCTCCACAAATCATGGACGCCCCCTAATTAATCATCCCCATAGGCTTATCTAATACATTCAAGCTTCAATCGATCAACGCTGGTTTGCCGATCCCCTGCGCTTCATATAAAAGGAACTGTTCACGTCTCTGCAAATATTATTGGTGCAATAGTTTAGGGAAAATGGATTAAGTATTCAAAAGGATAAATTCACACTCAATGTTACTTTCATTGTGGAAAATGTTTGTAGAAGACTTTGTTACTAAGTTTTTCAGTAATCCAGAATGAAGCAAGAAGCTAACACATACAAATAAGCGAGCGAAATTGGCGAGGGCTACATATACTTACTCAAATATTTAAATAAATATAAACTCTTTCAAAAGTTCCAAAGCCTATATTTATATGAGGTTTTAGCCTGCTACCAACAACTTTTACTTATACAGCGACTCGACTAGTTCATGAAAGTTTACTAATCGTGCGAAAATTACAAACTATTGATCCCGTAGTGAAGGTCTTCACCGAGACTTTACGGCTTATACGATAGTTTAGCACCGATTGCGATCATTAAGTTGTATCGAAACTTTGATTGGTATTTATTGCCATATAAACTTTGTTTAATTCTAGAGTTACATGATTATAAATTTACAACTCATTATACTACGTACCTATTGAGATAAATGTCTAAATTACTAAGTAAGAGTCTTATTCAAATAGGGCAAGGTTAAAACAAAGGTTGAAAGTGCACCCCTGCTTTTCCGAGTATCATCATACCTACAGTAAAAATGAAATGAACTTAATTGATAGCTTTAATGTAGTTAATTTGTGCCAATACAACTACTCGTATCTCAATATTTCCATGCGTTGTCGACTTTATAGTGGTAAAAGCAAAAGTCTGCAAAAAGTGACAAAAATCCTGACGTTATAACACCTCTGGGTCAATTTTCAAAACAACATGAATTATTTGGGCTAATATCTTCGAGTTTCTTAGGCTATAGATATTTTTGGAAAAGTTATTGTATTATTTTTAGCCATATGAATTACATATGTACCTATGCATGTCACGGCGGTTTAGATACTTGATCTAACAGTGCTAGTAAAGCAAGCGAATAGTCGATTAAGCTATTTAGCGGACCAGACAAATTCTTGGCTGTAACCTAAATTCCTAATCCCAGACTTGCTGCGCTTATCTTCTCTAGACTTGAGGGTGTTCTAGGAATTGATTTCCACTGTATCGTATTGAATTTTTTTAATTTTTTTGCCTGGCATAGTAAACCGAAAAATAGAATATATCATTATTTTACATAATAACTTAGCATACTCGTATTACTAACAAAAGTTTAACAAAACTAAAGCACGTTTAGTTATACAACATTTTACACACGAGACGTTATACGATTTATTTTTGCCAATTCCAAGTCAGTTTATTAGGTGTCATATAAACAACACGGATTTTTACTGTACCCGAAATTTGTTCAAATTATATATTATAAGATTCTGTTAAAATAAGGAAATACATTGAAGTTTTCAAAGTTTGGTGGAAAAATCCATTTTAACTATTAATACCATTGAATAGCCAATAAACTTTTATAAATTTTATTATGAAACCGTTACAATAAACACAAGTTTAACATAGCTGCAGGACAAATTCATAAATTCTCATTACAAAGTCACAATTAACATCGCTAGTGCTTTAGTATGAAGCGTTATGAGGTTTTTGTGGAAAACTTTAAAAATGTCATTTTAACATTGTTGTACCTCGGTGAATTTTTATGATATTGAAGTAGTTTTTTCACTGATATTTCTATGATTGAAATGTCTTTATATATCATTATACCTACCACGGAAGTGAAATAGTCCATTAGACATATCAGTAAGACACATCCACCTGTTGTGTTCCGTCCGATATGAACGCCGGAGATGCTACAAGAGTAATGATAGTGTCCTCACAAGCGCTCGCGTCTCGCGGATAACACGATATTAAGCACTCGGCAAGCGTTATCATTTGTTTGTGTCATTATTTCTCCTGTGATTTATGGTAGTGAAGAACAAATAGAGACGATCATGTATCATATTCTAATTTAAAAAAAAACCAAACGCTGTGTAAAAAAACCCAGTCTACTAGCCATATGCTCCGTTTCATACAAATATTCAACCTTAAATTTTAAAATGTGTATCTACATTTATATACCTTACCAAAAAAACTTATGGCAATAATTATTTATTTATTTTATTTATTTAAACTTTATTGCACAATAATAAAAAAGTACAATTGGCGGACATAATGCCTTAAGGCATTCTCTACCAGTCAACCATTGGGTAAAACAGAGATTTTTAGTTGGTGCAGGATTGTTTAAAGGCGAAACGACATCAGAGACACAAATCAATATAAGAGTATATATATAAAAATAATAGACATACACATATACTTGTTACAATAAACATACATATATAACAAAATAAATGTACCCATGCAAAACATCATGACAAATAATTAATTTTGACTTGTATCAGAGAAATGCTTGCGCAACTTGCGTTTAAAGGAGAATTTGCTCTGAGCTTGCCTAATGGGGAGCGGGAGATCGTTCCATAAGCGAATTGCCTGAAGGGCGAAGGAATTGGACATAAAACCTGATCGGTGCAAAGGAATATTGAGCTTAAGGCTACGGGAAGTACGGAGTTTGCAACCAGGTCGGGGCGTTAGGAAAATAAATTTAGATTTGAGATACTCTGGTGCGGCTCGATCGAAAAGTATGGTATAAAGGGTGCAGAGGATTCTAACTGACCTGCGTTCGCGGATAGGCAACCAGTTAAGTTTACGGCGAAAGGCGGACACGTGATCGTACTTGCGGAGACCGAAGACAAAGCGTATACAATTGTTTTGCAGTCTGTCCAACTTACTCAAAAGTTCCTGAGTGATGTTTGAGTAACACACGTCGCCATAGTCAATAAGGGGTAGTATTAATGCCTGAACGAGGAGAGTCTTAGTGCTAACTGGAAGAAAGTGCTTAAACCTATAGAGCGCTCTTAAAATATTTGTCACTTTGCGACAAACGGCAGACACCTGAGGGGCCCAGGTAAGACCGCTGTCAATTATCAGTCAATGTCAAAAATAATTAAATGTGCACAAAAATCTTATACAAATGTATGTGTGCCGATATGTACACATGTAATTATTTCCAGTATTTTAGGTTATATATTACGTACCTACTGTGTGTCCGTTATCGTTAAGATTTTTATTAAGTTGATGACATAAATATAGAAATAAACATTTGCATGAAAATAAATCCAAGTGCATTCATCATCATTTTTTTAGTGTGCTGTACCGGTACGTGACCCGTTTCGTCATTATATTATTACCGGTAACTACCAGCAATAATATATGATGAAACGGGGCACACATAAATATCTGACACGACCTTATTGCTATATAGGAATAGAGTGCCGTCAGATATTTTTGTATACCCCATTTCTTCATAGGCATATTATTACCGGTAACTGTACATTAGCAAGTATCTTTTTACAAATACAGAGATTAGTTTTACGATTGTTTTAGAAGTTTTACTAAATGAACAGCATTTTGTTTTTTTTCAGAAGGGTGCTCACTCAATCCACACACACACAAGAGATGTGTATATGTAATATCTTCTGATCTGACTTTGAACTTTTATTTTTTGATTCCCTAGTTTAAATCAACTCTAGGTTTTTGCACGCCATAGGCTGACAGATAGACAAACAGACGGATAACAAAATGACCCTATAGAGGTGGTTCTGTGTCATTGAGGTACCCCTTTAAATAAAATAAAGTTAATGTGTAAATTGTCCAGCGCTAAGTTAGTTATGAAGTCAGCAAAGAAAAATAAAAAGTAAATCATGTTCCCGGGTGGATTTCAGGGCGTTACAACCTGCTTTTTTCATGTTTTGATCAAATATTATGTAATTTTTAAAAGATGTCATCATAATATCGGGTTTGCTGAATACGGCGGTTGAAACGCTCTGAAATCCACCCTCCCACGTCAGATAAGCGTTGTCTATCTCGATTAAGTATAAAAACCAGCTCGTAGCAAAGTAAAACTTATTCCATTCCACCGAGCACTGCCCCTATAAAACCCAAGTACTGAAGTTAAGTAGGTATATGTAGGTTGTTAGAACTTAATAGTAGATTTATAAAACAATAAGAATAAATCAGCACACAATTTGTCAAGTTCCCGGCGCTAGAACCATAATTCCTACTAAAATAAACATTCAAGCGCATTCAAGTCCTTGGCACGCTCTCTTACATTCTAAAAATTTATTACACCGCGTTTCATGGTCTCGAAGACTCTGAAATAAAACAATTCTGCAACCGAATATGCTTCAAAGGAATTTACTTATTTACTCTGAAACGAGATTGCGTCGCCCGCAGACTATGAACGAATTTTACTGTGAAATATGCAACTTTACGTCTTTAAGAAAAGATGTTTATCAATACAAACAACGTTGTAGCAGTTACCGATTAATAAAATAACACTGATATGAATGAATAGAATATATTCAGTAGCAAAACTATTTATTTTTCTACCTAATTCTAAAACATTTCCGGGCTTTTTCAAAAATGTGTACATCTGTTTTTTGCTCAGGATATAGACTTCTTGGGCTTTTCTTACTCAGAATCCTTTGTACCTACTTTCGAACCTCATACAAGAAAAATTGTGTCACAAAATTTCCACTCCAGATCGTCACGTTTTTGTATTTAAGATTTTTGACGCACTGGAAACCTATTGCTCCATAGAAAAATTTGAGACAGAAATTTTCGTGTATTAGGTTCAAAGGACTCCGAATAAGAAAAACACAAAAAGTCTATATTCTAAGAAAAAAAACCAACATATACCTACACTTTTTTTTGAAAAATGCTGTTTCGCACTAACGTTCTTGAAATAACTTGTAAAAAAAATAATAACCGACTTCAAATATTGAAACTCCACGACTAGAACATTTACAGGATATAATAAAAATACCGAAATTGCTGTATAATTACCTTTAATATTTGAGCAGTTTCCTCAACTCCTCATTAGGGTGATTCACATTATGTCTACTTTTTTATTTCTTGGGTCTCACCCCTTTTTTTCATTCTAGGGCATGTAGGTATTCAAACAGAATTTTTTAGATTTTTTATTCAATTTTTAGAGGTCGCTACCGCAGGAAAGTTACGAAGAAAATATTAAAAAATCTGCTGTTTTTTCAAGATTTCGTAAATAACATACAATTAGCAATATTTTATTACAAACCAAAATGTAAAATAAATTATCTTAAAATTAAAAAATGCAGTTGACCAATATATACATTTAGCTAATAAATAATATACAATCACAAAAAAATATGATAAGAACAGAATTGTAACCTTGTGTTGATCAGGAAAAAACAGGGATGTCTCATGCCCTAGAATTAAATAAAGGGGTGAGACGCAAGAAACAAAAAATCGTTAAAATATGAATCATCCTAACTCCTCACGGATGTCATCCTTAGAGCTGGATTTAGAACTAAATGCTTGAGCTACTATAATGGTACGGTTATACACATCGCGATAACGCGAAGATTCCTCGACTGAATTTCGACATCATGCCACTGAAATTAGCCAAAAAACGCTACACTTTTATAAACAATAATTTAGATTAATAACAATAATGTATGAATAGCGGCCTCGAGCTAGTCTAAAAATTGGACCTTTTACCGACATACCACAGCGTCTTTCTCTCGCCCCTTTCTGCAAATCTATTGTGTCCACGCGAAAAGGGACTCATTTATTTAAGCCATCAAGAGCAAACGATAACAAAAGGAGTTGCAAAGACCAAGAAAAATGCTTTTCGAGATTGACTTTTGAGCTCACCTCAGATTAGGTTTGTATGGGAAATTATTCATTTCAAAGGTCAGAATAATAAACATTTTAATTCTGTTATACATAAATAACTGGAAGAATTTTCTTTCAGCCTAAAATTTCTTTAATCCATCGGTCATGACCTTTTACCTGCAAAGTATTCCAAAGTTAGCGGAACTCTTACTAAGAACTAATGATACTAAAGCATAACTCTGCGTAGTGTAACCAAAAGGAGTTAATTCACATATTTATTTTCGTAATATGACTATGGCCAACGTTTTTGGTTTTCGAATTTGGCTTTTCCGGTACCTTATTTCAAGTGTGGTTGATTGATTTCTAGTTCTAGTGACGTTGACGTACAAAATTCCTCGGATTGATTGGCACTGTATAAATACGTTTGCCAAACCTGACTTTTTTTCGCCAAATGTGCGTTTTTATGTGATTGGTTATTTAAATAACGTTAATTTAACGTAAAGTTTTTTCAAGGTGGCTTTCGATAACATCAAGTATTTTGGTGAACTGCCCTTACCGGTTCGATTATCCACCCTCTATATTTTTCAAACGCCATATGAGTGTCGTTTTATTATCAGCGTATATTAGGGTTCCGTACCAAAATAGTAAACAAGGAACCCTTATGGTGCGACTCTGTCTGTCTTTCCGTCCGTCTGTCCGTCTGTCACAGCCAGATATCTCAGAAACTACTGCTAAACCGATAGATTTAAAATTTGGAATATCACTAAAAGTAGCAAGCTTACTTTTTTTTAGGGGTCCGTAATGGGACTTTGAAAATTGAAAGTAAGGCTATTATATCGAGTGGGGTATCAAATGAAAGGGCTTGATTTGTAGATTGAAACACCGTTTTGTTTTTTTTTCTTAAATAAGTAGTCTATGATTTATGACGAAAAACGTTAAAAAAAATACCATTCCCCCTATTATCTTCGAAGTTACTGGACAGAAATATCTGTAATAATTACCAATTATTAATGTTATCCTAAATATTACAAATAATGTAACGGTTTTCCTAAATTGCACCGTTTTTGAGAAATTTGCAAAAATCGTAACAAATACTCGTATTTGCTTCCTACTAAACTAATCGCCATCAGTTTTTCTTGGACTATTCATGTACTACTTATGAGTTTGTACGGAACCCTCCGTGCGCGAGTCCGACTCGCACTTGACCGGTTTTTTTTTGTATGGCGTCTTTCGTGGTTAAAAATAAGAGATAAATTTATTAAAAACTGTGCAATTCTCGTGGATTTTTCGCATTAAATCCTAATCCTTAACTCTCTGCAACTATTACAGTAAAATTATATACAACCTAATTTATGGAAAATTTAGTGTAGTTAATTCGTGCCAAAGCAACTGTATACAACTGTAAGCAACTGCATATTTCCACGCGTTTTTAAGATAAAAGCAAAAGTCTGTAAAAAGTGACATGGAAATGACAATCCTGACAATAGCACAGGGCCCTCGAGGTCGAAAACTTAGGATAGTCTTTCTAGTGTACCTTCAAACAACCTATAATAATTCCTGAAACTTCGGAATACTTTCCTGTTCCCCATACTTGCCTTCGACATGTTTTCTGGACTATGGGAACTTTTGGGAAAATAAAATAAAAATAACATCTGAACTTCACTGAAGTCGAAATACAACGTAAATTCTTTGGAGCTTCATGCCTTACAAAATGGTTAGAATGCATTCAGATGTTATTACCTACCTGATGATGTAACAAACATATTTTTTAAATGACCGGTAAATGAATTAATCGACCCAACAAAATACCTACAGCGTGAAAAACTGTTTACTATACGCCGCAAACCCAGGCAGGCATTACCGGAATCGTATCGTTTACGTAAGTTATTCTGAAAAGTTCTGTAGGTAAATGTACATAACGATAATAACTAAAAAGATTTGCAAAAAGCTATAGATTCGATAATAGAGCTCGTTTAAATCCATGTCCGTAAATCGCCGAACTGCAAATGGCTGTGAGCTTTTAATTTGGAAAAAAACGACGACGGCAGCGTTCAATTCACGCATGCTCATAACGTACTCTTTTTTCAACTTCATATAATTTTTATACATCAAAGGTGAACTTTATTTTACCTAAGTTAAGGTCGCTTTTACGAGCACATGATAAACTTAGATACGAGGTTGGGATTGCATTCAGCATGGTTTTATTGTTGTGTTTGATTAATCACCCATTTCATACTCATACAATGGATAAAGGCATGGAGCTTGAACCAATCGGAATTCCTAGTCATAATCAACTCCGTAGCGACACCAGTAGGCTTATGATGCTACGCTTTGTCACGTGATAGATAAATGATAAAGCATCCGTCACGTTCTGACAAATAGTGTGTGAAAGTAACGGATGCTTTATCATTTATTTATCGCGCGACAAAGCGTAGCATCATAAGCATGCTGATTCTACTCATCTTATCTTATCTTGGTATTAGGGGTCCTTTCGGATACACTTCGACCCAATGGGATCTTTTGTGTAATTACCCCATACCGCATCTACGCAATGGCTTGCTCCACCACCTCCATAAATCGGGTGATGGAACCCAGTGGTAGTGCCTGGAATTCATTTGGCTCCGGATAGCCCGTGCCAAATTCATTCATTCTTTGTCAGGCGAGAGCATGACATTCACACAATATGTGTTTCATTGTCTCTGCCTCCTCGCCACACAGTCTACAATCTGTGTTGTCAAAAAGTCCCAACTTGGCCAGGAGTCCTTTGACCCCGAAGTGACCTGTGAACACCCCAGTTATGAGCTTGAGTTGCCTTCTGCTGTGATTCTACTCATACTCCAGGAAGTTATATTTTTTTTACATAACAAGCGTAAATAACCAGCATTCCATCTGGGGCAAAGTAGATACTGTTAATTTAGATACCTACGTATCCTAAACATAATTTTTATTCGCATTTAACCTCGATCTCACCTGTTGATAAGTAAAGAAAAAGTCATGCTTATCTCGATTTATAAAATGAGTACAGAGTCTCTGTTGCAAACTTACCAACGGCATTTTTAATTCATCCTCATGTATTTATGTTACATTAGTTCTAATAAACTTCAAACTGGACATGTCATATACTTGATATTAATTTTAATATAGTATGTTATTGAAAGACACAAGATACAAATTCACAAATGTAGGTACTAAAATTCGCAGCGCAAGCGTTAGTAGGTGGGTACAACTATAAATTAACGGCAGGCTTCGTCAACACCTACCATATCAAGGAAGCAATTTTCTTCGGATTTAAAAATAATGGATGCTAATGGAATTTGAAACAATAACTTCTTTTTATCACGGTACTTTAAGTAAAACACGTTTAACAACAAAACGTTGCGTCAAACTTCGAAGTGATTTAGACGTAAATAATTTTCCTTAATAAGTGCTCTTTCTATCAAACCCGGTTAATAAATTTAACATCCCTTCTTCAACTTGTATTCTAATTTAGAACAAATCTAACTTTTCGATACCGTCCATCAACTAAAGTACTCAAAGAACATTAAAATTACACGAAAGTTAGAGACCGCGGTGCGCTAAACAATGATTCAATATTTACGTGCCAATGAATAGTTGGATATTTCTAAATAATAAAAGCACATTTCAGTAGAATTAATAGAATTTGCAAATATAACACACACAGATGACCTAGATACTGGTTAGTTGGTGGAAAGTAGCAAGTTTAAGCCAGACTCAGATAAACCACTAGGTAGTTATACCAACTAAGTTTGTTTAATTTTTTTTTTTTTTTTATTTATTTATTTGGGACATCAACAGCATTACAATTCAGAAATATACAGAGACAATTATTAAAACACAAAGCCAATTACAGATGTCCACTAAGAAACTGTTAGTGGAACCAAAAGCATATGAAAAATATGTACATTAATATTTAACTCTTAATAAGACACAAGCATTGAGAGTGTTACAGAAGAAATAAAGGCCAACAAGTGAAATAGAAAGGCAAACTATGAACGGGGCTCACTCCACACGCATGTTACCTACTTATCAGTATAACTACCGCGTAATATTCTTGAAAGAAAGAGAAAGAAGAAGAAGAAATAAAGAAAATATATTTATTCATGACAGCACAAGATAAAAACAACAATAAAAATATTATAAATTAAAAGTACGCTGCCATAAAACGGTCCCACCTCAGCAAAATGCCGACCTTAGTTAAAGCTAGCGCTGGTCTTCCGGTAGAACCAGGCAGGGGCGACGTCACGCTGAGAAAGTCGCATAACCGATCCAGAACAGACAGTCTGGATAATATGTTATAAGTTATGTGTACTTTAACTTGGTCGGCTAGGTCTACTTATAGTGAACGCGACCATTAATGACAGCACTAACCAATGGTGCCAACCGATCAAGTCAAACCTCACTGTCTCTGATCACGTCAAACAAAATAAAAACACAAGGTAAAAAATAAACAAACACATGCCAATTATTACAAATTAAATTTAAAACACAAAACCAACAGTGTTTTTATAACATCTTGATATATGTTTATGAGTCTCAGTCTCAAGGACGAATAGGACAAACAAAACAGATAGTGACCTTAGCAGAAAGTGTCTATCTCCGCTCTGCAAACAATAAATTGACTAATAAAGTTTGAAAAATTAATCAAATGGTACTTGGGTACTTAATCTACTCATACAGCTTCACTCCACTGTGGTTCAGCTTGCATGGAGAGAGTGACATAAGTCGATTTCTCCGAAAGTAACTACTAGAGCTATTTATATAAAACTTGCAATTCTTGTTTGGTTTCAGCAATTCAACATATCTAATAAAATTGAATTACCTACACGTAATTTTGTAAAAAATATAACGAAATCAGTACATTATTTTTTTTCACGAAATTCACTTTATTTGGCGGCTTATAACAAATGATAAAAATTAAAATAAAAACATGATTTTATATAAACTATCATGAAAAATAGTTCAAAGTTAATAATAGTATAAGTAGGGTCAAAAAATGCGAATGGCGTAGGTTACGATACGAGCCGCGGGGGCGGCGAGTATCGCAAATAGAGACGCCATGAGTGTTTTTTGACTTAATTATACAACGATGCATACAATAGGTACTTTTTCTAAGACTAGGTTTTGAAATATAAAATACAAAATTAAACATAGCGCGCAAACAAGGCAAATATGACATATGACTGACAATATAATAAGTATGTGTCTATGGTAAACTTTTGTTTTTAATTTGACGTATACACGCTAGTGACACGCAGTAATGATATTAAAAATATTTTTTTTATGTTGGCATCAAAGAATTTAGTTCGGAAAGTTTTGTTTTTCTTAAAAACCGCAGGAATTTATTTGTAGGTATGTTAAGTTGGTAGTTGTGCATATTTATTGTAAAGTTAGTATTGAATGAAGAAGTCTGTGGCTGCTAGCAGTATCTTTTTGCGACTATAAATGAACTAATAATATAGATTTAGAAAAAACATTTTTTTTCGCAGTTTACAATGTAAAAGATCTTTGGTTTGTCAAATCGCGTGACATATTTCTATTGCCACAAAAGCACAGTACCTACATGTTATTATATGTGTATTCGTAAACTCAGCAGCTTATTCTAAAAGCTCTCTTATAGAAACCACTATGTGATCTATCATTTCAGACCCATCACTTAGTGAATGTACGTTTTGTGATGGTATGCTGGCAAACTGTACCAAAGATATTCCTAGACAAGCTGTCAGGCCATTTCTTACGCAAATACTTTAAATTTTCTTATAGTAAATTCGTACCCCGAGACAATTAATAATTATATTTATGCCACACCTGGCCATAAAGTGACTTTTTTCGCACGCTGCGCGTACGGAAAAAGTCGCTCTCTGGTCAAGTGTATAGACATAAAATGATGTAGACAACACGGGAGGTAATAAAGAAAGCCCTCGATCGCATATTTACGTCCCTCGCTTGCAGCTCGGGCCGCAAACATCTGCGATCTCGGCCTTTCTTTGTATTACGACCCTTGTTATGTAATGTACTATAATCACCTTTTAATAAGATCTTGCCTAATTTCAGTAATTTCGTCTGAAGGAGCTGAGTTGACAATAAATAAATGTATTTTCGTTGTTTGAATTGCGGCTTCCTCTACTACGAGACTTATCCACTATCAAACCTAATTTCTGTCTAAATATCACTTCTTAGGTATAGTCTTTTTATCTTTTCGCAATGCTTTTTTATTTTCAGTGCCTAAATGTGATTCCATCTTCTCAGCTAGAGCCAATATGAAAGGTATAGGAAATATTCAAACGATCTATGAATGTAGCAGGATATCCCAAACTTATTTGCGTCACTTAGTTGTATCAATTTTTTTCCAAACACATGTCATGTCAATCTAACTTATTTCCTTCAACGTAACTTTTGCTGAAAATATTTCAGTGGCCATCCGATATTTGAGGTAATAACTTCTTGATCAGGCGCTTGATTTCCACTCGTAGCCTTGGCCATAGTCTTCGCCAAATTCATAGTTTCAAGGTTATTCGACCATTTTTCAAAAGTTCTGACTATTTATTTGCCGGGTTTTTGACGATATTTTCGAGTAAATTGCTAGACTTTGTTTATGTAGACAATGCGTTTACTCGGTGCATCGATTTCTATGTTTTCAACATCCGGTAGGTTTTCCAAAACGTTTTCCAGTACACGCCGAGTTTTTTCTACATTTAAAATTATACCAGATTTCCAAAAGGTACATTCTCGTCAACTGCACTTGCAAAAAGAACCTAAAAGAAAGCAAACAAACACTTATAGAAAATGACACATTTCGTAGCACCTGGTACAAAAGGCGTAGAGGGCAGATTACTAAAACTTCCTGCACTTTACTGCAAAGGATCATAGTATTACGTGCCCTGATAACTAGACTATTGTAAGAATCTTGGTACTTATAGAAAATTATTATGGACTTTGATCGGCGTCAAGTTTGAAACTCAATGTGGATACATACAAGTTAAAAATAATTATTAAATTAGGTATCTTGTAGCACCCAAATAAATACAAGGTCATTAGTAAAAATAACAATAATAATAGTGATTGGTAAAGCACATCCCTATGTCGCTAATTTCCATTATGAATTACTTGATTTACAAATAAACAATTTTAAGAAATTCGTCGACAAACAACTTTGACTTTAATGAATCGCTGATAAGGCTAATTACGTGGTGCAGATGTGTTCACTTCGGAAGCTCAAAAAACAATGATTTTGTCAGATTATTTGAAAACTATTTATAGTTTTAGGTAGCGTGGTCATTAGTTACTAGTTAGTTACTGTCGATTTCTAGACTTATGTCCTATGGGCTGAACCATAGTGCACCCGGGCAATACTATTGGGACATAAAACGCAGGTATGAACTAGTGTCTGGTGATAAGTCAAAGACAGCTTGTGTCGTGTCTCAATGTTTCCTGGTTGTTTTGATGAGCAAAAATATTACATATATAGATACAGGAAATCAAAGTACACAGAAAAATTAAATGGCACTCGCCTGTGTACAGACCGAGAATCGAACCCGGTACCTCGCCCCGGCCCGCACCGGCCCGGTACGCATTAAAAACCAATGAAGAAACAAAATGTTTCTTTCATATATAGAGCAAGAATATGTTTTTTAAGTGCCAATTTAAACACTTTTTATATTTTGCAGGTTCCTGATTGGGGGTGGGATATTGTTGCAGTATTTAGTTGCAGCGTGACGGAAACTGCCACGAAAAGCAGCTGATGCATGTTGCGGCGTAATGCAGTATACATGCATTGACGTGTCACTTGCGGTTGGACAACCATGACAACCTTTCGAATTGTTTTTTGTCATTACATGGTCGAAATATTTTTTCAGTTACTAAACTAAAAACGATCATTAATTGTCCTTATTAATATCCGTGTTACCACGTCACGTCCGTATACAACACACATGCGTCAATCCATTTAATAAAAACAAACACAAAAAAAAAATCATAACGCAACCGGTTTTTTCGCGCGCGGCGGCCCTACTACGAGCCGAACTGTACAGACCGGCGGCCGGACGGGTCAATAACCAAGCGCGATCCACGATTTCGATGCGAGTTCCACCCACCTGGTGGTACTGATAAACAGTGATCGGCGACCGGTAGCATTTTATGTCACTTTAGCGTCAAACCTAATGTTGTTAGAAATATAACTGTATACATTTTTATCATATCCATGTTATACTTTCGTCGAAAAATTGCTACCGGTCGCCGATCACTCACTATTGATAAATCCTGGATAGGTAAATGTTGAAGCGAAAATCAAAAAATTACTCGTCTCGGACGGGATACGAACCCGCCTCTTGACAGCTCTTAGGGCTAACACAAGTGGCTTTCCAGTTAGCTCCACCGAGGCCACACTCGAGTCATTGAATTTTGCAATCAGTCGCTGTATCTTTTCGTGGGCATTTTCGGGAGGCTTGTCGAGTGTGGTAGAGCCGTCTGGAAAGCCGTTCGTGTTAGCTCAGCCCGAAGAGCCGTCGAGATGTAGATTCGAATTGTGTCCGAGGCATTTAATTTTCAATTTTCGCTTCAATGCAAAAATTGCGACTTCGTTAGCTGACGTTTTTGTTTTAGGGTAAGGCTTAAAAATTGGGCTTATGTAACATAAAAGTAACTAAAAATATATGTTACTGAGTAACTTAAAAGTTACATAAAAGTATTCTAAAGGGATATTCACAATGTCTACAATACAAACACTTTTTGTATTAAGTGTTTATTTAAGAGATCAAAATAGATATATAAGGTCCTAATTTATTAGTTGCAGATATTTTTACAGCTGATAGTACTCGGTCTCTGGAGTATATTAAAGCATGAAACATTATAGCTTTTACGATGTTTTTTTGGAGAAAAAGGAAAAACAAATTTGCTACGTAATAACACCCTGTTAATGTTATTACTAAATGAAAACTCATTGAACAGATTCTAGTAGCTCTTTTACGTACCACTTAACTGTAACTGGCCACTTCACGTACAGACATTTGCAGTTTTCCCGCCGAACCGTTTCGACATTTACGACAAAAAATTGTTGATATGACAGATAGTGTTATTGTGACATGTGATAATGCACATGATGATTTTTTTTAGACGAAATTATAATATTTTTTTTGTTAGGTAAATGAAATCAGAAAAGTTATATGAAAAGATTTCTTAATTTCTATTTAAAGTTAATTATTTTAATGTAAAGTATAATGTGTTAAAATATCTGCAACTAATAAATTAGGACCTTATATACTTTGGTACATTTATGATCAAAGATGAATAAGTAATTAAAGGCTGATAGCCACACAAAAGCTGTCTTCACAAATAAAATTAAATCATAATTTTTCCCCGGATTACTTGTTATAATCATTGTACTAATTATGTAAAATAAAATAAAAAACACGTTACTCTTCTTTGTGTTGCGCAGTTACCCAACTGCGCAACACAAAGCAAATAAAAATTAAAACAAACCAAATATTTTAAACTCAAAAACCCGACTGCAAGAACTTGTAACTGAAAAGAAAGCGTGAACAAAGCTTTACTTTACTTTTATGTTACGTAACTTAAAAATAAATTAAAATGGTAACATAAGTAACTTAAAAGTAACATAAAAGTTAACCTCTATTCACTTTCATTTGCATTATATGGAACAATAACAAACATATTAACTCGAACACGACACCTAGCTATAAACTAATATGAAGATTGTATTAATAATGTATTACGTAATACAAAACAGAACAAATTTACCATGAAATCCACTCGTAACTTTTAAATTCCATAAAAAATCCTTGGCACAAGTTGAATCGACGCACTGAACTACCCACAAAATGGCCGACCAGTGAGAGGTATACCACAGACTAAAGAATAAATAGTGTTGCCATTATAATGAAATCAAATTCCGCAAATCAACTGCTAAAATAGCAAGACAGAACGGTTACTTAAATTAAGTAACTTAAAAGCTTCAATATGTTGACTTGTCTTATGTTACACGTAAATTATTATTTTAAATGGACAATGCTAATGTTAAAGCTCGAAAAACGTTGCATTAATATATGACCGTTATAAAAAAAACTCCAACATATCAGTATAATATCACAAAACTAAAAAACAAAAATTACAATCTTTCAGGAACATTTTTGGGACATTCTTATTTGTATGGAAATCGATGTAATTGAATAGAAGAAAAAAAAATTGGAATACAAACACAGAGATTTACATTTGTTAGTGGACTAGGACTAGTAGAAAAAGTTTCGTATTTCGCACGGAAAATTAAAAAAGTAAAATTTTGTAATTACTTTTCGTAAAAACAATGCCGGACGCTTACAAGTCACGAAATCATCCCTTTTTTACGGCCTTACCCTTTAATGAAAGCCTCCCGGTAGTCCCGAATTGTTACTTCCGGAATATAAATGTACACAATCGAAAATAGGGAACACATTAATTAATTTAATTGTTAATCGCCTAGCATATTTGCATGTAGTGGTGAAAGTATCTAATTAAAATAGGTAGTAGTGGTAACATAAAAGTTTCGTATGGTTTGCAAATCAAGCATATTTGAAAGTATGCTTGTCAAAAAGTTCATATACCGAATTTTGCTGTAATAAGAATGTTTATGCCACACCTGTACGTCTAGCATAACTGTGACACGCGACTCTTTGTCGCGCGACAAATGCTACCTATCTCTTTCCACTCACTATAGTGTGACAGTGACAGGTGATGCTCTCTCGCGCGAGAAACGAAGTCGCGGCCAGTTATGCTAGACGTACTGGCGTAGACATACAATGTGTAGACATACAATTATGTACACAACACGGGAGGTAATAAAGAAAGCCCTCGATCGCATATTTACGTCCCTCGCTTGCTGCAGCTCGGGCCGTAAACATCTGCGATCTCGGCCTTTCTTTGTTTTAGCACCCTAGTTGTGTAATGTACTATTAACAAAGCAAATAATAAATTGTATCCATGACAAAAAATAATAATACAAAATTCGTTAAACGTCACCTTAATAGTAATACCAGGCACCTCAATATAAGGTACAGTAGGTACAGATAATAAAATAAAGAATAATTATATTTTTTATTTCTACAGTAGGTACATTTTCAAAGACCGCTACTATAATTTTATATATCTATACAACCATACCTATTTATTAGGCAATCGCAAAGCAGTCTGACATTCTCGCCATTTTAGGCACTTAGTTTCCAAACTGCGCGAACAAGTTTAATTTCTTATGGTTTTCGGTATTAAGCTATCATTTGAAACGTATGCAACATGAATATAATACCGTTTCGCTTTGCCTAATTTAATTTCAGAGAAAGTAACAAAATCGCTTATCGCTTTAACCAGTATAATTTTATCGATGCACAATAAACTATTCAAGCTGATTCATGCTGACATCTTCGAACTCGAGTAATTAGGCTTATAATTAGTTTGGATTACAAAATGAACGAACCTTTTTCATCTGGCTCGCTAAGAAGCTGCTTAGTAACCAGTGCTTACACAACCAACATTTATTATAACAACTTTATGCTAGGTATATCATCTTCGGTATATTGCCCGGAAGTGCTAGAAAATATGATAATAAGGTGTCTGTCACCTCTTAATCAAAGAGTCGACGTCCTGACGCATGTAATCAAGCAGTTAGAAGATAAAATCGACAGCATGACTATGAAAAAAATCATCGATCCTAGAACAGAAACGTCAGTTAAAAAACCCGATGTGAAACCGAAGATCTCCGAAGTGCAACGGCAGAGCAAATCGAAGTCTACCGAGATGCCCCGAACAGCTGTCACTCAAGGTACGTCAAACGCACCAAAATCCGCACGAAGTGAACATGCGACGGCTAGGAATGCACGACAACAGCAACTCGTCGAAACATTGCCGTCGACTCAAAATAAAGCACCCGCGAGCTCCAATCGGCAGTCCCTAGATCTACAGGCACCGGCACAGCCAGCAAATAGAATGATAGCAGGCACGCAGCCGTCACACCGGCATTCCCTAGACCCAAGGGCACCTGAACAATGCGAAATTAAAATAATAACAACTACACAGCCACCCCCACTCACGTCGAATTACAACACACAGGAACCACTTCCACCTATTCGCACACCAGAGTCTACAACAAATATTGCAGAGGAATCCTCCGGAGAATCCGATCCAATCGATGACAACAACACGAATCCCTGGAGTGACGTCCGGACCCGAAAGCAGCGGAGGCAACAACTTAGACGTTCCGTGGTTAGGGGGTCTGGGTCCGCTGATAACGAGTTGCAGACTGTCGAGCGAGTTAAAAAGATTCACGCATGTTTCCTTGACAAAAACACTACAGCCGACATGTTGAAAAACTACATGCAAAACAAACACAGCACGAAACATTTCACGTATCACGTTGAGAAGCTCACACTGAAACATCAATATTACGCATCTTTCGCGGTAACAATGCCGCACAGTGCCTTTAACTTTTTCATGCAATCGCACAACTGGCCGATAGGCACTGAGGTGAGTGAGTGGTTTCGGCTCAGCGATAGACGGGCGAGGCGCTCGTCAAACCGGTCATCGGCCGGCTCCCCCCGCGGTCCCGCAGGTGCCGGAGCCCTGCGCCCGCGCCCGGACCACAACATCACAGGCGCTGCCCCCGCCCCCGCCGACCCGCGCGTCGTCGCCTACTCGACCGATAACGAACAAGCCCGTCAATAGACATAATAAGCAAATGACACCGCTGGTTATTTGTCAGCAAAATATGCAATCCCTTAATTCCAAGACTAGGCAACTCGAAGTGTTGTTGCAAAATGAATTAAAATGTGATATCTTGGCGTTAACGGAGCACTGGCTGACCAGTAACCAGCTGGAAAGTGTACATATTAATAATTACACACTCGTCTCCAAGTTCTGCCGCAGCTCGCGCGAACACGGCGGAGCGTGCATTTATGTTAAAAACTCATTAAGAGCAGTTGAAATAGACCTGTTAACGGCGATATCGGTTGAAAGGTATTGCGAAATCGCGGCCATAGAAATTATAGACTTTAAGCTATTGGTTATTTGTGTTTATAGAACAAATTTAATTAGTGCCATCGACTTTCTGAACATATTCGATCGGTTGCTCAACAAAGTCAATGAATTAGGAAACGACTGCGTTATAGTCGGTGATATCAACATAGATTGCTTAAAAATAACTACAGAGCATAAAATTTTGCTAGATACCTTGATTTCACACAACTTTAAGAATATAGTTAACTTCCCAACTCGTGTAACTTCGGTAACGTCTACTTCCCTAGATCACGTATACACAAATATACATAGTGCTCATGCCATTACTGCTTCTTCAGTGGTGACGAACATTAGTGACCACTACGGGGTCCGGGGTGTAGTGGAGTGCGAGCGCGGCACGGAGCAGCTCCCGCGCACCCGCCGCGTACGTGACTACACGGCCGCTTCCAAGCACGCGTTTGTCTGCGCCGTGGACAGTGTGGACTGGCAGGAACTGTGTGAGACGAGGTCCACGGTTGAAGACCTTGCTAATACTATCATTAATGTCCTAGTAAACAAAATAGAAATCTGTTTTCCGTACAAAACCAAACCGAACACGTCAAAAGGCAAGTCATGGATCACAGACGAAATATATAATTTAAAACATCTATTGTTCGACTTCATAGAAATAAGAAATAAATTTCCACTCGAAACGGCTTTGGAACACACAATAAACGAACTCACTGTCAAGTATGACAAGCTCACGCGCAGAGTTAAAACTCATTTCTATGTATCAAAAATAAACAATAGCGAAAATAAGATTAAAGCGATGTGGAATATAATTAACACAGAAAGAAACGGAAGTAAAACGCATGCGGTTGATTATACGGATATATTAAAAAAACCTGACGGAACGGAGTTCCCGAGTAAATTATGTTTAGTAAATACTTTGAACCAGCAGTTTGTGTCAGCTGCAGCGCGTTGCGGCGCCCCTCCCGCGCAACCCGCGCGCGCCTGTGCGGCCCTTGCGCGGGCACGACCCGCTGCCGATAGGTGTCTTCGGTTCAAACATTTTACACCAGCAAACGTGTACGAGATTCTGCTAAAACGCGTCGCAAAAAAGCCAACAAAAGACCTGTATGGTGTTTCAATAGAAGTGTTACATCGATCGGCAGCTACACTTGCTCTGCCACTGTCTATCTTGTTCAACAAATGCATAAAACAGGGTAAGTACCCAGAGCCGTTAAAAAAAATCAAAGTTAGTCCACTGTACAAAGGCAAAGGGAAACAAGACGACCCAAGTTGCTATCGTCCTATATGTATAATACCTGCGGTAGCAAAGGTGTTCGAAAATGGGCTAACGTTGCGTCTCACACAGTTCCTTCTCAATAATCACGCCATATCAGAACGGCAATATGCGTATCGACCGGGGCGATCAACCACAATGCTGGCACGTGAGGTCGTAGGACAAATTCTAGACGCACGCGAACGTAAACTCGAGGTCGCAGTACTTTTCTGCGACCTCTCAAAAGCTTTTGACGTAGTCGACCACCCTCTACTGGTCTCTAAACTATACCATTATGGTATACAAGGGCCAGCGCTAGAACTTATGTCGGACTTTATGCACGGAAGGACGCAGTATGTGGTGGGCCAAAAAGGTAGTCTTAGCTCCGACGGCCTAACTAACGAAATTGGTGTCCCACAAGGGTCGTCGTTGTCTAACGTGGCCTTCTCGCTTCTATTAAATGATTTGCCCGGCGCAGTAAGCGATTCTGAGGTGTACATGTACGCGGACGACGTTGCAGTAGTCGTGACAGCTCCAGACATAGATCAGCTGGAAACATCTTTAAATGCCGTAGCCAAACAATTATCTGACTGGTTCGTACAAAACGGTCTCATACTAAATTTAACCAAGACCCATTTCATACAGTTCGACCTATCTGGCCGTAAGCGTCGTCCGCTGCTTGTGCGCCTCGACGGCAGCAGCGTCGAGCAGGTTCGGAGCACCACGTTCCTAGGCTTCCGAGTTGACCAAGGCTTAACGTGGGAGAGCCATATCGATTCCCTGTGCGTCAAAATGGGAAGGGCATGTTTCGCCCTGAGTCGACTCGCTACTACTCTGCCTCAAAAACCAGTCCTCTCCTGCTACTTCGCAAGTGTGCAATCGCTCATTCAGTACGGGCTAGAGCTCTGGGGACGCGCCGCTGAATGGCAGCGCGTTTTTCGGCTGCAAAAACGAGCCGTAAGAGCGGTTGCACGAGTGCCATGGGATGAGTCCGCTAAGCCACATTTCCAGGCACTAGGTATTCTGACCCTGCCCAGCCTACTGTTGCTGCAAATAGCCATATACACGAGAGAACACTTAGCGGACTACTCCAGGCGAGGTGAAGGAAGCAGCCGGGCCCTGCGCGATGCTCACAAACTCGTCACGGTACCCCGTAGATTAAAAAAAACGGCCAGAACAATTCATGTCATGGGCCCAAGTGTGTACAATAAATTGCCAACGACGATAACCAATGCGTCTAACGATATATTGTTCAAAAATAGACTCAAAACATGGCTGGTTGAGCAATCGTTCTACAGCGTAGATGAATTTTTTAAATCATAAAAAAAAAAAATTAATGTTGTTATAACCCTACCGCAATAGATATAAAATGAATTGTTATAATTAATTGATTAATGCTGTATTTAATTAATTGAATAACTAACTTACTGTATATAAATATTGACTTGTAATTATTATTACCAATAAAGATTATGATTATGATTATGATTATGATTATATAATCACAGAATAAGAATTAGTACTAATACAATGTAATTTGTCTGAAATTTGGAATATCAATTGAGGGAGTTTCGTACACAGTGAAGTTTTAAATTCAAGATTTCAAATGTTAAGCAATGAGGAATCGGAATTATTAACTTTGATGTAATTCTGATCCTACCTCGATCATTTTAAATTCTCTTCCAATTATTTGCAAATCATTAGTAAGTCATTTCATTTTTTATATCAATTTATTTGGTTTTTTTTTATCATTATCCCTGCCCTTTACAATGTATTTTTTCCTCTTCTTCAGTGTGTATGCAAGCTTTCAACGCTGCGTTAGGTTGAGCATTAGATCCCTAGGCTTCCATTACGAGATTTACCTAGGATGGGTTAGTCCCAGGAGTAAAATTTCCTCATCAGAAAACAGACCTTAACGTAAAACTAAAAGGTCATGAGAGCAAAATGTCCGCAATTGAGAATGTATCGTTTTTTTAAAGCAAAATGACCGCAATTTAAAAAGTCACGGGAGAAAATCATCCGTCATCTAAATAAATGACCACAGGAGCCAATAGTTCGCATCGCAATTACCAACCCCTAAATAGGTAAGGTACCCTATTCGTTACCTATAAATATATTTATTCATTCTAATTGAAATTTCTATAAAACCAGGGTGCATAGAAACGTCAAGTAAAATTGGGTGGGTCTTTTTCGACAAGTATAGTAAACCTTCACAGCTTCTTGTTTAACGAGACTCTTGTTGGGTTTTTCTACGTCTCGATATTTGAAATGACTCACTTCACTAGGACCTTCCAGGGTCTCTGGGCAGGTTACCTGGATATATATCACCATCTTACTTACTTCTGCTACTTGATCTTGATGATGCTTGATCATTACATTTTTGAGTTCCGGTTCGAAGATTGAGTATAGGCACATAGGGCATTTTTCATCTTGGCCATTAAGGAAACAACATTTACTTTTTTTGGATATGTTATAAAGTTGCAGTTTCTTTCCATCTTGTATGCTTGTTTGCCATCTGGTATCATAATCTTGGTAGTAAAAGTGAATAGAATATCTGATAAATGAAAACAATTTCAAGGCATTTTTATTTGCGGGTCTTTTTGTCCTGAGATCATTTTTGGCTAGCGAGCATTATACCTGGAGGACTAAATGCCCTTATGGACATTTTGCTTTGAGGGCAATCTCCTCCCATGACTTAATAAGTTAAGGTATTTTTCTCAAAGTGGACGTTTTGTTCCCTCTACTAATTCCCAATGTTTGTTTCAAGAAGACAGTATTAATTAAAAAACAAAATCTATTTTGGGGAAACGTATATTTAAACAACTATTTCATTTATTTAAACTCATTAGGTCTATAATGTGCTTGTGCACATGCGTATAAAATTCATCAAAATTGTGAGTCTCATGACATGATAAAACTATGACCATGATAATCTCAGAACAAAGTTTCCCTTCAGTTTAGCTTCTTCTGAAAGATAAATAAATTCAAAGCAATTTGAATAACAATGACCTTAATTATTAGGTATTGTCCCTTGCTTCGGACGGTACAATGGAGATATTGAAATGTTGGTACACGTTTCTAAGAAGGACATAATTAAGGCAATATTGAAATTAATAAACTTGACAAAATATAAACAGTGACAATACACCTAGACATACGAGTACATAGTTCATTATTTATTGTAATTTCCACCCCTAACCAATTGTAATCAATCACAGAAACTGAGGATAATATTTAAAAAAAATACCGGGGGACAATCTTACACAAATCGAGCTAGTCCCAAACTAAGCAATGCTTGTACTATGGGTACTAGACGACGATATACATACTTATATAGATAAATACATACTTAAATAGACAGATAACATCCGTGACTCAGGAACAAAGAAATCAGGAATACTCGTGCTCATCACACAAATATTTGCCCTTACCAGGATTTGAACCCGGGACCTCTAGCTTCGTAAAAAACGTAATAATACCTTACATGATGAATAAAGGACAATATTCGAGGAATGCAAGGGTAAACAAATAATCCATGTGATTATAATTATCTTCCGATACAATAACAAAACAATTTATGCGCCTGTGTACTTAAGATAAAATGACGGTGTATAAAAATGTCTACTTTCATTGACGAAGCCTACCTATGAAGAAAGGGATCGGGCCCATAGTTACCTACGCTCCAACCCTGGTGTTGGGAAATTCATGTTTCCGATTCTGAGTTCAATATAATAACCTACAAACTAATCCTATACAAAGACAGATTAATCAAAAGAGTATTTAGGGCATGCTAAGAATATTAGTTACTGAAAATACAAGAAAGGGCGAAAGTGGCAAAGTTGGGGATTGTTTGGCTAGAGCCCAACAGGCGTGGATCTGTGCCCGGAGCCACTTACCGCGGCCGGCCATTTGGAACAATATTGATTTATACCCATACTGACTGCTCAAGCATTGCAAGTGCTGACGGGATCTATAATAAACGGGATCAATACTAATGCCCATATTCTTGTAAATAATTTGTATTCCTTTTTTTGCTACTAAACCGATAATAGAATTATTATCAGACGTATTAAAATCTAGTCTAACTGGCGAATGGTTGGTAAATAACAGGGGTAATATTAAGCTTTTTGTAAGCCCTTCGTGGGTATTTTAAGGTACGTATATAGTAATATATAAAAAGTAAGCACCGTAATAAATACAATATTATTATGCGGTCGAATAGTCAACCTCATCTGCTCGTGGGATTTTCTGCAATACAACGGGCGTGGATTAGGAGAACTTACTACGGCACTACTAATCAGGCCATACAGTTAGAACGGTAGGTGGTATTTGGACAAAGATTACCTCAAAATGCAGATAGCAATGGGTTCATTTCATTTTCAGTCTAGTTGCGATACGTTCTTCAAAAATTCACTGGCAGAGGCTACAACGTCAAAAGCTAACTACATATATTTACCTACCTAACTACTCGTACTTGAATACGTCGGGATTTTCAAGTAACGTTTTAAGAAATGACGTTAGATTAGGTACTGCTGTTCCCTTACTGTTCAGCGGCGTAACGGATCATTTGAAACTTCAAAACAACATACGTTTTCCTAGAATTATATAAAGTGGCGGGTATAATTGGACCCTGGCGCCTGGCAGCCTGACGTAAATTCTGAGAAACGATCGACGTTTACAAGCTTGCGATCGACTGCGGACTGCTAAGGGCTTTACACTCGTCATTTTGCAGGGGTTTTATCTATTTATAATGAAGGTTTTAAGAAAAAATATACCTGCTATTGAAACTAAGTATAAGTACAGCTAGTATATTTATGCACTCATGGGGATAAGTAAGATAACGCCCAAATTCTCCAAAGAACCGTGGTTCTGGAGAAGAATATTTTCAATTCGATTTTAGGAAATGAGGTAATTGAGGAGAAATTATGTTCTATGTTAATTTATTTTTTATACGTGTATTTACAAAAAAAATCCACGAACTTAATTACATGTCTCTCTTATTTAAAATTCATATTGCACTAACTGAACTTGCCTTCAAATCATATCTCTCTTATTGTAGACATCGAATCAATTTCGATATAACTTTCTTACAATCGAATTTCTTTACGCCCACAAACAAATGAATTAAAACCTTCATTTTTTTCTATCATCAAAGTCGAACTCAAGCTATACCTAAAGTCTTAAATTGTATGCAGTACAATTAATCAGTGTTCAATGTCTTGGGTTAGAATATTATCGTTTTATGTTATCTGCCTTTTGATTCAAACCCCCCATTGATAGGCCAAAATTACTGATTCCCAACGCGACCCTGACATTTGATGTCTATCAGCCATCATTCTTTCATGCCTACTTAGTTTTGTACACTAGCTGCTTCGCTATTTATAGTTTTATTTTGTGACGCGGAAGTTTTATTTATTATTGTAGGTATGAACTTATTTCCTCGGTTACGTCACTGTATATTCATTAAATACCTATTTTTTACAGTTGTCCAATGCATAGTACGAGTATTTACACGTCTGCTGCCGATTTCGTCGTAATTAAGATACTTGCAAAATTTTCCGCTAATAATAAATTTATATAGCGTAGCGTCCAAAGAACTCGATTCCAACCGGTTTGCCTAATATCAGGCATTTGAGCACCTTATTCTACAGCTCTTAAGGAAAATGTACGCCAAATCTGCACCGGCTTGCCCACGGATATTTTTTACGCCACGCCACTGGTAGGTAGCTATGAAAATAATTTTAGTCTCTCAACAATGCGTACCGTTTATAAGGCACCACTGCGGAAATGTCGCTCCTCGGCGTATTATTTTGACGGGCCACATTAGTTTGACAGACATGCTGTAAGCGAAACTCGTAAATCTAGAGGTGCTTACTCCTGGAACGTTTCAATTTGCGTGTACACTTTTCTCTAACCCGGTTTTCAGTGGCACGCACAATTTTATTCAACAAAGTAAAAATGCCACTCCGGAAATATTCGGTAAAATTATACTATACTCAAGCCTTTAGGCTTGAGTTTTTGTTGCCTAATATAATTTTAATTTTTTACTAGAATTTGTTAAAAAGTAGATCTAAATACCGTGTTCTTACGTCTTAAACCAACACTGCAATGGAAAAAAATGATTATGATTATGGAAACAAAATCAACAGAATATTCAGAATTTATAAAAGTAAAACTTAATGTTCATTGATCCATCAAAAAACCGTTTTTCTTAATTATGGAGGGAAAGTCAAATTATCGAATGCTGAAGCTTTTATACCATGCCACACCTCAAAACCCACTGAGCATAAAATATCTCAAACCTAGCACCAACACTGATAGGCTGAACCGCATCCTTGACATACAAATCAAAAGGGTGGCCTCACCAAGGATTTATTTCTCCAAATGGTCGCGCAAAAAATTTAACAAAAAATGTATTTGGCATCTCGCCAAGTCGGAGCCTCTGCGTATATACGAGGACGGTAAATCTTCCCATGACATTAATACCAGAGCCCTGGGAACTATCGAGATAAGATTAACATAACTGAAGCCTTCTATATACATATTCCATGACGTTATTCATCGTTGCTATGTGCAATGGTCTATCCGCACAAATCAAGCAAATCGTTCTTAAAAACCCTAACTTGTGTGTGGCTTAACCCTAGATTTCATGTACAACTCTCGTTAACACTCGCACTTAAAATAAGATGAACTTCGTCGAAGAAAATAACTAATTTTCAAATCCAATTCCATTTCAGGAAATAAGCTTAACTTAGTTACCTACTCTTGTACCTAGGTACTAATTTATGTTGTGTTTTATCTTTGTCCTTTCGCAATTTCATGTAACCAACTAATCATATCATATTCAAGATAATTTCATGTAATATAAAACCGGCGAGCTTAATTAGGATATTGATAACTTAAATCACGCCTTTGTTGGCGAAACACTCTCAATGTTGAAGATAATTAATACAGCAAACTATTACTCACAATTAGATAATACGATCCAGATTACAAGATAGACAGCAACTAGCAACTATCTACCGAGTAATCGCGCATACACAAATAAGACTTTTTATCAATAAGGAAAATGTTTTTTTAAATCTGAATCCCAAAACAAATGAAAAACTTTTTGTTCCTAATATTGTCTTTCCGCGATTATCACTCATTGTAATAAAACAACTTAAACGGATTAAATCGCGTATTTGGTCGCGGGTAGACTGAGAAAATCATACATTTTCCCTGTCAAAATTACCGTTATGCAAACCTATCCACTTAAAAAAATGCAAATTAAAAAGTAGTTTTATGAGCAGTGTAGTCTTGAAAGTAGTGTTGTGTGTGTTGTTTTAGTTCCTGTTTATATGACTTAATAAAAATTAAATGGTGAGCAGTATGCTGTGTTAGCACGCTCTAGCATGCCACGTTCTTTGGGACCTAATGGTAACAATGTTGGAGAATATAATAATTTTTTTATACAAACGTGAATCGACTCGACTCACGACTTGTTCGACTTTTTCGGCTGGAGTGTAGTAACCACATTTAGCGGTACCTATAGTTGCAATGACATAAATGTTTGGTCACTCTTATGATTAGGTATCACAGACCTCGGAATTCAGGGGGCAAACGCCTGACAGGCACTAGAGATAGACGATTTCTGTATCGATATTTTTGTTTTCGATTTTTCTTCCATGATTACACTCACATCACACTGACATGATTCCTATAAAAAAAAAACATTATTGTTTAATTTTTATGGAATGGTATATACGTTTTTAAAATAATCCGTGACAAATAACGTCGTTTATTAACGATTAATTTAATGTAAATAATTTAATAATGTAACCGTTACACGTGGACCTGATGTCGTCTGAAATAAATTATTATTATGATTAAATAACACAAAGGAAATCCTTTAAAACAAAACTGTTAAGGTAATCATTACCATACTTCAAATAAAACACAAAGCTGGGTATGATTACTAATTTAGGCGGAAAGCATCGTAGGTATACGAAGTATCGACGAATATCGATATGAGAACTCTCTACTTGCCTTTCCATTTTGCACCAAAAATATAGATATTCATAAATGTCGATAAAAAATTTCGTCTAACTCTAGTACCTGTCACGCGTTTACCCCCTATATTCCGATGTCTGTATCACGTCCGAGTAAAAAGTTGAAATGGCGGTAACTACATGCAAAATAGCAACATTTATTAATATCAGTATGATCTTCATTTAACGATCTAATTAAATAATACCTCCGTTTAAGCTGATTTATTTATTATTTGTTAAAATTGATACTAATAATTTTAAAAATAATATTGCGTTAATACGTAGACATAAGTACCTATACGTAGAACATGTTTAATCTAAAATATACATTATTACTCTTTCTCAAATCTCCGTAGAAATGCAAATTTTATTTCAAAATTAAATGCCCTACAACGCAGTTTTAGTTTTTACTTACCTCCGAAGCGAACGATAGACCGCCAAAACTTTACACATCACTTAAATGTTACTTTACAATATCGTATCTAGTGATCCAAAGACTAACTGATTGTCTAATCACATCAAATTACTAATATATAGTTACTGGCACACTTTGATTTATTTGATAATTTCCACTTCATGCAGAAGTAACGCTTCAGAACAGAATCGAAACACCCCACATACTTTAAAATTTCATTTTCACGAAACGGATAAAGACACATCATTTTCACCGCCCATTTTTTTATTTGCGTATCTGTGTTCAAGTTTATGGTTGTTGTAACTTCGTTAGTTTGCGCGGGAAACGGGGAAAAAGAAAATGGCTGCCGAGGTGACGCGGCAGCGACGCTTTCCGAGGAGTTACTAGCGATTCTGGCGGCAGCAGATCGCTTCGCTTATGCGCCGCCTCTGTGCGCAACCTGTCGCCCACACTTTAATGCACTAAAAACTGAAGACTTTCATGAAATATGCTCTAAGGATTATCTTAGTAGAAAAGTGCTAAAAGCATTTTTCATGTTTGGGCAATTAGAATATGGTTGAACTTTCCGTGAGGGTGAGTGTTTATTTTGCAGAAATTTAAAGATTGCTTTCCTTTCCTGATGATGTTATGCAATATTAAAAGCGTAATTCTTCTACATATATATATCGACGGTCCCTACGTATAAAGCGTTATGTTGAAATGCATGGTTTTCAGGGGAGCTAAATGAAGGTTCACATTGGTCTAAAAGTTATTATATGTGATAATTTGATAAAGTAAAAATATTATGGCTGTTTTATACTATTGTTACAGAATATCTTATCATAAAGTGAAGCTTTTTTTGTTAATTTACGTTTTTAATAAAAAACGGCTAGATGACCTTTTTTACCTTGATTTTCAATGAGTGGTGCGGTTAAGTTTGACATGTCCGTTTATTTATTATTATTTATTAAAATCAACATATTAATATAAACATTTACTGGTAAGTAAATCCATTACCGCTAAAATGAAGAAATTTTGTCTGGTTGTATAAATAAAGCATATTTAAGACGCACCAGTAACAGACATTTAAATATCTCTATTTACGTTGAACCTCGCGACAAAATTACGCGTATTTCAATACGCAGTAGAGAAGGTTATGTGTATGTACATGACCGCATATACAACACCGATTCTTGAATTTTACTGAAGTTATCCTCTTATACGTTTGAATATCTCCTGTATATCTTAACATAGAAAATATTATATATATCGTTAGATGCACATTAACCAATTAAAACCATATAAACAATTAAAAAAAATATGATTTTGGACTTGACTTTATGTAGGTAGGTACGTAGGAACCGTCGATGTGCCTCCTATGAATATGCTATTAGTTTCTCGGAATCGATTTTAATTAAATTTAATATTCTTAGATCGAACTTAGGTTCTAGCGTTAGCGGAACGGAAACTCTGTCGTCCAATAAACTTTGAATTTATTTCTATAAGTATTATTTTTCTCTCGCAAGTGTATTGATAAACGTCGTATAAAATTAGTGGTCATTGTTCATTACAGTCTCGGCATGACAGCCTCAACTGTAATGACCAACGTGGCCCACTCGTATCAGAATGTACTATTCAGATACATATGCGTGGAAATTTTACTTATAGATAATGTATAAACAGCCGTGACAAGTCTCCGGCAAGTATTTTTGTCGCTGTTTCTGTTTTATGCGACTTCGTGACACGTTATTCCAGTCGTTTTACTAAGAGTTTTATAGAGGAAAAGCCTCAAATTTTTAATATAGGTACGCATCGCGGATATGCTATCTATTCATGCATTTTTGATTTGCGCGACAACAGTAAATAACTACATAATTAAAGGCTTTTCTGTCTGTTACAGCAATAGAATTCACGTGTTCCTAGATATCTTTAGTGAACCAAAGGAAAATCCAACTCTCAACTCAAACTATTTATCTATTTATACATAATTATAATAAAATCGTAGAAAGATTTATTCCAAAAAAGTAATAGAGTTAGGTTTTGGAACTTTTGTTCCTTTGTCGGTTTGTCTACTTGTCTGTTTGTTAGTATGCGGATCGCATAAAAACTACCACACCGATTTCCATAAAACGTGTTGTACCTACTTACAGCCAGATTATGACCCCGGGTAACATATAGGATACTTTTTACCTACTAAGCCGAAGCAAAAAAGAGTAATTTAACTTAATTCACTTCCGCGAACGAAGTAGTAGCCGGATCCACTGAACGTGTGTCGATGCGGTTCACTAATGTTTGACCAAAAAATTATTGACAAATGGTCATTTGACAAACAACGTTTCACCAAAATTATTTGGCAAACGAGACATTTGACAAAAGTGTCATCTTACAAAAACTCACTTAGCAAATGATTAATTAGCAAACACTACACTTGGTAAATGTGTTAAATAATAAAATGTCAATTGAATTTTTTTCATTTCACCAAATAATATGTTTCACAAATTAAGCATTTGTCCAAATATCATTTACCAAAATGTTATTTCTTGTTATAAAAAGTATGTTATAAAAAGTACTTCTTTTTTCAAACATTATGATTTAATCTGTTGGGTAATTTATCCCGCTACCCTCTTATCGTCATAAGTTACAAGATTGTATAGAAGGCAAGCAATCACGCATTATAACGCGCCGCTAGCTTCGCTCGCTCGGCTATTGGTGGTCATAATACAAATCTAACCTAACCGACGACCTAGGTTTTTTCCATGATTAGTCTAAATACATCAGTTCGTTTTTGTTGGGGGACGCAGTTCAAACCCTAACCTAATCTAATAACCTAGTATTTCTGGCAGCAGTTCGTTTTTGTTGGGGGACGCAGTTTAAACCCTAACCTAACCTAACAACCTAATTTTTCTGCCAGCAGTTCGTTTTTGTTGGGGGACGCAGTTCAAACCCTAACCTAACAACCTACTCTTTTTCCAAATTATACCGTATATTAATTTGACGAAACACTTGTCAAATAATACATTGTACCAAACGTTTTTAGACCAAGAGTAGTTTTGTCTGATAACTCAGTTACTAAATGTTCATTTTATCAAATAATTATTTATAAAATGTAAATTTAACTGCTGATCATTTGGAAAAGTGAGTCATTTGTAAAATGACTAGTAGTAAAATGATCAATTGGCGAAACATTTTTTTGCAAAACGTTTTTTGTCAAGTGTAATTTTGCCAAATGACTTTTGGTCAAACGACAGGACACCGTGTCGATGCATATCAAAGTTGGTTAAATCCACACTACACTCGAGTCTTTCTATGATTTTATTATACCTATGTATAGTTAGATATCGACCCGGTGGTTTTTACGTGATGCACGAACAAACAGGCAAAAAGATAAATCGACAGACAGACAAAAATTTCAAAAAACTATTTATTTACGTTTTATTACTTATTTTTAACACTCCTCATCAACTTTTTTGAAAAAATCTTTAATTTACAAACACAGTCTTTCTACGATTTTCTTATATAATCTGTTGACACACATCTGTAATGCTTAGGAGTTGTAAAAATAAAAGTGTAAATTGAATTTATATTTCTAGAAGTGAGCATAATGGAAGCAAGGGAGACCTCTAAATTGATCATTTCAATTTAGAGATCTCCCCTTATCGAAAAATGTATATTTTTTAGACGTTCGTAATAATGTACTCGTATCGTATGTGTGTATATTTGTTTACCTACAGCCACAGAGTCAAAAAAATAGGACGGTTTTCAAACATTTTCGGTACGGAGATGAGACACCTAAGCATTGTTAATAAGTACAAGGATACTTTTCATCAGATTCCGATCCTAAAAGTGAGTAAGTGTTTTTTATTTTACTTTCGCTGATAAAGTTTCGGGCATATTCCAATATAATAAAAATTGAACATCGGAGTCTAGGATATTTTTAATGTAATAAGTGGCAATCGAGCAGACAAGTCACGTGATGGAAAGCAGTGATCGTCGATCATCGATATCTGCATCACCACTGGTATTACAGGTGGGCCAAAATTCTTTTTTATACCTAATAAAACGTCTCTTTTACATTTTAACGTATAATTTCTTACTCGTTAATATAATCTCCAAAACATATTATTTTATGCCACAACTGGCCATAAAGTGGCTTTTCCAGCACGCTACGCATACGGAAAAAGCCGCTTTTTGGCCAAGTAGAGACATAAAATTATGTACACAACACGGGAGGTAATACAGAAAGCCCTCGATCGCATATTTACGTCCCTCGCTTGCAGCTCGGGCCGCAAACATCTGCGATCTCGGCCTTTCTTTATTTTACCACCCTAGTTGTGTAATGTACTATTTCAATTAGATTAGCATACTCTCACACGAATGATGACTTTTGTCGAAATATGTGGGTTATACCTAGATATAAAAAAAAAAAAAACATTTTTTTGGTAACGCAGTGGACACTATATTGGAGGCGATATGGGGACTGGTAACGCGCGGTAGGTAATTTGAGTAAGAAATGAGACATTTTTTGTTACAAAACCAGGATATCGAGAAAATTCATAATAAACATGGAGGCCTGGTTGAGAAGCAATGTAAAACTGTACTTAAATATTACGAGACGTTTACAATTTTGTAAAAGTGTCTTTAAAGGCCATAGTCGGGTTTTCATAGTAAGTCGGCCCTTACATCAAACGGGCTCGGGTTTTTTTTGTGAGTACCTCTTATGGTAAAGAATATTTTTGCCGAGTATGAACTTCCTGCGTGGCATAGTTTTTGACTTATGATTTTTGTAAGTTTTATTTTAAATGTATTGTTTTTCAGGATGTATTCAAGCAATTGTCTTCAAATTTTGAAATGTTGTTATTCAGATAGATTTGCATCGCCACGCAAAAAACGATTACTAGTTATCATATAAAAAAAATGAAAACAAGAGCAAATAAAATAAAAGTTTTTTTTTTATGTAGTTGTGAAGTAGTGACACCTCTAGATTTTTTTCTCGAAATAGACCATACATTGGCCTACTACTTGCCTAAATATCAAAATTTTCCAGGCGGTACTTCCTAGCAAAATTCAGTCCCTACTTCAAACCATAATATAAATTTTCATGAAATAAACGATCTTTTTCTTAATATTTTCATGAAACGAATTCATTGCAGTTGAATATTATCGAATTACGCTACTTAAACTCGTAAAATGACAGATAAACAATACAAAAAACATCTTGCATCACGATGACATTAAGTTGTCATAAGCATTTTACTCTTAAATACGACAAACTGATAAGAAAACTCAGACATAATCGAAGTGTTTGTATACTACATTGAAAAACACTGATTGAATACAGAACTCGGCCACACATTTTGCTGAATTTTGGTAGGAAGTACCGCCTGGCAAATTTTGATATTTAGGCAAGTAGTAGGCCAATGTATGGTCTATTTCGAGAAAAAAATCTAGAGGTGTCACTACTTCACAACTACATAAAAAAAAATCTTTTATTTTATTTGCTCTTGTTTTCATTTTTTTTATATGATAACTAGTAATCGTTTTTTGCGTGGCGATGCAAATCTATCTGAATAACAACATTTCAAAATTTGAAGACAATTGCTTGAATACATCCTGAAAAACAATACATTTAAAATAAAACTTTAAAAAATCATAAGTCAAAAACGATGCCACGTAGGAAGTTCATACTCGGCAAAAATATTCTTCACCATAAGAGGTACTCACGAAAAAAAACCCGAGCCCGTTTGATGTAAAGGCCGACTTAATATGAAAACCCGACTATGGCCTTTTCATCTCCATTTTACGCACTAAAAAGAATTTTGGCCCATATATCGATGGGCGATGGGAAAGGTATAAACAACTCCTTAAGTGTTACACCACCACCTTTCCGACCTTTGAGTGCCCTATTTCCTTGCTTCATTAAGTACCCCATGTCATAGCGCTCCGGGATCACCTCCTAGAACCTAGGATATCGCTGGATAGGTTTTTATATGACATATAACTTTCTAAATAACTAATAATCATTATCACCTATATTATTTTCAAAATACGTTAAAATAGTACATACATTACACAACTAGGGTGGTAATACAAAGAAAGGCCGAGATCGCAGAAGTTTGTGGCGCGAGCTGCAAGCAAGGGACGTAAATATGCGATCGAGGGCTTTCTTTATTACCTCCCGTGTTGTATACATCATTTTATGTCTACACTTGGCCAGAGAGCGGCTTTTTCCGTACGCGCAGCGTGCGGAGAAAGCCACTTTATGGCCAGGTGTGGCATAAATAAAATTAATAAAGACAAAGCACTTTGTTCTTTAGAAAGATCACTTTATGGATCGCTGGGATATCGTTAATCCGATTAAAAGAAAGGTTACAAATACCGGATAGAATAGACTATCTATTTTCAGCCAACTGTGTACAATGAACTATACTAACGGGCGACATGTAGGCGTAAGGAAAGCTAGGTTTTGGAATTAATTACGTTGGCACGTGTCAAGTTAAAATAAACTAAAGCATGGTACAGTCACCGACAATAACATTATGATGAAACGGGACATGCATAAATGACCATAGTTTTGCAAAAACAGACCAGAGGCTGGTTTCGGACAAATATACTTGGATTATATTACTTTACACAGTTAAGGAAAAAGTTTGATTTTATGCTTATAATTTTTCAGCATTAGTCGGTTTCTGCATGTCTACGGTCAAATACACTCACAGACATTGAATTCGGGAATACGAATTCAATGTCTGTGAGTGTATCTGACACGACCTAATTACTATAGGCATAGAGTGGTGTACGATGTTTTTGAATGCTCCTTTTTAACCGACTACCAAAAGAAGGACGGTTCTCAATCATCATATACTCTTGCCCAGGGGTCTCCAAACTACGGCCCGCCGGAAGAAAGCGGGAGGACCTATGATCCGGCCCGCAAGGCATTCAATCCGGCCCGCGGCATGATTGTGAGACACAGAGCAGAATATGACCTAGGTTAGGACGTCTTTTGAGCATGACTTGTTAAATAGTACTCCAGGTACATAATTTGCTGCTATTATTTTGCACACAACTGTAAATGTTTTTGAGCAGTTAAGGGCCGTGACGAAACTAAAAGTTAGACGGTATTTAAACAATATTTAAGTGCGGCTGGATTGTACACGTTTTTAAAAACACTATAACGTACCAATACGGAACAGCTCAGAGCTTACCACATGCCGTATCTTATCTTCGCTGCAATAGATATTGATTGAGGTCAATGGAAATGTTATACCCTGTGCAGCTTTACCTACATACAAATATTATTATTACGATAAGAGCGCTTAGGGATCGTCGACCTTGAACCAGGTTCTATTAATAAATATAAAAAGGTTACGTTTCTAAGTGGTTTCCCTTTCCATGTTTGAAATTGAAATCCATGACATTTTTATCCGAGGCTTCAGTTGGGTGATTGACCTTTGGAATAAAAGCGGTCATGTGCGTTTGGAACCGTGGCTACCCTATCACTGCAACATTATACCGTTGCATCATTTATGTATTAACAAATCTGCAAACACTACTTACATGTTTATTTTACGTTTGTGCAGAGTATCTAATGGCTCGCATACTAATGAAGTGCAAACTCAAAGCAGGTAACTGGGTTGTTGAAAACTGAAGACCTATCCAAAATTAACACTAGTCTATCAGAAATAGCTGACATGAAAATATTGTTACCCAAGCTGAAACGGAGATTCTTATGGTGCTCCCACATTTACTCTTATATAAAGTTATAAAACACGATAATATTCACTAACATTTCACATGCCATCATTAGAAATAATTTTTTTTTATTTGATTGTGATAAATCAAGTAATTTAAGAGAAGTTATGTTTTCTTTACAAGTACCTAGGACATAATGGCGAAACATTTTTTTTTAAATCATAAAAAATCAAAATAGGAGATTTTTTTTTTAACAACTTTTTCATCGATAAAATGAAGTGTTCTTTCCTACATTTTTTGTACGCATTGCATTATAAAGTCTCGCACTGTATGTACTCGGCCGGCAACCTCTTACTTCCCGGCCTCTGCAGTAATGTCAAGTAATGTACTATTACGATATTGACTAGACAGAATGTCAAAAATTCACAAGTGTTGCATTTTGTCAAAATGTTGCTAATAAATAACGGCAGGAATCCTTATCTAAGAGATTGCTAATATAATTATTGAATAGTACAGTCGCCATCAGATATATCTGAGCTGTCAGTGTACTCATAAATATCTGAACACGGCTCTATTTTCATAGCATTAGAGCCGTGTTCAGATATTTATGAGTACACTGACAGCTCAGATATATCTGATGGTGACTGTACTACCATTTAGTCACGCAATTTGGATAAATATGAAATCTAAAACCCCGTTTCCTTACACTGAAAACCTAGGTACCACATGGATCCTTTGCACGGAGGAATTTAAAGGTTTTTTCTACTCCTGTACTGTTATCTGTCTTTTACTTGGTCACGAACACTAATATAAGAACATACATAATATGAGTTCAGAGAAGACTATACTCTATTTCCCCATAACAGCACTAGTGTCGTTATAATCACTTTACGTTATTGCTAGCAGCCACAGACTTCTAAATCTAGGTTAAACTTAGGTCAAGGATTAAGCGCTCAATTTTAACTTTACGGTAAAAATGCACAACTACCAACTTAACAAACAATTAAATTCCTACGGTTTTTAAGAAAAACAAAACTTTCCGAACTAAATTCATTGATGCCAACATAAAAAAAGTATTTTTAATTTATGTATATTTTAAATAAAAAAAAAAGTTTACCATAGACACATACTGTCCGTCAAACGTCATATTTGCCTTGTTTCCAGGTTATGATTAATTTTGTATTTCAATAATTTAAAACTTAGTCGTAGAAAAAGTATTGTATGCAACGTTGTATAATTAAGTCAAAAAACGCTCATTGCGTCTCTATTTGCGATACTCGCCGCATTCGCGGCTCGTATCGCAACTCACGCAATTCGCATTTTTTGAACCCACTTATACAACTGTTGCATAAAATACTATAACTTGCATTTATAAAGTGGATAGAGTCGCTTCGCATACTTACTTTAACACCACAAACTTTAAAGCAGCTGAGTATTCATTTTATGATGAAAAGTAATACTCGTAATATCGTAAAACACAGACCTTTGCGTTCAAGAGTACATTTTTTATAGTGCAAGAGCCTTCTACGACGGGTATTTTTCGTGCTATTGCAGTAAGGTGCTTATGTCATAAAGATAAAATCTCATCAATAAACATTGTATCTTACGATGAGGGAGATCATAAAATAGAATAAGTCATTCATATCAATATCTAACGCAGATTATAACAACGCAGGTAAATATTTGTTAAAAAATCCTTAAATTAAAAAACATTTCCTCTAAGTTAAATTGGCTATTTTAAGTGTGTACACACTGTTCCTTCGAGTCAGTTCTACACGGAAATAACTAACTTCTTTCTTTTCAATAAGCAAATCTAATTTTAGACAACAAAGAGATAGTTATCACCCCGAACACGTCTCCCGTTGCATCTTAAAACCGCGGCCGCGACGAAATTGTCACCAGAGCCACCTAAGTTTTAACCTCGTCACTCTTACATAGCTTATAAGCCCTTTTGAGTCGGGTGTAGGATTCTTGAGGAACTTGGAACGCCGCGACAAATTCGTAATGAGGTGGATTCCACCCACGCGACGTGTCCCTCGGTCAAACTTCCCCAATGGAACTCGTCAGATATATTCTCATTTGAAGTTATTTAGGTCATCGGGAATTCATAAATCTTAAACAAGTAGACACATTTTTGGTATAGATTTATTGCTAGCTAATCGTATTAAGGTTTTAAGAGTATAATTTCATTAAGTAGGCACATAACGTAGGTGATATTTTATATTGTTACGATAGTGAGTACCTAACTGAATAATAGGTTAATTCAATAATGTTGTAAAGAAAAATGCTTTTTATGCCACACCTGGCCATAAAATGGCTTTTACAGCACCCTACGCGTACGGAAGAAGCTGGTTTCTGGCCAAGTGTAGACATAAAACGATGTACACAACACAACACGGGAAGTAATAAAGAATGCCCTCGATCGCATATTTACTTCCCTCGCTTGCAGTTCATATGCGAGTTCGGCCTTTCTTTGTTTTACCACCCTAGTTGTGTAATGTACTATAACTCTCTTGTTTTGCTTTAATGGGCTAGTTTCCTGTAGTAAAAAAAATATATTTTATACTTATTATCTTATTAAGCTTCCAAAACTGATCCCAAATAAATCCATATTCTCTTATTTTCTTGCTTTAAACGATTTTAAAAAGATAAGATATTAAAATAAGGAGACAATTTGACCCTAGCACCCTGTGACGTCATTTATTCAAATTATCTATGAAGCTCCATACTATCGTAGCGTTTTGACACTTCATAAAAAGAAGCTGAATTGACCTGTGAGGAAACTAGCCTATTCTAAATATTTTCTACTGAAGCGACTAAATGCCACACATCCTGTAAATATGACATAATTAAAATATAATTTATTTTGGCATTTTCGGTTTCAAATAAACTAGATAGGTTATTCACCTAGAATAACATAATGTGTAATAATGTTCTCAACAGCGTCTACAGCGGTAAGTAGGTGTCAAGTATTACTTGGGAGATAAAAATGTAGGACTGGCTTGCCTAACACGAACGGTAACGTGGTAACGTGGAGTTAATAATTATAGAAAGGTAAAGGTATGTATGCCCGATATTCACCGAGTCCGTTATTTCGTACAGTAGTTCAACCGGCTCGTTGGTCTAGGGGTATGATTTTCGCTTAGGGTGCGAGAGGTCCCGGGTTCAAATCCCGGACGAGCCCAAATGTTTTTTTTCTTTTTTTCCCTTTTTCCAATAAGGAAATACTTAAATCATTTTGCCACACGGTAATTCTACATAATTATATTGCCGCAAGGAATCAAAACATCAAGCTCGTATTTGTGCGTGCTGTCGTAATTTGATGGGTTTGTGTAAGCCGGAAAAATTGAGAGACGGGTACTTTTATCACTAAGGTGCCGCCTTTTTATTGTATAAGTATATTTCAGCCTAAATGTTGCTTTTGTTTCCTCAAATAACACAGGTTTAATGGTTTATAAAATGTATAGGTAAAGGTTATACCAATAAACCAAAATGATTAAGTTAACATTTAAGCATCTACGTACAATTACGACTGCTTATATCTAATATGTATGTCAAGCAATTTATTTCAAAAACTATTACCAAGTACATAGGGGTCATCTATATAGTACGTCACACCCATGGGGGGGGGGTCTAGCCAAATGTGACAGCCAAGGTCAAATATGTTAGGAAAAAGTGTGATATGGGGGAGGTCTAAAAGTCTGAAAAATCGTGTGACGTACTTTGTGGATGATTTATACTGTTATTACTAGGGATGTAACGATACCGATACCGATACCGATATATCGGCCGCTATATCAGTATCGCCGATAATATACAACCGATATTTGAAGAACGCGAAAAGAATTTGCTGTATGAAAAAAAAACTGCAAAAAGTAATTTCAATTACTGACTTATTTTATGTATTGGTCTATTACCTTGTGCAATGACAATTAATATGTTAATTAAATCTTTGGTTCTTTTTAAAAAATAAATTTGAATTTTGAGTTGACAATCTATATTTTTCTAATATTTTTACTTTACACTTTCAAGGTTGACTCTCTGTTAAATATAGCCAAGTTTTAGGTATAATAAGGACATACAAATATCTGAAGTTCATACTTAATTATTTAGCTAAGATATCGGTATCGGTATCGCCGATATTTACTACAATATATATCGGTATCGTATCGGCAAATCTATGTATCGTTAGTCGTTACATCCCTAGTTATTACATTCATTACATACTTAGGTATTTGAATCCCTGACTGGCTATCATCAATGGTATTTTGATGCTGATTATTACTGTGATTTTGCATACATAATGCCAAAAGTTTATTACTGTTATTTTTTTGATACATAAGTGCGATCGTAGAATAGACAATTAAAAAGATTTTCCATAAAACCAATATTTAAAAGAAAATCCCCAATACCGATACCGAAACCGGAATTAATACTGAATCTACATACTGGTATTCTACAAAATAATCGAAAATTGTAATTCAAGCCTTCAGGAAAATCGTCAAAATGCGACCAGGGTAGTGAAAGCGGTTGAATGAAACACTGTAAGAACTAACCACTTACAATTAACTTAACATGATTGATTCCTTTTTCGTCGTATTCCTGATTGGACATATTCTTGTTTCGGCACCTTCCTGTTTGGACGTATTCCGTCTTCGGCATATTCTTGTTTCGACTCATTTAAGTAAATAAATTATACTATGAAACACTCGTGACTTTGCTAGCGTAACAAAATAAAATAATATTTTTTGTAAAATATTTTATTTACGATATTATACAACCGATATTTGAAGAGCGCGAAAAGAATTTGCTGTAGGTATGAAAAAAAATCTGCAAAAAGTAATTTCAATATCTGACTTAATTTATGTATTGGTCTATTACCTTGTGCAATGATAATTCGCCTATTGACTCGATTTTTTTTCTGTCGTAAATCGATTCTACTATTTGTGAGGAACAAATATCTATATGATACCTAATACATTTGTATAAGTATAAGAGCCACAAATTGTAATCAAAAGTAGCAGATCGCACTGAGCATTGAAAACGCTCTATACAAAAACGGGTCCTCCTATGACGTCATCGCTTCGATCGCTGTACTATGTTATATGAAAAAAATAGCATTTTGCCATTTTGAGCCCGAAAAAGTGCGTTTAAGCAGATATTTGTCATACATTTATTTTTTCAGTGTTATTTAAGCATTCCGAAATTTCTTTAAGACAATAAAATAAATATCGTTTTTTTTTTAAACTTTGTGGTCTCATAAGTTTATATTTTTTATACATTTTTGGTTTATTTCTTTTGTGTTATGATAAATTTGTATTTTCCAATCCATATGACTACATTATGTTATGTTGTATAAAATTCAACATTAGTCAACATCCGAATTACTATGTTAATTAAATCTTTGGTTCTTAATAAGAAAAAAATTGAATTTTGAGTTGGCAATTTAATTATTTTTACTTTACACTTTCAAGGTTGACTCTCTGGTAAATATAGCCAGTAGTCATTGCCATTAGTTATAATAAGGACATACATACTTCATACTTCATTATTTTGCTAAGATATCGGTATCGGTATCGCCGATATTAACTACTATATATCGGTATCGGTATCGTATCGGCAAAACTGTGTATCGTTACATCCCTAGAAAATACTATTGTGTGTTTCTTTATTGCATGCAATTTATTGTATAACTAGTTATATGTATGTCTTGAAAATAAAAAATAACGATACCTAGGATTAATTTTATTTGTTGTATACAATGATTTATGCCGAAAACGGAATGAGCCGAAACAAGAATATGCCGAAAACGGAATACGTCCAAACAGGAATGTGCTGAAACAAGAATATGTCCAATCAGGAATACGACGAAAAAAGGAATCAATCCTCAACATTAATGTGTACTTATGGGTACCTACAATTTTACTACCAAGCGCACAAAAACTATGGGAAAAATTTAATTAAGCTTCTAAAATCAAAAATGAACATTTTTAAAAATAAATGTCTTTTTCTAATGTACAAAATCTTTACATTCATTATTGTGTCTATATTAGTTGATCTATAGATAAATTATAAATGAAATGCAAATAAGGTAAAATGATAATTTTGTTTGGGTTTGTTCTGTTCTTTTTTAATTATTGAGCTTTTTTTATACTTGGTAGTTTTATATGAAGTATGCTTTTTAATATTGATCTCCTAATAAATACACTTTGATCTACTATATTAATAACTAAACTTTAAAAACTGATCAAAAAAATTAATATTATTGGTAAATTTACGGAATAAAAGATTGCCATGTTTGTCTGCCAGCGGCGTAGCTGATGTAAAAAGTCGTTCTAGCTCAGAACCTGACCTATCGAAAAACAGAAGAAGGGGTGGAGGGGGGCTCCGCATAGAAAAAGTAAAGAAATCAATGCTCTTTTTCCTTTAGGATAGGTTGTTTAGGTTACTTGCGTCCCTCAGACTAGAAAATAGACGCGCAAACGAAGCTTCGTCGACTTGCTGGCGGATCATAGTTGCTTCGAAAAAAAACGAAAGTAAAAGCTCTTTTTATCACTCCATTAAGTCCCTCAACGTGTGATTCGCCCTTTGGGTGCTTATTTTAGCTCAAACATATTAAAGCTTTAAATAGCTTAAAATATGAAAGCACAAAAATCGATTTATCAAAATTTAAAAAGGCAAAAAGTAATTTACATAAATCGAATTATGTAATAACTGGTCAAGAGCATGTCGGACCATGCTCAGTGTAGGGTTCCATAGCCGTATCTATAAGAAAATGTGCTACAGATAAAAATAAAGCTAAAAATAAACAACTGGCAAAAGGTCTTAAATGCCGTGTAAATCAATGGCACTTAAAACCTTTTGGTTCAGAAGTTTTTCGGCAATAACTTCAAAACGGTTTATCCCTTACTATTCAAAATAATTTTCGTTGAATGTATTTATTAAGCGTTACCTTCCTGATTTTTTTCATATTTTTTGGATTTACGGTTTAAAAGTTAAAGGGGGGGGACACAATTTATGCAACTTTCGGAGCGATTATTTCCGAAAGTATTCACTTAATCAAAAAAAGTACATAAAAGCCTCTTAATGTTTTTAAAAGAACTATCGAATTATGTACCTCACGTTGATGTTTGCTGAAAAAAAATTTTTTAGCTTCTGTTACATGTATGGAGTGACCCCCCTAGATTTTTTTATTTTTATTATTTAACTACCAAACTTAGTAGCGGCATCTACAAGACATTTATATTCCAAATTTCATCAGTATACGTCTTGTAGTTTTTGAGTAAAATGCCTGTGACATACGGACGGACGGACGGACATGACGAAACTATAAGGGTTCCTTTGTAGCCATTTTGGCTACGGAACCCTAAAACTGTGTCTAAATATTTATATTTGATGATCATTTCTCTTAATTTGGGGCCCACCAAGTAACTATCAGATGTAATTGTCGCCGTCAACTAGCTTAATGCGCTATTTGGTTAGCTGCCTACCCTTTTCATTAAACACACTCCTTATTTTAGGTTAGGTTTGTTAGTCAGCTTGTGTTCCTCAGAGCAGAAATAGAAGCCCCGCGCAGCGGGGCTTCGTCGACCTGCTGGCGGGTCATAATTTAGTGAAAATGCTAGGCAGTTAACCAAATGGCTAATTAAACCAGTTGGCTGTTGGTTTGCGTAGTTCTAAACAGAATAAAATATCGATTGAATTGATTTATTCTGTGTCTCAAAGAAAAAAGCTCAATCATTAAAAAAGTTTTGCCTGCTTTTGCAAAATTAAAACGATCATTAAATTAATACATGCCAAACATTTTTTTCTTAGCTCTAAACAAATTAAAATATCGCTTGATTTGATTTATTTTATATCTCACAGAAAAAAGCTCAATCACTAAAAAATATGGCCAATTACATTTTTTTACTTACCGTTTCTGCAAAATTAAAACGATCATTTAAATACGTGCCAAAAACGATTACTTCAATTAATTTATTTGCAGTAAGTATATTAAGGTTAAATTAGGACATATAAGCGAATTAAAGTATATTAAAATACGTAACTGATAAACACTTAATCGTAAGTTGATATAGGTTAGGAAGAAGAGAAGAAAACATTGAAAACCTAACTAGAGTTAAATAAAACTACGAAACTAGTTGAAATCCCCCAGATCGGACCAGCGCAGGCAGAGTCCCCATAGGGCTGGCTGCGTTCCTCCTCTATATTACACAGCCAATCAGTTCAGTGAGGAATGACCTCCAATGGTCGAGGATGAAACTTTTATATAACTTTGTTTTAAGGGATTTAAGAGCCTTTAAAATGTTTAGCTTATTGTTGTATCGACTATAATAATATTTATGCCACACCTGGCCATAAATTGGCTTTTACCGCACGCTACGCAAAAGCCGATTTCTGGCCAAGTGTAGACATAAAAGATGTACACAACACGGGAGGTAACAAAGAAAGCCCTCGATCGCATATTTACGTCCCTCGCTTGCAGCTCGGACCGCAAACATCTGCGATCTCGTTTTTTATTTGTTTTACCACCCTAGTTATGTAATGTATGTAACAGTAGAATAAATTTACTAGTTTTCTTTAGTTACGCAAGATCATAATCAGCATTAATCCTAATGAATAAGTACTGAAGTAATAAAATTTTGATAAGATTTATTATGTACTATAAATTAACTGTTCAATTTCTATAAGTATAAGTACACCCAATCAGCTTATCATGATTGCGCATTTGCTCAGTCAATAACAAACGTATCGCTTATTGTCTACAAATTTGAACCAAGCCCTGTACAGCATTTTTCATACCTACTAAATAACCGGTTAGCACTTATTAATCCCATAACATTCCCATTTTATATTTTGACGTTTGGAGGTCCTTTACACCTCCAAAACTTAATATTTTGACAACGGAGAACTCACATCTCCATTAATTTTACTATCGATTTATTTTCTATTATTTTAATTGCCTTGTTTTGACGCCTAGAGACCTTTTACATCTATAAAAATGTAGTTTTTAGTTTATTGTAACGTATTAATGAAATCGAATGTAATAATGTTATACGTGTTGTTATATTTAAAAAAAAAGTATAATAAGAGAAACTGGTGAGTTTCTTCCGGCGCTTATTCTCACCATCAGGTCACTCACTACCCGAAGCGCCAAAAGAAAGAATAGAATCAGACTTGTAAAAGAGTCCTTGAGGGCCTACTTGCAGAAATAATAGTATTTTATGCAACAGTTGTATAAGTGGGTTCAAAAAATGCGAATTGCGTGAGTTGCGATACGAGCCGCGAACGCGGCGAGTATCGCAAATAGAGACGCAATGAGCGTTTTTTGACTTAATTATACAACGTTGCATACAATACTTTTTCTACGACTAGGTTTTAAATTATTAAAATACAACATTAATCATAACCTGGAAACAAGGCAAATGTGACGTTTGACTGACAGTATGTGTCTATGGTAAACTTTTTTTTAAATTTAAATATAAATTAAAAATACTTTTTTTATGTTGGCATCAATGAATTTAGTTCGGAAAGTTTTGTTTTTCTTAAAATCCGTAGGAATTTAATTTTTTGTTAAGTTGGCAATTGTGCATTTTTACCGTAAAGTTAAAATTGAGCGCTTAATCCTTGACCTAAGTTTAACCTAGATTTAGAAGTCTGTGGCTGCTAGCAATAACGTAAAGTGACTATAACGACACTAGTGCTGTTATGGGGAATAGAGTATAGACTTCTCTGAACTCATATTATGTATGTTCTTATATTAGTGTTCGTGACCAAGTAAAAGACAGAACAGTACAGGAGTAGAAAAACTATTTTATTTTTTTTTGTTTATCTAACTACTACTACCTAGTCTCTATGTAAAAAGTTGACATTTACCAGCCCTGATTTGAATTATTATTCTTAAACGTTACATTTTCGACGTATTATCTTTAAAGACCAAAGTAAAGTTAGCTAAAGTGACCGCCTGGGAGTAAGCGATACGGCTCTGGACGTGTAGGTGGGTAGGTACCTATTACTTTACTAAAGTGTGGAGTGGACAAAGTACACGACACGTCGCTCCAACCTGATGAGACTTTATTTTTATGTCTCGAGCCGAGAGACCCCGCTTTTAATAAACGTAGGAAAAGGTCAAAGAATATTATTACCTACCATTTTTATTTTACTTTCAACTTTATCAGTCTTGTAATAGGGAGTCGCGACGTCAGGACCAGACTACATCATTTCTCTTCCAGTAATTAGCGGATAACGCAAATTTACAGGATTAATTTGTCTCTATAATTATGCAGACATGATTTCGAGTTATATCATAAATTAACAGTAAGAACAACATTGACTATTTTTTACTCAGGTCGGCAGTTATTATATGTACATATATTATGTAACGACATTGTGAGTGTAAAGCTTATATAAGCTATCATAAATATATTGCAATTCAAGCATCTTGCATTCCAAGCCATAATAACTTTTTTTACGAAATGGGAGTAAAAGCGTAAAATGAAGCGTGGGACATACAGCGTGTATTTTTGATATACTTTCAAATGTTCTATTTCAAATGTACCTACGGCTTTCATATATTTATGTAGTGAGTGCGTTTTCATGAAAATACGGATTTGCTAAACAATGAATACAATATTTATTGATTCTGAGGCGGGACGAAGTTCGCCGGGACAGCTAGTTCCTTATTAGTACATTGTGTATCTAGGGCGGTAAGTAAGGAATTACAAACGAGTGTTTGTTATAAGCCCGAGGTGAAACCGAGGGCTTTAATAACACGAGTTTGTAATTCCTTTACCGCCCGTGGCACACATAATGTTTTTCATCACACTTGTGAGGAAATCTTACTAATATAACCTTACTAATATGACAATAAAATATTCAGGCAGACAGTGACATTAGTGACATACGCCCATAGACAATGCGAATGTCAAGTCACGTTCAGAAACCATAGCGGTAAAGACCCTATAACGACTGATTTTATATTTCCAAAATACTGAAATACACTATTTAAACATTTCATTAATGTTACCGAAATTATGTGTTTACATGTATTTGCAATAAATAACAGTTATCTTTAAATAAATATTTCAGTGATAAAAGTTAAAAAAGTAAGTTGGCGTTTCCTTTGAACATGGCAAATAAAGAGTTAAACAGAACCAGCGTTTCAAATTTAAAAAGAAAACCATTACGCCCTAGGGCGTAATAGGTCATTTATGCCCCGCAAAACCTACGTGTAATGACAATATTTTCGAGCAAGTGTGATGAAAAAAATAATTCAGTTCGCAATGTATCGCTACTTTGTTTTTATTCAATGGGTAACTACTTTGCACTTGCTGTCATGACGTCACAACTGTCATAGCTGCTTGAAAACAAAATGCCTGTAACTTAGGCCGCAATAAGAAAACCAACTGCTAAAAGTATTATCTGTATTTGGTTCTATAAATAACTGGTTTACTTAGCCACGTCACTGTCAAAACTGTAAAAAAATGGTAAGTACACTAATGAATGAGCAGCCCACCAGTCGAGCATGTGGCGTGGTTCTCAGAGCCAGGCTCGGCCCTCTCGATAATAATATATTAAGACGTCTTCGGCGTCTGTCGGTCGTCAGAAACGTAGTATTTTAAACATTGTCACAGAATAACTACGTACAGAAGTCCCACTTTCTCACAAAACCTGCGTTCGGGTTACAAAACATGCGCCGAATCCTACCGTCTCGCTCTAACTCATAATTTGTGCTCTTTCTGGTCACCATGCCCACCGCTATGGCTGTCGACAGAAATATATATATTTTTTAATCTTTATTTTTAGGGAGCTTTTGTCAGACTGACTATGCCAGCTCCGTTAAGCCTCTACCGTACAATCTTCAAAGCAAATAATACAATAAAAAATTTACATAAATACCTAAAAAAAACAAAAGGGTTACCAAATTAGTACACTATGTTTTAAAAAAACCGTATACAAACTTGGCGACCTTTGAGTGGGGCTCGAGTCCGGACACACTCCACCAACAAGTGCTGCACATCCTCGATGGAACCACACTCTTCGCAGTTGGGCGACTCTCTCTCAGGTTTGCACATCTCTGATGAGAACATCAGAGATGTGCAAACCTGTTCAATGGAACGTGTCCGGACCGAAGCCTGTGCGCGCTAACAATTTCCGACCTGCTTAAACCTCCTTGGTCAAACCAGGGAACGCGAGGAGGCTCGCATTGTAACGTCCTGTACAAGATGCCTTTGTCCTTCACGTGCACCTATCTGAGGTATCGGGGCTCTCAGACGGATAAAACTGTTTAAATACGGTTGTTATAGTTAGATAGCTACCTAGTAAGGAAATCTTTAGCTGGGTGATGCTGAAGAATTCTCAGCAACTCTAATGTGAATCAAATCAGTTCTGTTAAAAAACACTGAGCTTGTTTTAGGTAGGGACCCATATTCCAAATTAAAACAATACTGTTCGCATTTCAATATTTTTTATTAAATATTCAATAAATAAAAATGTAAAACTTAAATCTACAATATTTTGAACACATTGAATAGACACAAAAAGTATATCCCTGTAAAATCAGATTATTTACACTTCGAGAATATTTCGAAATTGTACCTACGAATCATAACATTAGCGCATTAAGTTCCACAAATAAAAACGAAATACGACAATATTATACGAGACCTTTACTACGACCTAACTTATACTAACGTCTATAAAAATAACTCTTGCATAATTCAAAGAATGCTTTCGTGCCAGAATTCAGTCGCACAAAAATAGCACCGGGGAAACAATGGGCCTATCCACCAAATAAATTACGCTAATCAGATAAATTGACGACAACATTGTTTAAATTAGCCATGATTAAATACCACTTTCACGAAACATAAATACTAAATGAGGCCTAAGCGGCCAAGAGATAATATAAATCGTTGATTCGAGTAAAAAATAATTAGAGGTGTATATAAATCGTCAGATTAATATACTAGTACTTGGACCGATTTTCCTCAAATGTTTACAAACATTTTATTTACTAATCTTCCAAGGAAACGTAGTAATTTAGCTATTGTTTTAGACCGCTCAAACACTTTTCACTGACGAGTATTTCTTAATCTAAGAGATTCGAATTTTATTTAAAACTAGTTCAGTTCCATTTTACGCCTGACAATCGCTCCGGTCGGCGCTATCTGGCCAGTCACACACATTCAGCTTGACATTGAACACGGTGCCTGGCTGGCATGTGAACTGCACCCCCTCTCCGTTGACACAACGCCAGTACTGAAAAAAAAATATTTTTACTCGGCAATTTGGCTAGAAGCGCATATAAAGCCGTCTGAATAAAAATCGATAGTTAATCTTCACTGACAATGCGGTCATTGGAGTAGGCTTTTGTGTTTCTTTTGTGATTTAAATGTCTACCTACCTATTACTACTTGCTACTAATAAATTGTTATTTATAATTAGATTGATTTTAAAAAGAATCCAACGTTTTGACTGAAAATCACTAGGTAATATGTATTTCGACGATTTGTTACAAAATAGGAAAAAAACAAAACAATACTTATTGTCGCGTACCTTATCACACTTCTTTTTGTCGGGAATGTAGTCCTCCTCATCGTCACACACATTGTGGTTATCGACTTCATTGTCCTGAAACAATGACAATTGATAGTAAGTAGAATATTTAGCAGGGATGCTGGTTCGATTGCAGTTAGATCTCTATCTTTTTCCTTCCTTTTCATATTTATATCAATCAATCTTGAAATGAAGTTTCACATTTCCGCCTTAAAAGTAAACAATATTTTACCGTAGGCTGTTCGATGTCCGGCGTCTCCGGCGCTACACTTGCTGGCACCTCCGGTTCCCATGCAGGAGCTGATGTGGTAGTCGTGGTTGTTGACGCACTAGTGACGGGTTTAGAGGACGGCCTGGCTGTCGACACTGGCTTGGGTGTTGCTGGTTTTAAAGTGGTCGGTCTTGCAGTTGTGGGGATGGGAGCGCCTTCCGATGGATTAGAAGCGGTTGATGGTGGACGGGCCCATTCTGGCTGCAAAGATAACATATTATAATCAGTGTTTTTGCAATAAACTTTACGACTCTCCGAGAAATTATATTAAATACAGAGGCGCGTCACGCGTTGCATTTTCCGCATTTATCTAGAGCGGAAATCATAACCTAAATAAAAGTTTGCTTTTTCGGATGCTCGTAGTATAGAGCTGAAATGAAAAAACGCTAAAATACTTACTGTAGGTGTAGTATGCCCGGTACGAGGAGGTGGCACAGTGTAAGTGCTCATGTGTTTATGCAGAAGCTTCATCAACGGATTCTCGTCACCGCAGAGTCCCTTGAAGTCGTCCATATCGACAGCCCAAGTCATGGCTCCCAGATAGCCCTTCTCCTTGATCCAGTTCATCTTAATTTCTACACTACGAGGGTCTTCATAACCAACCCACTGTGTTCCTTTGTAGGCGTAGGGGCATTTACCAGCTTCATCCCACTTCTTGGTCCAGCCTGAATCTTTTCCGTCTACTTCAGTACAAATCTAAAACAAAACGATTGTACTTAGTCTACATTTATCTCTGAATAAAGGCATGAGTGTCCAAAATCTGCGAGCATCGCTTCCTAAGTGACTTAAGAGTGAGTGAATAACAAGTTGAATTACCTCATAGTAGGCCCAGAACCCAGTAGCATTTGTATACGGTGCAGGATCTCCACCTCCCGCCTCCTTGTTGATGTAAGTGCCGAGATTGTAGTTGGTGTTACCTGCAGACAGGGTGAACGATCGCCCATAGAACGGTATACCGACTACCAGCTTGTTAGAAGGGCAACCCTTTTCTTCCCAAAGGTGAAGACCATCGTTCTGAAATTAATACCAAATATTTACCTCACACTCCATAGAACGATCTAATCAAATCTGATGTGACGTAATGATTAGAAATAAGACATATTTAAAATACATGTTGATATATCATTGTAATATCATCCTTTATTTTCGTGCTCAAGTGTTCATGAAGGACATATTTGCGTTAATCAAGACCATCGACAAAAGAACTTGTAAATATTCCCGTTTCTTCAAGCCACGCGCCTAGTATATGGAAGTAGTGGATGATAAGATAACGTTACAATGTCACGTCTTACGCTTAGGTGTTATTATAGTTGAGACGCCTACTCGTTTATGCCAGCAAATTTTCTGTTCATGCATATCTATTAGTGTCGCTGTCAGGTAAGTAATTGCAGTTATTAAGAAGTATGAGTACAAAAATTATAAAAGATCGGCCTCGGTAGCAGCTCAAAAATAGAGCAATTGGAGATCATACCACATTGAGTTTCTCGTATGCCCATTGGTCGTGCGGTCGCCTGTACAAGGGCGAGTGCACGTCGGCGAAGCCGGCCCAGTTGCCGCGCAGATCGTACGACATCACGTGGATCGCATCCAACTCCCTATATGCGGAAAAAAAATACTTACTTAAGATTAACCTGTTTGCTAGCTATAAATACGATCACGGACAATTCGAATATTCGGGTCATTTTCTATATAATTGTTCATAGATGACCCGAATTCATTGTCCCTGAGTGTACATACAAAGTTGGCAAATAACCTCGAGGTAATCCTGTATTTTCATTATATTGAATTCCAGCATAAGTTCCGAGAAAATTATTGGCACGAGCATGGATTCAAACCCGTATAAACTTTTGTTAAGGTATTTTCTAGATCGACGTTCTGTCTGTGTTGCGAGTAGTTCAAGTGTTTAATTGAATTACGTATACAAGGTGGAACGGAACGAGGAACTTTCCTGCAAATGTGGCATTGTTTAGCCTTAGTACATTATTTCCTCCAAATAAACTAAGTTAATATCTATCACCGTTTTCAAGTTACAGCTTGTTAAACTTTCATGCAAACTGCGTGTTTCAATTCAACCCTACTTAGGGGCCATACTCGGACACGTGTAGCGGTAGCGGCGGAGAAGTACCTAGTAGGGTTGTACAAACATTAAAAAGTACTATTTGCATAGTTTTGTTTTTCTTTATTATTACAAGCATTTAACTATTGCAAATCGATTCTTCATCAAATATATGACACTATATTTTCAGGAAACTCCTTCGTTACATTCCACCCGATAATCGATGATTAAAATCGAGACCTCAATATAGCTACATAGCGTCATATGTGTAAAATCATCAGTGACAGTTTTCTTTATGACGAAGTAGTCTGTACTCGTTCAGATCCAGTACATTGGTACATCGATCTGAAGTTTGCGAGTGGCATCGGTGCGGTGAGTTCCCGCCTTTGTCGGATACAGTTGGGCCACAGCTTCTGTATTATGTTCGATTAAGAAAAACTTACTGGCACAAATCCGGTACATGGTAGCCTTCCATCAGCCTGAAGTTGGCGAGTGGCACGGCCGCGGTGAGCTCCCAGCCTTTGCCGGCACGGATGAAGGCGCGCCTCAGCTCCTGCACGAGGTACAGAAACCGGTCCTTGTCGGAGAAGGAGCCGCCGCGGTCCGCCGCTCCGGGATACTCCCAGTCCAAGTCGAGGCCGTCGAAGTTGTATTTGTTGAGGAAGTCTACAAATATATTTTTTTAATAATAGTTTACTATTCTCATTTCGTCTGACTTAATTTGACAAATTCGGACGTAGGTATTTTCAAGATTGGAGGAAGTATGCTTGCAGGAATAGTTGCCAAAAAGAATCCTACGCTCTAAAAAGGCCCAAAATTCAAAATTTATTTTCTTTGAAGATATTTAACAGGCGAATTTATCGCTAAGAGAGTACGAACATCTTAATATTCAGCTAAGAAGCCTTGAAAGTATGTAACTCCTTGGTATCGTGGTTTGAAAATGTAACTTGCAAAGTGTCATTTTGCTCGGTCAGTTCTCTAGCTAAAGTATCCCCCTGCATAGTTGTTATGACTTAAGAAATAGCTTTGTCTGTAGCGCAGTGCGGAATATTACGACGAATACAAATAAGCACACCTACGTTGCCTTGACAAAAAAAAATACAATTTTCACGAAACGGAATATCAGTTCTGTATAACCTCATGTAAATTTAGCAATTTCCTTATTCCCGCATTGATATTTTCCTTTTTGATCCGCATAAAAGTCAACAAAGAACATAATACAACAGCAGATAAGCACACTATCTCAATGTAAATCTTATTTGAAAACGTCGAAAGATAGGGAACGCCTGCGTGTGCAGACCAGGGCTTACATCGAGCATGATATATCTCGGAAATATGACATTTATTCGAGTTGAGTCAAAGCAAAACGGGCTACCGTAGAACAATATAAAAATTCCCGCTGTCGTGGCACAGTCGTGATGAGAATGTTTACGTGGGTATTATATATTTTTAATCACGCGAGGCTCGCCCACCACTGCCTATTATTCAAATGTGTTTATGTAGGAAAAGTGGAAGGGTGTTCCTCTTCTCGTAAATTATTCATTTAAGCCGGAATTTGCAAGGGTTTCCATAATTAAGAAAAACTACAACAGTGCAATACCACCTCATAGATACCCCTAACTACTTCTACTAAAAGTGTATCCTCGTAAACTGTACCTAACAAAAATCACCAGATGATGACTGTTGTGATTACCAAGCATTACGGTTTTGAACGATAATTATTAGTTTTATTTTTTTTAAGGTGGGAGAGATTCCTTACAGAATTAAGTTCGCCTTTGAGCATAGCCATTGATATTTGTATGATTTTATATGCAATAAAGTGTGTGCATATCTACCTATATATATTATTGTATGAATCATACTAAGTACTATTATTTACGAGTTCTCTAACTATGTCAACACAAACTAATCACGTAATATGGAATCACGGGACGTAAAACAGCGTTTTGCTTTCACAGTTTGTCGCTTCAGCCGGTATCCGGAAAAACGCAAGCGCATAACGCAACATAAATGTTTCCGCGGGCTTATGTAATTCCAGTGTAATTTGTGACAAAACAAAGACAAGTTAGTTACGTTGTATTATTTGTCTGGTGTATATTTTATACGAGTGGACCCGCTTATAAGTTCCCAGGTAGCGTCCGGAGGGCAACATCTTAAATGTCTCTCTTTTGCTTCGGCTTAGTCGGGTAAAAAGTATTGTAAATGTTAACCGGGGTTATAATCAAACTGTACACCAAATTTCATGGGAATCGATCCAGTAGATTTTGCGTGATGTGCACACAAAAATACAAACAGAGAACAACAAACACAAACACAGCAGTCTTACGTAGGTACTAAGTACAATTTTATTATATGTACACTCACGGACAATGAATTCGGGTCATTTTCTACACTGAAAAAAAAGTGATCTAATCAAGCCCACTTTTTGCTTAATTAGAAAAATTGTAATTGTTTTAATTATTTAATTAATCAAATCCATAAATAATACTTCATAACTACAATAAAGTTCAATTGATCGAAAATTTTAATGAAGTAACATATTATATTTGATCAACTTCTTAATTGAGTTTAATCATCTATTAAATATTTCTTGATTATATTAATCAAAAAACATATTTCGTACATTAAAGTCATGGTTGGATTTATTAAGTCACTTTCAATCATTTCAATTTGATTGCTGCAATTAGCTGACTTAATCTGCTCGCTATACATCAAGTTACTTTGTTATCACAATCAATTTTTAGGGTTCCGTACCAAAATGGTAAAAAAGGAACCCTTATGGTGCGACTCTGTCTGTCTGTCTGTCTGTCTGTCTGTCTGTCTGTCTGTCCGTCTGTCACAGCAAGATATCTCAGGATTTACTGATGCTATCGACTTGAAATTTGGAATAGTGTTAAAAACCGCTAATTCGAGCCTATGGAACAGAAAAAAAATCCTATACCTTTTTTACTTTTCTTTTAAAGGGGACCGAAATGGGATGTCTAAAATCAAAAGTTGAGTTAATATATCGAGTGGGATATCAAATGGAAGGGCTTAATATGAAGATTTCAAAACCGTTTTTATTTTTTTCAGTAAACGTGTAGTTTTTGATTTAAGACCAAAAACGTTTAAAATAATACCATTCCCCCCCTATTATTTCCGAAGTTACTGAACAGAAAAATCTGAAATAATTACCGATTATTAATATTATCCTAAATATTACAGGAAAAATAAAACGGTTTTCCTAACTTGCAGCGTTTTTTAGAAATTCGCAAAAATCGTAAGACAACCTTATTTGCTCCTACTAAACTAACCGCGGCATATGTCGATGTATGGGGACAACAGTTTTACAAGAGCAAAGTTAAGTTTGTCCCACCATACAATTTTTCTTGAATTATTCACGTATCTACTGACGATTTTATACGGAACCCTCGGTGCGCGAGTCCGACTCGCACTTGACCGGTTTTTTTGATTTAGGTAATCAACTTTTTTTCTCAGTGTATGAACAATTATATAGAAAATGACCCGAATTCATTGTCCGTGAGTGTACTAGCTCAGAGTACTTGTCGCTCAGTTTTGCACTTTAGCTTAAACCCGCATCATAAGTAGGTTAACACAACAGTAAGTGACTAATAGGTACTTTCATCTAACTAAACTCCTAAGGCACGGCGTGGTACTAAAACACGTGTACTACATTATTAATGAATCTCTCCGCGCAACAGATTCTCCAATAAACAACAACACGATTAACATACTCGCGTAATGGTTTGGTTGTCTTAAAGGCTTAATACAATACCCTATTAACCCTATTTGATCCTCGGGCAATTAAGGCACTGACCGCAATAATTCATTAAACGTTTTCAAAATGGAAAATTTAATTTTGTGTTTACTTAGCTAATCGATTTTATGTGAGTCACTTAGTTTAAAAGATCCTCATGTCATATAAATATTAAATTTTAGTTTTAACAAGACAATTTGCGCTGATTAAATCACCGTACCCATACTGCAAAAACCGCTTATCTGCATTATCCGCTTCATAGAGTTGCGAGAAAAACGCATTTAAAGGATTATATGCTAATAAAATTGTAAAGTTTAGTTGTTACATAGGTACCTAAGCTGTACGATTTTATTTGCGGTAACGGGACGATATATATTATTATGTCATTTACATCCCAACCCTTTACAGCGTTCGTGTTCACGGGTAGGCGGCTGTAAAGTAAAGGGTGACGAAAAGTCGGAATACTCGTATATGTAACTGATAATTTTAGAAAACGTGAAACACTATCATTAATAAGTCGTTCAGAAACCTAAATGTTTTTATTAAAGTGAAAATTGAAAAATTTTATGTCTCGCGTGGGACTCGAACCCTCATCTCTACAGTTCTCCAGGCCAACATAGCAACATAGGCGCCTTACCAGTAAGTGCCACCGAGGTGTCGCTCGAGTTATCACATCCTTCAATTTGTCGCTCCATCTTTTTTTCATACATTTTTCCGGAAGGCATGACCCGTGGGTATGCGGGTCCTGTTAATTTTTAAATTTTCACTTCAATAAAAACAGTTCTCCAGCAAATAGTGATGCTGCACAACCATATGCAAATACTTAGAACTGCCAGAAGGCTGGAGGCCACTTGAAGTATATTATCGCACGGCAATGTTCTAATAAGTTCGGACCACCATCGTAAGCTCTCATGAACTTACGATTATTGATACAGAGCCCAAATAAACAGAAAAATATTAAAGGTGACCTACTGTAGACAAGGCTGGATCCGAACTCGCGTCTCTGTCTTGCTGGGACAACGTGCTAACCACCACGTCAGTTACCAACCAGGTAGAAATTTTCCATGTATTTGTAACAGCCTATTAACGACCTTTATATCTTTTTCCGTTTGAAAACCTTTACGCGTTAGCTCCACTCTAGGACATGCGATTGCGTACGCACTGCCCCGTATTTACACACCTTATCAAGAACTTACCAACGATGCTCCTAACGAAGGTCATCCTGGAGCTAGTCTGCGCGACCATGTGCGAGTACTTGGAGCCGCCTTCGGCCCAGCCACCCACAGCCACCATGAACTTCACATTGGGGTGCGACGAGCGCAGAGACGTGAAGTTGCGGAACCCACTCTTTTCTTCGTCCAACTGGAAATTATGCATTATTATTGAAGCATTGTTTATTAAGTTTTGAGAACTTAACTACAGCTTGATAAATATCGAAATAAATACGTCCATAAATAAAATAACACACACTATTTTTACAGAACCTGTGCTTTCGACGACACACTAGTTAAAATGCGCTGACATTTCTTCCTTAAAGTGTTAAGCAAAATTTGACACTGCTTTATCAAATACGACGGGGTCAATCACGAGGACTTCGTATCTTCTCGGTAATGCCAATAAAGGAATAATTAGATGTGAATGTATAATAAGATGTACCCAGAAAATTGTTATAATGGCTCATCGATAATGATAATAAGCGAACACGAGGCCCCAGTGCATCTTCTCGATGACGCCGATGAAGCAGTAGATGACTTGAGTGCATAGATCGACGGGGATGTTCTCGATACCATGCCGATGCCACGCAGATACACTTACTGAAGAAGCTTACGACTAGTTTTCTACCGTACGATGTGCATAGAAAATATTTATAATGGGCTTACCTCGGGGTCGATCACGAGGACTTCGTGCGTCTTCTCGGTGACGCCGATGAAGGAGTAGATGATGTGAGTGCATAGGTCGACGGGGATGTCCTCGATGCCATACCGGCCGACGCCGGGCCGGTAAACGGCCCAGTTACTGAAGTAGCATACGATGCGCGCTCTGCCATCCGCTGTGCACAGATATGATTGATATTACAGATCCTAATGAACGCAAAGCCTTAAAAAAATAGGTATATGACAGAAAAAGGTGACCAAAAAACCGAACTATGTACTTATACTGAGAGACTATATTACCTACTTTGTCTTGATACCTACATATCAATAGCGTGAACAGTTGAACACGATACAGAAGTCTGCAATTTTTACGAGGGGGGGAGGTCAACGTAACTGAAATAAACTGAAATACGTCGCAGTTTGAAGAATATTGTTACAAAAACAAGTACATTTATAAAATTCTCAAAAACGCTTTTAATGTTATCTTTACACTTGCATGGCTTTAAGTAAAAGAACTTTCTCTCAATGTTGTACATAAAACATTTCTCATATTCATATATTATTTTCGGCTAATTTCACAAACCTGCTCATCAGACAAACGCTGCACCCATCAGGATTATTTTTATATCGCACCTCAGACACAAAGCTTACCGAGAGCTTTTAACATCCACTATTAATTTTCTCAAATTAGGATGTAAAATTTGGAACAGAAAAAACAAAAACAAAAGGCATTATGGTTTGACAATAAATTAATCTGTTAAAAATCCTCTCAAGAAATATCCTTATAAATAAAATTTATTAGAACCTATACGACTTTCAATTCGTTTCATTGCTATTTCTAGATTCAACGTAAATAAATTTTCCAATAACGACTTTTCGAATCCCATATTTTCTTAATTGCTAAAACTGGCCCGTATGGGTTTTTAATGCATTCAATGGCCCTTTTTATGGCAAGGATAAACCAACGGTCCAATAAGTAATTGCGTTCCCTGGAAGAGTATTACTGTACTGGGGTTATCACCGCCGCGTCGCTTCTTCGCTAAGCCAAACTAAAACGGGGCTTAGTTATCTACTGACGAAGTAAGACGCCATACCCATCCTGCATTTTCTTATGGAGTGCTGTTGGTAGAACGAACCTCGTTTATAACGCTGCACATTTTATTCAATTACGAATTAGTGGAAATTTGCTCTCAAGTTCACACAAACTGTATAACCTCCTAAGGCCCAGAGCACTTTTGGTGTTTTTGAATTTTTATGAAATAAGGTTCCAAAGCTTATTTCATAAAAGTTCAAAACTAATTTCGAATTAGTCCTCTAGGTAGTAACCGTGGGCCGCAGGAGGATAAGATCTTATACAGTCCTTATACTCGTAGCGATAACTATCCTAACCTAACTGACGTGTGTGCTACTTGAGCTAACTACTAACTACGACTACGACTAATTTATAAAATTGTCCGTGTAAAATTCTTTTAAATTCTCTTTCTTTACTCTGTACTACGTGAATAAGAATATAAAATATATATCTAAAATATGTTCACAGCCAAGGCAATCCTTTAGCATGTATAGGTACTAAAACTAAAAACCAAAAAATAATATGTTAATTACCCCAAAGAAATGGATAATCAACGATTCATATATACATATACAAATATTTATACTTTTTAACCTGTTATTTTTGAAGTTGGTGCCTGCCACGTAAACCTGGCTGTGTTGAGCTCCTTAGCTGGCACCGACTTCAAAAATAACAGGTTAAAAAGTATAAATATTTGTATATGTATATATGAATCGTTGATTATCCATTTCTTTGGGGTAATTAACATATTATTTTTTGGTTTTTAGTTTAGGTTTTTGGAAGTCGGTTTTTATTTTTTGTTTTAAAAATTTACTTTATTTTTAAATTTTTAGTGGCGCTGGAAAAATATTATTTTAACCAAATAGACTTAAGTCTATTTAGTTAAAAGAAAAAAATCCATATCGGTCTAGACGTTTTCAAGTAACCGAGGAACAAGCCTACATAAAAATTGCTCTTTGTTTTGAAGTCGGTTAAGACTGGGAACTTATTTCTAATAAGAAATGCACGAGAAAGTAAGAAAAATACCGAAATCGCATATGTGTGCCTATGATATTTGAAGAGTTCCCTCGATTTGTCCAAGATCCCATCATCAGATCCTGATTTGGTTGCAATGGGTCCACCTCGGAGGTATACCCTTTTAAACAAAAAAAGAATTTTCCAAATAGGTTCAGCCGTCTTCAAGTAATCGGGGAAGAAACCTAGATACAAATTTACTCTTTGTTTTGAAGTCGGTTAACACTAAAAACTTGTTGCTAATAAGAGATGGACGAGAAATTACGAAAAATACCGAAATCGCTATATGTGTGCCTATAATATTTGAAGAGTTCCGTCGATTTCTCCAAGATTCCATCATCAGATCCTGACTTGGTTGCAATGGGACCACCTCGAAAGTCTACCCTTTCAAACAAAAAAGGAATTTTCCAAATCGGTTCAGCCGTCTTCAAGTAATCGGTGAACAAACACACAAAAAAAAAATAAAAAAAAAAAAAATAAAAAACATACAGACGAATTGAGAACCGTCCTTCTTTTGGAAGTCGGTTAAAAAGCGTCTTCATCGGCCTCGGCCGTAATAAAATTGTTTCGCAAAGTGCCATCAATTACATAAAGAATTTAATCACAAAGGACATGTGGAATGAATGAAGTTAGAACTCACATTCTACCGCAGTCATAGCGGCCGCCAGGAAGGCCAACGACGCTAGGATCGCACGCATCTTGTACCTGAAAACAATTGTATAATCATGTTAATAAAAATAAGTATATTATCTTCCTGCTACGCACAAGTCTGGCTTAGATAATGAACTACCTCTACGGTAGTTAAAAATAAAAGTACAGTTGTCATCAGATACTTCGTAGCAAACTAGGCGCTCACAAACATCTGAACACGGCTCTATTGTCTAGGCGTTAGATAGAGTGCATGTTCAGATAGTTCTGGTATAGATGTATGTGTTGGTCACTTTACATAATCTAGAGCTATTCTTTCATTTTACGCATGTCCGTAAATGATAAAATTAAGTTTCCGCAGTGGTACATATGTAAACAACCATAATTTGAGAATAATGTGTTTTATTAATCTAAATATATAAAAGAAGAAACTGACTGACTGACTGACTGACTGACTGACTGACTGACATATCAACGCACAGCCCAAACCGCTGGTCCTAGGAATTCCAAATTTAGCATGTAGGTTCCTTATAAGGTCTAGAGGTGCACTAAGAAAGGATTTTTCAAAATTCACCCCCTAAAGGGTTCAAATAGCGGTTCAAAGTTTGTATGGAGAGTCTACGATTTTAGAAGTAAGAGGTTTGAAACTTCATGTTTAGACTCTTTATTAGATAACAAAAAAAGTAATTTCACTGTTTTTCGAAATTCATCCCCTAAGGGGTTAAAATGGGGTTTGAAAGTTTGTTTATCAACGCACAGCCCAAACCGCTGGTCCTGGGTATTCCAAATTTAGCAAGTAGGTTCCTTATAAGGTCTAGGGGTGCACTAAGAAAGGATTTTTCAAAATTCATCCCCTAAGGGGTTTAAATGGGGGTTGAAAGTTTGTATATCAACGTACCGCCCAAACCGCTGGTCCTAGGAATTCCAAATTTAGCACGTAGATTCCTTATAAGATCTAGGGGTGCACTAAGAAAGGATTTTTCAAAATTCGTCCCCTAAGGGGTTTAAATGAGGGTTGAAAGTTTGTATATCAACGTACCGCCCAAACCGCTGGTCCTAGGAATTCCAAATTTAGCACGTAGATTCCTTATAAGGTCTAGGGGTGCATTAAGAAAGGATTTTTCAAAATTCGTCCCCAAAGGGGTTTAAATGGGGGTTGAAAGTTTGTTTATCAACGCACAGCCCAAACCCCTGGTCCCAGGAATTCCAAATTTAGCATGTAGGTTCCTTATAAGGTCTAAGGGTGCACTTAGAAAGGATTTTTCAAAATTTACCCCCTAAGGGGTTCAAATAGGGGTTCAAAGTTTGTATGGAGAGTCTACGATTTTAGAAGTAAGAGGTTTGAAACTTTATGTTTAGACTCTTTATTAGATAACAAGAAAAATTATTTCACCGTTTTTCGAAATTCATCCCCTAAGGGGTTTAAATGGGGGTTGAAAGTTTGTTTATCAACGCACAGCCCAAACCGCTGGTCCTAGGAATTCCAAATTTAGCTCGTAGGTTCCTTATAGGGTCTAAAGGTACACTAAGAAAGGATTTTTCAAAATTCATCGCCTAAGGGGTTTAAATGGGGGTTGAAAGTTTGTATATCAACGTACCGCCCAAACCGCTGGTCCTAGGAATTCCAAATTTAGCACGTAGATTCCTTATAAGGTCTAGAGGTGCACTAAGAAAGGATTTTTCAAAATTTACCCCCTAAGGGGTTCAAATAGGGGTTCAAAATTTTTATGGAGTACGATTTTTAGAAGTAAGAGGTTTGAAATCTCATGTTTAGATTTTTATTAGATTACAAGAAAAGTAATTTCACCGTATTTCGAAATTCATCCTCTGAGGGGTTTAAATGGGGGTTGAAAGTTGGTATATCAGCGCACCGCCCAAACCGCTGGTCCTAGGAATTCCAAATTCAGCACGTAGGTTCCTTATAAGGTTTAGGGGTGCACTAAGAAAGGATTTTTCAAAATTCATCCCCTAAGGGGTTTAAATGGTGGTTGAAAGTTTGTATATCAACGCACAGCCCAAACCGCTGGTCCTAGGAATTCCAAATTTAGCACGTAGGATCCTTATAAGGTCTAAATGTGCACTAAGAAAGGATTTTTCAAAATTCATCCCCTAAGGGGTTCAAATACGGTTTCGAAATTTGTATGGAGAGTCTAAGATTTTAGAAGTAAGAGGTTTGAAACGTCATGTTTAGACTTATTATTAGATTACAAGAAAAGTGGTATCACCGTTTATCGAAATTCATCCTCTAAGGGGTTTAAATAGGGGTTGAAAGTTTATATAGAGAGATCGGAATAGGTAGAGTATATTTACCTAAACTTCGAAGAACAAAGTCGAAAAGTGGAGACTCCCTTACAACTAAATTTTTTTCCGGGACTTAAGCCCCGGAATCTTACTAAAAAAATATTATTGGTATTCTTTCGCACATTTCTCGAGCATTTTCAGTATTGCTGTCTGTTTCTAATAGTGCTGTCTCTTTCACTCCTTCGAAAATTTCGCCATAACTATACTGAAGTGTAGTTCAAAGGCCCATAAGGGGTCCTGAAAACGCCTGAAAACGGGTTTTCAGGTTATTACGCCATCTTATAGAGGGTGTTCTGAAACGGACTGAAAACATGTTTCAGGCCCCTGAAAACAACGTTAATGTAGGTGAATTTTCGATCTTCTACTATGTGAAAGAGCCACCGGCGCAAAAGTAATGTGTGTATGTGTGTTGCGCCGATGGTATAGGTTAAAACTTCAAACGTGATTTTCCGTGCTTTAGAAGCGTTTTCTGCAGGCTGAAAGGTGATTTCAGGCCGTTTCAGAGGTGGCTCTTTCACATAGTAGAAGATTGAAAATTAACCCAAGTTGCCGTTGTTTTCAGGCGCCTGAAACATGTTTTCAGTCTGTTCCAGGACACCCTATATCAGATGGCGCAATAACCTGAAAATCCGTTTTCAGGACCCCTTATGGGCCTTTGAACTACACTTCAGTATATGGCGAAATTTCTCGAAGGAGTGAAAGAGACAGCACTATTAGAAAGAGACAGCTATACCTACCGAGAATGTTCGAGAAATGTGCTAAAGTATACCAATAATATATTTTTTTAGTAAGATTCCGAGACTTAAGTCCCGGATAAAAAAATTGTTGTAAGGGACTCTTCACTTTTCGACTATGTTCTTCGAAGTTTAGGTAAATATACTCTACCTATTCCGATCTCTGGTTATATTAAATTGTATATTTAAACTTTTAACATTCGAAAATCTTCACACTAATATTATACTTAAATGTGAAAGTTTGTGAAGAAGATGTTTGTTACTAAATAACGGGGTAACAACTGGATGGATCAAGCAGAAATTTGGCATGTAAGTAGACCAAGTCCTGGATTGAAACAAAGGATACTTTATATCCCGGTAAAGAGTTTCTTTGGGACAATAACGGGAACAACGCGGGCGAAGCCGCGGGAAATAGCTAGTAAAATTATAAAAATGTAATGTTGTTTACATTTATGAGATTTTCTCATAGACCAAGATGGGACCGTCGAAAACTCTACCTGATCTATTACCAGGTTAAATCCAAAGGATAATAAGATTTTTAAGCAATTGAAAAAAAGTTGGGCCCTGGTAGCCGTTGGGGCACTCTTTTGTCCTTTTGCACAGTCAAGAAAAAAAATGTTTGAAATAAGTTTCTATAAAAAAGCGAGTCGGACTCACACACCGAGGGTTCCGTACAAATACATAAATTTAAAAATATAGTATTTTAATAAAGAATATATTTTTTATGATTTAATTACAAATTTATAGTTTTCAGATTTTTCCCTATAAGTACTTGTAATATAAGACGGTATTATTTGCCAAATCTCATAGTTCTAGGTCAACGGAAAGTACCCTATATATTTTGGTTTCCTTGAGAGTGTCGTTCTTTGTGTCATAAACGGCCATATCTTTTTTTATGTAAGCTTAGAAATTGAATTTTTTTACAGTATCAAGGGACTGTAGACCTGAGTAGGTATTTGGATTCATTTTCAACTCAATACCTCCACGCGTTCCCAAGATAAAGGGTTTTGACAGACAGAGAGACAGACGGACAACAAAGTGATCCCATAAAGGTTCCGTTTTGTTCCTTTTGAGGTACGGAACCCTAAAAATTAAGACAAATTAAAACACAGCGATGTTTGAATACAATATCTCGGCATAGATGCTAATCTAGGTGAATCTCGGAAGTAGACCGTTGTATCCTTTACGTACCTACTCGAAAAAACTCTGACTCTTACTCCATGTTTTAATTTAAATAAATTTTTAAATGAAACTAAAGCTGGAATTTACAAAATTAAATTAAAATAACAAAAGATACTGGCAGCTTTCCCAACTCGTAGCGTTCTGCGAAAATGCGTCGAGCGGCAAAATAAAAATGTCAGTTTCTTATTTGGTATCATGTGGTGTAGAATAAGCATTTCGCTAGTACCATTTCTAAATAATTATTTAAGCTCTAACAACTTGTTTATCGAAAATGCTACCATACAATGAATGCCTCTTTGAAACTTGGAATGTTAACTCCGAGATTTTAGGAAAATGGTTCGGTTAAGGATTTTAGGACAATATTTATTATGTACCGTAAAATGGGGTGAGAAGGGATTGCGAGGACAGCAGGCTGGGTTACGAATGGGGGGTATTACGAACGAAGAGATGACAGAGGGGTGAGGTGGTTTTTAAAGGCTACTGCTACCTAAATAATATATTCGTAGTAATATTCATAATCCAAAAGTGTCGATCCAACAATTTGCCCAACTCACCTTAGTATGAAATCCCTTCTCACCCCAACTACGATTTTGTGTTTATTGTCAAAGTTATGAATTGGAAGTACCGAAAGTCATTAAAAAAACTAAAATACAAACGGCCGGAACATTTATTATATATACAATTCAGGTTGCATATGTAAACGTAAAATTTTATCGAGGTTTGAATGTCAGTTTTGTCCCTACTCGCCCCGTTTTACGGTACTACGGTTACATATTACGTTCTTTAATGAAGATGGCGATCCTTATTGAAAACACTACAATGCATGCAGTTGTACCCCGCTTCTCACGTCGAAATGACAACAGAGTTGAACAATGATGACAGGCGTTTAGTTAACGGTCTCATCTGTCGGTTAACGGTGCATATTGCTCCAGTTAACGACGCCTACTGACCCGGTGCCAGCTATTGTACCTACTCTTATGCGACAATGTATTTATTAAACAGTCAACCGCAAAAGAAACACAGGCCGAGGGTTCAGTATCAAAATTTCAATGAAAATCACTCGTCCAGACTGGGGATCGAACCCGGTACCTCTGGATTTCCCGCCCAGCGTCTTTACCACTTCGACCACCGGAGCACCCAGCAATTTTGCCATCTACTTTGACTTCCGTATCATTCTGGTTTAATAGGATTATATTATTAATGTATTTTTATAACATAAAAAGGTAGTGAAATTTACCCGCATTAAGAAAGCTCATAAAAGAAACATCAACTGGGAAAGAAACTGGTAGAGAATGCCATATGTTCGCCGTTTGTATTGTGCAATAAAGTCTAAATAAATAAACATCAAGTTTCTTTCATATAGTTCAATTTGTATGTTTAAGGTATTGTGTTACTTAAAAGCTATTATTCTCCACGTTTACCCTTAGCGTTAACATCATAAAAATACAGATTGTAGTTTTTTGTTTGCGGGCTCGGGCAGATCATGCAAGCAATTAAAATATTTTATGCCACAAATGTAGACATAAAATGATGTACACAACACGGGAGGTAATAAAAAAAGACCTCGATCGCATATTTATGTCCCTCGCTTGCAGCTCGGGCAACATCTGCGATCTCGGGCTTTCTTTGTATTATCACCCTAGTTGTGTAATGTACTATTGCGTGCAGCATTACTTAGTTTTATAAATAAAATAATGTTGCCATATAGTAAACTACCCTGTCTTTTTGCTTGCTCTTCATGTCGCATGTCCGGCAGGCAATCCGTGTAGCGACGAGTACTGACATCGATCAATTTTAAATTTTATCAATCTTTATATAAGTTGGCTAGTCTTCACATCGATAATTAAAATTATTTAATAATTTTAGTGCCTTATCGCGTTCACAAAGTTCACATAGTCAAACAACTGCTGTTACTGATATTATTTACTTTGCTGTGACTAAATACTACAATTGTACAAAAACTTACATAACTAACTAAGCCGGTTGGCACCTACAGTAATTAAATATGTTTTTCTGTAAGTCTCTACCAGTCTAGTCAGTTATGTTGTTTTCGTAAACATCCCTTCAATTACATAGAGTTAAAAAAGATAGAGACCTGTGACAGACGGACAAACAGCGGAGGCTTCGTAATAAGAGTTCCGTTGGCACTCTTTGGGTACGGAACCCTAAAAATTACCAAAATGCATGTAATGAATCCGGTGTTGCTAGCCTCCATAGGCTACGATGACTACTTAACATCGGGCAGACCGTGCGCTTGTTTGCCACCTTAGGAGTGTATAATATAATTGCAAGAAAAATAGCCCGACTCAATAAAATTTATATTCTCATAAACGGCGGAACCTATTTTATTGAAATCTAGCTAAGTACAATCTCGGTCAAGTTATCTTTTAAAAAAACCGCATCGAAATCGGTCCAGTAGTTTTCCAGGACAATAGTAACGCATACTTACATACACGCAAACAATTTGTAACCCCCAACGCACATATACAGCCTCCATTCTTCTCCGTCCGTTGTGGATAAAAACAATATAAAATAGATATCGACTTATTCACGTCACGAATGTAAAAACTGCTGGTCAAAAGATATCCCTGGGATAACATTTTAAGCTCCGGGAAACTTTCAATTAAAACAGATTTCTAAATTTGGCAACAGGCGAAAGTCTAATTGCTTCCATTGGTAATTCAATAAAGCCTGCACCCAACTTTCTGGCAAATTAAGTTGTTTTCATTCCTAAAATAAACTGGCTCCGATTATCAAAAGACAAATCAAATAAGTATCTAACATTATATAGAAGCGTGGGGTCGAAGCGCGTTGAACATTTACATAAAACTATTTTGCGTTTGGGAATACTCAAACAAACGGTTCATCAGATATGAACGCGTTTAAACAGCGACTATGTACCTAACTTTAATTCGTGATTTTGTAGTGCCATTTCGGATGTAGTTTAGGACGAGCAAAAGGTCGTTTGCACAACTCGAGTTTAACTAGGAATCTGCACGATTACTAGGATTTCGATTAACTGTAGGTCATAACTAGGTGGCAGATCGTATTGCAGGATCAAGACAATGAAATTAATTTACGGCGAAGATTGGCACAGATTATTCAATCTTCACAAACGCCGGGACTAGTTACGATGATTATACATACTATTTGCAGGAGCTGTGTTTAGTTAGGCTATTGTATTCTTCCCGAAATGAAGCTCGATGACGTAATTTTGGACGATTCATCGATGTCACCGTTTGACGTCGTAGTGAAGTTCCAACAACGTCAGTTGTAACGGAAAACGTATTAAACAAGGTATTTCATTCGTTTAATATTACTAAACGAATGGTGCAATTTAAACAATACCTTGAGAAAAAAAGAGAATCTTGCTACGAAAATATTAGAACAAGATTGTCTTATACATTGTCATTGCTTTCGTATTTTATATCAAATATTAAATTACACTAATGTCACGTATGAATGTCAAACAACATATAAATTAAACTTCTTGTCGAAGGTGTTAGACAAAACTTTATAAAAAAACTCTTAACGAGGCAGTTTCAGCAGCGCATGTGTCGTTATCGTTCCGGTCAAAAAACCGGTCGAGATGTCGAACATCTGTAGAAACGCAGCGGGTTAGCGGTCCAGAATGCAAATTTCATATGTAAACAACTGACTCACTTATTGGTTTATAGTGGATGCTGCTATATTTGTATTTTCTCGTGCTAAAATCACTGCAGTTTATATTTACTTTACACAACAGGCCTACTTGGTGTTAAACATAAGAGAATGGCTTCAGAATGAGATAAAACAGTTGTAAGTAAAAACTTCACTTTTTTGTCCCAAGCCCCCTTACGATCATTGTTTGATAAGGTACAGACAAGTTTCATCTATCAACCAATACTTAGTTTTAGACTTACATTCATAGACATACAAAGCTAGGTTTTCAATGCGTATGCACAAACAGTCAATATGTTAACAACAAATGGATTTTCTAAGGGACCACTGATACACACTTCACACAAGTGAAAAGTACCTAAAGTTTAATAACTAGGTGAGTTATAAGTCTATCTAAATCACGAGGTTTTACGATTCCTGAAGCTCATAAATAACTCTTGTTTATATCGTTAACAAAGAAACCCTTTCGCAACTTAGTGTGTTTACTACGCACAACATTTCACTCAATAATTTTACTTTGTGTATTTTACTGCTTTCCTTTCAATTAAAGTACCTAAATTGCTAAAAATCCTGCAGCATCTACAATTTATGTTATGTAAGATCTGTTAATTTTTTAACAAAGTAGGTATCTTATTCGTATAATAATGATGTAGTATTTATCTGTGAAATAAAAATATTACGCGCATCTGTTTCTAAAATAAAATGTTTAAGTTTATGGATTGATTTATAGAATCAATGAACTGCCGAAGGCTTCAAATGGGCCTGAAAGGGCCATAAATGCCGACACGCCGCAAAAGACATAAAGCACGCCCTCACGCAGTGAAATATGTGAAAAATTCACTAGCGGTAATGCTCTCAAGCGAAAAAGGACATAAGTGTGAAAATCGTATCTACACATAGGGCTTTTTGCTGTCGATAGGGTGGTGATAGTTCGACATTTTGATCCCTGACGATCACTTTACAAGGTTGGTTATGGGCGTCATTATACCGATAGCTCGAACATTGCAATACCAACTGCGTTTGAGTGAGTAAAATACAATGATGTTTCAAACCAATATTTATTTCCAGTATGCATTATAGATAGTAACTAATAAAATAGGTAATTATAAGCAGAAAGCCTCCGGCAAAATCGAGGCGCATATGGGAAGTCTAGCACTTCCCGAATACGCTACGATTTTGATGAGATCGAATGTTCGGGGAAAAATCTAAATGACGACCGACGATAACCTAAAAAGTAGGCACTGAATACAGTACGTGACTAATTTGTAAAAGATACATTATCTTTGTAAATATTGAAGTGGTTTAGGCACCACAATTTCTACTGCAGTATTTTTATTTGTATTTATGTTTTGATTATTGTATCTGTCACCATAAATATGATAGAGAAATTGTCTTGTTGATTTTAGATATATTCTACTAGCTGTAATAATACTGTATCTAAGTAACTACTAAATACTTAGAACTGCAAGGCACGCACGTTCCTATCGCCGCGTACGCAGAGCCTACCGATTCACAGGCACATCATAAATGAGGAATGCACCAGTGCACTGAATACTAACCACCTCCAGATCCTTATTCAGAGACGCTACCAACAGCCGTTACACAATCACAGCACTGCGTCCCTCTTACACATAACAACATTACCGAGATAACAATATCTCGTACGATACAGTTTTATCGACTCGCTCCGAATACGGAGTCCTGATGAGTTCACAGGTGTCGATATCCTTTGTCGCCAAAGGTCACCGGCCGAAAGTGAAACTGCCGCCGTTTATTAATTTTCATTCTGACTAAAATGAATTGTCATGCTCAAAGTGTTCGTAATTAACAGATTTTTTGTTAATATTGATAAATACGACGGTGTACGTTGTACGATAGTACACTAGACTTTAAACTTTAGTTGGACTTTTCATGTGTTAAAGTAGATTTTGGGTTTCTTTAGCTATTAGACTATCTAAGCTTCTAACTCGTTAGGCGAATTAGGTAAGTGTTAAGTATGTTATTTCTTTCTTAATCATGAATTCATACCTAACCTTAAGTACCTACCCAGGTTGTGATTATGTCTACAATTATCATCCTTAACATTATGCATTGCTCTTAACTCACGTTCTTTATCACAGGATGCAAATTAATATTTTTTTTAATGTAACATGTTGATACTTGTGCTTATAGATATACGTTTTCGCCTATGGCTTCGTTCCTGTGGTTAAAAACCCGTCCTAATTTTGGTCTACAGGAGAACCTCTAAGCAAAGTTTTCACTTCTTTTGAAGAGTATCTCAAGCAGTACCACCCGTTTTATACACATACACATGGAAACTTATTAAAAAAAAATATTCTCTCTCACGTAGGCTAATCATTAAACGAGGCTATATACCTAGTCAAACTGTTGCAATAAATGTTTTAATAAAAAAAAATGTATAGTAGCTGACTATTTAATGTCAGCTACTATTCATGCTGACTGTACTTGTTATGTAACATACAATGTCAATGAAAGTACACTGATCTTCCTGAAAATCAGCCAATGTTGTTATATTCTGCCAATATACAAAGCGCACACTGTATTTTAAAGTAAGTTTCCCACGTATATGACTATCACGAAACAACTAAGGCAGGTCGTATCGTTACGTTTATATCGTCTTATTAATGGCAGTTTTCATTATTTCCCATCGTAGTCTCAAAAGCTCAAAACCTAACTTTTATTCACGTTAATTTTATGAATAACAATCGACCAGACTTCCAAGACTTGATACGAAATTGCGATTTTTTATTTTATTTATTAAGAACATACATAAACAATGTAAATTGTAAATTAAAAAACCGGTCAAGTGTGAGTCGGACTCGCTCACCGAGGGTTCCGTACAAACTCGTAAGTAGATACGTGAATAGTTCAATAAAAAATGTATGGCCGTTACCTTAGTAGGAGCGAATAAGTATGTGTACGATTTTTGAAAATTTCAAAAAAACGATGCAATTTAGGAAAACCGTTTTATTTTTCCTGTAATATTTAGGATGATATTAATAATTGGTAATTATTACAGATTTTTCTGTTCAGTAACTTCGAAGATAATAGGGGGGGAATGGTATTTTTTGAACGTTTTTGGTCATAAATCAAAAAGTACAAAATTAAGAAAAAAAACAAAAATTGTTTTGGAATCTACAAATTAAGCCCTTTCATTTGATATCCCACTCGATATAATAGCTCTACTTTTGTTTTTCCACATCCCATTTCGGACCCCTTTAAAAAAAAAGTAAAAAAGGTATAAGATTTTTTTGCTATCCAATAGGCTCGAGTCAGCGACTTTTAACACTATTCCAAGTTTCAAGTCGATAGCATCAGTAGATCCTGAGATATCTTGCTGTGACAGACGGACAGACAGACAGACAGACAGACAGACAGACAGACAGACAGACAGACAGAGTCGCACCATAAGGGTTCCTTTTTTACCATTTTGGTACGGAACCCTAAAAAAACAAAGAATTTTCGACATTACTCCCAACTCTTTCTTTGCTTTCGTTTTGACTGTTTATATTTTAAATTGATTCATTTTGATTTTATACACATTTCTGATTTTTAGATAGTTTTATAGAACTACCAATCATAGGTAACTAATTTCGGGGCTAAATAGGATAATTTTATTCAATAACTATAACATTACAATAACTTAAAATGTATCCTAAGCTAAAATTATGAAGTTGTCTGCTTACCAGCATAAAGTTAAAATACTCAAGTGGCAGGTAAAAGGCAAAATTCAATGAAGAAACCGTGTTGGAAACAAGTGAATAGATATCTATTTTAATAGAGATTCATTTTATTTATAATATACACTATAATAAAAAGAAATCTGTTTGAATTTCGGTAGAAATTATACACCCAGCTTAATTAAAATTTGTCTAACATCTTGTTACAATTCATTACCACTGAAATTTAATTTTCGTCGCTTTTACATGTAACTTTATTCTAAACGTAATAAAGTTGGTTTTATAATGCACAAATAAAGAAAAATACGAGTTTGGTGAAGTAAGCTAACGTAATGTCACTTGCGTGTACTGTACCTCTCGCGTGTTGGGTTCATTCACGCGCCGCATACACCCTGATTTAAAGACAAAATAGCATCCATTAACCGCATCATGTTCATCTATTTTAGACTTAACTGCAACGCAATAGAACTGAACTTGCAGTTAATTATAGACTTCGGCTTAATCCACGTCGGTTTTGATGCTACAACAGCCGAATTAACCGTATTAGAAACAAATTAAATCAATCGTAAGTAAACAAAAAGAAAATCATTCGGGCGTAATGTTATTACCGATTTTAGCACATTTATGAGCCATTTCTATAACTCCCGGAATCGCAGAGAAACTTAAATATCGATTTTCCCTTTTATTAGCGGCAAAAGGACTTTGAAAGCCGTTGGAATTATCATAATCGGAGTAGATAGCGGTAACTTTCACTAAGAGTCAAGTTCGCGGTCGGTTCGGGTGTCCATATTATAATTTGCACAGATCCGCTTGTAAACAATCCTAAGTCTACTATGCCAACTAAACCGGTCAAGTGGACAGGGTAATTGCATAAATATCTACAATTATATATAATACTTGCGTTTCCTGAGTACTTTTCATTACTTCCCGGGAAAGTTCGGTTATGTTATAAACCGGTTTTTTTTTCGTTTTCTTAGGTCATTCATGCATGCGTACACAAACATGTCAAATAAAATCTATTAACATGTGAAAACATTAACAATCACTACATAGTATAAAACAAAGTCGCTTTCTCTGTCCCTATGTCCCTATGTAGGTACCTATGCTTAAATCTTTAAAACTACGCAACGGATTTTGATGCGGTTTTTTTTATAGATAGAGTGATTGAAGAGGAAGGTTTATATGTATAATACATGCATAATACATATAATAGAGAAACACCGTGCGAAGCCGGGGCGGGTCGTTGATTATAATTAAAACCGCATAACAAGTTTGCCATAAGAAGCTCAGCGTTTATAAAAATATAAATTGATTTTGATTTTCAACTGACTTCAGAAAAGGGCTCATATGTTTTTTTATAGGTAGGTATTTGTGTCGTAAGGCGATCATAACGATTGTTTAAGGTTTTGATTTTCTGTCGCTGATGCTCGAAATTTTTTTTATGTAATACATATTTTCAAAATGTATATTGTTTTTAGTATATATTTACATTACCATTTGTTTAGCAATAATTGATGTTGGTGGGAAAAGTACTCGCGTCATCACAAAAAATTGGCAGATAATTTAAATTCGACTCTTAAATGATAAATATCACTTTTACTCATTTACTCACAGTTACACTAGTTTGGTCGCATGTGTTAGTATAAATAGTGCGTGTACTCACGGTTGTGTCGTCGGCGGCGTGCGCAGGAGTGCGGCTCGCAGCGGCCGCAGCGCGGTTATATGCGCGCGCAGAAAGAAGCGCCGCTGCATAGGGTGCCGCAAATTATCCTTAAACTTGGATACGTCCATTTTTTAATTGTATGGTTATATCATATGTGTAACTTTATGCAAGTTCACTGACCAAATATGACTTTAGAAATCCTTTTCTGAAAGGTGTAAGAGTTTTGAATATGGTTTGTACCTAAGTACTAAATAGCTTATATCTTTGATCATATTTCCAGAAAATTTGAATCGGTTGTACTTTTAACGACAAAAATAATCACATGTTTGTAACTTAATATACCTACTGGACTGGACCACTTTGTATACTACAATTTTTTTCAAGAGACAGCACCTCAAGTTTATACTTAACAACAAAGGGAACCCTATGGACTCACTTCAATGTTTGTCAAGGCTATTTTTCTCACGAACGACTAAAAGTAGCTACACCACGTGAGATTTAAGTATATAAAGGACCAAGGGCTGCGGTTATGATTTCCAATATTCACAGCAAATATAACATAAGAAATGCTTTAATAATAGGATGTTTGAGCAAATACAGCCTAAATATACTGTTAGATAGTTATTTTTAGATTTCGTCGTAAGGAATACGAGAGCAACATACTTATTGTTTTAAGTCAGAAGCAGTGTAACTTAATAAAAAAATTACGTTAGCCACAAGTAAAAGTTTCCCTTAAGAAAGAATGTATAAAATTAATTTACGTAAAAACTATATAACGTGTACTGCAATAGGTTAAAATACGACGAAAAAAAATAATAACTTTCTAATTTATGAAAAAAACTAGCATTTATCCGCGGTTTCGCCCGCGTTATGCCCGTTAATATCCCAAGAAAACTCTTTACCAGGATATAAAAGTATCCTATGTTCGAATCCAGGACTTGGTTTACTTGCAAGCCAAATTTCATCTTAATTCATCCAGTTTTGTTAACCCGTTATTTAGTAACAAATATTCAAACATCTAAACATCCAAACATCTTCACAAACTTTCACATTTATAATATTAGTAGGATGGGATTATGACAAACTTAAAAATAAAGGTCTAATTTAGCTTGACATTAAGATTTTCCTCAGAGAATATTAGTTTCAACACAAACATAACTAACAAAATAAGGATCAGCCTGTATAAACTGTAATGTCAATGATGACATTTAATGTATGACAATCCGAAAAATGCAATGCTTCAAACAATGAGTTCAATGCTACGGCGTGGGTCGAGCAACGGTCCCCAAACCAGTTGTTATCCAGGGAAAGGAACCAAATTTCGTCTTACTTTCCCAAACCCTTATCATACACGAATCGATAGTCGTAAAAACACTTTTACACTGTGCGCCATAAAGTTCACATTTAAAAACAACTCAAACGGGAGCGAAACAAATTTTAAATAAACCATCTACGACACTCTGGCATTTATGCGTCTTAATTTCTGCCGCATTAAGTGCCTCTCAGTAACCCGCCCTTATCACATTACGCTCAAGAAATAAGTGAATTTAAGAAAAATACTCCACTTCCCATAAAAACTTTCATTTCAAATGAATTTTTTAGGAAATCCAGTATTACCCGCCGTTTATCATATGGTCCTATCCTAATATTACCTACTAAGCTTGACTTTCTATAAAAAAACCTAGTTGGGTTGGGTTCTTATTTTTAAACAAATTAGATAACCCAAATAAACCGTTAGTTGGATTAGATGAGAAATCGCAGAAAAGTTTCTATTCATTCGTTTTTAGGGTTCCGTAGCCAAAATGGCTAAAAAGGAACCCTTATAGTTTCGTCATGTCCGTCCGTCCGTCCGTATGTCACAGGCATTTTACTCAAAAACTACAAGACCTATACTGATGAAATTTGGAATATAGATGTCTTGTAGATGCCGCAACTAAGTTTGGTAGTTAAATAATAAAAATAAAAAAATCTAGGGGGGGCACTCCATACATGTAACAGAAGCTAAACAAATTTTTTTTCACAAAATGTCAACGTGTGGTACATAGTTCGACAGCTCTTTTGAAAACATTTTAAGGTTCTTAAGTAATGTTTGTGATTAAGTGAAAACCTTTGGAAATAATCGCTCCGAAAGTTGTGAAAATTGTGTCCCCCCCCCCCCCCCTCTATCTTCTAAACCGTGTGTCCGAAAAATATAAAAAAAATTACAAAGATAAAGCTCAATTAATACTTTCAACGAAAATTATTTTTAACAAGATCGGATTAACCGTTTTTGAGTTATTGCCGATAAACTCGCTTCTCAACAAAAGGACGTAATTGCTATGAAGATACGCTCTTTTGTTGTTGTACTTTTTTTACATCGTATTTTTTATTTACCTTATAGTTACGGCTATGGAACCCTACACTAAGCATGGTCCGACATGCTCTTGGCCAGTTATTTTTAATCATAGTACTCTTTAGTTTTTAGGGTTCCGTACCAAAATGGTAAAAAAGGAACCCTTATGGTGCGACTCTGTCTGTCTGTCCGTCTGTCACAGCCAGATATCTCAGGAACTACTGCTGCTATCGGTTTGAAATTTGGAATAGTGTTAAAAGTAGCTAACCCGAGCTTATTGGACATAAAAAAAATCTTGTACCTTTTTTACTTTTTTTTTAAAGGGCTCCGTAATGGGATTTTGAAAATTGAAAGTAGGGCTTATATATCGAGTGGGGTATTAAATGAAAGAGCTTAATTTGTAGATTAAAATACCATTTTTATTTTTTTTCTTAAATAAATAGTTTTTGATTTATGGCGAAAAAAGTTTAAAAAAATACCATTCCCCCCCTATTATCTCCGAAGTTACTGATCAGAAAAATGTGTTATAATTACCAATTATTAATGTCGTCCTAAATATTACAGGAAAAATATAACGGTTTTCCTCACTTGCACCGTTTTTGAGAAATTTGCAAAAATCATAACACATACTTATTTGCTCCTACTAAACTAATCGCCATACAGTTTTTCTTGAACTATTCATGTATCTACTTATTAGGATTATTATTATTATTAGGAAGACCGTTATATTTTCTCTTCCTAACTTGAATACTTTTTAAAAATTTACAAAAATCTTAACATATTACGAGACCCTCCCTACGAGAGCCATCTAGCGGAGAGTAGCAAAACTAAGCGATGATTTATCTCAGATTATATAAAAAATGTCTATTAAATACAATGCTCACTCATCAGGAATCGGGAAAAAAACATAAAGTACAATAAAAACACAATAATTATTAAAAACTCTATAATAGGAGTATGTTAGGAAATTTGACACTAGTAAATACCATAAAAATGAAATACCACTAGCGCCATCTAGGGACACAAATCTAAAATAAGGTAGCTTGTGGCTAAAAATTATATATGAGAACTAACTTAGTTGACAAACAATTATTTCAATCAGCCAATAACAAAAAGTAACGTTTAAACTTAAATTACAAGTAAAATTTACGCGCTATTTAGTATCAATAGATGTCGCTGTAGCATACGCTGCATCGCGCTGTTAAGATTTTTCCTGGTTGAATAGGGCTAAAGCGGGTTTAAGGCAGGGTTGCTGTTAGTCGTAAGGTTGGTCTACTTATTAGTTTATACGGAACCCTCGGTGCGCGAGTCCGATTCGCACTTGACCGGTTTTATTTATAATCATGCTACTCGTACGAGCATACAAACTTATGGTGGCTGAGGTAGGTATAGAAGGAATAAAAAGGTTGGGTTGCAAATAGTTGTTTAGCAGCTTGGTGCACTTACTTAAGACCGAAATAATTTATTTTTTAACGATTTTCCTGTCGTGGCCCAGTTACTATTACTAATACCTACGCCATACATTGTATGGTAATTTTTTTAATTTTCGCTAAAGGCAGCAAACCTGATCTGAATTACCCATACTTGACAAAATATATCTAATATAACAAGATGACTTATTGTTTGCAACTACATAAGTAGTGCCATGCTACTTTTCAAAGGGTATATATAATGAGGCTTTACAAACCCTTAGTGGGGAGCCGAAGGTTTAAATAGGATAAATGGATAATGATGGCAGATATATCCACTTTCTAACCACCAGTACCTGTAATAACGACCACGAGCGTACGCTTAGTAGTAGGTAGTCGATTTAACAAGAAAAATAATAGTAATACCTAGGCACAGTACCATAATAATAATCTGGAAATTAATAAATGAAATTAATTTTTGACAGATATTATGAACATGAAAGAAAGAATTCTTTCTTAAAGATCGGGTATCATAACACTTCTCTTAGAATCAATCATCTTTTTATTTTAATAATTAAGTATAAATGTTATAATAGTACATTGTGTATCTAGGGCGGTAAGTAAGGAATTACAAACGAGTGTTTGTTATAAGCCCGAGGTGAAACCGAGGGCTTTAATAACACGAGTATGTTATTCCTTTACCGCCCGTGGCACACACAATGTTTTTCATCACACTTGTGAGGAAATCTTAATAAAATAACCGATTGATTAGTAATAATCAACCCAGTTTGACAAGAAAATATTAAAACAGAAAGTGACATTAGTGACATATGTCCACAGACAATGCGAATGTCAAGTCACGTTCGGAAACCATAGCAGTAAATACCTAAATCGGCCATTTTAGTTGATATAATATTTGCAAAATACTGAAATACACTGTTTAAACATTTAATTAATACTACCTACTAAAATTTCGGTGATAAAAGTTAAAAAAGTAAGTTGGCGTTTCCCTTGAACGTTTTTTTTTTTTTTTTTTTTTATTGCTATAGACTAGCAAACAGGCAGACGGCCCACCTGATGGAAAGCGGTCACCGCCGCCTATAGACATTTGCAACACTAGATGCATTGCCAATGCGTTGCCGGTCTCGAAGAAATTTGATGACACCCTTTTTAAAAAATCCCATATTGTAGCGCAGTGGGAAAATCTTAGCAGGAAGTTCATTCCAGATCCTTATTGTACGCGCTAGAAAGGTTCTAGAGAACCGGCGCGTTGTTGATTGTAATGATTCAAGGAAATGGGGATGAACCGCCTGCCGATGACGAGTAGTGCGATGGTAGAATGATGCGGTAGGCACCAACCCAAACAGTGACAAATAAGAGTAAAACAGAACTAGCGTTTCAAATTCAAAAAGAAAACCATTACGCCCTAGGGCGTAATAAGTCATTTACGGCCCGCAGAACCTACTTGTAATGACACCATATTCGAGCTAGTGTGATGAAAATTAGTTGGCAATAAAATAAGTCAAACTGTTGTATGTATCTAAATTGCTTTCGCCAGCTTTACTTTTACATACTATGAATTTAACCCCAAGGTTGACTGGTAAAGCATTCATTTCGGAATTTTAGCTTAGAAAAAACATAAAATGACACGGTGCGAAATCTTTATTACTTTCTGGGTCATTACGATAATCCCAAGTTCTATTTTCAATGTGACTTTCCCCACACTACTCAAAATCGTGTCGCCATGTATATATATCTTATATAATATTAATTAATTAATATGTAAATCAAACTCAAACTCAAACTCATTTATTTCTGTAAGTAGGCCTCAAGGGCTCTTTTACATGTCTGATTCTTTTCTTTTGGCGCTTCGGTAGATGACCTTCTGGTGCGAAGAAGCGCCTGAAGAAACTCACCAGTTTCTCTTTTAAAAACAACATTACAACAATTGTGACATCATTACATAAGATGACATTTATAAAATGCAACAAGCAAATAACTGGGCACAGTTTTTTTTACCTTTTACCGAGAGACGTATATAATCTCCGGATCCATGACATTACAAAACTTAAAACTACATTTTTAGAGATGTAAAGGGTCTCTAGGCGTCAAAACAAAAATATAGAAAATAGGCAAACATAGACTAAAATTAATGGAGATGTAAGGAGTCTCCGTTGTCAAAACATTATGTTTTGGAGGTGTAAAGGACCTCCAAACGTCGAAATACAAAATGGGAAACGTATGTTTCACGTCGAGAAATAGACTATTAAGCTAACAGTCATTACAACTAGCTACAGTATACATAACATGTATGTATTCAGTATGTCAAAATGCAAATATTGAAATAAAATTACATTAAAATAAAAATAAATGAAACAGTGGAACGATACAGCCCGTAGCAGCGACGCCATCTGTAGGCATCATATACCTAAACCTCTCCGGGACACTGCCTATTTCGACGACTGCTGCGACTGATGCTTTGGCCAATACGGCAATATGGCTAAATACTTTATTGCACATACACAAAATCATACAGAAACAGTACAAAGATCAATGGTTATGTATAAAGGCGAACTTATCCCTGTAAGGGATCTCTTCCAGCTAACCTTTGAGCGAATTAGAAAGAATAACTAACATCAAAGAAGATAGACAAACTGAAGAATTTAATTAATTTACTTACAAAAAGAAAATAGGGCAAGTGTTGTATACACATAACAACCAAACATAAATATATTACCAATTAGATATGATACTCACTCTCGATTTACCAATACCGTAACCTTTTTCACACTATCTTTGTTTAAATATGCCACGTAAGTGAAAAAAATAACTATTTAATTTAATTATTAAATACTTATTTTTTTTTTCACGGATGTATTTTGGAGCAACGGTATGGTTAGTATTTTTTTACCCCACGGTAAAGTAAAGTAAAAAGTAACATTATTTGCACACACATAGTACACATAAATAAAATAAATAATAGGGAATATGCATGATATTTTTTATTTACTTTAATAAAACCTCATTCATATAAAACACAGTAGGAAAAAAAATATTTTTCGAATAACTATAAAAATAACCAAGATATAACACAACAAAGATTTATCTCTATCTCTTTCTCGCAAAACAGAATATAGTATGGAGATTGTATGGCGGCCGTGTACTATGACGTCATAGTCCATATCGGATCTCTCTCTCTGATCGCTGTCTGATTAGTGCTTTAATATGTTTATATCTTCCGTATTTCTCGGTCGATTTCAATTTTATTTTGAATATATGTCATCTTTTTTACGGTATTTTCAAATTTTGTTAAGAAATCTGTAAAAAAAAATTCATGCATATTCCCTATTATACAACTGTAGGAGGTGCATGCACAAAACATGACTTATAGTATAGTTGAAACCCAAACTAGGCTCAGCCTGGATCTTGGACAACCAGGTAAATTTGACATACGAGTAATGCAAGAATATTAAAAGGCAACCGCAATGGTCGAATTTCGTCGTAATCTTGCCTCTACAATGCGCGGGGTCATGTATTCATATAAAAGAAAGGCGGTTCTCAATTTTCGCACTGTGCACCGGTAAAAGCGTGTCTGTTTAAGTATCGAACGATAAGTATCCAATGTTTGTTTCTCTTTAATCATGGTGCGTGGTGCAAGTATAAAGAAACAAGCGGGGATGGACGTAGATACCTCAAATTCAGTTCTGACTAAATTAAATGCTCAGTATATAAGTGTACTTTAGTCATATAGATTGACAGGTCTACATTTTTCATGGTTAAGGTCACGCAGGCCACCAAAGTCGTACGACTCGAGTTGGTGCCGCGAGTAGACCGCATCAACCTGGCCAAATAAAATCAGCTGGCGTTCTGAATGATGCACTGGCATACAACTTGGAAATATGTAATCGACCCTGCATAAGCGCAAATTAAGATGGATCACGTAAACACACTCCGCTGATTTACAAAATCATTTACAGTGGAACCTCGATACGTCGAACCTCGATAAGACGAAGTCCTCTTTACCACGAAATAAAATCCCGTTCCCTTCCCTTCAAGCCCCAAAACCTCTATAACTCGAAATATTAGACCTCCATAAGTCGAAGTTACCGATGACCCTACAAGACGTTTTAGTACACTTTTTACCTCTATACCTCGAAATAGATGAACTTTACCTCTATACCTCGAAGGAACCGTTCTTTTGTTTTATAACCTCTGTATCTCGAAGTTTGTGAATATATACCTATGTAACTCGAATAAAAATTATGGCACGTATCTAGTCTATACGAAATTTTACCTCTATAACTCGAATTTTTATTAGTTTTACCTCTGTAACTCGAAGTTAAAAAGTACAGAAGCCTTAACCTCTATAAGTCGAACATGGGCCCATGAAAACCTCTGTAAGTCGAAGACCTCGACAAGTCGAAACCTCGTTACCACGATTTTTTTAGCGTTTCCCTTGAATTTCGACTTATCGAGGTTCCACTATAATAAGTATAAGTTATTTCTATTCATGGAGTGTATGACAAATAAATATGGGAATCAAAAACACAAGAACTAGTCATAATTTACCTGTTGTTAAACCAGTATACAACTAAAAGCCTAACCAGAAAAATATGAAGTTTTGTCAAGAGATTAATATGGCAATATATTCATCGGGGAGCCGTCTGGTTGCATAACAACTATTGCCATATTATTAATTGTCATAACAGTTTAAGCATAAAGTTGATGCTCATATATTTTTTTTGGCATAAATTGTCCTATGGCATAATTGTTCCGTGTCATAATTATATGGAGTCATAATTGGTTTAACCATAATGTAAATTGTCATTCATTTATTTAGTCATAATATTGATAATTATAAGTCGTTTTTGCAATAATTGTAAATTTCATACATTTATTAAGCCATAACATTGATGATTATAAGTGGTTTTAGTAATAATTGTCAATTTCATACATTTATCAAGCCATAATATCGATGATTATAACAATCGTATTGCATAAATTTTGATAATGGACTTGCGATGGTTCTTCAAAAAAGAAACGATTTATATTATTGAAGTATTTTTAATTTCTACTCATTACACTATATTAGTGACCTCACACAGAACCAAATAGCTGTCAGAAAAGAAGGTTAGGTTAGGTTAGAACTGTTATCTCACACATAACCGAATCGCTACCAGTAAAGTAGGTTAGGTTAGGTTAGAACTGTTATCTCACACATAACCGAATCGCTGCCAGAAAAGTAGAATAGGTTAGGTTAGAACTGTTATCTCACACATAACCGAATCGCTGCCAGAAAAGTAGGTTAGGTTAGGTTAGAACTGTGACCTCACACAAAACCAAATCGCTGCCAGAAAAGTAGGTTAGGTTAGGTTAGAACTGTGACCTCACACAGAACCAAATCGCTGCCAGAAAAGTAGGTTAGGTTAGGTTAGAACTGTGACCTCACACAGAACCGAATCGCTGCCAGAAAAGTAGGTCAGGTTAGGTTAGAACTGTTAGCTCACACATAACCGAATCGCTGCCAGAAAAGTATATTAGGTTAGAACTGTGACGCAACATAAAAGAGAACTTTTAAAAAAACTTTTAAAATTAGGCTTATGCGTTTAGCAATCTATCCTTTTACTTAGTATGGTTAAAGTGTCGTATGAGCAACCTATTTATGCGTTTGGCATTTTATGCATTTACTTAGTATGGTTAAAGTGTTGTATGAGCAATCCATGTATGCCCATTATAAAGTATGCTTGAATAAATGTATGCATTGTCACAAGGCTCCCTACCGGGTCTGGATTTAAACCAACAAATAGTTTAATACATTTATTTAGCAGAACCGATAGGCTTGCGAACGTTAGGGTAAAGTAGGTCGCGGGTTCGTAGATTGGAACTTGGTTAGGCCACTGGGACTCCCCTGGCTGACGATCTGGTATCAGGCCCGCTGGTGATGTGGGCGCGTGTGGCGTGAGGTGGTGTCGGCGCGACGCTGGCCGGGGACGTCCAGGGGCTCTGGTCTCCGTAGGGCGATCACGGCCTGCTTTGGCTGCGGCAGTCCTTGAAGGGCAGCTCCTTCAAGGTGTCGGGCTCAGCTTCCCGACAGATTGCAGCCCAGGCCGCGCGCAGTAGTGAGGAGGTGTGGGACTCTCAAGCCCAAACGTAGCACCCTGGAAATTCCGTCCGAGGCGTGAGTAAGGAAACTCCAGATCGTAGCCTTGCACCCAGCAAACACCTAGTTCCGACCAGATAATTAAGAGCAGGGGAGTGGTCTGAATCTAGTGTTTGTGGCACAAGGCTAGGTCATACAGTAATTACAAGCAGGTTAGGAAAAGAACGTTAAAATGATATTTAAATTAGATACGTTTCTATTATGGAAAACAATAGACAAATTAATGCATTAGAACACTAGGGTACGTCCAGCTATTCAGTTATAGAAACTGGAAGCTGCTAACAATTAAAACTGAAAGGAATACAATTAATTAGGTAAAACAAATATTGAGTTACTATTTAGAGGTTAGAATTTGCACTTAGGTCGTAATTATAGTGAACTTACCGAATTACGGGCTAGAAACAATACGGCCACTAAGGCTGATTGTTTTGAGTAGAAAGAGGCCGGTTCCTTTGTTTCAAGCCGTTTTATAGGCTTTTTGAAACAAAGGACAACCGTCATAAACGGTTAGAACAAAACTTGCCAGTACTGTGAATACTAAATAATCTCGCAGCTCATTGCTTATGGCAGGTATTGTCTATGATACAAGAGACATAATTATTCATTTATAAAAAACCAAGAAGTAGCTATATATCTACTAATAAAAATACCTAACATATATTTAAAACGTTTTGGAAAAATAATTAAATCGAAAACTAGTGGCTCGACTAGCGCCATCTAGTGGCAACTTTTCGAACTAAGAAGTCACATCGTGACAGCATATCAACTATATGCCCATTACACAGTATGTCCATAAACATTATGATTAAAATCGTTATGCGCATAAATGTATGACTATTTACAGTTATGCGTAATGATGAGTATGACGAATCCTCGTATGCGTATCAAAAATATGACCTTAAACTTTATGCAACCCGACCCCTACCCATATTCATCTCAACTGTAAATTTCATTTAGGGCCACAATAAAATTGTGCAACAAAGCAAAATTCTTAAATAAATAAATAAATTCTGCGTCATTTAGCAATAATAAAGTATTAATATAATAATTTAAAAAATATTTTCAAACATTAGGGTTATTTATGTTATTAATCAATCATTGGACGAAAATGTGCTTAAATTGGCATCAGGTAAATGTTCTAAGTTGGCATCACTGAGCAACAATTACGTAGTATTAACAATTATACAATTGTTGTCAGTGTATGAAATTATTTCCTGGTAAACTCCGCAATATGGCCGAACGTCATATGTTTTGGGCAGCCTGTATATATGTATAGGTATATAAATTACATAGATTTTTAAGCTAACATGGACATTCACATAATAAGTACTATTAACGACGGGATATTTACCATGTATGTTTGTTTTTGTGAGTTCCCGATATTTCAGTGCGGGGCCGAAATATCGGCAACTCCCGTAAATATCCCGTCGTTAATAGTAGTTATTAAGTTACATAGAGTTGACTGGTTGTTAATTAGTCAGTGGCTACACTGGGTTATTGACATCAAAACCACCATGTAATGACGTATTTATGATACGTCTGTATTTTAAATTGTAAATCCCAATCCGTAAGAAACTTTCCTTACCGCACGTAATGTCAATGGTATTAAATAAAGAGGAATTGTTTTAATAGGAAATATGAATACTCCTTTAACTATCCTTAAATTAAAACCTAGCTGGTTTAAATAAAACAACCAAACAACTTTCGACCAAAAATACGAGAGATTTGCCCAAATTTAACATACACCTAGTTACAATTATTATCACTCTCTCTCTGGTCGCTCCCTCATGACTGAGGATCGTGGTCATCGGTGGATGTGGATGGTCTACACCTAGTTTTTATGATCTGCCTCTATCGGTGCCTGTTCAACGCGTCTCTGACGACTGAGCAAAACTTGGTTGAGGATGGGCCTTTCACTTGATCGCTCCATCTGGTTGGAGACCGACCCCGGGCTCGTTTACCCTCCGTGTTTCCAACAATGATCAGCTTTTCAAGGCTTTCATCTCCCCTTCTCATTATGTGGTCAAAGTAGGTCAGAATTCTCTGCTGGCAGATTGTGGATAAGCGGGTTCGTACGTGAAGCTGTGAAAGGATCGATATACATTGGTGCGCATAGCGGTCCAGGGTATCCTCAACATGCGCCTCCAGCACCACATCTCGAATGCATCGATCCTTTGTCTTTCTCGGGCTCGTATCGTCCATGTTTCCACGCCGTACAGGAATATGGGGAATATTAGAGCGCGTACTAGCCGGGTCTTGGTGGTGTTAGTAATGCCCCTCTTCTTCCAGATGACATTTAGTCGGGTCATCGCGTCTTTAGCCATACCAATACGCGTCTATATTATCACTAATATCTTATTTTTGCAATTACTTAGGAATATTATTTATTTTATGCGCAATAGAATTCCTTCATTCTCTTGTCATCATTACACGCCACCTTTTGTAGCACGGTCCATACTCTAATCATGAAGAGAGAGTTGTTAGGTTTATTGTCACGTTGTTGTATCAGTTGGTTTGTAATGATTCTCTATATTCTCGACTATTATAGACTGATCAGTCAGTTTAAAATGGAGACTTCCATTGTTAGTCAAATCAATTGACCAATCGCTAGCTCTTGTCGTTTAGAAAAACAAACGTAAACGCTTAATCGACGGGCAGTCGCCAACATAACGGAAGGAAGAGCGATTGGCATTGAGCGGGCACGTCGCCGTACGCGCACCGAATCGTGATTAACACTCAGATTGACACAATGGACAAAGAATTCATCTATTTTCCTCATCTGGACCATAAAATAACAAAAACGGAACCCTTACAAGATCTGATGCCCTATCACTGCTGATAGTACCGATTGAAAAATAATTTGAAACTAAATTGAATCGGCAATCTACACTTTACAAACGAAAACCAGTTCAAAGTATTTTTGTAACTAAATTATTGAGTAGGATAATTTCATAGCGTACAGTACAATACAAATAATAATAAAACACGATCAAGTGTGAACTGCGAAAACTGTTGTCGACATACATCGACATAGGTCGCGGTTAGTTTAGTAACTGACAAAATAAGTTTGTGTTACGATTTTTGTGAATTCTAATAAACGATACAAGTTAGGAAAATCATTATTTTTTCCTATAATATTTATTTAGGATGATAGTAATAATCTGTAATTATTACAGATTTTTCTTTTCAGTAACTTCGGAGATAATTAACGTTTTTTGTCTTAAATCAAAAACTACATGTCTAAGAAAAAAAATAAAATCGGTTTTGAAATCTTCATACTAAGCCCTTTTCATTTGATGTCCCACTCGATATAATAGCTCTTCTTTTGATTTTCGACATCCCATTTCGGTCCCCTTTAAAAAAAAAGTAAAAAAAGGTATTAGTTTTTTTTCTGTCCAATAGTTTCGGGTTAGCGGTTTTTAACACTATTCCAAATTTCAAGTCGATAGCATCAGTATGTATTTTTTTACCTTTTAGAAAATGTAAATAAACTAGCTTATGCCCTCGACTTCGTCTGCGGTGTAAATTATAATTAGGCAATTAGTCTTCATAAATAGTTTCTGATATTTGTTGATGAACATGGTTTTAATTAAACAAAATCCTCAAATACGGGACCTAAAACTGAGCATTTACCGCGAAAATCAATTCAGTAGGCATATGATGCTACGCTTTGTCACGCGATAGCGAAGCGTAGCATCACTCGTTTCACGCGTCGTGCGCGCTTTTCCGCCCCGAATGATCATTTTCCGGGGATATGCCAGTCATCTTCGATAGAGATACAGCTTCGGAATCAGATCAATTTGATGTAATAGTTACAATCGTTATTTAAATTTTCCTAACTAATTCTACTCTAATAGGGTATTTGACAACAATCAAAATAAATAAATTAAAACTAACCATCAAATTATGTTTCCAGAACCGCCCGGATAGAATCAATTACATTCATTTAGTGCCGCCAACGATTTTAAAATTACAAAAACTAAAAATAAGACACCATGTTGAGCGTGCCGTCACAAGTCAGTATTTCATACTAAACTGCATACTTTCCGAGCGTTTTGACACTTCATAAAAAGACGCTGATTTGAGCTGTCATCAAATAGCCCATTCTGTTCTGATAAATATCAACTGACACAGACTTCAATTTGTTTCATATTTTAATAGCGGTCACCTATGTATTATTTGATAAACCCCCACCTTAAAAACTTTCGAATATTTAGGTGTACTTAGGTGCCGAAGTAAAACTTTTTCCATCAGATTAAAATACATTCCGGACATTTTATAGTAACCCAAAAAACGATTGTTATATTGTCCCTGCTCTTTTATTATTTTAGGATACCGAGTTGAATTTGATATCATTCTGTCTTTCAATACCCTGTTCGATACGGCTAGATTTATTCAAAGCGGGTAATTGAAAATATGCTATCTGTTTGAGAGATTGATGATACTTTACCATTACCTATGTAGGATTTCGAGTTTTGTTTCAGATTACTTTCTTTTTAGGGTTCCGTAGCCAAAATGGCAAAAACGGAACCCTTATAGTTTCGTCATGTCCGTCCGTCCGTCTGTCCGTCTGTCCGTCTGTCCGTATGTCACAGGCATTTTACTCAGAAAGTACATGATGGATATTGATGAAATTTGGAATATAGGTGTCTTGTATAGGCCGTTACTTAGTTTGGTAGTTAAAGAACTAAAAAAAATATTTTTAGGGGGGGCACTCCATACATGTTAAAGAAGCTAAAAAAAATTTTTTTCAGCAAATATCAACGTGTGGTACATAGTTCGACAGCTCTTTAAAAATCACTATAAGGTTTCAAAATAATGTTTTTGATTAGGTGAATATATTTGGAAATAATCGCTCCGAAATTTGTGTAAATTGTGTCCCCCCTTCTATCTTCTAAACCGTGTGTCCAAAAAATATGAAAAAAATCAAGAAGGTAACGCTTAATTAATACTTTCAATTAAAATTATTTTCAACAAGATCGGATTAACCGTTTTTGAGTTATTGCCGGTAAACTGCGCTTCTCAACAAAAGGACGTAATTGCTATGAAGATACGCTCTTTTGTTGTTGTACTTTTTTTACTTATAGTTACGGCTATGGAACCCTACACTGAGCATGGTCCGACATGCTCTTGGCCAGTTATTACTTCGTAACATTATGAATCCCGTACACGTGGCTTTGTGAAATAACGAATAAAACTACGTTTATTTTTTGTTTATAATGTGGATTTTCCTTTTAACAATTAAATATATCGTCATAGCAAATTCCTGTTAACAATACGGATACGATTTCTAGATAAACTCAAATACGCTTTGATTAAAGCAATGGCCTTTAGTAGAAATTCCGTGGAACTATATGTTTTTTTATGGAAAACACGAAGTTTAAATTGCCGAACAAATCGGTGTAATAGTTGAAACGTGATTTTGAGCGTTTACGATGAATCCCATTCGTTTTCTCAGAACAATAGCGAATTTGTGCCGAAAATATTACACATGCTACCTATGTCCTTATCCCTAATAATTATGAATATTACCTACACTTATGTACGTTTGAATAGAAAAGGCACATCTTTTTGTGCTTTCATAGAGTTGTTCCAACATCAAATTTAGACCATATTTCTCGCGTTACTTTGAAGGCGTGACAAGTACCTACGTCACGCGTAATGGCCGTAATAAATTGGTTATTGGTGATTAAACAGAAGGATTTATTTTTTATTTTTTTTAATTAAGTCGAAAATTCAGTCGGTCAAAGAACGCAATCAATATCCTTCATCTCTCTATCCCATTTTTCTTGCCAATAAAACACTGCTGGTATTTTATTTTAAAGCAATTCAGTAATATATTTTGTGATTGACAGGCAATTGTTAAATGGATGAATCCCGGAATGGGACTTGGATTAGCAATCAATCGGGCAAGCATCTTAGATGGATCCAAATATATGCCAGATACGTCCTTTCTAAAAGAGAAGTGTGAAATAAACTGTGAACACCACAAGCAGTGAGTTGTAGTTTCTGATGCCAAAGATTCTGATGACAGGAGTAGAGGTGTGCGCCGATCGTAAAATCATCGGCGGCGGCGTCCGATGGTTTTTTGGTCGGCGGCGGCGGCGTGATCGGCGTGAAATCGGCGTGGAACATTTTTTCGTGAGGCTAAGTCTATTTTCTTAGAACAACATGAAATATCAACTCGAAACCGTAAAATATGATACATTTTATGTTCAAGACTCCAAAATAAGTATTCATCTTTTAAACTAAGCTTTATAGTACGAAACTGGTTGTCACATGGCGCCCCGCGAGCACAAAGAGGTTGTACTTGTGTCATCAGAGAGGGGGTAGCGGTAGTGGTTGCTTTTGGGACGGGAGCGATGTAGTGCAAGTTGTAAAATATTGCTGTGCGAAGGGAAAGGAAAAGAGACATGGGTGAAAAATCTGCATGGAAAGAATTTTGCTTGAGAAAGAAAGCGAGAGTGATTGTCTGGGTGGGCACACAAGCTTGCGTAGGTAGGAGCGCCACATTCCTCGCAGTCTCTGTGCTCCCCTCGTTTTGTAGAGCACTACTGAACTGATGTCTACACCCACTCACTGCGCCCTTCCCTCTACTGGTCGCGTAGTCTCTAACCGGCCTGGGGACTGCCCCAGGGAGTTTATGGCGTCCATGGTGGACCCAATACGAAATGTCACTAATGTTCGGGCCCGTGAGCCCTCCGAGTGCTGGATGATGCGGAACGCCAGCTTTCTCTCGAAGAGCTTCCCGACCTCATCCAGCAGGACGTTGAGACGATACCCCGAGGAGTATGCAGGACTCAACACCTTCCTGAAGGGGCTTAGCCTGCTGATCGCCTTCGAAAGGTTTCTGCATGAGCCGGATGGAGTGCTGCAGAGAGCCGTCACAGTGTTGACAATGCCAACCCTCATTGCGATCGCCCTCTGCGGTCTACGCAGAAGGGTTTTGTTTCCGGCAGTAAGAGCATCCACTATTCCACCATTCATCGCCAAGCCGAACAGCTTCTTGTTATGTGCGTCCCCGGGCTGTGACGCGCGTATCATCAGCATAGCAATTCACGCTAGTTCCGGGGAGGGGCGGACCGCAGAGCAGCCAGTCGAAGTCAACAGTACAAGCCCCAACATACAATGAGGCGATGGCGGGGCCTCCCATCGAACCACCCTGTCCCGAAGGTAGTCCTCCATTATAGACGCCGGAGATATCTCGGCACTGAGTGAAATCGAGGGTCCAGAGGGGGGGGGGGGGGGGGGGGGGGGGGGTCTCGAACGGAAAGCTGTTAAATGAGTTCTTGACGTCTAGTGAGATTGCGAGGACTACCTCCCCGCTCTCAACTGCCTCGTTGTACCGAACCTTGAGTGTGGCCAGGGCATAAATCGTAGAACGACACGCACTGAATCCGAACTGAGCCTCCGCAAGATTTGGTTCAACTTCCTCCAGGTGTCGAACGAGGCAGTTTGCGAGAATCTTCTCAAGCATACCCACCTCGTCTAACAGCACTATGGGCCTGTAGGCTCCCGGTAACCCTGGCGGTCGGCCTTCTTTAGGAATGAGAACATGACATGTGTCGAACACTTTGCGAAGCCAGTCCTCAAGTTCGCTCGCCGTGATAGGAAGCACCCTTCCCGGCACTCCGTCGGGTCCTGGTTCGGTCTTAATAGAGCAAGAGCCACCATAAGTTCCCCGCCTCTAATCGGTGGGATCTCTTCGGTCATCACTTCTGGTTGGGAGGGAGGGACCATTATGGTAGGGTGGTGTCCCGTGGGTTCCGAGAACAATTATTTCACTAGTCTCTTCACGATGGTTGGCTCTAGAGCTTCCGTTGGTGGGGTGCATAGAGTACGTAGTTTTTTGCGCTCTACTCGGTACGGGCGTCCCCATGGATCCCTGTTAAGGCCCTCCAGGAACACTTCGCTGGCCTTGTCCCAAGGCTTATCGAACGTCGCCGCCGGGACGGCTGCTGACTAATATTGGAGGGCCCAACAGCCAATGCCAATGCCCTGTACAGCATGACTCTGTATGGCCCCCGTGTGAATTGACCCACTCACCGTTCAGAATAAAGCCGCCCTAAGAAGACCTCAGAGGAGTCAGAGGGCTATCGTAGTAAGAGTAGTACGAACCTACTGCACAGTCTCATGGACGACAGCAGCGGCCCTAGCGGCGGAACATCCGTGTGATCTCCATGCTGGAATGGAGTATGCCTACTGCCCAGGAAAAAAACGGAAGGAGCAAACTGTGCTCTTGCGGAGCACGAAGCCATCTATAGCTGAGGTAGCTGCCACTATCCAGAGTTCGTAGGTATGCAGCAAGTTTCAGTGAGCGGGACATCTGCGGCAAGTGTGCCCGACATACGCCCTGTCCAAGCCGGGAGCGCGGCCAGATGAAAGAGGCGACATAATATAGGAAAAAACAATTTTCTTCATTTTTTGTTAAAATTAATACGGATATAATTAAATAAATCTCTTAAATTCATTGGTACTATATAAATGACCATGAAAAGATGTCACGCCGGTTTCACGCCGGTCAAATTCATCGGCGGCGGCGGCGTGGAAAAATCGTCGGCGGCGGCGGCGCGGCGCACACCTCTAGTACAAACTCGTAAGTAGATACGTGAATAGTTCAAGAAAAACTGTATGGCGGTTAGTTTAGTAGGAGCAAAGAAGAATGTATTACGATTTTTGCAAATTTCTAAAAACGGTGCAAGTTAGGAAAACCGTTTCTCCTGTAATATTTAAAATGATATTAATAATTGGTAATTATTACAGATGTTTCTGTTCAGTAACTTCGGAGATAATCGGGGGGAATGGTATTTTTTTGAACCTTTTTGGTCATAAATCAAAAAGTGCATCATAAACAAAAAAATAAATAAAAATGGTTTTGGAATTTACAAATCAAGCCCTTTCATTTGATATCCCATTTGATACAATAGCACAACTTTAAATTTTCGACGTCCCATTACGGCCCCCTTTAAAAAAAAAGTGAAAAAGTTACAAGATTTTTTTTAATGTCAAATAGGGTCGAGTTCGCGACTTTTACAACTATTTCAAATTTCATATCGATAGCAGCAGTAATTACTAAGATATCTGGCTGTGACAGACGGACAAACAGAGTCGCACCATAAGGGTTCCTTTTTTCCATTTTGGTACGGAACCCGAAAAAGGACGCCAGGCTGACAAAATTAGTGCCCAAAGTTGTAAAAAAAACAAACATGTCTTTGTGAAGTCTGTGTCGACTGTCAGTCAGGTTGGCTTTGTCATAATTGACAGCTGACAGCCTACACAGACTTCGCATAGACATTTGTTTTGTTTTTATAACGAATACGAATTTAGGCACTAATTTTGTTTGCCGGGCGTCCCTTTTTTCAAGTGTCAAATTGAGAATTAAAAACAATATTTTGGGAAACTGACAGGGCATAAAAATACAATGGCGGTATTTTCTAGATCATTACGTCGGGAACTATAGAAAAAATATATAAACTATACATCTTTGAAAACCTTTACCTACCCAATTGTAAAATTTAAATAAGTAACTTAACAGGAAGTCTATCTGTTCTTTTCTGTTAAATTATAGCAAAATCCTATTTCTGTTTATAAGAATTATTCTTTGCTTCGATTTTTTTTCAATCTTGTCCACCTCCTGTCTAGAGGTGTGCGCCGCGCCGCCGCGCCACCGCCACCGACGATTTTTCCACGCCGCCGCCGCCGATGAATTTGACCGGCGTGAAACCGGCGTGACATCTTTTCATGGTCATTTATATAGTACCAATGAATTTAAGAGATTTATTTAATTATATCCGTATTAATTTTAACAAAAAATGAAGAAAATTGTTTTTTCCTATATTATGTCGCCTCTTTCATCTGGCCGCGCTCCCGGCTTGGACAGGGCGTATGTCGGGCACACTTGCCGCAGATGTCCCGCTCACTGAAACTTGCTGCATACCTACGAACTCTGGGTAGTGGCAGCTACCTCAGCTATAGATGGCTTCGTGCTCCGCAAGAGCACAGTTTGCTCCTTCCGTTTTTTTCCTGGGCAGTACGCATACTCCATTCCAGCATGGAGATCACACGGATGTTCCGCCGCTAGGGCCGCTGCTGTCGTCCATGAGACTGTGCAGTAGGTTCGTACTACTCTTACTACGATAGCCCTCTGACTCCTCTGAGGTCTTCTTAGGGCGGCTTTATTCTGAACGGTGAGTGGGTCAATTCACACGGGGGCCATACAGAGTCATGCTGTACAGGGCATTGGCATTGGCTGTTGGGCCCTCCAATATTAGTCAGCAGCCGTCCCGGCGGCGACGTTCGATAAGCCTTGGGACAAGGCCAGCGAAGTGTTCCTGGAGGGCCTTAACAGGGATCCATGGGGACGCCCGTACCGAGTAGAGCGCAAAAAACTACGTACTCTATGCACCCCACCAACGGAAGCTCTAGAGCCAGCCATCGTGAAGAGACTAGTGAAATAATTGTTCTCGGAACCCACGGGACACCACCCTACCATAATGGTCCCTCCCTCCCAACCAGAAGTGGTGACCGAAGAGATCCCACCGATTAGAGGCGGGGAACTTATGGTGGCTCTTGCTCTCTTAAGACCGCACCAGGACCCGACGGAGTGCGGGGAAGGGTGCTTCCTATCGCGGCGAGCGAACTTGAGGACTGGCTTCGCAAAGTGTTCGACACATGTCATGTCCTCATTCCTAAAGAAGGCCGACCGCCAGGGTTACCGGGAGCCTACAGGCCCATAGTGCTGTTAGACGAGGTGGGTATGCTTGAGAAGATTCTCGCAAACTGCCTCGTTCGACACCTGGAGGAAGTTGAACCAAATCTTGCGGAGGCTCAGTTCGGATTCAGTGCGTGTCGTTCTACGATTTATGCCCTGGCCACACTCAAGGTTCGGTACAACGAGGCAGTTGAGAGCGGGGAGGTAGTCCTCGCAATCTCACTAGACGTCAAGAACTCATTTAACAGCTTTCCGTTCGAGACCCCCCCCCCCCCCCCCCCTCTGGACCCTCGATTTCACTCAGTGCCGAGATATCTCCGGCGTCTATAATGGAGGACTACCTTCGGGACAGGGTGGTTCGATGGGAGGCCCCGCCATCGCCTCATTGTATGTTGGGGCTTGTACTGTTGACTTCGACTGGCTGCTCTGCGGTCCGCCCCTCCCCGGAACTAGCGTGAATTGCTATGCTGATGATACGCGCGTCACAGCCCGGGGACGCACATAACAAGAAGCTGTTCGGCTTGGCGATGAATGGTGGAATAGTGGATGCTCTTACTGCCGGAAACAAAACCCTTCTGCGTAGACCGCAGAGGGCGATCGCAATGAGGGTTGGCATTGTCAACACTGTGACGGCTCTCTGCAGCACTCCATCCGGCTCATGCAGAAACCTTTCGAAGGCGATCAGCAGGCTAAGCCCCTTCAGGAAGGTGTTGAGTCCTGCATACTCCTCGGGGTATCGTCTCAACGTCCTGCTGGATGAGGTCGGGAAGCTCTTCGAGAGAAAGCTGGCGTTCCGCATCATCCAGCACTCGGAGGGCTCACGGGCCCGAACATTAGTGACATTTCGTATTGGGTCCACCATGGACGCCATAAACTCCCTGGGGCAGTCCCCAGGCCGGTTAGAGACTACGCGACCAGTAGAGGGAAGGGCGCAGTGAGTGGGTGTAGACATCAGTTCAGTAGTGCTCTACAAAACGAGGGGAGCACAGAGACTGCGAGGAATGTGGCGCTCCTACCTACGCAAGCTTGTGTGCCCACCCAGACAATCACTCTCGCTTTCTTTCTCAAGCAAAATTCTTTCCATGCAGATTTTTCACCCATGTCTCTTTTCCTTTCCCTTCGCACAGCAAAATTTTACAACTTGCACTACATCGCTCCCGTCCCAAAAGCAACCACTACCGCTACCCCCTCTCTGATGACACAAGTACAACCTCTTTGTGCTCGCGGGGCGCCATGTGACAACCAGTTTCGTACTATAAAGCTTAGTTTAAAAGATGAATACTTATTTTGGAGTCTTGAACATAAAATGTATCATATTTTACGGTTTCGAGTTGATATTTCATGTTGTTCTAAGAAAATAGACTTAGCCTCACGAAAAAATGTTCCACGCCGATTTCACGCCGATCACGCCGCCGCCGCCGACCAAAAAACCATCGGACGCCGCCGCCGATGATTTTACGATCGGCGCACACCTCTAGTTTGTACGGAACCCTCGGTGTGCGAGTCCGACTCGCACTTGACCGGTTTTATTTTTCATGTGTCAAACGAGAATTTTAAAACAAAATTTTGGAAAAATTACCGTGAGTAAAAATGTAATAGCGGTATTTTCTCATTACGTCGCGTCGGGAACTATCGAAAAAATATATAAACTACAGATCTTTGAAAAACTTTACCTACCCCATTTCCACTCTTTATTACTTATAACAAAATGGGACTTACTCACATAGAAAACGGAAACGTCAAGGTAAATATATGAATCATGTTTTACGCCATTAATTCCCATTTTGTGACAGGTAATCAGTCATACACAGTTTTATTTTTATTTGGTATGAGTTAGTGTTTTAGATATTTCCTGTGAACATCACCAAAATTAACCCTCTACTGCATGCCATAGTAAGACTTTCGAAAAAAAAGATTTTTTCTCGAAAATATGTGTTTATTTCATACAAAAGTTCAAAAAGTAGAAGAAAAAAATTTTTTGATGTGTATTTTTCAAAATCCATTTTTGGCTTCGTATGCATTTAGATGTAAACTTATGAATTTTCTAACTGCCTACTCTTTGGAAGTTAGAATTATTTTTATGTCTCCGTTTTTGATCAAACGTTGTTTAAATTAATATTGATCCTAGGGGTCAATGTTGTCCGCGTCCGTAGGCGAAGCACTTGTGCTCATGACTCTAGATACCCTACACGTGGCCCCCGGGTAGTGCTAAAGGACAACTCAATTCCCTAGGGTTGTGGGGTTTAACGGTGGCCCCATGTAATTTTAAACCACTGCACAGCTGGTGGTAGAGCTCCGCTGTGGGCTCACCTGGTTAGCTACCACCTTCGCGTTGGAGTCTGTCGCAAAGCATCCTACGGGTGTGTTCCGACTGGGTGCGCGAATACCAGTGTCCCGTCCCGGTCGCCTCAGCTTCGCCAATCCTTGGTCTGCAGAGTCCTCTTACTTTGCTACGCTGTATTGAGCGTGCTGCTTTGGCGTGGGGGCCAGGGAGACCCGGTGAAACGGTTGTCCGCTGGCCGCCCGCTGGTTCGTAGAGGACCCGAACCCCGGCTTGTCCCCGCCAGGGGCCTCCCTGGCCTCCCTGTCCTGCCGCCAGTGCAAAAAGCTCATGTGTTGATCCTCGTGCCGGAAGGGGAAACCGGAGTGGAACCCGACGGTCAGCCATGAGTCGGACCGGGGGCCCTTCCGTCCCCCATGCCAGGAAAGCATTCTACTCGGTGCTTCAGAGTGATGGTTGGGCTAGCCTTTGACCATGCGGCTGCTGAAGCTTTGCCGATCCTATTATTCCCCTCAAACACTCGTTCTCTCATGCCTTCAAGAAAAAAAAGAAAAACCGTTTCTACGGCGGCTCCCTGTTCCACATTCACAGTGGATTTCTGCAACATCAGGGGACTCCATTCCAACCTGAACACCGTTCACCACCATCTTAATGAGACGGCAAAACCAGCCTTGTTTTTCTTGACGGAGACGCAAATATCAACCCCGGCCGACGTTTCGTATCTTATGTATCCCGGATACAGCCTGGAACACAAGTTTGTGTCTCGGGCTGGGGTGTGCATGTTCGTCCGGAATGATATTTGCTGTCGCCGTTTGGGCAATTACGAAGACGGAGACCTTTCACTCCTTTGGGCGCGAGTAGACCACGGAGGCCACACCTGTGTCTACGCGTGTCTCTACAGGTCTCACAGTGGAGATTTGGAAACGGACCATCTTTTGGAGTGCATCCAAGCAGGACTCGATAAGACTCTCCAGCAGCTCCCCTCAGCGGAGTTGGTGATCCTCGGGGATTTTAACGCTCACCATGCCCAATGGTTAGGATCATTGGCTACCGACTACGCTGGGAGAGCTGTGCATAGTTTTGCTGCTGCGTATGACCTAACTCAGTTAGTCGATGGTCCCACCAGAATTCCGGACATCGAAGGTCATACGCCTAATCTACTGGACCTCTTGCTAACCACGCATCCGGAATCCCACCAGGTATCGCGTCTTGCTCCCTTGGGAACGTCAGACCATTGCCTGATCCGTTCTGTGGCTCATCAAAGTCAGACAAAAAGCTCTCGACCTCCTGGGAAACGCAGAGTCTGGCATTATGGGTCTGCAGATTGGGACGGACTGCGTGAGTTTTATTCCTCCTACCCCTGGAAGCAGCTCTGCTTCTCCTCAGATGAGCCTGACGACTGTGCGACATTCGTAGCTGATACGATACTGTCGGGTATGGAATGCTTTATTCCTAGCTCGATTGTTCGTGTTGGTGGTCGATCTCAGCCCTGGTTTGGTGGCTCTTGCGCTGAAGCTCGCATCTTCAAGTGTCAGGCCTACCAAAACTGGGCTGCTGCGCGTCAGGCCAATGACCCAAACTCATCTGAGCTGAAAAAGCAATTTAACGCTGTATCCAGGTCCTGCAAGAAAAGTATTGCCGCAGCAAAGTTTGCACATACCCGCAGAATTGGCGAGAAACTAGTTGGTTATCCTTCTGGGACTCGTGCTTTCTGGTCTCTCGCCAAAGCTGTTCAGGGAAATTTCTGTCGGGGCTCGTTACCATCTCTGCACAAACCTGACGACTCACTGGCTCATTCCGCAAAGGAGAAAGCAAATTTGCTCTGCTCCATTTTTGCGTCGAATTCGACACTTGACGACGGGGGCAGTACACCGCCTACTATCCCGTGTTGCGAGTACTCCATGCCGGAAATCCGCTTTACACAAAGTATGGTAAGGAGCGCTCTATTTGCTCTCGACGTCAACAAGTCCAGTGGGCCGGACGGTATCTCAGCCATTGTGCTTAAGGTGTGTGCTCCAGAGTTGGCACCGGTTCTAACGCGCCTATTCTCTCTCTCGTACTGCTCGGGGAAAGTCCCATCTTCGTGGAAGGTAGCCAATGTTCACCCTGTTCCGAAAAAGGGTGACCGCACAGATCCGTCCAACTACCGGCCTATTGCGATCACCTCCTTGCTCTCTAAAGTGATGGAGCGTGTGGTTAATAACCAGCTCCTAGGTTACCTCGAAGAACACCAGCTTATTAGCGACAGGCAGTACGGCTTCCGCCATGGTCGCGGCGCTGGTGATCTTCTTGCGTACCTCACTCACAACTGGGCTACTGCCATCGAGAGTAAGGGGGAGGCACTAGCTGTCAGTCTAGATATCGCAAAGGCCTTTGATCGGGTCTGGCATAAAGCACTTCTTTCGAAGCTACAGTCTTACGGGCTACCTGAGGGGTTATGCACCTGGATCGCCAGTTTTCTATCCGGGCGTAGCATTCAAGTCGTTGTTGACGGTGTATGCTCGGACTCTATGCCCATTAATGCTGGCGTTCCCCAAGGGTCTGTGCTATCGCCCACCCTGTTCATCCTGCATATCAATGATATGTTACAGACTAGTAATATTCATTGCTATGCGGATGACAGCACGGGTCATAGCCAATATACAGGCCGTGCTAACCTCTCTCCCGAGCAGTTAGCAGATTGCAGGGTAAGACTTGTGTCTGAAGTCGAGGCTACCTTGGAGGAAGCCTCAGATTGGGGTCGACGAAATCTCGTCCAATTTAACCCCAGTAAGACACAAGTCTGCGCGTTCTCCACTAAAAAAACCCCTTTTGTCCTAGCGCCAAGTTTCCAGAACACTGCCCTTACCTTTTCCAAAAGTATTGGGATCCTCGGAGTCGACATTACGAGCGAAGTTCAATTTCGGGGCCATCTGGAGAGCAAAGCCAAACTGGCTTCTAAAAAGCTCGGGGTGCTCAACAAGGCGAAGCAGTACTTCACTCCCGGTCACCGGCTTTTACTGTATAAAGCCCAGGTGCGACCACACATGGAGTATTGCTCCCATCTCTGGGCTGGAGCGCCCCAATACCAGCTTCTCCCTTTGGACTCGATCCAACGCCGGGCAGTTCGTGTTGTCGACGATCCCGTACTAACATACGGTTTGGAACCACTTAGCCTCAGGAGAGACGTTGGCTCTCTGTGTTTGTTCTACCGTATGTACAACGGGGAGTGTTCTGAGGAACTTTTTGCGCTCGTGCCTCCGTCGCACTTTTATCACCGTACCTCCCGCCTCAGGAATAAGGTTCATCCACACTATTTAGATGCGTGGCATCCCAAGAACAAGCGGGCATCACGCTCTTTTCTGCCAAGAACTGGCAGGATGTGGAATGAACTCCCACCTGAGGTGTTCCCAGCGCGCTATGACATGGGGTACTTCAAGAAACGAGTAAACAGGGCTCTCAAAGATCGGCAACGTATAGGTAACACCTCTGGTGTTGCAGATATCTATGGGCGACGTTGACTGCTTTCCATCAGGCAGCTTGTCTGCTCGTTTGCCACTTATAACATAAAAAAAAAAAAAAAAAAAGGAAACTGCTAATTTGAAATTCTACAGCTAAATATTTCAGAATTGCAACGTTGCTATAGCCAAGCATTAGAAGCTAATGCATACGAAGCCAAATATGGACGTTATAGAAATAACACCAATTGCATACGAAGCCATATATAGCTTCTTCAAAAAACTTATCAACTCCGGAATAGTATAATTTAGTTAAAAATTTTATAACTATAGTCTTAAATTAGGCATATGACTTTGATGTAATATACGCTTAAAATTAGTTTTTCGTCTTCATGACACTGAATTTACCACTGAAACTAACCGATTATTATCAAGTAACTTAATTTTTAGTTGGACATAATTAATCGTGGATAATGTTGCGAAATGGTCAAAATACGTCATTTAAAAATATATTCCGTTTTATTTCTACTTTGATCATTGTAGGTATTTAGATAACTTTACAAATCAATAAAAAATATATTTCATACAAAAAAGAATAATAAACACTTGACGCCATTTTTGCCTTCGTATGCGGTAAAGGGTTAAGCGCTTTAAAAGTCAAATTTTCGTCCAGAATTGCAGTTTTTGGATATGTTACTCTAAACCAGCTTCTAAATGTGTGTGCCGAATTTCGTAAATGTGTGTATGTAAAAGATTAAACCGACTTCAAAAAATAGGAGGAAATAACAGTTTATGTCAATCCAACTATTTTTTGAGGTCGGTGCCAGTCCCAATAATTAATTTTATTACTTTTTGTGAAACGTGTATAATACTAATATTTAATATACATATTGCAGTACTGAAAAGCAAATCAGGTAACCCACGAGCCACAAGCAAATAATTTGCAAATAAGCTTAGTTCTATTAAGGCCTCCCCACATCTATCGACGCGGAATCGGCTTAAGCCAGTCAGAAAAAGCTTCACAATAAGAGCGAAGCCGAGCCGAGCCGAACGAGGTGTTATTGCGTGGACAAAAAGCTTTTTCTAACCGCCTTAAGCCGATTCCGCGTCGACAAATGTGAGGAGACCCTAAGACGAAGCCTAATCTGCTATACCGCGCTGCGATCGGAATGGAGATCACGAGTCACGCATCTGCCTCTTATTGGTTTAATCTATTCAATATGGCATTCAATATAGGTTGAGCGACAACCATTAGCGGATGGCTGGCGCTATCAGCTGACAACACGTTACGATCGAAGTGTGCCTCGATTTGCATTCTTAGCCAAATACGCATTTTCTCTAGAATCGCGAAATTATTGTGCTTTTTTAATTGCACTTTAGATTAGATTAGATTTCTTTATTTCATAATATCAAATAACAATATAAATTATCCTAGGGTCAATTTACATATAAATAAATAAATAAATATTAGGGGACAATCTTACACAAATCGAACTAGCCCCATAGTAAGCTCAATAAGGCTTGTGTTATGGATACTAGACGACGATATATTTAATAGATACATACATACAAATACTTAAATACATAGAAAACATCCATGACTCAGGAACAAATATTCGTGCTCATCACACAAATAAATGCCCTTACCGGGATTCGAACCCAGGACCTCTTGCTTCATAGGCAGGCACTACCAACTAAGCTAAAGCGGTCGTCAAATATATTTATTAATTTTTTTATTTTTATTTATTTATTCAAATTTATAATGTTTACGTCGATTATGAGTGATAAATCTTTGTAGGACGTTTAAATCTTAGCCGTGGACTAGCCGGAGCAAAAAAAAAGTACGATTTCTTCGAGATAAAGTGCTTAAATGTTTTAAATAGGCACACTCACTCACTTCAATAGTCATTATTTGTTTTTATTATTCTGCTGACTTTCCTGTTAATGTGTTTGGTTTTTATATGTAGATAATATAATGTATTGTATATGTATTTATGCCACACCTGGCCATAAAGTGTCTTTTACCGCACGCTACGCGTAAGGAAAAAGCCGCTTTCTGGCCAAGTGTAGACATAAAATGGTGTACACAACACGGGAGGTAATAAACAAAGCCCTCGATCGCATATTTACGTCTCTCGTTTGCAGCTCGGGCTGCAAACTTCTGCGATCTCGACCTTTCTTTGTATTACCACCCTAGTTGTGTAATGTACTATTATTTATATGTATGTGTATCACTTCTCTTATGTTTAGTTGTTTGTCTGCATTCTGTGTTTTTTCTACTCCTGTACTTTTTTTTTTATCTGTCTTTTACTTGGTCACGAACACTAATATAAGAACATACATAATATGAGTTCAGAGAAGTCTATACCCTATTCCCCATCTGTCTGTGGCTGCTAGCAATATCGCAAAACGATATTGCTAGCAGCCACAGACTTCTAAATCTAGGTTAAACTTAGGTCAAGGATTAAGCGCTCAATTCTAACTTTACGATAAAAATGCACAACTACCATCTTAACAAAAAATTAAATTCCTACGGTTTTTAAGAAAAACAAAACTTTCCGAACTAAATTCATTGATGCCAACATAAAAAAAGTATTTTTAATATCGTCACTGCGTGTCACCAGCGAGTATACGTGAAATTAAAAAAAAAAGTTTACCATAGACACATACTGTCAGTCATATGTCATACTTGCCTTGTTCGCGCGCTATGTTTAATGTTGTATTTTATATTTTAAAAACTAGTCGTAGAATAGTACATTGTGTATCAAGGGCGGTAAGTAAGGAATTACAAACGAGTGTTTGTTACAAGGCCGAGGCAAAGCCGAGGGCTTTAATAACACGAGTTTGTAATTCCTTTACCGCCCGTGGCACACACAATGTTTTTCATCACACTTGTGAGGAAATCTGATTAAAATAACCTTACTTAACCTAAATAAAATTGTAAAACTGACAGTGACATTATCCATAGACAATGCGTATGTCAACTCACGTTCGGAAACCATAGCGGTAAAAACTTAAAATGTGTGTTTTTATTTTTGCAATATACTGAAATGCACTATTTAAACATTTAATTAATGTTACAGAAATATGTGTTTACATGTATTTGCAATAACAGTTCTCTTTAAATAAATATTTCAGTAATAAAAGTTAAAAAAGTACGTTGGCGTTTCCTTTGAACATGACAAATAAGAGTAAAACAGAACCAGCGTTTCAAATTTAAAAAGAAAACCATTACGCCCTAGGGCGTAATAGGTCATTTACGGCCCGCAAAACCTACGTGTAATGACACCATTTTCGAGCAAGTGTGATGAAAAAAGTATTGTATGCAACGTTGTATAATTAAGTCAAAAACGCTCATGGCGTCTCTATTTGCGATACTCGCCGCCGCAGCGGCTCGTATCGCAACTCGCGCCATTCGCATTTTTTGAGCCTACTTATACAACTGTTGCATAAAATACTATTTTGCGTCGTTTCTTCCTTACCATCAGCTTATTTATTTTTTCTTAACGTTGCATCAACTCCGGCACCCAAAGGTAGGTAGTCTGTTTTTATTAGGTATATAAGTTTGCACTCTAATTTTCTTTTGGTGTGTAATAAAGTATGATTGTATTGTAGGCAAGCCGATGATGCCTGGGTTCAATAAACACAGCCACTGGAACTTAAATTGCCAAAAAAAAATTATAACTAAAATTCGACAAAAATCTTTAAGCTGGTATGTACTCCACCCTTCCGTACGAAAATGTAGGTATGCAGGGTGGCTCCTTTTCTCCGTCGCTGACTGTAGCAGGACTGACTCACTCCGCGATTCCGTTGCGCGGTTATTATTATTAAATATTGCCACCCATTAGTACGCGTTATGCGATACAGAGAGTCGGTCGGACGCGGGTCAGCTCCGTCCGGTCGTCAGACGCGAACGATAGTTTTATTTTATTAGATATAGAGGTTTCTCTACGTAGTAATAATATTTATTCTGTGACTGTTCTAAATCAATAGTGATCTTGACGTTGCTGACAGAAAACCTAGAGCAAGTTCCTAATATATCAGTACTACCTATCCATCTGTTTCTGTCTATTAAAATGGGCGAGAGACGGATAATAGTGCCAGATCGCACGACAACCACGAAAACTCAGATTCACTTACGAAGAAAGTAACTTTGTTAACCATCTTCGAAGCGCGACAGTGACAAATAAACATTTGAAAATGACTCAGCAGTCGAAGCGTGAAATTGGATGGAAAGAAAGAAATTGACTTTCTTATTTATTTTCTGATTGCGGGATTGGAATCGGATTTGGATTAGTTTATTTTCATAACCTTAAAAAATAAGCAGAAAATGGAAAGTAAATAATTGTGGTGTATTAAGGTTAGGTAGCACAGAAAGGTTGTTCAAATTTCGTCTAACCTGTCAGTCCGTAACGAAATGCATGGAATTTGAAACTAACGGTCAGTTCTGTAACGACCTCCTAGCTGTCAGTTAAGAACGCACTTTAAATAAAAAAGCCCATATATATACCTAACTTTGACGCCTTAGAGCAACAAAGTTTGACGCTTACTTCTGATATTCATATTTCATATTATGGTCGCCGTCGACCCACTCTGCAGCAGCTTATAGGAGAGTTACTTTCTTTGAACAACTGAACTATAGGTATTTCCTATAAGATGTACCTATTGTGAAACATATTAATTTGAATATTGGTGACGTGACAACAATGGAAACGGACTCACGACTCTGATAGCGAACGGAGACTACTAGAACGCCGACCTGGATGTAAAGAAATGATTATGCCGCTAAAATTGGGTTAATCGACGTGACATTCACAGAGGCAGAGATTAACTCGATTTAAAAAAACGAAATTGTTGATTTATTGAAATGACGAATACAAGAAAATATGTAAATGTGGTTTGGTTAATGTATTGTATTAGGTCAATACTATGGAAAATAGTTTCTGTTAAACAAAAAAATCTGCAAATTTAATACTTGTTTGGTAAGTTTGCACCTGATATCTATTGTGTGGCATACAAAAGTGTAAACTTAGATCAACCGATGATTTAAATCATAAAATTACCTATTATTTATCCATGTACAATGGTTACAGATTTTTTTCTTCTTCAAACATGACTCTAGTAAATCAACAGATAGCATCCTTATAGGTTTTTTCTACTCCTGTACTGTTATCTGTCTTTTACTTGGTCACGAACACTAATATAAGAACATACATAATTTGAGTTCAGAGAAGTCTATACTCTATTCCCCATAACAGCACTAGTGTCGTTATAGTCACTTTACGTTATTGCTAGCATCCACAGACTTCTAAATCTAGGTTAAACTTAGGTCAAGGATTAAGCGCTCAATTCTAACTTCACGATAAAAATTCACAACTACCAACTTAACAAACAATTAAATTCCTACGATTCATAAGAAAAAAAAATTTCCGAATTAAATTAATTGATGCCAACATAAAAAAAAGTATTTTAATTTTCGTCACATCGTGTCACCAGCCATATCAAAAAAAAGTTTACCATAGACACAACTGTCATGCCGGCTGTACACACTCGGAGAGACCGGACGAGACACGCGTGACGTCCATGTATTTTATATTTTAACCTAGTCGTAGAAAAAGTATTGTATGCAACGTTGTATAATTAAGTCAAAAAACGCTCATTGCGTCTCTATTTGCGATACTCGCCGCATTCGCGGCTCGTATCGCAACTCACGCAATTCGCATTTTTTGAACCTTCTTATACAACTGTTGCATAATAGTATTTTATGCAACAGTTGTATAAGAAGGTTCAAAAAATGCGAATTGTGTGAGTTGCGATACGAGCCGCGAATGCGGCGAGTATCGCAAATAGAGACGCAATGAGCGTTTTTTGACTTAATTATACAACGTTGCATACAATACTTTTTCTACGACAGGTTTTAAAATTATAAAATACAAACAAGGCATAACCTGCAAAGAAGGCAAATATGACGTATGACTGTCAGTATGTGTCTATGGTAAACTTTTTATTTTTTAAATGAAGTTGACACGCAGTGAATATATTAAAAATACTTTTGGTTTTATGTTGGCCTCAATGAATTTAGTTCAGAAAGTTTTGTTTTTCTTAAAAGCCGTAGGATTTTAATTGTTTGTTAAGTTGGTAGTTGTGCATTTTTACCGTAAAGTTAAAATTGAGCGCTTAATCCTTGACCTCAGTTTAACCTAGATTTAGAAGTCTGTGGTTGTTAGCAATAACGTAAAGTGGCTATAACGACACTAGTGCTGTTATGGGGAATAGAGTATAGACTTCTCTGAACTCATATTATATATGTTCTTATATTAGTGTTCGTGACCAAGTAAAAGACAGATAACAGTACAGGAGTAGAAAAAATACTATTTCGAGTATCAAGAATTGCGACTAGTGATGGGTCGCTACCGGTAACTTACTAAAAGCGGGAATATTCCCATTACCAGTAATATTACCCACGATCGGTAAGATTGGTTAATACTGAAAAAAAAGTTTGAAATTAGGTGTTTTTCCGTGTTAAGTACTAACAAGGTAACATTGGTGTGTTTTGTAATGATAAAAGTTACAAATCTTTTCTAGGTTAGTAAATTACCAACCTTATCAGTAATATTCTCAATGTTACTGGGTATTTTCCCCATGCTACCGGTAATATTACCAGGTAAGATACAAACTACAATGTTAGGTTAGGTACTGAGATTTAATGATCAATTACTTAGTTAAAAGAGCAATATGCATATATTAATAAAACAACTTAAACGGATTAAATCGCGTACCTATATTACTACATTTTAAGTCCCGACGTTTCGTAACCCTTTTCAGCGTTCGTAACGCTGAAAAGGGTTACGAAACGTCGGGACTTAAAATGTAGTAATATACGCGATTTAATCCGTTTAAGTTGTTTTATTACTATGAGTGATAATCGCGGAAACCGAAGACAATATTAATATGCATATATATTTTTCGTTCTCTTTCACCCATAGCCTCTTTTTAGGGTTCCGTAGTCAAATGTCTGTCCGCGGCTTATTTCAGCGATCGTTATTACTAGGTAGTAAGTTGCAATTTAGCATGCTGCAATATATTATTTATGCCGACAGTGTGGTAAAATAAAAAAAAACAGGGTAGGTACTTCCCCTACATATAATGAGGGGTTATGTTATTTTCCTCCAACTTTATGGTGTAGGGTGTCGTTGGATTGGATAGGTTTTTATAAAACAATACTGATTATTAAAAATCATTTTTTATAAAGTGAATATTTACGAAAATAATCGTTCCGAAAGCATACAAAAATGTGTTCCCCTCCCCTCTAACTTTTTATCTGAGGATCCAAAAGCTGTGAAAAAAATATTAATTGTTAAGACTAAGACTATATTAACTGTTAAGAGAATTAATATGTTTTTTATATCATTTGTGAAAGGTGTGAACAAATTTTCGTCCTAGTTCCTGTAGATATAAGTATGCCAAATGACTTAAATCTCAGGCGATTTTGACAAAAATGAGTCATTTCTATTATACTTATTCTTATTATCTCATACTTATTCTCATCCATAACAGCATTCGCGTCCTCTTCATCCGATTTCGCATCTTCATCCTTACACATACCCGCAACCGCATTCTCATCCGTATCCTCGTCCTCATCCTCATCCTTTTGTCTTCTCTACCTACCTATCTTCCTCTTCAATTATGAGTTTTATATCCTTTACTTGGGAAGTATTTGATTCCCCATACAAACTTTCTTCTTTTGTCACGTATATAGACGGGGGGGATATGTCCATCAAACGCCTCTTAGTCCAAGGAAAGATTGAAGGTACCAGGCCATGAGGAAGATCACCTATGAGGTGGACTGACCAGGTGAAAGCTGCAGTAGATGTTCTCTTCCGCCAGTTGAAAATAGTTTTAATTTTAAGTATTTTTTTAAAACCCACTATTAATATCTTTTTCACATCTTTTGGATCCTCGGATAAAAAATTAGAGGGGAGGGGAACACATTTTTGTATACTTTTGGATCCATCAAAATTCGTAAATATTCACTTTATAAAAATGATTTTTAATAATCAGTATTGTTTTATAAAACCTATCCAACGACACACTACACCATAGAGTTGGAGGAAAATAACATAACTCCCCATTTATATGTAGGGGAAGTACCCTAATTTTTTTTTTATTTTACCAATCTGTCGGCAATAAGTAATATAATATATTGCAGCATGCCAAATTGCAAGTTACTAGTAATAACGATCGCTGAATAAGCTGCGGACAGACAGACAGACGGACAGACAATTGACTACGGAACCCTAAAGAGGCTGTGCGTGAAAGAGAATGAAAGATATATAGCGCAAACACGGTCTCTTTATTAGGAAATGAAAGTAAATAAAACCAACATGGATATAGCATATTTTATTTATTTTCAGATTTCATTCACAATGTGTGTACTTTATACTGTTTCAGTTAAACTATTGATTACAATCTTTGTCGATAATTGTACAAGCGCGTAAGGATCGCAAGGTATAAAGGGCACTAAAATAAAACAATACAACTTCTCTGTAGGTATTTACACAACAACATAGCGGTGTACACGGGATATTTTATCTTCATACAGAGCACTCCATGTGCACACACGCACGAGCAATTTTATACAGGTTACACCAGATACTATGTAAGTACTGTAGCTATGAACTTAGCTACCATGCTTCACGTATACGAGCTTATATGAATTATGTATGCATTGAATGAACTTAAAATACTGGTAGGTCGCCATTTACCGTATCTAGTGTGGGTATCAGTAAGTCATTACCATGAAGGTTTGATTAACCTTTAATAAAAAAAGTGTTTGTACAAATAGGGTTGCAGTTGAAATCATAAATAAGACTACGACTTGATTCAATCACGAGAAAGTTAATGTAGTAAGTTTTGTGCTATAACACTTTATGACTTTACAGTAAGTATAAGTCAAACGTTCTGCTAAAGATGGCAGAAAGACCTCAGTAGGAAATACTACTTTTCAGTCTAAATTACACTTAGGTACTGGAAGTTTATAGAATTCGTAAAAGGTAGAGATGATCCTGAAATAAGTTTTCAGTCTATTACTTTATTTAATGCTAATAACGGTTTTAAACCTACCATGATTAAACGATAATAAAATTAACCACGAATATTAAACATGACATAGGTAGGCGAGATATCAGCATTAGAAAAGTGGGTCTAAGACCAACAAAAGATCATTTATTCGCCTCACTCGTACCTACTCTATTTGATTCGGGTTAGACTATTTATTATAGGCAGCCTTAAGTAGCGTGAAGCATATTTTTCTTGCCCCTGTAAGTGCAATACCGTGCACAAGAGATTGAATGTTTGTACACCTATCGATGCGAGCGCCGACATGTCTCCTGTCCCTTTCTCTGCATCACCGGAGAGTGAAAGAGGCAGAGAGCGTCAGCGATGACATATCGACGCCGGCATATCGGTATGTGACGAAACGCTCGTCCGTTCGTTTATAAAAAATACCCTATTCGCTTTGTTCTTTCTGATGCTGATGACACGCTATAAAATAGTTATGTACAAAATTGGTTTATGGCAAAATCAACTATCAGCGTATTCACTTGCTGCAATGTTAAATTTCAACTAAGTAATACAATTACGGTAAAGTCGATATATTATTACACACTAAGCAAAACATTTACTTATAATTATCATTTCAGTACATGTAACACGCAAGAGGTTAAGTAACAGGAGAATACAGTAACTATTTAAAGCTTTCGATAGGCATTATGCACATTAAATACTATCATAGAACCGCATCTAATGCACTCTCCATACCCGCAATATGGCGTGAACGAGGAAAAGAATCAACTGTTCATTGATGTGTGGGTCGAACGTTAGAGTGCAATCCTACTATCGTTCAACCAACACTATCTACTGATGAGTTAAAAATGAGTGTATATAATATTAAGAATAATACCAAACGTTAGTATTTCATTGAAACTATAAATAAAAACTCGTTTCTCGAGCATTAGAATGCGAGTGGGATAAGTAACGATATTTTTGATACGATTTTCTCTCTAGCTAGAGCCTTGGGGGGATATCGAGCGGCGAAAGTTTTAGCCGCGACGAAACTAACCGACCAGTTTTATAAATCTTTATATCAATACTGAACACCAAAGTTAGGCGAACTATATTCATACTTTAACTTACTGTTGCTACAATTCAACCAGTGCTGTTATGTATGAAAACGAGAATAAATTTCAAAATATATAGCTCAAAATATGGTACAAAGTTACGTCGATGAAATATCATCGGTACGAGTACGTACCTAACCATGACTATTAACATGTTACCTTGGCAACGTTTTCATCTGTTAAACTGGTTCGTCTAATTCTGGCGTTCACTGTAGCTGTAGTCGATTAGTTGACTAGTAGGGTTATTGAGAACTTCCCCTCCAATTTTATCCCTAACATCATTTTTCCCGTGAACTACCTAGTAATAACTGTTCGTAATCAGAGGTCGAACTGTGATCCGATGAAGTTGAAGTGACAAGCTTAAGGTGATGGCACCAATCATGGACACGTTTAGCACAGGTTACACACTTATAGCCGGCTATTCATGGACTTTACGAGTTATGACCATCACTTAGTGTTGATGGTCTAAAAATTTTGTGTCAGTTACTTAAAATGTGAGTTTTACAGGAAAAACATGTCCATAATTGGTTTCTGTCCATTACTGGTGCCGCCACTCTACTGACCCCCGATGTTAGATTAGACCCCGATTAGGAACTGTCACGGGTCAAATTATATTCCGGACGAGAGTTAATAAAGTTTTTTATACCCTACAGTAACTAGTCGCACGTAATTAATACTCATATCGACGCTTGAGACACTATTTGATATAACCGCCAATGAGTCCACCCAATCGTTACTCTCATTAAATATGACACAAAGCGTCAAGTCATTAACATTTTAGAATGCCCATTAATAATAGTAATTGATATAATCCATTATTACATTCTACTTACTACAAATTGACAATCTATACTGTGCATGTCATAAATAAAACATACGTACATAGGTTTAACGTAATCTTTATAGTATAAACTAATGAAACGTACCTACCTAAAACTTAAAGTAAGTATAAACTTGTATCTACAAATAAAAGAAACGAAAAATACTAAAACGCATTTTTATTCGATTTCTCAACGTAAGTACAACAATAATATTAAATAATGTGCTTTATGTACCTACTACCTATATTCATTTAATTGATTAACATGGCATCGTCTTATTATTACACTTTACTACATATAACCTTATCTAAAGTAACAATCCAAGGCATTTTGATATATAAGACTTGTAATTAGTAAAAATAACTAATAAACAACTGACCTATAAACCACATCATGAAAAGTTTAATTTCGTATGAAACTTGTACCTAATAAAACTCATCTACAATACATATTTTCAAATCAACTACCGAAAGGAATGTTGTTAAAATTGAGCAAATACTGAGATAGAAACCTAAATTGAAAAAAGTAATCTCGATTGATATATTGTTCAATATTGGTCATCCGTCAGTCACTTTAAATATTAATATCGTGTTTTGTGTATTGACTTTTGTGTATAAATTTACCCTTCTTTAGTATTCTCCGTTTTGAAAGATTGTTCAGCCTTCCTCGCAAACATTATTATCGGCATGTATATTGTTTTATCAACTCTTTCCGATGAGACAGAGACAGACGCACATTAATTATATCGTAAAATCAAAAACCGAACATTCAAGGTAATCGTTCTCTCACAAGCAGTTAGTACATAGGTAGCTAAGACATTTTGCATGTATTGCATATTCAAAAATGTTAAATTTATTTTGTTTACTATGCTATTTATCAACTTTTGCCTTATTTTACCAGCAATTGCAATTTTGCATAGATTTCACTAGGTATAATAATATGGGGTCTAAAATACCAAGGTAGTAGATAATTGAGCTAGAATACTATAGGTAGTCCAAAAAGATTAATATAACATTCTATAGTTGAATACGTAGGGTATACTATTAATTGATTGTCCTAATTGTATGTATCACTTACAAAATATTTAAAGCCCGTAGAACTTTATTATAGTATATTACATAAGTAATTAACAGAAAATGAATTCATAATAAGATTTTTTCTTCGCATTAGGGACGCCATGATTATAATTAGTAGTTCTGTTTTCAAAGGCTGTCTGAACTAAGCTTTCATTAAAGTTTATTTATCTACTGTTTGTTCGATAGTTTGAATTCAATTTAACACAAAGTAACAGAACAGAATTAAAATTTCATACTGTTAATTTAAGTTGCGATACTTACACAAAATGAACTATGGTGCATATATTCAGAAAACCGCAAATAGTTACAATGATTTGATGGACTCGTTCGAGTCGTACAAGTCATCGTATTAAATACAGTTGTGTCTTGGAACTACCAAAATCGCATTAACAATCGTGGTAAGTAGTTCTATTTCGATTTTTATGTAAAGAAATTGTCTCTTTGCTGATATATAGGCAATTCTACGTCCGGTGAACGGTCGTCCCAATCATCCGCGCTGTTGCGTTGCGGTAACTCCTCCAACGCTTTCACTGTAAACACCATAGAAGGAGTTAATCTACACTGTAGCTAATTTAACCCTCTGACGCCTGAATTTAGGGATGTCAGTGGAATTTAAATTATTTCATTTGCATTAAGGAAAATAAATTCGTCACTGTCTTCAACGTAATTAAAATTCCAATGTCAAAATCTGTAAAAGCTAAAATGATCGGCCTCAGGAGGTGTTACGTTAAAAAACATAGGGATATAGATATTAAAAACTGTTTTTAAAATTGGAGTTCATAGAAAACTATAAAAGTAGAAAACGACGAACAAATGCAATAATTTAGGGTCTACTCACAACAAAATGCAAAAACGAAACCATGCTGCAACAGTTCTCGAACGACCGCTGTTCAAGCCGATTTGCTTACAAATTCACTTACTAAGAGTATTTAGGTATTAAGGGTAATACTTTGATATGGCAACTAATTTGTACGTGAAATTTGTATGGAAATGGCTTTTCTATTTGCTGGTTGCGGACGGACTTTGCTCTGTGTTGGTTCCTGGAGAAAACGGGACAAAACAAAACACATCAAGCAAAACAAGGTTACATGCGTGGACACACGTGAACGTTAGTAACGTCGAGAAATTTTTTAAATTACCAGACATTTTACAGAATTGGAAAATGTTATACCTAGGCACCATATAGAAAACGATAACAATGATTTCATTAAAAGAAAACATTATGATTTTTGGTAAACTGTGGTAATTTCAAAAATGCAAATTAATTATTAAAATTGCTAAATAAAACAAAAGTGCATACGAACAAACTCAATCAAATTGCACTAATTAATGAGTCAATAGCATGTCAATAGGTCAATAATAATGCATCAAGTGAAGTTACGGGGTATAAGAGGGAATTGAAAACTTTTATATAATAAATCGTGTTTATTACTATTGACAAAACTTGTGCCTCATGTATCATTATGGCTAATGACATGAAAGAGGAATAGTACGATTTATTATATAAACATCATTTAATCGTATATGTTATAAGGAATTGGAATCTGCATCAACATATCGCTTACCGGCAATGATTTTGCTCATTTCGGTGACCTGCTTGGCGAGAAGCTGGTTCATCTGCAACAAGTGTTCTCGCTGCCGCTTCTCTTCGCCGTCCGGGCTCTAAACGCATTGTAACAAGCAGACACATGTAGGTGTGCTAGATTACATATTTACAGCCAACATTCGAAGCTGCTAGGCAAGCTAACCTATCTCGGAGGCAGAATACATTTGGAGACCTTTGCTAATCTAACAAATCCCTAGATATCCTAACTAGTGATGGGTCGGCAGTAATATTCCCGTTACCAGTAAATTCCCAAAATGGAAACTTACTAGTAACTTACCGGGTCCTAAAAAAAAATCGATGGGTAAGGTGTCAGACTCCGCCTTAGCTCCGGCGCTGCAAGGAGAGCAGCCCTTACATTCTTGCGTGACAAAACACGGTCGCCCGTACTCCGCTCCCGAGTTTTGTCACGGCGGGTGAGGGCTGCTCTCCCTTCGAGCCTCCCGCTTTACAAAAACACTCTAGGGTGCTCTGTGTCGGCACGCGTCCTAACTAGCCCTAGTTTCGGACGTTCGCAGCCTGATATATCTAACCTAACCTACTTTTCTGGTAGCAGTTCGATTCTGCAAAGGTCGCAGTTCTAACCTAACTTATTATATTTTGATTATGTAAGTGTTGCAGAAACTAATCATCTGCCAAATAATATTCCCTGACCAGTTTTTAATAATAAAACTGTTTTATAATTATACGATGAATAGGTAGTTGATGAAATGTATTTTTAAGCAAATAATAATCCTTATACTGTTCTTCTAGTAATTATTTTAATATGTAATTAATGAATACCTAGTCGATTAAGTGAAATTACTCCAAGAGAAAATATTAGTATTGAATATTCTATTAATCGTTATCAATGAAATAAAATTCGATAAATAGTTTGTCGACATTTCAAGGGGCACCCAGCATAAACGTCAAACCTAAATGAGCGTTTTCCAAAAAAATTCCGGGGTAGCTACTTTCTCAAAATATGGACTTTTGAGGTTTTTCTGGCTAAGAATCGTTAGTACATTCGAACCTTTTACGTAAAAAGTGTCCCAAAATTTGTATGGGATTTTTGTCTTTCCACTACGTCACGTTCATACAAACACTATGCAAAATGGTGGCGTAATGGAAAAAAAATTGGGACACTTTTTTTTACGTATAAGGTTTGAAAGTACTAACGATTCTGAGCCAAAAAAAACTCACAAGTCCATATTTTGAGAAAGTAGCTACCCCGGTATTTTTTTTTGGAAAACGCTCAAATGTATTGCCGAATATTTTTTGAATATAATAGTTTCTGCCTCCGAGAACTAAAAGTTTCTATAATTAGATCGTCTCTCCATGAAACTTTAAGTAATGAAAAAATGTCCATGCAAAAAATAGGAATATCATTCAAGACAACAATAAAAGCAGTTTCAGCGCATTCAAGGTGCAAGATGGAAAAGAGAATGAAAATGAGTTCGAAAAATGTGTAGATATGTATTCAGTCGCTAAGTATGATAGGTTCTAACAGGTTTTTATACGGGGATTGAAAATCTTCAACATTTATATTAATTTTGTGGACAATGAGAATAGATGGTTTCAGTATGTATAAGGAAAGATGTGATATGGTTTAAGCATTGCACATTCAGAATTTGATCCTTAGGTTAAAATAAGCCGATGATGTCTATTCTATTTTTGAAAAATATCATCAAACATGATTTCTAACGATTGTCAACTATAGAGGATTTACGAGAAAACCTTTTTGTGAAATATGTATTCATTATGAACGATCCGTGCGTATTTTATGACATTGAGTTTTTCTTTCGGTTTACCTTGTGGTTGGGATCAGTTGACCCTGAAAGCATCTTTTTGATCGATTCGACTTTCTCTTGACGCTTCTGCTGCTCTTCAGGAGACAGTTCAGGAGGCTAGAAACAGGAAAAATATTGATTGATATCAAATTTCACTAACTAAGATTTAAGACAACTCTAGAAATTTAATTAGGAATACGAACGTTGCTACAATATCATCAAACACGAGCCCAAATTAGTCCACATAGAGAATAGTACTTTTTGATACAAGTGCGGAAAGTATGTCATTTTTCACGAGTCCCGAGGTGTCTTGGCCCGAGCCGTAAGGCGAGGGACAAGACTCGGGACGAGTGGAAATGACACTTCCGCACGTGTATCAAACGACGTTTTTTAATACATTTGCGAAAAATTACAACGAAAATGAAATGATTGAATGATTAAGAGACAAATTTGTTTATTTTTTGGCCTCATAAAAATGGAGCACTCAATTGGAACACTTATTAAGAGTCACGTTGAGTATCCTGACCACATTGTAGATGCCTGATATTTCTTAGATAATTCAAGAAAGTAGGCCATAAGTACATTTTCTGAGAATGACGCCGTTCGATTTTCTCGTTTCCAGTCAATGAATTGCTCATAGACGGCCAGATATTCCTCCTTCGACTTCTCTGGTAAAATAATGAATTTGACACCTTTGCTAGTATATCTCGTGGTGTTGAATTTATTTCAAAATCGTCTGAATCGCTCATTTTTCACAAAAGTGTTATCAAACTAATGCGTGATAATTAATAATTACAAAATTACAATCATGAATGAAAATGGCGGGAATAAAACAAAATGTGTTACTTTTAATTGCGAACTTTTTCCAACGTGGCAGCGTTTGTCACCATTCAGCCAAATAAAAATAAACTATTTTGGGAACAGACAAACGTTCTAAGATAATTTAACTGCATTTAAAAATGGAAAAAAGCAATAAATATTTAAATACTTAATAGCTCATTAATTTCCAAGTAAAATGTAATCTTTAGTGCCGGAAAGCTAGTTGTCATTTATAAAACTCGAACAGCCTGCACCATATTATCTTATCTGTGACAATTTTTATTTTTTGGGTCTCGCATAATACTAGTATTATGCGAGACCGCTGACTAAACTACTCATTGGTAATACTCAAGAAGCATACTTTTTAAGCTATTTTAATATTAGATAACAGTTTAATTGTTTATAATAAAAACAATCAAACGTTATATATGTAGATTTAATATTTTAAACGTATCAAATGTATACTTTCATTCAATGTCCACTGACGTAATAAAAACAAAGAACGTATTTGACCATTAGTTGGATGTATGTATTTGAACAACAGTAAATTAAAAAAAATGGGAAATAAAAAGCACTAGTTCGCAAAATCGAACTTTGCGCACGATATACAGCTACAAAAAGTACCACTTTTTGAGCAAGTGTATTAAAAAATAATATTCAAATACTTTGACAATAGCTGGTATGCCAGATTATTTCGTTAGGAAGAAAAACGAAAGAAAATCTATGTTAGAGGGTATCTTACACCAAACAATGGGCATCTTGACAGATTTTGCTGCAGGCTTTAATCCAGCACTAGAAGTCTCCTTATTTTTAGAGTTCCGTACCTCAAAACGAAAAAACGGAACCCGTATAGGATCACTCGTGTGTCTGTCTGTGTGTCTGTCACAGCCAATTTGCTCCGAAAGAACTGAACCGATTGAGTTGAAATTTGGTACATTTATTGATGTTAATGACCCAAAGACGGACGTGTCACGGAAATATTTGAATTTTAATCATGAGGGATTGGGGGCCACGTTTGGGGGTTCAACTAGAAAATTTGAAAAAAGTTAGCAAACTGTATCGTGTGACATATTATATGAAAGGGCTCACTGTTAGAATTTCAAATATAATTTTTTTATCATTTTGGTATAGATAGTTTTGAAGTTATTTAAGAAAATAGGCAAAAATTTACCATTCCCCCTCCCCCCTTATCGAAACTATTGGACCTAGAATTTGAAAAAAATATGGAAAATAGTCCTGCACTTATAGATAAGGGGCCATTCATTTATTACGTAAGACGATTTAGGGGGGGAGGGGGGTCAACCAAGTCTTATTTTTTCTTACAGGGGGGTGGGAGGGAGTTTAGATCGATCTTACGTAAGATCATAAAAATGCGCAAAATGATCTTAACTTTTGAAAAAGCGCGCAAATCCGCGCGAGAGCGTAGGCGCGTGCTCGGTTGCGTATAGGTATTTTACTAAAAAATTAAAAACTATTAGTATCTGCGAATAAACGTCCCTACAAAAATGATTCTATGAAAAATTAAAACAGCCCAAACGTAAAATTATTTTTCCTTTAGATTCTTACGTAATAAATATTAAATAGGAGGGGGTCAGCCGATTCTTATTTTTTCTTACATAAGGGGGGGAGGGGGTCAAAAACTGGCAAAAATCGTCTTACGTAATAAATGAATGGCCCCTTACAGGAAAACCTATATTAAGCCTGTGCAGTAAAGTATAATTGTGTTATATTGTTTTGAACGTACGGAACCTTCTCCACGCGAGTCTAACTCGCACTTGTCCGGTTTTATTTACCTTCTCAGGAATGTACCGCTCCGGTATGAGGATCTTCTGCGGCGCGGCGAGCAGCTGGTCGATGGAGTCGGCGTAGCGCTGCGGCGGCGCCAGCGCCGAGCGCACCACGTCGGGCGGCGCCCGCAGCGCGCGCTCCATGTCCGTGTCGTCCAGGGAACGACCCATCTTCTGAACGAATACGGTACCCGTTAATGGGGGATGCTTGCATATTTATCCGCAAGGGTGGAATAAGTTATAACCCTCTACTTTGCTTTGACATAATCATAATAAAATCATCCTAAATATTGACCAGGGCCCTAATTTACTTACACGCCAAATTTCATGAAAATCTGTAAGTTTTGTGATATGCGAGCCAACGAACTACCTAACTAACTGACAACAATTTTTGGTTAAAATGTCTTGACGGTTTGAGAGCTCAAAACCCAATGTTTTCGCGATTAATTTCTGAATGCCGTAACTCTTGCGGTAATATTTTTCCGCACATTTAAAAAAAAAGTATTGCTACTTACATCTTGATTGTAGGTTTCTTTAGGCATTTCATTCAGCGTTTTAGCGCTTAGATGATGTGGGGCCGTGTTATGTCTTCGCTTCTCTTTCGGCACTTGCCTTCTATGCAGAGATCCGTTCTTAGGAGCGTCCCCGGACATTTCTGTGATGATTTGCTTCGCCGCCTCACTCTTGAAAATGGGCGACAATTCCATATGTGATCTTGTAAGGCTTCCAATGCTACTCGTCTTTGACAATGGATCGTTCGTCAGAGTTCTTGCACTGTCAGTGGGACTGTTCAGATATTGAGTTGAAATAGAAATAGTTTTATCGTAACCAGACTTCTCGTAGCTTCTATTATAACTGCTGCTAAGGGAGGATATGTCTCGAGAGTAATCATAATTAGATAGGGACGGGCTTGATGGGTATTTAGGGCTAAGTTCCATGGAAGACATTTTGTCGTTCAGTCGAAGATAATTAGGAGGTTCAGCAGGCTGAGGCTTGGAGTAGTACTCTTCGAATTTGCTGAAATCAGTTCGAGGTACAGAAGAAGCTCTTGTATAATTGGAAGACTGGATGAGCTCCTCTTCCAAAAACTGGTCTAGGTTGGCAGTGATATTATTGGACGGCCAATCAGACATGGGTTGCAGAGAACGCTCTCGGTCTCTTTGTCGTCGTTCGCTCTCTCGTTTCACTATACGCACGGTTTTGATCTCTTGCTTCTCTACATTTGACAGGTTTGCTGAAAAAAGAAATCATAATCATTGCAATGTTTCAATGGTGATGATAATGGTTTACTGGTAGACTTATTTATTCTGGCGTGACCCTAAATATTTTATCAATCTTAAAATTCGGAAACGAGATATGCGAGTCCATATTTCTTACCGAATCCGCCATTCTGCATTTCCTCACTAGTCATTGGAGACATGACATCATTTCCTCCTCCTCTAGTGTCCACGTACAACGGCATGTCCATATTGCTGCTTTCATAGTTGCCAGGGGACATCACTACGCTTCCCATGTCGTAGTCATAGTCAGAATTACCGTGGTCCGTTGTATGACCTGTGTCTAGGTTGGTTTCTTGCCACGAGGAGGTTGGACGACGTTTGCCTGTGAACAAAAACTTCCTTTAAAATTTTGATCAGTTTGACCCGTATAATTTTTTGGCGTTTTGTTTGTACAAATTTCACAAATCACAAAAAGATATACTAAGATATAACTCACCAGGCATAGAATCATGTGTGGTCTGCAAAGCATGAGACTGCTGAGTGAGATGCCTGACTGCCCGACTGAGCTCTTGGCGCTGCCGCTGCAAGGCTGACACTAGTTGCTGCACTCGCGATACTTCTGTAATTCGTCCAAGTTTTTAGATATAAGTAATCACGCCTTCGAAATTCGATTTAAGAAATATTGCTACAACTGTTGCTGTAGCAGTTCTTGATACGATGGAGCAAGGGTTTATTTATTTAAACATTATTGCACAAAAGAAAACTTATCGTACAAAAGGCGAACTTAATGCCATAGGGCATTCACTACCAGTTAACCTTAAGTCAAAGCAGAGCTTATATATATAGGGTTGGGGTTAGAGTTTATATAGGTTTGAGATTCACTTATCCGTGCAGCGCATGTGCAGCAATAGGCACACTACTACAACGTAGAGTGGCTATGTTTACGTTGTCCGCCACTCGTCGTGTAGGTACGACATGAAAACCGCTTTACGCCGGCTTAGCCGGAAGATTCTCTAAGGGGTCGCGCTACGTCCGCGCGACGGACATTGTATTGCACAGTCTTTAGTAAGTACCAGTGGCGTGGTGTAAAAGATATCTTCGGGCAAGCCGATGCAGATTTTGTTTACATTTTCCTTATAAGGGCTGTAGAATAAGATGCTCAAATGCCTGATAATAGGCAAGCTGATAGGAATCGAGTTCTTTGGACGCCACGCCACTGGTAAGTACTCGTCGCTTAAACTCTGTTACAACATGTTATAATTATAACATGTGACAGTACTCACCGTCTTCTAGCATAGCGGTGGCGTGCGCAGGCGGCGGGTGCGCGGGCGCGGCGGCGCGACGTGCCTGCAGTGCACGGCGCAACTGTTGCAACTCGCGCTCCAGCCGGGCGTTGTCGGCCACGGTTTGTTCCAGTTTCTAAGGACACAACCGATAAGCTAACTGGTAATTGCTAATTACAATTATTTTCTTAAGGAAACTTATTTTACTACACTAAGTACAAAGCCAATACTAGAGGATCCGCTCGCAACTTCGTTCGCGGAGGTGAAATAAGTTGGAAATCTCTTTTTGCTTCGCCTTAGGCCGCGGGTAAAAAGTATCTTCTGTGTTAACTGCTGTGTAATAATCTACTTACCTGTACACCAAATCTCATGTAAATCAGGCCAGTAGTTTTTGCGTGATGCGCGCACAAACAGATAATCAAGATTTTTTGGTATTTTATTACTACTTATTTGGTACTTTGTAAAAATGTTTAATGGACAAATATAGTCTGGCCGCAATTTTATTATATGTATTATGTATGTATAGATTATCGAGTAAAAAATGAATGGCGGTGTAGAAAAAAATCTCTGAAGAGAAACTATTTAGAATAATAAATTGGCTAAATTCTAAATCATTTTGTTATTACTATTTAGTCAAATCTCACAACACAGCACGCACATTAAATTAAATATCTATATTATACTTATGCAATCTATTATGTTAAAAGAAAACTACGCAGTAAGTTACTATGTACAATAAATATTCACGTGAGATGTTTGCAATTCAAAGTAACAATGTTAAAAACTACGAAAGATTACTCTATTACTGTAACAGCTCAATTTGTACAATCCATTACTAAATACTGAAACGTAGAGCTAGAGAAAGGGTGCTTAAAAATTAAAATAAACACGCACTAATGCATGCATAAAGACAACACAAAACCGATAAAAAACTGTTAAAATAATACAAAAATATCATTATACGCGCAAGAATTCACACAAATCTGAATTCTACTTTAACATGCAGTAGCGTGTGCTCATAAGGGCTTAAAAATATAATAAAATAAGTGCATGGCATAGATGAAAACCTTATAAACCTTAGAATTGAGCGCCAGCATAGCGTGCACTCGGGCCAATTCGGCCTCCAGTGATCCGCTTCCCATCTCCGGCATGGCCGACACGCGTTGATTCGTGATATGCGATAAATCGCCCCTTGTTTGTACGCTGTCAAGTTTACCACGAACGCCTGAAAAAATTAAATTTCCATGTATTAATTTAATTACATATAACGTCGAAACGGCATCAATATAATAATATTTTTTCTACTGACACGCAGTGACGATATTAAAAATATTTTTTTTTATGTTGGCATCAAAGAATTTGGTTCGGAAAGTTTTGTTTTTAGGGTTCCGTAGCCAAAATGGCTAAAAAGGAACCCTTATAGTTTCGTCATGTCCGTCCGTCCGTCGGTTCGTCCGTCTGTCCGTCCGTCCGTATGTCACAGGCATTTTACTCAAAAACTACAAGACCTATACTGATGAAATTTGTAATATAGATGTCTTGTAGATGCCGCAACTAAGTTTGGTAGTTAAATAATAAAAATAAAAAAATCTAGGGCGGCCATACATGTAACAGAAACTAAAAAAATTTTTTTCACAAAATGTGTTTTTCATGAAAACATTTTAAGGTAAGAACCTTAAAATGTTTTCATAAATTAAATTAAGTTTTAAAATTAAAAAAAAAAAATTAATAAAAAATTCTTTTACAAAATGTCAACGTGTGGTACATAGTTCGACAGCTCTTTTGAAAACATTTTAAGGTTCTTAAGTAATGTTTTTGATTAAGTGAATACCTTTGGAAATAATCGCTCCGAAAGTTGTGAAAATTGTGCCCCCCCCTCTATCTTCTAAACCGTGGGTCCGAAAAATATAAAAAAAATTACAAAGATAACGCTCAATTAATACTTTCAACGAAAATTATTTTCAACAAGATCGGATTAACCGTTTTTGAGTTATTGCCGATAAACTGCGCTTCTCAACAAAAGGACGTAATTACTATGAAGATACGCTCTTTTGTTGTTGTACTTTTTTTACATCGTATTTTTACCTTATAGTTACGGCTATGGAACCCTACACTGAGCATGGTCCGACATGCTCTTGGCCAGTTATTCTTAAAAAACGCAGGAATTTATTTGTCAGTTAAGTTGGTAGTTGTGCATTTTTATTGTAAAGTTAGTATTAAACGCGTAGTCCTTGACCTAAGTTTAACCTAGATTTAGAAGTCTGTGGCTGCTAGCAATAACGTAAAGTGACTATAACGACACTAGTGCTCTTATGGGGAATAGAGTATAGACTTCTCTGAACTCATATTACGTATGTTCTTATATTAGTGTTCGTGACCAAGTAAAAGACAGATAAAAGTACAGGAGTAGAAAAAATGGTTTTGGAGTGACTGGAAGCGAAGCCGAGAGCTTTCATGTCTGACAAATATTTTATCTCTGCCTGAAACTGTAATTTAGTAATCAGCTACGAGATTAGAAACCATGTAATAAAACCAAAACTTAGTAAAAGTGTTACCTGTAAGTAAGGACTCAATAGCGTCTTTGTCTGTTCTAAGCCCCTGTAAAATGGCGGCTTCATCAGCTAGCTCCTGTTCCAGAGCCCACAATTCGGCCACTCTCGCCCTAGCCGCTTCTGTCTCCAGCTGTTTTCCTGCGGCAGCATTCTCTAACCATCTGAAATGATTAAGCAAAATATTTCAAATGAATATTAATTGGCACAGAATCCGTCTGTCGCAACCTAGTCGCAGAGGAGTGTCACTCGCTCTCACGGCACGGCACTCAATGCTCGCTCCGCTTTTCAAGAAGTCTTTATTGGGCGAGCTTGGCGAAAAATGCTTTCGTATCTCTCGACTTTTTTCCTCTACAAGTCGCATTTTTGAACCGATTCTCGTGATATTTTGTGAGCAGGTACGATAATTATACACCGTGGGCCCGAGTAACCCGACAAACTTTAACTATACATTCTAACAACTATTAGGAGTAAAAAAGTCATATGATATTTAGTCCAAAAACGCTTACTTACCGAGATATTCATTATTTTTTAAATGAAAACTCCCAAGTGTGTAACGAGCCCTAATAAATGTGACTAAGATACTTTTACTAATTTTTTGAAATCTTTTAACTAAACAGCAAGTAACCTTCGCAGTATTTGATGGCAAGCGACTACGAGGCTAAAAAATTTACCTTTTGTTTCCATTTTAGTTTTTTTTTCCTTTTTGATATCATTTCCTCAAGTAAGGACATGTTTACAAGGAGGGGCTGAATTTATTGATTTATTTTGTTCCATAAGACTATTAACGTAAAATGACAAAATTCGACCTATGTTGATATAACGTTATTTACTTGTAATACCATCAGGAATGCGTGGTTAAAATTGGTTGGGTTATTTGGGCCCACGGTGTATAGCTTTTTTTGTCGATTCAGTTATAGGAAATATAAGTTTTGGATTTCTTTAAAAATGGCGGAGCCATGGTGATAGACAGACTAGCGAGGTCTTCAATACTTGGATATAAATTTGCATTCATGTTTATTATTTCCAGGAAACAGCACAGTATAGCACTATTTTGGAATAAAATTAACTAAGCAATATAAGGTAAAGTGCGACTACGCTAAGTTTGCACAGGACAAAAATAGGTTTTATTAAAAAAATGCATATGGCAACATCACAAGGAAGAGGATTAATTATTCTTGATACTTGGCAAATATCTTTCCGTTTAATAAGTATATAATGTGTTTACATACCTACTGAAATAAATATTCAGGACAGTCTTGCACAAATCGATCTAGTCACAACCAAACTAAGCAATGCTTTATACCATGTACACATTTAAATATAATACTTAAATACATACAAATTATCCAAGACCCTGGAACAAATCGATGTGTGCAAGACTGACCGAGATATTTATTTATGTATGTAAACACTTTATTGCACATAAAATTACACAGAAATAGTACAAAGATCAATGGTTATGTACAAAGGCGAACTTATCCCTGTAAGGGATCTCTTCCAGCTAACCTTTTAGCTTTTTAGCTAAGCTTTTAGCCAAGCTATTTAAGTAGTTATGTAGACTCATTTTGTAATAAAAGGAAGAATTATTGCCAAGTACCAAGATTAAATAATCCTCTTGCTGTAGTTACTCCATGTTGCCATATATAATCTTTTTTTAAATAAAATCTTTTTTCGGCCTCTGCAAACTTAGCGTAGTCCGACTATATACTCTTATGTAATATGTGGTACTTGAATCAAGAACCATACGTAGCTTACCTCTGTTGTTCCAACGCATGCTCTGCTAGCACTTTTTGCCTTAATCTCTGATTTCTCTCCAGCCGCTCAACTGTGGATCCAGGTCTATTGTACAAGGAACCCAACTTCACCATATTGTCAACCAACTGAACAAGGGGCTTGCTCTTTTCGTACTGGTGTTCCAATTCCATCAGTTGCATTTTGAGGTGTTCGAGCCGTTGAAGACTTTCTTCTCGCTCCATAGCCTTCAAAGAACTAAGGCAATCCTGTAAATAATTGTTTGGATCATGTTCACTACTCCGCGAGGCGATCAATTTCGATCAAATTAATCGTGCAGAAAAAGTAATGTGCAGTGTACGAGTAGTAACTAATAATGCGTGATATCATGTACAACACATTTTGAAATAATAAATAAAATACAGCTCTAAACACCTTTATACTATTGATCTGTGCACAGCATTGCTCGATGGCTCGGTGAGTGGCCGTATGCCGTCTCCGTAATTGGATCAGGAGAAGAACCAACTCTTCGTGAGTTCGGCCCAGAAGCTCTCCAGCTGTGGGCACTTCACCGAACTGCTGACCCGACTGCTCCCTTTGCTGATATCCCAACATAAAAAAACGCAACACAAAGTGGTAAAGCAGAAAAACCAAAACAACACAGTAAAACGCTAAAACTATCACAATGGGATCTGGTGAACTAAACACAAAAATCAAATGAATAGCTAACAGTAAATAAATTCATACCATATCATCATGTTCAGTGTTTCGTCGAACTCTTGGGCTGACTGCTCGTATTAGCTGTTGCGATACCCTGGACGGCGATCTGCCCGTTACCCACGAGTCTTCAGTCGTGTTTACGGTTCTTAGCTATAAAAAGACATGTAGAAAACATCATAAATAATTAATTTCACAAGGTTAAATACTGGTATATGACATCTATTAGGTATCTCATAAAATTGATATAAAATAAAATGAACGCTACTTTTGATAAATTATTTTTAAGGTAAATTTTAGATGAACTTACATTTTGCTGTGAAGCAGACAGCTGCTCTGAGCTATATTGCTCATTTGATGGCTTTTCCTCCACCCAACGAACTCTGGGGCTCACTGCACGTACAGGTATATTGCTATCTCTGTTACTCCTTCCGATAGATGTGTTACTTCCGAGAAAAGCTTTTTTAGACAACGTTTGTTGATTTGAATTGTTCGTGCCCGAATCCATATTATTGCCAGTTATTGTCATTGAAGCTAAAATAGAGAATCCTTATTAAAATTTCCATAAGGCTAAGTCTGCAAATAAGTACGTCAAATTAGCAATATCGGTGAAAACATGATAAAGTGTGTACAACATATATCCCGCTTAGTTACTTGACCGAAATGTTGACAAAGACTATGTACAGTAAAGTCACTAGAAAATATTAATGATGTGCAACCCTCAACAAAATCCAAAAACTCATTAGTATTGTGCCACTTAAATTGAATGAACCGCTGTACACTCCAAAAAGCATGCTGAAATTATTTAATTCTTAGCACCTTATCGTGTTTTAACCTTTCATCGTAAATTCAGAAATTACGAACTTTAGTTTATTTACGCATTACTTAAAAATGACTTTGCTTTGCTGATTATTGAAATAGAAATATAACTTACATAAGGTACCATACGGGGGCAGAATGCTAGAGGATACCTTCATTGCTTGCACTGTCAGCCCCACTGTCCGTGCTACACAGGGCGTCCCCTGCGCCCGCTCTGCCGCCCGCTCCCCGCACACGTCCCACCCCGCGTTTCATAAGCCCACTTGACATTAGATCCCACTGCCGAAGCTTTTCCCTATCTATTTCAAATTTTCTTTTACCTTTACCATTATCCTTACAACTAACTGTACCTGGTGACGTGAATGTATTGCTAATTGAATCGACTGCAAGTTGCTCGTAAACACCTTCGTCCGATGGTTCTAGCGACACATCGTTTTCAGTATGAGCTAGACTTACATAGACATCATTGTCACCCACTTTGTCTTGTTCTTCAATACAAACATTACGAATATTATTATCTCTACGCCGTAAAACTTGGTTTTGAATATCACAGTTAACGTAAGTCACGTTACGACATATCTTTTTAGCTCCTTCTTTCTTTATCCGCTTTATACTATTCATGGCAGAAACGTCAACGCTAGTTCGCCCTGTTTGAAGAGTTGTTCCTGAGGTGACTGTATCTAAATCATCCATGGATCTAGCATGCCTATGCGATACTCTCCTTAAATTATCCCTCCACAATGAATCTTCTTCCCAGTGTTTTTCACCTTGACACATGATATTTTCATAAGCACTTGCTTCTGCCTCTGCATCATAATAAACCGTATTAGAAGAGGTCCCACTGCAATGTGACGACATACTTGCAGTTGAAAGTTGTACAGGTGAACTTATATTCAAACTACTACGGTTGCAATCATTAGATTCTGGAGAAGAGTTATCCAAAATGCTGCTGTTACCAGAAATTCTTTTACAGCTCAATCCAGACATTAGTGACATGGATTCCGGAATTTTAGAATGTTTTCTGCCTGTTGATTCATAAATATTTTTCATGTCGATTTCCGGATCTTTATCAGCAGCACTCAAAAATTCAACAGAAACGCTTCTAGCTGACGCTGCCAGCTCAAAATGATGGTCAACTGTAAATGCCTGGTTTTTGCGAATTGGATTATGAATATGTGAAATTTCATTTTTTTTATGAAAAGGCCCTCTACGACGTTGATTATTCAATTTCCGATGAAGATTAGTATTTTTTAAGTAATGAGATGTTGGTAGTACATTAATATGCTCTTGAGAAGAAAGATCTGAATAGTAGTATGGGGCACTATGTTCCGTAGAGCTCTCCCTGCTATGAAAACCAGTAGTGCTAGAGGAAGCATTAGTATCAATCCCTGCTATTAGTGGTAGTTTTTCATTTTCGAAGTCCTTTATTTTATCACATAGAATGTCATTATTTAAATTTTTTGCGAGATTTTTCTCTTCGTCATAGTCTTTACAGTAATACGATATTTGAGATTTGGGCATCCCCACTGAGCTACATGAAGTATCAGATAAATGCACATGGCACTTTTTCTTTGTATTAAATACAGGCGTACTGGAACAACGCATATGAGAAGTAGTTTGTAGATTAACCGCTTGGCCGACATTATCTTTATATATATTATTACACTGGTTATTTGCATTATTTAACGAGCTTCTTTGGTTATTATCATTATTAAAGCTGGAATTACTTGCACTGGGTTGTAAATTATCTAAGTACCGATCCAAATCTATATTTGATACGCAGTCATTATGGGCACGTGTTTCAGGGCCTTCTAACTCAAATAATGAATCATCCGAAAGAGGTCTTCTCCTCATCATCATTTCTAAGTCTCGGTAGGAATTTGTGTGTCTCAATTCTATTGCTGATTCACTTTCATTCAGACTTGCAACTTCAGACGAATTATTTGATGGTGCCATTTCAAATTTGCTACTTATATCTGACTCTAATGACAACCTAGATGATCCTCTATCTGCATTATAACTTTTCAGAGAATCAGATTCTATACTACTAGAATTATGTCGTTCAAGTATTGAATTGCTTAAAACATTACATTGTGCATCATTCACTTTATTCCTCTCAAGTGTTAAACTTGCCCTACTACTACGTGCCTTTTCCCCTCTAGAGAGTGTATCATGAATAGAAGTTCGACTACCATATATCATTAAAGATGTCGTTCGCCTTTTCGCCGTGTTCATTTTCTGATTCTCACTCGTTAACATTTTTAGTATTGAATTATCTTGAGACATATCGGACTGATCCAATTTATCCATAATGTACTTTGACAGAGCATCATCAGATAGCTCATCACATGGTGGAGACGAACTCGGAACTGGAGGTACTGGAAAAATCTCGCTATCTGAACTATCTTGTAAATCTAATACGTTACTACTGCTACTGCTAAGATAATACGAAGCTGGCCTGAATGTGTCTGATATACTAAATCTATTGAAGGGACTATCCAGTGATATATCTTTAGAAGCTTCGTCATCTGCATCAGAACAATAACTTTGTTTGTCTCCAGTCTTTATCAAATCCTTTGATAATTTTTCACTTTTTGAAGCTCTTTTCAAGGTATGATCTTTCGTATCTGCAAAATTTGATGCAGTGTCTAACGATGATCTTCTCACTGTAGTGGAATCTGATGAACTTGTTTCATTAGCTAAAACATTTGTTAGCTCCATATATACAGGTTCAACTCTGCCGTTATTAACGCAGACTACTTCGTAAGTTTGCATATCGTCATCGTCACTTCCTAAATTCATTTCAACGTACGGATTATCTTCATAGCACTGAGGCATTGTTTGATCAAACACACTCAAGTTTTGAATAATTATTTTGTGCGCAGGTTCTACTGTGGAAATCTTCCGTGGACTCATTGGTAAATAATGTTCTTCGCCTATACATTGTATTGGTGGTGTTTCTGATATATTTTGGCATTCTTCTTCAGTATCTTTCGGCTCATTTTCTTCAGGTAGATTTTGCGTCGTTGACTCATCACAATTATTATCCAAACTTTTAATTTCAGCATCTGTTTCTAATAATACTTCATCTAAATCGTTATCTGTATACTCCATTTGTGTTTCAGATTCTGCCTCACTATCATTCGTTTCATAACCGTTTTCATCACTTTCTAAGTTATTACTAGCTGCAACTTGTGATGTACCTGCATTATGGCTTGTAACCTCATAATTATTTTCTGAATCACTATCTTTATGTTCTATGCTTAGTTTCGGGACAGATACGGTACGGATATTTTCATAGGCATTTTCGGCGGAATCATTATCCATGTTTGGTTTATTACTTTCTTTAACAGGGTCGATTTGAGAGCTATGTGATTGTGCGGCAAGTGGTGCGTGCGGGGATATAGGCTCAGTTACGATGGGACTCATAAGATTTTCTTTTTGGGACCTTCCTGCCTGCATATTTCTCAGTTTTTGCAGTTCAGTACCCGATGTGTCTTCTGAGGTGCAAATATAAAATAAACCGAACATTACTTTCAAGTCGGTATATATTAATTACATCTTTTTGTTCCACAAGTTGTTAGTAAGTTGTTTTGACTGGAATGTTAGAAAGTTATGCATTCTACTCCATATAAAACAGCAGAAATGAATTATTGTAACCCACCACCGATATAAATCCGATATAAAATTTTGTTAGTGCCACACTAAGTCCCAGCAGGCAGGAAGGTACCTTTCCGCAAAGCGAAGTCATCATAACACTACTGCAAATGTTCAATATACGATAAAAAAGTAAATACATACTAGTATTAGGTAAATAAAATTAAAATGCTTAGTTATACGTTTTTGAATTCATAAATTCGTATTATGTTATAGGTATGATTCTTACAACTAATAGGACATATAAATTAACACACTAAGTAATAAGTTCCTAATGTAGGAGTGGGATATATATTAATAAATATAAGATATACCAACCATTTTTACATATAACATAATCCTTATGTATTGGACGGTAACAAATATTTTGTTTACTTACACAATATTCAACGTCCTAGTCTATGTTTTGTTTCGAATAAAGTTTCATGCAATATAAATCGTGACAAATGTCATAGCATGCTTGCTATCAACGTTTTCGTAATTTATTGTTACAGCGCATTACAGGACAAAAAAAAATATACATCAAAATTTTAACATTGGTCGCACATGCTATAATCCTATAATACAGATATGTATTGTATAGGTATACGTCATATTGAATATAAGTAAAATTGATTTTATTCTAATACTGACCTTCGTCATCGGATGAATAGCTATTATATGACGCGTTGGTGTAGGTCTTTGATTTGTAATCTCTCAATGACTGTCGACTCTGATTTAGGGATCGGGCCAAAGAGATCGCGGCTGGTGTACTTTTGCGCGTCAAAGGCGATTGCAACATTCGCTGTTTCCATTCTAATAGCCGTTTCATCGATTCCTCTCGCTAAAATAATATAATGTATAATGTTCAATATACTATTGTAGCCAATCAAAAGTCGGTGGTGTATTCAAAATCATTTCATTAATAATCAATAATTACCTGTTGTACTTTCTTCTCACCCTCTCTTTCAAGTGCTGTCGATGGTAGCCGTGCACTCGCAGATCTCATGAATCCTTCAGTAGTTGTGTCTAATCTGTTAACATCTTTAACATAGCCACTAACATTAGAACCATCACTCATAACACTACCACTTCTATTAAGGTAGTCTTTATTATCTTTATTCTTCAGTGTCCAATTAGAATTTAATCCTTCACCGAACTTCATATGACTGTTTACGTTATCTCCGTTGTTCCTAGGCATACCAAATTCGGTCTCATAATTATTGTTCATGGAATGTGAGTATGGTGAATGTAATTGTTTTTCTACTAAACCACTAGCATATTTTGCTAAAGGAATTTGAATATTGCGGGGTCCCAAGCCTTGCTGTAAATATTGAGCACTTTGGCGCATTTTTTCTGCATAGCTTTCTTCAGAGTAGTATCTATCTGAACTAGGGTCATACGAAGTGTTGATATCTAAGCTAGATTTCGGCCGCTGCGGCTGCCTCGGAAGATCACCGACGGTTCGGTTAGGCATAGATCTGTTTAGCATTTCGTTCTTTGATTCATATTCAAGAAAATCAGCACTATGAGGTCTGGGCATGGGTGGCTGGATGCCACTAGATTGCATCTTTTTTCTTCGTAAAACTGAAGGGCCGCTAAAAGTTTTCTCCTGGGTCTAAAACAAAGTAATCTCCTTAATAATAACACTCTTTGTTGTAATTGACAGATAGCGTGGAACTAGATTTCTGAGGGTTAGGTTCTGTAGCTTAAGGCTAGGTTCTGAGCTATCTAACAGTTACAGATGGGTCTAGAATCATACAATGTTGCACACAAGTTCATTAGGATAAATGTATGTATGTAAACACTTTATTGCACAAAATAAGACAAATTACGGGGTTACAAGATTAAGGTATATGTACAAAGGCGAACTTATCCCTTTGAGGGATCTCTTCCAGTTAACCTTTGAGCAGTTGAGTGATGAGACAAGAGAGATGGTAGACATAAAGTAGCTGAATACTACGAGTAAGAGGGAATTTATGGAAAATCAATGTCTTAGAAGTAAAGATTAGGCGTAAAACTTGGTATAGAGGTTTCATTCGGCTCATTGAACTCTGAAACGATTTTGATTGTAATAAAAACTGTGTCAAATACAGTCGCGGTCAAAAATTTCGGGTCAGTGAAATACCGCCATATTTCCTAAAATACTCCAGGGTCGTGATATTATTAAATCCCGTTTTGATATTTAATAAATTTTATCAATCAAAAATCACCATTTTTGGTTTATAACATTTTTATGATGACTTAGTGGATATTGCTAATACAGCAATATTTTAATACTTCATAATACTATGAAGAATAGTATATTATGTAAATGAAACAAGTGTCAAATATTGAAAAACACCTATTTCAATTATTTAAATTACAGTGACCCGCAACTTTTGCTCTTGAGTGTATAATTGAAGTACCTATTAGGTTTCCATAAATTGGTTACTTACATAAATAGCATTTTGATCTTGAGATTGCTGCTGAGGTTGACTAGAAATGCTGACCGCGTCTCGCGAGACATTCGGGGACTTAGCATACGTTTGTCCGTAATCATTCTCGGTCGCATATGTGGCATATACATCTTCGTAGTCTCCAACTTTGTCTTTGCTGTAAGCGGACATAGCAGTAGATCGGCCGTACGCGTCGGGTGTTCGTCTCTCTATTAATAACCGTTCATTAATCGCACTTCCTGACCTATTAGGCCTCGCATTCAACTCTCCATAAACATCTCTATTATACTGTCCCATATCCACATTAGAAGTGTTATTTAAACGTGCTTCCGGGTATGCATCATTCGTTTTCGATTGCGCACGTTCTGGTTCATAACTTCGGCAGTTCTTATTCTGCATATCAATTTCCCTAGAGTTCTCCTGTTGTGGTGTCGTATCCTGCAGGAAAGGATTGGACTGGGATTGCCGGTCATATATTTGTTCTTGCTTGGGCTCAGGCTGGGTTCTGCTCCTATTATCAAAGTAAGGTGAATTAGGTGTGGTCTTGTACATGGATGTTGAGGTGGTAGGTTGGTTGTTTTCTAATCTGTCTGTGACGGTGTTAGTCAACGGCAGAGAGAGGTGATGGGTGTCGTAGGGTCGTTTCGTCGGGTACTGCGGCGGAGCCGGAGGCGACTGCGGACTTCGGGTGTATATGCTCTCTTGGTTTGGACTGCTCGGGTAATTGTGTTCCTGGTAGCGTGTGTGACTAGTGCCTTGACTGTAGTGTGATGCTGGCTGTTTGAGTAGGTCGTAGTTTGGATCATATCTGGAATGTTTCATTAAGTATACGATTATAAAAAAAGCAAATTAAAAGTAAATAACATTAATTGCAAAATTGTAACTAATTTCTTACATATCAGAGCTGGGAGAATTATATCCTTCATTTGAGCGTCGCGGTTTTGGTGGCGCATTTGCATAAGTGGGTCCGGGTACTTCATCATCCTGAAGCAGAAAACAAGTTTAGTCAACCAACCGGAGCACTTTATATGAATATATCAGCACTATTAATTATCAAAACAGCTAAATTCAGTTACAAGTTGTAAGTAACGCTGTCATTTTACGGCGGTCGCGTATTATCTGCAGTTATAGCCATCGTAATCGCTGTCCTTGGTTCCGCTCTGGCAAACTAATTGTCGATCACTTGCAGCGGTACACGTCGTGCACACAATAATACCCACCTCTGTTTTTGCAGCTGCCCGCTCGCTCTGCTTTTGTGGCTGGTCACTGAAAATAGACGATCTAAAATTACTTTGCGGGTTAAACCACCGTTATAATGGCCTTGGTATTGAATCCCTACACTTAGGGCGTTACGACGTGGGCGACCCGGTACAATGCTAACAAGGTGGCGGTAAAACAAAACAATAGATACCCCTGTTTATTTTACTAGACGTTGTACCTTGGCCGCTCATCTAAATGATTATCCTACACCGCTAATTTAGCACTTTAACAGAAATTCTTAACAGATAAGTTTTCAATCCTTTACCAGATTTCTTTTTCAACGTCAAATCAAAACATGCGCACAAAGTAGGTACCTGTGTTTAATGTTCGGTTTAAAATAGTAGGCGCCAAATGAACAGATAAGAAATCTAAAATTGTTTTATAGAACTGACAGGTGCTTTTTAAACAGAGATCTTAATTAGCGATGGTTAGTTATCTTTGGCTGCAATCAGCCTATTAGAAGGATATCTTACTTGGGGCTTTGCATCAGAGCCGCCATGGTCAGTGCCTTCACCCACTTCATCATGGCCTCCTGGTCTGGAGCGCATAGTATGTATGTGCGCATATTGGCATGTTCCAACTTAAAAGCAAACTTTCGGAGTACTTTGTCCTCGGCGGTACAAGCTGACACCTTATATGAAGGTAGAAGTACAGATCCAAGTAACTTCTCCTCATCATGACCTATAATGGAAGAAAATTATTCATGTTAACATCCAATTAAAATTCAGCTCGATAATCTACAGCAAAACCGGTACTCGGTGAATGGAGTTGTTGTTATTGAATAAGCCGATAAAAATTATACTTAACCTTAACTAGCGAGTAGCACTTACTTTTGTAATAAAACAGGCAGTATTCTGATAAAACGAACCACCTTTTCCTCCACACTTTTAATCCATCGGACCCCTGCTTGTACAGAATACCGGACGTAGTGACCGGGGCAGAAGGTAGTCGTTGTGCTATCGGGGACCGTAACGCTTGGGTCCCACCACTACTTCTTCTGCTCTCCGATGAAGGTGACTTAACACTCGGACTACTCGACTCACTGGATTTCATAGGTGATATGACGCCAACATTACTTTTTTGACTTTGATCCGAAGGTGGCGATTGACTTTTTCCTTTATCACTTTCTGACTGCCTTCTATACCTTTCAGATTCCCTAAAATCAGATGGTTCATTGGACTGCCATCGGGGATCGGGGTATTGCCTACTTTGTTTCTCATTTTCTCTAAATTCATTATTCTTAGCGTACCTATCGATGTCTTTTTGTATATCGGTACTACTATACTCCTTGAAGTCATTCTTACTACTATATCTATCTAAATCTCTGTAGGAACCATCAGAGTATATACTGTTTTGTAAGTTGGGTGGTGGTTGAACGCCATGGATTTGTTGGAGTAACAGTTGCCTCTCAGCAAATTTCTGTTGTTGATGCATCTGAGCTTGGTTCTGGTAGTGCAGCTGTTGTTGCAACTTCATTTGCTGGATTTCGTTGTACTGTCGTCGTAATAGCTCTGTATTACTCTGCGGTCCTATTCTACTCGAATACGGGAGATACGGCTTAGAGCCGTATTGATTTGAATTGGGTCTATACATCGGCTGATGATTTTGGTATATTTGGTTGGTATCTTTCGGTGGGTTTCGTTTTAAATAGTCTTGGTATACTTCAGCATTATATCCTTTAGGAATATTGTGAAGTATTTCGTTATTCACGTTGTGATCAGTGTGTAATTCTGTTCTTTCTAGCCTAGGGGGTGATTGTGGGTAGTTGTAGTTATCATTAACTCCGTATTGCCTTACGTAATCCTGATTGTAACCGGTACCATACAATTCGTGTCTGTTTTCGAGTAGTGGTGATCGGGCATCTATGTTGGAGTGATACTGGCTTTGCAGGAGTTGATGCATAACTCCATTTGGTTGGAGTTGGCCCGGCTGGGGGGAAGAGAGATGGGTGGCGATAGGCGGGTGCTGCTGGTTATAAATCTGATCGGGATGCACGTGGTGAGCCATCAGATGCTGCTGTGTGAGCGGCTGCTGCGTAGCGGGCACCGGCTTTTTGTTCTCCATTTGGAATTGTGATTGTGCAATCGGAGGGTCAAGCCTGAAACAAAAAATATTGCATTTATCATACTGTTTATGTTCAACTCATCATCAGATAGGTAATAAATGAACAGCAGAGTCATCAGTATCATCGCATAACCTATAAATAATAAACACACGAAAACTTCGAGAATCGCGTGCTGTTAGGCAGGTAAACCGTAACGATTCAATCAATTCGAACTGCTTAATAGAAAGAAGCGTTATCGTCGTCGGCTTGATAAGCTGCGTGTGTGTAGGAGTTGTAGGAACCAGCGCCATTGCGTATTATCACGAAACGTTGCTTTGTGAGGGACGAAAATAAGGACTGTGATACAAATAGCGGCAAAAGTAAATTTACATAAATTAATGAACTTAGGCCTCAGAAAAATGTTTTGAAATTAAAATCTGCCAGGTTAACAAAAGTGTAGTCATAAAAAAATCCTCTTTTGCCATGGCATGACAAGAGATGACAAAAATATAGTACCTAATACGAAATTCCTTACACAATTAGAGACGAAGTTTACACACAAAAATTTCCATATGTAACGTAAGTCAGCAGTAAGAAGCACTATGAAATAGTTCGGAGTTCATGGTACTACGGCGTAGTACCATACATAAATAGTATACTATTTATATATTACTGCCAGAGCAACAATAATTATCTAAAGCCTGAAAAATATTTATAGTATGGTATATAAACGTTTCTCGTTTATCAAATACGTTACGTTTATGATAAATCTGGGTTAGCACTTAGCAATGATAAAATGATAATCAATCATTTGTGTATTCAGGAAATCTAAGTAACTATAAACTACTACTACTACCATTTTAAAACGAGGAATAAATAATCTAATCTAATCTATAATAATAAAAAGTTTGTGCTAATTATTACGAAACGGATCTAGTGAAAAAGCTCGTAATTTAGTCAATTTTGATGCAATAATGTACATTGTACATACAGCATAATAGGTATAGTGGGTTCAGGATAACCTGGCGTGTCTCCACTTGAATGTAAACAATACGGATAATAAACCAAACACTCATAGAGCGCATTCATTTCTAAAGGAGTAGTTTTCGGCCTTATCTATTTTACTGCAAACCAACAAGTTTTGGTACTTTTGAATACTAATAGAATAATTTTAACAGTTACGTGAAGGTATGTTGAATAAAATACAATAACAAGTTTATAAAATTATTTACAATAAGGTAATAAATACTAACCACTTCAAAGTTTAAAAAACAACTAAATGGTATTTAAGTTTGTTTATATTATTAGAAGGAAGATAACCTTAAGGCAATTATCAAGATCGTTTGAAGCACCGCCTGCCGCATGTGTTTTGCAAGTTTTTACAAAGAATTCAACCACCACTACTTAATCCTATTGTTACATCTAATGACGGCCTCAAGTGGAAACACGCCAGGTAATACTGAATCCACTCTATACTAAAACAATCCGCCACTTTCAATCATATGCTCAAAAGCTGAAATCGCGTTTTATGCATTGTATAATATGCACGCAATAAATCCAAATACCTATCAGCATATTGAAAAATATGTTACGTTTTCAATATATTTAAACTAAGACCTAAAGTTTGTGTTTTGTATTGATAAAAACTTTCACTGCCCCGCTGAGATCTATGGATTTAACAACGTAATCGTGGCTATACATAATTTCATTCCATTTATGGAGTTCGCGCGGATTAATCAAAAGTGTTGACACGCTCTGTCAAAACTACACCGACATGCAAAAATACATGTCCGCAAATAGGTACATAGCACGGTCCGTCGACTTTTCCCACGCTTATCGAACACCAATAAAAATAGAGGAGGTATCGTGAGAATTTTCAAACTTTTGCAAAATAGGTTTACTTTTTGTCGTAAGAAGTTAGTGGGATGTAGTGATAAATGGTCTGCTAACAAACTAAGTTCATATAATGTGGTTGTGGATACATAGGTACTTCATTCGGGCATCGCCCACAATGGGTGAAAAGCCGACGTGATAAAAACAAATGACAATTCAAGTATGATTCGATTCTGTAAATTATCTCTTTTCGTACGAGTACATAGTGATAAACCTGTAGGTCGACGGGAATTATGTAGATTTAATTATGAACTCAAATCCTAATTAGGACTGCAAATCTATAACTACATATTATATTCATAATTATCAAATATGTCATCAGGCGTTAAGTAGGTAATGATAATTCCGTAATATTGATATCATCGAATGTGGTTAGTTTATCTCATATCTAGTGTGTAAGTTTATATGACTAATTGACTATGTATGTACATATAATCATTACAAGGACGTACCAAACACGCATTAATTATAGTAAAGACGATATCATTAGTCACATATACGCCGTTTTGTATTTGCGTAGCACTACTCTTATATCCGGCGCGAGAAGGAACTGGCTAGGCTTAATGACCGGAAGCCACACGGTAAGTATCTGCCTCGCTATCAACTAATAAGGAGAAAATGCAGTAGGTCAGTCAACGTATACATATTGGTAGTACATAGATCGGTAATGGATGTAGAGATGTAGAGAGCTGTAAGATTTGTGCGTAAACATTTCTCTAGTCAGGGTGTTAAAAGATATAATTTCAGGGATATCGAAAACTTATAATGGTCGCGTTTATCGCGTGATAAATACAATCAGTGTCACGGAACACCGAGGCAATAAAGGAAGCAACAACGTTAGACTCACGGACGCTTCTTTTAATTTTTTTTTGCGGACTTAATGCAGAAATAACGGCTTGACTATTTACTACCCTTTAAATTGTACCCACTGGCGCACAACTAAATAGTGTACAAAATTAGAGTCTAGTAAATCACATTCCCACATTATTCTTGCATTTTTCAATAAATCTTTCAAAATACACTATTTTAATTTTTATATATTTCCTATAAGGCGTATAAGTAGACTGGTAGTGGTGGAGGTTGGGTAAGATTTGTTTATGTATTTAAGTATCTTACTCGATTTAGCAAAATAAAGCTGCGCTGAGCCAGGCTACAAAATGGATTAGGTAGGTACTTCTATTGGTGGAATTTTTCGATAAGCTATCTTGTACAGTTCTTATATTTACATACGCAGCCAAAATGTCAAAATCAAGTGAATATTACTCTATGGTTGCTATATACGTTATACATTTAGTCCTTACGGCAATGTCAGTCTACACGTCCGCTTATTCTGCCGGACTTCCTCGACGACGGTAATGAATCATGTCAGTCATTAGGTTCGTCGAGGCAGAGTAAATCTAACATAAGCAATATCCTGTCTTTCTACAAGTGAACTTCATGACACACATTCTGACAAGCACGATGCATGCATCGAAAATCCTCACATAGTATTATAAATGCAAAAGTAACAATTTCTGACTAGAAAGAACATAGGATAGTTTTTTCTCGCAAAACAGCCTTTAAGAAGTTGAAAAGGGGGATGGAGCTAGTATGGGGAAAGCATCATTCCTCAAGTATAAAACAAAACAGCTATGGACGCAATAAACATATCCTTATTGACAAACGGCAAACTCCCTTTGCCTAAAAACATCACAAATATTTTTTCATCACTTGCTCGAAAATGGTGTTGTTACACGTAGGTTTTGCGGGCCGTAAATAACCTATTACGCCCTAGGGCGTCATGGTTTTCTTTTTAAATTTGAAACGCTGGTTCTGTTTTACTCTTATTTGTCATGTTCAAAGGAAACGCCTAGGTACTTAGTTTTTTAACTTTTATCATTGAAATATTTTTTAAAGATAACTGTTATTGTAAATACATGTAAACACATATTTCGGTAACAGTAATTAAATGTTTAAATAGTGTATTTCAGTATTTTGCAAATATAAAATCAACTAAAATGGCAGTTTCAGGTCTTTACTGCTATGGTTTCCGAACGTGACTTGACATTCGCGTTGTCTATGGACATATGTCACTAACGTCACTTTCTGTATTAATATTTTCTTGTCATACTGGGTCCATTAGTAAAGTTATATTATTAAGATTTCCTCACAAGTGTGATGAAAAACATTGTGTGTGCCACGGGCGGTAAAGGAATTACAAACTCGTGTTATTTAAGCCCTCGGTTTCACCTATAACAAACACTCGTTTGTAATTCCTTATTTACCGCCCTAGATACACAATGTACTAATATAAACGATATCCATATAACTCAAGGATCGATAGTTTATTGACTAGGACGTTGATGTTTGTTTATTGTTTTATCACAAAATCATTCCGTTGTGCTGTTAAATTAAACATATTAAACTAGGTACTGATTGCACTTTAACTGTGACCACAATTAGTGCAAGATTATGGACGGATATAAATTATAAACTAATGGCATACACTAGGTCCTGTTCGCATTAAACGCCTCGGCTAAGATATAATTACTACTACTTTACTACTTTACTTTTTCTTTTTAGATTACTTGAAGATATAATTAAGAGTTAGTATCAAGCTTGTCTAAATGAATGATATAGGAACGAATACTTAAGTAGTAGCAGTAGCACGGCTGTATGCTGAGGTATTTTACAAGCTTTTTAATTAGTGTTGTTTACTTGGTACCAATTTTCAATTATCGTATTGATTGACTTTGCAATCGGTTGTTTAAAGGTACTGTTGGTGCTGATGGTAAGAAGTTCTGTTGTTGTTATAAAACAAAATGATCTTCAGAACTAAAAATGTTACGAAACTGTCAATACTGATCTTTTATGTTTAGCAAAGTTACAATGAATTATATTATACTCTAATAACATTAACCTAATGCTAATCGCACATCAACTGTACTGAATTACGTTATCATAAGGTTCTAAGGTTATTAAGATAACATAACCACATCATTGTCGCCTAGTTTCATACTTAAAACATACATAGACACGACATACATAAAAACAATATAATTAAACAATGCAGACACGCGGGACATTTGTTTAGTCTGGGTCGCAAGTATAGTGTAATTTTGCGGAACATATACGAGGTCTTTAGAAGAACAACGGTTACATACCGTCATTTGTGTAGTCACATACTCCCTTGTTCTGCCGAGAGTATTACACCAACCGCACTGGTGGCTGATCCAGTTGGCACTTCGCCAGATAATCTGCTTATCTCTGTTTACACATATAGACCGCGACGCCTAACCAATCCTCAATGTCAATCTTGCTGAATTGACCCACTAAACTGAGCGCCAATTTGACATCAAAGCGTGTCGTAAAAAGATGTCATTGCAGAGAAAACAACTCGCTACTTACATAATGAAACCGCCGTGACGCAAGGCAAAAAGGAATTTTGAATAACGACAAAACGCAGAGATTTTTTTATTCGTGTGACTCATCGATATGCAGACATTAGGTAGGTAAGTTTTCAGAATGTTAGCTGCGTCCACGTTTGACTACCATTTATCCTAAAGTTAACGTTGTCGTCTCTTTCAGATACCTTCACTGACCTAAGAACTCTTGAATGGAGCGTAAAAATAAAATACCAGGGTATAAGATTTTATAAGTAAATAGAGGCGATTATTACCTATCAGCTCTATTTTGTAACATCCTGCGAAAGAGCTGCAAAAAGAATATAAATAGATTGCTGACGCGTCGTACTTTAATAGCTTAGTCTGTCATTGGTGTTGCATCAATGAAGCGGATAAGATGTAAGCGGCATTTTAGGAAATGTTTAAAAATATAGAGATACCACGCGATCAGCAATCCAAAAGCCGAGCTTAGGTTGATTGTGCAACTCGTTATTTTTCGCAATATTTTCCGAAGCACTACAGCAATTATAAATAGCGTGGAATCGCGCCACGGCCTCATTACCGGTGACGTAAATAAGCGGCGTTCAAATTTAAATTACCGCGTGTCACCCCAATAACATCTTTCAAGATGACATTTTCTTCCTTAGGTCTGTTACACAAAACTTAAAAGTTTGACCCACAGTTTTTAGGATTTTCCTTTCTTCTACCAGCTGTTGCCTCTACTAGGAGCAAATAATTAAAACGTAGATTGTACTCCTCAAACTGAACAACGTTTGTTCAGCGACATTTAAAACTAACTTATGTTTTAATTTTTAGTACACTTTAAAGTTTATTGCGATATTTTTTATGTTTGTAGTGTGACAAGCGACGTCAATTAGACCGATTTTAACGTACATTGAAAATACTATTTAATTTTTACGAAAAAGATAAAAACGAAAGTTTTATTGTTTGATGAGTAGAATCTACGTTTTAATTATTTGCTCCTACAGGCCACACCCGGTATATACCTTTCTTTCTAAGGAAAGGTTTATACAAGTAGATATTTTTAAAATTATTAAAATAGAGGGACTATAGATGTAAACTCTTTATCAAAGTCGTAAAAATCTTGAACAACAAAACAACAATAGGCAGTTACCGGCTGACAGGTGAAGTCGTATCATATTTACTTATTTTCGCTTACGTAACATTAAACACTTTATCTTAAAAGCCTTTCAATAACATATTATAATAGATATTATTAAATCGTTATGTAACGCAGATTCAATCCATTGCGCTACGTTGAAAGCATGAGAAAATATTCAGAAGAAAGATAATCACGCGATGATAAATGCAATAATGATCACACGTCAATATCAGAAGAATCGGAAAAACTTATATAAATTATCGAGGACTCGATTAATTTAGTTATGGTAGTATATTTCCATACATACATATGTAACCAGTCAAACGTTTACAGCTCCTCTGCTATTATCGAATAAGAGACTACGGCTTTGGAGTCAGCACTAGAACAGGCATGTACCTAAACCTTTTATTTTTCATAATGAGCGATAAGTATACACGACCAGTTTTCTATGCGGGACCGGTCAGAAACCACAAGTCTCGTAGCGTGGGAACGCCACTTCGCACAGCAGCAATCATTGAGACTGCATTCACTGATATTGGATAAATTAGACTCAAATCTGACATGCATTGCAGATTTTTGTGTCTAATCATGACAATTATAATTAGCTAAAATCGTCAGCATTATAATTTTGCGAAGTATTTTATTTGTGTGTGTTTTAAAAACAACATTTCCGTAAAGTAAGTATCAAACATCTAGACTAGATGCATTAAAAAAAATCTGGTTTATCATCAAGCAAGTCAGACTTTAATTAATAATTGCCTATTTTTAACAAGTCTCATTAGTTTCGCTTGTCTGTCTGTCCGTCACACAGGTATGTTGATATGGTTTAAGATAGAAACGCTGTCGTTATATTAAGAAACAGGGTATTATTTCTTCACCTTAGGAATGATAGTTTAAGAATACAACAAATTTAAAAGAAAAGAACGTCCGGGGTTAAATCTATTTGTTTAGATTAAATTCATTTACTGACATACTTTGCTTGTTTATATAACGAAGTGTACCTATGTAAGCGCACAGACGGTAACCGATATCACTTCACGTGAAGCGATCGTCGATACCAGATACGATCTATTTGATTATTTACTCTTGTATCGCACTCGTTGGTTGATTGAGCAACGTAAATATTGTATTACATTTACATAACAAAACGTGAGATTAAGGTTTTAATATCACTTGCTTTTATTGAAAAACGATATCGAGAAATGTTACGATGAAATTGAAACAGGTATGATATGTTGCCATTTATTAGGTATAGTTACATAATAAATGGCAAGTGGCATTATGTTATGTCACAATAAACGATTGTCATAATCAACACAGTAATGTAATTACTTGCTTAAATTTTCCAGTTAGGGCGACCAATCACTTAATGTTAATCATTAGATACTGCGTCCTTCCAATTCAACTAAAGCGACATCTGGTACGTAAGTTAAAATGTATAACTCTCATAATCAAGACTTATGAATTATAGGTACCTACTCAATTAAACCCAATGGTAAAAGTGTAAAAACGGGTTTTAGAACTAGGACTTCTTATCCATTATGTAAATTTTACAGTTTGTTGAAGTCAATTTACAGTGGGAATTGATATGAGTCTGCGTGTTGCATGAAGCACCCAAAGTTAGCTGATAACAGAAGGCTGTATCACCGGTCGCGGCCGCAAGCGGTCCCGCGCATTCCTGCGAGACGTACGAGCGTGAGGTGAACAACCGGCGCGCGCGCCTCGTCCTTGGAGCGTGCTCCTTTCTACAGCCTCTGGACCAGGTACTATTGAGGCACTGAGCACATGCGCCATTTACATGTGCGCAAGTGCTGGCTTTTCTTATACCTTGGTCTGAAAAAAAAAGCCCTGTCTTAACAACCCCAGCCTATTATGACGGTACTGGATTATGGTAATAAACCGATTTAACTCTGTAAAATCAGTTTGTCTTATTATTATTTACAAGTTTTAATTAAATTCAGTAAACCCCGTTTCAGGACCTCAATAATACAAAATTAAATGAATGAACCAACAATTTAGCACCTTGCTGTCTCTTTGGCGTTATCTAGCTCCGTAATCCTTTTTTTTTAATATAGTCTTAACGTTAACGAGTGTCCTGCTCTTCTGCAAATTACTCTTCTTTTGACTACCATGACTCTTTATTATATTTCAGCAACCTACAGTCAGTCAGCTAGATTCTTGTGTCATCATTATTATTTTAATTAGGTGCTCAGTAGGTAATTAGCTATACATATGTCGTCGCCTCTTGGCTATGCAACCTATGAAAAATCGTGCCTGTGAATAAGTAGGTACTCTCATATTGAACTTAAACTACTGAATATTAAAAGGTTAATACACTATAAGAAAATTAGGAAGATCAGTCCTAAATAATTGGTGTATACCTAAATATTTCTAAATTGGTACTGACTCGACCGTATTACGGCATTATGGCGAACACAGCCTAAATTAAAGAGTAAGCACTAAGCAGGAACTATGTACTTTTAGATCGATCTATCAAGTAAGATATAACTGAACAATTTAATAAGAAATGCCGACTACTTCCTTTGTCGATTATCGAACGGTTTCAATATCTCGGGAGCAACTATTTTTAATTTCCGCATTTCATCTGTGATCAGGCTTGTCGACAATGAATCTATCGACAAAGTCAATGACTGAAAGAATTAATTGCTTTAATTCCATAGCAGAATTTAATAAAATAAATAAAGAAAGAGAAATACCAAATCTCAATAACGTTTGGTAAAAGCAAATTATGTTTGTTCCTAGATAGCATAGCTTCTTAGTTCTAACATAGATAACATACATCCTAAGTAATTCCTTCAATTATTACAATTATTGCTAATAACACTAAATAAGCATACAAACATACAGCAACAATGGTTTCAAGTTTTCAACTCGGAATAAAGAAAAAAGCGACACTTCAGAAAATCATGCAAATTGAGGAAAACGGTTTTACTTAGGTACATTAATGTAAAGCTTAACGTTGTCATAGTCCGCGGACCGTGACAGGTTCAGTATGACCGTGTTTTTGTCTACTGTTCGCGGGTAAAGTTACCGGCGTTATCTGAAACTACGGTATGGAACTTCCAAGTTCACTAAACCAGAAACAATAGGACCAGGCAAACGTGTAACGGTAGCTCGTTAGCAAAAAGCCCTAGATTTTATACCTTTTATTTTACATTAGGGAAGCCGATTTCGCTTAAATAAGCAAATTGAATGAGTATCGGAGACGGTTGCAAACAATTGATAATTACCTACTGTTGAAAGTATGATTGCACCAGCCATTTCTAAAGACCACTAATAGTAATAATACTGATTGATAAAGTCAGAGCCGGCAGTCATAACGGGCAAGTCGACCTCCGCAAATTAAGCTGATTAATGTCCAAACGTTGCATAATGTAGGTACCCACCGCCAAAACTACGAGACCGGTCCAACAATTCAAACGGCTTATATATTAGCAGATACGACTTTTAAATGCCTGCGCAGAATCCAACATTCCAACGATTATAAGCGTGGATTATTAAGCATTTTAATGAAGAAATTAATGTAAACGCTGAGATATTATCAGTAACTAAATATGTTGTAAACGCTTTAATATAACAAGCACCAAAATCACTGGTCTGATAACTACGATCTTGAACCTATCTAATTACAGTACCTACCTGTTTGAAGAAATGCTCATTATTTCAGATGTAATGGGTATTGTGTGATGATAACTAGGGCAATGGAAACCTTTGTTCAAAGACTAGATCATGGATTGAGAACAATGACATTTCATTTGCTTACATTGAGTGTTTAATTAAGGTAAGTATCTTTATAAAGTAGTGGGTGTTAGTGTAGTATAATTAAGTAGCTCGCATTAAAATACCAATACAAAAACGATCAAAAATGGATAAATACTAATTACGTAAAATGCAGACCAATTCACGTGTACACAATTTTGAAAGTTGTAATTCCGTTTACTTTCTTATTTATGTTACAATAAATCAATCATGTCTCCAACACGAACAAATTATGCAAAACAAAACAAACTACCTAGTACTTATGCATCATTCTTCGAGAATCTGATTCCTCTATCCACAATTATTGGCGAATTCCCTTCCCTGTAGAGTCCGCCTCAGTAGCATGGCAGTTTTGGTTGTTGTATAGAACTCGACACGTGTTCCACAATTACCTAAAATTATATTCTAGGGACGCAGAATCGACAGTATACGTGTATTGCGATTACATTCAACAAAAATAATTAAGTAGGTAATTAAATTTTAGTTCTCACACTTTTCTATTCTATTGATAAGGCACGTCGTTATCTAATAGAATAGAACTATGCCATAGTTACACAGGGTCAATGTTTCAATATCTATTACTTAGTGTCCTGAATCGATGAGCTAAGAAATTAATAAATTACCTACATGTACTTAAAATTGTGGCATACGCTTTTAATTCTAATGATAAGACACGTTTCTTATCTAATGAAACCATGCCATAGGGGTCACAAATTCTATTATCTTTGAAATGTGGATATTGTTATTAACTGTGTGGTTTTAAAACAAAAGAAGTCGAATAAATTATGAAGGATTAAGACAGGCACTAAGAAACATGACAATACGTCTTCTTTGGCATCTAAAACGCGCCGTTTGAATGCTTAAGTGCGAAAATGGCTCCATAAAAGAAGTGATAGTGGGCATCGCATTACAGCATCTCAGACAAGCAATGCGGAATCCGTGGGAGAAGAAAGCCATTGTGCCAAGTTGACAAGTGTTTTTAATTTGTAAGCTATGCAGTGAGAAAATTACCCCATAATTTTGATTTCCATTGTCTTCACATGTTCTTTAGTTTATGGTAACACAACTACACCGCACCGGTAGACATTAGACAGCAAATAGGGTATAAAAAATGCCCTGTATAAGTAATGCATCAGCGGCATATACATACATACATTGTTTGTATTTCTACAGAATGCATCATGATCCACTGTATTTCAACACAATATTACATGAATATAAAATATGTAGATGATCCCAATTATTTTTCAACGTACCGCCAAAGACTTTTTATAGGGCACCCGCCTACTGGTAGACCATTACGTATCACGCCTTTTTCATTTGATTAATTGACAGAGGTAACTTTAATTAATCCAATTATGAAATCTACGGTTAAAACCAATTATATTTCGTAGTCACAATATCTAAAAAATAACTTTAATACATGTGTATATTTCGGGGGCCTTCAACGAGACTAGTAAAATTACCGTCAAATTCAGCAATTCAATAATTTATTACGAAGAACTGGTTTACTAATGTTTCGGCAAAAATTATTTCGCAAATTTTTAGTTCCCAAACCTTTTATCCCATATTTTTATTTGGTCAAAATGTTATTTCCCAACTCAACGTTTCGCACTGATATCATTTACCAATATATGATTTGATAAATTATTGTTACGCAAATTATTACCTGGTTTTTTTTTAAGACGTCATTTCTCATTTCGTCAAATGTATTGATTGGCATATCGTAATTTAGTAAAATATTGAATGGCAAATAAAATCTAACCTAGTTTGTTAGAATGCAAGGTTCAAATTGCAGTATGATTTTATTTCATTAAGTGGGTAGGGTGATGTCCCATACAGCTAAATTAAGAGGGTATTACTTATGTTTATATACTTTGTGGCTCAAAATAGCATTTCATTCTTGAGTGATCGTTGATAGTTAATGTGCGTTGTACCTAACCTAACCTACTGTTCTGGGAGCGGTTCGTTTTAGTTGGGGGACGCAGTTCTAACCTAACTTACTTTTTGATAGCCATTCGGTTTGGTAGGGGGACGCAGTTCTAACCTAACCTAACCTACTTTTTGATAGCAGTTCGTTTTGGTAGGGGGACGAAGTTCAAACCTAACCTAACCTACTTTTTGATAGCAGTTCGTTTTTGTTGGGGGACGCAGTTCGAACCCTAACCTAACCTAACCTAACCTAATTGAACTTATGGTTTGAGTTTTTTTTAATGCGGGGGGCTTCGCCCCCCGAGCCCCCCTTGTGGGGGGCTTCGCCCCCCCGTCCCCCCTTTTTCTTCTGTGCCCTTATAATTTACTAACCTAACCTACTTTTTGATAGCAGTTCGTTTTTGTTGGGGGACGCAGTTCAAACCTAACCTAACCTACTTTTTGATAGCAGTTCGTTTTTGTTGGGGGACGCAGTTCGAACCCTAACCTAACCTAACCTAACCTAATTGAACTTATGGTTTGAGTTTTTTTTAATGCGGGGGGCTTCGCCCCCCGAGCCCCCCTTGTGGGGGGCTTCGCCCCCCCGTCCCCCCTTTTTCTTCTGTGCCCTTATAATTTACTAACCTAACCTACTTTTTGATAGCAGATCGTTTTTGTTGGGGGACGCAGTTCAAACCTAACCTAACCTTTTGTTATTTAACTAAGCAAATCATTTGCTTCATAATTGTTTGTCACATAAAAGTGTGTTGAAGTGAAACTTTTCAATGTAAAACTTGGTTAAATGTTATTTGACGATATGTTATTTGCTTAAGCAAATCATTTGCTATACAATTATTTACCACATAAAACATTGATGTAATAAAACTTTGCAATATAAAAATGTGGCGAAATAAAAAAAATGCGAAGTAAAGTTATGCCAAGAATTGATTTGCCAAATAAAACTTCGGCGAAAAGTTGGTTGCCAAGTGAAATTTGACGAAACATATTTCGTCGAAACGGCAGTACACCCGAAGAACTACTTAGTAAAAATCGTCTAACCCTGCATAATTGAAGTTAATGAAAACGGTAATTAAATGGGTACCTACCTATATCTATCAAGGCGATAAAGGTATTTTTATCAAAAGGGTCCAAGCCACGACGATCGTGACCTGATTGTGGAGATTATCACGTTTCTATACAAGTGGATGATATCACATAGCAACCTTCTAAATGTTTAGACATAGTTGGTATACATGTATATGTAGGTACCTACCTTATTTGTTAGACATACATACAAACACCAATAAGATTATACAGGATGGAAAGTTTTGATGGGCCCTGGAGGGAAACATTCCTTTATTTTTAAAACTAAACAAAACTGCATTCATAGATTTTTTTTAAATTTTCTTGACCATTGTATTAGAATGTAGTATGGTAAAATAAAATTAATGATAGATTTCACGATCTTTTTTACTTGTAAGACCAAATGTTTATTAAAGAGACTTTATCCTGACTAATTAATAGTCCTATCGATTAACTTAGTAGAATAAAATAGTGAATACTTTTTTTTTGATTTTTTTAGCTGGTTCGATTTCCGGGTGAGACAAGTGAATTCTAGAAAATCTTCAAATGCAGATTTGTTTCATTTTAATAATAAAGGAATGTTTCTTCTCAGGAAAATGAGCTATCTAAAGGATTTAAGGTAGTTCCCCTCCAGGGCCTATCAGAACTTTCCACCCTGTATTAATTGCAGTATTGAACCCTAATTATTTTAGTAGATAGTACCGGCCCGTTAATTGTACCTATGTAAGTGCTGTAAGAAAAAAAAAAGCTGGTCAAGTGCAAGTCGGACTCACCCACCAAAGGTTCCGTACAAACTTGTAGTATGTGAATAGTTCAAGATAAACTGTACTGAGAGACAAACTTAATTTTGCTACTAGGAAACTGTTGTCCCCACACGTATGTCTAGGTCGCGGTTAGTTTAGTAACTGAAAAATGTGTGTTACGAATTTTGTGAATTTCTCTCTCACCATTTATTTTTTCTGTAACATTCAGGGTGATATTAATAATTTATAATTATGTATTACATATTTTTCTGTTCAGTAACTGCGGAGATAAAAGGGGGAATGGTATTTTTTAACGTTTTTCGTCTTAAATTAAAACGTACATATCTAAGGAAAAAAACGGTTCAGGAATCTACAAATTAAGCCCTTTCATTTGATACCCCACGTAATATAATATATTGATAACCTTACTTTTAATTTTGTACATCCCATTTCGACCCCCTTTAAAAATGATGTAAGATTTTTTATGTCCGATAGGCTCGGGTTAGCGATTATTAAAACTATTCCAAATGTCAAATCGATAGCTGCAGCAGTAGTTTCTGAGATATCTGGCTGTGACAGACGGACAGACAAACGGAGTCGCACCATAAGGGAAGGGTTACTTTTTACCATTTTGATACGGAACCCTAAAAATAACCAGCTAAGGAAGGCTTTTATAACAACTGCCTAGTTAGATTGCTACGCCGAGATACGAGATTAATTTTTGAGTTGCTTAAGAGCCTTAAGACCCTGGAAGTGCTACCAGGCCCGATTAGAACCCAACTGTCGGCCTGCGTCATAACTTAACGCTTATTAACGAAATAAGTTCGAGATTTTTAGCGAAATATTTAGCAAGAGCTAAACATACATTAATTAAAATCTTGATGCAATTAGCAGCTTAAATTATTATTTTTTAAACAAATCTCGGTTTACATAATCTTTTGAACATTTTTATTATATTGGGGTGCATCTTAATAATGTTTAAAAACATTGTTTCTTTGTTCAAGGAGCGAATCATACCGATGTTTTTAAATGTAAACACATGACGCCATTGCTCCATAACTGGCAAAAGCTACAAATTACCTACTACAAAACGTCTGTTTACATCTGGTATCTGTTTGTGGATTCAAGCCGCCTCTTATCATTATTAAACCATCTCATGAGCATAAGGTAACCGAGCGTCAAACGAGCGTTATTAATATAAGTAACGCGACCCTTGCCGGCTCTTCTACGAAATATAATATCGTGGAATTGCTAAGTAGCTTTGGTTAACTGACCGAGAACGTTCTGTGAAGCTTGAGTGAGGGTTTATACCCATTGATTTATATTAAATCAATGTTTATACCATTTTAATTGCATTAGTGTTGCACTTTATGCCACACCTGGCCATAAAGTGGCTTTTTTCCGCACGCTGCGCGTTCTGAAAAAGTCGCTTTCTGGCCAGGTGTAGACATAAAATGATGTACACAACACGGGAGGTAATAAAGAAAGCCCTCGATCGCATATTTACGTCCCTCGCCTGCGGCTCGGGCCGCAAACATCTGCGATCTCGGCCTTACTTTGTATTACCACCCTAGTTGTACTATTATAGAGATCTGGTACAGCGATGTTTTCCACTATACTCTATACTTTTAGGTACTTAAAAAAAGGTAAACAAAAAAACCCCGTGACTAGGGTCGTTCAGCCAGTGGTATTGTGCCACAGATACAAAACATTACTTTTTATTGGTGAACGACCCGAGTCACGTGGTTTTTTTGTTTACCTTTTTTTAAGTACCTAAAAGTACAAAGTACCTATAGACGCGGCTTCAGCAGGAAGACCTGTATTTTTTCTGTTCTGGACACTATCAAAGGGAACATGATCTTTAGCTGCTCAGAAGTAAATGTTATTCTCAGGAAATAAAATTTATCGACGACGCCTTAATTTGTATGTCTATATTTGTTCGCCTATTTTTAGTTAGCAAAAGCTGCAGCTTATCAGCTGTTTAGTAGACAGGTGCTCGGTTACATCTGCAAGTAGGTGCCGTACAATGATATATCACACTAACATTAATGAGCTGAGAAGTAATAAAAAGCCTAAATTAAAATTGCATTACTCAAGAGAAAGCCACCACGTCGCTTGTCACAGATCCCTTATTATACGGTTGTTTCTTCGCAATTTTCTTGACATCTTTATGAAGTGAAGGAAATACCAACTTACAATTACGCAACTCCGAATTTATTAACTTTCTCACAAGGGTTCTCTGTATTCTACGATTGGAGCTGAGCCAAAGGGTTTTGACTCCTACAGCCCATCTGAACAATACTTAAATAAAAGTAATTAGTCAGCTAAAGCTCAATGGAAATCTATAGGTAGGTATAAGATTCTTTGCAGGATAAACTAACTTTTAACTTTAACTACTCGAAATGTAATAAAACGTTTATCCTATCTCAGAAATGATACTATACACCAGTAAGCTTATGATGCTACGCTTTGTCACGCGATAAATAAATGAGAAAGTATCCGTCACTCTCACACACTATTTGTCAGAACGTGACAAATGCTTTCTGACAAATGCTTTATCATTTATTTATAAAAGTAAAAAGAGTAAAGAGTTTTTATCTCAGCACGTGTACCGTCCGGGGGTGACTAGGGATTGCGAGGGCAGTTGGGTTATGAATGGGGAGAGTAGGGATGACAGAGGGGTGAGGTGGTTTTTAAAGGCTACTGATACCTAAATAATATATTCTTATTACAAATGAAGCTATAGTACTCGTAATATTCATAATCCAAAAGTGTCGATCCAACAATTTCCCCAACTCACCTTAGTATGAAATTCCATCTCACCCCAACTACGAGGGACTATGGGGTGAGGTGGGATTTTGTGTTTATCGTTAAAGTTATGAAATGGAACTACCTAAAATCATAAAAGAAACTAAAATAACTGGTCAAGAGCATGTCGGACCATGCTCAGTGTAGGCATTGTAGGGTTCCATAGCCGTAACTATAAGGTAAAAAATACGATGTAATAAAAGTACAACAAGTGATGATATGTTTGTCTTTATAGGGCCGATATGTACTAGTGTATAAAGGTCCTTAACACAATAAATTAAAAAAAAAAAGTACAACAACAAAAGAGCGTATCTTCATAGCAATTACATCCTTTTGTTGAGAAGCGCAGTTTATCGGCAATAACTCAAAAACGGTACATTCGATCTTGTTGAAAATAATGTTCATTGAAAGTATTTATTAAGCGTTACCTTCGTGATTTTTTTCATATTTTTCGGACACACTGTTTAGAAGATAGAGGGGGGGGGGACACAATTTACACAACTTTCGGAGCAATTATTTCCAAATATATTCACTTAATCAAAAACATTACTTTGAAACCTTATAGTGTTTTTTTAAAGAGCTGTCGAACTATGTACCACACCTTGATATTTGCTGAAAAAAATTTTTTTTAGCTTCTGTAACATGTATGGAGTGCCCCCCCTAAAAATATTTATTTTAATTGTTTAACTACCAAACTAAGAAGCGGCTCATACAAGACACCTATATTCCAAATTTCATCCATATCCATCATATAGTTTTTGAGTAAAATGCCTGTGACATACGGACAGACGGACAGACGGACGGACGGACATGAAGAAACTGTAAGGGTTCCGTTTTTGCCATTTTGGCTACGGAACCCTAATAAAACGACCGGAACATTTATTATATATATACAATTCAGTTTGCAAACCTACCTACTACTGCATACTTATGTAAAAATAAGATTTTATCGAGGTTTGAATGTCAATTTTGTCCCTACTCACCCCCTTTTACGATACCTATCGCGGGACCTAGTTCGGATGTTTGTCCGTAAACAACCTTGTCAGAGTGGGTGTAAAATGTAAAGGCAAAGTTAACTGTGCTTTTGAGATAAACGAAGTGCAGGTGTTACGCAACTGAATGCCGCAGCCTGTACCTATCGACCGGCCAGCTAACTGCATAACTCGTATTCCTGGTACGTTAGTGCAATGCATATCTAGTAGGGCTGCATACAGCAAATTCCAGCGCCATTCAGATTTATTTTGCGCCGATGCCGACAACAGAATCCTGCCTTCAATGAATTCAAATGAGTATAACACTTCTGATATCTTTATTATAGAAATGGTTAGGTTAGCTGTTTTATGAGTTATGTTTAGTTGTGTGCCCGATGAAACTTCTATACCTACAATATTTTAGGAATTCAACCTTCTGTTCCTAAATGAAACTTTTATTCCCTATAAAGTTCATTAGCTGTTTTAGGGTTCCGTACCTCATAAGGAAAAAACTAGGGATGTAACGATACACAGTTTTGCCGATACGATACCGATACCGATATATAGTAGTTAATATCGGCGATACCGATACCGATACCGATACCTTAGCTTAATAATGAAGTATGAACTTCAGATATTTTTATGTCCTTATTATAACTAATGGCAATGACTACTGGCTATATTTACCAGAGAGTCAACCTTGAAAGTGTTAAGTAAAAATAATAAATTGTCAACTCAAAATTCATTTTTTTTTATTAAGAACCAAAGATTTAATTAACATAGTAATTATCACTGCACAAGGTAATAGAATAGACCAGTACATACATTAAGTCAGAAATTGAAATTATTTTTTGCAGATTTTTTTTCATACAGCAAATTCTTCAATTATCGGTTGTATAATATCGGCGATACCGATATATCGGCGATACCGATATATCGGCCGATATATCGGTATCGGTATCGGTATCGTTACATCCCTAGAAAAAACGGAACCCTTATAGGATCACTCGTGTGTCTGTCTGTCTTTCACAGCCAATTTGCTCCGAAAGTACTGAACCGATTGAGTTGAAATTTGGTACATATATTAAGGTTCATGACTCAAACGCGGACGTGTCACGGAAATATATGAATTTAAATCATGGGGGCTACTTTTGGGGGGTCGACTACCCCCCAAACTACTTTTTTTATAATTTTTATATTACTTTTGTAGTTATTTAAGAAAATAGGCAAAAATTTATCAGCAGTAAAGTATAATTGTGTTTATATTGTTTTTAACGTACGGAACCCTCTCCACGCGAGTCTAACTCGCACTTGTTCGGTTTTTTTTTAATCTATCTTAGCGTTGATATAAAACTCCTTTGCAAAATTTTATAAAACGAATCCAAATCTGAATGGATCTCAACCCTATTTAATTCACAGTAAGTATACTGGTTCTTCCGCAGGTCAATACCTACCTAGTCAAGCTCACATTACCTTTATCAGATATAAAGGTAGATTCTTCAAGGATTTTGAGATTAAATCTTCATTTTCCTCAACGCGCGTGGTACCTATTTACGTGTTGAGCACACCTAAGCTTACAGTGTTATCCTATTTACCGGGGTAAATAGTTATGTTTGTACTTACATAATTCCGCTTTCCTCGAGCAAGTAATATTAGGTACCTTGTGCCAATATGACACTAATGAGAAACCTAGTTAGGTACGTTCCGTGCCATAAGTAGGTAGGTACTCCAATAACCGTTCTGTATTGATCGTGGAATTTTCGGCTGGGATCGTCTACCTGAGCCTGGTAAATTTACGCCATGCATTTTAAATAAGGAATGCAAAGCTTTACAGCTTTGTCGGTCAATGACTTCCTCTTGGGTACGTCCCTATAGTCGGAACTGCCAACTGGGTTAGACTTAAGATGGAAGGATAACCCTGGGTTAGGTTCTCGACTAGTCTAGATTGTTTTCGATTTAGATAGCTCCAACAGATATGATTCATTCTATCCGTGCGCAGGGACGATCACCGCATTCCTTTCACGCTTGCAATATTCCACGCCAATACCGCCTCGGAGCTAAAAACATTTAAATGTCGAAGCACAAATCTTTATTCGCTCCAAGCATCTTTGAAATGAGAGTTTCCAGAGAGCGTATCTTGCGATCGAGCTCAAAACTATTTCAAATGGAACTCCAAGTAGGTAAATCATACGACAAAGTTTCATTCATAACTTTGCTTTATAACCGCGACAGAAACTTCCATTCCATCATTAAAGGAAGATTGAAATAGGTACTTTTCATCTTTTCGCTTCGGTTTCTGATTAAAGCGTTTAATAAAATGAAATTAATACCCATGAAAGCAGAAAGATTAGATGGATTTCGGACAAAATTCAATTAAAGATTAAAGCAGGCCTACCTACTAAGGTAGTTGAATAACGCAGCGATAACTAATGGTAGGTACCTACCTATAAATAAAGTAACCTAATTCTATCCATAAACTAGGTGAAATGCTACAGAAAGGAATTCAAACAAATTATTGGGAGACGATTTTTTTTATGGGACACCCTTAGCAGTCGTTTTGTGACGTGTCTGTCTGGGCGTCAAGTCTCTCACCGCTGTTGCATCAGGAATGATATGGACAAAAATGATCTTGATCCTACTAAACAAAATAACATCTTCTAATAACTAACGATCACTTGAAAAATCAATAGTCAGTGTTAGCCAATAGATACGTTGAGCTAATCGTATAACAATAACAGGAGAAAGTCAAATTTAACGAAGATTGGGATAAAACCGTGAAAATAAGCAATGTTTCGCAATGATTGTTAAGACGTTCATACAATTTTATGAAACTCGAAATAATAACCGTTTAGTGGCCAACTTGCATGGTATTTTAAGAAGAAAGCGCAAGTTTATGGGAACTTAAAACACAGTTAGGTAAAGAATAGCAACAAGTGCTTTGACAAACGCAAACAAATCCCATGGTGTCGAGCGAGCGCCGCCATTCAGCTCCCCTCCACGGAACAAAGGTTTGAGGACAAAAAACTCCTTGCGAAAGGTCTCTCAACTACCTGCTTTAAAGACGAGCCGCCGCTAGTAATGGCCCCGCGAGGTGGAATCTTCGTCAATGATGTCGATGACACACCGCCTCATGTACCTACCTATGTTTTTTAAGGTCGATAGATATATAGTCGATATATAGGTAGGTAACCCAAAGAATGTCTCGCTTGGATTATTTTTAGCAGCTGATCATCTCACGTGGACGTGACTCATGGTAATCTTCGAAAAAAACTCATAAATATTTTGTTTGGTCCTGTGCAAACACAAAAAGGCTTCAAAATTGGCAGCCCAGCGTGGGATGCTAAGTCCTTAACGCCATCAGTCCTGCATTTTTTATTAGTTAACATACCTATTCCGGTTCATGTATGTACCTATATCATGTGAGATGAATCATCAAAAAAAGTTTTCCAAACTTTGAATCATAAGAGGCGACATGATATGAAACGTGACATGAAACTTTCAGCGAGTTTCGTTGATGTCTTTTTGATATCCATAGGTATTAAGGCTCGACGATACCGTTATTACACGATTTTTCGTTATGATCACAATTTCGACACTGTTCTTAAACAACTGTCTTTAAATTAATCTGGCAGGTTGAATCGATATCTTATAGGTACCCAATTTAACATTAGTGACTCTCGTCTACAAGTTCTTACAATTCGTCTTAAGTATGCAACGTTAACATTACTTGACATGTAATTAACCGTGTTCATCAAACAATCATGGTGAAGTTTAACGAAGTGCACCTGTTGATGCTACACCTGGCAAGTTTGAGAAGCGAGCAACGTTCCGTGTTGTTAAATAAATGCCTCCGACACCAAATATTTAAGTATCCATCGCGTGCGTGACTGGACCAATGATGCTTAAAATTTAAGCGCTTCGGGGAAAAAATTAAGCATCCAACACAAAAGATCGAGATCCTTTTTTCAAAAGAATTGGATATAATGAGAATGAGAGAATGGTGGCTATAGGTAAAGCAGTCGGACGACTGTCTAGTAGGTACAATATCCGGTTTGTACCTAGTAGTAGTACCTTATTTGCTGGCGGCATCAAATCCTCCCTCCGCTAATACGGATTATATCTCGCTTCATTTGAGTTGGCGACTTCTATCATGTGTGTCACTTTATAGTTAGTAGACCACTAACGTAAACAGTAATTACACTTCAACACCAAACACGAAAACTTTTGTGTGAATCTTATACGATTATAACTATCAATACTTTATAATTAGGTATTTTCTACATTTGAAAACTCTTAATTAAGCGTGTGTTATTTTTTTGATGATGTTTTAAGTTATGTTTTCCACTCATAATAATATTTTGTTTGACCGACGATAATTGTTCGCGTTAGGGCCGCTTCGCTGTAGTATCGGAGAACGCGAGCGGCCGTCGACTGGTGGTGGAGTAGTAGCGTCGAGTTAGCAGCATCGAGTGGGAGGAGGGCGATGCGACACAAATACAAAACCGTCTACACCAGAGAGGGACAAAAATAAACGTCATCGCCACAACTATAACCCAACTAATGAGAATTGTCCTCTCAACCAATAAAACCATTCACATATAACAGTTTCTACATTTTTATAACGTTATACCGGTTTTACCTGTAACCACATACAAGATAATGTAATTTGGATTCCTGGAGAGTGAAAAAGAAGGTTGCTCGGAGGTTCTACTCCTAACGTAGGTACTCGGTTTCAAAAGTCAAATGTTAATTTTAATTTGAATACGGCGTACGTTAACGGTCGGAGTTACGTTTGGTTTAAGGGTAGGCTTTCAATCGATTCAAGTTTATGTCATTTACCATGAGAAACATTTAGGAGCTAAGGAAGGATCAATAGTTAATGGCTATCAATGTAACATGTTGAATTCCAATTCCAGTAAAATGTATTATATTTCCGTGAATGATCAAGATTATGAAATTAATAATAATGTAATTATACAGTTAATGACGGAATATTGCAGATTTTGCGGAATCGCAGTGTGAATTGTACATATACCTACCTTACCTACCTAACTACTAAACATTTTTGTGACATTACCTACTTAAAAAAAGCAAAAGCAATTATTTAAATACCTATGTAAGTACATACATACATACATTACTAAACTCATTATCATGAAATTAACCATTCACGTAAAATTTTCAAGTCATTGAGCAAGCCTTCGAGACCACGCAATCAACTATGAGTCAGAATAGAAAAACGCGGCTACTCGTCTGTTTGCCTTTCTCATTGACGGACGAAGAAAAGCTTCACTTTTACCAATTAGGCTGCGCACGGGTATCGACAGAGCCGCTTTGTTTTCGAAGACAAGTGAAAATTTATCCGCGATTGGCACACTATTTAACAGTACCCGTTTTGGAATGGAAGTTCCGGATCTTAGCATAATTGTTTGCTAGTATGTACAAATGGCGTTGTGTACCTGATAAGATAAGAAACGTTTAAATATTTACACCTCCGAGGTTTCTTAATCAACGTTATTTACCTTCTGCTGAAGCAAGTCTTAGCAAATCCAGTCGTCGGCATAGTACAACCCGCGAGCCATCTTCGACCTGCGGGTTAATCCGGCCCGCTGTTGGCGGCCGTTCAAAATAAATTGTACTTATATGGCCCGCGATAATATATTTTAACGGGCCAGCATTATAAAATAGAATAATAAGTGCATAGCAGCCAGCTAAACTATCCTATTTTTTGCTATAACTCTGGCCCTCTGAAATTTCTTAAGTTTTCTGCCCCACCATAAAGAAAGTTTGTCGCCAGTCGCCAGGAATCTCGACGGCGGACAGCAAGTAATAATTTTGGAAGATTATAACTTCACAAGCAAGCGATCATAATTGCCAAAATAAGTAGTCAAATTACCGAATACAATTACGTGTAACAACATTGTACATGGGTAACGCCACACGAAGACTAGAGAAATCATCGTCAATCCGGAAAATATTGTAAACCGTACCCATACTACTGCATATTGAACCAACCTTCGCATCGTTGGCATCGTATGTAATGTAAGTATTAGTGCGCTCACATTATTGATTTCCTTATGACTTTAAAAATAAAAACAAAGGCGCTTAATTGAAAAAAAAAACAAATATCGCAAAGCGCGTGAATAAAATAAAAAATATATAGGTACATAGTTAACATTTATATTGATGGCCGATTTCTCTTAGCTCTGTACGACGAGAACTGCATAGTGCAGTGGTGCTGAACTATTAGATAAAATGTGCTACAATGTCCCTCTTTATCTGGCGAACAAAGTCTTTATTTTTAATTGTAAAATGAAGTATACGCCTTCAACGAACAAAAATAGCTTTTGCCCGCCAAGAAACAAACTTAAGTAAAATCTGCCAAAAAATTAGGACTAGGTTTACCTAATTAGGTACCTAAAATATAGGAGATAATTCAAAATTAAAAAAAAAAACCTATGCTGTTAAAAATCGTTACACTTTTTTGTCTCCAAAGCTACTCAAAGGGCTAAGCATTAATGAAATTCCATCAATACAGCTTTCACATGGAGTGACATGTAGACAGTAATTTTGTCCAGATGTCAGGCATGCCACGGAAGGGTATTAGCATCGCTAACGGACACGACAGTGGAAATCGAACCAAACGACGCCTGGCCCCTTTGTACGATGAATAATAATGACCCTACTCGGATTGTACGCGACACAATTCCTACCTAAGTCAAATCAAACATCCATCAGGTTTAGTAAATTACAGTAGCTCGTAGCTCCGATATTAATCATCGATTTTGGCCGCCATGACATTTTTAATGTGACAATTTTATGTAGGTGCGCCTACACCACGACTGGTCCAGCCGTCAAGTCCATCAACTTTAAAAGCGTTATTAATGTCAATGTGCTAATATTCGACAAGGCAAAAAAACCGCAATATGGATACGGTCCATCAATATCATACTGGTTTTAAATATCATAATGTGTAATATTTATTAATATCCACCAAGAGGATCGTTTTATGTTCAAAATCTTTTCCGTTAACAGCCGCTTGGAAAGTGCTTAAATGAGACCACCCTTCGCGCTGTAATTTAGGTTAAATCGGTACCTAATGAAGTCAATTACAGAAGGTCCCTTATACAAAAAGCCTGAGCCGCTCGCTCGACGGCAAGAACACTTAAATTCAGCCCTCGCTCTTAACAACTTTTGACCTTAAAAGCGACGACGTCGTGCTCGGTTCTTGTGACTCTTTTCATAAATTTAAATAATGCGCTTCTCATATCTATGAACTTTATTTTGTTAAATATTCATTATTTAAATATCCTTGTCATGTCCCTTAGTAAACTTTAAGGCTCGTTGTGTTTAACAAAAGTAATTAGAGGTATACTATACTAGTGCAGCGATGGTCAGACTTTCTTCAAGAGGGCCAAAAAAAATAAGAAATTTCAGAGGGCCAGAATTATAGCAAAAAATATATGTTGGATTCCACGTGATGACTGACTGTGAGGTCAGGATGGGTTAGCCTCAGAATCCTGGCCGTTGAGGTATGTTGGTTAAAGAAGTGGATTCATGTCAGATCAAATCATTTATTCGTCTGATTCTTTTGGCCGCTTCGGTAAATGACATTCTGGTGAGAAGAAGGGCCGAAGAAACTCACCAGGTTCTCTTTTCAATCATCAGGCATTACAATAGTTGTTACAATATTATGGCGTAGATACTCAAGAGAGCAAATAGACAATTACGTTACACAATATGATTCTTTTCACTATTAATCGACAGAATTACAATTATCAAGTAGCAACTTTAACTACTGGCAGACGAACTGACAGAATCGTAAGACAAGTGTTGTCGCCACGACAGTCAGAAAGAGAATCGACACTCTTGTCCAACGAGCCCGCCCACGTGCAACGCAACCGGTCGTTACGTCACACGGCGTTCGCGCCATTTTAAATCTACTTAGTACTACAGTAGTCAATTGACGATCTAGGATTTCTTGAACTATCGCTGCTGTCCCCGACACGGCCATCCTGCAGAGCACACGTCCTCGTGTGTCTATCCTGAAACAAGCAAAAAAACAACACAGTACGCCATTCGGTCATTCCTGACTTTATCTCTAATTTCGTAACACTTCCTTACTCAAATTCATCGTTTAATTCATTTCAAACATTTAACTCTACTCGACTACTTACAAAATTACTCGTGGTGGAAATGCGATTAAATTATGGTTATTTCTTTTCAATCTTTTTTTTTCTACTTACAGCTTAAGTTAAATGAAATAAAAAAAAACTATTTTAAATGCAAGAGAAACCAAGTACCATTATTCGACTGCCTCTTATGGCCTCATCACAATCACGAAAACTATTAGACAACAAAACAGGTATCTCATTTCGTGGCCTAGGGCTTAACAAGCCATACACACTACGCGCATCCCCACGGGATCGCCGAGTCTACCCTAAGACTCTACGGTCTCCACGAGACCCGACCTCCGCCGGAGCTCCCCGCGCACCGCGCACCCACGGACTACTCAGAGCAGATACCGACTTCTAACGGGCTACGGCTACGGCGAAGCCTCCGCTTCGGTCGACCAGCCGAACTAAGAACCTCATTTTATGTCTCGCTAACATCCTCATTTAACTCAAAATGGTACGTGACTCTCTGGCATTTTCCTCAACCTGTCATAGTGTGTTTAGAGTTTAGTACTTTCAAAACAAAACACCACTTTGTGATATCAAATGGACCTTTGAATTTGGGGCGAACTTTATCTAGTTCCTTTCTTGTTTACTAAATCAAAATAAAATTTAAAGTTAGAGTTCAAGTACCCATTACAACCAAACATTTTTCAAAACTAAAATATCAAGAAAAGTACCTCTTTTGTCCGGTTATTTCTGTAGCATTACAACCATCCTTGTGGTTACTCGACATAAAACCAACCCCGTGGTCCTATGCGACACAACCGATCACCACTGAGATCATTATGACTCCAAAGGACATTTATCTTGAATACCAAATTTAAAAATCACACAAATTGTACTATACGGAAATTCTGAATTACTAAAATTAACGGGTATTTGACTCTCGACCATTTTTAGCACATCGCAATATTTTCAATCACTAAAACTCATAGAACCGCGCTTTTTCTCACATTAGTAAACTTTACATTTACTTCCAAACACGAATACGTAAGGTATTTGTAAAATCATTAAATTTAAAGGTAGTTGAAAACAACTGTTGACAACATTTATTTCCCTTTTGAGAAACGTAGTCTTGAATCAGTTTTACGAACGGAGAAAACTATATCCGAAACAGCTCGAACAGTTACAATATCGTAATACGAACAATGTCGGGTAGAACGTAAAAATAAGCGACTGTCATAAATAGCCACTTCGTGAAGTTGTTTGTTAACAGCTAGCTTTTCATTGTTAATATCAAATGGTAAACTTTAAATTTTTTCTCTCAATTTAAAAGTAAAGTTTCGCTTTGTGAGAAAATACTCGGGTCCAGAAACGTAATAAAATAGGTACGACTCACCAGATCACATTAGATTTCCACAAACTCGCGAATCTTGCAGGCGTTGGTGCCTTTTGTTGACTAATACGCCTGAAGCGCCGTTGCCGCCCATGTCACCTTGTAGTGGCGCCTCCGTAGTGTGCAGTGATGTAGTCCAAACGACGAATCTTCTTTTGCTCGCGGCAGCAGATCATTGATGATATTTGTTGTGGCTTCAAACCGTACTTCTTGAAGGATTCTTCATTGTTTGTGACTATATTTCACGGTGTTGACTGTTGTGCAGTGAAAGTGCCTCTTTATTTTCGGAGATCACAATTAATAGTGTTGCGGTCAAACTTTCTTCAGAGACTGCATTTAAACAAAACCAGAAGTGTTGGATATTCTGAATACATTAACGTAGGCTGTGCTGCAGTTGCTGGGCTTGCTTTGAAGGTAAGAAATTGTCTTCTTCTCTAGTAAAACCATTTTTAGTTTTGTCACAATGATTCTACACGCAGTAAATGCATCCGTTCGGTTGATTATCATTGACTCACATGTCCACTGTTGAGATCTAAGCATTTGCAAAGCATGTGTAATTCGCTAGACACAAAATCTCGTAAGTGTCTTTCACTGGATATTGACGAAGATGTGGAATACCTCAAACACTGGAAATCATTCACATCCTGTGGGCGCTGATTACATCCCACGCCTGATGTTGGATTCCACGTGATGACTGACTGTGAGGTCAGGATGGGTTAGCCTCAGAATCCTGGCCGTTGAGGTATGTTGGTTAAAGAAGTGGATTCATGTCAGATCAAATCATTTATTCGTCTGATTCTTTTGGCCGCTTCGGTAAATGACATTCTGGTGAGAAGAAGGGCCGAAGAAACTCACCAGGTTCTCTTTTCAATCATCAGGCATTACAATAGTTGTTACAATATTATGGCGTAGATACTCAAGAGAGCAAATAGACAATTACGTTACACAATATGATTCTTTTCACTATTAATCGACAGAATTACAATTATCAAGTAGCAACTTTAACTACTGGCAGACGAACTGACAGAATCGTAAGACAAGTGTTGTCGCCACGACAGTCAGAAAGAGAATCGACACTCTTGTCCAACGAGCCCGCCCACGTGCAACGCAACCGGTCGTTACGTCACACGGCGTTCGCGCCATTTTAAATCTACTTAGTACTACAGTAGTCAATTGACGATCTAGGATTTCTTGAACTATCGCTGCTGTCCCCGACATATATATATTCTTAAAACTCTATACTGCTGGATCGTCAAAATGTAATAATCTCTGGCCATATTCTACTTATTTCGAAGGATTGTCGGCGGGCTGAATTATACCCTCTCGCGGGCCGGAGATGGCTCGCGGGCCGTACTTTGCTCACCAATATACTAGTTTTTAGGTTTTCTGAGCTGTAGACCTCGCGAGTCTGTCAACCCCCATGACTCCGCCATTTGAAAAATTTCCAATAACTGAACCGGCAAAAAATATCTATACGATTGTAAAACCTGCTTACACTGTTGAGAAATTCAAGGTGTAGAAGAGAACAGCCGGACAACCGGACATCCGAACAAAAATATGAAAGAATTTTTAGCCAAGCTGGAACGGAATTTCTTCGCGCTCACGCTGTCAATTATTTAAAAAAACGACTCTTTACAAATGGCATTGTATATATGTACCTACTTATTTGCCTAACTATATGTACTTATCTACGACCGCGTTTGCCTTTGTTATAACCACACGACGACTTTTGTGATTTTTTATCCCTCCTCGTACCTAAAGTATTTTTGATTGAATATGATTTAACAAAAATACAACGCACATAGTCCGGTTTTAATTTCAGTTTTCTTTCTTTCACAGTAGACAAAAGAAGGATTACCACAGATTACCGCCTTATGGCGTGGTCGTTTTACTTTTGTTTTGACTGTCCCTGCCAAAAACAACGATTGTTCCAAGATTATACATAGATAGAATAATGAGATCCAGATGAACAACAAGATAAACAATTAATTTTGGAATCATATGTTCGGCTACCTGTATTACAATACAACAATACAATACAATCATATTTTATTGCACACCAAAAGAAAATTACATTGCAAACTTATATAAAAATAGTGGTAAACAATAGGCGGTCTTATCGCTAAAGAGCGATCTCTTCCAGACAACCTTTGGGTGGCGGAGTCTATGCAAAGTTGACAAAAGTAAATGAGTAGGTGGTGAGGAATAACGATGCAAAAGAATGCTCACAAATTACTAAATATAAGGGAAGAGGATACACATACATATATAAATAAATACATAGACCTACATATACAATACATAAAATACATACATATATAAAAACGAAACATATACAATTATTTACAGCACAGCCAGCAACAAAACAGAAGCAAATGATGACTATTGAAGCGACAAATAATGATTTTTTAACATGTTTTTAAATATGGGAAGAGATTGAGCACGTCTTAATTCAGGAGGCAGAGCGTTCCACAACCGTACAGCCTGAAAAGTAAAAGAATTTCTATAAAATTTGGAACTTGAGAAGGGAACATTTAAAAGCAGATTTTGGGCACACCTTGCGGACGTTAAATAGCTAAATCGCTCTTTAAGATAGCGGGGGGTTGCAGGAAAGAAGAGTATACCATAAAGAAAGGAAAGAATATGAGAGTTACGTCGAAGTCGGATAGGGAGCCACTTGAGTTGAAGGCGAAAACTAGAAATATGGTCATATTTGCGTAACCCAAATATGAACCGGATGCAGATATTTTGAATACGCTCAAGTTTGTTAAGTTGCTCCTCAGTGAGATCAAGATAGGAAATGTCAGCGTAATCTAAAATAGGGAGTAATAAGGACTGTGCAAGCGCAATTTTAGTGGCGATGGGAAGAAAGTTACGAAGTCTTCTTAGTGAAGCTACAGCGGCAAATATCTTCCTGCTGACCTCGTTTAACGTCCATGATAACACCCAGATTTTTAACCTGGGACGAGAAGGGAATCAAAACGCCATCGAAGTTAATGGATGGAAGGTTGACAAAGTCGACTCTAGAAAGCATTTTAGGACTACCAATAATGATTACTTGGGTCTTTGTCGGATTTACTTTCAGACCGTAGCTATTGCTCCAGTCAGAAATAAGCCTGAGGTCTTTATTGGTCAACGATATGACCGATGGGAGATCGCCGACAACACCTTGAGAATAGATTTGGAGATCGTCGGCATAAAGGTGATAAGAAGAAGATAAATTAAGCGTAATCGAGTTAATGAAAATAGAAAATAAAAGAGGAGACAGGACACCGCCCTGTGGAACACCAGCAAGCGTGGTGCACCAAGAAGATCGGGAATCATCCACCTTTATACGCTGCCGACGGTCTGATAAATAGCTACGAAACCAATCAATAACCGCAGGAGATATGTTAAGAGAGCGTAATATTCCTAACAAAATGTCAAAATCAACAGTGTTAAACGCGTTGCTGAAATCAAGCAGCGTCAACACTGTCAGCTTCCGATCATTCATACCTGACCGGATGTCATCCGTAATCTTTATCAACGCTGTAGCCGTACTATGACCCGATCGGAAGCCAGACTGGTATGGGTTAAGGAGATCATTCCTGTTAAGGAATGACGTGAGTTGCTGGAAAACTAAGCGTTCGAGGACTTTGGATAGGAAAGGAAGAATGGAGATAGGACGATAATCTGAGAAACCGGAGGGATTAGATTTTTTAGGTAAAGGGATTATGTCAGCATCCTTCCAAATGGCAGGAAAAACACAAGAGGAAATAGAGGTATTCAGAATAATAGTAACAAAAGGAACAAGGATATCAAGGAGAGGAAGGATCATTTTACGGCTGACAGTATCTACACCGACGGCACTGGAGGTAATTGATAGTACGCTCTTCTTAACATCACTGTCGGAAAATTGAGCAAGAGAGAAAGGAGTATAGTCTGGAGTTGGGAGAGATGAAAGATAATTAAGGGTCCTGGTTTTAGCAGAACCACTGAAGCTGGCGGAAGAAGAGAAATGCTGATTTAATAGTTCAATATTGACGTCTTTGGAACAGGAATTCTGCTGAGACTTCCCAACTCCGAGTGACTTAAGAAATTTCCACACTTTAGCAGGGTCGCCATTTTCAACTGATGCATGGATATGACGCCGCTGTGCATCTCGGCATATAGTGCTGCAGCGGTTACGCAGAGTGTGATACCGGGATTTGTTTTTTTCAGAGGAGTCGACTTTGTACCTGGATTTGGCCAGATTCTTCTTCTCAATAAGCGTTCGAATTTCCTCAGTTAACCAAGGAGCAGGAAGATGTTTCACCTTGATTGGGCGGACCGGAGCATGCACGTCATAGAGCTGAGTGAGAAGAGAGTTGAACAGCGAAATTTGGTCATCCAAAGTTTCAGCTCTTGAAATGATACTCCAGTCTACCTTCAGCGCATCTTCACGGAGTTTTTCCACATCCATCCGACCAAAATTGCGCTGGAAAAGGGTTTTTGGCTTAAGCTTGGGGGGTCGGATTTTATAGGATAAGTAGAGTAAATCGTGGTACGAAAAGGCGTCTGCAGAGTACTGTCCGTATTTGGCAACATGTGAAGTGGAAGAAATTAGAGTCAAGTCTAAGAGTGACGGAGAACAATTTGGAAAGTGATGGGTAGCCTGAGAAGGGAGAATTGCCATGTTACAGGCATTTACAATGGACTTGAGAGATTTGGAGCGATTGTTATTTTTAAGCAGGCACGTATTGAAATCACCCATAATGATGTGATGGTTAAAAGATGGCATGAGATCCTCCAGGAGTTTCTCGAAAGAAGCGAAGTAATCAACGTTAAGAGAGGGCGAGTAAAATACACCGAGAAGAAGTTTGGAATGGGAGGTATTACTAAATTTGAAGTGTTTCATACTACTATGCCACTACTATGCCCACCACCTGCTACCTCTGAAACGGCTTGAAATAACTTGTCAGCCTTCTGAAACGCTTCTAAAGCACGAAAAATCACATTTGTAGTTTTGACCTAATTATGGGTAGATACCTAAACCACCGACGACGCAACAATACATACACTTAAAGGACTTTCTATAGACCAGTATTTCTAAAACAATGGGTCGCCCCAAAATAACCCGCGACCCAAAAATGGTCAGGTGCCTATGCGCCTACCAAAAAAATGATATATCGGCCGACCAGACTAACAGCTATACATATAATCGCTATGACGTCCATGAGTAAGAAACCAATTTGATTTTTATTAGTTCGGTCCTGGACCATGCAAGTTTTGAGAACCACTGCTTAGTAATTAATCCTAGTCGACACTCTTAAAAGCAATTCGGTAACGAATCAGTCCCTATTTATAGAAGTATTACACTTCTGATCTGCCGACCTGCCTGCCGTTTTGTCAACATAGTTTCATCGAATATTCCATTTTATTTATGTAGTGACGTCATAATGAAAATTTTTTTTAAATAAAAAATAAAAATATTTACGTACAAAAACAACAAAATTAGTTTCTTTTAAATTAGCCTTCTTTATCGAATAAAAGTATAAAAACTAGACCTCCAACTCTACTCCACAGCTACAAGATCTAAACATTAAGAGGAAACAGTAAGGTGGAGAGAATGGATTATATTAGGTTTAAGCCATTGTTGTTTCTTCCTATTCGCGATTCTACACAAAATAAATTCCACACAATTGAATTTAATCACATGCGTAATGCTTCACAGTCGTTATTTCTACGCAATCTTGTTTCTTCCTAGTAGCGATTCTACACAATATGAATTCCATACAACTGAATTTAATCACATGCTTTATACTTCGCGCTACTATCTCTATCTTTTATTCTATCTATCTTCTATACTATCTCGTTTTTTCCTAGTCGAAATCTTTAAAAAAAATATTTCTCCGCCCCAATTTCGACCGGGTTCGACTCCCGGTTATGTATGAGATTTAAAAAATAATAATTACGGAATGGCGAAGTATAACGCATGTGATTAAATTCAGTTGTGTGGAATTCATGTTGTGTAGAATCGCTACTAGGAAGAAACAAGATTGCGTAGAAATAACGACTGTGAAGCATTACGCATGTGATTAAATTCAATTGTGTGGAATTTATTTTGTGTAGAATCGCGAATAGGAAGAAACAACAATGGCTTAAACCTAATATAATCCGAGAGAATTGAAAATTAGGTAGTATTTGTAAAATGTGTCGCTGTCCCGCACTGCCCGCCTCTCCCGCGCAGAGCGCGATAGCGACAACTGCAGCTTGGACCGAAAATACCTTTTAAAATTTCATGAAAACAACGTTTCGTAGTCCCCTGATTTCTTCCCCAAAACTTAACCTATTTAAGTAATTTTTTCATTAAACATTAAAGAAAGACTTTGGCCGTGTTACTATGTTTTCCTTTTTTTTAATAATCTAGTCAAATTTGTTTTCTGGATGTGTGAACACAGCGGAAAATCTGGCATTTTTTTGAGGTTTTTGAAGGTTAATATCTCTTTTGAGAATCAATTTATCGTAAAAAGGAAAACATAGGAACATATCAATAGTAGCCATAGATTTTTGGACGATTAAAATTATTGCTCTACTGGCATTATCCAGGGAGGAAACAGTTTGTTCCTCTTAAGTCGAACCTAAGTTTCAAATCACTACTGAAAGCTTTGTTTGTGTGTTTGGAAAACGTAGATGTAGATATCTACGTTTTCCAAACACACAAACAAAGCTTTCAACAATACGCTCTACCTAGCCAGACTTTTCATTAAGTACGCGCAAACCGCATGGCACTAGGTACTCGTAACGTAACGTGTACCTATTGTGCTTTCTTCCTGAGCTTACCGATACCGTGGAAGTTAGTTCCTAACTCTGCTGGCAATCCGTTGTTATTTACCTTAAAATATTTCCGGATTGTGACTTTTTTGAAGTGAATGATAAAAAAATAACTCGATAGCCATGTCCTGAATCTTTTGAAATCAATACTCTCATTGACTCTATATTACACCAGCAAGTATGTATGTATCTTAACAATAGCTTACTTTTAGCTGCAGCTATAAATTACATTAGCTCCTTGCTCTTTGTACATAAACAAACACTATACAGCGTGGGAGGGACTATACCGACAAACTTTAACTATAGATTCTAACAACTATTAGGAGTAAAAAATGTTACGTGATGTATAGTCGAAAAACGCTTACTTTCCGAGATATCCATTATTTTGTAAATGAAAAATCCCAAGTGTGTAACAAGCCCTAATAAATGTGACTAAGATACCTTTACTATTTTTTTTAAATCCTTTAACTAAATAGGAATTAACCTTCGCAGTATTTGATGGTAAGCGACTACGAGGCCAAAAAATTGACCTTTCGTTTCCATTTTAGCTTTTTTTTTCTTTTTGATAACTTTTCAGCCAGTAAGGACATGTTTATAACGAGGGGCTTAATTTACTGATTTATTTTGTTCCATAAGACTATTAATGTAAAATGACAATATTCGACCCATGTTGATATAACATTATTTACTCGTCACACCACCAGGAATTCATGGCTAAAGTATGTCGGTATAGTCCCTCCCACCCTGTATACCTAACAATGCGTTATACAGGGTGGTTTTCGATAATCTGTACATATTAAAAGGGGTGAAATTCTAACTAATTTTATCGGTAAACATGACTTTAATTTTTGTTTCTGGGCAAAAAATTTTTTTTACAGATTTTTACAGTTTTCTATGAAATTTGGGCAGTACATCTGTTTGACGCAGTATAACTTTTGATCGTATTGTTCAAAGCTGTAAGAAAAAAATGGTTTTAGTTCAAAATGAAGTGCTTAACGAAAATAAGCATGAAAAATGGTCACAATATTCGCAAACTTTCGAGAAAAACTGTGTTTTCCGTAAAAAAAACTGAAGTTTTGCAGCCGTTTTTCACAACTATAATTTTTTTGGAGGATTTTTTCTTCAAGTTGGTGGTTTATTGTTATTGCTACTAAATAACGTTTCTATTGCCATGACCCTGCAATTTTTTCTTACCATTTTAAGCAATTAGATCAAAAGTTATACCGCGGCAAACAGATGTACTGCCGAAAATTTCATTGAAAGTTTAAAAATCTGTAAAAAAAAACGAATAACCACAAACAAAAATTAAAATCAGTTTTACCGATAAAATTGGCCGAAATTTCACCCCTTTTCATATGTACAGATTATCGAAAACCACCCTGTATTGCTGTATTGCGGTTCTCTTATATGGTTACTGCATATAGAGTTGTTATAATGGTCTTATTTAAATAAATTTCGAATAACAAAACACTCTTCAACTAAATTAAAAACCTTCGATTATTTACTATTAACAAAACGAGACTTTCGCGTAAAACATGATTTATTAACCACGACGTTTCAGACGTGTCGTAATGCCCACAATGGCAAAGGAGCGAAGATGATTTGTTTATTACAGTCTGTAATTTACAGTAGGTATCACATCGAAAAGGTTGAAAGGATTTCGACCAGTCTTAGCATAGAGCCAGGGTGAGTTAGAAACCTAATAAATTTTGTGAAATTATTGTGTTCATTTTTGCTTATGTATCAATTTAAATAAATTTGTTAATACAAGTTAAAGTGATAAAACTTAGAACATAATACATAATGTTCCGGGATCTTTGTACGTACAAACAAATTCATACCAAAAATGAAAAATAACATTATTTTTATGGTAACACAAATCACTATCATCACAGGTCGCGGCCCTGTGGTAAGTAAATGTCAGGCAGACCAGACCTAAGCTCTCCTCGGAGAGAGATTGTGGAGGCAGGGAGACATTTCAGTAAACCGTTCCCGCGTTTTGCGGCCTGACACGAAGTGTTGAAATGCAAAATTATTTTAATTGACCTACAAAGTATTCCTTTAAATGTCAAACGTCACTTTGAAGTAGTCTTAAGTAACAGAATTTAAATGGAGCGTTTTTATAAATTTAGCTTCAGTATTTAATTAGTAACACGTAAGTTTTCAATCCTTTTGATGTTCGTCTTCGTGATTTTGTAGCTCGTCGTTGGCAGTCGGTTTGACACGAACAACATAAAATAATTAGGTAGGTACAATAGTACATTGTGTATCAAGGGCGGTAGGTAAGGAATTACAAACGAGTGTTTGTTACAAGGCCGAGGCGAAGCCGAGGGCTTTAATAACACGAGTTTGTAATTCCTTTACCGCCCGTGGCACACACAATGTTTTTCATCACACTTGTGAGGAAATCTAATTAAAATTAACCTTACTTAACTTAAATAAAATTGTAAAACTGACAGTGACATTAGTGACATATCCATAGACAATGCGCAACGTTCGGAAACCATAGCGGTACAGACCTAAAACGGTTGATTTTATAATTGCAAAATACTGAAATACACTATTGAAACATTTAATTAATGTTACAGAAATATGTGTTTACATGTATTTGCAATACCAGTTCTCTTTAAATAAATATTTCAGTGATAAAAGTTAAAAAAGTAAGTTGGCGTTTCCTTTGAACATGACAAATAAGAGTAAAACAGAACCAGCGTTTCAAATTTAAAAAGAAAACCATTACGCCCTAGGGCGTAATAGCTCATTTACGGCCCGCAAAACCTACGTGTAATGCACCATTTTCGAGCAAGTGTGATGAAAATGTACTTAATTTTTTTAACGCTAATATCTACATAAACTTGTGTTAATTGCATATATACCTACAGTATTCAAAATTTCGTGTTACATATCACCTGTTTTTCTTAGTTAACAACTTTCTTCTTTAGCCGAAGTTGGTTAGTTGCCATTTAGTGAACTGTTTATTCCTACCAACCTGAAAATAGTACCGCGAACTGTTTTCCTTATCATACGTATATTATTCATTAAACTAAGCGACCTAAAATAACAATTTAACCGGCCTTGTGGCCTTGTGTGCGGCCGGGTCATTCTCAGGACTGTGTATTTTGATATCTTCGACAATATTAGGTTTACACAACAAAAAGTTTATCCTGTGAAACGAATTAAATGTTTAATACCAGCCACATTTACTACGTTACAGACGCGCTAACGGCAGCCATGAACCACCCTGAACACGGTTTATAGCGCGTACGTGACTTAATGAAAAATAAATACATAAATCTTGCAAAGGTAAACTCAAAATAAACAGGTCTTAACTAAGTCCTGTTTTATCACTCATCTAACTTAAAATATATTCGCTGAGGAAAATTAACTCAAATCAAGGAAGAAACGTTATGGAAAACCTACACTTTTTCTGTGACCAATTATATAGAATATGACCCAAATTCACTGTCCGTGAGTGTATATGATATAAAGCAACAATCATGGACAAATCGTGATAATGATATACCTACATGTGCAACTATATGCAATTAGAACACGTATAAACTTTAACTTCCGTCTTCCAAAATTTCTCACAGGTCATAGAAAAATAAACAAATAATAATACTCACCATTCCCACAGATGCGCCAAGCAATCGAACATAACGCATCCATTTTCAGCGCTCATGCAGGACGCAGCTGGAGCGGCAGCCATCTTTGATATTCCCTCCCAAATATCACTAAATTGAAACCTCTTCGTTCACTACCATAATCAGTCACTGTATGATGACACCAGCAATTTCGCGAAGGTAATCTCTGGAAAGAGAAAAGTGTCAATTAGAAACTTGATAGGGTAAGTGGCGTGAGCACGATGAAAGTGAAATTATTTTTACTATAATATACACAATTTAAACGATTATTATGACTGATGTTACAATTGGGATTTTTAAATGGCTTTGCTACTTTTTCCGAGAACAGAAAATCATTTTTTCTTTGTACTTGTGGAACATTTGTATAGGTACCTACTCCTTTGGCGAGGTATTTGATAAAGTTATGACTTTACACAGACACACAACCTACAGTCAAACTTGGTAACTTTGAACACTCTGGTTCTGGTAACATTAATGGCCTCAGTTCTTTTTAAATGGTTTACCACCATGCATTTTTAGGGTTCCGTAGCCAAAATGGCAAAAACGGAACCCTTATAGTTTCGTCATGTCAGTCTGTCCGTCCGTTTGTCACAGGCATTTTACTCAAAAACTACAAGATGGATATTGATGAAATTCGGAATATAGGTGTCTTGTATGAGCCGCTACTTAGTTTGGTAGTTAAATAACTAAAATACATACTTTTAGGGGGGGGCACTCCAATACATGTTACAGCACATAAAAAAAATTTTTTTTTTCAGAAAATATCAACGTGTGGTACATAGTTCGACAGCTCTTTCAAAAAAATTTTAAGGTTCTTAAGTAATGTTTTTGATTAAGTGAATACCTTTGGAAATAATCGCTCCGAAAGTTGTGAAAATTGTGCCCCCCCCCCCCCTCTATCTTCTAAACCTTGTGTCCGAAAATTAAAAAAAAAATACAAAGATAACGCTTAATTAATATTTTTAAAGAAAATTATTTTCAACAAGATCGGATTAACCGTTTTTCAGTTATTGCCGATAAACTGCGCTTCACAACAAAAGGATGTAATTGCTATGAAGATACGCTCTTTTGTTGTTGTAATTTTTTACATCGTATGTTTTACCTTATAGTTACGGCTATGGAACCCTACACTGAGCATGGTCCGACATGCTCTTGGCCAGTTTTTTATCAATTGCCACAGTAGTCTTCCCCCTTTATCTTTTCCACCAATAACAGAGTTGCCCGACATTCAATGTTACCTCAAAGTTTAATTATTAGAACTGATTGTACTAGTTCACTGCTATATCTTAAAGTAATTATTGTTGATTCGCTCTTATAAGAACAAGTCGTGTTTTTACTTGCAAAATGGTTTAGTCTTTAATTTAGCTTGAACATTCCAGAGGGTGGGCGGTTGGGGCTGACCACAGTAAAACACCGAGAAATGAATAGAGCCTGCGGTAAAGGCTTCGCAACTCGCAACGGTATAGTTTGATAGAGCTATTTATTGGAAAAGTTGCTTCCCAGAAAACAATAATTCTGTTTTATTTTGTAACATTTCTTGCCGTGTAGTAGCGGTCACGTACGCGCTATCTTTTTATTATTTTCTATATACATGTCCTGTCCTACCTACATATATATATATTCTTATACTCTTTACTAGTTTCTATGTTCTATATACTTGTAGATATACAGCCCAAAAGCTATCTGCTTTGCCGTAAGATTAACTGGTAGAGAATGCCTTATGGCATTCAGTTTACCTTTTGTAAGATAAGTTTTCTTTTATGCAATAAAGTTTAATAGTACATTACACAACAAGGGTGGTAATACAAAGAAAGGCCGAGATCGCTGATGTTGACGTAAATATGCGATCGAGGATACCTAAATCTCGATAATAATAGGTAAGATAGACTTAAATATTGTTTAAATACAACAGCTATTGTTGGCGAATTGAAGGAAAACACGGAATTTACTTTTTCTCGGACGATTTATGATACATTATAGCGTTAGAAGTGAGAACTGGGGAACACTCACGTACGTAGTACATTTTCTTTGAACGTAGGGAATATTGCCAATTTTATAATATTTTCGTAAGATTTTGCCTTTACTAAACGGAGAAGATTCTCTAAACAGTTATATTTTTTATGTTCTTTAACGCGATTTGAAAAAAACTTGTTTTAATTGAAAGGAATTCAGATTGGTTTGGACCCATTTTTATCAAAATCCAGTTATTATTATGAGATCCATGATAAACTAAGTACATATAACTAAAAGAGTTAGATACTGTACGAGAACCTCTTACGGGTATGATTCTGATGTCGATCGAAGGCCAAGTGTTGGTTTTTTAACCAGTAACGCTCGTGCCTCACGACTCTCGGGCAAGCAACCGCTTTATAGGCATAATGCACTTCGTCATTAGTCATTATCTGCTGCCTGTTTCCGATTACCATCATTATTCGCACTCCATTTGTCGCTTTAACCGTCAAACCGTTAACTTTTGCTGATACCTACCCAAATGGATCCATAATATTGGAAATGAAGATCGTTTTCAAAACAGGAAGAATATAAATTGATTCGCGGAGTGAGCAAGGTTCTAGGTAGTCTTATCTGGGATTACACATTACTTTCACAGATGCTTTCAAATGAATACGTAGGTACGTCATACATAAGTGTGTATGTTTTCCCAATGTTTTATAGCGGTTTATTATAGAGACAAGGCAAAATAATAGTACGCAGGGATCGCTTTCATATATCTCGGGATTGTTCACGATGTTACGATACATCATGCATCTGATATAAATAATGTAGAGCAAGTAGCTGTGGGGCAGTGCCGCAATTCCGGTGATTGAACGGCCTGTCGGGCACACCTTCCGAATCATATGACCTAACGTATAGCCCGAAACTGCGAGTTCTTTATTAATGGATCACTGTTTCAGGGATTTATTTCGTTATGTGGTAAAACGGGCTGTGGATTTTTTTTGTGGAAAATCTCTTTATTTTAATTATAAGGCTTTTTTTTAGATGTCGGCCTTAAGCTTTCTATTGGTAAAGTATACCTATTAGAAACCAATACATCGATACCCTAGAGCACAGTCGTACTAACTTTTTGAAGAGAATGGCTGTAATTAGTAAGTTAGTGCACAAATCCATAAAGTAGAAATTTCATTGGCAAAATAATTGAAATTAGTATGAACTAGGGTATCGACATATAAGTTTAAACACGTCTAATAACGTACTGTTGTGTACAAAACTAAACATGCTGATTTTGGCATTTAACTTGAGCATTAAAGTCAGTTCCAAATTATAGGGACTCTATAATCTGTGTAATTCATAGTACCTCCTTTCATTTTAGATTAGAAATATCATACGTTATTGATCATGCGATTTCAAGGAAAATCATCTTGAAATCTTTAAAACGTAATAAGATACTGAAATATGCAGGTAAGTAAGTGAACAGTATATTGATATTCCAGGGAGACGAAGAAACATAGACAAGCGAAAAATTACCGTTAAAATTCTATTTAAAAATGAAACTAGTTATAAGTAATACATATGCACTCAAATCCATAACTTAGTATACCCAACTATAATTTATAAACCATATGTTAAGATAACATTCTACTTACTGAAGCTGCATTAAGATTGTAATTTCATCTATGAAACGTTAATTTACGCAATAAAGTATGAAGCATTCGTATAAAAGGGCAACGCAGTGTACAGTACAGCATACGAACTTCAATTATATGTCAGTGTTAACGAACTTTCATTACAGATTGTACAGTCACCTACTTGTAGCAACAGTTATCATCAGATGATCGGGGCGTGTGCCGCGACCAGACATGACTAGTGAAAGTGTCCCTAACCAACCAGCAACGGTACTTTAGGTACCGGAGAAACGGGGGCCATGATTTAAGAATATTCGAGACTGAAACAATCGATAATGAACCTCCAACAAAAGCTACACGAAAAGAAGGATGTCTATAGCTAGTGAGACAATAGGAAGTGGACCGATTTCAAGTCTTGAATGTAGCTGTGTCTTGAATAGTGTGTCGCGTCGATGAATGCATAATTCATGGTCACCGTGAGCTTTCCTCTCGTCAACTCGTCACACCACTCGAGCTACTAGCGGTGTGGGCAAACAGCTTTCCACGAACGTACGGCCCTTGCTATGCACGACTCCACGATACACTTTCAATCAAATGAAAACTGCGTAAACTATTCGCTTTAATTCCGATACCACTTTTCATTGAAAAAGCATCGGTAATTAAACAGTTTGTGTATGTAGTGTAGTGTGTACATGAAAACAAGCTTAAATAGGTAGAGCGTTTTAAACTAAATAAAATACATGGGTGTCAAAATCGTGGCAAAATTAGGGCAGGTTGCAGAGGCGTGGCTTCCATAGAACCCGATTCCCGCCGGCTTGCCTATTTTTTAAAACATATGACCGGAGTATCTACGAGTACTACTCCTGAAGAAAAAGTAATACAAATCTGCTCCGGCTTTACTAAGAACATATTTGACGCCACGCCACTGGTAGATAGGTAATATATAACGTAGAAAACACGTTGCAAAAGTATTGGAACCTTTCTAAATAATCCAAAGTATCCATAAGTTGTATGGGGTTCAATCCAACAGTCGGTCTAATAGAATAGAATATATCGAGGAAATACACATGTTACTCAATTACGACAATTAATGCCTTTCGTAGGTACTTAGGAAAGCATACTCGCTCATAAATTCAACTATATATTTTTTTAATATATTATACGGGATTGCGCTTGACTCCAATTATGCCTAATAGTAAACAATGAAACAATATATTAAAATTGAAACTGAATTTTTCACTTCATCCTTTATGTTATGACTTTATCCTACGTCAAAATCCACAAGCAGATAAAGTCAACAATATGGGGAAAGGTAAGTAGAATGTAGATATATCATGAAAACAGTCTGCATTGCGTATAACATGGAATACTTATATGTATATCGTGTCGTGTACCCCGGCTCTTAAAGAAGGGGATAAATTTGATAAGACCGTTACGCGGCCCCGTATCTTATACCCTTGCCCCGTCTGTGCGGTAATCCAGACTGCAAGGGGACTCAGCAAGTCGCGTCGCGGTCAATGTCCGGAAGAGCAATTTGGCATTCTGGAAGCGAATATTTTGTTACAAGCACATTTACATGCTTTTTTTATACATAGCTACGTCAGGATAACAAATTATTCGCGTAATTATTATGAGCGTCGAAAAATAAGTAAGGATTTTTAAACAATTGTTGTTTAATTCTTAAATGTTGGTAACTATTATAACTACGTATTCTACACGGACACTTATGTAATCTGATCAATTATCACTGAATAGTTTATTTATATAAATTGAGAAAATATTCTAGCCTTTAGTTGAACATGAAAACAAAAAACAAAAAAACGGGCTTAAAGTTCTAAACTCACGCAAAGTCGTAAAATTAAATCCAAGGTAGGTATTGTAGTCGGTATCTCGATACTGTATAATACTGGGGGAGGAGATTAAAGTCACAATTTTGTTTCGTAAACCTTCACTCTCTTTTGTAACATTCTCTATAATAATGCCTCGCAAGAAAGTAGCATATTTGTCATCTAGCCTATAACCTATAATAATGCCTTGACTTGAGGACAGACCATATTACTAGAACCTGGTCAAAGTCAGAAAAAACCGTTTACACCCTGACACAAATATCGCTAACTACTGCTATTTGGGAAAAACTAACTATAAAGTATTGTTACTTATTTATAAAGTACCTACTGGAAATTACCCGCATTTGTTCTAGTTACTATCCCAAGAGAACTTCAGTTACCGTGTTCTTTAGTAATATCCAAACCCACATGTTTGGACATTGAAACAATTTTCATATTTATAAGAATTTTGATCATTTTGAGTACTACAAAGTCCTTTGATATTGAGTACCTAACTGTACTTTACTACTGTAGGTACTAATAGTAAGTTATTACCCATATCAAGAAAATATGACGACCTGGTTAAGGTCGCCGAAATGCAATGCCCTTCCAGTGGTCGAAAGGATCAGAAATAATTGATTTAGTAGTAGTAATTGTTTTCCTATTCATAACGTCGACGAATTTCAGGTAGGTAGGTATAATATTCTTAAGTTCAAATTATTTGAACTGGGAATATATTTTTGCTTTAAACAGGTACCCTACAAAATATTGTTCGAGTAGATGCCTTGTATACTTGAACCTGTAGGTACAACTCTAAGTCAATGAAAACAAATCATTAGCTCGGCGTGATACTTGTTCGGATATGAAACAAATACAATTCATGCGTCATTTATACATTAAGCTTTGAATAATGAAAAGCCGACCCTGTTACTTGCACATTTTAAGCCACCTTTAGGTACCTATATCAATAAATAATTACCTTGGGAGGTTAAATATTGACCACAAAACCTTAATTTTCCTTAATCTGATGTCCTTAGGAGAACAACCCTGAGGCTATTAGCCTAATAAGCACGAATCAATGAACACTCAAAAGCGCAGTAATTGCATAATGAACGGTAGTAATAACTAGGTCATCTAACAACGTGCCAATAATTATTACACTTACCAATCTCTCCGGGAACGATTTTGCGTCGCACTTTGTTTATGCTCGGAATAAACCCAATTCTTAGCCAAAACATGAACTACTATAACACTTAATCTAACCAAGGATAAGAATTAGTGTTTCACTTGGTTAGTATACAATTATTTAAGGTAGAAATATGTTATTAAGCGTAGAAAATGTATCGATTGAGCGGCGCGCGGCCGCGCGTCTTGCGAGCGAGTGTGAGCGGCAGGGGGCGCGCCATGCCTCGTCGCCTCACCCTCTACACTGCTACCCTTGCGCGCGTTTTCCTCATTTTCCCGCCACCGGTACAGCACCGCGGGTAGCTCACTGTACATTGGTTACCCCGCTACGATTTCCCGCTACCACCTCTGGTGGCTCGCTAGACAGTAGACCGAGCTCGCTTCTCTCGTTTGTTGCTAGCTAAACACTGGTTGTTTCGTTTGTTCGAGCCGGTTATTGTGTGAGCACAAAGGTGCTGCTACAATGCACGCCGTCACGTTCTGCTCTGGCAACTGTATGCAATCTAGAAAGAATTCAATAATGAAAAATACAGTAACTACACTTTATTTTAAGTTTATAAATTTATGACATAAACTGTTCATTGCAATTAGCGGTCGTAAGATCTTTAAGATCTCGGTTTGGGCATACAGAGTGTGCAGAGCTCGTAAAACAAACTTCAAAGAAACAATAGTGCTAATGGTCTAATTCTCCTTATCAGTAGGTACCGGTAATAATAAGTAAACCAGTTTTTATCTCCATTTTTTTCGAAAATAATTATTATCTCATAAATAAAACAATTTGAGATAAGTAACAATGTTTGACCATCGCTTTGCCAATTTCTTACCTAGGCGCTAGGGAAATACGGTGCGACTTGAGGATTTAAAATGTTGTTTACCTCTACGTAGAACAGATATAAGGAAAATTGATTATTAATCTGTAAATACTTACGGAAATAGTCATGATAAAAAGCCTGTCCAGAGTTTGCAAACATTTTCATGAGCATTTACATCATTGAACTTAACATCAGTGAAAATACATCATAACATAACATTTTCATTACGCTGACACAAATTGATCATGACCACAATCCCACATCCATACAGATTACTACTATCATATCATATAACGGAGGCATGCCGAACAGCATCCGATCCTAGCTACAAATTAAAACCACAATCGCGCGCTAGCTATAAACGCGGTATAGCTATCAGCTAGATAATAAACAGGGGTTGAGGCGTCGAGGGTTGGGGTGGGTTCGGGACACAAACACTTCGCGGGGGTAGTCTAGTGCTTTCACAACCATTACGTACTTACATCCCTACCGCAAACTGTTTTTCCTTTTTTATTACTTTGAACATTGCAAATAGGTAGTTATTTTAAACTTATCTAGAAGTGATTGACAGCACTTTGTTAAAAAATGTCTTGTATTATTCTTGTAGTCTTCCATAATTTAAAAAAAAATCGATCAAGTGCGAGTCGGATTCACACACGCAGGCTTCCGTACCACCGTCGAGAAAAATACGCCAAAAATCAAATCAATAATATTTTATGCAAGTTGTATAAGTAGGCTCAAAAAATGCGAATGGCGCGGGTTGCGATACGAGCCGCCGCAGCGGCGAGTATCGCAAATAGGGACGCCTTGAGCGTTTTTTGACTTAATTATACTACGTTGCATACAATACTTTTTCTACGACTAGGTTTTAAAATATAAAATACAAAATTAAACATAGCACGCGAACAAGGCAAATATGACATTTGACTGACAGTATGTGTCTATGGTAAACTTTTTTTAAATTTGACGTATACTTGCTAGTGACACGCAGTGACGATATTAAAAATACTTTTTTTTATGTTGGCATCAATGAATTTATTTCGGAAAGTTTTGTTTTTTTTTAAAACCGTAGGAATTTAATTGTTTGTTAAGTTGGTAGTTGTGCATTTTTATTGTAAAGTTAGAATTGAGCGCTTAATCCTTGACCTGAGTTTAACCTAGATTTAGAAGTCTGTGGCTGCTAGCAGTATCGTTTTGCGACTATAACGACACTAGTGTTGTTATTGGGAATAGAGTATAGACTTCTCTGAACTCATATTATGTATGTTTTTATATTAGTGTTCGTGACCAAGTCAAAGACAGATAAAAGTACAGGAGTAGAAAAAATCCTTTGTTGCAATCATGTTAGTAAAGTATAAATGAACGTTAGTTGTATGGGGACCCCTTTTATTATAAACTTTATTTCGTTTTTATCATTTGTTGTTGTAGCGACAGTAAAAATAAGTACTTATTTTGTGAATATATCAAGCAGCTACACGCAACACGTTTCTTGTAGGTATAGCGACCTAATTCTTGATTTAATTGTATTTTTGTTACTTAATTTTGAGCCACAATTAAAATACATATTCTGTGAAAACTTCATGTGTGTTCAAAAGCTAGAGCTCTGTGACAGACGGACAAACAGCGGAGGCTTAGTAATAGGGTTCCGTTGGCACCCTTCTTTAGGTACGGAACCCTAAAAATGTCTATTACAATGAATATTTGAACGTCCCTAAATGGAAAATCGACGGATAACCGTGTCGAGTCCACTCCATAATGGTGCATAAAATACTGACTTCATGTACTCACGAGTATCGAAACCTTCGTTTCATTTGGATCGAAACTAAGTCGTAACAAAGAAACCGTTTCTTATCTTTAAAGTAATTGGTTTTTAAAGGTTATAAAATACGAAATAAAAGGTCAGTTTGAGATTCATTCTACGTTGAACTGGCTATTTCTAGCCGAAAAGCTAACAAAAAACCCTTAGGAGCACACCATCTTTCTTTACATTTTGGTATATTAATCATGGCTCAATCACCATTGGGCCGTGTGTTTCCTGAGAAAATAAATAAAATACAAATTATAAAAAACCCTATAAATTTATCAACGGTTGAATTTGTATTACTGTAATTTGACGCGCTGCTATGTAATACAAAGTGCTATGTGTAATTGTGTATATGAAATCAAACTTTTAATATTGCTCTCTTATCAGGAATTATTAACGTTAATGATTTTCGAGTTCGGAAAATATGTAACTACGCTAACTTTAGATTTTTTCCCTTGAACTCATGGTGTCGAATGGGAGTTGCAGATTCCACTTTAGAGTTATTAAAAATATCATAATTTCCAAAAAAAGGACAGTTCACATTTTAGGGATCTCTAAAACACAGTGTTGCCCAACCTACCCGCTACATGGGTGCCTACATGATTACGAAATCCTTTGGTCTGCCAGGGTGCCAGATCACGTCTGTTAGTTTTTGTGTTCTCGCCGAATGAAGTCCATGCTTACCCAGCTAACGCCTATTCACTCTGGACTTGAAGAGATTCAGTCATATATTTCCAAGTTATCCGAGCAGAGCTATTTATGTAGATTTCAAATACAGCCTGATGTTACGGCGGTCTGCAGCGTCACCATCGTTCAAAATATATTCACTTGCTCTAACACTATTTTTGTCGAATCCAGACATCTACTCTAAGGAAAAATAACTGGCCAAGAGCATGTCGGACCATGCTCAGTGTAGGGTTCCATAGCCATATCTATAAGAAAATGTGCTAGATAAAAATAAAGCTAAAAATATACAACTGACAAAAGGTCTTAATTGCCATGTAAATCAATGGCACTTAAAACCTTTTGGTTGAGAAGTTTTTCGGCAATAACTTCAAAACGGTTGATTCGTTACTTTTCAAAATAATTTTCGTTGAATGTATTTATTAAGCGTTACCTTCCTGATTTTTTTCATATTTTTTGGATTTACGGTTTAAGAGTTAAAGGGGGGGGGACACAATTTATGCAACTTTCGGAGCGATTATTTCCGAAAGTATTCACTTAATCAAAAAATAGTAAATAAAAGCCTTATAATGTTTTTAAAAGAACTATCGAATTATGTACCTCACGTTGATGTTTGCTGAAAAAAATTTTTTTTAGCTACTGTTACATGTATGGGGTGCCCCCCCTAGATTTTTTTATTTTTATTATTTAACTACCAAACTTAGTAGCGGCATCTACAAGACATCTATATTCCAAATTACATCAGTATACGTCTTGTAGTTTTTGAGTAAAATGCCTGTGACATACGGACGGACGGACGGACATGACGAAACTATAAGGGTTCCTTTTTAGCCATTTTGGCTACGGAACCCTAAAAACGCAGGTAAAGCTGTATCTCTGTATTTCGTTTAAGATGGAAGCCCAGAGCGGTGATACTACAGACAGTCCGATATTCCACCTGTAGAAGAGTCGGTGTCCATGCAGTACTACTGTAAGTCAGTGGTGATATTGTAACCGACCAGGAGATTAGGACCTCCAGGATCGGGAGGTATTTTCTCATGCTCCATGAAAATTATTTACAAACGGGCGGGCTCACATAGTTTAGGATATTCATATAAACTATAAACAAATAACTGGCCAAGAGCATGTCGGACCATGCTCAGTGTAGGGTTCCATAGCCGTAACTATAAGGTAAAAAATACGATGTAAAAAAAGTACAACAACAAAAGAGCGTATCTTCATAGCAATTACGTCCTTTTGTTGAGAAGCGCAGTTTATCGGCAATAACTCAAAAACGGTACATTCGATCTTGTTGAAAATAATTTTCGTTGAAAGTATTAATTAAGCGTTACCTTCGTGATTTTTTTCATATTTTTCGGACGCACGGTTTAGAAAATAGAGGGGGGGGGGACACAACTTACACAACTTTCGGAGCCATTATTTCCAAATACATTCACTTAATCAAAACATTACTTAGGAATCTTATAGTGTTTTTTAAAGAGCTGTCGAACTATGTACCACACGTTGATATTTACTGAAAAAAAATTTTTTTACTGTCTTTAACATGTATGGAGTGCCCCCCCTAAAAATATTTATTTTAATTATTTATATACCAAACTAAGTAGCGGCTCATAAAAGACACCTATATTCCAAATTTCATCAATATCCATCATGTAGTTTTTGAGTAAAATGCCTGTGACATACGGACAGACAGACGGACGGACATGACGAAACTATAAGGGTTCCGTTTTTGCCATTTTGGCTACGGAACCCTAAAAAGGATATCTACAATATAGTGCAAACAAAATACACACAAAACTACCGCCAATTTAATCTTATTCTACACTTTTTATTTAATTAAATAGAAAACATAGTCTCGTTTCCCGCGCTTTTTTCATCAGACGAAGTTGTAATTTTTTTTTTTTCTTTTTTTTATGGCATCGCGCTCTTGGCGCATTCAGCCAGACAAGTAAAACGAGGAAACGGAATTGTTTAAGATAGGAAAACGGAATATACGGAATTTGGAAAAGGCGAGGAAAAGATCAGGATGGGGTACGGAATATAAATAAATTACAGTTTAATATTATTAAATGATAAATATGAAGAAAGCGCTTTAAATACACATATCGCTGAGCTATTGTTTATATGTAGGAGGGATGCGATAGAGGTAGGGAACGGAATGGCAAGATCTGTCAGTTGTGACATCAAGGAAGAGCGATCGTAAAGCCGGCAGGCGAAAAACAAATGGTTAAGATCACAAGGATCCGTTCCACATTCACATGCAGGACTGGGCACGATTCCCAGCCTTGCTAAGTGCTCTGGCGTACAAACGTGTCCCAATCTCATACGGATAATTATAGTCACAGCCGGTTTTGGAATGTACATTTGTGAGAACCATGGTTTGACAGGAATCATGGGTTGAATATCACGATAACGCAAGCCAGTCCTGACATCAGGGGATGCCCAGAGTTGATTCCAAGCATCCCTTAGGTACGTCTTTGGTAGCGCCAAGAGATCTTCAGGAATATTTTTATATGGAAAGAGGTCCCCACAGTCAATGGCCTCGCGTGCTATTTGGTCAACCCTTTCATTACCTTTAATACCCCTATGCCCGGGGATCCAGGCTAAAGAAACAATATATCCATTCAGTGAACATTTGAACAAGAGACTTCGAATTTTGTAAATTATTGGATTGTTAGATTTCGATCTGAATGGAAATTTGGCTATTGACTGTAATGAACTCAAGGAATCTGAAAATATGATTGTTTTGTTAAGTTTCACTAGTAAAATGTACTCTATTGCTTTCAGAATTCCAAAACATTCACCAGTGAAAACTGATGACTCTGGAGGCATTTTAACTTTTTGTACAATATTAAATTGTGAATGCAATACTCCAACGCCAACGCATCCATTAGCCGACGTCTTAGAGGCATCTGTGTAAATATGATGGGTGTCCTGAGCATCATTGCCAAGGAAGCCCAAAAATTGACGGTTGTGTTCCACATCATGCTTTGCAATTCCAATATTCAAGAATACTGAAGGTTTAAGAATTAAAGATTGATATTCAAATTGAAAGATGGGGAGTGTTGGAGAATTAATGGTTTGAGCTGAAATGGAATTAAAATGAGCATAACTCTTAAGAAGGCAGGGCGGGTTTTTGTGTCTCCAGTAGTTTGAAAGGGTTATTTGTAATGACAGTTCACTTAAAATAGGCCAGAGTTGATGGTTTGAAAATTGAGAGCAGCGGAAAATATACCTGTCAGAAAGAAATTGTCTTCGCAAATGGAGTGGAGGCTCAACACACTCCACCTGCATTGCATTAATGGGACTTGATTTCATGGCGCCACAGACAATTCGAAGTGCTTTAGACTGAATGCCACGCAATTTCTTGAAACCTGCAGCACTTCCTGGCTCTAATAGGAAAGTTCCGTAATCCAAAACACTTCTAATTAAGGCATTGTACAACAGTTTTAAGCAAAAAGGGTGTGCACCCCACCACACTCCAGATACACATCTAAGAATATGCATATTCTTCTCACACTTGGAAACTACGTAATCACAATGTGGAAGGCCAGATAATTTACTATCCAAAATGACACCCAGGAATTTACACTGGCTTTTTACTGCTATGGGGAAATCTCCAAATTTAACAATGATCGGAGGAGGAAATTGTTTTCGTGTAAATAAAACTACAGTACTTTTGGCAACTGACAGGTCTAAACCATTGCTGTCTAACCAGAACTTTAAAGACCTTAATGAAGAGGTAAGGGTTTTACTAGCATGTTGGATGGAGACATTTGACGAGTATAACAATAAATCATCTGCATACTGTAAAACTCTAACAGAATTATTTAGTGAAGATTCTAAATCAAATGTATATATATATTATACAATAAAGGGCTGAGAACAGACCCTTGTGGGAGTCCTCTCCACACAACACGGGTGATTTTATTATTATCATCAATAAGAAGACTAATGAATCTTTCTGATAGAAAATTAACTATGAAGTTTGTTAGCATTGTCGGTATGCCTAACCTATCAAGTTTGTCCCTAAGTATTGAAACTAAAACATTGTCATAAGCAGAGCTGATATCAAGAAAGGCTGCAACTACTGATTCATTATGTGAAAAAGCTAAACGAATATGAGACGTGAATATGGCCAAGCTATCATAAGTGGATTTCCCCTTGCGAAAGCCAAATTGGCTTTCAGCCAGTAACATATTGCTTTCAACAAAGAATTCTAATCTGTTTTTAATTAAATGCTCTGTAACTTTAGCAAATATTGACGAAAGAGCAATGGGACGATATGAAGAGACCTCCGAAGCTGGTTTATGGGGCTTTAGAATAGGAATAACTATTTGTGATCTCCATGAGTCTGGGACGACTCCAGACTGTATAATGGAGTTTATAATTTGTAGATAGTAACAAAGAGTGCTATCACTGACATTGGCCAGGAAAGAATAAGGAATTCCATCTTCACCAGGTGCAGTATCTTTCAAATTACTTAACACACCTTTTAACTCTTCTATTTGGAATGGACAGTTCAAATTAAATATAGTGGAAGGATTTTCCAGCAGTGCAGAGGTCTTATAAACATATTGTTCTGGAACCGATGCTGGTGCCAATTGATCCATAAATTGTTCAGCAAGGCTGGGTGGAAGTATTGACCTTGATGTTTCGTTAAAAGCATGTCTGAACCTTTTAATATTATTCCACACTATTGATGGTTTTACATTGGGACTGAGAGAGGCACAGAAACGCCTCCATCCATCATATTTTTTCTTACGCAGTAGTTTTTTAGTTTCACGCGCAATTTGCATATATGACTCAAAGTTTTCGTTTGTCATTGAATGACTGTAACGCTTTTCAGCCTCTTTGCGATTTTTAATTGCCTGTGTGCATTCGAAATCCCACCATGGTGGAGACGGAATTTTACCAGATGCACTATTTTTTACAGGGAAAATTTCATCAGCCGCATCTGTCATCACTCTAGCCAGGGCAGCTGAGCAACTTGCGACGTCATTTTCGTCTGTGCTGGGCAGTTGCAGTAGCTTCTCTTCAACACAACATTTAAACTTTTCCCAATCTACATTACTTAAAATGTACTTTAGCCTTGGACTAGGCTTTGGAATTGATGGAATAGAGGACGGGAAGGAAATTATAATTGGAAAATGATCACTTCCATATGTTGATTCTAAAGTGTGCCAAGATAACAGGCAGTGGAGTTGCGCAGAACAAATTGAAAGATCTATGGCACTAACTGATTCTAAAGGCCCAGTTCGACGAGTACGAGAACCGGTATTTAAAACACATAGATTGTGATTATCAACCATTTTTAAAAGTTGTTCTCCATGATAGCTTGAAATTGAGCTACCCCAAGAACAGTGTTGTGAATTAAAATCACCTAATATTAACAATTCATTCTCTATAGAAGCTATTATTTGTTCTAACTCTTGAAATATAATTAAAGATGGACGTGGGATATATACAGATATGATACAAATGTTATTTACAATGGCAGCAACGATAGAAAAATCGTCACTGTGTGGAGGAAGAGGAAGTGGGGTGAATGAAATTGTATTCCTAATGAGTAAGGCCACTCCGCCATACCCATCAGGTCGATCCTCTCTGAGACATGAGTAGCCAGTAACTCTAAGAAGAGCTCTAGGCTTCAGCCATGTCTCAGACAGGGCGAAAACGAAAGGTTCGTATTTATTCAAAAGGTAAATTAAATCATGTTTTTTATTCACTACACTTCTGCAATTCCATTGAACTATTTTGTCCATTATGTTTTAGTGAAGTTGCAAGTAATTCAAGCAGTGGGGCAACGTGGGACGGTAGAGTAAGGTTTGGAGATGACAGCAAACTAATTAAGGCTTTAATAGCCTCAGCTACAGATTGTGTTTCAGATTGGTTACTAGTAGGTTCCTGCAGTGCACAACCATTTGGGGAAGATGGCATAGAGAATTCCCGTATTAGAGCATTATGAGAGGCTTGGTCATAGCCTTTATTAGTTTTCCTAGGTGTTGCTCTGGGTTTTAGGAAAATTGTTTTCCTATAGCTTTGACTTGGTGAAGGCTGGCTAGTAGTTGTGTTTGTGTTATGGATATACTGGATTGTATTTGTGTTGTGACGCTGGAGAAGCAAGTTGAATTATCTTCTTCAACTGTACATGTTTCACCAGTATGCAATTGCCCACATTTATAACACTTGGGTTTTGATCTGCAATTTGTTTTTGTGTGTCCGAATTTACAGCAATTAAAGCATTGAATGGTTGGGAATACATAAAGCTCTACTGACAGGGAGTTGTAGCAGGAGTAGACCCGCTTAGGTAATACTTGTCCATCAAAAGTTAGTACAATGGTTTCTGATGGTTGCCAGGTGACAGAGGCATTAACCATAACTTTGTGGTTTAAACGCCTAACTTTTAGAACCTTACCACACCCAAATGGTACTGAAATGTTCGAGGTAATTTCCTCCTCCGACCATTGTGCTGGGATCCCACGCACTAATCCCATGCGTGTGACGGAGAAAGAAGGGATGTAGGCATTTAAATTCTCTGCCTCAAGGCGACCATCGGTGATAAATGCGTTGGCGTCGATCATGTTCGAGAAGGCCATCGAGATACGGGTCCTGCCAATCCGCTTCACACTACCGTTTACGACGTTTCGAAAGTTATTTTTCATCAGAAACCTCCCAAAAGCAACTGGATGTAAGGAGGAGCTTGTATTATCTTTAGAGAGTTGAACATGTATAGTATAGGGGGCGACATCTGTATTAGTAAATAAAGTTCTACTAACTTGAGTACTTGTTTTAATGTTAGTTGGAGTAACCGGGTCAGGTACAGTATTTGCAGTATTATTAAGTGAATGTTCATGAACAACTTCAGCACTTAAACAATCGCACGAAAATTCCCCGCCAGAGCTCTGATCCCTCTTCCTTTTTTTATTGCAGTGTTTGCACCGCTTGTGGGATTTATGACGTTTCAATTCATTTTTACCCGATGCATCGGTGTCCATGCCGGATTCTGAGTCAATTGTAACATTATAGCCGACCTGGAGATTAGCACCTCCAGGGTCGGGAGGTTTTTTCTCCTCCGGTCTCATGAAAAATATTTACAAAAAAACTTACCTAGTTTGATGTATTTATGTAAACTATATACAAAAAAAGATATTTACAGATATAATAAACCAAATATATACAAATCTACTACCAATCTGATCTTATTTTACATAAATTTTAAAATAAAAGTTAAGAAAACGAAAAACCAGAACCGCCGCGTTTCACGTTTCCCGCGCTTTTTTTTTCGAAGTTGTCATTGTTGACTTTATTTTGTCTGTGCTTGTGCATTAACACATTCAGTGCCAAGAACGCGACTATCGGGTTCATTTTGTATGGAAATTTGGGAGCTTGGCACTGGAAGTGTTAAGCTATTTGAGAAACATTTTAAAACTCCGTTAAAAAGAAGATTGTGTGACCCAGCCTTATAATAATATTGCCAGTTTCTTAAAATATCCCATCTATCAGGGTAAATATATTTTACTACTCGTTTATTTTTCTAATACAAATATCAGAAAAATGCGATAAAAAAGATTATATGTGACGTTCCACGGGAAAAGGTACCTTATGGTTGGTATTGAGTTAAGCACAGATCCTAAATCTGTGTTAAATAAGCTATCTAATACGAAAAGAATCACGACCCTAAGTCCCATACTTTTTTTTTAAAAAAACATCAAACCTGCACATGCTAAAATTGCACTTTTGAGAAATCGTCAAAAGAAGTTTAAAACTAATTTTAAGTATGTTCCCGTTGGAAGTTATGGAGATGATGATTGATTATGTATCTCAAGGTATTTTTCTTTGGAAATCAGTAATGGTTTTCTTAATGTGACTTCCAGGTCGTGAAAAATCAGCCTTTGATTAGAGCAAGTCGCTTATGAGAACGAAATTAAAAAAAAAAAAAAATTCGGCCTGTTTTTTAACATATTGTAATCTGAACCATTGTATATAGTTAGAGATATTAGACTGCACATTTTGGGATAGAGATAAAATCACATTGTTAACGAAATATTTTTATTTTAATTAAAATGTCATTTTTATTATATGTTTCATCATTCCTATAATATTCACAATTTTCGTATAATGAGTTCTAAATTATATTTAATCAGTCTACACAAGTATCTCAACAGTGTCATTATTATTCTACAATTCGTATTTTTTTATTTATAAGCGATTGAAGTTACGTAAAAATCACAAATTATTCCCATACATTTGAGAAAAGGTACCTTATGGCGGGCCATAAGCAAAAATTATTGATAATTACAGTATGGCACGATATTTACATTATTTATTGACAAATCTTGTATTAAGACAGAAAACTGAAGAAAAAAGGTTATTAGAAATTTACTTCAAATCTTGACCAATTAAGAGTAATTCTCAAATGTGACGTCTTACGTGAAAAGGTACCTTATGAGGATTTCTAGTTACGGAGATATTCAATGTTGTGTAAAAATTGTGTTTTTTTTATTATGTATTTCCATTTAGTAAATTATATGTTACGACACGTCTTTGCTTATCTTTATTTTTGTTATAGGCGAATTAAAGGCTGAATAATATGCTTCTACAGTTTAGTACAATAGGTACTTTATGGCGGTGTAATTTAAAAATGTTAGAAATACTTGTCGTAACTTGCTCAGTTTTTGTCCTTCGTGCCGTGGTATTATTTTGGCTACACCGCCAGTACCGCCACGCATCTGTCCTACTCTCACCAACACTTTACGTATCGTTCTCTCTCGGTCTTGCTGGCCGCTCGGAGTCTCAGCCGGCCGGCATGAGCAGTATTTGCTTACCTTTTCGTTCGAATAGTTGTGAGAAGTGTTCGTCGTGGATTTTAGCGTGTTTTAAATTAAAAAGATTATTTTTCTTAAGTGGTCAAAAATTATAGAAACCGCCAAAAAATGTCTTTTTTCGTAAATTTTTCGAAAAAATGAATAAAAACCTTTTTCTAAAATGGTCAAAATGATAGGCATTCGCCAAAGTGTTTTTTTATTTTTGTAATTTTTTTTGAAAAAAAACAAGGTCTTTCTAAAAATGGTCAAAAAGTTATACGATTCGTCAAAAACACTTATTTATCTGTTTTAAAAAAATGTTTAATAATTAAAAATTTAAAAAAACGACATACAAATGTATTTTTTTTATTTTTATTTTTTTTTCTATTCCGAATCTGTGGCACCCAGTGGCCCTTTCCTTCCAAATTTTCAGCTTTCTAGGATCATTTCGAAAATTTTTGCTTACCATTATGCAGGCCGCATGCTTGTTTGCCACCAGTGGCGTGCAGTCAGTACAAATTTGGGTAGGCAGTAGGGTAGGCAGTCCATACAAAATGACCAAAAAAAAATTTTGTCTGTTTCGATTATTTCTTTTATATTCCTTTAAAATAACTGGACTAGAACCCGTTCTCATTGTCCACCTTCAATGCACGCCACTGTTTGCCACCGTCGTGGTATAAAAAAGAAATAAGCAAAAGTTGCTAGTAAATTTTATTAATGAATTTTATCAACAGCTTTATCATTTTTGTATGTGATCCGCCATAAGGTACCTTTTCTACTAAACTTTGAACCCAATTTTTATATAGAAAAAATTAACGTACAGCAGTGAAACCAAGCTACAAATACACGTCTATTCCTATATTTTACAATTTTGCATAAAAGAAAAAAATGATGATTTTGAAGGATTTCACAAAACCGTTCATATCTCCGTTACTAGAAACCCTCATAAGGTACCTTTTCACGTAGGACGTCACATTTTTGTATGTGATCCGCCATAAGGTACCTTTTCTACTAAACTTTGAACCCAATTTTTATATAGAAAAAATTAACGTACAGCAGTGAAACCAAGCTACAAATACACGTCTATTCCTATATTTTACAATTTTGCATAAAAGAAAAAAATGATGATTTTGAAGGATTTCACAAAACCGTTCATATCTCCGTTACTAGAAACCCTCATAAGGTACCTTTTCACGTAGGACGTCACATATATTGGCATCGGCTCATTTTTAAAGGCATTACACACGGCACGCAAAGGCAGTACACGTAATTTTTGTATTTTGAACTGTAATATTTTATACACAAAAAGTCATGGCATGTTTTTCAAAAGGTGCCATGGTTAAGATTTCTATGCGCATTTAATAATCACGTGTTATTTTTCATTTTCTATAAATAAATCAATAAAATTAAAAAACTTAGCTTGCTTGGCATTTCCATTAGTTGTTACTGGGGTGTACAAAATAAAATATTGGCTACATTCTAAGCATAGCATAGACTATAGAAGTGTATGTCAAGTTGACATAAATATTCTATTCGAATTTAAATTGACATTAACGTTAACGACTATTCAAGAAAAAAGTAAACAGTAACAGAAGCCGTATTACTTTACTTTTCAAGATTAAAATGGCAATGGAAGCTGTAAAAACGGAGTTGTCAGATCTGGAAACTAAGATAACTAGCCATCCAGCATATGGAACATCGTGAGTAACTTAGACGTGTCTCTTGGAAATTGACAACGGCTCCAACTTGTAGTAAAACCTATCAATGAAATTAAATTAACTTTGTTGACTTGCTTTACTTTGAAGTGTATATTACATGAAATCCTTTCTTATAGAATGATTGTTTTCCAGATATGCTTGGTCGCCCAGAGATTTCGAACTGGGATCAGCCCTTGGACGAGGAAAATTTGGACATGTACACATAGCCAAAGAGAAAAAAACAGGCTACCTAGTTGCTATCAAAACAATGTTTAAGTCTCAAATAATGAAATCAAGATGCGAGAAACAAATACACCGAGAAATCGAGATTCAGTCCCATTTGAAGTAAGTAATAATATTTTTATAGAAAGCGGCATAAGTATTCCTTTTGCGTATGGTTGATTTTTAATGAATTACGAAATGTGTTCAGTTCATGTACATTTTGTTTAATAAGTCGTTATAATTGGCACTGTTATTCTCACATATTTTATTCACAGACACCCAAATATTCTCCGACTGTTGACATGGTTCCATGATGAAAGACGCATTTACCTGGTTGTTGAGTTTGCAGCCGGCGGAGAATTGTACAAACATCTGACTGATGCCCCCAAAAAGCGTTTTCCAGAAGCTAAAGCTGCCAAATACATTTATCAGGTAAGATGACTATAATGTAAAAACTATGATTCTAGTTAAAATTGTATTACAATTGATAAGCTTGTCTTTAACCTTTGAGAACCGCTATGTTGAACTTAAAAGTTGTAAATCAGATGCCATGTCATAACAGTGACAATACCGAAATTGAGCTTAATGCTGGTGCATGTAGGTCTATATCACTCTGTGCTCTGTGACAGATTAATCCATCATTGGCATTGAACCTGCAGTGGGGATATATCCATTGTTGGTGTTAAAGGGTTAAAAGTGTTGGCTATTACCAGCCTACAGATCAGGCACCAGATTCCTTTTTTTATTAAATGGAATGCTAAAACATATTAAGGGCTTCAAGCCTCAGAGGTGCATAAATAAATAGTAGAGAGTGTATTGTGTGTACGACCCTATGGCTTGAAGCCCTTGATATGAATGAATATACATAAATTCAATCATGATTACAATCTGGTTGCAGGTGGCTGATGCAGTGGACTACTGTCACCAGAACCATGTAATACACAGAGACATTAAGCCGGAGAATATATTGGTTTCATTTAGTGGAGACCTTAAGTTGGCCGACTTTGGGTGGTCTGTCCATGCACCATCACAGAGGTAAAACACACATATCAATTTGATTCATCTTAATTTTTTGATACAGTTCCCATAAGACCGTAATTTTTTGTTACTCAATAAGTTCATAATTCACAAATTATTTATTTAAAGCAGAGTTGAAGGAAGAAAGGAATCCATATGTTGTTAGTACATACATCAAAGACAGTTAGCCTACAACTCCTTCATCAATTGCTAACCAAGTTTCATACCATTGCATTGTATGTCAGTTGTAAACTATGAAGATTTTTCTAAGCCTTGTTATATTTTTTTTATTTGATTATTGAAAAAGTGTACATGTCCAATGTTATTACTACAGGCGTAAGACAATGTGTGGCACTCTTGACTACCTTCCTCCCGAGATGATCAAACGGGAAGTGTATAATGTGTCTGTGGACCACTGGTGCATCGGTGTGCTGCTCTATGAATTCCTCGTGGGTAAACCCCCATTCGAGAGTAAGACCCAGGACCAGACTTATGCCAGAATCCTGTCCTTGGACATGAAGTATCCTGATTATGTACCTGAAGGAGCCAAGGATCTTATATCAAAGGTAACAAATTTACGTACTACATAATTCTCTTAATGTGTTTAACAGTTACTTTTTTTATTCTAGTCAAGTGTATAAATACACAGAATTTCCTAAAGAAATGATGGTGTAACATGAATTTATCTTTGTTTCAGCTTCTGCGGCATTCTAACAAAGACAGATTGTCTGTAAATGCTGTGAAGAAACACCCCTGGGTTCAGAAGTTCAGGAGTGATGGATCATAGTATCTGCATGTTGGTATTGTTTATTTGTGTCCAATTCTCATTTAGTATTATGGAAATGTAATATTATGAACTGAAAATATTATAATATTATAAGTTATATAGGTTATATGTTTTCTAGTATAAATATACTAGAGTTCACTAAGTATCAGTAGTATCAAATTTGGAAGTAAAATAAATAGTAATAATAACAGTATTTCCTTTATTATCGTAAATCACAGACTGTAGCCATAGTTTTGTATCCATTTGAGGCCAGCTTTGCTGCCAGCAGCGGGCTTGTATTCTAGACCAATCCAATCATTGTATCCACATTGCTCCAAGTGTTGTAATATGTATGGATAGTTGACCTCTCCAACGGTGTCTGGTTCATTACGATTTGGTACTTGTGCTATCTGCAATTAGAGAAATATAACCCCGCATAATTAGGCAGTGTTATCACACAAAGTTTAGTACCTTATCAGCAGAGGACTAACTAACAAGATTGTGATGAAATCACACAGCCAGTACACCATCTAGGCTCATACAGGAAAAAAAAGTGCGAAGTTGCCAGTACATTACAAAGTATACATTAGATAAGAACAAGTACCTTACTTGTAATTAGACATTCTCGTTCTGTTTATGTGATTTCAAAGTCAAGTGCTTCAATTATATTCATCATAATCAAATCTATTTAATATATCTAATCAGTTTGAAATATTATTATGATCTTAATTTTAATACTTTTCACTACTATTATTCTAGAAGCTTTTTTAAAAATTAAAAATAAACAACCTACCTGGACATGGCCAACATAAGGCATAAGGTTTTTTATGTTGTATGACAAATCCCCGCAGATATGCTGTAGATGGAATATATCCAGTTGTAGTTTGATATGGGGACTATTAATGCGTTTTATGATGTCAACAGCTGAAATAATCAATTTTATTAATTCATTACTATGTAAGTTTTAAAAACAATTTCTAAATTAATGCTATTTTGTTATCATTGGTAGCCAACCTTTGCCATAATCACTTAAAAAGTATTTGGGCACAGAATGCTGATTGATTGGCTCGATAACTCCTAATAGGTTGTCCTGCTTCAACAGTTCTGCTGCACATTTCAAGTTGTTCTCATAAGTGTTCCAGTTCTCAGCGGTGACTGTGTCCAGTTTACCAGCCATAATGTGAATTTTCTTAGCCCTAACAGCTTTTGCATAGTCTATTGTGTCTTTAAGGTTATCTTTGAATTCATTCTCTTTTCCTGGCACTGCAGTAACTCCTAGTTCACCCTTTGTAACATCTCCTGAAATAATAATGTTGGGAATTTTTTTGAGAAAGTCGATCCATTGTGCAAGGATTTGTACTTATTTCTTAAAAGTGATCTGGATTATTGTGCATCTCAAGGTCCTTAACAGACTTTCACTACATGTTCGCCAAGACTTCGGGCGCTACCACACTAATAGATTGTTCTTCAGTCAACCATATGAAATTCATCAACTGCATTTGGTTTTGTATGGTTGATCGACATTTGATCGATTGGTGTGGTAACACCCTTAGTAGACTATAAACTTCTGCCGTTTCATTTATTAATAGATTGTTCTAAGATAGTATCTACAATCAAATTAATCAATCCACTGACCTGTTTTAAGGTTTATCAAAACTTGTTCGACCCCGGCATTCTCCTTGGCCTGTTTCACTTGTTCCAGCGTGTGTCCCAACGGGAACCCCGTTTCCACCGCCTTAAACCCTGCCTCTTTAGCCAAGGCATACCTTTCCAAAACGCTCGGTGCTTCAGTGAACATAAAAGCGAGGTTAGAACAAAACTTCATGGTTGTTCAAGTAACAATGATAAATATAACCTCTAGTTCTGAGTGGTTTGTTTATAAATTATTATTATCATTGCACTCCTGTTATCTCACCACTGTATTGCTAAAGGCCACAGAACTATCGCTCGTATCTTATTGTGTGTGCGGTATCTATGTTTGAACGTGATTCTGCCCACAGTCTGCGTTATTTGCGGACCGGTTGTTTGATATGCAATTATACCTAAATTTCAATCTGTCACCGTCACTGTCAAGTGTTTTATTTTTATTTTTGAAGCCTGACTAACTTGCAATCCTTATTGGACGTAGCAAAAATGGAACTAGGTGGGGGCCGTGGCGTACCCTGGGGTCGAACCAGGTCGCTGGCCGGATCAGGTCTGTCTGTCAAGTGAAGGGACAGCCGAATCAGCTGATAGTTTTAATACCACTACGTAAAGGTGTCTCTAACATAAATAAAGTTTGTTTAGAGTGCGACTACGCTAAGTTTGCAGAGGTCAAAAAAAGGTTTTATTTAAAAAAATGCATATGGCAACATCACAAGAAAGGGCTCGGGGCCCCATTCGATTTTTTTAATAACTTTTTATTCTTTTTCACGTGATCTAGGTTTTATCCTGGTACTAGATCAGGTAAGGTCACCAACGGTCCCATCTCATTCTACATAATATATGAATATGAACTCGCTTTTGCCCACGACTTCGTCTGAGAGTTTTATAGTTGAGAAATCCCCCATGCCCCATACACAGTTTCACCCCCCTTTTACCTACTTATTTCCGGGATAAAAACAATGCTAAGTATTGTTTGGTCGTTTTTAGGGTTCCGTACCAAAATGGGAAAAAAGGAACCCTTATGGTGCGACTCTGTCTGTCTGTCCGTCTGTCACAGTCAGATATCTCGGGAACTACTGCAGCTATCGATTTGGAATAGTTGTAAAAGTCGCTATCACGAGCGGACTAGATGTCAAAAAAACCTTAAACCTTTTTTACTTTTTTTTAAAGGGGGCTGAAATGGGAGGTGGAAAATTTAAAGTTGTGCTATTGTATCAAGTGGGGTATCAAATGAAAGGGCTTCATTTGTAGATTCCAAAACTCAACTTTTTTTCTTGATTATGTACTTTTTGATATAGGACGAAAAATGTTAAAAAATACCATTCCCTCCTATTATCTTCGAAGTGACTGAACAGAAAAATCTGTAATAGTTATCAATTATTAATATCATCCTAAATATTACAGGAAAAATACAATGGTATTTCTAACTAACATTTTGAGATCAGATAATTTTGATTATAAGATATATAATATAAAATAAAAAAATTAAATTCAATCGCATTGCGAATATGTTATTATTAGAAATAAACAGTAATTTCGTAATTTAGGCATTTTGATACAAAGATGTTTACAGATTTTAACGTAAGTATCGGTAATAGGATATCATGATATATTTGCTTGTAGATATAATGTTGTATTTAGTACCTTTTATTTAGTTAAGGAAAGGAACAGAAATTAAAATCTTTACTGACAACTTAACAATAAACTAAACTAAAGAAACATTTATCAAAGAAAATTACGCAGAATATGACTTGAGACTCGAGAATTCTCGAGTTCCAATCATTTTTTTCTCGTCTCGAATGTCGACAAATTTCTCGAGTTCGAGAAAACTCGAGCAGAAACCCTAGGAAAGACAAACAGGAAGATTTACTTTCGCATTTACTAGTTTAGTTAGATATTGTGGGAAGCAATGGGTCCTTCAATAGGAAGTTGCATGAAACGACTGTACGCGTACGTACCTACCCGTTTTTTTGTGCCTAAACTGTAGGGATTGTAGACATGGGTTTAGCGGTACATTGATCTCTGATAACATTTTAGATACAATGTTTTTGGAGGGTTACTTTCACAGGATGATTCGGGATTCGGGAGGCGTGAGCAGCATCAACCCTACAGATTCAGTACCTACCTAAACGTTACAGGTGGTTTACCATCGTATTTAAGTGAGATACCCACACCGTTTTCCCTTCTTTTTACTTTTTGTTTTGTACTAAACCAGGCGCGTTTTTTTTTCGTGTTAATTATTAATAATTATTATTCCTTGCCTATAGCATTAGGCAAGCCCAGGGCTGCGCCGACCCCCGGCAGCGCCTGTGTGCGAAGAAAGGTTTTTTTTTTCATTACTGGAGGATGCGAATAATTGGTAAATCTGGTTCATTTACGTTAATTTATTATAATATGATTATATTATGATTATGTTAATTTTACAGTCTTTCAATTTTGAAAAGAAAAAGCAATCCTTTTTCCTTTGAAGTCCTATAGGTATTATACAATGTAGAAAGCACTGGGTTGTAATATAGGTAGGCTATAGGTAAATAATAATAAAACATCTTTGCTGTGTACCACGTTTTTGTGACCCGAAAGTGGGTTTTGTTAGACAGTGCGAGTTCTGTACAAAGTACTATTATTTATTCTGTGACTAAACTTAATTTTCTGCGATCATGGTCACCCTACAATACAACAAGTATAATTAATAAAGATAAAACCTCTTTAACTGTTATGTCATTACTTTGATTATGAAGAAAATAAATTGACGCTGTAATTTTGGCAACGTCCGGATCCTGCTCACGTCTCCCGAATCACCCCTGTATAAAAACAAATACAATTTATTTCATATCCTTTATTAGGCACATTTTATTCTATAAAAATAACTTTATAACTAGGTATACATCTCATATAAAAGTAGCGAAACTTCAATAATTCACTTTCTTATAAATACTTAGAGTCCGGCTTTTGTAAATTGAAGCAAGAAGATGCGATTACGTTACGTGTAGGCAAATATGATACGGGCAAAAAGTCTTAAAGGTCAAAAATTATAGGTATATGTCACAGCGACAAAACGGGTGAAAAGTTTAAAAATGATCTACACGACTATTGAGTAAAGAATGTAGATATAGTAAGAATGATCTAAAAAAATTGAATTGAATTGTCCAAATGTTCGTGAACAGAATGAACAAACATTTGGACACCCTAGATAATTATTACAATATCTATATTCTTTACCTAATAGTCGTGTAGATAATTTTTAAACTTTTCACCCGTTTTGTCGCTGCGACATATATATCTCGCGTATCACATCATAATATAACGGCCTATGAGAGCGCACATCTGTACCGTAGCGCATTGTACATGTACACACTTTCTCATTGACATCAAATTTGTTTGAAATGCGTTTCATTGTATTGCTTAAGTTATACAATTTGTCTGCCCAAAACAATAAGAGAAGATTCAAAAAGCTAAAAAATATATATTATTAGTAATTGAAACTTTAATTTTGATAACGGCATATACCTAATAGATGGCGCTGACCATAAACAACCGATTGCATGTTTTTCTTAACTTTTTACCCGACTGTGGCGAAGCCCAAAAGGAAAGTTATGTGTTTGACCTGTATGTATGTATGTCCGTTCCTATGTCCGCTCATAACTACTAAACGGCACAACCGATTTTGTTATATGATTCATCATTAGATTCGTCTTGATGACACGAGTGTCACTAGATATGAAGTTCGTTAAAATAAAGAAAATGGCGGATTTTATGCGCTTTTAAAGTGCACCGCAGTCGGGTTTTTTAAGTAAAAATGTGGTTATTGAATTCCTCATGTTGTTTTGCTCAGATAAAATGTATCAAGAGTGTGAAATTAAGTATACAACTAAATTTGATGTAAGTACCTAGGTAAAGTCGATGCTTTCTTTTGTATGAAAACCCGAGCGAATCGAAACTCCTTAAATTGGATGGAAAAGCACTTTATTTACACTTTTTTTTTTATATTTGGGTGTCCTTCAAAAATGAAGCCTTAGCAACTGGAACTACGGGAACTTTTCATAGGTATAGGTTCTGACGTTTGCATCATTAAATTTGGGCATGTACCTATTTAAACGATCTTTTTATTATTTAAATGAGCATTTTAATTTTGCAGAAACGGTAAGCAAATAAATATAAATGAGCATCTTTTTTAATGGTTGAGCTTCTTTCTGTGAGATATAAGTAGAATAAATCAAATCGAGCGATATTTAAATCTGTTTAGAACTAGGCAAAAAATATTTGGCATCTATTTAATGATTGTTTTAATTTTGCAGAAACGTTAAGCAAAAAATGTAAATGAGCATCTTTTTCAATGATTAAGCTTTTTTCTGTGAGATATAGAATAAATCAAATCGAGCGATATTTTATTCTGTTTAGAGCTACGCAAATGCAAATGTTTGAAATCTAAAAATTACTCTTTGAGGGAGCTAATGAAGTAATAAAATAAACTTTTAATTTCGTTTTTTTGTTCTAATCAGTTACAATCCGCGAGCAAATCGACGAAGCCCCTGCAAAGGGGGGCTTCTATTTCTAGTCTGAGGGACGCAAGCTACCTAACCTAAAAGAAAAAGATTAATTTTGTTGATCAAATAGTTCTTCAAGTTTAGTTATAATAAAGATCGAAGTGTATTTATTAGGAGATCAATATTAAAAGGCATACTTCATATAAAAACCACCAAGTACAAGGTACCTATTAAAAAATGCTCAATCATTAAAAAAGAGTATCAAATATTATTTTTGTATACGTACCAAACATAATTATCATGTGACCTTATTTGCAGTTCACTTATGATTTATTTAAAGATTTTGTACAAATAAAAATGCATTTATTTTTTAAAATGCTCATTTAGAATTTTAGAAGCTCAATTAAATATTTCCCAGTAAAGCTAATAATTACATGAAGTACTTAAACTTAAATATTATTTCTAGGTGTTTTAAATTTGCAAAATATTCAAGGGAGGTCGTAAACACTATGTACTGATATTACAACATTCGTCAATTCTACATATTAGTCAAATTTATAGGTGGGGCGAATTGTTACAAGAATCAATTCAGACATTCTGGTTTTTTGTTCAGAGAATGCTAATGAGTCAATTAATCGATATCGGTGGAGTCATTCATTACCTACTGTTTAAAAAAAGGGTGTAGGGTGCAATGAGATTTCCAGGAAATCCTCATATTTAACTATCAAAATTACCCAATTTAAATTCTTATGTTAAATCAAGTAACTTTTTATTACGTAGTGGACCTTGTTTATGTGTAATATTTGCAGCTTTAGAGAAAACAGACGCCGAATGATGTTCAAAATATGGATATGTACCTACGACCCTAGTCGATTTAGAAAATGTTAGTCTTTGTTCTAGAAATTTAACGAAATTCTAAATGTCTGGTAATATTATATTTATATTACTAGTCGCCAGCTTACATGTACCTACACTTGCCTGGTCTTCGTCTATTCACTCGCAAATCTGTGGTATGTTCTTAAAATTAACGGTATTACAAACTAAAAGTTCATAAATGCTAAAAAATGCATGTGCTGAAGTGTGCAGTCTTATTTAACAAGAGGTATTGCGGTTCACAACGTTAATATAAATACGCCTTTTTGATATTAACACAGCCATAATTTGCTATATCTTCATAGTATCGCCACAGAATAAGTATACTAATACAGAAAGATCTGCTCGATACGACGCCCGAATAGCGCACACACAATCGCTGCATGCCAGCAACCACTATGATTATGTATTTCCAGAATACTGTGTGAATATCTGTCTTACACTGATACACAAGGAACAACCCCTCGTGCCCAAAATACCGCATTCCAGAATACCATATTTTTCAAACTACCAGATTCTCGATTTATCAGATTCCCTGTATACCAGATTTCTAAAATAATACATTCTACATAATCATTTAGTTTCTTGAGAAACCTACGGTTTTATAATCTAGTGTAACGGAAATGTGGTAACGCAGGAATCTGATAAATCGAGAATCTGGTATTTTGGAAATGCGGTATTTTGGTCACGAGGGGTATGAGCAGGAACTACCTCATCATATCATAATAGATCAGATCATTTCACTTTCAGCTATTGGCGCGTATTTAGGTAATAAGTCTATTATTACGACGATTAAGACTTTTATTATTTACTTATTTCGTAATGCCGCTACAATCTTAAACTAGAAACATTTAATACGTCTATGGCAAAACAAAAATATAGGAATCACAAGCAGGAATGTGTATGGTTAAATTAAAATACACCTGATGACATTTAAAAACCTTTAGAACTCTTGGAATGTTTTAATCCAATCCAACTGTCAAGGGTGATGGCAACAAATTTCAACCGTACATCGTATTTGTCCCGTACTAATATGATTATAAGGACATGGTTACCTTACATAGGTTATAGGTTTATCTAAAATTAGATGTTTAAATTGTTTTAGTACATTACACAACTAGGGTGGTAATACAAAGAAAGGCCGAGATCGCAGAAGTTTGCGGCCCGAGCTGCAACCGAAGGACGTAAATATGCGATCGAGGGCTTTATTTATTACCTCCCGTGTTGTGTATACATCATTTTATGTCTACACTTTGCCAGAAAGCGGCTTTTTCCGTACGCGCAGCGTGCGGAAAAAGCCACTTTATGGCCAGGTGTGGCATAAAGTTATTTATTATTTCTTAAGAATCATATAACTTACATAATGAACGGCATTAAAATACAAGCGTGTATTTATGAAACGAGCCGACGGACGAGTTTCATAATAACATCATATCAGTGTTTTAATGCCTAATTATATACCGTTACATACACTGCTTTGTAACTTTTGTGTAGACACACATGTTACAAGCTCTCTATGATATTCAGAAACCGCAAATTAAAAATGTCAAATGGCGGTAATTGAAAACGTTTTGCAGGCATGTCACACAACCGTACTTTTATTTTTAAATTCAGAGACAAACTAGAGGGGTCCCTTGCTTAATATTAAATCAAGTGACGTGCGGGATTTGTCAAAATTGTTTGCAATTGACATTTCATATGGAATAAAACATCATTTCGTCAAATCACATTGCTTTGTTTTTCAGAGATGTTCGAAACTTTAAATTCGATGTTATTATGAAGGAATAATAACATTTTCACATATAAGAAATTTGTTTTAACAAAACAGTTTATCTTTATGCTGGCTGTTATTTGCGGCTTTTGAACGTACTATAGAGAATTTATGATATGTAATATATAAAAGTATAATGAGAACACGTGTAACTCGTGATACCTACTAGGGTAACTTTTTTGATAAAGAAGCACTGTAGTAACAACGCAGTAATCATATTGAATTTGCGCCTGTTCTTATTTAAATCTCAGTGATCATACATTTGCAACCCGCACGTACATACACGTCCTTCGATTGCAGTACCTACACTGTGTACTTTTAGGTATTTAAAAAAAGGTAAACAAAAAAACCAAACCACGTGACTTGGGTCGTTCAGCCAATCAAAGTAACGTTTTGTATCTGTGGCACAAATACCACTGGCTGAACGACCCGTGTCACGTGGTTTTTTTGTTTACCTTTTTTGAAATACCTAAAAGTACAGAGTATAATGGACACTGAGATGCTTTTAGGATTTAAATAACTAGTTCGTTGGGACTGGACACAAGAGATATAATATAAATAATATATTGGCATTTTACACCCGAATCGAACGGCGTAGGCAAAAAGTAGGCGCCCATAATTAGGAGTACTTATATCCGTTCACACTGCTTACCACTCATGGCTACCAACAATCGACGAAGAATCTTTGGGAGAATGCGATTATATGCTCTTTTAGGAAATTTTCGCACGTTGATTGATTTCAATGCACCTTATCATTATCTACTGTAGTCCAGGTAAAACATAGGAAACAGATCAGTTTAATGTAAACGTTCGTCTACCACTCCACGAGGCGAAGCGATACTGGCGACTTGGGAGACAGTAGAAAGTCGAACTGCACATCCAACTCCCCGTCGAACTCCACTTGCCATCGCTGGACAATCTGTAAACAGATAGTAGGATGACTATTATACTTGTACTAAAGTATAAAGACAACCAAGTAGTACGACTTCGGCCGTTTAGGGGCGCGCGACACGTATTTACACAGACGCACGACGCGCGTCTGTGTGAGTGAACGCCATACTGTGGCAGTCTCGCGCAGTCGGCAATGCTTGCCTGTAGTGCGTCCGTACACGGCGAGCACACATGCGCGCTCCCGATGTACCTTTTGTTCGAAGAAAAACTACCGTATACCGTGCTTGTACTGACAATGGACGTATCAACATGTTTCTATGAATACTAGGTACTTAAGAGAACAAGTGAACTTTGATGCAATTATTGAAATTCATTGAACCGTCATACCATAATGTTGTGTAAAGTCTTGCATTAATTCACAATTAGAAGAACATTCCTCTCTCTTTTTCTCGGGGTCTACCGGTGACCGTCAGGATGGCGTACACCATAAAGATATCCAGAATCTGATGCTGCCAATAAATAGTACCCAAATAGTACCAACGAAACACCTAAGTGAATAAAATAGTACCGTAAAACGGGGTGAGTTGGCTCGAAATCGAAGTTCAAACCTGGATAAAAGTTTTTTTTTATATGTGGTATATTGATTTATATACAAAAAAAGTGTTCCGGGGGTATGAATTTTAGTTTATCAATGATAGTTTGTTGCTGCATTGCATAGTTTCAACGAAAAATTCATAATAGTAGGCAAAGCCAGCTCACCCCGTAGTTGGGGTTATAAGGCCTAGCAATGGGGTGAGATGGAAAAATTGCTAGGGTTGACACTTTCGGATCAAGACAATAGCTCGACTTGTCAAGAGAATTGTTTATTAATGTAGCAAAATTATGTTTTATTTATGCTCCTACTTAAACCGGTTTAATGTTTTCTGTAAGTAGTGACCCTTATTTTTATGACGTAAAAATAGTTTTTTAGATCAATTTATAAAAATACATTTTGATCTATATGGAATTAGTAAGATGAATCCCATCAAAAATATTTATATGAAATTAATGAAATCATGCACACTATGACACGTCGACGTATTTATTTAATTTGCTATTTATTTCATTCCTCCGCTACTTCAATTTTTGCTTTTAATAATATTTACCATTTTATCATAATGTAAGACACTTTTGACTACTTATGTAAATCGTCAACCCTGAACTACGAACACCAACTCCCCCCTCTATCAAACCGGTACACCCCGTTCGTAACACCAACTCTCCCCATTCATGACCCAACTGTCCCCGTTGTCGAGCCAACTCACCCCTCAGTACAACCCTGCTCTCCCCATAAAAATCCTCAAATGCGGTAGGATCGTTTTCTATGTTAAAACCATTATAAATAAAGAAAATATAACTTAAGTTTTTCTGTTTCCAATAAGCCATGTAAGTATATAAACGATATCCGTAAGGTGGATGAACACTTACTTTGGTAAACATCACTTAAAAACAAAGTTAAATTCAACTAAAAATCCGCCGATTTCGAGCATCAACTTTGACAGTGAATTTGTGTTTCAAAATTGTATGATTTAACAGCTTAGTGTTGCGAAAAGAAGAAAAATTATGTCTAAAAATATAATCAAATTACTTTGAGAGCAACCTAAGCCCAAAAATTCAAGTAGCTACTCAAAAATGAAATTCTGTATTCGCAATCCAACTCCCCCCGCGAAACCTACTCACCCCATTTTACGGTACCCTTTAACTTTTTGAAATATAAGGCCTGTTCACGGTGCGGAACTGGTTTGTTTTTAGAAACGCTTTATAGCTAAAAATAGTACCCTAGGGCCCTAAAATTTCATTTCAAAGTTAGAAAAGTTTAAGGGTACTAGGTATTTTATTCACCTAGGTATTTCGTCGGTACTATTTGGGTACTATTTAATGGCAGCATCAGATTCTCGTTATCTTTACGGTGTACACCATCTTGACGGTCACGTCTACCGCACGAATTAATTTTTTTACTTGCCAATGATGATATTGATCAAGGGGATTTCCTGTACGAAAATAGTTTTACCTTCGCGAGAAGCAAATTGATCTCGAGCTCGACGAATCTCTTCCCGGGGCACATCCGTCGACCGCGGCCGAACGGCGCCACGAGCGAGGCTGCGTGCGGCTCGCGAACGGTGAGCCACCGCTCGGGGAGGTACTCGGTGGCGCGCCAGAAGTTCTCTTCGCGACGACACGCCGCGCCGGTGTGAGCTAGCACGAATGTCTGAAGGCAGGAATATAGCGCATTAGGCCACTAGTGTACGGAGTAGTACTAAACGAGTCCACAAATGGTTCAGTCAAAGTACTACATGCAGCCAACCAGGTCTGGATTTAATGGTGGGATCTTGGACAAAACGAGGGAACTCTTCAAATATTATACGCACGCACACATATAGCGATTTAGGTATATTTACAGTAACTCCTGCATGTGTCATTGGATAGAGGACGTTTGAGGTCGGTTATTATATATTTTTATTTTATTTCGAAGGTATTCATACGGCGATATTTGTGTTCCATATTTCTATGAATTGTTTACATATTTTTATTTTAAGAAAATGGAAACATTTCTATAAGCAGGTATCCTTGGTGTGGCGACCTTAGAATATCTATCCCCATCTGCCTTCCTATTTTAAAACACTGAGCACCTTTACCACCTAGCTTAGCCAATGATATTTTTCATGGCAGGGCCACTAGTTTGCATATGATCTAATCGTGGTAATGGTATAATTCGAGATGACGGTACTTCCTTTTTCCGGCACCACACCCTAATAAAAGAGAAAAAAAAACGTATTACATATAAATCTTTTCATACCCCAGCTGGCAGCGTGTGTCCCTCAATGGTCATAGGTCCATCCAGAAGCCTGGCCAAGAAAGGCGCAGTAGGGAGCAGCCTGAAGCCTTCGTTTACAGCCGCCCTGACAGATGGCGCGGCTGACAACTCCTTGATGTGAAGCTCGCCACACGAGGGTAGTTCGGAACGAATCTTCTGCTGCCAATCTGGTCGGTTGCTCAGCAGGTACAACAGGAAAACTAGGCTGTTCGCCAACTGTCAAATAGAAATAGTGAACTGATATACACACAGCTAAAACTAAATATGGAAAGTATAATAGGAAAGGTGGAACCGTAGTCAAGGTTTGACAGTAGGTAAGGTTATCTATAAGGTCGACCCAGCCGATTCGCAGTTACTTTAGTACATATATCATGAACCAATGAAAAAAGGGAACAACACGCTTAATGTACTTTCCGACAGCACTCTCTATCCAAACTCAAGAACATAAGAGCACTGACATACGAGTATCAATGTGGGGCCGGATGGAAATATGCAGGACAGCGCCGCAGGCGAGATTACTTAGGTATATCGTGTCTAGCGTGGAATTTGACAGGATCTTGACGTAGTTCTGGATTCCGTTGTCCTGCGCTGAATCGCGCCCGTTCACCTCCATAAGTCTGACGCTATCCAGCCAAATGTATGGAGAAGAGACATGGATAATTCTGGCCCGACAAAGACAAAGGATGGATGCATTCGAGATGTGGTGCTGGAGGCGAATGCTAAGAATACCTTGGACAGCGAAACGCACCAATGCATCGATCCTGAACCACCTCTGAATAAAAACTCGCTTGTGCCAACAACGCAATTTTCATATTTTGGTCACACAATGCGCAGAGCCGAAGAAAATATATGGAAACTGATTGTGATTGAGATCACCGAAGGCAAAAGATCGCGCGGTCGTTCACCAAGAAGATCGTCCTCCAAATTCTACACGGTTGGAAGAAACGCGCTGGACAGAAATCGATGGAGGCCAATCATCCGCTCCAGATGCCACCCTGATGCTGACCACAATCCTCAAATATGAGGTACCGACCCCAGAGAGAGAGAGAGAGAGAGATCCCGCCAAATACTCACCGTCTCAATACCCGCAGTAATGAAGTCTATGATGGCAGCTTTTTTGTCGCGCATGTCAAGCGCAGGGTTAGACAGGATCTTGAGGAAGATCTCCTGCATTCCGTTGTCCTGTGCGGAGGAACGCGTGCGCACTTTTGCTTCCTCCATCAGTTCCGACACTATCCTGCCAAATCAGAATTTACTTTTCATGAAATCAAATGAAAACACTAATCATCATCGGTGTGGCACGCCAAGTTCGAAAACGATAAGGTGATGCTATAGAACACCACTAGGACATATTGATCCAGCCCATAGACCGAGAACCGCTCCACTAGTATATTAAATTTGTATAGCTATTTCCATAGCACGCGCCTTTCCATTTTGTAAAATGCTACTCAGTTGTATGGTGGACTTTACGGCCTCTAGGGCATCATTACTAGGTATAATTATACCGACTGCTCTTCATTTCAAAGATTTCCTTTCAACAAATCGAATAATTAACTCACGTGTGTATAGTTTCCTCGCTCCGGACGAAAGTCCTATACAGCCTGGTAGGCGCGAACTTCCACAGTGGAGCCCCGTAGTAAGCATCCCTCTGTGCACGAAAGTGGGCCTTGACCGCGGAGGCCAGGGCGGAAGCTCTTCCCGACATCCAGCGCTCCAGGAAACCGAGACGAGTTCCCAGCATCAGACCGCAAACAGCTGGAAATTATTAAAAATAAGACCTAATTTAATATTTGCTATTGTATACTGCGCGTACGGATAAAGCCGCTTTCTGGCCAAGTGTAGTCATAAAATGATGTTACACAACACGGGAGGTAATAAAGAAACCCCTCGATCGCATATTTACGTCCCTCGCTTGCAGCTCGGGCCGCAAACTTCTGCGATCTCGGCCTTTCTTCGTAGTACCACCCTAGTTGTGTAATGTACTATTATTGTAATTTCTTTGAACAACGGATCAGCGTAATTGTCATAGCGACCGTATCCAGATTAACACGGTAAAAGAATGTTATAACATTCTAAATAAAGTTTTATCAAAATCGGTCAAGTCGTTTGAAAGAAACCTACTATATACGTACGTGTAGGTACATAAACATTGACCGTTTATTAAAGTTATTGTGCCCATCGTATTCGTGCAGGTCAGACATCTAAGTCACTGCAAATGCAATGGACAAATATAAATGTAGTATTAACTAATTCCATGCACTATACGGGTGCACGCAAAACTAATGCCATTCCTGTGTTATCTGACCCACTTCGCGAGCCTTATCTCAAGAAACGTCATATTACTCTCGTCATTACAATGCACGGCGCCTTCAACGAAGGGCCATTAGGTCTAGAGTGAAGACGTCATCGCCTGATAAAGGCAATGAGATTCACTTCCATGAGAAAGAAAATTGGAACGGAAGTTTGTATTGCGTCATCGATGTTGAAAGTCCGGATGCAAGTTCATTGAATAACTCTAATTTCAGAATCACTCTAGTGAGAAGTAACTCTAAGTAGTCAAGTCAAGTCTCTTACTTACGCTCTTAGTTTCGATAGGTACCAGTGGAGGTGTCCACAAAGATTCGCACATCCATTAATAATGTTTTCTGCAATCTAGAGCTACACAAATGGATAGTTAGTTTAAGTTTAATTAAACTATTCCACTGCAGAAACACTACAATTATTAATTTAATACAAAGAAAATCATCTATTAGGTATGTTTGTTGTTTGTTTACGCTAAGAATTGTAGAGACGATTTTTTAAAACACTCCTTTTTCTGGGCAGTCGTATAGAAAATGTGTTAAATACCTACATATGATTTTATTCGCGTAATATATTCCATGTCGAATTTAATCCTTTACGTTCTATAATAAAATGCTCAAGGTTCGGTCGACCCTTTAAGAAATTCCTTTCACTACTTAATTGAGACATTAATTATTATAGTTATAGGTAACTCAAGTACCTAATAATGCCGGAAGACCAGCGCCAGCTCTGGAGTTGGTATTATGCTGAGGTGGGACCTTTTTGTGGCAGCAAGATTTTTATTTTCATTGTGTTTTCTTGTATATTTTTTCTATTTTTTGTAACTTTCTGCTGTCATAAATAAATGTATTTTCTTTCTTTCTTTCTAATACATAATAATACCTACGTAATATAAGGAAGATCCCTTTAAGTTAAAAACACGTTTTTGTCTTGGCCCTTAATTATACCTAAATAAGTAATTATGTATCTAAGTGCAGGTCCTTCTCCTTAAAATCACGTTAAGCTACCTGCCACTGATTTGGTGTATCTTGATCTACTTAGTTGTCTGCTGTCGACTGTAATTAAAAGCTCGTAACGACCGTGCGATAACGAACGCGGTCAGGAGCGAAATGGAACGGATAGCTATCTAAATTGATCCCAAATAACTAGAAAATTTTCAAAGTGGGTATAAACTGGGTGGATATTCTGGGTTTGTCAACCCCATCGCTTGTCTCATCACTCTATTGCTAAAAGGTTAATTTGTAACAGGTACCTGAAGGGATAAATTCACATTTGTACATAGGTACACCATTGTTGCGTAACTTTGTACTGTACCTACTCGTATTAGGTATTTTGTGCAATAGGTAAGTATTTAGCAACAGCTCCTTTCTAGTCCTTTAAATTGAATTAATCATAACGTCTTGTTTCCATACATAAGTAAATATAATTACGTTTACTATGGAAACAAGTACTAGTACCTAATATATGGACAATTTTAGTGTTTAATCTTAACTCAAATTTTTTTCGTAATTTCCAATATCTATAGCCTCGTTAACCAAACCGAATAACTCAAATATATGTCTTAATTTAACAAGAATAGACAAATTTATATTTTGGCTGCTCTATATTGCCTCGAATCACCTTAATATGTGATTAGAGTCGGTCGGTTCTCCATACAAACCAAAACAGGGTCATTGTTTGCTTCTACGGCATTAATTATTTTTGAAATGTGTTTTATTTTATAGCTTGATACATTTTATTTGCGTGAAATGACTTGAGAACTCTGAATAAGGTAACAAAATATAAATTTTTCACAAAAAACTTTATTTTCAAATGATACTAATTGATGGCGCTAACCTGGCAGGCCCAATTCGCCTGTTAACTCAATTTTTTTCTGTCGTAGGTAAATCGATTCTCCTATTTGGGAGGAACAAATATCTATATGACACCTAATACATTTGTATAAGTAGGTATAACAGCCACAAATTGTAATCAAAAGTAGCAGATCGCACTGAGCATTGAAAACGCTCTATACAAAACGGGTCCTCCCTATGACGTCATCACTTCTATCGCTGTAAGTACTAAGTTGTATGAAAAAAATAGCATTTTGCCATTTTGAGCACGAAAAAGTGCGTTTAAGCACATAGTTGTCATACATTTATTTTTTCAGTGTTATTTAAGCATTCCGAAATTGGTTTTAATTTTTCTTTAAGACGATAAAAAATATCGTTTTTTTTTTAACTTTGTGTTGTGGTCTCATAACTTTATATTTTTTATACATTTTTGGTTTATTTCTTTTGTGTTATGATAATTTAGTATTTTCCAATCCATGTGACTATATTATCTTGTAAAATTCAACATTAGTCAACATCCGAATTGCACGTGACGTGCAGCACGTCCATTCTGGTTTTTTGAGACTTCTCACGTCATATTGCGAAAAGTGTATCAAACTATAAAATAAAACACATTTTTAACATAATTGATGCCGTGGAAGTACACAATGACCCTCTTCATGTTTGTATGGAAAAGCGACCGATTCAAATCACCTTAAGTAGGTATGATTATCGCAGCAGTGTGTCCTCATCAGGGCTATTCACAATCTAGGCCTTGAATCCTAAATACTTGTCAGGTGATCAAAACTTGTATTGCCTAATTCGACCTGCGCATGCTCAGGGCCGCCGCGCACGACCTTGCTGGGACTGGGATGCAACCAGAATATCGAAAAAGGGATATTTCCAATGTCACTTCCCTGAATAAAGTTTTTTAATGCTGCGCGAATAAGGTATCTCAATTTAACACTCTATGGCCTCAGATATCTTTTCCTTTGTCTCAAGTCGCGACTTCGGGTCGATTTCAGAGCGTTTCGACCGCGGCGGTTTTTTCATTCATGTTCCAGCAAATATAACAGCAAGCGATGGTGATCACAGTTAACTTTTATTGTAAACGATGGACGATATCAAGGCTACACATGGTTTAATCAAAAGTCAATAATTCCTCAGAACACAGTCCATTATACAAGTGGTAGAACACACATAAGGAGGCGAAGTCTCTCCTTAGACTAATACCGTTTCTGAGTATGGGATCGTCGATTATTCGCACAGCGCGTCTTTGAACCGAGTCAAGAAGGCTAAGCTGACATGCAGGTGCCCCAGCCCAGAAATGACAGCAGTACTCCATTATGGAGTCCATACCTGCCATTTGTACAGCAACAGTCTTTGCCCAGACAGAAGTGAAGTACCGCTTCACTCTATTCAGGACACCAAGGTGGTAGAAATTATCAATACTCTTTGGCATAGCCTACATTAAAAACATTTCTAATTTTATTTGGCCTCTTAAGTGAACAGTAACATACATTCCAAGCCCATCCGGTTGGTGAGCTGCTCGAACCCGTTGACGGTGCCGTCGGCGTGGCGGCAGGCCTGCAGCAGCTCAAGGAAGTCGTCGCAGATGCGGTTCAGCTCGGGAAGGAAACCCTGCATGGTGTGCGGGCTCGTCAGCTCTGACGTCAAGTGTCGCCGCAGGTGGTACCACTTCTCGCCTTGCCTGGAAATCGAAATGAGTCCTGGTTAAAGCTTCCATCTTTGATTTCTACTTGTCTGTTTGTGTGCCTATGTGCTTTGTCTTTGTGCCTAAATTCTACCTATTTAAGTAGCAGTTTCGCTAAAGATAGAATCGCATAGTGGAAATCCATTGATGTCTGCTTTATCTAATTTTAATAATGTTAATAGCTTGGCAAACCTGCATGATTGAGTTTCTTCACACAATGCCTTTGTAATCTGTCGATTGGAACTAATTAAAACGCGTTCGAACTCATTTCTAGTTGGCAACTTTGTAGCGTAGGTAATGGGACCGGGCTACTTACGCGCTCCATCAAAAAAACTGCATTCTCTACTATACTTATCTCGAAAAAATGAAAGTGGAACAGAACTGATAATTGTATATTTAAATCGCAGATTCCATAGCGACGATTGTGTAAGTTATGTACCCTACACACGCTTCAGCAAGTCACCTACTTACCTAAAGAGTTATATATAGAGGTGGGCAGGAAGTGTCTGCAAAGCTAGTAAAAAAAACTAGCCAGTTCATCGTCAACAGCGCTATTCTCTTGTCTAGTTTTACGTGACCGGCAGTACAAAGCCGTCATAATGTCTAGACATTTGACGAGCGGTAAATGAGATCGTTTTCCTTGATAGTCAGATCCTGGCTATTTCTTCGTAGCATTATTTTTTAAATATGTAACCACGATGATAATTTGGGACTTACATATTCGTGGTAGTATTGGTGATATCCGTTAGGTAAACATATTATAATAACGACACTAACGTTGTCATACAAAACGGCTTAATAACTTGAGGTATATTAAGTTTAGGTTTAGTTAAGTTTTATGAGCTTTTGTTTTGGTGCACAAACAAGAATATTGTATTGTATATAGGTAGATTGGTATGCGCAAGTTATACCTAAATTATCTAATCTCTTATTTGAACTAGCATTTTACGTTCAACAATTGAGAACAATAGATCGTTATTCACATCTGTAACACTATACTATTTTATGTATATTCAATAATTTAGATATGGACAAGTATAGAGATTGCAGTTTCCCTAAACTAATAAGGTAAGTATAGGTATTGGTTGTTTAAATGTAAGCTGTTAACAAGCCCAAACTCCCGTGACCTTCATCCGTTGCGGAAATGGTAAAACGAACACGACAATAAAAAACAACCATCAAGTTTTACGTATCAAAGTATGTAGCCATAAAAACCGATTCATTATGACTTTTATGATCCAAAATAACCCGTGATTCGTTAGCCACAGTCGTTACAATTTACGACAAAGAAGTCAATCCACCTTGTGAACATTTATACTTATTTATCTACTTACCTATATTTTTTTCCTTTCATCGAAAATGTACTGGCGAGTTTTTTTATCGCAGTTATACATAAGTACTATGTAAGCGTTCTTCCTTTTTAAGCGACTTTCAATTCGACAGAATATTTATTCTTTATTTATGTTCTCCTATTACTCGAAAACGGCTGGACCGATTTGGAAATAATTTATTTGCTTAAAAGGGTATACCTCCCAGGTGGCCCCATTGTCCATCACGGGACCTGATGATAGGTCCTTGGAGAAATCAGTGAAACATTCCAAAAATTATAGGTATACATAGCCATCTCGGTCTTGTTAAGTGTACCTAGTAACTCTTACATCTTTAAATTGAATAGATAGAATAGATTTGTTTGAAGTTGGTTACCTGTTAGACTTTTTCTATTTCGATTAATTATTTTATTATTATAGATGTTATTCGTCCTCAATCAATGTTTTAAACTCCTTACGTAAACAGCTGAACTATTCAATGAAAATTCTAAACTTTGCTGGAATAAGAATAACTGATTTAGGTTGGCTTCACTTGATTGATTGATTTTATAGTGAAACATAAAAGTTTCACTATAAAATCCTTATTCATTTTGGCGATGTGGTATTTACATGAAAAAGCCTGAGAGGCACAATAGCCTCTGCCACATTTTTTGACTTGTTGAAAAATAACTAGATGCTGAATTTATGGCAACAAAGTTTTGCACCTTGGTTATTGTACACTTACTTATACTTTAAAGCCGTAATATTTAACGTCATTAAAGGTCTGAAGCAGGATGAGTTGAATTACATCAATATTCAAATGGTGATTGGATGACATCAATACACCACTAATAAACCTTCGCTACGCCCAATCAACTGGCCATAAAAACGAAAAAAAGAAGAATAGGTAACTACCATAGCTAGTTACGATTTACACCAGATAAGAAATGGTACTTATCGGTTAAAACGAGGGCCTCACATACTGTTAATTTTAACTTAACTTCCCGGTAGCTACAACTGAGAATTACATAGAGATAGCGATAGAGAAAGACGGTCGGATCCGGTGCGTTCCGTCCGGTAGTTGGACCCGAACGACAATATTTTTAGAAAGAGAGACTTGTGTACATATTACCTAGTATTACTTATTCTGTGCCTACACTACTTAGCGGTTTTCAAGAGCGGTACGCAACGCTCGAAAGAAGTCGCGGCGACGTTGCGTCGATGCTGCGCGGCCGCTGACGACAAGACGAAGACGTGTAGGGTAGTGAAGGATATCTCTGACTAAAATAACCAATACTTACTCATTGACCAATCCCGTAGAGGCGTATCTATCAGGCCTGCTCCTGCGGTAGACCTGCACGATCTCCGTGGGCGGGCGGTAGGGGCGGCGCGCAGGGGTCCGCAGCACAGCCTCCAGCGCCGCGCGCTCGGCGATGGACACCAACGTGGCGCCCCCTGGCGTGGTCTCGACGAACACGGGCCCGTAGCGCCTGAACATGTCTGCGTGCAAATATCTCTCACTGTGACAGCGAGGATGCCTTGACAATACTTAATTAACAGTGAAATTGACATAAACTCTTACAAGATTTAATGTATCCCGTTCGGTATTAAGGCATTTTTTATTTAAAGTGCGTTCTTAACTAACAGTTAACAGATCGTCACAGAACTGACGATTAGCGTCAAACTCCATATATTTCGCCACGGACTGACAGGTTAGACGGTATTTGAACATAGCTTAAGTTTCGCGTAGATTTTAAAATAAAAATGCCCTTAAATAGAAATTACTTCAAATTGCATTCTTCAAAATATTTATCTGCAAGTAGACCGCAAAGATCTTTGACTCGCTCGGATGGCTCAACAATTCAAGACCGCGAGTGTGCATTCGATAGAAATAAAGCGAGTTAAACCCTACTCAGTCACTCTTTGTTATTGAAAGAGCTGACGTTTACTTTCGATTTGTTTGCGAATGCTTAATAATAGAAGTAAAATATCAATAGCTACTATCTGTGTACGAGGTACGGTCCAAAAATTTCTGGCTGGAGAAATTTGGCGACTTAAAAAACAAAACTGGCCAAGAGCATGTCGGACCATGCTCAGTGTAGGGTTCCATAGCCGTAACTATAAGGTAAAAAACCGGTCAAGTGCGAGTCGGACTCGCGCACCGAGGGTTCCGTACAAACTCATAAGTAGATACGCGAATAGTACAAGAAAAACTGTATGTCGATTTGTTTAGTAGAAGCAAATAAGTATATGTTATGATTTTTGCAAATTTCTAAAAAACAGTGCAAGTTACGAAAACAGTTATATTTTCCCTGTAATATTTAGAACCTGACGTGTAATGACTCTGTCTGTCTGTCTGTCTGTCTGTCTGTCTCTATTTAATAGCAAGGACAATTAAATCAAGCGGACTGTCATTCTCCATACAAAAAGCTGTTCCCCGAATTTACAACGCCATCTATGTATAAGCTTGGTAAAATAATTATAATATTATTTACAATTATTTAACTTTGCAAACGTGACACAGTATTTAAATGTATTTAAATTTATTTATTATTATCTGTTTACGAACTAATTGTTACTATACTATGTTTCTTTGTTCAATTATAACATCGTTAAATGTTTAGTGTTTTAGCGCCATCTAGTTTTGCCCGGAAATCCCCTAGCGTGAAACATGCCATCGCTTAGTTTTGCTACTCGCCGCTAGGGATTTCAAGTTTTGTAAAGTTCTAAAAAGGTATTAAAGTTAGCAAGACCGTTCTATTTTTCCTGTAATATTCAGGTTGATATTTATAATTAGTAATTATGACACATTTTTCTGATCAGTAACTTCGGAGATAATAGGGGGGGGGGAATGGTACATAAAAATGTATAAATCAAAAACTACTTATTTAAGAAAAAAAATAAAAATGGTGTTTTAATCTACAAATTAAGCCCTTTCATTTGATACCCCACTCAATATAATAGCCCTACTTTCAATTTTCAAAGTCCCATTACGGAGCCTTTTAAAAAAAAAGTAAAAAAGGTACAAGATATTTTTTATGTCCAATAGGCTCGGGTTAGCTACTTTTAACACTATTCCAAATTTCAAATCGATAGCATCAGTAGTTCCTGAGATATCTGGCTGTGACAGACGGACAGACAGACAGACAGACAGACAGACAGACAGACAGACAGAGTCGCACCATAAGGGTTCCTTTTTTACCATTTTGGTACGGAACCCTAAAAATACGATGTTAATAAAGTACAACAACAAAAGAGCGTATCTTCATAGCAATTACGCCCTTTTGTTGAAAAGCGCAGTTTATCGGCAATAACTCAAAAACGGTTTATTCGATCTTGTTGAAAATAATTTTCGTTGAAAGTATTAATTAAGCTTTACCTTCGTGATTTTTTTCATATTTTTCGGACACACGCTTTAGAAGATAGATGGGGGGGGGCACAATTTACACAACTTTCGGAGCGATTTTTTTCAAATATATTCACTTAATCAAAAATATTACTTAGGAACCTTATAGTGCTTTTTAAAGAGCTGTCGAACTATGTACCAGACGTTGATATTTTCTGAAAAAAAAAATTTTTAGCTTCTGTAACATGTATGGAGTGCCCCCCCTAAAAATATTTATTTTAATTGTTTAACTACCAAATTAAGTAGCGGCTTATACAACACACCTATATTCCAAATTTCATCAATATCCATCATGTAGTTTATGAGTAAAATGCCTGTGACGTACGGACAGGCGGACGGACGGACATGACGAAACTATATAATTAAGGGTTCCGTTTTTACCATTTTGGCTACGGAACCCTAAGAAATAAAAAATATGTCGCCGCGATTTTCATTTATTCTGCTTTTTCGTGTATGGTTTTGGGATTTCTGTTGGTTGTTGTTTTGATTTCACGGCGTTTTAACGATAGTACTTAAGTCGAAAAATTTTCGAAATGTTCAAATTGGAATATCGCTCCGTGATCAAATTCCTGACAAAGGAAGGGGTCAGCCCGACCGATATAAAAAAAAAGGTTAGATGCCGTGTACAGGGATACTTCCCCGTCATTTTCCATGGTAAAAGAATGGAGTAAGCCAGTTTCGTTTAGGGCGGGAGTCCATTGAGCCCGAACTTCGCTCCGGCCGGCCTGTGGAAGTACTAACCAAGGACTGTGTCAAATTAGTGGAAGAGGAAGTTCTGAGTGATCGAAGACTTGAGACTAAAGAAATAGCGGCAAGAACCGGGCTTTCGAAAACTTCAGTACTTAGGATTCTTCATGAACATCTTCACATGAATAGAGTTAGTGCTAGGTGGGTACCCAAACTTCTTTCGAGCATGCAGCAAACTGAGCGAAAAGCGTGTTCTCAAGAAGTTTAAGATGCGTATAGGCGTTACGGAAAAAGTTACGGGAGATGAAACCATGGTTTTATACTATGATCCTCTGTCGAAAAGGGAATCGATGGAGTGGCGTCGTCTTGGTGAAGGGCCGCCTAGAAAGGCCAAGGTAACGCAATCCACCAAAAAGATAATGGCAACGGTATTCTGGGATTGTCACGGAATACTAATGATTGACATAAAAGAAAGGAATACCACGGTAAATGGCACTTAATACGCCACCCTTATTGAGCAATTACGAGAGGCAATCAAGCAGAAGCGACGTGGAAAACTCAGTAGAGGTGTTCAGCTTCTCCACGATAATGCTCCCGTTCACACCGCTGCAATTGCCAAAGCTGCTGTAGCAAAATGTGGCTTCGAGGAAATTCGCCACCCGCCTTACAGCCCCGACCTGGCCCCAAGCGACTATTGTCTGTTCTCGAGACTTAGATTTTCTTCGGATGATGAAGTGGCTCAAGCTGTTTTCGCCCATTTTGAGGACAAAACTCCAGAGTATTTTTTTAAGGGGATAGAAATGCTTATCACGAGATCTGCAAAGTGCGTTGAAATGGAGGGGGACTATATCGAAAAATAAAAAAGGTTTTGTAAATATATCTACTTATTTTCTTTGTTAGGCCGGACACTTTTCCTTACGGACTGTTGGTTCCACTGCTAGGTTCCACTAGTGGGTCCAGCAGGATTTTCAAGTAATCGTGGACCCACAGCATAATTATAGTGGGGCTATTAGGATTTGCAAATATTTATATCTCCACTTCTGTTATAAAAGGCCTGGCCTAGGAATTAAATTCCATTCCAATAACCAAGGATCGGATAAATAGCCGGACGTAGCCTCGCTAGCAAAAAACTGAAGCACTTCTAGTCCGCCGATTTTTTAATGCTGGTTAGGTTAGATCAATGTGTGCGTGCTGCGGGTAGTAGGAAAAAAAATTGTTGATGTGTGCGTGCGGCTCATAAGTAGGTGCAAAGCAACCGGCTTACTAGAAATACTTCAGTTATCAGTTGGCGAGGCTCCTTTCGGCTATTTATTTTAAGGTCCTTGGGTTTAAGTCAAATGTGGCCTGTGGGGCCACTCGTCAAAAATAATACTACCTAAAACGAATACTGTTGGTTCCACTACGTAAATGGGTCCACGAGTACTTGAAAATCCTGCTGGATCCACTAGTGGAACCTAGCAGTGGAACCAACAGGCCGTAAGGACACTTTTGGACCGCACTTCGTACAAACATAGGTATATGAGCCGGATATTGTGCAACTGTTCAGTATTCTTTGTTATTCCTGTGAATACATTAAGATCCCTGGCATCTTCAAACAACAAAAGGTCTCTTTTGTCAGTTATGTCTTTACTTATCAACCGACTTTAACAAGAGGGGTTCTCAATTCGATAGGAACGGTATTAACAACAGCGTAGCTATTTGATGACAGGTCAAATGAGCTTTTCTTATGAAATATAAAAACTCTCAGATAGTATGCAGTTTCCAAGAAAAACTGACTTGTGACGCCATGACACGGAAAATACCCTCATCATCATCCGCCGTATAGGTCCCACAGCTGGGCACAGGCCTACTCTCATAATTGAGAGTGAACGGACTGTAGTCCCCACACTGGCCCAGTGCGAGTTGGGGAATTGACATACACCTTTGAATTGGGTATCATTTAATCGATCAGCAAAATATTCATATTTTGGTCAGCATAAATATGTATTTGGTCAGCCAAAATAGCTAGTTGGTAAGCAACTTATGGTTAGCAAACATTTATAAATCAGGCTGCAATTAATGATATACTGAACTGCTCTAAATTATTTTGGTCAGCAAATTAAATATTTGAGCTGCATTAAGCGATCTACGGTTAATCAAATTTTGGTAAGCAATCAGTAGGTAAGCAAAATATTTCATTTTGTTTATCAAAATGAAAGGTGCAATAAAACCTAATTGGCATGCACAAAATGGGCGCAAATATTCTGCCGCAATAACGCAAAAGGGCACATCTAAATAAAATTTTCGAGTTTACAATAAAATAAGCATATTTTATTAGAAAAACTTCTATTTCTAAAATAAAAAATGTCCGAGATTTTCGACTTCAAAGTTGACAAATTTTTAAGACGTAAACATTTCGATGGATGTTGGTGTCATTATAACACCTATTTATTATTGTTTTATCGTATAGAATTCGCTAAAATAAGCATGTTTTATGGAAAAACTTTTCTCTGACATCAAAAATAACCGAGATATTCGACTTCAAAGTTGGAAAAGTTGACTTTCCGTATTTCCGGCGCTGCGGGAACAGCAGCCCTTCCGCCCTTGCATGACGGGCCAGGGCTGCTCTCCCTCCGCGCCTCCGGCTCTATAAAAACACTCTAGGGCGCGCAGTGTCGGCACGCGTCCTAACCAGCGAGAGCCCTAAATTCGGACTTTCGCAGGCTTTTTACATTTTATAGTAAGTAGTATTTTCAAAAATAGCAATACGGTAAAAATCACTGATAATTGATAAACACTACTACTTGACACTGACAGCTGACAATCACCGAATGACAAAACAAACACGCCCACGATTGGCTGCTCGCGTCACGTGGTCTGTTTCACTCTGCCCACAGTACTGCTGATTTTTCAAACTAAACGCAATCCACGCATGTTTTCTCTGCTAACCAATTGTAAAATCTTGCCGGCCAAGTAATTATTTTGCAGCTCGACTGTTTATTAGGCAGGCAGACAAATGATAAATAAAGCAGATTAATATTGGTTAAAATGTTAACCATTTTTAAATTATTTGCTGAACAAGAGTTGCCGCCCGATTTTTATTTATTGCCAGCCAAATCTTTGTATGCTGTCCAAATGATTTAACTGCTGATTTTTTTTTGCGGATCAATTTTAATAACGGCTGACCAAAAAATTACTTTCCCTTTGAATTCCTTCGCGGATGTATGCAGGATTCCTTCACCAAAAAACTAATGGTAAATACCATATCATCCTTCGTATTACGTTCCGAAAAACTCATTGGTACAAGCCAGGATTCGAACCCACAACGTTTTCTTGGGGGTTATTCTTCGGAAATATGTCTGCGACTTATTCCTCTGTCTCCATACAATTAGTATGAAAAAGGGCCAGAGGAATAAGGTGACCGCAGACATATTTCTGAAGAATAACCCTCGATAGGTGCATACCCGAACCACTCGGCTACCATGTACCAATTCTATTCTACCGTAGCTTCGGAAAATACCCTGTTAGGTATTATTTAAAGAAAATCGTATCTACATACGTATGAACTCACCTTCGTAAGCCTCATGCAGCTTGTTCATCCTATACCGGCTCCAGAAGAGCCATCTCGTGCCGAGCAGCGGCAGCGCCGGCGGGCCCGGCAGGCGCGCCCGCGGCTTGCCCTCGGCGCGGGTGGCCAGCGCCGTCGCGGCCACTACCAGCGCGATCACGGCTAGCACCAGCGTTGGGACGCCCGACCAGTCCAGCAAGGGCGGGGAGGTGCTCTGGGAAATACAGGATCGGTTAATATATTCAGTGCCAACAACCCGACTATAGGGTTAATTTTGTATTAAAATTTGGGAGCTTGGTACTGAATGTTTAAGAGGCACGAAGAGTACAATCTGTATCCTATTCCATTGGAACTTTCAGCAGTATGTTGAACATTGCTATATTGGCGTGCTCAGCATGTGACCTGTGCCACTTCCCTTTCCTTTAAACAGCGGGTTTGCACTAAAAGAAAACTTATTTAAGAACCAATTAATGCCTAATCGTAAGAATTCGAAATGATTTTGGATGAAAAAACAAATTTAATCGATATTTGTCGAATAGTTTTGGTCGAAACGAAATTCGGAATAACATTTTTAGTGTTTCAGATAGGTAACCGTCCGTGTGCATACACCAAAAAGTTTCAAAAATATGTATACAGGTCTTATTATTATGGCAGTAAGGTTTATGTATACAAATTTTGGAACTTTATGTGGATATTTATCTTTGCCCTTGACACTTGTACAGCTTTATCCGTGAACCATTATCGCTGGACCTTCGTTTTTGTTCGTCGCTTGAACAATCAAGTTAAAAATAAGTTAATTGTCAAATCTAAACGGGTTCAGGTCCCCGGGTTAAATTATTATTTGCTATCGCCGGTCGTCGACCCGCAGCGCGAGCCGCTGTCGCAAGCGCCGCGCTCTTGACATTGGTTTTGCGTAACGCTTTACGTAACGTCCTACTAACGGGCACGCATGGCGTTCGGCTCACCCACGAATAGGACCTTGTCGAAGTAAGCGACAGTCACAGTTAATGCACAGTCACCAATCACCATTCGTTAGCTACATAGCAAACTTGCCACTTCGAAACGACGAGGTTCTAAATGTATTTGAAATTTTCATGGGTGGTGTGCGTACCTAAACCCACAAGCTCTTAGGATGTAGGTAGATACACAACACAATATCAACTGTAACAAACTGCAACTTGGAAGACTTGGTACCTATCATTTCCTTTTAATAAAATTTACCTCGGCCCTCAACTACCCGATACATACTTGCAATAATGTTTAGTATTAGGAAAACCAAAATCGAATAATCCGATTATACCTTGAAATATACTGAAAAGTTTAACCTACATTTTTGAACGTTTCAGTTAGTTTTCCTAGAAAATATAAGTATCTACCGACCGAGTAATACTTACTGGACCTTAAATTATGTGCAGATTTTAGAGAAAATTATGACTTTTGGAACTTTTGAAAATTACTCACAAACTAGAGAAGAATCGGAATCAGCTAGACCAGCGGTCGGCAACCTTTTAGCAGTCAAGGGCCACATAGTAGCTGAAGAAAATGACGCGGGCCGCACTTTGTTAATAATTTGTGATTTTATACAATTCTGTATATAGCGGCCAGAACTACGCAAATGCAAATGTTTGAAATCTAAAAATTAGATCTGATAGTTACTTGATCGGCCCCAAAAATAAGAGAAATGAACATCAAATATATAATATTTGGACAGTTTTTATGTTATTCGATTCATCTAATCTAAATACCTTTTTTGTCTATTAAAATTTTCATCAACCCATTTTTGTGCTTTCATATTTTAAGCCATTTTTAGCTTCAATATGTTTAAGCTTACGAGTAAATAATCACCCAAATGTTTGCACGCCAGCAAGTCGACGAAGCCCTTCGTAGCTTCGAAGCGGGGTGGTGGAAATCGAGTTTTGTTGTTCCCCCCCCCCCCCCCCCCCCCGGTACTGACTTGGTTTAACTTTACATCTCAAAACTTTTTTGCTGTAGGAGAACTGCGTTGCGAGACTTGCATCTTTTAACATGTAGTTTTTTTGATGGGATAAGTACTTTACAAGAATTATTGTTGTGCGTTCGCGAGTAGCTATCCCTTGTAAATAAAAGTAGAGTTTTCTTTACAAAATGGTACCATACTAAATATTGCACGGTTCACAGTCGGGTGTTAAATAAAATCATTGTTCACGACTGGTGCTAAAATTGACGAATTGAGTCTATAAATAACATAAAATCAATCTCAATCAATCTTGTACTTTACAGCTAGGTGAATAATTTTAGTGTAGCATACTGCCAATTTCTTTGTTCTTACCCTAATGGTGTGACGTGTGCCATGAGCCATGATTCATTTCATAGTACATTACATTGACTTGCGAATTCCGCGAAGATTGGATTGGTGAAAGGGGCCAACGCACTTCATATTGCCGTTAACTGCGCATATTTGACACTCGCAATACTCACATGTCCTGAATATTACGGTAACGTTGTATAAGTTGCGAATTCCTCAAACAATAACTAGTCAGTAATTGTTTGTTTCTTATAGGTCTATAGGTATTGCTTTTTCGATCAGAACTGTACTCGAAGCTTGCACTATAGGAACTAGAAAAGTAATTTTCCGAAATCAGTAAAAAAATTATTCACCCAATGCACAAGGAGATGTTAAGATACTCTGGTCCCTGATAAGAAAATGTTCAGTTTCTATATACAGCCCTAATGGTGGTCACAGCCCTCTCCCATAGCATAGGACACCACGGACACGTGACGGGGTGGCAAAAGCCGCACCCTACTTCTACTACCCTACCTAGTGCTCTGTCATATCTTATTTATTTAACCCATTCACTGCGACGTCCGAACTCCAGAAGCATGTACGGCGCGCTGTCATACATTCGAACTAGCTGCCGTAGAGTCACGACAGCGTGTCGTTACTCAGTGGCTCAGCGATGCGAGCTTTATATTGGATAGCGTTATGCGCGATTTCTCTTTAGCCAACATAATGTTTTGTTTTAATTTTAAAATGTTTTTTGCTATTTTTTTGTTTAGCATATCTTTATTTTCTCTGGGTTGTTTTTTTACAATACATAAAATAAAAAGTAAAAAACCTAATCTAGGGTGCCGCTGGCAGCGGTAGTTATTTATTTTTAACTTGGGTAAGGTGTTTTTAAAAGTAAAATACAATGATTGTATGCAATTTAAATACTACCGAATGTAAACATTCTTTTTTATTTAAGAATGTGAAAACCATACGTTATATACAATTCCTTTAAAACTTTGAACAGGTTTCGCTAACTCAAATTATACACCGTGTTTTTATTGTTTTCCGTTAACTTATTCGTATATTCTTCAGATCTAATTAAGTTCATTTCTCCAAGAAAGTAATGTTGTAACTCATACCGTTTTTAAAATATTCATAATCTTAATGTAATCACCAACCAGTATAAATGAGCTGTCATAATCCCAACACTGTCATAGTTGACATTAACTTGTGACTAACACAGAAGTGTCTTTTCAAATGGTCATCAACTCAATATGTAGATTTATTTAGTTAATAGTGAAATGGGCAAAACAGTACAGATAAAAAGACTTAAAACTAGACATATAATATTAAGGTTAATAAAAGGATAGAAAATAAACTATAAATAATGCACGGTCTCCAGGTCGGTGCCACGAGGGAGGGTGCCCAGGAGGCTGGCCGCAATACTCAATAATAATTTATTTTGTATGAAAAGTATCATCAACCTACATACCAACCAAGATAAAATAAAATAAATAAATATTAGGCGACAATCTTACACAAATCGAACTAGCCCCATAGTCAGCTCAATAGTCTGGGCGGAAAGAGAATACGCGTGGCAAAAAACGGAACTAACCTAACCAGTATGCCCACAGAACAGAAAATACGGTACAAAAGCATTACAGCGCCCCCCAAAATTAATCCTATTCTCTTTCCGCACAGACTCTAAAACTTGCGTTATGGACACCAGTCGACGATATATTTAATAGATACAAATACTTAAATACATAGAAAACATCCATGACTCAGGAACAAATATCTTGCCTATCCCAATTTTTATTTATTAAAAAAACTTAGCGCAGAGCTGCGTTGCTCGCCGACATGGACCGGTAGTTGATAATTTGAAATAGGTAACGTCAATATAGTAGGACTACGCTAAGTTTGCAGATGTTGAAAGGTTTTATTTAATCTTATGGCGTCATATTACAAAAAACATTTCATTACAAAAATAGAAATGCTATAAATGTAGGTACATTCAGGGTCGCGAGCCACGAGATTACGTCGGGTGTAAGCTTATCTTATCTTATCTTCTGGGCAGCCAGAGTAGTGCAGAGGGCAGCGCTGTAAATATAATGTGCTCGATGGTTTGGACCTCTTCACCACAATCGCAGAGAGCAGAGTCCCGCCATCCCCACTTGTGATGGAAGTAAATAGTTGCAGCGCCCGCCTGCGACACCAGAGTTTGCGTGGCAGATTGAAACCGTCTGGTCTTTTCGTGGGGTCTATCGCTTGCGGGATAGACCCAGTCGCATGACTCCACTCGTCCTTCCAACTGTGTCATATGATATCCAAACATACATGTCCCATTATCCTCAATCACCCAGAACGCTCATTAAGTTAAAGACGGCCCTGCTAATTATATTGACAATACAAATGTCCGGCCGTTTTATCATTACACGTATCGTATTTACATTTCTACGAAAATTCTAGTCTGTTTCGTATAGGAATAGACAGAAGAAAAAAAAGGTTCTTATAGTGCCAGTATTAGGCCGACGTTCAATAAATTACATCTCTAAAGTTGATGCTCTAAAATAAAATGTTGATGATATCAATATTTTCGTCTAATTTATTCACCAATGCTTTTTACTACTTTTTACCTCAGAATTTCTAAATAATTAAAAAAAATAGTTCCATTTGCCTTAAAATAAAGAAAGTATACTTATAAAATACCCAAAGAGCCAGAGATAAGCAACACTCAACAAATGAAACGTTTAGTTATGGAGGGTAGAGGTCACAGTCTGTGGTAGAGGTACATTTAGTTCTGCTCGTTGACCGGAGGTGTCATTATTATATTGCACCTTTGAATAATTATGTCGAATTCGTACATATATAGTTTTAATTATATACTGTTTCTGTTATAGTAACTAAACTAAACAGAAAATGTTTAGAATCCCTGCTTCCGTGTCCCTCTAGAGTCTATTGTTACTCGGTATGAACTATAAATGATTGTAAAACCAACACACATTAACACACATATAACATCTAATTAATCGTTCGTTATGGATCTTCGTTGCAGCTACTTATGCAAACAAATAATAAGTAAGTACTAGTAGTTGTTATGTATTCAATAGGGGGTAACTCCGAATATGATATTTATATATAGGGGTAGGGTTTTTAGCACAGATATATAAGACACAAAAATGTTTCTTCTAAATCCGTGGTTTTTAGCCAGGCACGTCAGTTTGAAAATAAATATATGTACTACGCACAACACCCAGGTCTTTGATTTATCAGTAGTCCTCAACAAAATAAACCAGGGATCATCAAATGGCGGACCGCGGTCCGGATCCGGACCGCCGACCTATTTTGTGCGGACCTTAAGTAAACAATAACTTGTATTGTATTACTGACTTGAGTACATAATTTATAAATGCTTTTTCACTTCTCATGCTCTTAAAATGTTAATTTAGTCTCTGTATATCGGGACTGAAGTTCCTTATTAATCTCTAGGGATTAAAGTAATTTTTTTTTTATTGACTTTGAAAACCCCTAAACAGCCAATCGGGGTGTTTGTGGTTGGAATATTGTCGCCATTTTTAGTGATTGTGTATAGACAATTTTTGGGTGTGAAAATAACCTAAAAAGACAACTGTGCAAAAATGATTAATTATTACGCATATAAATCAATTTAACTAGATTAGTAATGAACTATAGAGAAAATCACTTCATTACACAATACAGTATCTACCTAGTACCCACACATATCTGTATAGGTATCTCTACTGTGTTACTAGACTTTTTATTTATTCAATTACAATGATACACACAACAATAACATAACTTAAACTAAACAAAAACAATAATAAAACTATGAATTAAGGCCTAAAGATAAAAAATTTGCTCCAAGTCGCCGTCAGCGGGTAGCGTGCCCAGAAGGCTGGCTGCATTGCCACGTTGGATGGTAATACTAGGGAGATTAGGGGTAACTTAATTTTATTTTGCATGATCCAATTAGTTTTAAAATAGGTCGTTTTCACGTTTGAACCTTTTGGCTAAAAATGCCAGCATTTAAAGCCTGAGTGACTTCACTAAGTAAAAAAAATAAAGAACCGCGAAAAAAATTTTCTTTGCTTTTTGAATGTTCATTAATCGTATTGAGCACAATATTTCAACAATTAATGTGTATAGGGCAACTTTATACCGAAAGTACGGAACAATAAATATTGTAATTTTGTGTAATAGAACGTCGTTTTTTTCCTCGCATTCAAAGTGAAAAGTAGAGTGTTTAACGCGGGACTAAACAACCATAATGACACTCGATCTATAGTCACCCTCGCTACGCTCGGGTGGCTAAACACCTGGTGTCATTATGGCTTGTTTTAGAACTATATATTTAAACAATCTACTATAATAAACTCATGTAAAATCATAATTTTATTTTAAAAACTGGACCCCTGAATGAACTAATTGGTGATCCTTGAAATAAACCATTAGGATCCAACTAACTAATTTCTAAAGTCACAGACTCGTACGAGGTAACAACCTTAATTATTTTCAGTTTAATCAGAACAGTAATAGTAATAATAATTGTAACTAGCCGCGCCAATCTGCAGGCAATTTATTTTCTTAATTGGAATACGGCGATTATTCTCTGGCCCATATATTACTAGGTCTAGGATGTAGATATGAAACATTTATAGTTAAACATACAAGGCTAAGTCTCATAACGAGTCGTAAATAGTTCAAAGTTCAGATCTGTTCAAATATTGAGTGACTAATAATTATATCCCTTAGTGATCCGGTAGACGTGAGCAGGATCAACAGCTTAATCAACAGCTTATAAGCTACTGTTCCGTACCAGTATTAATAATTAGATTTGCGTTAATTTTTTTTGGAGTTGAAGGTAGAGGACAAAAAGTTTTAAATTATTTACGATTTTCATGGTCATGGACAATAAGAGAATACATTCGTCAAGTACCAATACTCTTTGGTACCTGTGAATGTTTTTAAACGTTGACATTGTCAAAATGACAATGTCAACTTAAGTATTTCTTCATAATCAAAGTGCTGTCATAATACAGTTAAAAGGTTTTATCTTACATATATAGATACAAGAAATCAAAGTACATAGAAAAACTAACTGGTACTCACCTGTGGTCCAGACCGGGAATAGAACCCGGTACCGCTGGATATCCGGCCCAGCGCCTTAACCACTTTTCCACCGGAGCACGCAGCAAGCGCCCTCAATTTTACCATCTACTTTGACTTTCGTATCATTCTAGTTTAATAGGTTTTTAACCTAAACGCCATCTATGAGAACACGTATTACACATGTATCCCACCTCAACGCATAAACTTTACAGCCATGACAATTGAGCGTAAGATGGCGCTAATATTAATACTACAAATGAAAGAAACATTATGTTTCTTTATTGGTTTTTAATGCGGGTAAATTACACCACATTTTTAAGATACATATATAGATACAAGAAATCAAAGGACATAGAAAAATTAAATTGTACTGATTGAATCGACATAATTTGATGAATTTCTCTTGGAACGTAAATTTTTGGTCAGCCGTTATTAAAATTGATCCGCAAAAAAAAATAAGCAGTTAAATCATTTGGGCAGCATACAAAGATTTGGCTCGCAATAAATAAAATCGGGCGGCAACTCTTGTTCATCAAACAGTTTAAAAACGGTTAACATTTTAACCAATATTAATCTGCTTTTTTTATCATTTGGCTGCCTAATAAACAGTCGAGCTGCAAAATAATTACTTGGGTAGCAAGATTTTACAATTGGTCAGCAGAGAGTTTAATTGAGATATACAGGGTGTCACTGTGATATATACTGGGTATCACTGTGATATATACAGGGTGTCACTGTGTTATATACAGGGTGTCACTGTGATAGATACAGGATGTCACTGTGATATATACAGGGTGTCACTGTGCTATATACAGGGTGTCACTGAAATGTATACAGGGTGTCACTGTGATAGATACAGGATGTCACTGTCAGCAGAGAAAACATGTCTGTAAGCAGTTTAATTGAAATATACAGGGTGTCACTGTGATATATACAGGGTGTCACTATGTTATATACAGGGTGTCACTGTGATAGATACAGGATGTCACTGTGATATATACAGGGTGTCACTGTGTTATATACAGGGTGTCACTGTAATGTATACAGGGTGTCACTCTAAAAACGAAACAGCTCCCAAAAATAGGTAGGTTAGGGTTATTTTTTTTTGATGACCCTAAAACGAAACGGCTCCCAAAAATAGGTAGGTTAGGGTTATTTTTTTGATGACCCTAAAAACGAAACGGCTCCCAAAAATAGGTAGGTTAGGGTTATTTTCTTTTTGATGACCCTAAAAAAGAAACGGCTCTCAAAAATAGGTAGCTTAGGGTTATTTTTTTTGCTGACCCTAAAAACGAAACGATACACGTTGTGAATAAATAATATAACTTCTAAACATTATGAGATGTATAAAAAATCGAAATACCAATTTTATATGAGCCCATCACAGTGACACCCTGTATACATTACAGTGACACCCTGTATATAACACAGTGACACTATGTATATATCACAGTGACACCCTGTATATATCACAGTGACATCCTGTCCTGTATCTATCACAGTGACACCCTGTATATATCACAGTATCACTCTGTATCTATCACAGTGACACCCTGTATATATCACAGTTACATCCTGTATCTATCACAGTTACACCCTGTATATAACACAGGGACACCCTGTATATATCACAGTGACACCCTGTATATATCACAGTGACACCCTGTATATATCACAGTGACATCTGCTACTTGACAGCTGACAATTACCGAATGACAAAATGCGCACACGATTGGCGGCAGAATAGTTGCGCCCAGTTAGGTTTTATTGCCCCCTTTTTTTTGATGAACAAAATGAAATATTTTGCTTACCTACTGATTGCTTACCAAAATTTGATTTACCGTAGATCGCTTAATGCAGCTCAAATATTTAATTTGCTGACCAAAATAATTTAGAGCAGATCAGTATATCATTAATTGCAGCCTGATTTATAATATAAATGTTTGCTTACCATAAGTTGCTTGCCAACTAGCTATTTTGGCTGACCAAATACATATTTCTGCTGACCAAAATATGAATATTTTGCTGATCGATTAAATGATACCCATTTCTCTTATTGTTGGGGCCCACCAAATAAATATCAAATGTAATTTTTAGATTTCCAACATTTGTATTTGCGTAGCTCGAAACAGAATAAAATATCGCTCGATTTGATTTTTTTATATATCACAGGAAAAAACACAATCATTAAAAAAATGCTCCTTTATATTTATTTGCTTACCATTTCTGCAATGTTAAGACAATCATTAAATACATGTCAAATATTTTTTACGTAATTCCAAAAAGATTAAAATATCGCTCGATTTGATTTATTCTATAGCTCACAGAAAAAAGCTCAATCATTTAAATGCTCATTCAAATAATAAAAAGCTCATATGCCGTAATTTATTTTGTATGAAAGGTAAAAAAAAATATTCTTGTATTTAACACAAAGCGATATACCAGGTAGCTTCTGTTGACGTGCGAAGCAACGTGTCGAATTTAACGCAAATCAAAAAAAACACGGTGTATACCTATTTTGGTTCGAAAGCTAGAGCCCTGTGACGTACGGACAGACGGACAGCGGAGGCTTAGTAGGTACGGAGGTTCCGTTGCGTACGGAATCCGAAAAAGGAAAAAATTGTGGGTGCTCTCTTATTCTCTGTAGATCGTCAATATTTTTAGAAATTCGTGACTACATTACCTATCTCGAAAAGTTTATTTCGCAATGCGTAGATATGTGAGGGCGAAGCAATCACTGCCACTTTTCTCACTCAAAATTATAAATGTTGTTATCAATACTTAGGCGAAGAACACACTGAAATCGCTCGTCGCCGCGATTTTTTCCGTGTAGCTGCGTATAGTAGTTGCGAGTCGCCGCGATTTACGCGCCAGTGTGCGCCACCCCGCGATTTTTCTATACAAATCGATGATTCTACATACAAAGTTGAAAATCGCTGAGTCGCGTGTCGCCGCGATTCGCGCTGCAGTGTGAGATCCGCCTTACACTCATGATTATAAGACTGTCGAATATCAATACTTACACTCATGATTATAAGTCTGTCGAATATTAGACCTCGCAATCTACCTAAATTTAAATGTACACGTATAATGTTAATGTATCTAGAAAATGATTCAAAATGCAACACGTCTAAAACATAGGTGAGATGGGTCACTGTTCATTCATACTATTTTGTACCTAAATCCTAGATGATACTCGGTTAAACTCCAACAAATAGTCGGATACGCAACACGTGCGTAAAAGATAAGATAAGTAATCAAACATCTCCTGTGACTATCTCGTTGCTCCAGTTTCAGTAAACGGTTCCTCAAGGACGCGCGACCCTATCACACGAAATAATGCATCCAATTGAATGCACTCCGGCTGATAAATGTGTTAAACAAAGCAATAAGTTATGCTTCGAGCTTATTCATATCTAACTGGCCTTGTATGCGTACATAACTATTTAACTGCAGTAAATACAGTATGGCAGGGAAAATATACGTAGTTAAGCCAAATAAGAATATTATCAAACCGCAATTAGAATACGATTGAGCAAATAATGTCATTTTTGAATGAATACACGAAATGACATTGTCAATGGTACAGTGTGCAGATAAATTAAAATACATATTTCAGTACGAAAAAGTTCTAAAGCTTGAGAAAAAAACGTACATTATTTTACCACCTTTAATAAATTAGAAATAATGTATAATTATATTCAGGAACACCATCCAAAATTATTCTCCACCTCTTTTTTCCAGTCGTTTTAGTGATTGAAGCTAATGCCTCTAATGTTATAGCCTCAATCTTTACCACGATTCATATTGTATACTATACAATAGTACATTATGTATCTAGGGTGGTAAGTAAGGAATTACAAACGAGTGTTTGTTATAAGCCCTCGGCCGAGATGAAACCGAGGGCTTTAATAACACGAGTTTGTAATTCCTTTACCGCCCGTGGCACACACAATGTTTTTCATCACACTTGTCTTCTTCTGAAATCTTAATAATATAATCTTACTAATCGCCCCAGTATGACAAGAAAATATTAAAACAGACAGTGACATTAGTGACATATGTCCATAGACAATGCGAATGTCAAGTCACGTTCGGAAACCATAGCGGTAAAGACCTAAAACGGCCATATTAGTTGATTTTATATTTGCAAAATACTGAAATACATTATTTAAACATTTAATTAATGATACCGAAATATGTTTTTACATGTATTTGCAATAACAGTTATCTTTAAATAAATATTTCAGTGATAAAAGTTAAAAAAGTAAGTTGGCGTTTCCTTTGAACATGACAAATAAGAATAAAACAGAACCAGCGTTTCAAATTTAAAAAGAAAACCATTACGCCCTAGGGCGTAATAGGTCATTTACGGCCCGCAGAACCTACGTGCAATGACGCCATTTTCGAGCAAGTGTGATGAAAATTTATTTTCGACAGGTACAGCGATTCGGTCACGATTCGATAATATGAAAATTATGTGGAAAATAATGACAGATTTGTTAAATACTGTCGACTTGAATATTTGTTCATAAAACAAATGACACAGCATTTACCAAGAACAAGTAGAGTTGTAATCATCATCAATAATTTAAAAGTTACACTCTTGTCGGTGGAGTAGCTTCCGATCGATCTTGCCTGATGTACGCCAGCTTCTTGACATTTTGATAAGACACGACACCAACTTTTTCCTTTTTTAAGTGGTAATATGTAGTGAATAATTATGCTGAAGCATACGTTGTAAATCTATTATTTATAACGTGCCTGCACTTAAACTATGAAAATATCATAGGTTGACTTATAATTATATTTATTCATTGTATGTACTTTTTTGCTAACGGTACTTCGGAATCGTATTCTAATCGCGATTTGATAATTCACACTGGGCGAACTCTTGATTGTTCATATTTGTAGACCAATTACAGTATGTAGGTACCTTAAACTCCTTATAGTATTATATGTAAGTATCTTTTTTTCCCGCCTATTCGATCACAGGATCTTATAAGACAAATAAATTGTTAAAACAAAAAATAAAAACCGACTTCCAAAAACTTAAACTAAAAAACAGAAAATAATATGTTAATTACCCCAAAGAAATGGATAATCAACGATTCATAACATAACTACATATACAGATATTTATAGTTTTTAACCTGTTATTTTTAAAGTCGGTGCCTGCCACTGCCACGCAAAGCTGGCTATGCTGAGCTCCTTAGCTGGCACCGACTTCAAAAATAACAGGTGAAAAACTATAAATATCTGTATATCTGTGTATGTATATATGAATCGTTGATTATCCATAGAATAGAATACGTTTATTTCGTCATCACAGGTAACAGAAAGGTGACAGTAATGCATTATATGTACAATGACCATGATGTACCAATTTGGCATACGAACATGTTTACTTACAATACAATTAAAACAATAATCACTTACTTACAGATATAAATTAATTAACCTAAATTGTGTAAAAGAATGTATCACCTTTTGTTAAAAAAAATGTCAATAAATTTTTCTTTGGGGTAATTAACATATTATTTTCTGGTTTTTAGTTTAAGTTTTCGGAAACTAGTCTGGTTTTATTTTTTAACCGGCTTTCAAAAGAACGACGGTTCTCAATTCGTCTGTATGTTTTTTTTTTTTTTTTGTGTGTTTGTTCACCGATTACTCGAAGACGGCTAAACCGATTTTGAAAATTCTTTTTTGTTTGAAATGGTATATTTCAGAGGTGGTCCCATTGCATCCAAATCAGGATCTGATGATGGGATCTTGGAGAAATCGAGGGAACTCTTCAAATATTATAGGCACACATATAGAGATTTTGGTATTTTTCGTAGTTTCTCGAGCATTTCTTATGAGAAATGAGTTTCTAAAGTTAACCGACTTCAAAACAAAGAGAACATTTTATGTAGGTTTATTCTTCGATTACTTGAAGACGGCTAGACCGATTTAGAAAATTCTTTTTTTGTTTGAAAGGGTATAAATCAAAAGTGGTCCTATTGCAACCAAATCAGGATCTGATGATGGGATCTTGGAGAAATCGAGAGAACTCTTCAAATATTATAGGCACACATATAGCGATTTTGGTATTTTTCATAGTTTCTCGAGCATTTCTTATTAGAAATGAGTTTCTAGAGTTAACCGACTTCAAAACAAAGAGAAAATTTTATGTAGGTTTGTTCTTCGATTACTTGAAGACGGCTAGACCGATTTAGAAAATTCTTTTTTTGTTTGAAAGGGTATAAGTCAGAGGTGGTCTCATTGCAACCAAATCAGGATCTGATGATGGGATCATGGAGAAATCGAGGGAACTCTTCAAATATTATAGTCACACATAACATTGTAATGGTGATTTGGGTATTTTTATAGAGTCTCATGTGTGTTTATCTTAACTGACCTCCGCAAAGGAAAAACGGCATTCAATTTATACGTTTGTTACTCGATTACTCGAACATGGCTGAACATTATTTTCCCATTGCAACCAAATCACGAGCTGATGATGGGATCTTACAGTTATAGAGAGAACTTTTAAAATATTATAGGCACACCTACGGCGAGTTATTTTACATAGTCTCGGCGTTTATTATCGAAATTAGCTTATTGAAAGCCGGTTGTTTTAAAATTTTTATTGTTTTAAAAATTTACTTTATTTTCTTAATTTTTAGTGGTGTTGAAAGAATATTGTTTTGACCAAATAGACTTAAGTCTATTTAGTTAAAAGAAAAATTTTCCAAATCGGTCTAGCCGTTTTCAAGTAATCGAGGAACAAACCTACATAAAAATTACTCTTTGTTTTGAAGTCGGTTAATACTGGAAACTTACTTCTAATAAGAAATGGACGAGAAACTAAGAAAAATACCAAAATCGCTATATGTGTGCCTATGATATTTGAAGAGTTCCCTCGATTTCTCCAAGATCCCATCATCAGATCCTGATTTGGTTGCAATGGGACCACCTCGGAGGTATACCCTTTAAAACAAAAAAAGAATTTTCCAAATCGGTCCAGCCGTCTTCAAGTAAAGTAAGTCGGTTAAAAATACCCCACTAGTTTTATCTTCTTTGCTTTGACTTGTGTTTCGATGATTTTAATTTTAACAAAATAATAATATTTAAATGAAATACCCCTAAGTTACTTAAGTTACTTAGTTTCAACTATTACAACCCAATCAATCAAAACGATGTATACGAACGCATTACCTACATCTTGAATCGTTCTCCATCAACAGCTGTCTAAACCATACTTTTATTTACAGATACATATACAATTTAAGATAGGGTTAATCTTTGGTGAACATAGGTACCTATTATTGATACCGATAGCATTTTATAGTCATTTTTATCGGGTTTCTGTTTGGACGGCGTAGTGGCCCAGGTCAAAAACCTCGTATAAATCGACTCGTGTTCGGCTGAGACTTAATTTAAAGTATTCAAACATGTTTGTGAAGAAAACAGAGTAATTTAGATACGAAATTTTAAACAAATGGTAATACCACAGATCAGGGAACAGAACTGTCGGATGGATTACACGTGTAAATTGAACTATTGGAAAAAGCCACTTTATGGCCAGGTGTGGCATTTTTTCTGTCCAATAGGATAGGGTTATCGGTTTTTAACACTATTCCAAATTTCAAGTCGATAGCATCAGTAGATCCTGGGATATCTTGCTGTGACAGACGGACGGACACAGGGCCGGATTTGGAGGTGTGAAGGCCCTGGGGCAACGAAGGAGCGGAGGCCCCTAACGGACTAGTAGAGGCCCCTACTTATTAGGGAAGTGTTGTGGAGGCCCGGGGCAGTAGCCCCGCCTGCCCTCCCCCAAATCCGGCCCTGGACAGACAGACAGACAGAGTCGCACCATAAGGGTTCCTTTTTTACCATTTTGGTACGGAACCCTAAAAACAACATACAGACGAATTGAGAAGTCCTTCTTTTGAAAGTCGGTTAAAAATATTTGCACCAACGCTGGATTTACACGAGTGCCCTGGGTGACAAATATTCCTTCTTCCAGGGGTGGCAATATTCAGGGCTTGAGCTTTTTCTTTTTACAAGCTTTTATTTAGTTTCACCTGTCCCGGTGTCAGTGTAGACACATGCACAGATGCGTGTCTGTAATCAAATCTTACAAGTTAAATTTGACCCCCTTCCTGGTTTCCGATTGAGTTGAAATTTGACAAGGTAATGTAAAACAGATGACAAAGCAATATTATTATGACATGAGCTGATCTGATGATGGAGCCGGATGGCAGCCATATGATCATCTAAATTACACAAGATAAATACACCGTATTTGGGCTCATTCCATTACTTTTGACGTGCAGTTTGCGATAATATAAAATAGTGCAATCAGTAATAAAAGCTTGTCTCAATAAACATTTTTGACAAAAATTTATCATCTGTTTTGTGTAGAATATGGAGCGGCATTTTTTTCGGTACCTACTCTGTGCGGCTCTAAGGGAAAATCCAGCCCTGATTTGCACCCATTTCAACACCGTCCCGTTTTCAACACAGCAAACATGATTCTGAATTGTTTGAAAAGTATAAAATCTAAATATATGAAATGCGTATCCCAATGGCTAAACGCTCATATTTTTAATCATGTCAATAAATTATTTAAGTAGGTACAATGCATTCTTATACTAAATATTGTACTTAACTTGTTTACCGTCAACGGCGCAGTAATCTGTATTATCGCCAGACTTGTAAAGTACCTATGCTATGTAGGTTTCGTCACATTTCAATTACTAACAAGATATTTTTTATAAGTGCTTTCTTTATCATCAGAGCCCGGAAAATCCATAGCAAAACAAAAGACTGTCGCAATTCAACTAGTGTGAGAAACATTTTTTTATCGATATCGATTGTTGTGTAATATGAGAAAAAAATGGCCCACCAAATGAAAAAAAAATAATACAAAATTTCACATAGGTTTTTATAATTAATTATACAGGTACAGATGCAATTTCTTCCTCGAAATCCACGTCAGTACACACAGCAGCACATGACATCTTATTGGGTTTGTTATAGTGATAGGAGAATAATTAGTTTTTCAACATTCTCTGGGAGAAGACTACTTTTATGTAATATAAGTATATATGAAATATAAGTAACGTTGATAATATAAGTTACGTTGCATTTTAGATGAAATAACACATATAAAACAAACCCTTAACTTACTACTTCTTTTGCGTTTGGCGTGAATGATTATAAAATAATGTACCTAAACATATCGGTATATGTTTTTTTTTAGACAAAACTTACTCGATATCGATAAAAAAATGTTTCTCACATTAGTTGAATTGCGACAGTCTTTTGTTTTGCTATAGATTTTCCGGGCTCTGTTTATCATACAGGGTGATTGGAAATTCGACCTATCCCTTGAAAGGGGTTATTCTAGAGCTTATTTGCAATGATTTAAGTCCAATCAACCGGGGGTCAAAACTCAATGGTTATCAAGTTATTTGACTTTTAACTTATTTTTTTTAAAACCCGCCTTTCGATCTAAAACTGCTTATTGTGAAAAAACTACTTAAATTAGTAATGAAAAAGAGCCATCATCTAATAGCCAATAAATGGTTGATTACGAAAAATCCAAAAAACATGCCAAAACCTTTGAAAATGTTACCAATAAAAGAATTTAAAGTCAAAAGTTTTTGGATTTTGTTCAAAATTTTGTAATTCTTTGAGGCATTACTTAAAAAAAAATTACGACACTTCGCGTAAAAATTACTAAAATTAGTTCCTCAGTTCATAAGCTTTCTAAAAAGGTAGAATTGTTGACATTTTTTGCATAACTTTTTAAAATAACATTAATAATAAGAGAGGTGGTAGAGAATTTCGCCTAGCGTACCGGATCCTTAATCAGTTTGTTTGTGTCACTTTAGTTTCTCCGTGGGCAACTAAAGTGACACAAACAAATTTTTGTCTTCGGTTTCTTATTTTATCTCATCTTCTTAGGTTAGAAGTCACTAAAAGTAACCTTCCGTGATATTTCGGTTAGTAATTTATCTGTAAGTTACCGGTTGCCTTAAGTTTGCACCTGGTTTCCTTGGTGTAACTTACAAATTAGGTGCAAACTTAACGCAACCGGGAACTGATTGATAAATTACTTATTGAAATATCACCGAAGGCAACTTTTAGTGATTCCAATCCTAAGAAGATGAAATAAAATAAAAAACCGAAGACAAACAAAACCCACGGATAAACTAAAGTGACACAAACAAACTGATTAAGGGTCCGGTACGCTAGGTGATATTCCCTACCCCCTCTCTTATTATTAATGTTATTTTAAAAAGTTACGCAAAAAATGTCAACAATTCTACCTTTTTAGAAAGCTTATGAACTGAGGAACTAATTTTAGTAATTTTTACGCGAAGTGTCGTAATTTTTTTTTAAGTAATGCCTCAAAGAATTACAAAATTTTGAACAAAATCCAAAAACTTTTGACTTTAAATTCTTTTATGGGTACATTTTCAAAGGTTTTGGCATGTTTTTTGGATTTTTCGTAATCAACCATTTATTGGCTATTAGATGATGGCTCTTTTTCATTACTAATTTAAGTAGTTTTTTCACAATAAGCAGTTTTAGATCGAAAGGCGGGTTTTAAAAAAAATAAGTTAAAAGTCAAATAACTTGATAACCATTGAGTTTTGACCCCCGGTTGATTGGCCTTAAATCATTGCAAATAAGCTCTAGAATAACCCCTTTCAAGGAATAGGTCGAATTTCCAATCACCCTGTATAAACAGGTCTTTGCAAACATTTGACATTGGATAAGAAAACTGTTATTGCGTCTGAGATGGCTTTGTGCTCACAACTGCGTTCACTGGAGTTCATGTTTCTTTTACGTATACAACATAAGAATCATTCAACTATTCCACAATACAGACAGAATCAACGTAGATTAACACATTAGCTGCGTTAGCGCCAAACCGAAACTTACTGCCAGTGCTAATACGATTCGAATACTTCCTGTATGAAGAATGCCAGGTTTGCGTTACGACCTACATTTTCCCGTGTCATGACCTGACTTGAAAGGTCCCTAAAGACATGGAAATTTACCAATTTGAAAAAGAAACATTCTGATCAATAGACCATATCCTTGTGTATATACAGCTACCGTCGCTCAGGGATCTGTGTAATATTTTGAAAGTTATAGACGTTTTTCAAAACCATTAATTTTACGGGAACATAGTCTAGTGATGGGGCAATAAAGGATCGATAATAACTTTTTTAATTGACATAATAATGTGTCTGTTTACCCTGATGGTTGGCTGGTAGAGAATACCTTACGGCATTAAGTCCGCAATTTGTACCTTCTTATATCGTGCAATAAAGTTTAAATAAATAAATGATATTTATTATCATCATTGTTCTGTTTTACTGAGCATTCATAAATCATCAAAATAACAGGATTTGGCTGTCGACAATAGTTTCAGCTATAAGTCAGCTATATATATTAAGTATCTAGTGATGGTATCAAATTACTTACAGAAATGTTATCCAAGGATATCGTTTCAGGACACCTGTTTCGGCTTTTATTTTTCGATAGCTGATCTTTAACATACGACAGTTTTTTTGATGATGGACTTACGAAAATCGAACTTTCTTCCTTGGGAATCGTTTTCTGGGCGCAAGGAACCTCACTGATATGTTGATATTGCGCATTTTATTGATTATTTATGTAACCAAACGTAAAGCAAAGAAATGTACCACGCAATTGTTAGATCGTAAATATGATAACGGTAGGGTAGACCGGGGACAACTGAAACAATTTATGTTTAATCGCCTGCAACATTTTTATTTTTATATTTAGAAAGGTGTGGAACTAATTTTTATTAAGGAAATTTATGTAGTTTTTAAATAAAATTAGTTTTAAAGGTCTATTGCCCATGGTTATCTTATAATAGGGAATTAAAGAGGAAGTGGGAGAGTGGTTCAATTGACCCCTTATGAGTGTCAATTGAAACACTATGCGGGGTCATTTGAAACAACTTAATAAGTTTGTGAAAAATAAATTAAATTTATTATTTTTATCTTTATTATTGACTGTCATGTTATACAAAGAGATCACCAAAAGATCACTATCGTAGTACCAAAATTACAAAATTTATCATCGTCTGAAGATCGCGATTAAAGAAACGGATGTAAAAAAAAAGATACACGACTTCTAGTATTTTTTGTTGCGGTTACCTCTTACATTTAGCTTTATCATGGTAGTTTTAATACAACAATAAAATTTGCTTATATGGAATAGTGGAAAAAAAACATAAATGTGTCTCATACAAAATGGTTGTTTCAATTATAACCATGTTTCAATCATAACGAGTCTATAGGCCAACAAGATAGACGTACCTACGCCATATAAAATATAAAACAAAACTTTAACCATATCCGCATAAAATATATTTTCGAAATAACTATCATAATAATCAACTTGTTGCAGAATTTAAAAATAAAACATTATTTTACGTTTAACGAACGTAGAAACTTAGGTAGTTTACAGATAAAATATATTAATAATAGGTAATTGCTCGTTACTTATACAATAATGAGATATTGATGTCAACGATTCGCCGGGTCAAAGGCAAAACCACCTATCTGCCAATCATTAATTGTAGGAGATAGTTGGTTTTTCCTTTGACCCGGTGAATTATAGGTAAACCATAAATAACAGAAATAAAAACATTATCAGAGAAAGCCACCTATAATGTTAAAAGAAATATTTTCTCAAAATCAGAACCCCATTTTATTTATTGTCGGTTACTTGTGGGGACGGTTAAAACATGGGGCCGTTTGAAACGTTTCAATCGTCCACAAGCTCGTTGTTTCTATCGTCCCCAAAGCACATATTTAACTTCAAGGTCAAATATTAACCTATTAATAACACTCCATCACTGTTTAATGGCACTTAGAATATTCTATAATTCACACACAAAACACTTAATAAGTTCAATTTGTCAAACTACACAAGAACACAAAATTATATGAAAATATATGAGAGCACAGATACTTACTTTTTTGGTCAAAAATTTTCAACGGCTCCCTGACATGACCTCGCCAGTCGGGTGCTCGAGCGTTACTGGTTCAAACTTGTAAAATGGCCGCCCGCGTGGCGTGAGTATTGCCTCATCGGCGTAGGTATTGTGGTTTTCGAGAAATTTAACTTGTTTCATTCATAACGTGTTTCAATTGTCCCCGGTCTACCCTACACCTGATTTATTGAAATGCAGTCATTTTTACCATTGGCAAAAAAAATCAATATCAAATGATTTTGTGTAAGTGTGTATGTGTGGTAAGTACACGCATTTATGCTTTAATGAAAACAGAAATTAACGACATCATAGTTGAAATGAAATGCGATAATCTGAAGAACGTTGTGATGATATGTTTGTTATGTTTAGTTGGTTTACGATAAGGCAATGACGTTTAGATTGTTTACATCCACAAGCTGTTTCAAAATCATCTGCAAATAACAGGTACCATTACCAGGTATATTTACCATCCCCCCCCCCGCCCCTTTATCTCCGAAACTATTAGACGTAGAATTTTGAAAAAAATGTGGAAAATAGTCCTACACCTATAGATTACAGGAAAACCTATAAGAAGACTGTGCAATAAAGTATAATTGTTTTATATTGTTTTGAACGTACGGCCTCCACGTGAGTCTAACTCACATTTGTCCGGTTTTTTTATTCAATCTAAAAAAACTGCTGCAACAGTGATACAAACTATGCCATTACACTATACTTCATATCGACGTTGGCCAGCTTTGCTTTATCAGATACGTACTGTATTCTCTTTATTTTTGGTTTTACTAATTGTTACACTTTGTAACAATTGATTTTTTGCCGATGGCGACGAAGAGGGAACGGACCTCATCTTATCACTGTACGTAATTGAAATAAACTACGTTGTATAACTTTTTTTAGCTTCATTACCTTCAGTCTTTACACATTTGCTCATATCGAGCTTTTGACGCGATCGTTTCATTTTTCGTTTGTTTGCGGAGATGTGTGAACACTACACAGCACTATGGCCAACTAAAGCGCTGCGTAAGCACATCTCGGCGCGGTACGGGGTGGCGGAGAACGGCCAAATACTACCCGTATCGCACCAAATGAGAATAATTGCCTTTCTGTGCGTTACGCACATCTATAATCTGAAGTAACCTAGACATCTTAGTTAACGTCGTCGTTATAAAACAAGAACGAAACCATTTACATGGACATTCGAGCTTCCTGGCCATCCTTAAACTTAAATTGACGCAGACGATACATTAGTTGAATACAGCATACAAACTTTTGCGGTCACTTTTTCATTCAACATCCCGTTTTTAAAAGCGTATGTCGGCTAATTTTGGTCACTTCCCGCCACGACAGGCCCCAGACGTAACTCGATCTTTATCGTTCTTTTGCCCACTCTTGGCGAACGAAATTAAGTCCCACCTGCTCAGCGACCAAGGAGGGCGAAGCGGCAAAAGGAACAAAAAGATGGTTTATTAAAGATTTGACCTTCGTGACACGCTCGAGGACACGGGAAGTGGCGGTAAAGGATGTCCCGCGAACACGCAACATCTGGTCTACTACTCAGTTCGGTTAGGGTTCTGTCAACAGATGTAAGAATATAAGTCTGTCCCTTCATCCGTAAAATTCATCTCTATACTGACTACCTAACTTCATAAACTGAGTTCGTGGAAATCTTCTTTTTTGACGGTTAAAAACGTTGTACATTTTTGACATTCTTGCGGCGGCGACGCGCGGGCCGCGCGGCGTTTCTTCTTTAGCTGAGGCAATTAGAAGTTCGGCTGTCTATTTTATTGACTGACAATATGTAATGTATCCCACCAAAAACATTCTGTAAAAAACTAGCCAAGTCTCGAAGGAGATGCTTGTTTATCTCTAAAAAGTAATGAAATCTAGACAAAGTCGTGCCAAGTCTAAGGTTCCTTACTGCGATTTCTTTATTATTATAGTTAATGTTGTGTGACTTGGCCGTTGAATATTCTTTATACGTTAGTGGGTACAAGTCAATTTTGTTTTGTACCCTTGTGTACCCTTCAACGGCCAAGTCACACAACATTAACTATAATAATAAAGAAATCGCAGTAAGGAACCTTAGACTTGGCACGACTTTGTCTAGATTTCATTACTTTTTAGAGATAAACAAGCAGCTCCATCGAGACTTGACTAGTTTTTTACAGAATGTTTTTGGTGGGATTTCACTTCTTTTTGTAGAAACGTGGGCATATTGATTTATTTTATTAGATTTTCTTATTTGACACAGTTTTTTTCTTTTTAGGAGTAGTTTTTTTTTTATAATCAGGGTCACCAGGTACTCCAGATCTACGATTATCCTAGTTTTTATAGTTTTCCCTTTATGTGGCCATTAAAACCTAACTCTGTACCAAATTTCAGCTCTCTGAGTTTATGGGAAGTACTAGTTCTATTCTGATGATCATGAGTGAGTGAGTGAGTGTCATAAATGCGAAACTTTGCTTTCGCTTAACTTCGGAACTAAATGACCTACAGACTTGAAATTTTGGATTTTAAGTATGTGATTTAGCTTACTGGATGACGAAAATTTCTGCGTTCTGGTCTTATCCAGAGGTTCTCAAATAGGGGCCTGAATATGCGGCGAAATGGTTCCAGTAAAGGATGTGTTTGCTTCGCGCTCGACTTGGCGGGGGCACTGCCGTGCCCCCAGATTTGTCGGTAAAAAATTAAAAGACAAGAAGTATTAGTTTCAGTATTTTTAACCAACTTCAAAAAATAAGGTTTTCAGTTCTTAGGCATCTTTTTATGTATGTTCCGCGATTACTTGTAGACCGATTGGACCTCCTAAATGGCCCCATCGTCTGGATCTAATGAAGGGATCTTGGAGAAATCGAGAGAACTCTTCAAATATTATAGACAGACCTATACCAATTTTGGTATTTTCAATAATAAATAACTCTTACATCTGTTCATTTAATAGAGAACTTTCAAACAAACAATCGTCAAAAGTACTTTCCTGCGTGCAAAATTCAAATAATTGGCTACTGACTGTATAGTGTACAGTTTCTAAAAAAATAAAGTCGGGGCACGGATCCCAGCTTACGCAAGCCAGTTTCACTCTTGGTAATCTTGGTATGTTTTTTACTAAATGGCATACTAACGACTTTTATAATCAGTCGTGACTCCCCAGGCAGCCATATTGTTTTAAAAAATAACATAGGTAATTAGCATGAACAATATTTTCGCTCATTGCTAAACAGAAATTTCAAAAAGAAACAGATGTGATGTGAGCAATCCTAAACAAAATAAGTTACGCAAAATGCATTTTTTTTAGTTTAAATTTTATAGCTACCAAGGACCTAAGTCCGCCGGTTTCTTTAACGCTGGTTGGTGAGGTCAGTGAGTGCGTGCTGTGCGTGCTGCGGCTAGTAAGAAAAAACTTATTGATGTGTGTGTGCGGCTCGTAAGAAGTACAAAGCAACCGGCCCACTACTAATAATGCTTCAGTTATCTGTTGGCGAGACTCCGTCCGGCTATTTATTTTAAGCGGGTGCCCCTTGAAATCTCGACAAACTTTTCATCGAATTTCATTTCATCGAAAACGATTCATAGAATATTCAGTATAAATATTATCTCTTGGAGTATTATGGCTTCGTCGCCTATTCATTACATACTAAAACAATTATTAGAACAACGGTACAAGGATTTTTAAATGCTTAAAATTAAAAATACATTTAATAAACTATTTAAAAGACAGAACAACAAAATATCGCTGTTCATTTCTTCGTCGTATTATTCATACAACTATGTAATTTCATTTCATATTTGATTACATATTTTAAGAAAAAATAATACCTACAAACTGCAAGATAGAAAACTGGGCTGGGCTGGCTGATATAGAGAGCTCGCAGATTCAGACGATGTACGGTGCAAGTTAAAGTAACACTCTTCAAAGCGTACTGTACATCACTGTACACCTGCAGTCTATGGAGCAACCACACCAAGCGATCGCTAAATGCACTGCGCGTCCAGTATAATGACGCGTTCAGGGTACTGTTGCGGCTGCCGCGACACTGCAGTGCATCCGGCATGTTCGCGGATGCGCAAGTGGACGGTTTCCACGCAACGCTACGTAAGCGCTGCGCCGCGACGCTGAGCAGGGTTCGCGCCAGCCGCCACAGTCTCCTGGCGGTATTAGCTGATACGTGGGACAGTGGCCTATTGAGGCACTGGACCTCTTTACATTTAAGTTGTCGTACTAACCTAGTTATGTAAGTCATGTAATACTAACGAAATATGGATCACGTCGTCCGATATAAATTAATTTTATTTTATTTTAATTTTATCTTTTATAGGTAGAAGGATAAAGGGGAGGTTACATTATTAAAAACTCAAAATAAAGGTTCAATTAGTTAAAAAAAGTAGGTTAGGTTAGGTTTGAAGTTCAAACCTAACCTAACCTACTTTTTTTAGGCAGTTCGTTTTTATTAGGGGACGTAATTCAAACTTTGAACTACGTCCCCTAACAAAAAAGAACTGCTACCAATACAGTAGATTAGGTTAGAACTGTGACCCCCAACAAAGCCGAACTGCTACCAGAACAGTAGGTTAGGTTAGGTGCGAACTGTGACCCCCAACAAAACCGAACTGCTACCAGAACAGTAGGTTAGGTTAGGTGCGAACTGTGACCCCCAACAAAACCGAACTGCTACCAGAACAGTAGGTTAGGTTAGGTTAGAACTGTGACCCCCAACAAAACCGAACTGCTACCAGAACAGTAGGTTAGGTTAGGTTCGAACTGTGACCCCCAACAAAACCGAACTGCTACCAGAACAGTAGGTTAGGTTAGGTTCGAACTGTGACCCCCAACAAAACCGAACTGCTACCAGAACCAGTAGGTTAGGCTAGGTTTGAACTGTGACCCCTAATAAAAACGAACAGCTACGCGAACAGTAGGTTAGGTTACAGATTAAAAATCTGTGTTGTAAGAATACCTATTCGATCAAATGAAAATATGCGAAACGTTGATTTGAACTGAAATTCGATTAAAAGTTTGTCGATATTTCAAGGGTAAATTTTAAGGGTTTTAAGGTCCTTGATAGCTACAGACAAAGCATGGTCTTAGTTTTGTTTGTTACACCATCCCAGACATTTTGTATATAATACACATTTACCTTTATACTCTATAGGGTATTGTACTGGACTAAAAATCTACATACAAACATCGCTATTCCTATAATGTAAATAAAATGTCTAAATCGGTTAAGGGGTTTAGAAGTTATGGTGGAATAAAGAAACTCACATACATACATAGACCCTGAAAATATAACAATCATTTCTTTGGGCAGTCATGTAAAAAAAAGTTATGTTGCAATTTACTCCGTCTTCGTTTGACACATGAATCATTTGTATGAAATAATGAAAATGCTCTTACATTATTTCACACATATGAATACAAATAGTAAATTATTAAAAAAATATTATCGCAAGCTCTATTTCACCTCCGAGATGTGCTTTATAACTATCCGTGGCATATAAAAATAAAAATGTTTACATGTTTCCATAATGTTTGTACTGAAGGGCAAGATTCATGATCCTACGATAAATACACATATTCAAGATAAGAGTACGCGTGCGTGACACCGTTTCTTTCATCAGACTAGCTAGTCTTTAAAAAAAAAGGTCAAGACTGAGCCAGATTGCGCTTCGCGAGTTTCTATTTTAATAGAAATTGGTATGTATGTTGCCGCCAACTAGCTTAATTAGCCATTTAGTTAACTGCCTAGCCGTTTCATTTAAATTTTAGGTTAGGTTTGTTATTAGTTAGCTTGTGTCCCCCAGAGCAGAAATAGACGTCGACCTGCTGGCGGGTCATAATTTACTGAAAATGCTAGGCTAACCAAATGGCTGATTAAACCAGTTGGCTGCGACATGTACATATTACTATTTTAAATGAGTGTTTATAGTATTTTTTTTGTAAAGTTTTATATAAACCAGAACTATCTTGAATATTTCAGATTTTCGAGTCCTAAACTGGAAGAAATAGATTTTTGGAAATAACTCAAAACCTGAAAGAACGATGAAATCCAAAAACATCTACAAACTTTTCATTATTATAATATGTGATCTGTGTATATATTTTTTCTACTCCTGTACTTTTATCTGTTTTTTACTTGGTCACGAACACTAATATAAGAACATACATAATATGAGTTCAGAGAAGTCTATACTCTATTCCCCATAAAAGCACTTGTGTCTGCTAGCAGCCACAGACTGCTAAATCTAGGTTAAACTTGGATCAAGGATTACGCGTTCAATACTAACTTTACAATAAAAATGCACAACTACCAACTTAACAGACAAATAAATTGCTGCGGTTTTTAAGAACAACAAAACTTTCCGTACTAAATTTTTTGTTCCCAACATAAAAAAAAAATATTTTTAATATCGTCACTGCGTTTCACTAGCGAGTATACGTCAAATTAAAAACGTTTACCATACACATTTTACATATTTTTACAAACAAAGTTTACCATAGACACATACTTATTATATTGTCAGTCATCTATATCTATATATATAAAAGAAGATGTCCTGACTGACTTACTGGCTCATCAACGCACAGCCGAAACTACTGAAGCTACAAACTTGAAATTTTTACAGCAAGGTGGTTGTATAACGTAAGTAAGGGATAAGAAGGGATTTTTCGAAATTCATCCCCAAAGAGGGTTAAATGGGGGTTGAAACTTTGTATGGGGACCAAACGATTTTTGAAGTAGGAAATCTGAAACTTCAAACATGGACTCTTTAGTATAATTTAAGAAAAGTAATTTCTCCGTTTTGTGAAATTCACCCCCAAAAGGGTTAAAAGGGGGGTCGAAAGTTTATATGGGGTCCACACGATTTTTAAAGTAAGAGATCTGAGACTTTGCACATAGACTAGACCCTTCAATATGAGTACAAAAAAGTAATTTCACGGTTTTTGGAAATTCATCCCCAAAAGGGGTTAAATAGGGGTTAAAACTTTGTATAGGGACCAAATGATTTTTGAAGTTGGAGATCTGAGACTTTGTAAATAGACCCTTCAATATGAGCACAGGAAAGTAATTTCACGGTTTTTTGAAATTCATCCCTGAAAGGGGTTAAATGGGGGCTGAAATGTTGTATAGGCACTAAACGATTTTTTAAGTGGAAAACTAATTGAAATGAATAGAACACAAATGAATTCATCATTAATTAAAATTTATCTCCCAAACGGGTTGAGTAAGTAGGGGTTGAAAGTTTGTTTAGGGACCGTACAATTTTTAAAGTAAAAGGTTTGAAACGCCATGCGTAGCATGTAGCAATTAGTAGATTTTTTTTTGTGTATGTAAGTAACAGGTGGTTTATGAGGTGAATTAATTTTTTTGGAAATAATCCCTAAATGGACTAAATAATTGATTTTCGCGTAAAATGTGCAGTTTTGGGCCCAATATTTGAGGGTTTTGTTTAATTACAACCAAGTTTATGAACAAATATCAGAAACTATTTATAAAGAGTAATTGCCTAATTATAATTTACAACGCAGACGAAGTCGCGGGCATAAGCTAGTATGTCATATTTGCCTTGTTTGCGCGCTATGTTTAATTTTGTATTTTATATTTTAAAACCTAGTCGTAGAAAAAGTATTGTATGCAACGTTGTATTATTAAGTCAAAAAACGCTCATGGCGTCTCTATTTGCGATACTCGCCGCCGCGGCGGCTCGTGTCGCAACCCACGCCATTCGCATTTTTTGACCCTACTTATACAACTGTTGCATAAAATACTATTTTAACTAAATTGCGTTCCTTTCACGGTTAAAAAGCTTGATATTCAATGTTTATATACCTAGTTACGTAAAAATCGGAGTCCTAAATGTACCTATTTGGGTCATGAGATCAAATTTTATACTCAGACGGGGCGAGAACTCGTATGCGAGTTTCATTACATTGCGGGCTTCTTAGGTACAATCAGTTCATTCGATCGATTAAACGCCGCAATGAAATGAAACTGGCATACGAGTTCTCGCCTCGTCTAAATGGGGCCTAACTTACGAAGCAATGTTAGAAGTAGAAAAGCTTGCGCAAACAACATGATCCTGTATCTCTTCCGCGTGTATCTGGGCCAGTTCACGCGGTTCACGCGATTCTAATTGATTGCACTCCTCATCGTTTGGACAGGACGCCAGCCCTCTAAGGGCGCTGATATGATGGCATAAGCGCCGCGGTGGCGTTTTGAAACTGACGCAAGTCGTAATGAAAATCGTGTGCTAAAATTGTTTCGACGGTGCGTGAAGTGCAGCGCTTGTAAAAAGAGTCCGAGTGCGTGTCAGGCTCACGAGTTTATCCAAAACACAAAAATAATCGTCACTTCTGTCTTTAGTTGGATTTTTTTTTCTTTAGATTTCACGTTTAATCAAGTTAGTTGCTAGTAGTATTTTGACGAAAGGGGCAAAATTCGAATGTTTCTTGTAATCGTAAGAATATCGATTTTATTACGTGGCCGTCTGATTGATATGAGCCCATTTTAATTACTCTCCTATATTGTATAAAAAAATCAGCCGACTTTTCCAGTTCAAACAATGCTCTCTCGTCTCGTTCAATAGGTAACCCTAAACTGCGATCTTGGTAACCTGGTATGATTTTAGTACGAATATGATTTAATTGGGCTTATTTAGGGAAACAGTAATATCATGAAATTCTATAATCAAGCCCAAAGGTCAAGCAAGACGCTACTCCGCTAAAGACTCATTATTTATAAAAACAATTTTTAGGCTGCGGCATTTGAACTACTAGTATTAGACAGGAACATTTATTAAACAAATAATACGACTCCATTTAAACGAACACTTAAACCACAGCTTAATAAGTTCTAAGAACCGAAGCGATGGCAGATGGAAATTACTCACACCCTGTATATAAATGTTAAACAGGTTCTTTAGGAAACAACGAATATTTTATCGGTTTCATTACTTATTTCGTTATGATTTCGAGTTAATTCACGTTTCTTTGAAATGTAGATAGAGTTAAGTACAAGATTTAAGTAAACATAATAAAATTAAACGTAATAACCCCCAACTAAAAATTAATATGTAGTTTTTGATTTATGATAAAAAAACGTTCGAAAAAAAAAAACTAAACGCTAATCTCATTGACTCGTCTGCCTATTTACATAATTGCCTACACTTATAATAATGTCCCGTCACATCCCGTAACACAGGGCATCCTAGCTCAGGACCCAAACCAATGTTTCCTCTTTGTAGGTACCCTATGTGATTAATTCAATTAATCATTTAGATAGCTCTTAACCAATTTATTAATCACTCACAAACGAATATTATCTGTTGTTAATACACTGTCTAGTCTACTTCAGCAAATCACGGCACGGCCTTGATACAGAATTAGTCTTCATTTTTTCCACGGATTGTGTCCGTCTGGAATCTGTAGGTACCTATAGCTTTAATGAAAAAGCAGTTAGAAGGCAGTCTGATGTCAATAGTATAGCTGGTAGAGCACACGAAACTTAATATCCAGAAGGATGGTTTGTACAAAGCATGATTATATAGATGAGTTTCTTGTTGTTATGCATTACATTGCACAAATTGATTGATTTCTTTGTGTTGTACTGTCTGGTCAGTTTGATGATAAGTATGTCGTATCGTGATAAAATAACAACGTTACTTTAGCCAAAAATATCTGATTATGGCTTGGATAAAGTCGCAGAGAGGGCGCTAGTTATGACTGACCATTTAGTATTAGATCCTTTTTGAGTGATGCAGACAGTTTAGATTAAAAGGAGGAAATATGACGTTGACCGATGGATTGTCAGTCTTCTTGGGAAATATAAGCGATTGAGCCTATTTCTGCGAATTTATCGTGTAACTTCGTTTATTATCAACGCGACATTTAGATTGTGTAAAGAAAGGCACGAAGAGCAATACACCAGTACTTAAACTGGTGCGGATACTGGATTATTGGATGATTATTGGACCATACCACTAGGGTGGCCAAAGGTGAACTGGAACCCAAAGGTATGGTTGTAGGCCTTCCTCGTCATCAGAAGTGGGATACGGAGCTACTTGCCCCACATAAATTTGAAGATTTGGTATGTCATAATTTTCATGTAATCTTAAATGCGACGGTCTAGGAAAAGACACTACGTGTCATAGTTTACGAGCACGGAGAACACAGTTTACGAGCACGGAGAACGCAGGCAAGGGTAGCATGTCAAACTAACCCAGCAACGTAGCAAATGTAGAGTAAACGCACCTATGGGAGTCATGTTGTAATTCAACGAGTAATGTCCGTTTCTTTGTGTATCGGAAACGTATACAGTTTGTACTTAAATAACAAAAAAACATAGACACGCGTTTGGAGCACCTTAGTGCCATATCCCTCTCTCCAGAGGATGACAGTTGGAGCACTTCGGTGCCATATCCCTCTATTTCAGAGGACGACGATTGGAGCACCTCGGTGCCATATCCCTCTATTTCAGAGGATGACGGTTGGAGCACCTCGGTGCCATATCCCTCTATTTCAGAGGACGACGATTGGAGCACCTCGGTGCCATATCCCTTTATTTCGGAGGATGACGGTTGGACCACCTCGGTGCCATATCCCTCTATTTCAGAGGATGACGGTTGGAGCACCTCGGTGCCATATCCCTCTATTTCAGAGGACGACGATTGGAGCACCTCGGTGCCATATCCCTCTATTTCAGAGGACGACAGTTGGAGCACCTCGGTGCCATATCCCTCTATTTCAAAGGATGACAATTGGAGCACTTCGGTGCCACAACCCTCTGCTTATTCCAGAGGACGACATTCATATCACACTCAGTAGACACAACACATGCCAAACCGTATCCGTATCCGTTTTCTCTTATTATAATGACAGTAGTCATTGTTGCTGAAGTTTAATTAAGTAGTGAAGTACGAATTGTGGTCAGGAAACGGCCGAGTCGGTAAATAGAAGTTCTGTCCTTTCGCTGTCTCATGTTACAGAAGAGTCACACTGTCACACGAGGACGTGTGACTGGTCAGGACGGCCGTGTCGTATCGTGATAAAATAACAACGTTACTTTAGCCAAAAATATCTGATTATGGCTTGGATAAAGTCGCAGAGAGGGCGCTAGTTACGACTGACCATTTAGTATTAGATCCTTTTTGAGTGATGCAGACAGTTTAGATTAAAAGGAGGAAATATGACGTTGACCGATGGATTGTCAGTCTTCTTGGGAAATATAAGCGATTGAGCCTATTTCTGCGAATTTATCGTGTAACTTCGTTTATTATCAACGCGACATTTAGATTGTGTAAAGAAAGGCACGAAGAGCAATACACCAGTACTTAAACTGGTGCGGATACTGGATTATTGGATGATTATTGGACCATACCACTAGGGTGGCCAAAGGTGAACTGGAACCCAAAGGTATGGTTGTAGGCCTTCCTCGTCAAGTAAATATTTTCTGGTTTTATCTAAGCTATGAAAGATGATAACCGAAGACTTCAGTAGCATTTGCTACTGAAGTCTTCGGCTAAAAAAAACGCGGGGCGAGTAAAACTTATAGTTATCTATATATTTATATTAATCAATAAATATGTACGAAAAATGTACTAAATTGTGCGCTAATTAAAGATAACTGCTCTTACACGCTCTTACGAGAAAACAACGATCAATCTGTCACCGCTGGGAAGCATACTGAACGTGATTAATTTCGTAAACTGACTGATTGGGCAAAGTGGATCAGGCAAAGCGGATCTCGTCTCGTGTTCATTTGCCTGTGGGTTTAATTTATGAGGTTCAATTTTCTAATCACAATTATTTTATTACAGATGGTATATAAATATCAAAAAATGATCAATCAGGGCTCCTGTAGGCGTATGATGCTAAACTTATCGTGCCACACAGTGTAGCATCATAAACAGAGCTCGGAATAGGCTGTGCCTATTTACCTAAACTTCGCGAGAGGACGTAACTAAGAGTGGTTACAACCACCAAAAATAATTATTTATTTTTATTGAACGCGGGATTTCCTGGGATAATTAGAATACATACTGTACATAAATTCACACTCGGGGTTAAATTATTAATGAAATACAAGATATATTGAGAACTCAAAAATCGACTTCATTCAAAATTTCTGCATTAGATAATTGTATTTCATTAATAATCTAACCCTGAGCGTGAATTTATATGGATAATGTATTATTATTAAACCAGGGAAATCCCGGGTTCAATAAAAATAATCAATTATTTTTGGTGGTTGTAACCACACTTAGTTATTACGTCCTCCCGCGAAGTTTAGGTAAATAGGCACAGCCTATTCCGAGCTCTGATCATAAGCCTTCTGGGCAACAGAAGTTATGCATATGGCTATCAGAGAGTGCATAGTTTCACTTTGCTAGGCACTCTGGGAGTCTGGGCAAAGCAGATAATAGTATTTTATGCAACAGTTGTATAAGTAGGGTCAAATGAGGAGGGTTGCGATACGAGCCGCCGCGGCGGCGAGTATCGCAAATAGAGACGCCATGAGCGTTTTTTGACTTAATTATACAACGTTGCATACAATACTTTTTCTACGACTAGGTTTTAAAATATAAAATACAAAATTAAACATAGCGCGCAAACAAGGCAAATTATGACATATGACTGACAATATAATAAGTAGGTATATGTCTATGGTAAACTTTGTTTTTAATTTGACGTGTACTCGCTAGTGACACGCAGTGACGATATTATTTTTATTATGTTGGCATCAAAGAATTTAGTTCGGAAAGTTTTGTTTTTCTTAAAAACCGCAGCAATTTATTTGTCTGTTATGTCGGTAGTTGTGCATTTTTATTGTAAAGTTAGTATTGAACGCGTAATCCTTGACCTAAGTTTAACCTAGATTTAGAAGTCTGTGGCTGCTAGCAGTATCTTTTTGCGACTATAAAGACACAAGTGCTGTTATGCGGAATAGAGTACCTATAAACTTCTCTGAACTCATATTATGCTTACGAGTATGTATGTTCTTATACTTATAAGTGTTCGTGACCAAGTAAAAGACAGATATAAGTATAGGAGTAGAAAATAGTACATTACACAACTAGGGTGGTAATACAAAGAAAGGCCGAGATCGCAGAAGTTTTCGGCCCGAGCTGCAAGCGAGGGACGTAAATATGCGATCGAGGGCTTTCTTTATTACCTCCCGTGTTGTGTACATTATTTTATGTCTACACTTGGCCAGAAAGCGGCTTTTTTCCGTACGCGCAGCGTGCGGAAAAAGCCACTTTGTGACCAGGTATGGCATAAATAGTACATTACTGCAGAGGCCGGGAAGTAAGGAATTGCCGGCCGAGTACATATAGCTGGCCGAGCGAAGCGAGGCCAGATAGTTACGAGGCCGGCAACCCCATTTCCCGCCGAGGTATGTATAGTGCTTTTCTCAAACATGCAATGAAATAAATAAACTTACTATAATAATAACCTTACTTAATATTTTATAACACAAACTGGCTGTCAGAAAGTGACATTAGTGACATTATATCCATAGACAATGCAAATTCGGCCAAAAGCTGTTTCAGTTCCCTTTTTTACTGCGAATATTTAGATGAAATTTTTTAAATGTGTATTCTTGTGGTTTAGTTTGCAATTTATAATAATTGGAAATTGTTTATAATGTGTTATTTGTTATGTTCATGTCAATTTTAAATAAATAATACTGCAAAATATAGCAAAAATAGTTTTTTGTTTTTTTAATGGCTGAATGCCGTGATGCTGTGGCCCAAATAAATGTGGAATGGAAATTAAAAAAAAATACATTTCCGGCCTAGGCCGGCAATGTAAGTATGAAATTTTATTCCGTGCCGAGTGTTAAGCCGCATAGGAAACGAGGTACTTTGTGGCCTATTTTTAGACACGTAATTAGGGAATGCAAACCGGTATACCGGTTTACCGGTTTACCGGTAAACCGGTCAAAAATGAAGCCGGTAAATTACCGGTAATTATAACCCCAAACCGGTTTTTTACCGAAACATATATAAATAGATAAATATTGGTTTACGCTGCCGTTTATAAATTTATGTACTACGAAACGCCTGTACTTTATCGAAATCCAATGATTTTATGTGATTTAACGATTTAATTTACTTTTTTTTGCTTCAAAAATGTTGAAAAAGTTTTTTATTCCTATCTTTCCATATCTTGTCTCCTTCTGCCTTTCCGATCCTTCTGCGAATTTCCGTCTCGCAAGAGCCATTATTGCTTATGTTATGCTGGAACCCAGGTATACAAAGTTGTCTGTAGTTTCTGAATTGAACGTTCCGCTGAGCTCCAGCTTGCCTGAGCGATCCACGATCATGACTTTAGTCTTGGATCTGTTAATTGCGAGGCCAAGTTCTTCGCTAACCCATCTCATTCTATCCAAAAAACTGACCATCTCGGCTTCATTTGCTGCTAAAAGGGTGGTGTCGTCAGCATATCGCAATCTTGCGACCTCCAACAGTGATGCCACCATTCCAGCCGTCACATGTTTTCTGTACAATGTACTCGCCGTATATATTGAATAGGATGGGTGAGAGGATGCAGCCTTGTCGGACGCCCTTACGAAAACTGAACGGGTTCGATGTAGTCTTGTCGACTCTCACTATTCCCTGGCTGTTGTAATATTGCGACTGTGAGGTGTCGAGGTACACCTAAATCCGTCAAAACCTCCCATAAACAGCCCCAGTCGATACAGTCAAAAGCCTTACTGTACTTAGTCGACGAAGTACATGATGACTGGCGTGTCGAACTCGTAACATTTTTCCACAATTTGTCTGATATTCAGTATCAGCTCCCTAGTACCTACCTTTACCCTTCACAAAACCCGCTTGCTCTTGCGGGATTTGCCAGTCTAGATAATGACGGATCCTGCTGTTCATCACGTGAAGTAGGACTTTACTGGCATGGGAGATCAGAGCAAGGATACCTACGGTAGTTATCGCTTTTTTTGGTCGGTTGCAGATCTTGTGCAAAAGGTCAATTCCCCTGTCACCTTGGGCCTTGAGAATTTCGGACGGGGTATTATCCTGTCCTGGGGCCATCTTAGTTTTAAGACGATCAATTGCTGCCACTATCTCGGACTTAAGAATATCAGGTTCCAGGTCCATGAGATTCCAAACCATTCCGGTTTTGATAGTTGTTGAGGACTTCTCATACAGCTGCTCACAATATTCACACCAGCGCTCTGCAATTTTGTCAAGTTCGTGCAAAAGTTGCCCATCGGAGTTTTCTATGACCCAAGATTTGGGCTTAAACTTTTTGCTGAGCAGTCGGGCTTTCTTGAAGAGATCTGATGTTTGCATCTTCATGGCATAAGACTCAACCTCGCGACAGATGTCCATGATGAAGTTGTTTTTGTCTCTACGGCATTCCTTCTGGATCACTTTTGATAGACTGGAATATTCCTTCATCCTCTTAGGATCTTGGAGGCTTTTGGCTTTCATGTCTTTCCTGTGTTGGACTAGGTTCCACGTTTTTTCAGTAATCCATGTGGATCTTTTATAGTTCTTTTCTCTTTTAGAAACGATGTCATCCAAAGCCTCGTTTACTTGGGCTTCGAAGTGCTTCCACAAACACTGATTATTTGAGTATCTGACAAAAGCGTTTTTCAATATAATCTTATTTTACACGATGTGGGTTGTTTTTTAGGGTTCCGTACCCAAAGGGTGCCAACGGAACCCTATTACTAAGCCTCCGCTGTCTGTCAATCTGTCCGTGAGTCACAGGGCTCTAATTTTGACACCGTAATACGTAGACTTGAAATTTTCACAGAATATCTATTTCTATTGCCGCTAGAACAACAAATAATAAAAACAAAATTAAATGAAAAAGAGAAGGGGGTACCCATATAGGAAATGTGCTTGTGTCGATCAGTCACAGGACTGTATCTTACAGGACCGTAATAAAGAGACTTGTCATTTTCACAGAATGTGTAAATGTGTTGTCGCTGAGAGATCAAATAATAAAAAGAAAAATAAATCAAGAATACAAGAAACGTGTTTTTTGGCATTTTTTGCTCGATTTTAATACTGATAGATACTTAATATGTTTATAGAATGTGTGTTTCTATTGCCTCTATAACAACACATAATAAAAACCAAAAATAAAGTTAAAAATAATAAGGGGGATAAATGAATGTGTTTTTGGCGTATTTTTGCTCGACAATGGTACGGAACCCTTCGTGTGCGAATCCGACTCGCACCTGGCTTGATTTCTTTTAGTTTATGGATGGTTATTATACAGAAATCTTAAATTAAACAACATTTTTGCAGCCTTTTACTTCAAATCACCAATACCGGTAATTTACCGGTTTACCGGTTTTGAACTACCGAAGTCGGTAAATTACCGGTTTCAAAATTTTCCCGGTAATTGCATTCCCTACACGTAATGTCAACATTTCATGCCATGTTTGAGAAATAGTACATTACATACCGAGGCCAGTAAAGTAAGAAATGCCTCAGATAACATGTAATTGTCGGCCGAGGCGAAGCCGAGGACGACAAACATGTGATCTGAGGCTTTCTTATTTACTGGCCAAGGTTTGTATTAGTACATTGTGTATCAAGGGCGGTAAGTAAGGAATTACAAACGAGTGTTTGTTACAAGCCCGAGGCGAAGCCAAGGGCTTTAACAACACGAGTTTGTAATTCCTTTACCGCCCGTGGCACACACAATGTTTTTCATCACACTTGTGAGGAAATCTGATTAAAATAACCTTACTTAACCTAAATAAAATTGTAAAACTGACAGTGACATTAGTGACATTATCCATAGACAATGCGACTTCACGTCACGTTCGGAAACCATAGCGGTAAAGACTTAAAATGGTTGATTTTATTTTTGCAAAATACTGAAATGCACTATTTAAACATTTAATTAATGTTACAGAAATATGTGTTTACATGTATTTGCAATAACAGTTCTCTTTAAATAAATATTTCAGTAATAAAAGTTAAAAAAGTACGATGGCGTTTCCTTTGAACATGACAAATAAGAGTAAAACAGAACCAGCGTTTCAAATTTAAAAAGAAAACCATTACGCCCTAGGGCGTAATAGGTCATTTACGGCCCGCAAAACCTACGTGTAATGACACCATTTTCGAGCAAGTGTGATGAAAACTATTTTTCTGTTCGACGGAGCCAGAAAGCGGCATCTTAAAAGCGGCAAAGTGACGCTTGCCGGCCGGAGGGCAGAAAATATCTTTTTTGATTTTTGTTCAAAATTTAAATAAATTACTTATTTAACATTACAGGCTAATTTTGTTTTTTTTTAAAGATTATTGATTAAAGACTGATTACAGACATTTTTTTCATTTCTTCCTTGTAAAACTTTTCTGTTATATCCAGTCAAAGGTAAAGGTGTTCACTATGCCCTTACTTCCCCTAACTTTTAAGAATTAATAGTGGATCTGGTTCGATAGCTTGAAAAAAATCTATAGATTACATTATGATCTTTCTCGACACTTGATCAACCTCGGCCTCAAACAAGGTTGTATGTCCGTAAACATCGGACCTGCTGTAGTATCTATTTTGTAGTAAGTACGCATTAGCGAGTATATAGATAGACGGCGTACCTTCCCCGCAGACTCGGAGCGAGGGCGGATTCGTTTTGCTTCCCGAAGGCCGCCCGGTCCGTCGTCTGGCGCATCAGATATGTGTCACTATAACACTACGCATACGGCCATACGTCTGCTTGCTTTCGCAACATCCTATTTTTGTTTCACTCTTTTGGACTGGATGTCTACTTTGCAGCAGTAAAGTTTCTTTTGCAATAGCAATCGCGGGAAATAAGAGTTAGATAAAGTTCCCAGTCATTAAATCAGATGGCGATTCAATACATTCAGTGTACTATGATGTAATTAAATTGAAGCAAGCTCCAAAGCACTTAAGGTAATTTATCTTCAAACTTTTAAATTAAAGTTCCATATAGTTTAGGTAGGTATAATATTATTTTTATATGATTTTGACTGACCTCTTCGAGTGCTCACTTCCACTGCAAGTTCTTTTCCTCTCATTCTTTTCTTTTACAACTTGAAGGCATATTAAATTTGGCACTCCCGTTTTGACTAAAATAACCAACTTGGTATAACATTACATCTCAAAACTTATTTACCTTTGTAACTGAGACGATATAAAAAAACCGGTCAAGTGCGAGTCGGACTCGCGCACCGAGGGTTCCGTACAAACTCGTAGATAAGTGAATAGTTCAAGAAAAACTGTATGGCCGTTAGCTCAGTAGGAGCAAATGTGTTACGATTTTTTCAAATTTCTAAAAAACGGCGCAATTTAGGAAAACCGTTATATTTTTCCTGTAATATTTAGGATGATATTAATAATTGGTAATTATAACAGATTTTTCTGTTTAGGGCGATTCCATTATAGCGGGTGCAACATTTTGACTCATTCAAGGCCTCCTCCTAATAAAACGAAAAACATTTATTATAAAAATATTGTTTTAAGGATAACTTTTTAACCTCTTTTCTACAGATTTGTGTATAAGAATTTAAAATAAATGGTTAAATAGCCACAAGAGAGGGTTAAAGTGCTATCGCGGGTGCAACCAAATCGGCCCACCTCTCCGGATCATAGTATAAAAACAGAAATATCTTTTAATTGTCAAATATTTAAAATGTTTTGCCTATTTATATTGAAAGACAATAAACAATCAACTATAGAAACATAAAAAAAAGTATTAAAAACTGAAACTATCAATAAATTATTCACTGTTAAAACGATCGCGGGTGCAACATCGTATGATTCGCAGTTGGTCCTAAATCTTAGAATGCTAAGGTTTTCAAGCGGTTTAACATCCTTAATATGAAGTTAAGTCCATAACAATTAATTTAAGACCTCACCCTACACGATGGTATCAAAAAAAGTAATAAATTTTGGGACTTGAAAATTGATGTCAAGGTTCGTCTCTAGAGGAATCGCCCTTTAGTAACTTCGAAGAAGGTGGCAATGGTATTTTTTTGGAGTTTTTTGTCCTAAATCAAAAAGTAGGTAGGTACCTAATTAAGGAAAAGAATAAAAACGGTTTTGGAATCTACACATAAACCCCTTTCATTCGATAAAATAACTCTACTTTTGACTCTTGACATCCCATTTCGGTCCCTTTTAAAAAAAGTAAAAAAGGTATAAGATTTTTTTCCCAGCCAATAGGCTCGGGTTAGCGGTTTAACACTATTCCAAATTTCAAGTCAATAGCATCAGTAGATCCTGAGATATCTTGCTGTGACAGACGGACAGACATAGAGTCGCGCCATAAGGGTTCCTTTTTTACCATTTTGGTACGAAACCCTAATTACCTCTGTTAGTGGGACACAACAGACCTCTATATCTTGGATTACCTTGTTCTTTCAATTTTATCGTCATATTTTGTGTTGTTGTCGTTATTTTGTTATTGTGTTTGACGACCGCTTTAGCTTAGTTGGTATAGTGACCCTGCCTACGAAGCAGGAGGTCCTGGGTTCGAATCCCGGTAAGGGCATTTATTTGTGTGATGAGCACGAATATTTGTTCCTGAGTCATGGATGTTTTCTATGTATTTAAGTATTTGTATCTATTAAATATATCGTCGTCTAGTTTCCATAACACAAGCCTTATTGAGCTTACTATGGGACTAGTTCGATTTGTGTAAGATTGTCCCCTAATATTTATTTATTTATTTTATTATTTATTTACCTCTAGAATTGGGACTTCTTTGAATTTTATAGTTATTGTACTATTGACCACTGTAACTGAGACAACATTTTTTTCTCTCCCACTCGGAATTTATTGCAGATAAATTTCCGTTTTGTGTTAAGTACTAATGGTTAGTCTACCCTCGAATTTAGCACTTTGCTAATTTGTGCCTAAATTACCTCAAGTTTTAGTTTGGTTTTGCTATAGTCCGGATGTTTAGGTAATTGATAATGATGAATGATGAAGCGAAGGTTTAAATTAAATTGAAATTATTGAAATATGCAGAAAAGAAGGCTTAAATCTTTATCACTGCGTGAAAATAGTACATTACACAACTAGGGTGGTAATACAAAGAAAGGCGGAGAACCCAGATGTTTGCGGCCCGAGCTGCAATCGAGGTACGTAAATATGCGATCGAGGGTTTTCTTTATTACCTCCCGTGCCAGTGTTCCATTTGCCCCGAAAATCTTGCATGCTCACTTTTTTCGATAAATCAATAGTATTGATCATTGTAAACGCAAGACTAGAACTCCCGGATGTCCATTAAGCCTACTTTTTTTTATAAAAAATGTCAAATATCTGGTGACTTTGGTCCTTCAAATTTGAATTTTCATATTTTGACAAGAAACGGTACATAATTTAGAGATGTTATAAATACTAGATATTTAGGCTACTAATGGCACATATAACCATATTTTATTCATACCGATTCGCTCAATAAAAACGGAGAAATTAATTAATTTCCTGTATTTAAACTTTATTTTTCATCTTTTTTTCTACGCCGTAGTCGAAGCTCTGGTTATGCCCAAAAGATACCTAAGATATGGATCTACATACTGTAGAAATACCACCTCTCAAAGTGGCGTCGGTTTTGAGAAATAGATTTTTATGTTTTAAGGTCAATATTGTAAGATTAGGGTTGTCACTCAAAGGTCAGCATGTGTCCTTGTATTTTGAAGATCCGCACAAAAAGTTTTAAAGCGCCTTAAAGTTATCCTCACTAGCTAAAATAAATTCACTCTTGGACATGAAGCTCCCTCAAAAAACGTTAATCAATTTCTTTACTCACATTATGAAGTAAAGAAATTGATTTCATAGCTTGGTCTTGGGGGTGGAGTAAAAGCCATTTATGTCAATCCTCGATCGATCAATGTTTCCTTCTGATGTGTACATTACTTACCTAGGGAGGTAAAACAAGTATCTGAGGCTTTCTTTATTACCTCCCGTGGTAAGTACAAAATTTTACGTCTCCCCCAGGCCAGGAAGTGGGATTATCCGCACGCGTATCGTTGACGTAAATTTATTTGTTCCGCACAATTTCTCAATCCCCCTGAACTGAACCTTTAAAGACGGATATCGGAATCAACACAGGCAGAACAAAAAGGAGATGGTGTGATAATCTAGATACAGTTAAAGGCAAAGATATAAACTCACACAAAGTTTCCAAAATATGTACACATCAACTCTACTGCATCAACTCAAGCAATAAAGTTTGGATACATATTTATGAGATTTTGTGATATTTACTTATTTTTGCCCTTGACTGTACCTACTAGATAGCAATGGACGCTCGGAAGATTAAACTTAGGGTTCTACGTTCTTAGCATTTTATAGTTTTATTTAAGGTTTTTTGGTTGTGTAATTTTTTTACTGAACTAGAAATCGTTTTATAGAGAGAAATATATAAATAATTTTATATATAATAATAAAAATAACTAAAATGTCTACTTTCAAAGGCTCGCATGATGTATTTTACGAACTGAATAGAAAAAATATTCCGTGATCGTGACGTTTGACAGGCAGGTTGGTGATCGCAGTAAAATGAGCAGTACACGTTGGCCACTGCTGGGTTATTCTTCAGAAATATGTCTGCGACTTATTCCTCTGTCACCATACATTTAGTATGAAAAAGGTCCAAAGGAGTAAGGTGACCGCAGACATATTTCTGAAGAATAACCCTGCTACTCAACTTTATTTGTAACATAATCAAATACCTAATTCCAAAACTTAAAAAGAAAGGTCGAACTTGTAGGCAACCCTGGTCATGATTTTCAAAAATCGTTTTCTCCAAACAGACGCCACTTTGGGACGTGGTATTTTTACAGCATGTAGATCCATATCTTAGGTATCTTTTGGGCATAACCAGAGATTCGGCTACGGCGTAGAAAAAAAAAGATAAAAAATAAAGTTTAAATACAGGAAATTAATTAATTTCTCCGTTTTTATTGAGCGAATCTGTATGAATAAAATATGGTTATATGTGCCATTAGTAGTCTAAATATCTAGTATTTATAACATCTCTAAATTATGTACCGTTTCTTGTCAAAATATGAAAATCCAAATTTGAAGGACAAAGGTCACCAGATCTTTGACATTTTTTATTAATAAAAGTAGGCGTAATGGACATCCGGCAGTTCTAGTCTTGCGTTTACAATGATTAATAGGTACTATTGATTTATCGAAAAAAGTGAGCATGCATTTTCGGGGCAAAAGGAACACTGTGCCGTGTTGTGTACATCATTTTATGTCTACATTTGACCAGAAAGCGGCTGGGGAAAAAGCCACTTTATGGCCAGGTGTGGCATAAATTAAGTCAATACTAATTATCCTTCTATGAAAGTCGAAAGACATGTGATGTGTGTCGTTTATAAAAATATCATGTTTGATTATTTTTAATACCTAAGTAATAAATGTTAAACAACTTGTGTACACATCAGTGGCGTGGCGTCTATAGAACTCGATTTCCATCGGCTTGCCTAATATTAGGCAGTTCAGCACTTAATTCTAGTGCTCTTAAAGAAAATTGAAGCCAAAGCTACTCCGGCTTGCCCAAGGATTTCTTCAACGCCACGCCACTGGTACACATATACATAGATAATGTTTATTTTATTTAGTAATCGCACCTCTATAACTAAAATAATCTCTATTCTTACCCTCTATTAATGGAACCGTCTGTAAATGAGACAGATATTTATGTATACCTGGATATCTGAGACACTGGGTAAGTGGAGCGGGTCCCTTGAGGTCCATGTTATCCAGGTTTCACTGTATATGGCGCTTTGAATGCTACAATCTATTTGACGCTGACTGTACAGGTATCCACCTCCTTCTTCCCTTTAACCATTGGCAACGGAATAAGGTGATAAAATCTATCTACCTACACATGTTGTTGGTACAAAATATTTGACATCGACTGCTGCTAATATAAGTTCCTGCTTAAAAGAAAAGACATTAACGTATTACAGGATGTGTTCTAATTTAAATCGCTATATCGGCACCTTTAGCACGCGAGCAAAGATAATAACGTCCTTCAGACGGGTCGCCTTCGCCATCCCACGGCGCTGTCGGAATAAAAAGACATCCGATCCTCAAAACCCATGGACTTAAGCTTTTTTATTTATTAGCCGCATTATGATGAAGGTCCCAGCCCGGTTTGGCAATCCATTATCATACAAATGGGGTTTAACTCGCGGCCAGAGGGCTATGATAGAATCGAAAACAAGACGAGTAAAGTAACGACATTATATTCGAGATTTGATGGCCAGGTGTTAACTTTAATTTCGGTTCAAGGTAAAGCACTTGATTGATGTATATTTTTACTATAAGTCGATCAGTGACGTTAGGTATCGTGGACTGGGGTTACTCTGATTCACGGGGTAACATTGATCATCGATTTTTAAACCGAAATATCTTTGATTTTGAACACGTTTATTAAGCATTTTTATTGAGGTAGCCTACCTTAATAATAAATTGTTCTGAATGCATTCAAAAACCAACTTCTTATAGTTGAAAAATCGATGATCAATGTTACCCCGTGAATCAGAGTAACCCCCCAGTCTACCGTACTACAGTGGTTGTCAGTGCAGTGGTGCACAAACACAAACGCAGCGCAAATTTTGGAGTGGCGCAGAAATGACCAGACACTCCAGACAGGACTAAGTAGGGGCGCAGTTATAAAAGCTGGCACCATGCACATAAAAGGCTACAGCAATTAAGTGAATCTCAGACGGTGGTTTTTATTCCTACATAGGTATAATAGATAAGGGTTAATTTATGGTTTCTTTCAGTGTTGCTTTGACGCTCTTCATCTTCAAACGCTAGTAGACGTAGAATTGTTAAAGTGCCCGTGAGATCAACTTGCAGGACAGACTTAAAAACAAACGTTTCTCTAGTTTTGTTTGACGCGTTTTATACTATTTTGTGGATAATTCAGTTTCCCCCTAAATAATTGTTTGTAATCTACCGAACAGTTTATCGAACAATGATGCCAATAGTTCATCGCGTATACCTGCTAAAAATAATCATCGCTACATTAAAGTAGGTAACTCCACTTTTTAGTGCAAATTGAAGGGCAGTGATCGTGTAAGTAATCGTTAGCAATTATTCCTAATTACACATAAGGAACAAAAAATTAACCTTGAATCAGTTGGAGTTAGCGACCGTTTGCATGTTAATAAATCGCGAAGTGAACAAATGCTGAATATTCAACGACTCGGTCAGGTAGTCGCACGCACAGCTCTGCATGACATCCACGACACGAGATGCGTTGGGCAACGCGGCGACCAGAGCTGGTCCGACGCGAGCGCCGGCCGAGATTGCTCCATGACAAACCAGTACCCTGCGCCTGCCAGTGGACTAGATGTGCTCGACCACTAACAATAACGATATAGGTACCTACCTACTTGCCGCACAAACACATATTATCGATACCTCTATTTCATCACGAACACGCTTCACCTTATTAAATATAGGCTAATCCAACTTTTTCTAATCAGGTATGCAGTTTTTGCAAAGGTCAGAACTAATGAAACGCACGCGCAGGAAGCAGTAAACTTTAAGTAAACACATCGACCGTAACACTCTTGTTACGGATGAATAACTAAGTTTACTTAATTGTACGAATCGACATGAAAATTGCTGCGGTTTTATCACGGACTCATCAGTTTTTATTTCTGCCCGGCCTGCAAACCAGTTCATTCATAGTCTATATACGCTATCGAATCTAATTTCGAATGTCAACATGCTTTATAAAACGCGAACACACCTACCTACTGGAATAATTAGTTTTTACGCGTCATCGTTCGTTATGATCTGTACCTAATGTGGAAGGCAACTACAAATATTGTATTAATGTACTGGACTTATCTAATACGTATTACTTCCCCAAAACACGCAAGTCGCCGAAGTCGGTACGTAACGCTTGCACGATGCCTGCAAGAAAAATGTCTGAATAATGTATATTCTCCACTTGTTGCCATAATTTCTTACAGTATACGCTTTAGTTCGTGTCTTGAATAGGGTCTATAAACACCGGGTCAATAAAATTATAGATGAACGAACAAAATTTGCGAGTTCTCTAACCTCAAGTAAAGGGCCATTCGCAGCTCGTTCTAAATTAGGTAGGTATTGCTGTTCTCTTAAGAGTTAACACTGATTTCGTATTTCTTTTTTAACTGTACTGTACTGAAACAAAAATCTAACTGAAAACCCAATCTCATAAAATAAACCATCACTGTCAACTTTTTACATTTGTCGCGTACCTCATAATAATCATAATCATTATCAATTTAATACACGAAATCGTTAATTAAAACATCGAGTAGGTATCCAATGCACTTACCCAAAAGCTTTCCACATATTGAGAGAAAAGGTAACCTCCCGGAAGGGACATGGTGGCGAGTTGAAGTTCACCGCAAGACTGACAGGAGGTACACGACACAGTTTTTATTTATACACTTTTTGTTTACTAACATCACATAGGAATTCCTTTATCGTAAGCTCACGTGCGCGGTGCGGGGCTGCCGAGCCGGGAGCCAGCGCGCACACTGCCTACTCGTCGGCGACTGACACACAACCAACACGTTGTGCCCCTATATACTTACTTCTTGCTTTGCCTGAACGCTTGATTTCACGCTCTATATCCACGAATTAATAACTATGGATCTTGGATATCGACCATCAAGTCTACCAGTACACATTGTGTGAATGATAATCACTTTGTCCGACTTTCTTCCCGGGCGAATACCGGCAACATATCGAAGATATGACGGTAAAGGAACATACAACACGAAGCAGAAATACCTATATGTAAAATCACATTAATTCAATCACTTGTTGCAAAATGGGGTTAAAATTAATTATTAAATGTAACCCTCGCTCAAGTCACGCGGACGCGGGGGTGTCTGCGAAAGGGGTGCACGTAAGTTAATGCAATTGCAAAAGAACGTACCAGAGCGGCGCGGCGCACCCACCGGCTAGTCACGCAGTTATTAAAATACTAACCCCTAGCTACAAATATCCAGTTTAAATGTATACGTGGGTACAATTTGATCTGTCGATTTTTTGTTTCAAATGTAAAAGCAAAGCTCTTTTTAGGGTTCCGTAGCTCGACAGGAAAAAATGGAACCCTTATAAGATCACTTATGATGAAACATTTCAAAAACGAAACGTTTTCCTGCCCGAGGCATATAATTTTTATTTTTTTCTCTTCTAATAAAATATTTAGAATTCGTTGGCAGTCGTTAATGCTGTAATAATCAATCATATGAAACTTTTCACGCATAAATATCTGATTCACCTTATTGCTTTAGGAATAGAGTGTTGTCAGATATTTTTGCATGCCCCATTACATATTACTCCTCCTATTATTCCTACTCCTCATATTACTCCAAAACTCTACAATCTCTACATGCTAGCAAAAATCGTAAAAGAACATTGGTGATCAATCAAAAGATGACAAATTTATTTCTGCCACTAACATTTTACATTTAAATACAAAACTTTTGAAGTACAAATTAGGGTTTCCGATCCAAGGTTTTTTATATAGCTAATACTGGGATCCTGGAATTGGTCATACACAAAATCCCAGTAAGTCTAGTAGAAATACACATACCTAGTAGTTATATAAAAAAAACCGGTCAAGTGCGAGTCGGCATCGCCCACCGAGGGTTGCGTACAAATTTGTAGGTACATATTAAATATTAAAGTACCCTATAAATTTTGATTCCCTTAGTTTAAAGTTAATCTAAGGGAAAAAAGTAAAGCTTTGGTTAAAGTTAATTTTTTTATGATTTAATTAAAAATTTATAGTTTTCAGGTTGCCAAATTTCATAGTTCTAGGTCAACGAAAAGTACCCGTTGAATTTAGGTTTCCTTGAGAGTGCCGAAATTTACGTTTTTTGCGGCATAAACAGCCGTATCTTTTTTTCACGTGAACTTTAGAACTTTGAGATTTTTCCAGCTTCAAGGAACTGTAGACCTGAGTGGTTTTATTTTTAACTCGATACCTCCACACGTTCCGAAGATAAAGGGTTCTAACAGACGGACGGACGGACGGACAGACGGACAACAAAGTGATCCTATAAGGGTTTCCTTTTTTCCTTTTGAGGTACGGAACCCTAAAAATGAAAACATTCAGACGAATTGAGATCCGTCCATCTTTATTTTGAAAGTCGATTAATAAAGAAAATTACTGTCATAAAATTTGCACTTAAATTATTTAATAAAAATATAATGTTTAAAAAAATTACTTTAAACGAACTCGAAAAGTACTCTGGTTTCATATACATGAAAAATAAGTTTCCGACGAACGAACTGAGAACCTAATTCTCTTTTGAAGTCGGTTAAAAAGCGAAAAGGGTGAGACGCGTTGTCTTATCTTATCAGGCAGGCTTATCCGTAACCCTTTTTTTGTAAATAGTGACACATTAGAGCAGTCCCATTAATGACCTAAAGCCCTCAAGTAGAGCGCATCCAATGATAGCGGCTACATGCTTGAGCTGAGCCATTCTAATTGGATCGGCTAATTGACGCGACAGGCACCAGAGGGCTGGCTCATCTCATACCTGTGCCAAAGAATAGCGCTAAGTACCTATCCAGCGTGGTAATGCGGCCAGCCTTTTGGACACTTTCCCGCTCGGCACCGGCACCGCTGGAGCCCGAGCACATTAATAGTTTATCTTTTCTCTTCTTCTTCGTCGTATCTTTATGGCTGAGGGACGTGATCACGTGACGGCTTCGGGAACTCTTCACCAACGCGCTCCAAGCTGCACGGTTTTGGCCTTGATGAATGCTAGCCTGTAATGTGGCTCCAGTTGCAGATGTAATTGTGTCCGTCCATCGCATAGGCATACAGCCCCTACTCCTTTTTCCTGCCCTGCGACCAGTAATTAGGAGCTTCTCCAGACTATCTGGACTGGTCTGGAGTTTATCTTTTACCCTCCCATTAACTTTATGCCTAGTTTTAATTATTTATTTTTATCTGTTCAAACTAATCGAAATAAAAACCTTTTTAATATTATTGATGTAAATACCTCAGAGCAGCGCAGAGAGAAGGAAAAAGAGCACGCGGTATTTTTCTGTGCGAAACTCTGAAAAAAATGTTACTAGTATTATAAATAAAAAATCCTTTATTCCCCAAAATTAAATAACAATTGCATAGTTTGAAAAAATAAAATAAAACAAAGTTAGAATTAAAAAAGTAAACATAAACACTAATTAAAATTATATATTTTTTAACTTATAAGCCTCCTCCATCTTGTGCCAGTCGTTCCCGTTTTGGGTCAGGCGGGCCCACAGGTTACTGGCAACTGACACGATATCGTCTCTCCAGCGGCGAGGGGGACGTCCCCGTTCCCGTTTGCCGGTTATAACACTCCAGTGCAAAATGCGCTGGTTCCATCTGTTGTCGTCTAGGCGAGCGACGTGTCCCGCTCACTTCCACTTTAGTTTTGCAGTCATTTCGAGTGCGTCAATAATTTTTGTTCGGGATCTTATGTCGGTACTCCTTATATGGTCTCTAATTTTGATACCTAGCATACTGCGCTCTACCGCTCTTTGGAATGACCTGATCTTTTTCCTGGAGTCAGCAGTAGGGGCCCACGTTTGACAGCCGTATGTAAGTGTAGGTAACACGTTTGAGTCCATTATTTTCTTTTTAATATGCATCGGGAAATTGTCTTTGAATATAGCTTTTTTAAGAGACCAATACTTTTTCCAGCTAAGGGTTATTCTTCTTGTTATTTCTATCGCTGTTCTGTCCTTAAAACATATATTTTGACCTAATTATCTACGTATACTACTACTACTTACTATAGAGGTGGACCAGGACAAGGTGACCTGGTTCGACCCCAGGCCCCCCCGGCATCCACCCTGTGCGACCCAACTCGTGGGTGGTCCGGCTAGCGACCTGGTTCGACCCCAGGGCACGCCACTACCGACCACCCGGTCCGACAATCGCTATGCCCATTCGATACCTTTAGACTCAAAGGGCGTAAACGCCATTAGAACCTACGGCGTTTACGCCCTTTAAGTCTAAAGGTACCGATATAGGTTGCGTTGCGAGTTTGTCAGATTAAAAAAAAAAAAGTATTCTATATTGCTATGAGCTTGCCGTGATTTTCTGAAAGTAAAATTATTTCATCTGCAAAGCGTAGGTTACACAGATATTCGCCATGTATATTTATACTTACCATTTTTGTTCCAGTTAATGTTTTTATGCCACACCTGGCCATAAAGTGGCTTTTTCCGCACGCTGCGCGTACGGAAAAAGCCGCTTTCCGGCCAAGTGTAGACATAAAATGATGTACACAACACGGGAGGTAATAAAGAAAGCCCTCGATCGCATATTTACGTCCCTCGCTTGCAGCTCGGGCCGCAAACTTCTGCGATCTCGGCCTTTCTTTGTATTACCACCCTAGTTGTGTAATGTACTATTAAAATGTTCAAGTAGAGCAATAAATAATTTTGGCAATATTGTATCTCCCTGTCAGACGCCTTTCTCTATGTTAAACGAACCTCCCGGTTTTTTGTAGCTTTACCCTTGCGTTGCATTTTGAGTAGATATTTTTCAGTATAGATACATATATATTTTTCATTAATTCCTTGATCCTGTAGAGCTTCCCAGAGTTTGTTATGTTTTATCGTATCGAATGCTTTACTGTAATCTATAAAGATCATGTAAAGAGGTTTTTTGTATTTAGAGTACTTTTCCATAACCTGTGTTACCGTGAACAGGCGTTCGATAGTAGAGTAGTTTTTCTTAAAGCCAGCTTGATCTCTTGTTTTGTTCTCTTCTGGGCCATTCCACGTGGTTTCAACAAATGGGTGTGTGGCATGATTTTTGATTTGAATAAAAAAAATTGAGGATATACTTTATGGTGGCAGAAGTGCTAAACCACCGCTATTTATTTTTTTCATCTTTTAATTTTCGAGCTTTGTCCATTTGAAATAAATAGTGGGGTCAAATTCCTGCTTGTATATAATATGCTCTAACTTTTTTTTTAGAAAAGATAACGAAATAATTGTTGCTGTGTTTGATTGGGTAAGAACTATGGATATCATACTGTATAACAAAAGTTATCTGAATTAACCACGAACAAAATGGTGTCCATTTGAAATATACACTTAACTGGTAAATTTTTACAATGTTTTTATTTTTTCTGTCTCAACCCTGATGCATATTAAGGATAACTTTTTTCTGATTTAGAAAGTACTTGTTTTGCTTATTCTACAAAATAAATATTATCGTGTTAGGGTAATAACTTCTAAGAGAAAAATAGTAGTGAAAATTGAGAATTTCGAAAAATGGTTATGTTTGACCCCCAAAAAACGCATGTGGAAGAAAACATAAAAATCTGAATTTATTCAGAAGATATAGTCCCTGTCTTCGATAATCAGATTCAGTTTAAAAAGTTTTGTTATTTTGCCTATTTTTGGAAATGTGATTTTTTTAAACTGCTTATCTCGTGCATTTTCTCTCTCATTGTATTTATGTATGTATGTATGTAAATTCTTTATTGCACAAAATAATACAAAGCACAGGGTTACAAAATAAAGTTATATGTACAAAGTCGAACTTATCCCTTTAAGGGAGCTCTTCCAGTCAACCTTTGAGCAGTTGAGTGATGAGACAAGAGAGGTGGTAGACAAACAGGATCAAGTACAAGATATTATAGAGATATTTATGTGTAAATAGATAATATGACTACATATACCCCAGGTAGTGATAACATTTTATCCCCTTAAGTTAAGTACGAGTTTTGTGTAAACAAAATTCTTGGAATCAAGTTCTTTTTTTCGTCTCAGAATCAGATGTCGATGTAGCTGAGTTGTACCTATCAGAGCGATTTAAAAATATAAGAACCATTAAAAATATACGTTCTTATCATAGTTTCGTTCCCAGTTCTCAAAATGAATTAAAAGTGCGACGTGATTCTACTTCAGAAAATTTCGAAGTAGTAAAGGTTTGCATGTAATGTGTTTAGTTCCTTTTTATATAATTATTATTAAATATATGTAGTAAACTTGAACCGTCTGGCTTTATTTATTGATTTTCATCAATTGCCATACATTTAAAATTTATAATCGTAAATATTTTAATCTGCATATATAAATACAATGAGAGAGAAAATGCACGAGATAAGCAGTTTAAAAAAATCACATTTCCAAAAATAGGCAAAATAACAAAACTTTTTAAACTGAATCTGATTATCGAAGACATGGACTATATCTTCTGAATAAATTCAGATTTTTATGTTTTCTTCCACATGCGTTTTTTGGGGGTCAAACATAACCATTTTTCGAAATTCTCAATTTTCACTACTATTTTTCTCTTAGAAGTTATTACCCTAACACGATAATATTTATTTAGTAGAATAAGCAAAACAAGTACTTTCTAAATCAGAAAAAAGTTATCCTTAATATGCATCAGGGTTGAGACAGAAAAAATAAAAACATTGTAAAAATTTACCAGTTAAGTGTATATTTCAAATGGACACCATTTTGTTCGTGGTTAATTCAGATAACTTTTGTTATACAGTATGATATCCACAGTTTTTACCCAATCAAACACAGCAAGAATTATTTCGTTATCTTTTCTAAAAAAAAAGTTAAAGCATATTATATACAAGCAGGAATTTGACCCCACTATTTATTTCGAATGGACATAGCTCAAAAATTAAAAGATGAAAAAAATTAATAGCGGTGGTTTAGCACTTCTGCCACCATAAAGTATATCCTCAATTTTTTTTATTCAAATCAAAAATCATGCCGCACACCCATTTGTTGAAACCACGTGGAATGGCCCTTCTATGTTTATTGAAATACGATTCCGTAACGTCATGGTCAATACTTATAGGTCTGTAGTTGCCGATATTTTTGGGCTCTCCTTTTTTGTAAAGTAGGGTAATAACGCAGGTTTTCCATGGGTCGGGAATGTTTTCTTGAGATATCACTTGGTTAAAAAAGCTAGTGATTATTGGGTAGATAGTCATCGAATGCCTTTATTGTATCGCCAGATTCGCCAGTAATGCCATCTTCTCCTGGGCATTTATTGTTCTTTAATTTATTAACAGCTGTTCGGATTTCTGACTGTAAGAATGGCGGGAGCGGGACACTGTCATTTGTGGTAGGTTGGCAGTTTTCATACTGTATTGTTCTTTTTTCATCATCTTTGTATAAATCTTGGTAAAATTCCGTAGCTGCTTTTATTAGGTCATTCCTGGTTGTAGCCAATTTATTGTTTTTATTTGTTAGTTCATGACCCAGTTCTTTGTCCGGCTGAGTTTTTTAAAGGCTCGCTTACTTAACCCGGATATTTCTAATTCTTCCAATATAGTGTTAAATTTATGTTCTCGCTGTCTGTCCTTGATTTTTTTCCTTATTTTTTATGTAGTATTCTTAAACGTTTTCTTTCTTCGCAAGTTCGTTTCCTTAGATTCTTTAATGTTTCTCTTTCTGCTATAAGTTTTGATACATTTTCGTTTACAATGGAAAAAAGTCATATGGTTTTACCGGCGTTATTGTATTTCTTGGTAGCTTACTGATACAGTTATGAATGGTGCTCACTATGTTGTTGTGAGTTACTTCTGTATTGTCGCTTTAAGTATGTAATATCTTGTTCAAGTAGAATATTTTTTAAAGATTCCTGCTCTATCAAGGAAAATGTTTTGTTCTTTGGTTTATTTATATGTTTCCTGCTTCGTTTAGTAATTCCATTAAGGACTATCTCGCATCTTAAAGCGCGGTAGTCAGATGAAAAACCTGTATTGAGTACTTGTACATTCTTTACTATATGTAGATTTTTGGATAGGATGAAAAAAAAATCTCATTTCTTGTTTTACCGTTAGGGGATTGCCATGTCCATCTGTTTTTTTTGGTTTCTTAAATAGTGTGTTGGTGATAAAAAACCTGTTCTCTAGGCAAAATTCAATAATTTTTTGACCTCTTTCGTTCTAGATTTTCGTCTGGATTCGGTTTCCCAATTTTCGCATTAAAATCGCCTATTACGAATGTATTATTTTTTGTATTTTGTAGAACGTTATATGTAGAATAAGTCTGATTCGCTGTCCGGTGCGCTTTCTGTGGGCGCGTAAGCTTGTATCATTACGATGTCGTTATTTTGGAATTTCATATCAAGACGTACGATTCTATCTGATATCGCTGTGAAGCTCTCTATGTTTTGCTTGAGATGATTCTTTACCATAAAGCCCACGGCATTGCGGCCTCTTTTTTGTCAGTTATAAAACAAGACGTAGTCGTCGTGCTCTGCTATTTGCTGGCCTATTTTCTTCACCTCCGATATCTATCTATAGCAGAACTAAAAAACAAGTGGCAATGAGTATACCTACCATCAGTGGTGTAGTTGGGGGGCACGGAAGAAAAAACAAGAGGAAATGGCGTGTTAGCCAACTAGTATGAAAACCGGTGTCGCCAAACTCACACAACCATAACATAATCGGTACATGACACACTTATACAAAACGTTTTTAATTGGTGTAACTTTTCAATATCGTTACAGATTAACAGACGTTACTTTTACAAATCAAAATCAGTTCTAAAGTACTCAAGTTACAGTGCAAAATACAACGTGCAATAGCCGTAACAAACGATTATTTGCAAATTGCGATTATACTTAACTAGATGTCGTAATAGTTCGTCTACTCGCCGATAGATGCATTACAAAATTTTACAACAGTGCCATCTGTTATTGAGAAGAAGTATCATAATAGGGGTGCGATTAAGTACGAATAGAATGATTTGTCGATATCGATATAAAGTCAGCTGTATAAAGATGAAATACACGGTTTTTAAGCGAGTTTAGAAACATCTTAACTTGAAGTGTTTCGCGAACAATTTGAGAGTAAGTACATATATATTTTTGAGCGCTTTTAATACTTTTTTTTCACCTGACTCAATCCCAATTTACTTTTTAAATATGTAGCTACAATCAAAAGACATATTTAATAAGAAATGTTACTTTATTTTTATGCATGTTGATAAAATTTACGTTTGTACATAATGTTCCGTACGTTGTCAAAATAAGAGCTTTCCACGTTGAGTGAGACAGATGTCAGTTTCCAAAAAATGGCCTGAGCATATGGTGCTGCTGCTAAGGGACTGCGGAAACCAATTATCACGCCCAGTAATATTTATCCACTCTTCTTAAAGGAGTGGATCTTTCGGAAATCTGCAAGGATAAAATTTGCATTTAAAGTGCAATAAGTAACCAATTATTTGTACCTAACCAATATCGATAAAAATATCGACCTCACCTTAGCTATCTCTCTAATTGAGTAGCAATAAACTGACATCTCGAATAGCGATTTTCGAGACGCTTCCATGAAGAAAGAACAAATGATTATTAACTTTATGTATAGTGACAGAGAGTTCATTTTTATTCAATAAATGGGAGGCAACTTGGAAATGTAAAATTATTTCGATATTAATAAAATAAAACTTACCGGTGATAAGATACACCTCCAGGAGACACATTTACCGATTTGCTCGAATTGCGGCAGCATAATACTGCGCAATACGGCATTGCAGCGATTAAATATATATTTTTTACTCAAACACAAACGTCAGGTTGCCTTGGTCACGGAATACAAGACTGAGGTTTAGCTTGCGCCTCGCCGCAAGCCCGTTGCTACGCGGGAACGCCCACTTGCCACTTCCATAGTCTCTTTCTTCCGTGTTGGGGGGCCACACCCAGCCGCAAAAAATAAAAAGTTCATGACATGCAAACAAAAAAAGCAGCTTAAGGGGTCACAGACATCATAGTTACCCGCCCCGGGTGTCATTCATTCTAACTACGCCACTGCCTGCCTACAATGCAAAACGAGAAGGTTTCCGAGGACGGCACACTCCCAAAATAGGCAAAAAATCACAGAGGCGTCTACCATAGAAGAACTAAGGTGACTGACATAGCTGCCAGAGTTTGATGACAAATTGAAGTGGCAGTGGACTGAGCATATAGTTCGAAAAACCGATGGCCGATGGGGCGTAAATACAAATTTTCTTAAAGAAGACCACGACCAGAAGATGCATCGTGGGTCCCCTCCCTACAAGATGTTTTAGCCAATTGGGATTTACATATCGAGGGTTTCAGGCCAAAGGGGCGTATACGCAAAGCAAAACGCTTGCTTATATGCCCCTTTAGCATGAAGCCCTCGATATTATAGGTTGTAAGGATTTACATGTAACAGGTTGTAGGGATTAACATATTATGGGTTGTAGGGATATACATACTATTTTATAATTTCTGGAGCCAAACCGTGACCGGGCATAATTTCTCTTAATACTACATATCTAGAAAAGCCCTAAAATGGACCAAGTACCTAACGTAAACAGAAACATGATGGTCGGTCCTTAAGGTCACACCTATCGATAACCATACCATAACCACATAGCTGAGCTCAAGACCGCTAATCTGTTATTTATTGGAGATCTGGGGACACGGCAGTGCCCCCGCCAGTACTGCTAGCTAGCACAACTGGGCGCGACTTCGTGTTCATTGAAAGAGATAGGTAGCGTTTGTCGCGCGACAAAGAGTCGCACGTCACAGTTGTGTTAGAGTTTCAAAATAATGTTTTTGATTAGGTGAATATATTTGGAAATAATCGCTCCGAAAGTTGTGTAAATTGTGTCCCCCCCCCCCCCCCCAATCTTCTAAACCGTGTGTCCGAAAAATATGAAAAAAATCACGAAGGTAACGCTTAATTAATACTTTCAACGAAAATTATTTTGAACAAGATTGAATTAACCGCTTTTGGGTTATTGCCGATAAACTGCGCTTCTCAACAAAAGGGCGTAATTGTTATGAAGATACGCTCTTTTGTTGTTGTACTTTTTTTACATCGTATTTTTTACTTTATAGTTACGGCTATGGAACCCTACACTGAGCATGCTCCAACATGCTCTTGGCCAGTTTTTTTTAAGTAATTTATATGATCCTATAGCGACTTTAGCGACCATCCGGCTCCATCATCAGATCAGCTCCATGTCATAATAATTATTACATTGTCATCTGATTTCTATATTCTTGGAAATTTTCAGCTGAATCGGTTGAAGATATCATCAGCTTCAAAATTGAGTTGCAAGAATTTACCCGAATAAACATAGTTACATACGTACATTACAAGATAAATAAAAGCTCGTAAAAAGATGCAAGTCTCTCTCACCGACTTGCCTATTATTTAACTGTGGAGGAACATATTTATTTTATAGTTCTCAAATAAAGAATCCTCCACGTTTAAATAATAGGCAAGTCGGTGGAAATTGAGTTCTGTGGACACCCCCCTGACTAAAATAACCGACTTGGTTTAACATCACATCTCAAAATGTTTTTGTTGTAGAAGAACTGCGTTTCGAGACTTGCATCTGTTGTTTTTGATGGGATCTCATTTCTTTTTGTTAGTTTATAGGACACTACGTCTCACTGCTGAGCAAAGATTTCAAATCTTCCTGGCTCCGAGCAAATTCTGGCTAGCCGTTTTAAAAATACCTAATAAATTAACAAACTACTTCCGCTTCGTTAACTTCCACGATATAGTCGAACGATACCCGGGCATTTCTCCAGAAATATGTCTGCGACTCATTCATCTTTCATCTGTCATCTGTCTCCATACATTTAGTATGAAAAAGGGCCAGATGAATGAGTTGACCGCAGAGAAATTCTTTCAATTCTGGAGAAATGCCCACCCCCTGTCCGTTTCACGTTTCACTCTACACTACAGCGATGGAAAGAGGCAGCAAATTCAATCTTAGACTGGCAACCCTCCCTTTTGACACTAATGACAATGACTTAAGGTACTGGCACATTTGCTTAAAAATAAGCATGCTTTTAAGCATACTTAAAATAAGTATGCTCTGTAGCTGTCCAGATTTGCCAGAAATAAGCGTGCTACTTTTGACCATGCTTCCAAACAAGCATGCTCAAAGCAAACGATTGGACACACTTGCTAAAAAGCACAGGTTTTCGGCCAAGGTGGACTGGTTTTCTGTGGTATTACAGCACCAGTTCTATACGAAAATAACTCAAAAACATAATCAAATACCACCTTTATATAACCATCATGAAATTTAAACTATTTACATAAATTTCAAAATTTAGTTTTCTTTTTATGATATCTCTGCGGTAAACTACAATGACACTGACAAATATGACGTCTAGTAAGACTAGACTTCATCTGTAAGAGTAATGTCCAGTGTTGCCAATTTAGCAGTTTCAGTGTTAAATTTAGCATAATTTGGACTGGTTTAGCAGAATTTTTTTACATTTAGCAGTTAGCATAATTTTTAGCATAATTTTGTAAATAATAGAAATGTTACTTGGGGCCCGTTTCACGAAGCTACAAGTTACAAATTACAAGCGGAAGTCTCTTTCTATCAAAAGGTATTGAAAAGAGACTTCCCCTTGTAATTTGTAACTTGTAGCTTCGTGAAACGGGCCCCTGTTGGTGACAAACACGCAGATAAATGGTAAATTTAGCAACATACAAGTTGGTGATGCGATGACATAAGTTTGTAAAATAACCTTTGGTTGCATGGTTGACAATAATATAACTATCAAGTTTATTTATCTTTTGGTGTGCAATAAAGTTGTATTGTATTGTAAGTCGTAATAAACATGTAATAAAAGCGTAAATTTTCACTTTCATTTTTAACATATTTTACTATGATTGTTTGTAAGCTGTAGTAAAAAAGTTAATTTGATTGTTATATAAAAAAAAATGTCGATTAACACATTGACATTCTTAATTTACTTATCTTTAGCATTTTTTTTCCTGAAAGTTTAGTATGGACCACAAAAAGGATTATTGTAAAGCTGTAATAATCACAATACATTATTTTTTTATTTAGCACATTTTTTAACAGAATTTATCAAGTTTTAGCATAATTTTAGCAGATTTTCAACAAAATTTTAGCATTGAATGAAATTCAGAGTTGGCAACACTGGTAATGTCATACAGAATTTGAAAAGAGTTGATCTATTAATGCGTTTTCTGACTGAAATATATATTTTTATTCATATCGGTAAATTTGTAACTGTGACTAAATTACTATGGCGTTTAAGAAAGTATCGCATGTATTATTCGACTTAGATGGTCTACTTATAGGTAACATGCCAAATATAGCCTAACCGTCTTCACTTATTTAATTTTGTGAAATATGTATTAATAAAATAATATTTCTCTGCTTTAGATTCAGAAATACTGTATACCCAAGCATTCACCAGTGTTTGTGCTAAATATGGTAAAGAGTTTACATGGGAACTGAAATCCAGCCTGCTTGGTTTCCAAGGCCACGAATGTGCGGAGAAAATAACACGAACCCTGGACTTACCACTGACTGTGGAGGAGTTCATGAAATTGTGTCAAAAGGAATATGAGGTACTGTTCCCCAAAGTCCAGCTCATGCCAGGTAAAATTGAATATCAACCATGTTCGTTGGCATGCAAATGTGTGTATCTATGTGCCTATAAATATTATGCTTGTTAATGGTAGTATTAATGCAATAAAAGCAGGTAACTTTTGCAATAAACATTGCACTTGCATAGCTACATTTAATTAAAATGGAATTTAAAAAATTCAATCAATTATTTAAAATGTAATCTCAAGGCAACTTCAAAAATTAGGCATAAATTTGATCGAATGAAATTATGCAATCTGATGAAATACTTTGTTTTGCCATTATGGTATTTGTAGTATTTGATTAACATTTAGCTAAGTTAAAGTTAACCACAATTACTTATCATTTCAGTTGTTTGCCTCATTTGATGCAGATTATGTCAATTTATTGTGAATATCTGTAAATATTGCTCTTTATAGGATTCTATAAGTGTGCACACACACATCAACAGATAAATATCTATTACAACAAAACAATATTCTTGAATAAGATGAATAAACTTATTAAAATATACTACCACTGTTTTAGGTGCTCAGAGATTAGTGAAGCACTTGCACTCCGAGGGTGTTCCAATTGCTCTGGCCACCAGCTCAGCCCAGGACAGTGTGGATATGAAGATGAAGAACTTCAAGGAGTTCCTGGGCCTGTTCCACCACCTCACCATGGGCTCAACTGACCCTGAGGTTACTAAGGGAAAGCCAGACCCAGCAATATTCTTGGTGTGTGCCTCTAGGTTTCCAGACAAACTTAAGCCTGAAGATGTAAGCGAAAACAATTATAGTTTTTACATAGTAAACAGTAGGCTTATGATGCTACGTTTTGTCACGGGATAAATAAGTGATAAAGCATCCGTCACTCTCACATACTATTAGTTAGAATGTGACGGATGCTTTATCATTTATTTATCGCGTGACAAAACGTAGCATCATAAGCCTACACCTACCTACTGTTACCTATTGTTAAGTTATGGTAGAAGCACTGCTGTGTCCCTAAAAAAAGGGATGTGTTAGGTTTAGCACTTTCAGTGCCAGGCTCCCAAATTTTCATACAAAATGAACCCAATAGTCAGGTTCTTGACACTGAATGTGTTATACTGCCGTCCTATGACTAAAACTAGACTAGAGTGTCACTACGATAACTTTGCAGATTTAAAAGTCAAATTTCTATGAAAATATGACATTTAAATGGAGGTGTAGCCATGTTCCACTCTGCAAAGTTATCGTAGTCACACTCTAACTTCTGTGGAGGTGTATAGAGGTTAGCCTAGTTTTTGATATTGGATGAGAGTATAGTATGTTGTATTTTTTCCAGTGTCTTGTATTTGAAGATGCAGTTAATGGTGTTAAGGCTGCGAATGCTGCCAATATGCAAGTAGTAGCAGTACCGGACCCTCGGATTGATCGTAATTTACTGAAGACTGCTACTTTGGTTCTGAGCTCTCTAGAAGAATTCAAACCTGAACAATTTGGTCTTCCAGCATTTCATTAAAAGCTTTAATAAGGTGAGACTTACTATTGGAAGGTTAATGCTTAAATGGTTTATTATATTGTACTTAACATAAATGGTTGTTAATTTTAATATATTATTGCCGTAGTTCACACTTGTAGGTACTAATTATATATTTTTTGATAGTGAAATTGCAACTTTAAGACTTGTGTATTAACATGCTATTTATGAAACTTCTTTCTTCATAATTAGTATGAGTGTGAACTAGGGTATCAATATTTTATTTAAATGTCTGTATAGTATTGAATTAAGGGTTACATATTTTGTCATTCGACTGAAATTTAGTTCAGGTATTGACCATGTCCAGTATCCTATTGTTAATAAATAGTTATAATATATTAATTGATCTAGTCAATTACGGTACTTATCTTATTATTACCTCAAATATTAACATATGATTACTTACTACAAAATCTGGCACACGTTGCTGTTTTGTAAAACTTGTACTTGTAAAGTTATTAAAAGAATATTTTTACTTTTTTCATATTATAGTTTAATTAGATACCTACAAAAACAGTCATTGTTTAAAAGCACCTTGTTTTTATATTTCTTTGTGTTGTGAGTGTAAAGGCACACAATTTGATTTATAGAAGTATATTGCAATAAACTGCAATTTAGATCTCGTAAGCATGCCTAGTTTCATTTCGATACATTCCATTGCTCCTTATACATATTAGTTTCATTATTATTCAAGATATTTGTTTATTTATTTTAATCTCTAGAAGAACTAGAGATTGAATGGCGGCAAGCCAAACAGTTCTGGCCGGAAGTCCTCCATAGAATCGAGCACTAGCGAAGCGTCGGCAGCCTCAGCGAGTGAGCGGGGCAGCCTAGGGTCAGGCACCATAACCACCTGCATGCCTGCCGCGCGCCCCGCTCTAACGCCATTCAGAGAATCCTCGAACACGAGACACTGTCAACAAAATTAGGACTATTAACACATTCAGTGACAAGCTCCCTTTCCATACAAAATTAATCCGATAGTTGGATTTTTGGCACTGATGTGATATATTATATTAGGTGATTAGAGTCGGTTGGTTCTCCCTACAAGCAATAAGAAATAAAATAAAGAAATTATTCGATTCCATAACACCTTGATTGAAATGTGGTTCATTTTATAGCTTGATACATTTTGTCTGCGCGAAATAACATGAGAAGTCTCAAAAAACCAGAATTAACGTGTAGTGGGCCATTTCCATGAAAGGTCAGCGCCATCAGTTAGTATCATTTCGGACCAAATGCCTTTAGCAAATAGTACATTGTGTATCAAGGGTGGTAAGTAAACTCGTGTTATTAAAGCCCTCGGCTTCTTCTCGGCCTTGTAACAAACACTCGTTTGTAATTCCTTTACCGCCCGTGGCACACACAATGTTTTTCATCACACTTGTGAGGAAATCTGATTAAAATAACCTAAATAAAATTGTAAAACAGACAGTGACATTATATCCATAGACAATGCGAATGTCAAGTCACGTTCGGAAACCTTAGCGGTAAAGACCTAAAATGGTTGGTTTTATATTTGCAAAATACTGAAAGACACTATTTAAACATTTAACGAATGTTACAAAAGTATATGTTTACATGTATTTGCAATAACAGTTCTCTTTAAATAAATATTTCAGTGATAAAAGTTAAAAAAGTAAGTTGGCGTTTCCTTTGAAAATGGCAAATAAGAGTAAAACAGAACCAGCGTTTCAAATTTAAAAAGAAAACCATTACGCCCTAGGGCGTAATAGGTCATTTACGGCCCGCAGAACCTACGTGTAATGACACCATTTTCGAGCAAGTGTGATGAAAAAATATTTTATTGGTTTTTTGAGAGTTCTCGCTTGATATATTTTGTTACTAAATGTGTTAAAAAATATGCATGCATATTCCCTATTGATTTTATACGGGCAGTTTTGGAAACATAATTCAATGATTAACGTTAGTCAATTTATTTTGATTGTTGACAAAATAGCCTATAGCCATAGGCCTATACTGGCGCCATCTAGTTTCTTAGGGCACACACAGTCTATTTCTAGTATTTCTACCCTCTGAATTTTGATTAAGGCAAGTAAATTTATTGACCTACCACCAAAATCACAAAAAAAAATTGGAAAACTACAAACATCCTACTTTACCTTTTCTGGTTTTGGCTTATCAGGAAATTTGTTTGCTGCCACTACAAAAATATCTGGATGTGGTTTGCCTAACTTGACGTGCGGGTCCGATGAGCCCCAAGTTTTGTAAGGGAGCAAGTCAAAGAAAGCCTGATGATTTTGCGTTTTCAGATCATATGTCTCTTTACTACTACTCGTAGCTAATCCCATAGGTACTTTGGTGTCGTGTAAGTGACGAATAAGTCTCTCAACTCCTGTAATAAAAAAATAGAGAAATAAAAATATACCTGTTTAGGCAGATCTGATCATTATAGACACAATGAAATACGGAACCCTAAAAAGGACTATACAGACGTATCAAAACTTTGGCCTACCGATAGGGACGTAGCACTTCATCGAAAACAGAGTAGGTATATGCTTGTCATTCTATACACATAGCTGCAGCCCTATCGGTTGACTAACAGAATTGGCTCGTCTGAATCCAACGATAGCGGTCATCTCGATAGCTAAAATGTCATTATGTCACGTGTCCCAGCCTATTCAGCTACCGTGAGCGATGTTTAGGTGGCAATGGCGGCATAACCATAGAAGAATAAAATTGTCTCACCTGGCATTATCTTACAGTGAGGGAACAATTCACTGAAAATAGTTCTAGTCTCTTCCAAGAATTCATCAACAGTGAGTGGTAAGTCGAGCCCCTGGATGATGGACGCTGCGAACTCTCTGCTCTGCTGCCCCATTATCTGACACTTTAGTTCAAATGTGAACATCTTTCCGTAACGTGACGCTACTGTTTCAAAGCCTACTGTGTATAATTCTTCTGTATCTGTAAAATTCTAAACAATTAGTGTGGTAAAACACGAGTGTGATTCATAATAAGATCACACGTGTCTTAGGCCGGCTTTACACCTGTAAGTTTTACTTACGTAAGTAAGGACGCAGCTATACGTTAGACTGAGATAGCTGACTGACTATCTGAGTCTAACGTATAGCTGCGTCCTTACTTACGTAAGTAAAACTTACAGGTGTAAAGCCGGCCTTAAGGCAGGATTTCCATCTGTAAGTTTTACTTACGTAAGTAAGGACGCAGCTATACGTTAGACACGATACATTATATTGACTATCTCAGTCTAACATATAGCTGCGTCCTTACTTACGAAAGTAAAACTTACAGGTGTAAATCCGGCGTAAGGGTTACACAACTACTTAGGGTGGTAAAACAAAGAAAGGCCGAGATCGCAGAAGTTTGCGGCCCGAGCTGCAAGCGAGGGACGTAAATATGCGATCTAATTTTATGTCTACACTTGGCCAGAAAGCGGCTTCACGACTTCAAGTCACTTTATGCATAAACATTTTAATCACATAGGTAATGTACATTTTAAGTTGATTATGAAGCAATTATTAATGAATGTTCAGTTATATTTCATAGGTAATTACTTACTCAATATAAGGCCATCCATGTCAAATAAAACATGGCTCACTGGTCGAAACATAATTTATTTTGTATATTACACAATATAAACCTAATATCACAACAACTGTTACACCACTTTTGTACTATATTCACAGATTTTTATATTTTATATTAAAATAAATATGAGATAAGTATGATACTACACAGCTTTACAGCTAGTACTGAAGATAAAAGAACCATGATGCCATAGCTCACATATATTAATAATAATTCTTATCTGTGCCTAATTACATAACAGCCTAAAGCCCATGATACACTATTTTATAACATTCTACATTCCATTTATTTTTCATTCTGATATATTAGTCACAATGACTCAATAATAATATTAATAATAACACAAACGGATTTTATCGCGTATATTACTACATTTTAAGTCCCGACGTTTCGTAACCCTTTTGTGTAAGCGTTCGTGGTCGCGGGTGAGTCTACCCGCGACCACGAACGCTGAAAAGGGTTACGAACAACAATACGCGATTTAATCCGTTTAAGTTGTTTTATTACTATGAGTGATAATCGCGGAAACCGAAGACAATATTAATGACTCAATAATTTTTTTTTACATTAATCAGTAAAAGGTGGTAAACCAAAGAGCTCTGGCTTGAATTCTTCCATGCTGTTTAAAACAAGGTTGGCTTCCTTGGTATAGCTTCTGTCAAGTCTTGCATCGGGCACCATTACTACTTGCATACCGGCTGCTCGGGCTGCTCTGACGCCATTCACAGCATCTTCAAACACTAAGCACTGAAAAGAAGTTACAGCTTGATTCATAAGAGCTGGCGCGGATTTTGTGGGTGGATTTCATCGACTTAAATTTCACCATACAAAAAATTGGTTTCTAAAAAACGCATGGAAATGCATATTATTCTATCATAAATGGTTAAGGAGACTTTGATTATTAATACCTGTATAATTAGCCAATCATTTGATGCATAGTTTCGGAGTTATGAGCTCCTAAAAATTAAAACGTGTTATGGTGATGACGATGAAGCTATGGTAATGATTTTATGAGGTATGGTGATGATGTTATGTTTAGGGTAATGACGATTTATAGGTAATAGGATAAAAAAAAACAGCCGGTAAGCAAATAAACAAACATTTATGGATTTCAATTCAACAACACTTAAATTAAATTAAAATACACAAAGTCTAAGTACAATAATATCTGACTAGTCAAGTAAGCCGCCCGCGTCATTCCTGGCGCAAAGGTGTCCAACACACTTGCCGCATTACCGCGTTGAATCGCGATGGACAACCTTTGCACCAAGAATGACCCGGAACGAGGGTCAAGACCCCTCTCACGCAAACGCCGCTCAATCTTTGCGACAAAGGCCTTAGCGTCAGACCCCCAACACCCGGTCGTCTCTACCGCGGACGGGACATACATATAACCCGTAAGTACCGAATACTTATCGCGCTTTCTACAAGCCGCTACCTCAACGGCTGCTCCTGCAGACCTGGTGGTACGAGCAAGATGCGAGGCAGCAAAAGTGCTGACGCATGTAACGTCCCACAGTAGGCACTTACCTCTCTACCAGGGTACCAAGGTCATTCCATCAGGTCTCTTGCTATCCGTCCGGCTAACACCGGGAGGCTCCAATAAACACGGAACATTTGCCGATATCAACGCCCTCCGGTTGATATCGTTGAGGGCATGGTGGCGAGGAAATCTCCCAGCACAACGACAACAACTCAAGGCATGGTGACCGTTACCCTCAACCATGGTGCCCCAGATGCATAAATGAGGTTCTCAAACATCGCAGCCCAGGCGGAGAGCCACAGCTACCCTTAACGAGTCGTTTTCAAGGAGGGTACCCAGGTGTAGAGAGGGAAGCGCTTGCAGCCATGCCCCGGACTCGGGCCTCGTTACAGCGTTCAGTCCATAACCCGCTTCACCCCTACGTCATCCCATGCCCGCTGACGTTCCAGTTTTTTCCGGTAGGACCGAACCTGGGTTGAGAGCCGTCCAAGCTGCCTGGGCTTCAGACGCGTACGGAATGGCTGCCTTGCCAACACCCAGCGCGAAAATTTCGGAAACGAGCTTTTTGACTCCGCCAGCCGATGCTAAAAAAGCCGGCAGACTCACATCCCGTGCGCGCCGTACGCCCAGTCCACCGTTCGGATAGGGAGAGAAGCTTGGTCCCACTGGCCCGCACCCAGAGACACATTGAGCAGACACTCCACTGATTCCTTCAAAACAGAATCGAAGGGGTCAATATGCTCGGGGCACAGCCAAGTAGGCACAGTGCGCAAGACTAACGGAGCACATACGTAGTATGAAAAAACTGGAGAGCATTCTTCAGTGGCGGAACTTTCGCTAAATTCGGATACAACGCACTATATCAGTTTTGATAAGGTTTCCGTATTAGCGAGAGAAAAGTTGTTTATCCCTCGCAAAGTTCGTGAGGCCATCGAGATTAGTCGTCGCCCGAATTTCAATCGGGATAGTGGATGGTCAGTTCCCCATAGTTGGAAGACAGTTTTACGTAGTGCGCCCGTGGTTAATGGTGACGCGCCCTTAGAATTTGATGTGGTCAGTGTTGTTTGCAACCGTACGGTTGATATTGACAATGTGGGTAGTTCTTCGCCTATTCCCCCTGCGCCCGCGCAGGCGCGAAGACTACGGGTGGGTTACCAGAGCGGCGGCCGTAGTCTTCGCTGCGCCGCTGTCGCAATTTCTCCTGTAGAAGGGCGTCGAGATCACCCGAAACATGTCGAGTGAATTTCGACAACTGATGGCGTGGTAGGTACAAGGTATTAATTAAACAAATGCTTAATTTATATTGAAACCATGACAGGAAAATGTATTATAAAGTCTAATTTTATGCCGTCCTTTGACAGAGAACTACGCGATATCCGTTAGGTACATTGTTTGGAGAACATTTACTTATATGTCAGTGTTAACAACATTGATATAACTTGATAAATAAAAAGAATCGTCATCACCATACATACGGGATCATCACCATACATGGTGTAAGCACCGGTGATGACGGATATGGCGATGACGATATGCTTTCTTATTGTAGATTATTCTAGAACGCCTAATATTATTTGAATGGACGGTGCCAGATCAGTATCTCCATTTCACGTCACATATTTGTAGAGAAATAATTTTAAAATTATACAAGTACTTACTTTAAATAATTCGCAATATGGTAATGACTGGAATTCGTGACAATTGACTTCCTCGCATGCACTTTTGTCGTTAATTTTGCTCAGTGCGCGCATGCAGCAACATGCACTCTCTGTCGTGATTGGAACTGAACTAAGGAAGCAGGAGAGGGTATACGCACTGTATTTCACCGTTCTTAGACAAAACTGTGTTGACTTTGACACTGCATTTAGGGTGATGACGAAAAATCGTACTAAAAGTTTAAATATTTTTATTTATACTTAGTTGTTGAAAGAATAATTCTATATTTTTGTATATATAAGAATACAGTATGAAGAGATTATAAATAAATAAAAAATCGGATTCGTACGTTGCGTATTTGAAATTTTTCACAAGAAAAATGAAGGTTTGAATTTTTTGCTACATGGTAATGATTTTTGACATATGTTTTGTTGTATTATAAAAAAACTATTAAACTGTCGGTGAATATTATTGAAGCGCCATTTAGATAAAAGTAATAGTCAACAAATGTAAAAGTTTCGATACTCTAACCTTAGTACTTTTTTTTATAAAGACCGACATGTACCGCTACGCTGATATTTGAAATCCACCCTTGTATGCAACGCGCGCTTATTTCATACTAATTCCGCGCAGTATAAGCTTAATTCGTCCCATTCGTTTTTCATTTAATTCGTATTTCGTCTCATTCTATATTTGTCACACATTCTTTATTAAGACTTTAAGACTATTCTTTATTTTTTATACTTAAAGAATGTGTGACGAATATAGAATGAGACGAATTGAACGAAAAACGAATGGGACGAATTACACTGATACCTTCAGCTCTTGTGAATCGTTTTTTAATAGTAATAAAATATTTAATGTTCCAGACCAGAAGTATTTGTCTCAAGTAGCAAGCCAAGATGATAAATATGGCACCTAAGGCTTTTTTGGGGTCTCCCTGTGTTTTATTCTTCTCTTAATACATAATTTTCTTCCCACCAAAAAACATTGCAAAGCCAACATGTCTTTAAACATGGTCAAATTTAATAAAAATGTTTTTGAACATATTCATTACTAAATATTTTATCAGAAGAGAAAAATTATATGTCTCGGACAGGATTCGAACCTGCATCTCCTCGGCCCTCCTGCCCGAGACATAATTTTTAAATTTCTCTCTCTCTAATAAAATATTTAGAATTCATTGGCATTTGTTAATGCTACAATAAAAAATCATATCCATTACTTATATTACATCATACCTGCTGCGGAGCAGGCTTATCAGGGAACCTTGATGCGGCCACAAGAAAGATGTCTGGAAATGGTTTCCCGTTCTTCACCTCTACATCAGATGAACCAAATGTTTTGTATGGAAACAATGAGAATAATTGTTCATGGTGTTTGCGTGTTTTCAGTTCGTAACTCTCTATACTTGAACTTGTGGCTAATCCCAGTGGAATATTGTTTTTATGTAAATGTTCAATCAACCTCCTCACACCTGAAAAAATCCACAGTTACATTGAAACAGATATGCTATGTACATAATATGGTATGTAAACAGGGGCGTATTTACCCTAGGGCCATCCTGGCCATGACCTGGGATGCCAATCCGCCAGGGGCATTTTGTATTGGTTTTGGCACCATTCAACCAACTATTACTTCTGGGGCGGCGAAACTTATTGGCCCGGGGCACCTAATTTCAAAATACGCCCCTGTATGTAGATCAATTAAGGTATTAGACAGTTTCTTATCAGTTACAATATCGACTTCACATTATACCATCGAAATTATTCCTGTTACTTACCTGGTAAAACTTGAGTATCTGGAAACAAAGCAGCAAACTCTTTTTTGCTTATCTCTATAAATTCATCTCGGGTCATCGGCAAATCTAAGGCTTTGATTATCTTGTCAGCAGTTTCATGCGTTTGAGAACCCATTAGGCTTACTTTTAATTCATAAGTATAGTTTTTGTCAAACTTCGACAATATATTCTGGAACGCAACTGTGTACAAATCCTCAGTATCTGCAAATAATATATACTGTAATTAACTAGCCGGAAATAAGTAGAGAATCAGTTTTGTTTAAAGTTAAATAACAAGTAGGCAAAACTTACTAAGTATAAATAAGCCCATCCATGTCGAACAGGACATGTGTGACCGGAGTAAATGCACCCATAATCAACCACTGCTATTCTTGTTTATTCCCTTATAAAAACAAACTTTATTTAATATTAAGTAAGTGTGTATCACGGCACGAATTTATGTTTCAATTCAAATTGTATTGCATTTGCACTATTAGGTTATGTTATGCCGTGTACACACTGTTTTGACGTCATGCGTCAATTCAAGTGAAGGGTACGTTCTCGTACTAATAAAATCATGTGCTGAAATAAGGAAATAGCGTGGGGAACATTGAATATCTTAAAATATGCCATACTCTTCTTATACCGTTGTGTTTGTTATTTGTGATACCAATATCTTTATACTTGATGGTTTGGCTCGTATAAGAGATTCCCTGGAAACAATCCGAATAATCTTATTAAGGGTACGTTCGGAACACTTTAGCCCCTAGGAATACCATAGAGAACATAGACATGGATTATTGTCAACACAATAAACAACGACAGACTTACTATTACTACGTCAACGGTTGCTACGCAAAGGTTAGGAAAGTAAAAACATTGGTTTATTTAATCAAACAAAACCATTAATCATTATTATCTTGCTTTTATATACATTTAGAATCAGTTTCATGAGACCCGTCCGGCTGGTGTTGTTTATAAATCATGGAAGGACCGGGCATGAGTCTGTTCCAAGGGGCCGCTAGTATTCATATAAACAACAGTGCTCAGGACAGGTTAGAGGAACAGGAGGAGATTGAAGACCAGAAACGACGAGAGAAAGAGGTTATTGAATTATGTTGCTTAATTTGAAATTATAGCCATTACTACTGTAGTTAACAAATTTACTTCTACAAGAATGTTTGTGTTTAAATTTACAGTTGCAGCACAAACTGGCAAATGCTTTTGATGATCTCCAAGATGATGATGAAGGAAGTTCAGTTAACAGTAGTGGCAACTTTACTTTAGATGCTCAAACAAATGGAGGAAATAGTAAGTTCAATAATATCTTCACTAAAACTTTGTTTAATTTCTTATTTACTGGTATGGTATTTGAAAAATACAATATGGGTATATATTTTTTATTTCACCAGACCACCCTAATATTCAAACAAGGACAGGCCTACCCCCGAGTTATGTGGATTCTCTCAACCACCTCAAAGAACTGCAGCACACCCGGGAGTCACCTAATATTTATGAAACTCCAAAAACCAGGCATTCCCCAATTCAGCACCATGAAGAGCCAGTGAAACTACAGTTTAGCCCTTATGGGGCTGGTGACGGACAGAACCATTATTATCAACAGGAATACAGGGGTTAGTAATTTGCTCAAGCTAAATAAACACTTGCAACATATTATATATTATACCTACAAAATATGAATAGCTTAGGCATGTTGTTAGCTATGTGACAAGAGTACCTTCCTAGCACCAACTGACTGAATTATATTACTAACCCTGTCACATTAAAAAGTCACTACTAAAGTGTTCATTCACTTCTAGGTGCTAACTAACAGGGTCTTAACCCTCTGTCCCGCGTTAACTGCACATAATATTGCATGATCCTTAGACTACAATCTGCCTACCATCAGCAGTAGCAAGGCTAGGCCAGAAACATTGTGCAATTGTTCCCTATTCTATACTTTGTTAAAAAAGATCAGCGTTATTTATTTATTTAGACTTTATTGCACATTAACAGCACTGTACAAACAGTGAACTTAATGCCATAAAGCATTCTTTACCAGTTATATTCTACTATATCAATGAAACCCCAAAAGTGTTCTGGTCATGATTTAATTTGTCTTTTAATAATTGTTTTACAGATCATTTGAATGGAATTAACAATATTGAAGCAAAACAGGAGTACATGAATCATGAGAAACTTAAAGTGATGTTTGAGGCATGTATTTTGTACATTTAAAAATCACTTTTTTAGATTAAATTAGTCACTTAGGATTATTGTTTGTAAACTTTCATTGACAGATGCGTGAAAAAGAGTGTCATCAGTTAGCGGCACAAATGGAGAAGCTGGATATAGAAATTGACAGTCTTCGTGCCCGGCTCGCAGCTGCCGTCAATGACAGGGACAAGGCTGAGCTATCAGTGCAAGAAGCTCATCATTTACTGGGTATACGGCTAATTCATGCCTAATTTTAGGTCCATAGCAAAAACCAAAAAAAGGAATAGGACTGTAGTGTATTTTATGATTACTAGGGACTGGACAACAGGATGCAAATGGCATAAGGGACAGGATTAACAAGTAATGGAGTAGACATTGTAACATTTTTTATGGAGTCGATTAATTTTTCGATGTCGTTGTAGATTAAAAAATTAAATAAATATTTTATCATTCTCAATGAAGATACATTTCGTCTATAAAAAGTGGGTATAAACTTTTATCACTACTAAACTAAAAGATATATTTTAACGCACTCAATGCGAACTATTTGTAATTCTGAGATCGCATTTGTAATGCTACTGACTACAGTACAATTAATGTCGACAACATCAATAAATTTATCGATTTCATAAAAAACGTAACACTGATGTCTACTCCATTACCCAGTTACTCCTGTTCCTTATGTCATTTGCATTATGTTGTTCAGTCCCTAATGATTACTTATCTATTTGTTTTGCCAACCAAGTCTCTTAAGAGGACTGAGGACAGTGGTGGGCAAAGTACAGCCCGCAGATGGTCCTTCGAAATAAGTAGTAATAGCCTGCAATAAAACGAGATACATTTCTGCTTTAATTATGGCCTTCCTCTGAAATTTCTTACATTTTCTAGCCCGCCGTGACCAAAGTTTGCCCCCCACTGACTTAGAAGTTTGAATTAGACTATTTTCTTCAAGACAAGTCTAGATGTTTGACCACTGAGATAAAGTATAAAGACGAACAAGTAGTCCAACTTCGGCTGTTTAGGAGCGCGCGACACGTATTCACACACACACAGACGCTCGAGAGCACGTCTGTGTGAGTGCGATCCATACTGGAGCATTCTTACGTGTCCTTATTTCTTTGCTTGCAGTGCGTTCGTACACGGCGCACACACATTCAAGCGCATGATGTCCCTTTTGTAGGGAGAAAATTACTGCTATTATACTGTGACTGAGTTATGTCATGAATAGTGTGGTGGACATGTATTTTATTTATTTTTCATACAGAAATATTATGTCAAACAACATTCCAAATTGCCAAAATTGAAGCTGCAATCGCATTCTGTGCTGTTGTATTTCCGCTGCACGTCATAAAACCAAATATAAGTTCCATTTAAAACTACAAAACTATGATATACTTCAATCAATTGGCTAATACTTATGTCATAATCTTGATTGAAAGCATTTCAAATTTTCTAAGGCATTTTAACACTTTCGCAACCACGTAGCGCTACGCGCTATAGTCGTAGCCGATAACATAGCAAAATTCGTATGTAGCCCGTAGTTCCCCGTGTTGAAAGTGTTAATGAGAATGTCGCTTTTAAGCCGGGTATTCATTAGGCAACGTTTGTTAATAAACTGTTTATGAATTTCATCATCTTGTTTCGCAACAAGTTTACCGTAAACACTGTTTCTGAAACTTAGGAGTCCACACTAGTTTAGTTGTTGCTAGGATGTCGCCCGAGGAGCCCGCCCTATTTCGATGTTTCTAAACTTGCGTCTCACACGTCCACACTCGATGACACCTGTTTATAAACTGAATATTTCGTCTTGCTCTCCACCTAGAGTGGGGAGCACAGCAACATGTTTATGCAACAATGTTTCATCACTTTTGTTTATAAACATGTTTACAGAGGTGATGAAACATCGTGCACTGTTTATAAACAGTGTTTATTAACAAAATTTGCCTAATGAATACCCGGCTTTAATCTGAATTGTGAGTAATGCCCGAGACACATAATACCCGGTATTGAATCTGCATCAATAAATATAAGCTTTTGTTTACCAGCTTCCAGTAAACACAAAATAATAGAGTTAGAGCAACAAGTGCTGAGCCTTACGGAGAAATTGGTTCTGTCCGACCAGGACAAAGAACAGATGCAGATGGAGCTACGGGCTGCCAACATCAGCCTGCAGGATGTTCAACAGCGGCTGCATACATTCCAGGTATCAACTGTTTATGGTATTGTGTAATGTCACTGCGACAAATATTGCAGCATGAAAAATATCTGACACTATTCTATTACTATAGCAATTAGGTTGCAATATCAGTTATTGATGCGTGCCTTGTTTGATTATATATTTTATGCCACACCTGGCCATAAAGTGGCTTTTTCCGCACGCTACGCGTTCGGAATAAGTCGCTTTCTAGCCAAGTGTAGACATAAAATGATGTACACAACACGGGAGGTTATGAGGAAAGCCCTCGATCGCATATTTACGTCCCTCGCTTGCAGCTCGGGCCGTAAACTTCTGCGATCTCGGCCTTTCTTTGTTTTACCACCCCAGTTGTGTAATGTACTATTATGTCACACCTCACCATAAAGTGGCAATAACCGCCCGCTACGCGTGCCACTGTAACGTGCCACGTACAATCCCACTTCATGGCCTGGGGGAGACGTAAAATTTTGTACTTACCACGGGCGGTAATAAAGAAAGCCTCAGATCGTATATTTATCGCCATTGCCTTCGGATCGGGTGTCAAATACCCGCGATCTGAGACGTTCTTTGTTTTACCGCCCTAGGTAAGTACTGTACTATTATAGTGTGTCGGTTGACACACTGTTTCACCTCTATAGTAAAGCTAAAACAAGAACCAGGACCAATATTATGCAATCAGGATTATTTTCGCTTTGATTTATTGCTTCTGTCATGCATGATGATTTGCATAAAATGTATTTTTTATTGATTTATTTAAATGACAAAGATGAAGAATGTGTTGTGTTGCATGTCTTTCCTTTTCAATGTATCATAGTTACAATAATTTTGCCACACTTAAAGCACATTACTGTTACCCTTATTAATACAGGTTGTATTGCATTTCGAGCTGTATTGTATAAATAATACATAGATACTAGACATTGAGGTCAAAATAGTACTTTCTTTGTTCGTAGGTTGCTCATACACATGACACTGATGCACTATTTAGGGAACAGCAAGACAGGTATGTACTTGAAGTAGAAGTCCTGCAATTTAATTAGAAAAATGTCTTACTATATTTATAATAATATTATTTATTCTGTATTATTGTGAATTTATTGTGAATTTAAATTAATTTCTTCCAGACACAGAGAGGAAGTGGATAGACTGCATGCTGACTTAACAAAAGCAAAAGGCAGATTAGAAGAAAAAGTAAGGGGCTTGATTGGGAATGCTTATATATTAATTCGTTGATATTATATATTTGATACTTAAATATTCCATTCATTTAACCTTGCAGGCAAGTGAAATAAAAATACTTGAAAAGCGGTGTTTAGAAAAAGATAGGGAGAAAGAGGAGCTTTTGATTGACAAAGGAACTACAATCAATAGATTAGCGACCGAGTTAGAGGCAGCACAGAGCCGGCTGGTGAGCGGAGAGACGGCGCGGCTCAAGGAGAAGGTGGCACAGCTGATGACTGAGAGGAACGCTGCCAAGGAACAGGTTAAGGAGTTAGGGGTAAGTATTATGAAATATCTTGTTTTTTTTGTAGAAATTGGTTTATTTATACCGACCGGCATAGGCGACCAAATGTTTGGTTATCTATTTTAAAAATGTCCTTGTATGTTAAAATAGAATACAGTGCACAAAGAGTGAACCGAGACCGAGATTAACTGTTTCATATGTCTACTCCCACTAGGCATAGTTCTCTTGATCTGCACCTTTTTCGACACCATTTTTAACTATTGGTTGTTTTCAGTCTAAACTTGAAGTGACGGCACACGAGTTGGTTCTCTGTCGCAATAAACTGGCCTCGAGTCAGAAGGAGTACGAGAGCTGGCGCACGGCCCTCCATCAGATAATGGTGGACGCGCTTCCAGACAATACTTATCTAGGTAAGCTACTTCAGGCGAGTGTAGTATAGTATTGATTTCGCAATAATATATTTAGTCACAGGGGAGGAACATAATTTGTATGAACCTAAAGCAAAGCGAAGGATTTTAAAGTAAAATCACATATAACCTTTATAGGTGAAATGATAATAGTATGTTTTTATAAGTAAGTACCTACACATACAGAAGTTGGACTTCCTAATAAAACCTGGGTTTAAAAGTGCTCTTTCAAACGCAGTGTGCGCATACTTTTTCATAAATTGACTGTAGTATAATGGAACCCGAGGTCGATATTCCCAACCCGATACCAGTATTTTTGTAGGGCCAATAGCGGGATCCCGGTATCGGACGTCCTAGTCGAAATAACAGTAACAACATCATAAACACAGCGGAAAGTGCTAAGCCGCTCTCGGCTCTTGACTGCTATACCCACTCAAATCTGTTGAGTCAGATCGAATATTTTTTAAACTGAGATGCTAAAAGCAGACAGATTTTTATTGATACTTTTGTGTTGCTTTCAGGGGAACCTCCGTCTCCCGGAAAATTATCAACACTAAAAGAAGCTTTGAGTAGGTATAAGCAACAGATTCAGAAAGTCTCGACGTTACAAGAGGAAATCGGTAAAAGGTCAGTATACTAACCTAAAAGCGCAAAGTCATAATAGTCATTAAAGGAAAGAAGGAACAAAATACAAACTGTATGTATTTTCGGTCAAAGAAAGAGGTTATACCCGTGGAGCTCGAGCTCGTACGGTACACACGCATTTATGTTCCTTATTTTTAGGGTTCCGTACCTCGAAATGAAAAAACGGAACACTTATAGGATTACTCGTGTGTCTGTCTGTCTGTCACAGCCAATTTGCTCCGGAAGTAAAAGAAGTCTGTACAGTAAAGATTAATTGTGTTATATTGTTTTGAACGTACGGAACCCTCTCCACGCGAGTCTAACTCGCCCTTGTCCGGTTTTTTATAGAGACAAACGATTAGAACAACACCGCAAGTTAGAATCCGAACTCCGTGCGAAGCTGGAAGAGCAGAAAGGCATAGAGTTGCAGTTGAGCTCGCGAGTGGCCGTGCTTCAGAGCCAGGTAGAGTCGCTCGGCGCCAGCGCCGACGGCGAGTTGCTCGACAACTACAAGCTGCAGAACGACAGGCTGCAACGCGACCTCGACGATGTTAGAGCCGAACTCAAAAATGTGAGTACGAATAGGGGTGACGACTGGGTTAAAAATATAGCATTCTATTTAGTCCGTCAGTTACATTATGGAAAAATATGGGACACGTATTTTTTGGTTTATCATTTTTAAAAATCGACAAAGGTCAAGGATAGATCATCAAACGTCCGGAGTGGGGGCTTGTGACGTCACTCCTAGGTGAAAAGTGTACGTCACTCAGCAGATCAATCAGCGAAAAGTCAAGGTGGCAAACGACCTGGTTCGACTCCAGGCCTTCAGCCCCCCACCTAGCCCGATCCTATCGAGGTAGACCGGGATAAGATGACCTGGTTCGACCCCAGGCACCCCCGGCACCCACCCAGTTCGACCCAATTCGGGGTGGTCCGGCTAGCGACCTGGTTCGACCCCAGGGAACGCCACGGCCGACCACCCGGTCCGACAATTGCTATGCCCATAAGGGTTGCGAGTTTGTCAGCTCATAAAAAAAAGTCACGAACTTCTAAGCACTGTATCCTCATCATTTTTTGTTTGTCAAACAAAAGAAAAAATACGTGTACAATATTTTTTAATAATCTAACTGACGGACTTAACCGTTTTCAGTCAATAAATTCATACAGAACACTTTGAAGGTCAAGGCTCACATCACATATTATTCTATTCTGAATGGATAATTAAATTAAAAAGTTGAAATGTCATGCTTCGCTGGTGTTGACACATCTGACCATACGTCTTGGTCTGTAAAGTATTCGTCTATTTTATAGTAGGCCTTCTTTTGTAAAGTTTGTTTTATAGTGGCCTTAAATTTATTTTCAGCCATGTTCACAGCCTGGTCTGGTATCAAAGCCCCCATATGAAGTATAAAAGCCCCCAATAGTAAAATCATCTCCTTATTTTTATTAGATTCGATCTTTTAGTTAATTAGGAGGTAGTAGGTGAAGTTTACTTAATTATAGCAAATTTTTGACAGTAGATTTAAAGGCATAATTTTCATTGACTACATGCAAGTGCCCTGTTCTGCCAGTTGGCGGCGTTGTGGCGAGAGATATCCATGACAGCCTGTGTCCAGCCACCAAACTTATCGCAGCTTCTTTCCCTCTCGCCACAGAGACTAATTTATTATGTTATCCAATTGCACAAAAGTGAATTAACACTTATATTTATGCCACACCTGGCCATAAAGTGGCTTTTTCCGCACGCTACGCGTTCGGAATAAGTCGCTTTCTAGCCAAGTGTAGACATAAAATGATGTACACAACACGGGAGGTTATGAGGAAAGCCCTCGATCGCATATTTACGTCCCTCGCTTGCAGCTCGGGCCGCAAACATCTGCGATCTCGGGCTTTCTTTGTATTACCACCCTAATTGTGTAATGTACTATAGGGTGTCTCATATTTGTATGGGTAAAAAAAGTGTTTATTTTGTCTGACTGCTTACCCCCTGGGTCCCTACCATTCAAAAACTCTATATCTAAAATTTCATGGTGATACAAACATATTTAAAGGTTGCACAAACTGATCAGAAAGAGAATAAATGTACTGAAACGTAAATTGTACATTTTCAAAATTGTTGAATTTGGATATACAGTAATTTAACTACACATAATCACATTTAGGATACAACAACATTAGATATTAATGTGTTTTAATTATCAGTAGAAACGATTAAATGCTATAAAACCTAGAATCTCATTCCGTTCCACATTACACAGTATTATTCATTATCTTAGGAGCATTGAAAAATCGGTCGAGTTAAAAGTTCATAAGTGCGCGACCTCTAAATAAACACCGATTTTGATGAATTTTGAAATATGAGGTTTTCACATGAGTGAGACTCTGAAATCGAGCAAAGTGAAATGAAAATCAAAAGTTTGGAAAAATGAAACACCCTAACTTATATTCCCTTGTGTTTGTTCAGCTGGAACTGAAATACGCGGAGCTAGAGTTGGAACACGACAAGCTGCGCGGCGAGAAGGGCGGGCGCGCGTCGCTCGCGCAGGCCGCCAACGCGGACCTGCTGCGCGAGCTGGAGCGGTGCGGCGCGCAACTCAACACCACTATCAAGGACAACGGCGAGCTCAAGAGTTTGTACTTACAGGTAAACCAGCTACATAATAGTAGATTGTGTCACAAGGGAGCAAAATGATGTATTTACGGCGAGGGCGTATATTGAATCCTGAACGAAGCGAAGGATTATACAATAGAATCCCGAGCGTAGCGAGGGATTCTAAAGTATAATCCGGAGCGTAGTGAGGGATTCAAGTGTTAACGCCCGAGGTGAAAATAATTTTGCTACCGAGTGACACATACTGCTTTTCACACCGACTATGAGGAAAATTCAAATACAAACGCTACCTACCAAAATAACGAAATATATAGTTACTCAAAGAGCATCACACATTATTATTAAAAATTAAATGTTATATTGTCAAATGTATAGTCTATTATTATTTCATAAAACGATTATTATTTTTTACGGACGAGACGAAAATACCACTTCCATATTATATTTATGGCCCTCGCCTGCGGCTCGGACCGCAAACACCTGTGACCTGGGCCATTCCTTATTATACCGCCCTCGGTGTGTAATTTAAGTCTATGGTATGGCATATTCTAAGTGGGTTCAAACTAAAAATAGCCTGTTGTCCTTGAACAGAAAAGTGCTACGTTGATCCCTCTTATGAGGGAGCAAAATAGTTTTTTCTGAATAGGAGGTGTGAAATAGTATATTACACAACTAGGGTGGTAATACAAAGAAAGGCCGAGATCGAGAAAGGAGGAGTTATTCGTATGATTGTGTGTAGAGGTCGCAATAATATTATTGTAGAAATATTTATTTTTCAGTTCATAGTTATTGTACTTACTATGAACTTATTATGAATTTTGTATTTTATGATGAATGATTTTATTTTTATACTTATTATGAGATTGACCTGTAAAGTTATTTTACCAATAAATATGAATATGATCGCAGGTGTTTGCGGCCCAAGCTGCAAGCGAGGGACGTAAATATGCGATCGAGGGCTTTCTTTATTACCTCCCGGGTTGTGTACATCATTTTATGTCTACACTTGGCCAAAAAGCGGCTTTTTCCTTACGCGCAGCGTGCGGAAAAAGTCACTTTATGGCCAAGTGTGGCATAAATAAAATAGTTTATTTCTGCAAGTAGGCCCTCGAGGGCTCTTTTACAAGTCTGATTCTATTCTTTCTTTGAGCGCTTCGGGTAGTGACCTTCTGGTGAGAGTTTTTAGAGATGTAAAAGGTCTCTAGGCATGAAAACAAGACAATTAAAATAATAGAAAATAAATTGATAGTAAAATTAATGTAGACGTAAAGAGTCTCCGTTGTTAAAATATTACAGTACAGTACAGTTAAATATAAGGCACGCCGACCGCGCCGACGTTTCGACGTCCAACATAAAAATTGCAAATTAGACACCAAGTCAGAAACTATATCATTAACGAGCATTTTCCCGCGGCTTTGCCCGCGTTGTTCCCGTTACTCTCCCAAGGGAACTCTTTACCGGGATATCGTAGACTCCCGATACAAACTTTCGACCCCTATTTAAGTCCTTTAGAGGAATTTCGAAAAACGGTGAAATCACTTTTCATTTATTTTAATGAAGAGTCTAAACATGAAGTTTCAAACCTCTTACTTCAAAAATCGTAGAATCTCCATACAAATTATCAACCCCTTAGGGTGTGAATTTTGAAAAATCCTTTCTTAATGCACCCCTAGACCTTATAAAGAACCTAGGTGTCAAATTTAGAATGTCTAGGACCAGCGGTTCCGGCTGTGCATTGATATGTCAGTCAGTTAGTTTCTTCTTTTTAGGGTTCCGTAGCCAAAATGGCAAAAACGGAACCCTTATAGTTTCGTCATGTCCGTCCGTCTGTCTGTCCGTATGTCACAGGCATTTTACTCAAAAACTACATGATGGATATTGATGAAATTTGGAATATAGGTGTCTTTTATGAGCCGCTACTTAGTTTGGTATATAAATAATTAAAATAAATATTTTTAGGGGGGGCACTCCATACATGTTAAAGACAGTAAAAAATTTTTTTTTTCAGCAAATATCAACGTGTGGTACATAGTTCGACAGCTCTTTAAAAAACACTATAAGGTTCCTAAGTAATGTTATTAATGAAGTGAATGTATTTGGAAATAATCGCTCTGAAAGTTGTGTAAATTGTGTCCCCCCCCCCCCTCTATTTTCTAAACCGTGCGTCCGAAAAATATGAAATAAATCACGAAGGTAACGCTTAATTAATACTTTCAACGAAAATTATTTTCAACAAGATCGAATGAACCGTTTTTGAGTTATTGCCTATAAACTGCGCTTCTCAACAAAAAGACGTAATTGCTATGAAGATACGCTCTTTTGTTGTTGTACTTTTTTACATCGTATTTTTTACCTTCTAGTTACGGCTATGGAACCCTACACTGAGCATGGTCCGACATGCTCTTGGCCAGTTTTATATATTTAGATATATTATTGTGGTATTATCAAAGCCAAAATTGTACTTAATGCTGGTACATGTAGGTCTAATATAACGTCTACGCTCTGCGATGGATGAATCCAACGATGCCGTTGAATCTGCGGTCGATGGATGTATCCGACATCCATCGACCGTCGAAAAATGCACTTTAGAAACTACGGGGCTGAAAGCACAAACGAAACTTGGTCCCTGATTGAAACTGTCTGAATTGAAACTTACTTAAGCTGGCCACAGATATGTATCCCATTCTAACAGAGAGTCGTGTCCCATTTTTTACAAGGCATGCAGTTCACGAGACAGTGTGTCAAGAGAACTTAAAGACGTACAAATGAGAGTACAAAAGGAGAGGGAGCTGTTCAAATCACAAGAAAAGGAATATGTGGAGAGGATAGAAAAGGAAAGGCAACAAGTGGAGAAGTTGACTGCTGAGCTCACGAGCTCCAAGGAGGAGTTGGAGCGAGCAAATAAGAGGATATCGGAGTTGCAGAAAGAATTCACCGATAAACAGAAGGAGTTTGCTGACAAGCTCGACAAATATCTTGAAGGTATGTTCGCGAAACAAGTATGTACCTATATCTCATTACGTAGTACGATTCTTGTTACTTAAAAACATTACTAAATACGCCTTGAAAAAATAACGCCTCGCGATCCACACATAGTATAGTATCTTACGTTTTGTGCCGAACCGATAGTTTTTATAACATAATATATAACTGCCTGTGTTAGTACAATCGAAGACACTGCTAACTGACTACTTGTCACTCTTATTACAATGTAATAAGGTCTACTGATGGTCACTTAGCTCTGTGTCTTCGTTTGTACAATACAATCTAGTCTTAGAAGTACATTTTGACCAGTGGCTGGATTGGCTTTTCATTTGGCTTACAATATCAACAAAGGTAACATCTATAACTAACATATTGACTGAATATACTGACATACGTAGTAAGCATTATACTTGTGGTAGTCAGTCTTGTACGATGTAGACGAAGGTTTTGAGATTGTAATAAAATGTTCTATTAAGCATAATATCCTTCATGATTTTTAGATGAAAAGAGTGCTATGAGAAAGGAAATGGAGCCTTGTGCGCAATGCGAGAAGAATTTGAAGCAAATTCGGCAGTTGAATGAGCAGCTCAGCAAATACAGCGTTAAATTAGGTATGTGCTGAACAATGTTACATTTGGATATTAGTCTAGACATTACCGGACGAAGTCATAAAACAAAGAACTCATTATATTTTTCTTCGATTTAAACACGCGGTAATTTAAACGGATTTAATCTATTTAAATAGATTTTATTACAATGAATACACTCATTATTCTATTAAAACAGATCAAAATCATGATTAATAAAATAAACAAGTATCAAACTTATTTTGCTACATTCAATACTCAATAAAGGCCAAATTAAACTTGAATCATGATTATGTACAAAACTCAATATGTCCCCCCTAAGGCCGCATGTTTTAAAAAATGAGCATACTCATTTCAATATTATGTGACCATTTCTTGTTTCGTTTTATATGATTGATTTGTATAAGAAAAATATAGTTTAATTTTCTATTCACACAAACAATTCACTCCATATTCACAATTCTCATACGTCCATCGCTACAGACGTTTGGCGGCAGCGTAAGTTTACACTCTATTTCCTATGTATATTGATTCAAGTTAAACTCTATTTTTTTGTGTTATGGGATAGATGGAAAACCTATGGAAATATTTTCATTCAATAGAGAATTACTAGCACGCTCTGTTTTTAATTATTGTAGCTACCCAAGAGAGCAACGAAGCTCTGATGCAAGAGTTGAAGGGCAAGGCGGAGTTTTTCCAACAGTATATCATGGAGCGATTCAACAAGCTCCGCGACCAACGCTCCGTCGGCACCAACACCTGCGAGCCCCCCGCGCCAGATGAGGACTCCAGCATCGAGCACATGGTGCAGGGCTGCGACGACGCCATCGCTGCGAAGGTAGTTAATGGGGATGTTGACTAATGTTGAATTTTACAACATAATATAGTCACATGGATTGGAAAATACTAAATTATTATAAGACACAGGAAATAAACAAAAAATGTATAAAAAATATAAGGTTATGAGACCACAAAGTTTTAAAAAATCGATATGTTTTTATCGTCTTAAAGAAAAATTAAAGTCAATTTCTGAATGCTTAAATAACACTGAAAAAATAAATGTATGACAATTATGTGCTTAAACGCATTTTTTCGTGCTCAAAATGGCGAAATGCAATTTTTTTCATACAGACTTAGTACAGCGAGGACAAGAGATGACGCGGGTGCGTCCGTTTTGTATGGGCCGTTTTCAACGCTCGGTGCGGTCGGCTACTTTTGATTGCAATTTGTGGCAGTTATAGTAATCCAAGTGTAGTAGTTATAGGTATATATCGATACCTTTAGACTCAAAGGGCGTAAACGCCGCAGGTTATAACTTTGGTTAGCTCGCGAGGTCACAGGCAGATAGATCAAAGGGTTGTCTGCGGTGGACGACGAAATGACACTTTGAATGACGTCATTGTATTTTCTGAACACCCATTAGATTACAGTTTAAGATTTGTTATTATTTATTTACAGACTGCTCTCATGATGAAAGAAAAAGCTATAAGAGATCAAATAGCCGAAAAATTCACGTTGGAAATGAAGACTGTGGAAATGAACTGCGCGCGACGGCTAAAAGAAATGGAGAACGAACAAATAGCAACAGTTACTAAATTAAAGGAATTATTAGAGCGAAAAATGCAGGAAGTGGAGACCTTGAAACAGTTCATATTGTCGGAGAGGGCTAAAGTGTCGCAGATATTAGAATCCAAAGAGAACGAAATATCCGTACTTATAAAGGAGCATAACGCATTACAAACGGAGTGCGAAACTACGAAAGACGCTCTTAATGACTGGAAACTAAAGGTGGAGCGATATGAAAAAAAAATACAACGGCTAGACACAAAGGAAAATTTACTAAAACAAGAGAAAGAAGAATTGCAACACAGCCACAGTTCTTGTGAAAAAGAACTGAGATCTGTGAAAAGTAAAATTAATAGTTTGCAAAGAAAACTTGTAAATTCGGAGCAGAGCTTCGAGAGCTTGCAGGTCGATCATCGAACATTGCTGGAAAAGTACAAAAACGCTAAGAAATCTATCATGACCCATAAGGTATGACTTAACAATAAATATGGTCAACATTTCGTTTTTATTTCAACAATAATTTTTACACATTCTCACCATTCTCCTTTGGCACTACCATGCTACTTGACCTGGAAATGCTACCACAAAATAAAATGATTTTACATTTGAATTTGGCAACTATACATTAAATTTAATATTTTTCAGGACTACATTGTTAAGAAAGATTCTCATATTAATAATGAAGTGAACAGGATTCAAGATGAATACAGAAAAATATTTCTTAAAATGCAGAATCAGATAACATATCTGTCCAACTGTCGGGTTCAGGAGGAGAGAACTAAAGGAAGACCCACTACTCCCACGCATCACTATGAGGTAATTTATGATTTAATTTAAAACATATTCTAGAATGTAGATGAAACATGTATATAGATTACACTGCAATAATCAGTCCGTCCGTCATTGTCATCACAAATCACAGGGAAGCCATACAAGAACCGTGTTTATTTAAACGACTGTGGTGCCAGTTTTGTTTTTTTTTCTCTTTTCATACTGAATGTTTAATTTTGTCGATGAGTCAATGATAACCCTTTATACCAAAACTCCGTTCAATACTTTGTTTAATTTTCAGTTTGCAGAAAAAATAAACAAGTTGAATAAGGAATTTTCTCAACTCGCTAAAGCTTCATCCACGATGACCAGTGACATGCAGGATATGAACAAATGAAATTTGGACGTACTTTGTAAGGAGGTTTACTGAGAGTTTATTATATATTACAGTTTTTAAAATATGATAAAACTCGTATCAAAGTAATATATGTACAAAGCTATAAATACGCGCTGAAAGCGTTATATTAACGCTTTATTGCCCGATCCGTCCAGTTCTGTTTTGGACAATCAGCCTTTTGAACTTAAGCTTACCATGTAAAGTATTGAAAATGTTAGGTTTAGAGCGGATTTTGTTTGACAATATAAGAGATGCTCTTAGAAAAAGATCCTAAATTTAAGTGAATAATGCCTTTACTTGTGGACAAGTATAAGCGCATGTTTGTAATATATTTTCAATTGACTTAAATGTATGTGTTCTAGATTTAGGTCTAGAACATAATACTTATAGAAACGAAGTTAACTTCCCATACTAGCTTCGTCTCAGTTGACATTTTAAAGAATATTCACAACTGTGACTTTACAATAGGTATTAAACACAAGTATCTTAAAATCTTGACTGATATGATAGGGATAGAATAGTAATTTGAATAAAAAAGTAAAATTCCATGCAAGTAATCCTGTGATAGTCAAAGATAAGTACAATGTATATATTCTCATAGAAGTATTAGTGTATAATAAAGTGCCAAATCACACAACATTCCTTCGGATTCCATGCTCGCTATGTTTACTTGCTTATACTGTACCGCCTGCCTATTAGCAGAATGAATGAATTACGTTTAAAGAAATGAGTGATTATGAAAACATGACGTTCCTTTGTTACAATTTTTATTATTATCGCTCAATTTTATGTAAATTATTTCTTTTAATTAGTATTAGTTATCAATTTATGATTTAATTTAAATTTGTCATATGTGTTATGATTATGATTTGTGAATAAAACGATACTTTTATAGATAAAATTCTTTATTTCTTTGTGTAATAATTAGACGGAACGAAAGGCATTTTAGCAACAACACAGGGAACGTCTTTTCCTCTTATATTAACTAGCAGTTGAGTTCCCGTTTTCTTCAAAGATTCCGCCACGTATCCCATCGCCACATTCCCTGTGAGCGACGGGCTCGGACACCCGCTGGTTACTTTGCCAACCACATCTAAAGTATCAGGAGTTTTCAGAATAGCATCTTTCCTCGCTGGGGCACCGGATTCCATTCGTATGCCAATCCTCCGCTTGTCGACCCCCTGCTTTATTTGTTTTAGGATTACGTCTGCTCCAGGAAAATTTGCTTCACCTCTTCTTCGCTTAGCAATCAGCCATGTCAAACTGGCCTCCACTGGAGTAACAGTTTCGTCAATATCGTTGCCGTATAGACATAAACCTGCTTCTAATCGGAGCGAGTCCCGTACTCCTAAGCCAGCAAGTTTTATGTCATTTGATTGTAGTAAGGCTTCCGTGACGTGGCCTGCTTTTTCGGCCGGAATTGACACTTCTACGCCGTCTTCACCAGTGTAACCGCAGCGCGTGATGCGGCAGCCTGGCACTCCTGCAACAGAGCCTACCTGGGAAGTCATGAAAGTTAAATCACTCATAGAAACGTCTGTTAGCGGCTGCAGCAACGATGCGGTTTTAGGTCCTTGCAGTGCAATAAGAGCTCTTTCATTGACGTCCCAAAACTCGACGTTCAAGTCTTTACCCTTCTGTTTTAACAAATTGGACGTTTCTATCATATGCTGCTTATCAACTTCTAGTCGCCCCGCATTTGACACTATGTACAGTGTTTCATCATTCACTTTGGTCACTATTAAATCGTCAATGATGCCTCCTTTGTCCGTCAAAAAGACAGTAAGAGAGCTGGATCCGTTCGCCATCCCTTTTAAGTCAACTGGACATAGAGACTCGAACCACGAGATACAATCTTTACCGCGAACATTTGTCTGCAGCATATGGGACACATCAAAGATCGAGGCATTCTTCCGTGTAAATAAGTGAGAGGCTGTGACACTCAAATCTGCATATTGTACTGGCAATAAAAATCCAGCAAAATTTACAAGCTTGCCCCCATACTTAGCATGTAAATCGCACAACGGTGTTTTAACAGCCTTTTGATGTCCGTCACTGTATGCGCGCACTATTTGAAATGAAGCCGGAGTAAGAATCTTAACATTAGAATTTTTACAAGAAAAGACGCGGAAACGGCTCAGAGATCCCATTTTTACAACCACACGGAGATTTCAATAGACTATACTAAGTCGTGGTCACGTAAACACTGCAGTTAATTAGTTATCACTATCAGTTGCTCATAATGATAGGTCAAGGGTCAACAAGATGCTGGCAACAAAATAGATGATGATAAGGTACCTAACTTATGTGTGGAAACAATGTTATTACATAAGCTGCTTTATTATGCATTGTTTATTGAGTTCTAGTTGAAGCCAAACATCATGTTGGGATTAACGATATTTCTAATACTATGTAATACTTACTATATTTGTATGTTTTTAACTGACTTCAAAAAAAGCAGGTTATCAATTCGACCATGTATGTTTGGCTGTTTGACTGCGCATATCTCAAAAAGAATAAGTGGAATTGCAAAAAATCTTTGTTCATTGGACTAGGTGTAGTCTAATTTAGGGAACTGAGCAAATTTCATCAAAGTAGCTTCAGTTGTTTTTGAGATAAAGAGTTGTGTGTGTGTGTGTATCAGTCACTAGGAAAACGTGAATAAAAATTAAAAAAAATACCATCTTCGAAAAAGAAATAAATAAAAGTTTTATCTTTAAAAAAATCTTAAGTAAATATGCTAACTATTTTTTGAGGTCGGTGCTAGGTTTAATATTTGGAATAACGGTACCTAAGTACAAAAACAGACAAGTAGTCAAACTTCGGCCATTTAGGAGCGCGCGGTACGTATGTAAAGTCGAGGTGCAGACTGTGCGATCCGTACTCGAGCATTCTTACACATTCGTAAAACTTTGCTTGTAGTGCGTTCGTTCACGGCGCGCACACATACAAGCCGCGCGGTGTACCTTTTGTAGGAAGAGAAATTACTGCTAATTTAATTACTTTTTTGTCAAAACTCAAGTCAGCATCAGGTGCCAAATCATGTGCAAGGAAAAGTTGATATCACTTCCCACCTTCACCTCTCTTCACCTTCACTTCTCCACCGCCCTACTAGTTGTGCATGCTAGTTGGTCAGTGGGGAAGAAGTGGTTGATATAATGATGTCTTTTATACATGCTGATACTATTTGAAGGGACTAGAATCATATAATTTTTTTTAATAACATCAATGTGCATAATCTGGAAGAGCCTTTGTGCAAATGCCTCTATCAATGATCATAATGTCAGTGCAGCTTTCATTGCAGTCTAGTCAAGCCACATCAACTGAATAAACAGGTTTAAGTGACAAGCAGTAAAATTTATTCATTTAAATATATTAAAGCCATCAAAGGAAATCAGACACAAGCTTTATCTATGAAACAATTTATTAACACAAATATCTACTTGAACATTTTTACATACTCTTCGTGAGTCAGCATTTCATTTTTATTTGCCTCTGAAATAGCAATACTGGATAATATTATGGCTATAAATCCATCAGAGTCTGGGAACTCTTTCAGTAGTTTTGGGTTTTTTACCAATTCTTCATTTATTTCGACTAAAGCCCCTTTCATACAGGAAGGTACATCAAAGCTTGGGCCATTGTCAAATTCGACTTTGCATACTACAGATTTTGGATGCAACATTTGGCCACCTTTTTTCCCTTTACCTTTTACAGTATTAGTCAGTCGGTCAATGTTGCCAATGGTGAAGTTCAATTTGTATTCACCCTCTGTCTTAAAGAAAAAGTGACTTGGGGCCAAAGTCAGCAAAGTTATTCTGTTAGAATGGAACATTATCATGATGTCATTGTTTTCGATACCATTTGCATTGAGCACATACCTCTTAGTGAAGTATCTGTCTGTGAAGGATTTATAGGTGGATAAATCAGGAATATCATCCAAGATACTGTACTCCATAATACTAACTATAAATACTAAAGTTAGGTACGAATATAGAGTTCTGACTACTGTGCTTGACCCAATTTCTCTCTTTGGGAATTCAATATCCTGGCTTGGATTTCTGCGTGTCGTTTTCGTGACTCTTCAAGATTGGCTTTCTGTCGCCGGAGACGCTCTTGTTTTAAACACTTTCTCATATCACTGTCATAATCGTTGCAGTAGCCCATAAACTTACGGAATGGATGCTGGAAACAAAAAAGTAAGGTTATGTTTTGATTTCGTTTAGATACAAATATACAAAGAAAATTAAATGGGCAACTTAAATATAGGTTAATAGTAAAATAAAGCAGCAACTTACAAAACATATAACAGGTAAAACACGTCTCGTGAATTAAAACAACGAGAAATTATAACAAACAATTATCTACCTCGGAGTGGCAGTCCATTAACTTTTTTATCAAAACATTACATTCGTCGGTATGCAAATGTGGTGATAAATCTGTATGCATAACTTGAATATTTACAAATACTAAATATTGTAATAAGAGTTTTCTCTTAAGGAAACTCCAAGCAGTCACGATTTAGTTTATTTGACACCTGTCACGAGTGAAGACACATGCTGCATTGTTACCATAATCAAATATAATATTACCTACAATGAGGTTAAATGGTGTCACACACGGCGCAGATACTATAGTGCATCTACCGCATCTACGCTAAGTTTGCAGAGATCGAAAAAAGGTTTTATTAAAAAAATACATTATGGCAACTTCACAAGCAAGAGGATTAAAGGAACTGACACATTTGCTTAAAAATAAGCATGCTCTGTAGCTGTATAGATTTGCCAGAAATAAGCATGTTCAAAGCAAACGATTTGGACACACTTGCTAATAAGTAAGGGTTTTCGGCCAAGATGGACTAGTTTTCTGTAGTATTACAGCACCAGTTCTATACCAAAATAACTCAAAAACATAATCAAATATCCCCTTAATACAACCATAATGAAATTTAAACTATTTAGATAAAATTGAAAATTCTTCGCCCTTCATTTAAAATTCCCGCCAAAGAATCAATGACACTTAGCATGCTAATAATAATAAGCAAGCCTGTTCAGACGAGCTTGAAGCATGCCCCTTTCACCCGCGCCTCAGGTAGCATGCTTACAAATCAAACAGCTGTTGATTTTTAAGCATGCTCGAATTAAGCATGCTTATTAGTGGCAATGACTAGACACACGTGCCACTAATGAGCACGTACTAATTAGTGGCATGCTTTCGCGCTACTAATAAGCAAATGTGTCAGTACCTTAATATAGTCTTGGTCTTGATACTTGGCAAATCTTTCCATTTAATAAGCATATAATGTGTCTACATACCTACTGAAATAAATATCAGGACTGTTTTGAACAAATTCTTGTAGTCCCAACCAAACTAAGCAATGCTCGTATTATATATAAATATAATACTTAAATACATAGAAGTTATCCAAGTCCAAGACCCTGACATATATTGCTTATTTTGGTTAGAAGTATACCGATTTGTCCAAGTCTGAGCCGGTTATTTATTTCAGTACGTATGTAGACACATATTATAATAAACGGAAAAGTTATTACCAAGTATCAAGATTAAATAATCCTCTTGTTGTGGTTTCCCCAAGTTGCCATGTTGCCATAGATATATTTTTAACCTTTTTTCGATCTCTGCAGACTTAGCGTAGACGCACTCTTTCTCCATACAAACACAAAGAGGTCATCATTTACTTCCATGACACCACCTTGCCTTTTCGCTGATTGCTCGAAGTGAGCGACGGACCAGCGGGATCGGTTAAAACTGTTCAACCTTTCCTTTTGTAGAGTGTGTGATCGAAATAAAATAAAGTTTTAGTGGTCAGTTCGCTACCCCTAGCCCAGCTAAAGACTTCAGACAAGAAAATTGGCTGAGCCGGCGCGGAATTCGGTTGTCGGGTCGCTGCGACTGGTTTTGTATTTAAACTTGCTCGCGGCTTGCCCGCAAAACGCTAGTGTGATAAGGCCCTAAGATGCGAAATATATCCTTACATACAAAATATATCGCAAGACCTTATACAGAGTGTGCATTTAATGTTCAATGCAAAATGGAATGGAATTATAGTACGTTACTTACCTAGAGCGGTAAAACAAAGAATGTTTCAGATCGCAGGTATTTGGCGCGCGAGCCGAAGGCAAGGGCGATAAATATGCTATCTGAGGCTTTCTTTATTACCACCCGTGATAAGTACAAAATTTTACGTCTCCCCCAGGCCATGAAGTGGGATTTTCCGCACGCGTAGCGGACGGTTATTGCGACTTTATGGCCAAGTGTGACGTAAAAGATATTTTATTTATTCAACATCCTTTTCTCTCAAGTTTTTGTAATTACTCGTAAAGATTACATACAGGTATTCACCGCGGATTTTCCTAAACTTTATAGTTATGATTGCTCCAAATTGTTCGAATTATGCGAAGTCAGAAATTATCATCCGATGGGCTATTTAATGTGATTTACCGGTCATTCCCATCGAAATATGTATAAAGTATAGAACGATAATGGCGAACAAAACTGACGTTGAAATTTGCCCCACGCCCACTTTTTAAAATCATTACGTCCTATGTATCAAGTGGTGTTGATAATCAACTTAAAGTTTACTACGTTTGGGTCATTTATGTTATGACAAATATTCATATAAAGTTTTACTAGGCGGCATTTTTGAAGAGGTTGCATATCGTTTTAGTATAGAAGACGAAAGTCTTCAACCAGCGCGTATTACCGGTGATGATCTACGGAGCCGAGACGTAGTCCCTAACTATGGGCCTCTTAAGGAAGCTCAGAGTCACTCAGCGAGCGATGGAAAGGGCTATGCTCGGGTTGACTGCGAGATCGAATCAGAAATGAGGAGATTCATAGACGAACCAAGGTCACCGACATAGCCGGGCCACAAACCGGGTAAGAAAACTGAAGTGGCAATGGGCAGGGCACATAGCTCGAAGAACCGATGGCCGTTGGGGCAGAAAGATTCTCGAGTGGAAATCACGTATGGCAAGCGTAGCGTGGGACGGCCACCTGCAAGGTGGTCGGATGACCTGGTTAGGATTGCGGGGACTCGCTGGATGCGGGTCGCTTCTATCCGGCCCATGTGGAAATCTATTGAGGAGGCCTGTGTCCAGCAGTGGACGTCCTATGGCTGAAATGATCATGATTAGCTCGGCCCCCTTAAGACTAATTCCGTGGGGCTGATGTTGAGCGTCAGTTACGCTTCCATTCTTATTATATTTCGATGGTCATGCCACTGCTTACAGATCATAAATATTCGCTTGGGTTAACCCTCTTCCTCTTGTGAAGATATTATTTCGCAGGAGTGGGCTTCGAAGCCGGAGCTGGAGAACTATCTGGCGACAACCACGATGGCAGCATCTGAAGGGTACACGGTAAGAACACGTCTAATAGTCACCTTAGTAACTTTTTGAGCTATAGAGGTTTGAAAGTTAGTTATCCGGAACAATTGCTATGGTAAGTAACTATTTCTTTAAATGTAAAAAAAATATAGTCAGTAACTATTTCTTTAAATGTAAAAAAAATATATATACATCTTGCTCGGTATACGAGGTCTAGTCATTCATACAATATGCAAAATGGACTGGTTCAAGACATTATCATCTTATAAGTAGGTAGTTATTGATCTAGATCCTGTACCTATATCTAAGGTATATTTAGGTTACATATGTAGATCGTTAACCCAATTCTAAATATACAAAATGTCGGTACTGGTACAGGAAATAAAACATCAGTCAGCCGATCTACACATAGTTGACACAAAAAAATTAAATGGGTGTCAGATATAAATAGGGGCGAGGTCAAGCACATGAAGGCCAGCGCATGAGCTGGATCACAAATAATACCACATGTGTGGGAGAGACTGATCGCCCTAGAGATATTCAGACTTTGGAGAAGACATTTCGTAAATACTACACCATAGGCAATGGTACATATAGGTCGATTCATAAGAGCTAGCGCGGGTTTTGTATGCAACGAGTGCTTATTTCAAAGTAAATCCGGGCTAGCTGGAATGAACCGACCTATATGTTGCATGTAATGAAATATCCATGGCTGTTTTTATTACATTTTTATTAATTTTTTCCTTACATAGTCACATTGTGTTTCATTAAATATCTATCAAGAAATAATCCGGCGATAACAAAAATGATACACGATTAGTCCTCTAAGGATTTTAGGAATTCACTTCAAATAATAGATAACAACCTATCTCTCTAACAAACTTTAACATAATGACTAGATTAATTTAATAGTTCTGCGACTTTATAAATAGTGTTAATAGGGCTTTGGAAATTGTCTTGCGTGATATTATCAACTGCGTAAGTAGTCCTCATATAGCCCCAATTTTACTTGTACACACATACCTATGTATGTAAGTACTTAGAATCTAAAGTTTGAGTGCGCTAGTATAAAAAAAATATCTGACCACTGAGACACGGCGCCAGATCGACCATCTACAGGTGTAGTTTTTGGCTTGACGATCAAAAGCGGTACTGCAAAATAAGTGTTCAGATAATTTTAGCATATTCAAGCACATAAGAAATTTCGATACCTATTGGGAATTTACAAGCCGATTCATTTACCTTCTAAACGCACGAAGAAACTCACAATAGAAAAAGTCATACGACACGATAACTCATCCATTTAATAAATAGGAATAAGCAAGTGTTCAAAGTAAGCAAAAATATAAAAAAATTATGAAACAGAAATGCGATAAGAAAAATTAATAATCCTGATGCCCGATTAGAAAAAGAAATGCAAAATGTGCCCAAAATAAATGTCCAATTTAAATATCTAAAATAAAAAGCAGGTTAGGAGTGGCGCGATGCGCGGATTTCGTTCGTTCGGGGCGGTATCAACTCTTGGGCATGCCTTGGGGCGTGGAGGTCTCCACCATCTTCTTGTATTTGCCCACAATGTCGGGGAGGTCGTACGCGATGGCCACGTCGAGCCGGTTGATCGGGCAGCCGCGGAAGTACGTGCAAGTTGCGGACAGCTGTTGGAACTCGTACAGCGGGTTCAGTCGGAAGAAATCTCTGTACGTCTCAGGATCCGGCAAGTCGTATCTGCAAACATAAAACCAGTTAGTCTTCTGTAGTATCAGATTTGTCGTTGACTTGAAAACCTTTTTAGAATGTTCAATTTTTTTTAATTGTCTGTATCCTCAGGGTATTTAGAAATCAGAAATCCACCAGCTGGCAGCAAGGTGGCGAGAGGTCTATTTGGCAGTAGATGTCAAAATCAGGTGGTGTGATTGGTGGATCTTGACGCCTACTATCAAAAAGACCTTTCGCCACCCTGCTGCCAGCTAGTGAGTTTATGATTTCTAAACACCCTCATTGGAACTGGTAGAACAGAGCATGTGTTGTGGAACGTATGCTTTATGAAGGTGATATGTGAATAGGGATGATGACTGGGTTAAAAATATGTAATTCTATTTAGTCCGTCAGTTAGATTATGGAAAAATATGGGACACGTATTTTTTGGTTTATCAAAATATTAAAAATCGACAAAGTTATAGATCATCAAACTTCTGGACGAGTGTGTGACGTCACTCTTGAGTACAATTTGTACTCAAGAGTGACGTCACTCGAAACTTCTAAGCACTCTATCCTCGTCAGTTTTTGTTTGTCAAACAAAACAAAAAATACGTGTACAATATTTTTTCATAATGTAACAGACGGACTAAACAGTTTTTTTAGTCATCTAGCCCAGGGGTTCCCAAACTTATTTACACTTCGACTCCTTTGGCAGGTTGTAAACTTTTTGCGACGCTCTTGTAAACTAAGACACGTGCGGGTCGTTCTAGGTTTAACTTACGGCGACTTGAAACTCCCGTGTCGCGACGCCCCTGGGACAGTGTCGCGACTCCCTAGGGCGTCGCGACGCACAGTTTGGGAAACCCTGATCTAGCCTATTGCCTTATATCCATTCAATTGTATCTTTATTTTATTTAATATCACTATCTTTATTTTATTTTATATCGCTGGCCATAATAAAACTCTCGTAATAACTGTAGATGTACCTTGAATAAAGTAGAAAACACTAAAGATTAGGTATACAGACCTCGAAATATTTGTAAGTGTGCTGAGACCCTCGTAGATGTGGTAGCTCTGTGGATTTTCAATGATGGCATCAGCAATAAGCTTCTTGTTCCCGAAGATCGTCTTGTGGTTGTAATACGTTGTTAAGTAGCAGTCGACCATCTTGGCGTGGTTTCGCACCCGAACCTGAAAATAATAGTAGGTAAGGTAAGAAATATAGTACATTACACAACTAGGGTGGTAAAACAAAGAAAGGCCGAGATCGCAGAAGTTTGCGGCCCGAGCTGCAAGCGAGGATCGTAAATATGCGATTGAGGGCTTTCTTTATTAGGTACCTACCGTGTTGTGTACATAATTTTATGTCTACACTTGGCCAGAAAGCGGTTTTTTCCGTACGCGCAGCTACTTTATGGCCAGGTGTGGCATAAAAGTTTTTTCATAGGTACGTGTATTGCGTGTATGTAACAGTAGCGTGGCGTCCAAAGAACTCGATTCCTACCGGCTTTGCCTTGCAGTGTATGTATGTAGGTAAACAAGATCAATAACAAAACATTAAATATGTAGAAAGGCGAACTTATCTCTGTAAGGGATCTCTTCCAGGCTAACCGTAGACTAAATGAAAGACCATTTTTATGTACAGTACAGTTGCACATATTTTCTTCCCAGAGTTGACTAATTTTGTATTCGAATTGTATTTCTCCAAAGAGGTAACATAATTTTGTCAATTAGTCTTTTATCAAGTTCCAGATCAATGCATTTGAACGCTACAAAGCCGAATAGTGAAATAAATTTTGTGGTACTTACGGCGAATCTTCTCGCGCTGGCTATCTTGTTCTCAACGCGCTTGTCGATGGCTTGCCGCAGGTCACGCAGCAGCTCGCGCTCCTGGGCCTGCAGCAGCCTCACGGGAGCCCCCGCCTCGAACGGCATCGACCACAGAGACACTGTGTACATCACTGGCGGCTGAGCAGAGCTCATCAGGGGGGAGATGTTCCAGATTAACGCGCTCTGAACGCGCATCAGTTCTTCAGGCTTCACGGAATCCGCCTTGTTCAGCACGATGCGAGTCTTAAACACAATATCGTAACAGTGACAACAGATCATATCGGCAGAGTAAAATTAATCTAAAATAATCACCTTGTGTCAGTCTACTCCTAATGCATTGTACTTACCTGGGATTCCCTACCCTTCAACTGGTCAAGGATGGCTTCAGTTTCAGGACCGACGTCTAACTTAGAAGGATCGTAGACGAGGAAAATGATGTCAGCCCGATCGATGAACCATTGGCATGCATCATTGAATGGAAACACGCGGGAAACTTGTTTTCTCACTTCGAGAATACCAGGAATCTCTACGATGTTGACCTGAAATTTAATGCAGTTCATTGTAATTCTTAATTAAATCGAAAAATTCAACTATTTAGGCAAATTGTTTACCTTTTCCAAAATTTTGCTGGGATACCTGAGTCCTCTTAGACGCTCTTCTAGACCCTGACCGAACTTTTGGAGTCCTGAGAAAGTCCAGTCCGCGGCCAGTTGAGTACCATCAAGTACTTCAGGGTCCTTACCATGCATCAGAATGTTAAAGTATGCAGGTGATGGCTCAGCACCTAGTAAACAAATGTTGACATGATAGATAAACTTTGGAATAAAAATTAGTAAATGTGTTCGACCTACTACATATATTTACTATTACTAGAAATATTTTGATTCTTTAGAATTTCTACAGTGGAACTAGGGCAGGAAGCATTTCAAGCGAAAAAAGATACAATGGTCGTTAGTAGCACTGTTACAAATACATTGAATTTTAACGTAGTTGGTAGGTAGGTGACCGTGGTATATTGGTTAGATTAGAACATTATTCCGGCAAAGACGCTGCTTCAAATCCGGCCTTGCTACTTGGTGACGCTTAATTTTTCTATGTATTCGGTCTTTGCATAAATAATCGTAAAAATTAGTTGTAATAATCTTAAGACCTGTCGCTTACCTGTCCTCAATGACCATTCTGTAAATTCGAGTCCCGTTAAATAGTTCAGAATACTAGATTTTCCGCCACTCCATGGTCCCATAAAAAGTACTAATGGCTTTGAAAAGATTTCAGGATCACCAAAGTGTCTGTTGCTCAAATCTCTATACTTGTATAGAGTTTCTAAGGGTTTGATGGAATTTTCGTACAATCTCTTAATATCTCTAAGTACGATATCTGCTGATTTTTCCACGGTCAATTCAGCTTCACTTGCTTCTTCGTCTAATCTAAGGATTTGGGCAATGTGGGCACGAGATCTTAAGTTCTCAGGGATTTCAGGAACCTGAAATAACATGAAAAGTAAAGATAAACACTAAAGCTGTTTTTCTTGACAGTTGAAAATTTGTGCTAATTAATAACGCATCTTCAATGTTTTTGAGACGCACAAACCAGACTGATTTATTTACAAAGCATTTTCCTGCAAAATTGTTCAATACTCACGTTTAACAACTCTTCCTCAGGTGCTTCTTCTTCCTCTTCTTCTGCTTCATTTTCGGGTGATTCTTCCTCTGCTGTTTCTTCGTCACCTTCGGCCGATTCGGCTCCTTCTTCGGATTCCTGTTCTCCTTCTACAGATGCTTGGTCGCCTTCTTGTGACGCTTCATCACCTTCTTCGGACGCCTCCTGCTCTTCAGTAGTGCTTTCATTCCCTTCAGCAGTGTCATCCTCTTCACCTGACTTATCGTCTACCTCGGAAGTCTCTTCTCCTGATTTATCGGCATCATCTTTCTTGGATGGTTCATCAGCTTGTTCTTCGGTTGTATCGTCTTGAGCGTCTTCTGATTTTTCATCATCTTGTGAAGTTTCTTCTTCTGTTTCTTTCTCATCCGGTTCAGCGGATTCCTCTTTTTCTTCAGCAGTAGTATCTTCTTTAGATTCGTCCTTATCTTCCGCAGTATCTTCTTCAGAATCAGCCTTTTCTTGAGATCCATTATCATCCTCTGATGCTTTAGAGTCGTCACCTTCTTCTTCAGCAGATGCGGCAGCAGCTTCATTCGATTTGTTGTCATCAGTGTCTCCGGCTTCTTCCTCTTCAGCTGAAGCATCCTCACCTTCTGATTCCTTTCCAGGTTCTTCAGCTTCGTTGCTGTCAGAATCATCACCTTTCTCGCCTTCTTCTTGGCTATCTTGAGATTCGTCGGCTTGAGACTGCTCAGCTGACGCGTCTTCGTCTGCGCCACTCTCTGAAAATTGAGGTTACTTGTTAATATATATTATTATCTACTACGCTGTTCTTCTAGTATACGTAGCAAACATTGGCTCTTCGCAAAAGTTTTATTAAAAAAAAATGCGTACAAACTTTTTCCTGACAATTTTGATACGAAGACGCTAAATCACCCAAATCGATCGAGCCGTTTCAAGTGATGATCCTTCAATTCAATCCCATACACACGGCAATTTATTTTATTTTATTAACTTGCAGTATGTAGGTAAATATGTTTGTTCTATTATGAAATCTTGCAACTCAATTTTGAAGCAGATATCTTCAACCGATTGAGCTGAAATTTTGCAAGAATATGTAAATCCCATCAAAATAAACATGTAAAAAGATGCAAATCTCGCAACGCAGTTCTTCTACAACAAAAAAACTCGACAGAACTCGATTTCCACCGACTTGCCTATTATTTACCCGCGGGGAGGATTCTTTATTTCAGAACTATAAAATGTCTTCCTCCCCGGTTAAATAATAGGCAAGTCGGAGGAAATCTAGTTCGGTGGACCCCCCCCCAGTACTGACTTGGTTTAACATTAAATAAATAAAATAAATAAATAAATATTAGGGGACAATCTTACACAAATCGAACTAGCCCCATAGTAAGCTCAATAAGGCTTGTGTTATGGATACTAGACGACGATATATTTAATAGATACAAATACTTAAATACATAGAAAACATCCATGACTCAGGAACAAATATTCGTGCTCATCACACAAATAAATGCCCACATTTGAGATTTGTTTTGAGATGTAATGTGCATGTAAATGCACATTACATCTCAAAACTTTTTTGTTGTAGAAGAACTGCGTTGCGAGACTTCCATCTTTTTACATGTAATGTTTTTGATTAGATCTCATTTCTTTTTGTAAGTGGCCTACCTTCATTTTTCTCATTCCAATCCATTTTATTCCCAATTTGCACTACAAAACTAACTTTGTAATCGCATGTATTGGTATAGGTTTACACTAACATTATGTGTGCATTTGTGACTGAAATTGCAATATTTTTAAGTTTTGTAGGACTTGATAGGCTAAAAACTAACTATGTTAAACATTTGGAGCTTGTGGGTCTGCTAGAAGTAGGTTCCTTAGAATTATGATGATGAGTCAGTGAATCAGTCAGTCACTCAGTGACAAAACTAAGGAATTTTGACGTGCAATAGTTCTTAAACTACACGTTCAAATTGAATGTTATTGAGAATATACTTAAGTCTTATTGTGCCTTATATATCCCTGAAAATTCAGGGTTCTAGCTTTAGTCAGCACAAAATTAAAGAAGGTTGAAAGTGGGCTGAATGTCTTCGAGAAAAGATGGTACGGCCGTGCCTTTGTTTTGCTCGACTTGACGGGGGCACTGTTGTGCCCCCAGATCAAATGACAATGCAATATTATTATGACATGGAGCTGTTCTGATGATGGAGCCGGATGGTAGCCATAGGATTAACTAAATTATATGCTTAAGTGTTTGAGTTCATTTGATTAGTTGTGACGTGCAGTTTGCTATTATACAAAAAAGTACAGCCGGCAATAAAAGCTTGTCTCAAAAAAACAATTTTTTGACAAAGACTTATTTAGTATATAAAATTTACTTCAACAGGTTATTCGAGTCGGTTAAATTGGTCTTCCATACAAACAGAAAGAAATATAATATATTTTAATATTATAGCTTGTAGTGTCCGACCGATACTAGTTTTACGGCCCGAAACCGAATTTCGGTTTTGATCTCAGTTTCGGCCGAAACCAGAACCGAAACCGAAAGGTCATGTTTTCGTGGAAAGAAAAAAAATAAAATCATAATCAGTCAGTCTGCATGTTTAAATAACATATTAATCATTTAGGTGTCCGTCAAGATAGCGTACACCTTAAAGATATTCAGAATCTGATGCAGCCAATAAATAGTACCCAAATAGTACCGACGAAAACTTTCTGAAATATAAGGCCTGTTCATGGTGTACGCTACCGGGCGTCAAGCTGGCGTACACCGTTTGTATCTCTGGAACGGCTTTGATTTTGGAAACGCTTATATCTCGAAAAATAGTACCCAAATAGTACCCTAGGGCCATAAAATTTCATTTCCCTAGCTATCGTAGAAGCAGAAAAAAGTTAAAAAAGTAAGTTGGCGTTTCCTTTGAAGATTACAAATAAGAGTAAAACAGAACCAACGTATTCAAATTAAAAAAAAAAACCATTACGCCCTGGGCGTAATATGTCATTTACGGCCTGCAAAACCTACGTGTAACAATACCATTTTCGAGCAAGTGTGATGGATGAAAAAATATATATACGCAATTGGCCATTTAAGGCCAGTGCCATTTATTAGCATCATATGAAACCAAACGTTTATTTTCTCTTTGAGAGTTTCGTGCAGTCAAAATGTAACAAGCTATAAAATGAAACACATTTCAATAAATATTGATGTCGTGGTAGCAAATGATGACTCTCTTTTTGTTGTGTCCGTCAAGATAGCGTACACTGTAAAGATATTCAGAATCTGATGCAGCCAATAAATAGTACCCAAATAGTACCGACGAAATATCTAGGTGAAAAAAATAGTACCCTTAAACTTTTCGAAATATAAGCCATGTTCACTCACGGTGTACGCTACCGGGCGTCAAGCTGGCGTACACAGTTTGTATCTCTGGAACGGCTTTGTTTTTGGAAACGCTTTATATCTCAAAAAGTAGTACCCAAATAGTACCCTAGGGCCCTAAATTTTCATTTCTCTAGCTATCGCAGAAGCCGAAATATTCCATAACTTAACGGTGTACAAAATTTCACACCGTCAAGCTGGCGTGCCCGGAAATTTCTTATAGAAAGAGCTCACTATATCTCGGCTTCTACGATAGCTAGAGAAATGAAATTGTAGGGCCCTAGGGTACTATTTGGGTACTAGTTTTTGAGATATAAAGCGTTTCCAAAAACAAAGCTGTTCCCGAGATACAAACGGTGTACGCCAGCTTGACGCCCGGTAGCGTACACCGTGAACCGGCCTTATATTTCAGAAAGTTTAAGGGTACTATTTGTTTCACCTAGGTATTTCGTCGGTACTATTTGGGTACTATTTATTAGCTGCATCAGATTCTGAATATCTTTACGGTGTACGCTATCTTGACGGACACTTTTTGTTTGTATGGTTAACAGACCGATTCGACTCAGCTTAAAATTAAATAAGTTTCTGTCAAAAATGTTATTTTTGCAAGCTATTATTGCCGACTGTACTTTTTTTAATAATCGTTAACTCCATGTCAAAATGAATTAAATGAGCCAAAACACGTAATTTAGATGATCCTATGACCACCATCCTAGTCTATTATCAGATCAGCTCAGCTCTATATCATAATAATATCGGCCATTCTCCAGAAATATGTCTGCGTCTAATTCACGCGTCTCTATACATTTAAAAACAGCGACGCGGTAATTAGGTGACCGCAGACATATTTCTGGAGAATGGCCGATATATTGTCATCCGATTCTATCCTTTCAAATTTTCAGCTCAATTGGAAACCGGCGGAAGTGAGTCAAATTTAACTTGCGAGATTTGATTATAGACGGTGACACCGGGACAGGTGGAACTAAATTAAAGCTTGTAAAAAGAATGAAAGGATAGAATGTTTTAGTAAAACAATTGAAACAGATAAAATCGCACATATGGGCATTTTTATTTTAAAATGTACGGTTAGGCGAAACTTACGCTATGTTTTTAAAAAAAACCGGTCAAGTGCGAGTCGGACTCGCGCACCGAGGGTTCCGTACAAACTCATAAGTAGATACGCTAATAGTTCAAGAAAAACTGTATGTCGATTTGTTTAGAAGAAGCAAATAAGTATATGTTATGATTTTTGCAAATTTCTAAAAAACATTGCAAGTTAAAACAGTTATATTTTTCCTGTAATATTTAGAACCTGACGTGTAATGATTCTATTTAATAGCAAGGACCATTAAATCAAGAGGACTGTCATTCTCCATACAAAAAGCTGTTCCCCGAATTTACAACGCCATCTATGTATAAGCTTGGTAAAATAATTATTTACAATTTTTCGACTTTGCAAACGTGACATAGTATTTAAATGTTAGAATTTATTTATTATTAGCTGTTTACGAACTAATTGTTGTTCAATTATAACATCGTTAAATCCCCTAGCGTGAAACAGGCCATCGCTTAGTTTTGCTACTCTCCGCTAGATGGATTAATGGATGGATTAAGTTTATGTAAATTTCTGAAAAAGTATTAAAGTTAGGAAGACCGTTCTATTTTTCCTGTAATGTTCAGGTTGATATTGATAATTAGTAATTATGGCACATTTTTCTGATCAGTAACTTCGGAGATAATAGGGGGGGAATGGTACATAAAAATGTATAAATCAAAAACTACTTAATTAAGAAAAAAAATAAAAATGGTGTTTTAATCTACAAATTAAGCCCTTTCATTTGATACCCCGCTCAATATAATAGCCCTACTTTCAATTTTCAAAGTCCCATTACGGAGCCTTTTAAAAAAAAAGTAAAAAGGTACAAGATATTTTTTATGTCCAATAAGCTCGGGTTAGCTACTTTTAACAGTATTCCAAATTTCAAATCGATAGCATCAGTAGTTCCTGAGATATCTGGCTGTGACAGACGGACAGACAGACAGACAGACAGACAGACAGACAGACAGAGTCGCACCATAAGGGTTCCTTTTTTACCATTTTGGTACGGAACCCTAAAAACGTCTCACCTGTCAGTTGGTGACGACCTGTTAACTGCCAGTTAAGAGGATATTTTAAACAAAAAAGCCCACATGTATGTGAGCTGTATTATATTATTACAATAATAACTTAAGTGTTGTTAATAACTTGCCTATTAGGTAGGCCTTTATTTGTTTTGTTTAAATTCTAATTTTTGTTCGCTTTGATAATACGTGTATGATTTGTAATGTTACCTGATTCGGCTGCCTGTTCTTCAGCAGATGCTTCTTCTTTGCTGTCTCCGTCTTCCTGCTGTTCTGCGCCCTCCGCGCTTTCGGTGTCTTTTTCTTCTACCGTCACGTCTTCGGCTTCCTCTTTCGATTCGTTGTCGTCGGCTCCACCTTCCACTTCTATCGAAGCATGAGCAACGTATGGCTCGTCAGCTACTTCAACCGATGGTGCATCTTCGTTGCTATCTGCATCTGCAGCGTCCCCACTGTCTTCTGCTGAATCTGCTTCTTTCGTTTCGATGTCTATACTTACTTCACTACTATCGTGTTTTTCTGAGGAATCTGTAAATAAAACAAAGTAATTAATAGTCAGTCAGGTACGTCATTAATTCACTTAAAATTATTATAACAATCACGTCAGTGGATGGTAGTCTTGACACTCTGGTTGGATATATGTCTCATCGTTCGTATAAATATAACGCCTAAAATTAGACGACCCTGCTTCAAGATATTTTGGAGGACAATAATGAAGAAAAGTCTCATTTCTCGTTTTTCACTCCGCCAGCTGGCATCTATCGCTTATTCTTTTAAATTATGAGATTCGTGCTATTGTATAGGATATTTATTACGTATTCATGTACAACCGCTCTTAATACATTATTGTCGTCTTTTTTATTCAGAAATATACCTTATTCTAGGCTTAAGCTAGTCTTACGTTAAGAATTTATTGTTATATTGATTTATTATATTTGGAAATAAATAACTCAAGACCTCATTCAGTTCCCCAAATTGACGGCTAAATATTTCCCTCTACATCCGTGGTCGCTACACATTTCGTAAACGTCAATAGGTAGTGAACTAGTGATTTAATTCGTTGGCCGATTCGTGATTGTTTATTCATCAAATGTGTTTCCTTTGGAATTTACGACGGGTACGAAGTAAAAGTCGTAATTAAATGTGACCTAACTGAAACCGGAGCAATCTCGTAATGACTTTGGTTTTACGGGTGTGCTTTTCCTTGGAGTTTCAGTGTTGGAGATTCTATTTTAATTACGCAGAGTGGCAGAGACTGAACGACGTCACCGATATATAATGCCGCTCAATAATAGACGCCACTAGGCCAACGTCGCTATTTTTTCAAATCATAGTCATGGAATGACTCATTATTCACAACAGATTCAACTTTGCAACTAGATATTTTTAAGCGAGGCATCAGTAGGTATCACGGTTGTAGACATGCATGTGCTAAAAACGGAAATACACGTGCAGTGATGCAGCCTGGTAAGGCAAGGGCCTGATGCGAAAAAATAATGGGGCCCTCTATCAGCCACGGACATCTACTGTTGGACATAGGCCTATAGATCCCACAAAGTGCAGTTCTGAGTAGGTAGACCGTATCCACCGGCTCCCCGCTACTTTCACGAGGTCGTCTGTCCACCGAGTCTGGGGCCGTCCTACACTGCGCTTACCTATACGCCAGTCCAGGACTTTACCGCCCCAACGGTTATCCGTTCCCCGAGCTGTATGCCCCGCCCACTGCCACGTCAATCGTAAAAACCTGCGAGCTATGTAAGTTACTCATATATACTTTAGTTCTTCGGCGGAAATCATTATTTCTGATTCTATCGCGCAGCGAAACTCCGAGCCTTTCCATTGCACATTGCGCGAGAGAAAGGTTACTTAATTATAGTGTGAGATATTTTCGAATATTCAGTTTTAGTATAGTGGTCATGCTAAAGCTCGGATAGGTTTGAGGGTTCCCTGAGTTTGAAGGCCCGGTGCGCTGCACTACCTAGCACTCGGATAGATAGCTACGTCAATGGACACGTATAAAACTACCTTTTACACCCTCCCATCTGACAAAGGTCATACATCATTTTTAGGGTTCCGTACCAAAATGGTAAAAAAGGAACCCTTATGGTGCGACTCTGTCTGTCTGTCTGTCTGTCTGTCTGTCTGTCTGTCTGTCCGTCTGTCACAGCAAGATATCTCAGGATCTACTGATGCTATCGACTTGAAATTTGGAATAGTGTTAAGAACCGCTAACCCGAGCTTATAGGATGTAAAAAAATTCTTGTAATATTTTTACTTTTTTTTTAAAGGGGTCCGTAATGAGACTTTGCAAATTGAAAGTAGGGCTATTATATCGAGTGAGGTATCAAATGAAAGGGCTTAATTTGTAGATTAAAACAGTATTTTTGTATTTTTTTTAAATAAGTAGTTATTGATTTATGGCGAAAAACGTTAAAAAAAATACCGTTCCCCCCCTATTATCTTCGAAGTTACTGAACAGAAAAATCGGTAATAATTACCAATTATTAATGTCATTCTATATATTACAGGAAAAATATAACGGTTTTCCTAACTTGCACTGTTTTTGAGAAATTTGCAAAAATCTTAACACATACTTATTTGCTCCTACTAAACTAATCGCCATATAGTTTTTCTTGAACTATTCATGTATCTACTTATGAGTTTGTACGGAACCCTCGGTGCGCGAGTCCGACTCGCACTTGGCCGGTTTTTTTTATATTGTGATCGTGTCTGCTTTGTGTCAAAATGATTTAATTCGGATGTTGACTAATGTTGAATTTTACAATATAATATAGTCACATGGATTGGAAAATACTAAATTATCATAACACAAAAGAAATAAATCAAAAATGTATAAAAAATATAAAGTTATGAGACCACAAAGTTTAAAAAAAAACGATATATTTTTAAGGAAAATTAAAGTCAATTTCGGAATGCTTAAATAACACTGAAAAATAAATGTAAGGCAACTATGTGCTTAAACGCACTTTTTCGTGCTCAAAATGGCAAAATGCTATTTTTTCATACAACTTAGTACAGCGATCTTAGAGCACGATAGAAGCGATGACATCATAGGGAGGACGCGTTTTGTATAGAGCGTTTTCAATGCTCAGTGCGATCTGCTACTTTTGATTACAATTTGTGGCTGTTATACTTATACAAATGTATTAGGTGTCATATAGATATTATATTTGTTCCTCACAAATAGTAGAATCGATTTACGACAGAAAAAAAATCGAGTCAACGGGCGAATTGTCACTCAATATTTTTAGCGAGGACTAGAAGTCCCGCCCGCGATTTCGTTTGCAGAATTAAGAGGAAACAGTAAGGTGGAGAGAATTGAAAATTAGGTATTTGTAAAATGTGTGGCCGTCCCGCACTGCCCGCCTCTCCCGCGCAGAGCTTGGACCGAAAATACCTTTTAAAAATTCATGAAAACAACGTTTCGTAGTCCCCTGATTTCTTCCCCAAAACTTAACCTATTTAACTAATTTTTTCATTATACATTAAAGAAAGGCTTTGGCCGTGTTTCTATGTTTTCCTTTTTTTTAATAATCTAGTCAAATTTGTTTTCTGGATGTCTGAACACAGCGGAAAATCTGGCATTTTTTTTAGGTTTTTGAAGGTTATTATCTCTTTTGAGAATCAATTTATCGTAAAAAGGAAAACAAAGGAACATATCAATAGTAGCCATAGATTTTTGGACAAAAAAATATTGCTCTACTGGCATTATCCAGGGAGGAAACAGGGGACTACGTTTGTATGGAAAAACTGCCCTCCTATTTCCTCTTAAGTTCAATTTTTCTTTTTTGTTTCAGCATAGTCGGATAAAAAACATCCTATGTGTTAACCGGGGTCATAACCATAACACAGTATAATAGCCGTAATTTTTCTTCCTACAAAAGGTAGATCGCACGCTTGAATGTGTGCGCGCCGTGTACGAACGCACTAGAAGCAAAGAAATAAGAATGCGTAAGAATGGGATGCTCCAGTATGTTTTGCACTCACACAGACGTGATATCGCGTCTGTGCGAATACCTACGTGTCGCCGCGCTCCTAAACGGCCAAAGTTGGACTACTTGTTCGTCTTTATACTTTGGTCATAATCTACCGTGCACCCGCAAATCGGTCCGGTCGGTAGGTAGTTTTGCGTAACGCGCGCACAAAGAGACAAAAATTATGAAAACGATTTATTAGGTACGATATTATAGCATTTTGGCATTGGCCAGTTACCTTATTGGAAAAATGTTAAATGTTATGTACATTAAGGATTTCTTCTATCTGTGATTTAATGATATGTATAAATATAGATCCAGTTGTTTGCATGTCCCGACCAATAAGTAGGTATAACTTTAGGTTTCCTTAGGGTTACAATGAATATGCTATTACTGAACCATGTAGATTGTAGATACATCTTTGGCGTCGTAGTCGCTTACCATATAAGTAACAGACGTCAATCGATGGACAGTTTTTGATTTAAAATTAAAATACATTTAAGAAATGACTGTTAAAGGAAGATAAATATGAAGATATATTCGTAAAAATATCAGGAATAAGACAGGTAATCTACGTGTGTGAAGGAAATAAAGGAATCCTCGGTGTGACCGAGACTTTTGGCTGGCCTTATGTGGGAGGCTTTTGGTATCGGGATTTAAGTAAATAGCGTCAAAAAATGCATATCACCTGTTTCTGTATCGCCCGATTCGAGCTCTTTAAGAGCTTTCTCGATGTAGGGTCGACACTGTGACTCTGAAGGCACGTCGTCAGCTGAAAGCAATGAAAGATTTTTTAATAATATTCATCATCATCAGTATACTAGAATAGTACATTACTGTAGAGATCGGGAAGTAGGGGGTTGCCGGCCGAGTAGGTACAAATAGATAGACGGATAGTTATGAAGCTGGCAACCCCTTTTCACGCCGAGGTAGGTATGTAAGTATAGTGCTTTTCTCAAATATGCAATGAAATAAATTAAAAAATCTCCAACAAATCAAACTACAGGGTGGTTTTCGATAATCTGTACATATGAAAAGGGGTGAAATTTCAGCCAATTTTATCGGTAAAACTGATTTTAATTTTTGTTTGTGGTCATTCGTTTTTTTTTACAGATTTTTAAACTTTCAGTGAAATTTTCGGCAGTACATCTGTTTGCCGCTGTATAACTTTTGATAGAATTGCTTCAAACTGTAAGAAAAAATTGCAGGATCATGGCAATAGACACCTTATTTAGTAGCAATAACAATAAACTACCAATTTGAAGAAAAAGTCCTCCAAAAAAAATTATAATTGCGAAAAACGGCTGCAAGCTTCAGTTTTTTTTACGGAAAACACCGTTTTTCTCGAAAGTTTGTGAATATTGTGACCATTTTTTCATACTTATTTTTGTTTGGCACCAAATTTTGATCTTAGAAACATTTTCTTCTTACAGCTTTGAACAATAAGATCAAAAGTTATACTGCGTCAAACAGATGTACTGCCCAAAATTTCATAGAAAACAGTACAAATCTGTAAAAAAATTTTTTTGCCCAGAAACAAAAATTAAAGTCATTTTTACCGATAAAATTAGTTGGAATTTCACCCCTTTTAATATGTACAGATTATCCAAAACCACCCTGTATAATTTCTAGAGTAACTTTTCAACAACGCTCCGTAGAGTCTGTGCGGAAAGAGAATAGGATTTAGATGGGGGGCGCTGTAATGCTTTTCTACCGCATGTGCCGTATTTTCTGTTCTGTGGCCATACTGGTTAGGTTAGTTCCGTTTTTCGCCACGCCTATTCTCTTTCCGCACAGACTCTACCTGAGAAGCACAACACTGTATGTGGGCGATTCTCCGAGCGTTTTGACCGCGCCGTTTGACAATCATTATTGCCTGACGATTATTTAATATAACGTAAGGACAAATCGTGACAATTTAGATAAAACTAGACTTAAACTCGGGATTGTTTTTCGGGTTCATAAAAAGTTAACTCTAGGCATCGTTTATTTGAACAATATTTAGTGAGACAAGAATGTCGAAAATAAAACGCCGTAAAAACGCTGAATATTGGCCCATGTCCTATTGTTTTCCATACATACTTACAGTGTTATGCTTCTCAGGTACGGAAGAAATCAAATAAAATAGAATTACAGAATGGAAAATTTTAAATTTTGCCTCCAAAATGATTAAAAAATTATCTACGCGTTTTTTTTTGCGGTTTAAGTACCTACCTAGACATTTTTTACCGCTAATATTTAGATGAAATATTTTTAAATTGTATTTGTGTACTAAAAAGCCTTTATTTACATAAATAAATAGTGTCTAACAAATATAATTATGTCACTTAACCACTAGGCACATACTGAATAAATAAGTAATTTAGTCGAATAAGCCGCCCCGCGTCACTACTTATATTTGCAATTTAAAATTATTGGAATTTGTTAATAATGTGCTATTTGTTATGTTCATGTCTATGTTATATTAATAAAACTGCAAAATATAGTAAATGTTTGTTTGTTTAGTTTTTTTGTATTCATAAAATAAGTATTACGTACAGAAGCTTCTCTCTCTAACAAAACTGTCGTTCGGGTTCGACGACTGGACGGAGCTCACCGCATCCGATCGTCTCACTCTATCGCATAACGCGTGCTCTTTCTGGTCGCTCAGGTCGCTGGCTAATACCACCCACGGGTGGCCAAGGTCACGCGGCACGACCGCGGAGTGAGTCACCCCTGTCGTAGGCGTAGAATATCATACATAACGAACCAAAAAGCAAATACCGCTTATAGTTTTTTTAATGGCTGAACGCCGTGATGTTGTGTCACAAATAAATGTGGAATGGAAATTTAAAAAAAAAACCGGTCAAGTGCGAGTCGGACTCGCGCACCGTGGGTTCCGTACATACTCGTAAGTAGATACGTGAATACCTAGTTTAAGAAAAACTGTATGGCGGTTAGTTTAGGCGGATCTCACACTGCAGCGCGAATCGCGGCGACACGCGACTCAGCGATTTTCAACTTTGTATGTAGATAATCATCGATTTGTATAGAAAAATCGCGGGGTGCACACTGAAGTCGCGCGCGACTCGCGCGTAGGCGCGTAAATCGCGGCGACACGCCCGCGAGTCGCTGCGAGTGCGCAGCTACTATGCGCAGCTACACGGAAAAAATCGCGGCGTCACGCCGGCGACTCGCGACGTCACGCCGCGACTCGCCCGTCGCGGCGACTGGCGATTTCAGTGTGTTCTTCGCCTTAGTAGGAGAAAATAAGTATGTGTTACGATTTTTGCAAATTTTTTTTTATAAATGGTGCAATTTAGGAAAACCGTTATATTTAGGACGATATTAAAAATTGGTAATTATTACAGATTTTTCTGTCCAGTAACTTCGAAGGCATGGTATTTTTTTGAACGTTTTTGGTCATAAATCAAAAAATACATGATTAACAAAAAAAAAATGGTTTTGGAATCGACAAATGAAACCCTTTCATTTGATACCCCACTTGATACAATAGCACAACTTTATATTTTCGACCTCCCTTTATGGCCCCCTTTTAAAAAAATGTAAAAAAGGTACAAGATTTTTTAATGTCAAATAGGGTCGGGTTAGCGACCTTTAAAACTATTCCAAATTTCACATCGATGGCAGTAATAGTTCCTGAGATATCTGGCTGTGAGTGACAGACGGACAGACAGACAGAGTCGCACCATAAGGGTTCCTTTTTTACCATTTTGGTACGAAACCCTAAAAAGACCATGTTGCAGGCGTACGCTTCCAATTTTGCATGAAATTCCATTAAAGACCTTGCATTTTACTTACGACCCCGGTTGCAGCCGGTCGCCATCGTATGGCTACCAGCATATATTTAAGCATCTAAATAAATCATTACAGATTAATGTCCTGTTCTAATGTGTAAAACCGGCCAATAGCGTCTCTGACTGGCTCCAGAAGGCTTCCGTACTGCCGCCGTAACGCAAAAGGGCACAACTAACATATTTTTCGACACTGAATATAACATATTCGGAATCAGTGAAATTTACGGATTCCGAATATGTCTAGAACTCACTGTCGAATAAAAATGTTAGATGTGCCCTTTTGCGTTATGGCGGCAGCGTACCTACCATAAAGAAAGCGTACTGGCCACATAACCTACCGCCAAGCGCCGCCAATTCAAATGCATTACTTAGTTGTCTAAGTACCTAATTTTCAATGGAATTTCTACGAAAAATTTGAAGCTTACTTAGCGGTGATAGTTTTCTTTTAATTTCGTTATACTGGGAAATTCATGAGTATCTGAGAACTCCAACAATCTTAGAAGAGACTAGAAACGCTATTCAGAGAACTACTAAGACCGTCTGGAAACCCATCCAAGCCGTTTATCCCATGCACTCCTGCAATTCCTGCAAACAATAGTAGGTAATTGAAAGACTCAAGCGGGCCAACGTGCTGATTAACTACGGGGAGCTACGGCAGTGACCCTAAGTACCTCGCCGAACACCGACTTCCAACGGTTCCCGTTAAAGGGCATTTCTCCAGAAATATGTCTGCGACTCATTCATCTGTCTCCATATATTTAGTATGAAAAAGGGCCAGATGAATGAGGTGACCGCAGACATATTTCTGGAGAAATGCCCTAAAGGGCTGATTGCAGGCTCACTAATTTACGGTAAATTTTACCTAAAGAAATCGCTGTATACACTACAAGTATTTACCCGCGGCTTCGCCTGGTTATTCCCGTTGCTATCTTAAGGGAACTCTTTACCGGGATATGCCTAAAGTATCCTATGTTTCAATCCAGGACTTGGTCTACTTGCATGCCAAATTTCAGTTCAATCCATTCTCTTACTGCGTTATTTAGTAACAAACAAACATCTGCTTTGATGTTAGCTATTCTTTCTCTTTTGCTCAAGGGTTAGCTGGAAGAGATCCATTACAGGGATAAGTTCGCCTTTGTACATAACATAACCATTAATTTTTGTATTGTTTTTGAATGATTTTATGTGCAATAAACGGCTCGTCTAGAAATCATCGTCTATGGGGGGGTGGGGGTCAGAAAAATATCACGAATGATCACGATGGGGGAGGGGGGGGGAGGTCCGAGAAGCCATCACGTGTAATTTTTTTACACAACGGGAAAGCCAAAAACAACGAAGTTACTCAACAATAATTGCTCAGCGTCTAATGGTACCTGGCTCATAATACTTTAAAAAAATAACATGTGATCTTGGATGGGGGGGTAGATTTCTGATTTCTCATAGAGGATTTCTGGACGAGCCCAAAGTGTTTACATACATCCAAACCTCCAAACATCTAAACCAAACATCTTCACAAACTTTCACATTTATAATATTGCAATTGGTAGGAGTAGGATAGGATAGCAGCATGCATTTTTCACAAATCCCGTAAAAACAGTTTTGTTACTTAGTAGATGTACCTAGATGGGGACACTTGCCTGTAACGAAATCTGCTAAGCTTGATATTTTACAAATAAATCCTCATCGTAAAATGATTTTGATACCCCCGCAATACTTTGAACTACCTATCCAACGATGTCGGTATGTGAAAAATATTTTTTCATCACACTTGCTCGAAAATGGTGTCATTACACGTAGGTTTTGCGGGCCGTAAATGCCCTATTACGCCCTAGGGCGTAATGGTTTTCTTTTTAAATTTGAAACGCTGGTTCTGTTTTACTCTTATTTGTCATGTTCAAAGGAAACGCCAACGTACTTTTTAAACTTTTATTACTGAAATATTTATTTAAAGAGAACTGTTATTGCAAATACATGTAAACACATATTTCTGTAACATTAATTAAATGTTTAAATAGTGCATTTCAGTATTTTGCAAAAATAAAAACACACATTTTAAGTTTTTACCGCTATGGTTTCCGAACGTGAGTTGACATTCGCATTGTCTATGGATAATGTCACTGTCAGTTTTACAATTTTATTTAGGTTAAGTAAGGTTATTTTAATCAGATTTCCTCACAAGTGTGATGAAAAACATTGTGTGTGCCACGGGCGGTAAAGGAATTACAAACTCGTGTTATTAAAGCCCTCGGCTTTGCCTCGGCCTTGTAACAAACACTCGTTTGTAATTCCTTACTTACCGCCCTTGATACACAATGTACTATTATTTTGCTACTTTGTCGGCATGTTTATTGAAATGTAAAGAGCCCTTGAGGGCCTACTTACAGAAAAATTTTTTTTTATTTGAAATATATATTAGTTAAGTATTTGTTTGATGCATTGTATTAATGAAATTGCATGTGATACTTAATGTTTTTTTCATCACACTTGCTCGAAAATGGTGTCATTACACGTAGATTTTGCGGGCCGTAAATGACCTATTACGCCCTAGGGCGTAATGGTTTACCGTAGTGACCCCTAAGTTCGCCTAGGGTGCCTAACTTTGCCTAGTTGATTTTCCTAATAATCTTCTGAGACAAGCTGCACATAAAACTATTCAATATCAAGTAATATACTTGATATATACATAATAGTTTTAAGTATAGCTTGGTCCTACAGCAAGTTTAGGAAAATTAACTAGGCAAAGATAGGCACCCTAGGCGAACTTAGGGGTCACTACGGTACTTTTTAAATTTGAAATGCTGGTTCTGTTTTACTCTTATTTGTCATGTTCAAAGAAAACGCCAACTTACTTTTTTAACTTTTATGACTGAAATATTTATTTAAAGAGATCTGTTATTGCAAATACATGTAAAGACATATTTCTGTAACATTAATTAAATGTTTAAATAAAATGTTTCAGTATTTTGCAAATATAAAATCAACCATTTAAAGTCTTTACCGCTATGGTTTCCGAACGTGACTTGTCGTCTTGTTAAATGAGACTAATGTCACTGTCAGTTTTACAATTTTAATTTTAATCAGATTTCCTCACAAGTGTGATGAAAAACATCGTGTGTGCCACGGGCGGTAAAGGAATTACAAACTCGTGTTATTAAAGCCCTCGGCTTCGCCTCGGCCTTGTAACAAACACTCGTTTGTAATTCCTTACTTACCGCCCTTGATACACAATGTACTATTAAAAGAGAAACTGGTGAGTTTCTTCCGGCGCTTCTTCTTATCAGAATGTAATTTGCCGAATCGCCAAAAGAATCAGACATGTGAAAGAGCCCTTGAGGCCTGCTTGCAGAAATAAATTATTTCATTTCATTTAATTGTCCATATTTATACATTTTTAATTTCTATTACAAAGAGACTGAGCTAAGACAGACGGACATGGCATAGCATAGAGCTAGGCTTAAAAACCAGAACATTAAAGATGTTTGAAAAAAGGTCAGGAGACCTTAAAAGCGATAAAAGAACATTTCAGTGATTTTCAGAATTCTTGTAAAGTATACAACCTAGTAAGCTCAAGATTTCAAGAAAACGTACGTTGTCGCTTTTACTGTAGGGGAGACCGGGTATGGTTGTCTCACGGATTGGTTGTCACAGCAGCCATTAAATAATACGAAACGAAGGAATAAGTGCATCGATTGGTGAAGTAGGGAAGGAGGGGAAGCTCTTGCGATCTTTTAACACCGAGCGATGCAATTATTCCTTCGTTTCGTATTATTTAATGGCTGCTGTGACAACCAACCCGTGAGACAACCATACCCGGTCTCCCCTACGATTTTTTCTGGATTGCACCCAATAGGTTCGCTCTAGCTAGTAAATTGCGTAATTGTAGCGATATAAGTTAGTTCTTCACTGTTGTAAAACAAAAGGCGCTGTACGAAACCGGCCGTTCGTTACCAATAACCATTACGATCGAAGACTTTTTAGTCCTTGTACGAAACCATGTCGAGGGACCGCCACCACCTGCCGGTAAGTATGTTCTGTTTCAGTTTGTGGTGTCAGCACCGCTATTATGGTCCTAAAGGACATTTTTATAATCTACGACGCCTTTTACTTTTACATTATAGTAATTATCCGATCAACTGGGATAATGTTGTTAACGAATACAATGCCATTGAGAGGTAAACCACAAATTAGGATAACGAGAATATAGTGTCAAAAAAGTATAACTGCCTTGAAAGATCATTAGATTTTAGATTCTATTTACTAGACAGTAAAGTGTAAATGCAGTTATAGATAACTGCGATCTTAATTTGTTTTGCATTTCACATTCGCCCGACGGTCTGCAAGTGCGTATTCCGTAGAGAAAAGACTTAGAGATACTATGAGCTTTCAACGGATTATCGGTTCTATGACCGTAATGATAAGGCGGCAAATACTTTCAAACAAAAAATAATAATGCATTTTGCTTTTACAGATTTAACGGGGAGCCAGGTAGACCGCCCGGGTTTACTCGTGTTACGCATTGTTATTTTTTTTTTGTGGTATTGTATTCTATCAATGGCATTGTTCGCTCAATGGCATTGTATTCTTTAACAGCATTAGCTCTCTTGAACGGATAATTTCTATACCTAGGCACGAGAATATGAATGGTGATAGATATTACTCTACGTTAGTTATACATTTGACTACATCGAAACGAAAATATCTGGACGCCCTTGATAATAGGTACCTACTTAAATCTGTGATAAATACTTTCGCCTGATCACTCTTTAGATTGATGTAAGTTTGTACTTCAGCAAACCAGTTGTGAGAACAGTTATTGAAAACCTTACGAAGTCAAGGAGAACCATTGGATGTGGATGAGTTGTTCAAATAAGTTCATACTTACTTAAGTAGGTAAGTAAATACATACACAGTGGGCCTCTTATTCTAACTTTTACTCCTACTCAAAGATGTCGTTTACCAAAGTGGGTTAATTAAATTATTATAACTATCTAATGTAGTTCATTGAGTTATCCCGATTATGAATTTGTATTGTTACCTTATCTTTATAGGCATCAAACTAAATAATACATCAAACTAAGTATATACTCTTGTACCTGCTAGAAAAATACAAAAGTATAGCTTAAAATTATAAACATTTAGATGTGATCCATTTCTCTCTCACGTTTTTATAATGTCGTCACAATCCTATCGCTTTTCACAAGATGGCGACGTACAACGACAAATCCCTGTATTTCTATTTGCGTAGCTATGCGAGGTGGCAACTGGTGACGTTTTCTCTCGCCAAAATCCATGCGATAAGCATACATTTGTACAATTTAGCGAGCTCTTGGTCAATCCGTGTTACTGGGTTAGTAATTATGTCACACAGAACTCCACTAAGGTTATTGCCAAAAATAGAGCAAATGGGAGAGCTTTTTACATAATTTCAGCGCAAGTTGATCTGAAAATAGCAACGGGTAGTGACGCAGAGCTAGCGCAGCGATTCTCCCACTCGCAGCGCAGCCGCAGCGGGCGCCGAGACTCACCTCTTGCGGACGCGGCCAGCGCCGACACGGCGAACAGTATGCACAACATAAACCTCCATAACTGCCTTTTGGTCCACATTTTGTACAATTCCAGCCCGGCTAGGTCGGGCTATCAGTCATTTGCACTCACACTCGCGCACCCGAACGGCCAATCTACGGACGAGAATATCCCTACATCTACACTAAAAGAAAGACTTCACTGCTGGTGCTCGGCTCGACTCGTATTCCAGGAGAAATGCGAGTCGAGTTAAATCGGTTCCATTAAACCGCGGTCCACACGAGCGTCCCGATCGGGACAATAATAACTCGATCGAGATCGGAAAGCTAGGTTCGTGTTAACCGCGATTTAATAGATTCCGGGCGCGCTGATATAGAAGTATGTTGGGTACGCGAAACTGCATGTAAAGACGGACGTACTCTATTTCCGGAGACAGCACAGCATCGCTGGTCGGAGGGGTACTGGCGCGCGCGCACAGCGCTCCCCGCGGCGGAGCTTTCGGCGATATTCAGCCCGGTGTCCGTGCCAAGAGCGGCCGCGACGTCGGCGACGCGGCGCCACGCGCACAGGACGGATCCACCTACGAGGTGCAGGGCATGACCGAGACCGCGGCGGCGGCGGCGCCACCCGCTACCCTCCTAACATTACAAAATCTGATAACAGTCTAACTGGTTTCAGCTGCAATCTTCAAGTTTAAGCCCACGCTTCGTTTCCGTTATATCAGACATCAAAATCCATTATGAATCTGTTACAACATAACTTGCTTACCTAAGGGTTTTTGGTTCACTGTTAATAGCGTTGATACAGTCGCCATTAAGTACATGTACATATCATAACAGGCAAATGTGCTCGAAGATATCTGAACACGGTCTAACGCCTTGATACTAGACTCGTGCTAGTATCGTGTGTTTTGTAACGCTCTGTTCGCCCAGATTTATTTGATAGCGGTAATAATGACTGTACAAACTAGGCATACATGTGGTTCTAATGTATTAGGCCCAGTATTCCTGAAGACTTATATGTACAATAGGGCAAATCAGGAGTTATGTACCTTGCCATCAGTGGCGTGGCGTCCAAAGAACTCGATTCTTACCGGCTTGCCTAATATCAGGCATTTGACCACCTTATTCTACAGCTCTTAAGGAAAATGTACGCCAAATATGCACCGGCTTGCCCAAGGATGCCGGCTTACGCCACGCCACTGCTTGCCATAAGGTAAAAAATATATGGCAGAGTCGTAAGGTCGGGGTTTTTGTGTGTACCTGAAGCGAATGTAGGTATAGGTATCGTGCAATAACCAGTGAGCCGGGTACTTAATTTCATAATGGCAGGTACAATTCAGGACGCAGATATATTATTTAGGTGAGTTAAGAAAATCTGAAAAAAAAAACGATTCACTAATGGAGAGTACCTCTACCCTCCATACTATCCATATTAGTAGGTACGTATAGCTATAATGTCAGAACAAGCATCAAATATAAAAAAAAATGCAAGAATCAAATATAAAAAAGTATATTTTAAAACGACAAGGTTCTAATCAAAGGATGCTAAACGTATTCATTGGCCGACGGTATTTACGTATCGGTTTCTTCTCCTTATGCCAATGTGATTAACAATATTTAACAGAACATTAAACATTCTACGTCTGACCTGATCAATATGATATGAAACAAAACTATGAAAAGAAACAAAACTGCATTAAAAGATATTCTAAAATTCGCTTGTCTCACCCGGGAATCGAACCAGCTAAAAATTCAAAAAATAAGCACTCACTATTTTATTCTACTAATGGATTGGATAGGACTATTGTTCAGAATTTTCTCTACTAAATATAAACATTTGGTTTTACAAGTACGAAAGATCGTGAAATCTATAATTAATTTTATTTAATCCTCAATTCCTTGGCAAGGCCAAGAGAATTTAAAAAAATCTTTGAATATAGTTTTGTTTCTTGTTAAAAATAAAATAATGTTTCCTTTAAGTAAAATGAGTTAACTAAAGGATTTAAAGTAGGTAGTTCCCCTCCAGGGCCCATAGATTTTTTCCACCCTGTATATGTTTCGTCCTTCCTTACGGTGACACCTTTATAACCCGGGATACTCAGCAAAGAGAAAGGTGTAGGTGAGGTGAGCTTTTTTTTTCAGCTCTAAAACAGGTAAGTACTTATATTCAAGAGCAATGCTAGTCAGTGAGAACCGAGTTCTATGGATGCCACGCGACCTAACTTGGTGATAATGATGATAAACGGCCTGCTTAACATACCGTCGATAAATGAACTGAAGCGAACCGCCGATCAAGATTAGAGAATGATACATGCTCAGTATCTGCAGTCGTGAATGTACCAGTCTATTAACATTTGAATTGATTAATCCGAAATGCTACAGTACAATATGAGTTGGCCGGCGCGCGCGCCGAGCGCCGCCACACCACACGCTCAGATATCTCAACCTGTCAAACCGAAAATGACTGCCCCCCGTATATTTGCACCTCGTTGCACTGACACGACCTTACAAAACGAACGTTACGTAAATAGTTTGCATTTCGATCTATTTTCGGCGCACTGTTAACGCACTGCCTGTACCTGCAGTACGATCGCGCGATGCGCTCGGAATTTACTATACAATATGATAACTCATCTGTTTTTAGGGTTCCGTACGAAAATGGTAAACAAGGAACCCTTATGGTGCGACTCTGTCTGTCTGTCGGTCTGTCACAGCCAGATATCTCAGAAACTACTGCTGCTATCGATTGGAAATTTGTAATAGTACCTATTAAAAGTAGCTAATCCGAGCCTATTGGATGTAAAAAAATCTTATAACTGTTTTTTTAATATGAACCCCGTCAGTTTTCAACCGACTGGGAAAAGGTCCTCAATTCTACGGATAGCTTTATCAAAACAGATAAGGGTAGATCAAAACAGATAATCTAAATATATTAACTTACCTATTTAATGTTAGATCGCGAACCTAACAATCCCATGATTGTTACTATTTGTTACGTTCGCAAGGGGACTGTCGTGCGGGTTGCGCCATAACACAGCACTGATGGAGCAGGCCATGGCTTGCGGGTACAAGTTGGGTGTGAGACTATAGGACCATAAATAATGGCCTAGTACTGTGACGTAATTGATGGGTAATTTCGCTACACTGCTGGACAAGCCCCCACCAGCCCCAACTGCATTCTACGCGGGTCCTATCGTCCTCAAATGTAGCTGCACATTTTAGTACTAGGACCACCCCTTTTGTATGTAACGTATGACTGAATGGTACATTCCAATTTCATAAAGTATTTCTTCCAATGACATTTGAATCTTAGATATTCCCTATTCGAATAGATTATTTTGTTATTGCTTTACCTTTCTGTTCTAAACTTTAGTCCACAGGAGAGCTCGGACTATTCGAGAACCTACGAGGTAGCAAGCGGGTATCACTGTCACTATAAATTGAACGCGCTTTCTACGTCCCGGCTGAGTACATTTTGGGACCTTCTAACAGAAAAATGTATGTATGAATAAAACAAAATTTGTTAAAAATAAACTATATTATTAGTATTAGATTACGTTTACAACCATCTTGAAATCTGAATCTTCCAATAATGTTAACTCGATTTAACGATAGATATAGCTTACGAAATAAGCATCATTCGGGACTAAACATAAAAACATTTAGATATTTTTAGTTTGCCCTCTAGTATGCCAGAGTTAAAGTTAATCCTATGCGAGTTTCTTTTTCATTTATATCATAAACTAGGGAATCCAATCCCGCAAAAGCTGGATCCCGCATGATTTTTGCGGGACCGCTAAAGCCGGATTACACACGAGGTCCTGCGGAATTTGCGAGACTGAAATTTTTTCGATTAAAAAGAAATTATGTGTACATCGCTTAATAGGCTACTTGATGACAGTTCAAATCAGCTTCTTTTTATGAAGTGTCAAAACGCTCCGAAAGTATGCAGTTTAGTATGAAATACTATCTTGTGACGTCATGCTCAACATGGTGCCTTATTTTTAGTTTTCGTCATTGTAAAATCGTTGATGGCACGAAAATAAGTTTGAATGATTTTATCCGGGCTGTTTTGGAAGCGTAATTTGCTGGTTAGAGTTAATGAATTTATTTTGATTGTTGTCAAATACCCTCGAAATCCAAATTGTGTTGGCATAGGTCAGCATTTCGTACCCATATCTTCCATAACAGGTTCAATACAGTGGTGCAGCGTAGCGCCTGGGGCGGAAGAAAATTTTGCCGCCTGAAAAAAGTTGGGTATACAACCCATTCATTGTCGCATTTTACACTAAATCAGGGGTCTCCAAACTTTTTTCTCAAATGTTGCGCGGGCCACTTGACATGGTCGACTTGGAGTTACGTATAATCTTGTGCTCTGTGTCTCACATCATCTGTGGGTACGTTACTGTGCGACTCCGATGAGGAGACTTCTGTACGTAGTATACTATTCTTATTCTGTGCCGCGGGCCGGATTAGAATGCCTCGCGGGCCGTAGTTTGGAGACCCCTGCCCTAAATGGATGACAAAACAAAAGCCTGAATTTTACCGCCCCATAAAAGTGCTGCCATGGGCGGACCACTTTCCCCCCACCCATCCGATGCTACGCCACTGATTCAGTAAAGATTTTAAATCAGTTTGACGACTGTTTACAATATAATATGACTGAATTAATTTTATAAAAATCACATACACTCAAAGAAATTTAATGTTTAGCTGTTTAATCATCTTCTTATTTTGTTCATAATGGCTTGACCGTGGTCGCATCATGTAGAAAAATAATAGCAACAAATTTCAGAATAATGTTAACTTGCTAATCATTCAAATACCTTGAGTGTACATAAATGTTATGAAATTCCCACAAGCCCGGATACAATTTACAATGCCACTTTCACTTAATACATTCAGTGCGAACTTCCCAAATTTCCATACAAAATTAACCTAATAGTCGGGTTCTTGGCACTGAATATGTTAAGTGTAGAAGGGAACAACCCATAAGATATAATTATTCTCTTGTGGAAACTAATGGTCAATGATGATAAGTTCATCTATACTCCAGTCTTCATAGGAATGGTCAGGGAGGTATCTCCGGATGATGATGGGAATTTTCCGTTGCTTCAATTCCTTCATGGCAATTTGCAGCGGATCAGTTTCGCCTTCCAGTTCTACCATCACTGGGGCACACATGGCTATTTGTAGTGCACGGGTGCCTGTAATAATACAACCAATAGTTAGAATAATTAATCTTTAATCACCTGGGGCACCCCAGGGAGTCAGCAATTTTAAATTTTATATAAATCGAGAATAGAATCAAAAATAGACCTTTATTGCTGGCTCCCTGGGGAGCCAACGGGTACCGACAGGATAGCTGATAGATAGCTAAATTGAGGGGAGGATTTCGACAAGCTGTGGGACAGAACAAAATCTCAATACTCACTCCACTACCAATTAACTACCTCCCCTCAAGGATACTTTCAGATTTTTTTTTACATATTGGCCTGCGCCTTTTGTTTATTATTCTATCCTCAATACACATTGTGGCAGAATTTTTTTATTTCATGAATTATTATGATGTACCTAGTAAGTCTTCAGTAATTAAGAACAACTGTTCAGTTTCTTGAGAAAAGCTTGAACTTAAAAACAGGATTTTTTTAATATTTTTGATAAATCCATAACCCAAATGTCTTCAAAATAACTATTAAAATCTTAACTAGGACTGGTACAGTCAGTAACAGAAAAAAAAACACACCATTTGGCATAAAATTTGTGTGCATACTTCTCTCTTCGGCCGTAGTCTATGCTATTTACACAACATCAAAACATAACCTCACCTAAGACCCTAGCTCGTTCATATTTGGTCATGTATCGCGTCGTGATTCTTCTGGATTTCTCGACGCCGCCGCCCGCCTGTCCGGGCGCAAGGCATTGTGAGTTGTAGCCCTCCTCCTCTTGTTCCTCAGCCTCTTCAATGTTGTCATCTTCTTCGGCGATATCGTCGTAGTCTGCTCCCGCGTCTTCAGCTTCATATTCTTCGTCAGCCATTGGACTGAATGTAAATTAAATACTTTACGGATAAGTTCTCAGTACGCTTTTTGTTATTGATAGCTCAATAATTCTTAATTCCACTGTTTTCCGAGTTAGCCCCACGCTTCACTTGCACTTAGTCAGATGCGTTCTACAAATTCTGTAATGACAATTAACAATTTGTCAGTTTGACAGATTACAGTGAAGTTTATATTAGTATTGCTAACTTCGGAATTACTAGGAGCCAAAAACGTGTAAAATAATGTATAAAAAAAAGCAGAGGTGCTACAGCTCGCGGCATTTAACTGAAATCAAGCGGAGTGGATGACCTTGATTGCGCAGAAGAAAAACAAAATATAAGTAATCGTAGGGATGTTACTAGTGCGCAGATCCCCTCCACATTTTTTGTTCACCATTAGACTTACATGCCGCGAACTGAAACTGCGAAAACAAATGCTAGATAAAGAAATATGTTCTAGGTAACAGACGTATCCATACCCCTCATAGAGCTTTAGAATACACATAAACAATTTTACATCAAATTAATTAATTTTAAGTGTCGCTCATGAAATTTAATTAAATCGGCCATTCTCACGAAGTATGTCTGCGGTCACCTAATTACCGCGACGCTGTTTTCATACTAAATGTATGGAGACGCGGTAATTAGACGCAGTCATACTTCGTGAGAATGGCCAAAATGGTTTAGGCTTAGTCATAAAAAAAATGCTAATTTTGGCCCAAACAAGTTCTAAATAGGCAACACTGATTTATACTGTTTCAGTCGTTGTTAAAATCGACGATAATCTGACGATATATGTAACTGGCGATTCTCCGAGCGTTTTGACCCCGCGGTCTGACAATCATTATTATCCGACGATTATTTACTATAAGGGCGATTCTCCGAGCGTTTTGACCGCGCGGTTTGACAATCATTATTGTCCAACGATTATTTACTATAAAGGTGGGTTGTGTACACACAAAGAATTTGGTAGAGTGGGGTAAAGGTGGGTTTAGACCAAACAAACAAAGAGCTAGAACCAGAGCAGAGCATTCATTCTTGATCTTTTAGTGTAAACAAAAGTTCGTTCTCAGCGTTTACACCACACGAATATCAGCGAGCAAGAATGCAACCCAAGAACCAGGATTCGAGAGCATATGCTCTAGAGATGTTTAGATCAGGCGAACGAGTGCCCGTTGCTCATTCGTCGGGTGTCTGTGGACTATGTGCATTATGTCTTTACTCTGAGACTGATATTGTAATTGCAAATTTTTCATTTATCATCTTGACTCAATTGTGTTTTTATAATTTAGAAAAGTCGGATCCCACAGACACCTGGCATTTTGGTAAGCTTCTATCATTAGAAGACATTTTTCTTGAGCCCAATCTATAATTACAACGATAGGTCAAGTCCCTCGAGCACTAGAACGCTTTGAAGAGACCGGTCCCCGAAGCGAGCAGGTCCGAACACAAGCGAACGCGCTCGGCGACTGTTCATACGCTCGTGATCGTGACGCTCGTCCGTCGTTTACATCAAGCGAGCGAGCATTCCGCGAGCATTCTTAGAATTTTCGCAAAATAAGGAAGAACAACGAAAGAATGCTCTTTCTTTGTTTACACACAACGAATTTGGTAGAGTGGGGGTAGAATGAGCATTCGCTCGTTTGGTCTAAACCCACCTTAAGAATGTGCATTCGTTCGTTTGGTCTAAACCCACCTTAACGAAAGGACAAATCGTGACAATTTTGATAAAACTAGACTTAACCTCAGTGACCTAGTCGGGACTGTTTTTCGGTTTCTTAAAAAGTTAACTCTAGGCATCGTTTTTTTGAACAATATTTACTGAGACAATAATGACGAAAATAAAACGCTGAATATTGGCCCAACTGTCAGCAAATTATTAATTTATCGTGAATTAAGGATATTAAGAATATCAAACAATTGTTTTTTTTAAAACAATGTCAATGTATTTGTTGTGTGCGTTTTTGAACAAATGTTTTGTTATTTTTGAACGCAATCTTAAATTGTCTATGGTCGGTTAGATTTCTCTTCTTTTTGGCACATTAGACGCTTTTTCCTTTTCCGGTTCTGCATCAAAGCTGAAACCATGCCGGTGTGTATTTTATTAAATTTATTCGGTTTAATCAAACAGAGTTACATTTTTGTGTTATATTATTGTGCTCAATGAGGTTTTACATCAGTTAACAAGTTTTATCATAGTGATCTATCATCCTAAATAAAACTAAAATGACGCCTAAAATAAGTGATACACATGGCTTTTTTGGCATGTCACATAGATTCCTAATAAAAACTTCGTTATCTTCAGAATGTTATGCGATAGAAACAAGAAACATTACTATACTGTTTGTATCGTGTGCGATCGTAGCATGATTTTGATTACATATATTTTCAATGAGAGTGACTTCTGATTGCTAACCTCAACGTAAACGGTTTCAGCTCGCAGTGGATCTATTGCACCCAACTCCTGTCTCGGAGAGGAGGAAGCATAAGTTGAAGAGGCTGGTGCCGCATCCTAACTCATATTTCATGGATGTGAAATGCCCCGGCTGCTATAAAATCACGACGGTATTCAGTCACGCGCAAAGGGTGGTCGTCTGTGCCGGTTGCTCGACGATCCTCTGCCAGCCCACGGGAGGCCGCGCCAGACTAACTGAAGGTGAGCATCCTTATTATTTTCCATATTTTGACTTTTTTTTACGCTTAATCTAAGAAAAAAATATTTGGTTAGAATCAAAAACATGAAATAACAAGTGACTAACATGTTGATTTCACAACATTGTAGGTGCACTAATTGCACAATGGAGGTTATGTTGTTAAAATTTCTCTTTTATCATAGGAACTTTTTAATTTAAAGAACATCCTCTGACGTTTGTGGATATGGAGTAGTTTAGTTTTCTGTACAGTTAATCTCTGCAAATTACTGACTATGAGTGCATAATAGTTGATATTTAAATAACCAACTACATTGATTTGTTATTAATATTGAAAGAATTGCTTTGTTTTGGTGAAAGAGATAGAAACATTAATAATCATTTAATTATTATTGAACTATTAATTTCATTGATCAATTCAGTTATGGTGCAATCAGTTGTGACAAATAATATTGTGTAATAATTAATTTACTAGTCACATCAAATTATTTCAATTTCATTTTGAGTCTACACATATTGACCACAAAATTTGAGGTTTTGGTTGAGCATGGTCTTTACTGAAAGTGGCTGAAGCCAAATTGCTGATTACATAGTACATAGTACATAAGTACTATGTTAATATATGATGTTATGTGGGCTTTTTTATTTAAAGTGCGTTCTTAACTGACACTTAACAGGTCGTTACTGAACTGACGATTAGTGTCAAACTCCATACATTTCATTACGGACTGACAGGTTAGACGGTATTTGAACATAGCTTAAATTTCGCCTAACCGTACATTTTAAAATAAAAATGCCCATGTAAAGTATAAGTGGCAATGGTTACTTTGTGTATAATTATGGTCAGCATTTGAAGTGCTAAACAAGTTTATTTACTGTAATAACTGATCTGTAAAAATATTGACTCCCAATAATGAAAATGTATGCTGTATCTGTGCGCCATCTTCGATATGGTGGATTGGTAGAACTGGCTTCTGGTAGTGCTGAGCTTACTTTTGTTAATTTTTCAAAGAAATCTGTGGGTAGGTAAATGATTCCACAGCTAGACTAATAAATTGTTAAAAGAATTGCACCTACTCTTTCGACCCGGAGCCTGACATTGTCACAGATCCACTACATTTTTTTGTTGACACTGACTGGGTGATGTTTACCGGATGCTGTTATGAGCAGTATCCTAGAAGGTTAGATTGCATGCAACCAGAAATAGTTCATTGTGTTGACACATCAGACTTGAAAATCCTTTTAGTGAAATTAATTAAGGTTTTTTAGGTTTTTAAAACATTCAGTAATCTTTTTGCCTTTCAGTTCTAACTAGAAAGTACCTATAACTTTGTTTGTGGAGGTGTAATAAGTTAATTATCTCTTTTTTTTGCTTCACCTTAGTCAGGGTCAAAGTTATCTTTTTTTTAACCAGGGTTATTTATAACCAAATCGCTACACCAGATTTCATGAAAGTTCGTCCAATAGTTTTTGCATGATGCATGAACAAAGAAACTGCAAAACAGCCATAAATTACACATCCCCAGTTACATTCTTGGAGAAATCTTTTATATACAATCAAGGACCTTCAAATAAATAGCCCGGTGCCTCTCTAACAAACAACTGAAGCATGTCTTCTAATCATCGGCCAGCTACCTATCTATGTGTGCTGCTCGTAATTAAAAAAAAACTAGTTGATGTGTGCGTGCGGCTCGTAAATACAAGCAGTTTATTTTAAGGTCCTTGTATACAATATGTATAGTCTTGCTATGATTATACTATACATGTGTATAGATTTATAACCTTTTTAGGGTTCCGTACCAAACTGGTCAAAAAGGAACCCTTATGGTGCGACTCTGTCTGTATGTCCATCTGTCACAACCAGATATCTCAGGAACTACTGCTATCTATATAAATTTGGAATAGTTTTAAAAGTGGCTAACCCGACCCTACTAGACATGTAAAAAATCTTGTGCCTTTATTTTTTTTTAAAGGGGGCCGTAATGGGAGGTCTTAAGTTTTGCTATTGTATCAAGTGGGGTAACAAATGAAAGGGCTTAATTTGTAGATTCCAATGCCATTTTAATTTTTTTTGTTATCATGTACTTTTTGATTTCACCAATTATTAATATCATCCTAAATTTTAAACGAAAATATAATGGTTTTCCTAAATTGCACCCTTTTTTATAAATTTGCAAAAATCGTAACATGTACTTATTTTCTCCTACTTAACTGCCATGCAGTTTTTCTGGAACTGTTCACGTATCTACCTACGAGTTTGTACGGAACCCTCGGTGCGCGAGTCCGACTCGCACTTGACCGGTTTTTTTTATATAACTTTACTAGGTATGTGTATTTCTACTAGACTTACTGGGATTTTTTGTATGACCAATTCCAGGATCCCAGTATTAGCTATACAAAAAACCTTGGATTGGAAACCCTAATTTGTACTTCAAAAGAAAGATCATGATAAAACTAAATTTCACTGTGAACATTTTGAAGATAGTACTTATTGAAATTCTTAATGGTAAATGTTATAAGCAATACATATCTGAACCAGCAGAAAAAAAGAATGATATTTTGCACAGTTCCTTAATATCATGGCTTGGTTTTCTTTTATGAATGGGGTTTCTATCTGAGATTTTTGGCTTAGGCGTGAGCTTGACTATCACTTTTCCACTTTTGTTTTTTTATGTTGAGCATATTCTACAACTTGAAAGTAAATAAATTAATACTGTAAGGACCAATTCATAGTTGAATGACTACACAAGTCCTTAACATTTGATTTGTTCTTTCCTGGAGATAAACCCCTACCACCTATCTTAGGTTTCATAAGCACCATTCACTAGCAACTAAGCTAACTATGGTCTCAAGTCGTGTGTGACGACAACATATCGTCATAGTTAATGAACGGTTTTTGAAAATCTTTTTTATATTCTATCTAGCTTCATATAGATTACAATTGTTTAAATTGTAACACAATACTAGATCTGTCTACAGTTCATATATTCTTTAGGATGCCTGTTGTGGTTTGATTATCATTATAAGTAACTCGCATATTATTTTGTTGCAGGATGTTCGTTTAGGAGAAAACAACACTGAGGAGCCTGGAGAGAGAGCCCTAATTTAAGATTTGCATTTTATTTCCAGTTGTATGATGAAGGAGTGAAATTTACAAATTCATTAAAATGGATCCGTTAAAGCATTACAAATAAAGGCTTTTTCAAAGGGATTTGGCGTTTCAGTATAATAATCCAAGATATACGTATATGCAGCGGGACCCCATGTAATTATGGATTAGGTCCTAAATAATCGAGTTGGTATATATTTCTACCTGTCGATTTATGTACTTTAAAATTTCTACCTTTGCAAATTAATGAAAAAAAAAAATGATTCTGTGCCAGCGGGGCCCTTTGTTAGTTGTAAGTTTACAGACTTAATGAATTACTATTCATGGATCCTCTTATTTCTACCTTCCAAATAACTTTTCACTACACCCTAGATATAAATAGTTTTTGAGAAATACGCATTCGAAGATTTTGTCCTTCTAGCAGAGCCCTTTGGTATTTAGTGACTTACATGACCCCAGGTAATTTTAAAAAACAGCCGGTTATTTCTACTTATGGAATCAATTATTAAGCAAGCAGAAGTATAATATATGTAATACAATAATATTTTTTATACTTTTTTTTTCTTGAAAACCTGTCACTAGAAAGTTAGTAATAATTGATTCAGTAAGTAGAAATAACCGGCGGTTTTATAAAATTACCTGGGGTCTTGTAAGTCACTAAATACCAAAGGGCCCTGCTAGAAGGACAAAATCTTCGAACGCGTATTTCTCAAAAACTATTTATATCTAGGGTGTAGTGAAAAGTTATTTGGAAGGTAGAAATAAGCGGATCCATGAATAGTAATTCATTTAGTCTGTAAACTTACAACTAACAAAGGGCCCCGCTGGCACAGAATCATTTTTTTTTTTCATTAATTTGCAAAGGTAGAAATTTTAAAGTACATAAATCGACAGGTAGAAATATATACCAACTCGATTATTTAGGACCTAAACCATAATTACATGGGGTCCCGCTGCATATACGTATATTAATCCAAGTGAACACATGATGCTACAATAGTCAACTTTACTCAACAATAAGTAGAAAAGTAGTATAAAAGAACAAGACCTTGCATATATTAAGGTAAATTTAATCAACTTATCTTCCTTGCTTTTGAAGAATAAGTAAGCGAAATTTACTCCTGCGTGCCTTCGGAGTAGTTTGGCGCTACGAATATTAAGGGCTGTCCTTAATTAATTAACAAGCTATATGTGACTCACGACTTGTGCCCGGTAGCTGTGCCGGAACTTGCAGCCACCAACTGCTAGTGGTTGGACGCGGTCATCCGCTGTTGTGATGTGACGTCAAACATGCGTAACTAAACCGTAGCAAAGTTGACTTTCTGTTTACTCAAAGGCATTAAAGGTACCTTAAAATAGGCAAGCCACTGTTTTGAGAACCAGATTCCACTGAGCTTACAAACTACTTGCTCACCGCAGATGTTGCCGCGGTTTGAAGTACCTAATTGTTACCATTTACAAATAATGTAACTATAGCCATCAAAAATTTCATCGACTGGTCGGTTAGGACGCGACAAAGACGTCAACGCCGCTGTCCTCTAAAACATAAATCCAAATAAAAGAAACTGCATCTCGAGGCAGGGTCTCCTTCAACAGGCAAAGATGCGATCGTCGGTAAACCTACCTGATCTGGTATCGGCAATTATGCCGATACCAGATCAGGATGGATTAGATCTCAACTAATCCACATGAAAGAGGACAAACTAATTGTTCTTTTAAGAGTAATTATTTTGTTGTAAAGTATTATAGATAGACTGGTCGCAACTGTAAAAGACCAAGAAGTTACTACTGCCCACACGGACAGCCATATGGTAAGAAAACCGTACTTCCTGACCAGGTTGCATTCAGCGATTGCATGTCATGAAATTTCCTTCTCGTAACCAGGTGGGTGATACCTGGTCCGGTATGTATTCTGTATAAATCGTCGCCCCCATGCTAAACTTACATATGTGTAATTTTGGTGAACTTGGATTTTAGACCTAAACCTGTATAGGTTTAGGTTTAAAATCCAAATTCACCAAAAAACCTGTATAGGTTTAGGTCTAAAATCCAAGTTCACCAAAATCACAGATATGTAAGTTTAGCATGGGGGGCGACGAAATATCGAAACTACTCGTAAAATTTCACGGGAATCGGTTGCGAAATGCGACCTGTAGAGGAGAACATAGGAACAACGGAGACATCCAGCCGGACATACGGAAGCATTTTTGCCTAAGTTGAAGCAGAGACCTTCGCTCACTCGGTCAACCACAGGAATATACCGAAGCGGTCAACTAACAGCATGAGACTTGACGTATGCAGGGTTTTCTCCGTACATTAACTGGCTATGACAGTACATTACTTACCTAGGGCAGTAAAACAAAGAATGTCTCAGATCGGAGGTATTTGATGCCCGAGCCGGAAGCAAGGGCGATAAATATGGATCTGAGGCTTTCTTTATTATCGCCCGTGGTAAGTTTTTGTACATTACACAACTAAGGTGGTAATACAAAGAAAGTCCGAGATCGCAGATGTTTACGGCCCGAGCCGCAGGCGAGGGCCGTAAATATGCGATCGAGGGCTTTCTTTATTACCTCCCGTGTTGTGTACAGTATTTTATGTCTACATTTTACACACGCTGCGCGTACGGAAAAAGCCGCTTTCTGGCCAAGTGTAGACATAAAATGATGTACACAACACGGGAGGTAATAAAGAAAGCCCTCGATGGCATATTTACGTCCCTCGCTTGCAGCTCGGGCCGCAAACATCTGCGATCTCGGCCTTTCTGTTTTTTTTGGGTGGTCTGTGTCCCGTTTGGTCAATATTGACCACTTTTGGGAGAGGGACACAGGTTTCTTTGTATTACCACCCTAGTTGTGTAATGTACTATTGTGTATCAAGGGCGGTAAGTAAATGTAATTCCTTTACCGCCCGTGGCACACAATGTTTTTCATCACACTTGTGAGGAAATCTGATTAAAATAACCTTACTTAACCTAAATAAAATTGTAAAACTGACAGTGACATGACATACATCCGTAGACAATGCGAATGTCAAGTCACGTTCGGAAACCATAGCGGTAAAGACTTAAAATGGTTGATTTTATATGAAATGAAATGCACTATTTAAACATTTAATTAATGTTACAGAAATATGTGTTTACACGTATTTGCAATAACAGTTCTTTTTAAATAAATATTTCAGTTAAAAAAGTAGGCGTTTCCTTTGAACATGACAAATAAGAGTAAAACAGAACCAGCGTTTCAAATTTAAAAAGAAAACCATTACGTGTTAGAAGATGGTCCGTGGAAAGCAGTGGCGTCTGACCGCGCGATACACTTGAAGCGGAGGGAGGCTTGAGAGGCTTGTAGATAAATTATAATGCACTTATCACTGAAGCTGAACATTTAATAAACTCAGATTAAATTACAACTTGCAATTTGTCAATAATATAAAATAATAATCTAGAGCTTTACAAAAATGTATGTGGTTCGGCTGACATTATAGGTCGAAGAGGAATAGACAAGATCATGCAACCATAGATTAAAAACATGATGCATTTACTTAAGCAGGCATTAAACGAATGCTATGGGGACAATACACTATTCAACACTTCCCCTTATTGTGCTCATTGTACATGCTATCAGTAGTGATAAGAAACTAATCATACAAGTGCTTAAACTATATTCATAGCTGTGACAAAACGCTCGTGCTTGACTCTACCTAATGGTTTAGTTAAAATATCTGCGAGCATTTTGTCAGTAGGCATGTACTTGACATTAATAACATTCTTACTGATAAGATCCTTAACGTAATGAAACCTTAAGTCTATATGCTTGGTGCGTTTATGACAGTATTCATTAACATGCAGTAATCTTTGTGCAGACTGGTTATCATTAAATACAGTATATTCAATTTCGTTACTATGTCTAGGTAAAATTTCAGAAAGTAAATTTTGAATAAATGTAACATCTTTACATACATCACTTATGGCTAGGTATTCGGCCTCTGTAGATGATAAAGCTACACATCTTTGCTTTCGCGATTCCCAATTTACCGTATCATTACCTAGTCTGATGACAAAACCAGTATAACTTTTCCTATCAGTTACATCATTGGCCCAGTCCGCATCAGTAAAGGCATTTAAAAACCAATTCTTACTTTTATGAAAACATAAAGAGTACTGAATTGTTCCTGCCAGATAACGCAGAATCCTCTTTGCTGCCAACCAATGAGTTCTATCAAAGCAGTTATTGAACTGGCTGAGCTGACTGCATGCATACGATATATCTGGCCGGGTACACACAGACAGATACATCAGGCATCCAAGCAGCTGACGATAGTTGTAAATGTCGTCCTGTAAACTATCAACATTTTCAGCTTTCTGAAGTTTACAGTTGACTTCCATTGGTGTAGATACGGCCTTACAATTTTGCATATTAAAACGAACAAGCAATTTACGTACATATTCACTTTGGTCGAGTTTCAAAATGCCTTTAACTCTATCCCTAGTGACATTAATACCTAGACAGCTCTTTAACATACCTAAGTTCTTTACATTAAATTCCTTTTCAAGAACCGATACTAACATATTTTTAATAGAGCTGTGAGGACTGTAAAATACATAAAAGTCATCTACATATAACGCAATTATTACCATATCGTTACCAGTCCACTTTGTATACACACACGGTTCACATTTAGACTGTATAAAATTATGTTTGCATAATAGACTGTGTATCTTACAATTCCACATCCTGCTTGCCTGTTTAAGGCCATAAATACTTTTCTTTAGCAAACAAACTTTGTTAGGATTCTTATCACTAAAACCTATTGGTTGCTCCATATAAATTATCTCATTTAGATCGCCATGGAGGAACGCTGTGGCAATGTCTAAATGATCTATACTTAAATCATATTGATTAGCAATCGAGAACAGAATTCGCATAGTAGAGTGACGTACCACAGGTGAAAATGTGAGAGAGTAGTCTACACCATGACGCTGTGTAAAACCTCTGGCAACCAAACGAGCTTTAAAGCGATCAAATTTGCCAGATGCATCATACTTTACTTTGTAAACCCATTTACACTTAACTATATTTTTATCTAATGGCTTGTCTACCAACTCCCATACGTTGTTAGCAACGAGAGCGTCGTACTCACATTTCATGGCATCCTGCCACTCTTGCCTGTTTGAAGAATTCATCGCCTCATCGTAAGTGAGCGGCTCAGAGACGAGAGCATTCTCATAAACTAAAAAACTCATGTCAGTCATATCATATTGTGAAAATCTCTGAGGTGGTACGTTACGTGTAGAGCGGATTGGCCGACCAGTGTGCGAAGCGACGGTCTCTACTGGACTAGTCCCGGCACCATCCCGAGCTGTAGTCTCGCACGGCGTAGTTACAGGCTCGTGGCCCGTCTCACCTGCAGACAAATCAGCGGAGTCTAAGGCGGACTCATCCTCGCTCCCCGTACAGTACTCTCCATCTGAAATTGAGATATTATCACTATTAGATTTATTTTCATTATTACTCAATTCATCATTATCATTACTAATATTATTACTGATATTTAATTCATCATTAGTATTATTACTGACATTTAATTCATCATGAGTATTATTATTACTGACATTTAATTCATCATTATTAAAATTTAATTCATTAATGTTTTTATCACAGTTCTGTTGTATATCACAGTCAAAATTAAAAACATTTAGCTCTTCAATGTCAGCCTGAGATGGTTTCTGATAGGAATTCTGGAACTTGTTTTCAATAAATGCTACATTTCGTGAAACAATGACCTTTGTAGGACACAAGGGATCAGCTAGGCGATACCCCTTTGAAGTTTCAGAATAACCCACGAATATATATTCCTTCCCCTTAGCGTCTAGCTTATCCCGTTTATTTTTGGGAACAAGCGAATAAGCAGCGCAGCCAAAAGTCCTGAGGTGGCAGAGGTCAACCTTTGACCCTGACCAAACTTCTTCAGGAATTCGTCCCGACAAAGCAGCTGTGGGTGACCTATTTTTCAAATATATGCTTGCAATGGCAGCTTCACCCCAAAAGCGCCGGTCCAAAGACGAATGCTGTAGCATGCAACGCACTTTTTCAAAAATTGTTCTGTTAAATCTCTCAGAGACCCCATTTTGAAAAGGTGAATAAGGAACTGTGGTCTGATGGATAATGCCTTGTTGTTGCAAATACCGAGTAAAATTTAAATTACAATATTCCATACCATTATCCGTACGTAAGCATTTAATAGGCAAATTAAGTTGCTTCTCTACTAAGGCTTTAAATAGAATAAAAGAGCTCATTACCTGAGATTTATTCTTCAATAGATATCCAAAACTTTTTCTTGTGAAGTCGTCCGTGAAGGCGACCAAGTATCTCGCTCCACCCCAGCTGGCCTCAGGTAACGGTCCGGTCACATCGCTGTGGATGAGCTGTAGCGGCTGTGTTGTCCTGCTTGAGCTGGCATCAGGGACAGGCACAGCTGTTGCCTTCCCCTTAAGACAAGCTTCACACTTGTCGTGAGCTTCACCCTGAAACACGACACCACACTCATGCTTTCTTAACCTATTCATACCTGCGATACTTAAGTGACCAAGCCGTCGATGCCACAAATCCAGGTTGGACATGGCAGAGGCAGCGACTGCTGCGCTCGGTGACTCCTGCCTCTCTTGCAGGAGCAAAGAGTGCATCCTATTGAGCGAGTTACTCTCACAGACCTGACCATCTAATTTATAAATGCCATTGGAGCAATAAGCTTTTGCCAAATAGTTGCCAGAATTTTTACTATACCTATCATCATATAAAAAACAACCATCTTTATTAAATTCAATAACAAAACCACTTTGACACAATTTAGAAACTGATAAGAGATTGACTGATAAATTGGGAACAAACATTACATTTTTAATAATTCTAACCTTTTTGTTCATGACAATCTGCATTTCCCCCGAACATGTACTGGTCATTTGCTGATTGTTGGCTGCTGAGATTACTTGTACACTAGTGTCCTTAATGTTTGACAACAAATTTCTATTGTTCACAAGATGGTTCGATGAACCACTGTCCAGATATACTTCAGTTATATTATGAGCTAGATATGCAGTAACGGATGGCTCATTGTTCTCCTTCTTCTTCAACTTGTCGCGTTTTAGCTTGAAACATTTAGCTTTAAAGTGTCCAGGTTTCCCACAGTATTTGCACAAAACTTGCTTCTTGCTGATGTACGCCGTGGTTGAAGATGATGAGTTACCATTTCCGTTGGAGTCATCTTTACGTTGTGCCTCTTGAAGCAATCTAGTCCTCACTAGTTCACTGGAAAGCTTGGATGATAGACAGAGCGTTTCTAAATTCGATACTAGAGGGTCATACTCTTGAGGTAGACCACTCAATAAAATTTCCGCGATTTCTTCATCTTCCACTGACTTTCCAATATCCGACAGCTGGTGGACAAGTGACATAATCTTCTCAATATAAGCAGACATCGAGTTAAAGTCATTGAACTCGATACGATGGAGCTGTCTAAGCAGAAGAACCCGTCTGTATAAACCGCGGTCCTCAAACACATCTGACAGCTTTTTCCAGGCTTGTCTAGCTGTCGCAGCCTCTCGAACGTATTGGTATAGCCCCGGCTTAATGCTTAAACACAGGCGAGCCAGCGCACGTTGGTCGCGCGCGACATCCGAGCCCGTGATCTCAGTCTCATCACCTCTCTCGATTAGGTCCCAAAGACCATCCAGTTTAAGTGTCATTTTCAGCGTAAATTTCCAATTGTGATAATTACTAGCCCCCTCCAGCTTCTCCACAGCGCCTGCTCCGCCCAACAACACCGTCGAGGTATTCGTGGTCATTGTAGGAGATTCCATTCCTGATCTAACCTCAATATTAGAAATACCGGGCGGCGACATGTTAGCAGAATGCTTTGCGCGTAAAATATGATCGCGCCGATATTGCAGACGTCGGATGATTCTTGATTTCTTCACTGGGCCCATAACCTGTTAGAAGATGGTCCGTGGAAAGCAGTGGCGTCTGACCGCGCGATACACTTGAAGCGGAGGGAGGCTTGAGAGGCTTGTAGATAAATTATAATGCACTTATCACTGAAGCTGAACATTTAATAAACTCAGATTAAATTACAACTTGCAATTTGTCAATAATATAAAATAATAATCTAGAGCTTTACAAAAATGTATGTGGTTCGGCTGACATTATAGGTCGAAGAGGAATAGACAAGATCATGCAACCATAGATTAAAAACATGATGCATTTACTTAAGCAGGCATTAAACGAATGCTATGGGGACAATACACTATTCAACATTACGCCCTAGGGCGTAATAGGTCATTTACGGCCCGCAAAACCTACCTGTAACAACACCATTTTCGAGCATGTGTGATGAAATAGTACATTGTGTATCAAGGGCGGTAGGTAAGGAATTACAAACGAGTGTTTGTTACAAGGCCGAGACGAAGCCGAGGGCTTTAATAACACGAGTTTGTAATTCCTTTACCGCCCGTGGCACACACAATGTTTTTCATCACACTTGTGAGGAAATCTAATTAAAATTAACCTTACTTAACCTAAATAAAATTGTAAAACTGACAGTGACATTAGTGACATATCCATAGACAATGCGCAACGTTCGGAAACCATAGCGGTACAGACCAAAAACGGTTGATTTTATAATTGCAAAATACTGAAATACACAATTGAAACATTTAATTAATGTTACAGAAATATGTGTTTACATGTATTTGCAATACCAGTTCTCTTTAAATAAATATTTCAGTGATAAAAGTTAAAAAAGTAAGTTGACGTTTCCTTTGAACATGACAAATAAGAGTAAAACAGAACCAGCGTTTCAAATTTTAAAAGAAAACCATTACGCCCTAGGGCGTAATAGCTCATTTACGGCCCGCAAAACCTACGTGTAATGCACCATTTTCGAGCAAGTGTGATGAAATAGTACATTACATAACTAGGGTAGTAATACAAAGTAAGGCCGAGATCGCAGAAGTTTACGGCCCGAGCTGCAAGCGAGGGACGTAAATATGCGATCGAGGGCTTTCTTTATTACCTCCCGTGTTGTGTACATCATTTTATGTCTACACTTGGCGAGAAAGTGACTTTTTCCGTACGCGCAGCGTGCGGAAAAAGTCACTTTATGGCCAGGTGTGGCATAAAAAATATTGCGTTGGCAGTTATGTACCTATATATGCAACCACCTTATTATTAGTGCCCCACTAAAAGACTTCATGTCATTTGAGCAATTTTGAAAAGGCCACATGTGTATGTATATAAGCTATATAAATGTGCCCTTTTTGAAATTGTACGTTTACACCAGTGGTTCCGAACCTGGGGGTAATTACCCCTTAAGGGATAAAATTACGTTTTCTCAGGGGTAATAGTCATATTAAGTCGTTTTTCTTTGAGTACTTTCATATACTTGTCTGTATTACCTATTTTTTGGAGGGTTAATGATACAAATCTAGAGGGGGCCTGTGGGTGATGTAACGATACATAGTTTTGCCGATACGATACCGATATATTGTAGTAAATAATCGGCGATACCAATATCTTAGCTAAATAATGAAGTATGAACTTCAGATATTTGTATGTCCTTATTACCTAAAACTTGGCTGTATTTAACAGAGAGTCAACCTTGAAAGTGTAAAGTAAAAATTTGAAATTACTTTTTGCAGCTTTTTTTTCATAGGTACAGCAAATTCTTTTCGCGCTCTTCAAATATCGGTTGTATATAATCGGCGATACCGATATATCGGTATCGTTACATCCCTATAGTAAATAAACACAAGGCCATAGTTTAAAGAAACTTTTTGGTCTATCTTGCAATTCACTGTTGCACTTGCTATCGGTACGAGAAAATAACGACAAAATCCCGCCGTGTACATGACATGTGTGTGTGTCCTCAACTCTGCTGGAACATGGCTGGAACTATCCATACTTATTTAGCGGTATATCTGTTAAGTTGTAGATGGATAATGTACTATTAAATAAAACAACACATTTATTTTAAATGTGTATTTTTTGTAACAATATTGTATAAAACAGTTATCACAATTGAAGGAATTTACATATTCATATTTTTCTATTTCTACTATCATAAAAATGATTTCTCACATGTTGGTATAACTAAATTCAATGAAAATAAAACCGACAGACCAAAATTTCAATCACAAGTTCGTGCAGATATTTTGAGTTAAGTTACCTTTGTTCTAATCAACTGAGCTCTTCGATCGAACTTAACTCTTCAAGCTCTTGACGTTGTCGTCATAGCACAGATATTATTATATTAGATAGATATGAGCGCCGCGCCGGCGCGCCGCCGCCGAGTTAAACACGCAGCGCGCCGCCGCAATAGCTGCTTGCTTTCTCGCTCGCACCCGTAGCCTTTTCCCTATTTTTTTCTTACAAATCGGGCTTCCATTAAAATATTAAGGACCAAGGCCACGCCGCCGTGAAATTGGCCATCGGCGCTCATTTCTAATAGATATAGCATGGGTCCTGTTCTAACACGTACCTAGGTATGAAAGTGAGAAATGGGTCCCCCCCACAGAATCCTGGCGACGCCCTTGTCTTGTACTTCCATAATGTTTACAAAGAGATTCACAGCTTTTAATTTGCATTTCAAAAAAAATAACGTTTGGCATCATTTTCTATTTACTAACGTTCGATTCGATCTAAGCAGTTTAACAAAAATATTGAATAGTACACATGTGAATCAAATATTAACGAAATATACTTTTTCTAACGTTTAACAACACAATACAATCATGTAATACAACAATAAACATAATACATTCGTACATCATCGTAAAACAATATTGCACTACAGTCAAACCCTCCAATTTTGCCCACCGCCCAATCTTTGCCCAGGAATAAAATAGTATATTTTCTTCCTGGGCAAAGATTGGACGGTGGGCAAAGTTGGAGGGTTTGACGGTACTTAATACAAATTCTGGTAAAAATAATAAATTCTAATCATAAATCCGTGAAATTTGAATATGAGCACTTACAAAAGCCATTTTTAAACTCAATACTGAGTTTTCAGGAAAGAACTTTGTTCCAGAATTTTTCCATTTTTAAATTCCTTGCATCTGCATCGTCTAGTTTTTCGTCAGCATCTTTTATATCTTGTTGAATAGCTTGTATTAACTCGTCCAAAGAACCGAAGTTCTTTTCTCCTCTCAAATAACCAGCAATACATATTTTGAGATTTGCGCCATAGAAGTCGTTGTTGAACTTGTGCATTACATGAGTCTCCTGGAATTACAGATCATTCATAAGTTGTACAGTTATGTGTAACTAAGGTCAGGATGTGTAATCAGTGTAATACATATTATGCCACACCTGGCCATAAAGTGACTTTTCCCGCACACTGCGCGTACGGAAAAAGCCACTTTCTGGCCAAGTGTAGACATATAAATGATGTTACACAACACGGGAGGTAATAAAGAAAGCCCTCGATCGCATATTTACGCCCCTCGCTTGCAGCTCGGGCCGCAAACTTCCGCGATCTCGGCCTTTCTTTGTATTACCACCCTAGCTGTGTAATGTATTATTCTGAAATTATAGTTTGATTAGTACGATATGATTTATTAAAGCTACTATGTAGAAAATATTTTTTTGTTATCTATAAACACAAATATTGCACTGTACCCTTACATTATTATCTCAGAACACAAAATACAATTGCCATCAATGATAAGACTGATAACTAGGGTTGGGACTCTTCGTGGCAGTTTGGAAATAAAGTGCTGTTGAGTCGTTGTTACCTAGTTAGTTTTTATGATTGAATGAATAAATTATTTTCAATGTTCCAAAGTAGGTACCTACTTACTTACCTAAATAAAATTATATGATATTTAGATGGATTATAGGTATGTTTTATCTTATTTTTGTAATCCCCTCAGAGTAAAGTGATCTTGGGTGAGAGTAATCTTTAATAATGTGTACTGAATATTTGTTCCTACCAAAAAGTTTTTGACTAAGATAAGAGTTTTATAATATGGCATATTGACATGATAAAAGTCATGTCTAAATTGTCAAATTTAGACAACTGCATAATTTATCCCATTTGTATGAATTCAATTTAGTATTGTAGATGTACCAACAGTCGTTGGTAAGTACTTATTGAAGTATTTTTAATAGCAACTAGTGTTAACAAAATATAAAAATGCTTACATAGGTTTATAGGTATAACATTTTATTGAGTAGGTTTGTGGAATTACGGGTCAAAGGATAGGTTGAGATACCAAACTTATATTGCAAAATGAGTATAAAGAAAATACCAAGAAATATTAATCATTCAATCATTATTCATTCAATCATAAAAATATAGGTAGCGACTGCATTGCACTCTATGTCCAAATTGCCACGAGAATCCTAACCCTACTGATAACATTAACAAGTAAAGCTAATGATCGTGATCTGGGGTGACAGGGAGGGTTCTCAAATAGATTTATACCGTGACCTTTGTAATGAGAAATTGAAACTGCTTGACTTTCCTGCGGAGTTAACGTCATGTGCAGATACATTATGTAATAATTCGGAGCATATTACAATTTTGAATAATATGTATGAATGTATAATCACCACACTGACGGAGGCGTCATGCAAGTCAAGCAGACAGGGAGTGAGGAAAGGCAGACGAAACGGTTATATAGCTGGGTGGAATAAACATGTGGCTGACGCTCACAGGGATGCAAGGGTTAAATTTCTAGTCTGGGTTTCGGCAAATAAGCCTCGTCAGGGACCAGTATTTGATGAAATGTGTGAAAGCAGAAGGTTCTTTAAATCGAAGTTAAAATGGTGTCAGGATAGGCAGGAGCAAATAAAGTGTGATATACTGGCATCAAATCGTAGAGCTAAAGATTTCAAGGCCTTCTGGAGGAACACAAATAGACAAAATGTACGTGCCGGCGTCCCTGTGAGCGTGGGTGGAGTGAGTGACGCAAAGAACATTGCTAATAATTTTAAGCAGTTGTTCGCTGTGAGTCCTCTACTTAAAACGACTCAACCGGGGGTGTTGCATGCTGAGACCGTCATGGGCACGAGTACCGTAAAGTTTACAGCTAAAGAAGTTAATGCAATTATTAAAAACATGCAGAGGGGAAAATCGCCGGGACATGACGGTCTCAGTATTGAGCACCTTAAATATGCTGGGGTTCATCTGCCACGGGTATTGGCAATGTTCTATACCTTATGTCTGCGACACGCATATCTCCCGGGGCAGTTGACTAGGACAGTGGTGATTCCCCTGGTCAAAAATAAGACGGGAGATTTGTCTGATCCAGCTAACTACAGGCCAATTTCTCTTGCAACGGTTGTCGCGAAAGTCCTGGACGGCTTGTTTAATGCACAATTATGTAAGTATATCCGATTAAATGACGCTCAATTCGGCTTTAGGCCAGGACTGTCGACAGAGAGTGCAATTTTGTGCCTTAAACAAGCCGTTAGGTATTACAAGGATAGAAACACGCCCATCTATGCGTGTTTTCTTGACCTCTCAAAAGCGTTTGACCTGGTTGTTTACGAAGTACTGTGGGACAAACTAGCGAAGACGGGTCTACCGAATGAATGTATCGCTCTCCTAAAGTACTGGTACAGCAGCCAGGTCAATCGTGTGAGATGGGCAGGGGTAGAGTCAGAGGAGTATAAGTTACAGTGTGGAGTTAGACAGGGAGGTTTGACGTCGCCCGTACTGTTTAACTTATACGTTAACGACTTGATTGATGGGCTCAGCAGCACACGGGTGGGATGTCATATTGGCCAGACATGTTTTAATAATATAAGCTATGCTGATGATATGGTGTTGCTGGGTCCATCAGTTGACTCGGTACGGCAGCTGATATCAATATGTGAGGGATACGCCATACGGCATGGTCTTAGGTATAACGCGAACAAGAGTGAGCTGGTCATTTTTAAGGCTAAAAAATATAACCCAACAGCTGTCCCTAGGATCATGCTGTGTGGTGTACCCCTAAAACTAGTTGCCAGGTTTAAATATCTGGGACATATGATTACGGAGGACTTGAGCGACGATCTGGATATAGAGAGAGAGAGGAGGGCAATGGCAGTTCGAGGTAATATGCTTGCCCGCAGGTTTGCACGTTGTAACGAACAAGTTAAGCTGACGCTTTTTAAAGCATACTGTCAAACGTTTTACACGTGCAGCCTGTGGGTAAGTTTTACGCTTAGGGCCTATAACACGTTGCGAGTGCAATACAATAACATCTTGAGAATGCTATTGAGACTGCCGAAACATTGTAGTGCGTCCGGCATGTTTGCCGAGGCGCGCACAGATGACTTTTTCGCTATCAGGCGAAAAAGGGTTGTATCGCTACTTTATCGAGTGCGAAGCAGTAACAATAGCATGCTCAAGGAGCTGGCAGAGCGACTCGACTGTCCGCTTACAAGATATTGGGTCGAAGTGGCCATCGGCAGGATCAAGTAGGATAGACACCTGCTTATACTTGATTTTGCCGATGACCGCGGATGACTACGTGTTTTGTTTTATTTTATTTTATTTTTCTCTGTATTAAATAATTATTACTAACATACTCATAAGGTTGCATTGTTCCGAACTAACACGCTATGGATCGAAGTTGGTCTGAAATAAAGTATTTTTATTTTTATTTTTATTTAATGAACTGATTCAGTTTATGCTTTATCTAGACTAGATGTGACATAATTATTATGGCTTACAAGAATGACTTAGTAGGAACTTATATTTGTAGAGATTACTAGAATTGGAATAGAGTATACTTTAAGAGATATTTTACAAAAAGTACCTACTTAAAACTACACTAAGAACGATTTTTAGTTATCTCCATGATAGCTGCAGGAGTGGCTCACTCTGCGATGTCGCCGCGCGGTATTGAGGCCCCCGCGAGGGGGCCTTAGCCAACGACCAGAAAGAGCACGCGTTGTGCGATCGAGAGAGACGGTCGGATCCGGTGCGTTCCGTCCGGTGGTCGGACCCAAACGACAGTTTTGTTAGAGGGAGACTTCTGTATATAGTACTATTACTTATTCTGTGATAATAGTAGCTTATTGCTAATGTCTAATCGACAAACAGGTAAGCGGTACCTTTTACCGGAGAATACTATACGAATATGCTGCCCTCCTATGTCTAAAACGCGGCTAATTTCTATACAACTTCATAGCTGATAGCAGTTAGCCGCGTTTTAGGGCATTTCTCCAGAAATATGTCTGCAACTCATTCATCTGTCTCCATACATTTAGTATGAAAAAGGGCCAGATGAATGAGGTGACCGCAGACATATTTCTGGAGAAATGCCCTTTAGTCGTAGGACGGCAGTATGAAAATGTTATTTTTTTATCTTAAGTATATTTTACTCACAATAGACATCTCTTTGTTGCCATAAAAGGGGCACCAGCCTATATTGGCAACCATTTTGTAAATGGGGCCAGAGTCGACCTGCGCCCATCCATAATAAACGCCAGGCTCTGTACCTTTGGGTAGCGATTGTACTACTTCCAAGGAATAGTTTGCTGAAACAAAAATATAATACATTTATTGTGAAACTGCCCAATGGGGATGTTGACTAATGTTGAATTTTACAACATAATATAGTCACATGGATTTTAAAATACTAAATTATCATAACACACAAGAAATAAACAAAAAATATATAAAAAATATAAAGTTATGAGACCACAAAGTTTAAAAAAAATCGATATCTTTATCTTCTTAAAGAAAAATAAAGTCAATTTCGGAATGTTTAAATAACACTGAAAATATAAATGTATGGCAATTATGTGCTTAAACGCACTTTTTCGTGCTCAAAATTTTTTCATACAGACTTAGTACAGCGAGGACAAGAAATGACATCACAGGGTGCATCCGTTTTGTATGGGCCGTATTCAACACTCGGTGGGGTCGGCTATTTTTCATTGCAATTTGTTGCTGTTATAGTAATCCAAGTGTAGTAGAGATATATATTTGTTGCTCATAAATAGAAAAAGAAATAGAATCCATTTACATCAGAAACAAAATTTAGGACACAAGCCTTAAGGGCAAAAATGACACAAGGTGCCGGTGGTGTGGCATCCACAGAACCCAATTCCCATTGACTTGCCTATTTGATGGCATGCAAGTTCCCTATCCTAACTGCCCTTGAAGGAAAAGTAAGCCAAATTTATTTTGGCTTAACCTAACTACTGTCTCCAGGCAAAACAATGTAACTATGTATGAATTTCCTATACCAGATATCGATACCTTTAGACTCAAAAGGCGTAAACGCCGCAGGTTCTAATGGCGTTTACGCCCTTTGAGTCTAAAGGTATCGATATGTTGTTTTGCCCTGACTTCACAACTTGGTAAATAATAAGAGACCTTATCAATACTAGTCAAATTTGTTAGGTCATTGCTATTTCCAATATTAGTTGAATAATAAAATGTTCCTTAAAAAACAACCCTTCCTTAAAATGTTCCTTGTTTGTTTTGTTGTTGTTGTTAGTTAAAGTTACAATTAAAATAATTAACTGACATTATGTTAAAAAATTTAAGTTTATTTTGATGGTTTATTTCTTAGTATTTTTCAAGTTTTTTTAGTAGGAATGATAATCAGACGAGATTCATAAAAACAAAAAACCAAATTACCAAGACCAGCATAAATTCACATTATACTGTAATAATACTCAATTCAAGCAGTCAAGCTTCTGCATTAATTTGTTATTTAAGTCACACATTTTCGTATGCATAAGATAATGAACAAAGGTAGGTAATATTGTTGACTCTTGTCAATGCTAATGAAGAACAAAATGTAGTAGGTAATTAAAATGCTTTAGACATATGAGAATGAGAGTATTAATATTACTCATAAATTATTACTGACTCACACTTAATTTAATATAACACCTCCATGACAATGTTATGGGTGGATTTTCGTCTGCGACATTTGTATGCCATACATTTAGTTTAATTATTTATCACCTAGATATTTGAATAAATATGTAATTGTAACACATACATTAGGGAACAAACAAAATCCGTTAAACCAAGGAAAATTAACATACAACAATAATTGAAATAATTTGCATGTTTACTGATTTAGATTTATAAGAAAATTCTGGAAAAAACACTGTTTCTCTATTTACATAAAGTAATGTAGCAGATAGTGACTGAAGTAACTAGCTGACTTACTTACGATATACTTAGCAAAGTGTACAAAGATTATTATAATAAAAAGGAATAAAAATTATAAAGTCATTATTTTACACCAACCTGTTGGACATCCTAAATCTTTAGATCCTCTACCAAAACCTTTGATAACTTCGCCCTCTATGAATAGTGGTAATTGTGACGTCATTCTTTTGCTCACACTGCTATTAATGACTGAATTTAGAAATCGAGATAAATGCATGAATAGGAGCGACCTTTAAGTGGTATATTTTCTTGTACTCAACTATTATATTATAACTACAGTACATCAATCAAAGTTAAATGACACGCTTTAAGAGTAATTATATCCGTTTAAAATTATAAGTACTTGAAATAAAAGTTATCAACAGTTCTTGAAGATTTACCTAACTCGCAACTCAACTCACTGCTAAATGCATAGACTGACAGTTTGACACTGATGACACTGATCTAACACACTGACAGGACAGGCAGGCAGGAGTGATATCCAGTGTTCTCAGCCAAAAAATTAACTTAGGTCTAAAATTTTGTAGCAAAACTGCTAAAATCACTGCTCAAAATAAGTTGCAAAAATGCATTGCAACCAAATGTATGTAGAAAATGTGATACGAGCGATTCGTCATACATAGCATATACGCAGCGTCAAGTTTCCGCGTGGTCGCTCCTTTATAGTAATTCAAAGAGATTAGTATTTCTAATTAAATCCCCTTAGTACTCATTATTTTACTCTAAAAAATATACAAAAAGTAATTTTAAAATATTTTTTACATTTAAACATATTTATTTTTATTTTACCGATTTTAAAGTAAATTTTTATGGTTTAATATACTCCCAAAACAATTTAGAAATTGAAAATGTTTAATTGGTTACTCCTAATCTTAGAGCATTTAGACTGGAGAAGCCTTTCATATTATTTCCCCTCTGCCAAAGGTGCAAGCACAATGTGCATGCATGATATAAAAACTACTTCAATTAATCGATTATACACAGTCTGGAAATTGTTCTCAACGCATGACGAGCTCCGTCAAAATGCCGTTATGTGCTGTTTTTGGGTACAAAAAACGTTCTACTACGTCAAATCTACAAAAAGATGGAATATCATTTCACATATAAGTAAATATTTGCTTTAACTTCACTATATTTACATTATTTTTGTATTAAACACTTGATTTCAAATTCGATGCCAAGTATCGATTATATAAAATCGATTCGAAGACATTCATTTAGATCATAACGGAAAGAATAAAATGGCAGTTATTTTGACGTTTGACGTCTCACCGTATTTCAGGTAATAAGGACTACTGTCTTCAACATTTTATATGCAAACACAAGCAAATATGACACTTCGCAACATTTGTACCGAAGCCATCTCTTACTTAATTCGAAAATGAACCTTGTGTCTACGGCTGTAAGGTCGATAAGTTAATTATTATACCAAGTGTTTTAAAGTGTTCGTGAAGTCATAAATCCGCCACAGTAGTGCTACGCCATTTGTGTTATTTTGTCGAATATTGTTTCGATAAAACGTGAATATTATTTATACAGTAAATTAAATTGTTACTACTGAGCTTATTGAGATCGGGGTTTACTCGTAAAGTTTATCATAGTAGTGATGTTTATTGTTCTTACTGCCAAAAAACTATTTTTGTGATTGTACAAAGTATAGTAAGATATTACATATGTAAAAAATGACATTGAAAAGTTTACAGATGGTATTAAGCTTGTCAACTAAAATCAGCTTAATACTATTTAGACTCGGGTATGATTATGGTGCGTATGGTGTGTGGCTCGCCGGTATATATATAATATTTCCAGATTCCCCAAGAATATAGACATTAAAAATATATGGACTAAAGCTTGCAATCGACATGCAGAGACCGACACGTACCAGCGGCATTTGTTCCCGACATTTCACAGAATCCCAGTTTCAAGATTTGGCCAATAAAAAAAAGAAAACTAATCAATAACGCCATTCCCATTTTTTCACTTTTAGATTTATTACTGGTTTGATGTTATTACGTTAAAGTATACTGCTCCAGCAGGCTATTCCTCGAAATAGTTTTCGAAATAGACCACATTGTAAAAAAATAACCAAACCTAATTGTGTAAGTATCCATAAAGAATACCTAGTTATATTGGTTTTTAAATTCTAATTCATTTTTATTATAACACTTTTTATTGGAATCATACTGCGACTTCGTTGCTTAAAGTATAATGTTTACGTCTTAAATAGAAATTTGAGACTTTCTAAGTAAAATAGAAAACGGTTTTAAATGCAGTACCTAGAAGCATATTAAATTTATAGTAGTATAATTTTTATAATTCAGTAAATTATCCCATAATTGACGTAATAATTTTATACACCAAGGTACCATCTGCAACGTCTCGAAAAAATATCGATATCGATTTTCTCCAGCCACTTGGCAGCCCAATAATCGGTTCGAATTTTAGGCGATTACGCCTACATCCTATGAAGCAAATTGTGTCTTTACTTGCTTTTTATAGCATTTTTTTGCATTAGTGTGACAAGTTAAATTTGTGTTGTTGTTTTTTTTTAGTATGAGTGCGTAGCAATGAGAGAGAGTTTTGCATTTGTGGGTAGTTTTTTTATATGTGTGTTACTCTGCCCCCCTCTGAACGCGGCAGACTTTTTTGTTCGGAAAGATGCGCTGAAGGCGCCTCCTGTCTAAATGCTCTAAGCTCCTAATAAATGAACCAAATGCAAATGTAGGAGATAATGAATTGCAAATGTATTGTATTTAGCTCTAAATGTGCTAAGCTGGCAACATTAAAGTGACAGTCAGTTGCTGTTTCTAAGGGGCTGTTTCAAAACATGTCGCAGAATTTGTAATTTGACCTCGGCTGTCGGCATGAACTTGCGAGAGGTTTATGTCGAACTCTTCTCACGATATGTATGACTAAAAGGACGTTGTCGTCTAGACCTAATTAAAGTCATATATGCAGATCATCATCACTATATGCAGAAGCCTGTCGTCCCGTTGACTCAAATATTTTATTAAAAAGAGAGCGAGAATTTTACGAGAGCGGTACGAGACAAACTTCGAACCAAAGCGTTCGTCGTTGAGGCCCCTGTTCATTCGAAGCTTACAGTCTCTTTCTATTCCTATTGTATTGAGCTTTTTCCTGTAAAAGTTTTCTCACAATGTGCGTTCCGCCACAATGCGTTTTCGAACGGTCTTTTATTGCGTTTAGTTATCTTACCAAATCAACGTTGCAATTTTTAGCGTTATAAGTAGTAGGCCTGCGTTAATCCCTATTTTAGGATAAAATAGAGGGTTTATTTTTATGTGAATCTTAATTTAGTAGACTAGTTTAGTTTTATACAAATATCAGTAATGAAATGTAAAAATAGTAAGTATGACAATTCATAGGATACTATCGATAATATTTTATAATGGCAACACAAGCTTATAAATTTTCGTCTGTGTCTGTCTGTAATTAGGATCATTTTTGTTCAGAATAATGAAAATAAATACAGTTTATTTAAGAATTAAAGAATATCATGAGTTTTCATATTAGATATATGAACAAATTAACATAAACAGTGTAAGCATAGTTTTTCTACGATGCCTTTTGTCAAACGTCTGCTTTGAAAACTCATCAGTGAGTAACTTATTATGACGATATAATTTTAACACTGATCAAAAATGACTGAAAAGGGTTACGAAGGCGAACAATCAACCCCAGTTTGGGACCTGCCAGGTCCGTCCTCACTGTCCGCTATCCTGGACACGGCGTTTACCTCATCTGCGTCTGACAACCCGTCGAGGCATGGTAAATAAATAGTAAACATTCATAGCATATTGTTATTTACTGCTCGTTTTTTTTCTCACTCGCTGTTCATTTGACTGTATTTTTTGCAGAGGAAATGGAATGCGACGCTCTATTCGCCGAGAGCGATGACGAAGTGGAAGTGATGCCGTCGTCGTCAGACGCGATATCGTCAGGCAGGAGCAACCACACACCGAAACGAGTTATATCTTCCAATTATGTTAACTCCACATCACCTGCGCACGTGTTTCAAGTTAACGTGACTCCGCTGCCGCACCCGGCCTCGGCGCGAACGCCTGTCCCCGATGAATACCAGCCCCTCCCTGATAGCTCCAGCTCACTAGAGTATATGCTGGGGGTAACTGCGGCCGACGGGGCTAACTCTATGTTATCTAATGGTCATGGAAGGATACCAGATCTCAATATGAGATACCAGCCTAAACCTCTAAGTATCAACAATCAACATAGAGGATATTATTTTCCCAATTACACTCACTATGGGCATGGGATCCGGCCTTCGCAAGATTATGTGGGACCTTACAATACCAACAATGTTATAGTGGTCAGTGATGACCGGAATTATACTAATCATCCCATAAATTATACAGTGCCGGTCACTGAACCTCCTCAGAGAGACCCTATCCCTCAAATTACATATCAATCTTTACAACCAGCTATAGAAAACTTGTACAACAATCCAATGCCAACTGCTTCTACTAACCATCGGGATGTGGCATCAAGTTTGGAGAGGCCAAGTCGTAAGTTGAACATTTCTCCTCGGAGAAGACAGTCTAAAGAGAATGAGGTCAGTCCTAACTTGATTGAAGTAAGTTCAGAAGAGGAAGACAATATATCTGTTCCAAGGAAACGGCAAAGTGATAATACTGTAGAGCAGCAACAAGCGGCTGATTCAGAACATTCTGTAAGTGCAGCTTCTGGTAGTTCATCTGGTGCATTAGATCTTGCCTCTCCACAGATAAAGAGGGAACCAACTGAAGTTGCTACACAAGCTGCTGGTGATGCAGATTCAAACAGACACAGTCAACCGGGGCACATTTGTACAGGTCGATTGAGTAATGGCCAACCATATACAACGCCAACACAACCTACCCACTATGTCCACAACAACCACGTGCCAATTAAACAAGAGAATCAAACCTGTGTCAATGCCCATGGTCCGCATTGCTCCTGTTCCATGAACCATGTCCATGGGAACTGCATGCACACCCACTCCGGGCATCACAGGGACTTCTGTCACAACAACTCTCATATAGAACCTCAAAATCTCCAAGTACATCATCACCACCACCACCACAGAATAAGGCCATGTGCACATAATAATGCCCCTATTAACATGAATCCATCCACTTCTCGGGTCAAGGAAGAGCCCGTTGCTCAAATATCAGTTAAGCAAGAAACAAGCGCTCCAGCTTTACCAAATTGTGAACAGAATCCAATTCTAGTCCCAGTTACTAAAGTGGAGTCTCAACAAGCACATGTCAAAATGGAACCAGGACAGTCAAGTTCCCAAAGTAGCAGAGCTAGTGAGCAAGTGAGTGTAAAGCCTGAAGTGGACCCCCAACAGAGGCGGCGTGACATTGACGCCGCTGGTGACCGCCAGGAGCCCTCGCCGCAACCCGGGCCCAGTTCTGGGAGGATTGCACAGGCTCCTGATACCAAAACATTAACTGCCGATAAAAAGGTATATTTTCAAATTAAGCTACAATCAGCATGGAAATCCACATGCTGAATAATACATTTTTAAATTTTAAACTTACAGGAAGAAAGTTCTGCATCAACTGGGAATGAGGCTCTATTAGCCCCTGACTTGCAGCTGGACTGGGTATCTGATTCTGGCTCAGATGATGATGTCCAAGTTTTAGAAGAAGATCCCAGTTTTGTAAGTATTACTTTTTTTACTATTATAATTATGCAATCAGCCATTCAGGCTACAATCAGAAGTGGTCCTCTTAAATAGCAGTTAACAGGTAGTATTAATGTCAAACTCCATATATTTCGTCACCAACTGACAGGTTAGACGGTATTTGAACATAGCATAAGTTTCGTCTAACAGTACATTTTAAAATAAATTATAAAAAATAATAATGCCCATTAACATATTGCCCTTTTGAATTCTTATACCAACAAACAACAGAGGTCTCCTTTGTGATCCATAATATTGTATGTCCTAAAGTCAAATGCCATAGTGTACCACTTTTGCTCTAAACACTTTTGACATATCATTAATTTGAAATAATGTTCTTATTTACTAATGATCATAAGCCATAATATTACATTACCTAATATAATTTACACTTATAGAGCAAGGGTCGGCAAGCCGCGACTCGCGAGCCAGAAAAGTAGGTTTGGTTAGGTAAGAACTGCAACCCCTACAGAAACAAACCAACCGCTGCAAGAAAAGTAGATTAGGTTAGAGTTTCGACCCCTACAAAAAAAAACCACTGCCACAAAAGTAGGTTAGGTTAGAACTGCGACCTCCACAGAAACAAGGGCACATGATAATTATGGCAACCAGTATTAGGGTATGTAACTATTAGGATACATGATCATGTACTTTAGAAAATAGTGCAATTATTTGCACTTCATTAGGATATTCCATATTAGGTTAAACAATATTATAGCATTTACATTAGGGCAAACGTTATTATGGAAAAAGATCATTATGACCAAAGTTATTATGGAATTTACAAATAGGACAAAGGATATTATGGATTCCAATATACACACAAATAACAGTTATATTTAAAAAAAATACTGTTAAACTAGCTTTTAAAAAGTAGTTATAATTATGATTATAGTAGTAATTATAATAGTAAGGAGCAGGCGGAGGCCTTTGCCCAGCAGTGGGACATAATGGGCTTTTAATACAATAAGTAGTTTTATTCCTTTGGGAAGTTATGATGTTGCGTACAGGCATAGGCATTGTCGTAAATAGGGACCAGGCCAATGGGCGCGATCGATGGTACCAGCGCGCTGCACCTAATAAACCGCGCAACGTGATTCGGTGGCAGGATGCGCAGTATATGCGGTTATCCGGCGATCTTCGTAAAAGTCCTAGTTTCGTGGTCAAATGCTGCAAGTATTACGATACGAAGGATAATAAATAAAAAAAACCCGCATCGAAATCGGTCCATCCGTTCGAGAGCTACGATGACAGACACACAGACAGACAGATATTGGCGTCAAACTTATAACACCCATCTTTTTGCGTCACGGGTTAAAAAGAGACATGGGATAAACTGACTTTTAGGGCCAAGCAGGCTGGTACCAGTAGTCGCGCCCACTGACCGTGTTCTTATCATAAGAGATCATCGAATTGTGGCATCCTTCTTTTTGACTTCATTTAGTTTTTTCATGGGCTGTCTTTAAATCTGTGAACATTAATTACATAGTGTGAATTATGATACCTACACATTTAATGGTTCTTATCGTTCCTTTCGCGTCATTGGCGGAGACCGGCCAGCATTAGTCACGGCCGCCCGCCACGCTCGGCACTCCGGACAAAATGCACTGTACTTGAACAACTGATAAGAAATCTCAAATGGGTCCAATGCATAACTAAACTACATTTTTTCCTTTTAACTTCCATTGTTATTATCTAATAAGTAAACTTGATTGCACAACACACAAATGCATGTACAAATGGCGTACTTAAGATGCAGTTAGAAAAATAATAGAAATTGTGTAAGACAAAATTCGATATTTTAAGATTAATGAAACTTAGGTTATAGTGAGAAATTAATATCGTAGTGCGGTGATAAGATGCGTTGGGCACGCAGCATAATTATTTACATCTCGTGACTTTGAATGAAAGCTACGCTGGTGGCTCGACAAAAACTCTAGCGTTGCTTGCATAAAAGTGGTAACCTATATTATTATAGAGACTGAGTTCCCTATTGCATTTTTGGTTGAAACATTTCAAATTGCTTTTAACGACAATATACTGCGAGAGAGTATTAAAATGGGTCGACCATAAAATTGACGCATGGTCTTTAAAAGCGCCGACGCCGCAAGCTACGTCCCCTAAGACCCTACGCCCGTGTCCGCTGCACACCCTGCACTATAGGTAAAGCCGACACTGTGACCTATCTATCACTTTCGCAAAGTATTAAATGGCAAAGTGCAGGTTGTATTCTAGGGCATTTCTCCAGAAATATGTCTGCGACTCATTCATCTGTCTTCATACATTTAGTATGAAAAAGGGCCAGATGAATGAGGTGACCGCAGACATATTTCTGGAGAAATGCCCTCTAAATGGTGCTAACTAGCTAGGCTAGATTGAGTATTCTTGTGTTGCAGCGCGAGGTCATCGACCTGACGTCGCCGCGCGCGCCGAGCCCGGCGCCGGCCGCGGCGGCGTGCCTTCCCGAGCCGCAGCTGCGACCTGATCTGATCCTGCAGCAGCCGCAGCATCACTTCATGCGCACCAGGTCAGTGCCATCGCTGCGGCGAGACCTGATTAGGCTTAGGGGTCATCCATATAGTACGTCACACCCATGGGGGAGGGGGGGGTCTAGCCAAATGTGACAGCCTATACTAACAAGGTCAAACATGTTAGGAAAAAGTGTGATATGGGGGGGGGGAGGGATCTAAAAGTCTGAAAAATCGTGTGACGTACTTTGTGGATGACCCCTTAGCCATAACGTAAAAAGGAAAAATCTTGACATCTATTGAAAAGTCCTGTCATTTCTCGCAATCGTGTCATAGGTATATGTCGTACGGCGGAATCGATCCTCTCCCCGTTCTCCCACTACACAACCTTGTATCTATCAAACAAATACTGACCTTGCTTTCGTATCTGCTTAGGCAATAATGGCTAATTATAGTATATTTTTTTACACTTTGTTCATTTTTGTCTGCTTCATCATCGTCAACAGTCCACTGTTGGATATGGACATACGTCTCTCCAAGCAAGGGTGCGCCACTGAGCACGGCGCGATCCAAGCCACTCTCTTCCAGCTGCCGCCATCTTGCCTGAGGACATCTACGCTTTTTTGCTGAAAGGCGGTCTCTAACAATCTACCCCAGTAATTGTCGATTCTTCTGCAAATATGATCAGCCTAAAATTTTCGTTAACACTCGACCTATAGATAGATTCAGTGCTGTCGACTTAATACTACTAGATCTTAATACTACTATATAGCCCGCAATATAATATAGCAACATAGGCCGCAAACTTAAAGCGATTATTTTGGTTCACCTTGTTTTGGCATAATTCTATTTGTCCGAATGTTCTATTTGCCCGAATACTATTTACGCATAGTTGTTATTTTACAGATAATATTGACTTTTCAGAATAATTATAAAAGAAACCTAACCTAACATGTTCTAAGTGGCTGATGTAAAAGATTTTTAATAATATTTTCCGTTAAAGCTAGAGAAAAATTATGCGAAATAAAATTCGGGCTAACAATACATTCGGACAAATAAAACGTATGCCAAATAAAGGGAACCCGATTATCTTATCCGTCCAGAGTGCGCGTGGGCGGGTGCGTGATGGCGTGCCGCGGCTGCTGCTGCGCGCCGCACGCGCACGTGCCGCTGGTGCGCGCCCCGCACGCGCACGCGCACACGCCGCTAGTGCGCGCGCCCAGAGCGCACCACGCATCGACTCATCTGCACCGTGAGTATAATACAATACAAATATTCTTTATTGCACACCAGAAAAACATATTACAAGGGTACATTACATAGTTAAAACAACTTAAAAGGTAGACAACAGGCGGTCTTATCGCTAAAAAGCGATCTCTTCCAGACAACCTTTGGGCAGCGGAATACCCCGCTCAACAAATTCTACTTTCAAACATCCAAGTTGATTAGTTGCAAGACAACCGCAACTTGCTTACTCACTTTGCACAGCTCGCGACTGATTGTTACATATTGGTGGTAAGTTGCGAGGTTCCATTAGCAGGAGTGGCTCACTCTGCGATTTCGCCGCGCGGCCTTGAGGCTCCCGCAAGGGGGCTTTAGCCAGCGACTAGAAAGAGCACGCGTTATGCGATAGAGAGAGACGGTCGGATCCGGTGCGTTTCGTCCGGTGGTCGGACCCGAACAACAGTTATGTTAGAGAGGCTTCTGTATGTAGTAGGTACTATTACTTATTCTGTGTCATTACTATAGTAAAATTCATAATTAGGCGAAATAGATTGACAGTTCTACAAGCACAAATATTGCCAAAAGTTAGGCCAGTGATGTTTTGTCGATATAATAAAAATAAAGACTATGACTGTGACTTAATTTATAACCTAATAAAGAAAGTAAGGTGACACAGTAAATTCTTGAAAAGATTTAAGGATTACACGTTTCATGAATTTATTTTGTCTTTTTAGATCTATCTTGATGCGTGCAAACTATAATGCTAAATGTTATCTATAACATTTTATCGATATTTACCTGTGACTATTTAATTTTCTGTGAGCCAGGCAACATTTTTGTCTGTCAAACTAGTTCGCCTAATTATGAATTCTACTATAAGCTCGTGTTTGTCGGCAGTGGGCGAGCGGCTGCGCGACGTGCCCGCGCCGCCGTACCGCGTGCACGAGCAGCTGTGGCACAGCCAGCGGCACATGCTGGTAACTCACCATTTTGAACTCGTATACGTCTTCCACACTTAGGGCCGTATTTAGAGATCTAGGGTGCCATGCTTTTGGCTTATATGAAGAGTCCACCGCTGGGGCTCCTCTAGGCTGGTCGCGCCCCTAAGCTCGGGCCTTGTAGGCCTAGGTGAAAATCCGGCGCTGTCCATACTATTGTAAATTTTAGGTACACATTTGATGATAGATAGATAGATCATTTATTTCATGAGAAGACAACAGTATAAGTTTGTAGTACAGATAAAGTTATAAATATTCACGTCAGGAACAAAAATACAAAATGAGGTATGTCTGTAAATTGTTTAAGTTATGATAAAACTACTAAAATACCTCCATTTTAGCGACTCTTGGGACGATGCATGTGACAGTTTATTCTACATATATTTGTTAAGATACGAACGCTCTAAGCGCAGCAGGGCCGCTGATACGATCGCCTCGCGACACTAATAGCGTTACTACAAATATACCGCAGTATCGCGTATTTTCGCTGCCGCGCATTTAGCCTTGTGCGTTCGTACCTTTAGAGGCTATGCACACGGCGTATTTTAAACGCGCCGTAGACGCGCGTTTCGTAGCGCTGCCTCTACTTATTTTTAGAGTGTAAAAGCGACAGGGCTATGAAACGGGCGTCGACGGTGCGTTTAAAATACGCCCTTAGTATGAACGTAGTGACTAAGTGACACCTGTTTAACCTACTATAAATTACCACATCAGCTTAGGTACAAAGACTGTGAAACTAGACAAGTAGGGTACTTATGCAAATTGCAAAATGTGTGATGCAGGAGATGCAGCGACGCAGTATGGCGCGCGAGGGGGGCCTGACACACTTCCCGCCGCCGCCCACCGCCGTGCTCGCGGTAAGGATTTTATGTTCATTTTTTTCAATATCAGTGGCACTTTGTAGCTTAAAGGCAGAATCCATAGATGTGACGGATGCAGATTTTGATGGAGTCTTTTTTCATACAGGTTGAACATTTTTTATCGTCCAAATTTTGACAGTGGATGTGGATTCTTTAGCGAAAAATAGAAAATACGTGTTTTTTCAGTCAGTATCTTTCAGTAGTAAAATATTGAGAAACAGCAGCTAAATTTATCCTAAAAAAACATACCCCTACCCCGCTCCCACGTTGAGTCGCCGAGACAACTTACGTGTCGATACGCGTAATCCTCACGTTTCTAATTATTTTTTCGGACAGCACATTTTATGGTGAAAACTTTACCTACATTTTTTTCTTCAGTAATGGCATCTTTTATTGATACCTAATGCCTAGGAAAATTTTTGAGGATCAATAAAATTTCATTCTGTATATCCAATATTAATGTAGACAAAACCAAAGTTAGGGTAAGTCACACCGCTTATGGACTTACTAATAACTTGATTAAAATTAGACTTGACTCACTGTTATGACTAATAATGAGTTCAAGATATAATAATATTCCCTCATTCAGTGGGTACATTTGAATTTGCCTCAAACCTACTTGATTAACCACGTTGCAAGTGTAGCAATTACTACTGGCCCCGCGCTCACCCACAAAAGGACCCCCCGTTTTCGTTTACGTGTTTTTGTCACATACATATAAAATTGCTGGTCAGTCGGTGTTTACCACATTTTAGACCTACCAAGGGCCTCTTAAAAATGCGATAGGTTCCGCTCTGGCTTAATCTGGTCTGTAAAATGTTACAGGGTTTGGTTACAATAAGTGGTTGTTGTGACAAACCATCAGTGATATGGCTTCAAGCCGTATCCGTAGGCATGGCGGAGCCAAGTCGGCTTGTCGTTTCTTCAAGAGCAATAAGATATAGTGCTCAAACGTTTTACAATGAGCAACATTGAACATACTGATTTAGTTATATCATATCCATCCACTGCCAATCGCCAGTCACTACTGTGAACTATTATCATTGCATGCAATGTGGTACCTAATTTTAAAAAATCAACAAAAGATTGCTTTAAAATAAATATGTTAATACGATAATAATTCTCATTTCAGTTTCCTGATTACCTTGAGAGCCTAGATGCAAACGGACCTAATGATTTTGATTCTGGAAGACCCGTATTCATGTAAGTTTCCGATTGTAAATGTAGGTCTTCCACTACATATTTAATTTTTATTAATGTTACACTATTCTGCAGGTTTGTAACAAAAAGGCCGCTATTTATAGAAAAAAAAAATCATCAAATAGGGCCTATGCACATGGCGTCTTTTAAACGCGCCGTCGACGTGCGTTTCGTAGCGCTCTCTCTTTATGTTTAGGGTGTAAAAGACCAAGTTTGAATGAAATTTATATAAGACGAAAATAGGCCAAATTTGATCACATGATTTCTGGACGAGCCCTCGCGGGCGGCGGTAATATCCTAGGTACGACCGTTTGTAAGCTCATCGACGGCCGTCAGACGCGATCAGAGATAAATGAGGTTTGTTTGTGGTTCCAGGCCCGGCCCCCACGTGCACCACCACATGCACCACTACCTGCAGATGTACCCGCCGCATTTGCACATCTCCATACATCCCTCGGTAAGTAGCACTTTACACAGAACCGGGCCTCTCGTATCTCCTTACCATACAACTGCAGCCCTGTTAGACCGACCTTCTAAAACAGAAAATTGCAATATTATGCTACAGCTAGCACAAGACGATTACGACATGTCAAAAACAGTAAATGGAAAAGCGCATCTCTAACGCGTCGCAATGTGACGCGCGTTCTCATGAAGTGTCGCGCGCGAAATATATCGCGGCCGTCTTGTGCTAGCCGCGGTTTCAGACTAAGGTAGGCATTATCGTGTAAGCTTTTTTATCTTAAAGAATTTACTCGAACAGGACACTTTCGCTGTCTATTCCATAGTACAGTCAGTCACGAAAGCAGCTGGACTTTTAAGCACGGTCAAACAAGATTATGCCGCTTGTCAGACGGGTTACATATCTCCACCGCTGCCTGTACGCCACAATACAAATATGTTCTGACTGTACCATTGTCATCATGGCGAAGCATCACTACACGCCGGCTTTCAATAAGTTTTACGCCTATAGTAGCGTAGCGCCTACTGCTAAAGAATTTAAAGACAGACAAGAGCGCGCGAGGTCATGGTCAAGAAGCGTAGACAGTGCGATCCGTACTAAGGCATTCTTACGCATTCGTAAAACTTTGCTTGTAGTGGCGTTCGTTCACGGTGCGCACACATACAAGCCGCGCGATGTACCGTTTGTAGGTAGAAAAATCATTACTATTATACCGTGCTACTGTGTAGCCAAGTGAGCAGGTGGTAAATAGTACATTACTTACCTAGAGCGATAAAACAAAGAATGTCTCAGATAGCGGGTATTTAACGCCCTAGCCTAGCGGTCGGCAACTTACGGCCCGCGGGCTGCATGCGGCTGGCGAACCAGTCACTTGCGGCCCGCGAGCCTCCCTGGCTATTTTGTATGTAAAGGCCGTTTTTCTACTCCTGTACTGTAATCTGTCTTTTACTTGGTCACGAACACTAATATAAGAACATACATAATATGAGTTCAGAGAAGTCTATACTCTATTCCCCATAACAGCACTAGTGTCGTTATAGTCACATTACGTTATTGCTAGCAGCCACAGACTTCTAAATCTAGGTTAAACTTAGGTCAAGGATTAAGCGCTCAATTTTAACTTTACGGTAAAAATGCACAACTACCAACTTAACAAACAATTAAATTCCTACGGTTTTTAAGAAAAACAAAACTTTCCGAACTAAATTCATTGATGTCAACATAAAAAAAGTATTTTTAATTTAAGTATACTTTAAATTAAAAAAAAAAGTTTACCATAGACACACTACTGTCAGTCAAACGTCATATTTGCCTTGTTTCCAGGTTATGATTAATTTTGTATTTTATAATTTAAAACCTCGTCGTAGAAAAAGTATTGTATGCAACGTTGTATAATTAAGTCAAAAAACGCTCATTGCGTCTCTATTTGCGATACTCGCCGCATTCGCGGCTCGTATCGCAACTCACGCAATTCGCATTTTTTGAACCCACTTATACAACTGTTGCATAAAATACTATTATCGTTATATTCAGAATCGTATAAAGTCACAAATTGTTAACAAAGTGCGGCCCGTGTCAATTTCGTTAGCTACTATGTAGCTCTTGGCTGCTAAATGGTTGTCGACCGCTGCCCTAGCCGAAGGGCGATAAATATGCGATCCGAGGTTTTCTTTATTACCGCCCGAGGTAAGTACGAAATTTTACGTCTCCCCCAGGACATAAAGTGGGATTTTCCGCACGCGTAGCGGGCGGTTATTGCCACGTAAAAAATCTGGTTGTCCTCATTTGTATTGGTTGTTCAGGGCTACGGCACGCTGTCGGACGCGCTATCGCGCGAGGCGGCGGTGGCGCGGCGCGCGGCGCGGGGCGCGTCGCCGGCCGTCATCGAGCGCAACACCTACCGCCACGCCTACGCGCGCGTCGCGCCCGGCCTGCAGGACGAGAAGTGCACCATCTGCCTCTCCATCTTCGAGGTCGACTCCCACTGCAGGTGGGCGATTCTCCGAGCGTTTTAACCGCGCGGTTTGACAATCATTATTGTCCGACGATTATTTACTTAACGAAAGGACAAATCGTGACAATTTTGATAAAACTAGACTTAAGCTCGGGACTGTTTTGCGGTTTCATAAAAAATTAACCCTAGGCATCGTTTTTTTGAACAATATTTACTGAGACAATAATGACGAAAATAAAACGCCGTAAAAACGCTGAATATTGGCCCAGGTGCGTTGTATACCTAGTTTGAAGTGAGCTCTTCTACTTGAGACTACAATACCATTGAGTGGTTAACCACAAATTATGATAATGAGCTTGTAGTAAAACAAGATAATAGACGCCTTGGAAGGTTAATATAGTTTTTCTACTTTATTTTTTCGGACAATAGACTACAAAATACACTAACAGAATAATGGCGAATTGTTGCATTTCATTTCCATTTCAAACCTACTCGACAAGAAATAAGGTTGAAAATTCGATATACATACAGTGTACTTCTATGGTTGGCGGTTCGAGAACAAAAGTAGATAATAGCATTGTATAGATACAGTGCTATTGTAAGTACAGGTAAGTGGATGAGCTCACTTCAAACTGGGTAAGGTTTACATACGTGTAGGAGCGTGGCTGAAAGCGCACGGTCTCTGGCGCGTCGCCGGCCGTCAAACGAGATGATTACCCAGAATGACGTCACAAATGAAGGGACTGGTTGAAAAATTCGATGACTTGGGTAGAGTTTCGGTGGCGTAGTTGGTAACGCGCCTGTGTTTGGTCCGGATAGCCGAGGAGATGCAGGTTCGAATCCTGCCCGGGACATATAAATTTTCAATTTTTCTCTTCTAATAAAATATTTACAAGAAGATGACTAGTCAAACACGTTCATCATATGATTCCCTCATTCACGCCGTTCACATCCATTGGTCTTCCTATGTTCTGAAGATATTGTATTTAGGGTTCGGACGGTCATACAACGACATCGACCAATTTACCGACTGCTTAAAAAAAATGTAACTGATTTCTACTCTATTAGTCCTGTTCCTTATGTCGCATTCGATCGTCCGATTGCTAATTATATTATTTATTAACTATTTTTCTATATCGTTACCCTTCCTTTTTTTGTCTTATTTTAAGGAACTTTTGTCAGCCTGACTATGCCAGCTCCATTAAGCCTCTACTATACAATCTTCAAAGAAAAAAAATGTACATAAATACCTAAAATAATAAAAATATTACCAAATTTGTACTCTACGTTTTAAAAAAACCGTATTCAAACCTGGCAATCTCCGAATGGGTTCCGCCAAAATTGAATTAAAGAGGCCTACATGCAAGCACGTTAAGCCCCAAACTCTAGCTAACATAGCTCTTTTCTCTTGAGTCCGGATCCGGACACACTCCACCAACAAGTGCTGCACATCCTCGATGGAACCACACTCTTCGCATTTGGGCGACTCTGTCTTCCTCATCAGATGAGCAATCTTGTTCAATGGAATGTGTCCGGACCGAAGCCTGTGCGCTAGGGTGTCTCCATACTAACTTTGAAGCCAAGTCGGCACGGGTTCCCATCTTCACAGAGAGCTGAAATTTTATAGACCATTATATTTTAGTAGTTCCAACATTTTTAGGGGGTATGCGTTTCAAAATCATAAAAAAAAAAAGTTTGTTGTATGGGCAAGATTTACCTAAATATGTTGGAACTACTAAAATATTATGGTGTATAAAATTTCAGCTCTCTGTGATGATGGAAACCCGTGCCGACTTGGCTTCAAAGTTAGTATGGAGATTTGCTTTCTGGGACACCCTACTGTGCGCGCTAGGAATTTCCACCCTTCCTTGCCTCGCGTTAATCGTAAACATGTGTTATCACTGTGCAGGCGCCTACCGTGCATGCACCTGTTCCACATGGAGTGCGTGGACCAGTGGCTCAGCACCAACAAGCACTGCCCCATCTGCCGCGTCGACATCGAGACGCACCTCAACAAAGACGCCGCTTTCTAACTGGTGGAAAGGTACACTACACCAAAGTTCAAAGACAGACAAGGGGTCATCCACAAAGTACGTCACACGATTTTACAGACTTTTAGACCCCCCCCCCATGTCACACTACACTTTTTCCTAACATATTTGACCTTGATAGTATAGCCTGTCAAATTTGGCTAGACCAAATGGTTGTGACGTCCCAAGTAGTCAAACTTCGGCCGTTTAGGAGCACGCGATACGTATTTAAGTTCGAGGCGCAGACGGTGCGATCCGTACTGAGGCATTCTTACGCATTCGTTAAACTGTGCTTGTAGTGCGTTCGTTTACGGTGCGCACACATACAAGCCGCGCGATGTATAGTCGGACTACGCTAAGTTAGCAGAGGTCGAAAAAAGGTTTTATTAAAAAATATATATATATGGCAACATGCGGAAACTACAGCAAGACGATTATTTAATCTTGGTACTTGGCAATAATTCTTCTCTTTATTACAAAATGTGTCTGCATACCTACTGATATAAATACCTGGGTCAGTCTTACATTATACAAGCATTGCTTAGTTTGATTGGAACTAGATGAATGTGTGCAAGACTGTCCTGAATATTTATTTCAGTAGGTACAGTCACGAGTTTTAATTTGGGACCCACCGAAGGTTGAATATCGTGTAGCAAACTTACGCTATTTAGAGCTAAAATTTTAACGCAATGTCAATGTCATAATATTTACCACCGACAACTTTACGTTTCTAGGGGCAACTGGAGCGGGGGCAAACGATCATTTCCGATGTTTTCCGAGTAATTGTTACTCCGGTAAGGGGGGTTTTTGGCACTGTCTTCTATCTATCTGGCAATATTAATTTTATTATTCTTGATATGCAAATAAAAAAAGAACAGTATTAAATTGTCAATTATAATATATGAAAGCTAGCAAACCAATCTATTTTGTGAAAATGTCACATTAAACTGTTTTCTTGACTGACACTGACACGACATATTATGTTCGTAGTTAGAAAACCGTAGTGATACATTTTTGCAAAGAGAGAAGAGATCATTTCAAAAGTTGATTCGATAAGACATTATATGTCTTAACTTGACGTGACTTGACATTCAACTTTATCGAACTAAAATTTCGACCTTATTGCATTATGAATGTTCTAACAACATTTAATGGAAATGGGTCCCAAATTAAAGCTCATGACTGTACGTAGTCACATTATGTATATGTATACTTATTAAACGGAAATATATTTTCCAAGTATCAAGACTAATTATATTTATTTCTTGCGATGTTGCCATATGCATTTTTTAAAATAAAACCTTTTTTTGACCTCTGCAAACTTAGCGTAGTCGCACTCTACCTTTTGTAGTAAGAAAAATTACTGCTATTATACTGTGACTACACGCCCTTATAAATTCCGCAAACATCTATATCACGCGAATATAACTATATCAAAAGCATGAAAAATAGAGCGTTTCTTACAGATAACGATACCGATATTTCGTCATCGACATCCCTATCCCTTTCTTTCCATCGCTGTAGAGGAAAAAGGACAAAGAGTGTGGTCGACGAAATATCGTTGTCTTTATCAGAGTCACTGTATGCAGTATTTTTCATGTCAATGATTTATGGGTGTCGTTGGTAAATGTAAAAACGCTCATAGTCATCCACTGCTTTGCAGTACTACTGTAATTATTGGGTCTGCAGAGGCATCCTACTTAATATTATAAATGTGAAGATGTTTGGATATTTGTTTTGTTACTAAATCATTTTAAATAACGGAGTAATAACAGGATGGATTGAGCTGAAATTTGGCATATAAGAAGACCAAGTCCTGTATGTTTATGATGCTACGCTTTGTTACGCGATAAATAAATCATAAAGCATTCGTCACGTTCTAAAAATGTGTGTGAGAGTGATGGACGCTTTATAATTTATTAATCACGCGACAAAGCGTAGCATCATAAGCCGACTGGATTGAAACATAGGATACGTTATATCCCGGTAATGTTCAGCTCAATCGGAAACCGGGAAGTGGGACAAATTCGGCTTGCAAGATTTGATTAACGACACAGACAGACACTGGGACAGGTGAAACCAAATAAAAGATAAACGCTTATAATAAAAAACCCCTTGAGGCCTATTTGCACAAATAAATGATTTGATTTGAAAGTAGCCATGAAAGATGCAGTCGCGCTAAAAAGCCTTGTCAATGGTGACTCTTAAATCATGAATATGGATAATTATCAATACTGAATGAAAGGCGTATTCTTTGTGACTATAGATGCACTTCCTGGTGATCTCCTATTTGCCCTTTTAAGGGTTCTGTGGTCAATTAGGAACCCTTAAAGTTTTATATTTCTTATTCATTTACTACTTTTAAATTGAAAAACAATTTAATAATTAAATCTTTTACTACCTAAATATACTTCTGTTTTTTACTTGTATTTACATGAAAGCTGAAGCTGAAATCCTTTTATGCTATTGGTGCAATTTGTTACACCTATATTTATGCTTCAATAAATTTCAACAGTCTATATTTGAACTATCACTTTGTGGCAGATTGGGAGGGGTATTCAACCAGCTTGTCCTGAAGCTGCGGAGCAGTGGCGATGGCCTGCTGTTGCAGCTCCAGGGACTCCTGCTGCAACTCCTGTGTCTGCTGCTTCTGTGCGTTACAGCTCCTGTGCACACCAAACAAGAAATGACTGCCACCATGTACATACACACATACAAACACAGTTTATTCAATAACTATAAGTTTATTATTGTTATATTATTAAATCTTATTACAATGTTGAGAGCCAGAGCAGTGGTTCATGTTGTTTTCTTTAAGATATACTGGCAATTTCACTTAGTTATGTAAAAAATGATTTGTTACTTTGATCAATTTGAAATTATGTAACTAAAAAAAATAGTTTAACTTTATTATACCTAATGTTAGAATAAAAATATATTATGCTTTAATAAAGGTTTTTATACAAGTATTTGTTTTACTAGGTACAATAATTTATACATACACTGATACACTATCACTAACCTGCATGCATGATCAATTCTCTCACAGATAGCATCAGATGCAACAATGTTTCCAGACAAGTAGGATATCTCGGCTGCAACTGTTGCCAGTTTTTCTGCATATTCCATATAACCTGGGGACCAACATTATCTCTTATATTGATGTGATTAGAGATTGTTAGAATAATGGGAATAATTTAGCACAATCTTACCGAAAAGAGCCCTAAGGTTATGCTTGAGATCAGAGAGTGTTCCTCTAACAGCAACTAGTTCATCCCAGTGGTCAGGCGGAGTGCCGTTTTCACCCCATTCTATTGCTTGCTTTACTAAGCTAATTTCCTTGGAAAGTGCCTCCCTCAATCTAAAATAACATTCATATGGAAGTACAAGGATCAACAATCAATATAGGATAATAGGAATTCCTTATAGATGCTGGAAAAAAAATGGCAAATATAATAGTTGTAGACTGTGTTACACACATTACCTAAGACAAGATTTTATTGATTGTAGAAAAAGATTGATTCAAATATGACCTAACCCAGGGGTTCCCAATCTTTTTCAGCCCGTGGCGCACTTACAAGTTTAGTACTTCGTCACGGCGCCCTACCCTAGTTCGCTCAAAATAGGTATTGTTGCTTTATAGGTACCCGTGAATATTTCTAGTTTTAGATAATGATACACGGCACCCCTCTACTTTCTACAGCGCACCAGGGCGCCGCGGCGCACAGTTTGGGAACCCCTGACCTAACCTAACGTACAGTAAGTTTCATGAGAAACAAATAAATTTTATGCATGATCAATACATTTGGTGCCAACATCCTGACTATCGGGTCCATTTTGTACTGAGAATTTGGGGCATTGGCATTGAAAGTGTTAAAAAGACAAAATGTGGTATAGAACCCTTGTAAAGGGTTTTCTAAAAACGTTGATCTATGGCAATATCTTATATGATATGGTTGAGAAACTAACCTCTCACTTGTATCCTGTATAGCAACCAAAGTCACAGTGAGCAGTTGGGTGGCGGCATTCACACTGACCGTCGTTGCCTGGCGTATAAGAAATTCATGTCCTAGGTTCTCATCATTCTCTTGGTTTGCTTCACAGGAGACTTGAGCGAGTAAAGCAACCGAAACTGGTGGAATTATTCTAACCTTATGGCGAATCGTCCTTCTATGAGCCCTATAAGTTGCTTTCAAAATATTTAGTAACCTACGTGAAAACATTTTTTTCAGGGTGTATTTATTTAGCTAGTTTTGATTATAACGTTATATTTTAAGTCATTTTTAGGTATATAAGGCTGAGTTTTGTTTGGTTTCCATTTTGGGCATTTTGGTATTTGACAATGACATTGACATATGACATTGACACTAGTGCAAAGTTTAGATGTCGAGCAAGGGTGAGTTTCGGTCATGGTTTAAAACGCCCAAGTTAGATAAATGATAAGGCAAAAAGTTAAGTTAATCATTTCTACACCTTTGTCACCCCGTATGTACACACGTGAGGAATAATGCTGAAAAGAAGACAAAATTCTTCAAATAAAAAAAATATCTTAAGGAAATCTGTAAAATAGCTATAGCTAAAACACTACAAGGACAAACGTGACGGTACTCTATCGTAACCATAATAATATTCCGTCAAGTAAATGTACAAGCAGAAATAAAAAAGCAAGACAGCGGGTAGGTCGATCCGATGGATGCGTTATCGCCTGCGCAGGCATCTGTCACCCGCTCGTCCATAATCCCCCTTTAACGTCTACTCTTACGCCCTTGTACCCAGGCGATGACACAGTGGAATAATAGGCATAGAGTTATTGACAACAGAATTGCTTTATTTAAACTCTATATTTATTTTTAGGCAATCTTAAAATCGAATGAAGAGTAATCGCGCTGTCTCCTCATGTCGGCCCTTGTGTTGAAGTTCAAACTAGCTAGATTGAGGTCAGCGGCGGCTATGAGCTTACTCGAGTCAAAGTCCAGACTGTATACCGGAGAGGACCTTTTGGAAGTGAAGTACATCTGCAAAATATAAATAATTTTATAGAATTCCTAGTTGCTCTATTCGCGGTACTACATGTTTACTTTCCAACCGCGCTGCCAGCTGGTGGATTTAGAAAGAAAGAAATAGTACATTACACAACTAGGGTGGTAATACAAAGAAAGGCCGAGATCGCAGAAGTTTGTGGCCCGAGCTGCAAGCGAGGGAAGTAAATATACGATCGAGGACTTTTTTTATTACCTCCCGTGTTGTGTACATCATTTTATGTGTACACTTGGCACAAATACATTTATTTAGCACAAAAAGGTAGACTGTAAGTAGAAAAGAAAAAACCGGCCAAGTGCGAGTCGGACTCGTGCACCGAGGGTTCCGTACAAACTCATAAGTAGATACATGAATAATTCAAGAAAAACTATATGGCGATTAGTTTAGTAGGAGCAAATAAGTATGTGATAAGATTTTTGCAAATTTCTCAAAAACGGTGCAAGTTAGGAAAACCGTTTTATTTTTCCTGTAATATATAGGACGACATTAATAGTTGGTAATTATTACAGATTTTTCTGTTTAGTAACTTCGAAGATAATAGGGGGGGAATGGTATTTTTTTTAACGTATTTCGCCATAAATCAAACACTACTTATTTAAAAAAAAATACAAAAATAGTGTTTTAATCTACAAATCAAGCCCTTTCATTTGATATCCCACTCGATATAATAGCCCTAATTTCAATTTTCAAAGTCTCATTACGGACCCCTTTAAAAAAAAAGTAAAAAAGTTACAAGACTTTTTTTACATCCCATAAGCTCGGGTTAGCGGTTCTTAACACTATTCCAAATTTCAAGTCGATAGAATCAGTAGATCCTGAGATATCTTGCTGTGACAGACGGACAGACAGACAGACAGAGTCGCACCATAAGGGTTCCTTTTTTACCATTTTGGTACGGAACCCTAAAAAAAGAAAATTCGCTGCCACAAAAAGGCCCCACCTCAGCATAATGCTCACTCTAAAGCCGGCGCTGGTCTTTCGGTGGAACCAGAGGGGCGACGTCGTGGCGAGTTATTCGCTCCACCCACCGGTCCGGAATATGAGATATGTTGGTTTGATCGGCTCGACCCACTTAAAGTGAACGCGTCCATTAGGGACAGTGTCACCAGTAGTGATTTAAGATTTTTTACCACCCTCATTATTACCTGAACATGGCATTTAGAATTTCTCCGGTCATACAAGACGCATCTCGAGTGAGCCGCAGAGCCTGTGAGGATGGCGCGGTCACCGTCTGTTTTCAAGCAGTACAGGGTCACCAGGAATGGATCTCTCGCATCATAAACCTAGACAAAACAATATCAACATGCTGTACAAAATCCAAAATCTTATTCGCTCAGAGACATTTCCAGTTGCGTCTAAACGAGCTGATTTAGTCAGATATAAGGACGCAGCTATTAGTAAAATAACTGGCCAAGAGCATGTCGGACCATGCTCAGTGTAGGGTTCCATAGCCGTAACTATAAGGTAAAAAATACGATGTAAAAAAAGTACAACAACAAAAGAGCGTATCTTCATAGCAATTACGTCCTTTTGTTGAGAAGCGCAGTTTATCGGCAATAACTCAAAAACGGTTAATTCGATCTTGTTGAAAATAATTTTCGTTGAAAGTATTAATTAAGCGTTACCTTCGTGATTTTTTTCATATTTTTCGGACGCACGGTTTAGAAAATCGAGGGGGGGGGACACAATTTACACAACTTTCGGAGCGATTATTTCCAAATACATTCACTTAATCAAAAACATTACTTAGAAACCTTATAGTGTTTTTTAAAGAGCTGTCGAACTATGTACCACACGTTGATATTTGCTGAAAAAAATTTTTTTTACAGTCTTTAACATGTATGGAATGGCCCACCTAAAAATATTTATTTTAATTATTTATATACCAAACTAAGTAGCGGCTCATAAAAGACACCTATATTCCAAATTTCATCAATATCCATCATGTAGTTTCTGAGTAAAATGCCTGTGACATACGGACAGACAGACAGACAGACAGACGGACGGACATGACGAAACTATAAGGGTTCCGTTTTTGCCATTTTGGCTACGGAACCCTAAAAAGAGATGGATTGTTCATCTCCCATTCTAACTCCGATAATATCCCACACACATGCATATCCTTGTGCAAATTCGTATGCATAATTGCATATGCCAAAATTCAGTCCCACTCCCACATAGGTATGCACGCATAGCGACATTTACCATTTATCGAGCTATGTCGATTTTTCAACTCGCATTGAAGGACTCAACATAGTAAATCTGTGGTTAAATACGATGGAAAATAAGACATATTGGGACCACCGCAGTAGTAATATCATTATCGCTGTGCATAAATACTTATCATAAATTGCTGCAAGCGTCATTTGCATCATCATTGATCATTTGCATGTCTGAGAGTTCATTCCCACACATAAACATATACATTGGCATATTATATGCGATGGCACTTGCATGGTGACCACATGGAGTGTGGCATCGTAGTAATGCTACGGCCACATTATCGAGATTCGGCGAATATTTGTGTTGACGCCTCGTTCTTTTTGTAAGTCAGAGAAAGAGACGCCAATACGAATCTTGATAATGTGACCGCAGGGTAACAGGTATCTGCGTCCCTACCCTATCAGTTTGCGAACGAAATACAGTCGTTTGCACGCAACTTTTCTGATAATTTACGTTCAGTCGATCGCTCGATCAATTTCAACCTTAATACCTTGATTTAAGATTCAATTTAGATTGAATGGTGTAACCACGGTGTAACAGTACAATTATATTGGTTTATTAGACCATCACGATTAGAGCAGCTTTCGCTTAAATTAGAACGCTGGGACCTATAACTTGATTAATAAGGATGAAATTTTGAACATGAGAATTCAAAGCAGGTGATTCAGGCCTAGTCAACGAGTAGAGTCGCACCATAAGGGTTCCTTTTTTATCGTTTTGGTACGGAACCCTAAAAATATCAATATAGGTACTAGCTTCTGTTCTATGACTTAGTCCATATAAATTTTCTATAATTACGCACAAGTTTTCTCGAAATGGATGCTTAAAGGTAACTTAGGTACATTAAATTTAGGTATTACATCAGATAGCCTCTATCTGACTGAATGTCTGCACAGTGAACACGGAATCTTTTTCATTTAAACTCGTGTAAAGAGGCACTTACACACTGGTGGTTTTACCCGCTCATGCCCAAAATACCGCATTCCCAGAATACCAGATTTTTCAATACCAAATTCTCGATTTATTAGATTCCTGTCTTACCACATTCCCGTTACACTAAATTATAAAATGGTAGGTTACTCAAGGATCTAAGTGATTTTGTTGGATGTATTATTTTGAAAATCTGGTATACGTAGAATCTGATATATCGAGAATCTGGTATTTTGAAAATCTGGTATTGTGGGAATGCGGTATTTTGGGAATGAGCGGTTTTACCTATGGTGCAGAGTGTGCAGCGGATCTCAAGGGAGCACCGAGCGCCACTCGCGACATCTCCAAAGATAATGCGTCACTCGCGGCTCCAGTGGGGCCAAAGACCCGGCGTCCTTGTTATGGCCAACGCCGGGCGCGCTAGCAAAGGTACTGTAAGTATTCCATATTGACCGCGCGCCTACTAGAAGGCATCTTAGCATTGAGTGCACACGGGAGCACTTGGGCCGCCCCCTACCAGAGCCGCCTCTGCATTTACAAAACTTACCATTTCAAAAGTTCTCGTGTCAATGAACTGGAGTTTCCCTGCGTGTGTGACGTAAGCAACTGTGTTCTCATCATGCCATTGCACGTCGCGCACTGCTTGCCGTGGGTCGGGAGTCACATCTTTGCACGAGACAAATTTGGAGCTGTGGAATGAGGTTATAATTTACACATGGTGAAATATATTAAGACCACGAGTGCTGCACCCGATACGATTTTTAAATTCTGGAAATCACGATAATGTCGTCACCACAGAAACATCGAGATACAAGGTAATAGTTCGTCGATTTGCATAGGAACCAAGCGTGTAACGTTTTTCGCTTGGCGTTTGACGTCAAAAGTGTAATTTAGTGATGGCAAACATAAATTTTCCATTTGGTGGTATTTGAACAATTAATTATACCATTATTATCAGATTTTCAAATCTCATCTCATAATACATAATATTGACGGAAACACAACACTTCTTTTTAGCACGCGAGGTACATACACTTTTTCCTTCTAGCTCGATATATTTCTGTGGTCATCATCATCATCAATGTTATCAAATATACATGTCAGTTCCGACTTATTCTGTTTATTCTTAGATGGATACTCGGAAACGCGTGTCCATCTACGGGACGGACAATCGGGATTCACTTTTGATTGTTCTTCCGACTTCTTTTTACCCCAAGTACAGTCGACAGTTCAAAAAAAAATCTATTTAATAGGATGAACCTACCTTAGGGTGGATAAACGGAATAAGCCTCGGTTTCAGGCAGAAAGTACAGTCAGCTGCAAAAAAAGTAGCCCCCTTGCTATAGGTACTACGAATGTATGGTATGTAACTATGACAGGAGGGTTCTTTTTCTTTGCAGTTGACCGTACCACTTACCTATAAACTAGCATACTAGTGTCTCTGTGAGCTGTAGACCTCGCGTGACAAAAAAACAACTAGGTGATGGCACCAATCATGGACACGTTTAGCACAGTAGTACCCAGTAATGGACAGCAAATATTTAATGGCTTAAAGCCGACTATTCATAGACTACAGTTATGACCATCAGTTATCTGAACAAAGTGTTGTTAGTTCAAAAATTGGTTCCTGTCCATTACTGGTGCAGTCACCTATATAATTATAGAACGTGCTCGCAAACTTTCACTAGAATCGGTTGAGAATTGCGACCTGAAAAGCAGAAGCTTAACCGCTACCTTCTGCCTGGAAACATATTTTTGCCCTACTGCGGGGAAGCCCAAAAGGAGGGTTATTTTTAGTTTCAGGATGAAATCTGTCCTTGAATTGCCTACTTGTAGAAACATTGGAACTCAAAAACAACCAATATAATTATGAAATTTTACGACTGTTATTGAATGCACACCATCTTCGAAATATTTCAACTAAAACGCGGCGGCAATGTGTATAAATATTCGTGGTTTTTAAGTTTATAAGGCTGGATTTCTGAGTGTTTTGACCGATTTGTCGCCAAAAAATGTGGCAAATTATAAATCAGAGTTGTCTTTTCATAAAAAAATACTAGCTAGTAGAGAGAAACCAAACCGATGGTGATTCGAATAATAGATGGCGCTAACATCAAACGGAAGATTGCACGTCAATTCCTGTTTTTTGAGGCTTCTCAGGTCATTTCACGCAGACAAAATGTATCAAGTTATAAAATGAAATGCATCTCAACCACGGTAGATAACGTGGAAGCAAATGATAACACAAATGTTTGCAGGAGAACCGACCAACTCGAATCACCTTAAACTGAAGACGCCTCCACTAATTGTCCACTAATAATCCGCTCTCGCACGGATTCGCACGCTTTTTTAAAAGTATAATCTTAACTTTGCACATTTTTATAATATTATTTAGGAACTATCAAAACTCCCTCCCACCCTCTTGTAAGGATGTCTGGTTTTTTACATCATTTCTACTCAGAATCACGCGTACTATCGTCTCTGATAGATGAAAAAACGTCACATTTTTTTCATACAATTATCGTTCTTCCGAAAACCTGAGTGCGCCTATTTTGGCCCGGAGAGCCGTTTGAGACGCAGGTCCGAATCCAGGGCAAAGAATTTTTAAATTTTCGCAAATATTTAGAATTTTTTGGCAAACGTTATATATTGTTCTTCCGTTCCGTTACCGCTATCGGCATACAAGTGTATATGGATTAAAAATATAAGGACATATTTTTTTCTCCTATTTTTTCTTCTATTTTTGTTGATACCTACTCGCGATTCTGAGTAGAAATGATGTATCTCACATCAAGAAAGAAAAAGTTTGAGTACAACTTTCTATAAAATTCCGTTTTTGCGATTAGATTTACTCTGATATCGAAAGTTGTGGTCTAAAACATTTAGAAATCTACCTGCGAATGTTTCACATAATTTACTTTGTATTATTTTGGAGGATTAAAACATGGAGATCACCTACGTTGTGACATCAACTAAAAGGGGCTTACTGTTTCCATTGGGCCCAACTGCTAATTTAGTTTGTGACCTGTTTAGTGCCAGGCATCTCAGACCTTCAATATCAATGTGAGGTGCACTGATAACTTCTGCAGCTGAAAAAGAAATAATGCATTTTATTATGTTGGTAAATAAAACCTACTAAAGAGGCACTTTAGCACTGTCAAGCTAAGCCAATAGGACATAATTCGCAGTCAACACTAGAGATAAGGCATTTATAAATTTTTAAGCCATATGACATTGGAATAAAGTAAAAATTTGTATTAATTATCTTTGACATTGATTGTAAATATGCCCTTAGCTAAGAAACACATCATGGCAGAGAAGTCACAGTACAAAATGTTTAAAATAAATTGCCAATCCTTGTGGATATTTTGTAATGTCGAAAAGTATGTATACCAGTTTTAGGTGAGATATAGTTAAAATGTGTTAAAACTAGATGGACATACACGTAGATGGCTAAGACTATAAAAAACTTACTGTCATGATATTTTTCACATGCTGGTAGATTAATATCACTCTCTTTTCTTCTAATATACCAACAGCAGAGATCAGGACTGGTACCAGAGGCTGTGACCACAATGGACACATCCTCTGTATGGATCAACTCAACCGCAGACACTTCTGAGTGACCATCATCATGACAGTCTCTGATGTGATGAAGCAGATGTGGTTTTTGTTTTGTGCCCTTAAAACCATAGACAATAGCACAACCATCTCTGAAAAAATATATATGTTCATGTACACTTATCAAAATGATATGGACAATAATTCAGAAGTTTGTATTTGTGTACCTGTTCCCGCAAATAATAAGATCATTTTTTATCACAAATCGGGAAATATCATTAGTCCTTATGTCACATCGTTGTACTTTTGGTACTTCCACACTCCATACATATCCACCATCCTTTAAACCCTGTTGATTAGTGGGATAGCAACAAAGTTTTGTCCCGAGTGCTATGACCACAGCTTCAGAGTTGTGGAACTTCAGCCAGGGCATGTATTTGGTATTATAATTAAGGATTTTCTGAAAATTAATTGAATGAATGAATAATAGGTTATTAATGAGACATCAGCCAGTTGTACTAAAAAAAAAATTTACCGGTTTGTAAATTCCATTGCACCAGTTACGCGAAATTCGACACAATGTATATGGTGTTACTGCTGGTCGACTGAAAAAAGGTCCAATTAATTAGAATGAGAAAGTGCATCAAAATTCAGTACAGCTTAAGACATTTCTCTCTTGTTTTAAGTGTGTTTGTGTGGTGCGACTTATGCTGCATTAAATTTACTTCATAGTTGATTCACTGCAACTGGAAACGAATGGGCAAAAGATAGATGAAATTGAAGACGACAGTAAATTTGTACGAATATACCTGTTATCTAAACTGTTACGAACACATAACTGAGTGAAATTTCTCCAGATTGTATTATCTTCCGAAATAAAGGCCTTTAAAGTTTTACAAGTGAGCATTACATTGCCAAGGTCTGATAATGATAAATATCTGAAAATTTTAGACAGAATATCAAATGGAAGATCAAGGAAGGTTAAGTCTGACATATTGAGCGTATTAATTCCATGTCCGTGCTCAGCAGTGTATTACTTTAATTAAATAAATGATTTATAACATCGTTCGCTAACAGGTTAAACAACAATAAACATCGGATCGGACATCGGTGTGAATGACATCTGTCAAGATCAACAGCTGTATATGGGTCGCCCCGTTTGAGTTATTGTTAAAAATGACAATTATTTCTTTGACTACTTTTACACGATTTAGAAGATAAACTACGTTGTGTGAAGTTGGATATTTTGACGACGGAACCATAAAACGGTAAAGTTTGGCACAACTGACAAGTGACAGTGATGATTTCACGCAATTTATAAAAAAAAAAAAGTGACAGTGATGTGATTGTAGAGAGAGCGAGCAGGATAGACAATACCAACCAAGACAATACACAACGGTACAGGGCTATGAAACTTAGAACAACTCGGTTTTTGTTGCGTCAAACGTTGACTGACTAAGTACCCTAGATGGCGTTGGAACCTACTTTTGTGTTTTTTCCGTTATAAGCAGAGCACGTTTTACATTATGTTTTCTTTGACACTGATGACATGTTTTAATAGTTTCATTAATAAATATCTATTATAATTATAATTAGTTAAAATTAACAACAGATTTATTAATTATACATTACTACAAATGTGATATGTACGTGGAATGAAACGTTCCAGCTGTTATAAACGAAACTTCTTAGTGAACTCTATGGTTACTGAGTAATTTTGTTTTTTTCAATTTTACTGTCAATATTTTGCTTGTGTCAAAATAAAATGAAAATTTACGGTATTAAGTGACTTTATTTAATTGGCGATGAAATGCATGCCGTACCATTTGCACAATTCCTCAGTGTTCAAAAAACGCAACAAGAACAAATATAAAAACTTCTCAGGGTAGCACGCGCGCACACCGCGACACCAGCGGCAGTGAGCTACATTACACAATAACGGACGGCAACGTGACGAGCGCCACCACATCACAGGAATGATCTCGTGATAGAACAGCTACACAAAGCCTTCAACATGGATAAGTACAATCCTAACCATTTTCGAATGAGCGACTACATAGACCTCTTCGAAGCGAAGTGCACAATCGTCGGCGTGGAGGAAGCTGACGATATGAAGAAAGATCTTCTGTTTAACAACATTACGCCTGACGTGTTCAGTGAATTGAAGACAGCACTTATTCCCAACTTCGAAATAAGCACGTACCCAGACATAAATAAATCATGATAACGTCAGAGAAAACTTGATTTTATTCCTCCTCTTATGTTTTTACCCTGGGCAGATTTTGTTCAGTCAATGCTTGGGAATGCCACTTAACCGAAATGAAATTTTGTGTTGGAAATTCCATACCAAATAATTTTGATTTCGGTTACATTGCATTCCCTAGCATTGACTGAAGAAAATCTCAAAGAATGGATACGTATGTGGCGTGTGGGGGGGCGGGGGGGTGGCGGCGAAATGTTTACTAACTAAAACCACTGGGAGCACTTGTGTCGCCTTGGTACCAGTCATTCCCGCAAGATGGCTCTCTTTACCCTATATATTACTTTACTCTTTGCAACGGTATTCGTATACCTTCTCAATCCTAAACGGTTTTTCTTTTTTTCTTCTTTAGGAATAATACAATTTTCTTATTAAATTAATGGAAAATACGTAGATGTGAATAATGTGACATCAAGATCAGTGAGTGCGACTAAATCTTTAGTGATTCGATCCTATTGTTGCTACTTGCTAGAATTGCTGTTTTGCGATGAAATAATACTGTGTCATTCGAATAATGGATTTATTTAAACAGGGTAAGTAAGATATTATTTTACCTAAGCTTAAGCTTCTCGTTAATTTCTGAAGCATCTGAAAGAAGTCGGGTTAAGCCTGTTTGTGTGACGCATTAGTTGTGCGAACTTTATCAAGGCCGTACGATCCAGTAACTGGTACGCGCGTGTATGGCGATAGCCCGTCGAGTCGAGCTGGGCAGTGCTCGTCTCGCCACCAGTGGGTGGATCTGGATAATTTATCGGGACTCTATTATCGCGTGTTTGGGTGGCTATAACACTCTTATTTGCGTGTCGCTCGACTGCGCAGCGCACCGCTGCCTTGCTTCGTGCTACAGTCAGTCAAACTAATTGGATACGCAATCATTGTCTTCGCTTCGTCGAAGCTGTGTAACATAGGAAACGCGACGGCTGCATTTGATTGCTAACATTGTTGGTGCACTGTGTGATTTGTTATTGTTGTGTAGCTAATTTATGATTGTAGTTTATGTATCTCTTCTGCAAGTGATATTAGTTCACAGGTATGTTTTATATAGTAGCATTATCCTTCCTGGAATTATTGTGTCATTGATCATTTTTCAAACTACAGTGTCAGCAGACACAATATTCTCATGTAATTATTTCTTGTCCTAGGAATGATGGGTCCAACAAGACAGGCTCCGCCTGTACCTGGTTACAGTGTCAATCGCTACTCACCAGTTACCAATTGGAATGATGATCCTTTTGGTGCAGACTTGTTTGAACCGACACCAAAAAATGCACAGAAGAAGATGCCACCTCCACGGCCTCCACCACCCAAGCTTAATGGCAAGCAGCCAGATGTTCCTTTGAAACCTTCCCACTTCATGAGGAAGCCTACAGTTCTTACATCCCTGCTGTCAAGGAAAAGCAAAACTATAGTCACCAACCAAAGTAGTCACATCAATGTTACTAACCACAATAATCCACTAATGGATGGTAGCAGTGAGCTAGATGCAAGCAAAATGTTTCCTAGATGTGAACCAAAGAATGTCCAGACTGGAGCACTGATAGACCTGTCTTCACCTCCTAGCTCTCCAACCTTTACAACTAGATCAAGCAGCGACGGCCTGAGTGTGGACAGCTTCAGTTCAGATGCTACAACTTCCACTAATCACCACAATGCATTTAATAATGGGAATGCTTCACAGGCTGAGAGTGGTTTTGAAGATGATTTTGATCTCTTTCTACATTCTAGAAAACAAATGAATAAAGAGGACACTCTAGATGATTTTTCAACAGTGGATCCCTTCTCACCACCACCAACTTCCAATAAGCCGCCTTTGTTGAAAAAACCTGCTTTAAGTAAAGATCTGTTTGAGGTATCTAGTAGTACAAGTGTGAATGCAGCATCTCTTCCTCGGGGTCCTACTATAATCAGAGCAAAGCCAGCCAGGCCCAAGCCCCCTGATAACTCTGCGTTGTTGAAGAGTACCTTTGGAAACTTGCCAATCACCTCCATGAATGTCAATACCACCACCCCCATACAGAAGATAAACAACGGTTTTGGTGACAGCTTTGTAAGTATTATAATTTCTGATGTCATGACAGCAATGAAGTTAATTAATTCCAATCATCAAACTAATTATGTGGTAATTGTGCTATTCAGAACAACCCTGAGCTCTTTGTTCACTTAATTGTATGTAATTAATGATCTTCACCAAAACACATGACAAGACTTATCTACTTTTTTCTAGGAAAGTTCCTATATGAGCTTGAAACTAATTAGTCAAAGCTGTTAAAGTAATGAACTTTAAGTGTGTTACGCGTCATATTCTTTTTTACAGTCAACATAGACATTAATGAATAGAAGTAGTATTTTGTTTTTGAACTTTTCGAAAATTCTGAAGTTATCAATCTATTTTTGATAATATATCTGATATCTCTCAAGCTGGAATGTAATTATTGCTATGTATGAATTATTAATCATTGTTGTTTTTTGCTGCGGGTCATGGTCACAATCGCCATTATTATGAAACAATTCTGCAATTTAAATATCCCGGTTAGCCAAATCAAGATAAAGTTATTTGAAAAATATTCTTGTGTGCCAGTTGCAGTGGCGTGGCGCCAAACTTCACCATAGACAAGCCAGAGCGAATTTAGCTTATATTTTCTACATAAACTAAACAGTAACATTAAGTACTCAGCTGTCGTTAAAACACAGGCAAGGGGGTGGGAATCAAGTTGTTTCCGTAATAAATTATAGCTCAAAATAAAATAAGTACTGATGTAGGTACTTATCAACTTGCAACATCTTTAAGAAACCAGTATAGACCAGTGGCATTGCATATTCTTACACCCATTTCCTGAAAGGTGGTGCAAAATTGCCATTTAAGCTGGCACCAATTAGTTATGAACCTCATACAAGTTCTGCCAGTTCGCTCTACGAATGCACACTTAATACAACTTTACTGCTTTGCATCTATTCACGTAGCATATTGTCTTTCGTCACGAAACAATGTTAATGATACATAGTATTACAAAAGGCACAGCCAAAAAACTGATTCAATGTCAAGTAGACAGGTAGTTGCATCGCTGTGTCACGCACGCTCTGTTTCGTGTTAGATTTACTATGTGCTTGTATCACTTTGTATGATAATCAATACTTTACCTTACTCCAAGGTAAAAATGTCCGCATATTTCTACGAAAACTAACTTTGTTTGTAAATGTCTGGCTTCCCAACGCAAACAACAGATTAAAATTTAAGTAGGATTGCTTATGATTGGTACTACACACGCATTCATATGTTAGCTAGAATTGCATTAAATTCAGCGTTAAATTACAAGATTTGACCTAATCATTTATTTGGCATTGAGAGGAACCTTGAGACGAGTTAGGTACTAAATGGATTTCAAATCATAACATTCACAAGGGTCAACAAAACAGTTTTTAAAGACCAAAATACTCAATCATCTCTCATTGAGCTAAGGTTTAAAATATAACTTAGAGGTTTAAATTGCCGATACTATGGCATACCTAAGGTTAGGCTATTGTAATGTTGTTCTTACTGTCCATTATGGGACTTACATAAAAAAAAACTTTCGTTATAGGATTCAAAACCGTTCAGCTGGGACAGAGAAGAGTCACCCGAGCGAGAAGATCGCGAAAGCTCGCCACCCATGCCGTCGATTCCGCCCCCTCCCCCGCCTCCTGGCGTCGAGGAGGAGCTCGCGACGTGGCCAGACGAACCTGACTTCGTCGCCGACTGCTCCACAGGAGAACCTTACGCCATAGCTCTCTTCGATTATTTCACCGATCACTCGGAGGATTTGTGTTTTTCGGTAAGTTTACGTTATACTTTCTAGGGGCTATCTTATGTTAATGCGCAGTTTTGTGTTTGTTGAAATGTTGCGTACCGGAGCATTTAGTACACTGACGTCACTCTATGTGAATGCTGCCACAAATACATACTCCGCCCTTCTAACGTCTGTCTGATTGATCCGGATACGGATTAGGTGTGACGTGTAACCGCTGTAACAGAGGTTGAAGGGGTTTACCCCAAATTTTCAAAATAATCACTTTTTTAGAGTCTTGACATGTGCTCATGAATCTGTAGACCACGAACCGAATGTGGTAGCTCGATTCAAATTTGTTGTTGTTTCGAAACCTAAGGGCCATGTATATTAATTCATTTTAAATACTTATTTGGTATATCCCAACAGTAGCGTAACTTACCCTAGAGGGCATCAAAATGAGTACAATATGTAAATAACATTTTACGAATTTTTGCTTTACTCACGTTCGGGCCACCGACCGCTTGGGGGGCCAACCCGGGGGTCCCGTATCTTTGATACGACGGTAGCTACGCCCCCGTATTCCAATATTTATCTATATCATCTCGTATAAAACAGTTTCGTGACTACTTTAGTCTTTGTACAGATAACGTACAGCCTAAACCACTACGGAATTTTTAAATATTAACAAGCTTACCACTGTAATGGATAAGTGTTATTGAAACCGAAATGTGCTCGGAATTCCCCACGGTTTTCCTCAGGACAGCCTATAACTTCCTTAGGATTTACCATTTGATATTTATAACATAGGTAATTCTACGAATTTGATACGAGTCCTTGGGGTCATAAGGTGCCAATAAGGTTCTTAAATGATATTTAGAGAGGTTGAATATACTACTTACCAAAAAATCCTCACTAAAATTGTGCTCATTGAGACGAATATTATGGTAATCAGGTACCTACTAGTTGATAGCAACGAGATTTCCTCATATTAGTAGTTACAACAGCATATCTGATTAATTTTAATCGTTTAGTACCGCTGGAATCGTCTAGTCTAGAACTTATCTACCGCTTCTAAGTCTAGAATCATTCTTCAAAACAAACAGCAGTGTTTTGTTTATGATCTCTGTGGCCGGCGGCCAAGTGGCGCTCTATTAATAACCGCAAATATGTAGGTGTTGCTCCTCACTTCATGGTGCTTCGATTTATATATCGATAATTCCTCCTAAAATGGTTCTAAACTTGGACTTTAATCAAACAAATCCAACAGACTGTACTGTACGTATCTAGAGATGCGTAAGTGTATGTGTACGATCAGGAAGCGGAGTACGATCTCTTCAAGGCCGCATGTATCCCCAGGATATCCTGGCCTGGGATAATATTAACCACCATTTGTTATAATATATATAGTTACATACCTACATATGTAAGTTCCGAGATCTATACGCATTGTCCGCATTTCGTCAAATATGTCCATAGTGATAGGTACGAAATGAGTAAGAGTCTACCCTTTGTAAATATGTACATTAAAAGTATACAGCGTTATTATTGTATGCTTCTTTCATCTTGACTTTGCCGCATAATTTTGTTACATAAGACTTGTATTTTTATCTTGATCATTGTTATGTAGTCATGTTCAAAGGAGATAACACGATTGTGCAAGTTTCTATTCGTCTATTTTTCGATCAATGCTGTAATCTACCTAGAACCCTTTAGTTCTTTCCCATCATAGGGTCCCATATAAAGTCATAACGTGGCAGATTGGCAGTAAACCATTTAGGCTGCTTAGTAGCTTTTAGCAATATTGAGGGCATAACGCAAAACTCCAAGATGGTGACGCGGCGTGGTATCGCTATGTTTTGACCTACTTGAACTAAGTCTTTAAGTGCGTAACAAATTTTCCGACTTAGCCCCATGACTGCACTGCACGTGTCCTGACGGTGTGAGCGTGAGGTAACATTGCATATCGATACTTTTATGCACCATTGTTCACTGGAGTTTTACAAAATGTTTTCATAAAATTGTATCAATGCGGTATCAGTATCAACCATATGTTAATATGACGTAGGTACGCGTACTTTTTATGGACATAGGTGTGGATTTCCAATTGTTTATTTTCGCTTGGACGTCAGTGAATTTGCAGCGACGCGTTGGCGAATTGATAAATCAGTTTCCATTCAGACTCAGATAACAATGACAGGAACCTGTTATCGCTAGTAGGTTTTTATGCGGGACAGAGGATACTGTCCGTATGAACTTTTAATATCTTACTGGCTGCAGCGATTGACATAATTAATGCGTTATGATTATTTTATTACCTCTTATTATGTGGATGTTATAAAAATAATGCTATTACGTGATAATCTATCTATATATTCACCGCTTAAATTAATAACTATCCTGTCTCAAAATACTTTTAAAACAGTTTTATTATTGTTTTGCAAGTCTCATTTTTAGGGTTCCGTAGTCAAAATGGCAAAAACGGAACCCTTATAGTTTTGTCATGTCCGTCTGTCCGTATGTCACAGGCATTTTACTCAAAAACTACATGATGGATATTGATGAAATTTGGAATATAGGTGTCGTTGTATGAGCCGCTATTTAGTTTGGTAGTTAAACAACTAAAATAAATATTTTTAGGGGGGGCACTCCATACATGTTACAGACCTTTTGGCGACTTAGGTCTATCAGGAAAAATGACTAGGTATAAAAATGACGATTTTGTAAAATTAAATTGTCGAAGGGTATTTATGCCGAGATATAGAAATGACGATATTTACAAATGTCAATATGTAAAAATGTCTATAGCCCAGAAAGTACAAGTATAGAAATGCCAATATTTAACAATGTCAACATATTATTTTGACAAGATTATGATCCAGAAAGTCTAAGTATAAAAATGTCAACAATCTATTACAAAATGTTCTAAATAATAATTACGATTTTCTTTTCGATAATTATGCTCGGGCTACACGAGGCTAGTTTTTCAAGCTAGGATAGTAAAATCAGTGGTGGGGGACGCTACTAGCCAATCAAATCATTCCATTCTATTAAAAACTGTCCTGGCTTGTAAACTAGCTTGAAAAACTAGCCTCGTGTATCCCGAGCGTTACATATGTATTTGTTCTGAGTAGTGGAAGTTTCTAGACTATTTCTTTACAGCTTAATTTTATTTTATTCACTTATTTCAAGCAGCGGCCTATTCTACACGATATGACCTCATGATTTTCGAATCTTAGGCGAAATGAAATAAAATTGCGATGTTCCATAAAACATTCTTTTATTATGCCTTAAATTGAAATAAATAACATAAATTTTATTCTGTTTGCTTAACTCATAAAAAAAATATCATTATTAATAGAAAAAGGGGCTTAATCGCGTTTACTATTATATTTACCTCGACGTTTCGGACGTATCGTAACGAGACCATGTCCATCAAGACCATGAACGTTACGTCATATCCTAAACGTTGAGGTAAATATAAAAGTATACGCGATTAAACCCCGTTTTCTATTAATAATGTGTGAAAATTGTGAAAGTTTTAAATCAATGTAAAAAAATCTCGTTTACGTGTATTTAGTTTAGTAACTAATCTACATATATTTTCGCCTGAAATCCACAACTTTCTGTATAAGCTGAAGTGGTGACATTTCCTTTTGCTGTAGTTGAGCTAAATATTTTTTATACGTCTTATCAAAAAGGATGTCGCTATTCCTTCTGTTTTTTTTTTCCGAAAAATACAAGCTATTCTTTATTTTGTAGTCGTAATGTATAGCTTCTTTTTTAATTTTTTTGATAAAACGAAACAGAGTCGGCCGCTTAGGGATTTTTGAATTCAGCCTCCGGTGCCACCCTTCAACTATGTTCGTCGTTCTGTGTCTGTTAGTAGAGCAACTTAGAATGTGCAATGGATACTTGTTCATCCAGTATTTCAAAAAATAGTTTTTGAATTGCTTTATTTCATTATTCTCTTGAACAGAGTCGAGTATTGAATTCCACCCTTCCCACATATTCTCCGCAGGTATGAGAGGTAAATTACTTATTAATCGGATCAGTTTCTTTCCTTCTCTGGTATCAAAGTACAGTCCAATATTCTCGGCCTTCTTCCTTATAGCCTTTTGAAAATGATAAAAACAGCCAAATATCTCCGCTTCTGGATAAACGTTCATCACGGCATTCATCACGGCAACTTCAAAATCGCATTTGAATTGTTTTATATTCATGCCCAATTTCTCTTTCAATAAAGTGAAGAACCGTGTGTACGTATTTTCACTCTTATTTGGCAGCAAACCATAAATTATTGGGACTACATTATTAGTATTTACATTCGATCCTAAATCTAAATGTATACTATATATCTGATAAAACGGCTTAGGACACGCTTGAAAAGTTCCATCACCAAAATAACATTCATCATTAAATAATGTTTCGAGATAATCTCTCGACACCAACGACGAAAATATTAGCAATTTTTCTTCTACTCCATCTTCGGCAACTAAAAATCCATCAGACAAGCCACGTGGAATTTTTACGTCTTTTAAGTTCTTGTAAGTTAATTTTTCAGATTCGAGAGTTCTTTTAACTAGTTTATGTAAACCGTCTTTTACTTGAGAAAACTCGGGCATTTCGTCGATGTAACTTTGACGCTCCTTTTTTAAAGGTTCCATATGTTTTTCATACGTTTCCTGTACGGATCCTAAATCACTACATAGTTCATCTTTACATTTTCGCATGGCCATAAATACATTATTTTTCTTTACATTCCTCTCGCAAGTATGATTGCTCCTACGAATTATTTTCGTTTGGTCTCCATTTAACGTCACAGAAGCTGTACAACACTCCCTATTTACGCACCGCCATCGAGTCGATTTGCTGGTTAGATTTTTGCCGTCCAAATTGTACCGGTACCCATCTTCGATAATGGTTGGTTTGCTTTTTTGATTCTTCGTTAAAATAAATTCTTTATCCATTATTTACGCGTTTTCTTCTTGAAACATAATCTAATGTCATTGTCATTATATTTATCATAATGAGACGCTTCACGTGATTACACTTAACATGAAGGTGGGAAACCTCTTTAGAGATAGGAAGATACACAATCTATTTTAATGTGAAGTAAACTGATATAAGTCATCATTTTTATACTTACTTAGGTAATCATTTATTTATTTAAACTTTATTGCACAATAATAAAAAAAGTACAAACGGCGGACTTAATGCCTTAAGGCATTCTCTACCAGTCAACCACCGGGTAAAACAGAGACTTTAATTGGTGCAAGATTGTTTATAACCGAAATGGCATTCGAGTCACAAATCTATATAAGAGTACTTATTACAATAAACATACATATACACGGTGAATTTTAATTGGTGATCAGGAGTAGACAAATATTAATATCTAGCTAAAATCAAACTTAATAGGCGAGGTCTCACATAAATACCTCACTGTTTAATTAATTAAAGGTTAAAACATAATTTGAACTAATAACCACTGAATACATGGTCACCTACATTAATTATTGAAGTAAAATCACGTGATCACGATACGTCAAGTGCCATAGCTTTCGCGGAAAATTTACGTCATGCTCCCCAGCAGGACCACCTTGGCTTTGATGAATTTAAACATATAGGAAAATTTCTATATATAATTCTAGTACCAATAAAAAAAAATCTATGTCAATAGTTTCGCCGTAAATTTGATTGCAAGGTGGTCCTGCTGGGGAGCATACTCCCCAGCAGGACCACCATTATATTTCTTTTGCTGCTTATGGTACACGCACATACATGACATCAAATAATTCTATAACAATTCTATACTCACCTAGCTTACGACATTCTTCAATTTATTTTGAATATACGAACTTACGATGCAACAAACTTTATGTAAGAAATAATTATCACTGCGCCTGAAATCAATATCTTAGCAAACATACAAAATGTGTGGCATGAATTTCAGGCGTTTGTTCACATACGTAATTACGTACTGTAAATATGTACTTTTTAGCGTTACACTAAGAATATTGTGTTAATTTTCCTTCAATTACTTCGTTGTACTTTACTGAATTTTATTCCATATTGAGAGTAATAGGTTAGGTACAGATTGAAAAACCATTTTTAATTTAGCTGGAGGGTAGAACGCACTATTAGTCAATACACTCTAATTTCGAAAGCCCCTCTACTCATAAGAAACTAGGCCCAAAATACCATATTTCAAAAAGGCTCATTCTCGATTTACACGAGAACCATTGAGAACTAGTCCCAAAATACACCTTTCCCGAAATACCCCAAATTGTGTTCATTGCGTGCGTTGCGTTCATTATGAGAATAAAGAATTACGCCACGCACGCAATGAACACAATTTGGGGTATGGTTCTCGTGTAAATCGAGAATGAGCCTTTTGGAAATATGGTATTTTGGGCCTAGTTTCTTATAAGAAGAGGGGCTTTCGAAATTAGAGTGTATTGACTAATAGTGCGTTTTGAGACTAGTGTATTCGCCACCGGAAAGATTACGACATCAACGTGACCGCCATCAATTACTGAGTTAGAAAAATTGGTACCTGATCACCAATTAGAATTCATCGTGTATAATAAAACAAAGGTACCCATGCAAAGTATCATGCAATAATCATCTTGGACTATTTTAAATGTCGGCATTTTTATACTTAGGTAATAATCATCTTGGACTTTTTTAAATGTCGGCAATTTTATACTTAGGTAATAATCATCTTCGACTTTTTGTTTATATCGGCATTTTTATATTTAGTTAATAATACATCTCTCCAATTTTCTTTCTTGACAATATCACGTTCTAGTCATTTTTTATATCTAGTCATTTTTCCTGATAGACCTAAGTCGCCAAAAGGGTTACAGAAGCTAAAAAATTTTTTTTTAGGAAATATCAACGTGTGGTATATAGATCGAAAGATCTTTCAAAAACATTTTAAGGTTCTTTCTTAAGTAATGTTTTTGATTAAGTGAATATCTTTGGAAATAATCGCTCCGAAAGTTGTGAAAATTGTGTCTCTTCTCTATCTTCTAAACAAGCGATCGGCAACTTGCGGCCCGCGGGCCGCATGCGGCGCGTGAACCGCTCACTTGCGGACCTATATTCCGGTTTGTATTGCGGTTAATATATTCCGAATAGTCTAAAATCACAAATTATTTGTTAATAATGTGTGATTTTAGACTATTCGGAAAGTGCGGTCCGCGTCACGTTCCTTAGCTACTATGTGGCCCTTGGCTGCTAAGCGGTTGCCGACCGCTGTTCTAAACCGTATGTCTGAAAAATATATATGGGTTTGTTGGTGTTATTTTCGTATCAGAAAGGCGATAATAACGGAGTCTACCGATTGATGCCAGCACTTAGAATAGAACGGCACGAATCCACTCTTGTATTAAACGTATAAAGTTCCATTGTCATTTCCCCAATAGATTAGATACCTATATCTGTTTTTACCTACTTAGTACGGCACAAATTTGTTCACACTTTTCGACTTTATTTTATTGGAATAAGGTCGAAAAGTGTAAACGTATTTGTGCCGTCGACTGTACGTACGGATTAAGTGAGTCAACTAATTCGGAACTTAATGCTTTGTTGTTAATTTTTATCATTCTTGATAATGACCTGTTATCGTACTGATGCGTAGTATCATAAAACGGCATGCAGCTTGAAAACGACAACAGGTTGTTCGAGTTAGAATCGCTTATACGTCCTTTCTTACCAACTGGTCATTGCCATAGTACTTATCTCCGTGCGTCTGACTTCACTTTACATCCTGTGACTCTGGAGGAACATTTAAAAGGCGAATCGTACCTAATCATGAGCATGCTTCGTTAGATGCGAGGTGAAGGACTCGAGGAGTATTGTTTTATTGCGTTCTATTGATAGCATTTCATGAACTAAAACTATTATAAATTACTGCCACTTGAGATTCAATTCGTCGAGACTTTATTGTTATTAGGTACGATGAGAGTGTATGCCTAGATGCAATAGGCTACTTGATGACAGGTTCAAATCAGCTTCTTTTTATGAAGTGTCAAAACGCTCCGAATGCAGTTTAGTGTGAAATACTATCTTGTGACGTCATGCTTAACATGGTGCCTTATTTTTAGTTTTCGTCATTGTAAAATCGTTGATGGCACGAAAATAAGTTTGAATAATTTTATCCGGGCTGTTTTGGAAGCGTAATTTGCTGGTTAGAGTTAATGAATTTATTTTGATTGTTGTCAAATACCCTATTAGGACATCTCTTTTTATTTTTATACTAGGGACGTGGAAACGACACAGTATGATCGTTCAACAATTAGAAATACAAAGTAGACTGAACTCATGCCACGGTCATTGCCAACTAGCACCTACTTTAAACAATTAACACCTGAAACATCTGTAAGTGTGTTTTTCGGAAATGGCACCTAGATAGGACCCATGGATATTATTACCTACTGAAAATATTACATATGTATATACATACACGAAATCAAAGTACATAGAAAAATTGGGATTTCCGGCCCCGCGTCTACCAATCAAACCAATAATAATCCAGAGGTACCGGGTTCGAGTCCTGGTCTGGACCATAGGTGAGCGCCATTTAATTTTTCTACGTACTTTGATTTCTTGTATCTATATATGTAACATAAAAATGTGGTGTAAATTACACGCATTAAAAACTAATAAAGAAAGTACTATACACCGTGTTTTTTTTTATTTCCGTTAAATTCGACAGGTTGCTTCGTACGTCAACTGAAGTTACCTGGTATATCGCTTTTTGTTTAATTCGAAAATTTTTTTTTTTACTTTTCATACAAAATAAATAAATATTGAGTTCATAACCATTTTAAAAGACACTTCTGAGTTAGTCACAAATTAACGTCAACTATGACAGTTTTGGGATTATGAGAGCTCATTTATACTGGTTGGTGATTAAATTAAGATTATGAATATTTTAAAAACGGTATGAGTTACAACATTATTTTCTAGAGAAATGAACTAAATTAGATCTGGAGAATGTGCCCTCGAAGTTAACGGAAATCAATAAAAACACGGTGTAGTACTAATAGGCTTACCCATATCTGTAAAAGTGATAGAACTTATATCTTGGATGAACTTATATCTTAAACATTGATTTATTCGTTACAGGCAAATTCAAAAATACGGTTAATAAGGCGAGTGGATGACGAATGGCTGTACGGGAGCGTCCGAAGCGGAGCGCAGGGGCTGTTCCCCTCCAACTACGTGGAAGTGAAGGTGCCACTGCCCCAGGAGAGCGCGGGCTCCCGGCCGGCGCTGGCCACCGCTCTCTATAACTTCGAGGCCGACCATCCCGGGGACCTGCCCTTCCGCACCGGAGACGCCATCACCGTCCTGTCCAAACTCAACGACGAGTGGTACTTCGGCGAATGTAACGGAACCAAAGGACAGTTCCCGCTTAACTATGTGCAGATGTGCTAGTTCATTAAAACTACTATTAACAACGGGATATTTACCATGTATCCATGTTCAGGAGTAAATACGCGAAGTGAAACTGTAAGTGTTGTGTGTCGTGAACGTGATCGAGTTCCAAGAGAGAATGCGGACTATAGTAGTTTGAATAATGCGCGGACGAAGCGAACCCGAAAGAGGGTAGATCGTTATGGTGTGTGGGTAGACTACAACCAAAAACTCGCAGCACGTAGTTACTCCGTGAAGATGGCGCTTGCAACAGTGCCGAAATATCAGGAACTCACAAAAACAAACTTACACGGTAAATATCCCGTTGTTAATAGTAGTTATTATGTGAATGACCATGTTAGCTTAAAAACGTATATAGTTCATTAACGCCCGTGTTTAGTGTGGTATCGGTGCTGGTATTTTTTTAGCTAGTGATGTGATAAACCTTTGTAAGACTGAAGTCTACCATATCGCCCGAAGCCTCTCCAAAACGCATCTCGCTACGAAATGAGGTAGACGACAGGAATGTAGTGAATAATTTAGGAAATTGATATTAGTGTGCAATATTGCCATGTATTTTATTGATGTTGTTGGTGGGGCTCCGATAAAAGTTTCCAGATAAAATAAAGGGCTGCTTGATTTGTAATAGAAATCAGGTAGGCTCCTGTGAAGCCATAAGTGTACAATTGATTTGCGTTTTCGCACTAATGTTGCCATAATAACGTAGGTGTCTAGCTTAAGCAATAAGCACTTATAAGGGCACTGTATGAAATATTAGAAATAATCGACAGACCCACTGTTTGTAAATAAGGTGCACATTGTAAATTCAGTATTAATGTATGTTTAGTATGTACGGTGTCATGTCTCGATCTGACTTCATTAACATCCTTTTTTAGAAAACATTGCTTAATTTAATTTGTTAAATCAGCTGTGTAAGTATCCATATACTTTGCGGAATGCAAAGTGTGGTTTACTTCGGCCTATTATAATTGCAACAATTGTTTCGTGTCGAACGATCAAGCGGTATTGTGTTCGATGTTATTACGAGAAACAACTCCACTAATTCGTAAGAGTGATAACTATTGATAACCGTTATTGCTTCTCGTCGTTCGAAACATAAATAAATCATAACAGTGAGGTATCCGTAATATATTTTTACATTCATTGTGCAAATTGTAATTTTATTTTCTGTTATATAATTTTTAATGGGACCATAACATTAAGTGCCTTAAGTATATTGTCTTCAATAATGTGTATATAAATGATCTTATTTATGTAGTTATAATAAAATCTAATACCAATGTATATGTCTTTTACTCGCGTAGCTGGGTTCTAAATACTGATGACTGCATATGCGGTAGGGGGAAGTACTCGACAAGGGTTCACACACACGTGTAACTTCATGAGGGTTTTTAGAAATCATAATTTAATTATAACAATGTCGAAAAGATCTCTTGCCACACTGCCAACTGGTGGAATCATTATGATTTCTAAAAACCCTCATTGACAGCCAGGGTAGGTGTAAGGCGCAGGGGTGGAGCACGGTAACAGTTAGTGTCTTGCGCTACGGCGGGATACATGCAGCATAAGAATGAAACGATGTACACTTTTAGAATTGAGATTTTGTAAATCTTTTTGGGTTCTTTCAGGCCTATATTTTATGCGATTTACTTAGTGCGCACAGGAGTATCGATCGCGCAGTAAGAAATTTAAAGTTCCTGAACAGCTGTAGCGACATGATATCGACGAATCAAGACGAGCACCATAGGGAATTTGCATTAATTTTTTATAACACATTTCTTAACAAAATATGAAAATACCGTTAAAAAGATGACATAAAATTAAATTAAAATCTATAAACATTTTATAGCACTAATCAGACAGGGATTAGACAGAGAGATCCGATATGGACTATGACGTCATAGTAGACGGCCGCCATACAATCTCCATACTATATTTTGTTTTGCTAGAAAGAGATAGAGATAAATCTTTCTTGTCTTATATTTTGGTTATTTTTATAGTTTATCGAAAAATATTTTTTTCTTACTGTTTCTTAAATTAATGAGCTTTTATTAAAGTAAATAAAAAATATCATGCATATTCCCTATTGATCACACAATCAGACATGGTTGAACTAGTAAATTCTAATACGTCGTCATTCTGAGAACTAAGGTGTAATGGTGGCTTGCTTGTCACATGTTAGTATGTATAAATAAAACCGTTTAAAAATAGGGGTGATGAAGCCACAAGTGGTTACTGTGTATTACAATAAAACACTAATTTCATCACATACAGTGAGGTTTATTATATGAACAAAAATAATCTATGCTTAAAAATATTTACAATTCCTTAATTACAACTTAATGTCAACATACCCTGTTCGCTTTTCAACCGTTGCTTTAACAAACATCACTAAAGAAACGTATTGGTGGCAAGACGACGCTCGAGTTACGTCCAGCTTGCGAATCAAGAAATAAAACGTACGCCGTATTTCTATAGGTTATATTATATAACGATGAGATGTGAACCGATACATACAAAAACGAATCCTAATTCACAACATGTTGAAAAGGGAAAAGAGGGCGGGATTTTCTTCTAATGTAGAATACATACTATATATTTTCTAATTATCTAATAACACAGTCCCGAACATTGCCTAGTATAAATTTTCCGATATCGCAAAATTACATACATCTCTTTTTCACTACAAAGCACTCCAAGCTTTTCTCGAATATAATATGTAGATATATTTTCAGGTACGAAATAAAAATATAAAACTCTTGGTCTTCTTTACTAAAGAGCCTAATAAGTATTCCTTAGGCAGAGTAAATATAAAATAAACAAAAAAAGACAAATAAATGTTATAAATATAAAAGTGGAAGATACCGTAATAATGTCAGTGAAGGATTGTAGCAAAGACCACGGCAAGCAAATGCTATTCTTATACTTAAAAAAATCAGCAGTTACAGGGAAAGCCACCCACATAAAACACTGATTTATTGCAACTTGTACTTAAACACTGGGTGTACAGTCAACTCCATAATAAATGTAAATTAAATGAATCTTTTCCTTTCCAATCTTATACATAATAATAAATTGGTAAAGATCACCGCCGCATTAAAATCACTAATTTTTTTTTCTATGAAAGCTCCTAAAACCACACTGACGACGAAGATTCTTCATAGCTTGTTAAGTATAAAGCCCTAGTAATAATCACAATCGTCTGCCAGATTTTTTAAACACATGAGGCAGTTTTATTTGGCAGACGTTCGATTGTCTCAATCAATATACTATTGATTGATTCAATAGCCCAGTTAATTCATCCTTTTTATATCCCACTAATTTAATTTTCCATCAATCAATAATTAATTACATCTAGCGGGCGCCAAGGACCTTCAAATAAATAGCCGGACGGAGCATCACTAACAAAGAAGGCCGGTTACCTTACCTATCTGTGTGTGCTGCTCGCTATAGGAAAAAACTAGTTGATGTGTGCGTGCGGCTCGTAAGTACAAGCAGCCGGCGCATTAGAAATGGCTTCAGTTCTCTGTCGGCGAGCCTCCGTCCGGCTATTTATTTTAAGATCCTTGGCGGGCGCTGTCTGTGTCTCATCATACGAGTCAGGACATCATCCGCTATAAAATTCATTCAATGTTACTAACATAATTATATGGACCGTTTGTAGTTCGAAATAAAGATTATTATTATTATTATTAATTAACGAAAGGCCTTTAAGTGTTTGGCTTCGGCTGCGCTCAATGCTTCCAAAATAAAATATTTTAAAATTTTACCTTCTTTTCACCTATTCCTCAACGCCTCAACAACTATAAGACCGACCTGCAAAATCTTATAGATAAATACACATTAAGTTAACAGCATTTATTTTTAACAAATGGAAGCTTGCAATTTTCATAAGGTGAAAACTACACACATGAAAAGCACGAATAAAGACGCTATTTGATGTCCTACTTGTGAAAATAGGCAACAATATCAAAAGTGTCGACCTAACCTAGGCCTTTATTGCATCAAAATAGCAGCAATACAAATGTTGTACTTTCTACTGATTATACCAAAGGGTTTGTATCTGTTTACGTGTTAGTAGCTGTTTAGTCATTCGGATCGACTTTTTCCAGGCGTAAGCATAACATTTGTAGATCATTTAATGCGTAAATATGCAAGCATAAGGAAATAGGTACACCGAAATAGGTCAGCTTCCGAGACTGAACGTTATAAGCACACTACTTTCAAATATACACAATTGATATAGCACAATCCGTTAAAAAAGTTATTATTTTAAACATACGCAACTCCCTTCTAAGCAGGTGCCTAATATGACAATAGTAGCTAACAGGTTCGTTGGCTTGGCCATGCGGAATTAAAATTCAATGTTCGATTTGCTAAGATGTGAGTTATCGATTGATGAAATGATTTATAGTTTAGGGTATTTACAAGGAACATGGCGGGGGTCTAGTCGGGCCTGTAGATGGGTATTCTGGGGATGAACTCGATGAGCAGTACATACTCCATCATGGAGGAGGAGTCGCAGTGCTGCTTGGTGAGCCGCCAGCGGAGCCCTAGCTTGTTGTAGAGCCTACTGTTCTCCCACTCCAGAAGTTTGTTCAATGAATGTTGCGTCTGGAAATAAAGCATTGCAGGTTAGGGTGAAACATTGCAATCATAATGCTAGAGAATGTAAATGTCGATGCAATTTTTTTATTGAATACAGGTAAGAAAACCTACGGTACAGTTGCAGACATTAAGTTTATTATCCTATCCCATCCTACTAATGTTATAATTGTTATAAATGTTAAAGTTTGTGAGGATATTAACAACCAAATGGATTGAAATGCGTATGAAATTTGACATACAAGTAGCCCAAATCAGGAATTGAAAAATAGGATACTTTTTATCCAGGTAGTCCCTTTGGATAACGGGAAAAAAGCAGGCCGAGCCGCGGGTAAATACTAGTTGTTAATAAATTAGGTACATTTGAAATCATAACACAGTGAAAACAAAATATTGAAAATAGTTTGGAATCAGATTTGTAATCGTATTTCATATCGTTTTTTTGTGCTAAAGTTATTACATACATACAAAGGTAAGTACATTAACTATTTTAGGGAATTACTTTGAAATCATATGAAGCATAATTAATAAGTAATGTTTAACAAAAAAAGATTAAGAAAATACTGAAATTTGAAGTCATGACATTCGAAAGACTGACCCAGGCTATCAAAATTCGCGACTTTTACAAATGGCAAATAGGACTAATAAACCAGCTCATACTCACAGACTCAGTAAATTCGACATCATAAAAATTTCTTAGCTTTCGAAATATTGACGATTACGTTAAGTTTGCACCTAATTTGTAAGTGATGTCAAGCCAATGATATTTTATAAGTAGATAGGTTACAAGCACTCCAAAAGTGAAGCACTGAAACCACGATAATTGTATTGGTGCCCTTTTTGTAGTGGGTAGTCACTCGCGGGTCGGTCAACGAAACGCACGACGATGTCAAGGGTGAATATTTACAAGATTCACAAAAAAAATGCCGTCGTGTGTGATCAGAAAGTGCACCAATCATAGCAAAAAGTGCAACAAAGCGCAAGGGATCACATATCACCTGTAAGTACGCTGAAATAATTTATTTTTATCATTTTTATTATTTTATTTTTCAAATACGACGCCATCTTACTACCATAGAGGTCATTTGAATGAAAGAGACAAACTTACGTCTTTGACAATGAGAGTGACAAGGATAACCATACTGCGGCAAAGATGAACATTTACAGATGCGTCATGTTGAATCGCATTGATTCCTAGTTACATGCCTTAGTATGCAAACTTGAACCATAATATCTATTCAGTGTTCATACAGGTATTTTCTCATAAATATATAATATCTTAAGGTATATCTCGCTTTTGTAAATACGTCGTAGAGTCGCGGAAAAATACCCGCGTAACCTAGAACCAATAAATAACCTTTACAGCGTATTTTTTTAACCGACTTCCAAAAGAAGGACTGTTCTCTATTCGTCTGTATGTTTTTTTTGTGTGTTTGTTACGCGATTACTCGAAGACGGCTAGACTGATTTGGAAAATTCTGTTTTTGTTTGAAAAGGTATACTTCCGAGGTGGTCCCATTGCAACCAAATCAGGATCTGATGATGGGATCTTGGAGAAACCGAGGGAACTCTTCAAATATTAGAGGCACACATATAGCGATTTCGGTATTTTTTCATAGTTTCTCGTCCATTTCTTATTAGCATATATCTTTGGCCTATGACTATAATAACCTTACTTAATATTTTATAACACAAACTGGCCGTCAGAAAGTGACATTAATTTACATTATATCCATAGACAATGCAAATTCGGCCAAAAGCTGTTTCAGTTCACATTTTTACCGCGAATATTTAGATGAAATATTTTAAATGTGTATTCTTTGTGGTTTAGTTTGCAATGTATAATAATTGGAAATTGTTTATAATGTGTTATTTGTTATGTTCATGTCAATTTTAAATAAATAAAACTGCAAAATATAGCAAAAATCGTTTTTTGTTTTTTCAATGGCTGAATGCCGTGATGCTGTGGCCCAAATAAATGTGGAATGGAAATAGGCCGGCAATAAACGTAATGTCAACATTTCATGCCATGTTTGAGAAAAATAAATAAATAAAATAAAATAATTTATTTCTGCAAGTAGGCCCTTAAGGGCTCTTTTACATGTCTTATATTCTTTTCTCTTCTTTTCTTTTGGGCGCTTCGGGTAATGACCTTCTGGTGAGAAGAAGCGCCGGAAGAAACTCACCGGTTTCTCTTTTTTTACCATTTTACAAGTGTTCCAACAATATGACGTTAATACAAGAGATTTCATTAATACATTACATTAACTTAAAAATGATATAACTTATAAAATAAATTAAAATTAAAACCATTCTTTCTCAGAGATGTACCTAAATGGTGTCTAAGTGTCAAAAATCATTAATAATATATAAACCATTTAATACACAATTTAATTGTTGAAACGAATTAAAACTATAAATATTATTAGAATACAAACTCAGTTACACATTTTAATGTTAAATCTTTAAGTTGAATAAAAATCATTTACACTATTGAAATTCCATAGGTAGGACCTAGATAGGCAGAAACTACTCTGAAATGTAATTTTCACCTTCTGCGTGCTTAATCTGCGAGCGCCGAGCAGGATCCGAATCTAGCCGATGGGTTCACTCGGTGACGTTTAAAAATTAATCGCGCAAGTAACAAAAAGCTAGCTGTCTCTTTTTTTTGCATTATTGTAACTATGCCATCTCTTTTATGCAATCTGTTAATATGTGTGAGTATGTACACCGTACAGTGAGGTACCAATGTGTGCTGCTGCTTTCTTGGAAGCATATTTCTCAGCTGGCGAGTATGCGTATAACGTATCTTCTTATAAAATATCATTGTGTCAAGCACGAGTTTTACAAAAACGTCAATATCTCGAAAAGTAAGAGATTTTTACTGAAGTCAAATTTGCTTAATCTAGGTTCTTATGAGCTGGTCTATCAGCCCTTTTCGTATCAAGGTTGGTTTTAGGGACACCCTGTATATGTATTACAATTAACGATATTCAAATTTAACCTTGACAACATACTCGTAAATACTGATTTTATCCCTGATAAAATCGAGAATGTCATATCAGCATGACCATTGCCCTACATAAACAACATACGTAAGTAACAACGAAAACAAACTTTAGCATATACCAGACATCTAGTCGCACATTATAATTTATTGATGGAGGAAAAATAGGTAGGTATAGTTGTAACTATTAATAGAAAATTACTTCTCGGATTTAATATGAATAGAGCACTTGAGTGTTGCAATTGTAGTGAATTGAATATTTGCTAAGTTAGGAGAGTGAGCAATTCACAAGTTACCTACTGAGATTACTACTCTTATTTCAATATGACTTAAGCATAATATAAGAAAAACTGCATTTCTAGGAATTTGATAAGTTTTTATTTAACTTGCAATGTTTGTATGTTAGTGTGTTTAGAGCAAATCTTGCAAGCTGAATTAGAACCACTTCCTGACCTTTGTTTAGGCTCAAAGGTATTTTTGCATCTTATTAACAATGCAATAATATGGACTCATAGAGTTGAAGAACTAAAAGGATATCAATCTTAAAGATGACCTTTTATTCTGCAGGAAAACTGGAATATTTGAGGTGAGATGCTGTATGGGAGCACCAGCAGGGCAATAAAGGGGCTGGGGCCTCAAGAGTAAATGGGATACTTGGTGTAGCATAGAGGGCCAGTACAGGCTAGATCGCGGCTGATAAATGCCACCCTGATACTAGTATGTAGATACACTAAAAAATTGACATTCATATGTCCATAAAGTTAGTTAGGTTTGCCAACTTTAAACAACATGGGACTTCATAGGGAGTATAGTAAGTAGCCTTAGATTTTCTCCTCTGGTAAGCAACCATCAAACAACAAAGGCATTTGTCTTTGTAGTCATGAAATTTTCAGTGTGTAGTTTCATTTGTAAGGTGTTATTATCATAGTGACAGAGGAATTTTTATGTATGTGTGTGTAAGTAAGTGTATGTCGCATAGATCCCTCTGCAAAAACTTACAAATGGTTTTGTATCAAAGTATGCACTATATGTCCTCCCATGTCCCTCCCATATTGCACTAAGGTTTGGCATAATACCATTCCTATGCTACACACTTTACAAGAACTCACTCTTTTACTAAGACATATGACTGGCCAAAGAGAGCATCCAAGGGTACAGCAGCAGCAGACACAACCGCAGAACAGCCACTTAACATTAACTGGCAGTGTTTTCTTCAGTACACTGTTGATGCGGGCTACCGTCGCTTGGTACTCCTCCGGGGCCACCCGGGACTGCAGACCCGATGGAAATTCTCCATTAAATCGATTACTTAAACCAAAACTGAAAAAGAGAATTATTGTGAATTAATTAAACAAACTATTATGTGTGATAATCTGATAATTTAATTAGCAAATCTGTGAAGCTTCATGATATTCAAGACAAGATCATGTTAACAACTTGCTGCACTGTGCCATAGAATAACACTAAAAAAAAGTAAAAAAATTAAAAGAGTTTTGTATTGGACTTAGAAAATGTCTTTATATAGGTAGAAGCACAAACTTTTAACAAGGATAGAGAAGACTTTCCGAGGAAGAAATTACTTGATAATTTGTTCTCAGCTCTTATTTACATTTGATTAGTTCTAATAGGTGCAGAGTCAACATATTTAGTCAGTGAGTGTAGTTAATAGGCTACAGTTTGAAAGTTGGCTTAAACAAGAATATGACCTCTGTACAGGAATAACAATGATAGGTAGTGAACAAAGACCTTGAGCAAAAAACTGTACAATAATGCCTTTAAATTTAACTCGAAAAAATTAAAGGAAGAAATAGCTGAAACATTTTTTATTTATATAAAAATAAAAAACAAATGTGAACTTCCATTTTTATTTTAAAATAAGGGCTCTACAGTATATTAGGCTTTAAATACTAAAAGATTACAGGGACAATGGCCAGTCGAAGTGTCTTCAAGAGCGTAAGAATTGATCTCTGGTCAATGTCCTATCCCAAGGAAAAGTCCTTCAAGAGATAGGTCGCAGATAACAAAGGAACGACGTATTCATCCTGGAATAAATATGCAAATATGCTTCGACCACTCTAACACTTTCGTTTTAGGCTAATAAGTAGCTCAATAGTTTGGGTGAATAATATGGTAAATAAATCCTTACACTGTCATGTTACCAGCTCCCCGAACGACTATAGGATCAGGCACTAATGTCACATGAGTTTCTTCTATATTCTCCTCACTTTCAGTCTCATCCGGGTAAATTGCATCAAAATCTGCCATTTTACTTAATCACTAACTTAAATAAAATACGATTTTGTATATTTTTAACACATAACAAAACACAGTTTTTGTTTGTTGAATTACAACATTCATCATTCATGGAAGAAAATTTGAGTGACGTTTTCAAACACAAATGCTGTGTTGCTACACTACGTGTTTTTTTTTACACCACTTAAAAAAAAATATGTTCTTTATTGTATTTGACCGGCTGAGAGAGTACGTTATCAAAAGTCATAAATATGGCTTTGTGATAACTTAAGATGACTTTTGGGAAATTAATTTGGAGAAGGTTTCTCCTCGAGTTACTTACTAGTTTTGATTAAAAGTTTTTACCAAATATTAGGGAGTCACTGAAAGGCTGGCAATTCTTATATTTTATTAGTTTTACTACTCACCAAGAGATGGCAAAAACTGTTTCTAAGCGTAGTAATATAACAAACTGCCGATAGATAGCGTGATTATACAAATAAACATTGTTTCTTTAGGTAGAGAAAGAAATACTACAAGTCACACTGGCACGGTTCATCAATGTCTATCTCTGGGGGTATATTGCATAGGTATATTGATTCACTAGTATAGTTAAATTTATGCGGCCTGCTTACAGAAAAGAAATGTAATTTCACTACGCTCGGAATTCAACAATAGAATCACTAGTTTCGCTTGTTCAAACTACACCACCATTCATCTTCGAGCTCTCACCAAAAGTATATGATTTTACACCCTCGTAATTGGCCGAGTGAGCGCGGAGCATCTCTGTTTCAGCTTGGCCAAAAATGCTTTCGTATGCTGGATGTCCGACTACCTCTCCTCTACAGGTCGCATTTTTCAACTGATTTTCGTGGAATTATGCGTTAACTAGGTATAGGCTAAAGATTATTAGGGTTCCGTACGAAAATGGTAAAAAAGGAACCCTTATGATGCGACACTGTTTGGCTGTTGTCCATCTGCCCGTCTGTCACAGCCAGGTATCTCAGGACCTACTGCTGCTATTGAGTTGAAATTTAAAATTTTAAAAATCGTTAACCCAAACCTATTGGACATAAAAAAATCTTATACCTTTTTTAATTTAATATATTTTTAAATGGGATGGCGGAAATTAAAAGTACGGCTATTATATCAGATGGGGTATCAAATGAAAAGGCTTAATGTGTAGATTCCAAAACCATTTTTATTTTTTTCTTAAACGAGCAGTTTTTGATTTAAGACGAAAAACGTGACAAGACTGAACAGAAAAATGTGTAATAATTACCGATTATTAATATCATCCTGAATATTAGGTACAAGAAAAATAGAATAGTTTTCCTAACTTGCATCGTTTTTTATAAATTCACAAAAATCGTAACACAAACTTACTTTGTCAGTTACTAAAACCGCGATGTTCGATGTTATGTCGATGTATGATGACAACAGTTTTCCAACAGCGGAGGTAAGTTTCTCACCATACAGTTTATCTTCAATTATTCACATGTCTACTTACAACCTTGTATTGTCCGAAACCCTCGGTGCGCGAGTCCGACTCGCACTTGACCGGTTTTTTCTTATCGATTCAGTTTTGGAAATAAATCAAAATGGTGGTTCACAGATTCGCGGTGTCTTGCTCACAGAGCCACCATCAGTAATGTTTTGTCCAACGAATATTTTACAAAAGAAATATTTTATCTCAAGAAGAATGTATGAATCGTATCGTATTAATTTTGTTAAACGGTGTTTTTATAATGAATACTTATTTTTTGTTAAATTAGCAGATAAAAGTTACTTTTATCATACATTCGTAGTACGGCAAGGCGGTTACAGTAACCGCCTTGCCGTACTACGAATGTATGACACCTTTTCTCTGCAGCTGACCTTACATGTGTCTACTTATGACCGTACAATGTACGTATACATGTGTCTACCTATGAACCTTTGTGTAATATGGGGCATAGACCGGTAACTGAAATTAATGAGCATTATCCTTCAACATGCAGCCATTATGTTGAATGATAGGTATTATGTTAGATACAGATACTCGCGCGACCACTATCACATATTACGAGCTGATAAGGTGCAGCTGTGACCCACAAACTTGGTGCTTGTTGTAGGTAATGCTATCATAAAGTTTACGATATACATACTTACTCAACTTAGAATCCGTACTTATTTTTGTTAAATCGAATAATTTTGTAGGTTTGCATTTAGGATGTAAATAATTAGGTTCAATCAGACCTGAGACTTTCACCAATTTATATATGTACTCAATAAATTAACCTAGCATTTATATTTGGTACTGTTACTCACATATATTAATAATCAATACGAGTATTGTAACTGAACTAGGTACTCATTTGATTTATATGTGTAACACATTTACATTAGGTACGATTATAATAAGTTGGTAATTCTATTCCCAGAAGGCACTGCTAGCTATCTAACACTTAGGTAGCTACGTTTATATGTCGGCAGCCGATCGTATAATTCGCCAAATCATGAAATTCCTAGGCATATCATGAAACGCCGCCATTTCATGATTTGGCTAGCTAACATCCGCCATATCGTTCAAAGCTCATCGTTTGACGATTTGCCTAGCAACGTGTAGGCAAATCGATTAATAAGATAATTTCTTCTTGAATCATACGTCACACTGAAATGCCGGCATTTCATGAGCCACCAGTGGCCAAAAATGACACTACGATCTGCCCGGTATGTAGCTAGGAATATCGATGAATAATCGGTCTCATCAATCTGCCGTATTTATTATTAGGCACATCGTGATATGCCTGGCCAAATCTAAGACATATCATGAAATGGCGGCAATTCATGATATGCCTGGGAATTTCATAATTTGGCGAATTATACGATCGGCCACCGACATAGGTATACATCCTAAGTAGGCCTATTAATCTATAGGTAGCAAATGGTAGGTATATTACGTAGGTTAGTAAAATAAGGAATGACCCAGATAGCAAGTGAATGACATAAATATGCGATTTGGGGCTTTTTTATTGCCGCCCATGGCGTCTACCCCAGGTTTAGATCTTCCCCTGGCTAGGAAGCGGGATTTTCTCCTCGCGCATCGAATTGAAAATACCACTTACGGCCTGGAGTGAAGTAATGATGCTTTAAAATCTAAAATTTGTCAGCGGCTTAATTCGTATTTCTTTGCGCTAAGTACAATATCTTTTTTTTTTCAATATCGCTTCGTTGATATTATATTATAATCATACACACATAATACATACGAGTAGAATATAAACTTTGGCTATTGTAATAGTACATTACACAACTAGGGTGGTAAAACAAAGAAAGGCCGAGATCGCAGATATTTGCCGCTCGAGCTGCAGACGAGGGACGTAAATATGCGGTCGAGGGCTTTCTTTATTACCTACCTCCCGTGTTGTGTTTGTGTCCATCATTTTATGTCTACACTTGGCCAGAAAGCGGCTTTTTCCGTACGCGGGCATTTCTCCAGAAATATGTCTGCGGTCACCTCATTCATCTGGCCCTTTTTCATACTAAATGTATGGAGACAGATGAATGATTCACAGACATATTTCTGGAGAAACGCTCACGCGTAGCATGCGGTAAAAGCCACTTTTTGGCCAAGTGTGGCATAAATGCCTTTTTTCGACACGAGTGAATTAACTCCCTTCTTCTCCCAATGTTTATAAACGAAATATTTCAGAAACGTAAATATATTTAATAGTAAATCCAAGCAAAGTCGCAGAAAAAGCCTGTGCCATCGCATGGTGCTGCGGCGAACGGTGCAAATCACATTTTGTAGGCGGGCGGCATTATGCGTCGCGCATGCGTATAAAACCGCCGCACGCGCACCGCCCGGCGTTCACATCACGTTGGGACGCACTGCAACGCAGGCAAAATGAAGGTAATGACATTTTTTTATAACCGAATGGTTAATAATTTAAAGTTAAAGCACAGTTATAGTGTGTTATGCGACTTGCGTGGACCAGCTGGCTGCACCCCATCTATAGATCATTTTAGGGGTTATCGAGGGGAAGAGTTAGTAGGTAGGGGCTAGGGTAGAACATATTCAATTGAATATTGTCCATATAATTTGTCCTTAATACTGCCATGCAAAAAATATAAGTAGGTACTTGCCATTAGGTCAATATCCATTCGTTTCTGACGTAGAATTATAGTGTAGAAATGAAGAATCTACGGCTTCTCTGTTATTTCCCAAACTGCCAAGGATCGGATACCGGTATTTTCTCCATACAAAAATTCCGGTATTTCTTCCGTTCTTTATTTTCTTTGGTTTATTATTTCATTTTTTAAGCGGACAATCTAATAATACGAAGTCATTACTTAAATATATTATTGAGCCTTACATAAAAAGCATAGAATAATTCAAAATATTGGACTATTTCGGGGTTTTTGCAAAATACCGGTTCCGAGCCCCAGCCCTGCAAACTGCTATTAAAGTCCTGTTCTCGTTGTCACTGAAAATCAAATCAGTTAGTCGTGGATTTTAGTGTCTAGTCCCTGTGATAGGAGTAGGTACCGGCGGAGAGGAGAATCGCAACCCGTTATGTTTAACCTAACTCCAGATACGAGGACCATGTGTATTGTACCCGATAATTTCGTCAGAGTTGTCCGAAGTGGTTATCTTATCATACGCATTTATTGTGTAACTAAGTACACTAAAGAGCAAATATTCCGGGTCACTAACATAAAAGTAATATCTCAAAAACGAATGCATTTTTTATTAGTAAAATGCAAAATAGCTAATAGGCAAGGGTTATTATTTATTTCACTTTTTAATCAATGTTAGCTGCATAAGCTGCATTAGCTTTCGAGATATTACATTTTATGAAAGACACCCGGAATCTTTGCTCGAGTATGCCTACTTAGGAAGATTGTATTTGTTGCAGTTTCTAGCCGTAGCTCTCGTCGCGTTCCTGTGGCGCCAAGCCGCCAGCATCGTCCCGCTGTCCCCGTACGGGTACACCCGGCCAGGCCTGGCACCGCTGGGGGTGGCGCCGCTGGGGGTGGCTCCGGTGGGGGTGGCCCCGGTGGGGGTGGCTCACGTAGGGGTGGCCCCGGCCGTCGCGCGGGTCGCGGCGGTGGCACCCGCCGTCGACGAGTATGATCCCAATCCGCAGTACTCATACGCCTATGATATACAGGATGCACTTACTGGTGAGTACGTACGAGTACCTAATATTACCTAAATGGTTAATTTTTGACTTCGGTGATATAGCCAACCCCAACAGTGATTTATTCCAATTGTTCTGTAGCTGGTTTAGTATTTTTAATTTAAAATTCATAGGCTGCTTATATCGGAATCAAAGGCTGATGCTAATGAAGGAGTAAAATTTCATCAAATGTGTGTTATTGAAATTTGATTGCCATGTCGATTTGCCACGCATCACAAAACAAAATTATAAATTGCCTTGCCGAATACACTGCTTTCACCCTCCTTATTTATACTACAGAGTCAAATTTCAAAGTAGTTCTATCAGTTTATTTACCCTGATAGAGTCGCTATCACTACCAAACATACGTGTAGCTATCTAGTATGTGGTTGGATTTCTTCCCTCATACAGGACAGTTGCTCGCTTGTGGGTCTTAAGTGGATCATGACCAAGCTAATGTAGTGAGAGCAGCCAGATTGTTTTGCCACCAACACGGCGCTACACACTGAGAATGTCTATCAATTATATTAAGTAAAATATTTTTAACAAATTATTTTGCACTGATTTTTTTAGACAATATGTAAACGTCCTGTACTAAAGCGATATCTGGTGATCTTAAAAAAATATGTTGTGCGTCAATCGGTTTAACGTATGTTTGTTCTCGTCTAGGTGACTCAAAGAGCCAGCAGGAGACGCGCTCTGGCGACGTAGTGCAGGGGTCGTACTCGCTGGTGGAGCCGGACGGCACGCGGCGCGTGGTCGAGTACACGGCCGACCCGCACAACGGGTTCAACGCCGTCGTCCACAAGGAGCCCGTCGGCGCGGTCGTCAAAGCCGCCGTCGCCGCCCCCGCCTACATACACTAGTCTCATACAACATCCAGATCTAAAAGTCACTGAAACTTACAGGAACGGATTTGGGGGAGGGCAGGCGGGGTTACTGCCCCGGGCCTCTACAACACTTCCCTAATAAGTAGGGGCTTCCGCTCTTTCGTTACCCCAGGGCCCCCCTGGAAACTTAACTAAAATACCAACACTACTACTACTACTACTACTACTATTCTGCTGGTATTTTCTCGCGTATAAAGCTCTAGAGCTAAAATTAGCAAAGTGATGTTTAAAAAGTGAGTGAGTTATTTTATTAATGAAAATAACCGTTTACAGCAAAAAATATGCATCTTAAGGTACAATCTTGTTTACTACTCAAAACAATTCAGGAGACAACTAAGGAGAATCAGACTGTAAGGCTAAACCTTCTTGTTATATATTGTTTTGAATTCGGGATTTTAAACTTTTCACTACATTTCGGACAGTTAAAGCCTTACAGAGCCTTGCTGCTATGATCCCTGAAAGGTAATCGCTGCACGACATTAAGATGATATAATGAAGCTTGCGGTGGTGTGGGGATTGTGGAAATCCGATTTCCATCGATCATACTACTTTTAGGCATCTTATTCTATTGCTATAGAAAAGGTAAGCTAAGTTTGCTCCTGTTTACTCCAACTTATTAAGTAGTAGTGACTTTTAGGATTGGATGGTACAACTGCATTGCACTTTAAGGAGTTCAGCCAACTTCAGAAAGTGTCAATGGTCTGTAAGGGCCGATACAGACGGACTGCAACCCAACTGCAACTTCCTACGATTTGTATGGGAACTGCATCACAACTGCACGCCGACTGCGCAGTTGTGATGCAGTTTCCATACAAATCGTAGGGAGTTGCAGTTGGGTTGCAGTCCGTCTGTATCGGCCCTAAGATTTATTTGGTTGGTGCAAGACGCAAGGGGAAAAGCAATATTTATTATGTTACATTATACTGTTTGAGTTTCTAACAATTAAAACAGCGTACTTTCAATTGGATTTTCAAGGCGAGTGTTCTAATTTAGTGCCATAGAGTCACATAGAGTGCTCTAATTTAAGTACAACGTGAAAATATTAAGTATATGTTCGGTATATGTGATAATAGTTTACATTTAATCATAGCGTCTTTCACTGACTAGATACATTGAAATGTTACTCTCGGCCAACGTGACCTGAACCGTAGTTATTAAGGGGTATAGTTAAGGAGGCAACATACCTAATACAGATTTGGGTAGGGGATCGAGTGAGGGGTGAACCTACGGCAGCTGATTACAGTATCGCCCTCACCGAAGCTTGATGCGGCACACGGATGCTGAATCGCGTCATTTACGTCACGATTTCTACATAAATTCTATCACGTAAATGCACTGTTAGTATTTTAATCTTCCGTGTAGTTGCTACTTAATGCCCGGACTACACGAGGCTAGTTTTTCAAGCTAGGGAAGCAAGCTAGTAAGCTAGTTTACAAGCCAGGACAGTTTTTAATAGGATGGAGTTCTATTTTTAGACATGTAGCGTCCCCCCCACCACTGATTTTACTATCCTAGCTTGAAAAACTGGCCTCGTGTAGCCCGGGCATAAGTATGAGTTGGAGTACTAGTACTCTTTGCGACTGTACGCAATTTGTTGACAGAGAATGTCTCCTGTTTAACTACTTACACCCATATGTTATGTACTTATTTATAAATTATTGTTGAATGTTAAAGCTAAGGTAATAAATAAGAGGAATCAATCTACTTAGTTTCATTTTGCGAATGCCACAAGCACTGATATTGGTGATGTCGCTAGAATAAGTTCCGTTAAGTGTTTACAAAATTGAAATTATTCCATAAAAAACGTGATACCTACAATAATAATGTATGTGTTTATATAATATTGACTGAAATATGCATAATGTAAATAAACCGAGGGATGTAAAAAATAAATTTAATAGATAAATCAAAATTTATATATATAAAAAAGGAAGAACTGAAAACCTCCTTTTCTGAAATCAGTTTTAAAAAAAGTCTGTAATTAGGTCATTAAAAATAACGTAAATAATAGAACGTAGATAACTCTGAGCTAACGGGCGTTGTTGAATCAGACTTAACATTAAGGTCCTTCAGTTCCTTATCGTGACTCCACTTCCAATTTACCAACGCTTCACTTAGCGACTGAGTGGCTTTTAAGAACTATCTGATGCACGAATCGGTGCAGAGCACGCCCACTATTTAACTATATCTCCAAAATCTTATTTCAATGAAATAAAGTCCACTATTACTCGCCCAAGTGTATATTCTAAGTGGTTCATTTGTGTGCGACAATAATGCACATGAGATCGCTGCCGCACCCAGTCGTTTCGCATTTGCGTAGGTAGATGTACCTTTATTTCTATCAGGTCAAACAAGGGCTGGCACTTAAGGCAAACAAAAATCATTATTCATATAAACACTCCTAACGAATCAATCATCATCATTCATCATTAAGCTGAAAAATAGTCACCATAGGTGTTAAAGCCATAAATGGGTCTATTTTCAAAAACGTAATTTCGCTGTCATGACATATTGGCGAATACTGAGAATATTCTGCCTTATTAGAATTGGACTTTTGGTTACAATGTAGAATCAGTCAAGTTCTAACAAGTAACCAACGAATGCCAGTCTAATGAGGAGGAATCTTTTAAATATTGGTGGCCAGAGTAATTACGCCAGAGAAAATACACCCAAATAAATTTCGAAGTAATCAATCGTACCCATGTAAAAACACACTATGAATAATTAATACAAAAATAAAAGTTTTAAAATAAAATAACCGACTTCAAAAAAAGCATCTGTATGTATTCCTATAATAATCGAAGAGTTCGCTCGATTTCTTCTCATAATCCCATCAGATCTGTCCTTGTTTGCAATGGGACCAACTGGAAGGCTTTCAAACCCAAAAATAATTTTCCAAATCCAAAGAAATGTTTATACTACTTACAGTTACTCGACTGGATCGTATGTAAATAGTAAACATTTCTAATTTGTGGCAACCCCGTAGAATTGCCAAACGTTAATGTACATACAACTTATATGCATGATGTCAAGCGCTCGTAAAAATTAGACTTGAACCGGTGGCGGGCGCGCGAGTTCTGCAAGCTAATGCACAATTTTGCCATCAATATCGTTCCCAATATAATTAGAACTATTAACCTTGTAAGACCAGTTCGTAACCGGAGGTCACGCTGCTGTGATCCACCAAAGTCGAAGATACGAGAAGACCGACATATTTTGACCCCCGATTAGAAAAGAAAAGTATTTATTCGGATAACACATCATTACACTTACATGTATGAGGCAATACACAAGAAAAAAAGAAACACAAAGATAGATGTGCAACCGAAATGGTCTCCACTCAGCAATGCAGTTGGCTGGGCTAGGCATAGCTCTGCCAACGGTGCTGGTTTTCTGTGGAGCGGTCGTGCGGGACAGCATACTGTGTAAGAAGTGTCGGTGCATATTTTAGTTTAGAGGGTTGATACATACATAAATTATATATAAAGAAAAACAAGAAAGTATAAACGATTACGAACTGTTATAACAGTTCACGGCTCAAATTTTATTCGAGACGTGATTCAGGGTGAAGTTGTGAATCAGCCTGCTGCACCAGCAATCAGGGCCAGACGAAAACTACAAGCTTAATCGTTCAACTTTTATCTCATAAGCTCAAAACATAATTAGCTAAACATTACAAACACGACTGTTATAACTATACTAAGTAGTCAGGTTGATGGATTTTTCATTATAACCTACTAAAAGTATCTAACCAGCACTTTGTCTCGGTTCATCATATCACACTAAATCACACTAATATTATAAATGTGAAAGTTTGTGACGACGTTTGGATGTTTGAATATTTGGATGTTTGTTACTAAATAACGGGGTAACAACTGGACGGATTGAGCTGAAATTTGGCATGCAAGTAGACCAAATCCTGGATTGAAATATAGAATACCTACTTTATATCCCGGTAAAGAGTTCCCTTGGGACAGTAACGGAAACAACGCGGGCGAAGCCGCGGATAAATGCTAGTTTGGAATAAATTTTTGAATATATTGCCAGATTTTACAAGTTGGGTTTACCTTGGAGCGACTGTCTTAACTACATAACCTCATAACTACCAGCTCACTAAACGAAAACCAAAAACTGCCAAATAGGGGAAATAAGTCGTGTATACGCGCATTTTGGCATAGTTATAGGAAATGGTGTTTTAAACAACATACTAAAAGTACTAATGGGTAACGGGTAGCAGTAGTAGATGGCGTTTAGGTTAATTCCTATTAAAACAGGAAGATGCGGAAGTCAAGGTACATGGCAGAATTGAAGGCGTTTTCTGGGTGTACGGTAGACGAATGGTTGAGTCGCTGGGCCGGAAATCCAGAGGTACCGGGTTCGATTCTCGGTCTGTACACAGGCGAGTGCCATTTAGTTTTTCTGTGTACTTTGATTTCCTGTATCTATATATGTATTATGTGAATAATTTATGTATCAGAATATTTTTTGCTATGGGCCACCGTTTACGAGTTAGTTATGAAAAACTAAAAAACCGGTCAAGTGCGAGTCTGACTCACATACGAAGGGTTCCGTACCACCGTACAAAAAACGTCGTAATAAACAAGTGGCAAAAGGTCTTAAATGCTGTGTAAATCAATGGCACTTAAAGCCTTTTGGTTGAGAAGTTTTTCGGCAATAACTTCAAAACGGTTTATTCGTTACTATTCAAAATAATTTTCGTTGAATGTATTTATTAAGCGTTACCTTCCTGATTTTATTCATATTTTTTGGATTTACGGTTTAAAAGTTAAAGGGGGGGGGGACAAAATTTATGCAACTTTCGGAGCGATTATTTCCCAAAGTATTCACTTAATAAAAAAAGTATATAAGAGCCTTATAATGTTTTTAAAATAACTATCGAATATACCTCACGTTGATGTTTGCTGAAAAAAATTTTTTTAGCTTCTGTTACATGTATGAAGTGCCCCCCTAGATTTTTTTATTTTTATTATTTAACTACCAAACTTAGTAGCGACATCTACATGACATCTATATTCCAAATTTCATCAGTATACGTCTTGTAGTTTTTGAGTAAAATGCCTGTGACATACGGACGGACGGACATGACGAAACTATAAGGGTTCCTTTTTAGCCATTTTGGCTACGGAACCCTAAAAAGGAACCTTAAACCCATATCTACCCAGCCCTATCCATCAGTACTTTTAGTATGTTGTTTGAGGGATCTTTACCTACAACTATATCAAAATTCGCTTATACACGGATTATTTTCCCCATTTTTCCTTCCTTTGGTGGGCTAAACTGGGAAATCAATCCCTTGGAATTAAAGTCTTCTCGCAATGTAATATGCATGCATTTATGCCTTTATTTTCTACTTATAAAATACCGCAACATTCAAAAGCAATCTAAAAATTCGATTCTATACGACGAAGCAATGCCGCCATGAGGTCATTGATGAGGTCGGCTTGCGTTGATGTCTTTTCTAGCAGCAACAAAAAGGATTTGATATTTCATTTTTAAAAGCAGTTTCTTTGTTTACTATACTATACTTTATTAATTAATATTTATTAATTTTATTACATTAAAATACCATTAATTAAGTTCAAGTTTAAATATAGAATTTACAGTCCATATGACCACTGAAAGTAGTTGAAAACAAACTTTTAACTGCAAATAAAGAAGTGATAAGTAAAATGATGACGCCTAAAGGATTTAAGCTATAATACTGCAGTGTTTCTGTTCGCAAAAGCCATATCTGTGTCTGAAATTAAATAAAAAAGTGTGGTGTAGCTGTAAATAAGTCAAGTGGTTCTTCTGTGGTGCGTGGGATTTATCAACACACATCATAAATTGCGACCAGCATAAAGATAAACTGTTTAGTTGGAACAAATTTCTTATGCGTGAAATAGTACATTACATAACTAGGGTGGTAATACAAACACTTTCCTTATTACCTCCCGTGTTGTGTACATCATTTTATGTCTACACTTGGTCAGAAAGCGGTTTTTTTCCGTACGCGCAGTGTGCGGAAAAAGTAACTTTATGACCAGGTGTGGCATAAATGGCATTATTGCGTAATAAATTGAATTCGATGATATTACTTATTATATTTAACTTTAGAACATCTCTGAAAAACATAGCAATTTGATTTGACCTCAATTGTAATATCAGTCGAGAGGACGTTTTTAAACGGTTTTATTTAGCTTATATTCCATTCGAATGAGATGACAATTACAAACAATTTTGACAAATCTCGTATGTTAGGTACTTGAATAGAACGATATGTTAGTAGGGACCCACTCTAGTTTGTCTTTGTCTCGGAATTTAAAATGTATCGTATCTGCTCACTACAATCTGTGTAATGTACATACCACACAGCGGTAAAGACGGGTAACCTCTCCGGTACAAACATACCAACCATTCAGAATTATAGTGACCTAATCAAAATTTTTCAAAATCTGGACTTTTAGTCATAAATACAATGAACCTATAGAAATGCACGAGTGAGTATGGACAATACTTTGAACTCTATATATGTTCTGTAATATTTGAAGAGTTCCCTCGATTTCTCCAAGATCTCATGAGCAGGGCCCTGTTTCATATATATGACAATGACAGGCGACAGGTGACAATTCGACATTTTGACAATTTTTCGTTTCATAAACATTACCTATGACAAATAAGTCGTGGTGGAAAAATTACAATTATGTCAAATTATCGCGACATTTTGACATATTTCTGTTTCATAAAAATTTTCCCTTGACAGGCGACAGGTGACAATTTGTCGCGAAAAACTTGACATATTTATTTTATGAAACACAAAGTTGTAATTACAAGTTGACAAATTTGTAGACTTGTCGAAGATTTCTGACAGGCGACCTCACCCAATGTCAGCGGCTACTCTACTTCTCACTAACTAATTACTTATTACGAGTGAAATGGTGCTAACATCGACACACGATAGTAGCAACAGCGATGAAGAATATTTAGTTCAACCAATACGTCGGCGTCGTCGAGCATTTAGGACAAGGGCAAACTTTACTTTTGACGTGGTTGACTCCACATTTATGGAACAATTTCGAATTTGTAAAACTACCGTCGAATACTTAATAACTAAAATAGGACAAGAACAACACTCAACAACGAGAAATTTCGCACTTACTCCCACTCAGCAAATTCTGTGCGCATTACATTGGATGGGAATTGGCGCACAATATCATATAATTGCAGATGCACATGGAGTAAATAAAGTGACTATACATCGTTGTGTAAAATGCGTCTGTGGATTACTGACTAGTGAATTATTTGGAGAGAAAGTTCGCTGGCGATGGCGCTGCGATTTCCTTCCATTTATTAATTTTTTTTTCGTGCGTTAAGCGTTCACTAAATTTGCCAAACAAAATTTCTCGGTTATCGGCCCAAAATTATTATTTTCGTGTCCATTTTACTTGTTGTACTAATACCGAACAAATTCAAGAATGCTAGTCAAAATTATAATGAAGAAAAGACAACCATTTTTATTGCTACCCTCATACTGCTATATCATTTTACCAAAAAAGTATGCTGTGACATATTTGTCGCAATTTACGACAATTATGTCGATTACCATGACAAAAAAGTCTTGACAATTTTCTTAAATACTGACATTTTAAAACGGACATTTGTAGACTTTTATGAAACGCGATTAACAGTGACAATTTTGTCAACTATTTACCTGTCGCAATCGGACATATTTGTCACGTTTATGAAACAGAATTTGTAGCTACAATTCGACAATTTTGTCAAAAACTGACAAATTGTCAACTTGTCACGTATATGAAACAGGGCCCAGATCTTGATTTTATTGCAATTTAAGACTGCCTCGGAGGTATACCCTTTCAAACAAAAAAGAATTTTCCAAATCGGTTCATTCATACACCTTCGAGTAATCGGTGAACAAACACACGCAAAAAAAACATACAGACGAATTGAGAACCGTCCATCTCTTGAAAGTCGGTTAAAAAGACCTAGAATGATGAATGACGTTTATGCAAAGTTTTTTAAGAACTTGTAATCTGCAGCGTGTACACATTTGAGTGTGACTATCTTTTTCCCATAGTGACGTTAGCAATGTAAAATGTGGGTTTCAGAATATTCTATTATCCTATGAGTATATGTACCTATATAATGTATATAAATATTATATTTTAAATCTGATTACTCGGATTGGCGGTTTTGTTCGACTCCTTATGTTAATACAACCGGACATTAGGTGATTTCGACCTTGGCTTGTTGTCACTAGCTAGGCAAATCCACACACTAGGACGTCTAGTTTTGTTACTATTTCAAAAGTGGTGTGGAGTCAAAATAACTATGGACGGACGGACATGACGAAACTATAAGGGTTCCGTTTTTGCCATTTTGACTACGGAACCCTAAAATAGGAAGAAGGTTGAACCATGATAATGGGCAGTAGTAATAGGGGAAATAATAAATGACCCGTCTTACTACCAGAGCAGTTAGTGGTAACACCCCAAAAAAAATACCCGAGTTACTATTGGTAATAAGATGGGTATTAACACGGGTAACGAAGGAATAAAAGCGTAGGTACCTACCTAATGACGTAATCGTTCATAGTGGTCAAATCGTCTATTTATTTTCAGCAGTTTTTGATCATCTTGAAAATCGTTTAAAAGAGTTATATACAAGTGAAAAGTAAGGAGAAAATAACTTCCTACTTCGTCAATCAGTCAGTTAGTTAAAAAGAGTGTATATCAGTCAAGAGAGACAGTGCATTTAAAATTACGAACAAGAACTTGTTTATGAATATAAAAAACATGTTCTCACAAAAGTCACAAATTGTACTAAGTATATTGTAGTGGTGTTTAGCGTTATTGTATCAGCTGGCAGTATCTCGTTTCGGAAAGGTGGGAAACGGATCTGTAGCACCAATGCCATAGTGCCGTGAAATACCTAACAAATAAATACATTATTTATGTAAATGCTGTGTAGCTAGTCACAAATTGTGTGACTCTGTATTGTATTGTAATTGATGAATAAAAAATAACTGGCCAAGAGCATGTCGGACCATGCTCAGTGTAGGGTTCCATAGCCGTAACTATAAGGAAATGCGCTACAGATAAAAATAAAGCTAATTCATTAACACCTGACTACGAAAAAGACTATGACAAGATTTCTGCTTGCGTGAGATGTTTCATGACTTTTGCCTATTATTTCAGAACGCAGGTTCTTGCAAAGGCGCTCGGTCTTCGGCTTTGCAGCCTGAAACTCGTCCTTTTAGGCTTCCGAAAATGAGACACAAATATGCCTTTGGCCTTAAGCGGTTCTCGGCCTTCGGCCTCCGTTGGACTTTCTGGGGATATAAAACGCTTGCAGAGAAGCTTGCCAGTCTTCGGGCTCGTTAAAATTGTTTAATTTGCTACCTTTTGGCTTCGCTTGTATTTATTGCGGTATATAGAACACTTCCAGAGGAGCTCGGCCTTCAGCCTCGTAGCCTGAGGCTCGCCCTTCGGGCTCGCGGACATGACACTGCTACATATTTTTGCGTAAGACCACCTGGGACTCGTCGAGCCTTCAGCCTCACTTGAAATTACTACATGGCACGTGCAGAGGACCTTGCAACTTGAAACGTTCTTCATAAGATCAGTCACAAGTGGTGGTGAACCGCGAAGTGATAGCGGAGGCACCCTTACTGGAATAGTACATTACACAACTAGGGTAGTATTACAAAGAAAGGCCGAGATCGCAGATGTTTACGGCCCGAGCCGCAGGCGAGGGACGTAAATATGCGATCGAGGGCTTTCTTTATTACCTCCCGTGTTGTGTACATACTCCATTTTATGAGTTAGTGCACTACTCGTCATTTTCCCTGATTCGCCATTTTCGTTAATTCGTCAGTTTCCCTAATTCGTCAATGCCATCAAAATCTTTAATACGTCAATAATTTTTTAACCTGATATTTTTAAGCGAATGATATTATGATATTATCGAGTCTTTGGGGCCAATATCAATGAACGAAATATTTTTAACATATTTTTAACTTTAAAATTGTACCCCATGACATCTTATTTAATGAATTATGTGACATGTAAAATACCTTATATTTTACCAATAAAAGAAAAAAAAAAAGTGTTAGAACATAATAGTCTGAATAATGTACTAAAAAAAAACAGGAGGAAAACGTAAGGGCGCGGCCCCATGTCGACGGCACGGCGCCGTCCGCCGTGGAACGGCACGGCGCCGTCACCGTGCGACGGTACGGCGTCGTGCCGTCGGACGGCGCCGTGGACGGCGCCGTGAACGGTGCCGTCCAAATAATAAATGATACCGACAATGACACATGACGAGTCGAAGAAAATGACCAATTAGGGAAATTGACGAATTAAAGATTTTGATGGCATTGACGAATTAGGGAAACTGACGAATTAACGAAAATGGCGAATCAGGGAAAATGACGAGTAGAGCACTAACTCATGACAGAGCTATTGTAAGCGTATCGGTGAAGAGCAGGCTTTTGTTTGTGAACGTTTTGTTTGTTGCTATTGATAATTAGATTGCTCTAATACATACTCTGGTCTGGAGCTACATCTGTAATATATTTAAATTGCCACGTAATTCAATACGACTTGATGAGTTTTATTTGCAGATGTTTTAGCCCTTTACTTTTTTGGGGATCAACTTAATTTTAGTTCCAACAGACTAACAAGACAAACCTAACGATACCCGACACATTTGTATCGGCTCAGTAATTTTTGATTTATTGATTTATGATATGAGGGAACAGACGAACACACATACATTTATGTATACATAAGGCACTAAAATTATAATCCTTCTTTTTCAATCGCGTAAAAATACGATGTAAAAAAGTATACCGACAAAAGAGCGTAGGTATCATCATAGCAATTACGTCCTTTTGTTGAAAAGCGCAGTTTATTGGCAATAACTCAAAAACGGTTAATTCAATCTAATTGAAAATAAGTTTCATTGGAAGTATTATTACCTTTGTGATTTTTAGGGTTCCGTAAATCCGCACCAAAATGGTAAAAAAGGAACCTTATGGTGTGACTCTGTCTGTCTGTCCGTCTGTCACAGCAAGATATCTCAGGATCTACCTACTGATGATATCGTCTTGAAATTTGGGTTCGTTTGAAAGGGTTCCATTTTTGCAATTTTGGCTATGGAACCCTAAAACGTTCTCCTTGTAGACGATAATATGCATGTCTCGCTTCTGGTATTGTACAGATATTCCGATTTATCAAGAAAATATAGTTTGGGTTTTTAAACGTAGGTATTATAAGTAAATAATAGCCAATTAAATATGTTTCTTTAGACTGTATAATTAATTACATAAATATACCGACCCTGCAGTATAATATAGATATAAGTTATAGTGTCTGATACTTTAGCCCAAATTTGAGTCAAGATTTATATTACAGTAAAAACTTCCGACTACTAAATAGGTATTTGAATTTTTCATTTTGATTTAGCTGATACGGCAAAACAAAAAACAGGTAGGTACCTACCTAAATATCTTAGCAGCATATACATCTGCATTTGTGCAAGTTAATCAAATTGCAATGGCAGATATTTATTGCAGCGGAAGAAAGGCCAAAGTGACACTAATTGGTTGTACAAGTCGCGAAATACGCGAGTAAAAGCATATTAAAAGCTCTATGCTGCGCTAATGTGTTCACGATCGCAGACACGGCTGGAGTCCGGAACATTCGAGTGAATGCACTGCACTGCTATAAATACGAGCTGCGACCAGGTCGCGATTTACTTCCAAGCCCATTGTTGACGACACCACAGATTGCAAACTGTTCAACATCCGCGATGCAAGCGTACGGGGTAAATGTTGCATAATTATTTGTTTTTCATTAATGTTTAAGGTCATATTCAGTATTTTCTAACCTTTTGAACATGTAATACATAAACCGCCGTGAGTCTTACGTCTATCTAACTCTTGATAAGAATGTACTCTATAATGAGTGAATGTAGTGCTTTATCTTATATACACCCAGGAATAATACGTAATAGTTGTCATACGGCCACAACTGCTCTTGGCCACTATTAGTCCCTTCGGCGTTCAAAAGGTTGAGGATCTGCGTGTACTTTATAATGACAAAATTATGACGCTCTATGTATCAACATTGATCTAGATTTGCTAATCCAAATCGTATAATAAATACCTACTAATCGAGATAAATGCATCGCATACGAATTAAATGGTCATTCCGCCTGATCTAGAAAATCTTATAAAAGCAAGGGTTAATTCATTTATAGGCAATTAGTTAATATTACTTAAATAAAATCTTGCTATTTGAACTCACTTTTGTCTCTATTTAAATCTCTTAACCCCCATTTATATTTCCAGATATTATTCTGCCTCTTCCCAATGGTCGTTGTCGGCATTGTAGTAAAAGACTTACCGCGACCTAACGAGTACAAGTATTCATACAAAATCGAAGACCCGACAACCGGAGACTCCAAGAGCCAGCATGAGATGCGTCGCGGGGATGTTGTCAGCGGCTTCTACTCCCTCGTGGATCCCGACGGGACCCGGCGAACTGTCAAATACACGGCGGATCCAGAACATGGCTTCACTGCCGTCGTTCATAGAGAAGCTGCCGTCGAGTCTTTACCGCAACCTTACGCTTATCAGGACATCGAGCATCAAGTCCCGTCGCTGTACGTCGCGGACGTTGCGACATCCCCGCCGCACTCGGGACCGGTTCTGTACACCAAATTGTCGTATCCTAAAACGAATTACGAAGACAAACCGGCCTTCTATTTCACTCCCGCGAATGAAATCAAATCTGATCGTGAGAGTTTAGCGCAAGGACAGTACTTTCAGCCGGCTACCGGTTATAAAGACTACAAATAGATATAGCGTACCGATGTACCTGTTACTTTGTTTTTATTGTCAACGTGTTTTCCTATGATTGTGATACCTACATTTAATAAATATAAGTGTGTTGAGTAGAATTCTAGAATGTAGTGATAGAGAATCAGGGTAATGTAATAAATATATTGTATTTTCTTTTTGTTTTAACGAATGATTCGGTTAGAGTATAATAAATGAATGAACTTGATTTACTACTTTGCATGGCATAACAAACACGAGAGAAACCATTTAAATGATGTGTATACATAATATAAAACTATACGACTTGAACTCCCACTAATCTTGACTACCGCTTTAGCTTAGTTGGTAGTGACCCTGCCTGCGAAGCAGGAGGTCCAGGGTTCGAATCCCGGCAAGGGCATTTATTTGTGTGATGAGCACGAATATTTGTTCCTGAGTCATGGATGTTTTCTATGTATTTAAGTATTTGTATCTATTAAATATATCGTCGTCTAGTCTCCATAACACAAGCCTTATTGAGCTTACTATGGGGCTAGTTCGATTTGTGTAAGATTGTCCCCTAATATTTATTTATTTATTTATTATTTATTAATCTGCATACGGGTACAATGTCATCAACAGACTAACATACTTCCTAAGGTTCTGAGTCAATAACGTAAATTAGATATAATCCTAATGATTATTCTACGGTCCTTTAACCTAAATCTAGTTATAAATCTTAGTGATAAGAGATTCAGATGAACTCGAATCCTAAACTTTCCCATAATACACCAATATTGCGCATATCTACATATTAAAAACATCATTCAAAGGTAAGATATGATTAACGTAATACCTATTCGCTGGGTGCGAAGTATAAGGTGGGGGAACCACGAAACGATCGCAGCGCGCTTCATGGCCAAAAAAGGAACTTTCGGCAGACCAGCTGTCACTTTTTACTAGCGAAATTTACGTTTTTAGTTGGCAAAGTGCCCTGCAGCAACACAAAAAAAAAAGTCCGCCGTATTTGTAACCGCTAGTTGGCGCTGTAATCGCGCACCCAGCGAATCACCATATTGTTGTGGACTGCAAACGGCAACATATAATAATAATAAGTAACTTTCGTCGATCGTAGGTTCAACTGCAGTACGTAAGGCACAGGCTGAGAACAGGAGAAGAATTTACAGCTGTTAAATAATACTCATAAAAATTGTATTGTAATTGCGTCGTGAGCAAACAGTACGGTAAGCCACCACGGCTGTGCGAGATAGCGAAGCGGTGTCCGAGGAAAAATGCACCAATACCGGCTATGCTGACTGAGTTCAGACACGCTAATTGGTGTTTTTTTCTTCGCCGACCGCTTAGCTATCTCTCCCGGCTCTGGTGGAAATGCAGCCTTATGTGGCGCTCCGGTGCAGCGCCCGCGCCGGGGCAAGGTCGGCGAAGTGGGGCGGCGAGCGGTAATCCACTTACAACGCAGCATAATAGGACTTAGCAGGAGGATTAGTCAAGACAAAGAGAATTAATTACTATGACAGATCAGATTCGTCACTTTGCTTTGTACTCAGCTTCATCTATAGCTCTCTCTGCGTAAACTTCATTATGGTAGGGTTGAATTTTAATATTATCTCTAGATTGAAAACCAGTGAGTCTAAAACGATAGTGTTAATGACAGGCATAAGGCATTGCTCTTTATTTGTAAGCATTTGTACGAACGATACGGGAGCTGTGTACAAACAATGACACAAACCAGAGATCCTAGTATATACAAAAAGCCTATCACCTACTTCCCACTGGGTTGCATTGCATGTTAGATATTAGGCTACCATGACATAGAATATCTCGAGGAGTAAACAATCGTAAAACAATAAAATTAAATTCAGTACATTTTGTGCTACCGTATCTCAAAAATAAAAATAAAACGGAAACCTATAATGGTCCATTTCTGTCTTCCGGCCGGAAAGTGTCCGCTTGCCGGCCGCTGCGCTAAGATGACGCTTTCTGACTCCGTCGAACAGAAAAATAGTATACAAACCTTAGCCAGTAAATAAGAAAGCCTCAGATTACATGTAATTGTAGGCCGAGGCGAAGCCGAGCCTGAGACATTTCTTACTTTACTGGCCTCGGTATGTAATATACTATTAAAAACTACGCACGTTTGCTCACTGGAGATTGCGGTTGAAAATTGGCGGCTATAATTTATAGCATTACTATGAAAGTACTGATGGTAAGAGTGATATGCTATAAAAAAATAGGAAATAAAATGCTTAAAAATCACATGAAATTAGTAAATAGATGATATTTACTATTTAGACTGTAGGCGAAACTGCGGTAAAAAGCTAGTAAACAATTAAATACGGAACCAATTTATTGGGCAATCAGCAGACGATGGGCGCGATAGGGCAGAGTTCAAACCAGTAGCCGCAGGCGCAACGTTTGGGCTCCGACGAGTGCAGCCACATCCACTCGATGTGACCCGTGTCGGGCGTGCACTTGCAGCCCACGAGGCGCTTGTCGAAGGCGCTAGGAACCAGGTTAGGCCGCTCGCGAGTGCCTGGACCTAAAGGTACGTTTGATGCAAAATAATACAAGTCTAACGAGAAGAAGCCAATTGTCATCATATAATGCTACCGATATAAGCGTTCCAGACATATAACTAGACTTTGCACTCTTGTTGCTTAGACATTACGATATTATGAGGAGTGGAATAGCATGAATTAATACGAAAACCTAATCTGCTGTTGTCCAATCGAATAGTAAACAGAGTTATTTTATTACTTAGGTGCCTATTCACAATATTATAAATTATCTAGTCAGATGATCATTATCTTTCGTTGACTTACTCTTGTTTTAAATGATTTGCGGTTAGTCTACGTTTTGTTGCAGAATAACTATATTCTATTTCAAATAATAGTTTTTCATATGTACATAGGTAGCAACTATTTTGAATAGAAGATTTTTTATACAAATGCACGGAAATTATTATAAAGTATAGTAGATATACAAATATTTAAACCATTACTAAGCCTATAGAAGTACTTTGATTTTTTATTTATTTTGAGAAGCTATATTTTTCATTTAAACTAGACCGTGCAGTTTACTCCCGAATCACCCTGTTGTGACGTCATGGCGACAGAGTGCGGAGTCTACATATAACAAGTCAGGGTCTTTGTGACCTCCCTTAAAGTACATAATGTAGAAGGCACTCGCGGCGTGCAGAGCCAAGAGGTTATACTATAATTATCATGTCTCTTTTACCTCTCTTGAAGCTCAGGATGCGGAAGGGGTCGCAATCGCCTGCGAGGTGGGCGAGCAGCTCTCGTTTCTCAAGCCCCGTAGCGTGTTCTAGCGGATCGTGGAACTCGCCGTAGACGCGTGTTCCCACTCGCCGCATTAATGGTACTAATCGATTCCACTTCAGCATGGTAGTATAATTAGCTGAAATCAGTAATACATGAAAGCTCTGCCGTGACTAATACTACGAGTATTATAACTTAAACTACCAACCAATTTAGAATTTCCTCATATTCCCTATGAAATTCAACCACTATAACTCTTATAAATAAATGTATATTTCATACCTAAAAACTTACTTTTGATACTTCAATGAAACAAACGATAGTGAATTAACAAATAACTTTTTCTCCTGCGATGAAACCAACAACCGAATTGATAAATCGTAAATTGATCATCCAAATATTTTTCAGCGCGTTGACGTAGATGTGATTTGACAAGGTAAAATTTAATTTGACAAAGGATATATTGAGAACTTAAATACGTATAACCTATTTTCTAAAAAAAGGAATAACTATTTGAACAGACTTCAAATGCCAAAGCTTCTCATTTGTTCAGCTTTGTTTAATTTGCCTTTAAATTACCTAGGTATATGAAAGCCTAGCAAAATAATTGACTTGAAGGCGACTATGGAAATAATGTGTATAATACTCATTGATTTCCAAATGAACGACCTACATAATAAGAAGTAACAGGTGCGTTAATTTGGATGCAAATTAAAAATAATTTAGGCAACTGTCAACTGTCGAAAACGACAGTTTGGACAACAAAACTCACTAATCTTATGTTTATGTACATTGTACATTAAAAGCATTCTGAGAGCAATAAAAAATGACCTGTTTTATGTTTAAAGGGGAAACACAACAATTCATAACTAAATCACGTGTCGTGTAGGTATTTTTAGATCTTAAGCTGCATTCCATTCTAGTAAATTTCGTTCTGATTAGTGTGTGTTCTAATTATACCCACCGTAAACTACAACAAGTGGTTTTTATTTCAGCAAATAGTCTCCTTTACTGTTTTTAACGACGAGCATGGTCTACAAGGGTCCTACTTAATTGGAAGGCAAGTTATAAATTGGTTAGTTCTTTTTAGCATCTCAGTCCTAAAGTAGGCCTAATGTAGTCCTAGTTATTGAAACAGGCCAATTTTTGATATAATCATGATCGACTCTACCATATCTATAAAATAAAAGATGTTATTTATTTATTCAAATTTTATTGCATAAAAGAAAGTTATCGTTCAAAAGGCGAACTGAATGCCTTCCGGACTGTTGGTTCCACTGCTAGGTTCCACTAGTGGCTCCAGCAGGATTTCCAAGTACTCGTACTACCAAATATTAGTTTTAGGCAGTATAATTTTGGCTACATTTGACTTGAACCCAAGGACCTTAAAATAAATAACCGGACGATGCATCGCCAACTGATAACTGAAGTATTTCTAGTGAGCCGGTTGCTTTGTACTTACGAGGCACACACATCTATTCCGATAAAATCGACGATTACGAACAAAAAATTAAATCATTTGAAACCACCACGAAGCATCTCGAAAATACCTGTGTGGATATAAAAAATAAATACAAAAACATGGAACTGAAATATCAAGCAATGGAGCAAAAACTCAATACAATGGAACAAAGTCAACTAGCTAACAGCCTAGAAATATGTGGGGTAGAAGAAACAGAAACCGAAGACGTCCTGCAAATTACCAGCGATATAGCCACAAAAATCCAGTGCAACCCCAAAGATATCATAGAGGCCTATCGAAAAACAACCAGGCCACGACAAACGCAAGGCCAGACGACCACCAGCTATCCTCCCGTCATTGTGGTCCAGCTGCGAAACGGGTGTCGGGCGCAATGGCTGGATGCCGCCAGGGACAAAAACAAGGTTGTCATATCAGAAGACACCGACGACGTCGGCACTACAGCACCGGCGCAACAGCAGGAAGGAAGTAGGCACCTCAAAATCTATCTACGAGAACCACTGACACCATACAACTCCTACCTACTTTGGAGAGCTAAGGCAGAGTTGAAAAAAACAAATATATGTAAATACGTCTGGCCAAAAGACGGACAAATTCTGGCCCGGAAAGCTGAGAAAGAAAAAACCTTCAATATTCGCTCGGTGGCGGATATTGAATATATTAAACTCCAAATAGGAAATATCCAAACTACAAATCTCTCATCTAGTACCTAAGGATATGCAAACTGTGTGTACGTACTACGCAGCGATAACATAATCTCATAAAAAATGGCTAACATAAATATATCAACACAAATAAATGAAGGCAACTACGCAGAATGGAATGACTTCCTTAAAATAAAAAATATAAACTGGAACCGCAGCTTCAATATTTTCCACGTTAACATACGATCTACCATCAAAAATTTCTCACAACTAGAATACATAGTATTAAACAGTGAGCAAATCATTCATCTAATAGCTATTACTGAAGCCAATATCCCAGAGACATGCAAACAGCTGTTCGAACTAAAAAACTACGACATGTACACGGAGCTACGTACAAACCGGCGAGGAGGGGGTGTGATCGTATACGTTCATAATAGTGTTACTTTTTCTAGAAAACAATTGAACACCGTGAGCTTCGAGTGTGTAGCAGGTACGCTGAAAATGGAGAAAGGTATGACGTTGAACTTTATTACTACCTATAGACCGCCACAAACAAATAAAACTACGTTTACACGAGAACTATCGGAATTAGTGTCACAGTTTGAACTACGAAGTGCGTGTGTATTATTAGGTGACATGAACATTGACCTGAAATCTAGTTCCCCGGCTGTCACGGACTACGTTAATAAACTATGTCAGCTAGGTCTGGAGTGCGGTATCAATCAATATACAAGGATAGAGAAACGAGGTGATGTCACAACAAAATCCTGCATAGACCATGTGTTCGTGCGCAGCTGGAACTGCAGTGAAGTTCACACCGCTGTCGTAAACAACGCGCTAGCCGACCACCTGATAACCGGTTGCGTTATCACGGGCGCTGCCACGGCCAGCGACAGGAACGGTCATCAACTCGTTAACAAATTAGATGATAAAAAAGTGCACAGTGAACTAAAAAAAATAGACTGGAGCGTACCCTTAGCATACGATAACCCAAACGATATTATGAACTATATTTCTAATAAATTTACGCAAGTATATAATAAATGTACCTATGTAGCAAAAATTAAGTTAAACAGAAAAGAGTCTTGTAAATGGATAAATACTAAGTTAATCAACATGTGTAAGAAGCGTAAGGAACTTTATAATAACTGGCGCAAAGATGAAAGTAATAATTTAAAACGATTATTGTATAATAAATATAGAAACAAAACTAACAAATTAATAGAGGCATCTAGGAACAACTATATTAAAAACGAAATATGTACAAACTTTAGAAACCCCCGTAAAGTATGGGACATAGTCAATAGAATAAGTGGTAGAATAAGTAAATGTATCGATCGTACTATTATGAAACATTTTAATGGAAATGCTCGAAACTTAACAAATGAATTTGCTTGTGAATTTAAAAAAAATGTTAAAAATGTGTGCTGCACTTGTGATTCTCCACTATTGAACCCAGAGACATACCGTTATACACCTAAAGTAGCTATGAGATTAAAAAAAGCGGATAACTCAACAATATTTCATATAATAAAAAAACTAAATAATAACAAAAGCCCCGGGGCCGATAAAATTCGTGTTGCTGATTTAAAAACCATAATAAAAGAAATTACACCCTTAATTACCCATCTAATCAATACTTGCATTACGACATCCACTTATCCTGACGCACTAAAAATAGGCATAATTCGTCCCATCCACAAAAAAGGCCCATTCAAAGATTATAACAATTATAGACCTATAACTATCCTGCCATGCATAGATAAAATAATTGAAAGGTACCTCGGGGCCGAATTAAACAAATTCTTTAATAGTAATAATATCATAAATACTAAACAGTACGGCTTTCAGCAAAACCGAAGTACCTCTCAATTATTAACTAAATTTACAAACGAAGTAAATGGATACCTAAATGAGCGGAAGCAAGTAATTGCCATCTTCATTGATTTTAGCAAGGCATTTGACACCCTCGGATATTCTACGCTATTTGCCAAGCTACGGGACAATGGTATACAAGGGCCCCTGCTCAAATGGTTCCAGGACTATCATAGCAGACGGTACACGATGGTAAAGATAGCAGGTGAACTCAGTGAGCCGCTGCTCACGGAGGAAGGCACGGCTCAAGGTTCTATTATTGGTCCATCTGAATACTTAATCTATGTCAACGACATGAGTAATATTTTCTGTGGGGGTTCTGTATACCAGTTCGCCGACGACACTTGCATAGTCACCGCTCATAAAGATTTAATTGAAGCTCAAAATGTACTGCAACACAATTTCAATCAGCTATGCAAATGGGCACACGATGTAGGTTTAGTCATAAACGCCAAAAAAACCAAAGTTATCCATATCCACTCCCCACACACTAAAGAAATAGGTGTCCCGCGAATTATAGCACACGAGCACCATTGCTTACATAACCCTAGCCGTAACTGTGCATGTGATGCGCTCGAACTCGTGACGCATCACACCTACCTAGGCCTAGTTATTGATAACAACTTTAATTGGAGACCGCACGTGGACCACATATGCTCAAAACTAAGATCTATCACGGCTCAGATGGCCATCCTTAAATATAAGCTACCGTATAAAATTCTACGAATACTTTACTTATCACTTGCAGATTCAATAATTTGTTACGGCATTAGCAGCTACGGACGAACGTACAAAACCTATCTCGATAAAATATATAAATTGCAATTGTCATTACTGAAAACTATCGTATCTGATCGCATCAAGACTAGCCATAAAAATGATAACGCAGGTCTATTCAAACATTGCAAAGTTATCAGTGTATTCAATAGATTCTGTTTGTCATTACTGACTGAGGAATGTGACGTTGTACCCTCACTGGAACAACAATGCCGTCCTAATCACCTGCGCACCCTAGATTATCTACCAGCCTACTCGCTTCCATGCAGTAATAATATTTACGGTAAAAGAACAAATGCCTATCTAATCCCATTCATTCTTAATCACCTACCGAAAGACTTGCTACATGATACCATAAATAATATTACTAGCACTGGAAAGTGCAAAAAAATCCTAAAGAAACACTTTCTAGAAACTGATAGTTATATTCATATTTCTGTACCTACATAGACAATTAGTTAAATAAGCAAAAATGTAAATGCGGACTGATCCGCGCGATCTCGCCATCTATTATAAAAACCATTAAGGTTTCCTATAGTGGCATAAGCATGTATCACACCCTATATGTTAACATTATTTTAGTTTAAATAAATTAAAAAAAAAAAAAAAAAAACATCAATAAGTTTTTTCCTACTACCTACAGCACGCACACATTGACCTGACCAACCAGCGTTAAAAAAAACCGGCGGACTAGAGGTGCTTCAGTTCTTTGTTAGCGAGCTATTTATCCGGTCCTTGGTTAAACCTCTATGGTTTTAAATAATTTAACATTTTCTTGTGTTTATTGTTGTTGATGTTCAGCTTTACGAAATTTGAATTTCCTACATTTAGCAAATTCACTTAGAGGGTAAATAGCAGGAATGAACTGATATAGTAGATTGTTCAACTAGGGACTAAAACAAGCCATAATGACACGAGGTGTTTAGCCACCCGAGCGTAGCGAGGGTGACTATAGATCGAGTGTCATTATGGTTGTTTAGTCCCGCGTTAAACACTCTACTTTTCACTTTGAATGCGAGGAAAAAAACGACGTTCTATTACACAAAATTACAATATTTATTGTTCCGTACTTTCGGTATAAAGTTGCACTATACACATTAATTGTTGAAATATTGTGCTCAATACGATTAATGAACATTCAAAAAGCAAAGAATTTTTTTTCCGCCGTTCTTTATTTTTTTTTTACTTAGTGAAGTCACTCAGGCTTTAAATGCTGGCATTTTTGGCTGGAAGTGAAAATGTTATTTTCACTTCTCATGCTCTTAAAATGTTAATTTAGTCTCTGTATATCGGGACTAAAGTTCCTTATTAATCTCTAGGGATTAAAGTAATTTTTTTTTAATTGACTTTGAAAACCCCTAAACAGCCAATCGGGGTGTTTGTGGTTGGAATATTGTGGCCGTTTTTAGTGATTGTGTATAGACAATTTTTGGGTGTGAAAATAACCTAAAAAGACAACTGTGCAAAAATATTAAGAAAATAACGATTTAATATAGTAATAATGATTAATTATTACTTTTAACAGTAACTTAATTTTATTTTGCATGATCCAATTAGTTTTAAAATAGGTAGTTTTCACGTTTGAACGTTGGCTAAAAATGCCAGCATTTAAAGCCTGAGTGACTTCACTAAGTAAAAAAAAATAAAGAACCGCGGAAAAAAAAATTCTTTGCTTTTTGAATGTTCATTAATCGTATTGAGCACAATATTTCAACAATTAATGTGTATAGTGCAACTTTATACCGAAAGTACGGAACAATAAATATTGTAATTTTGTGTAATAGAACGTCGTTTTTTTCCTCGCATTCAAAGTGAAAAGTAGAGTGTTTAACGCGGGACTAAACAACCATAATGACACTCGATCTATAGTCACCCTCGCTACGCTCGGGTGGCTAAACACCTCGTGTCATTATGGCTGGTTTTAGTCCCTAGTCTAGTTGAACAATCTACTATTATGCCACACTTGGCTATAAAGTGGCTTTTTCCGCACGCTGCGCGTACAGAAAAAGCCGCTTTCTGGCCCAATGTAGACATAAAAATATGTACACAACACGGGAGGTAATAAATAAAGCCCTCGATCGCATATTTACGTCCCTCGCTACAGCTCGGGCCGCAAACTTCTGCGATCTCGGCCTTTCTTTGTATTAACCACCCTAGTTGTGTAATGTAAAATGTACTATTAAGCACTATGATAGTCTCAAAACCATTAGGTACCTATTTTATTTATTTTTATTGTGGTGAGAGTCTAAATTATTTATTTGAGGTTATAGAATATGTTCTTATTATGACGAACAATAATTATATGGCAAGGCAAGGACGAGCCGCCCAAAGAAAGCCGCCCGCCATGCAAGTGATATTTCCAAGCCCGAAATCGATCAAAGCTTGATCTTATTTAAATATAATACGGACTAATTCAGTATACCACCATGTCAAAAAGGATATCATATTAAGATGTTCACATTAAGCAACTCTTTACTGCGACCGGTTTATACGAAGTCATACTCGGCACAATGATATAATGCAACGCCTCGGGCATTCGGGCGGTGTATAAAAAGTCGGCAAGATACAATTGCGGCACATTCAACTTGAGGTTTACTCACGGTGAAGTCACTCATCTCATCCCAAATGGCTTTCAAGGTACGATCAAGCTTTTAGCGTGTGTATAATTAGCGTTATTATTGCCTTGAACGGCATCTACCTACATTTATTTTATTAGTCGGCACTCGTAATTGATATGGCAATTAATATTTGCTTAAAGTAATCTGCCTAATTAATAGATATTTTACTGTCAATTTATAGACATAATTAATCTTAGAAGAATTTTGTATCTTGCTGATTGGTGTTAACGCGAACATCTAGCCTGTTGCGTATACCTACTTAAGTAGGTACTTTGAGCAACATGTAGCCATGAACGAACCACTACGGCTAAACGGCAAATTTTTAAGGATAATGTACCTACATAGTGGAGACAATAGCACTGTGCTCGTAATTCCGCTTCCGCTTTACATGCAGACCTCTACTCTACCTAGCAGCTTGGCGTGCAAAACTACGCCAGCTATACTTGAAGATATGCTTGATACCACGCCACTGCTACCTACCTAATTCACCCTTAACATAAGGAGGTAGTTTGATATGTAAAGCCCAATATTGATTATAGGTACACGTATGTACGATTAATATTAGTAACAATATTAAAATGAAGATTGGTTTGTTCCAGCTGGTAGTGTTGGTGTGCGCGATCGCGACAGTGCGCGCGGGAGTGGTTGCCCCCGCCGTGTACTCGCACGCGGCGCCCGTCGCGTACGCCGCCGCGCCGGTCGCGCACGCCGCCCCAGTAGCCTACCACGCCGCCCCCGTGGCCTATGCCGCGCCCGTCGCCAAGGCTTTCGCCGTCGCCCCCGTCGCCAAGGTCGTCGAGGACTACAACGCCCACCCGCAATACAGCTTCGCGTACGACGTGCAGGATGGTCTCACCGGCGACTCCAAGACCCAGCACGAGTCCCGCGATGGGGACGTCGTCCACGGTTCCTACTCCGTTGTGGACCCTGATGGCACCAAGCGTACCGTCGAGTACACCGCTGATGACCACAACGGCTTCAACGCGGTTGTGCACAAGGAGCCCCTTGCCGTCAAAGTCGCTGCTCCTGTGATCGCTAAGGTCGCCGCCCCCGTCGCCTACCATGCCGCGCCCGTCGTGCACTCTGCCCCCGTCGTGCACTCTGCCCCCGTCGTGCACTCTGCCCCCGTCGTGCACGCTGCTCCAGTGGCGTACCATTCCGCCCCTCTGTACCACCACTAAACTGGATCTGCATAACTAGTCATTTTTATTTATTGTCAAATGCAACCGTGGCATTAAATAAACAATTATTTTAAATGTTATTTAATTATTTCATAATAACCCGCTCTGGGTCAACGAGGGGACTACAGCCCATTCACTGCCATTTATAACAGCGGGCCTGTGTCCAGCAGTGGAACGTATATAGGTTGATGATGATGATTTTATTATTGACAAGAGAGCGAAGCATCTTCGTTTCAGCTTAGGCAAGAATGCTTTCGTATGTCCGGCGGATGTCGGTATGTTCTCCTCTACAGGTCGCATTTCTCAAGCCATTCTCGTGTGTCGTGGCGGGGCCATGTGGGTTGACAGATTCACGAGGTCTACAGCTCATAGAGCCACTTAGTATTATAAGTTGCAAAACGTACAAAGAATGTTTAAGTAATACATTACACAACCAGGGTGGTAATAGTACATAACACAACTAGGGTGGTAATATAAAGAAAGGCCGAGATCGCAGATGTTTGCGGCCCGAGCTGCAAGCGAGGGACATAAATATGCGATCGAGGGCTTTCTTTATTACCTCCCGTGTTGTGTACATCATTTTATGACTACACTTGGCCAGAAAGCGACTTTTTCCGTACGCGCAGCGTGCGGAAAAAGCCACTTTATGGCCAGGTGTGGCATAAAACAAAGAAAGGCCGTGATCGCAGATGTTTGCCGCCTGAGCTGCAAGCGAGGATCGTAAATATGCGATCGAGGGCTTCCTTTATTACCTCCCGTGTTGTGTACATAATTTTATGTCTACAATTATAAAATAAATAATATACACCGTGCCCCCGAATAACCCGAAATTTTTTAACCACGTATTCCTGATGGTATTACTAATAAATAACGTTATATGAACATAGGTCGAATTTTGTCATTTTACATTAATAGTCTTATGGAACAAAATAAATCAGTAAATTGAGCTCCTCCTTATAAACATGTCCTTAGGTGCTCAGGAAAAGATATCAAAAAGGAAAAAAAAGCTAAAATGGAAACAAAAGGTAAATTTTTTGGACTCATAGTCACTTACCATCAAATACTGCGAAGGTTAATTGCTGTTTCGTTAAAAGATTTAACAAAAGATGTAAAAGTATCTTAGTCACATTTATTAGGGCTTGCTACACACTTGGGAGTATTCATTTAATAAATTTTTAAAACAAAAAATAATTGCCACTGCCACGCAAAGCTGGCTATGCTGAGCTCCTTAGCTGGCACCGACTTCAATAATAACAGGTTAAAAACTATAAATATCTGTATATGTATATATGAATCGTTGATTATCCATTTCTTTGGGGTGATTAACATATTATTTTTTGGTTTTTAGTTTAAGTTTTTGGAAGTCGGTTTTTATTTTTTGTTTTAAAAATTTACTTTATTTTTTAATTTTTAGTGGCGCTGGAAAAATATTGTTTTGAAAAATAGACTTAGGTCTATTTAGTTAAAAGAAAAATTTTCCAAATCGGTCTAGCCGTTTTCAAGTAATCGGGGAACAAACCTACATAAAAATTGCTCTTTGTTTTGAAGTCGGTTAACACTAAAAACTTGTTGCTAATAAGAAATGGACGAGAAACTAAGAAAAATACCAAAATCGCTATATGTGTGCCTATGATATTTGAAGAGTTCTCTCGAATCTCGATTTTTCCAAGATCCCATCTTCAGATCCTGATTTGGTTGCAATGGGATCACCTCGGAGGTATACCCTTTAAAACAAAAAAAGAATTTTCCAAATAGGTTCAGCCATCTTCAAGTAATCGGGGAAGAAACCTAGATACAAATTTACCCTTTGTTTTGAAGTCGGTTAACACTAGAAACTCGTTGCTAATAAGAGATGGACAAGAAATTACGAAAAATACTGAAATCGCTATATGTGTGCCTATAATATTTGAAGAGTTCCCTCGATTTCTCCAAGATTCCATCATCAGATCCTGATTTGGTTACAATGGGACTACCTCGGAAGTCTACCCTTTTAAACAAAAAAAGAATTTTCCAAATCGGTCCAGCCGTCTTCAAGTAATCGGTGAAAAAAAAAAAAAAAAAAAAAAAAAAAAAAAAAAAAAAAAAAAAAACATACAGACGAATTGAGAACCGTCCTTCTTTTGGAAGTCGGTTAAAAAATAATGAATATCTCGGAAAGTAACCGTTTTTCGACTATACATCATATAACTTTTTTTACTCCTAATAGTTGTTAGAATCTATACAGTTTTTCGGGTTACTCGGGGGCACGGTGTATATTGGCATAAATAATATTTATGTTATGAGTCTAATTACAAGAAATAGGTATCTTGCAGTACCAGCCAAAAATATATCACCATTGTGTTACGAATGAAAACATATTGCCATGTAAAAAAAACAACAACAAAAGACTGAGAAACAATCGCAATATTTTGGCAGGTTTTCTCATCGGTCGTCCAAGGAGTCTACCTACTACCTGATGCAGTATTGTGCAAACGTCTTATGAAATGTAAAAAAAGTTTTGCTTTAAAAATGTGAAGGTAATACATATATTTATGGCCGGTACTGTACCTCCAAAATGTTTTTTTTTAAATTTATATAATTGCTTTCAAAAACTCCTTAAAATCGAGAATCAATCAGCACAGTTCTTTCTTAGTAAATTTCTAGATTCGAAAGGAACAGACAGCCTCACTACTTAAATGAACTTCCATATTATGTTAATATACATGAAAATGCAATAAAATATCACTAAGGGATGAAATGAAAGTGTTCACGCGGCGAGATATATCAAGCAAAAGAAACGTTGAGTAAAATTTCTGCAAAATGGCTATCGTCCCATTCGTCCCTATTACTGATACAAATGGGGTCTTTATGAGCTTTTGAAGTACCTTTATTAAAAATTACGTATGACTTTTAAAAATTATGGGAGACAAAATAGACCCCGTGAAACGAATGCGCGTTTTCCCATAAAACTGAACTGAAAAAAACTAACACGGAGTATTAGTGGACGAAGCATTAATGAGCTCCTTAATTAATTATTGCTAGTGCTCTGTGTTAGTTTTAAGTATGTACTTTTATGAAAAAACGCGGTTTCGATTCGCGGTATGAAATTCACCCCCTATAGGAACGACTAAAGCGATTAAAATAAATAAATATTAGGGGACAATTTTATACAAATCGAACTAGCCCCATAGTAAGCTCCATAAGGCTTGTGTTATGGATACTAGACGACGATATATTTAATAGATACAAATACTTAAATACATAGAAAACATCCATGACTCGGGAATAAATATTCGTGCTCATCACACAAATAAATGCCCTAACCGGGATTCGAACCCAGGACCTCCTGCTTCGCAGGCAGGGTCACTACCAACTAAGCTAAAGCGGTCGTCAAAAATAAAAATATCAAAATATTAGTAAAATCGGCCGGTCAGGGTGCGGTCAGCTAAATATGGCCATCTGCATCTTCACCGCTTTCATAGTCCATTCTATACATTGGTCTCCTTTAATTTCTTCACGGAAAAAAAAGAAAAAAAAAACGATTGTTTGACCGGGGTGAAATTCATCAATTACCCTTTGAATTTATTATCTGTTTTAGTCCTTAAAATATCTCTGTGCATTTGACCACTTCCATTCTTGCTGGAGATGTTAGAGAAGAGAAAAGTTGAAATAAAGCTCCCGGTAGTGATCCAAAGGACTCGAGCCTTTTAGCCCGAAATTTTTAGCCTCGGAGCCTTTTCTATCAGCCCAGCTCTAGCTGGGCTGATAGAAAAGGCTTAGTAGGGCTCGAGTCTTAAAAAAGCCTCGAGGCTTTAAAAAAGGCTCGTGACCTTTTTGTATGGTAATAAAGCCTATAAAGGGCTCAAGCCTTATTTTAAGACTCGAGGCTTTTTAAAGTCTATTGAAATTTTTAACATTTATGAATGCAGTCGCAGTCTGGGTTTGCGGCCGATGGGAATCTTTACTGATTAGTTATTAATTAATTCATACATAAATGCGAAAGTAATTCTGTCTGTCAGTCTATCTGTCTGTCTGTTTGTTGCCTTTTGCACATTTAAACCCTGGTACTGTTGATTGTGATGATTTTGATAAAATCGGTCTGTCCATCAACATCATCATCATTTTTAATCTCATTCATCATCATCATTTTTAGTCTCATTCATCGTCATCATCATCATGATCATCATCAAAACAGCATCGCGGTACCGCAGACATACTTCGTGAGAATGGCCGTAAAAACCCTAGCTTTTTAAAAAGGCTCCGAGCCCCGAGCCCCGAGAGTCTTGGCTTTAAATAAGCCTAGCCTAAAAGCCTAACGGACTTTTTAGGCTTTTAGCCCTTTAGGCGTCACGATTCGAGGCGAGCCTTTTTAAAAAGGGCTAAAAGGCTCGAGTCCTTTGGATCACTAGCCCCCGGGAACGAACCGGCCGCAACGCGCCGATGGTACATAACTCAAGACAGCAGTTTGAACAACACTGTTTTACCGTGTGTAGTAAGAAGCCTAAGCTAGGGCTGGTGTATTAAGAAGGAAATACCAGTTTTCGGCAAAAAAAAATTTATATTGAGATTGTTGACCGGATACTGCATGTCACTAGCGAGTATACGTAAAATTAAAACAAAATTTACCATAGCCACATATTTATTATATTGTCAGTCATATGTCATATTTGCCTTATTTGCGCGCTATGTTTAATTTTGTATTTTATAATTTAAAACCCAGTCGTAGAAAAAGTATTGTATGCAAACGTTGTAGGTATAATTAAGTTAAAAAAACCGGTCAAGTGCGAGTCGGACTCACGCACCGAGGGTTCCGTACAAACTCATAAGTAGATACGCGAATAGTTCAAGAAAAACTGTATGTCGATTTGTTTAGAAGAAGCAAATAAATATATGTTATGATTTTTGCAAATTTCTAAAAAACATTGCAAGTTAAAACAGTTATATTTTTCCTGTAATATTTAGAACCTGACGTGTAATGATTCTATTTAATAGCAAGGACGATTAAATCAAGAGGACTGTCATTCTCCATTCGAAAAGCTGTTCCCCGAATTTACAACGCCATCTATGTATAAGCTTGGTAAAATAATTATTTACAATTTTTCAACTTTGCAAACGTGACATAGTATTTAAATGTTAGAATTTATTTATTATTAGCTGTTTACGAACTAATTGTTGTTCAATTATAACATCGTTAAATCCCCTAGCGTGAAACAGGCCATCGCTTAGTTTTGCTACTCTCCGCTAGATGGATTAATGGATGGATTAAGTTTATGTAAATTTCTAAAAAAGTATTAAAGTTAGGAAGACCGTTCTATTTTTCCTGTAATGTTCAGGTTGATATTGATAATTAGTAATTATGACACATTTTTCTGATCAGTAACTTCGGAGATAATAGGGGGGGAATGGTACATAAAAATGTATAAATCAAAAACTACTTAATTAAGAAAAAAAATAAAAATGGTGTTTTAATCTACAAATTAAGCCCTTTCATTTGATACCCCGCTCAATATAATAGCCCTACTTTCAATTTTAAAAGTCCCATTACGGAGCCTTTTAAAAAAAAAGTAAAAAAGGTACAACATATTTTTTATGTCCAATAAGCTCGGGTTAGCTACTTTTAACAGTATTCCAAATTTCAAATCGATAGCATCAGTAGTTCCTGAGATATCTGGCTGTGACAGACGGACAGACAGACAGACAGACAGACAGACAGACAGACAGACAGAGTCGCACCATAAGGGTTCCTTTTTTACCATTTTGGTACGGAACCCTAAAAACGCTCATGGCGTCGAGCCTACTTATACAACTGATGCATAAAATACTATTATGTAGGGGGTATTTTGCAACTACTTGTAGTTTTAAAACAAGTTAAAAATTAAGTTGTTAGATAGATGAAGTTCAAAATTTAGTTAAATAAAAAAACTTGCAAGGGGTTTTTGTTTATTCAGTGCCTTGCACATACACATTCTTTGAACATACATCATATACCGTATCGTAAAGCACATCTCTTATTATTATCGAACAATGCGCACTTGTACTATATAAACTTACCGAACTGTTAATAAATCAAAGTTCGAAATTCAACCGTAAATCGATTGTGATATGGTTGCAAATAAACATACACATTTTAAAGTATAAGTCTTTATATTATTAAGCGCGGGCATAGGTACCCTCGCTCGTGTCTTGAATGTTTGGCCGAAGGTACTCATTAATTCTTTATCAAACTCCATCAACAAGGCTGGCTAGTATTCAGACATTTCAATTTTAATTCCGATAAATCATTCATATGGGCGACCTACTGACTCAGTGGTAGATGACCTTTTAACTATGCACAACAACTTAGCTTTGTCTGATTGGATTTAAAGATAAGTAGGAGACTTGCTCCTTGATCGTTACCTCATTAGGCATGCGAGTAGGTCTAGTAATTTGGCGCAATTGTGGCTGCAAATGATGTTGATATTGAGTTGTACAATAAAGTGAAATATATTTTAATTTTAAAGAACGGACTGGAGAGAGCTGTAACGATAAGAACTAAGTTTTAAACTCTCAAATCGTGAATAACTTATGTTTCAGGTGATACGATACGAGCCAGTAAGTTTTCCCAAAAAACAAAAAGACGGTATAATTCGCTTCCACTCATATTATTTATATATTTGAAATGTAATTTATTTGAGAGTTTTATACATTTAGTGTGTGAATTATTGACCACCAATTCGTTCCTATGGACAACTAAACGACTTGAAGGACCATAAAACCACGACACCACTAAAACAGTGTAGTTACCATTACAAAGTTTAGTTTAGAAAGTTAATTACACTCTCTTAAAGTAACGATCTGCCTTGTTCCATACACCATACATTCCATTTCAAAACGGTTGGCCCGCGCTCAAGTAAACGGCCGAATTTTCCGCCATTGACAAATTGCAGCTCATTTCCAATTGCGTGCACATTCATAGTGATGCGCAGACATAATACTAAGTGCGAACTTGAGCTGTGTCACAATCCGTGGCTGGTATATATACTGTGTTGTGCTCCAGGGGAGCATAGTCGCACTTGACTGCACTCGACAACCCATACTCAGGAACAATGGCCTTTAAGGTAACTTTTGACTCCATCATCCTCTCTTCTAATATCATCTTTATCTTATCTGGTACATTTTCCAATCCTGCTTTATTAATATCGCAGTAATGCCATTGGTAGGCATATTATCACCAGAACCTCAAAAAATAATATACATCATCATAATAATGTGAATTAATTTATCCTCATAATTTTTTCTAATAATTTATATCAAAGATTTTTGATCACTCTGAGGAATTATTTGGTTTGGGTTTTAAATTTTTCATTTGTATTTGTAACTCCTTTGGTCTCAAACCTTTTTTTAGCTGCTCTAGTTTTTTTAATCAATGGCTCTCAATCAACATATTCGTTTTACAAAACACTGGGTTCATAAAATTTATATTACAGACTTTAGGGATTAACTGCCAATTGAACTAGGGCCTTCCAAAATCATACAATAAACGAAATGGCAAAGACCTTACGCGTACGTACGTATGTTACAATACTTACAATTAAGTAAATCCTCTTGTACCTACGAAATCAAATCATAGACAGACGTATATCTATGTCTCATTGGGATTCTGGTGAGGTATCGTCCAGCGTCCTTGACGGCCGGTATCCTTAGCTTGTTAGTAATTTCTCCGCACTGGCTTGCGTAAGCGCTCTAGTCTCGCCCTCGCTAAACCGTGTCACTGTTTCAAGTACAGCTATTATGACTTACATTAACTCGGATGTCAGGCATGTGTGAGGATCTTTATTCAGGTTTTTTGTTGAAAGTGTTCTAGCACTTTTAGGTATAGAACGCATATTACGTGCTACTAAAAACAGAATTCGTTTTATATATGCTTGCATGATATTTATGATATGAATACTCGTAGCTGAGCTGTAATACGTTGTTATTATATTTAAATTGTCTTATTACAGTTCGTCGTCTTCTCCTGCATCGTGGCCTTCGCTAAGGCTAGCGTGGCCCCAGTGGCTGTAGCTGCACCTCTAGCCGCGGCGCCCGTGGTCGCGGCGGCGCCAGTAGCCGCGCGGCTCGAGGAGTTCGACCCGCTGCCGCAGTACCGTTTCGGCTACGACGTAGCGGACTCGCTCACCGGCGACTACAAGAGCCAGACGGAGCAGCGTGACGGTGACCTCGTGCAGGGCCAGTATTCTCTGGTTGAGTCGGACGGCACTCGCCGCATCGTTGACTACAGCGCCGACCCAATCAACGGGTTCAACGCTGTCGTGCGCAAGGAACCGCTCGTGGCCGCTGCTCCCGCCGTCGTGGCAGAACCCGCCGTGGTGTCCGCGCGCATCGCTGCTGCTCCAGTGTTAGCTCAGCCGGCCTTCGCTCGCTATGCCGTAGCTCCCGCCGCGTACACTGCCCCCGTGGCTCGAGTAGCCGCTTACTCTGCGCCTGTAGCCGCCGCTTACACGGCACCCGTAGCCGCCGCTTACACCGCCCCGGTCGCCAGGGTGGCATCATATTCTGCACCACTCGCGTACAGATACGCCGCTCCAGCACCGGTTGTGGCTGTATGAAGATCTCCTCTCGACGACAAACTCTTAACAACTATGGCCCATTAAAGATTTTTATATCGTGATTTATGGTTTTATTAAGCCTCTTCAGACCTAAATACCTATTTGTGTCCATTGTATCATTAGACAGTTCCATTTAGGCTACCTATGATACGCCTGAAAACACTTACTCTAGAGTAGATCACGATAGACAGCAAACTCAACAACATCATCTAGAAACACTAGGTCACACTAGGTGCCTTTTTATTCGGATTCCGTACCCAACGGCTGCCAACGGAATCCTATTACTTGTCCATCCATCAATTTTTACGGAATATGTATTTCTATTGCCGCTATAACAACAAACAATAAAAACAAAATAAGATTAAAAATACTAGTCAAAGGGGGTCCCTATAAGAAACGTACGTTTCTGTCCCTCTGTCACAGGGCTGTATATTTTGAACCGGAATAGGTTGAGACTTGAAATTTTCACAGAATGTGTATTTACTTAAGTATAAAATAATATTAAAAGGCAAAGGGGAGATAAACATTTTTTCTGGCGTTTTTAGCTCTTTTTAATATTGGTAATATGTAGACGCTTGATTATTGTATAGGTATGTATTTCTACTGCCGCTATAACAAGAAATAATAAAAACAAAATAAAAGGTGGTCTTCATACAAGAATCATGTCTTGGTGGTGGCCCTTCGGGTTCGAATCCGACTCGCACGTGATCGGTTTTTAGGGTTCCGTACCAAAATGGTAAAAAAGGAACCCTTATGGTGCGACTCTGTCTGTCTGTCTGTCTGTCTGTCTGTCTGTCTGTCCGTCTGTCACAGCAAGATATCTCAGGATCTACTGATGCTATCGACTCGAAATTTGGAATAGTGTTAAAAACCGCTAACTCAAGCATACGGAACAGAAAAAAAATCCTATACCTTTTTTACTTTTTTTTTTTAAAGGGGACCGAAATGGGATGTCCAAAATCAAAAGTTGAGCTAATATATCGAGTGGGATATCAAATGAAAAATGAATATGAAGATTTCAAAACCGTTTTTATTTTTTTTATTAGACGTGTAGTTTTTGATTTAAGACCAAAAACGTTTAAAAAAATACCATTCCCCCCCTATTATCTCCGAAGTTACTGAACAGAAAAATCTGTAATAATTGACAACATTTCATTTTTTCAAGTGGGCTGTTTTATGTTATGTATTGAAAAAAAATCAAATTCTAAGGTATACGTGTTTTTTTATTTTCCCAGAAAAGCAATTTTTCATTCAAAAATATTAAGTGAAAAAATAGCGAATGTTTGAAAGGTCGTAAACGACATATGACGTCACGAGTACGGATTTACCTTTGCCCCTTGCTTTAAAAAAAAATGGGTCGTGACGGTTGATTGATTTGAGGTTTACGTCATTGTCATATAATTGTCAACACAAATTTTCTTCAAGAAAATTACAAGTAAAAACGAAAACATGGCATCAAAAGAAACTAAAAACTGTTTTATAAGAACGGGTAGTAATAACACAAGACTGACACCACAAAAAAAGTTTTTTTGTGTCCCTGCTGGGCAAAATGAGGCATGGTGTCGAGCGGCGGGGCTAGATCGTGTTCCTAAAAGGAAGTTATTCATCTGTGAAGATCATCTCGATGTAAGTACAACCGAATAATATACTTAACCTAGCCCACCTTTGTATTAGATTGGTAGTGGACTATTTACTGATAAAGTTTACTGTACGTACTCATGTGTTGTGATATTTAACTTAACTAGCTAATATAACCTTGTTTATATAGGACTTTCTTAAATAGTTATTGGCACTTGCACTTACAAATTCTTGCAGTGTGCATTGAAATCACCCTCACGGTGTTCAGGCTTATGCTTATTATACCTATTTGTCATTTCACAGTTGGAGAAAGACATGGAAAACTATAGATATTGGAAAATCATGAATGTCAATGCAAAACTGAAACCTCGTCTTCCAGCATCACAAGAAGACCGTTAAAAGAAGCAAACCAGGCAGCACCGTCAACCTCTCATGATGAACCTACACCATCTTCTGCATCCTGAGGTGTAATGTGCTGCCCTATTATGACAACCCAAAACATACTAGTTAAGGTAGCGACAAAAGACAAAACAACACATTGTAATTTGGAACCACAAACTTATATATTTGGAAAATAAATATACTCGCACTAAGCCTTACAGTTTTATTTCTTAGGATAATGTTATTAGTTTCATATACAGGTACAGGTATATATAAAGCAAAAACAGGGCTCAATGTAGGGCACACAATATGGGGTAGAAACTATCTATACGGTACGGAGCGGCACTATTCGAAGTTCGAGACGATAAGGCAGCTTTTGCACCTCGTATCCCAGCCAAATTATATTTATCGTCCGTTTGTATAAACTCTAACATCATGGCAGTATCAACCCATGGCAAGTTGGTACTAAATGCTTGCACAAATCCATCTGAGGTCTTCATTTTTATGAGGTTCAATAAGTCCAAATACAAGTGCCAAATTTTCGTTTAAAGAAGCAGCGATATCCGTTTTTATTGCGATGTAAGCGTGAAAAGAAGCAGCAGTGTCCGTTATAAAAGCCAAGTCGTCAAGTATTTCAAGTGGAGCGAGAGTAATATCGTAAAATAAGAATAGTCGTTAACACCGAAATGTAAGAACTGAAAATGTCATTTGAAAACTTTTGACAGAGTGTGACAACCGGATACATGAAAAAAATGATAGATTTAGTTTTGTCTTTGGTCTATTGTCTATGTACGTACTATCTACGTCACATTTCCGGTTTACAGTTTTTCGCGATTATCTTGGAAATTAACGGGTAAAAAAATAAAATAACTGCCTCGTTACATACGGGAAGCATATTTGCCGAAATGGTTTTTGATTTAGCCCACTTCATATAATTTGAAATGTTGTCAATTACCGATTATTAATAGTATCCTAAATATTACAGGAAAAATAAAACGGTTTTCCTAACTTGCAGCGTTTTTTAGAAATTCCTAAAAATCGTAAGACAACCTTATTTGCTCCTACTAAACTAACCGCGGCATATGTCGATGTATGGGGACAACAGTTTTACAAGAGCAAAGTTAAGTTTGTCCCACCATACAATTTTTCTTGAATTATTCAGATATCTACTGACGATTTTGTACGGAACCCTCGGTGCGCGAGTCCAACTCGCACTTGACCGGTTTTTTTAGATAGTGGTGTTGGAACATGTTTATTGTGTTGTGGTGGTACAAAGTTCCAAATTGCACATGGCCAGTTTTTAAGCTGCGAGCAAACCGCGGCTCAAAAGACGCTGACGCGGCGTGCGTATACGCGGACACGCCTCAGCTGTCAATCTCGGTGCTCAAAATACGCAAGGATAGTATGTGAACACTATGTATTTTAAGCACGGGTTTGAAAGGTGTGTCAAAAACGCGACGCTTGAGGCGCGTCACCGCGTATACACCGCGTCAGCGTCTTTTGAGCCGCGGTTTGCTCGCAGCTTTATTTTATATCATACATTTTGTTAAAAGTCGAGTAGTAAATATACCTATGTAGAATACTGACAAATATCTATGAATATTAATTGTCAAAGTCATATTATCGCTTGTCGTTTCAAAAACTTTGTCTACGTTTCAAAACGTCGTTTTATGCTTGTGTCATGAAAAGTTTTTGTTCCGGTTATAACATGTTATAATTAACCATTTAGTGACAACTTTTTATAGTTTAGAGCAGATTTATTTATCTTAATAATGGCACAAATGCAAATGGAGGAGAAACAACTTTACGGCGCCTTGACGGTGTACCGTGAGCGCGGATCGTATCTGCGGCGACTTGAACAATTTGAAAAATCTAAGGCTTCGTACGATGAGGCCTTTAAAAGCACTCCCGAAGATGTGCGCACCCTGGTGGGACGCAGCCAGGTGTGCGCGGACGCCGTACAGCCCGTGCAGGCCTACTCGGACGCCGAGCTCGCATTGAAGCTGGCGCCCGGGAACATGAACGCGCGCAACATGCAAGCCCGCGCGCTATACACCATGACAGACTTTGAACGCTCACTCGTCATGAACTACCGAGGCTATAGACAACGTCGGCAACCACCATATTTTCTAGAAGGTATCAATCAAGGAAAGGAAACTATAGAAGACTGTGTAGGGCGAAATGCTGGCAGTGTAATGTTAGACTTCCTCCCATTAATTATACGGAATGAAGAAAAACTACAAAATGAAGATGCCGCTCAGCCAAAATCGCTACATCGGTGCCGTATTCCCCGACTTGTTAAGAAAAAGAAACTGACACAGATGCAGGCAAGAAAGCATTCCACATTAGCAAGGGTACTTGCAATGAAATATCTGGGCCCAATGGCGTACGACAAGTTTTTTCTACAAGAACTTACAGAGGATGCTCGAATCCAATCCGCAAATTCCGCTGGTAGTCGTGAACTAAAGCTAATCATTCAAGAAACCCTTCGGTCTCTAACGGAGCGACAAGATATGATGCGGGCACAAAGACCTTATTATACTATCAAATTGGCCGAAAAGGCAGAGTCCAAGTATCAGAACAAGTACAAAGATGAGGTATTGATAAAATATCGTCAAATTGGAGCACGCACTGCGGAACGCCTCTTGAGGCAGTTGGAACAGAGCATGCGAGATAAACGTATCATGGACTTGATATCGCAGGCAGAGAGGATGCAGCGGTTCCTTGATAATGCGACACCTCGCACTCTACCCGACAAAGACGTGTACACCGATCGCCTATATCGAGCTGTTGGGGAAGGATATCTGTCTCAACATCGTTTATCATATACTCTAAGTGAGCGTGGTAACCGCCGACGCATCGCTTTCCTTATGGGTCTACCAATCGGGCGACCGACTTCGTTCGATTCTGTAATGGCGAATTATCCACAAAAATTTGTCGACATTGAACAGGCCACTGCGAAGGTTATGGCCACTTTAGAGATGTGTGAAAATGCTACCATGAAATGCTGGTTACAGTATGAACTAGCTCGTCTGCTTAGTAGCCAAAAGAATTATACACTAGCCAAATATTACGCGAAACGATGCCAAAAAGATGCTCAAGAACTTGGAAGCCCCGTTTGGTGGCTGAATGGATGTTTTGCACTCATGAGCGGTGATATGCAACAAGGCAATTCGAACGACGTCCGCATTGAAATTGAAGAAGCATACGAATGGACGAAGAAATTGCCAGATGCGGAACAATTTCAAGCTTTCCTGGCGAAGTGTCTTCAGATGGTGACGGAAACCGTGACAGCAGATGAGCGCAAGGCGATCGTGCAGCGCGAACGGCAGATCTTGCGCAACATGGATGACGAGACGCGCGTGGAGACTGAAGTGCTATTCAAGCGAATGTCGACTGTGCCTACCGGGCGGCGTTTCGCGGTGCTGCCGGGCAAGCATGAGACCAAAACGGAGCCGGAGCGGCGTCGCTGCAAGCAGCGCGGGCTAACTATCATTTCGGGACCCGAGAAGTCATTGCCAAAGCCACCTAAGTCAAAAGTACTTGGTTTACAAGCATTCGATATTTAATATACATTTTGTAGCTTATTTTCATCTACCTACCTACATTTTCGCTTTGCTATACTTATTCGTTAAAATGTTGTCTTGTATTGTACTGTAAAGTAAATATACTAGAAAAATTATTTATTTTTTCATAATTAATAATTGGGTTACGTAGAAACCCTTATGGTGCGACTCTGTCTGTCTGTCTGTCCGTCTGCCACAGCCAGATATTCCAGGAACGACTACTGCTATCGATTTGAAATTTGGAATAGTTTTAAAAGTCGCTAACTCGAGCCTACTGGACATAAAAAAAATAACTGGCCAAGAGCATGTCGGACCATGCTCAGTGCAGGGTTCCATAGCCGTAACTATAAGGTAAAAAATACGATGTTAAAAAAGTATAACAACAAAAGAGCGTATCTTCATAGCAATTACGTCCTTTTGTTGAGAAGCGCAGTTTATCGGCAATAACTCAAAAACGGTTAATTCCATCTTATTGAAAATAATTTTCGTGGGAAGTATTAATTAAGCGTTACCTTCGTGATTAAAAAATCAATCATATTAATCATATTTTTCGGACACACGGTTTAGAAGATAGAGGGGGGGGGGGGGGGACACAATTTACGCAACTTTCGGAGCGATTATTTCCAAATGTATTCACTTAATCAAAAACATTCCTTTGAAACTTTATAGTGTTTTTTAAAGAGCTGTCGAACTATATAGCACACGTTGATATTTGCTGAAAAAAATTTTTTTTGCTTCTGTAACATGTATGGAGTGCCCCCCTAAAAATATTTATTTTAGTTGTTTAACTACCAAACTAAGTAGCGGCTCATACGAGACACCTATATTCCAAATTTCATCAATATCTATCATGTAGTTTTTGAGTAAAATGCCTGTGACATACGGACAGACAGACGGACGGACACGACGAACCTATAAGGGTTCCGTTTTTGCCATTTTGGCTACGGAACCCTAAAAAATCATATACCTTTTTTACTTTTTTTTAAAGGAGGCCGAAATGGGAGGTCGAAAATTTAAAGTTGGGCAATTATATCAAGTGGGGTGTTAAATAAAAGGGTTTAATTTGTAGATTCCAAAACCATGTTTTATTCTTTCTTAATTATGTAATTTTTGATTTAGGACGAAAAACGTTCAAAAAATACCATTCCCCCTTCGAGGTTACAGACAGAGAGAGAGAGTTGGAGATAATAATTACCAATTATTAATATAATCCTAAATAATACCAGGAAAAATATAACGGTTTCTCTAACTTCCGTCGTGTTTTAGAAATTCGAAAAAATGGTAACACAAACTTATTTGCTGCTACTAAACTAACCGTGACCTATGTCGATGTAGGTGGGGACAACAGTTTTTTAACAGCAAAGTTAAGTTTGTCCCACAATACATTTTCCCTCGAACTATTCACGTATCTACTTACGAGTTTTTACGGAACCCTCGGTGCGCGAGTCCGACTCGCACTTGACCGGATTTTTTTAAATATCTTGTCTTAAGGTGTTCAATCCAATCCAATCCAATCCGGCCGGGATTGGACTGGATTGGATTGAAAATTTCATACAAATTTAAATTCAATCCGCGTCGCGCCTCGTCTCGCCCTGCCGGTGGAAAACCACCTTTATGCTTGGCAAACAGTTTTTATATGATTGCCAATACATACATAGGTACAATCTGGGGCTATCATAAGTCTTCTCTTGGCCAGAAATAATATCGCATAATTTTCTTCTTGCGCAGCAAGTAGGGAATGTAATTGTAATCACGATCTCGCGAAATCTCAAAATCTCTAGCGAATTTTCGAGATTCAGTCTCGTCTGCAAGAAATCTTGATTTTCGAAATCTCGGTCGAGATCTCGAATAATATTTTCCAGTTCTCAAACGAGACTGAAAGATTGACGCGTGTGAATTATTTTGTGTTAAATAATATTTTTGAGTCTAGATTCATGTTATTCAGGCAGCTCTACTGTGTGCGGCCGGTTTTAACCGACGGTACCTTATGAGCACAGTGGCGAGCTCTGTGTAAAGTGTAAAGTAATCGGGCGGACGTAGCGTACCCACGATTATTTACAGGTGCTTTGGGGTAATTTCGAACGTGGGCTAATTTTGAAAATTAGAACTTTCTACTAAACCATGCAAGAGTTTTAAAGTGTGCAATTAGTTGAAGCACTATTGACATATCTAGTATAGTGTTTGCATGTCACAGTAAAGGTATGTTGCGTGGATTACGAGATATCCTTAAATTTCTTAATTACTCCACGTTGAAAATTACCCCAAAACACTTATTGATTTTTGCTCGCTTACCCAAAAAAAATTGTAAGTTGCTCGACGCTTGTCAAAAATAATTAGTATATAAAGGTAGGTACTGATTTTATAGGAAATTTTAATCAATATAACTAATTTTTTGTCACTTTATTAAATCTCGAGCTCGATAGTCTGACGGTCGATATCTCGAATCCACAACGCACGAGCTTGCATTCCCGAGAAGCGAGTGAAAAATACCTCTTACGGCCTAGAGTGACGTAAATTAGTTCAGCTATTTAGTTTTATCCGCATCTTGAAAATGTAACTGTAACAAAAGGATCTCCTATTCTTGCCTACTTATACCTAGATGCATATAGCAGAAAGATCCGAGGTATAAATCCGGGTAATTAGCATATCGATTAAACAAAACTTTATGTGTAATAAATATTTTATTTACATAGCATTCACGAGGGTGATCAAAATGACGAAACAATATAATTAGTGATGGTAGATGGGAGCAGAATAGGCGGCGGGAGCGGCGTGGTAGACGGGAGCAGAGTGGTAGGCGACGGGGGAGGCGAGCTTGGCTACGGGTGCGGCGTGAACCACGGGGGCGGCCGCGTAGGCGAGCTTGGCCACGGGCGCGGCGTGGTAGGCCACGGGAGCGGCGTGGTAGGCCACAGGAGCGGCCACCTTAGCGACCACCGGCGCGGCCACCTTCACGGCGAGGGGCTCGCGGTGCACCACCGCGTTGAAGCCGTTGTGGTCATCAGCGGTGTACTCAACGGTACGCTTGGTGCCATCAGGGTCCACAACGGAGTAGGAACCGTGGACGACGTCCCCATCGCGGGACTCGTGCTGGGACTTGGAGTCGCCGGTGAGACCGTCCTGCACGTCGTACGCGAAGCTGTACTGCGGGTGCGTATTGTAGTCCTCGACGACCTTGGTGATGGGGGCGGCGTGGTAGGCTACTGGGGCGGAGTGGTAGGCCGGGGCGGCGGCGTACGCCACAGGGGCGGAGTGGTATTGCGGGGCGGCGGCGTATCCCACAGGGGCGGAGTGGTATGCCGGGGCAGCGGCGTACGCTACAGGAGCGGCGGGAACGACGCCGGCGCTGGCGGCCGCGACCAAGCAAGTAAAGATGACAAACTGGTGAAATAAAACATCAAAATTAGTTTACGACATCATTAAGCAACTTCTTACCTTAACTTAACACCGAAGGATCTTTTTCGCCAATTGCAAATTCTAACAAAATAGGAAAATGCCTTCCTTGCGGAATTACTGGAATCATGTTCACTATGATTTGAACTATTATGTGTCTGCTTACGTATAAATACGTACACCCTATTTGATCGATTGGTTATATTAATTATAAACACCGTCTCATTATAGGCCCTTAATCTTCAACTGATTTATAAGTAGATTTGGGCAATTTAATGGCATGTAATATTTAAATACTTTATGAGTATTTAAATATTTAGATTTTTTTTCATAACCGTGTATCAACCTACCCTGAATGCCATTTTGAGTAGTGTTGATGTACGGAGTTACGATTGAACTGCCGAATTGAACTAGTGCTCTCGTTTTATATCAGCGGCTCGTGGTTTGTGACGTCACGGCTGCCCCGGTAATCAACCCGCACCTACGAGAAGCCTTATGGAACTTTCGCTTTTAATTGACGAGAAGCAAGGTCGCGGTCGTCGGCATCCGATAATGCCCGGGGCAATGCGCTGCCACTCCCACACATGCTCAGAGATGACATCTTGAGCAGTATAGCGTTAAATTAAATAATTGATACCAAATTAAAAAAGAAAAAATCGAATTCTAATATCTATTTCATTAACTAACGCTAGACTTACTACATGCAACAATACCCAAATCGTTTTTTTCAAGATCTCAATATCAGATTCTGACCTAGTCACAGCGGGACTGCCTTTTTAAACAAAAAAAAAACCGGACGAGTGCGAGTCGGACTCGTCCACCGAGGGTACCCCAAAGACTACAATATTATACTAGGTTATAGACAGGCAACTCGGCCAAATTTCTAATCATCGTACTTGTGCTGCCATCTATCCTTCATTACACGTCAACAAATCTACACACACATATACACCCACACCCACACACATACATACACGCATACACACATATATATAGCTACCTATATATAGGTAATTATAGTTTGGCATGGGATGACACATCTTAGAAGTTACGTTGAAATAAGTTTCTAATTACAATCACCAAGTTTAAATAAAATGCGCCCAATAAAGCAAATTAATTTAAATTTAGTGACCTCAACTAAAAACTTATTTCTACGTAACTTCTAAAACGTGCCACACTGCATAGTTTGAAAGAGGATTACTAAAGAGCAGTGTAAATAAAAACACCAGTTTCCGTTTTTTAGTTTTACTTATACCTACTTATTTCAAAGGTGAATTTATCTTCGCATTCGTTTTTAAATTGACAAGAAAATGTACTTATCATCTTTCCCTTAAAAGTCAGATCCACAACACTGTGCTTCGATATTTTAAATTTTTCTGGATTGCTAGCAGGATTCCGAAATCTATGCAATTGGATCCCTGAAAAAGAAAAAGTATTAAAGATGATATCAACGCCGAAATACGCAAACCTATTTAGTACCACGAAACATTTATTATAGAATTGGTAAAAGGTTCACTTTGTTGGATATTCATAGGCGATTTCAATTCCGTGATTACCGTGTCTAAATTATAGTAGACCAGTAAGCTTTTGATGCTACGTTTTTTCACGCGATAAATAAATGATAAAGCATCCGTCACGTTCTAACTAATAGTGTGCGAGAGTGACGGATGTTTTATCAGTGATAAACTATCACTTATTTATCGCGTGACAAAACGTAGCATCATAAGCTTACAGCTTTGATAAAAACCCATAACATTATAATTACCTTCTCCGTCACGAACTTTGCGGCCGGGTAGTCAGAAAATTCTGACCGACATTTTGTTTAAAACAAAACTTAACACAGCAAAAGGGTAACAGCACATACAACGGGGGAATTAATGCTCAACTCGACGTTGAAATGAAATAAATAATGGAAAATACTGCACTCGATAAAATTCCCGACATTTTTTATTTGATTGATGTCAATTGTCAACCAGCACCGATTTCTTTTTTTTTGGGAAATTTATGGCCAACCAGCACCGCCTTGACAGACTATTGTTGCCATGTAACAAACAATAAATAATATCATGAGTGGTTAATTTTAATCAATTGAAATTTAAATTAAAATATATTTTTAGATTCACACGATTTTTATATGTATTATCTGGTATATATCATGTTTATTTAATTACATTCACATCATTACGTATGTTAAAAGAAGGCCAAGTGGTACGTGTAATGTAAGGTAGATGGCAATCAAAGAAAAGCGGTTCACTTTTTTTCTATTGAGTTACCGGGGCATGGGGTACCCTACAAATATGTAGGTAGTGTAGGTACATATAGATTTATTTCTTTAAAACTACGCAACGGATTGTGATGCGGTTTTTTAGGGTTCCATAGCCAAAATGGCAAAAACGGAACCCTTATAGTTTCATCATGTCCGTCCTTCCGTCTGTCCGTCCGTCTGTCCGTATGTCATAGGCATTATACTCAAAAATTAGACGATGGATATTGATGAAATTTGGAATATAGGTGCATTGTATGAGCCGCTACTTAGTTCGGTAGGTAGTTAAACAACTAAAATAAATATTTTTAGAGGGGAACTCCATACATGTTACAGAAGCTAACATTTTTTTTTTTCAGGAAATATCAACGTGTGTCGTGGCTGCGTAGTTCGACAGCTTTTCAAAAACATTTTAAGGTTCTTAAGTAATGTTTTTGATTAAGTGAATATCTTTGGAAATAATCGCTCCGAAAGTTGTGAAAGTTGTTGCCGATAAACTGCGCTTTTCGTAAAAAGGACGTACCTAATTGCTATGAAGATACGCTCTTTTGTTGTTGTACTTTTTTACATCGTATTTTTTATTTACCTTATAGTTACGGCTGCTATGGAACCCAACGCTGAGCATGGTCCAACATGCTCTTGCCCAGTTATTTAATAGATATTATATATATATATATATATATATGTATAGGAGATTAGTGATTCATTTAGTATCAGCATTGTGCCCGTGCCATATACACCATATGTGTGACTATAATATTTGAAGAGTTCCCTCGATTTCTCCAAGATTCCATCATCAGATCCTGATTTTGTTGCAAAAGGACTACCTCGGAGGTATACTTTACGAGGTTAATATTGTTTTAATTTAATTTTTAAGTTATATTACTTATGTGATTCACAGATTTTTTTACATTTCTGTAAGTTCGTTTTTTGTAAAGCATGTAAATTTAATGATAGTTTACTAGTCTATTTCTCGTTTCCCATTTGTATTTTGACGTTTGGAGATCTTTTACACCTCCAAAACATGTTTTGACAACAGAGACCCTTTACATCTCCGTTAATTTTAGTATATGTCTCTTTATTTTCTATTTTTCTTTTTAATTTATCTTGTTTTGACGCCTAGAGACCGTTTACATCTCTAAAAATGTTAAAAGAATCAGACATGTGTAAGAGCTCTTGAGGCCTACTTGCAGAAATAAATTATTTCATTTCATTTCATCCCAATCAGGAGAAAACGCTAACAGAAAATAAAAAAAATATAATTGATTCAGTCAGATCATAAAATCATTTAATAACATAAATAACAATTATAAAATTCTTAACTATTCAGTAACAACAAGATCGTAATATTTTATCTAAAAGTAGTACGGGCTGGGTAGTCTCGGCGCGAGCAGAGGCGCCGGCGCGGGCGCGAACACCGGCGCGCGGGCTAAGATGGGGGCAGAGGCAGGGGCGAACACTGGAGCTGGGGCCACTACCCGCGCGGGCGCGACGAGAGGCTCGCGGCGCACGACGGCATTGAACCCGTTAAGCGGGTCCGCGGTGTAATCGACGATCCTCCTCGTGCCGTCAGGGTCGACGACTGAGTAGGACCCGGTAACCAAGTCCCCATTCCTCTGCTCCTGGTGGCCCTTGTAGTCGCCGGTGAGCGCGTCTTGCACGTCGTAGCCGTACGAGTATTGCGGCAGGGGATCGAAGCGGGCTAAAGGGGCCGGCACCACCACGCTCGCCGCAGCGGCGCCCAACACGCAGATCAATACTACAATCTGGAAAGAAAATATTTATTAGCTTAATTTCATTTCAGTAACTAAGAATTTGGCAATAATCCTCTAATGTTCATACAAAGTGGCCTACGCTACAATAGAGGATTAAACTACAAGCTCAATTGATTGCCTTGACCCACTTAACCGAACCGGAAACCGAAAGTATTTAACACAAACTAGCTCACTAAAACTTAAAAATCCAGTTTAAACATAGTTACAATTTCCTTTGGTTTCTTCCTGCTTTAAAAACTTTTTCATATGAAGTAAGTATGCATAGTAGGTACTCGTATTACTGTGTCCCGTGGAGGAGCTAGTTTGAAACTAATTGGTATTGTACACAAGCATGTCGTGCGATTTATCAATGTGTCACAACATGTAGACGCCTATCTATTGTATTGACAAACATCAATTGATATACGTGCGGTGTACAGTCTCAGTGCAGTTGTGGCTGGATAACTTTTTCTTTATTAAAATTGATAAGTAACTAAGCTCCTTAACTTCAATGATAAATAAAGGAGAAATTGTTTTCGAGTGGTCGTGACATATGTATATAAGAAGAACAATATTTAAAACAGAATAGGTTTATGAAGGGATCCTCCTTAAAAACGCCTTTGCCTAATGCTTTGCCATCAATTACGTATCAACCGTATTGCATAATGTGCCATACCTATACCTATGCCTCAACTGTACCTAGCCATATTAATAAGCATCGATATGCGTAACGCCTCTTATAGCCGTAGGTTGCGTCGGCTACCTATATATGCTCCTGTCCACCCTTACTGATGCGCGATCGCCAATTGAATATCAAATATGTTGGCTATTTGGAAAGTTTTAAAATACGGGAGAATACGTTTATGACAGATAGGCAGACATAAAAGAGGTTTGGATTGGACGGATTACGGGCGGGGCGGAGTACTGGCGTAAAATTACTGAACGTGTATTATCTTCTACTTCCTACTATCCTATCCTGTAATGTTATAAATATAAATGTGTTATATGGTACTAAACCTATTGAACATGTATTGAACTGATAATGCTACGATTAAATCTCTTAGTAATTTCACGCCATTAGGATTCGTTATGCTCACCACACAGACCACACTACACTGCAACGCTTGTGGGCATGTCATTACCATACGATCTACATACAATGATCGATTGCGACCACGGCTGATTGCAAACATATTATATCAAATTTACTGTCAGCATAATAAATAAATGTCTTAATTGACAATATTTCAAATTTTCTACTCCTTCATTTTATGAGCTGGATAGAAAATAGGTGGAATTTTAAGCTACCCGTATTTTTTCTTTTTCGTTTTAACTCAATTTTTCAATTAAAAATAGCAGTTTGAAAAGTAGCTCATTCTAAAAGGGCGTATGTAGAAAATGACGTCACTTTCCCAACTAGAATCCAGAGCGACAATTACGATTTAAAAAAACTAGAATCCAGTGCGACAATTACGATTAAAAAAATAACTGTCAGGCGTTACAGCGTTGTCAACATAGGAAGTTCGGGAAGACGATGCTTTTGCTCCTCTTATTTGGGCTGGATTATATTTATCACTTGCCGATGTGTACTCCATCATCATCATAATTTCAACACGCGGCAGATTGGTGCTATCAGCCTGAGAAAAACCTTCTGATGTCTTCATTATATGAAAAAAATCGGTGTCCGGTAAAAGAATGCCAAGTTAATAATGTTTGAATGCGTTATCGGAGTTCAGTGGGAAAGTGCCAAGTCTTTTAAGGTCTTCGAAAACGTGCAAATGAACCAACGGTAAGAAAATTAAACTTCTAAAGCCGCTAAGCAGCTGTAACAATTTTCAAAACAAATAAACGTCAGACGACTCAGACGGCAAGTATGTCAGAAAATGACAACCGGATACCATACACTTTTTAATCGTTTCAGCACTAAGGTCTCTCTCGATAATGCAGGGAAAATGACGTCACACTTCCGGTTCACACTAATTGACGATTTTTTCCAAAATGAATGGAAAAAAAAATCCAAAAATATTTTTTTTGAGCATAAAATACAGTTTTACCCAAATGGTTTTTGAATTAAGATCTTTTGAAAATATGAAATGTTGTCAATTAAGCTTAATGTACTCAAGAACTTAAGGAATATTACAATTTAAAAAGAATGTGAAATGTAAACTATATTTTTCTATGATAATAATAAATTACCTACGCCACTATTCGGTCCGTCATTCTGTCTCTAGGCATAAAAAGAAGGAAATGAAAACAATACAATCCTGACACACTCACTGTCTGACTCATCATCATCAATGCCCGAGTCAGATTCTCTTCTTACGTAAATAGATATTTAAAAAATGAAAGCTGCAGGCAAAAGCTACATCTATATAGGTAAATACGTACAGTCACCACCAATAATATATGATGAAACGAAGAACGCAAAAAAATGTGACACCGCTCTATTTTTTAATACAATAAGTTCGAGTCGGTTATTTAAGCGGCCTTCGCTGCATCATATATTTATGCCGGTGACTGTACTTAGGCATAAAGGAAAAAAGTCAAAAAATTCAAAGAAATCAGGAGATCGGTCAACTAAACATGTGATGATAGTTTACCAGGACTGCGAAAAATAGAAGAGCCACTTTCCGATAAACTGTTAGAGTTCTTTTGGGACTCACAGTTCCCGAAAGCTCCGATAACTCGAAGAAAGCTGATATCTATCAGATGTCACATGTAATCCAGATACAGATCGGTTGGTCAACTTCAAGAAGCATGTTGCACGTCGTGCGCGTCGCGTGCGCAATGAGGGATCCAGCGTTGCGTCGCGACAACCGGTACATACAAAAGCTGCGATTGCATTGTAAAACTTGATTAGGTACTTCGAAGGTTTTAAAAATTAACTGAATAAAGATTAGTGTTAGAAGACAAATACCGGCATAATAGGCTACTTGACAGTGTGAAAAATAATGGAAGAATTATGGATATATGTATTAATTATAAGTATTAAACCCAATTTACGTCAATATTACTAAAAATAAATGGATAATTTATTTATAAAACTCGGATGAAAATTGATTATTTTTTATCTGTCGCCATTTTATCGAAAACGGTTTGGATTGGCCGATGACGTCACACCATAGTAAACAGAATCGACAGCATCTGTCAATCCTATTTTTAAAGGTAGAACGTTATGCGATCCTCGTTGACATTTGTCGGTTTACTATCATGTGTCGTCATAGACGCCATATTGTCCGAGAAACCGTTTTGGCGGCTAATTTTAAAAGTGCATTTTTATTTGCTTTTTTCGGAAAAAATACACAAAAGAATTAAAAATTACCACTTTCTGAGTGCTCAATAGACATCATTAAACAATCGGATTGACTTTTCAGAAACCTGTCAAGTAGCCTATTATGTACTTCATTACTACTTCTGACCTTTATTTTATGTCCTATATAGGTAAGCCTTTATAGCTGCATTGTATAACCAATATCACAGAATATGGGCAATTACTTATTCTGTGGTTCGGGTCACGGGAGCTCACTCGCATCCGACCGTTTTTCTCTATAGCATAACGCGTACTAAGTTAACGCGTGCTCTTTCTTGTCGCTGGCTATTACCACCCATGGGTGGCGATAATTAATAATAAAAGCCGCGCAACGGAATCGCGAAGTGAGTCAGTCCTGCCAATATGCGATTTTAGATATTTAATCAGAATAAAAGCGAAAAAAGGAATCATTCTAACCTAACCTAGTCGATCTAATGTTGCGTTGTAGATACGCAGATTCAGACATTTGAGGCCCTGTCCCGATCATTGCCATTTATACCTATTATTTTTATTTTCATGCAGATAAACTTCACACTGGCTCCCCATTTTTATTTGAAAAATACTGGCTGAAATTATAAATTTAATTTGAGAGTCCATTTCAGGTATGCCGCCCGGGACAAGTAAACACTTTGTTTGGTCACTTCTTGACCTGACTTTGTAAGGTCTATACAACCTAATCGATTTTGTAAGACTGTTTAAGAGTTTGGAGAGTAATCACGAAAAATCTTCAGTTTACGCCGCCTTTGGTAAAATCCCTCAGGTCCCGATAATCCCATATATCCCGTAAGAAATGTGGACTCACCTTGGTGTTCATGTTTGTTGGCGTGGGTTGAGCAGGTTCCAAGCGAACTGTGGTAGCCCCCGGGCCCCGCCGCGTTATATATCGGACGATGCGTAACGCGGGACGTGAGGTCCATACGGACGGCTCATTGCGGAGCCCTGCGTTACGATACTCTTGCGATACTAAACATGCTCCGGTTCCGAAATGCTTTCTTCGCTGGGGGATGTTAGACAGTATTTTTTGGGGATATTTTAATAAAAAAAGGGTCCAATTGGCTATTTGTATGTAGAGACCTGCAAAATGCCTGAGTGGTATCTTTATCCGATCCTTTTTTTTTACCCGGAGAAATGCATGAAACTGCATACCTCTACCTAACCTAAGGCCATCGGGGGTGACAGCCCACGCATCCGCTCCAGGAGGGATTGGCCTACCCAATAAAACTCAGGGATGCTTCCACCCTGTGCCTTCATGGTGATGCCGTGGAATCGTTATCAAGCCACCACGACATCACCGGCACCTTCACCCTAGGGCGAACCCTCTCCGAAAAAGGCACACTGTAGCATGGCCAGTGTGCCTTCCCTCACCAGCTCCCCCCCGACCAAATGGTCGTCCCCCGGGAAGCAGGGACCGGCACCTGACGCACGCCTCTACCCCACAGACATTCGCCCGCCCGTTCCTGACTATCGCCAGCCCTCGTTGCTGGGGACAGTCAGGTTTACGGACCACGATGGACCAGTCCTCTGCGTCCCGCTAACGGGACCCAGAGGACTAGTCTACCGCCACCACGCAGTGACACAGGTCACCCGTCTGATGCCTGCCCGCAGTGCCCCCCAAAAGGATACGTCGGAGGGATGCTGCCCGTGCCCGACGCTCCGCCCTCGCGTGCCGCACCTGGAGAGTCCTCTAACAGAGGAAACCCGGTGCGGGACCCTCCAACCCCCCTGACAGGCTCATTCGCAGCATCGCCAAGTGATCAATTAGTTTATCCGAGCCTGACCGTACCATCGATGACACACATAAGCGCCTAACTGAAAACATTTATTACTATGACATAAAGTCAGGAACAGTTACTTTACTGTGTTTTCATTTGAATTTACTCATTGTTGAATTAATAAATGATGCGGATACTGCTCCACAATGGCTGGTCAGTAGCTAAGATGTCTTAAATGAATGTACCTAATGTAATGGTTTCTTCAAAAAAACGGAAAAGTACGAGTTACACTCGCATGGAGAGGGTTCCGTACGTTCAAAACAATATAACACAATTATACTTTACTGCACAGACTTCTTATAGATTTTCCTGTTTTCTATAAGTGCAAGACTTTTTTCACGTTTTTTTTTTCAAAATTCTAGGTCCAATAGTTTCGGAGATAAGGGGGGAGAATGGTCAATTTTTGCCTATTTTCTTAAATAACTTCAAAACTATTAATATAAAAATTTAAAAATATATATATTTGAAATTCTCACAGTGATCCCTTTCATTTAACACGCACGCTCACGCGATATAGTTTCCTAACTTTTTTTTTTAATTTTCTAGTTGACCCCCGTGGTTACAATTCATATATTTCCGTGAAACGTCCGTACCTATGTGGGTCATTAACCTTAATATATGTACCAAATTTCAACTCAATCGATTCAGTACTTTCGGAGCAAATTGGCTGTGACAGACAGACAGACAGACAGAGACACGAGTGATCCTATAAGGGTTCCGTTTTACCTTTTGTGTTACGGAACCCTAAAAAATAACATCAATATCATCAACGTTTGTGAAGTAGAGAAACTCATTCACACTGAAGTCAGGGATAGATACTAAAGCAGAAAGTTAAACAAGCATTGTACAAAGACACTTAATATTACAAAACATATAGCCCTCTCAACTGGTTTCTCAAGTTCGTAACGATGTGGTACAAATCCCGTTGATGTCTTTTATACACCTAACTTGATTCCCTTTTTCTATCCGCTGCGTGGGAAGAAAATCCCACTTCGTGGCCAGTGAAAGACATAAAATTATATACACGCTACGGACGTAGGTAATCAAGAAAGACCCTGATCGCACATTGATGGACCTCGCCAGTGATTCAGGTCACAAAGACTTGCGATCTGGTCTATTCTCTATTATAACACCGTATATGCGTATTAACGATAGGTACCGACTCAGCAGTGGCGTGGCGTCCACAGAACCCGATTCCCACCAGCTTACCTATTTTAAAGCATATGACCGGACTATCTACTACTCCTGCAGAAAAAGTATTCCAAATCTGCTCCGGCTTTACTAGGAATATATTTGACGCCACGCCACTGCTACTCAGTGCAGTCTCTGCAATCTCCGCCTGTGTAGCGGTTTCGGTCTCTATCGGATAATGTCGGATTCAGATCGATCACAATGCAAACTGTACCTTGTTTCTAAGAACCCGCCTGCCCCTAACCGGTTTTGGAGATCCGCACGTATTTCGTAGGTAGTCCCTAATAGACAGCATTTTCTGGTAGCCGGCTTGGACTGCAGCTTGCCACTCTTCTGATCAAATCACTTAAATCTCGAAACTATTTCGGAATTAAATTAAAAGTAGGTAACCATCTGGGAAGACAGGTCTGAGTAGGATTCATCTGTTCAATTACTGTCTTCCCGCGTCTGTTAACAGTGAAAGACTAGGCTGTTTACTAAATCTACCAACTAAGTAGCTAGTTTTGTAGTATTTTTCAACCCATTTGCTCATAAAGTGGCTCTTATTTCATTGTAGTTACACGCGAAACGCAGCTTATTAAACACAAGTGCTTTTTACTTTACATTGCCGCACTAGTGGTGTAATTATCGCAAATTAACCAATGAGAGCAGCGCCGAGGTCGCACTACAGTTTAAAGTATTTGTACGGAACCCTCGGTGGGTGAGTCCGACTCGCACTTGTCCGGTTTTTTTATAGTCATTATTTGTTGTGATAGCGGCAATAGAAATACACATTCTGAGAATATATCAAGTATCTTCCTATTACCATTACTAAGATCAAGCAAAAAACGCCAAACAACGCGGTTATTGTCGCGGGGATTCCCTTTAATTGTTGATTTTATTTTGGTTAAATTATTTGATCTGTGAAAATAAAATTACAATTTCAAGTCTTCTATTACGGTTCAAAAGATAAACCCCTGTGACAGACCGACAGAAACATGTTTCTTTTATGGGGACCCCCTTTTCTTTTTCATTTTATTTTGTTTTTATTAGGTATACTTGTTATTATAGTGGCAATAGATACACATTCTGTGAAAATTTCAAGTCTCTACCTATTACGGTTCAAACGATAGAGCCCTTCGACGTACGGATAGACAGCGGAGGCTTAGTAATAGGATTCTGTTGGCGCCCTTTGGGTACGGAACCCTAAAAAGACCATTTAGTTCGCAATTTTTGCATCTGACATTATCAGTTTTACTGCCAATTACAAGTATAACCATAATCAGGTACTTACTTATACTTATTTAGGTTAATACAATTTATAAGTCAATACCCTAGTTCATACTCGTACTAATTACTAGAAAAAAAGTGTCGTAATGAGCACGTCATTACACAAATTATAAAGTTGCAATTTCATTAGCAACAAAAAATATATAACGCTAACAATTTGCTACCGATATTAATACATTTGGTAGTACTTGGCATGATGTTTTTTTGGAGAAAATTAGGAAAATAAATTTGCTACGTAAAAACATCCTGTTAATGAGATAATTAATTGAGGGTTACCTATCTGAAACACTAAAAACGTTAGTCCGAATTTTGTTTCGGCAAAAACTATTCGACAAATATCGTTTCAATTTTTTTTCGTTTGTCCGAATTTTCATTTCGAATTATTACGATTCGGCATTTATTGGTTCGGTTTTTTAATCATTCGACAAATTACGGTTTGCCCTAAATCTCGTTTTACCATAATATCAGTTACCCGAAGTAACGTTTCGATTTATTCACCATTCGACTTTTTTCGATTGACTTTGATTTCATTTGTCCGATGTAACGATTCGATTTTTAACTATTCGACATGTGTACAGCTGGCATTACAATTTACAATTATTTATTTTTATTCCTGACAAACTAGTCTGCAAGAATCTACCCGCTTTGTACTTTGATAAAGATAACCCTACCCGCCACATAAAACTTGTTATAGTGTATTATTAAAGCTAATACTGAGTAGTACAGTGCGATAGTGAAAACTTATTTAAATATGTCTGACCTAACCTACTTTTTTCCTAGCAGTTCGTTTTTGTTGGGGGACGCAGTTCAAACCTAACCTAACCTATTTTTCTGGTAGCAGTTCGTTTTTGTTGAGGGACGCAGTTCAAACCTAACCTAATCTATTTTTCTGGTAGCAGTTCGTTTTTGTTGGGGGACGCAGTTCAAACCTAACCTAACCTACTTTTTTACCTAATCGAACCTTTGTTTTGTGTTTTTTTCCATGCGGGGGGCTTCGCCCCCCGAGCCCCCCTTGTGGGGGGCTCCGCCCCCCCGTCCCCCCTTTGTCCTTCTGCCTTTATAAGTTTTCTGTGAAAGTCACTTCCCTAAACGGCCACTTTTTTATGAACCAACCTAACCTACTGACCGTTCTCTAAAAAACTAATAATAACTAATTTTCTTTTCTAAAATAACATTTATTTTAGATTTAGGGAAACATACCTCTGCCGAGAAATAACTTGGGATATCGTTAAAAGGTAAACTAAAAATATGTCTAAACGTATCCAGTGCGAAAAGTATCATTGGGTAAATGAAAAATGGGCAACGAAACAAAATACGTAACAATTCATAGGGCAAGTGAATGAGATGGGAAACGTTTTTCGGACAAACGAAACTTTTACTAAACGTGAAATGGTGAACAGAAAAAAATACGAAACCTGTCATCGGACAAACGATAATAATTCGAATAGTTTTTGGCCAAATGAAATTCGGTGAATGGTTTTTAGTGTTTGCGATAGGTTACCTTAATGGAGACTTCTTTGGAATAACTTCTTGAACCTATTTTAACTGATAGAAAGTGTTAAATTAAATATCTGGCCAGTTAATGCACATAATACCTAACAACAAAAATCATATGATTTTTTTTTAAATATCGGTAGCTAGTTCGTTAGCAACTCATATAATTATTACGATGTTTGATGCCTGACTGCCTGACTAACTCGCAACCCTAGTGGGCATAGCGATTATATGACCGGGTGGTCGACCGTGGCGTTCCCTGGGGTCGAACCAGGTCGCTAGCCGGACCACCCCGAGTGAATCGGACTGGATATAAAATTGTCAACACAAAACTACATCACAAAACTTGTGACGCGTCTACCATATATCGCTTACAGTACCTCTATTCGACATGTATCCAAGTTGCATGGCGATTATATGGCATTGCATACTTGCTTCTTTGTTCTTACAGATTCAAGTAGGTACCTACACATATGAAGTGTACGAGTAGTACCTCATTACCAATATAATTAAGTATATATGATTTTGATTATTGTCGATGATCGAGTGACGTCGAATGATGAGGTAAGTTGATCAGTTATGGGAAATGATAGCGAAAGAATGAAGTATTGTGATACTTAATATGATATTGATGATATTCATCTTATGTGAGATGTTACACCTTTAGACTAGAGAATCCCATCAAAAACATTACATGTAAAAAGATGCAAGTCTCGCAACGCAGTTCTCCTACAACAAGTCAGTACCGGGGGGGGGGTATCAACAGAACTCGATTTCCACCGACTTGCCTATTATTAGATCTATAAAATGTGTTCCTCCACGGTTAAATAATAGGCAAGTCGGTGGAAATCGAGTTCTGTTGATACCCCCCCGGTACTGACTTGGTTTAACTTTACATTTCAAAACTTTTTTGTTGTAGGAGAACTGCGTTGCGAGACTTGCATCTTTTTACATGTAATGTTTTTGATGGGATTACATTTCTTTTTGTAAGTGGTCTTCCTTTAATTATTACATTCCAATCCATTCTTTTCAATTTGAACCGAAAAAACTAACTTTGTAATCCCATGTATTTGTATAGAATTACAAACTTATGTGTGCAGTTGTGACTGAAGTTACAACATATTTAGGTTTTTAAGGACTTTATAGGCTAAAAACTAACTATGTTTAAAATTTGGAGCTTGTAGGTCTGCTAGAAGTACCTTAGAATTATGATGATCAGTGAGTCAGTGAATGAATCAGTGAGTGAGTCAGTGACAAAACTAAGGAACTTTGACATGCAATAGTTCTTAAACTACACGTTCAAATTGAATGATATTGAGAATATACATAGGTCTTATTGAGCCCTATATATCCCTGAAATTTCAGGGTTCTAGCTTTAGCCAGTACAAAATTACGGGAGACTGAAAATCGCCTGAATGGCTTCGAGAAAAGGATGGTACGGCCGTGCCTTTGTTTTGCTCGACTTGGCGGGGGCACTGCCGTGCCCCCAGATTCGTCTGTTAGGACTACTACCTATGAGAGATTAAAGTATAAATAATACAAGTTAAAATAAAAGTTAACAAAAAATGTATTTCAATAACTTATATACAAATCAAGTCTTTAGTAATGAGCCATCAAGTCGGTGATCTTTGTTCAAGGGTAGTAGTATCCGGGGGCATTGGGCGCGATGAGCTTAGCGGGAGCCGCGCGCGCGAGCACCGGGGCAGGCGCCGCGGGCGCAGCATATGCCGCTAGTGGCGCGGCGTACGCCGAGGCGGAGTAAGCCGGGGCGGAGTAAGCCGGGGCGGAGTACGCCGGGGCGGAGTACGCCGCGGCCACGGGAGCGCTGTACGCCGCCAGAGGAGCGGCATATTGAGCCGCCACGGGCGCGCTGTATGCAGCGGTATAGGCCGCAACTGGGGCTGCGGCGTAGCGAGCGGCTACCACGGGCGCGGCAGGGGCCACCGGGGCGGCGGCGTAACGAGCTGCGAATACGGGAGCAGCGACGGGAGCAGCAGCGGCGTAGCGGGCTACTACGGGAGCGGCAGCAAACCTAGCGGGAGCGGCGGCAGGGGCGACGGCGTAGCGTGCGAAGGCGGGCTGGGCTACAACTGGAGCGGCGGCGATACGAGCGGGTACGACGGCGGGTTCCGCCACCACAGCGGGAGCGGCGGCCACGAGCGGTTCCTTGCGCACCACAGCGTTGAATCCGTTGACCGGGTCAGCGACGTAATCCACAATGCGGCGGGTGCCGTCCGAATCGACCAGGGAATACTGCCCCTGCACCAGGTCGCCGTCACGCTGCTCCGTCTGGCTCTTGTAGTCGCCGGTGAGCGAGTCCGCCACATCGTAGCCGAACCGGTACTGCGGCAGCGGGTCGAACTCCTCGAGCCGCGCCGCCGCGACCACGGGCGCCGCTGCGATGGCCGCCGGGGCCACGCTGCCGTGAGCGACCGCGACAAGGCAAGTGAAGACCACCAACTAAAAGCAATAAAAAACAAATAAAAATGATTGAATTAATTACATTATCGAATATATTAAAGTTGTTGATTTTGAACCAATTAACTATTCAAAACTGATTATTTTAATTGAAAGTCATTGATTCTACGTAGATACACCGAATAACTGCAAGCACAAACTATTTTGCGTGAATAACATATTTTTATTAGAGTCCACCAATTAGTGTGTGGTCACGATCCTTTTCACTTATTGCACTTTTTCACGATCACTTATTTTTGACACTTCACATTCCACAAATATCCGAAGATGTTCCGTACCTTGAAAGCCATTTCGATTGTTTGATGAGATGTGCTCGGGGTTGCTTAGACCTGAGAACTGTATCCCTCAGTCGGCACTAACAGCATTTATAGTGAGCCCGCGGCGCTTGCCTCATCCCGGTCGCATCTCCAAATTTAAATATATTCAAGTACGCACGTACGAGCCTGGCCGACGGGACGGCTGGACAATGCCACGTAAACAAAGCGCTACTTGTGCAACCGCCCGCGGCTGCAACACGTCGTGGTCACACCGATTTTTCACACGCTTGCTGAATAAACTGTTCATTTTCAGGAGTTCCATGAATTTCGCACGCTACTATTTATGAAAATATACCCAAGGAAATATGGAAATCGTTTCAGGAAACATATTATTATAATCAATCCCAAAATTAATTACTTACACAAATAAGACGAGTATCAATAATGTTCCGTCATTAATACCGCGACCATGGAAATCGTCCAACGTAAATCAATAAAACTTCGTTACCTTGTTTGTTGCCATAAATCTTTTTTAACAGTCGTCGCGTAAGTGGTCTAGTTTAGGTCGTCGTGTACATTTGCGGAGCCGTCGACATTTGGAACAGGCTTTGACTTGCGACGAGTTACAATTACGACATGTCTAATGAACTTCAAATAGTTTAAATGTTGCTATTTATAACGTTTTAGACAGCTATAAATACCTGCATGTGACCTACGTAGTTTAGCAGATTAGCAGTTTTAGAAGTACCTAATTGATATTAAGATTATGATGAAATTGAGCCGCACTCAGAGATAAGGACCAATTTGTCTATCCTGTTTCTGATAAATCAAGCACGTGAGTCTACGTGAGAGCATAAAGGGACTATATTTACAGGTTAGTAAGTGCTGTATGCAAATGTAGTTCAAAACGAGAAATTGGGCTCCAATTTCTTAATTTGAAGGTACCGGAGTAATATATTTACTTTATGACTGACCAAATTTTATCGTTGATTATTTTATGCCTATTTACTATTTCCGTCTAAGAATTATGAATGTAGTTGTGAAAGTTTCAGTTTAATTTATGCAGACTAGTAAGAATAACAAAATGAATGAATGCAAATATGTAGAAGATGAAAGGAATAGAAAATATTTTGGGGTTGTGAAAACGAAAACCTAGAGACTCGTGAAAATGGTAAAACTGTCTACATACACTGAACTGAACCAGCTCTACAATTTGTGATTCTATAAAGTAGAAATTTGAAAAGCTATTCAATTGTTTTGAAAACAAGTCGAATAAACATTATACAAACTATACAAAGTGAATTTTAAATGGTAAAACGAAACCACTTTGGTGATAAATAAAGCTGCTTAAGACTAACATTTAGTGGCAATTACAATTAAATACCTCCTGAATTAATTGTAACATACAATGTAATGTTTTTCTAAGATATCCTTCACGAAAATGGTTTGGTTTTTAAGCGATTCTGCCAGTCTGAGCTTACAAAGACATCATATCAAATCCTTTCATGGTGGTAAGGATGGGCACTGTCAGTTTTGTCACCGCCGTTAACCACTAATTAAGGATTTCTATTCGGAAAAATGCTCGGACATTGAGAAGGCATTTTGAACTTCTTAATTAGACACTTGGTTAATTATGTAACAAGAAATGTAAACAATGGTGATGTTATTAATAAATTCATTCAAAAACAATATCAGGCGAGTAAAATTCTGAGTAGCTCAATTCCTTCTTTTTAATTTTGTGACCCGTGTGAAACGTGTTTGTAGAAAAATCTAAAATTTTAAACAAAATAGGATAAATAAAATTAAAAGTAAAAAAGAAAGACTAATTAAGTTAGCTATCGGTGCAAGTAATTTTTAGTCAAGTAGTGTAGAGTATTTTTCTTTTATAGATAAAATCAATGGGAGTTTTGTTTGACCGAGCGAGCGAAGCATCTCCGTTTCATCTTAGACAAAAATAATTTTGTATGCCCGACTGTACGGCGGTTATCCGGTTGTTCTCCTTTACAGGTCGCAGTCACAGAGCTACCAGTTTATATTGTGACGCCTTGTGAGGGCAAATATTAAATGTGATAACCACGAATATGTTTTGTGTCTAAGTAAATATATTGTTACAAATGATTATGTATTCATATATCATTTTACCGTCAGGGGTTAAAAATGACACATTTCCTATACAAACTTTCACTCTCTAATTTGTCTCCAATTCACTCTAATAGGGGATTGTACTGTACGAACAGCAGCTTTCATTTGTCTACAGCGCTACCAAAAATCCCTCAAAGTCGGCCTGTCTGTTGGCTATTTTAGGCCTGTAGCGAATAATTTGTATACCGTCGGCGTATTTGCATTAGAATGAGCGGTTTTTGAGTAAGTGTGGACGAGCAATGGCACAAGGACACAAGGTCGCATACCGGCGGTGACAATAGGCATACAGTCCGGTACCGTAGGCAGCCGTCGTGACTGTCACAACTGCATGTATGGCTCACCATTTGTCACAGGCTAACTACTTGGTAGTTTGGCTGACCAAAGAGAGAATAAACTGTACTAATAAAGAAAACTGGTACTTCGAACAGAAATTCCACACAAATTTTACCCATTTCCTTTATTCAATTTTGTTTCTGCAGAAATAAATGTAGTATATTAGACCTGTGCGGATAAACTGTAGCCCAAAATAAAAACCGACTTCCAAAAAAGAAATGGATAATCAAGGATTCATATATACATATACAGATATTTATACTTTTTAACCTGTTATTTTTGAAGTTGGTGCCTGCCACGCAAAGCTACCTATGTTGAGCTCCTTAGCTGGCACCGACTTCAAAAATAACAGGTTAAAAACTATAAATATCTGTATATGTATATATGAATCCTTGATTATCCATTTCTTTGAGGTAACTAACATATTATTTTCTGGTTTTTAGTTTTGGAAGTCGGTTTTTATTTTTTGTTTTAAAAATTTACTTTATTTTTAAATATTTTTAAATATTTAGTGGCGCTGGAAAAATATTGTTTTAACCAAATAGACTTAAGTCTATTTAGTTAAAAGAAAAAAATCCTAATCGGTCTAGCCGTTTTCAATTAAATAGCCGTAATCGGGGAACAAACATACATAAAAAATTGCTCTTTGTTTTGAAGTCGGTTAAGACTGGAAACTTATTTCTAATAAGAGATGGACGAGAAATTACGAAAAACACCGAAATCGCTATATGTGTGGCTATTATATTTGAAGAGTTACCTCGATTTCTCCAAGATTCCATCATCAGATCCTGATTTGGTTGCAATGGGACCACCTAGAAAGTCTACCCTTTCAAACAAAAAAAGAATTTTCCAAATCGGTCCAGCTGTCTTCAAGTAAACGGGTAACAAACACACAAAAAAAAACATACAGACGAATTGAGAACCGTCCTTCTTTTGGAAGTCGGTTAAAAATGTACGTAATTAGTAAATTATCTCAGAATAACATAGTTTCTTTGTAATGTCAGAAAAATAAGTTTAATGTGTGTATTACACTTATTTTTCTGAAATTACAATTATCTTGAATCTCAGCTGATGTAAGAAATGATAACGATTACAGCTGGCCCTGAACGATCCGATCACAAGTCGTCGTCGTAGCGCATGAAAATGCGCTTGGGCATTTTCTCGCTGAGCACGCGCGGTCCTTCACAAGGCTGCCAGCGGTTGCGCAAACTGCAATGTATCTATAGCGGCGACGTGCTCATCATACATGTAGCAGGAATACTTTAGTTTTTAACATATTTAAACTATATTGTACCTCGTTAAAATAGAGCTTCGTGTAACCTAGTATAAGGGCATTTTTATTTTAAAATGTACGGTAAGGCGAAATTTAAGCTATTTTCAAATACCATCTAACCTGTCAGTCCGTAACGAAATGTATGGAGTTTGACACTAATCGTCAGTTCTGTAACGACCTGTTAACTGTCAGTTAAGAACGCACTTTAAATAAAAAAGCCCATAATATTGTAGTCTTTGGCTTCGTGTATATTTTGTCACTTAACGCAAATCGATGTAGTTGCTAATGTTACTGTCACTATCGCACACCGCAGAATCTCAAAATTACACATACGAACATATCTGTCATAATCATACATATTCATTTTTAACCGACTTCCAAAAGAAGGACGGTTCTCAATTCGTCTGTATGTTTTTTTTTATTTTTTTTTTGTGTGTTTGTTCACCGATTACTTGAAGACGGCTAGACCGATTTGGAAAATTCCTTTTTTGTTTGAAAGGGTAGACTTTCGAGGTGGTCCCATTGCAACCAAGTCAGGATCTGATGATGGAATCTTGGAGAAATCGAGGGAACTCTTCAAATATTATAGGCACACATATAGCGATTTCGGTATTTTTCGTAATTTCTCGTCCATCTCTTATTAGCAACAAGTTTTTAGTGTTAACCGACTTCAAAACAAAGAGTTAATTTGTATCTAGGTTTCTTCCCCGATTACTTAAAGACGGCTGAACCTATTTGGAAAATTCTTTTTTTGTTTAAAAGGGTATACCTCCGAGGTGGACCTATTGCAACCAAATCAGGATCTGATGATGGGATCTTGGAGAAATCGAGGGAACTCTTCAAATATCATAGGCACACATATGCGATTTTGGTATTTTTCTTACTTTCTCGTGCATTTCTTATTAGAAATAAGTTCCCAGTCTTAACCGATTTCAAAACAAAGAGCAATTTTTATGTAGGCTTGTTCCTCGGTTACTTGAAAACGTCTAGACCGATTTGGATTTTTTTTCTTTTAACTAAATAGACTTAAGTCTATTTGGTTAAAATAATATTTTTCCAGCGCCACTAAAAATTTAAAAATAAAGTGAATTTTTAAAACAAAAAATAAAAACCGACTTCCAAAAACTTAAACTAAAAACCAAAAGATAATATGTTAATCACCCCAAAGAAATGGATAATCAACGATTCATATATACATATACAGATATTTATACTTTTTAACCTGTTATTTTTGAAGTCGGTGCCAGCTAAGGAGCTCAACACAGCCAGGTTTACGTGGCAGGCACCAACTTCAAAAATAACAGGTTAAAAAGTATAAATATCTGTATATGTATATATGAATCGTTGATTATCCATTTCTTTGGGGTGATTAACATATTATTTTTTGGTTTTTAGTTTAAGTTTTTGGAAGTCGGTTTTTATTTTTTGTTTTAAAAATTTACTTTTTTAGTAAATGATCTTCGATAGATGTAGCACGGGAAAATAAACCAATAATACGAGAGAACGCAACTCGTCCGTATTCTTCGCCACTTCACGGCGGATTAGATCTAGGTATAATGATTTAGTGAACTTCATAATTCCAGCAGTTTTTGAAACATCCACAGAAAGAGTCATAATAATGTAAAAAAACCGGCCAAGTGCGAGTTGGATTCGCACACACAGGGTTCCGTACCACCGTCGAGCAAAAAGACGTCGAAAAACATGTTTCTTGTGTGGGGACCCCTTTTTGGTCTTATATTGTTTTTTATCATTTTTTGTTATAGCGGCAATAGAAATACACATTCTGTGAACATATCAAGCGCTACCTATTAATATTATTAAAATCGAGCAAAAAAACTCCAAACAAAATACGTTTCTTGTATCGGGACCCCGGTTAATTTTTGATATAATTTTGTTTTTATAACTTGATCTTTTAGCGGCTTCTTCGGCGGATCTTTTAAAATTGTCTCTACCTATTACGGTTCAAAAGATATAGCCCAGTGACAGACGGGCAGAAGGACAGCGGAGGCTTAGTAATAGGGTTTCGTTGGCACCCTTTGGGTACGGAATCCTAAAAAGTATGCCAGTAGTTATGCGGATTATAAAATAAAAAAAAAATCATTATTGATATGTCCATAACACAATTTTAGAAGTCAAATTATTGTTACAAAACAAAGCGAGGGAATGTGTTAAAAATTCATGTATTTGCTGTTTTATCGAATATTCCGTACGTTGCTCTCTTTTTCTAACCTCTATAGGTAAATAGAATGTTAAAAAAATAAACACTACCTATACGTTTTTTGTGTTCTGAACACGAAGACCTTTAGACAAAGGTCGTATTTATTGCCAACGTTAAAAAAATCGTTTTTCGGTACACAAAATTAGAGATGGAGATGAATGCCTAGACCAGCAAGCATGACCATCATAGGCTTCTGTTGTACCGCAGGTATAAATTCCAAACACTCGCACGGCACGGTTAGCGCGTGACCTTTACGTTTAATAAGCATGCAAGACGCATGGAGTTTGCTGAATAGTTCACTTTCAATTGTTACAATTACAATTATAGCTCGTCGTGGCTTGTAATTCACTTTCAACTGCGATTTAACGTTATTAATTCAATTAAATTCAACTCAGTTATTTTTCGAGTAATCCTGAAGGGCTCTTTTACAGGTCTGATCAAGAAACGCCGTCCTTGAATAGAATATACTCGAAATCTATGTGCACCAGTGGCGTGGCATCCATAGAATTTGATTCCCACCGGCTTGCCCATTTTTTAAACATATTACCGCAGTATCTACTAATGCTGAAGATAAAGTAATCCAAATTTGCTCCGGCTTTACTAATAATATATTTAACGCCACGCCAGCAACAGTAGCTACGCAGAATGTTCAAAATGGGTTACATTAAAAATATTAGACGACTAGACGTCACTGACTTACAAAAAGTTTTTCAAGCGATTTGAACAAATCCTATTGCCCTAGAAGAAAAGGTAAGCCAATTTGGCTCCGGCTTGCCTGCGGATATATTTGAAGCCAGGCAATCTAGTCTATTCAAACAATTGACAACATTTCATATTTTCAAAAGATCTTAATTCGAAAAACTTCCCGAACTTCCTATGTTGACAACGCTGTAACGCCTGACAGTTATTTTTTTAATCGTAATTGTCGCTCTGGATTCTAGTTTTTTTAAATCGTAATTGTCGCTCTGGATTCTAGTTGGGAAAGTGACGTCATTTTCTACATACGCCCTTTTAGAATGAGATACTTTTCAAACTGCTATTTTTAATTGAAAAATTGAGTTAAAACGAAAAAGAAAAAATACGGGTAGCTTAAAATTCCACCTATTTTCTATCCAGCTCATAAAATGAAGGAGTAGAAAATTTGAAATATTGTCAATTTATTATAAGTACTTACTTTAGCCTTATATTATGATAAAATAATAAGGCAAAAAAACAAGTATGTAAAACTATAACTGTACTGTAATTACTTTGATAAATAGTTAATCGCTGATCGTCATTAAGTGTTAAAAAGACGTAAGCTTAATACTGAAATATGTATCATGGGTAGATGGCTGTATCCCCAAATCTGCTAATATCACTTCATTAGTACACCCTCCGGAAAGGAGCAATCCCCGCGATTCCGTCCCATAAGCCCATAACTAAACGCCCGCCTACACGTGGAAACCGTGATAAATGCTAAACTTAATTATCTCTGAAATTTGGAGATCTTTCAGTTTTACTACAAGTTTTCTTTTAAGGACGGATCTAAATGTAAACTAACAAAGGTTCTCAGAAATTCTGGACACTTTCACAAGGTTTTTATGAACTTTTCCATTCTGGAAAGTCCCCTGCAAGAAATTCTGAGAATTTACCAAGATATTTCCTAGTGGAAAGATTTGTAATTTTGAATTTTTTCTTGGGCATACCATCAGTACCAATACCTACATATAAACTTTACGTATATTTAACTTCTTATTTTCTTTTGACACATTTAAAGTACCTATAAGTGGCCAATTCCACGTGTGTATAGTCGGACTACGCTAAGTTTGCAGAGGTCGAAAAAAGGTTTTATTAAAAAAAATACATATGGCAACATGAAGATACTACAGCAAGAGGATTATTTAATCTTGGTACTTAGGTAGTAATATTTTTCCCTTTATTACAAAATGTGTCTACATACCTACTGAAATAGATATCTGGGTCAGTCCTTGCACATATTCATCTAGTTCCAACCTAACTAAGCGATTTGTTCCAGGGTCTTGGATAATTTCTATGTATTTCAGTATTACATTTAAATATGTACATGTATACAAGCATTGCTTAGTTTGGTTGGAACTAGATCAATGTGTGCAAGACTGTCCTGAATATTTCTTTCAGTAGGTACGTAGACACATTATATACTTATTAAACGGAAATATATTTGCCAAGAATCAAGACTAATTAATTATATCTTTTGCGATGTTGCCATATGCATTTTTTGAAATAAAACCTTTTCTTGACCTCTGCAAACTTAGCGTATTCGCACCTAATAATCTGAGTGTAATAAGATGTCAATATTGTCAATGTCATGGGTGGTCATGTACTTAATGGAATAAAAACTCGGGTTACTTATGTTAATATGAAAATACGTTACCCCGACCAACCCAACTTAGTATGTTATTGTAAATGATCAAACCCGTGGAAACGCAATTACACCAATTTTTCTGTCAATCGAAACATACCTACACTGTCTACGGGCACATACTTTTCTTACTAGTTTATGACTTATGACATTTATGACAAAAAAAACGATGTTTAACAGGTTAGTAACGAATATTAAATTTTCTTATCTGTAGGAAGAACTTTCAGCTTATTTATTTTGGTGGCAACGCGGATTGAATTGAAATTTGTATGGCAAATTTTCAATCCTTCGTAGATGCACTAGGAGAGGATTGAAAATTTGCCATACAAATTTCAATTCAATCTGCGTCCCGTCTCGTCTCGCCCTGCCGGTAGAAAACCACCTTTATTTTGATTTGGATTGAGATTTTTTTTTTAATACACTTGCTCAAAAATAGGTACTTTTCGTAGCTGTATATCGTGCGGAAAATTGTATTTTGCGCACTAGTGCTTTTTACTTTTCAGCTAACTTTCTAAAGCTAAATAACAAATTTATTTGCAGATAAGTACCTACTTAAACCATAAAGTAATCTAAATATATAAAAGAAGAAGTCCTGACTGACTGACTGACTTACTGATCAACGCACAGCCGAAACTACTGAAGTTAGGAACTTGAAATTTTCACAGTAGGGTGGTTATATAACGTAAGTAAGGGATAAGAAGGGATTTTTTGAAATTCATCCCCAAAGGGGGTTAAATGGGGGTTGAAAGTTTATATGGGGACCATACGATTTTTAAAGTAGGAGATCTGAGACTTCGAACATAGACTCTTTAATACAATTTAAAAAAAGTAATTTCACCGTTTTTGGAAATTCATCCCCAAAGAGGGTTAAATGGGGGTTGAAAGTTTATATGAAGACCACACGATTTTTAAAGTAGGAGATCTGAGACTTCAAATATAGACCCATCAAGATGAGTACAGGAAAGTAATTTCACGGTTTTTTGAAATTCATCCCCAAAAGGGGTTAAATGGGGGTTGAAACTTTGTATAGGCACCAAACGGTTTTTGACGTTAGAGATCTGAGAGTTTGCACATAGATCCTTCAATATGACATGAGAAAAGTAATTCCACCCTTTTTTGAGATTCATCCCTAAAAGGGGTTAAACGGGGGTTGAAATGTTGTATAGGGACCAAATTATTTTGAAGTTACAGATCTGAGAATTCGTATATAGACTCCTCAATAAAGGTCGAAGAAAGTAATTTTACCGTTTTTCAAAATTCATCCCCAATGGGGAACATCCTAAATGGGGGTTGAAACGATTTTTGAAGTTGCAGCTCTGAGACATCGTACATAGTCTCCTCAATATGAGTACAGAAAAATAATTTCACGGTTTTTCGAAATTCATCCCTATAAGGGCTTAAACGGGGGTTGAAAGTTTAAATGGGGACCAAACGATTTTTAAAGACGGAGATCTGAGACTTTGCACATAGACCCATCAATATGAGTACAGGAATGTAATTTCACGGTTTTTCTAAATTCATCCCCAAAAGGGGTTAAATGGGGGTTTGAAACTTTGTATAGGCACCAAACGATTTTTAAAGTTAGAGATCTGAGAGTTCGCACATAGATCCTTCAATATGAGATAAGAAAAGTAATTTAACCCTTTTTCGAAATTCATCCCTAAAAGGGGTAAAACGGGGGTTGAAATATTGTTTAGGGACCAAATTATTTTTAAGTTACAGATCTGAGACTTCGTATATAGACTCCTCGATAAAGGTCTAAGAAAGTAGTTTTACCTTTTTTCAAAATTCATCCCCAACAGGGGTTAAATGGGGGTTAAAACGATTTTTGAAGTTGGAGCTCTGAGACATTGTACATAGGCTCCACAATATGAGTGTAGGAAAGTAATTTCACGGTTTTTCGAAATTCATCCCCAAAAGGGGTTAAACGGGGGTTGAAATTTTGTATAGGCACCAACGATTTTTGAAGTTGGAGATCTCAGAGTTCGCACATAGATCCTTCAATATAAGTAGAGAAAAGTAATTTCACCCTTTTTCGAAATTCATCCCTAAAAGGGGTAAAACGGGGGTTGAAAGTTTAAATGGGGACCACACGATTTTTAAACTAGGAGATTAGTTGCAAAAAGTAATTTCACCGTTTTTCAAAATTCATCCCCAACGGGGGTTAAATGGGGCTTGAAACGATTTTTGAAGTTGGAGCTCTGAGATATCGTACATAGTCTCCACAATATGAGTACAGGAAAGTCATTTCACGGTTTTTTGAAATTCATCCCCAAAAGGGGTTAGATGGGGGTTGAAAATTTGAACTTTGAAGTTAGAGCTCTGAGAAATCGTACATAAACTCCTCAATAAGAATAAAGAAAAGTAGTTTTACCATTTTTCGAAATTCATTCCTAAAAAAGGGTCAAACGGGGGTTGAAACTTTGTATGGGGACCAAACGATTTTTGTAGTAAATCTTGAACTTCGTTCATAGACTCATCCATAAGAGTAAAGAAAAGTGATTGCTGTTTTTTGGAATTCATCCCCAAAGGGGTTAAAATGGGGGTTGAAACTTTGTGTAGGGTACAAACGATTTTTGAAGTTGGAGCTCTAAGACATCGTATATAAACTCCTCAATAAGAGTAGAAAAAGTGATTTTTCGTTTTTCTAAATTCATCCCTAAGAAGGGGTCAAACGGGGGTCAAAACTTTGTATGGAGACCAAACGGTATTTATAGTAGATCTTAAACTTCTTACATAAACTCATCCATGAGAGTAAAGAAAAGTGATTGCTGTTTTTTTGAAATTCATCCCCAAAGGGGTTTAAATGAGGGTCGAAACTTTGTATACGGACCAAAAGATTTTTGAAGTTGGCGATCTGGGACATCGTACATAGACTCCTTAATAAGAAAAAAGAAATGTGGTTTTACCGTTTTTTCATCCCTAAAAAGGGATCAAAAGGGGGTTGAAACTTTGTAAAGGGACCAAACGATTTTTGTAGTAGATCTTGAACTCATCTAAAAAAGAAAAGAAAAGTGATTGCAGTTTTTTGAAATTTATCCCCAAAGGGGTTTAAATGGGGGTTGAAACTCTGTATAGGGTCCAAAGGATTTTTGAAGTAGGAAATCTGACACTTCGTACATAGATCCTTCAATAAGGGTACAGAAAAAATGTTAAACCATTTTTTGAAATTCATCTCCAAGGGTTATAAATGGGGAGCAAAACTTTATAAAGGGACCAAATGATTTTTAAAGTAGGGTATCTAAAACTGATTAAACTGAATAGAACTCAAATGATTTCACGGTTCATTAAAATTTATCTCGAAGACGGGTTGAGTAAGTAGGGGTTGAAAGTTTTTTTAGGGACCCGTACAATTTTTAAAGTAAAAGGTTTTTAACTCCATGCATAGCATATAGCAATTAGTAGATTGTTTTTTTGTGTAAGTAACAAGCGGTTTATTAAGTGCATTTAATTTTTTGGTAATAATCCTTAAATGGACTTAAGAATTGATTTTCACGGTAAATGTGCATTGTGCAGTTTTGGGCCCAATATTTGAGGGTTTTGTTTAATTACAACAAAGTTTATGAACAAATATCAGAAACTATTAATTGCCTATTAAGATTAATTGCCTAATTATAATTTACACCGCAGACGAAGTCGCGGGCATCAGCTAGTAATAAATATATTTCTTGCTTTTTCATGTTTATATTTAATTAAATTCTGTATGTTTCTTCCCAAAAGAGTTTCTTTTGATTTGGCTGAATGGTGACAAAAAATATCCTTGAAGGCAACAAAGTGCTCCAGTAGCCGCGTTCTCAGAACTATCCAAGGAAAGTGTTCAGCTACCGAAGGGGCGGGGCGATGCCGCGCCGCGCGCATATCAAACATATGTGACTCAGGCACAGCTGACGGCAGCGCTTGCGCAACACGACGGGCATTCCTCAGTCTAAATTAGGTCACTTTTTTGCCATCCGCAACCATACATTAACTACCCCTTTGTAACTAAAATTTAAACTGAGACAGTTGTTAAAGAACTACTCACCTTGGCCCGATTTATGTAATTCCGTTGATCGATATCCTGCATAGTAATTCAAGGTTGAGCTGCCATTGATATCGTCTTTCTTTTTGAATGGCTTTCTTATAGGTACGTCTTCGTACGTACGTTTCTTATAGGTATGTCACTTGTCCCGCATTATAGTGCTGCCCTGTAATGCAAGCGATAATAATGATGCGAATAATTAAGATTATTTACCCGCTAAGCCAATTTGACCTATTAAATATTGCGTGTTTTGAATCTGGTTAGTTATCATTGTCACTATCAGGACTTTAAAATCTTCCAAAGTTTTGATGGAGGATGAAGAGCAGCGAGCATAGGGTTTGTCTACCACAGGCTCTACATATTCTCGCCAATATAATAGAGCATCCCCGGCCTAGAGAGTTCTTCAAGTTTCAAGCGAGCACTTATTTTTAAAACAACTGGAGGACGTAGGTATGTTATTTGTCCTCGTTTGTTCAATGGCTGGCTGCACATATAAAGTTCGGTCGCAAACATCAGTGCAACTTGCTGCACCAAGTTCACGTTTTCATAAATTGCCCTGGCATTATGGCGGTCTTTCGTAAATTATGCAGTCGCATTGTACAAAATTGTTCTTGATTCCTTGCGATCCAGCGCACGGTCACGGCAAGTAAAATATTGTAACCAGTATTTCAACCTCCTTCGAATCGTACGGACTTATACTTACGGGTAGGACATTTCGATATTAACTTGCGATAGCAATATCACGGGAGTTCTCTATGAAAGTGTGGGTGGTGTCTATACGTCCTTGTGATAAATGTTTATGCTGACAACTTTAGTCAGAGAAGTAAATCCGGAAAGATATACGAGTATTATACAATAATACGATGTAGTCTGTTCTGTATATATTTTATAATAAAATTGTAGAAAGACTGTGTTTGTATATTAAAGATTTTTTCGAGTGTTAAAAATACCTAAACACCGGTCAAGTGCGAGTCAAACTAGCGCACCGAGGGTTCCGTACAAAAATGTAGGTAGATAGGTAAACAGTTCTAGATAAACTGTATTGAAAGAAAGAAACAAAGTCTAGGAACGGAACCCTAATAAAACTTAAATCAATAGTTTTTCGAATTTGAATCTGTTTTTCTGTTTGTTTGTTCACGCATCACTTAAAAACTACCAAACCGATTTCCTTTTCCAAGAAATTTGGTGTACAGGTAGATTATGACCCCGGTTAACACATAGGATATGTACTTTTTACCCAACTAAGCCGGAGCAAAAAAGATACATTTAACTTATTACGAACTTATACGAATGAAGAGTCGGCCGGGTCCACTAGTTTCATAATAATTCATTGACATGCATGAATGTAGTTAAAATACTGGTCACGATTTGTCTGCCGTGCTTCTGCCCGAGTGCTCCCGCGACGATTTGTCCGATATCATTGAACTTTAATTACACTGATGCTGAACTTTAATTGCCGTGAAACAGCCTTATTCTTGCTTCGGTATTTGTCTTCGATGTAATTAGTAATTATAACCAATGACCACAACGGGTGCAATATAGCATTTATTTTAATGTATGTACCTATAAAGTATAAAAAAACCTAAATTGTATAAAATAGCGTGATTTATATAATTATCTCGGAATGAGATACAATATATCTATAAGAACTTTATACTTCGCATGACAGTAGGTAGCAGTACAAAGAAAAGTTGCATAGCTTTTTAACATTATAGCATATCATTTGTTTATTATATTGTAGTATTGGTTTGTGCAGTTCTATTCATTCATTGAAAAACAGTTTAATCTTATTCCCCAAACACGTCAATATCGACAGGTGATGATTGAATTGGCTCCAGCCATTAATTCATCTCAAACAATACCCCACCTTGACATTAAGATGGTTAATGTTTGGCATAGCCATCGCCCACCGACACGAGGCGGAGATGACGGCGATAAGCGATAGAAGAATGGCTACTCATAACCTGCGATTCGGACAGTTACTAATGACCTAACGTACGATAAGAAGGTGGCACTGGCGAATAAGGTGTTGCATAGTATTATGGAAAGGTGTTGCATGGTCCGGGCGTCCCAAGACTATGCGACATGAAAAAAAAGTACCTCAAATATTGTAAATAGGATATTTTGCTGAAAGGATTTTCTAAGAAATTACTTAATTCGCATGGAAAATAATTTTCTTGACATTTGAATCAAACATTTTATGCTAATTTGGGTCATTATTTGAGCGTTTCACCCGCCTCACTTTCGTGGACACATTATTGTCAAAGTTCCCTCAGATTTTAGTCTCATGTCGAGCTATTTGGTACATATCCGGGACTACCAACAAATACCTTAATATCACATTAAAATCTCCCGGAATCTCGACAATAATGTGTCCACGAAAGTGAGGCGGGCGAAACGCTCAAATAATGACCCATTTATATCTTTTAAGACGCTATGTAACTATGTTACTTTTGTTCATTCTTTCGATTGGCATTATTATGATGCCATGCCATACGGGTGGGTTTTTTTCAAATTTGAGTCGGTTCGATTCCCAGACGGAGCAAGTTATTTTAAGAACATTTTTTAATGCAGTAATACTTATTTTAAAAAATAAAATTAAGTCTCCTTTCAGCAAAATATCCTATTTACAAAATTTGAGGTACTTTCCCTTCATGTCGCATGGTCTTGGGACGTCCTGTATAGTCAATACGTTGACGTATAACCTTTTAATCTAATTGAAGGTTGCTATTTATTCAATTCATCACATTTACGTAAAATATTTGAAGGATTATGTAGGTACATGTTTTTACCACTATCGTGTAAATTGACGCGATCTAATTATTTTAATCTCTAAGCAAATTTTTACATTATGTATGATAAAATAGCAGTACCTTTGTATAAAGTTTTTGAGAATTAAGCAGTGGGGCAGTGGGAAGCAAAAATCGGCAAAAGACATTTAGAGGAGATTGTAGCTAGAGGCAAAGGGACAGGTAGGTACGTAAGACCCTAGCAAAAAAAAAGCTCCACGAACAATCATCAAAATTTAGGTACCTATACAGAAAATCAATATAACATATAAAACCCTAAGCCTACAGACATGTAGGCTCTACATGCTGCACTATACATAGATGTCATTAATATTTCGAATAGATAAATTCAATGTCTCTGTTTACCCTGTTCTAGTTATACAATGATTCATGAACAAGATAGACCAGCGTTAAAATTCAAATCCGGCTCCACATATGACCGGCCATGTTGGTGTTCACGTCGGCGGTTAGGTATCTCGCCACACCCTTGGGTACTTGTTTACAATAATTGTGTTATCATCAGACCTTCAACACGGGCCCGTAATCGTGTAGATCATGGCCGCTTATACCTTTAATAATCTTTTCATCACACTTGCTCGAAAATGGTGTAATTACACGTAGGTTCTGCGGGCCGTAAATTACCTATTACGCCCTAGGGCGTAATGGTTATCTTTTTAAATTTGAAACGCTGGTTCTGTTTTACTCTTATTTGTCACGTTCAAAGGAAACGCCAACTTACTTTTTTAACTTTTATCACTGAAATATTTATTTAAAGATACCTAACTGTTATTGCAAATACATATATCACATATTTCGGTAACATTAATTAAATGTTTAAATAATGTATTCAGTATTTTGCAAATATAAAATCAACTAAAATGGCCATTTTAGGTCTTTACCGCTATGGTTTCTGAACGTGACTTGACATTCGCATTGTCTATGGACATATGTCACTGTCTGTTTTAATATTTTCTTGTCATACTGGGGCGATTAGTAAGGTTATATTATGATTTCCTCACAAGTGTGATGAAAAACATTGTGTGTGCCACGGGCGGTAAAGGAATTACACACTCGTGTTATTAAAGCGCTCAACACTAACAAACACTCGTTTGTAATTCCTTACTTACCGCCCTAGATACACAATGTACTATTAACGCACGTTGCTGAAGGATTTATTTTTCATTTAACAATTGACTATTTAACAAGGCAAGACTACGATAATTAGCTGGCGCCGGTTTGATATTTGACATGAATAGGTATCTACATAATCAAATGAAATCAAATTATTTATTTTGCAAGTAGGGCTCTTTTACATGTCTGAATCTACCAGTTTCATAAACGGTCACCGAGATAAATATGTCAGTACCTAATTCTTAAAGCACTGTAGGTAGGGTTGCCAGATGGTCGGGAATTGGCGGGATTCTCCCGATTTTTTGTATGGCCTCCCGACTCCCGACAAAGAAGAAAATCTCCCGTCAAACGACTTCATTTTAAAACTTAGTCCGATCCACTCAAGGTGGTCCGGCCAGCGAAAATTTCTGCTCTTTCAGGCTAAAAAAAAACTTGCGAGTCGAGCCCGCGGAGCATCTCCCGACCAAAGTCTCAAAATCCCGACATATTTTTCCTGCTCCCGATAATAGGGCAATTCAATCTGGCAACCCTAACTGTAGGTAAGTACATTGTTTATCTAGGGCGGTAAGTAAAACTAGTGTTATTAAAGCCCTCGGCTTCGCCTCGGACTTGTAACGCTCGTGTGTAATCCCTTTACCGCCCGTGGTACACACGATGTTTTTCATCACACTTGTGAGGAAATCTAAATAAATAACCTTACTAATCCACCCAGTATGAGAAGAAAATTTACACAGTAAGTAAATAGAAAGTGACATTAGTGACATATCCATAGATAATGCGAATGTCAAGTCACGTTCGGAAACCATAGCGGTAAAGACCTAAAACGGCCATCGGCGGATCCATACACTAAATGGCCGACTTTTTTATGACAGATAGATTATAAGGTCAGCTACCATTTGTGAAAAAAATTGTAAGCGGAAACTACGAAAAGGAGGATCGGACAAAACGGTCCCAAGAACCAATAGCAATGTGACATATATCATTAGAAAGGTGTTTCAATATACTACAATAGTTACTATGGGAGCTCATTTCAAATCACTGTGTGAAAAAAGTTATGGCAATATAAAAAAAACTTATTTTCATAGACGATTTTAAGCAATAAAAATGAATTATTTCGTATTCCATAACGTTACAGTCCACCTGTCAGGCCTCCCCGGCCCCTCAGGCTCCTCTTGCCCCCCAGGCTGCCGCTAGCAGGGCACCGAAGGCACCCCCGCACCGTTGACGGGACTTGAGCTGGAGGCCAGCAAGGCGAAAGCCCGAAAGGCCCGATACAAACACGCCACTACTTAACTTGTAATCGCATGTATTTGTATAGGATTACAAACTTATGTGTGCAGTTGTGACTGAAATTACAACATATTTAGATTTTTAAGGACTTGATAGGCTAAAAACTAACTATGTTTACAATTTGGAGCTTGTAGGTCTGCTAGAAGTACCTTAGAATTATGATGATCAGTGAGTCAGTGAATGAATCTGTGAATCAGTGAATCAGTGAGTCAGTGACAAAACTAAGGAACTTTGACATGCAATAGTTCTTAAACTACACGTTCAAATTGAATGATATATATAAGTTGAGAATATATATAAGTCTTATTGTGCCCTATATATTCCTGAAATTTCAGGGTTCTAGCTTTAGCCAGTACAAAATTACGGGCGGCTGAAAATGGCCTGAATGGCTTCGAGAAAAGGATGGTACGGCCGTGCCTTTGTTTTGCTCGACTTGGCGGGGGCACTGCCGTGCCCCCAGATTTGATACATAATTTTTGGCTCGACTCGATATGGCTCGGGTTTATTTTAAGCTCGACAATAGTTAAAGGCAATAAATACTAAAATACCATCAACAAGCTAATTCGCATCTTGGCAATGAGAGTTTGGTCAGTTTAACTTTGCGTAAGTAAAATCGTGCGGAAGACTCGAGCCGTGAGTCAAGGCATAAGGTCAGCGGTTATTATCAATTATTCACATCATTGCCTGCTTTTTGCTGAACTTGACGTAAGATACCAGTTAAAACAAAGGCTTGACCTCCTGGTCACTTACATTCCTAAGTTTCGTATGATGAACTTATTAAATTCAGTTAACCTTTAGGATAGGATGAAGACTGAACCAAACATTTTTATTTTCATAAACCATATTCGATTACACAAGCGCTACCAAATATCACCTAATACTGACAATTATGAAATAGTTTTCATAACTTATATTTTCTTATTTTAGCACGACGCTGGATCCTCCTACACTTTTTAATGAGCTGATGGGATCTGATAATATGTCGGTGAACTTTCTGCGACATCCTTGGAGCTTGGGTCGAGCGCGGGCGCGGCGGCGCTTGCGCAATGGATTGTAACAAGAGCACACGTGAAGCGGTAAAATGCCGAGACACTTGCATGACAATTAATTATAGACTTTTTTCTACTATCACAGTATAATGTATATAAATACATCTCTAGGAGGCATAGCAGCAAGCTTAAACAAGGGGAGCATCTCGCATGGTCTAAAATTGTTTGTCCTAATTTAATGTTTGGACGAATTATCGTTTGGCTGCAAATTTCTTCTGCAGCTAATTTATATATTAATACATTATTTTTTAGAATTGCCGCTCAGAATAGGTTAGGTTCTTGCTGTAATATTTATGATTTTCATGAAAGAACTACGCGGTTTCAGCGTGACAAATTTTCGGCCAAACGATAATTCGACCCTTGTCTTGCTTAAATTTGTTCATAATCCTAGGATAACATAATTACACAAAATTACCCATCACCCCGGCCTTTACCCCGTGTGGGCAAAATTGCACTGCTCCGTCGTGGGCGGGTTCGGCACACAAAACACAATTAAAGCTCACTGAACTTTAATGGAGAACAATTTCGTCGCGACTCACTTGTCCGCAAGTTGTGACACTTTACTACCTACTCTGTACTATTAAATCCTTAGGTATACGTATATTATTGCGTTATTAGCTACCTAAAGACCCGTATAAATTTTGGTAGATCCTTTTACTTTTCATAGGGAGTCAAATAAGTTACCTATTACCGTCACTTTTTTGTATAATCGTAAACTGTACGTCAAACAAAACCAATCAAATGAGCCCAAAAGATAAACCTATGGCCTCCTTCCGTCTCCATTATCAAATGACCGTAATATAAACAAATTTCTGAAAAACATACCACCCATCGGCTCGTTGGGGTTAAAGTAGTAAGTTCCCGGGTTTGGAAAATAAAAATTGCCTAATTCCTGTATGTAGGTACTTATTATATCTTTATACAAGGTACAATGAACAAGTATGTATGTATGTAAACTCTTTATTGCACAAAATAATACAAGCACAGGGTTACAAAATAAAGGTATATGTACAAAGGCGAACTTATCCCCTTAAGGGATCTCTTCCAGTTAACCTTTGAGCAGTTGAGTGATGAGACAAGAGAGGTGGTAGACAAAAGTATGCTGTCTCTTCGAAACGAGACCATCAGAAAACGAACCTTAAAAAAATATGGGGTACTGTCAACCTCTACGCCAACCTAATTGCCAATTTATAAAGATTAGGTATGATTATACTGATACAGCACAGCTACATGATGATCGATGATTCGGTATCGGTTTCTCCTTTTTTCTCACTTTCGAGTTGAGAATTAGAATGTGTATGTCGCCGCAAACGGGCTTAATTAGCTATTAGGTTAGCTGCACCTTTTCATTAAGCACACTTCTTATTGTAGGTTACGTTTGTTAGTTAGCTTGTGTCCCTCAGAGCAGAAATAGAAGCCCCGCGTGCGCGGGGCTTCGTTGATCTGCTGCTGTGTCATAGTTTAGTGAAAAGGCTTGGTAGTTAAGCAAATGGCTAACTAAACCAGTTGGCTGTGACATTTATATTTAGACGAGCTACCAACAAAAGCCATAGGTATAACGAATCCGCGGACTTTATCCATCCCGTGTCATAATTACCTACTTATTTATTTTCTCATTAAATACCTAATATGCCATATGGTATCATAGTATAGTACCTATTTTTTTAAGTCATTTGATTCTCAAAACCATCCTACTTACCGACTCTTAGATATTAGAAAAAACCGGAAAAGTGCGAGTCGGACTCTCCCACCGAGCGTTCGGTACAAATTTGTAGGTACATATATTAAAGTAGGTACCCTATAAATTTTGATTCCCTTAGTAAAGAATATATTTTTTATGATTTAATTACAAATATATAGTTTTCAGATTTTTATCTATACTTGTAGTATAAGACGGTATTATTTACCAAATTTCATAGTTCTAGGTCAACGGAAAACCCTATAAATTTTTTCATCACACTTGCTCGAAAATGGTGTCATTACACGCAGGTTCTGCGGGCCGTAAATGACCTATTACGCCCTAGGGCGTAATTGTTTTCTTTTTAAATTTGAAACGCTGGTTCTGTTTTACTCTTATTTATCATCTTCAAAGGAAACGAAAACTTACTTTTTTAACTTGTTTCACTGAAATATTTAAACTGAAGAAGAAGAGAACTGTTATTGCAAATACATGTAAACACATATTTCTGTAACATTAATTAAATGTTTAAATAGTGTATTTCAGTATTTTGTAAATATAAAATCAACTGTCTTAGGTCTTTACCGCTATGGTTTCCGAACGTGACTTGACATTCGCATTGTCTATGGATATAATATGTCACTAATGTCACTGTCAGCTGTCTGTTTTACAATTTCATTTAGGTTAAGTAAGGTTATTTTAATTAATAATTCCTCACAAGTGTGATGAAAAACATTGTGTGTGCCACGGGCGGTAAAGGAATTACAAACTCGTGTTATTAACTCGCTCTCGTTTGTAATTCCTTACTTACCGCCCTAGATACACAATGTACTATTGTTTCCCTTGAGATAATAAACGTAATATACATTTTTTGCGGCATTAAACGGTCGTATCTTTTTTTACGTTAACTTTGAAGTTTGATGTTTTCACAGCTTCAAGGGACTGTGACCTGATTCGAGTATAGGTATAGTTTTATTTTCAACTCGATACCTCCACGCGTTCCGGAGATAGACGGAGACGGACGGACGGACGGACAACAAAGTGATCCTATAAGGCAAGGTTTCTTAAACTGTGGTCCATGGACCCCTTACGGGTCCGTGATACGAGAGCCGGGGGTCCGTGGCATACCTACAACACAACACCAACTTTCATGTGCCGTTGATTTTCTTTTTCTCTGATTATATTCAGAAAGGGTCTGTAAGATTTCCGAAATAATGTAGGGGGTCCGTGATCAAAAAAAAGATTAAGAAACTCTGCTATAAGGGTTCCGTTTCTTGCTTTTGAGGTACGGAACCCTAAAAATAGTGGCCTATTTGCTCCCGTTTACCCACGGATATAAGTTTGATGCCACGCCACAAGAGACTTCGAAGTCTAATAAAATTAAAAAGCTACCTAAGGTTTAAAACTGCTATTTTAATGTATGCAAACGGAGATCCGTTGAACTTTGCGGTAACCTGCACGAGTGAACGCAGTGACCTGGCCCTTAGTGTTCTGGGTCAGGCGACTGGATCCCTGGCTGATATTTCAATCCAATATCCAACGTAACCGTTTCTAGCAGGAAATGGCTGGTTTTGAAACTACTTGCAAATAGTCTCTAGTCTCTACACTGTCTATTTTAGATCGTAAATATTATGAAATTAAGAGAACATTAGTTATTCATTCACTTTATAGGTTATCGCGCTAAATAAGCCAAAACAACTTTTTTATTTAAATAACTCGCTAAATATTAAATAAAAAAGTAACCGGCCGAATTAACACCTGCAAATTGATAAGTAACCTAATAATAATATTTTCGAATAAAATGACTGCATCTTCTCATAAAAATAAATACAAATTATGATTAAATACAAATTAAGAATAAAAACAAAATCAACCCAAAAGTTGGTCTACTTTTTGATTTTCACCGTTACTTCAAATATCAGATACTATATTATTAATATGATATTTAAAAATAAAGACTGACTGATTATGATTGAATAGTTTAAATAAAGACAATTTTTTTATGATTTAATTACAAATTTATTTATTTTATTCAGGAGAACCAACAGCTATTACAATACAAGTAGAAACTTCAGTAGAAATACAGAGCCAATTACAGGAACTCACATGTAGATTTAAAGTAAGAAACATAAACTTAAGCAATACGCACATCTTACAACCTGCAGCGCACACATGCAGGAGACAACATTTTGGATGCGTGAATAGGATGCGTGTCAACAATAACACTTAGGTACAAAAGAATAAATAGTAATAAACCTCTAACAGTATAATGCAAAAACCGATAAGAAAATGAAGAAGTGCATTAATGGTTGCTCAATCAAAACACATTTTAGATAATTTACAAATGTAGGTATAGTTTCAGATTTTCCCTATACTTGTAGTATACGACGGTATTACTCGCCAAACATACTTAGTTCTAGGTCAACGGAAAGTACCTACCCTATAAATTTTGGTTTCCTTGAGAGTGTCGAAATATATGTCTTTTGCGGCATAAACGGCCATAACATTTTTTTACGTTAACTTAGAAGTTTGATTTTTTCACAGCTTCAAGGGACTGTAGACTTGAGTATATGGTTTTATTTCAACTCGATACCTCCCCTCCACGCGCTCCCGAAATTTCCTTCCCGGTCTTATTAGTTGTTTTTATTGTTTTATGTTACCAACGGTATGTGAATATATTCAAAAGTACTTATAAGTATGTTTTTGAATAATATTGATAAATAATTCAATAAATTAATTGCTTGTAAAATAAGTCCCTTAGGGCACTTTGATTCAGTAAGGTGCGGGGTACAATGATACGTATCAATCTGCCCCTTTAGTATATTATTCTGTCCCGTTAGTGTATTAAATGTACAAAATGCATTGTTATAAGATAAAAGAACGTTTGGTTTTCTTTTTATATAAATGATTTTATGCTTATTTTCGTTCAATGTGTGAAAGACTATATAAGCTTGCAATATTTCTGACTAGAGATTTAAAAAAAACGTTTATCATTTTGATTGGAGGTTTTACCATATTATAGTATATTTTCCTTAACAATGTTCAATTTTGAAGTCTGAAATCTCAGGATAATAACTAATTAGATCACTGGTTAACAAAATTCAAACTTTTTTTTCTCACACGAAAACTTATACCAAATTTTGAATGTACTATGGCCACCAAATAATAATATATCAACAGAAAAAAATTGACACGTCAGGTTTCTTTGTGACATCATGATTTATATTTTCATGAAAAGTACTAAAATCAGTAACATATAAAAAAATATTTCTTAATGTAAAATAAATATCTATGATTTGCGTGAATGTTTGGCTTCTGGTAGGTCCCTTTTAAGTCCCTATATAACGAAATAGCGCTTTTCTATCATGGAAATGTCCTGATGAAACCTCTCGCATTGTTCGTCGCTCACAGCACCCAAATTTTCGGGATAAACATCCAGACGAGAGTACAGCATATGTATTTTTAACCGACTTCCAAAAGAAGGACGGTTCTCAATTCGTCTGTATGTTTTTTTTTTTTTTTATTTTTTTTTTTATTTTTTTTTTGTGTGTTTGTTCACCGATTACTTGAAGACGGCTGGACCGATTTGGAAAATTCTTTTTTTGTTTGAAAGGGTAGACTTCCGAGGTGGTCCCATTGTAACCAAATCAGGATCTGATGATGGAATCTTGGAGAAATCGAGGGAACTCTTCAAATATTATAGGCACACATATAGCGATTTCAGTATTTTTCGTAATTTCTCGTCCATCTCTTATTAGCAACGAGTTTCTAGTGTTAACCGACTTCAAAACAAAGGGTAAATTTGTATCTAGGTTTCTTCCCCGATTACTTGAAGATGGGTGAACCTATTTGGAAAATTCTTTTTTTGTTTTAAAGGGTATACCTCCGAGGTAGTCCCATTGCAACTAAATCAGGATCTGATGATGGGATCTTGGAGAAAGCGAGAGAACTCTTCAAATATCATAGGCACACATATAGCGATTTTGGTATTTTTCTTAGTTTCTCGTCCATTTCTTATTAGCAACAAGTTTTTAGTGTTAACCGACTTCAAAACAAAGAGCAATTTTTATGTAGGTTTGTTCCCCGATTACTTGAAAACGGCTAGACCGATTTGGAAAAAAATTCTTTTAACTAAATAGACTTAAGTCTATTTGGTCAAAACAATATTTTTCCAGCGCCACTAAAAATTAAAAAATAAAGTAAATTTTTAAAACAAAAAATAAAAACCGACTTCCAAAAACCTAAACTAAAAACCAAAAAATAATATGTTAATCACCCCAAAGAAATGGATAATCAACGATTCATATATACATATACAGATATTTATAGTTTTTAACCTGTTATTTTTGAAGTCGGTGCCAGCTAAGGAGCTCAGCATAGCCAGCTTTGCGTGGCAGTGGCAGGCACCGAGTTCAAAAATAACAGGTTAAAAACTATAAATATCTGTATATGTATATATGAATCGTTGATTATCCATTTCTTTGGGGTGATTAACATATTATTTTTTGGTTTTTAGTTTAGGTTTTTGGAAGTCGGTTTTTATTTTTTTTAAAGACATATTACATCCCAAAGCCTTGTATGAAATTAAAAGCTCACTGATTAAGTCTTTATAATTTTCCGCTTTATGATTTCCTAGAGAAAGGAAATGAATATGTAGCTGTCACAAAAAAACTAGATGTGACTGATACAAAATAATGATTATTTTTGAGTGAGGGTACATCAACATAAATAAAAATCATCACAAAGTTCGTGTGACAAAAACAGTGTTGACCAGTAATTAACAAAAGTAACAAAGTCTATAGTCGGACTACGCTAAGCTTGCAGAGGTCGAAAAAAGGTTTTATTAAAATACATATATATATGGCAACATGCGGAAACTACAGCAAGAGGATTATTTAATATTGGTCCTTGGCAATAATTCTTCCGTTTATTACAAAATGTGTCTACATACCTACTAAAATAAATATCTGCGTAAATTTGCACACATCGATCTAGTTTCAACCAAACTATGCGATTTGTTCTACGTTCTTAGATAATTACAATGTATTTAAATATGTACATGTATACAAGCATTGCTTAGTTTGGTTGTAACTAGATCAATTAGTGCAAGGCTATCCCGAATATTTATTTCAGTAGGCATGTACACATTATATACTTATTAAACGGAAGGAAACTGCCAAGTATCAAGACTAATTAATCATCTTGCTTGTGATGTTGCCATGTATGTTTTTTGCAATAAAACCTTTTTTCGACCTCTGCAGACTTAGCGTAGTCTGACTCTAGTTCTATGATGTTAATATGGTTTTCTTGTTTATTTTCTTATTTAAGATACTGAAGAGACTAACACAGTGTATTTTGTGATCTCAATCAAAAATATGGTTTTTATTTGTTAAACAATTCAGGTATATCTTGCAAATTTCATGAATTTTAGATAAGCATCAAACTGCCCCACCTTATGTATTAAAGTGACCTTCGGGTGGAGCAGAATGATGCAAAAACGTTTTTTTATTAAAATCAGTAAGCTATATCTTTTTACCTGATCATTTTTAGTGGCTATTTCGTAATAAAAATGTAAACTGACATATTAGCCAATGCACACGTCAAAATAAATATTCAACTATAATGATTTTCGGCCATTAAAATGGAGGTTGAATTTTTGTGCATCAATGTGCCCCACCTCCCTACGGAACCCTAAAAATATTCCGACAAACTGAAAACCCAAGTTTTTGAAGTTGATTAAAAAGTAAGTAAATTGAAATAACTTTTGATTGTTCTTATTCCTCCGAAATTATACGTAGATTTCAATAACATCAATCATCATCGTTACTCTGCAAAACCGAAAAGTAAAAAACAATAAAACTAACCACCTATAAGTACCTACTCGCGTTTGTAAGGGACTATCAAATAATGGGCTAGACGACTAAAAAAAACTGTTTACTCCGTCAGTTAGATTATTAAAAAATATTGTACACGTATTTTTTCTTTTGTTTGACAAACAAAAAATACGAGGATAGAGTGCTTAGAAGTTTCGAGTGACATCACTCCTAGGTACAATTTTCACCTAGGAGTGACGTCACAAGCCCCCACTCCAGAAGTTTGATGATCTATAACTTTGTCGATTTTTAATATTTTGATAAACCAAAAAATACCTGTCTCATATTTTTCCATAATCTAACAGACGGATTAAATAGAATTCTATAGTTTTAACCCAGTCGTCATCCCTATTATATGCAAAGTGCAAGCAATACAATAAGAACTACCTATAACCTTAATTAGCCCGGAACTTTAAAATAATTATAGGGAGCACGTCGGTACGGGATTCTATCAGCGCCCCGGGCGCGAGTTCACGGTCGCGTCGCGTCTACGCAGCTCCGAGTGAAAGGGTGCGTCCCCGGTATAAAAGCTCCCAACACTTCTCATCAAGCATCATTCAACACACTCGATCAACACACCACACAATGGCATTCAAGGTACATATTCATACACGGTGACACTGGCTGTTAATTTTTCATTAACTATGAAACGCGTCGGCAATATATGAAGATTTAATAGTGAGCTAGTTTTTCGTAATCGTCCTTGCATAGCGAAATCTATGGGGAGATGTGAAAAGAAATCAAAGGAGGATCAATTTTACTAATGTTAAGAACTTAACTAAGAGGGCTAAAGCAACGGTAACGTCACATTGCAAAGGATAAAACAAATTTCATGATACAGTTTGTTTGTTTACAGTTTGTGGTACTCGCATGCATGGTGGCGGCCGCTAGCGCCGGTGTAGTCCCAGTGGCTCCTGCTGCGTACGCCGCCGCCCCGGCATACCACGCTGCCCCGGCATACCAAGCGGCCCCGGCCTACCATGCCGCCCCGGTAGCGTACGCCGCCGCGCCAGCGTACCACGCCGCTCCGGTCGCTTACGCCGCTCCTGTCGCTAAGGTTGCCGCGGAGGAATACGATGCGCACCCGCAGTACAGCTTCGCGTACGACGTGCAGGACGGTCTCACCGGCGACTCCAAGACCCAGCACGAGTCCCGCGATGGGGACGTCGTCCACGGTTCCTACTCCGTTGTGGACCCTGATGGCACCAAGCGTACCGTTGAGTACACCGCTGATGACCACAACGGCTTCAACGCGGTGGTGCACCGCGAGCCCCTCGCCGTGAAGGTGGCCGCGCCGGTGGTCGCTAAGGTGGCCGCTCCTGTGGCCTACCACGCCGCGCCCGTGGCCTACCACGCCGCACCCGTGGCCAAGCTCGCCTACGCGGCCGCCCCCGTGGTTCACGCCGCACCCGTTGCCAAACTCGCCGCCCCCGTCGCTTACCATTCTGCCCCCGTCTACCACGCCGGCCCCGCCGCCTACTCAGCTCCTCTGTACCACCACTAAGCAATACCAAAATGTAGGATAAGTTACGAAGTACTACGCTTAAAATGTGATGTACGATATAGCCATGATAGAAAATATAATTAAATTATAATTTTCTATTTACCAACTTTTTTATTTGCCTGTTTATATTTCTATTTAAGAGCCTTGTTGATAGATAATATATTATCATAATGTTGAGTGATCAGATTCTGTAATTTAATATCACACACAAACGATAGTGTTTTAATTTTACAACATTATTTTCTATCTTCCTGTATACTTTCCGTTAATACTATTTCAACCTTATTCAAATTAGCTAGCAGAAGGGTAGCCCTTTAACTGTTATTTTTTTACCGTAATAACCCAGGCTAGCCGTAAGTATTTTAAATGACGCAAGTAAGCTACTTGAGGAAAAGCTACTAGAAGTTTTATATTGAAAATTGAACTAGCAAACCAGTATAGGCCGTTTTCTGATATCACATAGACATGCCTATTCCTTTTCTTCTAGAGCGTCGTTTTAAACATGGAAACTAAATACGTTTATGGAGATTTAAGCTTCCTGGAGTGGGCAGCTTTCAAATAGAACCTTATAAATGCAACTGTAATAAAGTGTGGTAAAAGATGCGTTCAACACTTGGGTGCCGATCCAAGCAACCTTGATATTTCCCGTGTTCCCACGACCCGGCGCCCTGCCAGCTGTGCCTGCACTGCACTAATGCACTTCGTTTCATTTCACAACTCGTGCAGTCAGCAGCACATAATGTACATAATATACTTGTACAAAGATATCAAAAATCATGACGCACTGCTTTTTTTAAGAGAACAAGACCCTTCGTTCGTGCCCAAAATACCGCATTCCCGGAATACCAAATTTTTCAAAATACCAGATTCTCGATTTATCAGATTCCTGTCTTACCTCAATCCCGTTACACTAGATTATAAAATCGTAGGTTACCTACTCAAGGATCTAAATGATTTTATTGGATGTATTAATTTGGGAATATGGTATACGGAGAATCTGATAAATCGAGAATCTGGTAGGTATTTTAAAAATCTGCCATTCTGGGAATGCGGTATTTTGGGAATGAGCGATATTTTCATGTAATTTTAAACGGCTTTAAAAAAATATATTAGATAGATTTAAAGTTTAATGAAAAAAAATGTATATAAGAGAGATGTAGGTAATCATAATAATCATAATCATATGTGCAAGACATTGGTACAAGGTGTTACATTATTAATGGAATCACTATGCTTCGCCGTGTGGCATAAGTAGGTACTAGAGATAGGAATAGAAATAGGTACATTAAATTGTTTCAATAATTAAATAATTTAATCACATGCAACGAGCTTATTTATCAACTCATACTACCTAAGTACCTACGTTATTACGAGACATTAATATTAGGTACTATCAAGGTAGGTGGGTCATTAGATTAGAATTACTTAACTGAACTTATGATGATATTGATATACAGGGTCACCCTAAAACCAACATACATATGAAAAGAGCTGATAGACCAGCTTTGACATCCGTAAAAATCTCTTAGTTTTCGAGTTATTGATGATTACGTTAAGTTTGCATCTAATTTGTAAGTGACGTCAAGCACGCCAGGTGCAAATTTAGTTCAACCGGACCGTAGGTACGAGAAATTTTAGATGAAGTCGGCAGACAGTCGGTACGGTAGCTAACATAATACCATTTAATTTTGTAACAAAACATCAGTATCTCAAAAATTATTACAGTATTTAGTAAATGTTATACCATTTTAGAAATTACAATAAGTGCGCAATTTCGCAATTTTTTTACGACATGTGCCAAGTTGTGTTGGTACCTTAGAGCAACGCGGACTTTGTGGGGAGACTTGGCTTAGTATTTCCCTTCTGCCAAGCAATTTGCGCCAGTGCTCATATTCGTCCTATAAAACTAGTCGCAATTGGATTAGTCGTCATACTAAATCTAGTAACTTTTTTCATGTATGCGTGTAAGTGTGCGTTACCTCGTTCCCCCCGCCAAATATGACAGAATTTGTGTACCGGACAAGCGCGTCATGTCGTCTCCTTTTCCGTGTTGCTCTAAGGTTGGTACATTTTTTGTTTCACCGCCCTCGTTCGAAATCAGAGGTGAATTTTGGAAGAACCTTAAAAATATTTTTTGTTATTATGCTGTATCCTATCCACAGAATGAAGAAATCAACAAAAATAGGAATTGCGTTCAATAGTATAATTATTTGGCAACCCATAGCAGGCATGACACTCAAAATACCGAGTTAGGGTATCACTTAGCACGAATTTTGCAAACACGTCAATATCTCAAAAACTAAGAGATTTTTACTGAGGTCAAATTTACTTCATCTGGTATCTTATGAGCTAGTGACTAGGGGTTCCCAAACTTATTTACACTTCGACTCCTTTGGCAGGTTGTAAACTTTTTGCGACGCCCTTGTAAACTAAGACACGTGCGGGTCGTTATAGGTTTAACTTACGGCGACTTGAAACTCCCGTGTCGCGACGCCCCTGGGACAGTGTCGCGACTCCCTAGGGCGTCGCGACGCACAGTTTGGGAAACCCTGAGCTAGTCTATCAGCCCTTTTCGTATGTACGTTGGTTTTAGGGACACCTTGTATCAATATGATGCAAATAAATATGTAGCGTCAGATTTAACATATCGATGATTAATAATATAATGAATACCGACCGGCTCACTAAGTAGAGGTGCTTCAGTTGTCTGTTAGCGAGGCTACGTCCGGCTATTTATTTTAAGGTCCTTGGGTACGATCATTAAATTAAAAAATCCTAGTTAAAATACATAGCAATAAGTTGCAATGCGACTAATAATTAAGTTAAAATACCTAATTATAGTCACGGTCATAGTAAGAAGCTGTTTTATTCTGTCTCAACGATGTTATAAATAATTATCTTATCACCATAAATCTAAGTGGTTAGATGTTCTCTGGATTCGACATTGGACGTATATGTTCATGCCAAAATATGGATATTTAAGTTTACTTATATGCGGATATGCGGGCTAGTTTTACATAACTCACGCGACAACAGATAAACGCGCCGTTTTGTTTACATAAAAGACTGATATTTTATTGAATAATCGTTACCTATCAAATAAGTACAACGGAAGAGGCAGAGGTCCTCAAAAGTATGCATAATGATTTATTGATTAAATATGCTTTAACGCCTTAATGTGTTGTGTCCAGATGTTTTTGAACTCCTCTCCTCGTTTTCATTAAAATGTGTTTGAAGCTGCCTGAACACCTTAAATCACATGTTAAGTAGAACAAACAAATATTACCCTTCCTGCTTTGCTTTACTTTAATCAGTTAGAAAAGGTAAATGTGAATTTAAAATGAAATCACATATTGAAAAATAAAAATACACCATTTTAGATAAACGATAATCGGCAGAAAACAAGTGCGCTCATTCCTCGCGCCTTGTTGATGCGTGAGTCGCAGTGAGTCGGTTGGAGGTTAAGTCAGTGTGAAAAACGCTTCAGCTTGACAGCTGACATTTGTTTTGACGTTTCATTTTCAAGTCCAAATTATACTAGTTTTCTTCTCACCTTAAATTTTTAAAGCCTAATTGCAACTCAGTGTATTTTATGTTACAGTTTGGACTCATAGCCGCAAACAATAACATACCGGGTGAGGTGACGCCCGATTAAATCCAAAATAAATTACTTTTATATGGATTTAGCGTCATAAAATTACAAAGCTTTCGTCTAAAACATATCAAATCAATAAAATATACAATAGATTTTATTATAACATCGGAATATTACAAGTTAGCAGTTCGCTGCTAGGCGCGGGATTATACAAACTAACATCTCACGGGTCCGTATTTATTCAAGTTTAATACAACTGTGTATGTTATGCAGCTGATAGTATTAGAATTTTGAGGTACTTAGGTCGTAACCCTGTCTTCTAGTGACGCTAAAATGGTGTCTACAAGAGGAGTACGTTACAAATTCAGTGAGGGGGAACGTGTTTTATGTTATGAACCAGACACCACTAAAGCTAAAGTGCTGTACGATTCTAAGGTACTGTACATTAACTAATAAAAGGTATAATTCTTGAATTTTTAATGTAATGCATTTGGTATGAATTACTCTATTATCCTAAAAAGTAACCTATATACCTAAAACATCTGTAAATCTTTTTAATACTTACCGGATGCATGCATTTTCATAGCATGCTTAATTTGGATTTAAAGGTACTCGAAGTGATAGAAAATAAGGACAAACGAGGGAAGAAATCTGTGGAATATCTGATTCATTTCCAAGGCTGGAACTCGTCATGGGACCGCTGTGTGAGTGAGGACTTTGTGTTGAAAGACACTGAAGAGAACCGGCAACTTCAGAGAGACCTTGCTGAAAAATCCCAATTGCAACTGTATGTATTCCAGTATATTAAAATTGGATCTAATATTTAGAAAATAATATTTCTCATGTGACAAAGTAAACAATGGTATGCTGCATTCTAATTTAGCCATATATACCACACAGAAACTCTTGCTTATATGAGATACGACTTGTTAGTTGTATCTCATAAATTACACTCTTGGCTAAATTACAAACAATTATTACAAGTGACTCAAGAAACACATTAAAATTATTTATGTATGGTGTTTATACTAGGGGACACATTTAGACCATTTTCCTTGAGCTTTGTGCATACAAGTGTTGTATGGTACCATGCAGAAGACATTTGGGTTCTTTATTACTTTCACAAAAATAATATTGAGATATGTAGTAGTTTGATAATTTAGGTGGCAGGATATGTCACGGTAGCATTCTTTGGGGGAGGCCTATGTCTAGTTGTGAATGTCTTGCAGCTGATGACGATGAAACAATAAGTAAAACAATTGACAACTGTACTGAGCCCTGTAATTAAAAACAAGTAATTGGACACAGTTAATGGAAAGGGGTTCAACCCAAAACAAATTATTCTATAAAAATCCTACCTTCAACCTAAAACTGATGGCGTGGCTTGTTTTTTCCTTAGCTATGCCCAATTAGTACCTAAGCTATTTGCTATCGTTTTTGTGGTGTAGGGGCGCATACTTGTACCGGCGCGAGCGCAAGAAGGGCGGCAGCGCGGGCGCGGGCCCCGCCAAGCGCGCGCGCCACGGCTTCAGCGACGACGGGTCCTCCAGCAGCACGCAGCCCGACGGTGAGCCAAGCGCAGCCGCGCCCGATACCGACCATAACAGTAACCGACCGGGAACGCCTACTAACCTACCTTCAGGTAGACTGTGTGCTCATTTGCCATCACTAATAAGTATTACAATGCGGATCAAAGAAACCGTATACACTTATGTATCTCTATGCAAAGTGTATAATTATGTTTTTTTTTTGTTTAGTCTATATTGCATATATTGCAATTGGCAAAGTGTTTGCATATCTGTTCTTATTTCACGGAGCAATAGAACTATGAATTAAATTTGATATATTGCATAGGCAGGGTTTATGAGCTGAGTGAGTCAGAATATGGTTTTTCTTAAAGGGCATGTTTTCCATGTAATAATCTAAAATTTAATCAATAATACTGAAGTTATTTTATAACATTCGGCATTATTTATGTTAAATAAATGATATTGCACTATTTTGAAATTACTTTGCATTTAAATTGCAATTTTATAACTTATAATTTCCACCATTGGGTTGCTCGGCTTAGACGCAACTAGACTGTTTATGTTTAAGCAGTCCCGTGTACTAAAAAGTAGTGATTACTCAGTGATATGATCTAGTCAATGAAGGAAGCTAGTATGCAATTGGACTTTTACATAACTGCTGTCTGTGTTGTCAAATCATGTGTTGTTGGCAGACGGGTCGACGGGCGACACTGACTCGTCATCGGGATCCGGCTGCAGTTCGGCGCCGCACTCGCCGCCTCACGCGCTGGGCCGCGCGCACATCACGTTACCCTCCGCATTGAGGTACCCACTATACAGTCACATTGACTAATTCAAATGTAAACTAAACTAGGTACAGTCGACGGCACAAATATGTTTCCACTTTTCCACTTTATTCCAATGAAATGAGGTCGATAAATGCAAACGTATTTGTGCAGTCTACTGTACCTACGACTGCAGGTAGTTCTGACCTACTAGATTAGTAGTAGTTCGCCCAGTGACCCTGTGACTACTTACTCCCTTTCTGTTTCCTAAATTTCAGGAAAAACGGTACTAGTTTTCGTCAAACAAATAAACATACAAGCAAAGAAAAGAAACGCCGTTGCCCCCCTAGTCAGCGCGGTGTCGCAACGCGGTAACGAATCGAGTACATAAAAGATATCGCAGGCGGTTGCATTAGCTCTTTCTCTCATACCTTAGAACTGTGAGACCGATGTATAAAAAAACTGCGTTCCAATATCACCGATCTGAAAGTCGCGTACGCAATAAGTCGGTTTTTCACCGACGCGATTCTGCGAGCGAACGAGTAGTAAAGAGGTTCCAGTGTCACCAGATCAGAATCTAAAGATGGGATTTCACAGAAATCGAGGGAGCTCTTAAAATACATAAGTCGACTTATGTATTTGCATATCTTGCAATTGTTAATTGACTAGATTAATTTGAAGTCGGTTATTTAAAAAAATAATGTATTATTTAAAGCGGCCACTTTCGAACTCCTCGTAACCGGCTTGCTTGGCTTAGAAGTCCAGTAACCAGGACATAAAATCCAACATAAACACACAGTATAATAGCAGTAATTTTTCTTCCTACAAATGGTACATCGCGCGGCTTGTGTATGACCGCATTACTATCAAAGTTTTAAGAATGCCCTAGTACGGATCGCACTGTCTGTGCCTCGCTCGAACACGTGTCGCGCGCTATTTTGTATTTATTAGTGCCGTGGCGTTGAAAAATCCTTGGGCAAGCCGGAGCAGCTTTGGCGTCGATTTTCTTTAAGAGCACTAGAATTAAGTGCTGACCTGCCTAATATTAGGCAAGCCGACGGGAATCGAGTTATATAGACGCCACGCCACTGGTATTTAACCCTTAAATGCATGATTTTTTGTATAACTTTTTAATGAATTGAAATAGATGTGTCTTGTTGTATAGATTGAGGGAAAAATAAAAAAAAATCATCATAAAAAGCACTGGCCATACAATATACGATGCAGATATACATCATTATGCATTGGTTAATACTCTGACAACCGGCTTGTTTATTTCGGCAGAGACCGGCTAACGTTCGACTACCACCTGGTGGTGAAGCGGGGCCGGCTGTCGCGGCTGCCGGCGGCGCCGAGCGCGGCGCAAGTGCTGGAGTCGTTCGTCAAGTGGTTCGCGCGCGCCGGCGCCTGGCACCCCGCGCGCCCGCGCCACGACCCGCCCATGAAGCCGGACATGCTCGACGTCTCCTGCAGGTTGGTAACTTACAGCCTTCGCATTGGGGATGTGGACTAATGTTCAATTTTACATAATAATATAGTCACTTGGATTTCTTTGTGAGCTTTATTCAATTAAAATACACAGTCAAAATTTACACAAAGTCTAAGTACAATAATACCTGACTAGTCAAATAAGCCGCCCCGCGTCATTCCTGGCGCAAAGGTGCCCAACACAATTGCCGCATTACCGCGTTGAATCGCGATGGACAACCTTTGCAACAAGAATGACCCGGAACGAGGGTCAAGACCCCTCTCACGCAAACGCCGCCCAATCTCTGCGACGAAAGCCCGTCAGACCCCCAAAAACTCACCGCTGTCACGTGGATAATGGATTGGAATATACAAATTATCTCGGCTCCGCGATGGGGCCCTAGCTAGCGACCAGAAAGAGCACGCGTCAGCAAGCTTTATGCGATAGAGACGATGCGTTCCGTCCGGTGGTCGGACCCGAACGCCAGTTAGAGAGAGACTTCTGTATGCAGTACTACTACTTATTCTGTGTTATAACTGTTCGCTGCAGACTGAACCTGGTGCGGGAGGTAGCAGACGGGCTGCGCGTGTATTTCGACTTCGTGCTGCGCGCGCAGCTGCTCTACAAGCAGGAGCGCGCGCAGTACCAAGAACTCTGCGGACAGTTCCTCGAGTGAGTAAACCATTGTCAGCTCCGGATTAACCTTTCCTTTGCCGAAGTGGATCGCAGACCTACAATAGCTTCCAATAGTATACACACCAAGGGTGGTAGAATAAAGAATGACCCAGATCGCAGCTGTTTGTAACCCGAGCCGCAGGAGAGGACCATAAATATGCCATCTGAGGCTTTCTTTATTACCGCCCGTGGCCAGGAGGTGGGATTTTGTCCACTTGCGGCGGGCGGAAAATGCCACTTACAGCCTGCGATGACTTAAAACATATTGCATGTTCTCAATTGTTTTTAATACAGTACTCGTAAATACTCAGATAGATTTGTCTGCTGAGTATTTACAACGTTTCTTCGAATGTTCATTTAGTCGACAACTATTTTCTCTGAAACCGTTAACTTTCCAGGATTTTTTAAATTGTCATCCTGTAATAGTAAATTACACTACTAGGGTGGTAAAACAAAGAAAGGCCGAGATTGCAGATGTTTGCGGCCCAAGCTGCAAGCGAGGGACGTAAATATGCGATCGAGGGCTTTCTTTATTACCCCCCGTGTTGTGTACATCATTTTATGTCTACATTTGGCCACGTTTTTCCGTACGCGTAGCGTGCGGTAAAAGCCACTTTATGGCCAGGTGTGGCGTAGTTACCAGTACGTTAGGTTAGGTTTGTAAATGGCTTCAGAGAACATTTACTTTCGAAGAGATGATATTATAGATTAAATATTTGTCGGCGATTCAAGTGTATACCCTGTATACATTTCAGAGAAGAGACAGAGGAAGAGGAAATGAAATCAGAAGTAGAGGAGGAGGAGCCCGCGGCTCCTGAGGCGGCGGAGGACGAGGCCGCCGAGGCAGGCGAGGACATCAAGAGCCCCAAGATACCCGAGTACTCGCACCTGCCGCCCGACCCCGTCGAGCCCGACGCCGCGCCCGCCGGTACGGGAATCCTCAACTACATGCTTCTATACAAGATAATAATGGGCTAGACGACTAAAAAAACTGTTTTTCACACTTCCTATTCAGAAAAAAGTATTTTGCTCCCTCATAAGAGGAATTAAAGTGATACTTTTCTGTTCAAGGACAACAGGGTACTTTTAGTTTGAACCTACTTAGCATATGCCATACCATAGACAGTTTTATTAGTATATTACACACAGAGGGCGGTATAATAAGGAATGGCCCAGATCACAGGTGTTTGCGGTCCGAGCCGCAGGCGAGGGCCATAAATATAATATGGAAGTGGTAAATTCGTCCCGTCCGTAAAAAATAATAAACGTTTTATAAAATAATAAAAGACTATAAATTTAACAAAATAACATTTTCATTTTATTAAAAATGAGTGATGCTCTTTGATTAACTATATATTTCGTTATTTTGGTATGCAGCGTTTGTATTTGAATTTTCCTCATAGTCGGTGTGAAAAGCAGTATGTGTCACAAGGTAGCAAAATTATTTTCACCACGGGCGTTAACACTTGAATCCCTCACTACGCTCCGGATTCTACTTTAGAATCCCTCGCTACACTCGGGATTCAATTGTAGTAATCCTTCGCTTCGTTCAGGATTCAATGTACGCCCTCTCCGTAAACATATAATTTTGCTCCCTTGTGACACAATCTACTATACTCCGTCAGTTAGATTATTAAAAAATATTGTACACGTATTTTTTCTTTTGTTTGACAAACAAAAAATGACGAGGATAGAGTGCTTAGAAGTTTCGAGTGACGTCACGCCTAGGTGCAATTTTCAATTAGGAGTGACGTCACAAGCCCCCACTCCAGAAGTTTGATGATCTATAACTTTGTCGATTTCTAATATTTTGATAAACCAAAAAATACGTGTCCCATATTTTGCATAATCTAACTGACGGGCTAAATAGAATTATATAGTTTTAACCCAGTCGTCATCCCTATTCTGTGGGTCTAGTGAAAAGGGGTGCAAGTCACGTATAACCTAGAAGCAAAAGAGCTTAAGTCATACAACAGAGTTGTTACCTTTTCACTAGACCCACAGAATTGTAAAATTATCCAAATATGAACTTTACGAAACCGAAACGATATAAACAAAGATTTCAGAGCGTTTCCACTGCGGCGGTTTTTTCATTCGTGTTCCAGCAAATATAGCAGCAAGCGGTGGTGATCATATTTAACTTTTATTATAAACCAGCGGTCTGGACAGCTCACTTGCGGCCCGCTTGCCTCCCTAGCTATTTTGTATGTACAGGTCGTTATATTCAGAACCGTATAAAGTCACAAATTATTAACAAAGTGCGGCCCGCGTCAATTTCGTTAGCTACTATGTGGCCCTTGGCTGCTAAAAGGTTGCCGACCACTGTTATAAACGATAGACGGTATCGAGGCTGCACATGATTTAATCAAAAGTTGTCGTCACTCGATAGTCGTTCGCGATAAACATCGAGGGACACTAATGAAATAAAACAAAACACTGGAAAAACGCCTGATATTGGCCCTCTACCGGAATGAGTCGACTCCGCTGTAATTAAAATTGGAGCGTTCAAAACAAAAAACCGGAAAAGTCCGAGTTAGACTCGCGTGGAGAGGGTTCCGTACGTTCAAAAAAAATACACCTTATTGCGCAGACTTCTTATATGTTTTCCTGTAATCTATAGGTGTAGGACTATTTTCCATTTTTTTTTTCAAAATTCTACGTCCAATAGTTTCGGAGATAAGGGGAGAGAAGGTCAATTTTTGGCTATTTTTTCTTAAATAACTTCAAAACTATTAATATAAAAATTATAAAAAAAATATATTTGTGATTCTCAGTATTCTCACAGTTCTCACACGACACACGAGTGATCCTATACGGGTTCCGTTTTTTCCTTTTGAGGTCCGGAACCCTATAAAGAACTAATTCATTACTCATTCGTTTTTTGTTGTATTTATAGAGGAGCACACTAACAATCACGAAGAGCCCCCGGCCGCGCGCGAGGAAGCCGCTGCCGAGGCAGGCAAGGAAGCCGCCAAGAACGAGGCCGGCGCGGACGAGGGCCCCGAAGCCAAGCGCGACGCTCGCCCCGCCACGCGCAGCGGCAACGTGGCCCGCAGGTATATACCGGTATCATTACCAGTGTTCGGATTAGGTAGTGCCATTTCGGATAAATGACCTTACACATTGAACATAACATGGATAGGGAACGTGCACGACGAAGGTGCTGCCAACTGGTGCCGCCAATCTAAATCAAGTACCCTCTCATGCTGGGGCAACATTGACGGAAACGCCGTAATTTATTGTGATGAAGGACGATTAACGTCAGTGTAGCTACGACTTACTATATTTGACGTTGACACTTACATATTGTCATTGACATTGACAGCTTGATTTGACAGGGGTGATAGTTTCCTTTATTGTCCACCCGTGTCTCTTTTGTCGTTTAGTGCTGCCACCTATAGTTCGTGCACGTTCCCTATAAGACTTGGGATTCCGGGACTCGAAAATTTTCACAGTAAATATTAGTGACATAATATTTACTGTGCAAAAATCAAAGGAGGCGGCGCAAAAATAAACTCTAAACTTTTCATATGAAATCCCGGGGTTAAAAGTTACATCCATATTAGGCTTACGCACCGTAGTTCCGCGAAATGGCACTACCTAATCCGACCACTTACGGGATGCAATCTCGATCTCGCGAGATCTCGAGCAAATTTTCGAGATTCAATCTCGACAGCAGGAAATCTCGATTCTTGCAATCTCGATCGAGATCTCGGTTATCATTTCGAACGAACGAGATTGAAAGACCAATGTGTATGAATTATTTCGAGTAGATTAATGTCTTTGAGGCTAGATTCGTGTTATTCGGGCAGTACTACATGGTGCTACTGTGTGCGGCTGGTTTTCACCGACGATATGAGCATAGTGGCGCGCTCTGTGCGAAAGAATCGGGCGGGCGTAGCGTACCCAAAATTATTGATTTTGTTCGCTAAACCTACATTTTTAGTAAGTCGTTTGAGTCCTTGTCAAAAATAGATGGTATGTATATACTAAATTCTTAGGCAATTTTGATCAAAATAACTCATTTTTAGGGTTCCGTAGCCAAAATGGCAAAAACGGAACCCTTATAGTTTCGTCATGTCCGTCCGTCTGTCTGTCTGTCTGTCTGTCTGTCTGTCTGTCCGTATGTCACAGGCATTTTACTCAAAAACTACATGATGGATATTGATGAAATTTGGAATATAGGTGTGTTTTATGAGCCGCTACTTAGTTTGGTATATAAATAATTAAAATAAATATTTTTAGGGGGGGCACTCCATACATGTTAAAGACAGTAAACATTTTTTTTTTCAGCAAATATCAACGTGTGGTACATAGTTCGACAGCTCTTTAAAAAACACTATAAGGTTCCTAAGTAATGTTTTTGATTAAGTGAATGTATTTGGAAATAATCGCTCCGAAAGTTGTGTAAATTGTGTCCCCCCCTCTATTTTCTAAACCGTGCGCCCGAAAAATATGAAAAAAATCACGAAGGTAACGCTTAATTAATACTTTCAACGAAAATTATTTTCAACAAGATAGAATGTACCGTTTTTGAGTTATTGCCGATAAACTGCGCTTCTCAACAAAAGGATGTAATTGCTATGAAGATACGCTCTTTTTTTTACATCGTATTTTTTACCTTATAGTTACGGCTATGGAACCCTACACTGAGCATGGTCCGACATGCTCTTGGCCAGTTATTAATTACTTTGTCAAGTCTCGATCTCGTCGAGATTAATCTCGATCTCGAAAGTCTGACGGTCGAGATCGCGGAACACCCAATCTTGAATCAGATTTTTTGGACGAGATCTCGAATCGCCAATCTCGGTTCGAGATTGCATTCCCTAGATATCATTGACCGTAACTTCAATTGGGGTAAAAGATAGGCATATCGATGTCCTTTACGTCGACTGAACCTACAATAGTCAGTATTATTCAGTTGTAAAATTTCATTCGGCAATATCGCCTTAGGATATCCACAGTCCTCCCTAAAGCTAAATATCCGCCAGAGCTGTGCTAAGTAACATACCAATACGCGAGGAAAACTGTACCAATGAACTGGAGTGAGCGAGAATCTAGGCACGTTCATTAATCTTTTTTTTTTCTGCTGACCGCTAAGCTACATCACGCAGCTCTGATGAAAGCGCAGCCTATTTCACCCAGACATTTACGGCTTCAAGCTTCGATCCAATGGCGTAATAAGAGGATTGCAAGGAAAACAAAATAAGAAAACCCCCGCTAAGAGAGGGCCCCGGCATCGGGGTGTAGGGTTTGTTCAGTTTGTATAATGTTGAGGGAGGTCAAATCAAATTCGATCAATTTGCCGTTTTAACCAAATATATTTTAGTAAAGATACGTAAAGGTTCTAACTGAAAAAAAATGCTTCCCCAGATAACTAGAAAAAATCATCATCATCAAGATAATCATATGATATGATTGTTTGTCTTTGACTCACTCTCGTTGTCAAGTGTATAAGTTTGTCTCTTTCATTCACGAAGGGTCATTTGGGCGTTCGTATTTGGGGTGCCAAGATGGCATCATATTTTAAAAATTAAATAATAAAAATTAGAAAATTAATGTTTTTCAGCATTTGTGCGTGCGATAAGGGATCCCTTTTGCTTTGTTGCATTTTATTGTGTAATTTGTGCACTTTTTCATTACACATGACGGCATTTTTTGCGAAATCTGCAGATGTCTAGAGCTGACATTCTGGTGTGTCTTATTGACTCACCCGAGAGCGACTAAGCGGGGCTACGCTAATCAGCGTCCATGTAGTGCATAGGTTCCCAAACTTTTTTGACTTGCCGCCCACTTAGGCATGATGAAAATTAAATTCAGCGCCCCCCACGATAAAAAACAACCATATCGTTGTGAATTTTTTTCAACGACGGGGGGGGGGGGGGTGCAACCAGGGCTGGAGAAGCCCCTGCAGCGTGTAAAACGACGCGTGATTTGGGGATAGTACAATCGCCAGGAATAGTTTAGTTTGTACAATCGAACACACTGTTAACTGTACATTTGAAACTTTATTGCAACGTGTTAAAGTGGTCAGTTAACAGTAGCTTTCGTTTGTACTCCAGCGCACACTGGGGGGCGGTGCGGACCACTTTGGGAACCTATGATATAGTGTTTCACTTCTGGAGTGCTTGTAACCTAGCTACCTATAAAATATCATTGGTTTTAACCACGTAGTTAAGCCGAAAGTCTGGGAAACTGAGACCTCATTATAATATTTATGCCTCACCTGGCCATAAAGTGACTTCTTCCGCACGCTGCGCGTACGGAAAAAGCCGCTTTCTAGCCAAGTGTAGACATAAAATGATGTACACTACACGGGAGGTAATAAAGAAAGCCCTCGATCGCATATTTACGTCCCTCGCTTTCAGCTCGGGCCGCAAACTTCTGCGATCTCGGCCTTTCTTTGTATTACCACCCTAGTTATGTAATGTACTATTGTCAGGCTTCGCTCGCACAAGTCGGCGGTATCGCAGTCGGAGAACGAAGAGCCGGCGCCCTGCACTTCCACGGGCGAGCAGCGCGCATTTGAAACACTCTCGTCCAGGTAATCTAACTATTGTAACAGTCTTATTACTTCTAAACATGAAATTTCAAACCTCTTACTTCAAAAATCGTAGACTCTCCATACAAATTTTGAACCCCTATTCGAACCTCTTAGGGGGCAAATTTTGAAAAATCCTGTCTTAGTGCACCCCTAGACCTTATAAGGAACCTATGTGCCAAATTTGGAATTTCTAGAACCAGCGGTTTGGGCTGTGCGTTGATATGTCAGTCAGTTTCTTCTTTTATATATTTAGATGTTTCCTAAAACTAATTTATGAGCATTACCTATATATTGTATCATTAATCATTATACCCGTTTATTTCTAATCAACAAAGTAGAATGTTCACGGTTTGTCAAACCCAAACGCAAGCTCAAAACTCATTAAGTTGTTGTAAATGTAAATGAAGGTTTTCAGAAATCGTAATTTAACCAATTGCATTGTGGTTGAATCTTTTTGACAGCATGTGTCAAAATCTTATGGGAAATGGTAAGTCCAGAAACTCAGTGCCAGCTGGTGAAATTATGATTTCTTTTAACAATACAGTGTTAAAATTGCCACCTTTCCAGCCAATTTGAATTCAAATAATTATATCAAGCATCTTCTGTGTTATTCATAGGTCTACTGTAAAAAAAAACGTAATTGTGGCAGATGATCTACATTACTGTTTTGGACTAGTGCACACTATGATATTATGAATATGCGGCAATGTATCTCGTGTCATTTGCACTTCCGATGTCTCCCGATGAATGTCGAGTGCCGAGCGTCAAAGTGGAAATAATCGTACTGTAACCTGGCCTAATTTATAAATATACATTTTTGGCGGTATTTTTCACCACAAGTTATTTACTGCAGCGTGGGTAGCAGCGGGTCGTCGCTGAGCGAGTGCTGGGCGCGGCCCGCGCAGGCCGAGCCCGCCGCGCCGCCCACCAGAACCCCGCTCTCTCTGCTACTTGAAAAGGTATACTCGGATTCCAACCATCAACGCTGTTACATTACACAACTAGGGTGGTAAAACAAAAAAAGACCGAGTCGCAGATGTTTGCGGCCCGAGCTGCAAGTGAGGGACGTAAATATGCGATCGAGGGCTTTCATTATTACCTCCCGTGTTGTGTACATCATTTTATGTCTACACTTGGCCAGAAAGCGGCTTTTTACGGACGCGCAGCGTACGGAAAAAACCACTTTATGGCCAGGTGTGGCATAAACGCCTTTCTATTTAGCATACGTTTTATTTGTCCGAAAGTATTGTTAGCCCGAATTTTATTTCGCATAATTTTTGTCCAGCCTTAACGGAATATATTTTGGTAAATATTTTACGTAAATCACTGGTTAGGTTAGGTTTCTTTCATAATTATTCTAAAAAGTCAAAGGTATCAGTAAAATAACAATTAGGTATGCGTAAAGAGTATTCGGGCAAATTGAACACAACAAGGGGATCCGTTTGAGACAAATATCATCAAATATCATTTATTCAAATATCCTAAAACCCTATTAAATTTTCTCAAACGGTCAAAACGTTGATAAAACTAGAACTTGATTTTCTTTGTGTGCAGGTAGCGAAATGGCAAATAATACCTAGGGAAGGTACAGAGCATCTTCCGTGTCGGGTATACGGCGCGATACATCTTGCAAGACTCTTTGGTATGATTACTTTACTCTGTTGATGTATTGTGTGTATAAGAGATGGTCCTCAATAAAGGAGGTCACACAAACAAGAACAAATCACGTACTACTAAGATCAGAAATGTAATAGTACCTCCATTGTCTTGCAGTGAAATTACCGGACTTCTTGAACGCAACACAGATGCCCGATTTCAAATTGAAGCTGATCTTGAAGCATATTGATATGTTTGTACAGTAAGTATTCAATGAGTAGAACTTTATTCCACAAAATATTTCTTTCAACCTTGTGTTTATGTTATGACTACTACTCTTGTTATGTTATGGCTTACTTCGCGATTTCGCCGCGCGGCTACTAGTACCAAATTTTGCCCCCCGGATTAACCAGCGACTAGAAAGAGCACGCGTTATGCGATAGAGAGAGACGGTCAGATCCGGAGCGTTCTGTCCGGTGGTTGGACCAGAACGTCAGTTTTGTTAGTAAGAGAAACTTCTGTACGCAGTACTAGGGCAACGGCACCAGTAATGGACAGGAACCAATTATGGACATTTTTTTTCTGTAGAACTCGCAAGTAACTGACACTACATTTTTAAACTATCAACACTTTGTTCAGACAACTGATGGTCATAACTGGTAAAGTCCATGAATAGTCGGCTAGAAGCCATTAAATCTTTGCTGTCCATTACTGGGTACTACAGTACTTAACATGTCCATGATTGGTGCTGTTACCCTATTACTCATTCTACGCTACTACAAGTTTGATTACTTTGGTTAACAATAACTTTTTTACTTAGGTATCTGGAAGAACACAGTGAATGGTTTGGAGAGATGTACTACATAGCTGACAACGCGTCGCGGTCACATTGAAACTAAACTCCTCGAGTTACTTGTCGAACATCGATGTTTATAAATAGTTTTTCCCATGTTCCATAGCTAGATTTTTGTAACCCTTTACACCCGGGTTGATACAATCGTTGCTTTCCAAGCTTGCGTTATCAAGGTTCGGTAAAGGATTAGATTTTTTTTTATTTCGAATACCGCTACCGGCTTTTTAAGAATGCTTAAAAGTTCTCCTATAAAATATACGGTTATGTTAAATTGGATTCATAACAGTCCAGAAAATTCTTTTTAGAAAAGATGAACTCTTTTAACACACGAAAAATTGGTTTTGTAACATCTGGGAAAATTATTTCGAAACAACGATACGCAACCGGAGCGCAATACTTGGTTGCATGCATTGCATCTCATTTTAATTAGTATATAATTTGGTAGCTTACTCGTTCAATTTTGTGATAAGATGAATTTAGGTAGGATATTTTCTTACATTGAAAGCAGATTCGTAAGTATGATTTACGAATTTATTGTGGTTTACTGCGACATTATTATCATTTACACTCCTCGTCTACGCTTTGATATCAATTACAAATCGACGCCTAAACTCTCTGCAACTGTTTGTTAAGTGTTGGTTCGTTGATGCTGTTGACAATCCGGCATCTTGACCTCGGATTACAAACAGTTGTCATTAGTTGTTGTGATGGCCTCATAAGGCCAAGGATCAAGTTATAATTGTCAACGAATCCACTCGACTTGCGGATAATAGCCTAAAATCGTTCATTGTGTGTAAGTAGTAGTGGTTTGTGTGTATGAATGACTTCGTTTGGCTAGCCGTCATAAACATTAGAGTGGAAAAAAAACAATAATGATATATGTATGTCAAATTAAAATACCTTTAGTGTTTGAACCTTCTACATAAGACAGTAAAGTACAATTATTTCCACTTTGACACTCGGCAATTTGCGACAGTCATCGGGATAGGCAATGCAAACGACACGAGATACATTGCTGCATATTCATAACATAAATTAGGAATATCATAGTGTGCACTTCACAGTCTAAAACAGTAATGTAGATCACTTGCCATAATGGGGCCAATATTCAGCGTTTTTACGGCGTTTTATTTTCGTCATTATTGTCTCGGTAAATATTGTTCAAAAAAAACGTTGCCTAGGGTTAACTTTTTATGAAACCGAAAAACAGTCCCGAGCTTAAGTCTAGTTTTATCAAAATTGTCACGATTTATCCTTTCGTTAAGTAAATAATCGTCGGACAATAATGATTGTCAAACCGCGCGGTTAAAACGCTCGGAGAATCGCCCAATGACGTTTTAATACAGAAGACCTATGAATAACACAGAAGTGGCTTGATTTAATTATTACATCGCATTCCTTAAGACACAAATATTAAATTAATACAAGGGAATTTAATTCTTTAAAAGCATTATTTACAGTAGGTTTTATTATTAATTAGGTATATTAAATAGATTTCATTTTTGTATGCTAGTAATTTCTAAGATTTTATATACTCTTGTGAACACACGAAAATTTGCGATTAAACCCGAGACATTCAAGAGTGTCAATGCGGAAATGATCAAACTATAAAAAGGAGGATATTATTGCTTTACTTTTACACTGATTTAACAAATTGGGAAATACTGATAAAACATACGCATAAGTAAAACGAAGCCATTCAAATAAATGAACCACTAAGCATGTCACATAATCCAGAGTTATAACGTAGATAGTACCTATTGTGTTGATGTAGGTAATGATATGATAAGTCTATTGCGCGAATGGCAATGCCTTTCAATATGACAACCTTAAATGTAGACAAGTACACACAGTACAAATGTTTTTTTTTAACTATACCTATAGGTATTCTTTACAACATCATTTTTATGTACCTATATTGACTATTGTTTGAACAATTATGTGAATTATTAACCCATTCAAGGCCAATGACGCGTATGCGCGTCATAGCTGAACTCTGCCGCCCGGCCCGTGACTGGTATGCGCGTCATGAATAATTCCCGATTTAAAAATAAACTAAAAGTAATACGAAAAAATACTACTAGTGACCCTAAAGCTAACAAACGCAATTAGTGTATTGTAACAAAAAAATATTATCATAGTATTTTGTACTTGTACAGGGTATGGAAGCACAAAGTTAGGTTTACTATAAGTAAATTAAGGCGCGGTAGGACCTGGCTCGCATTTCACATACAAACTAGGGTCGGGCGGAATGCAGATTATTGCAGATTATCTTCGATTTCTAACATAAAAGTATACGTTATCAACCCAAACATGAGAGGATGCCCTGCATGACTGTGAAATCATGATTGTCAGGTATTAATTTTGTCAGAAAAGGTAACTGGTGATGAACAAAATGAAAAAAAATGAAAAAAATACTTTATTTTATAGTGTTTTCGCGCTACTTTTCTATCGAGCGAAGTGTTCGCTATCGTGTTCTAAGTGAGAGGAAGCCCTAGATACAGTTCTGAATATTATTATATATGTTTTACAGTGACCTAAGAGTCAAATAAGTGCTCTAAAAATGATTTGGAAACTAGGCTTCCGTGCCCGATTCTGGTCTCACCTCGCCTTAAATAACTCTGTGCTGAAATTTGGTACGCATATTCGTTACATTTAAATATGGTGGGTTTACTTTCAAACTATTTTCAAAAATCGTATATTTTAGGAGTTATTGGCATGACGCGGGGTATGCGGCACGGTGGCCTGGCACTTCCCGTAAAAATTATGACTCTTTTGGTGTCAGGCTAAAATAAACTTTACTGCGTTGATTTAAAGCTTATTTTGCTATGAATGTCGTTCGGACATGTCTCATTTTACGAGCGGTACAATACAAGTTTGGACGGTGTTACACTTTTTGTCCACAAACCAAGCCACAAATAATAATGTTCAAACTTTTAGAACTTAATGTGTTATTTTACCCCCCTATGAATGATACCATTATTTGGGCATGTTTTTTAAATTGCTACCAAACACTTAATATTTATATTAGGTAAATTTTGTGATTCCTACTCAGAATCGCGAGTTATTAAAATTCAAGTTGTGGCGAGATTCCAACTTAACGACCCTCAGGATGAGGGTTTTTTACAGAATGTGTACAATAGTACACATTCTGTAAAAAAGTCAAGTCCCTATCTATTATGGTTCTAAAGATCCTGTGACTGATTGACACAAACACGTTTCTTGTATGGGGACCTTTTCTTATTCATTTTATTTTGTTCTTATTATTTGCTGTTATAGCGGCAATAGAAATACACATTTTGCGAATATTTCAAGTCACTACCTATTACGGTTCAAAAGCTAAAGCCCTGCCGGAATCCTAAGAACAAACAAAAAACAACAATTAAAGGGGGTCCCCATACAAAAACATGTCTTTTAGGCGTTTCTTTCCGATTTTAATAATGTCAATTGTCAATAGATAGATGCTTCATATGCTCACTCACAGTATATATTTATATTACCGTTATAACAACAAATAATTAAAACTAGGGATGTAACGATACCGATATATCGGTATCGCCGATTATATGCAACCGATATCGTACTAACATCTTATATACGTGTACCATATTTGCGTAAATAAACTTCATTCCATTTCATTTCGATATTTGAAGAGCGCGAAAAGAATTTGCTGTATGAAAAAAAACTGCAAAAAGTAATTTCAATTACTGACTTAATTTTTGTATTGGTATTAGAGATGCAGCGAAAAGTGATTCGGCCGAATACCGAATATTCGGCGGAGTCGACGGCCGAATAGCCGAATATTCGGCCAACAGTTTTACCTAAAATGAAGTAAATTCGAACGCGCGGGTGAGCGGCGCCGTGAATCTCTGTACAGGACAGTACTTGCACTTGCAACCTGTTACTCGTCGTAGGCAGCCTATGATAGAAAAATGCACCAATGATTTTTTTTTAAATTTCATTTGTAGTTTCATTTCTAATTCGTTGTTTATGCTACTGTTCTATATATGTTTGATTTGAATTAATGTGAAATATGATTAAACTAATATTTAATATAGATTACTGTTTATAATTTGTTATTAAAATATTTATTCATCCTTCTTTTTCCTTCGACTTTGTGTTAATTTACTATTCGGTTATCGGCCGAATACTATGCTATTATTCGGTATTCGGCCGAATGGTCAAAATGTGGCCGAATAGGCCGAATAACGAATAGTGGCCGAATATTCGTTGCATCACTAATTGGTATATTACCTTGAGCAATGGTAATATGTTAATTATATCTTTGGTTCATAATAAAAAAATAATAATTTTGAGTTGACAATTTATTTTTACTTTACACTTTCAAGGTTGACTCTCCGTTAAATATAGCCAAGTTTTAGGTATAATAAGGACATAGAAATATCTGAAGTTCATACTTTATTATTTAGCTAAGATATCGGTATCGTATCGGCAAAATTATGTATCGTTACATCTCTAATAAAAACAATATAAAGTCAGAAATAAAAGGGGTCTTCATACAAGAAACATGTTTTATGGTGTCTTTTTGCTTAGCGGTGGTACAGAACCCTTCGTGTGCGAATCCGACTCGTACTTGGCCGCTTTTTATATATATTTAATAACTGAATCAGTTATAACGTACCTAACTATCTTTCACTTGAATTATTACATTTTGAATAAAAATTAAATTTATCTAAGATTTAAAACCTGAAGATCTACTAAAAAAATATTTAATGTTGAATATCAAAATAAAATTTCAATTAATGCAGAGAAAAAAGTTGGTTACTAAAAATCTTGCATAAACATATCCTGCTAGCCGATTTCATAAGCGGCGCGCCGTTTACAGGAAGTGCCAGGCCCAAGACGCATGAGCCGCGTCATGAGTTTTAGCGAAAAATAATTTGTATGGGGGCCTGGCGCATAGTGTTCGCGCGGGGAGGCTTGGCCGTGAATGGGTTTGTCGTTAAGTGGTGTGTATGAGTTTATAAAAAAATATTACTTCAATGACAAGCAGTTTTATGCATTTTTTTTATTTTATATAAGGTCAGTCGGGGCAAGTGCGCCACCGGCGTAAGCGCGCCTAACATTAAAAAAAATCGAAAAGTACAGATATTAATATTATACTACAAACGACAATAACTACCACTCCGTTTTAGTTAGTTGCGTGTTTGTAAGATATCGTTTGTAGTATAATATCTGTAATTTTCGATATTTTTTACGCTAGGCGCGCTTACCCCGTTGACCCACTTGCCCCGACTGACCTTATGTCAATTGATCAATTCTAATATTGATCGAACATTCATGACCCAGTTCAATTATATTATTTGGTAGTAGTGAATAGAACTATTAACAACGAAGCTATAAAATTGTTTTATTTTTAACATGTTATTGACCGAGTGACCGTGGTCTGTCTCAGCTTGGGCAAAAAAGCTTTCGTTTGTCTGTCCGGCTGTTCTCCTCTACCGAAAAGTATAATGACAGACAAGTAGTCAAACTTCGGTCGTTTAAGAGCGCGCGATACGTATTCAAGGCCGAGGCGCAGGCAGTGCGACCCGTACTGGGACATTCGTAGGCATTCGTAAAACTGCTTGTACTTGTACCTCGTTCGTTCACTTCACGGCACGCGCACATACAAGCCGCGCGATGTACCATTTGTAGGAAGAAAAATTACTGCTATTATACTGTGTCTACAGGTAGTCTTTCTCGATCTATTCTTACGAATTTTTGTGAGCAGTATGGCTAGCACAAGATAGCTGCAATCTTGCGCGTGACACAGCATGCAACCTCCTTCCGCATGTTAATTTTATTTAATACTTTGTTCAAATTAAGCACTATAAGTTTATATGTAAGTCACCATAAAAGGAAGAGCGGTGTCTCTTAATACAGGTATCTCATATATTTAAAAAGAGGCACCAGCCCAGTTATGTTAAAATAATCGCTAAATAATCGTTAAATAATCGTTTGTAATAGTTACTGAATAAGTCATTTTTCATTTTCAATAGCAAACGAGTACGCCGCGTAAATTGCAAACAAAAGCGCATGATTCCCATTGGCTGTTATACACAGAGTCGTGTGCGCGATATATGCTAGCTGAACAGGTTCGATAATGATATAGATCTTTTTGTCGATTGTTTTGGGAGTTAATTTAATGGCGGAGTCCTGGAGTTGATAGACTCGTGAGGTCTACAGCTCAGAGGGCCACTGGTTATTAAATTATATTGATAAAAAAACAGTATATACAAAATCAACCTTTTACTTCAAAAATAATTGAGATAAATTAAGATCATTATTGAATATTAGCCAAAAATAACACATCACTGTAAATGAATATGATATAGGAGGGTTACAACACATTTAATATTTAAGCTATCGAGAAACATTTTAAGGGGGGAGTAAATCTCGTATAATAGAGCAGGTCTCATGTAGGACATTACTAACATTTATTATAATAGCTTCTATTATGGTGAAAAGCGCTGGTGCCGTTTTTCACACAACTGAATTTTTAGCAATACAATTCAAGAAGTCTCGAGGGTGATGTAATGAACATGATCCACTTTTACTCTTTTTATGTTTGTCCCCCTTTCCCTTTTGTCGTTTTATTTACAATACTGCAACGATAATGTTTAAAATATACATATTTATTTGTGGTCACATAAACGAACTTAAAAATAGAAGCAATATGGTGCAAACATGTTTTTATAATAACTTTCAAATGTTAACGAACACGTATTTGCATAAACTGAATTATGAAAGCATTAAAAACCCTAAAGTAAAATTACATGCAAGTTAACAGCTATTGGAATTCCGATTTTTAAAGTAGTGTCCGATTTAAACATTTGCAGAGATCATTTACGGTTAACATTCACAGAAATTGTTAAAAACAAGTCCAGGAAGGTCACAACTACTTTTTAGAATAATAGTAAATTGGTGCTGAAATAAAACATTGAAGGGTTCCTTTTTTTGTACGCGTGGAATCCTCATAATGACTAGCAGCTCTGAAACAATGAAAACTTAGAAACCACCTCTAAACGGAACGTGACGCACTAATTTAAATTATAGATACACTAGAAAAGGTCAAAATAGTACATATTAACATTTTGCTTAACCAATATAAACACCTTGAGACATGCCATGCATCACTAAAATCTAATCCCTGCTAACCTGTTTCAGCGGGTCGACATTGCTAAGATTTCGATTTTGCTCAAACCCGTATTCATAATTAGTTTTACAGCCAAATTTACGTTCTAAAATGTCCATATTATTCAATATTTGGATTATTTTTATATCTTATAAAGAAGAACATGTCTTTACATAAAATAAAATGATAAAAAAAACTTAAAACTACTAGCACGTAATTATGCTTGATATATTTTAAAACATTTTTATTTTAAGTTTTGGACAATTTAGAAGAATTGAGGTGTTACTGCAGAACAAAGAATCGGGGTGATCTTTCGGCACTTTAGAAGTTATTTCTATTTTTGATTTTTTCATAACAAGTTTATAGTTCGAAAGTAACACTTACATTTTCTCAATGCTCTAAAGGGCCAGCTCAACTGACCCACATTCTCCTATCCAGCCCGGCTAGTAAGATTAAAAGACATCACACACTATATTAACTCACACCTACTCGATCCAAGTAACGTAATTTGATTTGTATCATATCCTACTAGCAGTCCCAGCGAACTTCGTCCCGCCCCATGAAAACACGATCACCACGCCATCTACCGGGTCCAATTGTATTTTCAAACCATTCAGGGACCCACTAAAATATATACACAAATTTTCATCCAAATCGGTCCAGCCGTTTAGGAGGAGTTATATAACGAAGAGGCCACGAGAAGGGGCCTCGGCCCGAGGGCCGTGATGAGTTTTTTTTACATTAAGAAAGAGAGAGAGAGAGGACACCATCACGCCTTAACGATGACGATGACTTAAGACTGGATGACTGGGTTAAAACTATATAATTCTATTTCGTCCGCCAGTTAGATTATGGAAAAATATGGGATACGTATTTTTTGATTTATCAAAATTTTAAAAATCGACAACATCTATAAAGATCATCAAACTTCTGGAGTGGGGGGGCTTGTGACGTCACTCGTGAAAATTGTACCAAGGAGTGAGGTTACTCGAAACTTCTAAGCACTGTATCTTCGTCATTTTTTGTTTGCCAATCAAAAGAAAAAATACGTGTACAATATTTTTTAATAATCTAACTGACGGACTAAATAGTTTTTTTTAGTCGTCAAGCCTATTAACAGGGTATTTACGTCACTGAGTGGTATAGAATCGATATAGTCTGCAATGCAATGACCTTTACACGGATATCGGCGGGGTCTAATCTTGCTCCATACGGTGCAGCACGCGGCGGTACTCGCCCTCCAGCGCGAGGTACTGGCTCGCGAGGCGACCTTGCGTCTCGTTCACACCCAGGGAGCTCAGCGTCGCCGCGTACTCTTCAGGCTTGAGCACTTTCTCGAGCTTCTTCATTTCTAATTTCTTTTTCTGCGGTTGAGATAGAACAGTAGAGTCAATCAAGAAAAACACTTTGGCACTATACTCGTATTTTTAATTAGATACAGCAATCTTACAATACTTTGACAGTTAACGTAAAAAATGTTTCGTTACTATTATAGGACATTATTTATTAAAATTATAAGTCAAAATACGTATAAACATTGAAAATACATAAATAGAAATATAGGGAACGTGGTGGCAGCACTAAATCGACCAAAGAGATACTATACGAACAGTAGTGTCCGTCAAGATAGCGTACACCGTAAAGATATTCAGAATCTGATGCAGCCAATAAATAGTACCCAAATAGTACCGACGAAATACCTAGGTAAAAAAAATAGTACCCTTAAACTTTTCGAAATATAAGGCCTGTTCACGGTGTACGCTACCGGCGTCAAGCTGGCGTACACCGTTTGTATCTCTGGAACGGCTTTTTTTTTGGAAACGCTTTATATCTCAAAAAATAGTACCCAAATAGTACCCTAGGGCCCTAAAATTTTATTTCTCTAACTATCGTAGAAGCCGAGATATAGTGAGCTCTTTCTATAAGGAATTCCCGGGTACGCCAGCTTGACGGTGTGAAATTTTGTACACCGTTAAGTTATGGAATATCTCGGCTTCTACGATAGCTAGAGAAATAAAATTTTAGGGCCCTAGGGTACTATTTGGGTACTATTTTTTGAGATATAAATCGTTTCCAAAAACAAAGCCGTTCCAGAGATACAAACGGTGTACGCCAGCTTGACGCCCGGTAGCGTACACCGTGAACAGACCTTATATTTCGAAAAGTTTAAGGGTACTATTTTTTTCACCTAGGTATTTCGTCGGTACTATTTGGGTACTATTTATTGGCTGCATCAGATTCTGAATATCTTTACGGTGTACGCTATCTTGACGGACACGAACAGTAAAGGAAACTTATCCGGCCTGAAAAAATACACCACACCATCGTTAATCGTCCTGATTGAATTACATCGCAATACGAGTATGACTATTTCAATGATGCTACATCGTGTAGAAATCTATTTGTACTGTAGTCTACATTGTGATTTAAGTTTTTATTTTCAAAAGCGATAGCGTCCCCCTGGATAGTATCAACACCCGCCAATTTCTTCCAAGGCTCCGCCCCCCTGGGAACTCAACGCCCACGGGGGGTCGGTAGGGACCACTTTGGGAACCTATGAATTGAATGGAAAGGATTTGTTGCACAGTTGTGCTAACCTAACATGTTCTATGGACGCCACGCCACTGATACTCAAATGATTCAACTAAAATTATTAAATAGTAGGATATTTGACAATAATAGCATTAGTAGCAATGTGATGTAAAAATGATAGTACATATATCACAGAATTCTGTACAGTTGTTGAACTTGAGTAGTATGCAGTACCTGGAAAGGCGCGTTGAGTCTGTTTTTGACGTCGAGCCGGTACTCCAGGTACTGCGTCTTGTCGGAGGTGTTGGTGGCGCGCAGGCGCAGGATCTCGTACACGCGCCGCACTTGCTTCTTGTTGATCTTGAACTTGGCGCACGCTTGTGACACCATCTCCGGCGAAAACCTATGATTTAAGAAAAATACTGAACTTGATACATTTTACAAATAAGCCTTGTGGGTCTATTAACTAAATACAGGGACTAACAAACATATATACTGACCCTTGTAGAAGTTTAGCTGGATAAAACGCTGGCAGAGTTTCGCAGTTTTTGCAGTCAACATAATCTCTAATCCTCTGGAAATCTTCTGATGGGTCTTCCACTGTCATGTCTATAACTTCTGGGAGTATTACGAAGTGTGCGTAAATCGCCTGGAAAATTGAGGAAAATTCACTTAGTTTCCTTACAATTTGTCAACTGTCATGTTTGGTGATTGAATGATGTTCTTGAACTGAATACCAAGAATTAATTGAATTAGTTGTTATTTGCAGAATTCAAAATTACTTAAATGTAATTTTTTGGAGCCATGTAATTGCCATGCCACACGGACATACTGCAGCATTTATATCTACAGACGCCATATCAGTTGCAGAATAATGAAGTTCGAAAGATTTATGCCTTCCAAAAAATTACTCATGTGGACACAAAGGTAATGTTGTACCATAGATATTACTAAACATCGTGTTGCGTGAAAACTAGCCCTTGTAAACCTATAACCATAATTATATATGTTACCAGTAGTAGGTTGGCGCAGATGCCCAGCTTGCGGAAGGGCGGCAGCGTGAGCACCTGTGAGACGCGCGGGCGCGCGTGCGCCGGGTACGCATAGTAGCGGTACACCGTCGCGTAGCCCGCCGCCGCGTACGCCCACCCGCCCTCGCTCGTCGGGTACTTCTCGAATCTGTTACAGGTCAAATGTGGATTGAATGAATATCATCCAGTGTTCCAATACAAATGACTATAAGGTCTTCCATCTTATTGACCAAACAAGCTCGAAGCGCGAGTGAAGCGTCTCCGTTTCAGCTCTACAGATTGCATTTGCAACCAATTCTCGTGAAATTTTGCAGGCAGGTTCAATAATAATATTTTTTTTGTCAATTTGGTTGTTGAAATTTTTTCAAAATTGCGGCACCATGGGAGTTGACAGACTCGAGAGGCCTACAGCTCACAAAGCCAGTAGTAAGTTCTTTTCCACCAGTTCAAGTGATCACATCAACTTAATTTCATGTGTATTTTATTCCTTCTACCTTCAAGTAAGTAAAAAAAGCTAACTTAGTAAATAAAGCAACTCAAGGTAACACAGGTATATCATCACTTTGCCAATTTTGTCTATCATTCACTAGAAAACATTGGTTTCAGGCTGTAAAATGAGTAACCAATGCCAATAATAACATTTAATTATGTGTGCTCTACTATTCATTCTGGCCCAGAAATGTCAGTAAATAAATGAGGAAACTTACACTGTAAAGAATGACCACTGGTCATCATCAACATCGATGAAGGAGGCTGCATCCACATACCACAGCAAGAATGTCTGCAGTCGCTCATGAAAGGCTAGGAAACCCGGGGTGGTGGTGTCACAGAAATACACCTCAAATGTATGTTTCTCTTGACCATCACCTATTGGCACAAACAATTTTCAGAATTATTTCACTACAATATAATGTATAATTATGTATATTGGATGTTGTGTTGTTTGTTGTATATTTGAATGTGGTTTCAATAATAAGCCTGATCCGTGAATCTTACCAAAATACTTAGTAAAAACATGGCAAGTGCTTTCTGCTCACAAAAAAAGTATAGTCTTGTTTTACTGGTGACTTACGAGGAGTTGCTGTAAAAGAATGCAGCATTTTTCCCATTGGCCTAAATGTCTTGTCTTTTTCTAACAATGACACAAACTGGTCTAAATTTGTTGTATAACCTGGTGCTAGAATCTTTTTCATGGCCCCTTCTATATCATCAGCTTTCATTCCTTCAGAAACACTGGACTCAATCTGAAAATACAAAAATGAGAGTAAGATAGGAATTACATTACAAGTTATAATGGATGTGTTTGTTTATGATAATCTGTCACCTTTTCAGTGTATTCAATGCCAAGGTATGTTTGGAGGCTTCCAGCTGTATAGTAAAGCCTTATACGTAGGTCTGTGTAGCCAAAAATATTTTCGTTCTCTCCAAACACTTGATGGCACATCTCAGGCGGAAAGCTCGTGTCTTCATCCTCAATATCATCTTGGGACCTCACTGTAAAGATACAAAGGTTATGTAGCTACCCCATAGTTGTCGCTGGTATACCTTGCCTTGACATTATTGTGCTACTCACCTAATTTTAATTCCAAAGCTTCATTGCCGTCTACAACCAAATGGCACAACGCATCAGTCATTTTGAAATAGAAATCTTATAACTTTAGAGGCTTTTTATATTCTCATTACAAGATTTTAGGGTCACTTCCCGGCTTCCCGCGCAAATGAACTTGCAAAAAACGCTGACAAATGTAGCCAAATAAAAGAAAAATGGTCTTAACATGCGGTACACAGTCTTTAATGCAATGTATATATCAGAAGCGTGTCTCTAATATCTTCCTTACGAGCTTTTTAGATTATGTCTACTGAATAGGATCAACGGCAATTTTAAAATTCAAAGAAAATAGGAAGCGAGTAGAAAACAACCAAAATCGCGATCATATTGTTCTTTTTGACAGTTGGATAACGAATAATTTTTATTACTCTGTGACGCTAGTTGAGGCAAAATTAAAAACGCCTCGTTTTGAAATCTTTTATGGTTTCTGTGTTTCTGGATCTGTGGTTTTTTGATATTTTTATGTCAGGCAATACTCACTAAAGTTAGATTTATGTGACGTCATTATGGCCTGGTTGGGTTAGGTTTGCTTGGAAATTTTTGTTAAAAATCTTGTATTTTAGTGTATTATATGTTGAACACCTTATTTTAGATTAGTAATATAAATACCTCATAGATTAACAGTAATCCTGGTGCCAAGGAATAATTGTGACGGCGACATTTTCTGGCGAAAATGAATCGCCATGAAGGTGTGTAATGATAATCAAAATTTGTTCGATGCTTTTGTCACTATGAGTTTCTTTGCTTTGTTTTGTGAAATCTTCATGCAAATCTTTGATGCATTTGCATACAAGCTTAATTTCTTATTTTGTGTGTTTAAAGTAAGAATAGTGCGGATTGTTATTGAATAAGTACGTGATGTGTTTTCAGGAGTCAGCTGTGATTCTTGTTTGAAAAATAACTTCAGAGGACGACGGTACAAATGTTTAATATGCATCGATTACGATTTGTGCGCTGCCTGCTATGAGAGTGGCGCTACCACAAACCAACACACAACAGAACATCCAATGCAATGCATTCTTTCCAGAAGTGACTTTGGTGAGACCTCTCAGTACAAATTTGTAATACATTAATTTGGCCTAATTCTGCATGATATGTCATTTAAATGACAAAGTGGTTATGAACATATTTACAAATCCCTTATTGGTTTGGAATAGCCCTAGATTTCACTATTATTGGAAATTTCGAAATCAAGTACCTGCTGTAAGCACCTGTAGACATATGAAATCAATTGATATCTTTAGACAATAACATAAAAAAGATAATCTTCTTTCTGTTTAGTAGGTACTGTTCTCAAAGTTCATGGTATTAATTAGTTGCACTTTCACTGTGTATCCAAAAGCATTAAGTCATAAGAACTAATACATTCAATAATAATCAATGTCCATGTACATCATAAGACTAGGTGGAAATCGAAAAACAAACCCAGGATTTATATTCATATATACATAATAAATACATATTGTTGTTTTTATAAGTGTATTTCTGTGATCAGACTAATTAGCGATTGAAATGTATTCAACCCACTACCGAAATGGGTAAATATAACAGAATGACATTTTGCCCGTTAGTATATTAATGTATTCCATAAGCATAAGAAAGGATTTTTAAAAATGTGTATTCGAGAGGGATAAAAATAGAGGATCAAAATGATTTGTAGAAGACTAATTTTTAGCCTGCAAAGAAAAATGACCGATTATAATTGGATGTGTGTTGTATCCTTTTACAAGCTTTTAATTAGTTTCACCTGTCCTGGTGTCTGTGTGTCTGTAATCAAAACTTGCAAGTTAAATTTGACCCTCTTTTTGATCTCTGAATAAACAAACATTTTGCAAGAATATGTAAATCTGATGACGATACAATATTATTATGACATGGGTCTGATGATGACACCGGATGGTAGCCATAGGATTGTCTAAATTACATAACATAAATTCACCGTGTTTGGGATAATTTCATTAGTTTTGACGGTCAGTTTGCGAGTATACAAAAAAAGTACAGTATGCAAAAAGCTTGGCTCAAAAAATTTTTTTGACAGAAACCCATTTAATTTATGGAATGGATTCAAATACCTACTTTCTAAAACACCGTCATCTCTCTGCCTGTTTGTTAAAATCTTTTAATGTATTATATTTAGAATTGTGGTCATTAGTCTAAAATATATTAAAAAGATAATTATTAATTGTGTCAGAATTCATTTAATATTTCTGTTTGGCCCAGCAATTAACTGGTAGACAATGCCTTATGGCTTTCAGATTTCCATTTGTACAATCCTGTATTGTGCAATAAAGTCTAAATAAATAATGCTGGTCAGTGGTCTAAAACTTTTTCCAAAAAAAAAAACTTACTGCTGAGTTTATTTTGGTATCTCTTCCTAAGAGTGACCTACTCTTCAGAAATGTTATTAGATTTCACAACCTTCAAGCAAAACACTTCAAGCATATTCAAAACATCAGTTTCTACACATGTGAAGGTGGCTCTTTACATAAGTGTGGGACTGACATTTTTGCATATGCTAAAAGGGTTGGTATAGGATTTTGTATTTGTGTGGGACCAGGTTTAGACTTGTAAAGGTGCCTATTACTTACTTACAGAATAAAGTTTCATCAAATTTGGTTATTCTAAATATTGCAAACATAACTGACCATACTTGGCACTATTACAAATCTAACCCTGCTCCCAAAACTAAAACAAAGATGGCATGTTGTATTTTCCTTTTATAGTTACAGGTATAACTCAACTACTTGAAAGCCATGATCTGCACCCTAGAGCAGTATTTCTGTCTCAAAAAAATGTATTTGAAAGACAATATGGACATGAAATTTTAACTGCAATTTTGAATTCCATTTAAAAGTATGCACGTTACTAACTGCATTAGCTCTTGTTGGCGTATGTTTATGCCCATATCATATGAAAATAACTAAAATTATTACTAGCATTGTTGGTACAAATACATTCAAAAATAACTAAAATTATTTCTACCGTTTTTGGTACAAGTACATCCAAGGATGGTTTTAGAATATTTTTCACCCGCAAAGGGTGCTGTAAAAAGAGGGCTATAACATGATTCTTTTAGCATCTAAAAGAATCATGTTATAGCCCTCTTTTTAGTAGCCACATAACCTTTCACTTTTCTTTTCTAGACCTGTACTATGGCGGTGAGGCTCTCGCATTAGAGCAGCCGCAAGCCTACACGTGTCCGTTCTGCAACCGCATGGGCTTCACTGACACTGCGCTCATGGAGCATGTCACAGCCGAGCATGCGGACACTACACTTGCCGTAAGTTGCCACACATATGCACAAAACCAAAATTTTCTTTACCTTTAAATTAAATTATCCTGCAATTGTCCTTTGATAAATATTGAAAACTAGTAAAGATGGGAAATGTTGTGAACACTTCGAGATACTTTATTAGATCGTGTAATTAATGAAAAAAAAAACTGTAATCTGGTTTTATTCACACCTTCTATCCACAATTTTTTTTGTGTTGTTTCTGGTGCCCCCCAAGACGTGATGCCCTAACAATTGCTTAATTTGCTTATGGGTTAATCCGGCACTGTCTGCATCAGTCGGACCCAAACGATTTAATTAGAGAGAGAAGCTTCTTGGACTTAGTAATAATACTTATTCTCTGCTATGGTTATGAAGCTCTTGTAACCATTGGTTAAAAAAAACGTGCATTCATATATATATTTGATGTTTCAGGTGGTTTGCCCAGTATGTGCTTCAATGCCCGGTGGAGAACCCAATTTCGTGACAGATGACTTTGCTGGTCATCTTACTCTCGAACATCGAACTGGCCCTAGAGATCTCATCTCGTTTTTAATATCCTTTTTTAATACACCCATTTAGAGATAAGTGGAAGAAGTATGTGAAACTACTTTATTATAAGTGTGAACGTTTGTGAAGATGTTTGTTACGTGATAACGCGGTTACAATTGAATTGATTGAGATGAAATTGCCACACAAATAGACCAAGTCCAGGTTTGAAACATAGGATACTCTATATCCCAGTAAAGAGTTCTCTTGGTAATAAAATAACGCAGGCGGAGCCGCGAGTAACATACGTACATATGAGTATTTATGATCAGTATATTGATGAATAGTCCAAAATTTCTCTAATATTATAATTCTTTATTCCATCACTCGTTCGTCTTATTCAAAATAGTTTTCTTTTATGATGTACATACCTGTAAATTGAAAGTACTATCGTGATTATTAATTGTTTGTGCAAATTTTCGCCTAATCTGGTTTTTGAGAAATCTTTTTATGAAGTAAGAAGAGTGATTTTTTCAGAAGGTTCTTAAGACAGTGTTGCAGCTCTTATGGTTTGCCATTTATCCGACCACGTCACAGTTAAAATAAACACAGTACAATGTTATTTAATTTATTGGTTAATAATCCTTAACTCTGCACACGATGAACCAAGCGGCATCCGACATGGCGGTGTCCGGCGCATGCCGCACTCGGGCCGCGGCGTCAGCCGGGCGCGGCGGACCAACATGCACTTTAGGTAAAACACTACATCATATACCATCCAGTCTTAGTAGTTTAAACGAGCAATTATTGTATTGTGTTTGTAATTTCTTAGTTTAGTTGCCATCTCTGAAAAAACATCAAATCGTCGTGCGAAACTCGTTTCGGGATTGTATTCTACATCAAATAGACAACTGGTTACTTTAAGTTTTGACCTAGTTTATGACGTCGCATACGAATGGGTGAAACAGGCAAATATGCGTTAGTATTCTTTTTTTAAAAGACATGCAAAATTTATATGATATCGCACGAAAACTGCGATAAGATTTCGTTGCTTCAAATTGAAAAGAGGATTTTCAAAAAGCTTAATTTTGCTGAGGCAGGGGCAGGAGGAGGGAGGTATCTTTTCGGCTGCAGTCTCAAAATCTTGTACACTCGCGAGCAAAATAATTGCATCACTTTGCATTTTTTCGTGCCTACCCAATAACTTTGTTAATCTATGACCAAATCTGAAAATTGTGATACCAAATGATGCCTGCCAATGTAACGCAATAGAAAATGCACAATTCAGATTAATTTTCAAGTCCGAAGACTGAAAAAACTCGACATCCAGAAAACTGTCGTAAAATGCTCAAGAATGAATCAGTGAAAACTGGGATTAAAGGCACAATTTTTGGAACCATAGCATTTATTACAACAAATTAATGCCTGGTGTTGCTATCCCTAGCCCTTCCTACACATTTTAGGCCATTTTGCATTGACCTAATCAACTTTCTTGACGTAATCCTGAGGTATGGCATCCCACTCCTCCAACAAGGCTTCCTTCAGGTCCGCAACATTAGGCGGGGCGGTATTTCACTTCCAAACCCTCCTCTTGAGGCAGTCCCACATGTGTTCTATCGGGTTCACGTCCGGGCTTAACGCTGGCCAGTCCATAGTGTTAATGCCCACCTCGCGAAGGTAGGATAAGGTGGCCCTTGCGCCATGACGAGGAGCATTATCCTCCATTAACAGGAACCCCTCATCAAACATGCCAGCGTAAGGGACAACGTGTTCCTTCAGGATGTCCGTGATGTACCTGGCAGCAGTCAAATCACCGCCACGGCCTCCAGAAGGCACTAAAACCAACTCAGTCCGCCAGTAGCAGGAAATGCCGGCCCAAAACGTAACGGAACTTCCTTCGCAGGTGACCCTTTCGGAGATGTAGCACTGAGCAAATTGTTTTTCTGGTCTCCCAAAGACTCTTTCTCTTCGGTCATAGCCATTCAGGCACATCCTGCACTCGTCCGTAAAGAGAAAAGGGGTCCTTTACTCGATGGTCCAATTCACGTGAATTGCGGCGAAGTCACGTCGCGCTGTTCGGTGCCACTCGAGCAACCTGGGCCCCATCGCAGGCCTTTTTGGCTTAAGGTTAGCTTTCTGGAGTCTTCTCCTAGCTGTCCACTTGCTAACAGCTACTCCTCGGACCTCACTGAGTCGCTGCTGGACAGAAACGCCTGTCTGGTGACGATCTCGGAGAGCAGTTATCACAATGAAGCGGTCATCCCTCTCCGATGTGCACTTTCTGCGGCCAGTTCTTGGTCTTGAAGTAACGGCCCTAGTCTGCTGGAACCTTTGGTAAACTCTACAAACTGTAGATCGAGTTAAATTCAGCTCAGCAGCTACTGAACGTTGGCTACGGCTCTCTTACAGCAAACGGACGACGAATGCGACTTCAGCTTCAGTGGTGTCCACGTTTCCAGGTGTTCTTTTCGGGAAAATATGCGGAGATGTGTACCGGTCTACTCTGATAAGTGACTGATAACCCTCTCCCTCTTGCACCCCCGTCATATAGGCGACAAAGGGAGCTCAAGTCAAGAACTTAGTAAGGCGGAAACGCCCACAATCGAGGAAAATGCCCATATGAAGAATATTGGGCCAATCTTCATGTTTCATGACTTTTTCTAGAGATTAAATACTAAGGAACATAATCTCATTAAAATATTTCAAGAAATAATCCCATTTACAAACATATGCTTTGCGGACGAAAAAATGCAAAGTGATGCAATTATTTTGCTCGCGAGTGTAGTGTTATTAGTGAATTTTGTGAATGTGATGTATGATAAAAAATATCTGAAAGTCTACAATATGATTGCTTTTTTTTCAGCACATCCGGCGGGCTGTCGTCGTTGTCACCATCGTCGCGCGACGCGGTGGTGGACCCCATCGCAGAGCTACTCTCGCAGCTCTCCGGCGTACGGCGCGGCGCGGGCCAGCCCGGCACGCCCAGCCAGCTGCAGCAGCTGCAGATGCAGCTACAGCTGGAGCGACAACAGGCCACGGTCGGTACACTAGCCACTAGCCCCGGTAGAGCGACGCGCGGCGCGGCGCTGGCCAGCCCGGCACGCCCAGCCAGCTGCAGCAGCTGCAGATGCAGCTACAGCTGGAGCGACAACAGGCCACGGTCGGTACACTAGCCACTAGCCCCGGTAGAGCGACGCGCGGCGCGGCGCTGGCCAGCCCGGCACGCCCAGCCAGCTGCAGCAGCTGCAGATGCAGCTACAGCTGGAGCGACAACAGGCCACGGTCGGTACACTAGCCACTAGCCCCGGTAGAGCGACGCGCGGCGCGGCGCGGGCCAGCCCGGCACGCCCAGCCAGCTGCAGCAGCTGCAGATGCAGCTACAGCTGGAGCGACAACAGGCCACGGTCGGTACACTAGCCACTAGCCCCGGTAGAGCGACGCGCGGCGCGGCGCTGGCCAGCCCGGCACGCCCAGCCAGCTGCAGCAGCTGCAGATGCAGCTACAGCTGGAGCGACAACAGGCCACGGTCGGTACACTAGCCACTAGCCCCGGTAGAGCGACGCGCGGCGCGGCGCTGGCCAGCCCGGCACGCCCAGCCAGCTGCAGCAGCTGCAGATGCAGCTACAGCTGGAGCGACAACAGGCCACGGTCGGTACACTAGCCACTAGCCCCGGTAGAGCGACGCGCGGCGCGGCGCTGGCCAGCCCGGCACGCCCAGCCAGCTGCAGCAGCTGCAGATGCAGCTACAGCTGGAGCGACAACAGGCCACGGTCGGTACACTAGCCACTAGCCCCGGTAGAGCGACGCGCGGCGCGGCGCTGGCCAGCCCGGCACGCCCAGCCAGCTGCAGCAGCTGCAGATGCAGCTACAGCTGGAGCGACAACAGGCCACGGTCGGTACACTAGCCAATAGCCCCGGTAGAGCGACGCGCGGCGCGGCGCGGGCCAGCCCGGCACGCCCAGCCAGCTGCAGCAGCTGCAGATGCAGCTACAGCTGGAGCGACAACAGGCCACGGTCGGTACACTAGCCACTAGCCCCGGTAGAGCGACGCGCGGCGCGGCGCTGGCCAGCCCGGCACGCCCAGCCAGCTGCAGCAGCTGCAGATGCAGCTACAGCTGGAGCGACAACAGGCCACGGTCGGTACACTAGCCAATAGCCCCGGTAGAGCGACGCGCGGCGCGGCGCGGGCCAGCCCGGCACGCCCAGCCAGCTGCAGCAGCTGCAGATGCAGCTACAGCTGGAGCGACAACAGGCCACGGTCGGTACACTAGCCACTAGCCCCGGTAGAGCGACGCGCGGCGCGGCGCTGGCCAGCCCGGCACGCCCAGCCAGCTGCAGCAGCTGCAGATGCAGCTACAGCTGGAGCGACAACAGGCCACGGTCGGTACACTAGCCACTAGCCCCGGTAGAGCGACGCGCGGCGCGGCGCTGGCCAGCCCGGCACGCCCAGCCAGCTGCAGCAGCTGCAGATGCAGCTACAGCTGGAGCGACAACAGGCCACGGTCGGTACACTAGCCAATAGCCCCGGTAGAGCGACGCGCGGCGCGGCGCGGGCCAGCCCGGCACGCCCAGCCAGCTGCAGCAGCTGCAGATGCAGCTACAGCTGGAGCGACAACAGGCCACGGTCGGTACACTAGCCGGGTCGCCTATTTTACGCATATTTTTTTTCGTAATAATTCCTTTTCGCAGAAGCAGTATAAGCCTAATTTTATATTGGCATATACTAATTTTGCATAACCAAGTTTCGCATACATTTAATACGCATAACGTTATTTCGTCGAAATATATTTATGCATAAAATGTGAATTCCGAATGTCGAATAAGCATAAAATTAGTTAAGCATAATCTAAACATGCAGAATACAAGTTACGCATAATCATATTCCGCATAACTAAATTGAATAGGCATCCACCGTATAAATCAGATTTTACAAAATGAGAGTGATTATACGAAAATTGGTTTTTTAAAAGCTATTGCCGCTAATTTAAAATTAGTGTAACACATATTGCTTGAAATTAATTATTACCACTTTAATATTATACTTATTGCATGTTGTAATCAAATAATAAAGTTGTTTGTTTTTATATTTTGTTTTAGTAACTTATAAATTGAAAATAAGTAAACTATTTATGAATTTATATTTTGTTTATAGTGCTTTCAACCTAAACTACTTTTCTGGCAGCAGTTCGTTTTTGTTGGGAGATGCAGTTCAAACCTAACCTAAACCTAACTTAACCTAACCTACTTTTTCTGTCAGCAGTTCGTTTTTGTTAGAGGATGCAGTTCAAACCTAACTTAACCTATCCTACTTTTTCTGCCAGCAGTTCGTTTTTGTTGGGGGACGCAGTTCAAACCTAACCTAACCTACTTTTTCTGTCTGATTTTTTTTTTCATGCGGGGGGCTTCGCCCCCCGAGCCCCCCAGTCCCCCCTTTTTTGGCTTTTCCATAGCTAAGAACTCGTGCAAAATTCTAGTTGCTTAAATGTTTTAACTTAATCTAATCCCCTTTCCTATTGTACGAGCTGACGCCCGTAATGTCAAGCGGTCAATAGGTATGTCAGATGCTGCAGGATAGCTTGCAAGATGTCAGGAATAATGTCAAAAATAAGCAATCCGCGTAAGGTGTTGATGAGAGTCTTTAATGCACTGAATTGTATTACGTAAATAATCTAGGTTAATGCATGTCAACAGTTTTGCCTAAAGGCAATGTTATACTAAATGCGATGCGATGTGCGATAGCTAGATCGCACACCTATCAATTATTTATTTTGTAAGGAAGTAGCTACTTTTCTAGTAGTATTTCGTTTTCGTTGGGGTCACAGTTCCGAAGTAACCTAGCTAATTTTCTGGCAGCAGTACGGTACTGTTAGAGTTAAGAATATCATAACTTGAAATAAAACGACATGGTTTCGGACCAATTTTCGGACTATCAAAATTATGCCAAATAACAAATATGTTAAAAAAAAATATTCGTAATAAAATTCGACCACGACAATATTATGCTATTATAACTTTCGGACAAACAATCATTCGGAAAATTGTGGATTATGCCAAATACACTTTCTGCAAGAATAATATTCGTCAAAAATAAATTATGCTAAGTCTGTTATGCAAAATTCGATTCGGACAATAAAAATTCTGCGAAATAGATGGCACCCACACTAGCCACTAGCCCCGGTAGAGCGACGCGCGGCGCGGCGCTGGCCAGCCCGGCACGCCCAGCCAGCTGCAGCAGCTGCAGATGCAGCTACAGCTGGAGCGACAACAGGCCACGGTCGGTACACTAGCCAATAGCCCCGGTAGAGCGACGCGCGGCGCGGCGCGGGCCAGCCCGGCACGCCCAGCCAGCTGCAGCAGCTGCAGATGCAGCTACAGCTGGAGCGACAACAGGCCACGGTCGGTACACTAGCCACTAGCCCCGGTAGAGCGACGCGCGGCGCGGCGCTGGCCAGCCCGGCACGCCCAGCCAGCTGCAGCAGCTGCAGATGCAGCTACAGCTGGAGCGACAACAGGCCACGGTCGGTACACTAGCCAATAGCCCCGGTAGAGCGACGCGCGGCGCGGCGCGGGCCAGCCCGGCACGCCCAGCCAGCTGCAGCAGCTGCAGATGCAGCTACAGCTGGAGCGACAACAGGCCACGGTCGGTACACTAGCCACTAGCCCCGGTAGAGCGACGCGCGGCGCGGCGCTGGCCAGCCCGGCACGCCCAGCCAGCTGCAGCAGCTGCAGATGCAGCTACAGCTGGAGCGACAACAGGCCACGGTCGGTACACTAGCCAATAGCCCCGGTAGAGCGACGCGCGGCGCGGCGCGGGCCAGCCCGGCACGCCCAGCCAGCTGCAGCAGCTGCAGATGCAGCTACAGCTGGAGCGACAACAGGCCACGGTCGGTACACTAGCCACTAGCCCCGGTAGAGCGACGCGCGGCGCGGCGCTGGCCAGCCCGGCACGCCCAGCCAGCTGCAGCAGCTGCAGATGCAGCTACAGCTGGAGCGACAACAGGCCACGGTCGGTACACTAGCCAATAGCCCCGGTAGAGCGACGCGCGGCGCGGCGCGGGCCAGCCCGGCACGCCCAGCCAGCTGCAGCAGCTGCAGATGCAGCTACAGCTGGAGCGACAACAGGCCACGGTCGGTACACTAGCCCTGGTAGAGTGACGTGCGGTGCGGAGCGGGCGAGCCCGGCACGCCCAGCCAGCTGCGGCAACGGCAGATGCAGCTACAGATGGAGCAACAATTCTCATTTTCGTGCCATCAAAGATTTAAAATGCCAAGAACTAAAACCGAGACTCCTATTTCACCAGCTTTATTACGTCGCAAGTCGGTTTTTCTTGGTAACTGACGCAATCTCCGCGCTTTGATATCTCACAAAAAGAAGTTGATCATTAAATAGCCTACTCTGGAGTTGAGTGTGACACGTTATCGATTTAATGCGTCAAAAATATTTTTTTCATCACACTTGCTCGTAAAGGGTGTTATAACACGCGGGCTTATAGACCAGCTCGAGCCGATTTACCTCCCGTGGGTTATAAGAATCTATAACTCCCACGGGAGGAAAAACTGTATGAAAATCTATAACTCCCGTGGGAGTTATGAGTTTAGTTTTAAAATATAGAACCAACCCGTACGTCACTTCAGACTAAGGAGGTTTCAAATCAGCCAAGGTTTATTTCACATCTTCAAAACTTGGCTACAAAACCAATTTTAGAGTATATAAAACTTATATGGTATATTTTACTATTATTTCAGTAATTTTTGCAATTATTTAAATGCAATTAAATTAATTTAGTTTAAAATTTTATTTTGAAAATCGGTACAATCTGGCGGCATTGCCTGTCAAGTTTAAAAACTAAACGCAGTTCAGTTGGTATCTGTGGAAGACTATATTGAAAAATGTTGACAGAGCTGAAGTTGTCTCTTAGCGGGTGCGTTTAGTTTATTTGATTTTTATGTTTTATTTTTTTTTCCTCGCAAATGTGATGAAAAACTTTGTGTGTACCACGGGCAGTAAGGGGATTACAAACTCGAGTCATTAAAAGCCCTCCGCCTACGGCGTCGGGCTCTTAATAGACTCTCGTTTGTAATCCCCTTCTTACTACCCTCGGTGCACAATGTACTATAGTATGAGTTAAGGTTATACGTCTTTCCTGTGGACATTTAAAATTGTTAGGCTTTAAAGCCTAATTTTCTTACAGGAGATCCTCATAGACTTATACAAACCGTCTTTTTCTTAAAACCTTTATGATAAAAGGATAAGTAAAATGTACCCAAGTCGATAAATTTTGTATTGTCCACAGAAAAGACGGCCGTTTTCCTGAACGTGTATGACCCTAATACTTGGTGTGTATTCCAGAATAACGGTGTGTCGTATTCGCAGGCGGCGCGGCAGCAGCTGGAGCGGCTGCCGCGGCGGCCGGCGGCGGCGTCGAGCGCCGCCCCGCCCCCCGCGCCGCAGCCCGCGCCGCAGCCACAGCCCGCCGCTGATGCGACCGACTCCATGTACCTGCTCTCTGGCTTCCTAGGTAACTTGCACACGTCGAGTCATGTAACAAGCCTTTTCTCTAGCACAGTGGTCGGCAACCTTTTAGCAGCCAAGGGCCACATAGTAGCTAACGAAATTGACGAGGGCCACACTTTGTGAATAATTTGTGCGTTTATATAATTCTGAATATAGCGACCTTTACATACAAAATAGCCAGGGAGGCTCGCGGGCCACAAGCGAGTGGTTCACGGGACGCAGGTTGCCGACCGCTGCGCCAGTATAATAGCGAAAAAAATTACGTTCGACTCGGCGGTCAACACCGCGCTGAGTCGAGCGTCTTTTTCGCTACTGTTTTCATAAACATAAGGCTTTTTCTGACCATCGTAACCCGATTCCGCGTGGATCGATGTGGGGAGACCTTAGGCCTACCTTAAATCGTAAAATGTCCAACTCCAAGTGCTGAAACAAACAAAAAAAATAAGCGAGCAAGTACTGTGGGATTTTGTTATGAAGTGGTACTATGGTAGGATATCTGATAAGACACGGCGTTTGTTAAAATATTCTGTAGGACAAAATCTATGTGGTGGCTTTATTGCGGAGATCAATTCAAGTGAAGGGGAAAATTGCGTCATATCCAGACCAGTGGAGATCAGAAAAGAGTGGCGAACACTCCATCACTAAGAGCTGTGCTTCCGTGCGCTTCCACCGGAGCTGCGTGAGGTAGCTAAGGCGGTTAGCTAGGAAAATCAAACAACATGCCTAACCTCACTCAAAGCTATATCCACCAGACCAGCTGTGCTAGCAAAATGATGCGCAAGGAAGCAATACAACAATGCCGGATTACGCTAAGCAAGGTGATTGGCCCACTATTCCCTCGCTCACCGCTTAGCTACCTCGCACAGCTCCGATGCAAGCGCAACCTTGAAATAGTACATTACACAACTAGGGTAGTAATACAAAGAAAGGCCGAGATCGCCGATGTTTACGGCCCGAACTGCAAGCGAGGGATGTTAATATGCGATCGAGGGCTTTCTTTATTACCTCCCGTGTTGTGTACATCATTTTATGTCTACACTTGGCCAGAAAGCGGCTTTTTCCGTACGCGCAGCGTGCGGAAAAAGCCACTTTATGGCCAGGTGTGGCATAAACTTCGTTAGCGTTCGGACTCAAATCTCTTAGCCTCTAGTAAAGTAAAATAGTGGTTTAACCCCTCGTATGCTTAGACACGGATTCACGTCGAGAATTTAGACCTTACTATTTTAATTTCTAGATTAAGAATAGCTTAATTAGCAAAATTTTGACACCGCGGACGTTAGCGGTATGTCGTGTGTCCATATAAGCTGTCGTCGTGATGCAGAAAATTCATCATCATCATCAGCCCGTATTAGTCCACTGCTAGACATAGGCCTCTCTCATGTCACGCTATCGAGTACGATCCGCGGCCACTCGCATCCAGCCTCTGCCACCACCTTGTCTGAGGGCGCCTCCCACACTACGTTTGCCGATCCGTGGTCTCCACTCGAGAAGACGCTTGCTCTAGCGATTGTTGGTTCTGCGGTAGGTATGGCCAGCCCACTGCCATTTCAGCTTCCTAATCCGTTGAGCTATGTCGACGACTTTAGTTCTCTGTCGGATCACATCATTTCGAATACGATCTTCAGAAAATAGGCTTGTGTCCTAAATTTTGTTTCTGATGTAAATGGATTCTACTATTTACGAGGAACAAATATATACCTATAACTACTACACTTGGATTACTATAACAGCCACAAATTGCAATCAAAAGTAACCGACCGCACCGAGCGTTGAAAACGGCCCATACAAAACGGACGCACCCTGTGACGTCATCTCTTGTCTCGTCTCTCTGTGCGAAGAAAAAAATAGCATTTTGCCATTTTGTGCACGAAAAAGTGCGTTTAAGCACATAGTTGTCATACATTTATATTTTCAGTGTTATTTAAGCATTCGAAAATTGACTTTAATTTTTCTTTAAGACGATAAAAAAATATCGATTTTTTTTTAAACTTTGTGGTCTCATAACTTTATATTTATAACTAGCATTTTCCCGCGGCTTCGCCCGCGTTGTTCCCGTTATTGTCCCAAAGGAACTCTTTACCGGGATATAATGTATCCTATGTTTCAATCCAGGACTTGGTCTACTTGCATGCCAAATTTCAGCTTGGTAACAAACATCCAAACATCGAAACATCTTCACAAACTTTCGCATTTATAATATTAGTGGGATTTTTTTGTTTATTTCTTCTCTGTTATGATAATAGTATTTTCCAATCCATGTGATTATATCGTAAACCTGTATAGGTTTAGGTCTAAAATCCAAGTTCACAAAAATTACAGATATGTAAGTTTAGCATGTTGGCGACGATATTATGTTGTAAAATTCAACATTAGTCAATATCCCCACTAGCCCGCGTCAACCTACAACGGTATGTTTATAGTATTGTGAATAACGCTCATTTCGAGGCTTATAGACTCGAACGCTAAAGACTTACTCGATTATATTTGAGAATTGTGTTGGCTTATTTTACGCATATGAATTCATGAAATTGTCTTTTCGTCATTTGAGTCTTTAAGATTTGGGAGTGTTTATACCTCGAACAGTGGCGGCTGGCCCTACAGAGCGCTGGTGCGGTGAACTCCCATAAACTATTTTAAATGAATTATAAAAAAAATTCGTAAAAAGCTTCTTTAAACTTTACCAATACCAGTAAAATTATTTTCTTTTACATATTACAACTTCATATATTATGTAGGTACACCCAGTCCCATACACCTATTATAATTGCTTAGGTAGCGCGCCAAACGGAGCGCTGAGGATTGCGCTCCTATGAAAGAAGTCTCAGTACATTTGCTAAGTACAAAATCCAATAAGAGTGAAAGAGAAACTTCGCCACAGTCCTGCACGTGAAACAGAAGATTTTCTATGAGAAAATAGTCAAATTCGGTGCGCCGCTCTAGGCGTCGTTGCCGCACTGTAATGTTGTTACCTATGTCCGCCATTGCGATTGCGCGCGACGTTGCCACTCTTGTGTAAACAAACAGTACAGTAAGTGACAAACTTCAATGCATGCGCGCGAAAGCAAATTTGGGAGTTTTCTTATTTATTATAAGAAAATTAAGTAAATAAGTAATTTAAACGGCTTGATGTTGTGTGCGACTATTGTGAGTGCTAAGATGGACGAGTATAGCGTGGATTATATTAAAAAGTGTGAAAAAACTTTAGAAATGCGGCTTAAATTAAAGCAAAAGGGAGCATCACGCCCTAAACTTGAGCTTAAACAGAAGTGTACGTCGAAAACAAAAACATTTACGCGTGTGTTCAAATGTGAACAATATGTAAAAACGCCGTGGTTATGTGGCTGTAGTGATACCAACAAACTATATTGTTTTCCGTGTTTGGTGTTTGTAGCGGGCGCGGCTGGCGGCGGTGAGTCTGCTTGGACTGAAACGGGCGTTGATGACCTAGCTCATCTTACAGTCAAATTGAAAAAACACTTACAATCTAGGTACCATTTAATAAATGAATACCAGTTAGCATCTATCGGACGGCAAGATATTCGCAAAGCACTAGATTCGGCGTTCCGAAAGTCTATACGCGAGTTCAATGACCGCGTTAACGAAAATAGGCATATTTTGCGAAGGTTGATAGATTGTGTAGTGTTTTGTGGTGCATTTCAAATTGCTTTAAGGGGACACGATGAGTCCTCGGAATCCCTGAATCCCGGTGAGATATTCGAGTATAGAGGTTTGGTAGATTTTGTAGCCGAAATTGATTTGGCCATGAAGCAACATTTAAGCACTAAATAAATTGTATGGATATTTTTCAGTTGTTTATTTAAAGTGAACACCCACTAAATTTTGTCACGAGCCGCCCCTGACCTCGAAATGAGCGTCATTCACAACACTACATGTTTATCAGGAGCGACGACCCCCCCGTGCCCCGGCGAGGCGGAGTCGCGCGCGGCGCTGCTGCGCGGGCTCATGCTGGCGTCGCTGGGGCGCGCGCCGCCACTACCGCCGCCGCCCGCGCCGCGCCACTCCCCGCCGCCGCCCCACCCCGCGCCGCCCGTGGCGCCGCCCGCGCCCGCCGCGCCCGCGCTGCCGCTGCCGCGCACCAAGCCACAGCCGCGCACCAAGGTATACTGATGGCTGCAGGATACACGTCAAGAGGGCGAGTCGGGGCGTAAGCTTTAAGACGACTGATTGTTTTACGGTACTCCAGACTGTAAGTAGCATTTAGGGGTCAACCACAAAGTACGTCGGTTTTTCAGACTTTTAGACCCCCGCCCCATGTCACACTTTTACCTAAGTGGTCATCCATATAGTACGTCACATCAAATGTGACAGCCTATGCTAACAAGGTCAAATATTTTAGGAAAAAGTGTGACATGGGGGAGGGGTCTAAAAGTCTGAAAAATCGTGTGACGTACTTTGTGGATGACCCCTTACCGACTGCTACGTGGAAAGAAAATGCCACTATCTGGCCACGGGAAAACGTAATAGTATATTACGCACCCGGTACGGTATAATAAAGAAAAAATGTGGGCCATGATGGCAGGTGTTTGTGTTTGTAAATAAATATGCTAAATGGGGCTTGATTGCAATCTGTTATGTGTACACAATTTTATGGGCAATTGGGCAGGAAGTGGGATGGGATTAATACCACGCAGCGGGTGGAGTATGCTACCTACGGCCTAGAGTGACGTAAAATCATGTACACAGCACAGGCGGTGATACTTACGACTCGGACCACAAACTCCTTCTTTCTAGGACATCCGGCCTAGGTGTGTAATCTACTACACAGCATAAATCGATCTACTTGTCACGTAGATGTTCGGGCTCGTCCGGAAATCATGTGATCAAATTTGGCCTATTTTTGACTTTCTGAGAATTGCTTAAAACGTAGGTATACAATGAAATGTGTGTATGTACGTCACTGGCGGTGTTGAAATTGAATTAGGGGATGCAATACCGGTATTACTTGTATGGGCCAATACTGGGATCCCTGTATTCGCCATACAACAAATACCGGTATAGCATGCCCTAATATTGACGAACTATGTCAATATATTTCTCGGCCATCAATTTAATTTCACATTATACAGTCTTGTGTCAAGAACATGAAAGAGGGTAACCAGGATTTTTTAAAACAACAGAGGGCGTCATCGCTTTGGGTGGGGGACAATGAAATCTTTTTAGATCACGTAATTTTTATGTAATATTACATATGCCTCGGAGTTAACTTAACAAATTAAAAGAAAAACAGGCAAAGCGACACGTACCTCTAGCACTACTACGACTCTTTGTCGCGCGACAAATACTACCTATACCATTTCATTAAATATAATGCGACAGTGACAGGTCATGCTCTGTCGTACGACAAGCGAAATCGCGGCCAGTTGTGCTAGCTTGGTCCTCTAGCGCAACTGTGAAGCGCGACTCTTGGTCGCGATGCAAACATTGCCTATATCTTTCCATACAATATAACACAAAAGCTATAAAGCTAAGCTCTGTCGTGCGACATGGGAAGTCGCGGCCAGTAGGCTTATGATGCTACGCTTTGTCGCGAGATAAATAAATGATAAAGCATTAGTCACGTTCTGACAAATCGTCACTACTTTGAAAAAAACTCGTATCTAAAAACGTTGTAAGGAAAAACGTCAAAGTTACATATGCACTTCATATACACTTAGTGCGTTTTTACCTGGAGTCAGTATCAGATACATGTTTTTTTAAAAGTACTGACGAAATAGTGTGTGAGAGTGACGGATGCTTTATCATTTATTTATCGCGTGACAAAGCGTAGCATCATAAGCTTACAGGTATGCTACCCGGCAGAGGAGTTGATAAATGTACGCCCATCATTCACACAGTTACTGCTACTGTGTACTAAATCGGTACTCGATCGATATGTTTGGTGGCCACTATCGATATGTTTTCGTGGCTAAATCCAAAAGGGACGGTAACTGCAAAAAGAGGATTAAGGGACAGAACGACCGTCTCTTTTAGGAGGGCCCGGCGAGCCTGCCGAAGTGCCCAGTGTTCCCCGTGCCGCTGGCGCGGGCCGACCGGCGCTGACCGCGCGCGTGTTGCAGGAGGCGGCGGCGCGCGCGCACGCGCCCGCGCGACAGCTGCCGGAGGGCAGGTAGGAGCGCCGGGGCCGCGCGCCGGAGCCCCCGCCGGTCCCGCCGGGCCCCGCCCGCCCGAAGCCCGCGCCCGGCCCCGCCGCCGCGCCCTGTATAGACGTCGGTAGATAACTATTTAATGTTTATTCGTTAGATCGTACGGTAGTCTATATTATATTATTTATCCGCGCCGCCGCGCCCGGCCCGCGGGCCGGCGCGCGGCCTTTGTACATACCGCCGTCGTCCCGGTGAGACCGGTGACGCGATCGACACGTTTCGTTGTTTTCGCTAACACTTATTAGTGGATGCTTATGTTTGTTTTGTTGGCTTTCGAAAAATCAGTGTGGTTTCCTTTGTCGTAGAGAGTACTAGCTATGGAATGTTTTAATCGATTTGAATACATGAATTATAATAATTATCGTGGAATAGGCCGTTTACGTTGTTATTTTAAATATTAATGTGTCCGAGGGGAGCCGGTGCAGACTGATATTTTAACATTTGTCGTCCATATTGAAACAGCAGACGGTAGCGATATTGACAATGACCAACAGAAGTTTAGTGATACTATAGTTCATCGATTTTTTGCAGTTGTAAAATCTAGTGTTGAAGTAATAATATAGAAAAAATATTAATAGATGTGTAATTTGTCACGAGCCAGTGGCTTGTTTATGAAATCTGGCTCCTCTCATATTCTTGTAAATCTTGTAATACACGAAAAGTAAACTGGTAAAGAGCTCCTTACCCACAATTTTTTCACTAGCTACTCAAAAGAATGTGCTTATTAGTTTGATTATTATACTCCAACATTACAAAATGTTTGTATGTACCCTAATTAAATTCTATAATATTAAAAATAAGTTTTTTATTTTCATGTGAATCCTGCCATGACTCGATGCTTGTTAACACTTTCACCACCGGAAGCCTACTTCGTGGGCGCTATGCTTGTAGCAACTTTTCCCTACATACCCATTTCCCCATGTTATCGGCTACCGCCGTAGACTGAGTGCCTATAAAATAGACTTAACACGTTCACTGTCCCCAACCCCATACAAAACTATCGGACAATGTCACAAGTCCCAACTGTGCAATCAGTATGGGAAAAGACCCCATACATAGATAGAGGAAGCACGGACTCCTGAATAAATCTTCATGACCCCACATGGAACATGTTAAGTTTCGTTGGTTTATACCTTGAGATGGAGATATTTATAGCCTGCCTAAATTAAATATCACTCATGAATAGCGAAGTCCGCTAATCCATGAGTGATGTTTAAGTTAGCATTATAATATCCTATCTAATTTGGTTGGGGGTTTGCCCAGTTCCAGTTTGGCCAAATTGACTAATCACAAGCCGGTGGCAGGCTTCAAAAAGGCATACGTGGGTAAGGGACAACAAATGTAAGTGTTTCTCATTTCCACACGTAGAATTCTGTATAAGCGCATCTCTTAAATTTTTGGCTTGTCATTCCAATGCCAGGGGCTTGCTTGTGTGGGACTAATATGTTGGCATGTGCATACAATAGCATAGCTTACCTATGCATGTGCGTAAGACCGGAGTTAACTGAACGCACCTGACAATTTTTTTTTGGAATTTTATGGCTGACAAATTCTTGTCATATAAAATGTTGCCAACTTAATGCTCAATTCGATACAAAAATGTCACATTCAGCACTCTGTAAACTGATTAGCACTTATTTGAAGACTACGTTAAAATGAACCAGAAAATTGGTATTTAACAGTGTTGTGAATTAAATTACGTCGTGAACTTGAGATCTTATGTTCTATTTTTAATACAACGAGGAAAATGTCATTGTGATAGTCCCACTGCTGAGTATTTAAATTTTATATATAAAATATTTTTTAAGTACTTAAAATGAAATCATCGCATCACTCAAGTTTCTTTAAATAATTAAAAAAATTATAAGTAAAGGTGGATTTAGACCAAACGAATTATCCACCTTAATACGAATACCGCTCGCAACAAAGCAAGAATAAAATACTCCTATATTTTTAACAACTGAATTCTAGAGCTGGTAACACTCATATATACTGTCATGAGTCATGACACGAGAAATGCGTGAGCTGGATGAATACTATACTGTAATTTTTCAATTTTCCATAATTTCCAAGTAATCCATAAAATAAATCCATAAGTTGACAATAGTTTTGTAACTTGAATAATCATCGATTTAAATAAACGAAATGGCTAGTGAAGAACATAAATATTTGGCAAACATTATCAAAGAAGTTCATGCATCTCTTAGAAAATCATCTTTAGAAATGGGCGCAGAAGAAGCTTGGCGTGTACATTGCCGGAATAGAGATAATCTCATGACATATGCAAAGTCTATGCAGAAATTAGCAACTACTCACTGGGAAGAAAATTGTGCGAGTAAGGACAGCGAAGCAACATCAAGAATTAAATGGACAGTAGACCTGGCTCTTGCTTATTTTATGGAAAAGCAATACCTTACACATAGATTAAAGGAATTTCAAATAGCTGACAAACTCAATATTGACATACCTATGGAAGAGGATTTTTCAGAGCCTCTAAAACTTATTGATGTTGGAAGCTGTTATAATCCATTTAAAACATACAACTATTTCCATGTTTTAGCTGTAGACTTATGTCCAGCCAATACCTCAGTTTACGAATGTGACTTCTTACAGGTGCCATGTGGACAGTCATTAAGGAAAAGTGCTAATAAAATTGAACAATTACCACATGGTTACTTTGATATTGTCACATTTTGTTTCCTTTTAGAGTATATCCCTACTTCTCCCTTAAGAATTAAAGCCTGTGAAAAAGCATATGATATTCTGAAACTAGGTGGATTATTGGTCATTAACACCCCAGACTCTAAACATGTTGGTGCTAATTGTCGATTGATGAAAAATTGGAGATATACCTTGGCATGTATTGGGTTTTCTAGAATTAAATATGAAAAATTTAAGCATATGCATTGCATGGCATTTAGAAAAAGTTTGAGCAAGGAAGTAGCGGTTAGGTGGGCATCTATACACAAACGGCCTGACATGGAGTATTCTCTGCATATCCCTCAAGATTTCAGTAATAAGCCTGAGGAGAAACAATCATGTCCTACAATACCTGTAGCAATGGAAGATTTTGATGAGTTACCTTTTAAGGACATGGCTATATAGTTTTAATTGTGAAATAATAAAGGATATTACAAAATATTTATTTATTGAACTTATCTGTACCAAGTTAGCCACATTGTCGGCTATGTATTTACTGGCTAAATATGCCAAAGGGTCTCTTAATATTTTACAGTCTATTAATTAATACCACAATGAAATTGTTTACTTGGCAGTGCCAAACTTAGCTTTACGCTTCTCAATCCTCTCCTTCAGTTCTATGTCAGTCATAATTTTGGAGACTGATTGGCCAAATCTTTCAGCTCTTTGTTTGAGTTTATCTATATTTTCACTCAAAGTTGCTGGTGTTTTATTCGAAGTAACTGTGTTTGAAGCGTTTTGGCTGAATCTCCGCTTCCTAGCCTCTTTTCTTTCATCATCTGATATCTTGATGGGTAAACCAAATCTTTTAGCACGCATTTCTAACCTTGTTTTCTCATCGATATCTGCTGTTATTTTTATTTTGGTATCAGATGGCGCTGTGATGGGTTCTGGCTTAGTTTCAGTGGTTTCGGTTTCTGGTTTTGCTGGTGTCACAGAAATTGCCCTGTTCAGAACAATTTTTTTTGATCCAGCTTCCTTATTTTCTCCTTTGGATTCCTTTGTATCTGCAGTGATTTTCCTCTTGAGGGTTCTCAAAGGTTTCACCTCACTGGTAGGCTTTGGCGCCGGTTGGTCAGCAAGCGCCAATTCTTCATTTATAGTGTCCACGGCCGAGTCATCGAGAATATCGTTTTGACTTTTTTCGTCGTCATCTTCCAATTTTTCGTCTTCTTCCAGTACACTATCAGAGTCAATTTCATCAGAATCTAAGTTAATATCTCCGTGATCGTCTTGTGCCATGGCTGTTTGTAGTCTAGCCACAAGGTCTGCTTTGTCGCCCGTATAAGGAAGTCCACGCGACTTCAACTCTTTACGTAAGTCTACTACCTTCATTTTACTAGCATCTAAAACCGTCGAATCAGCCATTTTTTCAAGTAGCTATTAAGTTAGAAACAACTTTACTGGTAAGGTAACCAAAAATCTATCTATGGTTTTTGCTTAGATGCTTGCTTGCTTGTCATATGCTTCTATCTGCACAGCTTGACGTTAATGCAGTGTTGCCAACCATAGAATTCACGTAGAGCCTAAATGTGCGAACATGAGATAATGGCTGCTATTCCCGATTCCGCACATTGTTATGTTACTTAACATAATACCTAAAAAGTATAAATAAAGCTGTAAAAGTATTTCACCTTCTATTTTGAGACGATAAAAATAATGGTCCCGCATAGTTTTACAGTCCATTCAAGAAAGGTTAAATATTTCCTACAAATTTAAGAGACCATACATTTTCATGATCTTTGTCATTATCTATTTTTAATGATTTTTGGCCTCTAAATGACAAATCTTGTAACTATATTGATCGGAAATATGCTAAATTTAGCTCTTAATGCGCCAAGTTGGCAACATTACGATAATGTTTGGTGCGCACACACCAAGCCAACGAAGGTTCGTCGGCGTTGCGTTGGCAGTGGCGGATTTACCAGCAGGCTGAGTAGGCTGGAGCCTAGGGCGGCAGATTTTTAGGGGCGGCAAATTTGGGGCCAATATTATTTATTGTCTTATAAAAATGAAATAGATTTATACAAGGGTAAGGCCGTAAAAAAGGGATGATTTCGTGACTTGTAAGCGTCCGGCATTGTTTTTACGAAAAGTAATTACAAAATTTTACTTTTTTAATTTTCCGTGCAAAATACAAAACTTTTTCTACTAGTTCTAGTCCACTAACAAATGTAAATCTCTGTGTTTGTATTCCAATTTTTTTTTTCTTCTATGCAATTGCATCGATTTCCATACAAATAAAAATGTCCCAAAAATGTTCCTGAAAGATTGTAATTATCGTTTTTTAGTTTTGTGATATTATACTGATATGTTGGAGTTTTTTTTATAACTGTCATATATTAATGCAACGTTTTTCGAGCTTTAACATTAGCATTGCCCATTTAAAATAATAATTTACGCGTAACATAAGACAAGTCAACATATTGAAGCTTTTAAGTTACTTAATTTAAGTAACCGTTCTGTCTTGCTATTTCAGCAGTTGATTTGCGGAATTTGATTTCATTATAACGGCAACACTATTTATTCTTTAGTCTTGGTATCCCTCTCACCGGTCGGCCATTTTGTGGGTAGTTCAGTGCGTCGATTCAACTTGTGCCGAGGATTTTTTTTGGAATTTAAAAGTTACGAGTGAATTTCATGGTAAATTTGTTCTGTTTTGTATTACGTAATACATTATTAATATAATCTTCATATTAGTTTATAGCTAGGTGTCGTGTTCGAGTTAATATGTTTGTTATTGTTCTATATAATGCAAATGAAAGTGAATTGAGGCTAACTTTTATGTTACTTTTAAGTTACTTATGTTACCATTTTAATTTATTTTTAAGTTACGTAACATAAAAGTAAAGTAAAGCTTTGTTCACGCTTTCTTTTCAGTTACAAGTTCTTGCAGTCGGGTTTTTAGTTTAAAATATTTGGTTTGTTTTAATTTTTATACCCAACTGCGCAACACAAAGAAGAGTAACGTGTTTTTTATTTTATTTTACATAATTACAATGATTATAACAAGTAATCCGGGGAAAAATTATGATTTAATTTTATTTGTGAAGACAGCTTTTGTGTGGCTATCAGCCTTTAATTACTTATTCATCTTTGTTCAAAAATGTACCAAAGTATATAAGGTCCTAATTTATTAGTTGCAGATATTTTAACACATTATACTTTACATTAAAATAATTAACTTTAAATAGAAATTCAGAAATCTTTTCATATAACTTTTCTGATTTCATTTACCTAACAATAAAATTTATTATAATTTCGTCTAAATAAATCATCATGTGCATTATCACATGTCACAATAACACTATCTGTCATATCAACAATTTGTTGTCGTAAATGTCGTAACGGTTCGGCGGGAAAACTGCAAATGTCTAAATTTTATTAGAAGAGAAAAATTGAAAAATTATATGTCTCGGGCAGGATTCGAACCTGCATCTCCTCGGCTAGCAGGCGCCTTAACCAACTAGGCTACCGAAACTCTGTCCAAGTCATCGAATCTTTCAACCAGTCCCTTCATTTGTGACGTCATTCTGGGTGACGTATGTAGCACTATCTACCATTGAGTCCTTACAACCCATATGTATGGCACTGTGGTCCCAACTCGTATTGAGAAATCCACAGTAACGATGTACTACACCCCAAACATGTAAATGTCTTTCAAATCATGCAAATGTCTTTTAATTTATCTACGTGAAGTGGCCAGTTACAGTTAAGTGGTACGTAAAAGAGCTACTAGAATCTTTTCAATGAGTTTTCATTTAGTAATCACATTAACAGGGTGTTATTACGTAGCAAATTTGTTTTTCCTTTTTCTCCAAAAAAACATCGTAAAAGCTATAATGTTTCATGCTTTAATATACTCCAGAGACCGAGTACTATCAGCTGTAAAAATATCTGCAACTAATAAATTAGAACCTTATATACCTATTTGATCTCTTAAATAAACACTTAGTACAAAAAGTGTTTGTATTGTAGACATTGTGAATATCCCTTTAGAATACTTTTATGTAACTTTTAAGTTACTCAGTAACATATATTTTTAGTTACTTTTATGTTACATAAGCCCAATTTTTCAGCCTTACCCACAAATATACCTACTAGGCTAGTCTAGTACTAGCCTAGTAGTAGAAATCGACACTAAACTAAAAATGCTAAAATGCAAACGCAACGCATGATATAGTTCTGATTTATTGGTATGTTGTATAGACCAGTTAGCGTAGTGTGAATTCAAATTTGTAACTTCGAAAAACTTGTGTCCATTGTACACCACGCGAAAAACTTCGAAATTTTGATGCTTTTTACTCTAAGCCCATGGACTAAGCGTTTTTTTACAATAAAATTCAGTCATTTTCTATAACAAATTAAATTTAAATCAATTTAAGTCCAACCGCTGCTTTATAAACTATACGCCACGGACTAAACTATGGCCCATCGAAAATTTACAATTTTAAGTTTTTGCGTCATTTCCGTGAGTCCCTAGTTCACATAGAACCGACCATTTGAATCCAGCTCTTAAGCAAGCACACGCTCCCTTGTATCCTTTCTTACATTTACAGGCTAAGATTTTGAGAAGCTGTCGTGGGCTCTTTGTTAATTTGCTAGTGGGATGAGGCGACAGGAACTCATTTCCCAACACCATTCGATGTGGTCTTTCTCTACTCCCATGCCATGGTGGTAGATGCGGAACGCATGGAAAGAGGAAGCCTCAGAGGTTAAGGGCAAACGTGTCAAAATAACCTTTACGTTTGCCGCTGTCTTCACAAACAGGTAGAACCTTTAGTCTTGCAGTCTCCGTGTAGCTGGATCACCACCGTGAAGAGCTACCAACGAGTTTCATCTTTAAGTACAGAGATGGCCGCCAGGTTCAGAATTTCCTTTTACTCTGCCAGAAAAGGGCTCAGGTAGAGGAAGCAAAACTTAAATTTGTCAATATTCGGGAAAAATTTGGAACTTTTCTCTATTTGCAGTCTTTCTGCCCCGCTGGGGAATAGAGAAAAGTTCCGGACGGTGGTCGCCGACATCCGAGGAGCCCATGAAGAAGAAGAAGATATTAACTTTTACTGTTAATAGCTTTTTATGCAAAAAGTGAAAAATGTCACAAAATTTCGCATTTTTCCGCGAGGCCCGCAGCGAGCATAAGTTTTTCGAAGTCGCAAATATGGATTCTTGTATTCCACTATACACAACTAATCCAAATACTAGGTATCAACTTTTGTCGAAGTCTTCATAGAAAACATATCAAGTTGTCTAAGGTGTGCCAGGTGTGGCATAAAATCATAGTATTAAGATTGAGAAGTCTTCATTTGGAATTAATTACAAAGCTACTGACGTGAGAACTTCATTTGCCGCTACAGTTTTTTCTTCAGTACTAAGTACTATAGCTTGGGAACTTCGTTGGTGACACTCGCAGTGTGCTGTTTGTTATTTGCAGCCGTAACTACTCATACAAGTTACCGATAACACGAACGACGACCGCCGGAGGCAGCCTCTGGAGGCCCTCGTTCGTGTTGGCAGTAACTTGTGTCAGTAGTTACGGCTGCACATAACAAAAAGCACATATGTGAGTGTCATCAACGAAGTTGCCAAGCTATAGCTTCGCCCCGTTAGTACTTATTCCGTGGGGCCGATTTTGAGCTTCAGTTACGCTTCCATACTTATTACATTTCGATACCGCAAATTAACCAATGAGAGCACGCCGTGGGGCTCGGCTGGCCCGAGCTGGCAGCGCCTTAATCGCGTACATCGGCGCGCGCCCCGCACTACACCACGTGTTGTAAAATAACCCACAAGATACGAACAAAAACAGAAGTTCTGAATTATAAGGTTAATCGAGAAGACATCACATGTATTTTTTTTACACAACGGGAAAGCAAAAAAAAAAAGAAATTACTCAACAATATTTTCTAAGCGTGTTTACCCAAATATCATTTATTAACGCCACGTTACTGGTCGTTATAGTCTTGGCTCGGCCATTAGGTACTGTCCTCGCCTGCCGGCTCGGGCTCGGCAATACAGCCTCGACTGAAATAACCAATGTAGGTAGCTCACTCGTATCATAAAATGTACTACGAGTATAACAAGTATTTTGCCGCATGGATTTTTTTTATATTGGTGACACCACCACAATTAGGACGATAACTTCATGATTGGTCAGTCGGTAGGGGCGGCAAAATTTGAATAGCCTTCTGGCGGCAAATCGCACGCTCGTTGGTTCTCGGTCAACCGCGTACATACCAGACCAACGAATGGGTTTCGTTGGTCGTGTGTGGACGGTTTAACAAACGCCAACGATCGTTCGTTGGCGTGTGCCGGCGTTCCGCAGCGTGGCGGCAATATCAAAGGATTTGAAGCAAACTCAACGCGGTGTGGACGGATGCACAAAGGCCAACGAACGAAAGTTTTTGTAGATTTTTAACCTAAAAAGATATTTTGTACTCAAAACATAACCAATGTAGAAAAACAAAGAGTGAGGTAGCGACTACATGTTTTTGTTGATTGATTTGATTCGACTGATGCCTCACATTCGTTTATTATTGAACGTGCATCCAAAGAACGCATCGAACGCACCCAACGAACGTGAACGGGCGGTAGCCAACGCCGACGAATCTTCGTTGGCGTTCGTTGGCTTGGTGTGTACGCAGGTCAAATGACGTATCATGCTGCGAATTGCTGGCACACGCCAACGATGACAATATTTCAAATTTTCTACTCCTTCATTTTATGAGCTGGATAGAAAATAGGTGGAATTTTAAGCTACCCGTATTTTTTCTTTTTCGTTTTAACTCAATTTTTCAATTAAAAATAGCAGTTTGAAAAGTAGCTCATTCTAAAAGGGCGTATGTAGAAAATGACGTCACTTTCCCAACTAGAATCCAGAGCGACAATTACGATTTAAAAAAACTAGAATCCAGAGCGACAATTACGATTAAAAAAATAACTGTCAGGCGTTACAGGGCTATTTCAGAAAAAAATATTTGAGCCAAATATCGCTGTCCCATGACTTTAGAGTAATTTTTTTCTATTAAATATTGTTCTAAAGTATAATGTTTGTTTGTAAAAATGGTAAAGTAACTCATTTACTGTATAATTATGAAGAATAATCCCTTTAAAACCTACTAAAAGTATTTTATTTGTCAGAAAAACCGAAGAAAAGGTGCCGATTTTTGGGTGTCCCACGTACACTTTGGTAACTTTGAGGCGAATTTTACGTATATCTGACTCCTTCTAGGCCTGAACATGGCTATTGTGTGAATCGATCATATTATCGTTTACCAATTTTGAAGCACATTTATTAACAGCTAGAGTAAAAAAATCATAAAATCACAATTTGTTTGCTGTCCTCCAAAACCAACGTGGTGGACATGTCCACTAACGAACGGCGTTTTTACCAAATAGACTACAAAAAATTACCAAAAAAGTTGTGTTTCTATATAACTGGTGACCTTTTGAGCCTAATATAACCGTTACTTAGGTGTAAAATGTAAGTTTCGCTTCAAAAATGTGATGAGTTGGACGTGCGTTACGGTGTGCCAAAAATTTCTGTCCACTACGAACGGGATATACTGAAGGTAAGAAGCCACTTTGAGATTAACCGTTTATTCATTTAGACATATTCATAAGTGCGGTAACATGTAAAGAAGTTAGAAGTAGTAAATTGCAAGTAATCAAAGCACTATTTCAATGTATTTAACTACCGGCATACTTACGTCACGTCCACTACGCTACGTAATGTACTAGTGGAACAAAAAACGTGCCGTATGGACAGAAAAGTCATGGTTTACATGCCGCTGATTTTAAATTCATAGATTGCCGTCAAGGATCTAAAAATAAATAGCCGGACGGAGTCTCGCCAAAAGAGAACTGAAGCCATTTTTAATAAGCCGGCTGCTTTTACATACGAGCCGCACGCACACATCAACTAGTTTTTTTCCTATTGCGAGCAGTATGCACACATTGGTAACCAGCTTATTAGACATGCTTCAAGTTCTTTGCTAGCGAGACTCCGTCCGGCTATTTATTTTAAGGTCCTTGATTGCCGTTAAAAACGTATAATTTGAATTAGTCGGGCCAAAAATATAGTAAGTGTAGGTAGTAAAAATGAACGAAGGTATTTTAAAAAAAGACTTACACGGGTAGTTCTCTGATTTCCTTCAAATTGTTGATATTCTCTCGAGTTTTCTTATTTCCTTGAATTGGATCTAATAAAGGGTTTTTTATGGTTTAGCGCTCGTTTATGGATATGTTATTGAGAAAGGCACCTTTCATAGTTTATTACTTTTCAAGATATAAGCCTGAAGGTAATGACATACGCGCTGGTAATGAAATTCGCCAAGATGGTAATGACTTACTAACGGAAGGAAATGAAATCAGTTTTGACTCTGTTAATTAACTGTCTGATCTAATTTAAACTAAACTATCTATCATCTGAACAAGCTAAGGAACATAAATCAGTCTATATAGTTTCCATATCACATAATTTTAAGAGGGTTTAGCAATTTAGTATACTATAGTTATGACATATTTTGTCACCACTATAATATGGAAAAAACGTGAAAACTAGTAAAGGGATAAATAGTTCAGTCATTATAGATTTTGACCCGTGAATAATCAGTTATTAGTTCTTTTCCATGTAAGCATGTGTAAACGGCCATAAAGAATGCACATCGATCTTTGGAAAGAGGCAATCGGCTAATTTCGACTTCGTATAGCGATATCTGTGTCGCACACACCATGACGTTTGTTTTGTCAGTCTTGGTTCAAATGCGAGAGAGTGCAGTCGCATATCCAAGTTAATATATATATAGAGTTGCTAAAACTTTTACAAAATTAAATTTGTACTATGGCATCTATAGGAAAAGAAGGTAAGCCGTTACTTTGCCAGTCACGCGAAATTATCTACAATATTTATAAATATGTATTTTGTAACTGAAGCCGACCAATTTAAAAAATATGAGGATGTTAATGTAAGTAATTATTTTAAGAAGGTTCAACGGAGAGTTGCAGATGCCAATGGAATTTCAAGAAGAACTTTGAGCAATTTATTAAACGAAGTCGGCACTGGCACTGATACACATTCTAGTGGAACAAAGTTCAGCTCTCTGAAAAATGGGTGGCCAAAAAAACAATTTCGTTTAGATATGGACGATTTTGATTGATGATGATGATGTTGTTCGAAGAACTGTGTACGATTTTCATCTGCTGCGTTACAAAGAACTGCCGACAGTAAAATCATTAAAAGCTATATCTGTTTTACAGCTCTATATATTCCACGTGAAATCAAAACAAAACAACAATAAAGTACTTAGTTCTAAATTTAAATTTTGATGAACGTTTAATCTAATAATTGATGTACATGGAAATTAGCTTTCGTTTGTATTCGGAAATGCGATGATTGGCGATGTGCATTCTTTATGGCCGTTTACTGTAGTTAAGCTTGCTAGAAATAGATTTATATAAATTTTCTATTGAAATCTAGTATAGGGTTTTGAGCTATTTCCGACGCATGTAAACCTTTCATGTGGTTCCATTACGTGACGAATGGTTCCATTACGGCACGGTGTCCTACTGTGGCTGAGATTGATTTTTAAGAATTTATATGAATTATTAAGTATTATTGATACTATTTGGATCTCATTTGATAGAATAATATGTGCCAATTGTGATAAATATAACTTTTGATAGTTTTTTCAGTATGTCTTAAGTTAAGATGATTGTTAAGCTATGATGAGAACCAAAACGTAACGTAATGGACATATTTTATTAAATAACTTTATTGTGACGCTTAGTGCAGCAAATGTTATTCATTTATAGAAAAGTATTATTTGTTAAAATTCATTTAATAAAGACTGATTTGCAAACAACACTCTGAACTTTACTTAAAACAAACCTAAAGTTCGTCGCGTAATGGAACGTCAAAGCGGTAGTACTTAGGTTCAAAGTATGATATTTACCATATTAAGCAATTTATATTGAAACCAGTATGATTTTCAAAGAATGTAGAAGAAGGAGAATTTATTAAAAGCATTTCTAAGGAATATATTTTTTTTTTACGGGGTGGAAGTCCACTACGGCACGGACAAAAAATATGAAAAGGCCCTACAGCGTTGTCAACATAGGAAGTTCGGGAAGACAACGATGCTTTTGCTCCTCTTATTTGGGCTGGATTATTTTTATCACTTGCCGATGTGTACTCCATCATCATAATTTCAACACGCGGCAGATTCGTGCTATCAGCCTGAGAAAAACCTTCTGATGTCTTCATTATATGAAAAAAATCGGTGTCCGGTAAAATAATGCCAAGTTAATAATGTTTGAATGCGTTATCGGAGTCCAGTGGGAAAGTGCCAAGTCTTTTAAGGTCTTCGAAAAAGTGCAAATGAACCAACGGTAAGAAAATTAAACTTCTAAAGCCGCTAAGCAGTTGTAACAATTTTCAAAACAAATAAATGTCAGACGGCAAGTATGTCAGAAAATGACAACCGGATACCATACACTTTTTAATCGTTTCAGCACTAAGGTCTCTCTCGATAATGCAGGGAAAATGACGTCACACTTCCGGTTCACACTAATTGACGATTTTTTCCAAAATGAATGGGGAAAAAAATCCAAAAATATTTTTTTTGAGCATAAAATACAGTTTTACCCAAATGGTTTTCGAATTAAGATCTTTTGAAAATATGAAATGTTGTCAATTTTGCTAATGCCGCGTCCACACCAAGCCAACGAAGGCCAACGAACGTTGGTCGGCGTTGGCTGTCGCACGTTTTGTTGGTTCTCGGTCAACTGCGTACACACCAGACCAACTAACGCCAACGAATGGGTTTGCGTTGGCGTTCGTTGGCCGTGTGTGGACGGTTTCGCCAACGATCGTTCGTTGGCGTGTGCCGGTGCTCCGCAGCGTGGCGGCAACATCAAAGGACGAAAGCTCAGTTAAAGCGGCAGAACGTAGTGTGACTTTTAACCTAAAAAAGATATTATAACTAGCAATTATAATAATTGCGTCGTCGTCCATGATCAATATCTGAGCCCACGAGCCGAGATCAAACCCAAAGTATATAAACCTCTAAAAAACTGGTACCTAAATTACCAAACTCAACCAAATTTTAGACCAACATACCTAAATTTTTTCCCTACTCAAATCCGTTTTCCATTCTTCTCTATCTCTTTCCGTTCAAAAGTTATTCAAATTGTTGACCTCCAGTGTAAGCTCCGATTCTTTGAAAATTTTTCCTGCCCCCCCCCCCCCCCTTTCACTTTACCCCCCCTTTTTTCGTCGCGTCCTGCTCCAAAAAAATTTAGCTTCAATCCCCTATACGCTCCATATTTTTAAATCACTCCGTTCTCGACTTATAAGACCACCCCATATTGCAACTACACTTTTGGCAGGCACACGCGAAATTTCAAAAATTCATAATAAATCAGATTCTGTCTTATAAATTTTACTAACTAGCCTATCCTATTTCTAAAATTTTTCTTCAATAGATTCCGTTTTAACTTCTCTAAAATCTCCATCCCTCTCTTAGTTATTAAGCAAACAAAAATATTGCCTGTCGTTTTTTCGTGGGCACCCCTTTCTAAAAACTTCATAACCTCCAAAATACTCAACCAAAAAATTCTTTCCATTGATTAAACTTACAACCACCTCTTATTAGCTCTTCTCATCTACTATTCCCACCGGCTTCCATAGGAAAAATTTTCATTTTCATACGCCACTTTTTCTTTTTACTCTCTCCACTCCGTACCCCTTCTTTGCAACCTGTCTTTTATCTCACAGTTGATAGCTCTTCTGATTGCCCTCCCCCCCATATCTAGTTTTTCTTGCAACTCACCCTTTCTCTCAAAATCTAATCTTCTTCACACACCGTCATCATGGATGACTTCCCGTTCTCCGAGTATTTGGATTTAAGCTCAGGCGATGAAGAGGAGGCTTACTTCTCGCCTCCAAAAACCCCCCCACCACCGAAAAAATTACCTCCCCTAAAAGACCTCGCCCCAGACAAAAAACCAGCTCCCTCATCCTCAAAAAATCCCGCTCTACCTAAAGACCCACCTAAAAAACCCGCCCCGAAAATTGAAAAACCCAAAAAACACTGGTCGATCGCTGAGGAATGGGAGGACAAGGACCGCTACACCAAATACTCTGCCGACCAACCGGACTTTGACCTCTTCTACCATAAGATTCTGACTGAACAACATCTCCAAAATCCACTTCCAGTTCTCGCTTCATCACTCTGTGACACGCGAGGACAAAATGACTATTAAAATGTTCGCGACGTTAAAATGTACAGTCTGGACTGTGAAAGAGGTCGAGGCGTATATCGCCAGGATGAAACCTCTTTGGGCCTCGCACACCCAGGGGCCTGCGGTGGCGACCGGCAGTGGCGCCTCACCCGAAACGTTCACACCCCCCCAGATCACTCAGACGGACTCTGCTCCGTCTACACCACCACCCACCACCAACTCGCAAAACCATCGCCACTCAGAGGGATAGCTCCCCTCTGCCTGTGGCCTCGCAAGAGACGCTTGAGGCCATCAGAACGACGATCAGAGAGGAGCTCCATCAAATTAGCGCGCGGTGCCTGGGTCCTTGCCCAGAGCCCGGACGCCTCTCCTACGCTGCTGCCGCGTCGAAGCCTGGCGCCCCTGGACGGCGACCGACAACCTCATCCCCCCAACAACGACAACTGCCAACTTCTAAACCTGCCATCATTCTAACCCCAAAAATTGAAACGAAAAATCCTCAGAAACTCTTCAATCCTGGAGGAAGGCGGTGTCGTTCAGGGACACTGACTTCGCCCCCGCACACACTAAGTTCGTGAGCAACGGAAAGGTGCGGGTCGAATTCGATACTGGGGAGCAGACATCGCGCTCAGTCGGACGAACGACATCAATGGGGATGTCTCTGCGGAGACATCAAAGACACTACGCCCCATGGTTCAGCTGAAGGGCAAGTCCAACGATACCCCGGTGGAGGAGCTGATTCCCATCATCATCGAACAAAATCCTACCATAAAAGCCACCATTCAAAAACCGGAGGACTTGACCCTCCAGGTCAAACGCAACAACCGAAGCCCCAACTTATACAATGCCATCCTAATCGCTTCTCCCCGCACTTATAAAGCCATAATCTCTAACAGGGTCAACATCGACCACCAGAGGGTCGCCGCGGTGGAGCATATACCTGTGCTGCAATGCTACAAATGCTTGCAGTACGGGCACACGCGCAAACGGTGTGCAAACAACGACACCATATGCTCCCACTGCGGTGCAGAAGACCATGAATACAAGGTTTGCCCCGACCAGAAAGATACCACGAAAACCAAGTGCCACAACTGTGTGGCATACGCCGCCAAATCTAACACTAAAGTCCCAAACCTTAAACACAGCGCCACCTCAGTCTTCTGCCCTCGGATGGCCGTGATGACGGAGAAGATCAGGTCCAGGGTGGACTACGGGCAATGATCCTGGTCCCCCCCAAACTGAACATCTGTACCACCCTCGACATCTTCTCCGTCTCTTGACTCTCAACCATACTACGTCTCTACTGCTAACTGAATCTTTCACCTACTCTTCTCATCCCACTCCCTTCTTTCCTACCTACCTTCTTCCCACCTCTTCTCTCTCCATTAATTCTACATCCTCACCACACACAAACATCACACACCACATAACACACCATTCACTCCATTCTCTTGCAGAGCAACGTGTGATCGCCCAGTCGCTCGTCTGCCTCAAGCGGGCGAGCGGCTGGGCGGCCACACGGCCTAACAGTCGCTCTTTTTATCTCTACAACCACAAACACTCCCAGAAACACTCAACTTGCACATCACCAACACCACGCGGGGAACACAACGCGTATCCAATAGCGCCTCGTGTTTCCCATGCACACTCCACAAGACGCGGGGGGGGGGGGGGGGGGTTTAGTCCGTAGGCGTTTGGGAATAGACTCGAGACATCGTGACGCTGGAGTCTATTCCCGAGCGAGTCGGGCATGCTGCCAGGTACGGGCCTGGCAGTATCCAATGAGGATTTCCACCTCCAACGCAAAAAAAAAAAAAACCCAAAGTATAAAGACAACCAAGTAGTTCGTCTTCGCCGTTTAGGAGAGCGCGACACCAGAGCGTGCCTAAGGCACAGGGCTGCCGCTCGTCGGTTCTGTAAAATACCTACTTACTACGAACGTAACTTTTATTAGGTTGACCTCGATCGAACGAACAATCGTTCGAGGTCAACCTAGAAAAAGTTACTTATTTCAATATGAAAGTATCTGATCGCACACATCTCATGTTAATGTTATTAAGAGGAAACAGGAGGGCAGTTTTTCCATACAAACGTAGTCCCCTGTTTCCTCCCTGGTTAATGCCAGCAGAACAATATTTTATTGTCCAAAAATCTATGGCTACTATTGATATGTTCCTATGTTTTCCTTTTTACGATAAATTGATTCTCAAAAGAGATATTAACCTTCAAAAACCTAAAAAAATATGCCAGATTTTCCGCTGTGTTCCCACATCCATAAAACAAATTTGACTAGATTATTAAAAAAAAGGAAAACATAGGAACACGGCCAAAGCCTTTCGTTAATGTTTAATGAAAAAATTAGTTAAATAGGTTAAGTTTTGGGGAAGGAATCAGGGGACTACGAAACGTTGTTTTAATGAAATTTTAAAAGGTATTTTCGGTCCAAGCTGCAGTTGTCTCTATCGCGCTCTGCTGGGGAGAGGCGGGCAGTGCGGGACAGCGACACATTTTACAAATACCTAATTTTCAATTCTCTCGGCCTTACTGTTTCCTCTTAAGTATAATAGTTTAAATAAATTAGTATTGGTATGTGTACATGTAAGTAACGCAACGATATGTCGGCTAGTTTCATAAAACCACTCTCGTGTTTAAGGCATTTTATGTATCAATAGTAGTTACTATTTAGTACACGTTTAAAAAATCTGTTTTTTTTTTTATTTATTTATAAATACATGTTAACATGACATTACAGTAAAAAAACCAATGCGTCATGAAACGTAAGAATAATATATCTATTTTGGCGACGAAACGGCGTGGCCCCGTTGCATCGTCGTCTCCGGTGTAGGATTCGGCAGGTTGCCCCGGAACCGTCGAAACACGACACCCTTCGGCCAGAAGTCAGCACATGCGATGGTCTCTTGCAGCGGCCGCAGCACGCGCACCACAAACGAGCTGAAGTGCCCATAGTGGCGTGAACGCAGCTGGAACACTCTCAGCGAGAAGCCGGTCTTCTGACGAACGTACTCCGCCACCTCATTAGCCGTGGCCGTGTAATGTAAGCGCGATACATATAGCGCCTTGCTCGGTGTGGCGACCCGCAGACCAGAACCAACCGGTTCTGCAGTACCACACTGACTCTTGCGCGGCTTGCGCTTCCTCGACACCATTGTGAAGCCCTCCTTATCCACATCGGTGCGTGGGGGCTTCTCCTTTGGAGGAACCCGAACTTCACGCGCTCTTGAGGGCGCGTCTCTCCGGTTGGCTGCGACAGACCGATCAGCTACGGCATCACCATAGCGATGACGTGATTTAGAGGATGGGACGGGGGGAGGCCCGGCGCGGAGGGGGCACGCGGGCCGTGGAACGGCATGCGCAGTGTCAGCAACATGCAAACTGACCGAGTCGACACTTGACGCCCGGTCATTACTCTTGAAATTTGACGCCGCTGGTGACCGAGTTTCCGGGGCACTATTACGCAAACTGATAATTTCTTTGCGTAACTCGGCAATAGTAGCTTGCGAATCGTCAAACTTTCTCAAAATTTCAGCCATGCCTGCTTTAAGAGCCACGATTTCCTTCAGCAGGCCACTCACGTCGACATTTTCTGGAATGCAGGACGGCAATCTGGAGACCTCCGTCGCCACGAACTCATGCAAGTCGCTCTCTCGCTCCCTCAGAACATCGACGATGTCCTTAAGGGATTTTTTTCCGGTTTCGTCTCCTCTCCGGTGAGGTATAACTGTGCCGGCGATCCCGAGGGACTGGAACAGCACCTTCTTCGCTGCGCAGATGTCGGCGGCACTGAAGCTCGCCAAACACACCTGCTCTGCGTCCAACTCATCTTCCCGCAGTGACCGCAGCAGAAAGGTGAGGAGCTTATTTGTAACATCTTTATTACCTATGTTGGACAAATAAATTATTTTGAATTTGAATTTGAACTTATTAACGACGGGTTCACTCATCGTTTCAAAACTATTAGCAGCGGCCGAGCCGCGCTAATTTCGCAATTAATTAATTAATTAGTCATCAATGCGTCTACGTCGCTGCGCGCATTGGACTCGACTAATGTTAATTTTACTCATCTCTGTCAAAGAAAATAATTATCTACTCTATTTAATTGGTATAAGTAGTTTGATCACAAAACTATCAAACATTCTATAAACGACTTAAAATATAACATTTATATAGGTACTAATAAAATACACACCTTACGGGATCCTTAGGAATGCAGAAATATGACAATTCTGGATTTTGCGCATTATTCTTCAAACATCCGAACACACTGCAGTATATACGTCTTCTATACTTTGCTTCGTCCTCAGACATTTTGAACGTTCGACCGCTAGCGTCGAGAGCTCAGCCTTGACTAAGCACGCGCCGATGCTTGTCTGTGGTGCGTCCGTACTCCGTAGTCCGTACACGGCGCGCACACGGCGCGCACACAAGCGCGCTCCCGATGTACCTTTTATCGGAACAAAAACTACCGTCTACCGTGTCAAACCTGTTCGATCTCTAACGTTGGCTCCCTCCCGCGCGTTCGTTGGTTCTTGAAGGTGCATCCAAAGAACGCATCTTCCAACGAACGTGCGGTAGCCAACGCCAACGAACCTTCGTTGGCGTTCGTTGGCTTGGTGTGTACGCATCCAAAAGCCTGGCTTCTAATTATCGCCCTGAACCAAGCTTATTCAGCCCGATAAAGGGCAGCCAAATAATGCCCAGCCCGATATTACGCAACCCAATAATTGGTGTACATTGCTTCTGATTCAGGGACTCCAGTTATCACCCTGTTCTGATAATGCCCAGCCCAATAATCCCCGGCCCGATAATGTACAGCTCGATAATTGGTGTTCTTTCTAAACAACTATGACCCAACAGCAGGTCGACGAAGCCCCGCTGCGCTGGGCTTCTATTTCTGCTCTAAAGGACACAAGCTGACTAACAAACCTAACCTTAAAAAAAACTGTGGTTTTTGGCTTCCAATTATCGGGTCGAGCTTTATCACCCTGTACAGATATGCTCGGCCCGATAATTTGAAGCCCCAATGGCAGTTGGAACTACTGGTCACCAATTATTGGGCTGCCCATTATCACCCTGTGCCAAACGTGGCTTCGAAATATCGGGCCGATCGGCTGTACATTATCGGGCCGAATTTTATTTTGGCTGTGCATTATCGTCACCTAATAAATTAAAAAAAAAGAATAGTTAGGTAGGGTCCGGTTAATGCCCGGCCCCGTATTGTACAGCCCAATAATTGGCGACCCCAAAAATGGTCGCGGATTATCGGGCCGGGCTTTATCACCCTGTGCAAAACGTGGCTTCCAATAGGGATGATGACTGGGTTAAAAATATGTAATTCTGTTTAGTCCGTCAGTTAAATTATGGAAAAATATGAGACACGTATTTTTTGGTTTATCAAAATATTAAAAATCGACAAAGTTATAGATCATCAAACTTCTGGAGTGGGGGCTTGTGACGTCACTCCTAGGTGAAAATTGTACCTAGGAGTGATGTCACTCGAAACTTCTAAGCACTCTATCCTCGTCAGTTTTTGTTTGTCAAACAAAACAAAAAATACGTGTACAATAATTTTTTCATAATGTAACAGACGCACTATGGTTCGCGTAGAACAAGCTAGCTGGACAAAATTATTTTACGACATTTATGCGTTGGTATGTACATGTTATGTACAATTATCACATTTTTAGTTACTTTCATATAATTTTATGAGTTTGGTTTACAGATTTTAATCTTAGCAGGGTGAAAATAAAAAAAATGTAATTAACACCAAATATTTTATTATAAAAAAACGCAATTCTAATTAAAACTATTCTTACACTATTTATTCTACTTTAGAATACTAATATAATCGTGTATTTGGCAGGCAAGGAATCCATTTAAAGTTACATAACACGAAAAAAAAACATTGAAATAGAAATTAAGAATTAAATTAAAATACACAAATAACATATATACAAATAAAATAACTATACAGAAAACTGTTATTCATTATCACTATTATTATCAGATGAATCATCTATTGAGTCATCTGTTGAATAATCATGAGGATTTTTTATAATATTTTCATCAGTCTCCAAATTTATAGAATTGACATTAACACTAGGGGCCATTAATAAGTCTAAAACTTCAGAAGGGATCTTTCCTATTTTCTATTTTCTTCCGAATTTTCACGATTGTGTAGTAGATTTGCTCTCAACATAACATGCCAACGCTTCATCACTTGTCAAACACCTATTAACGTTTGTTTCACTCGATTTGTTCAGTTGCATACTATCCGCTGACTCGTTCAAATCTCTGATCATTTGTGCTAAATTTCTATTGCCCGATAAACGAGCTGAAACTTCTGCAGCGTAGAGTAGTTCGCTCGTGCTTCTGGACTGGATCAGGTCGTCAACTCGTCGACGCTTCGTCTTCAGGCTTGAAATCCGCAAACTCGGTCGAAGGTCGTCCTACTTTTGGTAGGCCTTCTGAGGATGTACTTGGCATACACTGTATTATTGATAAATACATCAAATGTAATATCAGCACCCTGTAACCACTTTGAATTCGTCTTTAAAAACTGCTGTTGTTTTTTTTCTGCCTGACTGCACATTTCACTTATTTTCGACGATAATCGAGCAATTTTTACCTTCATGGCCCTCAACAATTGTTCAGTGGCTCCAATAAAGTTGTATCTCGATGAGATAAATCGAAATAAGTCCTCATTTCGTGTTGACTTATGGAGTTTAACCCATTCGTTGAAAAAATCCATTCTTCGTATCGTGAACACAGCATCTAAGAAAAAAAATTGAAAAAAAATGTTACTAAATTGTCCGCAAATTCAAACTACATTCATTTAAAAGTACATAAACGTATATATAATATATCCAAAAATTACGCCGGGTACACGTGGGTACATGTGATTTTTTGACCGATGAAGTTCAAAATATTCACTAAAATGTACATTTATCGATGAACACGACTGGTTTAAAATGGGTTATCATAAAATTTTGTCCAAAATAATAGTAAAAATAGATAGTCCATACCTTTATGTTCCAGTTCCATTACTAATAAAATACAAATAATTTCTTATCCACGCACAGTAACTTCATAATCCAAACGCAATTATGCAAATGATTGCAGTGAAAATTATGCAATGTCTTTATATACTTACCTTAATTACTGCGTTATTAGTGATTTTCATTAGTAATGACACTTGTAAATCTTAATGTACACGTGTTAGCTATAATTAGTAATAAGAATATGTAAGGAATTTAAAGATGACTTTTGTCTAGCTAGCTTGTTCTACGCGAACTATAGTGAGACGGACTAAACAGTTTTTTTTAGTCATCTAGCCTATTATCGCCCTGAACCAAACTTGTTCAGCCCAATAAAGCACGGTCAAATAATGCCCAGCCCGATAATGCGCAACCAAATAATTGGTGTACATCGCTTCTGATTCAGGGACTCCAATTATCACCCTGTACCGATAATGCCCAGCCCGATAATGTACAGCCCGATAATTGGTGTCCACTTTTCCAGCAGGTCGACGAAGCCTCGCTGCGCGAGGCTTCTATTTCTGCTCTGAGGGACACAAGCTGACTAACAAACCTAACCTAAAAAAAGGAGGCTTCCAATTATTGGGCCGGGCATTATCGGGTCGAGCTTTATCACCTTGTACAGATAATGCTCGGCCCGATAATTCGAAGCCATTGGGCTCGAATCGCTGGTCACCAATTATTGGGCTGTACATTATCACCCTGTGCCAAACGTGGCTTCGAAATATCGGGCTGAGCATTATCTGTACAGGGCGAGAAAGCTCGACCCGATAAAGCCCGGCCCGATAATCCGCGGATTATCGGGGCTGTGCATTATCGGGCCGGACTTTATTTTGGCTGTGCATTATCGTCTCCCGTTAGGGTATATGAATGACAGTAAACAAAAAATATAACAAGTTGGATGTCAAAATGTAAATTTTATTTATAGTATAGCTTGTAAAGCTGATTCGGTATATTGTGTTCGATACTGTCAAACCAATACTATTGAAAAGGAGCCCAAAGTTATTTCGGCTATTAGTTTCATCTGTTTAAAAATAAATTTCCGGCATCTCGTCTCCACAAATCGTCCAAGAAAATAAAAACATGGAAGCTTGGATACCGGACCCAGATCCAGACACAATTATAGATCAGTTAATACAGAAATATGATGAGACTTCTATGCCGCTGCCCGATTTGGAATGCGAACCTCATCTTCTTATTTCAAAGGTTGTATGCTGCTCATTAAAATTTTTCCTATATAAAAAAAATACTAATATTCTTTAATTTTCCAGGTCAGAAAACACTACATGGAATATGTAATAAAATTATTGACTATCAACTATGAAAATAACCAAAAACTACTCAATAAAAATATATATTTGCCTAGCGCTATATGGCGGTGCGCAAAAAAAATTGAGTCATCAGCTGTGCAGGCATGCATGGTAGTTCAGCTCTACAGGAAGAATATCCAAAATGTGGTCTGTGATCTGTGATAACATTATTTTGCAAAGTTTATTGTTCAGTCTATTCTCACTGTGGAAATCTATTCTGAAATATTTGTTTGTGTGTTGTATCTTTTTTAATGGAGTGTTTTTTTTATTTTCTAGATAAAGGAATTAAAAAATGATACAAAAAAAGGTAAATTGAATAAGAAACTATATGATTGTCTTCATAGACCACCAGAAAATGAGAAAAAACTACAAACTGATTTAACTAATTTAAATAACTGCAAGTGTAATGAAAAAATGAAACGCCGCAGAATGTCAAATACTCCATCAGTTATCAACAATAAAGAATCATCATTTAACAATAATATGGACATATTTGGCATTCAGACCACAATGCCAACAAATGTTAACTCTTGTGACGATTCTAAGCATCCATCAATGCCTATAGTCAATGATGTTTTACAAACAGCTCTCAACCAACCATCCCTAACCTATGTAGATCCACAGAAGGCTGCCATGCCTATGGAAACACCTTATTCAGATGAATTAGCAGAACAGCTAGAAAAACTTTTCCACAGTGATCCCAATGATGATGATTTGTTCGAAGGTACACTCTGTTCTAATGATTATGTCTATAATGATAACATGAAACATGCTCCAATTGAAAATTTTGGAGGACTTCCTGTTTCTCAAACTCAAGTTACTAGTAACTATGTAATAGAGGCTCATGAAGCAAAAATTAAATCATTGGACGAAAGAGTAGCTTCACTAGCTGGGCTGTTGGCAAACTCTACTGACAATCAAGTGCCTCAGCAAATAAATGACAGTCAGATTAGGATGGACAGCCAAAGATCCAAAAAACGTAATTGCAGTAGATGGATATGTGAAGAGTATTTTCTGAAAGTGCGCTTGCATGAATTGCTTGACCAGATTAGAGAGACCAATAGGATGGGCCATATGCGGGTAAGTTTGTGCATATAAAGGATACAATGATATAAGAATTAACAGTCTGAAACCTGGGAGCATTCCTTGGATTTATTAATTTTTATTTGTTACAATTTTCGTAATTCTATAAGAAAGTCTCATACCAAAATCTTGGGCAGGGCTAGTTATCTCTTTAACAATATGAAGGGTACACGGAAAGAACAGTCTTACTCTCGTAACTTTTTGAGTTATAGCAGTATGAAAGTTAGCCACCGTTAGCAATTACTATGGTAACCATTTCTTTAAAAGTGAAAAATATACACATCATTTTAAGATATCTACCTGTAATTAAGTGATAAGTACAGTTCATTGCAAGCTCTGCATTTTGAGCTTATGATCTCATTTTCAAAAAAAAAAGACTAGACATGTTCTATTTGTGTACCCTTCAATACCACTCTTTTACACTGAATACGCATCAAAGTCAATGGCTAACGTCCATCGTCGAATGTAGTGGGTTATTCGGCAAATTTCCTATTTCTAGCAGTGTATTTCTGGCTGCTGGTGATAATGGTTATTCTGATCCACAGATTTATTAAATACTAGCTGTCCTGGTCAACTTTGTTCCGCCTCTGAATTTAATTTTTAGGGTTCCGTACCAAAATGGTAAAAAAAGGAACCCTTATGGTGCGACTCTGATTGTCTGTTTAATAGTTATTCTGTTATTTGGGGCAGAGACAAACCCAAAAAACCAAAATCATAAAATTCCGACCACCCATTCTCGAGTTATAAATGGTGTGACTAACCAGACTTTGTTTTATGTATAAGACAATGAGAATAAGATAAGATTTCTATGACTCTCACTTTGTCCATAGATTCAAGATTTATTCCGGGAACTGTTTGGGGATGACAGTGATGATGAAGGCATGGTGTCCCCATTGGATGAGAGTCAAGCATTTGTGACCAGTTGTAAAGAGCGTATTGCCCCATGGGTAGTTAAGCTAATGAGTCCATATTATGCCAAGGGACGCATAAGAGGGAGAACTCTATTCAAAGCTTTAGCAAGACATTTGATAAATCTTATATACCAGTGTAGCCGATATCCCAGTGAGTATCTTTTGCTTTGTACTAGACAGATACATCTACCACACACATCTTGAGTCTGGTCAGCCATATCTGACAGAATGAAAGCACAATATTTTGGCCTAACCATGGATCTTAAAACGATAACATGTTAAAACATTCCTTTTTTTCAGATGAATATGAAGTTAGCAGCTTTGTGACAGATTTCCTGGATAATCATAAGATGATAAGATGTGAAGCAGATTTTAAAGAGTTCAGGATTGACAACTTGTAAAAAGTATATAGAAGTTATTATTGTTTGCCAGCTGGTTTATTATCATTCTAATGTAAGATTTCTTAAAATATGTTAAGTTTCCTTTGAAGTGGACACATATTGTGGCCATACATTTTATGTTTGTATATACTTTTACCTGTTTTCACTTATTAGAGTAGGATTTCAAGAAATAAAATTCTTGATCCCCGAATTACTTTTTCCGTTTCGGTTCATGATCATTGCTGTTATCCATCTTCCTTTTTTCAGCTTTAACAAACCATCCCGTGAGAGTTTTTTGTGTGGATTTAATCTTCTGGTCTATAGATATTCTTTTGTTACAATCTATCGATTTATTTCTTGAATTATTAACCAATGGTGAAACAGGGTGCCAGGATAACACCTTAACAGGTCTTAAATAGCCAAGTGCCATGTGCGGATCTACATCAGAGATGTTGAGCCAAGCCTGCAATTATAATAAAACTCTAATTTTAATCACAATACTTATACATAAATTTACACAGAAGAATGTTTTTGGTGAAATTTTAAACTATAGGAGCCATAGGAAAATTACTTTAGTTTTTAACACTTATGAGATGGGGTCCTATTTTAACACTTTCAGTGTCAAGTCCCCAATGTTTATACAAAATGAATCCGATAGTCGGGATCTCGGCACTGAATATGTTAAAAATTAATTCTATTTAACACTTTCACAACCAACAACCTAAGTAAGTTTTGCTCAGATGCCGGCCGTTTTTTTTCGTATAGCATTATTGGCCTCATATATTATACTTATAGTTTTTAATTTTTTGTCTGGTCATGTAAGTTTTAATTGCTAAGACACCAAAGTTTTTGGCAGTCAATTTTCATGTAAGTCCTATGGTCCAGCCAGAATAACTATCCCTCCTATGATGCTGTCCAAATTAAAAGAAACATCTTTACAAATAACAAATATGCAGGAACAAAATATGCTCACATCAATTTGATGTTCATTGTCCAATATGGCAGGCATTCTATGGTGTAACCAATCCAGAGTGCTGTTGGAGTCCATGGTAATCACTGAGTAGGAGTAAATGATAACACCATCATTTTGCCACACATTGTATAAACCAGCCATCTGTAATAGTTTGATGCCTTTCCATCCATTTTCATCATCATAGGTATTATTCCAAGTTGCTGGTTCATCTATCTGAAAATTATATACTGATATAAAGCATATTCCAACATTAGTGACATTCTCAGGCAAAAGGTACCACGTTTCTGTTTGTCAATAGGGACAATTTTTAATTTCATCTTCCAACAACAAGTAGATCCTTTTGACCGAAAACAACATAATAATATCTGCTAGAGAGTATATTGGTGTTTTATGTGAGTTTGATGACAGATACTAATATGGTACAGAATCATTAGCAATTTCTGTCTAAAAGAAATTGGCTTTGGAGAAATTGAAGTGTGATATATAGCTTTAAGTACTTGTTCAAGTTTAAAAATATCATCATATATTTTATGCTATTGTGCCTGCTAATTTTGTGTTAAATTTGATTGTGGCACCATATGTAAAGTATGGAGTGTTTAACCCATGGTTTAACCCTTGCTGAGACTTGAATGATTATTAAAAAACCCTAAAATGCATGCAAGTGTCCATTATTGCTGTCAAAGAGTATAAATATAAACATCAGGGTAGTGTTTTGGTTACTGTTTTGCTTTGAGATATTATTTTATGTACTTAATGGTTATGCCTACCTTAACATTTTCATCTTGAGGAGAAAATATGTAATAGGGTTGTTTATTTTTACTTGCTTTATTTGTTGTTTGCCATTCATAAAAACCTTCTACAACAATCACACATCTACCTCCATCTTGTAGAATAGGGCTGTAAAGCTTTGATCCTTGTATACCTTCCAGGCGACAATTGTTAGTACTCAAGTTATGATTACGATAATCACCCTGGAAAAAATGCATGTCTTGACAAGAACACATTGCTGTGTCATGTTTAAATGCTGTATCTTGGTGTAGATTCCTTATATCGATATAGCATTTTGGTATGACACAATAGAACACAAGAGCAAAGTATTTCAGAATTTCATCAAGTTAAATTCTACCTTGTGCCAGGGAGGGATAATTCCCCACATCATAGGTTTCAATATCCTGTCACTATGTGCTGCATTTTTGAATTTACTGGCAGAAATCAGAACAGGAGTAACATCTGTGGGTGCAATGTTGTAAGAAGGTTTGTATTCCCTACCATCATTATGTTCGTGAAGCCAATCAGGTTTAGAGTACAGATTACTAGATTTTGGCTTATAGCTACAAGCACATATAACTTGCTCCTTTCCAAGGGATCTGAAAATACAGTAAGCAGTGGATCATAATACACTATTGCAACAACATTTTCAATCAAATGTTAGGTCATTTACAATCCAGTTCGTCCGCACATGGCCGAGGCATCAAATTTCAACACAAAAGAAGTCGTTTAGTTTAATTTCAGATTAAGAAACTAAAAACTTTACACTGCAACATTCAAATACCGCCAAATGTCGAAATCAACTGTATTACTTTTTTTTTTTTTTAATCGATTACTATTTCAGTTATCTGAAAAAACGTTGAAAATTATAAGTTTCACAGCATAATACTGACATGTATGTATGTAGTGTTGTCTGTGGAACGTCAAACTCGATTGTCAGATATATGGCCTGGGAGGCCAAGAAACAAGAAACATACCTTGTTTTGTTTTTTTGCCAAAGGATTTCCAATAATGGGAATCCTTTAATTCAGCGTAACAATAGCAAGTAAAATTGGTCTTAATCATGTGGAAATATGTGTCACGTCGCATCAAGGACACGTTAGAGCGGAACGCTGCGCATTTCGATAGACGCAGTACCACCGGATTTGCTAACTCTACAAATAGTAGTTCGGAAGATAAGGATAAAAAGTCTCCTTCATGTCGCTGGTATTCGAGGTGCTGTGACTCGTACCAAAATGATAACAATACCAACAGTAATAGATGGAACTTCGAACAGCTAAATCGCACTTGGATAGGTGCCATCACATGGGTGAGCAGTCTTGATAGTTTATTTTTACAATATCAGTGACTGATAATGAAGTCACTATTTTCTGTTATTTGGTTCTTTTGTAGTGTTGGGTGTCATTTATAGAGCTGATTTTGTTTTACAGAGCAGTGCTCTAGTCATTGGGTGGTATGCCAGTCAAGTGCTTCATCTAAAACATAAGTATCATCTCAAAGAACCTTCAAAGAAGTGTCCAACAATTAATGGCATATTTTCTGCTTTGTACCCATATGTAAAATATGTGAAGAAAACTGATGGAACTTTGAAATCAATTCCTAACATAGAGAATGTTTTAAAGACCTTTACTCCTACTGTACATTTGATCTCAAATGAACAAGATGGAGAAAATAAAAGTCATTCAGGCAGTGGTGTCAGCAGCAGGTCTACAAGTCCTGATCCCTCGGATAATGACTTGGGAGAAGTTCTGAATTCTATTGAGAATAAATTGGGGCTAGCTGCTATTGAAAATGGCCACCACCAAGATGGATTGAACCTCCTCAGGTTTGTGAAATTATATTACTTTGTTGACATTGATTTTTATTCTGAATTTCTTCCTTTTGTTTGTTTTTTACTAATTTTTTACTAAGGTTAAAACAGCCTTAATACCGTTATTTTTAAGTCTAAGGCAGGGGCTTTAAACTACGGCCCAAAAACCGGTCCAATGCGGCCTGTGGAAGAGCCTATGGTCTAGTCCATGAGAGCTCGCTCTCCAAATCAAATTCAAATCATTTATTTATTTTACATGTTTGATTCTATTCTTTTCTTTTGGCGCTTTGGGGAATGACCTTCTGGCGAGAAGAAGTGCTGGAAGAAACTCACCAGTTTCCCCTTTTTATGTTCAAAATTAATGGAGATATAAGGGGTCTCCCTTGTCAAAATATTATGCTTTGGAGGTGTAAAGGATCTCTAAACATTAAATACAAAATGGGAAACATGTTTTACGTTGAGAAATAGACTATTAAACTATCAGTCAATACATTTCCATGTTTACTTTAAAATTACTTACAGACATGTAAAAATTCTGCGACTCACATAATATAACTTAAAAAATAAATAAAATAATTAAATCCATATTTTCTTACAGACATATTATGGTCTCTAAGTTCTCTAAGTGTCAAAATAATTGGCAAGTACAAAAAAAGAAAAATGAATTATGAATCTAATAACATTATTTTAAACTATACTATACTATACTTATATAATAATTTATTTTCAGTCACAATTAATCCCACAGTGTTTCTTCATCATTCATTTAGTCTTGTAAGCTTATAAGCTTAAGAAATGGGTTTATGCAAAAAGGCAAAAAAATAAAATTACTTATCTCTGTGGTCAACCATCTTATGTAGCCCATTGTTAAAAAAGTTTGGAGACTCCTGGTCTGGTGGAGGCATGTGAAATTGTACCACATTTTGCTACAGATACACATAATTATAATTTTAGTATGGACTCCAAAAATTGGGACCACTTTTCGGTCCTTTTTTATCTAACAATATCTCAAGTTGTTTATCAGAAAAATGTAGGCAAAATACATTTTGAGGTTAAATAACCAAGTAAGGTAAATTAAACAGACTTAATAAATTATTGCACAAAATAACCTCAAATAAGACCTAGGTATTTATGCTATATAGTCCTATTGACTTACAATGAACCTTTGAAGCAGTGTTGATATTTATTGTGTTACAGATCTGCAGCAAATCGTAACCATGCACCAGCTCAGTACAATCTAGGATTGTGCTACGAGATGGGGCTTGGCGTTACTACTGATGAGAAAATGGTAGGCATTAGGCAATAATTTTTTTTAATCTAGACCCTAGAGCACTTTCTGTGGCATGTTTGTGAAGCCACAAGTTACAAGTCTAAACTAGCAACATTGGTCAAAATCAACAACACAATTGGTAGGTTTGACCAATGTTGCGAGTACTTGTAAAATTGTAGCCTTGTGGAACGGAGACAAAGCCTTGATAACAAAGAACTGAAGCAAGTCTAATCCGCCGACTACCTTAACGCTGGTTGGTCAGGTCAATGTGTGCGTGCTGGTCGCAGTAGAAAAAACTAGTTGATGTGTGCGTGCGGCTCGTAAGTACAAGCAGCCGGCGGACTAGAAATGGCTTCAGTTTTCTGTTGGCGAGGCTCTTTCCAGTTATTCATTTTAAAGTCCTTGTTCAACCCTAGACATTTTAAAATCGTTCTTAATTGTAATTGATTTGATAATTTTATACTGAATAAAAAAATTATATAAACACTACTGAAATAAATCTTTTTTTACTAATAAAACATACATATACATTTTACATTATTTTCTTTCCATAATTAATTGAATATTTTACAGTTACCTACTCATAGAAATGTTTTTGCTTCTTACGGAAAAATTTATTTTTGAACTGGAAGGTTAGGGACACTTACCTAGATAAAAAAAAAATAGATATTAGGGGACAATCTTACACAAATCGAACTAGTCCCATAGTAAGCTCAATAAGGCTTGTGTTATGGAGATAAAACCTATTTGGTTAAAGGAAAATCCTACTTTTTCTCATTTTCAGGCAATGGAGCTCTACCGCTCAGCAGCGGCTCGGGAACACCCCGCAGCTCTTTACAACCTGGGGATCTACTATGGGCAGGGCAGGGGTGGCTTGGCGAGGGATCTAGCCACTGCTACTCGTTTACTACGTCTGGCTGCAGTGCAGGTAATAATATCCTTAAATCTACTATGTGTTGTCATTATTATACAGTAGAACCCGCTTAAGACGATTTTGAGGGGACCTGGCAATAAAAGCGTCTTAAACGGGAAATTGTATTAAACGTGAAAAAAAACTAGTATTATTTAGTGTAACATAGGGTAAATCGTCAACAACTGGCCGATTAATAAAATGTAATTCAGTTACTGGCCATCAAATTTTACTTGCCGATGGACTAGGAGTATTATTATTCACACACTCAGTCAGGGCTACATACTTATCTGCACAGGCGGAGGTGACGCCAGAATCGCGTTCCCTTGCGTAATATTAGTACGGCATGGTTCTAAGTCCTAATTTTTTTACCCGCATACATAGTTGGCAACATTGTACGACGATGCAAGGTGGGTAATATATACATATATGGTTTTAGATGGCGTATTAAGCGGGTTCTGCTGTAGTTGTTAATGTTACATTTTTAGAACTTAATTTTAGATTAGAATTTTGCCCTCCGACCTGGACGTACAAGACGGACCAAGACATTAAAAAAAAGGTCATTTTGCACATATCAAAGAGTAATTGTCTTAATCTATATACATAAAACAAAGTCGTGTTAGTTACACCATTAATAACGCCAGAATGGGTGGACCGATTTTTAAAATCATTGATTCTTTTGAGTTTGTCTGCCCTGAATAATAGAAAAAAAAATCTGAGGCAGAACGATGTTCGCCGGGACAGCCAGCTTGTTTTATTTTATTTCTTTGGGACATCAAAAGCATTACAATGCAGTTGTAAATATTGTTCAATTTAGTAGGCAATATTAGTACCTAAGTTCAATAGTTAGGGATTCAGCATTTCGGTATATGATTTGCACACGTTTCACGTCGAGGTGGATTGCAGTTTAAATCATTACGAATTGATTCGGTCCAATCAATTAAGGTCCTATGTCGCTGCGTTTTCGCGTTACAGCGAATTTAATTTGCTTAAAAAAATCGGGGTTTTAAATCATTTGCACATGTATCCCTCTGGAGTTCATGGTCACAATCATCTTGGAAACGAAGAAAATTGAAGAGGCAGACATTCAGGGCTCTGCATTATCATGGGACGGAATTGTAAAAATGTTAAAAAAAAGCTCTACTAAATAATTTGCACACGGTTCTCATTGCACCCATTCGATTCATTATGACTCCGTGGATTCGAAAAAACATGTGGCAGACACTTTGCTCACTGATTTTCAGCTGTACAACTGTTTGAAATTCACGGAATTAAGGGACAGCGGGTATTGCATGGGATTATTGTTATTCTTAATAGTTTTATTATTATCATTTTGCTTAAGAGAGACGCCACGAAAGGAACTATGGATTATACCTACTTGGCATGGCGCGAACTACGGGTTGAAAAAAAAATTCAAACGGTCTGCCTTTGGGAATATCAGAGGCCTGAACGTCTGCCTTATCGATTTTCTTGGTTTTCATAAGAAATTCAAACATCAGTCCAAGGGGCAGACATGTGGGCATAATATAGCACACCTTTTTTTTTTACCTTTTTGGAGCACTGTCAAGGGAGGGAGGAGGGAACGCATAGGCAATATGCTGGCAGACTATTTTTCCGTGGCCCTTCTCATTGTTTTTAATCGAACAATTCAAATCTGCCAAGTGTGCACTTCATAAACAGTTTTTTTAACCATAAAAATAACTTAAAAATTTAATACTACAAAACTCAGAGCCCTGGATGTCTGCCTCTTCGAATCTTTGTGTTTCCAGGATTTTTTTTTTTTTTTTTTTTTAAACCTGACAAACTCACAACCCACTTTCGGGCATTGTGATTGTCGGGCCGGGTGGTTGGCCGTTGCGGTCACTGGGCTCGAACCAGTTCGCTTGGCCAGACCACCCAAGGGCGTCCGACCGTGTGCCTTACACACGGCCGAATATGTTTCCAGGATGACTGTGATCATTAGCCACAGAGGCAGACGTGTGCGCATAATATAGCACACCTTTTTTTAACATATTCGAAACGCTGTAAATTTACAACGCAGCGCCACCATGGTGGCAGACGAGGTCCTTGATGTTTCTTAGGGTATAATTATCACTATTAATAACGTCTGCCATGTGTGCTGATTATATCGAAATTTTGCTCGCCAGCTCCCTAACTACAATTGCTTCACTGCCGTATTACTGTTACTGGTAACACGACTCATAATTTCCGGTTTTAAGATTGTTTTCCTTGATATCGCATGATGGATAACGCGTGGTTATTCAAATCTAAAATGAAACGAAGTATATAATTGCATATACAAGTATAGAAAGAGTCTAATATGTGTAGTCTGAGTTCATAGTGATAATCTGATACTATAAATATTGACAAGATAATCGGATATGAAGATAATAATTCTATACAATGTTAAACAAACCTGTCGGAATAGGCAGACCAGATAAAAATAATTCAAATTTACGTTTTATTGACTTTATTTTGAGGGAAACAATAATTGTTTCAAATTATTGGGATCCCTTGTCCATCAATTTATAAAAGGGGAGTCAAGGTTGTGTTATGGGTTGAGTTGTTCGTATAATCCACTTTCAGGGGTCATAATTAGTATAAAAATGATCCGATTGCAATCTTCTAAAAAAAGTATAGCTGATAAAAGAGTTAGGAGATAGTTACCTACTGAAGCTATGTGCAACTGTTTTTGAATATAAGAATATAGACTTTGTGTAGAAATCATTAAATTTTAAGGTGGGGTTTATGATGAAAACCTATTTACAGGGCCAACAAGATGCTATCAAGGCTCTTAAAGATCTTGAAGAGGACGTCATTGAACCACAGCAGAAGGGCAGCGAAGACACCTGGACATATGCCTATCCCACTGCTCCTTATCTACACGATGACAATATTGTGCCAGCGCAATCCACACTTTTCGTTGAAAATGCACAAATGCTTCACACTCAGATATTTTAGATAATTCTTTATTGTGCAAGAGAAATAATAAATCACACAACACTGAATTAACCAACCAATTAATTATAGCATATGCGCAACAAAAGCGCACCTTAGTTTGCCAAATGTATAGACTGGATTGTCAACTACTGTACTAACATGTAACGTACAATCGTTTGATAACCAACTAAACAGTTTTTTTTCTCATACCTAAGACATTTACAAGGGGTCATGCAGTAATTTACGTCACTCGATTTCTTCCATGGTTATTTTTGTCATTTTTTGGTTGACCCCGAATGACTAGGCATTTCACATTTTTTCTCATACACGTAAATTTGTGGAAAAAATGTATGTATTAATTGCCCAGTTATTTAAATAGGCAATTAGTTGTATCGGCAAAATTTACAGTATCTTTGTTAATATTGTTTGTATTTAGCGTAAGTTAATTTCGTCAAGTTATTGCCCTACTTAGTATGTAGTATTTTAAGCAATTTATGAATTAGAATTTTTATAAAATTCAGAGCATCCATCTCCAACTGGTTTTTATCGATATAGATGGTTTCCTAGTTACATGTATGTATTTTTCAATTCATAGCATTTACATGTATAACATAGGTAAGTCTAAAACTGGACAGAACAAGTACATATAAATAACTTAATAGTCTAGCCCTGACTAGTCTTTTCGATTAGGTTAGTAAGCTGGTTTTTTGTTGTAATTCCTCCGATGGGTTAGAATAAAATAGTTCACATTATAAGTAATTCGATTACTTATTAATCTTATTATTCGGGACCGGACAGCGGAATGCAAATGACATAAGGAACAGGATTGGAGTAGAAATCAGTGTTACATTTTATAATATGGATTTCTATTATGCGAAATAGGTTAGATGAACATCAATCGTATTGTTGTCAGTTGCATTAAAAAATGTAATCTCAGAATCACAAAATCGCATTGGGTGCAATAAAATGTATGCACTTCAATAAATAAATATAATAAAAGTTTATACACTTTTTATAGAAAATGTATATCCATCCAACTGACCGGTCCCTACTTATTATTGGCCAGGTGGCGGGATTGTTTTATGTAATATTACGTAGTACTGCTGACACTGAGCAGATGATTCGTTACGTTACGTCACACCTGGCCATAAAGTGGTAATAACCGCCCGCTACGTGTGCGGAAAATCCCACTTCATGGCCTGGGGGAGACGTAAAATTTTGTAGTTACCACGGGCGGTAATAAAAAGCCTCAGATCGCATATTTATCACCCTTGTCTCCGGCTCGGGCGTCAAATACCTGCGATCTGAGACATTGTTTGTTTTACCGCCTTAGGTAAGTAATGTACTAGTATAGTGTTTGGCAGTATACACGGTAATAGGCTACTTGACAGTGTGAAAAATAATGGAAGAATTATGGATATATGTGACAGTCCACAACAAAAGGTACCTTATGGCGGCTGGCGCTTACGTCGCATAGCGCCGCAATAAAATTGGAGCGACGTTAATAATAGCGTAAGCGCCAACCGCCATAAGGTACCTTTTGTTGTGGACTGTCACATATGTATTAATTGTAAGTATTAAAACCAATTTACACGAATATTACTAAATATAAATGGGTAATTTATTTATAAAACCCGGATGAAAATTGATTATTTTTTATCTGTCGCCATTTTATCGAAAACAGTTTGGATTGGTCGATGACGTCACGTCATTGTAAATGGCATCGACAGCATCTGTCAATCCTATTCGTTCGTAATTCTGTCATTCAGAACGTTATGCGATCCTCGTTGACGTTTGTCGGTTTACTATCGTGTTACGTCATAGACGCCATATTGTCCGAGAAAGCGTTTTGGCGCCTAATTTTAAAAGAGCATTTTTATTTGCTTTTTTCAGAAAAAATACACAAAAGAATTAAAAATAACCACTTTCTGAGTGCTCGATAGACATCATTAAACAATCTGAGTTGCTTTTCAGAAACCTGTCAAGTAGCCTATTGATAATTTATATGCACTGTGAACGTTTTTGATTTTGCAAAAACTACAATGAAAATGGAAGATTCTCCATTTAACAGAAAGGACGTCATCATAATTTGACCCAGTGAGCGAAGCGTCTGTTTCCGGTTGAGCAAAATGCTTTCGTATTTCCGGTTGTTCTTTACAGGTCGCATTTCTCGATCGATCATCGTGAATTTTTTTAAGCAGGTTCGATAATTATGTATATTTTTTGTCGATTCAGTATTTGGAAATTCTTCAAAATGGCGGAGGTTGACAGACTCGCGAGAACTACATCTCACAGAGCCACTAGTATTTACTCCGATTGCCGTGGTAGAGTGCGACTAACGCTAAGTCTGCAGAGGTCGAAAAAAGGTTTTACTAAAAAAATACACAATTATGGCAACATCACAAGCAAGAGGATAAATTAGTTTTGAGACTTGGCAAATATCTTTCCGTTTAATAAGTATATAAAGCGTCTAAATACCTACAGAAATAAATATCCGGGTCAGTTTTGCACAAATCGATCTACTTCCAATCAAAATAAGCGATTAGTTCCAGGGTTTTGGATAATTTCAGTACTATATTTATATTATATATGTACACGTATACAAGCATTGCTTAGTTTGGCAAGGCGTCGTTTGTGCAAGGCTGTCCTGAATATTTATTTCAGTGGGTATGTCGACATATACACGTTACTTATTAAACGCAAAAATAGTTGCCAAGTATCAAAACGAATGAATCGTGTTGCCATATGTATTTTTGAAACCTTTTTTTCGGCATCTGCAAAGTTAGCGTAGTCGCAATATACTACTGTCTCAAAAGTGAATGCATCTATAGATACCGCTCACTTGTTGATCTGACCTAACAGGTGTATGCATCTTGTTAGTAATTTGAGTTTCTTGTAACGTTATAGCACAAATATGCGACTTAACTGTAAAAGCGAGTAAAATATGAACTCGCATTATTACAAAGTTATGTTTCAAACGTTGGTAACTTGAGTTTTAAGAAGTTAAGATAAAACACGGGCTCGAAATAAAATTTCGAAAACCTGAATATTATATAACTTTTTTAAGTCATTTTTGTGTATAAGTACATACAATGTGTATGTTTTGTGTGATGTTTTTAGTTAATAAGGATTTCTGTACTGAAAAGTGAAATATTTCGGAAATAAAATATACAATTAGTTCGTACATACTTATTTTATTTTACCTAATATATACAAAGTTTAAAATACTTATTTTATACTCTGTAACACAGTAGAACAGTAGGTACCGTCAAAATTTGTGGCAAAACTAAGCACCACATACATAATAATTTGGTTTGTGGATACATTTTTTAGTCATGAGAATGTTGTTTACATTAACGAATTAAACGAAGGACATGCTTAATTTAACTAGCAGACAAATCACTGAAGGTCAGGTTTATAAAACGGCATTTGACGTGAGAAATTAATTTCTCGTAAGGACAACACTATTAACGACAGCGCAATATCTTAAAACGCCAACACATTCCACAATGCTGCCATCCTCAAACTGGCTAATTTGTATAAATATTAAGCAATCTTTTGTTATTGTTATCAAATGCACTTATCGTAGAATTGGATCATTGGATGTAAAAAAAATCTACAGTTGTCTAGAATCTGCTTCAAGGGTTGTCCTTCACCTGCAACAAAAATATATTCTTAAGTACAGTCAAAAAAGTATTACACGAAATCCAAGAGCTTGAAGTCTGGCAGACCAAACACCGTTGGTCATAACGGGTGGACCAACACAATACGTTGGTTTCAAATGGCAGACTTAGGCTGTGAAATATGGAACATACTAACACCTAAATCGCAAGCTTGTATGGATGTTAGTACCTAGCAAAGGTGTATAACTGCTTAGAAGTATCATCAACGGGTTTAGTATTAGTCAATTTAATACATTCAGTGCCAAGAACACGCCTGACGTGTTCATTTTGTATGGAAACTTGGGAGCTTGGCACTGAGGAGAGGTCGGCCAGCAGTGACCGCTTGTATTGCATCCTCTAACTACTACTATGCGTCCGTCGAGCACGACGATTACGGCATGTCACCACAATGATGTCTTCCGGGCTAAGTATATTGAGCAGTAGGCGTGTGATGGTATGTTTTGTGGCGCTATAAATAAAAGATAAAGAATCCGTCACGTTCTGAAAAATTGTGCGTAAGTGACGGATGCTTTAACATTTATCTATCGCGTGACAAAGCGTAGCATCATAAGTTTACAGGTTTGGGCAGATGAAGATTAAGGGTCTCCCCATCTCTACCGACGCGGAATCCTCTAAGGCCTTTAAAATAAAGCCTTATGTCCATGCAATAAGAACGAAAACGCGAGCGTGCGGTTCGGTTGCAATCGATTGTGCCGAATGGAGTCGAATAACGTCTTTTGTATTCTTATTGGGTGGACAAAGTTTTTTTACTGGTTTTAGCCGATTGTGCGTCGTTAGTTGCGGGGAGACACTAACATACGTGGAGTCGCCTCACCTGAGATCGGTCGGTGGCTCAGTACTTGCGGTAGTCGCGCGCGGGCTGCGCGTAGCGGTCGGGGTAGGCGGCGCCGGGCGGCGGCGGCTGGTAGGCGGGCGGGTAGCGCGCCTCGTACCCGCCGTACCGCGCCTCGCCCGACCCCGACCACGCCTCGCCGCTGCCTCCGCCGCCGCTGCTGCTGCCTGACATTCGAATTCAACTATTTATTTCACATCGTCGATTGATAAAGTTACTTTTTCCAAATGACATTATGTAATATAAAATTGTGACGAACTTTTATGCGAAGTATTTATATTTTAATAAACCGACTTCAAAAAAGGAAGAAATAAAAAAAAAATGCTAATACTTTGATGTCGATGCCAGCCTCGTACCGTACCGTTATTCCAAATATTAAGGCTGGCACCGACCTCAAAAAAATAGTTGGCATAAAACTGTTATTTATTCCTTTTTGAAGTTGGTTTATTTTTTTTTAACTACTTTTTCATTTCTTAATTTTTTCAATAGTATTCGAATTACGCTGTTAAGTACATGTTTTCCTAGTGACTGATACACACAACTCTCTATCTCAAAAACTACTGAACCGATTTTGATGATACTTGCACAGTTCCCTAAGTTAGACTATACCTAGTCCAACTAAAAAATATTATTTGCAATCCGACTATAGTTTTTGAGATATGCGCGGACAACCATATATACACTTACGACATTTGGCACATATTTAAAAACTGCAATTCTGACAATATTACAAACATACGGGTCGAATTGATAACTTAGTTTTTTTTCTTGAACTCTGTTAAAAAGTAGCGTATGTAAATGAGGACCTTTAGTAGGCGGCGCGGAGTCGGGGTACCGGCTGGAGGCGCTCCAGGCGCGCGGCTCGGGCTTGCCGGGCGGCGAGGGCCGGTAGGAGCGGCTCTCGCGCGCCTCGTACGAGCGGCCCGGCTCCTTGGGCCGCGTGCCCGGCGGCAGCGGCTGCCGCGCGTCCTCCGTCGAGCTGCCGTTGCTCGGGTACTTCATGCTGCCCGCTGCGAAACATTTAACACTTAGTGGACGACGTTTTTTAATTTTTTTTAAACTTGGCAAAGAACCATGCGTCAAAATGTACCAAAAACCAACAGAGCTGGGAGTTGTGTCATTAAATAGGTCTTAACATGTACTTCGTTTCATTATATGGGCACCAAGTTCAATTCCATTGCAAAACTAAGATATCCAAATTCAAAATATTATGAGCAGCGCTAAGTGAAGCGGGCGCAAGTGCCATATTTTTGCCCGCTCGCCGCGTGCGCCCGCTGGTGGCCAGGTGGGGGCCGTGGCGTTCCCTGGGGTCGAACCAGGTCGCTAGCCGGACCACCTTGAGTGGATCGGTGTGGGTGGGGGCCGGAGGCGCCTGGGGTCGAACCAGGTCGCTTTCCCGGTCCACCTCGATAGGGTCGGACAAGGTGGGGGCCTGAACGCCTGGGGTCGAACCAGGACGTTTGGCCAGGGCCACCTTGACTTTTGGCCAGGGCCACCTTGACTAGTATAAGCAGTAGTTTTTCTTCCGACAAAAGGTACATCGGGAGCGCGCATGTGTGCGCGCCGTGTACGGACGCACCACAGGCAACCATTTGCCCATGCGCGCCCATGCCACAGTACGGAGTGCACTTACACAGACGCGCGATCGTGCGTCTGTGTAAATACGTGTCGCGCGCTCCTAAACGCCGAAGACGAACTACTTGGTTGTCTTTATACTTTGCTTGAAAGTTTTTTTATTTATTGTCTTTACATGAATAGTACATATTTCAGTTACAATAGCATCGTTAAACCAACTTTGGTTTAACGGTCATTGAGATTTAGACTATTTTCTCTATGATTCAACATGCGTTTTGATATAATCCTTTCACAGGATTATTGTGGTCTAATGAGGGTATTTCGAAATCACAAAATCCATCTGGCTCCACGATGGCGAAAGGTCTTTTTTTACAGAAGTGGCCCGTTTCACGAAGCTACAAGTTACAATTTTACAAGTCGAAACTAGCAACATCCGTCAAATACAACAACACCATTGGTTGGTTTCACCAATGTTGTAGGTTAGTTACAAAATTTTGAATTGCAGCTTAGTGAAACACCACAAGATTTTGACATCCACTGTCAAATAGACCTTCATAGACCCTCGTACTGGGCCGAGCACTGTCTCGCCACTCTACTCCGTACGTGTAACAAGGCCTTTAGTGTTTATACGTACAGAGTTCTTGGGCGAGAGCACTGTCTCGCCCGTTTGCTCGGTACATGTGATCAAGGCATTTCGCTATCATGCCGCCAGCTGGGGGATTTATGATTTCGAAACACCCTCATTCCATAAATTTGGCAGGCACTTATTTAATTGTTATTGAAAAAAATCACTACAAATGGTCAAAATTTAAACCAAAATCGCGGGTTATACCACTTAAATTCCACTATACATAATAAAAGCAAATTCTTACTAGCGACATGTCTCGGGTAGTCGCGCTTGTAATCGCGATCGCGGTCGCGTTTGTCGGAGCGGTCGTAGCTCGCCGGCATCTCGAAGCGCGGCGGCGGCGGCGCCTCGAACTGGGCCCGGCTGGACGACTGCAAACGAACAACACATTATAAAAAAAAAATGAATATTATTTATTGACCATAACTGAGCATACAAATGAGTAAGTGGTAACAGTGATTCCCACATTAGGCGAGGCCTGTATAGTGGGATTCAGGATCAGTGAAAGTTAACAACGAAACGAAGCGGCTTACTACGGAATGGTCTAAGGGTTTAAATAGGTCTATTTTATTTATACCTACAGATTCATAGAGAAATACTGTTTGAAAAATATCGCTTCAAAATTCCAAATTGTCAGAGTTAAAACTAAAATGGCGTTTTCTCACGTATATTCCACACGCTATATTAGGAAATATTAACTGCGCCAGCATCAGCCTTTATACGTCCCACTGTTGCGCACAGGCCTACTCTCATATACTGAATGGGCTGTAGTGTCTACGCCGGCCTACTGCGGGTTGGGGACTCGTGTCGTGACTATCGTGTAATTTAATCAGTTGACTGTTACTACTATGAATACTTTTTCCTTATCTCGATTGAAAACATTTAATATTATCTAACCACAAATTTTATAAGAATATTAGGCGGTTAAAGGGTATAACCGTGTTAGTACGGGGGATTGGCCCCAGACGCCAAATTGATTGTCGTTTGGCTGATTTATTTTCAAAAATAGGCCAAATTTGATCACATGTTTTCTGGACGAGTCCTAATGTATCTTTCTGTCTGTCTGTCCTGGACCGGTCATGCGACTTTCTCGGCAAAACGTCGCCCCCGCTTGTTTCCACCGGCAGACCAGTACGTCTGGCCGCGACTTCGTTTCTCGCGCGACAGAGCATCACCTGTCACTGTCACAAGATATTGAGTGGAAAGAAATAGGTAGCATTTGTCGCGTGACAAAGAGTCGCGTGTCACAGTTGTGTTAGAGGTAAAGCGCTGACTCTTAGGTCAGTATTATGCTGAGGTGGGACCATTTTGTGGCAGCGTTTTCTGGAAATCTTTACTTTATAATTTTTTTTTGTTGTTTTTTATCTTGTGCTATCATGAATAAATTTAATTTTATGCCACACCTGGCCATAAAGTGACTTTTTTCGCACGCTGCGCGAACGGAAAAAGCCGCTTTCTGGCCAAGTGTAGACATAAAATGATGTACACAACACGGGAGGTAATGAAGAAAACCCTCGATCGCATATTTACGTCCCTCGCTTGCAGCTCAGGCCACAAACTTGTGCGATCTCGGCCTTTCTTTGTATTACCACCCTAGTTATGTAATGTACTATTGTTTCTATCAGTGGTAACTTACGCTGACCATAGGCGGCGGCGGCACGCGCTTGTGCCGCGGCTCGCGCTCGTAGGGCGCGTCGGGCGGCGGGCTGGCGGCCGCCTTGCGGTACGCCGCGCTGCTCTCGTAACCGCGCTTACGTCGCTCCTCCTCCAAACTGACAACATCAAACATTATTAGGACTATAGTTACGCAGAAAGAAACCAGAGGCATGTTTCGTATACTTCGATTATGTACTTTACGCAGTTGAGCAGAAAGTTTAGTTTTACGCCTACAGTTTTTCAGCATTAGTCGGTTTCTGCATATTGTTGCGCAAAACTTCAAACGTGATTTTTCGCGGTTTAGAAGTTTTCAGCAGGCTGAAAAGCGAGGTCAGGTCGTTTCAGAGGTGGCTCTTTCATATACTAGAAGATCGAAAATTCACCTAAGTTGCCGTTGTTTTCAGGCGCCTGAATCATGTTTTCAGTACGTTTCAGGACACCTTCTATCGGATGGAGTAATAACCTGAAAACCTGTTTTCAGGCGTTTTCAGGACCCCTTATGGTTATATGGTTCAAGGGGAACTACACTTCAGTATATGGCGAAATTTCTGAAGGAGTGAAAAAGACAGCTATATTGAGAAAATTCGACAAGTGTGTGAAAGAGACAGAAAATTCCTAGAAAGAGTCGGGGGACGTTTTGAATCTCGATCTCAAAATAATTTATTTCAAGCGCCACCTGGACTAAAAATGCACAGTAATGGACCATATCCCATGTCTATAAGGATATTTAATAAACTTCCTTCCCAAATAAAAAGTGAGACTAATGAAAACAAATTTATTAAATCTTAAAAAAAATAACAATAAATTAATTGGAATATAAATTTTATTTAATCTCTCTCTCTCTTCCATGGGACTGTGAAATGTGAATGTACTTGAATATTTAATTAATTACGGCTAGCATTATCATAAATAAATTGTTTCTGTTATTGCATCATAATTTATATAAGTGTACCTATAATTTAATTATAGTGACTACTTACAATAATTGCAGTGCCCTCACAGGCTTGTGTTGAAACATATTAGTTTTTAAGACCTTTTGTACACACAAAGCAATGATTAAATGAATATGAACATTTAAAGGAAACAAGTACCGTAACTGTGCGCGCTTGAGCTCTAGCCGCTCGAGCTCGAGTTTCTCGCGCTCGAGGCGATGCCGCTCGCGCTCCAGTCGCAGCAGCTCGTTCTTCTCCCGCTCAATCTTTTCCCTGAAATCATTCATATTGTTAAGAGGAAACAGTAAGCTCGAGAGAATTGAAAGGTATTTGTAAAATATGTCGCTGTCCCGCACTGCCCGCCTCTCCCGCGCAGAGAGCGATAGAGACAACTGCAGCTTGGACCGAAAATACATTTTAAAATTTCATGAAAACAACGTTTCGTAGTCCCCTGATTTCTTCCCCAAAACTTAACCTATTTAACTAATTTTTTCATTAAACATTAAAGAAAGGCTTTGGCCGTGTTCCTATGTTTTCTTTTTTTTTAATAATCTAGTCAAATTTGTTTTCTGGATGTGTGAACACAGCGAAAAATCTGGCATTTTTTTTAGGTTTTTAATATCTCTTCTGAGAATCAATTTATCGTAGAAAGGAAAACATAGGAACATATCAATAGTAGCCATAGATTTTTGGACAAAAAAATATTGCTCTACTGGCATTATGCAGGGAGGAAACAGGGGACTACGTTTGTATGGAAAAACTGCCCTCCTGTTTCCTCTTAAGCGTCTGCCAAAATATAATTATGTTCGCGCAGACAAAATTGATCAAGCTAAAAAAAGAAACACATTTTAACCATGATTGACGAAAATGAAACAGAATATAACCGCCTTAAGGTAGTTAGGCATTAGTGGGTATCTCTCTGGTAGGTATGGTAGCACATCATCAGACATGCGCCTTTCAAGCAGAGCTCGAATCCTGGCTGGTACCAATGAGTTCTTTAGAACTTGTGTACAAAATATGATTTGATATTTACCATTAGCTCTTCGCTGAAGGAAAAATATCGTGAGGAAACATGTATACATCCACGAAAAAATGCCAAGGCGCGATTATGTGAGATCCCGAACCAGCAGTAGGCCATACCATTCTTCATCCATGAGAGTAGACATCGTGCATTCCTAAACGGCCGAAGTTTGACTACTTTTGTCTTGTATGTATACTTAGCTGGCTGATGATCAAAGGGCGGCCGATGGATGCAATATGGTGACGAAAGCAAAAGATGGATAAGACTTATTCAATTTCGAGTAATATTTTTGTATAACAATATATGCAGTTATTGTTATATGTCAGTAAGTACACATTTTGTACATTAATTCTATAACTTTTTTGCAATTAAGTTCTCTTTTTGAAATAATTGTAGTCATATCCATTTTACGTGTATCGTTATTTTGACTTAATTAGCATTCGTCAGCCGTCCGCTGCGGGTGATGTGGGACTGTGGCAGGAGTGGCTAGCTCCACGTCGCGCTCCTTCTGCAGTGTAGTATGATCTGTGGGTGTGGGTACCTCTCGGCGCGCAGCTTCTCGCGCTCGAGCTCGAGGCGGTGCTTCTCCTGGCGCTGGCGGCGCTCGCGCTCGCGCAGCGCGTCCTCGGCCGCGCGCCGGCGCCGCTCCTCCTCGCGCGCCGCCCGGGACCGCTCGCGCGCGCGCGCCACGTCGCGCTCCTTCTGCAGTGTAGTATGATCTGTGGGTGTGGGTACCTCTCGGCGCGCAGCTTCTCGCGCTCGAGCTCGAGGCGGTGCTTCTCCTGGCGCTGGCGGCGCTCGCGCTCGCGCAGCGCGTCCTCGGCCGCGCGCCGGCGCCGCTCCTCCTCGCGCGCCGCCCGGGACCGCTCGCGCGCGCGCGCCACGTCGCGCTCCTTCTGCAGTGTAGTATGATCTGTGGGTGTGGGTACCTCTCGGCGCGCAGCTTCTCGCGCTCGAGCTCGAGGCGGTGCTTCTCCTGGCGCTGGCGGCGCTCGCGCTCGCGCAGCGCGTCCTCGGCCGCGCGCCGGCGCCGCTCCTCCTCGCGCGCCGCCCGGGACCGCTCGCGCGCGCGCGCCACGTCGCGCTCCTTCTGCAGTGTAGTATGATCTGTGGGTGTGGGTACCTCTCGGCGCGCAGCTTCTCGCGCTCGAGCTCGAGGCGGTGCTTCTCCTGGCGCTGGCGGCGCTCGCGCTCGCGCAGCGCGTCCTCGGCCGCGCGCCGGCGCCGCTCCTCCTCGCGCGCCGCCCGGGACCGCTCGCGCGCGCGCGCCACGTCGCGCTCCTTCTGCAGTGTAGTATGATCTGTGGGTGTGGGTACCTCTCGGCGCGCAGCTTCTCGCGCTCGAGCTCGAGGCGGTGCTTCTCCTGGCGCTGGCGGCGCTCGCGCTCGCGCAGCGCGTCCTCGGCCGCGCGCCGGCGCCGCTCCTCCTCGCGCGCCGCCCGGGACCGCTCGCGCGCGCGCGCCACGTCGCGCTCCTTCTGCAGTGTAGTATGATCTGTGGGTGTGGGTACCTCTCGGCGCGCAGCTTCTCGCGCTCGAGCTCGAGGCGGTGCTTCTCCTGGCGCTGGCGGCGCTCGCGCTCGCGCAGCGCGTCCTCGGCCGCGCGCCGGCGCCGCTCCTCCTCGCGCGCCGCCCGGGACCGCTCGCGCGCGCGCGCCACGTCGCGCTCCTTCTGCAGTGTAGTATGATCTGTGGGTGTGGGTACCTCTCGGCGCGCAGCTTCTCGCGCTCGAGCTCGAGGCGGTGCTTCTCCTGGCGCTGGCGGCGCTCGCGCTCGCGCAGCGCGTCCTCGGCCGCGCGCCGGCGCCGCTCCTCCTCGCGCGCCGCCCGGGACCGCTCGCGCGCGCGCGCCACGTCGCGCTCCTTCTGCAGTGTAGTATGATCTGTGGGTGTGGGTACCTCTCGGCGCGCAGCTTCTCGCGCTCGAGCTCGAGGCGGTGCTTCTCCTGGCGCTGGCGGCGCTCGCGCTCGCGCAGCGCGTCCTCGGCCGCGCGCCGGCGCCGCTCCTCCTCGCGCGCCGCCCGGGACCGCTCGCGCGCGCGCGCCACGTCGCGCTCCTTCTGCAGTGTAGTATGATCTGTGGGTGTGGGTACCTCTCGGCGCGCAGCTTCTCGCGCTCGAGCTCGAGGCGGTGCTTCTCCTGGCGCTGGCGGCGCTCGCGCTCGCGCAGCGCGTCCTCGGCCGCGCGCCGGCGCCGCTCCTCCTCGCGCGCCGCCCGGGACCGCTCGCGCGCGCGCGCCACGTCGCGCTCCTTCTGCAAACATCAACACACACACCGTATATTAGATATAAAATAATAATCCTTTATTTCAGGCAACAAAGGCCCACAGATAAATACCTTACAATCTAACATACATATTAAATATTACTACAAAATAAACTTAACAACTAGGTTTGTGGTGTCAGGTAGCCGCCCGCGGAAGCGCCGGAACATGACACCTTTCGGCCAAAACTCTTCTTTGGTGAAGGTCGCTAACTTCTCAGTTGGAACTCTCACCACATAAGAATTAAATTTCAAGTTGTGGCGAGACTCCAACTTAACAACTATGATACCGATCGTATGTGACTTAGATATGAGCGCCGACGGCCAATTTCACGGCGGCGGCGGCGTTGACGCTTAATATTTTTATTAAAGCCGGATTTGTAAGATAAAAAGAAGGAAAACCATAATTTTGATGCCAAAGTAAGCTGTATTTTATTATAATAAACTAACGGAGGACATAAACAACCGTCTCGTGAATGTCTTTTACTTGCGTTGTAAACATCAATAATAATCAATATATACGAACAAACGTTGACTTGACTAAATACTCGACGCGATTGAGCGAGCAAACGCCGGCGGGCTACTACGGGTGCGAGCGAGAAAGCAAGCCGCACGCAACTTGTCGCGGCGGCGCGCCGGCGCGGCGATCATATCTACCGGTATACACGTGCATCCGAAACGATGTAATCTGGCAGAGATCTAAAGTCATCGATACAGCCCGAAGGATTAGCGACTGAAGTGGCAGTGGCCCGGTCACATCTGCCGCGGAACGGTCGCTTGCCTTGCCTTATCAATACAGAGTGCCCAGGGGCCCTGAATCTCTAAGTACGGGCTTGGGTAGATGTGTCCTGAAGTAGAGTGGAGAATGCGGCTTGGCAGACGTTGTAGGACGCCCTCCAGCTAGCTGGAGTGATGACATACGTAAAGTGGCTGGCAGCGGTTGGAAACAAAACTGAGTTCTTTGGCGTGCCATGTTCAGCAGGGGAAGGATGTGGGTTGATGACGATGATAACTCTTACGGCTCGGTTCATCATTCAAACGAAAGGAAAGTTAAAAATCGACTTTAACGACTTTAGATTTGGCTGTCGTGTTTCATTTGGTTGTCTTCAAATAATAGCACATATTACTTACCCATATCTTGGAAAATGAGAGAACTTCTCTTGGCGACCTTTTCCTTTCGCGACTCCTAGTGCTGCGTTTGGCTTTGTCCTGGAAACAAGAGTTATTATTGAGTAAAGTCGTATACCCTCAGTAAGCCAGATAAGCAGGGGTCCCCAAACTCTTTTATTCTACAACTTTCTTTACAAATCTTTCTTTTTGTGATGCTTTTGTTAAAGATACCGGATACCTGAGCTACTGTTTCGGGGCTTCGGACGCCCAGTTAGGGAAAACCTGCGAAAAATTATATTGGGGTCAAATTACTTTTTCCTTGTCGGTTTTGTCACGCGAAGCTGAACGGGTGCTCTCTTCGCCAGATGCCTCACCCTCTTTTTTTACTTTTTCAGTGCTCTTTTCGCTACTTTCTTTGCCATCCTGTAACAGTTAAAAATCGTGAAACATTTATTATAGAAGTCGTTAAAATGTTTATGATTTCAGATTGATAGCTGAAATTACGTTATACCTCGTTTTCCTTATCTTTAGAGTCGTCTTTACGATCCTTACTCGATCTGCGCTCAGGCCGTGTTGGTTGCTTTCTAGATGAAGATTCCGATTCCGACTTAGCCTTTTCGACCGAAATCATGCGCCCATGAAGTTCTAAAATATTTAATTAAATATCACATTTTAAATAGCAAATTATTATTCCTAACTAATATTATATAAATATAGATGCTTGAAATTTTGGGAAGATATTTGGATGTTCATAAATAACGCGGGATGGACTGATATATTTTTTTGTAGAAATAGACCAAGTCCTGGATTGAAACTTAGGATACCTTTTATATATAAGTCAACATATAAGATAAAAGTTATCAATATTGTTTTTTTGCGAAATTATAAACAAGTGCACATCATTATTAATATTATATACTGACCAGTTCTGTGCAGATTCTTGATACAGTTTTCCGCGTCCAGAGCACTAGCCATAGTGACGTAGCCATAGCATCGCGAGCCGGGAGTCCTGGCGTTTGTTACCACTTTCGCTCCAATTACCTAAACATAGTTAAAACTTATAATTTAACCGGAAATAAATTATATCTGAGTTAAGCCTTTAGTTAATTACGTAAGGTTTAACTCGGATACAATTTATTTGTAGGTCGACAAAACAATTGATGGTGGTTTCATTTGATAGATAACATGTAATGTACATCAATACAGAAGCCATTAATGTAATCTATGACCAATATGAGGCTGAAGATAGAGTTGTAAAACGCGTATATTAAGGATCAAAATGTGCAATGGAAATTAAAATTGTTTTTTTTTTTTTACAATAGACATCGGTAGTAGTTTGTTAGTATTATACAATACAAAAGAGGTTATGATATGTTATAATCTAGGAGGAGTACCTTGCCGTGCTTGCTGCAGAGTTGCTTCAAGTCCTTAGCACGGGTGTCGCCCGAAAGGCCGCTGACCCACAGGTTGCGCGCGCCCCCCTCCTTGCCATCGTCCTTCTTTTCCTTCTTGTCATTTTCACCCTCCTTTTCCTGGGAGTCTACAAAATTTACCAATAAATTATAAACTACAAGTCTATCTGTGACACAAGTATTCTCGTTTCATTAGTTGATGACTTTTAAATTTACCTTTAGATTCCTTTTCAGATTTAATGCTGTCATTGCTGAAAAAACAAAAAACAAATATCAGTAAAGGAATAGGACATTTTTCATATAGAACACAAACATGTATGTAAATATGATAGGTGCAATTCTTATGTAAAAAGGTAGCGGGAAGTTGTTACGTTGTGTCACACCCAATCGATCAATCGACTACAAAGTTTTGCACCACGACTCCACTCGATGATCGGCGCGAAGCGTAGACACCGGGCTCGCTGTTGGAGACGCGACGACACGGAGTCCCATCGCGATGAGCGGCTTGTAGTCCTCTTCTGAAGTAATAAGCTCGAAGTCGACGCGCAGCCTGTCGCACTCTCGAAATTGGCTTCCGGTCCGAAGAGTCCGCGCATTGACGGCGATCAGTCGATACCACCATAGCCGGCACCAGACGACGACACGCGGTTGGTGCAAAACTTTGTAGCGATAACGTAATATAGCATCGATCGTTCGAATCGGAGAATATAGTTGCGCGGGGCGGCGTCGCGACGGCCGTTCGGCATTCACCAACCTAGTGGCGGCGGCTTCGGAGTTTACTTGTTGGTCGTCAACGGCGGTGTCGGCCTCGGCGGCGGCGGGCTGCGGCGCGGCGTCGGCGCGCGCCGCGGGCTCCTCGCTGGCGCCGTCATCTACGCGAGCACACGGGTCAGTCCGCACCAAGAGCAGCACAGGTCGCTCGCCGGGAGCGACCTGCCCTGCGGGCCTCCTATCTTCACTCAACTCAAAACCAGTAAGATGAATCTCTTCACTTCTCTTCATATTGCGTAATGTAATTTCATCTTGACCTGAAAACTTGATTCGATATTAGCACCACTGTCCCTAGAGATGGATTGAGCGCTGGAGCGGAGTTGGAGCGCTATGTTGAATATTATTTTTGTACACTGGAAAGGCATGTGACAAATGTCTTGATTTGTAACATGATATAGAAGAACCGTGACATTTATGTTAGAAGATCAGCTGAAGGAGTAGGTCGATCTTTGGCAATTTTCTGAAGAAACCGGAACAAGTTCTCGTCCTATAATATGCTTGTTTGATTCTGTGTTGACAACCAGCAGCAAGTTCTGCATTGTGGTGCCTCCGATTGATACAATCTGAGTTTTTTCTCCACTATGACTGGTCTCTGTTCTCGCAGGTAGCAGCACTCCACAGAAGTCTTTGCAATTAAATATCTATTTATTATCCTTAGAATATTTGATAATTAGATAACAAGTTTAAACACAAACTGTATCACTGAGTAATAAAATTCAAGACTACAATTCTTTACATATAATCAGGGGAATGAAGGAACCATGTAATGTTGCGTTAACTTACCTTTTTTGAGCTTTGCAGTATTATCAGTCTGAAACAAGCAAATAATATATGGAACAGTTGCAACTGCATTCTTGGCAAGAGTCCAAGCAATTTTATTTGATTTTTTTTTGTCTTTTTTGAAGTATATTACATTAATACTCATAAATCTTCACTCATGTTAGACAACTATGACTGTTAAAAAATAAAGAAAACTTTAGAGAAAACATGTATTTAACAACAAATCTATCTGCAGTAATACAGTAACTTTGCATAAATGACTAGAATACACTATAAAAGATATAATACTTGAAAATATTCAATCTACTTCCATCATGAAGCCATTGGTGAGTTTAGGAGCAACAGTTGGTAAGGTGACAGTGACCCTAAAAAAATAAAACCGTACCTCTTCATTGAGCAGTTCATCTTCACCAAGGTCCAAATTGATGCTATCCTCTTCCAAATTATTTTCAGCCTTTTGATCTTCTTCATCATTTTCAACCTTATCCGGACAAGGTTTTTTGGACGGCGATGCATCAGGTTCATCATTGTTTTCACGTTTTCTGCTGGTTTTTTCTGTTCCATCAACATCCATTTTATCCTGAGGCTTCTCCTCATTAGCTGAAGCCTTTGGTTGGTTATCCTGTGATTCGGAGTCGTCTTCCTCCCCCGCGTCGTCCTGAACGATCATATCTTCCATTGCAGGAGTCTCTTCGGCCTCTTGTTCCACGGTGCTCTCAGAACGTCGCGTCCTCTTCGATGGAGTCTTACCCTCTGGGATGCTCAAGTCAAACTTAAATGTCTCAGGATCATGCCCCTCGTCTTTTAAATGCTAAAACAAACAAGCAATATTTTTTAAATTACGTATACAGATCATGGTCTAAGGTAGTGTCAGTTGGTGGGTGTAGTCGAAAGCATTTGGCCAAATCAATACGATTGCTACATCTTCTAGAATATTTTGTAAACAACGCGATTGGCCTGAATAAGAGATAAAGATAAACCATGTTATAGACGGTCTACCTTTGATAAACGCGTGATGAGCACACCGCGAACGCCACTCTTATCCAGGTTACGCTTTTCCAATTCGGCACGCAAGTCTATTACTCTTAATTCGTCTAGTACTCGCTTTCGGTCAGACATGTTATTTTTGGATTGCCTCTAATAATAGACGGCAATTCTGTTTATGTTAGGCGCAAGTTATATATTTCACAAATTATCTGAATCGAACGAATGCTACACCGCTCGTTTGACTTTCATTAAACAAAATGGCGACCAAATGGCGACGTAAGTATTATCTACACCCTACACCACCACCACGGTGTCCATTTTTTTTTTTTTTGGGAATTTAATGGCCTGGTTACTGGACTTTTAAGCCAAGTGTCCATAAAATTATAAGTAAAATGTTACCATATTAAGAAAAAAGTTCGAGTAGATCCTATATAGAGTGTAAACCATACCTTACATATTCATGGCTCATTGTTGGCTAGACAGCCTCATTTGCAGGTCAATATTTTTTTCTTTGTTATACCTATCTGTGATTAAACAGTCAGTGTCAAATGCTCCTAATAAATTAAAAAAAAAAAAAAACTGTGTCAAAATTGGTGTCAGTTCAGTTTGGAGTGTCAGTGTCAGTGTCCGTCGAGTCAATCATCATGAATATCAATCATATCATGTGATGTGATTGTGATATAGTGCCTGCCTGTGGGATCTTGTGTGTTTTGAAAACGCAACTCATGTCTCATGTCATATTGAATTGATTTATATTACTAGGTACTTTGTTTTGTGAATCATTCTGATGCAGTAATTTCTGGCTCATAGTATCTTGTACAATATATTTCACCATGGAATTAAAAGGCAAGTACCTACGTATTGAAAATTCTTCATAAGCATCTCAAATATAAAGTGAAATTATGTACCAAACTAACAAAAATATACTTTTGTATTATTATATTTATGAATTATCGTACTTAATTTTAATGTTTTCTTTGTAGAGGACAAGGATACAATCAGTATAGAAGAAGTGTCTGGTCTTCTTGACAAACTTACATTGAAGCAGTTGCACTTAATGGAAGAAAAAATGCAGAATATAATTGTTGTAGAGTCAAAGATTCATGAAGGCAGTATCCACCTTGCAAAGTCTAGGTACATTATGGGTCAAACGTCAGTGAGCACTGCTAGACTCCCAACTGAAAGCAGCCCAAACTTTTCTGCATCCACACTTGTGGAGTCTACAGAGGACCTGCAATTTCAGGTTGTAGAGAATAAATCAGAGGATACAATCAACCCACTTAGATGGTTTGGGATATTAGTACCTCAAAATATGCATAAGGCGCAAGAAATATTCAAAAATACAGTGAACTATGTGGTGGAATGTGCTGGAATCCAGTATCAAATATATGAAAATATGAGGAACATTGAGATACTCGAAAAGTATAAGCAGTTGCTGAAATCTGTTTAAATTATGTTGGTTTTGAAATAGTTTCATGGAAAGAAAACACAGAAGCATTAAATTGAATTCTTTAATTCACTATGAACAGGATGGTGATTGCTAAATACAATGTAACAAAGTATTCAATCAGTATGTATTGCACTGCATAAGCATAATACTTTAATTTGCACAAGTGTTTCATAACAAAGTCATTAATGGCCTGCCCTTTACAAACATAAATAGTTTTAAATATTATGCAACATTTTATACATAAAATACTCTTGAGTTGGTGTAATTTTTTTGTTTTAGTCTTAAAAAATAAAAGAGCTCTCACTGGTCAGTGTAGTGACGTAAATTACCTGGTTTACCATCATTTCACAAAAAACATTTCACAAATGATCATTTAACAAATAACAATTCACTAACTATTCATTTCACAAACATACCATTTCTCAAAATGCTCATTTAATAATTGATTATTTGAAAAATGTACATTCAGCAAATATGTACATTTTTCACTAAAGTCACTTTTTGGCCAGGTGTGGCATAAAATACATTTACGCACGCTGCGCGTACGGAAAAAGCCGCTTTCTGGTCAAGTGTAGACATAAAATGATGTACACAACACGGGAGGTAATAAAGAAAGCCCTCAATCGCATATTTACGTCCCTCGCTTGCAGCTCGGGCCGCAAACTTCTGCGATCTCGGCCTTTCTTTGTATTACCACCCTAGTTGTGTAATATACTATTTTGTTTGATTAATACTGTGTCTGCAATTTTTATTAGGGACAAATAAACAGGCAAGTACTTATTTCATACAAACACACGGTGTACAATGTACATTATTTGAATGAAACCCCGGTTTGGGAGGATTCTGCGGTGACTTGGGTGCAGAAAAATGCTTAGTCTGTGCGGAAAGAGAATAGGCGTGGCGAAAAACGGAACTAACCTAACCAGTATGGCCACAGAACACAAAATGCGGCACATACGATAGAAGAGCATTACAGCGCCCCCCAAAATTAATCCTATTCTCTTTCAGCACAGACTCAAACCATAGTGTTTTTTTTATTTCATAATACAAGTACAATATAAATTACACAATGTCAATTTATATGAATCTTATACTATGAGCGTCGAATGAAATAAAACTGACCTTTGTTTCTGAGGTTGTTCTACAATGCTAGAAGTATGGTTGTATTATGGTCGCAAGATACTTAACACTCCTCCTCACGTCGCTCGTTGTCGTACCTGATGGTGACTGGAAATATTTTGCTTTATTAGTAACTAGCATTTTCCCGCGGTTTCGCCCGCGTTGTTCCCGTTATTGTCCCAAAGGAACTCTTTACCGGGATATAAGTATCCTATGTTTCAATCCAGGATCCATCCAGTTGTTACCTCGTTATAAGGTAACAAACATCCAAATATCCAAACATCTTCACAAACTTTCGCATTTATAATATTAGTGGGATAAGTCTGAAGGGTTGCAGTCAATATTATAGCTTTGTATTGTGACTAACTATAACACGTAAATAACACAAAATACATTTACATATTCCCATTGTGCATATCTTGTCTAGGTCACACAATCCATTTTATTAAACGTTCATTTACAAAACGTTATTTTGCCAATAGTCGTGAATAATAAATGAATAGTTTGTCAAATAATGATTTGTAATATGAGGTTATTCAAATAAATAACTTGTGTAATTAATTATTTGTGAAACGTAATTTTGCAAAACGACTAATTTGTCATTACTTAGTTAATTTGCCAAACGTTATTTTTAAGATGAATATTTTTGAAACGTTTTTTGTGAAATGATAGGATACCAAATTAGCTTTTCAGAACAGCTGTTAATATCCAGAATGTTACAAAACTCTGCATATATTATAGAAATAAAGTACTTCCAACAATTGGTATCTTTTTTTCTTATTCTATGTTTGTATATTCAAGTAGAAGCAATTTGCTGTTGTTTATTTATTTATTTTTTGTTAAACTACGTAAGATTTTTTGATAAAATATGTTGATGGTTTGTTATATGTCTCCAAAATTACACACATTACACACTTGCAAAATGACAATTTATTTTCTAACTAATGAGGTCCAATTTCAATGTGCAATTATTATTAACTTGACTTTTGTTTAAACTGAGAGGCTAACAGGCATATCCCATATAATTGATTTTCTTTACTTGTTAACCCTTAAATGCATGATTTTTTGTGTAACTTTTTAATAAATTGAAATAGATGTGTCATGTTGTATAGATTGAGGGAAAAATAAAGAAAAAAATCATAGTAATTAAAAAAAACATATTTTTTCCCGAAAAAGGCTTGATGCAGATATACATCACTATGCATTAGCGTCTTAACGCGACATTAATTAACCTATCTTCCTAAGTAGGTAACTAATTATGAATCCACTATGAAACTACTAATGCAAATTAAATACACTATGTATATGTGTACTTTAAAAGGACTTTTTACTTTTAGGCCACGGATGCCAATTTATAATAAAATAATATCTAAAACATGTCAATGACTATACAAATAACGAAATAATAAAGTATATTCTAATACTTAGTACAACTGATTTTGCATGGTGATGTATTTATGCATCACAAACAAAACACAAATTTTCGGAAAACAATACTATTATTATCAAACCTGTTAATAATATACATTACACCTTTTACCCTTTTCAGAAGCAATTTTTGCTTGTAGTTTTTTTTTAATATTTATCAATAAAATTCGAACTTGTAAATTTCGCGGCGGTCAGTGTAGCGACTTACGCGCCAAACTTTGAAAATATGACACTACAGAAGAAAATACTGTCACAAGTTTATGGATGCGTACGGAATCTAACACGTAATATCACATTTATTAAAAAAAAGTAATAAATGTGATTTTGGATAGCTGCATATTGCTGCACTGGCCATCAAATATACGATGCAGATATACATCATTATGCATTTAAGGGTTAAATTAATTGTCATAGAAAAGTAACTTACTTATTCAATGACATCACAATCCAGTGTTCCTTGTAAACTTACACTAGTACCTACTTGTAGAGTGGCTAATGAAAGATGAGACTGAGATTTATTCAATTTTTTTTAAATGGCGACATTATACAAACGTCAAATGTGTCAAACGTCATTAGATTTCTGAGGATAGTATGCTGTGGTGATTTTGATACTCAATATGCAACATAAGAAAGTAACAGTTTCCGAAAATACTTACTGAATTCCTTTTGCTTTTCTTTCCGTGGCTAATGTGGGGAGTGAATATATCATAAATAAACACTAACACTTTAATAAAAACTGTGTACTTACCTACCAATTTGCACTAAAATCGGAGGAATTAAAAAAGTGACAACAAAACAAATATTGGCCCAAGTATCATTACCGTTTTTGTTAACAGTGCAACCCGTTGTTTTTTAAATTTGCCGCTAATTTTTAGTCTCATCTTTCAGTAGCCAGACTCTAGTAATCTGTTGCTACCCATTTGGGCTAAATTTGCATGTAGTGACTATGAAGTGCATAAAAACATGGCGCAAACTTAATCAGGATAGCCATTATAGCTGAACATACTACAAACAATCTTCATCAAATCATCATCTTAAAATGATGATGATGATGATGATGATGATGATGATGATGATGATGATGATGATGAATTATTGTGACACTGACAAAACTAGACTTTTCCTACTTACATAACTACAACAATAGATATATATTTTGTTGTTATTTGTATATAATCTGTACACGATATTAGTTCAATGTGTATTAATTCTGTTCGTCTGAAACTTCGGTTCATATCAGCCAGTAATGCTGCAACCGGCAAGTCTGTACAAGTACAGATTATTATTATTAGAAAATTTTCGTAGAACTGTACATTCATAGACACAGATTGACTAAGTGATAAATGCCGAGCATTTATTTTATTGTTACATACTAGGCACATCAATGCATTTATTTACTACATGCATATCTTAGATGCTAACTCTAAACCGACATTCATTTAACCCATTCACGGCTTAGTTCTTCATACGTCTTTGGCTTAAGGTGGATTTAGACCAAACGAATTCTAACACATTCTAACCCCAGTGGGGAGTGGGGGGCTGTGGGGAGTGGGGTTAGAATGTGTTAGAATTCGTTTGGTCTAAATCCACCTTTATACACGGTGGGGTGGGCCCGAATAACCTGAAAAATTTTAAACGCGTATTCCTGATGGTATTACAAGTAAATAACGTTATATCAACATAGGTCGAATTTTGTCATTTTACATTAATAGTTTTATGGAACAAAATAAATCAGTAAATTCAGCCACTCCTTATAAACATGTCCTTACTTGAGAAAAAGATATCAAAAAGGGAAAAAAAGCTGAAATGGAAACAAAAGGTTAATTTTTTGGATTCTTAGTCGCTTACCATCAAATACTGCGAGGTTTAATTGGACGGAGTTATGGAATAACGAATCAAGAGCTATGGAGTTCCATAGCTCCGTCCAATTGCTATTTAGTTAAAAGAAAAAAAAAATAGTAAAAGTATCTTAGTCACATAACACATTTATAAGGGCTTGTTACACACTTGGGAGTTTTCATTTAAAAGATAATGAATAGGTATCTCGGAAAGTACTTAACCGTTTTTCCACTATACATCATATAACTTTTTTTACTCCTAATAGGTAGTTGTTAGAATCTATAGTTAAAGTTTTTCGGGTTACTCGGGCCCACCGTGTATTTTACATGGCAGGCACATCTAACGCATTTTATTATTTTGTGACACATATTAAGCACTTATATGTTCTGTGTCTTGTGAAGATGAAATAGTGACGGAGTGATATTATTAACTAGGCATTCATTCTGGAAGCCGGAGTATAGCATCGTCGCCTGGTACCATGTGTATGGTGTGTACCTATGGGCCGATACAGACGGACTGCAACCCAACTGCAACTCCCTACGATTTGTATGGGAACTGCATCACAACTCGCACTCGCACTGCAGTCCGTCTGTATCGGCCGTAAGTTTTTTCTTGGCAAAGTGATATTATTTCTTAAAACATAAATATCTAGTAGGCAACAAAAATTAAGTCTCTGATATTGGTAACCTAGGTCACCTATTTACATCTCATCATGTAGTTGGAATGTTAAATAAATTATCGTTATCACCTAGAAGACTACTTACAGCCAACGGTATAGAAAACATTTTTTTATACTAGACACTTGTAAGTCTTAAATAAACATCGTCAAAATTTTACTACCAGTCCATGTGGCTTAACTATACAATCAATTATAACTTAATACCCTGGTAAATAAATAACATTTTCGTTAAAATCTCAATGTGACACACTTACCTATTCTAACACTAATCCAACTTGTGCAACGCGAGAAGACTATGGCGTTGAAATAAATAAAAAAAAAACCGGTCAAGTGCGAGTCGGACTCGCTCACCGAGGGTTCCGTACAAACTCATAAGTAGATACGTGAATAGTTCAACAAAAACTGTCTGGCCGTTAGCCTAATAGGAGCAAATAAGTATGTGTACGATTTTTCAAAATTTCTAAAAAACGATACAATTTAGCAAAACCGTTTTATTTTTCCTGTAATATTTAGGATGATATTAATAATTGGTAATTATTACAAATTTTTCTGTTCAGTAACTTCGAAGATAATAGGGGGGGAATGGTATTTTTTTGAACGTTTTTGGTCATAAATCAAAAAGTACAAAATTAAAAAAAAAAACAAAAATGGTTTTAGAATCTACAAACTAAGCCCTTTCATTTGATATCCCATTCGATATAATAGCTCTACTTTTCTTTTTCCACATCCCATTACGGACCCCTTTAAAAAAAAAGTAAAAAAGGTGTAAGATTTTTTTTCTATCCAATAGGCTCGAGTCAGCAATTTTTAACACTATTCCAAGTTTCAAGTCGATAGCATCAGTAGATCCTGAGATATCTTGCTGTGACAGACGGACAGACAGACAGACAGACAGACAGACAGACAGACAGACAGACAGACAGAGTCGCACCATAAGGGTTCCTTTTTTACCATTTTGGTACGGAACCCTAAAAACATCAAAATACGTAAATATTCAATTGAAGCTTCAGTATAAAAATAACAAGAACAATAAACTGTATTCAGTTTTGGGGGTTTGTGAAAAGTGTGCAATAAATTTGGCAATATCAGACAATCACCAAGTATCTATATTACGCCTCTACTTTATTTTCCCTATATTCCCTTCCCATTCGGTCAGATACCTACGAGGTACAAAAAGCATACAAAAGTTGTACCTCGCTAATCTGTCAAATAGTAAGGTACCTATAGTAATAGGATTGCCAAGATTGTTTCAATCAACTGGGCACATAATTCAACTTAAGTCTTAAATTATTTCCTACCGTAGCAAATACTAAGCTTTACAATGACTGGTTTTAATCAAATGCAACTGAAAACGAAGATTTATGGGTGCGTCTCACTCTGTAGAATAACATTTAATATATTTTTAACCCATATAACGATCAAATTACAGGGTGGGAGGGACTATACCGACATACTTTAGCCATGAATTCCTGGTGCTGTGACGAGTAAATAATGTTATATCAACGTGGGTCGAATATTGTCATTTTACATTAATAGTCTTATGGAAAAAAATAAATCAGTAAATTCATCCCCTCGTTATAAACATGTCCTTACTGGAGAAAAGTTATCAAAAAGAAAAAAAAGCTAAAATGGAAACGAAAGGTCAATTTTTGGCCTCGTAGTCGCTTACCATCAAATACTGCGAAGGTTAATTGCTGTTTAGTTAAAGGATTTAAAAAAAATTGTAAAACTATCTTAGTCACATTTATTAGGGCTTGTTACACACTTGGGAGTTTTCATTTAAAAAATAATGAAATATCTCTGAAAGTAAGCGTTTTTCGACTATACATCACATAACTTTTTTTACTCCTAATAGTTGTTAGAATGTACCTATAGTTAAAGTTTGTCGGTATAGTCCCTCCCACCCTGTATATACGAAGCCCTCCGCAATAAAGAAAAACCCCAAAACCAACCACCACTACTTCAATATGGATAGGTTCGTTAGTCACCTTGCGTTCCTCAGAGCGGAAATAGAAGCCGCGCCTAGCGGGGCTTCGTCGACTTGCTTACAGGCCTCTGCACAAGGTACAATTTTTTCTTATAAAAGGCTGAGGTTGATTTTTATGGTGATTTAAAGAAAAAAAAAACAACTGTCGAACAAATTATTGTTCTAGCAAATGGTGTATACCAAATATGCATTATGTTAACAGATGTATTTAATAAATAATCATTATATGAATTGTGATTCTAGTAAAGGAAAATATATGAATTGTTATTCTACCAAAAGTTTATTCTATTTCTGGATCAATTCTACACATTGAAACTATGTGATTTGTTGTTCTATATTGTGAACGTAAATACCATTTGTTGTTCGATTGATCATTACACACCCAAGATTTATGTATATCAGTGAGAACCAAGGTTATACTGGATAATAGATAAAATACCTCTAAATGTAAGATCATAAAATTAACAACAATAACTTACAATATATATCTTAAAACGCGTACAAAGGTTTACTTATAGAAAAAAATACATCTTTGAGAAGTGAAATAAACATTAGAGTTAAAAATTCAAAACGACTTAATTATTTTGCCGCTTTGTGCAGGTGTGCGGGTGTTGTAATGTGCGGTTTGATTACTTTGTGCTATCTGCATAGCATCACAACTAGACGCGACTGGAACATACGTTATATTACAAAAATTACAACAATAGAATAGTAAAAATATTTAACTACAAATAAATATCAAACTTAATAAACAAGCAAAAATACTTTATAGTAATTATTATGAAAATATAATGCAAAACACTTTTGTTGATGTGATAAGTAATTTAGATCCGTGTTCTATTGGACAGGCTAATATCGGATTATGTCAGAACTTTGTGAACATGTGTTCAGTTTGGGCGACCAATCTGTCACTTATTGTCTGTGGAGTCAGGTAACTTTCACATTGGCCCCACGTTGGGCGCCAGTTTGCTGATTGATCATTCATTCGTACAAATTATGATGTAAACGATATTAAGTACTTACGAGTAACAGTGAGGTCGTATAACTATTTCTAGTAATGGACGTGTGAGCACGAGCATGTCTCTCCTTATGCTATAAGTAAGGAATGATTAAAAACACATTGCCTTCTGTCACGGCGCCTGGCCGGCTACGGTTTTAAAACAATAACTAAAAACAAAAATAGTCCTTAATCATAGAAACATTGATACCATCAAAACCAAACCAATGTGCCTAATCTGGTGGACCATGTACCACGCACGTCACCAGATTCACCACATTAATTTATGAGACTGTCGAAATAGATCGAATGTTAATTAAGCATAGCCATAAAGATAATTTATTCAAAATGTTGGTTATTTTAGATTTTCTTAAATTTTAAACGATTTGCATGTTTCCCACCGTTAGTGGTGCAATAAGCAAATGATGAAAAGTTTTCAGACTCAGGAACAACCATCTTTAGAGCTTTTATGGCAATCAATAATCTTTGGTATATGAAAGTATGGACGTCAGTGACTTGATATAGACAGGTAACTATGCATATTAAATCCGTATAATAAATGCAAACGCGTAACAAAAATCACAGCACAATGTTCTTGTACCGACGAATAACACAGTATCGGTCCAAACTTTATCGTAGTAACAAATAGGATTAAAAACCGTTAATTGTTCACTTCAGAAAGCGCCACTCCCGAGAGTTTTGTTGTTGGCGAAGATTGTCAATAAACGGAACTATTATGTGGTCAACTTGTACCATTGCACAAACGTAAAAAAAAATATTAGGTAGTGTTTTTAATAGAACCTGGCTTGTATTTAGGTTCTCTCGAATGGCTTAAAATTCTAGCATCCCGGTATAAAATAGAAGGGTTACGCTTCTTTCTTTAGAGCAGTGGTTCCTAACCTTTATTACTACATCACCCACAGGCCCCATCGAGATTTATGTTGTTACCCCTTCCAAAAATAGGTAATACAGGCAATCTATCTAATTACATGAAATTACTCAAGGAAAAACGACTTAATATGAGTATTACCCCTGAGAAAACTTAATTTTACCCCTAAAGCGGTAATTACCCCCAGCTTGGGAACCACTGCTTTAGAGGTACGGAACATCAAAAATAATAAATAGGGTACACTCAATAGTGGCGCCATCTGCAGTGGAGTTTTTAACCTCACACGTGCACGCTTAGTGTAAGTAGCGGGAGTGAGTCCCAAAGGGGAGGAGTTTCCGTTTAACCCTTGTCCCTAGTATCGGAGTATTCGGTGGCAGCGGAGCGCCACTCGGAGCGCGTGCAGGCGCCGTCGCGCCACCACGCCTGCACGTCGGGCCGGTGCGTGACGCGCTGCCGCCGCTCGCTCGCGTGCAGCATCGCGCACACGCGGCAGAAGAAGTACGTGTTTATGAACTCCCCTGTCCCCTGTGTCAATCAAATATACACTAATTGATCTCCTATGGCTTATAAAATTGAGATAAATATTAACCTTTCGTATGACGGAGAGGCTCGCAAGCTTTTATACTTAGATATACCTAGTGCAGTTCGTACGCTACAGGTAGGTATAGGTATCAGTGGCGTAGCGTCAACTATGTTCTTAGTCAAGCCGGAGTAGATTTGGATTACTTTTTCTTTAGTAGTAGATACTCCGGTCATATGCTTTAAAATAGGCAAGCCGGTGGGAATCAGGTTTTATGGACGCCACGCCACTGATAGGTATGGATCTGGGCCATGTAGGGTTGCGAGATGTCCGGGATTGTCCCGGAATTATCGTTCTTGTCCCGTGTCCAGGAATTACACTTTATAGTCCCGGAATTCGAATACCTAGGTACTTCTAGTTTTTTTTTCAGTATGTTATTAGTAGGTACAATGGGTATCTTACCTACGTGCGTGTTTGTAAAATATTACAAGTAAAGCGATTTACTGAAATATTTATCTATTTTCGTATATTTTCCTATGGACCGAATTCGACTGGCGTAGCTACAATGAATGACACCCGGGCATATCTATGTTGCCATGTTAAGGGGCCATTCATTTATTACGTAAGACGATTTAGGGGGGAGGGGGTCATCCATGTCTTATTTTCCTTTAGATTCTTACGTAATAAATATTAATAGGGGGAGGGGGTCAGCCGATTCAAATTTTTTCTTACATAAGGGGGGAGGGGGTCAAAAACTGCAAAAAAATCGTCTTACGTAATAAATGAATGGACCCTAATGATATGATAATGGCATTCATCCGTTTTCCTGGTCGCTAAATAGTAGGAGCTCGCGAGCAATCTTCTCTTTGCAGAGCTGTGTATGACAATGGAGTTTCTAAGGTCTTACCTTCCATTTGAAGTAGGAGTTGTATAGCGCGTCGTCGCGGTCGAGCCGCTCGAGGTAGGCGGCGAGCTCGCGCGGCGACGCGAACTCCTCCACGTGCACGTACGAGTTGTGCGGCGCCACGGCCGCGTACTCTGACGCGCGCGCGCCCATCACTATCGGCAGCACGTCGTGCCTGGAGAAGGCAATATGTCATCCATTTTCATTAGTAGCTCCAGACAGTTCGAGTGCGGTGCGAGCTCATACAAACAAATACATAGAGGCGCGGTGTCAAAGGTATCGTCGGTGTCTTCAAAGGTAAGCCGAGACAAAGTTAGCTTACTTCTTCTTTAAGAGCCCGTAAAACCGATGCTTGAATACCTTAAAATGGGGTCGAATGCAGGACACGTCATTGGTACCTGCTTACTATGACCAATTGCACCGTTTTTGTACTGTACCTAAGCGTTGTTAAATCAGAAAACCCACTTGAACAACATACATGGGGAAAACATGCGTGTTTTTATAGTCAGTTGGCACGCGCGGTTAATTGCGCATACTAAACACGCCGTAAGTAGGCGACCACGGCTTTCATAGCTACCGCGCGCACTGCACACGCTTGGCGTCGCTGACATGCCGCCCCTGTCCAATATATAAGCAAGAGAAGGGTAAAGAAACTCACTGCAATCCATTGACAAAGAACTTTTCAGTGATGTAATCTCTACAGTTGGAGTTCTCAAAGGCGAGGTAAAACTTGTAGTCCTTGTCTAGCATCTCGAGGCAGTTAGGGTCGGGGCGCGGGCAGTGGTGCGAGCCGCACGCGCCGTAGATGTCCACGGCGATATGCTTGGACAGCTGTCGCGCGTACTGTAGGCGACGGTTGCGCGCGTGGCAGTTCGATACGAACCACGCCACCTGTTGACAATGTAGCAGTATTTTACTGAGTGAAGGGACTTTATGGGGATCGGCTAAACAGCATTCGTGTCGTCGGAAAATAAAGGAGCCTTTTCACACCTCCTATTCACTATTCAGAAAAAAGTATTTTGCTACCTCATAAGACGGATCAAAGTGATACTTTTCTGTTCAATGACACCAGGGTAATTTGAACCTACTTAGAATATGCCATACCATAGACAGCTTTATTGGTATATTACACACAGAAGGCGGTATAATAAGGAATGGCCCAGATCACAGGTGTTTGCGGTTCGAGCCACAGGCGAGGGCCATAAATATAATATGGAAGTGGTAAATTCGTCCCGTCCGTAAAAAATAATAAACGTTTTATAAGATAATAAGAGACTATAAATTTTACAATTTAACATTTCATTTTATTAAGAATGTGTGATGCTCTTTGATTAATTATATATTTCGTTATTTTGGTAGGTAGCGTTTGTATTTGAATTTTCCTTATAGTCGGTGTGAAAAGCAGTATGTCACAAGGTAGCAAAATTATTTTCACCACGGGCGTTAAACACTTGAATCCCTCACTACGCTCCGGATTCTACTTTAGAATCCCTCGCTACGCTCGGGATTCAATTGTGGAATCCTTCGCTTCGTTCAGGATTCAATGTACGCCCTCGCCGTAAATACATCATTTTGCTCCCTTGTGATTGTGACACAATCTACTATTAGACGTTTAGATACCTAGCGCTAATTTCTTCCGGTACATTTCGGGACCTCGCTTCGCTCAGTTAAAATATAATGCTCGTAAACAAGTCAGTCTTTTTTAATCAGTTTAATTAGCTTGCGACGAAGAACAAATCGCGACAAGTTTCGTCAAACTAGAGTCAGCCTCGGGACTGTCTTTCGTTTCCATAAATTTTTAACTCTTAAGTATCGTCTTTTTGAACAATATGTACCTACTGGACAAAAATTGCGATATAACAAAACTCCTTTGCACACACATTGAGTTCCAATAACAGACAGTCTCAATTGTGGCAATACAACATTATGTATGATATGTACCTAAGTTCAATTTAGTAACGATGGTTGGTCTGATGGTAGGTATGAGGTAGATAGTGAAATACCTAGCTGATAATTTAAAATAAAGTGAAATTGCTTAAAAGTTATTTAAATTATGCACATGTTTAATGTATTTTTTATTTCTCTACATTGTCAAAATACCGTACTAGGTAGGTATAATTAATTTTATTGATAACGTACTTAAGTAGCTGTCGCGCAACGAGTAATTTCTACCGGATGGCACGGCAACCAGTAATCGGGTAAAGTGCTCACGGCAAGCGATAAGGATTTGTAATAGCAAAGTTGTACACATGTTTACTTTTACTGCCATCACGGTTTCTTTCGTCATGGTAGATCATTATTTTCTAAATGTTGCCACTCTGGCCACGACAAACAGGGTCGGACTAATTATACGGTCGAATGGTGTTTGCATTCCGGGCTAAGAGATCCTGCGTGGACCTACGTGGACCACCTAACCTATTCACCCCATAGTACATATAGATGCTATAATATCACCCGTTCCAGTCCGATCCTGATAAAAACTATAACTAGGAGTGGCATGGCATCAAAAATACCATATAAGAAGGAGCCGAAGAAAATTTCGATGTTTTGAAGAAGTCTACTTCTTCAAAACATCGAAATTTCCTCAGAGGGTTTCAAAATAGGCAAGCTAAAAGGAAACGGATTCTATGGAGGCCACACTAAAACCATAATAAGAAGACTATTTGTTCATTAATATGGACCCCTTAGGGAAGCATACAAGACAAACTTTCATGTGTCCTTGATTTTTTTTTCTCTGATTATATTCGGAAACGGTGTCCTTGACAAAAAAAGATTAAGAAACTCTGCTCTAGTTGGTAATCAGTGTCCATCGTTCCCTAATCGATATTTCCAATAGATACCTTCTTAGTTTTGTTAGCAGCGTAATTCCTATCCAGCTTGTTATCCGTTATCAGCGGGTCGTGGTAGACCCAGCGCTCGTAAGGTGTGACGATGTCGGAGTCTCGTCGGTACGTGGCCGTCCAGTTGAACACGTCCAGTGATGCCGGCCGGAGCGACGCGGTGTGGTACGGGCATTCCAGGTAATACAGGATCCAGATCTGGAAAACAAACTTGTCTATCACAAATCACATAAAATCATTTATTTACCGCTTACCGCTTAAATATGAATGTTAACTACCAACCTAATTCTCAACAACTAAATACATAGTTATCGTACGTACATTGTTCCATCCAAGTGTAACCCTTTTCCGCTGTTAACCGTCTAATTCAGGGGTTCCCAATCTATTCAGGCCGTGGTGCACTTTCCTACAAGTTTAGTAGGGCCATTCTCCGAGCGTTTTGGCCGCGTGGTTTGACAATCATTGTTGTCCGACTATTATTTACTATAACGAGAGGACAAATCGTGACAATTTTGATAAAACTAGACTGAACCTCGGGACTGTTTTTCGGTTTCATAAAAAGTTAACTCTGCCTAGAGTTAACTTCGTTATTTTGAACAATATTTACTGAGACAATAATGACGAAAATAAAACGCCGTAAAAACGCTGAATATTTCCCAGTACTTCTTCACGGCGCAGCACAGCAGTGAACTAGGGTAGGGTTCACTCAAGATAGGTATTGTTGCTTTATAGGTACCCGCGAATATTTGTGGTTTCAGATAATGATAGAAGATCGACTCACGATGCTCCTCTTTACTTTCTACGGCGCACCAGGGTGCCGCAGCGCACACTTTGGGAATCCCTGGTCTAATTTATTTCGACTCCGTAAACATGAATGTGATTGAACAGGTGTCGAAGGAGATTCGAGGTCGTGAGGCTATTAATATGGTCGATAAAAAGTATTCAACATATATTTAGTTACTTCGCTACAAAGTTTAGGTAATACTGATTTCAGTACTTATAATTTTTTTCCAAAGTAGGTAAGTAGGTACAGGTCGATTCACGAGAGCTGGCATGAACCTATTTTTATTTTTTTAAATAATTAAATAATGAAAAAGTGTTATGTAAGTACTTCCTAACATATAAGAACTTCACTCAACAGTGACAAGTGACATTACCAGCTCTTGTGAATCGACCTTGTAACGATTTTTACAATAAATTAATTACACTGAAATGTTGTTTCTGAATAGGTTGGCGTCAGCGGAACCAGAGCTCCATGGGTCTGATAACAGCCTACCCCAGTCCATCGCGGACATGTTGCGGATGAACTCCGTACACCCAGTGTTAACTGCGGGACCCCACGCGATCCGTGGGTGCGTAGTTAATACACAGCATAATTCTTACAGGAGTTACAGGCAGTAAGTACTCCGTAGGCACAGTATAATAGCAGTAATTTTTCTTCCTACAAAGGTACATCGAGCTGCTTTTATGTGTGCGCGCCGTAAACGAACGCACTACAAGCAAAGTTTTACGAATGCGTAAGAATGTCCCAGTACAGATCGCATTGCCTGCGCCTCGCCTTTGAATACGTATTGCGCTCCTAAACGGTTGAAATTTGACTACTTGTCTGTTCCTAACTAATTGTTTGAATACTTTGCCCCAGGCACCCAGCCCGTTGGCTAGCAGTTCTTTATTTTTTAAACGTGCAAAGAAATATTGACATTACATGCTAAATAATAGGCCGCGAAGTAGGTACCTCGTTTCCAGTGCGGCTAGACGAGAAGGCCTTTAATGGAATTTCATACAACATTGCCGGCTTAGGTCTGCAGGATATTTTATTTTTCACATTTATTTGTGACACAGTATCACGGCGTTCAGCAGTTTTATTTATATAAAATCGACATGAACATAACAAATAAAACATAATCAATTTCCAATAATTTTAAATTGCAAATTTAACTACACGAATGCACATTTAAAATATTCGCGGTAAAAATGTGTACTGAAACTAAAATAGGTAAAAATTCTGTAATTCTATTTTTTGTCTACTTTGCTTTTAGTGTCTCTAGAAAATAAAGTTTGATTTTTCGGCCTCGCTTTCGCTCCGCTGGACGCTCGGATGTACTCGGCCGGCAACCCCTTACTTCCCGGTCTTTGCACTAATGTACTATTACCGGCACCTCCTCGTCTTTTGGCTGACTACAATATTTTTACGAGTATGTATAATGTTAATGTTCTATGTTCTTCGACCTACCTGGTTAGGCGGTCGCTTCACATTGAACGGTGTGTGATGGTCTTTGAACAGGATGGCGTCAGCGGTGGCCGCGTCCCGCGCGTCCGCCGACAGCGTGCAGCGATCCACCGGGCACTTGTTACGGATGAACTCAGTGCGCCCACTCGGGACGCCCCAGGCTCCCAGCCCGTTGGCCAACAATATCTTCTTTATTGGCACTTCTTCGTCTTTTGGAAGCCTATACATTAGTTGCTCCACCATCCTGAGAAATAAAAATTATGTTTTAGGTTACAACATGGATGGAATGGATTATCTAACGCTACGGTTACATTATCGGGATTCGGCGAAGGTTCGTGCTGGCGTCTTGTTCTTTTTATCTGTCAGAGAAAGAGACACCAACACGAATCTTCGCCGATCCAGATAATGTAGCCACGGCATAATAGACTTAACTACTTTTGTAAAAGAAAATGAATTAAAATAAGAATTAAGTACGTACACGAGCCACAAAAAAGTTAATAGTGTGGCGGTACTATGAAGACTGCAGCAACCACATAAAACGGAACATAAATCAGGATTATAAATAGTACCTGCTGACTGATTCTGAAAGATTTCAAAGAAAGAAATACGATAAGTCGATTTTAGTTGGTATGGTTTAAGCACAATGTATGTCTTTATAACTACAAAAATACGAGAATACATTTTATGTACACGAAATGCCCTCATTCCAGTGCATTTTTCAATTACCTATTAATTTTAATTAATTGAATTGTTGAATAACGAACACTGGTCGAGTATATTTAAATATTCAGCTAGTTAATGTAATCGCGATATCGGGCTATTACTGAACAAAGTGGAATTAATAATACCGATGGATAAACTTATGTGACGGATTAAAAGGCTATAACAGGTTTATTAAACCATACTTATCGGTTTTAAGAATAGTATACTTACATAGTTCGGTACTAGGTCGACATCCATAGGTAATATTACCCTCTAATATGTGTCGGTAGATAGGTAAGTACACATTAAGTTTACAGATCACACTAATTTTAATTAAGAGTTGCCGCTACGCTACGCTAGGAAGTTTAATTAGTAAGAATTAGGCATAATTCTATTAAAATTGTCAAACTTTTCATTTACACGGGAACAGCCTAGCGAGATGCGGGTGTGTAAAGGACTGCTGGTATAAGTCCCACTGGTACTTGATATACTTACCTGTCTTCGCCCGGGCGCGTCTTTCGAAAATGGTTATGCGGTGTGCGGGTCGGTCTACCACGGGTGACCACGGGCGCAGCTCTCCGTTCATGTACCGCTGCTGCCTGGTATAAGTCGGTAGTTGCCTGTCTTAGCCCGGCGCGTCTTTCGGAAACAGTGTAGTGGTGTGCGGGTCAGTCTTCGTGTACGGCCTGAGTGGACGCTCGAGCAGGGCGTGCAGTGGGGCACGGCGTGCGGCGTGCATGTTAAACAAATGAAGCCCATACTGGCGTCCTGAGTGCACGCTGCACAAAACCCTTTGACGCTGGCCGTCACTCTGCCCCCCCCCCCCCCCCTCCCCCGCTGGACGCGACGCTAGATGCTCGCCACTCAGGCCGTACCTACACTTCCACGGGCTCTGCTCCCCGCCCTTCGGGTCCCACTGCTGTCTAGTATACCTAAGTCGGTACTTGCCTGTCTTCGCCCGGCGCGTCTTCCGGAAACAGTCGGGCGGTGTGCGGGTCGGTCTGCCACGGGCGCTGCTCTCCGCCCTTCATGAACCACGGTCGCCGCGCCACGTCAGACATTTCGTCCACCGCGGGTGTTTCCTCGCTCTCCGCGATGTCATTCAAAGCGTTCTGTAACAAAAATGGTACCGTACTGTATCAGTCCCAGTTGCGCGATATCGTTTATCCCCGCTATTCCTTCCTTTATACTACACAGCGAAGCAAAAAGAACAGTTACTTATGAATGTTATGATTTTAGTAGCGTAGAATTATACTAAGAAATTGGTACAACCGTCGCACAAACATTGTCATTGCAACCTAACTATTATTAAACGCAAAGGCATGAGAAGTGAGTGTTGTTTAACGCTGGGAAAATGCAGACGACCGGGACGCCCGTACGACGGGCTATTGCTAGCCCAAAGATTACCTACCAGCTGTGCCTTAGATTTAGACTTATACAATAGTTTACCTGGAGATGTGCTTCCTCCCGCAAAGGTGTTGGCTGCGCGGGCACGGAGTGTGGGCGCACGGGCGCCATGGGCGGCGGTCGCGGTAGCAGCATTAGCGCCAGCGCAGTTAGCGCCAAAGGAACGAGGAGCGCCACGCGCCGCAGCGCCCGCGCCAATCGCGCCCACATTCTGGCCACGGCGTTATCCGCCACTCTGTGTGCAAAACATGGTATATTTACACTTATTCTATATTTAAATAGGTATTTAAATGAATTCTTAACAGAAACAAAGGGATGGCTAAACGGTGGGATTAGGAGCATGATATTTTCTTATTGGAGCTCTTTACCTACATGACGTTAGGTGGGCATTTAGAGACGGTCTTTAGAAAATGATCACTTATATTGCACCCCAGGTAATGAAAAATCTTCATTACAAACAATAAAGTCGCTAGAGCATTAAGTGGCATTAAATAATGAAAGCTGACTAACTTATGGAAAAACCACCCGATCGTATTCCAAATTTGTGGATACGAAAATACACAAAAAGGTAAAAATAATTACGACACCAAAAAAACTTTTTGTTGGGTTGCCAGATTTTTTTTGATCCTGTGAGGGACAAGTGCTCATTTTGGCAAAAAAACGGAATTTTTAACTTTTCCCCGGGACAAACATGAAAACATGTATTTTACTTTGTTAGTTAGTAGTTATGTTTTAAAGAAGATTGTGTAAGTTTTAACATATATTTGTTTGATTTTACATACTTATTTGTAAAATTCAATGCAGCTATAATCATAGTTGAAAGCGGTCATTATTCGCTCTTTATCAAATCCGGAGTACATTTATTGCGCACATATTATCAGTCATTTCAATGCCATAAAGTGACACCTGGCCATAAAGTGCTATGCGTATGGAAAAAGCCGCTTTCTGGCCAAGTGCAGACATAAAATTATGAACCTACACAACACGGGATGTAATAAAGAAAGCCCTCGATCGCATATTTACGTCCCTCGCTTGCATCTCGGGCCGCAAACATCTGCGATCTAGGCCTTTCTTTGTTTTACCACTCTAGTTGTGTAGTGTACATACTATTTTAGTGCCTCTGCGTACTTAATCCCTTATCTATAGTTGTAGGTATAGATAAATTTCCGAGAGCACGGAATTGCGTATGTAGTGGTATTGCGTGTTTACAGGCATTCTATATATTATTATATTATTATATTTGAATTTTCTATTTTCCCGTACTATCAGCATAAAAAAAAGTTTGTTATATATTGAAGAAGTAAACACCAAAATAACGCCAGTGTCAAATTCTAAATATTATTTAAATTAAGAGAAATACTTAAATGATTCTCCTTTTCATGCGAACGGTACAACCACTACTAATGCAATTCCAAGCTCTCGATGAGCTGGCATAGTCAGTCTGACTAAAGCTCCCTAAAAATAAAGATTTAAAAAAAAACTCGATAATTCATCTAGCTAGGTATACTTGTTACCGACCTCTACACTGCAGACTGCCATGCCTAATGTCGGCGAATCCGCCCACTTGCGTCCACTATCGCCATGATACTAGTGATATCTGCAAACATGGAAACAATCCCTTTATTTCAGTATATTTAATTACACGCGGATAGTTTCCAATTTAAATATTGATTTAAATTGGGAATTATCGCTATCGTAACGCTCTAATTGTAGAGCGTGTGCACATTATCTGGGGGCACGGCAGTGCCCCCGACAAGTCGAGCAAAATAAAGGCACGGCCGTACCATCCTTTTCTCGAAGCCATTCAGGCCATTTTCAGTCTCCCGTAATTTTGTGCTAGCTAAAGCTAGAATCCTGAATTTTCAGGGATATATAGGGCATAATAAGACTTAAATACATTCTCAATAACATTCAATTTAAACGTATAGTTTAAAAACTATTGCACGCTGGACTGACTCACTGACTAATGACCATCATAATTTTAAGGTACTTCTAGCAGACCCACTAGTTCCAAATTTTAAACATAATTAGTTTTTAGCCTATCATGTCATGCAAAACCTAAAAATATTGTAATTTCAATACAAACTGCATAAGTAAGTTTGTAATCCTATACAAATACAGGCGATTTCAAAGTTACTTTTGTAGTTAAAATGGGAAATAGAATGGATTGGAATGTATAATAGCTTTTTATTTTAGATTTATATGTGGTGGTCTTTAGTTTGTTTATAAATTATTATTTATTTGTTTGATAATTAAAAATGTGTTCCTATTTCGTGATTTATTATCATTCACTTATTTGATAAAAAAACGTGGTTGTCGGTACAATATTTACACGATAATGATACGACGATAATGATCAAAGTAGGTCGTTCTACAAAAGGCAAGTATTATCGGAGGGTGTGTGAACTTGACTCGGTTTGTTAAGACTCAGATGCTAATAGAAATACCGCTTGTCGTCTACGCATACACATGTTAAAAACTTGTAACTGCACTACAATACTGTTTGTTAGAATAAAATAAACATCGTCATACGGCGTGTCTGTATTCAATGTATACAGTCGTGATGTTAATGTTATGGCTTGGCAAAATAATGAACACTAGTGTCTGCATCAAATTACAGCAGCTACTTTGCGGGATGCTACTACGAAATTAAAAAAATAATGCAGGCTCTTTTAACTAGCCTAATTAAAAGGCCTTTAAATGCTCATCAGTATCAAGCCTAATAAAAAGTCTTGATGTTTTTTCGACGTCATCGTCACCTTCTTTAGGAATTATGTGTCAAGAGTTACATTGCCAAAATACACGCTGAAATCCCGTTTTTTTGCTCCCGTACACGCAATAAAACCGAATATAATGTTCATTTATTTCTTGGTATTAATGGGATCAAGTTTGATTAAATGTTCGAATCTAGAGTGCCATTACGATAACTCTGCAGTGGATGGAGTACCTACATGGCAAGACCTCCATTTAAATAAGTATGAAAATGTGAGTTTTAACTACTACTACTGCAGAGTTATCGTAGTCGCACTCTAGGGAATTGTGTTGAAAAAGTCGCGTTATAAACTAGGACCATATATTATATAGGCCAGTCTGACGCTGCCTTAGAATATGGTAGAATTGACATACTGGAAGGTACGAGGTTTGAATGAAAAAAGGTTGAAAAAAATGTCGTATTTATAGGCAGTGCTGCGTAACAAATGTCATGTGTACCTAATCGATAAATCGTACTAATCGAAGAGTAAGATAAGAGTACCTACACATCAAAGCTGCAAGATGTTTATTTGTTTCACGGCATTAATGGCATCGACAATCATGTAAAGCACTAATAATTTCAAACATATATCGTCGACCGTGGGCTGAATTACGGTAAGGGACATTGTTTTGCCTGTCCCTTACCGTAATTCAGCCTACGGTCGACGATATGTATACGTACGTTTTATGGCAATTTATAGAATTTTTCTACTCCTGTACATTTTATCTGTGTTTTACTTGGTCACGAACACTAATAAAATAATAATAATAAATAATAAATAAATACTAGGGGACAATCTTACACAAATCGAACTAGCCCCATAGTAAGCTCAATAAGGCTTGGGTTATGGATACTAGACGACGACTAATATAAGAACATACATCATATGAGTTCAGAGAAGTCTATACTCTATTCCCCATAACAGCACTAGTGTCGTTATAGTCACTTTACGTTATTACTAGGTTAAACTTAGGTCAAGGATTAAGCGCTCAATTGTAACTTTACGATAAAAATGCACTATTACCAACTTAACAAACAATTAAATTCCTACGGCTTTTAAGAAAAACAAAACTTTCCGAACTAAATTCATTGATGCCAACATAAAAATAAAGTATTTTTAATATATTCACTGCGTGTCAATTTAAAATAAAATAAAAAGTTTACCATAGACACATACTGTCAGTCATACGTCATATTTGCCTTGTTTGCAGGTTATGCCTTGTTTGTATTTTATATTTTAAATAACCTAGTCGTAGAAAAAGTAGGTATTGTATGCAACGTTGTATAATTAAGTCAAAAAACGCTCATTGCGTCTCTATTTGCGATACTCGCCGCGTTCGCGGCTCGTATCGCAACTCACGCAATTCGCATTTTTTGAACCTTCTTATACAACTGTTGCATAAAATACTATTACGTACTTGGAAAAGTAAAAATTTCGTACAAATTCCATTACATAGCTAACATTAGCAGTAGATAACATTAGCTATGTGAAAACAGGCAATTAATACAAGTTTACGATTATCAAATGTAAAATTATGAAAAAAAAATCATAATATCTTAAATATTAATCATTCCTAAGATATGAGCGCCGATAGGCAATTGGTCGGCGGCGGCGCGCCGATCAAAATCGGTCGGCGGCGGCGGCGTCGTCGGCGGCGTGACCTTGAGTTGCCCAAGGAAGAAAAAATCCTACAATAGGGATGATGACTGGGTTAAAAATATGTAATTCTATTTAGTCCGTCAGTTAGATTATGGAATGACACGTATTTTTTGGTTTATCAAAATATTAAAAATCGACAAAGTTATAGATCATCAAACTTCTGGAGTGGGGGCTTGTGACGTCACTCTTGAGTACAATTTGTACTCAAGAGTGACGTCACTCGAAACTTCTAAGCACTCTATTCTCGTCAGTTTTTGTTTGTCAAACAAAACAAAAAATACGTGTACAATATTTTTTCATAATGTAACAGACGGACTAAACAGTTTTTTTTAGTCATCTAGCCTATTTCCGATAGAAATACCTTTATAATCAATACTAGGTATGCATAATCAGCAGCAAAAAAAACTGGTTTTAGTCTTAAATTATAACAAATTTACGGCGTTGCTTAGGTAGTTTACCCTTTTAGCTCCATAGAAACAGTAGAGTATTGTATTACCAAAAAGCCTTTTATTTTTAATCAACATTACAAAAAGGAGGTCCTACTCTCTACTCAGGTTACTAGATAACGATGAGATTTAGATGCCAAAGCAAATTCGATAAAGCTTATTGACATGATCATGTAGATAATACCTACAGTTTAATCTTGGTTAATATGAACGGCACAAATTGGTATTTAATCTGGTGCAATACATAATCATGAACTTTACAATGTTTGGCCGTAATTTTTAACGTCTTTAGTAGATTCAGCTGTAATTTTCATATCAGTACCTATCACCATCAAGATAATCCGACATTACATTAGTCCTTGCTTGTATATCATGTCTTTTCGGTCGTTATCATACTTCTTTACCATACTGTAGAGTCTGTGCGGAAAGAGACTAGGATTTAGATTGGGGGGCGCTGTAATGCTTTTCTACCGTATGTGCCGTATTTTCTGTCCTGTGGCCATACTGGTTAGGTTAGTTCCGTTTTTCGCCACGCCTATTCTCTTTCCGCACAGACTCTAGCTAAATTTTTCTAAGCCGACGCTTCTATGGTCTAAATACTTATGAAATAATATGGTGCCGATTTTGATTTCGTTTTAGTTGTTCTTGAGACAAGGCAACTTAAATAATGAATGTCAAAGCTATTAGATTTGCAAGGGGCAAGTGGTGAAACGGTACCCCACCCCACATTAGAATTCCATATCCCGATTATGTATGACTTACTAACTAATAAAATAAGTATAGTTTTCCACATTTCGATTCGTAATTTTGCGTATAAAGTTACTAGTCCCGCGGCTTCGCCCGCGAGAATTTTTCGAACCGACTGTTTCGTACAACCTTTCATCCTCCGTTTTTAACTGTTTAAGAGTTTAACTTAAAAAATCCTTTCTCAGTGCGTTTCGTTCGACGGCCCCTAAAGAACATGTGTCTCAAGTGTCGTTCCGTTAGATAGCGGGAACTAGAAGCAGTGGTTTATGTTGGACGATGCTTGTCTACTGACAGACTTCATCCAACCTTAGTCACGGAATTGTTTTATATGAATAGAAGATCAGAAGTGCTGTAGGTATTTGCCATTAAGGTTTTCATCAGATATTAACAAATTTACGTGTATACATATGTAGGTAGGTATTGGTATGCCCTATCAGTAACACAATCGGGCCATATTTGACGGCGATATCGAGCAACTCGCATAAAAATAATGACTTGCTGTGAAGTAAGGTAAACGTCGTAGTGTTTGACACGCTAATATCCAACTATCGACACCATGCTGTCACCTCTATTGCGAATGATTTAAGATTCAAGATGGCAGATATCCGAATGTGGAATGAACGCCATGCCGCGATTTTCCCAGGAGCCGGAGGAGTATGGAATTCTTCAAGAGGCGAGTGAATAGGTTTTTGACAACACGCAGTAGGTAGGTACGTAATGCTCCCGGCGTTGCGAGCGTTACGGTGCCTTTCAGTTCTTACCATCAGACAGACCGTACGTTTGTTTGCCACCTAGTAGTATAAAAAATCTAATAGATCTGAACAGCGAACGGGTACTTATATTGTATTAAGTTAGTAATAAAAATCAATATATTTTCCGTTACCCCAGGTCGTAAGTGGCGTTTAAGAGACTAAACAATACTGTCGTCCTATGACTAAAACCCGGCTATAGTCGGACTAGTACGCTAAGTTTGCAGAGGTCGAAAAAAGGTTTTATTCAAAAATATATATATGGCAACATGAAGAAACTACAGCAAGAGGATTATTTAATTTTGGTACTTCGTATATTTTTTTTCCTTTCTTACAAAATGTGTCTGCATATCTACTGAAATAGATATCTGGGTCAGTCTTGCACACATCCATCTAGTCCAGTGGTTCCGAACCTGGGGGTAATTACCCCTTAAGGGGTCAAATTAAGTTTTCTCAGGAGTAATACTTACACATATTAAGTTGTTTATCTTTAAGTACTTTCATGTAATTGCCTGCATTACCTATTTTTTGGAGGGGTAACAACATAAATCTCAATGGGGCCTGTGGGTGATGTAGTAGTAAAGGTTAGGAGCCACTGACCTAGTCCAACCAAACTAAGAGATTTGTTCCAGGGTCTTGGATAATTTCTATGTATTTAAGTATTATATTTAAATATGTACATGTATAAAAGCGTTGCTTAGTTTGGTTGGAACTAGACCGATTTGGTCCTGAATATTTATTTCAGAAGGTTTGTAGACACATAATATACTAATTAAACGGAAAGATATTTGCCAAGTATCAAGACTAATCAATCTTCTTTCTTGTGATGTTGCCATATGCGTTTTTTAAATAAAACCTTTTTTCGACCTCTGCAATCTTAGCGTAGTCGCACTTCTAACCTCTATGATATTGTCTATACAATGTCATAAAAACGCGTGTAACCTCTATAGGTTTTTACATATAGGACGGCAGAATATCTCACTTCCCGGTCAGGGTAAGGCCTAAAATTATGTACTTACCACGGGCGGTAATAAACAAAGCTCCAGATCGCATATTTATAGTCACAAACACCTGCCCTACCGCCCTTCCATACTTTGGATCGTACCCCGACCGCCAGGGGATATCCAGGCAAAAACTAGATGGCGCTAAAAAACTAAATATTTAACGATGTTATAATTGAACAAAGAAACATAGTACAGTAACAATTAGTTCGTAGACAGCTAATAATAAATAAATTCTAACATTTAAATACTGTGTCACGCTTGCAAAGTTGAATAATTGTAAATAATATAATTCTTTTACCAAGCTTATACATAGATGGCGTTGTAAATTCGGAGAACAGCTTTTTGTATGGAGAATGACAGTCCTCTTGTTTAAATGGTACTTGGTGTGACATATATTATTCCACGTGATGTGCCTGTTTCATAGTTACGTATACTTAGAGGAAAATACCTTGTTGGCTTGTATCTTGGGACGCCATCGTAATACTTCCCGCAATATCGAATCCCGTAAATACCTATATCTTGGTCTTCACGTACCAGTTTGAGAATTAACTGTAACCATAACCATTTTAATGACAGTAAAAACTTAACAGGTAAGTATAGATAGATAGTGAGTCATAAGCTCCAACAATAACTGCTATTACATTATGCTGTAATTTTACAAAGTACCACACGTTATTACTTTTTTTTAAATAATATGGCATAATTTTAGTGTTGTATATTGTTAGGTGATCGAGCAACAAACTGTGACAAATTATTGCGTAGCTGTCCTTATGAAGCAATTTCCTATGCACAACATAACAACCTAGAACCGTTTGACCAACAACATTGGGTTGGTATCCTCCCAGTCTCAATAAAATATAGCACAGATACAAAGACATATATACTGTACTTGTACATAGTAAATTGTATATCAGGTAGGTATTACAGAACACGGAAAATATGTGATGAGCTGATGAAACACCATATTGTATCTTTTCCATATTCTTTCACAGACATACCTCTAACTATATGTTTGATTTACGAAGAACGCAAGGTGGAAAATTGGCGGGGTGCTAGGGGTGGAACCCACGAGTAGTTAGTTTGTCCTAGCTCCCATTGAAATTTACTACAAAATGTAATTCGTGTTTGACTACCTTAGGAGATGAGATGATTGATGGTACCTACACACACCGAGTAAAATAAAGAATTTCCTAGACTGCACGTCTTTCGACTTCCCCTGGCCAGGAAGTGGAAAAGTCTCCTTGCAAAAAAATGTACTTACTGCCAGGAGTGACGTAAAAACCTTTTTTTTACTCCTGTACTGTTATCTGTCTTTTACTTGGTCACGAACACTAATATAAGAACATACATAATATGAGTTCAGAGAAGTCTATACTCTATTCCCCATAACAGCACTAGTGTCGTTATAGTCACTTTACGTTATTGCTAGCAGCCACAGACTTCACTCTGTCTGTCTGTGTCTGGAAATCTAGGTTCAACTTAGGTCAAGGATTAAGCGCTCAATTTAAACTTTGCGGTAAAAATGCACAACTACCAACTTAACAAACAATTAAATTCCTACGGTTTTTAAAAAAAACAAAACTTTCCGAACTAAATTCATTGATGCCAACATAAAAAAAGTATTTTTAATATAGTCACGTCACGTCAGTCAGTAATTAAAAAAAAAGTTTACCATAGACACATACTGTCAGTTATACGTCATATTTGCCTTCTTTGCAAGTTATGCTTTTAATTTTGTATTTTATATTTTAAAACCTAGTCGTAGAAAAAGTATTGTATGCAACGTTGTATAATTAAGTCAAAAAACGCTCATTGCGTCTCTATTTGCGATACTCGCCGCATTCGCGGCTCGTATCGCAACTCACGCAATTCGCATTTTTTGAGCCTATTTATACAACTGTTGCATAAAATACTAGTATGCAACGTTGTATAATTAAGTCAAAAAACGCTCATTGCGTCTCTATTTGCGATACTCGCCGCATTCGCGGCTCGTATCGTAACTCACACAATTCGCATTTTTTGAACCCACTTATACAATTGTTGCATAAAATACTATTATGGTTTGCCGATCCACGTTAAGTTAGAAATTCCTGCATCTAATCCTACTGGTTTAGGAGCGCTAAATGGACATTAGCGTTTGAGTAGGTACTTTTGTACAATTAATCTGATGATATGAAAGTAGGTTCCGATTATTACGTACTTAAACTACGAGTACCTACAAGTCTTGCAGCATTCTGCAAGTCCAAGATATCGTTCTAAAGTATGTTTACGATTATGTGCAAATGCCATAACCATAAACCTTTTAGAAACAATGTCTCGCGTTTGGAAGTTTATTCGTAAACGTATCATCTGTTTTACAAAACATCAGTGAAGATCCGTTGAAAAAAATGCAAACAGTATAAGGTAACAAAATAATTTTTAAATCTATATATAAATATATACGGCTTTAGGTGATCATAATATCATATAAAAATTCGATTTAAAAGCGTGCTAGCAGATACGGTAAATTTAGTATAAGTACTCTGCCTTGTATGTATAAGGTTATGTTCCGACAGGGATAACAGAAGGCTAATACATTCCCTGTCCCCATAAAAAATTATATGACAACGTTGCTTCCACTTTGGGAACACGGACTTATCAACGAAACTTTGTGTGGAAACATAGACTTGTGATACCTAACGTCGTGGCCCCATTGTGGGGTCATTTGAAGTTGTGAACCCACAGTGGAAGCACGGACTCCTAAAAAACAGCTTCATGACATGACATGGACAGGGAACGTGTTAATATTGCTGCCTCTCAACTACAGACATCGTGCCTGTGGGTAGAATACCATGAAGTCCACAATTCTGCCGTCCTAGTGTAAACGGCGACTTTTTACTATGAACTTCCAAAGCAAAAAAGTCGCCTTTTAGACTAGGACGGCAGAATTTAGTCCACCGTGTCATATATTATCCCATTCCAATATATAGGCGGATCCCTCTCAGCATATTTGTTTTAATGTTTAGCCCGGTATCAGGTAATGATTGGAGATTGCAACAAGCAGGACACTTCTTCACGCTATCTACTTCAAGCAACCATTCGAGCAAAACGCCAGTGGACTTATGTAAATCTAACGGCCTGTTAGAATCACAATGTTGGAAACATTTATAACTACCCAGAACATTTCCTAGACCGATTTCTTATCATCCTATTAGAATTAGCGTTGTTTTCAATGCGTGAAATCATATCAGTTTTTACAAGTTCGATAACGTGGAAAAGACTAGCGGACAAAATTGAATTTGTGCGTTGATCGATTTGGATTATGAACGCAGTAGGTAGATATACGAGTAGTTGGTCTTTTGAATCACGATGTTGACGGTAAAACCAAGAAACAATCTAGGTAGAAATTTCCGTTACCTACTACCTCACTCGTTAAATCATATCTAAGGTTTATAACACTGTATATTAATCCCGGATAAGTATAATAAGATTAATAAGTATCTTCCTGTGATTGTTGCTCAAAGGCCTGGTATATATACGGGTTCTTTACGTAGACCGTTGATTCATGATAATGGTCACAAAACATAATATTTGGTAAAAATATTTACAAATATTATAACAGTGGAACAAGTGACTAAAACACCAGTCTAACACTTGTGTTTATTTTGACACGTCGTTTAAAACAGTAATGCTGTTGTTGTTGTTGTAGCAATTTGGACGCAGAGACGCATTGAAATACCTTTCAGTCATCTTTATCAAAATATCGTCAATGACGAAATGTACTACATATGTTTGTACGTTGTAGTTTAGTGTAGCTGTAGATACGCAAGAAAATTAAAAGCACTTGTGTTTGATAAGTGGGTTCCGACTACGAGTAGGAAATATCGATCGCCTATTTGTGTTGCGTCATACTCACATGGTAATCGCCTCACAACACATTGCACACTTAAAATATAATTAATTATAAACATATTTAGTCGGTTTTGTAGAATAGAATTTTAAACATACCGCACAAATAGGGAATGCAATTACCGGTAATTTACCGAACTTTAGTATGAAAAGACGGTAAATTTCCGGTAATTTACCGGTAATTGCATTCCTTACGCACAAAGCTTTAAAAATATACCAATTGTTAAAGCTACGAGAATTAAGAAAACTGTTCTACCCAAAATAGTCTATTTATATTCATAATATTTCTACCTACGTATGAACTTCGTGTAGTTCTTTCCATGTTCTGTATTTTGAGGTGTGCATCTTCCTCTTGTAGGTAGGTATAGTATCTTTGCAGGTACATAGGTACATGATCGCATTTCCCCATAGGCCATGAATTTTTAAAAATAACTAAACTAATACCTTTTGTGTGCCAAATTTAAAAGCTAACCAACACAACAAAATAAATACGTTTTTGGAGATGAATTGTAGATGGTAGGAAAGTTAAAGGAACGGCGTTTGAGGTGGTTTTCACACGAACCATATCTGTAGAGATCAAGCGTCTATTGTGCTCAAGAACTGAGGTCACCGGAGAACAGAGACGGAGACGAGTGTTCCCGTCGTCCAAGTGGTGGACCAGTAAGACTCCTGGCAAAGGAAAAGCATCGTGACCCGACAACCACAGATCGTTAAATAGTTAGGAGAGCTGACTCCACCTAACGTGGAAATGTGCAAAGGGAGAGATGAAGAGTTTTCTGAAAGAAGGAAATATAGCACTATATTATCGCGTCTCGCGATCAAACGTAACGGCGATTGGAGAGTAGGTTTTTTTTTGTAAAAAAAGGGTTTGCCTTTTTTCTCCATGATTACAGGAAATTGGGTCGGTAAATGCTCTAAAATGAATGTTTTCCGGTATGTTACGTTTTTGTGGCACTTTAAAGTATAGCAACAGTAAGTAGGTGTACCTACAGGTTGTCCCAAGACTACTTATGCGACATGAAGGGAAAGTACCTCAAATATTATAGATACGATATTTTGCTGAAATCGTATACCAGTTTAAATTTCATGGTCTTCCTTTTGTTTAAGGTGCCATGTTACCCTCGTACGCTTGCGATCGGTATAGTAAAGTCAAAAATTGATTTTTTTTCGTATTTGGTGGGTTCGATTCCTGGTTAAGGTAGGTGATTTATCAAAAATCTTTGAACGCAGTTCCAATTACTTTTTAAAATTAATATAAAATCTTTTGCATCGGGGCTAGTATTTGAGGTATTTTCCTTTCATGTGGCAGTCTTGGGACATCCTGTTTACCACAGAAGAACATATTGCATTAAAATTATGGGCTTTTTTATTTAAAATGCGTTCTTAACTGACAGTTAACAGGTCGTTACAGAACTGACGATTAGTGTCAAACTCCATACATTTCGTTACGGACTGACAGGTTAGACGGTATTTGAACATAGCTTAAGTTGCGCCTAACCGTACATTTTAAAATAAAAATGCCCTTATACACCGTGGGCCCTGTAACAAGATCCAAAAAATAAAACGTAGATTCTACTCCTCAAACAATGTAACTTTTGTTCAAACACTTTTAAACATGCTGTAGAATTTTCTCATTTTCATGCTAATTAAATAGTATTTTCAATGTATGTTAACATCAGCCTAATTGACGTCGCTTGTCACGCTACTAACACAAAAAAATCGCAATACATTGTGCCTTCAAATAAATTTCAAAGTCTACTAAAAATTAAGATATAAGTTATTTTTAAATGTCGCTGAACAAATGTTGTTTAGTTTGAGGAGTAGAATCTACGTTTTAATTTTTGTATCTTGTTACAGGGCCCACGGTGTATAAGGGCATTTTTATTTTAAAATGTACGGTTAGGCGAAACTTAAGCTATGGGCGTTTTACATATACACCGTGGGGTGTATATGTAAAACGCCCATTTCGCACATTTCATTCAAGTACAATTATTTACGAAATTTAAAGTGAAATAATAAATGAACGTGTTCTTTGTTATTTAATCCCTCGTATGCTTAAGCATGGAACCATCGCCGTGCTAAACGTTTGGATATAGCTAATATTTTTATGCCACACCTGGCCATAAAGTGGCTTTTACCGCACGCTACGCGTACGGAAAAAGCCGCTTTCAGGTCAAATGTAGACATAAAATGATATACACAACACGGGAGGTAATAAAGAAAGCCCTCGATCGCATATTTACGTCCCTCGCTTGCAGCTCGGGCCGCAAACATCTGCGATCTCGGCCTTCCTTTGTTTTACCACCCTAGTTGTGTAATTTACTATAATTTAGCAAAATTTTACACCCCATATAAGGGGTTCAGACTGCTCGATACAGGTCTCCCCAAATTCTCCCCGTCAGTGGCATCGTTGGGGCTCACCGAAATCGCCACGCTTGGCAGCCGGATTGGCGATATCGCAGTTTGATGGTGCATTGCTGCAGTAAGTAACACACGTACTAAGTTTGAATTGCCTATCGAAATACTGATATAGGAAGCATGTCCTCTAAAATAAAATAAAACTTGATTTTAACGCGTTTTCTTGAAGAAATTGTATGGTGTCTTAGGTACAATTACTAAAAAAAAACCCCGACACAAACACTTTAAAAGTGCATAATATCTGCAATTTTGTTTATTTTAACGAACTTCCTAACGAAATACCTATTCAGTGACACTCGCGCCATCACAACGAATCTAATGATATATCATTTATCAAAATCGGTTGTGCCGTTGAGTAGTTACGAGCGGACATAGGAACGGACATACATACAGGTCAAACACATAACCCTCCTTTGTGCTTCGCCGCAATCGGGTAAAAAAGGAATGTCTACGACTATATTTTATTACTAATACTATTTTTACATCAAATAAAAAAGAAGACTGTTCGGGGTACAAGAAGTTGCCCTTCCTGGTGCCTAACTCACAATCAGACCAAAGACTCATATCAATATATTGGTAAGGTACGGCCATTGTTATAAATCGAAACCGAATCCAAATAAGGACAGCTGTAATTATATGTATCGTCCTTTAGGACGTAGGTATAGCCCAGCATTACCTACTGTATGCACCGCGATGAATAGGTGGTACCTAGGTACATAAGCAGTTACCTATCATAAACTCATTTGCATAGCTTTAAGGAAGTAGTTTACTCTACTCAATATCTAAGCTATTATAAATAACGTGTTGTCTCTCCTTCATATTATTCATATAGTACCAAAAACGTTACAGGGATTGCTTCGCCATACGCCTAAAATATGTCACAATTTGACATTTACTTCCCTACCCAAAAGAGCTTAATAGGTATACATTTTGACAGTTACATAATATGTAGATACCTACGTTATAAACAAAAAGTGCGGGTAGGATCAAACCTAAAATAGGTACCTCTAATCTAAGTACATACCTACTTATTTGTTTATTTTTTCTTCTGTCTACGTATTTATTGTAGATTCATCGAATACCTAAAGTTGAATGATTGATCAAAACAAGCTTAAATATCAGTAACGCTTATTTACCTATTTACTTACGTGATTATCCGATGGCGTTATTTCTACCACTGATAGTTGCTCGGTCGGCGCACTGGTTTAGTGCTTTGTTTTGGTATTTATTTCACAAACAAAATGTGCGGCACTGTTGAGGGTCCGGGTGACACCCGTGTTTCACGTTTGCGCGTCGATAAGGAGACGGCGGCGCGCGCTCGTGGCGAGTTCTGGCGGGCTATTGGTTGGCGGCGCGATGGCGGCCGGCGACGTTGTCGGCAGGGCTGCGCGCGCAGGCTGCCGCACCACGGGCCTGCAATGACGGTACCATACGCACACAGCACAGCAACATAGGCGCCGCCATGCTGACTGGAAAGCTAGGATCACGTACCATTTTCTCTCTGATTTGTAGACGACCTCATCTGGTAACAGTTCACAAGATTTAACAATAAGATATCTACGTCCGAACGCCGACTTTCCCTCATCCTTTTTCCTAATTAAACCAATTCACTATACAGGGTGGCTGGAAATTCGCCGTATTCCTTGATAGGGGTTTTTCTACAGCTCATTTGCAATGATTTAGGCCCAGTCAACTAGGGGTCAAAACTCCTTGGTTTTCGAGATATTCAAGTTTTTTGGTTTTCTTTTTAAATACGCGCCTCTTGACATAAAACTGGTGATTGTGTAGAAACTACGCAATTTTGAAATAAAAAAAAACATGTTTTGTATAGCTAATAAACTACTGATAGTACTGATTACATTACAATAGCAAAAAGTGCCAAAACATTACAACAATTGACGAATAAAAGCATTCAAAGTCAGAAATTCCAGTTTCTTTTCCCATTTTTTTTACATTTCATTTTTTTTTTATCTCGAATAGGAAGGATACTTTCTGGCGGGCGCTATCTATTTTACTATGTTGCCGTCGAGGTTTTCAGTATGTCACAGACATTTTACTCAAAAACTACACGATGGATATTGATGAAATTTGGAATATAGGTGTCTTGTATGAGCCGCTACTTAGTTTGGTAGTAGGGATGCAACGATACGGCTATTACGATACCAATACAAATGACGAATACATCGTAATGGCCAAATACGATAACGAATTACGATACGAATGCATTACGATATTTGTTTAATACCATTTTGATGAATTTATTGGAAGCTTTGTTGTATGTTATTATTGTAAGACTAAGTAAAGTAAAACTATAAAAAAAAAGTTATGCATTTTTAATAGAGATGGGCCGACTACGGATTTTGCCGACTAGCTAATCGGCCGACTAATCGGTTCCCAATTTGCCGATTAATCGGCCGACTGCCGATTATAGTTATTAGCTATGTTCGGGTGCAATCCGAAATGCACGCGTTCGTGTTTTGATCAGTTTATAATTAAGTTGATTTTGTTTTTGTGTTTGAGTAAAGTACGTAAAAATATAAAATAATTTTGTAAATTATGGTTAAATTTCTTCTGTATCTTGTGTGTATTCTCCGCTAGGCAATAGTGCGGATGCGAAGCGTTCAGAAATTGACGCGTTATGCGTTTCGTTTCACCCGAAACAGTAAAAATTTAAAAATTTTGAAATAAATGTATCGTAAAAATATCGTATCGTAATATTTACGATAACGAATGATCGTAAAGGTTTACGATAATCGCCGATATACGATTATCGTATCGGTATCGTTGCATCCCTATTTGGTAGTTAAACAACTAAAACAAATATTTTAGGGGGGCACTCCATACATGTTACAGAAGCTAAAAAATTTTTTTTCAGTAAATATCAACGTAAGGTACATAGTTCGACAGCTCTTTCAAAAACATTTTAAGGTTCTTAAGTAATGTTTTTGATTAAGTGAATATCTTTAGAAATAATAGCTCCGAAAGTTGTGTAAATTGTGTCCCCCCCACTCTATCTTCTAAACCGTGTGTCCGAAAAATATAAAAAAATTACAAAGATAACGCTTAATTAATACTTTCCAGGAAAATTATTTTCAACAAGATCGGATTACCGTTATTGAGTTATTACCGATAAACTGTGCTTATCAACAAAAGGACGTAATTGCTATGAAGTTACGCTCTTTTGTTGTTGTACTTTGTAGGGTTCCGTACCAAAATGGTAAAAAAGGAACCCTTATGGTGCGTCTCTGTCTGTCTGTCACACCAAGATATCTCAGGATCTACTGATGCTATCGACTTGAAATTTGGAATAGTATTAAAAACCGCTAATCCAAGCCTATGGGACAGAAAACTTTTTTTTAAAGGGGACCGAAATGGGATGTCGAAAATCAAAAATTGAGCTAATATATCGAGAGGGATATCAAATGAAAGGGCTTAACATGTCGATTCCAAAACCGTTTTTTTTTCTTAGATATGCAGTTTTTGATTTAAGACAAAAAACGTTGAAAAAAATACCATTCCCCCCTATTATCTCCGAAGTTACTGGACAGAAAAATCTGTAATAATTACTGATTATGAATATTATCCTAAATATTACAGGAAAAATAAAACGGTTTTCCTAACTTACAGCGTTTTTTAGAACAACCTTATTTGCTCCTACTAAACTAACCGCGGCATATGTGGATATATGGGGACAACAGTTTTACAAGAGCAAAGTTAAGTTTGTGCCACCATACAATTTTCTTGAATTATTCACTTACCTATCTACTGACGAGTTTGTACGGAACCCTCGGTGCGCGAGTCCGACTCGCACTTGACCGGTTTTTTTTACATCGTATTTTTTACCTTATATGGTCCTACATGCTCTTGGCCAGTTTTTATATAATTATGTAGGGCTAAGAAAAACTCTACAATAAATATAATTGGGGTTGGGGAAGTTCGCCCACCCACGCCAAGATAAGGGGAGTCTTTTCAATGAACAACTTCACATTCTATTAATTTACTTATCAACAAGTCGTTAATTTACTAAGCGCTCCGTAGACTTCCGTTGAAATTCAGGAAAAATGGTTGTGTTCTGTCAACGGACGCTTAAACATGTCTCCTAGCCGAGGATTAGTCAAATAGTCAAGTGTAGGACAGTGACCGATATCAAATGACGGCACTCATTTGTCGCTGGATCTATTTATCTGTTTGCGTCAATATATACGTTTGCGGATAAGCTCAGTTTATCAAATTAGATATCCGGCTAGCACATCAATCAGTGCCTCACTGTCCGTTAACTTAGTTATTTGAGTGAGGCAGACCACGCTGGAAAAGAGTATCACATTTCACTGAAATGATAAAACCACGTACTTATTAGGTATATATAGCTTTAAACCTTGTTTTATTGCTTGTTAGATAGAAATAAAACTAAAAATAAACAACTGGCAAAAAGTCTTAAATGCCGTGTAAATCAATGGCACTTAAAACCTTTTGGTTGAGAAGTTTTTCGGCAATAACCTCAAAACGGCTTATTCGTTACTATTCAAAATAATTTTCGTTGAATGTATTTATTAAGCGTTACCTTCCTGATTTTTTTCATATTTTTTGGATTTACGGTTTAAAAGTTAAAGGGGGGGGGGGGGGGGCACAATTTATGCAACTTTCGGAGCGATTATTTCCGAAAGCATTCACTTAATCAAAAAAAAGTACATAAAAGTCTTATAATGTTTTTAAAAGAACTATCGAATTATGTACCTCACGTTATGTTTGCTGAAAAAAAAATTTTTTTAGCTTCTGTTACATGTATGGAGTGCCCCCCCTAGATATTTGTATTTTTATTATTTAACTACCAAACTTAGTAGCGGCATCTACAAGACATCTTTATTCCAAATTTCATCAGTATAAGTCTTATAGTTTTTGAGTAAAATGCCTGTGACATACGGACGGACGGACGGACGGACGGACGGACATGACGAAACTATAAGGGTTCCTTTTTAGCCATTTTGGCTACGGAACCCTAAAAATGGTGCGTATGGTGCGACTCTGTCTGTCTGTCTGTCTGTCCGTCTGTCTCAGCAAGATATCTCAGGATCTACTGATGCTATCGACTTGAGATTAGGATTAGTGTTAAAAATCGCTTATTCGAGCCTATTGAATAGAAAAAAAATCTTATACCTTTCTTACTTATTTTTAAAGGGGTCCGAAATGGGATGTGGAAAAACAAAAGTAGAGTTATTATATCGAGTGGGATATCAAATGAAAGGGCTTCATTTGTAGATTCCAAAGCCATTTTTTTTGTTTTTTTTTAATTTTGTACTTTTTGATTTATGACCAAAAACGTTCCAAAAAATACCATTCCCCCCTATTATCTTCGAAGCTACGAAAAAATCTGTAATAATTACCAATTATTAATATCATCCTAAATATTACAGGAAAAATAAAACGGTTTTCCTAAATTGCATCGTTATTAAGAAATTTTCAAAAATCGTTCACATACTTATTTGCTCCTACTAAGCTAACGCCATACCGTTTTTCTTGAACTATTCACGTATCTACTTACGAATTTGTACGGAACCCTCGGTGCGCGAGTCCGACTCGCACTTGACCGGTTTTCAAGTATATTAATGAGCAAAATACGAGATTGTGTTAATAGTCAATAATCTAATGAATGGCTTCCCTCTATAAATCAGTTTTATTTTTATCTTAGCAGCGGTATATATAGGAACGATTCCACGCTGTCACTCACACACGAAATGGGATCCAACGTTAAACTACTTAAAGAAAACACGACGTAAATAACCTATGTCTGACACTACAAAAGAAAGTATGTCATGATAAATGAATTAGTCTAGAATTCAATGGAAGAAATAGATAAAATAATATAAATAGAACACGTGTCTAGTATGTTACTTCTAACTTTATTATTGTTTAGGTATTACAAGTATTTGGTTTCACCTGTCCCGGTGTCTGTCTGTCTGTGTGTCGGTAATCAAATCTTGCAAGTTATATTTGACCCACTTCCCGGTGTCCAATTGAGTTGAAATTTTGCAAGAATATGTAAATCAGATGACAATGCAATATTATTATAACATGGAGCTAATCTGATGATGGAGCCGGATGGTAGCCATAGGATCATCTATATAAGATAAGTTTTTGGGCTCATTTGATTAATTTTGACGTGTAGCTTGCGATAGTACAAAAAAACTGGCCAAGAGCATGTCGGACCATGCTCAGTGTAGTACTGGAACTATAATATAAGGTAAAAAATACGATGTAAAAAAAAGTACAAAAAAATTTTATTTTAGTTGTTTAACTAACAAAATAAGTAGCGGCTCATACAAGACACCTACATTCCAAATTTCATCAATATCCGTCATGTAGTTTTTGAGTAAAATGCTTGTGACATACGGACAGACGGACGGACGGACATGACGAAACTATAAGGGTTTCGTTTTTGCTATTTTGGCAACGGAACCCTAAAAACCGGCCAAGTGCGAGTCGGACTCGCATACGAAGGGTTCCGTACCACCGTACAAAAAACATCGTAATAAACAATTGGCAAAAGGTCTTAAATGCCGTGTAAATCAATGGCACTTAAAATGTTTTGGTTGAGAAGTTTTTCGGCAATAACTTCAAAACGGTTTATTCGTTACTATTCAAAATAATTTTCGTTGAATGTATTTATTAAGCGTTACCTTCCTGATTTTTTTCATATTTTGATTTACGGTTTAAAACTTAAAGTATTTATCCAACTTTCGGAGCGATTATTTCCGAAAGTATTCACTTATTCAAAAAAAATGACATAAAAGCCTTATAATGTTTTTAAAAGAATTATCGAATTATGTACCTCACATTGATGTTTAGCTTCTGTTACGTGTATGGAGTGTTCCCCTAGATTTATTATTTTTATTGTTTAACTACCAAACTTAGTAGCGGCATCTACAAGACATCTATAGTCCAAAGGAGGACCGGACAAAACGGTCCCAAGAACCAATAGCGACGTGACATATATATCATTAGAAAGGTGTTTCAGTATACTACAATAGTTACTATGGGAGCTCATTTCAAATCACTGTGTGAAAAAAGTTATGGCGATATAAAAAACTTATTTTCATAAGACGATTTTAAGCAATAAAATTGAATTATTTCGTATTCCTTCACGTTACAGTCCACATGTCACACCACCCCGGCTGCTCAGGCTCCCCCGGCCCCTCCGGCCCCCCAGGCTGCCGCTAGCAGGGCACCGAAGGCCCCTAAGGCACCCCCCGCACCGTTGACGGGACTTGAGCTGCAGGCCAGCAAGGCGAAAGCCCGAAAGGCCCGCAGCAAACACGTCGCTAAGGCAACCCCCGCCCCCGCCACTCCGGCCACGGATTCATTTAAGAAGACACCAGTCCCCGTAAAGACGGCCGCGTCCGTCTCAGCCACCCCGGCCTCTACTGAGGCCCGCTCTCGCTCCCGTTCGGGTCCCCGTAAGTCTCGCCCACGCTCTACGTACAGCGACGCTGACGACGACAGGAACAGGAGTCCGTCCCCGGTACGGGAAAAACTCCGGTGCCCACCTTGCGATCGCCTCCTGCAGCCATCTGCGTAAGAGTGTGTTAGCTGGGGGCAAATATGCTGACGCGATCGTTACCGGGTGGTGACCCGATCACAGTGGAAGCTACGGCGGAAGAAAATCGCAGTTCCTCCCGCGGGCCTATATACCCTATCCTATCGTTACTAACCATTTCGTAGCCCGGGATTCAGAAAATTCTGTGTGACGGTTTGTAAAAGGGATCTTGGACCAATAGAATATCGACCGCGTGTTCCCTAATGAACTCGACTAACTCTTCCTTTTCGCCTCGTAGGCCATTGGCGTTCCAAAAGCCTAAGATAAGCGAGCGTAGTTTGATCTTTAGACTAGTACTATCCATATTAGTTAGAGATCAAACCGCTCTGAGAAGCGACTAACTGTCCTATTTCGCGCATGATGAGCGGGGCGGAAATGTTGCACGCGGTAGCAAGAGAGAGAAATAAGACTACCTTCACTACCTGAAAAGTGAAGATGAAGAAAAAAATTATGACTATTTTTTTTTAATTCCGAAAACTACAAATGCACGAGAAACTAAGAAAAATGCAAAAATCGCTATATGTGTGCCTATGATATTTGAAGAGTTCCCTCGATTTCTCCAAGATCCCATCATCAGACCCTGATTTGGTTGCAATGGCACAAACTCGAAGGTATAGTCTTTAAAACAAAAACAGAATTTTCCAAATAGGTTCAGCCGTCTTCAAGTAATCGGGGAAGAAACCTAGATACAAATTTACTCTTTTTTTGAAGTCGGTTAACACTAGAAACTTGTTGCTAATAAGAGATGGACGAGAAATTACGAAAAATACCGAAATCGCTATATGTATGCCTATAATATTTTAAGAGTTCCCTCGATTTCTCTAAGATCCCATCATCAGATCCTGCTTTGGTTGCAATGGGACCACCTCGGAAGTCTACCCTTTCAAACAAAAAAGAATTTTCCAAATCGGTCCAGCAGTCTTCAAGTTATCGGTGTTTGATTACACAAAAAAAAAACATACAGACGAATTAAGAACCGTCCTTCTTTTGCAAGTCGGTTAAAAATAATGTGACCAGCTTTTAAGAAACAGTGTTGTTTTTTATTTCGGTTCCTGGTGTAATTGTTAATAACCAATAAAAATAGAATAACTATTTACGTTGAAAATAGTAGATTGTGTCATAAGGGAGCAAAATGATATATTTACGGCGAGGGCGTACATTGAATCCTAAACGAAGCGAAGGATTCTAAAGTAGAATCCGGAGCGTAGTGAGGGATTCAAGTGTTAACGCCCGTGGTGAAAATAATTTTGCTACCTTGTGACACATACTACTTTTCACACCGATTATGAGGAAAATTCAAATACAAACGCTACATACCAAAATAACGAAATATTTAGTTAAAAAAATAGCATCACACATTATTATTAAAAATGAAATGTTAAATTGTTATATTTATAGGCCATTATTATTTCATAAAACGAATATAATTTTTTACGGCCGGGACGAAAGTACCACTTCCATATTATATTTATGGCCCTCGCCTGCGGCTCGGACCGCAAACACCTGTGATCTGCTGGGCCATTCCTTATTATACCGCCCTCTGTGTGTAATATATTAATAAAGCTGTCTATGGTATGGCATATTCTAACTAGGTTCAAACTAAAAATACCCTGTTGTCCTTGAACAGAAAAGTATCATTTTGATCTCTCTTATGAGGGATCAAAATACTTTTTTCTGAATAGGAGGTGTGAAAAATGTATTTTTAGGTCATCATCATCATTAAACTTAAGAGCTACACTCTTGTCGGTGGAGTAATCGCCACTCTACTCTATTTTCCGCCATCTGTTTGGTCTCCTGATACGAAGCGGCACTGCCTTTCTCCTTAGTTTGATTGAAATGTTAATCTTGGTCTACCTTTGCCTCTCCTGCCCTCAATTTTCCCCATTTCTCGGTGCTTTTCGAAAATTAATAACAAATAAAATCTACATTGTATTTAACCTTTAATATACTGTTGAACACTTAGTGCCAAAATAAATAAAAAAATTAGGTAGTCTAACAAAAAATATACTGTAAAGGAAATCAATAACTAGAAGATGTATTTATTACTATCGGCGGTCACTATCGTAAATCCAATATACTGAAACTTACCGATATTAGTGGCACCATCTAGTTTTGCAGCTATTATTTTAGCAAATTTAAAAATATTTTTTTTAGCACTAATTTGATACTTAGTGATTAAACATTTATTTTTACTAAAGGAAACTACCATAGGGATTGCAATAAAAGGTTGTTTCATTTGATTCAAATTATACGTTTATTTTCCCCATTATCATTACAGATATACAAATTATCTTATCCATTATTCAATAGGTAAGACATGGTTAGAATTACTTTAAATATTATACAAAATAAATAGTGTTTAAGTCAACAGTCAAAAAGTTATAGATGGGATGCATGACTACAACTTAGAACAAACCACATGAAAATGATATTATTAATAGTCATTTAAATATGTGACTATATGGAATTTGCTGTATGAGAGAACCTTTTTATTCCAACTAATTAGTATTAACTTTAAAAAACCCAGAAACCTGACCAATTCAGCACATAAACGACGACAACAACGTACATGGTGCAAAGTGCTAAGTTGTCCTTCTGCAATTAGAATCATATACATTGTTGTCGTCGAAATAACTTTCTATTAGAGTCCCTAATCCCTACTGTAATTCTATATTGAGAGCAGCACTAAATCTATGAGCTACTAAACACTTCATAAATGTTTGCACCCAATAGCTTCAGCTTGTCATTTAGAGTTAATTGTTGAGTTAATAAGTCTGGAATGTTTGTGTTACCCTTGCATGTGTTTTTTGTGACTAATTCATTGATTAGAGGTAAAATCTTCACAAAATGCAGTTCAACTTTATTTACGTCTATGAATGGGCTTGGGTTTGCACCCAGCTTTAGAGCTCCATTTGTGACCACATGTCCTTCACCTATTTCCAAATGATTTTTATTTATTGGAACTGATTTAGTTGCAAATAAATTTGCTACTTCATCTATAATGGATGAAAAACTTCTTCCGATTGAAGACATAGCTATGGAAGTGACCTCATCACTTTCTAATATATCCATAGTCTCTTTTACAATTGTGTCCAGTTTTGCTTCATTTGTGGCAGTGTGTCCCACTAAATAGTGTACCATCTTCTTTGCAGGATCACCCTGTACTGTATCAGTACACAGAATGGTTTGTATAGACCAGAACATTTGTTCTACTTCCTGTAATGTAATTTTCTTTTTGAGCGACACTGGCTCCACAACTCTTTTGACAGCTTGTTCAATCTGCTTGACAAAGTCTTCAATCCCTTGGCTGACAAAATGATGGCATAGGGATAAATATTTAGCTTGTAGATCACTGTCAATGAGGGGCTCTTCCTCACATACAGAGTCTCTGTAGAGATAACCTCCAATTATATTAAGTTGAATTCTCAATGTCACTTGTAGTATGGACAGTGCATACACAATGACACAGATCCTAGTAAAAATCATCACTTTCATTTGCTCCCATAAAGCCAACTTGTTTGGTGGATTCTCCTGCAGTTCCTGTACAATTTGTTCTGTATCAAGAGAACTTAAAATATTTTCTGTTACAATTTTAGACAAAGAGAGAATTGTTTGATTACAAGTTCGCTCTGTGCTCTCAAAGTGTTGCTTTTTACGAGTCATTTCAAAAAACTTTTTGGCTTCTCTTTCTTGCCATTCACGCAATTTTTTTTGGGCATAACTAGTCAATAAATACAATCCACCAAACACTGCACCAGTCACAATGAACTTCCTCCTGTGGCGGTGCAAAAAGTTTCTTATACTAGAGAACATGTTTGCCGCTTATTTATCACAAGTAGATGCTTACTTATTGGAACTCTAGAGGGGTGTCAGAGCGGTATTTAGTAGTGTTCATAAGGCGTTTCGTAATGAAAGTGGTGGCGTCAATGAAGCGCTCTACGCAGTTCATAATGCATGCTTCCGTTTTAGAGTCCATACGCGCCGAGGGCCGCTCCATACAGGTATCCCAGCATGTGTCAGTGATACCGTGAACCAACACCTGAAAATGTAACAATAGGGTAACTAAAATCGGTCCGGGCATAACTTTCGAGAACAGATATTTATAACAGAATACAATCATATTCGTAGAAGATAATTGAATTATACAAGGCGAATACATACTGAATCCACGATAAGCATAATATTTACGACAAAACAATGAGGATATGAACAATAAGACGGAAATAATTTAACATGACTAACTTGGAAACGCTGCTTCTGTGTTTCTATGTTGATGAAGTGTTCTAGTTGCGGATCTACACTTTCGTTCTCGTTCATATCAAGTAAAATAAAGAATTTTAATTTCTTGATGACTAGTTACAATTTTCTTATATTATAACGCCATAAAGTATTGAACAAGATAGTCACATCGACTCGAGTCCACACCGTAAATTATCATAGACATAAAAAGACAGAGATCAAAGATCAGTAAGAGGAGACCTGTCAAATTTCAACAAAATTTTCGCCCAATACATAATTTTATTTTATTTGCATAAACGTCAAAACAAATTAAAATATTTACTTTATATTGTAATAAATAAAATAATTTACATAGCGAAGGACATTTTCAAAATTAAAATGTTATTTTGAAGTTTAGAAAACTTGATTATCGAATTTGTCGTTCAATTGGATTCACAGTTCTGAACGCATCGTAACTTTTAATAAACTGTCTTTTTTTGACAAATAAAATTTGACATACGGTTGGTGTTGTAGTTTGTAATAATAAAGGTACTGACACATTTGCTTATTAGTAGCATGAAAGCATGCCACTAATGAGCACAATTAGGGGCATGCTTTCATGCTACTAATAAGCAAATGTGTCAGTACCTTTAAGCAAATGTGTCAGTACCTTAAAACCCGCTCGTCACGTTCAGTTTTCGGATTCGATCTACAAGTTTGGAATACATTTTAACAAAGCCAGCTTAATGCTAGCTAAAGAGAGTTATTTAGATATTTTTTGAACTGAGTGTCTACTTAAGTGAAACGTATGCTAGTGTATTGTATTGTAACGTCGTCGTTTAATTTTCGCTTTCTAATTTGGAATTGGAACTAGATGCCTGCAACTTGCAACACTAGCCCATACGTCAACGTCAAAGTCACTCAAGTCAAGTTGCTAAACAAAACGCGGTGGTCTGACAAGTGATTTGCGGTTTTTGAAATATTTTTAAATTTTAAAGAAAATCCGCTTCGTGGGCTAAATGGCGCAAAGTAATTGTTTAAATCTTTGGAAATTCTTTGACGATGGGAATTTGGAGGGGTTCACATTAATAATTCCAAGCGTAGCGGTCGGAAATGTTGGGCAGCTTGCCTGCGACTTGCTAATTTCATCAATGAGTATGAACAAAATAGCTTCCGTTTACAGTCCTGCACTTATTCCGGTCGCCGGTTATGACCCGTATGACTTGAAATCGAGTAAATTTTCAAGCAGTTGTGAAGCATACAAATGCGAAGCAAGAAAATTGATAGTTCTACAGTTGAGAGCCCCCCTTGTCTATGAATATGCACAAAAATTCCTGGAAGATGTTGTAACTCAATTTAAGGTCAAACTAATCAAGGATATTATTGTACTGACAAGCAGTTTCGCGCACGAAAAGAAGCATATCATGACCTCTCCATTTAGATATCTATTGAGTGAGCCATCATTTTATAAAGAACAAATCAATTCTTTAAACTGGTTGGTGCACGAATCTTCAGATGGTGATATCAAGATTTACGGTGGTGGATTTGCATCACTAATACTTAAAATTAGTAAGGAGCATGATGTTCCTTGTCTAATAATCTATAAGTATAGTTCGGAAGGAGACAATATCCCAGATGCATATGAAATGGTTCTTTACTTGAATAGTCTTCTCCTGCTGTACAGTGAGAAAACTGATTTGATCTCGAAGCTGATACAGCCTGTGTCATGGAAGCTGTTATTTGGCAGGCCGCCACCAAGAGATATTTATTAATAAAAATGTAAATTTTTTAATTACTGTAGTTAATTATTATATTGACCTCTCCTATATGATAAAATACTGCCTAACCTACCTCCCATTACTGCTTTCTTAGGCTTTTAGAGAGCCCATAAATCATAATGTTACCGGGGCCCTTCAGCCTCAGTCCGAAGCTATGTTAGTACCTAATAGGTATAATAATGTACTTAACGGAGAGCCATCGGCATAATACATAACACAAATACCATGATTTTTTGAACACCTCTTTGTGTAGAAAAAAATTCAAATTATTAATTCAGAAGAGCAGTTTCATAATAATGTTTATTTCCACTTAAAATATTATTTTGATTACATACTCAATATATAGTGATCAGTCGAAATTACGTTTTATTCGAAATGAAATTTCAATTGCAAACAATTTTGACAAATCTCGCACGTTACTTGTTATCGAACAATAGGATAGTTGAGGCCGATCCTAGTTTGACACTGAAAAAAAAACTACAGTTGCGTGAAGTGCGTGAAAAAAGTTTTCATTTACCGCCATTTCACATAAAAAAAAATTGACAGAAACTTAAGTCTCTTCAAATAAATATAATATAAGGTCCTAATTTATTAGTTGCAGATATTTTAACACATTATACTTTACATTAAAACAATTAACTTTAAATAGAAATTAAGAAATCTTTTCATATAACTTTTTTGATTTCATTTACCTAACAAAAAAATTAATTATAATTTCGTCTAAAAAAAATCACCATGTGCATTATCACATGTCACAATAACACTATCTGTCATGTCAACAGTTGTTTGTCGTAAATGTCGTAACGGTTCGGCGGGAAAACAGCAAATGTCAATTTATCGACAAGAAGTGGCCAGTTACAGTTGAGTGGTACGTAAAAGAGCTACTAGAATCTGTTCAATGAGTTTTCATTTAGTAATCACATTAACAGGGTGTTATTACGTAGCAAATTTGTTTTTCCTTTTTCTCCAAAAAAACATCGTAAAAGCTATAATGTTTCATGCTTTAATATACTCCTGAGACCGAGTACTATCAGCTGTAAAAATATCTGCAACTAATAAATTAGGACCTTATATAATATGGCACACCAATAAGCTGCAAGCGAGGGACGTAAATATGCGATCGATGGCTTTCTTTATTACCTCCCGTGTTGTGTACATCATTTTATGTCTACACTTGGCCAGAAAGCGACTTTTTCCAAACGCGTAGCGTGCGGAAAAAGCCACTTTATGGCCAGGTGTGGCATAAAAACTTATATCACACCTGGCCATAAAGTAATTTTTTCCGCACGCTGCGCGTACGGAAAAAGCCGCTTTCTGGCCAAGTGTAGACATAAAATGATGTACACAACACGGGAGGTAATAAAGAAAGCCTTTGTATTACCACCCTAGTTGTGTAATGTACTATTCAAAATTTTAAATCGATAGCAGCAATAGTTCCTGAGATATCGGACTGACAGACAGACAGAGTTGCACCGTAAGGGTTCCTTTTTTACCATTTTGGTACGGAAAAGGTATATTTGAAAGTTTAGGTTTGGTTAGGTTAGGATCGTCGGATTATTTTCTGCTTTTCAGTTCTTAAGTAGGTTTAAAAAATAACATATTTCATAATCTATTTACATTTATCGGAGGTCTTACGTAAAGAAAAACAAAAGACAGCCTTTTTGCTTGTTCGCCTAAGTAGTGGTTCCGGCCCAAGCATAATGATGATTTTAACTTATAGCCGCCCAATGACCTTTTAAAAGGTCTTCAACTTCTGCCTTTCACAGAACTTTCAATTTACCGCGTATTGAACTCAGATGATTTCTGAACGAATATGTCATGTTTGACGTTGACACTAGATGTCAATCTGTGTAACATCATCTGTCCACCATCTGTCAATTTAGAAGTTACCGCCAAAATAAGGGCGAGACGTCGACGACGAGGTAAGTAAATCTGTGATTATCTTTGCTCAGCAGATTGCGTATGTATTTTTGCTCTTAGTGTTGCCCAAGATGTTCGTCTTTGTTATTTTATGCATTATATCAATATTATTGTAAATACAACAATAAATGATCGGATGACTTATTAGAAGGCACGTGGGCGGCAACATATTTAAGGATTTTAATAGTTCTACGGGCTTTAACCGCTATGCTATTTTGGTTTGCAAACAAAAAAATTATTACATTTTCATAAATTGCTTTTAAGCCACACCTGGCCCTTAAGTGCTTTGCGCTTTCTGGCCAAGTGTAGACATAAAATGATGTACACAACACGGGAGATAATAAAGAAAGCCCTCGATCGCATATTTACGTGCCTCGCTTGCAGCTCGGGCCGCAAACTTCTGCGATCTCGGCTTTTCTTTGTGTTACCACCCTAGTTGTATAATGTACTATTAACTATTATGCCACACCTGGCCATAAAGTGGCTTTTTCCGCACGCGTACGGAAAAAGCCGCTTTCTGGCCAAGTGTAGACGTAAAATGATGTACACACACAACACGGGAGGTAATAAAGAAAGCCCTCGATCGCATATTTACGTCCCTCGCTTGCAGCTCGGGACGCAAACATTGCGATCTCGGCCTTTCTTTGTATTACCACCTTGTGTAATATACTATTATTTTTATTTTTTCTGTTTGAAACTAGTTTAAAACCCAATCATTGTTTTTGCAATATTGATAAATAGGTGTTATATTCGAATAAGGTGTTATTAACCTAAAGGATTTTAAAAGGTCTGCGGCCGGTTAGTCCGTTTTAATACAAAAGTTCGATATGGTGAAGTTTGGTGCCTAATTGTCAGCTCATTTTCCATTTGATTAATATAATGGAACATTAATCAAATAGAAAATGAGCTGACAATAATGAGCTGTATTTTTGGTAATAAATATATTGACACATAAGCAATTAGAATACACTCAGAAATACATAGAATTAGAATAAATAGAATTTTTTTCTTTTTCTTATGGTAGCGGCCCGAAGATGGTATCAGCGTTATTCGTCCCATTAGCTTTTCGTTCAATTCGTATTTCGTCCCATTCTATATTCGTCACACATTCTTTATTCGCCTTGTTCGCTATATGTTTCTATCTTCCTAAGTATAATTCTGTAACTTGTGTCATTCTTAATAAGTTTTAATCGTATTTCGTCACGGTCTTCTTAGAACTCATTCTTCATTATTCCTTTTCAATTTTGGTCTCATTCAATTATTCGCCTAAATTTTTTGCATAAGTTCGATGTTGGTCACATTCGTAATTTAATTAGTCTCATTCGTTTTCAGTCCAATTCTAAGTTCGTTTCATTCGTTTTGCGTCTTGGTCGCTATTTGTAACAATATTTTCCCGTCCATCTTAAATTATCATTATTAAATCATTTTTTAGCATAAGAGTTCTAAAAATAGCGGTCAAAAGCCGTAAATTACTAGATTTTAATTCGTTTATTAAACTATGAATAGACGATCTGGCAAAAAAGATATGAATAAAGCGAATAAGACGTACATCGTACGGGACGAGTAGCGAACGTGCCAAAAAAAGAACGAGACGAGTTACCAATAACGACAAAAAAAGAGAGAGACCAATAACGAATGTGACAAGAGATATAGTGCCAATGATACTAAAAACGAGAGAGACAAACAAAGACATAGTCCTAGGAAGACCGTGACGAAATACGATTAAGACTTATTAAGAATGAGACAAGTTACAGAATTAGACTTAGGAAGATAGAGACTTATAGCGAACAAGACGAATAAAGAATGTGTGACGAATATAGAATGAGACGAAATACGAATTGAACGAAAAGCTAATGGGACGAATAACGCTGATACCCCGAAGACCTATAGGTCTTGTCTAAAAAGCGTTGAATTTCGGTGTTTTTTTAGTTTCATAACCTTTTATACATACCACTTGAGATACCATAAAACCCATACATTCATACGACAACGCTAAGTCAAGTCATCATCTGCCGAAAGTCTTGGGCTGGAACCATATGAACCTATAAAAAGGACTTTGGGCTGCTATCCAATCTTAGGCCAAAATATTCTGGGCGGCAGGAGGTTAAAAAAAATCGTTCAAGTGCGAGTCGGACTCGCGCACCGAGGGTTCCGTACAAACTCATAAGTAGATACGCGAATAGTTCAAGAAAAAACTGTATGTCGATTTGTTTAGTAGGAGCAAATAAGTATATGTTATGATGTTTGCAAATTTCGAAAAAACAGGGCAAGTTAGGAAAACCGTTATATTTTTCCTGTAATATTTAGAACCTTATGAGTAATGACTGTATTTACTAGATATTTTTTCTGTTCTCTGAAACAGGTCTTCGCTTAGTTTTGCTACTCTCCGCTAGATGGATTTTAAGTTTTAGTAAATTTCTAAAAAAATATTGAAGTTAGGAAGACCGTTATATTTTTCCTGTAATATTCAGGTTGATATTAATAATTGGTAATTATTACAGACTAGCATTTTCCCGCGGCTTCGCCCGCGTTGTTCCCGTTATTGTCCCAAAGGAACTCTTTACCGGGATATAATGTATCCTATGTTTCAATCCAGGACTTGTTCTACTTGCATGCCAAATTTCAGCTTGATCCATCCAGTTGTTACCCCGTTATAAGGTAACAAACATCCAAATATCCAAACATCTTCACAAACTTTCGCATTTATAATATTAGTAGGATTTTTCTGTTCAGCAACTTCGAAGATAATAGGGGGGGGGGGGGGATGGTATATTTTTGAACGTTTTTGGTCATAAATCAAAAAGTACATGATTAACAAAAAAATGGCTTTGGAATCTACAAATCAAGCCCTTTCATTTGATACCCATTTGATACAATAGCACGATATTAAATTTTCAAACTCCCATTACGGCCCCCTTCAAAAAAAAGTAAAAAGACACAAGATTTTTTTATGTCAGATAGGGTCGGGTTAGCGACTTTTAAAACTATTCCAAATTTCATATCGATAGCAGCAGTAGGTAGTTCCTGAGATATCTGGCTGTGACAGACGGACAGACAGACAGACAGAGTCGCACCATAAGGGTTCCTTTTTTACCATTTTGGTACGGAACCCTAAAAAGACATTGACTGTTTATTTACGAGTAGCTAGCCATCACATTGTCTCTTTACTTTTCCAACCTATAGAGACGGAACGTTAAGTTTTTTCAGCATAACAATAAATCAATATACGATTAACGAAACTGGCTAAAGTGAGTCTGATGACTCATACTCGTATGTACCTAACCGTGCTGACTAAAATAAAATCACTGCTCCCGCGTAACCAGCTTCAGGCCACTATAACAGTAAAGTATCGGCTATTTTCTATCCAGCGCAAAATATTTTTTCAGCTCACGGCGCGATAAGCAACACTGAACATTATTAACGTGGTAAAATAAAGTATATGTTAGCAGAGAATGCGGCCGAGGCCCACCCTGGGCGTACTAAAGTGTTATAAATCGCCTGTTATCGCCTTTGAGCAATAACCACTTTATAGCACTATAAAGACAACCTAACGTGGAGTATATCGGAAAGTGTAAAGGGAGGAGAGTATTTTTATAAACGCCGTTGGTGGTGAAACGATGGCGTTGAACGGAATCGTTGTTTTATGACAGGAAAACTCGCTTCTTGCAGTGGCTGTAACTTCCATATCTTTAGCGATATGAGAGAGAGAGATATCCATTATGTATATGCATCGATGTTACGAAATTATTTTCCTCAGGTATTTCAAAACCCTAATTGTTATCGGTTATCCTATAGAATCTAAAGAGAAGATTAGGTTTATTGATTTTATGAGTTCCGAGTTCTGAAATGCGTCGTAATAGATATGGATAGGTAACCTATGTGGCTTTATCATTATTTCGTTACTATCAGTACCTATATTGAATATATATATTTCTTAGGCACCCTGATTGAGAGCGGTGCCCTCGCACCTTACCTTTTGCCTTAATTGAATTTTACCCTTCGAAATTGTAAATTGTTTTACGTGCACCTCCACGAAATAAAGGCGTCATAAAACGAACGTGTTTTGCGCAAATAAAATAGATAAAGCTTTTGATTAAACAGCCACAGTCTGAGGAATGAAGACAACAAGGATATTCGGTTTCAGATCCGAGTGCAGAGCAAGGCGGTTATTGTTTGTATTGTAGATTGTAGAGTTGACGTCGACACCTTTTCGTAGCGCTTTCGTGGCGTGGCTTTTCGCGTAGCACTTCGATTTTGAAACGACTGTTCACACATCTTTTACCAATCTGCACAGTGTCCAATGTGGATACTTGCTTCAGATACCTACACTTAAGTTATTTGTTTTATACCTCTTAAAACCGATTGTGGTTACAATGATGTGGCACTCGATTATTAAACTAAAATCAAGTGTACAGGTACATTTACAGTGTTACGCCATTGAATGGATTTAAGTAATCATACAAATCAACATAAAACTCATACACACATGGTATGGCAAACGTTGAACACGATTCTCGGTTTTTTATAAAAACAGTATAACTTCAATTTCGACATAGTATCTACCTATGCACGTAAACGCAGGACAGTAATTCCTGAAAAATATCATATATCACCACAACATAAAATAATAGAATAAACAAAAAAAAGGGTTTTGTCCAATAAAGATAATTATTATTCTGGTACATCGCTAAAAGCTTCATTGGCATACAAAAGGGTCGCCTGTTTACGGATTCCCGACCGGACAAAGTCATTTTTAAAACAAAAGGGCCAGTTAAAAATGCCAGCTTATCTCCTCGGGCGGGCAATCTCGCGTCGAATCAATTAAAGGACCTCCCCGGCTCACTGACCCGCTTTAAAACACCCAAGCGTTTTATTTATAAAGCTGGTGCTATGTTATTAATTCCCCATTTAACCGGACGATGTGAATTATGGCGTTATTATCAATACTACGAATATATATGCGGTAAAAGTGAAACGAAATTTCACAATAAAAAACATATTAGGTACCAGTTCCTACACCTACTTGTTTTTGGTGAGGAAAAGAAGATTAGGTACATAAGTACTTCTACGCCGTAATCTTGAGGAGTATTAAATTAATTTAATTACAAAAGTATACTTTCAGATTTTTCCCTATATATACTTGTAGTATAAGACAGTATTACTTACCAAATTTCAAAGTTCTAGGTCAACGAAAAGTACCCTATAAATTTTGGTTTCCTTGAGAGAGTCGAAATGTACGTTTTTTGCGGCATAAACGGTCATATGTTTTTTTACGTTAATTTAGAAGTTAGATTCTTTGACAGCTTCAAGGGATTATAGACCTGAGTATATGGTTTTAATTTAATGTCGATACCTCCACGTGTTCCCGAGATAAAGGGTCTTGACAGACGGACCGACAGATAGACAGGCAGACAAACGGACCGACGGAAAGACGGATAACAAAGCGATCTTACAAGGGTTCCGTATTTTCCTTTCGAGGTACGGAACCCTAAAAAGACAATGTTGTTTCAACTGTAACGTGTACCGTATAGTTGAATGAAAACGTGTAAAATAAAACGGTATATTTTCTAGGCACACATCGCAGTTAGAGTGTTTCCGCCGGGTAACAAGTTACCATTATTGGAACACGGCTTCATCCGGCCGGACACGCGCTCATATTCCCGTATTCCGCGCTTGCGGCTGCTCGTTGTGTATTTTATTTAAACCCGTTGTTTTTTAAATCGATACGAATACCATGTTCTGTGTATTTGGGAATACGGATGGCAAGAATACCTATTTGCTTTCATGTGATACTTGTTTTATCCTGTGTTGCGTCTTAGTTGTAGAGTCGTTCGCCAATTTTAATGTCACCTTAAAACACATAGCGTCATGTTTGTAAAACTGGATGATAATAAAAACAATGTACCTAACGATGATAAAAATAACGTAACCTACTACTTTGCCTTCTATACATATCATAACAACTAAAGACCAACAATGTCAAATCTATGTTATTACTATAAGTGAACATTTTGTGTGCTAAAAACCAGTTTTAACATTATATTGCACGTTTATACTAACAACCACTTGTCGAGGCGTCCGTAAGATCACAATCGGCTTGCCTATGTTCTTTGTTTATGACGTCAAAACATAACCGCTGATTTATACAAAGTGCCGCGATAATCTGCAAATTTGCGCATTTCCAATGATAAATGTACGACGAGATGAGAAACATTAGGGCCGTCAGGCCACCCGCGAATTCAAAACGTTCGATCGTGTGACAAATTTGAGCAATTTATCGAGAAATTACTCGACATGCCAAAACCTCCTTTAACACTTCCGTTCCATTGTTTTACTTGCCACGGCATACTCGTATGTTACCATTTTAGAATACTACCATGGCAGTAAGAATTTAAAAGTTAACAAGTTCCTTTATTTTTTGTTTCGATTAAATAATTTTATCTACTAACAAAAAAGTAGATAACATACTTTCAATGTCTACCTAACTGTTAGATTAGACCCGTGGTTCGTTTGGCGACCCAACATTTATAGCTACATTAGGCAAAACATAAAATGCTTGATCCGTATACATATCTAGGTATAAGATTTTTCATCACACTTGCTCGAAAATGGTGTCATTACACGTAGGTTCTGCGGGCCGTAAATGACCTATTACGCTAGGGCGCCCTAGGGGGCGTAATGGTTTTCTTTTTAAATTTAAAACGCTGGTTCTGTTTTACTCTTATTTGTCATGTTCAAAGGAAACGCCAACTTACTTTTTTAACTTTTATCACTGAAATATTTATTTAAAGATAACTGTTATTCCAAATACATGTAAACACATATTTCGGTAACATTAATTAAATGTTTAAATAATGTATTTCAGTATTTTGCAAATATAAAATCAACTAAAATGGCTTCTTAAGTCTTTACCGCTATGGTTTCCGAACGTGACTTGACATTCGCATTGTCTATGGACATATATGTCACTAATGTCACTGTCAGTTTTAATATTTTCTTGTCATACTGAGGCGATTAGTAAGGTTATATTATTAAGATTTCCTCACAAGTGTGATGAAAAACATTGTGTGTGCCACGGGCGGTAAAGGAATTACAAACTCGTGTTATAAAAGCCCTCTGTTTCACCTCGGGCTTTTAGAAGCCCGAGGTGAAACAGAGGGCTTTGTATCTAGGGCGGTAAGTAAGGAATTACAAACGAGTGTTTGTTAGCAAACACTCGTTTGTAATTCCTTACTTACCGCCCTAGATACACAATGTACTATTTCATATATAGATACAAGAACATAGAAATGTCGTGTAATTTACCCGCCTTAAAAAAGCAATGAAGAGACAGAAATGTTTCTTTCATATGAAGTATAAGATTTTAATTAAGTTAAAACTATCTTTGAAAATTATGTGACATTATCTTTACCAAAGAAAAATATAAAGAAGTATCAACTTTCTCAAACGTTCAACTTTCAACTCTTTATGGCAGATGTTTCAACGAGATTTCAAGTTGTTTGGTAAAAAGTAATATCACGTCACACGGAGTCAAAGTTTACGAATTAGCAAAGTTACAAGCTGACGGGGACAAGACTCCGGGAAAGCATCTAATCAACAAAAATACGTGGAGGGTGGGTATTATATGAAGGATTTACAAAACAAGTTAAGTAGGTACGTGAAGAATGAAATGGATGTGCTCCGTCTTTGTTGTCTACCTACTTAGCTAGAATGTTATCCAGAAAAAACTCCAACTTGTTAATGTTCATGGCTTTTCTTTCGTATGTTTTCGAAACCTGTGAAATAAGCAGTATAATGAAAATATCTTTGTTGGGCACATTTATGATGGTGTATAAATTAGAGTGGCTTTATTAACGTGCTTCAAGGCGATGCTCTTTTGATGGACGATTTTTCGATTAGGTATTATTGATATTGTGCAAACGGAACATGTGAATAAAAACCCAATTACAAAGTAAATGACAAAATAAGGGCTTCTCAAAAAAAACTTCTACAGCAGAAAAACAATCCTGGTTGGGAAACCCGAATGTGACTTAAACTGCTGGGCCGTTTGCGCTATGCTGGACGGACGTAGCGCGAATGTATGTAGGTAACTAGAGCCTCATTAATGTTGCTTGTGAAACCGGATAACAGACGCAACCATGGCAGGTCGATGCTTCCGTGGTTGGATGGTGTTAAAAAAGACTTCAAATCGATCATCAATCGTGTTAGTGGCTGGAGAAAAGGCTTACCTAAGGCCTGTTGAGCCTCAGATTTCTGTTCTGTGCAGATGATGATGACGATATCGATATTGAACAAAAAACCGTTTCGGTTAAGTAAATAGCAAAATATGATTTTGTGACCTTTTAGGGTTCCGTACTTTTTCGTGAATAAAAATACGTATACCTCATCTGATTTGAAAATCAAAATCAATAGGGGTTGGCACTATAGCGATTTATTTGATATTGCAACATTTTCACTCCTAAAAACCACATTAGAATAATTCATTTTTTCTACTCCTGTACTGTTATCTGTCTTTTACTTGGTCACGAACACTAATATAAGAACATATATAATATGAGTTCAGAGAAGTCTATACTCTATTCCCCATAACAGCACTAGTGTCGTTATAGCCACTTTACGTTATTGCTAGCAACCACAGACTTCTAAATCTAGGTTAAACTGAGGTCAAGGATTAAGCGCTCAATTTTAACTTTACGGTAAAAATGCACAACTACCAACTTAACAAACAATTAAAATCCTACGGCTTTTAAGAAAAACAAAACTTTCTGAACTAAATTAATTGCTGCCAACATAAAAACAAAAGTATTTTTAATATATTCACTGCGTGTCAACTTCATTTAAAAAATAAAAAGTGTACCATAGACACATACTGACAGTCATACGTCATATTTGCCTTCTTTGCAGGTTATGCCTTGTTTGTATTTTATAATTTTAAAACCTGTCGTAGAAAAAGTATTGTATGCAACGTTGTATAATTAAGTCAAAAAACGCTCATTGCGTCTCTATTTGCGATACTCGCCGCATTCGCGGCTCGTATCGCAACTCACGCAATTCGCATTTTTTGAACCTTCTTATACAACTGTTGCATAAAATACTATATTAGTATTTTTGAAATATGTAAGTAAAGTAATTAAGATTGTGTAATAATGTTTTAATACGTTGTACTAGTATATTACATAAATAAAAGACGCGCTTATATCTAAGTTTAAAAGAAGTAATTTTTGGTAACATATATAGTTATGGTTGAAGCACCCCCAGTATTAAATTGCAATTTCCCGGACTGATATTACCATTAAGAAAGGCATTAAACAAGGTCATTCGCTATCTCCCAAGCTGTTCATGAGTACCTTGGAACAAGTGTTCAGAAAACTGGCGACTGAGTAGGAAGATAAGGGCATTGCTGGTAGCGAAAGGCGATTGACAAATCTGCATTTCGCCAACGATATCGTCCTTCTTGAGTAGTACTGAGGGTGACAAATCCTCAGCTACGGAGCTCGGCGTTATGCCACAAGATCTAAGCAGGGCCAGCCTTGAGGTTGGATTAATGATGAATATGCCAACAGCGTGAAAAGCAGGTTAGAAGTTAACGATGGGAGAATGGAATATGTCCATGAGTCAAATAGTCTCCTTCCAGGCTCGACAAGATAAGGAGGTCGCAAGACGTACCGAGAATGCCTGGAAGAGCTATGAAGGAACTTGAAGGAATACATGAAGGGAAATCTTCCTATGACCCTAAAACCGAGCTACGGAGCTCAGACTTGGTCTTTAACAAAAAAGCAGAAATCCGCCCTTAAAGTTTGCCAGAGATCCATGGAGCGTAGTATACTAGGCGTGAATTTTTTAACAGATTGCGTTAAAAATACAGATTGCATTAAATATTAATTATTTTAATTATGTAATGTACTGTTGTAATGTGTTTTCTGGTGTGCAACAAATAATATTTGTATTGTATACAGTACTACGATGCAAAACTCAGATAGCTGACGTAGCTCTAAACAGTCGCCAAGCTGATGTTGGTTTGTTGTTGTATGTCCAAATACACCTTCTGCAGTGGCAATAAGAACTTCGTACCATATTTATGAAACGATTTGTTCGTTTTTACACTTGGCTATACATAAATGATATGATATGATTAAATTAAGACGTACTAGCACTAGCACTAACAATCTAACAAAACAGATAAGTGATAAACTCAAAGCAATTATGAAATCAATTCTTTATAATTGGCAATCGTTAATGTACTGTAACCAGTTTGAGTATGATACCCACAATTAATATATAACAGTAAGTATGGTACATACTCGAAAGGCTATAATATATAGGATACCCAGTGCAGTGGGGATAGGGGTCGATTTCTACACAATGTAACGAGACTGCCCGCGGCGACGAGCCATCATCACAGGACGAGTGCACGGAGCCTCTAGCTACCCAATCTTTGTTCTCTTCAAACTTTTAATTGAACCGATGAACAGTTTTGACATTATGTTTTAAATCATTTACCTATAAATTTTGTAGCTGTTACGTCAAAGCAACTTCCAAAAGTTTTGCTGTTGACAACCATTGTTTGGGGAATATTTGATAAATTGAAACAAAACGAAATAAAATTTACGTCACTGTAGCTTTCAGTAGAGATTGTTAACATTGTTCAATATTGAATTTCGATGAGCTCAGGATGGAAGTAATGTCGTAGTTTTACGAAATTCAATAAACCTGACATAAGTAAACCTCGAGAAACTGTTTGTTGTCTCGGTTTAATGTTCGAGGTTTTGTGTTGTTCTTTCAGTAGGGTAGTAAAACGTAGGCTAGGCTTTACACGAAGACGCCTTCATACGACCGCGACACAGAAATAGTGCTGGTAAAATGTTTACGACCCAAATCGTGTTGCATAGTGCGTTTTATTAGGACCAATCTCGAAGCCTTTTTTGTGGTATACTAAAACTTTAATTACGTACACATCATTGTGCGTATAGATGGAAACTACTGTAGCTGCTTTTCAATCAAAATTTTCTATTGCTCCACCTTTTGATGCTTACTTACCAAAATATCTGAAATGTTTTTAGGTTTAACATCATCCTTTTTACTTAGGTTCGGTAAAGACAGTAGGTAGGTAGGTATATCTGTCTCAACTTTTCTTTAAAAATCTTCATTGCACAAAAGAGAAATACCTATATCCTACAAGCTAAAACGCATTATTTACTAGTCAAGCACTGCAGTCGTTATAATAAACAAAATCGAATATCGGTACCGGGCGTTATAAAACCGACATGAAGTATCAAGAATGCTATATTTTATCTTTGAGAAATGTCTGCGAGCTCTTAATAAACGTTTCAGGCTTCTCATCGTGCATCAAGAGGCTGGAACTCGTCCAAGAGCCGTAAAGTGAACAGATTATGTGTACGACCAAAAATGTTGTCTACAAATCGCATTCTAGATTAGGTATCTGACATAATAGCCATGTAAATGGGCTTACCATTGAATCACCGACAAGCGTTTCACAGAACATTACTTCTAGTTAACAGAAAGTGTCTCCCTGAAATCGTTGTTTACTTTGAAGTACACTCACGGATAATGAATTCGGGTCATTTTCTATATAATTGTTCATAGAAAATGACCCAAATTAATTGTCCGTGAGTGTATTTTGATTGCCATACATTACGGTTTTAGGGAACAAGGCTTTTTAAACTTTTTCCCTACAACCGTAATGTATGGTGGCACACCCTAAAACTAGAAAAAAGAATTTACAACTTCCCTGAAGAAAATAAAGGCGAGCCCCCAGAAAAATAAAAATATGAATAAAGATCCTAGTTCAAAAATAACCTAATCTGCCTTAATTTACGTTTAGCAAGCATCCAAATGCTACAGAATTTAAATCTACCTACTTGTGTCTAACGATAACGAGTAGTAATTTAATCTTGGCTAGTACTTTACTGTAAATAAGCATCTGTAAGTTTGCCTACAGGCCTTATTATTTATTCCCTACACTTTTTTGATGCATGTATAAAGAAAATAAATAAAAGAAATGAAATGAGAAATAGTCCTCAATTAACTAGAAGTTGATTCAGCCCGACAAAAATTATAACTGATAGAGCCGAAAGTGCCGCTAATTGAGCGGATAAACGGATTCAAATCTAAATCAAGCACACTATTCACACTAGGTATTTGACAGATAAACGAGGCTCTGAATATGAAACCATATTCAACGGGGAAGCTCATCGTAAGGAGAGCAAAAGTGCAGAAGTATACCATATTTATTTAGTAAAGGATTTAATAAATGGGATTTTATCATATCTGGGGGCACGGCAGTGCCCCCGCCAAGTCGAGCTAAACAAAGGCACGGCCATAGCATTCTTTTCTCGAAGTCATTCAGGTAATTTTTTTTCAGCCTCCCGTAATTTTGTACTGGCTAAAGCTAGAACCCAGCATTTTCAGGGAAGATTTAAATATATTCTTTATACCATTCAATTTGAACGTGTAGTTTAAGAACTATTGATGTGTGCATAAATTAATAGTAAATATTTAAATAAATTAATTTTCTTTTCACAAGAACACTTTCTTCAAGACTTTCTTTCCCACGAATGAAGCAAATATTTATAACTTGTCAATCATCACACACTGTAATACAAATAATTCACGCATTCACGATATATTCTGCAAAAGATTCCGAAATTTAATTTATTTTATTAACTCTACTACTTACTATTTTAAAAACTCGCATATAACCAAATAAAATTCAGACAAAATGGAATCATAATGGATTTACTGTTATGCATATTGGTTTTACTTCACCGTACATTCCAATTGTTTTAACAAACAAAATGCCCACCGCAGCACTCACATGCAGGCGGAACTTTTTTCCCCACAAAAAATAGTTACATTTATCATTGCAGTTTTAAAATTGGTGGAAAGTTAGTATGCGGAGTTGGGACTGGGCTATCAATCTACTCCATTGTATAATCAAAGACGGCGCTAATGAACATCATTATCTGGTCCTCGGGTGGCTCGCTGAAAGTCTCAACTCGGCGGCTCAGATGGCTCACTGGCTCGCCCGGCTGGCTGGCTCAGCGCTCGCGGCTCGCGGGCAGCGGGTCGCGGAAATTGCCAATTAATGTGTCCGGGCACCTGCCACGTCACGCCACGCCTCGCTCGGTCTTGTTTCGCGTCTCACATGTGTTCCCAATATCCGGGATTTGTTTTTATTTAATCCTTTATTTGATGAGCTGTGTTCGGACTCCAAGTATCTTTACACGCTCCATAAAGTAAGTGGGTGATGGTAATGCTTGTGGAAACCATATCAATTGTTTTACCGTAGTTTCCAGCTACCTATGCCATCATAGATAGAATTCGCCTGGCCGTTTTGACATAGTGAAGTGACAAATATAAGTACATAAACGTGAAAACAAATTGAGGTCTTCAAATATGCTACTCCGACTGGAATCTTAGGCTATTTAATTAAATATATTTGGCTAAAAATATTATTAAACTTCACAACTTTGCCTTCAATTTTATAAAATCATACACTAGCGGACAATGAATTCGGGTCACTTTCTATAGAATTGTTCATAGAAAACGACCCGAATTCACTGTCCGTGAGTGTAGATGTGTAAATGTAGTGCAATTGTTTATATTTGCAATATAATTCCCAATAGCTGTATAAAAGCTAGAGCGAAATGAACTTGTAAATTCTAATTATCGTGACAATGCTTAATGTTGCCGGCGGGGCTATAACCAGGTACACGTATAAGCGTATAACGAGTACGGATCGCGCATTACACGCCCGCTACAAATTAACAGCAATAACCAGAACAATGCAGGTGAAATGAATAAGCGAGAACAAAACACGAAGCAGAATCATTACGCCGCATAAATGCCAGGTGAGTGAGCAATCTTAAATAAAAAAATTAAATCGTCCAGACGAGTTACATTTCTTGTTAACATAATCATATTTTCTTGTACATTGAGAGTCAGCCAGCATTACATTCGATACATTATTGATATTCGTCCAATGAGTCGTTAACAAAAGCCTCCGTGGTACAGCGAGGGGTGATGCGCGAATCTGCGGGCTCAGTCCGCTACGAGCCGTAGCCGCGGAGCTACGAGCGTGCTACGCCGTAGCAGGCCGTAGTATAAACACGTGCGTACTGAGCGGTTTCGCGAATTTATTAATGGACGTGTAAGAATATTGTGTAGGTTGTATATATAATTAGTGCATATATTATACTCCGTACAGGCTCGCATGTATATATGTAGTTGAGTACAATTTGATCGGCCTTTTTGCATCGGTAATTCATGTTTTGCAATTTTAAGTTTTTCTAATTTATTCAATTGTGTATCAATAGAGTATTTAATTCTCTTAGTGATGTGCAGAGTCAAATTGGCTACACAAAAGCCAAAAATTTACTACCTAAATGAGGTAGTGTTAAACCATCATTTGTCTAGTTATCTGTTCAAATGTGCAGATTATATTCAAGGAAATTTCTTTTCAAATAATTCACGGTATCATAATGAACTACGTAATAAATACTTTAGGATAAAACTAAATATTACATATTAAATTAGATAAATTTGTGGATTTTCTTTTGCAATGGTTGAATAGTGTAGAATAATGTTTGCGGACGGGTTTGTACTAACATTTCCGGCGCAGGCGGTTAATTTGGGCCTTCTTCAATGAATGTTCCGCGAGCCCAAATTAATGGAAATACCCACAATACAATAGTTTCAAAACGGCAACCCTAAATATATATACTTTCGACCGACAAGCGAGAGCGTGATTTGATATTGCGGTAACAACAACGCGTATAAATTGTATCGGTAATATTTCGATCAAAATAAATTACACAACCACAACAGTAAACACCAAATAATGAATAAAACATTGATCAAACAAGAAACATTAAAAATATGTAATGTAACAGTGATAGTAAATAAATAGAATAGTATTGAATTGAGTAGTATTGAATTGTATTGTGGTGAATAGTATTTTGTATAACTATATAAATTTAATGAGCAAATGATCGCCAACTTCATGATATATATAGGTAATATGTAGGTTAGGTTCATCAGATAACTTTAGGCACCTAAAGCAGGCAGGGCTATCTAGAAATACGAGGTCGAATAAAGTCGAACGGTCGAATTTATTAGAAAATGGATTGCTCTCAACTAGTGAGAATATACGCGAAAAGGGATCTGACTTCTAGATCTATATGATTATTGGCTATGAATATTGGTAAGAATGTATTCTTATATATTTATAGCTTATAAATGTGAAAGAATTTCGTTCATTATACAATGTGTATTTATGCAGTTTAAACGTGTTCGAAAGGAACTTATGCGCTTTGATATATATATATATATATATATATATATATATATATATATATATATATATATAATGTACCTATTTTGTAAGGTACCGCTAAAACGAAAGTGTAGCTAATTAGATAGGCACACAAGTACTTGAAGTGGTTGAACAAGGTATCTTGCTGGCTTCGCAGTATTTGTAACAGCGAAAAAAGCAAGGGCTTAGGCTATAGTAACGAGGGAAGTACATTTATTTTTCCATCCAATATATGTAAAGTGTGTTGTGATTCGCGTAAGAAACTGCACGTCCACTAATGGATTAGTTTCTCTCCGTGCCGGCTCCACACCAACTAGAAACAAAAGGACAATCATTCGTTTCAATTAGGCAGTAAATTAATCAAGTTAGGAGACGGAATTAAAAAAATAGGAGAATTTTGTAGACAATCTTCAAGCATAAATAATTATAGCCTATCCTAAAAACAGTTCAGAAAAAATTACTTAGAATACGTTGTACCTATACCAATTTTGGTGTCTTTTTGGGGTTCCGTATCAAAATGGTAAAAAAGGAACCCTTATAGTGCGACTCTGTCTTGCTGTCCGTCTGTCACAGCCAGATATCTCAGGAACTACTGCTGATATCGATTTGAAATTTGGAATATGTTAAAAATCGGTAACCCAAAAGCCTACTGAAAAGGGGGCTGTGTAATGGGATGTGGAAAATTAAAAGTAAGGCAAATAAAAGGGCCTAATGTGTAGATTCCAAAAGGAAAAACTGAACTCTTATAAGATCACTTTGAGCTTAAAATCGGCTTATGTTGTTTGTGTTCGCGTAAAAGGTGTTTAGCCGGCGTCCGCTACGCTTACAAATGTTTACAGCCAGAAAAATTTACTTCCTGTAAAACATTCCGGAATAGTCCTATACACCTATATAACATTAGGCTTTAAGTGCCTATACCTAAAAGCTTTAAAAGGCTGATAGCATTGACGTGTATAAAGGACGGGGCTAACAAGCGCGCAGACGGTTCCAACGCGTTGGTCCTAAAAATCATTTTAGGACCAACGCGGCAGTGTGGGCAGCACACAGCGCAGCTGGACGTTATAAAAATGCCTAATTACGTGGTAAAAGGTTCCATTTACCGTTACGGGGAATATAGACCCGGGTGGATTTTCGTCCGCGACATTTGTATGCCATACAAATGTCGCGGCCGAAAATCGACCCACCCATCCATAATGAAATCTTAATGATTGCGGATTAATAGACAGAGCATCTTTTTAAGGTTCCCAGTTAAAATAGCTACGGAATCTTCATTTAGTCGTCTGTTCGTTTGTCAGTCAGCCTTCCACTGTACTATATTGAAATACTATTTAAACTAAATAATAGCATAAATTTCTATTATCAAATATTTTTACATTGCCGCTAATAGGGAGCAACAAAGTGAAGTCTATTGTAAACTCAGAATAATATCGCTTCTAATGGCGTAATTTTCTCTGCTCTCACCAGAATGATGAACGCAGCCTCGATAAAAATCTGATTGAAGGAAAATGGATCATTGTTTACACCTGTAGCAAAGTATACAACATTCTTTTTATCTCAGGGTTCTGTAAAACGCCGAGGCTTTTTTATCCATGTATTTCCTCATTGTTCGTGCTTTCAAAGAAAATGAATAACCGATAAAAAGCTATTACTTAGTTGTATAATAAAGCAAGCAAATAAGTAAACTAAATTTTCAAAAATGTATTAGTTACTCAAAAATTTCACTCTAAGTTTGCACCTCGTTTCTATTGCAATGCCATAGACATGACAGGTGCTGACTAAAAGTAACCAGGTAGTAAATTTGCTTCTTTTGTGTAGGTGTATTGTGTTGTGGTAGTGGTATAGAAGCCTTGGTGTGCGAGCATAACTCAAACGTGATCGGTGATTCATGTTATAAGTAGCAAGAGAGCCGACAAGCCTACAAGTGGTAGCGGGAAGTGGTTATCATCACTCATGTCGTACAAAAAGTTAAGACCAATTCCACTACACAGACGCCAGATGATGGCCAAAACCTCTCCGAAGCTTAAGGAATTCCAAACCGTTTGTTAGGCTGATTGTGAGGCTGTGGGCGATCCTGAGATCGCGGACTTTACGCAATAGCCGTCGATAGATGGAATCAAAAATAAATAGTTGGCATTGCAGGGGACTCTAGCTCAGCGATGAGAGCGTTTTAAACGGCGCTCAACCGCGCTAGATAGAATATAAGGTCTTGGTGGTCTAGCGTGAAATACTGCCTTGCTTTGTTAACCTTTTGTTTGTCAGGTTGAGTTTGTTCATTTTCCAAATGATTACAGAATTGGATATCCAACGCAATTTTAGAGCTAAGTAACATTATTTGGACTACTCAAAATAGGTGCATATAATTTTTGAGACCTTTATTTGTATTTAGTGTCAGTACGAGTCTAAGGTCATCTACAGTCAGAGACGGGTGACCTAACTAACCTTACTTAATACGACATATGTTTGTACCGCAGAGAGGTCACCCTTCTCTGCAGTAGACTGCTGCTTTATTTATTACATTTATTAGTATAATTTTCAGTTACTACATCAAATAAATCTTTTAGTGTCCTCGAAGAGACCAAATAATAAGTGAGAAGTGCTTAGATAAAGTAAATTTTAAGTGTTAATAATAACAATCTAAATAACGATGTATGCGTCAATGTGTTTTATGAGCATTGTGTCCATTCTCGTCGTGGACGTAAGGACTGGAGCCCTTCTGCAAAAAGGTGAGTCATTTTTACTGTCTATATATACTTAATGTTGTCCTAATAGGACCGGTGGACGGCGGACAGGCGAGCGCATTAGCAACAGATAAACAATGCGGTTGTAAAAAAAATCAGGAATTTCTAGTAAACCATGTAAGATTTTTACGGTGTGCCATTAGTTGAGGCACTATTGGCGTGTCTAGTGTATAGTGTTAGCAGGTTACAGTAAATATAATGTTGGGTGGATTATGAGAAATTCTCGGATTTACTGCATGTTCGAATTTACCCCAATGCACAGAAGTTAATGATTTTAAAAGCCCAATTTTCTTGCTGTACCCTTATATACCAGGTGTAACATGAGGAAACCGAATAATTTTAACAACGTATTCCTGAGGTCGTAAGAAGCAAAAAATGTTATATGAAACCAGGTCGAAATATGATTTTAATTTTTCTGAATGTTTTTTACATAATTAATTTTCCTTTACATATAACAAAAAGTAAAACAAAATCTTAGGATACGAATGAATTTACCTTGTCAGACAAATTGTTTCAAAGCAGGATTTACGTAAAAGTGCAATCATAAGGGTGCTTTGTACTGGAGATTTCTTTACAACTTGTTTAAACAAAAACGTAAATATCTCAAAGACCAAGCTGAATCCAGCAAACATTATACGACATTTTTAACTTCAAATATGGTCATGAATACGCTGTTAAAATTATTCGGTTTCCTCATGTTACACCGTGTATAGGCACTATAGTACCTACATTGTTGTAGAGCCCGGGAAGTTAGCAATAATATGGACGAGTGAGTTCGAGGGCCGATTTGTAGAGGAGGCCCTCAAAGAATGAGTCCATCTATTGCACTTTCGGCCGAGAGCGAGGAAATAATAATAATATCACACCAACAGAATAATTTAAATGTCAATTTTGTATTTTTCCAAGTCTTAGAAATTGATAGCAATATATCGTGGACAATTCTTCAAATACCGAATAGCAAACACCTACTTAATTATTATTTTATCCATGCAATTACTTAAAACCCTGTTACGTTACAAAATAGTACAGTCGAGTTCATCAATATCTGAGCAAAGATTAGACCATAAGTTAAGAACTAGATCAGATATTTTTGATCCGTTCTTTGCTCAGATAATGATGAACTCGACTGTACAATATTTAAAACTAACAAATTATTCCGCTATTTTCCTAATGACATTTGACATTCAAGAATATTCGAACACAATAAATAAATGCAGATACAAACGAAAGTGACACTTGTTTGTTATTTAATTTTGCCAATTACTAGCGGGACAGTGGCTGTATGGAGTACTGTTGGAGTTCCGTCCGTGACGTGCTGCGGCACAGCTCGCGATCTGATTGGCCTATTACAATGTCGCCGATGTATAAGGCGCGCTCTCATTGCCCAAATTGCTGTTGTAAACTGACCAACAATGTTATTTCTGTCGTGTCTGATTACATTGTTGGCTCGTATCATATGCTGTCCAAGAACTCGGTGTTTTGCGGCCTAGATACAGACTATCTACATATTGCTACTTTTCCAAGCAGTGGCGCGAAAATACAATTTTACCACTACTAGACCTTTACAGTAATAAACGTAGAGATATGTATTTGGCCATTAACTGTCATTGTCTTGTTCACTGGAAGGACGCTTATTTGAAGGTGATTGAGTTGGTCAGTTTTCCATACAAACCAAAAGAGGGTCATTGTTTACTTCTACGGCATTAATTATGTTTTAAACCTGTTTTATTTTACAGCTTGACACATTTTATTTACGCGAAATGAGAACTCTCAAAAAGTCCAAAAAATATCTAATATTAGATAAAACGTTTAGTTTCAAATGAAGCTTCGCGCTGACCTTCAAGGCCTAATTACACGTTAATTTTGTTTTTTTGAGAGAGCTCATGAGCTATAATAAAACACATTTTAAACATAATTGATGCAGTGGAAGGAAACAATTACCCTCTCTATGTTTGTATGGAAACCCCCGACTCGTACCACCTTAAAATCTGTGTGACCCGGATATGCAGCAAAGTTAATAAAGTATTAGTTTAGTATGCTACTTTTCATCGCAAGCACAGAATAAGAATCACTACTACGTATAGAAGCCTCTCTCGCTAACAAAAGTGCCGTTCGCGTCGGATAAGCGGACGGAGTTTACCCGCATCCGACCGTCTCTGTCTCTGTCGCATAACGCGTAAATAACTTGTGCTTTTTTTTTCGCTTCCAAGCTGTAAGATTTACCGCGAAACCGAATCGCAGAGTGAGTCAGTCCTGTCGCAGGCATAAAATCTCGTCAGTCTTGCTTGGACGTATGTACCTACTTTTAGGGTTCCGTACCAAAATGGTAAAAAAGGAACCCTTATGGTGCGACTCTGTCTGTCTGTCTGTCTGTCTGTCCGTCTGTCACAGCAAGATATCTCAGGATCTACTGATGCTATCGACTTGAAACTTGGAATAGTGTTAAAAGTCGCTGACTCGAGCCTATTGGATAGAAAAAAAATCTTATACCTTTTTTACTTTTTTTTTAAAGGGTTCCGAAATGGGATGTGGAAAAAGAAAAGTAGAGCTATTATATCGAGTGGGATATCAAATGAAAGGGCTTAATTTGTAGATTCCAAAACCATTTTTGTTTTTTTTCTTAATTTTGTACTTTTTGATTTATGACCAAAAACGTTCAAAAAAATACCATTCCCCCCCTATTATCTTCGAAGTTACTGAACAGAAAAATCTGTAATAATTACCAATTATTAATATCATCCTAAATATTACAGGAAAAATAAAACGGTTTTGCTAAATTGCATCGTTTTTTAGAAATTTTCAAAAATCGTACACATACTTATTTGCTCCTACTAAGCTAACGGCCATACAGTTTTTGTTGAACTATTCACGTATCTACTTACGAGTTTGTACGGAACCCTCGGTGAGCGAGTCCGACTCGCACTTGACCGGTTTTTTAAAATAAGTTGACTGGGGCCAGCTACACCTTCTCAGCACGACATAGCACATAAAGGATTAAGTAGCGGGGGTCCTTATGCGAAACACCTTGCACTTTTTGGCTGACATTTGGCAAAGACCCTTAGGTCAGTTTGAGCTGATTCAGATCGGTAGCCACCGGTAGCCACGCTGCTGATTGGGGGGAGAGGGGGGTGAATCTACACGCTGTCGCCTGTCGCGCTGCGTTTGGAGTCATATTTCTACAAGACCAGCGTGGCTACCGGTGGCTACCGATCTGAATCAGCTCAGACTGACCTAGGGATCATCTATGCCAAGTGTCAGCTAATAGTCATAAAGTGCAAGTTTCCCATACAACGGATCGCATGAGAACCCCAGGCCCCTATTTCACCACGCCGACAGGTGCGACAATTGTCACAAAAAAGTGACAATTGTCAAGAATTCGTGATTATTGTTGTTTCACAAGTTTCGACATTTTACAAGCGATATTTCACCACCCCGACAGGTGCGACAATAGTCACAAAAAAATGACATTTGTCACAAAAACAGTGACATTTGTCAAAAAGTCGTGATTATTTTTGTTTCACAAGATTTTACAATTAAACCGTATGTCGAAAACTGCCAGGCACAGACCATTACAACATTACAAGACATAAGGAAGGTCATTCTAGTCGGTCGGTTCTCCACACAAACGAAAAAGTGTCATCATTTTGCTTTCACGACAATAATCATGGTTGAAATGTATTTCATTTTATAACTTGTTACTTGATACAGTTTGTCTACGCGATACATCATGTGACAGTCAGTGCCACCTATTAACATCATTTGTAACTAAACTCATGAATATTTCATTTTGTTTCGCGGAGACAAAATGTATTCTATCTATATTTCAAACATAATTAATGCTGTGGAAACGCATGATGCCCCATTTTTAAGGTTCCGTACCCAAAGGGTTCCAATGGAATCCTATTACTAAGACTGCGCTGTCCGTCTGTCACAGGGTTATCTTTTGAACTGTTGTAGGTAGACATAATAGTTCAGTCATTATAGATTTTGACCCGAGAATAATTAGTGCTTGGATTTTTTTTCTTAGGTCGCTCGGGGGGGGGGGGGGGTCACTGGGAGTGTAAATTCAAAAAGTAGACTGAATCAGGCTCCTGCGTATATTCGAAAAACGGTTTTTCTTGAATAACTGGGCCATTTTTGATTTTTACAGTAAAACCGTTTTACAGTAAAAATTGTAGGAAATTTGATTCTCTACAAGTTTGGTCCACACAATTTTTCTTCTAGGATCAATATTTTGGAAATTAAATTTGAAAAAAGCAACAAATTCAAAATATTTTCATCATCTCGTTTATTTTCAACTTTACGACATAAATGAACGTGGACTATAAAATTTTCACAGAATGTGTATTTCTTTTGCCACTATAACAACAAATTAAATAAAAAAGGGTCTACATATGTACAAGAAACATGTTTTTTGTTTTTTCTCGAAGGCGGTACGAAAATCTTCGTGTGCGAATCCGACCAAGTGCGGACTTGGCCGGTTTTTATTTATATGAAAAACCGACCGATACTAATGACCTACATACAGTCTAGGAATTTAATTTCCTACCCATTTCATTCAAATGTTGTTAAGCATTCACGGTGCAATAAGATCGAAATTTCTATTTCAGTAATAGTATTTAAATGTCAATACGTATTATTTGTCACTGCATATTACAGATAATCTCTTTGCGAAGTCATTTGCTCATCTAATTACGAATACGTGTCAATAGGTGTCAGTGTCAATCGAGAAAATTTTAAAATAATTCCGAATCCAGACTCCGGAAAGTCTACCGTATTGTACCGCAAACGTCGATAATCTAAATTTCGTTATCTGTGTTCTTTTCATTCGAATATTGCAAGAGCGAGAAAGATGGACTTTCTTCGAATTTTGATTCCGCGGTTGTCGTCGGTTTTTGGTAGTGCCTTGACGTTTCAAATTTCAGTTCACCATGTCAACGTTGTTAATCTGTTACCTAGTTACTGACACAAAACAATGCGTCTGATATGTCAAAGTAACGTCGTACTCTAGCTAGCTCTTATGATGACAGTATGCTATACGATATTGGACCATAGGTGGGTTGGAAATTAAATTCCTTGACTGTACAAACAAGAAGAAGGTATACACTTTATGACATCTAATGTTGTTGAAATAAGTAGTTTGATACATTTTGTCTGCTCAAAACAACATGATAAATCCCAAAAAGCCACAAAAGCATGCCATCGGCTGTTGATACACCTACGAAACTAGAATTAATTAAAAGTATTTTCTTTTTTGCCTTTTGAGACTTCTCATGTTGTATCGCGCCAAATATATCAAATCATGAAATTAATCACAGTTCAGTCAAAATGTATGATTATGATGCTAACTTTAATTGTTAACCTTCTTATTATTTGTATAGTGAACCGAACGATTCGAATTATTTTATGCTTTTTCTACCGTCTTAGTCTAAAAGGCGACTTTTTGCTATGGAAGTTCATAGTAAAAAGTCGCCTTTTAGACTAACTAGGACGGCAGTTTTATAGTATTCATTATTACAGTAGAGTGGGGTAGCCCAATAAAAATCACAAAACTTCCGCTTGAAAGGCACATGTTGGAACTACTGTACTACTACACTTAGCCACAGAATATATATAAGCTAAAGCAGTAAGGAAGCTACAAACAAAACGATCGAAACGCACGCACACATAACCGCGCGCTTTTACAAGGCCCCTAAGGGAATCTCGCGGTGCCGTCAGTCGCGAGTGCGCATGGAGGCGAGTGGTCGAGCTTTGCGTTTGTTACGTGCGCGCGCCCAGACAGCCCGCGATCTTTTCATTTTAAACAACCCTAACGCTCTAATGGAGCGTAGGTATTTATTTCAAAAAGTAAGCGTAGCTTCCATACTGCTCTATTTATATTCTGTGACTTTGCTTTTACGGCGAAGGAAAAACATGGAGAGGAAACCTGCAAATGTATATAAAGAAATTCAAAGGTGTATGTGAAGTACTCGCACTGGGCGCATTCACTCTCATCAATGGGAGTAGGTAGTAACATAATTATATAGGCGAATGATGATAAATTATAAGAAATGGAGTTTGTGGGAAAGGGTTAGTTTTTACATTTAGGTAACGGTATTCGTATATGCATGAATTTGTTGACAAGATGTCAAAGCTCTATTTTGTGTAGTTAGGTGATCTAGAAGTTCACCGATTATATTTACCAAATAATTATACTTCGCTAATTTTAGCGACATGAAATTTTTCCTTTAATGTAAAATCGTGATATTAAAAGAAAAAATATTTGGAATCTATATTTTCCTATGTAAGCATTTTCACCAATATCATTATTCCCATCGCCGCTGCTACTTTCACAGAGGAAAGCCATTTTCTGCGTAAGTTAACCACGAAACACTATAATTGTCACAAAAGCCTGACACAGCTCTAACCTCATGTCAAGAATTACAGACAATTGTAGAAATATGACGACTTGTAAAAAATTATGTTGTTTCACAACATAAATGTCATAAAATAAGGCAGTGACAATGGTAAGAAATTGCCTGTCACTCTTAAACTACAATTGAAGACAATTACGAATTTCGCCATACAATAAAATGTTTGTGAAACGGATAATTGTCAACGCTGACATTTTCTATACAAATAAATTTGCGAATATGTCGACTTGTCACCTGTCACTGACAATTGTCAGTTGAAAATTGTCGAATTGTAAACCGACATATGTCACTGACAATTGTCGGCGTGGTGAAATAGGGGCCAGGTAAAGATCAAAGCAGACAATCAGAAACATACATATGTCGCAGTGTCAGAGTCTCCCCACGAAGGAATGTCAAGTTTGTCTATACTTGAGAGTGTTTGGTTGCGATACAATGACGTTTATTCAAAATTGACTTAATTCTGTTATTGGTTGTCAATCTTTTGCATGTCAGAAAAATCGTGAATTGTGCTGGACAAGGAATTGGAGTCAGTGACGGTTGACCTGAGCCTTTGGGGCGAAGGGATACATCTCGCAACCAACCTCACTGCATTTCTTCGTTTATTATGACTGGCTAGTGATACTATCGAGCTCCAACCGATGACACTACACTCGACTGCGGTTTATTGGCAATCTGATGGACATTATGATGTCCCCTACCCCTGCCGCCGACACATGTATAAAAAATATATAGGTATCTAAGTATACCTTAACTTATTCAAGCAAGCGAGCAAGTTAATCAAATCCCTAGCTAGCGTTTGTGAGATGTTTCGCATTCCTTTGGGAAAAATCAACATAACGACACTGGGCCCGGGTAAACGTATAATAGGAGCTTATAGAAATTGCGTTTGGGCCTTCTTTTCATAGACCCCATATTAGTTTCGTAGTAATGGGGTCACAGCCGAATATAAACGGATACAATGTCCTTTACAATCTTTTATTCAGGTTTTTATATTATGAAACCAATTCAAGATTTGCATAATCTTTTAAGAGTTGACATGGTTATTTGTAACTACAACTTATTTTGTGTAAGATGTAATGCAATTAAGTTTTTGAATAATGGTATCTATAAATGATACCTACTTATATCAAAAATGCACACGAAGGGGTCCTTACTACCCTTTTATTTTAATTTTATTTTTATTATTTATTGTCATACCGGCAATAGAAATACACATTCTGTGAAAATATCAAGTCTCTACCTATTACGGTTCAAAAGATACAGCCCTGTGACAGACGGAAAGAGTCTTAGTAATATTGCTACACCATGTACAGGTTGATTCACAAAAGCTGGCACGAATGGATTGAACGAGTCAATGACAATGTTTATGTGTGCATCACAAAATTATTAAATACAGATTGACTCAATAAGCGATAAACGTGTTTTGTCTTTTATTATGTGTATTTTATTAACAACAAACAAATCGCTACCTACCCAATTGCAACACACTGATACCGTGAAGCGCGGAAATTGTATCGAAATATCTAAATTACTTATTAGTTTCGCATATTTTCGCCATAATTTCGTAGATTGAAAACAGGGTATAAAGTAAATAAAAACTCCATGATAGTAAAATATTTGATAGTAAAACCGTCAAATTTACCTTTCTGACATATATATATCTTTTACGTGTTTAGTCTTAATAATGTGCAGATTACACGTATTTTTTATTTATTTCTTCAATAATGAAGAAGTGTTATGTACTTGTTTACAAAATATTTGGATCTTCCCGTATGAGTACGTCACTCAACAGTGACACGTGACATTACTTTCGTTCGATCCATTCGTGCCAGCTCTTGTGAATCGACCCGTATATTAGTCACCTGTAATCAGCAGAAATTGCGCATAAGTGTTTTCCTGCTGACTGTACGCCCTGTCAGGGTAATTATTGACTTGACTAGCCGTATCTATGAGCAATTACAGCCAGCGGCTCTCCGGAGAAAATCAAATGAACACAATCAGAGCAGGGCAAGGAAGCATGGGAGATAAATATCCGCCTTCGAATATAACTAACAAGTAAATAAGCTTGATTGCTATAGGATACAGACGTTAAATAGCATTAATTAGATTACCTTAATTGTGCAAACATTGTTTGTGAAGTTTATGTATTTGATGTGTGTTGATTCTTAGATGTTTGCTTTAATACATTTCTGAAACGTTGGTAGTATAATTTACGGAATTTAATGTTAATAATAGCAATGATATTTTATAAGAAGATACGTTATACGCATACTCGCCTGCTGAGAAATATTCTTCCAAGAAAGCAGCAGCACACATTGGTACCTCACTGTACGGTGTACATACTCACACATATTAACAGATTGCATAAAAGAGATGGCATAGTTACAATAATGCAAAAAAAAGAGACAGCTAGCTTTTTGTTACTTGCGCGATTAATTTTTAAACGTAACCGAGTGAACCCATCGGCTAGATTCGGATTGACTCGGAGCCTGCTCGGTGCTCGCAGATTAAGCACGCAGAAGGTTGGTTATCCTTGTCACTCTCATTGTCAAAGACGTAAGTTTGTCTCTTTCATTCAAATGACCTCTATGGTAGTAAGATGGCGTCGTATTTGAAAAATAAAATAATAAAAATGATAAAATTAAATTATTTCAGCGTACTTACAGGTGATATGTGATCCCTTGCGCTTTGTTGCACTTTTTGCTATGATTGGTGCACTTTCTGATCACACACGACGGCATTTTTTTTGTGAATCTTGTAAATATTCACCCTTGACATCGTCGTGCGTTTCGTTGACCGACCCGCGAGTGACTACCCACTACAAAAAGGGCACCAATACATTTATCGTGGTTTCAGTGCTTCACTTTTGGAGTGCTTGTAACCTATCTACTTATAAAATATCATTGAATAATAGTAGTTTATGTACTGTTATGTAACCGCAAATCAAAAATATCAAATGGCGGTAGTTAATGAAAACTTTTCATACATACCACGCAACCGTAGGTTGTTTTTAAATTCATCGTTCGATATCAAGTAACGTGCGAGATTTTACAAAATAGTTTGAAATTGACATTTAATTTCGAATAAAGCGTCGTTTCGACAGATATTAGAATTGAGGTCAAATCAAATTGCTTTGTTTTTCAGAGATGTTCGAAATTTAAATTGAATTCGATGTTTATTATGAAGCATTAATCACATTTCACAGATAATGTTCTGACAAAACAGTTTATCTTTATGCTGGTCATAATTTAGTTATAGTGGGATTATGATATGTGTATGTAAGATAATTATAAAGTGGATGTTAGTATTCTGTTGCGACAGAGACCATAATCAAAGGCGATTATAACAATTAACAATGAGTCGTGTCCAATGCGCGCAGCGACGTAGACGCATTGATGACTAATTAATTAATTAATTGCGGAATTAGCGCGGCACGGCCGCTGCTAATAGTTTTGAAACGATGAGTAAAACCGTCGTGAATAAGCTCCTCACCTTTCTGCTGCGGATACTGCGGGAAGATGAGTTGGACGCGGAGCAGGTGTGTTTGGCGAGCTTCAGTGCTACCGACATCTACGCAGCGAAGAAGGTGCTGTTCGAGTCCCTCGGGATCGCCGGCACAGTTATACCTCACCGGAGAGGAGACGAATCCGGAATAAAATCCCTTAAGGACATCGTTGATGTTCTGAGGGAGCGAGAGAGCGACTTGCCTGAGTTCGTGGCGACGGAGGTCTCCAGATTGCCGTCCTGCATTCCAGAACATGTCGACGTGAGTGGCCTGCTGAAGGAAATCGTGGCCCTTAAAGCAGGCATGGCTGAAATTTTGAGAAAATTTGACGATTCACAGGCTACTATAGCCGAGTTACGCAAAGAAATCATCAGTTTGCGTAATAGTGCCCCAGAAACTCGGTCACCAGTGACGTCAAATTCCAAGAGTAATAACCGGGCGTCAAGTGTCGACTCGGTCAGTTTGCATGTTGCTGACACTGCGCATGCCGTTCCACTGCCCGCGTGCCCCCTCCGCGCCGGGCCTCCCCCCGCCCCTTCGTCTAAATCACGTCATCGCTATGCTGATGCCGTAGCCGGTCGGTCTGTCGCAGCCAATCGGAGAGACGCGCCCTCAAGAGCGCGTGAAGTTCGGGTTCCTCCAAAGGAGAAGCCCCCGCGCACCGATGTGGATAAGGAGGGCTTCACAATGGTGTCGAGGAAGCGCAACCCGCGCAAGAGTCAGTGTGGTACTGCAGAACCGGTCGGTTCTGGTCTGCGGGTCGCCACACCGGGCAAGGCGCTATATGTATCGCGCCTACATTACACCGCCACGGCTGATGAGGTGGCGGAGTACGTTCGTCAGAAGACCGGCTTCTCGCTGAGGGTGTTCCAGCTGCGTTCGCGCCACTATGTGCACTTCAGCTCGTTTGTGGTGCGCGTGCCGCGGCCGCTGCAGGAAACCATCGCAAGTGCTGACTTCTGGCCGAAGGGTGTCGTGTTTCGACGGTTTCGGGGCAACCTGCCGAATCCTACACCAGAGACGACGATGCAACGGGGCCACGCCGTTTCGTCGCCTAAATAGTTATTTTATTTCTACGTTTCATGACGCATTGGTTTTTTTACTGTAATGTCATGTTAACATGTATTAATAAATAAATAAATAAATAAATAAATAAATAAACAAGTTCTTATTCAATAAGGTCGATTTAGTTAAAAAATGAATGAAAAAACCCACTTTAAATCAAAATCAATCTGAATCTAACATTTCAAGTGACTTCAAAGTTGAGTAATATCGTTGGAGTTTTATTATTACAAAAGTTTGAGATTTGAATTTCCCTAAGCGGCGACAGAAAGTAGCCGAACATTCAGAAGAAATGTGATTTCTTACCGGGGACCGAGATGGGGACGTTCGCAAACACACGTGACGAGTGTTTGAGTTTGTTAATTGAAATGGGCGGCGTGGGAACATAAATCAAGAGGCGTTAGCACTAAATCAGTGGATAATTGCTGGCTGAACTGGAGTAGAGCTTTTCTGTGGGCTTTTGAGGGTCGGTTTTATCAAGCTATAAATAAATTATAATCATCTATCATGTTCTGACAAATATAATGAGAGAGTGATGAATGCTCTACCATTCATTTATCGCCCTATAAAATTCACTGGCGTCGTACTATAAAACACGCTCGACGATATGTTGTGCGATAAGCGAAATCGCGGCCAGTTGTGCTAGCTCAGCTGCTGGTGTGGTGGTAGGTAGGTAGGTACATAGCAGGCAGGGAGAGTGAGTAGGATTTGTACACAGAGAGCATTCGTACAATGGACTTATCTCGATTACCCAACATGCTGATACGTTCATATTTGTATGTATGATTGCCAGTGGCGGATTTATAGTCTTGGCCGCCCTAGGCCCCAAGCCGTATAGTAAGTACCAGCCACTCTTTTCTCAGCAGCAGCAGTGTTTTTTTTTGTCACGTTTGGCCGCCCCTAACATCTGGCCGCCCTAGGCCCGGGTCTACTGGGCCTTAGGGCAAATCCGCCACTGATGACTGCCGCTCATAGTTTACCCTCAAAAAATCACGGCAGTACGGCAGCAAATTTTGCCGGTAAAAGTAATTTTTCATTATCTTCAGAATACGTCTATTTGTACTAAGTTTTACTTGGATTAGAATAAATAGTTTAATAGGTATATTTTGTAACTAAACCTTTGAGATAAATATATAAACAATAGTTTTACGATTACCTTAACGGTTAATCTTTATTTATTTATTTTTTCCTATCCGTTTAGTCGTGGTACCTTCGTACAGTCAAAATATACCTACAGCGTGCGAAGGCACGCCATGTTAAATAAAAAAAATGGTATATTTAGAATAATAATTACAAAACCAGGTAAAAATTATATATATTTAAAAGGTGACTAAAAGAGGCAAAACACCTGAAATTCCAATGAATTTTGGGAAGAATCCTACCCGATTTCCCCTCCTTTTTGAAAAAGCTACATTGCTAAATGAAATCAGTCGTGGGCTATTCTTTTCAGTTTCCATAACTAAACCAAATACAAACTAATGCATTATTTAAATACATAACTCAGTAACATTTATGCAAGTATAATTATTGTGTGATATGTTGCGTACCGACCTATTTTATTTTTGAGTATAAATTATCACATATAATAGTACTCAAATTTTACTATTTAGTACCTAGCATAGAATAATTGTACTTCTTCGCAGTTACCTTATGTACGAAGTTTAAGCTGATCAGTACAGAACGTACTCATTCCGTACCAACCAGTAACCAAAACTGCAAATTCAAGTAACAGACTGACTTGATACCGAGGGTAATTCAAAAATACAATTTTGATCTCCATGGCCCGTACGGAACGTGCTCGCTTTGTACAGACCAACTTTTAATGAGAATCAACAACGACTAGATCATTTTTTTTAAAGTGTTGTATTAAAACCTGGAGGTACATTTTGACTACAATTTTTACATCGGCGTCTGTTACTCGAATTTGCATTTTTGGCTGCTGGTCGGTACTTCCGTACCGACCAGCAGCCAAAAATGCAAACTGGCCCGTACAGAACGTTCTCGTTCCCGAGAACGTTCTGTACGGGCCAGTTTAAACTTCGTATATTAGATAACTGGGAAGAAGTACAATTATTCTATGCTAGGTACTAAATAGTACAATTTGAGTATGTGATGATTTATCCTCAAAAATAAAAATGGTCGGTACGCAACGTATCACACTGATTATTCACGCCACATCTTTGTAAATTATAAAGAGAGTTTTCCTTTTGTTGAAAGTTGCTTTGAAGTTGTGCTTTGATGCTGAGGTCACTGAGCAATGTCGAATTAACTACATGGGCGGTGAGATGAAATGTATACTGTTATAACTTATATAACAGTTGCTATGTTTACTGAGGCACTATCTAAACAGACGAATTGATGTTGCCGACTACGCATATTATTTTAAATTATGACCTCAAACCTAAACTGATAAGGATTTACCTAAGCATGCTGCTTTGCACAGAAATTCGGTATGGTGTAGGTAGAAAACAGTCTAGTTAATTTATAATCTTGTTTTTTCTACTCGTCAACTTTAATTTTTCTATTAGAATGTCATAGACTAAACTTTCATAGCGTACTTTTTAATGTCGTGATTACTCAATGGCACTACCAACTAGACGATACCTAATATTGACATAAGTCAACACTGAGAGAACTATAATAATGTCGAAAATAAAACTTCGTATTTGGAAAAAAATAATGCCTTAGTTTACTAAGGAGACTCGTTGCAATGCAAATTCTACGAAAATGGCATTTGGGAACGTAACATCGTCGCTATGCCTGTCAAATTTGCGTCTACTTAAACACTTATCACTTGATTGGTTAAAATTTGGCCAATCACGAACTGTTTTATAACGTATACGTAGGTACCCCGGAATCGGCGATAATTTTAATCTGCTTAGATAGAAAAGTTTTTCATTGAGTGCGGTTAGTCTTGCGTTTTGCGTTTATCAAATAAAAATGAGTGATATAGACAGTGCTCTTGATATAGTAACCCTTAGGTACGTTATTGCCCGAAAAATCTAAATAAACTGTACAACAAATGTACATTGACTGTTAACTATACTCTTAAAATCTCGAGCCTTACTTATTTAGGTCACTCGGCCAGAGTCATGGTACTCGACTTTAAGTCATTAGGCAACGATTGTATAAAATACTATTTTACTTAACATCATAACCTTAATTCACAAAATATACCTACTAAGTTAGCTAATATTGCCTAATAGTCAAGCAGTAGATACACCAAATACATCCTGAATCAATACTAAACATACACAAGCCACCCAGCCTGGAATATCCTTACGTAAATGAGTAAACAATGCCCAAGCAAACACGTTTGCGTGAAGCATCTGATAAACAATGCCCATAGTTTATACTAGTCTCCTTTTATGCCGTACATTGGCAAACCAGAATTGTATGATCAATATTCAAACTATCCAGGTCATACTCGTAGCTTGATGAAGCAATAAGTTTTGTCAAAAAGGATATTTTTGACTTAAGCTTTTTATTGCCGATAGTACCTTTTTTTGTATAGATGAAAAATCTAAACTGCATGTCAAAAGCAATCAAATGAGCCCAAACATGATCGGGTTATCTTTATGTTGTTTAGATTTTGGCTTCATCATCAGATCAGCTCCATGGCATAATAATATTGCATTGTAACCGGATTTACATATGCATTCAAATTTTCAGTACAATCGGAAACTGGGAAGTTGGTCATTTTTAACTGGCAGGATCTGATTACAGGATTACAGACAGGTAGACAGACAAGCAGACACTTGAACAGTAGGGTGGAGCTTGGCGTACCAAGAATGTGAGTAGCAATCTGGTAATAAGCGCTGATGCATAAATAAACTTGTTTGCGCTGTTGAACTATACAACAGCCACTCATCACGACAAACAACTCGCGCGCTGCGGTCGACCCTCCCAAGTTTCGCGAGTTTACCTCCGCTCGTGTGCCGCTTACCAACTAAGCGGTGTTGGGTTAACACTGGCGCTCACAGCCACTTGCAAATTATTCCGTATTATATTTTAGTCTTTCCTCGTTAACTGTTAGGTATACTGTTAGGTATGTTTGGCCGGGTGGTCAAACTCTACAGCCTTTCTAGCATAACTAGCCCCGACTTCGTTTCTCGCGCGACAGTGCATCACCTGTCACTGTCACACTCATGGGCGTACCCACGGTGGGGCATTTGCCCAGATTTTTTGTGAAAAGCATTTTTAATTTCCTACCACTTCAATTATTTACTTCCGCCCCACCTCTAAACAAATACTGGGTACGCCCACTATATTGAGTGGAAAGAAATAGCATTTGTCGCGCGATAGAGTCGCGTGTCACAAAATTATGCTCGATTCGCTCGACTCCGCGATTTCGCCGCGCGGCTACTAGTACTAAATTTTGCCCCTGTGGAGTGGCTTAATCAGCGACCAGAAAGAGCACGCTTTGTGCGATAGACGGTGGGCTCCGGCGTGCTCCGTCCGGTGGTCCGACCCGAACGTTAGAGGTCGATTCATAAGAGCCAGCTCGGATTTAGTATGAAATAAGCACTTGTTGCATACAAAATCCGTGCCAGCTCTTGTGAATCGAGCTGTACTATCACTTATTCTGTGACTACCCTGCACGGCTAGCACAAGACAGCCGTGCAGGGTCAGGGCAAATTCTTAACTCGCGTAGTTTGCGCTTATAGGCCCACGCTTATACTTATACGCCTACTCGTATATTGCGACGCGCACGGGACATGTGCTAGCCGTGCTGAACAGCCCAAAACTGTCCAATCTCCTCGCCAAGTATAGCCACAATAATACAGACATACGCCACGTCATACTTACTGCCAATTTACACATTTATTAAAACGTCAATATGCCATTGCATTTATTAATATGCCCCAATAGCCCATTGGTCGTATAAATTGGGATGGTTAAATCGACGTGTTATCCGACAAATGCGTTCTAGGTACCATTACCTAATATAAGCTTTGTGCATAATAAAATAACCGTGCAATATGATCTGCTTTAATCCTTATAGCATAAATTAATATTAATTAACGTTTACTATGTTATTTAAGGGATCATTCTGGTAAGGTTTGGTATCTGCATTTCGATATTAATATTTTTGATTTTTGGTTCATATTTTAATTTGAAAAATAATATTATTGGTTCCTAATTTGTTTGGTTGATTACTGTGCTGTATAATCTGACATGTGTGCTCATTTTCATATACAGGGTGATTCGGGAGATGTGAGCAGGACCCACCCTGAGTAAATTTTAATTGATGATCCACCATCATATTTATTTACCACCCACTTTTACATTTTGTTAAGTACAAAACTTAATTCTTTACAATCATGGTTATCTTATCACACACCAACGAATTAATAAGGATAAAACCTTTTTAACCACTGTTATGTACCTACTATGACAGTTAGGCACCTACTTTTTTTATTAGGTTACGGTTAAGTATTTGTATGCATTTGGTTTCCTATCGTCTGAAAGAAGGCACATAAAGTTCACTCACGTTTAAAATGCATGTAGTTACTGCTAGTTAGTTATGTATCTACACTAATTTCGGACATACATATTATATCGTCGCTGGGCGTGCAGAAATCGCTAGAGTGTGACTACGCTAAGTTTGCAGAGGTCAGAAAGAGGTTTTATTTAAAAAAATGCATATGGCAACATCACAAGAAATAGGATTAATTAGTCTTGATACTTGGCATTTATATTTCCGTTTAATAACTATATAATGTGTCTTCATACCTACTGTAATAAATATTCAGGACAGTCTTGCACAACTTTATCTAATTACAACCAAACTAAGCAATGTACATACATGTACATATTTAAATACATAGAAATTATCCAAGACCCAGGAACAAATCGCTTAGTTTGGTTGAAACTAGATCGATGTGTGCAAGATTGACCAAGACCATTGATCATTACCAAGGACCAAGATTAAATAATCCTCTTGCTGTAGTTTCCGCATTTTGCCTAATATATATTTTTTAATTAAACCTTTTTTCGACCTCTGCAAACTTAGCCTAGGCTGACTATATGTGATTTTTTCGATTTTTGGTTTTTATGCTGGATAATAAATTCTACAGAATGTTCGAAAAAATTACGTTTATATAAGGTCCTAATTTATTAGTTGCAGATATTTTTACAGCTGATATTACTCGGTCTCTGGAGTATATTAAAGCATGAAACATTATAGCTTTTACGATGTTTTTTTGGAGAAAAAGGAAAAACAAATTTGCTACGTAATAACACCCTGTTAATGTTATTACTAAATGAAAACTCATTGAACAGATTCTAGTAGCTCTTTTACGTACCACTTAACTGTAACTGGCCACTTCACGTCGATAAATCCCATCCTAATGACATTTGCAGTTTTCCCGCCCAACCTTTACGACAAACAATTGTTGACATAACAGATAGTGTTATTGTGACATGTGATAATGCACATGGTGATTTTTTTTAGACGAAATTATAATTAATTTTTTTATTAGGTAAATGAAATCAAAAAAGTTATATGAAAAGATTTCTTAATTTCTATTTAAAGTTAATTATTTTAATGTAAAGTATAATGTGTTAAAATATCTGCAACTAATAAATTAGGACCTTATATATTTGATGGTGTAAATTGTTGCGATGAGAACCTTGAAGCGCCCTCTCACTGTATCCTATGTCCTTTGTCGATAGATACGGCACCTCGGCAATGCTACCACTGCGCGCACAACGACAGCGCGTGCCAGCCGGCGCGAGCGCTGCAGGCGCCCTGCCCCGCGCGAGGCCAGCACTGCGCCACTGTCGCCAGCGCACCAGGTCAGTTATTTCAGCTTTAGACGTCGTAGCTTATTTTCATCATCATCACCATCCAAAAGACACACATGCCTCCCTCAATAAACGCCACCGTGACTGGCCCTACGCCACCCGTATATAAGGTTTCAATTTTACTATTTCCACACATTAGGTAGGTATCGTGTAAAAGAACGGAATACATTACGAGGGTCATTCTTGAAAATGATCATGCCCCTGTGCACTCTTTACGACATTTTTGGTTATTATGTAGTTACGGCCAAGCTCTACAAATAAATCAAAAATGCCATACTAATGAGGCGAAATCTTCTCAATATTTGTGGCAAGGGAAATGATGTCCTCCAAGAATTACCCACGAACAGTCCAAAACACAAATATATAAATCAAATCAAGTTCAAATCTCATAAAACACCTGTTTCGTTTAGTAACGATAAATACTCTTTGCTTGTCACCAGGTTTCACGTCAACTTTGACCTGTGCCGCGAGTGGCACTAACCCGTGCTCGCTGACCTACACGAAGCAAAAACTGCAGTTCACCTGCACGTGTGCTGGACAACGCTGCAACGCTCCCTTCACCGCTCAACTTAGAAACAAACTCCTTAATTTCACGTCAAACATCAACCAGCTCAACAAAACCAGCCTTGAATTATCAGAGCTGTTTTTAAAATCATTTGGCAATGTTACCAACAAACTGTATGAAAATCTTACTGAAAAACCAATCCAAGAAAAACTTAACAGCACACAGTTACCTGCTCACGTAACATCTACAATCGATTCGCACGTCATGGAACATTTGAATGATATAAATGCTCCGAGAGCCGAAGCCCTGAAACAAGAAGCTACAGAGCCTTCGGATGATGAAGAAGATGAGTCCGAAGGCAGTGGATCCTACGAAGAGACCCGTCTCAGGCGACCGGCTGCCGCTCCCGCCGCGCCGAGCTCGTACCTCCCGGCTAACGAAAATACAGCCCCACCTTTACTTACTAATTTTCTTCTACTGACAACAATGTTGTTCGTTACACTGTAGATGTAGACGATATAGAACGTTATTTAAAGTTGGCGTAATAAGGTACCATCAATTTGGTCGGTAAAGTCTTGAAGCCTGCCCGAAGAATGCAAATTGTGGAACTTACTCGTAACCTAAATGGGAACAAAACAAACTTTGATAATTAAAGCTTTGACAGTTATGTCTACGAAATCAGAGCGGTCCTTACATGTTTAGAAATTCTTATCAAATAATTAAGGACGCCGAGGAAACTTGCCAGAGCTTGTGTTTACAGATACTCAAACGTAACATATATTAATGCTAAATTAAAAAAAAATAAAGACACACCGTAAGATATAAATGTAGGATAATCTTTATTAGTCTGGTTTTGAAATGGAATAGATAACTTTAGTACCTATAGTACATCACACAAAATAGGCGCATACTCGTATGTGTCGCCGAGTTGCGGAAAATTCGCCCGCGTTAACCTATCTATATTAAAGTTAAATAGCTTATTTTTATATTATTTATTACCTCCTTAGTACGATGGGCGAAAATAAAAACGACACCTGCTATTAAATAGTAACTCTATAGGTACCGTAATGTTTAGTTTAGTTGGTAATAAATAAAGCTTCTAATAAATAAGTCTCACTCCACCCACCTATTCATACAAGAAGATAATACACGAACTAATTGGAGGCTGTTCGGTTCTTAACAATAGCTCAAATGCGATTAATGGCATGATTTGCACGTCCAGAATATTTATTAAATGCAACAAATAAATAACTTTTATAGAAAGAATTTTAAAATAAACGACGAATAATACATAAACTTTCGACGAATATAGATAAAATACTGCCGGATATTCTTATTTTCATTTAAATTTAAAGCATTTGCTACCGTATTTCTGAATATTTGGTAGCACACGGAAAGGGCCGTTGAAACGCTCCTTAGCCTTACCCTAATACAGTTTGCATCTCGAACGAGTATCCTGGCGTCCATTTGTCAGAAGCGAGAAATCGATAATATTAATGCACCAGATGCAAGTTATAGTTAAAGCTCAAGTTATAGTAGCTATAAAATATGGTAGTTTCTACGTATTGGAGAAATAATAAAATATATGTGTTGAAGGAGAAAGATTATGAGTGCGCGATAAAGTGAGATATATAGGTACTGAAATCTAGTATGACTATGTTAGACTCAGGAAATGTTTTTCTAGATTATTGTTAGATAGGTCCCAAAAGTCTCGTGTTCAAATACCTGTAATTAAGACTTGTAATTCAATATCTGCCAAAAGTGTAGATCATAGTTTTATTGCACTTCGTACATCTGTTCACGGCATGTAATTAAAGCACAATTCATTGAACCTCTAGCGCTGCAATCCCTTTAAATTAGGTACATAGTGTAATGCGGGATCCACACATGCAGCGAATTTCTCGCAAGGGCTGCAAGTGTTTGCGATTACATTAGTGGAAAGAGGATTATGTCTTGTCGATATCTTCCAATAAATACGTCAACATGCCATGCTTAAAAGTAGTCAAGTTAAGTAGGTACCTACCGACTCCTAAACGAATATTTGGAATGAAAATACATTTTTTAATACACTTGCTCGAAAATGGTGTTATTGCAAATACAAGAACTGCTATTGCAAATATATGTAACACATATTTCGGTAACATTAATTAAATGTTTAAGTAGTGTATTTCAGTATTTTGCAAATATAAAATTCAACTAAAATGGCCGTTTTAGGTCTTTACCGCTATGGTTCCCGAACGTGACTTGACATTCGGATTATCTATGGGTATGTATATGTCACTAATGTCACTTTCTGTTTTAAAATTTTCTTCTCATACTGGGTGGATTAGTAAGGTTATTTATTTAGATTGCCTCACAAGTGTGATGAAAAACATTGTGTGTGCCACGGGCGGTAAAGAAATTAAATTACAAACTCGTGTTAGGTATTAAAGTAACAAACACTCGTTTCTTAATTCCTTACTTACCACCCTAAATACACAGTAAAAATGTTAGATTATTAACGATAAGGGCTTAAAGTTCCTCCCACTACGCAACCGAGTCTTGTAACCAGCTGCGTACCTAATGGGAAATATTTTTAATCATTGGTACTCCAGTTACGTGCTGAGAGTTACTGGTCCCACTTTGTAACTACTGTATTAAGTAACCACTTAGAAATGAGATGTATTTATAAATTGTAAATATAATTTGTGATATTTTTTGCCTAATTTCTTGAATTAATTACCTGCCAAAATGTATGGGGACCGTATCGATATTACAGCAAGTTACAAGTCGAAACAAATAATTCTCGATTCGTACCTGGTTTTCCTACTCAGAAAAATATTTCCCTCTTTGCAACTGGTTATAAAACTCGGTTGCGTAGTTGGAAGAAGGGAATTAGAGAGTGTGCGGCAATGTGCTACAAACGTAACATTATTTCTACATCGAGATTTCAATTAGGTCGACTAGAATATACATTTTCACAATTAATTCTATAGATTAGGGTCAATTAAGCTACCATACCATTTACCATCCATTTATTATTTTATTGATATGTTGTTGTGGTTTGCAATTAAAATACATAACTGAACCATTCTGTGTTTACTATTTATTCTCATGTAGAGATCTCCTTTTCTAAAGCCATACAAATTTCAATTCAATCCTCCTCTCGTCTCGTCTCGCCCTGCCGGTGGAAAACCTCCTTCAAGCCCATCAAAACAAGAATAATATAATATCAGTATCTACCTAAGGAAAATAAACGGTAAGCCATTGATAATTTGATATATTTAGTTTTTGCTGAATGGATAACAAGGGTTAACTTAATTCAGAGCTATATTCACCTTATGGGGCAGATTTTCTAGCTTTTTGATCTGTTAGGCATCCCTTAGGGACCAATTTAAATAATTAAGGGATTTTTAGGGAAAAAAATTAACGTTTAAAGTGGTGAATTAGGTTTGTATAAGTTACGTAAACATGATAAATTTATGAAATTTTAGTTAAATATTACCTACTAGAGATGCAGTGAATAGTGATTTGGCCGAATACCGAATATTCGGCGGAGTCGATGGCCGAATAGCCGAATATTCGGCCAACGGTTTTATCTAAAATGAAGTAAATTGGAATGCCCGGGTGAGCGGCGCCGTGAATCTCTGTACAGGACAGTACAGGTTGCAACTTGTTACTCGTTGTAGGCAGCCTATGATAGAAAAATGCGCCGATGAAATTTTTTATTTCATTTGTAGTTTCATTTCTAATTCGTTGTTTATGCTAAGTGTTCTATATACATATGTTTGAAATTAATGTGAAAGATGATTAAACTAATATTTAATATAGATTACTGTTTATAATTTGTTATTAAAATATTTATTCATCTTTCTTTTTCCTTCGACTTTGTGTTAATTTACTATCGGTATTCGGCCGAATACTGTGCCATTATTCGGTATTCGGCCGAATAGTCAAAATGTGGTCGAATAGGCCGAATACCGAATAGTGGCCGAATATTCGTTGCATCTCTAAAGGTGCCAACAAATTCTTTGTGCGTAGGTACACAAAGAATTTGGTAGAGTGGGGTTAGAATGTGCATTCACTCGTTTGGTCTAAATCTAAACCCACCTTAATACCTACACTCGCAAACCTTTAGTGTCGAGCGCCATCTTTTACAGATATAGGCGCGAATGTTCACAAGAGTAATTAATACCAAATCCTTCCCGGATTTGGTATGATGTTACCAAAATTTCAGAAAGATCGGTAAAAAATAGATATCTATGCAATAGGTATTTTTCAATAGTGCTCTCTTTTTGTTTAAAAATGTAAAATAAAAACACATTTGTAAAATTGATTCAAAAAACGTTGTTTCGGTCGTGTTAAGCTGCGTACACACCAAGCCAACGAACGCCAACGAAAGTTATTCGGCGTTGGCTATCGCACGTTCGTTGGTTCTCGGTCAGTTGCGTACACACGAGGCCAGCCAACGAACGCCAGCGAGTGAGTTTCGCTGGCTTTCCTTGGCCGTGTTTGGATGGTTTAACAAACGCCCACGATTGATCGTTGGCCTGTGCCGGCAATCCGCAGCGTGGCGGGAACATCAAAGGATTTGAAGCAAACTTAACGCGGTGCGGACGGATGCCGAAGGCCAACAAATGAAAGCTCTTTTAGACTTTTAACCTAAAAATATATTTTGTACTCAAAACATAACCAATGTAGAAAAACAAAGAGTGAGATAGCGACCACATGTTTTTGTTGATTGATTTGATTCGACTGATGCCTCACGTTCGTCGATTATTGAAGGTGCATCCAAAGAACGCATCTTCGAGTACCAACGAACGTGCGGTAGCCAACACCGAATATCTTTCGTTGGTGTGTATGCAGGTAAATGATACCGCCACGCTGCGAATTGCTGGCACACGCTAACGAACGATTATGGAACGGTCGTTGGCGTTTGCTAATTCGTCCAGACTGGGCCAACGAAGGCCGGCGAAACCCATTCGTTGGCGTTCGTTGGCTTGGTGTGTACGCAGCTTTAGGGAGGCGATTGCCCCATTGATTGCTCCCTTCCCGCTCCCCTCATGTATACACGCCAGCACAGATAATATGTATAGCTGTGGTCTAACTAAATCTATTTAAACCGAGAAAGTCACGTTCTACAATCATGCCAGTCGGTAAAGCAAATATAACAGCAAGTGTTAAATTATGAAAAAAAAAACACAAAACAATGTAGCCAATATGTTATCGGCGGTCAGATCAATGTGAGTGTTAATAGTATTTTTATCCATTCAACACCCGATCTTATTTTACCCCAACATACCTTAATACAATTGGTAAGGGTAAGGCCAGGTAATAATACATAATAGACATCTGAATCCGCTCGCGACACTTCTATGTTCCGTAACGACCACTATCGAGGTTTATTGCTGTCCTCGAGATGGACTACCCATTTCCTACCACAATTTCCTACGCTCTCCCCTTCAGTCCATCAGTCAATCTAATGTACCTACAAACAAAACAACCTATAGCGAGGAGTGTGCTTATACATTTCTACTATAAAAATGTTTGTATTACATAGGTCAGTCAATTAATTGACAAAAGTTTAATACCTCCTAGCAACTTATCGCTGTAGCTTTTATGCCATAAAATTTATGTGCATTTTTAAATATGTACCATTATCTAACAGTTAGTGGTCGTCACAAAGCTAATAGATTAGACGGTATATAAACATAGCTTAAGTTTAGTTAACCATTTTTAAATTTAGATTCCCTCATAAAATATTTGAAACTTTTATTTATACTTCTTATTTGTTATATACGACTTTTTAAAACTCACTTAAATGATTAAGCCTCATTAAGATTGCTTAATAAATATATATGCTTAAAGAGTCGAGTATACAAAAGAACAAATGGAAACGATATCAACTAAAAAAAACAATGAATAACTCTGATTCAAATTAGATTCGATATTTCCGTCTGCTCCGTTTCCCTTCGTGCCATATCTCCCCGCTTCGCGTGAGTTTTATTTTGCAGCTGAAATTCTCGCATTCGTTAAATATTTCGACCAAAGTCTAAACGTATTCTGGAGTTGTTATCGCACGATAACTTATTCCCTTCTTACCATCTTGTCTCCATTGATATTGTTTCTCTTCCATAAATATTTTTTGCGGAATTTTAGCCGGCCTTTAAGAGCACTCTCTAGGGAAGCTCCAGCGCCAACAACGGCTCAAAGGAACTCATTTTAACTCCATGATTAAAAATGATGCTCGTTTTGTATTATCTGCTCCACTTGGTCGTGTATGGCCGGTTGTCGAGTAATTAAACCAAATAGGCCGCACGCAACAAAGGATTATGGCATACCAGTATAAAGTTAAAAGTAAGTACGAAAAGTAATAAAGAGTGATTACGATGGTTAATGTGCTAAGTTTGCAAGCTGATGCCGGTTAATCGATTTGATCTAGTTGCTGGGGCTGTAACGTGGTTCATTAGCGACACGCCTCGCCATCGGCTTTGGATCGACAAAGAAGTAATAGATAATTACATCTTAGATAACTTAGTTAACTGGCTACTCCAAAAACATTCGAAAAATAATTTTATAGCAGAATATTATTATGATATAGTCACAGACAACCTCCTAGACGGAGCATGTAAAGCGAGTCGCGCTCACCACCGGTATGGGTATTTTGCCCATACAAATATTACGCGGCCGACCGCTCGTTCAGTAGCGACCATGTTTCTGACTTATGCGCGCACCGACGTGAAATAAATATTTTTATTCAATCCGATGAAAATTTGCTATGTGAAATGGTTTAGGAAAAAATCTCAAACCTAGAACTAAGAAAAATATTTCGTAATTTTCCATAGATAAGTCAAATTCACTGTATGAAATGTAGATCAAATTTTAGCGGGAGTCTATTTTATACTGGCTAAGGGCAGGAGCAAAAGCTGTCCGTCTCTTTTTGACAAATGAAGAAACCGATTATGCTATTTCGTTCTAACGAAAACACGCGTTATACTAGTGATGGATGTGCAACACTCAGTACCGGCGTTTTTTGAATAGTACTGTATCTAATAATGATCGTCCCGTGGGAGACTGCTATATACAAAAATAAAAGATTTTGCGGTGTAAGGAAGTATTCGCCTGTTGACTCGATTTTTTTTTCTGTCGTAAATCGATTCTACTATTTGTGAGGAACACTATTTACTACATTACACAACTAGGGTGCGAATACAATGAAAGGCCGAGATCGCAGAAGTTTGCGGCCCGAGCTGCAAGCGAGGGACGTAAATATGCGATCAAGGGTTTTTTTATTACGTCCCGTGTTGTGTACATCATTTTATGTCTACACTTGGCCAGAAAGCGGCTTTTTCCGTACGGGCAGCGTGCGGAAAAAGCCACTTTACGGCCAGGTGTGGCATAAATATCTATATGACACCTAATACATTTGTATAAGTATAACAGCCACAAATTGTAATCAAAAGTAGCAGATCGCACTGAGCATTGAAAACGCTCTATACAAAACGGGTCCTCCCTATGACGTCATCGCTTCTATCGCTGTACTAAGTTGTATGAAAATAACTGGCCAAGAGCATGTCTGACCATGCTCAGCGTAGGGTTCCATAGCCGTAACTATAAGGTAAAAAATACGATGTAAAAAAAGTACAACAACAAAAGAGCGTATCTTCATAGCAATTACGTCCTTTTGTTGAGAAGCGCAGTTTATCGGCAATAACTCAAAAACGGTACATTCGATCTTGTTGAAAATAATTTTCGTTGAAAGTATTAATTAAGCGTTACCTTCGTGATTTTTTTCATATTTTTCGGACGCACGGTTTAGAAAATAGAGGGGGGGGGACACAATTTACACAACTTTCGGAGCGATTATTTCCAAATACATTCACTTAATCAAAACATTACTTAGGAACCTTATAGTGTTTTTTAAAGAGCTGTCGAACTATGTACCACACGTTGATATGTGCTGAAAAAAAATGTTTTTACTGTCTTTAACATGTATGGAGTGCCCCCCCTAAAAATATTTATTTTAATTATTTATACATATACAAAACTAAGTAGCGGCTCATAAAAGACACCTATATTCCAAATTTCATCAATATCCATCATGTAGTTTTTGAGTAAAATGCCTATGACATACGACAGACAGACAGACAGACAGACAGACGGACGGACATGACGAAACTATAAGGGTTCCGTTTTTGCCATTTTGGCTACGGAACCCTAAAAACGAATTTTCAAAATTAGTCAAGCCGTTTTTGAGTAATCGAGAAACGTACAAGAAAAGAAGATATTTAAGACAGGAAACTTTTTTTGAAGTCGGTGAAAATAATAAAACTTGTAATTATTAGCTACACATAGGGGAAGGTAGTATGAGATGATCCCCTTAAGCGGGAATCGCTGTACAATACATATTTTTCAAGGTAAATCAAAAATAAAGGCGATTACTACTAGTATATTTATCTATCCAACTTTCCTAATACTCAAAACCAGAAATTAATTTAGGTTTCATTAAAATATTTCTTTTTTTTAAAACATTACAAAGTAATCATCTTGTACACCCCTGTGGGTAAGATGATCACCAAGGTAGAGGTAAGATGATCCCTAGGATCATCTTATCCCTATTCCGAGTAAACAAATATTTTATTAGGAAAAAGGTTATAAAACAAAAAAAACGCAATAATGAAACATAGCCTATATTTAAAATGGTCATACATCTTACTCATATTAAGTAATTAGATATTTAAAATTAAACAAAAATATGTTACGAGATGATCCCTGGGGGTCATCTTACAATTTTTAGGGTTCCGTACCCAAAGGGTGCCGACGGAACCCTATTACTAAGCTTCCGCTTTCCGTATGTCCGTCCATCACAGGGCTCTAGCTTTTGAACTGTAATTGATAGAGACTTGATTTTCACATAAGTAATGTGTATTTCCATTGCTGCTATAACAAAAAAAAACAAAATAAAATCCTTCCTACTAACTATATATATGTCGGATTTTCTCGCGTGACTGACTGTCAGGTCAGGATGGGTTAGCTGCAGAATCCTGGCCGTTGAGGTATGTTGGTTAAAGAAGTGGATTCATGTCAGATCAAATCATTTATTCGTCTGATTCTTTTGCCGACTTCGGTAATGACATTCTGGTGAGAAAAAGCGCCGAAGAAACTCACCAGTTTCTCTTTTAAATCATCAGGCATTACAATAGTTGTTACAATATTATGGCGTAGGTACTTGAGTGAGCAAATCGACAGAATCGTAAGACAACTGTTGTCGCTACGACAGTCAGAAAGAGAATCGACACTCTTGCCCAACGAGCCCGTCCACGTGCACCGCAACCGGTCGTTACGTCACACGGCGTTCGCCGCCATTTTAAATCTACTTAGTACTACAGTAGTCAATTGACGATCTTAGATTTCTTGAATTATCGCTGCTGTCCCCGACATATATAATAAATGCGAAAGAAATAAGAATAATAATAGTAAGACTATTTCCATTCTATTTTATCGGGATAGTTTAATGGGACTTGTCTATGACCGCAGTACTTAGACTACGCCTTCGATTTTGGGCCCTTTTTTATTCGCAATAAGTGATAACGAACTTTAATGAAGTCGATTACTTTAGCATGCTTACGAGATCAACGAATAGTCTCACCTGATTGATAAAGAATCGTGTTTTTGTTCGGTTTTGTTAATTTCATTATCCATGATCGGATAGCAGCAGTGGATCGCGTGCGAACCGGACGCGGGTCGGGAGCGAGTCGGGCGCGGCTTGGGCGCGGGTCAGGCGGGCGGCGGACAATACGGCGGCAACTTCCTTCACCGCATCGCTGAGCGCTTTATCTCCTTTGCGCTACTGTTTGCGCACGCTTCACGGCTCCGTATTGTTGTTGGGATTTTGTTGAGATTAATATTTAGGACAGTAGGTAAAAGAAGGGAATTCAAAGGATTTGTTCTGGGATTTAGTTCATAGAAATTTTGATATTATAATCTGAATAAGAATAGCCAATCCCTTGCCGTACCTACTTATTGGGATGTACTTTATCTGTCTTGATGATGCCTCGTGACTTCATCTACGTGAATTTCTGACTTTTTCATACAAAATTTCAATTCTCATTTCCACCCTCCTGGAGGATGAATTTCTAAAAATCCTTTCTTAGTGCTCCTCTATATCTTCTAAATAACATTATTTCAACTTTGACTTTGGCTTTGAAAAGCGAATGCAAATAATTATATAATTGAACGTTCACCTACAAAAAGCAATCTACCCACCCAGGACATTAACTTACAAAAAAAAAACTAAAGCTGTTCTTGGGCAAATTAACACGTCATTATACAAATAGAAGAACACTTCAAAACCAATTATCGAATGCTCCCTGCCGATTATGAGTATAGTTACGAAGCCGTCTGCTCCCCGCCGGCACTGTGGGGCGCAATAAAACCATTACAACTTGTAGACAGGTTTTATACCCCTCTGCCTTCTGCAGATCTAACAGAATGATGTAATAATTCCCTCGGAACGGCTACCACCTGCCTGATATTTATACGGACTCGGTATAATACATAGAAATCAGAACTTTCTATAGACGGACATCCCTCTGGAGCAGTACAAAAATTTAACTGGAATTGCAAAATCCACCGGCGCGTTGAAAATCTAGCGTTGGTACTTACGGGGAATAAGGTATTTAGGGAATAGGGTATCTTGTGACTTTGGAATATTTATTTATCGAGTTTGGTACGCTTGTCTAATACAAGTTAACTTTGACTTTGTCCGCGTGGAAACATATTTAGTTTATCCTTGGGGAGCCTCGAAATTTGCGGGATAAAATTGCCTATAAGTATCTCTGTTTTTCATATATTTGGTGCATAGTTGGTTAGGGCCATGCAAAATGTTACATGATTTATGTGTTCCTTTTGCCACATAAAAATAAAATTAAGAATAATAAAAACACGAAAGTATATTTAAATATCAGGGTTAACGTTAGATAATTTTTTAATTGCAGTAAATATGAAATTGTTATACCTACTTTCTAGAGATATATTGACTAAACCTAGACAACGTATCGCAACAATGGTTAGCTATCTTCTCCACGTTTTCACCATTGCTTTTTACACCAACTAAAGGTAAACCTTGACCTGTTGTATAAGAACGACGGACAAAGACTGCCGATAAATGTATATCTCATGCAACACATAATTAATATATTAGTATTCAATCAAGTGCCTAAGTAATTTCAGACCAGTATCATAAAGTCTCCGGTATGGCCGTAGGGAGTAAAGTTTTCCTTGGTGTTAATGGGGATAAAGTAGATTGGAGTGAGTAAACCAATCACTAGAGTCGACGAGTGGCTGCAATGTTTCCATAGGTATTAGTCAAATGCTGACAGGTCAATACCTTACGTGATTGAGCCGACTATTAGACAATTTAATAGAGATAGACAATAGACAATAAAATACAAATAATAAATTTTCTACATTTTTCTGAATTCGTATATGTCTAATATAAACAGAAATAGTAGATTGTGTCACAAGGGAGCAAAATGATGTATTTACGGCGAGGGCGTACATTGAATCCTGAACGAAGCGAAGGATTCTACAATTGAATCCCGAGCGTAGCGAGGGATTCTAAAGTAGAATCCGGAGCGTAGTGAGGGATTCAAGTGTTAACGCCCGTGGTGTAAATAATTTTGCTACCTTGTTGTGACACATACTGCTTTTCACACCGACTATGAGGAAAATTTAAATACAAACGCTACCTACCAAAATAACGAAAACGAAATTATATAGTTAGTCAAAGAGCATCACACATTTTTAATAAAATGAAATGTGAAATTGTTAAATTTACAGTTCCTTATTATTTATAAAACGTTTATTACTTTTTTCATCACACTTGCTCGAAAATGGTGTCATTACACGTAGGTTTTGCGGGCCGTAAATGACCTATTACGCCCTAGGGCGTAATGGTTTTCTTTTTAAATTTGAAACGCTGGTTCTGTTTTATTCTTATTTGTCATGTTCAAAGGAAACGCCAACTTACTTTTTTAACTTTTATCACTGAAATATTTATTTAAAGATAACTGTTATTGCAAATACATGTAAACACATATTTCGGTAATATTAATTAAATGTTTAAATATTGTATTTCAGTATTTTGCAAATATAAAATCAACTAAAATGGCCGTTACCGCTATGGTTTCCGAACGTGAATTGACATTCACATTGTCTATGACATATGTCACTAGCGTCACTGTCTGTTTTAATATTTTCTTGTCATACTGGGTGGATTAGTAAGGTTATTTTTATTTAAGATTTCCTTACAAGTGTGATGAAAAACATTGTGTGTGCCACGGGCGGTAAAGGAATTACAAACTCGTGTTATTAAAGCCCTTGGCTTCGCCGCGGGCTTGTAACAAACACTCGGTTGCAATTCCTTCGTTACCGCCCTAGATACACAATGTACTATTACGGACGGGACGAATTTACCACTTCCATATTATATTTATGGCCCTCGCCTGCGGCTCGGACCCCAAACACCTGTGGTCTGGGCCATTCCTTATTATCGACTTTATGTAGAGTCGATATGTAGAGTCAATGTAGAGTCGATAATGTAGAGTCGATATGGAGAGTCGATATGTAGAGTCGATATTTTTTTTTTTTTTTTTTTTTAATTTATTTTCAGAATGGTGTACATAACTAAATGTTTACAATTAACTCGCCAAACTGCTAAAACAGTTTGTTGGCGAGATCGCGCTCATATTTCACAATTCTTAGCTACATTCACCCAGTTTATTATTTCTAACAAGTATATGTATAAGTTAAGCTGGTATCAAGTTATCCAAATATATCATGAAGCAAGAATATTCTTGAAAAACATGTCCTAGGGCATTTTTTCCAAAAATATCCTTTTTAAGGTGTTCTTCACTACATACTTACTACTTTTGTTTTCGCCTCTTAACCACTCAATTTCATTATAAATTTTTGGGACCAAAAACTTGTTTGTCCTCTTACCATAATAATTTTTTTCATAGTTTTGTACAAATTTTCCTAACCTAACACTTCTTGTATTATATTTATTCTGCTTAAGCACTTTGAAGTCATCTATATAGTAATTTTCCAAAGCAATCAGGTACTGTACTCTTAGATGTATAGGTAGTATTTTTCTTAATCTATATAACTGGTCATAGTTTCCTTTACACTTGATTTTAGTTTTCTTATTTACTAAGTGTTTCATAAATCTAGTTTGCAGCCTCTTTATTTCATCTAAGTACGTATGGAAAGTCCTGCCATATACACTAAGCCCATAGTTAATTACTGAATCCGCTAATGCATAATACACTACAAGCATTGTTCGTTTACTAATTACTGTATTCAAGTGGTAGAATTTACTTAATACTGATCTAAGCTTAGCACAAACTGCAAGTACGTGGGTTTTCCAGTTAAAGTTAATGTCTATATACAGACCTAGGTATTTATACTTTTCTACATATTCAAGCCGCTCACAGTTACAGTTATTTTTATAGTTATGCAAGCACTCATAACTGTGGCCTACCACACCGAGTTGATCGTAGTTAACAATTTTGGCCTTTCTATTGTACGGGGAGTATATGTGCATGCACTTCGTTTTAGATATATTAATAATTATTCCGTTATCGTGAGCCCATTTTACTACGTTGTCAAAATCAGCCTGAACACAGCTATGCGCCTCCGAAATATCCGTAGCGGCGTACAATAAACACATATCGTCCGCGTACATGTAAACTTTGCACTTCTCAATGACGTTGACAACACTGTTGACTAGCATCACAAAGCCGACAGGGCCGTACACCGAGCCGGTCGGCACCCCCAGCGTGACCGCGCACTCGGCGCCCGTGGTTCCGCCGACGGCCGTGCGCACGGTCCTGCCGGCCAAGTAGCTGCGGAACCAGTCATTGACCGGGCCGGCTATGCCACACTCTCTCATTGCCAGGAGTAACACGTCGTGGTCCAGGGTATCAAACGCCTTTTTGTAATCAATAAAAAGTGCGAGAACCTGTTTTCCTTCGTTTAAGCGACCGTTAATCTCCTCAGAGAACCGTGCCAGAGCCGACCCGGTGCTTCTGCCTTTTCTGAACCCGTGCTGCGCATCTGTAATTACTTGGTATTTCTCCAGAAAACCTGTAATTTGCCCTACTATTACTTTTTCAATAATCTTATTAATTACTGACAGAATAGCTATTGGCCTGTAATTTGTGTAATCTAAATGGCTACCACTTTTGTAAATAGGTCTTATAATTGACTTTTTCAGGTTTTCTGGATAAATACCGTTAGACACACATAAGTTAACAAAATTAGCTAGAATGGGACATAGCTGCTTTTTGACGTATTTAATATCTTGTACCCTAATTTGATCCGACCCGGGTGCCTTATTTGTACTTAAGTCATTAACAATTATTTCAATGTCGTTTGCCGAAACTTTTCTATACCTAAAGGATAAGTCTATTTTTTTAACATATGAGTCTCGATCTAGGAACTTTATATTACACTTATGCTTAATATTTAAAATCTCCCGGGTAAATGTTTCCGAAAATCTAGTACATATGTTATACAAGTTATCAAATTTTCCTAAATATTTAAACACTATTTCATCTACATTTAACTTAATTCGCCCTAACCAACCATTAATAACATTCCAGATCTTTTTATAATCGCTTTGACATTTTTTAATTTCTTGTCTTCGATATTTGTTTTTAGCATTATATATTAGTTTATTTACCTTATTTCTATACTTTGTGTATTCTAACCTCTTATTCATATTATTTGGTGCCGCTTTCCATACTCGAAATAGTTCATCCCGTTTTGCAATCATAAAAAATAACTGTTTATGTATCCATGGTTGGGTTATCCTCTTTTTTTTGACAATTTTTTCCACCATACTTTCTGAGTATATAGATTGAAATACCTGGCAAAGTTTTTGATACAACAACAAAGGGCAAATGATTAATAACAACTGCGACCAATCAAAGCTATCTAATTTTTCCTTAACTAATTTATCGTCCAATATCTTTTGCTTACTACTTTGCAATGTGTTTCTGCTACACTCACGGTCAAGGTCAATGCCAATTCCGACCATATGGTGGTCCGATATACCGCACTCTATCACACACGCAGTCGCCGGCGCACCGCTGACGTAACGCTGTCCCGCTCGCACCCACACATGGTCTATGCACGAGCGCTCGATGCACCCGTCAACAATAGCTTCGCGCGTTATCTGCGTACCCGGTATGCAGCACTGTACGCCGTGACCACACAAGGTGTTTTTATAGTTGATTGTAGATGCATTCAAGTTTTCTTTGGATAAATCTATATTCACATCCCCTATAATTATCAGATCCTCCCTTTTAGGTATATTTTTAATACAAAGCTCCAGCTGTTGTATAAACAACTTCTTGTTTTTTTGCGGTGGTCTGTAAATAGACAATATATTTATCTGCGCTGATCGGGATGGGCTTCCCTCTTTTGTAACACAATCCTCACACATCTCCTTCTCCATGAATAACTTGGAATTTTTAACACACTTTTTATGAAAGACTGCTTCACAAGTCCCTTTGCATGTGATTGTATCGTCCTTTGTCGTCGACAAAAACAGTTTACATTTTTTACACTGCACCATTATAACTTGTTTTCCGTAAAAACGAAATTACGTAGATGATATGATTAAATTACACGTTCGCTCGCTGAGCGCTTGCGCGGCAAACTGTAATATGTAGAGTTGATATGTAGAGTCGATATGTAGAGCAATAATGTAGAGTCGATAATGTAGAGTCTATATGGAGAGTCGATATGTCGAGTCGATATGTAGAGTGGATATGTAGAGTCGATATGTAGAATCGATATGTAGAGTCGATATGTAGAGTCAATAATGTAGAGTCGATAATGTAGAGTCGATATGGAGAGTCGATATGTAGAGTCGATATGTAGAGTTGATATTTAGAGTCGATATGTAGAGTCAATAATGTAGAGTCGATAATGTAGAGTCGATATGGAGAGTCGATATGTAGAGTCGATATGTAGAGTTGATATGTAGAGTCGATATGTAGAATCGATATGTAGAGTCAATAATGTAGAGTCGATATGTAGAGTTGATATGTAGAGTCAATATGTAGAGTCTATAATGTATGGTATGGCAATGGCATATTCTAAGCAGGTTCAAACTAAAAATACCCTGTAGGTAGTCCTTGAACAGAAAAGTATCACTTTGATCCCTCTTATGAGGGATCAAAATACTTTTTTCTGAATAGGAGGTGTGAAAATGAAATTTGTTTATACCTTAGACTTTTATTTTATCGTAAATATCTTTAAATTGGTTGTATCGTACATGACCCCTGTAAAAGATCAAGGTATAATCGTGGCATGAGATTTTTATAAACACTAAATTCTCGAGGTTCCTAGTAATCACGCCCTCTTTTTAATTTTTAATTTGCAAAGTTTCGATCAGCAATCAGGCTCTTAAATTTTTAAAGGATAAAATGTCATAATCATAAAATATGGCCAATAATTATTGTATAGGTCACCGTAAAATTGCGAACACCGTCAGTTTATAATCTAACTCATCAGATTATAAACTGTCGATAAATTGTAAAATGTACCATAATGCTTACAATATAGCGTATTACATTTCGATAGTTTATAATCCATCCAGCAGAAATCGTCAAATTGTGAACGACTTTGCAAGAGTTTACAATCTGTCGGATTTCATCACCCGTAATATTGTAAACTGCCCCTGATTGGTCGGTTTTGGCGGTGGGTCGATCTACTTCCATACAGCTATGAAATTACCAAGTACAAAACCAAAGTACGCACATTACCAAATCTGTGTAATGTGCGTACCTTCACACATGTTCTCATACTGATTGACAGCCCGATTAAATAAACCAGCGGTCGGCAACCTTTTTGCAGCCAAGGGCCATATATTAGCTAACGATTTTTTAGGAACTGACAAATTCGCAACCCATACACGGGCGTAGCGATTGTCGGACCGGGTGGTCGGCCGTGGCGTTCCCTGGGATTAGCTAACGAATTTGACGCGGCCGATTTTATACAATTCTGAGTATAGCGACTTTTACTTACAAAATAGCCAGCGAGGCTCGCGGGCCGCAAGTGGGCGGTTCACGGGCCGCAGGTTGCCGACCGCTGAAATAAACTATCGATCGATAAAAAGTCTGTAATGGGGGGCTCACACAGTTATTTATCACTGAATGCTTCAATGAGTTCGTAAAATTTTTCGTCACTCACTATAATTTAGGTTTATTTTGGAGCTATAGTATTAAACGCGTTAGGTACTTAAAAAACGAAAACAAGTCAAAATGTAGAAATCATCAAATTACTGTGTACTTTATTTACATTCGGCTATCGATGACTTACGAATGACAACTAACCAAAGATGGCGACGCGGGGCTCATAATTCAACCAATTAGCGAGCAAGGTTTGCAATTTGACCGTCTCCGATGGATAGATTATAAACTACCGAAAATGAATGCGTTATATTGTAAGCAAAATGGTACAGTTTACATTTTTTCGGCAGTTTAGATTATTATAAACTAACGGTGTTCGTAATTTTACGGTGATTATACGTGAGCACATGACAGATAATTAATAAGCATTTGCAAACAAAAGCTCAACTTGTAAATATCTAAGGGCAACTTGCACGTTCTCGGGCTAAGCCGCTAACCATAGGTTAATTATTTAACTCTTGTCAGATTCATGCAACAACTCTCAGATTTATACGGCTAACCCCGGTTTAGTGGCTAACCCGAGAATCAAAGTGAGCCTAAGGAGCATAAACAATAAATTGGTAAAACAGCGACGAAATCCAAGGATTTCACAACATGTGTAGAAATATCAAAATTAGGTTTAATCTTACAGTGACTATAAATTTAATCGTAATTAACGTTTGTTCTTATTGATTGTCATTTTTTTCCTAATTTCGTGTAAGCATTTAATAGCAAAATGTATTAAGTTGAGTATTTTCTTAGAAATCAACCAACCAACATCAACCGTCGTCGTCATTAAAAAAATACTCGAAATTTCTTTAATAAATAAGCACTTATCTCTGGAATGACGTTAATATAAAGACGCAGGTATCAAAGCTGTTATTTCCCGTATCCTAGGATCAAAGAAGTTATTTCCTGGCCCCTATAGTCAGTGTCGCGAAGCCTGGCACCGTCCGCAGGGACTCTTTTGTGAGAGCCTCTATGCGGCGCGGCCATAAACAACTCGTTGGTTTTATGTATGTAACCCAATGATTTCTATTCTCCCCGTAAACGTAAACGTTACCCCGTTATTTGTAGTGACTCTAAAATGAAATAAGAAACTAGGTGTTCTATAACTATGCTTTCATAATAGAACATGTACTTTTCATACAACATGTAAATGTCCAATAGTTTCATATGGAATTACCTTGTATACAGGTAGATGGGGTTATATAGATTTTACACCTGGTTTGGTTAAAATCGATCAGAATAACTTCACACTCTCAGGTAACATTATATGACCTTAAAATATATTCTATATAAAAACAATTCGGTAATTGAATATGAACATTTTTGGGTATGAATATATACACGTAGATTCATAAGGAACTAACGATAAATTTCTTTAAAAATAAGTGTCCCCAATAGTTCCATATGGGACTAAAAAGTATGCTCCTGGGATGTAGGTACGCGGATTTTAAGGCATCTTTCAGCGCTTGCTATCAACTCAAATGTGTACAGATACGCAGCTGTTGCTTTCATGCCATACAGGAAGAAATTATTTCTCTATGTAATAAATGTTATGTAAAATGGGACTGCAAATGGAAAGGGAGGAATTTACGATAGCACGCCAATTTCCGAACTGGTAAAAGTATTTGAAGACGGTAATTGACGACATTCTGGGCCCGTCGCGGCAAATAAATATTGCTGGTCCCTTGTTTATTTGCTTGGATCGCTGTATAAATAAAGAACATTAAGTGAGTGTCAAGATGGCGTACACCGTAAAGATATGCAGAATCTGATGTTCTCAATAAATAGTACCCAAATAGTACCGACGAAATACCTAGGTCAAAAAAATAGTACCCTTAAACTTTTCGAAATATAAGGCCTGTTCAAGGTGTACGCTACCGGGCGTCAAGCTAACGTACTCCGCTTGTATCAAGTAGGTAGATTTGACTTGGCCAGTTTTCATTACATCAGTCGTTTTATAAAGTTATTTAACATATATATATATATTAATTCTGATAAAAACTGGCCAAGTGAAATATTTTTAAATAACAGCAATTGTTATAGGTATCCAATAAAGCAAAGAAATAGAGTTTAATACTTGTTCATAATGTTATTTTGTTCCTATAAATACATATTCGGATTTTGCATAGAACTTGGCACTTATTTAGACCTCCATTCTTTTTGCGGCGAAGCCCACAGCCAAGCATAATTTTTGTATTGAACTTGGCTCTCCTTTTTTACATTTATGTTTTTGGTTGGTGGATATCATTACTTTTTGTAAAGAAAACTAGGCAGGTATTGAGATTTAATGTTTTTCTTGTGTTTCCGCTGCATGGTTTTCTTTTTTATGCTATTGTCTACATATTCTCTTGAATGTTAGAGAAAGTGTAAAATTAAGTGCGCCGCCGACGACACACCGTTGGCCGGTTGCTTAGCGCGTATTACATGCGTTTTGTATGGGGACACCACATACTCTATGTATACGTATTCGGAATCAGTAAATTTCACTGATTCCGAATAATGTATACAACTCAGTGTCAAAAAAAAAGTTAGTTGTGCCCTTTTGCGTTTTGGCGGCAGAAATAGAAGGATGATTGCCAAGTATCAAAACTAATTTATCCTCTTTAACAAACTATGCTAAGTTTAGAGGTAGAACATGGCTTATTAGAAAATAGGTACCTCACAAAGGGCGGGGCATGTAAAGTGATTTTAATCGATTTCTTTTTCAATATATTTTCAAATAAGGATAGGTAGGGATGTTTCCGACTGTGGGATTGGTCTACGTGTAAACGTAGTAAGTACACAGATTCCACTGTTAGCTATTCTGCCTCGTTGAACGGCCGGAAGCGAATTGAAACCGAATACAATCAAATAAAACCACCGCGGGCTTTGTCGGACTAATAAAGTACATTTGTGTCGGATTCGTTAACGTTAAACCTTGTTAACTGAAATGCCCAATGATTTCTATTCTATAAAATAAAGTGGCGCTCTTCAACTTTAATACATTTATTTTAAAGTGTTTACATTCGTTAACGGAAAACCTTTCCAAGACTAACATAGTCAATTTTACTCGAAAGGTTATGAAGTTAAAATGGGACTGGGCTGACTTTTTCCCAATGCCGAGCGTGAGCCCGACATATCGAGACAGACAATGTTTTTAAAGAAATACCTAGATAGAAGTCTTCCAGAACAGGGGACAATGGAAGAAGTGAAGGAAACATTGATCCAGCAGTTGAAGAGTTCTCAATATCCGCGCCACTTCGAGATTGGACCACATACGCTACACGCAATGTCATGTCACTTTTCTGCCTGATGATAGGATCATATTTGCGTTGAAAACCTGCACTGCTAGCTACGTAAAGTCTGTGCCAGATAAACCACGTAGCATGTGTAGCAAATGCTACAGGCCCCGCATAATGGGGGCCCCGCAAAATCCCCCACCCTGTTTCGTTGATTCGTTACATTTCGTATCGTATGAAATGCTCGGTCGGTCAGCGTAGGTATCAGAGATCAAATCAAGGGTCTCTTGAAAGAATTTGCTAAAGACCCCGTGCTGGCTTAATCCGGCACAGCGTAGAGGTAAGTAGACCGCTCTCTCTTGGGATGACAAATTCAGCTCGCGGAAGCCTATATGCACAGTTCTCATTTTTAAATCTAGGCTTTATTGATAAAGATGTCGTGTATTTTTCATCGTACTTTATTGCTGTTGACAAACTACGGCTCCGTTCAATCACTCGCCCCTACTTCACAACCTTCCCACCCCCTTCAACCACTTCCTTCAACCTTCTTCGTCATGTCCCTACTTCACAAACAGTTGCATTCTATTTTCGTCAGGTTAGTTGTTTTGTTCCTTACCCTCTTTGTAACTACTCAATTATTTTCAGTACTTAGTTATAGATTTAAGAATAGGTATGTTCGTAACAATGGAATCGAGTGCCTTGCAATTTCAATTTTCAAGCAACTATTTGTAATTGATACAGGCTGTTGTTATCTAAGGCAATTTTGCCGTTCCTCGTAAATGGTAAATTATTACAAAAGTTCCTGATTCAAATTCCGGACAAGTGGGGGCCCATGAAGAGTTATTTATATTAAAGAAATCAATAAACCTATCTACATGTTAACCTGATTTCAGCTGAAAGGTTTGTTTATTTTAAACATCTAAAAGACGTATTGCTACTAAAATAGTTTTCCGTGGATTACTTATCCAAAAGTTTATAGGGAGGGGAGACATGTTCTGAATCTATTTCAGAAAATCCTTGCCAACTTGCAGGCAGAGTCGTCAATCGAGCGAATAAAGGCCCAATCATTGAATAAAATATTATAGATCTTATTTGTGATTCGTCTCGCCCTCGTGTACTTCTGTGAAATACGCAAGAACTATTTTCTCAGAGCAAGTGAAGAGTAAATTGCATCTCACACAGGCACACGAATCTGTACTTTATTATGTTCGAAATAAAGTATTAAGTAGAAAAGTGGGTGACAAACCTGAAGTCGAAGTTTTCTTTGCAAAGTTTGCGATCTCTCCTGATTAGGCTTTCTACGTGTAGGACTTCTACAAAATGTTGGTCTTTAAATGTGTATTCAGAAAAAATAAATTCCAATTTATTGACTGAGCGAGCGAAGAGAGAAAGAGCTATAAGCCGACTTAAGGAACAATTAGGGTATTTATGTTTATTTTTCGATGATAATTGATAACTCAATCAAGTACCAATCCTCGTGAAATTTCATACACAATAGTTATGGACAATATTTTTTTAAATTCGAATTTGAGCGAAATCGGTTGAGCAGTCACGGAGGAGTAAATAAGGTAATTAAGTACTTAGCTCCAAGTCCAACTCGATTAAATGCAGTAGTAGTTCCTGAAATATCTGGCTGTGACGGACGGACAGACAGACAAACCGACAGAGTCGCCCCATAAGGGTTCCTTTTTTACCATTTTTGGCACGGAACCCTAAAAACGTTATATCAAGATTTGAAACAAATAACTACCTAAATAAAACTATTTAACAAAAAAAAAACAATATTTGTATCAGCGGTGGTATTACTTGAATTTGAAACGCGGTGATTTACGGGTGTAATAAAATAAATTTAGTTGGATTGATATTCACTGGCTTTGTCGAATTCAAATATGAGGATAACACATCCCACACACGTGTCGCTTTTAATACCGTTTATGTCAGTGCAGGACATATAGAAATGAAAACTATTTCACACAGTATGTAAATTACGGTAGATAGCTACTTAAAAACTAACACTGAGTTTCCTAGTTTTCTTTTTGGACGTATAGAAACATATTAGGATCGTTACGTTATTTATTAATGGTTCACACATCATACACAACACGCCAAATACGATGACTTGTGAGCGATGCAATAATCACATTTTCGAAGAAGAATCACCAACAAATGTTTTATTCAGAAAATCAGCAAAGTATTATGCACTAAAACTTCAATCAGTTGTGACGTCTAATATAGAAAACTTTGTCCTTGAGTTTCGAAATAAAAAACACTTGAATTCAGTTTTCGATTCACATCATCCCTTATAAATGCATAAAAAATTCCGCATTTTAGTTTCGCGCCATTATGTTCTTCTCTATTATGCCAACGCTTTCTCTAATTCCACGCATTACTATTTTTCTGCTCCACTCCCTAACGTTGTTTATATAGAAATGTGTCGGTATTATTTGGCTCCATTTGTAAACATGTACCACAACATCTTGATATATTAGGCAAAGTTCTGTGACAAGATGGATTAACCCTTATCTCCGTAAGGGATAGTTCATCTTGAATAGATAGAATATAGTTAGATTACCTTACTATACATCGAATTAGGTTTTCAGGAAGTGCCTGCGGTTACGTGGGCGATTCCACTCGCCGCATTGCAGTTCATCTCAGCTTGACACTGAAACAATTCCCCACTGGACTGTAGCAACGAACCTAGCCGCAAGGAATTGGTAACGAATCGCAGCACACTAACCACGATATCCAAGTAGTAACCCTAGAGCAAATATCAGCTTATTTTTGTAAACTTCTGAGTTGAAATTTACCTAATAATAGTTAGAATTTCTGAAAGGAGTTGCGTTTAATGTAGGTAAGTATGCCACAACTCTCTACATAAGCAAACCACAGCCCACAGCAAACAAGAAATACGGCATGCGACCTCGTGTACTTAAGTTATAAGTTGGTACGTAACTCGAGGCACAGCTTAGCGTGAAGGTTTTTTGGCGTCCGGCCACTGAATAAACAGGCGTGCTTTGTGCTGTGATAAATTATTTCACTGATGTTGCATGCGCGGGTCACGGTGCGACAAAGATAAGTTGCCTGCAGTTTTCCTGGTTCTGAAACCCAAAATTTATTATTTAGTCAACGACGTTAATAATGAAGTTTCTCAAGTTTTCATACTGTATATACAGGGTGTCCCTAAAACCAACTTTTATACGATCAGGGCTGATAGACCAGCTCATAAGAACCTAGATTACGCAAATTTGACCTCAGTAAAAATGTCTTAGTTTTCGAGATATTGACGTTTTTGTAAAACTCGTGCTAAGTGATACCCTGACTCGGTGGTTTGAGTGTCATTGCTAAAATATCAAGTATTTTACAAATCTGTTTTTTGCTATGTGTGGCCAAATAACTATGCTATTGAACGTATTTTCTATTTTTGCTAATTTATTCATGCTGTGGACACAGTACAATAACAAAAAAAAATTATTCGATTTTTTTCAAATTTCACCTCTGACTTCGAACTAGCGTGGTGAAAAAAAAATGTACCAATATAACCAGGCACTCAACGTAAAAAAATTGCGCGTTTATTGTAGTTTCTAAAATGGTATAAAATTTACTAAACACTGTAATAATTATTTTAAATAATGATATTTTGTTGCAAAATTAACTGTCTGCCGCCTTCATCTCATACGATCCGGTTGAACTAAGTTTGCACCTGGCGTGCTTGACATCACATACAAATTAGGTGCAAACTTCACGTAATCGTCAATATCTCGAAAACTAAGAAATTTTTATGAGGTCAATTTTACTCAGTCTCGTTTTTTATGAGCTGGTTTATCAGCCCTGTTCGCCATTTTGTAAAAGTCGCGAATTTTGATAGCCTGGATCAGTCTTTCGAAAGTCATGACTTCAAATTTCAGTATTTTCTTAATCTGCTTTTTGTTTTAAACATTACTTAATAATTATGCTATCATACCTTATCAAAATAAATTAGATTTTACGTGATTCAAAATATGACCTCGGATTTGAATCGCGTAATACTTAAAACAAATTTACCATGCTAAAATAAAAAAAATAATGTAGTTTAATTAAAATAGTAAGATTTTACACACTAGACACCGTAGTTTTTAAGATAATAGCATTTTAATTCAAAAGGAGGTTATACTACAATATTCCATTGGTTAAATTTCGTACCAGAATTTGAATTTCGAACAGAAAAGGTATGATAGCATAATTATTAAGTAATGTTTAACAAAAAGCAGATTAAGAAAATACTGAAATTTGAAGTCATGACATTCGAAAGACTGATCCAGGCTATCAAAATTCGCGACTTTTACAAAATGGTGAACAGGGCTGATAAACCAGCTCATAAAAAACGAGACTGAGTAAAATCGACCTCATAAAAATTTCTTAGTTTTCGAGATATTGACGATTACGTGAAGTTTGCACCTAATTTGTATGTGATGTCAAGCACGCCAGGTGCAAACTTAGTTCAACCGGATCGTATGAGATGAAGGCGGCAGACAGTTAATTTTGTAACAAAATATCATTATTTCAAAAATTATTACAGTGTTTAGTAAATTTTGTACCATTTTAGAAACTACAATAAATGCGCAATTTTTTTACGTTGAGTGCCTGGTTATGTTGGTACATTTTTTTTTCACCACGCTAGTTCGAAGTCAGAGGTGAAATTTGAAAAAAATCGAATAATTTTTTTTTGTTATTGTACTGTGTCCACAGCATGAATAAATTAGCAAAAATAGTAAATACGTTCAATAGCATAGTTATTTGGCCACACATAGCAAAAAACAGATTTGTAAAATACTTGATATTTTAGCAATGACACTCAAAACACCGAGTCAGGGTATCACTTAGCACGAGTTTTACAAAAACGTCAATATCTCGAAAACTAAGACATTTTTACTGAGGTCAAATTTGCTTAATCTAGGTTCTTATGAGCTGGTCTATCAGCCCTGATCGTATAAAAGTTGGTTTTAGGGACACCCTGTATATGTATTTGTATTTAATTGGAATAAATGTAATACTAGGAATATAACAAGAAAATCGAAAATGCAAACTTTTTCGAAATGTTAGCGACACAATTGTACGACCATAAGCATCATACTCTTTTACCAGCATCTTGAAACTTCCAGCGCCTTTCAGCTGTCGCACAAAAGCTGAGCTAAGCCTCAAAGGTGACTGACTATGTTGCAGGCAGAGAAAAGACATTTCACAGGGATTATACCTACTCTATTAAATGAATACAGAGAATAATGGTTATAGGTTCAAACCATGATACAAGAAAATTAGGTATCTATATTCTTCTCAAGATGGGACAACGCACGATAAGGTTACCATTGATTAAGAACTTCAATAAAATAAAAAAATGTAAGTATGATCCATAGATTAATTATGAAATACATAAACTGGGTAGCGCAGTTATGCCTTTTACATGCTATTTGTTTTTATGTACTTGTTATCGAATGTTACTAGCCAGTATTGCTTATTTTAGACGCAAATAAATGAACAAATTTTTTTTACACGGATATTTTCACATGATGGCAACATATCAAACTTACGACATAATATTATCCCAACAAAATCATCAGCTGTCTCAGGAACGGAATACCTACCTTGTTGCCATGCCTTGTTGCCTTGTTGCTTGTGTATGTGCCATGGTTTAAACCTTTAATAGAAAATATACTGTTATAGAAAGTGGCTATTCTTCAGAGAGACATTGAAGCGTCGGGCAAGTTTAAACTACATTTTCGATGCGACAAGATGTTTCGCCAGCTGCAGGCGACCGACGACGTTCGCTCTAACTTTACGCTTCCTAAAAGTATTACTACAGTAGGTATTTATGTAGAAGTTGTAGGGGGGATAAATGTGATCCTCGGCACCGCATCATCCAATCAACAGCTTAACGTGGCCCTGTAAATACATTACGTGTGATGTGTCACATCCGCAGAAATCTGCCTCGAGGCGGCAGCTCGCGCCTTGCCTCGCGCCCCTCTGATTGCCTTTTTTATTGCCTCCCTCTCGTCTGCCCCGTGTTCCATTTATATCTTTCTCGATAATTTATAATCCACACGTAGGTTTGTTTTCTTGTAATAATTGTTATGTTCGCATTCGTGTACAGCATACTTCCTGTTTTTTTATTCGTTTGCAATAATAACATTATACGTGGAAGTCAGTTATAGGTTTATTCAGCATGTTGACAAGAATTAAGTATGTATGAGGAACGTGCTTGAATGCGTTTATTTAAAGAATAACGTAACAATATGGGGTATTTCTTGTAACTGGGCCAGTATAAGAAAATTATATCTAAAGTTACAATGATGTTATAGCCTTCGAAGACATACAAATTTGGAGCAAATAATTATACGTTGTCGTGTAGTCTGTTGCATACTATTTCGTACACAAGTAGACTCTCAAAAGTACAGACTACAGTAGTGTCCCTTAAGCCATACATAGTCGTGTTACGGTTCTTATATTTAGTAAACGATAAAATTGTTTACTAAATATATGTAGGTAGGTACGCACCTAGAATTCCTCAAGTAACATACATACATTTACGTAAATATATTTTGCCGTAGTGTTATCGAGTAGTCCTACTCAAATAAGTACTTTACTGTATATTTACTTCGTAACCCAACAGTTTAATGGAGGGTTATATCCATTCCATTTCGTTCATACATTTGTCTTCAAGTATTTGTATTGCATAGTTATAATCTGATATCTCACCTCAGGAAAACCGTTAAGGCGCAGGTGTGGGATTTGGGGACTTTGTATTGGAAACAAGCGTAGAGCTTGGAATCTTAAAGCAAACTTGCCGCCCCTTTACTACAAATTTCACGACATTTTTCAAAATTGTGTTATCCCTCTTTTATTAGTCGTATGTTGCGCATATTTCACATTTGCAACATATATTTGGGTGTATTTTCGCTGGCGTAATTTCTCTGGCCATCAATATTTAAAAGATTCCTCCTCACTAGACTGACATTCGTTGGTTACTTGTTAGAACTTGACTGATTCTACATTGTAACGAAAAGTCCAATTCTAATAAGGCAGAATCTTCTCAGTATTCGCCAATATGTCATAACAGCGAAATTACGTTTTTGAAAATACACCCATTTAACCTCTACAGTGAATTGGATGCTGGTAACTTCATCAACGCAATAAGATTTCCAATTATTATTACTTCCGAATACAATGCAATAGGTACGGTCAGCCTCAAAAGTTGCTGAACATATTTGTATCGTGGCGTAGTACTAAAGTGTCCAGATACTTTTGAGGCCGACTGTACTCTTTATTGAACACCAAAAAATTACAGAGATCTTAAACCGAACCCCTACCGAAGAAATAAAAGTACACTAAGCATTCTTGGTTTATTTATAGTTTCATCTTTTAAGATTGGGTTCTATTTAGTACTTAATCGAAATTGTTCGAACAAGAACCTTGCCTATTTGAAACAATATAATTTAGTTTAAAATTGACGGCGGTCGTCGTCAGATTAATCCAACGGCGGAAGCCTGGGCAGCGATCAACGAACCGATAACAAAGACAGATTCGACAAATTCCCAATCTTATTAAAGCGTTAATTTAATTGTTTTTGAGTAAAGCTACGCTATTTCTGATGGAAATGTCTTTTGGCTGGTAATGCGGGAAAGTTAGTGTTATTAGGTACTTATTCAAAGCTATGGCAAGCTAGGATCAGTCTAATTCATGAACGGAGTTAAAGTTTGATCTGTAGGTACAGTTTCACAAAGACTTTTATTGTTTTGTCTCTATAAACTTTATTGCAAAAATTAAGGTACAAAAGGCGGACTTAATGCCGTAAAGTATTCTCTACCAGTCAACGATTATTATCTATCTTGAGTTTATAGTAACATCACTCGTAATACTAATTTGTTCTACGGCTTTTCTTGCAGTAGGTAGATTTTAGTTTTCTGTATTCATTAATAAAAAAAAGGAATTGATAGAAACCTATTATACAATAGGTTCCTATCAACAAAAATTGATTTGGAGACAAGCTTTTATTTTCTCTGCGTTCTGTACCTCAAAAGAAAAACCGAAGCCTTATAGGATCGCTTTGTTTTTTTTACCATTTTGGTACGGAACCCTAATAACAGTATTTAAGAATTTATTGTAAAAAAAATCTTGAACAGTATCGAATCTTAACGTACAATAGAATGTTACGCATTTAAAAAAAAATGTAATTTAGAAATATTGGTAGGACTACCAGCGTTTCAACCGCTCTCGCTTTCCTGGTCGCAATTTTGACTATTTGGGCATTTCTACAGAAATATGTCTGCGGTCACCTCATTCATCTGGCCCTTTTTCATACTAAATATATGGAGACAGATGAATGAGTCGCAGACATTTTTCTGGAGAAATGCCCATTTCTCTGTAAGCTCGCATTGCCGTTTTCTGTTGTTTTCTAGATCTAGAGATAACCGAAAGCGATAATTCGAGTCTACTGGGAAATAGTCAAAAATGCAACCAGGAAAGTGAGAGTGGTCTAAACGCTGGTAGAACTACTACCCATACCTGATTTCAAAAATTGGCCAATGTGGTTGGTTAATTTACCTAAACAAAATCTTCAATCTCAGTTCAACAGCGGGGAACGGAATTTAATAAGTGAATGCGTAAACGAGTCAACTCGTCTCGGCAAAGCGTCTCCGAGCTGTTCATAACAGGGTTCCCACTGCGAGCAACACGCTCATAAATATAGTTATAAATAAGACGGTGGAAATAACAATTCAACGAAAGACGAATTAGGTTGAATACTGGAGACCAGAGTTCTACTGACTGGCTCTACCGCTTTCTAGGTAGGTGATTATTTCCTATTAAATTTAAATCAACCCATGTAGCGATCTATTAAGAGTGAATGTGTTAAAATAATTGCCATTTTCTTTTTATCATATCATGACCATAGATTCTGATTAAGACTAAAAAGCCCATAGATAATTAAGCCATTATACCTACCTAACTATGTAAATATTAGCCATTTTTATATGATTCTTTATTATAAATGTTGTGTACCTATCTAAACTATAGCCTGAGTAAATACGAGGAACTAATTTATAGTAAGTAGCACAATGGACAACCCTATTGGCATTGAAACCTTCATGTCGAACAGTTGCGTAAACGAGATGAGACTCGACTTATTAGCCTCAAAATACCTAATTCAGTGAACCATGAATAACTTTCAATATTATTTATATGGCTATAGTGGGTAAAAGGGATACAAGTTAGGTACATCTAACTTAAGTTTGAAGGAACTTAAGTCTTACAATAGAGTTGTGACTTTTTGTACCTTGGTTATGGGTATGTACTTGTACTCTTTTTCACTAGCCTAGCCCACAGATTTATACCCACCAAAAGTGTTATAGTACATTGTGCACCGAGGGTAGTAAGAAGGGGATTACTAACGAGAGTCTATTAAGAGCCCGACGCCGTAGGCGGAGGGCTTTTAATGACTCGAGTTTGTAATCCCCTTACTGCCCGTGGTACACACAATGTTTTTCATCACATTTGCGAGGAAAAAAAAATAAAACATAAAAATCAAATAAACTAAACGCACCCGCTAAGAGACAACTTCAGCTGTCAACATTTTTCAATATAGTCTTCCACAGATAATGCTAAGAACTGCGTTTAGTTTTTAAACTTGACAGGCAATGCCGCCAGATTGTCCCGATTTTCAAAATAAAATTTTAAACTAAATTAATTTAATTGCATTTAAATAATTGCAAAAATTACTGAAATAATAGTAAAATATACCATATAAGTTTTATATACTCTAAAATTGGTTTTGTAGCCAAGTTTTGAAGATGTGAAATAAACCTTGGCTGATTTGAAACCTCCTTAGTCTGAAGTGACGTACGGGTTGGTTGGTTCTATATTTTAAAACTAAACTCATAACTCCCACGGGAGTTATAGATTTTCATACAGTTTTTCCTCCCGTGGGAGTTATAGATTTTTATAACCCACGGGAAGTAAATCAACTCGAGCTGGTCTATAAGCCCGCGTGTTATAACACCCTTTACAAGCAAGTGTGATGAAAAAATTATATCTTATATCCAAGGTTCGGAAACTCGGGAGCTATTTATTATACGTAAACTTTGGGCTCAGTGCCTACGCCGCGTCGATGTTGAATTGTTGACGTATATGTAGTATGTATGTGTGTGTAGTATACTAGTCAACATCGACGCGGCGTAGGCACTGAGCCCAAAGTTTAGGTATAATAGCTCCCGACTTTCCGAACCTTACTTATATCGTTTGAGCATTATATATAGTGTTAGTATAAAAAACTCAAATAGCATAATAATAATGACTGTTTTGTATGTATGTAATAGTGTACTTTAATAACTTATATATCTTTTGAACTTGATGTCATATTTTGTAAAAGTTTGTTGCAGATTTCTTAACATAGGCAAATAATAATGCGATTACACTATTTCCCTACTCCTGTACTTACTTCTGGCAATTATATAGCCACGAACACGAATATAAAGACATACATTAATAAACCTGAAAGAAGTGTTTTTCATAAACACACGCTAATTTGTGCCATAGACTGCAAAACCTAAGATCTGGAATCTGGAGGCCATATTTGGTGCGTTCCAGTTCCAGACCAACATTAATTACGAAATACAATTCTGCCAACGTTAACTTACCAGGTAATTTAATTCAATTAAAAATTAAACAGTCGAAATAGGTAAGTAATAAGAAATAAAGTTTTTTTTATATAAATTACCTTAGTATTCATTGTGCTTGAAACAAAGACTAGTTTTCAATAGGTATTGATTGCACAATAGTATTTTTTCTACTCCTGTACTGTTATCTGTCTTTTCTCACGAACACTCACTAATATAAGAACATACATAATATGAGTTCAGAGAAGTCTATACTCTATTCCCCATAACAGCACTAGTGTCGTTATAGTCACTTTACGTTATTGCTAGCAGCCACAGACTTCTAAATCTAGGTTAAACTTAGGTCAAGGATTAAGCGCTCAATTTTAACTTTACGGTAAAAATGCACAACTACCAACTTAACAAACAATTAAATTCCTACGGTTTTTAAGAAAAACAAAACTTTCCGAACTAAATTCATTGATGCCAACATAAAAAAAGTATTTTTAATTTAAGTATATTTTAAATTAAAAAAAAAAGTTTACCATAGACACATACTGTCAGTCAAACGTCATATTTGCCTTGTTTCCAGGTTATGATTAATTTTGTATTTTATAATTTAAAACCTAGTCGTAGAAAAAGTATTGTATGCAACGTTGTATAATTAAGTCACGCAATTCGCTGTTTTTGAACCCACTTATACAACTGTTGCATAAAATACTATTATGCAACAGTTGTATAAGTAGGCTCAAAAAATGCGAATTGCGTGAGTTGCGATACGAGCCGCGAATGCGGCGAGTATCGCAAATAGAGACGCAATGAGCGTTTTTTGACTTAATTATACAACGTTACATACAATACTTTTTCTACGACTAGGTTTTAAAATATAAAATACATACCTAATTAAACAGCTCTCAAACAAGGCGAATATGACATATTGACTGAAACTTGTGTCTATGGTAAACTTTTGTTTTAATTAGAAGTCACTCGTCAGTGACACGAAGTGACGATAATAAAAATACTTTTTTTATGTTGGCATCAATGAATTTAATTCGGAAAGTATTGTTTTTCTTGAAAACCGTAAGAATTTAATTGTTTGTTAAGTTGGTAGTTGTGCATTTTTAACCGACTTCCAAAAGAAGGACGGTTCTCAATTCGTCTGTATGTTTTTTTTTTATTATTATTTGTATGTCTTTCCCGTACACGAGACAATGGTGTCTCGGCCCTTTGGGAGGCGTGCGCGGAGCCGAAGCCAACGCGTAGAGGCCCTTTCGACAATTTAATGAGAGGCAAAGTGTACACCCAGCGGATGCTGTCCCTGCCCGTGTCATGGGACGCACGCAGAGACAGCCCCCGCCTAATGCAAGGACTATTGTTGATTGATGGAATCTAACTCTACTGGGCTATGGCGGTGGAAATATGGACTAAATACTGGGTTATGGATTGAGACATGACGGCGCCTGTCAGGAAAAGTGTCTCATGGCTTTCGTGGCACTGACAGACTGTGACTTGCCCTCCGCTGATGGGCCCCTGTTAAATAAATAGCGACATTATGAGCAATGGCCTAGCTAGGGGCAACACCAGTGCCGAGGGCTGCAGGGTGTCGAGAGGTGTGCTGCGCTTTCTCCGAGGGTACTCGCGGCGTTATGCCTTTTATCACTTCCACGCCTGGAGCATATAGCTCTCGCGACTCCACTCTGGACGGCCGGTTAAGGCAAGCCAGAGGCGGAGGTCCTTACACTCTTACCCATGAACCCTCCCTAAGGACCCCCAGGAGCACTCGGGTACGTGGGGTCGCTACTCCCCAACTATTATTATTATTATTATTTTTTTTTGTGTGTTTGTTCACCGATTACTTGAAGACGGCTTAACCGATTTGGAAAATTCCTTTTTTATTTGAAAGGGTAGACTTTCGAGGTGGTCCCATTGCAACCAAGTCAGGATCTGATGATGGAATCTTGGAGCAATCGAGGGAACTCTTCAAATATTATAGGCACACATATAGCGATTTCGGTATTTTTCGTAATTTCTCGTCCATCTCGTATTAGCAACAAGTTTTTAGTGTTAACCGACTTCAAAACAAAGAGTAAATTTGTATCTAGGTTTCTTCCCCGATTACTTGAAGGCGGCTGAACCTATTTGGAAAATTCTTTTTTTGTTTAAAAGGGTATACCTTCGAGGTGGACCCATTGCAACCAAATCAGGATCTGATGATGGGATCTTGGAGAAATCGAGGGAACTCTTCAAATATTATAGGCACACATATGCGATTTTGGTATTTTTCTTAGTTTCTCGTGCATTTCTTATTAGAAATAAGTTCCCGGTCTTAACCGACTTCAAAACAAAAAGCAATTTTCATGTAGGCTTGTTCCTCGGTTACTTGAAAACGTCTAGACCGATTTGGATTTTTTTTCTTTTAACTAAATAGACTTAAGTCTATTTGGTTAAAATAACATTTTTCCAGCGCCACTAAAAATTTAAAAATAAAGTAAATTTTTAAAACAAAAAATAATTATCGTAAAGTTTGAATTGAGCGCTTAATCCTTGACCTAAGTTTAACCTAGATTTAGGAGTCTGTCACTGCTAGCAGTATCGTAATGTGACTATAACGACACTAGTGCTGTTATGGGGAATAGAATATAGACTTCTCTGAACTCATATTATGTATGTTCTTATATTAGTGTTCGTGACTAAGTAAAAGACAGATTAAAGTACAGGAGTAGAAAAACATAATTATTATCACTGGCAAGTAAACGCGAATTAAAAAAACCATAAACAATGACAGCTCAATTTATAAATTTTCTTTCCTTTCTTCCCGCTCTAGTTTGTTGTTCCTTGGTTTCATATTGGTTTCATATGGGTCGATTCGCGTTAAGTTTGTGCTTAAAAAGAGTGAAATTGAACTGGATTGGACTGGAAAGAGGAATGCAGGCATGAGTTTTTATGAAAGTATGTATGTACTTATATTTTATAATTTATAGATAGTGGCCATACTCTGCCTGAGGATCATTCTTTTAGTATTTTACATGTTTGCGGAAAAGGTTTACGTTTGAGTGTTCTAGAACAGTTAGAAATAATTAGGTACAACAGTAGGGGTGCGATCATTAACGAACAGTTGAATTTTGCGTCATCACCTTTGTTACGTATTTACGCATCTCACTTAGACTTGCACAGTAGGGGGTGTGGTTTGCCTTTAAATATGGCCGACCAACATGGCGGCCACCTCATTCCATCAACGGACGCCGCACTGTCAACATCTCCAGCTTCTTCTGAGGATACTTCGTAGAGAGGCGAAACACATGTCAAGTTTTGTATTTTTGATGGCAGTTTGTTATATTTATTTGCATGTTTTTTTTTTATTTTGCATGTGAATGCATGAAAAAATACGCAAGTAATAATAACAGGCTAGAACTAATTGACTAACACGTTATCATATCACGGACTAGCAAAGCAATATTTTTGTTTTGTTTTTATTTATTTCATCGTTCCATCTTGTCATGTGACTTCCTTCGCCTCTTTTGCCCAGCGGGCTATTCCATTCCATGAGGTCGTCTGGTCCAACGTTGAGTCATGATACATCCCACCACTCACTGGCCCATTCTATTTAATTTTTTTTTGTTATATTGTGTAGAGCATCTGTAGAATTTATTAATTTTCTTATTTTTGTATGCCTTATTTTAGGTATATTTCTAATACTAAACATGCTACGCTCCATTTCTCGTTGGCATTTTTCTCCTTCATGTTGTTGGTAAACTTTCATGTTTCAGTTGTTAATGCTTTTTATATTTACTATAGTTATTTCCTTGTTCTTCTCTTTATAGTTTTTTTTATAAACAGTACAAAGAAACTGTTCCTTTTTTACTAAATAAGTACACATTGCATCTACTAAATATTACTTTTTACCTCAATGAAGAGCGGCGCCTTCCGACACAGGCAACATTATGCTTAATGGGAGGCCCCATCCCCTACACTATGTAACAAGTGCTTTTTCATGAAATAAAGAATTTTAATTGATTTGATTTGATGTTTGACAACCGTATGTCAGGCATGGTAGTAAACATGAGTTCACGACTTTGGTTTTAAAGGATATGTATAGGGTACTCTTAAATATTTCTCGTAGTTTCCAATATTTGTTCCAGATACTGTGTGTTCGTCTTTAGATTTCCTTCTCGTTGTTTTTCTTGTTAAAGCTTATTTGTTTCCCAAGATATATTTATTGTTCAGTATATATGGGGGGTTCACCTCCCACGGATATTAGTTTTTCTGTGGTGTTTGTCACTAGCATAGTTTTAGATAAATTCATTTCAAGACCCACTTTTATACCCGAGTACTTTAAGGGGCTATATTCAGAATTTATCTCACTTTAAATAATTCAATGACATATAAAAATCCAGTCTCACTACCATAAATATATAAACATAAAACCTACGAATTGAGAAAGTTTTGATATCAATAGTTCAAAAAGTTAACGTGAACCCAAACAAGTCCCTTATCAATCGCAAGTTACGATATTAACGGACGAAATATTTCCGATCTGACGCGAAAACGGATCGACCCATGCTCTGATATATTGTGAACATTTCCGAATACATTACCCTTTTTTGCGATCGCCCTTGTTCCCTCATCACGGGCGTGACAGACGAGGGATCGAAACAATCCCGCTGACTCCGCGCTCATTACGATCAAACGCCATATCTTCATACCTTTGAAACTCGACACCGAAATGCTGTTTTCAATGTTAAGTCTAACGCTACAAAATATGTTAAGAAAATGAAAAAAAATGTAGACCAATAGCTGCACATACTTTTGATAAGAATCCCTGTTTTTTTACGTCGGAGTTAAGTAGGTAATATAAAAATTATCACAGCAAACCTTGTAACAGAAATAAGAGTTCCATCATCCAAAACACATGACCTTACATTTGTATAAGTTATTCAAGTTGAAATCAATAGGGTCGTTGCCACTGCAACTTAAAATAAACTGGGTTGGCCTTGTTATACTCGTACTCGGGCGATAAGGCCAATAAAAAACATCGACTTCATCTTCATCTTTCGCTAGCGCTTTTTTCTGTTTATTCGAGATATATTTTGATCATGAATTTACATTGAGCAGGTTAGGTTATGATCGTGGAGCGGCGTTTATTGCACCTCTGTAACCACCGTGACAGGAAAACTGCAAAATCAAACCAAAGATCATGCTTTTCCCTTAAGTGAAAATCAAATCCATGTCAATTGGAGATTTTGTGACAAATTTGATAAAGCCTGAAATTGGCTATTTCTGTAATTTCAGTACTTACTTAGTATCGTTTTTGATACTTTACCTACCTACATTTTCTTTAAAAGTAACACCAGAAACTGTTTTGCTGTATTTCGGCTTGATTGCCTGCTACCTACTTACGTATATTTTCATAATTTGTAGTAGGTAGGTTACTTATCTGAAAAACGATAGAATCCCATCAAAAACATTACAAAACTGTTTTGTTGTATGAGAACTGCGTTGCGGGACTTCCATCTTTTTACATTGTAATGTTTTTGATGGAATCTCATTTCTTTTTGTAAGTGGTCTTCCTTTATTAATTACATTCCAATCCATTATATTTTGAACTACAAAACTATCTTTGTAATCGCATGTATTTGTATAGAATTAATTATGCAGTTCGTATTGAAATTGCAATATTTTTAGGTTTTGCGTGACATGATAGGCTAACAGCTAATTATGTTTAAAATTTGGAGTTTGTAGGTCTGCTATAAGTACCTTAGAATTATGATGATCATCAGTCAGTCAGTGAGTCAGTGACAAAACTAACGAACTTTGACGTGCAATAAATAGTTGTTAAACTAAAAGTTCAAATTGAATGATATTGAGTTGACAATATATCTAAGTCTTATTATGCCCTATATGTCCCTGAAAATTCAGGTTTCTAGCTTTAGCCAGCACAAAATTACAGGAGGTTGAAAATGGCTTGACTTGTATCCAAAAAGAAGATTTTACTGCTACGCATTATGCATGTTAGCTATAAATATACAGAGGTCACACCGATCAATTAAATCCATTTTGTCGCTATATAATAAATACTAAAGGAAAGAATGCAATATCACATTAGCGGAATAGAATGAGTCGCGTTTAGGGTCTGCAAAAATATTCGATACCTATCGGACACCAAAGGAATATCCGTGTAATATTTTTTTTATATCCCGAGAACGCTTAACTCCCGTTTTCCCGCCGGCAAGGTTCAAACAAGTCATCGTTCCACGAAAAGCAATTTAGTCGGAAAGTAATCATTCCGAAAACTTCCTAAGGACAAAAATTTGACAAAGCTTAAGTTATTCGACTATTATTAAAGTTGTTGAGAGTTTTCATTACAAAGGTGGCTTAATTTTCGTTTACGCTTGGATTATCAATGTAATGTGTGTTTTTATTTTATTTTCACACCTCCTATTCAGAAAAAAGTATTTTGCTCCCTCATAAGAGGGATCAAAGTAGCACTTTTCTGTTCAAGGACAACAGGGTATTTTTAGTTTGAACCCACTTAGAATATGAGTAGTTATTTATTGGGGATTCTGCCCCATTCCACCGCGCTACGGGTCGCTCTGCTCCCCTCCGCGCTCATGGGTCAGAATCTCCCAATAAATAACCGATCGTCTGACCCAGAAGCAAAATTTTCGTGACGGAACCTAACACGTTCGTAAGTGAAAGACGATGGTTTATACGTTAGCATCCCGTTGCAATCGAAGTCTGCTATCTAAGATAAATACTAACTTGATTTGCAGTCGAACTGACACGATGATAAAAACAGCAAAAGGCCCACGGGTGCCAGGTTTTAATTCTAATAATTTTTCCACATCCTGGCACCCGTGTGCGTCTAAAGTAGCAAACAAGATGTTCCGGGCTGGCCAGACCCGTAATCAACTTGTAGACCAATGTCCCATCATTCCAACTATTTTTCCAGAATGGCCAGTTCTGTACTAGACAGTCGGTTTGACTAGACTAAAGGTCTGTTGTTCATATTTAATTTCATATTCAGTGTTCATATTCAGTTTTTGATTTTCAAATTCGGTATTTCATGTTACTACCAACCATTGTAGTGTGCGTCATACCGGAGTTCGCAATATAGGCTACTCTACAACCGGTAATACGTCGCCACGTGATTTGTGTATCATACTGGTGTTCGCAATATAGGCTACTCTGCACCAGTACACGCTACCGCGTTACCAAAGTCACCATCGCAGAGCTGGGCCCAAGCTCTTTGATAATGAAGTGGTAAGAGTCGTTGTGATCTACTGGTTGTTATAGCCACAACTTCTCCGACAACTATATCACAATAAAATGTATTTATATGAAGCGAACATAAAAACTTTGATAGCGCGATGCAGGCCTAGCAATTTGATTGGCTAATTCATATGACGTATGACTGACGTACTAAAGTAAAGGATTAATTATGCATTGTATTTTGTTTATGTTAGACGGTTGCAAAACCAGTCTTGCTGATTATGAAATAAAGATTACTTTTAGTCTTAAGTTTCATTGGTATGCAAGTTAAAACATCGTACAGTCGAGGAATTTAATTCCCTACCGATTTCGAACTGTGTCGCAGTAACATTCATTTGAGATTCATACCTACGTCATATTGATTGTCACTATGACAAAGTACTAAATGGGTTCGTAAATAAATAACATACTCAACATAAGCGAAACGTAAACAATTGAATACGCCTTATCCTCTTCTCACTTCAGGAACATAATACGAATCAAAAAGTAACAGAAAATGCATAGTTGAACATATCCACAATACTTTCGTGACTGAAACATACAACGCTGTAAGTGTATGTACTTAACATAGCACTTCCAACATTTTGTTTCTCAGATATGGAACGACTTACAATGCAATGCTTCGTCGATAAAGAATTCACATGATGGTACAACACAGAGTACAAGTAAAACAGAGACATTATATTGGAGTAACCTCCGAGATATTTTTATAATTTTAAATATGTTTTCTTGTTTAATACAATCTCAGATATGGTGTATTAATATCATAAAACAAGTATGTATTCATATATTAGATAAGCGTTAGAATTTTTATCAAAAGCTTCACTAATATATTTGATAATTATCTCAATAGACAACAGTAGCGTGGCATAAAAAAAAAATCTTTAGACAACTCGGAGCATATTTTAGGGTACTTTTTAACACACTTTTTTCTATAGTAGTAATACAAAATGGTACCCAGCCGTACAGAACTGGGCAAGCCGGTGGGGATCGGGTTATATGAACGCTACGCGACTGATAGACAATAGCTGGAATAAAAAAAATATACACTAATATTGGAATATAAATATTTTTTGAGATGCATCTGTTTTTGTGTTAGTCTGTACAAAGTATCTCAGGTCGGATTACATTACATGTAATTGAACAAATGCAGAATTAACTTAACGACGCGAGCTAGCGATTATGCTAACGCACGTTGTTTTCGACCCTTACCAAGATACTAAACGATAATTACCCGACTATCTCAAAGGTGGGTTATGTTTTGAGATTTTAATTATTGAGTTAAAAATATTTGTAAATATAACTATTCTGATTAGTTTGTTTCTACTTACATGTACTTAACTGTACAAAGCGATACTACATTAATTACACAGCTGTTTTATTGTTTTATAAATCTAGACATTTTCCTTACATTATTTCAATCCCATATAAAGTTTGAATAAATAAATGTATATACAGGGTGTCCCTAAAACCAACTTTTATACGATCAGGGCTGATAGACCAGCTCATAAGAACCTAGATTAAGCAAATTTGACCTCAGTAAAAATCTCTTAGTTTTCGAGATATTGACGTTTTTGTAAAACTCGTGCTAAGTGATACCCTGACTCGGTGTTTTGAGTGTCATTGCTAAAATATCAAGTATTTTACAAATCTGTATTTTGCTATGTGTGGCCAAATAACTATGCTATTGAACGTATTTTCTATTTTTGCTAATTTATTCATGCTGTGGACACAGTACAATAACAAAAAAAAATTATTCGATTTTTTTCAAATTTCACCTCTGACTTCGAACAAGCGTGGTGAAAAAAAAATGTACCAACATAACCAGGCACTCAACGTAAAAAAATTGCACATTTATTGTAGTTTCTAAAATGGTATAAAGTTTACTAAACACTGTAATAATTTTTGAAATAATGATATTTTGTTACAAAATTAACTGTCTGCCGCCTTCATCTCATACGATCCGGTTGAACTAAGTTTGCACCTGGCGTGCTTGACATCACATACAAATTAGGTGCAAACTTCACGTAATCGTCAATATCTCGAAAACTAAGAAATTTTTATGAGGTCAATTTTACTCAGTCTCGTTTTTTATGAGCTGGTTTATCAGCCCTGTTCGCCATTTTGTAAAAGTCGCGAATTTTGATAGCCTGGATCAGTCTTTCGAAAGTCATGACTTCAAATTTCAGTATTTTCTTGATCTGCTTTTTGTTTTAAACATTACTTAATAATTATGCTAAGCATGAATAAATTAGCAAAAATAGAAAATACGTTCAATAGCATAGTTATTTGGCCACACATAGCAAAATACAGATTTGTAAAATACTTGATATTTTAGCAATGACACTCAAAACACCGAGTCAGGGTATCACTTAGCACGAGTTTTACAAAAACGTCAATATCTCGAAAACTAAGAGATTTTTACTGAGGTCAAATTTGCTTAATCTAGGTTCTTATGAGCTGGTCTATCAGCCCTGATCGTATAAAAGTTGGTTTTAGGGACACCCTGTATAAAGATGGAAGGTAAGTTACAACTAGATCAGGGTGTAAGAAAACAATGTTTATTTGTTTTGTGAGAAAATTTAATTATTTTCATTAACAAAAGTAGACAACAGACATAAGAAGAATTTATGGGACAGGTTATGATGATGATTATTCGCATGTTCTTTGTACTAAATAAATAGGTATGCGTATGTAACTTGTTACAACTTGCAATATTTGTAATAAGCGGTTTCATTTGATAATTCGATACAAATATTTAAATAGCACCAAGGGCAACGTCAAAAATTGTTAGAAATATTTTTAACTTAAAGCATATAAAAACTAAAAGATGACAAAATAAAATAGGACTTGTGAATTATATATTTTTTTTCCCATACTAGGCTATAGTCATATTTACACGTGTTCCAAGGTTTGCATTCGCGGGTTTTATTTGATAATTCGATCCCTACCTTGGCGGCACTTTGTGTTTAACAGGAATAAACATGTTTTAAATACAGTTATAAAAGCGATAGATATTTTTTCTACAATGCTGACATTAAGGTCTAAAGTTAAATGTTCGAGTTTGGTCCTTTAGCCATATATTTTTATTTCGGTTAAATACCAACTCATCAAATATTTTATTATAAAACCCGACGTTCCTTTGCATTTTATTTCTATACTAATCTTGTACTTAGTGCCTTGAAGCTGTTCTTTGTTTGCTAAGTGAAACCGCCGTGACCTTCATTCAAAATGTCAGTAAGTGATCTAATTATTGTTTATTTTATTTAAACGTGTTAAAAGTAATATTGACCTTACTTTTGTTGTCATTTTTGAAGGTCTGACTCCGAATATTCAACTTACGAGCGCACGCCCTCACCTGAGCCGAAGAAATCTACAAAGGATATCAAGAAAAGAAAATCGTCCTCAGTATCAAGGTATTTCATTTATTTTAAATTAAAACAAAATAATCTTTATAAATTTCATAACACGTATTGACGCTGCCTAGGTACTAAGCTAAAGGTACCGGAAATTTTACCGAGATTGGCATATATTTGTGTGCCGTATAATTTGATTTTTTACTTATTAATGTTTTCTTATTTTTTTATAGATCTGAATTTGAAACAGCAAATCAGCGACCACGCACGCCATCACCACCAGCGCAAAAGAAAAAAGCAACCAGCAAAGTTCGTGCATCAACCAGTAAAAACAAGAATCCGGGCTCTAGGTACTTATTTTACTTGTTGTTTTTAAACCGATATTAGTTTAAATCTTTATGCAACTAGATATATCATAAAATTTGGTAGATGTTTTAAAAAGTTTCTTTCTTTTTTCTAGTTCTTCCAAAAAAGCACCTGAAGCCGACATCTTCAAAATTATAAGAGACGAAGAGAAGATCACCGAAGACCAAAATCTGAAAGCCGTCAAGACAACTTCATCGTTCACCAGTCGCGTAGCAACGGGTTTTACTCGGCGTACTACAATTACGGACGGTAATTTTTTAATTGATTTAAAAGTGTATAACATTGACGATTTCCAAAAGACTCAGCCTGAAGAGCGTTATAAAAAAGCGCTAGCGTCAGTAAAATTGCAGTGCAAGGAAGATTCCACTGAGTGGAACCAGATGCAAAAGTTTTTAGGTGAAGCCTTTAATATTTTCAAAGATTGTGACCCTGTTTACTTTAATAATTATAAAAAAAATTAGTTCAAAATGTTTAAATTTTTTATAATAACAGAATTATTTTACTAAATTTTTTTATTGAAAAGTTATTAGTTTCATTATATCTATACATTTGCATAATGTACGTTGTTTATTAAATCAAGTTGTGTCAGAATAGGGTGGATCCGCTTATTAATAAATCTCTCTTGATATACATTTATAGACGTATCCATACTTTGCATAGTGTTCACAATCAACTGTATTTTTATGTGGAGTCAGCCGAGTTAGCCGTTTTGATTAATACACCGTAGGTTATTAATAAACATGTCTCTGATGTAATATGATACTTAGTAGTATAGTATTGGAACTACTAATTAGTAGGTATGTATTGAAAGTTCTAGATAAGAATTAGTAGTTCTAGCTTAATTACGACATACGTTTAGTACTTATCATATATACAACATTGATTATTCATAATGCCTTTTTGTGTTCCGTGTAGTACAACTGTAGATAAAAATAAATGGATAGGACATCTTCGAAGCACTGCGCATAAAACAATTGTGAATTCAAACAATATACTCAATGATGGCGTTGAAATAGTTGAGTCGGCATTTCGGATGCGCATTGCCACTTATCGTATATCAGCAAGCACCGATCAAAGTCTGGGATCTATCGATGCATTTATGAACTCTATCCGAAACAAAATAAAACGACTTTTAGATGATTCTCTTACGAAACATACGTGCGTAAAAGTAAATTTTGAACTCTTTGGAATGTTCTTAATGTTTAAAAATAATAGTCAGGCAATGAAATCATTTGGTACTAAAAATAAAATATTATACCTAAGTTATGATTTTGAAGCATTATTTTGCGAGATAGTTAACTGTCTAAAGAAAAAAATTGAGGAGTTTCAAGACCGTGATAGTGGCTGGGCTTTTGTTAGTAACTCACATTTAGAGATTAATATAAACAAGTATCAACCATTACGAGGTTATTATGTGTAATTTACTAATATGATGTCTTATTATTAATAAATGTTTTATCTTATTATTTTGTTGTTTTACTTACATTTCACCTAAACCCTTTTTATAAAAAGTTTAGTTATAAACGTTTCCGTATGACACCACGTGATGTGATGAAACAGAAACAAGTTGTGACTTGTTTTAGGCAAACGAGTATCCACGTGTACAGCTTAGGGTATCATATAATACTATTGCGCATTTAAGTTTTGCTGAACAAACAGTACCTAACCTTTATAAGCGCATAGCAACGTTTACACCTCACACCTCTTTTCGTGAGCTGACCTGGTAAGTTGTTTAAGTTTTACTAGTAACCTAAGCAAGAATAAAAATATACTTTTTTTTTTAAATGAAATAAATAAACGTCAAGATTTATTATTTATGACGTATTTTATGAATATTCATATAATTTTAAACTATATTTATCATATCAATTTTTGTCCTTTTTATTGCAAAGTTTATAAAGTTAGTTTATATGTTTTAAGTTATATATTATAATGATTGATGTAAGTATATGGATTAATTTATTCAAGAATATACTAATAATACAATTTTTAAATAAAATTACCTAAAAATTAGAAACTAGTAATTTAACCTAAACTTACAAATAAATGTATAAACAAAAAGAAATCTCCGTTTTGTTATAGATTTTCAAGAAATGGGAGATACCGAAGACATCCACATCCCTTTTTCACAATACGCACAAGAGTTTGAGTTTCCACTTCCACAAGAAATCGATGACAGTGATTTATATAAAAAAATTAAAAATTCTATTCAGAATCCAAAAGTTAAGAAACGGACAACCAAAGTCAATAACAAAGTCATTAAACGAACCATTGGACATCCACCATGTTTTGTGATAAAGAACGAAGCAGGAAAAGGCAACAAGCTTGTAAGGATCCAAATTATAGATATCCAAGATGGCGTTCCGGATACAAACGACCAAGATGAGAAGGTGCTTCTGAGCGCGCAGTACGTGGCCAATGATGGCTACGATGAGATCGTTGACTGCACTGAAGGTGTAATAAATAAAATTTCGAAGAAACTGTGTGGGTACAGCATGAGCTAATAGTTTTATATTTTTACTCATTTTTGTATTTATATCGATCTAATAAACTTTATTTAAGTACTTTTGTGTTTCATTAATTTCCAAAAATTTATAGTTACTGATTACTGTAGTGAAAATAACTAAAAATAAAATCACACACAATAACACGTATAATTTCGTTTATTTACCTGAAAACAACCATTTTACAACACAAGGCAAGAAATCGCAGGGTAAGTTAATAAGGCACCAGGCAAATTATATATCCGATGACAATAAAATTATTAGGACCACAAACAGTTTTATTTAACTCAAATCGGCAAAACAAATCGGCTTTGGACCGGTAGTTGGTAACCATTAAATAATTAGAAACGTGAACACTATAGTTTTATTCGACTCACGAACTGAGACGCGGTATGACGATCCGTAGTAGCAATTTTAGCAGAAGGCAAGTACCAAGTCAAAGTAGTTAAAGGAAAAAAGCGTAGCGAGTACGATCGATGTTGGAACCGAGCATCGGGGCTGGTCGTCCGAGCGAGTCCAAGATCGAACGTACGCGTGAGGCACTGACGGTACCTAGGGCGGAAAGTGGTGATGAAATGGGAGGATGAATGAATTGATGAAACCCTAGGGTGTCGCAAAGGGAAAGAAAAGGTCCGGAAAATCAAATACTACGCTGGCGGGTAGAAGCCTTTCTGAATTTAGATGAATCGCAAAGAGAAATTAAAATGACCGAAAAATTATATAGTACACTGGCGGGTAAGAGCCTTTCTGAATTTTGAGATCGGCTTTTTGAAATAAATTGACTGGCCGCGCCGGACGTATAACAGAGCGTCCAAAGACGATCACAAGCACGCGTATGTCACTAAATACTGCAGGGTACCTGGCTAAATGCTTATACTAATAATTCCTTGACGTAGTTATTCCTATGTTGCCACGCCACCGTCCTCTAGGTTCGCATCCAATAGCACTCGTTCATATAAGTCCGCGGCAGCATTCACCATCGAACCGTAGGCAACCGCCACGCCGAGATGGCCGCTCGCGAATACCGCCTACGCACGTCTTACACTCAGGAAGAACGGAGCGTCACGTTGGAGCTGAAAAGAATACGAAAAAATGAAAAAATCTATACGTAAACGGCAGCCCGCGACACTACTAGCGAAACCACAACGACGGTACATACCCGGAGCACGAAGAATGACCGGCTTCTTTTTAAACAGACCACGCAAGGTCAGCGCTACTACGGCGCCGTTGAGGGTTCATAGACCACGCACAAGACCGCACGTCTTGGACGAACAACACTAAACAGGTCCACGCTCATGCAGCGTGAACTCGTCACGATCACAATTATTATTCACCGTTACTTTGAGAACAGCAAAAATATCACCACCGCACGGGCTAGAACACAATATGCAAACTGCAAAAAATTGCAAAGAAAGTAATGTGCTTTCCACGTGAAAGTCAGATTGAGAATGAAAAAAACACCAGCGTTTGTCCACACAATCAAATTTCAAACTCGACGAATCTGGAATCCACAATTTGAAAAAAACATAACCGAAACCCACCAGCACGCCAAAAACTTGAAGTGAAGTAAGGACGTAATCCAATCTCGGCGAGAGTACAACCGATTTTATAGAGCATGTATTTGACAGATTACGCATCGCTATACAGACACCGCCATTTATGACCACGTGGCCGACCAAGAGAAGCCGCGACCGTACAAGTTAGCCAACACTAGCGAACAAACGAACTAACGACACAAAACCTGTAGCGATTATGCTACATTACTTAATCCTATTTATATAGAAGGTAATAAAATAAAGATCAATTAAAATTATAAAAACATTTATTTTACCAATCACATTTTTAATACAATTTTGAGATTAAAATCGTAAACTATTGTCTAAGTACCATTTTTTGATGCATAAAATATTTTTTAATGCACAATTTTTCTTATGGTAAACACAATTATAAACACACTCGGGAAGACAATATTTTTTAAACAGCTCTTTTAAATTTGGTGCACCTTTCTCACCCAAATCTATAATATTACAGTCTAAACACAAATTTTTAACCCATTCAATTTTTTCCATACCCTTTACAAAGACAGTCTTATCTTTTATGTGGTTGACAATAAGTCTTTTAAATTCTCTGTAATCGACATAACCCTCATGCCACATAATACCAAAATGATTTTCTATCCATCGTGTCTGTCTCTTTTCATTTTCCTCTAATTTAGAAAACGAAAATGGTGGTTTTATTAAAAAAACTTGTGTGTACTCTGGCGTACTGTATGCAAATTCTTTAACTATAAATTTATTTTTGTTTGATTTAAACCCTTGAAGATCTACGAAAACATAATTCTGCATTATGAAATTTTTTTTGTAATATTACTTAAAGGTTTATATTCCACAATACTATCATTTAAAATCAAACAATAAGCGGAGGTTTGTTTTGGTATATCCGCTTCACACTCTAATTCAATTCGCACATCCACTGAACCGGTTTTTAAGGTTTCGTTTTGACGAGAACAGTCGATAACAAATAGAGGAGCTATATTTTTAAAATCTAACGGGCCAAGCAAGGGTGCTTGAACACGGTTATAATAAGACTGTTGAAATTTTGCATACTGTTCGTATAATATAGCATACCTCTCAGATGAAAAACTAACATCAAAACTCTCATACGGAAAGTAACTTGAGTTTAAAAAAACTTTAACATCTCGCAAATTACAGTGATCAAAACATGTTATGTCTTTATTAGCTACATTTTTTCGCTCTGTTTTCAATCCAATTATAATGTAACGTGGCTTTTCAATTTGAGATGAGGTTTTAATAGCCCACGAATGTTTTGATGTTTCGGGCAAGAGTGGATATTCATACAGATCCCAGTTTCTAAACGCAATCTGAATAGCACGATCTTTTTCCAAGTATTTAAGTAAGCTTAATCTTTCTCGATCAGATACTTTAATATGAGGCATACGCCATACTATTTTAGATATCGTGATATTGTCTATGTATTCATTTGCATTTAGTTTAACGCTATTTAAATTTGTATTTGATCTTAAAAGAACAAGTTCATGTTTGCAATTAATGATAATTTTGGTGTAATCCTCAGCAAACCCGAGAATTTTGTTTAAAGGCACAGACACAGAAAAGGTTCCATGTGTATTTTTTGTACCATTAACATCCCATCCCCATAATTTAGACATCGAAGCCTCAAATTCATTCATAGATACAAGAGATTTCATAGTTGTTGTAACCCCTGCATTTTTAATTTTATCTATTTCGATTCCATTGAGTTCGTAACGAATATCTTGAAATAGATGAAGTATGGGGTTATTTGTAAAAAGAACACTATTAACCTTTGCTTTCGTTTCTCTATTAAATGCGGTTATAGTACCTTCTATGTATAAAGTGCTTGCTGATGGTAGCACGTAAAGATCTTGCTGGTTAATAGGTATACGTATTTCATCGTTGAAATTAAAACTTGTTACGTACGGCTTATACGAATGGTATTCAAAGCTCTCGATCGAGTTGTCAAAGGTAAAAGGTTCAGTTAAGTTCAATATACTCATTTTAATAGACCTAAGCTTTGCAGAAATTGTTTATTTTGTTTTGTAAGACGTACTTTAGGTCTTCTTTTCTTGATTGCTTGATGACTACTAGTGTTTATTTTAAGTGTGGGTGAAGTTTTATTAAAGTCTATCATTTTTTCCTAAGGTGCAAGTATATTTGTATCTCTTCACCCCGTAAATTTACTGAATTATTGTTAACGTCTAAAATTCTTATCGTAATTGAATTTAAACTATTTTGAGTAACAGGAAAATAAATTACGTTTTTTGGTGTTTCTATAATCCGATAACCAGGTGGCACATTAGGCACAAATTCGTGAATAATATGGCTAGGTTTTCCGTTAACAAATGATCCGCTCACTATGTCACATTCAATGCGGACTATAGTTGTAGACAAAATGGAGACAGGATAAGGGGACTCTGTTAATATATTTGCTTGAATAGATTCTGTTCCGAAACCAAGTAAACTGCCGATAGAATTTTCTTTATTAAAATAAATGTTTTTAGTGCACTGAATTGATGTTTTTAAGGTATTATTATTGCACGTTAATGAAAGTGTACAATTTTGAAGATGTTCTTTAAGGTAATCTTCGATATCTTGAAGTTCATATGAACCTTCAGGAATTACAATTACTTTGTTTTCACCATAGTAGAATTTATTATTTCTGTAGTCTATATTGGGTATTGAATTAAAAGTCGATATATACAACAGTCCACACTCATATTCACCATTCAGTTGGAGAGCTGGTGAATGGTTTGCTATCAGTGTTGATGATGTTCCAGTTATAGACAAAGTGAAAGACATCGTGTGAATGATAAGATGTTTATTGTACAGAGGTATTTAACGATTACACCAATATTTTTTTAAGTATTTTAGACATAAGTGACCACAATTTACGGTATTAAACTTTTGATACGTGTTATAGTTATAGTATATATCATAACCATTTAAATACTTCTTTAATTCTAACGGAGGCTGAAGGTCACCATAACTATTAAAATATTCACAGTAACTGTTATCTTTGACATAGGCTACCCAGTGAGTTCCATTGTTTATAGAACTGTCCAAGTTAACAATTCCACATTCTACTTTTTTAGGACGCTTTGGTAAACTGTCTCTCATATAAACTCCGCGAAAATGGGGAATATCTGATGAGTGTTTTAAAATGTCAATATTTGAAAGAGCGCGTCTGGGTAACCTCTCATTTAGTTTTTTGAAGTTTTTATACATAAACCTTTACCATTTTTATATGGTTTAATATGTAAACCTTTCCCTAAAGCAATCGATTCCATCATCTTGTTATGGCGTTCCGATTCAGCCAAATTTTTTTGAGCGGCTTTGTAATCACCTACAGCTTTAGCGATCCCAGCAGCTCCTCCAGCTAACGATCCTAACGCGGAAAGACCGGCAAAGATAGGTATTAGCGGTAATAAACCCCCAGTTTTCGGAATCGGTATTAAGCGCGGTATCTGTACCTTATTGTTATTAGCAAAAATTTTTTTTGCCGCTGTAAGTGCTCGGTCAACTATTGAACCTTTTGCCTTAGGTTTCTTTTTTATTTCACTGCGTATTTTAGACACAAACCGTTTAAATGGTTTTATTCCTGCACCGCTTTTCATTTTTGATTTCATTACTTTACTAACCAACCATGAAGCTATTTTTTCTCCTCTTCCTACATCTTTTGACTTTGTTCTTTGCTTAGCCATTTTATAAAGTTCTAAATCAGCACGGTGTCTATCAGCTAAATTAGGATATTTATCATAAGCTATGTCGTGTTTCATACATGCATTATCTAACGCATTAATTCCTTTATCACCTCTTTGCAACCTTTTGCGCAATTTCGTACCCGGCCCGCAATAGTTATAGCCAGGTAAATGTAATTCAAATGGTAAATTATTAATAGCACTATTTAAAAGTCCTCTCCCTTTCATATCCCTTAAGATAATGAGAAATTTTATCCAGAGAAATATTAATATAGTTATACAATAGCGTTCCTATCAATCCAACAGTTTTCGCTATCATTTAGCCCTAACCACTTAACATACAGCTTTCTACCCCTTTTTTTAATTATTTTCTCTATAAGATAGACATGTGGGTACTTCGTTTTTTGAAGTTCTTCTTCGTAAAATGTACCAAGTATAATGTTATTCCGTTGATCTTCAATGTGATACGTTACAGGTCTAGTATTATTCACACGTTTGATTGTAAAAAGTTCTGTAGACCAATTAGGTGTATAACCCTTAGAAAATACACTTTTATACTTGCTTATACGTACACAATCTCCAATATTAAATTTATTTAATTTATAATTTATATTAGATTGCGATTTATCGATGTTATTTTTTACTTCGATTTCATTTGCAAAAGTTACATCAATAGGTTTAAATTTTGTTGTGCGATGTATAGTTTGGTTATAAGATCTGACTATGTCATCTAAGGGTTTACCAAGCCATTTATAGTTGCCAACGAAACTAAAGTATTTGTAGAGTTTGAGCTTAAGCGTCTTTATCAACCTTTCAACAATAGAAGCCTTCTTAATTGAATACGTTGAGTAATGATTTATCTTCAATAATTTTAAATAACCATCGAATTCATTATTGTAGAATTCTTTCCCAAGGTCTGTTTGTAAGTTTCTAGGTCTTCGAATAGTTGATTTTATAATGAAGCTAAATGCATTTTTTACGTCTTTTTTAGTTTTAGATTTTATAGGTGTACACCAAGCATACTTTGAAAAGGTATCAATTACCGTTAATACATATTTATATCCTTTGTTAATAGTGTGTAATTTCTGTAAATCGATCAAATCAGCTTGCCATAAATCATCGATTCCTTTTAGTACAACAGATCGTCGTTTAAAATTCCTTCGCGCTGATCGATGGATCTCGTTTACTACTTGTTGTTTCGTCATGTTTAATTTTTTTCAAAATCTGATCTATCTCCTTCTTTGTATAAAAGTTTAGATGTAACTGAAATACTATTTGTTCAATCTGATCATTTATAGTTTTAAACAAAGAGTCCAAATACTTCTTCTCGTACATGTTCTTAATATAATTGTCAACGTACTGTTTATTTACTGCATCGTCAGGTGATAAAGGCTTCGCGACTCCTTTTAATTGTGAAGATTGTAAATCAAAGTGACCTGCTTCTGTACGAAACAAGGCTTTGTACTTGAATCCAGACATATCAGTAGCTCTCAAACGTTTATGAACATGGTGTCCAAATTTGTCTATATTCATTTTATTTGTACTTGGAAGTCAAACCTTAACTGTTAGAAAATAAAAAGTGTATTCCTTTATATATTATTTATTTATGAAGCCTGCTTCACGTAATTCTTCAATTATAGATATAATTTCGTTATCTAACCCTGTGTTACCGGCATCTCGTGATGCTATAAGCAATTTTAATCTCTCTACTAATTCGTTTGGATCATCCCAATACACATAAGAGATGTCTCTTTTTACTTTTTTCATTGATGGCAAACCATCACCGGATACATATATTTCTTCACTTTCTGTGCGTTGTTTGGATAATTTGAAAAGAGGTTTTATGATGTATAAATATTTCATGCCCTTATTGCTTTTTATTGGCTTATTGGAATCGAAATCACGTCTATGTGCATTCGTTTTTAATAATAAGGCTTTATACAGGGTGTCCCTAAAACCAACTTTGATACGATCAGGGCTGATAGACCAGCTCATAAGAACCTAGATTAAGCAAATTTGACCTCAGTAAAAATCTCTTAGTTTTCGAGATATTGACGTTTTTGTAAAACTCGTGCTAAGTGATACCCTGACTCGGTGTTTTGAGTGTCATTGCTAAAATATCAAGTATTTTACAAATCTGTTTTTTGCTATGTGTTGCCAAATAACTATGCTATTGAACGTTTTTTCTATTTTTGCTAATTTATTCATGCTGTGGACACAATAACAAAAAAAAATTATTCGATTTTTTTCAAATTTCACCTCTGACTTCGAACTAGCGTGGTGAAAAAAAAATGTACCAACATAACCTGGCACTCAACGTAAAAAAATTGCGCATTTATTGTAGTTTCTAAAATGGTATAAAATTTACTAAACACTGTAATAATTTTTGAAATAATGATATTTTGTTACAAAATTAACTGTCTGCCGCCTTCATCTCATACGATCCGGTTGAACTAAGTTTGCACCTGGTGTGCTTGACATCACATACAAATTAGGTGCAAACTTCACGTAATCGTCAATATCTCGAAAACTAAGAAATTTTTATGAGGTCGATTTTACTCATTCTCGTTTTTTATGAGCTGGTTTATCAGCCCTTTTCGCCATTTTGTAAAAGTCGCGAATTTTGATAGCCTGGATCAGTCTTTCGAATGTCATGACTTCAAATTTCAGTATTTTCTTAATCTGCTTTTTGTTTTAAATATTACTTAATAATTATGCTATCATACCTTATCAAAATAAATTACATTTTACGTGATTCAAAATATGACCTCGGATTTGAATCGCGTAATACTTAAAACAAATTTACCATGCTAAAATAAAAAAAAATTATGTAGTTTAAAATAGTAAGAATTTACACACTAGACACCGTAGTTTTTAAGATAATAGCATTTTAATTCAAAAGGAGTTTATACTACAATATTCCATTGGTTAAATTTCGTACCAGAATTTGAATTTCGAACAGAAAAGCTATGATAGCATAATTATTATTCGAAATACCGATCCAGGCTATCAAAATTCGCGACTTTTACAAAATGGCGAACAGGGCTGATAAACCAGCTCATAAAATACGAGACTGAGTAAAATCGACCTCATAAAAATTTCTTAGTTTTCGAGATATTGACGATTACGTGAAGTTTGCACCTAATTTGTATGTGATGTCAAGCACGCCAGGTGCAAACTTAGTTCAACCGGATCGTATGAGATGACGGCGGCAGACAGTTAATTTTGTAACAAAATATCATTATTTCAAAAATTATTACAGTGTTTAGTAAATTTTATACCATTTTAGAAACTACAATAAATGCGCAATTTTTTTACGTTGAGTGCCAGGTTATGTTGGTACATTTTTTTTTCACCACGCTAGTTCGAAGTCAGAGGTGAAATTTGAAAAAAATCGAATAATTTTTTTTTGTTATTGTACTGTGTCCACAGCATGAATAAATTAGCAAAAATAGAAAATACGTTCAATAGCATAGTTATTTGGCAACACATAGCAAAAAACAGATTTGTAAAATACTTGATATTTTAGCAATGACACTCAAAACACCGAGTCAGGGTATCACTTAGCACGAGTTTTACAAAAACGTCAATATCTCGAAAACTAAGAGATTTTTACTGAGGTCAAATTTGCTTAATCTAGGTTCTTATGAGCTGGTCTATCAGCCCTGATCGTATCAAAGTTGGTTTTAGGGACACCCTGTATAATCGTTTATCGTCTTCAGTTACGACATCTAAATCAGGTACTTTTTTAAACAATAAATCGTTCAAACCTGGTGTTAAACAATACTTTCCTCTCCCTATTATGAGTTCTCCATTACTCACAGAAATAGGATAAGATCCAAGCATTAGTTTGCCGCGATCCATTCGAATACCAAAAGGAATGTTCATGTTTAAATATTGTTTTTGCCAAGCAGGATCATCGCGGGGAGAAGCATACGAGTCTGACGTTTTGAATGAAGCATTATTTGATGTATCAGAATCATTTTGGTTAACACTTTCGTCTGACGAGACATCATCTCGACTAGAATTGCTGTCATTTAATTCATCTTCACTGTTACTTAAATCGGGTTCCGGCGACTTTCTCTTTAGACTTCCTTTATTTTCATTTTCAGAGCTTAAATTTTTCAGTAATGTTTTATTTATAAAACTTTCCCTCTTTCCATTTTCAGAAGGACTATATTTCAATGTTTTTACCGATTTATTCCATTTAAATCCATCGTTATCGAAATCTGTGTCACTGACATTCACATTGTTACAATTATGTTTCGCCATTTCATTAAGAGGATCTGTGATCGGTTTTAACATTGTTTCCAACATCATATTATTGCTAGATTTAACATCACGAATGAGCTTAACTTTTTTTCTTACGGCTTCTGCAGATCGAAGCACTTTTTGCTTAAACAATTTCTCCTCGTTCATGTTTGGGTTCATGTCCGATCTAGGCGGTTTCTTTTTATGTATTAAGTTTCATGTGCAAATACTATTCTTTATGTATTCATTTAATCTAGCACAATAAATGTATCAAAACCTTTCCTATAGCATCCAGAATTTCTATTACAATCTTTATTTATAACTAAGTAATTGTAAGGCATGCTCCATACTTGTCCACACATTTCACGAAACTGAGGCCACGACATATCGCTTCCTACGTGTTCGTCATAAACATGACGTAAATTAACATCATCTTGTTTAAAAAGAATGATTAAATTGGCATTGTCTCTTATTAGTTGTTTAGGTATTTTACTATATGTTTGATTCAGATAAAAGCTATCTATATTTTTATGTCTTCCCATTGCAAAGTAATCCCGCATATTATTTTGATTTTCACATGCAACATCATCAAATATCATGATTGAATTAATGTTAGCTGCATGAGGACTTAATATTTCATCGTTTTCACTATATTTTTGAAATGAAACTGTGGGAACCAAGTTTAAAACTTGTTCTAGAAATTTATACATAGGTTGAAATAAAGTTTTAGAGTAAACATAAACATTTTCAAAGCGTAGACCTTGTTCATGTAGCAGCAAGCCAACTATTAAATTCGTTTTTCCACAGTTAGACGGTCCACATATTATACAGCGAATAGTATCAGGTAAAAGTAAGCCATGTCGAAAATAGCGTTTATTGTGTGAAGAGCAAACTATGTCTAACTGCAATCTCTGAGGTTGTTTAATAAACCTCATGCTACAACTAGGTACGTGCGACAAACTTGAAAGGCTTTCAGTAAATAATATAATTTTATAAGCTTTAGGGTATATATTTAATAATTCGATCTTTACTTTTAAGGTCAGATCAGTGGACTGTCAGGATAAAATTCATCAGAAACAACCTTATCGATGGCATTTTTCATGTATGCGATTTAGAGGTTTACAGACGATCGGAATAATTTATTGGGAACGACTGGCTAGACTTCGATTGCAACGGGATGCTAACGTATAAACCATCGTCTTTCACTTACGAACGTGTTAGGTTCCGTCACGAAAATTTTGCTTCTGGGTCAGATGATCGGAATAATTTATTGGGAACGACTGGCTAAACTTCGATTGCAACGGGATGCTAACGTATAAACCATCGTCTTTCACTTACGAACGTGTTAGGTTCCGTCACGAAAATTTTGCTTCTGGGTCAGACGATCGGAATAATTTATTGGGAACGACTGACTAGACTTTGATTGCAACGGGATGCTAACGTATAAACCATCGTCTTTCACTTACGAACGTGTTAGGTTCCGTCACGAAAATTTTGCTTCTGGGTCAGACGATCGGTTATCTATTGGGAGATTCTGACCCACGAGCGCGGAGGGGAGCAGAGCGACCCGTAGCGCGGTGGAGTGGGGCAGAATCCCCAATAGATAACTACTAATATGCCATACCATAGACTTAAAATTACTCACCGAGGGCGGTATAATAAGGAATGGCCCAGATCACAGGTGTTTGCGGTCCGAGCCGCAGGCGAGGGCCATAAATATAATATGAAAGTGGTATTTTCGTCTCGTCCGTAAAAAATAATAATTGTTTTATAAAATAATAATAGACTATACATTTGACAATTTAACATTTAATTTTTAATAATAATGTGTGATGCTCTTTGAGTAACTATATATTTCGTTATTTTGGTAGGTAGCGTTTGTATTTGAATTTTCCTCATAGTCGGTGTGAAAAGCAGTATGTGTCACTCGGTAGCAAAATTATTTTCACCTCGGGTGTTAACACTTGAATCCCTCACTACGCTCCGGATTATACTTTAGAATCCCTCGCTACGCTCGGGATTCTATTGTATAATCCTTCGCTTCGTTCAGGATTCAATATACGCCCTCGCCGTAAATACATCATTTTGCTCCCTTGTGACACAATCTACTATTTTCTACTCCTGTACTTTGATCTGTCTTTTACTTGATTACGAACACTAATATAAGAACGTACATAATTTGAGTTCAGAGAAGTCTAGGTATACTCTATTCCCCATAACAGCACTTGTGTCGTTAAAGTCGCAAAACGATACTGCTAGCTGCCACAGACTTCTAAATCTAGCTTAAACTAAGGTCAAGGATTAAGCGATCAATAGGTACTAACTTTACAATAAAAATGCACATGGGTGAATCTACTTTTCTTTGTCAACAAAATTTCACCTTCTCCGACTAAAATTGAAAGGAAAACTTTATTTGGATATTTTTTTCATAAATTGTATGCTCATTTAAAAGACAGATAATAAAGGTACGTAATGCAAATATTTTTTATTATAATTTGTTTTTTATAACTTGTTTATAAGCAGTGACCCAGCGGACACAGCTGTCCCTCACTTTTGTATGAAAATAAGGGTTCGTCCGCTGGGTCACACAATTTATTCATTAAAAACGAGTTTTATTTTTATTTTTACCTAATCTATCTCTAGATGTTTCTTGTTCCATTTAAATCATGTTAAAACATGCAAAAGGTGAACAAATAAGGAGAAAGGACAATCTTTGCATAAAGCAAAAAAAGTTGATTCACCCACTTGCGATACTCGCCGCCGCGGCGACTCGTATCGCAATTCGCGCCATTCGCATTTTTGAGCCTACTTATCAACTGTTGCATAAAATACTATTATGCAACAGTTGTATAAGTAGGGTTCATGTACGAGTAGGGTATATCTTTAGGGTTCATGTAACCTAACTATTATATTATATTTTAAGTAATGGTAGGTACTCATACCTACCATTACTTAAAATATATTCTAAACTAGCATTTACCCGCGGTTTCGCCCGCGTTGTTCCCGTTACTGTCAAGGAAACTGTTTACCAAATTTCAGCTCAATCCATTCAGTCGTTACCCCGTTTTTTAGGTTAGTAACAAACATCCAAATATCCAATCATTTAAACATCCAAATATCCAAACATCTTCACAAACGTTCGCATTTATAATATTATTGGGGTTAGTGGGAATTTAGTCACCTTTATTTCAAAAATATCCAAATTATGGGTCAACTCAATTCTTTCCTAGGGTGCCTCCGATGTTTTTGAGTGCATTTGACTGGTCGGATATAATTTATTAAATAACGTTTCATATATGTTGAGATCTAGTTTCACATTGAGATAACATCTATAATGTCTACAAAATTTACCTTGCTTTTTATTCTCAAAAAAAGATAAAAAAAATATTATGATTATGACAGTCTCAAGTCCAGTACCGGCGTCCTGGTGGCAAGAGAATCTAGTAGCCCTCGTCGTCGAGATAATAAATCCTGTAGAAATTATTTTACCCGTTTGTTCCCGCGTTCATTTATCCATGGAAGTGGGCTCAGGTGAGCTGTCTTCCCTCGTGCCGCAGTGCACTAATTCCGCAAAAAGCCCGGGTGAATAAGTGAAGGCGCCCGCAGTTCGGCGTCCATTGAATCGTGAAATATCCACGGGCACAGACTTGGAAACTATATGGACTAGTGACCCTCTGAAAATTTCTTCAATAAGGAAGGTAGAACTAAAGATCTTCCAGACGTGCCTGTATATGTGGGTGTGTAATTGACCGAGAGATAGAAGCGAGTGAAGTCTACGAGTCCACAAGGGGCGCGCATCAATGTTCTATGTTTATTTGTTCAATGATAACTCGACTACCTACCATTTATCCGATCTTCCTGAAATTTGAAATGAAATGAAATGAAATGAAATGATTTATTAAAACTAATCACATACAAAAAGGAAACATTGCTTTGGCTTTGCTTTAATGGGATAGTATTTGATACTAATAAAATTATCGAAAATGAGCTGTATAGCTTCAGGGGTTACGATGTACAGTGCTTGAGTTATGGTCAGACAAATACACATATAAACACACAAACATAACGTCTTGTGCGCCGCTTGACGACTCATAGCCCTTACTATTTCCACTCGCTTGGTCAAAAAACTTTTACATCTTAACTTAACCGCTGGTCTCCTTGCGTTTCGTTAGTCTATGACTCTATGCTGAAATCGTGCATAGAACCTATTCGGGCGGGCGGACTGTCGGGTGCTCGGGCGGTCACGAGCGCCATCGCCAGGTGTTCTGCCGACCGATTAATCTGTCGACAAACAATAACCTCCACCAATAACGGTCCGACAAGTTTAACTACCGACAAACGCTTGCTAGCACCGGAAAATGGCTGGTATTCGCAGCGAATCCGTATTAAAACACTTAAATTGAAAAATTAAAAAATCTTTATTGGTCGTAAAGTAAACAAATTTGGCAACCATAATTTAAAGTAAACACCATAATTAGGCGAACTAGTTTGACAGATGAGAATGTTGCCTGACTCAAAGAAAATTAAATAGTCATAAGTAAATATCGATAAAATGTTATCGACAATTAGTTTGCACGCATCAGGAAAGGTCTAAAAATACAAAATAAATTCATGAAATAAATTTTCAAGAATTTATCGTGTCCCCTTACTTTATTTATTAGGTTATAAATTTGAAAATTAAGTCACAGTCATAGTCTTTATTTTTATTATATCGACAAAACATCACTGGCCTAACTCTGGCCACATTTGTGCTTGTGGAACTGTCAAACTTAGTTCGCCTAATTATGGCGTTTACTTTAAGTCTGAGCTAACGCTAACAGAAATAAAACCGTATACGTTATACCTATTTCCATTTCTTTACTCTCTCATAAAACAAAATTGGTGCCTATTACGTAAGTTTCCGACACAGCGCCCAACCTTCTTCGGGTCTTATTTACAGATACGACAGTCTAAAATCTCGGCACAATAACTAGAGAGCCGTAATTTCCATGACATAATGACGTGGTCTTTGTCGTAAATGGCTCTGAGTATATTATTATTTATGAAGATGTCGCCCCGAATAAAATGATGAAGCAATTGAAGCAGCGTTTTCGCACGGGCGCCGCGGCGGCGGCCGTCTCGGCCGTGTCTCCTTCTTATTAAGTTTGACCTCTGTAATACATTAACCACAGCCGGGCCCGGACAAACACCCGCAATTTAAAGCCCCGCCTCGCGACCCGAGATGCCTCACTAATCTCGCATAACATAGTAGCTGAAGCATTTCAGAGATTTATTAACCAAACTCGGTGTGCCGAGATAATGAATTACTACAAACAAGCGTGCGAATGTAGAGTTTAGTTAATATTAACCCTTTGCAATTGATATGTTAATGATTAAAGTTCTGTAATTATTTTCTGATTGCCTACGAAATATATTAACTTCCATAACTAAGTACTTTTTAAACTTGTGGTATGTGTACGTAGGTCTCACTTTTACATTAAACCTTTCAGTAAATAACACATGTATAATGGATCTGTAGGCTTATTGAACTTTTTTTACACAGTTTTCACCAAATGTTCGCTATTGAACACGGTAAATCTCATCCATCTCTTACCAGCAACTGTCCTTTCATTTGCAATTTGTGAATATTTCGTGAGAACTACATAATACGCGGGCTCAGCCTGGTGATAAGTGTAATAGGGGTATTATACAAAGCCAGTCGTCATAGTACATCGCTGGCTCTGCCCCGTATGTCGCCTTTATGTTTCGGACGTTCGAGGCGGACAGTCCGAACATACGCGAACTCAAACAGACTCGGGAAACAATAAAACGGAATATATGAGCTTTTCTCTAAACCAGTGGTTCTTAACCGGTGGTCCGCGGACCACTGGTGGTCCCTGGAAGCACCCGAAGTGGTCCGTCAAGACATCCGAAAAAAATAATATATTACCTCTAAACCTATTTACTTTCTATTGCCTCCAAACAGTTGGTGGTCCGTGGCAAGACACAGATTTTGTCAAATGATCCCTGATCACTTAAAGGTTAAGAACCACTGCTCTAAACCGATGAAAGCGATGGAATTTCAAACTTTATGTATGCTGAACAGAACATGTACCATTATGTTCCTCCACAATTGAATACCTATGTAATCCACTATCCACCCATATTCAGTTCGTTTAACCCTTCGCTCTATAGTGCAGAATGTACATAACTTAACGATTTCCTGATATGAATCGATACGGTCCCACGTTATATGACAAGCACGTTGTAACACTTCTATTTATTTTATCCTTCACATCGGTCTTCTCATTTATTTTGTTGCCGGGGGACCTTTTTGAATAGGCAATGTCGCGTATAAATTTCTATCGCCCCTCTGGGACGGCGGCTGTCCTGGAGCACCGTTAAAAGGTGCTACGAATTAATTTTACCTGACATCAAGGACGACTATGCCGGAATACGTTAGCGCATAATGAAACGGCTCGGCGACTTGCCGGCACCTCGTGAACCTGCATATGTATTACATAACTTAAATAGGACCTTCCACTACATTTTGAGAGAGTTAATTATTTATTTACCTACTTACTTATCTCGAACATCCAATAATGAAAACAATACTTAGCTCTCTCTTAAATAGCTCATTTTGGTAATTTATACAAAACATTTCCAGGCCATTTTGAATTTGTGTATGCAGTAAACTGTATTGCGGTCGTTTACTTTACACTAAAACTAGCTCGATTAATCGCATAATAGTATTTTTTCTACTCCTGTACTTTAATCTGTATTTTACTTGGTTACGAACACTAATATAAGAACATACATAATATGAGTTCAGAGAAGTCTATACTCTATTCCCCATAACAGCACATAGAGGCGCAATGAGCGTTTTTTGACTTAATTATACAACGTTGCATACAATACTTTTTCTACGACTAGGTTTTAAAATATAAAATACAACATTAAACATAGCACGCAAACAAGGCAAATATGACATATTGACTGACAGTAATTATCTATGGTAAACTTTTTTTTAAATTCGCCAGTGTCACGCAGTGACTATATTAAAAATACTTTTTTTTATGTTGGCATCAATGCATTTAGTTCGGAAAGTTTTGTTTTTCTTAAAAACCGTAGGAATTTAATTGTTTGTTAAGTTGGTAATTAGTTGTGCATTTTTATCGTAAAATTAGAATTGAGCGCTTAATCCTTGACCTAAGTTTAACCTAGATTTAGAAGTCTGTGGCTGCTAGCAGTATCGTTTTGCGACTATAATAACGACACTAGTGCTGTTATGGGGAATAGAGTATAGACTTCTCTGAACTCATATTATGTATTGTTCTTGTATTAGTGTTCGTGACCAAGTAAATGACAGATAAAAATTACAGGAGTAGAAAAAGTATCAAAAAAGAATACTGTTGACATTAAGAGCCTTTTTCCGCGCGAGTCAGTCGAGAGCTATCTAATCTCGTCCGCGTCTTTAATTCGCCAACTTCTGCGCCCCGCTCAGGTGCTAATGTCTTTGCCTAATTAAATTAAATCCCGGCGGGCATTTCTTTTTCCATCTAATTAATGAGTTAATGCTCTAAATTTAAACAAGCCAATCCAGCAATTGTTGTATAGAACTCGTTATATCGATACCTTTAGACTCAAAGGGCGTAAGCCCCATTAGAACCTACGGCGTTTACGTCCTTTGAGTCTAAAGGTATCGATATAGGTACGGAATTTCCAGTTTTAAATTAGTTGGGAGCGTTATTGTTCGAGAATCACTCACGACTAAAGCGGCGAGGAGCCGCACCGCGCCCACATAAATATCTCAGTGCTCATCTTACTTGCACCTACAAGTTGGCAAGTTAGTTCAAAGCCGCAATTTTAAATTACTCAACATCCGCGCTCGTGCCCGCCTGAATAATTCAATTAGCCCCCGTGTATCTTCACTCTCGTCAACTAAATCTAATCAAAACTCACATCAAAATCATTTAATACGCCGTAAATATTCAAAGTAAACTACATGAGGGATGCTACTTGTATCCTAATTTCTAAAGGCGCGCGCACAAAATGAACAAAGACTCGAACATTTGAAGCTTGTGATTAATTCAGATAACCGCAATCCCTGGCAATCACTGGATGACAGACGTCCGAATGTTTGATAACAGTTCGGAAATATGGACAGCCTGAAAGGTGGAAGGAAAATTAAAAGGGTGGATTTTCAAAGGGTCTATTTAGGTGTCCCCAACTGATTATTAACACTTTCGCAACCAAACATTTCGTAGCGCTACGAATATACCTACTTAGGTTTTTGCGATTTATAGTTAAAAAAAAACCTGTTCGTGAATACCGAATGAATAATCAGGTGAACGCCAGCACTCTCCACCTAAGTGCGGAAAACTCATTAATCGATGCTGAAACCGACCTCATTTTCACTTCTCGTGACGTTTTAAGAACTCAATTTATAGCCTGTAGACCCTTGAATAGGTCTACACTTAAGTTATTATTGTTTTATATTAATGTAAAGATATACATAAAAAAACTAAAAAATAAAATTTTTAATTTAAACTGTTTATTTTGGAGAAATAGGTACAATTTTTTTCATGCACAGCTTAGAGTAAATCTATATATATTTAAGATTATGTTACTAAGCGTATGTTTCTAAATTTATGTATTATACATTAGATTGTTCTTAATTATATTTTTAATTTTCATTGGGTTATTTAGTACATTGTATACGACCTGTTTGGGAAATCCATTCAGTGTATGAGGTAAGAAAATTGACCAAACTCTTTTACCATAGCTGTTGGTGCTTCTAGGAACAATAAAGTGTTTACTATTTTCCAGCCTTCGCAGGCTGGTATGCCCCTCATAACTATTTAGATCCCCCAATCTGTCTTTATACTCAAGTATTACAGCTAGTTTTACTTTATCGTATGTACTTAGTATTCTACAATGTCTAAATAGGTTGTCATAGTTCTGTCTATACTTATGTTTAATTTTAAGTGGTACAATGGTTTTTAAGAGTTTAATTTGCAAGTTGTATATGCGTTGTAGATATGTTTTAAATGTTCTACCGTAGCTAGATATACCATAACTAATGATAGAGTCCGCCATAGCCATGTATAGCAGACGAAGAGTATTATATGGCATTTTATTTTTGATTATACTAATATTACAGAGAATTGCTCTTAGCCTGTTACACACATGATCAATATGATGACCCCAGTTAAATCTATTATCAATTTTTAGGCCTAGATATGTATGCTGCTTAACTACTTCTAAGGCTTTACAGTTACATATGGGTTGAGCGGCATGTAGGCATGTATGTTCATGAGCCACGATTCTGGGTACCAGTTTAGATATGTCAGTGAAGCAGAACGATGCACCTTTAAAGAAACAAAAAGGTAAGTGATCCAATAACAGTTCCGTGTTTTCTTTCAGAGGTATGGAACTCTAAAAAAACCGCAGATCACATGAAGGGTAGGTACCTACACGGAAAGTACATGTCTAGCAGTGGCGTGGCGTAAGAAATATCGTTGGGCAAGCCGATTCACATTTAGTGTACATTTTCCTCAAGAGTTGTGGAATAATATGGTCAAATGCCTGATATTAGATAAGCCGGTAGGAATCGAGTTCTTTGAACGCCACGCTACTGATGTCTAGTCACCTATAGTAACTTTTTGAGTTATAGCGGTTTGACAGTTAGTCATCGGGAACAATTACCATGGCAACAATCTCTTTAAAAGTAAAAGAATAATAATAAAATAGTAATCGAGTCAAGTTATAGTTCATTGCGTGCTCTATATTTTGAGATTATTTCCAAAAAGAGGTGACTAGATGTTCTTACCGTGTAGCCTTCACATAGATGCAGCCGATGTTATTAAGTCAGTAAACTACAGAGTAGAATGCCGTTGCCAGTACGCTCACGGATTCGATTTCCTCGTCGAGACAATGATTTGAATGCACGTCTTTGAGCAATTTATTTAATGATAAACCTGATCTGCATTCATCTGTACAGCATTTCTTCAATTTAACAAAAGCAAATGAAATAGTCGAGCACGTAATAATTGAATAGGTATAAATGTAATAAATATAGCCAGGTCTTCCTAAAAAAATATTCACGGTATCTACTAGATAAATAATAACTATTCTAAAAAACCGGTCAAGTGCGAGTTGAACTCGCGCACCGAGGCGAGGGTTCCATAGAAGTAGTAGTAGTAACTGTACGGTGTGACAAACTAAACTTTGCTGTTGAAAAATTGTTGTCCCCATACATCGACATAGGTCGCGGTTAGTTTAGTAGCAGCAAATAAGTTTATGCCACACCCCCATAAAGTGGCTATTTCCGCACGCTGCGCGTACGGAAAAAGCCGCTTTCTGGCCAAGTGTAGACATAAAATGATGTACACAACACGGGAGGTAATAAAGAAAGCCCTCGATCGCATATTTACGTCCCTCGCTTACAGCTCGGGCCGCAAACTTCTGCGATCTCGGCCTTTCTTTGTATTACCACCCTAGTTGTTGTTGCGAACTTCTAAAAAACGATGCAAGTTAGGAAAGCCGTTATATTTTTCCTGCATATTAAGGATGATATTAATAATTGATACTTATTACAGATTTTTCTGTTCAGTTACTTCGAAGATAATAGGGGAGGAATAGAATTTTTTGACGTTTTTTGTCCTACATCGTACACAATAAAGAAAAAAATAAAAATGGTTTTAGTATCTATAAACTAAGCCATTTCTGTAATAGCCCAACTTTAAATATTCGACCTCCTATTTCGGTAGCCTTTAAAAAAAGTAAAAAACGTGTATTATTTCGCTCGCGTTAGTGATTTGTAAAACTATTCCAAATTTCAAATCTTTAGCAGCTTTAAGTTCCTGAGATGTCTCTCTATAACAGACTGACAGACAGACAGACAGAGTCGCACCATAAGGGCTCTTTTTTACCATTTCACCTTAAAAAACTAAACGACTTCAAAAATTGAATCTACGTTTGAGGAGTTTCCTCAATTCCCTGTGGATTATCAGGACTGGATTTTAGGACTAAAAAGAGCAGTCTAGAAATGTTTTTCAAATCGGTTCATAAACGACAGAGTTATGAGGTACCAAATATAAACAAATACTTCAACCGACTAAAAAACTTCCTTCTTTTGTGAAGTTGGTTACAAAGCAATAAGCTAGTGGCATCGCAGCACTCACGTTACATCTCGAACGGTACCTCTATAATCCATTGCTAACAATTACGTTTGGCTGAACACCTAATTTATTCAGTAAACTAATACCCGAGTTAAGTAACGAAACGGATTGCGTCAGTTAAGATAAGTGACGAGAGAACATTTTCGTTAATATTAATGATAGAGTAAATTAAGCCCGCGATAAAATTAGACGACTAATATTATGCGAAGTTCACTTAAAACTTTGTTATCGTTTCGCCAGCCTCGCGCAGTTACCGGCTCGTTACTGCCGACCCGACTTTTGTCTATTTAATAACATTCACTTTTGAAAATTAAACCTGTTTCATCGACGTTTTACAACAGCAGAATCTGCAAAAATACTAAGTAACTTCTTACTGAGTACTGTGAAGGTTGCATATTGCTATGCTATGCGACCTCCACAGTATTTCCGAGACAGACTGGCAGCTTGTAAAGTAAAGACTAATTCGGATAGTTTGAATTTGAATTAAAGGAATGCAGCCTATCTCGCTCTAATTTGTATTTTTATAATTACGACTATCTACATTACCTACATATTTTTTTACACGTACACGAAACCCCAAACGAGTTGTAACCTGAAATAGCATAAGAAATATGATTCTAGTAAGTAGAATTTCTTATTAAAACATGAGATAGCGAACTTGCATCGCCTGATTAATGTTTAGATAGTATGCAGTGAAGCAATTTCGCCGGTAAATAATGAGATTAGCTGGAAGTAGCGTGTACACTATCGCAGTGAGCAATGCGAAGGTCGGAACCGGGACTCAAGAGAGAACATTTTGACTAAGTACTTTCTAAGGCGTCCAGGTCATCCACTGGACAGTTTCCATCTAAAAAATTAGGGACCACACAACAAAGGTTTATATAGTAATGTCTAGTCGATAACCAGGTTCGCTAATGTGTTACATAAAATCGTCGATTTTATGTAACAATCGATTTTAAATCGATTGTCATATTTTCGTTTCGAATAATAACCTTCGACAGAAACATCATATCACCGAATTATTTTTTGCATATATTTTTCCCATACTACCATTTCACATAATTTTGTAAAGTAGAATATTAATGTAGCATGCAATATTGATAACCATAATACTTACATGTCTGAATATTTATTTCGCAGAAGTCTTTATCTCATAGTAGTATAATAATAATAATTTATTGCCTGAACTATAGTCTGTACTTTTAGGTATTTAAAAAAAGGTAAACAAAAAACCACGTGACTCGGGTCGTTCAGCCAATCAAAGCAACGTTTTTTATCTGTGGCACAATACCATTGGCTGAACGACCCGAGTCACGTGGTTTTTTGTTTACCTTTTTTTAAATACCTAAAAGTACAGACTATAGAGAGTCCTGTGTTTCAGGCAGAAAAAAACCGGTCAAGTGTAGGGAATGCAACTCGGTTATTTTTTGTATGGAAACACTCGGTTTCGGTTTAAAACTCGAGTTTATTCCATACTAAAAATAACCGATTGCAATCCTTAGTTAAGTGCGAGTCGGACTCGCGCACCGAGGGTTCCGTACAAAATCATCAGTAGAAATACGTGAATAATTCAAGATAAACTGTATGGTGGGTAAGACGAACTTAACTTTGCTCTTGAAAAACTGTTGTCCCCATACATCGACATATGTCGCGGTAGTTCAGTAGGAGCAAATAAGTTTTTCTTATGATTTTTGCGAATTTCTAAAAAAACGCTGCAAGTTAGGAAAACCGTTTTATTTTTTCTGTAATATACACCGTGGGTACGAGTAACCCGACAAACTTTAACTATAGATTCTAACAACTATTAGGAGTAAAAAAAGTTATGTGATGTATAGTCGAAAAACGCTTACTTTCAGAGATATTCATACTTTTTTAAATGAAAACTCCCAAGTGTGTAACGAGCCCTAATAAATGTGACTAAGATAGTTTACTAATTTTTTTAAATCCTTTAATTAAACAGCAATTAACCTTCGCAGTATTTGATGGTAAGCGACTACGAGGCCAAAAAATGTACCTTTCGTTTCCATTTTACCTTTTTTTTTCGTTTTGATAAATTTTCCTACAGTAAGGACATGTTTATAACGAGGGGCCGAATTTACTGATTTATTTTGTTCCATAAGACTATTAATGTAAAATGACAATATTCGACCCATGTTGATATAACATTATTTACTCGTCACACCACCAGGAATTCATGGCTAAAATATGTCGGTATAGTCCCTCCCACCCTGTATAGGATGTTATTAATAATCGATAATTATTACAGATTTTTCTGTTCAGTAACTTCGGAGATAATAGGGGGAATGGTATTTTTTTAAACGTTTTCTGTCTTAAATCAAGAACTACATGTTTAAGGAAAAAAATAAAAATGGTTTTAGAATCCACAAATTCAGTCCTTTCGTTTGATACCCCACTCAATACAATAGCACAACTTAAAATTTTCAACCTACCATTTCGGCCCCCTTTAAAAAAAAGTAAAAAAGCTATAAGATTTTTTTTCTATCCAATAGGCTCGGGTTAGCGGTTTTTGACACCATTCCAAATTACAAGTGAATAGCATCAGTAGATCCTAAGCTAAGATATCTTGCTGTGACAGACGGACAGACAGACAGAGTCGCACCACAAGGGTTCCTTTTTTACCATGTTGGTACGGAACCCTAAAATCGACTAAATAATTTATATTAAATATTCATAAGTATTAAATATAATGTACATACAATTGAAACTTAATAATTTAGTGACATTTCGTATGCTTAGTTGTTAGTTGGCATAAGGATATAAAGCAGAATAAAATGTTACTAAGCCTTACCTTCAAGTCTAGTTATAACAGTTATTTTATTAGATAGGTAGCTGAATTTGCCACCAAACCTAACCTACCTTTCTGACAACAGTTCGGTTTTGTTGGGGGTCGCAGCTCAAACCTAACCTAACCTACCTTTCTGGCAGCAGTTCGGTTTTGTTGGGGATCGCAATTCAAACCTAACCTAACCTAGGTACCTTTCTGGAAACAGTTCGGTTTTGTTGGGGGTCGCAGTTCAAACCTAACCTAACCTAGCTACCTTTCTGGAAATAGTTCGGTTTTGTTGGGGGTCGCAGTTCAAACTTAACCTAACCTACCTTTCTGGCAGCAGTTCGGTTTTGTTGGAGGTCGCAGTTCAAACCTAACCTTACCTACCTTTCTGTTCTGGTAGCAGTTTGTTTTTGTTGGGGGTCGCAGTTCAAACCTAACCTAACCTACCTTTCTGGAAACAGTTCGGTTTGGTCGCAGTTCAAACCTGACCTAACCTACCTTTCTGGAAACAGTTATTAAGGGCGCTACTTAAATATATGTGAAAATAAAATCATCGAAACTGGTATTTTGCCATACTATTATGCCATATAAATATCGGCGATACTAAAGTTCTTCAATTTAAAACTCTACAAAATTACGTTCGGCAATATGTACAGTGTTCTGCTATTTAAAATTCTGCGAAATGACTATTCTACGAACTCATGATTATGATAAATATATGATTATGCAGGAATATCATTCGGTTAAAAATGTATCTGTGATAACTGCTATGCGAAATGTATTTCGAAGAATCGATATTATGCAAGATGAAGGGAACCCCGATAACCAGCATAACATTCGTCATTAGAAATTCGGCTCGCCCCATAAGGGAAAGGAGTGCCCATGAGATTTAATTAATTTAATTACTTGAGCGAACATTTCCTCATAAGCATAGACTATACTCAGAGTCCGCCGGGACCCACGTCAACTCAGGACCTGATTAGTTTTCCCAGTTTTAGCCCCTAATTATAAAAGGGGAGGGATCACTTTAACATAATAATAACTTAGTATTCGGTAAGTCTTCACCATATCCCAATACCTAATAGCCAATGAAACACATATTGTTGCTAAAGACACCACAGTGCGAATCTCACTCGCATACTGAGGGATTCGCAACATAATAATACAATTAAGACACATAGGTTTTACATTGACTACTGATAGTAGTTGTACTTACTAACAAACTATGGACTTATAATTGTCTGAAAATAAATGTTTTTTATTTTTATTTATTTATTTTTATTTATTTATTGACTATTAGTTTATTTAACATTGTCTTCGGTTTCCGCGATTATCACTCATTGTAATAGAACAACTACCCATCACATCTGGCAACATTAATTTGTGTTTTTTACAGTGGGTAGGTTTGCACAACGGTAATTGTGACAGGGAACATTTATGATTTTCTCAGTCTAGCCGCGACCACGAACGGTGAAAAGGGTTACGAAACGTCGGGAGTCGGGACTTAAAAATGTAGTAATACTTATACGCGATTTAATCCGTTTAAGTTATTTCTATTTTATTACAATATAAATTTATTTTGTAAATACGTCAGTCCTTGATACCCGGTGTAAATTTCAATTGAATAGTTTACCCCGTTTCTGAGGAAAAGCAGTATTTCTTACCTAGACAGATAGACAAACAAACAAATAGACGGACAACAAAATAATCCCATACGGGTTTAAGTAGTCTTTTTTTCTTTGTGAGGTACGGAACCCTAAAAATGTATGAGAATTTACAGTAAACACTTTCAGTTTTTAGGGTTCCGCACCAAAATGTTAAAAAAGGAACCCTTATGGTACGACTCTGTCTGTCCGTCTGTCACAGCCAAATATCTCAGGCAGGAACTACTGCTGCCATCGATTTGAAATTTGGAATAGGTAGTTTTAAAAGTAGCTAACCCGAACGTATTGGACGTAAAAAAAATCTTGTAAGTTTTTTACTTTTTTTTTTGGGGTCCGTAATGGGACTTTGACAGTTGAAAGTAGGGCTATTATATCAAGTGGGATATCAAATGAAAGGGCTTGATTTGTAGATTAAAACACCGTTTCTGTTTTTTTCTTAAATAAGTAGTTTTAGATTTAAGACGCCCCCTATTATCGCGATTCCCCCTATTATCTTCGAAGTTATTGAACAGAAAATTCTATAAGAAATTACCAATTATTAATGTCATCCTAAATATTACAGGATAATGGTTTTCCTTTTCCTACCTTGCACCGTTTTTGAGAAATTTGCAAAAATTGTTACACATACTTATTTGCTCCTACTAAACTAATTGCCATACAGTTTTTCTTGAACTATTCATGTATATACTTATGAGTTTGTAAGGAACCCTCGGTGCGCGAGTCCGACTCGCACTTGACCGGTTTTTTATTGATTGAACTACTAGCAATGTTTATTTATACACTCCAGAAGCAAATATTCCGGATCAATAACATAAAATGTAATAAGTAGTATCTCGTAACATAGGTAATCCGAAATTCAGCTAGCTTATTCATTGCTTCCAGAATGAATTTTAGAAACAAACCAGCGCTATATTTATTGTTATGTTTTTAAAAAGTAAAGTAAATAATAAGTTATTCGTACAAGCTACTCGTAGCTGCATTCGTTTTCGAAATATTACATTTTTTAGTGATTCCGCTCTCGAGTGCAATTAGGTCGTTACAAAACGATTCAAACGTTCGTATGTGAATACTGAAAATATTAAGCTACTAATTGAACATATTTACGTAGGTTAGATATCATCCTCAGACACAATTATAGATATATACGACTACATTACATTAATGGATAACCGAAAGTTAACCAAGCAGTAATTAAAGCTCGGAACGTGTTTGTGAATTATGTAATATTTTAATTAGTTTAAACTTTAAACAACATATTATACGCTCACGTACTTTATTAACAGGGAAACTGTAGATAATGTTACGTACACAAAACTGAACTTTAACAAACAGTTGGATATACCTATAGAGGTATACGTAGTCAAACAAACATTGCGGTGTTTTTTAAGGTTCCGTACCAATATGGTACAAAAGGAACCCTTATGGTGTGACTCTGTCTGTCTGTCTGTCTGTCCGTCTGTCTGTCCGCCTGTCTGTCCGTCTGTCTGTCCGTCTGTCACAGCCAGATATGTCAAGAACTACTGCTGCTATCGATATGAAATTTCGAACAGTTTTAAAAGTCGCTAACCTTTATTACTATTTTTTTAATGGGTGCCGTAATGGGAGGTCGAAAATTGAATGTTGTGCTATTGTATCAAGTGGGGTATCAAATGAAAGGGCTTGATTCGTATATTCCAAAGCTATTTTTTTTAATTATGTACTTTTTGATTTATGTCCAAAAACGTTCAAAAAAATACCACCCCCCCCCCCTTCTCTATTATCTTCGAAGTTACTGCACAAATAATCTGTAATAATTACCAATTATTAATATCATCCTAAATATTACAGGAAACATATAACGGTTTTCCTAAATTGCCCCGTATTTTAAAAATTTGCAAAAATCGTAACACATACTTATCTGCTTCTACTAAGCTAACCGCCATACAGTTTTTCTTGAACTATTCACGTATATCTACTTACGAGTTTGTACGGAACCCTCGGTGCACGAGTCCGACTCACACTTGACCATGAACATTTATTTCATGACCATGGCAAACACTGATTCGGTGTTGCCGGTTTTTCGCTATTCGTTGATTGTTTTTTTATGTATGTATTGTTACGTTCATGGGGTAGGTATTTAGGTAACGTGATAGAGAAATATACTAATTAACCACTAATTAAAAACGCAAATTTTATTACAAAATTACTTATTAACAAGACTTACTTACTTAATAAAACACTACTAAATCACTACTAATCAAATCACTTAGGTTCGGTTCGAGATCTTCTCTGTATCGCGGTTTAGTTCAAACTTTTCGCACTGGCGTCGGCCCGCGAATTATATACTGTTTGTTATTGTTCTAGAATCTAGAACATTCCAGAGAAATCCTATCTCGAATGTTCGGTCTGATCCCAGAAAAGTCCACTCCTCGGTACGCGACGCATCTCAAGTGTTTTAGACAATCTAGATTGTTCGATGCTCGACTCGACTGGAACACTCCCGACTTTTACTATCCCTTTCTAGGAATGTTCTGTCTCTTTCACACACTTCTCGAATTTTCTCAATATAGCTGTCTCTTTATAATAGTGCTGTCTCTTTCACTCCTTCGAGAAATTTCTCCATATACAGAAGTGTAGTTCAAAGGCCCATAAGGGGTCCTGAAAACGTGTGAAAATGGGTTTTCAGGTTATTGTGCCATCTGATAGAGGGTGTCCTGAAACGGACTGAAAACATGTTTCAGGCGCCTGAAAACAACGGCGACTTGGGTGAATTTTCGATCTTCTAGTATGTGAAAGAGCCACCTCTGAAGCGGCCTGAAATCACTTTTCAGCCTTCGGAAAACGCTTCTAAAGCACGAAATATCACGTTTGAAGTTTTGACCTATACCACGGGCGCAACAGTATGAGTTTTTTCCCCGATTACTCGAAGATTGCTGGATGGACCGATATGGAAAGTTCTTTTTTGTTTGGTAGGTATAACTTCCTGGTGGCCCCATTGTCACCAGGTAAAGCTCTGATGATGGGACCTTGGAAAAATCGAGGAAACTTTATATTATAGACACACGTATAATTATTTGGGTATTTTAATTAAAATTCTTCTTGCATTATTTAAAAAATATATTTTCTTGGCATGAGTATTTTTAAGTAGGCAGTACGAGAATATTTATTACACCAGCATTTTAATTTACTAATAATGTAATTTCTCGATCGTATTATTGCTGTGGTGAATCGCTCTGTTTGGGACAATAGCTAGTCGGCAATTACGAGAGATGCCATGAAACTTTCTGCGGTATCGTTAACATTTCAAATCGAAACGGTTATGAAAGTTGGACCGCAGCCAAAATCAGACGTGCCGCAACTACTCGCAACACTCACCAGGGCGTGAGATTAGAAAATCAGTAGATACGAACTGTTAACAAAATCCAGAAAACATGGGAAAACTAGTAAATTGTAGAGTATTTGTTTTAGAACAGTACTCTATTGTGATTCTAGTATAGGTACTGTTTGTTTGATAGACAAACCACAGATATAATAAATTATGTAATCGATAAATGTTTGTAAAAAAACTCATGACGCTGTTGTTAGATATTGCATGCTACAGAGTAAACGAGTTTTTACAGAAGGATCGTTGACACACCATACAACATAATTGCCTACCCATAATGTAAATTATGCACAAATAAATAGAATCACATTAATAATTACTATAAAGTTATATAAAGGACTTGTAAATGAGATGGACATTTCATGGATAAATAACCTGAATCTTAATCTTTTGATTTGACAGCTGATAAAATTGCAGAATGTTGCTATCGCTCTGACAGGGTAATTGCCAGGGTAACTGTGCTTTACTACCTGCGGCTTCACCCGCGAAATCCTTAACCGCATATAAAAGTATCCTATACAAACCAAGTAGTTGATCTATTTGTATTCCAAATTTAATCTCAATCCATTCAATTATTAGCGCATGATTAAGTAACAAATCTCCAAAATTCTAAACACTTCATCAAGTTAGCAAACTTTCATATTTATGATATTATTATTTGAAAACCTGGGCAAGGCCATGTTTTCTTTAAACCTAATCGACTGCATGCTACAAGAAAACCAGGTATGTTCTCCGAGTTCAGACATGCTGACGTCATTATGATTTAAGTAAACGTATCACCCATAACCAGTTCTAAAATAAACTACCGGCCTGCGAAATTATTTGTTTTCACGTATTATTTGTTTATTCGGGTTAAAAGAAAACTATTCAATGTTACTAGCTCAACATTCGTTTTCTTCAGAAGCTTAAATATGAAAAAAGGCATTTTACTCGGATAACTTATTTTCTGAAAATAGTAACATGTCAAACTTGTGAGGTCATCATTGTCAGTTTCGAGAAGAACATACCTGGTTTTCTTGAACCATGATCAACTGAAACTTATAATAAGAAATTAAGCTTAGTGTATGTTACGTTGACAAAGTTACATGCAGGCATTATGCTATTAAGAAAATGCTTCCAATTAGGTGATATCTACAGGCCAATATACAGGGTGACTTCGAATTGGTAATACAAAATGAATGTTTTACATACATATCCCCTAAACTTAGCCCCTCAATTAAGTCTCATTCTTTTAAAATAATCAGAATTATGTTTTTTTTAATTATTAATTTATCCCATTTTTGTTGGCTTAACATGGTTATCCTACCATAATAATAAACAAAGAGGTTTAAAGATTTTCAAATGAACAGTTTCCTCTTTGGTTATCCGTCACATGCCGCAATATTTATGAAGAAAACGTGTTTTGATTAGTAATTGTCAGTTGTCAAAGAAAATACGAGTGACAGGTATGACACTTAGGTATTTAATCGAGTGTAACCACACTTTAGGACTTTAATTATTTGTTTTGTTAGAAAATTTGCAATAATTAAATACATCAAATTTTAACATAGGGGTTAATGTGTTACACTACATGGCATGAACTGAGCCATAATCAAGTGTTTTGTACTACCAATTTGAAGTCGCCCTGTATAGATGCTAATTTGTCTTTTTTTTCAACAGCCTGTGTCACTGCAAGGCAAAGGTCTTCCCCCTTCTCCGCTATTAGTTGCTATTCAGTGCATCCACCCGCACTCCGCATTTATCTTGCTTACTCCAAATAGTTAACAATTAGGTATGAGATCATTAAATACTGTAAAGTGTGGTGCCATGCACATAATTTAAAGTATTTTTTTTTCTTAATAGGTACCTATCCTTAACTTTCAGGGAAGACCATGTATGAAATTTGTCTTTCTCTATTTGTTTTGTCAACCTACTTATTTCGGTTATTGTTGTCGAATCTATAGACTCTCAAACTTTAATCTTTCGGTCGGAATTAGAGAACTTATCGAGCTCGCGGTCGCCGGCTGCTTTCACCGCATATGGATCTTATAACGCCTGGTACTTTTGTCCTCGCGCAAACACTGCAGCTAGTTGGCAAGTTTGGGAATTGCTTTTATTTGGTAGCGCGTATTTATTTTATTTTGTTCAAATTCATTCAATGTAGAAGTTTATTGGTCTACTTATAGGATACTTATAACATGACTTAAAATATTTTTTCTCACACTAATAACGGGAATCTGACAATTGCTCGTCAAGAAAAGATAAAGATCGAAATTATTAAGTCTAGATACACCTATCTGTTGCATACATAAATGTTCGATCAAGCAGCTACATATTATTAGGTCTCCTATATAAGGAGTATTCCTGCCTTCAATAAGCAACATAATCTAGCTTACTGTGTTCGGCTACAGAGCAATTACCGGGAAAGCAATATCCTTGGATTAATGAAGGCGACCGCTACGTATTGAAATCGTGTTTGCAATGTCAATAAATGCTGAAAGTGGTTTAATTTCACGTGAGCCTCGAGCTATTGACAGTGCCGTGGCATACAGTAGCATCGAATATATAGCATACGCTACCTATCGTCCTCGACAGTATTGGAACACAGTCTTACTCCTCAATCAATAAGGTCCATATTTTTAAGACTTTTTCCGTTTTAATATACCTTCCGCTAACTGTACATACATTATGTATTATTTGAGAAACGTATGCAAAGTTGCTCGTAAAAACTCCATTTCAAGCGAATTCAAATCTCGGAATCTCGCTCGGGCAGACGCGATAGGAACGCAAAACGAAGGCGTGCAAGAAAAAATGTATCGCGCAGGTGAATCGACTGAAACTTTGATGATGCTGCACCGTTAACATATCCTAATACATAGCATTCGAATATTTTAACTTTCTCTAAGAATATTTAAGATCTGGCTGAGTTGCTCTTATATTTTTACCCGACTGCGGCGAAGCCCAAAGGAGTTATGTGTTTGACCTGTATGTATGTATGTATGTATGTCCGTTCCTATGTCCGCTCGTAATTACTCAACGGCACAACCGATTTTGATAAATGGTACATCATTAGATTCGTCTTGATGGCGCGAGTGTCACTGGGTAGGTATGAAGTTCGTTAAAATAAACTAAATGGCGGATTGTATGCACTTTTAAAGTGCACCGCGGTCGGGTTTTTTTTAGTAAAAATATTTAGTTATTATAAAAGTGTTCTACTATTTCGAAAAAAACTTGACTGAAATTACGATTTTACTCTCGGAATTTTAGGTTCCTTCCAGTACACACGTTTCATAAAAGCACATTCCCGTCATGAAACCCCAGAGATTTGTTTAGCAAACTCAATAATTCCTGCTTCCATTGTGTTAAAAACTAACAAGGGCAGAGTGTTCATATTTCGTATTTTATTTCTGTTAAACATTAATTGAATTTAGATTTTAGTTGCCAGATTTGAATTTTGTACTTCAAAAATATGAATTCCGTTTACGTACTTTACCGTTAAATTTACCTACTATTCAGTTTCTGGCTGTTCCTAGTGTTTTATATTGCGTATTTACAATGTTGTGTCTTTAGTTAATTGTCTATCTGCATGTGGGGGTTTCTTTGTTTGGTCTTACAACTTATCGGCATCTACTACATCAGGCTAATTATTCACAGCCGTCGTACCTAAAGCCAGTGAGAAGCTAGTTTGGAAATGAAGGGAGGCAAACAGACGCTCCTGCAAGACAAAAGCGGTCAGAACTGCAACTGAGATTGCTTTGTTGTTAGGAAGTTAACTGGGGTGGAAGACCCCTAATTTAGATTTTGCTGTAACTAACTAGTCGTTGCTGATCTTTCGAGGCATTGGCATTAAAGATTCATAAAATTGATTTAAAAACGATTAAAAGAAAAAAAATTGTACATCGACACTTTTTTCCATAAAAGCGCTCTCGCACTGCGGTGAGATATCATGAGCATACGTCGTTATCGCGGGTGCAGTAACAAATGAAATAAAGAGCACATATAACAGAATGTCTATTTGGTAGAAACGGACATATTCTGCCTACAGCTATAAGCATCTAAGAAGCTCTTTACATGTGGAGAGTTTTCGCTAGCAAAGGTCTATAAAAATTGAAGGCATGTTTACAAAACAGCAGGAGGCGTCCAGGATAGGTCTCAGGATCAATCAGGCAAAAACAGAATACCTCCACATGAAACATTTTTGGCGGATTTGAGCTATTGATATCATAGTGGTCGTCTAAGAAGGAGCTACAAGTAGTCCAAAAATATTGACTAAAATTACCCCATTTGTCCAAAATCAGTCTTTAAAAATATACTCATTTTACAAAGGTAAATAATAAACCGTCCGAACGAAAAACTAAAGGTGCGACTAAAATGATTAGTACACGTACATGGCACAGTCGCAAATTTAGTATTTCAGTAAGTATGTTTAGTTAGTTTTTAGTAGGTTAGGTTAGTTTTCTTTCGGGGGTTTTATACATACCCTTTTACAAAAACTACCTACATATCTACATTATTTTTTACAAAACGAAATAACTGTATGCGTTCACTTAAAAAACTTGATTTTAAATATGATACATACACACTCTTTTTAGTAGGTTGTATAACTGGCAATTAAGTGCACAAATGTAAAAAAATGTTAGGCAATTAAAAAAAATATAGATTGCACTAAGCATATAAAGGTTGACGTATCCAGAAGTCGTATCATGTGTACATCTTAAATATGGGTGGAAATCATTCATCTCCAGAATCGTTGAGAAATATTACCCTTAAGCGTATTGCTAACATTTTATCTAGCAATATAGAAATTAAGTTGATAAATTTTAAACTCGTACGAGTAGACATAAATGTTCCTCAAAATCAGTATCGCGTCTGTTATTGCTTGTTTTTCATAATCTTTCTGAACTGTCAAATCGTTTTTGCACCCGCGATAACGACGTATGATCATGAGCAAAGGAAATAAATGACATTTATGCCACACCTGGCCATAAAGTGACTTTTTCCGCACGCTGCGCGTGCACAACACGGGAGGTAATAAAGAAAGCCCTCGATCGCATATTTACGTCCCTCGCTTGCAGCTCGGGCCGCAAACTTCTGCGATCTCGGCCTTTCTTTGTATTACCACCCTAGTTGTTTAATTTACTATTATTACAATTGTCATGGAGTAACACCTACTAATACGGCCTTGGAAATGGGGCTCTCCCCTTGTCCAGGCAAACTCGCGGCACGTTCTGCTAACTATGCGGCGTTCCATGTCACGTAGTCGGACCATCCGCTGGGAACCAAGTTCCTTGAATGCAAGACACGACGCTGCACATTTTGGGTAAAAGTTTGTTTTTATTGGAACTCTTTGAACATATGTTAACAAATGTTACCTAGAGCATTACATGTGCTTGTAGCTGGACATAACACAGTGTTATATCTAGTGCAGACAAGCCAACATTATATCCTAGACTACATTTTCGTATCTTACATGATCACAATGAGGGACAATGAGGGCTGCCGATTTTTTGGCACCAACGTTATTAGAACTCGAAAGTATCGTACAATCTCAAGTACGGTTGGAAGACCTCATCAAAGAGCCAACGACGGAGCACTGTCACAGTGTGTTGTCAACCCGTAAAGCTATTGAGATCGTATATGTTTGTATGTGTAAGCGTGTATAGTCCGATGGGCAAAATTTATGGTTTCAAGTTGAATGCGACCGCGACCGTCCATCAGCGATGACAGATACGTCCCGCGGGTATTACGTCCTATTGAGCCGTACCCATATGAAATAAAAAATTCAACATAGCAAACTTAGTAAAAAAATTCATATACGGGGCCTATTTATATTTTTTAGTTGACATCATAAAAGGAGGTTATCTAGCCTCAGAGCTCTCTATCGTTTATGAACCGATTTAGAAAATATTGTGTATTTGGAAGAGTCCTACATTTTGCTAGAGAGTCGCCCACCATGAACTATTTCATGTATTTGCTATAAAAGTACATAGAGGAAGACGGTATTCTGCAGTATCACCTTAATTGGGCGATACCATACGGTTGTCTAATGTTTGCCCGAAGTACATATGCCATACAATTCAGTTGTCCGAATTGCACTGGCCCGAATTTCATTTGCCCGAATGTTTCGTTTACCATAATAGTTATTTGGCATACTCTTGTTTACCCGAATATTAAATGCCATAATGATGCGATTGCCATACGTATTGTTATCCATATTATTAAGTGCAATATTATTGTTTACCCGAATATTAAATGCCATACGTATTGTTATCCATATTATTAAGTGCAATAATATTATTTAATGGAATATTTTAAATCCATGCTAAATAGTATTTTCGAATCTATCCTGGCTATGCATTTGCTTATTACATTTCTGCAGGCGCCCGAAAATTTGTTGGACGACGCAGTTCAAACCTAACCTAACCTACTTTTCTGACAGCAGTTCGTTTTTGTTGGGGGACGCAGTTCAAACCTAACCTAACCTACTTTTCTGACAGCAGTTCGTTTTTATTGGGGGACGCAGTTTAAACCTAACCTAACCTACTTTTCTGACAGCAGTTCATTTTTGTTGGGGGACGCAGTTCAAACCTAACCTAACCTACTTTTCTGGCAGCAGTTCGTTTTTGTTGGGGGACGCAGTTCTAACCTAACCTAACCTACTTTTTTGCTTAATGTAACCTTTGTATTGAGTTTTTCTTAATGCGGGGGGCTTCGCCCCCCGAGCCCCCCTTGTGGGGGGCTCCGCCCCCCCGTCCCCCCTTTGTCGTTCCGCCTATGTAAGTTTTTTGAATGATTTTATGGGAAACATAGATTCTGGCATATGATATTATTGAAAATGATTTTATGGGATACAAAGATTCTGGCATATGATATTATTGAAAATGATTTTATGGGAAACAAAGATTCGGGCATATGATTAATATAGTAAACAATGAGTATGACATATGAAATTATGGGAAACAACATTATGGCAGTTGAATAGTATGGCAAATGAAATTATGGCAAATGAAATTCTGGCAAGCAAGTGTATACCATACCATACACTAAATCGGTCCCACGAGTTCGCCGCCGCGGGATTAGTGCATGGACACTAGAGTGGGTACTTAGTCGTTTTCAGGATAGAGCTTTTCGCATTTAGGTTTGCTAAGAGTTTTAGCGGCGGCTAACGTGTAGTGTAATTTCTCTACTCCTAGTACTATACTTTGTTTCATTATAGATTTAAATATGTTTCTGTCAAAAAATGTTTTTTATGCCACACCTGGCCATATAGTGGCTTTTTAAAAAAGTCCCTTTCTGGCCAAGTGTAGACATAAAATGATGTACACAACACGGGAGGTAATAAAGAAGGCCCTCGTTCGCATATTTACGTCCCTCGCTTGCAGCTCGGGCCGCAAACATCTGCGATCTCGGCCTTTCTTTGTATTACCACCCTAGTTGTGTAATGTACTATTGAAACAAGTTTTTATTGCCGACTGTACCTTTTTTGTATAATCGCAAACTGCACGTCACATATAATTTTGACGACCGCTTTAGCTTAGTTGGTAGTGACCCTGCCTACGAAGCAGGAGGTCCTGGGTTCGAACCCCGGTAAGAGCATTTATTTGTGTGATGAGCACGAATAATTGTTCCTGAGTCATGGATGTTTTCTATGTATTTAAGTATTCCTATCTATTAAACATATCGTCGTCTGGTACCCATAACACAAGCCTTATTGAGTTTACTATGGGGCTAGTTCGATTTGTGTAAGATTGTCCCCTAAAATTTATTTATTTATTATTTAATCCATTCTCAGACCCTCCATCATCAGATCAGCTCCATGTTGTAATATTATTGCATTGCCATCTGATTTACACATTCTTGCAAAATTTCAGCTCAATCGGTTAAAGATACCTATCTGCTTCAAAATTGAGTTGCAAGATTTCACACGAACAAACATAGTTACATACATAGGTACATTGTAAATTAAATAAAAGCTTGTAAAAATCTTGCATTAGGTATCCGTAATTTTGTAAATAGGTATAATTAACCCGAGATCGGCCATTCTCACGAAGTATGTCTGCGGTCACCTATTTACCGGGACACTGTTTTCATACTAAATGTATGGAGACGCGGTAATCAGACGCAGTCATACTTCGTGAGAATGGCCGAGCTATATGCGTTCCGAAACCGCAAATTACAACTAGCAATAGCATAAAGATAAAGTGTTTTGTTAGAACAAATTTCTTATATCTGTGAAAATGTTATTATTGCTCCATATCAAATTCAATATTATTCTGACATTCAAATTTCGAACATCTCTGAAAGACAAAGCGATTTGATTTGACCTCAATTTTAATATCAGTCGAAATGAAATGATGTTTTATCCGAAATGAGATGTAAAATGCGAACAACAATTTTGACTAATCTCGCACGTTACTTGATATCGAACAATATAATAGTCGAGGCCGGCTCTTAGTTTTCTCTGAATTAAAAAAAACTACGGTTGCGTGACATGCGTGAAAAAACTTTTTATTTACCGCCATTTCACATTTTTAATTTATAGTAACACATCATAGAGAACTTATAATATGTGTGTAGATAAAACAGTGTATGCAACTGTAGGTACATAATGAAGCCTTAAAACACGAGTGTGATTTTATTATGAGACTCGCCAACCAACCACACTCGTGTTTTAAGGCATTTTGAAATGGAAAGAAACATTATTTTAGAACCGCAGATTTAATTTAATAGGTATTTGCATATTATGCGACGTCATACCAGGCTGAAGAGGGGGACAAGGGGGGTCGAAAAGTCATGAAATTCGTTAGGTGACACGAATTATTCTTATTAATTATATGTGAACGGCCCCAAAGGATTCCCCAAGCATTCAAAATCCAGTATCTACTTCCTGATCTACTGTAAAACTTCTCAACTATAGTCCGGTCCACCCAACTATGGTCCAAATTTACTCGAATCTTACTCGTTAATGTATGACAATTATTACGGGTAAACTCTAAGATGAGCAATCTAATTAAACAAATTTATATAAAAACCTGCAAAACCACTGATAGAAAATGGATATTGAATTGATAGAAATTTATGAGTTTTATTTTGGACCTTATTTGGTTGATTGGACTATAATTGGGGAATTTTACGGTATACTATTTAATAAGTAGGTATTAACATTTACCCGCGGCTTTGCCCGCGTTATTCCCGTTAAGGTGCCAACTCTTTACCGGGATATAAAGTATCCTATGTTTCAATCCAGGACCAAGTCTACTTACATGTCAAATTTCATCTCAATTCATCCAGTTGTTTGTTACCCCGTTATTTAGTAACAAATATCCAAACCTCCTAATATCCAAACATCATCACAAACTTGTACATTTATAATATTAGTAGGATTGGATATTTTAATTGAGATCTTTTATTTCAAACTAGCATTTTCCCGCGGTTTCGCCCGCGTTGTTCCCGTTACTGTCCCAAGGTAACTAGAGTGCGACTACGCTAAGTTTGCAGAGATCAAAAAAGGTTTTATTAAAAAGAATTATATGGCAACATCACAAGAAAGGATTATTTTGTCTTGATACTTGGCAAATATCTTTCCGTTTAATAAATATTCAGGACAGTCTTGCGCAAATCGACCTAGTCCCAATCACAACTACTCTTAGCAATGCTTTATACATGTACATATTTTAATATAATACTTAAATACATAGAAATTATCCAAGACCCTTGAACAAATCGCTTAATTTGTTTGGAACTACCTATAGATCGATGTGTGCAAGACTGACCCAGATATTTATTTCAGTAGGTATGTAGACATATTTTGTAATAAAGTGAAGAATTATTGCCAAGAACTAAGATTAAATAATCCTCTTGCTGTAGTTTCTCCATGTTGCCATGTATATGTCGTCGGCCCATCGTATAATTCGCCAAATCATGAAATTCCTAGGCATATCATGAAATGACGGCATTTCATGATATGTCTAAGATTTGACCATGCATATCACGATGCGCCTAATGATAAATACGGCAGAGCGATTAGACCAACGTATTCGTCGATATTCCTAGCTACTTACCGAGCAGATCGTAAAGTAGTACCACTGGTGGCTCACGATATGCCGGCATTTCATGATATGCCTAGGAATATCATGATATGCCTAGGAATATCATGAAATGCCGGCATGTCGTGAAATGCCGGCATATCGTGAAATGCCTAGGAATATCATGATAATATGCCGACATTTCGTAAAATGCCTTTTATTTGGTAATAAACATCTAGACATCCAAACATCTTCACAAACACATTTATAGTTTTAGTAGAATAGGATAGGTACTTTTTTATGATGACAAATTAAAGCTTCACGTTTCGGCAAATATTAATGACTCTCTCAATAGGCGCACAATTACACCGTAAAAGGCATTAATCCCTCGCTATCCGAAACGAACAGGTGCGTCGCAACTCGCAATTAAGACCCCTACAAAAACGGGCAATCGCATCAAATCGCATCTATTCGAATACGAACAGCTTTAGCCGGCTCGGTAGTGTCAACGCGACGGGCGTGGAATTATCGCACCGATAACTGCCGAGTCGCGCCGACACCCGGATCAGACTGCTGATTCCAACTGACAGCCACGAGACCGACCAAATAATCCCGTGAAATATCTCTACTACATATAAATAAATTTACCCTGTATTTCAGACGAGTCGGAGCGCTCACGCCATCAAAGGGTTCCTAATGAAATTATAAAATGCTTTGTAATGTGTCAAAATCGTCAAATGACAATGGCGTAATTGGATACGATATTTGTTGACATCCCGCCCGATAAGATATTTCTATTTTATAGCTTTGTGAAGGAAAATTCAAAAATTGGAAAGGAAGTAATGTAATTCTAAGTTATACAGCGGCGCTCAGTAACGCAGTATCCATAGCACCCGATCCGACTAGTTTGCCTATTTTAAGATATTTCCGGCAACCTTTTTCTTCTTCCGTTCAAGAAAAAATAAGCCAACTTTACTACAGCTTAATTTGAGGGCACGCCACTGTAAGTGACTTTCAAATATCTACTGTAATAGTTTTCTTATACCTCCGAATGTCGCAATATAATTTTTAGATAATGTTTTATATACCTACCAAGTCACGTCAAATTATATTCTACGGTATAGTTAATCCCAGTTTACTTTGAGGAAATTGTGAGCTTAATCATTTTGGGCCAAGCGTTATAAATAACGATGATCTTGGGTACATTGGTATTGGTAGATTGTAAGTGATGTTGTTTTGACGCGATATTGCTAGAATAGTTAGGTACCAAGAATAAGTAGGTAGGTACCTACTTACGATAGATGGTACTTACGATAGATAAACGTCAAAAAAATATGATTCAGGAGCCTTCAATAGTACATTACACAACTAGGGTGGTAAAACAAAGAAAGGCCGAGATCGTAGATGTTTGCGGCCCGAACTGCAGGCGAGGGACGTAAATATCCGTACGCGTAGCGTGCGGTAAAAGCCAGGCCAGGGGTGGCATAAAAATCTATTTCAGCCTTCACTAACTTTGTAATCGGTATACATTTAGATGATACATTTTCACAGAATTAGACACGTCATTCCTTCCACTTTAGCTAGGGCCAGTATGACTGCAACATTCGTAAATAATGAACGTTCTCCATTACAGCTATTGCATTTCATGAAGGCATACATATTAACGAACTGTCGCTGTCACGGCAGGATTAATTTAACTCTCCGTAAATTGAGTAGGTTTATTATTAAGCCGGCTGTTCATTGCAGATTTAATAACTTTCCTGCCGCCTCTCAGCGGGGCCATATTCGCAGAGCTTGTGGCGTTGGGGCAGACTTAAGTATTCTAGTTAAGCTGTGATAAGCTTATGGAATTAGTTACACATATTAATCCTACCTACAAATGGAATAATTCTCGTATATTTTGACACATGAACGCTAATTACCTTTTTGGACTCATTTTAACAGTCTAAGTATGTACTGTAAAATGGTGCTATTTAAACGCTGGTCAGATAATCATATTTTTAACAACACAGAGTAATACAGTATTCATAAGTATTTCTGGTTCCATTTTTAACCATCAACAAAAAAGGAGGAGGTTCTCAGTTCGTTGCAACATTTATTTTTCTTATGTTCCCCGATTACTCGAGAGCAGAGATTTGGAAATTTTTGTTTTTGTCTGGAAGGATACCTACAATCTTTCAGAACCCATTTCAACCAAGTCATAATCTGATGATGAGATCTTGGAGAAATTGAAGTAAACTCTTGCATTTGTTATCGAAAAATTTCGTTTGAACTCGGTTACTTTAAAAAAAAATTATTATACCTACCTTATTGGCAAATTACTCGTATTTTTGGTGATAATTAATTGCATTAACATAATAGGTAAATGGCTTTGTTTGTTCGAGTTCACGTGGGCATTGCCGTGCTCCCAGATAGTCTTTTTAGGGTTCCGTACCTAAAGAGTGCCGACGGAACTCATTATTAATAATAAAGCCTTCACTGTCCGTCTGTTACAGTTATCTTTTGAAGCGTAATAGATTCAGACGTGAAAATTTCACAGAATGTGTATTTCTATTGTCGGTATAACAACAAATTATAAAAACAAAATAAAATGAAAAATAAAATGATGTCCCCATACAAGAAACGTGTTTCTGTCGGTCTGTCACAGGGCTGTATCATTTGAACCGTATAGGTAGACTTGAATTTTTTTTTGGCGTTTTTTGCTCGAATTTTTTAATGGTATTAGGTAGATGGTACGGAACCCTTCGTGTGCGAATCCGTGTCGCACTTAGCCAATTTTTTACCCTGACATGAACTTTGAGCTTGGCGAGCCCGTATAGCAGTCCTAATCAGGGGGGGGTGGCTATTAAATACCCCTAAGATTTACTTTATTTACTTAATAAACATTCCCGCGAACACTCTCTAGTTTAGAAGATAGTTGTTCTATAACTTGCGTGTCTCTAGAAGCAAATAGTTTATACTCGTATACGTACAAAATGGAATGTAATCTACTACAATCCTAATATACCTAAATACTAAATGTCTAGCTCATATTTCCACCTATTCAGTAAACTCTAGCCCTAGCACACTAATGATTTTCATTGAAATTTCACGCCATATCTTTATTCATATTTCACACTGCTTTAATGAGATTGGTAATAATTTAGTACCGGCTTATTGTACCTACCTACATTATATGGAATAGGAATACCGTATAGGTATTTATAAAATACAATCAAATTTCGTGCAAGAGTATAATGTTTAAACACATAATATTCACCGCTTACTTGATTGATGAATCGAGATCAGATGAACAAATCGAGAAATGTAATCGAAAAATAAGTATGTCATTCTATCAACAATTTATTTTGATTACTGAAATGCACTTAGAAGAGCATCTCAACGTTAATAAAAATGCAACAGCGCGATGCATCCGTCGTCTCGAGCATGAGTGGCAAGGTCGATCGGACGTTCTGCAGTCCGCTCCGACGTGCATCCTGCACTTAGGAGGTTGCATCCGAAACGGATGCCGACGGCTGACGCGTCTCCCTTTGTGTTCGCGGAACAATTCTTTTAAATTCTCGTACTTTACAGCTAAGCTTTACACAAAAGTAGTGCGATATATACAGGGTGTCCCTAAAACCAACTTTGATACGATCAGGGCTGATAGACCAGCTCATAAGAACCTAGATTAAGCAAATTTGACCTCAGTAAAAATCTCTTAGTTTTCGAGATATTGACGTTTTTGTAAAACTCGTGCTAAGTGATACCCTGACTCGGTGTTTTGAGTGTCATTGCTAAAATATCAAGTATTTTACAAATCTGTTTTTTGCTATGTGTTGCCAAATAACTATGCTATTGAACGTATTTTCTGTTTTTGCTAATTTATTCATGCTGTGGACACAGTACAATAACAAAAAAAAATTATTCGATTTTTTTCAAATTTCACCTTTGTCTTCGAACTAGCGTGGTGAAAAAAAAATGTACCAACATAACCTGGCACTCAACGTAAAAAAATTGCGCATTTATTGTTGTTTCTAAAATGGTATAAAATTTACTAAACACTGTAATAATTTTTGAAATAATGATATTTTGTTACAAAATTAACTGTCTGCCGCCGTCATCTCATACGATCCGGTTGAACTAAGTTTGCACCTGGCGTGCTTGACATCACATACAAATTAGGTGCAAACTTCACGTAATCGTCAATATCTCGAAAACTAAGAAATTTTTATGAGGTCGATTTTACTCATTCTGGTTTTTTATGAGCTGGTTTATCAGCCCTGTTCGCCATTTTGTAAAAGTCGCGAATTTTGATAGCCTGGATCAGTCTTTCGAATGTCATGACTTCAAATTTCAGTATTTTCTAAACTCCTTTTTGTTTTAAATATTACTTAATAATTATGCTATCATACCTTATCAAAATAAATTACATTTTACGTGATTCAAAATATGACCTCGGATTTGAATCGCGTAATACTTAAAACAAATTTACCATGCTAAAATAAAAAAAAAATAATGTAGTTTAAAATAGTAAGAATTTACACACTAGACACCGTAGTTTTTAAGATAATAGCATTTTAATTCAAAAGGAGTTTATACTACAATATTCCATTGGTTAAATTTCGTACCAGAATTTGAATTAAGAAAAGGTATGATAGCATAATTATTAAGTAATGTTTAACAAAAAGCAGATTAAGAAAATACTGAAATTTGAAGTCATGACATTCGAAAGACTGATCCAGGCTATCAAAATTCGCGACTTTTACAAAATGGCGAACAGGGCTGATAAACCAGCTCATAAAATACGAGACTGAGTAAAATCAACCTCATAAAAATTTCTTAGTTTTCGAGATATTGACGATTACGTGAAGTTTGCACCTAATTTGTATGTGATGTCAAGCACGCCAGGTGCAAACTTAGTTCAACCGGATCGTATGAGATGACGGCGGCAGACAGTTAATTTTGTAACAAAATATCATTATTTCAAAAATTATTACAGTGTTTAGTAAATTTTATACCATTTTAGAAACAACAATAAATGCGCAATTTTTTTACGTTGAGTGCCAGGTTATGTTGGTACATTTTTTTTTCACCACGCTAGTTCGAAGACAAAGGTGAAATTTGAAAAAAATCGAATAATTTTTTTTTGTTATTGTACTGTGTCCACAGCATGAATAAATTAGCAAAAACAGAAAATACGTTCAATAGCATAGTTATTTGGCAACACATAGCAAAAAACAGATTTGTAAAATACTTGATATTTTAGCAATGACACTCAAAACACCGAGTCAGGGTATCACTTAGCACGAGTTTTACAAAAACGTCAATATCTCGAAAACTAAGAGATTTTTACTGAGGTCAAATTTGCTTAATCTAGGTTCTTATGAGCTGGTCTATCAGCCCTGATCGTATCAAAGTTGGTTTTAGGGACACCCTGTATATAGTCAGATCCGATAGAAAATATCAAAAACGTAAACAAATATGCTGACTGACAATTGCGTCTATTGTCTATTAATTTACTGTGAAATAGTGATGGGAAAGGAATAACATTAATTAATCAATCCATTTGACATTCGTGAAATTATTATTAACTACAAGTACTAAAACTAAGTGACAGGAACATAAAATAAATTGTACTATTATTAATCAGATATTTTTATCATCATTTAATATTTTGTTATAATGAAAAGCTAGGTCATATGGGAACTACGGGTATTTGAAATCAGTGATTGACCCAGTGAGTGACCCCCAGGGGTCCACGGGAGACTCAACGGGGTCTACGTTAGCGTATAAAAGAAATGGGGGTTTACAAGTTATAAGTAGGGGTCCGCGAAAATGTTGGCTCGGCTCTACGTAAAAATGTAGGCAATGCAAATAGGTATCACACTACCTACTCAAAAAAATTAAGGGAGGAAAAGTCCAAAAATGAGAAAGCAAAGTCGTATTTCAAACGAAATCGGAAGACCAGAACAACGATATCCGTAATATTAGGTCCTTACATATAAAATTGACGTTTCACATGGCAAAAATGAAAACGATTTTTTTTATGAAACTATATTTTTATTTATATAAAGTATATATACCATGGCCATCTAGGTAGGTAGTTCATTGATTCCTTTACTAAAAAAAATGTGTAAGCGAGAATCAATAAAATCTTTGAAGACCGTTTGGACCGTGGGAATTTATTTTTTTTCCTTGCATGAAGAATGTCCAAATTTTGAAAATAAAACCGGTCAAGTGCGAGTCGGACTCGCGCACCGAGGGTTCCGTATAAACTCATAAGTAGACCAACCTTACGACTAACAGCAACCCTGCCTTAAACCCACTTTAACCCTATTAAACCAGGAAAAATCTTAACAGCGCGATGCAGCGTATGCTACAGCGACATCTATTGATACTAAATAGCGCGTAAATTTTACTTATAATTTAAATTTAAACGTTACTCTTTGTTATTGGCTGATTGAAATAATTGTTTGTCAACTAAGTTAGTTCTCATGTATCATTTTTCATGAAGGAATCATGTTTTGAAGCACACTTTTGTGTATTAACTTGAAATAAAAAAATATGAATGTATAAATGTACGGTAAGTGAATTCAGAGACAATAGCCGTAGGTTTAGTGTGCTTGTAAGACAGAAAACGATCAATTTTGTATATATATTGCATAATATGTAAGTTTCCTGCTAGCACTCCAATATGTGACACCACTGCATATTCCGCGCGACATACTTGGCGTGCTTGAACTGACATGAAATGTTAGCTTGGTATTAAATTAAATTAGGCTCCTACGTGAGCCGTGCACGTCTGTCTCAGCCAGTAGAGCGTACGTATGTCGAACATTTTCAATAGCCGTACGTAATAATCTATTATATACCTAATTATTATACCTATATAATTATTATTATATCCTATATCAGTTGGTGTAGGTACATATTGTTAGTCCCAAAGTAAAATTACTCACACTAAAACCGTAAACTTTTCGGGAAGAGCACAAACTTAACCTAACGTATAATAAGTGGTTATTTTAAAAAAACTGAAATATACTCAGTGATCATTAATATATTTATGCTATCTCATCAGGTGATCAAACGTCATTGACTAATGCCTAAGACAGGACGGGAATATATTATTCCTTTAATCCAAAAGATCTCTTTTCCTGTTACTAGAAAGATAAATCCACTTCACTGCCTCAAAAAGATAGCAGGAAACTAAATCCTTTGTTCGTAATCGAGTTAGGATGAAAATATTTGCGACCCAAATCTGTGCCAAGCTTTGTGGTTGGTAGCATCAATCACGTGGCTTGTCGCAGCCAACATCTCCTTAAAGTGTCATGTGTCACTTATATCTACGACATGAAATTTAATGCTTCTGTTAAATATTCAACCACAAAATAGAATGTACCGTCAGTGTTTCAGCTATATCATGCTATCGCATTTATGTGGAACGGCTTGCAAATTATAATAAGGTTACAAACCTGTAGTTTATTATTCATTTAGGTAATAAAATAACTAGCGAGTAGTTCGCAGCGAACAGTGACCTCACGACTCTGATGAAGTGATGACTTAAGTAGCGTTTTTCCTTCTTCCGAAATGAGGTGAAAGGGTATTTTGAAACGAACAGTTTTTTTTATTAATTCTATTGGCCTCAACTACTCTTCTACCAAATTTCAGGAAGGTTGAATAAACGGTTCTCGAGTTATCGGGGGACAAAATAAATATACAAACATAGAACACCAACGCGGCCTTGTGGACTCATAGAACTAAATCGTTTCACTCAGTCGGTCAAAGCCTATCCTATCCTTCCTACTAATATTATAAATTTGAAAGTTTGTGAAGATATTTGGATGTTTAGATGCTTGGAGGTTTGGACGTTTGCTACTAAATAACACAGTAGCAACTGAATGTATTGAGCTGAAATTTGGTATTCAACTTGACCATGTCCTGGATTGAACGATATGATACTTTACATCCCGATAAAGAGTTCCCTAAGGATAAGAACGGGAATAACGGAGGAGAAGCCGCGAATAAACAACAGTATTCATTAAACTAATTAGTATACGTACCTATGGTAGGTAACCTAGTTATTAACCTCTCAGCCTAAATGTTAGTTAGCTAGGTAAAATTTAATTTACAGAGTTGAGTGTATCAGTGTCATAATCCTTCATCAAATAATGCATCTATTAATTAGCACAGCAAGTCAGGATTGGCTTCCCACGAGCTTGTTGGACCCATAGCACCATAGCTGTACATCCAGTATCTATAAGTTCGTACCACTGTGACTCACTTATAAATATGATGAGTTATAGAAGTGCAATAAATTGTGTTCATTGATATAAGTGGGGTAGTGGATCGGAGCGTGTGGGGGCCAGATGGAGCGGAATGTATTGCAATAATGGCATGTAGTTCACGGCCACTTCATTTCGCACGAGTGCGGGACAAAGAACGTATTAACCGGATATTTGACCTGAACAGTTAGTTATTTCAAGTAATAAATTAAAAAAATGAAGTAAAATATATTTGCCTAAAGTTGAGATATATCTTCGACAAATCCTTATTTTATCTCTAGTCAAACTTTCCAGCTTGCCTGCTGTTGCTAGGCTAATCGTCATACGGACTCGAATAATAATACAGTTGCGCTTAGTGTTGCAAAGGACTCGAATTCTGGGAGTCCTTTTTATTAAACTCTGAACTCAAATGACGAGACTCGACTCAGTAGATAGGACTCCCTTTATTGCAGAACTCCCAACCAAGCAAGTCTCGCTAACTAAGCGAGTCTCGCAAAGGACTCGAGTCCTTTTTCTACGTTCGAGTCCTTTGATGCAACGAGTCGCGCTCGAGCCGTATTATTGTGTGAGCCTACCTCACCTTCAACAATGATACGTCATGATACTTACATATTACAGTACAGTTCTTAGTACATGGTGTAGATTATGTAGCTGTTTTTATATATACAGGGTGGAAAAAAATATGGGCCCTGGAGGGAACCTGCCTTAAATCCTTAATTAGCTCAATTTGCTTAAAGAAAACATTCTTTTATTATTGGCAAGTGTCTGGTTTTACCCTTATATATATATATATATATAAGAGATGAAATTGGATTCACTACATTTAAACAAAATGTTCATTTTGAAGTCCATGATTCATTTTTAATATTTTTTTTACCTTAACTATCCGGTGTTAAACCCTCCTTCCTTACATTACTAACTAGAGATTGATTTCATTTACCAGTTTCAATAACTTGTTATTTTATGTTTTGTTATAAGTATTAATATAAATAATTTTCACTTATTAACATTCTACAAATTTCAATAGGTACAATAAATTTTCGCAGCTAGACTATGAGTCGTATTGTAAATCTAGCCGCTTATTTACTAGTTATATTTCATTTTTTTCAACCACTCTTAGGCAATTAAGGTTATAAAGATATATATATTTTGTATACATAGTTAAATGATTGAGTCTAAGCTAGTTATCGGAGTCTGAGCTGGTATGATCGTTAACGACGAACGACAGTGGTATTTCCAGCCGAGGGGGGCATCTGGGTCAGCTCAGCTGCGTCGTAAGTTCACGGCCGCAGACCACGTCACATCACATGCAGGCAGTGGCGTTACTACACTCAATAGGCCCGCGGCAAATTTATCAAATTGGGCCCTCTCATGCTCATGGCATTCTTTAATCGCGAGCCCCTTCCGAGGGGGGTATCTTGCTCTCCCAGCCACACTATTGCTACGCTATTGCATGCAGGCTTTTCTTCTGGTACTTAATCTCCCCATTTAGCCGTTAATTTACTGCTCGCAAGTTCAATGTGATATTTTATTGTCAAAACCAACAGGATGACGCTATCGCTCAGTTTAAAATCAGAGTGTTCATATTCTAAGATACCAACAGTGGAAATGGGAATCAAACTCCAATTCTATAGCAAAATCCAACCAATTTTGGGCACTTTTACCCAAACACCTATTTAAAAACATAACACTCCGTTTTTTGGGTAGTCGTATAAAAAATGGTAACGATCAGCAACTTAAAACAACTTTGAGGTTAATTAAGCACGTTTTTAGGGTCGAAAAATATTTAATAACAATTTTGAACATTTGAAAAACTATGGAATCGCCGGTCTGAGTACCCGACGCATAACAGCACAATTTTGCAGACATCTAGTTACGCGAAATGAGTAGTCATTTCGCGTAACTAGATGTCTGCAAAATTGTGCTGTTGCGAGTAGTCGCATAATGATACATACTTAAGATAATCACGCAAAATTAGGAAATACCAGATTATGCTAAATAAATATTTTATGCCACACCTGGCCATAAAGTGGCTTTTACCGCACGCTACGCGTACGGAAAAAGCAGCTTTCTGCCCAAGTGTAGACGTAAAATTATGTACACAACACGGGAGGTAATAAATAAAGAAAGCCCTCGATCGCATATTTACGTCCCTCGCTTGCAGCTCGGGTCGCAAATATCTGCGATCTCGGCCTTTCTTTGTTTTACCACCCTAGTTGTGTAATGTACTATTTCACGGAGCTACGTTCGTAGGCATACGAGCATGATATTATGGATAGAAATAGAATAACACAATAGAACAAATACGCGCCTGACATGGGCTACTTAGGTAAGTACATTATGTATAAAATCAACATGAACATAACAAATAACACATTATAAACCATTTCCAATTATTTTAAATTGCAAATTCTCAAATTTAATTACACATTTAAAATATTTCATCTAAAAAAATTCAAACAGCAGTTCCGATATTAGTTTTATTTCCATTTAAATTATGATTCAATATAATTAACATCAACGCGCGTGACTATACCTATTAGTAGAGCGCGCGGGATTAGTAGAGCGAGTCTGAAGTCACGAACAAAATATTTTAAGCCCTAAGCCCAAATTTGGAATTTTAACACTTAGATATACTAGATTTTGAAGTGTGACGACACAAAATTTAGGACCCCTCCCACCCCTTGTCACACAATGTCACACTTCGTCGACCCCCTCCGACGCCTTATAGTGTCTCTAGAAAATAAATTTTGATTTTTAGGGTTCCGTAGCCAAAATGGCAAAAACGGAATCCTTATAGTTTCGTCATGTCCATCCGTCTGTCCGTCCGTCCGTCCGTATGTCCGTATGTCACAGGCATTTTACTCAAAAACTACACGATGGATACCTATTGATGGAATTTATATAATAGTTTGGTAGTTAAACAAATAAAATGAATACTTTTAGCTAAAAAAAAATTTCGGAAAATATCAACGTGTGGTACAGGTCGATTCACAAGAGCTGGCGCGGATTTCGTATGCAGCCAGTGCTTATTTCATACTAAATCCGCACCAGCTCTTATGAATCGACCTGTATGTAGTTCGACAGCGCTTTCAAAAACATTTTAAGGTTCTTAAGTAATGTTTTTGATTAAGTGAATACCTTTGGAAATAATGGCTCCGTAAGTTGTGAAAATTGTCCCCCCCCCCCCCCCTCTATCTTCTAAACCGTGTGTCGGAAAAATAAAAAATAAATTAAAAAGATAACGCTTAATTAATACTTTCCACAGAAAATTTTTTCAACAAGATCAGATTTGAAGATTATTGAGTAATTGCCGATAAACTGCGCTTCTCAACAAAAGGACGTAACTGCTATGAAGATCTTTTGTGTTGTACTTTTTTTACATCGCATTTTTTACCTTATAGTTACGGCTATGGAACCTTACACTGAGCATGGTCCGACATGCTCTTGGCCAGTTATTTGAAGTGTTTTTAATTTATGTAATTGCATGTTTAAGAAAAGCACTATACATACCTAAGCGTGAATAGGGGTTGCCAGCCTTGTAACTATCTATATGTACTCGACCAGCTCGTAAATTTCATAGTTCTAGGTCAACGGAAAGTACATTTTGATTTCCTTGAGAGTGTCGAAATATACGTTTTTTGCTGCATAAACGGTCGTATCTGTTTTAACGTTAACTCAGAAGTTTGATTTTTTTCACAACTTCAAGGGACTGTAGACCCGAGTATATGGTTTTATTTTCAACTCGATAACTCCACGCGTTCCTGAGATAAAGGGTCTTGACAGACAGACAGACGGGCGGACGGACAGACAGACGGACAACAAAGTGATCCTATAAAGATTTGAGGTACGGAACCCTAAAAATATCCCATCGCAATCGCATAAAAACAATACATATACTTACCTCGAGGTTTCGGACGTGTCGTTAGGTCGTAACGTCACGTTTATACGTCCTATACGACAAATCATGTTATGCTATTAATTCATGCTTTTTTAAAATGCATAACAAATATAAATAACATGGAACAATTCAATTTCCTGTAATTTAATACTCCTAAACTCTCCATCGCCATCCGATCCTTATAATTTAAGTAATCCTTCTCTAAACTCGCTTTGTTATTATTCCACAAGTACGTATTTACCTACTTGTACATATTTGCGCTCCTCATATATCTCAAGCTCATTTCATAAAAGCCAACTCCATTAAAATAATAAACTTTATCTGGCTGCGCAAAACACGCTTCGTGATGATACTCGTGCCTCATATGTGTACGAGGGCTTATGAATGTTATTGCTTGCCATTTAAAAATGGGATCAGGCGCTCCGTCCGTTTTTCACACGATTTATAGAAATACATTAATAATATGTTTTGTTTTATTTTATTTAGGAAAGCCCTGCCTCAATTAAATTATGTTTAACTCTAATTATTAATTTAAATTCTCGCGAGAGAATCGAAATGACACAGTTATTGCTTGATCTAATTCTGGGTATTGAAAAAATACGTCTAAAACTGCATCTGTATAGGTAGTAGTCGCTTATCAGACGTCGAGTTGGTTTAAGTGGGCTAACTGGTTTTCCGCAATTCGACTATTTTATGCGAGTCTATAGGATGAAAAGCGGATATATAATTAGAAAAAATATGCAATTAGAAGGCTGGTTGCCATGTATGTGCCATTTGTGTGATATTTACATCATCCTTTGTTTGATGGTTATGATGTGCACTATCTGAGACTTCGCTTTTTAAGGTGTTTGCGTTCTCATAACTACTAAAGGTGCACATTCACGGGCAAACGGCAGAGTATATTATAGAACTAGTTTGATAAATATCAATTAATATACGTTTTATTTTTGGCAAATGCATAAAAAATAGTATATTTTCATGCTAAATACCATATTTTACCTAAGAAAAACTTGGGTATCCTATCACTGTGTGCGAGTCGCTTAATACAAATAACGCAAACACGGGCAAATGTTGTATGTGTGTGAGTGACAAATCGACCAATACTTCCAAAGCTATGATAACTTTGGATCAATTGTCAAATGTCTTCGTGGTTTAGAGGCTTCAATTCTTGTTTGGTCTTGCATTCCATCCCCGGAATCTTTCTTACTCCAACATGACTTTTTGTCACATACCTACTGGTTGCTTAAGTCAAATGAGGGTGCTTAATGTCAGTTACTGATAAATTTGTCTCGCCGTGAAAAAAAATAAATTAAATAATTTTTAATGCACTATTTTTAAGGAAACATCATATTTACTGGAAATATTTTGAATCCTCATAGCTTAAGACGCTGTCAACAGCAAAATGCCCTTGAGGATTCAGGATTTTGGCCCATCCCCTAGCCCCGCCTAATTGCTCCCAGCGCTATTCACAAGTGAGCGGCGAGAAGCGTAACTGTTTGCATTCGGCTTGCGATCGCGATCGAAATAAACACGCCTGCCGGTAGATGGCGTTAAACTCCTGTAGGTTTCCCATAGAGCGCAGAATAAAATAGACAGGGCGTCGTTAAAATAATATAGTTGGTTTTTAATTTATTTTCATAATTAAAGCGTGAACAGATAGAATGAAATTTGGATATGTAATACGTAAATAAGTAATGAAAACTTTCAAACACATTTAATGAATTTTGGATATGTAATATAAGTAGTTAAGATTTATTAGAAAAAAATACAGTATTTTTGTAAGTAGTAATACGATTATATTGAATTAAAATATACAGCACTTCCTTTATGTTTTTCTTGATGACCTGCAATGTAAGGTCATCGAGAAAAACATAAAGGTAAGGTAAGGTTTACAAATAAATCAATCAATTTTCGATTTGACAGTATAAGGTATTTATACTTAGTATCCGTAACCTGGTATCCCATCAAAAACATTCTGTAAAAAACTAGCCAAGTCTCGATGGAGCTGCTTGTTTATCTCTAAAAAGTAATGAAATCTAGACAAAATCGTGTCAAGTTTAAGGTACCTTACTGCGATTTCTTTATTATTATACTTAATGTTGTGTGACTTGGCCGTTGAACATTCTTTATTCGTTATAGTAGGTACAAGTCAACATAGAAACTTTGTAATCGCATGTATTTGTATAGGATTACAAACTTATGTGTGCAGTTGCAATATTTGGAGGTTTTTTAGGACTTGATAGGCTAAAAACTAACTATGTTTAAAATTTCAGCTCTCTGAGTTTATGGAAAGTACTAGTTCTATTCTGATGATCATGAGTCAGTAAGTGTCTGTCGTAAATGCGAAACTTTGCTTTCGCTTAACTTCGGAACTAAATGACCTACAGACTTGAAATTTTGGATTTCAAGTATGTGATTATAGCTTACTGGATGACGAAAATTTCTGCGTTCTGGTCTTATCTAGAGGTTCTCAAATAGGGGCCTGAAAATGCGGCGAAATGGTTCCAGTAAAGGATGGTACGGCAGTGTTTGCTTCGCGCTCGACTTGGCGGGGCCACTGCCGTACCCCCAGATATGTAGGTACCATGCAACTCCGAGTACCTTTAGTAGCTAATGATAATGTATGTAACGTAGGTAATTAAATTAAATGAGATTGAATATAATATACAATATAATAAATACTTAGTACAAATACCTTATACTGTCAAATCGAAAATTAATTGGTTTATTTGTAAACCTTACTAACTGACGTGCCCGAAAAATTACCCTGGAGTGCGGTGTATGATAATACATACATACATATATCCATACATACATACATACATACATACAGACAGACAGACAGACAGACAGACAGACAGACAGACAGACAGACAGACAGACAGACAGACAGACAGACAGACAGACAGACAGACAGACAGACAGACAGACAGACAGACAGACAGACAGACAGACAGACAGACAGACAGACAGACAGACAGACAGACAGACAGACAGACAGACAGACAGACAGACAGACAGACAGACAGACAGACAGACAGACAGACAGACAGACAGACAGACAGACAGACAGACAGACAGACAGACAGACAGACAGACAGACAGACAGACAGACAGACAGACAGACAGACAGACAGACAGACAGACAGACAGACAGACAGACAGACAGACAGACAGACAGACAGACAGACAGACAGACAGACAGACAGACAGACAGACAGACAGACAGACAGATAGACAGACAGACAGACAGACAGACAGACAGACAGACAGACAGACAGACAGACAGACAGACAGACAGACAGACAGACAGACAGACAGACGTATGTACGTACATACATACATACATACATACGTACATACATACATACATACATACATACATACAATCGAACCAACTGAATCATGACCCACCGTAAGCTCATTTTGCTAAAACTCCTAAATGCAAGTAGGTCGAAATTTGCTTAAAGATAGATTTCCATGGTGAGGAACTTGTTATCATTTTATTAGACACTGACATTTATGGAGTGCACTGTCACTGTATTCCGAGATATATTCTATTCGCGTGATTTTTTTTCGTATGCCATAGCCTTCCTGACTTGAGACTATAATCCTAGCTCTCTGTTCTTTTAAATTGGCCATCATTTAAAATGATTAAGCATTTTACAATTTAGTTTCTATTCTTTCACATTGACTGACAACTGATAACTTGACATTTGACGCACATTTAGAACATTGTATTTATGAAATATTATTTTTCCATCATCAAAAAGTTAAGGTTGTCTAAGCGAGAGCTAGCTCGAGATTCAAACATTGACTGTAAAATGTGTTTCTATTGCAATGATAACAAAGGTTAAAATTGTCTCCGAGCTATATTGACGTAATTTTGCTAGGATCTAAAACGTCCTAAGTGTGTCGATAGACCTTACAAGTTGGAAAGTTTCAAACGAATTGTCAGCAAAGTGGGTCATGATTCAGTTGGTTCGATTGTACATACATACATACATACATACATACATACATACATACATACATACATACATACATACATACATACATACATACATACATACATACATACATACATACATACATACATACATACATACATACATACATACATACATACATAAATACATACATACATACACAGGGTTTCGCACACAGGCGCTGCCGGGTGTGGGCGCAGCCCTGAGCTTGCCTAATGCATTAGGCAAGGAAGAATAATAATTACGTCAAAATAAAATCGCGGAGTGAGACATGCCTGCTTCGGCTCGTTTCCTAAAACCACACTCGTGTATTGATGCCTCCCATAATACATAACTATTACCGTCGACTCCAAAACTTTATAGATCTATGCAAACAAAACGTTTCTCGATGGGCGTAGCCAAAACCGCATCTGAAGAAGCGTTGAAATGTGGACCTTATATCCAGTGACATAAGGTCCACATTTCAACGCTATGAAGGTGTAAAACTGAATGAGTATTCATTTGGACAGGCCAGTGGCTATTGCGGTGATCATACATTTAACACACTTAACTAAATATTTACACTTCTTATATTATAACTTTGATTTATATAAGTACGTATACAGTATTTTAGATTTTTAACACAAGGTTAAACAAATTTTTGCGATGTTTTCGATGCGCAAACGAGAAGCATAGGTCCGTCTAGCACGGCGCGTCAGCGCACACTGTCTATTTGTATCGGAGTAAACGAGAGCCTACTGTCACTGTTTCTGGGCAGCCGGGTCTTAGAAAATAATAATAAATAAAAATTGAAATAAAAAAAACTGTGGACTATTTGTGAAATGTGACTCGTTAGCGGTTTAGGTATGAATATGTTGACTTCATGTTTTTATTTGCAGACCCATACGTTAAAAAAATAAAGACATAGAACCGTTTAATGATGATTTTAAGACCAATCTTTGCAATTTTTTCCTATCGAGCCGATTTCATGAAATTATGTATCGCGTTCGTCCACGGTCTTCGAAATATGATGAATATTAACATATATTTTTTTTGATGTGCTAGAACAAATGGTTTTTCTTAAAAAACTGCTTAAATAACATCAATTTCAACAAAAGTAGGTCTTGTCAGCCTCTTAATGTGGAAACACCACAATTTTATTATAATTATAGATACATTGAGCAAATGCATTGAAAAATCAAATACGATCGACTACAGCTAATGCCGGATTTGAACCCGCACCTCTGTCATTCCGGGACAGCGAGTTATCCAATTTCTCCAATTAGCTTCTGACGTCACCGGCATCCAAGTTTTGAATGCATTCGTGTCGAGATACTAGCGCCCTCTGTACCATTTTGTTTGAAAGCCTTAGCGCCTTAGCACCACTCTAAGACATGCGCGAACGCAGTGTCCCCTGGCCCCACTCCTATTAAATAATTTTTAGTTAAAACTCAAAATCACGAAGGGTCATTAAAAAATATATACTAATTATTATGTAGTTTGTCACAAAAATAAGTTTGCAAGTTATTTTACTGTAATATTGCTTTCCACACCCCTTGGCACTTGGCAAAATGTTCAAATATAACAAGTCTTATAATGAAACAACTCACTACTTTCCTCAAAATTAATATTAGTATTTGGCAGTAGCACTTCCCGAACACTTTTTTATTAGTGCAATGAAGAAAAAAATCGCGTAAACGCTGCTCCAACTACGCTATAGAACCAAATAATCGCTTAATAGTATTCTCATCACATTGACTCGGCATTTTAAGTCATGTAATCGTTGTGGCGGCGACCGCTACTGCAGAAAATCAGAAATATCGCGACCGGTATATCACTTTTACTCTACATACCTGTTGTATAAACCGTCTTTCGATTGACTTAATTGCAATATAACTGTGCCCAAACACCGTCGAATAAACGTTGACTCGACTGTTATACGACTATAAGCTAGCACTAAGTGGTAACGCAGAAACGTCGCCGGGCTGCTTATAGGTAGGTACGACCTGATTTTGCTAGTTGGGATGTACTTATATGTAACGATTACATTTGGCCCATGCCGTGATGTGCAAATCTATACAAATAGTGTCATTTATCGCGATTTCACCAACACGGGGGACACCTCGCAGGTACGCCAAATGAAGATGGAACATCGTCCGCCCGACCCTTAATAAATCTTGTTCTGTAATTTATTTCCTAATATTTGTACGATGTACGATTGCGTTGTTCGTAATGCAAGTCGTATAATAATGGTATTTTAACAGAGAGGCGATAGTCTTTTACTTCACTGGTAATTTATTGTGCGTTTAACCCGTTATATCGTTAATTTTCGGTGTACTGCCCTTTTAGCAAAATATTTTTCGCCAAATATCACTTCCTAAAAAACTTATGGCAGTAGTTTCATTTCCCAAACGAACCTTTAGCAAATATAAGTACATTTCGCATTTTATTCATTTGGTCAAAATATCATTTGGGATAATTTTGCTTCGTCAAGATTTAAATAAATAAATAAATATTAGGGGACAATCTTACACAAATCGAACTAGTCCCATAAATTATTTGGTCAAATTGTCACTTAGCACCCTCAACTTATAGCATAAATTTGGCAAATGATAGCTACGTTTATTAACGTGCATAATTAAGCAAAAAGTTTGATACAAACTGAATAAATTTCATATGAACTGCCACAATATAAATCGCGAAGCCCCCCCCCCCCCATTGAGAAAACCTTTCAAATAACCTCTAGATTAACCAGTTTAGGTTCGTTAGGTGCCTTGCGTTGCCTTAGAGCAGATATAGAAGCCCCGCGAAAAGCGGGGATTCGTCGACTTGCTGGTGGGTCATAGACGTTATAGTTATTTTAAAAGAAAACCTTAAACAAACCCTCTTTTCTGTCCGGGTAGGTTCGTTAGTTACAAGAAACGTTGGTTAGGTTAAACCTGCGACCTCTGCAGAAACGAACTGCTACCAAATATTAGTATACCAACATTAGCAACTATTACGCTACAAACTAATAAATGTATTAGCATTTATGCGTAAAGGAATACTACATACAAATTAATAAATATTGAATATCTCCATATCACAGGTACGCAGTAACAAAGTAACCACTTAACGGAATACAACGAAGTATAATCATACTCTAATCTGTATCTTATGCAGTACACAATTGGGATATAAATCGTATGCCATGCAGTATTTTAGGAAGACTATGTTATGCCAAACGGTGCATTTGACTAAGTGACACAATGACACTTGGTAAAATGAAACATGACCAAGTAATTATTTGCCTAAAAAATATATGCTAACTGTAAAATTGCAGAAAGTCGTTTTAACTAATGTTTTTTTACCAAATGATAATTTGGCAAAAATAGTTTGCGATGAGATACTTTGGGAAAAGATTTGTGCCCTGTCTTAATCCCAACGCAGTATTTCGCAAATATTCCTACCTATCCTTTTTCTAAACTGACTATTTAACGAATCTAATGGGTTATTCATGGACACGAACATACAGTTTGCGAAATAAATTTCTTTTTTATTGTCGTTATCTTTCCTAATACCGATCATATGCATGGTCTGGCAGAGATGTAAATCTACCAAAGCAAATGGATTAAACGAAAACTGAAACATTAGTACAGAGTACAGAGTAAGTCTTTTTTCTGTCTAAGAGAGCACATTAACCGCACTGGGATTGCTGAGGCTTTTAAAAATTTGCAAACGAACGGAAGCACGCCTCGCTTGATAAGTGTAATTACTTTGGGCCATAAAAGCAGACATATTTAAGTAGGTATACTTTCTCACTTTTGCAGATATTCTTTTTAGAAGCTGATTAACTACTACTATCTGCAAAACATTATAAAATTAGGTGTGTGATTTTCTTCGAATGTATGATATTCTCGTACAGTACCTCTCAAAAGTTCCCTTTTTGACTAGGTATACTACGTATATATGTATGTAAACACTGGATTACACAAAATAAGACAAAGTATAGTACAGGGTTGCAAAATAAAGGTACAAAGACGAACTTATACCTTCAAGGAATCTCTTCCAGTTACCTAATCTTTGTGCCGTTGAGTGATGATATACCTACTTTACAGAATAATTTTGCATTTAGAAGTTTTTATATTTTCGATTTTCAATCAATATAAAGGTACTATACCCTAGTAACATTAATACACAACACAAGACATGCAAAAATAATGCACGACGATATTTTGAAGCGATATTGAATGTTGCATAGGAAAACATTCATGCTGGAGTGACACACCCTAACAATCAAATAATTAGGAGAATGGTTTGCTAGGTCGTATCCAATAGTTCGGTCTATATGTATGAGTTTCTTTCTATTCATATGAAGAGAAAATATTCGGCAATGCCATTTCCGGGCAGGTTGGCAGGATATAGGGGTACCTAAAGCACTGGAGAAATGTAGACATGTGTTAGTTTTTATGTTAACAAATTGCTTTTTATATAATGCCATACTATCAAATAAACTAGTGTTAATAAATAAACGAACGCAAGGAGAAAAATTAAACAAGACATTTAAGACTAGAGCGCACAGGCATCTTCTGGGTACGCTCCCTCCATATAGTAGTCTTCATCAATGCTCGCCATCAGGCATGATTGCAGTCATACAAGCGAAAACCTATTTAATACGAAAAAATATAAATAATATGAAGACGAGTCTATTTGCGATACAATCTAAAAAACTGGATAGCGTCATTTTGATACGGGTATCATTTAATCGATCAGCAAAATATTCATATTTTGGTAAGAAGAAATATGTATTTGGTCAGCCAAAATAGCTAGTTGGTAAGCAACTTATGGTTAGCAAACATTTATAAATCTGTCTGCAATTAATGATATACTGAACTGTTCTAAATTATTTTGGTCAGTAAATTAAGTATTTCAGCTGCCTTAAGCGACCTACGGTTAATCAAATTTTGGTAAGCAATCAGTAGGTAAGCAAAATATTTCATTTTGTCCATCAAAAAAGGGGGGCAATAAAACCTAACTGGTCATTCACAAAATGGGCGTAACTATTCTGCCGCCATAACGCAAAAGGGCACATCTAACATTTTTTTTTGATACTGAGTTGCATACATATTCGGAATGGGTAAGAGTCGGGTTGCATAAAGTTTAAGGTCATAACTGTAAATAATCCTACATTTATGCGCATAACGTTTTTAATCATAATGTTTAAGAACATACTGTGTAATGGGCATAAATTAGATACCCATAAAAAATTTAAGCATACTTTATAATGGACATTAATTGGTTGCTCATAAAACAATTTAACCATACTATATAAACGCATAAACTGCAAAACGCATAAGCCTGTTTTTCTTAGTAGTTACTTAGTTTTATTCACAACATTGCTATTACAGTTTTTTTATCTTGGACAGTAAGTGGGGTATGTTGTGATCGCAAGATACCTAACACTCCTCCTCGCTTCGCTCGTCGTCGTACCTAACTGTGACTCTGTCACAGATTTTTATCTTGGTCAGTAAGTGGGGTATGTTATGATCGCCAGATACCTAACACTCCTCCTCGCTTCGCTCGGCGTCGTAACTAACTGTGGCTCTGTCACAGTTTTTTATCTTGGACTGTAAATGGGGTATGTTTTGATCGCAAGATACCTAACACTCCTCCTCGCTTCGCTCGTCATCGTACCTAACTGTGGTTCTGTCACAGTTTTTTATCTTGGACAGTAAGTTGGGTATGTTGTGATTGCAAGATACCTAACACTCCTCCTCGTTTCGCTCGTCGTCGTACCTAACTGTGACTCTGTCACAGAATTTTTAATTTTGGACAGTAAGTGGGGTATGTTGTGATCGCAAGATACCTAACACTCCTCCTCACTTCGCTCGTCGTCGTACCTAACTCTGACTGTCACAGCTTTTTATCTTGGACAGTAAGTGGGGTATGTTGTGATCACAAGATATCTAACACTCCTCCTCGCTTCGCTCGTCGTCGTACCTGACTGTGGCTCTGTCACAGTTTTTTATCTTGGACAGGGGGGTATGTTGTGATCGCTCTTCAGTAAACAATCGTAACTAAAAGTAATTAAAATCATCAATATTATGGCTTGATAAATGTATGACATTTGCAATTATTACTGCAGTCCGTGTCAGATTCATATTCGGGAATAAGTCGTATCCTTTCTTCGACGCTTTTATCATTACTCGTATCACTCATTTTACACTTCTACTATCCTCAAAAATACCAAAACGGTAAAAATCACTGACAAAATACGTAAATGACACCCTATATATATCAAGTGACACCATGTATATATCACAGTGACATCCTGTATATATTACAGTGACGTCCTGTATATATCATAGGACATCCTGTATACATCACAATGGCATCCTGTATATATCACAATGACATCCTGTATATATCACAGTGACACCCTGTATACATTACAGTGACACCCTGTGTATAACACAATGGCACCCTGTATATATCACAATGACATCCTATATATATCACAGTGACACCCTGTATACATTACAGTGACAACCTGTATATAACACAGTGACACTCTGTATATATCACAGTGACATCCTGTATATATCACAGTGACACCCTGTATATATCACAGTGACACCTGGTACTTGACAGCTGACAATTACTGAATGACAAAATACGCACACGTGTAAAATCTTGCTGCCCAAGTAATTATTTTGAAGCTCGACTGCTTATTAGGCAGCCAAATGATAAAAAAAGCAGATTAATATTGGTTAAAATGTTAACCGTTTTTTAATTGTTTGCTGAACAAGAGTTGTCGCCCGATTTTTATTTATTGCCAGCCAAATCTTTGTATGCTGCCCAAATGATTTAACTGCTTATTTTTTTTGCGGATCAATTTTAATAACGTCTGACCATTTAATTACTTTCCTTTTGATACGAACTCTAACTTCCTACAACTCATTCATTCAATAATTAAAAAGCGCCCTACCACTAAGCAGATTAGTTGCTTTCAGTCACATTAAACCGCGAAGTGATTACTAAAGCTTTCAAAAATCTGCAAGTGACAGTATCACTGCTCGCTTATCAAGTGTAATTACTCTGCAGCATGGCCGTATTTTTGTGCGCTTCAGAGTTCAGAGTGTCATTAGCGATTCGACGCGAGGGCGCCGCATTGCAGGTCGCCGGCCGATGCGCCGATGACCTAAAACTGCGGCCGGATTCTGGTTAACCCTAGAACAATTCGGGACTACAATATTCTGCTTACCTTACAAATTGCGCAAATAACCTATCCAACTTATATCCCACTAATATTATAAATCTGAAAGTTTGTGAAGATGTTTGGATGTTTAGATGTTTGGATGTTTGTTACCTAATAACGGGGTAACAACTGGATGGATCAAGCTGTAATTCAGCATGTAAGTAGACCAAGTCCTGGATTGAAACATAGGATACTTTATATCCCGGTAAATAGTTCCTTTGGGACAATAACGGGAACAACGCGGGCGAAGCCGCGGGAAAATGCTAGTTATAAATATGAAAGTTTGTGAAAATGTTTGTTTGTTACTAAGTAACCCGGTGACTATTGAATGGATTGAGATGTAATTTAGCATACAAGTTGACCATATCCTGAATTGAAACATAAGATACTTTATATCCCGGTTAAGAGTTCCCTTGGGATGATAACGGCGAATGACGCGGGTGAAGCCGCGGGTAAAAAGACGGTGTATAAACCCAGGGCTTGGTCTACTTGTACCTATGTCAAATTTCATTTAAATCGAATAAATTGTTACCTGATTATTTAGTAACAAATTTCAAACCTCTAGATATCCTCACAAACTTTCACATTTATATTAGTAGGATGGGATACTAGGATACGATAGCAGTATAAAGAAAACAGTAGGATAGTAACATATTACACTTTCATCGCGATCGCTTACGGTTTACTCACGGCTCATATATAAGGTTACGCGAGGAGCAGACTCGAGCATCGTTACGTTAGCAATCGAATTGCGCCCTGCCTACATCTATTTGTGCGAAGAGTAGAGCTATTAGATAAACTATATTAGAAAGCTATTCGAAGCAACCGGTGACTAATGATTATGTAACGTGCAAAATTAACGGAACTAACCTAGAAATTAGAAGTTGGAATGAAACCTATACCTACATTAAATGAGCGATATTCGAGTTGCAGCTTAGTTTTAAATGTAAATTTAAGTTTAAATTACTAAGCCTTCTTTGATACGTATTTCGCAACGTTTTGATTATGAAAATATGTACATATGTGTGGGCGTTGCTAGTTTCTCTTTATTTACACGAGTATGTAAGGATATTAAGCAATTTAAAAGTACCTTCTTCTCTTTTACTTATTTCGGTTGATGGCAATAGTAGATTTTGTCACAAGGGAGTATTTAAAATTATGTAATTACGGCGATGTACACCCACATTGAAGCAAAACGAAGGATCCTGAGCATAGAGAGAGATTCCTTCTAAAGTAGAATCCGGTTCACGCGTTGACGATCAAAATGAAAACAATTTTGCTCCTGTGAGATACATACTTACATCCATACCATTTAAGAGGAAAATATATATTGAGCAAATATTATATCGTACAAGGAGAGGCACAACTTTCCATTGCCCAAAGTGGCCAATTTTTAACCAAACGGGACGCACCCAAATAAAAAAAAACTGTAAATGACCGGAAATTTAAAAAACCTCACAAGTGCGAGTCCGACTCTCCCACCGAGGGTTCCGTACAAATTTGTAGATATATATTAGAGTACCCTATAAATTTTGATTCCCTTAGTAAAGTCTATTTTTTTATGATTTAATTAAAAATGTATAGCTTTCAGTTTTTTCCTATACCTGTAATATAAGATGGTAATTACTTGCCAAATTTCATAGTTGTAGGTCAACGGAAAGCACCGTTTGAATTTTGGTTTCCTTGAAAGTGTCGAAATTTACGTTTTTTGCGGCATAAACGGTCATACCTTTTTTTCACGGTAACTAAGAATTTGTTTACAGCTTCAAGGCACGGTAGACCTGAGTATATGGTTTTATTTTCAACTCGATCGATACCTCCACGCGTTCCCGAGATAAAGGGTCTTGACAGACGGACGGACGGACAGACGGACAACGAAGTGATCCTATAAGGATTCCGTTATTTCCTTTTGAGGTACGGAACCCTAAAAACGTGCAAAATCCTTGAACTGAAAAATGCCACTAGAACCCTATGAGGTAAGAAATAGCTTATTTCTGAATAGGAGGTGTGAAATACAACAACAACTAGGGTGGTAATACAAAGAAAGGCCGAGTTCGCAGATGTTTGCGGCCCGAGCTGCAAGCGAGCGAGGGCTTTTCTTTACTTATTAATTACCTCCATCATTTTATGTCTTGGCCAGAAAGCGCCTTTTTTCGTACGCGTAGCGTGCGGTAAAAGCCACTTTATGAAAAATAATAATAATGGTACCAATTTTTTTAACGTTTTTCGTCATAAATCAAAAACTAGGTACTTATTAAAGAAAAAAAGAAAAACGGCGTTTTATTAACAAATCAAGCCCTTTTATTTAATATCCCACTCGATATAATAGCCCTACTTTCAAATTTCAAAGTCCCGTTACGGACCCCTTTAAAAAAAAGTAAAACAGTTACAAGATTTTTTTTTACATTCAATAGGCTCGGGTTAGCTACTTTTAAAACTATTCCAAATTTCAAATCGATAACAGCTTAGTTTCTGAGATATCTGGCTGTGACAGGCGGACAGACAGAGTCGCACCATAAGGGTTCCTTGTTTACCATTTTGGTACGGAACCCTAAAAATACGAATTTAATATTTTATGCTAATCTAAATTATGAACTAATCAAAATTATAGGAAACAAGCCTGTACAGGAAGTTTAAAGAAAAGAAAAATACCAGGACTCATTTCACCTTTTGAGCAGCGGCAACACTGCAGGATGCCGATAGCGGCGAAGCGCCTCGTCCACGCAATGTCGGCAGACAATGCCGCCTCCTTCAACGTAAGGCTCCATCCAATCACCGAGCCGAAGCCTCGAGGTGCTTCATTCAAGTGCAATATGGTTCTTAGCCAACCGAAATACAAACAGACGTGACCAACATTCTCATCCTTTTCACTGGCACCTGGTACATTGAACATATCTGTTCTATATGCAAGGTGTGAAAACTGTGTACCAAAAACTGAAACCTAGAATTTAAACCGAAATTTAGTATTTCTTTTCGTAAACAAAGCTTTAAATAGTTCACAATTACGTTATTTTTATACTCGTAAGTAATGTACATTATAATAGAAGGCAGTTTTTGAAAAAAATATACATAAACATAACTCTGAATTGAATGTGTTAAGGCGTACGAGCCAATAACGATTAAATTTTTTACTTCATTAAGTTTCGCTTCTGGTCCATTAATTTAGATGAAAAGATAATGAGCTAAGAAACTGGGACGTTTGGGGCGGGAATCCAAATGCTTAATCTCGACGTGCGTTGTACAGTCGCGTTAATTCACACTTACGGGAACAAAAATATCTGAACACGACCCTATTGTCAGGAGCATAAAAGCGTGTAAATGAACTCGACTGTACCTACCCACTTAATAGTAGATTGTGTCACAAGGGAGCAAAATGATGTATTTACGGCGAGGGCGTACATTGAATCCTGAACGAAGCGAAGGATTCTACAATTGAATCCCGAGCGTAGCGAGGGATTCTAAAGTAGAATCCGGAGCGTAGTGAGGGATTCAAGTGTTAACGCCCGTGGTGTAAATAATTTTATGCCACACCTGGCCATAAAATGGCTTTTTCCGCACGCTGCGCGTACGGAAAAAGCCGCTTTCTGGCCAAGTGTAGACATAAAATGATGTACACAACACGGGAGGTAATAAAGAAAGCCCTCGATCGCATATTTACGTCCCTCGCTTGCAGCTCGGGCCGCAAACTTCTGCGATCTCGGCCTTTCTTTGTATTACCACCCTAGTTGTGTAATGTACTATTGCTACCTTGTGACACATACTGCTTTTCACACCGACTATGAGGAAAATTTAAATACAAACGCTACCTACCAAAATAACGAAAACGAAATATATAGTTAGTCAAAGAGCATCACACATTTTTAATAAAATGAAATGTGAAATTGTTAAATTTACAGTTCCTTATTATTTATAAAACGTTTATTACTTTTTACGGACGGGACGAATTTACCACTTCCATATTATATTTATGGCCCTCGCCTGCGGCTCGGACCCCAAACACCTGTGGTCTGGGCCATTCCTTATTATCGACTTTATGTAGAGTCGATATGTAGAGTCAATGTAGAGTCGATAATGTAGAGTCGATATGGAGAGTCGATATGTAGTCGATATGTAGAGTTGATATGTAGAGTCGATATGTAGAGCAATAATGTAGAGTCGATAATGTAGAGTCGATATGGAGAGTCGATATGTCGAGTCGATATGTAGAGTGGATATGTAGAGTCGATATGTAGAATCGATATGTAGAGTCGATATGTAGAGTCAATAATAATGTAGAGTCGATAATGTAGAGTCGATATGGAGAGTCGATATGTAGAGTCGATATGTAGAGTTAATATTTAGAGTCGATATGTAGAGTCAATAATGTAGAGTCGATAATGTAGAGTCGATATGGAGAGTCGATATGTAGAGTCGATATGTAGAGTTCATATGTAGAGTCGATATGTAGAATCGATATGTAGAGTCAATAATGTAGAGTCGATATGTAGAGTTGATATGTAGAGTCAATATGTAGAGTCTATAATGTATGGTATGGCAATGGCATATTCTAAGCAGGTTCAAACTAAAAATACCCTGTAGGTAGTCCTTGAACAGAAAAGTATCACTTTGATCCCTCTTATGAGGGATCAAAATACTTTTTTCTGAATAGGAGGTGTGAAAATTCAATTTTAAACAGCCGCTGAACGAACCACAATCTCGCTGGGATTTACATTAAAATGAAATAAATAGTACGTTACATTACTACAGAGGCCGGGAAGTGAGGGGTTGTCGGCCGAGTATATATAGATGGCCGAGCGAACACGAGTCCAGATAGTTACAAGGCTGGCAACCCCATTTCACGCCGAGGTATGTATAGTGCTTTTCTCAAATATGCAATGAAATAAATTAAAAATACTCCAAAAAAATCAACCTTTATTTTCTAGAGACACTAAAAGTAAAGTAGAGAAAAAATTGAATTACAGAATGAAACATTTTCAATATCCTTTCCAAAAACTGTTTCAGTATACGTTTTTACCGCGAATATTTAGATAATATTTTAAATCTGTATTCTTGTAGTTAAGGTTGCAATTTAAGATTTTTGGAAATCCCACTAATATTATAAATGCGAAAGATTGTGAAGATGTTTGGATTTTTGTTACCTAATAACGGGATAGCAACTGGATGGATCAAGCTGAAATTTGGCATGCAAGTAGACCAAGTCCTGGATTGAAACATAGGATACCTACTTTATATCCCGGTAAAGAGTTCCTTTGGGACAATAACGGGAACAACGCGGGCGAAGCCGCGGGAAAATGCTAGTTGTTTATAATGTGTTATTTGTTATGTTCATGTCCATTTTATATAAATAAAACTGCAAAATATAGCAAACATCGTTTTTAGGGTTCCGTACCAAAATGGTAAAAAAGGAACCCTTATGGTGCGACTCTGTCTGTCTGTCTGTCTGTCTGTCTGTCTGTCTGTCTGTCTGTCTGTCTGTCCGTCTGTCACAGCAAGATATCTCAGGATCTACTGATGCTATCGACTTGAAACTTGGAATAGTGTTAAAAATCGCTGACTCAAGCCTATTGTATAGCAAAAAAATCTTATACCTTTTTTACCTTTTTTTTTAAAGGGATCCGAAATGGGATGTGGAAAAACAAAAGTAGAGCTATTATATCGAGTGGGATATCAAATGAAAGGGCTTAATTTGTAGATTCCAAAACAATTTTTGTTTTTTTTCTTAATTTTGTACTTTTTGATTTATGACCAAAAACGTTCAAAAAAATACCATTCCCCCCCTATTATCTTCGAAGTTACTGAACAGAAAAATCTGTAATAATTACCAATTATTAATATCATCAAACTCAAACTCAAACTCAAACTCATTTATTTCTGTAAGTAGGCCTCAAGGGCTCTTTTACATGTCTGATTCTTTTCTTTTGGCGCTTCGGTAGATGACCTTCTGGTGAGAAGAAGCGCCTGAAGAAACTCACCAGTTTCTCTTTTAAAAACAACATTACAACAATTGTGACATTATTACATAAGATGACAATATTTAAAAAAATGCAACAAGCAAATAACTGGGCACAGTTTTTTTTACATTTTACCGAGAGACGTATATAATCTCCGGATCCATTACATTACAAAACTAAATATTACAGGAAAAATAAAACGGTTTTCCTAAATTGCATCGTTTTTTTGAAATTTTCAAAAATCGTACGCATACTTATTCGCTCCTACTAAGCTAACGGCCATACATTTTTTATTGAACTATTCACGTATCTACTTACGAGTTTGTACGGAACCCTCGGTGAGCGAGTCCGACTCACACTTGACCGGTTTTTTGTTTTTTTAATGGCTGCACACCGTGATGCCGTGTCCCAAATAAATGTGGAATGGAATTAAAAAAAAATATGAAAGAAACGAGGTAAGTACTTTGTAGCCTATTATAAGGCAAATTTTTTGCTCTCGAGTGTATTAAAAACCTCGTTATAGTATATAGGGTGTGGATTATTATCTGATTAAGTTGCCAATAAGACTTTATTCAAATAGTTATGAAGATAACTTGGAAAACTACTGAATTGGAAAAAAAATAACTTCAAACAAGCCAAAGCTTCAAGCAAGTTTTTGATGAATGAATTATCAAAATGTTCATCTATTTTTTCTACGTATACCAAATATTTATAAGTGTATAATTAATAATATACTCGTATTTATAGGTGTATACTTAATTAATAAGTCATGAGATCGGTTTACAATTGGTGAAAATATAGCGTGACACGTATAAATACAGACAAACTGAAAACCGCCAACGTCGGTTAAAAATTCAACAAATACTTAGACATTGGCACAGTATTTTCATTATTATGAATTTTGAATTGTCATTCTAGTGGAGGATTTAACTCAATGAATAAATATAAAATAAAATAAACTATACAAATTTACCACTAGTCTCTCTATCTCTGGTGTTCCAAATATCAAACCAACTAAGCGACTAAATATTTGCCTGCATATTCAAAGCCCAGATGTTAGTTTGGCTTCCATCGATTTCCGCAGATAATAGCGTCTCATTCCCAACCGAGTCCCGTTCGGTACACGGCAGGGGTAAGTCAGCTATGCACTATCTGCCATCGGAGTTAAACAGGTCGTTATTATTCTAACGTAAATCTCGTTTGGCTATACGACCCAAATAGATACGGTAGTACCGCATTATAACTAATAGTCCGATTATCTTGCGAGTATCAGGACCTATCATAGTAAAGATTTTCACGGGTCTACAGTGTTTTTTTTGCCTTTGATATATTTAAATTAATTTGATTATGACACAGTTTTTCAGGATCATTGTTTATTCTCAAATAGGACATAAAAACGTTAAAATAATAAGGGTAATAAAAAATAGCTTTTTCTCAAACATGCAATTTGAAATGTTGACTTTACGTGCCCAATAAATAATAGGCCGCAAAATACCTAGTTTCCGATGCGGCTTGACACTTGGCATGTAATGGAATTTCATACAACATGCCGGCAATGTTTTTTTTTTAATTTCCATTCCACGTTCATTTGTGACACGGCATCACGGCGTTTAGCCATTAAAAAAACAATAAACGATGTTTGCTATATTTTGCAGTTTTATTTATATAAAATCGACATGAACATAACAAATAACACATTAAAACAATTTCCAATAATCTTAAATTGCAAACTTAACTACAAGAATACACATTTAAAATATTTCATCTAAATATTCGCGGTAAAAATGTATACTTAAACAGTTTTTGGAAAGGAAATTGAAAATTTTTCATTTTATCATTAAATTTTATGTCTAGTTTATTTTTAGTGGCTCCAGAAAATAAAGTTTGATTTTTTGGAGTGTTTTTAATTTATTTCATTGCATATTTGAGAAAAGCACTATACATACCTCGGCGTGAAATGGGGTTGCCAGCCTCGTAACTATCTGGCCTCGCGTTCGCTCGGCCATCTATATGTACTCGGCCGGCAACACCTCACTTCCCGGCCTCTGTAGTAATGTACTATTTTGTAAACCTATCCCATCCATGGGTAAATGGGAGAAGATTTCGTTTACTGTTTCTTCAAGAACAGTGAAACAGAGTGCCCCACTGCCTTAAACTAAGCAAGCCTGTATGAATCGAATTTTATGGACGCGACGCCACTGATATGTAGGTTTAGTACCGTAATCAAGTGAGCAAAGAAAGCTCTCAAGGAGGTAAAGAGTGCCACGCTCACAGTAGTCTGTTATGTAAATGTTACCTACTGCTGTGTCTATACGATTACCATTTGGTACATTTGTATGTAATCAAGGTACTTGATGTTAATATTGCACACTTTTTATTGTTGTATTAATATTTGTTTGTTTACCTACCATAAAGCTAGTTTGTGATTGTTGCAAAAAATTACGACTACAAGTGACTAAGAACAATTTAATTTGACGCCGCTTGATATAATTAGTGAGGTACAAAATGCTAGTGATAGTTTGTTGCCATCGAAATCAAAAGAAAAATGCGTAAGTAAGCCTATGAATGTTTCATTCAATAGAAACAACAAAAGACCCAGCCGTTCTTATAAAACATATTTTTGGCGTACGAACTATAATGAGAATGTGTTTAATGTGTTGGCCGCAAATATAAGCCGAACTCGCTGTGATACATTTATACCATGGTAAAAGTAACGGTTCAACCCAAAACAAAAACAATAATCGTTCTAATAATTTAATGTTTTATTTTTGTTTTCCTCGCAAATGTGTTGAAAAGCATCGTAAGATACTTGTGGGCATTGGTTATTATAGTCTCGGCTATTACAGCCCTCGCCTCACGGCTCGGGCTTTATGTATCTTACCTATGGGTACATCAATTGAAAGCTTAGTTTTTGCCAATTAAGAAAAAGTTTTTTTTTCTAAGTGTAGCAATTTTCTTTACCAGCCTCTAAACTTTACGATAAACGACCCATAAAAACACGCACAAGTTTCAAGTTAATAATCAGTCCCTGATTTTATGTATAGTTTTAGAGTTTACGGCTATGCAAGACTTTAAACAGATCTTCATCTACATTTTAAGGTACAATGTATGTACAGTCAGCTGCAGAGATAAGTATACCCCCTGCCATACTACGCATGAAACGATCTTAAACACTGGCTTTAAATCCCTTCTTGAACCTTCGAGATAGACCGGTGGTCTATAAGAGTTGGTGAAGAAAGTAGAGGGACTTTTAGGTAATTAGGTGTTATATCTTAATTTAAAAAAACTAAGCTGCAAATTTACGTAAGTAAAGTACCTAATAATAATATATAAAAAAAGAACGTAATTTTATTTTATTAACAAAACACCTTGTAACAAAACTTTGTGGGCCGACTAGATAGGTACTTAATTTATACAGTAATATTCATATAGGTAATCCTACATTTATTTAGGACCATATGACCTACATGACCTACATAATGTTGTTGCCTTGAATCTGTTCTTATTGGTAAGAAGGTAAGAAAACTGAAGTTCTCAAGCTTGCTCAGCACTTATTATTATGGGCTAGAGTCTGGCTAATGAAAGATGAGACTAAGATTTATTAAAAACTTTTAAATGGCGAAATTATACAAACGTCGAATGTGTCAAACGTCATTAGATTTCTGAGGATAGTATGCCGTGGTGATTTTGATACTCAATATTCAACATAAGAAAGTAACAGTTTCCGAAAACACATACTGAATTGTTTTTGCTTTTCTTTCCGCGGCTAATGTAAGGAGTGAATATATCATAAAATAAACACTAACACTTTAATAAACACTATGTACTTACCAATTTGCACTAAAATCGGAAGAATTAAAAAAGTGACAACATAACAAAAGTCGGCCCAAGTATCATTACCGTTTTTGTCACCCTATAAAGTGTTGCAACCCGTTGTTTTTTTAAATGTGCCGCTATTTACTAGTCTCATCTTCCATTAGCCAGACTCTAACTACCATATTAATTTCAGATCGTCGGTACTACTCTTGTTTAGAATATAAGTAAGTAAAAAAACCGGCCAAGTGCGAGTCGGACTCGCGCACCGAGGGTTCCGTACAAACTCATAAGTAGATACATGAATAGTTCAAGAAAAACTATATGGCGATTAGTTTAGTAGGAGCAAATAAGTATGTGTTAAGATTTTTGCAAATTTCTCAAAAACAGTGCAAGTTAGGAAAACCGTTATATTTTTTCTGTAATATATAGGATGACATTAATAATTGGTAATTATTACAGATTTTTCTGTTCAGTAACTTCGAAGATAATAGGGGGGGAACGGTATTTTTTTTAACGTTTTTCGCCATAAATCAAAAACTAATTATTTAAAAAAAAATACAAAAATACTGTTTTAATCTACAAATTAAGCCCTTTCATTTGATACCTCATTCGATATAATAGCCCTACTTTCAATTTGCAAAGTCTCATTACGGACCCCTTTAAAAAAAAAGTAAAAAAGTTACAAGATTTTTTTTACATCCTATAAGCTCGGGTTAGCGGTTCTTAACACTATTCCAAATTTCAAGTCGATAGCATCAGTAGATCCTGAGATATCTTGCTGTGACAGACGGACAGACAGACAGACAGACAGACAGACAGACAGACAGACAGACAGACAGAGTCGCACCATAAGGGTTCCTTTTTTACCATTTTGGTACGGAACCCTAAAAACATTCATTTTAACGCCTCTTAAGTCACAGGACATGATAGATTGATTCTTACATTATTTATTAACTACTCAATTTAAAATTACCTACATTACAAGTTGCATTTCATGTCGAGTTATACAAATTGAAAATCGTGTTCGTCAATGAAATGAATTTAATAAGATAAACTATTACGTTAAAATTTCAATTTGCAAGTAGGTCCCTATTCACAATTAATTCACACGTGTCAAAATGAGAATAATCAAATACTAAAAAGTTACAGTACCTAATAATAAATCAATAGATTCACAATGTCAAAGTAGGTAATAGAATAAAATAACGACTATGTGTGAGTCGATTTCGCACACGAAGGGTTCCGTACCACTGTTGAGCATAAAGACGCCAAGAAACACTTTATTGTATGTAACCCATTTTATTTTAAACTTTATTTGGTTTGTATTATTTGTTGTTATAGCGGCGATAGAAATACGCATTCTGTGAATATATCAAGCAACTACCTATTTCAATTGTTAAAATCAAGCAAAAAGACGCCAAGAAGCACGTTTCTTGTACGGGGACCCCCTTTAATTCTTGATTTAATTTTCTTTTTATTATTAGATCTTTTAGCAACAATAGAAATACACATTCTGTGAAAATTTCAAGTCTATCTATTACGGTTCAAAAGATAGAGCCCTGTGACAGACCGACAGAAACACGTTTCTATTATCCCTTGTCTTTTTTCTTTTATTTTCTTTTTATTATTTTTTGTTCTCTCTCTCTCTCTTAACTCTCGATTTCCCAAAGTGGCCAAAATTGACCAAACGGCACAAACCAAAAAATAAAAAATAAATGTTGTTATAGTGGCAATAAAAATACACATTCTTTGAACATTTCAAGTCTCTATCTATTACGGTTCAAAAGATAGAGCCCTGTGACGTACGGACAGACAGCGGAGGCTTAGTAATAGGGTTCCGTTGACACCCTTTGGGTACGGAACCCTAAAAATTAAAAAATTTATATGAAATACTAATAAAATAACAGTGTTAAGAAAAAGCTAATAAGCTGCAATTTTTTACTATAAATTAAACAAATGAGATGGTTTTTACTGATGCAATAAACAGATATTAGGTATATTTAGTAATAGTTTATACAGACATTCTACAAACGCTAAGTTGTTAAAGTATAAAAACAGACTGGAGAGGGACGACGCTTTTCAATTCGACTAAACTGGCTTACTTAGTTCACGACGTAAGATTGCTGCTACTAATTTAATGTGGATCTTTTAAGTGCCTCCTTTGACCTACTTTTATCAGAGGTCCCCGGGAAAACCAAGAGCAGGAAAATATTCAATCATAATATCTTAACCTGAATCAAACATTACGCATCAACCGACACATTGATTGATTGTCACGTCTGTCGTTTGAAACTGACGCAATCAATGAGACATTTCGTTGGACTGTGTCATCAATCAATAACTGATCAACTATTTATACGCCCCCATAGAACCCATTATCTTTACAAATATCCGTTATACGACCAGTCATATTAAACTAATGACCGGGGTCATTAACGTAGTCCGAACTCGAAGGTGTATAGCGGCCTATAATCTAGATATGGCTCCGTTTTAGTTGGCAATTCGAAATGCAAAGAGAGATTGGGATGGGATAGACTCGTTGTTGTATAAACTGTAAACAATACATGATGGAATTAAATTTCGCTTTTTTTTCCTTCGGGTTAGTCGGGTAAAAAGTATCCTATAAATGTTAACCTGGGTCATAATGTACACCAAATTTCATGCAATCCGATCCTATCGATTCCCTAGTTGACACGTACGTACTAATTACATATGTTTTGCCAATGAAATTGCAACTTTAAGATTTGTGTACTAACGTGCTAATTAAGAAACTCTTTTCTTGTAATTAGTACGAGTTCGAACTTGGGTATCGTTATAATCTTTCCGTGATGCACGCTACGCACAAACAACAAGACAAACCGATGATATCCAAAAGCGATTTTTTCAAGTTTTATCATTTTTAACATTCCCAGATGATTTTTTTTGAAACAATATTGTATGTGTAATCACCGTCTTTCTACAATTTTATTATTTGAATAGATAGATAAAATAGTACATAACACAACTAGGGTGGTAATACAAAGAAAAGCCGAGATCGCAGTAGTTTGCGGCCCGAGCTGCAAGCGAGGGACGTAAATATGCGATCGAGGGCTTTCTTTATTACCTCCCGTGTTGTGTACATCATTTTATGTCTACACATGGCCAGAAAGCGAAAAAAAAGCCACTTTATGGCCAGATATGACATAAAATATATTTAACCACAGCCGAAGAGGCTCTTACGTCTCCCAGCACACGGACAAAACATGAATACCTACTTCATGAAAGCAAAGTGAGTACGTAAAATTGTATATAAACCATAAGTGGTGATAAAGAAAACCCCAGATCGCAAATTTACGAACACCTGGAATCTGGTGCATTTTTTATTTTACCGCCCTGGGTATTTATCTGGGTACCGAGAAGAACACACGGTAATCAAAGATACCTACAACTATGAAACTTAAATTTTTCAGAAATCTCATCAAGTACAGAACAAAAGACACGAGTGATGTAGGATATTCAAAGTAGATACTGTCAGGGCGGTTAAATAAAAGAATGTTACTTCTTCAGATTTATTGTATTTCGTGTGCTCAGTACTAGGCTCAACTTAAGACTAAACAAATTATTATAAATTAGAGCGAGACAGACTGTATTCCTTTAAATTAAAACTATGAAATATTCTCCTGAAGTCGCCAGTCTGTTCCGGAGATAGTGTGGAGACCGCATAACACATGCGACCTTCACAATACTCTAATGCCTACTAGAGATGCAACGAATATTCGGCCACTATTCGGTATTCGGCCTATTCGGCCACATTTTGACTATTCGGCCGAATACCAAATAATAGCATAGTATTCGGCCAAATACCGAATAGTAAATTAACACAAAGTCGAAGGAAAAAGAGGGATGAATAAATATTTTAATAACAAATTATAAACAGTAATCTATATTAAATATTAGTTTAATCATCTTTCACATTAATTTCAAACATATATAGAACAGAAGCATAAGCAACGAATTAGAAATGAAACTACAAATGAAATAAAAATTTTCATTGGCGCATTTTTCTATCATAGGCTGCCTACAACGAGTAACAAGTTGCAACCTGTAGTGTCCTGTACATACAGAGATTCACGGCGCCGCTCACTTTTTAGCCGCGAATTTACTTCATTTTAGGTAAAACCGTTGGCCGAATATTCGGCTATTCGGCCGTCGACTCCGCCGAATATTCGGTATTCGGCCAAATCACTATTCGCTGCATCTCTAATGCCTACTTAATGGACCGGACCGGACAATAGGTATAGCGGGCAAATGCTCTTAACTACCAAGTTACTTAATGTATGAAAAATTCAACGTTTCACCTTGGTTCAGAAGAGGTCATGACACCCATGATCCGCTTCACGCCCACGGCCTAGGTCTGATGACCCTGCTAAACTAAGGCCGAATCCGTGGGTAAACTATGCGCATAATCTATAGGCAACCTAAGTAATCTATATACTCGTATTTATACAATTTATACGTGTATATAGTTCAATAACTCTGAACTGACCCTTGACAAGGACTTGGGATACCCTGTATTACATGGAGTGTAATAGCATTAAGGTACTCGATTCTCCATCTAGCGAGAATCATTTATAATATCATTTTTAGTTGAAATCCTAGCTTAGCTCGATTTATCTGCGCAAAACAACATGAGAAGTTTCAAAAAGCCGTGTTTAATAAGCGAACATATAATTTGATGGCTATTATGCATCAATGCCCAATTGCATGTTTTCTTGCTGTTGCAAGAACACCTTAAAATGGAATCGTCTGGTTGGACCGCAAGAAAGTTGAGTCATATGCACAGACAAAAGGCAAACTAATTTTTACAAATATATTTTTCCTGTAAATTAATAAAAAAATGTAAAAAGTTCACGCTCGCAAGCTTAGATTTCATGCTGGGGCCTACCGCATACCCAAGCGGTGGAGGTACGTAGTATAAATATTAGGGGACAATCTTACACAAATCGAACTAGCCCCATAGTAAGCTCAATAAGGCTTGTGTTATGAATACTAGACGACGATATATTTAATATATACAAATATTTAAATACATAGAAAACATCCATGACTCAGGAACAAATATTCGTGCTCATCACACAAATAAATGCCCTTACCGGGATTCGAACCCGGGACCTCCTACTTCGTATCGCTCCTGCTGTATGTACTTCCGGACACTAACACCGATTCTTCTATTTGAGATACGGAACCCTAAAAGAACTAAAAAGCTGTGCAGTTATCTAATTAACAAGAACAAAAGAACCTAATGAACGTATAAATTGTCAGCCTACAACTACGCAAAGTAGAACCACTGTGACAAAAATAGACTGTCGACGATCGGATTCAACAAACGAATACAAGTTCAAAGTTGGAAACGTACATATAGATTTATTGTTAGTCTAACTAAGGTATCCTAAGTGGTAGTGTGAGTGGGGTCCTAATGGAAGCTTGTATCTGCCAGACTTATTCAGACAGGGTTGAAAAACAAGTTCGATATGAAAAAAATACACGAAATAATAAAGATAACATTTTTTTGTTTTTTGAAATCCGACGCAACTCGACGTTTGGTATCTGGGGGCACGGCAGTGCCCCCGCCAAGTCGAGCGCGAAGCAAACACTGCCGTACTATCCTTTACTGGAACTATTTCGCCGCATTTTCAGTCCCCTATTTGAGAACCTCTGGATAAGACCAGAATGCAGAGATTTTCGTCATCCAGTAAGCTATAATCACATACTTAAAATCCAAAATTTCAAGTCTGTAGGTCATTTAGTTCCGAAGTTAAGCGAAAGCAAGGTTTCGCATTTATGACACTCACTCACTCACTCATGATCATCAGAATAGAACTAGTACTTCCCATAAACTCAGAGAGCTGAAATTTGGTACAGAGTTAGGGTTTAATGGCCACATAAAGGGAAAACTATAAAAACTAGGATAATCGAAGATTTGGAGTACCTGGTGACCCTGATTAGAAAACACAAGAGCCCAACCAAAAATAAAAAGAAAAAACTGTGTCTGATAAGAAAATCTAATAAAATAAATCAATATGCCCACGTTTCTACAAAAAGAAGTGAAATCCCACCAAAAACATTCTGTAAAAAACTAGCCAAGTCTCGATGGAGCTGCTTGTTTATCTCTAAAAAGTAATGAAATCTAGACAAAGTCGTGCCACGTCTAAGGTTCCTTACTGCGATTTATTTATTATTATAGTTAATGTTGTGTGACTTGGCTCCATCGAGACTTGGTTAGTTTTTTAACCGACTTCCAAAAGAAGGACCGTTCTCAATTCGTCTGTATGTTTTTTTTTTTTTTTGTGTGTTTGTTCACCGATTACTTGAAGATGGCTGGACCGATTTGGAAAATTCTTTTTTTTTTTTGTTTGAAAGGGTAGACTTTCGAGGTGGTCCCATTGTAACCAAATCAGGATCTGATGATGGAATCTTGGAGAAATCGAGGGAACTCTTCAAATATTATTGGCACACATATAGCGATTTCAGTATTTTTCGTAATTTCTCGTCTATCTCTTATTAGCAACCAGTTTCTAGTGTTAACCGACTTCAAAACAAAGGGTAAATTTGTATCTAGGTTTCTTCCCCGATTACTTGAAGATGGCTGAACCTATTTGGAAAATTCTTTTTTTGTTTTAAAGGGTATACCTCCGAGGTGGTTTCATTGCAACCAAATCAGGATCTGATGATGGGATCTTGGAGAAATCGAGGGAACTCTTCAAATATCATAGGCACACATATAGCGATTTTGGTATTTTTCTTAGTTTCTCGTCCATTTCTTATTAGCAACAAGTTTTTAGTGTTAACCAACTTCAAAGCAAAGAGCAATTTTTATGTAGGTTTGGTCCCCGATTACTTGAAAACAGTTAGACCGATTTGAAAAATTTTTCTTTTACCTAAATAGACTTAAGTCTATTTGGTCAAAACAATATTTTTCCAGCACCACTAAAAATTAAAAAATAAAGTAAATTTTTAAAACAAAAAATAAAAACCGACTTCCAAAAACTTAAACTAAAAACCAAAAAATAATATGTTAATCACCCCAAAGAAATGGATAATCAACGATTAATATATACATATACAGATATTTATAGTTTTTAACCTGTTATTTTTGAAGTCGGTGCCAGCTAAGGAGCTCAGCATAGCCAGCTTTGCGTGGCAGTGGCACAGGCACCGACTTAAAATTAACAGGTTAAAAACTATAAATATCTGTATATGTATATATGAATCGTTGATTATCCATTTCTTTGGGGTGATTAACATATTATTTTTTGGTTTTTAGTTTAAGTTTCGTATTTACAAACATAAACATAAACTCTTTTCTTTCAAGGCCCGCTTGTTTCTCCCACTTTGTATATTGCACTACTTTATAGCCATTTACATGATACACGTTCGCAGAGCATGTACAGCAGCTACGTACAAAAACTACTTACAAAACTAGCTTATAAGCCAATTTTCCCAATTGGTATTTTAATGTCTGTCTGTGGGAAAACAGTTGTGGGAAAAGAGGGCTTGAACGATTTCGAGCCAAATTACGGTGTCGCTAGACTTTTTACACGACTGCCCAAAGAAAGAAGTGTTATTTACAAGCTTTTATTTAGTTTCACCTGTCCCGGGTGTCTGTGTCTGTAATCAAATCTCGCAAGTCAAATGTGACCCACTTCCCGGTTTCCGATTAAGCTGAAAATTTGTAAAGATATGTAAATCAAATGACAATGCAATATTATACAAAAAAGTACAGTCGGCAATAAAAGCTTGCCTCATTTTTTTTTACAAGCTTTTATTTACTTTCACCTGTCCCGGTGTCTGTCTGTGTGTTTGTAATCAAATCTTGCAAGTTCAATTAGACCCACTTCCCGATTTCCGATTGAGCTGAAATTTTGCAAGAATATGGAAATCAGATGACAATGCAACATTATTATGATATGGAGCTGATCTGATGGTGGGGCCGGGTGGTAGATATAGGATCACTTAAATTACATAAGATAAATCCACTATGTTTGGGCTCATTTTATTAGTTTTGACGTGCAGTTTGCTTTGCGAGTGCACAAAACATACAGTCAGCTTGTCTCAAAAAAAAATGTTTTTTTTACAGAAACTTATTTTTGTAGTGAAATAGATAGAGGACATAATCTACCACTGTAATAAGAACATAATTTGGTAAGGCCGCGGAGCGTTCAACCGCCCTTTCCTTTGTGCTACGAAACATTCATATATACGATGAAAAATGCATAAACGTCAGAGAAAAATAGATAAAATATTAGTGAATCTATAGTCAATTTATTTAACAGAAAGATAAAATATAAAAACAGTAACTACCTAAAGATAAAACGAAATTAAAATTAAATATACTAGGTATATGGAATAAATTACTAGAAATAAATACTTTTCTAAATTTCTAAATTATATCCCGGCCCGACACACCTGGTCCAAAAGTGCCAAATATGCCAGCCGCATTGCCTCGCTGTATGGCCAATGATATTTGTTGGACCAGATAAAAGCCAGACTGGGGGTCACAGCCCCTGTCTCTCAATCGGCGCCCTATGTTTTTTATTAGGTTTTTCGCCTCTTATTACATATTATTGTTTTGCTATCGTTTATAGGAATATTTCGTAACACAAAGGACAGGGCAATTATGAGTTAAATATGCCTTTATTTTCAAAACGCTTCTTATCGGGGCAATTTTTAATCTTATTCCAGTTACGACATAATTAGTATAATCTGCTACAAACCGTGATTGAAAGATCGTGATTGAAGGTGTATGTAATGGTTAAAAGGTTATTTATTGATAACGTGTGTCATTAACAGCAATTTGTTATGGGCATGTATTTTAACGATCTTTTTATTTTTTTATGTACATGAGCATTCTAATTTTTCAAAAACTGTAAGCAAAAAAATATAAATCAACATATTTTTTAATGATTGAGCTTTTTTCTGTAAGATATAGAATAAATCAAGTCGAGCGATATTTTATTCTGTTTAGACCTACGCAAATGCAAATGTTTGAAATCTAAAATTTTCATCTGATATTTATTTGGTGGGCCCCAAAAATAAGAGAAATGAGCATGAAATATATCATATTTGGACACGTTTTATATAATTTGATTTATCTAAATTCGTTTTTTTCTATTTAAAATTTGGCTAACTTTCTGTGCTTTCATATTTTAAGCCATTTTTCGCTTCGATATATTTGAGCTGAAATAAGCACGAAAATGTTTGGGTGCTTATTTTAGCCCGTATTTTTAATGAATTGTAGTCAAGTTAGAGCAGGGGACTCCAAAGTTTTTTTCCCAGAGGGCCATACAGCACCTTTGAAAATGTCGCGCGGGCCACATGACATGGTCGACTTGGAGCTCCGCCCCCCTCCCCTTCTTCTGTTTTGCGAGAGGTCAGGTTCTGGGTTAAATCGACTTTTTACATCAGCTACGCCCCTAGCAGACTAACACGGCAATCTATTATCCTGTAAATTTCATTAAAAATATCGTTCTATAAATTCCATTAAAAATATATGTATACCAATAATATTCATTTTGTTGATCAAATAGTTTTTAAGTTTAGTTATAATAAAGATCGAAGTGTATTTATTAGGTGATCAATATTAAAAGGCATACTTCATATAAAAACTACCAAGTATTAAAAAAAAACTCAGTCATTAAAAAAGAGTATCAAATATTATTTTTGTATATCAAACATAATTATCATGTGACCTTATTTGCAGTTCATTTATGATTTATTTATGTCTCAAGTAATATAGACACAATAATTAATTTAAAGATTTTTTACAAATAAAAAAGGCATTTATTTTTTAAAATGCTCATTTACGATTTTAGAAGCTCAATTAAATATTTCGCTTTGTTATGTCAACGGTCTGTGCTACGAGCTACGGTGTGGGTACCTACGTCACGGCGGACGCTACGGCTACGCGGGCCTACGCGCGGTGTGGTAAGCAGTCGCGCGGAGACTTCGCCAGCGTACGCGACACTCTAATATATCGCCTTTTTGTGCTCAAGGTAGGTATTTTAACGCGGTCATAGCTACAGTGATACCAATTTTAATGATACCACAAATTGAAAAAAAAAACTTGTGAAGTTATTTTCCAATTCAAAACTGTGGGTATATTTTTTAATCAAACGCAAGTGCTTTTTAACTTTTAGTTAATTGTAAATTTAGTCTTCCCTTTGTAAGCCACTTAAATTTTACATTAGCTAAAAGTGTGTCAAACCACAAGTAAGTTAAGCCTAAAAGTTAATATAATTTAAAACCTCAACGCGGTCACCGAGAAATGTTTGCGGGCTTCTAATTCCGTTTGTTTTTGTATGGAGGTGGCGGGGTTTGGATTGCGTCGGTAGTAAATAATAAAGTTTGCCTCAGATGGCGGCGACGAAGCTCTGGACGGCGTTTCTGCTCGACGCTGCCTTCATTTTGCTAAGTGGTGAGTTCGTACTTGTTCCTTGCAGATTGTAATAGCCATTTACAGATTTCAGGGCGGGAATTTATGAACTTAGAAATATAAGGAAGTTTTTACTGTTTTAAATTATTACTGTTGCCTTACCTTAAAATGCCGTCGACACTTGGTTAATTACTGACTGTAAAATTTATACAAGGGGCTGGCGATATCTGGACGAGATCTAAAAAAATGTTTTTTATGATTAAGGGACTGACTTAAAACAACCATAAAAAGTGCTAGTTGGACCAATGCCAAATCGGTCAATTGCAGAAAAAATGTACCTTTTACTTTTTTGTCTGATCATGGTGTGTCTTATACCATTTTACTCAGAATCATGAGCACTTTTCATTTATGAAATAAAAAAAAGCTGTCCAAAATGTCCAAAATTTCCGTACAAATTTTGAATCTCAATTTCGTTACGCCCCAACTAAATATAAGGGAACGAAACTGATATTTTTTTTCTTATCAGTTGCTATTTTCCCGTATTTAGTTTGGGCGTAGCGAAACTGAGATTCAAAATTTGTACGGAAATTTTGGACAGCTTTTTTTATTTCATAAATGAAAAGTGCTCATGATTCTGAGTAAAATGTTATAAGACAAGACACACCATGATCAGACATAAAAAGGTAAATTTTTTCTGCAATTGACCCAAATACCAACATTTTCGTATTTGACCATGATGAAATGATTTTCGTGATTAATAACTGATCAAGTCTGAATAGGATCCGCACTATGGACACAGAAATATTACGCTAAATGTCTATTACGCTAGACCCCTAGAGCTGGCCAGCCGCATTTGGCAGTAGCAATGTGCAGAAATTAATTCTGGCAATCTTAAACTTGTGATAATGTACAGCAATGCACATCAAATTAAAAGTACTTTTTCATTTATCCGAATTCCAATGTGTAACCTGACTGAAGTCGTTTTATCTCTTTCTTTTGGAGACACGGACAAAATATTAGAACGAGATGTGTATGTTCCATCTGTTCTATATTTAAAGAGATTTTGTTTACGAGTATATGTTCAGGATATGCAATCCAATCCAAACGCCTTTGTGTCGCAACTGTGAAGTATTGTCAAAAGGGAGGGTTGCTATATAGTCGAGGATATTTTGAATTTTTCCGCTGCCAAATACGGTGAGCCAGATTTAAGTATGTATTTTTGTAACCTAAACACATTAGCCTAGCTTTAAAAAAATCTAGCATTTACCCGCGGGTTCACTTGCGTTATTCCCGTTATTACCCCAAGGTACAAATTATCTTCCTATCTCCCAATCGGATTTAAATTATCCTATGTTCCAATCCAAGACTTTCAATTGTTACCGCGACATTTATCAACAAATATTCATAACTCCAAACACCTTCACAAACTTTTACATTTATTATATTAGGAGAATCTTAGGATAGTAGGATGTCGGTCCACGTTTACGGCCCATATTTATTCTAAAATGTCGTGAAAAAAGCCTTTGATACCAATGACGTATTACTTATATGGTTCAGGACTATGCACAGTAAATATCCCTAAACTTGAGCATAATATCATGTCATTATGTTTTATTTTCCATCATCTTTTTACTATTACGCTCATACACGAACAATACATTTCATATTACATTACAAACAACGGAAATGTTCCGCGTAAAGCGAATGCTTAATAAATGCACACTCAATTTTCTTTGAAAGAGTCCACATGCCGCGACCAAGTAACTTGCCATTTACAGAGACATACGAAATATACAATTCATATTACAAAAGCGATGTGGCATTAAGAAATCATGACGACCTTCACCACACATGCATCACTCCCAGCGAAAGTGTCCAACACGCTTAAAAACTTGTAAATTCTAAATGAGTTCAGGAACTGAGTTTGCAATGTAGGTAATTCTACTAATAAATGATATGTGAAAATCTAGATGACATAAAAATGTACAACAATGGACTTTTACTGATCCTGATTAAACTTATATGTGTAGGTATGGTTAGTTCAGTTCCCAGTGACGTGAAATTGTGCGTTATTTTTGTGGAAAAGACACCAGAGTCCGAATGTTACATATCATCATTCCTTTGCATCTTATTTCGTTTCTTCGCTTCGCTTTCGCTTTCGACTATGATCCCAAATCGCTAGTTCTATCGTTACTCCTAAAATGGGAAACCAATCCGATAGGATCATTGTGACATTTAGTTACCGTGATGTAGTGCCCCGAGTTACGGGAAAAAAGTTCACATCCGGATACCAGCACCAAATTTTAGTATGTTGTTAGGTATGGTCTCTGGACCCCAAAACTGCCGGGAGACAGTCTCTGAAAGGTCAAGGTCACCGAATATGACGTCATTCATCTAGCCCCTCCCGCGTTCTTAAGAATGTTTAATTGTGACAAAACTACACATTTCACATCCACATAAGAAATATCAAATGAAAGGTAATTAAATTTACTATAAATGACTTTTACATTTGAATTTAATAATTGTTATACTTTAGGAATTATTCACACCATAGTTTCAATGTCAAAAAAAAAATATACGGTAATTTAGGTTTTACAGCAAAACTAAAAACACTAAGTTATGCAAATGTACTACAAAAACCGAAGCAATTTATTAACCGTCATAACACAGTTTAAATCTTGGAAATCTGTCAATAAATATAGAAACTATAGCCCAAAAACCGTGAGCGCGCGAAATACTCCCATAGTGCCCCGAGTTGAGGAAAAAAAAATTTACTTCCGGATACCAGCACCAAATTTTAGTATAATATTAGGAATGCACTCTGGACTCCAAAACTGCCGGGAGACAGTCTCTGAAAGGTCAAGGTCACCGAATATGACGTCATTCATCTAGCCGCTCCCGTATCTTAAGAATGTGTAATTGTGACAAAACTACACATCTCACATCCACATAAGAGGTATCAAATGAAAGGTAATTAGATGTACTATAAATGACTTGTAAATTTGATTTTAATAAATGTTATACTTTAGGAATTATTCACCCAATATTTTCAATATCAAAAGAAAAATACGGAAATTTAGGTTTTACAGCAAAACTAAAATCATTAAGTTATGCAAATGTACTACAAAAACAGAAACAATTTATTAAGCTTTATAACATAGTTTAAATCTTAAAAATCTGTCAAAAAATATAGAAGCCATAGCTCAAAAACCTTCAGCGCGCGAAAGACTCCCATAGTACCCCAAGTTAAGGAAAAAAAAATTCTTCTGGATACCAGCACTAAATTTTAATATGATATTAGGCATGTACTCTGGACTCCAAAACTGCCGGGAGACAGTCTCTGAAAGGTCAAGGTCACCGTGTATGTCGTCATTCATCTAGCCGCTCCCGTATCTTAAGAATGTTTAATTGTGACAAAACTACACATCTCACATCCACATAAGAGATATCAAATTTACAGCTTTACTAAGAAAATAATATACTTGACGTCACGCCACTGCCGAGTACACTCACTGCTGGCTGCGAACTACACTTACGACTGACAATGAACTTGAAATTTATGTGAATCGATATGTGTTTCATAGGGTATATTTTAGGGTTTATTGGTCGTTTGAACTTGAAATTAGTGACCACTGTAACTCAGGCTATTATTTAGGGTCATTTAAAATGGTCGTAAGTAAGACATATAGTACAAAAGTCCAGTTTCATTAGACCTAAGCCATCTTTGAACAATGTCTAAGCGCCTGCTCCGATCGGGAGTATTTCGCGCGCTCAAGGTTTTTGAGCTATAGATTCTATATTTATTGACTGATTTTCAAGATTTAAACTACGTTATGAAGCTTAGTAAATTTTCTATATGTTTGTAATACATTTGCATAACTTAATGTTTTTAGTGTTAGTAGTTTTGACACAATTAAACATTTGCAATTACACATTTGCATAACTTAATCTTTTTAGTTTTAATGTCAATCCTAAATTTCCGTATTTGTCTTTTGATATTGAAATTATTGTGTGAATAATTCCTTAAGGATAACATTTATTAAAATCAAATGTATAAGTCATTTATAGTACATCTAATTACCTTTCATTTGATATCTTTTATGTGGATGTGAGATGTGTAGTTTTGTCACAATTAAACATTCTTAAGATACGGGAGCGGCTAGATGAATGACGCCATACTCGTTGACCTTGACCTTTCAGAGACTGTCTCCCGGCAGTTTTGGAGTCCAGAGTGCATACCTAATATAAAACTAAAATTTGGTGCTGGTATCCAGAAGAATTTTTTTTTTTCCCATAACTCGGGGTACTATGGGAGTATTTCGCGCGCTCAAGGTTTTTGAGCTATAGGTTCTATATTTATTGACAGATGTTTAAGATTTAAACTATATTATGAAGCTTAATAAATTGTTTCTCTTTTAGTAGTACACTTGCGTAACTTAGTGTTTTTAGTTTTGCTGTAAAACCTAAATTTCCGTATTTTTTTTTGATATTGAATTTCTTGTGTGAATAATTCTTAAAGTATAACATTTATTAAAATCAAATGTACAAGTCATATATAGTACATCTAATTACCTTTCATTTGATACCTCTTATGTGGATGTGAGATGTGTAGTTTTGTCACAATTACACATTCTTAAGATACGGGGGCGGCTAGATGAATGACGTCATATTCGGTGACCTTGACCTTTCAGAGACTGTCTCCCGGCAGGTTTGGAGTCCGGAGTGCATGCCTAATATTATACTAAAATTTGGTGCTGGTATCCGGAAGTAAATTTTTTTTCCTTATTTCGGGACACTATGGGAGTATTTCGCGCGCTCAAGGTTTTTGGGCTATAGTTTCTATATTTATTGACAGATTTTCAAGATTTAAACTATGTTATGAAGCCTTATAAATTGTTTCTGTTTTTGTAGTACATTTGCATAACTTATTGTTATTAGTTTTGCTGTAAAACCTAAATTTCCATATATTTTTTTTTTGACATTGAAATTATTGTGTGAATAATTCCTAAAGTATAACATTTATTAAATTCAAATGTAAAAGTCATTTATAGTACATCTAATTACCTTTCATTTGATATCTCTTATGTGAATGTCAGATGTGTAGTTTTGTCACAATTAAACATTCTTAAGAACACGGGAGGGGCTAGATGAATGACGTCATATTCGGTGACCTTGACCTTTCAGAGACTGTCTCCCGGCAGTTTTGGGGTCCAGTGACCATACCTAACAACATACTAAAATTTGGTGCTGGTATCCGAATGTGAACTTTTCCCATAGAAGCATGTCCGTAACTCGGCGCACTAATGTTGGTTTCCAGACCGTACAAGCGTTTGGCAGGACTGACTCACTCCGCGATTCCGTTGCGCGGAGAGAGACGGTCGGATGCGGGTCAGCTCCGTCCAGTCGTCGGACGCGAACGACAATTTTGTTAGGGAGAGAGGTTTCTATAAGCTTTGGTACATGGCCACCGCTTAGGTTCGAATTTGGTGCTTTGCGCTCTCTATTTCACTCCCTAGCCCAATGGTTCCCAACCTTTATTACCATATCACCCACATTCTCATCGAGATTTGTATTATTACCCCTCCAAAAAATACGTATTATAAGCTTATAAAAAACTATTCAAAGTAAAACGGCTTAATATTCATGATGCACATTACCCCTGAGAAAACTTCGTTTTACCCCTGGAGGGGTAATTACCCCCAGGTTCGGAACCACTGCCCTAGCCACTAGGCCACCATCGCTCGTAGATGTACACAACGACGCTGAGACGGAAAAAGTAACGTCCTTAATCAAGCCTAGGTTCATTTGAATCTACTTTACATGAGCTCTTCTTCACCTTTAAACTTAAGTGTTAGGTTATACCTACTCGCATAGTAACATTTCTATTTTTAGGTGACCTTTAACGGTAATATACTTGATACAAGTTCTTGTTAAAAACATTATTTTAATACAGTCTATCAAAATCAATGACCGTCTGGCCGCATTCGAAATAGAATTAAGGCGACATTTGTTACGTACCTAAAGCTTAAATTAAGTCTGTAAGCAAACAGCTATAAAGTAGGCACGTGTGGTATACGACTCACATTCATACTCGCTACATCAGATGTATCGAAGTGAATTTTCGAACATTTTAGCCAGGCAATAGAATATGTGACTACCGTTATATACATATCCGTCCATGGTCGTGAAGGTACTGGAGTCCCGTTTTGTTATAATAATGAAGGAAAATCGTGAAAGTTCAAACCAATATATTGAACTCTGTCTGTCTGAACCTTACTCAGGGAATTCTTTTATATGTATATTTTTTTACTCAGGGTGCACGCCTGATTAGCTAATTTTGACAAACAGATTTATCAACCAATTTATATAATACCTCCTTCAAATCCTAATCATAAACATATCTACAGCATATCCTTCAAATAGGTACCTTTCTTCTGCCACATAGCACACGCATATATTGTCACGGATATTATTTCTTAAAAGAAGATGATCCTACGGGAAAGGAATGCCCATATATATATACCTCTAGGTACTCGTGCCATTCGGTGTCAGTCATAACCCGGCAGTTGTTCGTGAATTCGTAATGGTTTCTGTTTCCGCAAGCAAACACACGAAGTGCCGGTGGACAGAAATGCAAATCAAGCTATTTAAATCAGTGGTAAAGCCGCCGTTGCTTTAGCTTTAGATAACATTAGTAACAACGTGTAATGCGAGCCTTGAAGTCACCTTGATTTTGTCCCTGACTCGCCCACGATTTGTCTAAGTAAATCTATGTGTCGACTTTATTTATGGCCCTATAGTGGACGGGTATAGAAAATTACTCATCATTTTCCTTACGTAAATGTATATGAAACTATTTCGAAAACTCCTTTCTTATTGCTTAGTTGTGCAATTGTATATCCATGTCCTTTTCTGTTCTCCTGCTGTCATCATTAGGTATGGCAAATTTCGTAGCTTAATTTGGATAGTGCATGAATTCCTGCATGAATTCAATACCACATAATGATTTGATTCTAAATTATATCTCGGAAAAAACTATAGTAGCTATACATTAAAGAAATAAATGGATTTTAAAAATATATTGTTAAATTTAATTTCAAATTGATTTACCTTTATGTCAGCATTTGAATGCATGCATTATATGTACCTATCTATTTTTACACGGTTATTGCAAAAGGGCCATTGCATAAAGTCACTTATAATATTGAAACTGATTTTGTCAATATTTTCAGGATCGAGGATCCTGAGGCGTATATGATTGGGGGAAAGTGTTGTTTGGGAAATTTTCGAATATTGTCCCGTGATGAGGCATATGGCATCAACGCTGTGGCGGGCTGCAGCTGAATAAATGATTGCATGTTGACCACGCTGCTTCCTGCATTACTAACGAACGTCCCCGTGGCCCGACACACTTGGAACTTCGAACGAGGACAAAAATATTTACTTCCCCGACGGGACTAGACTCACGTTAGTTCGTGTCAGTTTAAAGTGGACTATATCTTTTGTGCCGTTTTAAATATTTGTAGGGTTCCGTACCTACCCAAAGGGTACTGACGGTACGCTATTAATAAGCCTCCGCTGTCCGTCTGTCACCGAAAACCGTAATAGGTAGAGACTTGAAATGTCCACAGAATCTGTATTTCTATTACCACTGTAATAACAAATAATAAACACATCATAAAATTCAAAATCTAAGGTATTATTTTTTGCGTTTTTTGCTTGACGGTGGTGCGGAAACTTTCGTGTGCGAATCCGACTCGCACTTAGCCAGTTTTTAGGGTTCCGTACCAAAATGGTAAAGAAGGAACCCTTATGGTGCGACTCTGTCTGTCTGTCTGTCTGTTCGTCTGTCACAGCAAGATATCTCAGAATCTACTGATGCTATCGACTTGAAATTTGGAATAGTGTTAAAAACCGCTAATCCGAGCCTATGGGACATAAAAAAAATCTTATACCTTTTTTACTTTTTTTTTAAAGGGGACCGAAATGAGATGTCATAAATCAAAAGTTGAGCTAATATATCGAGTGGGATATCAAATGAAAGGGCTTAATATGTAGATTCCAAAACAGTTTTTATTTTTTTTCTTAGACATGTAGTTTTTGATTGAAAACAAAATCCGTTGAAAAAAATACCGTTCCCCCCCTATTATCTCCAAAGATACTGAACAGAAAAATCTGCAATAATTACTGATTATTAATATTATCCTAAATATTACAGGAAAAATAAAACGGTTTTCCTAACTTGCAGCGTTCTTTAGAAAATCGCAAAAATCGTAAGACAACCTTATTTGCTCCTACTAAACTAACCACGGCATATGTCGATGTATGGGGACAACAGTTTCACAAGAGCAAAGTTAAGTTTGTCCCACCATACAGTTTTTCTTGAATTATTCACGTATCTACTGACGAGTTTGTACGGAACCCTCGGTGCGCGAGTCCGACTCGCACTTGACCGGTTATTTAATAAATTTCCAGTTTGTGTATTCTGATGTGTGCTCGACGTGCTCGTACCTAAACGCTAGTTTAGTTTAGGTTAACTATATTTTACTTAGATGAACAATATAAACTCGGTACTCACTCTGAATGCTTTCCTCTTTGCAGTTCCAATGAAAATTTTAAATAATTACTGGTACATGCATTCTGTTGCTTACTTACGTCCAATCTGAAATAAATATCCAACTATAAACTCAACTACTATGTCACACGCAGTTCTCAAAAGAAAAAAAAAATATTTTTCACACCTCCTATTCAGAAAAAAGTATTTTGCTCCCTCATAAGAGGGATCAAAGTGATACTTTTCTGTTCAAAGACAACAGGCTATTTTTTAGTTTGAACCTACTTAGAATATGCCATACCATAGACAGCTTTATTGGTATATTACACACAGAGGGCGGTATAATAAGGAATGGCCCAGATCACAGGTGTTTGCGGTCCGAGCCGCAGACGAGGGCCATAAATATAATATGGAAGTGGTAAATTCGTCCCGTCCGTAAAAAATAATAAACGTTTTATAAAATAATAAGAGACTATAAATTTAACATTTCATTTTATTAAAAATGTGTGATGCTCTTTGATTAACTATATATTTCGTTATTTTGGTAGCTAGCGTTTGTATTTGAATTTTCGTCATAGTCGGTGTGAAAAGCAGTATGTGTCACAAGGTAGCAAAATTATTTTCACCACGGGCGTTAACACTTGAATCCCTCACTACGCTCCGTTCAATTGTAGAATCCTTCGCTCCGTTCAGGATTCAATGTACGCCCTCGCCGTAAATATATCATTTTGCTCCCTTGTGACACAATCTACTATTTTTGCACGCAAATGAAAAGCAACGAGCTTTATCTCTCTCTTTACTACGTAATATCAACAAAGTGCTTTGAGTTTTATTCGCCGTTATATTGCAGCAGCGATGTATAAAGGCAATTTCTTTAGTAAAAAGTAAGCTAGAACCGTAGTTCCTGTTTGGAGTGATTCATTGTGCGAGTAGGTACCTATGCGTGGCCGGCTGAAGCTGGCATGAACGCAGCTCGCATCGCGTCCCAGGAGTAACAGCCCAATAAATACACAGCACGGAGCGGAGTGCCGCCGAAAGCTGATGCTGAAAATATACTGAATATACACTGGGTGATATTTTTGAACGAGATACAAAAACAGTGTATGACTGTATAAGTGTATATGCGTAGAGCGTAATGTAATAGCGTAACGCATTTAAATCCATCGTAAAAATTATGACATTTTTGCTCTTACCGGTAATAAGTGCATTAAATGGTTCAAAATTTCTTAAATTCTGTTATATTTTTAGATAGGCTAGTTTTCTGCAACTCGGCGTCTAATATGCTCCTATTTTGCGTGAACCTACTCTTGCCAACCCAACTCTACCAGATAAGCTAGTTTGATGTTACCGACGATTTCTCGGAGCGTTCTATTAATTCAACCATAACATGACATGAGTCAGGACAGAACTGCTTGATTTTTTTTTTCAAACCTTGTCGCATTGTTTTAGCTTGTGTAGGTATTTGAGGTAGGCGCATAATAATCGTGCGCCACTCGAGACATTTCCTTCCAAAAAATACAAATTAGATAAATTGAAATCCTAAATATTTTGGTAGTGTCAGATTGGTGTCAGACACCCAAAGAGTAATAATATATTACTTTACTCTTTGGAGTAATACCTATATAGACCTATCGTGGTTGGTATTGTCAATTGTCCTATCATCAAATTTATTTAGAAGGAAAAAGTTTAAATCACAAATTAATTTTAATCGAACATTCATCATAATCAGTCATCAGCCATACAATATAATCAAAAGCTACAAGAGAATAGAAGATATTTAAATAAATAACATAGGTACTTACCTACTGAAGCGAGCTTAAGACAAGTACTCAACGAAGCAAAACATTTCAACGACTGCTTCTAATCATGGCAATATTGAATAATAGGGGTCTTCTAAACAAATAAACCTAATAAAGATAACCCACAAAAAACTAGGGCAACTCATATAGCGATGGCTACGAAACTACATCATATCACATTATGAAATCAAAGTTAGTTAACTCGCTGTGCGCTTCGAAATATTCGAAATGAAATGTCGTACCTAGTTTCGTGTTATACATATTTACTTATTATACAGTACCTACTTCGTATTTGCACATTTTTATTATACAGTAATATTTTTATTATACATATTTAATATACTTTATTATACAGTACTTCGTATTTGCACATTTTTATTCAACTTTTTTCAAAGGGATAACTTTTTTAGACGGACCCGTTTCCGCAAAGGGACTTGTTTATAATTTCGCTCGGGTGCTGGGATCGTTCAGGAAAGGTGGTTAAAGGGAAACAGATGCATTAGACTTTAGCAACGAGAATTAGGAAAAAACCGGCCAAGTGCGAGTCGGATTCGCGCACGAAGGGTTCCGTACCATTATCTATAATAAAATTGCTATGAATTCTCGAAAGGAGGCTTTTGCTCGTAAATCTTCGAAAGGCGCTAGATGTAAATACAATAAATTGAAAAAATATTATTAAACATGTATTTTATTCTGTTTTTAGTATTTGTTGTTATAGCGGCAACAGAAATACATCATCTGTGAAAATTTCAACTGTCTAGCTGTCTCGGTTCATGAGATACCCGAGATACGAGGTTTTCAAGGTAAACGAGCAAAATATCACGTTTTTTGTATGGGAGCCCCCTTAATTATTATTATTATTTTGTTTTTAGTATTTGTTGTTATAGCGGCAACAGAAATACACAATCTGTGAAAATTTCAACTGTCTAGCTATTACGGTCCTTGAGATACAGCCTGGTGACAGACGGACGGACAGCGAAGTCTTAGTAATAATAGGGTCCCGTTTTTACCCTTTGGGTACGGAACCCTAAAAACACATTCATTACTTACTTAAATATTGATGGTTGATTGATAATACTAAATATTTTTACTAAAAAAACCCCAACCGCGGTGCACTTTAAAAGTGGATTAAATCCGCCATTTTGTTTATTTTAACGAACTTCATTTCGTCATTTCATCTTCGATACTCGCGCCATCAAGACGAATCTAATGATGTATCATTTATCAAAATCGGTTGTGCCGTTGAGTAGTTACGAGCGGACATAGGAACGGACATACATACATACATACGTAAATACATACATACAAGTCAAACACATATTTGGGCTTCGCCGCAGTCGGGTAAAAACGACCTCTGAAAACTTAGCGTAGTCGACTATATGTATATCCCGAGAATAGGTATTAGGTAGGATATAATATATATGTATGTAGGTATAACAATAACGATGCATATTGTAAAACATATCGGCGATACGTGCATCCCGTGCTCATTTTTTTTTTAAGCCGACAAACTCGCAACCCTTATGGGCATAGCGAGGTCAGCCGTGGCGTTTCCTGGGGTCGAACCAGGTCGCTAGCCGGACCACCCCGAGGGGTCGGACTGAGTGGTTGCCGGGGGCGCCTGGGGTCGAACCAGGTCACCTTGTCCCGGTCCACCTCGATAGGGTCGGACTAGGTGGGGGCCTGAGCGCCTGGAGTCGAACCAAGTCGTTTGGCCGTTGGCCAGGGCCACCTTGACTTTTCGCTGATTGCTCAGAGTGAGCAGCGGACCAGCGGGAAGGATGAAGCGGATCATCCTGTCCTTATGTGAACGTGCGTATCGAACTAATGGGAGTTGTAGTTGCAGGTTCGCTAAAACCTAGCCCAGCTAAGAAGACTCCGGCTGCTTGCAGGATTGTAAGCCCCTTACTTGGCTAGGGCTGCTAAAATAAGAGCTCGTCGAAGTAATAGTTCTAGTCAAAAATAATACAACATAAAAAAAAAACCCTATAGGTAACCGAGTTCTAGTACCTTTTCGACACAAATATACGAGTTACTGTAAAAAATACCAAAGTCGCTGTATGTGTGCCTATAGAATTCCCTCGATTTCTTTAAGATCCGGTATCAGATAATCTGGCCCTTTCCAACAATTTTCCAAATAATTTGGCTGGACAACCGTCTTCGAGTAATCTCCTACAAACATACAAAAAAAACAATTATAATGACAATGTCTGGTTTGTTATGAGTATCTCCAGGGTTTAAAAGTAGGTACATATAGTATGATATGACAATGTGTTTTCTATGTCCAGGGGCGTCGGAGGCCCGGCGCTGCTACTGGTGCGGGCCACTGGCGGAGCAGGTGCACCGTAGCCAGCGCTCCGCCCCCTGCGGCGCCTCCAACCACGTCACAGTCTGCGAGCCCGGCTACAACTACTGCGCCGTCGTCGCTACTTCACCACGTCTGTATTTTATTCTGTACTAGTGGACCCGCTCGCGACTTCGTTCGCGGAGGTCAAATGAGTTAAATGTCTCTTTTTTGCTTCGGCTTAGGCGATTAATAACCACATTTTTATAAAAAAAAACCCGACCGCGGTGCACTTTGAAACTGCATAAAATCCGCCATTTTGTTTATTTTAACGATACCCGGTGACACTCGCACCATCAAGACGAATCTAATGATGTATCATTTATCAAAATCGGATGTGCCGTTGAGTAGTTACGAGCGGACATAGGAACGGACATACATACATACATACATACAGGTCAAACACATAACCCTCCTTTGGGCTTCGCAGCAGTCGGATAAAAATTATCATATGTGTTAACCGGGACCATAACCTACGAGTAGGTTATGTTATGACACATAGGTTATGACTGTTATGTCAAATTTCATGATTCGGCCCGGTAGCTTTACCGTGATGCGACAAACCGACAGCCAAAAAATTTAAAAAGATTTATATAGCTACGTTTAATTAGGTACTTATTTTTAACACTCCTTAGTTACTGGGAGTTACTTTTCTGAAAAAATCTTTAATGTACTTTAAACAGTCTTGCTACGATACTTAGACTAGTCTGCCAGAACTAGAACTGCCAGATATCTAAGGCTATAAACAGTGCTCGACCGACGGTCAGCGCTGACCGTCGGTCGAGCACTGTTTCCAGCCCCCGGGATTTCCTGATTTTTTCTTTGTATTGAAAACCGACCGACTCTCACCTCGACCTTAACTAGGCATAAGATATCGTAAGGAAATAAGGTGACAAAATGTTCCAAGTATACTTTTGTCGCTGTGTACCTAGAGGTATCAACTGAACCAATATCACTGAATAAATAACATGGAAAACTGCTCTTTTCCTTTACCGACGCTCATAAATATTTAAGTTGATTGACACAACATTAGCTACTTACCTACCTACCATTAAACATTTGAATTTTAACGGTCGGTTATTTACGTTCACGTTTCTTCGTTGGCCTAATACAAATATCTGTGGGTAATATTCAGGCATCGGAAATTCGGATGCTTTTAAACCTAAAGATGGCAAAAATCCGGAAAAATTTAAGCAAATATTATATCAGCTTCTTAAAAATTTGATTTTAATAATGTAAGTTCCCGGATTCTGCGATTATACAAAACGGCATAGTTATGTAGTATGTCGCGAATACGTTTACCTTATGGCTATTTTTAACCGAGTACATGAAAAATTACTGCAAATAGTTCATTTAAATACTTAAATAGGTAGTATGTGTCTATGTTAGCATAATAAGTTAGTTTAGAAATCCAGGGATATTAAATAATAAAATTAAATTCTGCCCGCCTCTATACAACTCAACATCGTCGCTGACGGCAAAGTTTAGGTATATAAGCATCCGAATTTCCGATGCCTGGTAATATTGTAGTATATTGTAGTAAGTTCACTTATTTCAGTTCCTCGTACGTTTTAAAGATATCACGACTCGTATGGTCCGGTTCTAAGATGGTCTCCCATAAAATCGCATGACGGATAGCTAGATATAGAGGTGGTCCGGCTAGGTTTGGTGGTCTGGCTAGCGACCTGGTTCGACCCCAGGGAACGCCACGGCCAACCACCCGGTCCGACAATCGCTACGCCCAGGATGGGCTGCGAGTTTGTCAGTTTCAAAAAAAAAAAAAAAGCTAGATATAGAACACTGGACTTTTCTACTCGAATATGAAATGAGGTAGGTATTATGTACAAGTATTTTTCCCATGACAGTTTATGACGTTGGAATAGTACTAAATCATAAATACTAGGGTAAGTGCTCCAGTGAATGAACAAATCCAGTGAACGAACAAAATGCATGTTTTTGTCGTAAAATAAGATTTCTGTAACTTTTTACCACGCGTGATATTTTTTTTTCGGCGAGCAACATTATTTGACAAGTTCTGGTAGCACTTACTTCAACTCATACGCATCAGTGTCAAAATAGCGGCGATGTAAAGTGGGCATGCGGTTGCTGTTCGTTTTTTATATGGAGGTGTAATAAGGGTTAAGGTAAGCTACGTTGTGTTTAATGTGCTACTGCGTGTGTCCCGTGCGTCTGCCTTGTACAGTGCGTGTTTTTTTAAGCCGTAAGGTCATGTTTGTGCTAGTAATGTATAGTTTAATTTGATTTATTTTCAAATAGTGGCTTTTAATCAAGTGTTCTATAACTAGAAATCAAAATGGCTTAAATCCAATGAACGAACGGGGGGGTTCATTCACTGGAATCGCGTGATTTATTGTTTGTTCAATATCTGACGTTTCCTTAGTAGTTATAAGATTTGGTTTTCTATGACTTTGGTAGAAATGTGCTGTCTGACAAAAGGCCAGTGTTCGAACAAAACTTTAAATATTCAATTTTTAACAGTTTATTAAAGTTTTAACAGTTTATTCACTGGTCTGAGTTTTCCAGTGAATGAACTACCGCAATGACAGTTAGTCCATTAATTAGTTTCCAAAACCAGTGAATGAACTACAACATTCATTGTATTTTTCTTGTTTTAAACATGGAAACTTCAAAAAAATCATACAAAATATTCCAATATGACCAAGAATCTCTCGACAAAGCCCTAAAAGCCCTTATACCAAAGTAAAGCATTATTTTTAAGTTAGTTCATTCATTGGTTTCATTTGTTCATTTACTAGAATTGTGTGTTCATTCACTGGTGATTTTCCATTTTATCCTCTACAGCTTGCTATAATTTAAAACTGTGCAGCACTACTAAAAAATAAAATTGATTTTAGAAAACTAGAATAGTTGTTTACTCTATAGGAACAGTAATATTTGAATTTAATTATTGCTATCAGCCAAAAATATTTTTTTAAAGTTGAAAATTTCCTTAAGTGTTCATTCACTGGAGCACTTACCTACATCACAATCCTAAATAAATCAAAATAAAAAATAACATAAGTATGTTCAGACAAATCTAGGCGTCACACCATTTTTTTTATTTTTGACCCCTCTCTCGCCTTTGTTGCAGGTGACCCTCCTCCGGGTGAGACGTCTTTTGGGTGGGATTTTTTTAATTTTGTCTCTGTCATATTAACAGCGCAATGTATTGGGTAAAAAAAACCTTTTCGAGTATTCATTCTTTACATTTATACAAAATTTAATTAGGAGTGATGTTACAAAGCCTGTGACTCGCACTCTCCCTTGATACACAATGTCACACTTTGTAGGCCCCTCCTTAACGAGTAACATAACATGTAGGTAGATGATGTACCTAGCATAGCAACCATATCGTACCGTAGTAGTGTTCGATCACGGAAAGACCATACTTTGTTTTTTTATTATAAAATGGTACCTACCTACCAACTTGAAATACATAATGCAGGAACAATCTTACCGAACCCGGGACCGATAGCTTCGAATAGATATTACGAACTTAGCTAGAGCTATCATCAGTAACCTATAAATAAATTGTACCTTTTTTACTTTTCAGCTCGAGTGGAGTCACGATACTGCGTTAAGATGTATCAAGATGAGTGCTACCCGCTTTATTGTAACTCGACCAAAACATGGAAGATGACGTGTCCATGCCGCGGTGACCTCTGCAACGGACCTAACACGGAACGGGAGACCGATGCCTTCGCTCTTCTCCCCAAACTAGTCGCAAAGACACACAACGCTCGCGTTAAGAAAAGAACAGCCAACGCAGACCCTCATTTAATTAAACACGACGGAAAAAAGAAAATCATCAGCAATGGTGATGCAGAGATTCACAATATGTCAAATCCTAGTTCAAACGATATGAACAATATTGCACCTGATAATAAACTCATCGTAACTGAAAATGATATTATGTCTAACATAGGCGACAATTCGAGTCAACAATCAGAAAACATGTTGTCAGATCAACCTACTAATATAGTTGTGGATCATCATAACGAAGAAAGCAACACTCAAAATACCGTTGCTAACCAAGATAGTATACAAACAACAACTTTTGTACATAATCAACTTATAGAAATTGAAATTCACGTCAGTGATCCAACAGCAGAATCAAATACCATAAAAGAAAATGAACAGCCATGCACAGAGTCGTCAACCACGAATGGACCTAGTGAAGCCGAACAGAATACAGAGCCTGTCAACGTAAAAGTAGAGTCTATAGCCACTACAATACAAAGCGTAAATAATGAGCCTTCCATTAAAACCACCGAAACAATTAATGATGCCCAAAGCGAAACAACGAAAGCAACGGAAGTTGTTTCGCAGGATAGAATAGAAACTACACCGACCGATAAACCGCACGCCGAGCCACCAACAAAGACAACAGAAATAATGCCAAATGATCAACCTATGAATCCTGCAGAGCAAATGCAAAACGATGCTCCAGCTATAAATCCAACAGAGAGCGTTGAGGCATTAAAGACTACAGAAGTAATCAAAATTAATGAATATGTAAAGAAGGAGGACGGCAAAGCAAGTGATGGAATGCCTACGGCAGAGGCTCTTCAACAGAACGGTAGCCCGCCCGTGTCTGCAGTTCCAGTTACCGAAAAACCAACTGAACCAACAACTACCGAAGCCACGACAATCCCTACAATCTTGACTACTCAGGCACACGTTTCAAAAACGACAACTACTCCAGCTTCTAAGCGTAAAAATAACAAAGCCGGACGAATAACATTTAGTTACGCATTACTTTTAATTTGTATAGTTTACTTGTAAATGTAAGGTCACTTTTGTACCTGTAGTACTCACGAATAACCATAATTATCTTAGGAAATGTAATAATATTGATCTCTATTCTAGCAACTTTAAAACAGTTGTTTCTATTTGAAGTGATATTATGGATCTTATTTCAAACATATTAGTGTTCATCATTGTGATATTAGAGTAGTTCACAGTTATAGAGAATATAACTAATTGGCAAAGTTACTAAATACAGCAATGGAATAAAACATGCACTTTACTTATATTATCGTTTTATTTAACATCAATCAAATGTAAAATCATAATTTCGAGGTATACGTTCTCTACTAGATTTAGGCTCCAAACTCTTCGTGCCCTGAGCATATGCTTCTCTGATATCAGATTCGAATGGTTTCTGATTCTTGGATTTTTTAGGTACAGGTCCATAGTAATCATATGTAGGCGGTGGAGCTATTTCCGCGTGATTTACATCATATTCTCTCTTCTTAGTATTATTTGGTTCTTCAATTTCTTCATCACTTAATTCATTCTGTATAGAAGTTGGTTCCTGGCATTTTATAAAGTTTTTATATTGCAAAATAGGTTTAGGTTTTGATTTCTTGCTCGAAAAATATAAACCCTTTTGCTCAGTTTCTAAATCACTCGTGTCATGTGGTGGGGAAGCATTCGCTCTGGGTCTTACATCCGACCAAGTGGGAGGAGGGGGAGTCTTTACTCTGGGTCTTACATCTGACCAAGATTTAGCAGGAGGTAGGGACCCATCAACAGATACCATGTTACCTTTATCATCAAAGGAATAATTCGACCTATCTCTACTAGAACCTTGTAACGGAGCAAATTCATTGATTCTTTTTGCTCTCTGCTGCTCAACATATTCTTCTTGCGACATCTCCCTAAATTTCTTCACTTTACCTTCAACGCCGTCTTTGCCGATGTCCCATTCACGCACATAATCTTCTCGCAACTTTTGTCTCTCTTTCTCTTGATCTTCTTTCAGTTTCTTCTCCCTTTCCTTCGCCGCCGCATCGGCTTCGTCCTTTTGTTGCGTCAAAAATTCTAGAAGACACGTTGTGAAGTCTTTTTCGTCTGCTGTAAGTAAAAGGTGATGGTGTTGATCAGAATAGTACATTACACGACAAGGGTGGTAAAACAAAGAAAGGCCGAGATCGCAGATGTTTGCGGCCTGAGCTGACGTAAATATGCGATCGAGGGCTTTCTTTATTACCTCCCGTGTTGTGTACATAATTGTATGTCTACACTTGGACAGAAAGCTGCTTTTTCCGTACGCTACGCGTACGGAAAAAACCACTTCATGGCCAGGTGTGGCATAAAAGTTATATTATAAAGAAGAAATAAGACCTAGAGAATAAGATATTTTCCAACAATCAAAATTAATTAACTACAGCTAAACATCAAATTAAGTCTTCAAACCTGCTCGGAAAAAATCCAACTACCCACTCATTTTCGCGCATTAGACGATTAAAAAAATTAAAAATCATATAACAAGACACCAATTTGAATCACGTTGAGTAGTGACGTCGTATGTAATTTTTTCTTGGAGACTGCATTGCATACTATCAGAACGTTTTAACACTTCATAAAAAGGAGCTAATTTGATTTGTCATTAAATAGCCTATTAGGTACAATACAATACGAAAAAAGCCGCTTTCTGGCCAAGTGTAGGTAGACATATAATGATGTACACAACACGGGAGGTAATAAAGAAAGCCCTCGATCGCATATTTGCGTCCCTCCCTTGCAGCTCGGGCCGCAAACATCTGCGATCTCGGCCTTTCTTTGTATTACCACCCTAGTTGTGTAATGTACTATTATTGCACACCAGAAAAACATATTACAAAGGTACATTACATAATTAAAACAACTTAAAAGGTAGACAACAGGCGGTTTTATCGTTAAAAAGCGATCTCTTCCAGACAACTTTTGGGTAGCGGAATTGACACAAAATTAAACCAGAAAGTAGGTGGTGCGAAGGGTAACGAAGCGAGAACTGATTTAGTACCAAAAGTAAATACCCGCGAGGACAAGCATAAACATACATAAATAAAATAGATAGATAAACCTACATATACATACATAAATACAAATAAATAAATAAATAGGGGGAAATATTAACCGCAAAACAGACAGCAGACATTTTAAACAAACAGGTTGGAGGAGTACACAATTTAAATTATGGAAGGGATAGGTTGCTCTTTAATTTCGGTGACCTATTATTATTATTTTGGTTTGGTGGAGCCTATTGTTCAACAGACTAGAAGTATTGTGGCACGAATAAAATTGGCATAGGGACTTCCCAACGATATTAATTTATCGACAATTATTGTACTTTCTTATGACAGTTATGACTATGAGATAAGAGATAACGTATAATATGAATACGCAACTCACATACCTATATACAGTATAAAATCCGTTTTATTTGTTAAAATTGATGTTTATTTGAATTTTAGAATCCCTAATAAGTATGCGTATGAATAACTTAAATTAGGTATATAACATATTATCATTGATGGGTAGCGATTAGCATTTTAGTTAGGTAATTTATTTTTTATCCTGTGAACTTAATATGAAATGTCACTTCGAAATAAGTATTTGAAACAGTTATCGATAAATTTAATATCGGAAGGAAGTCCCTAGTTAATTGACGTTTTTGCCACCAAAACTTCTAAGTGTGTTCATGAAGCATAGGTAAGTTATCAGTGCACCGACCTTGTTTAGGCTCCTCCGGCGGCAGGCCGGCGCGCGCGCGCTGCCGCGCCCGGGCGGCGGCCACGCGCGCCGCCACGAGCTGGTCGCGCTGCTGCCGCCGCCGCTCGGCCTCCTGCTGCGCTGCTAGTGTCTCTTGTCGCTCCTTCTTCAACGCTTCCATCTGCTTCTGGCGCTCGGCCTCGTCCGTGCTGAACGAGAAGTAGCCGACGCCGTGAATTCGGGCCTCTGAAAGTTTTCATACAAAATTATCCCTTATTGGGCATAGCGATCGTATGACCGGGTGGTCGGCCGTGGCGTTCCCTGGGTTCGAACCAGGTCGCTAGCCGGCCCACCCTGAGTGGATCGGACTGGATAGGGGCCGGGGGCGCCTGGGGTCGAACGAAATCGCTTGTCCCGGTCTACCTCGATTTGGTCGGACTAGGTGGGGGCCTGAACGCCTGGGATCGAACCAGGACGTTTGGCCAGGGCCACCTTGACTTTTCGCTGATAGTTCAAAGTGAGCAGCGGACCAGTGGGATGAAGCGGATCAACCTGTCCTTATGTGAGCGTGTGTATCGAACGAACATCATCATCGTTCCAACCGTGAGACGTCTGCTGATGAACATAGGTCTCTCCCAAAGACTTCCACGACGCTTTGAGTGCCACTAACCCGATAGTCGGGTTCTGGGTCTATGCGGGTTTTTCGCTGCGAAAGGGAATTAACATGCTACGGACCACCGGCGTAGCACACGTAGCTACGGATGGCACTGAATGTGTTAACCAGGATGTCAGGCCATCTTGCGAAGGTCGAGGGTCGAGCGTGGGTCGGCCCCACTCGCGTCTTCCGATTCGTGATCTCTATTCGAAGACCTTTACGCCCCATCGGCCATCGGTTCTTCAAGCTATATGCCCAGCCCATCATTCAAACAAAGTTTTACAAAAGTATTGATTAAAACTTTCACGATTTTCACTCATTATTATAACAAAACGGGACTTAATCGCGTAAAAACATGCTATTAAAAACACGTTTCGGACGTTCCGTGACGTCCATGGTCGCGAAGGGACTGGTGAGGCGGGTGTCGACATCTTCTAGCCGCGCGGGTTTTCCGAATTACCCGCACTTGGTCTTGATTACTACTTTGCATATTAGGGTTCACTCGACCGACACACGACACTCACAAGATCAGGCGATTTGCCACTTGACACTTGACTTGATGATGTTTACACATGCTGATAACTGGATTCCACAACGAAGAAAGCTTAAAACTATCTTCCCAGTTGAAATTGCGGTGTTTTTTTTATTTCAACCACTTCACGGACAGTTCTACTATAGTAATTGCGTTTTGTAGACAGGATCTTGGTATTATGAAACTCCATCCAATGGTTTGATCCAGATGCCAACACATGCTTCGCTATAGCCGATTTGTCTACTTGGAGTTTTCTAACAGCTGCAATGTGTTCTTTGGCCCTTTTCCGCTATGGTGTGCTTGGTCTGCCCAATATAAGAACTCCCGCAACTGCAACCAACCCTGTAAACACCCGGCAGAGCACGTGACCTTTGTGACCCGGAATTTTTGGATAACGAGTTGTCACATGTGCATAAGGTCCTCGGGTGGGTGGAACGGATACAAGGTGAACAGGAGGCGGCCGAGAAGAAACACAAAGGAAAAGCGTCCTGGCGTTCAGAGGCAACCAGCGTTCATGCCATATGGCAGACCAAGCGCACCATAGCGGAAAGGGTCAAAGAACACATTGCGGGTGTTAGAAAACTCCAAGTAGACAACTCGGCTATAGCACCGCAATTTCAACCGGGAAGACGGTTTTAAGCTTTCTTCGTTGTGGAATCCAGCCATGAGCATGTGTAGTGTTTGTCGGAAAAGTAGAAAATAATAGTATCATACTAACCATCAAAAAGCAGGTCCTGATAATGTATATCTTTGTCTTTGGCAAGGAGTTCTCGTTCTTTGTCTTCCCATTTGTGACGCAACGATTGCAAATAGTCATTTGTCTTCTGAACCAACAATGGTTTCTCAACTTGAGGAGCCTCCTGAAAGTAGATATTAACAATACAGGAAATGCAGAAAGAAATGTATCCTATATTATTTCATTTTCGTCCTGATATTATTGCCAAGTACATTAAATGTCAATAACACAGAAAATAGGAACAGTAAGTAAAGAAGTTCCATTAAAAAAATAAAGCCACTTTCTTTGCCCCCAAACCCCAAAGTACAGATATGGCTTAGGTCCAGAGGTAGAGTTCCACAAACACTATTATACAAACAGCCATAGATAATTTTAGTGAAAATGTCAAAAGTATGTAATCCAAAAAAAGTTATTTAACCTACATTTTCTGGTAATTCATCTCTTGGTCCTTCCTTGTCTCTGGCCATAACTCGCATCAGTTCCTTGTCTCGTTTGACATACAGGTCTAAGTCGGACTTGTGGCACTTACGTGTCCTACCCAGACAATCAGTGAATTCAACCCTGAAAGCAATTAAAACAAAATTAAAAGTATAGATTATTGACATATCATGCAGCATGCACCATTTTCTAGTTTTGCCCCTGTTCTCAAGAATTTAAAATATTTTGAAGCTTTGCTTATTTAAATAAGTTAGTTTAAGTGCCTTATGGCATTAAGTCCAGCATTTGTACTTTCTTGTAATGTGCAATAAAGTTTAAATAAATAGATTTCTCTCGAAAACGAGGGTTTGGGATAATCTGATATGTATACATATGATGAAACTGTAGCAAAACTTTTGTACATTAAAGATTATTCACAAAAAAGAACTGGGGAGTGTCAAAAACTGTACAAATATTATAAATTGTTCTGACGGCTTCTGGCATGGATCAAATAATTCAAAAAACATATTTACCATTCATTTTCATCCTCAACATTACATTGGTCAACATCACTCTCGGGTGGCAAACTGAGCTCTGGTTCGGATTGTTGCTGCTTTTTTGTATTAAAGTCCACTAGGAATCTTCCACTAAGCTCAGAGTTACCGGAGCTATCTGACAGATGTGCATACAACTCTGCCTTTTTCTCCAATGACAGCCTAGTAAAAAATATCGAAAAAAGGGTTAATCATACTCCACTAGAATTACTTTTGAAATAAACACACAATAAAGAGCAAAGCGAATAATGTTACAATTCGGAGATTAATGTTCAATTTCACCATAAACGATTAGATTTCAACAGTTATTTAAAGTTGATTATGCCTGTCAAATGGTTGATATTGACAGCAGTAATCAGCCATTAATAACTAACAAAGCATGGTGAATTTGAGCCCTACAGTGTGATCTACAAAATGAAGAAACTACAAATATACGACTCATTACCACAGCACACAAGAAACAAGCCTAAAACACAGTCAGCCACATACACCAAATATTTATACAGGGTGGGAGGGACTATACCGACATACTTTAGCCATGAATTCCTGGTGGTGTGACGAGTAAATAATGTTATAGTAACATGGGTTGAATATTGTCATTTTACATTAATAGTCTTATGGAACAAAATAAATCAGTAAATTCAGCCCCTCGTTATAAACATGTCCTTACTGGAGGAAAAGTTATCAAAAAGAAAAAAAAAGCTAAAATGGAAACGAAAGGTCAATTTTTTGGCCTCGTAGTCGCTTACCATCAAATACTGTGAAGGTTAATTGCTGTTTAGTTAAAGGATTTAAAAAAATTAGTAAAACTATCTTAGTCACATTTATTAGGGCTTGTTACATACTTGGGAGTTTTCATTTAAAAAATGATGAATATCTCTGAAAGTAAGTGTTTTTCGACTATACATCACATAACTTTATTTACTCGTCACACCACCAGGAATTCATGGCTAAAGTATGTCGGTATAGTCCCTCCCACCCTGTATAGTCAGACTACGCTAAGTTTGCAGAGGTCGAATAAAGGTTTTAGTGTAGGCGCACTCTATTCAGCTTACTTTGCTTTTCTGCAAGCCTCAAGTTCCTCCGTATCAACTGCTTTAAGGTTGTCCTTGAAGCTCCTCTTTTCTTGATTGCAGGGATCTTTAGCATTCTTACTGCTGCTCTTGGCCACTGGTGGTTTATAATTTTCAACTCTATGCTGGGGCAAATGTTTCTTCTCATGTACTTCTTCCTGTTTCTTTAATAATTCTGCCTTCAAACTTAGCAACTAAAATGGAAAATATATATTAGAATATAGACATCCGGGCAGAAAGATAAACATTATAACCTAAATAGTAAGCCTCCATAGTAGCTTCTGAGCACGGAATACTAAAATAAAAAACTACACTCACCGAGGATTTACTGAACGAAATCTTTTTTGAACCTTTGTCATTCATTTTAAAGTTTTCCAATAAGTATTTAGTGATTGTTGTGTCTATATAACAAGAATATAACCATATAATAATATTGAATATTGCAATATAAATGATGTCTTTTAACTTAAAAACATAAAAATATTATTAACTAGCTAGCATTCACTCATCTCCTTGACGTTTTGTTTGATACTTTGACAGTGACATAACGATGATGTAGGTGTTTGGATTCTGCACTGTGCCAAATATTATATTGGCGATAGTTACGTTAGTCAAGATAAAATTATAATTATATTTATGTTAAATTTATTAATTAAATATTCATAACCTAATACAAAATAAAACCCTTAAAGAACATTAAAATAGAAGCATAGTTAAAATTAAATGTACTAAACACTAAATAATAATTTTACCTATGCTTCTATTTTAATGTAATTATATTTGTTTATAAATGTAAGGTGCGACTTTTTAGAGGCTTAATTCTTACTTATTGCTTTCCCTACACATTAAATAATTCACCTTTACTGTAGTTACTTGGCTGATATCAGAACGCTTCCAGATGGTACGTCATGATTTCGTTCCAAAACGAGTAGTATAGAATAAACAGAGTGTATATACTATGAAACATAGACAAAGTAACTGGGAGAGCAGGGCGATTCTCTTAGCGTTTCGGCCGCGCGGTTTGACAATCATTATTGTCCGCCGATTATTTACTATAACGAAAGGACAAATCGTGACAATTTTGATAAAACTGGACTTAAACTCGGGACTGTTTTTCGGTTTCATAAAAAGTTAACTCAAGGCATCGTTTTTTTTAACAATATTTACTGGGACAATAATGACGAAAACGAAACGCCTTAAAAACGCTGAATATTGGCCCAGCAACAGGATAAATTACAATGCTACCAATGCTACACAATAAGGTAAAATAATTAATAACGACTGATTACACGATGCGACCAGTTTGACATTTATAAAAACAATAAGTGATCTGCTTAAACACTCTACCGATATTCAACCATGTGAACATTGCGCTTATGGCAACCTTCTCTCGCGTCGCAGCCAATTGCTAATTTCATGGTCATCTGACAACCATCTCACTGGCCGTGACGACAAAAATTTTTACACAATAGCTACCACCAACAAAGAATCTTTTGTGTACAGGACATACTGGTAGTAAATTGCTGGAAATAGACTATATTAGAAGTTTTATAAACAATATTCGCCCGTTAAAAACAATATTCATTTGTGATAAAGTGTGATTGGTGCGTGAAATCGTAATGTCAACTCCTGCCAGAAGACGCCTGATGAGAGATTTTAAACGGTTCGTATGCCTTAGTTTTACCTTATTTTGCAAATGTATGACCTACATAAGTGTTAATTGGTCGTGGTAAAATGGGTTGCTTGTATTTCTTGAATAAAGTAGTGCTGAATCATCAAATTACATCACTGTCGTTTTCATCGATTTCTATTCCGTTCCACATATTTAATCTTGCTTTGAACGAAATCTGGTCAAGTTCTGGGCGTCTTGGGTGATGATGAGCAGTAGTCATTGACTCTAAAAGTAGAGCAGACGACGTCACACGACGCTATTACGTCGTTTGTTGCTTGTTGCTACAGTATCTAGGTTATCCAAATGGATTCTAGTACCCATAAACTCATTAGAATGAATGCCGAAGGCGACGTCTGTTGTACGCGGCCCAAATAACAGTTCAACTTAAAATAGCCTTAGTAATAGAAACCTGATCAATTTCAAGCATTGTGAATAGATATTGTTTTTACCTATTTGCATTATTGTCAAAAAAAATAAACCTGTCTAATTTAAGTTTTACAAATGAAATATAAAGTCAATGAATGAATTGTATGAAATAACTAATTAGAATTACACCATATACCCACCACCATTAGTTTTTAGGGTTCCGTAGCCAAAATGCCAAAAACAGAACCCTTATAGTTTCGTCATGTCCGTATGTCACAGGCATTTTACTCAAAAACTACACAATGGATATTGATGAAATTTGAAATATAGGTGTCTCGTATGAGCCGCTACTTAGTTTGGTAGTTAAATAACTAATATAAATATTTTTTGGGGGGCACTCCATACATGTTAAATTTTTTTTTTTATAAAATATCAATGTGTTGTACATAGTTTGACAGCTCTTTTTAAAACATTTTGAGGTTCTTAACCCTTAAATGCATGGTGTACGATGCAGCGTACATAAACAAACAATAATTCATTTTTGAAAACTAGAAATATTTATTTTATTCTTAAGATTAATTCTGCATGGAAAATGAACGTATTTTCATATTTATGACTCATTTTTGGCAAAATTGTATTCAAAAAAAGTTATTAGAGTATTTGATCAAAATAGCAGCAATTTTGGAAAAGTTATATTATATTTAAGGTTTTCGTTGAGTGTGTTTAACGGTTTTTAACAAAATAAGTAATTATTTTTTAGTATAATGTTGTAGCACATATCATAACGATTAAAAGTTTACTAAATATAATAAAGTTCTCAGTCTATAAGTAAACAATATTTGATCATGTAGGATCTAGCCTACATTTGATTATTAGTGCAAAAATAACCCAAAAAATTGCTATACATTTTTTTAAATATTTTTCTTGTGTTTATTACGCCATTAGGTATCCACATATTTTTTTTAGTAACAATAACAAAGATCATGCATTTAAGGGTTAAGTAATGTTTTTGATTAAGTGAACCTTTTACCTTTGGAAATAATCGCTCTGAAAGTTGTGGAAATTGTGTCCCCCCTATCTTCTAAACCATGCGTCCGAAAAATATTAAAAAAAAAAAACAACGCTTAATTAATACTTTCAACGAAAATTATTTTCTACAAGATCGGATAAACCGTTTTTGAGTTATTGCCGATAAACCGCGCTTCTCAACAAAAGGACGTAATTGCTATGAAGATACGCTCTTTTGGTGTTGTACTTTTTTTACATCGTATTTTTTACCTTATAGTTACGGCTATGGAACCCTACACTGAGCATGGTCCGACATGCTTGGCCAGTTATTGTGATCATTTTAATTTTAGGATCTCTGTAATTTTTGGTGTGCAATACAGAGTAACCTGAACTACAGTGTCTAATGGAAAAGTACGATTAATAGTTTTAAGTTTTTAATTATGCTTAAATGTTGTACATATACCACTGATATCAGATCTATAACATTAATATTAGCTCTAAAACATGTACATGCTTATTTATTATGTATAAAAAACAGATTCCTGCAATGATCATTTATGATGGATTAGTCAGAGTATTAGTGTCATGCATCTAGCTTTTTACGCAGTGGTGTGATAACTTAAAAAGTTGTCTCTTTTGCTTTGCCATAGTTGGTAAAAGTATCATTAGTTTTAACAGACCTCTACACCAAATTTCATGGAGATTGGTCTGGTAGTTTTTGTGTGATGCACAAACAAACAGACACAAATTACAAAGACTATGTTTTTCTCTATTTGACACTTTTTTGTTTTATTGTTTACTTATTTGTATGTATTTATCCTGTTTTCGCTTTGTTTATACTTTGTCTTTCATCTCCATGTGCACTACCTACCTACTCATTTCTTTTTCAACTTTACTCTAAGTTTGTGTGGAAGAGATTACTTAGAAGTAATAAAAACTCCTGTTGTGTTTACCATATTGTTAAATGTTAAACAATATGAAAGATTCTTATGCTCCTTTGATTTGGTGTGCAATAAAGAATATTGTATTTGTACCTAATTATTTTTAACACTCAGTTACTTTTTTGGAAAAATCTTTAATGTATGAACATAGTCTTGCTATAATTTTATTCTCTCTCTCTCTCATTTTAGCACTTTCCCGGTTGCATCTGAAGCCACGCAGCTTCGGAACTGGTGGTCCTCTTTCTGACATTTTCGTCTCCACTTCTTGCTATGATTTTATAATACCATATCATTTATTTGCATTGATCACACCATGATCATCATAATTGTCATTTATACATACACCGTGTTTTTATTGATTTCCGTTAACTTCAAGGGCACATTCTCCAGATCGAATTAAGTTAATTTCTCTAGAAAGTAATGTTGTAACTCAGACCGTTTTTAAAATATTCATAATCTTAATTTAATCACCAACCAGTATAAATGAGCTGTCATAATCCCAACACTGTCATAGTTGACGTTAGTTTTTGACTAACTCAGAGGTGTCTTTTAAAATGGTTATCAACTCAATATTAATTTACTTTGTATGAAAAGTAAAAAAAAATTTTTTTCGAATTTAACAAAAAGCGATATACCAGGTAGCTTCTGTTGACGTACCAAGCAACCTGTCGAATTTAACGGAAATCAAAAAAAACACGGTGTATAAATAGGCAACTAATTTTGTTTTACTTATTCATTTCAGTCTGCAAGAGGACCCACCCACAGGTGTGTCAGGTGCCCCCACGGATAACAATATAATGATCTGGAATGCTGTGATATTTGGACCCCATGATACTCCGTTTGAAGATGGCACATTCAAACTGACAATTGAATTTACAGAGGAGTATCCCAATAAACCTCCCACGGTCCGATTTGTGTCCAAAATGTTTCATCCAAATGTTTATGCTGATGGAGGAATTTGTTTAGACATCTTGCAAAACAGATGGAGCCCTACATATGATGTATCTGCAATCTTAACGTCTATACAGGTTGGTAAAAAAAAAACATTTAAACAACATTACTTATTCTTTTCTAAACAAAGATATAGAAAACAAAACTATGAAGAGTGTATGTCCTTTTTGATTTGCACTTATCTTGCTCAGTGTAACTTTACAAACAGTTACCACATCGATAATAAAAAGGAACCCTTGTAGAAGTCTATAGATAGGCCAAGGATGTCTTGAGCCATTAATTTGGTGTCCGTCAAGATAGCGTACACCGTAAAGATATTCAGAATCTGATGCAGCCAATAAATAGTACCCAAATAGTACCGACGAAATACCTAGGTGAAAAAAATAGTACCCTTAAACTTTTCGAAATATAAGGCCTGTTCACGGTGTACGCTACCGGGCCTCAAGCTGGTGTACACCGTTTGTATCTCTGGAACGGCTTTGTTTTTGGAAATGCTTTATATCCCAAAAAATAGTAGGGCCCTAAAATTTCATTTCTCTAGCTATCGTAGAAGCCGAGATATTCCGTAACTTAACGGTGTACAAAATTTCCGACACCGTCAAGCTGCCGTACCCGGGAATTTCTTTTAGAAAGAGCTCACTATATCTCGGCTTCTACGATAGCTAGAGAAATGAAATTTTAGGGCCCTAGGGTATCTGGGTACTATTTTTTAAGATATAAAGCATTTCCAAAAACAAAGCCGTTCCAGAGATACAAACGGTGTACGCTAGCTTGACGCCCGGTAGCGTACACCGTAAACAGGCCTTATATTTCAGAAAGTTTAAGGGTACTATTTTTTTCACGTAGGTATTTCGTCGGTACTATTTATTGGCTGCATCAGATTCTGAATATCTTTACGGTGTACGCTATCTTGACGGACACATTAATTTGTTATTATCAACAATCTGTGTCCATTCTATGTTACAATTGAACACGGGAAAACTATTATTTACTTAGAAAAAAGCTACTTAAATATAGATAATCAGACAATCAGGTTAAATTTATTTAAATTCTAGATACTCTTGTTATGTAACAGAAATTTCTGGTTATAATTTACTCTTTCTATTGATATCATATATATATGATGTAATTTTTAAAATTTGTGGGTTTGACTCCCAGATGATGCAAACAATATTCAAAAGATCAGTTATTTTATGAATATATATATACCTATTATATATTCATATCACTCTTTTTATATTTATCCTTGACCTACCTATGCTGGATTCACTACTATTATATGCCAGGTTTAGCAGTACTTTGTACTTGAAATAAAAAATAAAAACCTGGAGTAAGATTTGGGATGAATTCAGCCTCCAGAGGCTGGGCCCAGGCCAATTCTCCGAATGTCTTAGTTCGGCATTCATGTTACAATCCCTCTCACTCTCTTGTTATAAAATATTTAAGTGAAGAAGGTGGCAGGATGTGGAACAGATTCAGTGTGTATACCCTCTAACACATAAATAATCATATAATCCCTTCATTAGGCTGTGTTTCTATCAGAGTTGTGTGAAGTAATGGAGTTGTGTGCAACAAATAAATCCACCAGTCAAAGTGCGTAGCCTGTCTCAGCGCGTTTTTTCCGCGCACACTGCTCCGCTACCTCGCAAAGGTCAGATGGACACGCAGCCTTATAACAAAAAGTGTTGTCACTATGAAACTTGATGTGTAACATTTTATCTATTATTTTTCAGTCATTACTAAGTGATCCAAACCCAAATTCACCAGCGAATTCAATGGCAGCGCAACTATACAAAGAAAATCGAAGGGAGTATGAAAAACGGGTGAAAGCGTGTGTAGAACAATCATTTATTGATTAGCAGGGTACGGGTAAGATCAGTGAAGCTCGCCACATGCGTCGGCATCGCCGCTCGTACCTCCGTGTAAATTCATTCATTGGGACAGCCAATAAATTAATAGTAATTACTCAGCAAACACCATTCAATATACCAATAAGATTTTTAGTACCTAATAATAAGAATTTAAAATTGAAGTCAATCATATTTTTTTATCATAGAGCAAGCTACAATGCATTATTCTAATTGACAATATAAAACACAATCATGTAATCAGTAACATGCCTACTTTTAGTAGTAACTACACAAATTAATAAACAGAGTAATAACCTAGAACTCTATGGTTTTGCAAGGGGAGTCTTGATATTGATTTGTAGAAAATTTATTTCAACTTCTCAACTCTTCTATTAACAAGAAACAAAAACAAATTATGTTGCTAACACCTTTATCTGCCTACCCTATTAACTAGCTAATGTTTATGCCATTGTCTAAAACAAATATGCATGTTGTATTTAAATGGTAAATTTTGCCTTTGTTTATCATATATCTATAAAAATGTAGTCATTAAAACAGAAATATTTGGTAGTTGCAACTTCCAAGTGACTAGTTACCAATTAATTGCTTAGAAAAGTATGCCAAAATTTAACTCCTAATTGCAGTGGTCATACGAAAATGTGTGTAAAATCAATAACCTGAATATAATATAAAGATCATCAACAATATATGCACTAATGCTAAATTTTGTATTGCTAGAATAGATGTTAATCATAAGCGTCCGGTTAGTGTCTAATGTATCTGGTAACGCAATAATTAACTTATAATATAATACAAGATTGGAAGGACATTTGTCAGATTCATAACATTATTTTACAACCCTTTTTGTATTGCAATGTTTACCTTGAAAGAGTACAAGTGTTATGTTAACCCCTACCTACATGATGATATAAGATAATGCAGTCTTTTGTATCATTTTATTTATCGGGATTCTGCACAAATAAGATATGCTCGAGTCTCATTCTAGTTGATTCTTGTAACAACAATGTCCCAATGGATATAATCTGAAATACTGTAGTGATTTTCTTGTTTTCTAATAAAGCTAAAAGTTTGAAATGAAATGTCAACGGTTCCAAGGACGTTTTACGTATGTGTAATATTTGTCTTCTAGTAAAATATTATTTTCGGTTTTAATGGTTGTTTTTTTTTATCCTTTTTCTCTCCCCAAGTTCCTAATAAAATTGAGGCCTTCATTCTTTTTCGATATGTACGAGAGACAGGGGCGCAACGCAGCGGCGGATTATCACTTTCAGTGCCAAGCACGCAAATTTACTTACAAAATGAACGTAATAGTTGGGTAGCATATGTAGCCTGGGCTGGACAAAATACATGCTTTAGTTAAAATACTAATTACAAAATACTTTCACGTCACTCCATGCCGTAAGAGGCATTTTCCGCACACTGCAGAGAATCTCACCTGGATTATTAAAAGAATATGATACCCTCTTAGGTAGGTACCTACATACTAAAACTTTGCAGGCCTGTAGTTTGACAAAGTTGATAACATTGTCTATAGCAGTGCAGATTTTGTCAACTGGCCCAATACTGCCGTCTACAAACTAAAAGGCCGCTAATTTGTATGAATTTTCATACAAAGTAGCGGCCCTTTAGTTTGTAGACGGCAGAATAGGGCTCAGGCCATAAAATTTCCAATAAAAAAAACAATAGTGTTGCTAGTTACACTTGTAGATTCCACTACAACACCAAATTTCATGGAAATCTGTTCATTAGTTTTGGTGTCATATGCGAACAGACAAATTGATGACGATGCATTCAGCGATTGCATGTCATTAAATTTTCTTTATCGCGACCAGGTTATGCGGATCGCACCCCCCGCCACCCCTATCAAAGTATAAAGAGGAACAAGTATAGTCCAACTGCGGCCATATAAAAGCGTGCGATACGTATTCAGACAGACGCTCGATAGCACGTCTGTATGAGTGCGATCCATACTGGGGCATTCTTAATTCTTTGCTTGTAGTACGTTCGTATACGGCGCTCACACATTCAAGCGCGCGATGTACCTTTTGAAGGAAGAAAAATTACGGTTATTATACTGTGCCCTTAGCTACGCTACTGCCTACACTTCCTACGGTTCTCCGGGCTAACACAGGCCCACTACAAATTGAACCACCGAAGCGCTTACCCAAGTCTTCTAAGTTTTCAACCACTCGCCACTTCATTTATACGCCATTAATTAATGTTTGTAGCGTCATCTACCGTTAAGTAGTCTAACTTTATATACGGCACCGTTGTCCCATCCAACTTGTATTGAATTGAGAAATCGCAGTAACAAATGATTTTCTTGTAATATCGTTAACGTCCGCTAACGAATTATGTTTTATTGAAAACGAACATTGAAAAATTACGTGCCTCGAGCGGAATTCGAACTGGCATGTCTCCTAGCTCTCCACATTTATTTTACCACTTTTCAGGCGTTATTTATAATTATGTGTATCGATATCAAATTACAGCTTTACAAAGACTCCGACCTACCTAACTAAAAGAGCCCCCCTCCCCCCCCCCCCCCCCCCCCCCCCGAAATTCGAAACACGACGACTAAAGAGGCGCTTCTTCAGTGCCGGATTAGGGGTTTCTCTACTACAGGGGTTCCCAATCTTTTTCAGCCCGCGGCGCCCTTACAAGGTTCGTACTTCGTCACGGCGCCCTACCCTAGTTAGCTATTTGAAATAGATATAATGGAATAGATATAAGGATCGATTCGCGGCGCCCCTCTACACTTTCCGCGGCGCCCCAGGGCGCCGCGGCGCACAGTTTGGGAACCCCTGCTCTACTATATTATGCGTGTATTATACATATAAACCTTCCTCTTGAATCACTCTTCTCTATTTAAAAAAAACTGCATCAAAATCCGTAGCGTAGTTTTAAAGATTAAGCATACATAGGGACTGATAGCGGGAAGCGACTTTGTTTTATACTATGCAGTGATTAAGCAATTGCTTTAGGGCTTCACGTCGGGGGGAAAGGGGAGTGTACCAGGATGCCTGCAAAAATGCAAACCCCCCCCCCCCCCCCCCGGGCGAAAAATCAAAGTAGACCTTTTTTCTCATATCACCAGGGGGGGAGGGGCACAGGCGTGGTTTGAGAGACCCTGTGCTATAAGCGTGACCTGAGACATCAGCGCGCTGTTCTTCCTACAACACCGCCGGCAGCCCAGACACCACGTTAGTGTGTCACTTGTGCTTACGGACAGCGTTTTAGAGCCTGTATCGGTCTTGCATTTAATCACAAAGCATGGCTAAAATAACAATGCCATGTTTCACTTTATAGAAAGGCTACATAGAAGTCGAGGACAAAGAAAAATAAAATAACTTGAAATATTATAAATATAGTATTATAAAAAATGCTATTCATATACGTAGATTACAAATCAGAACTAATTACTATTACTAGTTAGTTCAACTAAATATTAACATTTTATTTTCCACATAACAAATACATCTTCAGAATAAAATAATCTGAAATGTTATAATTAACATACCATAAATTATAAACATTGCAATATTTGCAAGTATTTACCAGTACCACCCATGCATTCAAAATACTTATAATAAGAAGGTACACACACCATACTTATCACATGCATACGTAATTTTTTAATCATGGTATTTGCAAGATATTGGCATCATCTCGTTTTTAACTCTTCTCTCAATTTGTAATGTATTAATTCCATGCACACCATGGCGTCTTCAGCGCTATCATGTCCATCGACAGAGTTCTGAATAATTTTCTTCAAATACTCAGAGGACAAATTTCGTAACGCTCTTTTATATGGTGGACCCATCTTGTGAGGAAACAGAACGCTGGTATCAATCACAGTGTCATGAATGAGCTTAAGAGCTTTGAAATCCGATTCTAAGCTGTGGCCAATTAGGATTGTTTTACTGCTGAACATAGCTAGTAGAGTTGCCTGCACTTCCAGTAGGGTTGTTTTAACTTCAGCCATATGTTGTTCAGTTATTCCAGAGTATCTTGTGTTATAATCTACGATGGGATGTAGGGGCCTCACAAGGGTTTCATACACAACTTTGCAAGCCGAATTAATTACTGTTACCCTAGTCAAATCTAAACCATGTGTTGTGTAACACATTTCACAATCTAAAGAGTAAATACCATAATCATCTGATGGTCTTTCAGGAGGTAACGTTGTAACATAGCCCTTAAGATTATCGAAATCAAGATATTCATAAACATGGCTGGGAGCAACACAGCAACCATCAGACATACCATCTTGACTACAGCACTGATATCGAGCCTCACCACGGACTCTATATTTATTGTTCGGGTGGTAAATGCATTCTTCTTTTACAGCTGCAAAACCTTTTTTATCTATCATGAATTCTTTCTTACATCTAGAGCACATTCTTAAATTTCCCACTGGCGGTTTTTGTTTGTTCTGTGCATAAATTTTAGCTCCACCTTTTTTCCCATTAGGGTGAGCCCTCGGAAAACCATTACTCTGTAATAGTTCTTCAGTCAAAATCCATTTTTTTACATTGCTATATAGTTTTGCACCATTAAACTCTTTAGAATCAATAAGTTTTCTGTTTTTATTCTCTATACTCCATGAGCCAGCATTATTAGATTTTCCTGATATAGTCTGAGGAAGTTTTTGCAATGCATTGCAATCTGAAGCTGACTTTTTTACTCCATTGCATTCTTGCAATTCCTTTTTTAGTCTACTGACTGTCAGCACAGCAGAATTTTTATATATTGGCACAGTAGAACATTTTTTACTAGTAGCTAATTCTTCATGCTGAGCTCTAGCATACGCATCTACTGCAGAAAGGTATATATTTAAACACTGATCTATCATCATATTTAGATATGTCGACCTTATATTAGCTGGGATCTTTGAAGCAAGCGGTTCAAGAACACCAGGTCTATCTATAAACTTTTCATTTGGCATATGAGCAACCCTTTGTACACCTTTTTTGACTGTTTGAACTAAAGTTGAACTGGTAGAAGGCTGTAGTTTAGCCGCTATTTGGCTTGGTGGTATAATTTTTTTTGCATTCATCATTGTTGATGCATAAGGTACATGAGCAATACGTATCTTAGTGCTGCTTGGTGGATTTAAATTATTTCGTGCTGTATCTACTTTAGTCGTAGTAGTTTGTTCATTATTGGACAACTGTAAGTTATTTTTTGCAGCATGATACTCTTTAATTTTGGCTAATCTCTCTGCCATAGCTTGTGCAGCATTTAATTTAAAATCTGGTTTAATGGGACGCTTAGGCACAATCTTAACATTTTTATCTAGTGTTCTGGATATTCTCTTTTTAGAAGGAACATACTCTTCCTCAGGCTCATCTTCTGCTTTATTCTCTAAATCTCCAAAATTTTCAACTTTTTCTGTAGGTTCATATTCTTCAAATATTTTCTTACACTCTAAAGCTATTGTTTCTTCATCTGACTCAGAAAGATATGTTTCATCATCATTTTGATCATGATCTAAGTCATCCGAGATATGATGGTTATCAGTGTCTGAAAATCCATTGGTAGATCCATCATCTTGTTTGCTTATTTCCTGTTTTTCTTTTGATTTTCTGGAACTGCTATAAGATTTGTGTTCCTTATTTTTTCTATCAGAACTACTTTTAGAGCTACTGGATCTTTTTAAATCTTTACTAGAGCTTTTTGAGTCCTTTTCTGTGTGCTTTGAGCTCCTATCACTGCTCCTTGAACTGGAATATTTTTTGTCTTTGTGTTTCTCTTTTTTATCTTCCTTAGACTTTTCTTTGTACTTATCTCTACTAGAACTTTTGTGACTCGACTTCCTATTAGAACTGCTTGATTTACTATCATGTTTGTCTTTTTCATGTGATTTATCTTTTTTATCTGCCTTACTTTTTTCTTGTACATTTTTTTTAGAATCAGATTTAATTGGCGATTTTTTATCTTTTTTACTAGCTTCGTTATTGTTCTCTCTATGATCTTTTGATGACTTTTTCTTACTGGTATCATCAGAATGGGACTTCTGGTTAACTTCATGTTTAGGCTTTTCTTCATTTAATATTTGATCTAAAATATCAAATTCTGGCTCTAAATCATCTAAATCATTTAAGTCACTAGATAATTTTGGTTTCTTAACTTCCGGTTCATCTTCATCACTAGAAAAACATGGAGCCAGTGAACGTGGCGTAGGCTGGTAGGTAACTGAAGGAACATCTTTTTTGACAGCTACTTTGGCAGGTTTATATTCTAGTATATTTTTCTTTTTGCTAACACTTTTGTCTGATGGAATATAGTTAATTTTACTTAATGTTTGGTTTTCCACAGGTGAATACTCAGGTAGTTCAGGTTCTACCCCAGGCGTGTACTTCTCCTTAGACTCTGTAGTGCCTTTTGGTGTATACTGATCTAACTGAATACTATCAGTACAACCCGGCGTATATTTAAGAGGAGGTGGTATGAACACAAAAGGTTTGGATGAAGAATCATTATCAAAAGTCCTTTTAATAGGTAAACTAGCTGGTTTTCTGGGCGTGTATGGAACTGGAATATGCCTCTTCTTCTGTTCATTAACATCTTCCATATTTTCTATGTCTACATTGTTGATTTTGTTCAGTTCTGCGATGGGGGTCGGATTGTACGTGGCCTTAGGCGCAGGCACTGCAGTAGTTGTTTTGTTTTGCTCAGCAATGCTTTCTACAGCACCTTGTGGTTGTAAAGTTGCTGAAGATGAACTCTCTGTCTGTTGCAGAACCTTTTGTACCGCCGCCGACACAAGTTTCTGCAGGATCGCTCCACTTTCGATCTCATCATTCGATGTGCTTTGCAATTCTTTTTTAACATGCCGAAAATGACAATAAGGTCGTTCGCATAAACCACTGTCATAAAAAGGGCAGTTAATTCCCTTGAAATAGCCTGTAGAAGGTAACATTTCAGTGTATTTTCAGCTGGTATGAATAAAATACAATAAACGAAAAGTCGGAACCATTCCATCTGACACTTGTTTGCCCACAGATACAGTATATATAGTATGATGATATAGTAGCAGTTTGAGCATTTTTAATGTTGTCTCAAAGATATTGGAACAGAATATGAAAAAAAGGACTCCGAATGAATTATATTCTCCAAGACTCAACAATAAAACTATTGTTTTTATTTTAAATACTCGAGAATACATTTATCGCTTTTCTTTTACGATACCATTTTTAAGTACTATTAAACAAGGGTACACTGACCTACGACGCAGAAACGAGGAGTTCACAAAATAATGTCATGGTCAGCCCCTCTCATATTTCAAAATACACAGTTTCACAAGAACTTGAATGTGATGGAGGTAGCATTTGTGAATATTTCGCAGCAAGAAGTATCACTTTTGCCATGGTTTATCTATAATAGAAAACAATGGAACTATTTAACAAAGTTTTGCACTTAATTCCACGATCCTTTAGGGAACTGTCAAAACTTTTGACAGATGTGTTAGATAAAATTGTTAGCTTTTTCGAATACGGCTATCCCGACTTCGGAGTGTAAATATTATTGCAAAATGGTTGAAGAAGTTGTGAAAGATTATGCAGCTTACTTTAAATTGGATTTGTCAAGTGGTTTCCAGACAGTTCAGGATGTTATTGACAATATGTTGACGCGCCTGGAGGAATTAACAAGTGTCCTACAAATGATTAAAATGAAGAACAGCGAGTGCGGGTCCGCTCTTACGGAGGATATCAGCAAATACCGCAGTGAGATCACTATACTTTCCAAGAAAATAAATACGATTAACGATGTTATCATTGGACTGACCAGCAATGTAGATACACTTGAAAAACAAGTGCTAAAGGCAGAGATTTATTTCAATGTTAACAGTGACAACAAAATAAAAAGTTTTTTGAAGCCTTTCTTGATGAGAAGCAAGGAACCTGTTTCAGCATACACTTCAGGAGTAATCCCACCTGAGAAAGTTGAATTCCCAAGTGTACTCAGTAACTTTGAACAAAATAAAATGTGATATGATGCTACCAAGGTCATAAGTCATAAGAGTATTTTTCAATTATCCCTGAGATCAGTCATTCTAAACCAATTCCTATTAAAATTCTTAAAAACACAGTTCTATAGAACAAATAGGAAGAATGTGATTATAGTTCAATGAAAACAACATGAGTTAAAATTAAATGTTATATTAAGCCTTAATTAAATTAAACGTAAGTTTCGTAACAAAACAAAAACTATTTTATTGAGTTCCTGTAGATCCAAATCCTCCATCTGCTCTCTTTGTCTCAGACAAACTACCAACTTCAACAAGATCTGGATAGTAAATTCTCTCACAAATCAACTGTGCAATTCTGTCACCTTTAGACACCTTAAAATCTTGATCAGAGTGATTGAAGAGCACTACTCCAACATTTCCTCTATAGTCTTCATCTATTACACCAGCTAAAAAAAACAATTGTTGGATATTAATTGTCAGAAATGAAGCAGAATCTGTTTAGGTATAACAAACATCCGGGCAAGGGGAGTAACTCGGTCCTTGTTGACAATTTTACATGAATTTGCTCAAAGGTATTTGCTTCATCATTATTAATGTGGACTGCACTGCAGAGGAATGGAATTCGCTCCCAGTCTGTATTTCCTGACTATATAACTTAGGACTGTTCAAGACAAGAGTGAATAGACTGTTACTGAACTGATGAGCTACATTGTTGGCCTCATAGTTGCTTACCATTAAGCATTATTGAGATCAATTGCAGATGAGTTATATAGTACATTACACAACTAGGGTGGTAAAACAAAGAAAGGCCAAGATCACAGATGTTTGCTGCCCGAGCTGCAAGCGAGGGTCGTAAATATGCGATCGAGGGCTATATTTATTACCTCCCGTGTTGTGTAAATCATTTTATTACTTTATGGCCAGGTGTGGCATAAATAGTACATTACACAACTAGGGTGGTAATACTTATAATTTTTTAATTTTTTGCCTAAAAAATCTAGAAAAAATATATGTATAGGTAGCAAATAGGTAGTAAATCATAGTACATAGAAAGTTGCAAATTAGGGGATCCAACCGCGACAGTAAATGTGGGCAGTCAACCTGACGTCAGAATGACTGCCCACTTTATTCAATAAATATCTTTTTTAAAACTTAGGTAGCAAATATGTAAACATAGGTAGTAAATAGTAGCAAATAGGTAGTAAATGCTGACAGTACTCTAACATTGATCTGCCATTTTGGTCAGTCATTCTGATGCTCACCTCACAGGGTTGTCTGTCCACTGAGTCTGGGGCTATTTATTCTATGCTACAATTACCCATTGATGGTCACTACTCTAGAATTTCTTCTGCCCTAAGAATTTCAGAAAATTTTATTGCTAATTGAATCTATGGTATTGATTGATACATCAAGGACATCTGTGCCTTGAGCAAACCAATTTCGCTGACCAAACAGGAAACTGACAAATGAACAAGCATCATAAAACCAACTGCAGTTTGTATGAAGCTTTGAAGTTTTTCTCTAAGATGTTTTTAGATAAGATGTTTATAACATACCTCCAACATCAATGAAGTTTTTCACAGCTAAGCCTGAGCGTGGAGCTACTCTGCCATAACAACCAGAAGGCAATTCAATCTGCAAGTCAGTCTTCACCACCTCCTTACCGCGAGCAGGGATTACATAGTCATAAGCACTGTAACAGTTAAGAATATCATCAACCATAACAACCAATGCCAATAGGCTTGAGTCAATCAGGAACTAAGAACTACAAGGAACGCACTCCTATCACAAATCGAATGGAGCTAGTTCATCTTATATGATCTTAATTAGTCTTCTGCCCTTCAGTGCAGTACTAGTAATCACTAAGAGCGAAATGGAACAAACAAGTAAAAAGCAACTGAATTACTGCAGGACTACCTGCCATAACTTGTAATTCGCTATAACTTGTAATTTGTCAGGAACAAATTACCTAAGACACGAACTATACTCTGTTCACGATAACAAGCTACTACTTTTTTTTTATAAATAAATATTAGGGGACAATCTTACACAAATCGAACTAGCCCCATAGTAAGCTCAATAAGGCTTGTGTTATGGATACTAGACAACGATATATTTAATAGATACAAATACTTAAATACATAGAAAACATCCATGACTCAGGAACAAATATTCGTGCTCATCACACAAATAAATGCCATTACCGGGATTCGAACCCAGGACCTCCTGCTTCGTAGGCAGAGTCACTACCAACTAAGCTAAAGCGGTCGTCTACTACTACTACTACTAGCTAGTACTAGAAATCGACAACACCTAATTCGCCCGCAATAAGGGTGATGCATCTGCACAGGGTGAGTTTACATAGCAGTCAAACTTCAGTCAACATCTGTCTCTTGTACGGTGAGGACATATTATTCCAGTTTAATCTGTGACTTGGCTTGTTTACTGAACTATCTTCTGCTTAAATAAAGGTTTAGATAAAAATTGGTCCTTTAATGTTAAAAACTCAACCAGAAAAATCATAACAATTTTATAAATAAATATTCCGAGCGACGGCATGGAAGCCGAGCCTAACAGTCAGGTGTTATTGTTTACGCCCACTGGCCCTTTTTTGTCCTTTTCATCTGCATACAAAAGTGCAAAAGAGAGGCCGCTAACTAGCTAGTTATCGTGAATAGGGTATAGGGTATAGTTCCTTTGATTGATTGAACAAGTTCGGTAAATTCGACGGACCCTTTAAAGACCGAGCGGCCACAATTCTAATGCCAATCTTTAAGATGATTCAGACAGCTTTATTGCAAATAGTATATAGGTTATATATAGTCTTAATTCTTAAATAACAATGTTTTACGAGAATCCTATGAAAATTAGCGAAAAACGTACCTTTTTAGGTCGAACCCTGCAGCTTTCTCGGAACCATGCACAGGTGGAAAGGCATGTTCACTGAGGCGTGTAAATTTAAGGGTTGTTTGTACTTCAGCCGGCATTTTAAAAATTCTTATTAATTTGGAGAGCAGCTTATCTTTTAGACTTATATTCTGAAATAAACACAATAAAATGCAGAAGTGAGGTTGAACAACAGAATTGGTGAGCAGGTAAAATCTAACTCTCAACGGTCAACGGAACGGAAATGAATGAATGCATGCAAAGAAAAGAAAAGAAATGAAATTTGACAATTGACATGAGAATTCGCGGCAAAAGAACTCTGAAGTCATCTGCCAAGCCAACCGTTTAGTATTGCCAATTTTCAGATTCATTTAGTGCCAAAAAAATGCTATACTCTTAGATCTGCCATTAGTCTTTTGACACATCATAACACGGATAACACCCATGCTCCTCTATATAAGTATTGCTCGTAGAAATAGGCTCTTTGACAGTGTGAAAAATAATGTAAGAATTAGGGATATTTGTACTAATTATAAGTTTAAAAGCCAATTTACAGCAATATTACTAAAAACAAATGGATGATTAATTTATAAAACTCGCATAAAAATTTATTATCTTTTATCTGTTTCTTCTACGGCGTCAATTATGTTTGAAACGTGTTTTATAAAATAAAAGCTTGAAATATTTTATTTGTGCGAAATGAAATGAGAACTCCCAAAACGTCAAAAAAAATGTAATTTTAGCAAAAAACGTATAGTTTCAAATGATGTTGATAGATGGCGCTGACATTGTAGGTATAATTGCACGTCAATTCTTGTTTTTTGAGCCTTCTCATGTCATTTCGCGCAGACAAAATGTATCAAGCTATAAAATAAAGCTTGTTTATAACATAATTGATACCGTGAAGGCAAATATTAACCTTCTTAATGGTTGTATGAAAAAACGACCACTTCCACCACTTTACCTCATTTTACGTTTTTACTTTGTAGAGTTGGTTGAAAATGTGCTAAACTTAGCACGAAATTAAAAGTGCTAAGTTGGTAACACTAATCATTGACAACTTCTTTCTGACAGCTTGCATAATGGTGCATACACATCAAGCCAACGAACGCCAGCGAAGGTTCGTCGGCACGTTCGTTGGTTCGGTCAACCGCGTACACACCAGACCAACGAACGCCAACGAATGGGTTTCGTTGGCGTTCGTTGGTTCGAAAGGACCCCTAAAGGTGGATTTAGACCAAACGAATTCTAACAGATTCTAACCCCACTCTACCAAATTCTTTGTGTGTACACAAAGAATTTGGTAGAGTGGGGTTAGAATGTGTTAGAATTCGTTTGGTCTAAATCCACCTTAATACCAAGATAAGATAAGATAACACTAACACTCCTTAGTGTGGCTGTGTTCAATCGAGACAGCTTTTTTATAATCCGACCGAGACCAAGATCGAGAAAAATAATACATTAGGTACTTACCTAGGGAGGTAAAACAAAGAATGTCTCAGATCACAGGTATTTGACGCCCGCGCCGAAGGCAAGATAAATATGCGATTGGAGGCTTTCTTTATTATCTCCCGTGGTAAGTACAAAGTTTTACGTCTCCCCCAGGTCAGGAAGTGGGATTTTCTCATTGCGGTTGAGTAAAGTTTGCACCTGAAATCCAGGGCGTCACGTGGAAAAGAGCTGCAAACTTAACTTAACCGGCTTACAAAGACGTATTTTGATCCTATTAAGCATAAATGAACATGACAGATTATGTTGCTATGCCTAACACACACGGTCAGCACAAGTCTGTAACATCCAAAGCGCCACATATAGCACAACATATCATCTTTGTTACTTCAGGCACAAAGGCGTGTGATAATATAAATGGCGGTTTAGACGTTACAGAATATTTGATAACTGTACCACCAGATTAATTATTTAAGAGAATTGGTTTACTCCTGAATATATGAAAAACCAGATGCTTATACTTCCCATACAAACGTTTAACCCCTACTGAATTATCATTTAACCCATAGATACAAATTAGGTACTAAATCTTAGTGTAAAAATATTATGCATATTATGTTATGACACCTACAACTAAGTGAAACCGAAGTGCTCCAGCCATCCGGACCGTCAAAATGGCTGACCACTTTATTTGGTACGCTATAATAAAGATTTTAGAAAGGTACATTTTTTTTATGTCCGGTACAAAATAGTACAAATAAGTAATGCATGAGACCCTATAAAACTACCCAAATCGCCATATGTGTGCCTATAATATTTGAAGAGTTCCCTCAATTTGTCCAAGATTCCACCATCAGATCCTGATTTGGTTGCAAAAGGACTACCTCGGAGGTATACCGTTTCAAATAAACAAAATAATTTTCCAAATCGGTCTAGCCGTCTTCAAGTAATCTAAGAACAAACCTACATGAAAATTTCTCTTTGTTTTGAAGTCGGTTAACTCTAGAAACTCATTTCTAATAAGAAATGCTCGAGATACTATGAAAAATACCAAAATCGCTATATGTGTGCCTGTAATATTTGAAGAGTTCCCCTCGATTTCTCCATGATCCCATTATCAGATCCTGATTTGGTTGCAATGGGACCACCTCTAATGTATACCCTTTCAAACAAAAAAAGAATTTTCCAAGTCGGTCTAGCCGTCTTCAAGTAATCGAAGAACCTACATAAAATTTTCTCTTGCCCAATATTACCGTACGTCCGTGGTTCTCTGACCCTTTTAGGGGCCCCTATTTTTGACGAGCCTGTTCATCCTTTACTAAATTCAAAAATGGGACCACCTCTGAAATACCCTTTCAAACAATTTTTTTTTCAAAATCAGTTCAGCCGTCTTCGAGTAATCGGTGAACAAACACACAAAAAAATAAGGGTTCCTTTTTTACCATTTTCGTACGGAACCCTAAAAAACATACAGACGAATAGAGAACCGTCCTTCTTTTGAAAGCCGGTTAAAAAGGTTTAAAAACTTGGCCAGGCTAATCTCCAAAAATCTCTTGTGGTCCAGTCATCGTGACGGTCACACCGAGACTCTTAAATTCACGATATATTATGTTCCTACAATATGTTCATCCATTATTATATAAAAGCCGAGCTAGACCGGTACATTCTAATTTTAGTTGATTATGATTTATGATCCACAGTCATACTTATTTCACTCTATAAAACTTATAATAGGTACGTCACCCCACCCCAAGTCGTAAGTGGCCATAGTAAAATCCCTCTTCCTGACCAGAGGAAGACGTAAAATTGTGAACACCGGCGGTCGTATATTTATGGCGCTTGCCTGTGGCTCGGGCCATTAACATCTGCGTTCTGGATCCTACAATTTAAAGTTGACATACATACTATTTACACGTTGGTTTGGTACATACATATATCTGCCGTCCACAAACTAAAAGCCCGCTACTTTGTGTGAAAGTTCATCTGGGGGCACGGCAGTGCCCCCGTCAAGTCGAGCAAAACAAAGGCACGGCCGTACCATCCTTTTCTCGAAGCCATTCAGGCCATTTTCAGCCTCTCGTAATTTTGTACTGGCTGAAGCTAGAACCCTGAAATTTCAGGGATATATAGGGCACTAAATATCTCAGTACTAATAATAAATAATAAGTCAGTACGGGGGGGGGGGGGGGGGGGTGTCAACAGAACTCGATTTCCACCGACTTGCCTATTATTTAACCGTGGAGGAACACATTTAATAGGTCTAATAATATGCAAGTCGGTGGAAATCGAGTGCTGTTGATACCCCCTCGGTACGTCTTAGTTTAACTTTACATCTTGAAACTTTTTTGTTGTAGGAGAACTGCGTTGCGAGACTTGCATCTTTTTACATGTACCTAATGTTTTTGATGGGTACGAATTAGCGGCCTTTTAGTTTGAGAACGGCAGATATATGCAAATAATGCAGCTTATTTATACTTAGCTATGACGTTGAAATATACCTAATCATAAATACTATATTTATTATCATTTATCAAATTACAAACTGATGATGACGCGTAATCTATAAAAATTTAAGTAGACACCAGGCCATTTTTTTATTCTTAATCCTCAGCGATCGACCCAAACAATACAAAAAACCTCTACCTGCTACAACGGGGGTCTCGGTTTTGTGCTAGTGAATGACCGATATACGGCGATTATCCTCGTTCTTAGTCAGTTACTTCAAGAAAATGTCCACAGACGACTGGGACCGCGTCGATCAATATTTCGTTAAGAGGTACACGGAAGTTTGCATCATAATTCGATACCGCTCAAATTTGAATCATAAGGGTGACCGACGCCGCGATTCGAGGACGATCCGAACGCGGGCTCGCTCCAACTTCAAACAAAAAGCTCCGACGAACACAAGAGTTTGGTGGATTACAGTGATTCATTCGGGTGAGCCCCCAGAAGGGGAGATTTTTATATTTACATCGTGTCCCTCGCGGCATGCGCGTCGCCTCTCCGCCAGTCGCGCTACTACAGTTTCACACACGAACAACAGTGCAATAAAACTCATGTAAATATTACTCCTACTACAAGATTCTACATAGATTTGTTACTTTTCAAACTATTATTGTGTCAACAGTAGTGATGTGAGTGTAATTTATTGTAAAAAGTTGTGATTTAGGAGTGAAACTATTCTAAACAGTGGTTGTGAGATTGTTTCGCTTCGATCCAAGGAAATGCCGCCCGTTCCCTCTCAATGTATTTCAGGAAGCATTTCAGCAAGGAACTTTTCGTTCTCATAACTCACGCTAGAGGTCAGTGAAGAATTAATAAACTATTTAAACTATGGAAAAGTAGTATTTTATAGGTGTTCCTGATTAGATATGTGTACCTATCTACCTAGCTAGGAGTGAATAGGGTTCAAGCACCGCCGAGCATTATTACCATCCCTTCTCCGCCCTTTACGCATGATCGACCGGTAGAGTTTTGGGGTTCACTGTGCGAGCCGTACTATAGTTATAGGTAAGTAGCTATAGCTACGCACCCTACGGCCGGTGTATGTATACTACACACTATGACTGGTGTGTGTATTGCGTAGATATAGGTAGTTCTTGTCAAATAAAATGTTGTTTTTACTTAGAACGACTAATGATTTTTATTTTTTATTAGAATCATTAAGTAGGGTATGCTTTAAATTGAACATCAATTCTAATTAATGTAAAGAAGTAGGTTAATTAAGGTTCTGATTAGATCGAAGTAGTTAGTCAACTTAGAAATAGCATTTAACTAAGTAAGTACTCGGTTAACTACTCAGGTAGGTATAGTCAGCAGCGTCAATAGTATTATGTGACGAAACGGGGCACGCAAAAATATCTGGTTACGACGTGCTCAGCTAAGAGGGTAGGTATAATGTTATCAGATATTTTTGAATGCGCTCAAGCTAGCTCCCTCATAATTATTTTTCGCGACTGTACTTCTTAAATATATAGTATTTTTTCAAACTCGTGGTAGATTTATCAATCACTCTTTCGTTAAATATATTATGGTACCTATAAGTATTTTGATCTTGGTCTGACACTATTTCTTTCAATCTAATAGGTACGCCAATGCACCCCCTACATTGAAAAATAAAATAGATGTAGTATCTCACATATTCGAAACGAGGTCAATATTTAAGGACCGCTATATCTTTTTAATTTCTCTCTTAATCTAACGAAATACAAAGACTAAATAAAAACTGATTACATAGTTTGTCAATATACACAACATTACACTAAGCGTATTTTTAATACTCTTTATTTTATATCTTAATCGAGCGAATCAAAATCGTTGAATGCCTGCTCCGTCGCGCAGATTATAATTATATAGATCATAACATTTTTATTGATACAGAAATGAGTGAGGCGTCTATACAGCAGTGAATAGCGAGCGACATGTTTGTTTTCATACCGGTCCGAATTAACGTCGCGATTGGTTCAAAATCCATAACTGGCCTCCGAGAGCCAGGTGTCGTTCACACCGCGGCCTCGCGCGCGCCTCGTCTCGTTAATCACTCGTGCTTGCTATTGTTAACGCACGGTGTACAGCCATCTTTGTCAAATTATGGACGATTCCGATTGATTTCAATAACTAATTGTGTTTGTGATATCTAAATGAAACAAAACACGGTTTTAGTGATCTTGACGCTTTGTGTTGGGGTACGAAGGGACATTCTCTTTTGTTTTACTACTAACATCGCTGCGTTGAATGGAAGCGTTACGACTTACGGCGTTAACGACCATTAAAATGATGGATGATGTCGTCTTTTGCAAAAAGAGTATAAAGTGATCGTTATAGTAAATAATATGAAGGGTGCATTTAGTGTTTATGTTTGGGCGTGCATGTGATGAGAACTGCGTCGTAATTTGTCGTACACATTGCATAAATGAGTGGAATGGCGTTGCGGAGCGCGCGGACCGGAGCATGCGCGCCAGTTGCCTCGCAATCTCTGGGAGCGCATTGAGTGTCCTTCGTTTACGTGTTCAGCAAAATGGGAAGGTCGAGATTCCCTGGCAAACCACTCAAATTTCAGAACAGAAAACGTATTAGTGTATTATCGGGTGCAGTTTACCATGAGAATGCTCCGGAGAGCCAACCGCCCGCTCGCGGCGGGACCGCTAATGTTTTCGCTGGAGATAAAGAGGTAAAGCTCCTTTGCTCTGATTGACATTGTTTTAGTTGGATACGTTACATAAATTTAGTTAAGCATACGCGGAAATCTTGTGTTTACGTAATAACTACCAGTATAAACGAGGGGGCGATCGTAAGAAGCGTCAATAGACATCGTACTTTGACATTTCAATAATCCATTTCATGTCAACAGAAATTTTACTTGTATAAATTCGCATGTAGGCAGTATGTAGGTACATAACATAGGTTACACAAATCAGATAGGTAGATGTTTCAATTCCATTGTCTGGCAATCTTGACTTCTTGCTTAGAACAAGTATTAGAAACTAAATTTGTAGAACCTATTCATTGTTGTTTAGGTGGATTTCTTCATGTGGATGTTTCACTCATCCTTAATCTGCATCTTCTTTAAAACGTCAATCATGTAGAATAGTTTACAAGCATTCATCTTATGAACATTAGTTTTATTATACCTCCTTGTAGTAATTGGTTAGTTTATTTAAGGTTAGAAATTTATTTTTGCTGTAAAATATTTTCAGGAAGAAGAAAAGAAAGAAAATAACAATGATAATGAAACCAATGAGTCTAGTGAAAACTTAGTGGGTGACAGTGCAGCAGACAACAAAGTAGAAAAAACCGACTCAACAACCAGTGATACTAAATCTCCTGTCCGCACTCGCTCACAGAACAAAATGGAGCCAGTTAAAGGTGAAAAACCTAAACCGGTGAAGAAAACTGTCACTTTTGGTACTGTTGAAAGCTGTGAAGATATTTTCTTGCCTTTGAAAAAGATTCCTTTAAAGCATCACGCGCCTCTTGTGCCTATTATCAAAAAGAAATCTTCATTAAAACAAACAGAATACTCTACATTCAACAGCATACTTAAACCAGCTAAATTGACAGATTTAAGTTCAAAATCATCTGACCATCATGAGGGGTACCTGAGGAAAAATCTTAATCCACTGTCAAAGCCAATGAACAAGTTCTCACAGTTCAGTGACAGTCGCTGTATATCTCCTCCACCCCGTAACATATCTCCGGTGGAAAAGGAGAGTGGAAGCTCATCAAAGTTTGTTCTACCAGTTAGAAGTGTCCACTCATCTCGGGTTATTAAACCTAATAAGAGATTTATAGATGGTGAAGAACCAACCGCTATAACTGGCACATTGGGTTCATCAAAAGTTCTTAAAAAACCTAAGCTAAAGAGGCTTGTATTTAACAACTTACCCAGAGATGATGACACACCTGAAGATGAATCACCAGATCTTACAAATGAGTCTGAAAAACCTAGAGATAAACAACTTTTAACACCATCAAGTTTATTCAAAGACAAAACTTCGAATTCATTTTCTGGCCTTGGTAGTAACTCCAGGAAGCCCAATGTCAAGCTTGATTTATTTTCTAACAAGGACAAAGAAACTGAAGTTTCACAGGATGAAAATTCTAATGTAGAGGGAGTAGAAAAACCAAAATCCTTAGAACAAAGCAAGTCGAGCAAAGAGGAGAGAGCTGGGCATGCAATGCGTAAGCTTATGGACATATCAGATGCAAGTAGTTCTACAAGTACTAGCAGTGGTTCAGAAACTGAAGAAAGTTGGGATAGTGATAGCCTAGAGGGGAGTGGTGATGAGGAGGAAAAACCACCACCTAGCCCAGAACGTGAGAAGTCCTCAGCTAGTCAGCTTCTGAGTGGCAAAGTAATCATTAGAGAAGCCAGATTGCAATTAAACACCCCAGCACAAGCTACTACTGGGTTAGATGGTCCTTTCTCAGCACCCACGTCAACATGTAAGTTACCAAACATTTCTGTGTATCTTTAAACTGACTTCATAAAAGTATGAGGTTTCTTAGATGTGTGTTTTTCAAATAAAGTGTTCATTTCAATAGTACTAAAGACTGTTTAAATACCATCTAGCTTTCTCTTGTATGAAAATGTATTAATTGGATACTAACTTTCAGTTTCGTCATGCAACTTAATTGCTCAAAGAGTGTACCTGTACACTTTTATTGAAAAACACCCAGTTCATTTGAATTTTTTTCCTTGTTAGAAAATGGCTGAACCAATTTGGCAAATACTTTTTAGTCTGAAAGGATTTTACCTCCCTGGTGGTGCCATAGTCAACAGGTGGGAGGTGATTTAGGTATTTTCAGAGTAAATTGCATTTTTTAATTGAAAAAATTGTTTGAAATTGATGTGTTGAACTACCATGAAAATATGTACAAATCAAGGACCATTAAAACAAGAGGACTGTCATTCTCTATACTTTGGATTTCCAGGCAAAAACTAGATGGTGCTAAAAAACTAAACATTTAACGATGTTATAATTGAACAAAGAAATATATGTAGTACAATAACAATTAGTTTGTAAACAGCTAATAATAAATAAATTCTAACATTTAAATACTGTGTCACGCTTGCAAAATAGAATAATTGTAAATAATATCATTCTTATACCGAGCTTATACATAGATGGCGTTGTAAATATCGGGGAACATGTATGGAGAATAACAGTCCTCTTGTTTTAATGGTCCTTGGTACAAATGGACTTATTGCTAAATTAAATTGTTTACTGGTCAACCGTAGGTCCACACCTTAACATTTTATAAAGTCCTTTTGAGACCTATACTTTTTTGAATCAGAAAGTTAAATCTATTGTTGTTATGAAACAATGATTGACTGTAAAATTATGCTTATGTTTTTGTTTAGGCTAATATTTGTGACCATATATTTAATTTACAGCTCCTATTCCTCCTACTACTGTGACATGTGGCGTGTGTGGTGCAGTACGATTCTATAAGTTCGTAAAGCAAGCTCGTAAGTTTGGAATATATTCCTGTGAGTCTTGCAGAAAGTTCATTACCAAACTGTTGAAGAGAGAAAAGTTGTCACACAAACATGGTACCATTGTTATGCAGTGTATGAGAGAAGAAGGTAAGTACAGATGTAGAAATGCTGTCTGCTAGGTTTGAGATCTCTTTGTATTATGAAAATGTAAAATATTAATTTATAATATATATTTTACCGTCTTTGCTTTTTAGGTAATTGCATAGTACCTCCAATAGTGAGGTCACAACAATGGAAGTTAGTGCGCTCAGAAAATAGATCACGATGTCCAGCTTGTTGGCTGAAAATGTGCTTGAGAGCATTCCAAGTCCCGCCAAGCGTAAGAGCCGGCCTCACAGCAATGCTGCCTCCCTCAATGAGGGCTAGCGTCAAACTTTCTGGACCTATAGTTCAAGTTAATCCACTGAGGCTTGGTACTGGCAATACATGGACGAGTCCATCTACGCCAGCATTAACAAATGCACCAACTAACACTGAAAGTGAAAATAACATCTTTATGCCTTTGAAATCTAACAAAAAGTCTGAAGAAAATATTGAGAAGGTTGAAAAGATCGAGGTATGTTGTTGAAAAAATGAGTTTGGGAAAGAGAATGGGAATAAATCTATTTTTTTTTTAACCCATTATTTTTCTTATTTACAGGACAAGACTAAGAAAGATAAAGTGCCAGTGGCAGAAGACAGTGAAGATTTTAGTGAGAATAGAAAGCGTCACATAACAAGGGTTAAGGTCCGTAAGAAAGATAAAGCTGACTCTAAACAGTCTGAGGATCCAAAACGACAAAAGGTTGAACTTAAAGGGCCCAGAGTCAAACATGTGTGTCGCAGCGCGTCAATTGTTTTGGGTCAACCAATTGCAACATTCCCTACACAAGAAGAGAAGGAAAAGCAAGATAAACCAGTATCATTGGAAGAAGACAACCATTTGTTACCCATTGTAGAAAAAGATGTTACTGCTCCTAAAGTGCCTATCTGTGATATTGAAATGGACTCTGAGAATAAGGCTCCTCAAACACTCCCTGAAATTACTGCTGGAAAAGAGGTTGACGTGGAAATGCTGGAGCCAAAGAAAAGGAAATTGGATGTTGAAGTGCCTGTTAAACTTCCATCCAAACAAGAGTCCAGTGAAGATGAGACTATCATGGATCTCATACCGAAAAAGACTGTCATGAAACCTCTTACAAACATCACAAATGTAAGTTTGCCAATGTTTAAAAAATATTATTACTAAACTTAAAGTTTATAACAATAGAATTCAAATAAATGAATATTATCAATTAATGATGTATTAAAATCAGAAACATCTTTTCAAAATCAGTTAAAATTAAAAATCATAGATAATAATTTTCAGATCTCAACAGCTAAACCTTTTAATTAGGGATGTAACGATACACAGTTTTGCCGATACGATACCGATACCGATATATAGTAGTTAATATCGGCGATACCGATACCGATATCTTAGCTAAATAATGAAGTATGAACTTTAGATATTTGTATGTCCTTATTATCAGTAATAGCAATGACTACTGGCTATATTTACCAGAGAGTCAACCTTGAAAGTGTAAAGTAAAAATAAACAAATTGTCAACTCAAAATTCAATTTTTTTTTTTATTAAGAACCAAAGATTTAATTAACATAGTAATTATCATTGCACAAGGTAATAGACCAATACATAAATTAAGTCAGAAATTGAAAATACTTTTTGCAGATTTTTTTTCATACAGCAAATTCTTCAAATATCGGTTGTATAATATCGGCGATACCGATATATCGGCCGATATATCGGTATCGGTATCGTTACATCCCTACTTTTAATATAATTACAGATGCGAGGGAGATCTCAGAAATTCAGCCAAAATCGGCCGGAACTGATCTGTGTCGACTTCTGGGAAAGCTATGATCCAGACGAAGTTTGTAGCTCAGGATTCGGTGTAATCGGAACTGCGCCATTCACCGTCGCAAGGTTATGCTTCTTGTGTGGAAGTGCCGGCAAAGAAAAGGTAATTTTTTTTAATGTAATCTTATAGGTATTAGCATATATTCACACATATATATATACAGGGTGATTGATAATTCGACCTATACCTTGAAGGGGGTTATACTAGAGCTCATTTGCAATAAATTTAGCCCAGTAAACTAGGGGTCTAAATTTGATAGTTATCAAGTTATTTAAGTTTTACGTTTTTTTAGAAAAAACCCGCCTTTCGGACTAAAAGTGATAATTATGAAAAAAGTACTTCCATTTGGCTGGTATAAACTTTGTTTTCTAAAAGCCAATGAACCAATGACTACTTCAAATAAAAATCTGTGTCAAAATTTCAGAATTATCTTAGAAATAAACGGTCATAAAAACCAAAGTCATAATTTTTTTTTTCGATTTTGTTACAACTGATGAGAATTACTTGAAAAAAATGTACGGCACTTGATGTAAAAACTACAGAAATAAGTTCCTCAATTAATAAGCTTTCCAAAAAAGTACAAATGTTGTCAACTTTTTCAAAAATCTTGAAAATAATAATAATAATTCCAGAGCAGGTAGCGGTTTCGCAAAAGGCGTACCTGGCCCGGAGCCGCGTTGTTTGTGTCACCTTTATTTTTCTGAGAGCTTCAATTGACCTGCCTCGGTATCTTATCTTATCTAATTAGGGGTGAGATCTGGGTACATTGCGTTCGGTTCGTGTTCGGGCATGTTCGTGACTAACCGAGGTTTAATTATCTTCATTCAGTAAGTGATCAATCAATTACTTTTGACCTTCTTTCCAACTCGGACGTACTAATTTCTTAAAAAAAATGGCTGCTTATCAAAATGAAGAATACGCGGATATCCTGTACTGTTACGGGTTTTGTGATGGCGGCTCCGCTGCGGCTCGCAGAGAATATCAACGACGCTTCCCCAACCGCCGTTTACCTGATGTAAGTGTGTTTGGTGCGACGTATCGACGTATTCGAGAAACTGGATCGGTTCAACGTCGTCAAGCTGATGCTGGAAGACCTCCAGTCCATGATCCGGTTGAAGAGGAACAAATCCTGGAGTGTTTCCGCGCGGATGGCACTACATCAACAAGGATTGTGGCTAACCAGCTTGGGATAACTCAGTGGAAGGTTTGGTTCACATTACATTCAGCACGGCAGTATCCATACCACTACACTCCAGTACACGCTATCGAGGAGGGAGATCCTGCAAGAAGAATCGATTTCTGCAGATTTTTGTTGAATGCTGACATCGAAGACCCGGAGTACCTGAAGAACATTTTGTGGACAGATGAGTCCAACTTCGACCGCGACGGAATAACTAACTACCACAATCTGCATTTTTGGGCCCCCAAACATCAAAACCCACGGAGGTCCAGAGAAGGAGCTCACCAGCACAGATTCTCACTAAATGTCTGGATGGGTATTGTGCACGACAATTTGATCGGGCCATTCTTTCTGCCGGCACGATTAACCGGTGACGCGTACGAGAACTTTTTGAGGGACGAACTACCTATGCTGCTGGAGGATGTGCCGCTTGCCAGAAGGATAGCCATGGTGTATCAACACGATGGCTGCCCAGCTCACTATTATCTGCGTGTGCGACATTGGTTGGATGTGAATTATCCAGAAAAATGGATTGGTCGAGGTGGTCCGATCCCTTGGCCAGCGAGAAGTCCCGACTTAACTCCATGCGACTTCTACATTTGGGGTCACATGAAGGCATTAGTCTACGACAGGCCAATTCGTGATGTAGAAGATTTACGAGAAAAAATTGTAGCAGCTGCCCAAACTATTAAAGAAAGTCTGTCGACGCGGGTTACAGTCAGTGAAGTACGTACAAGACTTCGTGCTTGCATTCGCAACCGAGGCAGGCAATTCGAACAAGATTTGTAGTTGTAATTGTAATTTATTTTAATTATTTATTTATCGTATGGCGAAACATTACCCTGCGTGCTTCTTTTTGTGTTTAGTAATAATTTAATTATTTTAAAATAAAATTTTATTTAGAAACTGGTTATTTTACTGCTTTTGCAATCTTATTCCTACCAACAAGCATTTGATGTAAATAAATTAATATCGTGCTTTCTGCATGAAGAAACACAAAGTAAGCAGACTGGCTTCAGGTCCGGTATGCTTATTTCTGTCAGTCATTAGGTATCATTATTACTTTCAATAATTAACTAATTGGTCACCTCATTACTGAAAAAAATAATTAAGCCTCGGTTAGTTAGTTAATGATTTGTAAAATAATTAGTTAACAACGATACGTCCAATTGGAAAGACGGTTGACAGTAATTGATTGATTACTTATTGAATGAAGATAATTTAGCCTCGGTTAGTTCGTTGGATTATACGAGGTTCATGCTATTATTCTTTGTTTTGATAAACAATAATTCATTTCATTTGTAAAATAAATAAGTTAACAACGATACGTCTGAATTGGAAAGAAGGTCGAAGGCAGATAATTGATCACTTACTGAATGAAGATAATTAAACCTCGGTTAGTCACGAACATGCCTGAACGCAATCTACCCTGATCTCACCCCTAATAAGGTAAGATAAGATACCGAGGCAGGTCAATTGAAGCCCTCAGAAAAATAAAGGTGACACAAACAACGCGGCTCCGGGCCAGGTACGCCTTTTGCGAAACCGCTACCTGCTCTGGAATTATTATTATTATTTTCAAGATTTTTGAAAAAGTTGCCAACATTTGTACTTTTTTGGAAAGCTTATTAATTGAGGAACTTATTTCTGTAGTTTTTACATCAAGTGCCGTACATTTTTTTCAAGTAATTCTCATCAGTTGTAACAAAATCGAAAAAAAAAATTATGACTTTGGTTTTCATGACCGTTTATTTCTAAGATAATTCTGAAATGTTGACACAAATTTTTATTTGAAGTAGTCATTGGTTCATTGGCTTTTAGAAAACAAAGTTTATACCAGCCAAATGGAAGTACTTTTTTCATAATTATCATTTTTAGTCCGAAAAGCGGGCTTTTTCTAAAAAAACGTAAAACTCAAATAACTTGATAACCATCAAATTTAGACCCCTAGTTTACTGAGCTAAATTTATTGCAAATGAGCTCTAGTATAACCCCTTTCAAAGTATAGGTCGAATTATCAATCACCCTGTATACAAAACAAAGTGGTGTTATGTTAGAAAGTGAAGTGAAATTATTTACCTTCACATAATTTTTGTTTGTCAAAGATGGAGTTCTTTTCATATGTGAAGCAACTGAAAGTCATATAAATTTATGAATACTTAAGGTGCTTTGAGCTGCAACTTGGCAGTTTTCTATGAAGTACATCATATTACAAATAGCCCAAATGCATTTCAGTGGCGGCGTAAGCCAGTCGGGTACCCGGGGCCGAAAGGTCTACTTTTTGATTTTTCGGGGGGGGGGGGGGGGCACGGCACCCCCGCGTCACGCACCAGTGCTTGGCACCCGGGGCGTTCCGCGATCGAGGGCTTTCTTTAGTACCTCCCGTGTTGCGTACATCATTTTATGTCTACACTTGGCCAGAAAGCGGCTTTTTCCGTACGCGCAGCGGCCATAAAGTGCGCTGCGCGTACGGAAAAACCCGCTTTCTAGCCAAGTGTAGACATAAAATGACTCGCTTGCAGCTCGGGCCGCAAACATCTGCGATCTCGGCCTTTCTTTGTTTTACCACCCTAGTTGTGTAATGTACTATTTCATCACACTTGCTCGTAAAGGGTGTCATAACACTCGGGCTGATAGACCAGCTCGAGCCGATTTATGTGGGAGTTATAGATTTTTATAACCCACGGGAGGAAAAACTGTATGAAAATCTGTAATTCCCGAGGGAGTTATGAGTTTAGTTTTACCCGTACGTAATTTCAGACTAAGGAGGTTTCAAATCAGCCAAGGCTTATTTCCCATCTTCAAAACTTGGTTACAGAACCAATTTTAGTGTATATGGTTTTTTTAATATTATTTCGGTAATTTTAGACATATGGTACAATAAGAAATGCAATATTTCAATAGATATTGCACCTGTAGAAGTACAATAATTATGTAATAGGCTTGTGTCCTAAATTTTGTTTCTGATGTAAATTGATTCTACTATTTATGAGGAAAAAATATATACCTATAACTACTACACTTGGATTACTATAACAGCCACAAATTATAATCAAAAGTAGCCGACCGCACCGAGCGTTTAAAACAGCCCATACAAAACCGACGTACCCTGTGACGTCATCTCTTGTCCTCGCTGTACTAAGTCTGTATGAAAAAAAAATAGCATTTTGCCATTTTAAGCACGATAAAGTGCGTTTAAGCACATAGTTGTCATACATTTACTTTTTCAGTGTAATAACACTGAAAAAATAAATGTATGACAACTATGTGCTTAAAACGCACTTTTTCGTGCTTAAAATTACACTGAAAAAATAAATGTATGACAACTATGTGCTTAAACGCACTTTATCGTGCTTAAAATGGCAAAATTAAATATAAGCATTCCGAAATTGACTTTAATTTTTCTTTTACGACGATAAAAAATATCGTTTTTTTTTAACTTTGTGGTCTCATATCATAACTTTATATTTTTTATACATTTTTTGTTTATTTCTTCTGTGTTATGATAATTTAGTATTTTCCAATCCATGTGACTATATTATGTTGTAAAATTCAACATTAGTCAACATACCCATTTTCATGCAAGTTCCCTTGGTTATTGCAGATGCTGGTGTGCACTAGTTGCTGCGAGTGGTACCACACGTGGTGCGCGGAGGACGCGGCGCGCGGCGGCTGGACTTGCGCGCGGTGCGTGTCGTGCGCGGCGTGCGCGCGGCCCGCGGCGCGCCTGCGCTGCCGCTCCTGCGCCAGGCACTACCACGCGGCGTGCCTGCCCGCGCCGCCGCCCGCGCATAGAAGCGACTGGCCTCAGGTCTCTATCCTTTTAAAGTCGTAAAAATAGGGATGACGACTGGGTTAAAACTATACAGGGTGATTCGGGAGACGTGAGCAGGATCAACCCTACGGCTTCAGTATACTATAAGCTACTGTTCCGTACCAGTATTAGTTAGATTAACGTAATTTTTTTTGGTGTTGAAGACAAAAAGTTTTACGTCATTTACGACTTTCATGGTCAATCTAGGATCAGAATACTTTCTTTAAGTACCAATAGTTTTTGCTTTACCTGTGAATGTTTTTAAACATTGACATTGCTAAAATGACAACGACAATTTACTTTCTTCATAGTCAAAGTGCTGTCATAATAGTTAAAAAGGTTTATTACTTTTACCATTTTACTTTTAGAGGGACCATGATTGTAAATAATGAAGTTTTGTATGTACTTAACAAAAAGTAAAAAGAAAGGAAAAAATACGTGGGTGTTTCACTTAAATACGATGGTGAACCATCCATTAACGTTTACTGAATCCGTAGGGTTGATCCTGCTCACGTCTCCCGAATCACCCTGTATAATTCTATTTACTCCGTCAGTTAGATTATGAAAAAAATATGGAACACGTATTTTTTGGTTTATCAAAATATTAAAAATCGACAAAGTTATAGATCATCAAACTTCTGGAGTGGGGGCTTGTGACGTCACTCCTAGGTGAAAATTGTACCAAGGAGCGACGTCACTCGAAACTTCTAAGCACTGTATCCTCGTCGTTTTTTGTTTGTCAAAAGTAAAAATACGTGTACAATATTTTTTTAAATCTAACTGACGGACTAAACAGTTTTTTAGTCATCTAGCCCATTCTCTATTTGTTCACGTAGCACGCAAAGACTAGAACAGATTTTCTTGAGATATACAGTCAGCGTCAAAATAGTCTGTAACATGACGTGCCTGCCTGCCTGCACCGCCGCCCGCGCATAGAAGCGACTGGCCTCGGGTATCTATCCTTTTAAAGTCGTAGAAATTCTGTATTTGTTCACGTAGCACGCAAAAACTATAGAACAGATTTTCTTTAAATATACAGTCAGCATCAAAATAGTATGTAACGAGAAAAGCGTCAGATATATCGTCACAAAATAGGCGCATATCAGTTGTAGAGTTGCAGAAAACTAGCCCGCGTAAACATAACCTATCGTCACACACGTGCGGATAGTAATAAAGATGTGTTGCGATACTTATATTTGGTGCTTTGGATGTTACTGACTGTACAAATAGATTATACCTCTGGTCAACATTTGTGTCATTCTCAGGCGAATGGTACTTACACAGTATAATAGCAGTAATTTTTCTTCCTACGAAACTTAAGAAAGGTACATCGTGCACTTGTATGTGTGCCCGCCGTGAACGACCGCACTACAAGTAGTTTTAAAAATGCGTACGAATGCTCCAGTATGGATCGCGCTGTCTGCGCCTCGACCTTGAATACGTATCGCGCGCTCCTAAATGGCCGAAGTTTGACTACTTGTATGTCTTTATATTTTGGTATTTACAAGATATCTGATTGTCAATAAGAATCTAGCAATAACAGTATCTTCATTGTGAGACACGGCTCGACAGTGGCTCGACATGACATCTCCGGTTCCTTTGTCCATCGATGTAGAGTGAAAAAAAAACGGGTTGTTTATCTGACTCTGATAATAGTACATTACATAACTAGGGTAGTAATACAAAGAAAGGCCGAGATCGCAGAAGTTTGCGGCCTGAGCTGCAAGCGAGGGACGTAATTATGCGATCGAGGGCGTTCTTTATTACCTCCCGTGTTGTGTACATCATTTTATGTCTACACTTGGCCAGAAAGTGGCTTTTTCCGTACGCGCAGCGTGCGGAAAAAGTCACTTTATGGCCAAGTGTGGCATAAATATTATTGCGTCACATTAGCGAAAGCGAAACTTGTCACTTGTTACTATAATGTGGAACATAAAATGAATGTCCTGTTTTTTTCAGATTTGCAGTTCCTGCCTGAAATGCAAGAGCTGCGACAGTGGCCGTGTGAGCAAGTTTGTAGGAAGCCTACCATTCTGCGGACCATGTTTCAAATTGCGACAAAAGGGCAATTACTGTCCTCTGTGCCAAGCATGCTACAGGGATAACGATTTTGACAGCAAGGTATTTTTTTATATTGCATAGATGAAATTTAGAAATCAAGGGGATAATTCCAACTACTTTAATAAATAGCATATTTTTTGCTTTTTATACTTGTTACGTTATTTCGCGCAGAACAATTTTATAATTTGTTAAGCTATAAAATACATTGCAACCAACATTGTTATTGTTAACATGGATTTTCTTTTAATTTGTATAGAGAACCGGGTTCGATTCACCTTAAACATTTTGAAAATCGAAAAGAAAGTAAGATGTGAGATCGCAGTTTACAGATATTGATTTTTTTTATGTCTTTCAGATGATGGAATGCGGTTGGTGTGCGCGGTGGGTTCATGCCAGCTGTGAGGGATTGTCAGGAGAGGAATACCAGCTGCTGTCAGCTCTGCCACCGTCAATTGAATACATCTGTTGTAAGTGCATGCCGAATGACCCGCCATGGAGGAAAATGTTGACTGAACATCTAAAGGGAAGATTACTACATCTGTTAAAGCTTCTTGCTAAAAACAGGAAGGCTTGTGCGCTCCTAAAATTAACACCGCACAAAAATACCCCTGTGCCTAACAAGCCATATCGCATTATGTCGCCACAAGCGATTAGAAAACTCCACTTTGACAACGTTGATGAAGATATGGAGAACACTAGCGAGACTAAAGTATACAGGAATATATCACGAGGTCGGCGAAATAACTTCGCGCAAAAATCTGATGACCCAAACTCGTCACAAATATGGCATTGCTCGTCATTGCTGACAGATGATGACATGGAAAAAGAGGAGATTCCTCACCCTTTGCATAAAGTTGTTAATCTCCAAGAGCCTCTTATGCAAAACAAAGAGATATGTTTCACTACTGGCCTTTTTGGCACCAAAACAGAATTTGATACTCCCTGTGTTGAAGTTCATGAGAACAATCCTGTTCCTAAAACGGAAAAAGCAACAACGATGTTGCCCACCACAGTACATGACGATAAATATGAGGCTATTTCTGATGACGATGAACCAGTTAAAAGTTTTCCGCAAGCACGCAGTGAGCAAGAGTTAAGTCCAGCTGTAATACGCAATCCAAGTACGTCTGGCCTTGCTACTGGGATTGACGAATTAAGTAGAATAGTTTCACCATCATTGCTCGACATCAAGAAAAGAGTGAACAGTGATGAATATGTTTCGTTGAAAGACTTTAATCATGACATGCGAGAAGTTATACAAAGAACAATTAACGAAGACTTAAAAAATATATACAAGGAATTATTCTCAGAAACGTTTCCATGGTTTGACTGTGAGAACAACTGTCTTCAACCAAACTTAGAAGTTGAAAGGGATCAAGAAGATACAGAATCTCTAAAAGACCATGAAATAACTGATGATAAGGGTGCTAATATAGCGGCCCAGTCTATTGAGCGACCAATAGACCAAATTGTACCAAAGTTAGAAGTTGAGGGTCAAAAAGAAGATGAAGACTTACTGGAATTTTACCCTATGGTGGATTCGAGAATATGTGTCCTTTGTAAAACTGTTGGAGACGGTTCTCCGGCAAATGAAGGCAGATTACTGTATTGTGGGCAAAATGATTGGATTCATGCAAATTGTGCTCTATGGTCAGCCGAAGTATTTGAAGAAATTGATGGATCCTTACAAAACGTCCATTCAGCGATATCTAGAGGAAAGATGATTAAATGCGCTGCCTGCGAATTAAAAGGTGCTAGTGTCGGTTGCTGCGCCAAAAACTGTAGCGAGACATATCATTATGCCTGTGCAAGGAAAGAAAGTTGTGCCTTTATGGATGACAAAAGAGTTTTCTGCCCAACACATGGAAAAGATGTTCCAAAAATAAGCCTGCAAAAAGATGCCGATTTTGAACTAACAAGACCAGTTTATGTAGAACTTGATAAAAAAAAGAAAAGGTACAGTGAAATCAAGAAAGTGCAATTTTTGATGGGATCATTGACAGTAAATAGTCTTGGAAAGATTGTGCCCCCTGTATCAGACTATGAAGAATTCTTAATGCCTGTGGACTTTTCATGTACGCGCCTGTTTTGGTCTTGTAAAAAACCATTGAAGATAGTTCGATATACTATTAGAACCAAACTTATTTTAGCAGAACCAATGCCTGGGTTTGATTTTGGAGTGAATATCACAGTAGATCACTCAATGGATGTGCAAGTTGTAGATAGAGTAATGGCCGAAATAGGTGCTTGGCACGAAAGTCTGGAAACAGGATCGGCAAAACCAGCTTTTATGCTTAAAAATGATAAATCACCTATCAAATTTGGTAATGCGTTGACTCTGGAAGATTTAGCTGTTAAACAAGTTGTTGAGCATTTGTTGGATAATGTCTGTAAACTAGAGCAACAAGATGAAGAAGAACCTCAAAATACGGCAGATCTATTGCCACCAGAACTTAAAGATGCTATATTCGAAGACCTTAATCATGACCTTTTAGATGGCATTTCCATGCAAGACATATTTCCTAAGTTGATGTCTTACGAAGACCTTGTTGCTATGGATTTAAAGAATGAATTTTACGGCGCTATTGGTCAATCTGATGACAAAACTAGTGATAAATCGGATTCGCGTTCGACAACTGACTTTATCGATGAATTACTAAATGCTCGGTTGGAATCAGGAAGCAAGGAACTTAAACGAAGTAAATCGGAAATGCTTTTACAAAACCATAATTTGAAAAGTTTATCTACTGGTAGAGGGCAACAAAGATCGAGCAGTTTGACGTGGAATAATAAATTTGATACAAGCTTATTATCTTCTACGATAAAACGATGCAAAATGGGCAGAACATCTACAGTTACTGGTAAATTAAACTCAACCCAGAGAGTAACAACTGTGGACAATTCACTCGAGCCTATTAAAGAAATTGAATCAATAACCTCAGATAAGAAAGTAAAATCTGAACCCAGCAGTAGCAGCACTAACACTGCTGTGTGTGACGAATCACCTCACACAAGTGGGATCAACTATCCCGCTGCATCACCTAAACCAAAGGACGAAAATAAAAACGAGAAAACAGACAAGTCTGATGGATATTATGCTACCGGTTTCATTGACTTCTATACAAAAATACAATGCAGTCCGATATCGCAATTAGACGGTACCGCGGACTGGTCAGGATCGGAAAGTACCTGTAGCTCTCGGCCAAATAGCCCTCGTGATGACGACTTTTCTCCTATATCACAACTAGATGGAGCTGAAGACAACCACCCAGGAAATGAATCTATGAGGAATCAAACAAACCAGTATCTCTATAGGGCTAGCGGTTCAGAAAGCACCTATACTGTAACTATTGCTGGAAATTCTATCAGTGGCCAGCCCGAACTTGTTATGAGGCCTTTGGATGATGTATCGGGGATTTCGGGACAAATAGAGCAACCTGTACGATGTGACAGATGTCAATGTACGTACAGAAACAAAGAGTCATATGACAGACATGTTCCATCTTGTGATATGATGTCCACAAGTGAAAGTGAGAGTGAAAATCCCAAATCACCTGAAAATAGAACTTTAACTACACTTCAGAACGCTTTTCAAGGTGCTTTCGCTCAACCTATGATCATCCATGCAGGTGTTGTTAGTGGCACAGAAAATACAGTTAAAGCAGAAAGTATATCTGCTAGGCGAACGTCAATTAATACAAGACAGATCACAATCAATGGCACTATAGTAGAAACGCCATCACCTGGTCCAACAAATGAAATGACGATGACAATAACAGAGCAGATGAAATCTGGAACGGTAATTTTTGATCAAAGTAAAACAACAAATGTGCAAGTGTCTGCTAATCAACAAGTTCTATCATCTCCTCAGATTGTAGTTACACCACAAATGTTACTACCCCCTAAAACTAGTTCAGCAGGTGGACAAAAAATGATGGCACCACAAATCATCACTCAGCCAGGTGTCCTTCCCTACAATATTTGTGTAAAACCAGGAAATGCTACATCAAACATACAGCAAATACAAAGTGGAACTGATATGGCACAGCTTCTGTCAGGAGCAGGAGGCATACAAGTGATTTCGTCAAATTCAAATCAAGTTTTGACTATACCATCAAATCAAGGAAATATCACTACTATGGTACAAGGGAAAAGTCAGGTTGCTAATTTTCCAAATATGGCTAGTGCTTCATCTCTTACTTTGCCTGTGAATTCAATTCAAGGTATGCCAAACGCTTCAATAATTCAAAATATTCAACCAATGATACGACCACAAATTCAAGGAAATCCAACTATTGTTGTGCCTGCTATGACTGCTCAAAGACTGACGTCCCCGAATACACATAAACAGCATATAATTTTGCCTGGGAATCCTCAGAAATCTCCGAAAAAGCAGCCGGCACCGGTTCAGCCTAAACCAATTTTCCAAGCCACCAACCGCGCTAGAGGGCGACCGATTCCAAAACCTACTACAATTAAAAGACAAACTAAATTGGAAAAAACGTTTACAACCATAAATCAATCTCCAATTGGAACCGGTAACACCGTGATTCAATTACAAACAAATAACCAGTCTGGCCAGCCTTCAATAATAGTGCAGCCTGTCGCTAATCAAAATTTAATGTCTGCTTATGTAGAAGCCTTGTCTCAACAGCAAAATCAGAACATGCAGTACATTGCGACAATCGCACCGCAAGGAGATTTTAAAACGGCACCAACACAATTTATCTCGCAAAGTGGACTTATGCCTCAAACGTTTCAAATACAGCAAACAGAATCGGGAGGTTTGGTTGCAGTACCTAGTGGAGGTATCCCAGTACTATTACCTCAAGGAAATGTTGGAATCTTGCCTCAAGCTATTCAGCAAGGTGCAACTATATTGCCTCAAGGAGCTTTACAGACTCAGGGTATCATTTCTCAGGGTCCTAATGGCCCGACGATTTTACCACAAACTATACATACACAAAACGGAGCCACCATTATACCACAGGGAACGATTCAAGGCCTGACACCTGGAAATATAACGTCGCAGACTGCCACGCTGCTGCCTAATAATACTCTGCAAACAGGAGGGGCGACAGTTGTACCGCAAAGTGGAATCGGAAATGGACAAATACAATCACAAGGCAATACGTTGATATCGTCCGGACCCGGCGCAACCATATTACCACAGGGAACTTTGTTGCCACAGTTCTGTAATGATCAAGTTATTCTTGGGTCGACTCCTACTCTTGAAATGGTAACTGATCCTTCAGGATGCATGTATTTAACCACAACACAGCCGGTTTATTATGGTCTTGAAACGATAGTGCAAAACACCGTGATGTCGTCTCAGCAGTTTGTATCCACAGCAATGCAAGGAGTACTTGCACAGAACAGTAGTTTTTCTGCAACTACAACACAAGTGTTCCAAGCTAGTAAAATAGAGCCCATAGTTGAAGTTCCTACTGGTTATGTTGTAGTAAATAATGTTGGCGAAAGCGTCAATCAAACAGCATCGTCGGCACCAAACGTAGTTGCAGCTCAATCTGTCCAATCATCACCACAGTCGCTGAAGGTTAAAACACCAGTGCCTAATTTGACTCTGCAACCTCTGCCCGATAAGTTAGCCAACAACAATGCAAACCGACAAACTCCGAAAGTGATACAAATGAGTCCAGCATCTTTAACGATGGGATCACACGCTGGGCCTACTATTATAACAGGACGCCAGAATATAAACCCAATTACGTCGCAAATACACGGAATGACGATATCAAGTACTCCTCAGCATTTCCACCGCTCTAATCTATGCAAACCAAATAATGTTTCTATGTCGCCAAGTGTCACTTTAGTATCCTCGACAGGACAACCAATTATGGCGATCTCACAATCTGTACCACATTCAGCTCCATCGTTCTCAATACAGTCCATTCCCATATCGCAACCTATTGTTTCGAGTTCAATAGCGCCATCAATTAATAAAAATAACATGAAAATGGAGAATTCACATGTTATAGAGATAAGTGGTAACCTGCAAGAAATTTCAAACTCATCATGTATGCCAACCATAAGTGTTACTCAGAGCCTGAAGTCGCCAACTCCATGGAGGCAACTTACTCAGCTGACTCCAATAAGCAGTGCAGACAATAAGATGGAATTACAGAACATGACAGTTAAAACAAGCAACGTCAATGCATCTACTATTAATTTGCACAGTAACATAAATACTCCCCTTTCTTGCAGACCACATTCACACAACGAATCTGAAAAAGTTAACCAAAATATATTGGTGCCGATGTCAAATAATAGTGCTACTTCTAGTGTGAATCTGCATTCGCAACAGTTTGAATCTAACGTCAACGTTAGCCATCACACATCTCATACAACATCCAATAACGTAATTCAGATTACGGCAGGAAATATTTACCCTCCGTGTTCAGTCATGAACAGCAACTTCGACGCTGATACGTCATTAAAATTAAGTAAAATTAACGCCTTGTCAAAGGCTGAAGGTGGGCATATCAACTTCTCCCAAGAAATAATGGCGTCCCATTCACAACAACATTCGCAAAACGAAAAAGCGTTTCAAAACATGGGAACCAATGATAACAAGCCAAATATGGATAACGTGAATAATCAGATAAATATACACAAAATGAACAGCTGTCAGGTGGCGAGCAACATGAACAATCATATGGGAAACCCACCAGCTATCAGTATAATACCACACAACGTAATGCGACCTCAAATGCAGCATAATCAGAATACGATTTCAGTTTCCAATAATCAGAACCAAATGTGTACAATCTCAAATGCTACTGCTCACGGACAAATGCAAATTATTAATTCTGGTAATAATGCTCATCAAAATATGAACATATCATGTGAAGAAATTAGCAATAACCGAGTGAACACGACTATTACTACTGAAAACACCATGCAACAAAGCAATCAACAACATGACATGAACTCCTCCATGAATACGCCAAACCTGCCACATGGCAATATGCAAATTATTTCCCATGATAATACGAATTCTAATCAAATTCACATAATGAACGGACAAATTCAACACAACAGGCAAATGGATAACAATACCCAATTACAGCAGTTGAATCAAGGAACGTTAAATAGATCATTTCATGAAAATATTTCGTCTGGACAACAAACTCATAATCAAAGCAATATGCTCTCTAATCGAAATACTCCTGATAACAATTTGATGAACCATTCTATGAATATGCATAATTTGAATAACAATCATAATATGAACAGAACTTCTACTGAAATAAATCACATGCACAATATGTCATCATCAATGCCTAATTTAAATAATATACAAAACAATCGAATGGTTATCGAAAATATGCAGTCACATAGCATCAACAATATGGGCCATCAAATGCATTCTAATAGAACAATGGAGGGAATGCATAACTCACAGCTTCATAACATGCAACAAATAAACCATCACTTAAACAGCAACAGGCCACAAATAGATAGTAATAATATGCAAAATAATCAACAAATTTCTATGCAGCAAAATAGGCCAATAGAAAATGTTGGGCATCATCATCAACATCAAATCCCTAATTTAATGCAGATGCAAAATAATCGCTCTCACATGGAAAATAGCAATTTAATGGGTATGCACCAACATTTGCCCAATCAGATCCACAATAGACAACAAATAGAAAATAGCATGCATATGCATCATATGTCAAGTAATGCGCAGAGTATGAGTCTTAATAATCAAATGGATAACTCGAGCTCGATGCCAAGTCTACACGGCAATAGACACGACAACAACTCTATGGTAATGCAAAATCTCAATGCCATGAATCAAAGGAATTCCATGGAACATCCTTCTCTGATGCAGCATCAAATGAATAACTTGAACAATGTTAACATGCACAGTAATGGTATGCAGATAAGCAGTAACGCCAACCATCAGGTTATGAACAATTCCTTAATGCATGTTCCCAATATACCAGATATTAAAAATGAAATCGCAAACCCTTGCAGCGGCAGTTGCTCAAGCAACGGGACGCAATTTGCAAACAACCAATCTTCTTTCGAATTATGTTCTGGCTCAAATATGGCGACAAGTAATAATATGAATATGGGTGCCAGCAATATTATTCATGGTATGAGCGTGAACAATGCAAACATGTCAAATAATATTATGAACAATGTTAATAACACCGGTATATACGGGTCGAACACACAGAACAACATGGTAAGCCATGACATATTAATGAATTGCAACAACTCTTCAGAACTCAATATAAACAACATTATGCCTAATAACTCTAATCACATAATGATGAACAATTCACAACCCCACGCCACGGGCAATCAAATCCTGAGTAATCAAACCTCCAACAACGCACAAATTAACATAAATAGTTGCAGTATGAGTACGAATAACTCATCTAATCAAATAACCAATATGGACAGTCAAATGAGTCGACCGAATATCGGAGTAAATGATAAGTTCGGTCAAGAAAACTTGAGAGGCAAGAATATTATGGGCCCGCCGTCAAATGCCAATTTGTCTCTGCCAAATTTGCCCAGTAATGATAGCACCAAAGTGAACATCGTGAATACTGATAAGCAGAATCACAGCATATCATTAAACAATCAAATGGGCTTTATGCAAATGAATTCTCAGAATAATCGGATCATTAACCTCCCAGAAAGGAATAGATTATCCAATGCAAGTCTAGATAGTAATTTGAATCAACATGTTCCGCAGCAACACAATATACGCGTCGTGACTAACAATAGCAGTAATAATGTTCCTGATCCTCTAACTTTCCAGCAAAAAAATGAAAATAGTGGAACTATGATTAATGTGCCATTCCAAACTATTCCGAACAGTGCACCTATGAATATAAACGTTAACTCCAGCAATAACACTGTCAATATTACTGTGCAAAACAATCTCGTCGACCCCAAGATTGCATCAAAATCCGCTGCTGATATTAGTTTTCCAATTCAGTCCAATAATAACATGTTGCAAAATCAAAGTGGCAGTAGTAGCATGATATGCATACCCGTGCCTAATAACACTATTAGCCTGCCAACGCAAAATACATCCAGCATTACATTACCGAAAGCTCCACCCACTCAACAGTCGGGTATACCAACTAACGTCGTCAACCCGATGTCTATGAGACCAATGAATAGAGTGTTGCCTTTACACCGTGACGGTCAAAGTAAATCTTCAAAGAACCCCACTAGTTCCACTAAGGCACCTGCAATACCAAAGCAACGAACCGTAAGCCACGACATGCCGGATCTTAACATCAAAGATGAAACTATTGACAGTGATTTGGAAAAAGCCATCGAAGAGTCTAAAAGAATGATGGAACTGGAAAAGGCAAACAGAGAAAAGGAAGAGATGGATGCCGCTCGCGCTATTCAACTGTCAACAGAATTGCAGCAAGCTAGTCACAGTTCTGTTAGTCCCATAGCGGCGCAGGCCAGCATTACCGAATCTGTACAAACTACTTCCGAGATGACGTCGTTGCCTAATTTAGACGCCGAAATGATAGATGTGGAGCCACCAAAAATTTTACAAGAAAAGGATATTAACAAGGTTCCTGTACAATCTAAGTTATCTAGTGGACCATCAAAAGTTGCAAAAAGGCCTATAAGTGACAAAAAACTCGACAGTGACGTTATAGCTACAAAGAAGCCAAATAAAGTAACCAAAGGTCAAGAAAATAGGGGAGTGTCACTGCAAAAACAAACACCAGAGCCTCCAAAAGACGATGGGCCTAAATTGATATATGAAGTAACTTCGGAAGATGGATTTAATTACACTTCAACGTCGTTGACTGACCTCTGGGCTAAGGTTGTAGAAGCCGTGCAAACTGCAAGAAAACAAGCAGGTCTACCTCTGATTCAGTATAATCTGCCGTCTACACTATCCGGTGCTCATCTGCTTGGGCTCAACAATAATGCTTTAAGATATCTCATTGAACAACTGCCTGGGGTAAGTAATTTGATTATGCTTACTATTTGCGAATATTACGTACATAAAATCAATATTGATTATAGAATGTTATCAGTCTTAATGATCTTACATTCTTTGGTAATTACAGGCGAGTCGGTGCACCAAATATAAGCTACGACAAGGACGTCAACTTAACAGCTGGGACAATGACTTGGACTTAAGTGAAGGATTTAAGGAAAGCCCATGGGGTAGTGCACGTACCGGTCCAGTATCCCGCAAAGCAAGCCACGACATGTTCAGCTGGATGGCTTCACCGTTCCGAGAAGAACCACCACCATTTAGTGGCCAGGATGGAGAAAGCTCTATTTCCCGGTAATAAAAAATCTCATGTAGAAAAATTAAACTCTCAGATACATTTTACGAAACTTTATTGGATATTTGCTTCAATTAACTATATTTTGTGCGATACATTTTAGGCGGCTAGCGACTTTACCAGCAGCCATGCGATTCAGGCAGTTAAAGGAAACGTCAAAGGCATCAGTAGGTGTTTATAGATCTCACATTGACGGCCGAGGTCTTTTCTGTAAACGGGAGATCGAGGAAGGTATGCGCTTCTCTAATGCAGTATATAGATTCTCAAAAAAATAATATGAAGACTGCCTGTATACAAATTAATAACTCATTTTATTTCAGGGGACATGGTAATTGAATATGCCGGTGAAGTGATACGCGCTGTGTTGGCCGACCAACGTGAGAAACGATATGAGGCAATGAGCGACCGTCGCGGCGTGGGTGGCTGTTACATGTTCCGCATTGACGACAACCTGGTGGTGGATGCGACGCTCAAAGGAAATGCTGCGAGATTTATCAATCATTCTTGTGATGTGAGTTTTTCTTAACTACTTGACACTTTCTTCTTAATTTGAATCGCAGTTAAATTAAAATGTCTTATAAACCAACCTTTTAATGTTTCTAGCCGAATTGCTACTCGCGCGTCGTAGACATCCACGGCCACAAACACATCTTGATCTTTGCTCTACGCCGCATTAGCATTGGTGAAGAACTGACCTATGACTACAAGTTCCCATTCGAAGAGGTGAAGATACCTTGCACATGTGGAGCCAAAAAGTGTCGGAAATACCTGAACTAAGAAAAGAGTGAGTGATTAGTTGGTGTCAATTATGATGTACTTATTATTGACATTAACGGGTGTCTTGCAGCTAAAGATATTATAATTTATAAGTTGTCAAACAAGTTGAAATGTGCAACGAATGAATGAACCATTATAATAATTCTAAGCTACTATTATAGAGTTGATAAACATAATAAAGTAACTGACAATCAAGTAATTGTCTATTGTCAAACGAGCCGTTGGGGCTTTAATTAGCATAATCTTTAAAGTACATAACTGAATTAGACATAACACAATATAGAGGTTTTAGAAACTATTTTAACATCCGTATAGTAATTTGGACTAAGGAAATGTGTTAATCAAAAGAATGATGGAAATTCGATGGATCTCGTAAACATTCTATAAATGAGATATTTAATTGGAAGAAATGCTTGCTTTTGCAAACGGATCATAGAGTATTTTTGATAATGATGTGCACACATCTGGGTGCGACTAACAATTTTTTCATTTGATCCCCTTTTTAATTTATTTAAGCCGGTGGCCCGAATAATAACATATGTACTATACGCTCTGTTTGCATAAACAATGTTGAAAGGAGAATTAGGATGTGAATCAAATACTGGGTCGAATACAGATTTGCGTATTTAATATGACAATGGTCATATTGACATATCAGATCTAATCATTGTCATCTTGTGCGGACTTTATCTTTGAAAATTGTACATGTTGAAAAGTTTTTCATGAATCTTGTTATGATCTCTTTCTTGAATCTACCCAGTGTTTAGAATTGTTGGATTGTATAATAAGTTGAACTTATTTTTGATTCAAAATATTATTTTGTGATAAGTTTATACATTGTGTAAATATGTTAAGTTGTATAATTTATAGATTGATATAACGGTTTACGAACGGCTTAAGTGTCTATCTAAAGTACTTTGATGTGATAAACGTTCAGCCCCGTAACTGGGCACGGAGGAGAATGGTTAGTGCATAGAAGATAGTGTATATTTGTTCCTCAATTTTGTTTTAATGTCATTTCACTTCGACTAACATTACTTGTACATATTAATGAGGTAATTAGGGATTTAAAATAATTAATTAGTACATTCAAAAAGGGTAGCGAAGTTTCAAGTACAATGTTACTTTCTAGTAATTTTAAATTGATATTGTATAGGGAAATGATTTGTAAATAAGAGAAATTATCTGTCATAATAATGAAGTAAAGTGACAAACTGTTTTATTGTAGTCATAGTCTAGGTTGTACTTTAACAAGTATATTTGACGTGTGTACATATAAGTTATTCGGAGTGCGGGGAGTGCCGAGAGCAGAGGGGGCGGACGGGAGTGTATGAAGCGTGAGAGGTTGTTGAACAATCCCAGTTACATAACACGATTTAACAGAGAATGCACATTTTATCAGCTTTAATATTGCAGCACACTATCACTTTTTCAGCGTGTTTTATAGAGAGATTATACATTGACGGATATTTATAAATTTAAATCAATTGGAATCATTATATATTATTAATTTGTTTTAAACGGAAAAAGTCGTTGTATAGATACAATTACGCATTTATAGACTGATGATAGTATACATCACAATGCAACAGGAACACATCACATTAGACATCTAATCGCTAGTGAAGCCACGTGCAGGTATTCCTAGTTGCTTTAATACTTTGTTTTCTTAAATTGCAAGCAATAGAATTAATTAATGTATCGGATGCCATAGGCTTTAATTTAAATGATTAATTTTATTGCCTCTATCAATAGCAGTATTAAAGTAAAATAAATGTGTCAATAAGTATTTCTATAGTTAAAAAGTCAATAGAGCAGATAACGTAGTTTGAATTCTGTACTGTAACAATAACTTTGTACATGAAATTATTATAAGGATTATCATATGAAGATGTCTCGAAAGCTAAAAATACAAAATAGGGAATGGGTTTTCTAATGCGCTTAGTTACAAGTAGATTTACTTTTATTTTACGGTCGCAGTCTAACCAAATAATTATATCGAACCAATTATTATAATTATGAAAATAGAATGGTGAATTATATGCAATTTTAGCTGCAAATACCAAATTACTTCGATGTAATTGGTTTAGTCGTGCAATTTTGTAATGTATTTTTAACATTATGATTAGGTCTTACTGATAAATTTTAAAATTAAGTATTTTTGAAATCCATTCCCCGTTGTTGTTATCGCAATTCCAATAGGTAGACAATTATAATTGAAAACCCATGAAACTGTAGTGTGATTTTTCGTACGTCTTTAGAATAATGCGACGATAAATACTTGAACATTCAAATTCATTAGCATATAGATAAATTGTGTCGATTCAGTAGTCCAGTGAATGATATCGTTCTCTCTAGATGGGTTTTCTGTTTATGAAATAAGAGGACGTTATTTTTTTTACATTTTGATACAAGAGTTAGTCGAAGTTAGCTTACATTGAATTATTATCAATACGAATTAACGTCTTATTTCCTAAATATTAGTTAACGTAAGAAGACTAACAACAAAATTTCCTTTTCAATGTCCTTCTCAGTATACCTTTAACTATGTGAAATTATTTCTTTGACTCAATATTGTAGAATGAAATTATGAGTTTTATTTTGTAAGTTTGATTTCTACAAAACTACGGTTTTTTAATGTGCGGTGTGCATTTTATTATACAACTATTGTAGAAACCAAACATCACCAAGTGATGAATCCTACTTAAGTGTAACATCTGCTTCGCATTAAGTGTAATTGTAAACATCTGCTCTTGATATTATTTTCTGTGTTAAAAATAACGCTTTTATTTTTAAAGTACACAATGCCATTTTGCCTAATATTATTATAAATTATTATATTGATTGCTTTAAAAGCACCACTTTTACAATGCATAGTTCTATGACCTGTCTATACATTTTATTTTATTTATTTCTATAATTATTTTGTATTATGGTAAATTTTACCAAAAATAAAAATACTAAAATGTGCTTAACGTTTTGTTTAATTTCGTTAACGTATAGTTGAGTGAAGCCAGACAGCGTAGCGAGATATTTGATAGCTCTAAAATTTTCGCTTGGCAGATGAACGATCGAATGGACAGCCAATGTTCCATAAATAGGTCACGGCTTGTAACCAGGTGGCACTTGGGTACATCGTAGTAGTTTATACCTACAGTAGCTATCAGTCTGTAGAAATTAGAGTCACATACATTTACACGTTATAAATTTAAAAAGTACCCATTATATTCGTAAAACTATTGAATTAATATCGGTTACAGCGGGTTCGATCTATGCTCCTGCCAATGTCTTTTAAAATTACCTACTTAGGAAAGTCTTCGGGCTATGCAGATTATAACAGGTATATCAAATTTTACGCCAGTAGAGAAACAGAGCGTATAATTAATTATTTTGATTAGATATAGGTGTATAACTGTTTATTTCAAATCTGGAGCGCTAGAGCCCAAATATTAACAATACAGTACATGTACTTGTTCTCCCAGCGTACTGTACAGGTGCCGTCAGTGGCAGTGTCCCAGTAGTAGGCCGCGGCCGTGTGTAACCCACTGCCATTCTTCTGGGTAATTGTAATTCGCACTGAAATTAAACATTGCAAAAATTACTTCAGGTCAGAAAAAAATATTAGCAGAAGATATTCATTATGCTTATTTTAAGTATTTATGTTGATAAAGTCGTTTTTGCAATCCGAAAAAAATGGGTATCTCCATAGATACATTGTATCATCCCAATCCCCAAAAATATTAATTTGGCACGGGTATACATACAGTGCCTGGCGGTACAATTTGTGATAGTTGCACCGACGACTTAAGTAGCAAGAAAACAGGCATTCTAGTTTCAATGGGCCGAGTTGGCACTTTTTTTTACGACTAGGGTGACAAACAAGCATACGGCAAAACTAATTTATGTATACTATAATAATGCAATATTGCATTGTGAATGTGAACATAAAAACGTATAGTCATTTAAATTTACTATTAACAAAATATTGCGCGGGAACTATAGTCCCTGTGAAGCATTTCATTTGAAAAATTAGAGCAGATTGAAGTACAAAATCAGGAAATACTTTCAGTTGTTCTTGAAGATTATAAAGTACAATGAGCCACAAGCTGCTTATGTACAACATTGTGTATTGAACTATGGGAAGGTATTAAGTACTTACAGATGTATTTGAAAGGTTTATTTAGCTTAGAAATTCTAGACATCGTTTTGTCGTTTATAATAGCAATCCAATTTGGACATCTTGAGTGGCTGTAAATATTACCGCCAAGAACCAGCTCTATGTTATCTCTAATTATTTTCTGCACTTCTTGAACATTGAATGTAAGATCCTGAAATATCAATAACCTATTATTATTTTATTATGGACCATGCTTTGACTACACGTTAGGCGAGTAATGTTGTTAGGTAATGGACAAGATAAGCCATGTCTGCCTGTGAATCTCAAAATATCTCCATCCGCAATGGTGCTGGTAACAACAATCAGTGTTACGAAAGTTAAAGCAAGCAATCTTATAAGAGCGATTGCAATCTTCTGGGTAAGCGTGCTCCATCTTGGACCTTGTCTTCACTTTCCATTAGGTGAGACCAAGGTCAAACGCAAACCCATCATCTATAAAAAAAAATTAATTGGTTTTCATCTAGTCACTACTATTTCGCGGTTCGGCTACTTTTGGTAGTTAGATTGTGCAGGGATCTTGCGGTTGCGTGTCGTTGAGACCTATCCGCGATTTGAGAGTCGCATCCGCCGGGGGTACTATGTTGGTAAAATGTTATAAACGAGAATAGGGAATATAACTACATAAATAAATGAAAAATATTGATTTTAGTCAATTGGAGTCAGTTCTTCTCATGTGTGCAGCGAGCCACATAAATGAAGCGCAAAACTTTAAATTGCCATTACAAAATTAACGTGAGCAGTGGAACACACACGTGGCACTTCCGCTGAACTTCGTTCTTGTTGCAAATTGGATAGGTCCGCATCCGGACGCATCATTTTATTCTCAAATTAAGGCCATTCAAGTAGGTCGATTCTCCATATAAACACAAAGAGGGTCATCATTTGCTGCTAAGATATCAATCGAGGTTGAAATGTGTTTCATTTTATGGCTTGATACATATTGTCTGCGCGAAACGACATGAGAAGTCTCAAAAACCCAGAATTAATGTGCAAACTGCCGTTTGCACCCGACGAATGAGCAATGGGCACTCGTTCGCCTGATCTAAACATCTCTAGAGCATATCATCAGTAGGCTGAATTAGCGTAAGGGACATTGTTTTGCCTGTCCCTTACTGACAATATTTCAAATTTTCTACTCCTTCATTTTATGAGCTGGATAGAAAATAGGTGGAATTTTAAGCTACCCGTATTTTTTCTTTTTCGTTTTAACTCAATTTTTCAATTAAAAATAGCAGTTTGAAAAGTAGCTCATTCTAAAAGGGCGTATGTAGAAAATGACGTCACTTTCCCAACTGGAATCCAGAGCGACAATTACGATTTAAAAAAACTAGAATCCAGAGCGACAATTAAGATTAAAAAAATAACTGTCAGGCGTTACAGCGTTGTCAACATAGGAAGTTCGGGAAGACAACGATGCTTTTGCTCCTCTTATTTGGGCTGGATTATATTTATCACTTGCCGATGTATCGTAATTTCAACACGCGGCAGATTCGTGCTATCAGCCTGAGAAAAACCTTCTGATGTCTTCATTATATGAAAAAAATCGGTGTCCGGTAAAAGAATGCCAAGTTAATAATGTTTGAATGCGTTATCGGAGTCCAGTGGGAAAGTGCCAAGTCTTTTAAGGTCTTCGAAAACGTGCAAATGAACCAACGGTAAGAAAATTAAACTTCTAAAGCCGCTAAGCATTTGTAACAATTTTCAAAACAAATAAACGTCAGACGGCAAGTATGTCAGAAAATGACAACCGGATACCATACACTTTTTAATCGTTTCAGCACTAAGGTATCTCTCGATAATGCAGGGAAAATGACGTCACACTTCCGGTTCACACTAATTGACGATTTTTTCCAAAATGAATGGGGAAAAAAATCCAAATATATTTTTTTTGAGCATAAAATACAGTTTTACCCAAATGGTTTTCGAATTAAGATCTTTTGAAAATATGAAATGTTGTCAAAAATCCTAGTTCTTGGGTTGCATTCTTTTTCGCTGATATTCGTGTGGTGTAAACGCTGAGAACGAACTTTTGTTTACACTAAAAGATCAAGAATGAATGCTCTACTCTGGTTCTAGCTCTTTGTTCGTTTGGTCTAAACCCACCTTCGAACGCCAGCGAGTGGGTCTCGCTGGCCTTCGTTGGCTGTGTCTGGACTGGACAGTTTAACAAACGCCAATAATTTTTCGTTGGCGTGTGCTCAAAACATAAACAATGGAGAAAAACAAAGAGTGGGGTAACGATGACGTGTTTTTGTTGATTGATTTATATAGAGAATAGCCGTGTCTTTGGGACCCTACTCATAAATAAATTGCTTCGTCGTCTATGATCAAAATGAGAGCCCACGAGCTGGAATCAAACCTGTTCGACCACTAACGTCGGCACCTGCACGTTCGTTGGTTCTTGAAGATGCGTCCAAAGAACGCTTCTTCGAGAACTAACGAACGTGCGGTAGCCAACGCCGAATACCTTACGTTGGCGTTCGATGGCCTGGTGTGTACGCTGGTAAATGATAGCGTTAGCGTCACGCTGCGGATTGCCGGCACACGCTAACGAACGATTATGGAACGGTTGTTGCCGTTTACTAAGTCGTCCAGACAGGGCCAACGAAGGCCGGCGAAACCCATTCGTTGGCGTTCGTTGGCTTGGTGTGTACGCAGCTTAAGTAGAGCGCCCGCCAAGAAGAGCGGGTAATGAGAGGCGGGCACGTTTGCCTTTACTCGAATAGTTTATTTAGTTAGGGCCAATGATTTCAAAAGTAAGGATAGGCCTTTCCGAACAGTTTGGAACTATTTTCCCTGTAACAAAAAATGCAGATATAAAGACCAGCTGCGCAGTGCACACGCGCCGCGGGTCGCACTGCTGGCTGGTATTGATTTGGCGGTATTTTTTTACCGCCAAAGCGTTGGAACCGTCTGCGCGCTCGCTTAGCCCTGTCCTTTGTATACGTCGATGGTTAGAGCATAATTTGTTTAAGCTAATTGCGGAATTACTAAAATTTACCTCTTCATCTTCTTCCTGAGGTGGCGCCGCCATCTAATTAATGTTCTTTCCTAAAGAAATAGATGTTTTGAGATCAGGTAATGAAGAAAAAAATCTATTTTATTTTGCTGTTATAGTTTGATTATCACCGATTGACACTCGATCAACGAAATAATATTATTTTAAATTAAAATTTTAGTCAGCCAGTAAAAAGGCGGCAAAGTTTATGTACTCTAAACTAAAAAATAAACCTTAGGTTGCGATCGCTTACCAAATGTCAGAGCTGAAGCTGTGCAGTCGTTATGTTGTCATGAATAAACTGAACGCATCATATCATATCACACTTACGCGTTTCCGAACGAAAATTTCTCATAACCCACTTTATTTTCTTCTATTGTATTGTGTATTTTGGTATGTTTGTGTCGTATTTTAACTCGTTTCGCGTGAGAAAGAATTCACAGACAGGTGGTGTAATAATCAGAATAATGTCGTAGATGAACATATGTATTGTGCGCCGAGTGAATATTCCAAAAATTAATGGAGCTGAAGGTCTGGGTCGAGGGAATACAAAGAATTGTTTGTGGGGTCACGGAGACTACTACTTGTCAGGTCAGTCTTGGTATTTTTATAATTAATTAATCTGCCAGATAATTAGTAGGTTATGAGAGTAGAGTTTCGCTTGTTATCTTACTAATGTGAGGTTTTCAACAGGATGTAGTTTTTGCACTAGCCCATGCCACTGGTAAAGTAGGCAGATTCACGCTGATAGAGCGGTGGAGGAATAATGAACGACTGCTGGCTCCTCAGGAATATCCTTTGAAGGTAAACTATAATTTCACTGTATGATTGAGCTAAGTTTGTACATGCCTATGAAATTCCACACAAGATGCAAACTTAGCTATTATGTCATAAATTCCGGATTTTATGTGGAAGCAATTGTGTATTGAAATCTTATTTTACAGATACTAATGAAATGGGGAGAGTACTCAAATGATATTCAATTTATCTTGAGGAGGTCAGATTCTGGAACTGGCCAGAAGTCATCACAACCCACCAATAACTCTAGATCTCCAATTGGAAATGGGTAGGTATTGTGTTCAGCTTAATAATTAACAATAAGGGGCATCACACACGGCGAAGATACTATAATATTTTATCTTAAGATACCTGGATATAAAATATTATAGTATCTTAGGGTATCACACATGGTTAAGATACGATAATATATCTGCTCGAATTATTCCCTCAAAGGCTTGGCTAGAGGTCAAATGTACATTGTGCTACTGAATCCATTTATACAGGGTGACTATGAATAATAAGGCCCTACTGTTAGATTTAATAGACAGCTCATCAGATTTTCAGTTTTTTTTTAGGATGTCTGTACCTATGGATATAGTAAAAAATGCGACCACTCCGATCGAATTTTTTTAAGCCCTGGCCCTTGAAAGGGTCTGACCTTTGAACCCCAATATCTCGGTAAATATTGGTTGGAGAAAAAAAGTTGATGAAACAAAATATCCTTATTTTAGCGTAATCTACACGATAAGCCCAAAAATAGCAAAAAATGTCTGATGAAAAAAATCCCAAAACCTTTCCAATAGGTAGGTACCTTATCCTTTTAACAAAAAATACAACGAGTAATCACGAAAACTCATAAGAAAAGGCTGTTGAATAAATAAAATATAATTAATTCCATTTTGATTCCGATATTCACTGCACACTCTGTATAAAGATATTGTAATAAATATTTTGTATGTTAAGATATATTACGGCATCTTAAGGTATCTTAAGATAATATTTCCATATTGCTCGGTATCTTAAGATACTGTAATATGAAAATATATATTATCTTAACCGTGTGTGATACAACAAATTGTATAGTGAGCGATATTTTATCTTAAGATAAAATATTATATTATCTTAGCCGTGTGTGATGCCCTTAAATGTCATACGAAGATTTAAAATATAACATTTACCATCTTACTCTGTTGATATAATCGAAACTAATGGTTGACTGCTTTAGTGGCAGTATGCGTTTAATATATTTTCTTGCTTTAGTGGCATTATGCATTTAAAATATTTTCTCATAAGTTTCTCAACCTCTATCTAATGTTTGACTGAAAGTCTTTATACTTTGATTACAGTACTTCAACAAACTATTAATGAAGATAAAAAAGTTGAGAAAGGAAGAATAATTCCATAAATTCTTAGCAATTCTAATGATCATTCTTAATCATTCTAGGAGCCATAACTCATCAAATCCCAACATCCTAGATAGCCAGAATTCACCAAACAGAATAAACCCTGGACCCACTTACAATAACATAAGTAACACGTCTCCGGGAAACCCAGTGGGTGTGGTGAAAGGTGTACAGCAGTCTAAAACCCCAGAGTCTGATAGCCCAGTACTTAAAGATGTTCCACCCTATAGGTAAGAATCCATAGACAACAGTGGCGTGGCGTAAAAGATATCAAAGGGCAAATAAAAAAAAAATAAAAAAAAGTCGGTGCAGATTTGGCATACATTTTCCTTAAGAGCTGTAGAATAAAGTGCTCAAATGCCTGTTATTAGGCAAGCCGTTAGGATTCGAGTTCTTTGGATGCCACACTACTGATAGACAATGAGACTATCAAATTTAATTTTGTCAGTTTCAAAAGTAACTGTACCCTTTCTTCAATCCATATAACTTCTAAAGGCTGTTTTTAATTTATGTTGTGTATTGAATTAAATAGATGAACTTTATTCTGTAGCCCACAAAAGCACTTTCACATTGATTATCCTTTGAGATTGATATACTCAAAGATATACATGTTCCTTGAATTTTTTTGAAATAGATAAAACTTGTGTTTTTGATTTATGTGTAAAAGTTAATATGAATGAAAGTTACTCAATGATTTCAGTCACAAAACTTTCGATATTAACTTTTTATATATATAAATATTGGCTTATCATTTATCAGTGCTTTCACAATATCAGTATTTACGCAAAGGCACATGCTTAATTTTTTTTGTCACTATTTTATTTATTGAATATATGTAATTCTTGATCTGATTTCTTCAATGCACTATTACCTAATATCCAATGGATTTGATTCCAACCCCCTTGCCATGATACCGCTTTGTGCGCCCCTAAAGCATTGTCTCTGTCCAGCGTAAGAGGGACAAATGTAGCTATTAAAGAAGTAGCCGGGGCCCCTAAACTTAGGAGGGCCCTCTAACCTGAACGTGTTTTGACCTGTATAAACTAAATTTGAAACATTTTCTTCTACCATAAAACCTAACTAGTTTTCATAGCATGGCCCATTTCATTTTTGGCACCAAGGAGTTTTTGTACCTAACTACGCCACTGGTCGGCGATAAATGGTGTCATGTTAGTGGGAAATAAGTAGCAGGTTTTTGTTTGATGGTTATAATTTTTATTTATCTAATCTAAACTTTATTGCACAAAAAGTGAACTTAATGCCATAAGGCATTCTCTACCCAAGGCAGAGCAGATAACTTGTTAGCGGTGCTCTCTGCTTATTGTATTAAATGAGTCAGCGAAACGGCAAGACACGAACTTTAAAATAAACGTTTCGGAGTATAACCCAGATCATTTTATGCTCATTGAGTCTAAATAGTTCATCATAACCCATTTACTATTCGCTATGTTCTTAGGGATCCACCCCCACCGTACCGGTCACCGCCTCCTCCAACCCAGTCGCGCAAGTCGCCAACCCGCACGCGACCGCGCTCGTCACACATGTCCCCAGTGAACTTACCTGAGGAGACGGACACCAGGAGCCCAGAAGCCGTCACATACAACAGTCAATATAGGGAGCTTGTGTCTCTCGTCAATTACCAGAGGGAAAAGCTTACCACGCAACAGGCTGATCTCATCAAGGTGATCTAAAATGCATGAATTTAGGTTTCCACTTTTTTTAAAGCCTAGCAATTATATAAACAATAGTCGGAGCCACCAATAGTCCCTGCACTTGGTCGTTCAAACGTCATAATAGGGAAATTTAAATTTAATGGCATAGTTTTTACATTAAAATTTAACTGGCTATATTTCAACCAGAAAATAATTTGGATGGATCCGCAGGGTTAGTTCACGGAGGTGAAAAAAGTTAAATAATTATGTTTTGTTGCTTCTGCTTAGTCAGGTAAAGTCTCCTATGTGTTTTAATGGGGTTGTAACCTGTCTGTACATCAAATTTCATGAAAATCAATCTGGTAAATTTTGCATGATGCACGCACAAACATACAAAAATTCCAAAAACTATTTACTTCTTTACCTTTTCTTACTTAGTTGTAACACAAACAGTGGCGGCGTAAGGGGAGGGCAGGGGCGGATCGCCCCGGGTGCCAAGCACTGGGGCGTGACGCGGGGGTGCCGTGCCGAATGCAACCCCCCCCCCCCTGGGCCGAAAAATCAAAAAGTAGACCCTTCCCGGGTACCCGACTGGCTTACGCCGCCACTGGGTCACGGATTTTGATTGTTAAGCTATTTAGGGTTCTAATTAATAAATTAATTCTGTCGTGTAATACACAATCTATGATACGACTTGTAAGGTCAACTCTAAATGGCTCAACAATGAATGATCCATGTCCCTGAGTTTACAAACACAGCCTTTCTACTACACATTTAAAATTATTGCAGTATGATGCTGAAATTGGGTTCTGGGAGAACAAAGGCAGGGAGCAGGAGCGGCAAGTAGAACTCCTACAGCAGCAAATCAGCTCAGCCGACAACCAGCTAAGAATAAGTACTGAACAGGTAAAAAAACCACACAGGCAAAAAAATATTCAGTCTTAGGGCCTATGCACACGGCGTATTTTTCACGCGCCGTCGACGTGCGTTTACAATAATACTTAAATGAATAGAGACGGCGCTAAAAATGCGCGTCAATAGCGATTAAAATACGCCGTGTGCATAGGCTCTTACTGGAACTGTATATTTTTCACTTCATTTATTAACTATTACCATCAATTTTTAGCGATTGCATACAGATAGTAGAAAATCATCAGGTTTTGTTTTTTAAACAGTTTTTATTTTGCTTGACCCCGTATATGCATTTGTTTATTTATTTGATTAAAATCTTGCGACACCTTTTTCGACTACTTCTAAACCCTGAAACTTTGGACACACTTAAGTTTCCGTGACAATACAATATTATGATAATTCCGACTGGGTCAAGGGCTGGACGATGGAGTCAAGAGGTGGCCAATGGTAATAACGAAAGATAAAACTGTTCAATTTAAAATATTTTTAAGTTATTTACTTGTTTTTCATCAAAATTCACCCTCTTGTTAATTTGAATCTCAATACAGAAGCTTTTCGAGCAGGTGCAAGCGTTAACCTACTTAGAAGAAGAAAGTGAGATAGTGAAGCAAAATGAGAAGACGTTGAAATCGGAGATAGTACTGGTGCGGTCGAAACTGGCCAATTGTGAGACTGAACTGCTGCAGTGCAAGAACAAGATACGGAAAATTATGGAGGAGATTCACAATGAACAGAGAATTATTAATAGTAGGCAGCAGGAGAATAGGTAAATATTTGTACAAAACTTTTTCCATATCTCAAAATTAAGATCCATCTAGCTAGGTACATATTTATGTTAGTATATTTACATATACTAATAATTAATTTGCTTTATGCTAATACATTTTATATTTTGGACTATTTTCTGTAACAATGAAAAAGGCCATTTATCATAGTGTTCATATTGCCTGAACACTGAATAGATCTATTAATTTTAAGTTAGTTAATTATAATGTATCTGTATGGAATTATTTTTATTACAGACAAGCCTTAGAGAGATCAATGCTCGCTGAAGTAGAAAATTTGCAGACTCAAATTCAACAAGCAAAACATGCGACAGAAATAAACCATTTGACTGCTGAAAACTTGAAGCGCGAGGTTTGTACTGTGTTATTTTGTATGATATTGTAGTAAATCGTTTTTGAAAAGATCCAAAGTATATAGTACATCATTTTCGTAGGTTGGAGTTTTAGAAGACGCAATAATGGAAAAGAAGAGACAAGTAGAACGACTCGTACAAGAGATGAAGGAAGCCAATCTACAGAGTCTTTCTGGCAGCGTGGATGAACTTAGACATCCTCTTGATGGTAAGACTACTCCATTTGTTAGATAACGTAGTATTTTGTTGTTGGAGTAAATGCTACTCATTTTTATAACAAAACGGGAATTAATCGTCACCTATATTCATTAATGTAGGTGAAAAGGCTCCCGCCGCCTTATTAAGCGGCAATAATTTTCGGAAAAATTTTACTCCATTTTACTAGATTGCTGTCAATGGTTCAAAGATATTGATGTTGCTTTGCTAAAACTTTGTGCACATTAACAGGGCTGTGCAAAGCTGGCAGTGCACGAAGAATCATAGGATCACCTCGACAATTGGAAAATGCTGCACCAACGAATAAGAACCCACACGGTGTATGGGTTTAGACACTGCTAATTCAATTTAATTACACATCTAACCCTCATAAGTCATAAACACCAGTGTGAATCACCTATTAATTAAAAAGGAAGCCCAGTTCGTATATTTTAAAAACTTTACTGTTACAAGATGCTAAAACGCGTGTTCATATTTTGATCACTTGATATGTGACTAGGATTGACACACATCTGGACCATCCCAACACCTATAAGCGAAATTCTAGATTAACTTAAGAGGCCTTATAGATTTAAAATACTTCGTCTAGGTGTTTCTGTACTTTAACATGAATATTGACGTGGATCGGTCTTATTGTATGAAAAAGGCTATGTAGCATTGATTAACTTTTATTTAGGTATTTATAATTCTGAATAGGGATGTAATGATACCGATATATTGGTAACGCCAATATGTCGGTATCGCCGATATTATACAACCGATATTTCGTCGACCGTAGACTGAATTACGGTAAGGGACAGGCAAAACAATGTCCCTTACGCTAATTCAGCCTACGGTCGACGATTTGAAGAGCGCGAAAAGAATTTGCTGTATGAAAAAAAATCTGCAAAAAGTAATTTCAATTTCTGACTTAATTTATGTATTGGTCTATTACCTTGTGCAATGATAATTACTATGTTAATTAAATCGTTGGTCCTTAATAAAAAAAAATTGAATTTTGAGTTGACAATTTATTTATTTTTTATTTTACACTTTCAAGATTGACTCTCTGGTAAATATAGCCAGTAGTCATTGCCATTAGTTACAATAAGGACATACAAATATCTGAAGTTTATACTTCATTATTTAGCTAAGATATCGGTATCGGTATCGCCGATATTAACTACTATATATCGGTATCGTATCGGCAAAATTCGGCTGTGTATCGTTACATCCCTAATTCTGAACAAATAAACTTCTTCCATCAAAAGTATCTTGTACTTAAGTGAAAATAGCAGCTATTTCGGATCTAAGCGAAAATAATTATCTCATTTAGCCATGTTCCTCATGAAAAATTAAGAAGAATGTAATGTGATGCCAGATACTTTAATCACTTGCCAAAACTTTAGTATAAACTTGTATCTAACCGCATCAATATCTATAAGGGCTCTTAAAATAGACAGTTGAGGGGATTTCTTAAGAAAAACAGACGTTTGAATTTTCTTCATACAACTTATAGAAATAATTTAGAGGTATTGTGTTCAAATTAGTGTCATATAGATTATATTTAGGGTCACAAATTGTGTCTTATCATATTTTTATTTAAGATCATTAGACGAATTTTATGTAGTAAATAATTTTAGAAAGTTTTAAATTTTTTGTTTTACACGGTAAAAGTATTATCATTTCTTGCCATCTCAATAAAGTAACTCTTGCATTTACATCTTTTAGGATTGGACTAATTAACTTCATAGATATTCTTTGAAGGGAACAAACATACTCATCTAAGTGCTATACTCGTATATGTAAATTAGTTGGTATTTGTGGTTGCCGAAATGACCACTGCAGATCTTTTAGACAAATCAATAGAGGTAGCTAATTTTACCAATTACATCTCATCTGAAAAGTATTATAGTATTAAAATAATAGAAATGGTACTATTACTTTGGAATAACTCCTACTTATTTTTTTAAATATTTTGGGTAGTTTATGATTAATTTGCAATACAGATATATTATAATGATGATAATCTAGTCGAAAAAATAAGCCATTGCAATACTATGTGTGAACCAATATAATTAACTCATGTATAAGAATTTTAAAACTACTACGTCGGCATTTATGAAAAATTGAGTATTTCAAAAGTATTTAATTAAGCCTAATAAATGTAATATGGACATGTACGTTATTTGTAATCCATAATTATTATCGTGCGTGGTTTCTATAAAAGTAGATAAAATGTGTGTCTTATAATTCATATATCAAATAAAGTGATTTAATGAGTTGTATTTGTATCATTTATTTATATCCTTTCGGAGATACCGCACGCACGAAATGCTCGTCGAATCTACCGCACCCCGAGAGCCGTGTTTATTCGTTGTTACCTATCGTTTCTTTTTCACAAAAATATTGTTGTAATTACAATTTAAGGCACCCTAGACCGAAAGTGTCATTTTTCACTCGCTACGCGGGAAGAAAATACCGCTTCCTTGCCAAGGGAAGACGTAAAATTGTGGACACCGCGGGCGGTAATTAGTAAAGCCCCAGATCGCATACTTGTAATATTTAATTTCTCTAGCTATCGTAGAAGTCGTGTTTATTATAAACACGACTTCTACGATAGCTAGAGAAATTAAATTGTAGGGCCCTAGGGTACTATTTTTTGACATATAAAGCGTTTCCAAAAATAAAGCCGTTCCAGAGATATAAATGGTGTACGCCAGCTTGACGCCCGGTAGCGTACACCGTGAACAGGCCTTATATTTCGAAAAGTTTAAGGGTACTATTTTTTCACCTAGGTATTTCGTCGGTACTATTTATTGGCTGCATCAGATTCTGGATATCTTTACGGTGTACGCTATCTTGACGGACACAAAGTTCGAGCCCTGCTTATTATGTTTAGTGCTTAGGCCTCTTTAACATTTTTTTTTTTAATATTTATGATTTATTATCAAGATAGTTATTGTGTTGAGAAAGGCGCATGCTTACTTTGTTTTAATTTTCTGAATTAATATGTGGCTTTACTTATTTTGAATGGGTTCAAAATAAAACGCAACATCTCAATCTTATATTCAATTTATATCTATACAAAAGACGTCAAATATTTTGTCAATATATTACAAATAGCTGAAATAAATGCGAATTCCACGCAGGTTTTCTTCTGTATTTGACTACGAGATGAACATACATCCTATTTACATGTACTTCATTGAACTAAAAATAATAAAGTAATAAAGAACATTTTAATCTAAAGCAAGATACCTACTTAATAATACAGATTCAATGACAACCATTTCCATACTCACTCCTATTCGTAGAAAAGTAGGTTCTTATGAGTAACAGGCATATCATTACGAATCTAATTAAACTCAATAATCATTCTCATACAACTGAAATCACATTTGAAACACTTCAAGAGTTCACAGCGGATCGCGTTCTCCGCTTCTTGTTGAGTAAACACTATGCTTTTTCTTCTTTCTCCCTGTTATACCGTTCTAGCTCCTTCAGGAACTGTCCTTTGTTCTTCATCACGTTGGGGCGGTCTCCTCTGCACTTGGGGCAAAACCACTTTCCTTTGGGCTTCGTGATGAGGGAGACACAGGAGAAGTGGAACCACTCTATGGGGCAGAGATCGTTGTCGCAAAGGATCATCTCGCCGAAGGATATCTGGTCGCAGAGGCAGTAGCGCGGCTCGTCGGGGTCGATGGCGTCCGTCTCCTCCGGCGGCGTCTCAGATCGCTGGGCCGCTTGGCGAGCTTTGCGCTTCTTCTTTTTGCCTATAGCTGAAATTATAAAAATATGTATAATATCAAGTCTATTAAATTCATAATTAGAGCTTGGCAGGGGTGAGCCATTTTTACATCATTAATGTCAAGTGTAGATATTAATATACATACCCCTTGAAAAGAAATATTAAATGAAAACAGATCTTTATTAATTATAAGTAAACTAAAATGACAATGCATTATTTACAAAACGAGTGAGTACTAAGTTTTTTATTTATTCTAAATTTTCTTTATTATTGTAATAAAGAACTATAAGTTATTCTATATTTTCAACTCCACAAGTTCTTGAGTTTAATATTCACTTATATGTACATATAAAAAGATCTTTCTACATCTACTGAAGTGAGTGGAGTGAAATCGTACATTAAAATACTGTCCACATCTGTCAAGTCCTCTGACAAGGTATTTCCATGTTTTGCAAACTCTGAAAACAGCTCAGCCCTACCGAGCTCTGTTCATAATGTATTGAATTCAAGGACAAAGACAAGATAATCCTTAACTTAAATAAAAAAACCGGCCAAGTGCGAGTCGGACTCGCGCACCGAGGGTTCCGTACAAACTCATAAGTAGATACATGAATAGTTCAAGAAAAACTATATGGCGATTAATTTACTAGGAGCAAATAAGTATGTGTTAAGATTTTTTCAAATTTCTCAAAAACGGTGCAAGTTAGGAAAACCGTTATATTTTTCCTGTACTATATAGGACGACATTAACAATTGGCAATTATTGCAGATTTTTCTGTTCAGTAACTTCGAAGATAATAGGGGGGGAATGGTATTTTTTTTAACGTTTTTCGCCATAAATCAAAAACTACTTATTTAAAAAAAAAATTCAAAAACACTGTTTTAATCTACAAATTAAGCCCTTTCACTTGATACCCCACTCGATATAATAGCCCTACTCTCAATTTGCAAAGTCTCATTACGAGCTGGCATAGTCAGTCTGACAAAAGCTCCCTAAAAATAAAGATTAAAAAAAAAAAAAGTCTCATTACCTTTAAAAAAAAGTAAAAAAGTTACAAGATTTATTTTACATCCCATAAGCTCGAGTTAGCGGTTCTTAACACTATTCCAAATTTCAAGTCGATAGCATCAGTAGATCCTGAGATATCTTGCTGTGACAGACGGACAGACAGAGAGACAGATAGGGTCGCACCGTAAGGGTTCCTTTTTTACCATTTTGGTACGGAACCCTAAAAATGGACTTATAAAGAAAATAAGTTACACTACAAGATTACAAAAGAAATACTGATTATTCAAGTATGTTGAGGTTAAAAGTATTCAGATGTGTAAGAATTGTCTAGTAGTAGGCTTTCCAAAATTCTGATTAGAAAAATTGATACTCATGCACAACCAACTACAGATTGTACAAGTGCAGTTGGCCTTTAAGCATCATGAAGTTTGAATCAGAAATTTCTTACACGGAACAGTCTTGTTTTATTGGACATTTTGAGCATCTTACTTTTCTTGTGTGTTGTGTTGTGGGTATGTCTCTGCTCGTCCCGCTCGCTGGAGTCTGCGCCGTCGGTGGCGGCGCCCGCGGCCGTTGTACGCGAACGCCGGGCCCGTTTTGACCATCTCTCACCTGTGAGGAGAAATATAAGTATAGATATCTATTCTACTACAAGAGCATAAATCGCGTGTGAGAATCGTATCTAAAATATTCTTCATGGATGGTATGAAGAATATTTTAGATGAAACTTTCAATCACAAAGTGGCCAAATTCTGTAGTTAAATGGTGAAATGTTTAGAAACCGAAATTAAAACTTTGGAGGAAAGAAATGTACAAAAATTTCTTCCATACATTTAAGTATCTACAATGTCTAATTTTGCTTGTTCTATTAATATTTCTATGTGAAATTCTCGATTGATCACAGAAAAAAGGAGGAATGTTCAAATTGTAAACAATGTAATTTTATGTTACAAGGTTTTGATACTTTTGATTAACAGGAACTAAAAAAGTATTTGTTTTTACAAAGCCGGAGGAGTCCCTTACTGTGTGATTCAGTTCAGTTTGTAAGAGGCATTTATGGCATTGCCTACAAATGGTGTGTGTGTGGTTACAGTATTTACCAGTCTTGTCCCTCTCTCCCTTGTCCTTCTCTCGCTCGGGCTGTCGCTCGGGCGGCGGAGGCGGCGCGTGCGCGGGCGGGGCGTGCGCAGCTGGCGTGGCCGCCTCCTTCTCACTGCGTGCTGGCTCTGGGGTTGGCGTCGGCTCCTCTTTTGTTGTCCCATTGGTGTTCACTTCGAGGCAAGAGACTGGTGAATGGAAAGCAATTGTCAATATCAGATAGACAGAAAATGCACATCCATGATATGAATATGATGTTGATACTACTTGCTTTAGGTTCAAACATTCTCATAGACTTAATTTTTTTAATACTTACTGAGCTTCTTGTGGTCTGCTTCTAGTGACCTTTGCTTGTTGTCAATGAGGTCCTGTAGAAGTTGTACAACTTGGAGTTTCTCATCCCCAATCTCCTGTGCTGCGACAAGAGCGCTCTGCAGGCGCATGGCTGCCCGGCCCCGGCGGCGTTCTTCTGTGTTTGTTCCAATGCATACCGCTAGATGTGTTTCAGCATCACGAAGACATTCTGCCAAATACCAAAAATATGGTAAAGTATATGTTGGGCAGTTATTATGTCCATTATAAACAGAAAAAAAATTGCTAGAATGAATTTCTCTGGGTCTAGTGAAAAGAGGTACAAGTCACATTTAATCTAGGAGCAAAAGAGCTTAAGTCATTACTCTAGAGTTGTGACGTTTTGGTCCTGGTATAAATTTGACTTATACCCCTTTTCACTAGACCCACAGATTTGATGATCACTAATTCTGATATTGATTGCTTAGTCAACATTATCAGCCAGTAGCATGAATATCAAGCATTGTATTATAGGTAATCCTTGATATATTGGAGAAAGTAGTTTTAAGCATTCATGTCATACATACAAATGTAAATAATTACCTCAGCAAAAAAGACCAAAAGTTTTACAAGTTATGAGATAAATTGTATAATTTGGATTTTTTTCCTTTAAAAATGATAGGAAAAGATAGTGTATTTGAAGTACATGCAGTGAATGCCATGTTAATATCATAACTTGGAGCACAACCACCTTGAGTTATAATACGTAATATCACCACCACTGTTCCTAGTTGGAAGTTTTGTAGTATGAAGTAAGGGAAATGAACTAAAATAACGCTAGATGTGTTTATTTTGGTCACCAAACACTGGATGCTGGCGTTACTATAAAAAGCAAGTGGTACGTATACAAAATGAGGTTGATGCTAACGTCAACATAGCTTACGTCTTCATCTCATAAATGGAAGTTTCAACGAAAAATCGCAATTGTAATAAAGAAGGTGAAGGTAAGGACATTTGCAAAGACAAAAAAATACCTCTGTAAGTAACGTCCAGCTCTCGCATACGCGATAAATGTCGTTGCAGATCATTCGGCAGATTTTCCACGCAATCTAAGTAGTTTTCCACATAAGTTGCTGATAGCAACGCTTCGGTAGAAGCTTGACCTAACATGATTACAAATTTACTACAATTTTCATAATCAAAACATAAAAGTGGACAATTTTTTCACTTTCCAAGCAAATAACAAGTTCGCTCACTGCACTCAACAACCAACCGCAAGCAAGAAGCGATTTCTACGCTTGATACAAAACGTTTCGTTTTACATATTTGACAATTTAGTAACAATAGATATAAACGAAAACATTTGTAATTTATGTAATTATGAACACAAACTTTAAGAAATCCACTAAAAATATAACAAATGTGAATAGTTATTCCATTATAATTTAGAAAAATACTCGAAATTAATTTAGTTTAATAGTTAAGTATTTATTAATTTATGAACAAAACGCGTCTACTTAATGTCAACGTAAAAATATCTGACCAACTGTCATGTCAAGACTGTCCAGAGGATTTTTAGACGTTTAGACGTTTGTTAAACTGTTTTAGCTACTAATAAAAACGTGATTATTGAATCGTGAATCGTGAGAATCTGTTCAAGTAAATTATACCTAGGTAGAGTCTGTGCGGAAAGAGAATAGGCGTGGCGAAAAACGGAACTAACCTAACCAGTATGGCCACAGAACAGAAAATACGGCACATACGGTAGAAAAGCATTACAGCGCCCCCCAAAATTAATACAATTCTCTTTCCGCACAGACTCTACTCAGGACAACCAATAGAGTGTGCGGAAAGAGAATAGGATTTAGATGGAGGGGCGCTGTAATGCTTTTCTACCGTATTTGCAAAAGCTTGTTTAAAGGTGGATTTGTGTGTACACACAAAGAATTTGGTAGAGTGGGGTTAGAATGTGTTAGAATTCGTTTGGTCTAAATCCACCTTAACGAAACTACACGTTACAATTTTACAGGTCTACTTAAACTAGCAACATTGGTCAAATGTAACAACGCTACTGGTTAATTTGTCGGGTCACAGGACTTTTTGCCACCACGGCGTTAGAGTCTGTGCGGAAAGAGAATAGGATTTAGATGGAGGGGCGCTGTAATGCTTTTCTACCGTATTTTCAAAAAAAAAATGCCATACTGGTTAGGTTAGTTCCTTTTTTCGCCACGCCTATTCTCTTTCCGCACAGACTACTTGATCTGACAGGGGTGATAGTTTCCTGTATTGTCCGCCCGTGTCTCTTTTGTCGTTTAGTGCTGCCGTCTATAGCTCGTGCACGTTCCCTATAGGGTTCACCGCGAGATTAAACCCATTTTACCCGTGATAGCATTTCAATATAATTTTATTAAATAAATAGTCGCGGGAATGAAAATAATTTCGTGACGAAGTCACTTATTTTAAGTCCCTGCTCAAACAATAAATAATGTATAATATAATTAAAGTACATAGAATCAGCAGACGTCCACTTTTAGATATAGGCCTCCCCCATAAATCGCCACAGAGTGCGGTCTTGTGCATATCAACACCACTGCAACCTATGTAAAGTGACATATATAGTTTGCAGGACTGCATTGTTGAAGTTGAAGACTGCGTTGTTGAACCATATAGCCCGAAGGCTAAACGGATAACGGTTGGGGCAATAAAGTCCGTAGCTCTAGCACAAGAGTGCTGCGCGACTCTTTGTCGCGCGACATAGGTACCCTACGTTTCCCATTCCATTCAGTATAGTGTGACAGTGATAGGTTGAGTAGATGGGTGCGATAATTAAAGTACAAATAGCTATTTCAATAACTTTTTATTTTAGTGTAACTATTTTTAATTACCTATACATATTACATACATACTTGCATACTTGTATACTTGATGAATGCCTTCTTGCATTTCACAAAGTCCTTTTTGGTTTAGATCGCAAAAATAGCATACAAACGAAAGTCCTTATGCCGTTAATATCACTTCCGCAAGGTGTAAAGCTTACTTACGTAGGTCAACAGACACACACAAATTATGCTGGTTATCTGGTCTGTGTTAACAGAGCATTTAGGAGCTTTTCTGATTGATTCATGTCTTGGAGTGGAGCCGATGATGTTAATTTGGACTTCAGAGGGAAGGGAACTGAGTAATACACATAACATTATTCAAATTTGTGGCCCAGACCACCTACTTACTTCGCACCCACGTTTTCTTCGTCATAAAATTGTCTCGCAGTCCAACATACCGAGTCGCTCGCACTGGCACGTTTTATAACGACATTAGATTGTCAAAACATTTTTGGCACATATAAATTTATTCTGATATGGTGTTTTGACTCTGTAAATTTGAGTAAAATAAATTAGTTTCTTATTTTTTTCGTCAAAATTTATCGTGTAAAGCAAAGTGTTCTCATGTCGTCGACACTTATCTTCGTGGGGTTGCCGGAGGATTCGAAAAGTTCGATTACAAAGTAAGTAGCATTTATTACCGTAGCCTACGAGACAGGCTGTTGCGCCAAATTCAAGGTATGTTTGTGAGGTCCGTACCGGTACATGAATAGACTTTTCACGCCTTTTCCTAGGGTAACGAATAGTACTTAAAACTTATACGATGTAAACTAAATCCTATAACTTTATCTTATAAGGCAGTGAAATAAACAGTACATAAATAAGTACATTAAGGATTGATTAATTTAAGAAAAATATCCCCGTTGCACAGTGGGACCAAACGGTCATTTCCATCTCAAAAATCTGTAACTTTTTTGTTTATTGAGATTTATTGCTGAAATTTTGCATACGTAATCTTGAATAGTTACGCCTTTATATAATCAAAACGCCTTTATTATAAAACTTATATTTATTGAGTAATATAGAGTTGAAAATAAAATTTCACAATTTTTCATACAAAAAATTCAAATAATATTTTTTTTTGTTCATATAACTAAGTATTAAAGGATAAGTATTAACTAATAATTATAATAAACTTGATTTAAGTAGGTAGATATAGCTATATTTAGATTTTTAAAATTTTTTATTTTTTTTTATTTGTAATAGCTTAAATATATAATAAAAAAAAATGTGAAGTAATTAGGCAATTTACAACTACCTAGTAACAAAAAAAATCAATCCCCGTCTCTTGTCACTAGAAGTTCTTTCGTTTCATTCAATAGTTCTTTTGTGAATAGGACATTTGCACTACTATTAATACTGGATATATAGGGATCTGATGTATAAAGTAAGGTGTGAAAAACATCTTCCATTGTAGCTGACCGCGAACACTTCCGGGCATGATTTAATCTAATTTTTTTGTAGTCTTTGTTCCGAGCTTCTTGGACATCTTCAGACAATTGCCCTATGGGTAAAATGCCAAAATGCTCTATGATTTTCGAGCCATGTATAAGAATTTTATGAACTGAAGATGGCATATAGTACCAGTTATAATTGTAAATTTGACTAATATAACGACAGTTACGTTATATTAAGTAAAAAAAGTTCCATAAATAGGTGCAAGCAAAAATAATGAAATTGGACCTCGGCTGACATATTAGGTTCTATCTCGAAATGGCGCTATAATGACGCAGGTTTTTTCTTTTTCCTTGGATTATTTACTAATTAAGGATTCTATAAATGATAATAACTCGACATCGGCAGCTTTCGATAACAAGGAAACCTCCAATTGAAATTAAAACATACGGAAATTTTCATAGGGACATTTCAAAATTAATTAAAAAAATACACATTCTATTTTTCTGTAAAATAATACCGTATTTACAAACTAGAGATCCTAGTGAATCTAAATATGTATAATACTAATATATTTCTTTGGGGAACTTAAAAAATATCTTAAGTCAAACTTCACGAAGGTCTAGTCTGTTAAATACGGAATTATCGAAGTTCAATGTTTCAGTGCCATTTTAGGTAAGTAAAACTTAATAATTATTATTTGTCACACTAATATCAGATAGGCCTTTTATCATAGAACGTAGAACTATCAAAATTATATCAGAATTACGACTTTCGCTAAAACCATTTTTGAGATGGATAAGAACGTTTAGTCCCACTGTGCGGCGCCGCGGTGTAAACATGTGGCCAACCCATATGATCATGACCAAACGCGTAGGTTAGGTGGTACCCGTTAATTTCATAAAAGATGAGATGAGAAGCCATTGGTGATATTATTTTCGATCGTGACAAACATTCAGAAAACGAAGAATGGTAGTTACCTCTCTGCTATGTGCGCTATTTTAGTGCCGCGCACACCGTTGTCACACCCCACGATATACTTTACTTCGCACATAGCCAATATTACAAGAAACCGGATGACTCACTAAGTATAATAGCCAAGATAATGCATATTATATCGAGGGTTTCAGGCCAAAGGGGCGTATGTATGTAAGTAGGGTTCTTGCTTATACGCCCCTTTAGCATGAAGCCCTCGATGTATTTGTGCGATAACATTCATGATGCTTATTAGCTGCAATTGCAACGCCTTTTTTTTAGTCCACCTTCAGAAGTATTGTGACCAAAAATGGTCTGGCGCTGTGTGTCAGACAACGCAACTTATAAAGCATATCCGCGTGGGCAATTCAGATCTTGTCTACTACAATTTTCTCTTCATTGTGCGTCCAGGGAGTCTTGATTACCTACCAATGTTCCAAACACAATGTAGGTACCTACACTTTAGAACTGACAATAATGCAATTTCGTGTCTTTCAGTGCAACTAAGTAAAAACTTGGGAATTATTGCTGTCGTAACTATTACACAAGTAGTCTAATTTGAACAAATAAACCATTAAAACACAAACAAACTCACGGTTTGCCTTACTGGGTAGTCGCAAGGCGAAACCCGCCTACGGCCGGAGGCCAAAATGAATATGAACCTGCCTACTCCTTCAATTAGACCTAGTTTAGAGCTGCGACACTGCATAACAAATCCTGGCCCCAGGAAAACATATTTAGCGATGCGTAAATCATGTTTCATTTGCAGAACTATCAGGTCAGGTACGATTAGCCACTTCCGACTTTTATTGCAGATGTTATACTTATGCAATACAAGGTTTGTTTTCTTTAACAGTATACTAGTACAGAAGATAGTATAGTAGATACGTGTAGTGTAGGTATTATGCGTTAAGTACTTAGATTTAGGTCACCAATCTTCCACCAATTTTGAGCAGTTACAAAGTAAATAATTGTTTGTCAACATAAATAATTAATTACGAGTATCACAATTTAATATGTACGACAACTAAGTACACTACAACAACACGATCTTAAACGCCTTACATTTAGGTAACTCCTCTTTATCTTATCTACAATATGAAAGGCAAAGGTTAACATTTCTGAAGGCGTTTGTAATAAACTAGGTATATTTAATGCTTTACATTTATGTACATAAACAGGCATTTCATGTACCTAACTACCAAGATTACTTACTGGGTAAATTTACAGTAACTTTGCTTAATCATGCATCTAAAACGGACCATACATGTACATATATGAGTAAGGTTTAATCCAATTACGAACGTACTTCCTACGCCTTAATGCGTGTCCTGGCAGGAGAATGGAGTATATATGTTGCTAATAAATGAAGCCTCGGTAGGAATTCCGATTACTCAGCGCTTTATATTATAAAGTTGTTTTCAGAACCGGATCTGGACGAGGAGCAAATCGAAACACCTGCTCCAGGTACCAGAATAAGAGTTTGGCAAAATAGTAACCTCTGCAAGTTGGTTTTTTAAAGTTTCTAAGAGGATTAATCTTTATTGAGGAATGAGGCTTTAATGTCAAGATATTAAACCCAGGTTTATTTAAAAATCGTATGACAGAATCACACGTCGAATACAGTTTATAAATTAAGTTTGAGATTCATTAGCTATTTGATGGCAGTACGCTCCGATACAATATAGGAGACCAACCAAGGCAACCGCCGTCAACGTGGAACGGGCGTCGGAAAAAACACGGTGCCACCACAGTATAAATAGCAGTAATTTATCTTCTTACCAATGATTTCAAAAGTGTTCGTGTCGTAATTTTTGCAGCCTTTTACACGCAATTAGGTATTTTTATAACGTCCGGCTGCGCTGTGCAAGCGCTGCACGTCCCACTGCCGACTGGGACTGCGTTGGTCCTAAAACCAACGCGTCGGAACGGAATCGGAACCGTCTGCGCGCTCGTTAGCCCTGTCCTTTATATACGTCAATGCTTCCTACAAAAGGCACATCGCGCGCTTGAATGTGTGCGCGCCGTGTACGAACGCACTACAGTCAAAGATTTAAGAATGCCTAAGAATGCCCCAGTATGGATCGCACTCACACAGACGTGCGATCGTGCGTCTGTGTGAATACGTGTGGCGTGCTCCTAAATGGCCGAAGTTGGACTACTTTTTTGTCTTTACACTTTGGTGCTACGCGGTACCGTGTAAACCCACGTGAACGTGTTTTTTCGCGTCACCGTTTCACGTTGACGGCGCCGTGCGTGCCGTCGCCATGTGGCCATCCCCATACTTTTGGCAGATTAGGGCAGGTCAGGTGTTAAAACCAAACAATTATTATGATAAGGGGAATTTGTTTCCAAGAATACCAGTGCATGGTGTGCCATTAGCCATTACGATTACGCTAGATAGACAATTATCGTCGTACCATTGGTGATTCGCCTCGCCTGTTCTACAATCGCTCAGAGACTCTACCTAAAACAATAGAATTGTATCCTTCGCTTGTCCCTAGATTAGTGATTGTTACATTTGAATTGGCTTTGCATTGGCACTTTCTATTAATTGCGGTATCTGTTGCAATTTTAAGCATTCTTGTGCTAAGTTGAGGAACCCAAAAATTACTACCTGCGTAGGAATCAGGAGCTTTTGAACCGCTCTTTCCCGTGTGTAACCAAACATTCTTATATACGATAGTAAATGCTTTAAATTTAATTGCAAATAAAGATCGAAAGAAAATTCTACATTCCTTAAAAGTGTCTGAATTTTTTTTTTAAGTAACAGGCGGGAAACGCCTGAGCCATAATTATCCATCTACCTGTATAGTATAAAAAATCCTTTAACTGAACACACACACACACACACACATACAGGTAAGTAAAATAACTAATGAAACTTAAAGGAACAATACATTATTAATAATGATCACCAACTGTTATTTATATGTGTAGCTATAATTTCTGGGTGGCCTCTAAATTTTGACGTTTTGTTATTGCTGTTTAATATGGCCTGATTATTCGCATATGCGATACAATCTGTGTGTTCTGAGGTCAATATGGTTTCTCGGCGGTGTGACCTACGTTATGCATTTGTGAAATTCCGTTTGTAAATTATTATCTATTTTTTTAGAAAGACATTACATTATTGTATAGGTACAATAAGTGGTGAAAGCTAGTAGTATGTATTCATGTCTTTTTGCAACTCAACTCGAATGTAATTTTTTGTTTGGTGCCATTAGTTTCGTTCTTACTTAGGAATTAATTATTAAAATTGATATAATTTGTTTACTATACCTACCTATAATAAGAAATCCGGTCATTAAGTTCCGTTTTAAATCGATAATACACTTACTATTGGCTATAGGGTTCTAACCCTTAAAATAACAATAACCATAAGGCATGGCGTATCGCGTAACAGGATTAGGTGGCAGACGGTATAGTAACAGGATCGGGCCGGGATCCGGGAAGCCCCGCGGGCCGTCTGTCCGCAGCTTTGTAATTGAATGCAACGCAACTGCATTGTCTTCGCGCAATGCTGGTCTTGAGCTGGATTTTAGATTTAAAGGGACTGCGGTATTATGATTGTCTACTAAGTACAAACGAAGCTACAGTTAACTGACCACCACACATCATGACTGACTTCAGCACATTGTAATACAGTTGAATTTATAAAATTGCATACTACAAATTGATAAATTATAGAAAACTATTAAAATCTGCATTTAAGAGGCTTCCATGGAACAAGGGACCATCATTAAAGCCACACGACCACTCAAACTAGACTCAAAGATCTGCAAAGATCTGTATGGGAGTTTTTAAGGGCTCAATAATATCCAAAAACTAGGTCAGTTAACCAAATTGACCAAGTTCCTATTTAGTTAGTGAGTTCTGTTGTACTTAGGTACATACAATAAAAAACTCACGAGACAGACCACAAAGTGTAAAAACAATAAAATAGAATACTTACTTCTTGGAAGTCGGTTGGAAAATTGTGAGACAGAACTTTAAAATGCCCGTTGTGGACTTGGATGTTTCAAATTTTCAATCATTCAAAACATCCGTCGACCGTAGGTTATTTAGGTATCAATTCAAATGATCCATCGGACCTGAATAATTAGTTAAGGGATATCTTCAAATTTAAGTCTAAATTAATGCAAATATTATAATACTATAGTTAAGTACCTACACCTACCTACGTTACCGGCCAAAAGCTTTATGACAGAAGCTTCTGGAACGTGCGTCGACCGTCACGCGCAGCGCCGCCGCAATCTATCTCGCTCATCCAAAGTGCAACATGTTGACACGAACCACGTACATACATAGGGGAGAGGCGTACAAAATGGCATAGGCGGGTAAAATGGCACACTTCCGTTTCTCCGAAACCACAAACATACTAGTTCTCGCAATGGCCGCTAGAGAGCCGCTTAGTAACAGGTCGTAACCTGTGAAGACGGTAGTCGCGTCCGGTGGGTCGCGTGGTGCGGGGGGATGTTTGTATAATTTTGGCAGGCACAAGTTTTACGCAGATGGATTTTGTGTCTTGGTAAAAGCAAGTACTTTTTTACGTTCTTTTGTTTCTATTAGTATTAATTTGTTGTAATATTACTAAACAACGTCGAGAATGTATTGAAATATTAAAACTCTATTTACATTTTTAGTTATTTTTTTATAATGTTGGAGGTTATGAAGTGGACAAAATGGCATACACCTTGTTCGGGTAAAATAGCATACTATGTCATACAATATCATGCCTCGAAACTATTCTAGGAAAACAGACCGACAAGGTTGGGATAAAACCTCCATGGAAAAGGCTATTGAAGCTGTGAAGAATAATGAAATGGGCTGGCTTTCGGCTTCAAAAATGTTTAACGTCCCACAATCGACTCTTAGAAGACATGCACTAGAACAAAATAAACTCCTAATTCCAACTGCAAAAGGTATGTATGTATAATTAATGCATCATGTGCAGATGTTCTGAAAAAGACGAAGCGTTTTACGTGTGAACTCTGGAAGTAGGTAACCGACAGATTTTCGGAACAAATTTGGTATGCCATTTTGTCCACACCACGTGTGTCATTTTACCCGCCTAGGGCGGACAAAACGGATTTTGTTCAACTTTTTCTGTTTTGTTTGCTATTCCATTGTTTTTGTTTTAATTTGATTGATCTCTATAATTTTAACTAGGTAATGAACCAAAGAATACACAGGTACCCTAAGTGTTAAATATTGCTAATAAATAAAGATTTGCTGACTCATTTTATAACTAGTATGCCATTTTGTACGCCTCTCCCCTACATCTTTTTAGTTTAGAACTGCAGGAGGCGCGCCCTCGCGGAAGCCGATCGCTATTACATGGTCCGCTACTCGCGACTGCGGTATTGGGCCCAGCCATCTGCAAATCCTCATCCCAAATCCTTTTGTGAAAACGTAGCGTTGACTGGGGAAACAAAAGAGCGATCAAATTAGCTGAATTTACGTACACACCTACTGCTATATCTACTGGTACCTACTTAGAGTTAGCTGGAAAAATACCAAGAATTACCTACTAATGTCGCGGTCCCCACGTATACGCATTGTTCGACGTTAATTTATCACTTCCTTATACCTAAAAATATTCGGAATCATGAGGATCAAGTTGTACCTACTTACTGTACTGTGGCCAGAAAATAACTGACCTCTGTGCAAAACATGCGTGCAACAAACATGTGCGTGCGTGCGTGCGTGCGTGCGAGTGTGTGTGTGTGTGTGTGTGTGTGTGAGTGTATGTGTGTGTGTATGTCTCTTACCATTTTTCTGAACTACTGGACCGATTTCGATGCGGTCTTTTTAGGGTTCCGTACCAAAATGGTAGAAAAGGAACCCTTATGGTGCGACTCTGTCTGTCTGTCTGTCCGTCTGTCACAGTAAGTTATCTCAGGATCTACTAAAGCTATCGATTTGAAATTTGGAATAGTGTTAAAAATCGCTTACTCGAGCCTATGGGATAGACAAAAAATCTTATACCTTTTTTACCTTTTTTTAAAGAGGTCCGAACAATGGTCCGAACCGAAATGGGATTTGGAAAAACAAAAGTAGAGCTATTATATCGATTGGATATCAAATGAAAGGACTTAATTTGTAGATTCCAAAACCATTTTTATTTTTTTTCTTAATTTTGTACTTTTTGATTTATAACCAAAAACGCTCAAAAAAATACCCCCCCCCCCCCTGTTATCTTCGAAGTTACTGAACAGAAAAATCTGTAATAAGTACCAATAATTAATATCATCCTAAATATTACAGAAAAAATAAAACAGTTTTCCTAATTGCATCGTTTTATAGAAATTTTAAAAAATCGTACCTACACATACTTATTTGCTCCTACTAAGCTAACCGCCATAGAGTTTTTCTTGAACTATTTACGTATCTACTTACGAGTTTGTACGGAACCCTCGGTACGCGAGTCCAACTCGCACTTGACCGGTTTTTTTATTTGAAAGATGACTTGACAGAGATAGTTACATTACATCAAATTCGGTTCAGCCGTTTATGAGATATAGATTGAGGTTTGTTTGAGTCGGGGGTTTTTTAAATTTGAAGTTTATAGATTATGACAGACAGATATTAGAATTTATAATTGTATACTAGATTATTTTTGCTACTTCAGCGGCGCCACTGAACTAAATATTTTAGTACATAAAATAAGATCGGCGAAGTTCGTTAACCTCGCTAAATATGTACATGTTTTTAAGCCAAGATAACGTCAATAATTATGAAATCATGATCATGATATTTTCTTGGATACCGTGTTTTTATTGATTCCCGTTAACTTCGAGGGCACATTCTCCAGGTCTAATTAAGTTAATTTCTCTAGAAACTAAACTAATGTTGTAACTCATACCGTTTTTAAAATATTCATAACCTTAATTTAATCACCAACCAGTATAAATGAGCTGTCATAATCCCAACACTGTCATAGTTGACGTTAATTTTTGACTAACTGTCTGTGTCTGTGGTGTCTTTTAAAATGGTTATCAACTCAATATTAATTTATTTTGTATGAAAAGTATTTTTTTTTTCGAATTAAACAAATAGCGATATACCAGATAGCGTCTGTTGACGTATGAAATGAAGCAACCTGTCGAATTTAACGGAAATAAAATAAAACACGGTGTATACATATATATTGAGTATTGTGGTGTATACAAAAATATTAAGGACTATCAATTAATAATGATCACATAGACAACGCTTTTTACAAAATTTGTTTCGCTTTCACAACAGGCCGATTTGGTTTTTCTTTGTTTCCTAATTGGTGGATACTTCCTCTATCAACATCACCCACCAATACGTACAGTCCACATGTTTAAAATAGGTCAGAAAAATATTCTAAGCTATTTGAGGAACTTAAGTTTACGTTTATGATAGAGTAATAGGTATGTAGGTACAGTCGAGTTCATTTACATCTACACATATAAGAGGGCAAAAATATCTGAACACGCTTTTATGCTTCTGACAATAGGGTCGTGTTCAGATATTTTTGTCCCCTAAGTGTGTAACTCGACTGTACCTACAGTTAAGGAGCAGATTAAAATCCGTTACCACTTAACGGTGCATTAGTGTCAACCAATACATTTCCGTTACACAATTAAAATGTGAAACAAACATAACTTAGATGAGAGCTCTGTATTTTTTCCGTTTGGTTTCACATTGTTATATATTTATGTAAAACTTAGGTAACTTCGTCTGCGTAGAATTAATACTCAATCTAGCAGCCTATTTTTACAAACTTTTATTTACTATATGAAAGACACCGTGTTTCTTTAATCGTTTTGTAATGCAGGTAAATTACACAACATTCTTATGTTACATATATATCTATACACGATGACATCTAATCGGTAATCAGGTACCAATTTTTTTAACTCAGTAATTGATAGTGGTCACGTTGATGTCGTAATTAGTTACATCTAAACAACTTTTCTTTCTGTGATAATTTTTATTTCGAAATTAGTTTTATCCTAAATTCCTTGTCACCCTACTAATCTGTATCTGTGAGATTACAATCTCTTTAAAAAATTAATGGCAATGATAATTTATGAGTAATAACTTGTCACTGTCATGTATGTAAACAAAGTCATAGAAGTCGCAAATATTGAATGAGAAAGGTAAATTAGTAATTAAAAAAACATGCCTCGACCATATCTGTGCTCAAATATCGAGCGTTACAATATTGTAGGTACGTTTATCAACACAAACCAAACAGGTCAAGATGAACTCAAGAATTATTCCACGAAATTCATCCAAACGTACCATTCTCACGCACAGTTTGATAAATTGAACTAAAACCTCCTTGACTTCGGACAGTTCACAGTGCGAAACCACGCTCACGCACGGCCGGCCTCGACGTCGTCCTGACGATCTGGATCGACGCATTTTAAGATGCTTTGCTCGGGATGCTCGTAGGAGCAATAGCCAAGCAGCGAGAAGGTTTCATGTGAGTCAGTCCTTCGTGTGGCGGCTATTTAAATCGTCGGAATTGCATCCTTTTAATTTACGGCCATTTTATCAATTTTAATTCGTTATCTATCACGCCCTAACTACTCATACTCGTTGGAAAGTTTATTTACTTAAGATCTGTCAAATTTTCCGCGAAAGCTATGGCACTTGACGTATCGTGATCACGTGATTTTACTTCAATAATTAATGTAGGTGACCATGTATCCAGAGGTTATTAGTTTAAATTATGTTTTAACATTTAATTAATTAAACAGTGAGGTATTTGTGTGAGACCTCTTTAGCTAGATATTAATATTTGTCTACTCCTGATTACCGATTAGAGTTCGCCGTGTATATGTAACATAAAAATGTGGTGTAGGCACTCGATCGTCAAAGCTGTAAAGTATTTGCTTTGTAAAGATTTTGCGATGAAAATGTTGATTCCGAGTATTAAAACTTCCTGATAATTATAGCAAAGGTAATAAATATGCCTATTCGAGATACTTTTAACATTAAGTTGTAGTGGACTGTACTTAGACAATAAAATGAACACACGCCAGTGTTCTTCTGATTGTTATTTGCCGTGTCGGTACCCCCGCCGTTAATTAGAGAGTCGATACAATGGCTATAAAGGCCCGATAGTGTCAATTAGTGACCGGGAGATAGCAGGCCTTGTCTGTTTCAGCCCACATAAGAATGACGGGTTATTAAATTAGGAACGTCTACATATTTGTCTCTCTACTATTTTTGTAAGTAGGTATCTATCTGTTAATTTATACGATTATCATCTTATATAATGCTGGGAATTATTATGTTTTTTAGGTTAATATTTTATTCGTCTTCATAATAGTGTCTATGGTATTCGTGATCTAAATTCTGACTTAGTTCGTGTCACTATGGCTCCGGCTGCTATGCACAACATGTACAATTGTACATCTCTTCGTAGGTAAAATGTACGAGACGTTATTTAGAATGTTCATTATACCATTTCTACAATAAAAATGTACATAACCAAAACGTACGAAAGAATGAGGACAACACTAAAAAGGTAGCTAAAGTACCTACAGCACAGAAAAGTAGAATACTACGCAAAATGTACATTTTCAGCATTTTATAGATATACCTACTCATATCTACATTTTGCATTGGTAAAGTGTACATTTCGCTAAATTTACATTTTGCGGGTTGTATGTTTTTAGCCGGAGCAGAGGCCAACCGGACACTTTCGAGTAGGTACCTATACTTGAGGTCGTTCCGTTACTTACCTATTTTATACTTTGGTATTTCGGTATTAGGAATCTAGTTTTTGCGTTACCTACTATGAATCAACTGAAAAAAGGACCAAGAACTAAATAAACGTCTCTGAAACGTATGTGAAGCACTAGTAATAGGTATTAGGTGTGTTCCTACCCATCTGGTACAAATTTTTCTGTATAAACTTGAAGTAAATTTGCTAACGAAAACAATTTGTTCAAAACGGATCATTTGTCTTGTAGAAAGTACTATGCTATTAGCTTCTTTAGATGAGGTGAAAGTTCATTTCGAACAATTGAAATTGTGAATCTCAGCGCTTTGTGAAAGGGGTATTCGATATTTATTTTAGGCATGCCGTGACAGCTCACAGGTTTTCCAGCATCCAGCGGTCGAGGATAAACAATTACGTCGCTGTCTCGTTTGCGATGAATAGCGATTAAGTTGAGAAATGAGGTACTGACGACAACACAAACTGATGAGATTTTCACTTCTCTAAGACAAGAATCACTCGATCAATCTATGTTGTAAAATTTAAACCATATCGATGTGTAGTTAAAAGGAAGAATTATCTACAATTAATTTATTTCGGCGAAAGTTGCATTAGCTATCATTACTTTTAAAAAAAATCATGAAGTTTTAATGCGTAGTTTATGTACCTTAAATTCGGCATAAGTACTGCGCTAGTTTTAAAATGTAGCCTTGACACATGGTCTGTAAATGTAATTGGAATCAAGTATCGATTCTCCACTCAGATTTAGTAATAATTCGAATCTAGCGTGCTAAAACTATAAAATCACTCAGATAAGTCGTTCAATAGGTTGGTAGAAATATAAATTTTGGCGGATTCGTAGTCTCGCGTTGCTGTTGTGCTCTCTAGTCGAAATTATTCTTTAAAAGGCCTAGTCTTCTGACTGTATTACAGTACAGACTAGGATGCACGTTTGCCCGAAGCGGTAATTCTCGCCGTGTCTGAGTGGGCGTCTAGGTCTGGCTCCGAGCTAGCCTTTCATGTTACTAATTGTTAAGTTCAATCATTTAGGTTCCTTCTGAACAGGTTGGTGTATGACCATTTCTTGGTTAAATTAATTAGACAAGATATCCAAGATTAATAATGCATTGCAACGCATAATTATTGCGTATAGATTTTAACTTCGCGATACGTTTGATTTGTTTCCCGACTTCTTTGAGGATAAGGTCGAGAAGGAAATTGGTACAATTGGGGTAAATATTAATTGGCTGAAAATTACCCATTTTATGATGATAATACAACTTAAACACTGCGATCGCCAACCCGCCTCTCCTGGCAGCACACCACCAAACAGGGCCACCAGTTCCCGGTCATTCCTGTTCAAGGCAGCGGGCACGGGGAATCCCCGAGTTATGGACGGCTGTCAAAATAAACTGACCTTGGCTACGTTTACTGGACGCACGTTACGCCTCGACGAGCATCTGGCACAACTCGAGGTGGCATATTTTTGGGCTATGTGAAGTCTGTAGTGAGGGAGAGGATATCGTAACCCTTGAATCGGGCCACCTTATGTACGAGTACTACCGAGAAGGAGACCAGCTATCCCAAGGTGGCGTCGGGTTCTTGATTAATAAGGCCCTCTCTGACAACGTTATGGAGGTTTCGAGTGTGTCTAGTCGGGTAGCGTACCTGATAATTAAGTTCACTGAAAGGTATAGCCTTAAGGTGGTACAGGTTTACGCACCGATATCGACACATTCGGATAAAGAAGTGGAGGATATGTTCGACGACATATGAAAAGCCTTACATTTCACCACTAAGGCCCACTATAACGTTGTCTAGGGGACTTCACCGCCAAAGTGGGAGTACAGAATCGCAGCGAATCTGTAGTAGGATCTCATGGCTTTGGTCGCAGAAACAATAGGGGACAAATCCTAGTCAATTTCCTTGAAAAAGGAGCCGAAACGTGGTCGCTCACGGTAGGGCTGGTACACAAATTTAAGGTCACTCAGCGAGCTATGGAAAGGGCCATGTTGGGAGTATCTCTGAAGGATCGTATCTGTAATGATGTGATCCGACAGAGAACTAAAGTCGTCGACATAGTATTTAACCGTGGAGGAACACATTTTATAGATCTAATAATAGGCAAGTCGGTGGAAATCGAGTTCTGTTGATGTTCTGTTGGTACTGACTTTGGCACAACTTTGTCTAGATTTCATTAATTTTTAGAGATAAACAAGCAGCTCCATCGAGACTTGTCTAGTTTTTTACAGAATGTTTTTGGTGGGATTGAATATACATATAATATCTAGAACACATTCTGTTAGAATCTCTTGATTATGAGAGTCGCGTAAAAATTATAATCCTAATTACGTATCAGGAAGCAATTAAGAACCTCGTAAATCTTTGATTATCTGTGATTATTTTGACCAAAATAAAATAATAATGATGATTGGTTCACTTTTTACTGCGATTGTTTGTGACAGGAAATGAAAAATCAACCGTTTTAGGACCACCAATCTCGACCGACGCGGCCTTAACAACTTATTAATTAATGACATAGATTATAGAAAAAAAGGTTCATTTCAAAACCATTACCTACGAAAGTTTCTTTTACCTAAGGCGGCCAACCGTCCGGGTCCTGCGGGATAGTCCCGGATTTTATGTTGCTGTCTCGCTTTTGAATATTGATTAAAAGCGTCTCGAAAAAGGACCTATAAACTATCCCGTAACTCACACCGAGATTCTAAGCAAAAATAATTATTATGAGCCTGCTGTGTCCCACTGCTGGGCAAAGGCCTCCCCCCTCTTCTTCCATTGCTCACGGTTTTGTGCTTCGTCTTGCCAGTCCTTCAGAAATGATTCCAAGTCATCTCGCCATCGTCGACGAGGTCTGCTGCGACTCCGCTTTGAGTTAGGCTGTCACTCCGTGGTTATCTTGGCCCATAACCAGGGTTTCCAACCGAACGACATTCCTCGTACAAATACGAGACTTAGTTAGGAAGATGAGTTAGGAAGTTTTTTTTTAACATTTACCCACACAAAATTTCGTTACATACGTGTCGATTTCAGCCGAGGTGTGCCACTTCTTATCAATAAGGTTCACATGCAATTGCAAATTATGCAACAGTCCTTTGATTGGCACTCCAAAAGCACCAGCCCCCAGGTTACACATGTACGAGGTTCGAAATTCAAAATATGAGGATTTTAGTCGTCTTGTACGACCAAAAAAACCCTGCCCATAATTCGTTCGGCATGCGGCATACATGGCCAGCCGAGTCCCACTTGAGCTTGGCCGCTTTTTCACCTACATCGGCTATTTTGGTTTGTGAGCGCAGCGTAGTATTCCAGATACGATCCCTTAGTTTTACATCTAATATGCTGCGCTCATAGCTCGCTGACAAACCCCGAGTTTGGACTTCTGCGCTTCTGTCAAAGACCAAGTCTGAGCTCCATAGGTGAGAACTAGAAGTATGCACATGTCCATGAGCCTACGTTTAAGTGACAGTGGTAGGTCTCCTTTCATAAGGTGTTTCATGGACCAATACCTTTTCCAGGCATTTTCAGTCTTTTGATTTCCTTTTCTTGTCGGGCCTGGAAAGAGACTAATTGGCCCAAGTAAAGGTACTCATGGACATATGCAATGAGTTCTCCGTTTATCTCTACTCTACGCTGTGTACTGTTAGAAATAATAAGTAACATAATTGTAATAGTTATAATATACCTATGTTATGTATACCAAAAATAATAAAATACTTAATTATTAAAAAAATAAAAACACGACTGGCTATGAAAACCGTCCTTTTTTGGAAGTCGGTTAAAAGGCGAACTTAAGTTACAAACAAATAAAGAAAGTAAGAAATAATTCAATTATGTAAAGTAACGTATCTGGACGCTCTATCTTGCTTTGTATGTTATATTTTGTTTGCTGTCGGGGGACCTATTAGAGACAATACCAAAACTAGTCCGCCAGTTTCTTTAACTTTCTTTAACGCTGGTTGGTCAGGTCAATGTGTGCGTACTGCGGATGCGGGTAGTAGCAAAAAACTTATTGAATGAATGTACATTTATTTCGCATACAAAAACACACAGATACATTTATAACACAAAGAGAGTATACATCGATTTTTTTCTGCGAAAAAGGAGTCCACTCAGCATGGTGTCAAGTCACAGAAGGTGGCTCAACGCTGGTATTATGTGGCTCCAAAATGTAGGGCGAAACAAAACTGCACGTTACGCAGTTACACTTTACAATACTAAACGATTATTGAACTTAAGAACTACAAACATCATAAATATATATTACCAAATTGTACCTCAATAATCCATTGAAAATACTCGCATAATGTAATGAAATAAATAATTTAACGGGAGATCGGTTCACAAGTACTTATGTGATAAGTAGTCTATGTTATGTCTAATCCGGGACATAAGAAGGCAATGCTGGATGAATGAAAGTGTTGATGTGTGCGTGCGGCTCGTAAGTACATAGCAACCGGCCCACTACAAATGCTTAAGTTGTCTGTTGGCGAGGCTCCGTCCGGCTATTTATTTTAAGGTCCTTGTGTAGGTTGATTACTTATGTGTAAGTTTTTTTGCTATGGGCCACCGTTAACGAGAAATTTACGAAAAACTAAAAAAGGGACCTTTACAACCCCCCTACCCGTCAGTTTAATCCCTATCCATCAGTACGTTTAGTTTCCCTATAACTATGCCAAAAGTCGCTTATACCTAATTATACCTATTACCTAATTAATTATTTACCTTATTGGGCAGTTTTTGGGTTTCGTTTGGTGAGCTACACTGTTGCTACACTTTTGATAGTTACTTAGGTGATACCAATTCCTAACCGCGTTTCCAAATCTATTACATTCCGGTAATTACAACCTAGCTATTAAGTATGTAGATAAAATCAACTCAAGTTCTACAAACATAACTCGTTTTCTATCTGTAAATCATATTTATTAAAACTACCTACTACCTACTTTATTAAAAGTTTCTAGAGAATGTCAAAAATAATACGTGAATGGAAAAATGGAAATTTAAAGGTGCCAATAACCGAGGTAAATACGGATTTGATTCTTTATTTTCTGCTTCCAGTTGTTTGTTACCTTTACTGCGTGATATTGTACAGATACATTATTTTCATTATAAAATAACAGACTTACTTACCTAAGTGGCATTTAAATATCATTTCATACTACCGGTAAAACCACAGATGCTTTTTCGATATGAAACCGACAAATTTAAATAATAGCGAGTGTAAAAAACAGTTAAAGCACTGTCGCTTTCTCGAGCAAAATGATTGGTTGCAAATGCAAAGTTAACTCTGCGAAACTTCTTTCTCTTTTGGTTTATAGTTGAAATATGAACCATATGACTTACAATTTAAGGTTGCATTGAGAACAATAAATTGAAACAAAATGGGAGTTTGAAAAAGTAACTAAATGCGAGTTGATACCTTAGAGTGGCGCTAAGTCCAATACGCGCGGTAATTGGACTATTATAGTTGTTGACCACCTGTTATTATACGCGTCCACTTATATAAGACCTCCTGTTTCCCTCTAAACTTGCAAACCAGAAGTAAGATTTGTATCCAGGTTTTGTTTGAAAGGTCTTTCTAGAATAGTGGTTTGAGGACTGGGCGGGAAATGACTAAGTTTCACCTTTGCTAATGAGCTGTAATACTGATGCGGTTTCATGCTACTATGAACGTTGCCTCAGGCAGCTGTCTATTCCGCTGGGATTGCAGACATTAGCTAATGCTTTACAATTGCTACTACAAAAAGTATTTTAGAACTTAATCCGTGAAACAATAGAGATTTGACTGCGATAATTTTATGAAATTGGCATTGTGGCTTTATTACGCTATTATCTATTCGGGAATTTTATTATTTATTCGATATTTGAATAGATTACCTTCCTTAGAACTCCTATGTTATACTTTTGATCATTATAAACGTAACAACACCTCATAGATAGGAACTTATTATTACGGTTTTTGTTAACATATTGGGGTCCTAAACCTCGGCGATGAAAGAAAAGGGGAAATAAATATTATACAAATTGAAACATTGGGCAGTTGTTAACATTTTCTAACAGTGCACTTCTTGTAGGACAGAGTTTTTGGTGTTGCCGGCGGAACCGTCTCCTCTGGAGGTGGCCGACTCGGCGATCAATGTTTGTCAGGAGTGCGTCGATTGTGGGTGAGACGTAGATCAACCTTGAGATTATGTAGCCATTTATGCTCAAATACTAGTTTATGTACTATTGAGACTTTAAGAATTATTTAGCGATGAATGCTCGGTCTAGAAGCGAAAAAAGAGTTTGTGGTGTTTAATTGTGTCAACAAAACCGGTCCACATCCGCGTATCTTTTTGGGGTTCCGTACCAAAATGGTAAAAAAGGAACCCTTATGGTGCGACTCTGTCTGTCTGTCTGTCCGTCTGTCACAGCAAGACATCTCAGGATCTACTGATGCTATCGACTTGAAATTTGGAATAGTGTTAAAAACCGATAATCCGAGCCTATGGGATAGAAAACAAATCTTATACCTTTTTTACTTTTTTTTAAAGGGGACCTAAATGGGATGTCGAAAATCAAAAGTTGAGCTAATTTATCGAGTGGGATATCAAATGAAAGGGCTTAATATGTAGATTCTAAAACCGTTTTTATTTTTTCTTCTTAGACATGTAGTTTTTGATTTAAAACAAAAAACGTTAAAAAAAAATACCATTTCCCCCCTATTATCTCCGAAGTTACTGAACAGAAAAATCTGTAATAATTACCGATTATTAATATTATCCTAAATATTACAGGAAAAATAAAACGGTTTTCCTAACTTGCAGCGGTTTTTAGAAATTCGCAAAAATCGTAAGACAACCTTATTTGCTCCTACTAAACTAACCGCGGCATATGTCGATGTATGGAGACAACAGTTTTACACGAGCAAAGTTAAATGCGTCCCACCATACAGTTTTTCTTGAATTATTCACGTATGAACTGACGAGTTTGTACGGAACCCTCGGTGCGCGAGTCCGACTCGCACTTGACCGGTTTTTTATAAGATGTAGTAATAATTAGAGCAGGTGGTAGTTTATTTATAATGTATTGCAGTAGTAAACAGTGTAGTTTGTACAATTTTTTTTCGAGGGCGAAACGATGTAGCTTCTTTATTATGATACGAAAATAATGATACCTGCTATACCTGCATGTAGAGATGTGCCGTGCCCGGGAATATTCTCCACTTGTGTGGGGAATATTCCCAGGAACGGCACATCTCTACCTATATGTAAGTGCTTACTGGGTAGGCATAGAGGGCATTTCTCCAGAAATATGTCTGCGGTCACCTCATTCATCTGGCCCTTTTTCATACTAAATGTATGGAGACAGATGAATGTGTCGCAGACATATTTCTGGAGAAATGCCCTAGAGACAGTCGGTAGCAGTTGGAGCTAATTAAAAGAAGTTCTCAAAATGACCTGCAGACAACTTTATCGCCAAACGAAAAAGGGGTGTGTATGTGTAATTGTATATGAATTTGAGCGTGTTATTCTGCTTAATAAGTTACTCTTAGCTGCTTTAAATTTCACAGTTAAGCACTTAACTCTCTAAATATCTTAACAAACGTTAATCTTATTTCAAAAATATCAAGTCGAGAAAGTTGCATTCAAAGTACCGGTTACGTGCCGCTATAAGTTTATTTATATTGAAATTTAACTAATATTTTATCTGAATTATATCAGTAGTAAAGAAAGCAGCCATTTGTTTTGGTTTTACGCACCTTTTTCTGAAATGATTTATGGTTTAGTGAAGTGCCGTAAGCGCCTTATAATAAATTATGCAAAGAGAGCAAGAGTTATGTACCTACTCAAAATCTATGGATCGGAGATAAAGATCGTATCAGAAGGTAATACAATTTTGACAAGTCGATTGGTGTTTCGTGCGTATGTAAATCACTAGATATATAGGGTGACTCAAAATCGTGTTTTTCGATAAAACTGCTCTCAACATATGTGGTAATCACAATGAAAGAATTCCTCAATGAATTAGGTATTATGAATACAAACAATGTTGATCACCTACTATCGTAATCTTTGGTCAACCAAGAATTTAAAACAAATTAAGATAAATAGGGGGAAAAAAAGAGTAATCTGTAGGTATCTGCAAGCCGTGCAAAATTAGACATTCTCCTGATGATTCTTTCTAGATGGTTGTTTTCAGCATATTTGCTACGAAATAGGGCGGTCTGGAACAAACTTTCCATAATCAGGTAATCTTCCCAGATCTGAAAAGACTTCATAGAGACGCATAGAGAGACCCTTTACATCTCTATAAATGTAGTTTTAAGTCAATGTAATGTATTAATGAAATCTCTTGTATTAACGTCATATTGTTGGAACACTTGTAAAATGGTGAAAAAGAGAAACTAGTGAGTTTCTTCCGGCACTCGAAGCGCCAAATAAAAAAGAAAAGAAGAGAAAAGAATATAAGACATGTAAAAGAGCCCTTAAAGGCCTACTTCCACAAATAAATTATTTTATTTTATTTATTTTATTTACATCACTTACTGCAACTGGAATTTCTATATTTCTAAGTTATTAATGACCGAAAGAACAAAGGATTTGGCTGTTACGTGAATCTGAGTACGTTGCAGAACAGAAGTCACATAGCGTTTTGATAACGGTGGATGTGACATTGCTGCGTGCCTGAGCACAAAATGATATTAAGTAGGATTTGGTCCCGTCACCGGTTGGCACGCGTCTCGACCGATTCGGGTCCGATCGATAGCACAAATAATGTCTTCGTGATTGATGGTGTACGAAGACATTGTTACATTGTTGGCTTAAGGATTTTGGGGCCTGACCGATTTACGTGATTTTAGCATGCTATTTGGGTCAGTCGGTTTTTCCACATGTCTTTAATGCTTTCATGGAAGTTTTAGCTTCAAATTAAATTGGAGCAGGGCGTTTTCATCGCTAACGCAAATCACTTATTCTTTTCATAACATAATTTGCAATTTGAACAGGTCGCGCCCTTGGTGCAATAAAGCCACATCTGCAAAATAACGACTTCTTTGGGAAGGGTTTAAAGATTTTTCATCACAGTTGCTCGTATAGGGTGTTATAACACGCTGACATATAGAGCAGTTAGAGCCGATTTACCTCCCGTGGGAGTTATAAAATCTATAACTCCCATGGGAGGTAAATTTACACTCGTAATTCGTTTCAGATTAAGGAGGTTTCAAATCAGCCAAGGCTTATTTCCTATTTTCAAAATTTTGCTACAAAATCAATTTTACTAAACTTATACGGTATATTTTACTATTATTTCAGATAAATTTGCAATTATTTAAGTAAATTTTATTTTCAATATCGGTACAATCTGGCAAACTGGCCATAGTTTGAAAACTAAACGTTGTTCTAAGCACTATCTGTGAAAAAGTACCTACATTGAAAATGTTGACATTTTGAAGTTACCTTTTAGCGGGTGCGATTAGTTTATTTGATTTTTGTCTTAATTTTTTCCTCGCAAATGTGATGGGAAACATTGTGTGTATCACGGGCCGTAAGGGGAATACAAACTTAAGTCATTAAAAGCAACTACCCGAGATTCGAAGCCCGACGCTGAAAGCGGAGAGCTTCTAATAGACTCTCGCTAGTAATCTCCGTCTTACTACCGTTAATGCACAACGTACTGTTGTTAATGAATATTTGTGAATAACTTTAATATGCTTCATATTAAAGTTAGGTTGTTAGTTAGGGGGTTAGGTTGTTAGTTTTATAATATACTAGCGACCCGCCCCGGCTTCGCACGGTGTTTCTCTATTATATTATACATGTATTATACATATAAACCTTCCTCTTCAATCACTCTATCTATTAAAAAAACCGCATCAAAATCCGTTGCGTAGTTTTAAAGATTTAAGCATACATAGGGACATAGGGATATCGGGACATAGGGGCAGAGAAAGCGACTTTGTTTTATACTATGTAGTGATGATGACAACTGTTGTTATTAAAATGTACTCTGTTTAACAAGAGGTAGTTAATTTTAATTATTTTCGGAAATTGTGGGCAGCATGTGTGGCTATATACCAAGCTAATAGAAAAGGTATGTAGACAATAGATATGCGTACTTACTGCACGGACATCCGCATGAAGTTGTACATGCGTCTTTTTTACCAAAATATTATTTTAGTGGGAAGACGTTTTGCGACTCCGAAGGGCGAGCTTCAGGGTGCGAGGACGAAGGCTGAGTCCCGTATAGGGCCGAAGGCCCGGAGCGTCCCTAATCGTCCCAAGCACCCACCATACCGAAGTAACTTTTGCGAGCCTGAAGGAAGGGTCAGTTTTAGGGTGCGCGGCGCTCGTGGTAACGAACGTCGGAAAATAACGACACACGTACAGAAGCGACTTTGTTCCATGTTCGCTTAATCACATGCGTCGATTTTCACTTTATTTGAGAAGCTAATAAAGATATATAAAAAAAGTTTTTATATCCTATAGTTTACAGCATTGCCTTTGGCGTAATAAAATCACTTTTGATGTATACTTAGTCACATGTGGCCTTATTGCACCTATGGTACAAACGAAGACACAGTTAAGTGACCATCAGTAGACCTTAATACATTGTAATAAGGGTGACAAGTTGTCAGTTAGCAGTGTCTTCGATTGTACGCGGTTTTAGCAGAATTTTTCTAATTTCTCCATAAAAATTATAAAGCCGCTTTATTCAATCGGTTGTTCATCAGTAACAAAAAAAATAAATACCGATTGGTAGCTAATTGCTGTAAGTAATAAAGTTGGTTTTTCTATGCCTTTTCCCTTCTTCATTGGTCGTAATTCTTTTGAGTTAATTAATCTTAATAAGTGTACCATCGATACCACATCAAGAGAGTAGTCACGTTCGACGATATGTAATTTCCTCCACCTCCATTAATTGAATAATCCCTTCCCCTGCAATTAAAGAGTCGTTATTAATTGTCGAGTGGATTGGTCGTCGACTCGAGCTTGCGGCAGCGGCTCATTATTGTTACGGATATCTATCGCGTAACTAATTAGATTTAAGTTGATAATTGTTTGCGTTTCTCAGATCTTGGAGCTAGGTGTTACCTGTAATCTTAGATTTCACCGGCCGTTGGCTTGACACTTCTGGTACCAGCCAATGGACTTCGCGATTGACTACGGTTACGTGTCATCTGAATTACGTAGCATCAATAACGATTAGAATTTAGTCGCAAATTCATCTGCGACGGTAATAAAATATCAAGAGCGGGCGGCAAATCGGCTAGTCGCCCAAATCCATATTTTCTATGGATTGGGCCAACTAACTAGCCGACTATCTGGCGGCTAGACGGTACAATAAACCCTCACCAATTATACTGATATAACCCTCTTTTACCGTACATACATTACCGTTGTTGTCGAATGTCTTTAAATGCACTATGGTTGTCACTGTATCAAAAAATATTGAAACCTGTAAGCTTATGACGCTACGCTTTGTCACGCGATAAATAAATGATAAAGCATCCGTCACTCTCACACACTATTTGTCAGAACGTGAGAAATATTTTATCATTTATTTATCGCGCGACAAAGCGTACCATCATAAACCTACTGTTCACGTCGCGTTTTCGCGTGTACATATCCAGACAAACATTCTTCGACATACATTTATTCTCTCAGATAAGTAATGGTGATTTTAGCAATATACTATCGTAGGAAATCCTGCACAATTCTGGGGGTCTTGGAATAAAAACTTGATATACTTTGGAGACTGACTTTTATTACGCGCGTACGGTGCTAGATCTAGATTAATACTAAATAAAAATGTCCTTACACTAGAGCGAGACAGACTGTATTCGAGTAAATTCAAATTATGAACAGTTCCAAAAGCTGCCAACCTGTCCCGAAGACAGTGAGGTTTGCATACCCGGCTACAAACCTCACAGTACCCCCAAAAGAGGTTTTAACGATTTTATAATCGTAATCCCACCAAAAACATAAATGTAAAAAAGGAGAGCCAAGTTCAATACAAAAATTATGCTAGGCTGTGGGCTTCGCCGCAAAAAGAATGGAGATCTAAATGAGTGCCAAGTCCTATGCAAAATACAAATATGTATTTATAGGAACAAAATAACATTATGAACAAGTATTAAACTCTATTTCCTTGCTTTATTGGATACCTATAACAATTGCTGTTTTTTAAAAATGTGAAATCTTAAAGTAGGTTAGATTTGACTTGGCCAGTTTCATCAGTCATTTTATAAAGTTATTCAACATATATATATTTTTTTAAATTATAAAAACGACGCAGTTATAAAAAAAAAATTGTATGGGGACCCCCCTAATTTTTAACTTATTTTTATTTTTAGATTTTTTCGTACGCTTACATACAATTACCGAGCTGCATTCCAAATTTCATCCTTCTAGGTCATCTGGAAGTAGGTTAGGTTTAGGTACTCAACGATACAATAAAAAAAAACAAAATTTTGTATGGGGACCCCCCCTATTTTTTAACTTTTTTTTATTTTTACATTTTTTAGTACGCTTACACACAATTACCGAGCTGGATTCCAAATTTCATCCCTCTAGGTCATCTGGAAGTAGGTTAGGTTTAGCTACTATATATGAATCAGTCAGTCAGTGCTAAAATTTACGACTTTTTGACCTTCATATCTTTATAACCCTTTGAGCTAGCTTCATGAAATTCGGGCTTCTAGATGTCCTTATGGATATAATTAAACACACGTAGTTTTATGTGTTTACGTTAAAGAGGTTTTGAGTTATAGATGGGTGAAAAGTGGCACCAAGTGGTTCGTGGCTTGGCGCTGGCTAGCCAGTTTTGCTTTGAACTTGGCTTGAAACGCTGCCGCGTGTCTAGATTTAAGGGGTCAATTTATAAATCATAAAAAAGCAAAGGACTATTATAGAGGTCACGCAATTGGTGGAAAATATTTAGTTTGTTTCAAAATTACATACATATTTGGCATATTTATAGTTTTGTTAGACGTCAGTTTTGCTTTATAACTGTTTACTTATATTTGATTTGATCGCGGTAAATACGAATTTCCAACCGTAAATATTAGTCATGTCATAAGCTAAATAAACATCTAAGTGATCCTATCCCTCAATCAAAAATTATACCAGTCCATTACGATGGTCAATTTGAAATATTGCAACTGTAAAATACGAGTATAATAATTCTCATAGGATTGTAAGTGTTCTGTGGTTTTAATACTTATACGCCGTTTTAGTGCAAGTTCGGGTCGTGACTAGCCCCTGCACCTGCTGGTCAAAACAAACCACAACTTTAAGTGCTCTAACCACTGTACCAGTTGTCAAATAATGTCTCCAAAACCCTGCAGCTAGTACACTGCGTCTTTCCAGTCATCATAGTTTTCTGCTCTGATTTTAACGCCGCATTGCAAAGCTAAGGTTGAAATCTATCGAACGCCTTTTCAAAATGGTTGCGGGCCTGCAGGGACGTTTTGTAATACTGCTTAGTGGCTAGTTTGATCCTACGTGACGTCACGATCGTCTTGTTTGACTCTGAATAAATTACGTTATATACCTATATTGTACACATTTACGCGGTTAGGTACAGTAATTTGCTAAATTGTGCGTTAAACAAAATGTTAACTAATTGTAAGGAATGACTAAAACTGCAATGTTTAATTTGTAGGTTTCTGGTGAAATAATTATTTAAAACGTTAGCTGACAGTCATGTCATAAACAAAAACTTTTCGGCAGTTAAGCGCTTAGGGTTAACCAGCCGAGCTAGCATCAGTGGCCGTCAGTGGCCGCGACTTCCCTTGTCGCGCGACAGGGCATGGTCACCTTCATCATCATCACTATATTTATGGAATGGAAAGGGATGGATAATATTTGTCGCGTGACAAAGAATCGCACGTCACAGTTGTGCTAGAGATACAGTATTTTAAATACCCTTTTTTAGGGTTCCGTACCAAAATGGTAAAAAAGGAACCCTTATGGTGCGACTCTGTCTGTCTGTCCGTCCGTCACAGCAAGATATCTCAGAATCTACTGATGCTATCGACTTGAAATTTGGAATAGTGTTAAAAACTGCTAACCCGAGCCTATTGGACAGAAAAAAAATCTTATACCTTTTTTACTTTTTTTTAAGGGGACTGAAATGGGATGTCGAAAATCAAAAGTAGAGATATTATATCGAGTGGGACATCAAATGAAAGGGCTTAGTCTTAGTATGTCAGTGTTGGGCGTATTTCATTACATTTGTAATTGAAATACAATTTGAATTACATTTAATTCAATTACTTGTAATGAATTACACTCGTATTTGAAATACATGTAATTTTAATTACCAAGTAATTCATAATTAAAATTACATTAATTTGTAATTCAATTACGCAATTACTTTATGTTAGCCTTTAGGCTTCGAGCCTTTAGCATATGAGATAGTATAGTTGGTAGGTGGATAGATGGGTAGGTGGGTAGAAGGGTAGGTGGGTAGATGGGTAGGTGGGTAGATAGATGGGTAGGTGGGTAGGTGGGTAGGTGGGTAGGTGGGTAGATGGGTAGATGGGTAGATATATTATATGTTTATACCCGGAAACCCTTTATACCAGGGTACCCGAATTCCCGTTATACCTGGATATCTATATACCCGGATATCTATATACCCGGATATCCGGACACCCGGATACACGGATACCCTTCATCCAGATACCCGGATAACCTTATACCCAGATATCCGTATACCCGGAAATCCATAAACCCGGATATCCCTATACCCGTATATCTATATACCCGGATTTCCGGATACCCTTCATCCGGATACCCTTGTATCCGGATACCCTTATACCCGGATATCTGTATACCCGGATATCCGGATACCCGGATACCCGGATACCCTTCATCCGGATACCCTGATACCCTTATACCCAGGTACCCTTATATCCGGATACACTTGTACCCGGATACCCTTATATATTTATTATCAAACCAAATAAGTTTCAGCTCAATCGGTTGAGGATTAATGCCTTAAAATTCAGTTGCAAGAGAACATACTAAACTAACCCACAAACCCACTAACAAATATTGCACGTTGAATAAAAATAATGAAAATGTTTTTCTTAAAGTAATTTGTAATGTTACCAAGCAATGCATTACAAATTATAAATACAAAATGTAATTTGTATTTCGTAATTGAAAATACACTATGTAATTGTAATTGTTAATTTGTATTTCGTAATTGAAAATACATTATGTAATTGTAATTGTTAATTTGTATTTCAAATACTTTTTGCCCAACACATATAGTTTTCAAAACCGTTTTAATTTTTTTTCTTAGACATGTAGTTTTTGTTTTAAGTCAAAAAACGTAAAAAAAAATACCATTCCACCCTATTATCTCCGAAGTTACTGAACAGAAAAATCTGTAATAATTACCGATTATTAATATTATTCTAAATATTACAGGAAAAATATAACGGTTTTCCTAAACTGCACCGTTTTTTAGAAATTTACAAAAATCTTTACACATACTTATTTGCTCCTACTAAGCTAACCGCCATACAATTTTTCTTGAACTATTTACGTATTTACTTACGAGTTTGTACGGAACCGTCGGTGCGCGAGCCCGACTCGCTCTTGACCGGTGTTTTTTCTTGAACATGCAGTTTTTGATTAAAGATAAATAACGTTAAAAAAATACCATTCGTATTATCGCCGAAGTTACTGAACAGAAAAATCTGCAATAATTACCGATTATTAATGTCAACCTATATATTACAGGAAATATAAAACGGTTTTCCTAACTTGCGGCAGTTTTTAGAATTTCGCAAAAATCGTAAGACAAACTTATTTGCTCTCTCCTACTGAACTAACCCATAATATGTCGATGTATGGGGACAACAGTTTTTCAAGAGCAAAGTTAAATCTGTCCAATCTGTCTGTGTTAAGTGTGTCTGTTTATTTTGAATTATTCACGTATCTACTGACGCGTTTGTACGGAACCCTCGGTACATATGTACTTGCAAGTCTTACTGACTGTTGCAAATATCGGACCAGGTGGGGGCCGTGGCGTTCCGAGGGATCGAACCAGGTCGCTTGGCCCGGACCACCTTGAGAGGGTCGGACTATAGGTATTTAGGTGGGGGCCGGGGCGCCTGGGATCAAATACTCTACCAAATCATGTGGCTACTTGAGGTTCCCACGCGGCAAAATTATTCATATCAAATCAGTGGTGTAATTATCCGGTGTGTTTTAATTATCAAGAAAATAAGTAGACTGATCAGGTTTTCTCTATGCATAGTGAATGTCCAGGCGGTATTTGCTAACGAGATCATCCGCCGGCGTTCGCGAGATGCCTCCTTACTAATACGTTAGTATCAAAGCCCCAGGGCATTGGGTAATTAAGACTGCAGCTTGAGACAGTGTTGCTATATGTAGAACGTATCTCGAATTATGAGGAAATGTAGCAACATATATATCATTAGATGTAAATAAAGGAAATATGTAAATTCTCTTTACACCCCGAACTAGTATTGGGGGCATCCGCTGTACCAATTAATTTGGAATTGGGACCAATCTGGTAGCATTGATATTTAAATTTATTCGTATCGTAAACTCCTTTTTTTACGGCGGACGTACTATTGGATAAATGGTATTAAGAGCACGGAAATAAAATACAAAAGAAACACAAAGAAATATGTATATGTACGAGTATTTGCCTGTGACGGGAATTGAACACGCAAGTCTAGCCTTCCTAAACAAGCTGTGTCCGGTGTGGCCTCCGGCGGACGGAGTGGTATATTTATATTATAATATATGATTATGAAAGTTAAATTAGTATGAGGTTTCCTTACTTAAGGAAGTTTCCAACGTTCTCATGTGAGTTCAGTTAAGCTTAATGCTTTCAAAATTAACTGCATAAAAAAACTGTAAATATTTTACATATCAAATTCATTGTAATGAATCCCCCAATCCCCATGTTCATTGGTACTTTTTAAACGTTAGGCTGGTAACTTTGCATTAAGTAGCCGGTGACAGGTACAGAACAGACATATCCCACCAAAAACATAAATGTAAAAAAGGAGAGCCAAGTTCAATACAAAAATTATGCTAGGCTGTGGGCTTCGCCGCAAAAAGAATGGAGATCTAAATGAGTGCCAAGTCCTATGCAAAATCCAAATATGTATAAAGAACAAAATAACATTATGAACAAGTATTAAACTCTATTTCTTTGCTTTATTGGATACCTATAACAATTGCTGTTATTTAAAAATGTGAGATCTTAAAGTAGGTCAGATTTGACTTGGCTAGTTTTCATTACATCAGTCATTTTAAAGTTATTCAACATATATTTATATTTTTTTTAATTCTGATAAAAACTGGCCAAGTCAAATCTGACCTACTTTAAGATCTCACATTTTTAAATAACATCATCAATAATATCATCATCATCTCCATTCTTTTTGCGGCGAAGCCCACAGACTAGCATAATTTTTGTTTTGAACTTGGCTCTCCTTTTTTACATTTATGTTTTTGGTGGGATATTATTACTTTTTGTTAAGAAAACTAGGCAGGTATTGAGATTTAATGTTTGTAACGGTTCCAACGATACAATTTAAAAAAAAAATTGTATGGGGACTCCCCTATTTTTTAACTTTTTTTTATTTTTAGATTTTTTCCTACGCTTACACACAATTACCGAGCTGCATTCCAAATTTCATCCTTCTAGGTCATCTGGAAGTAGGTTAGGTTTAGGTACTCAACGATACAATTAAAAAAAACTAAATTTTGTACAGGGACCCCCCCTATTTTTTAACTTTTTTTTAATTTTAGATTTTTTAGTACGCTTACACACAATTACCGAGCTGGATTCCAAATTTCATCCTTCTAGGTCGTCTGGAAGTAGGCTAGGTTTAGCTACTATATGTCAGTGAGTCAGTCAGTGCTAAAATTTACGACTTTTTGACCTTCATATCTTTATAACCGTTTGAGCTAGCTTCATGAAATTTGGGCTTTTATGTGTTTACGTTAAAGAGGTTTTGAGTTATAGAAGGGTGAAAAGTGGCACCAAGTGGTTCGTGTAATATTACACTTGGCGCTGGCTAGTCAGTTTTGCTTGAACTTGGCTTGACACGCTACCGCGTGTCTAGATTGCGGTTTCTAATCGCGCATGTTATTAAGTACGTCTGATATGTCTATGATTGTAACTTGATACGGAGATATCGGACGGTTTCTCTGCTGGTTAACACTTTGTTTTAGGAGTGGCGTTATTGTTACATACTTAGTATATTCTGCGGTTTAAAAAAAAACAATAATTATTAAGTTTCTGTCACAAAATCTGTTTTTAAGACAAGATTTTTATTGAAGCCCAAACGTGAAGGATTTATTTTATGAAATTTAGACGATCCTATGCCAACCTAATGATGTACAGTTGCATATATTTTTTTATCTACACACATAATTATTCGACCGCTTTAGCTTAGTTGGTAGTGACCCTGCCTACAAAGCAGGAGGTCCTGGGTTAAAATCCCGGTAAGTGCATTTATTTGTGTGATGAGCACGAATATTTGTTCCTGAGTCACCGAGAGGAGTAGCCCTTACACCACCACGAAACAGTAATGTCACTTCTACCGAAATAGTTCACAGGGGTCACCAGATATAGGGAGGTATTTAGTTGGAGGTCAAGGGTAAACGCGGTAAGTGATTATAAAATAATGTTTAATGGCCAACGTACATTACGGCCTACGGGCTAAGGACTACTGGCGAGCTTCGCCGTATGGCTAACATATCGGGTCACGCTATATGTTAGCTATACATAAAATGTGTCACCACAGATGTTTTCTATGTATTTAAGTATTTGTATCTATTAAATATATCGTCGTCTAGTATCCATAACACAAGCCTTATTGAGCTTACTATGAGGCTAGTTCGATTTGTGTAAGATTGTCCCCTAATATTTATTTATTTAATTATTATAAATGGTCAATTCCGCCGTCTAGATTTAAAAAGACGCAAAACTAGCATCGTTTTTATTATGATTTTTCATACATTATAACAACACTGGCACAGATAACACACTGATGTTTCATTTGTGGTTGCAATAATCGTGGTCATTATTGTTTACGGTTTCCGAACACATAATAGGGGATTTATGATATGGGTGTTAGTCTATCTAACATGCCCTAACATCGAACATGCCCAAAGAAGATGAAGTCCTTCTTATGCCGGAATGACCCGGAATAAGAAAAAATAAACAACAAATTTGACCAAAGACGACAAAGACTACCGCGAAAGTGACGAATTAAGAATGGAGGACGAAAGCAGAATGAGACGAATTAAGAACTTGACAAAAAACGAAAAAATGGACGACCCAAGATGATACCAAAAATACCGGTATTTTTGTATGAAGAAAATACCGGTATCCGAGCCCTGGTAGGCACAAATACTTTGTAATGGTTTATATTCAATCGCCAGTGCATTTATCACCGGTCGCTGAAGGATGCCGGCGGGGGCGGCTAATTACCTGCCCCATTAGGCTGCTTGATATTAAACGATTTTATTGCCAATAGGGTTGATACTACTTGACAATTAAATTAGCATAGTAACTTACAAGTTTGTTACTAAGACTGTTGGATTGTACCTCTAAATACAGTTTTATGTCTTGCAAATACATATTTCTTTTGTGATTCTTATGAATCAAATTGTTTATTTTGGCAATAAACTTCAGCTTTTTGTGGCTTCTGTACCCAAAGGGTGCCAACGGTATTCTATTACTATGTCTCTCCACTGTCTGTCTGTCCGTCTATCCGGACGTCACATGCTTTATCTTTTGAACCACAATAGGTAGAGTCTTGAAATTTTCACAGAATTTGTATTTCTATTGCCGCTATAACAACAAATAATAAAAACAAAAGAAAAGGGGGTACCCATACAAGAAACGTGTTTTTTTGGTGTTTCTTATTCGACGGTGGTACGGAACCCTACGTATGCGAACCCGACTCGCTTTTGGCCGGTTATAAATATCGATCACATAACCTCCTAATGAGTAATATTTTTTTAAATGAAGGTGTTTCAACGTCGGTATGTAATAGCTGCTTAATTTTTAACCGACTTCCAAAAGAAGGACGGTTCTCAATTCGTCTGTATGTTTAATTTTTTTTATTTTTTTTTGTGTGTTTGTTCACCGATTACTTGAAGACGGCTGGATCGATTTAGAAAATTCCTTTTTTATTTGAAAGGGTAGACTTTCGAGGTGGTCCCATTGCAACCAAGTCAGGATCTGATGATGGAATCTTGGAGAAATCGAGGGAACTCTTCAAATATTATAGGCACACGTATAGCGATTTCGGTATTTTTCGTAATTTCTCGTCCATCTCTTATTAGCAACAAGTTTCTAGTGTTAACCGACTTCAAAACAAAGAGTAAATTTGTGTCTAGGTTTCTGCCCCGATTACTTGAAGACGGCTGAACCTATTTGGAAAATTCTTTTTTTGTTTTAAAGGGTATACTTCCGAGGTGGTCCCATTGCAACCAAATCAGGATCTGATGATGGGATCTTGGAGAAATTGAGGGAACTCTTCAAATATTATAGGCACACATATAGCGATTTCGGTATTTTTCGTAATTTCTCGTCCATCTCTTATTAGCAACAAGTTTCTAGTGTTAACCGACTTCAAAACAAAGAGTAAATTTGTATATAGGTTTCTTCCCCGACTACTTGAAGACGGCTGAACCTATTTGGAAAATCCTTTTTTTGTTTTAAAGGGTATACCTCCGAGGTGGTCTCATTGCAACAAAATCAGAATCTGATGATGGGATCTTGGAGAAATCGAGGGAACTCTTCAAATATCATAGGCACACATATAGCGATTTTGGTATTTTTCTTAGTTTCTCGTGCATTTCTTCTTAGAAATAAGTTTCCAGTTTTAACCGACTTCAAAACAAAGAGCAATTTTTATGTAGGTTTGTTCCCCGATTACGGCTATTTGATTGAAAACGGCTAGACCGATATGGATTTTTTTCTTTTAACTAAATAGACTTAAGTCTATTTGGTTAAAACAATATTTTCCAGCGCCATTAAAAATTTAAAAATAAAGTAAATTATTTATTTTTGAAGTCGGTGCCAGCTAAGGAGCTCAACACAGCCAGCTTTGCGTGGCAGGCACCAACTTCAAAAATAACAGGTTAAAAACTATAAATATCTGTATATGTATATATGAATCGTTGATTATCCATTTCTTTGGGGTAATTAACATATTATTTTTTGGTTTTTAGTTTAAGTTTTTCGAAGTCGGTTTTTTTTTAATTTGTTGTTTTAAAAATTTACTTTATATCACAATAACATGAATACATATCAGTAGTAAAAATATCTTCTCCAATCTCCAACCGGTTATAATTTACTTCGTCAAGTATCTTCAGCCCTAGCCAAATAGGCAGTGTTGTCTCACTTATGACAGCGCTTGACGGTGATATATTTACGAGTGCGCAGGCGCTTTCCCGTGTGATTCCGCCGAGGCAGCGTGCGGTGTAGTCGACTCACCCCCTACTGGTGTGCCGTAGTTATTATACTCACGAAGGCTCTTTCTGGATATTATACTTATGTTTAAAAGTGTGAAAATAGCGCTAAAATGCATTGTCAAATTAGCACTTATTGGTACTGCATATAAAATAATGCACCTTCATCAAAATGATGTCACTTAACAAAAACAAAACCGTTAAGGAACATTATTAAGAATATTAGGTTCGTTCCTATTTCAACTCTGTCACAATTGCATCGTTAACGATGCAATTATTTTATTCCTTATGTGCCTAGGTGCGTGGCACCTGCCTGTGCTTGGGGTTCGCCATACCGCGGGTTCGTTCATTCAGTGTCTAACAAGCCGGAGCGCGTAGGTTATCACTTAATTGTGAGCCCTATTCATTCCAATTGACATTCATGGATGTTGCAGATATATCGGGTTATTTACCGACCCGTCACAATTTTGATAATAACAATAAATCAACATACCGTGGACGTGAACAGTTTGCCTGATTCATTGTTTTAAAGCTTAAGGATAGACTTTTATTATGGAAAGTCAGTTTTATTAGGTGTGACATTTATATCGTTTTGATTATTTAATTTACGGCTGTAAAGTCGTAGTGTCAAGACTTTCGCTCTCATTATTTTAATAGTCCGTAACTAGTGCGGCTACTCTCGCTAGAGTAAATGAATATACTTAATTACCTACGAAGAATATAATTTAGATGCGAGTGTCGTATACACCATTGTTGCCTTAGAGCTTAGAAAATTATGCGGTTACTTCTATTATAGTATTGGTCGATAATAAGTAATAATAACAAAGCGTTCAGTGGAAACATCAAGCAAAAGGTCAATACGAAGTAATTCGAGGGGTGGTTAATATTTGAATATTGTTAAGCTTTAATTAAACTTAAGAAATTAAGAATTTATTGATGTTTTACATTTTACACAAAATTTTACGCTTAATTGGGGGCACGGCAGTGCCCCCGCCATGTCCACAGAACTCGATTCCCACCAACTCGCCTATTATTTAACCGTGGAGGAACATTTAATACTTCTCAAAAAAGAATCCTCCCTGCACGGGTAGGTAAATAATAGGTAAGTCGGTGCGGTGGGAATCGAGTTCTGTGGACACCCCCCGGTACTGACTTGGTCTAACATTACATCTCAAAACTTTTTTGTTGTAAAAGGACTGCGTTGCAAGACTTGCATCTTTTTACATGTAATGTTTTTGATGGGATTGGTTATACCTTTAATTTATATTGCTGGAAGAGCGGGATCTCCTGCCACAAGTATATTTTTATCCCCGCCCGTGGCTCCCACCAGGGGAATCGGGCCCCCGGGGACGTCTCTTCAGGCAACCCGGGGCGTTTAGCAGGGGCAGGTAACCCTTAGGGCTATCTGTCACCTTTTCCGACCCAAAGTGCATGGTCGCCATGCTGACCAAACTCAGTAACACACAGTCAAAAAAAAATATTTTTATGCTTACTAGGAGGTTCCAACCTTAACTTGTATGTAATAAGAAACAGTAACCAATAAACAATTTTTAATTTTTTTTTCATATTGCTCAAGAAAAAGGCTCCTTCATTTTAAACTTTTATTCTTAAATGCCCATTTGGTCCACAGACCTGAGCTGAGATTTTTTTGTAGTAGTTAAATATAGTAATGTCATAATCAACGCAAAATACTTTGTCGGCACAGATAACAGTATTGTTGAGATTGAGTGCATAACCATAATGCTAAACCGAGGTAGGACCAAATTTGCTGCACACAATCGTTGATTATCTGCCTGCGGGATTACTTCAATAAATCCTGCTTATATCTTCTTATACATCTAAATACTTTATTAGGCAGACAGTAAGCCTTCATATAGCCTTACAATCATGACCGCGCCGTACAATGGGTAGCCATTTTAGCAATCCTTTCCAAAACAGAGTTCTTGAGGTTACGGCATAGGGTGTATTTGTTTCAAAACTTGATTTGTCCATTGTACCTAAGGTCTTACGCCTATAAAGTGAAGCGTTTAATCTATTGAAGTCGACAGCGAAGGAGGTAATATATAGATGGACTAGAAACTGAGTACAATCCCAACGTCAGTAGCTGATATTTGAGATGGTTACTATAAGACAGCGGTCGGCAACGCAGGTTGCCGACCGCGGTCTTATAGTAACCATGGCAGTGCCCGCGAACCTCCCTGGCTATTTTGTATGTAAAGGTGCTATATTCAGAATTGTATAAAATCACAAATTATTAACAAAGTGCGGCCCGCATCAATTTCGTTAGCTACTGTGTGGCCCTTGGCTGCTAAAAGGTTGCCGACCGCTGCTATAAGATATCTTCTGTGGCGCTACAATTGCAGAAAAAGATATTGTCCTATGATGATCCCGATTATCCAAAATTCAATTCTTGTATCTTTAAAACAAGGATGGCGAAGATAGCGATAATGGAATGTAGAATTTATATAAACTAAAATTACCCTTACAATAAACTAAATTTGCCAATCAAACCTGAAATAAATAATGTGAAACTCTAATAAGTAATACTTCAAGAGTTATTTAGTTTTATTGATCTATAAAATCACATCCCGTGCAATTATGTTGTTTTTGTAAACATGCCTTCAATTGAACTAGGCCTGCCGTCAATAAGTTGAATTTATTTCTTCAGTACGTAGGGGCACTATACAACCACGGAACTGCCCAATAATTTTGATTATTTATGAACTTTAGCGGACGAATCTATTCTGTCCAAGAAACGGAACCTTAGAACGATGTTCTTTGAAGAAATTTTGCTTTTTGATGTATGATCAACATGAGAAATAATACTTTGGATTCTATTTATTGTACCTTGTCTCAGTAAATATCTAATTTCGGTTTATTTATTTATTTAGACTTTATTGCACAATACAGGAAAGTACAAACGGCGAACTTAATGTCATAAGGCATTCTAGCAGTTAACCGCTGGGCCAAACAGAAATATTAAATTGGTGCATGAACATATAGTCTAAACCGCAAATTTGTTAACACATGTCATGCATATATGTATATGCATGATACTGATATACTTACCTACATAAATATGCTATAAAATATACGTCATCAATACATTTCATGAAGACAATTTAATCTTGAATATTTTCAGAAAAATGCTTGCGTTTATGCTCGTTTGTATTTCGCCATTTCTTAATACGCATTCTCCTGTACACGTAAATTCATTTTTTATCAGGCGATAGACGCTATGAATTATCTGTATCGCAAGATCTGATTGTTCGCAGTCGAAAGTACACAATGCTTGACCCCGCGTTGATCAATTCAATTTGCCGAAGCGGTCGCAATCAGACCGAATAAATTACTTCCATCTTACCAGGGAGCAATGATAGTTCATTCTCTTAATAATCGACGTATTTCCTGCACTTGCACACGTAATTTGTTCTCCGCATATTGAATATCTGCGTGTTTCGATTAGAGAATGTGCGCATATTGTTTACTTTCGCATTCGTTTTTTCGGTCTTGCTCTAAATATCATCACACTAATATTATAAATGTGGAACTTTGTGAAGATGTTTGGATGTTTGTTACTAAATAACAACTGGATGGATTCAGAAGAAAGAAAGAAGAAATTTGGCATGCAAGTAGACCGTCCTGGATTGAAACATACAAACTTTATATCCCGGTAAAGAGTTCCCTTGGGACAGTAACCTTTATTATTTCGGCATAATCAACTTACTTAGTTTAAAATTGCATACTTAGTCAAATCTGGGCACCATTTGTCCTTACTAACACCAAAAAGTTACATGTAGACAATTAAATTAGATAAGTTTGTGTGTATAAACTTATCTAATTTAATTGTCTGTTCATAAAGAATCATAAGGATTTTCTTGTTTTCAGCTTCTAAGCTTTCATTTGTCAAATTAATTACTTCAAACAAATTGATCATTCATCGTAGTTTTAAGGCATTGTAGTCTCTAAATACCTAGTCTTGTCACTTATCTTTTGACTTGTAAAATGGGCCTCAAAGTTGCTTCATAACAGCTGAAATGTTTTACTTAGAACAATTTATGACGTCACAGTCTTTTCCCGGCTCTCCGCTTAGTGAAAGTTTACGAGGATAAAGGGCCATGTAGCTTCACGGTAAATACAGCGTGAAAACATCAAACGCAGTATTTTCAGCAAAGCAGGCGCGTGAATTTGTTTTAGGTTTGAGATCAGGTCTGTTTGAAATCCATTCTTGATGTAGCGTAGTTGTGTTTAAAGTCGCTTTGGTATAATTATTGATTTGACGCTCTTTTGATTTTGAGGAGCAAGCCCATCAGCTAAGCTATATTGGGGGGCATACGTGTTCCAGATGATAATGTTATCGTTAATATATCAACGTTCTTCGCTATTTTGAAAACTGTGATGTGATACTATTGTGATTGTGTTGTGTCATTCTTTACCTATATAATCGGAGGTAATGAAGGTAGGTAAGAACCACATAAATATATCGAGGTAGAAGAAAAGAGTAGGTATGTACCTCGTGCACCAGAGAGAAGGCCCAGGCAGGAACGTTCTTTGCTGACCGTGAATTTTAGTCGCCGTCAACATTATTATTAGATTTGAAAAATATAATAATAATGGTATAAATAATTGTTCAAATGCCACCAGATGAATTGAAAAATTCATGTTTTCCATCACTAAATTACACCACCGCAAAATCGTACATGCTTGGTTCCCTTATAAGGGAATTTTTCAATTCATTTGGTGGCATTCTGAAGAACTTTTTCCTTCTAGCTCGATTTATTTCTGTGTTAAGAACACAGCTGTATCTTCTATGCTTTGAGGACATAGCGAATAACGAAAATTGCCCATGAGAAAGTCAATTACGGCTAGGAATTGTGGACACAAGACGTGAGTAGGAGATGTCTATAGCCAGCAATTATTATGATTAGGCTCATCTACACTTGATCCTCATTGACCCGAGTAAATTAACTTACTCGTGTATCTTTTTCTTACCAAATTATTTAATACTATATTTAAATAAAATATAATCTCAGCAAAAACATTACATGTAAAAAGATGTAAGTCCCGCAGCGCAGTTCTTCTACAACAGAAAAGAAGTTTTGAGGTGTAATGTTAAACCAAGTCGGCTATTTTAGTCAGTACCGGGGGGTGTCCACAAATCTCTATTTCCACCGACTTCCCTATAATTTAACCGAGGAGGATTCTTTATCTGGCAACTATACAATGTATCCTCCGTTTAAAATTTCAAGCTGCTAGAAGTACCAAAGAGTTATGATGATCAGTGGTCAGTGAGTCAGTGACAAAACTAAGGAACTTTGACGTGCAATCGTTCTTCACTATCACTACATAGTAAAAAACAAAGTCGCATTCTCTGTCCCTATGTATGCTTAAATCTTTAAAACTACGCAACGGATTTTGATGCGGTTTTTTTTAATAGATAGAGTGATTGAAGAGGAAGGTTTATATGTATAATACATGCAAAATATAATAGAGAAACACCGTGCGAAGCCAGTAAACTATATATCCCTAAAAATTCAGGGTCCTAGCTTTAGCCAGCACAAAATTACAGGAGGTTGAAAATGGCTTGAATGGCTTCGAGAAAAGGATGGTACGGCCGTACATTTGTTTTGCTCGACTTGGCGGGGCACTACCGTGCCCCCAGATTATTACTATCTGAAATCATAAGGCGTTCAAATTTGAAATACGATTCCTCGGTTATTATGCGACCAATCCCTTCAGCAGGGCGATGCGTTTACGCGCTTCCTTATGCGCATTCGCGGAACAATGCTACCTTCGTCTGGTTAAAAAGTCGTATACGCATAAGAATATTGGCATCACTTAGACCTTTTTGGATGAGTGCGGTACAGTGCGCGTACGCCGACCCCGCAGCATCTCCACTATAATTATCCCGACTATCGCAAGTGAATCCATCTAAATTCGACCGGATTTTATAGATGCGGTTAGTATAACCCCTTTAAGCGCGCAATTGCAGAGTCGTGAAATAGTGCATTGTGCACCGCGAGTACCTAGTAAGAAGGGGATTACTAACGAGAGTCTATTGGGAGCCCGACGCCGTATGCGGAGGGCTTTTAATGACTCGAGTTTTTAATCCCAATGTTTCTCATCACATTTGTGAGGAAAAAAGAAATAAGGCCAAAATCAAAAATATTTACTGTCAACTTTTTCAATATACATAGATAGTCTTCCACAGATAATGCTATGAACTTCGTTTAGTTTTCAAATTTGACAGGCAATACCGCCAGATTATACCGATTTTCAAAATAAAATTTTAAACGAAATTAATTTATATGCTTTAAAACAATTGCAAAAATTACTGAAATAGTAGTAAAATATACCATATAAGTTTTATATACACTAAAATTGGTTTTGTAGCCAAGTTTTGAAGATGGGAAATAAGGCTTGGCTGATTTGAAACCTCCTTAGTTTGAAATGACGTACAGGTAGATTCTATATTTTAAAACGAAACTCATAACATAACTCTCTCGCGGGAGTTATAGATTTTCATACAGTTTTTCTTCCCGTGTGAGTTATAGATTTTTATAACCCACGGGAGGTAAGTCGGCTCGAGCTGGTCTATAAGCCCGTTTGTTATAACACGATTTACGAGCAAATGTGATGAAAATATTATGAAAACAACCACGATATGGTTGGGTTCTCCCTGGATGATTATCAAACGTCTCAAGTTATCGGAATTCGAATCCCCGTCCCAAAAAAATTTTAACACCCAAGACAATGAATGGCACGTCATCGAAAACATTAAAAAAATCCAAATATATGACTACTTAGTTAACGTTAATAGGCAAAACGGCACAGCAAATAAAAATGAAAGAATATAACAAAACATACTAAAAAAATACTTTTTTTTTGTGATATTTTGGTGATAGATCTTGTGCAATAATACATCAATCAGCTGAAGCTATCTCTTAAGTAACTATGTACGCGTATATAAATATCTTTTTTACGTAAATAGTTATAGATTTAAAGATCTATTCAGTATATGACAACAGTAAAACTTACAGTTGCAGTCTTTACTTGCAGTACCTACATTGTTATAATTCACAGTTTGGTGCGTATGCGCGACTACCGGCCGCAAATCATCGCAATTTACGCGGCTTCTTGCCATGGGCTAATGTCCTTGCATAACGAACCTCATAGATTTATCACCCCGATCTCGCTACACTGCGCACTTTATATGAAACTCTCCGCGGCAGAACGTTGGGTTACACACCAAGCGTCTTACGTACATACGACGAATTACTTTTAAAGTCATGATAAGACTTATGACATAAACCTTAAGTCAATTGATTAAAAGTTATATTTCAACGGCTAAACATGCTACAGTAAGATTATACGGCGACCCGTGTGCGTATGCGTTTCATTATGCTACTTTATTATTATTGCATGTACGAGTATTAGAGCTAGATGGATATTATGTTTAGCTTTCTTGTGATTACAGCAATGAAATACGATCATATTTGATCTATTTCGGTTAAGATAAAATGCACTCATTTCAAAAAAGAGTTCGTGTATTTTTTATACTAGTACATACAGGGTGATTGGAAATTTGACCTATTCCTTGAAAGGGGTTATTCTAGAGCTTATTTGCAATGATTTAAGTCCAATCAACCGGGGGTCAAAACTCAATGGTTATCAAGTTATTTGACTTTTAACTTATTTTTTTTAAAACCCGCCTTTCGATCTAAAACTGCTAATTGTGAAAAAACTACTAAAATTAGGAATGAAAAAGAGCCATCATCTAATAGCCAATAAATGGTTGATTACGAAAAATCCAAAAAACATGCCAAAACCTTTGAAAATGTTACCAATAAAAGAATTTAAAGTCAAAAGTTTTTGGATTTTGTTCAAAATTCTGTATTCTTTGAGGCATTACTTAAAAAAAAAATCATGACACTTCGCGTAAAAATTACTGAAATTAGTTCCTCAGTTTATAAGCTTTCTAAAAAGGTAGAATTGTTGAAATTTGTTGCATAACTTTTTAAAATAACATTAATAATAAGAGAAGTGGTAGGGAATTTCACCTAGCGTACCGGACCCTTAATCAGTTTGTTTGTGTCACTTTAGTTTCTCCGTGGGCTTTGTTTGTCTTCGGTTTCTTATTTTATCTCATCTTCTTAGGATTGGAATCACTAAAAGTTGCCTTCGGTGATATTTCAATAAGTAATTTATCAATCAGTTCCCGGTTGCGTTAAGTATGCACCTAATTTGTAAGTTACACCAAGGAAACCAGGTGCAAACTTAAGGCAACCGGGAACTTACAGATAAATTACTTATCGAAATATCACGGAAGGTTACTTTTCGTGACTTCTATCCTAAGAAGATGAGATAAAATAAGAAACCGAAGACAAACAAAGCCCACGGAGAAACTAAAGTGACACAAACAAACTGATTAAGGGTCCGGCACGCTAGGTGAAATTCCCTACCATTTCTCTTATTATTAATGTTATTTTAAAAAGTTATGCAAAAAATTTCAACAATTCTACCTTTTTAGAAAGCTTATGAACTGAGGAACTAATTTCAGTAATTTTTACGCGAAGTGTCATGATTTTTTTTTAAGTAATGCCTCAAAGAATTACAGAATTTTGAACAAAATCCAAAAACTTTTGACTTTAAATTCTTTTATTGGTAACATTTTCAAAGGTTTTGGCATGATTTTTAGATTTTTCGTAATCAACCATTTATTGGCTATTAGATGATGGCTCTTTTTCATTCCTAATTTTAGTAGTTTTTTCACAATTAGCAGTTTTAGATCGAAAGGCGGGTTTTAAAAAAAATAAGTTAAAAGTCAAATAACTTGATAACCATTGAGTTTTGACCCCCGGTTGATTGGACTTAAATCATTGCAAATAAGCTCTAGAATAACCCCTTTCAAGGAATAGGTCGAATTTCCAATCACCCTGTATACTATACCTACATGTATTCATATTTACTGTGAAAGTTGCTACGTTGCTAGCGAAGTCGAAGCACATGTTAAAATTTTGCTGCTTTTTCATGTTTTTCGAGTCACGGCTCAATGTCAATTCATTCTGAATTACCTACCATTCTAAAACAGCAGTATAGTACAGACAGATGGTTATGTTGACTGTTAGTTAGACATTCATTTCTATTAACATAGTGAAACTTTAGGGAGAACATTTGTAAATTTTAATAAATCTGTTGTAGTGTCACATAACTATTCGTGCACATAGAACGCGCACGCAACTTATTTATGCTTCAGTCGGTTGTATTCACTTCAGCGCATGTATAAGATCTCACTCAGGGTACAATTTGAAAATGTTCATGTTATAAAAAGAAACCGCCCACCGAGGTTTACGTACAAATTTGTAGGTTAGGTACATACCTATAATAAAGTACCCATTCAATTTTTATTCCCTTAGTAAAGTCAATTTTTGTAATGATTTAATTAGAAATGTATAGTTTTCAGATTTTTCTCTATACTTCGATAGTTCTAGCTCGACGAAAAATACCCTATAAATAATGCTTTCCTTGAGAGTGTCGAATTATACGTTTTTTGCGGCAAAAACGGTGATATCATATCTTTTGTTTACGTTAACCTAGAAATTTATTTTTTTTCACAACTTCAAGGGACTGTAGATTAGAGTGTATGGTTTAAATTTCATCTTGATACCTCCACGCGTTCCCGAGATAAAGGGTCTTGAGTCTTGACAGACCGACAACAAAGTGATCTTATAAGGGTTCCGTTTTTTTCTGTCTGTCTATGGTATAGCATATTCTAAGTGGGTTCAAACTAAAAATACCCTGTTGTCCTTGAACAGAAAAGTACCACTTTGATCCCTCTTGAGGGATCAAAATACTTTTTCACACCTCCTATTCAGAAAAAAGTATTTTGCTCCCTCATAAGAGGGATCAAAGTGATACTTTTCTGGGGATTCAATTGTAGAATCCTTCGCTTCGTTCAGGATTCAATGTACGCCCTCGCCGTAAATATATCATTTTGCTCCCTTGTGACACAATCTACTATTTTACACCTCCTATTCAGAAAAAAGTATTTTGCTCCCTCGTAAGAGGGATCAAAGTGGTACTTTTCTGTTCAAGGTACCATAGACAGGTTTAATAGTATATTACACACAAAGGGTTAAAATAAGTAATATCGAATGGCCCAGATCACAGGTGTTTGCGGTGCGTGCAGCAGACGAGGGCCATAAATATAATATGGAAGTGGTATTTTCGTCCCGTCCGTAAAAAATAATAATCGTTTTATAAAATAATAATTTAACATTTCATTTTTAATAATAATGTGTGATGCTCTTTGATTAACTATATATTTCGTGATTTTGGTAAGTAGCGTTTGTATTTGAATTTTCCTCATAGTCGGTGTGAAAAGCAGTATGTGTCACAAGGTGGCAATTTTTTTTTCACCATGGGCGTTAACACTTGAATCCCTCACCACGCTCCGGATTCAATGTACGCCCTCGCCGTAAATACATCATTTTGCTCCCTTGTGACACAATCTACTATTATTTTAAAATTATAAAACAATAGAATTCAATGTACGGCCTCGTTATATTTAAATACACTCACGGACAATGAATTCACGTCACCGTAATTTAAATAAGTGGTGTTTTTCAATATTTGACACTTGTTTCATTTACATAATATACTATTCTTCATAATACCTGGCTGTATTAGCAATATCCGCTAACCCATCATAAAAATATAATTATCCAAACAATGGTGTTTTTTGCGATATTTCACTCCGTTAACGTCATTATTTTTCATGGGTTTTTACGAGTTCGATGTAAATCTGAAATTGCTATTATTTTCAGTGTTATTTTTGCACATAATATCTAAAATTAATTAAAGATCAAAACGGGATTCAATAATTTCACAACCCTGGAGTATTTTACGAAATATGGAGGTATTTCACTGACCCGTATTCATCGCCCGTGAGTGTACATCACTTTGCTCCAATATATCACAATCTACTATTTCCCACCAGTACCATACTAGACTACCTGGCCCAATTTCAATTATTGTATTTTGGATTGTATAATGCGGATATCTATATTTACTATGGTTTCTGATAATCACCAGGAGGATCACCGGATTTGTACAGAACCCCTATCACGCCGGCCAGTCTCGCTACAATCTACTTTTTACGGTCATCGGCGAAGATGAATCACTCCGGATGCATCTTGATTATCAATTGATATTTAAAAATATAACTCGGTCAAGTGATCTAGTTATGCCGTACATGATTAATTGCAGCGTGCTAGCCAACATTGCAGGCGCATGTCCGGTTGCGGAATTCAATATATTAATGCTCATTACATATATTCTGGCGATCTATTTGGCCTACTGATCTGTACTGTGATTATAAATGACACTAATAATTATCAATGGGCTTTTAGGGTTTGTTTCGGCCACAAACATATAAGAACCTAGCCATATTTATCCGTGGCTTCACGCGTATTGTTCCCGTTATTTTCCCAAGGGAACTATTAACCGGAATATAAAAGTGTCCTAGCAGGTATGCTAAATTGCTTCTCAATCCATTCAATTTTTACCGCGTTATTTGGTAACAAACATCGAAACATCTTTACAAATTTTCACATTTATAATATTAGTAGTATCAAATAAGCCATCCCAATTAGTAACTTCTAAGTTATGTTGATTTTCTTCTGTGTCTTTAACGAGCTAAAAAGGAAAACGCAACGCAACCAAAACGTCTCATTAGCAATTGGACCGAAATAAATTGTGTTCAGGGCAGGGCATGAACCAAAACTTACTTAGTATTTTTACTTATATGTCTCAAAAATTTCACGTCGTTGTAATTTATTAGAACAGTGAAATTAACCGTTACTGCAGACCACCAGGCTAAATCAGGCCCTACTTCAAAACTTACTTTACAATATTCTATTTTTAACGAAATTCACTAAACAATCCATACTTATTTGGTACTTTAACATTGGTTCATTATAGTATTTTATGCAACAGTTGTATAAGAAGGTTCAAAAAATGCGAATTGCGTGAGTTGCGATACGAGCCGCGAACGCGGCGAGTATCGCAAATAGAGACGCAATGAGCGTTTTTTGACTTAATTATACAACGTTGCATACAATACTTTTTCTACGACTAGGTTAAAATATAAAATACATGGACGTCACGCGTGTCTCGTCCGGTCTCTCCGAGTGTGTACAGCCGGCATGACAGTTGTGTCTATGGTAAACTTTTTTTTGATATGGCTGGTGACACGATGTGACGATAATTAAAATACTTTTTTTTTATGTTGGCATCAATTAATTTAATTCGGAAAGTTTTGTTTTTCTTATGAATCGTAGGAATTTAATTGTTTGTTAAGTTGGTAGTTGTGAATTTTTATCGTGAAGTTAGAATTGAGCGCTTAATCCTTGACCTAAGTTTAACCTAGATTTAGAAGTCTGTGGATGCTAGCAATAACGTAAAGTGACTATAACGACACTAGTGCTGTTATGGGGAATAGAGTATAGACTTCTCTGAACTCATATTATGTATGTTCTTATATTAGTGTTCGTGACCAAGTAAAAGACAGATAACAGTACAGGAGTAGAAAAAGTGTTTAAATAAACGATCGTCTTAATTCATTGGACACATTAGTAATAGAGCAATATCAATATTCATGCCCACACTATTCCAATTTGTCAGAGTCGGCGCACAATGTTATGTATCATTGATGCCTAAGATATCTTGACGGCAAAACAGCTTTCATTCGAATTAAGATTCAATCGTATTCTATGTTTATACTTGTATTTATGTTAACTTTGTTTTTCAGGTAAGTGTATCATGTCTGCCGATTGAATTACCTATGCGATGTGTGGTGAGTGATTGATTTGATACATTGTATATTACATTACCTACAATACCTACATTTGGGGGTTATTAATACTGGTGACCAGCTACTGGAAGACGAAGTGAGGTGGAGGCAGCTACTGGGCGCTCAGCTGCCGCCTAGGCCCGAAAACCGTCTCCGAGCCCTATTATGTATATCTACGTTTCAATGGCGTCACGTAAAAGATACCCTTGGGCAAGCCGGTACAGATTTGGGTACTGTTATTGCTTAGGCTACTGTGGTTGCGCCTGCGCCGAAGCGATAAGAGCTTTCTAACGCTCCGCGATGAACGAGGTGGGAAAGGGGCAAAGGTCGATAATTTGCTCCCGTGTAACAGGGCTTTATCTAATTGATGTGTAATCATTAATCACGGCTCGAGTGGGAGTAAACGTGCTAACTTGTGACGTAATTCATGTTATGCAATTTGAGATTAATTTGCCATTGCCAAACTTATATTTTTATTATGTATTAGAGTCTGACTCATCTTTGTTGTTTTTAGGGTTCCGTACCAAAATGTTAAAAAAGGAACCCTTATGGTGCACTCTGTCTGTTTGCCCGTCTGTCACAGCAAGATATCTCAGGATCTACTAATGCTATCGACTTGAAATTTGGAATAGTGTTAAAAATCGTTAACCTAAACTTATTGGACAGAAAAAAAATCTTATAACTTTTTAGTTTTTTTTTAAAGGGGACCGAAATGGAATGTCGAAAATCAAAAGTAGAGCTATTATATTGAATGGTATATCAAATGAAAAGGCTTAATGTGTAGATTCCAAAACTATTTTTATTTTTTTTCTTAGTCATGTAGTCTTTGATTTAATACAAAAAACTAGTGTCCGACCGAAGATTCGGTTTCGGTTTCGGTTTCGGCTAGTTTCGGCCAAAAATCATGTTTCGGCCAGAGTTTCGGTTTCGGCCAAAAAGGTTAGGGTGCGCTTGGCACAGCTGACAATATGGCGTCGCTCGCCTAACTCCGCCGGCCACTGAATCAGTGCTCTTTGCTCGTGTAGTGACAGTGACGCTTGTGTTTGTTCCCCGAATAATCATCCTCCTGCCCTTATCCCATTTAATTGGGGTCGCCGCAGCATGTTTTTTTCCTTCCATACTTCTCTATCACCCGTCATCTCGTCACTCACTTCCTTTCTATTCATATCGTCTCTCACGCAGTCCATCCACATTCGTACTTTATACCCTTCTAGTCAATGGTTATCATCCCTCCGCATAACATGTCCATACCACCGTAGTCGATTTGCCATTATAGCATTTCTTTTAATTTAATATAGACATGTATGACTTTCCCGTACACGAGACAATGGTGTCTCGGCCCTTTGGGAGGCGTGCGCGGAGCCGAAGCCAACGCGTAGAGGCCCTTTCGACAATTTAATGAGAGGCAAAGTGTACACCCAGCGGATGCTGTCCCTGCCCGTGTCATGGGACGCACGCAGAGACAGCCCCCGCCAAATGCAAGGACTATTGTTGATTGATGGAATCTAACTCTACTGGGCTATGGCGGTGGAAATATGGACTAAATACTGGGTTATGGATTGAGACATGACGGCGCCTGTCAGGTAAAGTGTCTCATGGCTTTCGTGGCATATTATTATGATTATCATATTTTAATAATAAACTTTTTTTTTATTATATACCATTTACTATCGCTTACCAATTCGCTGTCTCAGTATTACAGTTAATGTAACATTTAAAATTTTTCACTTTTTAGGGAAGTTAAATTTTAACCCAGTGTCACTATAGCAATGTTGAAATTTCATTCGATAAAATTTGAACGTAATATTAGGCCGGCAAGATGTTTAATTAATCTAGTATTTGGAAAGAACGGCCCACTGACATTTTTATTCAACGTTTTAATCACGTTTATAAAAGGTTCGGTTTCGGTTTCGGCCGAAACTAAAATCAAACCGAACCTTCGGTTTCAAAAAAACATGTTTCGGTCGGACACAAAAACCTTAAGAAAAATACCATCCCCCTATTATCTCCGAAGTTACTGAATAGAAAAATCTGTAATAATTACGGATTATTAATATCATCCTAAATATTATATGAAAAATAAAACGGTTTTCCTAACTTGCAGCGTTTTTTAGAAATTCGCAAAAATTGTAAGAAAAATTTATTTGCTCCTACTAAACTAATCGCGACATATGTCGATGTATAGGGACAACAGTTTTTCAAGAGCAAAGTTAAGTTTGTCCCACCATACAGTTTATCTTGAATTATCCACGTATCTACTGACGAGTTTCTCGGTGCGCGAGTCCGACTCGCACTTGCCCGTTTTTTTTGGTTTGCTTTGGTTCAAAGCTAATTAATTGGGTCACCTTCATTTTTGTGGCGCAGTCACTTCCTTGTATTAAATTACTCTTTCTAATCGTTCGAAAAGAACTTTGTTGTCATGAATTCTTTTTATCATTGTGAGTAAATTCATGAAAAATTCATCATTTTTTCGTGGACTTTACAAATATGTACTAGAATTAGGAAAATGGAACAATTGCATTTTCCTTATTCTAGCTTTTGTAAATTAGCTATAGACTGTCTGGTCTGGTTTCCATTAATAAGATGGTAAATGACCATGGCTAGCCACTGGGGAGGTCGCGATTCGTTAGGTTGGATTTGAGTAACCAGAGGGTTAATTATTTGTGTTATATTGAAGTTTACAAAAAAAAATCTTTCAGCGGGGATTCTCAACGTGAACTAAAAGGAAAATAAAAAAATATAATATTAATAATTACTCAAACTATAAACGTGATTTTCTACTGACGTAACGCACCTGCACTAAATTATATAATTTGTTACGCATTAAATTACATCATAATCACAATAAAAATGCTAAATAGTTACCCTTAGGAAAAAGTAGAGTGTCGACATGAAACTGATTATATCGTTATGGCGAACAGCTTTTCCTATTACCATCGCTCCGGGCGTCCGTTAATAGGTTTACGGTTGCATCAGAAGCGTGCGCGCATCCGCGTCGTAAACTCCGATACCTTGAAACCAAATAGTCGTAAGTCCAGTATGGATACTCAATACTTGTGACTCTCTAAATTTGAGGTAGATAACTTACGAAACGAGACGAAAACAGAAATAAACGGCAACAAAGGGCTGGGCCCAATATAGGTCGCGACGCTTCCTACTGCCCACGTACTATATTTACCCTATGAAATATTATATGCGAGACGGGGTTTATTTGACAGTTTGGCGTGTATCTGTCTAATGACTAAAATAAAGATGCAGAATTAACTTCACTTTCGTATTAAACTTTAGTCAACTCGTTTCAAGATTTAAATTGGCAAGGATGGATTATAAGATTGAACGAAGTTGTTAAGAAGTTTAGTTAGGTTAGGTGATTTATGTTTTGAAATGTTTCGATTTGAAAACAGTAGGGGTAGTTAGTATCATATAATTTTGTAAAAGATGTATGGATGTTCAAAACATGCATATATGTATATATATATATATATATATATATATATATATATATGCATGTTTTGAAGAGTTTGTTGTATTTCTTACGTTAGTAAACTAAATATTCGCAAAACTCTTCTGTAAACGAAAGTATGTCACATTTCGTTTTTTTCTCGGATTTGACGTTTGTTTTAAATATAATATTGAATATAATACTGAATTGGATCTATATTCGAGGAGTTCCCTCAATCCCACTATCAAGAGCTAGATTTAGGAAAAAGGAACAACCAAATTTCATTTGATACAAGATTTTCAAAAGGAGTATTTTCAAATCACAGACAAGAAAACATTTAAAAAATACAGCCGACTAGAATCGCTCCTCCTTTTTGTGTTAATTAGACGAGTTAGTCGGTAGTTGGAAGTCGGTTAATTACATGTAAACAATTTTATTGTGTGTACGCACACTTTACGGGACTTCCATGGTTATGTGTGGTCAGTATATAATAAAATATCGACGCTTTCAGATTTAAGAGCAAAACCAAAACTTAACCTGGCGCAGTCCGCAAGCTTCACCATTAGTATCTATAGATTATAAAATGATAATAGTGAGGTAGCGGTTGTTATAAAAAGACTTATGTATGGCAAAGGGTCATATGTTCTTACACCATTTAGTGTAAAGTGGTATCGCGGTGGGCAGAGTGGACGGGCGGTAAAATCGCAGCTGTCTCGAGCGGCATGCACGTCGCATCGATTAATCAACCGCAGACGCTATCGATAAAAATCACGACACTTCATTTGAAATTGCGCGCCTAGCTGCGTCCGCACCGCAGTATACAGATTCCCTGATGTCAATATGAGATGAGAGTTCTAAAAATACATATTATACCCCCTAACAGCTTTGTTGTGTTGCTCTTATTTTTATCGCGTCTCTGGCAGTAAGTGCCATTTTCTGCCCGCTGCGAGAGTAGAAAATATCACTTCCTAATAGACATGCGCGCCGATCGAAAAAAATTCGGCGGCGGCGCGCCACGAAAAAATCCACGGCGGCGGCGTAACGCCGGCGGCGTGAGATTTTTCAACTTTGTAAATAGGTTTTTTCAATATTAAGGGCTTTATCACACTTGCAGGCGAGCTGCGGGCGAGTTACAAGTGAGTGAAGTTCCATACAAATGTCGCTCGCGGCGAACTGCCCCTTGCCACACGTTTAAACAAATTTTAATTGGCCAATCGTGTCTCCATCGCTATCCAAACTTGTTAAAGATTTCACTTGAAGTGAATACCTACGCAAGGAATTATTTTTTGGTGATACATTCCTGAGGAATGTTGCCTCACTCGTACATTACGGCAACTTAAACGTTGACTGCGAACGGGATCCCGTAACCTTACTCATCGTTTCAGTTCATCCTAGAAGTTCAAGACTGGATTTCTTGCTGGCCAATGCATAAGAGGAATCCTGAACTCCTCCAGTAAGTCGCTGACAATTAATACACTGTGAGTGCGGGCGTTACCGTGCGTGAAACTCGTGAAAGTGAACCCTCGAATGATAAAAGCTGTATATGAGACCACTTGATTTTTTAAGATCACCATAATGAATAATCGAGAGCCCTATGTAATTGTTGGCTTCTTCCAACCCTAGAGCTGCTAATCGATGTCCTGCGAGCTTTTAGAAGCTGCTGTAAGAGCCGGAAAGCGTTGTAAAACCGATTCAGCAGGGACGTTAAAACGATGAAGCGGTCGTCTCTCTCAGAAATGCACTGTCATCGTCAGAATCTTTGTCTTCTGGTTAAGCCTCTTAGTGTCTTCAAACCATTGGAATACTCGTGGAACAGTGAAATGGCTTAGATTGTGTTGCCAGGCAACATTACCCTGCTGTACTCCTGCTTGAAGTAGTGCTACGACAAGATCGGCTTCATCAACAGAAGCATCATCTGCAAAGAATAATTCCTTGTTTTTTCTCTTCAGGTGTAATTGTTAACAAACCTGGATAGGGACGAGCGAACTTGTTTAAACGTGTGGAAAGAGGCAGAAATCGTGAGCCCGTACTCCTCCCACTTTTTTTAAAACCCCTCCTCTACATAATCCAAGAGTTTTCATAAAATGAAACAGTTGTTAATTGAAAGAGCATTAAACAAACTTTCAATGATATCGATATTCTCTCTCTAGTCGTTGACTTCATTGCTGAAGGTCGTGTCCGTCTTGAAATTTTTACGATGATCTCTGTCACCAATCGCTTCCATCCCATCCTGTCCTCGGCCTTCTTCATGGCGGTCGTCACTGTGAGGCCTGTGAGAGCGGAAACCTGATCTGACCATCGGGTAGGAGACTTGCCACGTCGCCGCTTGCAGTCTATCTTCCCAACAACCACAAGTTTCTCCAAGTTGTCAGGTTCACGGCGGGCAATGTGTCCAAAATAACTAAGAATCCTTTGGTAGCAAGTAGTAGATAGCCTTGTCCGGATCCTAAGCTGCTGAAGGATGGAGACGTTCGTTCTCTTAGCTGTCCATGGGATGCGTAACATTCGTCTCCAGCACCACATTTCAAATGCCTCTATTTTCTTGCGTTCTGCTGACCGGATTGTCCACGATTCCGAGCCGTAGAGAAAAATCGAAAAGACCAGAATTCTCACAATTCTCATTTTGGTGTTGTTGGAGGCTTTCCGATCCTGCCATATTCGCGTCATCTTACTCATGGCAGATTTATCCATTTGAGTTCTCCTTTGAATTTCCCTCTCGCTTCCCCCTTGCTTAGGTTAGGTTAGGTAGCCCCAGATATAGAAATTCACTGACAAACTGTAAGTCGGAGAGTTCTCCAGTCCGTGTGAGTTGTTCAGCTCGGTCCACGACTATAACGACCATAACCTTTGTTTTTGCCCGGTTAATTGAGAGGCCAACTAGAATGCTCTCTTGCTCAACTCTGTGGATGTGCGATTTTTTAGACGCCGAGTGTATACACAGTACACAGTGCAATGGTAGCTAAAAAAGCCTTAGTTACATAAATCGATACTGCAGAAAGCGACGCCTTTCAGTTTAGATTTTAGATTTTTTTACATACTTACCTATGAATTAAAGTTTAGAGATTCGACAATCTCGAAAAAAAAATGGAGGCACTCATTAATTTTCAAGGAAAGCATCTTGAAACTAGCGAAGGTTTGGAAATAACATCCAAATCAACGCATGTTGTTTCCGAGAATTCTATAATGACGATCGATCCTTTGACTTACTTACATTGATTACAATTACACCAGTCGGCGTCACAGTTTTGCCATGCTAATTGACTGACTCGTCTCTAACTCGGCGCGAATTTTAAACTATCGGCGGCGGCGGCGGCGCGCCGGCTCCTTATGGCGGCGGCGCGCCGCGGCGGCGCGCACGTCTACTTCCTAATCAGGGGCTCAGGGGGAGACGCAAATTTGTAAATAAACTATGGACAGGACTTACTCCGCGATTTCGCCGCACGGCTACTACTAGTAGTAGGTACCAAATTTTGCCCCTCTAGAGGGGCTTAACCAGCGACCAGAAAGAGCACGCTTTATGCGATAGAGAGAGACGGCCCGATGTGGTGCGTTCCGTCCGGCAGTCGGGCCCGATCGTCAGTTTTGTTAGAAAGATAAACTTCTGTACGTAGTACTATTACTTATTCTGTGCTATGGGCGGTAAACAGAAAGCCCCGTATTACCTACATATCGTCACTACTTTGAAAAAAACTCGTATCTAAAAACGTCTTAGAGAAAAACGTCAAAGCTCAATACAAACTTCATATACACTTACTGCGTTTTTACCTGAAGTCAGTATCAGATACGAGTTTTTTTTAAAGTAGTGACGATATTTATTACTCTCAATAAAATTCCACTTACTGGCCAGAGAAACACGCAAAATCAACGTAGAACATGTGCGATCTTGGCCGATCTTGGTTGTTAGCATTATTACCGTCTTGGGTGCGTAATATATTTGATTTATTTTGAAGATTAGATAAAATAGAAAATAATACTTCTTTGGAAGCTGTAGAAAGTTTATTGTAATCTCTTGTACTCTAAGACTAAACTCGTAAAGGGTTGCCAACTTAACGTAAACGTCCTAGTGAGTGTTTGACACACTAAAGCCTAATAGTTGACACCCTGCTTACCTCATTTGTTAATAACTTAAGTTTCAAGATGGCAATTACTGGGACAGTGTCAAGCACTCGTATGTCTACCCTATCTATTCGAAAATGTAACCATTTCTTCCTGGATATGTATATGGGTATTGTCGAAAGGTTGGAACTTGCGATGTCGTAAGTAGCACTAATAGCATGTGATTTAAGCTAAGAATTTCTAATGAAGTAAAAACTAACGCGTTATGTTGTGATTGTGATTGATGTTGTGGACATGACGCCGATCGTGTATCATTAATATGAACTACCATTCTTACTAACCTATAGTAGTATGTGTCGTATGTTTTGTCTTCACGTTCGACCTTTTGGTTCTAAGAAGCCGATAAGTGTTAAAAAAATGCTATTGTATCCAGTACCAAAATAATTAAAATCCCATGTAGTAAACGAATATTAAAACCATGGATTACTCCTGGTGTGTTGAGATGCATTCAAAATAGAAATAAAATGCAATCGAACCTGCGTCGTGATGCCACTAATGAAGTATTAAAAGTAACATATCGACGCTATAGGAATTACTGTAATAACCTAATTAAAAATTTAAAACAGAAATATGAAAGAAGCCTCTTGAATAATGCTAGAACTAGTAATAAAAATTTATGGAATGCAATAAAAACAATTACAAATTTAAATAAAACTAAATGTAAAAATAATGACCTGGTAAATTTATCTGACTCCGCCTTATCTTCTGCTAATTTGATTAATAAACATTTTGCCAACGTTGGTCAACTTTTAGCTGAGGATATACTGTCAATGGATACTGATGACTCCATTCGTAAAGTGTATCTTGATTCTCTTCCTTCACATTCCTCGTCGATTGGTATAATAGAACCAGATTTAGGAGAAATTCAAGCAATCATACTCAACCTAAAATCTAAATCCGCTTCAGGGTGGGATAGCATACCGACTACATTCATTAAATTAGCGAAATCAGAGTTAGTCCCTATCCTTGGTCATCTAGCCTCACTTTGTTTTACTCAAGGTACATTCCCAGCTTCTCTCAAACGAGCTATTATCCATCCGGTGTATAAGGATGGAGACAGAACAGATGTTAATAACTATAGGCCTATATCGGTCCTCTCATCCATCTCTAAAATAATGGAAAAATTGATAAACAGCAGGTTAATTAAATATCTAAACAAATTTGATCTTTTATCTCATCGACAATTTGGTTTTCGCGAAGGCAAAAGTACGGAGGAAGCGGTATTTGAATTGACTAACTCCATAACTAAGCATTTAGAAAATAAAAGAAAAACACTTTGCATATTTCTCGATATAAAAAAAGCGTTCGACACCGTCTCTGTATCCATCCTTATTCAAAAATTAGAGGCTTTGGGAATTCGGGGACAATTTCTAAATCTGATCTCAAGTTATTTACGTGACAGGACGCAGCGAGTCAAATTAAACGATCTATATAGCGCGGATGAACTTTCCACAGACTTTGGTGTTCCACAGGGTAGCGTGTTAGGGCCGACCCTCTTCCTAACCTACATTAACGACCTTACCAATATCCAACTTACCAATGGGCTGGTGATATCTTACGCAGATGACACTGCTTTGCTATTTGATGGTGATACCTGGGAGGACGTGTATGCTTATGCTGAGGCTGGCCTATACAAAGTTATAAAATGGTTGCAGACCAATCTCCTTACTCTAAACACAAAAAAAACTAATTACATAACGTTTTCCATGCTTAATAGTACACAACCTAATAATGAATTAAGATTGACTGCCCACACCTGTTTACATCAAACTACTAACAACTGCACTTGTCCCAGTCTGAACCATGTTGCCTCCACTAAGTACCTTGGTGTCCATATAGACCAACTTCTCTCTTGGGACCAACAAATTGAAGCAACCGCCAACCGTGTTAGAAAACTGATATGGCTTTTTAAATATATTAGACTACGCACAGACAAAGAGTTATTAGTTTATATATACAAATCTTTGGTCCAATCTATTATAATTTACTGTCCGCCTATCTGGGGTGGTACTCACAAGCATAAACTTATAGTTCTTGAACGCGCGCAAAGGTACATTCTTAAGGTACTGCTAGGTAAAAACATGAGATACAGTACAGCTGATGTTTACCGAGATGTGGATGTACTTACAGTTAGGCAGTTATTTATATTAAATTGTACTCTTATAACTCATAAAACTCTTATACCTGATCCAAACTTATTAAGAAAACGTAATCTTTACTGTGTAATTAATATACCAGCAACTAGGACTGCCTTTGCGAGGAGACAATTTAACGTGCTTTCGAAAAGGATTTATAATAAAATTAATAGGCTAACAAATATCTACACTAAAAGTTATAGTGAATGTAAGAGATATATCTCAACATGGCTAAAAGGCAAAAGCTATGATGAGACCGAGTTACTCATTCAGTAATGTCAGTGTCTATGTGTAGTCGAGGTCATAGATACGTTTGCACTTTTGGACCTTATTCCAAGGAAATAAGGTCGAAAAGTGTAGGCGTGTTTGTGGCCTCGACTGTACATTGTACATTGTACTTTACTTTAAGTATTGTAATCTTAATTCTATATAGGTACTGTGTATTACTTCTGACTTTTTCTATTGTATTAGTAAACCCCTAATTGTACTGTTACTGGCCCACAAGGTACATAATCATTAAAGATAGTTTTTAAGTTGATAGACTAGTGATATCTAAACTTTTATTTAAACTAAAACTTATATTTAACCTGCCCCATAAGTTTGTTAATTATTAATAAATTTTGCCACACCTGGCCATAAAGTGGCTTTTTCCTCACGCTGCACGTACGGAAGCGGCCCCCGCTTTCTGGCCAAGTGTAGACGTAAAATGATGTACACAACACGGGAGGTAATGAAGAGAGCCCTCGATCGCATATTTGCGTCCCTCGCTTGCAGCTCGGGCCGCAAACTTCTGCGATCTCGGCCTTTCTTTGTATTGCCACCCTAGTTGTGTAATGTACTATTGTATAGCTCAGTTATTTAGTTATTTAGTTAGTTATTTATTTTTGACCTTGTATAAAACTTGGATGAAGGAGCGAATTCTCCTAACACAAGTTTAGACTTAAAAGGAGAATTCGACACACTTGATATGACTGTTGAAAATAAATATATTTTTGATTTTTGATTTTTTTTGATTTTTGAAGTGTATCATGCATGGGAATCGCCTTAGTGGGATCCGTTTTGTAATGATAAAGATTTACAACATTATTTATTCGCCGCGCGTTCTATCTGAATTAAGATCAGTAACGTCTAGCATAACTGGCCGCGACTTCGTTTCTCGCGCGACAGTGCATCACCTGTCACTGTCACACGATATTGAGTGGAAAGAGATAGGTAGCATTTGTCGCGCGACAAAGAGTCGCGTGTCACAGTTGTGCTAGAGGTACAGGTAAATAACGATTGGCGGATTCTATAGTGCAATATTTAAAGTGCAGTATTCTAACTATCTCTTAACCGAAGCCGTTCGAACATATCAGCCGACCTAGCACAACTAGCCGCGTTAGGGGAAGCAAAACTGGCATTTTTTGTATGGCCAATACCGGGATCCCGGTATTATATTGAATGGAAAGAGATAGGCAGTATCCGTTGTGCGACAAAGAGTCGTGTCACAGTTGTGCTAGAGGTACAGATATGTAATTATTTCTCAACACAGACTAGTGCACAGTATAGTAGCAGTATTTTTTCTTCTTCCAAAAGGTACATCGCGCGCTTGAATGTGTGCGCGCTGTGTAAGAACGCAAGCCAAGAAATGAAAATGCGCAAGAATGCTCCAGTATGGATCGCACTAATACGTGTCGCGCCCTCCTAAATGATCGAAGTTGGACTACTTGTTCGTCTTTATACTTTGCTAGTGGAGACGTTCGCGAAGGTGAAATAAGTAGTTAAATGGCTCTTTTTTGCTTCGGCCTAGGCAGATAAAAATATCCTAAGTGTTAACTGAAATCTCTACCTGTATACCAAATTTCATGAAAATCGGTCGGTTAGTTTTTACGTGATGCGCGAACAAACAAATAGAGAAACCGACAAACATTTCAAAAACTATTTATTTACGTTTATTACTTATTTTTAACTCTTCCCTATTACTTTTTTTTTCTAAAATAATCTTTAATATACAAACATAGTCGTTTTACGATTTTGTTTATGTATTGATGACTGTAAACCAAACTTTTTTTTATATTGTTCTGGTTAAAATTCATTTCACAAAAATATTTAAAATAAGTTATACTGATATAGGTAGCTATACTATTTTGACGCCGGGAAAAAACATTTGTCACTACATTGACAATGTTTACAAAGGTCTTTGAAGCCTGTTGAATCACAAAAATCATATTTGTATATGTGTATGCTTGAACATATGTAGTCAATAATATACAGGATGACTTCGAATTGGTAATACAAAATGAATGTTTTACATACATATCCCCTAAACTTAGCCCCTCAATTAAGTCTCATACTTTTAAAATAATCAGAAGTATGTTTTTTTTAATTATTAATTTATCCCATTTTTGTTGGCTTAACATGGTTATCCTACCATAATAATAAACAAAGAGGTTTAAAGATTTTCAAATGAACACTTTCCTCTTTAGTTATCCGTCACATGCCGCAATATTTATGAAGAAAACGTGTTTTGATTAGTAATTGTCAGTTGTCAAAGAAAATACGAGTGACAGGTATGACACTTAGGTATTTAATGGAGTGTAACCACACTTTAGGACTTTAATTATTTGTTTTGTTAGAAAATTAGCAATAATTAAATACAGAAAATTTTAACATAGGGGTTAATGTGTTACACTACATGGCATTAACTGAGCCATAATCAAGTGTTTTGTGTTACCAATTTGAAGTCGCCCTGTATATCTATTTATTTCTTCATCTTAGCCTACAAAGACACAGATGGTTTTTAGTCATTCCTTAAAATCTTATAATAACTTGTGTACCAGCCATTTACCGTTACAAAACAAATGCCACCAACTAATTTAAAAACAGTCATTATTCTTAATCTTCTCCGCTCGATCTAAGCTCGACAAAAGTCTATAAAATGAAAAGATTCATCAAAATGCCACGACGCGACCTATATTGTGCACTTTCTTTGTAAAAATATTTACTAATTGCGGTAGTTACGGCGAGGCAGATCGGCTTATCTGGCGGCGCTATATCTAAAGTAGATCTTAAGCGTTTGCTTGTAATCCTTACCTTTATATATAGGGCTGCCACTTGCATCAGTTATTTACAATTCTACATACTGTTCTTATTTCAGCGAGTTGCAATATAATGACGAAAAAAGTGCTTAGCCATAGGTCGCATTAACTAAGGTTAAAGATATTATTCGTTGATTTGGTTCTTATCTGCAACTAGACTGTTAAGCACGCTTTGTGGTTGCCGTACGTTTATGTATTTAAGTAATCAGTGAATGCATAATTAACGTTACAGTTATTATCTTTATTATGACTCATTAATTCATCCTATTAGACGTGTGCTTACGTTCACAAATATCTCAATCTTAACTGATATACTAATTAAAAATATATATTTATTCCTTCTCATAATTTTTTTTATAATTACTATAAAAAATAGGCCATTAAAACATTTATTTTTCTTTTGGTTCACCTCATTAAAGTAATCATGTCATTCAATCAGCTACTGTTGTTATTAATCACTTTTATTGAAGTTTACCAAAATATGAATTCAAATAGGTAGGTAATATAAGAATATTAGGAACATAGTCGACAAAATTAATATACAGTGAATTTTGAATGCCTGATAAACTCAAAATACCAGTTGATGTTAATTATAAAAACTACCTACCTATAACCGTAACGGTCTCACTCATCGTCATAAAGCTCTAAATGAATGTCTTTCTAATATCGCAGAATAATTTATGACGCCATTTGTCTTCATTTCGTAAAATGTGACAACCCTAATTTTAGAGTTCGACCTACGGGAGTACCGAACCGGTAACCGCCGACTTTCTTCTATCTTAAAGACGTCTATGAAAATATTGAATTATTGGCATTAGCTGTACCGTGATTAATACCTGGTTTTATTTGATTGAAACATTACCGTGCAATCGTACTATTTGCGTCTTAACAGTTTTTTTCTTAATTGAACCTACCCATAAACTTTGCATGGGATAGACTTCTCGACAGTTACAGGAGGCCTATACTTATCAGTAGTAATTTCATTAACATATATGTATGTGCATGTTTGATGCTGTATGAATGTGATAACAGCTGTAGCAATATTAGTTCCACCCTTTACATGCTTAAAGGCTAAGTCGCATTAGTTCGAGCCACGCTCTGATAGCACACAGTCACTCGCATTAGGGACTCTTTAGACTATAGACTATAGAGCTTTAATCGCTTTCGACAATTTCTGCGCATGGTACCAAAAAATCCACTAACTTATTCTTGTATCATGATTCTGCGTTTATCTGTCCGGTCACAGAGAGCAGAACCCAGTGTGACAAAGCCAATAATTGTAGGTCGTTTGGTGATAATCGGAAGTATTATTACCTCCAAATAGAATTAGTTAATCCCAGGTAATCCGCGGATCGCGTTACCGATGGGCTTACATACGGATTTTGGTTCAGCGATCTAGATGTTGACGGCTTGTTACGGAACACTGCGTTGCGTAATTTTTGTTATACCTACCGATGAAATGGTCAGTCTTTAAACATCGTGGAAAAACTTTTTCACTAACAGATAACAAGGGCATGCAATACCGGTTTTATATGTATAGATAATACCGGTTTTTCGGTATTGGACCATACAAGTAATACCAGTATTGCATGCCCTACAGATAACTGATTTTACAATAGGCGTAACAATAGATTGACAAACAGTTAAGACCCTTCAATTAATGACAGCATGGGCTATAACCGTAAGTTCTACAAGCGTTGTTTACGTCCTTTTGGCTGGATACTCTTTATACCTTTGCTATCTGTGGCTGTAATGGGTGCTGCCATCAGTGTTTGTCACGTGCCATCTGAACTGCCTGAACGATACTCGCCGCCGCGGCGGCTAGTATCGCAAAAATTAAACGAATGATATTTATAATTTATCTAAACTTTATCGCACAAAAGAAAACTTATCGTACAAAAGGCGAAATTAATGGCATAAGGCATTCTCTACCAGTTAACCTTAGGGCAAAGCAGATAACCAAGAGCTTTATCACCAGGGGTCGGACAAAAAGTGCGGATGACGTCAAACCACATATAGGATGATTTCAAATAGTATTTTTGATTTTTATACATAATTATCATTTATCAACCTCTTTATTAAACGATATCGCCACTTGAAATGAGTAAGTACGTTTTTGACTGACACATTGTCAATCAGATGAACAATAAATTGACTTCGTTATTGTTTAGCTATTGTACCTTCACGATTATATTTACCTATAATTTATATTTACTAATGTATAAAAAAACGCTGTAAAATATCATCTTTACTCGAATATTGTGGCAATTTTCCGTTTTTGGAAGTACGTGACAAACGCGTATACTGCTCTTGCTGTAATCAAGATATACCAACGAAGGTAACGAGTATTAAACCTATTTATCTGAGGTTCCCACAGATTTGTCCTAATTAATTTTAAATAATTGTACCTTATGGTAACAAGTTTCGTAAAAATTATTTTATTCACTACATCACCCTACCACCAGTATTATTAATTCCATGGATTTATTTACGATAATTTTGTTACTTCATTAATACTACTTCGTTACTACATGTCACACGGAAGTTTAAACACAAACATCATCCTGTTTGCAAGATTAGGTACGTAATTTTTACGTCATCGGCACTTTTTGTCCGACCCCTGTTTATCACACTTGTGAGTTGCGGGCGAGTTAGAAGCGATGTTCCATACAAACGTCGCTCGCGGCGAACTCGCGAACTGGTTTTGTATGGAAACTCGCCCGCAGGTCGCCCGCAAATCGCAAGTGTGATAAGGCCCTAAGATAATTTTCATGAAAACATGTTCAACTACAACAAACAACGACAACACTCGTAATATTTTAGGCTTGACGTTAATATATTAGGTAAGTATTATGTTTCATAATAGGTTTCTGCATTAGATTAATCGGTAATTATGAATACTAATAAGGCTGTCCGGAGGAGCGCAATACTAAGTTAAGAATCTAAACACTAAATTAAGTAAAAATTATGTAATTGATTATTTCATGTACCAAAATATAGCTGTCGAAGTATAAATAGTACATTACATACCGAGGCCAGTAAAGTAAGAAATGTCTCAGATCACATGTAATTAAAACATGTGATGAGGCTTTCTTATTTACTGGCTAAGGTTTGTATACTATATTTTGTTCGACGGAGCCAGAAAGCGGTATCTTCGTTTAGCGCAGCGACCGGCAAGGTGACGCTTTCCGGCCGGAGGGCAGAAAATAGTTTATTAATACATATTCGTTAAATTGGTCTCCCAAAATCTGGAAATGATTACAGACCTTTGTAGACACACAACCATCTTATGGTGTACCCAATAATTTCTCTTTGACCGCTCATTCAACGGCTCTGCTGCAGTTTAAATCTACCGAAGTAATCTTAACAAGCTAGATTATCTAAGACACAGATCTCATCAGACAACACGGAAGCCACTAGCTCAACTATTGGCAGATCATTTGCCGATGTCCCGATCGACGGATGACGAGCTAACATAGTTAGTCAAAACAGAAAGTGCAGGTGCAGATGTGCAGACTAAGTGCTAGTTAAGTTTTAATGTCGACAGCCCAGCAATCAGCTTAAATTTATTAAAGTTATCAGCATGAGAAAGTTTGAAGTTGTATAGAGAACTTAGAATAATTCATAAAAAATCAATAGTTTCTTTTCATTCTACCGTCACAATGTTTAGACTTTTAAAAAAGCTGTATAAAACTGCAAAACACTTGCCTATACAGTAAAGTTTCGCTGAGTAGAGTGATCATGTCAGACGGAGTGTTTTAACCGAACTCGAGTTTATTTTATCGTGCGTTAATAAATGAGAAAGCATCCGTCACTGTCGCATTTAAGTTACCTACATATGTATTTTTAGGGTTCCGTACCAAAATGGTAAAAAAGGAACCCTTATGGTGCGACTCTGTCTGTCTGTCTGTCTGTCCGTCTGTCACAGCCAGATATCTCAGGAACTACTGATGCTATCGATTTGAAATTTGGAATAGTGTTAAAAGTAGCTAACCCGAGCCTATTGGACATAAAAAATATCTTGTACCTTTTTTACTTTTTTTTTAAAAGGCTCCGTAATGGGACTTTGAAAATTGAAAGTAGGGCTATTATATTGAGTGGGGTATCAAATGAAAGGGCTTAATTTGTAGATTAAAACAGCATTTTTATTTTTTTTCTTAAATAAGTAGTTTTTGATTTATACATTTTTATGTACCATTCCCCCCCTATTATCTCCGAAGTTACTGATCAGAAAAATGTGTCATAATTACTAATTATAAATATCAACCTGAATATTACAGGAAAAATAGAACGGCCTTGCTAACTTTAATACCTTTTTAGAAATTTACAAAACTTGAAATCCCTAGCGGCGAGTAGCAAAACTAAGCGATGGCATGTTTCACGCTAGGGGATTTCCGGGCAAAACTAGATGGCGCTAAAACACTAAACATTTAACGATGTTATAATTAAAGAAAGAAACATAGTATAGTAACAATTAGTTCGTAAACAGCTAATAATAAATAAATTTAAATACATTTAAATACTGTGTCACGTTTGCAAAGTTAAATAATTGTAAATAATATTATAATTATTTTACCAAGCTTATACATAGATGGCGTTGTAAATTCGGGGAACAGCTTTTTGTATGGAGAATGACAGTCCTCTTGATTTAATGGTCCTTGCTATTAAATAGAATCATTACACGTCAGGTTCTCAATATTAGAGGGAAAATATAACTGTTTTCCTAACTTGCACTGTTTTTTAGAAATTTGCAAAAATCATAACATATACTTATTTGCTTCTACTAAACAAATCGACATACAGTTTTTCTTGAACTATTCGCGTATCTACTTATGAGTTTGTACGGAACCCTCGGTGCGCGAGTCCGACTCGCACTTGACCGGTTTTTTTCTTTAGCCTATGAGGTGTCCCGTTGCTGGGCAAAAGCTATTCCTTTTTTTGTTCACTCGGTTCTAGGTATCCTTCTCCTGTCGCTGCCATTAACTGTGAAATCTAGGTCACACGCCATTTCCTTTTCGGTCTGCCTCTGCTTCGGTGGCCATCTCGTTGGATCCAGTCATTGACAATTTTCGTCGATTTTTCGGGATGTATTTCTACACATATATATGTATTAAGTATTTATTTATCGCACGATAAAAGGGACCATCTTATTAGTAGGTTTATGTTCAGTGCTTCGTGTATTTCCAATGGACCGTCTGTATTGTACTCTGCGCCGTAGTGGCTGCTGACTCGCATGATTGGGACCGTGTGAGCCTTTCTAACAATGCCACGGTTGGGCCACTTGTCGACCACAATTCTAGCGGAGGCATCAATCAATGGCTATTCGAAACCGTAATAAATGAACCGCTTTTTTTGCGTCTTGCATTCTTTTGCAACTTGTACACACAGAAAATCAGCAAATAGGTAAATTACATACCTATTTGGTGTAGATTATGTAGGCATAAAATTTAAGTCAAGGTGGCCCTGGCCAAACGACCTGGTTCGACTCCAGGCGTTCAGCCTCCACCTAGCCCGATCATATCGAGGTGGACCGGGACTAAGTGACCTGGTTCGACCCCAGGCACTCCCGGCTCCCACCCAGCCCGACCAACTCAGGGTGGTCTGGCTAGCGACCTGGTTCGACCCCAGGGAACGCCACAGCCAACCACCCGGTCCGACAATTGCTACGCCCAGGATGGGTTGTGAGTTTGCAAGTTTCTAAAAAAAAAAAGGCACAAAATTTTATTAAAATGCTTTAGAGGGCATGTGTAAGGCATGGGGTGAGCAACTGAGCATCTCCCTCCCTCTTCCCGAACCCCGAGGCAACAGCGTTAGGCGTAGATTCAGTGGCGGGCTTTTTGGTACAAAATACTTTTTAACATTCTGGTGTATTCATTGGTTCTATTTCATAGTCATAAAAATGTTCTGAACTTGTAGCGTAGGTACAAAAATACCGAGAGTTCGGTTGCATTTCTTCTGTCACCGCTTTTATTAACTATTAGCTCCAATGACGTTCTAACTGCAGAACTAATTTCAACGGGCTTCGGTTAATGATAGTAATCTTCCAAACCCCATTCGAGATAAGTGACTGACTAAATATTTCTATAGCCGTAATCGCTCGGAATTCTTTTTTTAATCGCATTCTCTCTCGCAAAGGCACAGTTAAACTATTATATAGTATTTTGACTATACACCCGTAGCCAATGAGTGTGAAAGCACACGTGGCCGCGGCAATAAATTGTAGCTCTCTCATAGTGGTGCAGCGCTTACATTTCCATTAGTCGAAATGGTGCCTATTTACTTGTTTATAGGAAGGCAATGTACTGATAACGATAATTGTGTTGTAAGAAGGGTCTGCTTTCGAAAGGCGCGGGCGCAGGCGTGAAATGCGACAATGGGAGGTCGTGCGCGCGCGCCTCGTCCAGTCCAAATGTTTACGCGGTTAGATAACATCGCGGGATGGCCGTGTCGGAGTCGGACACGACGCCACTGAATCTAACTTCGTAACAACTAGATTTAGGACTTTCTGCGGTAAATAAATGGGCAGATTAAGCTGGTCAGCAGTTGGTTTTTATGGATCCCCAATGCAAATCCCGAAATCCTGTTTTCGTTCCGCCTCCGCGACGCTAATGGCCGGAAGGGGGAAATTGCTCTCGGGTGCAGGTCTGTCGCACTAGAGGCACTAGAGCTCAGGATAGACTTAGTTTTTCATATCCGCTTCACACTAGGGCATTATACGTATAATATACACGATTTTTTTCTCTCTACTTAAAATCGAGAACGCGACCTGTTCTTAACGTTGAAAACAATGTCTTTAACTTCCCAGAAAAAAATATCCTAAACGCTTGATACTACATGTGGGATTAGGTACTAAAAATATTTTAGATAAATAGATATAAATATTTTTTGGGTTACGTCGGCTTAACAGGACCGACTGCCTGCACACAGAACTCGAAGTCACCGTTTTCACTGAAACAATGCTGTATAGGAGACTTTTACTAACTCAGAACAGAACGACATAAAGTGCCGTCGTGGTTCCTTGTAATTGTTAACCAGTCTGCAAATGCAATTGACTAGAGCATTTATAACAATGAAGCACGAATTTTCTGTTTTGACCGCTTTCTACGATCATCGGAGATTATTCAAACCTCCACTGACACTTGACTCAACATGCTTGACCTAATTTTGATAACAATGCTATTTGTTTTCATTGCTAATGTTGCAATTGTTTTACTTGTTACGAAACGATTGATTTATGCAAGCACTGCCTTAATTTTCTTTGATATAACTTTCGAATCAATCAAAAGGTTATAGCGGAAGTTAATTTTAAATTTTCAATGCGCCGTGATCGCTACTAAAACGGAACGATATAGTTATTAAAAATCTTGTTTGTAATGAAATATAAAAATCCATGTTAAGATCTTATAAGATATATTTACAAAGGTATTTTTTCTTTTCTAGGTAGTGTTGAATGTAAAAGCACTAGTTACTTGGAAACCATAATTATATTAATATTAAAAACACAATTGATCTAATCATTGTGACGATCCTATCGGGACGCTATCGCCTTTCCAACGGGAACCACTGTTAGAAGGGCACTCTTAGGGCCTTCAGTTTTTAGGGTTCCGTACCAAAATGGTAAAAAAGGAACCCTTATGGTGTGACTCTGCCTGTCTGTCCGTCTGTCACAGCAAGATATCTCAGGATCTACTCATGCTATCGACTTGAAATTTGGAATAGTGTTAAAAATCGCTAACTCGAGCCTATGGGATAGAAAAAAATCTTATATTTTTTTTATTTTTTTATAAAGGGGTCCGAAATGGGATGTGGAAAAACAAAAGTAGAGCTATCATATCGAGTGGGATATCAAATGAAAGGGCTTCATTTGTAAATTCCAAAGCCATTTTTATTTTTTACGTTAAATCTGTACTTTTTGATTTGTGACCGAAAACGTTCAAAAAAATACCATTCCCCCTATTATCTTCGAAGTTACTGAACAGAAAAATCTGTAATAATTACCAATTATTAATATCATCCTAAATATTACAGGAAAAATATAACAGTTTTCCTAAATTGCATCGTTTTTTAGAAATTTTCAAAAATCTTTACACATACTTATTTGCTCCTACTAAGCTACCCGCCATACAGTTTTTCTTGAACTATTCACGTATCTACTTACAAGTTTGTTCGGAACCCTCGGTGCGCAAGTCCGACTCGCACTTGACCGGGTTTTTAATAGCGTCCCATTTTTTTGTCATTGTCGTTTGAGAAAATATTTATAAAAAAACAATATATAGAGTAAACTTCTTATGCAACAAAAAGATAGTCCCGAGATTGAGTCTTATTTGATCAAGGATGTCGCGATCTGTCCTTCCGTCATGGGACAATAATGATTTTCACACCGTGTGGTCAAAATGCTTCGCGAATCGCCCTACCTACCTATTATATTAAAAAAATATTTAAGAGCTACAGGAATGTGGGTTTATTAAAAATACGTATAAAGATTTTTTATCTATTCATTTATTATATTATTTATTTAGAATAAAATTAACGTTTATTTATAGGTATTTTTTGTTATGGACTGTTAATATATTCTTAATATCCTTGCTCAAAACAATGATAAATGGCTAAGATAATTGTACCGGCCGGGTATTTAAAATACAATCATAGAGGGGGCGGGTCCCGGATTTCGTAAGAAGCCATCTTGGCATCTCCAATGGACCATCGAGTTCGGCATTTTACAGTTCGCACGCTGCCCTGCTATTATGTTTAGAGAGAAATGCGTTACGTAATCGAAAAAAAATGTAATGCATAGGCATTAGCCTTGCTTCCATGCAGCCGTTCACTTTGAATGGTATCTCATTGTGGATCAAACGAATAGAAAATGTATAAATTGCTTCTCGAAGTACGCGCTCGCGCCGCATCTCTCGTGATGTTAAGCTCGGTCTATACAAAAGTAAAGAATGGTATTGTGGCACAAAGGTACAAGCAAGTAAGATTTCGGTGAAGTCGTGCTTGATAAGGTGTGCCTATAAATTTCATTTTAAGGGGTGATCATGGATGTATAAAATAGAAGGATACCGCGCGGTCTCAGACGCGGGTGAAGCCAAGCAATGGCCGCCGAAGTGAGCACGTGTGCGTTGACGGCCCAATGGCAGCCGACCGGCCCATTATGCTGGTTGATGTGTGCGTGCGTGCGTACAAAGCGCCGGCTCATTGCCGGCTCATCATGAGTGCTTCACTTATCTGTTCGCGACTCTACGTCCATTTATTTTTAAGGTCCTTGGGGGTGATATTTAATTTAGTATACTTAGTTTTGATGGTCACTTGCTGATGGACACAGCTGGCAGTGGTTACTGATATATCAGGGGTTCAAAAGGTATGAGTACCTAATTGAAATAATAATATTATCTATATTTCTTTTATCAAAATAAAAAAAATATGGGCTTTTATCCTCAGAATCGAGATTACTATCTGTAGACCTTTTTACACAGAGACAACATGTTACATTATCTAATATTGCTATAAATTGCACTTTTGTACCAGTCTGGACGTAGGTACTTTAAGAGACGATTTACGAACAATTATTGTGGGTAATAAGAAAATGCGTTTTATCTCATATTATAACTTAGGATTGATGTATTTGTAGCGAAAACCGCCTTAACCCTATCGCCGTTATCATGACTTCTCGTTTCAACGATTCGTGATTCTGCCGCCGATATAGTGTAAATGTTAATAATGTTTTAGCATCGACGGATTAGAGAATAGAAAAAAAATAAAAATATAATCATAAGCGCATGCGTCGAGACAGTTGCGGAAAATTAGCCACGTTAACCTGTAACTAAATTGAAGTTTGTGTATGAAGGCCTATAAAATTAGTTTTAATTAAGGTGGAACAAGATGTTCCCCTTCTCTACTGTAACTTGCATAGAGGTTATCGGTAGGAAGATGTATCATTAATCATTATATTCAAATGGGTGTTTATACTCAAAAATTACGAAGAGTTCGAATGTTATATTCTACTGAACATCGATTTTGCCGTAGACGTAGTCGTAGGTTTTGAAATAATAAAATTCGAAAGGATTATACTTGCAGAATTTTAACTATTCGCAATTATATTTTGCAACTTATAATAATACTCGTAGTTTCAAAAGTGTCCGAAGCTCAACGTCACAGAATAAGTAATAGTACTACGAACAGATCTCTCTCTATCTAACTGGTCACTGTCTAGGCTAAGCCACTCCGCAGGGGCAAAATTTGCTAGGCAAGGGTTTGAACTTCTTCAAACACATTAAGACAGTCCGCGACAGGGTGGATTTCTATATGTCCAGTCCCGACTTCATGGAGGGGCTAGGGAAGAAGAGTAAACTCTCGCGCAGAGGGAAAATAGCCCTTTACAAATCTATCATTACACCTATATTTTCCTACAGCATCGTATTTGCTTATGCATCCCCGGCGAGGCTTAGGAGTCTACAGGTCCTTCAAAACAAGGGCTCCCTGGTTCAATAGGAATGCAGATCTCCACGCCGATTTTGGGATCCCCTCAGTACAAACCCAGTACAAGATCATAAACATATTTTTCCCAGCTGATTCTCAGCTCCAACCCTCAATTCAAGACTCTGGACGACTACGATGTCCAGTCCGCCCCCTAAGGGCATAGGTAGGTACGTAGGCCAAAACATGTTCTTGTTGACCCGGACGACGAGATAACTTAAAAATCGCGCGAGAAATAGAACTAAGATAACTCGACCTGCAGAGGCAGGAAGGCCATAGGAAAAGGCGAGGGTTCGGAAGTGCCGTGCCGATAGGGTCTGGCTGGCCCTCTGACTGCTGGGCTGACTACTCCTCGGACTTGGGAGACTCCCTTGCGGCGTGCCATTTGATTCTTATTTAGATACTGTCCTACCATTTTGATGGGGCCTCATCTTCTAACTCCCAGCCAGCATCGCCAGGCGGCAAGGTTGGTGGTCAACGGGTACTTAGCCCAGTTTCGTGTAGTCACCCATCACTAGTCGTCATTGGATGATTACATTTCCTTCCACCGCCGCCACAATGTCCCTAACTCAATAGAGCTAGGTTAGAGTTTTTCGTTTTGCAGCAACTGATTGCGCAAAGTTGATCAAGCTTAAAAAAAAAGGTATTAGTAGACGCGCGACAAAATCGCGCAGTGAGCCACTTCTGGCAACGTGATGAAATTCAATATATTAATTATGGCTTTTACAAGCAGATTAACAAAATAAAATTTATAAATTTAGTTATTTAAACCGTGCTCCTTATCGCGGAACTTCCAAGCGGAACAAGTTAGTGACAAACTTTAGAACTAATGCCTTATAAACGGGGGTTAAAAATTTCAAGGTATCGATTGCTTAACAAATAATTGCATCATAATAACAAAGTAAGTAGGCATGCCTGCGGGCAGAGGAGCATGCATACGAGTACATTAATCAGCGTCTCGATGACCATGTTACAGACAATTAATGCTCGATAAGTCATCTCGACCATCGGCAGGCCGGACCATAATTTACACCTATTATTAGATCGCTTCCTATTCGTTTTCACATGTGCATGTTCGAAAGCGTGATTTATTAGGCGAGATATGAAATACTGCGAGCGCTTGTTGATGGATCGCTCGTATATACGATACGATTACATTTAAGATATACTTTAATAAATTAAATTATGTTATGATGTGCGCATTATTTTGGCAAATGCACTTTAACTGTTGAAGCTAATGTAATTTTCGTGTATCTTATGGGGCATTTAATTTCATCTTTTAACTGCTGTGTTTTTCAGTTGGTTGGTTTAGCTAAACTCTTCCGTAAATACTTGGCTCAGATAGAGGTCGGTGACAGATCTTATAGTTTCCAAATATTTTGTTGTATATGACGGGCGGACTGACTATTTATGCACTTTAGGCTCGGTAATAGTGATATTATTATTATACAACATTGTGAGCTCTTTAGAATGTTTCACAATAACAAAAATGTCGTATGCCGTTCCTTTTTATAACTCGTACCAGAATTGTGAAAACTAATAATAAACCCATGTTTTGAAAGTGGCAACATTCCACGAGTGGCGATTGGCCGGGTGCATTTTATCTTAATTATAGTTTTGTAATAAGATTAATTAAGAGTTAACAAAGAGAAAGAGAGAGTGCGACAGTTTATCATGACAGATAATTTTGTGTTCGAAAAATATAACAAATTATCTTGCTCCTGACTAACGGCGTTGAAAGTGATTGTTAATTTGGTATTCGGCGACGACAAATTCTTATTTTAAAGCAGATTATCTTAATAAGGTACGCCAGCTATCTTACTAATCTTGTTTATCGCGAAACTAAGTAAATTATTCTCAGTTACAAATCAAATCATTTATTTCTGCAAGGGCTCTTGTACATTTCTGATTCTGTTAGCGCTTCAGGAAATGACATTCTGGTGAGAAGAAGCGCTGAAAGAAACTTACCAGTTTGTCTTTTCAAAAACATTCATTACAATTATTATGACAATATTACATGAAATTCTATGCAACAAACAAATAACTGATATATACATTAGGGTCTCTAGGCGTCAATACAAGATAAATAAAAAAAATGAAAATAGATAGTCATGTAGGCTAAAATTAATGGAGATGTAAGTAGTCTCCGTTGTCGAAAAAAAACATGAAATTATTATACAAAGACTAAAATTTTTTTTTATCCGAACCGTACCTACTTTTAACAGGGAGTAAATGCATCATAGCGAGCTCGGCTTATATTTATTGGGAATCTTATTGAAGTACGCCAAAAATATGATTTGAAGTATTTGAACGGCTGGGTTTTTGGTGGTATTCCTATTGAATGAATTTTTTATAGGTTTACGTAATTAGGTATATCAGGCGGCGTCAAATGTAATCGTTCTTAGTCACTTGTAATCGTAATTTTTTGCAACTGATCATATTCGTTCTATAAAACTAGTTGCAATTGGATTAGTTATCAGACTAAATCTAGCAACTCACCTGAAGAGATCTCCGTGAATATGCCGAATCGTTCCGTATTTCGCTGCAAAAGGAGATTTAACACGTCAAACGTACAAAGAGATGGTGTTTCTTTTCACGTCTAAAGTGTTCCGAATCACATTATCATTATTTACTTCCTTTAAAACATAAAAATTACAAAAATCTGATTTGACATTATTTTAAGTTTGTTTACTAGTTGACAAACAAACACGTACGCGTTGCCATGGAGTTTTGCAAAACTTATCAATGTTGTGAGTCACGTCATTACACTATTTCAATGCAAAATGTATCTTCGTGAATGTGAATTGGTCAATGTGTTGTTCTATTTGTTAAGTGTTAGTTTCGTAGTGATAGACGATTTTTCATGTACGCGTGTGTAAATGAGTGTGCGCTGCGTCACCCCCTGCTAATACGAGTAGTGGCAGAGGGGAAAGTACTAGAAAAATGTGCTACGGCGGCTCTCTTCTGTGTTGCTCTAAGGAGTTAGTACAAAATGGCGCAAGATTTACTTTTTCGCGCGGCGATCTGTGGTTTGAAATATATATCGACATTTTTTCTCAAATGTATTAAAGAACGTAGTTTGATACACGTGCGGAAGTGTCATTTCCACTCGTCCCGAGAATTTACCCTCGCCTAGTGGCTCGGGCCAATATACCTCGGGACTCGTGAAAAATTACATACTTTCCGCACTTATATCAAAGAGTACTATTACAGCAATGAAAAAATTGTGCGACTCACATAAAGGCATCGGATATTCCTGCGCCTATTTACCTAAAGTTGGCGAATTCCCGGAAAAAACTAAGCAAGTATGGAGTCGGCTTCTTAAAAATATATTTTTAAATAATATAAGTGATTCATCATCATAATATACCTGTTCATTGTTATCGTCTCTTTGTTAAAATTATATTTAAGATAAAACTTAACGCAAATTGTTCTATAACGTTAATTCGTTACCGAAATGAATTGCAGGTAAATTAAATAATATTATGTCGTCCTGTACATTGGAAATAACTACTACTACTACAAATAGAACATTGCAATACTATAATAGGTATGTTTATGTTAGCCTAATTTCCGAAATCCCGGTAAATTTACTAAGAGTAAAAAAATAAATTGAGTCCGCCTCCATACCATTCAACTACCTACGCCGACGCCGAAGATTAGGTAAATAGGCGCAGGAATATCCGATGCCTGCACATAATATAAGATTATAAATTAATATCAAACCGTTAAGTAATGGGTTAATACGATTTGTGCCATAAGATAAGAATATCTATGAATGCGTTTTCATAGATATTATAATCTTATGGTATTCCCGATAAAAAATTGGTGAAATAATTTTGATTGATAACTGCGCTCATATACACGTAACCGCTGTTCCCACGATTGTGGTGCCATATTTTGTATTTGCGCTTTATATTACGATAAAATCACCTTCGTAACACTTTCCAAGTAACATAATATACACATAACCATAAAAAACACTTTAAATAACTAACGGAAGGCATTGGGTGTTTTTTACATAAACAAGGTTTTATTTTATTTTACTTGCTGTTACTTCGTCAGGATTTACACCGGTAAGTTTTACTTACGTAAGTAAGGACACAGCTATACGTTAGATTGAGACAGTCAGTCTAACGTATCGTGTCTAACGTATAGCTGCGTACTTACATAAGTAAAACTTACAGGTGTAAGTCCGGCCTAAAAATCTATCAAATGCAGCGGACCTGAGTAGCCCACTGTACCTAAATAATCATGTACTAATGGAATAATCATCGTCTTTCAGTCGATCCAATTCATAAGGTCGCCGCATAACTGCATCATAATGTCCAAGCTACAAATCGAACCAAAGGGCTTGTGTCTTAATTTTTTCTATCAGTTTTCTGCGGTGCGAATTCGTATCATAAAAACTCACCGAGAGACAATAATGTTAAAATCACATTTTTAGACTTTCTCAAAAACTTAACGCCTAAACGTCACGATACATACTTTGTTTGGGGAAATTAAGAACTTTGTTCTGTAACTAAGTTAAAACTTGCATTTATCGTAACGATTTCGTAACAAAAGTTAATTACCATCAATTTCATGGGTTATTCAATGGTATTCATAGTTTTTAATATTTTCATACTTTCAAAATAGACTCTCACTCTCAGCTTTGCAGGCTCATAAAAAAAGTTACACGTTAGGTATCAAACCCAAAACTACAACACTACCTATCCCTTTCCATCCAATAGAGTGCGAATGCTTGGTCGCGCAAAAAATGAAGCACCCAACTAGCACGATAGCGTTAAAATAACCTGCAGGCTTATGTATGATGCTACGCTTTATCGCGCGATAAATAAATGATAAAGCATCCGTCACTCTCTCACACTATTTGTCAGAACATTACGGATGCTTTGTCTTTTATTTATCGCGCGACAAAGCGTAGCATCATACGCCTACTGTATATCGCTGGTATATCGGTTCCATTCGAGTATCACAGTGTTAAGACTAGCCTGTACAGTGGAGTTATAGCATGCTCTAACTCACTTGTAACCACGAAAGAGCACCACGGTTTTACACGTAAAGGTTATACAGAACCTGCAGAGCAGTGGTATAAAGGTGTCAAAGCCTGTACAAGAGAGTTAATTCACCCTCAGCTAATACTTTACCGGTCTTACTGTGTTATAAGTGAATTGGTTGACGCTATGGCTCTTACGAAAACGTCGACTGAGAGTGGTTTATCACTTAAAACTTTATTAGACCTATTCAAAAGTCTCAAGTGAGAAACTTAACTCTTCCTGAGTATTTTTTTGCGTACCACATTCGCTTCAAAATCCTATACGGTTACACTAAACTTATATATATACCTACAATACAGCTCACCTAATGACGAAGACAGAAGGAGTTAAAGTAAGTTATTAGTTACTCGATTGATATTTATTTGTTTGTGAAAACCATCTGTGGTTGTGATTTTACGGTAAATGTATACCATGTTTTTCATCTCAATTTTAATGCGCCCACGATTTATTAAATATTTCAAATAAAACTAATGAAACATAAAATAAACACCTCAAGTTTTTATCATTTTTTATTGTTGAAGTATTTTATTAATGTAATAATGAAGTATTTTGTTGTCAGATATTGAATAACCGAATCAATTTATAGTTTATGTTCCCCAAAACAATGGCGAACATACATTAAAGCTTTAGTCTTAACTTAAGTCATCTACAGTTCGCGTCACGTAAAAAGAACGCTGGAAGAAAGTGGAGGGGGTATGTTTGCGCATTGGTACACTCGCGCACGAAAGTACTATGTTTATTGTTTTATTTTTAAACTAGCCTTTCGCTCGCGGCGCGGTTCGATTAAAAAGTATATGTATTATTATCTATTATTTATTTATTAATAGGGTGAATCAACTTTTTAACCCACACAAAGCTGTCCGCAACTTCTAATCTTCGTTGAAATATAACGCCCTTAAAAAATGGTTTGTCTATATTTAAATTTATATTGTATGTTAAAACGTTGAAAGTCCCGTCTCATGAACCTATTTTTTTTTTGGAATGACGCTTAATAGTAAAACATCGTCCCCCATAACTGTTTACACAGTTTGACTGTGGGATCCTTGAGTATTATTAGTTGATATATTATTAAATGGAATTAAAAACATGTTTCTGTGTAGAATGGAAAAAACAAACAATATACATCATAAATCATTTTTCTATGTAAAACCATTTTGTAATAAACAAGACACTTTTGTGCGCGACAGTATTTTGAGAACGAACGTGACGTGAACACAATGCGGAAAGCAAAGGTCGACTGACGAACCAATAGCGCCCCGGCAATGACGCGGCGCGGCACCCGCCCTCCCCGCGCCGCACCTCATACCACCAAATAGACCGATAAATTGCCTACTGCGCAGCCCCACCACCAGCGTTCTTTTTACGTGATTAGTATTGTATTACACTTTTGGAGTTACAATACCTTTAGTTAAGGATATTGTGCAGTCTTTAGTACCTACATAGAACGGTGTAATAATACTAATAATAGACTTTACACTTACTACACTCTTGGAAAACTCCGTTTTACAACCCTTGCCCGCAACTTAAAGTCAATATAATACCTACCTAAAGATTTATAAGACACTCTACGACAACCACTAAACAACAGTAAGAGTTAACGAGGGTCAGTGAGCACTCTTGTAAGGGTTTAAGGGTCGGCTAGATGCTGGAAAGTAAAGCATGCGACACTTGTTCACCACCAGGTGGCGCCTGAGGCGCCTCGTTATCGAAATTTACCCCATTCACGCACACACACATACTGGGTCATTGACCGCTATTTTTTTAATTGGTAGCATATTACGTTTTGCACTTTAACAGACCTCCTCGGGGAAACCGCTTTAAGTCAAAACATCATATTCTGGAGTGAAAGAGATAAATTGTCACCTGTCCTTGTAATTTCGGTTATGACGTAATTGATGTGTCAGTTGTTTCTCGTAGAAATGTATTTCAAACTAAAACGGAATATTGTTGGTCAGATTTCGGAAGCTTCAATGCAAATTGCTTTTTTATCTAGTAGGGTAGGTATAATCCGCACAAATTTAAAAACCTTTAGGTGGGTATGTCAACCTGGAAATTTTGTTCTATTCACGCTGGCATTAGGGTCTAAAATCAAAATTGTTATGACAATTTTCTATCACATTATTAGCGAATGTGCTTTCCTGTGTCAATATAAACCTATCCTATATAACTATATGAAATCTAAGTGTAATATCGCTACTTAATCGACTTCGTATGAAAAGAGATCCCATCAAAAACATTACATGTAAAAAGATGCAAGTCTCGCAATGCAGTTCTTTTACAACAAAAAAGTTTTGAGATATAATGTTAAACCAAGTCAGTACCGGAGGGAGGAGGGGGGGTCCACAGTACTCGATTCTCACCGACTTGACTACTATTAGATCTATAAAATGTGTTCCTCCACGGTCAAATAATAGGCCAGTTCTGTAGCAGTACCTGAATCTATATTGAATGACATAAATATAAGCACATACAATATATTGCATCATTTGTAGATTACTGATTATGTAACTTTCATACAAGTTTTTGAACTTGCCTTATACATATTTATGTGGCCATTGAAGGTTGCATATTTATTAGTATTTGTATGAGTATATATCTTTTGAACTTTTTATGATTACCTGTTTTCTTTCACATTACTTGCATATATATCTTTGACCTTGACGTACCTGCACATAAATTATGGGGATGTCCGTTTATCACATGAGATTTTATCTATTCTGATTTTTAATTATAAAATACAAACCTTATTGAAATAGTAAATGTATTGCCTTCGTATTTAAAAACTGTGTACTTAAATGTCCACCTTAATTAATACTAATTTAAAATCACATCTTATCTTGCAAATAGGGAGGGATGAATAAATTTTGCGAGTTTTTCTAGTATAACTATTGTACTGTACCTTTCTTTCCTATTGCTTCTCTCCGCTCTCTCAAGAAACATGTGTTCCAAACTGCATACTGCTATCTGCGGCCACTTAATCTAAATTACGAGTTGTCTGACAATTATTATCTTAATCAAGCATTTTTATTTTTACATATAAATGTCACTTATAGTTAACCGGATTAACTTCAACCACGTAATTCTGTCAGTGACACGATACGAGTAAATATGACGTTTTCACGCAAAAAATATTACCATGTCGCCAGTGTATAAGAACGGTTTTGAATTCAAATCGAATATCTTTGCTTTAAAATCTGAGTACTTTTACTCGGGATAATTAAAGCTAACATTGCTTCGGCTTAATCAACGCTGTGAGACTAGTTAATGATAGTTCTAGCAAAAAAAAAACATTTTTTTCATTTGGAAAAAAATAAATCGGTTATGTAATTCTTTGTAAAACTATTAATCAAAATCAAATGTGTGCTGTGAGCAAAACCTATGAAGCCCAAAGGAGGGTTATGTGTTTGACCAGTATGTATGTATGTACATAAGTATGTATATTATCCGACTGCGGCGAAGCCTAAAGGAGGGTTATGTGTTTTCATGTTATGTAACTTGATGACGTGTATAACAAAAAAGTTATATATAACGTCACGCAAATATTTTTAACCTTTTTGCTCAAGGGCGAAGCAATAGGTACGCCGTGCCACTGACGCCACAGGGGTAAAGAAATAATGGCAACATAAAAGTGGCCTGTTTTTTAATAGGTTTTCATTAATAATCACATTTTTATATAAAAAAAACCCGACCGCGGTGCACTTTGAAACTGCATCAAGACAAATCACCACCAAGCACCATCAAGACGAATCTAATGATGTATCATTTATCAAAATCGGATGTGCAGTTGAGTAGTTACGAGCGGACATAGGAACGGACATACATATATACATACAGGTCAAGCACATAACCCTCCTTTGGGCTTCGCCGCAGTCGCGTAAAAAAACGTTGACGGCTAGGGCCGTCATTGGCGTGACAGTCACGATTTTTCGTTGACGGCGGGGGCCGTCTGTGGCGGTCAAAGGGTTAACTACCTCTAATTCACCAGGAAATTTAAGCTATACTAATAATTTTATTTTTGTCGACAACCCTAGCGGTGGGCGTGGCGACCAGAAAGAGCGCGTGTAATGAGTTAGAGCGAGAAGGTAGGATTCGGTGCATTTTTGCACCGTGGGTTTTGTTAGATAGTGCGACTTCTACAAAGTACTATTACTTATTCTGTGCCTTTACTCCAAAACAGCCAGATTGGAATTGCCACCCTGCCGGACACCGCCACGCCAGCCACCCACCAGGCTTGATAGCCTTGCCAGCAAGCCAGCCCTTCCAAATAATTGGAATAATTATAGTTAGAAAAAACATACACAACTATATTCTTCAAAAGAAGGGCAATTCCACGGCAGAGAGTAACCCAAATTACCAATTTTTTGCAAGTCCTTATATTGAGGGCGCAAATTCAGGTGTCAATATATCTAGAGAATAACGTTATACTTAACTAGATATTCTAGATTAAAATGAATACTTAAGTTTGCGTCATAAATAAATAAACACGCGATGAAATGATAACTTGTGTTACATTTTCATAGAATTTCCCAGAAGAATTAATTTAGATTGTTTTTAACTCCTGCTGTTATTAAGTACTATAATTTACCCGCGGCTTCGCCCGCGTTGTTCTATTATTATCCCAAGTGAACTTTTTAACTGGATATAAAGTATCCTATGTTTCAATCAAGACGTGCATGCTAAATTTCAGCTCCATCCATTCTGTTGCTTTGCTACCCCTATGCTATGTTTGTTATTAAATAACGTAACAAACATCCAAACCTCCAAACAATCATTTGCATAATTTTGTCGGCGAGTGAGTCGGCCAATCAGGAGAATAAAATATTTTTTTGAAATTTTGAAACTATTGGTTAAAGTTAAAAGAGGATCCACTAGTCAGTACATCAACAACATTTGCATTTATATTTCATGCCTGCCTCAGGATCTTGGTTAGTACTTAATATACTGTTGCCATGGTTTTCTCTAAATTACCGACCAACGTTTCAAAACCTTCATTTCAGCAAAATGGCATATAAATTCAATGAAATGTTTGTCGACAAAATAGCAGGCACATGTTTGGATTTTATTGTATTATAATACATGCCAATATAACGAGTGAGTGAATGTTAGACCTTGTGTAGGTTTTCTTGTATAACGCCTCCTAAGGCCCAGAGCACTTTTGGTATGTTCGTTTTCAGTTACGCTTTTAAACAAACGACTTTTTTTAGTGATGAAACACACTTAACTCTCTATCTCAAAAAACACTAAACCGATTTTGATAAAACTTGCATAGATCCCTAAGTTGGACTTTACCTGGTTGAACTAGAAAAATTTTTTTTTTTGCAATCAGATTTATAGACTGAGATGAAAACCGTTGCACGAGTTATATTAAACAGCAAAATTGCTATGTGTTTCATATTTCGCCGGGTGAGAATACGTTTGTGCCATATCCAGCCATTTCCATACAAATCGACTGGATATGGCACTATCTTCTATTCAATTCAACTGGATTTTGAAATAATTTTTTAATAAACTGTGTTTATTTTCACCTCATAAAGGATATTTTTACAAGCTAAATTCGCAAACTTGTTTTTAATTAATACTAATATAATAATAATGGAACCAATCTGAAAGTATAGCCTCTTAACTGAAAATTGTTTTCTTTAATCACTACATAAACGATGTACTTATAAGGTAACAAACATAAAAAAAATACAACCAGATAAATAAAACCTCTTCTTTTTGTATACTAGTTTCAAAATATTAAATAATTTGTTAAACTTTTAATCTTATATGTGCTACATTTGAACGTATTTTTTACTAATATTTTGTAATGATAATTAGATTGCTGACTGACTTTGATGACTATATTTTTCTGTAAAATTCAACACCGTTCAGCATTCATATTATTTTAAAATTGCGAATTTGAGCCTCCTGTGATTGATGAACATGCCCCATAGAATGTTTATTTTATTATCTTTTATAAAATTGGAAATTCTAGATTTGTGTGATTAATGAACGATCCCTTAGCTCATGTATCCAATATCATAGATATGTTAAAATTACCCTATTTTAATACTGTCTGGTAACAAAAAATAATCTATGTAGAAACTGATTTTGTGAAATTTCCCTCAAATGAAATTGCATACAGCCACAGAAAATAGTACTAGGAATCTCTCTCTAACAAAACTGTTGTTTGGGTCCGACCACCAGACAGAATATACCCTATGGGTATGTTGCCATATACACCATAATAAAACTTGTACATATATTTATTGCTTTCCATATATCACTCATTTACTCAACTATTTCTGTCTCCATATAAGCGTTTTGTAAAAAATACCCACTTCCCAACCAACCGACAGGCCAATCAACTGACTTTATGTATTTTATAATAGTATATTTATGGGTTTATAATATCACATATAACATTATACTCAATGAACATAGTTTATCTTGTGATCTATGTACTTTAGATAAAAACTCCAGAGGTCTGATACACATTATCTTCATTGTAGATTTGTAGTATTATCTTCATAGAGATATTGGTCTCTGGAAATTGTTTTAATGATCTGGGCATCTGAAAAAAATAAAATAAATTAATTTTCTTTGTTCATAAATTTTTCATAAAGCCGAAGCTCTTTAAATTATAACTACAAAATATAATTTATTCAGGGGATAGGTTGTATAAAATACAATACGAAGTAATACAGTAGAAATTAAATAACTAAATATCGGATATTACAAAATAACTATGATAATGATAGTGAGTCTGTCAGTCGTGGTGTGGAAGGGCAGCGCCATCACCGAAACCAAACAACTTCGCTGCTGGCTTCCATTTGTGGCGGGTGCCTCGGATGCACATGCTGGTCGCTCTAATTATTGAGGTTATTATACGAGCTATCAGCCAGCCCAAAACGCAAGACAAGGATCTGTCCCAGCGAGATGCAAGTGCTTCCCCGAGGTGCTTAACAAAGGTGGCTAATTGTGGTGCTAAAACTTCATCCACGGAGGTGATGAGGGGTGTAAAAGTGGCATGACACAACTCGCAGGCGTTGGCATATTTGTTTTGCTTTTCTGACTCGGTAGATTTCAGGAAAGAAACAACAGGGCGTGAGATGTAAGAGGGAGCGTCGCCACGGCATGCTAGATCTCCTCGTAGGCCAGTGTCACCTGCGGTGATAATTGGTTCTTTGACTACATTTCCCCATGCTTGTTATCATAATTCACAAAAGAGATCCCTTATTTCAATATGACGTCTCGTGATTAGACCGCCAGTTTTGCAACAGAGGGCATGATAAATATCCACACCACTTGAAACTGTATTTCATTTATGTTCATAATACATATTAGGATTAAAGATAAATAAGTACGATTTTATGTTAGCTGGATTTCTATACCTGCGTTTGACGAGGACGTAGATTGCTTTCATTCGTTGCTGCAAATTACATCGCTTATCAATCTTATCATCGAATAAGACTGACCTGCTACACTGTTTATCACTATTAAACGTTCACTGGGTACCATAAATATATAAAATAATAGCTAATAAGCGAATTTTGGTGAATATTGAAACAAAAACATTACTTGAGTTTCATAAACTGACTGACAGATAGTGAGTGACATTGACAATCTAATTTCTTTGATAGTGTGCGTTCATTTTCACGTTCGGTGATACCAAATAATTGTCAAAACATTCCCTTCCGTTTAATGTTATTGAAAATAGGTTTTTGTATTTCAATGGCATTTTAATAATCAAACCAGGAAATGATCTTTAACTTCTATTTTTCGTTAACTTGGTATTATATTTCTCCAATATTATGAAGAATAATATCAAATTATCATTAATTAGTCCCCGTAGTTTTCCCTACTTATTTTTTTACAATCTAGTTACTGGTATCATTAGTGTGTGTGTAATACCTGTCAAATTGGGAATTTTTGCGATACGTCTACCTCCAACAGCCGCTCAGCGGCATCTGAATGATAGGAATACGCGACGTCATGGAGAATTGTATGAAAATTTTCTGCAAGTTTAGATATACCAGTAAAATTCTCCTGTATCTTTACGAGTAAAAATTTGAAATCGCCCTGAGGCCCTAGATGAATAAAGTAGCTTTTAGGAAAAAGTGTTAAACTATTACGCGTCAAAGACAAATTTTCATTTATGCTTGGTCAAAAAGCCGGCCGTGTTTTGATTTTTCCGTACTTTTCGAGTCAATTATGGTGAAATCTAGGGCAACAAAAAATCTGTGTCCGCCCGGATGCCCTCGACAGTTTCTTTGTGAACACATTCATATAGTAATAAATACAAATATCAATAATTCCTTGAACAAATTCTTTGTTCAATCAGAGCTCTAAAATGACATTTTTGGGAACCCGCCCCTTAAGTGCTACAAACAGGTTAAAGCTATAACTCTTAACTATACTTGCTTTGATTAACACGTTCGCGGACGGACATTCTGTAGCATTCGAATTTTGAGTAACTTTTGTGACACGCATTCTATAGCAGTCTTGATTTGAGATGCTTTCCTGAGCGCAAATGCTAAAGAATGCGCTTTGCTATAGTAAATACTAGTAGATCTATCTTTACTGTCACTTTTTCTCTAGTCCAGACGCGCTTACTGTCATATTACATGCTTTTGCACACAAAAAAGCTAAACATGTATTGCCGGCTATAGTACCCCCCTCTCATGCACACAGATGCTATAGCAGTCGCGGTTGTATGAAAGTTTGTTTGGTCAACCGGCGAGTGCGCCGCTGAGTAGTCTATGGTGATGTTGGTGAATTTCGAGCTACGGAGCCTTTTCGAAGCATTATTTCCATCATCATAAGTAACAATTATTCTATGGTTTTCTAGCATAATATTGTGTGTTGCAATGACTAGGCTTATTTACTAACTGTTTATTGCCCTATAACTAGTGTTAATGGTGGCAAGGATTTAAAACGCAGGCATGAATGATGATACCTATTTTTTGATAAACTAATACAGTAATAATAATTTTAGGTAATAATCTTTGAATTATAATATTGTTCGTTCTCTGTTCTACTACTTGCAACGTAATGGGTGTATAGGTTGCTTAGCACTGTGTAATAAAAGTGTTTTCAATTTGGTTTAGATTTACTTCGCCTTTAGACATTCCTCGTCGCGACGAGAGCCCGTTCATGTGCTGCGAAACGAATCAGCCTTATCATCACCCTCTTCACCTTGAAGCGAGCAAGTTAATTCAGCACAAAATGCGCTAATTTTTTCGCCGCAAAGAAAGCCTTCCCTTTTGCCACCAATTGAGCCAGCTACTGCGCCACAAGCCGATCCTGACTTTCATTTAGCTGTCCTAGTTGATTTGCCACCAAGCGACTTTTTTCATTCATCTCCAAACCTGTCAGCATTGTCGCCGCAATCAGTACAAAGCGAACGAGCAGCTTCACCTATCAAGCTTGATAGGTCCAACTTCATCCATAAAAGATACTCCATGGGAAGAGACTGGGTAGATTTTAGAGCGTCTCAACCGCCGTCATCACCAATCCCGATATTATGATGACATATTTTTAAAAATAACATATTTTTTGATTAAAACATGAAAAAAAAAGGTGATAAAATACAGCATCCGTGTCACATTGTTACATACTATAGTACAACAAATTAGACGGAGCTGCTATAGCAGGCAACTTATAGCATTCGTTGTCATAATATATCACAAGCTAACTAAACCATGTGACAGAACTGCTATAGCAGTTATATGCAATAGCATTTGCTGTCACATAACGTGGTATAACAAAGTATCATATTTGACGTCGCTGGTATAGCATTCGACTTACATAGCATTCAGTGTCACATATAAACAGTACACAATGGCACAATTGTGACGAACCTGCTGTAACAGTTCCAAAAATTCCATACAAAATGTTTGTGTCAAACAGGTGTGACTTACTGTCCGCGAACGTGTTAACACTATTCTAACTCTAAAGACTCTTAAACATCGTTAAAGTTCTAATACCACTTTAGGAGCTATTTTTGTATTAACTCCCTTATATCGCTATTAGTTACAAAACTTACAAATGAGATAGTTAAACAGGTTAAAGTTATAATAAAACCTGTAACTGACACCATTATTTAGTTGGGCAGCTAGTTGTGCTAGCCTCGCAGCACTCAATTACGGTCGTAGATAAATATGGCACACCAATGTGTGTCATATATTTGTCAAAACATGATAACCGTTTATTAAAGTCATATTTGGCTTAAATGCAGCACAATAGTTCACATTCAGCGCTTAGTAATGGCGACGGGCAATTTCCTTATTTTTTCCCGTTGTCATTAGCTGTCATTTCGGCGTATTACACGAACCGTTAGATCGTCCCCGTTGTGATTCGTGCCATAAATTAGACTGCTCCGTTTTAATTTGTTGTTGTCTCGTGATTATCAAAATATTTTATTTTTAGTTTTACGTAGAAGTGGCATTAAATTCGTCCGTACTGGTTCCATTGGCCCAGACGCCCGAAGGATTGATCATAAATAGTGATACCATGGTTCCAAATTGAATCTCAATGCAGTCCAGTCCTGGGTAATAGATGAATCATAGTCATAGTCAATTTGATCTTAGGATGCGTGCACATAGTAATATACAATTGAGTTTTTTATTTAAGTGAATACCTAAAGCCCTTATTTCTCCTAGACTTTGTTGCTTAATAAATGTTTCTTGGTCTTGAGCGGTCTACTAAAAAACAGTAAAAGCTGTAAAACTGTAAGACGATAAAAATAAATTTGCAAGGCACGCACTTTCGTAGTCACTATAAATCAGTGCACATAGTGTATTTAAACGCCAAATTTCACTTTTAACCGCCCAAATCGCTGTCATTGTCACTGGCCAGTGTCATGGCTGCCGACCTCAATGTGATGTTGTGATGATCACGTGCAATTAGAGTAAAACGCCACTAAATTGTATAGTCTGCATGAGAATCAAAATATTCAGTTTAGTAAATATACACTAGAAACGACTTTATAACCACGTTCAATAAGGTTTAAAATGTAATGATTCAAAATTTCAACTAGGGGCTAACTGTATTGCGCTCACTAAATTGTAATTCGGCTGAATTTTCGTGTTAAACGCCGCATATAACTTTCTTTTTGGCGTTTTTCGGCTGAGGTTAAATAGAGTGTAAATACTGGAGTGGAATTAAATGTGAACGTTTATTACTCTTTGTTTTGTTTTAAAAAATGTTTGGTGCTTTCGCGATATTAGTCAACCGGACTTCGAAACCATATTTTTAAACATATTCATGGACACAGTAATTTTATTTGTGTATTTGACTAATACGGAAGCAATTAAGGTGGTCGGATGACCTGGTTAGGGTTGCGAGGACTCGCTGGATGCGGGTCGCTTCTGTCTGGCCCATGTGGAAATCTATTGAGGAGGCCTGTGTCCAGCAGTGGACGTCCTGTGGCTGAAATGTTGATGATGATGATGATTTGACTAATGATAGGTTTTTTGACCTATATGTTTTTTGTTCTAAGATAAAATAACTGCTTGCTAACAGAAAGAAAGTAGGTAAGAAATTACTTGTGTCTAAGCAAGTAAACCGTCTTAAACAACCCTTAGAAGTTTCAACTGTGTAAACGCGTTAGGTTAGGACTACATTTCCGGTGGGTTGTATTTAAAAATGGGTTTACTTTTCTGAAGTTCACATTATTTATTTATATTTTCTCCTCTTTCAGGGGTTTTTGTTAACAGTGCGGGTCGAAACCGTAACAAATCATTGGTTAACTTAACATATTGTGTAGGTACCTAGCAGTGGTGTCGAAGTGTAAAGACAAACATGTAGTCCAACTTCGGCGGTTTAGGAGCGGGCGACATGTATTCACAGAGACGGAAGAAAAATTACTGCTATTCTGCCGTCCTCAAACTAAAAGGCCGCTAGTTTGTATGAAGTTCCATACAAATTAGCGGCCTTTTAGTTTGAGGACGGCAGTATTATACTGTGGTGGTGTGGCTTTAATCGTAATATCCTTGGGCAACACGGTGCGGAATAAATGATAGAAAAAGTAGGAATCGGTTTCTACGGATGGAAGTTACGTTAGTGACGTTACGGGCATAGTGGGGGGACATTATAAAGTTCAGAAATTAAAGAGGCTCGTTATGCTGGCCATAAGGGTATGCTAATAAACAATGTATGAAACGCTGAAGAGTCGCCCAGCTGAGCCAAATCATTCCGTCTATTATTCTATGAACGTTTCCCCCGGCTTTCATCAGCTAATGAGGGGCGAAACGGCGAGTCACCACGAATGTGAATGCAGAGATGAAAGCGAAAACTGAATGATTTACTCTGATTTATCTTGCGATGACGATGCCATTTTCTATAGCTGAATGCAAATTCAACTTCTGTTATATCGTATGCGTGTAATAATGTACAAGCTATAAGACTGATTCCTTTTAAAAAGGAAAATTTATGTGTGTATTATTTTATTAAGATTTTCTTAGTGACATTGTATCATCGGTGGGTACTCTAACAAAATCCTAGGAAACATTTGGTTTTATATTTAGCCAAAGCCATTAATTATGATTCGTCTAGAAGTCAGGTAAATATTGTTATAGATGTAGATAGATATACAGGGTGGAAAAATTTGATGGGCCCTGGAGGGAAACTGCCTTAAATCCTTAAACTCTGATTTTTTATTCCGTGGAAATCTGACGTTTCTTGGTATTACCAGACAAAAAAAAACTCCTTGTGTCTGTGGTAAGAATTTCAAAATAATTAAAATGTAGAACTTGGCTTCTGTATTTTATATACATGAAATTACAATACCTGTAATATATCATTTATTACAACATAGAAAGCATAATTTTAAATTGCATAGTTTGGACACAATAAATTACAATGTTATTTTCTGGGGAAAAAAAATAATGTTGCCGGTATCACTCTGATGACTTTCATATATTACAAACCATTGGTTCAAAATTATAAGTTTATATTCTTGATTATTAGTAAATTGATTACATTGCAATATAAATAATAATCCGCCGCATCCCGTCATATAAAGCAAAACGCCAGCTGTCAAAGTTGTCTGTCAGCCGTACGGGTATGTGCAGCCAACTATGCAAAACAATGGGCTAGACGACTAAAAAAAACTGTTTAGTCCGTCATTTAGATTATTAAAAAATATTGTACATGTATTTTTTCTTTTGTTTGACAAACAAAAAATGACGAGGATAGAGTGCTTAAAAGTTTCGAGTGACGTCACTCCTAGGTACAATTTTCACCTAGGAGTGACGTCACAAGCCCCCACTCCAGAAGTTTGATGACCTATAACTTTGTCGATTTTTAATATTTTGATAAAACAAAAAATACGTGTCCCATATTTTTTCCATAATGTAACTGACGGACTAAATAGAATTATATAGTTTTTACCCAGTCGTCATCCCCATTCTTTGACGCGTCCGTCGTGTCGCGTCATTCGGCTTCTTTACTTATTTTGTAGCTTTAGATACCTATCGTAGAATATTTAATTCCCTGATAATAGCGCATATTAAATGTAGCTTGTATAAAAAAATGTTTCTGACTTCTGAAACGTCAAATTACCTATGACAGATGTCAGAATTCCACGGAATAAAAAATCAGAGTTTAAGTTAGCTCATTTTACTTACAGGAAGCATTCTTTTATTTTTCAAAAGAAACAAAATTATTTTTAGCTGGTTTGATTCCTGGGTGAAACAAGCGAATTAAAAAAAAATTGAATGCAGTTTTGTTTCTTTTTAAAAATAAAAGAATGTCTCCTTTAAGTAAAATGAGCTAACTTAAGGATTTAAGGCAGTTTCCCTCCAGGGCCTATCAAATGTTTCCACCCTGTACCTATACGAGCTGGTGTGAATACAATTTACATTAAGAACCCCCGACTAAAAAAAACTCAAAAAAGTAAAAAAAAAACTGTACCTACTATTTACCTATTGGTCCGTTCGCCGGCGGTATCCAAATTATGAAATGTACTAGAATGACAGTAACATTTCGCCATACAGTACCTATGATCTTATAGACAGAACGACAGCGGCAAGCGCCGTACTGCGTGCGTGTGTTGACTAACACAGATGCGTGCATCTGTGTGAGCCAGAGTTATATTCCAGTATCAGATTACACTCTGTTCCGACGGTAGTGTCATCGTTGTTGTGCCCCACATCACAGTAAAAATTTGCTTCGTAATAATTCTATGGGTTTTGATCGGCAAGCACCGTACTGACTTATAGGCAATCGTGAATAAATACTGCGTTAGCCGTACCGTCATCATACAGCGTGGTTCACACTTTACGGTGATACCCGTTACCGCCGCCGGCGAATGTGTTAAAGTTGTAATATTTTATTTGTTGTCGGGAACCAATTACATGCAATACTAAAACAGAAGGTTCCCCGACCGCCGACAGCAAACAATTTGTTATATTACCTATAACTTAATTTATAAAGGGCCAATAGATAGGTAGGTACAGATGATTCTTTACATTTTAGAGTTTTAGAGTTTCTTTAGTTGGGATTTTTTTTAATTTTGGTTTTATTTCTTGCTTTTTAAATGTAAATCTTATACTAAATGCCGTTTGTACAATATTATTACGTAATAATCATATGAAAATAATAGTATAAGAAAATTAAGGATAACTGCATAAATAATTCGTGTAGATTTGAAAATGGTCGCAGGCTTCCTTAGCCTGTCGCCTGTCACGATAAAGGCACTTTTTTTTAAGACTAACTCGCGACCCTTATTTGGCATAGCGATCGTATGACCGGGTGGTCGGCCGTGGCGTTCTCTGGGGTTGAACCAGGTCGCTAGCCGGACCACCCTGAGTGGATCGATAAAGGCACTAAAATCTTTGGGTCCAGCTAACGTCAGGATTGTCATTTAAATTACACTTTTTTTTTACAAACTCTTGGCTTTTATATCTAAAACGCATGCTAATTTTAGAATAGTTGCTTTAGCACAAATGAATTACATTAAATTTACTATAAGAGTCATTTTCAAAAAAATTGTACACAATTAAGGGATTTAATTAAAACCAAACTTAATTTATTCCTTTGTGTTACGAAAGTTACCCATATAGTTTGTATGCCTAACTTTCGTAACACAGAGGAAGCCATCGTGATTTTGTTTTTATTATGCCCTTAACTATGTACAATTTTTTTGAAAACGACTCACGGTATGTCCAGAGAATTAAGGTTCTGAATGAATGAAACTCCAAAAAGCAATGATTTTCTTTCATGCTTTGTAGTTATCTTGTCCATTTAGTTCCAGATCTGATTCTCGGCACAGTTGTTTCTTGAATAGTCTTGAATATTTTAACATTGAAAACCACCAAGAAACCTAGCGCGGGTATAAATTTTATCCCTTGAAGTGAGCTAATGCTGTTTAAGAATACAATACCATTGAGAGGTTAACCGCAGATTAGGATAATGAGAATATAGATTCAAAAAAGTATAACTGCCTTGAAAGATTATAGATTCTATTTACTAGAGAGTAAAGTGTAAATGCACTTATAGATAAGAAGAATAGTAGCGACAATTTTTTTTTATTACTGTCCTATCAGATTTAACCGTTCTGGGTCCTGTAACACAAGGAAACCTTGCTCAGACCCCCGAAGAAATATTCCCTCTTTGGATGTATAAGGAATGGATAAAAGGGACGTGCTCAACACTATCACATTCTAGGCTAAATTTATACAAAAAAACAGTATACTCGTAATATAGGTATATTATGACTAAAGTACTGACAGTGTCAATGAACAGTCTAAACTACTGCAAATAGTGGGATGGATTTTGATACACTTTGGGAAACTAAGAATGTTCTAAGGAAGAATTTCACGAAATTCACCTCCTAAAATTTTGTAAGTAAAAGTCGTAAATTCATGCTGGCAAGAGTGGCAAGTCACGGGGCGGGATCTCGTGTAATATTAATTTGAGCGATAGTGAGTGAAGATTTCGTTTATTATAAGCTGCTAATATACTGTTTAATGTAGAGGGCTATTGTATAACTAAATATAAAACGAAAGTTCTGAGCTGATTGGTTTGACACAAAGTTACAGAGATAATTATTACAGTACACAAACGTTAGCGATTATAAGTTATGCATTGATTGTTACGCAAAACTCCAGGCGTACAAAGCCATAGCAGAGATAAGTGCTTAAACATTCTCTGGGAGGTGCATTTGCGGAGCGGAGCGTGCCCTCACAATGCAGCTATCGCCGGAGCGATCTTCCGACGTGATCTTTAGAGCGAATACAATTTGTTGTTCAAATGTTACGCTAATATTAGTCTCCGTAAACGCTCTATTACGGTCCTAACAGCTATGGAAGTAAGATTGTACGTCTTGATAGCGAGCATATGACTGCTTACTTAAGCCTTTATTAAAGTGCAATTCCGTTGCGCAGAGAAAGCTGTATAAGCAATTCCCTTTAGCACTAGTAATAATTTTGTATCTAATACTTGCAAATGGTACATTAGGTAGCTTTGGTGAGTTATTGGGTATTTAACACCTCCTAAAAGTTGGGTTTTTTTGTTAAAATGGACGAAATAGTGAAAGAAAACGTACTGATGATACTGTCATTGATCAAACTAGAACATACTACCATAATACCTATGTAAAAATAGTACATTACACAGCTAGGGTGGTAATACAAAGAAAGGCCGAGATCGCAGAAGTTTGCGGCCCGAGCTGCAAACGAGGGACGTAAATATGCGATCGAGGGCTTTCTTTATTACCTCCCGTGTTGTGTACATCATTTTATGTCTACACTTGGCCAGAAAGCGGCTTTTTCCGTACGCGCAGCGTGCGGAAAAAGTCACTTTATGGCCAGGTGTGGCATAAAATAATATGTAAGTTTTTATATTATGCAAATTTTTGGATACAAAAATACGTGTTAAAATGTTGTGAAAATATTAATACGTTTCTTAGATAATTGAAACTGAACTGACTGACTGATTGAATTGAGATGCAAACATACTAAGCATAAACAAAATGGTTAATTTTTTTACGCACTTTTTTTATTATAGTGTTAACGTTAACCATAACCATTGGTTGCTATCACCATTCATCATTAAATTTGTGCCTCGGTTACAAACGAATGCAGTTAATAACAAAACGCCCGAGCCACCTGGTAATCACTTTGTCTATGTGTTCTTTATGCACATGGTTTAGAGAATAAATTCCCGCAATAATTGCAGGGTGCGTTACACTTTCTGCTAAACTAGTTTAATTTTATCCAAATATCGCTAATTGTAAACTGCATTCTAGTACGTAGAAAATCTAATGAGAAAGAATATCAGCCTTACCTCGCTGTACATTGGGTCTAGAGTGATATCAATTTACTTCGCGATTAAGGCCCATTTATTTTGCGGATCGATATCTCGGCTGCATTAGAGATAGCCGGCAATGAAAGGATGGTATGATTTAGTGCGGACGGTAATTTTATAACTTCCAACCTCCTGTTGCTATTGTGAAGTGGAGCATTGTAGATAAGATACAATAAGGAGAGAAGGCGAGAATTAATGGGTCGTTCTACGTAATAACTTTCATATTGACTGCTATTCATATATATGTATATGTAATAATAATTGTTTTTCGCAATTTCGATAGTAATGCAAAAATTTCTTTGACATTGCGTCGATAAGGACTGAATACGTTTAAGTATTATTTTCTACGAAAACTATTTTTTCTTGTCGACTCTTCCATCAGTTTCCATCCAGACTTAATAAGTATAAATCGTCAGCGAGTAGTCCTTACTAATTATGTATACGAATAACTTTACAAAAGTTCTTCGTAAGAAAAAAAAATAGGCTTATAATTATTTAGTATGCCTTAACTATAGAGATGACGGATAAATGAGACCACATAGTACAGTTATTGAAACCCGTTATATTTATGTAACAATTATAGGACAATTCGTTTATCTCCAGATTGGAACAACAGCGATATAAGAAGGTCTGTGATGTACAGTCCACAACTGCATAACATATTTAAAATCTATCAATAAAAAAAAAATTGACTACTTACCTACTTGTGTATTTGTAGTTGGAAATTAAAAATTACGAATACCTTTGTATTTATTAGGCGACGGCACAGATAAGCAAAATTCATTGAAGGACATTCAGACACCCCTTTTTGGGTTTGACACTTATATCGCTATTGATAAATTTCATTAGAATTCCGCAGAATGATGAAAAAGGTGATGAAACGGAACTCCACCAGCTCAATTAAACCAGGGTACAAGAAAACCAGGTATGTTCTTCCCGAGACTGTCATTATTGACCTCCGACTTGCTGACGTCACAAGCTTGATATGTTGCCATTTTATGAAAATTAATTATCCGTGTAAAATGCGCTGCGCTTAGTCACTTATTTGCTTGTAAAGAAAAGGAATGTTGAGCTAGTACCGAATCGTCCATGTAGCAAAATGTCCAATAACGCAAATTGACTAAAAAGCGAAATGTCCGTGGTCCAATTAGTATCTTGCCTATTAACATAACGTCCATAACGCGGAACCTCAAAATACTAATTCGTCTGTATATAGCATAATGTCCAAATTACATAGTGTCAAAAAAGCTAATACCACAAATAGCATATTGTCAAATCTTATCGAACGCAGTTAACCCAATTAGCATAATGACCAAAAGCAAAACGTTTTATTATAATTTATCTCTTTACATCGTGATATAACTACGTAACATTATACGTTTTGAGTGTTTTGATATTTAGGTGTTCAGTTTTGTGGTTGACATTAGGTAATTTGCGTTTTGGATGTTTTAAATATTTTTTCTACTCCTGTACCTGTCTTTGTCTTGTATCTGTCTTTTACTTGGTCACGAACACTAATATAAGAAGTAAAGAACATACATAATATGAGTTCAGAGAAGTCTATACTCTATTCCCCATACCAGCACTAGTGTCGTTATAGTCACTTTACGAGACTGCTAGCAGCCACAGACTTCTAAATCTAGGTTAAACTTAGGTCAAGGATTAAGCGCTCAATTCTAACTTTACGATAAAAATGCACAACTACCAACTTAACAAACAATTAAATTCCTACGGTTTTTAAGAAAAACAAAACTTTCCGAACTAAATTCATTGATGCCAACTTAAAAAAAGTATTTTTAAGATAGTCACTGCATGTCACTAGCGAGGTAGGTATATTTCAAATTAAAAAAAAAGTTTACCATAGACCCATACTGTCAGTCATACGTCATATTTGCCTTGTTTGCAGGTTATGCTTAATTTTGTATTTTATATTTTAAAACCTAGTCGTAGAAAAAGTATTTATTGTATGCAACGTTGTATAATTAAGTCAAAAAACGCTAATTGCGTTTCTATTTGCAATACTCGCCGCTGTCGCATTTTACGTACTATGTGTTGTTATCTAGCCGTGTCGCTTTAAGGACTATATGCTAATTGAGTATTTTACGATTTAGGCAACTTCACAAAATGGTCAATTTACATAATCGACCTTTCGCTTTGTGGTCAATTTGCGCCAGTGGACATTTTGCTACGTAGACGATTCGGTACTAACCCTTTTTTTCATCCTAATAATCCGAATAAACAAATAACATGTCATTTCACGGGTCGGTAATTCTTTCATAATTGATTATGTGTGGTACATTTTCTTAAATTATGGAAGGTCTTAATCAGTGGCAATGGCAACATTAACGTGTCATCAGCATGTGACATTTCGGAAAGAACACACCTGGTTTTCTTGTTCCATGAGTTAAACCATCTTAGATTTATTTATTTAAACTTTATTGCACAAAAGAAAATAAGTTTTCTTTTCGTACAAAAGGCGAACTTAATGCCATAAGGCATTCTCTACCAGTTAACCTTAGGGCAAAGCAGATAACTTGTGGGCGGTGCTACTAACAAAAAAAAACAATTAAATACATTATATCACATAATACATATACTAGATTTCTCGGGGATAAGATGTCATCGCTGAAGAATGTACTACCTGCTACTAAATTGAGTTCGGCAGATTCCGGCGTGAAAGGTTAGGCGCCGGAGGCTTTTAAGGGGCTAGAGTAGGCTTGTCTCGGGTGTATCACATTTGGCTTACTTCTGTTTTATGGTTGTCTGTCACTGATACCGATACTTATATGAGTAACCGTTGGTTTTTACACTAAACATTTTTTTGCTCCGTGAGTAATGCAAAAGTAATTTGTTTTGTGTGAGTTAAAGGAAAAATACGCGGGACTGTAGATAACAGTATACAACCAACGAGCGAATGTAGCAAAATATGCGTGCTTAAATGGAATCGGGAAACAACGCTAGGGTACTTTGAGTGGGAATTGAAATCCTTCTTACAAATGTCACAGAATAGGTCGGAATCGAAGTTTTTAATTCTATATTTATTAGCGGTTATTTAGATCGCTCATGCCCAAAATACCAGATTCTCGATTTATCAGATTCCTGTCTTACCAGATTCCCGTTACACTAGAATAAAATCGTAAGTTACTCAAGGATCTAAATGATTTTGGTGGATGTATTGTTTTGGGAATCTGGTATACGGAGAATCTGGCATTTTAGGAATGCGGTATTTTGGGACTAAGCGATTTAGATCAATTGTCAGTGCCCTCAGTGGGCAGAGTGATTAACAATTTTGAATATTAAATATCAACACAAACAAACGCTGGAATCTTCTACAAAAACTATTCTGATGTATTGTTCTGCAGGTGAAAATAAGATTGTTCTAGTACTTAGTGTTAATTAAAAAGGATTAGGTACAGTTTTGGAATGGCGCTGCGGTCTGTAGCAACGAAAGCCGGAAAGCGACGCACGCGCGTGTTTTCGCGGTACGCCCTGTAATAGCCGAGATAATTATCATCACTACGATTTACGAGCTTTATTTTCTTAACGATTACGCTTTTTGCTGCTGTGGCTATGAACATATGGACTAAACTTTCATTAAGCAATATGCATTAGAGCTCTCTGTTTGTTTATTTCAGTAGACGGGTAAAAATATCCTTCCTTGAATCGAAATCTGCCCAGTCATTTTGATGTGGTATGGCTACAAACGCGCAGATATAGGTACTATTTCCATAAAATACATTTGTTTTATGAAAGTATCTTTTTAATGTACAATACAATAGTAAACAAAACAACAATACAACACAACAATACACAATTACAATACTATACAGTACTACTACCACTACTATACTATACTATACTATACTACTACTATACTATATACTTGTATTATTTACAATAGTAAATATTCAAACCCAACCTTTTAGTAATTTCCTACAAATATTTTGGAAAAAACAGAATAATAGTATTTTATGCAACAGTTGTATAAGTGGGTTCAAAAAATGCGAATTGCGTGAGTTGCGATACGAGCCGCGAATGCGGCGAGTATCGCAAATAGAGACGCAATGAGCATTTTTTGACTTAATTATACAACGTTGCATACAATACTTTTTCTACGACGAGGTTTTAAATTATAAAATACAAAATTAATCATAAGTCATAACCTGGAAACAAGGCAAATATGACGTTTGACTGACAGTATGTGTCTATGATAAACTTTTTTTTTAATTTAAAATATACTTAAATTAAAAATACTTTTTTTATGTTGGCATCAACAAATTTAGTTCGGAAAGTTTTGTTTTTCTTAAAAACCGTAGGAATTTAATTGTTTGTTAAGTTGGTAGTTGTGCATTTTTACCGTAAAGTTAAAATTGAGCGCTTAATCCTTGACCTAAGTTTAACCTTGATTATTGTCTGTGGCTGCTAGCAATAACGTAAAGTGACTATAACGACACTAGTGCTGTTATGGGGACTAGAGTATAGACTTCTCTGAACTCATATTATGTATGTTCTTATATTAGTGTTCGTGACCAAGTAAAAGACAGATAACAGTACAGGAGTAGAAAAATTCAATAATCTTCACGTATAACTCAGTTTCCATAGAAATGCTTGCGTGTCCATCAATTTTGTTTGTCTATGGAACTATTATGCTTTTTAATGTAACGCTGCAACTCCCGCCATTTTGTATTTACGATCGCGAAAATAATAACAAGTTGCGATAGCGAACTGCTAAAGTAGATATACAACGTTATATAAGTAGCATTACATGGAGAAGTGCTTGCATGCAACCCAGCTGAAGGAAAGTTAAAGATAAAAAAATAACTGTATTTAAAAAATGCTTAAGACTAATGTTTCTAATTAAAATAAATTGCTGGAAATTACTGTTTCAATAACACTTTTCCTCAAGTACGCTGACTAGTTATTAATTATAGTTAGAAAACGCATAGTTATTTTTAAGAATGGGTATTACAAGCAATTTATTTTAATTTTGCCTTTATGTCGTAGTTTGAAAATTTAAAATTGATAGTTTAATCCACCTAAAAAAATGTACCTAAGTTAGGCAATAGGCAGTACTTAATTGATACAAAGATATGTTTCTTCCTTCTTTAGACTTATAATAGAGTATAAACTTCACTTTCACGCAAATATCTGGCAGATTTTCGAGATTAAGTGGACAATTTGACGGCGCTTGGTCTTGATGACGCTTTCCACGCGGTTTCCCGCCTGAAACACGGACAATGCAAATTGTGATGACATTTTAAGTGGGTCCCGAAATATAACACACAGGCATTTGTCTTGTTTTGGTATAAGAACTCTAATTTCAGTTTACTATACAACTATGCTAGGGTTTGTACATCATACTACATATTATACTAAAATAAGCTTGGTTAAATTACGTTTTATGCAATACATCCCTAAAAATATTTTTTAACCGGGGTGTAATTTTTACATCTCTAAACAATAAATAAAAAAAAACTGGCCAAGAGCATGTCGGACCATGCTCAGTGTAGGGTTCCATAGCCGTAACTATGAGGTAAAAAATACGATGTTAAAAAAGTATAACAACAAAAGAGCGTATCTTCATAGCAATTACGTCCTTTTGTTGAGAAGCGCAGTTTATCGGCAATAACTCAAAAACGGTTAATTCCATCTTGTTGAAAATAATTTTCGTGGAAAGTAATAATTAAGCGTTACCTTCGTGATTTTTTTCATATTTTTTGGACACACGGTTTAGAAGATAGAGGGGGGGGGGGGGGCGGGAGACACAATTTACGCAACTTTCGGAGCGATTATTTCCAAATATATTCACTTAATCAAAAACATTACTTCGAAACCTTATAGTGTTTTTTAAAGAGCTGTCGAACTATGTACCACACGTTGATATTTGATAAAAAATTTTTTTTAGCTTCTGTATCATGTATGGAGTGCCCCCCCTAAAAATATTTATTTTAGTTGTTTAACTACCAAACTAAGCAGCGGCTCATACAAGACACCAATATTCCAAATTTCATCAATATCCATCATGTAGTTTTTGAATGCCTGTGACATACGGACAGACAGACAGACAGACGGACGGACACGACGAAACTATAAGGGTTCCGTTTTTGCCATTTTGGCTACGGAACCCTAAAAATATGTGAAGTGCAGACGCGAGCGATCGTGCTAGTTAACTTTGCATTGCGTTTTAAGAAATTTTATGACCAGAATATTTATATTTTTAATATTAAGTTATTTAAGATATCAAAAGTAATATGCCTTAAATGGAGTACCTATATTACTTAATTTTATATTCAATTAAGTAATTGTTTCATTACGATATGAGTTAACAACACTTATTCATCTATGTTTCGCCATAATGAGTAGAAAGATAGTACACAACACAAGTTAGTTAGTTTAGTAAATGTCAAGTAAAAGTTCTGTAGTAACAAATCTCTCGCCGAGCTTCACAACATATAATTACCATTGTTTGTATTCCTAGCTCAAAGCACTGATTGAATCTGATCAATAGTGTTCGTAATGATGTGGTCATGTAATTGATTTAAGCATGTTTTTTTAACATTCAATTCTGCGATAGTACGCATTAGCATCGCGCGCGTGAGAATTTGTCCAAGCAGCCTATGGCGACAGCATTAGACGGCCATACGGCAGACGGCGGTTAGTATAGTCACACATCGTCAACAGTGGGTTCAATCGGGCTAAGGAACAGACAAGCCAGATCCCTTGCACTTATTGAACCTACGACCAACCATATGATAAATCGAGACACGCAAAGCATCTGACACGAGCTGATGATTGCTATAAAAATATAGTCATATCACAAAACACATGCGTTGTAATATAATGCGGATATATGGTAGAAGTAACCAACTAAGAATTCTAACACCAGCGCGTCATAATGTTCCCAGTTCCACTATAAATTGAAGCAAATCTGTTTTGTCATGAAAATCCGACCACGGCGCCATCTACCGGGTCCAATTGTATTTTCGAACCATCCAGGCATCAAATAAAATATACACACAAAATTTCATACAAATCGGTTCAGCCATTTAGGAGAAGTTTGGTGTCAAACACACAAACGTACAGAAGAATGATATATACAAAGAAGATGAGAGAAATAAGAAAATATAAATTTAATTATAGATGTGCCTATCAGTCACTTCAATGTATGACTAGATAGCGAACGCAACTATGTAGATAGCAAGATGAGTGGTTCGAAAGTGAATTTGACACGAAATATCTGCCCGCGTCAATTCAAGCAGAAATGTCCAGTCACTGCCAAAAAACGTTTATACTGTTAATAAATGTTGACAGTTGACGTGCAATATTTTTTTCATCACACTTGCTCGAAAATGGTGTCATTACACGTAGGTTTTGCGGGCCGTAAATGACCTATTACGCCCTAGGGCGTAATGGTTTTCTTTTTAAATTTGAAACGCTGGTTCTGTTTTACTCTTATTTGTCATGTTCAAAGGAAACGCCAACGTATTTTCTTAACTTTTATAACTGAAATATTTATTTAAAGAGAACTGTTATTGCAAATACATGTAAACACATATTTCTGTAACATTAATTAAATGTTTGAATAATGTATTTCTTTATTTTGCAAATATAAAATCAACCATTTTAAGTCTTTACCGCTATGGTTTCCGAACGTGACTTGTCGTGTTGTCGTCTTGATATATGTCACTAATGTCACTGTCAGTTTTACAATTTTATTTAGCTTAAGTAAGGTTATTTTAATTAGATTTCCTCACAAGTGTGATGAAAAACATTGTGTGTGCCACGGGCGGTAAAGGAATTACAAACTCGTGTTATTAAAGCCCTTGGCTTCGCCGCGGGCTTGTAAGAAACACTCGTTTGCAATTCCTTCGTTACCGCCCTAGATACACAATGTACTAATGGCGGCACAGACGGGCGTTCAGGTGTCGTTCTCTAGGCAACGCAACGATGTGTTTATTTAAGTAGAATGTCAGTTAAGATTAATATAAATAAACCTATTATCATTATAAATTATACATATTTTATAAAATGCTTACAGGGTTTGGCTCTGAACTGTAAGATGTACATGTTGAGGTAGATAATAATAACGTGCTTAGGTTCACAGTACTAGTATTGCGATTTAGTTGCAGATCTTTGATCTCTTAATTTTAACAGTGGTCTGTATTTTAATTTACCTAAATATATGATTTTTCTAAACTGCGATCAGCGACTGTCTTTCAGGATCGCTGACTGGAAACTGACTTCGGGGCCAAAGATGTAGCTACCATTGGTCGGTGAAGCTTAATCACCCTTGCCTGTAGTGTATAGGACTAAGAAAACCATATAACAGTAGTTGACAGATACAAATCATTACTCGTACTGTTCAGACCTGTCGTATTATAACTTTGTGAGTAAGGTTAGCTTACTCACGTGGTTCGATTTGTGGCAATGTTCATCTGCCAGATAGGGCGAAGCTAGATATAACAACCTTACGATTGCAATGAGATCACAAAATATGTTTATATCCTAGCTCTATCAAACGAAACACGACTTGGAACAATATCTAGTAGCTTTCGAAGGCCGTATTGCACGCACATTTCACCGCAATCGAAAGTTCATATTCAATTTGCTGGGTAGTGAAATTTTCATCTTTGTTCGTATCGCCATTTCCCGTGGAGGCGGCGGACCGCGAAACCGCAGCCTGTCGGATCTCATAAACAGGGTTCGGCCACTCAAACTGTGTACGGGCAGTGTAGTGTACGTACTGTACTGTAAAGTAAACAATACACTCCACTTAAGAGCCTTTACACAGCGCATTTCATGAGCATGTGAAAGCGCCCGAAAGGCTCTGTACGAGTAAGTTGCGTTTGCCGAGCTTATTGAGCTTAGTTGGTTTCGTTCTATAATGTTAACGCCCGACGTTTGATTTGCCTATTTTCATTCACTATATTTAACCCTTTGAAGATTCATTTTTAAAATTTTACTCAGTAAACTACCGTGAGACTTAAACATATTGAATTAAAAACGGTTCACTCACGTCACGTTGTAAAAAGGCGAGACTTCCACTCGAAAAGTTTCGGGAGCATTCGGCATTCCCTTTATCATGAGTAGGTATTTGCGAACGCTGCCCGTCGATTACTACGTAGTCCCGCCTTTTTACAACATGAGTGATCCGTTTTTAATTCAATATATTTTTTTCCCTACTGATGGCTTTCACTCCTTGCTGAATTAGCAAAGGATATTTTGCCAATGTCGATGTGTAGACATTTCACACGAGAGGAGAGTGTTCGGTAAAAAAGAAATTTTGGATTTTGTGAAGGATGTGTTGAGGTATCCTAAAACAAATGACACATATTATGGACGGCATAGTTTAAAAATGTTGTTATAGTACTCTGCTATACTTATACAGGTTATAATGTGAGACGTAATCTTTTTTGATTACGTCTCCGATTCCACTTTTTTAGGCTCGGTATATAATTGATAGCCATTTTGAGGCACACTTACATGAAACAAAACTACTTTTTTTTTGTTAATATTTGCGTTAAATAAATCCTTGATGCAAGAAATAAATACCTATTATTAGAACCTTAACCAATTTCGATTAATATTTAGACTAATTCATGCTATGCCAAAAGAAAAGAATTAGAGATGAGACATGTAAAAGAGTCCTTGAGGGCCTACTTACTTTACAGAAATAAATTATTTTATTTTTTATTTTTTTTATTTTATGACGTAATTTTTAGTAATTGGCAATTTTTGACATTTGCAAGGTTATGAGTGTGACATCATGACATGTGATACCTACTTGTCTTATTTACATATCTTTCTTTTTAGCAGGGCGACCAAATTGTTTTAATTAATTATTTACTCTAAAACTTTGTGTGATAGGTACTTGAATGAGATTAAATGGTAGGTACTTACATTTAATCTCATTCAAGTGCATTTAATCTCCTACATACTTACGTTATTAAAATCCCGTTTTAATTCTTAATTATGTGATACTAAAACCAATCACGTGTTCGATTAGAGATGCTGCGAATAGTGATTTGGCTGAGTACCGAATATTCGGCGGATCTACTCCGCCAAATAGCCGAATATTGGGCCAACGGTTTTACCTAAAATGAAGTAAATTCGAACGCCTGGGTGAGCGGCGCCGTGAATCTCTGTACAGGACAGTACAGAGGCCCGTTTCACGAAGCTACAAGTTACAAATTACAAGCGGAAGTCTCTTTCTATCAAAAGGTATTGAAAAGAGACATCCGCTTGTAATTTGTAACTTGTAGCTTCGTGAAACGGGCCCCAGGTTGCAACTTGTTACTCGTCTTCGTCGTCGTACGCCTATGATAAAAAAATGCGCCAATGAAAAATTTTATTTCATTTGTAGTTTCATTTCTAATTCGTTGTTTATGCTACTTCTATATATGTTTGAAATTAATGTGAAAGATGATTAAACTAATATTAGTTTTAGATCAAACTAGTATTAGATTACTGTTTATAATTTGTTATTAAAATATTTATTCATCCTACTTTTTCCTTCGACTTTGTGTCAATTTACTATTCGGTATTCGGCCGAATACTATGCCATTATTCGGTATTCGGCCGAATAGTCAAAATGTGGCAGAATAGACCGAATACCGAATAGTGGCCGAATATTCGTTGCATCTCTAATTTGGATACAATATCACGTAATAACACAAAGTTCTAAGAGTGTACTCGTGGAATTTCCTGAAAATTCAAAACGAATAACGGATTACAACTAACTATAGCTGGATCTGGGAAGGTATTAGCATGTATTAAATTGACTTTAAACTAAGATTTTTCATCCTCACGGACGAAGTTGCTGACAAAATGACCTAATAAAAAGTTATTTTCTCTTTAGCCATTTCTTTCGAATTTGCGAACAATAAGGCATGTAATGAAATGGCTTTAACAGTAAAATGGCAACTAATCCGTATCTTTAATTAACTTCCACAGCTTCAATTTGAAACGCTCTCGTTTGCTAATGAAGTGGAAATTAAATTATTACTCCTTTTTATTAATTATTAATTACAATACAAAATAAATTAATTAAAACGTAATCGCCCATTTTGAAATTGACTGTTACGTAAAATCATGATGCTTGACTATTTACCATCATGATTTTAATGAAAAATTTAATTGATATTTCTGTCGATAAGTATATTAACTTTATCAAAAATTCTAAATGCTGAGTAATTTCATCTCTGTCTTTTGTGCAATTTCGAATTCCAAGCGAAGGAAAGGCGTTATTAATTAGACCTAGGAATAATTACGTAAAACGTATTGAATAAGTTGTTAACTGCTATATAATATTCCATTTCTATACAAGTGCTATATGCATATTATAATACATTTGAAATGAAGGACTCAACACATGAGCAGACCACATACAACAAAAATCATGTATTTGTATGCCGTAAGGCAAAGCATAGTAGCTCGAAACTTAATAATTATATCTTACATCTTTTGTACATACCTATGTTTTACAAATAAATTTTATTCTATTCTATTCTATTCATACATTAGATAATGTCATAGAGATTTATGATTGTGAAACTTGTAGCATGGTAATAAAAGATATTAAGACTTTATTAAATAAAGCCCGAACTACGGACATCTTTTTTTGTAAACGACCCTAATACGCGTGCCTACAATATTTAGAGTAGTGTTCCCTCGATATCTCCAAAATCCGATCATCAGATCTTGAACTGAATTTTATTTTCAAATCGATTCAGCTGTCTTCATGTAATCCGGGAAATATACGAAAAAACTAATAAAATAAAGAAATCCCTATGAATTACCTTTTTTAAAATTGGTTAAAAATGGAATACATTTTAATTAACAATGTCATTATGTTTTTTGTATCTTGATCTTGAATGAAAAATTCATCAAAGTGTTTTAGTAGAAGATTGACGTAATGCAGACGTAATGTGGTATTTTGTACTTTTTGTTGCTCAAACTACCCAAGTAGTTAAGGAAATATTTCTGTTATCACAGACCAGGGAGTTTCATTGAAGCTTCCCAACCAGTTATTACCTTAAGGCGTGGCGTGTTGTCATCTCTACCACGCGGCACACCACACAAAGACGCACACTATTGTTGATTAATCCGAGGGTCCCATTCATGACGCCCCATTGTTTCACTCGTCTTTAAAAATGGAACCCCTTTCAAGACATCATGTGTCGACACTTCGTTCTTGTAAAACAAAAGGACATTAAGTAAAATAATTATCTACATTCATTCTAGACCTAAACGAGTACGCGATTTAGCTTAAATTGGAACAGTTGTTGTTAAACAACTTATTGTGTATTTGTTTGAAGGGTGTCTCATGATGGGAACCACCAGTAAGGATTGTGGAGATGACAGAGACTGACGGTTTCGGTGTGACGAGAGCGATTGTGTTTTGTCTTCTGGCTTTGACTACCCGACCGGCCATGGGAAAATAGGATTGATGGGTATTATTATTGGTATGTACCGACCTTGTTGTTTAGGTACCAACTGCCGGTTTTCGTTTAGGATTTCTTGAAAGGAGTAGTTAGGCGATATTAACTGTTCCGTGTGTATCCGTACTGAAATACGCAGAAAAAAATATATAATTACTTGAGGTACAGGAAAATATAATGAAAGCTATACATAACGAATGTATCGATGAATTCATGGGTATTTTTAAATTGCGTAGGTTGGGATGTGCAAATATCCTTGTTGCATTTTTTTCGCATCGAGTACGAATTGAAAAATATTGTTTCTTCTTTAAACACTCACTTGCTTGTCGTAGTAGGTATAGATAGATTAATCAATATGCTGTGTTTTTACAGCGTTTTACTTTCATCATTGTTGTCTTTTTTTATGAAACCGAAAGATAGTCCTAGTTTGATCAAAACTGTCGCGATTTGTCCTTTCGTTGTGGTAAGTATATAATCATGTGATGAAAACAGCCTGAGATTCGCCCAGATCAGGGCTCGGAAACCGATATTTGCTCCATACAAAAATACCGGTATTCTTTCCGTTCTTTTCGTTCTTTGGTTTATTATTTCGTTTTTTAACCGGACAATCTAATAATACGAAATCATGATTTAAATACATTATTGAGCTGTACATAAAAAGCATAAAACAATTCAAAATATTTCGGGGTTTTTGCAAAATACCGGTTCCGAGCCCTGGCCCAGATATCAAATCAAACTAAACGACTTGTTAGTTGAACCCATGTTTCAGAGTATCGTTGCATTCATGGAGGATTATGAAGCTTTCTAAATTTCTCTTCAAATATGAATAAGACGCATTAAATTCAAGATGGAGGATGATACGAGTACCTAGTAGTAGTAGTTTTCAGAGATTCTTTTTATTTTATGATTAGATGTTTACTCCTGTGACATGACGTATAGTTGAAAAAAAAAATTACCTACTCTTTAAGATATTGCATATTTATACAGGGTGGGAGGGACTATACCGACATACTTTAGCCATGAATTCCTGGTGGTGTGACGAGTAAAAAATGTTATATCAACATGGGTCGAATATAGTCTTATGGAACAAAATAAATCAGTAAATTAAGCCCCTCGTTATAAACATGTCCTTACTGGCTGAAAAGTTATCAAAAAGAAAAAAAAAAGCTAAAATGGAAACGAAAGGTCAATTTTTTGGCCTCGTAGTCGCTTACCAGTTACCATCAAATACTGGGAAGGTTAATTCCTGTTTAGTTAAAGGATTTTAAAAAAATAGTAAAGGTATCTATCTTAGTCACATTTATTAGGTCTTGTTACACACTTGGGATTTTTCATTTACAAAATAATGAATATCTCGGAAAGTAAGCGTTTTTCGATTATACATCACATAACATTTTTTACTCCTAATAGTTGTTAGAATCTATAGTTAAAGTTTGTCGGTATAGTCCCTCCTACGCTGTATAAATGAAAAATCTTAATTGCGCATTTTAAAAAACTGTAATAAATGTGAAATAGCCTTTTTCAGTGTTTTTTAGGGTTTCGTACCTCAAAAAAAAAACGGAACCCTTATAAGATCACTTTGTTGTCCGTCTGTCTGTCTCTCAAGACCCTTTATCTCGGAAACGCGTGAAGGTAGCGAGTTGAAATTTAAACCATACCTATATCGTCGGGGATAGTGCAATACCGCGTAAGTAGCATATGTAGATAAGGTTCAGTTTCAAGACAATTTGTTAGGAATTTAAACCTTATCTACATGTGCTACTTACGCGGTATTGCACTATCCCCGACGATATATATATTTAGGTCTACGATCCCTTGAAGCTGAGAAAAATCTCAAACTTCTAAGTTGACGTAAAAAAAAAATGGGTGTTTATGCCGAAAAAAACGTATATTTCGACACTCGCAATGAAACCAAAATTCATAGGGCACTTTCCGTTGACCTAGAACTATGAAATGTGGCAAGTAATGCCGTCTTATACTATAAGTATAGAGAAAGATCTAAAAACTATACATTTGTAATTAAATAATAAAAAAATAGTCTTTATATAAAGTATTTGTACGGAACCCGCCGTGACCGAGTCTGACTGGCACTTGTCCATTATTAGGGTTCCGTAACAAAATGGTAAAAAAGGAACCCTTATTTTTAAATACCATACCCGTTGCATTGGTTACTTGCTCGCGTCATCACCTTGGTATTTAAATCTCAAATGTACGTGTTTTACAGTTATTTCCATGAATAAGGAAGTAAAAGTGTCATAATTGGTCTAGACGGAGCATCCATACCAACAAACGTATCATACACACACCCCCTTACAATATTTGTAAAGTGCGTGGGAAATACAGAATACAGAGTTTATAGCCTAAGAAGGCGTGCCGCCATAGCACGCCTCGAAGGCTATTAAGATGAAATAAAAACTTCTTTGAACCTCAAAAATGTGTAGTTCAGTTTGTATTACGTAAGAAGTCGAGCTGCCGAGTTTTGTAGTCGGCGTTGATAATGTGTCAGAGATAAACAAAGGGCAATGGGAGTGTTAATGTTAGATAGACAGAATAAAAACGCACGCGTACCGTGTTGTACGAAATCAGACTTCTTTTGTTTCAGATTGTTCAATATTGTAACGGAAATGAATTCGAACAAATTGAAGCAATTGGTAAAGTGACTTAGGAACATTTTTTTTAATACCACCACTTCATAACGTCCGATCCCATCGCAACCACGTTTCGGACATGTCGACCGAAATGTCGAGGTAAATAAGTCATGTTTTTACACGACTTTAATCCCCTTTTTGTTATAATAATAAGTGGAAATCGTGAAAGTTTAAATCAAGACTAATCTAATTCTCTTTTAATTCTAATCTATTTTTTAATTTCCATATTTTTAATAATTGGTAGATGGGTCGTTTTCAGAAAAACATGTTGGTAGTTAGGGTTGTATTAAATCAAGTGTTAACTTTTTCCTTTATGTAACGAAGATTAACCATACAAATGGTAAAGGAACAAGATTAACATTTTATTTAATTAAGCCCTAACTACGGTTATCTTTTGTTGAAAACGATCCAGATAGTTAGGTGTTTTCCAACTTCACAAACAACAAAACTTAGCCTATAAACTTATAAATATATTAATATCGTCTTCGGTTTTCGCGATTATCACTCATAGTAATAAAACAACTTAAACGGATTAAATCGCGTATATTACTACATTTTGAGTCCCGACGTTTCGTAACCCTTTTCAGCGTTCGTGGTCGCGGGTAGACTGAGAAAATCATAAATTTCCTCTGTCAAAAATACTGTTGTGCAAACCTACCCATTTTAAAAAATACAAATTCAATATTAGTGTTGCCAGATGGGCCTAATGTGTAAAGATGTTCACACACATGCCAGAAGGGCTTAAAAACCTAACTTTAGAAAAACTAGCGGCGCTTCCAAAAGGCATACTTGATAAGAAAGAAGGCCAAGGAAACTTATCAGCCACACCTTATGCAAAAAAGAAAATAATTTAAGCAAAAGACTCTAGGTATGCTATTTTTGGTAAAACAAATCAGAAAAAAGTTTAGTGTTGCCACTAATGTGTAAAGACGTTCACACACATGCCAGAAGGGCTTATTATCCTAACCTTAGAAACTAGCGGCGCTTCCAAAAGGCATACTGGATAAGAAAGAAGACGCCAAGAAAACTTATCAGCCTTGCCTTATGCAAAAAGAACATATTTTAAACAAAAAGACTCTAGGTATGCTATTTTTAGAAGAAACAAACACCGTTCAGTGTTAAGGTTTTGTCGGGACTTAAAATGTAGTAATTAACGCGATTTAATCCGTTTAAAGTTGTTTTATTATTATAAAAATATTGTTATAAAAATTAAATAGGAGTCAGGTAACTGATTTGTCTATAATTTATATGAAAATTTCCACCGAATCCATCGTGAATATTGTGGTGCAGCTTCTTCGGTACAAGGCCACGCAACTGAACAGAACAAACATAAATATGTTAGAACTCCTCAGTAAGCGAGTTAACGTCAAAAAGCGCATTTTGAGATATTTGTTGAAACCCATTTCCAAAGTGAAGAGCCATCACTTATGCCTTCCGAGTTTAAATCGAATTGAACGGCTGACCACACAACTCGAAGTTTAAATATGTTTTCCAACAATGTATGTTCCTTATAGCTATCGTATTAAGGTTGATTTTTGTGTGGTATTTAGTTTCCAAAGTGTATGTTGTTGTTATGAATGTGTGTAATGGTGTAGTGTTGAAATAGGGAAGCGATGCTCGATTGTTAGAAGCAGAGAGATGGATGCCCGGTCCAGTGCCAGCATTAGTGCTTATTTACGGTTTACTGCTCAAGTAGACACTCTTTATATGCAAATGGAATAGACTCCTCAGGGGTAAATAGTACAGTCAGCGTCTAATATATGTTAGCGCTAAAAACGCAATATGAATATTAAAAACTATAAATCCTAATAAAATTGAGGATTTAGATAATTTATTTTGAACTATGCTTGTCACTCTGCCGCGCTATAGACCCGATATTTATTGCAAATTGTATAGACGACGAATGAAAATCTTCGAATGAATGCTTAGAACTGAGAAAAATTAAAAAAAATTAAATTAGAAATAAAAATTATAAATTTTAGAAATTGATTTTTTTAAAATTAACTTTTATGACTATGTTATTGAGCCTAGAGTGCTCAAGATTTTCTGACTGTGCTTTACGTAGCAACTCTATAATAGAGTAACAACCCTCATACACATATCATCATATTGTCATAGCAAAAACCCTTTTTGCTATGACAATAATTGTCATAGCAAGAAGGGTTTTTGTTATATTTAATAACTTTAATTTGTCTACCTCTGCAAATATACTTGTTTATAAAAAATGCCTTAATTGTATACATTTATATCACGTTTTTTCCCTGAAATTGTAATATTACTTACTTGGTTCTCTTAAATAAACAAATATATAAGTACGCTTATTTATACGCAGGTAGGACGGATTAGATACATAAAATAAATACAGTATGTAAAAATAAGAGTATTATCAAAGGGTAAAGGGGATGTCTTTTAATTAATTTGTCCCTTAATTTATCTGTGTAATGACAGTGACGGGTTGTTTGTACGTATGAGGGGTGGAGATGTTATTAAATTCAGAATTGTACGGGCATACGAATGGTAACTCCGCTCAGCTTTAAACTTGTAATAAATGCGCCAGTGATTTCGTTTGTCGTTCGTTTCGTTTGTTGTGAGCCGGTTATTATTTCGCCATGACTTTATTACTTGATTACAGCAATATTATATAGCTGAAAATGTACAGAGGAAGCCCTAAGCAACGATTCGGACGACAGTTACTTAAAACATACAATTCTTGCTCATGAACTTATGACCTACAAACTCTTAGGTCGAGTCGGTGGTCAGTAGAGTTCATAAGTTGTATGGACTATACTCAAAAGTTAAGAAAACGGTTAAGCTTTGTGTAAATTCCAGACAAAGCGTACCCGTTTCTATTGCACCCGACCCGAGTATAGGTCCCAAAAAGACAAAGCGTATAGGGTTGGCTGTCGAATCCGACGGAGACCCACCGGGCAGTACTCACACCACACAGTATTGACCATAATAACTTAATATTATTACAAAAACCCGACCGCGGTGCACTTTAAAAGTATCATAAAATCCGCCATTCATATCCAGTGACACTCGCGCCATCAAGACGAATCTAATGATGTATCATTTATCAAAATCGGTTGTGCCGTTGAGTAGTTACGAGCGGACATAGGAACGGACATACATATATATGTCGGGGACAGCAGCGATAATTCAAGAAATCTAAGATCGTCAATTGACTACTGTAGTACTATGTAGATTTAAAATGGCGGCGAACGCCGTGTGACGTAACGACCGGTTGCGTTGCACGTGGGCGGGCTCGTTGGACAAGAGTGTCGATTCTCTTTCTGACTGTCGTGGCGACAACACTTGTCTTACGATTCTGTCAGTTCGCCTGCCAGTAGTTAAAGTTGCTACTTGATAATTGTAATTCTGTCGATTAATAGTGAAAAGAATCATATTGTGTAACGTAATTGTCTATTTGCTCTCTTGAGTATCTACGCCATAATATTGTAACAACTATTGTAATGCCTGATGATTGAAAAGAGAACCTGGTGAGTTTCTTCGGCCCTTCTTCTCACCAGAATGTCATTACCGAAGCGGCCAAAAGAATCAGACGAATAAATGATTTGATCTGACATGAATCCACTTCTTTAACCAACATACCTCAACGGCCAGGATTCTGCAGCTAACCCATCCTGACCTGACAGACAGTCAATAGTCACGCGTGAATCCGACATCAGGCGTGGGATGTAATCAGCGCCCACAGGATGTGAATGATTTCCAGTGTTTGAGGCATTCCACATCTTCGTCAATATCCAGTGAAAGGCAATTATAAGACTTTGTGTCTAGCGAATCAGACATACATTGCAAATGCTTAGATCTCAACAGTGGACATGTGAGTCAATGATAATCAACCGAACGGATGCATTTACTGCGTGTAGAATCATTGTGACAAAACAAAAATGGTTTTACTAGAAAAGAAGACAATTTCTTACCTTCAAAGCAAGTCCAGCAACTGCAGCACAGCCTACGTTAATGTATTCAGAATATCCAACACTGCCGGTTTTGTTTAAATGCAGTCTCTGAAGAAAGTTTGACCGCAACACTATTAATTGTGATCTCCGAAAATAAAGAGCCACTTTCACTGCACAACAGTCAGCACCGTGAAATATAGTCACAAACAATGAAGAATCCTTCAAGAAGTACGGTTTGAAGCCACAACAAATATCATCATTTGATCTGCTGCCGCGAGCAAAAGAGGATTCGTCGTTTGGACTACATCACTGCACACTACGGATGAGCCACTACAAGGTGACATGGGCGGCAACGGCGCTTCAGGCGCGTTAGTCAACAACAGGCACCAACACCTGCAAGATTCGCGAGTGTGTGGAAATCCAATGCCAACTGGTGAGTCGTATCCATTTTATAACGATTCTTGGCCCGAGTATTTTCTCACAAAGCGAAACTTTACTTTTAAATTGTCATAAAAACTTTAGTTTGCCATTTAAGATTAACAATGAAAAAGTTAACAGTAACAAACGAAGATTACGAAGTGGCTATTTATGACAGTCACTTATTTTTACATTCTACCCGACAATTGTTCGAATTACGATATTGTAAATGTTCGAGCTGTTTCGGATATAGTTTTCTCCGTTATAAAATCGAATCAACACTACTACGTTTCTTGAGAGGAAAATAAATGTTGTCAACACTTGTTTTCAACTACCTTTAAATTTAATGATTTTACAAATACCTAGTTACGTATTGTGTTTGGAAGTAATGTAAAGTTTACTGATGTGAAAAAAGGCGCGGTTCTATGGATTCTAGTGATTGAAAATATTGCGATGTGCTAAAAATGGTCTTGAGTCAAATACCCGTTAATTTTAGTAATTCAGAATTTCCGTATAGTACAATTTGTGTGATTTTTAAATTTGGTAATCAAGATAAATGTCCTTTGGAGTCATAATGATCTCAGTGGTGATCGGATGTATCGCATAGTATACCACGGGGTTGGTTTTATGTTAAGTAACAACAGGGATGGTTCTAAGATAGCCGGACAAAAGAGGTACTTACTTTTCTTGACATTTTAGTTTTTGAAACACGTTTGGTTGCAACGGGTACTTGAACTCCAGCTTTGAATTTTATTTTGATTTAGGAAACGAAAAAGGAACTAGATAAAGTTCGCCCCAAATTCAAAGGTCCATTTGATATCACAAAGTGGTGTTTTGTTTTGAAAGTACTAAACTCTAAACACACTATGACAGGTTGAGGAAAATGCCAGAGACTCACGTACCATTTTTGAGTTAAATGAGGATGTTAGCGAGACATAAAATGAGGTTCTTAGTTCGGCTGGTCGACCGAACTGGAGGCTTTGCCGTAGCCGTAGCCCGTTAGAAGTCGGTATCTGCTCTGAGTAGTCCGTGGGTGCGCGGTGCGCGGGGAGCTCCGGCGGAGGTCGGGTCTCGTGGAGACCGTAGAGTCTAAGGGTAGACTCGGCGATCCCGTGGGGATGCGCGTAGTGTGGCTTGTTAAGCCTTAGGCCACGAAATGAGATACCTGTTTTGTTGTCTTATAGAGTTTTCATGATTGTGATGAGGCCATAAAAGGCAGTCGAATAATGGTACTTGGTTTCTCTTGCATTTAAAATAGTTTTTTTTATTTTGTTTAACTTAACCTGTAACTAGAAAAAAAAAATGAAAAGAAATTACCATAATTTAGTAGCATTTCCAATTTAATTTTAATTTTGTCGACTCTTTCGACTCAACTATTTCGAGTATAGTTGAATGTTTGAAATGAATTAAACGAAGAATTTGAGTAAGGAAGTGTCATTTACGAAATTAGAGATAAAGTCAGGAATGACCGAATGGCGTACTGTGTTGTTTTTTTTTGCCTGTTTCAGGATAGACACACGAGGACGTGTGCTCAGCAGGATGGCCGTGTCGGGGACAGCAGCGATAATTCAAGAAATCTAAGATCGTCAATTGACTACTGTAGTACTATGTAGATTTAAAATGGCGGCGAACGCCGTGTGACGTAACGACCGGTTGCGTTGCACGTGGGCGGGCTCGTTGGACAAGAGTGTCGATTCTCTTTCTGACTGTCGTGGCGACAACACTTGTCTTACGATTCTGTCAGTTCGCCTGCCAGTAGTTAAAGTTGCTACTTGATAATTGTAATTCTGTCGATTAATAGTGAAAAGAATCATATTGTGTAACGTAATTGTCTATTTGCTCTCTTGAGTATCTACGCCATAATATTGTAACAACTATTGTAATGCCTGATGATTGAAAAGAGAACCTGGTGAGTTTCTTCGGCCCTTCTTCTCACCAGAATGTCATTACCGAAGCGGCCAAAAGAATCAGACGAATAAATGATTTGATCTGACATGAATCCACTTCTTTAACCAACATACCTCAACGGCCAGGATTCTGCAGCTAACCCATCCTGACCTGACAGACAGTCAATAGTCACGCGTGAATCCGACATATACATACATGGGCTTCGCTGCAGTCGGGTAAAAAATACCGGTATCGGAAGGTCTATTAGTCACATGTTAGTGTCCGACCAAAACTAGTTTTCACGGCCGAAACCGAAACCGAATTTCGGCTTTGATCTCAGTTTCGGCCGAAACCAGAACCGAAACCGAAATTTCCATATAAGGTCATGTCTTCATGGGAAGAAAACAAACCGGTGAAGTGCGAGTCGGACTCGCGCACCGAGCGCTCCGTACAAACATGGTTCAAGATAAACTGTATGGTGGGACATCGACATAGGTCGCGGTTAGTTTAGTAGTAGCAGCAAATAAATTTGCGTCACGATTTTTGCGAATTTATAAAAAACGATGCAAGTTAGGAAAACCGTTATATTTTTATTTAGGATAGATTTTTCTGTTCAGTAACTTCAAAGATAATAGGGCGGGAATGAAATTTTTTTGAACGTTTTTAATCCTAAATCAAAAAGCACATGATTAAGAAAAAAATGCGGGTGGAATGTACAAATTAAGCCCTTTCATTTGATACCCCACTTGATATAAGTACTACCCAGCCCAACCTTAATTTTTTACCTCCCATTACAGCGCCCTTTAAAATAAAGTAAAAAAGGTATAAGATTTTTTTCATCACACTTGCTCGAAAATGGTGTCATTACACGTAGGTTCTGCGGGCCGTAAATGACCTATTACGCCCTAGGGCGTAATGGTTTTCTTTTTAAATTTGAAACGATGGTTTTGTTTTACTCTTATTTGTCGTGTTCAAAGGAAATGCTAATTTACTTTTTTAACTTTTATCACTGAAATATTTATTTAAAGAGAACTGTTATTGCAAATACATATAAACACATATTTCTGTTACATTAGTTTAATGTTTAAATAGTGTATTTCAGTATTTTGCAAATATAAAATCAACCGTTTTAGGTCTTTACCGTTATGGGTTCCGAACGTGTCTTGACTTTTGCATTGTCTATGGATATGTCACTGTCAGTTTTACAATTTTATTTAGGTTAAGTAAGGTTACTTTAATTAGATTTCCTCACAAGTGTGATGAAAAACATTGTGTGTGCCACGGGCGGTAAAGGAATTACAAACTCGTGTTATTAAAGCCCTCGACTTCGTCTCGGCCTTGTAACAAACACTCGTTTGTAATTCCTTACTTACCGCCCTTGATACACAATGTACTATTTCATGTCCTGTAAGCTACGGTCAGCGATTTTTAAAATTATTCCAAATTTCAAATCGATAGCAGCAGTAGCTCCTGAGATATTTGGCTGTGACAGACGGACAGACAGACAAACAGAGTCGCACCATAAGGGTTCCTTTTTTACCATTTTGGTATGGAACCCTAATAATGACACTCATAATCAATCAGTCTTCATTTTTAAATAACATATTAATCATTTAGTCTCCGATATTTAGAGTATTCATTAATTATAACATATTATAACTTCTTATTTCAAATATTTATTACCTGTGCTTTTTGAAATAAAGACTGTCCGATCGCAGCACGAAACCTCTCAAATTCAGTTTCGGTTTCGGCCATAGTTTCGGCCGGATGGTAGCCGAAACCGAAACTAAGCCGAAACCCGTTTTTTGGCCGAAACTGGGCCGAAACCGAAATTTCGGTACGACTCTATCACATGTATATTTTGGGCCTTCCGCAGTATGCCACAATTGATCCGCGGTGTAATTCAGAAATTCCGCGTTAAACTCGTTCCACTCGTCAATCTTTGAAAACCGAAATTCGAAGTTCGAGAGTATGATGCCATTTTCGCTTGCTCAAACCTCATTTTACAGAAGGGCGAGAAGGAGGACATACCTAATACCTTCAAGTTTCGAACTTCGGAATAGCCCCGCTCAGCTGTATACTCGTAAGCAAGGTAATTGAACATTATCTACTTCCTATTTTCTCGTGTGTGTGTAAAATGTACCGCGATATTTATTATATTTTTTAAACATTTATGAATGACTTTTATCTGACGATAAGTTATCGACCTCACGGGTTCAGCTGCGCTCAACCCTCGCAGAATCCTTGAACCGCGGCCTAATTGTTCTCAGATGGTTGCCTTGTGCAATGATCGTATCCTAACGTTCGACACAAATCAAATATTACCTACCTTGATATCAACCCCATTTTTCTTTTATTGTGCATAAGTCTCAATATATTTTTTTCATCACACTTGCTCGAAAATGGTGTCATTACACGTAGGTTCTGCGGGCCGTAAATGACCTATTACGCCCTAGGGCGTAATGGTTTTCTTTTTAAATTTGAAACGATGGTTTTGTTTTACTCTTATTTGTCGTGTTCAAAGGAAATGCCAATTTACTTTTTTAACTTTTATCACTGAAATATTTATTTAAAGAGAACTGTTATTGCAAACACATATAAACACATATTTCTGTTACATTAATTTAATGTTTAAATAGTGTATTTCAGTATTTTGCAAATACAAAATCAACCGTTTTAGGTCTTTACCGTTATGGTTTCCGAACGTGTCTTGATTTTCGCATTGTCTATGGATATGTCACTAATGTCACTGTCAGTTTTACAATTTTATTTAGGTTAAGTAAGGTTATTTTAATTAGATTTCCTCACAAGTGTGATGAAAAACATTGTGTGTGCCACAGGCGGTAAAGGAATTATAAACTCGTGTTATTAAAGCCCTCGGCTTCGCCTCGGCCTTGTAACAAACACTCGTTTGTAATTCCTTACTTACCGCCCTTGATACGCAATGTACTATTTTCATTTAGGGGTATTCAGGATCTAAAATTTCAACTTTTAGGGTTCCGCATTCTAATGGGTATTAACTTATTAATATCAGTTATCCATGTGTTTGTCTCTGTAAAGAGTTTATCCTATCAGCTGTAATCGTCAGCCGGATTTTTTCACAAAAATACTGTAAAAAAGTAAAATCGAACCCCATACAAGAAACGGTTTTTTTTTTGTTTCTGCTCTATTAACAAATGTTAATAATAACATTAAATTTTGGTGAGATCACAATAGTAATAAAAATCAAATCAAACGTGCTTAGGATTTGAAAATGTTGAGAAAACACATTTTTTGTAGTGTTTGGCTGGATTTGACGTGGTGATACGCTTCGGTACGGGAGTTCAACGCGCTCCTGGTCAAATATGAAACACGTGCTCATCGTATTTCACGTGTCTGAGGTGAGCATCTAATTTTAACCCTCCAACTAGACCCTTGTGCATGGGTGACAACCCTTGCAACTTGAAGGGGTAACAGACACTGCTAATGAATGAAATTAGCGGGCTTACGTTTGGTCTAGCGATTTATCCGCGTTTAATTAATATTTAGAAGTTTATTCCATGTATATGTGCAGCCTGACTTAGGTAAGTTTTTATCATTATTATTATTATCTACAATTTTGCATATTATGTAGATACTAGATGTATAACATCGGTAATTTAGAGATTCTTGTAAAAATAATTCTAAAAATGAAAAAAGTAACTTATGCAAAACTCTACATTATGGTAACAAGAAGTTCTAATAAGATCCTGTAAGAGGATAGTTCTAATAACGACGGTTTTATATAGAAAACTAAGACGTACATTTCTCTGAAGTACTTTCCCTTCTCAAAATCGTCTAATTACCATCAATTCAACACGACCTGTTATCGATCTTTCATTAAAACCTATTCCGCTCCTTCCGTAGCGTAGGCCATCTGTCAGCGCCGGTCATCTGTATGACGGCGTGCGCCATATGCTATGCCGCGGTCCATCCGCGGAACCAGGTGACTGTAAGATTTTAAAAAATAGTGCGGAAGTGGCGCGCGCATGCGCCCGGCTCGATTTTCACGCGCGGGCGGAGGGTGCCAGCATCGACTAAGACTTAAGCGAGGGTACGGCCCGCGCGCGTTCAGTCAGCTGACGCACGTCGCTACAACCGCACGCCACCTATTTCTCCGCGCCGGTTCCGCGCAGTGTCTCTCGTGTTATAAACCCCCTTCGTGTTTTACATAAAACCACAATGGCCACCTACGCTCAGTTCAAGCATGTCGAGCTCTACAAGATCGGCCATGGAAAAAACAGGTGAGGGAATTACACGTTTTCAGATGAGGGATGCTGCGTAATTATGACTGAAATAAATCTTTGTTTTGGGAAAAGTCAGGGGTTGTACGTTAAGTTTAATGGTGGATTAACCTTTTTACGATTATTATCTGTATTCAGGACATTTACGGGCATTTCAAAGGGGTGGGGGTATTTCGCTTATTTCCATCATCGTCATCTATAAGGTTCTACATAAACTTTATTATTAAATAAATAGTTATTCATATTTCAGGATACAAGGAAAATAATATTTTTTTACATAATATTTGCTTATTCACATTAAATGTGCAATAAATTTCGTGTGATCATGAATTAAATATTTTTTTTTATGTATAATTTTTTACCCCATACCGATCCAAAATTGTATAAATCGTTCGCGATTGTCTTTTATCGCATTAAAAAAACTCGAATTTAATTTTTACAGGGGTATAAATGACCATTCCTTCGCATAAATTAAGTTACTATACTAGTACTGAACTCATTAACCTGGAAACTGTAGTTTTTGGCGACGAAAAAGAGAACTTATGTAGGAGTGCGTTGAACTTTGCGTCGATATAATGCGGAGGTCACGCGCTGCGTTTCTGAGCTTTCAGCCGTTTCAGCGGATACTGAAACTGTTGTACAGATGGGGATTTTCACACAATATTTTCAGCTTTATTCCCTTTAGGGGATTTTCAAAAGTCTGATAGTTAAGATATACATATAAGTATAATATTGAATAAATAAAAAGTAACTAAACCTAATTGAAAAAATATTAATTAATGAAAACTACAGCTTACCTACTAAGTCAGGTCTATTTCATATACGTTACGTCATATAATTCTAGGCCGTAACTAAAGTTCACTGCAAATTATTTTCTCAAAACATGGCGTACCTATTTAAAAGGCAATAAATATTTTTACATAAATGCCAACTTGTACAAGTTAGCATTTTGTATAGAATTTATTAGCATTCATTTCCGAACTGTCGACCTCATTTCTTAAATTATGTCGAGGTTACATTTCGTTGTACTGCGCCCTTAGCGGGTGCTTAACAGGGTTGATTTGAGAACCAAATAAGAATACAGTTATCATTTAATATACTTTTTTGTGGCAAATTTTTGTCTTAAAATTATTAAATGGCAAATAAGTAGGGAGTAGCGCAAATGATAGAAAGATGAGTTAAAGCGTGCATTAGCGCCAAATTGATGAGGTGTTGCAGGTCGCAATATACCGAAAACTGTTTTTTTTTTATTTAAATGCATAATAACGAAGGATTACTTTATGAATTGCATTAGTAATGGTCAAAGCGAGTAGAAGTTCTCGACATTGGAAATGGTAGAAATTATAAGAGGAGACCTTTATAAAGAGGCACACAGGAAAAAAAAACAATTCAAACAAAATTGCATGATAAAATTTAAATGCCTTAAAATATTGTACTGAGTCCCCAGAAAATATTGCCGTCGTGTAGTGAAAGAGACAAATTATTGCGTGTGATAGGTACAAGTTACTGGGAATTATTTATCCCCCCGGCAAAAATCTGAGAATATAAAAAAAAACAAATTCCAGTCTACTCAATCTGTGAGGGATATGTTTTAAGCAGACTTTTACGGCGCACAAGTCTTATTCAGCTGAAGAATTTAATTATTCAAGCGGGCTCCCAACCAGCATAGAAATTTGTTAACCTCATACTCCCTCTACACTTCGCCCAATGAAAGGCTAACAAAAAGCTTGCGAATAAAACTCCCCACAAAAGGAAATGCTTTAAGTTATAAATGGTGATTTGCGTTTGTAAATGTCGTAAATTATCTTTGAAAAGGTTTATGTCTGCATGTTTTGTTTATAGTTAGGTTAAAGAGAAACTTCAGTTTGTATAATTGCATAAGTACTCGTTTTATGTTAAGTCGTGAAGCTGTAAGTCATTAAGTACTAACTTACATAGTGTAATGTTAATGCAATCAGCGCACTTTTGTCATGAATTTCCCATGATTTTCCTCCATTTAAGACCAGGTACCCTTATACCTGCAATTTATTACGCGAGGCATATTGTTCAGCAGTAAAAATGATTTCGGTAAAAACGCAAAATGTAACGGCATTTTAATATGATGAATGAGTTTTGTGACCGTTAATTACTATTTCAGGGGAAATACTCGGCCACGAAAACATTTAATACATTGTGAACATTTTGAACAATACGCTAAGCTATGTCGATAGATGATTATCGTTGCATAAAAGAATCACTTTAGCATGCTGCTATGCTGTACATTGCAATAACATCGCGCAAACAGCATATCTGTTTAACATAATCGGTTTTAGACATGAAGTCGAATGATGGTGCCACTAAATTATGTATAAAACCTGCAAGGTGGTCACTGGGCGGGCGGTCAACGTTTATCATCATCACCTACGTCATATACGTCGTACTGCTGGGCCCAGGCTGACTCTCATAGAAGAGAGCAAATGAGCTGTAGCAGCCATGCTGGGCACCTTTGAATTTCTTCACTGATGTACGCAGGTATCCTCACGATGTCTTTCCTTTACCGAAAAGTTAATGGTAAAACATCAAATCATATTTCGTATGAGTTCCGTAAAACTTTTTGGTACGAGCCAGGATTATAATACACTACTTCCGATTGAAACGCGCATGTCAGAATTACTCGGCCTACCATGGCTTCAATGTTTATGACTCATTTGTGAAGATATTAAATGCATATATGGGTCAAACATTAAATAAGGTTACTCGTGAAGTCCTGATGGTAATTACTCGTACTCTATTGGCGTCAACAGTCAACGGTAACTTGCTAGGCGGCATTTTTAGTATTAGGTGGTCGCTTTTAGGGCCTTATCACACTTGCGATTTGCGGGCGAGTTTCCATACAAAAACAAACGAGCGACATTTGTATGGAACTTCGCTTCTAACTTGCCCGCAGCTCGCTCGCAAATCGCAAGTGTGACAAGGCTCTTAGCGACAGCCTTGTTTTTGGCTTGGGCGAATGTCTAGTATCGAAGCGCCACTAGTTCTTGGCAGGGGAAGGTTTTAAAAATAAATAATTTATTTCCAAATCAACCCTTACAACCTTATACAAAAGTATCTAAAATTAACACAAGGACGCGCCCTAGGCCAGTCGCGTGCCGGCGTCACACATTAGCATACCATAGGAAACGGGCGATTACGGACAGACAGACGTAGCCGACGCCTCGGCGTCCTTTCTTCTATCACTATAATAAAACTAGTCCTGACCTTGATAACCCACTGACCCCGAATCACTTTAATAGCTTGTTGTCCATCACTATCAAAAATGGAGCAGAAAATTGGTAATGAAGAGAGGGGTTTTATAGAGGAAGTCGTTGCGTCGCCGTGCCAGGCAACAAAGTCGTAGCATTCCTTAATTGTAATATGTATAGAGGAAGTACCTACTTTCTAAGAATGATTCATTCGTAGTAAATAAATTAGTATTATTAAAGAGCTTCCCTTGTGTTCGTCACCCTCCAATTTACTCTTTTTGTTAGAGTACAGATATAGTATTTTACACCTCATCTCTTAGATCTGGATATAACTAGTCCAGTTGCATCACCAATGTCGTTATCGGCTTTGAGTATCGCAGGAAAACCCATAGGTTTGATCATACCACTGACAGACCCGATTAATTGCATTAGTTTCTGGTATGCAACAAATAATGCAATAATTCTATGATCAGATATAAATGTGAACGGCGCGTCAAACGCGAATGATTGTTGATTGCAATCACGGAGTCAGCAAAATCTAGCAAGATTCCTTGTGGGATGCACGCCTGTGTGAGTCCCTCATCTGCGGTCGTTTGCATGGATTTATTTTACTGCTAAAACTATACGTAGGTACAGTCGAGTTCATTATTATCTGAGCAAAGAACGGATCAAATATATCTGAATTCTGTTCTAGTTCTTATCTTCTGACAATAGGGTCTTGTTCAGTTGTTTTTGCTCCAATCTTTGCTCAGATAATGATGAACTCGATTTATTTACATATATAAGGTCCTAATTTATTAGTTGCAGATTTTTACAGCTGATAGTACTCGGTCTCTGGAGTATATTAAAGCATGAAACATTATAGCTTTTACGATGTTTTTTTGGAGAAAAAGGAAAAACAAATTTGCTACGTAATAACACCCTGTTGATGTGATTACTAAATGAAAACTCATTGAACAGATTCTAGTAGCTCTTTTACTTAACTGTAACTGGCCACTTCACGTCCATAAATCCCATCCTAATGACATTTGCAGTTTTCCCGCCGAACCGTTACGACATTTACGACAAACAATTGTTGACATGACAGATAGTGTTATTGTGACATGTGATAATGCACATGGTGATTTTTTTTAGACGAAATTATAATTAATTTTTTTGTTAGGTAAATGAAATCAAAAAAGTTTATATGAAAAGATTTCTTAATTTCTATTTAAAGTTAATTATTTAAATGTAAAGTATAATGTGTTAAAATATCTGCAACTAATAAATTAGGACCTTATATAGATACAATAAATCAAAGTACATAGAAAAATTAAATGGTATTCACCTGTGGTCCAGTGGCCAAGTGGTTAAGGCGCTGGGCCGGAAATCCAGAGGTACCGGGCTCGATTCCCGGTCTGGACCACAGGTGAGTACCATTTAATTTTTCTATGTACTTTGATTTCTTGTATGTAACTTAAAAATGCGGTGTAATTTACCCGCATTAAAAACAAATAAAGAAACATCATGTTTCTTTCATGTGTCGATTTAATCATCTTCATGTGTGATCTTTCATGTGTGAATTTAGGTGTTATCGACAATAATTATTTCTTTCAAGTAAAAAAAAATAATGAAATAAATACATCGACTCCTGATCAGAAAATCATACTCGTATAACGCCAGGAAGCCCTGCACCACATAAATTAGAAGTTAGTTTATGGAGCACTACAGTACGGTGTTGTCCGGGGTAATAGTTGCCGTTACTCACCGGCCTGCTGTTTTATCACGCTTCCTTGCTAATCTACCTCCGATTACTTAATTTATTATATTAACCTTAATGATTAACTAAACGAGGCCCTCCGAGGGCCGACTAGTTGCCGTAGTACCTCGGTAATATAATACCTCTCACCAACCTCTCACCAGTAAGTAACCCTAGCACAAATACGTAGCGCCGCAGATATTACTCATCTCTTTTCTTTCAGTAGGTAGAGCGAGAGAAAGATAGGTGGTCAATGATGATGATATATCACGCAATAAGCGTTTAGATGCCCAGTTGTGTTTGTTAAAGCAAAAGTTTATGAAGTCGTTGGAGTACCTAATTTTTTTATCATCTTTACTGTACCTACTATCTTTTATAATATCAATATTTTAATTAGTTTACACAAACACGTGCAAAATTTTAGAGCTAACATAGTTAAAACAGTATTTCCCATTAGCATTAATTCAGGCAGTAACAGAATGTAATTAAACTTTCATTTCAGTTGGATATTATGTCCTGTTCGTATCAAGCGTTAATCAAGTTTATTGGCATGTTATTGGAGTGAAACTAAAGTCGCCGTCAATATACTTTGCTAACTATGTAAACAAAAGGGTAACTTTGTTTTGTCACTGTTGTAAAATACAAAACCATAAAATGAAGAACTGAATCTTGGATATTTCATTAAAAGTTTAAAATTATTTTATACATAGGTTGTTATGACATAATGGAATGACGTTTTGGTTTCTTTTAAATTCTACAATTGTCTATGATGACATTGTTGTGACTAAAATTGGAGATATTGTAAAACTGATACACACTACCCAACTCACGCTCTGTACCTGCCATCACCATTGTGTACACTACGCTGTAGTTGATCAGTGGACAAAGGATCGAAGCGTATGGCGTATCTTCAAGTACTTATCGATTTTTCTACTGATTAAACAAATTAAAAATACCTGTTTTATGTGTTCGATACTTTAACAGTCGATATGTTTTGACATAAAAGAGTACAGTCAGTTCCCCATCACTAGTAAATTCATCATTCAGAGACAATTTCAATATGGCGGTTTAATTAAAGAGTTAGCAAAGTCGATTGCCAGCGACTTTAAGTAATTTTCTAATAATCAGTGTTTGTACTTATACTTTGTCGGCACTTAATGAACAAATAGGTTTTCAACAACAAATACAATTACGAATAGGTACTTATTTACTTATCTTCGAAGTTCAAAAACCACACAGAAACGCTATATCTGTCTCATAGTCGAAAGAACCAGAGGACAGGGTCTGATTTTTGAATGCCGCTCTTGCATGTCTTGTATCGTAGTTGCTTAAAAGTGTTGAACAGCTTTCACACCTCATGTGGTTTCGCTGCCGCTAAGTGCGCATTTACGCCGCTAAGTGCCACTAATAGTTTAATTTTACTGGTTCTGTAGATACTAAGCACATCGTCCAACATTGTTTGGTTCAATTTAGCGGCTGTAACCGTAAACGAGTGTGCGAATTAAATAACGAACTTTCGCTAAGAGCATTTTTAACATAGCTATAAAAATATGAATTCGTTCCGTTAATTAACACGAGGTATTCATAGCGATCCTGATTTTATTTTGTCTTGCCTAAATCACTTTCTCGAGATAAATTCTCAATAAACCTACAGAATACTATTTGTAAATGTTTCTTGATAGAACTATAAAGTTATAAATGAGTTGTAATTAAGTATGTTAGGTTAGTAAATTCACGATGCTAATTAAAAGGAGAGGCAATAGCGAATGAATTTAGAGTTACACTGAACAAAATTATATCGGTAGAGTTCGCACTACATTTTTTATCGACAAGCTGTTTCTGTGTCAAAATAACATGTGTGTAGCGGATAAACTGAATGTTTTTTGCCGAAGACGACATCACCATCGATGGCGGTGTTTAGAACGCGATATAATCGATGCAAAAACTCGATTGAGCCGTTCGACCGCATTATATCGATAATCAACGTATCGGAAAAACGAAGTACATAGCTTCTACGACACGTTGACACGTTAGTTGCGATTTTTTATGGTACAACACTGTATCCATTTGGCGACAGAGCTTCGAGGTAAAGTAGGCTATAGGGGAGAGTAGGGGAATTGCGGACGCTTAAGCGAACATCTGAATAAAAATCAGTCATTTTTTTTATATACTTAAAGTTTGGTTACTACCTTACAAAATTACCATAAGTAATCTTTTATTTTTAAATAATTTACAAATATTGGACATTAAAGAAAAACAAAAGGCTTTCTGTCCGGTATTACCCGGTGCATTCGGGGTAAATGTGGACACTCTTGGAGTATTGCGGTTATTTTGGGTACTATCCTACATATTTAATTCAACTACTCAGTACCAATTATCCACACATCAGTAGAAGCTATAACAGTAGGAGTTATGATAACTCCTACTACTCAGTTGGAGTTATTCACATAACAGTGTATACATGTCACTAGATATCAGTAGCGTGGCGTCCAAAGAACTCGATTCCTACCGGCTTGCCTTATATCAGGCATTTGAGCACCTTATTCTACAACTATTAAGGAAAATGTACGACAAATCTGCACCGGCTTGCCCAAGGATATCTTTTACGCCACGTCACTGCTAAATATAGATGACAATTATAAGAAAACACGTGAAAAAAGTCTTTGGTACTTATTTTAAAATGCATGCGCGACTTTTCTTCTTGAAGACTATACACGCACTTCAGATGGTGCATGTGATCAAAAGATCGGGATAGTGAGGCATGGGGGCAGCTAGAATTCTAGAAAAGGCTGTGTCTGGGATTACCCCGCGTCCGTATTTACCCCACTCTCCCCTATTAGTCATGAGCTATATTTTCCTCTTCATTTGAACTTCACCAAGTTGGCGTTCGTTGAACTTGTATGATTATTTAATGTTTAGTATCGTTACAATGTTAGTTCAAGGAAATTCCCCTTCAATTTCTTATTATTTCATGGTTCTGTGGGCGGTAATAGACATACAAAACAATTCTATGACTAAGGTACTGAACGCACAGCCTTAACCACTGCAGATAGTGGAATGAAAAGTCAAAGAGGTAGGTACATGTTCTTTAGGGGAGAGAGGACGTAGAGGTGCGCTAACAATAGTACATTGTGCACCGAGGGTAGTAAGAAGGGGATTACTAACGAGAGTCTATTAGAAGCCCGACGCCGTAGGCGGAGGGCTTTTAATGACTCGAGTTTGTAATCTTCTTACTGCCCGTGATACACACAATGTTTTTCATCACATTTGCGAGGAAAAATAAAATAAAACATAAAAATGAAATAAACTAAACGCACCCGCTAAGAGACAACTTCAACTGTCAACTTTTTCAATATAGTCTTCCACAGATAATGCTAAGAACTGCGTTTAGTTTTTAAACTTGACAGGCAATGTCGCCAGATTGTACCGATTTTCAAAATAAAATTTTAAACTAAATTAATTTAATTGCATTATAATAATCGCAAAAACTACGGAAATAATAGTAAAATATACCATATAAGTTTTATTTACACTAAAATTGGTTTTGTAGCCAAGTTTTGAAGATGTGAAATAGCCTTGGCTGATTCGAAACCTCCTTAGTCTGAAATGACGTACGACTTTTAAAACTAAACTCATAACTCCCGAGGGAGTTATAGATTTTCATACAGTTTTTCCTCCCGTGGGAGTTATAGATATTTGTAACCCACGGGGGGTAAATCGGCTCGAGTTGGTCTATAAGCGCGCGTGTTATAACACCCTTTACGAGCAAGTGTGATGAAAAGTATTTTGTAAAATTCTGCTCCCAAAGGGTTCAAATCGGAATCAAAGTTTGTAAGAAAAAGTCAATCAGCGGCAAATCAAGCGGGGAATCAGCTATTCATAAATTCAACATTATCGCTAGATTTGTAGACGTACGCATTTATAATATTAATTCCAGTGCTTGTATCCTGTAAAGCCTATACCATTTTATTGAAACTAAACTACTCTAATTAATATAAAATAGCTAGTGAACTGGTTAGACACAGACACAAGGTTATACGTTGCATGTCATCGCGAATTTAATACGCAAATAAACGGATATTATTGCCGCATTGCCTGATTCCGCCGAAAAAATGTCACGACATGATAAAGTACCGCTTTACGAGCCTGGGGAAACCAGGGCCAGCCAGTGTGTGCAGATTTGCAAATTTATATTCACATTTCTCAGCTTCAGAACTATACAGCACTAACTCGAAAAATGAGTTCATTCAAAGGCAGCCTTAATATGGTTGACTTACTCGTAAGTTTAGAACTAGCTAATATACCATTGTTTTTATTCTAGTCTCTATGGTTTCTCACTTATATATATGTCTTATGACTTATATGGTATTCTTGCAGAAACATTTTATGCCTTAATAGAAATAAATGAGTAAGTACTTCCTAGCAGTCGCTACCTGTCTATATCCCAGTTCTAGTTACAGGTTGGAACTAACTTTTACAATGGTTTCAATATTTCTCTAATTTGGTAATTTATTTGAGTTCTATTCTAAATAAAAACCATTTCTATATTGAGATAAGTATACGCGATAGTAGGTATGTAAAACGATCGGTTAATTAGATTTGTCCAGATAATTCAGTTGTTTTAAGGGCACATCGTGGTTTTAAAATGTAATCAAAGCAACCAAAAAACCGATTTCGTTGTGGTGCATCAATATAGCCACTAAACTAAAAGGAAACGTTCAAATGTGTCCTCATTACAAAATGGACATTAAGGACTGTGAAGACCGCTTCCAAAAGCAATAAAATGTAGACCGCACAGCTATATTTTCTATAGTCCAAGAACGCTTTATTACAAATCGGACATTTGGAGTGTGAAGAACGCTTTTAAAGGTAATAAAATGTAGAGCGGTGTAAATTTAGTGTATTCTCTATGGACCAAGATCGTAATGTAACATGACAGCGACCGTCCTAGCTTTACAATAAAATTGACAGCTGAATGATGGCAAACGGGTTTATGTAAACTGTGTACCTATCTATATACAGTTACTCTTTGTGTTTAATAATTCAGAATATAATTCTCTTGGAGGCAACTATTTAAACCTCTTGGTTTTATGGTCGCTTTTATTTTGAGCCAGAGTTATTGTTGAGTTCACGGGTGCTTATAAGTACCTAATGGGATCTGGACTTTCCTCCCACATTAATCAAAAAGCAGCCGACTATCACAAAAGGCCCTTTATGCGGTTGTGACCATTTCCTAATTTTAACTAAATGACGTTGGGTTTGAACCATTGTGGTGATGTCTTTCACACAAAGTGGCCCATGATGGTTAGCGGTTAATGGTTTTACACCTTCCAATGGTTGTGCTGTAAGCTTTTCCATCTTGCGAGCCCTGTCATCCATAAAGCGAAAAACTTTTTATACAGGTACTTTATTATATTTATTACACTGTATAAGACAGTACAAATGGCGCACTGCCTTTACCAGTTAACCAAAGGACTAAATAGAAACATTAACTTTCGTTCAGAACCTCTAACTTTTATAGAGATTCTATAAAATTTGCTTTCGTTTTATTTGTCATTATTTTGATTCAGTCTATGCATTGAACTAAGTGCTGAACTTGTTTATGGGGTCTACAAAAGTCATTAGTGAAATATAAAGGTCAAAGACATAAATATGCGATAATTTAAGATGGCCCTATGATATATATTTTTTAATAGGCTATTTAAATATCGTAAAAGTTGCTTTACTTATCTATCTCATATTCAAAGTAGAGGTTAAATGGTTCATAGTTAACGATTTAAAGGTTAATCTCGTTTAATGACTATCAATAAAATGCGAAGGTACTAATTAGAGCATGAACATTATTAGAATTATCAAAGCAAACATCTGCGATCTCGGCCTTTCTTGGTTTTACCACCCTAGTTGTGTAATGTACTATTCTACACCTGGCCAGAAAGGGGCTTTTTCCTTAAGCGTAGCGTGCGGTAAAAGCCACTTTATGGCCAGGTGTAGCATAAAAGAATGAAACCAAGCCGACTACTTAAATCGGTCACCTAGTTAACAACATCCTGGATTAGAGTTAGTGCTAATAACTTTTATATTACAAACAGACATGGCGTGTTAATTGCCATAAAATGTTGATAAAAATTGACTTCTAGACATTGCATAGTTACAGTTCATAAAGTGTTTATGATATGAAAATAAAGCGCATTTTACTACGTATGGATACTATTTCAGTATTAATCAGTCTCACTTATTAAATTATTTTCTCTAATTAGTATTTTACGAGAGATATCTAATGGTCTAGTAGCTGCTCTTATCGGTTTCCTCAATTTGCCGCGATCCATTAGTGCTGTTCCAGCGATGAATATTTTATGGGTATCGCTAATACCTGATTTCGCATTAAACCACAGTTAGCGAGTATCGGTGATATTTCTGCTAATTATGTATCAGGTCGTTTAGCATGTGAACATGTGTCGCGTGGCCCGATTACCTACATTTGATAAAAATGCAAGCATATTGGGTGTTTTTTGTAAGTGTTTTATTGAGTTACCGTTAAACGTTCGATGAATAGGTATAGGATAAAGCATAATTGTAAGGCCGGCGTACATTTTTACAACCGACTGCGGCGAAACCCAAAGGAGGGTTATGTGTTTGGCTTGTATGTATGTATTAGGGCTCACGCTACACGTGCTACACGCCGAAACGGATACCCGTGTTCTTAAGACCGGCGGTACTAAGAACCCGGATTACACAAACCCGCCGGGTACCGAAAACGTTTCTCAGAAACGTTTCCGGTACCCGTACCCGTTCTACGTGTCGGCGGGTACACGTGTATTTAAAACCGGCCCGAACGGGTACGAACGAACCGAAACAGTCGGAGTCAAGGCACACAATATCTACTATTTAATGCTGACTTCAGATGAACTCTTTTGGCGTACGAATGTTTAATAATAGTTTGTAACCGTGTTGGAAAATCATATTTAGCCAACTTCTTAAAATATGTTTTTTATATAAATCGAAGTAGGCATCGTTATTCTACATTGTCTGCTGTATTTTATTCTAAATCTGCTCGTACTTAGTTTAGAAACTTTATTCTGATGTGTTAGGTTTTGATTTAATAAAATTAAAACCTATTGCGTCTTATCTAAGTCAATTAATTAAAAACAACATTTTATTTATAATGGCATATCAGATATGTGACGAATATGGTTTGCAGATATACTAAAATATCAATTAAAAATAACAGTTTAGAATATAATTATGAATTACTTCGCAAAAACAACAAACATCTGCCAATGGCGCAAAAAAGATAAACATAAGCGCCATTATCATGTGATTATTCATAACTGAATTTCACCCGAGAGCCACAAAAGTCCATGTTACCTTAGTTTACTTGCGATAAGATTGCTTATTTCTTTAAGATAAATCCTAAAATTGGTAATCATTCAAGTTTACTTGAGTGACTTTCACAATAGGATTAAGGTAATAAACTTGAACGCCGAACACCTTTTTGTCTGACGAAACGAAGCGAACAAAGAAGCAGGTTCCCAAACCATCATCACAAGTACGACTACCAATTATAAGCTTTATGTCGTAGCAATAAGGTTAAAACTTATGCACCAAAAATTTCAACAAACCCCGGCAAAATCTTAAAAGATTAGATAAGTAAATGTTTTCTATCGATTTGGAGCCGCATCACACTAACAAGTAGTTTACTATGAAAAAAGGCAGAGCAAAAACAATTAGAATGAACAAGAAATGGGTAAGATTTTGGAAATAAGGTACCTAGTCTAGTTGTTTTTTAGTACCTATGATTCCAGTTCCAGAGTAATACAGTTTCGTTGCAAGTTATTTTAAAATCGTTTTTTTTTGTTTTGTTGTGTTTGGTTTTGTTGTTATATACTGTTAATGCGATAGATTGTTATTAAATGTTAAAAAAATAGAAGAAATTGGGTGTGGAATTTTGCCACAAGAGTCGATGACAAAGCTTATTGCTCATTGTTCAATTATCGCACAAACAACGAGATTTCTTGTAATATTAATCAGGACTACTATATAGACGACAGGAGCGATTGGAATACATTTATTAACAATTCACCATAAGTCAACAAACCCGACGACCACCGAGTAAGTACAATTATTTAACTATTTTATTTATGTAAAAAAGTATATAAACGTAACTCTATTTTGTATAAATAAATAAACCAGCCAGTGCGAGTCGGATTCACGCACGAAGGGTTTCCGTACCATTTCTGTATCTGTTGTTATAGATGCTACAGAAATACATAATCTGTGAAAATTTTAACTGTCTAGCTATCACGGTTCATGAGATACAGCCTAGGGACAGACAGATAGACAGACAGTGGACTCTTAATAATAGGGTCTCGTTTTTACCCTAAAAAGTGCTAGTATTTGAACTTCGAAGTCTTATATAAAAATGTCTACTCGTATTCTATGCAAAAACTACCTGCTCTTAAAAGGCCGAACCCTTAGCCCAATAGACTGTTTATTGACTTTCGGCTTTACATATTATACACCACGGAATAAGATATGCTCGAAACTTATACGTATTGTGTCTATTAATTTGTAGCTCGAACCACGATTTGTACCTTCGCTACTCGTTAAGGACGGATCCGGAGACACGGGTAGATAAGATCCGTTTCTTCGGGTCCCCGTGTACCCGTGGAAACGGATCTTAATTACACGTTTCCTAATTACCCGTGCGGAACGGGCCAGAAAACCGTGTCCGTGTTACTCAGAAACGGGTAATAGAAACGTTTACACGAAACCCGGACACGAGCGCGAGCCCTAGTATGTATGTCCGCTCATAACTACTCAATGATATACCCGACTTTGATAAATGATACATCATTACTATCATTAGATAAGACTTGATTATGCGAGTGTCACTGGGTACATACAATTTGCAAAAAAAACAAATCAGCGGATTTATGCACTTCAATTCGCGGGTTTGTTTAAGTAAAAATGTGGTTATCAACACTAGCACTCTACCGTGATTATGTGGCCAGTACTTTGAAGTTGTATGGATGAGACGGAATGGGGTAATCTGCATTAGCATTTAGGCATATTTTTACCCGACTGCGGCGAAGCCCAAAGGAGGGTTATGTGTTTGACCTGTATGTATGTATGTTTGTTCGCTCGTAACTACTCAACGGCACAACCGATTTTAATAAATGATACAATATAATTAGATTCGTCTTGATGGCGCGAGTGTCACTGTGTATGAAGTTCGTTAAAATAAACAAAATGGCGGATTTTATCCACTTTTAAAGTGCACCGCGGTCGGGTTTTTTTTAGTAATTATTCCTCTTACTCAAAATTATCCTAAACCAGTATCGATACCTATACAAAATATATTTTGTAAGGGATAAGTACCGAAAGATACTACCAAAAATAGTAATAGTACTGACGTATCGATATCTATCGATATATGGTTCGAATTGGGTGCGCGGAGTTATAGCAAAAATATAATATTGAGTATTTTAACTTCATCCAAGCGGTTTAAAAGATACACATACACAGCGCAGATCATATAAAAAATCTGTTGCCTAATAGTGAGCGGTTTTAAATGATTAAATAAACCCCTGTCCCCGTCACGTTCGAACAAGTATGTAAGTCCGATTGTAATGGATGCTCATTTAACGAAACGATGGATTCTACTGTAGATTCCGGAGAGTAGAGAGAGGGGTTCAGTTATTAGCTCAAGATGAAAATAATTTTGCTGCTTTTCACATCAAATATGAGAAAAATAGGTATTGAGTAGATATACACCGTACGAGTACAAGGTAATAAAGGTATGCGAACTATCTGCAAAATCAAAATAATGACCAGAAATTTAAAAAATCATACGAAAGTCCTTCAACAGAAAATTATATACTTAAATACCAGGAAAGAAGGCTTTTTTCTGAATAAAAGGTGAAAAGTAAGACAGTAATGATAACATACTGGTTAGAATATATCCGCTGCGCCGGCGTTGACGGGCGGAGCGCATCGTGCAATCCGTTACGCGCTTGCGCCGCGTTTTTTATCGTGTCGCGATTATCGCCGGCCCGTTAGACCACCGCACGCGCGCAATTCGTTCCCTCGGGACCACAATGTTGCAACGCTTACAGAGGTTATTGTCTTTTACGACGTTTTTCTATTCGGGAAAATAATATTGCATAAGAGCATGGCACCTGCAGAGACTTGCGATACTTTTCTACCAAGAGCACGTGAAATACGGATATTATTAGCTTCTCGTCCAATCTAACAACCAACTACAGTTTCGTTGCAATCTGTTGCCGCGAGTAAACCGAGTATGTTTCTTATTTGTGGCGCAAAGTACTAGGAATTAATGTAGGATATGTACTTTTACTTGAAATTTCTGTTGAGTAGTAAGTATTAAAACTATATACGCAATTGCGTTATTTTTTGCTGGTAGTTCCTTATTATTGTATTTTGTGTATGTATGTTAGTTGCTGGTAAAATATGTGAAACTTGTAAAACCTCCACATTTTAAGCACAAATAAAGTTAAGTACTATTCCTTTCTGATCCTCGATGAATTGAATTAAATTCCATGGAAACCGCTCTCGTAGTTCATAGTGTTATTCAAGTTATTTTGTTGCAATTTATCGGATTTCCCGCGGGCCTGCATTAATGGGGGAAAGATGACGGGACCGGTTGCACAGATGTACGCACCGGCCCTTAATAAGCGGTTAATGATTGATATTCTTACGGCGGTAATGTTACATTGACTTCCTGTAAATGTAATGTTTATAACAAATTATACTACAGCTAAAAGTAGTTATAAAAGTAATGAACATAGTTTAATAAGTTTCCTATAGTACCTATAACTCTGTACTAACTATTACAATCTATTTTAGAGTAGAGTCCTCGAAATTACTGTCTAAATCTTTTTAGAAATAATTTTTCGGCGCAAAATTCACTGCATATTATTTTTTTACATTAATATAACACCCAAATCATTCAATAGACAGAATAGTGTTATTAATTGTCGATAAAACAAGCAAAAATGTATTCAAAGGAAATACTGTTAGTGCATATTGAATAAGTTAATCTTTAATTATGCCGCTTTTCCAACCAGCACAACTAGTTTACTATCTTTCAAATGACAAAAATACCTTTTAGCGTTAACATTCTTGAAAACTTTTGAAATCTAGTGTTGCAGTGTTGAGTTGGAACAGTAATTACGTGGAAAGCAGGTATAACCGGGCCGGACGCAGAGGCATTTCAGTTTAATGAGCCATTGTGAACGAAATGTAGCGAGTGTCCCGACATGACTCAGATTATGGCAGTTATCTTGATGCTCCGGCAAACTGTTTGTACAACTTGTCTCAGAGTTTGAGCGCGGTAGTTAAATAGTTTTTCTTTTCTTTTAACATTGACGTACCTTCATAATAGGGAATATGCATCATATTTTTTATTTACTTTAATACAACCTCATTAATATAAAAAACAGTAGGAAAATAATAATTTTCTAATAACTATAAAAATAACCAAGATATAACACAACAAAGATTTATCTCTATCTCTTTCTCGCAAAACAGAATATAGTATGGAGATTGTATGGCGGCCGTGTACTATGACGTCATAGTCCATATCTGATCTCTCTCTCTAATCGCTGTCTGATTAGTACTTTAAAATGTTTATATCTTCCGTATTTCTCGGTCGATTTCAATTTTATTTTGACTGTACGTCATCTTTTTTACGGTATTTTCAAATTTTGTTAAGAAATCTGTTAAAAAAAATTCATGCATATTCCCCATTATTTTTCTTCTATTAAACTGCAGATTAAAATATGACATCGATGATATTGCCGATATACGAAAGATATACACACATTTTTTGCTCAAAGATTGTTGCGTAGTGGAACAATAAAACGAAATTAGTGCTTTGCAAAAGCTGAAAACTTTAAAGTAGTATTCTATAATCCTTGTTACCATTCCCTCTTCATGTAATCTGATTAGCTCAATGGACTTGTAGAACTCTCTGAAGTTTCGTATTCATCCATCAACCGTCTAAGATTAATTCGTTCAAGCATAATAATAATGTGATCCAATTTTTTAAAAACTCTTTAATTAAAACAGATTAATCACACCCACGTTCAATACAGATGCATTTTATCAAGCAATCAGTGCTTTTCCCGTTGATTTATGTTGCACAATAAAGACGTCGAGGTATTAAATATCAGGTGTTGGTATTTACGGAGGTTAGGCAGGTCCCGGCGACTTACTTGGCTCGTTTGTTACCGCCCTTCTACATTAACTAGGGTCATAGAAAATTACCTTTACAAAGAACGTTCGCGATTTTTCAACTTAATAGCAGATCGGTAATTTGAATTGCTGTCGTAAGTATTAAAGTGAAATGTTTACATTTAGTGTTTAATTATCTACTGGTCGTGCTGTGAGTTTGACGCATGTTCAGAATAATCGTCGTTTTTTGATTGCAAGGCATTTGAAGTATAAAGGAAAAGTAATTTAAAAAAGTCTAAGATATGTTATGAAATGAACCTATTATAATTAGACTTGATACTTGATAACGGATTTTTGCTGATTGTTTGTGATTTGTCATGGCAACTATTTTACGCACTGGAATTGCGTGAGACGTCGACAGAAATCCCGTCGTTTCTATCAATTGTGTTGTTTGCCGCGAGGCATCGTTAAGGTACTTCCCACTTCCCTAAGCAATCTCGTTTGCTTTCATAAATTTTCAATTTAAACCGATACCCGAAAGCACTTAGTTGTGGAGGGGAGATACTTTTAATCAAAAATGACTTATAGCCCTTCGGAGCCTGAAGGTAATTACGACCTTTTGGGATATGATAGTAGTGATCGTGCCGGTGTAAATGAGACCTAACGGGCCGCCGGTCGTGAGCGGCGCGTGCGCGGCGCGTGCAACGTCTAAATTTACAGGTGCAGCGGAAATTGTAAACAGAAGGGCAATTTGATATGGCTGGAAGATATTAAAAAAATCTTAAAAATGCAGTTTTCTCCGTTTATACTAATGTAGTGATGTACAGTTGAAAAGAAATTTCAGTATTTACGAAAGAATATTTCTGTTCTAATAGGATTAATCAATTCGTTAAAATTCAATCAAGTAGGATTAATAGAGTTAAAGATAGCTTATTTGTTGATAGTAGTTGCAGTATATTTTTTTTTTACTATGCCGTTATTGGTAGTAAATACCTAATCGCGCAAAGTTTCAGCACATTTCATTACTAACTCAGGTAGAATTACGTACTAGTATAAAAAACTGGCCAAGAGCATGTCGGACCTTGCTCAGTGTAGGGTTCCATAGTCGTAACTATAAGGTAAAAAATACGATGTAAAAAAAGTATAATTTAATTTAGCAATTACGTCCTTTTGTTGAGAAGCGCAGTTTATCGGCTATAACTCAAAAACGGTTAATCCGAACTTGTTGAAAATAATTTTCGTTGAAAGTATTAATTAAGCGTTATCTTTGTAATTTTTTTTATATTTTTCGGATACACGGTTTAGAAGATAGAGAGGAGGGGGGGGGGACACAAGTTTCACAACTTTCGGAGCGATTATTTCCAAAAGTATTCACTTACTCAAAAACACTACTTAAGAACCTTAAAATGTTTTAAAAAGAGCTGTCGAACTATGTACCACACGTTGATATTTTCTGTTTTTTTTTTTTCTTTTGTATCATGTATGTAGTGCCCCCCCGCCCTAAAAATATTTATTTGAATAATTTAACTACCAAACTAAGTAGCGGCTCATACAAGACACTTATATTCCAAATTTCATCAATATCCATCGTGCAGTTTTTGAGTAAAATGCCTGTGACATACGGACAGACGGACGGACAGACGGACGGACGGATATGACGAAACTATAAGGGTTCCGTTTTTGCCATTTTGGCTACGGAACCCTAAAAAATGTCCACTTCGAAACAACAAAGAAACGTCAAGCTAAACGAAAGCTCGCAAAAAAGGTCGATCTCGCCATATTTCCTCTTTGACAACGGATTTACAGGTGCCTTGCGCGAGCGCACGAAAACGATGATCAACGCAGAGATACCCGCCTTTATTACAACGCTGAGTTATGGACGTATCTGTCACGTCCATCGACCAAGACGTGCACTCCGAAAAGCGAAATCCGAAACCACGAATTCGCCCTCTCTCTTGTACACACGAACAATTACAAGTGAAGAGAGAAAGGGACGTAGTGAAAGAAATTTTGAAGTAGGAGTTTCATACTAAATCCTCATATTGATGCACCCGCTAAGGGCCTGTTCACACGTCGAGTCGTGATAGAAAATGAAATGTTGTTACATGACTTGAGCGAGCTTCGTTTGAGAAGTTTTGTCGTGTCGTGGGAAATGGTGCGGAGTGGTTTGATTTATGATTTATTATGGAAACAGCAGCTAGGACAGAAGGCGAAGGGATCTCGTGAGATCGAAGGGTTATTTTGCGAGAAAATGTGTTCATAGGAAATTCTTGAAACTATTTACAGTGAAGTTATAACATTAATTTATTAATATTGTATCATGTCATGTCTCATCAGCTCATCACTCAACTGTTCAAAGGATAATTGGAAGAGTCTTAAAGGATCTATCAAACGATCTCCGTACTTTGTCTTTCTTTTCGCAATAAAGTGTTTACATTTTAAAATCCGGAAATTGTAAAATGTTTAGGTAATTGTAACGATGGTACGTAATGGAGCCAAGGTAATGTTATTAAATTTTACAGGTTAGTTGGATGACTAACATTCTATAATCTACAGGGTGTCCCTAAAACCAACTTTTATACGATCAGGGCTGATAGACCAGCTCATAAGAACCTAGATTAAGCAAATTTGACCTCAGTAAAAATCTCTTAGTTTTCGAGATATTGACGTTTTTGTAAAACTCGTGCTAAGTGATACCCTGACTCGGTGTTTTGAGTGTCATTGCTAAAATATCAAGTACTTTACAAATCTGTTTTTTTGCTATGTGTGGCCAAATAACTATGCTATTGAACGTATTTTCTATTTTTGCTAATTTATTCATGCTGTGGACACAGTACAATAACAAAAAAAAATTATTCGATTTTTTTCAAATTTCACCTCTGACTTCGAACTAGCGTGGTGAAAAAAAATGTACCAACATAACCAGGCACTCAACGTAAAAAAATTGTGCATTTATTGTACTTTCTAAAATGGTATAAAATTTACTAAACACTGTAATAATTTTTGAAATAATGATATTTTGTTACAAAATTAACTGTCTGCCGCCTTCATCTCATACGATCCGGTTGAACTAAGTTTGCACCTGGCGTGCTTGACATCACATACAAATTAGGTGCAAACTTCACGTAATCGTCAATATCTCGAAAACTAAGAAATTTTTATGAGGTCGATTTTACTCAGTCTCGTTTTTTATGAGCTGGTTTATCAGCCCTGTTCGCCATTTTGTAAAAGTCGCGAATTTTGATAGCCTGGATCAGTCTTTCGAATGTCATGACTTCAAATTTCAGTATTTTCTTAATCTGCTTTTTGTTAAACATTACTTAATAATTATGCTATCATACCTTTTCTGTTCGAAATTCAAATTCTGGTACGAAATTTAACCAATGGAATATTGTAGTATAACCTCCTTTTGAATTAAAATGCTATTATCTTAAAAACTACGGTGTCTAGTGTGTAAAATCTTACTATTTTAAACTACATTATTTTTTTTTATTTTAGCATGGTAAATTTGTTTTAAGTATTACGCGATTCAAATCCGAGGTCATATTTTGAATCACGTAAAATCTAATTTATTTTGATAAGGTATGATAGCATAATTATTAAGTAATTCGCGACTTTTACAAAATGGCGAACAGGGCTGATAAACCAGCTCATAAAAAATGAGACTGAGTAAAATCGACCTCATAAAAATTTCTTAGTTTTCGAGATATTGACGATTACGTGAAGTTTGCACCTAATTTGTATGTGATGTCAAGCACGCCAGGTGCAAACTTAGTTCAACCGGATCGTATGAGATGAAGGCGGCAGACAGTTAATTTTGTAACAAAATATCATTATTTCAAAAATTATTACAGTATTTAGTAAATTTTATACCATTTTAGAAACTACAATAAATGCGCAATTTTTTTACGTTGAGTGCCTGGTTATGTTGGTACATTTTTTTTTCACCACGCTAGTTCGAAGTCAGAGGTGAAATTTGAAAAAAATCGAATATTTTTTTTTTGTTATTGTACTGTGTCCACAGCATGAATAAATTAGCTAAAATAGAAAATACGTTCAATAGCATAGTTATTTGGCCACACATAGCAAAAAACAGATTTGTAAAATACTTGATATTTTAGCAATGACACTCAAAACACCGAGTCAGGGTATCACTTAGCACGAGTTTTACAAAAACGTCAATATCTCGAAAACTAAGAGATTTTTACTGAGGTCAAATTTGCTTAATCTAGGTTCTTATGAGCTGGTCTATCAGACCTGATCGTATAAAAGTTGGTTTTAGGGACACCCTGTATATTGATAAACAAAAGTTAACCTTAATGGAATGATTCAGATTTGTACGAGTAGATATAATTTCTTGGCAACAATGAGTACCTAGATTAAACTGTATAATCGATTTCTTAACGAACAGATCATCTTATGATCTCTATCGAATTGGCTACGAGTACTGTACGACCCATAAACATTGTGTCCTTAGATATAATTCACCGGCAGTTACCAAAATTGCCGCGCACCCGGGTGTTGGCAGTTCACAACAATTGTTTAATCACCGGCAATTGCTAAATTGCCCAATTTCCAGCCATACAAATCGTTTGTTTTCTCAGAATCACCGTGAGTAAGACGGTGAGCCCCAACAATGACTCGTTGATTTGCAGAAAAACGCCTAAATGTGTCACTGGTAACTGTACAATGGAGATAATGACAATGACTTTAAGAGCTAAGCAGCTATGGCTGGAGAAAACTGCGGAAGTATTACACTAGAAAACTTTTTTTTTTTAAATATGCTGCGAAAAGTCGATTAACTAAATACTTCTGGCCATTATCTGATTGATCCGATGGGTGGTCAGTTAACAGTGGCTTCGTTTGTACCTAAATTTTGGTGTAAGTAACTATTCGAAGTTGATTATGTTTTGAGGAAATTTAAACTTAAATTTTCTATGAACTTACGCTTAGATATGGCATAGACACATAATGTCGATTATAACTGGATTATCCCGATATAATTGTACATTATTTATTTAAACTTCATTGCACGAAAGAAAACTTATCGCACAAAACGCGAACTTAATGCCGTAAGGCATTCTCTATCAGTTAACCTTTTAAGGCAAAGCAGATAGCTTGTGTAAATTCTTTTTCTTTCTCTTTTATTTCGATTCTGAGACGTTTATATTGGTATTAGGTTTAGTATATTATTTCTATGTTGATCTAAGTACGCGTATTATATTAACAAACGTATCGAGTTACATTGCCGGGTTGAGTACCAGCCGTGCCTTACAATGAAGACTTCTTTAGTTCCGCTTTATCGACCGTAACGGATATGACAACATGGTATGCGAATCATCTAAGTCGCTGATGACAATGCCTTGCCCCTTGGATCCAGGTTGCATACCTAAACTATGTAGCGATAATTATATCTGTTTCCTGGTATAGGTAGAAGAGAGTAAATAAGATCTACCGTAAGAAAAATAATTTCATAAATAACGTTATTTGTAGGTGTTAATTATTTCAACATATAATATTTTAGGCCTCACAGTAGGTAGTACCTAGTTACTCATTTGGGGACTTATTTTTGATCATAGATTAAAAGTAGCTTACGTTATGGCCAAAAAATGGTCCTAAAAGCTATTGATGGTATTTACAGGACCAAAAGTGCTATTAGAATGAGTAACCTCCATGATTTATTGACTGATCCATCCTGACATTTATTAACATCCGAAAATTTTATAGTATATTTATAGCGACTTAATAGGTAATCGCAGGCAATAAAGTAACAAAATAAAAATTACAATTGACTATTTGATTGCTTTATGAATGAATAGCTGAAGGAAGCGACGCGCCTTCGGGCAATTGTTGTCTCCATTATTCTACTCAAACACTCGTCTATGGTTATTACATTTATAAAGTGCATTGTGAATATTTATTTATTTGATGTCAATTTATTATATAAAATACTGTAATTTTCCCGCCGCTTGGTCCGCGAAGAAAAAAAAATGTAATCCTTTATTTAGGATAGTAAGATAAGGACCCAGGATTTTTAGCTAGCGCTGTACGAACTATGTATCTTTAAAATCTATCTACAATTCTACGTGCACAAAAACAGTCCTTATTGTTTAATCTACCGGTCTCTACAGTAATGTGGTAGAGTTTATTTAAACTGTATACTTATTTATCCGTTAATAACCTTGCCTTTTACCTAACTATTATATTGTCAATTTGTCTGATCTATATTGCTTTCTAACTAAGAGCGCAGTCTCATATAGATGCAAATGAATTCAAATATTATCTTGCCGGGCTAGTTAACCTTATTGTCTAAGCTTTCTTAGCCAATATCTCAGTCGTGTTGCTAGATTGTACGGTAAAACTCCCGTTGAGTACACAATGTCATTTCGTTTTCATTGATACATGATCCCAATACCAACATCGCATGTAAGTTGATCTCGTCATGAGACACCGTGGTCGTCGACAGCGATACCACGTATTATACGGTTAATTTCGTATTTTCCCTCGTTTTATGGAATTTCTTACTATATATTTGTTTTTAAAATCTGTACAATTTGGTGTTCGTGAAATTGTTTATCAAAATGTAAAAAAAAACTATAAAAATGTGTTCCTTTTTACAGTCTAAGTTGGTGACGTTATTAAATAATTATAAATCAGAATCGCTTAAAATATATATTAGTTCCGTAGATAACTAATTTCAAATAAATCCACTAGCTTTAATACCACAGTCAAGAAAATTCTTTAAACGATAGCGATATCTGCCATATAAAGCCAGTAATGTGTAAACAAATCCATTGCATGCTCGTTGATTGAAACATTTGTGAAAATCTGTGCGGAATCCGGAACGACGCGATTATAAAAACACGGAGAAAACGTTTGCATAAAATGGACGGCATCATTAAAAATGGGAGTAGAATACTTTACTAAGATTCATAGAGCGTAAAACTAGAATATTGCTTTGCACTGTTAAGTACAGAGGGAATTATTAACTAAATTAGATTTTCCTCTGTCTTCGTTTTTCATAGTGTATAATATGTGACGTTGTCATGGTAAAGGTAATATATTGTCGGTATTGAGTTATTGGTACCTCCTTATAGTTCAAAACATTCTCCTTCATATGCAAAAAGAACGAGATCGCTATGTTAAGTATTTTTTTTTAATATTTTTTTGATGTTTCAACATATCTTTGTACTGTTTTGAGATATTTGAGTTCAAAGTTTGAAAGCCTAAGAAACCTAGTTATAGGTTGAAGTTATGGAGATAGCGGTTTTAAAATGTTCCACATACATTATATTACTCGACAAATTATATGTTGTCTCTAACATTTTACATTTTATAGAAATAACACAATAATAATGCACGTAGGGTGTAGTCAAGAATCAAAAATATTTTATATAACTCAAAATCGACAGATTTTCAGCTGGCTTATGTTGTTTTCTGAATATGATGTAGGTAAGGTTTATAATAAAAATAATGAAACGACCATATCTCAAGGCATAATTTTTATTTATAATAAAACAAAAAAATCAACACTTACATAAAAAATATATAAAATCAACATTATAATTTTTAATTCTCATAGTTTACGTTAATTTAGGAACAAAACTAACTATCAAGTGTAATTAAACACAAAAGTAATCTAGTTTTCTATCAAAAAAGTGACTTCAAAGTTTAGTACTTTTAACATGATTTTTGTATGTAAAGTAGGTAATCTAGGGTACCACATTGTCGCTGTTCATAAGTTTAGAGAAATAAGAATTCTACTTCCATTATTTAACATAGTGTCCGAACTATAAGTGCAAATATCTAATAAAAATATTATTATCAATCAATAACATAACTTATTTTATAAAAAATAACAGTCTTTTCGTCAGCTTTACTAATTTAGATCAAATTTGTTAGTTTAACATTCCTAAGGGTCCCACATTGTCGCCTTATGACTTATGAGATCAAACTTATCATTAAGACTCATTATAATAAAAATTATTACTTACAAAAGTACCCCTTATTTATTTGTATTTAAGTTTTTGTTATGTAATTAATCAGTCAGTCCAGCGTGTTAGAGTGGGTGATAAGCGCGACGTGAACAATTCATACTTACTTAGTTAATGTTATTATTTTATGATAATTTTATATTTATAACGCATTTTATATCTGCAATTATTACATGTTATGTTTTCTAAATTATATTTATTTTTCATTTTCAAAGCAAACAAGTTTAATGAGTTTACTTCAAGCTTATGAGCGACAATGTGGTACCCTAGTCGGTAAACTTTGACTGTGTTTTTTTCCTACTTTTAGTTGAAACGTTTAACTTTTTATCAATACACCGTATTATTTTAAGTGTATAGAAGCTATTTTTAATCAAAACCAATTTTCGCTATTTTCGAGTTGATTAACAAAATCAGTGATATCTGGGAATCCATAAGCGACAAAGTGGTACCCTAACCATGATAACGTCACATATAATTATGTACTTCTTTTAGAACGGGGTAGAGTCCAGACGATAGTTGGGTAAAAAGTAGCTATCCTCTGTGTAACACTTTCTTGGCTTTTTAGCTCCTCGCTTGGCTATCCAAGTTTACCAAATTTTGGTTGGAATCTACATTGACCGTATAGTGATAAAATAAAAGACCTCTTTTAGTCCAATAAAAATATCTTTAGAACCAATGTCATCTTTTTCATAACTTTATACTTTTCTATAAATGTAAACTCTTACTTTTTGTCCATCGTAATTAGACTCGATTGATGCATCATTAAAGTTGTCATTTTATGAAAAACCTTGCATTTAAATCACACTCGTCAATCACAATCGAATGTATATTCGATTTCGCTCTGTCATTGATTGGCAATTGAGATGTAACAGCAATTTTTACATCACGCTTTCTCGAATAGCACGGTTGGCAATCATCCAGACGGACACGTATTATGTCTAATATCATTTACATTATTGCGTTCGTCTCCATTATCTGTAATGATATTATTGGAAGAGAAAGTGCAAGTGCCTGCTAAAGGTTGTAAAGAAAACTAGAAAACAAGAATATGCTTTTTGGCACACATTTACTTTCTGATACGTTTCAGCGGTTATTCATCTCATTTCTAGTACTTCTAGTAGATAGTTCTGTTCTGAAGATTTTTTTTCTATAGTTCTTCATTATGTCAGTGTATAGGCAATTAAAAAAATTCGACACTGTGTTAAGTATTATTGGTAACGGTGACAAATTCACATACACACCACGGTGCTTTATGCGTGTTTTTACACTGTATAGTGTAAAAACACGCATAAAGCACCGTGGTAGACTAAGCATAATGTTACATATGGACTAGTAATAAATCAAATGTTTATTATCAATTAGTAAAGTTAAATACCTACGTATGTTCGAGCGCTAGTCAAATAGAAAGTGAACAAACTAAAATTAACACCCAATAAACCTTGATGTTGACAGATTGTGATCACGAATAATTTATTGTTTATTATTCTATTCAAACAATAAAAGATGAATAACCGAAACCTCTTTATAAACGAGAAAACGTGTTTTAAAATCATTGTTTTCAATTAAATGATTCAAATATTATAAACTCAACGAATTTGCTCTTATAGTAAGCGTTTTTCGAGTGGCCTCCATGTTTAAATAATACTCATACCGATCATATCCCGATCTCTTCCCGTGTACATTTCTCAAAAACTCAGCAAAGCAAACTTTTTGAATGACTATTCAATCCTACATCCTATAACTGGAACTGTGTGGGTACGTGATCAACCCTATCTGATACGGTTATCCCGGTAATTCCACACGGTCGACCACGACCACGGCGCCGGTGCGACCGCGACTAGAGATGGGCGGTGGGTAAATACCCATGGTATTTACCGGGTAAATACCCGGGTATTTACCCAATCTACCCGGTAAATTGGGTAAATACCCAAATTGGTGGGTGTAAACTATTTGTTTAGTATTTTTTACAAATTTCATTAAAAATGTTGTTGATATATATACGTATAGTAAGAATAAATGCTATGGATAGCGAAATAGGCATCTTACGTTACATCAACAAAAGTAATGATACACTTTTTATTAGGGTGTCCAAGATTTTACGCAAATCCAAACTGAGTAACGCATACCCTCTAATTATGTTTGTTATGTGCTAAAATGCTCCTAAAACAAAAATCAGCTAATTCTGTGTATGGGAACCCGTGCCGACTTCCGGTTGAGCTAAGTTTGCACCTGGTTTCGAATCACATACCAACCAGGTGCAAACTTAACGCAACCAGGATTGAAGGGCGCAACTATTGTGGCTCTTTTTATATAATTAAATCGCATTTTATTATTTTGTACCAAAGGTGGCGACTAATTAAGAGCTAGAAAATATGTTTTGTTCATAGATTATATAAAATACTATTGCATTTTCAAAATTCAGCGAGTTCTTCATATCTGTGAAGTTACTGGAAGTGAAAAGCTTGAAATGCACATGTAGTTGCACACTCTGATTCTGTCTGATCAACTATCTTATAGAAATTCGTCATAATTAAACAAAAAAAGTCAAAGCAGAAGCTCAATCCGGGAATCTATTATATCTCGGTTGCGTTAAGTTTGCACCTGGTTGGTATGTGGTGCTAAGGAAACCAGGTGCAAACTTAGCTCAACTGGTTAATATGAAAAATTTAGGTTGAAGTCGGCACGGGTTCCCATACACAGAATGAGCTGATTTTTGGATTAGGGGCACTTTAGCACATAAAAAACATAATAAGAGGGTATGAGTTACTCAGTTTGGATTTTCGCAAAATCTGGGACACCCTACTTTTTAATTTTTGGTTTGTGTCTTGTTCGAGACGCTGACAATTTTAAGTATAATTGAAGGTTACAATCTAAATATGATGATAAAACCTGTGTCTAGAATATGTGAGTGCAATAAATGATCTCATAGAATCTTCTAGGAATCTCTAGAACCATCATAGATACCCAGATAGCTTCTTGTAACATATTATGAACTCCTAGATATCTTACATGGTAACATGGCCTTTATGAAGCCTACTTTAACATCTAGAACTTCATAAACACTATAATGTATCACAGAAGATTCTGGATCCTTAGTAAAACCACCTAGAAACTTCTAGATATGTCGAAAAACAGACGGGAAACTTGATAATTTTGTATATTGCTTAATTTGTAGACCCTGTAAATTTCATAAAACCTTCTCAAAACTTGACGGAAGCTTCAAAAAACCTTACAAGGACATTTAGGCGTATTATTGTTACATCTGGAACACATAAGCGTGGCTAGAAATACAAAAGAAGATTCTGGATTCCTTGTAAAACCACGTAAAGACTTCCAGATGTCTTATGTCATTTGGGAAACTTGATAATCTTATTAACATTTCATATATTATTTAATTTTTAGAATTCTGGAAACTTTATAAAATCATGTCAAAACTTTAAAGAAGCTTCAAGAAACCTCAAGTCTTCTGTTGGTTACCTATAGTAACATCTAGAATTCATAAAAATTACAAGAGTTACCACAGAAGATATTGGATTCTTTGTAGGGCTCTGAAAACTTCATAAGACCATGTCAAAACTTTACGGAAGCCTCGAGAAGGCCTTTTAGTTCCCTACTGTACATCTAGGATATTCATAAACATGACGAGAGATACCACAGAGAGATACCATATAATAATATTATTTCATTTGTAGGCTTCTAAAGACTTTATAAACGAAACTTAGAAATCTCTTAGATCTCTTTAAAACCTTGTAGTACCATCTATGAAGTTCGTAGGATCTAGTATAAATCCTATAGAACCATCCAGAAGATTACGTTTCTCTCTTCAAGACTGCATTTAGGGACCTCAAAGAAACTTTTAGAAATATGGTTAAACCTTCTATGAAATTCATAAAACATGAAGAAACTTTAATGTAACTTCTAGACGTTTCTAGACATCTTCTAGAAGCTTCTAGGAATCTGAAAACTTTAAAATACTGTGAAAACACTACTAGAGTACTCGTAGTATATTAAGTCCTCAAATAATTTCTAAAAGTTAACGATAAATTACCTATTTAGACACTTCGTAGAAAAATTTTTTCACGAAACTATAAAAACCCTTAAATAAAGTCTTAATAATTATACAACTTCACTTCTTTACTGAAATTGAAATAAAATTATTGGACAGCCTTTTGAATCTCATAGAACCAGCATGAGATGAGAGCACTAGTACTAGTCTTTACGGGAAGCTTATATATATTTTTTTTTTCATATAAAAAAATAAATTTAAAATCTGACTTCGAAAGTTTACAGAAAAACTCAATATCATTCCTTTAATAAAACAAACATATTTTATTAGGTACGATTAAATCAAATCAGATATAAACGCTAAGTCTGCAGAAAATATTCGGTAACAGTGCATTATCTAACAATCCAAGTTATATTATATCATTCCAATGACGACAAAATGTATTTTTCTTAATATTTTATCCCTTGCACAAATTAATTTATTCAATTGTTAATTATCTTGACTCTCAGTAGTTTCTACCCACCAAAATGGGTAGAAACGGGTAAATACCGGGTGGATTGGGTAAATACCCGGTATTTACCGGGTAAATACCCACGAGCGCCCATCTCTAACCGCGACCCGTCTAGGTTTATTGACCGTAATTTTGTGGTCGAATCAGTATGATACCAGCCAGTTTATAGTGTGCAATTGAAAGTAATTTCCCTTCAGCTAGGGTGGTGATAAGAGCCGTTGCGTGCGTAATTTCAATTTAATATTACATCCCGTAAGATGTATAAGATTACGTATTTTCTCTTAGGAGTTGACTGATACCATAGCATCGATCAATTATTTCTAAATGAAACGTGTAACTCGTTTTACATCAGTTTATTTTTTGTGTAAATATCTCTAAGATTATTTGATGTCTGTAGGATTGTTTAAGAGTACACTAATAAGACTTGTGTACCTACTACTCAAGTTAAATACATGCTGTTACGTGAAAACTATTAAATAGTACATAATCAGGTAATTAGATACAATTATTAGTTAACAATATGCCCATAAACCATAAAATGATGCGTGCTTGTTAATTTTGAGATAAATGTGGTACTTTTCACAAATCGCATTGTAAAATGTTGCATATTAGAAATATGAAACCAAACTCTATAACGCTTGGAAGAATGTTTTGATAATTGCTAATTCCGCGGCTCAAATGGTATTAAATTTGTATACCATTTATTGGTGACTTTACAATAGGTACGTCATTTAGGGGCTGAAGTGGATTAAAATTCAATAACTGTCTGTAAAAAGCTCGGCGTGAAAGAATTATACCCGACTATTGGTGTCACATATGTCAATGCGAGCGTGTTTGGTTTCACGGGAAAAATGTCGACTTTTCTATTTTTGAATCGCGCGTGCTAACAAAGCTCCGCGGGCGGCGTTGCAGCCCTGCAATTTGCGTTTATGGTCCCATTCATGCACCAGTATGAATGGAGACGCCCCTCTACCCGCCTCTTACAACCCACCCCACTTTCCCTCCGAAAAGCAGCAGGAAAATAACTGTTTATCTTTAAATGTTAAAAGCACCTTGTCTAAAGTACAATAAAGTTCATATTTTAAAATAATATAAACACGAAGAAATGTAATTTCTCAAGCTGGCAAAGAAAGCCGACTAAAGCAAAAGCGAAACTTCGAAATCGAAGTAAGCGCCTTCAATCTACGCTTATATAGGCAGTATGTGTTGTGGTTTATATTCCAACGGTTTTATTCGTTGCCGTACATCTCTTCAGTTTTAGAGCTGTGATTTAAAGCTAAACTGCGTGCATTTCCACCCACGTTGCATAATTTGCGCCTTTCTCACGTGGGAAAATTTCCGTAACTGCCTGTAATCTTACTAAATACTGTAACGAGCTTGATTGATGCTGTAAAATCATATTACGTTAATTAAATTAACCATGGGAACTATGTCTTAAAGCGATTTATTTATGGTTAAATTTAAAGCCTGTTTAGGGAAACTAGTCATTAAAATCACACTTGTCTCAAGGCTGAGAGATTGCCGTTAAGTTAAAGTAGCCATTAAATAGCGACTTATTAAGCAACCCTGTGGGAACTAATACATAATTTTATCATCATTGCATACTAATTCCCCTATAAATATTTTCGTGGGATTGGAGATCATTTAATATTAAAAGTGCATTGTTCATTCATGCACAGTAGGGATACAGGCATTTTGTGCAATGACAATACCCACGTTTGAATGGACCTACGCTTGAATTCACACCGAACTCGATCCCTAAATATTCTCGATAGGGGGTCAACTCAGAGGCTACCAAATCGAAACCATCTTCGCACTCTCCTCTATTTATTATATAGAGAAAAAGAGACAGCATGACTGTATTTTGAGTATGTAAGCACATTTCTAATTTTGGCAGCACTTTACATGGGTACGATAGGGTTGCCCTAATTAGGGGGCCCTCCGCTTTTGTCATTGCCATCACCACTTGGCAACCCTGATTTTAAGCTGATTATTTACAAAGAACAGGGGAAATCATTTTGTTCATTGAGGTGATTTAAACACACGCGTCCATTATGCACATGAAAATTTCACAAAGTTCTTTTTAACCCTAATTAAAAAAAGAGGTTAAAAAAAGAGGAAAAAAAAGAGTAATTTAAAAAAGAGGGGTGGTTAAAGTTTGACGCCAATGTCAGCGTGTCTCTTTTTGGTAAAAACAGTTTGAAGAGTATCAGCTCTTTTCCAAAATTATGTAAGGTATTTTCGGCATAAAATGGAATTTTAGTATAAAAGTATATTTAAAAACCCCCGACTAACAAAATCTCTGAAAAGTAAAAAATAATATGTACCTTACCTATCTATCTATTGGCCTTTTATGTTTTAAGATAAGTTGTTGTCCCTCGACAGCAACGTATCTTAAAACGTAAAAGGCCAATAGATAGGTAGGCACATATTATTTTTTACTTTTTAGATTTTTGTAATTGTACAAAGCAGCCATTTAATGAGAAATTGTAGGTACTTTTTATATTTACTTCTTGTATATTAAGTATGTATCTAGGTGTAGTAGGAGTAGCATTTTTAGCCGGTATTTTTTCCATTATTTTCAATTTTTGGTTTCTTATTTTATGTTTTAATCGGACAATCTAAAAAAAACATTTTTTTTGCTAAGTAACCCTCCATATATTGATACGTAAATAGCCGAAAGATGTATTGAAAACATCACAAATCCTCACCACGATAGTACAACATCATCTTTACATTTACTTCCGAATAGCTATGTTTAATTCTCATTCCTTTCTAAAATAGGCAATTTGTGTTATTAAGCCGAAATACATCTGCGACGCACGCTCTGTTGGTCACACTAGAAAGGCTAAAATTACACCCATCAGAGCTTTGTTAGGGCACGGACAGACAGGCGTCCGTCAAACAATTTTCCCCCGATACACATCTTGACGGAAGTCGGCCATTACCTTTGGCAAATATCGTTTTAAATCACAGCCAGATCTCGCATTAATCAATGAAAGTACGTGGCTTCTTCCGTTCATTGTTCGGGGGTAATGAGAGCAAGCTATTGTCTCTACGCGTTGACTTTGACGTTAATTGAATGTATCTGTTACAATTTTATGTAAGCCCATTTTGTAGACCAATTATTTATTAATAGAGTAAGCTAAGAAAAATGTACCAGTGCCTTCATCATCAACCTATCTTATATAGATATCTGTGATTTCAAGACGATTCGCGGCCAAGCTTATCCAGCTCTTGCCAGCCGCCTTGCGTAATGTGTAGCCCGTCTCTCCACCTAGCTTGCCAGTGACTTTATACCATGTTTGTCGATTCGCAGTTTCCACACAGTAACACGTTTATAGGAATATTTCTCAGTTTATTTGAGAGATATCGGTTATTATTCGCAAACAAATAAACAGGGAAATTGTTATTTTTTTTTTTGTAATTGCGCATGACGCGGGCGGAAATTCCCGGGCTTCCCGGGGCTATCTGCCCGTGCCCATTGTTCACGATTGTTTCAACAATATGAATGACATTGGTAGGTATCATATACAATACGATATGCACGCGTCAAATCATCCGGAAACTGTCAGTTGGTATGTCTACAAAACATTGCATTTATGACCGCACTATGTGTTTACAAACTTTTATTATAAGCGAACTCACTGGTTTCTCCTTAATGTCATGTATTCCGGCAGACCACTTTCTTTAAAGGCATTTTCTTCTAAATATTTATACAATACCTGTACCAGCATACTTAACTCAGAGCGGGTGAATAAATTATATAACTGCATAAATATGTAGAAGGGCTACGATCCGACCTGTACTGACCTTTCCCAAAACTGCTTATCTAAGTAACGGGTCACGATTCACATGTAACATGTAGAAAGAAGCGTATGATAATTAGTATGTCTGCACTTTTTACTTTTAAACCTTTTACTTATTCTTAATGGTTGTTTTTTTTTTGTTTCAGGTAAGAGAAGTTTTATGATAGTTACGAAAAATAGTAAATCACCGAAAAAGGTTAGTATTCATATTGATATCTACAAGAAGCACTGGACTACTCTCCGATCAAATACAATTTTTCTCGTGTTTCTTAAATAAATCATTGTCATAGGTTATACCTACTTATCAATTCCATCATTCTACTGACAATTTCTTTATCAACATATTACATGTCGTCTACATAACAAAAAAAAACATTACTATGTATCATTTACAAAGATGACGTGACACATTCAAAATATTTTTATGCATTTCACCTCTCTGGTTTATCATTAAATCGGGTCCACACGCCGATACTATCAGGATGTCGACTGCCTTCCTCTTTCTGCCTAATTCTCTCGAGATCCTAAGGCACTCAATTGCTTAGTGGCAAAAGGAATCTTATCTTAAATTTTAGAAAGTACGACAAGTACGTGTTTATACGTAAGATATAAAGATCTCATTTTATAAATATGCTGGTTTCATATGTTTTTACGTCAAAGCTACGGAAAGATTGTTACTTTTAATTCATAGTAAAATACGTCGATTTTATAGATATCTGTAATAAAATTAACAGTAACATGGAAACGATATCAAGAAATAGCCATATCTAATTGTATCCAACATTAGAAGTTGTAGTTTCTATGTTTTAAATATCTATCTGAGTGACCCTAGTTAATTCTCATAATCGTAAATTTAAACAACAATAATTATAATAAATACTACTTGTATTGTTCAATGACAGTAAGTAATGTGCATCTTGTACCTTATAATCCCACCAAAAACATAAATGTAAAAAAGGAGAGCCAAGTTCAATACAAAAATTATGCTAGGCTGTGGGCTTCGCCGCAAAAAGAATGGAGATCTAAATGAGTGCCAAGTCCTATGCAAAATCCAAATATGTAGGTATTTATAGGAACAGAATAACATTATGAACAAGTATTAAACTCTATTTCTTTGCTTTATTGGATACCTATTAATTCTGATAAAAACTGGCCAAGTTAAATCTAACCTAGTTTAAGATCTCACATTTTTAAATAACAGCAATAGTTATAGGTATCCAATAAAGCAAAGAAGCTAATAGATAAGATAGAGGAAGCTATATGTCAGTCAGTGAGTCAGTCAGTCATTCAGTGCTAAAATTTACGACTTTTTGACCTTCATATCTTTATAACCGTTTGAGCTAGCTTCATGAAATTTGGGCTTCTAGATGTCCTTACAGATATAATTAAACACACGTAGTTTTATGTGTTTACGTTAAAGAGGTTTTGAGTTATAGAAGGGTCAAAAGTGGCACCAAGTGGTTCGTGTAATATTACACTCGGCGCTGGCTAGCCAGTTTTGCTTGAACTTGGCTTGACACGCTGCCGCGTGTCTAGATAAACCAATAGGTACAGTTTGTTTATCTCATATACCTACAAATATCTACGCGCACTCAATGAGCCTCATTAACGCAAGATCTAGATCAAATTGTTTAGGCGATTGTGCTAAATTTTAAATAGCAAAGTAGGTAAGATAAAAGGTCATTTATTTAAGTAGGATTTTTATCACTTTTTAAATTTAATGTATCGTAATATTGTCTTAGGTTTCCGCGATTTTTATACGCGTTGTAAACAATTTAAACGGGTTAAATCCTATATATTACTTAATTTTATATCCCGACGTTTCGTAACCCTTAACACAATTCGTGGTCGCGGGTGACGTGATCCACGAATGTATTTTTTTTATTACAATTAGTGTGTTGTAGTTACAATAGTTCTTTCGAGAATAAAAAAGGGTCAGCAGTGTAACCAACTCCGATGCGTTCCGATGGATGGAGTATTTAAACTGCATTATTCATTCATAATCTCTTTGCTATCGCGATGTTGATTTTGATGCACGTGCAGTACTACGTATTCATATTAATGCAAGAATGAAAATGAATAGGGTACCTTAATAAACTTAAAATGAAATTCAATAACGCGTCGATTGAAGTGATAAGAAGACTAGTGTGCAGCGCATTAGTTATTACATAGTAACTGTAACACAAAATAATAGTATATGCCTGAAAATATTTTCCTCAGACAACGTCGACAAAACATGGCCAATCAATAAATGAGTTAATTAAATAAAACATCTCGATTAAAGCTTGATTGAATAACGCGTCGTTTAACAGTCCCACGATACAATTAAAGCAAATTTCAATGCCCATAGAGCTCTCGAGTCACACCAATCTCAATGTGAACTCATAGTATCCCTGGACCGCTTGTGCACAGCTCTTATTACCTAAGGAATAAGACTAATTTTGATGCTCGAATCCCATGTAAAAGCCCGGTGCAACGAGCGATGTTCGCAATTTACCACGTAATAGGTTTGTTTATTTAATTGTGTACGACATAAATATTAATCGTCGATCGTCGGCCGTCGAGGAACCCAGCGGGGTACCGACGGGGTTATTTATGTATTGTACACATGAGGAAACCTGACTAACAAACTGATTTAAATACTGTGAAGTAGGAGGTTCCTTGTTAATAAAATAAATGATCATTGGTCTTTGGCGAGGGAAACGAGACTGCTTTGATGTTTTAATTGCAAGTTAGGCTCGGTTGGCAACTCGTGCGCCTATTTGTACTCGGCCTGGCTTATATACATCAGCGATGAAGTTCTGTATAAGGTAGGCTGAGTGGTAGGTAGTGGTAATGGCCTCAGTGAGTGCTAATATGACATAATCTTAGTGAGCGAATCTGTGATAATGAGCACTTTCTGTCATGTTTAGCAAGTTCCTATGCAGTGCACATTCGACAGAGCGGGATACCTTAAGTACTTCAGGAAAATATTAGTATACATTCTGTTTTCTATTAGGCACTTACCTAGATTGACTAATAGAAAAGAGGGCCACCCGGAAGTCTGATTACTATTCTTCTATACATAGTTACTATTTCTTGCCCGGAAAAACTATTAGATGATCTGTACTGAAATACTTACTCGAAACTTTAGAGTCTGGCTTTTCTTCCGTTGAGCGATAATTAAACCTGACCTGATCTAAAACTCAGGTGACAACATAAACTAATAGGATTTGTTATTTGTATGAATATAAGTTTGTTCCTTGTCAATTGAACCCACTTAATGCGATTGTGTAATAAGTACTTTCAAGTAATTCCGTATTAAACCTTTAGGTGCTGGTTGTATTTTGTTTGTTACACAAAGAGCTAGCCACTTTGTCACTCGAATGGTTGCCGACCTCCTGCCAAGCGAACCAGGCTCTCAGAATGCCTCAATTGTATTTATAAAAGAAAGTGTCGTAACTTAGCACCACACTGTGCCACTGGTGCACGTTGATGCATTTTATAACCCTCCTTTCTATGCGGTGGACGTTCGAATTTACGTTGCCTTTGGATTTAATGACATACTGTTAAGTCCAGTGCCCACAACTTCATCCCGTATGTGCTGCTGGCATGTTAGAGATGGATTTACTATATTGATTTGCCATATAACGCGTTTGCCGACTGTTTTATTGGACAAGTTAAATATCAGGTTGGCTTTCGACGTCCAGTCTAACATAATCATAGTGTTCTTGCTGCTTAGATAATTTATTGCGTTTGTTTTGATTTCCACATATACTTACATCGGTTACCTATCTGAAACACTAAAAACGTTAGTCCGAATTTCGTTTCGGCAAAAACTATTCGACAAATATCGTTTCAATTTTTTTTCGTTTGTCCGAATTTTCATTTCGAATTATTACGATTCGGCATTTATTGGTTCGGTTTTTTAATCATTCGACAAATTACGGTTTGCCCTAAATCTCGTTTCACCATAATATCAGTTACCCGAAGTAACGTTTCGATTTATTCACCATTCGACTTTTTTCGATTGACTTTGATTTCATTTGTCCGATGTAACGATTCGATTTTTAACTATTCGACATGTGTACAGCTGGCATTACAATTTACAATTATTTATTTTTATACCTGGCAAACTAGTCTGCAAGAATCTACCCGCTTTGTACTTTGATAAAGATAACCTTACCCGCCACATAAAACTTGTTATAGTGTATTATTAAAGCTAATACTGAGTAGTACAGTGCGATAGTGAAAACTTATTTAAATATGTCTGACGTAACCTACTTTTTTCCTAGCAGTTCGTTTTTGTTGGGGGACGCAGTTCAAACCTAACCTAACCTATTTTTCTGGTAGCAGTTCGTTTTTGTAACCTAACCTATTTTTCTGGTAGCAGTTCGTTTTTGTTGGGGGACGCAGTTCAAACCTAACCTAACCTACTTTTTTACCTAATTGAACCTTTGTTTTGGGTTTTTTTTCCGTGCGGGGGGCTTCGCCCCCCGAGCCCCCCTTGTGGGGGGCTCCGCCCCCCCGTCCCCCCTTTGTCCTTCTGCCTATATAAGTTTTCTGTGAAAGTCACTTCCCCAAACGGCCACTTTTTTATGAACCAACCTAACCTACTGACCTTTCCCTAAAAAACTAATAATAACTAATTTTCTTCTCTAAAATAACATTTATTTTAGATTTAGGGAAACATACCTCTGCCGAGAAATAACTTGGGATATCGTTAAAAGGTAAACTGAAAATATGTCTAAACGTATCCAGTGCGAAAAGTATCATTGGGTAAATGAAAAATGGGCAACGAAACAAAATACGTAACAATTCATAGGGCAAGTGAATGAGATGGGAAACGTTTTTCGGACAAATGAAACTTTTACTAAACGTGAAATGGTGAACAGAAAAAAATACGAAACCTGTCATCGGACAAACGATAATAATTCGAATAGTTTTTGGCCAAATGAAATTCGGTGAATGGTTTTTAGTGTTTGCGATAGGTTACCACTTACATCACTATACGTAAATAAATTACATAGTTTCAATAGTTATGCTAGATTAACATCATTGAACGAAAATGTCGGAATCAAAGTCGATGTCATTTAGGCAAACTACTTAATTTTTCGAGTATAAATGAGTGTTCAGATTTTTTTTTCCTCCCCCTCAAACTTTAATCACGTACTTTTTGGAAACATTTGACGTATACATAGTACGATTAAAACTAACACAATCTATGATTAATCGTATAACATTTTCAATAAATACACCGTGCCCCCGAGTAACCCGAAAAACTGTAACTATAGATTCTAACAACTATTAGGAGTAAAAAAAGTTATATGATGTATAGTCGAAAAACGGTTATTTTCCGAGATATTCATTATTTTTTAAATGAATACTCCCAAGTGTGTAACAAGCCCTAATAAATGTGACTAAGATACTTTTACATTTTTTGTTAAATCTTTTAACGAAACAGCAATTAACCTTCGCAGTATTTGATGGTAAGTGACTACGAGTCCAAAAATGTCCTTTTGTTTCCATTTTAGCTTTTTTTCCTTTTTGATATCTTTCCTCAAGCACCTAAGGAGTTAAAAGGACATGTTTATAAGGAGCTCAATTTACTAATTTATTTTGTTCCATAAGACTATTAATGGAAAATGACAAAGTTCGACCTATGTTGATATAACGTTATTTATTTGTAATACCATCAGGAATACGTGGTTAAAAATTTTCGGGTTATTCGGTGGCAAGGTGTATATCTTTTAGAAAATACATCGAGTCTAGCGCCTTATTATGGATTTCTTAGACGTGCTTATGTCATTTACGTGGACATTAGCCAACCAATTCGCGTCCCATGCACCGTTCCAAACGTATGCACTTTCCAACGGTTAAATAATAATGACCTATAGGGAATTCCTGAACGCATACTACTTAACTTATAGCGCCTTTTCAATATTAATACCTAATGGCTGTTCATCAATTCGATCACGTTTCAATAGCGTCCTTTATAAGAACTAACGGCTTCTTATAGGTCGGTTATGTGGGTCTATACCTATACTATTCGGGTCGATATTTGGCCACCCTTTCACTTATTGTTCGGTGTGCCCATTTTTTTGGTGTTAATATGGCTTATCAGTGAGGTCAAGGGATTAGGTTTAAATTTAATTCAAGAATGTACGAATATGTATTCATACATTCTTAAACCAACCATGTACTGAAGGTTAGCCTAATTAAGAGTAATGATGGCTTTTTTCATACTATCACACAGGTTAGGTGTCATGATATATCAAACAGTTGGATGACGTTAGTTTTACCGAGGCTTCCTATTTTGGTGTATTTAAAGCTTTTAAATAATAAATATCAGTAACGACTATACATATAGGACTGATTTGGACATTACATATTCGATGAATGATTTGTAAAGCAGTTCCACACGTGGGTGCTTTAACCTGTAGCCAATCACCACGTGGGCTATTGTTGCCACCCTTGTCTCTATTATCGGCTGTCCTCAGTTTCGTAATCGTGTGTTGACAGCTTTATTTTTATTTAACTGTATTGTTGACAAAGAGGCGGTTTATAACTGCGTTGCGCGCCTAATGGTTTTCTATTGAAATTTAAGAATAATGCATTTGAGGTTAATTATAGCTGGTTGTCTGTGGACTTTCCAATTTCTTTCTGGAATGTCTATTAAAAATAACACTAATGTGTATGCACGAGCATTGTATTCAATTTTTTTCTGAGATCGAGACGAGAATATAATATATATATATTTGCTTCCATGGTCAATCTAACATTCGTTAACGTAAGTTAACTACGTCGAAGAAGAAGTTAACTAGAAGTGACTACTTCATAGTTCCGTTACTTTTCATTACCGTCACATGAATATTGAACCATACTAAATAATGTGCCCACTTACGAGTACTACAAAGTTTATAATCTTATATAGGTAAATAACATGGTTCATTAAGTTTACAACAATCCCCTGTATACATTAAGTACCTATATCGTAATGAAAGGGTATTAGTATTAGAGTTGAATTATGTATTTTTTGTATTCAAGAGTAGTTTTTGTACCCAAAGGCCGTAGCAGGATAAGGGAAGAAAAAATGCCCTCGAATGATTAAGAGCTGTTTATTTTTTCTATAGTTGCTTTCATTTAGTTGTATAATTTTGCAAAATTTGGTTGAAAAATTCCCAGTGGTTCAGCCGGGAAAAAATAAAAACAAAATTTATGAAATTTGACGTATCTCTAAAACTATAACTCTTTGTCATTATATCTTTAATTCATTTTGGTTAATTAAATAGTATGTATGCCTTAAAAGAAAATTGAGTCTCTATCTTTACAATTTCTGTAAAAAACACGTAAGTCAAAATTTCAAAAAAAAGTTTTTTTGATTCCTGAAAGAGTGACCACTCTAAGTAATATTTCTAAAAAAGCCTTATTTAACGATCTGTCAGTCATATAAGTTTGACGGTTAAAATCGAAAAGCAACAGTGTCAAAATTAAAAAACTATGTTGGTCGGATTCTGTTACATTTTATTCTTATACTAATCTAATCTAATACAGCCAAAGAACTTAAAAATAAATCTTCTTTGTAAAGAATTAAAAATAAATCAATTTTTGACATTCCCATTAATATTGGCTTGAAAATATACAGGGTGGTTTTCGATAATCTGTACATATGAAAAGGGGTGAAATTTCAGCCAATTTTATCGGTAAAACTGATTTTAATTTTTGTTTGTGGTCATTCGTTTTTTTTTTACAGATTTTTAAACTTTCAGTGAAATTTTCGGCAGTACACCTACATCTATTTGCCACGATATAACTTTTGATCTAATTGCTTAAAATTGTAAGAAAAAATTGCAGGGTCATGGCAATAGACACGTTATTTAGTAGCAATAACAATAAGCCACCGACTTGAAGAAAAAATCGTCAAAAAAAAATATAATTGTGATAAACGGCTGTTTTTTTTTCACGGAAAACACCGTTTTTCTCGAAAGTTTGCGAATATTGTGACCATTTTTTCATGCTTATTTTCGTTTAGCACTTAATTGTGATCTTAAAAACATTTTTTCTTACAGCTTTGAACAATAAGATCAAAAGTTATACTGCGTCAAACAGATGTACTGCCCAAAATTTCATAGAAAACTGTAAAAATCTGTAAAAAAATTTTTTTGCCCAGAAACAAAAATTAAAGTCATTTGTACCGATAAAATCAGTTGGAATTTCACCCCTTTTAATATGTACAAATTATCGAAAACCACCCTGTATTTGTATTAATTGTCGCCTTTTAACTTATAAAACCTTTTTTTTCAAATAGGTAATCATCATTATTTGTAATTAAGCCTTACTTATCGTTTCACCAGATATATTCATTCGTAGGTAGGGTGTTGATCACACATTGCCGCAATAGGCTAGATGACTAAAAAAAACTGTTTAGTCCGTCTGTTACATTATGAAAAAATATTGTACACGTATTTTTTGTTTTGTTTGACAAACAAAAACTGACGAGGATAAAGTGCTTAGAAGTTTCGAGTGACGTCACTCTTGAGTACAATTTTCACTCAGAAGTGACGTCACAAGCCCCCACTCCAGAAGTTTGAAGATCTATAACTTTGTCGATTTTTAATCTATATATATAAAAGGCAAAGTCCTGACTGACTCATCAACGCACAGCCGAAACTACTGAAGCAAAGAACCTGAAATTTTCACAGTAGAATGGTTATATGACGTAGGTGCGAGATAAGAACGGATTTTTCGAAATTCATTCCCTAAGAGGTTCAAATAGGGGTTCAAAATTTGTATGGGGACTTTAATTTTTTTTAAGTAAGTGGTTTGAAACTCCACGTATAGACTTTCTATAAAAAATATAGAAAAGTAATTTCACCGTTTTTCGAAATTCATCCTCTGAAGGGTTAAAATGGGGGTTGAAAGTTTGTATGGAGAGTCAACGATCTTTTTAAGTAAGAGGTTTGAAACTTCATGCTTACATTCGACATTAGAATAAAAGAAAACTGTTTTCACCGTTTTTCGAAATTCATCCTCCAAGGGGTTTAAAAGGGAGTTGAAAGTTTGTATCGAGACGCTACGATCTTTTTAAGTAAGAGGTTTAAAACTTCACGTTTAGATTCTTCATTTAAATCAATGAAAAGTAATTTCACCGTTTTTTGAAATTCATTCTCTAAGGGGTTTCAATGGGGGGTGAAAGTTGGTATCAGGACGCTACGATCTTTTTAAGTAGGTAAGAGGTTTGAAAGTTCATGTTTAGATTTTTCATTAGAATAAAAAAAGTGATTTCACCGGTTTTCGAAATTCATCCTCCGAGGGGTTAAAATGGGGGTTGAAGGTTTGTATGGAGTGTCAACGATGTTTAAAGTAAGAGGTTTGAAACTTCATGCTTAGATTCTTCATTAGAATAAAAGAAAACTGTTTTCACCGTTTTTCGAAATTCATCCTCCATGGGGTTTAAAAGGGGGTTGAAAGTTTGTATCGAGACTCTGCGATCTTTTTAAGTAAGAAGTTTAAAACTTCATGTTTAGACTCTTTATTAGAATAAAAGAAAAGCAATTTCACCATTTTTCGAAATTCACCCTCGAAGGGGTTTAAATAGGGGTTGAAAAATTGTATCGGGACTTTACGATCTTTTTAAGTAAGAGGTATGAAACTTCATGTTTAAATTCTTTATTGTTATAAAAGAAGAGTGTTTTCACCTTCTTTTGGAATTCATCCCCGAAAAGCTTAAATAGGGTTTGAGAGTTTGTATCGGGAATATATGATTTTTACATTAGGAGATCTAAGACATCATAGACTTTTTATAATGAGCCAAGAAAAGCTATATTACCGTTTTCCGAAATTCATCTCATATAGGAATATAATAGATTTTGAAAGTTTGAAAGACAGAACAAAAACTCATAGATCTAGAAACTTTACATGTGCAGAGGTTCTTATTCCCCTTTAGGGGTTTAAACGGGTTGAATATTTGCATGGGAAGGTTTGAAACTTTACGTATAGACAGTTTATTAAATTTAAAGAAAAGTGATTCTACAGTTTTTCGAAATTCATTCTCTAAGGGACTAAAGTCGGGGTTGAAATTGTATACTTGGGACATGATTTTCAAAGTAGGAAATCTGCGACTTGATATGTACACTCTTCATTATACATATGTCAAGAAAAGAAACTTTGCAGGTTTTCGAAATTCATACCCAATTAAATGGAGATATATAGGGTTTGAAAATTTGAATTTGGACAGTCATTAACTACTAAATCTAGAAACTTGAAATATGCTGATTATAAACATTATGTATACAACATAAAAATAATAAAAAAGTTTTTTTGAACATTCGTATTTTAAAGGTATTAACGTTTGTATTGAGAATGATTCTTGCAGTTAGAGGTATAATGTTACATAAAAATCCTGTTTACTATAAAACCAAAAAAATATATATACACACATTCTTAAAAAGTCGTCCTCTAAGGCGTTTAGTGCGGATTAAAAGTTTGTAGAGGTTAGGTACCTATGATTTTTGAAATGGGAGATCTGAGACTTATCACGTTTTTTCGAAACTCATCCCCAGGGGGACTAAAAGGGGTTGCTTCTTAGGGGGTACTGCTTCGCGCACCGCCAGTTTTACGTGGTTTTGGTAAAGTAGAAAGCGGTACTACCCCTAGCTTAGTCTGCGGTAAAATATGTGCACCTTTAACCACCCACATGGGCATTCGAATTTCGCGCGGACGAAGTCGCGGGCAACAGCTAGTATTTTGATAAACCAAAAAATACGTGTCCCATATTTTTCCATAATCTAACTGACGGACTAAATAGAATTACATATTTTTAACCCAGTCATCATCCCTATTGTGTACTACCTATCGCACGCAAGATATTTATCAAAAATCATGCAGCCTGCCGAAATTCTTAGTGGATTTTTTTTGAGAAACGGTATTAGTGTTACCGTTAATGAAGATAGCGATAGTGATTCAAATAAGAAGTAAAAGACATTTTTAAGTTGATACATATTCGAGTAAATGCCATAAATTTATTTTATTTTTAGTTCTTTACACAGAATATTTATGTTTAAGTTCTTTGGCTGTATTAGAATTGTATAAGAATAAAATGTAACAGAATCCGACCAACATAGTTTTTTAATTTTGACACTGTTGCTTTTCGATTTTAACCGTCAAACTTATATGACTGACAGATCGTTAAATAAGGCTTTTTTAGAAATGTCACTTAGAGTGGTCACTCCTTCAGGAATCAAAAAAACTTTTTTTTGAAATTTTGACTTACGTGTTTTTTACAGAAATTGTAAAGATAGAGACTCAATTTTCTTTTAAGGCATACGTACTATTTAATTAACCAAAATGAATTAAAGATATTATGATAAAGAGTTATAGTTTTAGAGATACGTCAAATTTTATAAATTTTGTTTTTATTTTTTCCCGGCTGAACCACTGGGAATTTTTTAACCAAACTTTGCACAATTATACAACTAAATGAAAGCAACTATAGAAAAAATAAACAGTTCTTAATCATTCAAGGGCATTTTTTCTTCCCTTATCCTGCTACGGCCTTTTGTCATTAGGTGCATATTTGTATCGGTGTCCGTCAAGATAGCGTACACCGTAAAGGTATTCAGAATCTGATGCAGCCAATAAATAGTACCCAAATAGTACCGACGAAATACCTAGGTAAAAAAAATAGTACCCTTAAACTTTCTGAAATATAAGGCCTGTTCACGGTGTACGCTACCGGGCGTCAAGCTGGCGTACACCGTTTGTATCTCTGGAACGGCTTTGTTTTTGGAAACGCTTTATATCTCAAAAAATAGTACCCAAATAGTACCCTAGGGCCCTAAAATTTCATTTCTCTAGCTATCGTAGAAGCCGAGATATAGTGAGCTCTTTCTATAAGAAATTCCCGGCGCCAGCTTGACGGTGTGAAATTTTATACACCGTTAAGTCATGGAATATCTCGGCTTCTACGATAACTAGAGAAATGAAATTTTAGGGCCCTAGGGTACTATTTTTTGAGATATAAAGCGTTTCCAAAAACAAAGCCGTTCCAGAGATACAAACGATGTACGCCAGCTTGACGCCCGGTAGCGTACACCGTGAACAGGCCTTATATTTCAGAAAGTATAAGGGTACTATTTTTTTCACCTAGGTATTTCGTCGGTACTATTTGGGTACTATTTATTGGCTGCACCAGATTCTGAATATCTTTACGGTGTACGCTATCTTGACGGACACTTGTATCGATATGTTTTAAGGAAACAATAAAACTAGTATAATAATTGTTTTTGCATCTTATTTAAAATTGAATGTATTCAAAATGAAGCTTTGTTTTTAATGTCTTCTTATATTGTTCGTTAAAATATTCCTTACCATAGCTTCGCTCAGATCTCCAAATTCTTCCCTAATAAGGTTTCTATTATTAGCCTCCACACATGTCATTGACCTGCGAATGTCATATCATATTAAGTCAGTTTACCCATTGGCCTACGGGGAGCTCCGGAGTTATTTTTGCCGCTGCCATCTGCCGCCCGTTTTCCTGTCGTTCACGGACCATTTTCTATCCCGTATACTAACTAGTACGCGTTAAGGTAAAAATACACATGCCGGTTGCTTGCACATAGGTATGCGAGCTTCTTGTACGTGCTGGCTACTTACTATCTTACGTTGCCATCGAATTTTATGCCTAGAGCTGAAAATAAATAGAATGTTCTGTTTCCATATACTAGTACGCGTTTTTTTAAAAAAGCGTGTAATTTAAAAATCATATGATAGTTTACGCCCAGGTTGTAGAATCGCCACCGAACGATACTAAATTATTTCTAGATTCATCCTAGAACCGAAATGCTACAAGAAACAGGCATGTAGGTACAAGTCACATGCCGCGAAACAAATTTACTTAAAAATGTGGCCGCGGATAGTAAACCTGATTGCAGGATTGTAAGCCCCCCCCCCCCCACTTGGTTAGGAATGCTATCAAAGAGGTTACCGTGCTCATAGGTCTATACAGCGTCAAAAAAATTGAAAATGTATCCAATGTACAAATTAAGGTGGGTATGTTGGCATGCAAGCTACTCCATTTTGATGCCATGTGTATTCCCGGCTTTACGCGGTTATTCCTGAAAGTCTGCGGCAGTTAATTTCCTGTTGGAATCGATATGAGTATAGTAAACGTCAAAAGTACCTCGTTGATTTTAGTTCATTGACGCTGTAAGTAAAGATACTGCGACAAGGTATAATCACAAGGTTTATTTTTTTAATATATTGCTATGTGTGATCCATTCTGACGTCAAATATATAGTACATAATAGTATAGTAAAATGATCAGCTCCTTTTGATGCTTATACCTACATACCTCGACATGGTTGGACGCTCAACATGGTTTCAGACCGAGGCGGTCGGTTGAAACTAATTTTCTGACCCTGGTTGACTCCATTTCAGAACATTTAGATAATGGTATACAGGTCGACGTGTTGTACTTAGACTTTCAAAAAGCATTTGATCGCGTTGACAATGATTTGCTACTGAGAAAACTATGTAATATTGGTTTTACACCTAAGCTGATACGTATGTTTGCCAGTTACCTTCGCGACAGGCAGCAATATGTACAGCACGGATGCTATGTATCTAAACCTTACCATACCCGTTCTGGAGTCAGCCAGGGTTCGATCCTTGGCCCAATGTTGTTCGGCATTTTAATAAATGACTTGGCCTTGGTTCCAAAGTGCGCTAAGTGCTTGCTATATGCCGACGACCTGAAGGTTATTTATGGTATACAGCAACCAGCAGATAGTGAATCTCTTCAAAGGGACATCGACCTGGTATTCCAATGGAGTGTTGATAACAGACTGCTCTTCAATTCTAAAAAGTGCTCTATAATGACTTTTAGTCGCTCCAAAACTCCCTTGATCGCAAATTATCGGTTAGGCAATGAGCTTATAGAGCGGGTCAATTCAATGAAAGATCTTGGTGTCATTTTCGATCCAAATCTCAACTTCCACGAGCATATAAAAGCGCTAGCTGTGGAATGCTATCGACGATTGGGATTTGTTATCCGTAATAGCCGCGATTTTTTTAACCCTCAAGCTATTAAGATTGTTTACTATGCTCTAGTCCGGAGCAAACTTGAGGCTGCCTCTATGATATGGAGCCCCTACGAGACCTCTTATATCTTACTGTTGGAGAAAATCCAGAAAGCGTTTCTTAGATTTTATTATAAAAAAGTATATGGATATTATCCATTCCTGTACCCTTCCAAATTTCTCCTTGGCACCCTGGGGCTTAACTCCCTAGAAGTAAGGCGTAATTTTGGAGTTTTGTCTTTTGCGAGCAGGATATTAAGAGGAGATTCGGACTGCCTCGATTTAGTGTGCCAACTCGTCCGCTTAAAGGTTCCCTTCCTTTCCAAACCTAAAATGAACCTCCGCCCGCGCCATTGCCACCTTCTTGCAGTGCCAACAACGCGTACAGTGTCGCGTCGGAATTCTCCGCTTATCCGTGCTCTGCAACACCTTAACGCGCTTCTTGCGTCGGCACCAGAATGCGATATTTTTGCATGTAGATGGGCGACAGTTTGTAGAGAATGTCTGAGGTTCTGTGAGGCGATGGATACGCGTCAATCGACCATAATATGTTAATTTGTGTAGCTATAAGATTGGACTTTTTGTAATATTTGTTGCTATTTGTATTTGTTTTTTTTTTTTTCTAACTACACATATGATTTCCACAGTGTCTTAGTTTTAACTGTAATGCTGTGTTTAATATTGAATAAATGAAATACCTACATATAAAACAGTTCCATCACTGACAGACAACACTGTACACACAACATAGCACTGCATATAGTGGGATGATATTTAAACCGATGTTCTTCAGGGGACCTCGGAGAGGGGCACAACTTCAGTTTTACCAAAAGTGGTCAATATTGACCAAACAGGACACAGACCAACCAAAAAAAAAAGGACCTAGTGGTGGATTAAGAAGGCATTTTTTATAAATTCAACCTTTAAAGAGTTGAAAAGGGTGTTGAAAAATTTTATGATAAAGCCGGAAATTCACGAGGAGTAGGATAGATAATATTGGTACCCTTGGTTGCGCCTCGTGTCTGTACAGCCCTTCCTGTTGGTTGATTACTGCACTCTTATCTACTATGCCGGGGCTTAGTGATAATTTTATCTGTTTTATCATTATTATTGCACATTTATGTAAATATTCATGGGTTTAAATAACTAGTAGTTATGTACTAGTAGTGTAAAATATGAATTGTATACGATTCAAAAGGATAATTCGTGCATGAAACGAATACTCGCTGTTTCCTTATTTGAAAACAATGGTTAAGGATGATTTAATTTAAATCATCAAGTTCACCATGAATCACCATTATAGACATTTCATTGATTAAGTCATGTGAACACTAATAAAACTCGAGTTAATGTCATCACCGTAACAACAAAAAACCGTCCTCTCAATCCTCCTGCTACCCGTAAAACTAAAGTGTAGACATAAAATTATGATCGCATATTTACGTCCCTCGCTTGCAGCTCGGGCCGCAAACATCTGCGATCTCGGCCTTTCTTTGTTTTACCACCTTACCCTAGTTGAGTAATGTACTATAGTAGCATCAGAAACCAAGATGGTTTTATACATTACTGTACGTCTACCGAAATTGTTTTAATTAAAAAAGTAATGAATAAAAGTGAAAAATGTGGAATGTTACATCTCTTGTGTTAATCGATTTTTCACGATTACAAAATTACGTCCAATTACAACGTACGATGAGCCCTGTAAGTACTGCATGTGAGTTAACATGATAGGCGCGTACGCAGAGGCGCCTCCTGACATCGATACATAAATTCGATCCCACGATTCGATTCGATCGCTGTAATTACTAGCAACGTCGTGTACTTAATACGTGGACTTCCGACGATTATCCATACGACCCAACTCGTTATTATGGGAATTGATTTTATTGAGAAATGGCTAGCCATGGCAATTTCGTAATGCGCTTTACTTGTTGCTTGGTTAACTGCTGGGTAAGTTACTACGATAAACAATCATCTATTACGTAAGAAAACTGAGTTTTATTGTTTTTTTTGAGGTACCTAAACATGACTTTTGTCGTTAGTGTATTTGTATATGTTTTCATGTAAATAGTTTGCTGCAGCCGGTGCAGGTTTTTGTATACCTGTCATCATTCCCGAGCGCATTTTCTCATTTCCTCGCTTTTGCAGCGATCGCAGATTTAGTCAGATGTGAGTCAGACTTTTACATGTATCTAGAAAGGTCGGTTAGACTGGCTTCTTAAGTTATCAACATCAGTGGGTAGCTATATTCTCAGTATAGATAGACTTATTAGTATTTTCTGTATCCTCTTCTAATAAAACTCTGCCACTCATAGGTTATTCACTTGTCAGTTCATTGGCTCAGATTTGTATCAAATCATTGTAACATTAATCTGCAATGCAACTTGTACCGAGACGCGCAAGTCATCTCCGATTTAAGATAACATAGATCAAGTCCATAACCGCAACCATTTTAGCTGTCACGAGTAATTAGTGGCGTACTGGTTCTGAAGTGATATATCGCTACAAATAAAAATGCATAAAGTGAAACAATAGACCACTTTCATCCCAAACTTAATAGAGCACGCACCATGGTCTGAATTTTATTACTTTTGTGTATCGACTTAGCGCGTTTTGGTTTTAAAGATAAGATGTATTACATTGTATAATTACACGCTTCGACACACGTGGCGTGGACGATGCTCCCAGAATAGTAAAAGACGGCTATTTCGGGAGTTTCCGTATCACAGGACGATAAAATGATATATGAGTGTAATATGTATTTTAATGTACCCATCTAATCTTTACTGGTAAAATGCGAATTTTTACAATGTCATTACTCTCTGCTGCGTGCGCGCTGCATATTGAAGAGATGAATGATGTTTGTTTAAATTAGCAACCACTCTTACCAACACAAAATTAATTACTGTTCTCCTTAATCTCTATACAAATGGTGATGACAGGGAATTCACTTTGCCTGAGTTTGAATGGTAATGGTTATTAGCATATAGGTAATTGCCTACATTATTGAATACAACACCGCGCCTCAAAGCTTTATTAGTAAACGTTATATAATTAACTGACTAGACTACATTTAGAGGAATAGTCACACCTAATGTCCAATTAGAGGCAGTACATTTGAACGCAACTTCGCAATCTCGCTCATCTGCCGCTGCCGTCTCCGCGTGCAATCCTATTACCCGAGACTCGACCCGTTCCGATTGCACGCTCTCCAACGAAGATAAATAAGCCCGGAATCATGAGAAGACTAGTACATAACCGTCGATGCAATCCGCTGACAACAAACGTGACGTTCGAAGCTAGATATCGCAATGAAGCTGGGAAACACACGAAGCGTTTCTAACGAGAATGTTGCAATTTCGCCGGATATTTAAGGGCAGCCTTTGAGAAACCATAATCATTTGAAATGCATCCTCATGAATTACAAAGTGAAGTTGCACCATGAAAAATACGCGGAAACAATTGCGCAGATTTAATGTCATCACACCGTTTAGTCGGTTGAAGTGATTGATCGATATTAATTAATTAAACTGGAATTCATTCTGTACTCGTACATACATTCACTAAAGTGTCACTGAATACAACCTGTCATGGGAATGTAAACAATTAAGTCTACAATTTGTTTCAAAATTATCTATAATTTCACACAAGCTGCTATGCTAACTGTAGAATTATAACCTGATGACGATACGTTTAGTACTTGGCTCTAATTTTCATTCTCGTTCCGCTCACTGGACGTCGCTTGAGTGTGCTCAAGTGGCATGCGTTGTCCGACATGCAACAATACACAGTCGCCTTAGAAAATTCCAATAGAATCGCTGCGCGTTGGTCTGGACAATGCGACCTGTGTTGTCGCTGAAAGTTGCCTTTGCGATGTCTCTGCAACTATCGTGATCGGTCGTCGGCTCGTTCTGTTTATTGGCAATCACGTTCTACCATTAGCTAGCAATCTAATAAAGATATAAATTACGAAAAGTTAATTAAAACGCTTATCTGCTGCGACACGCCCGCGATCTCGGTTCGCTCGCTTATTTAGAAAATTGAATGATTTATCGGGGAAAGGCCAGGAATCAGTTAACTAAGACATCACTGTTATGACTTTGATGGATGCTATGACGGTGACTATCAATTCGTTACTAAATACATTCCGTGCAGGTAGATTCGGTTGAGTTTTAGCAAACTCACCTAAACCTGAGATTACTTAGGTTTTTTTTAAACTTTCTCTTATAATTAGCGAGTCACGATTAAAAATCGTGGCCGCTAATTTCTTTGCCCTTGTTGAATAGTATTTTAAACTGGGTGCACAAAATGCACTTAAGTGCCTAATACATATGGAATATTATATTTGAAACAAATTACATTCAAACAAGTTATATCTCTGTATTTAAAATTATGAATATTTATAAACAGCACGTTCAATTGGCAAGATCCAAAATCTCACTATGGCTGGAATTTAGGTATTTGATTACTCTATAAGACTGAAATCAGAGGTGACAGTAGTCATGTTCACGCCACACAAGCTGTCCCGTGAGAATCCCGAGCAGCACGCGCGCATCACGTCGCCGCCGCCGCGTCCACGGCGCATAACGGAAGAGCGTGACAGTTACTGTGCTAATGGACTTCCGTGTCTACGGAATCCATGGATAGCGGGGATTAAACTGTCATCAAGATAATACCACTAAAAATACGTGGCACCAGGCAGGCAGTACCAAATGCCCGCTAAAGCACTAAATTCGGCATGGATGAGTCTGCCAAGTAAAAACATCTGAATTTTCTTTCTACCTTTTTCTACTAAATTCCCTGCTGACTACTAAATTTCATCTAAATATTGAGTTGGTGTCGTGACCGAATCTTGGCCAAAACATCCTAAAATATTAACAGTAAGATTGGTGATGCTTTAGGGCCTTATCACACTTGCGATTTGAGGGCGAGATGTGGGCGAGGGTCCGTACAAAACCAGTCGCGACATTTGTATGGAACTTCGCTTCTAACTCGCCCGCAGCTCGCTCGCAAAATCGCAAGTGTGATAAGGCTCTTAGATATCAACATTACTCAATCCCTATTCTATCGTCTAAGATACCAGTAAATTTCAGGAGATCTAATTCTAATTACGAGTATTCCAATGAATGTTCAAGGAAGAGTCAATGCTTTCCCTTTAATGAACATTGCATGAAAGAATATTTACATCACCCATCACAGCAGAGGTGAAAGGGGCAAGAGTTTGCACAATCGGCTGATTAATGCAGTCAAGACGGCGCGAGTTCGCAATGCAACGCAACAGTACGTAGAGTCGCATTCAGAAGGCAGAAATACACAAGCAAGCGTTGTTCTCATACCAGTTAAAAAGTAGTGATGTTTTTATTCTAACAATTTACTGTTTTTACAAATTGCGATGATATTTAGGGTTCCCGTGGATTTATACTTTTCAGGTCTGAAAGGTTGTTAAAAGGCTCCTCCCTCGTCGTGGAGGTGATTTTAGTGACATACATTTGTCGTTTTACTTTGTTTAGCTTAGTTGATTGTAAGTCTGTGACGCATTAGGTCGTTTAAAGATTTATATACAATATGAAGGAGGATTTTATTTTATTTCGCTTATCGATCCATGAAAATGTATAAACACTCTGCCTAAGTTTAGGTAGAAATTCTATAAGTGACTGTTTACAGGTTCAAAATGCTCTATTGTAAAAATCATTCTTATTTTTTTTCACAGAAATTGAGCGCTTAGAGCGATACAACATTATGTATACATAGAAGTAGAATGCTGTCGACGGCAGCGCGTATGAGTGACGGCTCTGTGGACAGCGGTCATTAGCTAGTGAGCTGCGCCGATAGATTTATGATGCAAACGTTGAGTGACGCTGAATGCGCGTAGCGTAGCGTTAGCTGAACTCTTCTGTTATCATTGAATGAGCTCTTATTGTTGCAAGACTGGCAGATGATCGTGCTCAGTTACGCACCCTTGGAGAGATTTATGTCCAGCATTGGACTCGATATGTGGATGATGATGCACATATTTAACTGTCAAAATGTAGCAAACAATAAAGCATTTTTAATATACATATGTTTGTTTTGAATACCAAATGAATTATTAGGTTATTTATATATTCCTATTTACGCGCTTACTCGTATTTCCTGAGTAACATTAAAGGAGCTGCAATCTAGGTACTGTGTGTCTACTAGGATACGCGGGCATTTCTCCAGAAATATGTCTGCGACTCATTCACCTGTCTCCATACATTTAGTATGAAAAACGGCCAGATGAATGAGGTGACCATAATAATCGTTGAGAAAGCCTAAATACACGATAATTCTTTTGTTTTTTTGCAGTGCCTTTCTGTCTTTAGCCACAATAAGAAAAGAAAGTTAAGAAGATTCACCGAGAAATTTTAATACTCGTAGGTTCGCGTAGAGAAACTCGGGTGCGATTTCTAACTGTTTTCAGACTTGTAATAATCTTAGCAACATGGTCATAAAACGAATTAAGTAGATCTGATATGAACGCAACATAAATTGAGCTACGCTTGCGTGTATCGATTACCAGTGCTACGCTTACTATATCGGCACGCCGTATCCGAATACCCAGCATATTTCCCATACTATAAGAAATAGAAACGAGCAAGTAATAGAGTGTGAAAATTCCACAGCCACCAGTAACTCTGATTAAAATACAGATCCATTCATTATCTTCAATCAAGCCAATACTTTAATTAATTGCTATTTCTCTAGCGAGATCCGGCTCGATGGAGAATGAGATATTGGTTTTATGGTAAGCCTTAGTGGTGTCTTTTAATACTTAATAATATGAAATTTTCATTCTCAGTATATCTTTATTATCTTAAGTTAGGTATTTTATAATACATCTATACAAAGTAAAATACAAAATGAAATTACAAAATATAAACACATTATAAAAACCTAACCTAGGGTGCCGCCGGCAGCGGGGCGGGGCCCAAGCTACCGGTGGTTAAGGCTGCAGAGAGAGGAACCTCCTGATAATACGCGCCGTGTCCAGAAGTACCGCCTTCTGTATCTGACCCTTGATCCAACCATCTATTCATTATTATTATCAACTAATTTCCCCCAGGTCATAGAAACGTTAAATGTTAGCTTGAACAAAATTTTCTTTCAGAAGTAGGTATCTTAAGAATGAATTAGCAGTCAGTGAAAGATAAAAGTTTTTTTTTCAATTAGGTACTACGTCCTCTTTGCATATTTCTTAGTACAAAATCATAAGTGACGTTTTGTATTAAATTTGCACGAGTGCATATTTATTGTGATAATGTTAAAGTTACTCCAGCTAATGAAAAGATTTGTTCCTGACTCGTCATATTCCTAATTGGTCATATTCCTTATTTGACACTTTCCTAACTGGTCATATTCCTGACTCGTCATATTCCTAATTGGTCATATACCTTATTCGACACTTTCCTAACTGATCATATTCCTAACTCGTCATTTACGTACATTTGCCTGCACAAATTTACTACAGAAATCCGTTGTACAAAGTATATTTACTTAGTACAATCTATCCCCATACTTATTAATAAGCATCGCGATTTCATTTGACTGTACAATGATGAGTTAGGAATATGACGGATCAGGAATATGACGAGTTAAGAATATGACGGATCAGGAATATGACGAGTTAGAAATATGACCAGTTAGAAGAGTGTCGAATAAGGAATATGACCAATTAGGAATATGACGAGTCAGGAATATGACCAGTTAGGAAAGTGTCGAATTAGGAATATGACAAATTAGGAATATGACGAGTCAGGGACAAATCAATGAAAATACTATTGTAAGTCTTACGATATTTTTGAGAAATCACAGAACCCTAAAGCCGAGAGCTTTAAAGTTCGCCTTCACAAGTCGCGCTACCAGGGCGTCCTGAGCGAAGACACGCCGGTCAAAAGTCAATTTCGTGATTATTTCTCGTGGATTAAGGCTTAATCGCTTGAAGTGGCTCGGCGCGGCGATGCGCGCTGTCCGCGTCTCCATGTGACGGGATGACAGATCTTAATGGATGAATTGCATTACGGAATCAAATGATTGAGACGTGATTTTGCTTTTACTGTTATGCTGTATACATTTACTGTTATGTAAAGCAAAACACGACGTGCCTATGGGAAACGATTAGAATCGAGCGAAGACATTGAGCAGCAAGCAGTATGCTTTGAAAATTGTACCCGGAAATACACTCACGGACAATGAATTCGGGTCATTTTCAAATAACCCGAATTCATTGTCCTTGAGTGTATGAGGGGGCTTCCAGTGTCTTTGAGAAAGTTATTGGTCATTTAAACGGTTAAATTAAACAATAATTTATCCAAATCTCTCAGGCTTTCTGTGGGTGCCCTTCATATTGTACTTTGTAGCCTAGAGCTAATGATTACGTAATCCATTCTTAATGATTGAGGAAGTTCATCAATATGAAACTCAGTCTTTAGAAGGGCTGTAGGGAGCACACTTAAGTACTCTCCGCACGTCCCTTCCCGCGTAAACAGCGTGTAGCGTGCGCATGCAGTAATGTGAACACACCTTTACTAGAATATTCATAAGAGCACTTCGAACCTCACGACTTGAAGTTATTTTGTACAAGTGTGAGGCCTAATTCGGTTTGCCATTGTGAGCCCGTCAAATGATGTGAAAGTAACCTTGAGGTCCGCGGGTTACCTGCCAACATTTGAGGCTTTTTACTTCCGTTTTTTTTGTCAGTTGATGAATCGACGTTTTGTTCGGATTAGCGGTGTTGTAGAAAGTTTTAAAATGCTTAGTCGTTCAGGTGCTACGAAGTTTAAAATTAGTGTCAGTGTTTCTTAGATCCTGGTTATTTTTACTCATGTAAGTATAGGTAACTGTATAGGTTATGACACAAAAGTATTCTTCCCAGGCACAAGGCTCCGCTTTGCCGGTATTCAATAAAGACGATTTGTAAATTGCACCACCGTAGCTATTCTGCCTGAAAACGATACAAATATCTATGCGTCAGATTTTAGAGTATTGAGGATAATGTATTTTTTGCTTGAAATGAAATAAACAGGACACATGTGCAAATAAAGTTTTTACCTAACAAGTTTCCGGTTTCGTCATATTTTGACGGAGTTACCAATACGCATAGTTAACTTTAGACACGCTCTTGTTTTGTGTAGACAGGTGGACTAATTTATTGCGTCGTCATGTTTATCAGACTAAAGTTGTTTTTGTCAAATGTACCTTCTTAGTGAAAAATGTTTTAAGCAAGGAATTCTCCTTGCTTAAAACATTTTTCACTAAGAAGGACTTTTCCCTATTCAGGGAGGTACACATAGACCAATACTTTCGTATAATTTACTTGGAATTTTATTTTCGGCAAAAAATAAAATTCTTATCTCAATAGACAACCCTTCTTTTTCTGAAACTACATTTAAATGGCCATGTAGGTATCAGTGGCGTGGCGTCCGAAGAACTCGATTCCTACCGGCTTGCCTAATATCAGGCATTCGAGCACCTTACTCTAAACTGCTCTTATGAAAAATTTCCGCCAAATCTGCACCGGCTGCCCGAGGATATCTTTTACGCCACGCCACTGGTAGGTATACTTATCTATTTCCGTAAATGGTATTTGTAAATGTGTTAGGGTTGCAGGAAAGACGGCTGGTCGTGCGCAGCGGTCGTCAGCACGTTCAGAAATAGATGTAGAAGCGATGTTATAAAGCTTCTAATTTTATAGTGACGACACGTCCGGCTGCAGCCACTGCATTACGTATTAACTGGTTACAACATCTGGAATATGTCTAGCTAGCTAGAGTGTGCTGGTATATGTAAAGTGCTACATTATAACTACGCGGCTTCTACGATAGCTAGAGAAATGAAATTGAAGGGCCCTAGGGTACTATTTGGGTACTATTTTTTGAGACATAAAGCGTTTCCAAAAACAAAGCCGTTCCAGAGATACCAACGGTGTACGCCAGCTTGACGCCCGGTAGCGTACACCGTGAACAGGCCTTATATTTCAGAAAGTTTAAGGGTACTATTTTTTTCACCTAGGTATTTCGTCGGTACTATTTGGGTACTATTTATTGGCTGCATCAGATTCTGAATATCTTTACGGTGTACGCTATCTTGACGGACACATAAAGGAATACTACTTACAAAAATAAATGAGATCCCATCAAAAACATTACATGTAAAAAGATGCAAGTCTCGCAACGCAGTTCTTTTACAACAAAATGTTTTGAGATGTAATGTTAAACCAAGTCAGTATCGGGGGGGTGCCCACAGAACTCGATTCCCACCGAAGTAACCGGTAAACCGATTATGAAATGATACCGTAGGGGAAATCGGATGTTTTGCGGTTTTCATGTTCACAAATAAATCAGAGAAAAACTTAGACAAGAATCGGAATTGAACAATTACTGTAACGGCTATTACATATCTACTTGTATTCGTTATCTTACGGCTATATATAACTAATTAGAAGATATCAATTAAAGGGACGATGACATCGTATACTTTAATTTTATCCTAAAGGCAGCTAGCTACCTATGATAGCTCAAATTTCATGTTTCTGCGTAGTATTTGCGTAAGAAACTTGGCGCTTGCATTGTCACAAGAGTTGTCACCATATGGTACAGAATGGCGGTTTTAAGTTTTAGCTTGCCATATAAAGTTTCCTTATTGTTTTATTTCTGACGAATAGAGCGAAACCTTCGTGACTACCGTTTCGGCGATAATGTTTTTCGTGACTATGCTTACATCAGTTGTTGAAATGGGGACGATGATATGCGACATGAGAATCGAAATTGCAAAAAAAGCTAACAATCTACATGGCAAGCTTACAAGTAATTAGGTACGCGCATAAATTATTATGGAAGTAAGTATACTTAAGTCCTAAAAGTTGCTAGATTATATAAGAAAACTATTTGTAAAAAGTTGCAGTTTTTTTGTATCTCAAACTACATGTTTTCAGCGTAAATAATTCAGTAACAGAATAAAAATAGGTAATAAAATCGTGACCATTCGTTTTCATTATTCAAGCCAATAAGGCGGGTCGTGTACATTTTTTGCAATCACTCTCGAGCGTAAAAGTAAATTCATTTGATTTTATTTATACTCTGGACACTTTCTATAATAAACATAATAAGTTACGTAATGGCAAAAAGTGTTACAGTGTTGTTTGGAATGAAAGCAAAAGTCTGTCGGAAAATTGTTGTTACAATTTGAACGTGCTATATTGTCTCTTTTTGTTTGGATCCGTTTTTAGAGTTTATTTAACAATCATGCTGTATATTATGCAATCGTTTGTAATATCTTGTTTTGGGATTGATAAACATTCTCATGTAAGACCTCTACTGACATAGACATAAAAAAAATCGTCTTCCCCGTGGTTTCCTCACTGAATATCGTGACCCACTGCAATTTTTCTGCTCATAACCCGTGCTAGGGCCATATAGGATGCCCTGTTGATGGTACTACAAGCATTCATTTCAAGGAGGTCTGACAACATCGTATCGTATTGCAGATTCACTAAAAGTAGATAAATACCAGTGGCGTGGCGTCCATAGAACTCGATTCCCATCGGCTTGCCTAATATTAAGCAGTTCAGCACTTAATTCTAGTGCTCCTAAAGAAAATTGAAGCCAAAGCTGCTACGGCTTGCCCAAGGATTTCTTCAACGCCACGCCACTGGTAAATACCTACTCTTAGTTCTTTATCAAAATTAGTTTTATCATATATTTAAGAGCTCTCAGTGGTGGAGCATATTTAATTTACTTCTGTCTTTCGCCATCTTCTTGACATCCAGGTACGACACGGTGTTTATTATTTCTTTGATTTGTTCGATATTTACATTATGAGTTTTTCTTAACCTTCTTCACCGCTTCTCTTCAGTCATCAATCATTCGGAATTCTCAAATAGTACTAGTACAGGTTAATTTTAGTTTAGGTATACTGTTCCGCTATAATGGTACTTGTTTTCTTTAACTATATCAAATCAGTACCATCCGCGAAATTTATTCACCGACATCGGTTACTGTCAGTGTAATATGTGGTACTCAAATATGCAACTATAAAATTTGATAGGCCCGAATATCGACAAAACTCCAGTCGTCAAGTGCTCCGTGCCTGCCTCGGCAATCGCCAGCGAATTCTTCTAAAAAAATCACGAACCCTATCAGTTTTTTTATGGTAAATTGTGTTAGTATCGGCTTTTCTAATATAGCCTTCATCAGGGTAGCTTATTCATACGCATTATGAGAAAATCACTTCAAATAAAAACAACATATCTCTCATTGATCGTTACTTTCCATCTATCAAAGAAATTAGTAAATGTCAATTTGTTTTGCGCGTGGAACATATTAAGAAAGATGAATAAATTACTATTTATGACTATAGAAGCCGGGAAGTAAGCCTCGTAACTATCTGGCTTCGCTTTTGCTCGGCCATCTATATGTACTCGGCCGGCAACCCCAACACGTCGAGGTATGTATAGTGCTTTTCTCAAATATGCAATGAAATAAATTAAAAACACTCCAAAAAATCAAACTTTATTTTCTAGAGACACTAAAAGTAAAGTAGACAAAAAATAGAATTACGGAATGAACATTTTTCGATTTCCTTTCCAAAAACTGTTTCAGTTTACATTTTTACCGCCGATATTTAGATGAAATTATATGTGTAATCTTATAGTTAACTTACAATTTAAAATTATTTGTAATGTGTTAGTTATTTGTTATGTTCATGTCTGTTTTATATAAATAAAACTGCAAAATATAGCCAACATCGTTTATTGTTTTTTTAATGGCTGAACGCTGTGATGCTGTGTCACAAAATAAATGTAGAATGGAAATTAAAAAAAACGTTGCAGGTCTAGGCCGGCAATATTGTATGAAATTCCATTAAATGCCAAGCGTCAAGCCGCACCGGAAACGAGGTACTTTACGGCCTATTATAAGGCATCTATAAAGTCAACATTTGATTGCATGTTTGAGAAAAAAAAATATTTTTACGCAAGTACAAGTTTCTGTGGTCGTCACACTCACTAGAGCTTTAGCTATGGTTGTCTGGTTGTGACACTGGCGTTGTGTGAGCACAGCTGTTTGATTGTTACGTCCTCAGTAATTTCCCAAAGACCTTTTAGAGTAACAAACATCTATATTGAGCCATTAATGGTAAACTCTGGAAAAACCAGACTGCTTCTTCCAGTACTTCCTTTAAATGGCCCTTAATAAGCCAATAACGCTTATCTGTTTTAGGTAGTTAGGTATATCGGTTTGCTGATTTAGTACGCATACGTTTTGTGTTACATATTCATACTAGGTACATAAATATAGGTACATTTATCAAAGTAAGTTATGACGAATTCACACACTTTAAATTGTAATCATCTTTCCTATTATGGTTCTATTGCTTATTTATTAACCTTTATGCCACACCTGGCCATAAAGTGGCCTTTTCCGCACGCTGCGCGTACGGAAAAAGCCGCTCTCTGGCCAAGTAGGGCAGTCATTGAAGCGAAAAATACGGTCTTACCTCCGAATTTTTTTACTGTGAACCGATTTGCATGAAATTTTGGAATTAGGCTCATCTTACCCTTAACTTCAAAAGTGAAAATGATCTGAACTCCGCCTATTATTTTTAAGGGGTGTAAACAACCCCTTAATGGAAAAATTGACATTGAGCCATTTTATCGCTAGAAAACATGTCTAATAGTAAGTGGTGAAATTGTAAAGTATTTTCTAACATAATTACCTCATATTAAAATAATTTTCAACCCCTTGAAATTGCAAACAACCCCTAAATTGAAAAAATCACAAAAAAATACGTTGGTATGACATAAAAAGATGTAAGTATAGAGTAAGTAATATTTTATATTCTCTATAATAATTATCAAATTTTTAACCCCCTTTCAACCCTTGAAAACTACCCCTTGATAAAAAATTGTTAAATTTTTTTTTTGATAAAATGAAAAGGATTTAAATATTATTCCACACTCTCGAAAATGATTATCATATTCTTAAGCTTTTCTACCCTTAACACATTGGGCGCCATGGGGGTCACGTGTGACCCCCATTACAAATACAGATCACCGACTACCCCTAAATTAAAACAGTAAATATATATGATTACTAGACCCCGTTATCTTGTCGCACTGACATTTCTTTTCACTAGAGCGTGAATGCTTTTTTTATCGACTATCTAAATGTCGATTATAGTCACTGCAAGTATATTTTAAATTAAAAAAAAAGTTTACCATAGACACATACTGTCAGTCATACGTCATATTTGCCTTGTTTGAGGTTATGCATTATTGTATTTTTTAGATTTTAAAACCTAGTCGTAGAAAAAGTATTGTATGCAACGTTGTATAATTAAATCAAAAAACGCGCATTGCGTCTCTATTTGCGATACTCGCCGCTGTCGCGGCTCGTATCGCAACTCACGCAATTCGCATTTTTTGAGCCTTCTTATACAACTGTTGCATAATAGTATTTTCGTTGGCCCCTTCACTCAAATGTGTTATATATACATATAAGAACGTTGGTATGTATTCATGCCTACGTTTCCAAAATATATGAGCCATATTATGTATATATATACACATTACAATAGTTGTGGGTCTCTATTATACTGCGTACTTTCACATTGCTCCAAATATTCACACTTCGAAATTTTCAGTTACTAAGTAGAAAAAAATATGATAAGTTTTTAGACCATATCTCCTTCAATTTTCATGCTATCACAATTTATAAAAAACCATTGTGAAGGTAATTAAGAGAGCTACAACATCCTTCATTGCAATATATAGTAAAAAACCTTTTTCTAAAACGGTGAAGGGTTAAAGGGCTTAAGAGAGGCTGTGATTGCGCTGCCACGCGCTCTTTAAACAATCATATCTCCGTCAATTTTTGTTTGACAGAGAAAACAAAAAAACTAAATTGTTTGTCAGAAAAATACCTAAAATTTTAATGCGTACACTTTTATACGTATCTGTCGTAATTTTTGAGATATTATGAAAAATAAGTGGGTGTTTTAAAAATTTGAAATTATGTTTTTTTTTTTAATCGTGACTTTTTTGAAAAATATGTGTCCTGAAGCAGCCAAACTGATACTATCTATCAAACTCTTCATAATAAAGTTAATTCTAAGCGGAATACGATTAATTTTAATTTTGGTGGAAATAGCACTTATGAAACCCATTGATTTAAAAGAAAAAACATTAGATGCTCCCCTTATTTGCAATACAGCTCACTTATTTTACGTGCAAAAGACTTTTAATAGTGCTCATTTTAAAGCTTATTTCAAGCACTACAGAACCCTTTTGTATTAAAATGCATAAAATGCATCTGCTCGCCGCTAGATGGCATTGACCACATCGATTAAATTTCAGACAAAATAAAAAACGGCTTTGATCTTTAATATCTAGCTTAATATTGCACTTAGAATACTTTATAAAAAACCAAATTGTTCATTGTTTTACTTGCTACAATTTTGTTCCGTATAAAATTTTCGATAAAACGTATATTTTTGGAGATATTTGCAAAAAACCGATGAAAAACGTGACAAAAATGCGAATTTTCAATTGCCAATAACTTGAAATGTATTGGATTTTTTGAAAAACTTTATAGAAGAGTTTTTGCTTAAAATTAGGCCTTCTATCGATTTCCGAGACGATTTTGAAAAAAAAATAATTCACCCCCGAGAAGGGGTGGCAACCACCCCCAGGGTGGTTGCGGAGTTCAAATCATTTTCACTTTTGAAGTTAAGGGTAAGATGAACCTAATTCCAAAATTGTATGCAATTCGGTTCACAGTAAAAAAATTCGGAGCCATAATGCTTCAATGACTGCACTAAAGTGTAGACATAAAATGATGTACACAACACGGGAGGTAATGAAGAAAGCCCTCGATCGCATATTTACGTCCCTCGCTTGCAGCTCGGGCCGCAAACATCTGCGATCTCGGGCTTTCTTTGTATTACCACCCTAGTTGTGTAATGTACTATTTCTGTGCTGTATTTATTTCGAACACAATGAATAACCAGCAAAGTTTCCTCGCCATATTTCCTGATCATAATCTAAACATCATATCTTTTCCTCACTATGTTCTTGAATTCTGATCATAATCTTTTATAAAATAATATCGGTATTGCAGCTGTGCATTTTGTTGAGATAGGATAAAGAGAAATTAAAGTAAATAGGGGTTCCAAGACGGCTCAGAAGTAATTAAAAACTAATAGCTAACTCTTAAGTGATTAATCCGTCATGGTGAGTGGAACGATGTTAAATCAGAAGTACGCAGGCACAAAGTTCTAGATGGTGCGAAGTAGTTCGTCGGGACGGCCTAGAAAGTACCTTGTCACCGTAAGTTGCTGGCGCTCGGACGTCTTGTAGACGGGGCTTATCCATCATTTGGTTTACCTACTTAGTTGTAAAGTTATTGCAGCATTTGAATAGCTTTTAATACAACTCGACCGCTCGTCTCCATTAGGACTTAAATAGAAGAAGCTAGAGATCGTGACAGCAATAGGTAGGCTTCAGTTTTATCTTCGGGCACGGAACGTTAAAAAGGTGGGTTATAATCAGGGGTCGTACTTTTGATGCCGATGACGTAAAAATGACGTCAAACTACATACAGCATGATTCATTTTAGGTTTTAGATTAATTTATCGTTACCGGAAACATCCTCAATTCTGCCATCTACCTTGACTTCCGTATCATTCTATTTTAATAGGACTTTAACCTAAACGCCATCTATGAGAACCCGCATTACACAGGTGTCTCACCCCAATGCGAACCTATTACAGGTACGACGATCGAGCGAGAGATGGCGTTGTTGGCGTTTAGGTTAAAGTCCTATTAAAATAGAATGATACGGAAGTCAAGGTAGATGGCAGAATTGAGGGTGTTTACTGGGCGTTACGATGGACGAGTGGTTGAGTCGCTGGGCCGGAAATCCAGAGGTACCGGGTTCGATTCCCGGTCTGTTCATAGGTAAGCGCCATTTAATTTTTCTATGTACTTTGATTTCTTGTATCTATATCTGAAACGTATACATTTTTACTTACAAAATGTCTTCTACCTTTGACACCAATCAACGAATGTAAAGAATGTAATTAATTCATAACTTAAACGATACCGGTAATTTACGGTAACGGCAAATCAATGTAATATCTTAACTAAATCAGCCTGTATGTTGGTTGACGTAATTTGCCCGTCATCGGCATCAAAAGTACGACCCCTGCTTATAATTAAATTTTAAACATTAGTGTTCTCATTAAGATAATCGAGTTCTAGGTACCGATACGACGATAAAATAATAAATGAAAAGACGCACTAATTTTTGCTACTAGATCGTTTTTCAGATGTAATGCTAATTCAGGGTCTTACTAGCCCACAGATAAGTTCTTAAACAATCTGTAGTATGTATTAACTCTAAATCCATTTAGTGTTAAACTAGAACGACAAGCGCTTGGCCAAACGTGTCAAGTCGCATCTTCCTGTAGTATTTATAGGTAATTATATACGTAATTGGATATTTCCCAGCACGCGTGACCGACCGGCACACATATGCGACACGGACTCTCGGTGCCTTTGAAGTGCTCATCCGTAGTTTCGCGAACGCACTCTGTTGCTCGCTTTTTTTCTGATTAATAATCTATTGATACTGTCTCATGCCAAGTATGCTGCAGTCTATTTCAGCGGGAGCTAGGGTTGCTGGTTACACTCCGTTTTCTTAAAAGTTAGGATTTCGAGTCAGTGTTAGCCAGGTTTTTGATTATAAAGAAATATCTTGAAATTCGTTATTTATTGCTATCATCATCATCTCTACCAATTAAATCCCGAGATGCGTAACATACAGGAAGCGTAACCACCCCTCTCTCTGTTTCATTTTATCTCGAACTTTATCATTACCGGTGCAAAAAACGTCACTCAAACTGTTGCTCAACATTTAATTTCACACTTTCGCATCAAAATAGGAGCGTTTCAATCGATGATTGTCTTGTTCGCTTCCGTTCGGTCGTTTTATTTTTTCCGATTTGTTCCGCTGGACTTGCCATCTTGATTTTTGCAAAGTTGACTCTCGAGCTAAAGAGTTAAGCAATTCAATGTACCTCGTTACCAAACAATGGAGAGTGTATCATACAATCGACGATTACATTTGCATTTTACATTGTGAGATAGTGGGTAGATTTGAAAAGCGTGATTTGCAGTATCAGTGCGATGTTCTTCATGAAAACTGCATGAATCTATTTTAAAATTCAAATCGTCATTTACTTCTAACAATATTTCATTACATTATTACTTCAATTACAACTATACGTAATGTTCTCATATTGTTCCTATCTCTCTTTCCTAGCACCATACATGTAGCTTTTTGGGCCCCCTAGAGCGATTGATAAATATGATATGGAATCATTCGGGAAAAGACTAATTTGAATGTCAACACATTCACACATAAGTCGCTGTCAAACGTTAATCTATTCATCAAAACGAAAGGATTAGCATACTCTGACGGCTTGGCCGATTCCATGAATCATCGCGGACAACGGTTGTTGACTGAGACTTTCAATTTTTATTGAGAGACAAGTGTCTGTTGATGTCCGTCTTTTTAATGCATTTCAATTCATAGATTAAGAGGGTAAGAGGGGTTTCAATGTAGTGTAATGGGACGCTCTGACTTGCATTTTTGAAATTAATTGACAAGTGCTTTTCATAAGTCGTTAATAGCATTAGAAACTTCTGAATAACCTTAACACAATTTACCTTTCTCAATTTTTTGGGATATTTTATGTTTTAATTGAAGAAAGAATTGAAAAAAAAAAAACTTATTCAGATATTCCACCAAGCGAGTTTAGACAATAAATACTAAGACTGCCTATTATAAAATGGCAAAATCGAATCTGGGACTTCCTCGTAGCAATAGAACCCTCTGTTTCCAATGGCAACTTGCACTTAACAGTTTTTTTGCACGGTTCTTTGTCCGTCGTGATTCAGAGCGCAACCGGTACGGTACCGTTTCTTGCACCGCCGCACTGCTCAGCCAATGCTCGCCTACTGATTACTCGATGCCGAGTGACCGGAACACTCTAATGAGTTCATTATATGCGACTTCGCTAGTGATTAACTTTTATTTTAACGTTTCCAATACGTTAATTGTTTTGGCAAACATTCTATAAAGTAGCTTGCTAGTCATCGAATTATTGAGCTTAAGAGTTGAAAATCGGTAAAATAGATGTTGTTTTATTTTCCTGTTTACAACATTTTTATTAAGTCTGTGTCCTTTAATTTATAAAGTAAAAGTTAGGTTATCTTGTTTGTTCCTGAATTCATTTCAGTCTCTTTTTAGAAAACCATTTGTTTGGTATCATACAGGCATATTAACTTTGTATTTAATAATTTCTTTTTTTTACAGGTACGTAATATTTCAAGACCAACTCAAGTCTCGAACGTTCGATTGATTGGTATGTATTTGTAGATATTAGTGACATCCAGTCGATCGATGCCATTATTTCTAATGAAGGAAATGTAACGTGGGAGAATCTGTGCAATTTCAACGTGGCCTAGCTACAGAAATAGTCACTCAGACAGTAGTTTGCGGTGCATCACTGCGAAATTGCTTTTAAAAAGTTTGTCGGCGTTTAGTGAGCTGGATTTTTAAATAACTTCTACGTTTTTAAACACTTCTGCTCTACACTTAGGGTCCGTTACCGTCTGTGTCGGCCCTTATTGTGGAAAAGGAAAACGATACAATTACTTCTTAGGTACTTAGTGAGAGTTTTCCATTTTTCTGGTTAGTATTACTAAAATTATGAAAAATTTAGCATACGGAACCTTAGGAACAATACGATTTATAGAGTGGTTACGCTCGTATTTTACAATACTTTGTTTATCTAAATGTAATCATCAGGCCCGATTCGATTGGATTTTCATTACAACCAACAATGGCGTTATTGCCTAATAAGATAATAATGATCCAATAACTCTACCGTTTTATATACCCATCTCGTGCGTGAGCGTCGATATAGAGTAGTTAGTTTCTATCCAGAATCCGAGACGCTTTGCTATAAATGAACTATTCTCACGTAGCCTGCAGCGATTACAATGTAATAAATTAGCGTTTGGCGTTTAATTTGCCATTACACAGCAGTAGGTCTCACTCCGAGTCGTAAAACAACGCCTATATGTCCATGCGCCTATTCAAGCTACCGATATCAACACGTGATTTAAATTCAACTGTTGTCTTTTTCTAACTATCACAATTTACAATTTGTGCGACTGAAATACTTGAGTGAGACGATTGCTTTAGAAGTTTGAATATTCATTCGTATTCGACATACTCGTAAATATAAGCACTTTCCAAACGATATCAATTAATAGATCAATGAAAAGTGTTTCATTTATTTTTTCCGATTGACTAGATAATTAAAATTAGTATGGTGTGATTTTAGCAGCTTATTAAAAATAATAAGATATTTATGGGCCGTTAATATTTTATGGCTTTCTCGAATGTCTGTTAACGGTGTATAATATTGCTAATGTGTTTACCATATGGCTAGGTGAAGCCATACGAGCTGAGAAGTAACCTCGTGTACATATAAACGGTTCTGATGATTTACTTGGCAATAAACGAAGACCATTGGAGCCTGTGTAATGTAACATTAATAGCTATTCATGTTTTGACCTTTCAGTACCCTAACTTTCAAGCATCCACTTTAAGCTGTGGTACCATAAAGACATGAAACTTAAACGAATAGTTAACATAATCGTAAATATGTACGTACCTACTGTGTTTATGATATTGGGTAAGGTAATACAAGGTATCTAAGAAATCATAGGTTTCTAAGGAAACGAAGTTTTAAGATAAAAGCCCTCTGCCCTTTATGTATAAAGACATAAAATAAACCTGCTGTCATGGGTAACCAAGACTTCTCTTCTGTTTAAAGATGCTTATATCATTGTTTAAAGTTTAGAGGAAAGTGGACTTTGTAGAGGAAAGGCTGGAAATAATGACATTATTTTCAAAAATAGACAAATACATATTCAACGTTTTTACTGAACACGTGCAACTCTATGATTGACCTACTACTAAGCTTACGTTTTATTTCAGTTCAGAATGAAATTAATTTGCTTGAAACAGTAATAACGTAGGTCAACGAACAGATATAAATCAGGTTTTTTCATGGAAATAATGCCTACTACTTTTTTATGTCATGCGATAGCCTGCATGCGGAATGTGATGGGCAAAGTTTTGCGTGCCGTTATTAATATGTTAGAACCCCTGCCGCTTACCACCTTCGTCGCGTATTAGCATGTGGATTATACCTTATAAATGTACTTGCATGTACGTTTTTTAGGGTTCCGTACCTCAAAAAGAAAAACGGAACCCTTATAAGATCACTTTGTTGTCCGTCTGTCCGTCTGTCAAGACCTCGGGGGCGCGTGAAAGTATCGATTTGAAATTTAAACCATATATTTAGGTCAACGGTCCCTTGAAGCTGTGAAAAAATCAAACTTCTAAGTTGATGCAAAAAAAGATATGGCCGTTTATGCCGCAAAAAACATATATTTCGACACTTTGAAAAAAACCAAAATTCATAGGGCACTTTTCGTTGACCTAGAACTATGAAATTTGGCAAATAATTCCGTCTTATACTACAAGTAATCTCAAAAAACAAGTACAAGTACAAGTAAAATCTAAAATCTCTATTGGGAGATACCATTTGATTTTATTTTGCATTTGTATTTCCGACATTGTATCTTTTTATTGTGAGCATTTTAATATTTATAATTTTTATTTCATTTGACGATCATAGTATAAGATTCATGTAAATTGGCATAGTGTAATTTATATTGTACTTCTTATATGTAACGAGAGACGCTTATGACAGCCAGTTATGCTCTGAAACTATGAAACTCCCAAATTAATAACCACAGCTTTTATTAATGGGATAAACGTTGTTAAAACGGCAGGCCGCAAGCTATTTTGTGGTTTCTGTGATTTCTTCGATGTGCTACTTGAATTACTGTACAATGAGTAGTGAGTGACACATTCCTAAGAATTACGGATTGTCTGACTGATGTAGACCAGCGACCGATAAAGTAGCATGATAAGTCATTTAACCTCCTAACAGTCTGAGTGCAAAAACCCTACCCTTTAAGTAAACACAGACATAAATAAACAATACAGGTTCAGCGCTCATAAGTATTCATACACTGTCATGTCAACTAAAGCTGTGTAGTGTAACTACCTATATCGTTTCTCGTAGAAGTATTCTGCGTGTTTAAAAAATGCTGTAGTAACAAATGACCGCAGACTAAATGTGTAAAATTACTGCGAAGGTCGAAGGTCTGAGTAATACGACACGCCTTAGGGAAAATCTGGTAATTATTACTTTGCGGGCTGTATTAGAATGTGGTACAGATTAGCTACTGAAAATAGCGTGCGTTCGAGCTTAATTGTTAACCAATTGAAGGATTTTTGATTTCACTATTATAAGCGGTATTAATGGATATTTTATATTTTAAGGTGTTGAGTCTCATGAGTCTTGATGAACGTTATTCCGATATTTAATATGTACAAATGAATCACACGAATAGTCACGTAACCAGTTTTTTTTTACTTTTCTAAAACTATTAGCTGTTATAAACATATGTAAAAAATATCCACATAGTTATCATTGTAATCTAAATTTTGGGTTTCTAATTATAATGTGCGATTTTATAACTCAAATAAATGAGCAGCAAATAGACTTTCACATTTTTATTCTTTACACTTTTATTTATATTAGATCAGTGGTGATTCTTGCTAAAGATTTAATTCTACTATTATTAACCCTATAATAATGCGCTTTTATTATTAATTCCCACATTATAATTATCCCGCGTGAAGCACAAGCTATAAACACAAATTGGACATAAATTCATACTTTGAATTTCATAAGACAGGTATTTGTAAGGTGCGTTCAGAAATTATTCACTAAAACTTTCGTTTGCTGCACTGTTGTGCCAAAACATTGTTCCTTGTAATTCTCATAATTCTTATTTAAGTTGATTTGAAATGAAAACTTTATTTTACGCAGTATAAGGCTGTTTTTGCAATTAAACATTTTAGCAAGATACGAGTCCGAGAAGAGTTCAATGAATCTAGGCACTTCGCACGTCTCTCTATGAGTATAATAATTCGCAAGGCAGTTAAATCGCAATTTGTTAGCAAATCAACGGGTGACGGATAATTCCCACGTCGGGGCAACCACGGAACGTGTTAATCACGGCGGGCCCCAGTCTGACCCCAAGTACCAACGTCTTGTCTCACTTAGCCTGCGAGTTGAGTCCATGGTCCCAGGGTGAGTCAAAGGTGACTAGAATAGACGAGCGTTAACGATTGTAACTTTGCATGCGCCTTCGCCATTGAGACAGGGTATAAAGTAATGTTAGCGTTATTTTATTTTACATGCGAGTTCATGTTTAGCTAGTGACCATGCTTATTTCAGATTTTAAAAGTTGTTTTGCTTGTGTTTTCAATCATTATGTTATGAAATTACTTTCAAATGCCTCATTCATCGGACACAAAAGCAATAAATAAAGCAATTCGTTAGAATGATAAAATTCTCAAGTTCTAGTGCGACATTAATTATTCAATAAAATGTGTTTAACAACCGTGTTTTGTGGTTGATTTGTAGGCACTAAACATTGCAAGTTCTCGCCTATTGCAAGCAAACCTATAATTATAACACATCCGTTAAAAATAAAGGATTTATGTGCCAGGAAGTGAACTAGATGTTATTTTTGAATTAACATAAACACGGATTTGATTAGCGATCAAGCACAAAGAAGTGTCCGGTTAATCATCCTCCTACTTTCCGACATGAGCTCGCCGTGTTAATCGTAAATCTTGTACCGTTTGTTATCACGATCAAAATATTTCTACGACACCAAGGAGCAGCCCGCAGATAGTCAGCGGAAGCCATTGATAAAATATCATCTAATTAAACTGGACATGAGCGAGTTGCCTTTCTATTAAATTATTAGTTTTGACACTCGACAAGAGCCTGTCACTTTTTATGGCTCACGGACGTCCGAACAAGCATTTAAATTAATTAAGACCGTTTAAATAAACAGCCCTATCAATTAAAGTCACAATCGAGGTTCAATCATATAAAATCCATGGTATATCATCTCGTGGACCGGAATCGGTTTACATCCTACGCGATATTTTATCGCAAATTATAGTAATAAAATGTGTTTAGAAATTGCTTGTTATAATTATTCCAATTAGAGTGAGTTATTCAATCGTTTACAAGGAAATATATTAAGAAGTATGCAATTACTTAAGTAAAATGGAACTGACCATTTGACTTTAACGGGGCACTACTTATAACAATAGGTACATACTCTTATTAATTAACTTCTCTTGATAGTTTTTAACGTTGTTGTGTTATAAAAACGGTTTCTTGAAAACACTATACATTTTTATCAAGTAAATTTTACTGGCACCATAGTGAACTTATATAACTTATCACAATCCTGAAAGTTCACAGAGTCATCAGATAGTCAATAGATAGAAAATCAAGTTTTAACCAACTACAAAAAAAGGAGAAGGTTCTCAGGTCATCGGATTTTTTAAAGGTATGTTCCCCGAAAATTCCAAAACGGCTTGATTGATTTGCAATATTTTTTTTTCATGTTTGAAAGGTTATACCTGCCTACCTCTCAGGTGAACTCATTGTCGCCAGGTCAGGATCTGATGAAAGGATCTTGAAGTAATCGAGGGTATTTTTCAAATATTATAGGATTAGTTTGGAGTCGGTAATTTAAACAAAAAAATTGGTATCAATTAGTTAGCTTAACTATGTATGTTCTGTAGGTAGGGGACGTAATTCATTTGGTCAAAGAAAGTATTTGGTGTAGAATACATGTGAACAACTCTTAACAATATTTTCCAACTCCCGAATAAAGCTTTTCGTATGCACCAGTAACGCCGTCCGTATATTTTACGATTATAGCCGAATACGAGTATGCAAACTATTCTCATCCCTATCACGTAAACAGGCTGGTTAGAATCGGATGCACTGCACATTGCACTGGTTGCACGACTTGGATGGAAAAGCGCATACATCAGGCTTGTAACTGGCTGTCGGCCAACAGCTCATGCGGCCGGTTATTGATTGATTATTATACATAGATACTCGTATATGAACATGGGAAACATTGCTACGTGCCATGTTAAGTGTAGGTTCTTTTTATACTTACCTACTTGTGACAGCTGTGAATGGAACACATTTGACCAGACTGTATTTTGTTAATTACCCAATTAGAAATTCAAATGTTTGAGTGGCCAGTAGTGCAAAAAATTCAGTTTGGCTTATGTACGAGTATAAGGTTGTATTGATTACATTGTGATCAATCATGTGGCCAGGGTCGTGTTTGCCAGCGACTCGTAATAAGGTTGGGTTTAGCTATGGTGTAGAATCTATACACTAGGTGACACTAGTACTCCTAAAGCAACGAGAAGGAAGACTGTCCCCCTATATTTATTTATTATTTATCTATAGCAGCGATCGGCAACCTGCGGCCCGCGGGCCGCATGCGGCGCGTGAACCGCTCACTTGCAGACCTATATTCCGGTTTGTATTGCGGTTAATATATTCCGAATAGTCTAAAATCACAAATTATTAACAAAGTGCGGCCCGCGTCACGTTCCATAGCTACTATCTATGTGGCCCTTGGCTGCTAAGCGGTTGCCGACCGCTGATCTATAGTATAGATTCCCTTTTCCATGATTCTCTAAAGAGTTACAGTCTTCCTGACATCGATATTAGTTTAATGTTTTCGAGGACTAGATGCCACTTGCCCCCATTCGTCTCGGGTCACTACCATTAATGCCATTATCCATTAACCTTTGGCTTCTTTTCTTTTTAAGTGCTTGGGAATCAACCTCCTACTATTTTAATTTATGATTACCATACAGTATGTTGATAACTCTATAAATAAAATCTTTGAAGCAGTGGTCTCATTTCGAAGATAGGTAGCCTACCTACATTTTAAAACGCAATGCTTTCAATACTTCTGATTCTGTACTTTAATAAAAATCCTAATTTTAATAAAACTAGCATCGACCAATATGGACTAAATACCATATTATCAGCTGTTGGTTTCTAATCTGACACGAAGGTATTGGCAATCTCAATAGACAATGCATGCTCTACATCCGAGATGGACATTGATTGATTTGCTTGTCTCTGGTCAGATTTTTTCGCGGATAAAGGCTTATATCTTTATGTTAATCTTAGTAGCTTAATCGTAGTCGCTTCTTGTTCCACGTTGATTACTTTATGTCAATTAAAATCATTGCAACGCACAGTCAAGGAAATAATGAAAATAAATTTGTAATTTCCTACCACTTCGCATTTTCCAGTATAAAGCGTTATCTAAATAAACGGTAGTAAATCGATTCACATAAACTGAATATCCACTTTATTATGCCTCTTATTAACTATTCCTATTTTATTAGGCATTATATTTCCGTACCCTTGGTTCGAGTACCTATTTTCTAGCACTCTTGGTCATGTGGTATAGTTACGCTGTATAATTGGTTTATATTGCTTTGTTTATACAAATTTCGGAAGTAACGAACGATTTTTGGGCCTAGTTTCAGTAGTTCGGTGATTTTAGTCCGGTTCATATATATTTGTTTGAACCGGACTAAAAGCACCGAACTACTGAAACTAGGCCGATTTTTGGAAGAATTAAATGTTCTTTCACCATTTCGCGATTCTTCCTTTAAGTTCGTAAGTAAGAGATTTATTGTTAATTTGAAAACCGAAATGGTACGTACGGTAGTGCTATGCTGTGTACCTGGGACAAAGTATTGTGACTAAGTATTAAAGTTATAGGTTTTAAATTATAAACTTTATACGCGGGCTAGTTTTCCGCGATTCGACGTCAGATATGTGCCTATTTTTTTTAAATTAAATATTTCAAGCTATCAGTGGCGTGGTCTCAAATATATGCTTAGTAAAGCCGGAGCTCATTTGGATTACTTTTTCTTCAGGAGTAGTAGATACTCCGGTCATATGCTTGAAAAATAGGCAAGCCGGTGGGAATCGGGCTTTATGGAAGCCACGCCACTGCAAGCTATCATCGTATAAATGCTAGAAACATATTTTTTCACAAATCGAAATACACCATCGTTGAGCACAGCCAGTAAGCAATAAACTATCACCTAAATCAAGTAAGTAAACATATCGATTGTAGCCTATTACCTGTGCCCTTACAAAAAACAGTCAATCGAATAAAACGATATGTTCGTAACACAGAATAGTCCATTCCGTTATGATCGCCAACGTTTTCTCATAGCGATCATGTCTGAGCGTCGATGGATAAGCCGTATGGGCGTAGTAACTGTTTTCGGTGGTTTTGTATTAAAGATCGTTCAGTAGACTTGTACCAGACGGTTGGTCACGGGGTGAACGGCCACGTTTCGTGCCTATAAGTGATCTTATAAATAACCTTAGTATTGTCGAATGTTAGTCTTGATTGAGTTAAGAGTGTTTATTATTACTATGAGCAACCAAGAGTTGCAAAAGATTTTCCATTGAATGATAGAAATGCGTTTTTTGAAAAAAACAATATTAACAATTAAAATCAGTTTTATTCGAAATTTGTTTTTTTTTATTCCCTAAAAATTATTGTACGTAATCGTTGATAAGAAATATCCAATTTCAAATCATTACCCGACTACGCGAAGCAAAAAGGGCGGCTATGATTTTAGTACCGTATGTATATGTCGCAGCCAACTGGTTTAGTTAGCCATTTGGTTAACTGCCTAGCATTTTCACTAAACTATGACCCACCAGCAGGTCGACGAAGCCCCGCTGCGCGGCTTCTATTTCTGCTCTGAGGGACACAAGCTGACTAACAAACCTAACCTAAAATAAGGATTGTGTTTAATGAAAAGGCTAGGCAGCTAACCAAATGGCTAACTAAACCAGTTGGCGGCGACATATATACACGGTGGATACGAGTAACCCGACAAATTTTAACCACGTATTCCTGATGGTATTACAAGTAAATAATGTACCGCTTACCGCAAATGCTTAGAAGGTTAATTGCTGTTTAATTAACGAAATAAAAAAAATAAGTAAAAGCATCTTAGTCACTTTTATTAGAGATTACTCAGGGACTTGGATTATTCATTTTAAAAATAATGAATACCTTGGAAAGTTAGCGTTTTTCGACTGTATCTTAGAATCTAAGAAAGTTATAGTTTGTCGGGTTACTCGTTGCCACCGTGTATGTATGTTTTTCTGTTCCCTCATAACTCGAAAACTACTAAACCGATTCCAACATGTGGGGTATCGTTAGATTCGTCTTGATTCTGCGCGGGTTATAGGCGTTTAGTTCGTTGAAACTAAAATTCAATAGGGTGTCACTCATCATGGTACTCGATAAAATAACTCACAAAAAAATAAAATTCATTGGATTGTATCTAGTTATATATCAAATTAAAGAACTTTTAAAGGGCAATCCAAAAACATATCACACTTGTAGCTTCAAACCATATTGTAAAACAATATTTTCATAAAATTAACAAACACACTCTTGACCAATCCGAACAAAGCAGCCCGTTTTAGTGTTTGGAAACTGGGCCTAACTAAAAAGACATAAAACAAAAATAAATTTAAAAACTAAAACCCAACTACGAAAAAAACGACCAAAAAAAAGATTGAAAAAAAGATCCTTCAGTTAGATTCCACCAAACTCACATAAATTGCTACTTACCTTTCAGAAAATGCTTGGAGTATGCTGTGAGATGTAGTTGGACGCCATTTGTTTGTTTTTAAGACATAAATTATATACGTTGAAAACAAAAGATGATAGGCAATACATTAAGCCATTGAGCATCTCTCTTTTACTTCTAAACATTTTCAAGGCAGTTTCAAGTTATTAAATCGTGTCATAGCCTATTACCTACCTATCTTGTATTTAAAATGGTTTACATTTTCTTCTCCACATTTTGTGAATCTTCTACCTACTTTCTTTTCAAGAATTTTACCGCACAAGAGCGCTTAACGTTCCCGGACGTCAAAAGGTTCTTTTTTCCTTTTGAAAGCATATACCTGCGGAGAAAAACTAAAGACTTTATTTCTGTCAGACTTTATGCAATTAGTAAAATGAAAACCGTTGTAAAAGAGTTGCTTATATGTATAACATTTTATAAATAATTATGGTGCACGTTTACGCTTTTTGAATTTGAACAACTAATAGCAGTAAAACAACTTAACGGATTAAATCGCGTATATTACTACATTTTAAGTCCCGACGTTTCGTAACCCTTTTCAGCGTTCGTCTAACCCGTGACCACGAACGCTGAAAAGGGTTACGAAACGTCGGGACTTAAAATGTAGTAATATACGCGATTTAATCCGTTTAAGTTGTTTTATTACTCTGAGTGATAATCGCATAAACCGAAGACAATATTTTGAACAACTACCTAAGTCCAGAAAGCATGATTATCCGAAAGAGCACTCTCATACACTTTAACCAGATTAAAAATTATGATTTTGCTAATTACGAATAAGTATTTCTATAGTACTAATACTGAGAACATTCTAGACGTGAACAAAGAAGTGTTCATGAGTTGTCTCGGTTAGCACCTGTCTTTCGTACGGGGTTGTAAACCCAGGCTTTGTTCATCGGAAGGTAAAATAAACAAGCAACGCTATTTTTGCTTTTAACTGCTAACAGTGCTAACGGTTGAAAGCAGATGCTAAATAAATAGCTACTTTTTTCATTTTATAAGCTTGCTAAGAAAATACCTTTTGGTATAATAGCTAGTTGTTTTGACCAATATCGTTTTCAAAACTTTGTATATGGTTTCAGCAGTTTTGATTTCAGTATAAATATGTTCATGCCATTCGAGGTCAGGTTTGGTACATAATAACTACTCTAATTTGACCTTTAAATGTCACTGATACTTTCATACTATGCTATATTAATCAGGCAGGTATCTATTTTTAAATAATTTCAATTAGGTACGTGACGAGAAGGGAAAGTTTCTACTACAGGATTTGTTAGAATAAAAACAATTTTGATATAAAAGCGGAACATTTCGAAATCAAAATTTTAAATAATTTGTTACTGTCACGATACAATGATGTAATGACGAGAGATGCTGGTAATAAAGCGTTGCAACAAAACTAACAACAGTTTCACAGCCAGCAACCAACATATTTTGAACCTTGCGATCTGGTGTACGGTTAGCTCAGAACAACGAGGTTACTGTGGCGTTATTGTATGATTAGTTGAAATGGAAATTCCGGTGAAAGAACATAGGACGCCGCGTAATTCGAGCCCGGCCGGACAGAGAATGTGTAATTTCATCCAATTCGTTTTTTTTTCACTATTCGAGCGTGCAGCTATTCGGATCTCACTCACAATCGAAAGGTGAGACTGTGAAGAGATTGGTCAATTATAAAATTACTACGTAGGTACTTACTCTCGTTCATGACTGGGTTTCTACATTTCCGCGGACGCTTGAGAAATTTAACGTTGAAAATAACACGTAGTTAGACACCGGGTGACGTGAAATAATGCAGCTTTCACGTGCGCCGACGGATTTAGAAATAAAAGTAAAATTATATTCAACATCTACTCGTTAGCAGGTATCTGCGCTTTGGCAAGTAGGTTTGCAGCTCTCGCTTCGTTACTGCCTTTTATTAAAAGAAGGCTCTCATATGCAAAGTCTCAACTTTCACAAATGCAACGAAACGTTGTAAAAGTTACAAAGAAGATTAACAACTAGATTTAAATCTCCAGCGGTCCCGTCATTCGAAAATTTATGACTGAATTCCACTACACCTGCGCAGTTGCAACTAACTAGATAACTGTCGGGACATGATTAAATTGAATACGTGCATACCGGTGTCATCTACCTGCATATTACGGTGCAATAAGGCGCTAATCACTCGAAGCTGGATTCACACCTGACTGGTTTTTGCATAAGTTGATAATGAAACGTTGCGTTTCGAGCACGAGAGTTGCGGGCGCCCATGCGAGCGACGGCAGCGTTCGTCGTGTCGCGGTGTTCTCAGACGGAACGCTCGCCATACGCCTTGGTAATGTAATTCAATTAATGCCCAGACTGGTAGGCTATCATCGTGTGCGAATTGTAATGTGAACGGGCCGTTAGTAATGTTTCTGATGATAAATGAAAAGCCTTCTCTGACGCGTATCATACGAATGTGATGAGTCCATTATTTATTAACTTTCTCTAGTCCTCTTTTTTTCTTGTTCTTGAAGTAGCTTTCCACTCTCCTGTAGGTACTAAGAAAGTTTGCAAGTTCTGCAATTGTTGCCTGTCTGTTTTGTGCTGCTCGGAACTCTTTACGTTAATTTCTTTAGTCAAGTTTACTTGTTCTCTGTTTTATCTTGGATGTGTATTGCGAGAAAACTCTAACACTTTGTTTCCATTTAGGTGTTTGTCTGGTAGTCTAACAGAATTTGCCCACGCATTGCTCGAAAACTATAGGTTTGTCTTCTTGTCATTGGTATCGAGATATCGGAGAAACAAGACTCAATCTGATTGTTATCAGATGGTGTAAATCTTCCGTTTGCGTGTTACCAGTCCTTATCGGTACGACAATTTCGAACCCTCTAGATAGGTTATCTTCTAGTGCCTATACCTAAGTGGGTAAATCAATACGGCGCCCCCGAGCTTAACTAAGCGTTATCTGACCATGAGGCTTACAAATTAACTATGCAAATCGAGTTATTTCTTATTAATGGTTAACGTGGAAAGGTTTTAGCGATTTATTTAGGGTGCAGTTTTATAATGGTAGAAAAAGGGACCTCCATTAGTTTCTTGCTTCCACAGACGATTAGTAGAAAAACGAAATGAAAGGATAGGAGTACCTACAAATATGTTTTGCTTAGGTTTCAAATACTAAAAGAATACTGACTCGTTAATTGTATCTAGTGATAATTTGACAAAATAGTTAAATGCTAGTGGCAAATTATGTAAACTTAAGCTATCTTGATCAAGTCAAGCTGTGCTTTGATTATTCGATGGTGGGATTTATATTCGATGCCCACCCACATATATAGAAAACTTCGCAACTAATTTATTACCCGGGCTGTAAATTTAATTAATCATTAAACGTTTAGAAAGTAGAGCAGATTTGAGTGCAATAAGTTGTAAAATAATTAAACATCAGTGACGTTACTAAATCCAAATCACCGGGAAAGTTCACAAACGGTTGCTCAGTCGGATTGTAATGTATTGCCTTTCATTTGCAAATGCAGTTTTCTCCTGTCGCCGCGTATGATAGAGTTACGCGGGCTCTCATTACCTTGGGTATCATTACCGCGGTCTCATTACTATGAGCATTTTTAGAGCAAAACCGCACGTTGCAGAGGCGTAAAACCATTACCCGAGCGACCGCCTGTGATATTGAACACCACGTCGTCGGCGCACGCGCTTAACTAGCGACACTATCGTGGCTACGATCTCTCGTAACTCACATCCACGTCATTTCTTCCGATCCTAAATTCAATTCGTTATTTATTTCCCCTACATCAAACTGCACGTTGAGTCCAAGCCTGGTAATTTAACTAATAAGCCCTAAGCTCTCCCAACCATTGTTTGTCTAAACCATTAAGTATGATGCATATAGCCGGATCAAAGAGAATGTAAACGCTGACGCTTTATGGAAAAACAAACCTTCATATAATCACGACGTTCCTTTTAAAACTGAGGAATTTATTATTATCTTCCGGCTGGCCTTTCCCTGTCTTATGACAGTTGTTTATTTTCGTAGCTGAACCCCGTCTGCGTGTTTCTTTTAGTTGCGTGTGGCGCATGTACCATATATGTATATTACTATTAAGCAATTTGCTCTCACACGCTTTCTTCCCGTAGCTAATTATAGGAGCGGAGACGCATGGTTTGTTTACAAGATTTATAATTAGAGTTCTTGTGAGCTGGTTTGTAATCATCCTCGAAAGATAGCTGCACTTTGTTGCATAGCCGGGCGTATCAACAAACACTGTTTTCAATCAAATTCTGTTATCATTTCCGTGGTCGGGTGATTGGCACGGACGCGCGGGAATGGAAGGGTTAGAGAGTCTGCGCACTGGAGGACTGTTACAATGCGTCCTTTTGAATTAGGACGGCAGTGTACCAATCCTGTAAAAGGGCAGTTTTAGTATCCACGTTTTATATTTTGACCAGCTGTAGAGTAATTTACACGTAAAGTACCTACAGTTATAGTTCGTTTCCTTTACTTTTTCAGTACCATCTTTTTTGTCTAGTTTCTTGATTTCTGTGCATAGAGTTCCGGAATTTATGATATTTTTAACCGACTTCCAAAAGAAGGACGGTTCTCAATTCGTCTGTATGTTTTTTTTTTTTTTTTTTTTTATTTTTTTTTTGTGTGTTTGTTCACCGATTACTTGAAGACGGCTGGACCGATTTGGAAAATTCTTTTTTTGTTTGAAAGGGTAGACTTCCGAGGTGGTCCCATTGTAACCAAATCAGGATCTGATGATGGAATCTTGGAGGAATCGAGGGAACTCTTCAAATATTATAGGCACACATATAGCGATTTCAGTATTTTTCGTAATTTCTCGTCCATCTCTTATTAGCAACGAGTTTCTAGTGTTAACCGACTTCAAAACAAAGGGTAAATTTGTATCTAGGTTTCTTCCCCGATTACTTGAAGACGGCTGAACCTATTTGGAAAATTCTTTTTTTGTTTTAAAGGGTATACCTCCGAGGTGGTCCCATTGCAGCCAAATCAGGATCTGATAATGGGATCTTGGAGAAATCGAGGGAACTCTTCAAATATCATAGGTACACATATAGCGATTTTGGTATTTTTCTTAGTTTCTCGTCCATTTCTTATTAGCTACAAGTTCTTAGTGTTAACCGACTTCAAAACAAAGAGGAATTTTTATGTAGGTTTGTTCCCCGATTACTTGAAAGCGGCTAGACCGATTTGGAAATTTTTTCTTTTAACCAAATAGACTTAAGTCTATTTTTCAAAACAATATTTTTCCAGCGCCACTAAAAATTAAAAAATAAAGTAAATTTTTAAAACAAAAAATAAAAACCGACTTCCAAAAACTTAAACTAAAAACCAAAAAATAATATGTTAATCACCCCAAAGAAATGGATAATCAACGATTCATATATACATATACAGATATTTATAGTTTTTAACCTGTTATTTTTGAAGTCGGTGCCAGCTAAGGAGCTCAGCATAGCCAGCTTTGCGTGGCAGTGGCAGGCACCGACTTCAAAAATAACAGGTTAAAAACTATAAATATCTGTATATGTATATATGAATCGTTGATTATCCATTTCTTTGGGGTGATTAACATATTATTTTTTGGTTTTTAGTTTAAGTTTTTGGAAGTCGGTTTTTATTTTTTGTTTTAAAAATTTACTTTATCTAGGACATTGTTGCATCGTTAACTTTTTGAATTCTACCCGAATTTTAATATTCGTGTCTTATTACAATAAGTGCATAGGTATTAAATAAAGGGAACAAACGTACTTAATGAATCATTGCATTCTTCCTTTGGGAATTACACTTATATTTTTAACCGACTTCCAAAAGAAGGACGGTTCTCAATTCGTCTGTATGTTTTTTTTTATTTATTTTTTTGTGTGTTTGTTCACCGATTACTTGAAGACGGCTGGACCGATTTGGAAAAATCTTTTTTTGTTTGAAAGGGTAGACTTCTGAGGTGGTCCCATTGTAACCAAATCAGGATCTGATGATGGGATCTTGGAGAAATCGAGGGAACTCTTCAAATATTATAGGCACACATATAGCGATTTCAGTATTTTTCGTAATTTCTCGTCCATTTCTTATTAGCAACGAGTTTCTAGTGTTAACCGACTTCAAAACAAAGGGTAAATTTGTATCTAGGTTTCTTCCTCGATTACTTGAAGATGGTTGAACCTATTTGGAAAATACTTTTTTTGTTTTAAAGGGTATACCTCCGAGGTGGTCCCATTACAACCAAATCAGGATCTGATGATGGGATCTTGGAGAACTCGAGGGAACTCTTCAAATATCATAGGCACACAAATAGCGATTTTCTTAGTTTCTCGTCCATTTCTTAGTAGCAACAAGTTTTTAGTGTTAACCGACTTCAAAACAAAGAGCAATTTTTATGTAGGTTTGTTCCCCGATTACTTGAAAACGGCTAGACCGATTTCGATTTTTTTTCTTTTAACTTAATAGACTTAAGTCTATTTGGTCAAAACAATATTTTTCCAGCGCCACTAAAAATTAAAAAATAAAGTAAATTTTTAAAACAAAAAATAAAAACCGACTTCCAAAAACTTAAACTAAAAACCAAAAAATAATATGTTAATCACCCCAAAGAAATGGATAATCAACGATTCATAAATACATATACAGATATTTATAGTTTTTAATCTGTTGTTTTTGAAGTCGGTGCCAGCTAAGGAGCTCAGCATAGCCAGCTTTGCGTGGCAGTGGCAGGTGTCTTATTACAATAAGTGCATAGGTATTAAATAAAGGGAACAAACGTACTTAATGAATCATTGCATTCTTCCTTTGGGAATTACACTTATATTTTATTTTAACTAAATTAAGTTATGTTAGTAGCGTTTTATGTGACAGTTATTCGGTATGAGGTACAGTGGCAAACCGCTAGTGCATAGGAGATCTAATCTGCGGTCGCCGCGTCGCACGCGCCAGCCGCAGGCTGCGCCTACGGTCCCCATTACTGCTTCAATCTCCCAGATAACTCGCACGTCGAAGTGTGCTCTTACGCGACGCTTAGTTGTAATCAGGGAAGTTGATAGCGGACCAGCGTTGCAATGATAAAATGGGCAGTTATTTCTGTGGTGGAGGCCTTTCGTTTCGTATTGAAATTGCTTATAAGAGGGTTCTGAATCTTCCGTGATGACTGGGTCGTTTTTGTTCAGTTTTATCATTAACTTTCCGGAACCGCATTAAGAAACGCGTGCCAAATAGCAAATTTATCTAAACTTGAAGTGGCTCGAAATCGTCATACCATATTTGATAGAGCGCAAGGAAATTGAACTTTGAATGCGGATGCTAAATCTTTCAAAAGCAAAAAGATAAGACTAGGGAACTAGTAGTCTCATTGTGACTCTTAGGCGAGTTTAAATAAAAATATTAGACACTGAGTCACAACTTCCGCTTTTATCCTGAAATATTTACAAGCAAGCACTTAGGTCGCTGGTTTATTATTCCCATTCGAGGGGTAAGGGGTTCACCCTTAAGCAATGGGATTTACCCCTTCCGGACCATCAAGTTGAATTCCCATTAAGTTGAATTCCCCGAAAGTTGGATTCCCATTACGTTGAATCCTGTTACGTTGACTCCCGTTATGTTGAATTCCCATTATGTTGAAATCCCATTATGTTGAAATCCCATTAGGTTGAATTCTCATTATGTTGAATTCCCACTATGTTGAATTCCTATAAAAGCCTAGCCGGTTATTGCGCACAGTTCCTAACGCACATAACAGCTCCACAGTTTCAGGACTAAGGGCGCGGACCCATGTCCACGGCACGGCGCCCGCGATTGACAGTTGTCTAACGCTCATACATTTGACAGGCACAGCCACCTGTGACAGGATCTGCGCTGTCATGTCAGGGTTGTCGCAACATCAGAAAAAACCGGTCAAGTGCGAGCTGGACTCGCGCACCGAGGGTTCCGTACAAACTCATAAGTATTACATGAATAGTTCAAGAAAAACTGTATGGCGATTAGTTTAGTAGGTGCAAATAACTATGTGTTAAGATTTTTGCTCTCAAAAACGGTGCAAGTTAGGAAAACCGTCATATTTTTCCTGTAATATTTAGGACGACATTAATAATTGGTAATTATTACAGAATTTTCTGTTCAGTAACTTCGAAGATAATAGGGGGAATGGTATTTTTTTGTTACGTTTACGCCATTAATCAAAAACTACAAATTAAAAAAAAAAACAAAAACGGTGTTTTAATCTAAAAATCAAGCCCTTTCATTTGATACCCCACTCGATATAACGGTTCACTAGTAGAGTGATGAGGTCGCAAAATGACCACATCTCATAATGTCCGAGTCACAAAATTACCACATCGCTCCTAGTCAACATGTCAAAATGTCAGAATCGTAAATTGCCTGCATCTCGTCTAGTCCGTATCTCAATGTCCAAGTTGTAAAATGACCACATGGCCCCAGGACAACATCTCAAAAGGTGTAAAATATCAGAATAGCTAAGTCGTAAAATGACTAAGTTGTCGAAATTCGAGACTGTTACGTATAAAAAACAATATTAAATATGTTGGATATAGGTAATTAAACATCAGGGGTTTCACACAAATTGACGTATTCACAAAATAATTTGTATAGATTTGTATATTAGTATTAGTAGTCCTAGACAGCAGTATACAATACCTACATTTGTTATTTTAGCTATTTTTGTATTTGTTTCATCGGTTTCTCGGAAGCGGTTTTAACGATTAGGATAGAACTTTGTACTTAGATAATATTTTACTTTCCTAGTTAAATAGGTGTCATCTTTGAAAAAAAAAATACTGAAATAAAACTCGGTTTGCCTAGGCACTACTTATTCACGTAAATGTACCGCTGTCTAGGACTACTAATATACAAATCTATACAACTTCTTTTGTGAATACGTCAACTTGTGTGAAACCCCTGATATTTAATTATCCAACATATTTAATATTGCTTTTAATACATCAACTGTCCCGACTTTTGACGACGCGACGTAGTCATTTTATGACTTAGCTATTCTGATGGTTGACTGGTAGAGAATGGGGGAATGGTCAATTTTAGCCTATTTTCTTAAATAACTTGAAAACTATTAATATAAAAATAAATTTGATATTCTCACAGTGAACCCTTTCATTTAATATGTCACACGATATAGTTCGCTAACTTTTTTTAAATTTTCTAGTTGACATCCCAAAAGTGCCCCCATGATTAAAATTCATATATTTTCCTGATATGTCCATGTTTGGGTCATTTACCTTAATATATGTACCAAATTTCAACTCAATTCCATCGGACCAGTACTTTCGGAGCAAATTGGCTGTGACAGACAGACAGACACACGAGTGATCCTAGAAGGGTTCCCTTTTTTCCTTTTGAGGTACGGAACCCTAAAAAGCATGTAACTATCGATGCAGTGTTTCTTAAATTGATTCCAGCAAAATTGCAGTGGGTGCAAGGGTAAATAGGAATTCCCCGTGCACCCACTGGTGGGTTGACCTAGTGGATGGACGGGTCACGAGGGCCATTCCCATACTATCCGAACTGCAAATTTATAATTCAAAGTTGCAATTTGTTTAGAAATAATTTGACGTCCACGTATAAAAGCTTAATACAAAAATACCGGTATTCTTTCCGTTCTTATCGTTCTTTGGTTTATTATTTCGTTTTTTAACCAGACAATCTAATAATACGAAATCATGACTTAAATACATTACTGAGCTCTACATTAAAAGCATAAAATAATTCAAAATATTTGGCTATATCAGGGTTTTTGAAAAATACCGATTTCGAGCCCTGGACGCATCCAGTGTTAACCGACTTCCGCAAAGAAAAACAGTATTCAATTTATACGTTTGTTACAAGATTACTCGAAGATGGCTGGAAATTCGTTTTTGTTTGGAAGGGTACATCTCTGAGGTTGTCCCATTGCAACCGAATTTTATAGGCGATTTGGTTATTTTAGATAGAGCAGCTATTGACAGTGCTCGTGAGGAACCCAAAACGTAAAATTCGACAGTAAAAAAATATATTTTACGTACAAAAATCAATTAAAAAAAATCCTCGTAACTTTTTCTTGTGTTTTTTTGCATTATGTTATACATATAACATTTTTTTACTCCTTATGACCTCAGGAATTCGTGGTTAAAATCTTTTGGATTCCTCACGAGCACCTTGTATAAGTTTGCAATGTAATTTTCTTTTGGTGTGCAATAAAGTATGATTGTATTGTACTCTTGCACTTAGTACTCAAAGCCAAAACATTTTGCTATAAGTTTTTTTTTTACTTATCTGTCGATGTTCGCTCCAAACTGAAAAGTTATTCTTATATTGAATGTTTCTTATCAACGAACAATTGTTTTGAACAAAAATCGTACCAAAGATTTATTTGTATCCCATCAAAAATATTACATGTCGCGTCCATTAACGCGTCGCGCGGGCTTTTCAAATATTCTCGCCTAGTGTACGGCATGGCAAATGCTCCTGGTATTTTCCAGAGGACGATGGAGACGTTATTGGCTGGTATTGAGGTGTATCGTGTTGGATAGATGGTGTATGCATCACTGGCAGTACCAGAGATCAACATATGTCTAGACTGCATGAAGTACTGCGCAGGTTACGTGACGCTGGCCTCCGTTTAAAAAAAGATAAATGCGAATTTTCGAAAACATTAGGTATTCCGATTTTAGGTATTTTGAACGTAGGTTATTTAACGTTAGTTTTTTTTAATTTTAGACATTCTGATACGTACCCTTAACTATGTTTAAAATTTGGAGCTTGTAGGTCTGCTAGAAGTACCTTAGAATTATGATGATCATCAGTCAGTGAATCAGTGAGTCAGTGACAAAACTAAGGAACTTTGACATGCAATAGTTCTTAAACTACACTTTCAAATTGAATGATATTGAGAATATATGTATAAGACTTATTGTGCCCTATATATCCCTGAAATTTCAGGGTTCTAGCTTAAGCCAGTACAAAATTACGGGAGGCTGAAAATGGCCTGAATGGCTTCGAGAAAAGGATAGTACGGCCGTGCCTATGTTTTGCTCGCCTTGGCGGGGGCACTGCCGTGCCCCCAGATTACTTACCCGGATGGTCCTACCACCACACAACTTTCGGGGAATCCCACTTAATGGGAATCCAACTTTCGGGGAATCCAACTTAATGGGAATCCAACTTTCGGGGAATCCAACTTAATGGGAATCCAACTTTCGGGGAATCCAACTTAATGGGAATCCAACTTTCGGGGAATCCAACTTAATGGGAATTCAACTTTCGGGGAATTCAACTTAATGGGAATTCAACTTGATGGTCCGGAAGGAATAAAATAACTGTAATGGGGAATATAGAGTTAGAGAAATACGTAAATGGGATTAGATTTCCTATAAAAAAACACCATGAACGATATTTATAATCTTAGTTGTGTTGGATACCTACTCCTATCTAAGTACAAACGCAATTAATAGGTAAACTGCTATTTCTAGTATCTCAGCTTTGATAATCATCGTAAAAGTAAACTAATGTCCCTTATGGTGTTGATGCAGGTAGTATTTTAGTAATTGAACGTCGAGTAAACACTACAAAGTTGGCAAGTTAAGCAAGTACCCTGAATGGCTTTAATCGTACCTCGGTACAAGTGCTCGCACTTATAAGACCGCACATTTGCGCTTCGGAACGTTATCTCGCCATCTTGTAGCGCTGCATTACCAACACAATTTGCAGGGAAATTTATAAACGCGCCGCAATCAAGGAATGGGTTGGGTTGGAGTGCAATACTTCCCCAGACCGCAAATCTTTGCAGTGCGATAAAGGAGGGCATATCGATAATTGGTGTCAAGTAATTCAGGTGCACTCTGTTGTACACAGATTTTTGTTGGAGCGGTACCGTAGGTTGGTTCGTCTCTATGAATAAACACATGCGTATGGACTTTGTTTATGAGCATTTAGTTTCCTTATTTGTACGGAAATAACTAAAGTAGGTACCTATATGTACTAAAGCATTAAACATTTTTTATGGCACACCTGGCCATAAAGTGGCTTTTACCGCACGCTTTCCAGCCAAGTGTGGACATAAAATGACGTACACAACACGGGAGGTAATAAAGAAAGCCCTCGATCGCATATTTACGTCCCACGCCTGCAGCTCGGGCCGCAAACATCTGCGATCTCGGCCTTTCTTTGTTTTACTACCCTAGTTGTGTAGGTAATGTACTATAATTGCATCTCTAAAAAGATTCTGGCTTCGTTGCCTCTCTTAGTCAATTAGCCAACATTAGTACTCGTAAAGCAAATAAAGTCAACTTCAAACTCTGCGAACATAATGTGAGCTGATTTTACTAGTTTCAAACTACGTATAACCGGGAATTGGTCGTCCATTCCCGCTCCCACAAGTTCTCCGACATTTAAACTTTTCTGTAATACTTTTTATGGCTTTTTACTATCGAGCTATTGATTTGTGGTTTCGTGCATAGACTAGGGGCTACTGGTTCACCAACTTATTCGTAATACCAGTCGAGCTATAATGGCCTTTTTGTGACTGGTATTAAAAGAATCATACATTTCATTTCTCATTTTGTAACGGAAGTGCCCTTCCCATATCTGCATACCGTCATTACATTACTTAATCATGTCCACGCGTGTCCAGTTCCAGGGGCCCTAATGCATGCTAGGTGAGGGGTCGGTCATTAATAATAGGCCGATTTATTTCAATACCGTTTGGACATTGTTTTGATCCGTCAGTTGCGATTTTAAAATAAAACATTTATAGTCTGCAGTCTGTGTCAAAAGTTACTGGATACTTACTTTAGTCCTGCGGCCCTGTACTAAGATGTCCATCTACTTTTGAGGGTGACTGCACTTACGAGTATGTTTGTGTCACTCCATAAAAATGCTTAGGTATGGATGGTAGTAGTGATACCCCCAGGTCCGCGACCTACACACACTCTAGCTCGATACAGATACTCTACATAAGGTCTGTTTGAACCGTTTCAACCTCTCCCGCTGGTCCGTTGCTCACTTTGAGCAATCATCGAAACTGCCTGGTGGTCCTTTTCTAGCGACTTGGTTCGATCCCAGGGACCGCCTTAGCCCCTACCCTGTTAAATACCTACCTAAGAGTCAGTAGGACTCGTAGGTAAAAAGAAGAAAAACTCAACGTATTTAGATATTTTCACTTTATATTTATACAGTAGTGTACGGTGTTAATACGTCACGATACCTGCCTAAATAGATGTCTCACCTATAGTTTTGTTATTTCCAGAGTGCCAAACGCGCCTAAGAGCTGCATCGCAGAGATCTTCAGCTCTGACGTCACCAACAGCAGCCCCGTGAAGAATGGCAACATGCGCCCGCGCGCTGTGCGCGACACGCCCACGCGTCCGCGCGACACTCACTCCAGACTCTTCGGACAGGTACTTTTTACCTTTAACTATGATACATACAGAAATACCTACTCTACGATTGGCGCTGACTCCAAGCGCGGACCTCAACAGTCTCATCCGTAAGTAATCATGACCGCTACAACTGTGTAGCGGAGTGCTAAATAAATATGTAGTATGAACCATATGCATGGTAAGAACCATCACCAACTCTATAGGGTATGGAAGCCATAAAAAAACGCATCAAAGAGAGCACGTTCTAACATAAATACCCAACATAAAAAATTATACAAACAGTCGTTCTGTCGTTGAATCCGGTCGGAACGGAATCATTACTGTCATTTTATTTACATTTTCTATTGTCCTCTTCAAGACACGGGTAGCGGCACGCTTCCAGGATGCTCGTCAAATAAAACGCTCATCGCAAGTTCGCAACCGGACAGATGAAAACAATTTCAAATTACCTATAATCAGACGACAAAAATTCCTTACTAATAAGTAATACCTACACACAAAACTGATCACTACTTCACTCATTTCCAGACCGCATCAGCCCACGTCACACCCATGGTAACCGATACCATTCGCAGCAACATCAAGTTCGGCGAAGCGGCCATGAACGGCGGTAGCCCTGCGCATTCGCCGAAGCCGTTGACCAACGGCAGCGTCACCTCGACGCCCAGCCGAGGTGAGATGGACGCCGGAGACCAATGTGAGTTCATTCAGTTGTAGGCATGAACCGCACGGCTGCGCTAGGGTTGGCGGGATTATAATTTGGAATATGTGGAATGGAACATCACTGCATTGAATAATAAATAAAAATATGATATTAATTCAGTTTTTGAATACGTCAAATAATAAGTGAAATCGATTTTTCGAGTTCGTAGAAATACACACTTACAGCTTATCGATTAGAGATAACTATTTTAAATCCGGTAGATCGTAACAATGTTTATAAATAAAAGCAAAATTAGATTTAATGATTGCATTAGTTAGGTAAGTAAAAAGAGTATACCTAAAGATAATTCACTTAAGCTCAATAATACTGAAAATACCCATTTAAACAAGTTTTGCTTTCATATTGAAGTAATTAGAATAAAACTAATTTCTATGAATGTCCTTTAAATGATTGCGGTAAAAGCGATAAAATCTCGCTTCATCGGAAACCGTCGCTGTTCAATTCTCAGAAACCGTTTGTCGGCATTCGATAGTATCCATTCCACATTAAACCCATCTGCCGTCATACTATAGAACACAAACACAAGGGATCTACTGAATCGATTCTTAGTATGGCTGTGGTTTGGGACTCCAAGAACAGACTAGCACTTTCTATGGCAAGGCACGCTAGGGACTCAACACGCTTTTAACCATACGCTCTTTCACTTGACAATAATTTTATTTAATTATATACTAACAACTCAAAAGAATAATTACCACACGTTTGAAATGAAAGGGGATCGTTTTAAATGAACACAGACTTGATATACAAAGAAAGCTTGGCTTAGCAGAGCATGATTGCACAATGTGCATTATGTAATCAATAATGCACTTGAAAACGTAACACTAATAATTAATTACCAATGCGACTGCACGTGAACATTACATGTCAATCAATCACTCTAACAGACTACGCACATACATATTATAACGAAATATCAGTTACCACCGCTAAATAATACCTATTTGGTTAACCATATCTGAATTCTCAAAGTAGGTAGGTGTTATTATTTAGGAACCTTCACACACGTAGGAAAGCAAAGTTTGATATAGATAGGAAATTAGAAACGAAGCAAAATTCGACAGCTAGGTAGGTATCTACAAAGCTGCTAGTTCGAATGAAAACCGTTTATTCTGTGAATGGTCAGCATCGTACACGCCGCCGAAGAGGAATCCGGTGACCGGAGACGGCGTCCAGTTGCTGCCTCCGCGCCGCCGCCACCCGGCCGCCGCCCTGCGAGGTGCCGACCCCGACCTAGAGCCCCAACCCACCCATCGCTACTACACCACCGACTGGCCCCCCAAACCTGCCCAATACTACGTGTACTCCACGTCCAAACCCACTCACAGATACCGACAGACCCCTTACACTTTACTCGGATTGGAATCCGACGATCCAGAAAAAGAGCATCCAATATTAAACGAAGATTCACTGTCACCTCAGCCCGTGTTAGATAGACATTGGCCGCCTTTCCCTGCTCAGCATTATTTAGAGCCCTTGGATAAAAAGACTCCATACCATCCACTGCCACCCTATGCCTTCGTCGGAATGACATCAGCTCTAGGTGAACGTCCGAAACCAGATTATAAATATGATCCCGTACCTACTTTAGATGGACTTGTTGATCCTTATATTCACGCACAAGCGAACCCGCCGCCGAGTCTTTTTAGATACGAACGCGATGGACCTATTCCTGACTTCACTCCCTTCCAAACTCCTAAGCCACCTGGTCCTTTCACCCTGGCAGGTTTTCCTCCCATTTTCCCTAAACACGTCCCCGGATACCTGTTCGATCTGAATCGGCATGCTGAGGACTTCAGACCTAAGACGTACTATGTAGACTATGTTCGCCGAAGAGAGATGGGTGGGTGTTTAATTCACCTTAGACTGAAGGAATGCCATAAATGCACCAATCACCTGATGAGACACTCGATCAGGGTATTTCGAGAAATAAAGCTTTGTTAAATGCAAATAAATACTTATACCTAATAAGTTTTAATAATTGTTTGCTATTATTTGAGAAACGGTTCGGCCTGTTTGTATTGAATGCTTACCGCTTTATTTTTACTTTACTGATGGTATGTTACTGTAAGTTCTTGTTATAAGAAAATAAATGAACAAACAGGCAGGATTCCTTCAAGTCTTTGATTAAACACTCAAACCGTTTTATTCTTTTGCTTCTTCGTTGATCTTCCGTAAGAACTAGTTTGCAGTTGGTCATGCAATTTATCTTAGTTAAGCGTAATTGTTCGTTTTGTAACAGTAATTGAATAGCAGGCGTCAAAATCAAATAAATAATTGCTTGTGTCTGTAACGTATTTAATTGTTTATAAATAGATGTGCAATTTGATGTAAATAGTGTCATGTAATACGTATTTGTATTGCGTAATTCCTTCGCCTGTTTTTCGCACGCCTTTTTCTCATCTTTCTTGTTGGAACAGTAGATCTCTATTGAGGTTGAAGCGGCTAAGTTTTCAATATTTTGATATGTAGATATGCAATTAACTACAACATACTTTCTGTTTTTTTATGATTGTTGTTGTTGGTCGTATGATTAGGTACATTTTGGATTGTTACCGCAAAATAGACTATTGCTATTCGTATGGTTTGGATTAAGAAACTTCACTCGTAGAGTTAACTGAATACATAGATACGTAGACGATTTCTTTGCAGTGTTGATATTTCTTATTCAATCAATTTATAAAAGTAGTTTTATTATCCATAATTAGTAATTACAATTTTCCTCTGTGTACCTCCACTATGTAGGTACCTACTCTGTCTACTAATTAACCAGTGTTGCTGTTTAAGACTTTCAAAGGATCACTAATGAATATATTAGAAAGTAGCTACGTCATAGTTTCTATTAAGGTCGTAGGATATCTGTGATTTAATTAGAATTTCCATTTACTTAATGTTAGTCGTTGACACTGAGTAAATGTCCATTTACTTCTCTTTGAACTACTTAATTCGCACATGTGCATGTTAAATCACACTTTTATCCCATTACTTTTAAGTATTTTAGATTTCCCTATTCAAAATTGCCCCATGTAAAAGGAAATTGACAGTTTAAACGCTTACTAGACTAGACTTACTACTCATTTCAGTAGAATGGCCTGTGGTCTAAATTCTAAGTGGACGGTCAGGCTGTCTATTGAACTGTATAACATTTTTTAAATAATTGAATTTGTATTTTTCAGAAGGCAACCCGATCACGGGTGACGGCTACAAATCGCTGAACGGGCAGATCAACACATTGACGTCACTAACCGGCAACAGCATCATTTCTCACAGCCGCGTGCCGCCCGGCGGCTACTCATCCGGCCTCTGGTAGACTGCCCCCATCACTTCCTGACTACATCATCGTCTACCCCCACCTTTTTCGTAAAAAAGACAATTGTTTTGTAAAGATGTGCGATTCTATTCTACACTCGGCGAGTATCACGCGTAAGCTCTGAAATCAACATTGCGCAAAACCAAGCACAACATAGCGCATCGACTTTTCTATAATTTGCATGGGATCCTCGCCGAAACTGGAATACACTTTGATACTGCAGTCTGTTCTTCGTGCATTTACTTTAATAATTCCTTTAATGGACTAAATTATAAAGCATCGGGAATTTATAAGTACATAATTAGCACAGATGAAATCACAACGTCCATTAAAACTGAAAGGGTATATGTTGTTAAATAAATCCTTAGCCTATCCCAGTAACTTTTACTTTTCGAATAATTAAGCATAGATGATTATAGATATTTTTGTAATAGTAACATTATTTCGATAGATATAAATGCTATAGATGCGTAGTGCGGGACCTTTGAATTGATAATAACCTCAAATCAAATAGGAATCAAGAAACGCTAGGTTAATTTATTTGACGTTCAGATTAATGATTGATTTTTTTTTATTATAATATCAAAGGTCATCGCAGACTTTTTATCGTAAGAACTTGAAAATCATTCTCTTCACATGTTTAACAATTATTTTAACGCATTGATATTTTGAACTAGGAGTGAGGAGTGAGGATACGTATCAGCAATATACCAAAACGAATAGTGCCTTGATTGGTGATGACGTGAAATTCTATAAGAATCTGTGTGCGATTGAATAGGCATTAACGTAAAGACAGTGATTATATTATCTATATTTCACGGTATAGAAATAGTAATCATGCGGCACTCGGGCTAAATGATACAAATTAAATTATATCTTAACTTAAATTTTAATATTTGACACTAATTAAGAGTCCTTAATCTCGTTTGTTAAATTTTATTATCCTATTACCTAATTTAAATAGAGGGTTTATAGAATGCATTTATTTTGTCTTTACATGAGTTTATTTTTTTTAGTTTATTTTCTACTCGTTTAGAAATAAAATGTAAAAAAATGTATTTGAATTTTGGTCGATTATCTGTTAACAAATTGGTGATTTTAAGGACCATAGTTTTGTAGGATAAGTCGTGGTGATGTTTGTATTAGCGGTAACCACTTAGTGTAGCCATATCAACTTTGTAAAAACGTTTTAATACTCTAACCTGAACGCATAATCGCAGGCCTAACTATAACAAAACTGTTAATAGATAATAACCATTATTTCGAAATAAAGTTTTTTATTGAAAATGTTGTTTTAATGAACTACCCTGTCAACTACCAACCATTTTTAGGGTTCCATAGTCAAAATGGCTAAAAAGGAACCCTTATAGTTTCGTCATGTCCGTCCGTCCGTCCGTGTGTCACAGGCATTTTACTCAAAAACTACAAGACGGATACTGATGAAATTTGGAATATAGATGTCTTGTAGATGCCGCTACTAAGTTTGTTAGTTAAATAATAAAAATCTAGGGGGGGCACTCCATACATGTAACAGAAGCTAAAAAAAATTTTTTTCAGCAAGCGTCAACGTGAGGTACATAATTCGATGGTTCTTTTAAAAACATTATAAGGCTATTATGTACTTTTTTTGATTAAGTGAATACTTTCGGAAATAATCGCTCCGAAAGTTGCATAAATTGTGTCCCCCTCCCCCCCTTTAACTTTTAAACCGTAAATCCAAAAAATATGAAAAAAAATCAGGAAGGTAACGCTTAATAAATACATTCAACAAAAATGATTTTGAATAGTAACGAATAAACCGTTTTAAAGTACCTAATTGCCGAAAAGGGTTACCCTCATCTGGCAGAATAATATTGGTCAGAAATACACTCCGCAGAACATGTTTCGCAGAAACACATTTAGTCGAATGGTAGTTTTGCATAAACTTTATTTGGCATTATTATTTCTAGGCATACAATACATTTTGTAGCATATCATTTTGCAGTTAATGACTTTCGCAGATTTTTTTTAGCATAATTTTATGTAGCATAATAGTCCTGTAGCATACTTCTATTATGGCATAATGATTTTCCTGCTTGCAGAAAAGTAGGTTAGGTTAGGTTAGAACTGCGACCTCTTACAAAAACGAACGGCTGTTAGAAAAGTAGGTTGGTTAGGTTAGAACTGCCACCACCGCCACCACGCCATGTCGAACGCTGCCTTTATGTCTAGAGACACCGCTATAACCTGCTCTTTGGATTGCTTCGCGGTATATACGATGTCTAGGGCGTCGTTAATGGCAGTAGTGGTGTTGTTGGCGAAGCCCCCCGCATAAAAATAAACACAAATGCAGCAAATTTACAGCAGCCCATAAAGCCTCTCTGCTTGGGTAAATTATTAGGGCGTAGAACGAAGAGGGGGGACGGGGGGGCGGAGCCCCCTGCAAGGGGGGCTCGGGGGGCGAAGCCCCCCGCATTAAAAAAAACTCAAACCATAAGTTCAATTAGGTTAGGTTAGGTTAGGGTTCGAACTGCGTCCCCCAACAAAACCGAACTGCTGTCAGAAAAGTACGTTAGGTTAGGTTTGAACTGCGTCCCCTAACAAAAACGAACTGCTGTCAGAAAAGTAGGTTAGGTTAGGTTAGAACTGCGTCCCCCAAAAAAACGAACTGCCTACACAAATACTATTGGTACAGCGCCTCGCGATTCTTATGAGCAATTTATCCTATCCTGCATGTCTAGTTGGAATATATGTAAGCGCATTACCCCTGTCAAACCAGTATTAAACTAGCTACAGTTCAGTGCGGTTGTTTCATTACCTTCTTGCGACATACCATCTGGCGACGAGGACGATCTACCCGCTATTTTTTTCTACAGAGCAAAATGTCTAATTTTGTTGGAAATATCGGAATTTTCGACCATAAAACGCAAGAATGGGACGTTTTCTACGGACGTTTATCCCAGTTCATAAAACTCAACAAGGTTGAGGACGAAAATAAAAGTGCAGTATTGTTAACTCATTTGTCCGATGAGTCATACCGCTTGGTTCGAAATCTTGTGCACCCAACCCCACTGGAAAATAAATCTTTCGCGCAGCTAGTGAACGTACTCAGTGGTCATTTCACACCGAAACGGTCGACCTTCGCGGACAGGGCCAAGTTTTTTGAGGCGACTAAATCCGGCGCAGAAAGCAGTCAGGATTGGGCAGCACGGTTACGAGGGTTAGCCGTCAACTGCGATTTTGGTACGGAACTGGAAATAGTGGTTCGAGATCGTTTCGTACTAGGCTTCAATATGGGACCGGAACGCGATCGTCTATTCGAAAGTGATTCTAAAACGCTGACGCTGTCGAAAGCGGTCGAGATTGCGCAGCAAGCGGCATGCGCGCGGCAGGCGCGCGCGCAGGTCGTCAAGGAAGAGCCGTTGTACCGCGCGGAGGCGCGCGCCGGGCGCCGCGGCGCCGGCGCCAGCAGCGGCCGCAGGGACGACGACGCTGGAGGCCTGCTACGGTGTTCGGTATGCGGGATGAAGCATCACGACGCCGCGAGGTGCAGATTTAGAAATTATAAATGCCAGAATTGTGGCCAAAAGGGGCATCTGAAGAAGGTGTGTGGCGTTAATAAGGCGAAACTACACAACATTGACTCGGAATCGCAAGAATTTCAAGAATGTGATAATTGTAAGGAGTGCCAAATGTTTAATATGAGGTACGTAAACTGTAAACCCATTAAAGTGTCAGTGGATGTGTGCGGTTTAAATTTTTCTATAGAATTGGATACTGGTTCCGGGTTTTCGGTAATGTCGGAAGAATTATATCGTCAAAAGTTTCATAATTATAAGTTATGTAAAAACGATTTGAAGATGTGTTTTTATACAGGACATCAGATCGCACCTTTAGGATATTTCATGGCTAACGTTGTATTTGAGAATAAAATGGACGTCTTAAGATTTTATGTCATAGCTAATGGTGGACCTCCCCTTTTAGGTCGCGATTTTATGTCTAAATTTAATGTTTGTTTGACCTCAGCGCATCATAGTATTAAAAATATTAATTTTGGCATAAACGGAGTGCAAGACCTGCTAAATCAGTATCCAGACATTTGGGAGGACAAATTAGGATGTTTCAATAAGTTTGAAGTGGAATTAAATTTAAAAGACGACGCCAAGCCCAAGTTTTTTAAGCCACGATCAGTACCTTTTGCTTTAAAGGATAGGGTCAGTGCCGAGTTAGATAGGTTGGTCGCGTTAGGTATTCTAATACCCGTAAATTACTCGGAATACGCCACTCCAATAGTGCCTGTACTAAAAGAAAACGGAAAACTGAAAATTGCAGGGGATTTTTCCTGTACCTTAAATAAGGACCTCAAAATTGATAAGTATCCGTTGCCTAGAATCGAAGAAGTATTTGCAAAGTTAGGTGGAGGCCTCCAATATACTAAAATTGATCTAAGTAACGCATACAATCAGTTTAAGTTGACAGAGGCTTCGCAAAAGCTGACGACTATAAATACGCATAAGGGTTTATTTTCATATACTCGGCTTGTGTATGGTCTCGCGAACGCTCCAGGTGTTTTCCAAAAGGCCATGGAAACCTTACTCTCGGGGTTAGATGGGGTGAGCGTATGGTTAGATGACGTATGCATTACGGGGCCCACCAATGAAATCCATTTAGCAAGGTTGCAGGAAGTGTTAAAACGAGTACACGATGCAGGGTTACGTTTGCAAAAGGATAAATGTGTTCTTTTTCAAGACCACGTCACATATCTAGGGTACGTAATCGATAAAAACGGGTTAAAAACCTGTCCCGAGAAAGTAGAAGCAATTCTCAAGGCCCCTGCCCCCGAAAATGTTTTAGGTATTAAAAGGTTTCTGGGTATCGTAAATTACTACAGAAATTTCATTCCTAACGCCTCGTCAGTGCTAAGTCCGTTCCATGAACTGTTACGGGTCGGCGCGGAGTGGAATTGGGGCGAACGACAGCAAGCCGCATTCGAAAGCATTAAGCGCGAGTTGGCCAGCGAACGAGTCCTGGCGCACTTTAACCCGGAGGCTCCGCTGACGCTGGCCGTTGATGCCGGGCCTGCTGGCCTGGGTGCGGTACTGGCGCACGTCGATAACCACGGCCGAGAGCGCCCAATCGCATTTGCATCCCGTTCATTATCGGTAAGTGAAAAAAATTACAGCCAAGTGCAAAAGGAAGCGACAGCAATTGTTTTTGGCATTAAACACTTTCATCAGTATTTATACGGCAGACAAACACCATTTATCTTAAAAACTGACCATCGCCCATTAATTTCAATATTTGGTAAAAAAAATGGGATATCTGTCACAGCCGCGTTACGTTTGCAGCGATATGCGGTGCTATTGTCGGCCTATAACTATGTAGTGCAGTACGTAAGTGGCAAAAACAACCAAGTGGCTGATTATTTTTCTCGCTCCCCCTTAGAGATTCAGCCTAATAATGATAATGAACGGGAACAAGACGGCGATAAGCATTTTCTTTTCCTAGACACCAGCATAGAACCGGTTTCGTTCGAGCAGATAAGGCGGGCGACGGGCACTGACAAAACATTAAATACGGTAATTAAATACATGAATCACGGATGGCCTAGGAAGATTGCTTGTAAATCTATATTGCCTTACTTTTATTGTAAGAACGATTTAGAATTATTAGATGGGTGCTTATTTCGCGGTCATAGAATAATAATTCCACAGATATTTCGAGAATCGATGCTAACTGAATTGCATTCATCACATTTCGGAATCGTTAAAACAAAGAGTGCGGCTCGTAGTAGAATGTGGTGGCCCGGCATCGACGCTGACATCGAGCGCTGGGTCGGCGCGTGCGGCGCGTGCGCGGCCGCGCAGCCGGCACCGCCACGCGCGCCGCCCGCGCCCTGGCCGCGGCCGCCAGGACCATGGCACCGCATACATATTGACTATATGACTTTCGAGCAAAAGGATTACTTGATCGTGGTGGACGCGTACTCCAAATGGCTGGAATGTATTAATATGGATAAAGGTATTACAACTGGTGCGCTGATACTAAAGCTTAAATATTTATTTTCGATGTTCGGAATTCCACACTTGATAGTATCGGATAATGACATAAAAATCTGTTCAGCTGAATTTAAAAGTTTCTGTAAAGTTAACGGTATCGATTATTTAACATCGCCAATTTACCACCCGTGCAGCAATGGTCAAGCTGAAAACTCTGTAAAAACTTGTAAAAAAATGCTTAGATGTCTGTTATCTAATGTCAAAAACAAAAGTAGTATTTGTGTTCATGAAAAGTTGTTAGGTTGTCTGTTCGACTATAGAAATACTGTACATTGCGCCACGGGTCGGACACCGGCTCAATTAATGATAGGGAGAAATTTGCGATCGAGATTAGATCTAGTGTTACCGCAAAATAAGAATAGTCGCGGGGCGGAGCACGGCGAAGTAATGATAACACCGTGTCGGGTTTTCGAAGTGGGAGAAACTGTATGGGCTCGGTGGTTTATTAATAAAAAATGTGTCTGGAAGGTAGGAACGATTCTTAACACTATAGGAAACAGAATGTATGAAATTATGTTTACTGATATGCAGGAAAAATGTAATAGACATATAGATCAAATACGTAAATATACATGCCCGCATAGTGACGTAACTGAACAGAGTGAACCACCGAATCCCGCGGCAGACCAGATCTGCATGGTCGAACCGATGACGTCATCAGCGTCCGTGGTCTCGGGCCCGCCCCAAGAAACACCGCCTCCAATATCATCACCCTCGTCAAACTCTTATGGAAGGGTAACCAGCGACGATGGCGCAGGTGGTGATAGTGGGACAAAAGTGTGCGAGGGGGAGGGCGAGGATACAACCAGTGACGTAGTCACAGGAGTTGTGCAAGCCGTCTCCCCGGCGAACGCAAGTGATGAGTCAGCGGCTCGATCTAAGAGACCCAGAAAGGAGGTTAATTATAAGCCTTATTTTTAATGTTTTAGTATAATACTTATGTATTATTTTATTGTTTCCCAGGTTTCCAAAATAATGGTGGAGGGATGGAATATATGTAAGCGCATTACCCCTGTCAAACCAGTATTAAACTAGCTACAGTTCAGTGCGGTTGTTTCATTACCTTCTTGCGACATACCACTAGTACAGTTAGAGTAGTAAATTAAGTTCACCTTGACATCAAATGTTATTCTGCTAAGCAAATTTTATGCCACCTAAATATTATGCAGAAAAATAATCTACGAAATGACTATTCCTTTAGAAGACTGTTATGACCATCAACATTATGCCAACATATGATTCGGGATTATAAAATTCTGTGAAACGATTTCTGCTAAAAAAAATTCTGCGTAAGGTGTTTCTGCCAAACAATACTTCTGCTAAGTATTATTATGCGAACCAAATATATGTCAAAAAAGTTTCTGCCAGATAATAGTGAACCTGCCGAAAAACTTCTCGACCAAAAGGTTTTAAGTGCCATTGATTTACACGGCATTTAAGACCTTTTGCCAGTTGTTTATTAAGACGTATTTTTGTCCGGTGGTACGGAACCCTTCGTATGCGAGTCCGATTCGCACTTGGCCGGTTTTTTATGTTTGAACGGATAGTCACGGTCTTGAAATGCGAATTAGATGTTCATAGGCAACCCAGTTTAGCTATGAGACTTTATTTTATAATCAATTGTATATTTTATTTTTAAATAATGGAGTGCGCTCAAAATTTTGCACCCCTGCTTGGCAGAACCCACAGGCAACATTTTTTTTCCTCTTACGTAAGACCTAGTATTAAGAATTCGTACATATTCATGCAAATAAAAGATTTGATTTGATTGCGTACACTATACGCCGCCTACACCTCATATTACACATCTTGCTAAAGGAATGCTGCATTATAATAGAGTCTGTGCGTAAAGAGAATAGGCGTGGCGAAAAACGGAACTAACCTAACCAGTATGGCATTTTTTTTTGCAAATACGGTTCAAAAGCATTACAGCGCCCCCCCATCTAAATCCTATTCTCTTTCCGCACAGACTCTAATTATTGTATGATTTTGACCATCAAAACCATAGTGTCTTGCAGGAAGTGTAGAAAAAGAATTATATAGATTCTTGTAATAATTTACTTACCTATATATATTACAAAATATATAAGTACATTTATCGCTTTTAACTTTGCGCATTTCCCTCACATTCCTTATTCACTTTTACTCTCTGTGGATTCCTAGAGTTCTCCTTCGCTAGAGTCTTTTCGTCTCTGGCGGGCGACTCTATCTCTACCGTGACAGGTCCGTCATTTTGAATGCAGACCTGCATGTATGCTCCAAATACACCATCTAAGACAAACAACGATTGGTAAGAATGACTGTTTGTTGCATTATTTCAAATGCTGCACCAGTGGCGTGGCGTCTGTAGAACTCGATTCCCACCCCTTTATTGCTGTAGTACCATTGAATTGTACCATCAATGGAACTAGTGACATACTTGTATCCCGCTAGTTCCATTGATGGTACTAGAGACACATGTTGTTTTAGTACCATTGTCCGATAAGACTAACAACAGTACACACTGTTCTTTTCAAGTACCATTAGGAAAAATCGTTTTGCGTCCTTGTACTATTACAATACTATGATAGCGTGGCTTTTGTGATATGTCACATGTTTGATCGAGGGTGCCATCCAATGGTACAACAATAATAAGGTAAATTTGATTTGTTTAATATATCAGCAGTACCAGTGACATTTATTTGGCGGGCAAACGCTGGAGATTTGAATTTGTATTCATTTTAAAGGTACTAGCGATATACGAGTGTGTCACTAGTTCCATTGATGGTACTATTCAATAGTACTACAGCAACAAAGGGATTCCCACAAGGTTGCCAATTTTAAGATATTTGAGCACTGAAGAATTTAATGTTTAAATTCAAAATGTATAAAATCCCCGATTAAAAAAAAACTATTTTAATGAAATCCAAATAAGAACACATTCAGTCAAGCCACCTTCCAAACAAAACAAAAAACTGCATCGAAATCGGTCTAGTAGTTTTCTAGGGTAATGGTAACAGATATAAGTAGGGATGTAACGATACATAGTTTTGTCGATACGATACCGATACCGATATATTGTAGTAAATATCGGCGATACCGATACCGATATCTTAGCTAAATAATGAAGTATGAACTTCAGATATTTGTATGTCCTTATTATACCTAAAACTTGGCTATATTTAACAGAGAGTCAACCTTGAAAGTGTAAAGTAAAAAAATATAGATTGTCAACTCAAAATTCAAATTTATTTTTTAAAAAGAACCAAAGATTTAATTAACATAGTAATTGTCATTGCACAAGGTAATAGACCAATACATAAAATAAGTCAGTAATTGAAATTACTTTTTGCAGATTTTTTTCATACAGCAAATTCTTTTCCCGTTCTTCAAATATCGGTTGTATATTATCGGCGATACCGATATATCGGTATCGGTATCGGTATCGTTACATCCCTAGATATAAGTACATACATATATAGTGGAAATTCTTTTTCTAGAGCGAATTCACTTAGCTGTGTACCTGACGAACAATACTCATTGTCTGCATTGTTAACTGTGGCCACCACTACCACTTCAAAATGTAAGGCATTATAAGTGCAAATAGCTTTTACACTAAATTAGTCTTTAAGTCAAACGAATTAAGGTTTACACTTAAACAAAGAGAATACATCGTTCGTCTTTCTAAGCATCAATACGTACTTCACTGCTCTTTCACTTACGAACTGACCAACATCTGTGTTCTCTTTGTTTAAGAGTAAACCTTATTTTGCTCGACTTAAAGACTAATTTAGTGTAAAAGTTATGTGCACTATAATGCCTTACATTTCGAAGTCGAAGTTGTGGCCACAGTTAACAATGCAGATAATGAGTATTGTTCGTCAGGTACAAAGCTAAGTGAATTCGCTCTAGAAAAAGAATTTCTACTATACACACAGACAACCTGTACCTAACCCCAAATGCATATACCGCGTCCATTTCATTCTGTCCATTGTGGGTAAAAAAGAAAGCCAAATTAACTTTGGCTTGCCTTCAAAGTTTCATGCCACGCTAGGCACCATGGGATAAAGAGTAAACAAATACTTTACTATGGCATGGGTGATTTTATGCCTAGTGTCATATCCTGCTGCCTCCCAAATGATTTGATGCAACACTGAAGCCCCATTACCAAAATGGTACAAATTAAAATTTTAATGTTTAAGCTCAGTCTGCAAAAATCTGGGCCTGTGCTAAAGCAACATAGCTGAATATCATAGTTATTTTGTTAGCAATACATATTAATTTATTATCATTATGGGCATCATATTGTTATTTTATCTTATTTACCTTTAACTTTCTCCGGTTTATAGCTTTTCTTTAACAATTCTAGAAATTGTTCATAAAAGTTTTTGGACTCTTCACCAGCCATTGCATTGTGGAAGTCAGGTTTGTTACCCTGCAAAGAGTGAATCTTAATGCTCAGACATAAGTTCCAAAAATCTACATATATTTTTAGATGAGTTGTGACTATATAAAATTATGTTTCAGTACCAACCTTCCAGGTATTATATAATGTGAATTGGCTAACACACAGTACATCAAAATCCTTATCAACAACACTCTGGCTCCACCGCTTATCACTGTCATCATTGAACAACCTTACACTAAGAATCTTGCGGACACTGAAAATTAATTAGTTTTTTTTTTGTGTTGTAATTCTTTGGAATTTTATAAATATACACGCTAAATAAAAATTAATATTTGCATATTTAAAAATGCCTACAACTTGTCTAAAAATTCTTGTCATATGACTAAACTAGAGACTTACTTCTGTCACTTCTACAGTGTACAGTCGCCATCAGATATATCTGAGCTGTCAGTGTACTCATAAATATCTGAACACGGCTCTATTTGTCATAGCATTAGAGCCGTGTTCAGATATTTATGAGTACACTGACAGCTCAGATATATCTGATGGCGACTGTACAAGAACGTGCGAGTAAGACGTAAGTGCTGTATCAAGCTTAAGCATACTGCTTGCGCAACTAGTTAACACCTTTAGTTTCACAATATGCTGTAAGGTTAGCTGTCTTAATTAGTTTGGCATTACCTCTATAACTTACATGTATTCCATATCCACTAAATTATCGTTCTTTGAAATACCAACTAGAACACATAATCCTTGTTCTATATGGCTGACCACTTCACCATTTACTGGAAGAAATTAAACATGAGAGTAGTAGTAGTAGTGTTTTTATAAAGCTATGAAAACATTAAAATGATAACGAATAGATATTTTGAGTGATAAGTAACAAACTAACAAATATTCTTTATATTAAAAGTCAACTCACCGGTAACTTTAGCGTTCATCACCCGTTGTATTAATGCCTTCATAGTTATTTCCTGTTAAATAATTAAGAAGTATCAATATTAATATTTTTAGTACGTCTAAATATTATTAAATGTGTATTATTTGGTCAATTTAACGTTTTATTGACTTGTCTGGAGAGCCGAGAGTTAAGAGTAAACTATAACTATGCATTGACTGTCAATACTGTCATGTCAATGCTAAGTTATAGTTAACTCACTGTCAATGATTGACATTGACATTGACAGTTTCCCGTGTTGTCAGTTTCAATTTAGCACATTGCTAAATATAAATATTCCAAAACCATTTTATTTTGTTTCGTAATGTTGGTGATGCGAATTGGTAAGCATTATTTATAATCGCAACAAAATATATTAAAGGTCTTAAATGGGATGGGATGTTAAAAAAAAATTTTGAAGCGTATTTTAAGGGGAAACTCCAAGCTACCTTTAGGTACTTTACTTTTATTCTAGCAACATTTGAAAGATTGTTATGGTTTGCTACTCAATAATAGATGGCAGCACTAACAAAATATAAGTTGTAGATGTAAAAAAAGTCGATTAAATAATTAACGTAATTTAATGGTAAAACTATCTATGTACATATTTAATTTACGATAGAAACATCTCACATTGAAGTCAATAAATTTAAGTTCTGCTATTCAGTAACAGATAGCAGCACTAATACTAAGGTCCGACCGAGATCTCGGTCTTCGTCTCGGTCTCGGCTAATCTCGACAAAAAAGGGCCGAGATTCTCGGCCGCGGCAGAGACTATGCAACGGCCTCTGATTGCTGAATTTGCCGTGCATGGTTGCACGCTTCTATGCGGCCCGTTGGTCGGATCAGTGTCGGCTATTGTGACGCTGTTGGTGAGCCATGTCACATTTTAAGCCAATTATTCGATAAGATTCAGTAGTCAGTAGTACTGCAGCTCTTTATTTTGTCAAATTTTATTTATTAAAATCTGTGTGTCAAATTTTAACGAATAAAACCTTTTTATGTACGAACTCCGCGTGCTTTCTTTATATTAATAAATTCTCGGTCTCGGTCTCGGTCTTGGCCGAGACAATAAAAACGGTCCCGGTCGGACCTTAATTAATATATCATAATAGCTATGTCGCAGCACTCGCAGCCAACTGGTTTAACCAGCCATTTGGTTAATTGCCAAGCCTTTTCAATAAACTATGATCCACCGGCAGGTCGACGAAGCCCCGGTGCGCGGGGCTTCTATTTCTGTTCCGAAGGACACAAGCTAAATAAGGAGTGTGTTTAATGAAAAGGCTAGGCAGCTAACCAAATAGCTAATTAAACCAGTTGGCGGCGACAGGTATATTGTTTCTATAAATCCGATAGGATAAGTGCTTAATAGAGAACGTGCACAACGAAGGTGCTGCCAACTGGTGCCGCCAATTCGAATCTTGTACTTTATCATGCCGGGTCACATTAACGGGAAACGCCGTGATGATGGACGATTAATGTTAGTGTGGCCGTGACTTTCTTACTATACTTGACATTGACATTTACGACAAGAAAATTAATTCATCATGATACTTAGGCAATAATTTTTCCGGTTATTATAGGTAATATGTGTCTACATACCGACTGAAATAATATGCCGGTCAGTCTTGCACAAATCGATCAACTTACAACCAAAATAAGCGATTTGTTCCAGGGTCTTGGATAATTTCTATGTATTTCAGTATTATATTTATATATGTACATGTATACAAGCATTACTTAGTTTGGTTGGAACTAGATCGATTGTGCAAGAGCAAGACTGTCCTACAGTAGAATTCATAATTAGGCGAACTAGATTGACAGTTCTACAAGCACAAATGTTGCCCGAGTTAGGCCAGTGATGTTTTATTATCGATATAATGAAAATAAAGAATATATCGATATAATGCGTTAGATTCGAGTGGTATCAATTCAAGTTGTAATATTTAATAAGCTTTGTATTTTTTTGGTGATAAATCCCATTTGTCCTGTGAAAATAAAATTATTAGTTTATTATTAAAGAATTTGGTTTTAAAACGTACCGCGAAAATATGGCAAACTATTTCCTTAACCTAATAAATAAAGTAAGATGACACAATAAACTCTTGAAAATATTTAAGGATTAGGTACACGTTTCATGAATTTATTTTGTCTTTTTAGACCTATCATGATGCGTGCGAATTATTGTCGATAACATTTTATCGATATTTACCTATGACTATTTAATTTTCTGTGAGACCGGCAAGATTTTTATCTGTCAAACTAGTTCGCCTAATTATGAATTCCACTGTAAATATTTATTTCCGTAGATAGGTAGACACATTATATACCTACTTATTAAACGGAAAGATATTTGCCAAGTATCAAAACTAATTAATCATCTTGCTTGTGATGTACGCGCGCCCGCTCTTCCTGCGCATCGTGAAGGACATCGACATCACTAGTTCATTTGTGTTTCCTGAAATAAAACCTTTTTTTCGACCTCTGCAGACTTAGCGTGGTCCAACTCTATGTATTGCAATCTAATTTAAATCTTTGTCAAAAGGAATAAAATTGCAATTTCCTTTGTTTATTTTGCATCTAGAAAAAATAAATTGAACTCTATTCCATTTCAATTGTTGATTCACACTTCATTGTAAATTTTCCTATATCTTTATTTGATAGGAATTCTAATTTTAAATATGACTGAAGTTTTTTTTATCAAAATTAAGGCTAGCCAAACTTTATTGGCCCACTGTGACATATTATACCTAGCTTTCGTTAAAGTCAAATTACTGAGTTATCTGGGGGGACGGTAGTGGCCCCGCCAAGACGGGATACGTTGTTTGATGTTACGAGACAATATTAAGGATTCCCGTTCTAATATTTCTTATTTATTGTATTCACAGATCATTAGTGGTCTGTGATTGTATTGAACAGGTAGGTAAGTCAGGCAACTGTAATTTTTGTTAAAAAGTGTCATGCCGTTAAAATTATCTTAGGTAGGCCTTATATAGGGTTTAAAATAAAATCATCACGTTCAAAAAGACTAGTTTAATTCCATTGTAATCGGAAACCAAACAGACACCTAGATTTGTATCGGCGAAGCGAACAGATAATAATGCGTTATTTTTGTCATATCTACATAAGTTGAGCCTTAATGAAAGTTTTGTTCACGACCCAATTTAACCATGATGCAAATATTTAAATTTTCTGTATCAGACATTACTTAAATTAAGGCTCAAAATACAAGGCTTTACAAGTTTACGCAGTTTATTAGGAATTCATTTTTTTATGAGATCATAATAACTAGGTAGTTCGTATACGCGCCAATAACAATGCAAATCTTTTCTTGTCTATGGTTTCGATTTCAGTAAATATTTCACATCTTTCGGTTTTATACCAATATCGGCGCAAATCTTTTATATTTCTTACCATAACTTACTTTCATCGACATAATCTAATTCAAAAAGATTAAAACTAATTTAAACATTTGTGAATATTACTGCCGTCATAACGCAAAAGGGCACATCCAAGATTTTTTATGCTACACCTGGCCATAAAGTGGCTTTTTCCGCACGCTACGCGTACGGAAAAAGCCGCTTTCTGGCCAAGTGTAGTCATATAAACTGATGTACACAACACGGGAGGTAATAAAGAAAGCCCTCGATCGCACATTTACGTCCCTCGCTTGCAGCTCGGGCCGCAAATATCTGCGATCTCGGCCTTTCTTTATATTACCACCCTAGTTGTGTAATGCACTATTTTCGACTCTGAGTTCTATGCCTATTCGGAATCAGTAAATTTCACTGATTCCGAATATGTATACAACTCAATGTCGAAAAAAAATTTTAGTTGTGCCCCTATGCGTTAATGTTGGCAGATTACACATTCAAAGTAAGTAAGTATAGCTATTAACTACTGTACGAGTAAAATGAACACAGTTTCTGGTGCTAAGTTCTGTGCTTCGTGGGCAAATTACTATAGTATAGTACATTACACAACTAGGGTGGTAATACAAAGAAAGGCCGAGATCGTAAAAGTTTGCGGCCCGAGCTGCAAGCGAGGGACGTGAATATGCGATCGTGGGCTTTCTTCATTACCTCCCGTGTTGTGTACATCACTTTATGTCTACACTTGGCCAGAAAGCGGCTTTTTCCGTACGCGCAGCGCCCTCGATCGCATATTTACGACCCTCGCTTGCAGCTCGGGCCCCAAACTTCTGCGATCTCGGCCTTTCTTTGTTTTACCACCCTAGTTGTGTAATGTACTATATTCTGCTGTTTCTACCTATATTAGTCAACTGATACTGAAAAAAATAATAATATGGGTAATAACTTCGACATTAAACCCGTAAGTAGGAAATTAAACGTTTTGGTATAAAAGTTTAAGGGCGTAAAAGCCATCTTTAACTTTTCTTCAACACTTAAGTACTTATTTCAAATGTACTCTGTGGAACCATAATCTAGAAGTGTTGTAAAAGTTTTAGACGGATATACGTAATAATTCCTAAGCTTTATTTATTGTTTATATGCGATTTAAGCGATAAATTGTACTTATTACAGTAGGTAGGTAGATTGTGGAAAATGTTAACCGAAATATATATCACCTCAAAACAAGTGACAAACTGTAGTTCGAAGCAGAATTTACTTAAAATACTTACAATGAATTGTGCTTTGTACTTACATTTTCGAGGTGCAGATATTTCTGATGACATTTACCGCAAGGTTTAATAACTAATACTTTATGCAGTACCTACAGTATAAACTTCCCTCTACATATTTTCAGGTTGTTAAGAAGCGATTCTAATACTAACAATTGAACTGGGTTTGTTTTTTTTAAGAATACCCTGAAAATATGCACAGTCTTTACACAAAGCACCTAGATTCTATGGAGTTAAAACAGTCTGTTATTCCTAAAAATAGCCTTAAATATAAAAAGAAAGTTAAATAAGTATTGAGTCTAGCATTGGTGAAAAACGGGCTCTAAACTAGCGTGTGCATAAACGTGTGATCGACTCGGGGTGCGGTGCGGTACCTGATTTTAACTTTTAATAAAAGCGTAAAAGTATAGTACCATTATTCGACCCAGAGAGGTCCACGGCTGAACTTATAGGTCCCCCAAAGACTTCACGAAGCTACAATTCTACAAATCTATACTAGCAGCATTGGTAAAGGAACAACACCATTGATTGGTTTGACCTATGGTGCTAGTTTAGACTTGTAGATTGTAACTTGTACCATCATGAAACTGGCCACTGGTCGTCAGTGCATCTTTTAGGCAGGCCAACCTACGCTATTTTTTGGTTGGTTAAAATAATAAAAACGTATAGGGTCCTATTACAAGACCTAAAATATGAATGAACCATGATGCGTGGCGTGATCATAATTATTTTAATAAATATACACATACTTAAGAGTATTAACAAAACCTATCTTGTCTTCGTACCGTAACATTTTAACAACATTAGTAAGTTGATTTGGTAGAATACAAAGGACTTTTTTCGAAGAATCTCCGAAGGATTATGGACTACTATTGAAAGAAGTTTACTTTAACAATTATGTTGTGAGTGTGATTTATTTATAAATATTAGGCACGAAGATCCCTTCTCTTTAAACTTTAACAGCCTCATTCCATACCTTATGTTAGATACAACCTGAAAAAACCTTAATGCTAGATCTACATAGAAGAAGAATCCTCCGTTATCCACAACATTTTAGTTAAGACACTGCATTTTAATATTATTGCTGGAAGGTACCAACCAATGTAAACAACTGTTTAATGTCTTTGTCCATGAGAACCGAAATACACTGGTTTCCCCACCGAAATATATCCAGGTAGAAGAAAAAACTGCATGTACACCCCAGAGATGAGTATACCCCCTGCCATACTACGAATGTATGACAGGGGGGCTACTTATCTCTGCAGCTGACTGTACATACACTTAGGATCCTCCTCCTCCTGTACCTCGCGTGCTAAAAAGAAGTGGCGGCAACCTACTTTGAATGCCGTTAACTTCAGTTTCCGTCAATATTATTAGCAGATTTGAAGATCAGATAATAATGGTATTATTAATTGTTTAAATACCACCAAATGAAATGGAAAATATATGTTTTCCATTACTAAACTGCACTTTTGGCGTCAAACGCCAAGCGAAAAACGTTACACGTGTAGTTGCCATACAAATCGACGAACTATTTCCTTCTCGATATATTTCTGTGGGTTTACCTACCCCATTATGAAAAATATCAAATTGGAGCATACAGCATACCTATCTAACATCAAAAGGGATTTTGCCTACCCATATCTCATAACGTAAATTATAGGTAGGTACGTTCCTCTTCCATTAAATACACTTAGAGCATTACCTGCGTCAATTCTTATGGTGTTTGAACACATTATTATTCATGTTGCACTTTAGGAGTGCATAATTTTTTGTTTTGCAATCATGACTTACAACAAGAAGACTATAAAATAAAAATAGACGGTTCACATACGGCATCACTCACTCCACTCAATCATACAAATACTTATAGGTATAAATGTTTTATAGGTATATAAATGTTTATGTTGCTGGTTCAACTTTTAACGGCAGGTTATTGTTATCAACTTTGGGTGGTTGCGCTTGTTGCGCGAGGCCGTATAGTCGGAGTTGTTCCATATACCGCTGCTTACTCTCAGGGTTGTTCATGATCGATGCGACGAACTCTGAGGTTTCTTTTTGTAATGCTACTATTTTCTGTTGGATTATCCTGTTTTTGTGCATGAGGGCGACTGTTTTCCAGGCCAACTCGAGGAATACTCGGCTCTGGGCGCTGTTGTCCCTCGCGGGTTGCTGGCAGGGTCTGGGCGTCTCGGGCGGCGGCGGCGTGGACATACGCTGCAGCCGCTGCATGCGCCTTGCTTCTCGCAAACGAATAACGTTTGATCCTGAAAATTAGAGAATACATGTTATAGTACTTAACTGACATATGTAGGTAGGTACACGTTTAAATATCAAGTTTCGATTATGTAGGGTACATAGGTACTAGGGATGTTACGGAGGTGGGTTTACCGGAGCCGGAGTTTTAAAATTTGATTTAACGGAGCCGGATCCGGAGCCGGAGTTTTAAAATTAGTTTTACCGGAGGCGGAGTCGGAGTCGAGTAGATGCTTTTCTACTAGAAGGCGGGTAGGTATGTTACCGGCAAGTTTAATAAAACAACAAAATTCAATAAAAATAAAAAAGTCTTTAAGTCAAACTAAACATCTCTTTCTGGTATGACCTATAAGAAACTAGTGTTTTATAGGCCCCGCCCCACCTTTTTTAACCCACCCGTCATCTCTATTACACTTTGCCGAGTTTACGTCTACATTAGTATAGTAGTTCCATATTATACTGGTAAACGGCTTCATTTTTAAACTCATTTAAAATCACGCGTAAATATGACGTAACGCAACACATGTAGGTACCACCAGTACCACCGCTACGGAAGTAAAGGACGGAACTAACCAATTTATAACACAAAAACGGGCGATCATGAGAGATAGGTACGTACCAAGTAATGGAATCATAATCTAATTTATTCAGGGGATAGGTTGTATAAACTACAATACGGCGTAATACAGTAGAAATTAAATAACTAAATATCGGATACTACAAAATAACTATGATAATGATAGTCAGTCTGTCTGTCAGTCGTGGTGTGGAAGGGCGGCGCCATCATCGAAACCAAAAAACTTCGCTGCTGGCTTCCATTTGTGGCGGGTGCCTCGGATGCACATGCTGGTCGCTCTAATTATTGAATGAATGTTATTATACGAGTTCTCAGCCAGCCCAAAACACAAGACAAGGATCTGTCCCAGCGAGATGCAAGTGCTTCCCCGAGGTGCTTAACAAAGGTAGCTAATTGTGGTGCAAAAACTCCATCCACGGAGGTGTCGATGGCTGTAAAAGTGGCATGACGCAACTCGCAGGCGTTGGCATATTTGTTCTGCTTTTCTGACTCGGTACCTAAGTACCTAATTCCCGGCGACAAGTCGAAACTTGGAGGTGCGCGTCCTTGACGCGGCCAATGCATTTCTCTGGACTCCGGTATAACTCCGGTAAAATTTACCGGAGCCGGAGGTATGAAATACAAAATAGCGGGGCCGGAGCCGGAGGTGCATTACCAAACGGAAGTTCCAGTTTACCGAAGCCGGAGGCGAAGCTCCGTAACATCCCTAATAGGTACCCTTAAAATCTGCAGGACATCATGCTTAAAGAATCCACAACCACCTCATTTTGCAATCTCGCCACTATCATTGTCAACAGCCTGAAAAATTTCAACGGAACATAAATCAGACTTTTCACCTCTCATCCATTTCAAACCTTCATAGAATCACTCCATTACAGTACATTATATAAAGCCACGCATACTTGCGGGTTCAGCCGCCCGTATCCATCGCGGGGACTGAAATCCAAAATTTCAAAGACAAAAAAAAAAAAAAAAAAAAAAAAAAAACCCCTAAGAGAGAGGTTAAGATCAACTTTCGTCTTACAACTTTCAAAATATTTTCAGTCTGCTAATGCGCATGAGCTGAGCACTGTTTCTTTACCCCATGAGTTCTAATATAATATGAACATTTCCTAACACCTGATTAAATACTATAGGTACCGTAATACTATTTACCGTTAGCATTTTTGTACCGCATTATAATTATTCATATTTTTTCTTTACAATTACATAGTGTAACTCGGTTCTTGCTATGTCGGTTACTCATGCATACGTCACATGACATCATGCGTACGAAAAATATTTACTCGTATTTAGATAACATAAGATTTATTTTTAGACAGCGATTTCGCTCCACACTACCATAGTAAAATTCTGTAAAGTTAGCAAGTTAAGCTAGATACCCTAGTTGCGTTGGGAATAGGTATTCCTAGCTTAGATCGAACGGATCGGTTGTGGCGTTTGACTTTGAGAGACTTCCGATTCCGTCTTGCCACGACATGACACGGTACGATACGCTACGACACGAACAACACGACACGGCACGTCACATGAGATAGCCTAACTCGTGTTTAAAAACGAGAAAGTTGCATGATCTAATATTGCACATCCGGCAGGGGCGTTGGGCCAATATCGGGCTCAGCTAGCATCACGTTGCCAGAACGTGGTCCCGCGCATGTGCGCGCCAACGTGCTACCAAGTTAATGTTTGCATATAGGTAACTAGGTACTACGTAAGGTAAAACGGATCGTAATTTGCGTCGTAAACTTTTACAAATTGTGCTAATTTTACATGAAGGTTAAGTTAGGTTGAAGTAGTAGGCAGTCGCGAGCTGGTTATCGTTTGTTTTTGTTTGATATTTTTAATTGTTTTACGAGAGAGCGAGAGACTGACTGAAAACAAACGGATGTAAGTAAATATGATCATGAATTTGTTATTCAACAACTCGTGCAAAAAAAATGCTCAAGTTATTACAGAGTTTATTGTTTAAAAACTGCCAAGTAGGTACCTACCTACTCTCCGTTTAGTAATTTTTTTTAGATTGTTTATATTAGGTACCTACTAGAAGTTGATTTTTGGTTGTAGTCAAGATTAGAATTTACTCAAGTAAGACTTTGGTAATTTTGGTCTCTATTTTACACGCATAAATTCATTACTTTTAGCAGCAACTATCATCATTTATTTGTAAGTTTTTTTAGGAAACTGCCTAAAGAATATCATTTAAGTATGGTACTTCAAAACTCTCAATCAATTTTGCCACTCTCATTTGTATAAGTAGACGGTTAGCGGCCAACACTATTGTTTCAGAGTACTCTATACCGTGTCTATAGTGTAGGTACTACTAGTACATAGTCACGTTACGTGTGAGCGTGCGTTCAAAAAATGGCCAACAAAAACAAACGGCGCGCGAACATACGGCAGGGCCACGTGATGCGGGCTGCCGCAGAAATTTTAACTACACATTCCACTAGACACATATGGCTACCTATAGTGTGTCTAGCTCCGTAGACTGGACAACCCTGTGTCTGTTTTCGGGTTGCCCTTGAATACCGACGCTCAGGAATAACAGGAATTTTAATAATGTCAAATGATGTGCTGGGCTGATACATCTATGGGGCTGATGATTCGACGATTGTATTCCATTTTTGAATGTCGTTATTGATTAATTGATGGCAAAACCGACTAGAAGTGTTTTTAAAATCATTTAAGCCCTACTTTATAGACTATCTGGAATATCTCCGCAACAATCGAAATCATAAGGAAGGAATGAAGGTTGGTTCAATGCATTTTTAAAGTAAATAGACTATTCAAAAAATATATCTCAAAAACCTTAGACAATGAATGGGTTGTCCCTACTGTTATTGAAAGCTTCACAAGAATGATCGAATGATTAGATTAGAACTCGAATGTGAAATCCTGATGCGGTATCATAGTCAAATTTTACCTGTCTGAATTTGCCAATAACTGACCAAACAATACCTATACGTATAATAATGAACGATACAAGCGAGGTCATAATAACTCCAGCAAAGTATCAACTTGAGTGAATTATCTGCTACTACGCGGCTACGTTCGAGCGCTGTGAAGTGAACAATCAGTTATGTGAGTCAAGGATGACGTCGCGGGTTGAACGAACTTTCACCGGCTAGTGCTGCAGCCGTGCCACAAACAAACAATACAGCAGGTCCATATACTTAGTGCGCAATCACTGGCCTACGCTACAATGATACTGTGTGTAAACCGACACGGCTGTATAGGTATTTTCATCAGTTTGATATATCTTTGCTAAGTTCGCGTTATTATATCTACATGTGAGCGAGCATCAAAACACTGCTAGTATGGAGTGGCTTTTCTGTGTGTATTTTTTTGTAGGTGGGCTAAGTGAACACGTGACCAAGTCTGGATCGCACGAGTCAGACGGACCCTGACTGATGTGAATCAAGCAAATTCTTTCAAAATTGATGTTCCAGTAACTAGTTTGTTGAAAACCTTTTACTGAAAAAGTGATTAGGTCCTAGTCTTCGGTCGGGCTAACACAGATGACAGATGTAGGTACCTGAGCCGATGTATAATCCTTATGCCTATATACACGTAAAGTACGAAGAGTTCAAGAAGATCTGATCTACACACGACATAATTATAATCTCTCACTGAATGGACTCTTAATAGTACATTACACAACTAGGGTGGTAATACAAAGAAAGGCCGAGATCGCAGAAGTTTGCGGCCCGAGCTGCAAGCGAGGGACGTAAATATGCGATCGAGGGCTTTCTTTATTACCTCCCGTGTTGTGTACATCATTTTATGTCTACACTTGTCCTTCTCATTATATTGATACTTACTAGAAAGAGACAGATGATAACCCTGCCGACCTGCATTGAATTGACTATAACAATAAACCATTCTTAAAAATAAGGTTGCGGTAAGGCGACCTTCTTTTAAGGAAGGTTATAGGTGCCTATACTGTTCAACCTCATTGTAAGTTCAATAAGTAGATATAATTGCAATGTTATTAAACATATGTGTTTACATTTGATTCCGCTTCATTAAAATCTATTTACTAAATAAAAGTATAATTTACAACTTACTGATGCCAGACAGTAGGTACGATACGAAAGTCTAGAAGCTAGGAAGTACGAATATATAAAGCCAGACGATGTACAGGGTATTATACTTTCCGATTAACTTTGATATGGGATCGTTGACCCAGTTGTGAAATAAAACGTACGTGTAAATTGACGGAATGCGATTAAAAAGTTAAGAATATTGTTTATTTATACATATACATATAAAGGTTTCACGATTTCACGATTTCCTATAGAAGACAGACCTAAGAGTTATGTTCGACTACTTGGTACAATAAAGAACTACACGTAAAATAACATTTATAATGAAGTTTCATGCTTTTGTTTTCAACGAAATTTAACGCCAAATTTCAAAAGAGTTCATAAGTTTCACGCACTTGTTACGCTTGGAGGTATTAACAATAATATTATGTTTATTTATGAGCGGTAGGTCAGTGCCACAAGTCGATAAAATCAGGTTAAAGCCCGTTGAAAACAACCAAGCTACAACTCAGCCCGGGAATAAATACATTTTCAACAGAAACAAAACTAACCTTTCTTAATTTTCCGCATTCTTTTCTCACACATATCGGCAAAGTAGTTCACTCACAAAACGGACACGGGCAGTTAATAAAGTTGTTTTGGAAAATCAGATTCGCAGAAACTAATTAAGCGCGTGTAGCTCGTACGAGTTTCCACCGTGGTATGAATAAAAATCGGTAGCCCCCGATGGGCTGACGAGGCGGGAACGTGCTGCGTAGCGGTTTCGTAGCAGCCGTAGCCGCCGCTCGGGCGCGAGCGAGATGGAGCATTGGGGTTGCCCACTCCTTAGTTTTTCCTAAGTCTGGAAAATCGGATTATTATCCGAAGACGATATGGAGTTTCCAAAAAACAGACTTCGTCCGAAGACGTCACTGTTCAACATGTCCAAATTTCAATCTAATCCAAATTTCAATTTTCTTATTTTTAAGTTTTGTCATTGATAGCATGATAGCACGAAAATAAGAGTAGCTGAACTTTTTTCGAGTTTTTTGCAAACATAATTTGATAGCTAACGTTAATTTATTTATTTTTGTTACTGAAAAATATCCTATTTTACAAATGCATATTTAGGCATTGATATGAGCAATAAACTTTACTAACCAAAACGCTAAACTATGGCAAATACTTGCACTTCAATGTTCCATAGACTGAAACTTTGTTTGTGTCATCGACCTATAGATGGTCTACTGCTCACTACAGGCCTACTCTCATAAATGAGAGTGAACGGGTTGTAGTCCCCACGCTTGCCTAGTGCTCTAAAAATATATTGTGGACTGGCAAATTACTTAATCCCCTTTACGCCAATTGAACCTATAATCGACGAGATCATTTCTAACACGACTAGTGCCATTTTTTTGACCGAGCCAACATAGTAAGCGAGTTTATGAGTCTACACATAGTCCACTGCGTCATCACGCTAACTAGGAATACAGTTTGTCAAATCGTCATGAAATTTGGTACTTAAAAGCTAAGGCGATAGATTTCGAAAGGAGGTAAAGAGGAAGTCGCGACACTGTTCAGCGAGAACATAATATTTATTTATGTCGTGGGTAGCATATTAAATTTGTACATAAAATACTGTAACTTGAACATGTTAATCTCAAAAGATTAATTTTCTACTCATCGGTTAGGTAGACTCTAGAATTCGTATCCCTATTGTTAAGGAATTGATAAGGACATGTTTATTCTATTTCACACTATACCTAAATATGCCAAGATATCTCCGGTTTGCATAGAATTCGGCTGATTTTCCCATTTACTTGGTGGTGGTTCTGACTGATAATAAGGTAGACGTCCGAGTGCTCGAGACTGTCCCAGTAAATATTTTAAAAATATTTTTTCAAACACTGTCCCAGTAGTTACCCTCTTGAATTTAAGTCATTCATTAGCAATAGAGGTGACAGCAAGGTATCATTTATTGAGCATCAGCCAGTGGCGTAACTATATCATCTGGGGCCCGTGGCAAATTCCTTTGCTGGGGGCCCTATCCTTAAGCTTTATTATTTTAACGTTATACTTACGCCGGGGCCCTCTTGGGTCGGGGGCCCGTGGCATTTTGCCAGCCCTGCCACCCTGTAGTTACGCCACTGGCATCAGCCTGTCGAGCACTAGGACGTTTGTACCGTAGATTTCTGATTTGTATAGATCGGCTGATTTTCCCTATTTACGGGGAAACCCGGGCTTTCCCCGGCATGGCAACACCGCTGCACGTTGCCGAGCCCGCGCCGCGTGTGCGCACACACGTGTCTTCCGCAGCATAATACATAATAGACGCTAGCCCGTTATCTTATAGGTGCGCTATTTACAGAATTGGAACGTTTCAGCCAGTCGAAGACGAAAGCGTGTTTCTTTAGCGAGGGCCTTCGACTATGTGCTTATTATGTGTTGTTTTTATGAGCCAATTTTTACTTGGATTCTGATTGACGTAATTTTTTTATACCATCAAGTGACAAACAAGCAGGCAACTTACCCATGGATAGAAAAGATTTTATATAGGTATTTAATGTAGGTAAAACTTTTTATCTGAGTCCGATTCGTCAAATAACGCTCATCCATTGGTGCCGGTAGGAGCCTCTACCTATTACGGTTCAAAAGATAGAGCCCTGTGACGTACGGACAGACAGCAGAGGCTTAGTAATAAGTAATAGGGTTCCCTTGCCACCCTTTGAGTACGGCACCCTAAAAATTTTTTTTGAGGCATTTCTATAGTGCCATAATCTAATATTTTAGTACTTTGTGACATGAAAAGAAAAAAATACGTGTAAGATATCTTGTCTGAAGATAATTACACTTGCTTTTTGTTAGTAATTAAAAGAATACCCTGTATATGAATGGAACGCTGATGTTATCACTTAATAGCATTCATTGCGTGATCATTAGCGCCCACGTTACTGACGCTGGTGACGTTTGCATCAGCAAATGACGCGATGCTGAGTCACACCTCGATGCACGTTGCACATACGGCTGCATCATACGGAATCTCTGCGACTCGACATGAACATCTGTCACCATCAACCAATCTTAACTACAAAAGCGCAGAAAATCACAAGGGTTCAAATTAAAGCCATTTAGTCCCTCCATAAAATTTTATTATTGTTACTTTGGTATGCTAATGACGAGAGTGGAAACAGCGTTCTCTTGCAAATTTAACTCTTATCAACATTCCTTGCAAATATACGAATTTGCTTAAACGGTAATTAAAATAAAAGGCAATTGTAGAAACGCTAAATAAAGCCCGTATGCGACTAAATACTAACTAATCCTTTAGCACATGTTTTGCTCTCTCCTACTCTACAAATTCGGTATCGGAATCAGCACCCAAGGGCCCCCATTAGGGGTCTTTCAGGCACCTCGGATTAGATTCTAACATTTTCTGATGCCGAGTAAATGGTCAAGAATCGGCCACTATTATATGTGAGCAGAAAATAATATGACATCCGACACAAATACTGAAGCATATTTTTGAAACTGCCATGTCGCACTAGCATATAGCTCGCTCACGGTGACCCGCGTAACTACTATGGGCGAAACCTAAGTGGTAAATAAATCTGTAAGAGCGGGTTTAACATCCACATTTTAAAATATGACTGATGACCTGGTTCATCCTTCACCGTTAAGGTCACCTGAACCGGACAAAAAGCATATTTAAGCATATAAGTGTAATGACATATATAATATGTAGTTTTGTCATGACCGCTATCTTTGTCGATTTTTTCGCACAGCGGCAGTCAGTCACCGTAAATTGAGGAGTCGTAAACTTCACCAGTCAGAATACCGATATAAAGATGAACACATTATGCAAAGAGTTGATGTAACAAAGGCCCTCTGGAAGCATCACGTTTTCTTTACCATATTTCAGTCACGTGTCCTGTCAGAGGTTGATTTTCGTAATCTCCAGTTATAATAATTTCGGCGGTGAACCGAATCTGGGGCGGTCCCACGGCTGCGCTTGCCTAGGCGTGCTTACCACTCCAGGACTTTACTGTCCCAACGGTTTATGGCATAACGCGAGGTTAACATCATTTGAATAGAAAATAAATAATATATGATGAATATATGGGAATAGCACGTGGCCTACTCACCAGTCTGTATTATTTTAAAGGCGATTGAAAAAAAAAATACATTGTAACGTTCCGGAGTCTTCGACGATTCGACGCGAGACTTTCCAGTTCTCTCGTTATGCCGAAGTTAGGTACACAGGTTTTAGTATGTTAGTGACAGTTTCTTACTAATTTGTCATGTGACAACTTTATTACATTGCTCTGTATAGTGCATATGATCACCCGCAGGCAGCGGGTAAGCCGATTAGGGAGGGATGTGTTTGGAAGCCGGACTTCAGCTGCGTTGTCAGGAAGTAATTAGGCTTACGCCACACACGCTGACAGCTATGCACGTGTTATTTGACAACAATTCTGTCATGTATTGTGTATACCTTTATTCAGTACCAGCATATGCCATTGGCTTCGTACAGCCAAGAGAAAAGGTACTAGTGGTGAAGGTAATTGTATAGCAGGGTGACACCTGTTGGTTTTCCTAAACTTCCTCTTGGACAAGCTGCACATAAAACTATTAAATATCGGGTAATGAATAGGTTCCTAATATTGAATAGTTTTATGTGCAGCTGCACATAAGCTAAGGATAAGCTTATTGTAGAGGGAGTTTAGGAAAATCAACAGGCGTATTTTCCTTGCCACGTAAAAAAAAGATGTAGGCATATAGGCGAAAGGCCGCTCGTGTCGCGACTTGCTTTGCTACCGCACCCGGCGGCGGTCATAACACGGGCACAGGGTGTTCGGTCGCGCTGGCGCCACGACCGACCCATGTTCTTGGGAGGAATCGCAAGCAGCGGTTGGTGTGCCCGTGTACCCTGCACCATAGGTAAAGCCAGCACCGCCTACTAAAACCATAAGATAATGTTTTGTGCAGTTGCTTAAAGATTGTTAAAAACGAGCATTTCATTCTAAGTAATGTATTCGATTACAATTTTAAGCTACCGTTTGCTTAATGAACAGGCATCGGAAATTCTGATACTTTTATACATAAAGTTGGCAAAATCTCGAAAAAAGTTAAGCATAATATGGAATCGGCGTCTTAAAATTTTGATTTTAATAATGTAGATTCCGGTATCCTGCGATTGTACAAAACGTCACGATAATGTAGTACAAACGAAGCCACTGTTAACTGACCACCCAAAGACTATAACACGTTGCAATAAAGACGACATTCGTTTAGAAATGTACAGTTAACAGTGTGTTCGATTGTACCTCGCTAATATGTTTAGGTTTTGGCTATTTTAACCTGACTTTAAAAAACGAGTACATGGAAAATTATTTCCAATAAGTTCATTTAAATACTCAAATAGGTACATTGCATATAATTTAAATATTACAGTTTAATAATGATAAGTTAATTTAGAAATTCCGGGAAGTTTAATAATAAAATTAAATTGAGTCCGCCTCCACACTAGTCGACACCGACGCCAAAGTTTAGGTATATAAGCATTCGAATTTCCGATGCCTGAATGAATTAAAAAATAAATTATACCTAAAATTATAAGTAGCTCTGTGAGTAGTAGACCTCGCAAGTTTGTCAATACCTACTCATGGCTCGCAAGAAAATTAAAAAAACAAACCGGACAAAAAATCTATTTAATTGTCGATCCTGCACACAAAATTTCACGAAAATCGGCTGAGTAATGCAACCTGTAGAGAAAAACAGCCGAACAGACGATGAAAGCATTTTTGCCCAAGCTGTAACGGAGAGCTTCGCTCGCTCGGTCAATATGCTGGATTCAACTGTAAGTTGAAATGACGTTGCTTTGTAATTTTATTTCAATGGTCTGTATACTGCATACGCGCTATCTATTCTCCATTCTGCAGCGAGCATCCTTGTGTAACAATAGGCCGTTTCCTACAGGCTTGCATTTCCGCGGCTTGTCGTATGACACGAGGTTGGGGCAGGTCGTGCGGTCACGTTGACCGGAGCATGCGCATTGCGTGCGCCACTTGCAACACCAAAGAGCTCGACGCCGGTGCGAACACAATTAACTATTGAAAATTTAAACGATAATACCCCTTCATAGAGTCTAGACTTATGACACCTTGTGTCTGGGGGTTGGGAACATATTGAAATGCTAAATAAACTAGTGGCATTTCTGTCCGTTACACATGGAGGAAAACCCACTTCCTGGCCAGGGGATTATGTAAAATTAAACAGGTCGTATATTTATGGCCTTCACCTTCAGGGTTCGGGACACAAACCCCGCAAGCTTATGACATCTGCAACAAACACCTGCGATCTGGAACATAGGTTATTATATCGCCTTTGGCGAATATTAATTTTTAGTAATCTTTCAGTCAACAATTTTCTTATATACATGTCCTTGCATACATGTATGCGTGTGTATTCTGGCCAAATTCTGGCAACTTTAGAAAGTTTCACTTACTTAGTCGAAATTTTCGCAGAAAAACCCGTTATGTTCGCCAAAAGATGCCAACGACGTATTTGCTGTTTTTTCCGATATTTAAATTCCGTGAAAACATGTACCTACTTCACATACTGACATTAATATAAGGTGATGCGGATATATATAGGTATAGAACAGAGAGGGCATGCGGTCCATCGGTCCATCCATTATGTATAACACAGTTACCCTCGATTTTTTTTCACTGTTACAGTTTAAAAAAAAATGGTAAACATGTTTGGCGATGACCCTAAATACGTATATCTCTGTAGGGGCAGTTGTAGGTAACGAGTTTTAATTATTCATAGCCAAGGGTTAGGTTAGGTTAGGTTATTTGCTACACAAACTAAACTTCATGTTAGCAACATGAAATCTTGGTTCAAATTTCTATGCTTATCGAATGTAATTTAGTAGTACCTATGACCACCTTATTGCATTGTTACCTATATTGTACATATTATATATACTGATCTAAAATATTTCCATATACAAGTAAAAAAATCAGCCCTAAGCTTGATGAATGCAGTCACGGCGGGCACGTTGCCCTCCACCGCACCGCCCAACGTGACTCAGCACGTGCGCATAATATGTCTCTAGATGAGCGCTAAACGCCGGAGATTACAATGTATACCGATCACGGCCATAAATGCTGTTCCGTCGTTTCGCCGCGCCTCCTCCTTTCTCCGTGTCGCCAAACGTGATCGCTCACGTGCTGTGTTTCGCGAAATTAGATGAGCACACTTACAAGAGCTCTATTTGTGTACATGAAACATAAGCGGTTAAGACAATCAAATCAAATTCGACGACCTATTTGGTTGTGTAATGGGGTCATTCTCCAAGAAATGGATTCCCTGAATGCAAATATTACCTAGTGAATTTCCTGTAGATTTCTCCTCATTACAATGGATCTCCCATTCGGATTCAGTATTCTCGGTTTTGGATCGGGTGCAGTGCTAAGCAGTTATCAAAGTATTGGTCCAATTTAAACTTTGCGCGAAACTTTTCGAGTCTAGGTTAATTCAATGAGTTAAATTTCTTAGGGTTCAATCGGTTAATCAATAAATCTGATCGATCAACATACATAGACTGATTAGTGATATGAGGAACACGAACGCACGTTCCCGATCAGCTAATGTCGAAGAACGAACAATACTCGTACATATTGGCCTACTGCTCATTTGACTAGACACATAAAGTTGCATCAGTACCGTATCCTACCAATAGGTATTATTAGAAAAGGGTATTTGACAACAATCAAAATAAATTCATTAACTCTAACCAGCAAATTACGCTTCCAAACCAGCCCGGATAAAATCATTCAAACTTATTTTCGTGCCATCAACGATTTTACAATGACGAAAACTAAAAATAAGGCACCATGTTGAGCATGACGTCACAAGCACGTCACAAGATAGTATTTCATACTAAACTGCATACTTTCGGAGCGTTTTGACACTTCATAAAAAGAAGCTGATTTGAACTGTCATCAAGTAGCCTAATTAAACGACCTTACCTGAAGCGAAGTTCTATTCTAATTTTGTGAGCTGCACAGTCTAGAAATAATCTATACTTATATTATTATTACATAATATAAAAGGCAAAGACTGAATAAAATTCCATTAAAGGCCTCTAGTCAGCCGCACTGGAGACGAGGTAGATACTTTTCAGCCTATTATAAGGCACGTACCTAATGTCAATATTTCATTGCATGTTTGAGAAAATAGTACACAACTAAGGTGGTAAAACAAAGAAAGGCCGAGATCGCACATGTATGCCGCCCGAACTGCAAGCGAGGGACGTAAATAAGCGATCGAGGGTTTTCTTTATAACCTCCCGTGTTGTGTACATAATTTTATGTCTACACTTGGCCAGAAAGTCACTTTATGGCCAGGTGTGGCATAAAAATATTTTCATCTTGGACGTTAACACCTGAATCCCTCGCTACGCTCTATTGGAGATTAGAGCGTAGCTTCCTTGTGTGTGCCACAATTTACGCCACGCCACTGATAAGCACTCAACTGCAACAATGTATACAAACCTAATCAATGTAATGATTTTTACTATATGTATTATGTAATACGCATAATTGATTAATAATATTCAGTTGTCGGGTGTATGATTCCGTCAATGTGTTAATATTGTCACGTTGTGTACCACGCTGCCCCAGTTCTACGTAGGTTGATATTTAGTCATAAATAGTGTGCTTAGGTCTGCTGGATTTCTTGTACGATTTAAGCGTATAATATACATAATACTTAAATAACACACCTCAACACCAACACAAATACGACGCAACGTCATCCCAAGCAAAATTACGGATCGAAGGTTTTCAATCAAGATTCAAGACGAAATTACGTCATTAATCTGTTAATGTGTCCTTTTGGAAAATGCTATTTTTGCTTGTTACTTAAAAATATCTACGACAAAAACCAGTTTAGCCTTTTATTATGGCGTTACTTGCCACATATAATTTTTATTATGTATAGGTAACTAAACCTATATGTATATCTTGTAAACGTGTGCAATAAAGTTTTACATGAACGTGTGAGCCGTTGACATCGAGAGTGTCACGTTGAAGTGCATGCTGTCTAAGAACGCTGCATGAGTATCTTAAAACCTACGCTTCCTTTCGATTATCTGGCTTTTTTATCAGGTGACTAAAATATTTATGACATAGCGTTCAGGTAAAAAAAATCTATCGTGTATTTTGATTGAGTATATAATTACTAGCGACGCGCCCCGGCTTCACACGAGTGCAATGCTGATACTAACTGCATGTATTACTTACATATACATACACCGTGGGCCCGTACAACCCGATCAACTTTAACCACATATTCCTGATGGTATTACAAGTAAATAATGTCACATCAACACAGGTCGAATTTTGTCATTTTACATTAATAGTCTTATGGAACAAAACAAATCAATAAATTCAGTCCCTCGTTATAAACATGTCCTTACTGGAGGAAAAGTTATTAAAAAGGAAAAAAAAGCTAAAATGGAAACGAAAGGTCAATATTTGGCTTTTGGCTATTTATTTGGCTTTGTAATCGCTTACTATCTAATACTGCGAAGGTTAATTGCTGTTTAGTTAAAGAATTTAAAAAAATCAGTAAAAGTATCTTAGTCACATTTATTAGGGCTTGTTACACACTTGGGAATTTTTATTTTAAAAATTATGAATATCTCGGAAAGTAAGCGTTAATCGACTATACGTCACATAACTTTTTTTACTTCTAATAGTTGTTAGAATCTATGGTTAAAGTTGGTCGGGTTATACGGGCCCACGGTGTATACCTTCTTCTTGAATCACTCTATCCATTAAAAAAAACCGCATCAAAATCCGTTGCGTAGTTTTAAACATTTAAACATACATAGGGACAGGCAGCGGGAAGCGAATTTGTTTTATACTATGTAGTGATGGCGTGTAATAAAAAATATGTACTGAACAAACTGTATTGTAAATAAGTTTATAAGTAATCTTTCAGGATTTGTCCTGACAGTTAATACTTTTTGCTTAAGCTTATCGCATAATCTTGAAATGAAGCGCCATAAAAGTACTCTTGAATTGATTGCTTTAAAATCCGTTTTCATGGGTTAGAGTCTGTGCGGAAAGATAATAGGATTTAAATGGGGGGGGGCCCTGTAATGTTTTTCTACCGTATTTGCAAAAAAAAATGCCATACTGGTTAGGTTAGTTCCGTTTTTCGCCACGCCTATTCTCTTTCCGCACAGACTCTACATCATTTCATGTGTCCAGCCTCATCAGTAGGCTTATGATGCTACGCTTTGTCACGCGATAAATAAATGATAAAGCATCCGTCACGTTCTGACAAATAGTGTGTGAGTAGTGCGTGACAAAGCGTAGCAGCATAAGCCTACAGATTCACCCGGCGCCCGCGCAGCTTTCTTACCGATCCGGACGACGACATCTCAGCAGGATTCGGAAGGATTCACCCAGTCCGATCCGCTCAAGGTGGTCCGGCTAGCGACCTGGTTCGACCCCAGGGAACGCTACGGCCGACCACCGGGTTCGAATATCGCAACGCCCAATATGGGTCGCGAGTTAGTCAGGCTTTAAAAAAATACTTTTTTTTTCTTGATCGACCTTTCACGGCATTATTCTTTCATGAGTCATAACATAATGTTACATTTTGTAAATACAACCTGCCTTGATTTTTATCATTAAACGCCTTTGTTCATATTATTCAACAATTAGGTAGGTTAGACCCAATAATTACGTTAATACGCGCAAAATAAAATAACGCGGATGGTTACGTATATTAAATAGAAGTGGCTTAAAAATTTATTCATAGGGAAATCCAGAGAGAAATTGGCTTAAGTTTTATTATTGAAGAGTACAATCAATGTATTCAAAATACAAACAAACATCTTAAACAAAGGTTAAAAAGTTAAACAACAAAAAGTTCGAAATATTACAAATAGGCAAGTCGGTGGGAATCTGGGCGCCACATATTATCACTGTTGACTAGTAAAAAAAAACACAAGATCGTTAATAGAAAAATTGGGTAAGAGCGGAAGCAGCACACACTTAACAACGTGCCTCATATTCCTGCTTTTCTGTACCAACCTTGATAATCTTGGCATATTGGCAATTCACAGCGCAATAAACCTATAAGTTTTAACATACATGAATCGTACTATCGTCACTTGAAATTCTGTCAGCTCTGTGGTCACGTTGCGGGCGCGCGGTGGTTTCTCGATAGTGCACATGCCACACCACGCGCTCACTTCCCACGTATGTATACCTACCTAACTTACAACGTAAGCCTATAGGTACCCGACGATTATATTATTATGGCATAAGCGATACACAATTTATGGATTATTCCACGTTGCGATACACGAGTTCAGGATATCGATTGATATGACCCCCAAGGCACAGAATATATGTAAGCTAAAGCAGTAAGGAAGCTACAAACAAAACGATCGAAACGAACGCACACATAGACGCGCGCTTTTACAGAGCCCCTAAGCGAATCTCGCGGTGCCGTCAGTCGTGAGTGCCGCATTGAGACGAGTGGCCTCGCTTCGCGTCTGTTACGTGCGCCCAGACAGTCCTCGATCTTTTCTTCGACTTTCATCATTATTATCTTGCATGTATAATGTACTATTATATTTTATAGGACTACATTTGTAGGGTAACTTATCAAATACCTATAGGTACGGTACAGTCAGCATCAGATATCTATTGTCGCCCAGAGTAGCCAAATTTATTTAACACGCCTTTGGTGCTATAGGAATCCTATGGTTATGGTTAGTCTCCGACATCGAATCCGTTAACAGAATGAGAAAAAGTAGCGGCCATTTTGAACTTTTTAATTATTCGACCGATTGCTTTCGAAATCTATATCTGGGGATCCGGTTGGTCTCCGACATCGAATCCGTTAACAGAATGAGAAAAAGTAGCCGCCATCTTGAATTTTTTAGTTATTCGACCGATATATCTGGGGATCCGGTTGGTCTCTAACTTTGAATCCGTTAAGAGAATGAGAAAAAGTAGCCGCCATCTTGTGAGTTTTCATTAAAAAAAACAATGGATATCTCGGAAAGTAAGCGTTTTTCGACTATACATCACATAAGTTTCTTTACTCCTAAAAGTTGTTAGAATGTATAAGGTGGTCCGGTTACTCGGGCCCAAGGTGTAGAACCCAAATAAACGTTTGTATCTTTTTAACAGAAATTAAGGGTGCCAACCCTAATACTCTTAATTAAGTGTAGTTAGTTACTTTAAAACAGGCCTTACTAGCTGAGATTATAGCGCTAACAAAACAAAAAACTTTTCAATTTTACAAAAATTTAATCGACAACCCTAACGCTCTATTGGAACGTAGGTATTTATTTGCAAAAAGTAAGCCTAGCTTTCATACTGCTCTATTTATTTACTGTGCCCAAGGTTTAATTTTGCTCAGTGAAGACAACAAAATCAGAATAATGCTGCCGAGGAAGAAGAAAACGTATTCCCATCAAAAACATTACATGTAAAAAAGATGCAAGTCTCGCAACGCAGTTCTTCTACAACAAAAATGTTTTGAGATGTAATGTTAAACCAAGTCAGTACCGGGGGGTGACCACAGAACTCGATTTCCACCGACGCCTATTATTTACCCGTGGAGGATTCTTTATTTGAGAACTATAAAATGTGTTCCTCCACGGTTAAATAATAGGCAAGTCGCTGTAAATCCTGCCTGTATACCCAACGTGATTAAAATTCTTAAGCAATATGTGGTTAAAATTAATACATAATTATAAATAAAATAAATTTGAAAGAATACTAATATACGTAGGTAACGTTAACGCCTGTTAGTGTAGAACGGTCGTTTTTGACATATAAAACCCGATCTACTCCAGTAGGCTTATGATGCTACGCTTTGTCGCGCGACAAATAAATGATAAAGCATCCGTCACTCTCACACATTATTTGCCAGAACGTGATGCTTTATCATTTATTTATCGATCGACAAAGCGCAGCATCATAAAAGCCTACAGAAAACATGAAATAAGTCACAATTATTTAGTCATTCTAACTGTAATAATGGAACTGATTATGCATATACCTTGCCAATCTTGCCATTGCCATCTCAGGACTTACTCTCATTCATATGCTTCATGTTCTAAAGGTATGGTGATCGCAACTGATCAATAGATCGATATCGTAACGTTATTGCTGAGCATTTGTCTTGACTGTCAGAGTAATTAAGTTCGGACAAGTTCGTAGGTAATTATCCTTTTTAATGCTAAGCTCGTTTTAGATATCTAGTACTATTGTGATATCTACCTCAAGTAATAACTTACAACGACGGCTATGGAACCCTACACTGAGCATGGCTCGACATGCTCTTGAATGTTTCTATACCTACATAACATTATTTTTACCTCTTTTAATGTAAATATTGCTTTTTTATGAAATCTCGTAATCGTTCTCGTCCTTGACTATAAAATTAAAATTTCGAATTAATGAAATAAATGTGTATTGAGTACGAGTAAGAGTCGTATTTTACTGATAATATCGACTCCATAACTTGCTAACGTCATACCGTGCTAAGAAAACTCCGATACCTTGTTATGAAATCACCGCAAAACGAGCAAAAGCACATCGGTTACATGATTTATTGCGTTAAATTCAAAGTTAAGTATAGGGTGGGATTGTAGGGTTACAACTCAACATATTTACTAGAACATGTCAATTTTAGACCCTTTATAATCGTCGATCAACCACGAGCCTAAACTAACTTGGTAGATACTAGCCAAAACAATGTCAAAAGATTGTGTCATAACATAACAGTGTGCCCAGGTAACTAATCAGCTACTTAATGTAATGTTTTACACCAATAATTTGTAAGATGGGGTCTATATTATAGTATTTTTTCTACTCCTGTACTGTTATCTGTCTTTTACTTGGTCACGAACACTAATATAAGAACATACATAATATGAGTTCATAGAAGTCTATACTCTATTCCTCATAACAGCACTTGTGTCGTTATAGTCACTTTACGTTATTGCTAGCAGCCACAGACTTCTAAATCTAGGTTAAACTTAGGTCAAGGATTAAGCGCTCAATTTTAACTTTGCGGTAAACATGCACAACTACCAACTTAACAAACAATTAAATTCCTACGGTTTTTAAGAAAAGCAAAACTTTCCGAACTAAATTCATTGATGCCAACATAAAAAAAAGTATTTATATATTTTTTCTACTCCTGTACTGTTATCTGTCTTTTACTTGGTCACGAACACTAATATAAGAACATACATAATATGAGTTCAGAGAAGTCTATACTCTATTCCCCATAACAGCACTAGTGTCGTTATAGCCACTTTACGTTATTGCTAGCAACCACAGACTTCTAAATCTAGGTTAAACTTAGGTCAATGATTAAGCGCTCAATTTTAACTTTACGGTAAAAATGCACAACTACCAACTTAACAAACAATTAAAATCCTACGGCTTTTAAGAAAAACGAAACTTTCTGAACTAAATTCATTGATGCCAACATAAAAACAAAAGTATTTTTAATATATTCACTGCGTGTCAACTTAATTTAAAAAATAAAAAGTTTACCATAGACACATACTGACAGTCATACGTCATATTCCTTCTTTGCAGGTTATGTCTTGTTTGTATTTTATATGTATTTTAAAACCTGTCGTAGAAAAAGTATTGTATGCAACGTTGTATAATTAAGTCAAAAAACGCTCATTGCGTCTCTATTTGCGATACTCGCCGCATTCGCGGCTCGTATCGCAACTCACGCAATTCGCATTTTTTGAACCTTCTTATACAACTGTTGCATAAAATACTATTAATTAGCAGATGGGTAGCACTACTAGCATTTCAAATGCTCTCACCTTTTTGGTCGCAATTTTGACTATTTCGCTGTAGGCTTGGATTAGCATTAAGTATCTGTTATTTTCTAAAGGTATTAACCCATTTTCTAAGATTTTCGCCAGCAGACATAATGTACTACGGTAATTGACAAGACAAATATTAAGCATTTGTATTCATTTTGAATATGTATGAATTTCACGGGTTTTAGACGCCAGTAAGTTATACAGCGTTGTAGCATGGAACAATACATCGTAGGGGATTCGCTTGATGGCGCGAGTGTCAATGGGTATGAAGTTCGTTAAAATAAACAAAATGGCGGATTTTATGCACTTTTAAAGTTTTTTTTAGTAAAAAAATGTATTACCATTTTGGTAAGGAACCCTAAAAACTAACCAAATAGACTTGCGTAACAAGCAAAGCAACATCCCAGTCACCCACTTATTCCATATGACGACCATCGGTCATTTGAAAATAAAATGCCTTTTCCATAATGCATTTGAATACTCAAGGAAGTGCTTATCCGATTCAGCCGGTCTCAAGGATATTTTCTGAATCTTATTACTGTGTATTGTCACAAACAAGTAAGAGAATACATATATGTATTTGTGGATTTTATGCATGTAAATACTGAACACATTTGTTGCTCAACTTTGTTATGATTTTGTTTTTCATCCCTTATTCGGGCTGTAACTTTAATGGTGTTTTTACAAGCGTTTATTTATGTGAAATGGATTTCAAAATTTGCAAATCATTACCAATCACTTGCTGTGATCCGCATCAACTAAAATTTGGTATACTTTTGTAAGTTTGGTAACCATATGCAACATTTTGACATAATCGAGTTGGATCTGATAATAAAGCCGCGTTGTAGGGACTGATACACTCTGCAAATGAACATAGCTATTTACTTTAGAATTTTGGCTAGCATGTTTTATTTTCATGAGTGCTTTCTACTCGTATTATGAAGTTTGTTTTTACAATATTTTATTTAACTGCAACAATAAAATACAAATAAATATATTTCATTGAGCACCAAAAAAACACATTACAAAAGATACATAACATAATAGGCTAGATGACTAAAAAAAACTGTTTAGTCCGTCAGATTATTAAAAAATATTGTACACGTATTTTTTCTTTTGTTTGACAAACAATAAATGACGACAATAGAGTGCTTAGAAGTTTCAAGTTACATCACTCCTTGATACAATTTTCTCCTAGGAGTGACGTCACTAGCCCCCACTCCAGAAGTATGATAATATATAACTTTGTCAATTTTTAATATTTTGATAAACCAAAAAATATAGTCCCATATTTTTCCATGATCTAACTGACGGACTAAATAGAATCAAAAACATTACATGTAAAAAGATGCAAGTCTCGCAACGCAGTTCTCCTACAACAAAAAAAGTTTTGAGATGTAAAGATAAACCAAGTCAGTACCGGGGGGGTGTCAACAGAACTCGATTTCAGAATGAACATACATACATACCTACATACATACATACAGGTCAACACATAACCCTCCTTTTGGGCTTCGCCGCAGTCGGGTAAAAACTAGTGGCTCTGTGAGCTGTAGTCCTCGCGGATCTGTCAACCCCTATGATTCCGCGATTTTGAAAAAAATCTAAAAACTGAATCGACACAAAATTTGACGAGAATCGCACAGGCATACATAAGCATTTTTGCCCACAAGCTGAAACGGAGACGGTCGGTCAGTTATGTATATAGTTGAATTAAAAATTATGAAACCCACATAAATGTGAATTTGAAGTTATACTTACTTGTATTTTCGGGAGTGATTTTCAATAGTTAAGTTAGTGTTAAATATGATTGATTCTTCACTAAACTAAAGATGAAAATTATATATTTTCTACAGATCGATCCTATAGATCACAAGCTATGAATTATATGGAAAAGTGGAAAATATTTAATCGGTGCGCGAGTCCAACCCGAACTTGACCGGTTTTTTAGGGTTCCGTACCCAAAGGGGAGTCCAGCAACAGGTCGACACACAACAAGAGTCGACAATAAGATATGTGCCCAATTCAGGAAAGTGTCGAGTTAGGGAAAGTAGCGAATGAATTAAAGTATCGAATTAGGGAAAGTACCAAATTATATAGTAGCTAATTTGGGTAAATGTCGACCTGTTGCTGGACTCGTATCTTTTGAACCGTTATAGATACAGACTTCAAACTTTCATAGCATGTGAATTTCTATTGCCGTGCCGACTAACAACAAATAATAAGAACGACGTAAAATTCAAAATTAAAGGGGCTCCCAGCTCCCATGCACATCCATATGAGATTTTTTTGGCGTTTTTTGACCGATTTTGATAATGGCAATAGGTAAACGCTTGATATGTTCACAAAATGTGTATTTCTATTGCTGCTATAAGAAAATCATAAAAACAAATAAAAATTTGCATATTTGAATGGAGACGAAATGGATCCCCTCGTGTGCGAATCCGACTCGCACCAGGAGCCTTGAGACCCCCTGTAGGGGACCTGAGACGGAGACTAGAAAGGGCACGCGTTAGTATGCGATATAGAGATGGTCGGATAAGGTTCCGTCCGGTGGTCAGACCCGAACTACAGTTTTGTTAGAGATAGAGGCTTCTGTACGTCGTACTATTAATTAATATATTTAGAGATGCAACGGATAGTGGTTTGGCCGGATATCCGGTATCCGGTGGCCAAACCTTTTTTTACCTAAAATACCTAAATGGAGTAAATTCGACGGCGCGCGGGCGCTATGGGCGGTGCAGGTTACGTGTTTCAGTTTCTAGTTATAGGCGTGTTGTAGGCAATTTTTGATAGCCTCAGTGCACATTGGACGGCGGCACGTTATAGTTTACGATTGTTATAGTATTTCATTGTTTGATATTTATGTTACTCAAATTTTCTCCTTATATTAGGTACTAAATTACTATCAGGTATGCGGCCGGATACTACGCAACTATCCGGTATTCGGCTGGATAGTAAAATGTGTCCGGATAGGCCGGATACTGGATAAAGACCGGATATCCGTTGCACCTCTAATTATATTACGTTTTAATTTTTCTTAAATTCCTACACCGTGGTTGAGTTCAACCGAGGTCTATCGCCGTGCGGTGGAAGTGTGCCGCACGTGGCGCGCAGTCACGTGTCGGCCGGGCCCTGACACAATTTCTCGGGCCGTTGACTGTACGCCCGATATTCTAAGTTTCAGATACGGAATAGGAGAGACTAGACTGATACGATTTTTTGTACGATAGGTACATGATATGATAAAGCAGCTTACGAAGATGGAAGGTCGAGATTGACAGTTGCTTTAACATTTATTTATCGTGTGCTATAAACCAACCATTATAGCTCTGCGGAACAGTCTAGTAGGATCCTTAAGCCTCAATGTTATATGTATTTCAGGCGCTTCATAAATACATTACTGTTATTACTCATTAGCTCATTACATTACCAATAAAAAAAAATCTGCTTTCCAATCCTATTCCCTAAGATTTACGTACATTTCGAATATTTGAAGTAGGTCATTAACTTAACAAATATTCAAACTACACCAACTTTTTAAAACGAAAAGTAAATTTTGTGCTTGGTGATTCTACAAATCGACACAACTGTTCAAGTTATTGTTGACGTAAAGCCATTACTGTATCTAGTGATGCGAAAGCCATTAAGTAATTTAAGTTACCGAACTATTATATAAGCAATGTTTAAATAATGTGATTACATGTTTCTTAAATACCAGAAAAACAACGGTTTAATTTGTCACAGAGAGTTGTGATACAGTCTTACCGTGACTCCAATCCTAATCTCAACTGATATTGTACAATATACTAATCAGATTAACTAGATGTGTCACAGTAAACTTATTTAAAATACAGAAGACCAATTAACTCTCAAAAATCAAATCTTCCTTCCTTGTTGTGACATCAAAGCGCTTTAGGCGGAGGTAGGCACTCGATTATATTCAAAAGAATAATCCCGAAACCACTTTGAATTTCGTTTGTGCACTGATTCAAGGAAACATAGAAAATGGGTGGATAAGCGCGTGGCCTTTACTCTCTATAATTGCCGCGCCGCGCAGTCCGCCGCCGCTGTCCGCCGCCGTCGCTGGGTGCTGGGTGCGAAGCATAAGGTGGAGGAACCACGAAACGATCGCAGCGCGCATCATGGCCAAAAAAGGAACTTTCGGCACACCAGCTGTCACTTTTTACTAGCGAAATTTACGTTTTTAGTTGGCAAAGTGCCTTGCAGCAAAAGCCACAAAACACAAAAAAAAAGTCCGCCGTATTTGTAACCGCTAGTTGGCGCTGTCATCACGCACCCAGCGAATACACAATGTGGCGTGGAGTTTCGGCTTCCGAAAGAAAATGGGACCAGTGCTTAGCTATTCTATGCTATTCCATTCTAATAGCGCATTTACGCGAGCATTGGGCGCAGCGTAACGTTAAATGTGGAGCTATATAGGAGTTTGTATTGAAGCAACCGTCGGTAGGCCTGTGGCTCATTCGCTAACGCTCACGTGCGATGCCTGTCAGAGCTGAGCGCATGCACCACGTGACGCTTTTACTGACGAATATTTCTCTACAATAATCGTGACGTTACCACAGAAGTGGTGCTATTAAACTGCTGTTGAGCACGGGTCTGTGGGTCGTTCGCAACGCATCCGCCATAGCCCACGTGCGATGCATGGCGAATGTTCCTACCACGTGACGATACTCGTGGCGCTACCATCACTACCGGTCCGTAAGTAGTTAGGAAGAAGTTAGTCATTAGGAGGTATCTTTTAAATGATTTGAATTACCCATCTCCAACAGGCAACGCCTTTAATGTTTGCTTACAGACATAGGGATTATTTCTTACTTATATAATATACGATCTCTTAATATCCTACTTCGTATCCTAATTCTACTAATAGGTATTATAAATCTTAAAGTTTGTGTTGATGTTTGGATGCTTGTTAAATATCGCGTTAACATTTGAATGCACACAGGTTCCCCCCATACGTCAAAAATCAAAAATCTTAGTATGAATAATATCAACATGAGTAATAATTACAACAAATAATAAGTCTCTGCTACAAGAAAATATATATTGAATGCAATTTACTAATTACTTTCATTCCGATATTAGCACCCAAAGTGACAACATCTGCACTTCACTATTGCCCCTTAGCAGTGCGTTTCGTAGTTACCCCGTGTTTTTTTTCGTATATTTTCGAAATATTATTATTCCTGTGACTTTTTTGCGATGAATATTTAAGACCGAGGTATTTATTATTATTTATCATTTAAATATATTAATAATATAAGTTTATATTTACATGAAGTAGGTGCTACGCCATCACGATATTTCTATGGAAATAGTAAACGTCACATACTTCGTGATTTTTAGTACGTATTAGCTTTTTTTTATTTAAGTCGCGTTATCTTTATATATAAGGTAAAAGCTTATTTTATATGATTTAGTTTAAAGCATATCCTACCCAACCCGACAGTAAGAGTTGTTAAGGTGCTACGCCGATCTATTTTCGTCGTAGTATGGTGCTACGAAGTTAGTAGTTCAAGCGTAAAATTTTAAATATATGAAATAATGTTTTGTTTTTATATGATACCGTAAAGTCGGGGTACTTTCGCCCTGGGGGGTAACTTTGGCCATTGGTATTAACTCAATTCAGGTTTTATTATTGCATTTAAATTATTGCATTCATGTTTTTATGTTTATTATCAGACCTTATAGATTTGAGATATGTGGTTTACAAAGGTGGGCAAAGTTACCCTACATTTGGCCAAAGTACCCCGACCTTACGGTACTTAATAGCTTATTTTTGTTACAGATAACAATCATTTATATATGTTTACACGCATAAATATATTTAATATTTGGGTCGAATACGGTGGAAGGATGTTGTCTATACCGAACGAATTAGGTTATTTTTTGACAAAATACGTTTTAGGCATTGAAGATAAAGAAAACATTAAAACAGATGAATTACAAGCCCGAGTATTTTATGTATGCCAGAAAATAGTCGCAAAACTTCCCCAAAGCTGCTACATAAAAACTCATTATATCCCTATTTAGAAGTAAACTGGGTTTGATTGTGGATAAACCTAAGCCAGGAGGAAGTGGGACATCGAATGATGGCAACTCGGCTAGGAAGTTTTTTGCGAATCCTGAAATTTCATCTGAAATTACAGGGATCAATACGAACCTAATAGAACGTTGTGCCATCATTTTGTAAGCTCTAAGTTCTAGCTACTGTCTTAAGTTCTGACAAATTGTTCAAACCTATCCCTGGTATTATTTGCCAGCTTCAGTGCACAAGATCGTAGTACATGGGCCAGCCATCATAAAACATGCATTTTTATCTATAGGCGAACTATCGAAGATGCAACTGAGGCCAGAAGACATAAAAGCTTACCGATTGCATCATACCAGAAAAATATCTCAGAAGACAACAACCGAAGATCTTTTGAACATACTTCTTCTCAGCTCTGACCCATTAATAACAGAGCTCAGAAAACTACCTAAGAGAAAGAAAACTTCGCTTGCTAAAGGTGTTTTGGAATTGCTTAGTTTTTAAGTGTTTATAAAATTTATCTTGTATATCTTTTACCTATGTACTACCGTTATAGATATTATATACATATAACAGTTTATGTAATTAAGTAATCCTTTGTCATATTTTATACAATTTTGCATGATATGGTGTTTTTACTATAATATACCTAGGTTAATGATTATGTTGGTCGTGACAGTTGGAAACTCTGACTTGTAAACTTGTGACTATTTACAGAATTAAGTAAATAATTTATGATATAACTGAACTTTTTTTCATTAATAAGTAATTGTGTTACTTACTGTAGCGTTTAAATCAATAGTCTTTAGAATATTCCACATTTTATATTTTTGTCGCACCTTAGTATGGACGGGAAACATGTGTGGAATGAATTGAGATAAAATTTGACATACGTAGAAAAAGTCCTGGATTGAAACATAGGATACTTTATATCGCTTGGTATAACAGAATGACGCAGGCGAAAGTGATATAATAGATAATTACTGAAAAAAAAACACAGACAGTAGGCTCATGATGGTGGGCTTTGTCGATCGATAAATAAATAATAAAGCATCTGTCACTCTCACACTCATATACTTATCAGAATGTGACTATTCTAGCATCATAAGCCTGGGACAGTCTAGACCTAGACGAATCTATACGCTAAATTCAATATAATACATACATCTATTTTGGGTTTATTATTTATTTTTCATATCACTACTGATTACGAAAAGTGTACCTACAGCGTCCGCACGTTACTTACACGATAAGCTAGTTTGCTTATCGTATCGTACACGTGATTGGGGCTCGTGAGTGATGTCACCGAGTGGAATGGAGTCGCGTCATGAACGCACTAGTGTGACCAAGCTTATGATGCTAGGCTTTGTCGATGGATAAATAAATGATAAAGCATCCGTCACGTTCTGACACGTAGTATGTAAGTGTGCAATGGCGTAGCGAGGTACGGGCAGGGGGGGCTGCTGCCCCATTGCTCATGCAGCATTTACCTTAGATATATTCTTGGTTTGTCTACGCCTGCCCCCCCTCCCTTAACAAAATCCTAGCTAAGTTCATTTAAGTGTGAGAGTGACGGATGTTTTATCATTTCTTTATTGATCGACAAAGCCTAACTACCTACAGTTCATTATAATACGGTACGTCGAAAACCCGATATCACGATTGTACAGACACAGCTCTCCGACTTTTTTCACCTGTGTGCCTACCATGAGTTGAGGGTACGATCGGCGCTAGCGAGTTTCTCGTATCGAGAGTCAGTGCACCTCTCTCGAACACGCCAATAATATGAAAGAGATAGACTGTCATCGAGCGCTCGATCCTCGCTAGCGCCGATCGAAAAGTCAACTCATGATAGGCACACAGTACTAAAAAGAAACTTCATACTTACCTTATTTTGTGTAAAAAACATTCAAGGTTTCTTGATGTATATTTTTTATATGAATACATAGCATTTATTACTTTCGTATATTTGCGAGAGACAGACCCGAATCTATGCAAAAAACATGTGTATTAACTTATGTTTGCTATCACCTACTTTCTATTTTATTCTACAATAACTAAATATTTTTACTAAAAAAAACCCGACCGCGGTGCACTTTAAAAATGCATAAAATACGCCATTTTGTTTATTTTAACCAACTTCATACACTTCATGACACTCGCGCTATCAAGACGAATCTAATGATGTATCATTTATCAAAATCGGTTGTGCCGTTGAGTAGTTACGAGCGGACACAGGAACGGACATACATACAGGTCAAACACATAACCCTCCTTTGGGCATCGCCGCAGTCGGGTAAAAATACGCCGATAACTGTGTGAAGTCTAGAGAGTTCACTGTCAATAAGATACATCTTCCGGCAACAGTGACAGATGACTCAAGTAAAACTTTATAGCGGCATACGTAATTACGTAGGTACTAGGGATTGCAATCAGTTATTTGTAGTGTGGGAAAAATACGAGTTTTAACCGAAACCGAGCTTTTTCCATGCAAAAAATAACCGAGTTGCATTCCCTAGTAGGTACCACCTGTCAATTAATTTCGTCCGACTCACCGACCTAATTTTATATGTTGCTGTTATATTCTTAGAAACATATTTTGCTAAAAATATTTATTGCGTCCGGGAAAAACGAACGAAGACTTGAAAATTGTTGGATAACTTAACTTAGTTTTTTAGGGTTCCGTTACTAAGCCTCGCCTCTATCCGTTTGTTCATCCTTCTGTCACAGGGTTGTATCTTTTGAATCGTTATATAGATAGGTATACACTTTTCATTTTCACAGAATGTGTATTTCTATAGCCGCTATAATAACAAGTAATAATAAAAAAATTTAAACTTACAATGAACGTGTATTTGGCGTATTTTTCTCAACGGTGGAACGGAACCCTCCGTTTGCGGATACGATACGCACTTGGCTGGTTTTTTTAATTTATGTATACCTACTCAATAACACTTGAATGATAATTCTGGACGACGGCCTTAGGTCAATTGTTTGGTTTAAAATCTATTTTCGTCATCAAGTTACGAAGATTGTAAATAAACAATTAAGCAAGTAACTAAAGTTGTTTAAGTACGAACAATTCACGTATCTCTCACCAGTCCGGCTTCGAGATAACTTTGTGACTAAATCTACCTAAATAATGAAATTGTGGTATAATAATAGCTGATAATAGAAGTTCAATATTTTGTTTTGGTTTGGGTCATTATTGAGCGTTTCACCAGCGTTACTTTCGTGGACACATTTTAGTTGAAGTTCATTGAGATTTTAGTCTCTTCTAGAACTATTTGATACATATCTGGGACTTCTAAAAAATATTATGAAGTTTCATTAATGTCTGCAGGAATTTCGACAAAAATGTGTCCGCGAAAGATGACCCGTTTATCTTTATTTAGAGTTATAGTTATCTAGAGTTAGGGTTACACGTTAATAGTCACGTCAATCCTACACGATTTTACGCTCGATCTTCAATCTTCAATGTAAGGAAGAAAGAATAATGCAGAATAAATATAATAATATCACTTGGACCACATACAGTAAAACATGTTTATTCCTTGTAGGTTTAAATTTAAGTCTTTATAGATTAGATGGTTCATCACGTAACTAATAGTACATTACATACTGGGGCCAATAAAGTAAGAAATGTCTCCGACCACGTGTAATTGTCGGCCGACAATTACGTGTGATCTGAGGCTTTCTTATTTACTGGTCAAGGTTTGTAGGTGTACTATTTTTCTGTTCAACGGAGCCAGAAAGTGGCATCTTCGTTTAGCACAGCGGCCAGCAAGGTGACGCTTTTCGGCCGGAGGGAAGAAAATACTTTTTTCCAAAACATATTATGAAATATATTTTATTGATTGATTCATTACACCAGAATATTGAATATTGGGCAATACAATGTTTACATTACCAACAAGTTGTCACAAACATACATAGGTACAAGAAATCAAAGTACAAAGAAAAATTAAATGGTACTCACCTGTGGTCCAGACCGGAAATCGAACGCGGTACCTCTGGATTTCCGGCCCAGCGCCTTAACTACTTGGTCACCGGAGCACTCAGCCTAAAAGCCCTAAATTTTACCATGTACTTTGACTTTCGTATCATTCTAGTTTAATAGGTTTTTGATTTCTTGTATCTATAAATGTAACTTAAAATGCATTAAAAACAAATAAAGAAACATCATGTTTCTTTCATATGAAGTTGTCACAAAGTTAGTACAATTCCTCAGAAACTTCGGAGACATTCTTGTCACGCTCAAACTTTCATTGGCTTCATTCCGTTTGCGGCACGTGGACATCATACCGGCCTACCACGTGGAACGCGGCTTTTTGCAACCTGCAAGGTAAACAAACTTCGCCTCTGCTAAGCCGGCGTCACGTTGGGGGTTATGTGATAACTAACAGGTAAACAAGAACCAAATGCAACTGGAACTGAACTTATACTAATAAAAAAAAGTACATTAGTAGATTGTAAGTAAGTATGAATTACAAGATCAGAAGAAATTGTAAAAATACGTTTTTGAAAAAGAGTTATTAACCTAACCTAACCGTCAGTATTATACAAACATTTGCAATATTCTTCCCTCTAATTAATACTAGACTTTAATTAGTAGTAGACATTAACTACTTAGTTTTTATTTATATATATAAAATAAATGTTATTTAAGTGTTTTAATCATTGTTATCTTTATTGTTGTTGTTCCGAAGTACAAAAATACATCAAATAATAACACCACGTTCTCTCCTAATCACCCCGTTAGCCCGAGCAAAAACAGAACACGTAATCAATTAAAATCTTTGCTCGTATTTATATTTAGCGAGCTGGAAATAATATCTAGACGGGTAGGTATATAGGGCATGCAATACCGATATTACTTACCCCCGCGCCCCGCGACCGCGATCACGGTATTAGGCATACAACAAATACTTAAATTTTAACTCACTAAATTATGGAATTTCTAAAAAAATAACCGACTTCCAACACTAAATGCTTGAGGAGTTCCCTCAATTCATCGTGGATCCCATTATCAGACCTGGATTTTGAAAAAAAGATGGCACCAATACGAAAACACCTTTTAATACAGTTTGTCGAAAAGTGGTACTTTTCGTAGCTGTAAATCGTGCGCAAAGTTGTATTTTGCGCACTAGTGCTTTATACTTTTTAGCTATAATTTTTGAACACTAAATAACACATTAATTTGCAAATAAGTAAACTGCGAAGTAATAATAACTATATTTCTTGGTTTTTCATGTTTAAATTGAATTAAAATCTGTAATTTTTCTTCCCAAAATAGTTTCTTTTTATTTAGCTGAATGGTGACAACCGGTGCCATGTTTTCGTTTCATTGTAAATTTTTTGGAAATGTATTAAAAAACGTCGTTTGATACACGTGCGGAAATGTCATTTCCACTCGTCCCGAGTATTGTCCCTCGCCTGGCGGCTCGGGCCCATACACCGGACTCGTGAGAAATGACATACTTTCCGCACTTATATCAAAAAGTACTATTCAATAACAAAAAAATCAAATCAGTTTCTAAATGACGAAAATTGAAAAACAAACATTTAAAATAAAAAATACACCGAAGAGAGAACCATTTTTTTCTTCTTTCAACTTCCTCCTATTTGTGAAGTCGACTCGGATGAAAATAGTCGAACTTTATTTTGGATGCAAAGACTACGAAATACGACTACGACTCTGTATTTTATTAAAGAGTCGCTTTTTTAGGTAAGCGTGTGATACTCATATTTTCGCAACGAGTCATTGAATTAACCTATCGATATACTCGTAAAGGTGATAATCGATCACGTTGCCAGACACGCGCATGCATTGTTTCGGTTTCCTTCTCAAATATACATTATCACAAATGAATACGATCATTTACTGAAATTCGATGCGTTGCATGTTTCGAAATATGTATAGAATGTATAGAAATATAAATACATGCAATTACAAAGTTAGTTTTGTAGTTCAAATTGAAAATGGAATGGATTGGATTGTAATAAATAAACGAAGACCACTTACAAAAAGATATGAGATCCCACCTAATATATTACACGTAAAAAGATGTAGGTAAGTCTCGCAAGGCAGTTCTACAACAAAAAAGTTTTGAGATGTAATGTTAAACCAAATCAGTACCAGTAGGGGGTGGCGGAAATCGAAACAAAAATCGGCGGAATGCATTAATGTAGGGCAAGAAATTATTTTTGTCTTAGGCAGAAGTATGACATAAGGTTCCATAGATACAGAAATATATTCTCTATATAGGCTTATCTAAATTAAAAAATTGGTTGTTTATGGGGCGTAATAAAGCATTTTCTAATATATAAATATTTTACGAACTACAAGTAAAGTAGAAATTCTTTTTCTAGAGCGAATTCACTTAGCTGTGTACCTGACGAACAATACTCATTGTCTGCATTGTTAACTGTGGCCACCACTACCACTTCGAAATGTAAGGCACTATAAGTGCAAATAGCTTTTACACTAAATTAGTCTTTAAGTCAAACGACTTAAGGTTTACACTTAAACAAAGAGAATACATCGTTCGTCTTTCTAAGCATCGATACGTACTTCGCTGCTCTTTCACTTACGAAGTGACCAACATCTGTGTTCTCTTTGTTTAAGAGGAAACCTTATTTTGCTCGACTTAAAGACTAATTTAGTGTAAAAATTATGTGCACTATAATGCCTTACATCTCGAAGTCGAAGTTGTGGCCACAGTTAACAATGCAGATAATGAGTATTGTTCGTCAGGTACAAAGCTAAGTGAATTCGCTCTAGAAAAAGAATTTCTACTTGGTGTCCGTAGTAAAGGACTCCTATCTTAAAGTGACGCAACTAAGTGTGGGTTTGCGATTACCGGCTTTGGTGATATGATAAACATATGTATTAGGTGATTTTGATCTCGGTAATTATATGTATATGCGTATTCGTATATTTAATTATAGCTATATCTATCACAGCAGCTGCTACTTGCCGATTGGCCAGGGCTCGGAAACCGGTATTTGCTCCATACAAAAATACCGGTATTCTTTCCGTTCTTATCGTTCTTTGATATATTATTTCGTTTTTTAACCAGAGAATCTAATAATACGAAATCATGACTTAAATACTTACATTACTGAGCTCTACATAAAAAGCATAAAATAATTCAAAATATTGGGTTATTTCGGGGTTTTTGCAAAATACCGGTTTCGAACCCTGCCTGGAGCTGGCCCAAGCGAGCTGTGGGTGAGTTAGAAGCAAACTTCCCTACAAATGTCGCTCGCTGCGACTGGTTTTGTATGGTATAGTAATTATCCGATCAACTGGGCTAATGTTGTTAACGAATACAATGCCATTGAGAGGTAAACCACAAATTAGGATAACGAGAATATAGTGTCAAAAAAGTATAACTGCCTTGAAAGATCATTAGATTTTAGATTCTATTTACTAGACAGTAAAGTGTAAATGCAGTTATGATAACTGCGATCTTGATTTGTTTTTCATCACACTTGCTCGAAAATGGTGTCATTACACGTAGGTTTTGCGGGCCGTAAATGATCTATTACGCCCTAGGGCGTAATGGTTTCCTTTTTAAATTTGAAACGCTGGTTCTGTTTTACTCTTATTTGTCATGATCAAAGGAAACGCCAACTTACTTTTTTAACTTTTATTACTGAAATATTTATTTAAAGAGAACTGTTATTGCAAATACATGTAAACACATATTTCTGTAACATTAGTTAAATGTTTAAATAATGTATTCCAGTATTTTGTAAATATAAAATCAACCATTTTAAGTCTTTACCGCTATGGTTTCCGAACGTGACTTGTCGTCTTGATATATGTCATAAATGTCACTGTCAGTTTTACAATTTTATTTAGGTTATGTAAGGTTATTTTAATCAGATTTCCTCACAAGTGTGATGAAAAACATTGTGTGTGCCATGGGCGGTAAAGGAATTATAGTTTTTATCCGGTCAACTGGGCTAATGCTGTTAAAGAATACAATAGCATTGAGAGGTAAACCACAAATTAGGATAACGAGAATATAGTGTCAAAAAAGTGTAACTGCCTTGAAAGATCATTAGATTATAGATTCTATTTACTAGACAGTAAAGTGTAAAAGCAGTTATAGATAACTGCGATCTTAATTTGTTTTGCATTTCACATTCGCCCGACGGTCTGCAAGTGCGTATTCCGTAGAGAAAAGACTTAGATACTATGAGCTTTCAACGGATTATCGGTTCTATGACCGTAATGATAAGGCGGCAAATGCTTTCAAACAAAAAAATAATAATGCGTTTTGCTTTTACAGATTTAACGCCGACCCAGGTAAGGCGCCAGGGTCGTACTCGGGTTGTTGGTATTATTACGTAGGTACTTAGAATGCACATTTTATGTCTGTATAGGTATGAGAGAATTCAAAAGAATGTAAGTACAAAATATATTTATTAATCAACACAATAATAATCAACATTTACGTAAAACTATATGATATAGGTATTGTTTATCCTAAACAATTAATTTTAAAAGAATATGTACCTAATATAAACAGCCTTATCAACTAACAAGAATCAACATTCATTTTAAATTATGTAAAGTACCTACCTATTGTACCTTACATAAATAAATAATATATGAAATACATATCTTCATTATCTAAGTATCAATAATAATGAATATTTATATTAATATGCATTTTTGTTCCTTTTGTTTATACTTAATAAATAAATAATATGAAAATAATATTTATACTACATATGTACATTACCTAACAATAATAATCAACTTTGAAATAAAATAATGATCCAATGTTTGTCCTAAATAAATAAATAGTATTAGAAATTAAAAATAACATAAAAAATAAAGTAAAAAATTGGACAAAACATTTACATACATGTATTAACGTACAATAATAATCAACATTTATATAAAATTAACTTGTAAATAAAAATATACTTTACATTGGAATTTTAATAAATACACATACCGATTATTGAAATAAAGGAACAGAATAAAAACAATAAAAATAAATTACGTGGAAATAAGTTAGCTGTCGGATTCCAATTCAGTGTCGTCTGACTCTTCGGCCACATTTATTACTAACGGAGGGTGGTTGTAATATATATATTGTGTATATTTTTATTTACAAGTAATTTTTATATAAATGCTGATTATTACTGTACGTAAATACATATATTATTAATGTTAGTTAGGTAATGAAGATATGTATTTCATATATTATTTATTTATGTACAATCGGTACTTTACATCATTTAAAACGAATGTTGATTATTATTGTTGACTAATAAATATATTTTGTACTTACATTTTTTTAAATTCTTTCATACCTATACAGACATAAAATGTGCATTCTAAAGTACTTACGTAATAATACCAACAACCCGAGTACGACCCTGGCGCCTTACCTGGGTCGGCGTTAAATCTGTAAAAGCAAAACGCATTATTATTTTTTTGTTTGAAAGCATTTGCCGCCTTATCATTACGGTCATAGAACCGATAATCCGTTGAAAGCTCATAGTATCTAAGTCTTTTCTCTACGGAATACGCACTTGCAGACCGTCGGGCGAATGTGAAATGCAAAACAAATTAAGATCGCAGTTATCTATAACTGCTTTTATGGTTTATGGTTTAAGATATTTATTTCTCAAAAGATTTACATAAATCACTTACTGAGAAAACAATAATTTGCTTAAATCTAAATGGGAGAGGGTAGCATGCAAAAAAGAACGGTTGACGACTCATTTAAGTACAAAGGCGCTTGGTAACAACAAGCGCAATGCTACAATGTAGTGCTGTGCGTGTGTGCGTAGAGGCCAGTTAAACCGCACCGCTCGTGTGACCACTTTACTGTCTAGTAAATAGAATCTATAATCTAATGATCTTTCAAGGCAGTTACACTTTTTTGACACTATATTCTCGTTATCCTAATTTGTGGTTTACCTCTCAATGCTATTGTATTCTTGAACAGCATTAGCCCAGTTGATCGGATAAAAACTATACAAACTCGTGTTGTTAAAGCCCTCGGCTTCGCCTTGGCCTTGTAACAAACACTCGTTTGTAATTCCTTACTTACCGCCCTTGATACACAATGTACTATTGCATTTCACATTCGCCCGACGGTCTGCAAGTGCGTATTCCGTAGAGAGAAAAGACTTAGAGATACTATGAGCTTTCAACGGATTATCGGTTCTATGACCGTAATGATAAGGCGGCAAATACTTTCAAACAAAAAATAATAATGCATTTTGCTTTTACAGATTTAACGGGGAGCCAGGTAGACCGCCCGGGTTTACTCGTGTTACGCATTGTTATTTTTTTTTGGTGGTATTGTATTCTATCAATGGCATTGTTCGCTCAATGGCATTGTATTCTTTAACAGCATTAGCTCTCTTGAACGGATAATTTCTATAACTCACCCGCAGCTCGCCCGCAAATCGCAAGTGTGATAAGGGGCTTACTGGCCTCGGTATGTAATGAATAGGGTTGGGACTCCTCGTGGCATTTTGGAAACAAAGGGCAGTGGAGTCGTTGTTACCTAGTTAGTTTTTATGATTGAATGAATAAATTATTTTCAATGTTCTAAAGTAGGTACCTACTTACTTACCTAAATAAAATTATATGATATTTAGATGGATTATATGTATGTTTTATCTTGTTTTTGTAATCCCCTCAGAGTATCGATATAAATATTTAATCGTACGCAATATTTGTTCCTACCCAAAAAGTTTTTGACTAATAGTTTTATAATATGGCATATTGACACGATACAAGTCATGTCCAAATTGTCAAATTTAGACAACTGCTTAATTTATCGCATTTGTATGAATGAATTCAATTTCGTAGTAGATGACTGTTGGAAAGTACTTACTGAAGTATTTTTAATAGCACTTAGTGCTAACAAAATATAAAAATGCCAAGAAATATTAATCATTCAATCATTATTCATTCAATCAAAAAAAAGTAGGTAGCGACTGCATTGCACTCTGTGTCCAAATTGCCACGAGAATCCTAACCCTAGTAATGAACTATTTTCATATCTCATATATAAAAAAGTAAAATGCTAAGCTTGGCGTTTCTCTGCGCTATAGAATCAGAAATGATGATATCCGTTAAAGAAACATAGCTCGCAGGATTGCACGGTTGAAGTGGCAGTGGGCAAGCGATATAGCCCGGAGAACGGATAACCGTTGGGGCGGTAGGCCCTGGAGTGGCGACCATGCACAGATAAGCGCAGCGTGGAACGGCACCAGACTCGGTGGACAGATGACCTCATGAAGGTAGCGGGGCACCGGTGGATGTTGTCTGCTCAGAACCGTACTTTGTGGCGATCTATGGGAGGCCTATGTCCAGCGGTGAACATCCGTGGCTGATAGATAGATAGGTTTAGAAAATGTCTTTTCCTCCTTCATAGTTAAGAGAGATCAAAATGTCGCTTTTCTATTCAAGGACAACAGTTTATTTTTTGTTTCGACCCACTTAGAATATACCATACCATACACTGCTTATAATAATCGATTTATAAAATGATCTATATACATCTAAATATTCATTTTTATTTATTATAATGTGAGACGCACTTTGATTAAACATATTTCGTTATTTTGGTAGCGTTTTATTTGAATTTTCCCTATAAAAAGTTTACGTGAAAAGCAGTAGGTATGTGTCACAAAGTAGCAAAATTATTTATGCCACACCTGGCCATAAAGTGGCTTTTTCTGCACGCTACGCGTACGGAAAAAGCCGCTTTCTGGCCAAGTGTAGGCATAAAATTATGTACACATCACGGGAGGTAATAAAGAAAGCCCTCGATCGCATATTTACGTCCCTCGCTTGCAGCTCGGGCCGCAAACAATTGCGATCTCGGCCTTTCTTTGTATTACCACCCTAGTTGTGTAATGTACTATTTCACCACGGGCGTTAACACTTGAATCCCTCAATACGTTCCTGATTCTATTGTAGAATTTTTCGCTTCGTTCATCCCTCACCATAAATACATCATTTTGCTCCTTTGTGACACGATCTACCGATTATTAGAGGAAAAGTGAAAATGCCATAAAACGCAGTTGTACTCGAGTACCCAAAGAAAGGAGTGTATTTCTTTTGTTTATGTAAACAGCGCATTCATTTTCAACGGTTCATGTTTAAAAAACGCCATAAAAGACACTCTATATCTATCTAACAAATAAAATGAGTCCATATTTTAAGTATTTTTTTTATTATGCTTTCAGTAAACTGTTGAGCGAGTATTTGTTAGTAGTAGTTTTATTATTTAATGAAAAAAATAGTTGTACCTACTCGTAATTTGCTTAAACGTGTCTACGTTCGCAAACAACTGAACGCGAGCAACTGGCCTCACGACCCGCACGTGTCGCGCCTTCCCTGGAAATGTTCGAGTCACATTACGCGACAGTCGTCTCAACAGTCGCTAATGCTTTAAACGTGTTTTATTGGATAATTAAGATTTATTACGCAGAGATGAAGGAGTCTGTCTAAAAAGTGTCCCGTTGATGGCATCATTGTCATGATGCCATCAATGGGACACTTTTTAGACAGATAGTTGTAAAGAATATTTTGTTTGATATTAGAGTTTTGTCTTGCTCATTTTTACGGACTTGATTTTCTAGGATTAACATCAATTATTTGGTATCTAGAAAATGGTATGTACTGAAATAGAAAGTAGGCCTGTCAATTATTAATAGGAATTACTAATACCTATATTCAAACTTATTTATCTTTACTCTCTTTCATTTATCAATTTTATGGTCATTCTATTCGAAATGTTTATTTTTAGTAAATTTGAAACTGCACTGTAATTAGTATAGGTATTTTAAGTACGAGTAACTATGGTTTCGGTGTATGTAGGTTAGGTACATAAACTGTTTCATAGAAGCACCGATTATGATAATATATGGTTTCAAGAAGTAAATCAATATGAATATGATTATCGATAAAGGCAAGAATTAAAACAAACACAAAACAAATAATATTAAATCAAACGTTGAAAAGTGTAATCCTCGAGAAATTTGTTACCTACTGCAAATTGACTCGTTATTTTCTTCATCTAGGTACCTACCTCGTTTTTATTTAACTTTTTCTTAACTTGATTGACTTTACTTCTATTTTATTGGTAACAGCTAAATTCTGTTATGGTCTAACCTAAAAGGTCCATGTCGCTCTCTTAAAATTAAGGATATTTAACTGTAGTAATTAAGTCCATTTTCAGACAATATAAGAAAGCAACGCGACGAAAAGATTATTACCTAGGTACGATGGATCCGAACCGTTTTAGCGTAAGTGGCATTGAAGTTGGTAAGTAGATAGGTAGTGTCTTAATTAATGTTCCAGTAATTTTATCAACAACGTGTGATACCTACGGACTGCTACACGATGTAATGCGATAGCTTGCGTACGATTACTTACAATGCTATTCTCCTAAGAGGGCTTCTCCCACACTAATAAAAAGACGTATGTCTATTACACCTTGTGGCATTTGTTACATAGATATAAGACTTATGTCATTTTAAAACTAAATTTGAGCTTTATTGATAAGTGATTGGCTGATTGCGTTTGGTTTAAAAGATATTTTAGGCAAACAATTGATTTTATTACCAAAAAATGTATATACGAGTACCATTCAGGGCTTTGAACGCACACATGTTGTAAATATGTTTGTGTGTAGTAGGCTAGAGTGTAGTGTGAATGTAGGTATGTTTCTAGTATTGCTTATTAGTCACAAAAAATATTTTATTTACGCTTTAGAGTAAGTGATACTTCGACGCAATTTGTAATTTACTGCAGTATACTATGAAGAATGTAGCGTAATAGTGTAGTTTGATAAACGTCTACTACTTACAACTTTTACCTATTTATTGAAAGTATAGGTAGAATATTGATGCTTCAGCTTGAGTCATAATATACCTCATTATTTACTTATGTGTATGGGTTTATTTTTCCACCTATGGGTGAGATTTCATAATTATCATGTACGAGAATTTAAATATTCTTTCTTCGTTTTGAAGAAAAGCTACAGAAGCTACGATAGGTAATCTTTTCTAGTCGTTTTTTCACCGCCGACGAAAAAAAGAGGGGTTGTATAAGTTTGACGCTAATGTCTGTCTGTCTGTCGGTGTATCTGTCTGTGACATCCCAGCTCTCGAACGGATGGACCGATTTCTATGCGGTTTTTTTAGGTGAAAGCAGGTTTGCTTGCGGGTGTTCTTAGCTATGTTTGGTAAAAAATCAGTAGTTTGAAGAGTATTTTGGGCATAAAATGGAATTTTAGTACAAAAATAACATTTTTAAAAAGCATGAAATAAAACTTAAATTAAAAATGTTAAAAACCCACGACTAAAAAATGTCTAAAAAGCTAAAAATAAAATTAATCTTCCTATCTACTATCCTTTTATGTTTTAAGATAATTTGTTGTCAGGGGACCTACACGCAGTACTAAAATAGAAGATCCCTCGACAGCAACTAAGGCCAGTAGATTAGATAGGTAGGTAAATATTTTTTTTTTTTTACTTTTTAGAGTTTTTTAGTCGGGGGTTTTTTAAATTTTCGTTACAGCGTAAAACATTTATCTAGCGAGTGTTCTCGCTCGATTCTCGTGAGTGGCTGTTCGCCCGCTTAGAACGGACTGGGGCGTATGCTAATTCTGCGCCCGCGCGACCTAGTCCCTTCACATGACTATGCGGAAGAACCTCCGCCGCTTCGTCGTGGCTCGACACCACATGGCTTGCCACGTGACAGTCTAGAAGTCTAGTATTATAATTGTTTATTTAGTTATCCTTTCAATTCTGATATTGTCCGCATTCTAATGAGTCATTTGGGATTTTCTGAAATGGACTTAGAGGATTGAGGAAAGTGCGATGAGGCTAATTTTAATTTTATTTTAGTTTAATTTGGATGTCTGATTTCGATTGGCTAATGGGCGGTTGCTTTTTTCTTCCTTTTGCTAAATCGAATATTGGAATATACAAAAATGAATCTATCTCGCTTTAACGATGCTTTCTCTTTCATAGGTACGTGTGAGCACCACTTAAGAGTATAACACAGCCCTTTGTTTATTGTCAATGCTTGGAACCTTTCCTACGAATCGGCTTGCATACCGTCGTGGTCTCAACTCGGGGTGGTCCGGCTAGCGAACTGGTTCGACCCCAGGGAACGCCACGGCCGACCTGGTCCGACAATCGCTATACCCATATAAGGGTTCCAAGTGAGAGATTGTAAAAAAAAATTTGTGTCGTTAAATGTGTGTTTTAATAGTATCCCAAACCCAATATCGAATACTGAATGATTTTCAAAACTGTTTATTTTCAGCTTTTAGATCACAGACAGGTCATATTCCTTCGTAGGTAGTGGTTTACCTTTTTTAATGTCGCATTTTACTACTACTGATAAGGCCAAGAATTAAATTCCAGTATTGGTCTTCAGGTCCTTTTTCAGGTTCCCGTTTTTGGAATAAGTAATTTAATTTGTAATACTCTGTCCAGTTAATAGTTAGTTTACAGAGACCATTGATGTTTTTGGAAAATTATGAAAGAAAAGTAACTTTTTAATTTATGTTGAAAACAAAATTATGCTGGTAATAAATTCGGCCGAACAATGAATTCGGACAAATAAAATTATACCAAATAGAGGGATTCTCCTTTACATTCACGGGTATACAGAAATTTAACCTTCGTAGTATGTCACGGCGGTATCAGAATATCAGTATACTCATATATTATACACTGAAAACTGATATTCAAGAATCATGAAACACAGGACACCCAATGTCGAATTTAAATTGCCATAATCCAAACTCAATAAAAGTGTCAAAAGAAGAGAAAGGTCAAACAGGACAAAGAACAATCTGAAAACGAGCATCGTGACGTATTATCCACTTGAATTTAAACTGTTTTGACAAAGTCCGTGCCAATTGCATACACGTGAGAGTGCGAATGGGCGGGACCTTTAATTCGGGAGCACGTGGTCGTTGCACGTGATGCGTACGCGCCGCGTCTCGTTACTCACAACTCGCTTGTTTGTCTTGAACAATGCAGCATGCTAGGTCACTAAGAAAGTAACTATTTGACTTCACCGGCTATTATTACCGTTACTTTTCTTATGATACAGGAGCGTAGAAACAAGACAAATATTGCCGCGAAATTGACCTTGCTGCCACTGACTACCAATAAACTTTCCTGTTGTTATGCCTGCATCACTAAATACGTCAGATACTTTGAAAGGCAGCGTATTTATTATGGTATTAAGAAATGTTCATATAACATTATGCTCACTGACCTATCGATACTTACTTATCTAAATAGTTAATGTTAGTCATGCTACACGCACGGACAATTAATTCGCGTCATTTTCTATGAACAATTACCTATATAGAAAATTACCCAAATTCATTGTCCTTGAGTGTAATTAATGTTTATATCGTAAGTCTTAATTAATGTTCATTCTATTAATACCAGTAACCATAATGTATTCGATCAAATCAAGTTGGAGCCATTAGCGTATCAATGAAGCTGAATTGAACGAGCAATTTTCTGTTCTCATTTTCATTTAACGTAATTTTAAACGGCCCAATTCATTTGCCATGCATAACGTTCGATTACGATTACAACTTTTTTAGCATTAGGAACTTTTTTTTCGGTTGTTATAAGATAAACCTAACCTCGCCTAATCAGATTATACTATAGCATAGCATTAAAAAAATCCTAAAATGTTTAAAGTTTCAGAAAAAAAAGCTTTAAGACAAAAGAAAATTATGGCTAATGGTACGATAATAGTAAAACGATCCCCAAAAATATAATCGTAAACGACCGCTTCCCTGTACAAGTAGGTACACTGCAAAAAAAGCTTTAAGACAAAAGAAAATTATGGCTAATGGTACGATAATAGCTATTAAAACGATCCCCAAAAATATAATCGTAAACGACGGCTTCCCTGTACAAGTAGGTACACTGCAAAAAAAGCTTTAAGACAAAAGAAAATTATGGCTAATGGTACGATAATAGCTATTAAAACGATCCCCAAAAATATAATCGTAAACGACCGCTTCCCTGTACAAGTAGGTACACTGCACTATCTGCTCGTCCTATATAAATAGTTGTCATCCCACTAGGTGGTGGGGTGGGGTCAGCTTTCCGAAGTCATCTTCTCGTCTTCACTCTGTTCTCGACATCGTCTTCGGATAATATAATATTTACCTTTACAAAGGTGGGTAGGTGCGGGGTGCGGGTAATAAGGCCTAAGGGAGATTTGTTCCATAGGGGGGGCGCATAATGTTCAATAAACCTATTGATAAATTACTATAAAATATAAACAAATAATTACTACTTCTATCATAAACAAAAACAAAATTAAACATTTTTGTAAGGCCGTAGGTATTAACCGCACCGACCTTATTGTACAAAAGAAAACCAATGGTACAAACCAAACCTACAACAGGCTAAGTTAATGCCTTAACTTAAGGGCGAAGCAGATAACTTTTTGCATTATGGTATTTCTCCGGTGATTTCAGTGGCGTTGAATTCGGTGGCATCATTAATGTCGAAGTCTTGGGAGATTTGCACGACATTCTGCCTCGACGTCTATCAGATTTCTGAAAATATCATGCAAATCCCCTAGGACTTCGACATGAATGATACCACCGAAATCAGTGCCACTGAAATGCCCATTACATCTTTTCACCTTGTTTTGGGTCAGCCCGAATCTTCGACTAGAGATGGAAAGTTATAGTCCGCGTCGGCGTCTGATAATAAACGTATTATTATTATAGTGCCAAATTTCCTACGCCGTCAACCCCTTCACCATCCCAGACTACTCTCTAGCAGCTTATCAGCGATGTTGCGAACGACCAGGCTTCCTCACATGTACTCGTTACGGATTTTATCAAACCTGATAATCTCGACATCCACATGAGCATCTTCATTTTGACAACTTGGATGGTAGTTATACAGATATTAATTTCTTAGTTACAGTCTACGTTTGCCTGAATGTAGCTACCAGAAGCGCAACCCAACATGACTGGATGGAGGCCGAGGAGGAAGGCGCGCCTTAACACCTAGCGCCTAAGCGAAGATAGAGGCCACTCTTTAGAGGTCATCCGTCGGCGGGGTCGCGGATGTGTACTAAAGTGTTCCCGTAACCCCGCCACGTGGCCACGGTATACGGTAGTTTGTGTTCCGACGAAAGGTACATCGGGAGCGCGCATGTGTGCGCGCCGTGGACGGACGCACCACAGGCAAGCATTTCCGGGTGCTTTAGTCAGGGTTGAGCTGAGCTGTCGATGCGAACGGTCGAACGTACAAAATGTCTGCGCACGAAGCAAAGTATAGAAGACGTATATACTGCAGTGTGTACGGATGTTTGAGGAATAGTGCGCAAAATCCAGAATTATCATATTTCAACATTCTTAAGGATCCCGAAAGGTGTGTATTTTATTACTTAGTACATATCGATGACAAAAAGCGGAAATGTCGTAACCACCAAGGGTTTCCTTTGGCGGTTACTACATTTCCGCTTTTTGACATCGATATATAAATGTTATATTTTAAGTCGTTTATAGAATGTTTGATAGTTTTGTGACCAAACTATACCAATTAAATAGAGTAGATAATTATTTTGTTTGACAGTGATGAGTAAAATTAACAGATTTTTTAAACGTGTACTAATTAAATAGTAGTTGATTCTATCGATACATAAAATGCCTTAGTAAGCACGAGAGTGGTTTTATGAAACGAGCCGAAATATCGTTGCATTACTTACATGTACACGTACCAATACTAATTTATTTAAACTATTATTATTCCCTTTTAAACTATTATTATTCACCGACCGCTTTAGCTTAGTTGGTAGTGACCCTGCCTACGAAGCAAGAGGTCCTGGGTTCGAATCCCGGTAAGGGCATTTATTTGTGTGATGAGCACAAATATTTGTTCCTGAGTCATGGATGTTTTCTATGTATGTTTAGTAAGTAGTTTTATTTAATTTAAATTGCATTGTTATCGTTTAATTAATGTTACAGAAATATGTGTTTACATGTATTTGCAATAACAGTTCTGTTTAAGTATTTGTATCTATTAAATATATCGTCGTCTAGTACCCATAACACAAGCCTTATTGAGCTTACTATGGGGCTAGTTCGATTTGTGTAAGATGTCCCCTAATATTTATTTATTTATATGTATTTACTATTAATAACATTAACATCAGATGTGTGCGATCAGATAGTTTCATATTGAAATAAGTAACTTTTACTAGGTTGACCTCGAACGATTGTTTGTTCGATCGAGGTCAATCTAATGAAAGTTACGTCGTAGTAAGTAGGTATTTTACAGAACCGACGAGCGGCAGCCCTGTGCCTTAGGCAACCGTAGCGTAGGTATCGCGCGCTCCTAAACGACGAAGACGAACTACCTACTTGGTTGTCTTTATACTTTGACGTGGCGGTGAGGCGACTGCCCGTGTGGTTTTAGTTGGTAGAAACGCGACATAACCCGTCTTCGCCCTCGAGAGGACGAGTATGCGATAGGCATTTCTTCACGATTAAAAACAAGATTTGGTCAGTGTTGAAAACATTTCAATTCTGTCAGAACAACATCGGCTTAGGAGTAATGAAACACTAAAGAAAGAAGCTTTCGAAATTATTACTTTTCAGAATATTGTAGTGTGCTCAGAAAAAATACACAACCTGAACCGGTCGGACTAACGAGAAACATTAAATTTAACACATGTCTTCCCTTAATAATAAGTAACATAGCAATCCCCTAAGGGATTTAAAAGATTAGAGGACATCATTTTGTATAGAGATCTCATTCTTCTTTTTCCTAAATAAAAGAAAAGTTGACGGCGAACCAAACATCGTACGGTGCGATAGCTCGGGATGACGATTTTTTGGGAATGAAGTCTAGAAGGAAATTAGGTAACTAGGTTCTTGAAAAGTTCTCCAGACATAACTAATACCCAATTGATTTTCACGCGATTCCAGAATAAAATGATTTACTTTCTTGTAAGAACACTCCAAATCCTGCCATCTGTTGTTGAATAGCGGTATCAACGAATACGCTCAGCTTCATCATTAGCATGGCATAATATTCTTATTTTGTGTATGTTTGTAGTGCATTACACTGATGATAGATGGCGTAAATATTAATCTTTAAAAATTACAATAATCTAGCAAATTATAGACGCTTACAATTATTTTATTTTAAACTTAATCTTCAAGTGCGTCACTTTATTACTTCATTAAGTACACTGTCATTCATTACATGCACTACACTTATATTTTTATCTTACGCCACATTCATGAATGAATGGAAAACTAAAATATACTTACCCAACAATCAAAACCAGGCCTTGCACAATATTCCGCAGTATAATTTCGCGGAAGCAACCTAATTGTCATCATTTTTTAATTAAGTTTTCATCTTCGAATGGTAATTAGGTCGGGGCTCCATCTTCAGTGGCCGACCAGTCCTCGCGCGAACACGACCACCGCCACTAGCGGACCGGGAAACGCGGTACTTCAAAATAAAAACAAAAATTAATAAAAGTGACAAAAAAACAAGGTAAATTTGAGAGTGATTCTGATCGAAGTCGTAAAGAGTAGAGTGAGTTTAAAGTATTGGTAAATTATGCGCTGGAGTTGGGACCTTTTTTTTCAAAATCTTATCAAAAATTATATGATGATTTAATTAATGGCTTTAATTGAAGTATGAATTAGTACGTTGCTAGATTACTCAGGAAATATGGTTTCATCAAAAAATATATTGTTTACATACTCGTTAATGTCAGAAAAAGAAACTTTGTATTCGGAATCGGTCGACAAATAAACAGTCAAAATGTACGAGTAACCCAGCTTGTACCGACAAGAAAAAATAATTTATGTCATTGTCTTACTTACTTTTTCTTATGTCTAAGTCACTGGAGCAATCTTTCGAATTCTTATCATGTTTCCTTGACATCTCGACGGTCCCTACGTACATAAAGTCAAGTCCAAAATCATATATTTTTTATTGTTTATGTAAATGGTTTTAATTGGTTATTGCGCATCTAACGATATTTTTTTTCTATGTTATATATGCAGGAGATATTCAAACGTATAAGAGGATAACTTCAGTAAAATTCAAAAATTTGGGTTTTACATGCGGTCATGTACCTACACATAACCGTCTCTACTGCGTATTGCTACTCGTCATTTCGTCGCGAGGTTCAACGTAAATAGAGATATTCCTGTTACTGGTGCGACTTAAAAATGTGCTTTATACAACTTGACAAAATTTCTTCATTTTAGCGGTACTATGGATTTACTTTCCAGTAAATGTTTATATTAATTTGTTGATTTTAATAAATTAATGTTGATGTATAAACGGACATGTCAAACTTAACCGCACTTACACTCATTGAAAATCAAGGTAAAAAAGGTCATCTAGCCGTTTTTTATAAAAAACGTAAATTAACAAAAAAAAACTTCACTTTATGATAAACTATTATATAACAGTACTATAAAACCAGCCGTAATATTTTTACTTTATCACATATAATAACTTTTTCATCACACTTGCTCGAAAATGGTGTCATTACACGTAGGTTTTGCGGGCCGTAAATGACCTATTACGCCCTAGGGCGTAATGGTTTTCTTTTTAAATTTGAAACGCTGGTTCTGTTTTACTCTTATTTGTCATGTTCAAAGAAAACGCCAACTTACTTTTTTAACTTTTATTACTGAAATATTTATTTAAAGAGAACTGTTATTGCAAATACATGTAAACACATATTTCTGTAACATTAATTAAATGTTTATAGTGTACTTCAGTATTTTGCAAATATAAAATCAACCATTTTAAGTCTTTACCGCTATGGTTTCCGAACGTTACTTGTCGTCTTGATATATGTCACTAATGTCACTGTCAGTTTTACAATTTTATTTAGGTTAAGTAAGGTTATTTTAATCAGATTTCCTCACAAGTGTGATGAAAAACATTGTGTGTGCCACGGGCGGTAAAGGAATTACAAACTCGTGTTATTAAAGCCCTCGGCTTCGCCTCGGCCTTGTAACAAACACTCGTTTGTAATTCCTTACTTACCGCCCTTGATACACAATGTACTATTAGAGCTATAGAGTTATTTAAGTGGACGTAAACAATACGTTGAAATAACAAAAATAGTGAATAATAAGAAAGATGCATATCAATCTACATCTAAAATCAATAAAAGCGGTGTACCACAGGGCAGTATTTTAGGTCCACTCTTGTTCTTGCTCTACATTAACGATTTACCGACAAACCTGAAACATAACTGTATCTTGTTTGCCGATGATACTACCTTAATAATTAAGTGCAAGCATAGAAACGAGCTGGAATTAGAAGCCAATAACGAATTGCAAAACGCTATTACTTGGCTGGGGAATAATAATTTAAAATTAAATACGGACAAAACAAAAATAATCCACTTTCAGACATATAATTCACCTACGGTAGACATTAAAATACATTTAAATAACACCACAATAGACCCTGTTAATTCAGCTACTTTCCTTGGCCTAACAATTGACAAACATCTAAATTGGAAATTGCATGTAGATAGCATATGCAATAGACTAGACAGGTTTGTGTTTGCGTTGAGACGACTTAAGATGGTTGCGTCCAGGGAAGCCGCTCTCTCCTCATATCATGGATATGTATCATCTGTGCTACGCTACGGTCTGATAATATGGGGAAACTCAGTAGATATACAGAGAGCATTTGTAACGCAAAAAAAATGTCTCAGAGCGGTTTACGGAGCTCATTACCTGGCCCACTGCCGACCAATATTCAAAGAGCTGAAAATTTTGCCTTTACCGTGCTTATATATATATGAGGCAGCAAAATTCGTAAAAAAGCACCCACATCTATTTCCCCTGCATGACACTGTTTATAATAAAACAAATGGGAGATATCCTCACAATTTGTACATTCCTAAACAAAGGATAAAAGTTTTTAGCAAAAATGTGTACATAATGACTATCAAATTGTATAATAAATTACCTAATGATATGAAATCCTTAAAATCTCCTAATTTTAAAAAGAAATTATTTAAGTGGCTGCTTGACATGTGCTTTTATTCCATTAATGATTTTTTAGAACATTGAATACATTTTTATAATAATATTAGAAAATAAGTAAATACTGATTTAATTATTCTTGTTATTTAATAATTTGTATAATTTATTTAAATAATAATTGCATGACCGGATAATTCTAATTCCAATATGTATTAATTAAAATGTAAAACGAAATAATATTTCTACGCCGACATCGGCAGGATATGCTGAGCCAATGTAAGTTATATGTCACCAATTGTACCATATTCGCAGAAATAAACATATTCTATTCTATTCTATTCTATTCTATATGAACCTTCATTTAGCTAGCTCCCCTGAAAACCATGCATTTCAATATAACGCTTTATACGTAGGGACCGTCGTCGTCTGTTATGTTATAACCCGACTGCGGCGATGCCCTCAAGGAGGGTTATGTGTTTGACCTGTATGTGTGTATGAATGTATGTATGAAAGTAGGTATGTATATCCGTTTCTATGTCCGCTCACATAACTATTCAACGACACGCCCGATTTTGATGCCACATTCGTCTTAATGGCGCGAGTGTCACTGGGTATGTAAAATTGGGTATTTTTTGCACTGCAGTCGGGTTTTTTTAAGTAAAATTGTGGCTATTGTATGTATTTATTGCACTTAAAATGATGATACATTTAATAATATATTGAATATTTAGTTCAAACATGAAACATTGTCTTCGGTTTCCGCGATTATCACTCATAGTACCTAATAAAACAACTTAATCCACGAACGCTGAAAAGGGTTACGAAACGTCGGGACTGAAAATGTAGTAATATACGCGATTTAATCCGATTAAGACGTTTCAAACATGATGTTTAAATTTTTGAAATCGGTGGCAAAGTTAGGTCCGAATATTTAATTTATATTCGGCATTTCGGTACTCGACAATTTTACCGAAAATTGGTATATTCTGCCTAATATTTAGTAAAAATCAAAACCATTCCGCCCATTCATGCCTAAAGTGTCCCTGTCCAGCCCATCTCTCTCTAGGTCGATATAATGTAATTCAACGGTGCACTCACAGACATCGGTTTTGTAACCAGTAAACATCGAGTAACGTCAGACTTAGAACCTCTGTCGTTTTATTCCTAAAACTTGATAAGCGCGCTAGCCAACTGAGACAGTACAAAACATCGGTAAAATCCAAAACTCTTCGACAGCTTCGAGGCTTTATTTAAACTGCAGATATAATTACACAGTTAAAATACGATAAAGTCACATTATCGTATTATATGAATTAAATGATTAATTAGAAATCAAAATTAGGTAAACAGCATGAAATTGATATCGAGAAGATTTTTACTGAATAATGTTGATGGTTGATAATAAAGTCAAATAGGTATCTTTGTACATGCTTTTATTTAACTTGCAATGTCCGTATTTAGGTACGTAAGTTGTCCGTTTCAAAGTTTGCAGACCGTTTTAATCACTTGCAGGTTTTCGATCAACCAAAATTTGGCGTACTTGCCTATGTAAGTTCGGTGGCAATGTAAATATTATGGCACCATTGAGATGATCTGTAGTATGTGATGTAGGATGTAGGCACTGGAACTTCGTAATAGTAAATGCTAATAAAGTCGAATTTGAACTAGTCATTAAAATAGAACTATTTGTATGAGAGTTATTTAACATTTTATATTACTCCAGAGAATTTATTCCTCATCATTAATGTTTTCCGATCGAAATTACATACTTCGAAGAATATTACCTAGGTACGTACTTTTAAAAATAAAATAACTTCTGCATATTTACCTGAGGCAAAATGTACTAGCCTTCGCATGAAAAATTCTCATTGAATGGAGTACTACTTACTTTTAACGATAAAGTAATGTTGCCATGCACCATTATATAATGCTATCTACAATATTAAAGGTTCCTATTCCTACGCCCTCCATGTCGTATTAATTCTAATATATTTCGTCTACCATGCAATCGAGATAAATGCAAGTACCGTTAGCCTTAAAAGTAGCTGGACACTTTTTTTATTCGAAAAGTATATAACATATGTTACAGTTCGATGACTCTTCTGTTTAATTCCATGATTCAAACACGATGCTTCCAATTTCGCTGACAGCTATAGTTATAAAAATGGAAATATTTAATTGAGCTTTTAAAATCGTAATAAGCATTTTAAAAAAATAACTGCCTTTTTAATTTGTACAAAATCATTAAATAATTATTGTGTCTATATTACTTGAGCTATAAATAAATCATAAATTAACTGCAAATATTGGTTTACGAAAATAATATTTGATACTCTTTTTTAATGATTTTTAATACTGGGTAGTTTTTATATGTAGTACCTATGCATTTTAATATTGATCACCTAATAAATACACTTCGATCTTTATTATAACTAAACTTAAAAAACTATTTGATCAACAATATTAACATTATTGGTATATATTTTTAAAGAAAAAAATCTTTTTAATGGAATTTATAGAACAATATTTTTAATGAAATTTATGGGAAAATAGATTGCCGTGTTAGTCTGCTATAGGCGTAGCTGATGTAAAAAGTCGATTCAACTCTGAACCTGACCTCTCGCAAAAAAAAAAAAAATATATTTCTGTAAGTAGGGGCCTACTTACAGAAATATTTTTTTTTTTTTCAAGGGCTCTTTTACAAGTCTGATTCTAAATATGTATTATTTCTTTTGGCGCTTCGGGTACTGACCTTCTGGTGAGAAGAAGCGCCGGAAGAAACTCACCAGTTTCTCTTTTTAACCAAAAAGTATTACAACAATATGGCGTTAATATAAGATTTCATTAATACATTACATTAAACCTAAAACGACATTAACAGAGATGTAGGGTCTCTCTATGCGTCCAAACAAGACAAATAAAAAATAAATTGATACTAAAAATAATGGAGATGTAAAGAATCTCCGTTGTCAAAAAAATTATGTTTTGGAGGTGTAAAGGATCTCCAAACGTCAAAATACAAACTGAAAATATTTACTAAATATCTTACAGAAATATAAAAAAAACTGTGACTCACGATATAACTTAAAAACTAAACAAAACAAAAGAAGACGAAGGGGGAGGGGGAAAAACGAAAGTAAAAGTTTTTTTTATCACTTCATTAGTTCCCTCAAAGAGTAATCCGCCTTTAAAAGTGCTACAGGTGGTGGTACGAGAAGCACACCTACCTACTGTAATGCCAAGTGTCTTTTAATTGTGTCCTTCCTCTAACTTGACTACAGACTAATAAAATAAAGGCTAAAAATTCCCAAAGTGGCCCGACCAGCGACCTGATTCGACCACAGGGAACGTCACGGCTCCCACCTGGTACGACTTTGACCACGCCCAATAAGGGTTGCAAGTTTGTCAGGCTTCAAAAAAAAAATATCGCTCGATTTGATTTATTCTATTTCTCACAGAAAAAAGCTCAATCATTAAAGAAGATGCTTGTATGGTATTTTTTTTGCTTACCGTTTCTGCATAATCATTACGATCATTAAATACATGGCAAACATTTTTTGCGTAGTTCTTAACAGATTAAAATATCGCTTGATTTGATTTATTCTATATCTCCAGGCTAGGTAGTGTTTAGGATCGTTTACAGCTTCACTACGGCATTTTAGTAAATTTTTGGATCAGCATAGTTCATTTTCAGCGCGTCTGCGCAACTTGTAACTCCTCCGGGTTCTAACCCACCCTCTAGGGAGTCCGGAAATGGCTGATGCGCTCGAAGAGCATATGGCCTTAATTTTCAATAGGGAAACGCTAAGTTACAAACTACTAAAAAGAAATCTTCGTCTGGCCTGAATTTTGCCAAACAGCAAAAACAGCATAGGTATATCTAAAAAAAAAATTAAACACATTGCGTCCAGACTAGACAGGTATTCATTCACACAGACCACTTTTTTAATAGATCGAGCTCAGTTGTTTACTATATTAGGTAAACAATTAATGAGTCCAAAACCTGTTCAACTAAAGACGTTAAGAATAAAAGAATTTTATAGAAGTTCGCAACTAATTATCTTCTAATATTACTTAGTAGCAAAAGAATCATGTCCATTATAATAACATTAATGATTTCTCATTCAATGACGAACATTTTATGTCACTTTAACATCAAACGTAATGATTTATACATTAAAAGTGTATGCAGTTTTATTACTAACAACACAGACCTTAATATGGATAAGTCTGTGTTGCTAGAAATAAAACTGCATACATTTTTAAAATATATATAAACAAGCGACCCGCCCCGGCTTCGCACGGGTGCAATTCTGACACTAAATGCGTGTAATATACATATCGATTAAATAAATCCGCATCAATATCCGTTGCGTACCTAGTTTTAAAGATCTAAGCATACATAGGGACAGACAGACAGCGAGAAGCAACTTTGTTTTATATTATGTAGTGATTATTAGGTTCGAAGTTAAAGTGACCTTAAATGCTACCGGTCGCCGGTCAATGGTTATGATGGTACGGAACTCTTGGTGCGCAAGTCAGACTCGCGCTTGGCCGGTTTTTTTTCTTTAATCAACATACCATTCATAAGTCAATTCATAACTCCTAAAGTTACGTGGTTTACGCTGACTACTAAGACTACAATCAGCATAAAGCACGTTACATCATTAGAGTTGATTATTTGCGGTCTAGACATTTTTTACTAATGGCTGCTGTTACAAAAACAATTAAAATCATATTAAAATAAGACTTCTTTATTAACGAAAAGCTGTTTGTGATAACCTGATAACGAATAAACTACTAATTCAATGGACACATTGTAAACTTGTTAATTAAAAGTCCATAAAAATCATGTGAATTGGTCGTAAATTATTTAGATTCGCAAATTTGATTCAGAGGAAATGTTTAAGTATTTAATTTGGCATAATAGACTGGTATAAAGTTGAATACCTTTTCTCCACAAGTCTATAAAAGTAAAGTAGGTCAAATGCCCAAACCAAAGAGTTATTATTTATATATTATTAAATATGTACGTCACCTCTGGCCGTTAGTGGCATGTAGATACTGAGCACTTTACTAGGCAACGAAGAGAGAAAATTGTACTTCCAGGGAGAAACGTAAAATGATATTACGCACATAGAGCGGTAAACAATATCTAACCAAATCGCAGGTATCTGTGCCATGAATATGCGATGTTGAATAATTAATTAGATAAAATTTCATTTATTCTACATTGAATTGTTTATTTTTACTTTTATCCCAAACTGACTATTACAGAATAGTGATCCTTATTTCCGCAATGCACTACCTAGCGGAGAAATTTTCAGTCCAGCCGCTAGTTAATAATTACATCACCAGCTTTATATGATAACCCTAATAGATTATGCTATAGAATAACAATGCCTTCGCAAAATGTTGACTTTGCTTTAGATTTCTAATCCCATATTTAAGTTAAGAGGCCATCTTATAAAAATAACGTCGCATAATGGTAATAAATCATTAATGCTAGTACAAAAAACAATGCTAAACTATATTTAGGTATGACATAATATCAAATCATGACTATGTTGTGTATCTCTTGATTTGATATTTTAAATACTAAACGGAATATCCAATTTTTACTTAATTATATTATAATGCGATGCGAAATAACAATCCGACAAAGAGAGGTAGGTATGCACCTTGCCATAAAAACATATATAGCAAGTACCGTAAGGTCGGGGTACTTTGGCCAAATGTAGGGTAACTTTGCCCTCCTTGTAAATCACATATCTCAAATCTATAGGGTCTGATAATAAACAGGAACGGCCAGCTAAAACCAACCACATGGCAAAGTGCCGTAATTTAAATGCAATAATCAAACCTGGACCCAATTAATCCCTATGGCCAAAGTTACCCCCCAGGGCGAAAGTACCCCGACCTTACGGTACTTGTCTCTTTAGTTGTCTGTACAATCTGACTATCAAAGTAAATGTTTAAAAGTGATACAAAATAACTTCTTAACGAGAGGGCAGACCCTTCAAATGGAACTCCAATAAAACAAAGTACTAAACACACTGACCGGTTTCGTAAACTCACTTTAATTCTTGATTTCTATTTCATCATGTAGACACGGAACAGTCGCCATGTAATTTATTAACTACCAATGCCTTAAACAATTTTAACAGGTTTGACCGAGAATCACTATGGCGCGTTAAAAATCAGAATTAATAAGACAACAAGCGATAAAAATTGTGACAAATACCTTAATTGTGACAGAAGCGCCCGCCTTAATATTGTTATTGCAAATATAGCCTAGATTACCTTTAATGTCGGTAAACTTGTCGAGTGTGCAATAAACAATACGACGTTTAAAGTGTATGTGGATAGAGTACGTTTGAATCAGTCAGCCGTCCTGAAAAGTGCGTGATCGTTGCTGCGACGTGGCGACGAGGTGGCAACGGACATTGGTGCCGGGACGATGACACAAACACAGATACGGGAAGACAAAATACCCGTCAGTAGGACGAGGGTCGTGCTGTCACAGGTATGTATCATTAAGATTTGTACTATTTATAGCTTTTATTTTTAATTCCAATGGATCACTGATATCACTAAGTACGTAATTGATTTTTAACATGGTACCTGTCGTTCTAGTTTGCTCTTGGCAATATATAATTATTATGCAATTTTGTGCCATTAAGTGTTTACATACATATTTCCCCCCTTTTCTGTGTAGTAAACAGGTTTGATCAACATACATAAGCTTTTATTTCATTTGTTTTTTCGAGATACGGAACCCTAATGAAGACCCCAAAGAATCTCTTCGTGGGATTTGTACGGACACCTTAACATTTAATTGCGTGAGGAATCATCAATTTTGATGAAGACGAATGAGTATCATGAATCTGTTTTTTTTATTACTTCAAATATAACGGATGTGAACTGCGTACTATTCCTACCGTATCTATTTATAACATGTAGGTACGAAAGAACGGAGGTTTATTTACTGCTTAGCGTCGATAAACAAAATAAACTTATTTTTACACAATTATTAGCATTAAAAAACAAATTCCTCTGTTTTATTGCCCTACACTTTTATGACTTGATTTATAGTGTAATTATTTGGTGGGTAATATATTCGACTGAATAATTAAGCTTATCTATCGGCCTTCTAAAGTTTTCTTACAAAAAAGATAAACGTATAGGTATGGGAAAAACTAGTTTTGTTCCGCGTTAAATAACGTGCATATTATCTGCGTGCATACCTACGTGGTAAAATTCCACCTACAAACCTGTCTATTTTAATTTCCTACATTAAGATATCAAGTCAGCGAAAGGTAATTAAAGAGATGCCTGCCTATGCAGTGCCTCTGCCGTACAACAATGTAGGTGTAGGTATAACAGGGTGGCACCAACTGTTCCCTGTTGCTAACGGATATACCATTTTAGTGTTAGGTACATAATTGTATTGAAAGTAGGTACCGGTAAGTCAGCTAATGAAATAATTTAGGAGACGAACACTCTGTTGTAAATTATGAAGACTCTGTAAGGATCGACCAGCGGCCTATTTCGCGGGACAGCGGTATTTTTCATAGCTTTACTCAAAACATAGAAATGAATACCTAATAAACGTAGATGGGTGCAATCTGTTGCAGTATAAACACATACATTGCATGCCTACGTCCAAAATAAAAGCAGTCTTATCAGCCGCCTACATCCTCAATGCACCGTTTCCTCCACTTGCCTTCATTTGTCTAATGGGCATAAATGGGTTAAAGTACCATCTACAAATGCCATTATAAGAACGGCCTTATGCCTTCATTGCGCTCGTCCCTATATACATGTGAAATGGGAGAAGGTCGAGAGGTCAATGCTCCATCAATTCCGTTCAATTTAGCACTGTATTGACAGATGATTCCTAACACTCTTGCCTAATAGAAAAATTAACACGCAGCTACAAAACGAATTGAATGGAGAGTTGACAAGGCCTATCTATTTTCATTCCAAATCGTACGTTCAACTACCCACGTACGTTCACCCTAACGCTTCAACACGTATAATATGACAATATTGATATTTAAATACCTGCCCTTATCACGAAGAATAGAGCACTTGTATGTAGGTATGTAAACACTTTATTGCACATAAATTCATACAAAAATAAGACAAACCTCAATGGTTATGTACAAAGCCGAACTTATCCCTATAAGGGATCTCTTCCAGCTAACATTTGAGCAAATGAGAAAGAATAACTAACATCAAACATCAAACTGAATTCATACACTTACACAAAGAAAATAATTTTATACTACAATGTATAATGAGCAATTGAGCGTTAGCATAATTATTTTTTAATGATGGCGACCTTTGTCAAATACTGAAATTATGTGGTCAAAATGTTAAGTAAATATATGAAATATGACATGTCCACAAAGACATAAAATATTTTGCAAAATATAAAATGGTGGTCACATGAAGAAAGGGTACGAAGGGTAATTTTAAGTACTCGTGTTGCTCGTGGATTGAATCAATAACGCTACGCATAGAGATGATAGCGTGATGGAAAATCATATGATTTAAGTATGTATTTAATTTTTTTGACGAAAATCTTACAGGTACTATATGTTTGTTAATTCTAAACAATTTGTAGGGGTTTGACAATATTTGGGTACTTTATATTGGGTAATTCTGGGTCTGATCAACGTCGTTTTTGAATACGTTAATCAAGATTAAAGCTTACTCTGATCCAAAGCAAATGTGGTGATACCTATACTATACCTAGCGTTTTTACTTTTTTTTCACAGTTAAATAATCTGAATTGGATATCCGGTTTTATTAATCATTTTCATCTCACGCAACGGGTAGACAGACTGGCATCACACATGTCATAAAACTGTAGGCGTGTTAGAGACATCAATTTCAAAGGTGCCCATCAAACGTTGGGACATCGCCTTGGCACCCACAGGTCACTTTTGTGGTCACGTGAGTAAAGTCACGTAGGCCCTTAGTTTTATGGGAGAAAGAAATAATTACAACGCTGCATCTACTAAAGCCGGCCGCACAAGTTCAAGATTTGTTCAAATTCCAAAATTGAGCATTGAAATACAGTGCCTTTGTACAAATAGATTGTAATTTTACCGTTCAAAAGAAATTTGACTGAGTTTGTGAAGGGAAAAAATACAATCTGAAAAAAAGATAGTACACTTTTAATAGAAATCCGATTTTAATTACCGAATGTTTGTGGCCAGCTTATCCATTACTGATTTTATTGCTGCTTCATTAGACATTACAGAGAGCCTACCCAAACCAATTTTACAACAAGCTTGTTTAGTGTTTATATTATAAAAACACTAAACAAGAACAGAAATGCTAAATTAATTTATACTCTTATTTAGACCCTTTATGCCACACCTGGCCATAATAATACATTACACAACTAGGGCGGTAATACAAAATAAGGCCGAGATTGCAGATGTTTGCGGCCCGAGCTGCAAGCGAGGGACGTAAATATGCGATCGAGGGCTTTCTTTATTACCTCCCGTGTTGTGTACATCATTTTATGTGTACACTTGGCCAGAAAGCGACTTTATGGCCAGGTGTGGCATAAAGTGGCTTTTTCCGCACGCTTTATATTACACCAGTTGTGTAATGGTAATGTACTATTAACAACAGTCGGTAATTAAATTTCAATATTTGTCAACGCTACTTCCGTAAACTCTGTAAGACAAATAAATAATAAATTAATGGTTCCCTTTACCTATTAACAGCTAGTTTATGTATTTGTAACTTACGATTAATGCCCCTAATTAGGTCGAAGAAGCCCTTGATCTTAAAAGCGGCCGAACCGGTCCCTAATACCTTGCCTCTATGAAAATGACCTCTAATAGTATTAGGCCATGAATCTGTTTGATGCGTATGAATTGTATGATTGATGTGTCTGTAATTAAAACATTAACTGTCCGTGGTGAATAGAAAGCTACTTATTGTCGCATTGTTTTATTTTTGACTGTTACGATAACTTTCTGTAATTCTTGATCGTATGTTACTTGTTTATTTTAAAAAAATACCTATTTTAATAAATGTGCAAAAATCAGCATGTGAATAATAACACTCGTAAACAAAAACACTTTTTAACTGATTTCTAGAGGAAGGAGGCGATGACTTGATAACGGCTGGCCACTACACTATTTGGAAAAATATTTTTTTGTTTTTGAGGTTAGATCTTCCAGTTGGTTCCCTTGTAACCATGTCAGGATCTGATTATGAGATTTTGAAGAAATGGAGGGAACTCTTCAAATATTAGGTCGGTACTTAGGTACTCATACTCATACAGCGATTTGACAACAAATGAAATCGTTATTTTAAAATTTTAAAATAGGTAGTTAAAAATAAAATAGTTTGTATTATAGTATTAACTCGTGCATTGACAACAAATGAAATCGTTATTTTAAAATTTTAAAATAGGTAGTTAAAAATAAAATAGTTTGTATTATAGTATTTTATGCAACAGTTGTATAAGGAGGCTGAAAAATGCGAATGGCGCGAGTTGCGATACGAGCCGCCGTTGCGGTGAGTATCGCAAATAGAGACGCCATGAGCGTTTTTTTGACTTAATTATACAACGTTGCATACAATACTTTTTCTACGACTAGGTTAAAATATAAAATACATGGACGTCACGCGTGTCTCGTCCGGTCTCTCCGAGTGTGTACAGCCGGCATGACAGTTGTGTCTATGGTAAACTTTTTTTTGATATGGCTGGTGACACGATGTGACGATAATTAAAATACTTTTTTTATGTTGGCATCAATTAATTTAATTCGGAAAGTTTTGTTTTTCTTATGAATCGTAGGAATTTAATTGTTTGTTAAGTTGGTAGTTGTGAATTTTTATCGTGAAGTTAGAATTGAGCGCTTAATCCTTGACCTAAGTTTAACCTAGATTTAGAAGTCTGTGGATGCTAGCAAAAACGTAAAGTGACTATAACGACACTAGTGCTGTTATGGGGAATAGAGTATAGACTTCTCTGAACTCATATTATGTATGTTCTTATATTAGTGTTCGTGACCAAGTAAAAGACAGATAACAGTACAGGAGTAGAAAAAAATATAAAATACAACATTAAATTAAACAAGGCAAATATGACATATGACTGACAGTATATGTCTATAGTAAACTTTTTTTTAGTTGATGTATTCTCGCTATTGACACGCAGTGACGATATTAAAAAAAAATGTTTATGTTGACATCAATGAATTTAGTTCGGAAAGCTTTGTTTTTCTTAAAAACCGTAGGAATTTAATTGTTTGTTAAGTTGGTAGTTGTGCATTTTTATCATAAAGTTAGAATTGAGCGCTTAATCCTTAACCTAAGTTTAACCTCGATTTAGAAGTCTGTAGCTGCTAGCAGTATCGTTTTGCGACTATAACGACACTAGTGCTGTTATGGGGAATAGAGTACCAATAGACTTCTCTGAACTCATATTATGTATGTTCTTTTAGTGTTCGTGACCAAGTAAAAGACAGATAAAAGTACAGGAGTAGAAAAAAATAATTATTGTATGTTAGGTATATGAAAAGATTTCACTAATTGTGTTCAGAACAAGGTTAACGATGATAAAATTAATATTTAAATATTTCGAATACGATTTTTTTTGTAATATTATAGTAATTTGACCGATGATTTCCTGGAACGGTTAGTAACTCCAACACAGTCATAAATTAGACCTAAACAAATCAAAATAAAAAAAAACATTGTAATGCGAGTAGGTAGCCTGTTACATACACATTTTTGTTGACATAAACGATGTATCATCATCATCATCATCATTTCAGCCATAGGACGTCCACTGCTGGACATAGGCCTCCCTCATAGAATTCCACTTAATTCGGTTGGAAGCAACCTGCATCCACCGTGAGCCAGCAGCCTTAACCAGATCATCTGTCCATCTTGTTGGTGGACGTCCGACGCTGCGCTTGCCGATTCGTGGTCTCCATTCGAGAACCTTTCGGCCCCAAAGGCCATCTGTTCTACGTGCTATATGCCCTGCCCATTGCCACTTCAACAAGCTTATCCGTTTAGCTAGTTCGGTGACCCTCGTTCTTCTACGGATTTCCTCATTTCTGATTCGATCCCGCAGAGAAACCCCGAGCATAGCCCTTTCCATAGCCCGTTGAGCGACTCTGAGCCTATTCATAAGGCCTATAGTGAAGCACCACGTCTCGGATCCATATGTAATCACTGGCAACACACACTGATTGTAGACTTTCGTCTTAAGGCTCTGAGGTATTTTGGACGAAAAGACGTTGCGGAGTTTCCCGAAAGCTGCCCATCCGAGTTGGATTCGACGATTGACCTCCTTCTCGAAGTTGGACCTACCTAGTTGGACTGTCTGTCCTAGGTATACATACGCGTCAACAAGTTCAAGAGCCGAATTCTCAACCATAACGGGAGTAAGCACGACATGGACATTGGACATAACTTTCGTCTTGTCCATATTCATTTTTAGGCCCACTCGTTGGGAGACTCGATTGAGGCTTTCGAGCATCGTGCTGAGTTCCTCTATCGACTTTGCCATGACCACGATATCATCGGCAAACCGAAGGTGATTCCAGCGTTTGAAGGCGTCTTCCAAAGAGGCCGTAAACAGTTTCGGAGATATAACATCTCCCTGTCTTAGGCCTCTTTTCAAGGGAATCGCCTCCGAATTCTGTTCCTGTACTCGGACCGACAAAGTGGCGTTTTTGTACAAACACTTCAGCACTTCGACGTACCGATAGTCAATACGGCACCGCCGGAGAGCCTCAAGCACCGCCCATGTTTCAACCGAATCGAAGGCTTTCTCGTAGTCCACAAACGCTAAGCAGAGTGGCAATTTGTACTCTTCGGTCTTCTGTATAACTTGCCGCAGCGTATGTATGTGGTCTACGGTACTGTAGCCTTTTCGGAACGATGTATAAGCAAAGAATACTAATAAGCAAAAGATAAGCGCCCCAAGTTGCAAAGTGATTTTTGCTAAAGTAAAAAAAGCAAGACACAAAAACAACTAAATACGTTACTAAAGAGTCTGTCTTCCTGATTATGTAGCCTAGCCTACGCTATGGCCTTGGTACAACGATTTTCGGGGCAAAAAGTGTCGACTAATTATACTTTGCATAATAAGCTCGCAAATTCCAAATTTATTTATCTAAATTACTAGATTGACCCCTTAGTTTTGAAAAGTTATGCTTAGTTGAAAGTCTTTATTGCAATAGATTATGTATACTTATAATACTCATCTACCTATGCATGCATATCTGAAACTGGCTCTATTGCAGTAAATAACACTCTTAAATGTCAGACTGCTTTTTAAGATCACCAACACATATGAACAATTAATATTAAGAGGAAACAGTAAGGTCGAGAGAATTGAAAATTAGGTATTTGTAAAATGTGTCGCTATCCCGCACTGCCCACCTCTCACCTGCAGAGCGCGATAGAGACAACTGCAGCTTGGACCGAAAATACCTTTTATAATTTCACGAAAACAACGTTTCGTAGTCCCCTGATTTCTTCCCCAAAACCTAACCTATTTAACTAATTTTTTCGTTAAACATTAAAGAAATGCTTTGGCCGTGTTCTTGTGTTTTCTTTTTTTTAAATAATCTAGTCAAATTTGTCTTCTGGATGTGTGAACACAGCGGAAAATTTGGCATTTTTTTTAGGTTTTTGAAGGTTAATATCTCTTTTGAGAATCAATTTATCGTAAAAAGGAAAACATAGGAATATATCAATAGTAGCCATAGATTTTTGGACAAAAAATAATTGCTCTACTGGCATTATCCAGGGAGGAAACAGGGGACTACGTTTGTATGGAAAAACTGCCCTCCTGTTTCCTCTTAAACATAATGTGATGGACGTTGTTCTTATGAATAATATCGATTCTTAACAGTCCTCCAAAAGTTTACATTTTTAAATATACATATTGTAAATATCATAGTTAAACTATGGGATCTACAGGTGTCATAATGAATGGTTCGTTTGAAGAAAATAAATTCAGTATCATGTTTTACTCGTAGGTAGGTAGAGATTTTTCATTGCCATCCATCCATCCATCGGTGATCCGTACTTTAGAGTCCTTAGAGTAACATGGTAAGAGTATTGACTAAACTCATTATTCTATACCCCGGCTAAATGTATTACGTATTGTTTTTCAGGTGCTAGCATGTCTGGCGCTGGACCTGCTATTGGTGGGGCTGGGGATGTCCATCAGCTTCGTGACAATGGTGCTGCCAGAAGTGCTGGGCGCCAAGGAGGGGCTCTCCATTAACGAGAAGCAGGCCTCGTGGTTCGGTAAGAGACTAATAATGAGCAGATTATTATATCAGCTTTATTTCATTGTCTTCATATCATCACACTATAATATAATATTATAAATGTGAAAGTTTGTGAAGATGTTTAGACGGGCGAAGCCGCGGGTGAATGCTAGTAATTAACTAGCATTTACGCGCGGCTTTGCCCGCGTTGTTCCCGTTACTGTCTCAAGGGAACTCTTTACGGGGATAAAACGTATTCTGTGTTTTAATCCAGGACTTGGTCTAATTGCATGCTAAATTGCAGCTCCCCGTTAGCCCCAGTTAGCCCAGTTAGTTACCCCGTTATTTAGTAACAAACATCCAAACATCTTCACATTTATAATATTAGTGTGATAAAATATAGAAATATACATATAAAATATACAGTTATCCTAAAAACTTAACCTAGGGTGCCGCCGGCAGAGGGCGGAGCTCAAACTACTGGTGTGGTTAGGTTAGGGTTACAGAGAAAGGAACCTTCTGCCTGACTATGCGTGCCGTGCCAGGAGAGATTATTATTATAGGTTTGCCTAACTGCTGATAAGTAATTACATTAGGTACATAATTAAATACATAATAAATTAATAATAATATAAATTCATAATAAATAATGTTGTAAAAATGAAATATCTGTAATCTGTATATTGAAGACATTTTGATGAAAATAACTGAGATAAGTAATTTGTAGGTTTAGGCTGCGTTTACACGTAAAAAATCCACCAATGCCGAGCCGCGCTGAGCAGGGCTCCGCACGTAGATTCGCGGATTTTTTCCCCGCATACTGCTCCGCTACCTCACACAGCTCTGGTGGAACGCAGCCTTGTGGAAAAAAAAAAAGATGTTTGTGGGTGTGTGTTGTAGAGACATCACCACAAGAACCATTTGATACGGGGATAAGTAGAGATCTCCAAGTGGATTATTTATGATACTTTTATACGACTAAGTACAATGAAGTAAAAATTTGGGTTATAGATTTTGACAGGTGCGATGCTACGTTGTTTTTTTACGAATACTTTATTATCCAGTAAAACACTATTGAAATCCAATATAGTATTTAAAACTGGATTTGAAGACTAAGCCAACCAGTAAAGTGGTAGTGCAGTTATTATACTATACACCAATTATTTAGCCAAGTAAGCGTGAGAATAAGAAATAAATTGAGATATTTTCAAGATTACACATATTCTTCCAATAAAACAATTACCAACAAGTGGACTTAGGGAGATTTGCTTTTCGGTAAAGTATCCTCTGAAACTGACTAATAATGTACTATTTCAAACGTTTAACAATATGTAATTTGTAACCTTGACATATCTATTGTTCATTCGTTAAACATATTATTCTGAAACCATGAACTATTCACAATTGCTATGTATTACATAATAATTAATAATTTAATAACATAATTATTACATAATTTTGCTTAACCTTCTTTACGATGACCTCTTATAAGCGATGAAAAGTATACTTAGTTTTAGCTATCTATAAATTATCTATAATTACCTATAAATTAGCTGGTCAAACCTTAATTTTTCTTAGAATTTCTCAAAATGTAAACCACATATTACAATTGCAAATTAACTGCTTCTTAATAAATCTTCATTCTTATCTTTAGCTATCCTACACATGCAAATATCGCGAGGTCACTGTATTATTCGTCGATTTAGAGTTCTGCAAATAAAAAATATAATTTTAGTCCAAATAAATGGGAGGCGTGCTCAGGGAAGAGCACCAGCGAGATGGTCTGACTCCATTAGAAAGTTGGTTGGCGGTAGCATGCAGAACGCGGTCCATGCGGCCTATGACCGCACCCTTTTGGAGACAAAGGCTGCGTTTCCACCGGAGCTGTACGAGGTAGCTAAGCGGTGCGGGGGTATGTAACGAGGATGTGTAACTGTGTGAATGTTTGCACCAAAGATGTGCGAGGTAGCTAAGCGGTGCGAGGATGCGTAGCGAGGATGTGTAGCGGGCTCTTTTCAAATAACTGAGTAACTAACTTTCTAGTGACTGAGCTCGCGTCCACCAGCCGCCGCCTCGCAACACATCCCTCGCAACATAATCCTCGCATACATTCCTCGCACACATCTTTCCCTTCTTTTGTATGTACAAAAACTTCGCTCCACTGAGCTGTTTCCACCAGAGCTGAGCTAAGCGAGGATAGGCAAATGAAGTGTTTCTATTGGTTCATGACAAACACATGCCTCGCAACGCATCCTCGCACAGCTCCGGTGGATACGCAGCCTAACAATATGTGGTCGCGATCCTCATGAATGAAACAACGATGAAGAAGAAGAAATAAGAATTACCGAATTTGAACTAAATTTTAAATTATACATATAACTATTGCGATGAAATCGAATGTTGAAAGAAGTTGTAAGTGCGTGTGCATTTGAACGTTGATGGAATTAATAATAAGTAGTTGAGCGTTTTCCAAAAAAAAATACCGGGGTAGCTACTTTCTCAAAATATGGACTTGTGAGGTTTTTTTGGCTCAGAATCGTTAGTACAATACAATACAATCATACTTTATTGCACACCAAAAGAAAATTACATTGCAAACTTATATAAAAATAGTGGTAAACAATAGGCGGTCTTATCGCTAAAGAGCGATCTCACTGTACTGTACTGTGTGTGTGTTAATACTTTCGAACCTTATACGTAAAAAAGTGTCCCTATTTTTTTTCCATTACGTCACCATTTTGCATTGTGTTTGTATGAACGTGACGTAGTGGAAAGAAAAAAATCCCATACAAATTTTGGGACACTTTTTTTTACGTATAAGGTTCGAATGTAGGTACTAACGATTCTGAGCCAGAAAAACCTCAAAAGTCCATATTTTGAGAAAGTAGCTACCCCGGTATTTTTTTTTTGGGAAACGCTCAGTTATTATCGTCATTAGTTACAAATATCCATACAAACACCGACACACCTTACTGACCTTACATGGTGGTTTTATTGTACAATAATGTTTGAACTTGAGCAGTGTCGACCGAAATTGAAACTTTACTGCGGTGTTGTGTTGTATCCAACCGTTTTATAATTTTTTTGTTTCTCTAAATCTAATGTTGCAGCCGTATTGTATTGTTTAATTTAAGTACCTAACTAATTTTGAAGTTGGCACTTGATTTAATATTTTAGCAACCATACCAGTTGACAACGATTTTTTGTGGTATAGATACTATATAGTAATAAAACACCTTAAACGGATTAAATCGCCTATATTACTACATTTTAAGTCCCGACGTTTCGTAACCCTTTTCAGCGTTCGTGGTCGCGGGTAGACTAAAATGTAGTGTAATGTGTGTGTGTTGCGGGTAAAATGTAGTAATATACGCGATTTAATCCGTTTAAGTTGTTTTATTACTATGAATGATAACTAATCGCGGAAACCGAAGACAATATTATATAGATACTATATGTTTAGTGACGAGTGGAACAGCGGAACCCATCCATTGCCTCCCAGAAACATTATTTTGTTGAACTTTTTTGTTTCTCCTTGAAATGCTAGCGACCGGTTTTTAGAATTAAAACCAGTCCTATGCTATTTGGCTATTTCGTTCATAGGCGTTAGAGACAGAGTAGGCGTCAATATTTATAAATAAAAAGTAATATAGTAATAAATATGCCTAAACGATTGTAGTCAAATATTTCTTATAATATTATTAGAGATCATAATTTGGATACCGTTAGTTATTAAAATTTGTGGTTGAAGGAAATATAACTAACGCAAATTTGGGCAAGGCAAAAGCAATTATGAGGCAAAGGTAAATAATGCTGATAGTTGCTTTTGACCCGGGTGACCTTACATGTAATAAATTCATAATATAACAATAATAATAAATTGTTAACGCAGGGCCGCTTGTGGCGAGCTGTTGGGGAGTAGCGACCCCACGTATACCCGAGTGCTCCGGGGGGTCCTTAGGGAGGGTTGGGTAATAGGGAAAGGACCCCCGGTCGCGAGAGCAATATGCTCCTGGTGTGGAAGTGTTAAAGGGCATAACGCCGCGAGTACCCTCGGAGAAAGCGCAGCACACCTCTCGACACCCTGCAGCCCTCGGTAGCGGTGTTGCCCCTAGGCCATTGCTCATAATGTCGCTAAACAGGGGCCGATCAGCGGAGGGCAAGTCACGGTCTGTCAGTGCCGCGAAAGCCATAAGACATTTTTCCTGACAGGCATCGTCATGTCTCAATCCATAGCCCAGTATTTAGTCCATATTTCCACCACCATAGCCCAGTAGAGTTAGACTCCATTAATCAACCTTGCATCTGGCGGGGGCTGTCTCTGCGCGCGTCCCATGACACGGGCCGGGACAGCATCCGCTGGGTGTATACGTTGCCTTTCATTAAATTGTCGAAAGGGCCTCTACTCGTTGGCTTCGGCTCCGCGCAGGCCCCCAAAGGGCCGGGACACCATTGTCCCGTGTACGGAAAAGACATAATAAATTGTTATTTCTAGAGGTAAGCAAAAATGCTATATTAAATTTTAAATATGTCTTCAATACTAATTGAGAGCTCTGTAACTATTACGACCGAAACCTATTGATTAGGTAACTCGAGGCCTATGTGTGTGCTTGTGCTATTCTAAGGTGTCAGTTTACTTCCGGTAAACGAAGCCATGTCAGTGTCAACGCTTGGTCTGATTCGGGTCAGACCTCGAATCGCTAAGAAACCAGATATCTGACTACACCTTGTATCAACGATACGAATAGTTCTACGCGGGCAGATATGGTTTCAAACCTTAAATTGTGTCTGTGGTTCAAATAACGAACCGGGTTGTTTATTTTTATACGTCACACCAGGCTATAAAGCCGCCTGTTGTCTACCTTTTAAGTTATTTTAATTATGTAATGTACCCTTGTAATATGTTTCTGGTGTGCAATAAAGAATATTTGTATTGTATTGTATTGTGGTAATTACCGCACGCTACGCGTGCGGAAAATCGTACGTCCTGGCTTGAAGCCGACGTATAATATTGTAAGTATATCTACTTACCATGGGAGATAATAAAGAAAGCCTCGATTCGCATATTTATAATATAACTGCGATGTGAGACATTCTTTGTTTTACCTTCCTAGGTGAGTAATGTACTATTTTTACATTGTGAGGCGCATTCTCGAGACACAAGCACTAGACCACTGTAGCTTGTAGTAGTTTCACTATTTCTTATTTTTCACACCTCCTATTCAGAAAAAAGTATTTTGCTCCCTCATAAGAGCGATGAAAGTGGTACTTTTCTGTTCAAGGACAACTGTTTATTTGGCGTCGAGACCCTGGACCCGTGGCGTCCATGAGCTGTGTTTTTATGCAAGGCTTTCAAAACTGCTCGTCCATACCTCTGGCGATCAAAGGGCTGGTAGCTTCCTCGCCCAGCGCATTAGTATTACCATACAGCGAGGAAATGATACCAGCATCTTTGGCACCACGCCACGGTGGCCCTTTTTAGATATTATTTAATAAGTAGTTTTAGTGTTAGGTTTAGTATAGGTAATTGTTTTAGTTTAAGATAATTTATTGTTGTTATTTATTGTTTAGTTATTGAATAACAATATTTTACAGTTTATTTTTAGTTTGAACCCACTTAGAATACCTACCTTACGTGACGTAAAAGATAATACTTAATTGTTTGATAAAATAACACACTATAAATTGTAACAATTTAACATTTTATTTTTAATAATAATGTGTGACACATTTTGACTAACCATATATTTGGTTATTTTGGTAGTTACCGTTTTTATTTTCCTCGTAGTTGGTGTGAAATGCAGTATGTGTCACAAGGTAGCGAAATTATTTTCAATACGGTTGTTAACACTTGAATCCCTCACTACGCTCCGGATTCAATGTATGTCCTCGCCGTAAATACATCATTTTGCTCCCTTGTGACACAATCTACTATTTAACCCTCAAAGCAAAAAGAGCTCTTATAACCTGAGAATTTTCTGTTGTCTCTGTTACGCGTAACTCTTTTAAGTTAGCCAATCCGAAAATATAGATTTTTTTTTGGGGTACCGTACCTCAAAAGGAAAAAACGGAACCCTTATAGGATCACTTTGTTGTCCGCCCGTCCGTCCGTGCGTCCGTCAATCCGTCTGTCTGTCAAGACGGGTCTCGCGAACGAGGGGAGGTATCGAGTTGAAAATAAAACTATATATTCAGGTTTACAGCCCGAGCCCCTTGAAGCTGTGTAAAAATCAAACTTCTACGTTAACGTAAAAAAATATAAGGTCGTGTATGCCGCAAAAAACATGTATTTCGTTCGACACTCTCAAGGGAATGAAAATTTATAGCGTACTTTCCGTTGACCTAGAACTATGAAATTTGGCAAATAATACCGATTTATACTACAAGTTTAGGTATAAGTCTGAAAATAAAAAATATAGTCTTTACTAAGAGAATAAAAAAATATAGGGCACTTTAATATTAATATATGTACCTGTAGGTATTTTGTAAGGAACCCTCGGTGGGGAGTACGACTCGCATTTGTCCGGTTTTTTTTTATTATTTTACAGCCTGCTCTTTTTGCGTCCGACTATACTGGTGTCAGCCAGCTGATATTGACCTTGCTTATAACGCGCTACGGAACTTATTTTCATGGTTTTGTTTGACCTTTATTTTGGGATATTTTATGATTGTTTACCTTTAATAAGATACATGTAATATAAAATCCAGTAAATAATTAATTTATTTGATTTACTCATCACTGGCTTTATAAATAGTATAACTATTTATCCACGCAATATCTAATTAAGTGCATAAATCGGAAGATAATGCCATTGTTTGGGGCACTAACCCTCCATGACCTATAAGTCAATGCCACTATCGATAATTGCGAGAAATTAAATGTGATTAAGACAGCACTATCAATTTTTGATTAACATTGCAATGACATATGAGTATAAGGGTACTGTAACGGTATAATGTAAGTGAGTTCGATCAAATATGCTCACATTTGCAAAACAGTTCTTTTCAGCACATAATAATAGGATAACAAAAATACGAGGATAGGGCATTATAGTAGAGTAAGTAGATAACCGCGAGGCGAGGGCTGTAATGGAGCATTCCATGAAAATATTTCGTAAGGGACACCACCGTTTTAATACTTCCGAGAATTAAATTCAGGAATCTAATTATCAGCATTAGTAATATCATAACTCGGCTTTTAGATTGGTAGTGTTTCTTAGCAGCTAATACGTATTATTAGGGTAGCTGCCATAGCGTTTCGTAAGGGACAAAAAGTTGATGTTTTCATGGAATGCTCCAATACAGCCGTGACTGTAATGAGCAAGGTTCGGAAACTCGGGAGCTAATACCTAAACTTTGGACTCAGTGCCTACGCCGCGTCGATGTTGACGTATGTGTACTTGTGTAGTATGTATGTATGTGTAGTATACTAGTCAACATCGACGCAGCGTAGGCACTGAGCCCAAAGTTTAGGTTTAATAGCTCCCGAGTTTCCGAACCTTGGTAATGAGTCATTACCAATGACCAAAGCACACGTGTTTCATAGTACGCTTTTCAACACACTTGCGAGGACAGAAATAATTTAAAAAATATTTACTTATTACAACAATTATTGAATGGACATTTATTTTTGCTCCGAATCGTACCTTCTTTTTAACACGGAGTAAATGTATCACAGCGAGCACTAGGCTTATATTTATCGCAACGCATTGAAGTAAGCCATAAGTAAGCCAAATTAAAGTTTTCTAAGAACGACTTGGCTTCTTTGTTCTATTTCCATTAATGTGATTCGAGTCCGTCGTTTTTCCCTACAAACATAAAGAGGGTCACAGTTTGCTTCCTCGGCATCAATTATGTTTAAAATAAGTTTCATTTTTTAGCTTGATACATTTTCTCTGTGCGAAATGAAATGAGAAGTCTAAAAACCAGTATTAACGTTCAATTTAGCCTGAAAGATCAGCGCCAATTATTAGCATCATTTGAAAGTAAACGTTTTTTACTAAAATAATATATTTTTTTAACTTTTTGAGTTCTCATGTAATTTCGCGCAAATAAAATATAAGTATCAAACTATAAAATAAAACACATTTCAAACATAAGTAATTGATGCCGTAGAAGCAAACAATGACCCTCTTTTGGTTTATATGGAAAACCAAAGGACTCAAATCACTTGAGAAATGAATTTTTCGTAGGCTCTTACTTACGTATTTTTCAAGAGTATTAAAAACTATTTTTATTTAGAGATTTTTAAAATTGCAATTTTTAATTCTTTTAGGTGGAATGGCCTTCCTCTGTCAGCCGGTCGGGAGTATATTCTCCGGCCCGTTGCTGGACTTCTTCGGGCGAAAAAAGGCCTTATTCCTAGTGAACATACCGCACTTAATCGCGTGGCTGCTCATGTACTACGCTTGGAATGTTCCCTCGCTGTTCATAGCGAACGCATTGCTGGGAATCGGAACGGGTATCATGGAAGCACCCTCCATCACATATGTTGGTGAAGTAAGGTAAGGAGTATTGCCCTATAATATGCGTTAGAATGGCCATGTAAATGGCCATTCTCCAGAAATTTGTCTTACTTACTTACTTACTCCGTTGGCTCAGCGACCCAAAGTGAGTCTTGGCCTCCGACACAAGAGCACGCCATTCTTCTCGGTTCCGCGCTATCTCTTGCCAATTAAAAGCATGAAGTTCGCGCAGATCCGCCTCCACCATGTCCTTCCAGCGACCCTCTTAACACTGCGACTTTCCTCCAATCTCTCAAGGTGGCCAAGCCAACGGAGTCTATGAGCCTTTGTTTCCCCTATGATATTAGGTTCGGCCACCAGTTCTTCCACTTCGGCATTCTTAAGGACTCTCCAGCTCCCATCCGATCTCTGCCGCGGGCCCAGAATCCTACGAAGAATCTTCCTCTCAGCAACCAACAGCATCGTCTCCTCCTTAAGTGTTAATGTCCATGCCATGCTAAATGAACTCGATAGTCGGATCTTTAGCACTGAATGTGTTAACCGAGGCAAAGGTCTTAGACTAGCTAGCGTCTAAAGTCCCTCGCAGAACCGTAGCTATTTGCCTCGCGTGGAGTACCGTGCGGTGCTTACAAGCGAGCATTCAACCAAGAGATGATTTACACAAATAAAATAACAATAACGTCGGTTATTGTAATAAATAATTCATTCCATTAAAATACAAGAATTACTATAAAAGTACCCAAATCGGTGTGCAAATAATTAATAAAGATCTTAAACCTGAATAATATTTGAATTCCCGCTATTTCTCCAAGATCCGATTATTAGATTCTGACCTGGTAAGAATAGGACCACCAAAAAAATAGTATACTCGTATTACACAACTAGGGTGGTAATACAAAGAAAAGCCGAGATCGCAGATGTTTGCGGCGCAAGCCGTAGGCGAGGGACGTAAATATGGGCTCGAGGGCTTTCTTTATTACCTCCCGTGTTGTGTACAACATTTTATGTCTACATTTGGCCAGAAAGCGGCTTTTTCCGTGCGCGTAGCGTGTGGAAAAAGGCACTTTATGGCCAAGTGTTGCATAAAAGGTTTTTCCTTTATACATATTGGTCCGGCCGTCGTTAAGTAACCGGACGACAAATATATAGCACCTGCACATTTTTTTAAGTAGGTCGAAAATGTCAGCCGTTAGTTTGCACTTCTTTTCGTAAAAAAAACCTGTTTAAATTCCAGTGACTCATCAGTCAGGGGAGTGCTGACGACACTGACGAACAGCTTCACATCAGCGGGCATGTTCCTGGCGTACCTGCTGGGGACGGTGCTGCCATGGCGGCAGGCGGCGCTCGTGTCGCTCGCGGTGCCACTGGCAACCATGCTGGTTGTGCTGTTTGTAAGTATCCACTTGATTTTTATTTTACACGATTAGTAGGGACCACCCCGATTCCGTCTACGTAAGTTCCAACTTTACCAAACTGTTCCATGACTTTATACAGAAAAAAAATCCAAATTTCTTACAAAATATGTTTAAATTTCGTCTGCAGTCCTTCACCGGTTTATGCTGAACGCTGTGTGTTAATAATTTCGTGAGTGACACGGGGCTGCTTTATAAAAATATATAGTAGGTATCAACAGGGGCGTATTTATCCTAGGAACATCCGGGTCATGGCCCGCATTTCATTTTGTGTTGGTTTTGGCGCCATTCAACCAACTTTTACTTCTTCTGAAGCGGCCAAACTTATTGGCCCGGGGCGCCAAATTTGAAAATAAGCCCCTTAATCAAGTTACAAAAGCAACATTTGAATGCCTATACATTATTTTCGGAGGTCAAAGAAGAGGATGTACCTCACCTCTAAAGAGCCGGTTGTAAAACTTTATAGTAACCATACCATAAGTACCATTTAATCGATGATGTTTCTAGTTGTCAACAATAGAATTAAAACTCGATGATTGCGCTTGATAATCGCTATCTAATTACTGGCATTACGACACGAATCCTTTAACCTTGTCAGATTACGTTGATTTTATTGATCTAGTATAGAAAAGGGTTCAGTGTACATTAGAAATTTAACTGTAATGACCTCATACCTAATAGAAAAAGGCGGCCTTATGAATAATGAATAAGAAAGTTAGCAATAGGTTACATAGGCTAGGAAGTCAAGTAATTGGGCATTTGATCGGTTTACAGGACCGAGATAGGTCCAAATATTCAAGCACTACATCTAAAGCTAAAATAAGGAATACCCATATTGCTGAAAGTTTGCAGATTTCGGAAATTCTGCTGACCGTATAGATCCCATTATCTGACCTCGAACAATTGTATATGTCAAAGAACCGGATACATTTAAGCAATCATTAAATTTCAGGTTCCTGAGACTCCAATATGGCTGTTGTCGAAGGGGCGACAGAAAGAGGCAATGCGCTCACTCTGCCGCCTGCGCGGATGGTGCAAGCCAGAAGACGTTAAGGAAGAGTTTGACCAGCTGCTCAAATACAACGACGCCATCCACCAGTGTGTGATATGCCTTAAAGAAGACAAGACTTCCCTTCCCTGTGAGCACACGAAAGCGCCCACGATCAAGCGGATCATACTGAAATACAAACACGTGTTCCTTGTGAAGGAGACCATGAGACCCTTCACGCTAGTCATGGCTTATTTTATGTTCTACCTCTTCAGTGGACTTATGCCAATTAGACCAAATATGGTGAATTTCTGCAAGGCTTTGGGGATGAAGTATGAGACAAAAACTTTAGTGGTAAGTTTAGCAATTTAAAAGTAAAAGTTGTATCCCTCGGAAAATACTAAATGGAGTTGTCGAGCTAGGGCGTCAGTGACATTTTATTGCCAAAGTGGTATTTATTTTTCCGCATGGTGGCTCCTGGCCAATGTAAGACGTAACATTATGTATGTACACAGCTCGGCAGTAAAGAAAGACCCACATCGCTTATTATTTGTTTTACTTTTTTAGTACACCGCCCTAGATATGTTATATACCTACTAATTACTACTAGGGTCGCAACAACTAAAACTTTTGACTGTTTGGCTCAGATGAGCCTGAATGTATTAGTATTTTATTTCCAGGTTCTAGTCGGCGCAGTATTCATTATGATGAACTTATTATCAGCGATCATAGTTAAGCTGATCGGCAAACGAAAGCTGGTCCTGGGCTCTCTGGCCGCTACATCGCTATGCAGTCTCCTTATCAGCATATATGCGGGAACGAATTTGCCGGGACACGTCTTCTCGTACGAACCTGAAACTTTCCCTAAAGCGACAGACACTCTCCCAATAGTGCTATTCATGATGCTAGTCTGTTTCACAAGCTTGGGAATACCTTGGGTGGTGTTGTCAGAGGTGTTTCCTTTCAGGTATGTATTTCAAATATGAAATATAGTCGATGTTAAAACTGACCAGACTTATGATCAGACGACATAGTTTGGGCTCGATTGATAGAGCGTTTGTGAAATGGAAATGGATGGAATAGAGCAATTATAATGAAAGTATTTCTAGCAACTATAAGCCGGTTTTGACCGTTTACTTATGCTGTTATAGTATATTATGCCACACCTGGCCATAAAGTGGCTTTTACCGCACGCACGTAGACATAAATAAAATGATGTACACAATACGGGAGGTAATAAAGAAAGCCCTCGATCGCATATTTACGTCCCTCCCCGTGTTGTGTACATCATTTTATGTCTACACTTGGCCAGAAAGCGGCTTTATTCGTACGCGTAGCGTGCGTTAAAAGCCACTTTATGGCCTAGTGTGGCATAAAATAAATTAACGAATGTCGTTAATTTCCAATTTCAGGAGTCGAGGAATGGCGACTGGTCTCGCTGCAGCATTCAGCTACATTATACTGTTCATCGCCACTAAAACTAACTACAACATAGAGGCTGCTTTCCACCTAAGCGGGGCATTCACCATTTATGCCATATTTGGCGTCCTTGGCACTGTGTACCTATACTTCTACTTGCCGGAGACAGAAAGCAAGACATTGATAGAGATAGAAGCGTTTTATAAAGGAAACCGCAAGATTTTCGCTGATGATTTCTTAATTAACGCATTCAGAAAGAAGTCGAGCAATGATGCTGGTGCTCCTATGCTAGTCAGTTGAAATAGTACAAAATGTTAGAATAAATGTAACAATAATTCGAGTTTTAAGGAGGCTTAAAGTAAATGTAGATATAATGTAAAACATGTTTAGTATAACTGTTTTCGGCTTTACACGATAAGTTTAAGTTAATTGAAGCAAATCGAACCGGAATAAAAGTGACTGGATGAGTCTTATCGTTAGAGTTTGGTATTCAAACTGCACTAGCTGTTATTTTCTCGTCAAGAAATATGTAGGTATGAAAGATCTTTAATAATTAGCTGCCGGATTCTAGATACGATACAAATTCTAAATTTCCATTTTGAAAATGATTTTTCGCACGGTATAAAACTCTATACTTCTAAACTTTGGGGTAAGAAGTGTGTTTACCAAATAAAATGACTGGACTTTACATTAAGTAGCGGAAAACAGATCAAATCATACTATTAGTTCATGTGCAAAAGTCATTATTACCTCCTTATGTAATTAAGTATAAGATAAATAAAATTCAACTGTTGACTCAAGAAACGTTGTCTTATTGCAAATCAATCATCTGAGGTCAAGGTATCTAAGGAACAGGTGAGCAAATTTCATCTGACCTGATCAGTGGGGGGACTCAGGATGTCGCTAAGAAAAAAGCTGCAGAGAAAAGTGACCCACTTGCCGTACCTACTAAGAATATCGTCGACCGTAGGCTGAATTAGCGTAAGGGACATTGTTTTGCCTGTCCCTTACCGCAATTCAGCCTACGGTCGACGATATAGGACAAGGGGGTCCCTTTTATCTGCAGCGGATCGCACCTAATAACGACAATTATGTGAACCATATTAACAAGTCGTTTTCTTAGTGCAGTGATTATAGCTATCAACAGAATTTGTCAACTTGTAATACAGGGCGACTTCAAATTGGTAATACAAAACACTTGATTATGGCTCAGTTAATGCCATGTAGTGTAACGTGTAACACATTAACCCCTATGTTAAAATTTGCTGTATTTAATTATTGCTAATTTTCTAACAAAACAAATAATTAAAGTCCTAAAGTGTGTTAATATAATAATAATTAAAGTCCTACACTCCAATAAATACCTAAGCGTCATACCTGTCACTCGTATTTTCTTTGACAACTGACAATTACTAATCAAAACACGTTTTCTTCATAAATATTGCGGCATGTGACGGATAACCAAAGAGGAAAGTGTTCATTTGAAAATCTTTAAACCTCTTTGTTTATTATTATGGTAGGATAACCATGTTAAGCCAACAAAAATGGGATAAATTAATAATTAAAAAAAACATACTTCTGATTATTTTAAAAGTATGAGACTTAATTGAGGGGCTAAGTTTAGGGGATATGTATGTAAAACATTCATTTTGTATTACCAATTCGAAGTCACCCTGTATTATAGGTAGGTTGAATTTAAACTTTAAACAGTTTGACTTTTATTGCTTATGTTCCTGGCGATAAAAATCTGTTTCATAAGATGAAAAATGTCGCAGTTACCTTTTTAAGCCATAATATTTTTACAATAGTTATTTAAGTACCTAATTTCTTTAAAAAGAGAAAAAACAATTTGTGAAAAGGAAAATGAAAGACAAAATGCGTTGGCCTTGGAAAGTTTCGACTTTTTGATACATAAATTATTAAATAACCATGATACACAGGTTAATTTTATGTAAGTACGTATTCAACCTATTTCCCGACGTATTTCCTGCACTTTAAACCTCCAGTTAGATTTTTATTATTTTGAAATTCAGATTCCTGAAACCTACTTTGTTACGACAGAAACTTTTATTCCACTTTCACTATTTTATAGAATTAATTTTATAGTACCGTAAAATGGGGGGAGTTGGGGCAAAACACACATTCAAGCCACGATATAAGTTGATTTTTACATGTGCCACGTTGATTTTTATTTATACATAAAAAATGTTCCAGCCGTATGAATATAATTTTTTTATGATTATCTGTCGATTAATTTCATAGATTTTAACGATTAACTCAAAAATAGTGAGAAATCTCACTTCACCCCGTAGTGGAGTGAGAAGGGATAGCAATGGGGTGGGCTGGGAAAATGTACGGGGAAAACTTTCAGATTGTGAAGCATATTTAGTGCTGATAAATACTGCCCCCGCAATCTCTAATCCCGCCATTTTACGATACTTTGATTTATAGTTTTATGGAATTTATAGTTATTTATTCAATATACATAAATTATTTTGTTTTAATATCATTGTTTCAGCATTAACGATTTGCCGATGGGCACTAGCTCACTTAAACGTAATTATAACAACTTATTTACTTACGCAATACCTACACGCAAACAAAAGCAATTTTCCTTACAGAAAAAAAATGTGGTGCTCAGATCCCCATAATGTTGAGGGGGAAGTACTTTCTAACTTATCTATATCTGTCGATATCTGTACGTCTTCTTACTTAGTGTCGTTGTTTTACTATTTTCAAATACAAATATGGTTCGCCAAATTGATAGAACTATTCGTTAACACGACCACACAGATATGTGACATTTAATGCCGGCTACAAAACAGTGTGAACAGTTCTATAGTAGATCTGCTTAGCTAGCATAAGAGCAAGACGGCTGCGATATATCTCGCATGTGACTCAGTGTGTAGCTACTCGTAGCAGCCAATAGGAATGCACATATTGCGCATTTGTAACGCAGCGCAGCGCAATACACGCGGCGTTCTCATTGACTATTAGCAGCCGTCTTGTGCTAGCTATGCTGGCCAAGCTCTACAATAAATGCATTATTTAAATTCGTGTCAACAAGCACACGGAGGACCACTGCGCGCTAGCGGCGGCGTGCGCGCACAATGGGGCAGCGGTCTACGGCCTTCTCTCCGACAACCGCACCGCGCGACTCTTTTTCGATATTTGCGACCTGCACGAGTATAACTGTGACCATTACACGGGTAAGTAATGCGTGCCTTTAATTTCTTTGCATGCAATAAAGAAGATGAAAGATGCAAAATCCCAAAAATAAACATTAAATTGTTTTAATTTAATTATCGAAATATATTTATAAGTGCATTTCTTCAATAGAAGCTCATACTACTAAGATTCTATCGTTTATGCATTTCTACTCAGATTACAAACCATGCTATGAAGAACTTCCTATGGGGCATGATACTGGGAACCTGATAAACACACGAAAAGAAGATGATTTGACCTTACTATTTAAAAAAACAAACGAGATGCTAAAAAATAAGCTAACACAAAAACGAAAAATAAAACATGACGTAAAAGATAAAAAAATGAGAACTAAAAAATCAATCCAAACAAAAGCATTAAAATCAAACAAAGGAAATAAAATCAAACAAAGAAAATATACTTCATCAACGAAAGCTAAAACAAATTAAGAATGACTAATTAAAATGAAGAGCATAGAAAATACGGAACCATCCTCAAGATGCCGATTATATAAGGATTGTCAAATTGCGTAACGATAAATCACAATATACTTATAGAAGTTAAGTCTTGTTTGGCAATAGAGTAAAAAATATTGTTCTGTCTGTATTTTAACAGAACAATAAAATTTATTAGTTGCAAGTAACTAATAACATGACCAAAGAAGCAGAAAAAGACGCTAGGCAAAAGTGGCAACTATACATTACATTGCCCTTTTGGTCTACGTTTAATATAATCTCAAGCAGATTTGGAGTCAAAGAATGTGTCACATGTTTCATTTTACAACTCTCAATATGTGATGAATTCGGCGGGCATAAATATCTGACACGATTTTATTGGTAGTGGATTCTGACCTTAGTAGTGTCGTGTCAGATATTATTGCATGCTCCGTTTCATCATTATTATTTTATTGCTATTGACTGTACAAGTATTTCAATGAATGTTTTCCCCAAGTTTTCTGCGAGTGTGATATAAAACTCTCAAAATCAGTAATACATGCATGTATTGCACGTATGTTATAAAATATCCTAAATGACGGTCTGTAGTAAAATATAGAAAAATATTAAACGATTTGGTCTTTGTATCCTATTGGTAGACCAAAAGTTATTGTTTTTATATATATTTTTATGATTTACTTACTTTTTTGTTGGTAAAGCAATTTCACAGTTTGAGCAGCGAAATGTCGAGTTCTTAAAAGAGGCAAAAGTAGAATTAAAAACCTAAACCTCAATGTTTCGGTTTTACATTCTATTTCGTAACAAAAGAGCTCACGTTGGAAATTAACAAGTCATTTAGAAATACCTAGTTTCAATAATATAATAATAGCCAAAAAACCAGTAAAAGAATCCAACAATGATACAAATCGTTATTGTGCGTAAGTAGTAAGTACTTAACTTAAACCTTCTTATTACTATCTATCTATGCAAATTTTATTTCGTCTAAATGGGTACCTGTACCCAAGTGACTATGTATAAATGGCTTTTAGAAAAAGGATAAATGTATCCATAATTATCTTCGTTATATACTCAACCATTATTACCTAACGTTACTCGCTAATTTAGGTTAATTCCCAAGATATATTAGCCCATAGGCCGTGGCAATATAATGAAAGGGGTTCCCATTTAGAGCTTTTTTTTTAAAGTTTCTTGCTTTAAATACTATTTTTGATACAATAAATAAAGTGAAATGTCCAATTAATATTCTTAGTTTTATTTTAGCCTTTACTATTTCTGCTTGGACACTGGCACATGTACTTGACGTAAGTAAATTGCTACGTAATAAAATGACTAATCCACAAATAGAAGAGGGTCATGCATAATTATCTCTATATCCTCGAGATTCTAAAACTGAGAGCCTTAAATATAATAACCTAAAACCTACAACTCTGACCTCCTCTGGCGGCATGAAAGCAACGTCCTAATTTCTGTAATTTTGTATGCGATACGGCATATTTGTAGAGTGTATAACCACATATGTAAGAATCAGTCTTGCGCTTATGATGTAAATTTGGACCCTCATTTTGCAATTTCACGTCCTTCTGGCAGGTATTTAGAAACGTCATACAGTTCTGGCAACCTTAACTCAAGTTTACCAATATAGAAAAAACTATGAATTAAAACCAAAAGTACCCTTCTGGCGATCAGATATTTCTCCATGATTTTTTGCTAGTTAACGCTCCTCGCCTGAGTAAACGCAACCGCTCCGAGGTGCCAGACGTTGAGATTTGTGACTGGAAGTAGACCTAAATAATGGTGAAATAGACCATTTTCATTACAAAATCAAATGAAGATTTCGCTCGTGCCTCCCATTCTATAGACCAAGTCCAGGATTGAAACATAGGATACTTTATATTCCAGTCAGAAGTTCCCTTGTGATGATTATGAGAGTAATGCAATTAATAAATGTTATGCCAAGGGGGATGATCAGTGTTCACTGGCGCGTGCGTGCGCGCACGACGGCGTCGAGGCCCGCGGCCTGGCGCCCGACGGCCGCGCCGTGCGCCTCTTCCTCGACGCCTGCGACTTGCACGAGTACAACTGCGATCATAACACGAGTAAGCATTCTAACCTTCTTCCTACGTAGCCTCGCTAACAGATACTGAAGTACCTCTAAAGTCTAGAAAGTCGGTCGCTTAGCTTAGCGCGTGCTGCTCGTAGTAGGCTACTACGCTACAATGTAAGTACAATGCGACCACGGCTTACTATAGGTGCTGCAGTTACCTGTTAGTGAGGCTACTTCCGGCTATTTATTTAAACGTCCTTGATTCTTACAGTAAGGAACTATGGAACAATAAAACTTAAATTTGATAGGAACTTAAATAAGACCCCGAACGAATTCAAATTAGAATATCTCAAAAATAGCAGAACCGATATATGTCCAAGAAACATAGCTAGAAAACCTGCTTTAAAAAAAAACTACATTGACATCGGTTCACTCGTTTAAGAGCAACGGCACCATAGACAGACACACACACATAGCAGTCAAACTTATAACACCCCTCATTTGCAATGACAACATTCTCGTGACGTAGGCAAGTTCACTCTTGGGAAGAATAGGTATATCCTGTTGTATATCACCGTGCTTAAAATGATTTCACAATTTTACCCTTTTTTCATAAAAGTATTTCAGTTACTTTTTTGTAAAGTACCTACATGCAACGGTTCATTCCATTAAAATCATTCTTATATTCTATAAATAGATTATGTACAGTCAACTGCAGAGATGGGTGACCTCTCTTTGGTACATACAGGTATCGTGTGGGGGCCCAACTAGCACGTTAGCGTTAAGATAAGCTGTATATTTCTGGTATATCGGTTCCATTCAAGTATTAAAGTGTTAAGACTAGCCTGTACAGTGGAGTTATAGCATGCTCTAACTCACATATAACCAAGAAAGAGGCCCACGGTTTTACAGGTTAAAGTTATACAAAGCCTGCAGAGCAGTGGTATAAAGGTGTTAGGGACCTGTACAAGAGAGTTAATTCACCCTCAGCTAATACTTTAACCGGTATTACTGTGTAATAAGTGAGTTGGTCGACGCTATGGCTCTTACAAAAACGTCGGCTGAGAGTGATTTATCACTTGAAACTATATTTGACCTATTAAAAAGTCTCAACTGAGAAACTTACCTCTTCCTGAGTATTTTATGCGTACGATTTGTTTCAAAATGCTATACGGTTACAATAAACTTGTGTCACAACATAATCAAAATAAAGCTCACCTAATGGCGAAGACTTTTGAAAGAAAGGGTTAAAGCAAGTTATTAGTTACTCGAGTGATAATTGTTTGTTTGTGAAAACCATCTGCGGTTGTGATTTTACGGTTAATGTATACCATGTTTTCCATCTCAATTTTAACGCGCCCGCGAATTATTAAAGATTTCATATAAAACTAATGAAGCATAAAATAAACACTTCAAGTTTTTATATTTTTTTATTCTTGCTTCTTGGCCAGTGCAATGTAGAATTAAGTGGCATCCATAGAATGACAAAAGTAACATAAATAATGAAGTATTTTGTTTTCAAATATTGAATAATGCAATAAGTTTATAGGTTATGTTCCCCAAAGCAATGGCGCACAAACGTTAAAGCTTTAGTTTTCACTTAAGTCATCTATTACGCTTTTGGAATTATAACACCCTTAGTTAAGAATATTGTGCAGTGTTTACTACAGGTAAAGGTGTAATAATAGACTTAAAAAAATACACTTACTACACTCTTAGAAAACTCTGTTTTACAACCCGCCCTGCCTGCACCTTAAAGTCAATGTAATACCTAGAGATTTATAAGACACTCTACGGCAACCACTAAACAACAATAAGTGTTAAGGAGTGTCAGCGAGCACTCTTGTAAGGGTTTAAGAGCTACAAACAGGTTAAAGCTTTAACTCTTAACTATACTTGCTTTGATTAACACTACTCTAACTGTAAAGACTTTTTAACACCGTTCATTAAAGTTCTAATACCACTTTAGGAGCTATTATTTTTTTTAACTCCTTTATATCACTATTAGTTACAACTGAGATAATTATGACTCAGTTAAACAGGTTAAAGCTGTAATAAAACCCTTAACTGACATCGAAATGTTGGTTGGGGGTCACTCTTCTCTGCAGCTGACTTTACTGTAACACCTCTGATTAGAAATAATTATTGCTTAATTGTGTTTCATAAGCATTTACATTTATTTGTTTCCAGATTTTAAGGTGGTAGTAGTACAAAGTACAATAACAAGCGCAACACCTTTGGAAACGGAAGACGATTTTTCACAGTTGTCTCACAAAAGTCACGAAACAGTAGGAGCGGACTCGTCTTATGAACCGGTGGGAAACACAGACTCGCCACTGTCGCCACAGAATACGGAGACGGACACGTCGGTCCGTTATTAGAACTATTAAATGTATTCATGCAACAGTGATAAACAATGCTAGACAAATTTTTATAATGCTCAAACAGAACAGGAACCAAACCAACCGTATAATGACAATACAGAGCATATCATGTTTAGTTCGACCCATACACACAGTCCAAAGAAAACATCGAAAACATAGTCTGTCAAAATCAGGTGAAATTTAAAAAAAAATCTGAAAAATATTGTTTGTTATTTGTCCGTGGCCATAGCATGAAGAAATAAAAAAAATAGAAAATACGGTTAGAATTAGAAGCATAGTTATTAGGCAACCCGTAGCAAAAAAAAACAGGTTCGCAACCAACCCCGCCGTGCAACTAGCCAACCAGGTAGTCGGCTAAGAAAAGAAATACCAACCAACCAGCAAGTCAGTTAAGAAATAAAAAAAATTACTAACCAACCAGGTTCTTGGTTAAGAAATAAAATACTAACCGTCCAATCAGGTGGACATAGTGGTTTATCGGTTAGTAATAGACGGAACATTTTCGGTCAGCCAGTGTCTGACGTTTGTGGCAAAGGCATGGGCTTTTTAAAAGAAATTGTTATCGGGCAATGTTTGTTTAGCGTTGGATTCATCCAGCAATATATGTCACCTTGTCAACTTACCTACTGTAATCCGCCAAAATTTTGCTTTTAGTTTTCTCGTGGAAATATTCACGCTACGAGTTTAGTAAATCTGAAACTACATTCTCATCAGGCGTTTCTGTGTTGGGTCGATTTCGATACTTCTAGCAGTGCAGCTAATGTAGATTACATACCACAAATTAGCGAAGTTTTGAAGTTTTAAATTTTATTTTATAAATATAGGTCGAATAACGACTTATTACTTGGTTCGATCATACAGGAAAGCTTATTTTAAATATGTTTTAAATCATTGACACATATCATCAGTAATTTTTCTGTCTAAAAAAGGTACATCGCGCGCTTGAATGTGTACACACCGTGTACAAACACACTACAAGCAAAGTTTTAAGAATGCGTAAGAATGCGCCAGTATGGATCGACGTGCTATTGCGCGTCTGTGTGAACACGTGTCACGCGCTGCTAAACGGCCGAAGTTGGACTACTTGTTTGTCTTTATACTTTACGTCTAGGGTTTGCAATATTCGTCGAATTTTAGTATTCGAATAATACGAATACTTAGATTTTCGATATTCGAATAATTCGAATATTTTCGAATATTAACCAAAAAACTTATTTCGAGCGTTTGAAATCACGTAAATAGTACCACAAAAAACTAGCAAGTTATCTACGATGAATAAACAAAGTTCAGAGAGAGATGATAGCTGTTTCCATTACATGTTACATTCCATTCATAAGGCCTATAGCGAAAAATCACTCTTTTACTCGGTATATTTACTTACTGGTCAAACAAACACACTGGTCTCGAGATATTCCGGAATTTCAGATGACGCCGCACGCCAATGAGACGCCGACGAAAATGAGACGCTGCGTGTTTAGAAAACTGAAAATGATCTTTGCGTCTTGACAGATCTTTGTTCAGTGTATGTAGCAGTGGCGTGGCGTCCATAGAATCCGATTCCCACCGGCTTGCCCATTTTGAAGCATATGACTGGAGTATGAGGAGCAGATTTGGATTACTTTTTCTTCAGGAGTAGTAGTACTGCTGAAGAAAAAGTAGTCCAAATCTGCTCCGGCTTTACTAAGTATATATTTAACGCTACGCCACTGGTCTGTAGCCAGTGAAGATATACGAAGTAGAAGCGTAGTCTCTCACTATGAGCATAATGAACTGCCTCAGAGTAGCTCAACGTGCTATGGAGAGAACTATAATCTTGATCAGAGTCCTTTTAAGTAGTCAAATCAGAAATCTGTAGAAGAACTAAGGTGAGCGATAAAGCGGTCAGAGTTAAAAAGTTGAAGTGACAATGGGCTTGGCATAAGCCACCGGTTTTTAAAGCTAGATTACTCGATAAACCGATGCGCGATGGGACCTAAAGGTTCTCGAATAAAGATCATGAACCGGAAAACGCAGCGTGCTCACAAGATGACGTTCAGGTTAGGATCACCAGCAGTTGATGGGGGCAATAAACGTCGTCCATTTGATTGTTTAAGCCTTTAGGCGATGTTTAAATTCAGCAGTGGACACCTCCGTGTTAAAATGAATGACAAAACTACTAAACCCAAATAGTAATTAAATTAGGCACAAAAATGCAATTTTAATAATTGCTTGAGCTAAGACTGCACTTTTTGCGCCTTTGTATGTTCCTAGTGCTAGGCCGTGGTGGGCCTGCTCCATGAATACCAGGGGCAACTGCGTTTGTCATACCGGTACAGAACCCTGGTTTGTTTAGTAGATTTTAAATTACGGATTAGACAAAGTCAAGGTTTTTCATGAGGCCTCTTTCGAATTCTACGCCACGAACTGCTAACGGTTCAATATTGATCTTAATACTTCACGAAAATATTGTTTTATTGTCTAACTAATCAGGTGGGCTTAATATTTACGTAAAGAATAATGAACCCTGGCGATTTTTAAAGAAAAATTAATGAATTCATCCATCATTTTTAGTATTCGAAATATTCGTTTTATTCGAATAATTAATACTTTAATATTATTTCCGGCGAATATTCGAATATTTCGAATATTCGAATTGCAAACCCTATTTACGTCAGACCTGGCCATAAAGTGGCAATAACCGCCTCCTACGTGTGCGGAAAATCCTACTTCATGGCTTCATGGGGGGAGACGTAAAATTTTTTTCATCACACTTGCTCGAAAATGGTCTCATTACACGTAGGTTCTGCGGGCCGTAAATGACCTATTACGCGTTATATTTATAAGCAAGCATAATACCTTAGCCACTTGTCCCACCGCCGACGAGTAAGCAAGTAAAATTGGACGAGGTCGATCGATCACACTGTACTTCATTAGCCCACAATGAACTCACCCAATTTTACTCGCCGGCAGTAGGTAGGGCATGTGCAGCATGCAGCATGGGCAGACTGAAATAACCCGACCAAATTCAGGAGTCATTTACACATAAATTTTAGGCAGCTAACTTCTCACCGGTGTATAACATCTCGAAATATTGTTGAAACATTTATCTAAATCTTTATTTTAATTAAACACAAAGTAATACATTGTTGAGTGGTTCAAGTATTTATCTAAATCCATATTTTAATTGTAGCTTTACTCCAATCTCTTAACAAATTTGCTAAAAGATAGTCACAGTTTGTTAAGATTATTCAAAGGTGAGGTGATTTAACCTGTCATCGTGAGAGCTGTGAAGAATCATGTTTAAAATATTTATGTTCAGTAAATATGAGTTACTAGCTGTTGCCCGCGACTTCGTCCGCGTTAAATTCGAATACCCATGTGGGCGGTTAAAGGTGCACATACCTATTTTACAGCAGGCTAATAGTAGTACCGCTTTCTACATTACCAAAAGCGCGCGAAGCAGTAACTACCCCCTAAGAAGTAACCCCTTTTGTCCCCTTGGGGATGAGTTTCGAAAAACGGTGAATTTACGATTCTTTTATTGAAGAAACGTGATAAGTCAGGAGAACGACTTTAAGAATGTGTGGATATATTTTCTTGGTTTTTAGTAAATAGGATTGTTATGTAACATTATACCGCTGACTGTAAGAACCATTCTCTATACAAACTTTGATACCTTTAATATGATTATCCAAAAAACACTTTAATGTACTCAGCATGTTTCAAGTTTCTAGGTTTAGTAGTTAATTACTCTGTCCAAATTCAAATTTTCCACCCCCATTTAACTCCATTTAATTGGGTATGAATTTTGAAAACCGGCAAAGTTAATTTTCTTGGCATATAATGAAGGGTTTACATATCAAGCAGATCTCCTACTTTGAAAATCATGTCCCAAGTATACAAATTTCAACTCCTAATTTAGTCCCTTAGGAAATAAATTTCGAAAAACTGTGGAATTATTTTGCTTTAAATTAATAAACAGTCTATACATAAAGTATCAAACCTTCCCATGCAGATACTCAACCCTTTTAAACCCCTCAAGGGAAATAAAAACCTCTGCACATGTAAAATTTCTAGATCTATAAGTTTTTGTTCTGTCTTTCAAACTTTCAACTTCTATTTAATTCCTAAATTAGATGAATTTCGGAAAACGGTAATAATGGCTTTTCTTGGCTCATTATAAAAAGTCTATCTATGATGTCTTAGATCTCCTAATGTAAAAATCATATATTCCCGATACAAACTCTCAAATCCTATTTAAGCTTTTCGGGTATGAATACCAAAAGAAGGTGAAAACACTCTTCTTTTAAAACAATGAAGGATTTAAACATGAAGTTTCATACCTCTTACTTAAAAGATCGCAAAGTCCCGATACAATTTAAACCCCTTCGAGGGTGAATTTCGAAAAATTGTGAAATCAGTTTTCTTTTATTCTAATAAAGAGTCTAAACATGAAGTTTTAAACCTCTTACTTAAAAAGATCGTAGAGTCCCGGTACAAACGTTCAACCCTCATTTAAAACCCTTAGATAATGTATTTCAAAACACGGTGAAATTACTTTTCATTGATTTAAATGAAGAATCTAAACATAAAGTTTCAAACCTCTTACTTAAAAAGATCGTAGAGTCCCGATACCAACTTTCAACTCCCTTAGAGAATAAATTTCAAAAAACGGTGAAATTACTTTTCATTCATTTAAATAAAGCATCTAAACATGAAGTTTCAAATCTCTTACTTAAAAAGATCGTAGAGTCCCGATACCAACTTTCAACCCCCATTTAAACTCCTTAGAGAATGAATTTCAAAACACGGTGAAATTACATTTCATTGATTTAAATGAAGAATCTAAGCATGAAGTTTCAAACCTCTTACTTGAAAAGATCGTAGAGTCCCGATACAAACTTTCAACTCCCATTTAAACCCCTCAGAGAATGAAGTTCAAAAACGGCGAAATTACTTTTAATTGTTCTAAATGAAGAATATATACATGCAGTTTCAAATCTCTTACTTAAAAAGATCGTAGTCTCGATACCAACTTTCAACCCCTGCTTAAACCCCTTGAAGGATGAATTTCGGAAAACGGTGAAAACAATTTTCTTTTATTCTAATGAAGAGTCTAAACATGATCGTTCAACCCTTTTACTTTAAACATCGCAGACACTCCATACAAACTTTTAACCCCCATTTAAATCCCTTAGGGGATGAATTTCAAAAAACAGTGAAACCACTTTTCTTTTATTCTAATGAAGAGACTAAACATGATCTTTCAAACCACTTACTTTAAAAATCGCAAACTCTCCATACAAACTTTCAACCCCCATTTTAACCCCTCAGGGGATGAATTTCAAAAAACGGTGAAATCACTTTTCTTTCATTCTAATGAAGAATCTAAGCATGAAGTTTCAAACCTCTTACTTAAAAAGATCGTAGAATCCCGATACAAACTTTCAATCCCTATTTTAACCCTTCAAGGGATGAATTTCGGAAAACGGTGAATTTACTTTTCTTTCATTCTAATGAAGAATCTAAGCATGAAGTTTCAATCCTCTTACTTTAAAAATCGCAGACTCTCCATACAAACCTTCAACCCCCATTTTAACCCCTCAGGGAAATAATTTCAAAAAACGGTGAAATCACTGTTCTTTTATTCTAATGCGAGTCTAAGCATGAAGTTTCAAACCTCTTACTTAAAAAGATCGTAGAATCCCGATACAAACTTTCAACCCCCATTTTAACCCGTAAGGGGATGAATTTCGAAAAACGGTGAAACTACTTTTCTTAAATTCTAATGAAGAATCTAAGCATGAAGTTTTAATCTTCTTACTTTAAAAATCGCAGACTCTCCATACAAACCTTCAACCCCCCTTTTAACCCCTCAGGGAATGAATTTCAAAAAACGGTGATATTACTTTTCTTTTATTCTAATGAAGAATCTAAGCACGAAGTTTCAAACCTCTTACTTAAAAAATCGTAGTCTCTCCATACAAATTTTGAACCCCTATTTGAACCCCTTAGGGGATGAATTTCGAAAAATCCGTTCTTATCTCTCACCTACGTCATATGACCATTCTACTGTGAAAGTTTCAAGTTCTTCGCTTCAGTAGTTTCGGCTGTGCGTTGATGAGTCAGTCAGGACTTTGCCTTTTATATATATAGATAGATGAATATGTACCTTCGTCACAAAGAACAAACTGGAATCCAAAGATCCAGTCATATACTTACACCTGAGAACAGCTATATTATCTTTTACCAATAAATGATTTGAATTTAAATTATTCTTAATTTTTGAGGGCACGATGAAACTGAGAGATCTGGTTAATGTGGTACCTATCAGTGGCGTGGCGTCCGTAGAACTCGATTCCTATCGGCTTGCCTAATATTAGGCAGTTCAGCACTTAATTCTAGTGCTCTTAAAAAGAATCGAAGCCAAAGCTGCTCCGGCTTGCCCAAGGATTTCTTTCAACGCCTTATTTTCTTGTAGCTTTAAATGGATACACAAAACATAACAAAAACATAACGCTCGGCTTTTAAACTGAACACCATAGATTACAAGAATGTCCGAATTGAAATATGCTTCAATAATTATCCTCAATCTTTGTTTGCAATGTAAATGACCGACTTAGTCACTGAAATATACTAGACATAACTACAGGATGTGGTTTACTATGATAACAAAAAAGGTAAACATTCGTGCATTAAATGACTCGTACGTGTTTAGCTGTCATTTCCACTAACAAAGACTGACAAAGAGAAGATTGATAGTAATAGGCTAACATAATGTTGCTAACCAAATACTGGAAATTGTGGTGAATGGTGGCGATCACATGATTATGCAGTAATCGAATGGCAACGTTCGCAAGTACTAATGAGTAACTAAGGGAATGCCGAATGCTCCCGAAACATGAGTCAACAGTGGAGGCTCGTCTTTTTTGCAACGTGAGTAGTCCGTTTTTAATTCAATATATTTGAGTCTCAAGGTAGTTTTCTAGTAAGATCACATGATTCTCATCTTCTCAAGAGATGGCGCTAGTCAATTTGGAGCAAGGGCGTAGATAGCATTGCCGGTCTCATCAAACCAAGGTCTGTTAACTACGGTACATTTATTGACTTCTTGTATTTCTGCATGTGTGTGTTGACGAAATTTTTACTATGAAAATTAAACTAGTGCAATATTTTCCACATGGACTCCTAATGAAACATATTTTCTATGGAGAAAATTCCGCCAGTTTTAATTTATCAAATGACATCATTAGGAAAGCAACCGTTACATTTCCCTTATGCACCTATTCCATCGTGAAAAACGGGCATAGCGACTAGCTACTGTGCAAGTAAGACCTTGGATTACCCCTAGTTTGTTTACTTGTTGTGTTGTGGTTGTGACCGTCTTGCGAACATCCATTTTCCCGAGGAGACTAGTGGAAAAGCATTACAAAGAAAACTAAATAGTATTTTACAATAGTACATTACACAACTAGGGTGGTAATACAAAGAAAGGCCGAGATCGCAAAAGTTTGCGGCCCGAGCTGCAAGCGAGGGACGTAAATATGCGATCGATCATTTTATGTCAACATTTGGTCAGAAAGCGGCTTTTTCCTTACGCGCATCGTGCGGAAAAAGCCACTTTATTTTTACAACAGATTTTCCCAGTAACCCAACCGACATCAAAATACTAAATTTACGACAAATCATGTTTGTTTTTATTTAACCTTTTCGACGCTACGTCAAACAAAAAAGTTGCAAACCAGATGCCATGATATAATAGTGTCAAACCCGAAATTGAACTTTATGCTGGTGCATGTAGGTTTATAGCGCTCTGTCAAAGTATAAAGACAACCGTGGCTCAGCGCTTTGTGCCGGATATATCCGTCGTTGGTGACAGAAAGGTTAATACCGAATATCGGCCGATAATAACAAACATACATACATAATTTCAAAACAAACATAATTTCTTATAACATTCAATAACACATTATAGTACATTACACAACTAGGGTAGTAATATAAAGAAAGGCCGAGATCGCAGATGTTTACGGCCCGAACTGCAAGCGAGGGACGTAAATATGCGATCGAGGGATTTCTTTATTACCTCCCGTGTTGTGTACATCATTTTATGTCTACACTTGGCCAGAAAGCTACAAAACCTTAGCACTTTATGGCCAGGTGTGGCATAAATGCCATTACAGTATGGGCTATTACAGCCCTCACCTGACGACTCAGGCTGTGCAACAAAGCCTCGACTGTAATGACCAACATATCCCACTCGTATCATAATGTACTATTTTCGAGTCAATATATCTACCGTACTACGATATCTTGATTGTTATACTTGTGTTGTATGCTGACTAACATCTAGTAGCCAAACATCAATATCACCGTATTTAATCTTACGGTTCACCGTAAACCTCCATTTGAACGCAGCTGGGCTGCAGTGAACGCGTATCTTGCTAGCGTTCAAAGCTAAAATTTAAAAAAAATCTACCTTCAAACTTTAATTAATTACGTAGTGTATACTTATTAGTCTAGTTTTTACTTTTAAGTACCTTAAGTATACTGTTGTGGTTTTTAACTGAAATAATTAAATAGTTTTGATAAAATTGTGAAATAAATTACAAAATGGTGCATAAGTTTAAAATTGAATCCGCGGAAGGGCCGGCAATAAGTCGATTGCGATCAGTCACGTCGCAGGTAATTTTCGTAATGTTTATTTATTGTAGTGTTAAGGACCTAAAGCTATCTATTTAAGTAACTAACAGGCTATATGTTTAAATTGTTAAGGTTACTCCAAGGCTATTTTTGTATGTCATTCATAAGATGTTGATAGTCTTCTATTCCTGTTTAGGACAATGCACACTAAACTGATATATGTATAATCGTCGTGTGTGTAATGTAGGGTTCCATTGTATTGTATTGTATTGTAAATAACCTTTCACCCATTAAACTATAATCTTGAAAGAGCGTGTAAGCAAGATTATATTAAGATGTAAATTTCTGAGATAAGTCAAATGAATCTAATAAGACATTGGATACATTAGTTTATGGTTAACGGGGAATGAGAATGCAGATGAGTGAGATTGATGCGGAACTGTTTTTACCATCAAACACCTCGGCCGTCAACTGCAAGATAGAGATTTGTACCAAACTATAAGCAATTTTCAATAGTTATATTTACAACCTAACAAAATAATAATCATCATCATCGACTGAATGATGTCCACTGCTGGAAAAAGCGCCACCATGACCGGTTCTGCGCCTTGGCAATGAGTGGGCGACTTGAAACGTGGTCGCTCAGAGCCTTATAAGACGGCTCACAGTGACCCAAAGGGCAACGGAGAGGCCTGTGCTCGGAGTTTCTTGGGTTCTCGGAGGAGGGAAGAGCACCACAGAAGAACCTGAACAACACAAAATAGTTTTAGTTGAATCACCACTAATAATACATGTCACTTAATAACAAGTGACATGTATTACGAATGCATGCCTCATATACAAAGATTAAGCATACGTGACCAAACCGTTCTCAGTTATTCGTCTCCCAACTAGCACGCTATCGTTAAGATAAACCTGTATATCGCTGGTATCTCGGTTCCATTCCAGTATTAAAGTGTTAAGACTAGCCTGAATGGTGAAGTTATAGCATGCTCTAAATCACTTATAACCACGAAAGAGGCCCACGGTTTTACACGTAAAAGTTATACAAAGCCTGCAGAGCAGTGGTATAATTGGTATAAAGGTGTTAAGGCCTGTACAAGAGAGTTAATTCACCCTTAGCTAATACTTTTACCGGTATTACTGTGTTATAAGTGAGTTGATTGTCCAGTCTTTAGTACAGGCAACGGCGTAATAATAGACTTAAAAATACACTTACTGCACTCTTGGAAAACTCTGTTATTTAGGAGCTATTTTTTTTTTGTTTAACTCCTTTATATCGCTATTAGTTACAACTGAGATAATTGTAACTCAGTTAAACAGGTTAAAGTTATAATAAAACCTGTAACTGACAGCAAAATGTTAGTTAGGCTGTTAACAATGACAATAACTATTTATCACTAGACTGAAATAACCCACATACAATTTTATTGAAACTAAGTATATAAAGTATATTGAAACAAACGTAAGCGTTTAGTGATGCTTAAAATTATACCAGATTAATACCTACTAATCTGTTCTAAGATACAGTTAGAAGAAATCGAATATGTTCTTTATGAAATAAGGTAAACGTGCATTTCTACAAAATAAATATATGGACTCGTTAACGGTTACAAAAGTTGTTAAATTCCCTATTTTGTTACCAAGTTATTTTTGATGCCAAACAATGCTATTATTGATCATTTTTATAATTAAGATTCTATCGTGAATATTTTTCCCAAATTGTCCAGAAAAATAAAAAATGCAATAATAAATAATCATCAAGAATACCTTATTGGTAGCAGAACTGGAATCAATTAAGGATTTGCTGATTGATGCACATACTTTTTTAGAATTGCACAATCAATGATTTATTTGATCGAAACAAGGCCTAAAGAATTACTTAAGTACAAAACCTACAAATATAACACATAGTGATTAAAAGTGAATGTTTAGCTTTTTTACACAAATACACGTCTATTTTATAATAGCATTATTAGAAAAAAAATACTTTAAAACCCAATACACTTATCGAATAGGCTATAAAATAACAATTAAAATTTTGTAGATGTTTGCGTCATTTTATGACGACTAGAAGCAATTCTAAAAAAGACTATAAAACATAGATCGATCGATATAGATTCTGTAGTAATTCCAATTTCCTTGACATACACAAGGCAACCTACATAAAATACATTGTGAAGTTACTTCTTTACGCCAAAATAAGGAAAACCTTAACAGATTTCATATGGTTAATGAGATGCAGAAGGTGTTGCACACGAGTCGTGTGTTCACGCGAGACAGCAGCAGTAGATCAAAAACAATTTAGGAAAGAACTCTTAATAGGCTACTTGATGACAGTTCAAATCAGCTTCTTTTTATGAAGTGTCAAAACGCTCCGAAAGTATGCAGTTTAGTATGAAATACTATCTTGTGACGTGCTCGTGACGTCATGCTCAACATGGTGCCTTATTTTTAGTTTTCGTCATTGTAAAATCGTTGATGGCACGAAAATAAGTTTGAATGATTTTATCCGGGCTGTTTTGGAAGCGTAATTTGCTGGTTAGAGTTAATGAATTTATTTTGATTGTGTAGGGTATTTACCCTATTGACCTTAAATCGCCTCAAAATGAGAAATGTTGTGAAATATTGATTTTTAATTTAGTACGAGTCCGTTTAAGTCCTTGCTGGCTAAGTGTTTTGTACTAGGTAGTATAAAAACTTACACTTTCTGATCAATGCTCACGATGAGCTCTCTAAAAATAACCCAATCCAAGATCAGAAATTACTCAAATCACGTCGAGATCACCATTTATAAGTCTCTATGAGTAGCGGTGGTATATTGAAATGAATTCACTCCTTTTCCAGACAACACCAAAAATAATAGGTATATTTTCTAAAAATTACAAAAGAATAATAGGGAATATGCATGAATTTTCTTTAATACATTTCTTAGCAAAATATGACAAAATCCGTAAAAAAGATGACGTAGAGTGAAAATAAAATTAAAATCGACCCAGAAATACAGAGATATAACCATTTTAAAGCAGGAGAGATCCGATATGGACTGTGACGTCATAGTATAGTACACGGCCGCCATATTATATTCTGTTTTGCTAGAAAGAGATAGAGATAAATCTTTGTTGTCTTATATCTTGATCATTTTAACAGTTATTCGAAAAATATTTTTTTTCCTCCTGTTTCTTATATGAATGAACTTTTATTAAAGTAAATAAAAAATATCATGCATATTCCCTACCTACATTCTGACGAACATACTCAGTTAATTTATTTTTCTAAGCAAAACTAAAAGATGTGTCGACCATAGCCGAAACTAAACTATGATTACAAAATAATTTCCAGATTGTGGCGTGCATGTCCCCAAACCTTCTGCTCTTGGACTTGGGTATGGCCATCAGCTTCTCCACGGTTGCGCTACCTGATCTTTTGAACTCTTCTGGAAGTCTTTCTTTAGACGAGCAACAGGCTTCATGGTTCGGTAAGTGTTTAACGGTGCGTGATAATTCTATAACAACTGTTTTAATATAACTTTAATGCACAAAATAAGAAGAAATTGAATTATTTGCTAATTTTCCATAGCTCACAGTTAACAGTCTCTTTTGAATATTTTGTATTCTCAATAATCCTATTATGTAAATGTGCTTTGATGTAAAACAGGGTTTAAACCGAGACAATACTTTCATATTTCATTAGAGATGGGCCGACTACGGATTTTGCCGACTAGCTATTCGGCCGACTAATCGGTTCTCAATTTGCCGATTAATCGGTCGACTAATCGGCATTGCCGATCATAGTTATTAGATATGTTCGGGTGCAATCAGAAAACGCTCGGTTCGCTTCGTCTCCCCGCCATTAAATTTGTTGTCACGCGTTCGTGTTTTTTTACCAGTTTAGTGAGGTTTGTTTACGTTATTGTTTAGCCGGCGTGTTCAGTAAATAAAAAAAAAACTGATAAAACAATTATGTCTAAAAGAAAATCGCGTGTCTGGACAAATATGGTTTAATTTCATGTGTGTCCTGTCCTATATTCTCCGCTAGGCAATAGTGCCGAATATTCGACATTTTTTACCCGACTGCGGCGAAGCCCAAAGGAGGGTTATGTGTTTGACCTGTATGTATGTATGTATGTATGTATGTATATGTGTATGTCCGTTCCTGTCTCCGCTCGTAACTACTCGACGGCACATCCGATTTTGATAAATGATACATCATTAGATTCGTCTTGATGGTGCGAGTGTCACTGGGTATGAAGTTCGTTAAAATAAACAAAATGGCGGATTTTATGCAGTTTCAAAGTGCACCGCGGTCGGGTTTTTTTAGTAAAAATGTGGTTATTGCCGACTAGTCGCCGACTAATCGGCCGACTACAAATGATGCCGAATAGTCGGCGACTAGTCGGCCCATCTCTATATTTCATGCATAAACACGATATTCAGACAGATGACACGAGCATATCACGCGAAACCACTTTCATTACAATAAAGCATGTTTACTATTCAAATTAATAAATTTTATCTTTATTGCAAGGTTTCGCTGGTGAGTTTGTGTTTTAACCGGTTGTCTCAATTTATCGAAAGTCGAAAAACATACAGGAATTATTGTAATTAGTGGAAAGTCAATAGTGAACTTGAATCGTAAAGTTAAAGCTTGCGCGTGTTAGAGTGATGGTAAAATAAGATTACAGTCTCAAATGTAGGTTTTAAAAAGCTTTAAAAAGCACCTAGAGACACATTTTTTGAGTTAATGATTGACATAAATTTAACGAGTTTTATTTAATTTATAGTTGACCGTAGTCACGTGGTTTTGTTGTTGACCTTTTTAGGGTTCCGTACCAATATGGTAAAAAAGGAACCCTTATGGCGCGACTGTGTCTGTCTGTCTGTCTGTCCATCTATCACAGTCAGATATCTCAGTAACTACTGCAGATATCGAAATTTGGAATAGTTTTAAAAGTCGCTAACCCGAGCCTACTAGACATAAAAAAAAATCTTTTACCTTTTTTACTTTTTTTTCCAAAGGGGGCCGAAATGGGAGAACTTTAACGAAGAGTAAAATCATTATGCGCGATCGTAATAATTTTGAAATTTAACCGCTGTAAGCAGACTGGTATTTGGTGACTTTCTTCATTAATTACTTGCAAATCCTAGCACCCCTAAATATTGTTAGATTTTGGTTAAATTTTGCAAAAAAGCGTTTTAAAGTCTAATGGAATAAAGGAATCTTGTGGAAAAAGTAAAACAAAAAAAAGCATTTTATGCCATACCTGGCCATAAAGTGGTGTTTACCGCACGCTACGCGTACGGTAAAAGCCGCTTTCTGGCCAAGTGTAGGTATAAAATGATGTACATAACACGGGAGGTAATAAAGAAAGCCCTCGATCGCATATTTACGTCCCTCGCTTGCAGCTCGGGCCGCAAACATCTGCGATCTCGGCCTTTTTTTGTTTTACCACCCTAGTTGTGTAATGTACTATTTTTTGGACCACCCTAATAGATATCTATAAGAACAGACTATAATTTTGATTGTACAAAAGTTGTCTAATAATTAAATTCGAAATATAAATTAAATTCTCATCGTTGTTTATTTTTTGCATTGGTGCTGATATTTCTTACCATAATAAATGAGATTATTTCTTTCTTTATTTGAAAACTAACTTGAATAACTTGTATAAGTAGTTCATAATAGCCAAAAACACTCCAACAATGACATTGACAGTACTTACCTACTTATACCTTGACCTTTGATGTAAGCGGAAACATTAAATCTACTCTGGACGACGGCCATTCCACGCTTAAATAAAAAGGTGGGTACTACTTATTATAAAAACACGACAATACCTACTTGTCCATAAATTATATAGTTTGTTGAATCTTCAGAGAAGTATCTTAAGCTAGTTTCACGACTTTATTTATTAAATGTCCCAAAGTCATACCAAAAAAACTTTTAAAACCGGGCATCGTATATTTAAAAAAAATGCACCACTAAAATGTTTCTGACAAAACTTCTATTTGATTGCATGTACAATCGCCATCAGATACATTTATACACTTCAGGGTGCTCAGAAATATTCTTTACCATGCACTCCAACGCCTTGACAATAGATTCGTGTTCGGTAGTAGAGTCGGGGTTTCTTGTACATCAGATAATTCATATCCAGCGGGACATAAATTAGCTGACCTGATCATGGAGTCGGAACGGTCCCCATGGTCAGGTCAGCTTTATGTCATAATAATATTGCATTGTCATCCGATGCAAAATTTAAGCTCAATTGGATTGAAATTTAAGAACTTCTAAGACTTGATTACAGACAGACAGACACACCGGGACAGTAGGCGACCTAATAAAAAGCTTATAAAAAAGAAAAAAAATCGAGTGTCTGTCTGTGAATTAAGGAAACATGTCCTTAATTAGGCGAGTTTGTTTTTAGAATTCAATGTTACAGGGTTTTAATGTTGTATTTATTTATTTATTTGTCAAAATGATGGAAGCCATAATTTTCATACCATGCCGAAATATATAATTGTCATAAGTACTTATAACAATTATATATTTTCAGGCAGCGTAGCGTTCTTAGCGCAGCCCATCGGGGCCCTCCTCTCCGGCCCCATGGTGGATTACTGCGGCCGCAAAAAGGCCAACTTCCTAGCAAACCTCCCGCACGTGTGTGGGTGGCTCCTCATGTACTTCTGCTGGAACCTACCCTCGCTGTTCCTGGCTAACATTCTACTAGGCTTTGGCACGGGAGTCATGGAAGCGCCGATTAATTCCTACGTCGGAGAAGTAAGGTAAGTTTTTTTCAACCCTGACTTTGCCTACTCCTGGGTAGGAATCTAACCAGGTGGGGCTTACAGACCTATAAGCAGCACCGACCACCAAGATGTTTCGCTGATTGCTCAAAGTGAGCAATGAACCAGCGAGAGAGTAAGGTATGTACTAAGTACAAAGTACCTTTAGTCGTAAACCCACTTTAATTTAAAAAATACCTTCTTGCGTATAGTTACAATATTACTTTGCAAATCTTGTTTTTTTTTGTACCTGACAATCAACAGAAAAACCCATAAGAGGTTTTTCGTACCCATATGCTAAGTACAATTTACCTGTGTAAAGTTTGTTTATGGAATTACATAGAAATTTACATTATTCGACAAAACAAGACTTCAATTATTGATGTGCGATTTTCCAGAATTGAACACATAAAGTATGAATTAAAAGAACAGTTACATATGTTTAGAATTAAGTTTCTTGCGCTTGCATAATAGTATTATTGTTACATTAATAAAGAGATTAGTAACGCATCAATGTTAATGGGTGTTACCTTAAATCCGTATTAAACGTCCACGGTATCACCATTGTTTTAGGTCAATGTCTTCAGTTACACGTTTGTTAGTATTTCGTATTGTGCCGCTATCAGTGTCTTATCTTAAATATCAATAATCTTTGAACAATAAAAATCATTTAAGATGACCTAGTTTCAATTGTTAATGTTATTATGAAAGTTGTCCTCATAATTATTCTAATTTATTTACAAATACTTGTAGTAGACCAGTTTAAATCTGATTCAAAATTTTGAAATCCGAATAAAATAAATTGTGCATTCGAAATTCAAGCGATCAATACCGTGAATATAATACAATTTCCGTTATTCTTCAAAAAAACTTATTGCTTCAAATATTAGCAAACTCACTATACTGATACTTCTTCATTGAAATATAATTTTTAGGGTTCCGTACCAAAATGGTAAGAAAGGAACCCTTATGGTACGACTCTGTCTGTCTGTCTGTCCGTCAATCACAGTCAGATATCTCAGGAACTATTGCTGCTCTCGATTTGAAATTTGGAAAAGTTTTAAAAGTCGCTAACCCAAGCCAAACTTATATATTTTTTCCTTTTTTTAGGGTTCCGTATCAAAATGGTAAAAAAGGAACCCTTATGGTGCGACTCTGTCTGTCTGTCTGTCTGTCACAGCAAGATATCTCAGGATCTGCTGATGCTATCGACTTGAATCCTACTTGCCCATTGAAACGTTTGTTAGATTTCTTTTTATACTGTACAATCTGCCACTTACCTTCAGTAGGTACGGCATTTTGTGAAGATTCCGTACTTATATGCAGAGCATCGGCGTACGACATATTTCGCTGCATCTCGTTTGCAATCGGCTCTGTGGCTGGTGCAGTCAGCTGTTCGGCACTATGACTTACCACGCTCGTCGCCGGAGCAGCGGCCGCCGGTGGCAGCGATGCACTATTATTCGAGGTAGGTAGATTACCCGACATCACAATGGATCGATATTGTGCACCTGCCCTCAAATTAACACTTGTAGGTGATGTCTCCCTTTTATTTGAGCTGTCAGTATCGTTTAGAGTCATGTTATGCGTTTGTGAAATACCTAGGGGACCACTGTCCAAGCACCAGGCTCCCCGTCTTCCATTCACAAATTTTTTTTTAGAAATTCGCAAAAATCGTAAGACAAACTTATTTGCTACTACTGAACTAACCGCGACATATGTCGATGTATGGGGACAACAGTTTTCCAAGAGCAAAGTTAAGTTTGTCCCACCATACAGTTTATCTTGAATTATCCACGTATCTACTGACGAGTTTGTACGGAACCCTCGGTGCGCGAGTCCGACTCACCGGTTTTTTAGGGTTCCGTACCAAAATGGTAAAAAAGGAACCCTTATGGTGCGACTCTGTCTGTCTGTCTGTCTGTCTGTCTGTCTGTCTGTCTGTCTGTCCGTCTGTCACAGCAAGATATCTCAGGATCTACTGATGCTATCGACTTGAAATTTGGAATAGTGTTAAAAACCGCTAACCCGAGCTTATGGGATGTAAAAAAAATCTTGTAACTTTTTTACTTTTTTTTTTAAAGGGTCCGTAATGAGACTTTGGAAATTGAAAGTAGGGCTATTATATCGAGTGGGGTATCAAATGAAAGGGCTTTATTTATAGATTAAAACACTATTTTTGTATTTTTTTTTAAATAAGCAGTTTTTGATTTATGGCGAAAAACGTTAAAAAAAATACCATTCCCCCCCTATTATCTTCGAAGTTACTGAACAGAAAAATCTGTAATAATTACCAATTATTAATGTCGTCCTATATATTACACGAAAAATATAACGGTTTTCCTAACTTGAACCGTTTTTGAGAACTTTGCAAAAATCTTAACACATACTTATTTGCTCCTACTAAACTAATCGCCATATAGTTTTTCTTGAACTATTCATGTATCTAGTTATGAGTTTGTACGGAACCCTCGGTGCGCGAGTCCGACTCGCACTTGGCCGGTTTTTTTTAAAGGGGGCCAAAATGGGAGGTAATTTTTTTTAAGTTTTGATATTATATCAAGTGGGGTACCATCAAATGAAAGAACTTAATTTGTAGATTACAAAACCATTTTTAGTTTTTTTCTTGATCTAGTACTTTTTGATTTAGGACGAAAAACGATCAAAAAAATACCAAGTCCCCTATTATCTTCGAAGTTACTGAACAGAAAAATCTGTAATAATACTTACTAGTTTGTACGAACCCTCGGTGCGCGAGTCCGACTCGCACCTGACCGGTTTTTTTTTATTATTGTGTAGGTAGAACCCACCCAGGGTTACGTAATATGTCTAACAATCGGCAATTAAGACTACTTACTACTATGGGTTTTGTAATAATTGTAATTCGTCTGTACATGCAAAGTATTTTCTAATCAGTAAATTGGCAATTGCCTCGTGCAGCTCTGAAATCATGTAACCTGAACGTTACATAAAAATAACATGATTAAGATTAGTTCACCAGCCATCATGAAGTGTTCAGAATTTGCAATAATAACTAATTACTACTGGGTTTTAACGTTTATGTAATTAGTAAAGCGGATTTAATGTTCCTCTGTTTGCTTCAAGAATTAAAACTTAACCTAAGAGTAGGTATCCTTTTGCTGAACAATATCTCATCGTACAGTAGTACTAGTATAGGATTGAGTAGTATATCATAGGAATCATTCACAAAGTGTATGTCACACGGAAGGAAGAGGAGTCTAGCTAAATGTGACCTATGTTAAAAGGTGGAAAGGTCGGATTTAAAAATCTGGAAAAATGATGACGTAATACGTGGATGACCCAATACCTATCAGTAATGTATCCTGCGAAAATACATATTTTTACTGGCACAAAAAACAGCTCTAACTCCACAGCTGCGTCAATCATGTTAGCTTAGCCAATCACAATAGATCTTGTTATGAAAAGGAATCAATTGTAATAAATATGAATTAATTAAGTATTCATAATGAAATAAATTAATGGCGCTGTGCCCTTACACGGTTCATGATGAAACTGAATAAGTATTTAAGACATTAAGGTAGACATCCATTGTCCAAGTGCTCGACACTTTCCCAGTAGTCGCCATTTTGAATTATTTATTTCATTAGCAATAGGAATTACACTAGGACGTTTACAATAAATTGATTCAAATTCAAATCGTTTATTGCAAATCATGTGTAAAAGGATCTTAAAAGTGCTTAAAGAAAGTGCCAGAACATAAACCCCGCTAGGGCACAGCCATCTTAAAACTAGGAACAAAATGTATATATAAGGTCCTAATTTATTAGTTGCAGATATTTTAACACATTATACTTTACATTAAAATAATTATATTTAAATAGAAATTAAGAAATCTTTTCATATAACTTTTTTGATTTCATTTACTTAACAAAAAAATTAATTATAATTTCGTCTACAAAAAATCACCATGTGCATTATCACATGTCACAATAACACTATCTGTCATGTCAACAATTGTTTGTCGTAAATGTCGTAACGGTTCGGCGGTAAAACTGCAAATGTCATTAGGATGGGATTTATCGACGTGAAGTGGCCAGTTAGGTACAGCTACTAGAATCTGTTCAATGAGTTTTCATTTAGTAATCAAATTAACAGGGTGTTATTACGTAGCAAATTTGTTTTTCCTTTTTCTCCAAAAAAACATCGTAAAAGCTATAATGTTTCATGATTTAATATACTCCAGAGACCGAGTACTATCAGCTATAAAAATATCACGGGTGTGAAGTTAGCAGCCCAAACCTAGCAGCCTAAGATAACCCGACCAAATAAAGAAGTCGACTAGTATTTAGGCAGCTAACTTCACAAAGTTAGCAGCCCAAATTGATTTAAAATGACTTTACGAGCCGTAACCAGTCCAGATTACACTTTTAAACTATTATTTTCAGCCTTTTTTTATCAGCTGTAGACGAGTATAATTTCAATAAAATTGAAAAACTTTGAATACATCAAATCTTAAGAAAATACTTAAGAAACTTAAACTTTTTTGAGCTTTTACATGAAAAGTTATCGGAAAATGTTTAAACAACACTTTTTTTTATCAATTAAGACCATTTTTAATAGGATTGAAAGAGTTTGGCTTCCTCTAATCGTGAGAAAATACTTAGCAGCCTAATTTTTTTTTTACTTTTTCTTAAATAATCGTCAGAGGCTGTCTAGATTACACTTTTTAACTATGAATGTTGCCTTTATTATCAAATTACCCGTCGATTGAGACCAATTTCAATAGGATTGAAAGAGTCTGGCTACCTCAAATCATGAGATAATAGTTAGCAGCCTAAATTTTTTTTTACTTTTTCTTAAATAATCGTCAGATGCTGTCTAGATTACAGTTTTTAACTATGCTTGTTGCCTTTGTTATCAAATTACCCGTCGATTGAGACCAATTTCAATAGGATTGAAAGAGTCTGGCTACCTCAAATCGTGAGATAATAGTTAGCAGCCTAATTTTTTTTTTACTTTTTCTTAAATAATCGTCAGACGCTGTCTAGATTACACTTTTTAACTATGCTTGTTGTCTTTGTTATCAAATTACCCGTCGATTGAGACCAATTTCAATAGGATTGAAAGAGTCTGGGTACCTCAAATCGTGAGATAATAGTTAGCAGCCTAAATTTTTTTTTACTTTTTCTTAAATAATCGTCAGACGCTGTCTAGATTACACTTTTTAACTATAATTGTTGCCTTTGTTATCAAATTACCCGTCGATTGAGACCAATTTCAATAGGATTGAAAGAGTCTGGCTACCTCAAATCGTGAGATAATAGTTAGCAGCCTAAATTTTTTTTTACTTTTTCTTAAATAATCGTCAGACGCTGTCTAGATTACACTTTTTAACTATGCTTGTTGCCTTTGTTATCAAATTACCCGTCGATTGAGACCAATTTCAATAGGATTGAAAGAGTCTGGCTACCTCAAATCGTGAGATAATAGTTAGCAGCCTAATTTTTTTTTTACTTTTTCTTAAATAATCGTCAGATGCTGTCTAGATTACAGTTTTTAACTATGCTTGTTGCCTTTGTTATCAAATTACCCGTCGATTGAGACCAATTTTAATAGGATTAAAAGAGTCTGGCTACCTCAAATCGTGAGATAAGAGTTAGCAGCCTAATTTTTTTTTTACTTTTTCTTAAATAATCGTCAGATGCTGTCTAGATTACACTTTTTAACTATGATTGTTGCCTTTGTTATCAAATTACCCGTCGATTGAGACCAATTTTAATAGGATTGAAAGAGTCTGGCTACCTCAAATCGTGAGATAATAGTTAGCAGCCTAAATTTTTTTTTACTTTTTCTTAAATAATCGTCAGATGCTGTCTAGATTACACTTTTTAACTATGCTTGTTGCCTTTGTTATCAAATTACCCGTTGATTGAAACCAATTTCAATAGGATTGAAAGAGTCTGGCTACCTCAAATCGTGAGATAATAGTTAGCAGCCTAATTTTTTTTTTACTTTTTCTTAAATAATCGTCAGACGCTGTCTAGATTACACTTTTTAACTATGCTTGTTGCCTTTGTTATCAAATTACCCGTCGATTGAGACCAATTTCAATAGGATTGAAAGAGTCTGGGTACCTCAAATCGTGAGATAATAGTTAGCAGCCTAAATTTTTTTTTACTTTTTCTTAAATAATCGTCAGATGCTGTCTAGATTACACTTTTTAACTACGCTTGTTGCCTTTGTTATCAAATTACCCGTCGATTGAGACCAATTTCAATAGGATTGAAAGAGTCTGGCTACCTCAAATCTTGAGATAATAGTTAGCAGCCTAAATTTTTTTTTACCTTTTCTTAAATAATCGTCAGACGCTGTCTAGATTACACTTTTTAACTATAATTGTTGCCTTTGTTATCAAATTACCCGTCGATTGGGACCAATTTCAATAGGATTGAAAGAGTCTGGCTACCTCAAATCGTGAGATAATAGTTAGCAGCCTAAATTTTTTTTTACTTTTTCTTAAATAATCGTCAGACGCTGTCTAGATTACACTTTTTAACTATGCTTGTTGCCTTTGTTATCAAATTACCCGTCGATTGAGACCAATTTCAATAGGATTGAAAGAGTCTGGCTACCTCAAATCGTGAGATAATAGTTAGCAGCCTAAATTTTTTTTTACTTTTTCTTAAATAATCGTCAGACGCTGTCTAGATTACACTTTTTAACTATGCTTGTTGCCTTTGTTATCAAATTACCCGTCGATTGAAACCAATTTCAATAGGATTGAAAGAGTCTGGCTACCTCAAATCGTGAGATAATAGTTAGCAGCCTAATTTTTTTTTTACTTTTTCTTAAATAATCGTCAGACGCTGTCTAGATTACACTTTTTAACTATAATTGTTGCCTTTGTTATCAAATTACCCGTCGATTGAGACCAATTTCAATAGTATTGAAAGAGTCTGGCTACCTCAAATCGTGAGATAATAGTTAGCAGCCTAATTTTTTTTTTACTTTTTCTTAAATAATCGTCAGACGCTGTCTAGATTACACTTTTTAACTATGCTTGTTGCCTTTGTTATCAAATTACCCGTCGATTGAGACCAATTTCAATAGGATTGAAAGAGTCTGGCTACCTCAAATCGTGAGATAATAGTTAGCAGCCTAATTTTTTTTTTACTTTTTCTTAAATAATCGTCAGACGCTGTCTAGATTACACTTTTTAACTATGCTTGTTGCCTTTGTTATCAAATTACCCGTCGATTGAGACCAATTTCAATAGGATTGAAAGAGTCTGGCTACCTCAAATCGTGAGATAATAGTTAGCAGCCTAATTTTTTTTTTACTTTTTCTTAAATAATCGTCAGATGCTGTCTAGATTACACTTTTTAACTATGATTGTTGCCTTTGTTATCAAATTACCCGTCGATTGAGACCAATTTTAATAGGATTGAAAGAGTCTGGCTACCTCAAATCGTGAGATAATAGTTAGCAGCCTAAATTTTTTTTTACTTTTTCTTAAATAATCGTCAGATGCTGTCTAGATTACACTTTTTAACTATGCTTGTTGCCTTTCTTATCAAATTACCCGTTGATTGAAACCAATTTCAATAGGATTGAAAGAGTCTGGCTACCTCAAATCGTGAGATAATAGTTAGCAGCCTAATTTTTTTTTTACTTTTTCTTAAATAATCGTCAGACGCTGTCTAGATTACACTTTTTAACTATGCTTGTTGCCTTTGTTATCAAATTACCCGTCGATTGAGACCAATTTCAATAGGATTGAAAGAGTCTGGGTACCTCAAATCGTGAGATAATAGTTAGCAGCCTAAATTTTTTTTTACTTTTTCTTAAATAATCGTCAGATGCTGTCTAGATTACACTTTTTAACTACGCTTGTTGCCTTTGTTATCAAATTACCCGTCGATTGAGACCAATTTCAATAGGATTGAAAGAGTCTGGCTACCTCAAATCTTGAGATAATAGTTAGCAGCCTAAATTTTTTTTTACTTTTTCTTAAATAATCGTCAGACGCTGTCTAGATTACACTTTTTAACTATAATTGTTGCCTTTGTTATTAAATTACCCGTCGATTGAGACCAATTTCAATAGGATTGAAAGAGTCTGGCTACCTCAAATCGTGAGATAATAGTTAGCAGCCTAAATTTTTTTTTACTTTTTCTTAAATAATCGTCAGACGCTGTCTAGATTACACTTTTTAACTATGCTTGTTGCCTTTGTTATCAAATTACCCGTCGATTGAGACCAATTTCAATAGGATTGAAAGAGTCTGGGTACCTCAAATCGTGAGATAATAGTTAGCAGCCTAAATTTTTTTTTACTTTTTCTTAAATAATCGTCAGACGCTGTCTAGATTACACTTTTTAACTATGCTTGTTGCCTTTGTTATCAAATTACCCGTCGATTGAAACCAATTTCAATAGGATTGAAAGAGTCTGGCTACCTCAAATCGTGAGATAATAGTTAGCAGCCTAATTTTTTTTTACTTTTTCTTAAATAATCGTCAGACGCTGTCTAGATTACACTTTTTAACTAAAATTGTTGCCTTTGTTATCAAATTACCCGTCGATTGAGACCAATTTCAATAGTATTGAAAGAGTCTGGCTACCTCAAATCGTGAGATAATAGTTAGCAGCCTAATTTTTTTTTTACTTTTTCTTAAATAATCGTCAGACGCTGTCTAGATTACACTTTTTAACTATGCTTGTTGCCTTTGTTATCAAATTACCCGTCGATTGAGACCAATTTCAATAGGATTGAAAGAGTCTGGCTACCTCAAATCGTGAGATAATAGCAGCCTAATTTTTTTTTTTACCTTTTCTTAAATAATCGTCAGATGCTGTCTAGATTACACTTTTTAACTATGATTGTTGCCTTTGTTATCAAATTACCCGTCGATTGAGACCAATTTCAATAGGATTGAAAGAGTCTGGCTACCTCAAATCGTGAGATAATAGTTAGCAGCCTAATTTTTTTTTTTACTTTTTCTTAAATAATCGTCAGATGCTGTCTAGAATACACTCTTTAACTATGATTGTTGCCTTTGTTATCAAATTACCCGTCGATTGAGACCAATTTCAATAGGATTGAAAGAGTCTGGCTACCTCAAATCGTGAGATAATAGTTAGCAGCCTAATTTTTTTTTTACTTTTTCTTAAATAATCGTCAGATGCTGTCTAGATTACACTTTTTAACTATGATTGTTGCCTTTGTTATCAAATTACCCGTCGATTGAGACCGATTTTAATAGGATTGAAAGAGTCTGGCTACCTCAAATCGTGAGATAAATGTTAGCAGCCTAAATTTTTTTTTACTTTTTCTTAAATAATCGTCAGACGCTGTCTAGATTACACTTTTTAACTATGCTTGTTGCCTTTGTTATCAAATTACCCGTCAATTGAGACCAATTTCAATAGGATTGAAAGAGTCTGGCTACCTCAAATCGTGAGATAATAGTTAGCAGCCTAATTTTTTTTTTACTTTTTCTTAAATAATCGTCAGACGCTGTCTAGATTACACTTTTTAACTATGCTTGTTGCCTTTGTTATCAAATTACCCGTCGATTGAGACCAATTTCAATAGGATTGAAAGAGTCTGGCTACCTCAAATCGTGAGATAATAGTTAGCAGCCTAAATTTTTTTTTACTTTTTCTTAAATAATCGTCAGATGCTGTCTAGATTACACTTTTTAACTACGCTTGTTGCCTTTGTTATCAAATTACCCGTCGATTGAGACCAATTTCAATAGGATTGAAAGAGTCTGGCTACCTCAAATCTTGAGATAATAGTTAGCAGCCTAAATTTTTTTTTACTTTTTCTTAAATAATCGTCAGACGCTGTCTAGATTACACTTTTTAACTATAATTGTTGCCTTTGTTATCAAATTACCCGTCGATTGAGACCAATTTCCATAGGATTGAAAGAGTCTGGCTACCTCAAATCGTGAGATAATAGTTAGCAGCCTAATTTTTTTTTTACTTTTTCTTAAATAATCGTCAGACGCTGTCTAGATTACACTTTTTAACTATGCTTGTTGCCTTTGTTATCAAATTACCCGTCGATTGAGACCAATTTCAATAGGATTGAAAGAGTCTGGCTACCTCAAATCGTGAGATAATAGCAGCCTAATTTTTTTTTTTACCTTTTCTTAAATAATCGTCAGATGCTGTCTAGATTACACTTTTTAACTATGATTGTTGCCTTTGTTATCAAATTACCCGTCGATTGAGACCAATTTCAATAGGATTGAAAGAGTCTGGCTACCTCAAATCGTGAGATAATAGTTAGCAGCCTAAATTTTTTTTTACTTTTTCTTAAATAATCGTCAGATGCTGTCTAGATTACACTTTTTAACTACGCTTGTTGCCTTTGTTATCAAATTACCCGTCGATTGAGACCAATTTCAATAGGATTGAAAGAGTCTGGCTACCTCAAATCTTGAGATAATAGTTAGCAGCCTAAATTTTTTTTTACTTTTTCTTAAATAATCGTCAGACGCTGTCTAGATTACACTTTTTAACTATAATTGTTGCCTTTGTTATCAAATTACCCGTCGATTGAGACCAATTTCCATAGGATTGAAAGAGTCTGGCTACCTCAAATCGTGAGATAATAGTTAGCAGCCTAATTTTTTTTTTACTTTTTCTTAAATAATCGTCAGACGCTGTCTAGATTACACTTTTTAACTATAATTGTTGCCTTTGTTATCAAATTACCCGTCGATTGAGACCAATTTCAATAGTATTGAAAGAGTCTGGCTACCTCAAATCGTGAGATAATAGTTAGCAGCCTAATTTTTTTTTTACTTTTTCTTAAATAATCGTCAGACGCTGTCTAGATTACACTTTTTAACTATAATTGTTGCCTTTGTTATCAAATTACCCGTCGATTGAGACCAATTTCAATAGTATTGAAAGAGTCTGGCTACCTCAAATCGTGAGATAATAGTTAGCAGCCTAATTTTTTTTTTACTTTTTCTTAAATAATCGTCAGATGCTGTCTAGATTACACTTTTTAACTATGATTGTTGCCTTTGTTATCAAATTACCCGTCGATTGAGACCAATTTCAATAGGATTGAAAGAGTCTGGCTACCTCAAATCGTGAGATAATAGTTAGCAGCCTAATTTTTTTTTTTACTTTTTCTTAAATAATCGTCAGATGCTGTCTAGAATACACTCTTTAACTATGATTGTTGCCTTTGTTATCAAATTACCCGTCGATTGAGACCAATTTCAATAGGATTGAAAGAGTCTGGCTACCTCAAATCGTGAGATAATAGTTAGCAGCCTAATTTTTTTTTTACTTTTTCTTAAATAATCGTCAGATGCTGTCTAGATTACACTTTTTAACTATGATTGTTGCCTTTGTTATCAAATTACCCGTCGATTGAGACCGATTTTAATAGGATTGAAAGAGTCTGGCTACCTCAAATCGTGAGATAAATGTTAGCAGCCTAAATTTTTTTTTACTTTTTCTTAAATAATCGTCAGACGCTGTCTAGATTACACTTTTTAACTATGCTTGTTGCCTTTGTTATCAAATTACCCGTCAATTGAGACCAATTTCAATAGGATTGAAAGAGTCTGGCTACCTCAAATCGTGAGATAATAGTTAGCAGCCTAATTTTTTTTTTACTTTTTCTTAAATAATCGTCAGACGCTGTCTAGATTACACTTTTTAACTATGCTTGTTGCCTTTGTTATCAAATTACCCGTCGATTGAGACCAATTTCAATAGGATTGAAAGAGTCTGGCTACCTCAAATCGTGAGATAATAGTTAGCAGCCTAAATTTTTTTTTACTTTTTCTTAAATAATCGTCAGATGCTGTCTAGATTACACTTTTTAACTACGCTTGTTGCCTTTGTTATCAAATTACCCGTCGATTGAGACCAATTTCAATAGGATTGAAAGAGTCTGGCTACCTCAAATCTTGAGATAATAGTTAGCAGCCTAAATTTTTTTTTACTTTTTCTTAAATAATCGTCAGACGCTGTCTAGATTACACTTTTTAACTATAATTGTTGCCTTTGTTATCAAATTACCCGTCGATTGAGACCAATTTCCATAGGATTGAAAGAGTCTGGCTACCTCAAATCGTGAGATAATAGTTAGCAGCCTAATTTTTTTTTTACTTTTTCTTAAATAATCGTCAGACGCTGTCTAGATTACACTTTTTAACTATGCTTGTTGCCTTTGTTATCAAATTACCCGTCGATTGAGACCAATTTCAATAGGATTGAAAGAGTCTGGCTACCTCAAATCGTGAGATAATAGCAGCCTAATTTTTTTTTTTACCTTTTCTTAAATAATCGTCAGATGCTGTCTAGATTACACTTTTTAACTATGATTGTTGCCTTTGTTATCAAATTACCCGTCGATTGAGACCAATTTCAATAGGATTGAAAGAGTCTGGCTACCTCAAATCGTGAGATAATAGTTAGCAGCCTAATTTTTTTTTTTACTTTTTCTTAAATAATCGTCAGATGCTGTCTAGAATACACTCTTTAACTATGATTGTTGCCTTTGTTATCAAATTACCCGTCGATTGAGACCAATTTCAATAGGATTGAAAGAGTCTGGCTACCTCAAATCGTGAGATAATAGTTAGCAGCCTAATTTTTTTTTTACTTTTTCTTAAATAATCGTCAGATGCTGTCTAGATTACACTTTTTAACTATGATTGTTGCCTTTGTTATCAAATTACCCGTCGATTGAGACCGATTTTAATAGGATTGAAAGAGTCTGGCTACCTCAAATCGTGAGATAAATGTTAGCAGCCTAAATTTTTTTTTACTTTTTCTTAAATAATCGTCAGACGCTGTCTAGATTACACTTTTTAACTATGATTGTTGCCTTTGTTATCAAATTACCCGTCGATTGAGACCAATTTCAATAGGATTGAAAGAGTCTGGCTACCTCAAATCGTGAGATAATAGTTAGCAGCCTAATTTTTTTTTTTACTTTTTCTTAAATAATCGTCAGATGCTGTCTAGAATACACTTTTTAACTATAATTGTTGCCTTTGTTATCAAATTACCCGTCGATTGAGACCAATTTCCATAGGATTGAAAGAGTCTGGCTACCTCAAATCGTGAGATAATAGTTAGCAGCCTAATTTTTTTTTTACTTTTTCTTAAATAATCGTCAGACGCTGTCTAGATTACACTTTTTAACTATGCTTGTTGCCTTTGTTATCAAATTACCCGTCGATTGAGACCAATTTCAATAGGATTGAAAGAGTCTGGCTACCTCAAATCGTGAGATAATAGCAGCCTAATTTTTTTTTTTACCTTTTCTTAAATAATCGTCAGATGCTGTCTAGATTACACTTTTTAACTATGATTGTTGCCTTTGTTATCAAATTACCCGTCGATTGAGACCAATTTCAATAGGATTGAAAGAGTCTGGCTACCTCAAATCGTGAGATAATAGTTAGCAGCCTAATTTTTTTTTTTACTTTTTCTTAAATAATCGTCAGATGCTGTCTAGAATACACTCTTTAACTATGATTGTTGCCTTTGTTATCAAATTACCCGTCGATTGAGACCAATTTCAATAGGATTGAAAGAGTCTGGCTACCTCAAATCGTGAGATAATAGTTAGCAGCCTAATTTTTTTTTTACTTTTTCTTAAATAATCGTCAGATGCTGTCTAGATTACAGTTTTTAACTATGCTTGTTGCCTTTGTTATCAAATTACCCGTCGATTGAGACCAATTTTAATAGGATTAAAAGAGTCTGGCTACCTCAAATCGTGAGATAAGAGTTAGCAGCCTAATTTTTTTTTTACTTTTTCTTAAATAATCGTCAGATGCTGTCTAGATTACACTTTTTAACTATGATTGTTGCCTTTGTTATCAAATTACCCGTCGATTGAGACCAATTTTAATAGGATTGAAAGAGTCTGGCTACCTCAAATCGTGAGATAATAGTTAGCAGCCTAAATTTTTTTTTACTTTTTCTTAAATAATCGTCAGATGCTGTCTAGATTACACTTTTTAACTATGCTTGTTGCCTTTGTTATCAAATTACCCGTTGATTGAAACCAATTTCAATAGGATTGAAAGAGTCTGGCTACCTCAAATCGTGAGATAATAGTTAGCAGCCTAATTTTTTTTTTACTTTTTCTTAAATAATCGTCAGACGCTGTCTAGATTACACTTTTTAACTATGCTTGTTGCCTTTGTTATCAAATTACCCGTCGATTGAGACCAATTTCAATAGGATTGAAAGAGTCTGGGTACCTCAAATCGTGAGATAATAGTTAGCAGCCTAAATTTTTTTTTACTTTTTCTTAAATAATCGTCAGATGCTGTCTAGATTACACTTTTTAACTACGCTTGTTGCCTTTGTTATCAAATTACCCGTCGATTGAGACCAATTTCAATAGGATTGAAAGAGTCTGGCTACCTCAAATCTTGAGATAATAGTTAGCAGCCTAAATTTTTTTTTACCTTTTCTTAAATAATCGTCAGACGCTGTCTAGATTACACTTTTTAACTATAATTGTTGCCTTTGTTATCAAATTACCCGTCGATTGGGACCAATTTCAATAGGATTGAAAGAGTCTGGCTACCTCAAATCGTGAGATAATAGTTAGCAGCCTAAATTTTTTTTTACTTTTTCTTAAATAATCGTCAGACGCTGTCTAGATTACACTTTTTAACTATGCTTGTTGCCTTTGTTATCAAATTACCCGTCGATTGAGACCAATTTCAATAGGATTGAAAGAGTCTGGCTACCTCAAATCGTGAGATAATAGTTAGCAGCCTAAATTTTTTTTTACTTTTTCTTAAATAATCGTCAGACGCTGTCTAGATTACACTTTTTAACTATGCTTGTTGCCTTTGTTATCAAATTACCCGTCGATTGAAACCAATTTCAATAGGATTGAAAGAGTCTGGCTACCTCAAATCGTGAGATAATAGTTAGCAGCCTAATTTTTTTTTTACTTTTTCTTAAATAATCGTCAGACGCTGTCTAGATTACACTTTTTAACTATAATTGTTGCCTTTGTTATCAAATTACCCGTCGATTGAGACCAATTTCAATAGTATTGAAAGAGTCTGGCTACCTCAAATCGTGAGATAATAGTTAGCAGCCTAATTTTTTTTTTACTTTTTCTTAAATAATCGTCAGACGCTGTCTAGATTACACTTTTTAACTATGCTTGTTGCCTTTGTTATCAAATTACCCGTCGATTGAGACCAATTTCAATAGGATTGAAAGAGTCTGGCTACCTCAAATCGTGAGATAATAGTTAGCAGCCTAATTTTTTTTTTACTTTTTCTTAAATAATCGTCAGACGCTGTCTAGATTACACTTTTTAACTATGCTTGTTGCCTTTGTTATCAAATTACCCGTCGATTGAGACCAATTTCAATAGGATTGAAAGAGTCTGGCTACCTCAAATCGTGAGATAATAGTTAGCAGCCTAATTTTTTTTTTACTTTTTCTTAAATAATCGTCAGATGCTGTCTAGATTACACTTTTTAACTATGATTGTTGCCTTTGTTATCAAATTACCCGTCGATTGAGACCAATTTTAATAGGATTGAAAGAGTCTGGCTACCTCAAATCGTGAGATAATAGTTAGCAGCCTAAATTTTTTTTTACTTTTTCTTAAATAATCGTCAGATGCTGTCTAGATTACACTTTTTAACTATGCTTGTTGCCTTTCTTATCAAATTACCCGTTGATTGAAACCAATTTCAATAGGATTGAAAGAGTCTGGCTACCTCAAATCGTGAGATAATAGTTAGCAGCCTAATTTTTTTTTTACTTTTTCTTAAATAATCGTCAGACGCTGTCTAGATTACACTTTTTAACTATGCTTGTTGCCTTTGTTATCAAATTACCCGTCGATTGAGACCAATTTCAATAGGATTGAAAGAGTCTGGGTACCTCAAATCGTGAGATAATAGTTAGCAGCCTAAATTTTTTTTTACTTTTTCTTAAATAATCGTCAGATGCTGTCTAGATTACACTTTTTAACTACGCTTGTTGCCTTTGTTATCAAATTACCCGTCGATTGAGACCAATTTCAATAGGATTGAAAGAGTCTGGCTACCTCAAATCTTGAGATAATAGTTAGCAGCCTAAATTTTTTTTTACTTTTTCTTAAATAATCGTCAGACGCTGTCTAGATTACACTTTTTAACTATAATTGTTGCCTTTGTTATTAAATTACCCGTCGATTGAGACCAATTTCAATAGGATTGAAAGAGTCTGGCTACCTCAAATCGTGAGATAATAGTTAGCAGCCTAAATTTTTTTTTACTTTTTCTTAAATAATCGTCAGACGCTGTCTAGATTACACTTTTTAACTATGCTTGTTGCCTTTGTTATCAAATTACCCGTCGATTGAGACCAATTTCAATAGGATTGAAAGAGTCTGGGTACCTCAAATCGTGAGATAATAGTTAGCAGCCTAAATTTTTTTTTACTTTTTCTTAAATAATCGTCAGACGCTGTCTAGATTACACTTTTTAACTATGCTTGTTGCCTTTGTTATCAAATTACCCGTCGATTGAAACCAATTTCAATAGGATTGAAAGAGTCTGGCTACCTCAAATCGTGAGATAATAGTTAGCAGCCTAATTTTTTTTTACTTTTTCTTAAATAATCGTCAGACGCTGTCTAGATTACACTTTTTAACTATAATTGTTGCCTTTGTTATCAAATTACCCGTCGATTGAGACCAATTTCAATAGTATTGAAAGAGTCTGGCTACCTCAAATCGTGAGATAATAGTTAGCAGCCTAATTTTTTTTTTACTTTTTCTTAAATAATCGTCAGACGCTGTCTAGATTACACTTTTTAACTATGCTTGTTGCCTTTGTTATCAAATTACCCGTCGATTGAGACCAATTTCAATAGGATTGAAAGAGTCTGGCTACCTCAAATCGTGAGATAATAGCAGCCTAATTTTTTTTTTTACCTTTTCTTAAATAATCGTCAGATGCTGTCTAGATTACACTTTTTAACTATGATTGTTGCCTTTGTTATCAAATTACCCGTCGATTGAGACCAATTTCAATAGGATTGAAAGAGTCTGGCTACCTCAAATCGTGAGATAATAGTTAGCAGCCTAATTTTTTTTTTTACTTTTTCTTAAATAATCGTCAGATGCTGTCTAGAATACACTCTTTAACTATGATTGTTGCCTTTGTTATCAAATTACCCGTCGATTGAGACCAATTTCAATAGGATTGAAAGAGTCTGGCTACCTCAAATCGTGAGATAATAGTTAGCAGCCTAATTTTTTTTTTACTTTTTCTTAAATAATCGTCAGATGCTGTCTAGATTACACTTTTTAACTATGATTGTTGCCTTTGTTATCAAATTACCCGTCGATTGAGACCGATTTTAATAGGATTGAAAGAGTCTGGCTACCTCAAATCGTGAGATAAATGTTAGCAGCCTAAATTTTTTTTTACTTTTTCTTAAATAATCGTCAGACGCTGTCTAGATTACACTTTTTAACTATGCTTGTTGCCTTTGTTATCAAATTACCCGTCAATTGAGACCAATTTCAATAGGATTGAAAGAGTCTGGCTACCTCAAATCGTGAGATAATAGTTAGCAGCCTAATTTTTTTTTTACTTTTTCTTAAATAATCGTCAGACGCTGTCTAGATTACACTTTTTAACTATGCTTGTTGCCTTTGTTATCAAATTACCCGTCGATTGAGACCAATTTCAATAGGATTGAAAGAGTCTGGCTACCTCAAATCGTGAGATAATAGTTAGCAGCCTAAATTTTTTTTTACTTTTTCTTAAATAATCGTCAGATGCTGTCTAGATTACACTTTTTAACTACGCTTGTTGCCTTTGTTATCAAATTACCCGTCGATTGAGACCAATTTCAATAGGATTGAAAGAGTCTGGCTACCTCAAATCTTGAGATAATAGTTAGCAGCCTAAATTTTTTTTTACTTTTTCTTAAATAATCGTCAGACGCTGTCTAGATTACACTTTTTAACTATAATTGTTGCCTTTGTTATCAAATTACCCGTCGATTGAGACCAATTTCCATAGGATTGAAAGAGTCTGGCTACCTCAAATCGTGAGATAATAGTTAGCAGCCTAATTTTTTTTTTACTTTTTCTTAAATAATCGTCAGACGCTGTCTAGATTACACTTTTTAACTATGCTTGTTGCCTTTGTTATCAAATTACCCGTCGATTGAGACCAATTTCAATAGGATTGAAAGAGTCTGGCTACCTCAAATCGTGAGATAATAGCAGCCTAATTTTTTTTTTTACCTTTTCTTAAATAATCGTCAGATGCTGTCTAGATTACACTTTTTAACTATGATTGTTGCCTTTGTTATCAAATTACCCGTCGATTGAGACCAATTTCAATAGGATTGAAAGAGTCTGGCTACCTCAAATCGTGAGATAATAGTTAGCAGCCTAAATTTTTTTTTACTTTTTCTTAAATAATCGTCAGATGCTGTCTAGATTACACTTTTTAACTACGCTTGTTGCCTTTGTTATCAAATTACCCGTCGATTGAGACCAATTTCAATAGGATTGAAAGAGTCTGGCTACCTCAAATCTTGAGATAATAGTTAGCAGCCTAAATTTTTTTTTACTTTTTCTTAAATAATCGTCAGACGCTGTCTAGATTACACTTTTTAACTATAATTGTTGCCTTTGTTATCAAATTACCCGTCGATTGAGACCAATTTCCATAGGATTGAAAGAGTCTGGCTACCTCAAATCGTGAGATAATAGTTAGCAGCCTAATTTTTTTTTTACTTTTTCTTAAATAATCGTCAGACGCTGTCTAGATTACACTTTTCAACTATAATTGTTGCCTTTGTTATCAAATTACCCGTCGATTGAGACCAATTTCAATAGTATTGAAAGAGTCTGGCTACCTCAAATCGTGAGATAATAGTTAGCAGCCTAATTTTTTTTTTACTTTTTCTTAAATAATCGTCAGACGCTGTCTAGATTACACTTTTTAACTATAATTGTTGCCTTTGTTATCAAATTACCCGTCGATTGAGACCAATTTCAATAGTATTGAAAGAGTCTGGCTACCTCAAATCGTGAGATAATAGTTAGCAGCCTAATTTTTTTTTTACTTTTTCTTAAATAATCGTCAGATGCTGTCTAGATTACACTTTTTAACTATGATTGTTGCCTTTGTTATCAAATTACCCGTCGATTGAGACCAATTTCAATAGGATTGAAAGAGTCTGGCTACCTCAAATCGTGAGATAATAGTTAGCAGCCTAATTTTTTTTTTTACTTTTTCTTAAATAATCGTCAGATGCTGTCTAGAATACACTCTTTAACTATGATTGTTGCCTTTGTTATCAAATTACCCGTCGATTGAGACCAATTTCAATAGGATTGAAAGAGTCTGGCTACCTCAAATCGTGAGATAATAGTTAGCAGCCTAATTTTTTTTTTACTTTTTCTTAAATAATCGTCAGATGCTGTCTAGATTACACTTTTTAACTATGATTGTTGCCTTTGTTATCAAATTACCCGTCGATTGAGACCGATTTTAATAGGATTGAAAGAGTCTGGCTACCTCAAATCGTGAGATAAATGTTAGCAGCCTAAATTTTTTTTTACTTTTTCTTAAATAATCGTCAGACGCTGTCTAGATTACACTTTTTAACTATGCTTGTTGCCTTTGTTATCAAATTACCCGTCAATTGAGACCAATTTCAATAGGATTGAAAGAGTCTGGCTACCTCAAATCGTGAGATAATAGTTAGCAGCCTAATTTTTTTTTTACTTTTTCTTAAATAATCGTCAGACGCTGTCTAGATTACACTTTTTAACTATGCTTGTTGCCTTTGTTATCAAATTACCCGTCGATTGAGACCAATTTCAATAGGATTGAAAGAGTCTGGCTACCTCAAATCGTGAGATAATAGTTAGCAGCCTAAATTTTTTTTTACTTTTTCTTAAATAATCGTCAGATGCTGTCTAGATTACACTTTTTAACTACGCTTGTTGCCTTTGTTATCAAATTACCCGTCGATTGAGACCAATTTCAATAGGATTGAAAGAGTCTGGCTACCTCAAATCTTGAGATAATAGTTAGCAGCCTAAATTTTTTTTTACTTTTTCTTAAATAATCGTCAGACGCTGTCTAGATTACACTTTTTAACTATAATTGTTGCCTTTGTTATCAAATTACCCGTCGATTGAGACCAATTTCCATAGGATTGAAAGAGTCTGGCTACCTCAAATCGTGAGATAATAGTTAGCAGCCTAATTTTTTTTTTACTTTTTCTTAAATAATCGTCAGACGCTGTCTAGATTACACTTTTTAACTATGCTTGTTGCCTTTGTTATCAAATTACCCGTCGATTGAGACCAATTTCAATAGGATTGAAAGAGTCTGGCTACCTCAAATCGTGAGATAATAGCAGCCTAATTTTTTTTTTTACCTTTTCTTAAATAATCGTCAGATGCTGTCTAGATTACACTTTTTAACTATGATTGTTGCCTTTGTTATCAAATTACCCGTCGATTGAGACCAATTTCAATAGGATTGAAAGAGTCTGGCTACCTCAAATCGTGAGATAATAGTTAGCAGCCTAATTTTTTTTTTTACTTTTTCTTAAATAATCGTCAGATGCTGTCTAGAATACACTCTTTAACTATGATTGTTGCCTTTGTTATCAAATTACCCGTCGATTGAGACCAATTTCAATAGGATTGAAAGAGTCTGGCTACCTCAAATCGTGAGATAATAGTTAGCAGCCTAATTTTTTTTTTACTTTTTCTTAAATAATCGTCAGATGCTGTCTAGATTACACTTTTTAACTATGATTGTTGCCTTTGTTATCAAATTACCCGTCGATTGAGACCGATTTTAATAGGATTGAAAGAGTCTGGCTACCTCAAATCGTGAGATAAATGTTAGCAGCCTAAATTTTTTTTTACTTTTTCTTAAATAATCGTCAGACGCTGTCTAGATTACACTTTTTAACTATGCTTGTTGCCTTTGTTATCAAATTACCCGTCAATTGAGACCAATTTCAATAGGATTGAAAGAGTCTGGCTACCTCAAATCGTGAGATAATAGTTAGCAGCCTAATTTTTTTTTTACTTTTTCTTAAATAATCGTCAGACGCTGTCTAGATTACACTTTTTAACTATGCTTGTTGCCTTTGTTATCAAATTACCCGTCGATTGAGACCAATTTCAATAGGATTGAAAGAGTCTGGCTACCTCAAATCGTGAGATAATAGTTAGCAGCCTAAATTTTTTTTTACTTTTTCTTAAATAATCGTCAGATGCTGTCTAGATTACACTTTTTAACTACGCTTGTTGCCTTTGTTATCAAATTACCCGTCGATTGAGACCAATTTCAATAGGATTGAAAGAGTCTGGCTACCTCAAATCTTGAGATAATAGTTAGCAGCCTAAATTTTTTTTTACTTTTTCTTAAATAATCGTCAGACGCTGTCTAGATTACACTTTTTAACTATAATTGTTGCCTTTGTTATCAAATTACCCGTCGATTGAGACCAATTTCCATAGGATTGAAAGAGTCTGGCTACCTCAAATCGTGAGATAATAGTTAGCAGCCTAAATTTTTTTTTACTTTTTCTTAAATAATCGTCAGACGCTGTCTAGATTACACTTTTTAACTATGCTTGTTGCCTTTGTTATCAAATTACCCGTCGATTGAGACCAATTTTAATAGGATTGAAAGAGTCTGGCTACCTCAAATCGTGAGATAATAGTTAGCAGCCTAAATTTTTTTTTACTTTTTCTTAAATAATCGTCAGATGCTGTCTAGATTACACTTTTTAACTATGCTTGTTGCCTTTGTTATCAAATTACCCGTCGATTGAGACCAATTTCAATAGGATTGAAAGAGTCTGGCTACCTCAAATCATGAGATAATAGTTAGCAGCCTAAATTTTTTTTTACTTTTTCTTAAATAATCGTCAGACGCTGTCTAGATTACACTTTTTAACTATGCTTGTTGCCTTTGTTATCAAATTACCCGTCGATTGAAACCAATTTCAATAGGATTGAAAGAGTCTGGCTACCTCAAATCGTGAGATAATAGTTAGCAGCCTAATTTTTTTTTTACTTTTTCTTAAATAATCGTCAGACGCTGTCTAGATTACACTTTTTAACTATGCTTGTTGCCTTTGTTATCAAATTACCCGTCGATTGAGACCAATTTCAATAGGATTGAAAGAGTCTGGCTACCTCAAATCGTGAGATAATAGTTAGCAGCCTAAATTTTTTTTTACTTTTTCTTAAATAATCGTCAGATGCTGTCTAGATTACACTTTTTAACTACGCTTGTTGCCTTTGTTATCAAATTACCCGTCGATTGAGACCAATTTCAATAGGATTGAAAGAGTCTGGCTACCTCAAATCTTGAGATAATAGTTAGCAGCCTAAATTTTTTTTTACTTTTTCTTAAATAATCGTCAGACGCTGTCTAGATTACACTTTTTAACTATAATTGTTGCCTTTGTTATCAAATTACCCGTCGATTGAGACCAATTTCCATAGGATTGAAAGAGTCTGGCTACCTCAAATCGTGAGATAATAGTTAGCAGCCTAAATTTTTTTTTACTTTTTCTTAAATAATCGTCAGACGCTGTCTAGATTACACTTTTTAACTATGCTTGTTGCCTTTGTTATCAAATTACCCGTCGATTGAGACCAATTTTAATAGGATTGAAAGAGTCTGGCTACCTCAAATCGTGAGATAATAGTTAGCAGCCTAAATTTTTTTTTACTTTTTCTTAAATAATCGTCAGATGCTGTCTAGATTACACTTTTTAACTATGCTTGTTGCCTTTGTTATCAAATTACCCGTCGATTGAGACCAATTTCAATAGGATTGAAAGAGTCTGGCTACCTCAAATCATGAGATAATAGTTAGCAGCCTAAATTTTTTTTTACTTTTTCTTAAATAATCGTCAGACGCTGTCTAGATTACACTTTTTAACTATGCTTGTTGCCTTTGTTATCAAATTACCCGTCGATTGAAACCAATTTCAATAGGATTGAAAGAGTCTGGCTACCTCAAATCGTGAGATAATAGTTAGCAGCCTAATTTTTTTTTTACTTTTTCTTAAATAATCGTCAGACGCTGTCTAGATTACACTTTTTAACTATGCTTGTTGCCTTTGTTATCAAATTACCCGTCGATTGAGACCAATTTCAATAGGATTGAAAGAGTCTGGCTACCTCAAATCGTGAGATAATAGTTAGCAGCCTAATTTTTTTTTACTTTTTCTTAAATAATCGTCAGACGCTGTCTAGATTACACTTTTGAACTATGCTTGTTGCCTTTGTTATCAAATTACCCGTCGATTGAGACCAATTTCAATAGGATTCAAAGAGTCTGGCTACCTCAAATCGTGAGATAATAGTTAGCAGCCTAATTTTTTTTTTACTTTTTCTTAAATAATCGTCAGACGCTGTCTAGATTACACTTTTTAACTATGCTTGTTGCCTTTGTTATCAAATTACCCGTCGATTGAGACCAATTTCAATAGGATTGAAAGAGTCTGGCTACCTCAAATCGTGAGATAATAGCAGCCTAATTTTTTTTTTTACCTTTTCTTAAATAATCGTCAGATGCTGTCTAGATTACACTTTTTAACTATGATTGTTGCCTTTGTTATCAAATTACCCGTCGATTGAGACCAATTTCAATAGGATTGAAAGAGTCTGGCTACCTCAAATCGTGAGATAATAGTTAGCAGCCTAATTTTTTTTTTTACTTTTTCTTAAATAATCGTCAGATGCTGTCTAGAATACACTCTTTAACTATGATTGTTGCCTTTGTTATCAAATTACCCGTCGATTGAGACCAATTTCAATAGGATTGAAAGAGTCTGGCTACCTCAAATCGTGAGATAATAGTTAGCAGCCTAATTTTTTTTTTACTTTTTCTTAAATAATCGTCAGATGCTGTCTAGATTACACTTTTTAACTATGATTGTTGCCTTTGTTATCAAATTACCCGTCGATTGAGACCGATTTTAATAGGATTGAAAGAGTCTGGCTACCTCAAATCGTGAGATAAATGTTAGCAGCCTAAATTTTTTTTTACTTTTTCTTAAATAATCGTCAGACGCTGTCTAGATTACACTTTTTAACTATGCTTGTTGCCTTTGTTATCAAATTACCCGTCAATTGAGACCAATTTCAATAGGATTGAAAGAGTCTGGCTACCTCAAATCGTGAGATAATAGTTAGCAGCCTAATTTTTTTTTTACTTTTTCTTAAATAATCGTCAGACGCTGTCTAGATTACACTTTTTAACTATGCTTGTTGCCTTTGTTATCAAATTACCCGTCGATTGAGACCAATTTCAATAGGATTGAAAGAGTCTGGCTACCTCAAATCGTGAGATAATAGTTAGCAGCCTAAATTTTTTTTTACTTTTTCTTAAATAATCGTCAGATGCTGTCTAGATTACACTTTTTAACTACGCTTGTTGCCTTTGTTATCAAATTACCCGTCGATTGAGACCAATTTCAATAGGATTGAAAGAGTCTGGCTACCTCAAATCTTGAGATAATAGTTAGCAGCCTAAATTTTTTTTTACTTTTTCTTAAATAATCGTCAGACGCTGTCTAGATTACACTTTTTAACTATAATTGTTGCCTTTGTTATCAAATTACCCGTCGATTGAGACCAATTTCCATAGGATTGAAAGAGTCTGGCTACCTCAAATCGTGAGATAATAGTTAGCAGCCTAATTTTTTTTTTACTTTTTCTTAAATAATCGTCAGACGCTGTCTAGATTACACTTTTTAACTATGCTTGTTGCCTTTGTTATCAAATTACCCGTCGATTGAGACCAATTTCAATAGGATTGAAAGAGTCTGGCTACCTCAAATCGTGAGATAATAGCAGCCTAATTTTTTTTTTTACCTTTTCTTAAATAATCGTCAGATGCTGTCTAGATTACACTTTTTAACTATGATTGTTGCCTTTGTTATCAAATTACCCGTCGATTGAGACCAATTTCAATAGGATTGAAAGAGTCTGGCTACCTCAAATCGTGAGATAATAGTTAGCAGCCTAATTTTTTTTTTTACTTTTTCTTAAATAATCGTCAGATGCTGTCTAGAATACACTCTTTAACTATGATTGTTGCCTTTGTTATCAAATTACCCGTCGATTGAGACCAATTTCAATAGGATTGAAAGAGTCTGGCTACCTCAAATCGTGAGATAATAGTTAGCAGCCTAATTTTTTTTTTACTTTTTCTTAAATAATCGTCAGATGCTGTCTAGATTACACTTTTTAACTATGATTGTTGCCTTTGTTATCAAATTACCCGTCGATTGAGACCGATTTTAATAGGATTGAAAGAGTCTGGCTACCTCAAATCGTGAGATAAATGTTAGCAGCCTAAATTTTTTTTTACTTTTTCTTAAATAATCGTCAGACGCTGTCTAGATTACACTTTTTAACTATGCTTGTTGCCTTTGTTATCAAATTACCCGTCAATTGAGACCAATTTCAATAGGATTGAAAGAGTCTGGCTACCTCAAATCGTGAGATAATAGTTAGCAGCCTAATTTTTTTTTTACTTTTTCTTAAATAATCGTCAGACGCTGTCTAGATTACACTTTTTAACTATGCTTGTTGCCTTTGTTATCAAATTACCCGTCGATTGAGACCAATTTCAATAGGATTGAAAGAGTCTGGCTACCTCAAATCGTGAGATAATAGTTAGCAGCCTAAATTTTTTTTTACTTTTTCTTAAATAATCGTCAGATGCTGTCTAGATTACACTTTTTAACTACGCTTGTTGCCTTTGTTATCAAATTACCCGTCGATTGAGACCAATTTCAATAGGATTGAAAGAGTCTGGCTACCTCAAATCTTGAGATAATAGTTAGCAGCCTAAATTTTTTTTTACTTTTTCTTAAATAATCGTCAGACGCTGTCTAGATTACACTTTTTAACTATAATTGTTGCCTTTGTTATCAAATTACCCGTCGATTGAGACCAATTTCCATAGGATTGAAAGAGTCTGGCTACCTCAAATCGTGAGATAATAGTTAGCAGCCTAAATTTTTTTTTACTTTTTCTTAAATAATCGTCAGACGCTGTCTAGATTACACTTTTTAACTATGCTTGTTGCCTTTGTTATCAAATTACCCGTCGATTGAGACCAATTTTAATAGGATTGAAAGAGTCTGGCTACCTCAAATCGTGAGATAATAGTTAGCAGCCTAAATTTTTTTTTACTTTTTCTTAAATAATCGTCAGATGCTGTCTAGATTACACTTTTTAACTATGCTTGTTGCCTTTGTTATCAAATTACCCGTCGATTGAGACCAATTTCAATAGGATTGAAAGAGTCTGGCTACCTCAAATCATGAGATAATAGTTAGCAGCCTAAATTTTTTTTTACTTTTTCTTAAATAATCGTCAGACGCTGTCTAGATTACACTTTTTAACTATGCTTGTTGCCTTTGTTATCAAATTACCCGTCGATTGAAACCAATTTCAATAGGATTGAAAGAGTCTGGCTACCTCAAATCGTGAGATAATAGTTAGCAGCCTAATTTTTTTTTTACTTTTTCTTAAATAATCGTCAGACGCTGTCTAGATTACACTTTTTAACTATGCTTGTTGCCTTTGTTATCAAATTACCCGTCGATTGAGACCAATTTCAATAGGATTGAAAGAGTCTGGCTACCTCAAATCGTGAGATAATAGTTAGCAGCCTAAATTTTTTTTTACTTTTTCTTAAATAATCGTCAGATGCTGTCTAGATTACACTTTTTAACTACGCTTGTTGCCTTTGTTATCAAATTACCCGTCGATTGAGACCAATTTCAATAGGATTGAAAGAGTCTGGCTACCTCAAATCTTGAGATAATAGTTAGCAGCCTAAATTTTTTTTTACTTTTTCTTAAATAATCGTCAGACGCTGTCTAGATTACACTTTTTAACTATAATTGTTGCCTTTGTTATCAAATTACCCGTCGATTGAGACCAATTTCCATAGGATTGAAAGAGTCTGGCTACCTCAAATCGTGAGATAATAGTTAGCAGCCTAAATTTTTTTTTACTTTTTCTTAAATAATCGTCAGACGCTGTCTAGATTACACTTTTTAACTATGCTTGTTGCCTTTGTTATCAAATTACCCGTCGATTGAGACCAATTTTAATAGGATTGAAAGAGTCTGGCTACCTCAAATCGTGAGATAATAGTTAGCAGCCTAAATTTTTTTTTACTTTTTCTTAAATAATCGTCAGATGCTGTCTAGATTACACTTTTTAACTATGCTTGTTGCCTTTGTTATCAAATTACCCGTCGATTGAGACCAATTTCAATAGGATTGAAAGAGTCTGGCTACCTCAAATCATGAGATAATAGTTAGCAGCCTAAATTTTTTTTTACTTTTTCTTAAATAATCGTCAGACGCTGTCTAGATTACACTTTTTAACTATGCTTGTTGCCTTTGTTATCAAATTACCCGTCGATTGAAACCAATTTCAATAGGATTGAAAGAGTCTGGCTACCTCAAATCGTGAGATAATAGTTAGCAGCCTAATTTTTTTTTTACTTTTTCTTAAATAATCGTCAGACGCTGTCTAGATTACACTTTTTAACTATGCTTGTTGCCTTTGTTATCAAATTACCCGTCGATTGAGACCAATTTCAATAGGATTGAAAGAGTCTGGCTACCTCAAATCGTGAGATAATAGTTAGCAGCCTAATTTTTTTTTACTTTTTCTTAAATAATCGTCAGACGCTGTCTAGATTACACTTTTGAACTATGCTTGTTGCCTTTGTTATCAAATTACCCGTCGATTGAGACCAATTTCAATAGGATTCAAAGAGTCTGGCTACCTCAAATCGTGAGATAATAGTTAGCAGCCTAATTTTTTTTTTACTTTTCCTTAAATAATCGTCAGATGCTGTCTAGATTACACTTTTTAACTATGCTTGTTGCCTTTGTTATCAAATTACCCGTCGATTGAGACCAATTTTAATAGGATTGAAAGAGTCTGGCTACCTCAAATCGTGAGATAATAGTTAGCAGCCTAAATTTTTTTTTTTACTTTTTCTTAAATAATCGTCAGATGCTGTCTAGATTACACTTTTTAACTATGCTTGTTGCCTTTGTTATCAAATTACCCGTCAATTGAGACCAATTTCAATAGGATTGAAAGAGTCTGGCTACCTCAAATCGTGAGATAATAGTTAGCAGCCTAATTTTTTTTTTACTTTTTCTTAAATAATCGTCAGATGCTGTCTAGATTACACTTTTTAACTATGATTGTTGCCTTTGTTATCAAATTACCCGTCGATTGAGACCAATTTCAATAGGATTGAAAGAGTCTGGCTACCTCAAATCGTGAGATAATAGTTAGCAGCCTAAATTTTTTTTTACTTTTTCTTAAATAATCGTCAGACGCTGTCTAGATTACACTTTTTAACTATGCTTATTGCCTTTGTTATCAAATTACCCGTCGATTGAGACCAATTTCAATAGGATTGAAAGAGTTTGGCCACCTCAAATCGTGAGATAATAGTTAGCAGCCTAAATTTTTTTTTACTTTTCCTTAAATAATCGTCAGATGCTGTCTAGATTACACTTTATAACTATGATTGTTGCCTTTGATATTAAATTACCCGTCGATTGAAACCATATTCAATAGGATTGAAAGAGTCTGGCTACCTCAAATCGTGAGATAATAGTTAGCAGCCTAAATTTTTTTTTACTTTTCCTTAAATAATCGTCAGACGCTGTCTAGATTACACTTTTTAACTATGCTTGTTGCCTTTGTTATCAAATTACCCGTCGATTGAGACCAATTTCAATAGGATTGAAAGAGTCTGGCTACCTCAAATCGTGAGATAATAGTTAGCAGCCTAAATTTTTTTTTACTTTTTCTTAAATAATCGTCAGACGCTGTCTAGATTACACTTTTTAACTATAATTGTTGCCTTTGTTATCAAATTACCCGTCGATTGAGACCAATTTCAATAGGATTGAAAGAGTCTGGCTACCTCAAATCGTGAGATAATAGTTAGCAGCCTAAATTTTTTTTTACTTTTTCTTAAATAATCGTCAGACGCTGTCTAGATTACACTTTTTAACTATGCTTGTTGCCTTTGTTATCAAATTACCCGTCGATTGAGACCAATTTCAATAGGATTGAAAGAGTCTGGCTACCTCAAATCGTGAGATAATAGTTAGCAGCCTAATTTTTTTTTTACTTCTTCTTAAATAATCGTCAGATGCTGTCTAGATTACAGTTTTTAACTATGCTTGTTGCCTTTGTTATCAAATTACCCGTCGATTGAGACCAATTTTAATAGGATTAAAAGAGTCTGGCTACCTCAAATCGTGAGATAAGAGTTAGCAGCCTAATTTTTTTTTTACTTTTTCTTAAATAATCGTCAGATGCTGTCTAGATTACACTTTTTAACTATGATTGTTGCCTTTGTTATCAAATTACCCGTCGATTGAGACCAATTTTAATAGGATTGAAAGAGTCTGGCTACCTCAAATCGTGAGATAATAGTTAGCAGCCTAAATTTATTTTTACTTTTTCTTAAATAATCGTCAGACGCTGTCTAGATTACACTTTTTAACTATGATTGTTGCCTTTGTTATCAAATTAACCGTCGATTGAGACCAATTTCAATAGGATTGAAAGAGTCTGGCTACCTCAAATCGTGAGATAATAGTTAGCAGCCTAAATTTTTTTTTACTTTTTCTTAAATAATCGTCAGACGCTGTCTAGATTACACTTTTTAACTATGCTTGTTGCCTTTGTTATCAAATTACCCGTCGATTGAGACCAATTTCAATAGGATTGAAAGAGTCTGGCTACCTCAAATCGTGAGATAATAGTTAGCAGCCTAAATTTTTTTTTACTTTTTCTTAAATAATCGTCAGACGCTGTCTAGATTACACTTTTTAACTATGCTTGTTGCCTTTGTTATCAAATTACCCGTCGATTGAGACCAATTTCAATAGGATTGAAAGAGTCTGGCTACCTCAAATCGTGAGATAATAGTTAGCAGCCTAAATTTTTAATTAATAATTGACATTAATAATTGGTAATTAATACAGATTTTTCTGTTCAGCAACTGCGAAGATAATAGGGGGAAATGGCGTTTTTTTTAAAGTGTTTCATCTTAAATCAAAAACTACTTATTTAAGAAAAAAAAGAAAAACGGTGGTTTAATTAACAAATCAAGCCCTTTCACTTGACACACCACTCCATATAGCCCTACTTTAAATTTTCAGAGTCCCATTACGGAGCCCTTAAAAAAAAGTTAAAAAGGTACAAGATTTTTTAATGTTCAATAAGCTCGGGTAAGCTACTTTTAACACTATTACAAATTTAAAATCGATAGCAGCAGTAGTTCGTAAGATATCTGGCTGTGACAGACGGACGGACAAACAGACAGAGTCGCACCATACGGGTTCCTTTTTTTACCATTTTGGTACGGAACCCTAAAAAGAGTGTGTATATTCTCCGGCTACATTACATTACGATTAACTTAATGGACAGTTTTATACAATAATATTTTTCATATATTTTAACATGCAAATTTCTAAAATACATATATCAGATAAGAAGTTAATTTCACAATGTCCTATCCGTAACTTAATACATGGGAGCATCTATGTTTATTTTTCTAAGCAAAAACTTTATAACACATTGCCGTGAGAACTCCACCAATCATTTAGGTGAATTATTTCAAGTGCCTGAGATAAAACTAAAACTAAGGACGCCACTTACGCATCTTAACGAATAGATTAATTTAAGTACCTACCTACCTGCGTTTTTTAAGAGTCAATAGCTAGCACTTTTTAGTAAACTACATTTTAATTTTGACCACAATAAATTAAGTTTCGTTTTTTTTTAACGAACATCTTTTGCGATACCTACTTGATTTTTTTTGTATGTGGTTTTTTATCATATATCATATACAAGGCACAAATCACATTTACCCTGATTCTGGTCCTTTTTTAGTTTTGCATCTACGCCGTTATTTATTTCATCCGTAGACATAAAGCAATGTATATGAAATGCACGTAAGGGATCGTTCAACAATTACGTGATCATTTTTGGCCGTTTTTTTAACCCCCCCCCCCTATGTGATCACAGCGTAATCTTTTGTTTTAACCCCCCCCCCCTCGCCTTGATTACGTAATCTTCGTCCGTGCTTAAAATGTTTGCTGTTTATTAGCACTGACACGTATGTCATGTTTCTATGGGTCTTAAATTACCTACATTTGGAAAGAGGGTGTGTTAAAGCAAGGGTCGGCAACCTTTGGGCAGGCAAGGGCCACAAGGTAGCAAAATCGAGTAAAGGCGGGCCGCGTAACATACAAATATATATGAAATCACGCCTTTATCCTTTGCAGGGTAGGCAGAGCATCAACGGCCTTAAAACAGTTGTTTTCGCCACTTCTGACAAATGTTGAGGGACATTTCAGAAATTGTGAATCACTGTAGTGGCAGGTTGTCAGCCTATCGCCCAAAATTGCAATCCACTGAAATCCTTGAGTCCCTTAGTCGCCTCTTTACGAAATTTACGGAAAATAAATGAGTCGATGCTATTCTAATCCAGTATCACACGACAGCAAAAAGGCGGCGTCATAAAAAGTGTTAATACATTTTGTTAATTTTATAAAAAAAATGAGAAAGAATCACAGAAATAAAGCTAATCCAGTCATACAGAAAGGAGCCGTCTAAGGATGAAAAATTCAAATTTAAATTGGCTTTACAATAATGTTCTCTGATGGATGACTAAAGTAATTTGATTACTTTTCTAATTAAAAGTATTTCTAGCTAGTTCTACACCTTTTTAATTTTTTAGAAAATTTCTTTAGCTAACAAGTTATAAAATGATGAACTAATCATGGATGCTCCCCCCCCCTCCCCCAAATAATCCAATGTATATACAAGCACTCGACCCCCCCCCCCCCCCCCTTCTCCGGTGATCACGTAATTGTTGAATGATCCCTAAGCAAAGATTGCATTTAATTGTATCTCGAGGCTTAACTTTTCTAGAGCAAAATAAGCAGCGTTGATGCATGGCATCACTGTTTTCTAGCAAAACTTTTTTCAAAACAAGTCTGTACCTATTAAAATCTTTTTTGAAAAACTGTTTTCTCTGTGCCACGATGTTCTGGAAAATGTTGACTAGGATCGGTCCGCAGTTATAAACATCCTTTTGAATGTAGTGACTTATTGTTGTGGATGTGTCGAACTGAATATTATATTTTTTTATTTTCAAGAGACTATTCATTTTTGCAAAGTAAAGTGGTTCGTAATGTTTTTCATTTCCTAGGGGATCAATTATAGTCAAAGTTTTATGTTTAATAGATACAATGATCATGGTGTAATGGTCATGGCGGCAAATTGGTAAAACTGTATCTTTTTCTAAATCTATACGTATCATACCATAAAATGAATCGTTTAGTTTAATAACGTCAAATAAAAGGGAGGATCGTTCTACGGACACTAAATGATATTTACTTTTATTAAATATATGCAGTAAATGATCCATAACCATATTAATCAAGTAATTATTTTTATCAAGAGAAAGAAAATCTTCTATCAGTAAACATTTTGCTGGGGTTTGTGAAATGCCCTCCATATAGTTGACGACGTATCCTCTTCCTATGTTTTTATAATATTTTATGTCACCAACCAAACCATTATCCAAAATGTACATTTTTTGGGATGATAATTGAGTTGCTTTTTGTTCTACACACTGTGGACTTCCGCATCTGCAGCGCTTACAAATAAAATCTTTATTTAGTATATCGGGCGATGTACACCCATCTACTTCTTTCGCACATTTCTGATGCACCCACAAATCACATGTATCGCATTGGACCCAATTGGTTGTCAATCCGGTTGTCCATGTCCCGCGTCCACAATATAAACAGTTAACAATGTAATCATTATCTGGCGTGAGTAAGTCTGTTGCAGGACACAACTTTTTTAGATATCGTCCCTCAAAGTGACTAAAGGAACGTTTTCGTTTCTTGTTCCACTTTTCTTCTTCTTTCGGTAAATGTCGTGGTCGTTGTTGACATAAACCTTTTTTCTTTGAAATAAATATATGTTCCTTGTGGAGTGCCAAAACTTCAGACCGTAATATGCGAAAAAGTTGCGTACACTTTAACTTCGTGCGCCCGTTAAGGGTATGCTGCTTAAGTTGCCCAAAATAATTTTCCACGGGTGCATTACTCACTCTACTATTCTTTAGTAAATTTGTCCACATTGGAAGATACGGCAAGTATTTTTTTAATATAACCTGCGATAGCTCTAAACAATAAAATTCATTTTTGTTTTGGTCCCCATCCTCTAGACACAGATCTATGCCTTCTATGTTATCGAATTGATTTTTGAAAAACACATAAAAAAGATTTTTTTCGTAATTGCTTTCTGTACCCGAAGGAATTCTGGTTTTACTTGGATTATCGTCTGATTTTAGTAATGTTTCTATATTTTTTCTGTCCTTCAATAACTCTGCCAAATATTGTTTAGCCTCAATCACGCTGGTATTCTGAAACTTCGTTTTTAGTAAAATAAAAATACATTGAAAATACATCGAATAAGAATGAAATCTTTTGCCAACATTTCCTTAAAATACGATTTTTTCCTAATAACTGAACGATCAACGTCATTGCACATGCACTTTATTAGATGTGCAACACATAAATACAACGGCGTCAGTTCAAAAAAAGCGCCTTTTTCTGTTAAATATATAAAACAGTAATTTAGGTAGTCTACAAGAACTCGCTGATTAAATGACAAGCATATGGCATTTATTAGTGCAAAACTAAAATCAGTTACAACACCAGTAAACGTTGGCCAGCAACTTTCACTCAAGCAAAACATTTTAAAATCATTTAACATTTTGAAAATGGTATTTGTATCATGAACTGCTGAAATCATGTGAAAAACAGGAAATAGTCTCTCTGTTCTTTCTAGTTGTATTATTCCTGAATATAGCAATATTCTTTTTGATGCCTTTTTATCTCCCTTTATATCTCTAACTACGCTCCCCGTAGCATCGAAATACAACAAAGTTGGCCCTTCATGTTTTAAACTTATTATTTGTTCCTGGCTAAATACTTTTATACAGAAAGGAAATGAAATTTCTCTGATGAAATTTAAATGATCTTCCTGATATTGAATTAGATCTAGAACGTCATTTTTGTCTCTATCGTTATAAGCCATGGCTTCTGATCTTATTTTCCGTATCTGATTTGACATTTTGAAAATTCCGTGTTCGTGCAAGTAAACTTTTATTTAATTTTAAAATTTCTGTTTTCTTATAACCAAGTGGCTTATTACTAAGTAATTTTTTTTGGGTATCATTTAATTGATCAGCAAAATATTCATATTTTGGTCAGCAGAAAATTGTATTTGGTCAGCCAAAATAGCTAGTTGGTAAGCAACTTATGGTTAGCAAACATTTATAAATCAGGCTGCAATTAATGATATACTGAACTGCTCTAAATTATTTTGGCCAGCAAATTAAATATTTGAGCTGCATTAAGCGATCTACGGTTAATCAAATTTTGGTAAGCAATCAGTAGGTAAGCAAAATATTTCATTTTGTTCATCAAAAAAAGGGGGCAATAAAACCTAACTGGTCATTCACAAAATGGGCGCAACTATTCTGTCGCCAATCGTGTGCGTATTTTGTCATACGGTAATTGTCAGCTGTCAAGTAGCAGGTGTCACTGTAATATATACAGGGTGTCACTGTGATATATACTGGGTTTCACTGTGATATATACAGGGTGTTACTGTGATATATACTGGGTGTCACTGTGATATATACAGGGTGTCACTGTGTTATATACAGGGTGTAACTGTGATAGATACAGGATGTCACTGTGATATATACAGGGTGTCACTGTGATAGATACAGATACTAAAAATTAAGAAAAAATTGAAAATCTCGAAAACCAAGGGACTTTTACAAAACCTAAAAGTCGATTTTCTGAACCAGCCTAAGGTGCCCTCTTAGTGGTTAGAAGATTGGCTATTAATTACTGGACACCCTGTATAACACAGTGACACTCTGTATATATCACAGTGACATCTTGAATCTATCACAGTGACACCCTGTATATAACACAGTGATACCCTGTATAGTGATATCATCGTGACACCCAGTATATATCACAGTGACACCCTGTATATCTCAATTAAATTGCTTGTAATGCTGCGATATACTTGCAAGATTTCGCATGTACGTATATAGTAGCACCATCTATGGCTTGCAACTGGAAGTTAAGAGTTATGTGGTCACTTATACAAAATTTGATTTTTATAAAAAAATAGAGGGTGGAATAAAGATGTGAGCGGGCGAACGGCAGATCGTTGACAGCGGTTGAAATGAACAACGGACGCTAGACGGTTGTGAGAACGATTCTAAACTTATAATGTCATTTTTACGGAAATTACGGCATGTAGCTGTCGTTTAAGTGTTGTGAGTGCAGCGGAGTGTTAAGTCACGGGGTGAGTGTTACTCTGATAGTTTTGGTTTTGGACTATGAGAAATTGACGCGACTTAAGGGCGTTCCGTGTTCTGTATATTCAGTGATTTAGTGAATGATGTTTGTTCACAGCATTTGGAAACGCCCTTTCCCTCGTTTGGAGAAATCAAAGCATCGACACTTGATACCGCAAGTAGCTACTTCATAGGGAGCCATATAGTTAGCAAATTTCGCCACAGTTAACAACACACGGTTGGTCTAGTGGACTGGGTGGTCGACTTGGAAGCAAGAGACCGCGGGATCAAATCCTGCCTACGCACTGCAAAGTTCTTTTTGCATTTTTGTTTTATTTTTTTTTGTTTTGTTTATCTTTTGGTTATTGTTTATTTTAAGTTTTATTTTAAGGTTTTCTTTTAAAAGATTTTATTTAGTTTATTTTTAAGTTCATATTTTGTTTCCTGTACAATCGGTTTTGAGTGTTAGGTTTGGCAAATGCTTAATTCAGGGTTGTCACTTTTTTAATGTAATTGATATCTTTATTATAACTGCAAAAATTGTATTTCAACCTTTGTTTTCTTGATCCGTCCTTAGACCAACGAACCTGACTCATTACATGCTTACAGACATGTTTTCTCTGCTGACAGTGACATCCTGTATCTATCACAATGACACCCTGTATATAACACAATGGCACCCTTTATATATCACAATGACATTCTGTATATATCACAGTGACATCCTGTATACATTATAGTGACACCCTGTATATAAATAACACAGTGACACCCTGTATTTATAACAGTGACACCTACTTAGTATATATCACAGTGACACCCTGTATATCTCAATTAAACTCTCTGCTGACCAATTGTAAAATCTTGCTGCCCAAGTTATTATTTTGCAGCTCGACTGGTTATTAGGCAGCCAAATGATAAAAAAAGCAGATTAATATTGGTTAAAATGTTAACCGTTTTTAAATTGTTTGCTGAACAAGAGTTGCCGCCCGATTTTTATTTATTGCCAGCCAAAGCTTTGTATGCTGCCCAAATGATTTAACTGCTTATTTTTTTTTGCGGATCAATTTTAATAACGGCTGACCAAAAAATTACTTTTCATTTTTTTTTAACCAACTTCCTTTGTATCCCTCTGACATGCATTGTTACGTTTTCTGTATGACTAAAATTTATATTTTCGCTGAAAACCGATAATTTTCGATTATTTTCTATGTAAAGCTTGAATTTTTTACAGTTTTTATGATTACAAAGAGCTTTAATCATTATTTTTTTATTTTTTAAATATTTTATGTACTTAAAAATAATCTGACAAGTATTGTTTACCTCTTTCTCAATGAGTTTTCTTATAACAAATGGATACGTTTCAGACACTAGTTTTTGATTTTTAAATATTTCGACTTGACAGCTGGTTTGGATTTGGCTGATGCTGGCTTCGACACCCCTAGCCAGATTGACGTGCTGCTGGGTGCGGACGTCCTAGGGAGAGTCTTGCTCACCAGCAAACGGACCCTACAGCCTGGTGGTCTAGTGGCCTTGGACACCATGCTGTGATGGGTCAGGTGTTGGCGGTTCCTCCACCTCCTGCTGAGGAGAGCTGCTTGGTTGGAACTGCGCTCTCAGAAGCCGTGCAACGGTTCTGGGAGATTGAAGAACCGCCTACCGCGCCGCGGATGAGTCCGGAGCAACAGGAGTGCGAGTTGTTTTACCAGAATAACACTGGCCGCCTCCGCTCTGGTCGGTTCATAACTCGACTTCCTTTGCTTACCCATCAACCACCCTTGGGTGCTTCTCGCGCATTGGCTGAGAAGCGGCTGGTCTCGATGGAGCGCCGCATGAGAAGAGACCCGCTCTTCCGGCAGAAGTATGTGGACTTCATGAGGGAGTACGAGGGGTTAGGACATATGTCGGTGTCTAACCTGGACTGGCGTACGGTTGAACACTACTTCCTGCCTCACCACGCCGTCCTGAAGTCCCCGGATTCCAAGATTCGGGTGGTCTTCGATAGCTCCGCGGCCACTTCGACGGGCGTGTCCTTGAACCAGTGCTTGCATGCAGGTCCGAAGCTGCACAAGGACATAACGGACATCCTAACGAATTTTAGGAAGCACCAGGTGGTGTTTGTCGCTGACATCCGGATGATGTTCCGGCAGACTGTGATCCATCCTGAAGACCGTCGGTATCAGCTGATCTTGTGGCGTGAGAGCCCTGATGAACCGATGTTGGTGTACGAGCTGAATACGAACACGTACGGCCTGAAGAGCAGCCCGTACATCTCAATTCGTACTTTGATTGAATTGGCGGCCCGAGAGCGACTGAGGTTCCCTCGAGCGTCCGCCATTTTGGAACGGGACCTGTTTGTAGATGACGTGTGCACCGGGGCAAACAGCGTCGAAGAAGCTTTGGTTCTACGGAACGAGTTGGTTGAACTCTTGCGGACTGGTGGCTATGAGTTGCGGAAATGGTTGTCCAACTCACCGGCACTGTTGGCCGGCCTCCCCGAGGAGCACCAGCAGGACCCGCACCTCTTCGAGAACGCCGAGAACCCACACATGTTATCGGTCCTGGGCGTGCAGTACCGACCAGTCCAAGATGTGTTTACCTATCGGGTGGAACTGGATTCCCCGAAGGTCTGGACAAAGCGGCTTGTTCTGTCTACGGTGGCCAGAACGTACGATCCAAACGGATGGATCACACCGGTCATCTTCACGGCCAAGGCGTTTATGCAGCGCCTGTGGGTAGTCCCACTGGGCTGGGATGACCCGCTCTCCGGAGACTTGTTGAGCGATTGGGAGACCTACTTCTCCACGCTCACGGAGATCAATCAGGTCGAACTGCCGCGTAAGTTGTTGCCTGCAGGCAAATGCAGGGCTACCCTTCACGGGTTTTGCGACGCCTCCGAGCGCGGATTTGCAGCTGCCGTCTACTTGAGAACGGTCAGCTCCGCCGGAGCGGTCGACCTGCACTTGGTCATGGCGAAGAGCAAGGTCCCTTCGGACGCGTTGGACGATTCCGAAGTTGGAATTGGCGGGTGCCGCTCTTCTCGTGCGCTTGATGAACCATGTGGCCTCCACCCTGAAGGACACAGTGGACCTTGCGGAGGGTGCCTACGCATGGACGGACAGTCAAATTGTCTTGTGCTGGCTGAAGTCGTCAGTCCATAGCTTGGAGGTATTTGTGGCCAACCGTGTCTCGCAGATCCAGAACTCTGAGACTGCATTGGTTTGGAGACACGTGCCTGGTGAAATGAACCCAGCTGACGTGGCATCCAGGGGCTGTTCAGCACCTGAGCTTGTTGCCCACTCACTGTGGTGGAAACCAAATTGGTTATTGGAAAGGGAGACAAACTGGCCTGCCAGTTGTGTGATTGGGACCCCATCTTCTGGCTTGAAGGTCCACCTTGTCGAGACAGCTCCAGCGCCAGACACCGCTTGGTTGCTAGAACGGTACAGCTCCCTCGACAAGCTTGTTGGAGTGACCGCTTGGGTCACCTTGCGGAGGGTGCCTACGCATGGACGGACAGTCAGATTGTCTTGTGCTGGCTGAAGTCGTCAGTCCATAGCTTGGAGGTATTTGTGGCCAACCGTGTCTCGCAGATCCAGAACTCTGAGACTGCATTGGTTTGGAGACACGTGCCTGGTGAAATGAACCCAGCTGACGTGGCATCCAGGGGCTGTTCAGCACCTGAGCTTGTTGCCCACTCACTGTGGTGGAAACCAAATTGGTTATTGGAAAGGGAGACAAACTGGCCTGCCAGTTGTGTGATTGGGACCCCATCTTCTGGCTTGAAGGTCCACCTTGTCGAGACAGCTCCAGCGCCAGACACCGCTTGGTTGCTAGAACGGTACAGCTCCCTCGACAAGCTTGTTGGAGTGACCGCTTGGGTCAAGCGATTCATACACAATTGTCGTCACCCTGACAACCGGTCACGTGGTAGTGTTCTCGCCAGTGAAGAGCGGAGTACCGCCCTACTTCATTGGATTCGGATTGTACAGGAAGAACACTTTGGGTATGTGTTGAAGACCTTACGGAAAGGGCGACCCAAATTGCAGAAGGCGATAGCTCGCCTCAACCCGTTTGTGGACGAGTCAGGAGTACTCCGGGTTGGAGGACGGCTTCGTAATGCGAGTTTGTCGTATTCGGCGCGCCACACCATATTGTTGCCCAAGAAGGGGCACTTGGTGGATTTGTTGGTGACCGATCGCCACCTTAAGAACTCCCATGCCAGCTGCAACGCGCTTTTGGGCATTCTACAGCGGGAGTTTTGGATCTTGAACAGCCGGAGACTTGTGCGGGGCATCGTGTTTCCGTGCTTGCCTTGTTTCAGACTCAAGGCAGCCACGCCACGATGCAGCCTCAGATGGGTGACCTACCACCGGATAGGGTCACTGAGGCTAGACCCTACTCCAGGGTTGGAACGGACTTCGCCGGACCCTTCTTGGTGAAAACTTCGCAACTTCGCAACGCGAGGACGGTAAAGGCGTATCTGTGCGTTTTCGTATGTCTGTCCACCAAGGCAGCGCATCTTGAACTTGTTAGTGATCTTTCGACGGAGGCCTTTATTGCTGCTTTGGATAGGTTTGTCTCACGTAGGGGACTCCCGTCTCTGATCCGGTCGGATTGTGGCACCAATTATAAGGGCGCCGACCGATACTTACAAGATGTTGTAAAATTTTTGTTAGAAAATAAGATTGAATTTGGAACAGACCTCTCCCGTCGGGGTATCACCTGGACGTTTGATCCGCCAGGCTGCCCCCACTGGGGTGGAATCTGGGAGGCCTGTGTTAAGCAAGCCAAGGCACATATGTACAGGGTTGTTGGTCAAACTATTTTGACCTTTGAGGAACTGGCGACGTTGTTTTGTAGAATTGAGGCGGTGCTCAATTCCCGTCCGTTGTGTCCGCTCAGTTCCGACCCAAATGACTTGGAGGCGTTGACTCCAGGTCATTTCCTTATTGGTCAGCCACTTGCAGCGTTGCCAGAGCACCCCCTCAGGGAAGTAAAGAGCTCTCGTTTGTCGCGCTACCAAATGTTGCAACAAATGTCTCAGAACTTTTGGGCCCGATGGTCATTAGAGTATTTGCATGTCTTGCAGCAGCGCCTTAAGTGGACTGACAAAACCAGTCCCCCAAGGTTGGTGACCTAGTGCTAGTTAAGGAGGCTAACCTACCGCCACTGCGTTGGCGCCGGGGGCGCATTGTTAACTTGTTTCCTGGTAAGGACCAGACGCCCCGGTTTGCCGAGGTCATGGTGGGGGACTCGGTTCTCAAGCGAGCGGTAGCAACGCTGTCGCGACTTCCCCTAGTATAGCGGACCGGCTTAGAGGCCTGTCCGAGGCGGGTGTTTGTTACGTCCCTACGTTAATCAGAAGTATCCGATGACAGGACACTTGTCAATGTCAAAAGAATTATAACCTCAATATACTTTGACAGCTCGAAAACGCGGTATTCATGACGTCTGTCCTGTCACACACTCTTACGGTTTTGCGACAAGGAAACGCGTTGCTCGCGATCGGTTTTCCTCTTGGATGTCGAATTAGTGGATTTTGTGATTGTTTTGTGTGCACGAACGATTGGTGTGAACAATTAAGTGCTAGCCTTGTTTTCGCGCCGCGAACGGCACATATTTTGGAGTCCGGACCAGAGATTGGAATCGCCTGGGCGGCGACCTGGCCTGCTGGAAGCCCATTGAAGAACCTTGACGAGACTTTGACTCTTTGACTGACCCGACTGTGACTTTACTAGACAAAATTAAGCCTGCGGTCAGCGGTCGATTGGGGTAAGTGAAAATTATTCTTAACCGTGTCAGAGTCTCTTTCGAACTCCGCAATCGGAGTCCCATTCTACTCGAGACACCCGGGTCCCGTGTGGAACATCACGATATGAGGTAGCCAGACTCTTTCAATCTTATTGAAATTGGTCTCAATCGACGGGTAATTTGATAAAAAAGGCAACAAGCATAGTTAAAAAGTGTAATCTAGACAGCGTCTGACGATTATTTAAGAAAAAGTAAAAAAAATTTAGGCTGCTAACTATTATCTCACGATTTGAGGTAGCCAGACTCTTTCAATCCTATTGAAATTGGTCTCAATCGACGGGTAATTTGATAACAAAGGCAACAATCATACTTAAAAAGTGTAATCTAGACAGCATCTGACGATTATTTAAGAAAAAGTAAAAAAAAATTAGGCTGCTAACTATTATCTCACGATTTGAGGTAGCCAGACTCTTTCAATCCTATTGAAATTGGTCTCAATCGACGGGTAATTTGATAACAAAGGCAACAAGCATAGTTAAAAAGTGTAATCTAGACAGCGTCTGACGATTATTTAAGAAAAAGTAAAAAAATTTAGGCTGCTAACTATTATCTCACGATTTGAGGTAGCCAGACTCTTTCAATCCTATTGAAATTGGTCTCAATCGACGGGTAACTTGATAACAAAGGCAACAATCATACTTAAAAAGTGTAATCTAGACAGCATCTGACGATTATTTAAGAAAAAGTAAAAAAAAATTTAGGCTGCTAACTATTATCTCACGATTTGAGGTAGCCAGACTCTTTCAATCCTATTGAAATTCGTCTCAATCGACGGGTAATTTGATAACAAAGGCAACAAGCATAGTTAAAAAGTGTAATCTAGGCAGCATCTGACGATTATTTAAGAAAAAGTAAAAAAAAAATTAGGCTGCTAACTATTATCGCACGATTTGAGGTAGCCAGATTCTTTCAATCCTATTGAAATTGGTCTCAATCGACGGGTAATTTGATAACAAAGGCAACAAGCATAGTTAAAAAGTGTAATCTAGACAGCCTCTGACGATTATTTAAGAAAAAGTAAAAAAAAAATTAGGCTGCTAACTATTATCGCACGATTTGAGGTAGCCAGACTCTTTCAATCCTATTGAAATTGGTCTCAATCGACGGTTAATTTGATAACAAAGGCAACAAGCATAGTTAAAAAGTGTAATCTAGACAGCGTCTGACGATTATTTAAGAAAAAGTAAAAAAAAAATTAGGCTGCTAACTATTATCACACGATTTGAGGCAGCCAGACTCTTTCAATCCTATTGAAATTGGTCTCAATCGACGGGTAATTTGATAGCAAAGGCAACAAGTATAGTTAAAAAGTGTAATCTAGACAGCATCTGACGATTATTTAAGGAAAAGTAAAAAAAAAAATTAGGCTGCTAACTATTATCTCACGATTTGAGGTAGCCAGACTCTTTCAATCCTATTGAAATTGGTCTCAATCGATGGGTAATTTGATAACAAAGGCAACAAGCATAGTTAAAAAGTGTAATCTAGACAGCATTTGACGATTATTTAAGAAAAAGTAAAAAAAAAATTAGGCTGCTAACTATTATCTCACGATTTGAGGTAGCCAGACTCTTTCAATCCTATTGAAATTGGTCTCAATCGACGGGTAACTTGATAACAAAGGCAACAATCATACTTAAAAAGTGTAATCTAGACAGCATCTGACGATTATTTAAGAAAAAGTAAAAAAAAATTTAGGCTGCTAACTATTATCTCACGATTTGAGGTAGCCAGACTCTTTCAATCCTATTGAAATTCGTCTCAATCGACGGGTAATTTGATAACAAAGGCAACAAGCATAGTTAAAAAGTGTAATCTAGACAGCATCTGACGATTATTTAAGAAAAAGTAAAAAAAAAATTAGGCTGCTAACTATTATCGCACGATTTGAGGTAGCCAGATTCTTTCAATCCTATTGAAATTGGTCTCAATCGACGGGTAATTTGATAACAAAGGCAACAAGCATAGTTAAAAAGTGTAATCTAGACAGCATCTGACGATTATTTAAGAAAAAGTAAAAAAAATTTAGGCTGCTAACTATTATCGCACGATTTGAGGTAGCCAGACTCTTTAAATCCTATTGAAATTGGTTTCAATCGACGGGTAATTTGATAACAAAGGCAACAAGCATAGTTAAAAAGTGTAATCTAGACAGCGTCTGACGATTATTTAAGAAAAAGTAAAAAAAAATTAGGCTGCTAACTATTATCACACGATTTGAGGTAGCCAGATTCTTTCAATCCTATTGAAATTGGTCTCAATCGACGGGTAATTTGATAACAAAGGCAACAAGCATAGTTAAAAAGTGTAATCTAGACAGGGTCTGACGATTATTTAAGAAAAAGTAAAAAAAAATTTAGGCTGCTAACTATTATCTCACGATTTGAGGTAGCCAGACTCTTTTAATCCTATTGAAATTGGTCTCAATCGACGGGTAATTTGATAACAAAGGCAACAATCATAGTTAAAAAGTGTAATCTAGACAGCATCTGACGATTATTTAAGAAAAAGTAAAAAAAAAATTAGGCTGCTAACTATTATCTCACGATTTGAGGTAGCCAGACTCTTTCAATCCTATTGAAATTGGTCTCAATCGACGGGTAATTTGATAACAAAGGCAACAAGCATAGTTAAAAAGTGTAATCTAGACAGCGTCTGACGATTATTTAAGAAAAAGTAAAAAAAAATTTAGGCTGCTAACTATTATCTCACGATTTGAGGTAGCCAGACTCTTTCAATCCTATTGAAATTGGTCTCAATCGACGGGTAATTTGATAACAAAGGCAACAAGCATAGTTAAAAAGTGTAATCTAGACAGCATCTGACGATTATTTAAGAAAAAGTAAAAAAAATTTAGGCTGCTAACTATTATCTCACGATTTGAGGTAGCCAGACTCTTTCAATCCTATTGAAATTGGTCTCAATGGACGGGTAATTTGATAACAAAGGCAAAAATCATAACTAAAAAGTGTAATCTAGGCAGCGTCTGACGATTATTTAAGAAAAAGTAAAAAAAAAATTAGGCTGCTAACTATTATCTCACGATTTGAGGTAGCCAGACTCTTTCAATCCTATTGAAATTGGTCTCAATCGACGGGTAATTTGATAACAAAGGCAACAAGCATAGTTAAAAAGTGTAATCTAGACAGCGTCTGACGATTATTTAAGAAAAAGTAAAAAAAAATTAGGCTGCTAACTATTATCTCACGATTTGAGGTAGCCAGACTCTTTCAATTCTATTGAAATTGGTCTCAATCGACGGGTAATTTCATAACAAAGGCAACAATCATAGTTAAAAAGTTTAATCTAGACAGCATCTGACGATTATTTAAGAAAAAGTAAAAAAAAATCTAGGCTGCTAGCTATTTTCTCACGATTTAAGGTAGACAAACTCTTTCAATCCTATTAAAATTGGTCCCAATCGACGGGTAATTTGATAACAAAGGCAACAGTCATAGTTTAAAAGTGTAATCTAGACAGGTTCTGACGATTACTCATGTTCTTAAATTGATTTTAAATTAATTGGGCTGCTAACTTTGTGAAGTTAGCAGCCTAAATATAAGTTGACTTCTGTATTTGGTCGGGTTATTTTGGGCTGCTAGGTTTGGGCTGCTAACTTCACGCCGATAAAAATATCTGCAACTAATAAATTAGGACCTTATATAAATATAAACTAATGCTATGTCTTACGGACTATACCTCAGTAAAGAAGTCTTGCGTGGAGGATTTCTTTTGATCAACTTTCAGTGACAACCTTGCAAAATGTTCTTTCCAGCGAGCCAACAATCCGCGGTGCGTTATGCACCCTTACGCAGCTCTTCGCCTCAATCGGGGTATTCGTCATGTACTTCCTGGGCACCGTGGTCGACTGGCGACCAGCTGCCCTCATCTGTCTCATAGCACCTATTCTCTCCATGCTTTTAGTCCTGCTTGTAAGTACTCTTAAGATCATCTTTACCTAAACAAACTAAGTATTGAAATGAGAACCTACAAACGAGACAAAAATAAAATGTAAATGTTTATACTTAAATAAATACATATAGTTACTTAGTACAGGCAGACGCTATTGAACACACACTTAGGACGAACAAAGGTGTCAGTTATTGCTCAAATTGAATCATGCTAAGAGCATATATTGTGTCTGGACATACCAAAATATAACAGGTATCGAAAGTGTATACCACTGTATGTAACCACACTGTGTTAACCACTTTACAAAACAAGATGAGAACCAAAACATGAATTCGGCCATTCATTCGTCAGCGTCATTCATTACTGATATTTACTCAAAGCATATACTTTTTCTGCTTTTTGATAATAAAAAAAAATATTTCGGACGACGTGATCCATATTTTGTTAGTATTATATAATTCTTCAGTTGTTTTGTGCAGACAAAATGTGTCAAGTTATGAAATAAACCACATTTTAACCAAAATTGATGTCGTTAAAATAAAATAAAAATAATGCTTTATCATTTATTTAGGTATTGCGTGACAAAGCGTAGCATCATAAGCCACAGATCACCAACCAACGTTCCATTTATAAGATTGCTGACAAACAAGATAACTCCATTCACTACTTTGTCCAGGTCCCCGACTCACCAGTCTGGCTACTGGTCCACGGGAAGGAGAAAGAGGCCCTCAAGTCGCTATGTTATCTCCGCGGATGGACTACACCCGAGAATGTTCGCGAGGAATTTGATGATCTCGTCGTATATGCCAAGAATCTACAGCAGTGCGTCATCTGTCAACAACAACAGACTAATGATAAAATGCCAACCGATTGTGAACATCAAAATATGAATGTTATTAAGAGGTAACGTATTTATTACTTAGTTTCTAATGAAATAGACCAACTAAACGTGAGAAGATTTTCCCACTGCGTTACAATATGGGATGTTTTAAAAAGGGTGTCATCAAACTTCTTCGAGATCGACTACGCATTGATAACGCATCCAGCGTTGCAGATGTCTATAGGCGACAGTGATCACTTTGGACTGTTTACCTGTTTGCCAGTCTAAGGCAATAAATAGTACATTGTGTATCAAGGGCGGTAAGTAAGGAATTACAAACGAGTGTTTGTTACAAGGCCGAGACGAAGCCGAGGGCTTTAATAACACGAGTTTGTTTGTACACACAATGTTTTTCATCACACTTGTGAGGAAATCTGATTAAAATAACCTTACTTAACCTAAATAAAATTGTAAAACTGACAGTGACACTAGTGAAAAATATCCACAGACAATGCGAATGTCAAGTCACGTTCGGAAACCATAACGGTAAAGACCTAAAACAGTTGATTTTATATTTGCAAAATACTGAAATACACTATTTAAACATTAAATTGATGTTACAGAAATATGTGTTTATATGTATTTGCAATAACAGTTCTCTTTAAATAAATATTTCAGTGATAAAAGTTAAAAAAGTAAATTGGCATTTCCTAGCACACGACAAATAAGAGTAAAACAAAACCATCGTTTCAAATTTAAAAAGAAAACCATTACGCCCTACGTCGTAATAAGTCATTTACGGCCCGCAGAACCTACGTGTAATGACACCATTTTCGAGCAAGTGTGATGAAAAGAAAATGTTGTACTTTTACTTAGAAAACTACCGTGAGACTCAAACATATTAAGACTAAGTGAATGCCGCATGCTCCCGAAACGTGTCGAGTAGATGTCTCGTCTTTTGTACAACGTGAGTGACCCGTTTTTAATTCAATATGTTGTACTTGTTTATAGGTTTATACTGAAGTTCAGATATGTGATGCTGTGTAAGGAGACGCTCCGACCTCTGCTCCTCATATTGCTGTACTTTTTATTCCTGGTGATGAGCGGCCTGGTTCCAACGAGACCAAACATGGTCAATGTGTGTGGAGCCCTCGGAATGGCAGATGATGGAAAGAATGTTGTGGTACGAATCATTTTCAACTATAAACTACGCAATAATTTTCACAATGTAATTTAGACATCCGAGTGCTTGAGGCACTTATCCCACCGCCGGTGAGTAAACGAGTAAAATTGGGCGAGTAACAGTTAATTGCGGGTTGACGAGGTACAGTCAGCGTCAAAATACATCCGTAGGATAATAGGCAAACCAAATTTAGGAGGGTATTCTTGCTTGAGTCACAACAAACGATCGCTCGTGTGACAGCCATAAAAACGCTTTTCTAGTTTTAGTTATTGACGCATTAATTTTTCAAAGTATTTTAATGTACGCCTTGATTAATGTTTTTTACAACAGTATAAGTTATTTTTTAATGCGTTGCCTACGTCCAAAGTTGTAAATTTTTGTTTGAGCAAAACCGCAAGTGGGACACGGGAAAAAGTGGTAGATTTCGCCATTTTTAGGATTTCAAATAGATTTTTGTCGGAATCAATTGATATTTAAGGTATTGTAATGTATTTATCCAGTACTATATAACGTATAGAATGCAAATATATATGAAACAATACTCTATGTTAAATATACTTGAAATTAAACCCACGTGACAGCAAAAAACGCTCCTTTGAAAATTGACCCAAAACCAATCAAAAATATCAAGGTACCTATCAAGAAAAAAAAATCTTTTGCCGGCTTTGTTTGACATTATGTTATATAAATTTTACTCACTTACTCCCCGGTCGGGTGGTGGGACAAATGTCTGACACTGCAGCAGCTGCCATCTCGAATGTTAGATCTTTAGCAATAGAAGTGAAAGTAGTGTGTCAACTATTGTGCATGCGCGTGTCAAACACTAGGACAAACGTCCTAGGGAGGTAAGGTAAACACCTTACTTAGAAGTGGGGGGTGGGTTATAATAAAAACGTTTTTCGTTTTATTGTGAAACAGTAATGCGAGTATTGTCAAAAACATACATGTAGGTACTTCGCCTACATAGTCCTTCGTCTTAGTCCGTTCACATAACAAAACTTTGTTTGGTTATTTTAAAATCAATCTAACAACTCGCTTTGAAATATGTCCTAGTCCAAAGGGACGTATTGCTATTCTTTACTTACTTGTATTTGTAGTATAAATACTTGTATTGCCTTGAGCAGTAACAAAAATTGTGGAGCTGTAAACGTTAAAACAAAAATCTTTTACATAATGACGTTAAAACTATCAATTTCTCTCATTTGTAAAGTAAGTAACCGGAACTATTATGTTGTCAACTTGTGAAGTCCTCAAAATTTACAAGAAATTAATATTAACTAATTCTGAATACAATGAAACAAAATTAAAAAAAAAAAAAACAAACTAAAGTAACGGACTTTAGATGAACCTATTCAATAACAAATGTATTAGTTACTATAAAAAGTTAATCCTAATCGTTATATGTTAGGGTGTCCAGGAAAGCAAATCTCCATAACTCCATACAAACTTTGAAGCCAAGTCGGCACGCGTTCTCATCATCACAGAGACTTAAATGTTGTATACCAGTATATTTGAGTAGTTAAAAAATATTTGAGGGGAGATTGTTTTAATTTTTTTTTGTAATGCTAAAAAAGTTGTAACTACAAAAATATTATGGTATATAAATTTCAATTCTCTGTGATGATGGGAACCCGTGCCGACTTGACTTCAAAGGTTGTATGGAGATTTGCTTTCTGGGACACCCTATTATAGTATAGGTATCCAAATCGCAAAGTGTCTATAATATTTAAAGAGTTCCCTCGATTTTTCCAAGAACCCATCATTAGAACCTGATCTGGTACCAATATGGGATCACTTGCGAGATACTCTTCAAAATAAAATAAAGAAAAAACAATTCGTGATTGGCAGAATTGCACAACAAACATATAAAAAAAAAACATTTGAAGTTGAATTCAGAACCGGCCATTTTGAAATCGATTATAGTACATTGTGCACCGAGGGTAGTAAGAAGGGGATTACTAACGAGAGTCTATTAGAAGCCCGACGCCGTAGGCGGAGGGCTTTTAATGACTCGAGTTTGTAATCTTCTTACTGCCCGTGATACACACAATGTTTTTCATCACATTTGCGAGGAAAAAAAAAATAAAACATAAAAATGAAATAAACTAAACGCACCCGCTAAGAGACAACTTCAACCGTCAACTTTTTCAATATAGGTAGTCTTCCACAGATAATGCTAAGAACTGCGTTTAGTTTTTAAACTTGACAGGCAATGTCGCCAGATTGTACCGATTTTCAAAATAAAATTTTAAACTAAATTAATTTAATTGCATTAAAATAATCGCAAAAACTACGGAAATAATAGTAAAATATACCATATAAGTTTTATTTTACAATAAAATTGGTTTTGTAGCCAAGTTTTGAAGATGTGAAATAGCCTTGGCTGATTTGAAACCTCCTTAGTCTGAAATGACGTACGACTTTTAAAACTAAACTCATAACTCCCGAGGGAGTTATAGATTTTCATACAGTTTTTCCTCCCGTGGGAGTTATAGATATTTGTAACCCACGGGGGGTAAATCGGCTCGAGTTGGTCTATAAGCGCGCGTGTTATAACACCCTTTACGAGCAAGTGTGATGAAAAAATTATTACTCCTCTTTTCAGAGGCATAAATTCATTTTCTTTTTGAATTCATTTCAATAGATATAGCTACCATTTTTTTCGGTGACAATAATTGTACCAGTTGACAAAACTTGTTTATTTACATGCTTCGTGTTTTTAACCTCATTCGTTCCATTTTTCCTTTCAGCTTATGGTCGGCATACTGACGTTAGCTACTAGCATCGTGATGATTGGATTCATCAAAATCTTCGGCAAGCGCAAACTGGCTCTTATCTCTATGCTCGGTGCGGCTATCGCTTGTGTTGGTCTTAGTGCTTACGCGAGGAAATATTTAGATGCTTCTGTCTTCTCCTACGATATAACTACGTTTCCTGAAATCAAGAGCTATGTGCCGCTCGTTTTGTTCTATTTGATTGCCATATTCAACGGATTTGCAGTACCATGGGTGCTGCTTGGAGAAGTATTTCCATTTAGGTGAGATATCCTGTTCAAACCTATATAGCTACTTATTTAATTTTTGGTATTGTTATCTTTTTAGCGGGACATAATAGCTAAGATTTTTTCACCAAACCCGTCGTAGTAATCTTTTAATGGAAGTTAAGTTCGTACATAACTCCTCAGACGCGTGTCATCATGTTTTTTTCTAATTTCCCCTATGTAATGCCAAAATAAATTAATGCCTAAATTTTGTAATTCAATTGTTATTTTGCAAAAAGTGTTTTTAGGGTTCCGTACCTCAAAAGGAAAAACGGAACCCTTATAGGATCACTCTTGTGTCTGTCTGTCTGTCTGTCACAGCCAATTTGCTCCGAAAGTACTGGTCCGAATGAGTTGAAATTTGGTACATATATTAAAATTACTGACATGTCATCAAAATATATGAATTTTAATCATGGGGGCCACTTTTGGGGGGTCTTTCTCAAATTAATCGTGTGACCTATTAAATGAAAGAATCTCAAATATATTTTTTTTATAATTTTTTATCAATAGTTTTGAAGTTGGACGTACGGAACCCTCTCCGCGCGAGTTTAACTCGCACTCCGGTTTTTTTTTTTAATTCAAGTTTGTTTGTCCTTGTTGCAGAAGTCGAGCCACTGCTCAAGGCATAGCTGCGGCACTTAACTACGTAGTCACCTTCATCGCCACTAAAACATTTATCAATTTAGAAACGAGCACTCATCTATGGGGAACTTACGCTGTGTATGCTGCCTTCAGCTTCTTAGGAACTATATACTTATACTTCTTTTTACCGGAAACCGAAGGAAAGAGTTTACAGGAAATTGAATCGTACTACAGTGGCGAACTGAAGACTTTCGCCGATGATCCCATAATCAACCTGTTTAAGAGATTTAAGAGATAGTCGTTATTTCCAATAATGTATTGTGTTTCAGAGATCAAGACTTATTATATATCTTTGACCTTATGAGGCTTTCATAATTTATTGGTTGTCTCTGAGCTGAGCTTGAAGTTTGTGCCAAATGTTTCAGTAATCTTGGTTTTTTAAGCATGCAAGAATAGTGACGTTTACATAACTAAAACAGTCCCAGAAAGCGTCCGAACTAAACTTCACTTCACCGTGTTTTCTCTTTTTTTATTGAATTCTATCTAATATTTACTAGTACTTATATTGGTTTTCTCGCTTGTATTTATTTTTATTTATTTATTTAAGTTTTACTGCACGAAACGCAAAACTACAATTGGAGGGCTTAATGTCTCAAGGCATTAATCTAGCAGTTAACCACTATGTATTCATTACTGTCTTCTTAATTTAAGGTGAATCGTTTCTTCCACGTAACGTTTAGCTCCGACACTTTCATATGCATGTTGACGTCCAGAATTTGTTAACTATAATACATAAGTTTACCTAAATAATAAACACGTTTTAACAATTTTTGTTTCTATAAACTAGAAACTAAGATATTTTATTGGTATAAAGTATATAATTAACGAGTATTTCAAATATTGTCGTTATGTACCAGTGTACCAATTACATTTGTAGATAACTTAAAAATCTTTCGTTTGAGATGAAGTTATAAGACTAAGCTATCTATAAGAGAAATTGGTAAACTGCAATTGATCTAACCGAAAATTACCTATATCTTAAATACAAAATAGTGAATGTAAAAAATCGGCAAGGCGCAATTTTACTGTGACGGATCTTCAATCTTGGTCATGAATAATGGTACATTCAGCTGGTTGTCCCACAGTACAGCCAAGAACGGCTTGTCTGCTTTGAATACAACGGATGGGTTGTCATACGACAGCGCTACGACTGCAACCACTGTAGATGCAGCAGCTGTGGCACCCTGCTCATCTATTGACATCATGGCAGAATGTACTGCTGAGGAGACTTGGGGTGAGGTGGAACGGTACAAGCCGATGTTGTTAAGCTCTGATGCTGGTGAAAACATTTTTGTGATGCCCATCTGAAAATAACAGGAACATCTGTAGATACTTAGTCCTATTCTACATTTGTGAAATAATACAGTTAAAACCACATTATATAACTAACGAGAACTTTTCTATTCGTAAATTGAAATAGAAAATTGGATCAATGTTTTCCCTCGGGTAAGAGAGACATTATTGCAGTGGCTTCGAAGTTGTGCCTCTTCTTGTGTTATCCCTCACACCCGTCCTGAACTTATTTAAAACTCGAGCCATGACTTCGTTCGCGGAGGTGAAATAACTTAAATGTATCTTTTTGCTTCGGCTAAGTCTGGTAAAATGTATTCTATTTTTTAACCGGGGTCATAATCTGCACATCGAATTTCATGAAAATCTGCCCGGTAGTTTTTGCGTGATGCGCGCACAAACAAACAGACAAACCGACAAACAATTAAAAATTCCATAAACCAATTTTTACGTTTTATTACTAATTTATTTTTAACACTCTCCTATGATTATTTTTTTGTTTACAAATACAGTCTTTCTACGATTTAATTGTACGTATAGATTCAAATATCAGCTATAAAACTAAGTAAGGACTTGGCAGAATTACCTTTGCGAAAATGGGTTTCAGATTAGTATTACTGCGTACTGTGAATTTGGGTATTTCCAGAAGGACGTCCTGACGTCGCATATTCTGATAGTCTGCTAGAGCGTCAGCAGTGAGCGCTGCCAACACAGCCGTGACATCGGCACCAGGGACAGGCAGCAACATGACGAGGGAATATTGCTGATTCTGCAAATAAATTCTACATAAACACATACTTTATTAACACAAAAATATGCAGTAAGTCAACGCAAAGGATTATTCAGATTTAGGCCTTTATTTGGCTAGAGTTTCAACCATGGCCAAGAACCCAATATGGTTTCGTAGCACTTTAGTGACAGAGTATCTACTCTCTACTGTCATCTGACAGTACATTTAGTTAGCACCACATTTGTATCTGATGTCGTTAATGCCAGGTGCAAATTAGCTGATAGTCGAACTTAAAATGTAATTACATTACATTCGGTTAATTAACCTAACCGCGGTGACATAAATATGGTGGAAATCGCTTTCGATTTCCACCTACCCGGTCGCTACTTCCTTATACTATAATAATATGTTTTTTTTTTATTTTTATTTATTGTGTTAAGGATCTTTATACACTAAGTACATACCGGCCCTATAAAGACAAAGATATCATGAAAAAACAACCAGTACTGCTTATTTTGTTAAGCTACCTAGACCTACCTAAACTTGCTTTTTATTGTGGCTTGGTTTCTCGTACGCACTTGATTTATAGTGCTAGTACACAGTACAAGTAGCTGGAGCATTGTAGCTGGAGCATAGCAGTTACTATTGCGTGTGCTTATACACGGTGGAAGTAACTGAGGCAAGTAAAGGCGTATCGTTACGTTACTTACATGAGTGGCTCACGCTGGTACTAGCTCGAGTTGTTGGACACGCAATAGTACATTATGATAAGAGTGGGCTTTGTTGGTCATTACAGTCGAGGCTGTGTTGCACAGCCCGAGCCGTCAGGCGAGGGCTATAATAGCCGAGACTGTAAGACCAATGCCCACGAGTATCATACGACGTTTTTCAACCCACTTGTGAGAAAAAAATTACAAAAACATTAAATTATTAGAACAATTATTGAAAACATTTTTTGGTCTGAGCCGTCACTTTTACCTGGAATAAATATATCACATCGAGCTCGGCTTATATTCATTGGCCAACTCATTAGATCTAGTACCTACGCCAAAAATATGTTTAATAAGAACGGATGGGTTTTTTTGTTGTGTTTCTATTGAATGAAATTTTCATAGGCTTACTTACACAACGTAGAGGCAACGCAACGGCGGAAAACTCAAACAGCCAGAAATATGCACAATATAATAAACCGAGTAACTATGTATTTCTATAGAGAATTTTAAATAATGAATTACTAAACATATTGTAATTTATGCTTGCACTTTGATGAAATTTATGCTTTTATCATATTTTGTTTTGGCTGAAACAAGTTTATTCATCTACAAAAATGATAACCTTTTTTGGGATAAAAACCTCTTTTTGGGGATTAAAAAGAAATTGTAATATGCAAAACACTAGTGCGGTAATGTAAAGTAAAACGCACTAGTGCGTAATAAACCGCGTTCCGGGTATAAGAATAAGGAAATTATAGACACTTTACGAGCAAGTGTGTTGAAATAGTACATTACATAACTAGGGTGGTAATACAAAGAAAGACCGAGATCGCAGAAGTTCGCGGCCCGAGCTGAAAGCGAGGGACGTAAATGTGCGATTGAGGGCTTTCTTTATTACCTCCCGTGTTGTGTACATCATTTTATGTCTACACTTGGACAGAAAGCGGTTTTTTCCGTACGCGCAGCGTGCGGAAAAAGCCACTTTATGGCCAGATGTGGCATAAACTTCTATATACCATTATTTACTCGTTGCATGTAATGTAATATAACCTGCACAGATACCTCAATATGCGCAAGCTACTTGCAGGTATCTCTCGCTAATCTTAACACTTTCCCGGTTGCATCCGCAGCTATATACAGCAACAGAGCCCGAGGTCGGCTTGCTATCATTTTCTTGTACACTTCGCACCATCTTCTGCTCCATTAATATTGGTATTCTCATGTAATCCTTACCTCGAACGGCAGAACGACTACTATCGCGTTATTGTCCTTGTCCAAACCAGCCCTGAACCCACTCCGGAGCGTCATGAAAGGCACGGATTTCTGCTGCCCATTGCTCAGATAGAAATCCTGCTGCGATGTCGCTTGAGGCTTGAACATGGTCTCCCATAGACCCTTGAAATATAGCGCGTTTGCTAGCACCAGTTGAGTGTCGGGACTAATGGAATCTGTAATTTATAATTCAATTGTTTATTGACTTTAAGAACCCTCCACACAAAGGCTGACTAAGAAACAACAATCAATTGCAGAGTACCAAGGAAAGTTAATGAAGAACCGACATTATAGATATATCTACTATTTTTAGCAAAGCCTTGGTCTGAATTCTCCTTTTCTTTTTGTTATGACATAGGAAAGGAAAGATTAAAACTAAACTCCGCTACCAGGTACTGAATAGGCGCCACCAACACGATTGACATCATAGCCTTAAAACACTACAGCAACCATACGGTTCGAATTATACATACATTGTTAGAGAGCTTTTACAGCATGACTCGTATCAGATATCGCCTACTGACTGCAATACAATTTTTTTTTTCATTTTTTTGTCACGTACTTAGTACCTGACAAGAAAAAATGAAAAAAAAAACGTTTTTTTTTTTGAGATGTGGCCGTATTGCAGTCAGCAGGCGATATAAGAAATACCGACCACCGCAAAAAGTTGCGGCGATCTTTTCCAAAGGCATCCTACAGGCTCAGTACATTTGATATATTTTTATACGACCAGGGCCGTATTTGGGGGAGGGCAGGAGGGGCTACTGCCCCGGGCCTCCACAACACTTCCCTAATAAGCAGGGGCCTCCACTAGTTCATTAGGGGCCTCCGCTCCTTCGTTGTCCCAGGGCCTTCACACCTCCAAATCCGGCCCTGTATACGACTATATTTGTGATTCGAGTCGCTTAGCTCTTCATGCAAAAATAAACGGCCGTATCTTTTTTTCTTTGATTTTTTTCACAGCTTGAAGAGACCGTAGACCTGAGTATAATACTCAGTGAGTATACTCGATATCTTCACACGTTCCCGAGATAAAGGGTCTTGACAGACGGACAACGAAGTGATCTTATAAGGGTTTCCTTTTTCCCTTTTTAGGTACGGAACCCTAAAAAAAGAGGGTTAAGGATCATCTTCAACATGATCAATATTTTTTAAATGTTTTTCATTTCATAGTTTAAATTTAATACATTTTTCTACGCAAAACAACATGTGCCGTATATAGTCAGTGCCATCTATTAGCATGGTTCGAAACTAATGCTTTAATTATGTCCTAAAAATATTTTTAATTTTGGCTATTTGCATGCATGCATGCGCGGAATAATTGTACAAAGCCATCAAATGAATCACATTTCAACCAAATTTTAAACTCTGAAAACTGATTCATAGTCGTGTTTCTTCCCATTTAAATAAGTCAATAAAATTACTTTATGCTCAGGCAATAGGCACTTCTTACCTGGTGACACCAGCTTGTCGATGTTATCGTTTGTCTTACTGGCTATCCAGGAGTTGATCTTTCGCGCTGCTAAATCAGAGTTTTCAAAACTGATACGCGATACTTCACTGCCGAAGTTTTGAACGGCAAAGTTCTTGAAATCACGGCTAAGTTCAAAGGAGTCCGAAGCGAAGATGCTGCTCGCCGATCGTAATACGTTGCGTTGGTTACCTCGTTTCTGAAAACATAACACATAAAACTCTTCAGTATTCCAAAATTTCCAACACTGGAAACTTTTGGCATTATTCAATACCATTAGGTCAGCACAGTATACATAATAGCGATACCTTTAGACTCAAAGGCATTAAATCAATGCTCAAAGGACGTAAACGCCGTAGGTTCTAATGGAGCTTACGCCCTTTGAGTCTAAAGGTATCGATATGTGTGCGCGTGTACGAACGCACTACAAGCACAGTTTTACGAATGCGTAGGAATGCTCCAGTACGGATCGCACCGTCTGCGCCTCAACCTTGAATAGGTATCGTGCGCTCGTAAAGAGCCTCTAACAGGGAAGGGAAGCCTCTAACAGGAATGTTTCGTAGGCACATCTGAACCAGCGATAAATATAGGGAACAGATTGTCGGCTTTGTAGTTTATACGACAAAACAGTACGCCTAGCATAACCGGCCGCTACTTCGTTTCTCGCGCGACAGAGCATCACCTGTCACTGTCACACGATATTGAGTGGATAGAGATAGGTAGCATTTGTCGCGCGACAAAGAGTCGCGTGTCACAGTTGTGCTAGAGGTACAGGTATGCCTTTTGCCCTCCTGTCATGCACAAAGTTTAGTGTCGTTGAAAATATTCTAAAATCCGACCACCGCGCGATTTTAATATAAAAAATATTTTATTTATTAAGGTGTCAAATCTTGAAGTATTCGTCCTTTGCAAAATTAACCCATGGTTTTGGGTTAATTTTGCCACAATCCAAACCGAGTAATTGTTTTCTTTTGTCCCAGGCGTGATCTTCAGAACCATCTGAACAGATTGTTTATATGTATATGTAGACATAGATCAAAATACAATCCAGTAGGCTTATGATGCTACGCTTTACCGATCGATAAATAAATTATAAAGTATACGTCACATTCTGACTAGATGTAAATGTGAGAGTGACGGATGCTTTATCATTTTAATGGATAAAGCCTAGCATCATAACATAAGCCTACAGTTCGAGATACCGCAAAAGCCCGTGACAAAGTCATTTTAAACTAAAGAACCAGCAAGCTACATTTTTGGCCACGTAGTCGCTTACCATCAGGCTCTACTGAAGTCAATCGCAGGTCAGTTTAAAAAAAAAAAAAAAAAATTCAATTAAATCGGCGTTAGCGGCTCTTGACAGTGAAAGTGTTAACAGTAGGTAAGGTACCAGTAAAGGTTAGTAGTTAGGTACCAATAAAGCATCACATTCTTATTACCATACGATTCTCGTGCCATTTTGCGACCTTCTCTATTATAACTATTATAAGAGACAAAGCTATTAAAGAAATGCCGACATGCAGACGTGAGCCTTGATTTTTTAACGACTTTGTGTGACAGACAATTGACAGTCCCTAGATCATTACCGTAAGTATACTTTAAAATAAACCGGTTAAGTGCGTATCGGACTCGCCCACCGAGGGTTCCGAACAAATTTGTAGGATCATAATTATATTTTAAGTACCCTATAAATTTGATTCCCTTAGTAAAGACTATATTTTTTATGATTTAATTACAAATGTATAGTTTTCAGATTTTTCCAAACCTGTATAGTATAAGTAAGACGGTATTATTTGCCAAATTTCGTAGCTCTAGGTCAACGAAAACCGCCCTATTTTGAATTCCTTAAAAGTGTCGAAATATACGTTTTTTTGAGCGGCCATATCTTTTTTTTTTACGTTAACTTAGAAGTTTAGAGACGCATAGACTTGTATATATGGTTTTATTTTCAACTTGTTACCTCCACCGTAAAGGGTCTTGACAGACAGACGAACGGATGACAAAGTGATCCTATTTTTCTTTTTGAGGTACGGAACCCTAAAAATCATTCAAAAGCTAAGCACAATATCATAACGGTTTACGCAATGGTCCCGGTAACTTCCTTTCAAATTTAAACTGTAAAGAAAGATCATTAGGTATTACTATTGTTTACTACAGTTCTCTGCGCCATTATGATTTGTTTGTCGTGCAATAATGCCTTCAGTAGTATTTCAACCCAACTATCATGCGATTACGTATCACAAGGCGTATGCGAATATACATTCAATTTGTGAATTAATCTGCGCGAGATCTGGGACAAAAAATATGCATAATAATTAGATTGCTCTGGCTGTTTCTCACCCGGAATTCTGAGTTCATCAACTGAAACGTTGCTGCTGACATCTCTGGTGATAATCTCAGTGCGTTCGAGACCTGGCCTTGAGTCATACCCGTCGCACCCGCTTGTAGGAGCGCCAACATGTTTACCACAGACATTGGTGACACTACTACGTTTGACTGATTTCCTCTGGCACTCTGAAAAAGTGAATTAAATATTAAGTTAACAGTGTTGTTTCCCTGATTATTGATGATTGCTTTTAGGAAGCTGTGTGGACATTACATTGTACATGCATTTTAAGTTTTTATTATATAATATGTGAACCATAGTATAGATAATAGCGCTCCGTATATATAAAGGCACATAATTCGTTCTCATGGAAAAACCGTAATAATGCTTACCTTCATCATAAAAATACCAATATGCGAGATAACCGCTGACGCTAATTTCATATCTTGGGTTATATTTCGAGCTCCTTGAAGGCTCTGAGATAAAGGAACTACATCGGCCTGAGTGTTTCTATTGTCTGCACCAATTTCTGCATGCTTCATACTTTGCTTAGTAGCATAATAATCTTGACTACTATGCGAAGGCGGTAAAACTTCAAAACTCGGTAGAAACTGATTAGAATTTTGATTCAATAACTGATTCTGATTATATTGATTTAGGTTTAGCAAGTTATTTTGATTTTCGGCTTGATGCAAATAATTAAATTGATTCTGATTTAAACTCTGTTGTAAGTTGCTGTCTGGATTTATTGTCTGATACTGATTCTGGTTTTGACTCTGGAAGTTGTTTTGATTCGGAATTTGATGCTGATTTTGGTTTTGATTTTGTAAATTACTATTTTCATTTACTGGTTTAGACAAGATTTTAAGTTTTTCATCTCGTCCGCCGCCATTTCTGAAGTTTTGTTGTATTTGTTGCGCTTGCAAGTACGTGTCGTTAGCAAGCGCTTGTTGAGCGTTTGTTTGTGAAGCTACACTACTCAAGTTGGGATTGTTGATATTTGCACTCCTTGGGATGTTGTCTTCGAAAAATAGCTGCCCCGATTCCGGCTGATAACCATTATAAGTCCGAGTCGGTTTTAGACTTTGAGAATCTGTTCTTAACGTCAAGCTGACTATTGTCAATAACACTGAAACAGTTAAAGCATGTAAATCGAGTTATTTTATAGAATTGAATGTTATCAATAACAGTAACAATGTAGGGGTAAACAAACGTTAACCTAGACCTTGATTGGCTATGTCAAATATAACCTAAACTTGTTTTTACTTACCCTGTAACTTCATATTGATTTTGAACTATTTATTCTGCTTTCCACTCACAGTTCTTTTGTTTGTTTAATTTCTTTTTAAACTGTGTAACATTTATTGAAATATTGAATGTATTTTAACTGTTTTGTCTTAAAACCGTTAGCTACATGAGCAGTCTCTCTGAGATCTTCGGATAGACTATAAACAAGACAATTAGTTCTGACGAGTGCGTCATGGTAGAAGAGATTTCGAAATAGAACTCTCAGTAATAGCGGTAAGGTATTTTTTTCAATAGCAGAGCTATGCGAATATCGCATTATCAAGTTAGCGTCCACTGCCAATCAGGTTTCCATTATGGATTTTCCTCTTAGCCGGTTTCATGTTTCCTTGTTGTTTCGAATATATCATGTATTTACTGTTTTTGGAACTACTGCGTCACTGGGATAGGGGTTCGCTGTTTAATTTTTTTAATAAAGATTAGGGGGAAACAGGGTTAACCATAATTTCTCCACCACTATTTCGATCTTTAGTCATCGTATATTGAATAGTTACCATTATAAGCACTAGTCCAAGTTTATATGAATACCTTTTTAACATTTATAATAGTAATATAATATTCACCGATAACGCAACCTTGCAGTTATATACCTAGATCCAGAACTGCTACTGTTACTGGTAGGAGTAAGCATTGTGAGGGTTAGGAATACTTTGTTCAATACTCATGACATTTTTTGATCATTACAGATATTTTAAGACATATCAAAAGATTATACGATAATGAAAGTTATTTTAAAATAACTTTCATCATCGTCCTAGCTTTGCTGCTTTTTGCCGTTTTTTTGGGTTTGCTTTGACCATTATCCCAGATTTGACATGTCAGGTCATTACGTTTTACCGACTGCCATCCGATCTCTGTAACAGTACTGCCTGTAAAAGGGAAACCACAACGACGACGGATTCATAGTTACACGTAAGTAAGCTCAATGTACAGGTTTCCTCACAATGTTTTCCCTCACAAGTTAGAAATTTAGAATTAATTGATACTTGGCAGCCGCTGGAGTACGAACCCCGTGTCTACCTCCCAAGTGGCTAGTCATACATGCATCATTTTAAATAAATAAAAAATAGAGAATAGGTATACTTCAATTAATAAAAGAACACATTATTCGTCTAAACCATTTAATCTTACTCATATCGTTAATTCAAATGGACCTATGACTAACTGGTTAATTATATCAGAAAGAACTGTAATACTGAAAATACGCCTTACATATATCAAACTCACAAAATACATTCTCACGAACCCTTGCTACAATCGGGAGTTAATACGGCTATAGTCATATTACACAAGAATAAAAATAAAAACATTTGATAAATAGGACTATAGGTATGAAAATACTATTTAAAAGGCTCTGGTTTCAAAATGTAATGTCAAAAATTAAAATAAATCATGTAGTCAAATCGTAAGTAACGTCAGATAAATATTAAATTATGTCATGTCATATTTATACTTCATGAGCCACATTATTTATTCAGTACATATTCAAATTAACTGCCCACTTACTTTAATACATTTATTATAGTAAAATTCCATTTAAATAACTAATCTTATTTAGTAACGTCTTTTAATTCAATATCGTGCTTATACTTAGTAATTAATTAACAATTGCTGTCGTAAATTCATTTCAATTCAATTCCAGGTAACGGTCGAAATTAATCACATCGTTTGTTATTATTTAACTAGGGTAATTACCGTCAATCGCCATCCTACAGAACTCTGACGTCACGAAATTTGTCATTACACACTAATCAAACAATAACAGACAAATTGACCTACTAACTGTTAAACAGTAACCCCCAAAAGAATCTGACATTCCCTTCCCATGCGGCCGCTGGAATAGATTTGTGTCAGATATTTTGCCCTGTTCATTCTGTAAGATTATTATTGCCGGTGCCGGTACCAACTCTTAATAACGATTAACATGGTAAGATGATAACAGTAGTAATGACAAATTGCCCTAAATAGTTGCAGGTTCCTTGGATCAAACTAACACATCGGTGCACACAGCTCGCCAATTGCCTGCATTTGGCTTGTGTTCCTGAGATAGTTCCATTAAAAGTATTTTTGTATAGGTAATACCTGAATACCGGTATTGCATATACTCAAAATACTGGTATTGGAAGGAAGCTCTATCAGCTCAGAATATTAGTGCGGAACTCCTAGTATCCATGACAGCAAGTTCGTTGGCAGCAATCGCAACGCTCTGAGCAATGTTTTTGGGCGGCGCGCCATATTGCTCGAATATAAATTTGTAGCTGTAGTCCTTAGCTGCTACTAAGCGAACAGCATGCCGAATAATAGCACATGTGTTAGAAATGTTCCCGGCCTTTTTCTCGGCAGCTACGAATCTGAAAAAATAAACTTTATAAATTAAGTATTTGAAAGTTGCTACCAAATTAATTGACGAGTTGAGTTGACAAACTATCAACTGCGTGGCGCTCTTTGAACCCAATTCCCATTGGCTTCCCTATTTTAAGGTATTCAAGCATCTCAATTTACTGTGCTTGGAGAAAAATTAAATATACACATACACCTGATCACCCCTTAGATACGTTTAACACTATGCCACTACTATGTGTCGCGGGGCTGTCCCCAAAACCGAACGAGGGCCTTCAACAACAATAAGTAAAGGTCAGGTTGGCACCTACCCACACACGTCATCTGTCGTAGGTGTATTTGTACTTTTACCATAAGTATAATCATTTCACCCGTTAGACGCACCTGTCATAATACAACTATTAGAGATTGGTTCTACATTTCATATCTAGCATTATTTTTTTTATTGCCTTAGACTGGCAAACACCCGATGGAAAGTGGTCACCACCGACTATAGACATTTGCAGCACTAGGTGCGTTAACAATGTATTGCCGGTCTCGAAGAAATTTGATGACATCTTTTTAAAAAAAATCCAATATTGTGGCATATCTCATACAAATAATGATATCAGACTTACGCCGGACACTTCTGCAAGCGCGGCATCAAGTCCTTTTTCCTCAGTAACAGCAAAGCATTCCTTATAGAAGCCGCCGCGATCACAGAGGGGTACTCGTGACACAGGCTCTTGTTCACCATCATCCCACAGAGACAGAGGAATGTGGTGGCCACTTCTATCTCGCCTGGCCGTTCCTTGTTGGACCACCACGCGAAGTAGCAAAGATAGTCCTGGGGTACCACGGGTTGACGAGGAAATTTCTGGAATATACGAATAATGGTAGCATAAAGATGATGAAAATCCTAGGCTAGTAAGTAAGTTAAGTAGGCGGTAGAAAAAAATATTTTTCTAATGAACAAGACACAACTAAAAATTATCTAATTGGTAGTGACAAAGATAGCCTCAGATTGCATGCCGTACCATATTTCTTCCACCCTGTATCATAACTACTGTCATTACGTACCAATCTAATCAAAATCTGCTTCTCTGCCTCCAACAACCTCTGCATCGTGAAGGCGTTATTCGCATATCTGACGAGCCTGGACGCCGGAGTGAGGGGACCGTGGATCTTAGTCGCTATCCAGTAAGATGCCGCGGCCACCACCTGCATGTTCTCCAGGGTCACGTTGCCAGTGGTCAGCACGGAGTCCAGGTACCACACCGCGGTCTGTATCGTGGCTGGGTTGCCGTCTACGCCCTACATTTGATACTTTCTTCAAAACGAATACCGATCCGATCAGGTCGGACCTACCAGTTAACTCAGATGTTGCACACAGGAACTGAGCGAATTAGAAAGGGGGTGTGGTGATGCGACATAATAGCTGTCAGATTCATAATAATTATGGCATCTAACTGCTACGTACGCTGGCCCGCGTTTATACATACTTGCAGTGGGCATCATCTGAATTAACTATGGCTATTAGTATTAAATAAACTTCAATGCAACGCCAACGTTGCGAATACAAAGAGTTCTAACATACCGCTCCCGATAAGAACTGGACTTGAAATCTTAGTCTAGTACCTACGTAGATTTTATACTTGCATTAATTTTCATCAGCCAGTTGATCACGCAGGCTCTGGTCTCACTCTTGACCCGCGGGAGAGTCACAGCCCTTGATTCAGCTCTTAAAAGGTTCGATAAAATATCGGTCGTATACTTGTCCAAACTGGACATGTACGATTTTTGTACTGTAAGTAAACAATTCAAGTAAAACACTTACACACACACTTTATACACATACATCACACTAATATTATAAATGTGAAAGTTTGTGAAGATGTTGGAATGTTTGTTACTAAATAACGGGATGACAACTGGACGGATTGAGCTGAAATTTGGCATGCAAGTAGACCAAGTCCTGGATTGAACACACAGTGGCGGATTTGCCCTAAGGCCCAGTAGGCCCGGGCCTAGGGCGGCCAGATATTAGGGGCGGCCAATCGTGACAAAAAATCACTGCTGCTGCTGAGAAAAGGGCGGCTGGTACTTACTACACGGCGTGGGGCCTAATTAGAAAAAACGGCTGGAAAACCGGGAAAAGTCAGGGAATTTTGATTGTTGTAAATAGTGGTCACCCTGTAACTGTAACTGGCCACTTCACGTAGATAAATTAAAAGACATTTGTAGTTTTCCCGCCGAACCGTTACGACATTTACGACAACAAATTGTTGATATGACAGATAGTGTTATTGTGACATGTGATAATGCACATGATGATTGATGATTTATTTAGACGAAATTATAATAAATTTTATTGTTAGGTAAATGAAATCAGAAAAGTTATATGAAAAGATTTCTGAATTTCTATTTAAAGTTAATTATTTTAATGTAAAGTATAATGTGTTAAAATATCTGCAACTAATAAATTAGGACCTTATATACTTTGGTACATTTTTGAACAAAGATGAATAAGTAATTAAAGGCTGATAGCCACACAAAAGCTGTCTTCACAAATAAAATTAAATCATAATTTTTCCCCGGATTACTTGTTATAATCATTGTAATTATGTAAAATAAAATAAAAAACACGTTACTCTTCTTTGTGTTGTGTTGCGCAGTTGGGTATAAAAATTAAAACAAACCAAATATTTTAAACTAAAAACCCGACTGCAAGAACTTGTAACTGAAAAGAAAGCGTGAACAAAGCTTTACTTTACTTTTATGTTACGTAACTTAAAAATAAATTAAAATGGTAACATAAGTAACTTAAAAGTAACATAAAAGTTAGCCTCTATTCACTTTCATTTGCATTATATAGAACAATAACAAACATATTAACTCGAACACGACACCTAGCTATAAACTAATATCGTCGGCCGTAGGCTGAATTAAGGTAAGGGACAAAACGCACAAAATGAGTTGAATATACAGTTTTGTTCAGAATTTTACGCTCTTTCGAATGATATTTATGAAAAAATTCTAGCGTGAAAAAAATTACCCTTACACTACTGATTTTCTTGGGTCCAAAATCGAATCTGTCCCACAAAAACAATGTATCAGAAAATAATTATAATATAGTAACCTAAAATGGTGTAGGGGAGACCGGGTATGGTTGTCTCGCGGGTTGGTTGTCACAGTGGCCATAAAATAATACTAAACGAAACATTAAGTACATCGATCGGTGCTATAAGATCGCAAGAGCTGTACTTCTTTCCGTACTTCACCAATCGATGTACTTATTCCTTCGTTTAGTATTATTTTATGGCCGCTGTGACAACCAACCCGCGAGACAACCATACCCGGTCTCCCCTAATTGCTGCCACCAACCCACTTTGGATAAAGTAAAGGTCTTCGCAATCAAGGAATTACCTTTACATGGTATATTTTTGAAGAAAACTTTATGACACTAGCTTTACCCTAATGGCTTTTTCGTCTCATAAGTCAATAATACCCATACCTTAAAATGTGTGCACGAGTTTTGAAATAAATAATCCTTACCCCATTTTACATTATTATATTTTGAACAGTGTGTCCCTTAGACTAATTTGATTCGATTTATATTTAGGTTCCGTGCACATTTGCCATCCCTTTTTATCCTACATTGTCGCTCTGTGTGCGAAAGAGAGGACGCTACAGTTGCGTGCGGGCATCTAAAAAAAATCTGTCGTTTGGTTGGGATTTTGTTCGTGATTTTGACAATTATTCCCTAAATGATAAACAAACAAAAAAATTTAAACGGGCTGCTCCGACGCAGACAGCAATTACTACACTTAGTAAATAACATACCGATACCTTTGGGTTCAATTGGCGTAAAGGACAAAACGCTGGTTTTGAGGAGAAGCAAAAAACCATTTTATTTTACAAAAAATGGCTATAGTTTTTTTGTTTCTCGACCTATACTTTCGACATGTAAATGAAAAATATTTGAAATGCCCGTATCTTTAACCTGTGATGGTAGTTCTAGCTGTAAACAATGTATTATGGAAGTTAGATGTCCTTTACAACTGGTAAAAATGTTATGAATGTCATTTACACCCGTGACTTTTTTGGGCATTTGGAAATGATGGGGTTGTAAATGACGGTCTCAGATGACTTTGTTCCAATTTTGGGGCGTAAAGTTAACAGCTATGTAATAAAAATTGACGGTTTTCAACTTAGTTTACCTTAAAGAGACTTGAAAAATGTATAAAAAGATGATGAATTCAGCTAGGCATAATAACTACTATTAACGACGGGATATTTACCATGTATGTTTGTTTTTGTGAGTTCCCGATATTTCGGCACTGTTGCAATCGCCATTATCACGGAGTAACTGACATGCAGCGAGTTTTTAGTTGTAGTCTACCCACACACCATAGCGATCTACCCTCTTTCGGGTTCGCTTCGCGTTATTCATACTACTACCGTCCGCATTCTCACTTGGAACTCGATCACGTTCACGACACACAACACTTACAGTATCACTTCGCGTATTTACTCCTGAACATGTCTTTTTCCCCTTGGAGAACTTACGGATCACTGGATACCAGATGCTCGACAGTTGAAACCCGTCTTCCCGGTTGAAATTTTTATACTTGAGGATTTCAATGGCTTCCTTAACCATTCTGGGTATATAGTGTTTTTCTGTTGAGCGAGAGGATCTATGGGTTGTGCAACTCAATCCAATCGTTTCCGCGTTCAGCGATTGCCGATTTCCGAGGTTCGTTGTTTTTAAACATTCGGATGTGCTCCTTTATACGGCATGAGATAGTGCGCTTATTCTGACCTATGTAAGAGCTACCACAGCTGCAGTCAATTTTGTAAATACCTGGGCATTCAAGCGGAAAACGGTCCCTTGGCGTACGTAGATATTGTGCCAGTTTTCTGTGGGGAGTGAAGACAGTCTTCACCAAGAACTTCTTTAAAATATTGGCAACTTTATCTGTCACTCCCTTTACATTTATGGTAGGTACGCCGGTTGTCGTTCAACTTTATAGTCCAGGTGCTTAGGCAAAACGGTGCGTCTAGGTGGTATAATCCGCCCATTATAACCATTTCTCTGTAGAACGTTCTTTAAATGTGTCAATTCACTACCCAAATGATCCTCGTCACATAAATTGTATGCGCGGTCAGTAAGTGACGCTACTACAGAGTACAGTTGGCGAGGGTGGTGGGATCATTTGGGTAGTGAATTGACATTTTAACGCAGGGCAGCTTGTGGCGAGCTGTTGGGGAGTAGCGACCCCACGTACCCGAGTGCTCCTGGGGGTCCTTAGGGAGGGTTCATGGGTAAGAGTGTAAGGACCTTTGCCTCTGGCTTGCCTTAACCGGCCGTCCAGAGTGGAGTCGCGAGAGCTATATGCTCCAGGCGTGGAAGTGTTAAAGGGCATAACGCCGCGAGTACCCTCGGAGAAAGCGCAGCACACCTCTCGACACCCTGCAGTCCTCGGCACCGGTGTTGCCCCTAGCTAGGCCATTGCTCATATGTCGCTATTTATGTATTTAACAGGGGCCCATCAGCGGAGGGCAAGTCACGGTCTGTCAGTGCCACGAAAGCCACGAGACACTTTTCCTGACAGGCGCCGTCATGTCTCAATCCATAACCCAGTATTTAGTCCATATTTCCACCGCCATAGCCCAGTACAGTTAGATTCCATCAATCAACAATAGTCCTTGCATCTGGCGGGGGCTGTCTCTGCGTGCGTCCCATGACACGGGCAGGGACAGCATCCGCTGGGTGTATACTTTGCCTTTCATTAAATTGTCGAAAAGGCCTCTACGCGTTGGCTCCGGCTCCGCGCACGCCTCCCAAAGGGCCGGGACACCATTGTCTCGTGTACGGGAAAGACATACAAATAATAATTTATTTCTTTCCGGCATCAAAGGCCCATAGATAAATACCTTACAAACTAACATACATATCACATTACAAAATAAACTTAACAACTTAATAATGTCCTACTACTGTTTTACTCTCTTCCAATAGCACTAAATCATAATAATGGAAGTGACATAGTGGCTAATGATTATCGACATTAGGATGTCAATCATAAGGACGAGTACGTAGTGAGTAAAACACTGTTAATGTAAACAATAAGTATAATAGTATGAAAAATAATGAATTCATCATCTTTTTCTACATTTTTCAAGTCTCTTTAAGGTAAATTAAGTTGAACACTGTCAATTTTTATTACATAGCTCTTAACTTTACGCCCCGAAATTGGAACAAAGTCATCTGAGACCGTCATTTACAACCCCATCATTTCCAAATGTCTAAAAAAGTCACGGGTGTAAATGACATTGATAGCATTTTTACCAGTTGTAAAGGACATCTAACTTCCATAATACATTGTTTACAGCTAGAACTGCCATCACAGGTTAAAGATACGGGCATTTCAAATATTTTTCACATACATGTCGAAAGTATAGGTCGAGAAACCAAAATACTGTAGCCATTTTTTGTAAAATAAAACTGTTTTTTGCTTCTCCTCAAAACCAGCGTTTTGTCCTTTACGCCAATTGAACCCAATTAAAGGTATCGATAGATTAGACCTTTACGATTACGTAAATTGCTTTTATTTCAGAATTTAGACACACATTTGTGGCAATAAATGCCAAAAATAAAGGCTAATCCCTATACAACCCTGCTCTTCTTTAAAAAATGTGCTATAATTAGATTTAAGGCAGGTCTTAAAGGACAAATAAAAGACTACTTGCCCTTTACAGCCCTGTTCAATTTATCAAATTACGGTATGTAAACAAGTATAATAATTTGAAGGCAGGTCGTAAAGGACGTGTAAAAGAATACATGCCCTTTACAACCTCCTTAATTCTATCAAATAATGGTGTAATCATTTTTTAAGCAGGTCGTAAAGGACGTGTAAAATAATACCTGGCCTTTACAACCTTATTCGGTTTATCAAATTACGGTATTATAATTTAAAAGCAGGTCGTAAAGGACAAGTAAAAGAAAACATGTCCTTAACGCCCACCTCGACTATGCGCTTATGGAAAGTAATCATGAGAAATGAAGGGCTTAAAGGACAACAAGAAAAAAATAGGTCATATACGACAGTATTCATATTTACCGGCGTACTTTACGATACACCTTTTAATTCGTATTTTATAACTTGACACTTACGTCCCTTAACCTGAGCTAGTTTTGCGAATACGATGAATAAAAACTGGGTCGTAAAGGCACTTTTTTTAAAGATATCGAAATTTCAACTACACAGAACGGTAGGGCTTGAAATTCTGAACAAAACTGTATATATAACTCATTTTCGCCAAAATGTCCTTTACGCCAATTGAACCCAAAGGTATCGATACTAAAAAAAGATTTGTAACTGTAATTTCGAATCCAGCGTTATTTAAAATGTAACAATACTAACTTAAACTTATTATTTAACGCGAAAAATATATATTTACACACGGAATTCTGAATAAAAAAGTGAAAATGAGCAAAGTGGATCATGTGTCACGATTCAAAAGCCATCTCATCATCATTTCAACTCGTAGACATCTACAGCTAAACAGGGGTCTCCCCTAAAGACTTTTACAACAAATAGTCATAGGCTTTTGTCCCTATCGACTCCCGGCGATCAGGCCATCAGACCATCTTTCTGGCCCGTCAGACCCACACCGCGTCTTCCAGTTTGTGGTCTCCATTCATAAACCTTTATAGCCCATCGGCCATCGGTTGAAGTGGCAATGAGTTTTGGGTGTATAGCTCGAAAACCAAAAAGCCAGAAAAATGCTTTGATAAAAAATTCGATGTCTTTTAAGTATTTCCTAATTTCTGAAGAGGAGGTTTAGACTTTAGTGAGAGGTCACGTCACGATTCTATTTTGTACGTCATCACTGCCAAAGACCTTGTTGCGGTATTTAGAGAATTGCTAAGATTAACTTAAATTCTCCAGACGATATCCAAACAGTTAGATTTTGCGATTAACCTAAGATTGGATATTAGGTACTAAAAAATAAGCTTCTTTTTGCACTTACTGAAGGTTTATCGTTCTAGAGTTAGTGACCAACGTCAAGGTACCCTAGGGTACTCAGACCTGTGGCAGTATCTCTGGACTAAAGTGCTCAGGAGCTCAGTTAATTTAAATTAATATCCAAATACCGAGAAAAAGCTCGATCAAAAGTACATGTCCAATTCCAATTCCCTTCAGAAAGGTGTAAGAAGACGTCATTTTTCTGAAACTATTTACCGTAGTGTCGGAGGAATTCACCAAGCGCTTAGACTGGGATCGTTCTTTCCAGTTTCTTTAGATTTAACTTCGAAAAAGAGTTTATTCGAAGCAGTCAACTTGCCATCGCCGTCGAAATCCCGCAGCGTCTCCAGAGTAAAGCACGGATTTCACTGGTAGGGTCAAAGTAGCAACGTCCTACAGAGAAAGCAATGCTCAGAATGTTTTTACGTGATCGAATCAGAAATTAGAAAACCCATAGAAGAAGCCAGTTCCTAATGGCTTTCAGAGTAAGTAAGACGAGGTGGCAAATAGCTCAAAGAAATGATGGCCGATGAGATGGAAAAGTTCTCAAATGGAGATCATGAACCTGAAGACGTAGTGTGGGTCTGCCCCCATACCAGAAAATCTATAACAGGTACCTTAAGCACGAGACTGTTCGTTGCAGAATTTTTGATGGTAGACCTATACGAATTAATGAATGTCTCCGTATATGTTACTCAATTAGCCTTTCTCATGTTTTGTACTTCTAAAATCTTGCACGAGGATCACAAGAAAACATTATCCCAAAAATAAATAAGATAAAACGTCATTTTGACCAAATATTTTTCTATAAACTGACAGAACAAAGCGTTAAATAGTGTTAGATTTGTTTATTAATACGAAAATTAGCTTCAACAATAAAATCTTATTCAAGCCGACTTTACGCCGATCGAATGACCTGCGGCGGCGGCGTGGCTAAAAATGCGGCGGCGGCGCGGCGCACACGTCTAGTTGAAATCAACTTTTACAGTGTACAAATATTCCATGTAAGGGACACACAAAAAATACACACACAGTTCAGTACATTTTCATAGCTGTTACATGAATGTTTATAACTATTTCCAATCTAAAAATACGTCTTACGTCAAAAGTTGTACTTAATTCTTTTTCAACGATCCCTTTACTCTATTTTTTCTTCCATACATTATTTCAACGAATTCCTTACGCTATTTTTTTATCAATATATTGGACACAACCTATAGGCCAATTTACGGTAAGAGACGAGACTACAAAATACTTGGTAATCTTGGTATGTAAAGGACATTACGAACGAAATACGTTAGTGTAAGGGACGTCTATTTTCTATAATAACTAAATTATTTAAATAAACACTACACAGGGAGATAGAACGCTTAAATAAAAGATTACGTGTGAAATCAAACCCAAAAAAGGTTAATTACAATAAAAGTTATGTACGATTTAGTCCGAAAAAAAACTTTGTCGGCCTCTCCTGAAAAATCGTAATTTGTCCCTTACCTTAATTCAGCCTACGGCCGACGATATGAAGATTATATTAATAATGTATTACGTAATACAAAACAGAACAAATTTACCATGAAATTCACTCGTAACTTTTAAATTCCATAAAAAATCCTCGGCACAAGTTGAATCGACGCACTGAACTACCCACAAAATGGCCGACCAGTGAGAGGTATACCAAGACTAAAGAATAAATAGTGTTGCCGTTATAATGAAATCAAATTCCGCAAATCAACTGCTGAAATAGCAAGACAGAACGGTTACTTAAATTAAGTAACTTAAAAGCTTCAATATGTTGACTTGTCTTATGTTACGCGTAAATTATTATTTTAAATGGGCAATGCTAATGTTAAAGCTCGAAAAACGTTGCATTAATATATGACAGTTATAAAAAAAACTCCAACATATCAGTATAATATCACAAAACTAAAAAACGATAATTACAATCTTTCAGGAACATTTTTGGGACATTTTTATTTGTATGGAAATCGATGCAATTGCATAGAAGAAAAAAAAAATTGGAATACAAACACAGAGATTTACATTTGTTAGTGGACTAGAACTAGTAGAAAAAGTTTTGTATTTTGCACGGAAAATTAAAAAAGTAAAATTTTGTAATTACTTTTCGTAAAAACAATGCCGGACGCTTACAAGTCACGAAATCATCCCTTTTTTACGGCCTTACCCATATACAAGACTCACAACTTTTATAGAAAGTTAAATTGCAACAAATAATAAAGGTTGCACCCATAACAGCTCAGCACCGGAACGGCGGCGGCTCAGCTCGAGCCGTTCAGTATTCTTTGTAAGAAACTACATAATGTAATGTAACGCACACTTATCGGCATCGGAACGGCAACAGCTCGGCTCGGCATAGGTTAGCGGCGCGCGGGCGACTCACCACGCTTCACACACACACATCCCCGCGCTCACATCGCCACTTTCGGTTCGCTGCCGACGTGTGGACCGCGAGTCGCCCGCGCGCCGCTTGCGTTTCTCTGGCTTGTATGTAACGAGGCGAACTGCCGCCTCGCGGTAAGTAAGTAAGGTTACGGTAACGTAAGCGTGATGACAGCTCGGATAGTGCCAATTCGTTTCCGTTAGGGGCCATTCATTTATTACGTAAAACGATTTAGGGGGCAGGGGGGTCAACCATGTCTTATTTTTTCTTACAGGGGGTGGGAGGGAGTTTTGATCGTTCTTACGTAAGATCATAAAAATGCGCACAATAATCTTATCTTTTGAAAAAGCGCGCAAATCCGCGCGAGAGCGTAGGCGCGTGCTCGGTTGCGTATAGGCATTTTACTAAAAAATTCAAAACTATTAGTATCTGCAAATTAACGCCCCTACAAAAATGATTCTTTGAAAAATAAAAATTAAGACAGCCCAAACGTAAAATAAGTTTTCCTTTAGATTCTTACGTAGTAAATATTAAATAGGGGGGAGGGGGTCAGCCGATTCTTATTTTTTCTTACATAAGGGGGGAGGGGGTCAAAAACTGGCAAAAATCGTCTTACGTAATAAATGAATGGCCCCTTACGTGCTTGCGTATGGTTGACGGCGAAACGATGAGGTGAGGCGGTACAGTTTCGGTGCCAAGCTGTTGTGTGCTTTAACCTTAAATAGCCAAAACTTACAAAGGTCAGGTGACTGCATTCTCTCCTGAATTGTTTGATTGAAATTTAACCGTCGCTTTGCTCTGTCATCGCCACTCTTTTCCCGATTTTCCAATGGTGTTATACCTTGCAGTTCCCTGCTATGAGGCCTCTTCAGACTCCTTTTTAGGTTCTTTACCCTAACTGGCTCTAATGTATGAAGAGCTGGAGTGCTTGCTGATATTCGTTTTTTATTAGCCAAGCCGTCTTTATCAAGGAAATATACATCCATACCTTTAGTATCATGTTCGTTATCACTATTTATAATAACGCTTGGGTCCGAAATTCTTCTTTTCTCTTGTACGTACGCTGTAAAACTGGAGTCAATTTTTTCACAGCCTCGTTGTACTGTTATGTTTCTGGTATCAATTTTAAAAGGACTTTTTGGCCTGTTCATGAGTGTTTTGGTTCTTGAACTGCTTGGGCCAGCCAAGCATTGAATATTTGAATCAAATTTGGTGAACACATTGTGGTTATGTTCATTTGGGCCGGCCAAAGTATTCAATGGAGGTCTTTCACCTAATTTCTTTATCAGGTGGTGTGGCAAGGCTGGTAACGGGGCCAGAGGAATTGGTATTTTTGTTTTCGCTCTCACATTTTCTTTGTCTATATATTTATCCATTTTGCAGTGGTCAAGAATTGGTTTTCGATTTTAATTCACTCGTTATTTTTAATTTTAATCTTTTTTGGCACTTCACTTAGAGGCACGACCAGCGCGACCGTTAAATGACTGTAGTCACTAGTCAGGTAGGAAAATATTATTTCGCAAAGTGTATAAACTACCTTCCTTTATTATTGTTATTGTAAGCGCATAAAATTATCATAGTGAGATCGAATATTGGATGGTATCCCCTTATTTGGTATAAAATCAATCCGTATAAAATCACTTCGTCGAAATTAATTTCGGATAATGATTCATTTCGTATTAATTCAGATGACATAAAAATTAAAGCGTATAATTACATTTCGTATAAAATTCAAATGCTCTAAAGTCATCTTGTATAATTTCGTATGATATAACATTCATTTGATCGAAACGTTATTTGTTATAAGTATTATAAGGTATAACATTCATTTGCTCGAAACGTTATTTGTTATAAGTATTATAAGGTATAACATTCACGGGGTATAACTGTTAAAAGCTCTAATTTTTGTAAACCCTTAATATTATTGAAATATGAGGCCCAGGTTTTAAAGTTTGAAGGAATTCAGGACTTTTTTGACAAAATTTGATATTTCTTTTTATAGCTTTGCCGAAAAAAATACACTAAAAACGTTCAAATAATAATAATGGCTGAGATAATATTGTATTTTATATGCATTGGAGAATACATAGGTAACAAAACCCGAATCGGAGCACCCCACTATCCACGTGGTCTTGTCTGCCCTACCCCTAGAGTGTATATAGAAAGCCGGAGGCGCGGAGGGGGAGCAGCCCTCGCCCGCTGTAGCAAAGCACAGGCACAATGTGAGCCGTAGCGGCTGAGGCTGGTCGCCGAAGGCGACCAACAAGCCGAAGCTGCAAAGGCGAGCATTAGTGCCTGTGCTTTGATATGCAAGGGCAAAGGGGCTGCTCTTCTCGAAGCGCCGGAGCAGTTGCGGAGTCCGACCGACTGATTTTTTAAGTCCTTTATTATAAATGACTTAATAACATTCAAGGTGACAACTACTGGAACAGTGACAAGGACCGCATGGTACTTTTATATTCCAACCACCGTATTTAACGAGTTTGACTGTTTTGTATACATTGTGATGATTAGACATTTTGAACGTTCTACGTTTTAAATATGCGATCAAGTAATTGTTATACAAAATGAATATTATGCGTAATAATTTTATACATCTTAAATGTTATGCATAATGATTTTATACATTTTGAATGTTAGACATATTGAAGAATAGAGATTTCGTATTTAGAGCTTTTAAATGTTATACAAAATGAATTTTAACCGAAATGAATGATTATACGAAGTGATTTTATACGTTTTGAATTTATACGTTTTGAATTTATACCATTTAATTTTATACGAAATAAAGTAGACCCATATTGGATATTATGCTCGAAGTTGCTGATTATCCAACTTTTGCAATCGGTTTACGATTGATCCTGAGATTTGTCGCAAAGACGCATAAAACTGTGCGCCTTCTCTTTAATTTTGTACTTATACTTAAAAAAAAATTACTACTTAAAATTAATCAATATTGTACGAATCTTTTAAGGGATTTTAATAATTTATTGAAAAATAAAACTACCTTACATAAAAAATAAATCATATAATCTTAAACATGATCACAACTGCCACTACAACTAGAATAAATAATAACTTAATTTAATAACCTTAAGCCTACGCTGTGTACTTTTCAATTATCAAATGCTTCTGGTTCCTTTCTCGTAGAAGTTAATCAAGTTTAGGTAATCGTCAATTAAATTCACAGCAAAAATAACACATCACATCGCCATGCTCTAAATTGAAACGAACAATGACTGCTTAAAATAGTGGATTGATACTAATTTTGAACTTGAAAAAATGGAGCATGAAGAAACTAAAATTACTGATTTGTTGGTCTGTACTTTGAATTTAAATTTCGAATGGCGTCGGTTGCTGTGGGTCTGTGACTTTGCCCGCAATGACCACGAGGTTGTCGAGGCGATCAATGATGAAGAACATGAATGGTCGATCAACGTTGAAGCGCCGTGATGCAATGATACTGGGCAATGGAAGGTTTTTGAGAGACTCTTGGACTGCGTTAGATGCTGAAACATAAGAGGGATAGGTTTGTACAGTAAGCTGCAGAGATAAGTATACCCCTGCCATACTGCGAATGTATGAGAGGGGGGCTACTTATCTCTGCAGTTGACTGTACATTTTCATTATCATTGTTCATTCTTATAGCCTAAATCGGGAACCTGCCAAGCCAGTGACAATTAGGGTCAAGGTGTAAATAATACGTGTAATAATAAGTGATAAAACAACGGCTATATTGTTCGCATAACTGAGCTGTTCCCTGTTTTCACTATCCTAAACCTAAAATAGAAAAGATAACTGTTGCGAATTCTTAGTGGGAGCTATTGCTGTTCTTTGATTGAATTTGGAAATACCAACGTCTATCCAATATTATTTATTTATTTATCTTTTCGTCTAGATAATTAAAATATTACATATATTTTAACTTTGAATAGAACGAGGAGATTCAGCAGAGAAACTGAGTCCCACCGAATTAACAAACGAGAATAGCAGGGAATTTTTACATTTGTTGTATAAAACTGTCCAACTATGGGTGTCCTACCTGCACAATAAAAAATTATTAATTTTATTTTAAAACCATTGAGAAAATGACAGCCTAAAGTAGCGATCGGTAATAGGCTATTAGAGTAGAGCGGTAATTATACATAAGAGAGCAAGCAATGACTGAAGGAAATTCTCCAGTGTCATTCTATAGGAGTCTATATCGAGCAATGAACTGAAATAGACTGATGATGGCCATTTTAGCAGTATTAACCTGAAAGCTGCGACGCCGAGGAGTCGGCGTTATCGACGCGGACGGCCACATGCTGCACCAGCTCCTGCACGAACAGCCCCTCCGCGGTGGACACCCCCGACAGCTCCGCTTCTCGACTGAAGATGCTGCTTACTCCAAACTGAAAAACACATATAAGTTTTAAGTATTTTAAATTAAGACCTTCCTTAAAATGTGTCAATGTCATCCCATGATCTTTTTTTCATTTTCCTCGGTTCCAGTATCCATCTTACGGGATCTATATTAGCCCACAGTCCCGGATGCATTTGACAAATTTGTCTTGCACAGTTCCATTTGAGTTAATCGGCTTATGCTCCTGTCTCCGCAATACCAGTCTTTGATATCGGAATTATTATACAATTACTTTATAAGTACTAGCGTACAGTAACATAAGCTTCTAAGTCTTAGGTTTTATTCTAGTATGAAATTTATGAAATCAAGTGTTAATTAAAATAAACTAATTACAGGTTTAAGTATGAAGACACATGGCAGCGGCTCCGGGCATACTCAAGGAAAAAGCCGAGCGTCACTTGACTAAACAGTGAAAAAAGGGCTGACACATTAAATCGGACCCGTGGCAGCCCTTTTTCCATCCCGGAACCTTTATTCCTACAGTTCAAAACCAGTTATTTTTTACAGATCATTTTGAGCCCAATACAAAAAGCTAGGATGACATCAATATCAAAATGAAAATATTACCTTCGCTAAAGCCGCAACAGGCTTCGTAGTGGTCTCCACGTAGAAGGTGGGCAGGGAGACCTGTAGCTCCTCCTCGCGCAGGCTGTCCTGGATGTCTTCGAGCGGCGCCGCCGGCAGGTCCGCCGTCAGCCTGGTGAGGCCGTCCCGGGTGCGAGGCACGACGATTAACAGTGAATAACGACCACCCTGGAAGGAGAAATAGTACAATGCTTTAATCCCTTTCAACTCAAATCTGTACGGGCGACTAATTTGAATCCTAGGTTACTGCAGAGCTAATGCACACTAAGGCAACTAATGCACTCCTTACTTCCTAATGTATAATTTTACTGCAAAATGGTTCAATCAAATCTGTATCTACTACCGTCATTTCAGGCGTAGAAATTACAAATAATAAGTTGTGCTGTAGAATGTTCCAGAGTCTAATTAGCTTTGGTGGTGGTTTAGCCATGGTGATATTATAAGATATTCTTGGATTGTAAGATAATTTATTCTTGGGAACTCGTTGACAATTTACAAAATACACATCAGATAAATGCAACAAAGTACGAAGGCTGTGATGTGGATACAATGCATTTAGTCTCGTATACAAAATTATTTCTGATGATGTTAATTTAAAGCAAATTTGTTGGGCAATACTCACGTCATAGGGTAATTCAATAGCTGAACTGTCAAGGCCAGGAAGCGAGCCAGTTTTGAAGACGCCCTTAGTACACATCATTTGCACTTGCTTCTTTTCAGTGTTGGACGTGTAGAACATAGCTGGCTCAACCTTCTTGAATGGCTGCTTCCACGCGCCGCGGAAATACATTCCATTGAAGATAAGCATCAGGGAATTTGATGGGGAAGCTGAAATTAATAAGAATAATTCAAAATGAACTACCTTAGCTAAAATCACAAACGTATAGTTACAAGATGCTGCACTCAATGCGCACAGCTACTGTATTTCTTTTGTTATTCATGTAATCCTTTACAATTTACCTGTTTTAAAACTAAAATTAGTAATTCATTCCAACGCATCAATACTAATAGTCGTTACAGTTACTCACTCTTGCCCGATTTTTTTCCAACAGTATTGACAGAAATGCTTGAAGCAATATCAGTTTTTTCCATCAGAACCGGCGGCGTGTGACTTCTCGCGTGGTTTCTAGCCTCGACAGCAACCATTGTCTCCTCTTCTTCTCCCGAATCTTCCTTCTTAGGATACGTTTTTACCAGCTTAATCTTTTCTTTTATGTTTTTGGCAGGCTTATATTCATTTTGGGAAATATCAACTTTTTCAGGTTTGTCTTCAACAGCGAAAGAAATGAACTTTTCGCCGGATTCCTTGGGTGGAACAAGATCAACGATTTCTTCATTCTTATTACTTTCTACAACTTTCTTATCAGATACTTCAATAGTTTCATCATCATCGTCAGATTCATCGGGTTTGAAATGGCCTCCGTCATTATACCTCTCTACGGACCTAACATCTGTCAAATAGTAATCTTCTAGAATCTTCTTGTAGTCGTCGTTGATTGTGTAATTTTTGTAAATATAGAAATAGTTCTTTAATTCGGGTTGATTGTATTTGTACTCATGGGTATTCTTTAATCTTTCCATGATGTATCGGTATGTTTTTCTAATTAGTTCCGGATCGTCTGGCAGGTGCAAGGCAGATACCAGTTGTTCGCGGGTCTGCCCGGTAGCGCCTTCAGCCAGTATAGCGAGAATGGCGGAGTAGCCAAGTGGCGAGAAAGCTATGTTCTTATTATCATCAATGTAACCCTGGAAATGTAAAATATTAACATTTTTTTTTAAGGTACACGGAACGGAACATAGTGCGACTACGCTAAGTTTGCAGAAATCAAAAAAGGTTTTATTAAATAAAAATGCATTCCATATGGCAACATCAAATCATAAGAAATAGGATAAATTAGTATAGATACTTGGCAAATATATTTCCGTTTAATAAGCAGGTATATAATGTGTCTACATACCTACTGATATCAATATTCAGAACAGTCTTGTCCAAATTGATCTAGTTCCAACCAAACTAAGCAATGCTTGCATGTTTTAATACATAAAAATTATCCAAGACCCTGCAACAAATCCCTTAGTTTAGTTGAAACTAGATCGATATGTGCAAGATTGACCCTGATATTTATTTCAGTAAGTATGTACTAAAAATATTGCCAAGGACCAAGATTAAATAATCCCCTTGCTGTAGTTTCCGCATGTTGCCATATATATATTTTTTAATAAAACCTTTTTTGATCTCTGCAAACTTAGCATAGTCCAACTATATCCCTGTCCTACATAGACAACATAGACAGATTAGTCATTCGATTAACAATTAGTGGTTAAACAGAAATTACATTTAAAATTAAACTTTCCTTTGTTACCGAGATAACAAAAGCATACCAATAACCAAGCGCAACTCTGATCAGTTCGTTTCCGAAAAAAAATACCGGAAATTAAAATAAAACTTTACCGGAAACTGGAAATTGATATTTGTATTGTAACAGTGTAACATTTTTTACAACATTTAAGTACAGTTGTATTATCGGATATAAGTCTTTATCATGAAAAACAAATATTAAAATTGTTATACATGTGCCCTGTTCTCTGAATTCCTCATGGATCTCAGAACAAACATTAATGATAAAATTAAAAATACTACCGAATTAGGGACCTCCTATCGCAAGATATATTGGAATAATTACTTATACTTAATTACTTGTGGATTTAGATAATTACTTGGAAGATGGCAGTGGACAGTTGGTTGGTGGCTTCTCCGACGAAGCTGGTGGGCTTGGGCTGCGCTCGACCGCGGCGCACCCACCGCGCGCTGGTCAGACCCACCGCGAAGCATAATACTGCAAATAATAAACGTGACGTTATAAATAGGGCTGTTAACTACCATTTGAATCGCGAACGAGACTGACAACATCGAGGTGGTTTCGTACCTTAAAGCTTCGATTCTGCGTTATTGAAGAATTACAAAAATGCGACGTTTCAAATGGCTTCGTATAAACGACATTTGACGTGCCACTTTCGATCATTTTATAGAGGGCACCGACTTCTACCAAATACCTGAAAATGCCATGCAATTGGGTAAGTCAAATTTTTCAAAAGTGTGCAATTTATATATTTTTTCGATAGTTTCCGACGTACGAATTTAGGCACTAGTTTTGTCATTCCGGCGTCCCTTTTTTTAAGTGAGTTTAATACGACATTTTGGAAGAATTACAGGGAATAAAAATGCAATAGGGGTATTTTCTAGATCATTACGTCGGGAACTATCGAAAAAATATATAAATAAATTGCACACTTTTGAAAATCTTGACTTACCCAATTTGATTTGCTTGGCATGCCCGACATGTCCGACAATCATGCGAACACGGGAGGTGCTTTGGGACGATGGTTCAAATGCCTATTTAACGTTCAACGCCTTTCATGAAGTTGTAGTGTACTGTTATAAATATGACATTTTCTAGTATACGTGCTAAAAATACTAATTATCTAATTCAGACATCAAGGCAACATTTTACACACCCGTTTTTGGTGTTTTACCAGTTTGTCCCAGTTTTACTAGTACAAATGACAGCCCTAGCAGTAAATATCACTCGAAAGTCGTGAGATGATTGTAGATAATAAGCTACAGTAATGGTGAACTGGAGCACCGCGCATTGCCCTCCGCGTGCAAAAGGATGTAACTTACGTTACTGTCCCAATAAGATTCGTCATTTTGTGGAATCAGGGCAGCATAAACCGTTTAAAGTTGTAATTCTTGCATTTCACGTTTATTTTATTAAGATTTACTACTATTTCATTCTGATACGAAGTTGTACCTACGCTTTTTAAACCGTAACACCTTTACTTGTCTTGAACCGCTAGTGGGTAGGAAACAGGGTCTCTCAACTCTAGAACAAATATTGGCAACTTGTACTTTTGTACGTGTGCGTCGTGCGATATTTGACTATTGCTAAATGTGAAAATAAAACTTGTACAATATTTTACTTTAGCAACACTAGTCTGTATTAGTGTTACCATATTGGATCTTTTTACCTAATTTATGTAATTATAACTTCTTTAGGGTTTTGAAGTTTTAGTTACATTAACATTTTAGAGAACGATCATATTAGGATGTAGACATTGTGAGAGCTAAACGTCAAACTTCTAAAGGAAAAAATAACCTTCGCCTTTTAAGATTCATGTAATCATTCAAATCTTTTGTTGTTTAGGACATCCTTAATCTGATTTTTCCAATCTACACCTGGCAACACTGCCAATTGAAGATGGCGTCACGTCAAATCAAAGTAATAATATCTTGTCTAAAATATTTTGGTGTGATAAACGTTTAAAAATGTAATTGTGTGACAAAATCGGCTATGTTTAATACTTAAGAAAATGGTGTCGTCGAAAATATCTACCCTACACTTTGACTTGGCTGTGGTACAGGACCACGTGACATATTTGAATAGACAGAAAATTCATGACTCAAGAACAAATTCTTGTGTTCTTTACAAAAATATTTGCCCTCAGGCATCTATTCCACCGTGAAAAACGAGGATAACGACTGTGCAAGTGTGACGAGCGATTATACTTGGTTTATGTGTTGTGTTCAAGGTTGTGTTGTGATCGCCATGTTAGCATCCATTTTTCCGAGGAGGCGAGTGGAAACGCATTACAAAGACAACTAAATATTTTACAAAATGAATAAATATGTTCAAGATACTTTATCGTTGTTTTTTATAAACTGAATTTCCCAGCACACACTAGAGTTCTAAACTTCATCATATCAATCATCAACTTCACCTTTCATCAAAAGTATACAAAGTGAAATGAGACGAGTATGGAAATTTATGGAGGATGAGAAACTATGTTTATTTTTATTTAATACCGAATATCGGTCGATATTTGGTATTAAATAAAAATAAACATAGTTTCTTATATAAAATAAATTTCAATGTGGCATTTAAAAACCCCGCCATATTTTGACAAGCTGTGGCATTTAAAAACCCCGCCATCAATTAGTTCATGTGTGGTACCACAATGTCGCTAGTAGTATAAACGCAAAAACCGGAAGTAACTATTTTTTTATATGGAGTTTGCGTTCTTCTCTTGAGTATTATGTTCCTTGGTAGGAAACAAAAATGTGTCTGTGCTGTGTTCTGTATATTGAAAATATTTAGAAAATGTTTGAAAGAGCTTATTAAGAGCCTCTAAATACAAAAAGCATGGGTGCTGATCGGATCGTATGGTGAGCTGGTCATGGTGGTATTTTTGAGAGAGGCCTATGTCCAGCAGAGTGGACGTCTTTTGGTTAATGACGAAATACAAAATGCAGGTTTTTGATATATTTGAATTTTTGTATGAATGTGGTGTTATTGTTTGAAAATTAGATAAGTACTTATGTTGATATTGTTGATTGTTGTTCAGTGTACCTACTAATCAACTATGTCGACTTTGCGAAAATAATTCATTTTCTAATTATAATGTAATGTAATGTAAATTTAACATGCGAATTTGGACAGTGATTCATACCACGTTTTTTTTATCTTTATAAATACATGACCAATGTGAAGTCAAATGAGACAATATTTTATCGTCTTCGACTTTTCGCAGATGAAGTAGCAGACAAATGACTTTAGCAAAATCCGTGATCATAAATTACAAGACCATAATACCAGTTGACATTAACATGTTTTCGAATGGACGGATCGTTTGCAATTTTAATAAGACACAATAAAGCCAGTTTTTATTTAAAAAAAGAAACAATTTAAATTCAAGTTTGACTGTAATAACCAGTTTTGAAAAACACGGATTTACTTATTATGAATAAATATATGAAATGTGTTTATAATACCTACCCAATAATACCGCATGTATTTTTTTTTATAAGCAACTTGAGAATTGTGGATTAAAAACAAGATTCCGACGAACTGAGAACCTGCCTCTTTTTTGAAGTTAGTTAAAAATCACAATATTAAATAAGCCTATTTATAGGACTATATTGTTATCTGCAATAACGCATTATTGTTTTGTAAACAATGACAATATTTCGCTACTGCCATACATAATCAATGGCTACTGTTAACTGCTTATAAGCGTATATTCTCATTATTAAAGGATTTACGTCGCAGTTTTGATTGATTTTCTTAATTATTTTGCGTTAAAAGTTTAACAGTAACTGACAGATTGAACAATTTAAATCGACGTGTTTTTTGCACAGTTAGTATATATCTATATGTTGGCGAGCACTTACGAACTTTTCAAAACTCGAGACGTGTCAAAAACAAATCACATATGTAAAAAAAATAAAAAAACGCGGGAATGTAAGGCACTTTGAAACAAGCAAATCTTTTAACCGATGTGTAACTTTCGTCACGTAAATTAATAGACAAAATTATCTAATCCAATCCATCCAACTATCCAACTAATATTATCCCTTGGAATAAAAACGGGAACAACACAGATGAAGTGAATGCTAGTTTACCATAAATAAGTTCAATTTAAGAGTTGTCAACGCAATTAGCACATCGCCCGTTAAACCGACACGGCACGGCGATAAAGAATTAACGACACCTTGATATAACTGTATCGGTTTGTCGGCAAGTGGGCCAAGCTAGCGGGGCCGATCCGATGCAGCTGCACTAGCAGAATCGCCATTTTGCAGCGATGTTTAGGTTATATGAAGATCAGGTGAAAGTTGAGAAAAATATCTAAGGTCAAGTATCCAATCACGACTTCCTAGGAAAGCTTTTTTGTTTACCGTTTCTTAAGTACCGTAAACTCAGGTTTCTATGGTCCAATGCACTCAACTATGGTCCAGGCTTTAGTAAGACTTAGAGTATCCCTCTGATGTGTAAATGCCGCGCCAATTTTGGCTTTCGTCATGGTGTGCAACTGTCTACATACACTCAGATGTCTACCTTATATCTGGGCATTTCTATTTTTTAGTGTACCCTGTCGAAAACAATGACCGTATTTAAAAAAATATTTTTACTAAAAAAAACCCGACCGCGGTGCACTTTAAAAATGCATAAAATCCGCCATTTAGTTTATTTTAACGAACTTCATACATACCCAGTGACACTCGCGCCATCAAGACGTATCTAATGATGTATCATTTATCAAAATTGGTTGTGCCGTTGAGTAGTTACGAGCGGACATAGGAACGAATATACATACATACATACATACAGGTCAGACACATAACCCTCCTTTGGGCTTCACCGCAGTCGGGTAAAAATGGTTTTTTTAGTGAATGTAAGTATCCACAATAAAAATGATAGTCTGAATTTATCGAAATTCTATTTATTTTCATACAAATAAGCACAGTTTTCTAACTATCGACAAGTTAACCTGATATTGTAGTAAATCCCTGTCAGGCTTGTGATGACTTAAATAACGCTATTACTGTCTTAACTATTTTAGTACCTATAAAACAATATTTTGCATTTATACCATAAAGTATATTTTAAGATTTACGAAAAAAGAAATTATTACAGTAAGTAACTCATAAATATTGCTAAAGGATGTTTGAACTTCACTTATGTGACGGGTTCATTTACAGGAACTTTGTAGTAAAATCTTATATAGTAATTAGGTACGTTGATTATTATTTCTATGTAGTCAAACCATATTATGACCATTTTATTGAAAGCGTCAGAAAAACAATATAAGTAAGAGAGACAGTCACAGAACTGACAGGCCCATAAGTCTAAAGCCGGGGTTACATGGTGCATACAAGTAATATAAAAAAGGAAATGAATATTCATATTTTAAATTATATATCATTCTGTTGCTTTACCAAGACTGCAATCAATCTTACTTTACGAGTAGGTACATCTAAACATAATATGCATACGATATAGCGATAGATAATTTTAGCCATGAAAATTTAAATCTATGAAAATTCGGTTAAAAAGTGATTCTTGATAGGAAAAAGTATCCGGTGTTCGAATACAAGGAATGTCTTAAATTTCTAATACTACATTAAGTAATAAGCACTGTACTGTACGAATACAGGTCAGGTACTTTTTATCCGCCCATGTAACACCATCTTTATGCTGTCAGTGTTGTGACTTTGGCAGTCAGCCTATATGTGACGGTGCAATATGTCACGAAATTGATGTCACGTTTCATGCTAAATTGTAATTGAAATATAATCATAAATTCAGTTTTCAGCATGTCACTATAGTTTTTATGTAAAACACTATAGAAATACTATTTCTATAGTGTTTTACATAGTGTTTAATATTCTGAAATCAAAATAGCTATTTCTGAAATAGTTATTTTGATACCAGAACATTTGAAAGTTAGAAAGTAACTACAGTTTCTATAGAAATTTGGTCACAAACGTGACTGATAAAGTGTGAACGGTCTCCAGTTCACTGAAACAATCTTATTTAACACCGCAATTTCAAATACTGTACTTTTCAAACGAATGGGTGACTTATTACACGATATTAATTTTGTCATTCCCACAAATGTTATATGAATTGGTAGTCTTTCCGATGTGATATCGATCGTCACAGCTTTGACATGTCAGGGGGCATCAATTTCAGGCAGCATGATTTAAATTTAGTTTTAATCCGAAAATTATAAGATCTAATATAAACAATTCGTTCATATGACGCGCAAAATAATCTAGTTTATGGGAATCTATTAAAATACAAGACCATCGCTTAAAAATGTGCTACATTTGCCGGCTTAAAAAAATGATATAAATTACATTATGCATATCTCTCACATACGAGTATTTATTAAAATCATTAGATTAACAAACAGGCTAGGTGTCTGAATCGTTTAAATAAGGAAAAATTAATCCTAATAAGGATAAGGACTGCAATAGCAATAAATATTTGAACTCGAGGGACATCAAAAAAACGGGGGGTACAACAAAAAAAAAGCACATCTACCTGCTGCGATTCATACCCTTCCTTAGGATTTTAGGAGCTACACGAGTATTTAGCACCAAGATACTAATGATCCAAACTGAAACAACTTCATAAAAATATTTATTTTTTAAAGACAAACTTTTTAACGGAAAGAAAAAAAATACTAGTCGCATTCAACAATAATAGCATGGCAACTTCAGGAAGTTCCAGTCCCTAAATTCTGGATCCATCAGTCAACTCGAAGGTGCCATAACATTGCATTATCACCGAACTTACCATTAGTATGCCAAATTTCAGTAAAATCGAATGATAAGAAAGTTCTTGAAAAATACTTCCAAATTTTGAGACTTACAACTTACATACGAACATCGCAAGTTAAATAAACCCTTTAAAAAAGAACTTTATCGACAGTCATTCAACCGGCAAATTCTACTGTTTGATAACATTAAAAACAAGAATGGCAATGCCACTTTTACAAAAAAAATTAACAAGATGCATCTCGATATAACATAGTATTGGGCTACATAACGAGTACCATTACGTTATATGTAGTGCCCAATGTCGCGACTACGTTCGCTCATCAAACTGAGCGGTTGAACTTGTCAGTCTCCTGACCTAAGCCAACACAATGCAAAAACAATCGGACAGTCCAATGTCAGACTGAGTTCACTCATCAAAGTGAGCTTTTAAACTTGTCAGTCTCCTGACCTAGGCCAACACAATACAAAAACAATCGGATACAGCATTAGGAAGCAATGAGAAGCTTCAAGTTTAATAGCCCGCGAGATTGCGGCGAGAACCACGCACGCGCCAGTCACGCTTGCTCGGAACAACGGTGCTTACAGAAGGTAAGGTAAGTAGGGAAATTCTATATCAAGTAGGTACTAAATATGTCACGGGTTATAGGGTACAGCAACGATGTTTGAACTTCAATACGCTTTTCACCCCTCCGTTGGAATGATGATCATGGAATCTTCTAAAATTTTATAAGCTATTGTCTATTATTACATTGGTTACGTAGAAAAATATCTAAGATCGAACGTCATTAGCTCGATATACACATATGTCTAGAATGTCGAAAATGTAAATGAATAATGTTCGTTGTGTATAACGTTCGAAATACATACAACACGATTGGTCGAAAGATTATAATATCGAAGTACAAAATGAATATGATTATTTCATATAAAATTGATACACATATGTCTAGAATGTAGAAAATCGAATCAACAAAATAATTGGGGAATTATCATGTTGTTTAAACCATGAAAGAACAAACGGTTTTGGTTAACCGCTTAAACGATTCTGAGGAGACCTAGTGTATGTATTTTGAACCATATATGTATATTATCAGCAATGTAGATTATAAACGTGATGAATTTAGATCGTATATATTTTAAACTTATGATAAATGACGTTATGAATTCCGTACGTTCTGCAATTTGACTGTATGCATTTTGATCGTATGCATAATGGCCGTATAACATGTGTTTTTAGATATTTTGCTACGTGACCAATCAAATAAAGGGTGGATATAATTTGTGTTAGGTAATTGGTAAGCTGATTAATTTAATCATATTAACTTAATTTATATCAGTAACTACAAATTCAAACACACCGCATCATTCCTTTTTTTGTGCTTACAATGTTATACATTCTTATGTCCTTCGAAATAAGTAGTACTTATTTTATGTAAGGCCCCTGATAAAACAAAATTATCTTTTGCTATAGTTCTGGCCCTCCTCTGAAATTTGTTATATTTTCTGGCCCGCCATGAAAAAACTTTGCCCACCACTGAGCTAGAGTAAAGCACAGCGCGGGCGCAGGCGGTGAACGCACTGCGCTGACCCTGCGCTATTGTACTCTCACAGATGCATCGGTACCGACAACAACAAGCGCAGATTTATTCTAGAGAGATGTGTATAAAAAAATACCTTTTCTTCCCTAGTAGGAGAGATCAAAATAGTACTTCTCTCTGCAAGCATATTGCCGTTTCATAGGGAAATTAGAAAACTTGTCAATAAAATGGGTACAAAGCACCGTCACCACCACCGAGGGTACTTTACTTGTGTTTGCAAAAACAAGTGTATTGTATACAGGGTGTAAATAGTACATTACACAACTAGGGTGGTAATACAAAGTAAGGCCGAGATCGGAGATGTTTGCGGCCCGAGTTGCAAGCGAGGGACGTAAATATGCGATCGAGGACTTTCTCTATTACCTCCCGTGTTGTGTACATCATTTTATGTCTACACTTGGCCAGAAAGCGGCTTTTTCGGTACGCGTTGCGTGCGGTAAAAGCCACTTTATGGCCAGGTGTGGCATAAAAATAGTTATAAAACTTATCGTGGCCAATTATGAGACCTTATGTTTGGACTCGTTTATTTTTTATTTAGTTCGTTTTAAAATTTAAGAAAAAATTGTTGCTGCTTGAGACATCCCTTTACGTTAACTCGTTTATTTAAATGCAGTGCATATTGGAAAACATGCGGACCGTACGTAGCGATCGAGCGCATACCGCCTGAGAAAGCAATCTCGCGGTCTAGTACGAGTACTTACCACCCGCGAGAGCTATCACTGTACGGACGGAACCGTTCTATTTGGTCGTGCACGCGAGCGGAGACAACGAACCACTGCAACTAACCAAATGGCTGCATACAACAGATAAACAAGAAATAAAAATTATATTAAGATCTCCAGAAAACTACTTACTAGATTAATAGGCTAATTCAGAAAAACATTTGGAGTACACATCCGGTAAAAGACACTGGATTCAAGTTAACTGATCTAAAGCGGAGAATTACGAAAACGAAATCTTTTTTGGGATACCTTTCGTTCACCTATTTTCTTTTATCCTACTTTAGTTTCGCATAATTGAATTGGCATAATTTGTATTATATGTATCTTCGGTCTACTACTTTCATTAGCTTATCTTGTTTTTAGAATAATTTTAGTTAGACTATTTTTAGCGGTCTAATGGATATCATGCATATTATTATTTAGGCTAATAATTATTTATTATAATTTTTAGAAACCATAACTTCAGTTTTGTTTAATGAATTAAACGGTATCCTGCCTTTTCGCCGAATACTGTCGATTTTCTCCGAAACCAAAAATTTCTCTGTGTATTTTCTTATGGTTTTACAACTTTTACATAATACAGTAGGTTAGGTTAGGTTAGGTTCGAAAAAATTATGTTGTCAGAGAATATCGTTAGTTGGGAAATGAAACATTTGAGAAAAAATGATTCGGCGAAACTCTGCCTTTTCGCCGAATCGAATCAAACACAACTTCATTTCAGTGTTCTGATCGGGATTTAACACTGCGCCTTATTTTAACTATTGCGTTACGGACGTATTGAATGTGAAAAAATAACCAGTACGTTTTTATATGATTATAACGTGAATACCACAATAGTAGGTTAGGGTGCACCCCTTGTGCCACTCCCAAGCCGCGAACATGGTTGTTTTTAACCGACTTCCAAAAGAAGGACGGTTCTCAATTCGTCTGTATGTTTTTTTTTGTGTGTTTGTTCACCGATTACTTAAAGACGGCTGGACCGATTTGGAAAATTCTTTTTTGTTTGAAAGGGTAGACTTTTGAGGTGGTCCCATTGTAACCAAATCAGGATCTGATGATGGAATCTTGGAGAAATCGAGAGAACTCTTCAAATATTATAGGCACACATATAGCGATTTCAGTATTTTTCGTAATTTCTCGTCCATCTCTTATTAGCAACAAGTTTCTAGTGTTAACCGACTTCAAAACAAAGGGTAAATTTGTATCTAGGTTTCTTCCCCGATTACTTGAAGACGGCTGAACCTATTTGGAAAATTCTTTTTTTTGTTTTAAAGGGTATACCTCCGAGGTGGTCCCATTACAACCAAATCAGGCTCTGATGATGGGGTCTTGGAGAAATCGAGGGAACTCTTCAAATATCATAGGCGCACATATAGCGATTTTGGTATTTTTCTTAGTTTCTCGTCCATTTCTTATTAGAAATAAGTTTCCAGTCTTAACCGACTTCAAAGCAAAGAGCAATTTTTATGTAGGTTTGTTCCCCGATTACTTGAAAACGGCTAGACCGATTTGGATTTTTTTTCTTTTAACTAAATATACTCTATTTGGTCAAAGCAATATTTTTCCAGCGCCACTAAAAATTAAAAATAAAGTAAATTTTTAAAACAAAAAATAAAAACCGAATTCCAAAAACTTAAACTAAAAATCAGAAAATAATATGTAAATTACCCTAAAAACTATAAATATCTGTATATGTATACATGAATCTTTGATTATCCATTTCTTTGGGGTAATTTACATTATTATTTTCTGGTTTTTTGTTTAAGTTTTTGGAAGTCGGTTTTTATGTTTTGTTTTAATTACCTTAGATATTCGTTACTAAAAACAAAGTAGTGATTGTGGTTGATTGTTTTAGGAACTTTTTGTTACACTTATGTATGGCAGTTGTGTATTTTATTAGGATAGGATATGCCATTTGATGGTAGTTTTTTTGATAATTATGTCTTCAATGCCTTTGAATTGTATGCGTAGTTATTTATGCTTAATGATTATTAGGGTTTTCAATATTTCGGCTAAATGGAATTATGCTTAGCTATATTATTACATTTGATATTATGCGATCCAACAGTGAACCATCTTTTTTACGTCCCCTATCCAGAAAGTGGCATTTTCTGCCCTGGGAAAACTGTGGACATACCACGGACAGGTGGTAATTAGTAAAGGCCCAGATCGCATATTTATAGCAAACATCTGCTATCTGGGCCATTCCTAATTATTCCGCCCTAGGTGTTGTGGTCTAGGTTATCACTTTCAGCCACAAGGCAAACTTTTTTAATTTTAAATACTCTCGTTCAGTTCATTGTGCTTTGTATTAAAACCTTACACAAAAATATTCAATCATATATAGCCATTGTTAAAAATGTACAAACTTTTTAATGGTATGTATAGGTAGGTTACATTGTTTTGTAAACAAAATCAACAGTCAATCAGGCCAGGCCAGTCAAAAGTACACACCTCTTAAAATGTATGAGAAAATTAAGAAATTATCAATTAAAATCTGCAAACTCTTAGTACCACGTTTGTAGTACCACGAAAATATTTCCATACATTTCTTGACTGTCTCGTATAGAATAGATTAGATTAGATTTATTTATTTCTTAGTGAAAATTACATCATGTTTTATTATCTAAAACTAAAATGAATTCACAAAAAGATCGTCAAAAATGAAAAAATAAAAACAGAATAATTCATTAAATAATAAATTACGCGCCACAAGAGGCACACCTGGATGTGCTTACATCAATATGCTTCACAAGACGCGCACGTCTGCTGGTCCATCAATATTAATGACTTATAAACAAACAAATGCCAAACAAAAGAACTGTTTTCACTGGCATTGCCTAATTTCTTAAAACACTCCTTGAAAAAACATAATAGCCAATTACCGTATTAAATAACGTACAAATAACATATTAAATAACGTACAATAAGCTACGTGTCAAAAATGAGTAACTCACTTTTATAAAGTCGTATTATTTACGCACAAATCAGTTCAGACGTGCATTACTTTGCTGGGATGATTTAGTAAAAGGGCCTCAGGATATTGTATTTTTGTAAAAAATTGAGAAAAATTAATTTATGAACATATCATTTAAACTGTTTCTAAGTTCGATCAAATAAACCCTTGACAACTCCATCTATATTTTATTTTTCTGGGAATATTAATGCTGTTTTTTAGGGTTCCGTACCAAAATGGTAAAAAAGGAACCCTTATGGTGCGACTCTTGTCTGTCTGATAAAAAAAAACACCATTCCCCTATTATCTCCGAAGTTACGGAACAGAAAAATCTGTATTAATTACCGATTATTAATATCATCCTAAATCTTACAGTAAAAATAAAACGGTTTTCCTAACTTCCAGCATTTTTTAGAAATTCGCAAAAATCGTAAGATCGTAAATTAATCGTAACTTATTTGCTCCTACTGAACTAACCGCGACATATATGTCGACGTATGGGAACAACACTTATTCAAGAGCAAAGTTAAGCTTGTCCCACCATACAGTTTATCTTTAATTATCCACGTATCTACTGACGAGTTTGTACGGAACCCTCGGTGCGCGAGTCCTACTCGCTCTTGACCGGTTTTTATTATAATGAAATCACGTATCAAGCTTTAACGATATCCTTTGCAATGCAACGAGGTGCATAAAGGATGTAAGAAACCGCTTTCAAATACAAATCAAGTCCAACTAGTCTTACTCTCATATGGCAGTTGAATGTAATTTAATGGTCTACCTACATGTAGATGAATGGAATTGTTATTATAAAACGAGTTTAATTCAAACTTTTGGCCTGTGCGCTACACCATGAGCATTAAATACTATATTTTTGACCCCTAAACATGTTTATCTTCGTAAAGCCCATACTCTTTTTGTGTTTTTGATATTGAGACCACCTGTTATTCAATTTAAGTTCAAGTCTCATTTTGAATGTGTTATGTATGAAGCATACATATACGTAAGGCCCATACTCTTTTTGTGTTTTTGATATTGAGACCACCTGTTATTCAATTTAAGTTCAAGTCTCATTTTGAATGTGTTATGTATGAAGCATACATATACGATAATAACCTCCGATTTTACAACATTACATAAACGGTTATTCTATTCACTAAGGTCCGTTCGGACAAATACGCGCCGAGATGCTCGGTCTCGGTCTCAGCCTAAATGCGCCGAGATTCTCGGCCCAACCGAGATTCCGCGCAGATACGTAAGTACGTGTGAATGCTTGAGACATATTACTTTACTCTTTGCTTGAGACATTACTGACGTGACGTGTACAATAATTACATTTATGACAAATCCGTTATAATAAGATCACTCACATGAACTATTACATACATTTCCATCACAAAAACGCTTATTTTCATAGAAAGTTAATGGCGGTTATGTTTCCTTGTCCAACGAAAAATTTCGACGTATTACGATGTTATGTTTGCATAATAGATGGATAAACATATTGTAGGAACATAATATTATTATTATTTATAAGAGAAATATATAATCAGTGCAGTAATAATATTTTTTTCATCACACTTGCTCGAAAATGGTGTCATTACACGTAGGTTTTGCGGGCCGTAAATGACCTATTACGCCCTAGGGCGTAATGGTTTTCTTTTTAAATTTGAAACGCTGGTTCTGTTTTACTCTTATTTGTCATGTTCAAAGGAAAAGCCAACGTACTTTTTTAACTTTTATTACTGAAATATTTATTTAAAGAGAACTTTTATTGCAAATACCTGTAAACACATATTTCTGTAACATTAATTAAATGTTTAAATAGTGCATTTCAGTATTTTGCAAAAATAAAATAAACCATTTTAAGTCTTTACCGCTAGGTTTCCGAACGTGACTGTCTTCGCATTGTCTATGGATAATGTCACTAATGTCACTGTCAGTTTTACAATTTTATTTAGGTTAAATAAGGTTATTTTAATCAGATTTCCTCACAAGTGTGATGAAAAACATTGTGTGTGCCACGGGCGGTAAAGGAATTACAAACTCGTGTTATTAAAGCCCTCGGCTTCGCCTCGGTCTTGTAACAAACACTCGTTGGTAATTTCTTACTTACCGCCCTTGATACACAATGTACTAATGCAACAGTTGTATAAGGAGGTTCAAAAAATGCGAATTGCGTGAGTTGCGATAATAGCCGCGAATGCGGCGAGTATCGCAAATAGAGACGCAATGAGCGTTTTTTGACTTAATCATACAACGTTGCATACAATACTTTTTCTACGACTAGGCTTTAAAATACGAAATACATACCTAATTAAACAGCTCCCAAACAAGGCAAATATGACATATTGACTGACAGTTGTGTCAATGGTAAACTTTTTTTAGTATGATGTATACTGGTTAATGAGACGAAGTGACGGTAATTTAAATATTTTTTTTTATGTTGTCATCAATGAATTTAATTCGGAAAGTTTTGTTTTTCTTAAAAATCGTAGGAATTTAATTGTTAGTTAAGTTGCATTTTTATCGTAAAGTTAGAATTGAGCGCTTAATCCTTGACCTAAGTTTAACCTAGATTCAGAAGTCTGTGGCTGCTAGCAGTATCGTAATGTGACTATAACGACACTAGTGCTGTTATGGGGAATAGAGTATAGACTTTTCTGAACTCATATTATGTATATTCTTATATTAGCGTTCGTGACCAAGTAAAAGACAGATAAAAGTACAGGAGTAGAAAAAAATATTAATTAAATAAAAAAGTGTCCAGAGTAGAAGTAAAATGCATTTTGTAGCCTAATTAACTTATCACATTATAGAAACACGTGTTTTTTTTAAATTTCATGATTTGATAAAATCATTAACAATCCGATCCTCTGTTCTCAAGATGAGCTCACATGACCTTAGCTTAGGTAACTTCCATAAATAGACGCGAATTAAGTGTGTTCCGCGGTGACGGTGACCGCGAATCAATTTGACTATTTAAGTCCGATAATATAAATAAGGTTATTCGTGTTGGTGCGACAAATGCTCAAGAGCGGGACGCGTCGACGACGAACGGTCAAAACAGGGTCAATACCAACGACCTGATGTACATACCTACATATTATGTACAAGTCCTGTACCTAACCACATAGGTATAAAATTAATTGAAATACCTGCAATAGCTACTTTGTACCTTGAGATGCATGTATGTCTTAGAAGCTTTGTAAATTTTAATGGAATTACGCTAAGGTAAGGGGGGGGGCGGGTCCACCCTCTTATACAGTGTATAAACTAACGAAAAACATAAATTTAAACCCGTGAAAGTTTAGGTGAGAAACAAGGTTATGGTAGATAACTTATTGAAATACAGACACTTTTTAAAATTTGGTTAAAAATAATGATAGATCAATTAAAATTGTGTTACATCCTGTATTCATTGTTTACAATCCTATCGTCTGACAAGTCAAGGTTAACATCAAAACATCAAGAATCCATTCAAGTAAAAATTTCCGTGTACACTTACGGTTAAATACGACGTAGCTCTTCCACCCTACCTACTTATGACAGATGGTTATTTTGATGAACAACTCGCATCAAATTTGGTTTTCGCCGAGCACGCCTTTACAAATACGTGCACTTTTAGCAATTTAGGCTGTCTCCGTGGCGGGAATCTTTCGCGTACAGTCGAAAAGCTGCCCTACCATTATTACTGCACCGTAGATGAAAATCATGTCTACGACCTCCTGAGCAATCAAATTCAACGGTTTTGTAGTTATGGAAATACACAATACATTGTTTATTCGTGTCCATGACTAAAAAATTACAATTTGTAAATGCTTTTTCAATTCATTGCTAGGAACCTTATTTCTTAAAATTATTAAGAAAAAAAAATTGACATTGAAGTTGAAGTGACATCATGACAACAATGAAAGTCTTTACGTATGGGGCGATTCCATTATCGCGGGTGCAACATTTTGACTCATTCATGGCCTCCTCCTAATAAAACGAAAAACATTTATTATAAAAATATTGTTTTAAGGATTACATTTTAACCTCTTTTCTACAGATTTGTGTATAAGAATTTAAAAGAAAAAGTTTAAATAGCCACAAGAGAGGGTTAAAGTGCTATCGCGGGTGCAACCAAATCGGCCCACCTCTCCGGATCACAGTATAAAAACAGAAATATCTTTTAATTGTCAAATATTTAAAATGTTTTGCCTATTTATATTGAAAGACAATAAACAATCATCTATAGAAACATAAAAAAAAAGTATTAAAAACTGAAACTATCAATAAATCATTCACTGTTAAAACGATCTCGGGTGCAACATCGTGTGATTGGCAGTTGGTCCTAAATCTTAGAATGCTAAGGTTTTCAAGCGCTTTAACATCCTGAATATGAAGTTATGTCCATAACAATTAATTTAAGACCTCACCCTACACGATGGTATCAAAAAAAGTAATAAATTTTGGGACTTTGAAAATTGGTGTCAAGGCTCGTCTCTAGCGGAATCGCCCTTTGGGTACTATTTTTCTAATAGTTTATAAAGTTTGTACTTTACGTTACCGCACTAGCGTTTTGCTTATTACACTTTTTTTTAATCTCCAAAAAGAGGTTTTTGTCCAAAAAAAGGTTATCATTTTTGTAGATAAATACCTAAGCTAGTTTCAGTCGAAATAATGATAAAAGATTATACTTCATCAAAGTATCTACAAAACTACAATACATTTAATCATCAATTATTTAGAATTCTCTATAGAAATACATAATTATTCTGTTTATAATACTCTGTTTACTCTGTTTATTTCTGGCTGTTTTAGGGTTGCGTCGTTGCCTCTGCGCGCGCATACGTAATTCAACCACAGATCGGCGCGCGAAAAAATAAATGTTGCGCCATTTTGTATTAATATTTATTTTGTTTGTTTATCATAAGGTTAGTTTGTGATTGTTGCAACAAATGACGACTTTAAGTGACTAAGAACAATGAAATTTGACGCCGCTTGATATAATTAGTGAGGTATAAAATGCTATAGCTTGGCAACTTCGTTGATGACACTCACATGTGTGCTTTTTGTTACGTGCAGCCGTAACTACTTACACAAGTTACCGCCAACACGAACGGCGACCGACGGGGGCAGCCTCCGGAGGCCCCCGTTCATGTTGGCGGTAACTTGTGTAAGTAGTTACGGCTACACATAACAAAAAGCACACATGTGAGTGTCACCAACGAAGTTGCCAAGCTATAGTAATAGTTTCTTGACATCGAAATCAAAAGAAAAATGCGTAAGTCTATGTTTTTTTTGCAATAGAAACAACAACAAAACATAATGGTACAGCTGCAGTCTTCGCTTTTTATCAGGTAGGCCGACAGTTTTTACTCCAAAGTATCGAGATGTTCATAAATATGCCCTTCAAAGTTTGAGCCCTTTGAGGGTGTTTTTTTTTAGGAAAATATGAGTTTGAGGTGAAATGACAAAACACGTGTCTATTCTTTTTTCATGTGCTCCAACATATAATGAAACCAGTAATTAACTAGAAACTTGCTTGAATTTTTTTTCCGTAGAAGTTGGAGGGTTTAGTCACTTTTAGTACTTTTAACTTCTGGACAATATCTCCTAAAAAGTTGAACTTGGGCAGCTCAAAAAAATACGTGTCTGCTATTTTAGACTACTCTATAACATAATATCAAAATGAATCAAATCGGAGTCGGACAGTCGGGTACCCTTCCTTGTTAGTTGCGCTGTAGCTGGGGTCAACTTAGCCGTAAATCTGGTGCCAAATGATATGATGAATATGTTATAAATCACCAGTTCCAGGGGTATCGTAAAACTGAATGCGTCCCTAAGGCCGGCTTTACACCTGTAAGTTTTACTTACGTAAGTAAGGACGCAGCTATACGTTAGACTGAGATAGTCAGTCAGCTATCTCAGTCTAACGTATAGCTGCGTCCTTACTTACGTAAGTAAAACTTACAGGTGTAAAGCCGGCCTTAGCGAAGTAGTTAGCGAAGTTTGATTAGCAGTTATGAGTTATCTGTATCCACACTAATAGGTACTTGGTGCTAATTTCACAATTTTCACTTAAGTGGTAGGTCGCAAATAACAAGTAATGACAGCGATAACTTCATGCAATCCTATTATTTTTCCTTTGAGCAACGATACTCATACATATAATTATATGACAATTTTCCGTAAGTATTAGCTTTATCAAACTTGCGATTTGCGACCGAGCTGCGGGCGAGTTACGAGTAGAAGCGAAGTTTCATAAAAATGTCGCTTGCGGAGAATTCGCCGCGAGTTCGCCGCGACCGGTTTTTTATAGAAACTCGCCCGCAGCTTGCCCGCAAATCGCAAGTTTGATAAGGCCCTTTTTAATAAAATTTTGCTGAACTATAACTGTAAATAGATAGGATTTTGCACGACGTTCGATGGATTTGGTCAAATTTCTACTTCAGAACATATTTTCAGTATCGCCTTGATCTCGTGTATGAAATAAAATAGTCTGTAGTATAGTAGTATATAAATTGCCTTTGCCTGAAATATCCATCTGGATTGGTAATTCACCGCAATATCTAGAACTTATTAATATGTGTTCTCTCCTAAACACCTATTATCGCTGATTCAGCTGAAATTACTAAGCAAGATATCCAAAATCGGTAATCGTTTTTTTTTTAATCAAAGACATGTAATTTAGATTAAATGTATTCCATACCCTACTCTTTCTTTTTACTGTCAATCATCTGTCAATTCCACTACCCAAGGGTGGCGTGGGCGAGATCGCTTTTTAGCGATAAGACCGCCTGTTGTCTACCGATTAAATTTAAATTATTACGATTAACTATGTTATGTACCTTTTATTATGTGTTTTACTGATGTGCCATAAATCATATTTAAAATGTATTCCAGAGATCCTTAAGCAGCTTAAGATAGAAACGAGACTCTCAACGATATGCTTCCAAAGAATCTTGACCTACTTTGGACATGTGACTATGTGACGAAAAGAGATCTACAGAATAGGGTACTTGCCTGTAGTCAATATAAATTACTTCACGCTAGCCTTGAAATCTGCTTTCGAAAATTTGCAAAAATCAACTAAAATTCACCTATTTAACGTTTTAAACGATTTTTAAAAGACCAAAAGCTATAAATGAGGAGATGATTTGATGTTTGAGCACAATGACGTCATTATGCTTTTTCTCATAGAAACTTCATACTATCCGAGCGTTTTGACAATTCATAAAAAGTAACTGATTTGATCTGTCAGGAAAGTACCCTATTTGGATAAACTTCTAGTGGTAGGAAAAGTGGATGAAACATTGACTACGCGGGCGATCACCCACTCGATGGACGGACAAAGTGAAAACTATAACTGGTCTTCCTATCACCACTGCCTTGCGAAAAGCCGAAGACAAGAACGTATGGCGGAAAAAGAGTGAAGACCTCAACGAAGATCTTCAAACTGTGACTGATGAAATAACTGATGTATTTACAACCAGAATAAGTAAATCATGTTCAATAATACAATTAATTAATTAAGCAGATTTGTATGTAAGGTAGAGTTGAAAAATATCTTAACATGTTCCTTACAAGGAACATGTTAAGATATTTTTCTACTCCTGTATTTTTATCTGTCTTTTACTTGGTTACGAACACTTAAATAAGAACATACTTAATATGAGTTCAGAGAAGTCTATACTCTATTCTCCATAAAAGCACTAACGAGTATACGCCAAATTAAAAACAAAATTTACCATAGACACATACTTATTATATTGTCAATCATATGTCATATTTGCCTTGTTTGCGCGCTATGTTTAATTTTGTATTTTATATTTTAAAACCTAGTCGTAGAAATAGTATTGTATGCAACGTTGTATAATTCAGTCAAAAAACGCTCATGGCGTCTCTATTTGCGATACTCGCCGCCGCGGCAGCTCGAATCGCAACTCACACCATTCGCATTTTTTGAGTTTATTTATACAACTGTTGCATAAATTACTATTACGATTATTACGCATAGTAGGTACGCATTATAACACCACGCCAAAGTATAAAGACAACCAAGTAGTACGATTTCGGCCGTTTAGGAGCGCGCGACACGTATTTACACAGACACACTACACGCGTCTGTGTGAGTGAACGCCATACTGTGGCATGCTCGCGCATGCTCAAATCCTTGCCTGTGGTGCGTCCGTACACGGCGCGCACACATGCGCGCTCCCGATGTACCTTTTGTAGGAAGAAAAACTACCGTATACTATGACCATGCGAAATAAGCGTATAGGTACATATCTGTCGTCGAGTTGTGAAAACTAACCCGCGTAAACCTATCAATGCATAGTATCATCTGGTGAACATCATTAAGCTAGTGAAAGATGGTGATGATGCTGTTACATTCTAACACTCACCCAATAATAATCGCATTATAAATGATAGCACTATGTTTCTCCCTCAGACCTGAAAAAAACAATCACAGGTTATTATTCTATGCGGGTGAGAAGAAACAGTAGGCATTCAAATTTGATACACCAGTGGTGTGGCGTCCATGGAAGCCGAAATCCCACCGGCTTACATATTTTAAGGCTAAGAGAGCAGTTTGTGCTACTACTGTTGAAAAAAGTAAGTAAATATCGATCCGGCTTACCCATGGATAAATTTGACGCCACGTAAGTACAGTGAATAAATAAGAAATTAATAAAAAATATTAATAGGCTCCTATAAATTTAAAAAAAATATCTGTACAATCAAATGCCCAAAAATTATATGTGAGTAAATGGGTTAAACATACAGACGACGTTCTGGATTAGGTTTTGTTCTTATTTTAGAATAAATAAAGAAGTATTAATTTGAATTCAGGCGAACCTGTTTTCTAGAAGGTCGAATATTAATTAGAAAACAAGTTCGCAAAATATTTTACTTTTTCTTTTAGTGTTCTTCCAATTAAAGATTTGCCCAAATATATGTATAAAAGTTGTCGGGTCAGTATTTTTTCTTTGTAGGTATATTTTATAAAATACCTATTAAATTTTAAGTTATTCTTGCGCTATTGTTGTTTAAGATTCCGTTGTTCGACTGTTTCCTACCTAACATGCCAACCTTAAGCAAACGGAGTTAACCCGTTAATTCGAACAAACCTGACCTACATTTAAAACCCGAAGTAAATGACCAGCTTTAAAAATACTTACACGTCCTGGCCGCTTACAACACGAACGCACTAATTGCCAACAAAAAAAAACAACTTTTTAATTTTCGTAAACGTCAAAAAGCGCGGGAAACATACAGCCGCGCCCGGAGCGTGCTCAATCGAGAATGACGTGCACGGAAGCTGCTACACACAGTTTTATATATATAGACATTAAACAGTTATGTTTGTATACGCTAGAAGCCTTTAGAGCCGGCACTGCTGGTAAACGGATCGTGAAAAGTTCTAACGACATTAAATACCATAAAATTTAACTTAAACTCGTTTTGGTCTTATGTCAGACCTCGCCAGGTGCTTTATGAAAACAATGAGTCATATCTGATAATATGAATTTTAATTACAAACTTATACAATAATTTGTGAGGTATTGAATAACTAGGATACTAATTGATTTTTTAAGCTACACCTGGCACATTAAATTTCCTGCTGTAAGGCTTCGCATTGCTCATACATACCTATTACCAATTTCGGATTACTCATAACTAATACCTGTTTCAACCTTAAAATACGCATATATAACTTAATTTGAGACTCCATGTCTAAATTTTACTACGTCTGTATAACGATGCATGCAAAATCGGATAAAAATGCAAAACAACGGAGGACTGGCGCCAATAGAACTCTGTTGGCACGCCGTAATAATGGAATCAAACGAGTTAACGTATGCCTGAATCAAAAATGCAATAAATAAATACCTCTAGATAAATAAATAGCAGAAGACATAGGGGACAGAACACAGAACAGTAAAAACATCGATCGCACCGCAAAGTAAGGGTGTAGCTTGTACTATGGGTACCTGCCAGTGGCGTGGCGTCGCCTAATATTAGTCAGATCAGCACTTAATTCTAGTGCTCTTAAAGAAAATTTAAGCCAAAGCTGCTCCAGCTTGCCCAAGGATTTCTTCAACGCCACGCCACTGATGGGTACCCACTAGCTTACTAGGTGACACTTGACATACTTACCTATATAGATAAACAAACACTTAATTAGCGTGCTCATCACATCACATAAATGCCCTTATCAGGGGAGTGGTGAGTAAGCAGGCCTCGGCCTGTAGCAAATTCTTTCAAGAAATCCCTGATCTGGTGTAAGGTACGCTCAAAAACCGAATCACCGGTAATTATATATGTAACAAAGGAACAGAGAGAGGCCAGGGAGGGTACTTTTGTGGAGCATCCCCTAATACAACATTGAAAAACTGTTTTTTCGGTACTGGCCCATACAAATAAAACCGGTATTTTATGCTCTACGCGGGGTCTGAGGCATTAAGTTTTATCTGCTACACTGTACGGTACCTACTGCCCTTAGCAGGATTTGAACTCGGGACCGCTAACTAAATACAGCAGGGTCACTGGCAACTATGTCAAACGTGGCGTCATAGATCAGTAACCCGTTAGTAATTCTGTTGTCTATTATATTATTAGGAAGTTCGATAGATCGTTAAAGGAACCACTTGACGTTAAGTACAGGTATATATCTTATTACATTTTGGGGCCGTCACAAAAACAAACCACGCGTTTTAAATATTCAACTAATTTAAAATTGTTCACCTGATTAAATTACTTGTAGTTTACTTTTGCGTCCCAGATACGATACCGTACGTGATCCAGACGAAGCCATCAACAATAAAAAAAAAAACATTTCGCGCGGCCTCCTTTCTTGGACATAAAATTGGCAAAAAACATCGCAGCGTCTTTAATTGATCGCACGATTAATCGCATTTCACTAATAGGAATATTTTCTCAAACATGCAATGAAATATTGTGTATAATAAGGCCACAAAGTACCTCGTTTCCGGTGCGGCTAGACGAAAGGCCTTTAATGGAATTTCATACAACATTGCCGGCTTAGGCCTGCAAGATGCTTTTTTTAGGGTTCCGTACCAAAATGGTAAAAAAGGAACCTTATGGTGCGACTCTGTCTGTCTGTCTGTCAGTCTGTCACAGCCAGATCTCAGGAACTACTGCTGCTATCGATATGAAATTTGGAATAGTTTTAAAAGTCGCTAACCCGACCCTATTTGACATAAAAAAAACTTGTATCTTTTTTACTTTTTTTAAAGGGGGCCGTAATGGGAGTTTGAAAATTTAATGTTGTGCTGTTGTATCAAATGGGGTATCAAATTAAAGGGCTTCATTTGTAGATTCCAAAGCCATTTTTTTTGTTAATCATGTACTTTTTGATTTATGACCAAAAACGATCAAAAAAATACCATTCCCCCCTATTATCTTCGAAGTTACTGAACAGAAAAATCTGTAATAATTACCAATTATTAATATTAACCTACTATTACGGGAAAAATATAACGGTCTTCCTAACCTTAATATTTTTTTAGAAATTTACAAAATCTTAAAATCCATCTAGCGGAGAGTAGCAAAACTAAGGGATGGCCTGTTTCAGATTACAGAAAAAATATCTATTAAATACTATCATTACTCATCAGGTTCTAAATATTACAGGAAAAATATAACGGTTTTCCTAACTTGCACTGTTTTTTAGAAAGGTCATTGGGCGTTTTTGACCCGCTTGCCGAACTTTCGCGTACAGAGACCAAACTAGTTTTAAAATAGAGAATTTAATCTCACTTTTCTAAATATGTATTTTATTTTAATGTATCAACCGGCAGAAAAAAGTTAAATAACAGTATGTGTACGATTTTTTATCGTGGGTGGGGTTACACATAAGTAGATAAATCGTTACCTAGGTATAGATATTTATAAACATAGAAAAGAAACATCCAAAATCTCAAATACAAGCTAGTCATACCTGTTGCCCATACCGATCGGAAAATCCCATCGCCATCTTCATTCCACCATGATACAATTTGAGTGTCAACCCCAGAGTTACCTTTAAGTCATTGATATTCCACTGATCCGCACAATACATTTTGCGTCTGCCACTCTCATGAGGATTGCGAAGGAATTTCCATCCATATAGCTTTCTTCCAGAAATTAAGATATAATAATCTGGATTCTGGATATCTCATTCCTTTACCGTGGTACCATTAGATATACCATTAAATAGATTTATGGTGCTATGGTGTTTTCTTTTTGCCATTGTACCACATGGAACAGCCGAAGTAGTTTTTGCCTCAGTATCATCAACGGTACTATCTGATGGTGCCATGGTAAAATAATGGGACTTCTACAAGTTCTACAAGTCGCGAGTAAAATAAAAATAGTCACTTTAGTCTAGGCAAACATGCTCCATCCTCGTCTTCATAGTCATTTAATATCAAGTGAGTTAGACGTCAAATATTTGCCTATTATAAGTGCCTATTGTATATAGAGAGATGCCACTCGGCCAGAAGCGTCGTCGTGCTACTAGAGACCAACACCCGGAATCAAAATGCAGGCACAGTCACCACCTAGTTTATTTTATTAAAACATATCAAACTGAAATAAAAAGTGAAATGTCTTTAATAGGCTCATTAATAAAGTAACAAACAAGACTGCATAACCTGTCTGACGGCTAGTTTTCACTGTGCTCCTATAAATTGCACGTTTCCTGTTTTCTCTACCTGCTGTTAATAAATCTAAGCCGAAGATATCATATTCATTTATTCAATAACAATACACAGATTGTGTCTGAAATAAGTACACACAATTAACAATTTAAAATATTGACAAACTAATGATAAAACACAAAATCAAAAACAAAAATGCCGCATTAAAATTACCGCAAATATATTTAAAGAGTTATCTATAAATATAACCATAATAAATTGATAATATAGAGCTACAGCGTCATACATATTCGTATCCCAGCGGTCGCAATGTACCAATGAGTTTTTTGTAACTTTATGCACATTCATCTACGTAACCAACTTTTGTACGATGAAAGAAAACATAAGTAGGTAGTTAAAAAATGTGCACAGTGAATGATCCCACCAGTACTCCAAAATAATTTGAAAAAAAAAGCTGGAAAAGTCGCTAGGTGCATATGTATATGAATATATAATTTATGTCCCACATCAGACTAGATTGTGTCGCGATTATCTTAATCACTAGATGGTTTAGCTTATGAACGTCGTAGTAAATGCAAAGCAAACCAGATTTTAGCGACCTTTTATTCAGTTCCACTTTCAGAGACCACTAAAACTTGAATATAATCAAAATCAAATTAAAATTTGTGGCTGAGCTGCGAAGAAATAAGAAGCAGCCTAGTACCGAGTTAGTTAGTCATTATAGGTAGTTGTAGTATTTCGACGTAGTTAATTTAATACTACTTATGATTAGTCACAGTATCTATATACCTACTGTGACTGTTTTCGACACTGGACACCGACCAGAAATGTATAGTGCCCACATTGGTCTTGTGTCCACATTGGTTAAGCTTTACCTTGTGTTTATCGGACACTTGTCGAACAGTTTAGAAATATGGACCAGCTGTTAAAATAATGACCTACTTTACTGTTGACATAATAAAAAGAAAGTGCTTCATTAGAAATATGTTTACTTTCGTTCAAATGTATTACGGAGAAAGGAGAGAATATCTGGATGTAGTAATATAAAAATAGGCAAGTTAGGTTACGCTATTCATTGACGGTCCTTCATTTCAAGGTTTTGCCGCTGGTAGACAAGGCTATTTTAAATAGGTATACTTGCAAAATAGTCATTTATGACTTATATTATAACATTGTTTTTAGCGCAAGGTGCAACTAGCGCTAAATTTATAATAAATAGCTTAACTTTGCTTTCATTAAACCCATTTACAAATTTAAATGCAAACCTATTTTTTGGACAATCTTGGACATTCACGGCGTAGGTGTGTGTAGTAACTTAGTAAGTCTCAAGAAGGTAGAATGTGTGTTTAATGATCAACAGAAATAAATAAACAAACCATCGTTTTAAAATATATTTAATGACTTTATAAAAGTTAATACACGAATTTCGTTTTTCTGATTAGGTATTATCAGACAGTAGGTAATAATAATAACTGTAATAAGCGTTCGTTCGTCACGGCATCAGTCCGGCTAGCATAGGTGTAGGTCGTATAACTTAAAAGACGGGTTTTGCGTGAGTTGCGGGGAGAGGACAACAATAACTAGACGAGCATTTTCGTAAATACTTCACGTCCGCACCAAAGTTTAATTTACAGGGTATGTATAGTATAGATACCCTGTAAATAAAACTTTACGCTTATAGTCTGAGTTACCTATAACTGAGCATTTCTGAAAAAAAAATACATTTTTTACTGTGCAATTTTCTGCCAATTTTATGTTATTTCCCCGTGTCCCTAAATTTCCATACATTAATGGAACTTTCCTTTGTGTTACCGTTATACAAAGTATATGAAATAATTATGGATGTAACGATACATAGGTAATTTCGCCGATACGATACCGATACCGATTATTGTAGTAAATAATCGGCGATACCGACACCGATATCGATGGCTAAATAATGAAGTATGCTCCTCAGACATTTGTATGTCGTTATTATACCTAAAACATGGCTATATTTATCAGAGACTCAACCTTGAAAGAGTAAAGTAAAAATAAATAATTTGCATGTCATCTCAAAATTCAAAGAGAATATTTATTATGAAACAAATACATAATTAACAAAGTAATTGTCATTGCACAAGGTAATATAATAAACCGATACATAAATTAAGTCAGTAATTAAAATTACTTATTTCAGATAGCAATTTTTTCGCGTTCATCAAATATCGGTTGTATTTAATCGGCGATGCGGATATATCGGCCTGCCGATTATATCGGTATCGGTATCGGAATCTCTACATCCCTAGAAATAATGGTAACACAATAAGAAAAAAAAATGGGACAATTTTTTATCCCATCGAGATTATAAAAAACATGAATTTGCGAGGAAATTGCACAATAAAAAACAGTACAAACTTTTTGAGAAATGCTCAATTACAGGAGAGTTTCTAAACACAACTACTACCTTTCTCGAGATAAATTAACCATTTATTGCTATTACGTTTTGCGCGACAAAAATGACAGATGATATGTGGCGTGATAAACAACTTCGCGACCAATTTGTTCTGGCCCTTCTGATGATGTAGAAAGTGTTGCCCGTTTCCAGATTTGTGCTAAAAGCAGCTCAGTACCCGATTAGCTACCAAAACTAACCTTATAAGTACAGCTTATTTATTTTCACTGAACAATGAAGTAAGCATACATCTCTAAAAGCGTTTCGTAACACGATTCCTAGCCGTCATAACACTGTTGTTCTCCGAATTCAGTTTCGCCAATACATATTCATTTGGCTCTTCAATTTTTCCCTCAAATAACACTAAGCCTAAATGGTTGTCCCTTATAAAGAACACGAAGGGTCTATCTGCCACAAGTTGTACACTCCCCTCTATTAGAGGTACCACCATAGCGGCGGTAGCCGCAGCGGCGACGGTTCCGTCTTCATCGACGGATAGGTGCACCTTGTGGAATACATGGTTGATCTGTGTCGGGCCGCCTTCGAAGATTCCAGACAGGTTGGATAGTGACGAGAAGAGAGTTGTGATTCTCATCTGGAACATTAAAATATACCAGTTCAATAATAACTAAGCGGGGGAATGCTGCTGGCATTATGGGAACTTTTAAGCCAGGTACGGTGCGGAGCAGGGTAGGGACTGTAAGACAGGGCAGGCCACCCTGCAGACAATTTTGTTTGTTCCATTTTCAGGTTTAAGAACTTTATTCTCAAAAGAAGATATTAAAAACCTTCACTTATATGAGAAAATATTTATTATTACTAAGACTTAACTAAATCAATAACTAAATAAAACGAAATTCTCACATCGCACCGCATCGACGCTGTAGTATCGTAAGGTTAATTATCGCTGAATACAAATAATACCTGTCAGACAGCACAAACGCATACTTATTCGCAGTAGATACGCGCACCAAGGAACATAATACTCAAGAGAAGAACGCAAACTCCATATAAAAAAATAGTTACTTCCGGTTTTTGCGTTTATACTACTAGCGACATTGTGGTACCACACATGAACTAATTGATGGCGGGGTTTTTAAATGCCACAGCTTGTCAAAATATGGCGGGGTTTTTAAATGCCACATTGAAATTTATTTTATATAAGAAACTATGTTTATTTCTATTTAATACCAAATATCGACCGATATTCGGTATTAAATAAAAATAAACATAGTTTCTCATCCTCCATAAATTTCCATACTCGTCTCATTTCACTTTGTATACTTTTGATGAAAGGTGAAGTTGATGATTGATATGATGAAGTTTAGTATTTTGAACTCTAGTGTGTGCTGGGAAATTCAGTTTATAAAAAACAACGATAAAGTATCTTGAACATATTTATTCATTTTGTAAAATATTAAGTTGTCTTTGTAATGCGTTTCCACTCGCCCCCTCGGAAAAATGGATGCTAACATAAACCAAGTATAATCGCTCGTCACACTTGCACAGTCGTTATCCTCGTTTTTCACGGTGGAATAAATGCCTGAGGGCAAATATTTTTGTAAAGAACACAAGAATTTGTTCTTGAGTCATGAATTTTCTGTCTATTCAAATATGTCACGTGGTCCTGTACCACAGCCAAGTCAAAGTGTAGGGTAGATATTTTCGACGACACCATTTTCTTAAGTATTAAACATAGCCGATTTTGTCACACAATTACATTTTTAAACGTTTATCACACCAAAATATTTTAGACAAGATATTATTAGACTTTGATTTGACGTGACGTCATCTTCAATTGGCAGTGTTGCCAGGTCTAGATTAGAAAAATCAGATTAAGGATGTCCTAAACAACAAAAGATTTGAATGATTACATGAATCTTAAAAGGCGAAGGTTATTTTTTCCTTTAGAAGTTTGACGTTTAGCTCTCACAATGTCTACATCCTAATATGATCGTTCTCTAAAAATGTTAATGTAACTAAAACTTCAAAACCCTAAAGAAGTTATAATTACATAAATTAGGTAAAAAGATCCAATATGGTAACACTAATACAGACTAGTGTTGCTAAAGTAAAATATTGTACAAGTTTTATTTTCACATTTAGCAATAGTCAAATATCGCACGACGCATACGTACAAAAGTACAAGTTGCCAATATTTGTTCTAGAGTTGAGAGACCCTGTACGCGCACGCACTACAGTGGTTGATTATATTTACCGAACGGTGGGTAGATTTGCCTACGCGGCACATATGCGGTGGCTAGCGAGCATTAGTAATGAATGATGAGTGATTATTGTAATATTTTAACATGTTCAGTAATTCTATGGATGAGGTGATTGGTACGATTTAGTTCGAATATAAAGCATTGAATAAATTCTCGTGGCATAAAAACACAATCTATAAGAGCGTTAGTAATATTTTTTTTTATAAGTACTGTAAAAAGAGAATAGTAGGTTTAAATTTTAATTATTGTATGTATGTATATTTTTTTTTCTTTTTTGTCGAGGTTTAGTTTAGTCTTGTAAGTAGTCTAATTATTTAAGTTTAGGGTTTGGGATACATTTTATAACGTTTTACCAAAAATAGCATACCTTTTGTTTAAATTATTTTCTCTGTTTTGCACAAGGCGTGGCTGATAAGTTTCCTTGGCGTCTTCTTTCTTATCAAGTTTGCCTTTTGGAAGCGCCGCTAGTTTTTCTAAGGTTAGGTTTTTAAGCCCTTCTGGCATGTGTGTAAACATCTTTACATATTAGGCCCATCTGGCAACACTAATTTTGAATTTGGATTTTTAAAATAGGTAGAGGTTTGCACAACAGTAATTTTGACAGTGGAAATTTATGATTTTCTCATTCTACCCGCGACCACGAACGCTGAAAAGGGTTACGAAACGTCGGGACTTAAAATGTAGTAATATTCGCGATTTAATCCGTTTAAGTTGTTTTATTACTATAAATCCAATTCAAGCATAACTTCGCTTTTACATACAGAGTTAGCCTAACTAAGGCGAATCACTGCACGATCACCGCCTTCTTCAGATTAGAGATCTAAGTCAGACCCATGTATAACAGGGACTGTATTCGCTAATAAACCTTTCTTGAACGATTTTATCCGCGTAAATTCGTGAATCGCCTTAAGGGGTGTTTGTTATCTCACTCCCATAGAAACTTCCACCTCCATTTCAGACTCTTCCGAGATAAAATGTGTTCTATATTCATTCGCTGATCTCAAACTATTTTGCATACAGGATTACATCGCAATCGGTCCAGCTGTTTAAGCGTAAAAGGTAACAGACAGACAGAGTTGCTTTCGCATTTATAGTATTAAGTTTGGATACTCACACTCCTAAGAGGTCCGACCATATCCTCACTGTAGTCCACGGTGAACCGCGGCAGCGACAGTTGCACGTGGGCTGGTTCCATCACCTTGGAGATTTGCGGCAGACTCATGTACGGCAGGTCCCGTATTAAGCTCACTAAGCCCTCTTGGTGTTGTGGAACCAAGAGGATCATGGAGTAGCGGTCACCCTGTAATCAAATAAATCAAAATATTAGACTTGAGTAGAAACTACGTATTCTGAAAGATGAAATACGAGCCGCTATTAAACATCTGAAGAACGGCAAAGCCACAGGGGCAGATGCCATAACGATCGAGACGATCAAAGCATCGGGCGAACATGGTGTCCAAATCTTCCACACCCTGTGCAATAAGAAATGGCTCACGGGGCAATGGCCGAAAGAATGGGCTCACACTGTTTTAGTCCCCTTGCACAAGAAGGGTTCCACCAAGACGTGCAGTATTTACCGACTTATTGCTCTTATCTCTCACGCAAGCAAGATTTTACTGCACGTACTGAACGAGCGTCTAAAGCCCTACCCAAGCAAAGAAATTGCTCCTGAACAGGCTGGTTTTGTTAAGGGGAAGGGAACCCGGGAGCAAATTTTGACAGTTCGACAAATTATAGAGAAAGACAGAGAATTCAACAAGCCCGCCTACATATGCTTTGTGGACTTCTCTAAGGCGTTCGACTCTGTCAAGTGGCCCAAACTCTGGGAAACGCTGACGGCGATGGGTGTTCCAAAACACCTGGTACACCTCCTGCGAAGACTGTAAGAGGATGGCACAGCCTCAGTACGCGCAGATGACGTCTAATCCAATCACTTCCACCCCAGTGCTGGAGTCCATCAGGGATGTATTATTTCTCCACTGCTGTTCAATGTGTACAAAGAGCTCATAATGTGGATCATACTTGAAGACTAGACAGATGGCATCTCGATCGGTGGCTTGAAGATCTCCAACCTGCGATATGCAGACGATACCACTTTGTTCGCCACCAGTACCCAGCACATGGAAGAACTTCTCGGCAAGATGGAACGCGTTAGCCTTGAGTTCGGACTTAAGATAAACCGAAATAAAATTAAAATGATGGTTGTCGACCGCATGAATAACAATTCGCCAGACACTACACAAATTGCTAATTGTGATGTGGTGCAATCATACATTTATCTGGGAGCCTTAATTACGAACAACGGTGGCTGTATCGACGAAGTGAAGAGGCGTATGGCAATTTCTAGGTCTGCAATGGACAAGTTGAGGAAAATATGGAGGAATCGCAACATATATAGAGCCACAAAAATCCGGCTAGTTCGAGCACTTGTATTCCCTATATTCTTGTACGCTGTAGAAACGTGGACCCTGCGGGAAGAAGAGAAGAAGAAGATAGACGCCCTTGAGATGTGGTGCTGGAGGAGAATGCTCGGAGTATCGTGGACTGAATTCCGTACCAAAGAGTCTATACTTCGAGAACTCGGCATCAAGCAGCGTTTATCATCTTTGGTACAGTTTAGTATCATCACCTTTTTTGGTCACGTATGCCGCCGAGGGAAGGTGGCTATTGAACGATTTGTGGTCCAGGGAAAGGTTGAGGGTACCAGGCCACGAGGAAGATCGCCTATGAGGTGGAAAGACCAGATAAAAGCGGCAGTAAATGGTTCATCACCGGTTTCCCGGTCATTAAATAAAGTCAATAAGTGAGTTATAATAAAATGTTTCTTGCACGATCAACAAGTCTAGATTACAGTAATAAGTACTTAAGTACGACTAATTTAACATCATGAACCTACATATTATTAACAGTAAAAGCACTAGGTACTTGGAAACCATATATTTATATTAAAACACAAACGATCCAGTAATTGATTATCCTATCGAGACGCCATTCCGGGATTCCGGCGCGAACCGACGCTAGGAGGCTTGACAGCGCGCTGGGTTGGCACTTGGCAGCGCCCTCTACAACTTAGGCCGCGTTCAGAAATGCGGCTAACAATATACATATAATTACGCTCAAAGCATTATTAATTTGCACTCATTAGCTTTCAACTCTACCTACTCAGAAATTCCTGAGTTATTATAATGTCATACCTATCTCACTTAATTCATTATCATTATTTATGGATCACGTCACATCACTTCCTCATTCCTTAAGCCTACGAGGAAAACTTCCAGTAACGACCTCGACGTCTCATGGCGGCGTCAGGAGTGTCAGGACTCAGGACTTTCCCAGGTATATGACGTGCGTCATAATTTCCATTAATATCACTCATTCATAATCGTCATTCGCCGAACCGCATATTTACATAAGGCCCATTTATGTTTTTCATACTTATTACTTTGTTCGTCGGTTAAGCATTTTATATCTGTATCGATTCCTCGAAATGTCGTTTAATACAGATTAGTTCGTTTGCCATAATTATAATTCTTCCTAAAGGCATTTTTCATATAACCGCCACATATAGCAGCTACCTTTAAATGTCTTTAACAGTCAGCAGAAAAGGATGATGAAATTACCGCCTCCCATGTTTCGCAATTTTTGACAACTGATCTACATAATTTACTAACTGGCATTCTAATACCATCGTTCTGAATGGTGCGTCGACTTCCGTCCTCCTTTGATCCCGTAGCTAGATCTAGTTGAACATGAAACATAGGTACCGCACCCAGCCAGGACGTTCACTCGGACCAGCCAGATATACCTACCAGGGGGCACAGATATATTTGTAGGGAGTGACACGCTCTGGAATGGGAGGGAAAGGAGTTGGATAAAAAAATCTTACCTCGTAAGGCAATTCAACAGCATGAGCTCTCAAGTTATCTATGAACGCATAGTTCAGCTCAGCACTGACTTCCATCATAGCGACTTGTTTCTTGCAGACACCTTGGACTCGGAAGCAGGCGGATCGCGTAAGGCTGCGGTCAAAAGCGTGGCGCCAGGCACTCTTGAAGTAGAGAGCGTTGCTGAGGAGTATGTCTGATGAAGGCGGAATGTGCGCTGGAAAGTACAGAAGACGCGAAATATTATGAACTGATAATATTGCGTATATTGAAATAAGTCGGTTATTGAAAAAAATGCCATAAATTTCAACTTTGACTAGTAAGCCAAGTTTAGAACAATATTAATATTAGTATATTGTTTGGTATTTTCAAAAACATTGTCTTTTAGGGTTCGACTTATAGAGGTCTTCGGCTTACAGAGGTTTTCATAAGCCCATGTTCGACTTGTAGAGGTTAAGACTTCTGTACTTTTTAACTTCAATATCTATTTCGAGTTATAGAGGTAAAAAATGTACTAAAACATTGGGAGATTGGTAACTTCGACTTATGGAGGTCTAATATTTCGAGTTATGGAGGTTTTGGTGCTTAAAGGGAAGGGAACGGGATTTTATTTCGTATTATAGAGGATTTCGTCTTATCGAGGTTCGACGTATCGAGGTTCCACTATAATATCAAATACTCAGGTCTGCAATCCCTTGGGACAGTGAAAAAATCAAACTTCTAAGTTTACGCAATCAAAAGAAACGGCCGTTTATGCTCCGTTTACGCCGCATATTTTGACGCTCGCAAGGAAATCAAAACCTCTATGGTACTTCCCGTTGACCTAGAATCATGAAATTTGGCAAGAAACAATGTCATGCAGCACAAGTTAATAAAAAAATCAAAATCGAAACCGTAAATTTGTACGGTGATACGGAACCCTTCGTGTGCGAATCTGACTCACACTTGACCAGTTTTTTTTTATTGTCACCTACCTATTTATCATCTGCTTGAAGTAGCCAAATTTTTGTTTTATTTAATTCTAACAGTTAACATTGGTTGGTCTATTAACTGTTTGATATACCTACTACGTACATACCAGGCTCTATCAAGGATGGTATCAGTCCCTTGGTCTTATTGCTGACCCAGTTGTTTATGGTATCAGTAGCAACAGTTGGATTTTGAAAGTCAATTTTGAAGACATCTGTGAGATAAACTTTCTGTAATATCTTCTCGTATTCCTTTTTCAACTTTAGCTTGTTGGATACGAAGACGCCATTGGCATTTTGCAGTTTTGCTCCTGTAGTATTGAACTGAAATGTAAATTACCAAATCAAGAATAAGTGCTGTGCTAGGTACTAGGTATTATAAAATATCTGAACAAACTAAGAATACATTCTCATATAATTATTTTCAATGCATTTTCTTAGTTTGGTAGGTGGGTACACTGAGTGCAGGTGCAGTGCAACCTGATTTCCTCGCCAGATTTCTCATATTTTATTCTTCTGGTACCTACCTAATACTTCATTTTGTCGTATTTAAGGAAGTTGCTTCCATCCATTGGTTTTAGTATTTTTTTGTCATTTCACTAACATCGAGTCACGCAAAGGATTGTTAGCGCGAATATCTCATTAGGTCACTTTCTGTTAATTTTACTACTTGTCAAGTTGGGAACAAATTACCAGAATGCGATTTGTACCTAGTAAAATTAAATAAAAAAAAATGTGTGATGAGACTTACCAGCAAAGCTGTTAAATAAGCATTCAACTGTTCTCTAAACTCGTTCTTATTGGGTGACAACCGTAAAGAACTCCTTATTTCAGCTTCAGTGTTGCCACTCGCTCCCTCAAGAAGTAAAGCTAAAGTGGACTTAATGCTGGCCGGTGACACCACCACATTGCCTCTGCGGTCTTCTGTTGAGTATTTAAGGAGATCTATGTCGAAGTAGTTTAAGCGGGAATTCTCTGGGGTTTTGCTGTCGAGACAGTCCAAGCTTTGAAGGCAGGTTAAAATACAAACTGTGAAAAAGAAAAGGTTATTTGACTATGTGTTGTCGCATTATGAAAAGTTCTTCACATCTGCTATTTCTGGGAAACTATGAAAAATAGACCAGAGATTTTAGAATAAGATTAGATAAATTATACACAATAACATTGCCACGCTCATAACCAAGTTAATAATTATATCTATTGTTGTTTTTTGGGATAATCGTGAGACAATGTAGTAATCATAATTAAGGTTTTATATTTAGAAGCTGAATGATATTCGAGACGACGAAAGAGAAACGAGTTTGTAGGTAAATGAGGAAGGTCAAAGTCAGAACTCATTACTATCATTATCTCCCGGTAGGAACCGGTAAATATTCTTATTATTACTAAGTTGGTAAACAAAAAACTTACCGCACAACAAAATAAGACACATGATGATACGTTTTTCACTAACAATTTAGATACAGGAACAATTTTGTGTAGACTAGATTCATAAAGCTAGTTTCAGCACTAGCAAAAACGTTACAAAGTTTTATAAATGTTTGGCATTGTTTTAGTAAATGCTATACACACACGCTCGGCCAAAGTTACACTGTCACTGGTCAAGTGGTCAGTGGGCAGTCTAGTAGACACAATCACAAACAAGAATGACATTAAACTTCGTGATTCGTTCGTAGATTGTCGGCTACGGTGTGAAAAAGCGCGAGCATATATATAGCTATCTCTTTCTTATAAGTGATAACTAAATGAGGACTAACTTTGCGTGTCGCGACTCGAGGGTCAGTCAAATCTTGTATGCACTGTCAGTCTACAGCAATATAATTATTCTACCTGACATTGTGGATTATTACAAAATGTTTCTGGATTAAAAAACTTAACTACAAAGCTCTAAACCTATACGGACTAAGCTGAATTCGCTTCTGGTTTGCATTTGATTTCGCCAACGAACTTCTGGAAGTTCAAAGAGACTTAATACGACGCGATTAGCTGCATTTTATTATTAATGCAAACGTTGAACTTCCTCCCATCTTCTTTTCAAGACGAAAGTGAAATAGGCTTAAACTGATGAAGTGCGCTTCAACCTCGGCCCCGAAGGCAAATCAAGCCTGTACATATTTATTGCTATGCATTCAGTTTCCGAACCAGATGAACTGACAGAGCAAATTGTCAGTAGTGCCACCAGTGCGGTGCTACTAAAAGATGAGAACTTGAGAACGATGGTTGAATGGTAGAGAATACCTTACGGCATTAAGTCCGTCATTTGTACTTGCTTACAAGCAAATACAAACAATAAATTGTGCAATAAAGTTTAAATAAATCAAAGAATAGGTTAGGTTAGGTTTCTTTTATAATTATTCTGAAAAGTCAACCAACACGTATGTACGTGCGTACGTACGTAGTATCTGTAAACCAACTATTGTGCGGAAAGAGTTTTCGAACAAATAATACTTCCGGACAAATAAACTTATGCCAATACAAGTGGAACCAATCATCTAAATACCACACGGTACCCAAGGATGAAAAACCAAGTAAAACACGAAGTTATAGTAAATGTTGCTTATATTTTCCAAAAAGTACTCCAAACAAGTAGTTATTTTCTTCAAGTTTCCAAGTAGCAGTGGCGTGGCGTCCAAAGAACTCGATTCCTGCCGGCTTGCCTAATATCAGGCATTTGACCACCTTATTCTACAGCTCTTAAGGAAAATGTACGCCAAATCTGCACCGGCTTGCCCAAGGATGCCGGCTTACGCCACGCCACTGCCAAGTAGATAGCACTTAATACATCTGGAGTCTTAGATTTATCGTCCTATGTATAAAAAAAGTCTTAACTTGTTACATTACCTAGCTTAATTGACAGTGGCAAACACATCAGTAACATGAGTGATTTTAATTCATATATTTTTCACCACATAGACATTTGATCATGCTTGACTTTAGTAATTATTTCTTTCTTCTTATCTACTACAGACTACTTAAAACCTAGTTGCGCGCGCTTTGAACTCTGCAGTGGCCGCCAGAGGGTCAGAGACCCGGCCTGAGAACAGCACTTGTCTGGTCGCCTCGTCCTCTATGAAGAACAGGAATGGTCGATTGGCGATCACCTCTCCGGCACTGTCTTCATCTTCCCCGAATTTGTTTACCAGCGATACCTCTGTAATGACAATGCACCATTAGAGTTCAGTGAGTCATCAACGAAAACTCTTATTATTCGATCAGCACAGGAATACAATAGTAAATTACACAACTAGGGCGGTAAAAACAAAGCCCTCGATCGCATATTTACAACCCTCGCCTCCAGCTCGGTCAGCAAACATCTGCGATCTCGGCCTTTCTTTATTACCTCCCGTGTTGTGTACATCATTTTATGTCTACACTTGGCCAGAGAGCTGCTTTTTCCATACCCGTAGCGTGCAGAAAAAGCCACTTTATGTCCAGGTGTGGCATAAATGTATAGACCGACGCCGCTAACCTGTACGCTTATAGAGCGCTCTGAATAACAAAGTGGCCGTAGATAGCCTTCCTGCTTCCAAAATTGTGCTCCCTAAGTTGGGACAACTTTGTAACAGCTAAACTAAACCGCTAGGGTAAGTGCTCCAGTGAATGAACACTTAAGGAAATTTTCAACATTAAAAAAATATTTTTGGTAGATCGCAATAATTAAATTCAAATATTACTGATCCTATAGAGTAAACAACTATTCTAGTTTCCTAAAATCACTTTTATTTTGCAGTAGTGCTGCACAGTTTTAAATTATAGCAAGCTGTAGGGGATAAAATGGAAAATCACCAGTGAATGAACACAAAATTCTAGTAAATGAACAAATGAAACCAATGAATGAACTACCTTAAAATAATGCTTTATTTTGGTGTAAAAATACAAAAAGATTCTTGGTCATATTGGAATCTTTTGTATGATTTTTTTGAAGTTTCCATGTTCTAAAACAAGAAAAATACAATAAATGTTGTAGTTCATTCACTGGTCTTTGGAAACTAATTAATGAACTGTCTGTCATTGCGGTAGTTCATTCACTGGAAAACTCGGACCAGTGAATAAACTGTTAAAAGTTGAATAAACTGTTAGAAATTGAATATTTAAAGTTTTGTTCGAACACTGGCCTTTTGTCAGACAGCACATTTCTATCAAAGTCATAGAAAACCAAATCTTATAACTACTACTGAAACGTCAAATATTGAACAAACAATAAATCACGCGATTCCAGTGAATGAACCCCCCCGTTCGTTCATTGGATTTAAGCCATTTTGATTTCTAGTTATAGAACACTGGATTAAAAGCCACTATTTGAAAATAAATCACATTAAACTATACATTAATAGCACGAACATGACCTTACGGCTTAAAAAAACACGCACTGTACAAGGCAGACGCACGAGACACACGCAGTAACACATTAAACACAACGTAGCTTGCCTTAACCCTTATTACACCTCCATATAAAAAACTAACAGCAACCGCATGCCCACTTTACATCGCCGCTATTTTGACACTGATGCGTATGAGTCGAAGTAAGTGCTACCAGAGCTTGTCAAATAATGTTGCTAACCGAAAAAAAAATATCACGCGTGGTAAAAAGGTACAGAAATCTTATTTTACTACAAAAACATGCATTTTGTTCGTTCACTGGATTTGTTCATTCACTGGAGCACTTACCCTAGTTCAAGTCAGAATAAAACTCAATGAACTGGAAAACTACAATGAAAATTTATAAACAAATAAATTGTTATTGAAGTTTCTAACCTGTGGCTGAGTAAGCAATGCTGCCCAGTTCGTTGACCTCGATGCCCGACCGCTGCAGCACCTTGGAGATCCTCAACCGGTTCTCCTGGGGCTGCCCTCGGGCCAGGCCGGGGAAGGACGCGGTGTCTTCGAATGCTTGCCGAATACCCAGCTGAAACAAAAGCAACTTTAATATCTTTGCCATTGTTTGAGGGAACCTACACGACATTACCAGAGCGCACTGTGAGGGAGATACCTCAGAGCTGGGCGGTAGGTAAAACCACCATTCTTAATACAAATGTCGCCTTTGACAAGAGAGTAAAGTGATTTGCTATTCGACTACCAAGTCGAAAGAACCAGACTTTTATCTCGAACAAGAGTATGGCTGGGGTTTGAAAAATACTTAAGCAGTTAGCCAACTGCTTCTAAGTTTATTATAAGGTGCACCTAAGAAAACAGCCCAGACCTAGAATTCAACAGCTCAGCTTAGTTGCACAAACATGCATTACTTTTCTAAGTTAACGTTAAAAAAAGATACGGCGGCGGCGGATTTCGACACTCTCAAGGAATTCAAAATTTATAGGTTACTTTCCGTTGACGTCTTATACAACAAGCATAGGGAAAATCTGAAAACTACAAAGTGAAATCAAGAGTTCAGTACAACTAGCTTTTTGTACATCTTCTGTCTGGTCTGATCTGGGATTTAATCGTGGTCTCATGTGTATATTTTAATAGGAATATCTTACGTCATTCAAGAGTCCATTCAACACAGAGGTAAAATCAAACTTGAATTTCGGTAGCATGACGTCGACCGTCCGTTCCCCGAGGTACTGCATCTCGGTTCGGAGGTCACTCAACGAATTCATCACTCGAGGCAGCCCCTTCAACGAGTTCGGCACTACTATGTACATAGAGAACTTTTTACCCTGAAACAAAAATTATACGTCAGCTTTAGGGACGAGAAAACTCATCTGTCGAATGGAAACCAGAATTTGAACGTTCTTTCGACAGCTCGTTAGCCACAAGAGAAGGTTAAGGTGAAATTTTGCGACAAGAAAAGCCATCTACATCAAAAACTTACCAAATACGGCATCCTCAAAATTTTTGCATCATAGTTCGCTGACTCAGCATAGTAAAACTTGTTTTTCACGCTCATGAAAGGAACCCGCTTTTGCAATGTAGGTGTTACGTAGAAAGTCCCGACTTTGGTGGAGTTAGGGTTGAACTGGTACAGCCAAGTACCCTTGAAGAATAGGGTAGTCAGCATCAGAACTATGCTTCCTTTCACCTCATCTAATAAACAACGTACAATCAAAAACAACTCTTCACACATTTTATTACATCGTTTTGTAAATAGTATTGGAGCTCTTAATAGGCATCCTCTAAATCTTTGCGCCAGCATTGTGAAAAATTGTGTGTTGTGAAATTATTAACATTAAAGATTGATTAATGACAAGACTCTTGTGGACTTACAGATTGGTAAACCTCATGTATTTCTTAGCTTTGTCAGATTACCTCTAAAGCCCAAACCACCATTACTCACCTTCATCGATCAGGTTAGGTATTCTTCCTTGAGTAAGATTGGACACCCAACCATTGATTTTTGCCGCAGATTCCACCGGATGGCTAAAATCGACTTTCTTTAGCTCAGTTTTGTAGAACTGTTCAGCAATTGATCCGAAATGCTGTCTCTCCGACACACTGACATCTACGTAGATTCTGCTACCGATGTTTAAAGTGTAATGGGGAGAAGCTATCTGGAAGAATAAATTAAACGAGTGTCAATAAAATATCCCGGTAAAATATTATGCTCAGGATCTTGGATAACATTAGACCATTTCAATTATTGTATCTGATCCTCATATATCTATATTTTATAATATCAGAAAGCATGTGGTAATAATACAGTCATTTTTAATGATTTTTTTTTTGGTTGGTCTTTGTCCCGTTTGGTTGACCACTTCAAACTGAAAACTGAAGATGTGAAGACTGAACATTTTTAATGAAGTAATAGAAACACTATAAATAACAGAGAGGTCGATGCTGAATACTCGATAGTTGTATCGATATGTACGAGTATTCAGCATCGACATTATATGTTGATAGAACTCATGTCCTATGGAGTCCTTACGAGATGAAGTTTTAATCCTACTATCCTACTTCCTACTCTATCGTACTAAGTTACTATGAGCACACATGTTTGGATGTTTAGTGATTTAGATGTCTGGATGTTTGTTACTAAATTTCGCGACAACGGATTAAATTTGGCATACAAGTAGACCAAATCCTGGACTGAAACATATAGGGTACCTACTTTATATCGCGGTAGAGAGTTCCCTTAGCAATAGCAACAGGAATAAAGCAGGAGAAGCTACTGGGAAATAAATATCACTTCAATATACAAACCTGGAGTGAAGATATGATAGAAGAGAATTTAGTTCGGACGATTGTTCTGTTAATCGGGAACCCTAGAACCGAGGCGAGTTCAGCATGTGTTGGACCTGTCGCTGCTTCAGTTAATATGGCCAGTGCTAACTTCAAACCCAAAGGCGAAAGAAGGAAGTTTTCTTCCGAATACGCTGCCATGCGCTGAAATTGAAACCAAAAAGTTGAGTAAATTAAATATCAAAATAAAAAAATTACACATAATTTTCATTGTTAATTAAAAGGTACTGTTTAATATACAGGGTGTTGCAAATTCAACCTATTATACCTACTCCGATCCGTCAAAATGAATCTCGAGCGTGACATCCCATGGAAGTGTAATTACTTTTCAAATCTCACCTTAGTAACGGTCCAATCAAACGAGTCGTAGTCGGCTGCTGAAGGGACGAAATTGTCCGAATCCCAATAGTCATTGTCGACTAAGGTTGCATTTGCTGGCATCAATGGTTTCACCCCTAACGCCGGGAAAGCGGGCAGAGAAGCTGTATAACCGCCTGGGGTCCCAAAAACGTTTTGAAGTAACTGTGGGTCGAGTTCGGTTGCACTGTCGGCATACACTATGAACGGAGCTGAAAAAAATTAAATAGTTTAAAAAGTTTTTAAATCATCTCGTAAAAGTTTTCAAACAATGCCGTAGATTGCTGAGAAAGTAGATGACAGGCGAATGGTCGGAAGAATTCAGTCGCGAAGACGTGTAGAATTGCCGAAATTGAACTTTGATAACATATTGTATTAATGCCTCTGTATTAATAGCTAAACGCGATTGTGCGCATTGAAACATTAACTACATGTAAAAAGACGCAAGTCTCGCAACGCAGTTGTTTTACAACAAAAAAGTTTTGAGATGTAATGTTAAACCAAGCCAGTAGGGTGTCCACAGAACTCGATTCCCACCGACTTGCCTATTATTTACCCGTGGACGATTCTTTACTCGAGTTATATATATCGGTTATTGTGCCCTATACTTATATCCCTGAAAATTTAGATTTAGCGTTTTAACTGATTATATAGCGTATTTTGTTTAATTTACCTTTACATACCAAGATTTCGAGACTTTAAGGTGATTCCAGTTAGTCGGTTTTCCATACAAACCAAAAGAGGGTCATTGTTAGCTTCTACGTCATCAATTATGTTTGAAATGTGTTTAGTTTTATAGCTTGATACATTTTATTTGCGCGAAATGACATGAGAATCTCCAAAAACCAAAATAGTATATTACAATTTTAGTATTTAAAACGTTAAGTTTCAAATAATGCTGATAGAAGGCGCTGACGTTTAAGACCCAATTGCACATTAATTCTGGTTTTTGAGACTTCTTATGGCATTTCGCGCAGACAAAATGTATCAAGCTATAAAATGAAACTTATTTTAAACATAATTGATGCCGTGGAAGCAAATAATGAGCCTCTTTATGTTTGTATGAAAAACCGACCGACTCGAATCACCTTAATAGCACGCGTAGCCGACTTTAAATCTAAAATCAAAAAGTATTATTAAGAAGACCAGCCTCATCATATTATGCCAAATACATTTCTTTCTTTAGACATTTTTTTCTGCGACTTATATAGGATTTTCCCATGTTAACCCATTTGGATAGCTCATTCTGTATACTTTCAGTTTTTTCTTAATTTCAAACTATAAGGTTTGGTTTCCAAAGTGACGTTAAAGAATGAATAACATGTAAGGTTTTCCTGTTCCTATATTGAAGGAAAAACCAGCCTAGGAACTCTGGTAAGAAATACTTAACTGTAACCCACAAATAAATGCTTTACCTATTAAGCAAAGAAAAGCGTCGTTAAAATATCTGCTGTTTTAAGTAAATTATAGCTCCTCAAGCATTTCGACTGTTTATCCTATAATGTTTTAGATAATTTAGTGGGTTTATAAATTATTTTTTTACTTTGAAATCTAACTTTCTTCCACTTCCCTAAACGTCATTTAAAGGCCGTGTGTTGTGTCAGATGAGATGACATAATATGACTCCGACAATAGTGACGTCATATCAGAACACCCCTCTCACCCGGCACATTAACCTTAGACAATGTCTGTCACCTCCGCCACAGTTGTGATTATGACGCGCAGCTCTTTGTATCCCTAAATACTACCCAACCCGTACCAGACAATATAGAGTGAGAGCGTCGCACCATAAGCACACATTATAATAGCAGTAATTTTTCTTCTTACAAAAGGTACCTACATTTACAATTGTGCGCTTGAATGTGTGCGCGCCGTGTACGAGCACGCTACAAGAAAAGTTTTAAGAATGCCTCTGTATGGATCACACCAATTTTGTCCCGTTCGTCCGTTTCCCCGTTCGACCATTTCCTGTTTCGTCCATTTCCCAGTTCGTCAATTGGCGCTCTTAGGGCGCGGCGGTAGCTACGAAAAGCTTTTTATGTTTCGTGCCTTACTTTTGCGCCGTATATTTTGCTCCAATTTTTTGCTTAATACCTATTTTTTCTGATTGTTGATGCGAAATGCAGTGTCTATCTGCCGCCCGGTAGCATTTTTTTTTTGTCATTTTGGGCGTGTTTATTATTTCACCTTATTTTATCGCTACGCTCAAGATTCTATTGCAAAATCCTTTGCTTTGCTCTGGATTCAACGCACGCCCTCACCGTTAATACAATAATGTTGCTCCCTTGTGATATACATAATTTGCTGTAAATACAGCGTCCAGCATCTTTTTGGAGCTTTGCTGTGTTGGATAAATGCATACTTAATGGATGAACATGTCACACGAAAAGGCGCAACAGACGGGAAAACTGAAGAATGGGGAATCGGACGAACGGGGAAACGGACGAACAGGGAAATGGACGAACGGGGAAATGGACGAACGAGGAACACGACGAAACAGACCTCACACAGACGGGCTATTGCGCGGCTGTGTGAATACGTGTCGCACGCTCATAAACGGCCGAAGTTGGACTACTTGTTCGTCTTTATACTTTGCCATAAGCAAAGTCGTGGTTAGTTATGATAGCCCGGATAGCCCGGCTGAGTTAAGTGGACGATCAATAATTACAGTTACATTATTAATGTTAAGAATTGACAGGTTTAAGTTAGGCCGGCTTTACACCTGTAAGTTTTACTTACGTAAGTAAGGACGCAGCTATACGTTAGACTGAGATAGCTGACTGACTATCTCAGTCTAACGTATAGCTGCGTCCTTACTTACGTAAGTAAAACTTACAGGTGTAAAGCCGGCCTTACGCAAACGCAAACTTTTTAAATCAAAGAATATTTTTTTAGTAAAATGTTTAGAATAGCCCGCTGAGGAAGATGACCTCTAAAGTTATAACCTATATTACTTGCAATGGACGGACGGACAGAAAGAAAACCTGTTTCACGCTTAATTATGTGTGTACTTAGCACTGACATGTTTTTATATCGTCAAAACGTGACTTAAATAACAATCGTTACCTACCTACTGTAAAGAAATAGCGCGTATCATATTAGTGCCATACTCTTCAACCTTTTAACCTGATGATAGTACTGTTAATCACCTACTTATTACGGTTAGAGTGATGCCTATATATATATACCTATATATAGACAATTAATATATTAAGATAAAGGCGATAGAGGTACATGGCGATATATATTTGCACGTGAAGTTTGTTTGAGAATAGTTGGTAAATGGGAATCCCTATGTTAAGAGGAAAAAAACAACTTGACAAAACTGATATCTGATATCTAGTAATTGGAATTGGGGCTATTGATTCAAAACAACTTAGTCGACAAAATAACAGATAAGTCATTGACCAGTTAGTCGACTAGCCTAGACTTGTATGTCAGGTATGTTGACGCTTAGTTAAAAAACACTGCATTTGTACTCTTCACATGAAAAATAATGTCTATTACAAATAATGGTATCTTAGTTTCTTAATAGAACATGTATATTTGTACCAAGGTATCAAAATTATAAACAAACTTACCGACAAAAAGTACTAAACACAACGATAAAGCCATCTCGTCAAACAAGGAAAACCACAAGATTAATAAAAAGTTAAGTTCAAGGTATTGTCGTGTTGGCGACTAGAAACGATTATGAAATTTTGTTTCACTTTTTATAAACCATTAAAACACTCTGCTGATTGTTATTTCTTAACGTTCATTTTGTTTATTTGTTTTATTTATGCGAGGCGTGCGTACATGGTGGACCTCAAATTGCGACTGAACATAATGACCAAAAGGAAGAAACGTTATATAAACCAGTTAATATTGGGATGGTTGCTTTAAATCCTTATGTTTGGTTGATTACGTCGGTTACTTCGGACTTTCCATCATGACAACCAATAATCTGATACGCATTGCCTGGGCTGAACGACAAATTTAAAATTAAAACCAACGTACACTGGGTTGACTTGACAGAAATGTTTAATATAAAAATTCATGAGCGTGCTGGAAAGAACCCACCTACTGTATGTATATCGTACCCTTGGTCAAATAACGACGCATGTGACTTTACGTCCAAAGTTTTTTTAATGCTCAAAAGTCATATAAATCATACGAACTACATGATACAAACAGATCCTGAAAAGTTGTAATTTTGCAGATGCGTCGTTATTTGACCAAGGGTACGATATCTTATACGCTTCTTGTTGGCTTCTTGTAAATCATGTCTGATATAATTAAGTATTTTTTCATCACACTTGCTCGAAAATGGTGTCATTACACGTAGGTTCTGCGGGCCGTAAATTACCTATTACGCCCTAGGGCGTAATTGTTTTCTTTTTAAATTTGAAACGCTGGTTCTGTTTTACTCTTATTAGTCATGTTCAAAGGAAACGCCAACATACTTTTTTAACTTTTATCACTGAATCTGAAATATTTATTTAAAGATAACTGTTATTGCAAATAAGTACATGTAAACACAAACACATATTTCGGGAACATTAATTAAATGTTTAAATAATCTATTTCAGTATTTTGCAAATATAAAATCAACTTAAATGGCCATTTTAGGTCTTTACCGCTATGGTTTCCGAACGTGACTTGACATTCGCATTGTCTATGGACATAATGTCACTAACCACTGTCTGTTTTAATATTTTCTTGTCATACTGGGGTGATTAGTAAGGTCTCCACCAAGTATCCACTTCAAAAAGATTTGTAACTTTTGCGCGAAATCTCGACTAGTTGTCAGTGCCTACTAAACGTTGGGACCGTAGTTAGTAAGATGCAAAAAAATTGTATATTACACAACTAGGGTGGTACATTACATACCGAGGCCAGTAGAGTAAGAAATGCCTCAGATAACATGTAATTGTCGGCCCAGGCGAAGCCGAGGACGACAAACATGTGATCTGAGGCTTTCTTATTTACTGGCCAAGGTTTGTATACTATTTTTCTGTTCGACGGAGCCAGAAAGCGGCATCTTGAAATCGGCAAGGTGACGCTTGCCGGCCGGAGGGCAGAAAAAAATATTTTTTTCTTATCTTGGTTTGCGCATACAAAATGTATCAAAATATAAAATAACTTTGTTTTTTGAAGTCGGTTAATAAAACGCATTTCAAACTAAATTGATATCGTTAAAGTAAATAATGTTTATGGAAAAGGGGGGTCAAGGGGATATCTATTAGACAATACTAAAAGTGGGTTAGGGTGCCCCTATGCTCGTAAATGCACGCTAAATAGGTATGCCTACTTCAAGCACTAGGTAAGTGCTTTAGACGTCACAAATTGCTACGTAAATTTTACCCTTGCTTATATTTAGAATGAAAACAGGTCTGCATGGTCGAATATGTGGAGGAAACATTAAAACCAAAGTAAGTCAAGAGCCTGACACATATCATAAGGACGTCTGCGGTATTTCTGCAGAATTCGCAATTCCTGGGCACGTCACGTTTGCGTAAGAAAATATTTTATCAGTAATATGTACTGCCCAACGTATACAGGGTGAGCTATACCATGTTAAGACCCAGAACACTTTCAATTCCATACAAGTCCAATGCTCATTTAGTGCTATAGGTATAGACATTTTTGAAAGACCACGTCGTCAGCCCATTCACTCTCATCTATAATAGTAGACCTGGGCATAGGCTAGGGTTGCCAGATAGTCGGGATTTGGCGGGATTCTCCCGAATTCTTGTATGTCATCCCAACTCCCGACAAAGTAAAATATCTCAATAAGTAGTAAGCTAAATAAAAAATAAATTACTTTATAAAATTTTGTTGGTTATTGATAATTTGATAATATAGGTAATGAAAAAACAGTTTCTGTTTTTTTTTGTTAGTATTATTTACGTAGACATTTACTTACGTAGGTATATCGGCAGCGGACGACAATAATGTTATTTTTTTGTTTTTAATATATTTACTTTAATTTGATTTTATGTTTGTTTCTTGAAAAATTGTTTTTTTTTTCTCCCGATAATCGATGTGGCTACCCTAGCTCAGGCCCAGCAGTGGAACTTACATAGGTTGATGTGATGATGAGGTCTTGAGTAGGAATATTTATTTAGTACTGGTACATGTTCAAAATTGCAAACCGATCAATTTAGACTCGCGCGCGAAAGGTTCCGTACCACCGTACAATTTTCAAAAAGAATATTTGTAACTATACTGACCATGACCATAGCAATAACTTCATAAGTACTATGTGAAAATTAAAAGTGTCTATTACGGTGCGGAAGATACAGCCCTTTGATAGACGGATGGATGAGTCAGCGGAATTCAAAACAGTGTAAAATGTACCATTTGTCATGAAAAAAGACCTATTTAGGAATTATTAGCTTCATGAATGATTCAACTTCAATATTTGCAGCGGGGTATTTGCAAATCAAAATCCAAATTTTCAGGAAGCAACAATACATACTCTTAGAATTCATATTACCTAAGTTAACTCGAACAAGGCAATTCGTGATTAATAACCACAAACGTTTTATTCGTACAAAAACAATCCACATATAAACTGAGGTGAGTCATCTATAAATGCGTATATATATACCTAAGGGAGTCTAAAACCTCAAGCGATAAGTAAACACGTAAGCGATAAGTAAGACACCATGTTAACCATTTTTGAACTAAGATTTCAAGGTATTTGAAAACCATAGGGGGGGGGGCACATTGATGCACAAAAATTCTACCTCCATTTTAATGGACGAAAACCATCATATTTTAATATTTATTTTGACGTTTGCATTGGCTATTATGCCAGTTTACATTTTGATTACGAAACAGCCGCACGAAAAAGTGATCACGTAAAAAGATATACTGATTTTAATAAAAAACCGCGTTTGCATCATTCTGCCCCACCCAAGAGGCACTTTGATACATAGAGTGTTTGATGCTTATCTAAAATTCATGAATATTGCAAGATATACCGCAATCTGAATGGTTATATTACTTAAAATTAACAAATAAAAACAATCTTATTGATAAATCATAAAATACACTGTTAGTCTCTCGTGTTTCTAAAAGAAAATAAAAAAGAAAACAATATTGTCATCATAGAACTAGACTTTTTTACTTTTGTTAATTATCTAATTAGTTATTATACTGAGATATCAAACTTTAAAATTGAACATGGTTATGGAAAATATAGCATAACATGATAAAACATTGTATGTGTATGTGTAAAAATTTGTATAATTTTAATCCGGTTCGAAGGACCATGTAAAAAATCCGCTACTCCCTTCACAAAATACACTGTTAGTCTCTCGAGTTTCTAAAAGAAAATAAAAAAGAAAACAATATTGTCATCATAGAACTAGACTTTGTTACTTTTGTTAACTATCTAATTAGTTATTATACTGAGATATCAAACTTTAAAATTGAACATGGTTATGGAAAATATAGCATAACATGATAAAACATCGTATGTGTATGTGTAAAAATTTGTATAATTTTTAATCCGGTTCGAAGGACCATGTAAAAAATCCGCTACTCCCTTGAGTAATACAGGAACTGGATCTTCGATGATGGTGGAATTAAAAAGTGAATCTTACCTATTATTCACAGCAACGGCTCGAACTTATTTTTTCTGTTATACTTTCTATTTTGGATTACACCAGTTAAAATTACAGTCCACTTTTTAATTCTACCACCATCGAAGATCCAGTTCCTGTATTACTTAAGGGAGTGGCGGATTTTTTTACACTCCTATCAAAATGATAAACATTTTTCTTAAAGTCAGAAATATTGCATCCTTCTGTAATCTTTCACATATTGGACGAAAATAACCATAAAAACATTTATGTAAAACTAGCGATCCGCCCCGACTTCGGCCAGCTGACAGTCTGAGTACCCTGTGGTTCTGCCTAGCCCTGAACCCACTCAGCACTCTGCTGAAGGATTCAGGACTGGGCTGAGAAAAACATTCAAAATACGACACCCGAAGACCTAAGAGCTTCTTTTACTCCACTAGTCGTCTCATGTGACGCGCACAGAATATAAACAGTGGCTTAAATTAAATGAGATATGGGGAAACGCCTATTAAGTAAATAATTTAATTACTAAAAGCAAACGTATAAATCTCAGCAATAGATGCGACTTTTATAAGGCTGAGAGGCACAAGAAGACATATGTTAAAACTCTTGTATACAAAGATGGTGAAGAAATCTTCTAGGGAAATAACAACAACAATTTAATGAAATCAACGGTAGATCTTTGAAAAAGCCAACTTCGATTCTGAAGTCTAAAACCTTATCGTGTTTTTTTTCCGTTTTGTACTGTCTCAGGTCGATTAAACTCCCTGTATATATAGACGAAGGACGTCTTTAAAGTTCCAGGTAACATAAATTAAATATACCGTAAGATAACCGGTATGACCGCACCGCACGACTGTTTGCTTCGTTCGTCCTCTTCATGTATTTATACCATCACTACACAATCGAGTCGATCTTATTATTATATTTCGAATATTTTTACCCGACTGCGGCGAAGCCCAAAGGAGGGTTATGTGTTTGACCTGTAGGTATGTATGTATGTATGTCCGTTCCTATGTCCGCTCGTAACTACTCAACGGCACATCCGATTTTGATAAATGATACATCATTAGATTCGTCTTGATGGTGCGAGTGTCACTGGGTATGAAGTTCGTTAAAATAAACAAAATGGCGGATTTTATGCAGTTTCAAAGTGCACCGCGGTCGGGTTTTTTTTTAATAAAAATGTGGTTATTATTTCACCTCCCTCTAACGAAGTTCGGAAGAACAAATTAAATAAAGAGATGTTTGTGGCCCAAGCTGCAGGCGAGGGACGTAAATATGCGATCGAGGGCTTTCTTTATTACCTACCTCCCGTGTTGTGCTGTGTACATCATTTTATGTCTACACTTGGCGCGAAAGCGGCTTTTTCCGTACGCGTGGCGTGCGGTAAAAGCCACTTTATGGCCAGGTATGGCATAAAAGCCACTTTCTGGCCAGGCGTGGTATAAATTATTCATTCATGTTTTATTACTTACTTATCTTTAGCACTGCGGAACTACTGCTAAAAATAAGTTACATTTTTGGAAAAAAACGTACAAACACAGTGTTTCTCCGATTGTAAGTATTACTATATGTCCTTCTGTATTAGTAGCATCTGAAAAATCTGACACTCGACTCGCTAAGAAATGACGTATAATAGCGAATATGCATGATTTTGTTATTACTTCCATGACGTCACAGTTCATATCGGAACTCTCCGTATAATCGCTGTCTTATTAGTAGTTTAAAATCTTCCGTATTTCTTGGTAGATTTTCAGTTTAATTTCTTCTCTTTTCATCTTTTTGACGGCATTTTCATATTTTGTTAAGAAATGCGATTTAAAAAAATCATGCATATTCTCTATTGTATAATTATGTACCTATACGCTTTCCGTCATAGGTACAAACATTATCGTGCTAGAGTAGCAGAATTAAATTTTATATAAATGTAGATATAGTCCGACTCTTCCCAGGTGAATTTTTCGCTTCGAGCCCTAATCTTTCAAACAAAGGCCATTGTCTCTATTATGGCAAAACCGAGCCAACCGTGCCACAACCACATTCATATTGAAAAACAAACGTATCGTCATAGTATTAAGGGTCTTGACAGACAGACAGACACACGGACGGACCGACGGACAGACAGACGAACAATAAAGTGATCCTATAAGGTTCCGTTTTTCCTTTTCAGGTGCGGAACCCTAAAAAAATGCATATTTATTTTTATTATAATGTCTACCGAGAAATTTCCAAGAGTGAATTCTTGGATATTTTGCGATGAACGTTGACCATGGCCCGATTCCTGAATATAGTAGAACGTGATGAGGATAAAAATAGCGTTTTCAAATAAATTTATTTATTTTGTACTATTCATTTAATAATCATTCAAATTTAATTTGAGGAAGCTATATATAATAATAGTAATAGATAATGCATGTGACTTAATCGGTTATGGGGAGGGTGTTGTGCAGTTATTTAATTTAAACAGAAGATAATAGCGGATATTATCCCTCATTTTCTTAATGATGAAATTTGGTGAAATCTGAATGTGTTTGAAATACTTTAAGACTAGTTCCAAATAAAAAATTAATAATCGTGATGCAGAATGAGGGGAATAACATCCAATTTGGTCAATGTTTTAAAATAACGAATACATTGGCTGAAATTGTGTGAACACAATATTTATCTATTTCACAATTTAAACGGCAACACACATTATGGGCGTTTCTCCAGAAATATGTCTGCGGTCACCTCATTCATCTGGCCCTTTTTCATACTAAATGTATGGAGACAAATGAATGAGTCGCAGACATATTTCTGGAGAAATGCCCTTATACCTGTAGTAATTTCACATCTACTTCATCTGATCACGTTCACGTATTCGGATACCTCAATCAGACATCTAAATTGAAAAATTGTACTCATTTACGAAAAAGAAATTGTTTCTAAATACGGAAATAATAGATTGAACAAAATAATTAAATAACAGTTACATTAATATATTTATTTACATTTTATACACTTCACAAATTTATTAATAAATTAGCACCAAAATAACTACATATCGTGTTCGCGTCTTAATCCTTTGGTCACAGGAGTTTCCAAGCCAACGAAAAATCACATCTCACGAGTTTTATAACCAGTCATATCCCGACAGCGTGAGCAAACGGGTTCGCATATGTATGGTTCAACTGCGTGTTTCCGATTGGAAACAACATATCTCAAAATGATTTCAAAAACTTAAACTTAAGTCTGGAATGGTTGAGCATTTTCTAAACTTCCCTTAAAAAGACCTGATTTGGTTTCCGGTGTACTGGTGAGCAGCACGGTGATCACCCAAAAATGGAGACCCAACTGCAACAAATAATGTTGTTAAAATTATACACTGATTTGTAAACATAAAACAAAAAATACCTATTTTAAAGTTCTGTACCAAATCATTAAATATGCGCGCCCATAGAGCCCCATCACCCATTCCAAATATCTTAACTCACCATACAGCAGGAACATCCTAAAGACGGAATAAGGGACCGAGCCTTGGTGAGTGGTTGCGAACGAAGGAGCTCGACTGTCACGCGCGGCGGCAGCCCGTCTTATAGTTGAACCACGCTGTGGTTCTTTTGTGTTAACTCACCATATAGAACAGAAGGAACATCCTAAAGACGGGGTAGCGGAACAATGGGCCGAGTCTCAGCGAGAGATTGCGGATGAACGAGCCCGAGTGCCGCGCGCGGCGGGAGCGCCCGTCGTCCTGTAGTTGAACCACGCTGTGGTTGTTTTGCGCTCGTAAGGCCGACAGCTCCAACTTGTGCTTGGACTGAAATGAATTTAGTTCCGTTACGAGCTAAGTTAGGCTATGACTATGAAATACCCGCATTTTATTGATAGATATGTAGGTACAAATAGACTTGGGTAACATAACTTATAACAACCCTTTTTAAGTACGGAAAGAAAATTCAAAATTATTATACTCTAATATTTTTTTGGAGATATATTTACCATACATGGTGGGGGTGGGGAACTGATATATTTGCCATATGAAACGTGAGGAGTTTAGTTATATAGAGCGTAATTGACAATATTTCAAATTTTCTACTCCTTCATTTTATGAGCTGGATAGAAAATAGGTGGAATTTTAAGCTACCCGTATTTTTTCTTTTTCGTTTTAACTCAATTTTTCAATTAAAAATAGCAGTTTGAAAAGTAGCTCATTCTAAAAGGGCGTATGTAGAAAATGACGTCACTTTCCCAACTAGAATCCAGAGCGACAATTACGATTTAAAAAAACTAGAATCCAGAGCGACAATTAAGATTAAAAAAATAACTGTCAGGCGTTACAGCATTGTCAACATAGGAAGTTCGGGAAGACAACGATGCTTTTGCTCCTCTTATTTGGGCTGGATTATATTTATCACTTGCCGATGTGTACTCCATCATCATCATAATTTCAACACGCGGCAGATTCGTGCTATCAGCCTGAGAAAAACCTTCTGATGTCTTCATTATATGAAAAAAATCGGTGTCCGGTAAAAGAATGCCAAGTTAATAATGTTTGAATGCGTTATCGGAGTCCAGTGGGAAAGTGCCAAGTCTTTTAAGGTCTTCGAAAACGTGCAAATGAACCAACGGTAAGAAAATTAAACTTCTAAAGCCGCTAAGCAGTTGTAACAATTTTCAAAACAAATAAACGTCAGACGGCAAGTATGTCAGAAAATGACAACCGGATACCATACACTTTTTAATCGTTTCAGCACTAAGGTCTCTCTCGATAATGCAGGGAAAATGACGTCACGCTTCCGGTTCACACTAATTGACGATTTTTTCCAAAATGAATGGGGAAAAAAATCCAAAAATATTTTTTTTGAGCATAAAATACAGTTTTACCCAAATGGTTTTCGAATTAAGATCTTTTGAAAATATGAAATGTTGTCAATTTTAGTAGTATGAACTGATACTGTAAAAAGATGAAAATCGTATTGACGACAAACTTTTTTGAAATATTTTCGGCGTAGTGTTTTTAGTGGCGTTAGTTTGTTAGTTGCACTGTCATAATCACAACCGTATTACGACGTTTTGTGAAAACCTAAAACGGAATATTCATATTTTTCGTTACTTAAAGTACAGTTGCTCAAATAAAAAAAAACACAAATAGAAAAAAAAAGGCAAGGATAAAGTATACGGTCATAGACAGACAAAACAAAAAGCCTACTAGGGTTTTACAAACTCCCAAAAGAAATCATCTGAATTGGGCATTTCTCAAAAAAAAGTTTTGAAGTTTGTACATGTTTTATGTAATTATGTCACAATTGTTGTAATGTTTTTGAAAAGAGAAACTTGTGAGTTTTTTCCGGCGCTTCTTCTCACCAGAAGGTCATTTACCGTAGCGCCAAAAGAAAAGAATCAGACATGTAAAAGAGCCCTTGAGGCCTACTTGCAGAAATAAATGAGTTTGGGTTTGAAGACTTAAGTTCCGTAACGAAACTGAAAGTTAGTGTCAAATCAATACATTTTCATGACGCAACGTAAGTTTTTGACTTTGAAGACGGTATTTAAACAATATTAAAGTACCGTTGAATTGTACACTTTAAAAAAAAATGCTCATTTATAATGTACCTAACTATAGGAAAAACTGTTGAACCCAAAAATCGTCACAACCAGATTACAGCTGACTTATGAAACTATTAAATACTAATTCGTAATAGTTCGTGGAATTTCAAGAGAGCAAAAGTCATAAAGTAACAATGGCTTTGTGCTAGTTATAATATTGTTTTCCTCTAGTTAACATCACCGCAAACCAACAGCTACCAATAGAACCATAACACCACTATCTATAGGTACATATTTATTTATTTATTTATTTATTTATTAATACATGTTAACATGACATTACAGTAAAAAAACCAATGCGTAATGAAACGTAGAAATAAAATAACTATTTAGGCGACGAAACGGCGTGGCCCCGTTGCATCGTCGTCTCTGGTGTAGGATTCGGCAGGTTGCCCCGAAACCGTCGAAACACGACACCCTTCGGCCAGAAGTCAGCACTTGCGATGGTTTCCTGCAGCGGCCGCGGCACGCGCACCACAAACGAGCTGAAGTGCACATAGTGGCGCGAACGCAGCTGGAACACCCTCAGCGAGAAGCCGGTCTTCTGACGAACGTACTCCGCCACCTCATCAGCCGTGGCGGTGTAATGTAGGCGCGATACATATAGCGCCTTGCCCGGTGTGGCGACCCGCAGACCAGAACCGACCGGTTCTGCAGTACCACACTGACTCTTGCGCGGGTTGCGCTTCCTCGACACCATTGTGAAGCCCTCCTTATCCACATCGGTGCGCGGGGGCTTCTCCTTTGGAGGAACCCGAACTTCACGCGCTCTTGAGGGCGCGTCTCTCCGATTGGCTGCGACAGACCGACCGGCTACGGCATCAGCATAGCGATGACGTGATTTAGACGAAGGGGCGGGGGGAGGCCCGGCGCGGAGGGGGCACGCGGGCGGTGGAACGGCATGCGCAGTGTCAGCAACATGCAAACTGACCGAGTCGACACTTGACGCCCGGTCATTACTCTTGGAATTTGACGTCACTGGTGACCGAGTTTCTGGGGCACTATTACGCAAACTGATGATTTCTTTGCGTAACTCGGCTATAGTAGCCTGTGAATCGTCAAATTTTCTCAAAATTTCAGCCATGCCTGCTTTAAGGGCCACGATTTCCTTCAGCAGGCCACTCACGTCGACATGTTCTGGAATGCAGGACGGCAATCTGGAGACCTCCGTCGCCACGAACTCAGGCAAGTCGCTCTCTCGCTCCCTCAGAACATCAACGATGTCCTTAAGGGATTTTTTTCCGGATTCGTCTCCTCTCCGGTGAGGTATAACTGTGGCGGCGATCCCGAGGGACTCGAACAGCACCTTCTTCGCTGCGTAGATGTCGGTAGCACTGAAGCTCGCCAAACACACCTGCTCCGCGTCCAACTCATCTTCCCGCAGTATCCGCAGCAGAAAGGTGAGGAGCTTATTCACGACGGTTTTACTCATCGTTTCAAAACTATTAGCAGCGGCCGTGCCGCGCTAATTCCGCAATTAATTAATTAATTAGTCATCAATGCGTCTACGTCGCTGCGCGCATTGGACACGACTCATATAAAACAGTTCCATAGTTCTATAGGTAGTACATACTGGCAGATAACGTAAGTCAGTACAGCCTGTGTCTGTAGTGGTTTACTACTACAGATAGAGGCATAAAATTTTAAACACATGTTCTTTAGGCGACTTAGAGGGTCGCCATAGAAGGATGTTTCGCACTTCCAACCCCTAAAGAGTCGAAACACACAAACGAGGACAAAGTCGCAGGGCGGCATTTAGCTCATATATTAATTACCAATGTATTCGTCGAAATGTACGAGTTCCTCAGGCGTAAAATTTGTCTTCCCTGCGGTAATACCTACATAAGTATACTTATATGGATTGGCAAGAGTAGTGCATCACGCAAAATAGGCGCATGTTTGTCGTCGAGTTGCGGAAAATAATCCCGCGTTAACCTATAAGTATACTTATATCAAATAACCCACTCAAATAAGTAACCATTCATTAGATTACCAAATATTACAGGTTTATTGTCGCTAAAAAAACAGAATAACATTTCCATCCTCTACGAGGAAGAAATGCTTCGCGCTAAACCTGGTTATCAAATGAGGATATTTGTCTCCCAGAACTTTCGAAATAATATTTAGTTTTCCAGGTTAATTCACATTTACTATCTACACTCGGAAAATCCACTAGTTATTTATGACTATTAGTCCAACTCACGATGTGCTCATGGTTTTTACAATGAGGGTGAGACCTAATTTCCATATAACTACATATTTACTTTTTTTTTAAGCCTGACAAACTTGCAACCCTTATTGGGTGGCAAAAATCGAACCAGGTCGCTGGCCGGGCCACCTTGGGGGACGGGGGGCGCCTGGGGTCGACCCAGGTCGCCAGTCCCGGTCCCCTTTAGAAAGAGGGTCGAACTAGGTGGCGGCCAAAGCGCCTGGGGTCGAACCAGGTCGCTAGGCCAGAGCCACCTTGAAGTTACGCTGATTGCTCAAAGTGATCAACGGACCAACGGGGTACATATCTACTAAAATAACCTATACTACTGTAATAAAATGTGAAAGTTTGTGAAAATGTTTAGGTGTTTGGGGGCTTGTATAATGTATATATATCCCGGTAGGGAGTTACCCTTAACATAATAACGGAAATAGCGCAGGTGAAGCCTCGGGTAAATGTTATTATGCAAATCGTCGCTGAAAAGCAATGTTGCTACAGCAACATTGCAACAACCCGTAAGGACTTTCATAGTAAGTTATGACATTATTGCTTTTCAATAAAATAAACCTAAATTTGACGTAAAACGAATAATCTCCGATGATGCCAACATTGACACGATCGAGTACAAGGAGGAGACTGAACAGTAATAGTACATTACACAACTAGGGTGGTAAAACAAAGAAAGGCCGAGATCACAGATGTTTGCGGCCCGAGCTGCAAGCGAGGGACGTAAATATGCGATCGAGGGCTTTCTTTATTACCTCCCGTGTTGTGTACATTCATTTTATGTCTACACTTGGCCAGAAAGCGGTATTTTCGTACGCGTAGGGTGCGGTAAAAGCCACTTTATGACCAGGTGTGGCATAAAATACATATTTTTATCTACACACATACTCGTATCATAAACCCTCTCTACTCGTATATTGCGTTCAAAAACTGGTTCGATGTTATTATAACATTTAAATTTCGAACATCAAAGCAATTTGATTTGACCTCAATTATATTATCAGTCGAAATGACGTTTTGATGCATGATGAAATGTCAACTGTAATGTAAACAATAGGCTACTTGATGACAGTTCAAATCAGCTTCTTTTTATGAAGTGTCAAAACGCTCCGAAAGTATGCAGTTTAGTATGAAATACTATCTTGTGACGTCATGCTCAACATGTTGCCTTATTTTTAGTTTTCGTCATTGTAAAATCGTTGATGGCACGAAAATAAGTTTGAATGATTTTATCCGGGCTGTTTTGGAAGCGTAATTTGCTGGTTAGAGTTAATTAATTTATTTTGATTGTTGTCAAATACCCTATTTTGAAAAATTTCGCACGTTACTTGATATCGAAAGATATGTTAGCAGAGGCCAGCTCTAGTTTATATCAGAATTTTAAAATAAAAACTATGGAGATTAGAGGTTAGGACATAGGCTCCCAAAGTGGTCCCTACCGCCCCCTGTGGGCTGAGGTTGTAGGGGTCTTGGAAGAAATTAGGGGTGCGTTAATGCTATCCAGGGGGCGTTGTCGCTTTTGAAAATAAAAACTTAAATCACAATATCAACTACAGGAGCATTCCATGAAAACATCAACTTTTTGTCCCTTACGAAACGCTATGGCAGCTACCCTAATAAAACGTATTAGCTGCTAAGAAACACTACCAATCTTAAAGCCGAGTTATGATATTACAATGCTAATAATTAGCTTCTTGAATTTATTTCTCGGAAGTATTAAAACGGTGGTGTCCCCTACGAAATATTTTCATGGAATGCTCCTACAGTACAAATAGATTTCTACATGATTAAATTGATTGTAGCATAATTGAAATAGTCATATTGCAATATAATGGTGACATGATTTAGTTTACGTAGGTACTCAAAACAACCACGTATCGCCAGGAACATCGTTACCGATGTAGACTTGCTAGCTTATAGTATAAACTAGTTTTTGCGTACATGGTGCTAAAGGTGCATCATCTTTCAGGGGCCTCTCCTTTTTTTTAAAGCCTGACTAACTCGGGATCATATTGGGCGTTGTGATATTCTGGCCCCGTGGTCGGCCGTGGCGTTCCCAGGTCGCTAGCTGGACCACCATGAGTGGATCGGACTGGGTGGGGCCTCTCCAAGCTGCGTCATTTAAAGAGAACCCATTTCGTCGTCTAGTACCCATAATACAAGCATTGTTTAGTTTGGGACTAGGTCGATTTGTGTAAGATGTCCCCACAATATTTACTTATTTATATTATTTTATAACAGCATATAAATGCGTATTGCTTTAACAGGACAGCGCAACCTCGTAGCGAGTTCACAAGTAAAAGTCAAACTCATATAAGGCTGGCAACCTTTTAGGCTAGGGCCGCATAGATAACCTAAACGGCAGTTTGGGCTAAACCAAATTAGATCTAGAGAGAAAAAATATAAATATACCTCTAACTTCTCCATTTGAATCCTCAACATATTATTATCTGCCAACAGTGAATCAATCTTCCCCTGTCTCTGTACGAGAGTCTGCGTCAGGTACTGTATCTTGTCACTGTCTATGCTGGCCTGGTCATCGTAGTCGGCTACATTGATGGCGCTAGAGTCCGCGCTCTGAGCTGTCATCTCTTTCAGGCGCGATATCTCGCTGTCCTTGTCACGCAGCGCTGAACGAAGCGACACAATCGTTTGATTGGTTTCCAATTGGACGGCCTTTAGATTCTAAAACAGAAGATATAATGAAGTCAATATTGATAATAACAACGGCACTCCTTATTACGATTTAAAGTATGTTTCAATCCAGCACGATTAGCACAAGTCGAGAGCGACATGTCTCGCGCACGACGCGACGTGTAACAGCCAATGAGAACGTGCGTGCTATTGCGCTGCGTTACAAATACGCGTTCTTATTCGCCGTTACTTGTCGTGGCCATCTTATACTAACCATACTGGTTTTTCTAGTACCATGGTACGGTCGGCCTCAAGTGTCCAGCTACTTTTGAGGCCGACTGTACCTTACAAAGAGTATATTAAAGTGATTCGAGTTAGAGGTCATTATTTGCTTCTACGGCATCAATTATGTTTGAAATGTGTTTTGACGTGAGAACTCCCAAAAAGCCAAAAAAATCAACAAAATACGATTAGTTTCAAATGATGCTGATAGATGGTGCTGACCTTCAAGATTGCAAGTTAATTCTGTTTTTTGGGACTTCTCATGTCAATGAGGGTGTTTAGAAATCATAAACCAGCTGGCAGCAGGGTGGCGAAATGTCTTTTTGACAGTAGACGTCAAGATCCACCAATCACACCACCTGATTTTGACATCTACTGCCAAATAGACCTTTCGCCACCCTGCTGCCAGTTGGTGGATTTCTGATTTCTAAATACCCTTCGCGCAGACATAATGTATCATGCTATAAAATATAACTGATTTTTAACATAATTGATGCCGTGGAAGCACATAATGAACCTGCTTTGCTTTGTGTGGAAAACCGACCGACTCGAATTCCCTTAAGTTAATAGGTATGGTAGAAGCGTTGCCAGATGTCCCGATTTTGGCGAGATGTCTAGATTTTTAAATCAAAACGAAATGTCCCGCGCGGGACATGCTCGGTCTCGCTTTTCGGGGATAACTCGACCGTGCGTGCAGCCTGTTAAGGAACTGTTTTCTTTCTCTTTCACTTTTTTGTTATTCCCATTTGTTTAGAGATTTCTATTTCTCGAAAACTTCTGATTATACACGTTTTTTACTACGTCCCGCTTTCGATGAGAGAATCCCGCTTATTACCCGACTGCGGCGAAGCCCAAAGGAGGGTTATGTGTTGGGCCTGTATGTATGTATGTAAGTATGTATGTATGTCCGTTCCTGTGTCCGCTCGTAACTACTCAACGACACATCCGATTTTGATAAATGATACATCATTACATTCGTCTTGATGGTGCGAGTGTCACTGGGCATGAAGTTCGTTAAAATAAACAAAATGGCGGATTTAATGCAGTTTCAAAATGCACCGCGGTCGGGTTATTTTTTATAAAAATGAGGTTATTTACTTAAAAAGTTTCAAAATCCCGACTTGGCAAAAAAAAGTCTGGCAACGCTGTATGGTAAGTACCAGTAGTTGGGCGTCCAAAGAACTCGATTCCTACCGGCTTGCCTTATATCAGGCAATTGAGCACCTTATTCTACAGCTCTTAAGGAAAGTCTACGGCAAGTTTGCACAGGCCTGCCCAAAGATATCATTTACGCCACGCCACTGGTAGGTAGCAGTGGCGTGACGTCCATAGAACCCGATTCCCACCGAATTGCCTAATTTTTAAAGCATATGACCGGAGTATCTACTACTCCTGAAGAAAAAGTAATCCAAATCTATTTCGGCTTTACTAAGAATATATTTCACGCCACGCCACTGGTAGGTAGGGAGGCTTTAAAATAGGCAAGCCGGTGGGAATCGGGTTTTATGAACGCCACGCCACTGGTAGGTAGGTACCTTAGTAAGAGCCGCGACTTGCGCGTCGGCGCGCGTGTTGGCGGCCCGCTCGTCCTTGAGCGCGTCGCGCAGCGCGCCCACCACGCGCTCCGCGGCCGCGGCCCGCGCCTCCGACTCCTCGACCTGACGCGACCGATCGCTGCTCTCGCTACGAATAGCGGCCATAGTCTCCGACAACGCTTCGCGCTCCTCCCTACCAAAGTACAGACAAGTATAGCTTGGCAACTTCGTTGGTGACACTCACATGTGTGCTTTTTGTTATGTGCAGCCGTAACTACTCACACAAGTTATAAAATAAATAAATAAATATTAGGGCACAATCTTACACAAATCGAACTAGTCCCATAGTAAACTCAATAAGGCTAGTGTTATGGATACTAGACGACGATATATTTAATAAATACAAATACATAGAAAACATCCAAGAGTCAGAAACAAATATCATCCCACAAATAATATTTGCTCTTACTGGGATTCGAACCCAGGACCGTCAGCTTAGTAGGCAGAGTCACTAACCACTAGGCTAAACCGGTCGTTAAAGTTACCGCCAACACGAACAGGGGCCTTCGGGGGCTGATTCCGTCGGCCGTCGTTCGTGTTGGCGGTAACTTGTGTGGGTAGTTACGGCTGCACATAACAATAAGCACACATGTGAGTGTCACCAACGAAGTTGCCAAGTTCTAGTCAAACTTCGGCCCTTTAGGAGCACGCGGTGGCCCTGGCCAAGCGTCCTGGTTCGACCCCAGGCTTCAGGCCCCACCTAGCCCGACCCTATCAGGTGGACCGGGACAAGCGACCTGGTTCGACCCCAGGCGTTCAGGCCCCACATAGCCCGATTCACTCCAGGTGGTCCGGCTAGCGACCTAGTTCGACCCCAGGCAACGCCACGGCCTACCACCTGGTCCGAAGATTGCTATGCCCAATGAGGGTCGCAAGTTAGTCAAGCTTTAAAAAGAAAATGTATGCCACTCCTGGCCATAAAGTGGCTCTTTCCGCACGCTGCGTTAAAAAGCCGCTTTCTGGCCAAGGGTAGACATAAAATGATGTACACAACACGGGAGGTAATAAAGAAAGCCCTCGATGACATATTTATGTCCCTCGCTTGCAGCTCGGGCCGCAAACATCTGCGATCTCGGCCTTTCGTTGTATTACCACCCTAGTTGTGTAATATACTATTACGCATTCGTAAAACTTTGCTTGTGGTACGTTCGCTCACGGCGCGGACACGTTCAAGCCGCGCGATCTACCTTTTATAAGGAAGAAAAATTACTGCTACTGTGTCCCACCCTACCCAATAAACGTATAAGATGAGGGGCGTATATCTTATGGTTTATGGGTTTGCATCTAACCTTGATTCCATCTGATGGAAAGTGGAAACTATTCACTCTTGCCTTAAAATTCTTGCTTTAATAACATAATCATAAGCTACCGGAAATACGTATTTACCCTAGGGCCGAATGGACCATGGCCCCGGAATATACGGTAGTTTTTATTAATACCCTATAACTTTTTTCAGATGTATGGATATAATTCAAACAACGAACATCCTTTTTGTGGGCATTCTTACGGGAATGCATGAAAGCCCTAAACTAAGAGTCCACTTACTAGAAGTTTCTTTATTTTTCCAATGTAACAAAGAATAACGCCAAGAAAAGTTAATGAAATTAAAACTCACTTCAATGCTTCTATCTGCTCAATAAGGATTTTAGTATCCTCTGTCAAGTTCAGTCCGTCTTGCAACTGCCTTATCTCTTTATCCTTTGCAAACAACATGCTCTTCACCCTTAATTTATACGCCTCCCAATCCCTTTCTAGCCTTGTGCACTCATCTGTGGTCTTCTCCAGATTACTTTCCAATTCGGATATCACTGTTTGTGCATGTTTCAGATCTTTTTCTGCTCTCATTTGTTGGGTTTCGTGTTCGGTCGCATCTTTGTTGAGCTGTCTTACTCTGAAATAAGCAGTTATTAAACTTAAAATTTTCTTTAGCCTTTGTATAAAGGGTTTTTCAGGACAAAAGTAATCAATGACAAAAGTGAAGTACTGGCATGGTATGATTTGAACCCGGTAAATATACCAATTAAAGTTAGTGAGGAAGAAAAAGTGCTTACTTTAAAATGATGATATTTCAACCGTCTGATATAACATATAACATCTCTAATATACCTACGCCTATACTCTGTCCTGTTAGGTATTTAACTAAAGGTAAACAAAAAAACCCCGTGACTCGGCTCGTTCAGCCAATCAAAGTAACGTTTTGTATCTGTGGGGCAATACTACTGGCTAAATGAGCCGAGTCACGTGGTTTTTTTGTTTACCTTTAGTTAAATACCTAACAGGACAGAGTACAGAACCGTTCCTATTGCATTTTGAGCATGATAAAATGCCACAAAAAAAATACAAAAACAACTATGTTGGCAAACAGAATCTTACAGTTCTTCTAACTCCTTGTTTCTGTTCTTCAGCAAATCAATTTCTAAAGTAAGCTCTTTGCACTGCTGCTTCTGCTTCTCCATTTCTACTACAGTCAGCTCATGCACTCTCAACTTCAACTCCTCTATCTGAGTAGAGAGTGACAGTTTGTCGAGATTGTCTTTATACGACTCTGCAGCCTCAAGCTTTTTGGTTGCTTCTGTCAGTTCTGAAAAATAAAAATACTAGATTAAAATAAATATTTTTAAAATACTATTTCACTTTAGGCTGATTACTTCATATATAATCTAGTTTCAGCTAAAGTCTAAAGTGCCAAGGAAGTGGTCTACTACTTTTCGGCTTTACCTTGTGGTATTAATATTAAGATTCAGGAGGGGTCACCACTTTCTTAGTTTACTGTACCATCTAAGGCGAACGCCAGAATTCCGCAAACTAGATTAAGAGTTCCACATACATAAATGTTGCTACAAGTCAATCAGCACTGTGTTTATCGATGTTATAAAAAAAATTGTATACTAGAAGTTTGGTTTTCAAAATATGTAGTTCAAAGTATTACGAAAAAATATGTTGGTAAAATTTCTTGCATGCATTAAATTTTTCTTATTTTTGGCAAATTTGTTATCTGTTTAATTAGTTCACCTAATCCTAGTGTTTGCTATAATCTGTACCTTCTATAAATGAGCATAATTATTATATATATACTTTCTTCATTCAAACTTATATCTAGACTACAAACTAAGAACAATACCTTGATCACTAACTACATCATTACCATCCTCCGTCCTCCTAAGCTTGTCAAGAAATTGGGAGACCTCTTTTTGCAACACATTGAGTTCATTTTTCAACATAGTATTTTCAACTTCTGCATTTTGCACAGTGTATACATTTCTCTGATAATGCATTAGATCTTTATTTGTTGGTAAGCTAAATCCTGAAAGAAAGGGCAAATAATATATTTTTTGATACAAGTGCATAAATATCCTGTACCATTTTTAAATCCAATTTATTTATTTGTTGGTAAGCTAAATCCTGAAAGAAAGGGCAAATAATATATTTTTTGATACAAGTGCATAAATATCCTGTACCATTTTTAAATCCAATTTATTTATTTGTTGGTAAGCTAAATCCTGAAAGAAAGGGCAAATAATATATTTTTTGATACAAGTGCATAAATATCCTGTACCATTTTTAAATCCAATTTATTTATTTGTTGGTAAGCTAAATCCTGAAAGAAAGGGCAAATAATATATTTTTTGATACAAGTGCATAAATATCCTGTACCATTTTTAAATCCAATTTATTTATTTGTTGGTAAGCTAAATCCTGAAAGAAAGGGCAAATAATATATTTTTGATACAAGTGCATAAATATCCTGTAGGTACCATTTTTAAATCCAATTTATTATTTATGGTATTTTGTGTTGCAGTCATAGTCAGTAATATAGGCAAGAAACTTAAAGTTTGTTTAGTAGGCTAAGATTTTAACCTCCTTCAGCCTACGGTTACTACGTATATCTAATTCAAAACCCATTTTGAACTTTTATTCAATCAAAAAGGTTCCAATTTCAAAAGCACTAAATCACTCTGGGCCACAGGTTATACTGCATTGATAAACAACAAACTTCAGATGAAAAATACATCAGAACAGATGACCCAATGTGATATTATAATAATACCTAACACACTATCTATAGTACATTTCTTACCTAGGGCGGTAAAACAAAGAGGTATTTGACTATGTGATAAATATGCGATCAGAGGCTTTCTTTATTACCACCCATGGTAAGCACAAAATTTTACATCTCCCCCAGGCCAGGAAGTGGGATTTTCCGCAGGTGTGATGTAAAGAAATAAATAAAACTTACTTCTATGTTTGAGACCACAATGTTCATTGTGTGTCATATCATAAACTAAATTCTCTGGGCAATTATCAATATAGGTCTCAGGTTTCGGAGATGTCCTCTTAATCCTCGGCTTAGGTTCTTTCTTGAAATTGTTGTCATATTGTTTTGAGTTTATTAATAATCTTCTAGGACTAGATTTAGGTTCACTTGGTGGTGGAGCTGTTTTAGGGGGACTTTTATTTCTTTTAGGAGTGGCAGCTGGGCTCCCACGAGGGGAGGGATATTCCCTTCTTTTAGGACCGTTGCTGCGTAGTGCAACACCGGTCTGTTCGTCTAGGTTATTGAGTAGGGTTTCCGCCTTGCCGGCGAGGTCTGCAAACCAAGCCATTTCATGTGGATATATGTCTGAAATCAAATAAATACTAATGTCAAGAATGTTTATTAAATGTTTGTGACGTACTAAACGGACGCAACTAGATGAAGACAGATGAGATAATAAATAATACTTAATACAATCCTACTAATATAATAAACGTAAAGGTTTGTGAAAATATTTGGATGTTTGGAGGAACCTGTTTGTTACTAAATAACACGGTAACAACTGAATGGATGGAAATGAAATTTGGCATACAAGTAGACCAAATCCTGGATTGAAACAAAATAATTTATATCCCAGTTCCCTTCGAATAGTAACGGGAAACACACAGGCGAAGTCGCAGGTTAATGGTAGTAATTTATAAATGCAATAATTACTTAACAACAATTGAAAGAAAATTTATCGGTGGGGTAGTTTAAAATAACGAAATAAGGTTACTTACAGGTGCATATTAAATATTACAAGCATAATAATTTTCTTTAATTTCGTCTCAGTAAAAATATTTCGCTTTTTTTGTAATCAAAGTAGAGTTGAATTGACACTTTGACAGTGACATTTGACACGTAAACATTACCACAGATAAGCATTCCATGAATTCGGATTTCGCACAGCTGCCTCGGAAACAATTTAAAATGAAGCCATCTAGTGGCAAGTAGCGGAATATTACATTTAAAACTAGTAACACTATTTCTCAAAAGTTTTATTTTAATAAAACGCCTAAAAACTGTCAGTGTCAAAATGTGGTTACATTAAAGAATCACCATCAACTTATTAATATTTACAGTATTTTAGTGCATTTATCATGGATTTCGAAAGCCCAGATGTAGAAAAAGATTTTCCAGGATTATATGCCTCTGAAACCGGGCGTAAGAGTAACGAAAGTGACTGTAAGTTAGTATAATATACTGCGCATTTCATACACGACTATGCGTATTATTTCAGACTAGCATTTACCCGCGGCTTTGCCAGCGTTATTAACCCAAGGGAACTTTTCTACCGAGATATAGAGTATCCTATGCTACAATCCAGGATATGGTCTACCGGTCTGCCAAATTTCATCTCAATTCATTCAGTTGTTACAGCGTTATTTAGTATATATAACAAAAAAATCTTCACAAACTTTCACATTTAAAATATTAGTGTGAGTGTGATGTGATTTGTATTAAATTATTAACATACAATAAGTTCTGTTTTGAATCAGCGAATTCTACTTACACTAAACCAAACACTGTCTTAAACTACAGTTATTGATTTAAATATTTTTATAAGTATGCTAATTTTGGTTGATGCAAGTTGCAGTTTAGTAAGACCAGCAATTAATTGTGTTATAGTCCCTGGGAGAACCATCTTAGTATAGCTTAGGGAGAAGTACCTCAATTGGAATATACAGGGAAATATCTATATAAATTCTATAAAATTAGAGTATGCCTTACTGCATAGTTCTTCAGCTGAGGAGCAACTTCACAGCAGGACTACCATAATATTTTCATAGCTACTCTTAATAAAACATCATCCTAAAATACATTAAAATTATACATGGACATAGGTCTCTCAGTCTAACATTTATTTGAATATACAAACTGTTCAAACAGAGGCCTTGGAAACTTGAAATACTTATCTATTAGACTGTTTTCTGTATGAATTAAGATGATTCTTGATATTCTCTAATAGTCAGCACCTTGTTCAATTTGTTCACTACTCCAAATGTTTAGACATTTATATATTATAGCTTTAGAGCTATAAGTTGAAATTGCGATATCCTAATTATATTCCACCACATTCAATAAAACCAAATATCAGGTCTGACAGCACCTGTAACTCAAACAAAACAATCAAATTCTTTAATCACTTTGCTGGTATTATCAATGGCTTAATCTAGTTGCTCTAGCTAGCTAATCTAATTGATATTATCATAATCTCAATTGTTAGAAAGGTTTCAAATTTTCTGAGGCCTCTCAACCATAGATTTTCAGTACCTATACTGTAATAAAGTGATAACAATTTGTTTTATACTGCTGACAACTTTTTATTTGTATTATGTTTTCAGTCAGTGATGACCATGACAAACCAAGCAAGAAGGATTTGCTGGGCCGCAGGAAAGACAAGAAAGAGAAGAAAGATAGAGGCTATGCTGCATTAGAGGGAGACAGCTCTCCAGAGGAAGACACTGATACAAAGTTTGTTTGTTTTAATTGTCTTTAGCTATACTCTAATTTTCATGACTGAAGCATTTTCTTTTCATGGTAACAAATCAAACTTTACCATTCTACAGAAGGGCTTTAAAATGATAAGATAATCAGAATTATGTCAGCATAATTCAACAAAGGATATAAAATTGAAACTGTTTTATGTGAAACTAAATATTATTTTACTAGTTAGATGTAGGTCCGAGCTCTTTAATATACATAAAAAAATTAACACAACATATAGCCTATACTGTAGTGAAAAGTATTCTGTTTATAAATTCAAATTACTTTGATTTATTAATAATATTTTAAATATACCTAATTTCAGGGACATTTAAGGGCATTTCTCCAGAAATATGTCTGCGGTCACCTCATTTATCTGGCCCTTTTTCATACTAAATGTATGGAGGCAGATGAATGAGTCGCAGACATATTTCTGGAGAAATGCCCTTAAGGAGTGCAGAAATATTTGATTTTTGCAAATTTGTATGAAAAAGTTAGGAATATATGTACTCAATGTAAACAATGAAGCAGAGCGACATTTATCTAGTCTACAATAAAAATCTTATAAAATACATCAATATTGCAATTACAAACGTTTACATTAGAGAATGCAACTTGGTTATTTTATTGTATGGAAAAAACTCAGTTTCCGTTAAAACTCGAAAGTTTTTCAGACTAAAAAATAACCAATTGCAATCCCTAGTTTACATAAGAGTGAACAGTCATTTAGAAATGTGTTTGGTTCATGCCAGTTTTTTAGGGTTCCGTAGCCGAAATGGCAAAAACGAAACCCTTATAGTTTCGTCATGTCGGTCCTTCTGTCTGTATGTCACAGGCATTTTACTCAAAAACTACACAATGGATATTGATGAAATTTGGAATGTAGGTGTATTGTATGAGCCGCTACTTAGTTTGGTAGTTAAAGAACTAAAATAAATATTTTTAGGGGGGACACTCTATACATGTTACAGAAGCTAAAAAAATTTTTTTTCAGTAAATATCAACGTGTGGTACATAGTTAGACAGCTCTTTCTAAAACATTTTAAGGTTCTTAAGTAATGTTTTTGATTAAGTGATGTTTGCTAAACGACAATACGCAACACAATCTGCATATGTGTATAATAAACTAAACGAGAAAGTTAACATTTATCAACTACAGCAATATGAATGCAAAAAAGTTTTAATTGAATGGCTTAAACGGCAAAGTTACGAGGAAACAGAAACCTTGTTATATAAAGTTACCACTTAACTGTCTAAAAATAGGTGTACTGGTATTAATCCATCAACTACATAATAAAAGAGCGCGCACATACATACACACAAACACACACACACGCACTGTCTTTTGCTTAATCAGATATAAGACTTTTTGCTATGGAGGAGCGGGACTACCTGACACAGGTATTATTACTTACTAGGTAGTCCCCACCTTGTTGTCATATTGTCAAAATTTTTAAAGCAATAAATATTTTTTCATTTTCATTTTTCATTTCAAGTGAATATCTTTGGAAATAATCACTCCGAAAGTTGTGAAAATTGTGTCCCCGCCCTCTACCTTCTAAACCGTGTGTCCGAAAAACATAAAAAAAATTACAAAGATAACGCTTAATTAATACTTTCAAGATCGGATTAACCGTATTTGAGTTATTGCTGATAAACTGCGCTTCTCAACAAAAAGACATAATTGCTATAAAGATACGCTCTTTTGTTGTTGTACTTTTTATACATCGTATTTTTTATTTACCTTATAGTTACGGCTATGGAACCCTACCCTGAGCATGGTCCGACTTGCTCTTGGCCAGTCATTTAACATATGCCAAATAGTTTTAATAATGATGATAATAAAAAATCTTATAAATATGCTTTTTAGGAGCCCATCAAAAAATAAGAAAACTAAGTCTTTTAAGTTCCCTACAAAGAGCAAGGAAAAACGCGAGAAATCCAGAGACAAGGAGAAAGTACTTGACGATGCTACCAAGCAGAAAGAATTAACTGAAAAAGAGAAGAAAAAGGAGAAGGAAAGGGAAAAGGAGAGGGAAAGAGAAAAGAAGGAAAAAGAAAAACGAGAGAAATTGAGGGAGAAAGATAAGGTAAGTTTATTCTTTTTTTATACTACTAGGATTGCAAACAACCGTACGGCCTGCCTGATGATAAGGAATCACCATAGCCTATGATGGACGCTTGCAATGCCAGGGGCATTACGTGCGTATTATTTTTATACGTATGTGCGTATTGCATATCTTGAACAACTGCATACTGTCGCCTCCTGGGAAAACCGCCGCAGGGAGTTCATTGCACATTTGGAAAGTGCACGGTAGGAAATTTTTTTGGAATCAGACGATGCACAACCATTTTGGTTCCACAGACAGACTACCTCCACTAGACGGAGCATGTTGGGCGGCGCGCGCTCACATCAGATATGGTCAATCGTATAGCATTACGACATTACGCGACCAGCCGCTCTTTCAGTTGCGACCATGTTTCTGACTTGTGTGTGCACCAAACGTGAAATAAATATTTCTGTTCAATCCGACGACAATCTCAAAACATAAAATGATAAAAAAGATGTGAAACACGCGTTGTACTAGTAATATCTACCGATATTTAATCGCACATATGCGTGGTGAGCTCGTGTCGTATGGCATGCTCCGTCTAGTGGAGGTGGTCTGTGTTTGGTTCCAACGTGTGTGAATGAATACCCTGCCGATGGCGAGCGGTGAGGTAGTAGGTGGCAGTAGGCATCATGTCGAACAATACAGGCATTATTGTGCTATTATTAGTTTTTTCGCTAGGTACAACTGGCTGCTTGCCACTCTGTCGCGCAAACACATTACCTGTGCATGTAAAGAAGTCGGATGACGCCTTGTCGCACGACAGGCCAAGCTTCGTCAGCATTGTGTTAGTCCTTTTGAAACACATTGTTCTGTTCAATATGTGTCCATAGACTCATCTTTGTCTCATTGTTGTTTTTTTGGCCTGGTAGTCACTTACCATCAAATGCTACGAGGGTAAATTGCTGTTTAATAAACAGTGTTTATTTACGAAATGAAAAAAATAAGTAAAAGTATCTTAGTCACATTATTAGGGCTTGTTACACACTTGGAATTATTCATGCTAAAAATATGATTATCTTGGAAAGTAAGCGTTTTTCAATTATGCATCATATAACTTTTTTTACTCCCAATAGTCTTTAGAATCTAAATAAATAAGAATCTTAATTAAAAATTTAGAATCTTTAAACAAATAAGGCTTGCAACATGGACTCGCGCGGTCAGCTTTCTCTTACATTTTTAGCATAAGCAATCTCATTTTAGATGGCATAAACATAAAGCTTACTTACTACTGGATTCAGGATCTTATGGAGATACAACTTACTTTGTATTAGGAGTTACATTGTCTGATTCCACTGTATCCCATTGCTATAATTGACTTCTCTTGTCCATGGCCGTGGATAATAAGGGCCCCATTAATTATGCTTAACGAGCACAATTTGTCCCTTTCATACATAGGCGACAAGCGCGTGGGCAGAGAATAACATGTCAAGGTGTCGCTTGATTACTAGTAAAAGGCCTATTACATTATACCTACTATTTGTTATCTTTTATAGTGCAAATTATTGTGTGGTTGAAAAAAGCTTTGTGTAGCACCACCATATCAAAATCACAGAAGTCCAGGCTAATTAGTAATTGTTTAAAGGAATAAACTGAAATTAACATATTAACCAAATTTCGCGGTCTTAGGCATAGACGGTTTTGATATCTATCTCCCTCTGTCTAGTGCCCTAAGTAAGTGCGAAAGAGATGAAAACAATATCGAGGAAAATAAACAAAGTCGTTCTACTTGTTCAAGTACTTATTCATAATTATTAAAAACTAATATTTTACCAATCACGATTATGTGTTACGAGATTGTGGTTTTAGTCAACTTCTAATAATTAAAATAAAAACATGTAACTATAATTTACATTTAACCATATCTTAGACCATGATATCAAAGACTGCATATTGTAGTGTAATAGCCCTTTAAAAATATGCAAAAGGCGTGGTCAGTTGACCAATGACAAGTCCGTCACGCACTACAGTCATTTTAATCACTCACTAACGTTTCTCGCATATAGCTCACGAGCTATATGCATATTTAGTAACAAATATCCAAACATCTTCACAAACTTTTACATTTATTAAATATTAGTAGAAAGTAACTAGGATTGCAAAAAATGTGGAAATTATACGCTAAATGACTTGATAGGTTCGGATGGCTCGGTATCAAAACGACTGAGTCTACAAAATGACCGGTTCTGTATAAGGACTAGATCGCAAAACGACCACAAATGCAGGAAGCCCATATCTCAAAATAACATTGTAGTAAAACGACCACCGAGCAGAACGTTTTAATCTGAGAAGGGCTTATTATCAAAACGACTAGTTCGCAAAAGGTCCGCCTCGTGGAATCTCCTTCTTTAAATTACTGGGTAGTAAAACGACTAGATTACGAAAGAACTAATCCCAAAATGGTTCAGTAGCAAAATTACTTGTTATTGAAATGATATTAAGCAATATCATATCATCATTATCCTTCTTCCGTTTCGGCAGTTGTATATTAGATAATCTGTGGTGGTAACCTAGAGGGTCCGACTTGGCACCTATTCCCGAGATTTGGCCTCGGCACTAGTTTTACGAAAGCGACTGACATCTGTCCTTTCAGCCCTGAGAGAAATCTAAACTTTTGGGTTCGGTTTCATGATGACGTTTTCTTCCACCTAAATAGTACTTTTTGATACAAGTGCGGAAAGTATGTCATTTTTCACGAGTCCCGAGGTGTCTTGGCCCGAGCCGCAAGGCGAGGGACAAGACTCGGGACGAGTGGAAATGACACTTCCGCACGTGTATCAAACGACGTTTTTTAATACATTTGCGAAAAAATGACAACGAAAATGAAATGATTGAATGATTAAGAGACAAATTTGTTTATTTTTTGGCCTCATAAAAATGGAGGAGTTGGAACACTTATTAAGAGTCACGATGAGTATCTTGACCACATTGTAGATGCCTGATATTTCTTAGATAATTCAAGAAAGTAGGCCATAAGTACATTTTCTGAGAATGACGCCGTTCGATTTTCTCGTTTCCAGTCAATGAATTGCTCATAGACGGCCAGATATTCCTCCTTCGACTTCTCTGGTAAAATAATGAATTTGACACCTTTGCTAGTATATCTCGTGGTGTTGAATTTATTTCAAAATCGTCTGAATCGCTCATTTTTCACAAAAGTGTTATCAAACTAATGCGTGATAATTAATAATTACAAAATTACAATCATGAATGAAAATGGCGGGAATAAAACAAAATGTGTTACTTTTAATTGACGAACTTTTCCAACGTGGCAGCGGTTGTCACCATTCAGCCAAATAAAATAGTACTTTTTGATACAAGTGCGGAAAGTATGTCATTTTTCACGAGTCCCGAGGTGTCTTGGCCCGAGCCGTAAGGCGAGGGACAAGACTCGGGACGAGTGGAAATGACACTTCCGCACGTGTATCAAACGACGTTTTTTAATACATTTGCGAAAAATTACAACGAAAATGAAATGATTGAATGATTAAGAGACAAATTTGTTTATTTTTTGGCCTCATAAAAATGGAGCACTCAATTAGAACACTTATTAAGAGTCACGTTGAGTATCCTGACCACATTGTAGATGCCTGATATTTCTTAGATAATTCAAGAAAGTAGGCCATAAGTACATTTTCTGAGAATGACGCCGTTCGATTTTCTCGTTTCCAGTCAATGAATTGCTCATAGACGGCCAGATATTCCTCCTTCGACTTCTCTGGTAAAATAATGAATAGTAGTTGCCGTTGACACCTTTGCTAGTATATCTCGTGGTGTTGAATTTATTTCAAAATCGTCTGAATCGCTCATTTTTCACAAAAGTGTTATCAAACTAATGCGTGATAATTAATAATTACAAAATTACAATCATGAATGAAAATGGCGCGAATAAAACAAAATGTGTTACTTTTAATTGCGAACTTTTTCCAACGTGGCAGCGTTTGTCACCATTCAGCCAAATAAAAATAAACTATTTTGGGAACAGACAAACGTTCTAAGATAATTTAACTGCATTTAAAAATGGAAAAAAGCAATAAATATTTAAATACTTAATAGCTCATTAATTTCCAAGTAAAATGTAATCTTTAGTGCCGGAAAGCTAGTTGTCATTTATAAAACTCGAACAGCCTGCACCATATTATCTTATCTGTGACAATTTTTATTTTTTGGGTCTCGCATAATACTAGTATTATGCGAGACCGCTGACTAAACTACTCATTGGTAATACTCAAGAAGCATACTTTTTAAACTATTTTAATATTAGATAACAGTTTAATTGTTTATAATAAAAACAATCAAACGTTATATATGTGGATTTAATATTTTAAACGTATCAAATGTATACTTTCATTCAATGTCCACTGACGTAATAAAAACAAAGAACGTATTTGACCATTAGTTGGATGTATGTATTTGAACAACAGTAAATTAAAAAAAATGGGAAATAAAAAGCACTAGTTCGCAAAATCGAACTTTGCGCACGATATACAGCTACAAAAAGTACCACTTTTTGAGCAAGTGTATTAAAAAGATTTTTTCCCCCAGAAAACCCAGTGGTACGCCGGTCAGGCGGGGTTTTGCCTCCACGACCTGCTGCTTGCCTGATGATTAAAAGTTACGTGCCTTACAGCTCGGCTGAGTACAGTCAGTGGCTAAATGACATCAAAAATTAAACAAAATATATTAGTGGTTATGGTTACAAATACACACATGTCTGTCACTTCTATTGTATTTAACATATAAGATTGAAAGTGGCAATTTTTGGCTCAGCGACGAGCACTAGGACATTTACCTTACCTACTTGTTTGTTTAAAAAAATAACGTTCTTTTGTTGTCTAATCATACTGCATACGACATTGCCATTTTTTGATAGGTGACCTTGACTTTGAGATCTCCTTTTCATTGTTTTATACCCAGTCGATTTTATAGCAATTTTGATAAGTAGTCGTTTTGCTACCAAGAAATGCGGACGTTTCGCCAGTTGGTCTTTTTGCAATCCAGTCGTTTTAATACTAAGTAGTGTCGTTTTGATACGGACCCGTTTGGATTTTATACGCTTTTTAACAAACTAGCTGTCCCGGCGAACTTCGTTCCGCCTCAGAATGTTTAATGTTTTAGTAGTTATTCTGTTATTCGGGGCAGAGGCAAACCCAAAAAATCAAAAATCATAAAAATCGGTCCACCCGTTCTCGAGTTATAGATGGTGTAACTAACACTAGGCGTGTCTCACTCCGCGATTTTGTTTCGCGATAATTATTATTATTCCTTGCCTAATGCATTAGGCATGCCCAGGGCTGCGCCGACACCCGGCAGCGCCTGTGTGCGAAACCTATGAAGCCCAAAGGAGGGTTATGTGTTTGACCGGTATGTATGTATGCATGCAAGTTTGTATGTTACCCGACTGCGGCGAAGCCCAAAGGAGGGTTATGTGTTTGACCTGTATGTATGTATGTATGACGACGTGTACCTATCAAAACAGTTATATAACGTCACGCAAATATTTTTTTTAACTACCTCTAATTCACTAGGAAATTCAAGCTATAATAATAAAGTAGGGTTATGTGTTTGAACTGATGTATGTACGAGTGTCATTCGAGTTCGAGTATACCTACAAATACATATTTTATTTTTGTCGATAACCCTAGCGGTGGGCGTGGCGACCAGAAAGAGCGCGTTATGAGTTAGAGCGAGAAGGTAGAATTCGGAGCATTTTTGTGACTAGAACGTGGGTTTTGTTAGACAGTGCTACGTCTGTACGAAGTACTATTACTTATTCTGTGCTAAAACTACTTTGTTTTATGTATATACAGGGTGTCCCATAACTGACACGTCACAGTGACTCTGGAGGTAGACCAGGTCAAGAGGTACCAAACCAACTTAACATGACCCGCCGACCGTAATTTTTTTTTCACTACTGGTGGTTAAAGTCGAAATTAATGTTTCGCTGTGAATCAATTCAAGATCAAACTAGTATTTTTTTTTATTTTACTTAGTTTTTGGATAAAATACAATTTCTGTAACCTTAATTAACAATTCATGGTACCGTACACATAAAAAAACTAACCTTAACACCTTTCCGAGTGCACTAATAATGTTAAAAACAGTCAAAATTCATTAAAAAATTTAATTCGACAATAACTCAAAAACCGTGCCACTTTTACTGGGATCATGTTAAGTTGGTTTGGTACCTCTTGACCTGGTCTACCTCCAGTGTCACTGTGACGTGTCAGTTATGGGACACCCTGTAGATATATTAGAACCTTAATTATTATCAATTTAGGTATGATGATATAGATTTCAATACTTTTACTCGTACAGTGACCATGTAAAATGCAATCTTGATAATTAACGTTCTACTCTATAGTGTACTAATACCTATGTAATTAAATTCGAACATCACTTGCTCAATCCGTTGCAAATTTAATTATACTCAAGTGAGTATAATTAAGGACATGGGCTTAGGTTCGCAATTTCCTGTGTTGTTATCGATATTTAGTGAAAAGATGCGGGCCGCATTAGAAAATGTAATATTTATTTATATTACAGACCGGTACAATAAGTTTGTAGCTAAATTCCTAACTGTGAATCCACACTCAATAATGTAGGGGACCGGCAGACAAAAACGATGTGCTGGGCGATTAAATTCGGCGCTTTTCTTTGTCCTTCATAAGCCCAATGTGCAGTAAGATCTACCTATCAAAAGCGATTGAATGTAAACCTTTTGTATAGGGAATAAGGAAGAATTTATTTTGTTTCATTGAGTATTTTCTTTACAACTTATTTCGAATTTTACAGATTCATTTTATAACATTGGTAGGTCCTATAAGTAGGTCTAAATATAAACCTATATTGTTTTATGCAATAAGAACAATACAAATAATGTGGTCAGGACAGAAATTACCAACCTTTCCGAAAACTGGGTCATTCTAATAGTTCTTATTTCGGTTGCATTTTATACATTAAAACATTTCAAATACATCTCATAACAGTGACCCTTATGTCAGGTGGACAAAGTTCAAATCGCAACAGTTTACGGTTCAGAAGGTTTCATTATTCATAATTTGTTTAGTAGGTAGTGCGGCCTTGACGGGACAATACCAGTAAGGTTTGTTCAGTTGCGCTTCGAAACTGCGTCATGCACCACCTACGAAACGTTTTTACCAAGGTGCCAAAGTTTTTTTATCGATTTACGTAGAGTTTGACACTGTTTTATTACTGTTACTACTATACTATACTCATTTTTAGGAAAAGCTAAAGTGGTATCCAGTTGCAGCGAAATATAAATTTTCGTTTGTTTTTTGCGTATACGTAGGTACCTATACGAAGTGTGTTTAATAATGCAACGATATGTACTGTATCGAGCGTATCTTATCCGATTATGTTTCCGTAAACGTTTTATACGGAAACGAAAACTAGTAGATATAATTAAGAGATGATAAAAGCTGCTTGTGCTTCCAGATTGTATTTATTACCTATACTTTTCTTTGTGAAAATGAAATAATTTCATTATAACACTGTATGGATAAGTAACCTACTTCATGGATTCGAAAGAAACTGTCCTTATGATATTGATACCTGTTATCTAAGTCACTTGTCGCCCTGTTACTGTGGTATAACTTGGTGATTCTTGAAAAGTGTTCTTATTAGTGCATCTCTTTTATTTTACGTAAAAAAATGGTTATGAGTAGGTAGGCACCAGTGGCGTGGCGTAAAAAATATCTTTGGGCAAGCCGGTGCAGATTTGGCGTACATTTTCCTTAAGAGCTATAGAATAAGGTGTTTAAATGCCTAATATTAAGCAAGCCGGTAGGAATCGAGCTCTTTGGACGCCACGCTGCTGGTAGGTACCATCTTTGGCAAATGTTGTTTAGTTAAGTATAAACGTGATATAAATCATCAATTTTACTTTTTAACACCTTTTAGGAAAAGGAAGAAAAAGCTAAATTCAAATTGGAGTCCAAAGAGAAACTCAAAGATGAAAAGAAAGAAAAAGTGAAAGACAAGGACAAGGATAAAGTGAAAGAGAAGGAAAAGGAAAAGTTCAAGGAAAAGGATAAAGATAAGAAGGATAAAAAACTCACGAAAGTGCCGTCCACTGTGACTTCTGGAGTGCCGTTCGAGGAAATATTCACTTTGGGAGGTGAGTGGTAAATGTTTATGGTCAACATAATAACACTCCACTATTAGCAATCCACTTTGAAAATAGTAAGTACGTTACTAAATTTGAATTCGGAGAACATAACGAACGTCAGTTCTTAACGAATCATCTTCGAACATTCGTCTCCAGATTTCTCGGGTCTCTTTATTAGGTTTAGCGCAAGTCTAAAGCCCAGTACTCATAGCGAGCTGTGTAACTGTAACCCGCGCGGCACGGGTCGCGACGGGTCGTCGAGCGTCGTAGATTCGCACTGCACACGTAGGTACTACGCCACGCCAAGCCATGTAACACATCTTGGTTTTTGGTTACAGTTACAGCTCACTAGTGAGTACACGGCTTGATAACATTAACACATTCATTGCCAAGAACCCGACTATCGGGTTCATTTTGTATAAAAATTTGGGAGCTTGACACTAAAAGTGTTAACGCGTCAGTAGAGAACTAGCCGTCACTATGTGGTTTTCCTATTGTTCCTTTTTAAAACTGCATTTATTATGCCTAACATAACCGCTGTCATTGTCTAAAACGCGACTTTTTGCTAAGGAAGCTCTTAGTAAAAAGTCACGTTTTAAACTATGACGGCAGATTAGTGCAATAGAGCAGGTCTTAAAATGCATTAAATATTTGCTAGAATACACTATTTACGTTATTTTGGTAATTTTTTCCTGATATTCAAAATGAGAAGAGACAACATCGATTGATTATCACAAATACTCAATATGCAAAAACGTTTTCGCAACTGGTTGTTACCTTCACATGACAAGTTTATAAAAACATGTAGGTATTTTATATCCATTGTTTACTTAACGTTTAACCGTCAGTTTCATTCTATAATCTGATACTTACAGTCGACGATTTAGTGTTTTAACTTATATTGTGGCAAAACTAAGAACGAAAGCCAAACCATTTTGTGTACCTAGTTTTATTTTCACTGATAACACTGATAAGAATCAGTTTCACTATCTGTTCACGGTCTGAGATAACATGTCATTAGTGCCTAAGTGCAATTAATTTTTTTTCTGAATTTCAGTGAAAGTTTAGTTATAAATTAGTAATGAATCCATTTGTTAACGGCTATCATATTGATCGTAAGAACCACCTTGTTTATTCTGACAAGACTAAATTATATAATTTTTTGTGTAAGACATTATAAATTAGACAAGTCGAATGATCTGTTAAGAGGAGGACAATTAGCTTACGAGAATGATTTTACAGCATTTGTTAGTAATAATGACATGAATTACCATTAGGTACATGATTTCACGCTCGTTTTGTTTTACTTCATTCATACATTATTTTTTACGTTATGGTTTTATACTTTTTTTTTAAATATAGTTATTTTCCAAAGTTATTTATTTAATTTACGCACTTAGTAGCTGACGGACTACGTGCCAACGGGGGCAAAGCTAATACTTAGTGCTGAAGAAAAACCTATAGCGTTAAATGAATTTGTCACGTTAGTAGGTTTGTAACCAATCAAAGATTTTTGTCCTTTAAACGATATACAACCTATCCGAAAATGTCGTCTACTCAAAATTTATATGAATATTTGTCATTAATTACTCAAACATAGTAAACATGTAGTTAGCAAAACCACTGATACATAAGACAAATTGATTTTAAAACGTAGGCGTCATGGGGCAAATGTCAACGTCCGTCTTGTTAGGCGCTATCGTTTCAGACATAATATTTCGATGACTTAGCTTGGTTTATAAACTTTTTTCCTGTCGTGGAAGTATAATGGAGCATTCCATGAAAATATTTCGTAAGGGAAACCACTGTTTTAATACTTCCGAGAATTAAATTCAGGAAGCTAATTATCAGCATTGTAATATCATAACTCGGCTTTAAGATTGGTAGTGTTTCTTAGCAGCTAATACATTTTATTAGGGTAGCTGCCATAGCGTTTCGTAAGGGACAATAAGTTGATGTTTTCATGGAATGCTTCTAATGTGTAAATGGGTTTATTAATGTTTGGCATAAAAGTTTTCATATTTTTGTATTGCATTATGTTACTTGGCAGAAATATCTTGAGGCATAATTACATTTTACATATTTTTCTTCGCCATAGACAACTTTTCGAGTATCAGAAAAAATAATTATGCCATAATAAAAGTATTCTTGATAGCTATGCCAGGTATACCGGATGTGGCCTGTAATGGAAGGAAATTATTAAAACGTAGATTCTACTCCTCAAACAATAAAACTTGTGTTCAATAACTTTTAAAAATTATGTTGTCTTTAGATTTTATCTTTCGTCATACAAATTAAATAGTATTTTTATTGTACGTTAATATCAGGCCGAATGAGGTTGCTTGTCACGCTTCAAACATAAAAGTATTCACAATACATTGCGGCTTCAAAAAAACATTAAAGTATAAGTACTAAAAATCACAACAAAGTTAATTTTAAATATTGCTGAACAAATGTTGTTCAGTTTGAGGAGTACAACCTACATTTTAATTATTTGCTCCTAGTACAGGCGACACGTTGTATATTTCTGCGAAATGACCATTCGACGAACTGCAAGAATATTTCAAGTCAATAGCCAGCGAGGTTAAAAAAATAACGTTTTTAATTTCCAGTGGCGTTACCAATATTCGGCGTGCCGCTGAGCCAGTCCGTGGAGCGCTCGAGATGCCACGATGACACCAGCCTGCCCCTGGTCGTCCGCGACAGCATTGACTACTTACAGGTACACATACTATTTTAACAAACTTAAAAAAAAATAGGTTACCAATTCACCCTTCGACCGTGTACGAAACTAGCGGTTCGTAACCAGTTACAATCGAAGACTTTTTACTCCTTATACGAAACCAGTTGCGACCGAGGATTTTTTCTTCTTTACACGAAATATCTTGTGATCGCAAAACACTGGGTAGGTTAGGATTTTGGATAGCTTCAGATGACCAAAGAGCAAACCACCTTGAAATAGGAGCTCCGCGTAGTAATTCTCTTTTTAAAGCACTAGATATGCAAATAATCGTACAGCCTGCATGATAAGAGTTTAATTGTGCGTTTTAATAACAAATTCTTTTATGACACACCTGGCCATAAAGTGACTTTTTCCGCACGCTGCGCGTTGTAATTAATCAACCCGAGTAATCTTTCCTTGATATTTTATATACGGTGCATTTGTCAGGGCGAAGCGTCTCGGTAGTGTCTTTGACCTACCTGTGTCAAATGTTTGAAGAAAATTGAACCATGGGATGGGACTGGTATAGAAAAGAGTTTTAAGAGGAAACAGGAGGGCAGTTTTTCCATACAAACGTAGTCCCCTGTTTCCTCCCTGGATAATGCCAGTAGAGCAATAATTTTTTGTCCAAAACTCTATGGCTACTATTGATATGTTCCTATGTTTTCCTTTTTACGATAAATTGATTCTCAAAAGAGATATTAACCTTCAAAAACCTAAAAAAATGCCAGATTTTCCGATGTGTGAACACATCCAGAAAACAAATTTGACTAGATTATTAAAAAAAAAGGAAAACATAGGAACACGGCCAAAGCCTTTCTTTAATGTTTAATGAAAAAAATAGTTAAATAGGTTAAGTTTTGGGGAAGAAATCAGGGGACTACGAAACGTTGTTTTCATGAAATTTTAAAAGGTATTTTCGGTCCAAGCTGCAGTTGTCTCTATCGCGCTCTGCGGGGGAGAGGCGGGCAGTGCGGGACAGCGATACATTTTACAAATACCTAATTTTCAATTCTCTCGGCCTTACTGTTTCCTCCTTTGGTCGTACGCCGCGGTAAATTGCTCATAGCGCAATCGCTCTAGGGCACAGAATTAGTACTATGTACTATCTCTAATAAAACAAGCTGTCGTTCGGGTCCGACCACCGAACGGAACGCACCGCATCCGACCTTCTCTCTATCGCATAACGCGTACTAACACGTGCTCTTTCTGGTCACCACAGTCTATGGACGCTTACAAGCCAGCGGGCTAGCACAACTGACACCAACTTCACTTGTCACGCGACAGATTATCACCTGTTTCTCTCGCACTATACTGAAGATGCGAAAAGAAGTAGGTAATACTTGTCATGCGACGAAGTGTCACATAACTTAGTAGATCTAGAGAGATAGGAGCGTCACATGTATATTAGTGAACATTAAAAAAGTTTAACTTGATTTTATCATCATATCGTTTGTGAAATTAGACGGAACGTGACTTCATTATTGTCACGAGATTTACCTAGAACTCTAAAAATTACATCCATTAATTTTGATTGATTTTTTATCAGTATCCTTTCGAATAATATATTCCTTAACTAATTTTATCTAAGACTCGGTGGTAGATTGGCATATTGATTGATTTATATAAATTAGCCTGATCACGATAATGATCATGTTCAACCTATATTATATCGAGTAGGTATTCGTGCATTATCTGGAGGTCGTATTGTACATTTCGCTTTAGAACCCACTTCCTAGTGATTATACTTTCCTTCAGTCACACTTATATATAAGAGTTATAACGTCTGAGCAAGAGATATTGGACTTCATATAATTATCCGGAATCTAAATTTATATTTTCGCATATACATGCACGATTGTACTACGAATATGTCCAAATTTAAGAACTTTTTACCTTATCTTTTGACATTTTAATCACAATGTAACTGTAATATGCACAACAAGGTTTGCGGTAATGGGTTATTCTACAGAAATATGTCTGCGACTTATTCCTCTGTCTCCATACATTTAGTATGAAAAAGGGCCAGAGAAATAAGGTGACCGCAGACATATTTCTGAAGAATAACCCTAATATATGTACCGTTATAGTTTGTGCAGTGGTGAGGTGTCCAAAGTGTCCTAGTATAAGTCAGGCCAGATTCAGCTTACCCTTTCTTTAAGAGTTGTTGAGTATGATGCTCAAACGACAAGCCGATGCTAACCGTATCCTCACGGACGCCTCACCAAACTCGTCGCGTCCTATATTTTTGACATATATATTTTTTGTTTCCGCTATTTTTTTATTAGTATCACTCATTGCATTAAAACAAAATTTGAACAGAGTTTATTGCGTATATTATTTTATTTATTTTTACATCCGGTGGTTCAACATCTTTCACAGTTCCTTCTAATTGTTCCGGTCCATTCAAATTGTTTTATCTTTTGAGAAACATTATGTTCATCGACAGGCTAACGGGCTGAAATTCAGCCAGATATACCGGTCGGAGGCCGACAAGATCAAACTGCAGCAGCTGCGCAAACTCTACACCGACCGGGAGGTCGCCTTCCCGTACCACTGGGACGTGCCGGTCGCCTGCGCTATATTAAAGGCATTTATAAGGTGATCTCTTAGATTACAATATAATATACACTTGATTGAACAGTCAGCATCAAATCGCCCGTAACATCCAAAGCTCTATAGTAACAAAGGTGTGTGGATGATATACTGAGTGAAATCTGGAACGTGATATAAGATAATTAAACCTCAATCTATCCATGATTTTGAACAACTTTTACTATGGGGTCAACTTTGTAAATGCAATAAACATACAACTCTCTCATACATTTTGGTCTACCTATTCATGACCTTTTCTATGAAACAGTTATTTTTTTTCATGGATAGATTGAGGTTTAATTATCTTGTACCACGTTCCAGATTTCACCTTGTATATGGCGCTTTGGATGTTACGGGCGTTTTGATGCGGACTGAATAAGTTTCCATACTGGCTCATTTGTGTTTTATTTTTTATTTTTTAATTAGTAGTACTGTACATATATGCACTTATAAAATTGGCTAACGTGGGGGTTCTATCATCAAAATTTTGCTGAGGAGACGTAACAATAACCACATTTTTATAAAAAAAAACCCGACCGCGGTGCACTTAGAGACTACATAAAATCCGCCATTTTGTTTATTTTAACAAACTTCATACCCAGTGACACTTGCACCATCAAGACGAATCTAATGATGTGTCATTTATCAAAATCGGATGTGCCGTTGAGTAGTTACGAGCGGACATACGAATGGACATACATACATACAGGTCAAACACATAACCCTCCTTTGGGCTTCGCTGCAGTCGGATAAAAAGGAAATAAAATTCACTCTGGCGTCTCGGCAAATGGGCCATACGAGTCCAGTGGTATGTTAAAACTAAATCAAACTATCGTTACCGACACTATCGAAATAGCTAAAATTTGTCCTGTAACAAAGTATGGTTTTTGGTTTACTGTGTAAAGCTTCTGGCGTTTATTCAGATACTTGTATTGTTAGAAAGAAAATGCTTGAAATTTTATCGTAAGCTACCAAATTGACAAAAATCGTTACTTTTTCATAATTTTCCAGCGAGCTGCCAGAGTCGATCCTGACACAGGAGCTCCACGGGCAGTTCGAGCAAGCAACTGCCATCGCGGAGCCGCAGCGCGAGGCGTCCATGGTGGCGTTCATCGCGAAGCTTCCGCCACCTAACCGAAGCCTGCTGGGCTGGCTCATGCGACACTTCGAGAGCGTCATTGCGAATGAGCAGGTAGGGTTCCGTCGATGCCACGACGTTGACACGGCCACGTCTTGTGAGAGCAGGCGGCCGCCACCTCGAGCTTCTGTGGTGGCACTCATTACGAAATTCCCGCCCCCCCAACCGCAACCTACTGGGCTGGCTCATGCGCCACGTCGAGAGCGTCATTGCCAATGAGCAGGTAGGGTTCCGTTCCGTCGATGTGTTACACAATCCTGTCTAGTGAGAGCCCCCGGCTGCCACATGAGGGTCCATGGTGGCGCTCACTACGAAGCTCCCGCCAGTTAACTGCAGCCTGCTGGGCTGGCTCATGCGCCACGTCGAGAGCGCCATTGCGAATGAGCGGGTAGGGTTCCGTCGATGTGTTACACAGTCCTGTCTAGTGAGAGCCGGCGACCACCATTGCGAGGGTCCATGGAGGCGCTCACTGCGAAGCTCCCGCCAGTTAACTGCAGTCTACTGGGCTGGCTCATGCGTAACTTCAAGAGCGTCGTCGCCAACGAACAGGTTGGGTTCTGCTCATATGTTACAGATGTAGTGCATAATGTTTTGCCATCGGGAAAACTCGGACCCTAATCGGCGACCGTCAAGATGGCGTACCCGGGAATTTCACATACTTTTTGCTTCTACGATAGCTAGAGAAATGAAATTTTAGGGCCCTAACTACTAGGTACTATTTAGGTACTATTTTTTGAGATATAAAGCGTTTCGAAAAACAAAGCTGTTCCAGAGATACAAACGGTGTACGCCAGCTTGACGGCCCGGTAGCGTACACCGTGAACAGGCCTTATATTTCAAAGAGTTTAAGGGTACTATTTTTTCACTTAGGTGTTTCGTCGGTACTATTTATTGGCAGCATCCGATACTGGATATCTTTACGGTGTACGCCATCTTGACGGTCAACCTAATCGGAATACGACTGGATCCGAAGTGTCAATCAAGTACCGTCTTAAGTGATTGTTATTTTATGTCCATTAATATGAAACTATTACTCAGTGTCAAATGCCAAAATCAAAAGTGAAGTTAATTGATAGAGCAAGAATAATGCAAACTTTTCTGGGCTTTAATAGGGTACTTTCCTTTCCTGACAGATCATTTTTTTTATTTTTTTATTTGTCCATTCGGACAGGCTAAGACCATGGGCCATACTGCCTTGTCTTCAGTAGTTATAATTTAATTTAGTCAAATCCAGTTATAAAGTCTTCAGTATTATCAACAAATGTGTCCAATCCAAAAAATAAGTCTTCAGTTGTTCCAATCCAATTCATGTAGCCTGACAGATCAAATCAGTTACTTTTTATGAAGTGTTAAAACGCACAGATATTATGAAGTTTGTATGGAATAAAAGTGAAAGACGTCATCTTACTCAAACATCAAATCATCTTGTTTTGATCTTTTAAAAATCGTTTAAAACGCTAAATAGGTGATGTTTAGTTCATTTTTGAAATTTTCGAAAGCTGATTTAATGGCTAGCGTGTAGTAATTTATATGGACTACAGGCAAATACCCTATTGGGAAACAATTGGCTACCAACAATTCATGCTATAACCGAATTCTAACCAACCGCGCGATTTTGTTACAGTCCAACAACCTGAATATCCAGATCATAGCGACAGCCATGGGCCCGGCTCTCAACATGTCGCTCAATCTGATCACGTACTTCATCAACAAAGCCGAGAAACTATTTCCTGAAGTCACCTTGAAAAAGTTAGTAACTAATATAGAAATCGTAAGATAGCCTTCAAACTCAACTTATGTGACTTATGGGCATTTCTACAGAAATATGTCTGCGACTCATTCATCTGTCTCCATACATTTAGTATGAAAAAGGGCCAGATGAATGAGGTGACCGCAGACATATTTCTGGAGAAATGCCCTTATTTCCTTTTTAAGGTACAGAAATATTACGAGTCCCGATGTTAAAGATCTCGCCTAGTAAAAGCATTTTGTTAGGCTATACATTTTTTTAGAAAAAAAAATTCGAGATAAAATGCTGTTTAATACAGGTTCTCTAATATTTTTATTCATAATAAAAATATTTTACCCTAACTATTTGAAATACCAATTATATGATGAATTTCTTTTAATTTTCTAATTCAAATTATTTTTGTCACGAGCTCGAAAGGTGTAAGAAGAGCCATTACTAAGGAAAACAAGCGATATACCGACAATGTTACTTTAAGCCCAAGTGTGCAGAAGTGCTGTAGGAGAGCACAATATGATTTGGACAATATTTTTAAAGACAAATAATCCACAATATAGGTTTCGTGGAAATTCTATGATAAGAAAAAGATAACTATCATTGGTCCTATCCAGATCTCGGCAGGGGTGAGCTGCTTTCAGAGTTTGCATAACATGGACATACCTTGTCATTCAATGGTAGATGTGGTGTAATTTAATAACTAATGAAATTATTTTATTTAGGCTGCCTTTCTACTACGAAAAGAAATTAATTTTATAGCAAGTTTTTTAGCAAACCTCTTTAAATGTAATTTTAATGTCCACTCCACTCACTTCAGTGGATGTAGAAAGATCTTTTCCTATCTATAAGTGGATATTAAACTCAAGAAGAAATGCGTTGAAAATTGAAAATATAGAAAAACTGATTGTTTAACAAAAAAACAAAAAAAAACATAGAATAAATAAAAATTAGTACCTACTCGTTTTGTATATAATGCATTGTTATTTTAGTTTAATTATAATTAATAAAGTTTTAATTTCTTTTTATATTTTTTTTTCTATATTAATATCTACACTTGACATTAATGACGTAAACATGGCTCACCCCTGCCGATGTCTGGTCCTATCACCCAGTTGTTTGATCTAAACAGGTAATGAGTATTTGGAAAAGTGTGATAGTTGCTTCGTGCTAGACGACCTTTTAAGCATTTGGGCTCGTAGAGGCTTTAGAAAAGTTACACACCCTGGAATTAGTTGCATCTATGTATGACCTGGTGGCACAACTGTACCGCGCGACAAACTTTTGACTATCCCTTTCCATTCAATATGGTGCGAAACGATGAGCAATAAGGAAAGTGGCGGTTGTTAGCCTTACAGGTCACTTCTACCTTAAACCTACAATTTGATCGCGCTGTGCCACGTCACACATTTGACAGAATTCTACACATACACAATCACCTATACATATTGACATATACTTACCTTCCAGATACATTCCCCCACTGCTGTCCATTCCCGCGGACTTCCCGGACTCGGCGAATGAGATCAGCGCCGAGTTGCGAAAGCAGGAGTCTCTGCTGAGCCAAATCCACGCGGAAATGCACGCCGGGTTCATAACCAACGCGAGGGACCAGCAGTTGTGGGAAGCGCAGAGGATCGTCACTCAGCTTAAGGTACCTAAATAGAAACCGGTCAAGTGCGAGTCGGACTCGCGCACCGAGGGTTCCGTACAACTTCGTAAGCAGATACGTGAATAGTTGAAGATAAACTGTATGGCGGTTAGTTTAGGAGCAAATAAGTATGTTTTACGATTTTTGCAAATCTTCTAAATAACTGGCCAAGAGCATGTCGGACCATGCTCAGTTTAGGGTTCCATAGCCGTAACTATAAGGTAAAAAATACGATGTAAAAAAAGTACAACAACAAAAGAGCGTATCTTCATAGCAATTACGTCCTTTTGTTGAGAAGCGCAGTTTATCGGCAATAACTCAAAAACGGTTAATCCGATCTTGTTGAAAATAATTTTCGTTGAAAGTATTAATTGAGCGTTATCTTATCTTTGTAATTTTTTTTATATTTTTCGGACACACGGTTTAGAAGATAGAGGGGGGGGGACACAATTTTCACAACTTTCGGAGCGATTATTTCCAAAGGTATTCACTTAATCAAAAACATTACTTAAGAACCTTAAAATAATTTCAAAAGAACTGTCGAACTATGTACCACACGTTGACATTTTGTGAAAAAAAATTTTTTTAGCTTCTGTTACATGTATGGAGTGCCCCCCCTAGATTTTTTTATTTTTATTATTTAACTACCAAACTTAGTTGCGGCATCTACAAGACATTTATATTCCAAATTTCATCAGTATAGATAGGTCTTGTAGTTTTTGAGTAAAATGCCTGTGACATACGGACGGACGGACGGACGGACGGACATGACGAAACTATAAGGGTTCCTTTTTAGCCATTTTGGCTACGGAACCCTAAAAACGATGCAAGTTAGGAAAACCGTTATATTTTGTCCTGTAATATTTAGAATGATAATAATAATTGGTAATTATTACAGATTTTTCTGTTCAGTAACTTCGAAGATAATAGGGGGAATGGTATTTTTTTGAACGTATTTCATCCTATATCAAGTACATGATCAAGAAAAAAAATAAAAATAGTTTTGGAGTCTACAAATTTAAGCCCTTTCATTTGATACCCCACTTGATATAATAGCACAACTTGGAATTCTCGACATCCCACTTCGGGCCTCTATAAAAAAAAGTAAAAAAATTAGTAGGCTCGGGTTAGCAACTTTTAAAACTATTCCAAATTTCAAAGCGATAGCAGCTGTAGTTCCTGAGATAACTGACTGTGTCAGACGGACAGACAGAAAGACAGTCGCACCATAAGAAAGTATAAAGACAACCAAGTAGTACGACTTCGGCCGTTTAGGACCGCGCGACACGTATTTACACAGACGCACGATTGCACGTCTGTGTGAGTGCACTCCATACTGTCGCAGGGGCGGGCAGGGGCAACTGCTTGCCTGTGGTGCGTCCGTACACGGCGCGCGCACATGAGCTCTCTCGATGTAACTTTTGTAGGAAGAAAAACTACCGTATACCGTGCCATAAGGGTTCCTTTTTTACCATTTTGATACGGAACCCTAAAAAGAACTATGGTGTCTATTAAAAGGGTAGGGGTCGGGTTGCATAAAGTTTAAGGTCATATTTTTGATACGCATACGAGGATTCGTCATACTCATCATTACGCATAACTGTAAATAGTCATACATTTATGCGCATAACGATTTTAATCATAATGTTTATGGACATACTGTGTAATGGGCATATAGTTGATATGCATACATTTAATCAAGCATACTTTATAATGGGCATACATGGATTGCTCATACAACACTTTAACCATACTAAGTAAATGCATAAAATGCTAAACGCATAAATAGGTTGCTCATACAACACTTTAACCATACTAAGTAAAAGCATAAATTGCTAAACGCATAAACCTAATTTTAAAAGTTTTTTTAAAAGTTCTCTTTTATGTTGCGTCACAGTTCTAACCTAATATACTTTTCTGGCAGCGATGCGGTTATGTGTGAGATAACAGTTCTAACCTAACCTAACCTACTTTTCTGGCAGCGATTTGGTTCTGTGTGAGGTCACAGTTCTAACCTAACCTAACCTACTTTTCTGGCAGCGATTTGGTTTTGTGTGAGGTCACAGTTCTAACCTAACCTAACCTACTTTTCTGGCAGCGATTCGGTTATGTATGAGATAACAGTTCTAACCTAACCTATTCTACTTTTCTGGCAGCGATTCGGTTATGTGTGAGATAACAGTTCTAACCTAACCTAACCAACTTTACTGGTAGCGATTCGGTTATGTGTGAGATAACAGTTCTAACCTAACGTACTTTTCTGGCAGCGATTCGGTTATGTGTGAGATAACAGTTCTAACCTAACCTAACCTACTTTTCTGGCAGCGATTTGGTTCTGTGTGAGGTCACTAATATTGTGTAATGAGTAGAAATTAAAAATACTTCAATAATATAAATCGTTTCTTTTTTGAAGAACCATCGCAAGTCCATTATCAAAATTTATGCAATACGATTGTTATAATCATCAATATTATGGCTTGATAAATGTATTTAATTTACAATTATTACTAAAACCACTTATAATCATCAATGTTATGGCTTAATAAATGTATGAAATTTACAATTATTGCAAAAACGACTTATAATCATCAATATTATGACTAAATAAATGTATGACAATTTACATTATGGTTAAACCAATTATGACTCCGTATAATTATGACACGGAACAATTATGCCATAGGACAATTTATGCCAAAAAAAATATATGAGCATCAACTTTATGCTTAAACTGTTATGACATTTAATAATATGACAATAGTTGTTATGCAACCAGACGGCCCCCCCTATTAAAAGCTTTTCACTTCGAATTTAGTATACTTATGTATTAGGGTGTCCCAGAAAGCAAATCTCCATACTTACTTTGAAGCCAAGTCGGCACGGGTTCCCATTATCACAGAGAGCTGAAATTTTATATACCATAATATTTTAGTAGTTCCAACATTTTTAGGGGGTATGCGTTACAAAAAAAAAAAATTTAGCCCATACAACACATTTTTTTTTATTATTTTGTAAATATTTTTTAACTACTCAAATATACTGGTATATAAAATTTCAGCTCTCTGTGATGATGGGAACCCGTGCCGACTTGGCTTCAAAGTTAGTATGGAAATTTGCTTTCTGGGACACGCTATTGTGTATCTTTGATGACAATGCAATAACGATGGAGTTGGAGTACGATGGAGTCGGAAGGTGGAATAAAAACATGGACGAACCGGCCATAGGTATCCCATACCGTACCGGCCATACGAGCCCCGATGCATAAAAGTTCGTCTAACACGAAGCAACTATCACACTTTTTTAAATACTCATTACCTGTTTAGATCTAACAACTGAGTGATAGGACCAATGATAGCTATCTTTAATGTAATTTATTTTAATTTAATGATAAAGTTTCCATGAGACAGTTATTGTTGAATTTTTTTTCTTAAAAAATTATTGTCCAAATCATAAATTATTGTGCTCTCGTACAGCAGTTCTGCACACTTGGGCTCAAAGCAACATTGTCGGTATATCGCTGTGCTGTGTTGTTTTCCTTAGTACGGCCCTTCTCACACCTTTCGAGCTCGTGACAAAAAATAATTTGAATTAGAAAATGTCTTTTTTTCTTTATGGAGTGCACGCCTCTGGGGTGAACGTCCATTCAATACTCTATTTCGTTCTACATAACAATATATGCAATTGGGAGTGAACTCGTACATGTTTGTTTGCGTTCCTCATTCACATGAATTGAAGTCAGCTCTCAATTGCTTGCTAATAAATCCATAACTAAATATTTTTACTAAATAAACCCGACCGCGGTGCACTTTAAAAGTACATAAAATTCACCATTTTCTTTATTTTAACGAACTTTATACCCAGTGACACTCGCGCCATCAAGATGAATCTAATGATGTATCCTTTATCAAAATCGGTTGTGCCGTTGAGTGGTTACAAGCGGACATAGACATACATACATACATACATACATACAGGTCAAACACATAACCCTCCTTTGGGCTTCGCCGCAGTCGGGTAAAAAACCGACTGTGATAAAAATAATCGACAAGTACGCTTTACTCGTCGCCAGGCATTATTTGCTTACTATGCCTGTCAAATATTTACGTACAAATATTTCTAGTGACTGATAGCTAGCTATCAACGACCTTGATACATCGAGGTGCCCTTTAGTTACTCCGTGTTAGGATATGGCCTGTCAGGGTGAGATAAGATTAATTGTACCTGATATGTAGTCTCGCAAATCTCCATTACGGTAAAGTACATAGGTTTTTATTAGGCTAAACGAGTTAGTTCTAGAAAGTTGTGCTTACCTTGCCTTGCTTGCTTATAAAAAAAATCTAGTCCTCTGCCATCTGTCTAGGTTGTAGCGAGTTCAAGACTATTTACTTGGCGTTACCCATATTGCGGCACCCTTTTGGTGACCAGAATATTTAACCTGTCTTTAGTTCACAAGAAATAAAGAAACAGTCTATCAGAAATGGCCTTTAAAATGTTGAATTAAAACTCCCTTAATTTAGTCACCTCTAACTAGACCCTAGTTTTCCTAAAAAACGCTCGTAACGAAGAATGTTCGTAGATTAAGTTTAAAAATTCACAATACCATACTTTTGTTCACAGAGGAAGCTGCGATCAGTCCAGAAATCCGTCGAGCCTAATTCGATGCAACCGCAACAGCCGTCCATTGACGAAAAGACAGAAGACGAACCCACTCCGAGCACATCGCAGTCGAACGAAACCCAAGTGGACGTCGAGCCGGTCACTCCGTCCAACGAAGTGTTCCCAGATGTAAAAGAATCCCCGAACGCTCCCGACCCCACATTCCCCGTCGAATTCGAAGACAACTTCGATCTAAAATTCGAAGACACGAAAGAAACACAAAGAACCGTCTCAAATAACGAATTTGAAGCGAAATTCGAAGAAGCTATAGAACCGCAAACCAGAATGATCACAAATAAAAACGACTTCGATTTGAAATTCGAAGAGCCAAAAGAACTCCAAATTAGAAAGAGTTCTAACAAAAACGAATTCGATTTGAATTTCGAAGAACAAAAACAATCACCGGCCGAAGAAATCTCTGAACTAGAGCCGGAAAAACCGAAATTAACCGAAAAAGAACTGAAAGTACTGCGTCTCGAATTAGAAAATGCTGAGTACTTACAGCTAAAGTCTTTACTGCAAGCAAAAATAAATTCAGAACAGTTTGAAATAGTCAAGCTTCGCAGTCATGTGGCATTGAAAAATAAGCAGGAAGGAAACTCGCAAAATAACAAGGAAAACAAAGAGAATTATACGCCCGAAGAGCAAGAATTGAGACAGAGACTGATCAAAGAAAACGCCATGCTAGAACAGAAAAGACTGAGTTTGATAAACCAAATATTCCAAGAGCGAGTTGCCTGTATACAACTTAAAATTGAACTTGCTATGAAGGAAATATTATCGAAATCATAGATTCCAATAGAATGTATTCCTTTATTTATAAGCTTACTGTAGGCGTTCCTAGTGACAGAGATTTGAATGTGTACCTCTCTATTAATTTATATCTCAAATAATAATGTGATGTTAGATGTATGCGAAACATATTTAAAATATTAATAAACGTTTAACATATTATAGCTTAGTAAGTGTTTTCCTTATTTATGACGTTTTCAGGTAAACGGTAGCACTTTGCTGGAAGTCAATAAGGGGTCATTCATTTTTTTCATAAGGGTCCCTAAAGGGAGGATCTTTTGCCCGAAAATCATATTTTTCCTTTACTAGAATTGTTATTGCATACCAGAGATATTTATTGATTTAAACGTTTACATGTCTTAATATACAGGGACTACAGAAAACCTTGCAGAACTGCGCCGCGCGACAAATAGTACCCGTCTTTTATTACCCGACTGCGGCAAAGCCCAAAGGAGGGTCATGTGTTTGACCTGTATGTATGTCCGTTCCTGTGTCCGCTCGTAACTACTCAACGGCACATCCGATTTTGATAAATGATACATCATTAGATTCGTCTTGATGGTGCGAGTGTCACTGGGTATCAAGTTCGTTAAAATAAACAAAATGGCGGATTTTATGCAGTTTCAAAGTGCACCGCGGTCGGGTTTTTTTTAGTAAAAATGTGGTTATTTTAATAAAGACAACAAATTAACGCTAACAATAATTTTTCAATTTTCGAAAAGGATGCATCTGCAAGCTGATTTCTTACTATAGCTATTTGCATTTGTGCTAGTGCCACAACGCTCCTATAGTAGGTATAAACTTTTGAACAAAATCAACGTTAACGTTACCAAAACCCATATTTAAAATTATTCCTTTTCAGATCTTTCTGAGCAGCTAAATGTTGACATATCCTAAACTAAGCATGCGAAACTACAAAATCATAAAACTGCCGACTTGTTTCTATCGGCTGATTAGTTCTAGGTACATTATCTTATTACTCTAATGTTGTCAGATGCAGTGAACTTCCTAAAAGTATCTACCTAAACTTCTTTGAGGCATTGTAAAACAATGAATGTTTATAATTGAACGTAAAACCACTTTCCCTCCCCATTATATAACACAGACATTTATTATTTTTCATACATTAACAATTTAACATTTACGTAAGACATTCTAGAAGATTATTTTTCATTTTATCTTCGTTCTTGATATTATTAACTATGTTATCGCTTTACCTTCCCTACTTATTTATCGATTATCTACACTTGTAATAAAACAAATGATGTGTAATATACCTATCTATTCATGCATGGTCACGGAATTTAGTCATAAGACCATCCTATTGTTCGGAAACAACACGAAAGGAGTAGTGATATGTTAATTTGGCGGAAGATATTTAGTTGTGTCAGGAGAATATTTTGCATTTTAATACCTCGCCCAGGCCAATAGTTTACCGCCCGCGTGAGGGGCAGTTTGCGGCACCTCACTCATGTAGCCATAGCTAGTGTCGGCCGCCCCTCGCGCGCTTCCATCCCGAACCATGGGCCATGGGTGTGCCTAGAGTAAAAACGCTCTGATCAGTGCTATAAATCACAGCTAAGCATCGCTCAGTAAACGCTGACAGTCACGAGGATTTCACTAGTGCCGTGACATAATAAGAGACAGTCCTGTTGGAGGCCCTGAAACACAGGGCCTACAGGCATTCAGAGTTATAAAAAAACCCCCAACTTGGGTGGCATCTGTACTTCATGATGGAAACGCAAACAGAAGATTACCTTTGCTTCTTACCAAATTTAATGGTAAAGAATATAAGAGATCCAAACTGATTTATTTAAAAGCGTCAATAATTAAATTAATTACTTGGTGATTGGTCAATTTGATGCATTTTTGTCCGTTTTTAGGGTTCCGTAAAATCTTATATCTTTTTCAATTTTTTTTTTAAAGGGGACCGAAATGGGATGTCGAAAATCAAAAGTTAAGCTAATATATCGAGTGGGATATCAAATGAAAGGGCTTAATATGCAGATTATGAAACCGTTTTTATTTTTTTTCTTAGACATGTAGTTTTTGATTTAAGACAAAACACGTTGAAAAAAATACCATTCCCCCCTATTATCTCCGAAGTTACTGAGCAGAAAAATCTGTAATAATTACCGATTATTCATATCATCCTAAATATTACAGGAAAAATAAAACGGTTTTCCTAACTTGCAGCGTTTTTTAGAAATTCGCAAAAATCGTAAAACAACCTTATTTGCTCCTACTAAACTAACCGCGGCATATGTCGATGTATGGAGACAACAGTTTTACAAGAGCAAAGTTAAGTTTGTCCCACCATACAGTTTTTCTTGAATTATTTACGTATCTACTGACTAGTTTGTACGGAACCCTCGGTGCGCGAGTCCGACTCGCACTTGACCGGTTTTTTCTACCTAGTAGGTACCTAGTTTCCAAAGAGACTCGACAGTGTCTTTGGAAACTAGACACCGGCAGTGTTAGGTAAACACCGTCGAGTTTACCCAACACTGCCGGTGCTTGTTCTAGCCTTGAGATCAGGTCAGCCACTTCAAAGCCGTCGGACCTTTCTTCTATTTGTGGTTTCATTGTTCGCATTAATTTAAAAATCTTAACTGGAAACCAGGCGCAGAGTTGAACCTTACGCGGATAGATATGCCTTCACACTGACGGGATATGCGCTGCTTGGCCTGAAGGAAGCGCCTTTCCGCTGGTTATAATGAGATGCTTACAAATAAGGTGCAATCTCTGTTGAGTCGCGATATAAATACCTATACCTAAAGCGGATGAAATAGATGCAAGGAAACACTATGTGGTCACTTAACACTAGGCTGGGATTTTCTGAAGATAGATATAATTAGGTGTACGCTAATTTTCCTCATCTAGGCAGAACAAAGCCGCGATTCTACGAGTGTCTATCTACCTACCTTCGATTAAAAACAAGAATAACACATTGTACACACCGACTAACAAAACGAATTATTAGGAAATGAGATGACTTTGAAATATGCAGACAAAAACACCCAATACTTCTCAAATACGCTCACGGACAATGAATTCGGGTCATTTTCTGTGAACAATTATATAGAAAATGACCCGATTGCATTGTCCGAAAATGACGAAGTCGCCCTGAGGGGTTCCCTTTTACTTGGGGGGTTGAATGTCCATTCGCAGCTGTCCCTACCTCAATAGTGGTGAGGCGGCCTTACAACCCGATTCCTATCGGCTTGCCTGTTGCCTATATAAGATGTTTGAATGCCTTGAAATAGGCATAATACGAACAGTTAATTTTGCCCGAGGAAGAGGGACAGTATAAAAATTCCATACAAGTGTTCATCTTGCCCCGTGTTGCTTTTACCTCACCTGACCTTAAGGCTTATCCCACTGATTAAGAATAAAAAGTAAGCCAACTGTGCTCCGGATTACCCTCGGAAAAAAACTGCACAGTATAATCCCCAATGGGGGCAGTCCCCGATTATCTTCCCCTCCTGTCCCTTGTGGGAAAATGGGAAAAAACACGTAAAATAAATGTATGGTTCGACTACCAGTAGTAAAACCCACTCGAGACGACTATAGTAATAGGGTACCTACCAGTCACGGTATACGGTAGTTTTTCTTCCTACAAAAGTTACATCGAGAGAGCGCATGTGTGCGGCGCACCACAATCAAGCATTTGGACCTGCGCGGGCCTGCCGCAGTATGGAGTTCACTCACACAGACGCGCGTCGTGCGTCTGTATAAATATGTGTCGCGCGCTCCTAAACGGCTGAAGTCGTACTACTTGGTTGTCTTTATACTTTGTACCAGTGGATAATGAGGCATAAAGATAATTATAATAAGAGAATAAAGATATACCGACATAATATAATAAAAAGTAAAATATTAACGTATATCGACATATTTTAACAATACCTAACCATTATAAAAATGCTCAAAAACGTTTACTTTTATATGTTGAATATATATCCGTTATTTTTAATTGAAAATATTAATATCTTTATTATAGGCCTATTATACCCGCAAGTTCAATCTTTAGCAGTACCTAGCACGTGAGAAGTACCTAGGTAGGTGGTGCCATATCCATACAGAGTAGATCGAAAATTAGCAGGAAACGCTCCTAATGATAATCGTTCACATGTGTCCATCTTACACCAACATTTTTGTAACAGATGCGGTCATTCTAAACGCGGGAATGTAGCCGTGAGAGCATACTTTTTTAATAACCGAGGAGATCTGGCCAAAACCGTATGCAAATGGCATGAGATCATTGTCTGTCCATTCGTATGGTAATACAGCCTTCACTTTTTGGCTCTAAACTCCATGTCTTTTTTGGTTATACAAGTGTTAAGATTGTTTTGAACGGATAAGAGGCGTCTCTCGGTCTAACTATTATTAGGATTAAGTCCCAATGTACTGGTTTGCAATGAATAAATGACTTATGACTTAACTGAAGTAAAAAATATTCAGCTTTATTTCATTCTTCAACTATGTAGTTCCTAACGCTACTCGCTAGTAGGTAAAAATAGAACTGTTAAAACGAATAATTAAGATTAGGTATTATTAATGTGCATAGGAAAGGAATTCGGTCGATTTTCAAGGATTTTCTCAGATAAGATTTACATGTAGCTCATAATCTGCATTTACTTAAAATATAAGTAGGTATGTATCTACAAATCTTAATTTAAACACTTTGTTGCCGACTGTACCTACACATTCCTGCGAATAAAACTAATGTTATTATTAAACTGTAGGTCACTATAAACAATTAAGTATCCCATATTCTATTATTCGGAACGCTTTAATTATTTCCTTCCCGATTAACTCATTAGGGACATTCATTACCGATGTTGTTATTGCAATCATTTGCCCTCAATATACCTACCTATATCTAAGTACTTTATTAAATCCATTACGAATGAGTAAACATTAACTCTCAAGCACATATAGATAGAGTTAATACGTTAGTTAGTTATAGTAATTAACAATGAGCTACTAAGTAGGTCTAGCGTATTTGGGGCATTTTGCCTTTTAATATTCATTATCGTTACATAACGAGACGCGCGAGCAGCGGCGCGCGCGCGGCTTTCACTCCATCCGCGATTAATTACGAAGACGATTGTGTACGCGCAGCGCTTCTATTTACTCAACTGCTTCCTTCGCTGAAAGATAAAGACGCTAGCCGAGTGCCTACGTTACACCAGTTACACGCCGGTATCTTATCGCGAACACTCTATTGATCACTCACCATATATCGCGCTCGCCTCGCCTTAAACGGACGACCGAACCGACCTTATTATCCATTTTAACTTCAAAACGCTTTTGTGGCCGCGATGTTACCGGTGAAGTCATAATGTGCGCCGTATAAAAATAGAACCGTGCGTTTACAGGAAAATAGTGTCAATAACAAAAGTGTTGCGGTTTGTAATCGAACGGAAATGTCGGCTAAATCACCTACATTAAGTTTGAAGTCGCGGGAAATCATCGGCGGGGATCAGTTCAGTCAGCGCCGCGAAGTGTTCGACAAACACGACACCGTGTTCCTCCCGCTGCCGTCGCCGACCAACCTAGCGCCCTCTTACGTCGAAGTCGAACCTATAGTGACGTCCAACCACGGGAAGACTACCACCAATTTCAAACGTAACAGCCCGGGTTATTCAAGCATGAGGGAATCGAAAACGGACAACTCGGAAGTTTTCGAGTTCCGAACTCGGAAATACTCCGACAATTTCACTTCAGAACAGAACCAGAGTGACGATGTGGATTACAGGAGGAGCATGACCGAGAGGACACGCCGGCTATCTAAGTTACGTAGAGACTTCTTAAATTCCAACTTGCACGACCCTAGCAAGGAGAGCCCGGTGTTCGCTCGCGCCGGAACCCGAGCTTCCATGCCGGTTAGAAGTGCCTCCGTTAAGTACAAAATTGAAAGTCCTAACTTATTCAAATTTCCATTTGCCGAACCTTATGCGACTCCTCCTCCAGTGCGCAAGGTCGTCGTCGACTTGGGCCCGACAGAAGTCGACAGCGGAAAAGAAAATCAAGACCCTGAATTCAGAACGAAAATTCTCAGTTTACCAGATGCGGACGCTTTGAAAAAACTTGACCATCAGAAGATGTTTGAGGAACTCGTAAAAAGGTATTCTCCTCAGCGTAAACCTGTCGACTGGAAAATACCTCCCACCAAACCCAGGATTGTTGATTCAGTTCCTAAACTCACTACATCCAGCGTGGCCAGCCAAGACAGCTCGGATAGCAAGAGACAATTAGAAGATAAGACAATAAAACCGGAAGATGACGATGTTTTTGACAAGAAACCTGAAACTGAAGTTAGTTTAGTAATTGAGGAAAAATCAGAAGAAGAACCAAAGCAGGTACAGCAGAATGGCCCCGAGATTGTCATCAAAAATGAAGATGATAAGGTAAATGATAGCAAAGAAAGAGAATCTAAAATTTCTTTAACTGAACTAGCTGAGAAAAACGATGAAGTACCGGAGTTGTCGCCTCTAGCACGACAACTTAGCAAAGAGGCAACTAAAAGGCCACCCTTAGAAAAAATTGTTGATTTGACAATTCCTGATTTGCTCGAGAAAATGACAGTGGAAGGTGACGACCTAGAGCACAAGAAAGACCAGAAGAAAGTAAAGCGGAAGAGGAGTTTTCTGGACAAACTACTCGGCCGCAACAAAAAGGATAAAGTTAAAGTAGGTAATGATAAATAATAATGTAGTTGCTGCATTGCATCACTACACCTGCCAAAGACTATCAAGGTTGATTGGTGATAAAAGTATGACGTCAAAGTTTACATATAAGAATATTTTTATATTGAACCAGTAGTATTTTTGATACATTATTTATATCGTAATTAAGCCTCAGACTTCCTCTACTCGGCTCTTTATCTAAATGCAATGGCTGGGTTATCGATAGTTGATAAAAGTAAGTGCCATGTGACACTCCCTATCTGCCAAATTCTTAGTAAATGTTACAGAGTTGTTAAGGCTGGGCACATAAGTGCTGAAATCGTTTGTACTAACAATCGGTGTTAGCTGTTTCGTTGTTACTAAGCCTAAGATTTTAGACAGAGGATTACGTGGTCAATTTACTAAACTATGAGTCTTTCTTAATATTATTTGTCCAGCCTTAGCTTATAGAAATAATAAGCAATCGGGATTTATTGTACATAAGAGCATAATAATTAGGAACATAGCACTCGCAAAACATTGTCAACTTCCTTCCTGTTCATTCTATATTTATATTTTCCGTAATTAATATGTGCCAAGTTGATATGTTCTATGGATTTGTTATTAATGTTTTTGAAACTTTATATTTTATTGATTAATACACACGAATTTAGCCTTACAATAAATTTATTAAATAAAATAAAACATTTTTACTAAGTATCACAAAAGTTTCATTTGGTATCTAATTTTCTCACCTCTTGTTCTAGTGTGAAAAGGTGGCCATCATTGACATCAGGTGCTAATTGTCTCATGGCCGAAGCTAGATTATAGACATACTCCTTATTGGGACCGCTAGGGCCTTTGCAATCAACTATTTGTTTTGCTATTTCCTGTATTGGTGCTGGGCCTGTAGAAGACAAAATATTATACCACCTTTCCTGAACATAAAGTAAGGCATTTAACTTAAAACCATAGAGGATACAGCGAGGCAATATTTTTGTCCTAAATTAAACTCTATGGCTCTTGTCACATGACATACATTTATAACAGAACTACTGTACTGTAGTTTCCTTAAGTCAACATTGCATCAACACATATTTAGACATAATAACTATGATGATATCTTGAAAGATAACACCTCCTGCTACTTGTAGCTATTAATGAAACTATACAGAAAACACTTCAGTTCTGCATACAATGATGCTGATATTTTATAAGACATTCTCCATTTTCTTTAGAATATAACAAAATAGAAAGACTTATTTATAGCAAACCATAAGCAGAAAAAGAAAGTAAAAATGAAAGTATGTTAGATTACAAATAAGTAACTGTAAAGAACAGACAGTTTTATTGCTTAAAAGTAATCTCTTCCAATAACCCTACCTGCAAAAGACTCATTATCCTCAGTAGCTATATACAATGTCAAATCAAAAGGTTCATATTCTTGATCCTTAGGATGGAATGTTACAGTTTTCTTAGTATATCCATTCTTTTCTCTGAAGTCTAAATACTTGGTTACTTTGTCTATGTCTTCAGGTTTAATTTTGTAAGCCACACCCCACACTGAACTGCTAGCGTTGTCACTTGCTACTAAAGTGACAACTCTGCCGGGCTGAAACAAAATAATAAAAACATTTTGGAATATAAAAAGGTGTCAGTCTCCATACAAATAAAAAAACCGGTCAAGTGCGAGTCGGACTCGCGCACTGAGGGTTCCGTATAAACTCATAAGTAGATACATGAATAGTTCAAGAAAAACTGTATGGCGATAAGTTTAGTAGGAGGAGGAGTAATAAGTATGCGTTACGATTTTTGCAAATTTCTCAAAAACGGTGCAAGTTAGGAAAACCGTTATATTTTTCCTGTACCTAATATATATTTTTTTTTTAATCTTTATTTTAGGGAGCTTTTGTCAGACTGACTATGCCAGCTCCGTTAAGTCTCTACTAAATTTTATTAGAAGAGAAAAATTGAAAAATTATATGTCTCGGGCAGGCAAGTCTCTACTGTACAATCTTCAAAGCAAAAATACAATGAATAATTTACATAAATACCTAAAAATAAACAAAAAGGTTACCAAATTTGTACACTATGCTTTAAAAAAACCGTATACAAACTTGGCGACCTTTGAGTGGGGCTCCGCCAAAATGGAATTAAAGAGGCCTACATTTTCGTATGTTAAGCCCCAAACTCTAGCTAACGTATCCCTTTTCTCTCGAGTCCGGACACACTCCACAAACAAGTGCTGCACATCCTCGATGGAACCACACTCTTCGCAGTTGGGCGACTCTCATACCTAATATTTAGGATAACATTAATAATGAAAAGAATGGTATTTATTTTTTACTTTTTGGTCCTTTCATTTGATATCCCACTCGATATAATAGCCCTACTTTCAATTTTCAAAGTCCCATTACGGACTCTTTTAAAAAAAAGTAAAAACGTTACAAGATTTTTTTAACATCCAATAGGCTCAGGTTAGCTACTTTTAATACTATTCCAAATTTCAAATCGATAGCAGCAGTAGTTTCTGAGATATCTGGCTGTGACAGATGGACAGACAGAGTCGCACCATAAGGGTTCCTTGTTTACCATTTTGGTATGGAACCCTAAAAAGGGTTACTAGGGTATTAAGGACATCTTATTTGGTTGAAATTAAGCATGAGAAATCCCAGAAAACCACATATAAATACAATACACACCGTTAATAAAAAACCAACCTAATAAAAAATATGATAAATTAGCCAGTCTGTTATTACTGGTGCGAATTAGGGAATGCAATTACCGGGAAAATTTTGAAACCGGTAATTTACCGACTTCGGTAGTTCAAAACCGGTAAACCGGTAAATTACCGGTATTGGTGATTTGAAGTAAAAAGCTGCGAAAATGTTGTTTAATTTAAGATTTCTGTATGATAACCATCCATAAACTAAAAGAAATCAAGCCAGGTGCGAGTCGGATTCGCACACGAAGGGTTCCGTACCATTGTCGAGCAAAAATACGCCAAAAAATACACTCATTTATCCCCCTTTTCCATATATGAATATGTGTTTGTGGAAGCACTTCGAAGCCCAAGTAAACGAGGCTTTGGATGACATCGTTTCTAAAAGAGAAAAGAACCGTAAAAGATCCACATGGATTACTGAAAAAACGTGGAACCTAGTCCAACACAGGAAAGACATGAAAGCCAAAAGCCTCCAAGATCCTAAGAGGATGAAGGAATATTCCAGTCTATCAAAAGTGATCCAGAAGGGAATGCCGCAGAGACAAAAACAATTTCATCATAGACATCTGTCGCGAGGTTGAGTCTCACGCCATGAAGATGGAAACATCAGATCTCTTCAAGAAAGCCCAGCTGCTCAGCAAAAAGTTTAAGCCCAAATCTTGGGTCATAGAAAACTCCGATGGGCAACTTTTGCACGAACTTGACAAAATTGCAGAGCGCTGGCGTGAATATTGTGAACAGCTGTATGAGAAGTCCTCAACAATAATCGAACCCTGAATGGTTTGGAATCTCATGGACCTGGAACCTGGTATTCTTAAGTCCGAGATAGTGGCAGCAATTGATCGTCTTAAAACTAAGATGGCCCCAGGACAGGATAATACCCCGTCCGAAATTCTCAAGGCCCTAGGTGACAGGGGAATTGACCTTTTACACAAGATCTGCAACCACATTTGGCACAAAGGCAAGTGGTCGAAAAACTGGACCCAATCAGTAATCATCCCGCTGCACAAAAAAGGTTCGACTAAAAAGAGCGATAACTACCGTACCCTTGCTCTGATCTCCCATGCCAGTAAAGTCCTACTTCACGTGATGAACAGAAGGATCCGTCATTATCTAGACTGGCAAATCCCGCAAGAGCAAGCGGGTTTTGTGAAGGGTAAAGGTAGGTACTAGGGAGCAAATACTGAATATCAGACAAATTGTGGAAAAATGTTACTAGTTCGACACGCCAGTCATCATGTACTTCGTCGACTAAGTACAGTAAGGCTTTTGACTGTATCGACTGGGGCTGTTTATGGGAGGTTCTGACGGATTTGGGTGTACCTCGACACCTCACAGCACTACTTCAGTCGCAATATTACAACAGCCAGGGAATAGTGAGAGTCGACAAGAGTACATCGAATCCGTTCAGCTTTCGTAAGAGCGTCCGACAAGGCTGCATCCTCTCACCCATCCTATTCAATACATACGGTGAGTACATTGTACGGAAAACATGTGACGGCTGGAATGGTGGCAGCACTGCTGGAGGTCGGAATGGTGGCAGCACTGCTCAGATCTCTAATTTGCGATATGCTGACGACACCACCCTTTTAGCAGCAAATGAAGCTGAGACGGGCAGTTTTTTGGATAGAATGGGATGGGTTAGCGAAGAACTTGGCCTCGCAATTAACAGATCCAAGACTAAAGTCATGATCGTGGATCGCTCAGGCAAGCTAGCTCAGCGGAACGCTCAATTTAGAAACTACAGACAACTTTGTATACCTGGGTTCCAGCATAAGCAATAATGGCTCTTGCGAGACGGAAATTCGCAGAAGGATCGGAAAGGCAGAAGGAGACAAGATATGGAAAGACAGGAATAAAAAAACTTATTCAACATTTTTGAAGCAAAAAAAAGTTAATTAAATCGTTAAATCACATAAAATCATTGGATTTCGATAAAGTACAGGCGTTTCGTAGTACATAAATTTATAAACATCAGCGTAAACCAATATTTATCTATTTTTATATGTTTCGGTAAAAAACCGGTTTGGGGTTATAATTACCGGTAATTTACCGGCTTCATTTTTGACCGGTTTACCGGTAAACCGGTAAACCGGTATACCGGTTTGCATTCCCTAGTGCGAATAGAATATTGTTGCGTTAGCGCCATCTAATAGCATCATACAGAACTACACTTTTGATTACACAAAATAATACTTTTTAGGCTATGGCGCAAAACCACATGAAATATCAACTACTTACCTAATACTACCAAAAAGAAAAAAATAGACTAGTGTATGTAGCAGCTACTTTCAGTGTGAGAAGCTTCTTACTTGCGTTTTAAGGCTTCCAAAACTATTGCCAACAGGGATGTAATGGGGCATAAATAAATAAGACAGTTACCTTCTCGGGAACACCCCTATGGTCAATACTATGCTGATAAAATCTTCTTAAGTATCCTTTAATATAACCTACAAGTTTCACTTCATATGGAAAATCAACCTTCCATACTAAGGATCCGTAACCAAAAACCCACATATTGACAGTTTAGAAATAATTACATTTTAATTTTATGTACTTTCATAGTACACTGTAATTTGTAATGTAAATGTAACTAAAAACTAAGACAAAATATCGTGGATTCGTGGATCTTCGTGGTTTTTTGTTATGACATCTTTGTGACAGTGACAGCATGGACATACATGACAGTCACGTAACATTACTGACAATGTCAGTAATACAAAGGTGCGTTCAATGTTTAATATATAAGACAATAGGATTCAGAAAATTAAAAAGTACGCCTAAAGAGTACAAACGAATAAAACAATTAATCATCTAGTGACTGCAATACGGCCACATCCACACCTCCAAAATTAAAGTTTTTTTAGAGTCTGTGCGGAAAGAGAATAGGATTAATTTTTGGGGGCGCTGTAATGCTTTTCTACCGTGCCGTATTTTCTGTTCTGTGGCCATACTGGTTAGGTTAGTTCCGTTTTTCGCCACGCCTATTCTCTTTCCGCTCAGACTCTAGAGTATTGTTGATTACTGTCGCGCACTTAACTCTCATAATGGTGCATACACACCAAGCCAACGAACGCCAACGAATGGGTTTCGCCGGCCTTCGTTGGCCCAGTGTGGACCACGTGTGGACGACTTAGCAAACGCCAACGAGCGTTCGATAATAGGCTACTTGATGACAGTTCAAATCAGCTTCTTTTTATGAAGTGTCAAAACGCTCCGAAAGTATGCAGTTTAGTATGAAATACTATCTTGTGACGTCATACTCAACATGGCACCTTATTTTTAGTTTTCGTCATTGTAAAATCGTTGATGGCACGAAAATAAGTTTGAATGATTTTATCCGGGCTGTTTAGGAAGCGCAGTTTGCTGGTTAGAGTTAATGAATTTATTTTGATTGTTGTCAAATACCCTATTGTTCGTTGGCGTGTTTAGCAGCGTGACGTATCATTTGACCTGCGTACACACCAAGCCAAAGAAACGCCAACGAAGGTTCGTCGGCGTTGGCTACCGCACGTTCGTTGGGTGCGTTCGATGCGTTCTTTGGATGCACCTTCAATAATGGAAGTGTACCTTTTTACCCGCCTATGCCATTTTGTACGCCTCTCCCCACCTTACTGTAAAAACAGGGATTATAATGAATAAGGCTGTACACACATTCGAGACTCTAGGCAGGCTCACACTCACTCGTAGCACAGAGTCCGTGTCAAGTCATTCAATTTGATTTGAATTTAGGCGCACAAGGTCCCGTTCGCTGATTGTCCCTTGGTCCCTTTCGCAAAACGTCCTTTTTATAAATGTCCCTTTCACACCGCGACACGTTCCTTTCACAAAACGTTCCTTTCGCAAAATGTCCCGTTCGCAAAAGATACCTTTTGAAAAATATGCTGTTTATCACCTAGTTTTTAATATAAACATAAAATACAGAAAAAAACTAATTCGTTCAAATAAGTAAAGCTAGCCTAGCTTTTATGATAAAGTCGTGGTCAAATCTTTTTGAGCTCTTAATCTACGTTTACTTCTGCTGGTAATGCCTAACTGATATTAGGTACTATTTATTGTGGCGGCCAATCGCAGGAAAACCGGAAAGTGCATATTATGGGTAATAGACCCGTCCAATAAAAAATGTCTACGAGTTTTCCCGCCAAAAGTATATGTTTAGTCCCCAATTCACACTACTTAGGCAAAAAACAAACCGGTCAAGTGCGATTTTTTCTTTTTTAGGAACTGACAAACTCGCAACCCATACACGGGCGTAGCGATTGTCGGACCGGATGGTCGGCCGTGGCATTCCCTGGGGTCGAACCAGGTCGCTAGCCGGACCACCCTGAGTTTGGTCGGACTGGGTGGGTGCCGGGGGTGCCTGAGGTCGAACCAGGTCACCTAGTCCCGGTCCACCTCGATAGAATCGGGCTAGGTGGGGGCCTGAACGCCTGGAGTCGAACCAGGTCGTTTGGCCAGGGCCACCTTGACTTTGCGCTGATTGCTCAGAGTGAGCAGCGGACCAGCGGGAAGGATGACTCGGGTCATCCTGTCCTTATGTGAACGCGTTTAGCACGTGTGATAACGGTGCAAGCATCATAAGGTTACAGAATAGCGCCATCAACCAACGCGTAGGTATGCGTAAGCTCCTTCAAGTAATCGTGAACTTTGTTTGCTCCGACATCACTACGAAAATACGCGACCCTATGTAATTTGGCCATACAATAACACACCAACCTACATACCATGGGCTTCCATGCTTTCCCAAAAAAAACAACTCTTTACATGTTTATGGCAGATAAACGTCGTTATAATCGTTGTCAAATTATGAACCTGATTCAAAATGGGGCAGCAAAATTAATATTAAGTATTTATTACAAATAAGTAGTAAGTACCCATATGGGTACTTAAGTAAAGCATGAAGAAGCTGGATGCTAGATCAACTATGATGACTGCATGATTAGTTGATAATTTTTAAGCCTTGTTAAATGACCAAACAGATGTCGAGCACGGCTGACAAACCTAATGATGGGATTGTACATACAATATTCCCTCCATCACAGTGCGTTCGTCATGAACATTCCATTCAACAGAAACCAGCCAGAAAATCCGACAGACCCACAAGATCGGTCATAATCGAGAAAGAAATATACATTAACAACCTTGGTCCACCGAAATCTAAATTAAAGACGAGCGTTTCCAATAAGTTTGCATCCAGAGAATTGATTTTACAAAAATATTTTGAAGATATAGCTGTTAATACAATAGTCTCCGGAGCGCTGCAGACCGACAACCAATGTCAAACGATAGTCCGTCTAAGGGACAATAACACTTGTTACAAATGCAATAAGATCAAAGACGTTCGAGATTTTTCGAACGTGAAGAAAAATAAGTACTTTACTTTAGATAAAGCATGTTCCCATTCCATCCAAACGGTGAGCTGTGGCACCCAATTCCTTGAGAACAAAAAACCAAATAGCGTAAAACTTTACGTCTCTAGGGCTACGGAAACACAACCTTGGATTCGTACTCAAAAGGAAGCAGGAATGCAGGTACTGTTAAATTCAGATGCAAAGGATACTCAACCAATGTCAAAGAGTACAGGAATGTTGAAGACTTTTAATAGTATCAATTCTGATAATATTTGTAATAATCAAATTTTTCGGTACAGCTCCAAACCTGCTAAAAGATGGGCCTTGTCTCAAGAACCAATTATGGGGCCCGATTTTTAAGGCTACAAGAATAATAACGATGTTACTCATACGTCATTTTGTAATAGTTACACTAATACAACTGGTTTATACGAAATGAATAGTTTGTTATTAACGATCAATAAAAAATACAGAATACTGTAGTTAATCTAACATTAAGAGGAAACAGTAAGGTGGAAAGAATTGAAAATTAGGTATTTGTAAAATGTGTCGCTGTCCCGCACTGCCCGCCTCTCCCGCGCAGAGCGCGATAGAGACAACTGCAGCTTGGACTGAAAATACCTTTTGAAATTTCATGAAAACAACGTTTCGTAGTCCCCTGATTTCTTCCCCAAAACTTAACCTATTTAACTAATTTTTTCATTATACATTAAAGAAAGGCTTTGGCCGTGTTCCTATGTTTTCCTTTTTTTTAATAATCTAGTCAAATTTGTTTTCTGGATGTGTGAACACAGCGGAAAATCTGGCATTTTTTTTAGGTTTTTGAAGGTTAATATCTCTTTTGAGAATCAATTTATCGTAAAAAGGAAAACATAGGAACATATCAATAGTAGTAGCCATAGATTTTTGGACAAAAAATTATTGCTCTACTGGCATTATCCAGGGAGGAAACAGGGGACTACGTTTGTATGGAAAAAAAGCCCTCCTGTTTCCTCTTAATCGTCTTTAAAGCATCCATCCCTTTTCCCTTTCTAAGCAATAAATATGAAACAGTTGACACGTACAGGGCGTCCCAAAAACCAACGTCCATACAAAAAGGACAAATAGACCAACTCATAAAATACACAAACATTGCAATATAGGAGTAAATGTTTTTTTTTTAAATTGGTAAATTGTATGTGATTCCTACTCAGAATCACGAGTACGAGTCGCGCATACCAGTCATGGGCCGGGCGGGCGGCAGAGTTCAGCCATGACGCGCATACCAGTCATGGGCCTGGAATGGGTTAAGTAAATTTGACTGTAGTAAAAGTTTGTTAATCTTCGAGATACCTATTGACGTTTTTGCAAAACTCGTGCTAAGTGATACTCTGACTCGGTGTTTTGAGTGTCATGACTAAAAAATTTAGTAGTTTTCAAATCTGTTTTTAGGGTTACCGTACCAAAATGGTAAAGAACCCTTATGGTGCGACTCTGTCTGTCTGTCTGTCCGTCTGTCACAGCAAGATATCTCAGGATCTACTGATGCTATCGACTTGAAATTTGGAATAGTGTTAAAAACCGCTAATTCGAGCCTATGGAACAGAAAAAAAATCCTATCCTTTTTTACTTTTTTTTAAAGGGGACCGAAATGGGATGTCGAAAATCAAAAGTTGAGCTAACATATCGAGTGGGATATCAAATGAAAGGGCTTAATATGAAGATTTCAAAACCGTTTTTTTTAATTAGACGTTTAGTTTATGATATAAGACCAAAAACGTTTAAAAAAATACCATCCCCCCTATTATCTCCGAAGTTACTGAATAGAAAAATCTGTAATAATTACCGATTATTAATATTATCCTAAATATTACAGGAAAAATAAAACGGTTTTCGTAACTTACAGCGTTTTATAGAAATTCGCAAAAATCGTAAGACAATCTTATTTGCTCCTACTAAACTAACCGCGGCATATGTCGATGTATGGGGACAACAGTTTTACAAGAGCAAAGTTAAGTTTGTCCCACCATACAATTTTTCTTGAATTATTCACTTATCTACTGACGCTTTTGTACGGAACCCTCGGTGCGCGAGTCCGACTCGCACTTGACCGGTTTTTTGCTATGGGTTGCGTAATAACTACATTATGCTATTGAACGCAATTCGTATTTTTGATATTTCTTCATGCCGTGGCCACAGTAAAATAACAAAAAGTATCATTCAGATTTTTCCAATTTTCACCTAACAAGGGTGGTGCAACGACGTAAAAAAATAGCGCATTTATTGTAGTTTCTAAAATGGTAATATACCTAATACATATTTTATGCCACACCTGGCCATAAAGTTGTAGACATAAAATGATGTACACAACACGGGAGGTAATAAAGAAAGCCCTCAATCGCATATTTACGTCCCTCGCTTGCAGCTCGGGCCGCAAACATCTGCGATCTCGGCCTTTCTTTGTATTACCACCCTAGTTGTGTAATGTACCTACTTCCTACTATACTAAATACTGTAATAATTTTGGGATAACTATATTTTGTCACAAAAATAACTTGTACTGTAGTTACTGTTAATGTATGATGTTAGCAAAAGACATTTAGTTTCAAATGATGCTGATAGATGGCGCTGACCTTGAAGTCCCAACCCAATTAGGTACACGTTAATTGTTTTTTTTAGACTTCTATGACATTTCGCACAGGCAAAATGTGATTGATGCCGTGGAAGCAAATAATTGACCCTATCCGAGTCGGTCGGTTTTCGATACAAAAAAAAGACACCGAAGACACCCTCTTTTGTTTCGACCATTCCTTCCACAACATCAATCATGGTTGGAATACTTGGAATGTATTCATACATTCCAAGTATTCCAACGAATACATTCCAAGTATTCCAACCATGATTGATGTTGTGGAAGGAATGGTCGAAACAAAAGAGGGTTCCATTTTATAAGTTGATACATTTTGTCTGGACGAGACAACATGAGAAATGTGTTACAGAATTACTTACTCACACTTAAACAGAATTAGGTAACGAGTAATGCCCGATGGCATTTAAGATAAGCGCCATCTTTTATCATCACTTGAAATCAAACGTTTTTGTAAAAATAAATCCGTAAAGTTAAACCAAGTCAGTACCGGGGGGGTATCAACAGAACTCGATTTCCACCGACTTGCCTATTATTAGATGTATAAAATGTGTTCCTCCACGGTTAAATAAAAGGCAAGTCGGTGGAAATCGAGTTCTGTTGATACCCCCTCCCTCCCCCCCCCCCCCCCCCGGTACTGACTTGGTTTAACTTTACATCTCAAAACTTTTTTGTTGTAGGAGAACTGCGTTGCGAGACTTGCATCTTTTTGCATGTAATGTTTTTGATGGGATCTCATTTCTTTTTGTAAGTGGTCTTCCTTTAATTATAACATTCCAATCCATTCTTTTCAATTTGAACTGCAAAACTAACTTTGTAATCGCATGTATTTGTATAGGATTACAAACTTATGTGTGCAGATGTGACTGAATTACAACATATTTAGGTTTTTAAGGACTTGATAGGCTAAAAACTATGTTTAAAATTTGGAGCTTGTAGATCTGCTAGAAGTACCTTAGAATTATGATGATCAGTGAGTCAGTGAATCAGTGACAAAACTATGGAACTTTGACATGCAATAGTTCTTAAACTACACGTTCAAATTCAATGATATTGATAATATATATAAGTCTTATTGTGCCCTATATATTTCTGAAATTTCAGGGTTCTAGCTTTAGCCAGTACAAAATTACGGGAGGCTGAGAATGGCCTGAATGGCTTCGAGAAAATGATGGTACGGCCGTGCCTTTGTTTTGCTCGACTTGGCGGGGGCACTGCCGTGCCCTCAGATAAAAAATATATACATAGGTAGTTACTTATTGTTTAGGGTTTTTGAGACTTGAAAGTTTTTATGTTCACTTTAAAGTGATTCAAGTAGCTTGATTCTCCATACAAACTAAATGAGAATTAACGAACCACTTTAATGACATCAAATTTAATAGAAATTTGTTTCATTTTATCCCTTGATTATTCATTCTGCGCAAAACCATACAAAAATAAATATATAATACTAATATTATTTTGATCCGTGTTGTACTTGAGTATGTCTAGTCCAGGGATCACCAATTAATTAGTTTCTTCAGGAGTCTGGTTTTGAAAATAAAACTACCATCGCTGTCAGTTTCTTACACTTTCTTATATATCTGTGGCTTCTTAGTAGGTACTTTTTACTTACTTTTATTACACTTGCGATTTGCGGGCGAGTTAGAAGCGAAATTCCATACAAATTCGACTGGTTTTGTATGGAAACTCGCCCGCAAATTGCAAGTGTGATTAGGCACTTAAGGTCCACACAGAATAGGTCGGCGGTCCGGACCTGGACCGCGGTCCGCCATTTGGTGACCCCTGTACTAGTCCCCTAGAGCTGTTGCAACTATCGGGCTTCGTGGTAAGCTACCACGGGAGCAAGACTTTGACGAGCAAGGACACTCGAGCCTAACCGCCTGGCCACGACATTGCGTGACAGGCGCCAGCGGCGGCCATAAGTGGGAGCGGGAGGTCGGAGCACGGTCCCTCGCTCTCACCTATGCCCGCCGTTGCCGCTGCCGCTTGTCGCGCAGTCAGGGCCGTCTTTAACCTATTGGAGGCCCTGGGCATATTAGGATAATGGGGCCCCTGACTTTGTATTTGATCTGAGGGGGGCCCCTATCGATTGCGGGGCCCTGGGCACTTACCCAAAGTGCCCACTGGGAAAGAGGGGTCGGGTCTGCGCGCAGTGTCGTAAGGCGGTAATGGGAGCGGGGCGTGTACCTTTTGAGTAGGTACCTAATAAATCTTAAGTTTTGTATGATTTTAATAGATGGTGTTGACTGTTGATGTATCTATGGCCGAGGCCGACTGCATGGGTTTTTATTGTGACTTGTCATGTTATTTTGCGCAGGCAAAATGTATAAAGTTAGGTATAATATGAAACAAAATTGAACCAAATTCGATATCGTTGTAGTGGCTTTCATTTAAATGGAGAACCATAGTTTTTACTGGTAGAGTATCTGAGTATCGTCAGGCATGTCTCACTCCGCGAACCTATGAAGCCCAAAGGAGGGTTATGTGTTTGACCTGTATGTATGACGACGTGTATCAAAACAGGTATATAACGTCACGCAAACATTTTTTTTAACTACCTCTAATTCACTAGGAAATTCAAGCTATAATAATAATTTTATTTTTGTCGACAACCCTAGCGGGCGTGGCGACCAGAAAGAGCGCGCGTTATGAGTTAGAGCGAGAAGGTAGGATTCAGCGCATTTTTGTGACTCGAACGTGGGTTTTGTTAGACAGTGCGACTTCTGTACAAAGTACTACCTACCTACCTACTTTTCTGTGGTATCGTATCATATACATTTTATGAAAAAAAAACCGGTCAAGTGCGAGTCGGACTCGCGCACCGAGGGTTCCGTATAAACTAATAAGTAGACCAACCTTACGACTAACAGCAACCCTGCCTTAAACCCGCTTTAGCCCTATTCAATCAGGAAAAATCTTAACAGCGCGATGCAGCGTATGCTACAGCGACATCTATTGATACTAAATAGCGCGGAAATTTTACTTGTAATTTAAATTTAAACGTTACTTTTTGTTATTGGCTGATTGAAATAATGGTTTGTCAACTAAGTTAGTTCTCATGTATCATTTTTAGCCACAAGCTACCTTATTTTAGATTTGTGTCCCTAGATGGCGCTAGTGGTATTTCATTTTTATGGTATTTACTAGTGTAAAATTTCCTAACATACTCCTATTATAGAGTTTTTAATAATTATTGTTACTTTATGTTTTTTTCCCGATTCCTGATGAGTGATCATTGTATTTAATAGACATTTATTTATATAATCTGAAATAAATCATCGCTTAGTTGTGCTACTCTCCGCTAGATGGCTCTCGTAGGGAGGGTAGAACTAATATGTTAAGATTTTTGTAAATTTTTAAAAAGTATTCAAGTTAGGAAGAGAAAATATAACGGTCTTCCCAATAATAATAATAATCCTAATAAGTAGATACATGAATAGTTCAAGAAAAACTGTATGGCGATTAGTTTAGTAGGAGCAAATAAGTATGTGTTATGATTTTTGCAAATTTCTCAAAAACGGTGCAAGTGAGGAAAACCGTTATATTTTTCCTGTAATATTTAGGACGACATTAATAATTGGTAATTATGACACATTTTTCTGATCAGTAACTTCGGAGATAATAGGGGGGGAATGGTATTTTTTTAAACTTTTTTCGCCATAAATCAAAAACTATTTATTTAAGAAAAAAAATAAAAATAGTATTTTAATCTACAAATTAAGCTCCTTCATTTGATACCCCACTCGATATATAAGCCCTACTTTCAATTTTCAAAATCCCATTACGGAGCCCTTTAAAAAAAAAGTAAAAAAGGTACAAGATTTTTTTTATGTCCAATAAGCTCGGGTTAGCTACTTTTAACACTATTCCAAATTTCAAACCGATAGCAGCAGTAGTTCCTGAGATATCTGGCTGTGACAGACGGACAGACAGACAGAGTCGCACCATAAGGGTTCCTTTTTTACCATTTTGGTACGGAACCCTAAAAACTTTAAAAAAGGGGGCACAAAAAGAGGGTGAATATTTATTGTCTGTAGGATATGGGTCACAGTTAAAAAAATACTCTTTTCAACACGCTTGCTCATAAAGTCGCTTTATTTCGTGGTTCTTACGCGCGGAACGCAGCTTATTACACACAAGTGCTTTTTACTTTACATTAGAGATGCAGCGAATAGTAATTTGGCCGAATACCGAATATTCGGCGGAGTCGACGGCCGAATAGCCGAATATTCGGCGGCCGAATATTCGGCCAATGGTTTTACCTAAAATGAAGTAAATTCGAACGCCCGAGTGAGCAGGTGAATCTCTGTACAGGTTGCAACTTGTTACTCGTCGTAGGCAGCCTGCCTATGATAGAAAAATCCGCCATTGAAAAATTTAATTTCATTTGTAGTTTAATTTCTTTTCTAATTCGCTGTTTATGCTACTGTTCTATATATGTTTGAAATTGATGTGAAAGATGATTAACCTAATATTTAATATTGATTACTGTTTATAATTTGTTATTAATAGTACATTACACAACTAGGGTGGTAATACAAAGAAAGGCCGAGATCGCAGAAGTTTGCGGCCCGAGCTGCAAGCGAGGGATGTAAATATGCGATCGAGGGCTTTCTTTATTATCTCCCGTGTTGTGTACATCATTTTATGTCTACACTTGGCCAGAAAGCGGCTTTTTCCGTACGCGCAGCGTGCGGAAAAAGCCACTTTATGGCCAGGTGTGGCATAAAATATTTATTCATCCTTCTTTTTCCTTCGACTTTGTGTTAATTTACTATTCGGTATTCGGCCGAATACTATGCCACTATTCGGCTTCGGCCGAATAGTCAAAATGTGGCCGAATAGGCCGAATACCGAATAGTGGCCGAATATTCGCTGCATCTCTACTTTACATTACCGCACAAGTGCTGTAATTACCGCCAATTGGCCAATGAGAGCACGCCATATGGCTCGGCGCGCGGATATTATACCCGCGCAGCGCCGACACCGTGTGCCTGTTCATGAGCGCGCCTGCACTACGCAGACACCACAAGACGAGGTGACGATAGACGAGGATAGATAAACCACTAAATAAATATGTACAAAACAGAAATTTTAAATGATAAGTATTATTTTTTATTCGCAAGTGTGTTGAAAAACGTCGTATGACTCTCGTGGGCATTGGTCATTAGTCTCGGCTATACAGCCCTCGCCTGACGGCTCGGGCTATGCAACACAGCCTCGACTGTAATGACCAACTTCGCCCACTCGTATGATAATGTACTATATTTTAATGAAACCCACCCTTTTGCGACTTCAAAGGGGGTGAGTAAAGTTTAATTTACGCGATAACTTCACCAACTATGGACTGATTTTAATTAATCTTTTCCTTTAAGGTATACCATGTATGTCAAAAGAAGACCCTTTGGTCTTCTAGAAGATAAGAGAAGAAAATTTACAAATCACTTATTTTTGATGTTTGTGTTTGTTTTTTTGTTGTTGTTTGAAGTTGATTGTATACTTATGCTAGTTAAACTTATACAAGGTGTCTCGCGAGGAATCCAAAAGATATTCACCACGCATTTATGAGGCATTAGGAGTAAAAAATGTAATAAATAACATAATGCCGACTTTGTCATTATGTTATATGCATTGGTTATATGTATAACATTTTTTACTCCTAATGACCTCAGGAATACTTGGTTTGGATTCCTCACACAAGCACCTTGTATATGCTGTTATCATAGAACAGAAATGTCTGTTTATTCATTGATAACAGCACAACTGTTATTTTCAAAGCCATGATCCACCACAGGGACAGAGTTATATACTTACCCCACCCCAAAAACCATTTTATTGAATTAGTAAAATTTTAAAAACAACACCAAAGGTTTATACGAAAGCAGCACACGATGTTGTTGTTAAGAATTTATCAATTCAATATATATCTTATCTTATGGGTGCGTATAGTAATTAGCCTGCAAGGACTAATGTAAATGTAACCCAAGGTTTTAGGCTGACAGCACATAAATGAGAGTCTATTTTGAAAGCTGCGAATCCTATCAACATACACAGAAACACAAATTACATAAAGAGCATTTTGGCCTTTGTCAGTTATTTCGTAACTGTAACCGCGTTCATGGAAAAAACTACAATAACTGAGCAATTTCTATGCATGTAACCACAAATTGAAGCACACATAAAGCTACATGCATACCAAGTATTGATTATTTCCTGTGGTGGACTATATTGTCAACTGTAGATTTGAATGGCTTAAAGGACATGGTGTTACCGTCCCTTATCCCAATTGAACCTATGGTTGACAATATTTAAATACAGAATCAGTACTATTAAGCATCTGCAAGTGGATAAATCAAATTCTTACCAGCCAATAAATGTGACATACTTTCAAACCCAACTTAGATCAGTTTTTGGATTGATAGGGACTTTTCATTTTAAGGCACTAATGCATAGGTGAAATAAGGAAACAAGTATGTAATACATGCCACATTATGAAAAACTTTATTCTTATACCAGTCCACTACATCTGCATACAAAATAAGTGCTTTCATCTTGTTTTGTACCTAAAAAAGAAATACATAACATATAAAACCAATTCATGTTTAATCATTACATTATACATAATCTAAATGATAGTGAGTAGTTATAATAATTAAGTGTCAGTCGAAAATTCAAATACATAGATTATAAAGCATCAATTCAAACAGTGAAATCAAATTATTATATTGCAAAATGCATTTTGGTTCTAGTTTCAAAGTGGCTCAGACCCACTACAGAATGATGTAGTAACACATTATTTCCATGTAAACTACTCTATGGTTAAAAATAAACTTAATGTTAAGATTAAACTTAAAATAAAGGCTGCAAAATTATTCGAGTATCACATAGAAACAATTATTGCATACAAATAAAACACTGCAGTGGGACTTGAGCTCACTAATGAGAAGCTCACATGTTCTGTTGAGCGGGGCTAGCAGGCGGGGGCTGGGCTTCTAAGTTCTTGATCAGCTGCGCTAGCCAGTGCTTTGTAGAGTTATCTTCCTGAAGGCAGGCTGTGAATGTGGCGTCCCGCAGCTGATCCGGAAGACATTGCCTAAGCGCCTCTCTGGCTCTTGGGTTATCTGACAGGCGAAGATAACAGCGCACTACATGTTTCAGCAGCCTCGCGGACGGATCCTTTGCCAGAGACAACACCATCTTTCCGAGTATCATTGCTACGTGCGAAAATCTGTCATAGGTTTGACAAATGTAACACAAACCACTGTCATCTAACAGAATCTTTTGGAGTATAAATGTGGCTACAGTTTTAGACAGTTCCGAACCATTTTCCATGATGCGCAAACACAGAGGTATTATTTCTGTTGTTAGTAGAAATGTTATGACTTCCTGTTCATCTGTCTTGACCAATGCGCCAATCACACCAAGGCTTGTAAGTCGCAAGTATTCAAACGGCCGAGTTTTAGAGACGGTGTGGAGAAAGGGGTAAAGGAATAATGGGACATGGGCTTGAAGGAATGCAGATCTAGTCTCAGGGTGGGAAGCTACACACTGCATCAAGGCTAAGGCGTTGCACACACGGTTGCTTTGATGCGCCGTGAGCGTCGGCGGGATCATTGCCACATAGATGTTCGTGATCTCTTGCAACAGCGCGGCTATGGTACCAAAGCTATGCCACAGCATGGGTGCCAAGTCAGGGACTACTTCCCGTTTTTTACTCAGCTCTAGAAGAGCGTTCTCCCTCGTCTCTGGGTTACATAGCTCCAGGATCCATGTGTAGATCTTCTCGCGGTCCACCACGGCTTGCATGTTGGCCGGGCTTTGCTGTGCGCTCATGTTGTTATTCATTGATGCGGTTTAGTGGAAGAGAGTCAAAATACTATATAGTTGGCACTCGCTTAGAAAATACTCTTAAGTGTAGATCAAAACTCATTGTTCAATCAAACTAGACAGTTTTAATTCATATCACAAAATATTAAAAATACTGAGAGTCTTGACAAACGTCAACGTAAAATGGTAGACATTTTTATTTTTCATTCGTAGTGTTTGGTTTGATGCAGTAGGTTATTAATTTTTTTTTACCGTTTTCAAAGTCGATAAAATTATAAACTTAAACTGCATAAATCAAGGTTATTTCTGAAGCTTATTTAATTTCATGAACATTGGTTTTCTTGTTATTATTAAAAGAAAAACCGGAATCATTTCTCTTGGTACAACACTACACCTTGGTTCACCTCACTACCGTCAGATGTTGCCGTTTGAGCACTTTTAGTGCTAAATATAGCATATCTTTAATCGGTTTCGCATCGAAAATGTTGGTGCTAAAGTTAATTTTAGACACTACAGAGTTTGTAACAATAGTAATTATATTTTAAACGGTATTTACATGGAGTTAATAGGGATTAGTAAAATAACATTATAATAAACCAACGATTTATATTTTTGACAACAATAAAAATAAACTGTGACACTTATCACAAAAACTAAAGAGGAATAGTTTTTTTTTTATATATATATATATATATATTTGTCCATTTGGACAGGCTAAGACCATGGGCCATACTGCCTTAAAGAGGAATAGTGTCTGGTTAATGAAAGATGAGACTGAGATTTATTCAAAACTTTTTAAATGGCAACATTATACAAACGTCAAATGTGTTAAACGTCATTAGATTTCTGAGGATAGTATGCCGTGGTGACATAAGAAAGTAACAGTTTCCGAAAAAACTTACTGAATTGTTTTTGCTTTTCTTCTACAGCTAATGTGGGAACTACATACGTAGACCCATTTTGTAATAAAGGAAATAATTATTGCCAAGGACCAAGGTTAAATAATCATCTTGCTTTAGTTTCCACATGTTGCAACATATATATATTTCATAATAAAACCTTTTTTCGAGCTCTGCAAACTTAGCGTAGTCCGACTATACTTACATGGCATCTACGTAACGTCTAAGTCCTACAAGCAAAACAATGATAAAAAAACGTGTGAAAGTTTTCCACATGTACTTAAGTAGTTATAAACTACCTAGTAAGTAACGTATACAGAGTGAAATTTTATTGATCGTCCAAATTTTTCCTAGGTATTAGGTATCAATAAAAGATGCCATTTCTGAAAAAAGATGCTGGTAAATTTTTCACCATAAAATGTGCTCTCCGAAAAAAGTTTCTGAGATATCTGACTGAGACAGACGGACAGACAGAGTCGTACCATAAGGCTTCCTTTTTTACCATATTGGCATAGAACCCTAATAAAGCCCGCGGTCGGGTCACGGCCAGCGTTCGAATTTTATATATGTGCGTTACGCTTTTGCTGTAAGAAACTAGAATGTCTGCAAACGGTGGTAACTTTTTTTGATACCTAAGAAAAATTTGGGCGATCAATAAAATTTCACCCTGTATACGTTACTAGGTAGTTTATAACTACATACATGTGTAACTGTTAGTTTCTACGCTAGCAGTGACTCGACCGCGGGAATTGTTTTTCATTAGTTGTTTTGCTTGCTGAACTTTGTGGTTACGTAGATACTATGTAAGTAGTACGTACAAGTACTTATACTAAGAGTACCTACATTTATATTGATTTTGCAGTGTTGCTTTTTTGCTAAACAGATGAAACTAGCATATTATATAGATTAGATATTAGGTCAGATTTAAAAAAATACGGTGTTTGTACCACTAGCCGAACTCGTTATACAGGTGTTACAATTTTTTTTTAAGAATGAAAAGGGGTCTCTTATTTTTTTCAAAAATACCTTTAGATAACAGTAATAGCTATTTGTACAAAATTAGAAATCCGTCATTTGCGTAGTTTAGGAGAAATTAAATAAAACAATTTTAGACTTAATTGGGTGTCGTGCCCCCATGGGCTGAGAGGGGGCTCAAAAGTTGTGCATGGTATTATCAGTGGCGTAGCGTGGGTTACTGCCGCCCGGGGCCGACCGAAAAATCGCCGCCCTCAGCGCCTACTCTATTAGGTAGTGAAGAAAATTGGTAAAAATTCAATTTTACTTTGCGTGCCTTTTTTAAAGCAAAGTCGTGTATACAATTGTCAATTTGTATCTCACGTTCGATGGCCAATATACCTAAATTTCCTGGCTTCAACATGGACATAGTTAACCGCAGGTTAATTTTAGCTTCGTTGGCCGCATAAGGCTCCTCTGCCTAAAGGTGGCGGTCCCGAAGACTGAAGCAATAGTACTGGGTGGTCGGGGCTGGCGACTGCGCGCTGACACCACTGTTAGGGTGGAGGGAGAGGCGGCCCAGGTCAAGCCCCATCTTAAATACTTGGGACTTGTCCTGGACCGCAAGTGGGACTTCGGAGAGCATTTCGCGAGACTTGCTCCCCGGCTCCTAGGGGCGGCTGCTGCGCTGGGCCGACTGCTGCCAAACGTTGGCGGGCCAAAGGCCCCATGCCGGCGATTCTTTGCGGGCGTGATTCGCAGCATGGCGCTCTATGGGGCCCCCATTTAACCCACAAACTGTCGGCCAAAAACAGAGCTCTGCTGCGACGCCCGCAGAGAACAATTGTACCGGACGGTCTCCCATGCGGTCGCGTGCCTACTTGCCAACACCCCACCCTGGGAGTTGGACGCCAAGGTACTGGCAGAGAGGCACCGAAAGAGGGTAGTGGCGAGGGTCCGGGGCAAATATCCGGCCCCAGAAGAAGTGAAGTGCGCGCGCCGACTGGCGGCAGAAAGGCTCCGCGAACGATGGAAGAGCGATCTGGAGGACTCCCCCTATGGCACCCGCACCATAGGGGCACTCCTCCCATCGTTCACCGCCTGGCTGGAAAGAAAGCACGGGGCCCTCACCTATAGGCTCACACAGGTAATGACCGGGCATGGCTGCTTCGGTCATTACCTGCACAAAATAGGCAGAGAGCCAGGGCCCCAGTGCCACGAGTGCGGCTACGCCGATGAGGACGCGGATCACACCGTAGCCGTGTGTCCACAATGGGCGGAAGACACTATGGAGATGGCGCTCGGAATCAGAGACCTCTCGCTGCAGAGCATGGTTGCATCCATGCTCGACAGCGAGAGGAACTGGGACGTAGTGGCCTCCTTCTGCGAGAGTGTAATTTCGCAAAAGGAGGCCAAGGAGCGGGAGCGCGAAGACAACGTAAATGCGCACCCGCTCCGGCGCAGGCGGAGGGGGAGACGGCGTCTGCAGTACATGCAGGCCGCCGTAGTCTGATACCCCCCTTAGTAGGGCCAGTGGGCTGGGGACCCACACTGCACGGCCCTACACGTCTGGGGGGAGGGTCACGGCGTTTTTGACCCTCCCCTACTTCGGCGCGGGGCTCCGGCACAAACAGGCCGGGGCGGCCGGGGGGAGTTCTGGATAGACGTGTTCGCGATCCCTAAACACCCCCAAAAAACGGCAACGAGGGGAGACGCCGCAGTGGTTTTAGTGGGTAGACTCCTCACTCGGAGGCGAGAGTCCCACATAACCCCCCACCCAACATCTGGCTTCCCCAAGCCCAGGGGGTACGCGTAACGCGTTTCCACTGCGTCAAAAAAAAAAGGTTAATTTTAGTTTCGAAAAGGTTCCCATACTTTTTTGACTTGCCGCCCACTTAGGCATGAGAACAATGTTTCAGCGCCCCCACGACAATGTCATTTGAGGACAGTACTATCTACGTGGTTGTTTTGAGTACGCAAAATTAAATCATGCATGAGCAATTATAGCGCCCCTGGATAACATCACCACCCCCCAATTTGGCCCCCTTGGAATTTTTAGCGCCCACTGGCGGCGATAGGGACCCCTGTGGGAACCTATGATCTAGGTTAATTTCGTTGACGCCCAATAACACAGCAGGCCTTAAAAAGTCATATTTTTGGGCCAGATTTTGCAGTTTTTGGAATCTTTCTCGAATTTCAACGGATATTTTGTCTATATTTTTTTATGTGTGATAGACAAGCATTTAATAATTCAGTAGATCAGTAGATTTATCAAAAATCAGGTAGATCTACTTACTACTTTATCAGCAGATCTGGCAACACTGCTGACATGGCGCCAGCGCGCCAGTGGCGCCTTTTTTCTTACAAGTCAAATTAAATGAAGTTCTAATTCTAATACAAATAACATGGAAATAACTGGGAATCGTATTTGTTTGGGATTTAAAATTTGAGAGCAAAAATTTTCGCGGGGGCGATTTGGAAAAGGGTTTCCTAATTTTACCTAGGTATAGAAAAAATTCTGGGTTTTTGCCGCCCCCTTCCATGTGCCGCCCGGGGCCATGGCTCCCCCGGCCCCCCCCTTGCTACGCCACTGGGTATTATTACCTTATAAGATATCGTTTCGTTTGGCTATAATTTGAAACTCCAGGCTTTGGGGGCAATTTTTCCATCGCTATCCTGCTAAAGTCTGTGCGGAAAGAGAATAGGAGTGGTGAAAAACGGAACTAACCTAACCAGTATGGCATTTTTTTTTGCAAATACGGTAGAAAAGCATTACAGCGCCCCCAAATCTAAATCCTATTCCCTTTCCGCACAGACTCTATACCCTTTGTGTAGAAATATTGTATTAAAGTAATAATAATATGAAACTAAGAATCGTTTTCCTTTATTTTCAGGTTAAGGTTTACACGAATACAAGTGAAAAAAATTAAATGTTACAGGGATCATCATTCGGCGTAAGGAATTTCCCTTTTTTATGAGATATTTTTTGCACGAAGTGAATATTAGAGCTAGCAGTACTGTACCCTACAACAGCTGTCATCTGTCAGTCAGTAATGTCAGTGACAGATTTGTGTGCATTGAATCGTGTATTTCGTGGATCCTTCGTGATTTTTCATTTTAATTAATTAGGTCATAAGAAATATCTATTCAGAAATATATTTATGATAATTTAAGTTCTACATATAAACTATGGATTTATACTTTTAAATAATGTGTTAGTGAGAAGCGTAAATAATTCGGTCAGCTGTATTGGTACGCATTAAATTAGGTAATTTATTTACTTTTTCTCATAACGATTGTTACAAATCGGAGTTTTTTAAGCCGGGATGAATGACTGGGAAGTGTACAATTTTGTAAGTGTGTATGTCAGGTGTTTCCTGTAGATTCGGGTAATTGACTGACGCCATAGCTATTTTGAACGTAAATAAAATAAACAATCGTTTGGCGGGTAATAAAGGTTCATGAGAACATTAAAGCGTTCGGGAATTAGTCAGGTTTCGTAACTACGCAGCGTAACAACCTTGGTCACTACTTTACTACGAATGATTACATGACTAATCCTATGAGAGGAATGGATTTGTTATTTTCTACACTGACAAATATATTATCACATGAGTATGCTTGAAGTATGTAGTTACAAATAGATAAAAATGGAGCTCAATCAATGAGCTTCCCATAAAACATTTCAATTGGACTATAGGCTAGTTTCCTAACAGATCATATCATCAGCTTTAAAAGCTTAGTTTTAAGCACCAATAAGTCCCACAGTCGCTTCGACCAAATAGCCTTTTAAGCGCCAATATAAGCTTATTTTTATTAAGTGTTAAGTTCATTGTTGTTGTGAATGAATTATGTTTCTTTATACTATGGTCAATGGATCTCCTTATTTTGATTTTGGAGACACAAAAGTATGCGTTACTATGTTTATTTGTGAGAAGTTTTATGTATTGATGTGCAGCTTTAAATTGATTTAGTTTTACTACAAGCAATTACCCTGTTAATTTCGGTTTAAAGATCTTTATTATTTTTTATTTTTTTTAGTAAATTTAATGTTTGTTCCTGCTATAATAAATTGTTGTTTTGATTTCAGAATCATGGAGGTGTCCCACTCACTGACCCTGAACGAGACGGCACTGCAGCAGCTGCCTGCTGACAAGAAGCCACATTTCATCTTTGAATGGCTCCGATTCCTTGACAAAGTCCTTGTGGCGGCTCATAAGGTAAATATACACTTGCAAAAGGTGGTATTTAGAGTACCTACCTTGGCTAGTTCAGGGCTTAAGGCTTGTGCTCAAAACAATGACGTGATGTTGTTGCATTGCAAAAATCTATGAGCTTTCTGCATTACGGATTAGTATAATAATGCCGATTCACAGCTTTGTGTCAAGCCCTTAGGGGGGCGGTCCTAACATATCAGCATGCCAACATATTGCTGTATTGCAGTATATTGTTATTATTTATTTATTTAAACATACTGCTACTGCTGCTGTTGTATTGCAGTGGTATTTAACTTATAGGGCTTTCTCTTATTGGCTATTTGGCTAAACAGGAGGGAATTGGGTTAAATGCCGCTATGTCACTATCAATTAACCTTTTTAAATATGGCTAATTGATTTTTTTTCATAGCCATGAGGGAAAACAGTGCTTGCATTATAGGACTATTATACTTTTTTTAATTATCAAGTCAAGAAGTATGTATTAAAAAATATTGGGTAACCTTAATTTGGGCAATTCTATGAAAATTGTAACAAAAGTTATAATTTCATCGCATGTTCATTTATTTACGATGCAAATTTAAATCTCTATTTTACTCTAGGGATTAAGGTAATATACATAGAGAATAATGTTATTTAAATCCCTAGATATATTGACGCTTAAACTTGGGTCATCAATTAAAAAAAAAACACACCAAAAATTGGTATTTGATGTTACCTCTGCCATGGAAATACCCATTTCCATTTCCTTTTTTTTACAGTCTGACATAAAAAGCTGTCAGCAAAAGTTGGTAGCACAGCTGGTGAACCTCCTCCGGGAGAACTTGGGCTCGCCCGCTCGCCGGCTGCTCGCGCGATGCCTGGCCACCTTGTTCTCCGTCGGAGACACGTTTCTGCTGTTTGATACCGTCAACAAATGCAATGATATCATTAAAGTGAAAGATGACTCGCCGTCTTATTTGCCAACGAGGCTGTAAGTATACAGGGAGATACTTATGTTTTTGTACAATCTCCTTTAATTCAAAGAAAAAAAAAATAGAATGGTTATTGGTTTACGCGGGCTAGTTTTCCGCAACTCGACGTCTAATATGCGCCTTTTTTGCATGTCTGATGAACACAAATAATTGAAAAAAAAAAAAATGGAACTATCTAAAATGATTTTCGAAAAAAATACGCTTTGATAGATCAATTTGTAAGTTAATATTCAAAGTCCAGATCAATATTGTGCCCCATCAAATAAAGCGACGAGCAAAAAATTGTTAGTTCTCATTATTTGACACTTTATTATACAAAATTCAATTCATGGGTAATGAACTCTATAGATACACATGTTTTGCAGAAAATACAATTTAATCATCATCAATTTTCAGGGCTGCTATTTGCTGCTTAGGAGGCATGTACGAGAAGCTCGGTAGGATGATGGGGCGGTCGTACGAGGAGACGGTGACAACCCTAGTCAGATCACTGAAAAGCGCCGAGTCACAGACAAGACTGGAAATTATGAATACATTAGAGAAGGTAATTTTACTGGCATTGCAATCATATTGCTATATTGCGCTAGTATCCCAGGAATTATGGTAAAATTTATGATAAACTATTAATGGAAAAGATTCTAATGTCTCAATGAGCCATTAGCTTTTCAGCGATGGAAGAACATCGTGACGAAAGCTGCATACATCCGAGATGAAACTCAATGGTTTTATTACAGCTAATTCAATACTTACCTATGAGAGTAGACCTGTGTCCAGGAGTGGGACGTATATAGGCTGATGATGTTGATGAATGAGTTATTCAATTTCTTATGAAAATGTTTCACATTTATTAGTTGAGGGTAAATTCGTTTTTATCAGGAAACTGAACTGAAACGCGTTAATATTGTTTTTCCTGTGCTTACGTCCGTAAACGATGTACAGCAATTAGAATTCATTACGATAACGCGTGTGCTGTAAATGTGTCATGGCTACGCCTGCTGCAGTTTTTGTTATCTCCTTACATAGTTATTTAGTTTTAAAATACTAAGTAAAAACTTGAACACTCGAAATGGTCCGATGCCTACATTGACGATGCGATGTTATCAACGTAGTAAATGTGCATATGGGAGACCCCTCCCATGTTACTATTGTCTCGTTATTTTATCGGAGACGATATTACGAGTAAGTGTGCAGGCACTGTGGGAATTTTATGAACAACAAAGACACATTGTGAATGTTACTTTCTTTATTATAGAATAGAGGCGGAGGTGAAATAAGTGAAATGTCTCTATGTGCTTTGGATTATTTGATAAAAAGTATGCTATCTGTTCACTGGGGCATAATCTACCTGTAGGTACACCAAATTTTATATAAATCAGTCCTGTAGTTTTTGCGTGAAGTGCGCATACACACACAAAAAAATCAAAAACGTATTCGTTTTTCAACACAATCGAGTTTTCTTGTTATGTTTTTTTTTTGTATAGATATGCGTTGGCATGGGCCTAGCCGCCCCCGGCGCGTTACGCGAAGTGTCCCGCGCGGCGCGCGCCGCGCTGCTGTCCGACCGCGCGCCCGCGGTCCGCGCGGCGGCCGCTAACGCGCTCCGCCATATGTTACCACTGATGAAGCTCACCGCGGCTGACCTGGACGCCATAGCCGCGGCGTGTCTGCGGGCCGCGCAGCCAACTGACTACACGCTCAGGTGACTGTGAACCTTATACAGTTGTGTTTAGTATTAACTGACCGCGTCATCGTCCGCGCGGCGGCCGCTAACGCGCTTCGCCATATGCTACCACTGATGATGCTCACCGCGGCTGACCTGGACGCCATTGCCGCGGCGTGTCTGCGGGCGGCGCAGCCAACTGACTACACGCTCAGGTGACTGTGCACCTTATAAACATCTGTTACACGGAGTGGCGTACACCCCATAAAGACAAAAGGACAGTGACTACCCTCTACTTTCTACCCTATTAAGGGTAGTAGGTTAGTAGGGTAGAACTTAGTAGGGTAGGTAGCGTGTTAAGATAACACTTACCCTACCAATGTCTACCATTACAACAATAAAGGGTAGGGTGACAATAGAGGGTAGGCAGTGTCTTTTAGTCTTTATGAAGTGCACGCCACTGGTTACACGCTAATTCTGAATGACAGAAATCTGGTATCAAAACTGAACTGACACTAGAATTAGCGTGTAACCGATGTCATACAGTTGACTTGTAATTAATTTTCATCATAAAATATTAACTTATAGTGCACTTGCTCTGCAAAAAAACTGTGAAGTAGTCAACTTTGACTTTGTATAGAGTTGCAGTTGACTGACCGCGATATCGTCCACGGGCCGCATTATCGAACAAGCTGCCATTGGTGCTGCTTTTCACAAATATCTGTTACTATTTCCAGGTGTGCGGTAGCGGAGTTGTTGGGCGCTCTTATAGCAGCAACGCAGGCCGGGGAGACATCTAATCTGAACACCAAACTTAAAGTGGGCGCGCAAGCAGGTAGATTTTAAATACAATGTTATTTATAATAGATGTGAGCGTGACTGTGCGAGCAAACGCGAGAGAGCTACGGGTGCGAGCGAGAAAGTAAGCCGCATTCGTTTTACTCGGCGGCGGCGGCGGCGCGCCGGCGCGGCGTTCATATCTAATTTATAAATGTTAAAGACTAGTACTGCTTTATCATCATATCAGCCAAAAGACGTCCACTGCTTGACATAGGCCTTCCCCAAGGATCTCCACCACTGTCGGCATTGGTTTGCACGCATCCAGCGGTTTCCTGCGATTTTCAGTAGATAGTCGGTTCAACTTGTTGGAGGCCTGCCAACCTAGTACTAACTTAGTACTACTTACAAATATCTAAACATTTCTTTCTAGTGCAACAAAGTAAGAAAGACACACCAAAGAACGTGGTGTCACTGGACGAGGCTTTAAACCTTCTAATGGGCGCATTCTTAAGGGGAGGCACCTCGTTCCTGAAGGGGGAGCTCATCAAGTCCGGCTCTGGAGTCAGCCGGGAGGTTCGCGTCTGTGTTACTCATGTGAGTATTTCGATATTTTTCACCCCGGTTTCGCTTTCATTAATAGTTTAGTACCCTGTTGTAATAACGACGCACTGCAGTTCAGAAACTAAAAGGCCGTTGTCGTTAAGAAATTATCACCAAATAGCAGCATTTTTTGCGCTTCATGGTGTCATATATTAGTGTTGACGCCTAGAGACCCTTTACATATCTAAAAATGTAGTTTTGTGTTTATTGAAATGTATATTAGTTAAGTATTTGTTTGATGCATTGTATTAATGAAATTGCATGTAATATTTTCACAATTATTGTATTTCTCAATGTTTTTGACAAGATAAACTGGTGAGTTTCTTCCGGCGCTTCTTCTCACCGGAATGTAATTTGCCGAAGCGCCAAAAGAATCAGACATGTGAAAGAGCCCTTGATGCCTACTTGCAGAAATAAATTATTTCATTTCATTGCAGTGCAGGAGACTTACCATTCTTAATGTTTTATTGGCAGAGTGCAAAGCGGGTGGAGGGGGTAGCCTAAACGATCACAGCGCTCGCTACGGCTAAAATTGACATTTTTGTCGCTGACTTTTCTCACTGAAAACAACAATTTTAATATTATTGGCAATAATGTTACTGACTACCATTGTCCAAAATTGTGTAATATAGTAAAATAACACAAGATTTCATTAATATTTTTCACAATATTTACTTACTTCTTGTTTGACAGCGGTGACAATATTGTCCATAATGGCCGCCTATCACGTGGCGCTGTCGTCGCGCTCGGTCCCAATAGCGTGTTAATGTAAACTGGGATATTTCCAGGCTTACGTGATATTCGTGCAAAACATGGGCGGCGTGTGGTTGGAGCGCAACCTGACCACGTTCCTCACCCACGTGCTGGACTTGGTTGCCAACCCTAAAGCCGCCAGCTCGCACGTCGACGCTGTTTATTCCAGGTATTCTTACGATGCTACTATTATTGTATTTTATAAGTGACAACAGGAACCATAAATTACAGCAACCAATCGTCGTTCGACGCTATGGTATTTTTTTATTTTTAGGGTTACATTTGTTTAATGACGTTTTTGACATAGCTGATACTTGAGGATGCAATTTATCTGATGTTGAATTATTTGTAATAGGAATCATCGGGCGAATATGCAATATTTCTGGAAGTAGTAGTTTTTCGGAAAAACTGATATGTAGCGCCATCTGTTAAACGATTTGAAACTTATGTTGATAACGTTTTTCTCTAGGAAATGTATAAACTACATCCTACGCAACACGCTGGGCAAGATGTTGGGCGAGAAGGCGCAGGCATCAGCGTGCCGCGAGATCATTCAGATCGTCATCAAGCAGATGAATAGTATCGACTTCAACCCCGAAAACGCTAAAGATTGTAACCAGGTACGAAACTACCTGTGGTTCATACACATTTTACATTGTTACTAAAAGATTACACACCTAAAGCTTTATACAAATGCTTTTTTATGAACTTCGACAACTATTAGTTCTGCAATTGCTAATTTTTCAAGACAGCTAGCGCCATCTAGCTATTACTCGGCATAACCTGGCTCAAAATCATTGAACTAGATGGCGCTAGTAGTAAGTCTTTATGTGGTACGTCTCGCTTATATGATAATTATGTTTGCAGCATAAAGCCATTTCTTCTGTAATAAAAATACTTACTAGAGGATCTTTCCGTTGTTTTTAGAACTATATTTGTCTTCGTAAAAAGAGTTCTTTCGCTATTTATTTGATAATAGTGGACAAATCTTTTTAATTTGATTGTGCTTGGTACGGTTACATTATATGAACAATACAGTCTAAATAGAAATGTATTTACTCATAGAAATTAATATTAAAGCGGTTTTTTTTAATTTTGTAAAATAGTCGGCGCCATCTAATTTTTATCCGGAACAAATCGACTGAAATTGATTGAACTCGATGGCGTTAGTAGTACATTACGTTTCTGGTCTATTTTGCCTTTAATTTATTTTTATTTAATGTTTATTGCGCTAAAAACAAAAGTGCAATTTTATTGGTGGATTTAATGCCTTAATTACTCTTTGCTTCTACTATTAAGACAAAAATATATTTGGATTAAAATAATCACCTTCCGCAGGAGACCCTGTTTAGCCAGCATCTGCTGGTGTGTGCGTTAATGGAAGCGGGTGAGCTCACATTGCAGCTGGGTACTTCAGTACAAAACCTGGTCTCGGATACCTCGCTTAACATGATCGACGCAATCTTCGCGGTAAGTGTAGAATCGGAAGTCTTCAACTAGTCATTTTAAGGATAGTAAATAGTCAACGTATTCCAATCATTGTATTTACTGGAAAAAACTTCAATATTTTATAACTTGATGTGGAATCACCACAATTTTATTGCGATTTTTGTTGTTTAATTTTGGCGATAGCAAATAGTTCTAATTTATTAGACTTCCCACTTAATATTATAAATGCGAAAGTTTGTGAAGATGTTTGGATTGGATGATTGTTACGAAATAACGGGGTAACGACTGGATGGATTGAGTCTAAATTTGGCATGCAAGTAAACCAAGGCCTGGATTGAAACATAGGACACTTTATATGCCAGTAAAGAGTTCCTTTGGGGCAATAACGGGAACAACGCGGGCGAAGCCGCGGGAAAATCCTAGTTATTAATAAATGTCTCAGACCGTCATTATCGCTCGTCACGTGCCAGATCGTCGTACTTTGCTTTCAGATAGTAAACACATAACTGCAATATAAGTAATTTTTTATTTGCCCAAGGCGACTAGTCCAATTTACTAACATTAAATCTTCTGTGTCTTGATGTGCCAAGAAAAACAAATGGAGTCGGTTGTGGTAGTCTAATCACGGAAATATTTAAGGGCATACCAGATTAATTTGTCACCGATGTAAAGTTGAGCAAACGGACATTATAGGGAACGTGCACGAACTATAGGTGGCAGCACTAAACGACAAGAGACACGGGCGGACAAAAAAGGAAACTATCGCCCCTGTCAAATCAAGCTATCAATGACAATGATAATATGTAAGTGTCAATGTCAAATATAGTAAGTCGTAGCTACACTGACGTTAATCGTCTTTCAACGCGATAAATTAACGTTATTAACGGCATTTTCGTCAATGTGGCCCCAGCATGAGAGGGTATATGATTTAGATTGGCGGCACCAGTTGGCAGCACCTTCGTCGTGCACGTTCCCTTATAGAACCATGATGAAGTGATGTTAGTGATATTAGTGATTGTGCGCATAGATTAGTATTTCCCTGTTTTTCTAGGTGTTGGAGCATCCGTGCGTGGCGGCGCGACTGGCCGGCGCGTGGTGCGTGCGGTGCATATGCGTGGCGTTACCTTCGCAGATCACGCCCCTGCTGGATAAGTGCGTGGACGCATTGGACGCGCCGCGCTCGTCGCCCACTCCCCACCATATATCCGGTAAATTATACAGCCCGAATGCGTTAGTCGCCTTATTGTGCAATAGAACCTCTAACACAACTGTAACGCGTGACTGTTTCGCACAAATAATACTACTTTGCATTCGATATGTGCGAAAATAATAGGTCATGCTCCGTCGCGCGACAAGCGAAGTCGCGGCGAGCCACACTCACACATACACATTCGGAAACTGAGACTGTGAAAGCGCAGTGCTGTGAGCTCGGGATTGTATCAGCTATTACCCAAAACAGTGAATCGGGAGGTAATTTTTGCGGCTTTGCAACCGGCAAATTATCATTATCTTGATTTCCTATTCTATATTTTAAAGTCAATATAACGATTATAAGTATAACAAGGCTTATACGTAGTGTGTGCCTCAGTTGTAGTTTCTACAACTTAGCTGTTAACTTATAATCAACCACATGGAGTTTTAATGAACAACCCCATAGGGAACGTGCACGAACTAGGTGGCAGCACTAAACGACAAAAGAGACACGGGCGGACAATAAAGGAGACTATCGCTCCTGTTAAATCAAGCTGTCAATGTCAATGATATATGTAACTGTCAATGTCAAATATAGTAAGTCGTAGCTACACTGACGTTAATCGTCCTTCAACGCGATAAATTAACGTTATTAACGGCGTTTTCGTCAATGTGGCCCCAGCATGAGAGGTTATATGATTTAGATTTGCGGCACCAGTTGGCAGCACCTTCGTCAAGCACGTTCCCTGATTAATTTTGCTTCCCATAGGTTATTCGGCCGCGTTAGCGGCAGTACTAGGCTCTGTCCGACTCTCCCCTCTTGGAGTGCCGCACGGGCGAGGCAAAGTAGCCTTCAACGCGGCGGAACAACTGCTGAGATCGGCCGGTCAGAGCAGCAGGCTGACGGCTGCGAGGACCAACGCCGGTTGGCTCATTGTTGGAGCTATTTGCACCTTAGGTGAGATGATTAGTGGTGCCTTCACAGGTTTGACAGCTTCATGGCTAGGCTCTACCCATATCTCACGGCCGAGGCAAAGTAGCCTTCAACGCGGCGGAACAACTGCTGAGGTCGGCCGGTCAGAGCAGCAGGCTGACGGCTGCGAGGACCAACGCCGGTTGGCTCATTGTTGGAGCTATGTGCACCTTAGGTGAGATGATTAGTTGTGCCTTCACAGGTTTGACAGCTGCAGGGCTACGCTCTATCCATCTCTCACGGCCGAGGCAAAGTGACCCAAAGAGTCGTTTAAAGATTTTGTCCTAACTCGTACTTGTTTATTCCAGAGATCCCAGTCTTTGTAGGAATACACTGTTTGCCGCGGCCATTTTTAATAGTTCCTATCGGCAAATTTGTTACCGTAGTCTTGTCTCTTTGCAATCCCATTATTTAATTTACCTATCGGGTGAACATTTATGAGGAAGTATATTTCTAATGCAATATTTGCAGGCGTTCCTGTGGTGCGTGGACTATTACCAAGAATGTTGTTGCTGTGGAGGAATAGTTTCCCAAGATCGGCTAAAGAGATGGAGTCGGAGAAGGCTAGAGGCGACGCATTCACTTGGCAGGTAGGTGCTTTAGGACGAGTCTGCACACGGCACCGGTTCAAGTCATTTTATTATGGCTCCGATAGTTAGCAACATAACATGTAACGTATCCTAATAGATTGGTTTGACGCTTTATGAATCTGCAGATGCAGTGTAATCGTGTGTGGAGGTTTCATACATCATCTATTTTTTTAAATAGGTGACATTAGAAGGCCGCGCGGGAGCGTTATCTGCCCTCCATAGCCTGCTGATTCACTGCCCATCCTTGGTCAACAACGACGATACCGCGAAACGGTTGACGCAGCCGATAGATGGAGCTATCGCTGTTCTTACCAAGTGAGTTAACTGACGATGCCGTAAAACGTAGATATCATGGTACAAGAAAACCAGGTATGTTCTTCCCGAAATTAGACATGTTAACGTTACTTTAATGTTGCCATTGAGTAAGAACTTCCACAATTTAAGAAAATCTATTACCCGTAGTCAACTATGATATAAATTACTGGCCCGCGAAATTATTTGCTTTTACGTGCTATTTGTTTAATCAGGTGAAAGTAAACTACCTAATGTTACTAGCTCAACATTCCTTTACGTTACAAGTATTTTCTTTAGAAGTAAATAAGTGAAGAATCGCATTTTACTCTTATAATTTATTTTCACAAAATGGCAAATTCTCAAGCTTGTGACGTCAGCATGTCCGAGATCATCATTTATATTCTCGGGAAGAACATACTTGGTTTTCTTGTACCATTCTATTGAGTTTATTTACTTTTTAGTGTTGGCGGTGTTCTCCGAAACTATGGCGGTTCGCTCAAGGCACCAGCAGCGCTGTTAAGACTCCGTCTGTACCAGGCTTGCGCGGCGCTAGGGCCAGGCTCGCAGCCCGCGGCGCCGCTGCTGCGGCTGCTAGCGGGGGAACTGGCCGGCACGCCCGACCCGAGCTGCGCCAACCTCGCTACTGGTCAGTACATGAAAGAGAAAAGACAAAGAAAACGGCATGGCGATAATACTTTATATTATGTTATGGCGCCATCAGCGCTGAGATTCTGAGCGCTGATGTCAAGTCTAGAAATATCTATACATTCTGAACTTTATTCCACCAGACATCAATCAGTATTTCAAACACTGTGGTCTTATTTTTCGTATAGGTATGCTGAGAAGTGCCATGCATCCCCACGATAGTATTTTACTTGGCGACGAAGGATGGATATACGATACGGATCATGCTGAAATTGAAGAGCAGGTACATCTTTTAAAACAAGCTTAAGCTTGCTTTAATAACATTAGTCAACTACTATTGGTGTCATATAGCCCGTATTACATGTTCCGATTTTCATACAGACGTTTACTTGCAGCTAATATCGCCATTGAGCGCGAGTGGTTCAGGAGCGCTCGAGCATGACCCCTGCTGTTTGTACCGCGGCGGCGCGGGGGCACAACCGCTAGGTGTTGCCGTCATCGATGCTTGCGTCGCGCTTTTCCCGCATACGTTTGCCAGGGCTGCCAACAAACACAGGTGAATGACAGATCACTCCAAGGATGTGCTCTTCGTAATTGATAGTAATATTTGAAGCCTCCATAATAAAACAATCTCACAAATTATGAGATCCCCACTAAAATCTGCTTGGCCAGGAATAGAATCCGAGATTTGTCGTATAATAAGCATCTTCTACATATGCCCTATATCGCTTTAGAATGTCTTTGTTATCAGTGTTTTTGAAATAAAGATTAATTGAAGAGTTTCTTGCGGCGCTCCTTTTCTTCAGGTGTGTTATCAAACTAGTGATAATACTAAAACGTTTTCGATTTCGAATGGACTAATTATAGCGTGGTATACATTATTTTGCTTGAAAATAAGGACTAAATATATCTTTGCCCACAGGCAACAAATGCTTGAACACTTCACGGAGTGCATCAAAATGTCTAAAGGCGCGCGACAGGAAGCCATACAAGTGAACGTGTATACTGCGTTACTGCTGGCTTTGAGGACGCTTGCTGAGCAGAAGGCTTCATTGGGGCAGGATGCGGTCAAGACTGCTGCTACTGAGCTAATTATTGTGAGTATTATAAAAATCGTCTTGGGCTTAGACTTCTTCGGCCTGCACTGTATTTGTTAGTCCGTAGGTTGGGCTCATTTCACGGAGTAAATCAAGATGCCAAAATAGGCGCGCGTCAGGGGACAAGTCAATGTGCACACCACGATACTGCACGTTTTTGGTTTTTTTTGGCTGTTGAGCTTATTGCGACTGCGATGTCATGTCATCTTGCGCTGCAATGTTGATTATTAATGACTATTCATTTGGTGTAGAACTGGACGAATTTGATCCAAAATGCTTCGAACATTGAAACGAACATTTCCGATCCGACTCCAATCGAAGTTAAGAGATTCTAGACGGTCGAATATAGGTTTACGCGGGCTAGTTTTACGCAACTCGACATCTGATATGCGTTTATTTTGCTGCCCAATAACTACGCAACGAACGAAAGGAATTCTCCCAAACGCACGGTTATCTGGGCTGCTACGGATTTCGGATTGGATCTGATTGTGTTCTAACCGAGTTATTATTGACTATAGTGTATTGAGTGTATCTATCTTTCCCACAGTCGGGGCTATCATCGACCAGCATCCCAGTCCGCGCGGCCGCCGCCTCCTGCGCCGGTCGCCTCTGCGGTTGCGTCACAGAGGCCGAGAGCCAGGCGATCAGCGAGCGAGTGCTAGCCCTGACTCGCTCCACGGTCCGAGCGACCAGGGCTGCCGCTGCGGCCGCTGTGGGCGCCGTGCAGAGAGCCAGGGGTGGCAGCTCGGCGGCGGCGCTGCCGGCGTTGAGAGCGATGGCACAAGACGCGAGTGGGCAAGAGGCACAGGTGAGTGTTGAAACTATTTAGAACTGTAGCGGTTCATAATCCAAGTGTTTGTTTATAATGTGTAATTTTTAGGGTTCCGTACCAAAATGGTAAAAAAGGAACCCTTATGGTGCGACTCTGTCTGTCTGTCCGTCTGTAACAGCAAGATATCTCAGGATCTACTGATGCTATCGACTTGAAATTTGGAATAGTGTTAAAAATTGCTAACCCGAGCCTATTGGGTGGAAAAAAAATCTTACCTTTTTTACTTTTTTTTTAAAGGGGTCCGTAATGGGACTCTGAATATTGAAAGTAGGGCTATTATATCGAGTGGGGTATCAAATGAAAGGACTTGATTTGTAGATTAAAATGACGTTTTTAGTTTTTTCCTTAAATAAGTAGTTTTTGATTTATGATGAAAAACGTCAAAAAAATACCATTCCCCCCTATTATCTTCGAAGTTACTGAACTGTAATAATTACCAATTATTAATGTCATCTTACATTTTACAGGAAAAATATAACGGTTTTCCTAACTTGCACCGTTTTTGAGAAATTTGCAAAAATCGTAATACATACTTATTTGCTCCTACTAGACTAATCGTCATAGAGTTTTTCTTGAACTATTCATGTATCTACTTATGAGTTTGTACGGAACCCTCGGTGCGCGAGTTCGACTCGCACTTGACCGGTTTTTTTATTCCTACTCCAATTTTCATGATGTTTTCATCAGGTGTGGGCCCTCCACGCACTCTCGGTGCTTGCGGACGCCTCAGGCCCTATGTTCCGGAGCCACGTTGAGTCTACTCTGAACGTCGCCTTGAAGCTCCTATTCACCGCGCCGCCGTTCCAAGAGGACCTGCATCGCAGTGTTGGCAGGCTGCTATCGGCGTTGATCACTGTGGTTGGGCCTGAATTGCAAGGTAAGCTAGCCTGCCTACCTATCTAGTATTTCTAAATTACCCTAAAAGTATTGTTGGTTTCAGAAAAGCATTAGAAAGATACTAAAACGTTCCGTGGCTATTCTACAATCTATTTGACTACATTATATCAAATTGTAGTTGATATCCTTCTCTAAAGCGAAACTTACAATTATTTGCCTCAGACCAGTTCTCAACCGGCATCTTCACCACCATCAAAGGCATCACAGGAATCATTAAGCTACTAAGGAATCCATACTTTTTACCAAATTCTGAAATGCTTCACTCTTCTCGGTTTAGATAGACGACGCATTGAAGACACATAATCACCTGAAGCATAACTATCAATTTGGCTTCCATAAATGCGTAATTTTTAATATCCACTTTTAACGTTGACAATGAGTGAATCATTGATGATTACATTATAGGTAGTGCCGGTGCGACCGTGGGGCGGTTCCTGTGCGCGTGCGCGGCGTTGAACGAGTGCGGTGGCGGCGGCGCGCGCGCCGAGGGCATCGGCTGTCTACAGCAGCTGCAGATGTTCTCGCCGCGGCACGTCAGCGCGCATATGCTGGTGCCGTCGCTTGCGGTGAGTTACACTTGTGATACAGAAGTTGGTAGCACCGACGTTGTTGACACCTGCCCTTACAGTGTCATTTATTGGCGAAGTACGAGTAAAGTATTCGCCTCATACCCATATACATACTTGATAGAACGTGGCGCACACTTTTCGTCGGCGTTAAACGGTATCGTACTAGGAGGCTGGAAAAACTGTGATTAAGGTTATAGTTTAACAAATTGAAAAGCTACTAAAAGAAGAAGTTGATCCGTGCGCCCTGATGACAAAGCGGATGCGTTTAGAAGTGATTAAAAAGTTGATACAGTCGGCCTCAAAATTATCTGGACAACTTAGTACGTGGCCGCAGAACTAAAATCTACTATCTAAAGCTACTTCTGGGGCCGACCGTACGAGTACTATTACTGTCAAATTAGTCCATGTCATAGCCTAAACTGGGATCGAATGAAGAATAGAACTGGAATCTGCCACAATTGGGACATATTGATATTACATGCGATGCGGAATTTAACCCGCGATCTTGCTCTGTTCTAGTTTAGCCGGTAAAACACTACACTATTAGCAAAATACGCCAAACAATATTTAATCTCGTGTTATGTTTCAGCGCGATCTCTCGAGCTCGGAGCTTGCGGTGCGCAGAGCCGCGCTATGCTGCCTGCGCCAACTATCACAGAAAGAGGCCGCGGAGGTGTGCCGATACGCCATGCTAGCTAAGGACCACGTGCCCGCCAGACCTTACTGTGGTAAGTCCAGTATTATTATTTCAGCATGATCTCTGAAACTGGCATAGAAACCAGTAAACTACAGCCATGTAACTTATGCAACCCTACAAGAAAAAGGTTGCGAGTGCGTTGTCGCCTCGAATATGATACGACTGTGCTGATACAGCGTGCTTGCCTAGGACTACAGGCCCACTAGATCTTGCGGTAGGTCGAGTGATACTATTCACTTATAAATTCCTTATTCACTCATGAGAGTTTTAGAGCCTCTCCACATTGGGGCACTGGTGGCGGCCACAGCCCGGCCACTGATAACCGCCACAATCTGCTGGCGAGGTTTTTCTTACATTTAGCAGGGCGTTTGAGTCATAAGCTGCGGGAGTGGCGCACGCTCGCTACTTGAGGCCGCTCAATGCGCCAACGCTCTTAATAGGTGCAGCTTTCGGAGACGATGCTCTTGGCTGTTGTATCGAATGCAATTTTACTGTGAGAACTACACTCTCACACCTAGATTGGTCTGAGATTGTTGGGTAATCGTTGTAGTGCATTATTAAATCATTTGTTTTCGTCCACAGGCGTGGTGATAACGGACACGGGTCTGCCGGGAGCGTTGTTCGCGTTTCTGGATATGGAGCGAGACGAGACGGCGCTGTCATACGCGCGCGATACTCTGACGTGCTGTCTGCTGGCCGCAGCCGCCGCGCGCGCCGTTCGCGACTGGCTGTCGCTCGCAAAGCGCGTACTCACCATCAGACTGGGTACTGCCGGCTAATTGACAATTTAGATAATTATTTTATCAAAGTTAGGTGGCCCTTTTTATGCAGTTTCGGTTTCGGCCTTTCAACAGATACCGGCTTAGCAACAATTCAGTACTTGTATACTTGCAATAAATATGTTTAAGATAACAGGAAATATAATTCCTACTTTGTAATTGTTCAAGTCTAATGCAAAGCATGACGACCACGGCTTAGTTTCCAATGATAATTGTTCTTTTGTGGAGGCCAAAGTTTCAACAGTAGTCTTCTTTCGGGTGATGTTTACGAATTTTTCAGAAACTAAATATAACCGAAAAACTTCAAGAAGTTCTTTGTTATTTTTTTTAGAGGATAGTAACAACCCAGACACGGATTTCGATGGCGAGGGCGACGACGACCAGGCGGAATTCCACGCGGACACCGACGAGTCGACGCATCCCGCTGTCCAGTCAAGATGGCCGACTAGGGTATGCTAACCGTTTTAAAGTGATTTCTATTTCAGAAAGATACTTGTACTTCTTATACATGTATATCTAAAATTGTATGACTTCGAGACTTTGTCGTATACGCTGAAATGTGCTACTTTATTAGGTGCCTTTAATTAGGCTAGAGTGCCATAAGTATATAGTAATTATCCGTTCAACAGAGCTAATGCTGTTAAAGAATACAATACTATTGAGAGGTAAACCACAAATTAGGATAACAAGAATATAGTGTCAATAAAGTATAACTGCCTTGAAAGATCATTACATTATAGATTCTATTTACTAGACAGTAAAGTGTAAATGCAGTTATAGATAACTGCGATCTTAATTTGTTTTGCATTTCACATTCGCCCGACGGTCTGCAAGTGCGTATTCCGTAGAGAAAAGACTTAGAGATACTATGAGCTTTCAACGGATTATCGGTTCTATGACCGTAATGATAAGGCGGCAAATGCTTTCAAACAAAAAAATAATAATGCGTTTTGCTTTTACAGATTCAACGGGGAGCCAGGTAGACCGCCCGGGTTTACTCGTGTTACGCATTGTTATTTTTTTTTGTGGTATTGTATTACCTCAATGGCATTGTTCGCTCAATGACATTGTATACTTTAACAGCATTAGCTCTCTTGAACGGATAATTTCTATACTCGTGTGGGCACGCCATGTACATTTCAAAGTGTTTTTAGTAATTTTCGATAAGCACAAAAGTAAAAAGCCACCAAGCCAAGTAGCCAAGTAGTCACCAGCCTGTCACCTAATAATCTGAGAAAATGCTTTTACAAACTTTTTCCCAAACAGGTATTCGCAATGGAATGCATCCAGAAGATAATGGGCGCCTGCGAAGCGACTGGGGATCCTGCGCACTTCGATCTTGTCAAAGCAAAAGAAAAACAATTGACTGATCCCAATGGTAAGTCATACTCATACATATAAAATTATAGTACCTAATAAAATCCAATTTCTTCATTGTGAAGTTTTCTGCCCATTTTTTTTATTTTATATTTATACTTAGAATTTCGAGCCCTTTTCATCCCAATAGAAGTAAAAAAAGTGTCCCAAATTTTCCACACATTAAAGGAATTTTCCTTTGTGTTATCGTTATACAAAGTATATGGAAAGGTGGTAACACAATAGAGAAAAAAGTTGGGATAATTTTCTTCGGTATTGTAAAGGCCCGTAATTCTAAGTAGAAATAAGGCAAAATAGCGAAATAAAAAAATTGCAAACTTTTTTAGAAATGCTCTTACCACTCCCCCAATTGGATCACTCACACTAACTCTTTATGTATTAGGTGATTATTTGTCGCTGCACCTATCGGACCTGGTGCGCATGGCGTTCGTGGGGGCTACAGGCGAGGCGGACGCGCTGCGGCTGTGCGGGTTGGGGACTCTGCAGCTCATTGTGCAGCAGTTCGCACGCGCGCCGGAACCTGACTTCCCTGGTCATCTGCTATTGGAGCAGTATCAAGCGCAGGTAAGTACCGACTGCTGCTGTACCTATCGGACCCGGTGAGCCTTGCATTGGTGCAGTTCGTCGCAGGGAACCTGACTTCGCAGGTCATCTGCTATTGAAGTAGTATCAAGCGCAGGTGAGTACTACTGGTGCTGTACCTATCGGACCCGGTGCGCATCGCATTGGTGCAGTTTGTCGCAGGGAACTTGACTTCCCAGGTCATCTGCTATTGGAGCAGTATCAAGCGCAGGTGAGTTTCCTACTGCTGCTGTACCTATCGGACCCGGTGCGCATCGCATTCGTGCAGTTTGTCGTAGGGCACCTGACTTCCCTGGCCACTTATTACTGGAGCAGTATCAGCCTAGCCAGGTATCCTCACTTGTAGTCTAACTAACCTAACTAACAAACGGAAAGGAAAAAAGAAGATAAACGAATGTAAGAAAGACATGTAAAAGAGCCCTTGAGGGCCTACTTACAGAAATAGATTATTTTATTTATTTATTTATTTAACCACTCACTTGCTTCTGGTAGCTACAGCTGCCTGTGAACACCCTTATGTTTATTGCAATAGAGTTGAACGGAAAATAGCAAGCGAATGAACTATATCGCTATCAGACCTTTTATCCTTTCTGATGTGAAAAAATAAATTTCAATTCTACAATTACGTACCTGGGAATCAAAAAGGAAGGTCCGTCTCGCGTTTGTGTACTGCCGAGAGAGGTACCGTGCAATGACGTGGCATCAGTAAAACCCAGCAGATTTTCACAATGCTCTTGAAGTTAGAAGTAAACCAAATCTGCTCTGTTTTACCCACAAAGATATTCGCCCCCACACCACTGTATCGTATCTTTCTAGAAAATAGGTCGGTTAAAGAACTCGTCATCAACAGCCTATATACGTTCCACTGCTGGAGGCAGGCCTACTCTCATAGTTGAGAGTGAACGGGCTGCAGTCCCCACACTTGCCAAGTGCGGGTTGGGGCCTTCACATACACCTTTGAATTTCTTCTCGAATGTATGATTTTCCTCACGACGTTTTCCTTCACAGCGTTAAAGAAGTAACCGATTAGAATCAACACATTGAGTATTAATCATAATAATATGATCTCAGGTGGGAGCAGCCCTGAGGCCGGCGTTCTCCGGCGACACGGCGTCGCACGTGACGGCCGCGGCGTGCGACGTGTGCTCCGCCTGGATCGGCTGCGGCGTCGCCAGGGACATCAACGATTTGAGAAGGTAAGTGGAATATGTAAACTATCCAATAGGCTATTTCGCGCATAACAGCGCTTGGAGGTTGGAGCGGCCGCACTTTGGGCCACTAAACGCGACAACAAGTGGCTCAGAGCGGTAGCACTTTGGGCCACTGGACTAAACTACTAGTAAACTAACTAAGAACTCTCGAACGCCCGGTGTGCGACGGTGCCATACAAAATATATAAAAAAACCGCCCGCACTTGCAACTTGTGGCCGCCACTAGTGGCCCAATGTGCGGAGGCACTTATAAGTAGAATTTGTGCTGTATAAAATATGCGCGAAACACAAGAGAGAGATACCTAATATTCAGGGTATGCTATGCTCAGATGATTGACGGATTCCGACGTCGATTTTATTCTAAAGTACAGAAGGCATACGACGACTTCGTTTATCGCGTTATAAAGATAACTAAGAAACGTGTACTTCATCGACCTGCTAACTATTGTAGGCCTGCTGATTTATTGAATTATCTCGCATTTATATAAATGCAGGATTTTTCAGAATGTGGTGGTTGAGTGTTGTCTAAAATGCCACATGTATTTTTTTTAAAGGGTGCATCAGCTTCTCGTATCGAGCTTGGACAAGTTGAACACTAAGGGCAACACCACCCTCATTTACAACGAAAGTATGGCAACGCTTGAAAAATTGTCCATCTTGAAGGCGTGGGCCGAAGTAAGTATTTAACGTTAAGGTGTTCAGATGGATGAAGGGGTTAGACTATTAATGACCATCCATAATAATGAAACATTCGTACTTTTAGGTTTACATAGTTGCAATGGTAAGCAACGGAAGCGCGCCCGGCAGCTACATAAAGCAGCTCGACAGCAAACCGATCAACAACCGCGCGGAAATCGCAAAATGGCGGAACCAGCTCTTAAGAACCAATAGCCAAGTCGAAGAGGTGACGACGGATAATGACGACGAGTACGGAGACTTCGAGTCTAAGGGGGAGAGTTTGTTGAAGCTGGTTGAGCCGGAACTGGAGAGTTTGGGCGAGAATTGGATCGCGGCGTTGAAGGATCACGCGCTGTTGAGTTTACCTCCAGGTAAAAAAAGCCATTGGTTAATATCGTCGTCATAATATTGTATCTTGGCTTTGTCAATCGCTGCCGGCCCCGTCGCTGGTAAGTATCTATCTAACACCGCAATTTGCTCGTCGTCGAACTTTTAATTTACCCCATGACACTACAAAATGTTGTTATTACATTGGTGTAACTAATATTGGTATGCCAACCTTACACTTTAGGTGAAATCATCCAATATAGTCTTATCTATTTTACTAAATCTAGCTAGATTAAACAGAAAAATAAGGTAAAACGTGCATAAATATACTGTTATGTTAACTAGAGGCTTGGGCACATGGTTAAAGAAATGTAACAGAATTTAAGGTGTTAGCAAACGTGCAATACCTACTACGTGCATCCTTCAAGAGTCGTCCTGCTGAACCGCTCACACAGCCGCTGCACACATGTAATGGTGTACTTATCGCAGCATTATTGTGTAAATCTTTGACTCTATTCCGTTCACTCGTGTGCTTCGGGTCGGTAGCTGCCACGTGCCCGAATGAATCGTCAGGTAGACTGATCCAAGGGTGATCGTTGCAGAGTTTGCGTCGCAACTCCCGCACGGCGGCGGCGCATTCTACTCGGCCGAGACGGCCGAAGCGTCGCGCGCGCACTACGCCCGGGCTTGGCCATCGCTGCTGTATGCGGCTGCATTGAGATACAACGCCAACGTAGACAAACCTGTCCCTACTGCTGGTTAGTATTTCTATACTTTGTCATCAGTTTTCTTTAGCAATCTCCTTGGTTGAGACGGCCGAGGTGTCGCGCGCTTACAGAGTCTGGCCGTCGCTGCCATACCTGTCCCTACTAGTGGTTAGTACAGGGATACTTTTTTATTAGTTATTGTATACAATCTACTCTGTAGTCGCATTAGAAAGTGACGTCAAGATTCTCTTGAATGGCTAAAACGTCTGAATAATTTAAGAAAAACTAACCAGAAGGGTGGAAAAAATGCCAAACTATTAAATTCGTGGTATTTTAACAAAATAAACGTATATAACGTAACTAATAAACTAATTGTATCGCTGGTAAAATAATATTTTGTTTGCAGATAAATCTGAAAATTCATTAGACAATAGAGCAAACAAGACTGAAAATGGAAATTTTGAATTCTTCGAACCCATTGACGAGAGATTCCACTTGCTATTTGGTAAGATTTTATAAATAATTTTTGGGGTTGATATTTAATCTCATAAGCTGCTGGCTTTTGTTGATAGAAACCCCTATGAAAATATATACACGACAATGAATATGTTTTAGGTATTTGTATGGAGGCTCTCTGCGCCCAGCGGGATATGAGCGTTGACGACACGATTTCTGTCCTGCTGTCGATAGTCACCCTGTTGGATGCACCTGAGAACAGGGCGCGGCTGCTTAAAGACAGGTAACGTTAACCAACAAATGCTCTATGGCTGCTAAGGAAAATTTTAGAATTGACTATAATTTAAAACTAATGTGTGCACTTTGGGATTACATAGATAATTTTAAAAGACTTTGAATGAAGCAAATTTCGAACGTTTCGTGATCTACCTCTACGTATCATTCAGAATTTGCGATGTGATCGGCAAGTTGTTTTGTAGTCTAGTCGTTACTAAACTACCCGGATTCTCTATTAAATAAATGGCTTTATTGAAAGGCGTGTCGAGCGCGTCCATTAAATTGTACTTTATTCTTATTTTATAGTACATTTCTCTTACATAATTTAATTCTATCTTTACCTTTATCAATGTTTTGTCTCAAACATACGACACTATCTCCTAACATGTTGACAAAAGATGTAATATTCCAGGGCACTGGCAATAGAGTTGTGTCAAATAGTGCACCGCACGGGGCTCACGCTGGAAAGCGTTGAGGCGTTACTGTTAGTGGCCGACGTACTGAAGCTGATCATCACTGGCGCCCGCGAGCAGTTGCAAGCCAATATGCAGGCTAAGATCAAAGGTAAATCACACGCAAGACACATAAGCTACATTATATTTGACCATGATGATTACACCCCAAAATGTTTATATCTTCCGTATTTCTCGGTCGATTTTAATTTCATTTTCACTTTATGTTATCTTTTTAACGATATTTTCATATTTTGTTAAAAAATGTGATAAAAAAATTCGTGCATATTCCTTATTGTCCATACGCATGCGCCGTATTACTATGAGAAAAAGATTTACAATCTATATGATGCCGACGATTAATCCCCCTACACTTACGGTTGCTTCCCTACGAGCGCGATAGCAATATTCTTTTTGCTTCGTGACCTTACTTTATCCGATAAAATTCAACATTTTTCTGTCGGATTATGATGGAACCGGAATATGTCAACTATTCATATGTGACCAATTAATATGTATATATTTTTTACAGAATTAGCACCAAACGAACCAACCAACAACATCCCCCAATCGGTGCTCGAAGTGGTCCACACCCTAGGCGAGGGCGGTCCGACGGGCGACCTGCCTCCGGGCAAGTCGCTCGTGTTCGCCTGCCTCGAGGTGTGCGTGTGCCTCGCGGTGCGGCGCTTACCTGGGCTTAACCCACGGAAGCAGGAAGGTGCCGTGGGCGTGATAGGGGTCCCACGAGGGCTCGGAGTCCATGGGGACGCCTTGTTGGTCAGCACGCTTTCCGCTATGGGGGATTTGACTTCACTAACCAGTCCACAAGGTATGTTTGTTGTGTTTGTACATTTTTGTTGTGTTTCAGTATTGCCAATATTGTGAGGGTTCTTGGACGGACGATCTGCTTCAAAGTATGCTTGTACCTGGACATGTTCGAGTAAGAAACTATTCCACTGAAATTTCGTGGCTTTCACCATAAATCATTTGATACCATCAGTTCTTCGAACACCCGTTAGCTCATGTTACGCTCGATCGGTCGCGGTGACCTAGAGTTCAACAGAGCTCCATCTGTGACCATGTTTATCAGTGGCGTGGCGTCCATAGAACTCGATTCCTACCGGCTTGCCTATTTTCAAACCTTAGTACTCTATTCTTCTCGCTCTCAAAAAAACAGTACACTAAAGTACTCTGGCTTGCCTTCGAAGAAGTTTGACGCCACGCCACTGATGTTTATGTGACATTTCAGGCGCGTTATCGCTTCTCCCAACAATTCTGTATTTGGCGCTGGGTGTGCTCGGGTCGTGCTCGGACGCGACGCTGGCGGACGCGGCGGTGCTGCTGCTGCAGCAGGCGTGCGCCGCGCCCGCGCCGCGCATGCTGGCGCACACGCGCGACCAGCACGCGCGCCTGCTGCACTCCGCGTTGCACAAGCTGCTGGAGGCGGTTAAGAGCGGTGAGCGATACACTTGTGGCGACACTCGTTGGAAGAGGACAGTTACAGCAAACACGACAGATGGCGCTTACATCAACGCCCGTACAAACGGCACAATTCCCATACTGTTCTGCATCACACTATAGAAGTGTTTGTAACGCTAACACTACATATACCACTTCCAACCATCTTCATTCGGACTTCGGTCCCCAGGCACAACACCCGCCTGGAGAGAGATCTCTCTATTGTCCTCTTATCCACACACTAGTCCATCTCTGATGAGCAGACTATCAACACTTGTTATTCCTAACAACTCGTAAGTCCCGGATACATTGGATAATGCCACAGAGATTTGCACTTTAATTAGGTCGTAGTAGAGTCAGCACAGAGAAAAGGTGTCAGCTTGCCATTCTTATTCTTATGATAAGCTTTATTGGTTCTAATTGTAAATGTTTTGTTTAGACGAGGCAGAACAGCGCATCGACCCGGTGATAGGCGCGCGGGCGATGGCGGTGCTGCTGAACCACTCGGAGCCCACGCCGCCGCTGCACTACCCGTGCATCAACCACTTCCGGCAGTGCCTCGAGACCAGAGACAACGAGGTGTGTGTTTTGTTCGGGCGAGGTGGACTGTGACACAAAGCATTACCTAGGCAATGTTTATAATATGTATTATGTTGATACGTAGGTATCAATCTCGTCCTAATCCTAGAAATTTGGCTTGTCAGTTATACTTTTTTTTGAAAAGTCACAAATTCTCTTACTAATTAATTAGGACTTAAGCGATCTGGATATGAATACCAAATTACTATTCATTCACAGTTAATATTCAGCGTTTTGACAGCGTTTTTTTTTTCGTCATTATCATTCTGGCAAATATCGTTGAAATGGGTATGGTCAAAGTAAACTTTTAATGAAATTGAAAAGCGGTCCTGAGGCTGTCTAGTTTGACCAAAGTTATGGCGGTTTACTTTTCCATTGTAGTAATAATGGCAAAACAAGAATGACCTTGGAACCGCGCGGTCAGAACGTCCAGAGAATCACCCAGTTGTTTCCCTGCAGTTTCTGGCACATTCACAGTGAGTTCTTCATAGAAAGTTCGCTTTCAACATGAAGTTTATATTGACGTGAAATTTTACGTATTTTCCAGGTGTTTGCCGCGTGTTGCTCCGTGATCCGCACAGTGTGGTCGGACAACGCGTCGCCGGCGTGCGTGTCGTGGTGGGCGCGCGCGCTGGCCGCGCGGGTGGTGGCGCGCGCGGCGGCCGCGCGCCGCCCCAGCGACATGGCGCACACCAGAGCGGCCATAGCGGCCGTCACGGCTTTAGACGACCTGCTTAACGCCGCCCCGGAGCATGCACGTGAGTATAGATTAGGGATGTAACGAATATCGGTTTTTGAACATTCGCGAATGCGAATACGAATAATCAACGTTGATATTCGCGAATACGAATATAATAACTATGAAAATTCAATACTTAGTTTTCAATTACGATTAACTTAAATTTAATTCAGTTTTGCAATAAAATAAGTTTAAGTTGGAATAATTCGTTAGCTAAAGATAATGATTATGCATGCGGTAGAAAAATTGGAACCGGTGGTTAAAAATAAATATCTTATTTTCATTTTATTTCGGTACTTATCTAACAGTTTTTAATTATTCATTGATAGTTTCAAAATCCGACTCAGACTTGGCCGTATTTTTTTCTTTTCCATGAATTTTAGGATCTAAAATGCACCAAAAATATTCGCAATATATTCGCATCGATTTTTGCGAATACGAATGCGAATATTGAAAATCTTGCGAATATTCGCGAATGCGAATACGAATATTCGTTACATCACTAGTATAGATCACCGTGTTTGTGTGCTACTCTGATCTGCACAGTGTAGGCAAACAAATGTGTGGCTCGCTGCGCAGTGGTCATAGCGACAGTCAAGGTTTTAGACGACCGGTTCAATGCCCGGAGCTTGAGCGTGAGTATAACAGCCACGACTTCGCAAGATCACTGACTTGACACGTAGTAAGGCTGGATTTACACCTGTAGGTGTTACTTACGTTATGATACTTAGACTGGGATAGTCAGTCTAACGTATCGTGCCTAACGTATAGCTGCGTCCTTACGTAAGTAAAACTTACAGGTGTAAATCCGGCCTAAAAACATTCCACTTAACTAAAATATATATGTTCATGTAGATGTTTCTAAAATTTTACTAATTATAATGATGAATTCATTTTTCCATGCTGCTTAACAGAGGAACCACATCAAGGTATGGCTAAAGCGGAAAAACCAAATGTAAACTTGAGAGAAGTGTTAAAGGCTAGATGGTGATGATTATATCCACTAAACACGTAGGTACTTTTAAACTGAAAATAACGTATCATTTGCAGGTATCCAGATGCTGTGGCTGCTGGTGCCGATCGTGATCTCGTACCTGCGGTCGGGCGGCGAGCTGACGCGCGCGCCGCCGCACGTGCGGGCGCTGCACGACTTCGCGCTGCAGTGGCTCACGCGCGTGGGGCCCAAGCACCCGCAGGTACTCATACTGCTTCCTGACTTCTACACTTCACAAGCAATTTAGTTATTACTACAACAGACAAGACAATATACTGCAACCATACTTAGACTAGGTACCTACACTCCCCACTGTGGTCGATAGACTTCTGTACCTAGTACCAAGGACCATTAAAACAAGAGGACTGTCATTCTCCATACAAAAAGCTGTTCCCCGAATTTACAACGCCATCTATGTATAAGCTTGGTAAAAGCATATTATTTACAATTATTCAACTTTGCAAACGTGACACAGTATTTAAATGTTAGATTTTATTTATTATTAGCTGTTTACGAACTAATTGTTACTATACTATGTTTCTTTTTCAATAATAACATCGTTAAATGTTTAGTTTTTTAGCGCCATCTAGTTTTTGCCCGGAAATCCCCTAGCGGTCGGGTTACAATCCAAAGTATGGAGAATGACAGTCCCCTTGTTTTAATAGTCCTTGCTAGTACTATTACTTATTCTGTGCCTTGGGTGGACACGGGATTGTGAGATCCTGGCTTCGAATTTGAAGCCCAGCGGTCGCCATGTATCAATGAGTTCTTCTAACCTAGGCATATTTATGTACATCAACCACCACTCGTACCTATAATCCGATTTCTCTAACGAGGGTTATGTATGTTAGATGGCAGCCGCTCGTTTTGATAATGTGACTTGCTATTTATCTTAGTCAATACCCCGGGAAGACACGGAAAGAAACGCCATGCGCACGCGAATGATTCGCTCAAGCCCAAAATACCGTATTCTCAAAATACCAAATTTATCTAAATACCAGATTCTCGATTTATCCGATTCCTGTCTTAACACATTCCCGTTACACTAGATAATAAAATCGTAGGTTACTCAAGGATCTAAATAATCTTGTTGGATGTATTATTTTGGGAATCTGGTATACGGAGTTGTGCACGAGGGGAATGATTTACCTATGTTTACCTTTTTAATCAATTTAAATGTTCATCAATTGGAATGTTCTCGTGGTAGGAACATCACTGAGTCAAGAAAGTTTTTTTTTTATTATTTAGCGTATAAAATAATAACTTATTCAGATATAGACAGAACAGTTTCCTTAACCGCGCAAGTCGAAAACTAAATAATTTAACGAAAGAGCTCGATATTGACATATTTAATTGCGTAATTCCTTCTGTGAGGCGAAAATTATCTAAAATGTGTTTTGATTGAGCAACCATTAATGCACTTCTTCATTTTCTTATCGGTTTTGCATTATACTGTTAGAGGTTAATTACTATTTAGTCTTTTGTAAGTGCTATTGTTGACACGCATCCTATTGCTGTTTTATAGCGGGTAGTACATATTTACTTATTTCACTTGTTTATTGAATTTTTAACGTTAAAAGTTTGGTTCTTGTAAAAATGTTGTCTCCTGCATGTGTGCGCTGCAGGTTGTAAGATGTGCGTATTGCTTAAGTTTATGTTTCTTACTTTAATTCTACATGTGAGTTCCTGTAATTGGCTCTGTATTTCTACTGAAGTTTCTACTTGTATTGTAATAGCTGTTGGTTCTCCTGAATAAAATAAATAAATACATATACAATTACTTCTCTATCTAGCCTAAGTACAGACTAATGAGTAATATAAATTTGACCTTGTTTTATAAAGCTATGATATAAGATTGTGTCCATCGGCACTTTTCTATTTAAGGGGAAGGCACTTTGTTCATGTGTCTATAGTTAATACTTTCACAGCACTTTATATTTATCACTTTACACTAACTCAAAAGGTTTCGTTCTCTTGAGCCGTCGCACGATGTCCGTGTGATCGAGGAGCTGGATTGTCTCGACGTTTACATGATGAAGCAGCCTTTTTTCGTGCGCTGCGGCGTTTTTTTTTTACAACTTTATCGACGAACTGTATGTTGAGGTCCCGGTGTAGGTCGTCATTTCTTATATACCGGATTGCGTTCCTTGGCAGGGAGACAAGAAAGTAAATGACTTCTTTCTTTCAGGAATTCAAAACTATGATGTCCCAATCGGCGGAGCTGCGCAGCAAGCTCGAGGGCGCCGTGAAGTCGAGCCAGGCCGGCGCCCGCGGCCGCACCGCGCCGCGCCCCGTGTTCGAGGCGCGCCCCGTCAAGCCCACCATACAACTCAAGACCGACTTCAGCGACTTTAGATAATTAGTAAGAAGTAACGATCAACAATCTTGAACAGAGTAGACTAGTGAAACCTTCAGTGCGGGAATATCAGAGGGAACCTTTTCGCGTAACATTTATTTCAATTTACACATAAATTACACTAGTAAGCAGAAGTACCTATATAAAACACGGTAGACGACCATTGACTGTCCGTAACTTAGAACCATATCTGTCTTAACGCTCGAAATGTGACAGAGTACCTGTTCCGATAACTTGCAACCCTTATTGGGCGTGGCAAAAGTTGTAGCAGGTGGGGGCCGTGGCGTTCCCTAGGGTCGAACCAGGTCGCTGGCCGGGCCACCTTGGGGGGACTTGTTCCGAGTTGGATAGCCGCGTTTTATAGTCTTCGCTGACCGCCTGGAGTATCATTACCCTCGACGGCCAGTGCCTGCTACCAGGTAGCATGGGCTGTTTAGGCGTAAAATTAGATATTAAAATTTGGTCAAGTAAGCCAGATATTTAAATGCGACAAATGAAATTTGGGGTATAAAAGCAACTAGTTGAATGGTTGAAACTATTGAGATATGTCGAGGATTCGGGTTGTAATATTTGGCTGAGTAAAAAATTTGAAGTTAATCTGTTGTCAGACTCGTAATTAATTGTGGCGTCTGTAATAACTCGATAATAACAGATGAAGGAAGGTAGTAACTCTAAAGTTTCACTCGTTCTCCCTATAGCGCCACATATTAATTGAGGTATAGATTCTAAGATATAAATTAATAGTTCTATACTATAGAATTACAAAATAGGAAGATCTTTAACAGTCAACAGTATACTGACAAAATATGTGTAGCCATTGTGGCTAGGAGAGGTAGGAGAAATTTGCTGATTATGTAGGTGATGTTTGTTATTATCTTCAAGCTAGTTGAAATAAATGTATTGATAGGCAAACTGAGGAGATTAGGAGAGGACCATGAAAACAGTAGTATCGTTGTTTTAAAGTTATTTGAGGGTATTAAGAAAACTATTAAGGTTGAACGTTTCAGAGAATTTTCATACAAATTTCAGTCCCGTTTTTCTCCAGCCGTGATCATTTTCTGTATTTGAAACATTATTAGTTCGATAGTACTTTTCCTTCCGATTCCGCCAATACGAAAAAAGTACCGAAAAAATAAGAAATATTCTAAATAAATCCATTTGAAAACTAATAAAATTTTGATCAAACCGTTGTTTGTGTGAGTGTAGAGTATCGTGTCGGTGTAAACAAAAGGGCGGCATTTATCAACAACAGCTGATTCTAGGTGTCAAAACAATGCCTAGATTGTATAAAACCTACTCCTAAAACTTCTGGCCGCTAAGCTAATAAAAATTAAAAAATAAAGTGCTGTCAGTCAGTGTCGAAGTTTATCTCCATCAACAAATTTCATTTCCTAAACTGATTTCAAGAAGGAGGTGGTATTGCATTATAACCGTTTTTATCGTATAGATAAAAATTGTACAAATACTTGAGTTATTTATTTCTATGGATATAAATACGAGCTCTTATTCTTAGTAAAAAATATTGGATTTTTCGATGCAGTCCATTAGTTTTAAAAGCTAAGAGAGTTTGCTATCATTGACCATAAATGTATCGTTTGACAAAAACCTTTTTCGTTATTGCACTCCCATGCTCGATTAAAAAAAATATGTTGCCTACTTAGTCACATTTATATTTGAAGTTGTCAAAATTATTCATACAATAGCAAAGATTTTCTTTGTTATTATTATTAATTTTATTATTTGAATAGAAAACAGTTAATTAAATATTTCCTTGATCAACATTTTGCATACTACTTGGGTGGTAAGCCTGCCTGATGTGAAGTAGTCACCGGAGCGTACTGCCATTTTACTAAAAATAATGAAAACAAACGTACGCACACTCGAGACCAGATGGATTACCCAAGTAAATCCTAATAGCCATCGGAAGTTCGTTGCGGTGGCCAGCACCGGGCATCTCACCTCTTCTATAAAAAACTATAGCATTACAAAGAGATGTTCGGCTGGAATCAGCCGGACTGGAGATCGTCGTGCCTTCCAGAAAGAAGCGAATGAGGCAGCTGAAAGGCTTGCCTTTGTACCTATTCTGCTAAAGTCTATGAATAATATTCTATCGAACCCGTGAATTAGCTGCTGGTGAAATGTGTGTGTGTGTCTCTTATCCAATGTAATCATCCCTTGTACCACATTTTATGCAAAATAAAGATATTTGTATTTGTATTTACAAAATTTTACAGCGCAAAAATGTATGACAGAGAAGATAAGTACCTAGAACTATATTAGCATAATAAAAGGTTTTAATAAAACAATACGATATAAAATATGTTTTTAGGGTTCCGTACCGAAATGGTAAAAAAGGAACCCTTACGGTGCGACTGTCTGTCCGTCTGTCTGTCACAGCAAGATATCTCAGGATCTACAAATGCTATCGACTTGATATTTGGAATAGTGTTAAAAACCGCTAACTCGAGCCTATTGGACAGAAAAAAAATCTTATACCTTTTTTACTTTTTTTTTAAAGAGGTCCTAAATGGGATGACGAAAATCAAAAGTAGATCTATTACATCGAGTGGGGTATCAAATGAAAGGGCTTGATTTGTAGATTAAAGCACTGTTTTTGTTTCTTTCTCTTAAATAAGTAGTTTTTGTTTTATGACGAAAAACGTTAAAAAAATACCCTTTCCCCCTATTATCTTCGAAATTACTGAACAGAAAAATCTGTAATAATTACCAATTATTAATGTCATCCTAAATATTAAAGGAAAAATATAACGGTTTTTGTAACTTGGACCGTTTTTGAGAAATTTGCAAAAATCGTAACACATACTTATTTGCTCCTACTAAATTAATCGCCATACAGTTTTACTTGAACTATTCATGTATCTATTTATGAGTTTGTACGGAACCCTCGGTGCGCGAGTCCGACTCGCACTTGACCGGTTTTTTATTCTTAGCTTGGCTAATAAGTAAGTATACTAACTTAGGTCAGTAAGTATACTAGTTACATGCACAACTAACTATTCATATGAGAGAGGTCAAATTACAAAGAAAGAAGTAACAAACATGTGCAGATAATCAAAAAATCAGAAATATAACAATATATTGGATACCTAACAATATATGTAGTATGAAACTAAAACTTCATATTTCAACATCTCCTGAAACTACGTCAAAATCTTTATCAAATAGATTAAAATGGCGCCAAAATAATATGTAAACAAACATGACCTGTCACACTGTCATAATAATAATTATTGACAGTCACTGACACTAATGACTGTCAACGGGTACGCGAGTGTGCGAGAATGTGGAAAATTGCGATTATTTTGAAGAAATCTGAATTATGGTTCACAAGAAGACTGTTGAGCTGAAATTGGTTGCGATTTAACCTCACCATTTTTTACTGGTTCTGCCAATACATAGAAATAGTAAATTTTTGGTTGGGTTTAGCTAAAAATAGTAAAAACACTACGCAAACGACGTACAACGCCATCTGAGCGGCTAAAATTGGTAACTTTCTTTAACGTTCCTCCTTAATAATAGACTGGACTCTGTAGAAATAACCTTATAGGATGACTGCTATTCTTAAATTACTTTATAGCGAAGTACTCGTAGGAATCACAAGCCAGGGTTTTAGAAAAAAATATTATCCAGTGACGACGAATAGTCATAAAAAGAGTATTTGCAATAATAGATAGATTTGAAAAAGTTTCGTGTGGAGTAAATCAGTATGGTTATGTAGTAGCAACTAAGTTAATAAGATCTCTTATTTAGTGTTTGGAATATAACGACAATGAAATTAATTATATTATTATTTTTATTTATGCACAATGTAGTGTACATGTGAATCATAAACTGATGACATCGCAGCTTATAGAACATGTTGTTCATTTAGATGTCGTTGGTATCATAATTTATTTTAAGTAAAATCGAGGCTAGCAATACTAATAATTTGGCCTACTATAAATTAATTCATAAAATAAACAATACCTGAGTAACAGATGATATAATAGTACATTACACAACTAGGGTGGTAAAACAAAGCCTCGATCGCATATTTACGTCCCTTGCCTGAAGCTCGGGCCGCAAACATCTGCGATCTCGGCCTGTCTTTATTACCTCCCGTGTTGTGTACATCATTTTATGTCTACACTTGGCCAGAAAGCAGCTTTTTTCCGTACGCGTAGCGTGCGATAAAAGCCACTTTTTGGCCAGGTGTGGCACAAATTATATTAAAAGTGAACATTCCAATCACATGAAGACTAAACTATACGGGTAGATTGAGTCTTCGATAACTCTGCAGTGGGGTATATGGCAACACCTCCATTGAAGTCACTTTTTCATAGAAATTTGACTTTTAAATGGAGGTGTTGCCATATACCCCTATGCAGAGTTATCGTATTCGCACTCTAGCACAGGATGGCCGCAAAATATCTGGTGCTCGAGGCGTCATGAAACAACCAATCACAACGCGCGTACATTGTGTTACGTCACCGATGCGCGTTCCCATTGGCCATTTCCATGTCGCGTCGCACGCGAGACATGTCGCTGCTGTCTTGTGTTACCTGTACTGATATTATTGGTATGACTTATAATTTTGTTGAGACGAACAGTTTTATTCCTTGACAGCGATTTATTTACACATATCTTGATTCATATACTATAGGAAAATACTTGAACTTTATACGAAATGCATGCTTAGTTTATAATTGATAATACGACTAGATATTTTTATTTAATATAATGTAGATTGACTATATTTAATTGTTGAAATTTATAAAGGAGTGTATTGAATGTTGGAAGTAATTCAAAGTTTGAGATTCGTGTCGGTGTTTTAACTATTGGCAGAGTGCAAAGCGGGTGGAGGGGGTAGCCTAAACGATCACAGCGCTCGCTACGGCTAAAATTGACATTATTGTCGCTGACTTTTCTCACTGAAAACAACAATTTTAATTTTATTGGCAATAATGTTACTGACTACCATTGTCCAAAATTGTGTAATATTAATATTTTTCACAATATTTACTTACTTCTTGTTTGACAGCGGTGACAATATTGTCCATAATGGCCGCCTATCACGTGGCGCTGTCGTCGCGCTCGGTCCCAATAACTACACAATTAGATACAGAATATTAATATGGCATAACATCGACATCGACATATTTATTATTTTTACCCACTTAGGCTTAGTGCAAAAAGGGTTATAAATTTACAAAATGGCACGATTTGTAACGCATTTGCACGCTTAGTTACTATGTTAGAAACTCCTGAGAATTCGGAAAGACAATGAAAAGCATTGCAAACAAAATAACATATTATCTAGCACAATATGCAAATGTTAGCAACAGATAATATATTTTGTACATTTGTACTATAAACCACAAGTTATAAAATATTGACCCAAAAATGTTCTTCCTGACTTTGTTAGAAGTATGAGAAAATGGCGTCACGTGCCCGGAATTCTGGCCCCTATAATGGAAATAAATAAAAAACTCGAATGGAAATAAATAAACCTTGAAGTTAGTCCTGTTTAAGTGCTTAGTACAGTGAGCAGGAGAAATAGCTCAGCAAAGGAGGTAAACAAATATTGCTGTCCACAAGAGACTGGTGTGTTTGAGAACGTTTCATTTGCTGCTGAATGTACTCTACTTTGTTTAAAAATTAAACGAGTTCTCACGAGCTCATGCAGTACAACAAGAGTGCTAAGAAAATATAGGAAATTATTACTTACTTCAGTAGCAAAGTGGTCAAAAGTGCCTGCTGTGATAAATATCATTATGTTAAATTCAATTGCCAAATTTTTGTATAAAATTGATTTCCACACTGCCTTTAATTTAATTCCCAATATTGTATGTCGAATACAAACTCTCGTGGATTTTAATGTAAGTTTTAATATGATTAAGAATTTTTTTATTTATCAATACTTCCAGTCAGTAAGCTACGTATTATAAGGCTTTTTATTTGAATATATTATTTACCTAACATGAAAACGCGTTTCACTGAAAAAATATTTCCCAAACTAAAATAAAAGAAAACAGTAAATATCCAAATCATTTATTTCTTTATTTCAGTTAAATTATGATTTACAGCATTATTTAAATTATGTTTCTGAAATTTCCATATTTCCATCATGCTCAGATGATACTGATTGTTCTTTGCGGGCTGTTTCTTGTTTTGATTTCTTGTCTGTAAATGAAATATTGAAGTTAGAAATAAAATTAATATAATATGGCCTATGGCCTTGTGAGATAAACGTAAATTTTTGTCAACGTCTTGAGTTTTTTGTGGAAAGTGAGGTACTGAAGACATTATTAAACCAACATCCAGTTGCACCATCTATTAGCTCATGCCCCATCAACAAGACTATAAGTTCCCAAAGTGGTCCCTACCGCCCCCCAGTGGGCGCTGAGGATTCCCAGAGGGGCGGTAGGGGCCGTGGAAGAATTTGGGGGCGTAGATGTTATCCAGGGAGGCGTTATCGCTTTTGAAAATAAAAACTAAAATCACAACTACATGATTAATTCGATTGTAGCGTCATTGAAATGGTCATTTTGCAATATACTTATTTCAAGTAAGAAATCTTTTTCCGACTTGCCCAGATGATTTAGTTTACGACGTACACACTATTCTTGGCGATGGTGTTATCCCCAAATCGCGCATCGTCTCCGCGTCGCAATGAATGCGAACGACTTCTTTGTAATTGAAAATCTCGAAATACCTGAGGATAAGTAGCATTATTTACTTCTTCTAGTCCTCTGCAATTATCAAACGTACCTCGTAAGAACAGGGGAGGCAGCGTCGCCACGGTGAGGTAGCCGGTGTGGCCCGGCGTGCTGGTCGGCCACGTGCCGACGACGTAGTTTGTGTCTGATGTCGGCCTCTCGTCTACTGGGTTTTCTGAGCTCTGGAAAAAGGAGGCTAACATTAATATCGCAATCATGGGTAAGTTTAACACGTTCACAGTCCCAATTTAAATTGTAAGGAACGTGTTAACCAAGGCAATAAACGAGCATATTTTATCTCTCTCTGTGAGGTAGAGTAATAGGTCCGTATCTACTTTGTTACGATATAGGGAACGTGCACGAACTATAGGTGGCAGCACTAAACAACAAAAGAGACACGGGTGGACAATAAAGGAAACTATCACCTCTGTCAAAGTCAATGTCAAATATAGTAAGTCGTAGCTACACTGACGTTAATCGTCCTTCAACGCGATAAATTAACGTTACTCACGGCGTTTTCGTCAATGTGGCCCCATCATGAGAGGGTATATGATTTATATTGGCGGCACCAGTTGGCAGCACCTTCGTCGTGCACGTTCCCTATACTCAATAGGGAACGTGCACAAAGAAGGTGTTGCCAACTGGTGCCGCCAATCCGAATCTTGTACTCTATCATGCTGGGGCCACATTTAACGGGAAAAGTCGTTGATACCGCGATGAAGGACGATAATGTAGCCACGACTTGATATTTATAACTGCCACTTGCACCTAGTTCTTATATTGAATAGGTTCCAATGTAACTCATGTGCGGAACAGTCATGAGTAAAAAATAGGGTATACAATAAGAGACTAGGTACTAGTGCCATCTATCGTCACATGGGTTAACAAACAAAAATCCCATTGATACTTAGGGCCTATGCACACGGCGTCTTTTAAATGCGCCGTCGACGCACAATTCGTAGCGCTATCGCTTTTACACTGTAAAAATAAATACCTAGAGACAGCGCTACGAAAAGCGCGTCGACGGGCGTTTAAAAGACGCCGTGTGCATAGCCTCTTAGGGTCCCTCCACATCTATCGACGAGGAATCGAAAGCCATAGAGACGTCATCGCCGGCCATCGATAGCCGAACCGAACGACGGCCTTTTAGCTCTTATTGCGTGGACATAAAGCTTTTCTGACCGGCTCAAGCCGATTCCACGTCGAAAGATGTGGGGGGATCCTTATTAATTGAAGGTCCGACGAAAACACCATCCGGTTAAGACAGAGGTCTCCAAACTTTTTTCCCAGAGGACCATACAGCACCTTTAAAAATATTGCGCGGGCCACATGACATGGTAGACTTGATGTTATGTTCGTCAGGGGGTGGGGGGTTTGTCTCAAATCATCTGTAGATCTGTAGGTACTATTCTGTGCCGCGGGCTGGATTGAATGCCTCGCGGGCCGGATTAGAATGCCTCGCGAGCCGGATCATAGGCCCTCCCGATTTCTTCCCGCGAGCCGAAGTTTGGAGACCCCTGGGTTAGGATGTTAATTTTATGTCGTAATTCTACGTAAATAGCCGCGTGATATGTTTGTATTACCTAAGTCAGGGTTTCCCAAACTGTGCGTCGCGACGCCCTAGGGAGTCGCGACACTGTCCCAGGGGCGTCGCGACACGGGAGTTTCAAGTCGCCGTAAGTTAAACCTATAACGACCCGCACGTGTCTTAGTTTACAAGGGCGTCGCAAAAAGTTTACAACCTGCCAAAGGAGTCGAAGTGTAAATAAGTTTGGGAACCCCTGACCTAAGTAACAACCATGGGTGTGCCAATTTTGAAGACACGGTAAACTGACAGGCGTGCATAATTTACGCTAGTTAATTAGACCCACGGAGATGCTAGCACGGTGCGTATAAACTTCGATTAAAATTATGTAATAATATTGAAAAGTTAACTGTAGTGGAAAATAGAGGCCAGAGGCATCGCCGAGTTATTTTCCTATACTGAAACGCATGTATGCGAGCTATTCTCTATAGTTCAAATTGCGATTTTGGTAGAAAAGTCTTTAAAAGATAACCTTAGACTTCAAAGTACGATACTTATCCTTAATTTAAGGTGATTCGAGTCGACCGGTTTTCATACATACATACATAAAGAGGGTCATCGCTTGCTTCCACGGCATCAATAATGTTTAAAATGCGTTAAAGTGTCTTTTGAGGAACTAGTATAGCTTCCAATACCGGTATCATTTGTATTAGCAATACAGGAATTCCTATATTATTGTCTATATTAAAAGTACCTTTGTTACTAGGAATTAGCTTTATCAATCGCTATGCTAGTTGCGCAGGGTGCTACGTTGCTAAACGGGTGATGAGTGTGATGACTTGATGAGGTGCCGCCATGCGTCACCGAGCGCTAAACGTGTAAGACCAACAGACGTGAATTACCGCCGATACCCCATTAGCGGCTGTCGACCGAATACGTGCCTGATGGTGCGGTACAGTCTTATCCAACACTGCCAATCTCTTGAGCTAGACAGGATACTACAAAGTCATTCTTAAAAGATATCCTCGGGCAAGCCGGTGCAGATTTGGCGTACACTTTCCTTAAGAGCTGTAGAATAAGGTGGTCAAATGCCTGATATTGGGCAAGCCGGTAGGAATCGAGTTCTGTGTACGTCACGCTACTGGTACCTACTAAATTATTGCACCACTGACTTGATGTATGGAACCGATTGTACCGCTTCACGAGGACGCGGTACAATATCTGTTTCGAGCATTGTTGGTAATACAGTATCATCTACCCATGGAGACTGTGGTCAAGTTAACATCTTTAGATTTAAACAAATACTAGGTATCGATGCCGAGGAAGCGAAATTCCGTCAATGAATCGGTGTCGTACCGTCGTGACCCCTAGGCCCTAACTTCGTCTAGGGTGCCTATTTTTGCCTCGTTGATTTTCCTAAACTTCCTTTAAGCTAAGACAATCTGCATATAAAATTATTAGTTATCAAGTAATTAATAGGTACTCCATATTGAATATGAATAGTTTTATGTGCAGCTAGTGCTAGATGAAGTTTAGGAAAGTCAACTAGGCAAATATAGGCATCCCACGAAGGTTCTTGAAGACGTATATTAATTTTCGGTTTTTTGCTATGAGATTGAGTTTAATGTGGTCTTGAAAATTTAGTTTATTATCAAGAATGTCGCCAGTTTTTTGCATGCATGCAGGTTGCTCATAATTAAATTGTATTTATTATTTTGCCGAGGCTGGCTGCTGATCGATCCTCTTGTGAAACTGGTACAAAGGTTGTAGTGGTTATTCTTTGTGTAGTTTGAACGAATCTAGCGCTAAGTATGCAAATGTGATCGGTTACGTTAATAAATAACTGATTATCATAAAAGATCAAAATGTGATAGATATATTTATATTTTCATTTTATATGGGATACGAATCCCGTATAAAATACTATCCACTATATTATATGTTCATGTATTGTTATAACTGTACAATCTTATATTCAGTACCACTTGTGTGTCCGCCTATACCGCAAAGGGGTCAGGGCGCGGAACGTAATTATCGATGTCACGGGGTTCGCGGCGACCTTCGGAGTATAGGCACACTCATATATGATATATTGATCATGGGAATCAAACAAACATTGCCATAGTCGTACGTCATACAGTGATTTAGGGATCCCCAAGAAACGATCACACCTCTTGGAAAAAGCAAATCTATTGGAGATTGTATTGCCAGGTATTCAGGAACCACTTCTACAGCTATATGATCCAGGTACTAGGCTCTTTATAACACAGCAGGACATCTATGGAAACGTGTAGAAAAAATACCGCAAAACCCTTTCCTGGTTTAAAAAAGTTCTTATACCTGCCCAAGCTCTAATTGACAGATCATTGTTTCCCGATATTTGAACAATACTGCTTACCGCAAGTCTGTTGTTCCTGGCGTAGCGTACTCAAGACCCTATAATTACGCTAAATAAATCATAGGGTAACTATTTATTTACTATATACCTTACGAACTACCTACTTCCTCAACACGGTAGATTTTGTTTGCAATCCATGTGTTTCAGTTGACACCCGAAGATATGACAATTATAATACTAGTATAATTAAATTTCCTAGTTGATGAGTATAGATGTAAATGGAGAACAAAAATATTAATAGGTACCTACAAGTCACCTTTCTTCGTATTTTCTTTGTTTCGTTGATGAGTGTAAACGGTGTGGGTGTAAACAACCCCTTAATGGAAAAATTGACTTTGAGCCATTTTATCGCTAGAAAACATGTCTAATAGTAAGTGGTGAAATTGTAAAGTATTTTCTAACATAATTACCTCATATTAAAATAATTTTCAACCCCTTGAAATTGCAAACAACCCCTAAATTGAAAAAATCACAAAAAAATACGTTGGTATGACATAAAAAGATGTAAGTATAGAGTAAGTAATATTTTATATTCTCTATAATAATTATCAAATTTTTAACCCCCTTTCAACCCTTGAAAACTATCCCTTGATAAAAAATTGTTAAATTTTTTTTTTGATAAAATGAAAAGGATTTAAATATTATTCCACACTCTCGAAAATGATTATCATATTCTTAAGCTTTTCTACCCTTAACACATTGGGCGCCATGGGGGTCACGTGTGACCCCCATTACAAATACAGATGACCGACTACCCCTAAATTAAAACAGTAAATATATATGATTACTAGACCCCGTTATCTTGTCGCACTGACATTTCTTTTCACTAGAGCGTGAATGCTTTTTTTATCGACTATCTAAATGTCGATAGTGTGTATGCAGCCAACCCCGAAATCTCAAAAATTTTTTTGGACTTTTCATACATTACGAGTTTGTATATATCTTTATTGTCTTTATACAAAAGTAATAAGTAGTACCTAGTGACACCTCTTTGAAAATATCAGTGACATACACTATCGACATTTAGATAGTCGATAAAAAAAGCATTCACGCTCTAATGATAACATATTAAAAATAATTTAATTTAGATTAAAAAATTGCCATTTATTGAATAAAATATTTAAACCTAGTCGTAGAAAAAGTATTGTATGCAACGTTGTATAATTAAATCAAAAAACGCGCATTGCGTCTCTATTTGCGATACTCGCCGCTGTCGCGGCTCGTATCGCAACTCACGCAATTCGCATTTTTTGAGCCTTCTTATACAACTGTTGCATAATAGTATTTTCGTTGGCCCCTTCACTCAAATGTGTTATATATACATATAAGAACGTTGGTATGTATTCATGCCTACGTTTCCAAAATATATGAGCCATATTATGTATATATATACACATTACAATAGCTGTGGGTCTCTATTATACTGCGTACTTTCACATTGCTTCAAATACACTTCGAAATTTTCAGTTACTAAGTAGAAAAAAATATGATAAGTTTTTGGACCATAACTCCTTCAATTTTCATGCTATCACAATTTATAAAAAACCATTGTAAAGGTAATTAAGAGAGCTACAACATCCTTCATTGCAATATATAGTAAAAAACCTTTTTCTAAAACGGTGAAGGGTTAAAGGGCTTAAGAGAGGCTGTGATTGCGCTGCCACGCGCTCTTTAAACAATCATATCTCCGTCAATTTTTGTTTGACAGAGAAAACAAAAAAACGAAATTGTTTGTCAGAAAAATACCTAAAATTTTAATGCGTACACTTTTATGCGTATCTGTCGTAATTTTTGAGATATTATGAAAAATAAGTGAGTGTTTTAAAAATTTGAAATTATGTTTTTTTTTAATCGTGACTTTTTTGAAAAATATGTGTCCTGAAGCAGCCAAACTGATACTATCTGTCAAACTCTTCATAATGAAGTTAATTCTAAGCGGAATACGATTAATTTTAATTTTGGTGGAAATGGCACTTATGAAACCCATTGATTTAAAAGAAAAAACATTAGATGCTCCCCTTATTTGCAATACAGCTCACTTATTTTACGTGCAAAAGACTTTTAATAGTGCTCATTTTAAAGCTTATTTCAAGCACTACAGAACCCTTTTGTATTAAAATGCATAAAATGCATCTGCTCGCCGCTAGATGGCATTGACCACATCGATTAAATTTCAGACAAAATAAAAAACGGCTTTGATCTTTAATATCTAGCTTAATATTGCACTTAGAATACTTTATAAAAAACCAAATTGTTCATTGTTTTACCTGCTACAATTTTGTTCCGTATAAAATTTTCGATAAAACGTATATTTTTGGAGATATTTGCAAAAAACCGATGAAAAACGTGACAAAAATGCGAATTTTCAATTGCCAATAACTTGAAATGTATTGGATTTTTTGAAAAACTTTATAGAAGAGTTTTTGCTTAAAATTAGGCCTTCTATCGATTTCCGAGACGATTTTGAAAAAAAAATAATTCACCCCCGAGAAGGGGTGGCAACCACCCCCAGGGTGGTTGCGGAGTTCAAATCATTTTCACTTTTGAAGTTAAGGGTAAGATGAACCTAATTCCAAAATTGTATGCAATTCGGTTCACAGTAAAAAAATTCGGAGCCATAATGCTTCAATGACTGCACTAGAACTAAAATATTAATACAAGTCACCTTTCTTCGTTTTTTCTTCGTACTTTTCTTACGTAGGGGAGACCGGGTATGGTTGTCTCACGGGTTGGTTGTCACAGCAGCCATTAAATAATACGAAACGAAGGAATAAGTGCATCGATTGGTGAAGTAGGGAAGGAGGTGAAGCTCTTGCGATCTTTTAACACCGAGCGATGCAATTATTCCTTCGTTTCGTATTATTTAATGGCTGCTGTGACAACCAACCCGTGAGACAACCATACCCGGTCTCCCCTAGGTCATAAATAAAATACATCTTAAATCAAGTACTAGGTACTACTACTACGTACATCTTAAGAAGCTACAAAGGGAATATTGCACCAGCTCAGAATTAATCCAAACAGCAAAGGTAGCATTTAACGGTACAGTTAGGTTTTAAATGACAGGCGAGCGGTGGCGCCTGCTAATGACAGAGCGGAGATGTCCTCTCATCTCGTGGGATTACTAAATGTAGCATATTACATGGGGTGTATTGCATAGCTTTTGTTTGTAAAACCTTGGATGAAGCGAAAGTTGTGTCGCATTACAGGGTCGGCACCGTTGTTGGAATTATAGCAGATGTTTGTAGCTATGGTTACGTTTATTTAACGAAACGATGATGGTCCCACAAAAACCGGATTCTCAGGAACGGGAATTAAGATCCAAAGTATATTTATAAGTACTGTCTAGAGTCTAGAACATAGGGCTTCCCCTTCCAGGTAAATAAATATATTTCAAAGAGACAAATCGTCACTAAGATACAATAAGAGTATAGTATACTTATACATGAAGTAGGATTTGCTCCAATGTTAGCTAAAAAGAAGCTCCTGCTACAAGAAGCGTAAGTACGATTTGTTCATATGACAGGCGTTTTTATACAATAGTAATCTCGGTACATTAACTTTTTTGCCACACATACATAATTTCGAAACAATACGGAACAAATTATGTCTTCAAACAGCCACTTAGCGCTTATCTTGAGAATGACTAATAAAAACATTTGTTCGGATTTCCTCTTTCTATTGACGTCTGATTACAGCAAAAACATATGAAGATAACTTCCTCTAATGCACAAAGGAGCATACAGTACTCGCGAATACCTAAGTACCGTCCTAATAGTGATGGCGGACCTTGACAGAGTTGTGGTGAAGATTGCTCACTAATTGAGCAGAACTTGTATCCGTACGACCGCAGGCTGAACTTACCTGACCTTGGCCCGGTGGCAGTTAAAAATGTTACGCTTGTAAAAATAAGTTGCGAGGGAGAAATAGGTCTAGATTTACTTCACCTAACTTAAAACATGTATCAGTGGATGGGTGACTGTCAGATGAAAACTGACAAACAGGTACTACATAGGTTTTGATTCAAGCAAGTAAATAAGGAAATGATATGACGGTTTACTTATTTTGTATACAGTAAGTACATTCCAATCGAATGTTGACAACTCAATAGATATTATCCAGTGATTTTCCTCATGAAGACATAGTAACAGCAATACCATGGAATAAATCATTGAAAAACAACATAATAAGCGAAATCATCGCAATGTGCGCACACGCACCGCAATTACGTAACATAAATCCGAACTGCGTGATCGATGGGCGATGGTACGAAAATGCAACCACACCTGCCTGGCCAGTTTTCAAGCGCATTGATCAATTGCTTCTAATTTATTTAGAAGTCACAACTCCAATTGATACGTTGAATAAAATTTGTTAAGCAAAGAAACTAGCTGGTAAAATAAAATATTCATTTATCGACATGACTAAGTACAAATCCGATACGAATTAATAGAACCCAGTTACAACCGCCTAACACTGCCGATCGAACATTAAGTCGAGATTAAAACATAAAACCTTCGTGCTGTCAACACAGAATTTAACCTCACCACTGGATGACAAGTTGAAAAATAATAAAAAATAAAAAAGAATAACAAGCAAAGAGGCGCATTAAGAATTGAGATAAGAGAGACGAACGAGCACTCAAGACGCACGCGGCCACTTTATTATTTATTGACACTCAGTATAATTACTTGCCGGTTGGCCCGTGCCGAAAATGTGGCCGGTTTTCGGGTGTCAAAGACCCTATGCCATCAATCCAGGATGATTTAATGTTAGGCTAAACTGTGGCCATTAAGTTTATTGAAACTTGCCATTTAGCTTTAGGGATTGGATTTTTTTATTCGATTTTTTTGCAATTTCTTTTATTAGACAAAATTATCTTAGGTTTCCATGTGTTACGATTCTTAAATCGTGTTTCAAATTGTCCCGTTCTCTACACAAACGAAATTTTTGAATTGAATTATTTTTTCATTTTATAGCTTTTGTTAAGTTGACTATATTAAAATATGTTTTTGGAAATAAAAGTGCACATATGCGGTTTATAGCTTGATATAGGTATTTTGTCTTCGCAAAACAAAATGAAAAGTCCCAAATACCACAATAACATGCATGCACACAAATGGTCATTCATCGCTGAGTCAGCGTCTCATTAGCATATTTTTTTTAGCTTTTTGTGACTTATTGTGTTGTTTTGCGTGGAAAAATGTCCTTAACTATAAAATAAAACACATTTCAATTAAATTTTAAGTCGTTACTTACAGTGATATAGTAACCCCTTTTTCATTCGTATGTCAAACATATTGTCGAATGACTCAAATCACCATGATATGGAATCATTAGGTAGGTATACTTTTTTGCGAATGTATCTGCCTCGTGTACTTGTATGTTTAACGAATGACCTTGACCTTGGGTTCGGAACTTGTAAACAACTCTGTGCTAAATTAATAGATATAAATTAGTATCTATTCGTCAATCATCTAATATTTATTCGTTCATCAATAAAAACTATTACTTGGTGATGGAACAATTTCTTTAGTTGATGGAATTACAAAATTTTAGGTGAAGGTAATTGGAGCTAAGAAAAAAATGAACAAAAACCTGTTGCAATACAAAACACATAATTTATTCTTACCAAATCTCGTTCCGAGAATGTTTGAAAAAATAATAAATGAGCATAAAAAGACGCAGCTGCCAAACACTTGCAAGGAGTCTTATCAGAGCCATGTTGGTGTCTCCATAACTGTCGGGGAGTGATAAATACTCGTTTGAATTTAGACGTCCACATTGAAGAAAAAGAAATAAAGGATAAGAAGCGTCGGTAGCAGTCAATACATGTATGAGATAAGGCACACGCGAGGATCAAATGATTCATCTGTTTTAGGTTTGAAAATGCCTCACTTGAAGCAATCCTGGTTTATAATAAATGGTATTTTTAATTATTTTTTCACTATATTCATCATGGCGTGAATACTTATGATTTTGTCTGTACAAATTTATACTGTTATTTTGTCGTGAAATAAATGATCTATCTATCTATCTATTGCAGCTTTAGCTCCAAAAATATTTGTTATAATATTTCTTGATTGTTAAAATTACATATGTATTTCTGAAACATTACATAAAAAAAACAAATTACTGAAGAAACCAGATCAATTTAGTTAAATGAGTAAAATTTACTTTGCCTTCATTCGTTATGGAGTGCATAGGTACAATTTTGCTTTATACCCCATCCCAAACTGGCGATATTTTCGTAATATGGAAGTATGTAATTGTTATGACCGGAAAATATTTACATTAGCAATCATATAATATGTCAAGTCGGGTTAGATTCAGTGGCGCAGCCAGGTAAGTAAAGCAAAAAAGGATGGGGTCCTATCAAGGACCTTAAAATAAATAGCCGGACGTACCCTCGCCAACAGATAACTGAAGCACCTCTAGTAAGCTGGTCGTTTATCGCTGGTTTAGGCACGTGTGCGTGCTGCTCGTAGTAGGCTACTACGCTCGTTGATGTGTGCGTGTCACACTCGTAAATACAAAGCGACCGGCTTACTAGAGGTGCTTCAGTTATCCGTTGGCTTAGCAGGGTACGTCCGGCTATTTATTTTAAGGTCCTTGGGTCCTATCAAAACTGATTAGATTTTATTATTTATACGGAAAAGTTCGTTTTAGTCAAGCTAAATTTCCGACAGGTCTGACTCCCGAGTTTGGGGGCCCGGTGCACTTTACCGCTTAGTTCTCCACTTGCTATGCCACTGGTTAGATTTATGCTGACCAAATAATTATTACTACCACTAATTACTACTACCCTGACCAAAACATTAAATGTATGCAACCGTTTATAAAGCCCTATAGGTACTATAAAACACATCGCTAAAAGCATTTAAAACAACAAAAGCTTCAATATTTCGCCACGGCGGCGGCCGCGCGTGATTCATGCGATCCCATTATTGACAGCCAACGGTAATGGCGATTGATATACGCGCCGTTTAATCGATGCTTGCGCAATCGATCCATCGATGCCGCGCATCGAGCCCGTATCCTTCGGCCTTTCTTGTTTATCTCTTTCATGTTCAGTAAGTATAGGGATGTTTATGTAACAAGGTACAATTTTATATGAATAACCTTTGATTAGGACTGACTATTACAATTACTATAAAACGGCGCGCTTGCGTTTCTCGTTTTTAGCAATATTTTATTTTAATTAATTTGTGCAAAGGTATTTTTTGAAACTTGATATTTTACTGGTTAATACTTTTCTTTATTATATACAAAGGTACAATTTATTATGATTATGTATTCAATGTAAACGCTAAATTGATTATTTTGCATTTAATTGCAAAATAAGTTCTAACAAGATTTGGAGTAGACTGACAAGATCATCCTCGAATATTAAGTCACTGTGCACGGTCCATATGTTTGAGAGCTATATACAAACAGGCATACAAGTACTTATGACACCTCTATTCAAACGAGCCAAACGCTTATATCTATACAACACTGTATACCTAGCAAATAAATCTTTTGCATCTTTGAATCTTTAATCATATAAAGAGACACTAAGTATTAACTAAAAACAATAAATCTCTTTACATCTCAAAAACCTATAAGAAGTGCGTGAAACATCCTTATAGGCCGCGGAACAATGGAAGTGCAAATCATTAGTGGGCAGTAAAAAGCAGTAATTTCACGGGTGTTCGGGCCGGGCTGGGCACGTGGCGAGATGTGACGTTCCGTGCGTGCTTGATACTGGCCACTTGGGAAGTGTACTACTCTTCTTGAACTTTTCTTTTCTTCTTGAATGTCGTCTCCTCCGTACGACACAACCAATCTTAATAGTACTTGGATCCAAATTACTCATAATCTACCTTTCCCTTCCTCTATTTATTGTTAAAGGAGCCCTTTGTAGCGTACTCTACTTATTCGTAACTTTAGGAGGATTAAATAATTAATTTATATTATAAAACAGGTCCTTATAAGATGTTTCACTGTCGCAATGTTATCATAAAAAACTACTAACTTATAATTTTAAATAAGTTATATTATCAAAGCAGACTATTATGGGTTTCAATCAGATCCTTATTTATTTCGCCAGAGATACATATACAGACAAGATCGACAAGAGTGTAACCCTTAAATTAATGATGATGATGACATATACATATATATCAAAAACCTCATTATATGTATTCTGCTTCAACAGAAGATTTCTCCTGATTTCTTAACATCATTTAGTTTTATCAGTCATTATTGGTCTCCTGTTTCCAATACCTCAAAGTAATAATACGAGTATGTATTTACCCAGTCCGATTCACTCGGGGCCCTGGGCCCTGGTTCGACCCCAGGGAACGCCACGGCCGACCACCCGGTCATATAATTGCTACGCCCACTAGGGTTGCAAGTTAGTCAGGCTTAAAAAAAAGTATTTACGACATTGCAGAATTGACTAATATCGCATTACCAAAACGAGACACGTGCTCCGACGTGACATTCAGGGTATTTAATACTGTCCGTTGAGTGGACGTGTTCTTCTTGGATCTTTATTATTTCCTTCACAAATGTTTAAAAATGACTGACATGCAACTAATAATGAAAATCTTTAAGTTTTGAATAAGTCTTAATTTGTACGAAGAGTTTAGGTGAATATTGCTGGGAACGGCACATCACTAGTGTAGAAACTTTACAACTTGCACAGTTTTCTGTTCGGCGGCCTCAATAATCCTGACTTTATCTATTTGCGCAATGGGAAACATCTTTATCATAGGTTAATTAATTAATTAATATGTACTGTTCGGCATTTTGAAATTATTTAAAGCTAATAAACTTACATTTGGAACGCCAGATGCCACTAAATGATTACTTTATTACCCAATTAGGCTAGAATTAAAACGAGAAATATCGATGACCATTTTACGCGATTAGTTAGTAGCCAACCACTAAAATTAATTTTTAAAATATAGAATAGATCATATTTAATTATTATTTAAAATCCATAAATAAACGCAGTAAAGTCTTAGTAATACCAACAGTTTCAAACTTATTACGCATATGTATTTAAACAATTTGTTTATGTATATTTGTTCCTGAGTCATGGATGTTTTCTATGTATTTAAGTATTTGTATCTATTAAATATATCGTCGTCTACTTAGTATCCATAACACAAGCCTTATTGAGCTTACTATGGGGCTAGTTCGATTTGTGTAAGATTGTCTCCTAATATTTATTTATTTATTGCGTCAAACAATATAATATCAATTAAAACAGTTAAAACTTACACATATTCGATTTGCGATTGATGCAATGACAACTGCTATTTAATTCACATTCAAAACAGAAAATCAGTTGTTTGACCTGTATGTCAAAATGTACACGCATTTTTTAAATGCAGTTTCTTTAGACTATGACTAGCCGAAATCCTGTTTGGCTAGCTAATTATTACTAAATTTTGCAACTGAGTACGAGGGTCGTAATTCATTTTCGAGGGGTGAATTAACTGGTAACAATAAGAACCGGCCATCTTGCCGAACCGGCCACTTTACGCCCCTTATCTCGCCACTCTGCCCGAAATCTTAAATGATCCGTGTATGAAAGCTCATAATAATATGCGTTTAAATGCACATTTAAATCCTTTCAGCGAAATAGCATTAAACAGCTTGCGACTGTGACAATATTATCTTGAAAGGGTTCAATGTGGAATTTGAGACCGATACGTTATTGTACAAAAAAAGGGTATGGAGAAAGAGTTCTTTCGGTTTTGTGTAAATATGTATTTCAAAATAAGATTTATTTTACAGTTCCCTTGTTCAACAGGCAGTGTCTGTTTCTCTTGAGAAGTTGGGACAAGATAAATATTAATCGCTATTTATACAGCAATACCTACAATGTTTTTGTAGACGTCAGCAGGCTGTAGACACTAGCCTTACTAGACAATATAACGACCAGACAGCTTTAAGTTAAAAGCCATGTTAGAATTTCCTTCCACTTAAAGTCTTTTTAGCCTACTTAGGTCCGTTTTCTACGACGGAACCTTAGCATAAATTATAAACATTCACCGACTCAAAAATCGTGGGCATTTCGTCCTTAGCTTCCGATGCTTAAGGTTAAGTAAAGGTTTGATTGATTCTGGTTTCAACATTTACATTTCGTCTTAACAATTTTAAAGTTTCCGCTCCTAACCTCATATAGACTGTGCTTATGATTGGAAACGAAACTGTATTTGTTTGAGATAAAGCTTTTTTTTGGAGAGCAATTTGATTAGATGGTAGTTTGCGAAAGTTTTAAGTTCGTTTGCATTTAACAGTGGATATTGACCAACGATGTATGTATCGTAACAAATTGACTGTCAAACTTCACATGGGTTTGAGGAAAGAATTGATTGTAATTAATCGGCGTTGTCAATTTGTTTTGATCAGTTAAAGGGAAAATGATGTCATCACACCTTGACTTTATAACCCTGTTCGTGTGTTTAATCGTAATATTAGAGGATGTGAACACTGTTAACGGATTGATAAATGATAAATTTAACCACTTCATTAAATTAATTATCACTGCTATCAATTCTATTTATAGTATAAATACATATACAAAACGGACACTTGTTTTCGTATAAAGGATCATTTGTGCTGGTAAGTAAGCATTTTCACTTTTCGATGTAACTATTTGTTTTGATTAGAATAAAGTAGTTTTTTTGGTTTTACTTGTCCGAATAACGAGCACTATGGATTGATTGATTCCGAGCAAAAAAAAAAACCAAAATTACCCAATTAAAAAAAAATCGTAGGTAAAAGTGCCTACACAGAAAATTGAAATTGTTTAAGTATATACCCAAGTGTTGCATGTGTCATAAATTATTAGAGCTTGAGTACCGATAGGGCAAAACATTTTTTAAAGCAGATTTATTTATTGCTTTGGTCTGCGCACTGCGAGACAGATTGGCTGAGCTTCATTGGGGGCGAAAAATCAAGTTAGTAAAACGTGCCGTACCTACTTCCGTACAGTACGGAAGGCAAATAAGGAAGCCACCATACTAATTTCCTTCAAAAATACGTAATAAACAGCGTGTAGAGTACACGCGAGGAGAGGACTCCTAAGTTGCGATTATGACCATTTTACCCAAGGACCTTAAAATAAATAGCCGGACGGAGCCTCGCTAACAAAGAACTGAAGCATGTCTAATAAGCCGGCTACATATGCGTGCATGCTGCTCGGAATAGGAAAAAACTAGTTGATGTGTGCGTGCGGCTCGTAAGTACAAGCAGCCGGGTTATTAAAAATGGCTTCAGTTCTCTGTTGGCGAGACTCCGTCCGACTATTTATTTTAAGGTCCTTGATTTTACCCCACTGCGTAGTCTTAATTAAGAAACAAAGAAATAAACACTCGATTAACACTCATCGAGTCGATAAATCGGCACGTGAGACCCCCCGCACACCGATAATGCGATTATACGAGCAATGTATCGATAATTCATCATTCGTATCGATTATCGGCCGCTTTCACCGCAGTGTGGATGTCAAAGCCTGACGCTATTAAAAGTGTATCGAGCGTAATCGCGTCAAGTTTTGTTCTTTATTAATCCCTTTTGTAACAGACTGGTTTAAACTTTTGGTGATGGTTAATGATAATGAAATAAAACGGCGTGAAATAAATATGGATGAATAAGTACACTGTATTTTAAACATTAAGGAAGAGTAAAAGTTTTTGAGTTGAAACGGCTACGCCTCGTTTTTTGGGATTAGCTGAGTATTTGATTACTGATACAAAACAATACCTAGATCTAAGGTTCAACGACAAAATGCAACATTGCATATTCTACTCATTTTGTCTTGGAAATGGCCCCCGTTTCTATATTTTAAACAGAGTGTAGGCTGTGGTGTAGGTAAAGTTGTGGTACCGTCAAATGTGGGAACTTGGGAAGCTGGGACACGCAGGGTAACTATAGACAACAGTTTTTACAAAGAACTAAATGTAGGTAGTTGAAGGAAAGACTATGGGGCTGGTAGCCCAATATGCAAAGATTATAAACGGTACAGTGTAAGACAACAGCATTTCTAGAATTGGGCAGTATTTTTCTTGTCTAATGTTGTAATGTTACCCCGCGTGTCGTACGTACCCCCATATAACGGTATCTAAATGGTCAGTCACTAAATAAAATTTAAGATTTTGTTCAATAATCTCCTCCCTCCGTCTGTCTGTCACAGGACTCACAGGGCTGTATCTTTCGAACCGTAATACTTAGGTAGGTAGGTATTTATATTTATTTAACAAATAATAATAAAAACGAGATATAGTAAAAAAGGGGCCCATACCAAATTTCCAACTCGCTCTTGTCCGGTTTTTTTATTGAACATGACTACACGAAAGAGTCTAAATGAACGGTTTAAGACCGAACCGAAATTGCAATATTTGTAGGTTTTGTACCTTAGAATTATGATGATCAGTGAGTGAGTGAGTGCAATAGTTCTTAAACTACAAGTTCAAATTAAATGTTATTGAGAATATATCTAACTCATATTATACCCTATAGGTGTTGCCTGTACTAGGAGCAATAAATTAAAACGTAGATTGTACTCCTCAAACTGAACAACATTTGTTCAGCGACATTTAAAAATAACTTATGTTCTAATTTTTAGAACACTTTGAAGTTTATTTGAAGCCGCAATGTATGGCGATGTTTTTTGTTTGTAGCGTGACAAGCGATGTTAACGAACATTGAAAATACTATTTAATTTGTATGAAAAATATAAAATCTAAAGCTTACATATTTTTTTAAACTTGTTGGACGAAAGTTTTATTGTTTGATGAGTAGAATCTACGTTTTAATTATTTGCTCATGTTACAGGCAACACTAGGTATACTAACAAATTAGCTACCGATATTTTTAAGGTTGATAGAACTAAGCTTTCTGAGTTTATTTATGTATAAAACAACAAACAAATGATGTTTGTTTTTTTGGAGAAAATGAGGTAAACCAGGGGTCTCCAAACTACGCACCGGCAGCCATTCCAATCCGGCCCGCGGGAAGAAATCAGGAGGGCCTACCTATGATCCGGCCCGCGGCACAGAATAAGAATAGTACTATGTACAGAAGTCTCCTCACAGAACACAGAGCCCAGGGACCCCTGAGGGAAACAATAATTAGTGATGAAGACCTCTTTGATTATCTTATGGTTACTAATTTTTCAGTATGAATGAACTGGCCACTTAACAGAAAACGACGTCCACTTGACAGAAAATGTTCTTGTTAGTTAAATTAACAGCATGATTAAGTTTGGGTAGAATTTTAATTTATTTATTTTGTTTGGTAAATGAAAACCAAACAATTATATGAAAAGTTTTCTTTATTTCTAGTTAATGTTAATTATTATAACGTAAAGTATCTCCTCTTAAAATATCGGTAACTAATTTGTTAGCACCTTATATCGAAGCCGGAAAGCAAACACGTAGTAACTACGCACGTAACACGTTGTTACTATGTGTTTGCTTTTCGGCGTCTATATATACCTGAAAATTCAGGATTCTAGCTTTAGCCAGCACAAAATTACAGGAGGTTTAAAAAGGCCCAAATTGCTTGCAGAAAAGGTTGGGTACGGCCATGTCCCCCAGTGATATCCATTCCAATTTCCAGTTCATAATTGAGGCCTTTACGGCCATTCAAAAATTGCCATAGCGGACGGTATTTCACGTCCACACGGCGGGGTATTGGTAAAGTTTTCAACTAGCAATAATCGCACCTCGGATTAACCTCATTGGTTACGATATTGCCTCTGCGCAAAGTTAAGGAAATGGTAGAACGCGAGCCGGGTGATGAAACTGCGTTGAACAAACGATAGCGCGATCTATTTCGACGCCAGCGCCATCTGTTGCTGAAGCTTGCAACTACTTTTTCAAGTAACAGTTTTTGCGTAGTTCAATAATTCCCATGATTTTTGACTAAATATGAGCTAAAATCATAAAAAGTTAAATTAAAATCAATTTTTATTTTGTAAAGTAATGTACTGTAGTTTAAGTGAATTAGTATATCTGCACCATCAAGCTTCCTTGTAACCAGTTAATATTATTATACATATTTTTTTGTCCAGAATTCTAATTTTATCTTAAGATCAGAGCCTAGTTCGTGAACCTCATTCGGAGTAGATTTTATCAACGCTCGCATAAATTAAGTTATTAATTCTGGATCTATTCGCTTTATTTCACTTTTATCTGAAATATTATTAAAAAATTATTTCAATCCAAACTGTTAGAGACTGTGCGGAAAGAGAATAGGATTTAAATTGGGGGGCGCTGTAATGCTTTTCTACCGTATGTGCCGTATTTTCTGTTCTGTGGCCATACTGATTAGGTTAGTTCCGTTTTTCGCCACGCCTATTCTCTTTCCGCACAGACTCTACGGATGGTTTATGAAGAGTTATTTTATTACGATATTAAAATAATAGCCGCAGTTTTTTTTGTTTTTCTTAAATATCTCAGCGATTCATCCACAGTCTCACCGGATAGTAAGCGTCTGTGGTTAACAAAGTAACGAATTTAAGGGCATTTTTATTTTAAAATGTAGCCGGTTATGCGAAACTTAAGCTATGTTTAAACATCATCTAACTTGTCAGATGCTGACGAAATATATGGAGTTTGACATTAATCGTCAGTTTTGTGACGACATTTTAAATAAAAAAGCCCTTAAATAGTCAGGTACGATGTCGGGAGCTAATCCCATTTTAAGGAATGGTATGCTGACTAAACAAAACTCCCCTTTAATAGCATTCAGCTGCAGCTGCGAAAATGCTTGCACGTAGCGTTTTCTCAGAGGACGTTATGAATGGGCCGGCTGCAGTCACGACCGCGTATTGTGGGTTTTTTGTCCTGAGCCTTCCGTGTCGGAGGTCGGCTGACCGGGCGCTTCTCCAATGCTCACGACATCAGCATTTTTCCAAATATTCTATGGAACATTTGACAATACAGACATAGTGATAGCTAGTCTGCGCTTTAAGAAATTTCTCCAATTTTTGTCTTTTATCTAATGAATTAGAATGCGTGAAATAATATGTACATACGGTAGTGCACAGCACAAGTGACATTTTCATAATTTTAATTTTTTATCAGAAAACGATATCTAGTACAATCTAGTGACTTCATAAAATAATCGTGCCTTTAATAAAATGTTGAAGGTTTTTGTTGTTGTGTATCTTTATTAATTAAAGATAGTTTGAAGAATCTATAAAACAATATAAGTATTGATTCCGAACCCAATTTTACATGACAGAAAAAATGGTTTTAAATATTGATTACTTTACCATGGATTAATTTTATAAAAACCAAGACTTCATCTAGACGAGGGTTCAAGCGAAGATGATTAGTAGTAGGTCTGACTACTTAAAAGCTTAAGTTAATTTCGACACAGTACCCATTGGCCAACGCGGGTCGACGGTCGCCAGTCGTGACCCGATGCGCTCCACCGGTCACGATGTCAATCCGTCTATCTGTTCCCAACTACTGAATGAGACAGTTACCCCCAACAAAAAAGATTTCCACAAAATTCTCAAAAGAAAGAGGAAAATATTGTTAGTTAACCGTGCAATCACGATATCTACGTAATTTAAGTTATTTATTTTTTGTTGATTGCGGTCTTAGGAAATATGACAATTGGTTTCAATTTCACAAAAAAAATCGAACAAAAGCGTTAGAGAAATTATATCGTGCTATTTAAGGCAAATGATGCTACTCATAATCATGAGTATTTATTGTCTTACAAAAAGAATACTGAGGTGTAAAAAGTAATTGCTTTATATTTTTGAAAATAGATTTAAGAAAATAGTATCATCGCAGATAAAAATGATTTCAGAAGAAACTCACTATATTGAACTCCTGCCTAATAAGCAGATCATTCACCATTGCAATAAAAACATAGGACAAGACATAGAGTACTATGTCTTTACAACAATTGCTTTTTATCTGGGGCTCTGTGGGTCTAAGTGTAAACGAGCTCAAGTATTACAATAGATTTGTGACCTTTTGTACTTGTTTATGCATGAGTTGTATTGCTTTTCTTTGGATTTACATTTCACAGAATATCATATAAGTAACCGAACCTTATCCGCACGTTAACTAAAGAAAATAAAGTAGTATAACCTACAGGGGCGTATTTTGAAATTTGGCGCCCCGGGCCAATAATGTTTCGCCGCCCCAGAAGTCAAGGAAAAAAATTATTTAAATAAAAAAATACTCTACGTCTACTTATTTTTTTTTTCCGGTGTACTAATTTGTTTACAAAGCCATTAATGATGATTTCATTACTTATAATCCACTAAATTTACAATACCCATGAGACTAGAATTGTCTCTGTAGACCCAATAATTTCAGAGATAAAGCCTTTCAAAGTTTATCATTTTTTCGAACTTCGCATTTTTTTGCAATATTCTGTCGTTCTGAATGAATTTTGACCCTGATTCTTTGTAACCCCTGTTATACTATCGAAGCCTTGTACGTTATGGGATGTTATTAACCACATTTTCATAAAAAAAACCCGACCGCTGTGCACTTTGAAACTGCATAAAATCCGCCATTTTGTTTATTTTAACGAACTTCATACCCAGTGACACTCGCATCATCAAGACAAATCTAATGATGTATCATTTATCAAAATCGGATGTGCCGTTGAGTAGGTACGAGCGGACATAGGAACGGACATACATACATACAGGTCAAACACATAACCCTCCTTTGAGCTTCGCCGCAGTCGGGTAAAAAAGAAAATGAGAAGTGTGAACGATGATGTTTAATGACAAGCTAAGCTACGAATAATTAAATAAAAAAGGTAAGGACAAAAAAAGTTAATACGTTTATTTAGTTAGTAGCAACTCAAGTTGTTCAAAATCAACAAATTTAGTTATTTTAGCCCTCTTGGAAGGGTGGCACCGATCGCAGTGAGGATGATCAGCAAGTCAATGTCCTCACCAAAATTGCGAAGTTCGAAAAAATTACGAATTTTGAAAACCTTTATCTCGAAAACTTTTGGGTCTACAGAGATAATTTTATTATTTCATATTGTAGAAAATTTAGTGTACTTTAAAAACGTCTTGAGAAGGTACTATCAAAAATTAGTTCTTTAGGGTTATAATCGCCAAATTCGGAAAACCGAAATTTTCGCGATTTTTTTAGATTTTTGACAAAGTTGCGTTTGGCGCTCGAGGTCACAAACTTAGATTATTCAGTCAACATCATAAACAAGTCTGCAAAAAATCAGAACTACTGGATTTTCGCAAAGTACCCCGTACTTTCAGGTGACAAGGTGACTGGATACTTGCGTCGTTTTGCAAAATAGGCTTCAATATTGAGAAACCGCCCTCTCTTCACTCTGCGCCCCGCCCGACCGCGCACTTATTTGGAGCATGCCTATACTTATTGTACTTACCACGCCGTATGTTTTTAATAATAGACGCGCTCCGTATTGACGAAAATTAACTTAAGACCGTATTTTCGATAAAATAAAAAAGGTGAGAAGTAAAAGTCAGTTGAATGGTGCCAAAACCAGAATTAAAGGCAATCGGCCCGGGGCGGCTATGCCGTCCCTGGCCGATTGGCGCCCCTAGCCGATTGGCGCCCCGGGCCATGGCCCGCATGGCCCTAGGGTAAATACGCCCCTGATAACCTATTGACCCGAAATCTGCCCCTAATTTCAGTAATTAGTAATTACAGCACACATGACCGTGGCCTCTAGAATTAGATAGTAAGCTCTAATTCCATATCGCGGCCATGACACGTAATCGTAATCAATAGAATGATAGCAATCTTCATCCTTGAGTAACACCGAACACGTCCTAACAATAAATGCGGGTGCTTGAGACAATGGTGTCCAAATGAACTGATTTGGTTGTGTAAGCGCAATGGTAGTCATCGGTCATTAGGAGAATTTATGGGCATTGTGAATTTTAATGCCTCGTGAGACGGTGAAGGGTTGTTGTTTAGTCACGAAACCGTCATGATTTAGGTAGCACACTGCTTTTCTTTAAGCTGTGTTTGTTGAGATCTAATCTATGTTGACGAATCTAGCAATCATTGTTTAGCGGAACATTTTGTGCATAATAAAAGCCGAATTTTTGATCACCCAAATAGTCCCTCAATTACACCATAAAAACCAAATTTCTTCCAGTAAAAACAGTGATTTTTCAGTTTCTCAAAGCAGGTTTTCTTATAAAAGCTTGATATTTATACTACAAGAAGGAACTACTAGCGCCATCTAGGGACGCTTCTGGTAAAAAAATACTGCTTTATGTATTTTTTTCTAATTATGTGGACTTCGTATATAACAACCTCAGTCTGATCTAACAAGTATAATGCAGACGTCCCTTTAATTCAAAGATTAACATACTTTTATAGTTCACTTGGCAATTGCAACGTCAGATATCATTCCAATTTTGGCCACAGTAGTGATTTTTAATGGTAATTTGGGACTAATTCCTATAAACCCATGTACTTATTGCACCGCGAACTAAGATTAAAAAATAAACTAGAAGTTATTGTTTATGAACTTGGTAATGTGTGAGTAAATATAATATTCCAATAAAATTGTGTGCAATCGAGGAGTAATGCACTAACGAGATGTTTATACCATAGGGCATAAGCGTGTTTTCGTATAATAAACAAATAGTCATAAAATCTCATGAATGTCGGAATAATAAAAACATCGACCTGTCAACTTCATCAGGCTTTTAAATTGGAAGTTGATTAAAAACGCGTATCAAATTGCAAATAAAAAACGCAAGCAATAAATATTGCTGTGCACAGCAATTATAATAAACAACGTACATGAACACCTTTAGGCGCCATATGCATTAAGTGGGTGATTAAATCCGTTGTAATTTGGGTTCTATTGCTAATAGATGAAGTTGTAAAATGGCTGGTTAAGGGGTGGTGTTTGATGTTGTTTGGTAGCTGAAGCGCGAGGCGTGCGCAATAAACCTCGCGTCATATCCGCGTGCACGCACGCAGGCTGTCACAGCGACACATTTCAATTGCGGGAGCATTATCCGAGATAGCGCTATCAGTTGTCTGTAGTACAAGTTATAAGAGCGGTGTGATACAAGCCTCTACCTATATGACCCTTAATATACAGAGTCGCAGCTAGCTAAATATTACTTTGCTTGTTACGGGTTATCGGGGAAATTTCAAAATAACTGCAAACGTTTAACAGTACAAGTATGATTTATTAACTAAAGATGAAAAATATTAGATCTAACTTAAAACTAGTAGGACGCCAGGAGTGATTCGGAGCCTTAAGCAACCTGGAGCACTGCCTAACCACTGCCATAGACTAGCTCAGTCTTTGTTTAACCCGTCGGTAAAGGGCGTATCGGCAAGCTAAAATAGAATTAAACTTGCGTTAGGTCTATTTACACCGTCGAATCATTTCACTATATAGCGCTGCGTACAGTATTTAACAATATCGCACTCACCCCTTGGTACAACTTCGACGGCACGTAAAATATAAAACCGAAACACTGACACCAGTGAATGTCCATAGTTTAAAAATCACAATTTCGGTAATAACTTCCAATCACATATTTCTTAAATTATAATACAACGGGAGGGTGTGCACTCCTCGCCGCTCTGAGCTCGACCAGTCAAATTTCGCTAGTCATGTCATGACCCCAAACAATAATATTATAACTAACTACTAAATACTAACAGAAAAAGAAATAAACATAGAAAAAGTATTGACCCCGGCTGGGATTCGATCCATGGTCTGTCGACATAGAAGTCTAACGCACTACCACGGCGCTACCCGTGCAGATAACTTGTTGATCTAAATAAGTGACCAGTTACCTCACGGAACGTATCTGCTTACCTACGTCATAGGGTTCGGAATCGGAAACATTTATTATTATTATTATTTTACAATATACATCACTTAATTCCAAACTAATATAACATGCCCCCTCCCTCATTAAAATAAATAAATTTAATTTATTTATTTTTTACATGATAGGGCTTCAAGTCTTTAATGTGCCATACACCAATGTCTTTACCGTGTGCATTATTCAGTCTAAAAACAATATCTGACCGTTTTTCAACTATAATTGCCCTTTCAAACTTTGGTGCCAACTTAGCCATGAACTTATTGTTAGCGTTTGATAAATATTTGGTTCGTTTCCAGACTGTATCACCTAGTTGAAATGTCCCAGAACGTGTTTTTTTATTATAATGCTTGCTGCTCTCCCAATGTGCATGTTCAATTCTCTGTTGTACCGTTCTGAAAACTTTTCCCCTTTCTTTGAGAGCTTCAAGATAACAGCCCGTATCTACTAAATCACTGTCTGCCGGAATCGATATTGGTTGCTCTAATGGCGGTAGTGTTAAGTTGGAAATCGAGGTTTCCCTGCCTAAGAATAAGTACGATGGCGTATATCCAGTAGACTCATGTACTGATGTCCGAATAGCATGCCCTACCTGGTCTAAATTACTGTCCCACTCGTTATGTTTCTTTGATTTTATGTATGACGAAATCATGGTGCCTATCACCCTATTCACCCTTTCTGTGGGGTTGCTCTGAGGATGATAAAAGGGGGTGAACATAACCTTTGTATTATATTTTCCAGTTAAGTCTTTAAACAGATGAGACTCAAATTGTTTGCCGTTATCGCAAACAATGGCCTTAGGAGCTCCATATAACAAAAACTGTTTTTCCACAATTTCACACATCTTATCAGCCTTGCCCGTTCGAAGAGGAAATAACAGAGTGAATTTACTAAATAAGCAAGTCATGACTAATAGCATTGTATTACATTTTTTACTTTTTGGAAAGGGACCCATAAAATCCATTGATACTAGTTGCCAAGGATGTGATACGTCTCTATGCTGTCCCATGTGTCCAAGAGGCATTTTCTGTGAAACCTTATGACTAGCACAACACTCACAAGAATTGACATACTGCTTAACGTCCCTCAAAATACTGTGCCAGTAGAATTTCTGCTTTACTTTAAAATATGTTTTCCTAATTCCTAAATGACCTGAAGTTGGACTATCATGGCATTCTTCGAGAACTTTATTACGCAAGGGTTCAGGAACGTACAATTTCCACAGATCATCTTGATGTGGAAATTGTTTCATTGGTACCTTTTTATAAAGGCGACCCTCGGAAACTAACCAATCAGAGTTGTGATTCTCAGAAGACACCTTTGCTACCTTATTTCGATACCAGGTATCCTTATGCTGGTCTGAAATCTCTATGATGTTTACCTCATCACTGACATTTACTGCAACACCTCTGGACAAGGCATCTGGCACTGTGTGACACTTACCGGGTCTATGGATGATGTCAAAATCAAATTGCTGTAACTTCATAGCCCAGCGTGCCAATCTACCATGCGGATCTTTCATTTTGTGCAGCCAAAGTAAAGCACTGTGATCCGTTACTACCGTAAAGTGAGTTCCATCAATGTACGATCGGAACTTCTCAACCGCGTATACCACACTTAACAATTCCCTTTCTGAGGCTGAAAACTTCCGCTCCCGGTCACTTAGTTTTCGACTTAGATACGCGACAGGTTGCTCAACATCATCCTTTTTTTGACAAAGTACTGCTCCAATACCAGTATTTGACGCATCACACTGAATGATGAACGGCTTTGTGTAATCCGGGCACAAAACTACCGGAGTAGATGTTAATAGCGTTTTCAAGTTCAACCAAGCAGTTTCTGCGTCATCTGTCCAAATCAACTTCTTTGTCCTTTTGCCCTTACTTAAATCATGCAGTGGTGCGGCGACATTCGCGAAATCTTTAACAAATCGTCGATACCAACTTGCAAGTCCGATAAATCTTTTCAATTCTGTAAAAGTCGTTGGTCTAGGAAAGTTAATGATTGCTTCCACCTTTTCCGGATCCGTTCTAAGTCCGTTTTCATCTATGATGTAACCCAGATATCTTAAGCTGGATCTAGCAAACTTACATTTGTCAACATTGATTGTCAAGTTTGCAGCCTTTAAAATATCCTTGACTTTCTTTAGTTGAGTTAAGTGCTCTTCGAAATTCGCCGAACATATCACAATATCATCAAGGTATGCCCACACTTTATCATCCTCTGCATTAAACAAAATATCCATAAGTCTCTGTTGCGTCTGCGATGCATTTACAAGCCCAAATGGCATGACCTTGAATTGAAATAGGCCCCGGCCAGGCACTGCAAACGCCGTCTTCTCCTTACTAGCGTCTTCCAGCTGAATTTGCCAGAAAGCTGATTTCAGGTCGATAGTGCTTAAAAACCTGGCGTTCCGCAAATTATCCAAGATATTGGTTACTCTGGGCAATGGATACGTATCTCGTATAGTGACCCGGTTAAGCTGTCTACTATCTAAGCACAATCTATTCTCTCCATTTGGTTTCTTTACAATCAAGACAGGCGAGCACCATGGACTGAAAGAAGGCTCAACAACATCCTTCTCCAACATGTCATCCAGTTCCTTTTCTATAGCCTTCTTTATGACTGGTGAGAAGTTGTACTGTTTTTGGTGTACGGGTTTGCTGTCTGCCGTATCAATGGTGTGCTTTAAGACTTCAGTTCTCCCTAAACCAACGCCAATCGAGAGTTTCATTTCGCTTATTACACTTTCTAAGCAATTCTCCTGGTCGCAGGACAGGTTTTCTCTTGATATTATTGTGGGATAATTATCCTCTATGATACCTATTTCCGTTTTACTATGCACCAAATCACCCTTAAATTGCAATGCCACACCAAATTCATCAAAGAAATCTTTCCCTAAAATTAGCTGCTGAGTAAGTGCGGGCATGACCATCACCGGTAAAACCTTAAATTGCTCATCAAAGCTGATGGGAACGTCTATTATTTCTGTAACCTTATGTGTTGCACCATCGGCTGTCACAATCCCCATAGACCTTGTATTCGAGGCTCTGAGCCCCAGTCTGTGTAAGATGTCAGCAAATTGTGCGCTAACAACGGTGCGATTCGCCCCAGAATCAAGTAACCCCTCACACCTATAACCTAAAACACTTAACCTAATATATGACCGATTATCATTAACCCTGGTAACAAGTAAGGGACATACATCTCCATCGTTATGTATAAAGAACTTATTAACTATACCTAACCACGTCTGCCATTCACTGCTTTCACGATCTAGGGAGAAATTTAGTTGGCAGAATTCGAATTTCCCCCTTGCGCGTTTCCCTTACACTCGCATTCTGCTGACGTCTTACCAAACCTTCCACACCTATAACAGAAAAGTCGCTGCTTAGGAACAGAGCATTCTCTAAAAGTGTGCCCACTTTCACGACAATTCCAGCAACGCCTGTCCGATTGTCTACTAGCGGCTATGTTACGACTAGAGAATGATCTTCTTTCTGCTATCTCCCCTACATCACAGACCACTGGCTTTATTTTTTCGGACACTAGTGTGTAAGCCAAATCTGGCTCCAAAATATCCCTGCGCACCTCTGGTTGTTGAAAACGATCACAATTAATCTTTGTTCTTTCTATAAGTCTCAAAACATTAGTTAATTCCGGAACAGAGCTAAAATTGTCCCTGCAAACTGCTTGTTGGAAGTATGGCTGCAAATTCCTAAGTATGATCGAAACCTTTTCATTATCTGCGATTTTATTTGGCAAACGGTTAAACATATTTTGCATTACAGAGACATACACTAACACCGACTCGTTACGTCCTTGTGTCCTAGCCCTTATCTCTGCTAGTAGCTCCTCTTGATAATAAGGCCTCTGAAATGCCCGCTTGAGAAGTATAACCAGTTCATCCCCACTATTGGCAAATTCCTTATTGGCCCGGTACCAAATTAAAGCATCCCCTTCAAAAAAATCGATAGCGTAACGAAACAAATCCACCTCAGTCGCATTTCTTGCATCCTTGAGTTCCATAACCCGTTCGAGAAATGCATTAACACTCGTGTTATTTCCTCCCGAAAACTTAAGACCCCACTGATAAATAGGCACCAATTTTCGTTTCGGTAAATCATAATCTATAGTTGACGTGCGAGCTAATTTCGATTGGCCACAACTACCCTGGTCCCAATGATCGTCTGCAAAAGACACACCTCTTTCTAACCTTTTTACTATATCATGCACGTTACTATCTACATTTCCCTTCGAAACACTGTGTGATTGCTTGGAAGAGCTTGCCTCATTTTCCAATTTCTTTATGATTTGCAACCCTAGTTCTCCTAATGTCTGCTCCAGCACTTCTTTATCACTCGCTGACAAGTTTTCATCCTCAACTATGTCGTCCTGACCCTCTAACCTATCTAGTAATACCTGACACTTTAGTAATAGCTCTTCTTTTCGAATGCCATCCTCCTCCGCCTCGTGTATTATCAAAACTATCCTATTTTGCACATGATACAGCCTGGAAACTAGCCGTTTAAACAAAGTTTTATCTGGTTTTCCACTCAATTCTGCAATATAATTTGAAAGAACATTTATCTTCGCCGAACATATCTCGAGCTCAAATTTTACCGAGCCTGCCTGCGGAGCCCTAATATCTTGATTGACCTCCTCGGACTGCATTAACTCCCGCAGTAACCTTTTCATAACCGGTACAGTAGTCTTTAAAGCAACACCCCGGCAAGCTAGCTCATACTCTAATTCATCTTTTAATAAATAGAAAGGATCCATTATGTTATACTCGAAACCTTAATAAACACAGTATTAAATAAGAAAATAAAAAAACTTGGTATTACTTCACACACGGCAAGACTAACGTAAAACCTTACTACAACTAAATTTATAAATAAGTGAATCCACGACCGACAAACGTTCAACAATCCTACAGTAAATACTAATTATTAACTCTTATTTTCTAAGTAGAACAATGGTAAGAATGCCAAAACCTTAAAACAATGCAACAGCTAGCTAAAAAGTACATAAGTAAAAACAAAATCTTGTAAGCGATAGATGCATTGTTTATCCGATTAATATATCTATCCTACTATCTGACCAACACACAAAAAAAAACCCTAACCTATATGCACCTTTTACTAAACTGTATATATTAATATGTGCTATTTATCTAAACCTAAACAAAAGTTATTCAAAACGACAAATCACCTTTAACCTAAAAACCAACAACAGAAATAACTACAATTTATCATGAAATGTAACTGAGATAATCAAACTACAAAGTAGCAAGTCACTGTAATTGTTAATGCACCAACCCAATAACCACGCACTATTTTAACGTTGGGCGCTATTTTGTTACGGGTTATCGGGGAAATTTCAAAATAACTGCAAACGTTTAACAGTACAAGTATGATTTATTAACTAAAGATGAAAAATATTAGATCTAACTTAAAACTAGTAGGACGCCAGGAGTGATTCGGAGCCTTAAGCAACCTGGAGCACTGCCTAACCACTGCCATAGACTAGCTCAGTCTTTGTTTAACCCGTCGGTAAAGGGCGTATCGGCAAGCTAAAATAGAATTAAACTTGCGTTAGGTCTATTTACACCGTCGAATCATTTCACTATATAGCGCTGCGTACAGTATTTAACAATATCGCACTCACCCCTTGGTACAACTTCGACGGCACGTAAAATATAAAACCGAAACACTGACACCAGTGAATGTCCATAGTTTAAAAATCACAATTTCGGTAATAACTTCCAATCACATATTTCTTAAATTATAATACAACGGGAGGGTGTGCACTCCTCGCCGCTCTGAGCTCGACCAGTCAAATTTCGCTAGTCATGTCATGACCCCAAACAATAATATTATAACTAACTACTAAATACTAACAGAAAAAGAAATAAACATAGAAAAAGTATTGACCCCGGCTGGGATTCGATCCATGGTCTGTCGACATAGAAGTCTAACGCACTACCACGGCGCTACCCGTGCAGATAACTTGTTGATCTAAATAAGTGACCAGTTACCTCACGGAACGTATCTGCTTACCTACGTCATAGGGTTCGGAATCGGAAACATTTATTATTATTATTATTTTACAATATACATCACTTAATTCCAAACTAATATAACATGCTTATCCACTAAAATGAGTCTTGATTAGAAATAACAAGAGGTATGTTCTGTTGATTTTAACTTTCACGATTTTCACTCATTATTATAACAAAACGGGACTTAATCGCGCAAAAACATGCTATTACCTCAACGTTTCGGACGTGCCGTGACGTCCATGGTAGCGAAGGGACCAAAGGGAGAATGGTCGAGGTAATAGTATGTTTTTACGCGATTAAGTCCCGTTTTGTTATATATAATAATGAACAATATGTTATGTTCCTTAGAGTATTTAAATTTAATACACCCGCTCTCCCTCTCCACAAAGAAATACGTAAGTAAACAATATACCACCTCAATTTAAAAATACCTCGACAAATGTATCATCTCTCTACGCAGCATCATCAGCAGATGCTGGAGATGTTGATTATCCGGCGACTACATGACTAGGCAGCTGAAGACTACTCGTTGAATAGCACAGTACCTAACATTCAGAGACAGAGAGAGAAAGAGCGAGACAGAGAGAAACTTAGTATAGTAATTCCGCAAAGTAACGCCTCATCATCATCATCAGTCGAAAGATGGCAATTGATGGACCAGTCTTGGTCGGCTGCCCCCATCGAGCGGTAGTCTGTTTATAAAAAAGTCGTTTATTTAATTTGAGGGGATATCAGGCCCTTTAATTTATAGACTGAGGTATATTAGGTACGTTATCATGATTTTTGCTACCATTCCTCTCTGTATAACTTTTTACTTGGTAAACTTCATAGATGGCGTAACCTACGCAAAAAAACACATTTCAATTAAGTTTTCATCATTTGTCCTGAGAAATATAAGTATGGATGAAACAAATGTATATTTTGTACCATACCCGAATACAAGAGACAATAAGCAACCAGATCGCGGCCGGAGCGGGTCACGAACCCAGGTGGCCCAGTTTTGGGGTCACCGGCTACCTAGCGACGTGTGGGTCATAGGTTTCATAAGGGCCTGCATTGTGGTGCAACACTGCGGCCAAATTTATTGCTTTATTTGAGACTACGTGTGTTAGATCAGGTCAGTGCAGAGGGACAAGAAATCAGTCATTTACCTTATGTTTTCATGAAAACAGTTGGTTTCGGTGGTACTGATCATATAAAAAATCTTTGTATCATAAATACAATTTATACAATTTGGTAGTTTCTAATGTGTCTGTGGAAGATATTTTTCTTCAAAATATTCCTGCAGTTTATTTATATTTTCAGGAAAACAGTTGGTTTCAGTGGTACTGATTATACAAAAAATCATTGTGTCATAAATACAATTTGGTAGTTTCCGATGTGTCTGTGGAAGATATTTTTCTTCAAAATATTCCTGTAGTTTATTACGAGTAGATCCATTAAAGTAAAAAAGTAAATGCTTAAATAATAATCTTGCGGGCACTATTTATCAGGTAATAAATAAATAAAATAAAAAAACCTTTTATTCCAAGCAAACGTTACATACACTTATTTTACATCTGATTGTGCAACAAAAATGAAACTAATTATTTGAAATACTAATAATCACATAAATATATTGTATTATTGTTATTGAACAAAAATTATACATTATTTATACAATTGCAAATTATTATTACTAATATTTTATTTAAATTGTTGCATTTAAGCATGGACTCCCCTTAGGTAACGGCCTCCTCCAAACTCTCATCATAATCAACAAAAAAAATTAAAAAATACAGTTACATTGAGTGCCTCTACTTTGTTTTTTGAAGTCGGTTAATAAATAGATCCACATAAGTAAAAGTATTAGGATTTACAAATAAATAATACAATTTGCTCGGAAAGTTGTAATTTAATAGTGGCCTACTAGCGCCATCTATTGTGCAGACTGTTAACTAAAAATTTATGTGGATTTGTCTTTAGAAATAAATATAGTATGATGAAAAATATGATTTACGCATTATAATAATCACTGCTAATCTTGGTAGTTTTACTAAATGCAACGTTGATGACGTTGATGTTGTAAAAAGTAAAGGACAAATTATTTTTTGGGAGCACTGCTTGTGATTTAAGACGTATTTCAAGGATATTTGAAACAAGTGGTATTCTTAATATTGCGACATAAGTTATAACTTGCATTTTATGATGTTTAATACGATAACTTGCAAAAAAACTGGCAAAATACTGCAGACTACTAGCGCCATCTAGTAGACGTTGACAGTCAATGATTCCGAGACATAAGGGAGGGACGGGAAAAAGTTCATGAGAAAGATATTTATATCAAAATCGCATACAAAGAAGTTATTAAAATCATAAGATAAAATATTTAACATTAAGTTGTCTGAATCCAGTTTACGAATGAAGAGATGGACATAGAGATACGGAGCATACTTACAAAACAATAGCAATCCAATTCCTTTCTCAATCTTTAGATAACACATGACTGTCGCAATAATGGGTTCCAAAATTGAATGATTAATTCAGTAATTATCAAAGTGCCTATGTAAACATTATATTGCTCCACTTTCCTATCGTGATCAATGGATATATATCAGTAATTTCTATCCGGTCTGTCTGTCCGAGCTCCATTGTTTTCTCGACTCTATCAATCACAATTACGGATGTGGCTTAATCACGTTTATACTATTAATTGATTTTAATACGTCCAAGGTTAGGAAGTTTATTTCCATAAGTCGATTGCAACGGTATGCTGAGAAGTTTTGCAGATCCGTGAATGGATCCCAGAGATTTTATAATGTTCTAGGAGGTCAAGATGTAAATCAAATGCATATTATGCTTCTATAACCCATTCTTTATTCAATGGTTTATGATAGCTGTTCTGGCGTACGCCAAAAACCGCGTACAACGCGATTTAGCTAAGTGGTGCACCTAGTGGCTATAGTGTCAGATACAAACGAGGTGCAAAATCAGATTAACCGAGCAGCTAGGAAACATAAATGTCACCTTATCAGAATATTGAAATAGTTGCAGATATGGTGTCCGATAGATAATATCTCTAAAGCTACTAGACATTGCCTAACAACAAAAAATAGGTATATTAAATATACATAGGTGAGGCATGTTATTTCAAATACTAACAACAAACTAAACGAGTCACGAATATGTTCTAAATGCTCGAATATGTTTCAATTCTGTTTAAAAAATACACTTTCACGAACAGAGGGAAACCTTTACCTGTGTACCCATCCCATTATGTTCATATTCTATCTGCCGTTGTATGGCAATTATTTCCGATATGTTTTAAATATACTATATCTAAATGTGAAGAAAACAAGCAAGTATATATTTACACACAAAAGTGAGAAAATTACTAAGACATAATTAACACATCTTAAAGCGCAATTAGACAGAGCAATTCTATTGACGATTACCGACATAATCAAAAAGGTTGTATCAGCCGTTGAAACTCAGGTATATTGACGCTTTTCAGCTAGTACACTAGGTAACTACGACACGACGGTATTAAGAGGAAACAGGAGGGCAGTTTTTCCATACAAACGTAGTCCCCTGTTTCCTCCCTGGATAATGCCAGTAGAGCAATCAGTTTTTGTCCAAAAATCTATGGCTACTATTGATATGTTCCTATGTTTTCCTTTTTACGATAAATTGATTCTCAAAAGAGATATTAACCTTCAAAAACCTAAAAAAAAAATGCCAGATTTTCCGCTGTGTTCACACATCCAGAAAACAAATTTGACTAGATTATTAAAAAAAAGGAAAACATAGGAACACGGCCAAAGCCTTCCTTTAATGTTTAATGAAAAAAATAGTTAAATAGGTTAAGTTTTGGGGAAGAAATCAGGGGACTACGAAACGTTGTTTTCATGAAATTTTAAAAGGTATTTTCGGTCCAAGCTGCAGTTGTCTCTATCGCGCTCTGCGGGTGAGAGGCGGGCAGTGCGGGATAGCGACACATTTTACAAATACCTAATTTTCAATTCTCTCGACCTTACTATTTCCTCTTAATCTAAGGAAAAACGGAGTGGCCCGATCGATTGTAAGTATTTATTACAGCCTTTAGAAAAGCTATAGTGGCAGTTTAAAGGGCATTATTAGCGATTGGCAGTACTTAATTTGAAGATTATTCTATTAGGGTTTGGATTTATCTCCTGAGGAGGCTCTTTGCCTTTCTTTCAATTTGAAGTATTCCTGCTGTGGTACATGCTATTCATGACAATGTTCTGATACGGTGAAGTCTTTGGATATAAATGTCTTGCTTACAATTTGACCTTTTTATAGCTGTCCTTTTAAATCGAAAACGCATAAAGTGGACACAACATGATCTTTATATCACGATATTAGTTATACGTATTCCACTAATATTATAATTGTGAAAGTTTGTGAAGATGTTTGGATGTGTGTTACTAAATAACGCGGTAACAACTTGAGATGATATTTGGCATGCAAGTAGACCAAGTCTTGGGTTGAAACATAGGATACTTTTTATCTAGGCAAAGAGTTCCCTTGGAATAGTAACGGGAATAAGGCAGGCGAAGCCGCGGGAAAATCCTATATCTAATAAATACACAGTATCAGGCAAAGATCGAATAATGTTATCATTATTTCAACCTGGAGACGTCCACTGCTGAACTTATAGGGTCCTCCAAAGAATTTCCCAACGAACAGTTGCATGCCTTTTGCCTCTATCGACTGCCAATGACCTTAACCAGGTCGTCAGACTCTCTTGTGGGTGCCGACCCACGCCAGGTCTTTCGGTTCGGGGTCTCCATTCGAGAACCTTTAGGTAAGCCCCGTCAGCAATGGATTCTTCGAGCCATATGCCCAGTTCATTGCCACTACAACTGCTAACTCTGGCAGCACAATAACAACAAAGTTGTATGGTGAGTTATATTGTATTCTTTAACAACATTAGCCCACTTGAACGGATAATAACTATAAAGCCTGAAACACAGGGCTAAAATTTGATGAGAAAGAGATAAAAATGCTTGATTGTTTACAATTAAATTTAACTAGTACCGACAAACTGCCAAGAAGATCAGTTTTAAAAGATGAATACGAATACACCTCATGTAATCCAATACAAAATTAAAACGCTTTACAAACAAACACAAACCAAGTGTGAACGAGTGACAGCTAACAAAACGCAACGAATGTCACACAGGCGAAATAAATCGAGTAAGGGAATAATGCATTTCGACTGCTTATTTTCTGTAGTTCTAAGGTGTTCTTTACGCGGATTTCAAATTTGAACTTTATTTCACCCGAATTAAGACTGGTTTCGGCATTATACATTCGAATATAGTACGAGGATCAAAAAGTAAGTCGTAGATTTCGCTCGTCCCCGTTTTCGACTCGGTGTTCTAGGGCGCTGCATCTTGATACGGTTTCGTGGGAACACTTTGAACATTCGAGGTCTAATTTATTGCCTAGCCGTGGTACAGGCGACTGACGACTCTATCCGTGCAGAAATGAAAACGCCTAAATCTAGTGCGATGTGTATGCCTCGTGTTGGAATGTGGAGCGAGTGTTTTAGTCTAAAGCTTTGCTGCTCCAGTGCATTTGTCTTTTCAATATATCTATCGGGACACCTTGTTTTCTTACGTAAAAATAAACGGGGATATAAATTATAATGAGCGCCTGCTGGTGGTCGGGCCTTTAGTTTAGTTACTTAGCGTCGTTGCAACTTTGTATACGTGGAAGAAAATATCAGCAGGTTAGGGCACCCGCTACTGTTAGGCGCGATCAAACACAAAGATTTGTGGATGACTGCGCAACGCTGCAAAATATCGTGTCATTTATTTCATTCACACGGCGCACATCAGTAAATCAGATTACTAAATCGTCTAACCCTCGCTTACTAACTTCGGTGGCATAAATAAATACGAACGTGCCAAATGCAGCACGACCTGCAGCATACTAGTTAATTTAAATGACAGTTGCATCGTCAGTGTTTGCCAAAATCACACAAACTAACCCTCTTATGGCGTGAAAATAGGTGCTATTTTTGAACGTTGTTGTTCAGACCTCATTGGGTTAGATTTAAGCGACACTTTACAAGTGTTTAGTCTGCGATTTCAGATAGTGCTGGAAGTGCGATCTGAAGCAATTTCATTAAAATAGATTAATTGTTCGAGCTGGCAACATTATTTCAACTTTAATATTGGTTAACTTTCCCATTGCATATAATCGTGATATTTCTTCAGTCTCTATTTATATTTTGGTAAAACATTTTTGTATTTGTAACTAGACAAGGTAAATAATAGAACGAAGGTAAATATATGGAATTGAGGAATAAACAACCTTATTAGAGTCACACATCAAACAATAACAACGTTTTTGTATGTCAAGATGACTGGCCGTACATTATAAAATGACTTCACACAGGCTCCATATGAATTATATTTCCTCTAGGCTGAAACACAAATTGATTCGTCCGCCTAGTAACCGACAAGCAACGTTCGTATTCGCGCTCGGGCATTGCTTGTTACATGTAAGACATTGGCTGCCCGGCTGATTCATGGTTCATTCAGCATGTGCCATTCATGTCCGACATACTCCATCCTTGCCTGTAATATAGCCTACATGTTAAGAGAATGGTTAATATACCTAAACAAATAATACTTGCTAGCCTCAGAAGTTAACATTCCTATTCAATCGTATAATGAGCTTTAAGCTATAATCAGATGTTAAGTTTTCCTTCGGATGGTTGCAAGTAAAACATGCAAAATATATTGATTGGTTAAGTTATCTGAAATAGTATTGTACTTAGGTATGTAATGTTTAATAAGCATTTACGTATTGACTGTACAGATTTTTCAGTATCAACAAAACTGCCAGGATTAGTTTGCAAGATCACGACCACCAATGGTCTAGTTCTAGAAAATTCTATTTTTGTTGATGCTCCTTCAAGATAACGTTCATTGGGCCCTATCATGGTATAATCTAGCACGACCGATAAATATAGAGACCAGGGCTTCTATTCGACACTGTCACACTTATATAGGAGTCAAGTTAAGGCGAGTGATATAGCCGCCTTGCCATTTGGCTTGGTGATATATCTTTCGTTCAACAAACGTCAAATTAGGGAAACGAAAGGGAGATCACTGAAATGATACTCACCAACGACCATTTTTAGTCATCATTTGTTGTACTCCAGGGAGATGATGAAAACGGTTTCACTGTTAAACTATTGAGGTATGAGCAAAACAGTATATAATATAAAAGTATTATAATTATAATACATCTTTCATTCCATATGATATGTCTTAAGTGATACCTACAATTGCAGAGTTTAAGCTTTAGGATATGATTTAACAGGACGTGCTACGATACGATATACGTATCTATATTTAGAACAACCCGTCATAAATACATGCGGTTGCATAATTAAAACAGAAATTTATATTCAAGAAGCAACTGATATAAATAATGGTTGGTGTAAATGTCCACATTATGGATATATCAATATGAAATAGCGACACAGCCAATTCAATCAGTAATATATGGGAGGATAAACGTTCCTACGATTCTCTGTTTAATTTCTTGCCAGTGTTAAAAACTGCACTTCGATAGTTGAAGCTGTGTGGCTAGAAAGCGTTTAAGAGCAAAGGCCATTTATCAGGGACCTTTAAAGTACAGTTTAACTAGTTGGAAATTTCTATTACAAGCTGGAAGGCTGTATTAAGGTATCTGATTGAGAAGAGTAGATTCAATATATCTTTCCGGGCGTTAATAGCGTGGAAGTATCGACTCCCCTATTATTTTGTCAAGGTGCGAATTTATAGATGGCAGTTGTAACGGTTAACTGTGTTGCTAAAGGAATGGGCCGTAGTGTTATATAGGGCGTTTGTTCATACGACAGTGTTGGGCTGTTTGATACTATCGGATCACAAGCTTTGGATAAGCAAAGGGTGCTCATATTTTATACAGCAGTCACAATATATTAGAATCTAAATCAGCTGATAGCGCATGATCTCCAATGGCGATAAAGAAAGCTTCACTGACACACTTGTACTATGTTAAACTAAAAGAGCGCGCTTGTATAAAGCTTCAAAAATGATTCAAGAGTCAGCTTGGCCCATACAATGCTGGGTTCGTCGTACAATACTTCTAGATTTTTCCATAACTGTCTAAAAAGTGTCAGTCTTCTAGAAGTTTCCGAAGATAACTGAGTAATTAATTACGTCGACGATTTGTAAGAATTCTGTTTCCTATGGCATAATCGTATACCTACCTGCGTTTAATCGAAGATGCATTACCTACAAGGTTTAATGTTTGGAGCAACAGCGCTCCGCTGCGACACCTCCCTGTTGTACCGAACCCTAAAAAGGCCCATTGAAGTGGAGGTATGAGAGTGTTAATCAAACATTGAGCACCGCACCGACCGCAAGCCATAAGTCCTCGCATTGCTACAAGCCTAACGAGTGATTTCACGGCACACGCGCATCCTTTCGCCACGGCTGTCGGGGCCCTCGATCACGCCGCCATCTTGTGGAGCATGCGACAGATTTGTTGCGTCACACGACCAACAATATGGCGGATCGTGTTACACTGCCCTAAATCTCTTTGTTCTTTGATTTGTATGCTCTTGTGAGGAGTGTTTGTAAATATTGGATTAAGATGGTTGCAACTTTGGACGACTTTGTCATGCATCAAGTTTTACAGTAGAAACAATTGAAAAACAATGATTTATTACCCGATGGGGAGATGGACAGATCAGGTTCAGTAGATGTTTCCTTGCAATAATGCACCAGGAAATCAGTTCTTAGAGAAGAATGGCTACGCATCGTAAAGAGGGCCAGGGCCACCGACACCTGAAACTTCGACCACGACCATTCTGTCAAGTGACCAATGAAGGGGAAGAAAACCCGGTCAAGTGCAAGTCGGACTCGCGCACCGAGGGTTCCGTACAAACTCGTTGTCAAACCTGGATAATTCAAGATAAACTGCATGGTGGGACAAACTTAACTTTGCTCTTGAAAAACTGTTGTCCCCATACATCGACATATGTCGCGGTTATTTTAGTAGGAGCAAATATGCAAATTTCTAAAAAGCGCTGCAAGTTATGGAAACCGTGTTATTTTTCCTGTAATATTTAGGATGATATTAATAATCGGTAATAATTACAGATTTTTCTGTTCAGTAGCTTCGGAGATAATAAGAGGGAATGGTATATTTTTTTAAATACATGTCTACGAAAAAATTGTTTTGGAATCTACACATTAAGCCCTTTCATTTGATATGCTACTCGATATAATAGCTCTAGTTTTGATTTTCGACATCCCATTTCGGTCCCCTTTAAAGAAAAAAGTAAAAAAGGTATAAGATTTTTTTTCTGTCCAATAGGCTTGGGTTAGCGATTTTTAACAATATTCCAAATTTTAAGTCGATAGCATCAGTAGATCCTGATATATCTTGCTGTGACAGACGGACAGAGTCGCACCATAAGGGTTCCTTTTTACCATTTTGGTACGGAACCCTAAAAAGGGGTGTTATAAATAAATAAATAAATATTAGGGGACAATCTTACACAAATCGAACTAGCCCCATAGTAAGCTCAATAAGGCTTGTGTTATGGATACTAGACGACGATATATTTAATAGCTACAAATACTTAAATACATAGAAAACATCCATGACTCAGGAACAAATATTCGTGCTCATCACACAAATAAATGCCCTTACCGGGATTCGAACCTAGGACCTCTTGCTTCGTAGGCAGGGTCACTACCAACTAAGCTAAAGCGGTCGTCATATTGTTATCGTCATATGTTATAAATTGAAAACCCATGTGCGTCATACTTTCAGCCAATAGCTGTCTGTCTACACGGCATCGTAGCTCTCAAAGACTTGGACTGATTATTAACTATAGATGAATTGCATTTGTAGTTGTTGTAGGTACCGTTCGCAAAAAGAGAATAATTTAAGTTGACATTATTTTGGTGTTTACTTCTTCAATATATAACACACCTCTTTTTATGCTGATAGTATGGGAAAATAGATTTATATTAGAATGTATCTATACCAGTTAGTACATATCTCGATCCCACACCCCAGATAGTAATTGAAATCCAACCAATCCACGTCTCATATTTCGTCCGATACATTAACCCCATTAACTATGAAATATGTTCATGAAAAGGTAATTTCGCTCAATTTATTGTTGCCATAACCTAATGACGTGTTAATGGCCCGCCATGAAGGGTGTATTTGGGTTAGGGCATGTTAGAAGGGATTTATGTGCGACGCTGGTAGTGCGTTGTGTAACACCTTCAAAGGAATCATCCCGATGTTTATGGCGTCTATATCACTATATTGCATAAGGCGGATACTATCCGTTTTATTGATAAGTGCTGTAACAATTTATGTTTTATATGTGTATCAGTGGCGAGGCGTCCATTTAAGGATTTAAGCCTTCCCACCGCCTTTCTTATTTGAAAGGACACTCCTGCTACTCTTTAGGAAATAGGAAGCATTTTATATTCCCTCTTATCCAAGGATATACTTGACGCCATACCGCTGGTGTATATGTGTACCTTGTAAATTAAATTGTCGTGTCTGTCTATTCCGACGTTTTCAATCGCCAAAACCATGGGGCTATAGTCCAATACAGACTTCCAAATTATTTTAAAGCAACGACTACGGCACCGTATGCGTCATCAGAACTTTTCTAAAGGATAATTGGGTGATTGAGTAGTGTTATGCAACATTGTGCCATATATATTAAGTGCCATGAGAATCCTACACTTAATCGATATTGAATAACACCGTCCAATTGGAATTACAAAGAAAAAAGTTTAAGATTTGAATATAACAGTATTCATAATCCAGCTCCAGATTTGTCCAGCCTACAATCTGCTACAATCGGTCATCGCGACACGGCTCAACTTAGGCTGGCCCCGCTTACAAGCCGGCGCGATGTTTGGACACGGGACGCCAGCGACAATGCCGGCGATAAAATCGACGCACGCGCCGCTCCGAATTATACAGTTAATGGCCACTGAATTAATTATAGGGAAAATTATGGGAGCAACCTTGATTGAGTGCTATTGTACAGGTACAGATACAGAATAACTGGATTATGCGTTCACAATGACGGCATCTGTTGGCGAATGGTATCGTGCTCTTGGTGTTTTCTTGTGGTTTTAAAGTTTTCGAATTATATACAAGCATGAACAAAGGTGTTGTAAATGCTATTTTGTACACGAAATAGGTTTATTTTTCTTTCAAACTTTAATGGTATAATATAAAACAGCCAAAAACATCTGTTAAAAAATGTAGCACAATGAACAAATAAAGATATTGTCACTCAATACTTGGAAGTATCTGAACAGGTATCATGTCAAAGCCTCAGAAACCGCCATGACTGGTCATTGTCAGTTCAACGTGACAGTAGATGCGATAGAATCCATTCAAACGCTATCAAATGACGAATCTGGCCGATTGTATTGATTCTTACGGGTCCCTACGAATTTAGAGAGGTCAATAGTTGTAGATAGTACAAGTACTTGACAGTCCGACAGTGGCTAAGATATAGAGCCGAGAATAAATCCAAATAAAAAAATGTATATGGGTTTATCTCAAACATGCAATAAAATGTTGACATTACGTGCCTAAAAATAGGCCGCAAAGTACCTCGTTTCCGGTGCGGCTTGACACTTGGCACGTAATGGAATTTCATACTTACATTGCGGCCTATAGGCTGGTAATGTATTTTTTTTTTATTTCCATTCCACATTTATTTGGGCCACAGCATCACGGCATTCAGCCATTAAAAAAACAAAGAACGATGTTTGCTATATTTTGCAGTTTTATTTATTTCAAATTGACATGAACATAACAAATAACACATTATAAACAATTTTAAATTGCAATTTTAACTACACGAATACACATTTAAAATATTTCATCTAAATATTCGCGGTAAACATGTGAGCTTTTGGCCGAACGTGACTTGACATTTGCATATGTCACTAATGTCACTTTCTGACAGAAATTTGTGTTATAAAATATTATTTAGGTTAAGTAAGGTTATTATAGTAAGTTTATTTATTTCATTGCATATTTGAGAAAAGCACTATACATACCTCGGCGGGAAATGGGGTTGCCAGCCTCGTAACTATGTACTAACAAGCTATATGTACTCGGCCGGCAACCCCTTACTTCCCGGCCTCTGCAGTAATGTACTATGATAGACAGAAAGGCACTCTAATTAAACAATTTACCATTTCCTTCTACGATGACTGTTTCGCTTTCAATCGACATATTACGTCAGCATTGTTTTCTTTGATTTGTTAAAAAAAATAAGCCATTTTGTACGAACTTATACTTGTGCACTTGCTAAAGGTCTATAAACTTGTACTAGTCAGCGCCACTATATTTGGAACTACTGACAGGAACATAAGCACGCGATGAAAGCATAGTTGTAAGCATAGACAACCGAAACGTATGGACGAACAGTTGAAAACTTATATCTTGACATTAAAATTATTCGTACATTGTTTTCAGTTAGTACGATTTTCACATATTCAAATATGGGTTTATCTATGAAGCCAATGATCTAAAATTCTTCATACTGCTTGAGAATATTCCCGAAAGGCATATCACTAATCTTAAATGAAGAGACTGTACCAAAGTTAGCTATCCCACTATAATTTACCCACACTTGATTTTTTTGATTGATTTTTACTATTTATTTGTACTGTAAACCAGCGGTCGGCAACCGCTTAGAAGCCAAAGCCCACATAAGGTTAAGGAAATTGACGCGGGCCGCATTTTGTCAATAATTTGTGATTTTATACTATTCGGAATGTAGCGACCACAATACAGACCGGAATATAGGGCTGCAAGTGAGCGGTTCACGCACCGCATGCGGCCCGCGGGCCGCAGGTTGCCGACCGCTGCTGTAAACCAACACAAGGATGACAATAAATTTTTTTACGGCCACTTTTGGTATTACAAAAAATATTCTTTTATATGATATGTTAAATAGTTCGGGTGCTTTGATTTGATCGATCGGTCGGTCGGTACCAAAATAATGCCATTCATTGCGATTTTTGAATTTTATCACCTTGCGGAACGATATGCAAAATTATACTGTTATTTTCTCATGAAATATCGTCTATCTACGCGTTTGAAAGAGCAATTCTTCAGGAACGAACTCGTAGTACATACGCACTGTGTCGTCGTTTACTAGTCTATAAGTCATTTCGGTAAGTAATGTGGGAATGCGCACACGGCTTTGTCCCGCGCAGCTGCGTCGGCGCGCGATATAAATCATTTTCATAACTATAATGGACGATCTAAATTAGGATAGATGCTTGTTTAGATCGTAATTAAGTGTTGGACGAATTTTCGTCACGTGAAGCAAGGTATTCTAGCGATTTGAACTATCAACTATGATATAGCTCTGTTACTACAATCCAAGCACCCTTTAAAGGAATGAGGTTAATTATGTACTTACACAAGTACCTACATAAAATATCTGTTTATTATTTTATACCAACAGCGATAATCATAAGAAATTATCGATCCTAAATCGTCGAAACTTAACGTTTTGTATATAGTTAATTATGTCGTTAAAATGTGCTAAATTATACATGCCGCAGCAGTCTATAAAATAATGATTGGATATTTTAGTAACTATTCACAGAGCATAATGAACCGTAAAATAACTTGATATAAAAATCTACAATTGCTTTAATTTGCCACTTTTATTATAATGAAATTTTGCTGATAATGTACTGTATACATTCCTGTTACTTACGATAATCTTTTCATGCAGGTAATCAAGAACCACTCACTGAGTATAATCTTATGTTTAAGAAACATTTAGCTGCTGCACTCGCATGCAAATACAGTTAGCAAGCGCACTAGCTCAACGAATCTACATACGTATAAACTAGCAGATAATGTTAATTTGGAGCATGTCAAGTTCAGCATGAATGATTTAGTCGCAAAGCTCCTGAATAAGGACATTTGTCGTAGCCTCGCCGGTACTCGCCATTAAAATGACACTCAACTATCTATGCAGGTCAATAAAATTTAAATGAAAATCATTCCCCTTTTAGCGCCGCAGTAGCATATGTGAACCGGATTTGGCACACCGGCCACATACACTATGTAGCTACAAGCACCTTTCCCATACCAGTGACAGCACTATTAGCTACTCGTTATGATTTGCTGCAGTCCCAGCTCTGAACTTAGCTTCGCAAATGGACCGATGTAGCCTTATTCGGTTAGTTAATGTCTTGATAGAGGTTGCCTTTGTAATGAGCCTGTTTAGTATTCGAGTGCATTAAATATGGTGCAGTTTTTGCATTTGGTGGTAGACGTTCTTATCAACTCAGGAATAAAGTTTACTTTTGATAAGCGTGCAGGCTTAATTGCTTTGCACCAAATTTAGTGTAACTAAGTATAACTACGAATTATGGTTATTAAGCCGGGATTGGTGAAATATTTGAAAATAGAGTGGGAAGGGTATGAAACCAGTGTCCACGTATATGTAACTACTAAGTCATCAATTGCGGGTCTCCAAAAATTTACAATAAACATAGACAATTAAAACCTTCTGCAAACAAATGAATACAGTCGAATTTATATATTTCTGAAAGTCTTTTTTTATCATCGGCCACAACATGTCACCACCCTCCCGACAGGGTTTGCCACCCAGCGATATCTTCGTGTACCGTCGTGAAGTCAGGAGTAGCCATCTGAGAAGAAGGTTTTGAGTAGGACTTCGTCCATTTCTAATACACAGTTTGAGCGCAATGCTGCTTGTTCAATCCAACTGCCACCTTATTGTGCCTATTCAGACCAGCATAAAGAGTAAATACGCTTTTACGGTACTAGCGAACAAAAACTTCGCACCTTTCATCGCCGATCAGTTTTCAATAAAAAACACACAATATACTCGTACTACTAGCTTGGTCTGTGTCAGCTTCAATCACAGATAAGTATATAAGGCATATTTGCAAGTGAGAAAACACATGACAAGTGTGACTAAGTAGCAATTATTTCCATAAATGGGAACTGTTCACTGTCTATAAATTGTACAAAGTCAATAATCGCTTACTGTTATGGGCAATAGTTATTGAAAATTAAGTAGCTACCAGCTTTACTTAGTCACAGATTAAGTTTAAGGGGTATTGTTAGAGGATACAAAACCATTGTTATCTGTCATTTTATCTGATTAATAGGTACCTAAACAGTCAGTGCTTGCATTTAGTATTAATAATACATAAACACTAAACAGCGTGACTACTTCAAAAATAGCACGTATTTAAAAAAATAAGGAATTTAATTAACTTTCTGAATTTTTTTACGATCGATATAAGATATGGTTTTGGGAGTCTACTTTTAAGTAAAAAAGGTGACATAATTTTTCGAATACTTCCTCGAATAATATTTATATTTATATCCGATACACAAATACAATAGAAAGTAGTCGATAAGTATGAACGAAGAAAATAATTAACAATACTAATCAAATGCAAATAGGTTCCTATCTTTCGATATTTTACAAATCATACCTTACTTACCATGTATATCTGAAAAAAGGAAAGTCTCTAAGCGAGTTAAGCTCAGAATCCACTCCGGAGATGAAGTTTCGAGATGTTTGAGCGAAATACAACCGAGCACGGGACCGTAGATCTGGCTTGTTGGAAATCCATTTGCTAAGGTTTATGGATAGCACTAATGACTTCTATTTATGAATTGCTGCAAAACCGAAGCGATACATGATTTAGGAATGGGGAAGAATATGCAAATTTCTCTGAGTGCCTAGTACGGTAAATTCACATGGGTCACATGGGATCACGCTGTAGAACTTCTCTATTTTAACCGAGTTTAAGTAATACTCGCCCATACAATTATTTCCGAATTAACTAACTTCTGGGATTGGGGACGGCCACCGAAGTACACTGAGAAAACTGTTCACCGTAAATTAAGATGAATTCACCAAAAGTAGGGAGCATACTGACATCACCTAAAAGTACGATGATAATGATGTTGCTGATGATAACGGCGTTTAAGATGACTGTCACTTTGACGTTGGTAGGACCAGCATACAATATATGATTATGATTCCTATTATTTATGTTTCCTTTCATCATACCTCATGTTATGTCCTATTATTTTTCCTACCATTTATGGATGACTTCCTCATATATTCGGTTAGGTCCTAATACTTTTCCTACTATTTATAGGTGACTTCCTCATATTTCCAGTTATGTCCTTCCAATTTTTATAGGCTTTCCTCGTATTTCGGGTTAGGTCCTATTATTTTTCCTACTATTTCCTCATACAGGGTGTAACAAAAAGGGGGTTACAAGCCGAAAGGGGGTTGTTACGGACATCATTGTGAACAACCTTTACTATGGGACCGACTTGATCAAAGCAACTTTATTTTTCTTATCCCAGTACATTTTGGAGCCGAGCTGGAGTGAAAAATAAAGTTGCTCTCATCAAGTCGGTCCCACAGTGAAAGTTGTTCAGAATGATGTCCTTAACAACCCCCTTTCGGCTTGTAACCCCCTTTTTGTTACACCCTGTATGAGAAAATAGTAGGAAAATTAATAGGACCTAACCCGAAATACGAGGAAAGCATATCGATACCTTTAGACTCAAAGGGCGTAAACGCCATTAGCATCTACGGCGTTTACGCCCTTTGAGTCTAAAGGTATCGATATAAAAATTGGAAGGACATAACTGTATACAATATAGTTATATTCCATTACTTTACGGGCTATTTTTATTGTTAAACCCTCTTTCTACTTTACGTGATCCTTTTATTTTTAAGGTCCAAATAATGGTTCATTCCTTTTAAATATTATTAAATTTAAAAAATCTGCCGCAAGATTTGACCCAAACAAACAAACTTGACACAAACACGGTAAGCTAAAAAATAAAACCGTTTAAAAATGGGGAGCCCGTGAAAAAATAGGAAGAAGGTACCTTGGTAATGCGATTGTCTATGAATAAGAAATGAACATGTAAAGTAAAGAAAACAAGAAATAACCAGATTAGTGCAATTAAAATAAGAACAGATACGGATGTATGTATGTAAAAATAGAAACAGAAATTCGAATCAATGATAGGTATTTATTTATAAGATAGCGCAGGAATTTAATATGAATAATTACAGACTAGTAGATCAGTATTTTTAGTCATAGTGCATTCTTTAAGTCCGGTCAGGTCAATACCAGCGTGTGAAGGGCTGTCTTTCCTTGGAGCGGACTTGGAGCGGGATCGCGACTTAGCCTTTTCTATAAGGCCCAAAAAGAAACTAAATACCGCCGTCGAGCCCTTCTGGCGGTGACCAACCAGCCAGAGATGTTGCGCTTAGCCTGGTAAGCGTCAGCTGGCAGATAAATGCCCACGCACGTCTGAGGGTACGTCGCCCGTTTTCTGTCCAATTTATATTATTTGTCTTCCCTCTGCTGACGAATTCAGTATGGTAGTCACCTGAAATACAAATAGTAATTATAGTATTACCAACTAAGTAGATTGTTAATCTTTAAACTGCTAAACAGATTTTCTTGAATCATAGCTAGAAACACTCCATCAAGTCACATTTACAGGACTTACGTTAAACACCTATCTGTTTATGTTAGGGGTAAAGAATATTCAATGTCAAAAATAACCTTCTCAACAAATAAGTACCTAGTCTAAGTACACATACATACATAAACTCACGCCTTTTTCCCAGAAGAGGGGTAGGCAGAGCCCAAGGACCTCCACTTGCTACGATCCTGGCATACATCCCTCGCTTCCTTGACATTCATTAGTCTCTTCACATTCATTAGTCAGTAGTCTAATAAGCAATAACTTACTAAATTGTTCACAGTGGACGCTTCAGTAACAACTTCACCCACAGACGATGACGAGTCCAGTGGTAAAACCAGTGCTGTGTCACCATCCTAAAACAATGTATTTCATTTGAGACGGTATTACAAAACAGAGTTATGTACTAGGTACGAAACCATGTGCCATAACCTAGACTAGGTACATCAACTTACCTTAAAACGTTCTATGTAGTGGGTGAAATTCCATTTTGTAAGCAAATCACGCGTAGCTTGATCCATGATCAATGATGATTAGTAAACCGTTGCGACACTTGTAACATGGATTCACGTGGCTTCACCACTCACCAACAAAACTCACAAAATGAGACCCGTGCGATTAACCGAACACCCGAAACACACACACTACTGCCTGATGTGACTGACCAAGACCAACTAAAAGCCAACTCAGTCAGTCATCTGATATTAGTGTGACCAGTCTTTACGATGATAATATCTTTTAAGGTGCTGTCATTGTATTTTTGTAGGAATCGTACAAAATTGGATGCTACCACAGATTACTAGGATCGTACTCGTAAATGAGTTTCTGTCATCGTATTTTAGTAAGATTCACTTAAAATAAGATGACTGTAATATTAAACTTTGATGCTTACTCTAAAAATAAGAAGATTCTGTATTCGTATTTTAGTAGGATTCACATAAAACAATATGATTGTAATATTAAAAAATAATGCGTCATCTAAAAACATACACAATTTTATCATACTACATTAATGGGACTTCAACGTATTTTCAGAGATACTTCTTCATATATACTATGAAATCTGTAAAAATACGGTGACCCTGTCATTGTTTTTACAGTTATACTCTTATTTATAAATATCATACAAATTTATAGGATGGTGGGTCATTTTCTATTACATAACGTTATTATTTGATGAAGATAATATTATTTACTGTGACCAATTTTTACTATGACAAGTATCGTAATATTTGATTATCTCCCCAAACAATTCTATTACGTCGTAAAACATTTCAATTATAACGTAATATTGACATGATATCTTCTTATTTTAGGACAACGCACCTAATTTAGACGGAAATCACGATATTTTAAGATTACCCCGAAGTGACATTTTTCTCAGTGTAGACTATTAAATCCTTTTAATAATATTTTTTAATATAGCTACTGAAGGAACTTATATAAAGGAGATTATTATTTCAGCGGTTCTTGTAGACGAAACAGAAAAGGTCATGACTCGTTTATGTCTTCTTGTTTCAGAAGTAATAGAATGAAGCAAACAGGCATAGTTTTTCATTTATTCTCCTTATTATCTTTTTTTCAAGCACATTAAACAAGAATTTGACGTCAACCTCAGCTTATGTTAAGAAATTATGAAGTTTATGGTGAAGCATGTTTGACTAGATAATGCTTGTACATACCGAGCAAACCCTAATATTCGTTTTTTAATTTATTTCGTATTTTATGGCGAATACTTGCTTGAGAAACAGAGGGTGTCACTTAATTAATTAACATTTAAGGGTAGTTCTCTGATTTCGTTCAAATTGTTGGTATTCTCTCGAGTTTTCTTATTTCCTTGGATTGGATCTAATAAAGGGTTTTTTATGGTTTAGCACTCGTTTATGAATATGTTATTGAGAAAGGCACCTTTCATAGTTTATTACTTTTCAAGATATAAGCCGGAAGGTAATGAAATACGCGCTGGTAATGAAATTCGCCAAGATGGTAATGACTTGCTAACGGAAGGAAATGAAATCAGTTTTGACTCTGTTAATTAACTGTCTCATCTAATTTAAACTAAACTATCTATCATCTGAACAAGCTAAGGAACATAAATCAGTCTATATAGTTTCCATATCACATATTTTAAGAGGGTTTAGCAATTTAGTATACTATAGTTGTGACATGTTTTGTCACCACTATAATATGGAAAAAACGTGAAAACTAGTAAAGGGATAAATAGTTCAGTCATTATAGAATTTGACCCGTGAATAATCAGTTATTGGTTCTTTTCCAAAAAAAAAGGTTTTTCTTGAAAAACTCGGCCATTTTTGATTTTACAGTAAAACCGTTAGGACAAAAATTGTAGTAAATTTGATTCTCTACAAGTTTGGTTCTTACAATTTTTCTTTTAGGATCGATATTTTGGAAATTAAATTTGAAAAAGCGACAAATTCAAAATATTTTCATCATCTCGTTTATTTTCAACTTTATGGCATAAATGAAGAGGACTAAACTTGTAGAAAATCAAATTTTGAACAATTTTGGTTCCCACCTTTTTTTCCCCCAAAATCGATATTTTGGAAATTAAACCTGAAAAACGCGACAAATTCAAAATATTATCATTATCTCCTATGTTCCCCGTTTTACGGCATGAATGAAGAGGACTAAACTTGTGGAGAATCAAATTCTGCACAATTTTGGTTCCCATCTTTTTTCCCCCAAAATCGATATTTTGGAAATTAAACCTGAAAAAACGCGACCAATTTAAAATATTATCATTATCTCTTATGTTCCACGATTTACGGAATGATTGAAGAGAAACAGAGTTGTAGAGAATCAAATTCTGAACGTTTTTGGTTCCCTACTTTTTTTCCCCAAAATTGATCGCTTTTTTCAAATTTAATTTCCAAAATAACGATATCCTAGAAGGAAAATTGTGAGGACCAAACTTGTAGAGAATCAAATTTCGTACAATTTTTGTACGTACGGTTTTACTGTAAAATTAAAAATGGCCGAGTTATTCAAGAAAAACCGTTTTTCGAATATACACAGGAGCCTGATTCAGTCTACTTTTTGAATTTACACTCCCAGTGAAAATATTAGTCATTACCTTCCATACTCGTTCATTACCATCCTTCAAAAATTTGGAGGGGAAAGAAGGTAATGACAAGGAGATGAATGACATTTCAAGGGTTTTTTTCAACTAACTCATTTATTAGTTAACCTTGAATAAAACCAAAACGTCAGCTGAAAGAAAGTTTAAAACACAACAAATTCGAAAAAGCATTATCATTCTAATTGAGTACTTACCGAGTTTATCGCAGGATAGTAATGATAGCACAAACGTGACAAACTCCTTTTCGTGACGGGAGAATTAATTTTTTTTCGCAGACAGTGGCGCAAGCGCCTATCTCGTGGTAGCTCGTGGTCGTTTGATCAATAAGCGATGTTATACTCGACAGTAGACGCTCACAACATGTTTAAAGATCGGTATATACATGAATTCATTTCTCGCGCGGGGAATGACCGAATTGCGGTGACAAACGTTTAGGTACCTCTAATTTTATAATGATTGTATCATTAGTCTTCCAAATTTAGTTTTAGATTCTCGAATAAACTAAAATTTGATTTAATGCTAAACGAAACCATTCTCTTTAACGTGTTTGACTTAAAATGTGACCAAAGTCACATATTAACGAAATCATACAGAGGTGAATGACAAATTGGGGTGTTTTTATTTTATAAAAAATAAACAACAATATTGCCGGCGTTGAATATTGCGTGCCTCTATACCTAACAACTTAAGTAATATTTCTGCATTCATAGAATCTCTTAAAATCACGTACTTTACGAAATATACTTGTTTAAGCTCTTTTTGTACGAAATCAGAGAACTACCCTTAATCTCCATGAAAACTTTGTTTAATCCCTAACTTACTGCATTTATAACCATCACAAAGCAAGTACATATGTAATTTATTTCCCCTCAGTTTTCCCACGTAGCAACTCCTAATATGAGTTTAAAATAATTTTACCGGATAATCTAGTAATGGATAATTTATTATGAGTGTGGTATACAAGGGTTGGCTTTTAGATTTTAAGAAGCCTGCGATTTTCCCACGGACGTGAGGCTTTGTTGCTAGGCATGTGCCTTATACAGGCTTCATCGATAAACCATAAAGGCTGCCACGTTTCAGAGTAAATAAATGTATTATGCGGCATTTTACGGTATTAGCCAAGGTATCAAAATAGGTTACGGTAATTTTGGTCGAGACTCATAATTAATCATGGCACATATTGAATCAAGTAATAAATATTATAAAATGTACCCAACACGTTCGTGATGGTAATTTCATAATGTGCATTTTAGGGCGTGGCGATTATGCAAGCCATTTTCTGAACAAAAGGTACTCGTGATTTCCAGTTGTACAAATTTAGTATTACAAGGAGTTGTAATATCATTGTTTACTTTTTATGACCCTCTACACTTTCTAGTGACAAATGCACTCAGATTGTTGTATCACTGAGCACGGTAATATTTTGGATGACTCTAGTTAGAAGCTGAAGGATTGAACACATTAAGATTGACAATGGCATGGCACTACTACAATACCACAACAACAACTACTAGTCTACTACTACTACAATATTAACTACTATTACAATATTAAGCTTTTTTTCTTTTACCGGTCATTTATACCTATACAATTATTTAATAGTGTATATCACATTATAGCGGTGCGTTGGGGGTGCCTTGTTTGTTTATACGGTAGAGACGGGGCAATTTTTGTCGTCTTTATGTAATGAAACATTCAAATCTTAATGGAATAATATAATCTGCGACTTAACCCTCTCATGATTTCCCTTTGTGTTAAAAAATACTTTAAAATGTGTCTTAGATGTCCTACAACGCTATAGGTGAGATATAAATTACGGCCATTCGCAATACACGGGTCAATGCATCGGTTAACTATGTTCCTTTGTAATATAAGAACCAGAAATAGGAGAGAAAGCTCGAAATACAAACACGACTTGAACCAATTGGTTATGTTTGGAAGCTATAACTTTAAGTGGGAACCCTAGCAAATTCTCACGCTTCTGCTGCATTTATCTATTTATTTATTTATTTTACCTATTTTGTCCACTGAAATATTCTCTATCAGTCAAGCAGCAGAAATTTTAGAAGCATATTCAAAGGACGAATATTACAAAAAAATACCTACGTTATCTTAAAAAAATATAATTACACTAAAACTAAATTTCAAGTGAATTTAATTTTCTTATTATACATTCATAGTGTTTCAGGGAATCATATCAGAAAATAGAAAATTTTGTTTGTCAGAATACAGTTTAAAAGGTTTTACAGTATAAAATGTCCTTGTATTCAATATGCAAGCACGTGTACGCATATTTGATTAATTAAGCTAAATTTATAGACGTTATTAAATTAAAATAATAATATATACGTAATCGATCATTAAGATGTCAGTAGATTTTTATGATTTAAATATTCCCCCATACTTTAAAAACATTTATCCATCAGTCATTTCGGCAACTTATGTCTAAATATATTCCCTGATAATGTCTGAAAATCATTTGGTAAATTATTAAAAATAGTTATACTTGTATTGAACGTATTGCTTTTGTATATGTCCTTGTGGCTGGGTGGTTTGTACAGAAGGGACATAAGATGTGGTCTTGTCCGTGTCTGTGTCTCTATGACTTCACTCCGTAACTTGAAATATTGGAGATGTTATTTGTCAAAAACACATATATCCCTTATGTATAAACATGGCCGTGGCAGAATGTTAAGTTTTTTTAAATAAAGGGATACAACTAACATTCATCCAGGCATCATCACCCTGATACATTTTTTTTTAATTTTAAAAATTGTATCAGATTCTACAGGGTTACCCCACAAGATCAAACCATAACAGAGAACCGAGGACACATAGCCATGATAAGCCGTTAGTGCAGCTTCTAAAGAAACCGTCTCTCTTAATTTATTGACGGCAAACACAAAACGATTTAATCTATTCGCTATACATTCCACGTGGTCTTTCCAGTTAAGATGTTCGTCTATAATTATGCCAAGAAATTTAATTTAATTTACTCCATACAACACATATCGTGAAAATAGTGGTTACATTGTTTCAGACAAACTCAAGTTAAGCTCGAAGTATACATTCATATCATACGCTCGTTGATGTCTGTTCGGTTCCGTAGCGTTAGAATGAAGCAAATGGCGACTGCTTTTGGTTTTTTCATTTGTTCTCCAGCATCGTATCCCACTCCCACACAATTAACTCCGCCATTCTTCAATATCGATCTCTTTTTCGGTCTTTTGCGGTTCGTACTGCAATAACAGTTTGGTCTACATTGGCCACCGTCCCGGATTCATTCACCTTTCCCATTTCCATACTCGAGGTTGGTGTTCTTGAAACCCATACCCTCGGTACAGTTATACCTATGTATAAGTAAGTGTGTAACAATTCTGGCAGGAAAATATTACAGTAAGTAAAATATAACTTGGTAAACCAATCATGTGTAACAAATTAGTAATTTTCAATTGACAAGTCATCATAATTATAAGCCTATAGTGTTCTAAATTCTACCACAGCCGGGCGTGTCTCTAACTCTGCATGCGAGTTGGCGCTATCCTAAGCCTAAGACGGAGACTCCGTCCGTCCATCTATTTGGTAGGCGGCATGCCCACACTAGGTTTTCCAAACAGACACAAGTATTCGCGTCGCGGAGACACAACTGTTACTAATCGATATTAGTATATTACTAATCGATAAATGTATACAATCAGGCGTGACGTCTCTACACCGGCTACTGGTTGGGAGCGTGACCGCCCGCGACAAACGGCGCGCGTGACGTTTCAAAACGCAGCCCGATATGTCGCCGATATCGATACGTTGGCCGCAAACACGGCTTTGTACTTTATTGCCAAGGAGTTAAATTACATTGTAGCTTGAAGAAGCGGCGCAGTTTCCATGCATTTTTACTTACCTTGCAATCTTTATTCGAGGGCAATCCGGATGCAGTTATAGACGGCGGACATTATTCCGTATATAGAGTTTGAGTGTTCGCTACATAATTACTTGATTGTCTACATAAATTAGAAATAATTAATTCATCGTTCAACCAATGAACTAATCAATTTTTAAGTAGTTATGCTTGAAATTGTATTTTTTGTATACTTACCTGACGGAATTTGGAATTTTCCGACCGAAAGACAGACTCCGACAGAAATTTCGTCACATTTCCGTTTATATCAGTTTTCAAACATCTGTTGATTATTCACGTTTTTTGATTTAGTGTCTTTATGCAGAATCGCCATAGATTCATTACAAGTTTATTTAAAGCTACGCTTTGCGTTTATTTAGTTACTACAGGTTTTAAGGTTAAAACGCACATAACACCTCGGCACCGAAACGACACCGCAACGGCAGTAGCTCACCTCATAATTTCGCCAACCATTTTGCTAATCATACGCAAGCACGAAACGGAAGCGAATCGGTACGTCCAAACTGTCATCAAGCTTATGGCTGGCCGGCAGCGCGCTTACTCCGCGCCAGCAGCGAGCCGCAAGCGCGGTGTTGGCGCGATGTATGCGCGGTGACCACGAGTCGCCCACACGCCGCTAGCCTGTGCCGAGCCGAGACGTTGCCGTTCTGATGCCGAGCTGTTTATATGTGTGCTTTAACCTTTATAGGGCGCGTTTTGATAACGCGCCGAATAAGCGTATCAAACGAAATAAATGAGCGCCAAAGGCGGTTTTCTGTAGCCGAATATGCGTTTACGGTGTATTCGCATACACACACCGTAAAAATAAACGATAGGTATGTTCTTATGTATTTGTTATTAATTTTGAATTGTACAAACCGTTTATTACTTAAAGATACCGCTTAAATGGCATATCGGATTTAGAGAGCATACATTTGAAGTATGACAGTTAGCCATAGGACTAACTACATACGATATCTGCCGCTTTTTACGATTATCGGTTTTAAGGTCAAGTGGTTCCTTCGCTGTTGTTAACATATGCTGGTATTTTGAACAGTTTAGAAAGAAAATTATTTTCAATATGTTATCGACATTCACAATTAAGTCTACAGTTCATTTGCTATCCTAAATATGCGAATTGGAAATAAGAACCGAACTAGATTTGCTTTTTTTGATTTTTGAAGTGCGAGTTTTGCACCATCTCACTGAAGATCCTTAGCTACTGTAGTCTATTTCGAAAAACCGCTCTCAATTTTCTCACGCTAGAAAACTAATCAATCAATCGCTCCATTTAATTCTTACCGAGCACCAATCACAGTGATGGCCAGTTTAGAACCCCATACACTTCAAGTTAGTACAACGTATGCTTCAATCTACGTCAGTCTCGGCGTAGAGACGTATGGCCGTATTCACGCACCCGTGGCTCTCACAGTTGTATTAAACCAGTATTTGAATTCCGATGTATTTAACATCACTCGATGTTGCTATATTATCGTATTTGATAACTGTCCACAATCGCTGTTACTAAAAACGAGATGATGAGATGACTCTGATCGATAATACGATTAATAAGGCCTTGTAATATGATGAATTAACAGTAACTCTTCGTTACTGTTTACGACATGTGACGCACGGATTTGGGTTATAGCAAGTAAGCATTAATATACTATAAATAGATTTAACTAGCTTTAAGACACGTCTTCGTCTTTGGTCTTCGTCTTGTACTTGATCTTACTATAGTTATACAATATAACGACTATCATCATGAAAGACTATTACTTCGAACCCCCATAGACTCCACCTCCAACGTACTATTACATGGCGACCCATACCAGCGAACCAAAGAAAATAAAGAAAAAATAACCAGATAATCAGAAGAAATCAAGAAAGAAAATCAAACAAATCGAGTGTGAAGAAAAGTATTTACAACAATAAAATTATTGAAGACTCAAGAAAAAAGTTATGAAGAATGAAGCCTAAAATTATGTTTAAAAAAGAAACTTAAAATTAAAATCGAAAAATAATATGAAGCAAGAAGAAAATCACTATGAAAGAAGCCAGCAAGTCTCAAGAAAAGAAGAGCGTTGTCCAGGGTTATCCCGGCTCGCAATTCAAGAGGTGTCCAGGGTTATCCCGGCCCACTTCAAGAGGTGTCCAGGGAAATCCCGGCCCATGTTCGAGGGAGTCCAGGGTTAGCCCGGCCCGTCATCGAGCATCAGCAGCATCATCGAGCGTCGTGCCCGCCAACGTGACCCGCGCCGCGGTCCGCCCCGAGGCTACCTAGCGCAGCGTCAGATTGATCCACTTACCTACTGGTACATTGACTATAACTAATGTAAGTTTTTAAAATAATATTGTGAAGTAATATGATTAGGGTTCTCATAAGAATAAATTATTTTTAAATAGTTTATTTACCTATGTGTGTTAACTACTGATACAGTATGTTATTTAGTTTCGCGATAATTAAGGTACATTAAGTTAATAAATAGTAGATATTGGTTTAAATAAACTAATATTTCAGAAACTAAATATAATTAAAATCTAGTTTATTATTGCATTTTATAAAAAGATGTGCTTAGCAAAATTAATCAGTTCGTTTTTTTTTACGTAAAAATTTGAATCGCTATTTTGACCATTACGATTATACAGGAATTTAAAGTATTTTTTAAATTTATATAAAGATATAGGTATTTCGCAATGATACAGTATGTAGAGCAATATTTTGCTCGGTCAGCACGCGGCGGTCATTGCGCCCGTGCGCCGCTCATCGCGCCCGCGCATAGCGTCGGCATTATGTCAATTATAGTGAGATTTTAGTATGACCTACTTACCGAAAATATGTATTTGATTTTGCATTCTAGTTATAATATTTCTCCAGATTTTTTTTTTATATTTCAAAGAGTTTATCACCAGATATACCCGCATTTCTAGGTCTGATCAACCTAGAGTTCGGGATAGCATCAAATCCTTAAATTGTCTAAGTAACAATATAACTTGAATAATTAATATACAGAAGGTTTAATATCCGGGTACGGTACATATTATTGTGATTATTGCGTTAGGGAAGTTAGAGCACTAGTCCTTCGTGTTGGCTCATGGTGTTTTGGACTACCGTGCCCTCCGTGAAAACCGTTGGAGACTTATAACGTCTTAATGTATTTGTGACTCTAAGTACAGGCAACCGAGAGTTAGGCCTGATATGCCGGTAATTAAGGGTGACCATGCCCTTGGGTAACCATTCCCATTTGTGTTTTTGAGAGGATTGAAGGGTGACCATGCCCTTGGGAAACTATTCCCATTTGTTTTTTTTTTTATTAGGAGCTAAGGACTCCGATGGCATTACATATTTTATCATTGGGTAAATGTACCGATACCTAGGAAATGTTTACTAATGTGTACGATTATAAAATATGGCTAAATAAAAGTAATTTTGAATTTAATTTTAACACCTTCTTGACCGATATGGACAGTAATTTTGATAAACTTATGTATTAACTAAATGGTGTAATTTATGTAATTTCAGTTATTATAATATGTTTAAATGTTTTAGTTCATTTTATAAAATAATGTGTTAGTTTAAATGCTACAAATAAGAAACAAAAATTTAAAACTCAACTGCGTTCGTCACATTTTTTTTGTTGCATGAGGGGGTGAAGAGTGAACTTTCGGGGGAGATGTAATATGATGAATTAACAGTAACTCTTCGTTACTGTTTACGACATGTGACGCACGGATTTGGGTTATAGCAAGTAAGCATTAATATACTATAAATAGATTTAACTAGCTTTAAGACACGTCTTCGTCTTTGGTCTTCGTCTTGTACTTGATCTTACTATAGTTATACAATATAACGACTATCATCATGAAGGAGTATTACTTCAAACCCCCATAAACCCCCAGTTACAACCTCTCTATTACAGCCTATTGTCCGCTGCGCTACTTTGTCAGCGCTTGGTTGATAGTAGAGATGTGCCGTTCTCGGGAATATTCCCCACTTGTATGGGGAATATTCCCGCGGTGGGAATATTCCCCATACAAACGGGGAATATTCCCGGGAATAGCACATCTCTAGTTGATAGTATAAATAGGACAGCAGTCATAGTAAATATAATCTTATAGTGGGTATGGTTATTTTAGTAACGTCATCTAGGTGATGGACATTGACCATCGTAAGCTATAATTTCACATAACCTAAACATATTATTTGGTGAACGTACCTACTTCAAAGATAATGCAGATAAGAATATAAATGAGGAGTGTCTTTTCAAAAAGGGGGTATTTTTCTATGACTTTCATAGAGAAATAAGCCCTTTTGAAAAGACACTCCTCAAATATGATCTTTTGATTTTAAACTTCGCTTCAAGAAACTTATACGCGAATGAGTTAAGAACAAAACTGATAATTGCCTGAAGTGACTGAAAACTAAACAGTGAATAATAAAAGTCGGCAAAGACGTTGGCAAAGTTGGTTGTTTAACTGTCAGCTATGTAATTTTCTACGTTTTTATTTCTATGTTGCTGTTACTTTGAATTTTACTTGCCCGTCGTTGTGTACGCCCAATTTCAAAAGAATATGTAAAGTATAAATGACAATCCAAACAAACAAAAATAGGGACATTTAATGTAAACGGTTCATGCTTATTTTAATTTTCTCTCGTTTTTTTAGACGTTGCCGAATTTAAATGTTTCGATTCGCGCAATATGAATCCAAAGTACTGCATATACAATTTTGACTGTCGCCCAGATGCGCAAAAGCCTTCCAATTACCAGGATCGCGTATAGTTCGATGGAGGCCATTCATACTCGTGCCCCATTCATAGCGTGACGTGACGACGTGTGTTGATGGGCGGTTTCACTTGGAGCTATGGAACTAGTTCACCTGACTAACGGAAGTCGATAAGAGCACAGGAGAATAATGCTAATGGCTAATTGAAGCACAAAGGGTCTAGCCGCAATCCTATAGTGAAACTGCCCCTGGCTGAAATGTGTAGGTTTCTTAGGAGCTTTTATTTGTCTTATTATAAGATATCATTTTACCAGATTTCAAGCCTGGAATCCTCTTGGTTTGGACAAAAATAAAAAAAAATAAAAAATAGTTTTTATTTATTTTTAGCTAAACCAATAATTGGATTTCTTTGAAATTTGGATGTCACATGTACCTAATAATAACTCATTTTCAAAAAAAAAATCCAAGGTTCTAACTTATTTATAAAGTCTTAAAAATTGATATTTTAATTTTTATGATTTTTTAAAAAATACTTATGAGATAGGGACAACCTCAATTTTTAGTTATATAACGTAGAATATATTACTGCATAAAATATATTTTTTCTGAAAAAATCCATTTAGGGCAACAGGGCAAAAATGTTTTACTAATGCATAGAGGCCGCCCGCCCTACTACGTTTTTGTACATATTTTATTTACTTAGTGGTTTATCTATCCTCGTCTATCGTCACCTCGTCGTGTGGTGTCGACGTAGTGCGCGCTCATGAACAGGCACGAGGTGGCGGACTGGTGGTGGCGGCGCTGCGCGGGTATAATATTCGCGCGCCGAGCCACATGGCGTGCTCTCATTGGCTAATTGGCGGTAATTACAGCACTTGTGCGGTAATGTAAAGTAAAAAGCACTTGTGTGTAATAATCTGTGTTCTGCGCGTAAGAACCACGAAATAAGAGCGACTTTATTTTCGACCTCTGCAAAACTTAGCGTAGTCCGACTATAAACCCTTTTTTTAGGGTTCCGTAGCCAAAATGGCAAAACGGAACCCTTATAGTTTCGTCATGTCCGTCCGTCCGTCTGTCCGTCTGTCCGTATGTCACAGGCATTTTACTCAGAAACTACATGATGGATATTGATGAAATTTGGAATATAGGTGTGTTTTATGAGCCGCTACTTAGTTTGGTATATAGATAATTAAAATAAATATTTTTAGGGGGGGCACTCCATACATGTTACAGAAGCTAAAAAATTTTTTTTTCAGAATATATCAACGTATGGTACATAGTTCGACAGCTCTTTAAAAAACACTATAAGGTTCTTAAGTAATGTTTTTGATTAAGTGAATACCTTTGGAAATAATCGCTCCGAAAGTTGTGAAAATTGTGTCCCCCCCCCTCTATCTTCTAAACCGTGTATCCAAAAAATATGAAAAAAATTACGAAGATAACGCTTAATTAATACTTTCAACGAAAATTATTTTCAACAAGATCGGATTAACCGTTTTTGAGTTATTGCCGATAAACTGCGCATCTCAACAAAAGGACGTAATTGCTATGAAGATACGCTCTTTTGTTGTTGTACTTTTTTTACATCGTATTTTTTACCTTATAGTTACGGCTATGGAACCCTACACTGAGCATGGTCCGACATGCTCTTGGCCAGTTATATTAAATTCTGAATCTGGGTGTCCTGGATGAGACAGGCAATTTTGAATAAAATCTTTGAATACTCTTACTTATTTTCACTGAAACTATGTTTCTGTATGGAAACATACATATCACGAAAACCACGAAAGAGACCCTAAATAAATACTTGAATATTCGGACCAAGGGCCCATTGAGCTTTTAATTTTTTGGATTAATAAATGTCGGAAAATAAAAAAATGGGATTTTTGAAATTCCGTATAGTAAATATCGTGACTTTAAATAATTTTAATTTTATTTCTTAGGAATTATGAAATTCGCAATAAAATATTTCCGAGTTTTTGGGTGTTCCCGGTATAAGTAGTCGTAGGGCGGCGGGCGGCCTCTATGCATTAGTAAGACATTTTTGCCCTGTTGCCCTAAATGGATTTTTTCAGAAAAAATATATTTTATGCAGTAATATATTCTACGTTATATAACTAAAAATTGAGGTTGTCCCTATCTCATAAGTATTTTTTAAAAAATCTTAAAAATTAGAATATCAATTTTTAAGGCTTTATAAATATGTTAGAACCTTGGATTTTTTTTTGAAAATGAGTTATTATTAGATACATGTGACATCCAAATTTCAAAGAAATCCAACTATTGGTTTAGCTAAAAATAAATAAAAACTATTTTTTTTTTTTTTGTCCAAACCAAGAGGATTCCAGGCTTGAAATCTGGTAAAATGATATCTTATAATAAGACAAATAAAAGCTCCTAAGAAACCTACACATTTCAGCCAGGGGCAGTTTCACTATAGGATTGCGGCTAGACCCTTTGACAAGATGTAACGGGTGGGCCTACAGGTCGTACCTGCGACATTGGGCAGTGTAAAAGGGCCCAACCAAAGTTCTGGGCCTGCGCACTAAGTGTAGACAACGACGACAGCGTGGTACCTACCTACATACAGACAGAGTAATACAGACGCGTGTTTGTGTGCGATCCATACTGGAGCATTCTTACGCATTCTTATTTATTTGCTTGTAGTGTGTTCGTACATGGCGTGCAAACATTCAAGCGCGAGATGTACCTTTTGTAGGAAGAGAAATTACTGTGGTGCAGAGCTACTAAGGCACCGTGTGTCAACCTCCACAAATGTAATAGGCAGTGATCGGCACCTACGGTGCAACAAAGTGTCAATGGTCATTGACAATCAATCAATCATTATGCTAATGTGGATATGTTCTCGGATTACGGGATTCGAGTTGTTGAAGGAGGTCAATAGTTCTGATTTTAGTAAGTACATACCTACATGAAATAAATTTTAAGGGGGGCCGTCTGGTTGCATAACAACTATTGTCATATTATTAATTGTCATAACAGTTTAAGCATAAAGTTGATGCTCATATATTTTTTTTGGAATAAATTGTCCTATGGCATAATTGTTCCGTGTCATAATTATACGGAGTCATAATTGGTTTAACCATAATGTATATTGTCATACATTTATTTAGTCATAATATTGATGATTATAAGTCGTTTTTGCAATAATTGTAAATTTCATACATTTATTAAGCCATAACATTGATGATTATAAGTGCTTTTAGTAATAATTGTAAATTACATACATTTATCAAGCCATAATATTGATGATTATAACAATCGTATTGTATAAATTTTGATAATGGACTTGCGATGGTTCTTCAAAAAAGAAACGATTTATATTATTGAAGTATTTTTAATTTCTACTCATTACACAATATTAGTGACCTCACACAGAATCAAATCGCTGCCAGAAAAGTAGGTTAGGTTAGGTTAGAACTGTTATCTCACACATAACCGAATCTCTGCCAGAAAAGTAGGTTAGATTAGAACTGTTACCTCACACATAACCGAATCGCTACCAGTAAAGTAGGTTAGGATAGAACTGTTATCTCACACATAACCGCATCGCTGCCAGAAAAGTAGGTTAGGTTAGGTTAGAACTGTGACCTCACACAAAACCAAATCGCTGCCAGAAAAGTAGGTTAGGTTAGGTTAGGTTAGAACTGTGACCTTACACAGAACCAAATCGCTGCCAGAAAAGTAGGTTAGGTTAGGTTAGAACTGTAACCTCACACAGAACCAAATCGCTGCCAGAAAAGTAGGTTAGGTTAGGTTAGAACTGTTATCTCACACATAACCGCATCGCTGCCAGAAAAGTATATTAGGTTAGAACTGTGACGCAACATAAAAGACTACTTTTAAAAAAACTTTTAAAATTAGGTGTATGCGTTTAGCAATTCATGCTTTTACTTAGTATGGTTAAAGTGTTGTATGAGCAACCTATTTATGCGTTTAGCATTTTATGCATTTACTTAGTATGGTTAAAGTGTTGTATGAGCAATCCATGTATGCCCATTATAAAGTATGCTTGAATAAATGTATGCATATCAACTATATGCCCATTACACAGTATGTCCATAAACATTATGGTTAAAATCGTTATGCGCATAAATGTATGACTATTTACAGTTATGCGTAATGATGAGTATGACGAATCCTCGTATGCGTATCAAAAATATGACCTTAAACTTTATGCAACCCGACCCCTACCCAAATTTTAATTATGGTACAAAAAAAAGGCATGACTTAACATTTTATACTGAAATTCAAATAATTTCCTCATTCAAAGTGTATCAAAATTTCTTAAATTCAAAGTTACACTATTTATGCGCTTATTAAATACTTAAACCTCTATTTATAAATATACAACACTGAATAATAAATTTTTTTGAACAAGACCGCGGATTATAATGATGTCTCCCGCGTCCGTGCCGGTCACTGGTAATAGGTTATGTCGTCTAATTTCAGCACTTAGCACTTCCCTTAAGCCATTGAATATCTAATGATACAATTAGCCTGGTTATAAATAATCACCTCGTTTAACAACAACAAACACCGGTACCATGTGGAATGCACTAGGTGGTCCTGCGCAATCATTCGGAACGCACCGAATCGGGCAATTAGGTACGAACGATGTGGTCCCGCGGTGATTTACTACACGTCGCTACTCTCAATTTACGTACACGGCACGTACTTATGGATTTATGTGTGCTGGCTGGGACATTATATTGCAATCAAAATCATGCAGTTTATAAAGGGCATTAGTAATTGAGATATATCAGTGATTTGACGTATAGTTTATAGGGTTACTAGAGCGTAAAATTTAATGCAGGCGCCTGTAAAACAATAATTATTATACGATAATTATTATGTTATTTGTCGACGCAAGACATCAAATAGGTGTATATTAGACGCCGAGTTGCGGAAAACTCGCACGCGTACACATATGTTTAGCTCCCAAGGAAATCCACTAAGATAGAAAGTAGATAGACCCTAATATTATCTACGGTTTTCGCGCTAATTTCATATTCAATATAGTAATTTGAACAGATTATATCGTGTATATTAGTAATAACCGAGTAAAATAATACAGAATAAATAAAATCTATTAGATTTATAACATAACCGAATACCGAACACAAATAACAATGTTCCCAGCGCGCTATGACATGAGTTACTCCGAGAAACGAGTAAACAGGGCTCTCAAAGATCGGCCACGTATGTGTTGTAGATATCCATGGGCGACGTTGACTGCTTTCCATCAGGCAGCTCGACTGCTCGTTTGCCACTTATAACATAAAAAACGGCCAAGTGCGAGTCGGACTCGCGCACCGAGGGTTCCGTACAAACTCGTTAGTAGATACGTGAATAGTTCAAGAAAAACGGCGGTTAGTTTAGTAGGAGGAGCGAATAAGTACGTTTTACGATTTTTGCAGATTTCTAAAAAACGGTGCAGGTTAGGAAAACCGTTATATTTTTCCTGTAATATTTAGGATGCTTTTAATAATTAGTAATTATTACAGATTTTTCTGTTCAGTAACTTCAGAGATAATAGGGGGAATGGTATTTTTTTAACGTTTTTCGTCCTAAATCAAAAAGTACATGATTAAGAAAAAATTAAAAATGGTTTTGGAATCTACACCAAGCATAAATAATTAAGCCCTTTCATTTGATATCCCACTTGATATCCCACTTTCGGCCCCCTTTAAAAAAAACCGGCCAAGTGCGAGTCAGACTCGCGCACCGAGGGTTCCGTACAAACTCATAAGTAGATACATGAATAGTTCAAGAAAAACTATATGGCGATTAGTTTAGTAGGAGCAAATAAGTATGTGTTAAGATTTTTGAAAATTTCTCAAAAACAGTGCAAGTTAGGAAAACCGTTATATTTTTCCTGTAATATGTAGGATGACATTAATAATTGGTAATTATTACAGATTTTTCTGTTCAGTAACTTCGAAGATAATAAGGGGGGAACGGTATTTTTTTTAACGTTTTTCGCCATAAATCAAAAACTACTTATTTAAAAAAAAATACAAAAATACTGTTTTAATCTACAAATTAAGCCCTTTCATTTGATACCTCACTCAATATAATAGCCCTACTTTCAATTTGCAAAGTCTCATTACGGACCCCTTTAAAAAAAAAGTAAGAAAGTTACAAGATTTTTTTACATCCTATAAGCTCGGGTTAGCGGTTCTTAACACTATTCCAAATTTCAAGTCGATAGCATCAGTAGATCCTGAGATATCTTGCTGTGACAGACGGACAGACAGACAGGCAGACAGAGTCGCACCATAAGGGTTCCTTTTTTACCATTTTGGTACGGAACCCTAAAAAGGAAAAAAGTATAAGATTTTTTTATATCTAGTAGGCTCGGGTTAGCGACTTTTAATACTATTCCAAATTTCAAATCGATAGCAGCAGTGGTTCCTGGGATATCTGACTGTGACAGACGGACAGACAGAGTCGCAAAATAATGGTTCCTTTTTTACCATTTTGTTACTTAACCCTAAAAACAATTCTCCAATAAATAACTAAATCGGTTCTATTTAAATACCTATAGTGACTGATAAACAATCTCCAGCACACGCCGATGAATAAGACTTAGAATATAGGTAGGTTAAATAAAAAGACAGATTTTTGAAAATGGAATGAAAGTTAAAAGTTCTAACTTTCAGATACCTAATATTTAATATAGGTAAATCAAATAATTGGGTATACGATCTCGTACTAATAGAAAACAAAACAATCAACTAACAACCTAATAAGCAATTTGCAATCCACGAACCTTAACTGTAACTTTTAACGAACCACGAAACAAGTGAAATGATTAAACCATTGCATCAACCACTTAATTTGGATCATCTGTGCATAAGCAACGTATGTCGCAAGCGAGTAAGACTGTCAATTACTGGCATGGATAGATCCACGGAGCCTGCCAATCTTTAGAGATGTGCTCGTTCCTAAACCAATACCCAGTATTTACATAATTCTACCGAAAAGAGTAAAACCGCATATTGACATCGCGAGCCGTGTGCCGCGACGCATCAGACGTCACATACATATGGCTCGGATCGGTGCACGCTGTAGAGACGCTCTGTCTGCGCTGCGAATGCTTAGGTATAGCGACCACCACTAGGTTCCCTCTACTAGGCATTAGCTTATTTGTTCGCATTTTCAATTCCATAATTATCCTCTAGCTCCCACGAAAGACATTTCCAAAAATCTTTTATTTAGAATAACTAACCTAACGGTTCAATTTTCAAAAGAAAAGTCAATGGCATATATGTATCTGTAAAATAACTATTATGCCGAAGGTATTCGGCTTCGGACGAACAAAACATACGGGCGCGACTGTCATGTTATATCTTGGTATTTTGGCGCCGAACATAATTATAATGGCACTTTTAGCCGTGAACGAGTTTGTCTCATTTATCCGGTGGGTTATAATTGGATTACGGGGCCATCTCTAGAAGCCTTCCATCGTACCCATAAGTTAGTCAACTTAATGTGTCAGTCGCGGAGGTCAACGGTATGGCCCACATTCGCTGACTTTCTTAATTAGGAGCAATTGGAAATGAAACTGCATGAAGACGTATTGCCACTTGTAGGATGTCTATATTGTGATTAACCAACCAATTTAACTTGTAGCCAGAGATTGCTGAAAGCTTTAAATTAAAGGAACGTATTTATTATATAGACAATAAGGAGTAGGGATGTAACGATACCTAATACATCATTTTGCCGATACGATACCGATACCGATTATTGTAGTAAATAATTGGCAATACCGATACCGCTATCGTAGCTAAATAATGACGTTTGCACCTTAAGGTGGGTTTGTGTGTACACAAAGAATTTGGTAGAGTGGGGTTAGAATGTGTTAGAATTCGTTTGGTCTAAACCCACCTTTAGACATTTGTATGTCCTTATTATACCTAAACCTTGGCTATATTTAACAGAGACTCAACCTTAAAAGTGTAAAGTAAAAATAAATAAACTGTCAACTCAAAATTCAAAGAAAATATTTATAAATCTGGGCAAAAGATTTTTTGTTTGAGTCGATTTTACTACCTACGCTTAGTTAACTCTGGAAACAAAATAAAACGTTCATGCTAAGTATGAGTTGAAATTAGGTCCTCCATAGTTCGCAAAATGTCTATATTTAATACTGATAGACTAACCTTATGTTTCAGAAACGAGAGATCCCTCACTGGGATAGTCCTCCTGGAAACTTTGATCTCAGTCTGCAACACCTCCATGGTAGCCAGATCTTGGAACCCGTTTTCAGTCAGGGTCAGGCACGTCCGCTGGACTTGCTCTATGCATGGCGAGAAAGAGCAAAATCGACCACCTGGTAAAGAAAATAACATATTAGGTATAATCTGACTCATATCGGATCTAGAAGTGAGCACCAGATACTGCTGTAGCTCAGTAGCGTGGCGTCCAAAGAACTCGATTCCTACCGGCTTGCCTAATATCAGGCGTTTGAGCACCTTATTCTACAGCTCTTAAAGAAAATGTACGCCAAATCTGCACCGGCTTGCCCAAGGATATCTTTTACGTCACGCCACTGCTGTAGATAAAATGTCTAGCATATTTGCAGTGCATTATCTACTCGTTTTTCCATGTACTAGCTAAGAGCCTTTAGATTTAGATGTTTGAAATAGCATGCAATTGTCATGTATTTCATCTACTTTTCATGAAGAAATCCTGTATCACTCCAAATTGCCAAAATTCAAGCTATAAGATCTAGTTTTTGCTCTTGTATTATTACACACAAATAAAACTATAATTGATATATTTCATTATTTTGGCAGAAATTATTAATACTTTTGTAATAGGCTGCATTGAAAACTTCAAATTGTCTAAGGCCTCTTAAACAGATTCTATGGATGCTTCGCCACTATGAGTTCGTATAAAATTAAAAAGATATCCTAACTGAAGTCGTTGACCTTATTGGAGCTCTAGTTTGCGGGATACCGAGTCCCCTATCATAAGGTCCGATAATGACCAAAGGGCTCTCGCCTCGCGACGGCGGACCCGTTCGGGCCCGTAACAATGTTTGACACGCGCCGGGGGCGATCGACCTCGCTATTACACAATCCAAACAAAACCACGACGTCTTACCACTTCATAATGCGCCCGCGCACGTAAAAAACGATCCAGACATAACAAAACGTCGACAGATGTTTTCATTCCCATGTGATATGACCGGACCGTAGATAGAAAACCTTTTTGTTACCGCGATACCGTTTTGAAATTTTTACAAGTCCAAAATGCCCGGGAAACGACACATCGTCTTTTATGTGGGCCGCCGGATTTTATCTGTCAAATCTTATCGACCAATAAGGACAGCGTACGTCACTCACTCTGCCAATCAGAGTCGTCTGGAGCGGCCGCGTCACGGCGGGGGGCGAATTTAAAAATGTTGTATTTTTAAAATGCGTATCGCGTGCCTGGATGATATAATAAGCCGCGCGGGTTCTATTAGCATAATGTAGTCGGTCGTGTAATGAAGCCATTAAAGGGGATAATATGAGTACGTCGTACGCGTATAGGTGGCGAAATATGCTGCGCTATCTTAATGTATCGCAAGTCACGTCGGGCTGGTGTCGATCAGCGTAGGATCGCTATAACAAGGATTTCTTCGACATATCGACAGCTTTATACCTTTAATTAAAGCTAATTAATCATCGATGAACGTTCGATACGGGTAGCTAGAGGATATATAGCTAATAAACATAGCTGATTGGGATCTATTATTCTAATGTGTTTAAGCACTGACATTTATTACCAAGTAAAGAATCTTATTGGAACATCTCATACGCTTTGTTTACAATATTATTCATACGGATACGCGCGCTCGTCACGACTTACGTTTAATTTTCTATGTAAGATATTTAGTTTAAAGCCTTTGTGGTTTTGTTTTTTATTCTAAGAGGAACAGATTCAGAAAGTAGCGATACTAACTTATTTATTTTATTTGTCTTCAGTAGGTAATATGGGAAGAAATGTTTTTCTAAGGGCTAATTTTATGAGTGCCTACTGAAAGTAGTAATGTGTTGTGAAACACACTTTGCTTTGACACCCGCTTCGGTTTCAAATGATAATACACACAATCCATCTAATGCCGATTTTATCAAGCTTCACAGGCCGTATAGTAGATGAGTAAGCTGCTATTGTTGACAAATCTTGGAATCGATCAGTCATCCAATTGAGTTGCAAAATTACGTGAAGTGAACCAATGTTGTGTCAATTTAAAAATAGTTTAATGGGACTGTATTATAAGCTTTAATTCGTAACGTATTGTAAATAAAAATATGTATCATGTTGAATAAAAGTACTAAGAATCGATAGTCAACTTCTTCTAATGGTTTCATTGGCTTAAATTTGATTTGAGTACGCAAGTCGGCTGACAATGCAATATTAAGGTACTATCACTAAAAAAAAATGCATTTTAAATGTAGTTTAGAATAAATGTACATGTTTGAACGTTTATATACCTATGTTAAAGGTTCTAAAGGCGGGGAACAATACTTAGTCATCCTCGGCTTGTTGCGCCCAGAGATGGGCAAAATTTATTCGAATGACGGATAACGAATAAAGATAACCAAATTATTCGCGGATGACGAATAAAAATTTCGGATGATTATCTTTATTTAAATGAATTATTCGACGAATAATTTATTCGCGAATAATTTATTCGTCGAATAAATGGCCACGAATAACTTTTTATGGGAATACCTTATTAACTTTTCTCTTAATAATATTACTAACAATAGCTGAAAGACTGTTGTTTGTTCTAACGGAACGGACTATTTTGCCTTATATAAAACGTCCTTCTATCTTTTTTTTACTGATCTGACTAAGGCAAATAATTTTGTTTATGCTACACATGGCCATAAAGTGGCTTTTTCCGCAAACTGCGCGTACGGAAAAAGTCGCTTTCTGGCGAAGTGTAGACATAAAATGATGTACACAACACGGGAGGTAATAAAGAAAGCCCTCGATCGCATATTTACGTCCCTCGCTTGCAGCTCGGGTCGCAAACTTCTGCGATCTCGGCCTTTCTTTGTATTACCACCCTAGTTGTGTAATGTTCTATAAGGTGATTGGAGTTCCAGGGTCTGATGATGGAGCCGGAAGGTGACCATGGGAACTCCGTGATAAAACGTCAGAACCCCATCGTGTTTGGGCTCATTTGTTTCGTCTTGACGAGTACTCTGAACCAAGATGATATCCAGGGTCTGATGATGGAGCCGGAAGGTGGCCATAGGAACTTCGTAACAAAAGGTCGAAACCCCATCGTGTTTGAGCTCATTTGTTTCGTCTTGACAAGTACTCTGTACCGAAATGATATCCAGGGTCTGATGATGGAGCCGGAAGGTGGCCATGGGAACTCCGTGATAAAACGTCAGAACCCCATCGTGTTCGGGCTCATTTGTTTCTTCTTGACGAGTACTCTGAACCAAAATGATATCCAGGGTCTGATGATGGAGCCGGAAGGTGGCCATGGGAACTTCGTAATAAAAGGTCGGAACCTTAATAAAAGGTTTATTTTTTTGGGCCTTTAAAAAATCGTCTCAAAACTTATGAACACACGAGGTATAAATTCGTGTGGTATATTTGGATGGAAAAATAAAAAACCTCGAATATTTTTCGTGGATTTATCCGAATAAAAAATAACGAATAAATCATTCGTCATTTGAGCAGCGCTCGAATGATTTATTCGCGAATAAATTAGACCCTGGATATCATTTCGGTTCAGATTACTCGTCAAGACAAAACAAATGAGCTCAAGCACGATGGGGTTCCGACGTTTTATTACGGAGTTCCCATGGCCACCTTCCGGCTCCATCATCAGACCCTGGATATCATTTCGGTTCAGAGTACTCGTCAAGACGAAACAAATGGGCCCGAACACGATGGGGTTCTGACGTTTTATCACGGAGTTCCCATGGCCACCTTCCGGCTCCATCATCAGACCCTCGATATTATTTCGGTTCAGAGTACTCGTCAAGACGAAACAAATGAGCCCAAACACGATGGGGTTTCGACCTTTTGTTACGAAGTACCTATGGCCACCTTCCGGCTCCATCATCAGACCCTGGATATCATCTGGGTTCAGAGTACTCGTCAAGACGAAACAAATAAGCCCAAACACAATGGGGTTTCGACTTTTTGTTACGAAGTACCTATGGCCACCTTCCGGCTCCATTATCAGACCCTGGATATCATCTTGGTTCAGAGTACTCGTCAAGACGAAACAAATGAGCCCAAACACGATGGGGTTCCGACGTTTTATTACGGAGTTCCTATGGCCACCTTCCGGCTCCATCATCAGACCCTGGATATCATTTCGGTTCAGAGTACTCGTCAATACAAAACAAATGAGCCCAAACACGATGGGGTTCCGACGTTGTATTACGGAGTTCCAATGGCCACCTTCCGGCTCCATCATCAGACCCTGGATAACATTTTTGCGGTATATTACATTCTCGTAACGTTTTATGCAATCCCGGAATCCCGGAACTTATATTATTTAAAAATATATTTTTAAGAAGCCGACTCCATACTTGCTTAGTTTTTTCCGGGAATTCGCCAACTTTAGGTAAATAGGCGCAAGAATATCCGATGCCATTATGAACTTATTTGGATGGAATAAAAAAAAACATTAAATATATTTCGTCGATTTATCCGATTATTTAAGATAACGAATAATTCATTCGTCATTTGAGCAGCGCTCAAATGATTTATTCGCGGATAAATTATCCGCGAATAAATCATCCGCGAATAATTTATTCGCGAATAAATCATCCGCGAATAAAAAAGTTGTGAATTATTGTTTATTCGAATGATTATTTAGATAAAAATTTATTCGAATAATGCCCATCTCTGGTTGCGCCACGCAGTTCACGGGACAGGAATGCCGGCTAATTGACAGATTAGTGAGGACATCATGCTTTAAACTATGCAACCTTGTCTGTTCGGCTAACCAGCCGTTTCCTAACGCCGGGGTTAAGCTGTGCCTTTAGGATGTGTCGTAAATCAGGTAAATCTAGCGGTCGCCTTGTTAGTTTATGTGGAAGCTTTAGGCGATTGGAAGGTGCGGTTTAGATAGACAGTGGGAGAATATAACGATATTCGCCCGCTTGAAGCCGGAAAGAACTTGTGAGAAAAAATAAATCGTGAATAAGTAGCCAGCTAGTAAGCACGTGTATCGTCACGACTCGACTGTTAGTTGACTTTGTCAAATGGTGTCGTTACACATATGTGAATAATGTGTGATATATCTGTAGAAAGGTCTGAATGTAGGTACTTATCGTTTGTTCCCGATAATTAGTGACATGAGAGCATTAAATGCACACGACTTGCCGAAACCTCTACGTGAGTGCTACGAGTAAGTATAGGCATGCGTTACTGCGAACAATAAATAATCTTCCTGCTTAACATTCGGGAATATATTGAATATAATAAAATGTTGTTGCTCTTTGTTTTGCTTGCATTTTGTTTCTTCATCCGTATACCTAAAACGCTCAACCTAATACGTACCTAAATATAGTAATGAATCCAGTGCTAAATACCATTTCCGTTCAGTATTGCAAAAAATAAGTTGCTTAATCTTAAACAAAATTGATCTACTTCGCGATTCGACTCGGTCCCATTCAGATTATAGCGCTGTATGCAACAATGTATGAGATTTGTTGCCAAGCTTTAAGCGGTATCGACACTACTACAATCCAAATCTAAAAAAGCTATACGTATTTGACTACAGAGTGGATATGTGACGTTTAGTGATGAGAAGAAGCAGGGTAATCCTGGCTGGTATATTTTGTAACTATTTAGCCAAACGTTATGTAACAAAAGCTTTGTAGAATAAGTACCTCATTCACTCACAATGACGCTAGTGATGGGAAGGCATTATCGATAACTTTGATGGTATAATAAAAACGAAGCAAACTTTTGGTCAATTATATCAGTCAGTAGAGATGGGCTGGCGACAGACGAAGTCACTCAGGATCAAGAGTCAAATTGCGTGTAAATCATTAATTAATGCTTAGTGCATTTTATCGCTTTACGGACTTTATCAAAAGATTACATTATGACAGATTTCAATAAAATTTGAGGTTTTTTAAATTTTAGGTTTACCTCTAAACATTGTTGTTTGTATTAGTATTGCTACAACTTTCCTACGCGAACCTTTAAAGTCTAAAACCATACCTCCAGTTTGCTGCTAAAGACAAATGAGCCCATCACTATTTCAAAGCGACGCAACGTAATCACAATGGATCCGACCGTCACTAACAATACTGGACAAGCCATTGATGTATTAGACGAGATAACGCGGTGAAATCACATGTGAGCCCTAGGGTACAGCATAGGTAAGGGCAGCAGACTCAAAACTGAAGAGTGCCTTAAGTAGCTTCGTGTGATTTTGTTTTTAAGTTAAGTGGCAAACTAGCACACGAGTTTTGGCGAGTTACATTCGTGAAACCAAATCAAAATTGCATACAACCGATTTAAAGGCATAATAAGGTTTTGTCTTGAACTGCCAATTCTAAACCAAAAGACATAATCATAAGCCAAAATACTGCGGCTACTACCACGATGTTTAACCGGGCCATTAGTCCATCTCATTAGGAGTGTTTCCATGAATTGACTTTTAGTCCAAGCTTCTACCCACTGCCACGTAAGTTTAACAATTATTCATAGAATTATATAATTCTGAAATAGCCTTGAAAAATCACAGCACCTGCCGTTGGAAACTTTTGTTCAGATCAATATACTGTAACTGTACAATTTTTTTTATATCTCTGGTACACTCGACACGGTCATATAAAGTGCAACCACTGGCGCAACATGGTTTGCGCGTACGCAACGTAATGAGGTCGCACTCGCGCGCAGACGGTATTGTTCTGCGATCTGATTGGAAATTAATTATTGATATGGTTTAAACTGTTCCATTGCCATTAGGTTACCATGGTTAGCTACACGGAATATTCCATTGTCAAAAGATAGATGAATAAATGTTACAAAGTGATCCCATATTTGAAAACAGTAGGTAAGTTAGTTAATTTGATAAACTTATTTCATACGAAATGATTTTCAAGCAGATTTAAATTCAAGGGAAAAACCCTCCTTGGGTTGCTCCACAGAGCTACAAGTTACGACTCGCATTGCTTCGGTTCTTCATTTCCCAAGACCTCAAGTTTAGTTTATCTTTTATTTTACTAGCAGTGGAAGATATGCAAGTTAAACTTAAACGCAATTTTCTGTAGACCTCGATACTCGAGACCTCCTGCAGCAGACAATCATAACATCAAGTGTCATATCACGGTCAGTTTTAAGTATAAATTACTTGCTTTACCTCCATTAAATCCTTCCTTTGGCAGCAGACAATGAAGCCGTCTAAATATAGGTAAGTTTGAGCGTCTGGCGTGGGGCGTCGTCGCCGGGGTGGCCGCGCTTGCGTCGGCCCCGCCCCCGCCTGGGGCTTGCGCGAGCGCACCGACTGCGGCGAGGGCTCCTCTTGTGCCTCATTTTTGCCCTTTGCACTTGCAACACCCAAGATAATCCCAAAAGTTAATCTAGTTCCAAACAGTATCGCTTGAAATCTTCGAAAGCGGCCGCTCCAGATTACCCTGCTAATTCAGAAAATCAGAGCGCACTATATTTCTGCGCTCGTCCTCTAAATTCGAGAATCTACTTTCTATCGGGCAGCTCGTCCGCTCGTTTGCCATTTATTACATAAATAAAAATGTTAAGTTATTGTGTGAATGTATGTAAATGTAATATGAAATCATACTTTTGACAATGCTGGTAGGTAACCAAGGGTATAATAACACTAGAATGTCAAGTCATGTAAGGCCATTATGCGAGTTAAATTTCCTACAAAGCCGAGTATTCGCGAATTTTATTTTATTATATTTTAGCTATAATCGCTTGTTTCTTGATTAATATGAATATTATTCTAAAATATAATCTACAATTTGACGTTTCGTCCGGTTGGGATTGCCAGCGTATCTGAAATGGAATCTGAAATTTGAACATTGTCAAAATGACGCAGTCTAATTTTACTTCCCTGAAAATGTAACATAATATAACCCTGTAATATTGAGCATAGTGAATTGTTTTGAAACTACTAGACATTGTAGAATTTGTATGAGATAAGATCATGTATCTATGATGATAACAAAGAGGATTTAATCAGGGGGATGCAAGTAGAACAATCAAAGGAGACTATCGTGAAATACTACCTACAAACGAATGTAGTAATTTAATGTAAACAATCCTGGGAAATGGCGGGATTGTGTCGTGTGTTTGTTTTACCATACGTTTGAAATTCATAAGTCAAGCTATGAATTCCAATACTGTGCAAGTATGCGGAATCTGAGAGAAACTAAGATATAATTTCAATACTTGTTGGCGCGAGTGACATGACAATAATAGCGTGCTGTGCTCGGTTTGAATTTAGACACTATCTATGAATACATGCATGCGTAAACAGCGAGAAGTACAAATTAGAATCTTGTAATAAAATCAAGTCAGTTGCTGCAGAAACTCAATATTAGATTGAGTATTAATTAATAATAAAAGAAACCAAACTTAAAAACTTTTTTCAGCACCATTTTATTTTGCTTTTTAGGGTTCCGTAGCCAAAATGGCAAAAACGGAACCCTTATAGTTTCGTCATGTCCGTCCGTCCGTCTGTCCGTCTGTCCGTATGTCACAGGCATTTTACTCAAAAACTACATGATGGATATTGATGAAATTTGGAATATAGGTGTCTTGTATAAGCCGCTACTTAGTTTAGTAGTTAAATAATTAAAATAAATATTTTTAGGGGGGGCACTCCATACATGTTACAGAAGCTAAAAAAAATTTTTTTTCAGAAAATATCAACGTGTGGTACATAGTTCGACAGCTCTTTCAAAAATATTTTAAGGTTTTTAAGGAATGTTTTTGATTAAGTGAATACCTTTGGAAATAATCGCTCCGAAAGTTGTGAAAATTGTGTCCCCCCCCCTCTATCTTCTAAACCGTGTGTCCAAAAAATATAAAAAAAATTACAAAGATAACGCTTTATTAATACTTTCAACGAAAATTATTTTTAATAAGATCGAATTAACCGTTTTTGAGTTATTGCCGATACACTGCGGTTCTCAACAAAAGGACGTAATTGCTATGAAGATACGCTCTTTTGTTGTTGTACTTTTTTTAAATCGTTTTTTTTTATCTTATAGTTACGGCTATGGAACCCTACACTGAGCATGGTCCGACATGCTCTTGGCCAGTTATTTATCTACTAACGGCATTCATTTTCCAAAAACAGCTTATAATTTCTCCGGGTCGCATTTTTGCCTGAATTTCGGGTGTATTAAAAAAGAAAACGGGATTTCGAAGTCCATACACTTTTGACGACCGCATTAGCTTAGTTGGTAGTGCCCCTGCCTACGAAGCACGAGGTCCTGGGTTCGAATCCCGGTAAAAGCATTTATTTGTGTGATGAGCACGAATATTTGTTCCTGAGTTATGGATGTTTTCTATGTATTTAAGTATTTGTATCTATTAAATATATCGTCGTCTGGTATCCATAACACAAGCCTTATTGAGCTTACTATGGGACTAGTTCGATTTGTGTAAGATTGTCCCCTAATATTTATTTATTTATTTATACACTGCAGCACTGTTGCTTCATGGATGTGGATGAATTTTATATGACTCAAATTTTCAAGTGGTGGTCCACTTAGCGATAAAAATCCCCACAAAATAACCAGGGCGACAGTACCGGGAAGAAATCCGATCCGGGATAACAGTTTCCGAGTACGTTCAATTAATTTAAAAAACATTCGTTAATTTTATTAATGCGCGAACCTAAATCTACGATCGGCGATGTGATCGCGGGCGCCTTCTCATTTTCGAAATTAGCAAATGAATAAAAACAAACTGTTGGTAACCGCCAACAGAGCGGACAAGATAAAGAAATATACGGAGAGGTGCTGCGTTCGAGAGGCAAGATAACACCATTAACGCCAGGGAGGCTGAAGAACAAAACAATAGAAGGAGACAGGATAACTATTGTACAATCCAAAAGGATTCATCTCGCACCATCGCTACCGCAAACTCGACTTTATTTACGACACAAGTAGGTCCAGAATATTATGAAAAGTTGCGAGTTATCGTGGTATTTTTATACAAAGGAACGGCACTACCAGAGGTTGTGTAACAAGGATGGGGCATGATTGTAATGATAGCGAAATGAGTGGAGTAAGTTTTTCTCAGCCACCCAGCCAGCAACATAATTAATGATGCTCGTGTTGGAGACGAATTTATAAATTGGCTTTATTCCGCTTTAACAAAGGATATGCGTGATACGACAGTATACGCACGCTTGGCGCACCTAGTTGAATTCGATTTAGGATACGATTTCGTCTAATTGCGTTTAGCTTTTTCTATTTTTAGATGCTTTATGTAAACATAGGTAATTAGGTATAGATAGTTAAAATTATTATTCTCTTTGGCAATTACTACGGGTACAATTAGCCGGATCTAAACGACATATTTCTTTGAAATATTTATGGTGTAAGTACATACCTACCTACTATTGGTAACTAATAAAATAAAAAAAAAATATTTCTGCAAGTAGGCCCAAGGGCTTCAAGGGTTCTTTCAAAAGTCTGATTCAATTCTTTTCTTTTGCCACTAGGTAATACATAATAACGCAAAAAAGAAGAGATGTCTTTCCGTAATTTCACATTGAACCTTGCAAACGAAGTCGCGGTTACGGCTAGTGTCAAAACGGGTATATGTAAGTAAATTAAAATAAGATCCGGATTAAGGGACATTGAAGATCCTCGAATAGTTCTTTAAAACGGATACATCAGTGCATAGAAAGGGAAAGTAACCCAACTCAGTATAACACTACAGCTTTCAGCCTTACGAAATAAAAGACCGGCAGAAATAGTTACTAATCTTCTTCTAAGCCGGTAGTCCACTGCTGAGGATCGTGACTTCACCGACTAAAATCAGCACGCACGGACGGGTTTCCAGCAATCATGCGGAAAAAATTGGTTCTCTTATGAGCCGTGTTAGGAGAAGCCGCAACAGCATCCTAAAAACAACTGCAGGCAGATTTGACTGCCCGATCATTATCCACTGGTTGGGACTTTGGGACAGGTCAAACCTGTATCTGTATAGGTATATTAAGTAGGTTAGGTTAGGTAGGAACTACATATTATTAATAATAGCTTGTAAGTTATCGTAAGTAATAAACAATTTATATGGGTTTTACCTGAAATAAAGACTTTCTATTCATTATTCTAAATTCCTGATGTCAGCTCTCCACTTCTCTCTGGCGGTCGCTTCGCGCAGACCGTTGCCTATGGGGATATCAGGTTGCACCATTGCATTGGCCTTCTTCCTTGTGGTCTATTATCGTCCGTCTTTCCCATCTTTACAAGTTGCGAGGGTCTTTGCGAGCTACGGTGAACAAAGGTATCAAGTCATAATTCAGAGCGTACCTACCTACTATGGAAGGTATCAATTTGGCCATATTTCTTCATGCCCCATTTTTTCGGTTCTGCTTTTGGATGGTCTAATTTCTTAGGGGTAGGTGGTGGGAATAAAAGTCCAAGACTCCGTACACATATGATACATCATATACATGCAACATATATATTTACAATATAATGTCGATCCAAATTCCATTCTCAGCTATAAATAAAACCAATAAGTAATCTCGGGTCGTAATCGTAACTGTGAGAATATTTGTTTCGCATTTAATAATGGCATATTTAGTAGGTATTATCAGTTAATACGGAGAGGTTGGCATAAATCCGCGAGGCGCAATCTAGCATCGCGCGGCCCTCGCCCCGCCCCCCGCGAGTAACTCACTGCTATCGGACCCGAATATTGTTAATCAGTGTATCATTAGCTTGAGGTCAGTGCACACTGGATGCATATTTAACTATTGTTCTAATTGTCAGCTAATTTGGCCAGTATAAGGGTGATTCTTGCGCGTAGGCGGTAGGGACTGCATTAAGATTGTCTAGATGCCAATTTGGGCACTCTGTTTATGATCCAGGAAAAAATGATGAACCCAGATATAGGCCCATTGGGTCTGTCATACGCATGACACGAGGATACTAGTGCGTTAATTATGGAATCCTGAAATCCCCCACACAATGCAACACAAATGACAACCATCGTGGACTTTTCCAAAATCCATGGATTGGCCAGAGCGAAGTTGGCTTACTGTATCTACTCGTATTTGATTAGACGAGCTCTGAGCGCAAGTAAAAGCAAATGATTGATCATGTGGAATACTTTTGGCAATCTAAGAGGTCCTTAGATAATTCAGTAATGTGTAAGGTTAGGTTAGCTAAGCGATATCCGATAATGACAGGAATTTTTCTAGTTCCCATGAAAAACTAAAATGAAACCACCCCGTGTGGGTCAAGCGCTAAGCCGAGCAGATGGTGACTCGCCCGCGCGATAGCTCCATAGCGCACCGAGCGATACAGATAAAACTAACGGGGAGGCGCTGCTATAAATCCAAAAACGAAGAAACGATCACTCTGTCCTGCTCGCGCTCGGGAAAAAACTAACCCCTTCCGCCGTGTCTCTCTCGTTTCGTATAGTGAGAATGTTGTGGCTTGGCGCGAATGTTATGAAAAGGAAAATCGATAAAACATTAAAACTTTCTCGATGTTTGATCACTGCTAATTTTTAAATCTAATCGAATTAGACTCACACTACTTCGGTGTGCAAAATGAGGCAAGCGACCGAGTGGCAAGAGTTTGACTTGTTAGACTGATCAGATTAGCACAGCTCTCTACACCACAGGTAGCCAAACGATTGTCAACAGTGGAGCTGCAGTAGGGCGTGTAGAACCGGGAAATTTTAGTACGGCAGTAAGTACCCCGGTACGCTCATAATTCCCGGTTTTCTCATACTAAAATTACCCAGTTCTGCACACCATTGGCGGCTTATCATTCTGTACAAACTGCTTTGAAAAAGTGATCAGGACTCTCACAATGAAGAAAATGATGTCAGGAGTTGGGGGGACTGAGCCATATATTAGTAATGGATAATATTAATGCATTATATATAAGTACCATCATCAGTATTAACGCTTTTACGATGAGCCCGACAAGGAGAAAAATAATAAGGCAAGTCAGTGATTAAGTAAGTATGAAGTCAGTCTAGTGTCCTTATGACACGCGTTATACATACGTATAGTATATGCATTATGCAGGTAAGCTATGTGTCAGATGGTAGTAGCTATATCTTTTAAGAATATACCAGTCTGCCAGGTCTGGGATTATGATCAAAAAGGTAGCTCGAAGATGCAACGGATAAACGCGTCAGTAAACAGTAACGATACCTAGGTACATCAAAATTAAACATAAAAGCAATGATTACTAAAAACGGAAAAAAGGAGATAGTAATTGTAGCAAAAAAAACAAAAAGAGAATGTCTGGGACCGAACCGAGCAAAAAGCCCTCACGTGAGCTACGTTTCCACCTTAACATTTAAAACTACGGCTAGTATTCGCAGTCCCCAGTTCGTTCTTATCCCACTGTAGAGCAATAAAGTATTTTACAAGTGATACAAGAATGTACTGCAATCGGCGCGCCGGATCTTGCTCGTTGCTTTAACTTTATAAATACTGCGCTATTTATTTCTGGAAATCAGCCGAGTCTCATCAATACTGGTTCGGGTGTTCGATGCTCGAATAAAGCTAAGTTCAATTCCAAGTATAAAGTGTTGCAGCTCCTAAAGGTCACTGTTAACACTATCTTCTGGGTAAAGCGTGTGAAAGGTAGCGAAACTTTGATCTTTCGCTTAGCGTTATCCTGACAAATATCAAGGTTTGCTTTGCGCGCGAGACTTCTGCGCTTAGTCCACTTTTGCCCATCCTTATTTGTGTGTCTGTTGACTTTCAAATTTGCAATATCCACTTACCTATTTCCCAGAGAATATTTCACATAACACGAGTGTGGGTTACCTCATTATCGTATCAAATTTTTGGGCTTAATAAAAAAAAAATCATAATTCATTTCACGTAATTTCGCAACAATTGAAAAGGATTATACTATTTGGAACAGGTAAGATTTCTCTAATATTTTTTATATACACGGTGAAATTTAGTGGTTGTTTTCCGTTTAAGGGCATGTTCAGTATCGTGTTCTGATTAGGAAAAAGAAGAAAAAAAATTTTTCTGACGTAAAAAAAAATTGTCTTTTGTCGGCTAATTTGAACGACCTGCTCCATAGAAATTTTTTTTCGCGTTAAAATATAATTTCTTCCACTTTTTGTTGTCCACCATGTTCTTCTTTGTATGATTCGATCATGTTTAAATAGTTACCTTATACATAAATGTTTGTTGAATCAAATCAGAACATGGTTAATTGAACTATGATAAACAATCAATATCATCTTAGTTAGTGCATCTAACGTCTTGTCGTATGGAATCAAGATGCTTGATTATAAGTTATAACTATCACAATCTTGTTAGGAGCAACCAATTTTTTTTAAGAGTGTACTCTTATAATTTAAGTAGATGAGAGTGAATTGGCTGTAGTCCCCACGTTGGCTCAGTGCGGGATAGTGACTGCACATACACCTTTGAATGCCTTCGCAGAAAAAAAATGTATTCACAACTATTAAGTAATTAAATTAAAACGCAGCATAAACGCATGCACACTTCCCTCGTCGTATATCACACTCGGCCAGTTACCGGCGACACGCATGTGCGTCCATTCATTGCGTATAAGGACCGGGCTTGTAGTCCCGACACCGACAAGTCGTGTAAAGTCGCGCTACTGCCTGGCTGTTGGGTTTTTAAGGTATAAGGAAATCGATTTATTTTATACGATCTTTGCAGGTGCTTAAGGATTGCGCGTGTGCGATTGTGTGTTTACTTCTTAGTATGCCGGTAGTATCGCGAATCAAAACTGTGCCTCTTTCCTACCATCCGACCCAGAGTACCTACATGGTCTACAAACTGCATGTCTAAATCAATCAAATGGGCCCAAACACCACTGGTTTATTTTTGTAATTTAGATAATCCTTTCGGCTCCATCATCAGATCAGCTCCATGTTATAATAATATTGTCTTGCATTGTCTTGCAACTGCATGTACCTATTTGTACTGACATACTAAATACGTAAGTACGTACAATATGCTCAACTATAACGCTAATTTCAGAGTAAAATTTATCAAGGGCCGCACGCAATAAAACCAAACCAGGTCGACTTAGAAACATATATATTTATGCTACATTGTCGTTGACTTAATACAGGACTTAACATAGTCCGTTAGCGGCTCGCTCTTCAGTAAATCATCAAGACGTGGCAATGCCTACCGCCCCGCACCCGCGTCGCATAAGGCAATAACATTCATTCACACGTTCGTCAATTTAATGTGGCAACCTGAATCAAAAAGACCCTTAACGCGATTGGTACTTAAGCTCTTACTACCGCAATTCAAATACAAATATGAAACTATACGGCATAAACGGCTTTTGCGAAAGATCCGTCACCAATAATAGATACCTTATTAAAAACGCTTTTAACCGTATCAATACACTATTCACCGCAAAATAAATACCCTTTTCAAATTAATACTGGCAGTTGCGTTTACGCGCCTTGAAATTGATTTAGTTCGGTTTCAACGGTTTACAGGTAGGTACTTCTTGATATTCGCGTTCCAGTTTGTGACTGTATAATGCTGGCTTACGTTTGCATATAATTTATTTTGATACGGTGTAGGTAATTGACTAATATAGTACGTAATTGTGATTGCGGTTAGTAACTTCATTTGGTGAATAATTAATTGTAACTGGTTGGTCACGTTCCCTTGGACATGTTTGAGCACTAGGTATTTCAAATAAAATAAAATAAAAGAAAAAGTTACTTTCGAGATAACCTATCTATTCTATTTTGCTGAGCTGAGGTATTCGTATTTATCACTTTTGGAATAGGTATCCTTCTTCTTAATATGATTAAATATGATTGATATAATAATAAATATGATTCCTTCAATATTTACAAGAATTAACCCTGCATTTAAGGGTAGCATAAAGTTTTCTAGTAACGTCAAAATGTAACAAGCCTTTAGTGAACTACTAGCACTGTAGCAAGAGTAGTCTTCCTTTTTACTCTAGTATCTAGATACTCTGATTACTATATATATCTAAACCTTAGGAAACACCTTCTATTTCCTACTATTTCTGCAGTTACAAGACCTTACTTCATGAGGGTATGAGAATGTAGGAACGTTTGTCAAGTGCCCTGACGCAGTATAACGAGTATTCAGCCAGATCCTAGCAAGGTCAATCACCCTCTATCCAAAACGTACACCTTTATCTCTGGAGTGTTACTATTTCTGCAGCAACAAGACCGCGATCCACCTGTGAGGGTAGCAGCGCGTGGGAACGCTCCCTAATTATCCCGGCACATAACGAGTCTAATTCGCGGGCTGCGCCTGCGTGCCCGGCGCCCGGCTCTCACGCACGCATTGTCTTCGGTAATTGCCGATCCTGTTCAATTTGTTGGATTTGTTGCCTCTCCGCACTGTGATTCCTTTAAGTGGCCACTTTCAATTGCTTAGTAAATCGTATGCGAGCTTAGTTCACCGTTTTTAAGGGGTGGGATTTTTGCGCAAACGTTACATTTGAGACGGAGATGAGCGATGGCGATTTAAGTTAGTAGCATCGTAATCCAATATGGTTACTTTCGTTACACACCACTCAGCAATTTCTGAAAAGTAGTGGGAAGCCTAAAAAAAATCGGATGTTAATGTGTTTACGAAATACGGGAATCCCCGTGCAATTTACTCTATAACTGTGGAGGTCACGTCAATCATGGCACAGTTTCATATAAATTCCTTTTATGCAAATTTCCAGCCACATACAATAGATGCGCACATTTTCAGTATAAAAGCTGTGAGTTTAGGTGCGCAAGCGCTGGGCGTTACGCCCCCGGGCGGCTGATGAAGACATCACGTCGCGCGCCAATTGATTAGTCGCGCGACGACCCGCGAGCGGTGCGGACGTGTTATTATGCGACGTTAGACACGCGTCCCGGTTACAACTTCATATTAATTCGCTGAGACTATGGAGAGAAAACGGATCTATAATATTTAAAACAGTTTTTCTAGACAACTTAAGAGTCAGGATGCTCCAGTTCCATGCAAAATTAACAACTATTGTAATGGTTGCGTTTTTGCCATGAAAACCTATGTGTAGATGGGAAAAAAGTATCAAATTACAAACTGAATTAACATGATGGAAAAGCTAATTCCCAGAATAACAAAATAAATAATGACACAGTCAAGTTAGTGTAAGTATAGGTGCAATTAGGAGTTTATTTTGTAGGCATATATTATGTTAGCCTACACTTAAAATCAATCTTGACACTAAATCTAACGGTGCACGAGTACCTCTAAATAACGCCCATACGTAATCCACTTACGTTTTACTCAAGTAACTAAATACAGGGACTTTGCGTCAAACGCTGTTAGACTATACGCGAATTAAGTACCGGTATAAACTCATTTAACTTGGCCAAAGCAACAGGTCAATAGGGAATTATTGCTCGAATTACCCAGTCTAATCGTGGTCGGACGCATTCAGGCGAGCCCAATAGAAATGCGACTATCGCCACGGTATTCCCATGAACACATAATTATACGATTATGTGTAAGGAAGGATGCTATCCATCGCGGTGTAATCCGTGTAATTAAGAAGTGGGACTTAACGGAAGTTAGGATTTAGTTGTAATTTGACGTAGTTTGTTAAGTAGGTAGTTATCGTTACTAGCTATATTTAAATTTTCCAGCAATAGTGCTAGCGGATGACTCAATTTACTACTTACTCAAATTAGGCAATAATTCTGTCAGCAGACCACATTCGCAGCTAAGTCATCTGTGGCAGCTGTGATAGATTGAAACAACAAACCGTAACCGTAATTGTATAAATAAAAAACGCGAAGACTTTAATTTTGCAGTTAGAACAGAGAGACGAAATTTTCTATGTTTATGAACCACATTTGTTTAAGTAAACAGTTATCCAATATTTACCGGCGGATGATAGAAACAAACTCTGAATTTGCTTACTTTTCAAATAAAAACGTCAGCGTACTTATTATAAAGACAGCAAAATAAACCTTACAAATAACGAGAAGGTATGCGATCCTCACTTCCACGTGAGTGCGGCGCAAAAATATAGATACCGTAGCTTTTCTGATTCTTCTAAAATCTCCCCCATTTTAACCCAGCGCACCTTACATAATACTAACGTTTCTAAAAATATAAAAAAAGCATGTAAGAGTTCTCTGCAACGATTTACTTTTAAATTGCCCTAAAACTGAACAGCCAGTATGACGACAGTCAATTCTATCGTGTAGTGACTTATAGATAATGCTGCACCTGACCTATGATCATTTAACATTTGTTACTCCGTAATAAATGAGGAATGCATAGGTAGTTACATATACAATGAAGGAGTGGATGGGTAGGTAAGGCACTATCAGAATTGTTGCCCGAGTCCACGACCCTCTCTTGCCCCAACCAGATAATTACCTATGACCTACCACTTATAGATGCAGCAAATAACACTTACGATGTGTACACGCAGACTCAAATAAATAGCTTATAATTTTATACTCATAGCGTGCTTTCGACCATTTAGCATACAGAACCACACTGCGCACATAGCCCGGGGGGCGCTTTCAGAGTTGTTTTAAAACATTCGCCGGTCTCTATTAATTGCTAGCATAAATGATTTTAATGCGAAACATTCGTTCTTGCTTTGAATAGAATAACGTTTCATTGCTATTCCTCTTTACATAATTTGAACACGCGTCGGTGGAGATTACGGAGGATTGACGACTTCATCGACTTCGATTTATACTAGTAATTGAATGCGAGTACAGAGTCACAGCACGCGATTTTATGGGCTTTCTCGATACGTAGTAGGTAACAACATCGAATCTTTTTAGAAAAATATAAGTGTCATACATTTTAGACAACAGTCTCTTCGCGACCATGGGACGTCACGGCAGGTCCGAAACGCTAAGGTATACATATACATATATCATATTTTTAAGTGATTAAGTCTCGTTTTCTTATTTTAAAAGACGTATTTCATTGTATATGTGACATCGCCCTGTCTGGTTCCACCGGAAGACCAGTGTCAGCTCTGGAGTTGGCATTATGCTGAGGTGGGACCTTTTTGTGGCAGCGAGGTTTTTATTTTTTTTTGTGTTTTCTTGTTTTTTATTTTTTCCTATGTTTTGTAGTAACTTTTTGCTGTCATAAATAAATGTATTTTCTTTCTTTCTTTCAAAAGACAACAGTCCTCGGAGGAATCATCACAATTTAAGAGTTATCTGGTCAGTGGAGTACCGATGCATTTCTTCTTTTTGGTAATAATTAGTTGTACAGATTTGCCTTCCGTACCAACTACTACCACAGTCAATCGGCCGGCCGGTTTACCGCCCACCAACTCATTCAGATCCCTTATTTATCGGTTTATTGCTAGCTCTAGCGCTGTTGTCCAACGAAGGTTATTTGAACCCACGATTTTGCTTGCTTTAAGATTGTGGTAGAACCTTTTGTTTAAAGATAGGCCTGATCTTCCTGATCTTTCGCCCGATCTAGTAACCATCATCAATTAAGGTAAACGAAAACAATTATTCCAACTAATTTAATCATTCCAACCCTGAGACGTCTACTGAACATAGGTCTCTCCATAAGACAACCACAATGAACAGTTGCACGATTTTTGCCTGCTTCGACTTCCGGCAACGTCAATCATCTTGTGGGAAGTCGAGCCACGCTGCGTCTTCCGGTACGTGGTCTCTATACCACACCATGTCGACCTGGTCTGCTTGAGTTTGCAAGTTGAAGCGGAAACGGGTTCCGCAAATATGAGTAGGTCCAAAAACCGATGGCCGATGGGATGTAAAGGTTCTCGAACATATTTAATGCAAGTGCTTAATGAGTTTGGGACATAAAGAAAGAGACTATCAACTAAAATAGGTATATAGGATCACCTTAAATTTATGCACTGATTAGCTATGCAAGCAGATAAATTTATTATTCTTTCAATTCGAATACTACTTAACATCATAAAACCCGCGGTTTTAATGGAATAAATTCCCATGCAAACCGCATTTTATTATATAAGCAAGCTATCATAAACAAGGGGCAATAGGTATAAATTACTATGGGCCGACAGGCGCATTTACCGCGACGTCCGACCATATTGAAACTAAATCATTTCAACGTGACCCAGCCTGGTACTAAATACAAATAACAACACTAATGAAGTTTGATTAAAAACTGATTTATTATCTGTAACTGACGAATGGTTCAGTTTTTTCTGCGGCATTCTTGCGATGCGAGCAAAGGCCGTAGCAGGATAAGGGAGGAAAAAATGCCCTTTAATGATTAAGAGCTGTTTATTTTTTCTATAGTTGCTTTCATTTAGTTGTATAATTGTGCAAAGTTTGGTTGAAAAATTCCCAGTGGTTCAGCCGGGAAAAAATAAAAACAAAATTTATGAAATTTGACGTATCTCTAAAACTATAAATCTTTATCATAATATCTTTAATTCATTTTGGTTAATTAAATAGTATGTATGCCTTAAAAGAAAATTGAGTCTCTATCTTTGCAATTTCTGTAAAAAACACGTAAGTCAAAATTTCAAAAAAAAGTTTTTTTGATACCTGAAGGAGTGACCACTCTAAGTGACATTTCTAAAAAAGCCTTATTTAACGATCTGTCAGTCATATAAGTTTGACGGTTAAAATCGAAAAGCAACAGTGTCAAAATTAAGAAACTATGTTGGTCGGATTCTGTTACATTTTATTCTTATACAATTCTAATACAGCCAAAGAACTTAAACATAAATATTCTTTGTTAAGAACTAAATATAAAATAAATTTATGGCATTTACTCGTATATGTATCAACTTAAAAATGTCTTTTACTTCTTATTTTAATCACTATCGCTATCTTCATTAACGGTAACACTAATACCGTTTCTCAAAAAAGGTCCACTAAGAATTTCGGCAGGCTGAATAATTTTTGATAAATATCTTGCGTGCGATAGGTAGTACACAATTGCGGCAATGTGTGAACAACACCCTACCTACGAATGAATATATCTGGTGAAACGATAAGTAAGGCTTAATTAGAAATAATGATGATTACCTATTTGAAAAAAAAAAAGGTTTTTATAAGTTAAAAGGCGACAATTAATACAAATACAGGCTGGTTTTCGATAATCTGTACATATTAAAAGGGGTGAAATTCCATTTAATTTTATCGGTAAAAATGACTAATTTTTGTTTCTGGGCAAAAAAAAATTTTTTACAGATTTTTACAGTTTGCTATGAAATTTTGGGCAGTACATCTGTTTGACGCAGTATAACTTTTGATCTTATTGTTCAAAGGTGTAAGAAAAAAATGTTTGTAAGATCACAATTAAGTGCTAAACGAAGATAAGCATGAAAAAATGGTCACAATATTCGCAAACTTTCGAGAAAAACGGTGTTTTCCGTAAAAAAAACTGAAGTTTTGCAGCCGTTTTTCACAATTATAATTTTTTTTGACGAGTTTTTCTTCAAGTCGGTGGTTTATTGTTATTGCTACTAAATAACGTGTCTATTGCCATGACCCTGCAATTTTTTCTTACAATTTTAAGCAATTAGTTCAAAAGTTATACCGTGGCAAACAGATGTACTGCCGAAAATTTCACTGAAAGTTTAAAAATCTGTAAAAAAAAAACGAATGACCACAAACAAAAATTAAAATCAGTTTTACCGATAAAATTGGCCGAAATTTCACCCCTTTTCATATGTACAGATTATCGAAAACCACCCTGTATATTTTCAAGCCAATATTAATGGGAATGTCAATAATTGATTTATTTTTAATTTCTTACAAAGAAGATTTATTTTTAAGTTCTTTGGCTGTATTAGATTAGAATAGTATAAGAATAAAATGTAACAGAATCCGACCAACATAGTTTTTTAATTTTGACACTGTTGCTTTTCGATTTTAACCGTCAAACTTATATGACTGACAGATCGTTAAATAAGGCTTTTTTAGAAATGTCACTTAGAGTGGTCACTCCTTCAGGTATCAAAAAAACTTTTTTTTGAAATTTTGACTTACGTGTTTTTTACAGAAATTGCAAAGATAGAGACTCAATTTTCTTTTAAGGCATACATACCTATCAATTTACCAAAATGAATTAAAGATATTATGATAAAGATTTATAGTTTTAGATATACGTGAAATTTCATAAATTTTGTTTTTATTTTTTCCCGGCTGAACCACTGGGAATTTTTCAACCAAACTTTGCACAACTATACAACTAAATGAAAGCAACTATAGAAAAAATAAACAGCTCTTAATCATTCAAGGGCATTTTTTCTTCCCTTATCCTGCTACGGCCTTTGGTAATCTTCCTTATATCTACGCTAGCCATTACGCTATAGCTGCATTATTCAGTTTTCGTATGTGGTTTTTACGGGATGGTACTAACGTCGATTACACACATAGTATAACGATTGGCAGGAAAATGTATTGTTTAAGAGAATTCGCTGCAAAATTTGTTTTTATATACCTACCTATTACTGACCTAGTGCGGGAGAGGAGAGCAATGGCAAGTACGAGGAAATGCAATCACGCGTAGTTTTGCACGATGCACTGCACTAGTACATTTGATGCTATGTAGAGCTTACTGTCGGACATTTTACTAGAGCTAGACACAGCTTTGAAGGGGCCAACAAGAAATGTGTTCGTGTTAAAGAGATTTTGATTAATTTGCGTGAAATAAATGATAAAACAAACAAATTCGTTACCTATACAAAATCTTAACATGTTTAAAATTCGTTGGTGGATTTATTATATTATTCGTGGGGTTAATATTTTATATGCTCAAGCTGGAAGTTAACTGAATTAAAATATGTTTGATTGCATAAATTTTAGGCAGATTCTCCACTTTATCGTAGGCGTTTGTAGGTCCGACCTAATGGCAAATCAATCTGAAGGTTACCCGTGACAGTTACAATTATTAAGCAGCCAGCTCCTTGAATCCTACGGAACATAAGGCCGGCATTCTACATACTCCAATAAATAACGACGTATGAGCCTTTATGACATTTATCCATATACGCCCTTTTGACCTAGTATATCAGTGACGTACGAACAAGCCCGGTATGCGAGCAGGGCGCGGCGAGTCAAGGCGAGGGGTCACCGAGAGAAAGGCAGCCTAATGTCTGTATTAATTTTATGCTTTACTTATTAACTGGACACTTATTAGTATCTGGCTCGCGATATTATCAGCATTAGTTCGGCTCAGACAATGCTAATGTTCGCATTGAACTTTCGATACGGATTTACCTAAATAAATGGACGTGGAAAACACTGATGATTATAATCATCTATTTATCTCCTGCGCTATGTTGCGCAAGATATCAATCCGCGTAACAAGATAACTTATCTTCCGTGATTTTATGCACTCATTTGTAAGAAAGTTAGGCTGTTTATGCGCCAATGTTAACAAGAGGTCCTTATATATATTGAAAGCCCCTAATAGGGATTTCATAGGATGGATCTTTCAGGTCGATTTTTGGGGTTTCATAGGTATCTTAATCGGTAAAATAGGATCATTATGTTGTTTACCTGTCTATTTGTCTGTGGAAATAAGAACCATTTTATCTCAGGATAATTTTCCTTATTGGAAGTTGATATGCGTATGAAAATAAAGTTTGGACGCGATCACGAAACCTGTGCATGTTCATTAAACCTAAGCAATACCAAAGTTTTTGTGAAATACAAAAAATACCGTACCTAAAATTTATTATATAACATAAACTTCGAGGATTTGTACGAAGACAGAAACTTGTGTTTCACTTAAGCCTTATGCCTAAAAGCCTAAAACACGCGATTGTGTCGCTAATAGAAGCACATTAGGTAAAGTTCAAGTAAGCGAGCTTACATACCTACAGCACGCAATGCTAAAGCTCGCTTTGCCAGCTGTTGACATTGTGCTTTGATCCACATTGGGACCAGTTCCAGCGGGCTTATATCTTATCTGTATCTAATGCTAATCTGGGTTAGGTTAGGTCAAAAGTACAATTAATTGCATTTGTCCTCGTAGTAAACGCTTACTTTTGTTTATGTTAATGAGGTTAATGACTTACATCATTATTATGATGTCATGTACTCAATAAGGTCATGTTATGCCCAATGAAGCGTACAATAAATAATCCATTGGACTTTAATTAAAATGCTTACGCTTCGCCTTGATTATAATTGGCCCGTACTTGAAAAACTTTTATTAGGTACTTCATTGCAAAAATAAATCCTCAACTTAAAAGACTGTAGCAAACTTTTAGTAATTTTGCACACAGAATATGTAGGAAAGCAAATTATTCAAATAAAACCAACCGAAGTTAGTAGGAAGGTTATTAAATTTAAAGTTTACTTATATCGCTCCAAGGGCTTCCTATACGCCTTATTTTAAAATCTACGGCTAGGCGAAACTTAAGCCATGTTCAAATATCGTCTAACCTGTCAGTTCGTGACGAAATGTATGGAGTTTAATACTAATCGTCAGTGTGCCTACCATGAGTTGACTTTTCGATCGGCGCTAGCGAGTATCGAGCGCTCGATAACAGTCTATCTCTTTCGTACTATCAGCGCGTGCGAGAGAGGTGCACTGATTCTGGATAGGTTAAACTCGCTAGCGCCGATCGTACACTCAACTCATGGTAGGCACACAGTTCTGTGACGACCTGCTAACCGTCAGTTAAGAACGCACTTTAAATAAAAAAGGCCATCCATACGGGACAACAACAATGAAGAAGTCGTGTTTTGACATATTATTTAAATTTAACAATTTATTCACCGTAGATATCTTAGATAAGATAACATCAATCTCAGGTACGCAATGCAATTTATCTTACTAAATCATTAGCATCGATTTATCACAATATCACGGCTTATCTACATTTGAAAGAGTGGAATTCGATTAATCTTAACAGTGAGGTGAGGACTAATTAAACTAAGATTTAAATTAAACGGAAAACGAAATTAGTTAAAATTGTCAGGTGCTGAATTATAGTTATTTCCTATGTTAATTTTATTCTAGCCGCGGTCAGGACTTATTAATTCAGTAACGAAACCTGCAAGTTTGAATCTATCCAGTTGTTAGTTTACGCCTAAAGTTACGTTGTAATTTTTTGTAGTATACCCTCAATTTATTTTATGAATATATATTTTTTTCTCGCAGCTTTACTTGTGTAGGTATGTAATGTTGTAGCTGGTAATATTCTCGAGTTGCACGGAAAGTAAAATGTATTCTCACTTCAAAAATTTGCTCATTTAGCCAGTCAGTAGCAGTAGGTAAGTACCAGTAAAAGCTAGGTAATTTACTTTTAGTGACATAAAAAAATACAATTATTTAATATTTAATAAAGGACTGATAGATAACTGACAATGGAAAGTGAGTTTAAATAGGATGTGATAATGTGTAAGTATGGAAATGTCTATTGAGGACTCATTTTGAATTAAATTGAATTAGGTTGTAGTTATATCTATAAATATTATCAGTTGCCCAAACATATTTGTGTAAGATTGTCCCCTAATATTTATATTATACAAATGTGATTGTTATATGTTTGGGCAACTGATATAAAATCAGACGCACATTGTATTGGTCTTTCTCTATGTGTTAATTATCATCACACAATGAACGATATATCTAATTAGACTGAATTATTTGCGATATGTTACATGTTACAATCGACTTGCGAATCATCATGTTACACAATCGTTATATACTCAAGTTAAATTGCTTAATAGATGATATCCACTATTTCGTTGGCAGAGGTGAAATAAGTTTTTTAAACACTAGATTTTTTCAAATGTTTTCTGTAGGTAGATTTTGAGTGATACACAAACAAGGAACCAACAAACAGACAAAAAAATTGAAAAACCATACATTTGCATTTTATTACTTTTTCTATCAACAGTCACATTAAAAAAAAAATGGAAATATCTTTAATGACCAAATATAGTCTTGCTACAATTTTATTATGTATATATTTCCATACATACATGAATTAGTATCACGTTGACGTGTAGTAAACTTTCTTCTTGGCAAATGACGAAGTGACACCTGGTATACATTCTATTGGGATATTAGCGCTAATGAGAGTGTGTGCAACTGAGTATAAACAGTCTAAGCTGACAACTGCTTTAAATAAAGTTTACGTTTAGTCACATAAGTCAACTGTAGCATTGAGCGAATTAAATATTAATAGGAATTCTATTCACCGTGCCGTTGTTAGTCGGTTAGTTGAACAAAATGCTGGTTAGTCATATGGAGTGGCCGAGTGCGAAAATTGCGTAACGACTTTATTCTATATTTTTTCCAAAAATGTCAGGTTAATATAGAAACCCATTCGCTTAGCAATAAGATGGTATTTACGAATAAACGTAGTTTTTATAAATTAATAGTAGTAGTAGTAGTAGTTAGTAATGGGTTAAAATATGAGTTATTCATAATGATTCGCAAACATCACTGAGTTTAAACAGGAAGCGTGACATTTAGTACAGTTTTTTTTAATACAACGGGCCCAAAGAAAAAAAAATAAAATTCACCCCTAACTAAATTAAATTAGGAACAGATTGCACGGATTCCGTAGCATAGGTCAGTAGACGATCAGATTATATTATGTATTTAATTATTTGCAAGCAACCAATGTTCTATACACGTATGTTAAAATAGTTTTAAAAGAAACAGGAAAGGCACGTGAAAGTGATTTATTTTCATCCCCTACAGATCGGAAAATACCGTTAAAATTTCCTTATCGCTGAAGAAACATCGGAGATTCCCGAATTTATCCGACTGCATCCGTTAATTACGTATGCATGTTATGTTGAATCAGTTCTTTAAAAATGTTCCTTACATAGTTTTGTTTCCAGCCCAATCACATGCTCTATTGTCCACGGCTGTCGTTGTCCGAGCTTTATCTTAATTGACTGCGTTTTGATTTAGTACTGCACTCTCACCAATTTAATTATGCCGTCCTACAGCACCTTACAACACCGTATCTCTCAGAAAACAATGCCTCTTATAATTCAGTTTCAATTTTGACACTTGCATTTCTAACTTTGCTTTCATAAGCGCGGATTAATTTTGAGATACCGCCGCGAAACTAGCTTGCGTAACAAGTTTAGATCTTATTTCTACTCTGTAAGAGTATGATGTTATATAGAGCAATGGTAGTGATAAGTTTGTCATATAGTATTGTGAGAGTAACGCCTAAAGGGACATGTTATGTCATGCTATTTCTTATACGACATGTTGAGTAAAAGTAACAAGGATATTAGATTGCTATCCAGCGGTGTCATATGGAATGTGATTGAAGTTTACTTGTCATGAACTTATTCGAGTTCCTTGATTGGTCTACATATTTGATGGTAGATAGATAAGCTACAACTATATTTGAAAATGATATAAAAAATGTTTTAAAAGTGATAGGGATTACTACTAAACACGTCACTTACCAATCTGTTTAATCTCAGGGCGACCGAGCACGCTCAGTAAAATGGCACGAAGGGATATTTTTTTCATTTAGACATTATTTCTTAAAATGAGAATATGTAAAAAATACTGATATATAAGGTAAGTTTTATTAATGAAAAGTGCTATACTTTAAACATAACGCAGAAAACCCATCAAATATACGCTCGTAACTGTCAAACAGCTGTCAGATTACTGTATCTAATTATAATTAAACATCGGTCTGACCTTAATTAGATTTCAGACATTTTTTTTCACAGTGGTAACAATAACAACCATTAACAACGTTTAGAAATAGTGTCATAAGGGAGCAAAATTGTACGTATTTTTATGGTAAGGGCGTACAAGTTCATTGAATCCTGAACGAAGCGAAGGATTCTACAATAGAATCCCGAGCGTAATAAGGAATCCTAAAGAATCCGGAGCGTTCGGAACGTTAACGCCCGTGGTGAAAGTAATTTTGCTTCCTTGTGACACATACTGCTTTTCACACTGACTACGAGGAAAAAATAAATAAAAAGCTGCCCTGCCCGTACCTCGCTACGCCGCGAAAGGACATGAGAAGTCCCAAAAAATCAGAATTAACGTGCAATTGGCACTTGAAGGTCAACGCCATCTACCGGCATAATTTGAAACTAAAGGTTTAATTGCTACTTTTTGATAGTTTTCCTATGTATCGAGCTATAAAACACAACACATTGCAAACAATTGATCCCGTAGAAGCAAACAATGACCCTCTTTTGGTTTGTATGAAAAACCGACCTTAAAGAATACCACTTTCCAGTTCACCCAACACAAACACGATGTTATTAGTTGGTATGTTTATACTTGTTAGTAATTAATCCAACATCCGTATTGCAAATCCTTGATAGCATCGTCTGTGGTGATCAATAAGCGGCGAATAAGGTGAAGGTTCAACCTAAACCTTTATTGAATAACGCTTGCTTCGCAGCTAGCATTAATCAGGGGGCAGTGCTATGCTAATCAAGTTAAATGCTTCGTTAAGATGAGAGATTAACCTAGGGCTAGTTAGGAACACCGACGATAGTTAAGATAGGATAGGTATTTAATTCCTGATTACAGCGTTTGGATGTATTCCTCATTTTAAAAAACATGTCTGATTAATGTATTAAAATTAACTACTAATTCTTAGAACTCAGTATAGAATAGTTGTTATTATGAGTTATTTATACAGCTGAGACGGGGTTCTTTTCTATTATTTTATATAATCCCTCCATCAGAATTATTGTTAATGTAAATAATATGACTAGCTGTAAAAACTATTTTATCGAACGCAAAATACTAACTTTACCATCTATTTACATTTTGGAGACATGCACTTTTGTGAACAATAATAGATACTTATTCCCACAATACTCCCACTCGTCAAGCCTACGTCCCAGATATAGACTAGCAATGCCTAACTCGAACATGAAAATGGTCAATTCAGGTCCCTTTGCCATGTCCGTTAAGATATACAATAAGATCCCGAAGTTACTTCAGGAAGAAACTAATATAAATAATTTTAAATTCCAATTAAAAAGATACTTAATAGACAAGTCCTACTACTCAATCGAAGAATTCTTAAATGAGAAATAATTTCTATGTCCTGAACTGACTTGGCAAATCTAGTTTTACATTATAATAATTCATAATTTAATAGTTTATTGTTTTAATAGTAATAATAATTTATCGAATGTTCAATTGCTATAATATGAATTATTGAAGCACTCATAATAATTATAAATAAATTAATTAGGTAATTAATGTTGCTGTGCCCTTACAAGGTTCATGTTGAAGCTGTATTAGTATTTAAGAACTTTATAACAACATGTAACGCAATAAACTGATTTGATTTGATTTGATTTGATATCTTCAAAGACCAACCGCACGATAATTTTCTTTATGCCACACCTGGCCATAAAATGGCTTTTTTTTGCACGCTACGCGTACGGAAAAAGTCACTTTCTGGCCAAGTGTAGACATAACATGATGTACACAACACGGGTAAGCCCTCGATCGTATATTTCCGACCCTCGCCTGTAGCTCGAGCCGCAAACATGTGATCTCGGCCTTTCTTTGTTTTACCACCCTAGTTGTGTAATGTACTATTCTATCTTTGCGTCAGAACCTCTCCATCGAATGGAGTTTTGGAGTAACATAAACGAAGATCGGTTGCAGAATTTTTACAATAGGTATGTATATTAGAATAACAAAAGTCCATCTACTTTGAAATTTTTGTTACTAAAATTTGGGTTGTTTTTCGCGTGTAATATTGAATTAGCTTTTGCAAAATTTGTGCAATCAAACTGTATTGATTATTGCAAATATGTTTCAAGATTTCATCCAAGATTCCAATACAAGTCGAATAGGTACTATAGTCCTAGTATTATCTTAAGATGCTACTTACTACCTATGTCTTAAGATTCTTAAGACTAGAACCTTTGGCATGCGCTTGCGCCTCTGTTTTGAGTGGAGTGACACTCGCAAGCCGATAATACTGTCAGCTGTCGATGGAATGTCGATGCGCACGCTCGATCGATCAGGAGGTTATGAAATCGAATCTCCGGTAGCTTACTGGGACTTATCAGAGAGATACCTCATGTAGGGTACTACATAATTATTTCAACGTTTTGGGATTCTATACCATTACAACAGTGAACAGTTACAAAAAAAGTAAAATGTCTCTTTTTTACCGACTGCGGCGAAGCCCAAAGGAGGGTTATGTGTTTGACCTGTATGTATGTATGTCCGTTCCTGTGTCCGCTCGTAACTACTCAACGGCACATCCGATTTTGATACATGATACATCATTAGATTCGTCTTGATGGTGCGAGTGTCACTGGGTTGGGTATGAAGTTCGTTAAAATAAACAAAATGGCGGATTTTATGCAGTTTCAAAGTGCACCGCGGTCGGGTTTTTTTTAGTAAAAATGTGGTTATTAATTGGGCATAATCGGGTAGAAGGATACGCTATGTGTTAACCGGGGTCATAATCTACCTGTGTACTAAATTTCACAGAAATTCGCCCGATAGTTTTTGCGCGATGCGCTCACAAACATAGTCTTTTTGTAATGATTAAACATCATAAAAAATTCCGATCTAAGCAGGACTTGACTCGAAGGGACATGCCGGGGCGCACACACGCTTTAAACCAGGCTCCAAACTACGGTGTCTACGGCCCGCGGGCCAGATCCGGCTCGCGGAGGACCACAATGACCACATCGTCAGGCCCAGCGAGAACTCGCTCTCCAATGAAACAGACCCCCTCTCTACCCCAGGATGCCAGCGGCCGAGAAAAATGATACCTTACCTCCGTGGTCAACCATGTCGTGTGGCCCACGCAAGATTTTTAAAGATGCAGTTCACCCCTGCTCTAAATCATTTAAGCAACCAGGTCATCTAGTAGTTTTTCCGAAATTCGTCGTCATGTTTCACCATTAATTGTTTGCGGGTTTTCACCGCTTAAACTTGCAACCAAATAGCCTTGTGGCTTCTACAAAACTGAACTTGATTTGATAACACTTGATGTGTTCTTGAACTAAGCGTTAGACATGTGTAGGTCGCGAGTGAGTGATTCAAAAGAGCTATATCAGTTGGTCTAGCTCACCGACTCACTAGCTCAGTTCCGGTTCAAACAACTCAGTATATCTTTCAACTCACTTGTTTACTCGCTCTAAAGTAGGTCCATTGAGCCGTGAGCTGCGAGAAAAGACACGATCAACATGAATTTTTCGTCTCTGTCTTGTCTCCGTATACCTATTACTGCTCTTTCTTTCGTTCGGAAATATTTGGATTTGGAGCTACTGAGCTATAAGAGCTAGTGAGCTGTTGACTCATCACGGAGTTACTGAGCTTATGGCGAAGAACACACTGAAATAGCCCGTCGCCGCGATTTTTTCCGTTTAGCTGCGCATAGTAGTTGCGAGTCGCCGCGATTTACGCGCCAGTGTGCGCCACCCCGCGATTTTTCTATACAAATCGATGATTCTACATACAAAGTTGAAAATCGCTGAGACGCGTGTCGCCGCGATTTTCGCTGCAGTGTGAGATCCGCCTATAAGAGCCAGCGAGCCGTTGATACACCGAGGAGCTACTGAGCTAAAAGAGTGATGCATATCTTTGAGAGCTGAAGATTCATATCACTCTTTTCACTTTAGTGACACATTTTGCACATGTCTACTAAGCGTTCACACAAATGTTTGAAGAAGCAGAACTTGCATACACATCTTTGGTCTCAACTGAAACTCTTCGCAACAATAATAGCTTTCGTACAATACACCATGCGGTGAATTAACAAAACAAAGGTTGCACTACGATCAAATGTGTATATACAAGAAATAGTGACAACAGTATATTCGTGTAGTTCCCACAGGACGAATTAAACTCTTAATGTGCCGTCAAGCTTTCTATCCTATTCGCATTCGAGGCTAAGTCTGGCATAAAGGCCGCTATTTTTCACACTCAGATAACGTCCTGAACCCGACAGCTGAGGGGACTGTCTTATTAGAGTTCCGCGCCGGACCACCGTGGAGGAGGGTTTTGTTACCCGGCGGAACATTTGTTAGTTACTGCGATTAAGGCAGTTTAGTGCTTGGTTTGTTTTGTTGTGAGGGGTATTATGTTAGTTGGGTTTTCTTACATTTTATATGGAGATATATTTATATATGTATAGACTAAACATAAGACTAATTTAACACGATATAACATGTAGTTTCTATTTTGTAAATCGGCTCTTGTGTACTCAGCATTGGATATTAGAATCTTGAGCTTCTTAGTAGTAAAGGACCTCCATTGCTATACAATCAGACTGAAAGACCGATCGGAATGTATGTATATTACAATATACATAATGTAATGTATTTCTATTCGATTGTAATATATCAATGAGTCATGTTTAAGATAAAGTTTTGGCGTGATGAACTTGTATAACAGAACCAATAGCCAACGGGATAGATCTGGACGCATTTTCTAAAACGATTTTCATGCACATATATTGGCCTAATCAAATATATCTGAATCATCTTTATACATAAGTTTGAAATCATTTTATGCCAGTACATCCAAAACATGTCACAAAAGTAACGCAGCGGTTAAACCGTAGCATTAGTGGCAGTTCACAACGTATAATAGTGCATACATTTCTCATACATTTATAACGTCCATTGTAGCTTGGTCCATAGTCTGTTGTCCATTTATTAATAGGACATATTTGGACAGAGTCCGACAAGCGATAAATAAGGGTATAGAGGCTTACGCTGTAACAGAGCCGATCGTTAGTTACGCTCGCATTGATTTTTAAAGGGTATTAGAGTTTGTTAGACATATTTGTTACAATAGTTGGTTTCGACGTCAAGGAATAGTTTCCGACCGTGTTGTGGCGGCAGACTGTTAGGAGCCGAGATGTATCAAATGTGTAGTAAGTGCTCTTTTCTTTATAGAATTAACTCTTCTTTTTTTTATAAAAAATTGACCTATATAATTTCCGGCACATATTCTATCCAAAAATGTGGTCTAACCTCAATTAAACAAAATCTAAACATAAGATTAGCGTACGTAGTCAATTGATAACGTAGGTATACCAGTACTTAGATACGTATAAAAATATTAGGGCAGCTGGCAAATTCAGATAGTTATATAGTTTAAGAAATGCTTATGATCTCCACAGAAGAGATGTATAGTAAATGCTAATTACCTTACAAAGAATGCAAACCTACATTATAAATTCACTATGCTAAGTACATTCGCCATCATTATCAAATAATTTTAGTACTGTATATCGACGGCGAAGTACCATGAACTCTTAACTAACATTTTTTGAGACATTGAGATTTTTACAAGGTTACGCTCAAAATTAAATTTCAAGCGTAACCACATAAAAATCTCAAAATCTCAAATAAGAGGACAGTTAGGAGTTCATGGTACTTCGCCGTCGTAATCGGAAAGCTGCTCTAAATCATAACATAACTCGTTGAGCAATACTCCTAAAGCTAATATACATACATATATTTGTATCATCAAGTTACGGTTCAAATACTAAACACCGATCACAAAGCCTTGCATCACTTTTAGGTACGCCACATATTATCCCCATCTTCAATGCGGCACATAATAATATTCATCCATCGCTTATTACTGTCTAAAGCTCGTATCATATCAGTTAACCATTGAAATATCAACTTTACTGCACAGGATATAAAGTCTACGTTCAAGAACCAAGCAAAAGAGGTAAGAGCTTCAGAAAGCAGGCCTTCGATATTATAATTGCACAACAAACATTACGTCAACCGCACATTACGCTTATTTGCCCGCATATATTACAGCAACATAATTATATGTTGGCTCTATGTTGCGAAGATACCAAACAAGTGTTTACCGAAATTGACTATAATGTGAAGGAAAGTTGAGATCAAGTCCGGGGCTTGGAGGTAAATAATAGATGCCCTATTTCTCATAGCAATTGTGTTGTACGAACCTTACCGGGGAGGGGAGCAGGGCAGTCAAGTTTTATGACACGGACAAACGGCTGGGCAATGAGACCTAAAATAAACTGTTAATTTCGTAGCAGTTCTCTAATGCTCAGTGCTTAGGTTTCTTTTGAGATAGATCCTTAAAGGTATAATTTATGGCTAGCCTGTAGGTGAATTAGACCTACTGAAAAATACGTATAGCATAAACGGTTCGTTTATGATTGCAAGAATTGACTTCGATATTCATTGATTGTAAGTAATCGAAGTCAATGATTAAAAAATCGTTTATCAGTTTACAATTCAGACTTGAAAAGTGGCAAGTCATAGCTCTCGGAGAAATGGTGTGCAGGAAAAACGCTCTACTCTTTAGCTGTTCGCATTTGAAGAATGTACAGAAAATGCTTACTGTAGTAATCATAGATATATATATATATAGCGTATAGTATCCGGAGACAAGATGACGGCAGAAAAAAATTGCTCCAGCTGTCTTTAATTATACAATGAGTAGATTTCTGTACACATTGCTAAAAATAGTTCAAAGCAGCTTAAGATGTCCGTTACTTCCAGCGTCAAACACATCATCGTAGCGAATGCGCGTAGCGCAACCCATACGCTATGCATTCATAGCTTGCTTTAAACTCAGCGAAGTGGTGAATACCAAACCTCTTCGGTATCGATCGGTTATCAATATCACTTTATCTTAATCGCCAGTCGCAACGCATAACGAGTAGGTAAGGTTCATGGCCGAAAAGTTAAAAGTATTTGTAAAATGTAGCAACCACTACTGATTAACAACATTTCGAAAGTCACAAATTTTGAAATAAGATTTAAAAATCAGCTTCTGGGCCATTGTTGGTTTTAATAAGCTAGCAATACTTGGCTATATTTTTTAATCTGAGGAACCATCCACTTAACATCTGCACTTTCAAAAATAGTCAATAAGAACAACCGAATATCATAGATTTCAAACTTTTATCTTTAGCCAAACTGATAGTCCAAAGCCATGGTTTTCAAACTTTTTTGACGATGGAACCCTTTTGAAGCATGCAACATGTACTGTACGGAACTATTGTACCTTAAAAATATAAGAACTGGGGGTAATCTTGAAAAGCTATGCAATACCCCCATCCTCTTTCAACAATCATTAATTTGCCTGTAGATGAAGCCAGAAAACTGCTCTAAAACCCGCAGAACACACTCTAAAAATACTACACCACTAAAACCCCTACTGAAAATACCAGCATCCGGAGAAACACGTCAAATGAAAATATGTTTTTTGCATCCCTAGCTAGAGATGTGCCATTCGCGGAAAGGTTCTCAGTTTTGTATTTATGGAGCGAGGACGTTTTTGAGTTCACAAAGTTTAGTTTCGTTCAGTTTTTGTAATAATTAGTTACTTAATAAACTAATTATAAGAAAACTTATAATTGACTATTATCAACGTAATCTGACACGACATTTACACGAGGTAAGATATCAGTACCACTTATTCCCACCATCGACGAAAACACTTCGATCAGTCATCATTGATACTTTGTATTCCACTGCATCGCAACAATGGAGCAACTAAGAGCAATTTCAAGGATAACTAACAACTGTTATTGTGTCGTTTGTCCAACGGCTGATCACTGGCGATGCGTATCACGATATAACTAGTTCCAATTAGGGAAATCAATTTAGGGTTGCCACCAGTTTATTGATTTCGTTAGAAGTGAGAGGACTAACTAGGTGAAAGCAGATATACTTACGTATTGTTTGAGTAACGTTACTTCAAACAGCTATGCTTGAGTGTAAGCAGCTAGTCTTGGTATTCGAAGACAAGATGCAAGTGCAACAATTTTGAATGCATTTAATGAATTAATTAATAATATTTATTTCAGATTTAAATCCATGTTTTTTTAGCAGGTTACACGGTTTATATTGGTTAGTAAACAATTTTATTTAAATACGTAATAACTAGCCTATAGTAATATTTTCGGGGTGATGCGACTCAAATAATGTGACGTGTGCGTCATTTAAAGCGCAACTTCCAATGTTCATTGAATTTTCTATGTCTTTATCATCATCACCTATATACGTTCCAATGCTGGGAACAGGGCTACTCTCATAGATAATATTTATTTATTTAGTCAATGCATTTTTAGTAAAACAGAGAGGGCGAATCGAATATAATGAGTGTCTTTCTAAACTATTTTTATCGTAACTCTACTTCTCAATCTTAAGTTTCCAGCAGCAAGGTGCAGTTTTAATGAACCACTATAATTTCAAATCCATTAACTATTTAAGTTTCTTCGCATGCGCAGCTCTGAAAAACTTATCTACTTTGTAATCGTAGTCGTACATAAAACAATAATAAACGAAGAAATACATAACTCGTACTGGGTTTCAATTAGCGAATCAACATATAATTTAACAGCCCTAATAAGTAGGTACAAGATTTAAACCACTTTCAAATCGAACACAAATCGATGAATCGATTCTGAATTCGTTATCTAGTTCGGCACCAGCAACTTTAATGAATAGAATCGCATAACTTACAAGGGGATCTGAATAATCGACACCGGGTAATCAGATCGCAATCTGTTTAGTCGATTTATAAGATCTGCGAGTTCCTGCATACGACGATGCTATCGCGGTCGGTGAGCATTAGTTATAGTGATTTGTTTCAACGGCTGAAATTTACACTAACTACTAACAGTGTTTGATTGATTTTATTAATGCTGTTGCGCAACATTTAATAAACATTAAAAATATTTAGTTATGACCGTTTTAAGGTGTCATTTATTGTAAAAAAAAAACTTGAAAAAACTTTCAGTCATGTTCATTAGTTTCCATCATATTTGCTCGTAAACGGTGTTATAACACGCATATAATCTATAATATATCTCCCACGGGAGTTATGAGTTTATTTTTAAAATATCGAACCACTCGTACGTCATTTCAGACTAAGGAGGTTTCAAATCAGCTAAGGTTTATTTCTTATCTTCATAACTTGGCTACAAAAACAATTTTACTGTATATAAAACTTACACGGTATATTTTACTATTATTGCAGCAAATTTCATTTTGAAAATCGGTATAATCTGGCAGTATGGCCACTATGGCCAGTCAAGTTTGAAAACTAAACGCTGTTCTTAGGCCGGATTTACACCTGTAAAATGTTACTTACGTATGTAAGGACGCAGCTATACGTTAGGTTAGACTGACTATCTCAGTCTAACGTATAGCTGGGTCCTTTTAGCGGGTGCGATTAGTTTATTTGATTTTTAGGTCTTATCCCCCCCCCCGCAAATGTGATAAAAAACATTGTGTGTATCACGGGCAGTAAGGGGATTACAAACTCGAGTCATTAAAAGCCCTCCGCTTTCAGCCTGAAGTGGGATTTTCCGCCCGCTACGAGTGCGGAAATTGCCACTTTATGGCCAGGTGTGACGTAAAAATTAAACAATAATGAATATGATGATTTCTAAAATACGAAAGATTGTTATCTTTCGTGTTGAAAACCGAGCGATTAGGACCGCTTGGTTTCAGTTCTAAAATATCTGATTTTAAAAAATTATATTTTAAGAGCACAATTCTGAAAAATTAAATTTGCTTTATGATAACTTACGTTACTAATGTCATGTCCAAAATTTAAAGAACAAGCCTTATTTTATTCGACTTTTTTAATTTGGGGATTTGGGGCATAAACCGCCCTAACAGCAGTAGCAGCACTAACAGTCTCCTGATGACAGTAGCGATAAGAGGTGAGTGCTCAATAATGCAACACTTAATTAATAACACAAATTGTCCTTAGCAAAATATGTATGCTAAGATACCCAGGCAAAATATGTTAGCAAAATATGTAAGCAAAAACTAACAAACTGTGGATCTTGTTGTCTGATTAAATAAATGATATTATATTATTATAAACCACTCACCGTCTTCCTTCATGGCGGCGACCGCGTGCGGCACCCCGAGCCACGGAGCCGGTAGATCTAAGAATACTGCATCAGCCTTGCCGTTGAGGTCCTCTCCAAACCCTTGCTCGAGTACATCTCTATGTTTCGCCTGAAAGGGAGCATCGGTAAGCCTATTTCATCCTTTATACCTATATCTATACCTACCTACATATAATGCAACCATAGCAAGTGTGGGTTTGTACATTAAAGATTTTTCTAAAAATGTAACTGGGAAGTATTAAAACTTTAAATGTTAAATAAGTAATAAAACGTGGATAGTTTTAGGGTTCCGTACCAAAATGGTAAAAAAGGAACCCTTATGGTGCGACTCTGTCTGTCTGTCTGTCTGTCTGTCTGTCTGTCCGTCTGTCACAGTCAGATATCTCAGGAACTACTGCTGCTATCGGTTTGAAATTTGGAATAGTGTTAAAAGTAGCTAACCCGAGCTTATCGGACATAAAAAAAATCTTGTACCTTTTTTACTTTTTTTTTAAAGGGCTCCGTAATAGGATTTTGAAAATTGAAAGTAGGGCTAATATATCGAGTGGGGTATCAAATGAAAGAGCTTAATTTGTAGATTAAAATACCGTTTTTATTTTTTTCTTAAATAGATAGTTTTTAATTTATGGCGAAAAAAGTTTAAAAAAATACCATTCCCCCCCTATTATCTCCGAAGTTACTGATCAGAAAAATGTGTCATAATTACCAATTATTAATGTCTTCCTAAATATTACAGGAAAAATATAACGGTTTTCCTCACTTGCACCGTTTTTGAGAAATTTGCAAAAATCATAACACATACTTATTTGCTCCTACTAAACTAATCGCCATACAGTTTTTCTTGAACTATTCATGTATCTACTTATTAGGATTATTATTATTATTAGGAAGACCATTATATTTTCTCTTCCTAACTTGAATACTTTTTTAAAAATTTACAAAAATCTTAACATATTCTACCCTCCCTACGAGAGCCATCTAGCGGAGAGTAGCAAAACTAAGCGATGGTTTATATCAGATTACATAAAAAATGTCTATTAAATACAATGATCACTCATCAGGAATCGGGAAAAAAACATAAAGTAACAATAATTATTAAAAACTCTATAATAGGAGTATGTTAGGAAATTTGACACTAGTAAATACCATAAAAATGAAATACCACTAGCGCCATCTAGGGACACAAATCTAAAATAAAGTGTGCTTCAAAACATGATTCCTTCATGAAAAATGATACATGAGAACTAACTTAGTTGACAAACAATTATTTAAATCAGCCAATAACAAAAAGTAACGTTTAAATTTAAATTACAAGTAAAATTTACGCGCTATTTTGTATCAATAGATGTCGCTGTAGCATACGCTGCATCGCGCTGTTAAGATTTTTCCTGGTTTAATAGGGCTAAAGTGGGTTTAAGGCAAGGTTGCTGTTAGTCGTAAGGTTGGTCTACTTATGAGTTTATACGGAACCCTCGGTGCGCGAGTCCGACTCGCACTTGACCGGTTTTATTTAAAAATGTTGTCTGTTTGTTTGCTTGTGTACGTATTAGGCAAAATCTACCGGGCCAATTTCCACGAAATTTTGTGTACAGGTTGATTCCGGTTAAAAAATAGGATTTTTACCTAAGGACTTTTTACCTGACGATGGCGAAGCCAATACAAGATAGCTTATTACTCTTCCGCGACCTAAGTTGCGGGGTTGCTGAGGTAAAGGTCTGCAACAGTGTACTTATTTAATTTTAAAATGAATATCTAATAGGAGCTCGAAATGCATTACTTCCTGAAGATAATTAACTTACCAAGTCAAGATCAATCCCAGTTGCTTTACCGCCAGTTTTATTATTTGCGATTTGTGGCCAACATAGTACTAGTAGTAGCATACCTAAGTATCAGCTTTGCAAATATTATATTACACATCTAGGGCAGTAAAATAAAAATTACACTCAATCAATTTAAAGGTATGCGTGGCCCTGGCCCGTGCCCCCGGTGAGGGACATAAATATGCGCTCTGCGAATTTCTTTATTGGCACCCATTGTGTGTACATAATTTTCAGTCTTTCCTAAGTAGGATTTTCTCTTCACCGGAGGAAGCGGTAGATGCCACTTACAGCAAAAATAAATTACCGGAAATGTGATAGTGAAAACGGCTTCAAAATTTGTGTGAACACTTACAGTGACAAACTCCGCTATGCCATGCGCTTCAAATTCGTCTCGGGCGATTTTGGCGCGGTGCTCGTGGAAGTCGAATGTATGGACGTGACCGTGCGGCCGCACCCGCCGTATTAGGGCATGCGTTAGGGAACCGCTTCCAGTGCCTGTTGCAATCAAATTTCAACCTTATTTCCGATACAAAGTGTTTCATTTTAGTTGCAGCAGCAGGGAGAGAATATATTTTTGGATAGGATCAGGACAAACTTTTAAATTAGGTGACCATGTTATATCACATGAAAGAGCGGGGAACTTGCTGGATTAATACAAATATTTTAGAAATTTCTTTTAACTTCTTAGTTTGTCCATCTTTTTCACTTTTTACTTGATTGCTTAGCATGTTTACTGTGGTACAGGGTTGATGTGACCCCGTACATGTTTGGTTAATTGACTAGTTAAGCTAATTGCCACAGCAAATGTGTTAAAAAGTAACTTGAAGAGATTCCTTATGGGATAGATTTGTCTTTGTACTCGTTTCATCTGCTTTAATTTTATTCATAACTCGTTTTTTTATGTAGAATAGTGATTATATACATTTTTGTTTCAATTTTTCGCTTCAGTTACAGGGCACATGCTGTACACTTACAGACTGATTATTGGTAAAATAATATAAACTAGAACAAACAAGATTATCATTCTTATTTTATTGTATTTTCACAACACAAGAATTTTATATAACTTATAAGAGTGTACTGGAAGGTTGTGCTGATTGCTGTTGAAGTTGTGATTTTTTGTTGCAGTCTTTTTTGTTCCTAACGACTACCTCAGACCTGCCTAGACTGAGCGATAATAATATAGAACCCATTTACTAACTATTGTTAAATTTCAAATTCATTTGTAAAGCATCAAATTACAGATAACCAAATAATGGAAAATATGAGGATGTCTAGACAAGGCTAAGCTCCTGGCCCAGGCCTCTGACAAGCTTAGTCCAACACTGTTGAAGGCATGTTGAAGGTATCACACAATTGTGGTGTATTGTGAAGTGATTTTACACCATTGAAACGTACGAAGTATTAGTACAATGGAAAGATTCTAAAATGTTTGCTTTGGTATCAACACAACAGAATACTGTACTTACTAGAGATGGGCCGACTAGTCGGGAACGCCGACTATTCGGCATCATTTGTAGTCGGCCGATTAGTCGGCAAAAAATGCCGAATATTAGGCACTATTGCCTAGTGGAGAATTTAGGACACAGAAGAAATTAAACCATATTTTCTATCATTTTCTTAATTATTTTATATTTTACGTACTTTACTCAAATACAAAAAAAATATCAACAATTAAGTTTTTTAAATATAATTTTTCATAATTTTTTTATCACTTTTTTCTTATTTACTAAACAATAACGTAAACAAACCTCACTAACTGGTCAAAACACGAACGCGTGACAACAAATGGCGGGGAGATAAAGCAAACCCAGCGTTTCCAATTGCACCCCAACATAGCTAATAACTATGATCGGCAATGCCAACTAGTCGGCCAACTAATGGCAAAATCCGTAGTCGGCTCATCTTTAGTACTTACTAAATACTGGAGGTCACACAAAATTATTTGATATTGATTTTTTTTTGCCAATGGTAAAAATTACTGCATTTCAATAAATCAGGTACTGTTGTCATATTGACGATCTACCAATTGCGTGGTTTGGTTTCAATACATACTGTATAGTCATAAGCCTTATAGAACAGTAATTGTTTCATAGCAGCAATTCCCAATTTTTTAACGGGGGAAATAAATAATATACTAGTTTTGGCAGAATTCCAACTTCTTTAAATTTTTCTTTCTATGGTGGTACATTGAATTCATTCTAACATTCCAAACCACTTTGAACCACGGAATGTTAAGAGTTCTGTGGAACACCATGTAGGAATCCTCTGTGTTAAAGGCCTTCATGCACTCTAGAAAATACATATAACTATCGAACTTGGTTTTATTTGCATGTGTTAAAGGAGCTCCCACACCAAAACTTTATGCTAGATGTTTGTTGTGATAATTGTAATTGTAAACGCACTGCGGTGTGGTCACTTTTTAAAATGACCTAAAAGTTGCTTTTTAAAATAATAACTTCTTACCAGCTTCAATAACAACACAGCCAGGGACCAAATCAAGTTGTAACAATATCATGCTGATATCAGGTGTGTAAATGATCTGCGTGCGATGAGGCAGGGTGACGGACCACAATTCGGGAGTCGGCTGCAGGACGTGACCCCAGCCTTTAGACAGTTCTACCTGTTGAAAGAAGCAGGTATTTATTTTTTAATATTGTCTGCCTACGATAGATAGTTATAAGTAAAATCAAATAATAAAGTGCAACTTAATCTGAGTAATAAATCTGGCTGAACTTACCCGGCTTCCGTATTCAACTCCGATAAGATTCTTAACCTTCAAAGCACCAAATGTTGTTTGAAAAACATTCTCCACTAAATCACCTTTCTTGTTTTTTATTTCAGGTCGAACTTCTATTGCGTGGACGTTGTTACTTAAGTATAAAATCACTGTATCCCCTTCGTCAATTTTGTCTTTATAATTACGGAAACTCATTTTCAATACTGAGGATCTTTTTTTCTATATAAAGTTTGTAAACAATAAATATGATATGACAGCCATCACAGACATGACATGTGGCTTTGACATTTGATGTTTGGTGTTTGTTCAGAAACAAAGACAAAGCAGGTAGTGCAACTTTTACATTACGGAATAATTTGAGGATAAAGATGAGAAGGCATTTCAAAATAACAACAAATATTAGAATAGAAAGAAGAATAACCATATGTTTGTTGATAATATCGTTGTTTGGCGGATCGTAAAGTTAGAAAAGTGCGAGTAATGTAAATGTTTCTGAACGTTCCCGAGGAACTACTATTTTTACCAATTTTTACACCTACTCATTTCATTGGGTAAAAGTCAATTTAGTACACAAAGCATTTAATAAACATATTTGGATTTGTCGAATTATTTTTTTAATACTACTTCTTTTTATACCATCTATAAATATTTTCCCTTATTTATTGTTTCATCTGAAAAAATCATGAAAAAATACCTCGATTTCCGAAATCTCCAATTCATTTCCTACGCTCTGTAACATTTCCCCTACATTCCATTTCACAGAATTAATTTACGAGTTACACCTTGTAATGAAATACAGGAGATTTCATTATAGTTTAACGGTTTCTACATAAATATTTTGCCAAACGTATATAAATACCTAAAATATCACAAGTATTTGATTATATCTTCATAGTAATCATTCTCATAACATGTTATGTCCGCCTCTTCTTCAAACCGAAATGAGGAAACGGAACGTACAACGTTGAAATATACTTTATAACTTATTTTATTGAAGTGAAGTTTGTCGAAAGCTGAGCTGTCTGTCGCTGTCATTGTCATTCATTGTTTTGTCATCGTATCGTATTGTATTGTATGTATTTGGAAAGCAGCTTGCTTTTACCAAAAAAACCTACTTTCTGAACTTTATCAGTGCAGTTCTTGAAGAGAAAATGTACATGAATTGTACAAAGCAAGTTTAATATTGAACTTTTCAAGTATGGTGCAAATGGAGACTTCGAAGAATACTAGCAAAACCAGTTCCCTTAAAGCTCTAATACTCAAAGCCTGGCGAGAGAGATGGACTGACATACAATGGGGGATAAACATCAAGACAATTATACCAAGAGGAGTCAGCGGAGACATTTACAACCTAGCTGATTGTATCCTCCAGCAGGCAATGGTTGGTTGTGGCGCGAACCAGCTAGTAATATCTTACCTCAGACACTCTTTAGCATCACATTTAGTTTCCTACGCGGCTGTGCTGCAGAGAATCGCGAAATTCGATGCGTTTCATAAACCTCATTGCATCTTAAGTCTGTTGGAGTTCTTGGAAAGCTTTCAAGACAGTATAACTTGCCGTGGAAAACTAGAAGAAGAAGTATTAGCCAGCTCAGTTTCATCTATAATATTGTGGCTCTTGCAAGTTTATCACTATTCACTTAGCAAGTACCCGTCATCAAATCCCATCCAAAGTCAAGAACTTTTGGAAAAATCTACAGCGCTGCTTAACACTATAGTAAGTACAGATTTTCTTCTTGCTATGTTTCATTTAGCTAAACAAAATGATCCTGATGAATACAATGAGGTAACCAAGAAATGCCAAGAAATTACAGCCTTTATGATGATGAATACACAGTTCAAAGCCCCAGTAGCCATTCATGAGACTTTGCAAAAAGTTTGTAACTTAGATATTGATAAGACAGCTCCATTGAATCTTAAGCCGGAGCCAGTCACTCATTGTATGCAAGCATTAATTGCTATAAACATTTTGGCAAACCCAAGTGCTGATATGCAACAACTGTCAACTCAGTTGCTTATGATAAAGAGAATTAAGGGATATTCATTAGGCAGACTCTTTTGTGAACTTATCAGAGCATGCTTCATTTCTTTGAATGACTCAAGTAAAGATGCATCAAAACAAGCTCTTTGGGCAGCATTCACCTTTCTTAAGGTCCCACAAGTTATAAGTTACCTGCACAGTACATGTGGCACTAGCAATAAAGAAGGAGAGTACTCATCAGAAACTGTTGAAGCCTTTGAGAAACTGCTGCAATCTACTCCTCTATTGGACATTGTTGACACTAAGAACTCTTGTAATAGTATTGTGTCCTTATTAGAGCCCCTAGTGAAACTGAATGTTGTGACTGAACAACACCTATCTTACTTTAGCCAAAAGCGAGAAAACAAGGAGGTTAAATTACAAAAATTGGAGCCCACTGGCCTTCAGGGATCAGTGCCATCATTTATCACACGAGCTGAGCCCACATTAGCTGGAATATTGAAGACAATGAGTGGAGATTTCCATAAAATGCAAGAACAATTGTATGCAATGCTCTGCCAAATTGTTGGGGGAGCTTCTCTTAGCACAATCTTAGCTGTTGCAGCAGTTGAAGGAAAATTGAAATTATTTGTGTCAAGGTTGATCAGATTCAATGAATTTGCTTTACATGCAGCCAGTGAGAAAGGTGCTTCTCAGTCCAAGGTTTACATTTTTGACATTTCATTTTTAATTCTGTGTTCAATCGTGCAAGACTATGGTGTTGAAGCTGTTCTGGAAGACAATGGAGATTCCTTCTTTGAGCAGTGGATTAGAGAATGCATGCCACAAAAAGGAGTTCATAAGTCACCAGATCAAATTCTTCAAAAGTGTGATCCATCAATTGTAGATATTTTTATTCATCATTTGAGTGCACCAGACTTTGATTTCAAAAATACTAATTTGAAACCTCATGAACTCTGCATGAATGTCAGCCGTACTGTAAAAGAAGTATTATATGCATGGGAGCAAGGTTCTTTATCTGCAGTTGATGTGAAGAGAATGTTGGATTCTTTGAGGCAGAAAATGGCGTCATTGGCTGTGTGCGCCACAGTATGGCTCTGTGCCTACATTGATGTTGTTCACCAAGATGCTTTCTTAAAGCCAATGAACATGATTCAGCAATTTTTGACACCTCCAAGTGAGGTAGAATTGGCTCAAATTGATAATTTTAAGGAGCGCGCTATTTTAATGTGTCAAATTATAAGGAAGATGCAGTATGACATTCATCCCCCATCAGTACCAAAGAACAAAACTGTGACTTTCCCGCAGACAATTGTTTCTCGACAACCAATATTAGAGCAATTGCAATCTGCTTGGGAGGATGTTAAAACAAGAGGCTACCTACACATTGACGCCACACATGTTATTGAAAGCATTTTGAATACAGCAGGCCCAGTGTGGTTTGTCACAAATCTGGTAAAAGAGACCTTGAAGTTTAGATATCAGGAAGACCTTGATAGATCAGTGGATATAGTTCTTGCCATGTTCCATTTGGACATAGAAAAGTGCACTGAAGCCATGTTACTACATGTTTTACCTCAGTACTTATACAATGCTAAGTTATGTGAAGAATTAGTAGAGCCACAATCAGCTACATTAGCAAAGTTGGCCGTATATTGTGTGTATGCTGCGCTAGAGCATAACAACTTTGCTAAATCTCAGAGTAGTCGTAAACGAAGGCACGATGACACTGATGACTTGGATGCAATGGTTTCAAGTAAAGTACGGAGACTAAATGACAATAGTACTGATAGTTCCGTCTATTATATGCAGGGTCAAAGTGTACCCGGGTTAAGCATTAAAGAGCCTTTAGCATCTGCTTTGGAAACTGTATACAAAACCTTCTCGCAATTGGCTGGAAAAAATGGAGACGTGACACCACAGACACAGTTTATACTAGAGTTTTTAGTTTATGTGGTGCAATGTGGTCATGAGCGAGCCCAGTTGGTTCTTCAAAAAATGCCTAGTGAACTAGTTCCAACTCTTATAAAGGCACTCCCTGACAGTTTTAATATAAATTTAATACTAAGATTACATGATTTGTCTACTCCTTATGGCAGGAAAGATACTGCCAGAGATTTGTGTCTACTCCGCAATATGAGATTGAGACCAGAATAAGATTTGTCTCCTTATGGTTTACCTATTTTTTAAGAGCCAATTTATAAAAATATAAGGATTGAATATTGTAACAGAGGATAATAAATAAAACGTTTTAAAATTGTAAAATCTTTACTTTTTCAAACTCAATTCAACAATGTAGTGATTATAAATTAAAAACTAGATTTTCAATACTCTTTATCAGTGGCGTGTCGTTCAATCCAAACAATGCATGGGTAAGCCTGAGCGAACTTAGCTTACCTTTTTTTAAAGACAAGTATGAAAAAAATCTGTAATAAATGCCTTAAAATATGCAAGCCCCCTGGAATTTGGCTCTATGCACGCCACGCCACTGCTCTTTACAATTCCTTATAGAATAATGCCTCTCCTGACAAGATAAAGCACTTCCAAGCTGTGTATAATTAACTAATTGAATAGTCTAATTCTGGACGGAATTCGATTACATAGCAGCATTCACAGGGCCCAATTTCAACTAAAGTTAGAGTTCTTTAGGCTACATCTATTTAAAATAACAGAGACCTTTTGTTTTTGAATAGTTCTTTTAAATATTTATTTTATTGTGATTTAAAGACCACGTCAAAAATGAAATTAATAATTAGGTATAATTAAATTAACATACTAATAATATGTACACTGTATACACAATCTAATCACATTGTATGTGAAGGAGTTTACAATTAACTTACAGTATGAGAGTAATTTGTACAAGTTCATTATGCCTAATGGAATATACAGTCTGCCTAGCATCATACAAAAATCTTAAGGCTACAAAGATCACAGGAGAGTTCCAGAGCTTTTTGTCTAAATAAAATAAAATTTATTAAAATAGGGTAACATAATATTGAACTATTTTATAGAAATTAAACAAATTTAACTTTAGTTATAAAGCAGGCTTCTTGGCATCTGGAGAATCGGGATGTGGACGATCTAGAACAAAGAAAGAAGTTGTTAAAACGTTTATCCAATCTCTAAACTGTAGTAGCCCACCAAAAAATATCTTCAAAAAAAAGGTTCCTTTCATTTAATATAACTTAAAACGCCCTTCAGCGAAAAGTGAGCGAAATATAAAAAAATAGGGGGTTTTTAAAAGTAGGAAATCAATTATTTAGGGCACCGACATTTAGATACTATAATTTCCTAAGTAACGGTAATTAAATTTAGCCTGTGATTGTAGGTAAGTAACGTTTTAAAAGCATTATTTAGGCATAACCTTCCCTCCTTTTAGATATACATACACTATTTTTTAGGTAGTCGACTACGGTGACTTCGCAACGTTGCATCAATAGGTAATTGAAGTCAACCTTGTGTACAGATTCCCTACTATCGCGATACAGACAGAAGCGCTGCGGCATCGAGACAAACGCGATGCAACATTGCTGACACAGCAACGGATCATTGACGCAGGTTCATCGAAATATAATAAGTATGGAAGCGTAATTCTGCCGTGCTAGTGATATATGCAGTAATTACAGTCTAGAAGTATAGGGGAATTTGAACCTTACCTACTTCAATGAAATAAGCTTCAAATTCCCTATACTTCTAGACTGTAATTACTGCATATATCACTACCACGGCAGAATCGACGCTGACACCGAATTGGGATGTCGTAAATCAAACGTAGAGCTATTATATCTAGTGGGATATCAAATCAAAGGGCTTAATGTGTAGATTCCAAAACTGTTTTTAGGGTTCCGTACCGAAATGGTAAAAAAAGGAACCTTATGGTGCGACTCTGTCCGTCTGTCCAGTACGTAGTACTGTATTACACTGTACTGTAACAGTACAGTCGTCATCAGATAAATTAGAGCAAACAAGGCATTTTCAGATATTTTGGAGCACCCTGAAGTTTATAGATGTATCTGAAGGGGAATGTACTTACTTACATGCCCAGTAGGTCTAGGTATCTGTGTGAGTCTAAGGGTACCTACTATGGAGTTGGCCGCAGGCGGTCGCCCTTAAACCTTGAATTTCCAATTAGTGATTCAATTGAATTCTACTGTTTTGAGATGACGTGAGTGGGCTATGTCTCGGCTATTACAGCCCTCACCTGACGGCTCGGGCTGTGCAACATAACCTCGACTGTAATGACCAATGCCCACGAGTGTCATACAACGTTTTTCAACACACTTGCGAATAAAAGAATAATAATCATCATTTAAAACTTCTATTTTTGTATTTATTTTGTGGGCTGGGTGTAGTGCGGGGCGCGCGCCATGTACGCGAACTCGGCGCGGGAATAATTTATGCCGGCCGGGCGGCCGGGCTCAATTTGCGGTAATTACAACACTAGTACGGTAATGGAAAGTAAAACGCACTTGTGTGTAATAAACTGCGTTCCGCGCGTAAAAACAATGAAATAAGAGCCACTTTATGAACAAGTGTGTTGAAAATAACCTATTTCAGTTTATGAACTTAGTTGTAGCCGAGCTTTAGGATGTAGGCTACTTTGTTGTAACTTGTGAATGGAAGATTAAAATTACACTCACCCATTTGCCTTCTAAGAATATCTCCTTCCCTCGTTGCGTTATACGCTGGCGGTGGATTACTGACCCTCATTTGTAAGCTTAATCTATTAGGACTGCAGTTCTCATCTGTATCGGCGGTCGCGAACGATGCCCTCTGACTCCTATTCCACGTCTGCTGCTGATAGGAACTTTCAGTTGTTACTGTGTTACATCTATTGTTAGTATGAGGAACATATTGCTCTGGCGACCAGTCGAACACGAAGGTATGACTATAGTTTTGTGTGTAAGCGGACGGAGTGCCAGACGGCGTCGGAGGAGTAGTCGTTACGTATGGACTCAAGTCTTGGTGGCAGACATCGGGGACTTTCTGGAGAGCCGACTCTGACCACGTGGGACTTGGATTCCATTGATCAACCATCTCTGTTTCTGATATATTAAAGTTTTTGGACCCTGGTCTTCTGCTAGCTATTGACCCTGTTACAGCAACTAAAGTGTCGCCCCCAGAAGTGACTGTGGAAGGCGTGCACCGTGGAGAAATATTCGAAACAGGGGTGCTGGGTTTTTCATCGGTATTCTTTCCTTTCCGTTTGGCGTTTGATTGGATCCTACTATCTTCTATCCTGATATTGTGGTACCTGAAATAGGAATCTAATGTTACACATGTGGTATAGTTATTATTCGAACAATCGAAAAACGAACGGTAGATAGATATTTCTGAAGAACAATGAAACCTTTTTGGTGACTTCATAATTGCACAAGATTGGGTTTGCATTATTTCCTAATAGCGCAAATAAATAAATAAATACATACTTATTACATCTTTAAAAACCTTTTTTTCGGGACATAAAATATCAAGTGGAAATGTTTTCAATGTTTTGGTGTGCTTTGTCCAATCAAAGAATAAATGAAAGTGACTATCTTCACGATAGGGCTGTCGTCCTATGTCTAAAACCCGGCTAACTGCTATAGGTACAACTCCATAGCAGTTAGCCGGGTTTTAGTCATAGTACGGCAAGGAGGTTATTGGGTATCACATTAAGTAAGGTACCTGGTATCCTGTAATGGTACAGAGTAATCCACGGGTCCATTATCAGCTCTTTCATACGCGTAGTGCATCGGCGTCAAGTGAGGAGTGACGTGCGGGATATGCGGCTGCAGGCCAGGGTTGGGCATCATCACTTGGCTGCCGTTGATGCAGACGGGCGGAGTCGGCGTGTACTGCATCGTCGGGGGGTATACTTGGAGATCAGGGGGTGGTGGGCCGTACATTCTTGTCGCCGCTTCGTAAGCCAGCCCGTAGTGGAGCTTGGATTGTACCGCGTAGTAATGGTAAAGCCATGGGTTCGCCTTCATGACTGCGGCTTCTTGTTCACTGTGAAGAGATTGAGTCATTAATATGCTGTTCAAATGTTCGGAATTACATATAGGTAGGTAATGGGTGCAGTACCTATACTCGTACTTGCAGTAAAAAGTAAAATCAGTTATTTTATTGTACATAGTTACTTATATTTATTCTACTTCTCAGAAACATGCAAAGGTAACAAAAATAGGTACATTCTATCATGGTCCTTAATTCTTTATACGGTCTGTAATACTATCTATACGAGTATGTGAAAGTTACATGTTAAATTACTGATGACATTCCTTTTGTAATTCGTTATTATGGTTCAATAAATAGACGACATACGCAAGGACATAATAAAGCTATTTAATGTTTGAGGTAATTTCATCTGAGATAATGTGAATGTGGGAAAGAATTCCTCCATCAGTGCGTTGTTACAAGGTTTAGCCATTAGTGGGGCCGAGAATGGGGACCACTAAAGTTTAATGTTTAGTTATATTAATACACCTAACTACTATTTCTCCTGTTTTGCGGGTAGATAAATTCCTAACGATCTCAAATTTATTTTGCAACCTAACCTTGATTTCACGCCTCCGAAAGTGCAGTATTTAGTAGCTTCTACAATATTGTGCTCGTAAGTACCTACAATTTGTACTGTAAGTAGCTGCTTATACTTTTAATTGGTAGTTAACGAACAATGACCTATGTGCATAAATATTTAGGTACACAATAGGTGCCTAGGTAGCCCTAGCCTTATACCTACATCGTAAACATTAACTTGTTACCAATGCGGTAGGTACATTTTATATCTACCGTTTTTATAATGCTTTCCAAAGGTAAGCCTATTCCTACAAATGTAAAATATAGTTGATTTATTATCACTTAATACTTTAGATTTTAAAGCGTTGAAAAAATAATAACACAAAGGGCCAACGACGTAATGTTTAGTCGAGTCCAGGTAAAGCCATTACAAAATTAAACAAAACAGAAGCTCAACATCCGCGATAACCCGCAATTCTATAGACAATAAATTAAAATCAGCCCAACGACAATAGCACTCAGTGTTGCCAGTAAAGTAGTATTAAATTTGTAGGGACCTCGGTTAACCTTTAGCGCTGCGCCAACGTTTGAGTAAGGCAACCTTTAAGATAGTGGTTGCAGGGAAATGTCACATAGTTGGACTCAGCCCTGGACCTATATAGGTGTAGTTGCACAGAAAAGTGTTGGAGAGAAAGCTCTAAATTAAAGGTGGCACGAACGAGGATACTCTATGATGAAGTGGAATACCTACCTGGCAGTCATGTGAAGAATTGTAATCCGATCAAAAACATAAATGTAAAATAGACAAAAATCTCGCGTGTCACTAAAAGTAGTGATTTAGAAAAACTTCGCACTTGACTGTTCAGTCTAAATAAAAAAAAAAAAATGTTGAAATCGTCTGCTAATGTCAAACTAATTTATAATTGCAAACGTAATAAAATAATATTAGCCCTTGTGTATTTACATATTTAAGTAAGGTACAAAATACTTAAGAAGCTAAAAGCCTACATTTTAAAATGTTGACAGGCAAAGAATGTCCTTTGGCATATATTCTCCCATTTGTACGACAACATTTCTTTTGTGCTATATAGTTTAAATAAATGAATGTACGACTTTCGTCAGCGACGGTATGTACATCAAAGTTTAGATATGTGTTGGACGGCGACAAATCGCTTTAGCATTCACATTAGGAAAGCGATAGCGCCGAATCAAAGGGCGCGGATAGCAGCGGGGATGTTTACACACGTTCTGCATTAATGAACTTGGCCTTACGGCTAATGGTGACTTATTGCTTGGGCTTTATGGGGTAATGTACCTACCACACTGAGATATCATTAACCAGGAATTCGATGATTTGCTAAATCATGCCCCAAGATAAAATAATTTTGAGACAAAATAATATAATATCTAGCTTAAAATGTGTATAGGATTTCAATAGTAGATTGTGTCACAAGGGAGCAAAATTATGTATTTACGGCGAGGGCGTATATTGAATCCTGAACGAAGCGAAGGATTGTACAATAGAATCCCGAGTGTAGCGAGGGATTCTAAAGTATAATCCGGAGCGTAGTGAGGGATTCAAGTGTTAACGCCCGTGGTGGAAATAATTTTGCTACCTTGTGACACATACTGCTTTTCACACCGACTATGAGGAAAATTCAAATACAACCAAAATAACGAAATATATACACTTACGGACAAGAAATTCGGGTCGTTTATATATAAGTATTCATAGAAAGTGACCCGAATTCATTGTCCGTGAGTGTAGGTATTCAAAGAGCATCACACATTATTATTAAAAAACAAATGTGAAATTTGTCTATTATTATTTTATAAAACGATTATTATTTTTTACGGACGGGACGAAAATCACGAAAATACCACTTCCATATTATATTTATGGCCCTCGCCTGCGGCTCGGACCGCAAACACCTGTGATCTGGGCCATTTCTTATTATACTGCCCTCTGTATGTAATATATTAATAAAGCTGTCTATGGTATGGCATATTCTAAGTGGGTTCAAACTAAAAATACCCCTTTGTCCTACAACAGAAAAGTACCACTTTGATCCCTCTTATGAGGTAGCAAAATACTTTTTTCTGAATAGGAGGTGTGAAAAATAAAAAAAACTGTCCAAGTGAAAGTTCAATTCACACACGAAGGGTTGCGTACCACCGTCGAGCAAAAAACGTCAAAAAAACACCTAGGGCATGAAAGTGTTAACAACCATAACAAAGTCACTTTGATGCACATTTTACTGTAGGTATATGTGACCAAGAGTGCTATAAAGGGCTCGAAAAATCGGAACCTCATTCCCACCATTAGCATTAGAAAAAGTAAGCCAACATTGCCCATGCAGAAGTTTGACGCCTCGCCAATGTTAAACCGTAACCTATTTGTAGATCGTATTATGTGAATACCGCCTAATGGTTGTAGCGAAAAAGTAGCGTAGGTAGCGTAAGGCTCACCCGGCGCGGGGTCAATTGCAATTAGAATTAATTAAGTAGAATTTACTGTTCGCCTCGCATTATAGAAGTCGTTTAATGTTGGTGCTTGGCAAATAATTTTCCTGGGCAATGAGATCTACAAATAGCTTGTGTACCTATTGGATAGTGTTAAGTGCTTCTTGTTGGCGCTATAAAATTAGGTGTAAATAAACATAAATAATCGAATTTAAAAATATTGAAGTTGTAACAAGTCGTCGTTTCCCTGGTCATTTTCTGCTGTAGTGACTTAAACTACAACGACCTAGATATTTTGAATTGAATGATTGTTAGTAATCATTTAGATTTCAGGTTCATCAAATTAGGTACTAATCTGTCATATATAAATTTAAACGGAATCGCAATATAAACAGGATTTCCTTAAGCCTCGTGGATATCAGTTTTTTCCTCACCTCCCGTTAATGAAATCTGCGTATGTATGTAGCTTTTTTAAGAATACCTCGTTATGCATAACGGAGTTAATAGAATGTTGGAAATCGTATCCGTCGTACGTTGCTTCCCGCCAATTTGTGCGTCCGCGCACTGACGCATAAATCTCTGCGACATGACGTAGGCGGTCGACATGTTGACAATTTGTTGTCGTTCACTGTATTTGCAAGGGGGCGAGTCCATTGGTGGTTCTGCGTTTAAAATTATACCACATGCGTATACCTCACGCTTCAGGATCGAGAATAATTTTACTTCATTTTTGACAATTATGCTTTCGCCATAATGGCTATGTTTTCGCTATTAATTTTGAAGTTTATGTATTTTTTGTCACTGTCAAAGAAAGAGCAAGGACCTCAGAGCATAGAATACTTATATTCTTACATCTGTGGCAAGGACGGACAAGAACGGGTAGAAGTCGTTTGTGGTATGCATTTATATATATTTGACCATCCGAAGTTATTCTTATTAGTGTACACAAAAAAGCGCGCAAACGTAGAGTGCTAATATTTATTACTTTGCTTTGAATATAAACTAGTTTAATTTTCCTGCTTCGCTCTGCAGTGGCGTCGCTTAAGTGGTGGACCAACGGCCTCGAGCCATATTCAACTTTATAATCCTCTCGGACTAATACGTACCTACCCTAACTAGGTGCATTATTTATTGCAGTAAATCCATCAAAACTGATAACTGAACGTGTCTGAACCTAAATGGGCAGCTAAATCTATTTATATAAGCGACAAAGTTAAGCCTGTGCGGCTATTAAATTCGCTATCCACATAATCCCGGCTCATTATTGAAGGCATTTCGTGGTAGCACTATTTGGTATGCTTATATGATAACGGCGTATGTGCCAATGAGCTAGGTAGTCACTTGAGACGTTATTCTCCTAAGGGTGGTATTTGTCAGTGGAAAGCACGAAGTAACATGAGTAGGTTTCGCAAGCGCATCTGGGCAGGAGACAAATGACGCAATCGCGCGAACAATGCGCGCTTGTGAGCTGGATTTAAGCTTTAGGGTGAATTTTGGGGCAATAATTTATAAGAGCCAGCGATACTGCAGGGATTGGTGTCAAATATCCATGTTGAGCTCTATCATATTTATGTGATGAGACCCTTGTCAGAGTAGATACCTTGCCTAGGAAAGAAGAGCCCTAGGCACCAGTGGCGTGGCGTAAAAGATATCCTTGGGCAAGCCGATGCAGCTTTAATGTACATTTTCCTTATGAGCAGCTCTACAGAATAAGGTGATCAAATACCTGATATTAGGCAAGCCGGTAGGAATCGAGTTCTTTGGTCGCCACTCTACTGCTAGGCTCGAAAAGTTACCAGCGAATGAAACTGCTTGAACTTTAAGGCTAAAGAAAAATAAAATGGAGTCTACGATATTGTTATCTAATTGAGTGAATATCCACGCAGCGTTCAATCTTGAATAGGACCTCTTCGTTTCCTCTATAGGATAATATTGACATTTAAATACCCGGTGAAAATGGTTTTTCTATGAGACGCGGTTTATATAGATTAAGGATAACAGGGAATCGGGATTTAGACTGTTTTTGTACTACTACTTACAAGTACTAAAATAATTAGTATAAGTAGATTAAAATAAGGCAATAATTAAATTTACTTGGAAACGACGGAACGAATTAGATGAGTTTATGATATCTGGGGGACACAGGCGAAAGGCCTCTATCAAATAGTGCGACAGTAGTAAGTTGTCTAAGCCTGCATACAGGTAATATGCAATTCTGCTGATAATCTAAATGGGGCTAAATAAACGCGAACACCTAGCCATAGATTTTGTACCACAGCTGAAGCTTAACCTAAGCGCCTAAGGGCCACATAGTCACCGCCCTTTGTGCCTGATTGTTTAGGTCAGCTGGGCTGTCACCCACTCGTGCATTGAAATTAATTTAGATTTACAATCTACCCAGCGCCTACTGGCGGTTCAGATGAATTGCCTCTTAGTCATGCTGGTTTATGGGGATAATAACATTGTTAGTACAAAGTGTGCCCCTTTAATGAGTGCCTAAGGCTAGTTTCGTGTCCGTTATTGATTTGGTTAGTAGCTGAATTAGCTAGTTAATCAATAATGCACTTCGAAGGCAAGTTAAACCGTGGCTTATCGTGAAATTGTATGAAAGCAGCGTAAACGTTTTAATTAGCGAGAAACAATAGGCTTTTAACCGCAAGCGCGCTAACGGCTCAGCCTCGGGTCTAAAGGTTTTTAAACTAAAACGTAATTATTAAACCGAAGTGTTCCAGCCTCCTCTAATCTCCGCTGTGCAATCAATAAAATTACAAGCTGCGTCTCTCAAAATTAGTCAAGTTTTCGTGTATTTTGTGGCTATAAAATATGGTTGGGATTAAAGCGTGGAGCGGCGCCATCGATCAGGGCCGGCGCTTGTTAAACACAGTTTCTCACATCACAACAATAGCCCTCTGCGGGCATATTTCAAACCATCCGATAGCAACATCGGCCGGCCGATCGGCTCGCAAGCCGCACTCTAACTCAATAAATCACCTCTTTACAATATTTATTCGCCGGTAACCCCACCACAGGTTCGCGATGCTATTTCGCTCGGTAAACGGAATGTTAAACACGGATGAGAAGCGATAAAGGGAGGATGATGATGGACGCGCTCACTGCCGTAGATGTTGCTCACGTCACCTACTAGTCCGTCAAATTATAAATTGTTTAAGCAATTATATATTGACCTATATTGCTCACATAGATTTGGAAATTAGCATCATTAATGTTTACATCAAATCACACCATGCTACGCTTTGTCACGCGATTAATAAGTGATAAAGCATCCGTTACTCTCACACAGTATTTGTTAGAACATGACGGATGCTTTATAATTTATTCATCGCATGACAAAGCATAGCATCATAAGCCTACTGGTTCTTCTATATTTATAGTATATCTAAGTAACAAATGTGTACTAAATGACTAGTTTAGTTATGTGCAACGATTCTTTTAAGTAGACATAGAAGACCAAACCCCATCCAGCTAAACCTGACTTAATCAAAAACTCTATCGCATAAAACACCTGCTATATTTCCGCAGCAAAAGTAATCCGAGATCCACGAAGCAGAATCCTACATCACGGAATATCTTGGTACGGCCGGTTCCCAGATCCCGATCCCGCCTAAAGCAAACTAAATCGCAGTCGGCCCGATAGTAAGGGCTGTATTTACGCGAGCTACGTCCCGCGACGTCATCTAGTATTGATATCTCAATAGGGAAGTTTGTAAGTGACCGCGTTAAGTTATGATGGTCATTTTTCAAAGTCGACTCGCTGCGGGTTGGCACTGGACTTGTCGGTATAATGGCACGGCTTTTAAGCCAATTAGTTCACAGAGTCGGGTACGCTGGTGTTTTTAAATGCAAACATTTGTCATATCAATATTTTTGTGGTAGGCCTACGAGTGAACACTCGTCTACTCGTCTAGAGGACTCTAGTTACGTCGCTTATAGACACTAGCTTGCACAAGTTTAGATCTGATCATATATTAGGAGCAGTATAATCTATAATGCTTTAAAATTGTTGATGCTTTTAAATGTTTTTATTAGTAGTCCCACCCACAAGCTATCTGCTTTGCCCTAAGGTTAACTGGTAGTGAATTCTTATGGTATTATATTCGCCTTTTGTACGATAAGATATCTTTTGTGCAATAAAGTTTAAATAAATAAAATAGTAACTAAGTCATTGTAAATATTCCTTTACTTAGGAAATTAGCTTGTAAATGCAGTGTCCAAAATATAATCTTTCCAACTGTATGCGATGAGACAGTTTTGACTTAATAGAGCAAATTCCAAAGTCCGGAATTTAAAATATTTTAACGTTGTTAAGTAAACATTCCTTTGTTAACGTATAAAATTATCTCCAATTATTGGTTAATTCATAATTACTGTTTGCCGTACCATACAAGTACTATTAAGGTCGTAATCATAATTGGTTCTTGCGGGAACGTCGCGGACTGACGGTAAACCTCATACACTTAGCCCGGGCTTACATGATATTATATCTATTAAATTATATTGCATGCACATAAAGAACCTATCGTACTATTAATTTTGTTGGAAATTAAAGCAAAGAGGTTTGTAATTTACGTAGAAAAGTTCACAACATAACGCCAAGCGTACGATTATTATAAACACAGTGTTATCGTCATGTTAACTACCTATTGACTTTAGATGATAGGACATTTATCGTCGACAAAAGCTCGACTATAGAATAATTTACCGCGAATATAGATATACAGTGCCAGAATTAGGCAAACTAGTTTGACAGTTAAAAATCTTGTAAGAATTTGGAAAAAAAATAGTTGTAGAGTACCTACAGCTATATATTTTATGTAGGTAAGAATCGGTAAAATTGTATCGACATGACTTTGCTCCATACTTTGAAGTCCTCGAGAGCACATATCTCACATAGGGTCACAAAGGGTCTCTAATATATAAGTAATGTCACAAAATCTAATGCAGCTAAGGTTGATTGAGTATATTATCATATTTAGTTTACTTTTTTACAATATACAATGACAGATGCCGTCTATTCATTCACAAAATCAATACTTGTTACTGAAAACAATCAATACGCTTACGATAAGTACCTATATACTACATTTTATGTCAGTGATCCGGAATATTTTATTCTTGAGTTCTCTTCGAAAACCAAACTTTTTAGGGTTTCGTGCCCAAAGGCTGCCAACGGGACCCTATTACTAAGACTTCGCTGTCTGTCGGTCTATCTATCCGTCTGACTGTATCTTTTGAACCGTAATAGGTGGAGACTTGAAATTTTCACAGAATGTGTATTTCTATTGGTGCTTTACCAACAAATAATAAAAATAAAATAACATAAAAGAATCCTTTTTTGGCGCGTTTTTGCTCGTCGGTGGTGCGAATCCGACTCGCACTTCACCGGTTTTTTATAATGTTGATAATAACAGCTAATGATTAAATTGTGGCAAATAGAGTTCACTTTGGTTATAAAATTAGGTATTTTTATTGGGTTTTTACCTATTACTTTTTTAACCCCCGACGCAACAAAGGGGTGTAATAAGTTTGACGCTTAATGTCTGTCTGTCTCTCAGTGTGTCTGTCTGTGGCATTGTAGCTAATGCGGTTTTTTTTTACGTGAAAGCAGGTTGGGTGTTCTTAGCTATGTTTGGTAAAATCCATCCAGCAGTTTGAAGAGTATCAGCTCTTTTCCAAAATGATGTATGGCATTTTCGGTATAATAAAGATCAATTTTAGTACAAAAATAACATTTAAAAAGCATGAAATAAACATAAATTAAAAAAATTAAAAACCGCCAACTAAAAAAACTAAAATAAAAAAAATAATATTGTACCTAGGGACCTTCTGTTTTAGTACTCCTCCGACAACAACTTATCTTAAAACATAATAGGCCAATAGATAGGTAGCATATTATTTTTTACTTTGTAGTTTTTTTAGTCGGGGTTTTTTGTTATCGGGATTTACTTGTAAAAATGTAAAAATTAAAAAGTCGAGTTATGCTTATTTGTTGTTAGCACAGCACTAATCAACTTTTTATCCTCAAGGTGCACAATTATTGCCGAAAACCATCTCATTTTTTTCTCATTAGGTATTAAAGTAACTCGTTCAACAGTTTGAACGTTACTTTGCCAATTCTTGATCTAGGGTCGCTAGATTCACCAGAAAATTTAAGACAGATAAGCAGAAATGAACTGTACGCAGCGTACAGATACATTTCTCCTTTTATTAAGATATAAATATTGACGTAAGTAAGTGGCTATCAAATCATAGCAAAATGATGTCATGAAACATGAATCACTCCATCAAATAAACCCATCATCTCTCCAAGTATAGGTAATTATTTCAGTCAGAAGTAATTTCACAGCAACAAAAATGATGGAAAGTTTTCATTAAACCTCTGACATCAATCGTGGCCGCCCTCATAAAATCAATCATCCACGTGATCATGTTGGATTGATTTGACAGAATCACACGTTACAATTATGCAAAAATGTTTACATTCATTTCAATTTATTACAGGCCATACAAATAATCTCAATATTCTTGAGAATAACATCTCGTGGCGAGGATTAAAGCCAGTAACGAGCTCGCATTACAAATATTAGAGACATTGATTTAAATGAAAAGCAATTCCACGATTCGATACGATTTGTCGATCGGAATATAATTATTGTACCGGCTAACATTTCACGAGAAATAAGACAGGCAATTTAAATGGATACATTATTCGTGTCAATAATATTGATTTTATTATGCGTTCTCTAAGTTCGGCTGAACTCTAGACTAGTTTTGTGGTTTTAAGAAATATTACTTTCGAATTTTGGGACCACTTTATCAGAATAGGTAACGCCTTCTGTGTGTTGCCGGAAGGCGTTTGTCTGTTAAAGGAAACTACTACTTTATTGGATATAAAACATGTTCGATAAAATTTACTACTATTACTAACCAAATTTAGGAGTAGGTATACATTATGAAAGTGAAGTACCTATATATTATTAATAGCCAAATTTAGGAGTATATATTATGAAACGGTGTCTGCGTAGTATAGTACAAAAAGTCATAGAGATAAACTGTCATATGTGGAGTAAAGCATTCTGTAAGAGATCAATTATCTCGTCAATATTTTAATTAAAATGCAAAGCTGTTTTTCTAATTTCCATATACGAAATTCATTTTTTTTGCTTCAAGTTTTGATAATTTTCTTTTCAGTTAAAGTAACGCATCTATTTGGATATTGCTTTTTGGATCACTGTACAAAGCTATAAAGCAGTCCACTAGTTCTAAAAGCGGCCGCGCGTATGTTACCCCGACATTTTGACTGATAGTCTCAGTTGATTTTCCGAGTCAGTTAGATCGCAATTTCATTGATTTATGGCTGAATAAAGGGCGGGCGCATGTGACCCCAGCGCATGCGATTAGTATGTCGTATAAAACTCCACATTTGACGTTTGTTCACGTCGTAATTGCGAAGGCGCTGGGCGGTCATGATGAAGTGATTTCACCCTTGATCGCCGCTCGATTGGCGGTTGTTTCGATATATTAATGGGTATTAAGAGGTTCTCCAAGGAAAGGACGATTAAGCTGAATGTTTGCAAGGGGTCAGATAATTCAACGGTCATAAGTTAGAGTGGTTCTTATTAGGCCGAGTGAGACTTAACCTGCCAGGGCCGGCTACGGGCTATACTTAACTTATGAATGCGCACTATAATGGGAGATATGAGCGTTATGGGAAATATTTCACTTTGTTGTTGTTGTGTTGGTTTTCTACATACATATATTGTATTTACGAAACATGTCTCGCGTAGGTTATCGTTCTAAAATTAAATTACACTACAATCATACAAACTTTAAAATTAAATAATTTTTTTAAAATGTGTAATGATTGATCAATTTATGTGTGCCCGCCCAGTCATATATGGATGCATAATCAGGTTATACTCGTAATTTCTTTCTTTGACATGAAAGCAATTAGCACTTAACATTTAGACACAAACGAATACTGTTCAGAATTATCTTTTCTCTCTGCCAAAAACTTTCACAACGAACGATCACACAAGGCTGAAACCCTCACCATCGTCTTCAGGCGTTCCGCCGATGGAAACTAAGTTCTCGAATGGAAGAACGTTCACAAAGAGGAAGATGCAGTGTGGGTTGGCCGCCCCATTAGTCGCCGGATAGTTCTCAATGTACGAAAAAATATCTCCTTTGTGTCCTTAATTTACAGGATCATTGAGGCTATTGTGTTGAAACCTATGTATGATTGTGCTCACCTCAAGACTTGATTGGTGCAGACGATGACAGGGCGCTGTGAGTTGTCCAGGTTGTCCTTCAGCTGCAACACGGCGTGGACCCACAGGAACTGCCCCGAGCGCCGCTGCAGCCGCAGCAATGCTATGCAGGACCGCTCTTGCTCTGACTGGGTAACTGTGAGAAAGAGAGAACTATCGATCGATCTCAGTTATATCACGTATCAGTGGTGTAGTATCCATATATCTCGATTCCTACCTCGTATAAAATATTTGAGCACCTTATTCTACAGCTTTAAGAAAAATCCAAGCTAAGTCTGTTCCAGCTTGCCCAAGGAAATCTTTAACGTGTTTTTATTCTGAGCTTGACATTTAGGATTTTGGAATACTATGAAATTAGGTCAGAAATTGACAAAGTGTACGAAGCTATGCATGGGTCCGATATCGTAGTACATAATTTGTGTCGATATTAAACTAGTCAAAAATAATGTCCGTATAAAATTGTTGTATATGATAAGATACCAAACTTCTTATATCATACATTCATTAATGAACACGCACGGCCGAGACGCATACTTCCGCAATCCACGCCAAACCCGCTAATGCAACCAGTCAGCTCAAATCAATGGAACACTTAATTGTTTATCACAAATCCAAAACCAACAGAGTGTGAATTGCGCTAATCGAACGAATCTAAAATTAGACTATTGTTAATGAACAGATTATCGAGCGATAGCTAAATAATATACCGCTTAACAAGACACCTTTGCATAGTGTACCGAAACACAACAAACACCTAACAGTTTACAATCCATATCCAAGCTTATTCCCTTCTATTAGGGCTTCAAATTGAATGGGTGCGCAGTGGAAAGGCGGTGATGTGCTTAGAGGTTCGGTAGGCATTGACAATGTTATGATAGTAATTTACATAGGCCAGGAATGGCTTGGGTGATGATGGTGCGTAAGCGCATGCCGTATATGGCGTCCAATTCGAGCCCATCGGCGACGTAGAAGGTAGAAGGCTCGGGTTGTTTGTTGATTGAATTAGCCGATAAGATTCGGGTTTAGTTTGTTTTGATTGGGCTTTTTATTGTAGTTTAAACTGTTATGTCGTGTTGATGGAAACGTAACTTTTTAAAAGAATTCCTGCCTCGCGATCTCATGATTTATTTTGTATGATAAATTTGATTCAAAACTATATTATGTAAGACCGCCTGTTGTTTGTCTTTATCTACTAGTGATTGTAATAAAGGTTCTGTATAAGGGTGCAATAAAGAGCAGAGACTGTGTTTTCAGTTGTGTTAAGAATTATCTTAGTCGAAGTATAAATGAAGAAAAAAATCTCATTTAAATGGATCTGTAACATATTTGTGATACAACTAGATACATATAATAAACTTAAAGATAGGGTATTAGAAATCAAAAATATTACACAATTCCTGCAAATATCTTGTTATCTATCGCTGAAATTGCGAAAATGGTGAGCGCAAATAAGACTACGGTTCGAACATATTTCATGTCGCAAATAAAATATATCGTAGGAGTTACTGTAAAATACGAGTAAAATGAACCGCGTCCTAATGAACTTCTGTCTCTGGCAGGTAATTATTCCACACACTAATGAGTGCGAAGGTCTGGCGATTGTCGTTTCTACTAAAGTGTACTTACTACTAGTCGTTGGTGCTTATATTCTTTATAGATTTCCCTGCTATGCTCATTGTATAACTAAGTTTCTATTTAGTGGTAATAATGCACTTTTACACATATTTTAAGACCGAAGATTGGTGCTTCAATAATGGGGTAACTTTTAAGGCAACGTGCAATTGTTACTTTCTCGAGAGACTAAAATCAATAGTTGTTAGTAGATAAAATCCTTATACTAACGATTCAGTTATCTGGTAATTATTTGTTCATAATGGTACTCTCATATTTTTCTTTACTTATCCAATTTAACATATATACTATGTAGGTAGCCAATGATTCGTATACCGAGTTAATTTATGACAAATACCTTAGGCAATCGATTAAAGGCTAACAAATCAATCTCGTAATTCTGATTCTACAATTGCACTCAATTTGGTTCTAATTGCGTGACAGAGCATTTGCGCATGGACATTGAACATAAACATGGACATTTATTTATAAAAGATAATTAGTGATCACTAAAGTTATAAATAAATGGGTAAATATTTTTTTCATCACACGTGCTCGTAAAGGGTGTTATAACATACAGGCATATAGAACAGCTAGAGCCGATTTATCTCCCGTGGGAGTTATAAAATCAGACAGGTAAATTAGTATGAAAATCTATGATTCCCGGGCTTAGGCTTCGAGTTCGACAACACAAATATGAATTAAATCAACAGGACTAATGTGAACCGCATATCCCAGTAGTTCTGGTAATAGAACTGTTAAACCGAACTCCTGATTGACAGGACTAATAGGACAAAAAAAAAACAGTATTTAAATTAAATATTTTTTCCATTCATAGAGCATATATAAACACCTATTCAATTAATCTATTACTTCATCATTTTCTTAATAACATCTATTGTTTGTACAATTATTTAATTTTGACAATTTTATAATATGCTTAAGAAAAGAGGTGCTTTAGTGAATGGAGTTAAAAATTAACAATTGCTCACTACAGTCACCACGGTTCCAATAAACTTCTATATTGCCTTTGTATAATAAAATAAACGGAACTGTCATGTTGTCAACTCGTGCAATTGTTTTCGAATCTCTTCGTCGCTTCTGCGGCGTCTCTTCTCATAAGATATCGCACTTCCAGAAACACTAGTAGAGTCACGCGTCATACGCATATAGAGCCATGAAGTTGAACTCAAAGCTAAAATTCTAAGACCGTCTAGTACAGAGGAAGGACATACGGCAAACATTCCACTAGTTTAGTAGTAACTTATTTATTACAATCGTAGATTGCAAGCAGGTGTTGTGTCCGTATATTACCCACATTTTGAATGGCAGCCCGGTACTAACTGGATTTTTGTTACAATAAAATAGCTGAGTTGAACGCGAAAATAATTAAACATCATATTTTATGGTATAATATTCAGTTAGACTATTTACACATTAAAAAAAAATACCAAATTTGAGTAGGAACGTTTGAATATAGTACATTACACAACTAATAGGCTTTCTTTATTACCTCCCGGATTGCGTACATCATTTTATGTCTACACTTGGTCAGAAAGCGGCTTTTTCCGTAGGTACGCGAAGCGTGCGGTAAAAGCCACTTTATGGCCAGGTGTGGCATATTAAAATTAAATAGAGCAACCGGCACATACCTATATCATTTAGATAACGAAACAGTTTGAAACTCTGTTATAAAGATGACACAGCTTTTTTGACGTACCTACCTAACTCCGCTCCAGGCCTAGTAACGTAACTTTTTAAAACTATACATCTCTATCAATTAAATAAAAAATGTCTTGACTAGCCGTACAACAAAAATAAGGCACTATTTTGGTCTTTTTATTATAATATTATCAATCATTAATAAAACATGGTTCAATAGATATGAACAATAGTGCTTCACGGCGTATCATTCACAAAGGTCACCGCACACGGACCCGTCCTTGTCGCTCTCCATTATCGAATCATTCGAATGATGACTCGAGCTCCGATGCATCGATTGCAACCACATTAAGTTTTTAACATCTACATTCGTACTGGCATGCGATAAAGAACCTTATGTCGACGTAAGAAGAAGTAAAGAGGATGTATGCGTGTAAGTACATTTGTCGAGGAATAATGAGGGTTAATGCCAGTCGGTTATTTGTGCAATCTCGACTGTTGGTTTTAGAGTCAAGAAGAGATTGACGACTGCTATGATTGTGCTCGGGTCTAACTGCCAGCTTGTTTATCTTCGGGCACTTATTTTGCTCGAGAATGTACATATTGCTAAAGTGTATTTGATTTGCTGTTTTCTGAGACCAACCTACGCTGTACATGAAACTAATGGTGTAATGATATGGATAGACGTCGAAATAACTAATTGTTATTCTTAGCACTTGACAGCAGCACCTACGGTTCGTTGAAATTGGATTAATTTAAGTGAATTAAATTTAATGCTTTATGTCACATTGGAGTTATATATCTCTGAAATATCAAGAATTAAACGCTGCTTCGAACGGAAAGCGATGTCAACGGTTAAAGTTTATTCAATGATGATTAATGTTCATTATGATTACCTAAAGCCAAGTCACGGGTTCATGATCATAGGTATTTTGTTATGTTGGTATGTAACTTAATATCAAAACAAATTAATTTAGATAATGTATATAAAACCACGGCACTTTTTGTATATAAATCGACTTATTTCTTAATAAATATACGTGATTTTCACAAAGCATGACCCCCCTGTCGCTCGACCTCGGAAGAACATCTTCACGTTCCAAACATAAGAAAGTGTTCTAATTTTGAATTTGCTCCCAGCTGCGAACCTTCCGTCAAGCGGCGAGTCACGAATCCTGCGCAACCGTTTCTCGAAAGAGTTCCAATTAACACGTAAAACATATACCGTAAGGTCGAGTTTAGTTTGTTTATAATTTGACAGTTCGTTCGAGTTGTCGATTTATTCGATTTAATCGCTCACGTAGTGTAAGGTAAGCGTTCACACACGGTTGTCACGCGCGGTTTCAGCCTCATCTCGCTTTCACTGCATAGACCGTGTGAGGTTGGCTTAAGTGGTTATGGATACCGTTTATTATAAACGCTCTATGTTGTCGTAGGTTATCGATAATGATCATGAGATTGGTATTAAGATATTGTTGTATTGCTTGTGTTTTCTCTTTACTGCGAAGTTATTACTGTGGATAAGTACCTACGTGCATAAAATAAGTGAACGTTTAGGTAAGTAAACGCGGAGTTCTGTGATTTTGATCCGACAGCTAATTTGTTACTATCATACTATGGGTCCATAAAATAAGCAACGGATTAATTGCTTATTAAACGCTGTGGAGTTCTGATAATCATATTGCGCTGGTAATTTATTAAAGCGAGTATCGTAAAATGGGGTGAGTACTGTGTGTAAACTGACATTCAAACCTCGATAACATTTTATTTTTACATAGGTATGTAAACTGAATGGTATATATAATAAGTGTTCCGGACGTTTGTATTTTAGTTTTTTTCATGATTTTGGGTAGTTCCATTTCGTAACTTTACCGATAAACACAAAATCCCTTAATATTGTCTTCGGTTTCCGCGATTATCACTCATAGTTATAAAGCAACTTAAACGGATTAAATCGCGTATATTACTACATTTTACCCGCCTACCCGCGACCACGAACGCTGAAAAGGGTTACGAAACGTCGGGACTTAAAATGTAGTAATATACGTGATTTAATCCGTTTAAGTTGTTTTATTACTACAAAATCCCTTCTCACCCCGTAGTACCTCGTAGTTACAAAGGTGATTTTGGAACATTGTTTGATCGATTTTTTTTTCTTATGAATATCACTATAGCTCCATTTGTGATACGAATACATTATTTAGGTAGTAGTAACCTTTAAAAACCATGTAACCCCCTGGCATCCCTTCTCTCCCCATTCATAACCCAACTCACCACGCAATCCCTACTCACCCCATTTTACGGCACTGAACATCTGTGGATACTTATAGGTTAGTGTTAAACAATTAATTTGTGATGTTTATAAGCAGATATTTGGCTAGTCGGCAAGTTTGGTTGTAGAAGCAGAGTAATGAATGATACTCACTGAGTCGATGTTTGCTCTGCGCTTCTTTACAGCAGTCAGGATGCAGCAGATGGTACCAACTGACGCCGTGGAGCGAGCTCCGGTCCCAGCCCAAGTGCCACTCGCTACTGGACAATAAAATATGACTTCATTACAACGACATCACATACAGAACAAACGTGAAATTTCACATGATAAACCGTCATTAGAAATTTAAGAAAACTATTAGGTATAGGACATCAACATCATATAAAGAACAAATAGGAGTTCACATATATTTCCAAAGGTTCATAACATAATATAAAACAGTTTTTCTCGATCATTATTTAGAGTTGGGATTGCAGATCGTTCGAGCGTATTCTTTGGTTTCCTGATGTTGACATTAGATGACGTTATTAGCTCCATGGCTGTAAATTTTAGGTATTATAATATGATCAATTAAACATATAGGGTAGATCATTGAATATAAAAAAAAAAAATTTTGCTACAATCCTTTTTTGCCACTATAAAAAAAGTCGTTACATTTAGTTAACATTCATAATATAAAATATAAAAGAGATACATTAATATTTAGTACTGTCCCAAGTTAACGGCAGTTTTACAAATATAGTCTTATTTGGCATGATTTTTCCTACCCTCCTATTTAATACGCTTTGGTTATTTATTCATCGAATATTGATTAATCGTTTAATCATACCATGGTGCATCACAACGCCACACTCAAGCCACAGAAAGGTGCGTCAAAATAGTCACAGAGGCATCTGCAGCAGTTTATGGTCCATTCAGAAGGGATGGGTTCATCAAAACGAGGCTGGAACCTTGGAAAATTATGCTATTTTTCAGTTAAAAAAAAATGATTTTAAAATAGTGTGAAAACGTAAATTTAACGTTTTTTCATGAGCGTTTTTTTTCTTGGCCTATTAAATATGGCTTTTTTCATTTTATATAGTTTTTCTAATCTTTAACAACGATTTCCTGCTTTTTATTTACCCACAAGTTCAGTTCACCTGTGGTGGTTTTTCTACGTTTTTAGAAAACATTGACAGCAGGGGCAGTATAAAAAACATTTAAATAAATTAAAAATGTTTACTAATCTGATATCATGTTAGGAAGTAACAAGTTTCTCGTGGTAGCCAAAAACAAAATTCAAAAATTTTTTTTTGATCCGCCCTGTTGAAAAAACCATGCATGAACCCTATCATCGGCCATTCTCACGAAGTATGACTGCGTCTAATTATCGCGTCTCCATATATTTAGTATGAAAACAGCGTCGCGGTAATTAGGTGACCGCAGACATACTTCGTGAGAATGGCCGTCATAATGTAATTTAACTTCTGTCATTAATGACAAGTCTTTAACGGCTATATTGAGTTTTATAAAGCAAAAATAATTGCCTCCGAACCTTCGACCAATAATAAAACGATCAATTCAAGGAAGATCAAAATCCAAAGTTAAATTAAATTTGAACATATTATGCAAACACTATCAATTGAAATTAAAGTTATTGTAAGAACTAAGAACAGAGCAAGGTCGGTTGATTGATCGATGAGATGACCCCTTACATATTTGTTTAGCTAGTGTCAAGTTCATTTTAATTATATTTGTCAAAATTGAAATGGACTGTCTTAACTTCGTTGTTTCATTATGATAAACTATCGATACTTGGGCGGGTCGATGAAAACGAAGGTTGAAATGTACAAATTATTTAATAATTTTTGTGTAAGCATGATTTATAATGGATTAAGCTTAGCTGAAGTAAAATGAACACGGGGCAAGAGGAACACTTGTATGGGGTTTTCATTCTGCCCCTCTTACCCCAGGTAAAATAAATTATGTTCGTTACCTCACCTGACCTTATATTGGAAAAATTGCACCCGCGTGCACGTTTTATAAATATTTTTTATTATAAGCATCATTGAATAAAAATCTATTTTCAGCACTAGCCACAAGGGGTCATCCATATTGTACGTCACACCCACGGGGGGGGGTCTAGCCAATTGTGACAGCCTATACTAACAAGGTCAAACATGTTAGGAAAAAGTGTGACATGGGGGGGGGGGGGGGGGGGGTGTAAAAGCCTGAAAAATCGTGTGACATACTTTGTGGATGACCTCCAAGGAAAGTAAACCTTTACCTACTGCAATATAATGAATACATAACTTCACTGAGATATTTTCTGTTCGTTCGTTTATTTTACACTCATTGTATGACTGTAATGTTATCTTTAGTACGTCAAGTATGTAACAATATTAGAAATGTGCTAAATGTAGCTCAAGCAAAATTCTCTTTCGAAATTACAAACCAACAATAAAAGGTTTGAGTATCCATGACCTCCTTTATAAGAATATTCATACTTCAGTCAAGCACCATTGATAGCAGTTGAGACAAATGCAAACAGCTAACAGCTTATAAAATCATATATTGCGTCAATCTGAGATATACCTAATCATTGTAACTACTTTTTGAACAAGAACAGACTATAAACGAATAACAGATGGAGATTTAAAGGACGGTCGGTAGTTGATAATTATTCCCAATCACTTGATGCATTTACCCAACAAGGTCGAGCTTTGATCGTAAAGCATTTTTACCAAATTATACGTCTGCTGACATACAATACAAAGGAATCGACGCTATCGGACAAAAAGCTGCCGTTGTAAAAACCATGAGATTGTATCGAAGACGTAACAAATTGAAAGGAACACTCGTTAGCCATATTGACACGTATGAGTCACAATCACAATCCTTCATGTTTTACAAGCCTTTTATTCTATACTTTATCTCGGTACATTTTGTTTTATTGGCATAAATGTTAACAATAAATTATTATAAACGTTTCTTTTCCCGATACTGTTTTTATACGTTTTGGATTTCATTTTACACGGGAAAGAAGTCTAAAGCTTCTAAAAATAGAGGAACTGGCCCTGAAGGTGGACAATATAAGGCAATGTAGTCAATTAATGTAGGTAGTTACGTTAATCTACTAAGAGAATAATTAAAACAAAACATATAAAAATAAAATACTTTATGATACGTTTAAGCTGTGTGTTACCATGTTTTTTCCTACTAGCTTGTCTACTATTACGAAAATAAATGAGGACAAATTCAATTAATTGGTAAATAAAAATATCCCTAACATACTGCTGACTGTACCCACCTGATTCGATACCTCAATAGTAAGTATAGCTCTTAATATAAAATAGGGCGGTAGTTCCCGACTACTAGGCGCCTGAACATATAAGGTGTCCACACTGCACGGGGCGTTGCTACTGAGCTAATCGGCTCTCTAAAAGGCAAAATGTGAATAAATTTGTATCAATTACATAAGTCAAGCGGAGACAATATCTAACGTCAGATTTTATTTATAATGAGGTAGTGTTCTTTTGAAATGAACATAATGTCGAAGAGACAAGACAATGATTGTTGTTTATTTCACAGGCAACAATAAGGTGTTTACTAATGGGTAGGTTTGTTCGATATTTTTCAGTTTGAACATATTATAAATTATTACTTCTTTCATGGTTTTACTTTTGTGCACTTAATAATCAAGTAATCAATAGCGTCTTAGATTTGCAACGAAACTTCCTACTTTTGCGTCTACCTAGTAAAATCCGTTGATGACTCTGTTTACAGTGTTACTGAACACTTCTAACCTAAATAAGTTTCTATTATAAAAGCAATTACCAATCACGTGTCATATAAATTTCATGAACCCAGTTAAAAGGGCTTGTACTTCCTACTTCAGCATAGGTACATAGTATTAACAAGTGACAAAAAAGCATTATGAACGGCTCATGATCTTGAAGTAACTCGTTTCTCAAAGCAAACAAAACGCTTGTCATGTTCGTATTTGCTTATACAGTTTCACGGTAGCTTGTAACTCCGTCATTGTATGCAAAGTTACACTTCCGAGCAGGTGACAGCAGGCCTAATGTTTACATTTCATAAACAAAGCGGGAGGTGACAATACTATAAAGAATAGTTACAATATTTCATACTAACTAGATACGCTTGTTCCTTTGAAAAGAGAATCTTATATTAAATGGAAATAGTACATTGCACAACTAGGGTGGTAATACAAAGAAAGGCCGAGATCGCAGAAGTTTGCGGCCCGAGCTGCAAGCGAGGGAAGTAAATATGCGACCAAGGGCTTTCTTTATTACCTCCCGTGTTGTGACATCAATTTATGTCTACACTTTGCCAGAAAGCGGCTTTTTCCGTACTCGCAGCGTGCGGAAAAAGCCACTTTATGGCCAGGTGTGGTATAATAGTATTTTATGCAACAGTTGTATAAGAAGGTTCAAAAAATGCGAATTGCGTGAGTTGCGATACGAGTATCGCAAATAGAGACGCAATGAGCGTTTTTTGACTTAATTATACAACGTTGCATACAATACTTTTTCTACGACTAGGCTAAAATATAAAATACATGGACGTCACGCGTGTCTCGTCCGGTCTCTCCGAGTGTGTACAGCCGGCATGACAGTTGTGTCTATGGTAAACTTTTTTTTGATATGGCTGGTGACACGATGTGACTATAATTAAAATCCTTTTTTTTTATGTTGGCATCAATTAATTTAATTCGGAAAGTTTTGTTTTTCTTATGAATCGTAGGAATTTAATTGTTTGTTAAGTTGGTAGTTGTGAATTTTTATCGTGAAGTTAGAATTGAGCGCTTAATCCTTGACCTAAGTTTAACCTAGATTTAGAAGTCTGTGGATGCTAGCAATAACGTAAAGTGACTATAACGACACTAGTGCTGTTATGGGGAATAGAGTATAGACTTCTCTGAACTCATATTATGTATGTTCTTATATTAGTGTTCGTGACCAAGTAAAAGACAGATAACAGTACAGGAGTAGAAAAATAATTTAATTCTAGTTTAACGTATATATAAGGTGCTAACAAATTATATATTTTAAGAGATGTTAACTTACATCAACAAAATTCACTTTCTATAGAAATTAAGAAAACTTTTTACTTACCTATATGATATTTTTGGTTTTCGTTTCCGAACAAAATAAATAAATTAAAATTCTACCCAAACTTAATCATACTGTTAATTTAACTGTCGAGTACATTTTCTGTCAAGTGGACGTCGTTTTCTGGTAAGTGGCCAGTTCATCCCTATTGATAAGTTAGTAACCATAAGATAATCAAAGTGGTCTTAATCACTGATTATTGTTTATCTCATTAACAAGGTGCTATACGTGGCAAACTGACTTTCCTAATTTTGTTTATTGTTTTATATAGGGATGTAACGATACACAGTTTTGCCGATACGATACCGATACCGATATATAGTAGTTAATATCGGCGCTACCGATACCGATATCTTAGCTTAATAATTAAGTATGAACTTCAGATATTTTTATGTCCTTATTATAACTAATGGCAATGACTACTGGCTATATTTACCAGAGAGTCAACCTTGAAAGTGTAAAGTAAAAATAATAAATGTCAACTCAAAATATTTTTTTTTTTATTAAGAACCAAAGATTTAATTAACATAGTAATTATCATTGCACGAGGTAATGGAATAGACCAGTACATAAATTAAGTCAGAAATTGAAATTATTTTTTGCAGATTTTTTTTCATACAGCAAATTCTTCAAATATCGGTTGTATAATATCGGCGATACCGATATATCGGCGATACCGATATATCGGCCGATATATCGGTATCGGTATCGGTATCGTTACATCCCTAGTTTTATACATAAACTTAGAAAGCCCTAAAAATACTGGTACCTAATATTACGCATGTTTTCTTATATCCTTTACTTATAGTATTTGTGTTTCCATGTATCTTAGTTTACTGTCAAATTTACATATTTTGTAACATGAGGTGTCTACCCTCATAATAACCAGTAGTGAGACAATACCTATCCATTAGTTTAACAGCTAACTAAACATGAAGTTACACAAAAAGTTTTAACATCAAATAATATTCCTCAAATTGAAATTCTTCTGTTTTGATATTTGATGCCATTCATAATAGGTACCTTATTTGAATAACTAGCCGGTAAAATGCAGGTTTCATGAGAAGTATCTGTTCGGAAGATTGAAAAGTCCCCTGTCCTGAAAGTCCTGATACTGATTCATGATGAAATAAAATAGAACATAATTTTCGCATAATTAACTAACCTAGTATTTTGTAATAAAACAACTTAAACGGATTACATCTGCGTTCGTGGTCGCGGGTAGACTTGAACGCTGTAAAAGGGTTACGAAACGTCGGGACTTAAAAATGTAGTACTATACGCGATTTAATCCGTTGTTTTATAACAATGAGTGATAATCGCGGAAACCGAAGACAATATTAATCCAGTAAATTTATATTCAGGTAAGAGGCTGGCAACTGCCATAGGTAGGCTTAGGCTGTAACAGATATGAGCGATTTGATGTACATAGATTAAGTAGGTAAGGAGAATTTAGCAGCTATTAAACTGAGTGACTGACCATCTGCTGCCGTCCTGCTGAGCTGGACGCTTAACAATTCTTATGAAAATATTGAAACAGTAGCTATTAATTTCTGTAAAAGAACAGACAAGACACTTTATTATTTATGTATGTTCTCTAAAACGAATCTGCAGAAAAGCGTAACCTCGTCTAGATATCCTAAACAGGTCTTATCTGAAATTTCAATCTCCTACTTTACACGTTAAATTTATGCGGCCACCCTTTTTGTGCCGTCAACGGGTGACAAAGTCTGACCGCTGTTTGCCATTGCATATCATTTCAACTGGTATTATTTCATGCCATTGAGCGCAAGAGCGGTGACGCGGTTCATGAATATGAAGCGGCCTCAATAGATATGTTGTCATACATCTGCCGGCCTTTGATGGACAGTAGCACTGACTTACGCATCAATAACCTTTGTTTATTATCTACGGAACCTTGAACCAGTGTGGGGAATGTAAGGCGACGGAAAGCAGATTATTTGCTATTTTGGATCATCTCTACAGACGTTGCAGCAGCAGATTTTATCCTATACCTACATAAGTTCTGTTTCAAGAAATGTCGGAATTGGCAAATTTGGTGCAGTGATTAGATTAGATTAGATTTCTTTATTTCACAATATAAAATACATTATAAATTACATATGTCAATTTACACGATTTCATATTATGATCGTCAAAACATTAATAATAATAATACCTTGACTTGGCTCACGAGATTACCGCCATGTGGGATGTTGATTCGACGATCATTGTTCCGATAGTCGTTTCGGCGAACGGACTTATAGCGAAGAGTCTCGATCACCATCTCAAGAGACTCTCGCTAGATGGCTGGATCAAGGGTCAGATACAGAAAGCGGTTCTTCTGGACACGGTGCGCATCGTCAGGAGGTTCCTCTCTCTGCGGCCCTAACCACCGGTAGCCTGGGCCCCGCCCCGCTGCCGGCGGCACCCTAGGTTAGGTTTTTTATAATGTGTTTATATTTTGTAATTTCAGTTTGTATTTTACTTTATATAAATAATAAATAAATAAATAATATTAGGGGACAATCTTACACAAATCGAACTAGTCCCATAGTAAGCTCAATAAGGCTTGTGTTATGGATACTAGACGACGATATATTTAATAGATACATACATACAAATACTTAAATACATAGAAAACATCCATGACTCAGGAACAAATATTCGTGCTCATCACACAAATAAATGCCCTTACCGGGATTCGAACCCAGGACCTCTTGCTTCATAGGCAGGGTCACTACCAACTAAGCTAAAGCGGTCGTCAAATATATATATATATATATTGTAAAAAGCCTAATCTAAGAAAATAAAGATATACCGGAAATAATAATTTCATACGCAGGGCAGCTTGTGGCGAGCTGTTGGGGAGTAGCGTCCCCACGTACCCGAGTGCTCCGGGGGGTCCTTAGGGTGGGTCATGGGATTTAGTGAAAGGACCTCCGCCTCTGGCTTGCCTTAACCGGCCGTCCAGAGTGGAGTCGCGAGAGCTATATGCTCCAGGCGTGGAAGTGATAAAAGGCATAACGCCGCGAGTACCCTCGGAGAAAGCGCAGCACACCTCTCGACACCCTGCAGCCCTCGGCAGCGGTGTTGCCCCTGGGCCATTGCTAATAATGTCGCTATTTAACAGGGGCCCATCAGCGGAGGGCAAGTCACGGTCTGTCAGTGCCGCAAAAGCTATGAGACACTTTTCCTGACAGGCGCCGTCATGTCTCAATCCATAGCCCAGTATCTAGTCCATAATTTCACCACCATAACCCAGTAAATTTAGATTCCATCAATCAACAATAGTCCTTGCATCTGGCGGGTGCTGTCTCTGCGTGCGTCCCGTGACACGGGCAGGGGCAGCATCCGCTGGGTGTACACGTTGCCTTTCATTAAATTGTCGAAAGGGCCTCTACGCGTTGGCTTCGGCTCCGCGCACGCCTCCCAAAGGGCCGGGACACTATTGTCTCGTGTACGGGAAAGACATAATAATTTAACAAAGTTCCATAGAAAATAAAAACATAAAACAGATCATCAAAGTAATTAATTATCACCGATAGAGGTTCGTCATCTTACATCCTAACGTAAAATATCACATGTCACCTATACTTTAATATAGGATTATGTGCCCAATTTTAATATGAAATAATCATTATATAGGTACAATGTCAAAAGAAAAAAGAATAAACATAAACCTAACTGACTTGTCTATTTTGTATTTTAAGTGAAAAATTTGGAACCTTAGGCGTTGCTTGCTTATCGGTGTTTTTATGTAATAAGTGGCAAACTAGCAGACGATCTGCCTGATGGAAAGCAGCTATCGTCGCCCATGAATATCTGCAACACCAGAGATTTGCAGTACCTTAGTATCTTCATGCCACGGCGGCTGGCTCAACTGCACAGCGGCAGGTACGACAATATACTACTACAGTTTACTTGGCATCGATGTGCAGTATCTTCATGTCCATGGTGTGGAGCGTGGTGAAGAGTTGGTGGCGCCGTGCACGAGGCACTCGCGCGTCTCGGGCATGGCGAACGGCGTGCACGCCGCTAGGAACATCGGCTCGTAGCGGCTGCGCAACGGCAGGTACCGACAATCTACTACTACAGCTTACTTGGCGTCGATGTGCAGTATCTTCATATCCATGGTGTGGAGCGTGGTAAAGACGTTGGTGGCGCCGTGCACGACGCACTCGCGCGTCTCTGGCATGGCGAGCGGCGTGCACGCCGCCAAAAACACTGGCTCGTTACGGCTGCACAGCGGCAGGTACGACACAAAGTGTCCCCGCACTAGCACCACCTGAAAAAAAAAACTTATGTATAATAAAAAAAATACTAATTCAGAAGATACCAACAACCACATATGTACCGTCATTTATGCGTGTAGATTATCCTAAAAAGGAATTGATGACTTTTATACAGCGTGGAAATCCAATACGGGCGAATATTGAAACGGTGGTCAGCATAGGACATAAGAAGTATATATTTAGATAACTTTTGCTTACAACTACAATGAAAATATTTACCATACAAAATAATTCGGCTCGCAATATAACGCAACACATTCAAGTTGACAAACACGCTAGTTGACAGTTACTTTTAAAAAGCTCGTATCTCGCAAAGTCAAAACAAGCATGTATGCGGTACATTGCTGTTCGGTAAATTTTCAAAATTTAATTACGAGGTCACTATTAAGGGTAATTTAAAAAGTTATTTTAATTAATGATAACACTACCAAACGCTATATCTGGTTTAATTGTTTGCTCGTATTAGACTTCCACGCTGTATACAAACAAACAGCTATACAGGGTGGGAGGGACTATACCGACACATTTTAGCCATGAATTCCTGGTGGTGTGACGAGTAAATAATGTTATATCAACATGGGTCGAATATTGTCATTTTACATTAGTCTTGTGGAACAAAATAAATCAGTAAATTCAACCCCTCGTTATAAACATGTCCTTACTGTAGGAAAAGTTATCAAAAAGAAAAAAAAGCTAAAATGGAAACGAAAGGTAAATTTTTTGGCCTCGTAGTCGCTTACCATCAAATACTGCGAAGGTTACCTAATTGCTGTTTAGTTAAAGGATTTAAAAAAATTAGTAAACCTATCTTAGTCACATAAATTATTAGGGCTTGTTACACAGTTGGGAGTTTTCATTTAAAAAATAATGAATATCTCTGAAAGTATGCGTTTTTCGACTATAAATCACATAACTTTTTTTACTCCTAATAGTTGTTAGAATCTATAGTTAAAGTTTGTCGGGTTACTCTTACCCACGGTGTATATAATAATCTTAAATTTTGACTATTTATATTTACATACATTTTCTCAAACATGCAATGAAATGTTGACATTACGTGCCAAATAATAGGCCACAAAATACGTCGATTCCGGTGCAGCTTGACGCTTGGCACGTAATGGAATTTCATACTTACATATTTTGTAACAGTATTTTTTTTAAATTTCCATTCCACATTTATTTGGGCCACAGCATCACGGCATTCAGCCATTAAAAAAACAAAAAACGATGTTTGCTATATTTTGCAGTTTTATTTATTTAAAATTGATATGAACATAACAAATAACGCATTATAAACAATTTTAAATTGCAATTTTAACTACACGAATACACATTTAAAGTATTTCATCTAAATATTCGCGCTAAAAATGTAAACTGAAACAGCTTTTGGACCGAACGTGACTTGACATTTGCATTGTCTATGGATATAATATGTCACTAATGTCACTTTCTGACAGCAAGTTTCTGTTATAAAATATTATTCAGGTTAAGTAAGTACTAATAAGTAAGTTTATTTATTTCATTGCATATTTGAGAAAATCACTATACATACCTCGGCGGGAAATGGGGTTGCCAGCCTCGTAACTATCTGGCCTCGCTTCGCTCGGCCAGCTATATGTACTCGGCCGGCAACCCCTTACTTCCCGGCCTCTGCAGTAATGTGCTATTTATTTGCTATAACCTAGTTTTGAACTATTGCTCACCATGTCATAATAACGATGAGTCTTGTCATTGTCTTTTAATATTTCTACCAGTTTTATTAAGTACCTAGCTGTGTAGGAAGAGCAATACCAAAGCTACTACTCAATAAGTACTCGATATCGTCCAAGGCCGAGAGAATCCGGATCGTTCGGTGAGCGGTCGAGCTGTGAACTATTGTGTCGGCGTCTCGTCTAGCAACGCTTAAGAATGTCAAAGTGCCACGCCCACAGCCGCGGCCTTTTTAACACGGGTCAGAGTGTAATGATGGCGAGATGGATTGAGCGTTTGGGACAGTTAAATCTGGTGCAGTATACTGAGATGTATTATACCGGGTTCCAAGATGGCATTCATAACGTCATAGCCCAATCATATTCGGCGGCTACTTAATAAAACTTTCGTATTATCTGAATGAAAGATAACGCACAACCTAAACCGGTGGGTTTACAACCATTAAAGACAACAGGATCCTATCACACAAAGGGAAAAAAATATTTCGAATCAGTGTATTTTTTACTTAACGTCACACCTGGCCATAAAGTGGCAATTACCCCACGCATAGCGCGCGGAAAATCCCGCTTCCTGGCCTGGGGGAGACGTAAAATTTTGTACTTACTACGGGAGATAATAAAGAAAGCCTCAGATCGCATATTTATCGCCCTTGCATTCGGCTCGAGCGTCAAATACCTGCGATCTGAGACATTCTTTGTGTTACCTCCCTAGGTAAGTAATGTACTATTACCATGTTACTGCGGTGCGGTTGTTATTGTTCTTGTGTCAGCCCTGTACAACTAGTTTCTACAAATAAATGAAGCTAACATAATTGAACTATATTTAAACGATTCAGGATTCACAAAGTCATTAAAACCATAATGCGCCGCATTACAACTGAACTCGTACGTCGATGGCCTATATCACCGCGAGGCCATTGAAAACAAAATGGATCCGGCTCTGCAAATGATATCATACGGATTAAACTTTTTGCACCATCCAATTTGTCTGCGATAAATGTGGGACGTGTTATATCTGTCGTATCCCTATCGATGGGATTACCGGTTTTTTCAAGTCAATATTTTGTCTCATATACCAGGTGTTGCCTGTAATAGGAGCGAATAATTAAAACGTAGATTGTACTCCTCAAACTGAACAACATTTGTTCAGCGACATTTAAAAATAACTTATGTTTTAATTTTTAGTACAGTTTAAAGTTTTTCTGAAACCGTAATGTATTGCGATGTTTTTTATGTTTGTAGCGTGACAAGCGACATCAATTACACTGATGTTAACGTATATTGAAAGTACTGTTTAATTTGTATAAAAAAGATAAAATCAAAGATTACCTATACAATTTTCAAAAGTTGTTGACCGAAACTTTTATTGTTTGATGAGTAGAATCTACGTTTTAATTATTTGCTCTTGTTACAGGCAACACCCGGTATAACTCTTCTGTAACCATGATTACAATACGTGACTGCAGATGCAAGCTAATCTTGCATCACATGAAAAATAAAGATTTCATAGGAAAAACTCTCTCAACTATACGCAAGTGAAATAACCCTCCTTTTTGCTTCGCCATAGTCGGGTAAAAACAGCTTTATTGTAATTGCAAATCTAACTATGAATAATTTTAACAAGTCATAGCAGGAAAGTTAGACATCAGATCTGCAGGTGTCTGGTGATAATAAAACGGTGCAACGAATTGCATAAAAACTTAATCTATTTTACTAGACGTATTTAATTCGCTCCACTGTAGGTCAGATTATATCACGCCTTATAAATGGAGCAATCGAGGAATAACTATTCAAATGTTCTATACAATACTTATTTTCCGCCGGAGATAAATCTTAACTTGCTTGGAATAAAGTACAGTTTCCAACTATTTTATCGTGCAAGATATGAGCTTCTGAGAGTTTAGTCTTTCTTAGTGCTATTGTATGACAACGTTTATTAAAAAAACTGGCCAAGTGCGAGTCGGATTCGCACATGAAGGGTTCCGTAGCACCGTTGAGCAAAAACACTTTGTATGGGGACCTCTTTAAATTTTTAACTTTATTTTGTTTTTATTATTTGTTGTTATAACGGCAATAGAACTACATATACTGTGAAAATATCAAGCATCTACCTATTAAGTACCATTATTAAAATCAAGCAAAAATACGCCAGAAAACACGTTTCTTGTATGGGGACCCCCCCCCCCCCTTTAATTCTTTATATAATTTTCTTTTTATTATTTGATTTTTTAGCGAAAATTTCTAGTCTCTGCCTATTACGGTGCAAAAGCTAATAGAGTCCTGTGACTAACGGACAGACAGCGGAGGCTAAGTAATAGGGTTCCATTGGCACCCTTTGGGTACGGAATATTTATATATGCATGTCTTAGAACAATGTATCTAAGTATTTTCGCTAATGCATCTAACAAGTGTAACACGTTTTTTTTAATCCTGACAAACTTGCGACCCTTATTGGGCAAGGCAAAAGTCGAACTAGTTGGGGACCGTGGCGTTCCCTGGGGTCGAACCAGGTCGCTGGCCGGGCCACCTTGCGGGGGCTGGGGGCGCCTGGGGTCGAACCAGGTCGTCAGCCCCGGTCCCCTTTAGATCTTTCTAAAGGGGACCGGGACCCCGGGGTCGTGTAACATGTAGGTCATTGACGTCAATGCCTCTTACTGCGTTTTTGCATATGTAGCCACTGGAATGTTTTCCTGTACTTTTAATACGAATTTAGAGTTAGTCTGGTTTTAGTCTTGTGGCGGACACTCTGTTCATTTGTGAATTCCCAGGAATAAACTTTTTAGCTTTCAACCAATTATTTTTGTAAAAAGACTCCTAAGACCCACCCCGTAATAGAACCCTAAAAACTGTCTACCTTTTAAAAGTTCAAAGTATGCGTCATGTCAATCTGAAAGTATGAATATTTTATGTCAAGTTCAACCTCGCAATTTTGAGTTAGAAAGGAAGGATGTCGTTAAAGAACTAAAGGCCAAGTTTATTTTATGTTAGGTTCCGGTTGTTAGTAATATGGACCTATGACATTTTCTTCCGGTTTTAGAAAAATATGTTATTTTAATAATTTTGTATGTAGGTACTTCAATCACAATTATGTACTTAATCATAAATAATAATAGTTCCTGGCGAGCGGCTCTGGGTAAATAAACTCACCAACAATGAATTCGCGGCATTTTCTATATAATAGGCTACTTGACAGTGTGAAAAATAATGGAAGAATTTTGGATATATGTATTAATTGTAAGTATTAAAACCAATTTACACGAATATTACTAAAAATAAATGGGTAATTTATTTATAAAACCCGGATGAAAATTGATTATTTTTTATCTGTCGCCATTTTATCGAAAACGGTTTGGATTGGCCGATGACGTCACATCATTGTAAACGGCATCGACAGCATCCGTCAATCCTATTCGTTCGTAATTCTGTCATTCAGAACGTTATGCGATCCTCGTTGACGTTTGTCGGTTTACTATCGTGTTACGTCATAGACGCCATATTGTCCGAGAAAGCGTTTTGGCGCCTAATTTTAAAAGAGCATTTTTATTTCCTTTTTTCAGAAAAAATACACAAAAGAATTAAAAATTACCACTTTCTGAGTGCTCAATAGACATCATTAAACAATCTGAGTTACTTTTCAGAAACCTGTCAAGTAGCCTATTATTCATAGAAAATGACCCGAATTCATTGTCCGTGAGTGTAGTAGGTTGGCACTAGAGCGCCGATAAAGGATTTCTTTGGCTACCAAGAAGCGGAGGATCGAAAAAAGCCTGTAAGTTTGAAAAGTCCAGGGTAAATAAGATGTTAATTGTATTGTATGGTTCACATTGCTTTCCTCTCGGCTGCTTTCATAACAGTGGTTGAATTGAGTAACGCACAGGGCGATCGATCGTGACATATTATCAGTTGGACCCGAATCCATCAAGCATACCTACACGCGTCATGAGGTGAACAATGAACAGCTTTCTAATGACTGATAAAACTGAGTGACCCGTGTCACGTGTGGGTCGGTAAAGAAAGACAGTAGCTTTGACAGTTGTGCTGGGGTTTTATGACTCACTTATTGACGTATGATCATGTCGGTGAGGTGGGCTTAATTTTAAGCGGATATTTGCTTAGGTTTCTAAGACGTAAGAAGTTCTTAAGAGTTCCTAAAAAAGGATTTGGAGCAATTTTATGATGTATTTCCACTAAAAGAAGAGTTGAATCCACTGGTCCGTAAAAAGGCGTAATGTACGTCAGGTTTTATGCTAATTGGAGGTGGTTTGTTGTATTTCAATGCGTTATTTGTGACGATGAGTATGCACGTGAACTGTATATTACCTACAGTACAGTCACGTACTGTGTATAAACAAAGATAGTATTTTATGTCTTTCTAATATAGTAAGACTGAAAAGTTGAAAAAAAAAAACTACACTCTAAAAAATCTGAGCCAACTAAGAGAGATTTTCTCTTTGTTGGCGTTAACTTAAATGAAACAAACAAGATATTAAACATATCAACGAAAGCTTATTAATTAAAACAACAAGTTCATTAGTGATTAAAACAACAATCTAGAATCTTGATAATTTTAACAAATATATTCCTTGTTTCTATCATTATTTTCTTCTTTGTATGATTCGATCATGTTTAATTAGTTACCTTATACATCAATATTTGTTGAATCAAATCAGAACATGGTTAATTGAACTATGATAAACAATCAATATCATCTTAGTTGGTGCATCTAACGTCTTGTTAGGCTCGTATGGAATCAAGATGTTTGATTATAACTATCACAATCTTGTTAGGAGCAACCAATTATTTTTTAGAGTGTAGAAACAATTGTGTGAGAATCAATAATGTTCGATATTTTGTTGGAAGATTAAGTTTAAACTAATTATTTGAAAATAGTTCCGGAACTAAAGGCCTCGGGCTCTACAACCGCCGATTTAAATACCAAAACAAAAAAAAACGCATATCTAAAAACCCAATACGTAAACAAATCACTTCACCGTTTTCAAATAAAAATACGAGTGTAGAATGTAGATTTACTTTTAAATACGAAGGCTGCGAGTCTGGTCAGAAGAGTCACGAGATTCAGTCACGAAAAGTTACGTCAGGACACACCTCTCATCTTGTACTATGTTAAATTTTTTTTTAATCCTTTATAACGGTTTGTGGAGTTTACTGGCCAGCGCGTACATCGGTCAATCACGACTCGACGTGTCCCACAGATATATTGTTATAGTGTTGAGTTGTATCGTGTTAATTATGTTTTATGGCATCTATTGTTCTTATGCGCAAGAGGTTATACATATATGTATGCAATTAAAGAAATGTTTATTTAATGATTACTATTAATTATTAACGGTTTTTCCTGCTTCTTAAGGGTTCGTTTGACCATGGTCCCAGATTTACGACGTGTCAGGTTCTTTATATGGAACGACTGCCGTCTTCGTCGGGTAACTTGAGAATCTAATGGAAATTGACAAAATATTGAATTTTTTGACGTGTCTAAATGTGATTTTTCGCTAGCATGTGTCAATGTGGCACATTTCTTTACTCTATTGGCGTTAACAATAACCGAATGCTATTTTTCTGTGGGTGAGCATTTATATCCTTGCGTATTATCTCTGTCAAACCTTTAACTACTTATTGATCAAAAGAGATAAAGAGAAATACAAAGAATTTCCTACAATAAGATTCAGCTGTTTCAAAACTTTCATAATCTAGACTAAACTGTCGTCACCGGTCGATCAGTCGTGTGTCGGCTGAATTCGGCTACGTCGCGCACGCGCCGCGCGCCGTGATCACGACGAGCTCGTGACGTCACCACTTACACGTCACGACCCACGATACCTTTCACTGCCAATTACCGATTCATTATTTGTAATAACTTTTTATCTAAATTAAGTAGTTTAATAGTGATTTTATCTTTTATGACTGTTAGTTATGACATGATTGTAGAAAACTTGACGGTAGGTACTGGTTATAGATACGTTTATGTAAGTTTAAGTTAGTCTAATTTCAGAGCTGTTATTAAACAATAGTAATAAAACACTTTAAGTGGAATCGATCCTGTCTTGTAAAAATTGATTATATAAAAAGCTTCTAAAGTATACATGTTTTCTAAATACAAGTACTCAACTTTATTCAACCCTTGACAATTGCAAAGTAGGTTCAGACAATTCTAGACCTCCTTCGGACTTTGGATTGTATCAATGGCTAATTTTAACAACCAGCCCAACCAACCTATGCCTTCTAGTAGCTTATACGATATTTTCGAGCCGTCTCCAGTGGATATAAAATAAGCTCATAAAGACTCAAACTTATCTTTTTTAAGTATAAATAACCCTCCTTTTGGGCTTTGCCGCAGTCGGGTAAAAATACATTTTAGGTGAAGTGAATATGTAGGTAAGGGACAGTAGGGATTTTGTCCAATAACTCTCTAGAAGGAGCTCACTTTAATTGAATTATCATAGCCTCAGTCCGAATATAAGTTATTAACTGTAGCTACATACATTCTAGAACAAATATGTACAAGTAACTATCAGATTTGCCACCCGTAGCCTCGGTCACACTCTCACAATAGTATACAGTATGCAAATAATACATCTTAATATAGAGGAGAGCAGTGGCTCCGAGTTTTGTTATTACAATCAGTGCATTTACATTTCATAAATAAATGCATCTCCTGCAGCTAACGACGCCACACCGAATGTTTTGTGGACATGAGCCTTTATTTAAATACGTTTTATCGTATTCAGTGTGAATTTCAGATTCTACGGCCGCGATTTTATATCGGTTTAGCATTTAAACTGGTGGGTTTATTTTGGCCTTAAAATTGTCTTTGCCACGTGTTAGCTTATCTGATTTTGTGAGAAACAAATACTAGCCCTACACGTTTTAAATTTGCAACAATGTGCAATATCCTAAAATACAACTTATCTGCTTACGATCTGTCAATTTACATTCAAGTCCGTTGGATATCGCAGTGAAAACTCAAGATCAAATGAAGTTAAACAAAATGCACAGGATACATAAACACTATTTTAGGCTCACAGATTCATAAACTGAGTTGATTCCGCAAATTATCGTACCTTACCTACGTCTTTTTAATTTGCAAAACTGTCATTTAAGCATAAGAAAGCAGAAATAAATTTTATATCATATCTTTCATTAAGCACTTAGTGAAGACGAGTTTTTTTCGGTTTTGTCAGAAATACTTTTTACAATTCACTCACACACGAAGATAATTCGGTTAATTGATGAATCCTCAACACAAAATGAAAAATAAATAAAACATCAGTCCAGACAAGTATGTGGTTGACCACAAACTGGCCACACTGTGTTCACACTACATCCCATTAGGATAGCTAATTACAAATACCGTCAGCTGAATAGATATTGAGTGAGTCGGGATTCACTCGGTTGCAACACTTTACTTAATACATTCGGTACCAACATTGAGTGACAAGAGGAGTCAGTCGTAACAGCTAACTTTCAAGTTTGATTGACGCCTGCACTTACTAGTTGAGTTAATAATATTGAGTACTAATTTATACTGTAACCACTTCTATTTACTTCAAAGCCGCTATGACGTAATTCTTTTAACACTCGGAAACATGAGTTTTATTGGAGCAATACCTACCTACCTACCAGTGGCGTGGCGTTAAATATATTCTTTGTAAAGCCGGAGCAGATTTGGAAATCAGGAGTAGTAGATACTCCGATCAAATGCTTTAAAATAGGCAAGCCGGTGGGAATCAGGTTCTAGACGCCACGCCACTGCTACCTACGCAACCTGGTACCTACGATACCTAAGCGAGTTGGACCATTGAACAAGTTTAGCAATAAAAATTAATAGTATGCGTCCTTAAAATATTGTAAGGTTTTTGTATTAAACTGACTAATGTGCGATTCACATATGACATTTAAATGTGTTAAAGTGAATTTTATAGCAGTGTTGATAAGAGAAACGTACCTATTTACTTTAAGCTAGATGAGAGAAAATAAACATTAATGTTCTACGTTTTGATCAAAGCTAATTTTCGCAGAAATCCAGAAAACCACAGTTAGAGTAGGTAAATGTTACATCTAAATAATAACTGCAATAACACCAACAATAGAGAAAGGGGTTTACCCGGAACATGAACTCTAACACCAATTTGGGTGCACATTAGCGGCTATATCAATTACAAAGGGAAACCCGATTGAAAGATACATGAAACAAATTAACCTATTGAGCAAAAAACTTCATACAGAGACATATCATTTGGCCGTGTTCTCACGGAGTCTAAAAATCGAGTACCAATCATTACATGGACCTCTCGAACTGACACGTAGGTATATTAATTCCAGTAATGACCGTCCGAATGAGGCTTCTTTCGTCACACCGTATAGAAAACATCAAATACATATAATTAGAGGTATCTATAAACTACGGGAATTGTGATTCGTCTTCTTTAATTACGATGGCCGGCCTCGAAGGTTGCGGGTTGAGAAATCTATTGATTCTGCTCGAAGGTGATGCGATCAATCAGCGAGCATTTACGTTCCGTACTGGTCAATTGTACCGGTTTTCTTTAATTGATATCTTTGTCGGAAATTTGCGATGGTATTCTATAAACGATACTATAGTAGTAGTAACGTATTTGCGTTATTTTAGCTGTAAGGGCAACGGTAAATCCCCTTTTAATCCGTAAAACGAGAGTTACTTTAGACCCAACCATTTGTTTTCATACGATTGTACATATAGGTATGCTTGCTTATAACATTGTAGGCAGTGTTGGCATTAATTCAATACAAATGTAATTGGATTATCAATCCCATTACATTTGTAATGAATACATTTGTATTCCATTAACTCGTTAATTCCAATTACTTTAATTGGGATTAACGAGTTAATTGTTAATTGCAATTACTGTAATTGTTAATCCCAATTAACCATAGCTTCAATTACTTTGGTATGACGGTTATATCGAGGGTGCCTTTCAATGTTTTCATAAAAGGTCTCCAGGGTCTGATGACGGAGCCGGAAGGTGGCCATGGGAACTTCGTAATAAAACGTCGGAACCCCATCGTGTTTGGGCTCATTAGTTTCGTATTGACGAGTACTCTGAACCGAAATGGTATCCAGGGTCAGATGATGGAGCCGGAAGGTGGCCATGGGAACTCTGTAATAAAACGTCAGAACCCCATCGTGTTTGGGCTCATTTCTTTCGCCTTGACGAGTACTCGGAACCAAGATGATATCCAGGGTCCGATGATGGAGCCGGAATGTGGCCATGGGAACTTGATAATAAAACGTCGCAACCCCATCGTGTTTGGGCTCATTTGTTTTGTCTTGACGAGTACTCTGAACCGAAATGATATCCAGGGTCTGATGATGGAGCCGGAAGGTGGCCATGGGAACTCCGTAATAAAACGTTGGAACCCCATCGTGTTTGGGCTCATTTGTTTTGTCTTAACGAGTACTCTGAACCGAAATGATATCCAGGGTTTGATGATGGAGCCGGAAGGTGGCCATGGGAACTCCGTAATAAAACGTCGGAACGCCATCGTGTTTGGGCTCATTTGTTTTGTCTTGACGAGTACTCCGAACCGAAATGATATCCAGGGTCTGATGATGGAGCCGGAAGGTGGCCATGGGAACTCCGTAATAAAACGTCGGAACCCCATCGTGTTTAGGCTCATTTGTTTTGTCTTGACGAGTACTCTGAACCGAAATGATATCCAGGGTCTGATGATGGAGCCGGAAGGTGGCCATGGGAACTCCGTAATAAAACGTCGGAACCCCATCGTGTTTGGGCTCATTTGTTTTGTCTTGACGAGTACTCTGAACCGAAATGATATCCAGGGTCTGACGATGGAGCCGGAAGGTGGCCATGGGAACACCGTAATGAAACGACGGAACCCCTTCGTGTTTGGGGTCATTTGTTTTGTCTTGACGAGAACTGAACCGAAATGATATCCAGGGTCTGATGATGGAGCCGGAAGGTGGCCATGGGAACGCCGTAATAAAACGTCGGAACCTCATCGTGTTTGGGCTCATTTGTTTTGTCTTGACGAGTACTCTGAACCGAAATGATATCCAGGGTCTGATGATGGGGCCGGAAGGTGGCCATGGGAACTCCGTAATAAAACGTTGGAACCCCATCGTGTTTGGGCTCATTTGTTTTGTCAGGACGAGTACTCCGAACCGAAATGATATCCAGGGTCTGATGATGGAGCCGGAAGGTGGCCATGGGAACGCCGTAATAAAACGTCGGAACCTCATCGTGTTTGGGCTCATTTGTTTTATCTTGACGAGTACTCTGAACCGAAATGATATCCAGGGTCTGATGATGGAGCCGGAATGTGGCCATGGGAACTTCATAATAAAACGTCGCAACCCCATCGTGTTTGGGCTCATTTGTTTCGTCTTGACGAGTACTCTGGACCGAAACGATATCCAGGGTCTGATGATGGAGCCGGAAGGTGGCCATGGGAACTCCGTAATAAAACGTCGGAACCCCATCGTGTTTGGGCTCATTTGTTTTGTCTTGACGAGTACTCTGAACCGAAATGATATCCAGGGTCTGACGATGGAGCCGGAAGGTGGCCATGGGAACACCGTAATGAAACGACGGAACCCCTTCGTGTTTGGGGTCATTTTTTTTGTCTTGACGAGAACTGAACCGAAATGATATCCAGGGTCTGATGATGGAGCCGGAAGGTGGCCATGGGAACTCCGTAATAAAACGTCGGAACCCCATCGTGTTTGGGCTTATTTGTTTCGTCTTGACGAGTTGGTCAGAGTACTGGTCAAGACGAAACAACTTAGCCCAAACACGATGGCGTTCCGACGTTTTATTACGAAGTTCCTATGGCCACCTTCCGGCTCCATCATCAGACCCTGGATATCATTTCGGTTCAGAAAACTCGTCAAGACAAAACAAATGAGCCCAAACACGATGGGGTTCCGACGTTTTATTACGGAGTTCCCATGGTCACCTTTCGGCTCCATCATCAGACCCTGGATATCATTTTGGTTTAGAGTACTCGTCAAGACAAAACAAATGAGCCCAAACACGATGGGGTTCCGACGTTTTATTACGGAGTTCCTATGGCCACCATCCGGCTCCATCATCAGACCCTGGATATCATTTCGGTTCAGTTCTCGTCAAGACAAAACAAATGAGCCCAAACACGATGGGGTTCCGACGTTTTATTACGGAGTTCCCATAGCCACCTTCCGGCTCCATCATCAGACCCTGGATATCGTTTCGGTACAGAGTACTCGTCAAGACGAAACAAATGAGCCCAAACACGATGGGGTTGCGACGTTTTATTATGAAGTTCCCATGGCCACATTCTGGCTCCATCATCAGACCCTGGATATCATTTCGGTTCAGAGTACTCGTCAAGACAAAACAAATGAGCCCAAACACGATAGGCTTCTGACGTTTTATTACGGAGTTCCCATGGCCACCTTCCGGCTCCATCATCAGACCCTGGATATCATTTCGGTTCGGAGTACTCGTCAAGACAAAACAAATGAGCCCAAACACGATGGGTTTCCGACGTTTTATTACGGAGTTCCCATGGCCACCTTCCGGCTCCATCATCAGAACCTGGATATCATTTCGGTTCGGAGTACTCGTCAAGACAAAACAAATGAGCCCAAACACGATGGGTTTCCGACGTTTTATTACGGAGTTCCCATGGCCACCTTCCGGCTCCATCATCAGACCCTGAATATTATTTCGGTTCAGAGAACTCGTCAAGACAAAACAATTGAGCCCAAACACGATAGGCTTCTGACGTTTTATTACGGAGTTCCCATGGCCACCTTCCGGCTCCATCATCAGACCCTGGATATCATTTCGGTACAGAGTACTCGTCAAGACGAAACAAATGAGCCCAAACACGATGGGGTTCCGACGTTTTATTACGGAGTTCCCATGGCCACCTCCCGGCTCCATCATCAGACCCTGATCATCATTTAAGACATATCTAAGTGGATGTGAGCTCTGCTGTTCCTATTTTTCAAAAAGATGTCTTGCCTACTTATGATGCGTAGCTAAATCAATTGTTAATCTCAATTAACGATTAACGATTAACAATTACGTAATGGTTATTTGCAATTAACCATTACTTTTCAGTAATCGTTAATGGTTAATTGCAATTAACAGATCAATCGTTAATCGTTAATTGTTAATTGGGATTACATTTTTGCCAACACTGATTGTAGGCATCTAATATATTCCTATTAACTACGTCATAATGTCAATCAGTCAAGATTTTTAACATTTTGACAAGCAATTACGACTAGGATCTTGTTAGATTGAATGACATCTTGTCGTATAGGTTATAGCTATAATTATGTAGAGGTTATTTGGTTTCCTGGTTAAAGTAAAGCTACTAGATCCGGACCGCACGGACATTAAAAAACAGAAACACTATAAAAACAATAGCCACGTTTTATTTTAACTAAACTGGACTTATAACCAGAATATGAGTTATTTACTTCGACGTTTTTGGCACGGTTATGGAAGGTTAGTTAATAATACCTATAATTGTACCTACTTAATATTCTAAAATGTTTGTATTGCGCACAAGGACCTTAAAATAAAGAGTCGGACGTAGCCTCGCTAACAAAAAACTGAAGCACCTCTAGTCCGCCGGTTTCTTTAACACTGGTTGGTCAGGTCAATGTGTGCGTGCTGCAGGTAGTAGGAAAAAACTTGTTGATGAGTGCGTGCGGTTCGTAAGTCCAAAGCAACCGGCCGACTAGAAGTGCTTCAGTTATCTGTTGGCGAGGCTCCATCCGGCTATTTATTTTAAGGTCCTTGATTGCGCATTAAAAAACCCATATTGATGTCTTATTTTTCTCTTGATGTCTCTGCTTTCTACAATAACAACATAATCATAAGATTCATATACTATTTATAACATGAAATGCGAGTTGACGTGTTGCTGAATACGTGGTTAATATTATCGACCTTTTCTTGATATATTTGCTTTAAGGCCAAGTTTGATTCATTCAACCCAGAAACATAAAACGACTCCGCATTTATATCTATTGTAGTAGAATCGATTATCGCTTATTTTTCATATTACAAATGTAAAGGTTTTCATAAGCCGGTTGGATCTATATAAATAAAGTAATGACGTGTTAGAAAATGTTTATAAGAGCAAGGTGTGTGCATCAATGAAGGTATTGTGGCTTCATTGGCGATCGAGTGCGAGCTGAGTTGTGTTGAGAGATAACACGGGATGTTTTACTAAATATCTAACATGTGTCTAAAGAGACACGTTTGTTGTATAACGCTGCAAAGATTGCTCTTACATCTTTTAATCTGATGATTGGCAATATTTGTATATAAGAAGTTAATTTTGGGATTGCAGAATAGTTTGATTCAATAATACTTGTTAGTTTAGAACTTAAAGAAGGGGGCATTCATTTATTACGTAAGACGATTTAGGGGGGGGACCCGGGTCAACCATGTCTTATTTTTTCTTACAGGGGGGTGGGAGGGAGTTTTGATCGTTCTTACGTAAGATCATAAAAATGCGCAAAATAATCTTAACTTTTGAAAAAGCGCACAAATCCGCGCGAGAGCGTAGGGGCGTCGGTTGCGTATAGGTATTTTACTAAAAAATTAAAAACTATTAGTATTTGCAAATAAACGTCCCTACAAAAATGATTCTTTGAAAAAAAAACAGCCCAAACGTAAAATCATTTTTCCTTTAGATTCTTACGTAATAAATATTAAATAGGCGGGAGGGGGTCAGCCGATTCTTATTTTTTCTTACATAAGGGGGGGAGGGGGTCAAAAACTGGCAAAAATCGTCTTACGTAATAAATGAATGGCCCCGGTAAAGATTGATTTGATAATGCAGTGACAAAACACAAAACTTGTCCGAAGTTAACTAGGAGCGAATAAAATAATTCTGATAAGTGATAATGTTCTCAAATGTGTGAAAGGAAAATACGCGAGTCGGCAGAAATTGCCCTCAATGTTGCGTCATCGCTAATATACTGGGTGAAACATAAACGCTAAACGTGCGTGTAGGGTAAACCAATAAATTATAAAAATAGGAAAAATCTAATTAAAAGTGAAAATAAATAAATGAAGGTTTACGCGGGCTTGTTTTCCGCAACTCGACGACAAACATGCGCCTATAAATGTAATTTAAGTTAATTATCGGTGCAAGTAACTATTAGTAAATTGACTTAGAAAAAAGTATCTATTCACGATTAAAAATTCATTCTGTATAAACGTGGCAGGTAATATTAACTATTTAAGGTTGTAAATTAATATTTTGCATTTTGAGTTTTACTCTTAGCCGATATTTAATTACTAATTGTTTGCTTTGCTACATAAAAATACTCAAAATATGGAGCAAAAACAACCATCAAAAGATGCAATGTCACGAAACGAGCAACACCGCATTTTGATATTAGTCAATGCATGCAGAGAGACTGCTAGGAATGCCGCGTATAGAAACGATCGACGCCATTATTGTTATATGGAATAAGGTCAGCTCGGATCCTATGTACCGACAGCAGAGCAAAGTCGAGCACACGATATACCAGGTCTATTGGTCCAGGTGGACCAACCAGGGGTCAGGGGTCCAGGTTGAGGGTGGTGGATCTTATAATATCATAGGTATACGTGTGTATACCTATGATATTATACGATAAAAGTTACAAAAAAATCAAACCTGATTGACCAACTGACGTAAATTGGAACATTGAATGATTTAAAGAAAATACAGCTATTTCATCTAATTAAAATAATTTGATTAATGAAAGCATTGCAAGCAAGCAAGCTCTGACAGTTATACTAATAGGTAGTACAATTTAATCCAAGTTTAACTTAATCGAAACCTTTGAGACAAATGTCCCGGGACTTTATTCCTAATCCCACCTAAATAAATAAAACAAAGATAAATCAATCCAAGATAAACCTATATCCTAAACATTCATCCTATCACTTTTCTCCAGCCAGTACCCACAAGAATGCATATTTTAACTAGTTGCACAAGTTTCTTTTGTCATTGTATAATAATGATGCTCTGCGTTTCTGATGTTTTGTGTCTTGGAATGTGCTACGATTAGACTTATGCTATGCGCACAGACACGGATTACACTTACAGTTACCGATACACGTTCCAAAACACAAAAAGTATATCAAAGTGAGAGTCATAAGGTCGAAAATTACTCGTAAAGCATCTAATTACATTAAGAATTGTGTTTTTGTAGATCGCGTGATCGATGGTTTTGGTGACGCTACAGAGACATAATGGGAGTTAAAATTTCGGCCAGTAATTGATGAGGAGAAAGGCTCAGATTTGATTAATTGGAATGGTTAGAGCAGGTATAGGTTTCTGCAGTGGCTCGTGGTGGTCGCCCACCGGCGGCCGAGTCATTGATAAGCTCGCTTGTTATATAAAATTCCTCGGCGGTTGAAAGGTCGATTGCGGGCAATAGTTCTGTTGCGGTTTACAAATTGCGATACTATTAAAATATTAATGAAAAGCCGAGAGCGTTGCATAATAACAAGGGGTGGTGTTAGTTTTGCAGATACTTCGAGGATAATTTATTAGAAAAAAATATAGAGAAATTCTGGCGCTAGGTTTTATTGAACTAATTGTCTATGCTTAGGTATCTGGTTCTTAATATCGCAACAATTTTAATTTATACTTACTTATTCTGCTTTATTGAGAAGGTCAAATCTCAATCTAAATGTCTGTCTAAAATTATCAAGCAGTTTTTTTCGCCACGTTTTCGTCCTCAATCAATCACTTTAAGTATCAACCCTCTTTAACTTTATGAAACATTAGTCTACAAGAGATACTGCTAGGATTTAGTATGTGTCGGTTTCGTGACCGCATACCCATTAGTGCTAAGCGACGCTTGCGCAAGGCACACTTTAGTTCAGCAGTTAGGCTCAAGTTAATCTGGGAAAATGTTCCCGCATCGAGCTGATATCGAAATGTCTATAAAATATTAAACGCCTTAGTCAGTGTTTAAACTGCGACTTTTGGTCGGTTAGATTAGATAACATTTACATATAGACGCATATAATAAAACGATGTTTGTATATTAAAGATCTCCCCAAAAAAGTAATTATGGCGTGTAAATAATTTGTAGTAATAAAATAGAGCCAAAGTTGATGATATATATTTTTTAAATATCGCTGAGTAAATACATCTTCATGTACTATCACCTTTTTAGCACATTTTCTTCGGTGGTAATAAAGTGTAATTGGGTGTGTCTTTTTAAGACTGCCTGTCAGATTCAAAACTTTAAGTATTTCAGGAGTAAACAATAGGAGTATCTTAAAAAGAAACAAGTTTCAGTAAAGTAAAACGCAGACCACCGCTTAAACTCCACTGGCCACCTTTATTGCAATATAAGCAGTACAAACGGGTGACACGTTCGATAGAGTCATGCACTTTGTACTTAACGATGCTGTGCAAGCCGATAGTGTTAAATACGAGCTTTTAATGAAGTGTTGTTATATGGTAAAACGTTTGCGGATAAACCGGTGACGGTGTCTTGTAAATAATGGTCGAACACAGGATAATATGCCTCTTAGAGTGGCTCTTCACTTAGCTGTGTTTTAGCTATAATTCAGTGAGTTAGTATTTAAGTTCAGTGAATATGCACCTCCACTAAAAACAATAATACCTATTCACAAAATACTTTCATGTCATGCCAATGAAATCCTACAATACTGGTTGCAGTCTAAATTATTTCCACTTTACGTAGTTATGTACCATGTTAATAAATAGCTAAAGTTAAAAAAGTTTGGAGACAAAGTGATATTTAGAAAAACATCATTATCATTCAGTTTGATTCTATTTTATTACTTATATCACTACAAATCTTTACATGCCATAGTTACTTTTTTGGAAAGAAAGTTTATCTCAGATCATGTTCAAGTTAAATTTAAAGGCAGATCGTTGATCTGTCATAAAGCACACGATACGTCAGAAAAGTTTGTTGCCTAATGACCAGTTTCATTTTCGTTATGGTAAGTACTGAATACATTCAGAGTTACCCTTGAATTGTCAATCACAAATCAAATATTTATTCCTAGACGCACTGAAAAAGCGTCAGTTGCAATATTTCCTGCAGCTAACTACTGATTGACAACCGATCAGTGGGTGGCAAGAACTGGGACGAACTGCATTTGATTTGCTCTGCAGTTTTTGTAGTCGGTTACTGGCCGCGTACGACTGTTCGTCGGCATTCCGGGAATCTTACGACCAAAAAAACAAGTAAACGCCGATCGAGCCCGGCAAAAACCGGGTCAGAGATCAGTTCAAATTACTCAGAAACTACTGTATTATAACAGATTTTTCTTTGCAATATTCGTTTTGCTTTTATACGATTGCGTGTAAACCTATTTTGAGAACATCATAATATACAACAATGTCTATGGAAAAATGCGTCAGCGTTGTCAGTTTGAGACGTTACACTTTACAATTTATTTAGGTGTGCTCAATAGATTTATATACCTAGATTTATGCACAATGGACCAGTATGAGTGGTAAAAAGGTTGCGTGGGCTGTATCTTATGTTTATTTTCTTCATTGTTTGTTATTAGTACGGTCTACTATTGACATGACCCAATTAGAATTTTCCTACATAGCAGATCATTTATCTAAAACAGATTGCCGAAGACTCACAGCGTCATTGCAGTCGCTTGACTTTAATTTGCCTAGTAACTTATCCGATGCAATAAAAAATATACCTAAGAAGGTACCTTGCATACAACTTCTATTGTCTTGGAACAGTGAGGATGCAAGCACAGGCGGCAAAGGCAGAAGTCACGTGGATGTAGCGCGCAGGTTGCGCCAGCTCAATAAGAAGAAATTGGCAGATTGGCTTGGAGAAACTGTGTTTTGCCATTTAGCTACTGATATCGATAGGAACCTGAAAAATTATCCATTTACATCTAATGAAATCATTAAGCCAATTGCCATTAAAATCTCTAATAACGAAGACATAATTAAAGCTAAAGATTGGACGATGTATGATGCTGTTCTATGGACTGGTATTACAGCAGGTTTTAGTTATGCGGTTTATCAAGTGGTAGATCGTATTTGCTCTAGTAAAAGGAGACGAAGAGATGATCAATGCGAGCTGGAAGATTTATTGATCCGAGAAAATTTTGATAGCGATGACGACTACGCTAGCGAGAATATGTTTTATAATACCATCGAACATTTTGATGAGGATTAACCCAATATAAAGAAGATGATGTGGAATTATTATATGATGATCAGGGAGCGTACTTTTGGTGCTAATGACAGGCAAATGACGTCAACCTACGTACAGGCTGATTTAGTTTAGTTAACCGTAAATTTCCGGTATCGTTTAAGTTGTTTATTAATTATATCACTACTTTCATTGATTGGTGCCAATGGTAGAAAACATTTTATAATTAAAAATGTATTCATCTGTGGTTTTTTAATATTTAAACGGAAAATCGGAAATATTAATCGGATATGTGATTTGTTATATAGTTACTTATCCGAATTTATATACAGGGACAGTATGAATTATCTATATATTTCATACTGTCCCTGTTATAATGCATTTTCGATTATTTTTTCCAAATTCCCGTTTAAATAAACAAGATAACAGAGACCACATCTTGAGTTATGACATGGCTTTTACCATTGGCACAAACCAATGAAAGTAGTGATATAATTAATTCATAGCTTTTACGATACTGGTCATTGCCGGTAACGATAAATCAATGAAAAATTTAAAATGAATCATGCTATGTATATATAGCTTGACGTAATTTTTACGTCATCAGCAACAATAATACGCTCCCTGATGATGATAAAGTGATGTTGTAAAGTTAAGGTGAATATTAAGAACTTAATTATTTTTTGCGTTTACCTGTAATTTACCTAGTATCCTACTACAAGACCCCAGAGTAGAGATAATGGCAGCGCGATCACTTGGCATTTATTCTTTTAAGGGTATAAATTGCTCAGCTCAGTGATTCATGAAACCGCTAAGGCCGTATACTTTGATGTAGTCCTTGCAAAATTATTTGCATTTAGAAGCTTTTCTCTTATCGATCTTTCAATAGAAAATGACAAAAATGTTAGACGAAATTTGGTTTGTAACAGGTGCATTACCTATATCATGTAATGACTCCGATTGATGGAGCTGTTATAAGCTGCTGTCACACTCACTGTCCACTAACAAGGGGCGTGTTCAATGCGCAAACGCAGCCATCGGCCGTGTCATCGCGGCGGCGCGTCGATAAGCCTCATTAGTGCCCGTCGTTCTTAACTTCATCAACCGATACCGGCCCTGGGATAACTGAAACTACTTAGAGATTGAGTAAGCTGTGTTTGTTTACTTCGTATCGGTTGATTGGAATTAAAGTACCTATATTTTTAGGTACACAGACCTACGTCGCAAGATATATTTTTGTAACTACCAGTTGTTTACAATAAATGACTTGAGTGATTGCTTAATATGGACACGTATGAACACATATGAACGTGTATGTATCAAGCACAATGAAGACAATCTACTGAATGAAATGGCGACTCAATCATGTAAGTAAGTCTCCAATTTCAATTTTATGATCTAACCGAAATGGCGAAATATCTCCGACAATTATCTACTAATAAAAATGTTATTCGCCCAATGATTTTATAATTGGACTCTGTGTCAAGATATTAAGTGGATTAACGAAGATTAACTACACTAGATAAAGTCATTATAAACTCAAAACATAAGCAAATAGGGTATGGGTGTCGTTGAAACTTCTAATTCATTTATTGTCAAGTAACCTATAACTCAGGGCCTTATTATCATAAACAATGTACAGAATATTTCCTTATTGCGTTGCAAAGTGCTAAATTATTTCGTTTTGTGATTTATTATTCAATTTATAATAATGTCATTATAAATTTAAGATAAAGTCAATATAATTCTTGTATAATATAAATTATACGCAAATTATTCAGCTCAACTTTCTTAATTATTCCCATGTAAAGAATGACCGATTATTTTATTAGAAAATAAGGTAACTTTTTTATTAAATTGAAAAAGTAAGTTTAGTAACACTCAGTAAAGCCCACTGTGCTGATAGACTGGATATGGCAACGTATACGTACGTTTGTACTAGTATACGTTGCTTTTACGTAGTATTGTTAACTGCAGCGTTATGTATTTATGCAAATGTTCATTGCGAGCACTTGGTTGTAATATAAGGATGCACCTGATCACAATATGTACAGATATAAGAGCAACGGTATTATTCTTTTTTGAAATTCATTGCTGCAAAACTGCACGAACCCATGAAGATTTGCATTAAAAAAAATAAAGATTTTTTATTAAAGATTCCGTGATCCACCTCACAACCTCATTTGATTACATTTTGTAATTATTTTCCGAGTCCGGAAACTCCTTATTGCTCCTCTACGTACCTATTCAAAAAACATTTCTTCCAATTTTCATTCCACTATCTGCGATGGTTAAGGCTGTGCATTGTCTATTTTTCGTTATTGTGATCGACTGTTTTATATATATTGATAATCGTAGAAAGACACTGGAACAGTGCATCGTACTGGTTGATTGAAAAACTATAGATACCTACTTTTTTTGCAGGATAATACGCAGCGTTGATTTAATTTTTAAGCCTATACTTGTCGACTAGGGCATTAGGGTGGATTATTTGCGTATAATACAATTAAATAAATACGAACAGACTGGCTAGCAAACGCTAGAATTTTATTTATGCCACACCTGGCTATAAAGTGGCTTTTTCCGTAACATCATCGCTGCGCGTACGGAAAAAGCCGCTTCCTGGCCAAGTGTAGACCTAAAATTATGTATACAACACGGGAGGTAATAAAAAAAGCCCTCGATCGCATATTTACGTCCCTCGCTTGCAGCTCGGGCCGCAAACTTCTGCGATATCGGCCTTTCTTTGTTTTACCACCCTAGTTGTGTAATGTACTATTACACATCATAATCATAAGGCCACACAATGTTGCGCACTGCGGAGGCGTGGCGGTCATAGTATTTTCATTATAATTTCCTACAGCCTCCGGCCACCACTGTATAGTAATAGGAAAAAATAAATGTATTCGTACAGCTGACCTAGGATTATACAATGTACAATGACAAGATTATTTATTCATTCGATCTAATCGGATATTTGTTTAATGCAATTATAGTACATTACACAACTAGGGTGGTAATACAAAGAAAGGCCGAGATTGCAGAAGTTTGCGGCCCGAGCTGCAAGCGAGGGACATAAATATGCGATCGAGGGCTTTCTTTATTACCTCCCGTGTTGTGTACATCATTTTATGTCTACACTTGGCCAGAAAGCAGCTTTTTCGGTACGAGCAGCGTGCGGAAAAAGCCACTTTATGCCCAGGTGTGGCATAAAATATATAATATACTATACCTACTACGTTTGGATGTCTACGATAGCCGCCGTACCCAGCATTGAAAAATGCCCCGTACAAAACGGTAGGAACCTATGACATCATCCGTTGCGTCTTTATGAAAAAAATTGTAATTTGTCATTTTGAACACGAAAAAATGTGTTTAAGCACATAGTTGCATTTTTTTATATTTAAGCATTATGAAAATACCTTTTATTTTTCTGTTGGATCGTAAAAATTGTATGTGTATACTGTTATTTTTACACATACGATGTGTTCGATTTCAAGATGGCTAAGGAATACCTATACATTTAAAAATAAAATAATGCAAGCAAGTAATAGTACATTACACAACTAGGGTGGTAAAATAAAGAAAGGCCGAGATCGCAGATGTTTGCGGCCCGAGCTGCAAGTGAGGGACGTAAATATGAGATCGAGGGCTTTTTTATTACCTGCCGTGTTGTGTACATCATTTTATGTCTACACTTGGCAAGAAAGCGGCTTTTTCCGTACGCGTAGCGTGCAGTAAAAGCCACTTTATGGCCAGGTGTGGCATAAATAATTAAAGCAAAATATTCTGTCTTCAATTGTTGAGGTACTTTCCCTTCAAGTCGTGTAGTTGTGGGACGCACTGTATAGTAAAGTAAAGGACTCGCACGTGCGCACGAGTTTATTAATCGCCTACCAGCCAGCCGCGACTGCGTGCATTAGTTATTCTCAAACGTTTCATGTTCTGTTCGGCTCCCATCTAGCGTGGGAGCCTGCATAAATATTGTGATTTAATTGGTTACATATATTTCATGAAGTCACTCATGGAAAATTAGAATAAAATTCAGGGCAGTCACGTCTAAAATGTGGTTACATAAATTTACGAAATCCGTGTGAGAAGATTCAAAATCGTACACATATTACATTACCTGAGTACGGTTGAGGTTGGCGTCAATTAATATTTTGTTACGATCTTTTTGGAGAGTTTCTCTCTCTCTATTTTCCATATTTCTTTTTAATTTATCTTGTTTTGACCCCTAGAGACCCTTTACATCTCTAAAAAATTTAGTTTTATGTTTATTGAAATGTATACCTATTAGTTAAGCACTTGTATGATTAATTGTATTACTTATTGAAATTGCATTTTCACAATTATTGTAATGCTCAATGTTTATTTTAAAAGAGAAACTGGTGAGTTTCTTCCGGCGCTTCTTCTCACCAGAATGTCATTTGCCGAAGCGCCTAAAGAAAGAATCAGACATGTGAAAGAGCCCTTGAGGCCTACTTACAGAAATAAATTATTTCATTTCATTTCATTTCGTTTAATCCTTATAAACTATTTAACGGCCACTTTGTTAATAATTTGGTACTTGAAGTTACCGTGTTACTCGTGTTAATTCGTTTTTTTAAATATCCGAATATATATGTCTGCGGTCACCTTATTCCTCTGGCCCTTTTTCATACTAAATGTATGGAGACACAGGAATAAGTCGCAGACATATTTCTGAAGAATAACCCATTAATATTGTGTTCCTAAAATTGGTATCTAGTAGATTCTAAGAATAAAAACTTTGATTTAATACTACATTTTTAAACGATAATAATATAGCGAATTGCATTAGCCCATCACACCTAGCTGCACTATTTACGTCCGTAAGTAAATAACAGTTATAAATAAATAAGTGCCTGACTTTCATCATAAACCTGTCCAAAAGGTAACCTTTACCGGCCAGTAAATCAAACCGTAATCGATAAAATATAGACTGAAGCCATAAAAGAGTAAAAGTTTTATGGTCCTAAAACACTACTAATGATCATCATTGGTAAGTCTGCTCATCAATTACTTTATGGTAGAACTATGAGGTCCGCTTATTATGTGTGAAGTTAGTGGACAGGTTATAGATAACCTGCCCTACGTCTTTGAAATCAAAGCCTCACCGCAAAAACTTTTCTAATCGTCGTGTTTAGTTTAATAGTTTTTACAATATATGTATATTTTTTAATGTCTTACTGTTAGCAGGAGCGGCTCGCTCCACGATTTCGCCGCGCGGCTGCTAGTAGCACATTTTGCCCCCGCGCGGGGGCTTAGCTATTGACTAGAAAGAGCTCGCATTAGCACGCGTTATGGGATAGCCGGAGACGGCCGTACCCGGTGCGTTCCGGCCGGTGGTCGGACCCGAATGTCAGTTTTGTTAGAGAGAGTACGAGTTTGGTACATAGTAGGTACTATTATTTATTCTGTGCTGTTTAGACATATAATGTACCAATTTCTTAACATTTTCAACTTTTAAAACCTATTCCTACATAAAACGTTGTACGATGGTATTTAAAAAAATGGTAAAAATTCTGCAAAAAAAAAATTTTTGGACAGGTGAAAATTTGTAGCCAATTATACGATCGTGGCACATTAAATTAGGGCAGGGTTTCTTAAACTGTGGTCCATGGACCCCTTAGGGGTCCGTGATACGAGAGCCGGGGGTCCGTGGCTATACCTTCAACACAAACTTTCATGTGCCCTTGATTTTCTTTTTCTCTGATTATATTCGGAAAGGGTCCGTAAGGTTTTCGAAATAATGTAGGGGGCCCTAGACCAAAAAAAGTTCAAGAAACTCTGAATTAGGGCAAACAAGTTATCCCCGCTTTTGAGAATCACTGCAGTTAAATTTGAAATATTTTCTAAGAATCAGAAGATCAATTAAATTACTTACATTTGATAACCGAAACGCTTAATCTATTTTCAAACAAATTGAACCACATGTTTCCATTAAAATAATCATACTGCGCACGTCGGCGGGCAAGTGCGAACAAGCTAATAGTGCTAATAAAAACAGAACCATCAGATAAGCTGGTTATAGCGGTTATTACCACAAGGAAATAATTACCCGGTGATTCTCAGGCTAATGCGTGCTCTTTCAATTACGTGTAAAAACTTCAATGTATTGATGGAGTGGTTTTTGGACATCTGGCTGCGAGAGGCCGTAAGATGCGGCATCACTTCACAAGTTCACATGTTTAATTTTGTCTTGTAACATAAGTAGGTAAAGTGCATTAGATCTCGCGGGCCGCGAGTAGCAAACCCGGACTACAAATGACACCCCGCCCGGACATCGGACATCCGGGGATTCCCGGACGGATTGTGAATAGTACTATTTTCAAGAATTTTAAGTACTCAAAGGCATTTACAAATTATTGTAAATTTGAGAAGTTAAAACATATTATAAGACATAATATTACTTGTTATGGCAAATAAAATGTCAACTTATTTAACAGATGATTCAACGTTTAAAAAATCAGTTCTTAACGATAAATGTAAAATATGATGTACCTAAATTATTAAACATTTTATCCGACATACCAAATAGCGAATATATCAAGCTTGAGGTAATGTCTTTGCATTGATCTATAAACTACTACTACCTAAAGTAGTTACACGTATAGCGTAATCACACAGCAATTTCAACACACACGCATACATCCACCCTAATCTACCAATGTGTGTGTTCATCAATTAACCTTTTTTATACGAGATACTTTATATTCACTTAAATTATTTGAAAGTGAACTCGTTAATTATGCTCTCATCAATTTTATATGTAATATTTCAAAATTGAACTCTCACATCGGTCAGGTCACGTGTTATGATATGCTGATTAAAAATGGAGTGGAAGTGTGTAGTGGAATTAATATTGATTGGTTCCGTAGGTACAAATTACGGTAATTATATGTGATTTATTTTATTAATATGAGCGTCTATATTAAAATTAAAATGTTAGCAGCATCTAGGTGAAATCGCTAAATGTAAAAAGAGTACCTATTTTTGACCTTCGTTTGTAGTCATGTAAAATCTTACTTATTTTTTTTGTTTTATTAGGTCCTTACATATGAAATTGGCGTTTTACATGGCAAAAATGAAAACGATTTTTTTTATGGAACTATATTTTTATTTAATCAAAGTATGTACCATGGCTATCTATATGCACTGTTGCCATCTCGAAGGTAGTTCATTGATTCCTTTCCTAAAAAAAATTTGTGAGCGAGAGTCTATAAAATCTTTGAAGGCCGTTTGGACAGCCTCGTGGGAGTTGAATTTTTTTCCTTTCATGAAGTTGTCCAAACGCCAGATATTTTGAACCCCAGTTGCCAGTTCGCCAAACGCCAATTTCATAAGTAAGGACCTAATATATAAATATCGTCGTGTGTAATGGGGATCGTTTTGGAATTCCTTAGAATATGCGGTAATAAAAACTCATAACAGAGTTTTATTATTTCGTCGTATGACTTAAAATTGCAAACCTAAACATTTTTCAACTAGGTATATTTTTTAAGTTACATAATTAACATATTTTTAGGTTACATTCTGAGGTATTAGCGATGGAACCCTAACAACTTGTAATCATTGACGATTACTGTACCATATTAATTAACTTTCGAATTGATAACAACTTTTTAATTACAATTTTTTAATAACGATCTAGCTCTATGTATTTAGCTGTCAAGTAAAGTAAAAACTAATAAGTTGGGAAGGCAATGATTTCAATCATAACAAAAAGTTAAAATTAGACTGTCAAATCCAGTTGAGAACTAACTGTATGGCAATTCACAGTTTCGACGTCAAAACTGTGAACTAGTAATAACAGTTCGTCTTTGGGGGTCAAAATATGTCGGCTCGCTGTCACATCGAGTTTGACGGACCACATCAGCATGATCTCCGTTTACGAACTTTTATTAAATTTAAATCCAAATAAAGACGAGATTCACTACGAGGTTCTGAATTACTCTACAGCTGTTAAACGATGCCAAGTAGGTATCATGGCAAGCCAGTGTGCCAAGTATTAAATTGGCATAATTATAAATTACTCGCTTAGTTAGGTTATAATTATCCGTTACGTACAGTTTTGAAATATATGCAATTAGTCGACGAAATTTTGGCTTAAAAAAACATTGACTACTAAAAATAGACACTTGCAGGTGTGAAAAATAATCATAGCGTATGAGACTTTGTGAAAGGTTATATAAGGTCCTAATTTATTAGTTGCAGAAATTTTTACAGCTACTATTTTTACAGTACTCGGTCTCTGGAGTATATTTAAGCATGAAACATTATAGCTTTTTTCTACTCCTGTACTGTTATCTGTCTTTTACTTGGTCACGAACACTAATATAAGAACACACATAATATGAGTTCAGAGAAGTCTATACTCTATTCCCCATAACAGCACTAGTGTCGTTTTAGTCACTTTATGTTATTGCCAGCAGCCACAGACTTCTAAATCTAGGTTAAACTTAGGTCAAGGATTAAGCGCTCAATTTTAACTTTACGGTAAAAATGCACAACTACCAACTTAACAAACAATTAAATTCCTATGGTTTTTAAGAAAAACAAAACTTTCCGAACTAAGTTCATTGATGCCAACATAAAAAAAGTATTTTTAATTTAAGTATATTTTAAATTAAAAAAAAAAGTTTACCATAGACACCATACTGTCAGTCAAACGTCATATTTGCCTTGTTTCCAGGTTATGATTAATTTTGTATTTTATAATTTAAAACCTCGTCGTAGAAAAAGTATTGTATGCAACGTTGTATAATTAAGTCAAAAAACGCTCATTGCGTCTCTATTTGCGATACTCGCCGCATTCGCGGCTCGTATCGCAACTCACGCAATTCGCATTTTTTGAACCCACTTATACAACTGTTGCATAAAATACTATTACGATGTTTTTTTGGAGAAAAAGGAAAAACAAATTTGCTACGTAATAACACCCTGTTAATGTGATTACTAAATGAAAAGTCATTGAACAGATTCTAGAAGATCTTTTACGTACCACTTAACTGTAACTGGCCACTTCACGTCGATAAATCCCATCCTAATGATATTTGCAGTTTTCCCGCCGAACCGTTACGATATTTACGACAAACAATTGTTGACATGACAGATAGTGTTATTGTGACATGTGATAATGCACATGGTGATTTTTTTTTTGACGAATTATAATTAATTTTTTTGTTAGTTAAATGAAATCAAAAAAGTTATATGAAAAGATTTCTTAATATCTATTTAAAGTTAATTATTTTAATGTAAAGTATAATGTGTTAAAATATCTGCAACTAATAAATTAGGACCTTATATTATAGTATCACACTGGGTGATGCTACTTAATGGTTGTCTATGGCTCTAAAGATAATTGTTATTTGAGTTATTCTCATTTTTGTGCACATAATCACTACCGTGGACGGCCACCCTTACTCTTTCTAATAGATAAAAAAAAATTAATACTATCACAAATTCACTCATCCAAATGATAAAAAAGAATCCATGATATTATGACGGTTAGGTCGAACGTTTAGAAAGGTTAAAGCCACGGTTGTGACATCCACGATACTGTCTATGGGCACAAAATGAGAATTACCCATTTCTCGATCTAAGATTTCAATTGACTCTGGGTGAAATTAACTGGCTTGAAGACAAGTTTTTAAGCGTCAGTATCAGCGATTATTGTGCAAGTACGTAATGGCCAAGTAAAAAAGTAATATTAAAGAATCTGTCTGGACTGCAGTTGCATGCCACTAGAAGATTTAGAATAGCGTTCGTATGTCCTTACGCAGAAAAGAGTATTTTTTTAGAAATCCATATCCCAGAACAGTGTCACCTCCAATATTATCGACATGCTTTTTAGGTTCCTCATTTTCCAAAATAAATCATTTAGTTTAGCGCAAGTGCACCACTATTTTGTTTTCTGTACTATTTAGCTAAACTCTTACTCTCCCGTGGTAAGTACAAAATTTTACGTCTCCGCCGGGCCAGGAAGTGAGATTTTCCGCACGCGTAGTGTGCGGTAATTGCCACTTTATGGCCAGGTGTGACGTGATAACCTTTTAAATCACTATTTTCTATTCTTCTTATTTTCATCTCTTATTCCTTAGCCAAACTCATGCATTGGCCATTGCGAAAGCCATCATGGACCAAGTGCGGCCCCTGAACTACCGGTTGGGAACCGATATACAGTAAATAATACTCACCTTCTGGTCACCAAATCGCATCTGCCTCCTCGCGTTTCTCGCCACATTCATCCGACACAGGAATACGCGGTCTTCCCCGTCGGCGGGCGCCCGCGTCAACTCTCCCCGCACCGCCTGCTGATCTTGCTTGTCGATGACGTCATACACGCTGTCCCCGTGGATCAAGAGGTCTTCCTGCGGAGAAAGATACGATTAGTATTTTACATTCTTGCAGTATCAGGCTGAGATGACATGGTGGAGGCCGCTGGAGTTTGGAGGCGTTATTATGTCCAGTAAGCGTATGATGCTACGTTTTGTCGCGTGATAAATAAATGATAAAGCATCCGTCACGTTCTAACAAATAGTGTGTAAGAGTGACGGATTTTTTTTTTTTTATTCACGATATGTAAGCATTTGGCTTTGATCTCACCTGTTGGTAAGTGAAGATAAAGTCGATGATGGAGCATGCTTACCTACCTAGATAGTGCCTATTCACTCTCGGACGGCCGCACTGACGGATGCTTTATCACTTATTTATCGCGTGACAAAACGAGGTATCATAAGCTTACAGCAGTGCATTTGTGAAGTGAATGAGTGGCTGATGATGATGATGTTTTTTCGAGGCATCATAAATTTGTTATGATGAACATCTGCTTTATAACTTGTCACTTTAATTCCTCTGATAAATTCGTAGGATGCCGCATTAACAACATCGAAAGATTTCTAGTCATGATTACTGTAACTCATAATCTGTAAGTTAGTCTGAGCGAAGTTGGCGTACTTTTTCTTCAAATAGGACAAAATGATCAAAATATCTTACGAATTACGATAGCGGGACATCGGTTTCTATGGATGGTCACTGTGAAAAAATATCCTAAACAACAGTATGGCACATAAAACTATCTATATCTCGCTAAACAAAAGAAATGCTGGCATGGAATGGTAATTGCGGAACCCGTCGCCGCAGAGTTAGTTAAACGCTTTTATTTTTAAACAGCCGTATACTTAGAGCAGATTGCGTCGACATTTTCATCAGTGAGCGACCGCAAGGTATTATTTTAATCGCGCGCCCGGCACCTTTGTGCCGTTGGCTGGGGTCTAGACGTTTGAGACGTAGCCTAAGTTATGGCGGAGCCTAAGTTATGGTGGATCCTCTTTTAGTTCATTTGACATGGATGCTAGATGTTCTAGATGTACTCATCTAGAGCATCTGGGTCATAGGTACACGTTCAGAAAAACGGGCGTCTTTTCTGTGGACAATACAAAAGTTAACGACTTGGGTACATTTTACTTATCTTACAGGTATTTGTTTACTTTTATCATACAGGTTTTAAAAAAGACAACAAAAATGAGGATCCAGTAAGAAAATTAGGCTTTAAAGGCTCTAAACCTTAACTAATACTAAAAATATTTTTGACTCATCTAGAATACGTACTAAGTTTTGGTTTTTGTAATAATTTTAATGTTATGGAGTATTTAGAGTATGTAGCCTAAATTATAACACAGGTCTAAAAATACAAAGTGATTCGAAATTTGAATGCAACATTTATGAATACTTAATTTCTTTTCATATCACGTCTCAGTAATGTAAATATAGGTACATTGACAATATACAGTCAAGACCATAAACCTACACGTTGCCAAAGCAACAAAAATATCTGAACTTCGTTACGCCATTGCCAAAAAAATCGTGTCCACATATTTATGGTAACCGTTTCCGCACAGGTATTTTCGACCCTGACTTTACACGGTGAACAATGCGAATTTCATTATATCATCGTACAAAATAATCAAATTAGTCGAACGCGTGAACAAATGAGTCTTTTCCAGAGGTAGGTATGGCTATTGGCTATAAACATTCATAGCTTTAAAATTTAAGTATCATTGATTGTATCTACTATGAATCTGGATTCGAGACAGTACCTAGTTATTCCTCTTCCATAACAATAATGGCTAAGCTCTCATGAGTTAATTCTAAGCTAATAATAATTTCAAGCGCGACCCTCCGTGACCCGACTTGGGGGTCAAATATAAATTGTACAACAATTTCTTTCCTTTATGAGTAAACTTTCAATTAGCCTGAGACAGCTTAAATAACTTTAATTAAATCATAGCAAGTGAAAGAAAATTTTCTCTAGATTGCAAGCATTGTGTTGCATAATAGGGCTGTGCTAAGAGTAGGTAGGTACCTAATAAATAATAAAAGTACCATGAAAAACCCAATTTTTCACATGTAAAGAATTATAGCGTTTATAATTAATGCGACATTGTATATTGTAGGTACAATTAATACAAATGGAAGTCTATAAAGCAAACTAAGTACCCTTAGCCTTATATGAAAATTATGAAATTAAAATGCGATCTTTATTGGGCTTTATTAATTTTCGTTTAGCAGATTGACAAATACAAATATCATTAACAATCATAGTAGAATAACGATTTAGCACAGATTCAGAAATATTTAGTTAAGATGTAAAAGCATTACTCGCATGAGTGGCAACCCTGCGGGTGGGGTCACGCGTCACGCCCCGCCCACCTGTCGCGCGCCCTGCGTTAAGACATAATTGTGCGCGCGCGCTGTGTGGGGGGCGCCCGCGACGCGAGCTGGGGGTTGTTTACTTTTTGCTCGACGTCATAATCGCTCTCTATTTGCATTATTTTTACCGTATTGGTATGTATTAGTTCTGTTAATCTTAGTCTTAGTTAGTTACTTTAAAAGGACAGATCGGCTTAGAACTAATTATTAAATTGCATATAAATATTTTACAATAATGCATAAAACATTCATTTATTTTAGTAAACGGACAAACAATTATTGCAATGTATTAAATTAGCTACACTGCAGAAAAGATTGACCGTTACAATTGCAATTGTTGATTCTTGGGATGTTTTTAACACTTGGAATGTTTTTGATGCACTAATACAACACTCGCGATGAGTGAAAATAGTTTGTTATGGAATTACTGTACAAATTGTACTTGTTTTCTTTGCTATGGATTAAAAGCCGTGTGATGACACGACTTTTATCATACAAAATCATTCCTTTCAATGCATAATTTACTATAATTACTAATATTCAAGAATATGATCTTAACATATGGATAGTCACACTATTTCCGCAATAAGGAAATTCAAGTGGATGCTGGTACAATACAAACAACAAAACCTCTCGCATTCTTCCTTGAAAGCCCTAGACCACCAACACTGGTTCTAACCTCCTTACAGCATAATGCATTAAGTGAAAATAATTTAATTGTTTACAAATAAACTAATTTCTCGTGGGCGGATCCGCCCGCGGCAGTGATGGGCCTACATGTGAACAATGCAATTTATGCACACTAGAGATGCGCTTGAGTAGTGATATATGAAAGGTTTGATGTAGTTGCTTAATTACGGTCTAAGAGGTAAGACTTGCACCACCCGCTTTCAGTCTCGCGGTTACGGGCGGCTTTGAGGAATGCTTAATAGTACCTACAGCAGGATATAAATAGGGTTTACTTGTAGCTTGAATTTACGAGTACTTTGCCGTAATTTCATTGTTTGTTATAATTGAATTATTAGCTATTATGGGCACCCGCTCTAAACGCTGTTTGTTATTAAATAACCCTATCGTACTTCAACAAAGTAAATATGAAAGTTAGTCTCTAAGTGGGCATAATAGGAATTTTCTTTACGGGGAGATCTCCGTGGACTAAATCGTAGGACCAGTACTTTAATACACATAGTAGCTGTCATTAAATTAATGCAACCTTTATTTAAATTTAAATACTTGTCTTAAACGCAAGGATAAATTCAGTGTCTTAAGAAATTTATATAAATATAAAAATCTATAAAAATAGATTCAGGCTTGAAAACACGTGTGGCTGGTTATTAGAAAAATAATGTTTTGATCTATTTAATAAAAACAAATTGGATTATTTAAATAGCGTAAAAGTATTTGTGTAAAAACTACTTTTACAGAATCCCTGAACACACATTTTCTTTAGAGAAATGTTTTTCGAAATTTAACCCCCAATTTTGACCTGGTCGAAACGGGGTTGTATGAAAAAATCGCGAGACGGCATCTAGTATAAACAAAACAAAGCCTATACCGGCGTTTCAAAATAAAAGTCTTCGAACTAGCCAGCAAGTGTAGGGCACTCATTACTCACAGAATCTGTTTGTTTACAGCATTAATACAGCTGCTGCGGTGGTCCATTGAATTTATCTTTATATCTTTGCTATCATTGAAATTATTTTCTGCTTTCACCGTACTTCGGGTTTCGTTGTTTTCAATTGATTCCAGCTAGGGTCCCGTTAGTTAGCATTTAGATTGGCCGCTGATACGGCAAATGATCGGTCCAGTTATGTCTGATTGTGAGATTTTTGGATTTGATCTTCAGGTAATGCGTATTCTATTATTGTGATTTATGCCGTTATTTGGATCATTTTCCAATTGAAATGTAATTTAATAAAGTGAGTTTGTTTCTTGGTATAACTTGTTGTCGGTACTAAGGAAGGCATCTGCTGAGTTAATATTTTATTAATATAGATTGAGCGCATACCATATCGCAGATTTTTGATTATACCCTATTGCAGGAGCAAAATTAGTGTTGATTCGATCTTTCTGAATGGGGTTGTAATCCTTGTAATGATTGTAATCCTTTTTTACCCGCATAACCCCCATTCTCTACCGTTTTTAAACTTTAGCTATGAACTTACACTGTCGCGTTCTAGTTTTAATTCTCACACCCAATAAATCATCGCGTCCGAACATTTGTAATCCACATCATACGCTTCAATTACACCCAACAAATGTACAGTCGGAATACAAGCCTCCAGATACCACACCTATTGTAGAACAAAGTCTTATGTGCCTATAAGCTCTATACCAACATGTAACGTTGTTATTTAATGACACAATATGTAGATTAATGATGGACAAACGAAAACGTTGATTATAAATGCGTTATAAATTAGTGTTTGTTTTATGTTGATTGGTAACAAGGGAACATGATATTAATCTTTGTGGATTTACAATACAGTGTTGAGATCAACAGAAGCGGTAGTCATAATATTGTAAAAGAGCAGTGTCTAAACTATTACTATTTACTTACCAAGCACTGCAATTTTAGTTTTTCCTATCCAAACCATGATTTATTCATTTATCACAATCAGAAGGTAAGCTAAACTTAAGACAGAATGTCAAAGAAAAACGAAAAATTACAATTTACTCCAACGTACACTTCAAAAATTGCAAAAAATAAAATGGAGTAATGCTTATAACTTATAGAGAACTTATGTTAAATGATCTTCCGTTCAAACAATACTCAGGATGGTAGTTTCTTAATCACTTTTGGTAGTTTCGATGGGATTGATAAACTCACTAGCGATTTCCAAATATTCGTATATACATACCTTCATTTAGTAGTATTGATTTGATGTCATACTTATTTCCAGTCTTACAGATTGCAACGCATTTATCAGTACAGCGTCGACACGATAACAATTGACATTACGAACAATCGCACATCTCTATGTGAAAAGTCATTTCAGTTCCTTCAGCGAAAGGGCAAAGTCACACAATAGCAATGATAAATACCATATTGCCCAAGGCATAGGCGCGGAGCCGTTTGTACCTCACCAGAATAAAAAGACCTACCCTGCCGTCTTTTAACCCTACAAAAATAAGCAAATTGTGGCAATTGAACAGATCTTATTGAGTTGGTTGGTTTTATTACAAAGGTATTAATAGTTGAGTATCAATAAATCGGTACAGTGGTTAGCGCGACGAAAGAGCATTGTCTATAGTCTATGGCATTATCATTACATTGTTCGGTTTGCATATTGAATTGTGCGTTCCTATTGTCTGGCTAAGTCAGCTGCTACGTGTGTGGTGCATACGTTTTAGCACTTTGCTGCTTTATGGGTGTTAACTTTATGCTAAGTTAATTCCTTATCAAGCGGCATAGCGGTCGTTAAAGGTTTAATGCCAAGAGTTTGCCGATTAGATTAGGTCTTAACTTTTCAGGTGCTTAAATAAACTAAATGCTTGCTTAATCACCTTGTCGATATAGGCCCGTAAAAAATATGATAAGGAGTAGAGATTTATAATTAAATTGCCTTTATTAATTGTAGGCGTATGCCTATCTTCTAATTAAGCGATGACCATAAGCTCCACTTTAATTTTTTTGATAGCATTTTTCAATAATTTACAGACGATCAGTACCGATACCCGGACACTCCCCGGCAATTTGCGTTTATAAACGACGTATTAACAAGCTTGCATTGTTTTTAACTAGATATTTGAATTAAGTACTTAATGCTTCTAAAATCTTATCATTAATCTTAATTGTAAAATAACATTAAAATATTGCTCGGAGGTTGGGGTCACACCGTTAGAGTTTGATCTTTATTGGTATATAATTAAAGTTGAATGTGGCGTTTTGGTAGATAATAATAGTTGGTATCGATCATTACATTATGGAGCTCATAAGAATGGTATCGTGGGAATCCTGCCCGGGCTTGAGTTATGGCGATCGGCCGAGATGGACTTCGGATAAACATTATCTATCTTACACTATAATTGTTAGAAATGATATAGCTGCGTTGTAATGATTGTGTAAATAATATAAGTTTGTAATTACGTTGTTGCTAACATGTTGTACCTTCGGGGTCTGTTTCGTAACACATTAGGAGTGATCTACTGGGCGATAGAAGTTAAGGTAGTTATTTAGTAAAATTGGATGAAAGAAATGCAATGGTACGTTTTAAGCTTAAATAAAAACAACACACACTACACTTGTCAGTATTTAAGACTTATAAAGCCACGTGTAGGTACCTAATTAAACATAGTAACTTAACTATCCTCTCACCATAACGTCATTGCTAACTATTCACTTAATTGCGTACATTCCAGTAGATAATAGTGTTTGTTCATGGCTTTTATTGCCTCCTGAAAGCTGTAGATAGGTAACTACAACAGCAATAAGCGATCTGGTTCGATCCCAGGTGCCACCGCCACCTAGTCCGAACCCCTCAAGGTGGTCCGGGCCAAGCGACCTGGTTCGATCCCAGGGAACGCCACGGCCCCCACCTGGTCCGATTTTTGCAACAGTCAGTAAGACTTGCAAGTATGTCAGATTACAAAAAAAAGCTACATTTTTTTTTGGTTACAGTGATATCAAGCAACTGCGACATTCTGCGCATTATTGCCTATTGATAATATTGATATAGGATCAAAGATCTCAAGTAAAGTGAATATAAGAAGGCAAAAGGTTCCAATTAGTCACTTTAATAGGAACGATTATTAATTGCACCGTCACAGCAGTGGCCTATTGCCTACTGTCTTACATTATCTTACCTTATTCATAACTAGTACGTTTTCTTGAGAACGACCCATATGTCTATAAAATGTATTTGGTAAAACTCTTAAGCGGATTTCTACAAGATGAATACAATACGCGACCATAGCGACGGCAACAGTGCCAACACTCAGTGGGCTATCAATCACAATTTGAATATATTGACTGATATCATTATGGTTACATCTGTGGTAGCGCCGGCTCTCAAGAACTCACGGCTAAAACACCTCTATAGGCTGTATACTTAATTTAACACGTCCGGGGTCCCATATATGGAGCACGTCAAACCGTCTTATTAGGTCTGTGACTCATATATGGGCCATATCAAATAGAGAAACAAGGGAGAAAGAGATAAGGAGTAAAAAATAATAGAATATACCTTATGAAAAGCTCTAGTGTTACGGTGCATCGTTTCGAGCACTTTCCATTAAAATGTCTTACCTATTCAGAGTAACTACGATTCAAAAGTGCTTCTTGCTAGGCCTACTTGAATAAATAATAAATCAAATGCAAATGACTATTACATAATATTTAGACCGTGATTTTGGATGTTTGTTGCCACTAATTATTTGTAACCATGGTTTAGTATTTTATTTATATAGAATCTAAACAAGAAATGTTGAACTTCCAACAATTAAAAAAATGCACATATGGAATTAATATTTATTTATTTATGACAAAAACATATTTACACAGCATTACAGACTAAAATCCAATGCACTGTGAAACTACATAACAATAAAAAAAAAAATACAAAAAACTTAACTAGATAATTATGTAAATATAATCATAGCGGAACACTAGAAGGCCTATCATCCATCATCTCACAAAACCTGAGGCACTCTCTATACACAGCCGTCCATCGCCACGCAAACAGGTCACATTCAGGTGTTGATGTCAGAAGCGCATTTAGCAGTGTCAAGGCCCGGAGCAACGGTGAGTTCCTGTGTGACAGAGTGCGAGCCGCCGGTACAGCTAACAGGCAGCGAGTCCGCGGTCTAAGAGTAATACGAGGGATTTCTGGAACATACAAGCGAACTAGTTGCTCCACGAGTTCCAAGCAATCCGACTCTCCCCGTAGAACCCGGCAGACGAAGGTGAGCAAACTGAAATTTCGCCTTACTTCCAAGGATTGGAAACCCAACATTCCAAGAAGAAACTTGGTGGGATATAAATAAGGGTAATACCCATAAACTTTTTTATAAAAATACCTTAGAAAGGTTTTTTGAACCCTTTCCAAGAGTAGGTTGTAGGTTGACTCGTGAGGGTTCCAGACTATTGCGGACGCCTCCAACTTGCTTCTTACTAAGGCATTATAAATAATTTTTATAACAACTGGGTTATCAAAAGCTCTGGCGTTACGCATAACGAAACCTAACCTACGGAAACAGTCTGCGGTGAGCGTCCGAATATGCTCAAGAAAAGTTACACTAGTGTCAAATACTACACCTAGGTCTTTGACTGAGGAGACTCTATTAATTAGCTCGGAACCTAGCATGTATCGTGCATGAATAGGAGCATGAGCACGACTGAAAGTGCACACACAACATTTAAGGATAAATATATTTAAGGATATACTTAATTTTTCCCATTGCCGATACGAATTAATATTCGAATTAATTTATGTAATTACAACCAACACCTATCTGATAATACAGTATTAATATTATCTAAAAACAAAAAAACGTGAAAAACATACTTTTCAACACACTTGCTCATAAAGTGGCTATAATTTCCTTCTTCTTATGCCCGAAATGCGGTTTATTACGCACTAGTGTTTTTTACTTTACATTACCGCACTAGTGTTTTGTATATTACACCTTTTTTTTAAATCTCCGAAAAGAGGTTTTTGTCCAAAAAAAGGTTATCATTTTTAGAGATAAATAAGCTAGTTTCAGTCAACATATGATAAAATATTATACTTCATCAAAGTATGTACAAAATCACAATACATTTAATCATTAATTATTTAGAAATGTCTATATAAATACATAATTACTCTGTTTATTATATTGTGCATATTTCTGGCTGTTTGAGCGTTGCCTCTGCGCGCGCATACGTAATTCAATCACAGATCGGCGCGCGAAAAAATAAATGTTGCGACATTTTGTATTAATATTTGTTTGCTTACCAGACGGTTAGTTTGTAATTGTTTTTTTTTTTTTAGAAATTGACAAACTCGCAACCCATACACGGGCGTAGCGATTGTCGGACCGGGTGGTTGGCCGTGGCGTTCCCTGGGGTCGAACCAGATCGCTAGCCGGACCACCCTGAAAGTGATAGTTTGTTGACATCGAAATCCAGCCATTCTTATAAAAGTTATTTTTAGCGCCTATAATGAGTTAATAAGTTGGCCAATAAATAGAAGCCGAGCTCGCTGTGATGCATTTATTCGATGGTAAATGTAAAGTTTCAGACCAAATTTTTTTTTCAATAATTATTCTAACAATTTAATGTTTTATATTTTTTTTCCTCGCAAATGTGTTGAAAAACGTCGTATGATACTCGTGGGCTTTGGTCATTACAGTCTCGGCAATACAGCCCTCGCCTTACTGCTCGGACTGTGCAACACAGCCTCGACTGTAATGACCAACATAGCCCACTCGTATCATAATATACTATTATATTTCTATATCAGTCCGTCAATCTCAGTACAAGTTACCGTGTACTCATGTTTACATCCGTACACATATTAATAAACGCCGTGTGAATTAATCAACCAGGTAAAGGATAAATCTATTGACCTTTATTTCCTTCTAAGGCTTAGACAAATAAATCTCAAGCAATTGCAAATAAACCACCGCGATTTGCCCATAAATAGCTAATTTACAAAATTCAATTGAACTGGTTAGTTAGAAATAATTGAATAACTAGTTAGTTAGATCAACCTGTGGCTCACATGCGGCGAACAATAAACCGCTGTGATTAATTCGGCGGCGCGGGCACAGCTAACGAGGAACTATTTAGTTCTGTTGTAATCTCAGCTCTCTTTTTATCAGCGTAAGGTCTCTTTCCAAATGAAAGTACTTCGTAAGATACGAGTTTGCGAAAGAGAGTGGGCAATTTGGGGTCAGCGGTACGATTTGTAGCGAGACCCACCGGGGCGTCGGGAAAATCTTAACTGATATTGATTTTGATTGAGTGCGATAAAAGGATCGCGGGCGCGTTTCGGGTGGGTTTTTTTTATATGGGCTGGAGGTAAACCTTTTAGAAGAGATATATCAAGACAGGTGAAGTGCTCAAAAATATTGAAACCCCGCAAGGCATTAAGCCCAAGGGCGGATCCACCGTTGTGGGTACGATCCCACAACACAAGGTTGTTCATGAGCGAGTTCGTACTCCGACTCGCACTTGGCCGATTTTCGGGTAGCTGTGACCACAACCTTTTTTGAGGGCTGGATCCGCGACCGATTAAGCACATGTGCATATCTTTTTGAAATCAATGTCTATATGTTTTTGCTTGTTTGCGTCAATTCCACTGGAAATGAGTTTGGTATAGATATTTTTTTTGGAAATGGACATTGTGTTGAATAAGCCGCGTACAAATCCTACTCTATTTTTTGGATCAATATATAATAATAATATATTTTCAGAACATCACATTCATGTACTGAAAATATTAAATGAAAATTTTGGTTTTGAGGAGACATTAAATAGGCATTAACTTAACGTATAAGAACCACACGAGTAACAAGTTTTGTTTAATTCGTTCACCTTTTAGCGATTGAATAAAAAACGATGACTGGGTTTCTAAGTCACAGAAAAAGTTTGGTTGAGGCCAGCTAAAGTCAACTTGTTCTCAAAATAGTTAGTGATTTTGGAGCATAACACTTACCATGGAATGTCCGAGGTATTCTGCCGCGTTGTCGGATATGTACAGCAACTTCCCATTCTGCGTCATCATCATCAGGAAACCGTTGAGAGCCTGGTGGGAAGAGTTTGCGTTATAATGATTGAAAACAAATCTAAGTAGTTAAGTTTAACACAGGTAAGTAACTTTTTTATTAAAATATACGATAAACACATTTCTCTGTGCCTTATTCAATTTATGTTTTGAAATCCATATCAAACATTCGTTTAAAATTTTAAAAGACGATGCTAGACACACACAGGTAAGGTGTTATGAATAGGGTATTTGACAACAATCAAAATAAATTCATTAACTCTAACCAGCAAATTACGCTTCCAAAACAACCCGAATAAAATCATTCAAACTTATTTTCGTGCCATCAACGATTTTACAATGACGAAAACTAAAAATAAGGCACCATGTTGAGCATGACGTCACAAGATAGTATTTCATATTAAACTGCATACTTTCGGAGCGTTTTGACACTTCATAAAAAGAAGCTGATTTGAACTGTCATCAAGTAGCCTATTGGTAGTGATTATTTATATTGAGTGTGTTTGCAGTTTGTACCAATGATTCATAAAGGAATACATTTCAAAAGATATAGTCCTGTGACAGACGGACTTCGGAGGTCGTATAATAGGGTGCCACCTTTGCGTAAGGAGCCCTAAAAATTAATTTCAAATGTTCTAAGTCAATTAGAGTCCGTACCTTGTTTCCTATCCCACCTACATTTAAACTTATTAGCGAAATAAAATACTCTCTTCATTTCTCCGAAGCCGCTCTCGTTCCATTATGCCCGGCCGCGGCCGCTAAGTTATGGTGCGAATAAATTAAATAAGCACACAATCGAATAGCCAATCGCAACACACCACAATCGAGTATTTGTCACATAAAGTATTCGGTTCTGTTATCATTTCCTAAAGGGAAATTAGCGCTGTGTTCGCAATAATTTATGGGTGAGCCCGTTGAAAGTTTAATAGTTGAATGTTGGAATGTATATTATTAAATATATTTTTAAATCTTACCGAAGTTTATCGAAATGTAGGTACATAATATTTGTGATCCCAATTATATTAGTACAGATGATATTTGCGTACGTAATAGAAAACAATATTCGACGGAAGAAGCATTGAATACATATAAGAAGCATGTTTTAATAATATAATATGACACGAGATAGAGTATTAAGGGTATAAGAGCATCAGATTAAAATTTATTATTCAATACAATACAGTCATACTTTATTGCACACCAAAAGATAAATCACAATGTTAACTTATACAAAAACAGTGGTAAACAATAGGTGGTCTTATCGCTACAGAGCGATCTCTTCCAGACAACCTTTGGGTAGCGGAGTTGATATAAAATTAACAAAAATAAATGAGTAAGTGGATTATTCATTTCCAATAAGAAAATAAATTCTGATATATATTTTTTAATGAGAATTTAAGATATTAAAGCTGGCTCAGAGACTTGTCGATTATTAAAACAAATTAAAAAAAAAAGCATAAAAACAACTGGTAAAAATGTGTTCTAAATTTAAATCTGTTCAAATAAAACGGTAACACACAGCGGCTAGTATGAAAAATTGCTCCCAACTTATGATTAAAACCAACCGAATTAAAGTTAATAAGAGGGTATGCTACCACTCCCTCTTAACGTGGCGTTACGAACTATTGAAGTTTGTTTCCACATATTATGGTCTCTTTTTGTCAAATTATGGGCACCATTGGAAAGAAAGTGATGGTGAGAGAAACAAATTTGAATGCGCTACGGAATTATGAAGCGTGGGAATTTTCGTATTGTATGAAGATTAAGTGTATGTGCTAATTATAGATTAGTTTGCATCATAATTAATATCGTACAAAGTTACAGTATCTAAATCACATACCTATTGGGATATTATACAAAGCTCTCGTATTAAATGATGATGGAACTTACTTTAGAAAAACCAAAATTAGGAGCCGGAGGTTGTTGTTGGTTGATGTCAAAGCGCTTGAAAACTGTAACAAAAGAAAAAGTACAATAAGAATGACGTATACTAATACTAATATGACGCTTCATCATCTCATTAAGAAAAGTTAAGATTTAGGGACAATCTAAAGTCGATCTGATAAATCGAAAGGAATGTATTGGTAGGATACAGCCTGTTCACTTTCTAGACACATTACAGAAAATATTATTAGCAAGACAATTAATAAAATATGATTTGTACGCCCCTTAATAAAAAAATCATGCTATATTTTTTTGTTATTCATATTGTGTGTACACCATTTTACGTCTACACTTGGCCAGAAAGCGGCTTTTTCCGTACGCGTAGCGTGCGGTAAAAGCCATTTTATGGCCAGGTGTGGCATAAATATGTTTACATGAGTAAATTCTAGTGTAAATAACAGTCTAAGATCCAATATCATTATTTTTTTAAAGACCACTTTTTCATTATTATCGAAATGTCAGTCATGTTGAAACATTAAAATAACGGTTACGCTCCTACGCACATTGTCGTACTGTAAATGTCATTTAGTGAGACATTACACTGCAATCATAAAACAGCTAATACGACTGTAATGTGCCGCGACAAGAAGTCATAGCTTTCAGATGCGATGTGAAATGCGACGGGTGAGACTTGAAGCACTCTACTGGCGTAGCTATTAATATTTAATATACTTCGTATGTTCATAAGTTTTGAGACGTACAAAATATTTTTTTTCTCGAACACTCTTTAACGTATTTAAACGAAATTTAGACAGAAGAAAAATCATTATATTACGGTAAAAATAAAATATAATTCAAAATGGTCGCCATTGTGCTGAACACAGGCCTTCAATCGTGGGGGCCATTCGTCAATAGAGGCACGAATGGCTTTAGTTGATTAAACTGTTCTTCGACGTTGAAGATTTTTTCGTCGGTAAACAAAATCTTTTTGGGATCGTGTCTCCATAGCAACTGTTGACATCATGCGAGCCTTAATTTCCTTAAACGATAGTTTAAGTTGTAGACGTTTCTTCGACTGTAGTACCTTTAGATCCTACCTAAGTATATTACCTTTAGATCATATTTCAATATCCGGTTCACCGGAAACTGACATTTTTTTCTGATTGATAACAATTAAATTTAAATTTTAAAAAGGTTTTATCGATCCACTAGTTCAAATTTTTTTGGCCTATCAAAAAATTGTCTCAAAACTTATGAACACACGAGGTACTAGCGATAGGCGGATATTACTAGCTCCGTCAGGAGTAGGAGGGAGCGATTTCGCCGCGCGGCCTTTCGGCCCCCGTGGAGGTTCCTTAGCCAGCGACCAGAGAGAGCACGCGTTAGCAATAGAGAGAGACGGTCGGATCCGGTGCGCTCCGTCCGGTGGCCGGACTCGAACGACAGTTTTGCTAGAGAGAGACTTCTGTCCGCAGTACTATTATCTCTTCTCCTCCTTCCGGATTTAAACTATTATAAATGAAATGAATAAATAACTACCGCGGGGGACTATCTTAGACAAACCATTCTCGTCTCAAACTAAGCAATGCTTGTACTAGACTACGATATTTTTTGATAGCCTATTTAGTGGTACACTGCTGGGACAACGATATACATACTTATATTATAATTATGTAGATGGAATACATTCATGACTCAAGAATAAGCAATAGGATTTGAACTCCTTTGTTTTGATAAAGTTCTAGTGTAAAGGGCAGTTTATGTCGAATACAAATTGTTTGGACAACGTCGCTAATAGTACCTAGGGGAGACCGGGTATGGTTGTCTCACGGGTTGGTTGTCGCAGCAGCCATTAAATAATACGAAACGAAGGAATAAGTGCATCGGTTGGTGAAGTAGGGAAGGAGGTGAAGCTCTTGCGATCTTTTAACACCAAAAAAGTAAGTGTATTAAGGGTTTAAGTATAATCATGTTTTTAGAAAGAAAGAAAGAAAAATACATTTATTTATGACAGCAGCACAAAATATGAATACAGCGGTAAGAAAAAAAAATAAAACAATAAAGTTGGATGCTGCCACAAAATGGTCCCACCTCAGCAAAATGCCGACCCAAGAACCAGCGCTGGTCTTCCGGTGGAACCAGACAGGGGCGACGACGTCATGACGAGATACTCACTTGTTGTCAAACAGATAGGATGATGCGATTAAGTCCCGTTTGTTATAATAATGAGTGAAAATCGTGAAAGTTTAAATCAATATATTTTTATAAATAAAATATGACAAAAAAATATCGTTTTATTTTGGACGTTAAGATCAAAAACGAGGACTTTGTGCGGATGTACCTATACTATTACGATTAAACTATATTATTGTTTATTATGTGCTATCAGTTGAATTTCCCATTATCTCTAGGAAAAGCTTTTGACAGTGAATACTAAATATAAGTTTCAACTTATAGCTTACTAACTCTTCTCAGTGTATCACCAGCTTTCTCGAAAAGGCTCGGAATCCGAACAATCGATGATTTGGAGCAACCTACTCGCACGATACATATCGCTGCATTACGTTCTTGCGCAATATTCCGATTGATGTGAGGCAACTCGGAGAAGTCAAAGTTTTAAGGTACTTATTGAAATATACTTAATTGCAAAATGTTACAATTGCTACTTCATTATAATATAAATATTATCAATTAATTTATTTATCTTTTAAAAACCAGTTATAGGAGACCGTAGACTATCTACTTTACTTTCATCTATGAGAGCAGGCCTGTGCTCAGCAGTGGGATGTATGCTACCTACATCGGAACTTAGCGGGTCACTTTGTTTAAGCGCCTATCACTTACATTAAATCAAATGAATTAAGCCCGAGGAGCATGCGGTTGCAGTGGTACAAATAAAAACTCTGACGGCTTCAGTTACATTTAGTTAATAGCACCATCTACATCGACCATTGTATTTTGACTACAGAAGCTGACTACTAATCAGCCATGTCATTAAACAATTAGACGACGCCCGCGGCGAAAACACCCCAAACTGCACTTATGCGACAATCGATTAATTAATCGACTCAACCGATCGATGCTTTCTCGACCGGCGGCATAGGGAACGACGATAAACAATAACTAGCCGTACGATTATATCGATAAGATATCGAATAATTCTGAGTCTAATGGGCCCGCGACGGTGTATAAGGGGATTTACACTTTCTAAATATCTCAAAAGGGTACGGAGGATGGATTAGAATATTGATAAGTCGGGCGAAATCATAGGAGCCAGTTTTGATTAGGAATAGGAATAGTATAAGTTATCTCAGGCTATGTGACTAGAATTTATTAGCGACTGACTATCGACGCAACAGAAGCATAGATTTATGTTAACATAATATTATATTTAAAATCGCTTTTACGTGTGCATAAGCATAATAATCGGAGAAGAAATATGGTATGGAATTATGGTAGGTATGTTGTACTAATTCCGTTCTTAGTAGGTGGTGTTTAATAGTATTTTATGCAACAGTTGTATAAGAAGGTTCAAAAAATGCGAATTGCGTGAGTTGCGATACGAGCCGCGAATGCGGCGAGTATCGCAAATAGAGACGCAATGAGCGTTTTTTGACTTAATTATACAACGTTGCATACAATACTTTTTCTACGACTACGTTAAAATATAAAATACATGGACGTCACGCGTATCTCGTCCGGTCTCTCCGAGTGTGTACAGCCGGCATGACAGTTGTGTCTATGGTAAACTTTTTTTTGATATGGCTGGTGACACGATGTGACGATAATTAAAATACTTTTTTTTATGTTGGCATCAATTAATTTAATTCGGAAAGTTTTGTTTTTCTTATGAATCGCAGGAATTTAATTGTTTGTTAAGTTGGTAGTTGTGAATTTTTATCGTGGAGTTAGAATTGAGCGCTTAATCCTTGACCTAAGTTTAACCTAGATTTAGAAGTCTGTGGATGCTAGCAATAACGTAAAGTGACTATAACGACACTAGTGCTGTTATGGGGAATAGAGTATAGACTTCTCTGAACTCATATTATGTATGTTCTTATATTAGTGTTCGTGACCAAGTAAAAGACAGATAACAGTACAGGAGTAGAAAAAACACATTTTTCTACTCCTGTACTTTTATCTGTCTTTTACTTGGTCCCGAACACTAATATAAGAACATACATAATTTGAGTTCAGAGAAGTCTCTAACTCTATTCCCCATAACAGCACTAGTGTCGTTATAGTCGCAAAACGATACTGATAGCAGCCACAGACTTCTAAATCTAGGTTAAACTTAGGTCAAGGATTAAGCGCTCAATTCTAACTTTACGATAAAAATGCACAACTACCTACCACTAAGCGAGTATACGTCAAATAAAAAAAAAGTTTACCATAGACACATACTGTCAGTCATATGTTATATTTGCCTTGTTTGCTTGCTATGTTTAATTTTATATTTTATATTTTAAAACCTAGTCGTAGAAAAAGTATTGTATGCAACGTAGTGTAATTAAGTCAAAAAACGCTTATGGCCTCTCTATTTGCGATACTCGCCGCCACGGGACTCTGCTTATACAACTGTTGCATAAAATACTATTTTTTACGTTGCGCTAGTCATTAGGATTCTCATCGAACTCAACTCTCTATAAGGTAGTTTGGTTTTGCCGTCGTTTTGGTTTTGTCGCGAAAATTAGTTGCTGCTCCTTGGAACATGTCTTATCGCATGCGTGAACTAAATTTTATAATAATGTATTATCATGATTTAAAGGAAGCACCTCATCAAAGGAGCGCCAAGCTTTTTGGCGACTCATAATTTGTAGGCAGGTGCAATGGTTGCAATGGTTTATATCTTTGTGTCTCAAAAGAATTGCACAAAAAAAATGACATGACATAGGTACTGACTCTGAGGAAATTCTTCAATTGCGTCACAAAGACCTTACTAAACTCGGGTAGTGGCACTTATGAGTTAGGTCGCTGCGGAATTCCTGGTACCACCGCCTTAGATAAATATCTCCAACCGCCAGGAGCCCGCGTTGCTCCAGTTGGTCTCATTGCAAATATTGTTATAATAAAGCATTATTGAATTTAGTGTTGTTCAAGTTTCAACGATAACGGCCTTAATTGCCGCATTTTTGCAGAGATTTCTAGCAATGTTTTCGCTCAATTTATTAATTATAATTATGTTATTGCTTAAAACTGTTTTGAAAAACCATAACGCTTAGAAGTGTTAGTGCCACACATTCTCGTGAAAGTAAGCTTACAATCGAAATCGCGAAAAGCGTAAACTAGAATCATAGGAGTCTGGCAACATTTCGGGGTTAGACAGTGCACACACCGGGAACGTGTATCTATTTTTATCTCTTATAAGTTAAGCTAAAGCTTCATCTGGAGTGCTTCGTTTCGTGCAGAAGATTCCCGTAATCACCCAAAGCCACTGAGCTACTTAAGGACTTTGTCACTAAGTTTGACCAGCGCTACAAATTCTACACTTAGGACACCGAAGCTTGCATTACGCTTGTCAGTGCATCGTGGTTTACATGCGCCACTTCGATTTCCCTAGTGCGTGATAACCGGGGACGTATCAGTCTCACTTACGGCAAGAGCGATGAGAGACATAACGAGCTAATGCATAGAATTGCAGTGTGAATAACGTACTACATCAGGCTGGTTTAGTAATACGAACATAACTGGCACATATGATGATGCAGGACTGCATGTAGTGTTTACAATAGGGATTAATTGAGTTTAAGGTGGTTGCGTTCAGTTGCATAATCATATAAACATTGGTGGACATTCAGAGGCAAAAGACAAGTTACATCGAGGAACTAATTTGACAAATTGTTGATCGATATTTTATCTTCGAGATATTATAAACGCTATATTTTAAGTCCTCCAAGGCTGACATATCCCCTCAAACTGGGGATGAAAGTTTGTGTGACACTATCATCGGGTAAGACTAGACTCTAATACAAATATAATAGCGCACTTGCCCGAAGCATTAGTCCAAGTCTGGGCAAATGGCCCACGAACGCTCTAACTGATTTTAACGAGTGGCTCATTCGTTCCGACGCCATCCAGCCGCTTCACAAATTATTTTGTTACATTAAATTTAATGACGAACAGGAACATACAATTAAACGGTGTGAGATAGTTATTATAAATGACAACATTTTGAGACCAGCGTTATACACGGACTGCCGGGCTAGCGCAATTAACCGCGACTTCGCTTGTCGTGTGACATTGAATGACCTATACTTTTACAATATTTTGAATGGAAAGAGATAAAGAGACGCACAGCAAAGTTATACTACTTAGAGCTGCAGAAAAACTAAAAATACTCCGCGTGTGCCTAATAATTACGGAGAAGGTTGTCCGGAACACTGCATCATATTTTTGCTTTGAAGTCCACATTTTTAGAAGTCACAATTGAACAGCACTTCCGACGGAATTTTGGCATGTATCAAGATTGTGTGTGTAACATTCCCGTCGTTTAAAACTATCAGGAACAAGAAAGACAAATTAAGACCTAATTAAGCCTTAGCACGGTCCGTCAATAGAAATGAAGCCAAAATATAAAAAAATAGTATTAGCCTACATTTACAAAACATGGACTCCAATTAAAAACCCCAATACAAAGAAAGACTAATTCTAAACTACAACAAATCAAAAGGCATCAAAGGCAACAAAATTACAACAATAAACGTAACATACAAACTCAGCGATAGTGGACTTACAGTCAATGCAGCAGGAAGTTTGATGTATGCTTTAGTTTGGTGGTTTCGTAAATCATTAACTTATATTACCAGTGCTTGCGTACCAACTAATCAATTCTAATAAGGTGCCCATTTATTTATCTGTTTTGCCTTTCAGAATGGTCTTTTTACTAAATCGGTTTGACAGTGACTTATTAAGTGTTTACATTTATATCAATATGTTAAACATAATATGTTTAACATATTGATATAAATGTAATTATGGTCGATAGTGTTTACAGTTTTCGAATAAATGCAAAAAATATTTTGGGCTCGAATAAGCAATTACGGCAGATTCCTCCAATCATAATGTTCGTTTGGAGGTGGTCTATGCCCAGAAGTGGATATCTATAGTGATGATCAGGGGTCGGACAAAAAGTGCGGATGACGTAAAAATGATGTACCTAATCTTGCAACCAGGATGATGTTTGTGTTTAAACTTTCGTGTGACATGTAGTTAAAACTACTTCATTAATGAAGTAACAAAATAATCGTAAATAAATCCATGTAATTCAATAGCAGCAAATTCAATCAAATTAAAAATTAAAGCAAATAGCGTTGTCTTAGGTTTGATTCGGTTGGTATGGTAACTGTTGTTGCATATTCACCATCAATGCATTTTTTTTATGAAATTGCGGAAGTTTTCATTTTGTAGTTGCACCCAGGGTATGTTTGCTGCTATCATAAAATTTGTAAGGTTCACATTAAATTCACTTTACCCTTTTTTTTCTACGGGTTGTCTCCAAATGACTTTTAATATTGCTTACCTTCGTTGATATATCTTGATTACAGCAAGAGCAGTATGACGTGTTTGTCACGGGTGTCCCTCGAGATCCCTAACATCGTTTGTCCTAAAATCACTTGCCCTAACTGTTTTGTCCTAATGGGTATTTGGCCTAACGATCAGTTGTCATAATAAGGTTTTTCCATAATGTTATTTTTGCCATAATACTCTGTTGTCCGAAGCTTTTTTGCCATAACTACTAATATTCCTAATGTTATTTTGCATATTCCTCGCGATCCCTAACATCGTTTGTCCTAAGCAACTAGAGTTATGACGTACGAAAAGGCTTAAAAAGGGGGGACGGGGGGGCGAAGCCCCCCGCATGGAAAAAAGCAGACAGAAAAAATAGGTTAGGTTGAGTTAGGTTTAGGTTAGGTTTGAAACTGCGTCCCCCAACAAAAACGAACTGCTGGCAGAAATGATGTGAGGGGATCAAATATTAGGGCATGTGAGTGTTGGACAAATGATCATTATGACAAACAGTATTAGGGAATGCAAAAATAGGTTACAAAAATTTAGGGATCCCGATGTGAGGGGATCAAATATTAGGGCATGTGAGTGTTAGGACAAATGATCATTATGACAAACAGTATTAGGGAATGCAAAAATAGGTTAAAAAAAATTAGGGATCCCGATATAGATCCGTTTGTCACGTACCTCCAAAAACGGAAAATTGCCACAATATTCGAGTAAAGATGACATTTTACAGCGTTTTTTTTTACATTAGTAAATATAAATTTTAGCTAAATATAATCGTGAAGATACAATAGCTAAACAATAACGAAGTCAATTTATTGTTCATCTGATTGACAAGACAATGTGTCAGTCAAAAACGGACTTACTCATTTCAAGTGGCGATATCGTTTAATAAAGAGGTTGATAAATGATAAGTGATAATTGTGTATGAAAATCAAAAATACTATTTGAAATCATCCTATAAGTGGTTTGACGTCATCCGCACTTTTTGTCCGACCCCTGGTGATGATAATGATGAGTCTTTATGTTTTTCTCACCAATCTATTCTATATTTTAACTTTTTTAATCATGGCGAAAAATCGATCTCTTTGTAGGTACTTTTCTTCTACATATACATAGAGCAGGAATTTCCCTTAAAAATAACAAGCCCCTATAGAATAAAACACCCACGACTTCTAGCCGAATTCCATTCGGAATAGACTTTATTTAAGCTGGCTCCAGGCAGGTGGGTAGCTAAATTGAGATGTTCGTTAGTCGCCTAATGTATGTATCTCGTCAATCTGTGCCCAGTTATTTCTGCCGCCCGCGAAACATCACCCGCCGCGCTGCTTTTTATTTTTAATAAGTACCTGGTGTGTATGTGGCCGTATTAAATTGAATCACATTTTATAAATGGTGGGAATGTTTTAGATAAAAGGAGGCACCTGACGAAAATAATCATACGACGAATAATTGAGAAAAAAACTTGCAATTGTTTAATATTTGATGAATAAATAAATATTCTATTGTTTTATCGACGATATCCTAACACCGGATAAGCGGAGACAAGTAAAATCTATCAAACCATGATATTTTGTAATGACGAAAGGTTACTTGTAAAATATTCTTTATTGAAATATCATGTAAATATTTATTGTTCAATCCAGTATTATGAATGTGAGCTGTCAAACTGACCTCCACCCACATATCCTGGCTACTTGCAATTAGGTACAAGGTTTGGACATACAATATTATAGGAGTGTCACCCTTGCTACAGAAAAGCATACGCGTATATAAGGTGCTAATAAATTAGGTACCAATATTTTTAGGGCTGATAGTACTCAGCGTTCCGAGTTTATTTATGTCTAAAACAATAAACACATTATGTATGTTTTATGGAGAAAATTAGGGAAGTAAGTTTGCTACGTAAAGCACCATATAATATTATAATAATAATAATTTATTTCAAAAAACATCTTTTTACATAGTTAACTTAACTACAATTCCACTTCCTAAATAGGTATGACCTGTGCTTTAGGATAAGCAGAGCTCTTCCCCTTAAAAGAGTTAGATGTTTGTGTTACACAGCAGATAGAAAGTTGAAGACTTAATATCCATTAATGAGGTAAAGAATAATCAGTGATTAAGACCTCGATGATTATCTTATGGTTACTAACTTTTCAATATGAATGACCTGGCCATTTAACAGAAAACGACGTCAACTTGACAGAAAATGTTCTTGTCTGTTAAATGAACAGTATGATTAAGATTGGGTAGAATTTTAATTTATTTATTTTGTTCGGGAAATGAAAACCAAAAATAGGTATCATATAAAAAGTTTTCTTAATTTCTATAAAAAGTTAATTGTGGTGATGTAACTTAACATCCCTTAAAATATTGGTGCCTAATTTGTTAGCACCTTATATATGTAGATCCCTACTCACCCCAGGATTACCTACCCAAAATTCTAGGATGGCAACTAAATAACAGCATCTCAGGAGCCAGCCGGCAGCCTCCCCTTGAAATAGTATTTTATGCAACAGTTGTATAAGTGGCTCAAAAAATGCGAATGGCGCGAGTTGCGATACGAGCCGCCGCGGCGGCGAGTATCGCAAATAGAGACGCCATGAGCGGTTTTGACTTAATTATACAACGTTGCATACAATACTTTTTCTACGACTAGGTTTTAAAATATAAAATACAAACTTAAACATAGCGAGCAAACAAGGCAAATATGACATATGACTGACAGTATGTGTCTATGGTAAACTTTTTTTTTTAATTTGACGTATACTCGCTAGTGACACGCAGTGACGATATTAAAAATACTTTTTTTTTATGTTGGTATCAATGAATTTAGTTCGGAAAGTATTGTTTTTCTTAAAAACCGTAGGAATTTAAATGTCTGTTAAGTTGATAGTTGTGCATTTTTATCGTAAAGTTAGAATTGAGCGCTTAATCCTTGACCTAAGTTTAACCTAGATTTAAAAGTCTGTGGCTGCTAGCAGTATCGTAATATGACTATAACGACACTAGTGCTGTTATGGGGAATAAAGTATAGACTTCTCTGAACTCATATTATGTATGTTCTTATATTAGTGTTGGTGACCAAGTAAAAGACAGATAAAAAAAGTACAGGAGTAGAAAAAATAAATAAATACGCCAATGTAGAAAAGTCTTTTCCGAATGCTTTACTAATTTCTCTGTATACTAGTAATGCAGTCGAGTGTGTAGGGCATTGTGTCCACCATAGTACTGTAGCTGTGCGAATCTGATCTGTCCAGCGTGTCAGATTCCTGCGTCGTGTTCGCTTGTGTTACATTTTTCCAGTAACCATCAATTTTCGCAAATAATTATTGTCGTAGCGATGTTCCAGAAGTAATTGATCTTTTGAAAGATATACGGCGACCGCAGTATTGAGAAGGTATTCGTGTCCGGTATTCTTGGCTAGTACGGGGATGAAGTACTTATTAATGTTTTATGTTTAAGACAAGAATAATTATTGCTCTTTGAAGACATCTAAAAACGTACACAAACAGTGATTTAATCAGTCGGTAATAGTGATCGGGATGAAATTTGGAAGCTTGTGTAGTTTAGTAGGGCTTGGTACGCCCGCAAAGGAGAAAATGTTTTGACCCTCATTTTTACTTATATTAGTCAGATAAATAATATTCTACAATCATCTGGAGTTGTCCGGCTACCGCTGTACTAAAAATAATTGAAATCGGTACAATTATTTTCGTGTGATAATATGTGGCTACAAACATCCGACACATGTTTTCATAAAAATATCTTTAATGTATACACTTTATTTTGTACAGGGTACCTCTAACAATGGGGCTTTAAAAGAAGGTGTCGTTTCTACTCCTTAATCTGACCTACTTTCGTTTTGCAACTTTTTAAAAACACGCCATATCCTATTTTTTTCATACAAACATACAAAAAGTGAGATTTTACTGCTTTCAGAATTGAATTTGAAGATGAATTAACTATCTTAATTTAAGTTATTTGAAGATATTGCAAAACAAAAGTATCTCAGTTTAGCGAACAGAATCGAGCTTTAATATCTAAAGCCCCATCGTTGGATTCAGCCTGTATTATACAAGATGACATTGTACTTGCATTCGGCTACCTATTCGAAATAAGTTGTTTCGCAGTCCAAACGGCCAACAAGAAACTTTGTATCCACTGCCCTAAACATTTACTCTGGAATAGCGAACAAGCATCGAATTCCGTACATTCGAACATCGGTAATAACATAAACATGACTGCCAAATAAACAGGCTCGGCTCGAGCGGGAATTCTGTGCGCTATGAGAGCTTGAGAGCTCTAGACAATGAGGTATAAAATTCCTAACTGGGCTCGAAACAAATACCGGCGCTTTGCGTGGACTGTGAAATCGATAGCCAGCTTAGAATAGTTATTCGAGAAATGGCACTTTCAACTTTTTTGTAAGCAATAACAATACATTGTGTAGAACTGTTCGTTTATAAAAAATCTGACAAGTCTCAAATTCGCATGTAGGTGTCAACAATAATAATTTAAGATAAAATGGATCACGCGAAATTATCGCAATTTACGACACCACCTAATTGCTCAAGGAATAGAGTCGTATAAGATGTTTTATTTTGCGATTATATTGCACCTACGTTCTTCTTATTTACTATAATAAAATTGTAAGCTGTTGAGATGTCGTACTACTTGGGTTGGGTTTATATTTCCAAGAAAAAAAATAACATTGCGAAAAACGATTCTTTGGGGAAGTAAACGTCGTCATCTCTCGTACAATTCGTGAACGACGTTGCGTGTGTAGTGTAGGTAAGTAAGTAATTGATCGAATCAGGCGTTACATTGCGGAAATCCATGTTAATTAAAACAAAAATATTACTTTGCTAATCCGCGATATGATAACGTGTTGGTCAATTAGTGCTCATCCATTATCCGTGCATATCGGTCCGCTGGTCGTCATTTCTTCAACGGACGCCGGACGGTCAACATCTCCAGATTCTCCTGAGGATGCCTCGTAGAGAGGCGAAACACGTGTCGAGTTTTGTATCTTTGGTGGTGGTTTGTTATATTTATTTGCATATTTTTCTATTTTGCATGTGGATACATGAAAAAATACGCAAGTAATTATAACGAATTAGCACCAATTGACCATCACGTTATCATATCGCGGATTAGCAAAGCAATATTTTTGTTTTAATTAAGTAAGTAGTTCTAATTTATTTATAAAATGCGCACTTGTGTCCATTTTTAACTGTCTACTTAGAAGACAGGTTTTTATTTGTTCGGTATTTTATAGTGTATAAAGACACTAACACCTAAATATGAATAATTTTCTATGAATACTCGAGGAAATTGAATGTTTGGCAGTTTAATAATGTTCTTAATTTGTTCATATTAGTTCGTTCGTGGTTCGTCATCAGTCGTACGTATCGTGTCGGAAATTAGTAACACGACCAATTTCAGAATTATCTGCGAAACATTCAAATTCCTGGAGTGTGCTTTGCTAAGCCAAGTTTGCACCTTGTATGTGCGGGTATCATAGACACCAGTTGCAACTGAGCTCAACCGGGATATTGTAGGCCTCCTGACGCATAATGACCAATAATATTTATTTTAAACACGCGTATTGACCAATACGCATATAATGCCGAATACGCGAAATGACCAATATTTTATTCGTAAAATAATCAATCCGCGTAATAACATACTCTATACGCGAAATGACCAATGTTTATCTGGGGGCACGGTAGTGCCCCCGCCAAGTCGAGCAAAACAAAGGCACGGCCGTACCATCCTTTTCTCGAAGCCATTCAGGCCATTTTCAGCCGCCCGTAATTGTGTGCTGGCTAAAGCTAGAACCTTGACTTTTCATAAAAAATAAAGGGCATAATAATACTTAAATATATTCTGAATAACATTCAATTTGCAACCATTGCACGACGCACGTCAAAGTTCCTTAATTTTGTCACTGACTGACTGACTGACTGATAATCATCATAATTCTAAGGACTTCTAGCAGACCCACAAGCCGCAAATTTGAAACATAATTAGCCTATCATGTCATGCAAAACTTAAAAATATTGCAATTTCAATACAATCTGCATAAGTAAGTTTGTAATCCTATACAAATACATGCGATTACAAAGTTACTTTTGCTGTTAAAATTGGAAATAGATTGGACTTTTTAACAGTGTACTCGGTAAATGTCAGTGTCTAATAAAATGATAACAAGTCCGTTACCAAGGAAATCTATCTTCAGGCGAATTTCGGCTTACTTGCATTTAGATGGTTTGGTAAAATGGGCTTATGGTGGGTCATCATTCAGTTGGTTCGATAATACCTGGCACCGTTCCGCTGGGCCGTTGGTCAAGATTCAAGGTGTCGTTTTACGAGTATGTCGTTTTGCGAGTAGCCATTTCACGTATTTTTTTCTTTACACAAATGTGTCGTAATGCGTTATGTCGTTATGCGTCGAGAGCGTACTAAGGCTCGTTTGAAGTCAGTTTTTTTAAAGACAATTATTCTCACATTGATTTTACTGTCTCAGTCGCGCATTTCCTTTTAGGATCATTTCAAAATGTGAACTCTAGTTCATGCGGCGTAAAGCTCAATTTGCAGCTCGGGGTCTATTAGAGTGTGCGAAAGTAAGTATAGAGCTACCAAGAGCCTCCTTATGCAAATGCTATAGGCAATTACTATAAAAGAAATTGTTCTAAAGTCTCACGAGCACTTAAGTCTACGGTCGTGCGAGCCCTTTTCGGGCTCACTCTTAAATAAGACTATTGTATGTCAGTCCGTCGCTCTGTAATTGTGTGAGCATGTGTGAACGGATCGACTTTTGGTTTGCATTTAATGAGTCTATGTGTATTAAATAATTCACTGTCCATTTAGTGAATTGTGCTTTCTAATCCTAGTACCTATAAGCAACCTGAAAGCCAGCGTACTTACAAGCATACATCATTAGTTTCAGAATGGTCTCATAATTTTCAGTTTTTAGTCATTTATAAGTTTATGGTCATCTAAATAGGTTTTACAATGTAAGTCTTTAGTAGGGTCTGCCAACCCTAGAATTTTTTTTTGCTAGTACAAGATGGCTAAAATCCTCAACATAATAATACTTAATAATTTGCAATCAGATGTTCATATCAATACCTTATTGACAAGATAGTAAAACATTGACAAAAAGTGGCACACCTAGGCTGAAAACGACACATATGCTACGAAATTTTGCGTGTGAAAATGTTTGAAAATTTCCTATGTCGAAACCTCGTACTTAATCCCACGAGCCTGATAGAGTCCTCTCACCTAGTACAGCAGACCACAAATCTCGTATTTGTACGAGGAACCTCGAATGGTTGGCAACCCTGGTCTTTAGTCGTAATGTAAGCGACTGGGCATAACTTTGAAAAATGAAACTCGTATTTCAATCAGATTTTGGAAACAACATCGTAAGTGCATAAAATTTTCATAAATTTTTGCATGAGATCTGTATCGGATGTACACGTTGTTGTTAAAATAATGTCAAATTTATTAATAAATAAATTGCATACTTAATTAATGATTTACGTTGAAATAAAGTATGTCTAAATCATATTTTCCGTAGATTCGATCAATTACAAAATCACCAAAAACAATCACTTTAATTTCGAAACTAAGGTCGTCTTCACACCGACGGCCTGTCGAGCGGAGCAATTAACGTTTCACACGCGTCAACCAAATTAGCTTGTCATGGCAACACGTTAGCGCGTGTGAAGCAGCCATTAGGTATGTACATTAGCGGCAGAGGCCCCGAGTACCTCATAGTCCAGGAGTGTTGTTGGAAAAGCAATCATGGTGAAATATGGTAGAAAGTAACACTTGAAATGTTATCATTAAGTGTTAATGATAGCTTTTTCTATACTTTTTACGAATAAATAATGTATTACGTGTTTGTTACTTTACAGTATCAAATATTAAAAATATAAATGTATTTAAATACTTTTTATTGCAAAATATCAGATAAAATGCAAGGCTGCGAAGTAATGATATGTACAGAGAGGTACATCCGAACTTATCCGCTTAAGAAATCTCTTCGAGTTAACCTTTAAGTAACTGGGTTCCAAAACAAGAGAGGTGGATAAATAATATTGAAAGGAGAACTTCGATATCGGTTGAGGTCCTACTGAGATACTGCTGGTGCTGGGTGAATCAATTTTTAGGCCCACACTTTTGACGTCTCTGGCGTTACCGAAAATGTCTTTGGAGTTACCAAGAAATCGAGCTTCTAATAAGATATTTTCTATTTATTAGGTTTATGAGACGGGACCTTCAACGTTCTAACATACACCATAAATTGAAACGTAGACTACCGATTATTTAAAGGCGTTATTTTACAACGAAAATTTAAAGCGTCATTAATTCCGGAAAATCTCTATGCAGCCTGTATTGGAGATATCACAGATGTAACAGCGCCATCTACGGGGTATTGTTACACTAAAGTTTGTATAGAAAACTAAACTTAACTAAATGTTATACACAGTTAAACATAAAGTTTTATTTAACTTCTTATTATTTGTGTTTTCTTCAAACTTAGGTTTTATACCTACAAATAAGTTAATAGTACCACTTGAAAATGTACATATTGTACAAAACTTGTGATATGCATGTAGATAAAGTTATGTATGCGATTGTACATAATTACGCATTAAATCACTCGTGTGATCTTAAAACCACACTCGTGTATTAATGCCTCTCATTATGGACCAGTCACTTAAATAACAATTATTTAATGCCAGAACACTTTGAAATAATCATAAATTATCTCAGTCTTGGTAAGTCTCTAAATACATTGATCACCTCTGTCGAAGTAGGTATAAATACAAACAAGTAGTCCAACCCAACTTCGGCCGTTAAAGAGCGCGCGACACGTATTCACACAGACGCACGATCTCGCGTCTGTGTGACTGCGATCCATACTGATCATTCTTACGCATTTTTAAATCTTTGCTTGTAGTGCGTTCGTACACGGCGCGCACACATTCAAGCGCGCGATGTAGGTACCTACCTTTTGTAGGAAGAACAATTACTGCTATTATAATTATTGTTAGTCTGTCGAATGAAAACTGCTGTCTATCTGCGTAGCTGACTCTTGATACTATTAATAGGAAGATTAGTACGCTGAACACTATTATCACGGAGGTACAGTATGTAATTATTTCATGTAACAGTTTAAACATCTGTCAAGCTGTTTAATCATGTCAAACTCGCACTCCACGCTACTCGGCTAATTTGAAGGTTAAGCATATATGCTTTTGTAACATAAATTAACGTAAGTGGGGTCAATATAATGCAATAAAGTGGCAGACGTTACGGTAGATTTATACTGACCACTCAATTGAAGACTTTTTAAAATAAGTTAGTAATATATAATTTACTAGTCTTCTCATAATTAAAACACATTTTACATAATAACAGTCCCAAATAACGTTATAATTGACACTATTAATTTTAAAACAACATAATCATACACTAAATTTTATCATCTTCATCATTAAAAATTCAAAGTCGATTTCCTTTACACATGTTAAAAGCATCGTAAATATTTAGTAAATTACAAGTTAGAGTTAAATTAATTATTTTCATAAGTGCTAAGGAAGTTACAACAATCTTAAATACAACTTATAATTATCAGTTGAATTTCCTTGACATTTCGCCTCGCATTTTCAAGCACGTGTGAAGTTCTTATTCAAAATCTGATAACGTCCGTCAAAACAAATCATCAAAAGAAGCGCGATCGGTGCGAGTTTTTAATCGATACAATATATTTGAATCGATTGGCTGCATAAATACAGGTCATTCGATTTATAAATCAAGTTTAAAATCGATTTCAACAAGTGGCTATTAATTAAGCTGTAGTTAGATTAGAAATTAGATAGAGTATAAATTTCGACTGATGTATGGGGGCTTATCCCAGCCGAATGCGTACTTCACTATTTAATATACTAAAAGAGTCTGTCTGTTTGTCCATAACTTTTAAAAGCGTCGAAAAGGATTACTTTAAACATAGAGACATTCTTTTAGAATTATAGAATTCAACGACTGTAAATAAAAATATTTTCAATTAGATAAAATATAATGGTGTATATGATACTTTTTTGAACATATGCAAACGGACTCTCAACAGACAAAGTCGCAGGCACCGCTATAAGAACCATAAATATTGAAAGCATTGGGCATTGCAACAGTAAATAGGTGTTGAAAAGTGAAACTAGGGGCCGCGTTACTCTTTCGGAGATGTAATTAAAGGCATTCAGTAAGTGGAAATAATGAGTTATGAATCATAACGAAATTGCGGGCTGCAGACTAATAATCAGTGGGCAACCATCGCAGGTTTAGTAAAGCGCTTAGATAAGCTAAAGCTTTATGGTAAGAAGGTCGAAACATATTTTTTAAAAATGAATTTGTACATGGACCAGCTAAATCCAAAACAAAGTGTTTGCGTAAACTACAGCTATTCTAATTTGTAATCAAAAGGTAAATTTAATAATTTTGATCTAATACGGTTATAACTGTTTACTTTTCAGACTGTCTAATTTTCTGACGGTTCGACACAGTTGCATGCGTCGTGGTCAAAGTATGAATATGTTTAGTTACCTAGTCATGTAACACTTTTAGTCTATGACTTTAGCCTACCATGTCAACAGCATTTAGTAAGCTCATCTTGCTTGATTGTAATCAAGCAAGATGATATCGTATAATTGCACTTTATTATATCATATTCAGTATTTTTACCTATATGTTACATATATTATGACGGTAATATAGAAGTTTCCCATAGATCATGCAGCCGTAGTATTAATTGTGTAAATATGAGGATTTTAAAAACTCTTACCTATCGTTAGTTTAATTAGACTGAATGTAATACCCCAACATTATTAACTATTTAACGATACAATTTTCTACGTTCTGGATTTTTGACTTTAGAACAAAATAAATTAAGTAAAAAGAGTAACAGAAAATATGTTTCACAATCACAAAAAATGAAGTAACATTTTTCTTAATAACTTGTAACAATTTGCCAATGAATATAATAAATATTATTTGCCTTGCAGTCACACATTATTCACATAAAATAACCTATCACTCGTACGTACTTAAATGAAATAAATCAATTTTTACTCAAATAAATCACGATATTTCTCTAAATTAGCTGTCAACGCTCGACTATCAAAAATTGCATATTATTATTGGACATGAATGAAATATAGTATTTCTTTTAAAGATTTGGTATGAAGTTCTTCACATTGAGAACAGATGATTGAGTCATCAATATTAATTTTGTATTCGCAGAATCACAATGCGATGTCTGATATCCGATTTATCTTGTTAAAACATGGGACTAACAAGCAATATTTGACAGTAAAAAACTAGATAGTGACTAACTGTGAATTATGATTCGATATTAAAATGGCATAAAAACGTACCGAATTCATACAGAACAGAAAAAGGTCTATCTGTTTGAAAGAAATATACAATTACGTTCTGGAGGATTAATACAATTATTAAAGCTAAGGATTCCATGCTAAAAACCTGTGGTTAAAGCTAACTGGCCAGTTTAAAACATATTTCTACTAACAAATATATATTATGGTACTCGTACGTCTATACAATGTATTATTGATGAAATCATCAATACTTACCGGTCGAGGTGACCTTTTGTTTCGTAACTAATAAGTATTTTTTAATAAAACAATTGAAAGTGAGACTCGAGTTGAAGGTACGTGTGTTGTTACTTGGACTAAAGGTCAAAAGTGTCACATTGTGACTAAAGACTCAATTGATGTATTTTTGTACCTTGAATTTGACTCAATATGTGTATAAAAAATAGTTTAATCGTAATTATAATGATTAAATTGATTTTTTGAGTATTTTTAATTAATGAAACACACGAATGCAAAGTGCATTGCAATACATAATCACAATTTACATGCAGTGTATCGAACGGCATAGACAACGATATATTTTATACAAAAAGATTATTACACATTGACGTACATTTTAATACTATATCAATAAGTTGTTCATTCTGTAGGTTAAAAATATTAAATTAATTTGTCATCGTTAAAAAAGGTTAAATTAATCCTTCTACCTAGATGTGTTGCTTGAATTAAAAAAGTTTAGAATAGGCTACTTTCCGGACAGATCAAATCAGTTACTTTTTATGAAGTGTCAAAACGCTCACATAGTATGAAGTTTGTATGGAATAAAAGTGAAATGACGTCATTTTACTTAAACATCAAATCATCTTCTTATTTATAGGTTTTGATTTTATAAAAATCGTTTAAAACGCTAAATTAAATTTTGCAAATTTTCGAAAGCTGATTTAATGGCTAGCGTGTAATAATTTATATTGACTACAGGCAAATACCCTGTTGTATAAGGTGTATTTGGTACCTATTTATTTATTGTTAAAACAGTAACAGCTGCAAAATATACAATGAATTTTAATTAGATAGTTAATACCGTAAAACAGTCCTACTTTGCTCTAAAATTTGCGCCAAAATTAGAAAATTCGAAATAAATCTGACAATTTTTAGATTTAAGACATACTTGTTTTATATATAACACGTATTTCCTAACGCGTTATAAATTGAACTAGCGACCCGCCCCGGCTTCGCACGGTGTTTCTCTATTATATTATGCATGTATTATACATAAACCTTCCTCTTCAATCACTCTAGGTATCTATTATAAAAAACCGCATCAAAATCCGTTGCGTAGTTTTAAAGATTTAAGCATACATAGGGACATAGGGACAGAGAAAGCGACTTTGTTTTATACTATGTAGTGATAATACGCCACTATCTATTCCGTCAAATATATAGAAACAATAAAGTTGGAGAAAATTTACCCATTGACGCGGCGAAACTTTTCTCCTAAATACTTATGTTTCTTGGAGCAAAGTTAGACCAAATTTGCTCATAAAATGGGAACCGTAATAGAAACAAATAACAGAGCTAGAAACATGTTTTGGGGTTTGGAGCATAGTTATCCCTGTAGGAGCAAAGTAGGACCGTTTTCCGGTAATTAATAACAAACACTAAAGATAAGTACGTAAACAATGTAAGTAAACAAGACTAAAGAGATTGTGTGACGGTACAGAAAGTACTTGCACTTGAGCGGTTTTTATCAATGCATTGATAACAAGAGAACGTCAACATGATGTTGTCGTGCCAAACGTAAACAGTGTCTCGGCGTTATTATAGACGAGCAGACTGCGTTGCCCTGAGTAAAACAATATATATATAAACGCTGCATAGCAAATTGCATTAAAAATGATTTTATTAGTAACATTAGGGATACTTATCATCTAATTGTACGTCACCATGGTTACTGGAAAAAGAAAGGCGTGAAATACGACAAGCCGTTACCTTTCATCGAAAGCATCGCGCGACTCTTCATGCAAACTCTCTCACCGGCAGATTACTTCATAGAACTCTATAGAAAATATCCAGAAGAACAGTTCGTAGGCTATATATGGCCCAAGACAAAGTACTCTTGCTAAGAGACCCTGAACTGATCAAGAGAGTGTTAATAACAGATTTTCAATATTTCTATGTGAGAGGTATGAATTTTCACAACGGTAAAGAACCATTCTTTTTAAATCTGTTTAACGCTGAAGGAGACATCTGGAAACTTGTCAGGCAGAGAATGACGCCGGCGTTCAGTTCTGCTAAGCTCAAGGCTATGTTGCCTCTAATCGTGGAAAGAGCAGAGGCGTTAAAGGACCGCTAAGGCTGCCGAGAGTGGAGAGGAGACTGACGTTCGTGAACTGATGGCGAGATTTACAACTGACTTTATTGGAGCTTGTGGTTTTGGAATTAATGTCAATTCAATGAAGGAAGAAAACTCAACATTCCGTCAACTTGGCAAGCGCAATTTAAACCTACGGTTAAAGATATCATTGTTCACATACTCAAAACTTTAGCCCCCAGCTTATTCTCCTTTTTATATGCATTTTCACCAGATATCGAGAACGCTGTAATGTCTTTATTTAGACAAATTTTAAGGCAAAGAAATTATAAGCCATCTGCTAGAAACGATTTCATAGATTTACTATTAGAATTAAAAGAGAAAGGCAAAATTGTTGGAGAATCAATAGAAGACAAAAACGAAGATGGTTCACCAAGAATAGTAGAGTTGGAAATGGATGAGTATTTGATGGCGGCACAAGTATTCGTGTTCTTTGCCGCCGGTTTCGAAACTTCATCTTCGTCTAGTAGCTACATGTTGCATCAGCTGGCATTCCATCCAGAAATCCAAACTAGATGCCACGAAGAAATCGATGAGGTTCTCAGTAGGCATGACAACAAACTAACTTACGAAGCTGTGCAGGAAATGAAGTATTTACACCTGGCTTTTAAAGAAAGCTTGCGAAAATATCCACCACTAGGATTTCTTATGAGAAAATGCGTTAAAAATTATATATTTCCGGGTACAAACCTAACAATAGATAAAGACGTATTTATTGTCATTCCTGTTCAAGCATTGCAACTAGACGACAAGTATTTTAAGGATCCTGGGAAATTCGAACCGCAGAGATTCCATCCAGATAACGTGAATACAATCAGGAACCACGTTTATTTGCCATTTGGGGAGGGCCCTAGAACATGCATAGGAGAGCGTCTCGGTTTGATGCAGTCTTTGGCAGGTCTGGCGGATACTGAGTGAGTTTACTGTGAAACCTTCCAAAAAAAGTTTGAGAAATCTGATAAACGATCCAGCAAGTGGTGTTGTGCAAACTATCAAAGGTGGAATTCCTTTATCTCTTCATTTGAGAAAGAAAGATAAATAAATTGCTTTCATTAATGTCATCGAGAGTCTATTTTCAATGAAACGCAAACGAGGATGGGTTCAAAAGTTTTTAATAGTTACTTAAAATCTGCTACCTATTAAAAAGTGACAGTAGCATAAACAGGTAAGTCATTTATTTAAAATCGTATACAACCGATAATAAAGATATTGTTATGTACGTTTATTTAAATCTATATAGGTACACACAATTAAATGAAATCATTCTGCAAGTACAAATACAACATACACTATTTAATTCATAACGTTTAACATCTCTCAACGATTCGAATCGGTTATTGTATCTAATCGTAATCGTGTCGTAATCGATTGTATGTATCGATACAAAAAATAATTATTTCCGACCTTACCCAAGTAGTTAATTGTTGTTAGAATGGGCCATGGGTGGACTTGCTGACAATTAATTTAATTAAGAATGTTGCAGCAATGTGGTAGTTAGTTACATAAAATACTACTGCCAATAAAATCATAAAATATATCGAATTCGTTTTGGTACTGTATTGGAGCAGTAGACGTATCAATATTGGTTAAGAGCGACGGTTGATGTTTGGTTTCTTAATCTTTTTTATATGGTTTGCGAAAGGTAACGTTACCATTTAGGTCTGACCTGGGTCATCGTGAGGTATAATCGATAGTTTGGTACAATTTCGAAACTCATGTTTCAGATATTCGATTGTAGGTGTTGATAGAATTATACAAATATAGAAATTTAGAAAACAGTGGGTATGGTTTTTTTTTGCAAAAATAGGAGTAAAAATAATGTGGTTTTAGACTGCCATATTAGTGTTCTTGATACATATTTAAAGAAGGTTGTGTTCATTAGTTACAATTTCGAATGCATTGTATTATTTGTTGGGAAGTTTTTTTTATACTATGCATACACGAATAGTTTTTTTATCAGGATCAGGAAATCTCGCTCAAAGTATTTAATAATTCCGCTATTGTTGTTTGATTGCATCAATAATGTACGTCGTATATCTTAGATTATGGTAATGCGAACGCAGTGCCGGAGGATAGGTAGGTAAGTAATAATTTCAGTTTGTGCAGGTATGAGTTGTAGTTATCGTAATGAACTAACGTTTTGTTTTATAGCTCTGCTCATGTTTATTGTATCGCGTCCTATTATCATAACGTTTTTCTTGCACATAGTTTCCACAATCGCTATAAGAGGAACATGAAAAGATTGCTGATATTTTGAACTGTTTCTATTATTAACATTTTGTACAGACATATGGGTTTGTTATTCTATTCTCAAGTAATTAATGACAATGTACAAATGTATGAATAATTATAGCACATTTAATTAAAAATGTGTTTACTGTTCTCAAATGATTACTTCTAATTCCAAGTATACGCTGGGTCCCACATAGATACCTTAAAATTATAAAGCTATATGAAACAATACAACAAACACACGAACGTACACCTGTTACAGCGTTCACAGTAACGGTGATGTATAGGTAATTTAATATGAAAACAAGTAATAACAGTGGGCAAAACGCAATAAATCTCAGTGAGGCGTGTATCAGCGGTATAAATAAGACCTATCGGGCTGGGCCTTGACCCAAACCCTTGCGTATTGCAACTGTGCTAAAAGCTTATGGCTTAATATTTATTAGAGCTTCAGACACAGATAAGATAATTTCAATAAATATGCGCTCAATTTTTAAAAAGGATAACATTGTTAATGTTAAGGTGAATGTTCTGTATGTACGTTAGTACAGTATCAGTGTCGTAGCAATATTAGATAATCCGGCGACCGATACATGATACCGAATGCTTAAACTTGTCTTGTAACTAAATAACATTAGGTATCAAAATGGATTTTACCGCTTTAATCTGTTGTAACCATATTGTTTATACAGTTTAGCAGGAAACTGCCTTAGAAGTAAGAACTAATATGTATTTAATAAATAAATAAATAAAAAAAAATAAAAATCGAATTTATAGGAGTGGTTTAGATTGTTGGATATCAATGCCGAACTGGTTTCAGTTTTAGATCTGTCAATAGATATTTGACACATCCGAAACAATTAAGAAAAAAATATTGAAACGATGATTAGTTACCGTGGATTAAATTTTAGTGCAATTAAATCATGTACAATTTTACATCCCCGAGTTTTTAGTCCTTCCCAGGGTACGTAATCATGATTACGGGGTAGTCTGTTCAGTAGGTACAAGCATTTATAATTTAATAATGCAACAGCGTTTATCAACATCTTAACACCACGACATAAGTTCAAGCCGATAATGTACATACATTATACATGTGTACCTGCGTTAGTTAGGTACGGATACGTTAATCCAATTAGAGCTTGGTGCTGTGTCACATTAGCATGCATTTGAATTTTAAATAAGGCAGAAAATTACTTGGTCACTAGCAGGAGACAGGTGCGGATAGGTGCGTCTGTCGATGAAATATTGTGTTTAATTTCGCATGGTTTAATTTTAATGTACGAGTACAATCGTTTATTAAAATTATGTACCTACCTACCTAGATGGGCGATTGCAAAAAAGTATATAACACAACTAGGGTGGTAATACAAAGAAAGGCCGAGATCGCAGAAGTTTGCGGCCCGAGCTGCAAGCGAGAAACGTAAATATGCGATCGAGGGCTTTCTTTATTACGTCCCGTGTTGTGTACATAATTTTATGTCTTCCCTTGGCCAGAAAGCGGCTTTTTCCGTACGCGCAGCGTGCCGAAAAAGCCACTTTATGGCCAGGTGCGGCATAAAATATTTTTAGTATTAATTAAGAATAGAAAAGTATATTTCACATGATAAATATTTTCGCCTTTGCAGTACTCTATCGACTTTGTTACAGACAGTTCCGGTTTTTTTGAACGCTCAGGTAATATTGGATGGCCTAGAGCAGGGCTCTCCAAACTTTTTAAAGCAAAGGGCCACACTGCACCTTTGAAAATCTCGCGCGGGCCACACAACATGGACTACCGGGTCATTCTTCAGAAATATGTCTGCGACTTATTCCTCTGTCTCCATAAATTTAGTATGAAAAAGGGCCAGAGGAATAAGGTGACTTCAGACATATTTCTGAAGAATAACACGACCACGGAGTTAAGTAATCTTTTTTCTTGGCAGCTGGCATCCTGGTTTTCATTGGAGAGCGAGTGTCCGCGGCCGTAGTTTGGAGACCCTAGATAATACAATTTAAAAAATATATTTAGCGCAATATAATTTCATAATTACCTCGTTAATCTTCTTCCATTGGACCATCAACCTATCAATTGATTTTCTTATTGCCATTTAATATCTGTTACCTACATATTCAAAGATGCACGAAGCGATACTGTATATGGGTATAAGTACCTAAAACTATAAAATAATTAAGCATTGTTTTATTAATTTTATTATTCAAGGATAATTTAATAAACATGGACAGTTGCACATTAACTTCAATATTTCTATAAACAACAAAACGTCTCTTTAGGTATTTTATAACATGACAGCAGTATCTAGCTTTGAAGATATTAATTATACTATAATAGCAAGTATCTGACAGGAAAATGCCAAGGGCTATGCACCTATTGCTTGAATTGATTTTGTGTTAATGGCAATAATTTTATTAAGGTGTCTGAGGTAAATATTGGTTTCTTAAATATTTAATAACCAGGCAACTAATATATTTAGGTATCCATTTTAATACTTACGGAAATGGAACTAACATACCTACATATAAGGTTGACGTCCCAATGCTTGACACTATACCTGTAGATGCCATCTTGAATAGAAAGTCATTAAAAATAGAGGTGACAGCAGGGTGTCATTAGCGTATCAAATTCTAATACATTTGCCTTACTTATTTATGGAGAGTAGTTATGGCCAGTAGGTAGATACATTAGTTGCTTACCTAACTCTATCAAATAGGTACTTAATTACTGTTTGACTCTCAAGTGTTTACTAGTACATAATGAGTGGTATTATCGTGTGTGAACTTGGTTACCTATCTGAAACACTAAAAATGTTAGTCCGAATTTCGTTTCGGCAAAAACTATTCGACAAATATCGTTTCAATTTTTTTTCGTTTGTCCGAATTTTCATTTCGAATTATTACGATTCGGCATTTATTGGTTCGGTTTTTTTAATCATTCGACAAAGTATGGTTTGCCCTAAATCTCGTTTCACCGTAATATCAGTTACCTGAAGTAACGTTTCGATTTATTCACCATTAGACTTTTTTCGATTGACTTTGATTTCATTTGTCCGATGTAACGATTCGATTTTTAACTATTCGACATGTATACAGCTGGCATTACAATTTACAATTATTTATTTTTATACCTAGCAAACTAGTCTGCAAGAATCTACCCACTTTGTACTTTGATAAAGATAACCCTACTCGCCACATAAAACTTGTTATAGTGTATTATTAAAGCTAATACTGAGTAGTACAGTGCGATAGTGAAAACTTATTTAAATATGTCTGACCTAACCTACTTTTTTCGTAGCAGTTCGTTTTTATTGGGGGACGCAGTTCAAACCTAACCTAACCTATTTTTCTGGTAGCAGTTCGTTTTTGTTGAGGGACGCTGTTCGAACCTAACCTAACCTATTTTTCTGGTAGCAGTTCAAACCTAACCTAACCTACTTTTTTACCTAATTGAACCTTTGTTTTGATTTTTTTTCCATGCGGGGAGCTTCGCCCCCCGAGCCCTCCTCGTGGGGGGCTCCGCCCCCCCGTCCCCCCTTTGTCCTTCTGCCTATGTAAGTTTTCTGTGAAAGTCACTTCCCCAAACGGCCACTTTTTTATGAACCAACCTAACCTACTGACCTTTCTCTAAAAAACTAATAATAACTAATTTTCTTTTCTAAAATAACATTTATTTTAGATTTAGGGAAACATACCTCTGCCGAAAAATAACTTGGGATATCGTTAAAAGGTAAACTGAAAATATGTCTAAACGTATCCAGTGCGAAAAGTATCATTGGGTAAATGAAAAATGGGCAACGAAACAAAATACGTAACAATTCAAAGGGCAAGTGAATGAGATGGGAAACGTTTTTCGGACAAACGAAACTTTTACTAAACGTGAAATGGTGAACAGAAAAAAACACGAAACCTGTCATCGGACAAACGATAATAATTCGAATAGTTTTTGGCCAAATGAAATTCGGTGAATGGTTTTTAGTGTTTGCGATAGGTTACCTAAATGGTCACTAACAACAGGGTCAGGTCTCAGCATGCAAGGTGCGCTTGGTTAGCTACGCGGTCTTGTTTTTCAGCCTACACTTTACTCATAATACGTTTAGGTTTACTTATAACTTCAAATTTTGTTCACGTTCCTTATTCGTTCACATTCCCAGTTCATCGTTATTCCCAATTTATCCATATTCCCGTTTGTTCCACATATCTGATTCATCGACGTCCGTGCTCCATATACTTAATCACCTCGATTTTTTTCCTAAGAATCAGGAATGGTGGTGAAATTAGAATGGTATGTGGACTAATTGGGAACGCAAAGGAAGTGAACCCACATGTTATGACGGCACTTGTCTTAGCAATTTACAAAAGGAATATTAAAAAGATTTATACTAATTGAGTTCAAGTTCATTTTCTTGTTAAATAAAAATTAGAGTAATGAGAAATGTCGTAGAGTTACGCCCTTATATATAAGAAGGTTAGAACTGCGCGGGATGACGCGTGCGCATCGGCGCATCTCACGAGTGGATCTAGGTTATACGATAAATGCCGAAGCTCAACACTTAAATGCACTTGTACGATACATTCCTTGATTCCGGTTATAATGATACAACTAGACCATGGAATAACTAGGTAAACTTATCGTAATCATACAAAAAAGAGATTATGAGGAGACTATGAGAATGCTTCTTAAGGTGGGTTTAGACCAAACGAAAGAATGCACATTCTAACCCCACTCTACCAAATTCTTTGTGTGTACACAAAGAATTTGGTAGAGTGGGGTTAGAATGTGCATTCTTAGGATCTTATTCATATCGCGTTTCTAAATAAGTATCGAGTAAATTTGGTTTAATTTTTACCTCGAAGTCCCAGAGCACTTACATTTTTGAAATTGGAACCACCCCATACACTTATATATGTATATCCAATTATCCACCATTCAATAAGGTTGTAAAAAAAATCAATTAGCACTATATACACCGTGGGCCAGTACAATCCGACCAACTTTAACCACGTATTCCTGATGGTATTACAAGTAAATAACGTTATATCAACAAAGGTCGAATTTTGTCATTTTACATTAATAGTCTTATGGAACAAAACATATCAATAAATTCAGTCCCTCGTTATAAACATGTCCTTACTGGAGGAAAAGTCCCTCAAAGGGATAAGTTCGCCTTTGTACATATACCTTAATCTTGTAACCCTGTAATTTTTCTTATTTTGTGCAATAAAGTGTTTACATACATACATAAAAGTTATTAAAAAGGAAAAAAAAGCTAAAATGGAAACGAAAGGTCAATATTTTGGCTTTGTAATCGCTTACCATCTAATACTGCGAAGGTTAATTGCTGTTTAGTTAAAGGATTTTTAAAAATCAGTAAAAGTATCTTAGTCACATTTATTAGGGCTTGTTACACACTTGGGAGTTTTTATTTTAAAAATTATGAATATCTCGGAAAGTAAGCGTTAATCGACTATACGTCACATAACTTTTTTTACTTCTAATAGTTGTTAGAATCTATGGTTAAAGTTAGTCGGGTTATACGGGCCACTTACACAACTTAGGTACTCGTAATTGTTTTTATTCTTTTTTTCTGTAAGTAGTCAATAAGCATACCAAATGTAACTAGTTATTAAGTTTCAGTTATATGTGTACATTTATATTTAGTAATTGTGAATATTTAATACAAATTATTTAGTCGATTTTTCTGCCTGAAACACAGGACCCCCCTAGTTCAGGCACGTTTATGCTTCCTATTTTTGTGTATTATAGTCTATAAGTTATATTTTGTAAATTATTCGTCAATATATTATTATTATATTATATTATATGAAGTACCCGAATACTTACATTACAAGGAATTATGGTGTACGATATGACAAGAAGTTATTTAGTATCGTATCCGATAAAGGCACACAACTGAAAAGCGGCATTGGGCGCGCAGCGCGCACCCAACTAGCATGCTAAGGTTAGTGAGGTTGGTATCTATTAGAGATGCAGCCAATAGTGATTTGGCCGAATACCGAATATTCGGCGGAGTCGACGGCCGAATAGCTGAATATTCGGCGGCCGAATATTCGGCCAACGGTTTTACCTAAAATCAAGTAAATTCGAACGCCCGAGTGAGCGGCGCCGTGAATCTCTGTACAGCACAGTACAGGTTGCAAGTTGCAACATGTTACTCGTCGTACGCAGCATATGATAAAAAAATGCGCCAATGAAAATTTTTATTTCATTTGTAATTTCTAATCCGTTGTTTATGCTAATCTCTATAATATCTCTATATATGTTTGAAATTAATTTGAAAGATGATTAACCTAATATTTAATATAGATTCCTGTTTATAATTTGTTATTAAAATATTTATTCATCCTTCTTTTCTTTCTTACTTTAATTGTGTTAATTTACTATTCGGTATTCGGCCGAATACTATGCCATTATGCGGCTTCGGCCGTCAAAATGTGGCCGAATAGGCCGTATACCGAATAGTGGCCGAATATTCGTTGCATCTCTAGTATCTCTACTAAGATGTAATATCTAAACTTGTATTTTCTTAACGTTAAAGAATTTTATTATTTCGAAAATGGCCAACCATGAGGGTGAAGGAGAGCGGCATAATAAAAAAAGGCCTCTAACCCAGCAAGGGGTGGATAGTGGATACAGGATAGATAGATTGATATTTTTGTCAAACAACATAAGATTCGTGGAATAACTAAAATATTAAGCATTCAATTTTTCTTGGTCATGTTGTAGAGTTAATTTGTACCTATTTAATGACTTCAACAAAGAATATGAACGTATTCCTATTATATTTATAGTCTTTACTTCTTATTAGTTCGTATTTATTACCCCTTTTAACTCTATCAAAGCAGAGCTAACAGCGATGCATCTATTTGATTTGAGCGATCACTTAGCACCGTACGCATACTAATCTACATACCGTAATACAACTAACACAGACTCTTCGACCCCTTTTGTGGTTACTAGAAATTTAAATCATATATCCAATCCTTAAGGTCTTCTTTCCAATTGTTAAGATGGATCAAATACGAGGTTGGGTACGTTATCCTACGCTATCATGGTTAAGGGAATGTAATATGTAAAGGACTGCGTTACATGTGTTTAGCACTTAATGTACTTTATCAGTTGAGTGTATCAGCTATGGATACCTAGTGTAATAATAGTTCCCGAAGTAATCTGAAAACCGCATTTGTTATTTAAATATGAACTCTGATTCAATGTCTGAGAGAAATTTTTCTTTTTTTTATGTTTTAGAATAAACGATGAATGCTTCCAGGGATAACTTACTTTTCGTTTGGAAATGTTTGTATTAAGTAAATTATCAGCCAGCATCTTCGATACCCTACTGCAGGGGCCATTTCTAAATTCATTTCAGATCGTTTATTTAATTTTAATCTAGTTTTAGTTTATAGTATATGTAATTTTAATCTAGCTTTAGTTGCATTGTACGATTTTTATTTTTGTCTATCATTTATGATGATAGTGATATTGCAGATAATTTCCTTGATTCATAGGAACTTTATAAAATTGTGCATAGTAAATTAAAAGTGCAAATGAAACTAATTTACGTCAGTGAAATTGTATCGTGGTACTTTCCAATTGTTTTGACGCTTAGAGACCATATTATAACATCTCTAAGAAAAGTTGTTTTAATTTTATTATTAACTAGTATTTACGTGCAGCTTCGCCCACGTAGTTCCCGTTACTGTCCCAAGGGAACTATTTACCGGGATATAAAGTATCCTGTTTCAATCCAGGACTTGGTCTACTTGCGTGCCAAATTTCAGCTCAATCCATCCAGTTGCTAGTTGCTACCCTGTTATTTAGTAACAAACATCTAAACAGTGTGATTTTAGCTTTTAAGTTAAATTATGTGAATCGCAGAATTTTTACATTTCTGTAAGTTATTTTATATAAATTTACGTGTTTAAAAAATACCGTCCAAGTGCCGGTCGGATTCGGTTCCCTACTATGGTCGAGCAAAAAGACGCCAAAAACATGTTTATTGCACTTATTATATTATTATTTGATGTTATAGCGGCAATAGAAATACACATTCTGTTAACATATCAAGCATCTACCTAGAACGATTATTAATATCAAGCAAAAAGACGCTAAAAAAACACGTTTCTTGTATACGGACCCCCTTTAATTCTTAACCTAGTTTTATTTTTATTATTTGATATTATAGCAGCAAGAGAAATACACATTCTGTGAAAATTTCAAGTCTCTAGCTACTACGGTTCAAAAGGTAGAAGCTAGAGTGTTACGTACAGTCGGACAGTGGAGGCTTAGTAATATAGGGTTCCGTTGGCACCCTTTGGGTACGGCACCCTAAAAAGACTAACTGAAGAGATTCTTTCGGCGTTTCCTCTCTTCAGATGTCATTTTACGAAGCGCTAGTAGACTCAGTAGAGATTCTTGGATTCAGACTTGTAGCTTTATGCTATTTAATTCTCCGGATCATTTTTATGAATTTGGTTTGCTTTTTTATGCTCTTTTGACCGGTGGAAATAAATAAATAAATATTAGAGGATAATCTTACACAAATCGAACCAGCCCCATAGTAAGCTCAATAAAGCTTGTGTTATGGATACTAGACGACGATATATTTAATAGATACAAATACTTAAATACACAGAAAACATCCATGACTCGGGAACAAATATTCGTGCTCATCACACAAATACTTGCCCTTACCGGGATTCGAACCCAGGACCTCCTGCTTCGCAGGCAGGGTCACTACCAACTAAGCTAAGGCGGTCGTCATAAAGGGAAATATGTTGTAGCAGCCTTTAGCTATATTTATTGAGTTCACTGCAGACGACGTGCGTGTACCAATTTCAATTTACATGCAAATGGATTTCCAAGATTTCAAGAAAACCCTCACATTGAAAAGAAAACAAAGAAACTCCGCATTGTAATATTCGAGCTCAAATAAAAGCTTGTAACATGAAGTACTCGCCAATCAGCTTACAAGTTAATTAGGGACAAGAAAGCCGATAGTTCCCAGGGAGGTATGCAGAAATTGTTGAGAGCGTACCAGGAGGCTGTGCGTGCGCGCTAATTCCCCGCATATGCGAGTAATACCCGCATTTATGACTCGCATGCATATACAACAATACACCAATTTCAACCCTATGTTCACCTAATAAGACCCACTGAATTGGACTGAGACGACGTGTAATGAACGGCTTGAATAGGGATGAAAGTGCAATTATTAATTTGCTTCACAGATCATTATTTGAATGCCTTTTTGAGTTCTCAAAGGTTGTCATGTTGCTTTTGTACTTTTTAATAATATTGGAAATGTTTTGTTCATATTGGGAACACGTTATTGGTCGTGTAAAATAAAAATAAGAATATAATATTGACTAGTTTATTTTTCGAAGTGTTTTAGTGATTTATTGCTTAACGTATTTGTCTATTAAATTTGTATTTTTGTTATTTTATGTTAATATTAACAATGTTGACTAAAATACCTCAATTCATGACAGAATAGATATCGGTTTCCCTGCACTATGTTTAAATAGCAATAAAATCTAAAATACTATTTAAAATTTGAAACTAGGATAAAATAACAATGTTACTACATTGTTTGACACAAGAATTTCCACAGAATTCAGTTCCTACAAGCCCTGTATCCAGCCCGTCAATAGGCTTTGATTTAAAATTCAAACGATCGTACGATACGGCCGGCATTGTTCTCACGATCGGCACAATCGCGTTATCGCGTCGTGCGATACGCCGGGGAAGTCGGTAGTCCCGGGAATGTACGCGAAATATGAAACGGGGCGGTTACATGGAGCTACCAATATTTCAGAATGAAGAATAATTTATTTATGTGTGACTGCGTTCGTCGAATATTATAAATTAAAGGCCTGAACGAGAACAAACAACCTGTACGGTGTATTTGAACCGTTCGAAATGTTTTTAGTAAACATATATAATAATAATCGGGGCACATAAATAAAAAATAATCCGATAAAATGAGTACCTCCTATTTTTCAAAGGCAGTTAAAAACTAAACAATCATATTTTGGGACCAGGATTAAATTAAATAAAAATTATTCAACGTAACACAGTAATTATATGGGACGTTTACCCTTAAAGATATTTAATTATCATTGACCAATTTTTACGGGCTGTTTTAATTTAGCGAGCCGGGTTGTCAACTGTAGAATTCATATAATTCATCAATATAATTAATATAGTTCTAAAAAATAGATATTAAGAGATTTCCGACACAGCGCCTGTTCAGATTTTGCAGTCAGAGTATTGTGCAATAGAATTTTAAAAGACCTCTTGCCTGTAATTTACTTGACATTCAAGCATTTTTCAATGCAGTTCACTAGATAATTGTACAAATTATTTAATTTGCAATTGTTTACAGTTTAGTAACTGTATTGCCGAGCAGTTTAAGTCAGTGTAGACTTTTAAAGTAGCCCTAGTCTTGCTATTCTAATTAATACTTACTTTTTTAGCAGAATACCTACTACTAATGTATATATTAGCAATTATCAATCATGAAATTATTTGAAGGGATGTTTACAAAAAAAACATGACTGTTTAGACTGGTTACTTACCACTTATAGAGAAACATTTTTAATGTCAGTAGGTCAACCAGCTTAGTTAGTTATGTTGTTTTTGTAAACATCCCTTCATTTGCACAATAGGTTTTTTGTTATATTATTGCTTATATGTAAATGTTATTTGTTGTTTTTAGTATGTCTATAGAACAATACCGATTATAGACCTATTAAAAAAAACAAGTTATTCAAATGAAATTATTTACAATTTTTTTAAATCACTTTTACGTTACCATAACAATGCATCATTGAAATATTACAAATTCCAATGCAATATCATAAAAATCATAAATATAAAGAACATTACAATCGTGTGCAATAATCTGGAAGCATTTTCTCAAAAATATGTATGATCCATGTAAGCCGTGTGGCGTGCGTCGCAGGCGTGACACCGGCCGCGGCCGGCGGGCACCATTAGGCCCAATAACCATCAGTCGGTTCGGTAGCCAACCCGGCCTCGCTAATTTTCTCTAATTTTCATATCAAAATCGAACGTTTTTATTCTTTGAACAGTAGTCGACTAACTGTTGATCGTGGGAATCCAGAGGGTTATGCAATTTGTAAGGTTTGGGTATGTGGGTTCGTTGAGGTAGCGATTAAATTACTGGATTTAGTTTAATCGTGATTTTATGTGGGCTCTTCATTTGGTGAAATTTTCTAAATATTTGCACATAAGACCTAAGCTGTGGTAATACTAACGGATATTAAGGGTTTTTGTTAGGTAATTAATGGGTACCTAAGCGATCCTTATTTAAGTAATCTAATGAAAGAATTTACCTGAACATGTGTCATGCCCAATATACTAACATTTCTAATTCCATTAAAGTTGTACAAATGACACCTTAGTCACAACATGCTCCATATACATGTAGGATGTCTTTGTTCATAAACACAATTTTAACGACACCTTCATATTCTATTTTTATGAGAAGGTTTCACTGATAATAATAAGACAAAACATGCGGAATCCACGCAAAAGTTTCCGTAAAACATTTATTTTCGCAACGCAATTATACCATTTCGACAATTTGTGTTTTTGCAAGCCACATGCGCGAGGCCTTGACGCATGATCGACCGTGAAGGAGGCATAAGCATTCCTATGCCTATGTCTAATAAAACAAGGTATCAAAACTTTATACGATACATAGAAGCATGCGTCCTTTTTTTTCGAAGGAGTTATGGGCCAATCACTTGGATATTATTATGAATTTTGGGATGCTTGTACATTTTTATAGGTTTTAATTACGACTGGTTTTGACAGATTTTTGGTGGCACGCTTTGCTTGTTAAACTCAATGTCTTGTTTTTTTTTAATTAAGAAATTTGTTTTCAATTAAGAACACCTTAAATCACGTGAGTTGAGGTAAGGAGGCTATATGAAAATACAGTCTTTTTCTATCGTTGTAGTGGGCCGGGGAGGTGGATATTGAGCGACTTGTGGTCCAGGGAAAGGTTGACAAGGGTACCAGGCCTCGAGGAAGATCGCCTATGAGGTGGACTGACCAGATAAAACCGGCAGTAAATGGCTCATCATCACTACATGAATGCCCGAGGAAGGCGGCCATCAGAGAAGAGTGGCGGCGTGTTGTGAAGCTTGCCACCAACACCTGAAGTGATGACCCCGATCACTCTGTCAAGAGTGATACCGACAAAGAAGAAGTGGGCCGACTCTAAGACTGTACAAAACAACCTAAAGCACAGTAAGTTCCATGAGAAACGTATTAACTTACTATATTATTTTAGAGCTAAGACAGGTCATTACGAGAAAAGTTTAAAATAGTGCGACAGCCAGTGATAGATAAGGCCAGCCCGCTCCAATCAAGGGCCTTGTGAGCGGAAAATTGTTTGTCCTCATTGAACGGGGCATGCCAGTTGATTAAGATTCATTACTGAGAAATTTTATATAAATATAGAAATATTGAAACTTTTTTGTCGCGATTATGACAAAAGTAGTGGAACGTGACTGATGATGAGGGATTGATAATATCAGCCTACCTATTGAAGTATATGATAGTTTTGTATGGCAGTGAATGGTTATAGGGTTAATATTTGATTTTAATTATTTACTCGTATGGAAAAACAGATACAGAACTTGATTTTAAACTGTTGTTTTTAGGTTTATAGTAAATTTGCTCTCCCCTACCTTTGGAACGCGGTCGGGCAAACACAAACGTAACTAGAACTCTTAAAAGTCAGAGGAACGTCAATCACGGATAATTCTCGCATTGTTTATGTTTTGGAGGAACTTTCGAGTAATTACAGGGGCCAATTAGTCCTGACTGATGCCTCTGTTATGGTGCTCTGTTTAGGTATGTATACGCTAAAAAGGAAGTAACTTTGAGGGACACGTCAGATAGTTCCTTCTGTATTTATAAGTTGAAATAATTTATTTGTAGACTCATAAATAAAAAAAGCGTTGGGATTTTACTGCAATAAACGAGAGTAAAAAAACGGCTTCACGGGAAAAAAATACGTTTTATTTTATTTTATCCGTGAATGCAAGTAACCTATTTCGGTATTTTGTCTAGTTGCTTGTAGGATGATGTAAAATAACATCCCCGAAGAAGCGAAACTAAATACACGGCGCTATCGTCGAAAATTCAAACCATGACTTCAAAATAAATATTTCATATAAAACCGAAGGTCAAATATCGCATAGCCTTTGTCGAATAAGGCTTCGGACTGCGCTAGCTCAGCACATGTAAAACAAAATGACCACTCCCACTAAACAGCTTTAATAACTTCCATATCGCAGTCACTATTAACAATTATACGCATACGCTTACGTCGGGCGTAAAGCGTAACAGACTTAACAGACGTAAGGCGTAACGAGCGTACGGCGTAGTGACGTGCGCCGACGCCGACGCGATGACAGCGCGCGGCTTATGCACGGTTAGTTAGTCAGAGTTGCCCTTTTCAAAGTTAAATGACGTTGTATTAATGAGTAGTTTAAGCTAGCTGTACACTGCTCCCGGTACAAGCGCCTACTATTATGTTCATTGACAAAATTATCATTAGGGGATTTACTGACATACCTAACTTGCCATAAAGAGACACAACGCAAATACGATTAAAAGCAGCATTAGATTTAATAAAAGTCTATGCGACTCGACATGTAAAGGCAAATGCTTCTTTGGGTTTTATTTTGAATTTACTAGCAGTCCGGGGTCGGCTAGTTGCCGAAACGAAGTTTTTTGCTACTAACTTTGAATAAACGATGTATTTGTATACACCGTGGGCCCATATAACCCGACCAACTTTAACCATAGATTCTAACAACTATTAGAAGTAAAAAAAAGTTATGTGACGTATAGTCGATTAACGCTTACCTTCCGAGATATTCATAATTTTTAAAATAAAAACTCCCAAGTGTGTAACAAGCCCTAATAAATGTGACTAAGATACTTTTACTGTTTTTTTTTAAATCCTTTAACTAAACCGCAATTAACCTTCGCATGATGGTAAGCGATTACAAAGCCAAAATATTGACCTTTCGTTTCCATTTTAGCTTTTTTTTTCCTTTTTGATAACTTTTCCTCCAGTAAGGACATGTTTATAACGAGAGACTGAATTTATTGATTTGTTTTGTTCCATAAAACTATTAATGTAAAATGACAAAATTCGACCTATGTTGATATAACGTTATTTACTTGTAATACCATCAGGAATACGTGGTTAAAGTTGGTCGGGTTGTACGGGCCCACGGTGTATTAACACAAAAAAGTTAGCAAAATACGGTTATATCTTGAGTAGAAAATTGAAAAGGGCTTATAGTACGAAAATATTTGCGATGGTCGGATTCACAGCAAATATTTAGAATCACGACAATAAATTGACACGTTTGCAAAGACATTTCACATACTTTTACTATGAGGCAGCAGTGGTAACAGATCCCTACTGTTTGTGATCACTGCATATCATGTGCTGTGTTTTAAAGCCAGGGGTACCAAACAGTTTCTTACCTTGTTGAAAGTAGTTGGACTTGCGCACGTAAACGCAGACGAGGGCCATGAGTTGAAGCTGCGAGAGCCGCTGGCGGGTGGAGGGCGGCAGCGGCAGGAGGTCCCGCAGGTTGGCGATCTCTGCGTTGATCAGGTCGCGTCGGAGCTTGCTCGCGCCTTTTGTTGATTTGCCTTGGTCGAATCTGGATAGGAAATTAGTGCTTTAGTTTAGATCGTACCAAAAATATCTCACTAGCTTTATTACAGATGGTATTAAAAAAATACAATTATATGTAAATTTCATTTGCATCGCTGCCGCACTAAGTTTTGATCATCTGACTTTTTTTAATAATTTGGAATCGTAAACGAAAAACTAACATTGACGGGACGCATTATAGTATTTTATGCAACAGTTGTATAAGAAGGTTAAAAAAATGCGAATTGCGTGAGTTGCGATACGAGCCGCGAATGCGGCGAGTATCGCAAATAGAGACGCAATGAGCGTTTTTTGACTTAATTATACAACGTTGCATACAATACTTTTTCTACGACTAGGTTAAAATATAAAATACATGGACGTCACGCATGTCTCGTCCGGTCTCTCCGAGTGTGTACAGCCGGCATGACAGTTGTGTCTATGGTAAACTTTTTTTTGATATGGCTGGTGACACGATGTGACGATAATTAAAATACTTTTTTTTTATGTTGGCATCAATTAATTTAATTCGGAAAGTTTTGTTTTTCTTATGAATCGTAGGAATTTAATTGTTTGTTAAGTTGGTATAGTTGTGAATTTTTATCGTGAAGTTAGAATTGAGCGCTTAATCCTTGACCTAAGTTTAACCTAGATTTAGAAGTCTGTGGATGCTAGCAATAACGTAAAGTGACTATAACGACACTAGTGCTGTTATGGGGAATAGAGTATAGACTTCTCTGAACTCATATTATGTATGTTCTTATATTAGTGTTCGTGACCAAGTAAAAGACAGATAACAGTACAGGAGTAGAAAAAGTATTTAATGCGTCCCGCGTCGAAGTATAAAAGACATCAACGCGCGTAGCTAATCGTTCTAAAACGCGCGTCAATATTTTCACTAATTTCTTATCATGGTGTATTTATTTAATATATTTCATTACTTAATATACATTTTTTACACGTATATCTATTTACCTATTTGTATACTATGCGTTGCCCGTCAGTAACTGTAAGAATAATAACCGTCCTTTGGGCTTCGCCGCAGTCGGGTAAAAATATGATTACCTATCAGAATCGAACCTATAAAATGCATAAGCAGTTAATTAAAGGGTAAGTACTGGCAACTACTTTAAAATATAAAACGGAATAAGTAGTTACGTCATTTCGTCATTACGTCGCCCTATTAATATCCTAAATCCATTATGGTCAAAAAGTCTAAAAGTGCGTTCTGGCCTTGATTATAGGAACAGCATTCGCCATGCAATTGTGAGGAAGGTAAAGGCCGCTATTTGTAGCAATCGGTTGTAATATAATTTTATTACTTTAATTATTTTTTCTACTCCTGTACTGTTATCTGTATTTTACTTGGTCACGAACACTAATATAAGAACATATATAATATGAGTTCAGAGAAGTCTATACTCTATTCCCCATAACAGCACTAGTGTCGTTATAGCCACTTTACGTTATTGCTAACAACCACAGACTTCTAAATCTAGGTTAAACTGAGGTCAAGGATTAAGCGCTCAATTTTAACTTTACGGTAAAAATGCACAACTACCAACTTAACAAACAATTAAAATCCTACGGCTTTTAAGAAAAACAAAACTTTCTGAACTAAATTCATTGATGCCAACATAAAAACAAAAGTATTTTTAATATATTCACTGCGTGTCAACTTCATTTAAAAAATAAAAAGTTTACCATAGACACATACTGACAGTCATACGTCATATTTGCCTTCTTTGCAGGTTATGCCTTGTTTGTATTTTATAATTTTAAAACCTGTCGTAGAAAAAGTATTGTATGCAACGTTGTATAATTAAGTCAAAAAACGCTCATTGCGTCTCTATTTGCGATACTCGCCGCATTCGCGGCTCGTATCGCAACTCACGCAATTCGCATTTTTTGAACCTTCTTATACAACTGTTGCATAAAATACTATTATTTGTCAAGGCTGTTGGATTAGCTTCTGGTCTATACTACTATCAAAATAAAGGCACTTGAAATAAAATGCTTCATATTTGTGATATTTTATTGTAGCTTCAGGGTAAATGTAATATGATGTAGTAATAAATGTACAATAAACATGCCCCAATATAGAAATACACGCACGGACAATGAATTGAGGTTATTTTTATGCCTCACTTGGCCATAAAGTGGCTTTTTCCGCACGCTGCGCGCACGGAAAAAGCCGCTTTCTGGCCAAGTGTAGACATAAAATGATATACACAACACGGGAGGTAATAAAGAAAACCCTCGATCGCATATTTACGTCCCTCGCTTGCAGATCTCGGACTTTCTTTGTATTACCACCCTAGTTGTGTAATGTACTATTAAAACACAAATTATTCTGCACCAAATAAACGTTCCATTATTGTTAAAATACTCAAAGGAAACATTTAGAGTTATCCAGAGTCGGCTTGCTGAACAGATTGTTCGGATTTAAGATCAATGGTGAGAAGTAAAGGCCGAGAGTTTGACGAATCGATGTGTTAGTGTTATTGATACCCGCGGTGGGTGACTCGTCGTTCACTGCGCTTTGAATCATCTATGTTTTCCACCTTAACATTATATTTTAAAAGTAGCTTAACCACAAATTCCAATGTTGTCTGACAGATTTATTTTATTTTTCTACTCCTGTACTGTTATCTGTCTTTTACTTGGTCACGAACACTAATATAAGAACATACATAATATGAGTTCAGAGAAGTCTATACTCTATTCCCCATAACAGCACTAGTGTCGTTATAGTCACTTTACGTTATTGCTAGCAGCCACAGACTTCTAAATCTAGGTTAAACTTAGGTCAAGGATTAAGCGCTCAATTTTAACTTTACGGTAAAAATGCACAACTACCAACTTAACAAACAATTAAATTCCTACGGTTTTTAAGATAAACAAAACTTTCCGAACTAAATTCATTGATGCCAACATAAAAAAAGTATTTTTAATTTAAGTATATTTTAAATAAAAAAAAAAGTTTACCATAGACACATACTGTCCGTCAAACGTCATATTTGCCTTGTTTCCAGGTTATGATTAATTTTGTATTTCAATAATTTAAAACTTAGTCGTAGAAAAAGTATTGTATGCAACGTTGTATAATTAAGTCAAAAAACGCTCATTGCGTCTCTATTTGCGATACTCGCCGCATTCGCGGCTCGTATCGCAACTCACGCAATTCGCATTTTTTGAACCCACTTATACAACTGTTGCATAAAATACTATTATTTTATGCCACACCTGGCCATAAAGTGGCTTTTTCATCGCATATATCTGCGATCTCGGCCTTTCTTTGTATTACCACCCTAGTTGTGTAATGTACTATATTTAAACTTTATTGCACAAAAGAAAACATATCGTACAAAAGGCGAACTTAATGCCATAGGGCATTCTCTACCAGTTAATCTTACGGCAAAGCGGATAATTTATGGGCGGTGCTACTAACGAAAAAAATACGTTATATCACAACATAATACTTATAGTAAAATACATATATACAGATGTGTGTTAGTTACGGTAAAATAGTGAATACAGCGGCATATTTTTAGTTTTAATAAATATTTATATGCGTTATGACTGCGTAAATTAGGGTATTTAGCTTAAAAACACGAATTAAATGTAAAATTCTAACTCTTGTAGAAAGATATGGCATTTAAATTACCCATGCGGCTTTTTTTTATTCTTTCTAAGTGCTGAATAGGTATCGGCGTGTATGATTATGATGTAACTTTGATCACAACACAGTCATAAGTTGTAATCTGTCGGCAAAGTAAGTCTTCTTTTGCGAGATAATTGTACACACACTCAGCCAAAAAGTGAAAATGGGGTTAAAGCCTTATTTTGGTTACAACAAACGATATTTTTTTCTCGGTGTAATTTTCTTACTATCTACCTACAGCATCGTAAGTATCTTGGACAATACAAAACATTTTCGTTACATTTCTGAAGCTTCACGTTCCTTCCAGTAAATTCTCACAGCGAAAGCTGCCTTGGAACCTATTAGTCGCATGTTTGAAACGGTTCACCAATACATACGACCTTGTGGTTCTGGGGTGCATGAGATGTCCAGATCAAACCTCCAATCAGTGGCACAAAGGAGCGAAATCAATGAGCGAGCTCTTATGAGCTAATATAGCGGCGCACGCGATCTGAAGTCCGAAATGATGCATTCCACTTAGGTCTTACAAAATTTCAAGTGTCAGATTTAATTCCAGAATTACGCGATATCTCATACAAAATACAAAACTCTATAAGTTCGTTATGAAAATATATACTACACAATATACCTTTAGTATGGACTAACTAAAGTATAATAAGTTAAAAACATAAGTTGGCTTCATTATACGCAGGAATTTGTGGTGTTAAGTGATGCGCTAATGAAATCAATAAATGCATAATGCAATGAAACTAAATAATACTACTGAATTTTCTGTTTCTGTCACACAAGGTTAAATGACAATATTATCAGTTATTTTTTTATGTAGTACCTATTATGACAGTTAAAACTGGTAGAGAAGGTTTTATCTGCTGGCAAGGCAGCAACTGCACTTTATTCTATGCTTAGTATATAAATTTTATTACTTTTTAAACTTTTTTACTCGTAGATTCAGTAGGTATTTAAATTGATATGTTACATTTTAGTGATCATCACTGCCTTTCATATAAAAAAAATATTTAGACGTGGTCCCAAGTGGCACACAGTTGCCTCAAGCGCATGTGTATCGTGGGAACTGGATGCATTACTTCAGCGGAGCCGAACCCCGTCTAAATAAGCCTCACGTTTCCGTATTGGAGGGAAATCCGATGATTTGTGGCCAAATGAGGTAACTTTAACAAAACGGTTACGTTTCAAAAAGTATTTCGAAAAATATTTTTTTCAAGTCTTTTAACCCGAAGTATATTTTTGATGTATAGCGCAGGAGGTAATGGAAGCATTCAGGATTATTGACCAGCAGTGCAGTGATATTGAATTGCTCTGATATTGACACGTACCAGTACCTAAGTACTGAATTGTATTCCGTAAAATGGGGTGAGTAGGGATTGCGTGGAGAGTTGGGTTATGAATGGGGAGAGAAGGGATGCCAGTGGGGTGAGATGGTTTTTAAGGCTACTGTTACCTAAATAATGTATTCGTATTACAAATGGAGCTATAGTGATATTCATAAGAAAAAAAAATCGATCCAGCAATGTTCCAAAATCACCTTTGTATGAAATCCCGTCTTTTACGTCCAAGTACGAGGGTACTACGGGGTGAGGAGGGATTTTGTGTTTATAAATCGGTAAAGTTATGAAATGGAACTACCCAAAATCATAAAAAAACTAAAATACATACGTCCGGAATATTTATTATATATACCATTCAGTTTACATATATGAAAATGAAATGTTATCGAGGTTTGAATGTCAGTTTTCTCCCTACTCACCCCATTTTACAAAATTCACATTCACAAATAATACAGAAGGTATTATCTATTAATATAAGTATTCGCGATAAGCGGCAACATATAATCTTTCTAACTATTCTTGCGCTTTGTTTATCCTAAATTCACAGAAAAAGTGATTTTTGAGTTTTTTCTTGCGAGGGAATTCGATATACCGGAAGCGTTTAAATTCTTTCCTGCACCAAATTATGTGCCAAACAGCATCAAATGGCGCTTTAATACTTTAATCCCTGAATAAGAGGTAAAACCGAAATAAAAAGTTAGAAAAATCAAATGAAACTATAATTAGAAACACTAAGTTACAAACCGATAGAGTTACATTTGCGTTTGGTAATATAGGAAAGGATTTAACCGCGTCTGGTAAGAGCAAAATTACTAAACACTCAACGAGAATAAGCTTATATGGCATATTGCCGGCTGGTTTGGGTATAGTTTAGTTATAATTTCACTGAAAACTCCCTTGTTTTCCCACGCTGCGGGCCGTTACAAAAGCAACCAATAATTTAGACAATTTTCCAATACACAGGTTCACTCTGTCGGCAGATCAAATCATAAGCGACAGCGGGAGATAAAATAATTAATGGTGTTACTTTATACATCGACTTCAACTCTATTGGTTTTATCAAACATGTATAAAAATCATTGAAATTAAGTAAACCATGTCAAAAAAAAAGAAATAATTTACGAAATCGGTTGCTTTAAGAAATAAGTAAGTACGAGTACGTTTATTTCTACGAGTTTGTTGCAATTGTTGACACCATTTCATTTGGTCAGTATGGATATAATGCCAGTGTCGGCGTAGATATATTATTTAACCATACACTTAATTGTTTTTCGGGTTTCGTACCACAAAATAAAAAAAAAACGGAACCCTTATAAAATCACGTTGTTGTCCGTCTGTCATGACCTTTTATCTCAAAAACGCGTGTAGGTATCGAGTTGAAAATAAAACCATATATTTAAGTCTACAGTCCTTTGAAGCTGTGAAAAAATTAAGCTTCTAAATTAACGTGAAAAAAGGTTCGGCCGTTTATGCCGCAAAAACGTAAATTTTGACACTCCTAAGAAACCAAAATTCAAAAGGTACTTTCCGTTGACCTAGAACTATGAGATCAGGCAAGTAATTACGTCTTAAACTACAAGTATAGGGAAACATCTGAAAACTATACATTTGTAATGCAATCATTAAAAATATTGACTTTACTAAGGGAATCAAAATTTATAGGGTACTTTAATGTATATACCTACAAATTTGTACGGAACCCTCGGTGGGCGAGTCCGACTCGCACTTGTCCGATTTTTTTAAGTGTTTGAGGGTTTATGTCGTCTCTTTTCATCACGACCAATTAAGACAATCGTGATTATATGTCGCATAATACATCATCACCCGTCTCCATCTAAGTATACCTATAATGGTAATAGGTATTTGATACTTAATAAGTATTTTCCGCGCTCGATTACACTTGAAGTCAACTCAGAGGATTTCTCAGATCTTTATAAAGGAATATTTTTTTTACTCTTGTGTCTCAGACCACCGTCCGAGGGCAGTGCTTAGAAACCGCAACAGCGCACCGGCAGTACACGGCATTACGTACTTGCTAGCCTAATGCCGCGTTATTGTTCCTTTATTACTGCATGGCCGGGGTAGTGTGGGAGGATTCGCTAAATGTTCCTACTACTACCAGGCAGACACTGTTGAAAGCTTCGACAAGGCAGCGACAAGGTGCCATATCTTTTTGTTGCAAAATTTACAACGAAATTGTCTCGAATTCCTAAGCTAACTTATTTGTACGTATATACTAAGCTTTTATTGGTTAGTATACTAACCAATAAAAGCTTAGTATATCTCTGCAGTAAGGTTCGTGCAATGTAATCGCTTAATTATTGGGACAATTATTGTACAAAAATCTACAATTTTCACATTGAAAGTCTCTTACTTGAGCTATGAGCCAGGCAAGGGATGCAATAACTATTACATTTCGTGGTATCTGTTCGCAACTATCGAATATCCATGGTATGATACTCGTAACATGGCCAGGGCCCTATTTAATAAACAATACAAGTTACAAATTGTAAATTGTAGATTACAGGCTACAATTTTACAAATTTATGTTTAATAAATATTACAAGTTAAAAATTTGTAATGGTGGAAAACCTACATAATTGTAGTATTGTAACTACAATTTTACAAATATCTGTTTAATAAACATTTTCATTGTACAGGTGACAATTCACATATTTGTAGGGAAAACTGCTTTATTAAACACACGATTGTAATTACAAGTTTAGATATTATGTAAATTGTAGTACAATTCCGACAGGTGGACTCATGGTGTGTCAAACAAAACTTGAAGAGCGTGTCCTACAACCTAAACAATAATAAATAAATAATATTAAACATGGTTTTAACAACAAGTAGTGAGAGTAGTGATGGTAGCTTGTTGATTTTCATATCATGACTTATAGTTTTTCGACTGAATCACATGTCTTTATTCTAGTATATTAGAAACAGAATAGGCTACTTGATGACAGTTCAAATCAGCTTCTTTTTATGAAGTGTCAAAACGCTCCGAAAGTATGCAGTTTAGTATGAAATACTATCTTGTGACGTGCTTGTGACGTCATGCTCAACATGGTGCCTTATTTTTAGTTTTCGTCATTGTAAAATCGTTGATGGCACGAAAATAAGTTTGAATGATTTTATCCGGGCTGTTTTGGAAGCGTAATTTGCTGGTTAGAGTTAATGAATTTATTTTGATTGTTGTCAAATACCCTATTGTAATTTTGTTCAAAAGTCAAATAATTTATTTGCTAGAACACAGTATAATAGGTCTTATATAAAATAGATACTTCCGATGTGCTCAGCAATGCAAGCAGGCGTGCGAACATTTGGGCGCGATTCAGTAATTATATATTTAACAATTACAATATTATTTAATAACATAAAATGTTCATTCAAAAATAATTAACATTACGTGAAGACAATACAAGACAAAAAAATTAGAATTATGTCATAAAATAATAATAAAAAAAAATTGAGGATAATAAAATTGAGATGTCAGTTACGTTGTTGTTGTTATCCATGACTTTACTAATAAACCAAACCAACAAGAAAGTACTCCGTGTAACACTAAAATGCTAAACTGAAGAGTAAGAAATCTACCTTTTTTTATTAAGAACTTACACCAAACACTTACATTTTATGTAAATTGTACCCTACAATTACTTTTTTGTAAGTACAATATTGTCATCAAAATCTACGGGCATTTTCTACATGTGTAAACTTTTATTAAACAGTACTTATAATTGCGATAATTGTGAGTTATAAATACGTAAATTTCTTACATATTTGTAAGGTTTATTAGACATCACTTGTAGTACAATTTGACAAATCTGTTACTTTTCTACAAAATTGTAGGATTGTAACGTTTATTAAATAGGGCCCAGGCAACAACAATAGAGCAGTTCATTTCACATTGAAGTATTTATGTAGGTCTTTTAAATTGAAGGATTATGTGATCGACACTAACTATCCTGTTACACTCTGACATTGTTGTACAACGTAACGAGTTGATAGTGCAATCACGGGACTGACCCAGCCTCGTCGAAAGTGCGCGAAATGGCGCCCTGCAGCGACCATTCCGCCTCATATCACACGCCACGGAAACTAAGCGGCTAGCATCTTAGTCGTTTGTGCTAAGATACGTCTTAGTCGATTTTTGTGAAATATACATTCTCTGGTCTGCGCCTGTATTCAGAAATTATCATAATTTTACTCATTGACACAATAAAAACAATCCCGCTTATTGACAAAAATAGGTTATTAGAACAAACATTTAAACAGGCAGGTGAACCAGGAAGAAAGACAACCAGCACACCTCAGGTTAAGAAACCCAGTGTTTTATTGAAATATCAGGAAATTTATTGCAGATTACAAGTGGAACATAACAAATTCCTTTTACCCATATTCTCCAATGATCAGAAAACAATTGTTTACAACATATATCCACCTTTCCTTAAATCTATTGACAGAATATCAGAAAACCTCTGCGCGGCCCGTGTCTTACAAATGCCTATTAAGGGCATATGTTAAGGTGGATTTCGTCGATACTTATGACATTTTGATTTTAGTAAGCCTGTGTATTTTATCGAACGCAATGAACATTAAACTAAATAACTCTACATACATGTATGATAGATTTAGGTATAAGCTTTTGTCGCAAGCTTTTGTATCTTGAACAATATTTTAACGTAACAATATTTTAAGTTATGAAGGTTTCATTTTACGATAATGGGTTGTGACTAGGCTTGTTTGGGTACATTACGTGTGTTCCTGTTTCGCGTTACAACGAAATTATAGTTAATAAGATTATATTTATAAACCAGTTTCAGTATTAAGTATACTGTATAATGTATAAGTAAGTACCTACATCATAGAAGGTACTTTAGGTTTGGTTTTGGCAGTTGCTCTAGATTAAAGATTTTTGTGGAAAAAGAAGCAGTTTGATGAATAAACCTAAGATTAATGAATTACAGTTGTGTTTCTGACATTCCTTAATAAACTATGTCGTCATATATTTCCCTATAAAGTGAGCAAGAAAATTTTGTCTCATTTGATTCGGTAGTTAATTTCCTCGGGTTTAAAACACATAAAGTCATGTTCGCGTTCGTTAAGTACACATAAAACTTTATGTATCAGCCTTTTACAGCTCAAAAGGCGCTAACGCACATTTTATCACCCTGTATACATTAAGGCAATGAATATCATTAGTGTTGGCTTCCTCGTCGCAAGGTCGCGTCTTCTGCCCATTATGGTAAAGTTACACGTCTCTTCCCATAATAGGCCTTAGTGAAGTCTCTGCAGTAATGTTGGCCTCACAGTTTGTTAGATAATTACAAGCGATAAACGATTTCTTAGACATTTTTGACAAGGCCCACAATCAACAATCAAGAAAAAGTTATTTATTAGACATTTTTGACAAAGTTCAGAATCAAGATTTAAGAAAAAGAATTGTTAATTGTGATCATTAAAAATTGACTCAATTGGGTAATGGGGCCTGTACCCAAAATTTGCAAAAATTATAGATCTTATTAAATAAGCAAAATAAGGAAATATGCAAAGCTAGGTGGGAAAGTCCATTTTAAAAGTATGAAAATATTGAAAACTATGAATATCTTTGAATGTATGTTTACTATTGTCACGAAAACGAACGAAAGTTTTAGGTCTATTTAGTTTTCGATATATATTATTTTTAGTCTCTATTTTTGGGCCCAAAGCTTCTTTGTTGTACTTTACTTATATAGTTTTAACATAGTTGCAGAACAAAATTCTTGATTTCCCTAAACAAAGTATGTACTTATCCAATGCCGGATTAAGCCAGTGCGGGGCTTGTAGCATTTCTTCAAAGAGGGGCTTGGTTGATCTCAGATATGCTTAATACCGACTAACCGGTAATTTTATAGACGAAATATAATAACGAGGGGGCGGGGTCCCCTTTTGTGAGTGGGAGCGAGCCCCCCCCAATGCGCGGGGCCCGTAGCATTTGCTACTCTTGCTACGTGCGTGGCTAATCCGGCACTGTAACCTATCGTGACGTCACGTTACAGTAGGCTTTAGTATGTAGCATTTTCGGCACGTTTTTGGGAAAGTCTAAAAATGAAAAATGTAAACACTTTATTGCACATAGAATCATACAGAAACAGTACAAAGATCAACGGTTATGTACAAAGGCGAACTTATCCCTGTAAGGGATCTTTTCCAGAATTAAATGTAATTTTAACATCGTTGTATCTCGGTGAGTTTTTATGATATTGAAGTGTTTTTTTACTTATATTTCTATTATTGAGAGGTTTTTATGTAACATACAGGTCGATTCACGAAAGCTGGCGCGAGATTTGACAGAATTTCTATGAAAGTAGCTGTCACTCAGTACAAATCTCGCGCCAGCTTTCGTGAATCGACCTGTACCTATAAAAGAAAAAGCTGTCGAATTCCCAATTAAGAGAACATAGGGAAATATGACATAATTTATTAATTTCATTTGTGTAATATTATTATAAATAAATAAATTAAAAAATAAATCTTTAAATATTAAACGTTAATATTTAAATTCTCGTTTTTTTTCGTACCACCAATCACTTCAATGTTATACATATATAATAAAACAATTAGGTACCTAACAACATAAACCTTTCTTGCTACGCAAAAACAAAACAACGAGCACCAATAAACAATAAAATAAACAATAAATATTAAAGAACAAATTTATTTCAATTAAATCAAAATAAGCGTGAAAAACAATTACGATACGATTGCAACCGGATAAACATTGAAAGTTCTTGCGTTGAGAAGTTTTAACGTTGTAAATGTTAGCTTGTCCCGTTGCAATAGAGTTGAAATTGCAACGATCGCTTATATTACATACGTGCTAGTGGAAGTTAGTGATTTGATCGTACGTTGAGGCTGCGTTAAATAACCGGACCGGCGCCAGGCCTTCATTAACTGACAGCTAATTTTAATCTTCGATTAAAGACTAGGTCCTAGTGACGAGTAATGAGCCGTAGGGAATCGGCGCAGTGTACGAATCAGTAATAGAATTAAATCGACTTGCGATTATTTATTTGTTACAAAATAACATCAATGCAGATGCGTGTGTAAATAGGATAGAATTAGGTATGTGGATTAATTCAGTGGGAATTAGCTGCAATAAGAGTTATTTTATACTTTAGTAACTGCACTTAATACTTTAGTTCGCAAAGAAATATTAATTGAAACTGTTATTTTATTGAATTACGAGTATATTATTTAATAATTATGCACTTCTTTTTATTTTAAGTTAATTTTTGTATCTTTTTATATCGTTACCGAGATTTTATACTGGAACAAGCTGATTAAGACTGAAAGGAAGAAAATATGTCATTATATTAGTATCAGGCGATTTAAATATAAACCAATGCTAAAAATCAAGGTCACTCTTGGATAGGTAACTCGTGGCTGTCGGCCTTTATTCCGCCCCCAAAACTCAGGAACTTCCTACACAAAATAAGAGTTTATCGAACCACAAATAATGAACATACCTGAATGCTAAAAGACTTCACCAATTAAAGGATTAAAAAAGCTTAGCAACTAGTATCTACTTACAAATAGTCTTATAATGTAAAACGACTAACACTTATTCATCATTACACTAATAAAGGAAAGTAAACATTTACACTACGAATTAAATACACGTAATAATAACACGAAAAACGTTTCCGTTTATGCCTCAATGACTAATGATCGCGCTTGACAATGTATGGGAACCGAGGTTAATCCCGAGAGACCGCCTCATTTTGAACCTTAACAATATCGAATAAAGTTCACAATGAGACCTGTTTTTACACTACACAATAATGGCAAGATATTAACAGACAATTAGTCTTCATCTGTCGTTTGTTTGTTTGTGTTGTGGTCTTATACCAAACTTTGTGCTCAATGTGCTCATGTCATTGGTAAATCAACGTTTGATTAAAACTGTTGTAATTAATAATTTTATAGTGATTAATAATCCTGATGGAAAGATTAATTTTCAAGACTTAGTGTACCATCAATACTAAATTTAGGACATTTAACAATAATATCGGAGACCGAACGGCTGTATGCATATTAAGTGAAATCCATTGGTGCTTAATATCTTAACCACCATGTCCTACTGTTTGAATGATGTATCAGGGATAATCCTGGTAACCCGTTTTTTTTATTTTATGCCATTGGGATGCAAATCAATTTACATTAAAAAAAACCAATATAATTCATAATTAGTGGTGGAAAACAAAATCATATATGGAAAATTATATAAATATTTTAAATCCTTTTCTACAGACAATAATACATTACCTTTCATTCCACATCCACATATTTCCACTTGCACACTTGAATCTTCAATCGTATTCGAGCTCAAAGATACAAGTTCAACGCTCGGCGGTGCACAATAGTGCACTCATTAGCAGTGCATTTGCATGCACTAATTATTGCCACACGACCGGACATCGTCCCCGGCACTCGCGCGATGTCTGCTCGCGGGAGATGCCCGGCGTTTAGAGGGAAACATTCGTTAAGAAATGGCTTGAGACGAATCAAGTGTAAATAGTTCATTTGTTTCCATTAAATTGAAAACAGTATGCGAATAAGCAAACACAGACTATTTTTGAATAAGACCTATTGACTATATATGATTAACATATCGTAAGCTCTTTTGTATACTTACGTATTTTATTTATGTATAGGTATTGTATTATACGTTATCGCACATAAAAAAATACAAAAATGGTTACACACAAAGGCGAAGCCCGAAAGACTCTCTTCCAGCTAACCTTTAACCATTTACAGTAGGATTACGTACAATACGCTGAGCAAGTTATCATTTCGATTTAAGTGTAGATTAAGTTTGTATCTTTAGGTACTTGTATCCTACAATAAATGTAATTTCTTCTTTTTTAAAAGGATTCTCTTACTGAGTTTGACATGTAAATGACATGCTCGTTTAAATGGTTTCATAGTTAAAGAAGGCAAAATCTACTCAATTTTGAATTTCTTTTATATTTAATGAAAGAGGGTATAGCAAATTGACTCGATAAAACTCGCATGTCCTCCGCATATTAAATCTTTTTTACTCGATTACGAGCATTGTGCGCGACTCTTTGTGCGCAGGCGCGGCGATTAGCGGCTGTCTCTTGCGCAATCTCATTATTCAACTAAGGTTAATTTTACAGGCCCACCAGCCTTTCTGCCACATGTCAAAGACCTTACCCCATTGATAAAAAGGCTATTATTGCTTGGCTTTCATTTCTCGTACCTTGGTATCTAGGTCTGTATATCCCATTTTAATCTCACGGTTACCATCTGTCAACTATTATGATTCGGATCGTAAGGCGCATTTCATATCATTGGTGAGGTCGTATGTTGAGTTACGACATGATAAAAGAACATTGTGTGTGATTATATTGAATTAAAGTATTGTGTTGGCAAGGTCACGTTGACATTGATTTGATCATCTGTTTGAAGCCTCGTTTCTTTTCTGTCTTCGTGGTCTGCCTGCTGGTGGTTGAAACTTAGTTTTGGCGTAACCGACTCTTGCCGGCTCTCTTATATCATTAAATATAAAACTATATATTTAGTTATATTTATTAAATTATAATCTGGCTATGTTTGTACATTTAATATTTTTCAGTAATAGTAACAGGGGAGTTAAAACTAAGTAACAAAACATATTAATCTATTATAAAAAAGCGATTATGAAAAAAATTACCTTCAAAAACTGAAGATTGTACCAACGAAGATGTACAGTCGCCATCAGATATATCGTAGCCAGCGAGGTGCTCAAATATTTCCGAGCAGCGTGAATTATGACAAACTGGAAGTTCAGATATTATTGGTCATATCTAGTGCAAAGAATTTATTGAAATTTCACACTGCTTAAAAAGATTTGAGTACCTCGCCTGCTACTATTTGTGTACCGATATAGCAGTTAAACACCTATATTAAAACCGTTGCGGACTTGAGTAAAATAAAAGCGTGTTTGAACTGTTTTTTTTACGGAGACATTACGAATTCTAACTTGTAAATTTCAAACAATTAAATTTTACATTTTAAATATGTATGCTGCAATCAGAAATCAAATTTTGCAAATACCAAACCCTAATGTCTCAGCCTCATCCGTTTCAAAGTGACTGACAACACATTAGCTTTTAAACATTTCATTCAATCGTTTTCAAATGTTTGACATGTACAATTAAACAGCAAAGTGTAATGTTTGAAGTGAGATCAGTAAAGGTTGAGGGGTCAGTTGTTATATGGTGTAAGAACAAATGTGAAACTGAATACTGAAATTAGTTGTGATGAAATTAAATGAAAAGAGCTTATTTATATCGTTGAACGATTTAGTTTTGGAACTTTAACCAGTCTGTAGGGTACGAGGACCTATACCTAATATTGCATTAGCACAGACACACAATGCAACCGTTTTGTGATGACCGGGGTAAATACGTCTGGATTCTCTTGATATTCTGAAAAATTGCCCAAATATTTTGGCCTTAAATCTAGAATATTTTGGCCTTCAATCTAGAAACCACAGTCTGTAATAAGTACAAATTCAGAACCTATAAAATATGTACATGGCCCGCTAAGTGTATTTTATGGCGTTGAGCTTAATATTTTTAAATCATCAATGCTAATACAAAGTATATTTACTTACGTGTGGTACTTTAGAAACCAAACTGAAGTACGTAGCACGTTATCGTGATCACTAAAATAAGCAATGCAAAATAAAACTAATCGCTTAAACAGTCAACATTAAATATGATTCAGAGTTTCAGCGAACCGGAACTGTAGAGTCACAAATATTGGATCCTGATAATTTATCGACGCTCGCGCGTGGGAACCGCACCGGCACACTCACACCGCATTCGTAGTGATTTTTTTATGTTTCTTGATCTTCGGTTTCACACTTTAGAGAGTAACCTTGGTTTGAAACGCCACTCACTACCTAAAAACGCATCCTTACATAATTTTCTTTTGTTCTGGTGTTAAAGGAGCAGCAATATGAAATGTTTGTTGCGAAAATGATAAACAAGAGAAGTACGTAAGTACGGTTTACGTGGACTAGTTTTCCGAAACTCGACGTCTGATATGCGCCTATTTCAAGGGATGGTTTAAAAATAAAGCAAAAGCTTAAAACTGACTTGTTATGAGCCACAGAATAGGAGAGGAGTGTGTAGGCAGGTTGTTGCAAATATATTTGCACATACAAGGAAGTCTAAATTTAAGGTTTGCCTGTCCTACCGCTACATACAATGGAACACACTGTTAACTGTACAGTGTACATTTCTAAACAAATGTCAATTTTATTGCAACGTGTTAACATCTATGGGTGGTCAGTTAACAGTGGCTTCGTTTGTACATACACTCGAGAGCAAAAAGGTATTCCTGGTCCTATAATAAAATGTAAAATCCTCAAAACGAATGCTTGTTCGAATAAATTATTATTTACTTTTTTAAAACTTAATGAAAAATTGCATTCGTTTGTTTACATGTTAATACCTATTAAAAACAATCAATAAACTAGTTGCATTAGTTTAAGAGATATTACATTTTATGTTAGTGACCCGGAATATTTGCTCTCGAGTGTAGATAAATCTGATACATATCGGTGTGACAGCAGGTCTGCCTTTATTTCTAGCTACAGCTAGGAAGGCAACGCCGGTCTGTTAGTAGGGGTATCGGTGCTCGATGCAAGGCCGATTCTATTAATCGATACATACCATTAGCCATCGATACAACGCATAATTAGATCATTACTTGGGTTTTATTCTCAAGTTGTAAGTTAATACAGAATAGCGTGATAATTGATGAAATAGTTCACGTTTTATGGTAAGTTTTTGTATGATTACTCAGAGAAATATTATAAAACTGCATAAAGTTAATTTAACCTGATTACGTTTTGTTAGTATTTTTAAAGGTTGGTATACTATCAGCATTAGATTTAGTTATACAAACATAGGTACCTAGCTAGGTACATTGGTGTACTATTAAGCGGAACTATGGCAGTTGAGTGGTTTTGGAGATGCGGCTTTCAAACGGAGGTTAGTTCGAATCATGGGTTGTGTCTAATGAGCTTTTTGAAACTTATTTACTAAATACCAAGCTTTTTGGTGGAAGTAAACAATGTGTGGAAACCTAAATTTTTTATACAACTTGGGACCCAAGTTACGTTCGGCCTGTCTGATGTTAAGCAGTCATCGTAGCATATAATACTTAATATATTAAAATAAATATTTATTTCAGGTAAAAGACCCATGTACAAATTAAATTATTACATGTTAAATTAAATGAAATTGCTATATTATATGAAATAAATTACTAAAACAAATTACAAAATAAATAAAATTAAAGGAAAATTTGAGAAATTAAGACGGGATTTACTTTAAGAATGTGCGACATACTTGTATATACAAAGGGATATACTTTAAAAATATGAACGCTTGCAACGCCGGGAGCATTTCGTACGTGTTGCCGATTTTTTTAAAACCTATTCATCCCTCTGGAATAACGCTACTGTACCTTCCTGAGAAAACCGCGGCAAGAAGTTCATTCCACATTCGGAGGTCTCTAACTCGAATTTGGCCAGCGTGAAGACCCAGCCCGCAGGGCGCACATATATGATTACATGCGCGATCATGATATGATTTTTTACTATATGAAAGAAACATTATGTTCCTTTATTAGATTTTTAATGTAGATAAATTACACCACAGTCAGCGTCTTTGCGGCTGAAAGACTGGCCTGGAAATCCAGAGGTACCGGGTTCGAGTCCTGGTCTGGACCTTAGGTGAGCGCCATTTAATTTTTCTATGTACTTTGATTTCTTGTATCTACGAGTATATAATATGTAGCATAAAACTACATATGATATGATTTGCTGCAGTTTAAAAAATTGTAAATATAATAAATAATGTAATGTATAAAGGTTCTTTTTGAAGTATGAAATAAGTTCCTTTATAAATTACGCAAATTCTAGACATAAATATGACTCAAATCCACAATAACAAAAGGCGGCAAACCAAAAGCCTCTAAGTAGCATAAGAGCACTAGAAATAGATCCATCAATTAAGCCAGTCCAGGCGTGATTGGACTTTTGATTGATCCATCAATACGTACATAAATCCATTACGGTACCGATGCGCCTGCGGTTAATTGTGTTTCTACGGCTGTCTGGCTGCGCTTGCTGCGTCGCTTCCCTTATTTGGATTTTGAAAATTATTAATATATGCAATACAAATTATAAGATTTAACTGCCTTGCGGAAATAGAGGGTAGCTGGAAAGAGGTAGGAATGTGAGTCGTTAAATCTTTTAAAATATGTTCAATAATCGAAAAAATAAGTTTTCACGTTTTATTTTAGAAGGGTAAGTTTAAATAAGTGTCCAAAGTACTGAATGTAAGTATGCAATAAATATTAAATTAATGAAGTAGCAAACAATTTACCAATGGTGGAATATAAACAACAAAATGTTTAAATAATTGATTGAATTCATTTTACTTGTGAATGCATAAAAAAGTATGCAAGTAATTATAAGGGGTTAGCACTTTTGACTATAGTATTTTATGCAACAGTTGTATAAGAAGGTTCAAAAAATGCGAATTGCGTGAGTTGCGATACGAGCCGCGAACGCGGCGAGTATCGCAAATAGAGACGCAATGAGCGTTTTTTGACTTAATTATACAACGTTGCATACAATACTTTTTCTACGACTAGGTTAAAATATAAAATACATGGACGTCACGCGTGTCTCGTCCGGTCTCTCCCAGTGTGTACAGCCGGCATGACAGTTGTGTCTATGGTAAACTTTTTTTTGATATGGCTGGTGACACGATGTGACGATAATTAAAATACTTTTTTTTTATGTTGGCATCAATTAATTTAATTCGGAAAGTTTTGTTTTTCTTATGAATCGTAGGAATTTAATTGTTTGTTAAGTTGGTAGTTGTGAATTTTTATCGTGAAGTTAGAATTGAGCGCTTAATCCTTGACCTAAGTTTAACCTAGATTTAGAAGTCTGTGGATGCTAGCAATAACGTAAAGTGACTATAACGACACTAGTGCTGTTATGGAGAATAGAGTATAGACTTCTCTGAACTCATATTATGTATGTTCTTATATTAGTGTTCGTGACCAAGTAAAAGACAGATAACAGTAAAGGAGTAGAAAAACACGTTATCATATCGCGGATTAGCAAAGCAATATTTTTGTTTTAACTAACAAAAGGTTTTATTAAAATCGATATCATTATAATCGTCATCTATTAGGTTGGGCAAATCAAAACTTTATATGTATACCTACATTAACAAACAATCGATTTTAAGTGATATCATCTATTAACAATTTATATGGATTTTCTATTATATTCCAATTTTACTCAGGGATTTTTTTAGATTGTCTAACAGAACAGTTAGATATTACATATTGTAAAAAATATGAACCGCCATGGCTCATAATTGTATTATTTTTTAATTCCATTAAACGAAACCTGTTCCGACTAAGTTGATCCCCTTATCAGATTAAAACCTAATGAAATCCGATGTACCGTTCATACGTATAATGAGTTACAATGATCTAATTAGACCGGGCACGTACGGTACACCCGTGCTGTCACAACACTCCACGTATTATATCGTATCTCGCAACCGACTATACTGTCAACTGCGTGTTAGATAGAGGTAGGCTGTAGAGTCGGGAAAAACGTTTAAACTTTCTTGGTGTTTCGTGATAAAATAACTATGTAGGTACACCAATAAATTAATGACACTGAGATGGTTGCAGACGGGCGCATTTAGTTTTTTAAATCATATTTTTTTGTCCGAATTCTGGATCTCTTAATTTTTAACCTTCATAAGGATGTTGTAAACTTTTCTGACTCTCCCTTTACTAAAAAAATAAAGACAGATACTGGAAAAAAAATACCTATATTTGTTCGACCTTCATAAAGATGTTGCAAACTTTTCAGTATAAGTGTACGCGGGCTAATTTCTTGCAACTCGACGTTGGATAATGCGCCCATGTTTGTTTGATCATGTATTATTTTACATTGTCTATGTATGACTGTTTGTTTCTTAATAAAAAAAAAATGATGCGTAATGGGTTAAAGGTACTATACTCTTGCCAACTCAAAACTTTTTAGTAGGTAACATACAAAAGTGTATATGAAATGGATTATCAAATATGTTAGATATAGAATAAGAAAACTTGAAAGGTACAGTAAATCAACAAAAAAAAAATTAAAAATACGTATTTATTAAGCTACCGATGCTCCATTACAGGGTTACAACTAGTACATTTGCGGATAAACGGATCTATCAAACATTTTAATTTCAAATCAGACCCAAACATTATCTCGCTTTCAATCGACGCGTTAGTAAAAGATAGCAGTCGCCCATCTAACTCTGTTGTCATAAGATTTTTGAAATCACTCGCTATCTCTTTTCGAATCACGGCATTAGTGAAAGATAGTTGTATGGAGGGCCCTGATACTGTTGTTGAATGATTTTGAATAGGCCGTGATCGGCTTACGGGTTATCAAGTGGTACATCAGTACCACGTGCCGGGATTAAACTCCTACGTCATATGTTATGGAATCAGATGTAAGGTTTGTTATTTTAATCGCTGTTTATTATTTAATTACACAAATGTGTTTCAGATAAAGTTTATCTATTCTATAGCAAGACTAAGTGCGCGTACGAGTATAACGCAAAATGTATTGAACATATTTCCATAAAATTTGGTATAAGTAGGTACATGTATGATTATGACCACGTTTACTTGGAACACTTTTCATCTAACTACTGTGTACTTGAATACTACTTGAATATAGTATCATCACATGCATAACTTTTTTCGGGTGTAGATGTTTAGTTTATTCCCTGCTGAAACGGAAAATATTATTATCATTGGTTCAGGCCGCTTAGACTGGATTACGTAAGGTTAAGTTTTTTCTGACTAGTCGGCGGTAAATTAACAAAACAAAAATGCACGGAAACATCATGAGACGCATGACACATACTATTGTAAACGTTAGTTCAGTCCATCAAGTACTAAGCATGAATCGCTTATTGATCCCAATTTAAAATATCGTTTAGTAATTGTCAACTTAAATAAGACAACTTAAAAACATTTTGAAAATAGTTACGCTGCCTTAAAAATACAACCTTTACCTTTTCCAGCGGCTAAAAAGAGAACTAGAAAAGTTATAATTATCACTTTAGTAGAGCTATAGACAGTGGCGCCACTTGGACCAGTAAAGTAGAGTTTGTAATGCTGGGGCAGAGGCCGTAAGAGCAAGTCATCGCTGGTCTAATATAAATAGCTTGCATTAAAGGAAGGCTCGTGCCAGTTGCACACTGGAAGTAACAAAAATATTTACCAAATTTTCTTTAGACACTTTTTTAATTTTTTGGATAAAATCCTATAAAAATAAACAAGACTGACCTCTAAACTTAATAAGAAACATCGGCCAACTGAATTTTTTATCACCCGGATTTAATGAAACAAACATTTATTTTTTATTTTTAACCCACGAAGAAATCACTAGATGCGATAGTACCTACAACACCTAATCTCGAGATGAAAAAGTTACAATGAAAGGTTAATGGTTGAAATCTATATTCTCAAAAAAATGTGTTATTACTTATTACTAAGTACTTTGTATAGGCAGCTACAGAGATAAGTAACCTCCTTTCTATAGATGTTTGTATTGCAGGGTGTATATCACTCTATTTAGCATACTGAAGATACTTACAAGACATCCTTAATTAAAGTTCAGTTTAAAGATATTATGGGCTATGCTCAGGATCTCTCTGCGGGATACAATCAGAAATGAGGAGATTCGTAGACAAACCAAGGTCACCGACGTAGCAAAACAAGTAAGCAAACTGAAGTGGTAATGGGCAGGGCACATAGCTCGAAGAACCCATGGCCGTTGGGGCAGAAAGGTTCCCGAGTGGCAACCACATACTGCTAAATGCAGCGTGGGACGGCCACCCGCAAAGTGGTCGGATGATCTGGTTAGGGTTGCGGGGACCCGCTGGATGCGGGTTGCTTCTATCCCGCCCATGTGGAAGTCTATTGAGAAGGCCTGTGTCCGTCAGTGGACGTCTTATGGCTGCAATGATGATGATGATGAGGATGTGTAAATAGAACATTTTGCAACCCTTCATAAAATTTGTAACATACTTTCACATGGGTTATCGAATAATATTTCTTGACATGAGGCCAAAATATTTTAGTGCAAAATCTCACGGGCGCCAGTGTGCGCGACCCTTTACCGCCGTAATGGTCTTACGCGCATTACGTTATTTTTAGTGGTTTGTGACGAACAAAAAAACCCAAGACAATTTGAGTTATGTAGGGAACGTCGGCCTTGTCGGCGAGTTAAAGCGCTTACAAATAAAAAACTATTTGTAAAATGCGCCAGTTTAGTAGACTACAAACTCTATACACCTGAATAAAATTTATAACTGAACATCGAAATAATCGAATCGCGCAAAGCAGACGCATATCAAATGTCGGGTTGCTGAACACTAGCCCGCGTAAAGCTATACATAGATTTTAGGGAACGTGCATAACGAAGGTGCTGCTAACTGGTGCCGCCACTTCGAATATTGTAATCTAAATATCATGCTTCCCGGTAATGTGCCCCCCATTAACGGTAAACGCCGTTAATGTCGCGATGATAGATGATTAACGTTAATGTGGCCACGACTTACTAAGTTGACAAACAACCAGTATTTTTTTCAGGCTTGATAAGTTTCCTTTTCTGTCCGCATAGAGTCTCTTTAGTCCATTTAGTGCTGCCACCGTCCCGTCCCGTCTGTCGTTCCTGCACGTTCCTATTAGCAGTAAAGTAGTACCGGTAGGTTTATTATTTGTAGGTAGGTACTTTTGATCCAGGAAAAAATCCAAGTTGTATCTTATTTCAGTAAATTTCATCAGGTGTTTGTAGAAATTATATATTTCATATTTTTGATAATGGATTTTAATTAAATTGAAGCTAAGTGCTATTAACCCACATAATAGGTACATATGTTTTTTTACATTTAAACAAAACTGCCCGGCTGCCAAACATTCTATCTGAATACTTATAATGGTAATAATCCTTAGATTGAAATTGGTCTCATGGAAATTTAGATATTGAAATATGTAGAGCAAGGAGACTACAAAGCCGCTAACCAATTGCAACCAATCTTTAGGTTTGATTAAGAATTTCCGTCTCAAAATTATTACATGCATGATATAATATATTACCTACTAAAGAAAGTACGTGTGTTGTAATATTATATATACAAAATAACAAGGTGACTTAAATATCTAGTTAATCTAGAAATTAAGGGAGATTTGAATCATGGCTAGACTAATCGTGTGTAAAAGTTTGTGAAGATACTTGGAAGTTTGAAAGTTTGGATGTTTTTTATTAAACAAAACAACGCCGTAACAGTTGAATGAATTGAGGTGAAATTTGTCATACAAGTAGACCAAGTCGTAGATTGAAACTTAGGAAACTTTTGATCCCGGTAAGGAGCTATCTTGAAATAATAGCATGAAAACTGAAGATGTCGTGAACTTGCCCACCTCATCGGCATATTGAAGCTCATATATAATATAATGGCAATATCATCGTAACGTATTCAAGTTCCATCTAAGGAATAACATACCTTGTTTTATTGTATCATGCCTGCGATTTGCAGTAAATTCATGGTATATTCCACCGTCCCATGCGACACTGAATTGTGACGAAAAATGGTAGACACTAACTCAATATACTCGTAAGTCAAAACGTTTCATAAACTTGAAACGTGATAACAACCCTAATTGATGACGTAGCTTATTGTCGTACCGTAAAGGCTGTTTTTTATGTAACGTACTTTGAAAGTTACATAGTTTCTGAGTAGCCATAATATAACATTTAAAAAAATGGGGTCTCTAGAAGTGAGAGCTGAATGATATGTGGCCTGGAGTGGAACCAGAGTTGCGGGGAGTGGCCATACGGAAGAGGAGCGATAAATATGAGCGGAGAGTGGGACGGAACACGGATCGAGTCAAGCTAATTCGAAATACAAAATTCAAAAGGGCACATCTAACATTTTTTTTCGATATCAGTAAATTTAACTGATTCCGAATATATATACAACATATCTTCAAAAAAAAATTTTTGATGTGTCCCTTTTGCTTATGGCGACAGTATACATTATTGTAGGTTCACACTAAATGCCAAAATTTCATATGAGATCTGTCTAACAAGGTACTGAATTATATTTTCAGAGAGCGTAGACTAAAAGCAAGATTTTTCTTTATTACAGACTAGCTTATACAGCTTTTTCTGCGTTATTCGCGCTATGGGAACTTCCTACCGGGATATAAAGTATCGTATGTTTCTATATAGGACTTGGTCTCGTTGAATGAAAAATTTCGTCTCAGTCCATACACTTGTTACCGCGTTATTTAGTAACCAACATTCCAAAATCGGAACATCCAAACATCTTTACAAACTTTCACATTTATAATATTAGGTTACGGATTATGTTATCTTTACTAAAGTGCTACTTTTTATAAAATCACACTAATATCACATAACACTAATATTAAACTAAAAATGTGTTGGTACCCAAATACTGTCAGTACGTTTGGTCGTACCTTTACCTCCATTGTTATAAGCTATTAGCGCCAAGCGCACATTCTTGCGCGGCCCGGCGTCACCTATTAGCAGCCGAAGTGATAACTGACAAACTGTACCTAGATCTAATTTGATTTGAATTACACAAATAATCTACGCTAGCCTTTTGCCAACGGTTTGATCGCAGCACGTATTTTGTTTTTATAAAAATACGCAATAAGTAAAACACAAAATACTGAATGAATGAGATTTAAATATCCTTTTCTCAAACATACAATGAAATGTTGACATTACGTGCCTAAAAATAGGCCGCAAAGTACCTCGTTTCCGGTGCGGCTTGACACTTGGCACGTAATGGAATTTCATACTTACATTGCCGGCGTAGGCCGGCAATGTATTTTTTTTTTAATTTCCATTCCACATTTATTTGGGCCACAGAATCACGGCATTCAGCCATTAAAAAAACAAAACACGATGTTTGCTATATTTTGCAGTTTTATTTACTTCAAATTTATTATATATAGCAATTTTAACTACACGAATACACATTTAAAATATTTCATCTAAATATTCGCGGTAAAAATGTGAACTGAAACAGCTTTTGGCCGAACGTGACTTGACATTTGCATTGTCTATATATAATATAATATGTCACTAATGTCACTTTCTGACAGGAAGTTTGTGTTATAAAATATTATTTAGGTTAAGTAAGGTTATTATAGTAAGTTTATTTATTTAATTGCATATTTGAGAAAAGCACTATACATACCTCGCCGGGAAATGGGGTTGCCAGCCTCGTAACTATCTGGCCTCGCTTCGCTCGGCCAGCTATATGTACTCGGCCGGCAACCCCTTACTTCCGGGCCTCTGCAGTAATGTACTATTACTATAGAAATGATCGATTCCCCATAAAAACACCGACCCGTTTCTCACCCACTAAATAGTACTTTTTGATACAAGTGCGGAAAGTATGTCATTTTTCACGAGTCCCGAGGTGTCTTGGCCCGAGCCGTAAGGCGAGGGACAAGACTCGGGACGAGTGGAAATGACACTTCCGCACGTGTATCAAACGACGTTTTTTAATACATTTGCGAAAAATTACAACGAAAATGAAATGATTGAATGATTAAGAGACAAATTTGTTTATTTTTTGGCCTCATAAAAATGGAGCACTCAATTGGAACACTTATTAAGAGTCACGTTGAGTATCCTGACCACATTGTAGATGCCTGATATTTCTTAGATAATTCAAGAAAGTAGGCCATAAGTACATTTTCTGAGAATGACGCCGTTCGATTTTCTCGTTTCCAGTCAATGAATTGCTCATAGACGGCCAGATATTCCTCCTTCGACTTCTCTGGTAAAATAATGAATAGTAGTTGCCGTTGACACCTTTGCTAGTATATCTCGTGGTGTTGAATTTATTTCAAAATCGTCTGAATCGCTCATTTTTCACAAAAGAGTTATCAAACTAATGCGTGATAATTAATAATTACAAAATTACAATCATGAATGAAAATGGCGGAAATAAAACAAAATGTGTTACTTTTAATTGCGAACTTTTTCCAACGTGGCAGCGTTTGTCACCATTCAGCCAAATAAAAATAAACTATTTTGGGAACAGACAAACGTTCTAAGATAATTTAACTGCATTTAAAAATGGAAAAAAGCAATAAATATTTAAATACTTAATAGCTCATTAATTTCCAAGTAAAATGTAATCTTTAGTGCCGGAAAGCTAGTTGTCATTTATAAAACTCGAACAGCCTGCACCATATTATCTTATCTGTGACAATTTTTATTTTTTGGGTCTCGCATAATACTAGTATTATGCGAGACCGCTGACTAAACTACTCATTGGTAATACTCAAGAAGCATACTTTTTAAACTATTTTAATATTAGATAACAGTTTAATTGTTTATTATAAAAACAATCAAACGTTATATATGTGGATTTAATATTTTAAACGTATCAAATGTATACTTTCATTCAATGTCCACTGACGTAATAAAAACAAAGAACGTATTTGACCATTAGTTGGATGTATGTATTTGAACAACAGTAAATTAAAAAAAATGGGAAATAAAAAGCACTAGTTCGCAAAATCGAACTTTGCGCACGATATACAGCTACAAAAAGTACCACTTTTTGAGCAAGTGTATTAAATAGTACATTGTGTATCAAGGGCGGTAGGTAAGGAATTACAAACGAGTGTTTGTTACAAGCCCGCGGCGAAGCCAAGGGCTTTAATAACACGAGTTTGTAATTACTTTACCGCCCGTGGCACACACAATGTTTTTCATCACACTTGTGAGGAAATCTAATTAAAATTAACCTTACTTAACCTAAATAAAATTGTAAAACTGACACTACTGACAGTGACATTAGTGACATATCCATAGACAATGCGAAACGTTCGGAAACCATAGCGGTACAGACCTAAAACGCTTGATTTTATAATTGCAAAATACTGAAATACACTATTGAAACATTTAATTAATGTTACAGAAATATGTGTTTACATGTATTTGCAATAACAGTTCTCTTTAATTAAATATTTCAGTGATAAAAGTTAAAAAAGTAAGTTGGCGTTTCCTTTGAACATGACAAATAAGAGTAAAACAGAACCAGCGTTTCAAATTTAAAAAGAAAACCATTACGCCCTAGGGCGTAATAGGTCATTTACCGCCCGCAAAACCTACGTGTAATGACACCATTTTCGAGCAAGTGTGATGAAAAAACTATTTTAGGCCACACTTGGCCATAAAGTGCCTTTTTCCGCACGCTACGCGCACAGAAAAAGCCGGTTTCTGGCCAAATGTACAGATAAAATGCTGTACACAACACGGGAGTTAAGGAGGTGTATTACCACCCTAGTTGTGTAATATACTATTATGTCCTTTCCCGGGTCTCAAACTATCTCTGTACCAATTTTCATCTAAATCGGTTTAGGAGTTTACGCGTGACGGCAGTTACGTTTTAGTTTAGGCAGACAGAGTTACTTTCTCATAATTTACAATAACAGTTTGGAAGTTTGCTTTGAGGATTGTTTTGAACAATCTAGAAACAACTTATATATCAACATATCTATAAATTATTTATACACTTCTGTGAAAATACATCGTTTTCGGTTTAGTGCTTTACGACTGACTTCAAAAAGAGGAGAATTTTACTTCGTCGCATTCTTTGCAAATTTTTTTACGTATGTTTTTGATTACGCGAAGATACTGGACTGATTTGGAAAATTCTCTTTTGTTTAAAAGGGAGGCGATCCCAAGGGTTTTCATTGACACCGAACCAGGATCTGTGGAGTTTACTCTGCACCAGAAAACATGAACGTAGGCAAATATTTGCCTTTAAAGACATATAAAGTACTGATATACCGACACTTCTATTATTTGGAGTAATAGCACTGACTGGACATTGACTTGAAGTGGAAAAACTAATATCAGCTGCCAATTTCTTAGAATGACATATCGAATTCTTTAAAAAGACCGCTAACGCATGTTTGCTAAAATGACGCGATGTGCAAATTAGTTTTAAAATATTGGTCAAACCAAACTACGTAGGTGGCAAATTGTATCATTGCCTTTAAAACTCGTGATGTCTATCGTTGTTTCGCCATATTGTTCAAGATATTTTTCATCACACTTGCTCGAAAATGGTGTCATTACACGTAGGTTCTGCGGGCCGTAAATGACCTATTACGCCCTAGGGCGTAATGGTTTTCTTTTTAAATTTGAAACGATGGTTTTGTTTTACTCTTATTTGTCGTGTTCAAAGGAAATGCCAATTTACTTTTTTAACTTTTATCACTGAAATATTTATTTAAAGAGAACTGTTATTGCAAATACATGTAAACACATATTTCTGTTACATTATTTTAATGTTTAAATAGTGTATTTCAGTATTTTGCCAATATAAAATCAACCGTTTTAGGTCTTTACCGTTATGGGTTCCGAACGTGTCTTGACTTTCGCATTGTCTATGGATATGTCACTAATGTCACTGTCAGTTTTACAATTTTATTTAGGTTAAGTAAGGTTATTTTAATTAGATTTCCTCACAAGTGGGATGAAAAACATTGTGTGTGCCACGGGCGGTAAAGGAATTACAAACTCGTGTTATTAAAGCCCTCGGCTTCGCATCGGCCTTGTAACAAACACTCGTTTGTAATTCCTTACTTACCGCCCTTGATACACAATGTACTATTACTTATTCGTATACTAACGGGAAATCGTAGTCATCGATTTCATAGTTACAATATTTTGACGTAATGTGACGTGACGCATTACTATCTTATCATGACAAACCTCGAGCTCCTGACCCAATCAAATCACAGGTCTCCTTTATTTTGATATGCCGTTCGGGAATATTCCCGGCATTGATTCCTAAGTTGTACCTACCTACGGAGAAATTTCATGTGTATTTCCGGGAAAAGCACGTACACTCTAAAAAAAAATTGGTTGCTCCTAACAAGATTGTAATAGTTATAATCAAGCATCTTGATTCCATACGAGCCTAACAAGACGTTAGATGCACCAACTAAGATGATATTGATTGTTTATCATAGTTCAATTAACCATGTACTAATTTGATTCAACAAACATTGATGTATAAGGTAACTAATTAAACATGATCGAATCATACAAAGAAGAAAATAATGATAGAAACAAGGAATATATTTGTTAAAATTATCAAGATTCTAGATTGTTGTTTTAATCACTAATGAACTTGCTGTTTTAATTAATCAGCTTTCGTTGATATGTATAATATCTTGTTTGTTTTATTTAAGTTAACGCCAACAAAGAGGAAATCTCTCTTAGTTGGCTCAGATTTTTTAGAGTGTATCTACACATGTATGCTACTATCTCCGTACCGTTACTGCATTGCATCCCCCTTGTTTTTGGACTGAACAGCTTCTTTAACAGATCATGAAAATCGTCCTGATCAAAACTTTTTTCGGCAAAGAGCGACTTCATGTTGCGCCTTGGTTGATTAAGTCACTCAGCTCTGGCGGGCCATACTTGGCTTATCACTCTCTTGTACCACGTTTGGAGGTTCCTGGCATAGAGTACGAGTATAGAGGTAGATTCAGATAAAAGGGTATACCTGGTGAACATGTTGTGTGCGTGGCTGCTCATGTGTGTGTGGCGCGCTCTGGTTAGCGTCCCCCCGCGCCCTGCGCGCTCGCATCATTAACGAAGCCTCCTCTGCTGTCACCTGCCGAAAGAGATCACCTTGAAATTACTGAAACTGGACAAGGAATTTGGGATAGCTTCTGTCATGAGTAAAACTGAGTTTTTAAAAGGCGCAGAGCAGTGAAGTCTATGATAAGTACCAGTTAAGTAAAAGCAACTTAAAAAAACGTAAGATGCGAAAAAATAAATTTGTTTTTTGATCTGTTGTACCGTTACGTCTCGTGAAAGACGTATAAGTAAACAAACTAATTTAGCAATAAAGTAACGGTCATATTGATGAGTGTGGCATAATAAGGATAAGTAAAGAGTAGCACTGTAAATAAGTCACCAATACCTAACAAGTAGTCATTTGATTGGTTTTTCTCAGAAAGGTTCTGGAGCAGCATCTTCCGCATATGGAATGCTAAATATTTCTTTATTAGCATCGCGATGGTTTGACCAATCATTGCCGGGCGATGCATCAAATATGGGCATAGGAGGAGTGTTATGACTACTGTTTATTAAAGTAATAACTGATGTAGTTGTACTCAGGTCTTGGCCAATATTGGCCGACATTGGTCCAAATGTAAGAGAAGGAGCAGTATGGTTTGTGTAATTCCAAAAGCGCTATCTCGTTGGACACAAATGTTTGTCAATTTTTATGAGCGCTAGCATGCTTTTGCCATATATGTTTCAGCAAATCAGGAGGCGCTAGGCAAAAAAAGTAACACAGCGGTGAGAAAAGCAGTATGTTATAAGTGTATCTTAGTTTTCTGTGGCACTAGTGTTATTAGTTCCACTTCTATGAGACATGTATTTTATGGTATTGTAGGTAAATACTAATAATAAGTTAGGTATTTGATAAATCAAATTGCCTACACATTTTAACCTTGTAGGTATACTTAAGATGGAAATATACGATAAAATAAACACGTTTCATGAAATTTATTACATCATCTAAACGTCACAGTGTGTATACCAATATTATGATTATATTACTAAGCTAAATAGAAACGTATTATGTACACCTACATAATAGTCGGCTAATGAAATTAGCATGAATTTCGGACCACTTTAGACGCTACGTAGTTGATGACGTGTATTGACTTGGTTACCGTGCGGTCAGCTGCTGTCACTGACTGTCTAGTTGTTTTATTTATTAAAGCCCATTATGTCCCACTGCTGGGCAAAGGCCTCCCACCCGCTCCTTCCAATTTTCCCGGTTTTGTGCGATCTCTGGCCATTCCTTTAGAAAGGAGGAGGAGGAAGACATTTTATATTTCTCAAATAAATAATCCTCCACGGTTAAATAATAGGCAAGTCGACGGAAATCGAGGGATTGACTAAAATAACCGACTTGGTTTATCATTACGAGTACATCACAAAACTTTTTTGCTGTAGAAGAACTGCGCTGCGAGACTTTCATCTTTTGTTGTTGAAATGTTTTTGATGGGATACCTACATATTTTCTCAGAAAACCATTACTCGTAGGTATTGGTTTGACTGCTGCTGTTTGAAATAAAACAAAAAACCGGCCAAGTGCGAGTCGGACTCGCGCACCGAGGGTTCCGTACAAACTCATAAGTAGATACATGAATAGTCCAAGAAAAACTATATGGCGATTAGTTTAGTAGGAGCAAATAAGTATGTGTTAAGATTTTTGCAAATTTCTCAAAAACAGTGCAAGTTAGGAAAACCGTTCTATTTTTCCTGTAATATATAGGATGACATTAATAATTGGTAATTATTACAGATTTTTCTGTTCAGTAACTTCGAAGATAATAGGGGGGGAACGGTATTTTTTTTAACGTTTTTCGCCATAAATCAAAAACTACTTATTTAAAAAAAAATACAAAAATACTGTTTTAATCTACAAATTAAGCCCTTTCATTTGATACCTCACTCAATATAATAGCCCTACTTTCAATTTGCAAAGTCTCATTACGGACCCCTTTAAAAAAAAAGTAAAAAAGTTACAAGAATTTTTTTACATCCTATAAGCTCGGGTTAGCGGTTCTTAACACTATTCCAAATTTCAAGTCGATAGCATCAGTAGATCCTGAGATATCTTGCTGTGACAGACGGACAGACAGACAGACAGACAGACAGACAGACAGACAGACAGACAGACAGAGTCGCACCATAAGGGTTCCTTTTTTACCATTTTGGTACGGAACCCTAAAAATCAACTATATGTGAATAAAAAATAACTATAAAATAGGGGTTATCCATATAGTACGCCACACCTATGGCGGGAGGGGGGGGGACTAGCCAAATGTGACAGCCTATATTAAAAAGAAGAAATATGTTAGGAAAAAGTGTGACATGGAGATGGGGTGGGGGGTGGGGCGGGTCTTAATGTCTGAAAAATCGTGTGATGTACTTTGTGGATGTCCCCATTGTACTATTTATATATTAAAAAGAATTTATTATTTTTTATAAAAATATTCTCGTCTTTTTTCTTCCAGCAAACTATGTACTTACTAATGAGGTACGTGATGCGTTTTCTAAGGGATCTGTCCCATAATAATAGATAAGTGGCCCATGTCTCGGGTTCTAGTCTCAAAGGGAACTAAAGGTGTATGATTGGTTAAACTCCTTAACAAGTTTTAAACGAGTAACGTTGTGACGTTAAATAAATGTAGACATTTCTTATTCTTCCTTCTTTCTTATTCTCTAGTTTAACGTATTACTGAATGTGTCGGTGAGAGAAAAGTGAGCAAAAGATTTCAAGTGATAATCCTTCAAAATCCTTGTGCGCGTGTTGAATACCCCTTTGTAAACATGACTCGTGAGACAGCTTTGTAACTCAATATGCACAAATGTTGCTACGGTACGGGTAGCGAAGTAGTCATGTTTGTGTTGATATTCATATACTACTAATTCATACTAACGTTATAAATATCAAAGTTTGTAAAGATGTTTGGAGGTTTGTATTATTATTTGTACCTACCTAAATAATGCGGTTACAATTTAATGGATTGAGATGAAGTTTGGCATACAAGTAGACCATTTCGTAAATTGAAACATAGTTTAAAAAAAAGTTTATTCTTCGTTAGCTATTTTATTAATTACTTAGCTACATTGTAATTGGTTAAACGCTCGTTATGGCCATACACATATAGTTAGCTACTACTTATTAGAATTATAATACATCCAAGCAGAATTTGTCAAATGTTAAAATACTGCTGGCTACAGAATAAAGTACCTACTTAAATAGGTGTTTTGAGTCTTCAACAATTTGGGTCCCAATTGTACTAAGGACCTGCATTAAGGTGATTACGTCCATTTTCATCGAATGATTGGACACATTTTGGTTTCGTTCTTTTATTTATAAAAGAGGTGTAATTGGTGTAAATAAAGTACCTTGTGAGTTGCGATGGTTGATAAACTGTTCGCTGCAGGCTTATATCCATGTAAAAGCGTTATTACTAAAGAATTTACGAGCAATGTTCAACAAACTATTATTCTGAAAACACGTTTCTTTACTTTAAAACATTATTGAAATGCCTTTTTACAATTTTTTTTCATTGTTTTTCTACATCTTGAAACATTTTAAGTGATGTATTTGAATTAACTTAATAGCAAGCAAACTTAATATCATCATCAATATTCATTGCAGGAACTAAAGAAAGTGCAGCTCTAAATCGAGCCTTCCAATTTCCGCGAATCATTTATCGACACACAATTAACTTACTCTTATCAAAGTCATCTGAGTCCAACTTCTACGCATTTAGCTTAAATATTATACCCAATAACCTATTGTTCCTACTACCTACTAGAGTCACGGCTAGTACCATATTGGCATATTGCAATCCCTACATGGCTAGGACCTAATGACCTACGACATTTCAACCAGTAGCCGTGTCCTTCTCTAACACCGCAAGGTGGAGTGAGATAGCCGATCACCATAATAGAATATCGGATTGTTTGTTTTATTCGATTTGCGCGATTCAGTGTCTACTGTTTCATATTGTTTCTGAACGTCAATGTAATTCGGAGTTCCCATGGGACTCGTAGGAATGTTTTACTGTTGATGTTCTATTATGGTTGATTGTACATCACGGTGCCTATGTACAATTATGCAGTTATAATAACAACTTGAACATAGGTAACATATTATGTTCACCAGAAAACGTCTCCGGGTTGAAATAATGAATAACAACTTGTAACAAGCTCGAAAGGCACCCAATATAATAGTAAACTTTTAGGTAAAAACGTATTATTGAAATCGTGCATATGCAATTTATCGAACATTTTGTATGTACCATGTAACTGTTAACTTTATGGGTAAATGACACCTTTGAATCAAAATCTCCACACAGAGTGGAAGTCAATATGATAGTCCATATGGTAAGGGTATACCTCAATTGATTATTAATAACCTATATTTTTTACAATATCCTAAAAACTTAGTTTTGTCTAAAACAAACCCTGAACCTGTGTGATTAACTTACTTTTACCTATAAATATACTTAAATACCTATGTTAGTAGGTATTATTTTTGAACAGGGCACCCATTGTCTCTACCTGACCTCCAAATTTACTAACAATATTTGCCCCCCATTTTGACCCCCCATTAACACCCTGGGAAGGACTGTTTGCAAAGGGTGCACGTGGTAAGTAGCGGTCGAATTAACACCACTGTTTAGCGGTTACTTACGGGGTGGCCGCAGGTGGTCTTTGTTTAAACGTTTTTGGTGCATTTGGCGTTTTTACCTTACAGTACATAAAGTTTGCTTGCTTGTTAAGATCTTATTTATTTTTTGTTGTATATTTCTGTGCAGCTAATACTTCCTTCAGAACATACCAATAGAAATTACAGAGAAGGACAACAAATGCCACTATTCCCCATGAGATATTTCACAACCAACTCTTGAATGACAATCCGTTAGAAAATAAACTAATAAAGGTAAATCGCAGCTGTCGTATGTTAATTATATGTAAAATCCTAAGCATGTCTTTTTTGTCCTTTTGAGATACGGAACATTGACAATAACTTATAAGCAACCTTCACAACATCACAATCGCAAATATGGAATATGGGAACGATGCCGTCAGCGCTGGGTCGCCGGTGTTTAGCTACATTTCACCAAACGCTCATCTCCGTAGCTTAATCGACGGCCATTACGCTGCCAGAACTAATGCACCGTCTTATCATAATTTGAATCTCCGAGGAGTTCTGTATGACAAAACTCAGATTTCTTATACGGTTATTAATTTCTAACGCATAGCTGTGCTATGAATTGTTGTTCCCATTATAGCAGTTAGTTCAGTCAACTTTGGGATGTTTAAAATAAGATTATGGTTAAATTGAAATAAGCTAAATGAGGAGAACCGGGTTTTGTTGTTTGAGTATCATGCACAGAATGGTTCTTGGTATGGTATTTTCTGAACTTTTGGGTTGGCTAGTCAGACTTTCAAAACGGAGAGATGGATCTTAGGATAGAACCTGAAGGCTACCCGGCGATCGGTGGAGTCATGGTCCTCAGCAGTAAGAGACTGACTGGAGAAATAGTCATAAGCAATCATTTTTTACTCCTTATTTTTCTCTCTAACCAGCTCAAACCTGCAGAGAATGAATGCAATAGCATGAATTATCAGGTTGGTATGAAGGACAGGAGAGAAAGTCTCATGTCTCTGGACGAAGAAGATAATCAAGTAATGGAGAAAGACAAAATAACTAAACAAGTCTTTACACAGCATATTTTCACAAATGTCAGACTCTTAAACGGCATGTTCCACTTTTATTGATATTCTTCGTAATCCTTTACCTTTTAGCGATATATCGTGCTCAGTAAGTGACATCAGGTATATATTATATCCTGTTACACTAATTTGATTGATAAACAGATCAATCGTCCTCTCACATTTAAACGGGCGTATAATAGCTGTATTAATGACGTATATAAAAAAAAACGTTTTAAAACATTTCAACTGTACATTATCACTCCTCATGTTTGTATTTTTTACTGTCCCACTGATTGTAATTAGTGTTAAGATTCATTTGTTTCGACATTAACATAAAGTACACAGATTTGAAATCAGTAACCGAATTCAGTGGTAATATTTTGTTAAAAGGCAGTAAACATGTGCTTGTTGGTGTCATGCGCAAATAACCCGTATCAGACGTTTTATCAATCGATGTTATAGATATAAAGTTGAATCATTAAACTTCATTGGCTAATTGAATTTGAACTAGTCTATTTGGTCAAACCGGACAACCACTATAAACTAACTGAAGAAATTCAGACGATACGAGGGGAGTTCCTTTTACGAGTAAATGATTACTGTTCTCAAACTGCATACTGTGATTCTTGGTTGTATTACAGATTACAATCCATTACATTAGTCACTCGGACAACGATGACTAACATATATCCTGGTCGGAATCGAACCCTGAACCTCAATAGGTAACCGTTTTCCCATGCACTAATTAAAATATGCGAAGATGATCTAATAGTTAAATCACACTGAACTTATGTGTTCATAACTTTAGTTTTAATTGAATCGGTGGCCTCATTTTTATTGGTAAGTTAAAATATGACGTAATTTTATCCGATTGTTCCGTATATGCTACTAGATACGCCCCGCGACTTTGTCCGCTTAAATTCCCAAATTTTCATCCCCCGTCTAACCCTGTAAGGGTTGATTGTCGAAACACCTTAGTGCTCCTCTACGAGTACTTGCACACAGGACATGCACTAAGTATTCCGCCCGCTGCCTGCAGTGATTTAGACAGTGCCATGGTACAAGAAAACCAGGTATGTTCTTCCCGAGATTGACATTGGTGACCTCTTTTGATCTCAGACACGCTTACGTTACAAGCTTGATGTGTTGCCATTTTATGAAAATAAATTATCCAAGTAAATTGCGTTTCTTATTTGCTTCTAAAGAAAAGAAATGTTGAGCTACTAATATTAGATAGTTTTCTTTACACCCGATTATACAAATACCATGTAAAAACAAATACTTTCGCGGCCCGTTAACTATGTCATAATTCATAATGGGTTTATGGGTGGTACAATGTCTTAAATTATGGAAGTTCTTAATCAATGGCAACATTAACGTACCTATCATCAGCATGTGACATTTCGTTTTCTTGTACCATAGGAAGTACGTTGCCTGCCAATACCTTAGTCACGGAATCGTTTTATATTAATAGATTTAGATATCTAATGATTACTAGTAGGTACTATAGGTATAGGTACTATAGTATGCACTGGCATTCTTTTAATATCGAAAACCTGTACACACGTAATCAATAGCATAAGGTCTACAAATGGTCAATTAACTTTGTAGGTACCTACTCCTTCAACTATATTTTTACTATGGTAGGTATAGTACTTATACTAACACAGATTATCTAATTGTAGGTATGCTATTGTGGTTTGTGTTGTTCATGGAGCTAAGATATATAGATAACGCTGTTTAAGACAGTTGACGTCATCAAGAATTTGTTTTGAAAATCATTGGTCATTCAAATTACACACAAAGAGAATTTCTAGGCCGGACTTCTGTTTTACACGCCATAAGCATACATTAAATAGAAATCTCAAAAGCTTTCATCGATTATGTAGACGTACAATTGTCCGAACGTACAATCATTACAAAAATAGCTATTGTCATTCGATAGACTTCATTGTGATGCATCAGGGAAAAGAAATCTCGTGGAACGGAGCGTAAAAAAGGGCAAGTAAAAAAGCAAACGAGATGCGCCTGCGACCGTACGCTAAGATCTCGGTCAGGCGGGAGCCGACTTCTTTTGTTTCCAGTCTCGAATCAGCCAGTGCTTCGAATCTAGATGCTGTTTCCAATTGTTTTTTTTTCTTTTTCCTCCTATGGCTTTTTCTTTATTGTCTTTGCCTTTAAAAAAACAAAAGCCCGGTGGCTTATGGCTCCCCATTGATATGCGACGTTCGAATTGAAATTTAAATATTTGCTCGCGGATACTGGACGGGCTTCATCTTGAGTATTTTGTTTTTAAAAGACGCTGCCATCTTCATATTTATTATGTTATTCGGACTGCGATGCGTTGAGATACGAGTCGATTATAAGCATTTATGTTTGGTATTGACGATCTATGCGTAAAATGTGCTTTTTTTGTCTTTACCTTATAATGCACTTGGTAAGAAAATCAGTAAATAAAACCAAGACGCGATGAAAATGAAATTAAATTTACGAGTTCAAATTATTTTCTAAATTTTTGTCTCATTTTTACAACAGTGCAGTATATTTTTCAAACATAGAATGCAATTTGTCTGTATGTGAAAGTAAAATTGAAATCAACTATTTTTAAAACTTGTTTCTTTACTTTTACTGCAAAAAACAATTTGGACCATAGAATGTTAATGACGTTAAAAGTGAGGTTAGGGGGCGTAGTGACTAAAATGAAACTTTTAAAATGTTCACCGACTGGTTTTTTAAATTTATTTATTATAAAATCTGAAAACTTGATCGGTTATAGATAGAAGTATCAACCGGTGTTAATAAAAACTGTTAAAATTAGAGACTATTTACATTTCAATTTTGAGGATCGATGTTATTAGGACAAATAATGTGTAAAAATTCTGGCTAAGCATCAGTGGGACAGACGTACTGAGCAGACTTAGTCACAGAGTTCCTTCACCTTTATGTAGGATACCCTAATAATCAAGCGTGGCACCAGTTGCTCAACGTTTTCATCGAGTAATATATTTATACTTTTGCTTTCTTTAACTAAAAGCGGTTTCAAATTAGCTACACGTAAAAGTAACACTAAGCGGTAATCGAACCCGTGACCCCTCACCCGCTTAACTCTATTACAACCATAAATAATCGACGCTTGAACACTTTTACACCATTTCGACTTTTCCTACATGCAGCCATAGCTTAAATGAAATAAAGTTTGTGGTTTGAACTCGTTTATTTGATGTATGTATACTGGAGGGGGTGGACTCGAAAAATTTTTAGTTTAAAGGTTCCTTTCATTGATAAGACTTAAAAAAATAGAGAGAGAGATTAGAGCTTCTGCAAAATTAGAGCGGAATCTAACAATATTTAGAGGTTGCTCAAATTTGAAGGTTTTATTAGTAAAATTGAAAAAAAAAACGTATGTTCCTAGCGACACGTATGCGAATAAGAATGAGGAATGTAATATGAAGTAACAGGCTGTATTGTGAATAAAGGGAAGGAGGATTGTGGAGGAAGTGCTATATCACTATATGCTTGGTCTGAAACTAGGTTGATTTGTGTAGCACTAAGTATGTACGTATATGCTAAGTACATCCTATTTTGTACTCATATACTTGCGTTGTTGGTGTTTGAATAAGTACTCGTTCTTATTATTTTTACACTGATTCCTACTCTATGGTATAGAGGCAGTAGGAGTAATTTCCATAGCAATAGGTATAAGAGAGTAGCCGAGTTGTAAACCAATGCAACTTAATGAATTCATTTTTAGTTACCCTTCGCCGATAACTGAAACCAAATTTTACTTGTTATAATATGTTACCAGTTTTAAAGCTCAACAGGATACTTAAACTAGTAATTGATTTGTGCGATGAGTTGAGTACTCATTTAAATACAGCTACTTAAACCGCTACTAGTATATTTAAAATTTAAATTTGCGTTTATTATAATATGCACACTAACCCAGTAAATTGGTTCCTTAGGTACTAAAATCACAGCAAACATACTTCAGCAGCTTATAACAATGCAATAAGGTTCATAAATGGTTATCTGAGCGATTCTACGTATTTAAGAAGCTATGTGTAGGTAATAAACAAACTTATTACCTGTCGAGATTTTATTGCTAGTATTAGCAATAAAATTCCGATATGTATTAAGTTTGACAAGCACCTGTCTTCCATGCATTATCCATCACCAGCAAAAACCGCTCCCGCTGTCCTACTCTGTGGCGCCGCGGTTTAAAAACTATATCCGGTTGGCGACCGGTTTAGTTTAGGTATTTATTTGCATCTATCTAGAGCCTATCAATTAAATTTGATCGCCACCTATTACGGTACAACTTCTAAAGTTGTAGGTATTATTCTGTAATAGCGTATGTTCCTCGGTGTCAAGCACCACTTAAGCTATTTTGTATTTGGGCCTTACTTGAACTGGTCGTATTTAATAAAAGCTCTACGTGTATTTTATTTTGAAAAGTACATGTGTTCTTTTGCTGCCGATAGATATTTTATTTATATGTAAGGTAATTATTTGGATTGCTTTAGTAGCATTTGGTTCGGAAATAAGGATGAGGCTAGGTCGGTTTAAAATAGGCCGCTTACTGAATATTATACTCGGTTCTGGCTTTACTGACTGGTTACTTCTGAAATCGATTTTTACATCGGACATTTCGGACGTATTGTAACATCGAGGTAAATATATTAAGTTTTTTCGTTCACGCGATTAAGTACCATTTTGGTTTAATAATGAGTGAAATCGTGAAAGTAGTTATGAGTACTACTCACGTATACTTAAATAAATATAAAGTAGAGTGCATTATGCAACAAAATCGCCATTTTTGACAATCGACTATAGTTGGACTACCGTAAAACGGTCCTACTTTGCTCCTACGGAGATAACTATGCTCCAACGCCGAAAACATATTTCTAGCTCTGTTATTTGTTTCTATTGCGGTTCCCTTTTTAGGAGAAAATTTGGTCTAACTTTGTTCCAGAAACGTTTAGTATTTAGGAGCAAAGTTTTGCCGCGTCAATGGGTAACTTTGCTCCGAATTTATTGTCTCTATATATTTGACGAAATAGATAGTGGCGTATTTTTTTATTTATAACGCATTAAGAAATACATTTTTCTTGTTATATATAAAACCACTATGTCTTAAAATTAAAAATTGACACAATTATTTCCAATTTTCTAATTTTGGAGCAAAGTTTACGTTTTACGGTACGCTAAGTTCGCACAGGTCGAAAAACAGATTTTATTAAAAAAATATATAGGAATGGCATCATGAAGAAACTACAGCAAGAGGACTATTTAATCTTGGTACTTGGTATTTTTTCATTTTATTACATACATATACCTACTGAAATAGATATCTGGGTCAGTCTTGCACACATATATCTAGTTCCAACCAAACTAAGCGATTTGTTCCAGGATAATTTCTATGTATTTAAGTATTATATTTAAATATGTACATGTATAAAAGCATTGCTTAGTTCGGTTGGGACTAGATCGATTTGTGGAAGACTGTTCTGAATATCTATTTCAGTAGATTTGTAGACACATTATATACTTATTATACGGTAAAATATTTACCAAGTACCAAGACTAATTAATCCTCTTTCTTGTGATGTTGCCATATGCATTTATTTTAATAAAACCTTTTTTGACGTTTGCAAACTTAGCGTAGTCACACTCGCACTCTACCATGTAATTATATTCTAACTTTCAATGCTTTTAAAAAAGTTTAATTGTAAATAATACAATTCTTATACCAAGCTTATACATAGATGGTGTTGTAAATATCGGGGAATAGCTTTTTGTATGGAGAATGACAGTCCTTATGTTTTATTGGTTCTTGGTAGTACCTACCTATAACGTTAAGACATACTAAGTTGGGTATTTTAACATTTATCTGTCTATCAGCCACGGTCATCCACTGCTAGACATAGGTCTATAAAGCAAATATGCACGATAAACTCTACCTATTTATCTCTTATTTGCCAACTTTGATGGCAAACATTCAAAAATGCAGTGACCATAATCAAGAGGCAAATCTTGATAAATTGATATTTGCAAAACACAAACTTAGAGCGAATGAGTCGTCATTTGTTTGACCTATTAACTGAGAGGGACAAAAAATTGGGATTCAAGTGTTCAGTTTTATAAGGAATATGAATACCTAAAGATGCAAGATTGTCAACTTTTTTAATGCCATCATTCATTCAGGTAAGTACGGAGAATAGGTAATGAACGTCATCGTGTACGCATTATGAACCAACGCATCTCCGGCTTCCCAGACACGAACTATTAGCCAATAAGTATAAGATCCAATCGCCAAGTTAAATTTTTAACCCTTATGGTGACTTGAGTCGGTCGATTTTCTCTCATATTGACATTTATTAATCGTCTAAGTACATCACATATGTAAACAAAAAAACCGGCCCTGTGCGAGTTAGACTCGCATGGAGAGGGTTCCGTGTGTTCAAAACAATACAACACGATTATACTTTATTGTACAGACTTCTTATAGGTTTCCTGTAATATTACCTACATAGGTAATAATACAGGGTTTCCTGTATTATTACCTATATAGGTGTAGGACTATTTCTCGTATTTTTTTTTCTAATTGTAGGTCCAATAGTTTCGGAGATGAGGGGAACGGTCAATAATTGCCTATTTTCTTAAATAACTTCAAAACTATTAATGTAAAAATTATAAAAAAAAGATATTTAAGATTTTTACAGTGAGTTCTTTTTGTTTCATATGTCACATGATATAGCTTGTTAACTTTTTTTAAAGTTTCTAGTTGACCCCCCAAAAGTGGCCCCCATGTTTGAAATTCATATATTTCCGTTACGTGTTTGGCCTTGATTTTAATTTATGTACCAAATTTCAACTCAATCGGTCTAGTACTTTTGGAGCAAATTGGCTGTGACAGACAGACAGACAGAGAGACGCACGAGTGATCCTATAAGCGTTCCGTTTTTTCCTTTTGAGGTACGGAACCCTAAAAAGAGTCGTTGTTGGCTTCCACGGCATCAGTTACGTTTGAAATGTGTTTTATTTTATAAAAAAAAGAGGTTATCACTTCGATCTGTATTCTGTATTTTTTCTGATATTATTATTGCCAGAATGTACAGTTTTATAGGTACCAGCTTATAAACGTGTGTGCCAAATTTCATAAGTGTACATCTCTATGTTTGTCCACCCATATCTCAAAAGACGGATAGCAAAAAATTTTTTTTAGTAAGAACAAGGTATAGTCTAACTTAAAAGAACTGTGCAAGTTTCATCAAAATCGGTTCTATAGTTTTTGAGATAGATAGGTAGTTATTTATTTACAAGTCAACTAAAGAACGAGACTTCTAAGCATTACACTCACGGACAATTAATTCGGGGCATTTTCTATATAATTCTTCATAGAAATTGACCCGAATTCATCGTACATGAGTGTATTAAACTCTAATATCATAATCTAAATGACCACCTGTGGAGGACTTGCGTATTCATGTTTTCTTATACTTAACATCTAATTATTTTTGGTTTCATTTCAAAAAGTGTCCCTAATTATTTTTTATTACCATGGTAGGAACGTAGTAGGGCTATTCTTCAGAAATATGTCTGCGGGCACCTCATTCATCTGGCCCTTTTTCATACTAAATGTATGGAGACAGATAAATGAGTCGCACACATATTTCTGAAAAATAGCCTAGTAATTAAAAATAGTACAAGAACCTAAATTCTATAGGTACCGTAAACTCAGGTTTTTATGGTGCAGTGCACACAACTACGATCCAAACTATTGTGTACTCTCGTGTAGAGAGTTGCACACTATTTTCAGCCGTAGTTACCAATAAAATGCTCATGATTCACACGACTAAAGCCAAAATTGGCGCAGTATCTACACAATGACATTCTCCAAAATTTGGACCATAGTTGAGTGGATTGGACCATAGAAACCTGAGTTTACGGTACCTAAAATGAATAAGGTGCCAGGAGTTATAAGAACCTACTAATTAGGTAGGTATTTAGACGAGCGTGCAAACAGAATTCACATCTTACCTTCTCTGTCATAATACGAAAAGCATTTTCAAAGTAGGTACTTATCGTTTAAAGGCTTAATCACTCAAAAAGTCACCAATGTCGCTCTTTATATCATTAACCTGTCCATGCGTCCTTCTGTCACAAGGTTCCATATCACTACTTGAGCCAATCTTTTAAGATTGATCTTATTGCATGAATTATATAAAACATATATTAATATTAGTTTAGTACACAAGTAGTTGAAATATTTTAAATTGAGCGATATATGTAGAAAACTTGTTTTATATGCTTACCGTTTTTATCTATAGTCCGACAATCCTTTACTAAAATCATCTAATACACTTAACGAATTCAAATAAATTCCAAAGTTCACACCTTGTCAGTTCACACTTAGTCAAAAACGCCCTTGTAATCACTGAACTAAATTAGGCATGCCTAGCAGTTAGCACAAAATTAGATACACTACACGCTTATTTTCAGTCATAATTGATAAACAATGTCACAACAACAAAAACAAACGAGCTTAAACAAAAGCATGCATAAAATCGGGCATTCGTTCCATTAAAAAAAAAAAACAGTGAAAAATTGCGAACGCCAATCGGCGTTTCGGGTTCAAATTCGGAACTGTCAACGCGTTTGACAGGTCGCGCTTACGCAGACGCGGGCGAGCGGGCGTGCTGTGCGCACGGGCGTCGGCGCTACACTGAGTTCGCGCGCTTTTCGACTAACACAGCCTCTCACAGTATGGGATGCATTAGAACACGATGCTCGAAAACTTACGGATACGATATCACGTGTATCAAAAGTTGACCTTTGACCGGGGGTTTGACTGTCCCATGGGGACTATCGCTGCGGTATCGTACACGTGCACTAGAATCAGTCGTGTTAAGGTTTAGAATATAGAGTATTTTATTCGTTTCTAAAGAGCTATCTTATAGAGCTGCTTTATATTTAGTACCTACTCAGTTGACTTAGTAGATATCTAGCACCAATACAACGTGAGTTTTCAGGGCGAGAAGAGAGAAGAGAAGAAGAAGCACTAACTGCTAAGCCGTTTTTCACGTGTTTATGGAATGTTTCATATAGCATAAAATTAAAATTTTCTTTTAATAGAAACAATATTGTAGCTAGGTTAGGTACAAAATACTAACTCGTTTAAGACCATCATCGACACAGTAAGTCAGCACTGTGGTATTTTGAATATAATCAAGTTAGCAGAAGTGACTTAGCATGTAAGTGACCATCTGCTTCTGACGCTGGTTGTCCCCATTACAATGGTGCCTATATTAGGAGGGAGTGACAATTTAAATATAACTATGTATTATGATAATACTTATAAGAACATCTAGGCTCACCGGATATTATTATTGGCTAAAATAGACAAAAAGACAGCAGTTAAAGTTATGAAAAAACATATTTTACACATACTCGTATGGAGTAGGCTGAGCACTGCCTTAAACTTTATCAATACTGTGCATATTGCTATATCCATTTGATTGCTTAACGATGTCACCATTACCAAAGAAAGGATCAGGGACATACGAGAATAAAAGTTATAGTTCTTATCAGTACGAGTAGTAGTATTGTTAGAGTACTAGTAGCCTAGTAAAGTACTAGTAGATTTGTAGAGTACTAGTTAGACTAGTAGTAATACTAACCTCCTAAAATTCGGTTGTTTTGTCTTTAGGAACTTCAAAAAAGGACCTTCTTCTGTACCTCAATAGAACAGCAAAATTCAAGATTCCGTTCCGTGCACGAGAATTGCTGGGTTTTGTTGTCTCACTTATGTTTTTTTGTATATTTTTTCGGTAGATTTATATACAATACAATGATACTTTATTGCACACCAAAAGAAAAATTACAATGCAAACTTATATAAAAACAGTGGTAAACAATAGGTCTTATAGCCAAAGAGCGATCTCTTCCAGACAACCTTTACCTTTACTTTATATACCTACTTATTTGGATACTTGACTGTTACCGAAATTTGTAAAAATGATATAAGATCCTGTTAAAATAAAAAAATAAGGAATTTGCTACCTAACGTGTAAGTAACAGTATGAAGTGTTTCGGTACGCTTTTAGGAAAGTCTAAAAATGTGATTTTAACATTGCAGTACCTATCTCAGTGAGTTTTAATGATATTGAGGTGGTTTTTTTCACTAATACAGTAGAACCCCTTTAATACGATCACGTTTAATACGATTTCCCGCATAATACGCCATTTTACGCCGGTCCCTGCAACTTTCGGCCTGTTTTCATCATTTTTTTCACGGTTAATATGACTCGCGTCCCGCTTAATAAACCATCTAAAACCATATAATGTTAATTGGTTCGTACCTATCTATACTTAGATTGGGAAGCAATCAAGCCCGAAACAATCCATAATTATTTCAAAAAAGCTCCTGCTTTTTTTCGGAAATTATAAGCTTATTATCGTGTTAGAAGGAGTAGAACATATTGCAGGATTTTCCTGGATATTCATCCATAGACAATGTTGCATCTTACGAAGTGCCTTCAGTCGAAGACAATTATACAGGGTGGGAGGGACTATACCGACATACTTTAGATGAATTCCTGGTGGTGTGACGAGTAAATAAAGTTATGTGATGTATAGTCGAAAAACGCTTACTTTCAGAGATATTCATACTTTTTTAAACGAAAAGTCCCAAGTGTGTAACAAGCCCTAATAAATGTGACTAAGATAGTTTTATTAATTTTTTAAAATCCTTTAACTAAACAGCAATTAACCTTCGCAGTATTTGATGGTAAGCGACTACGAGGCCAAAAATTTGACCTTTCGTTTCCATTTTAGCTTTTTTTTTCTTTTTGATAACTTTTCCTCCAGTAAGGACATGTTTATAACGAGGGGCTGAATTTACTGATTTATTTTGTTCCATAAGACTATTAATGTAAAATGACAATATTCGACCCATGTTGATATAACATTATTTACTCGTCACAACACCAGGAATTCATGGCTAAAGTATGTCGGTATAGTCCCTCCCACCCATGTTGATTTATAATGTTTGTTGTGTCTTCTATTCTAAATAAACAAATTACACGAAATAATACTAGTTTTTTTTTACCTTTAATACGGTTTTCCGTTTAACACGCTTTATTTGCTAAGTCTCCTCAGAATCGTCTTAAGCGGGTTCTACTGTATTGCTATTATTGAGAGGTGTTTCTATAACATATCACAGAAAAATGCAGGGGACCTTAAAATGCAGCCAATTAAAATGCAGGGGACCTTAGGAAGTTAAAATCTCCAAAATAGTCGATTGCGGGTTGGTAGGTTTCAGCGTGTACGAAGCGCACACGTCGGCCGCTAACGGTCGGCATCTTCGTTGACTGATGATGACTCGGCTTACCTTGTGCCTGTCCGTTTGACGTGGCGGGTACTGCCACAGGGCCCGCGGAAGAGATAGCGGATTACAATCATGTATGAAAATACTTTTATATCAACACATCAACTTTAGTTTAATAAGTAGTTTTACTTTATTTTAGTCACTCTAGATTGTCACTTTGTAATCCCTTCGTAGCCATTATAGTAATAAAATCTATACAAATACTAAAAAAAATAATTGCATATTACACTTCAGTTATAATAAAGAATGGATGTTTAGAATGGGATTTTTTATCTGCCCTCTGAACCATGACAATACTAATAGGTACTCAAGACTATGCTATGTTTAGATTTGACTGATGTGGATTGGTTATTTGCGGGCTGCTATACACAATAAAACTGGTATAAAAACCCAAGATCATATAGATTGTGATTATGTCATGACGTTTTCCGAAATGGGTAAAGTAAATATTTCGCTATAATTATAAATTGTAATGTTATCTACGTTAAAGTTATAAAATTGACGTGTTTAACTATGTTTTTAAAAGTCCAAATATTTATTACTCAATATATTCAGGTTTCAGGTGTTATTAAAGTTTTTTGAGACGAAAATTATGTTAGACAACGTCTTTGTTTATCTATGACCTAATTTGTATCCGTGTAATGCCTATTTACATTATAAAAGGAGGCACATGATTAATTGATAATATAGGATAAACAATGAAACAGTATCGAGCAATTGTTCTCAGAACTAGAACAAATACCTATCCGATACTTTTTCTGCATACCCTATAGAATAATTATTTTTCTAATGTCACATAGCATTGGCTTTCCGCTTCCGTCTATGACTAAGTTCTCCCCCTTCCCGCATTCGAAGTGGTTCGTTTATTTTTTCAAACGGGATTATTGGGTTATGAATGCTCGAGTTTTATGAACCATAGCTAATCGTGATGCCTTTTTGTGTTCAAAAGTAGATCTGTCAATAAGAAATGTATTAAAATAACTATTAGTAGTGTGAACATAGCCCGGTGTTAATGAAGGTTGTGGAATTAACGGGCGTGTTGACGGTTCTACATTCTACGTTTACGATTGAAGGGATTATTATGTCATAGTTTGGAACCCGTTAAGAAGAAATATTAGTATTATCAATTATTGTTTATATTTTCAGCATTTTTTGTGCGTTAGGGGTTATAACTTAAGTTGAATAATTATTGAAAGTCTTTAAGAACTATTGCGATTCAGAATTATTGGATGCAAACATAAAATGGTTATTTGGGTGAGACTAATCAGCCCATAAATAATTTACTGGAAGTTTAAAATCACATATGTTTCGTAGCCAAAAAGAGAATTTTCCCATAGGTAGTCCTTTAATGTTGCAACAGATCCGAAACAGCGTGCCAACTAAATATATTTTGTGTGCGAAAATCGCCACTGAATAAATCAATACAGACAATTCACACGACATATTATAACATTATTATTCGTTTTGTCTTTTCAAAACTAGTATTATGAGGTTTGTAAATGTTACGAGTACGACCCAAGTAAAAGACATCAACGCATTTCAAGTGTTATGTTGCGTCATGTATTTAAAAAACGTATCGATTCAGCACTATATTGTTGGTTTCTAGTACTGAGAAGAAAGGGTAATATTTGTAATTTAAAAATAAAATAATACTTACAATTTTTTTATGAAGAACCCAAAGGTAACTAAATCTGTATTGGAATTTCGATAAGACGTTGATTGAATGTATGCAGCATTTCTATGGTTTTCACTGATACCTAAAATCATTATTGTTTATATTTATTTACTGGGTAGGAATACTATAAGTTATAGTTTTTTGTATATCGGGGCAAATTTAATCAAACATATCTGAACAAATTTCATAAAAATTTGGACATTGTATGTGAAAGCGTTTACACGCGTCGCAAAATTGCCTCATCAGTTATCATTGCCTTGAAAATATGACAACATTGCGTCACAATGACAACGGTAAAAAAAAGGGCGAGCGAGACGCCACCACACCCCGCGTTTGTCATTTCTACTTCAAACGCAACACTCGTCACGGATCACCGCGAAAGACTGCCCACTTTAAAGTCGTAACGCTCAAACCGCACCTGTCTCTTTTCCTCCTACGCGATGTTTAGCTCTCGGTCAAGAGAAAAGAAATAGCGATACTGTTATAGATTTTTTAGATGAATTGTGGAGTTTTTGTCAAAAATATAGATCAAGCGAGAAAAAAATGTGTCGTTGACCCCGGGTTCGTGCGAAATGGGTTTTAATTGTGGAAGTAGATTTTACCTTGTTTTTTTCGTATGCCAGAATACATTTAAGTAAAAATTAAGGAGGTAGGGTTGTAAAATAGTACAGTCGAGTTCATCATTACCTGAGCAAAGATTGAACCAAAAATAACTGAACAAGATCCTATTGTCAGAAGCATAAGAACTAGATCAGATATTTTTGATCCGTTTTTTGCTCAGATAATGATGAACTCGACTGTACCTTCTAAATAACCTAGGTTAGGTATATTATATAAATCTGTGGTGCTCTACTTTTCAGCAATATCTGTCCAGGACTAGGTACTTGTATTAGTTGTATTTATACTTTCTTAGTTTCTATTTTCTATTAAATGTGCATTATCCGTTTTCCAAGTGTTCTGAATGTTATAATTACGACAACTAGTAGAATTTACCCGCGGTTCTCCTCCACGGAACTCCTTACTCAGTTTTAAAATATTTTATGTCTCAATTCAGGATCTGGTCTACTTGTAGAAAAAAACAGATTAATTAACCCATTCAACTGGTAAATACCGCATTATTTAGTAACAAACATTTAAACCTTCTAACATCCAAACCTCTAAAAGGAAGGAATAGGCTTCGGCTTGCGTACGATTGGTCAACAACAAATCAGTATTTTTTTTATTTAACTTGCAATGTATGAAAGTAAGTATGTATGAAACTATGTTTGTTCGGGTGGAATCTTGCAACTCAATTTTGAAGCAGATATCTGCAACCGGTTGAGCTGAAATTTTGCAAAAATGTGTAAATCAGATGAGAATGCAATATTATGACATGGAGCTGATCTGATGATAGAGGCAGATGGTAACCATAGTATCATCTAAATTACATAAAATAAATTCACCGTGTGTGAGGTCATTTGATTAGTTGTGACGTGCAGTTTGCGATTATACACAAAAAGTACTGTCGGCAATAAAAATTTGTCTCAAAAAAACAGTTCTTGAGAGAAACTTATTTCTTTATGCCTGATACTGTATCCAAAAGCTTTCTTATCTATTTAACTTTCTTATATCAAAAGCAAGGGGAAAAATGTATGGGGCTCATACTAACTTTTAAGCTTAGGTACTTAGGTACTTACGAATAGAATTCCGAACAGCCGTGAAATCTACACGGAAAGATAAAATGTTACAGTTATTGCTAATCCAGACATTATATATTACACCATAAATGAAAACATGTCGGAAAACAATGTAAACAATTTACTTATTTTTTTTAAGTTGACGAAATTAGAATCATAAACAAACAATAAATGTTAAAAAAAACTGGAACTGGACTGCTGGATCTTGATCCAGCAGTCCAGTTCCAGTTTTTTTAACAAGTTCCCGCAACTCACAAAAAAATGAAGTTCCATTCACTTGCCACATAGAACTATAGCTTTTGATACTTCATAGATATAGTGCCATTAGTTACATAGGTATAGGTATAGGTAGTTCCAGGAGAATTGAGGTGAATGATTACACACACAGCTACAAGAAGTATTCATTGCAAAAAAGTGAATGAATGAAATTAATGAGCGAGTAAACACAAGGCTATAGTTTAAAGACACTTTTTGGTTTATCTTGCAATTCAAAAGAAAAAGGAACAGTAATTTCAAAATCCCGCTGTCATTACATGTTGTTGTGTGTGTGACCTCAACTCTGGTGTAACTATCTATAGTAAGGTGGTTGTTTGCACAGTAACGTTTTAACTCTGCATTCGTTGGAATCTATCCAATTAGTAGATGTGACTAAGTAAAAAAGTGATCAGCTACTTATTGCCTGTAAAACCTTGCGTTAGTCCAAAGGTCAGTAACCAAAGCACTGACCCTTTCCCACGGCCGTTGCCATAGCAACCGATACCCTATCACTGGCGCGGGCGCAGCGTAATTTGTAGCCTCGCGCAGGATTTACTGGTCAAGAAAAGTGGAGCTTTCCTAGAAACCACCATGCTAGTAGCATACCTATATTTAATGTTGTACTCTTATTTATTATCAATCAAACTACATGTCGATCGATAGGCTATTTTACTGAACCCTAAATTTGTTAAAATTACATAAGATCATGTTAAAATCAGCAAAATAATATGTTGAAGTTTCGAGTTCGATACCTAAAGTGTAACTTGAGCCTTCTTGGGTGGGAAAGTGGGAAGATATTCAAAACTATTAATAACATTGAATGTTCCATACAATTTATGGTAACTTTGTTATGTAACTGTTAGGATAAACGCAAGTTTTAACATAGTTGCATGACAAATGCCTACCTATAACCGTGTGACAAAACAATACCAACTATTATGCTTTATTAGTATTAAGTATTTTATGGAAAAGTCTAAAAATGTGATTTTAACATTGTTGTATCTTGGTGAGTTTTTTTAATGTTGAAGTAGTGTTTATTACTAATATTTCTATTACTGAGAGGTTTTTATATCTATGTACCTAAAATAAAAAATAGCCTATTTACAGTAGAAATATAGCGTAATACATTTTCGAAATGCATTTATCAAGTTATGTTACCTATGTCACTTTGCATAACAAAATCTCATTCATACTCACCCTTGATTTCTTCTCATCATCATCATTTTCAGCCCAGACACGTTTCTGAATACAGGTCTCTCGTAAGACTTCCACGATGAACGGTTGCACGCTTTTCGCCTCCATTAGACCATCTTTTGCGATTTCTTCTCCGTCTCCTTTATAGCGCTAGCCTCTGTCTTTTTCAGTTTCTTTTACATGCCAAATTTTTTACTTCCTTCTTTGATGAAGCATGTTTCTTGACTTTTATTTGCCCCATGGATGTCGCTGTAGGTCGTCATCTTTTTCCTTCCCTCTTCTAACAAGTTAATTAACAAATACAAACAAACAAATAACTATCGATTCTAACTCAATCAAAGTAATCCTTTTAATCAACCCCAAAAAAGCCAACTAGAATTCTTGGAAACTCCAATCACTATGGAGCGTGAAATGAATTAGAGACGTGCAAACGGCCCATTCTGTGCCCGCTGCATTGCTGCGGCGTGGTCGGCTGTGACCGACGTGTTTTGAACGCCTGGAGTGCCTGACGTGCCAGGTATCCTCTGTCGAAAGTAGGCACTTACCTATTGAAAAAATATCTACTTAACACATCATTGGTGTGCATGCTGATTTGGGTGATGGATTCGAGATCATGTGGTCCAGGATTTAAAACCCAGAAAAATTGAGGGAATTGGAGCAACTGGTTGAAAAAGGGTATCATTTAATCGATCAGCAAAATATTCATATTTTGGTCAGCAGAAATTTGTGTTTGGTCAGCCAAAATAGCTAGTTGGTAAGCAACTTATGGTTAGCAAACATTTATAAATCAGGCTGCAATTAATGATATACTGAACTGCTCTAAATTATTTTGGTCAGCAAATTAAATATTTGAGCTGCATTAAGCGATCTACGATTAATCAAATTTTGGTAAGCAATCAGTAGGTAAGCAAAATATTTCATTTTGTTCATCAAAAAAAAGGGGGCAATAAAACCTAACTGGTCATTCACAAAATGGGCGCAACTATTCTGTCGCCAATCGTGTGCGTATTTTGTCATACGGTAATTGTCAGCTGTCAAGTAGCAGGTGTCACTGTAATATATACAGGGTGTCACTGTGATATATACTGGGTGTCACTGTGATATATACAGGGTGTCACTGTGTTATATACAGGGTGTGACTGTGATAGATACAGGATGTCACTGTGATATATACAGGGTGTCACTGTGATAGATACAGGGTGTCACTGTGTTATATACAGGGTGTGACTGTGATAGATACAGGATGTCACTGTGATATATACAGGGTGTGACTGTGATAGATACAGGATGTCACTGTGATATATACAGGGTGTCACTGTGATATATACAGGGTGTCACTGTGTTATATACAGGGTGTGACTGTGATAGATACAGGATGTCACTGTGATATATACAGGGTGTCACTGTGATAGATTCAGGATGTCACTGTGATATATACAGGGTGTCACTGTGATATATAATCAAAAAATATAACCCTAACCTACCTATTTTTGGGAGCCGTTTCGTTTTTAGGGTCATCAAAAAAAAATAACCCTAACCTACCTATTTTTGGGAACCGTTTCGTTTTTAGGGTCATCAAAAAAAAATAACCCTAACCTACCTATTTTTGGGTGCCGTTTCGTTTTTAGGGTCATCAAAAAAAATAACCCTAACCTACCTATTTTTAGGAGCCGTTTTGTTTTTAGGGCCATTAAAAAAATAACCCTAACCTACCTATTTTTGGGAGCCGTTTCGTTTTTAGGGTCATCAAAAAAAATAACCCTAACCTACCTATTTTTGGGTGCCGTTTCGTTTTTAGGGTCATCAAAAAAAATAACCCTAACCTACCTATTTTTAGGAGCCGTTTTGTTTTTAGGGCCATTAAAAAAATAACCCTAACCTACCTATTTTTGGGAGCCGTTTCGTTTTTAGGGTCATCAAAAAAAATATATACAGGGTGTCCCATAACTGACACGTCACAGTGACACTGGAGGTAGACCAGGTCAAGAGGTACCAAACCAACTTAACATGACCCCAGTAAAAGAGGCTCTGTATATATCACAGTGACACCCTGTATATATCACAGTGACACCCTGTATACATTACAGTGACACCGTGTAGTTAACACAGTGACACTCTGTATATATCACAGTGACATCCTGTATCTATCACAGTAACACCCTGTATATAACACAATGGCACCCTGTTTATATCACAATTACATTCTGTATCTATCACAGTAACACCCTGTATATAACACAATGGCACCCTGTTTGTATCACAATTACATTCTGTATATATCACAGTGACACCCTGTATACATTACAGTGACACCCTGTAGTTAACACAGTGACACTCTGTATATATCACAGTGACACCCTGTATACATTACAGTGACACCCTGTAGTTAACACAGTGACACTCTGTATATATCACAGTGACATCCTGTATCTATCACAGTGACACCCTGTATACATTACAGTGACACCCTGTATATAACACAGTGACACTCTGTATATATCACAGTGATATCCTGTATCTATCACAGTGACACTCTGTATATAACACAGTGACACCCTGTATACATTACAGTGACACCCTGTATACAGGGTGTCCAGTAATTAATAGCCAGTAAAAAGATTTTCATTTGTGACCTACACGATCATTACAGTGAAACACGAGACCAAAAACTGAAAATTAAGAAAAGTGTGAAAATCTCGAAAACCAAGGGACTCGATTTTCTGAACCAGCCTAAGGTGCCCTCTCAGTGGTTAGAAAATTGGCTATTAATTACTGGACACCCTGTATAACACAGTGACACTCTGTATATATCACAGTGACATCTTGAATCTATCACAGTGACAACCTGTATATAACAAAGTGACATCCTGTATAGTGATATCATAGTGACACCCAGTATATATCACAGTGACACCCTGTATATCTCAATTAAATTGCTTACAGACATGTTTTCTCTGCTGACAGTGACATCCTGTATCTATCACAGTGACACCCTGTATATAACACAATGGCACCCTTTATATATCACAATGACATTCTGTATATATCACAGTGACATCCTGTATACATTACAGTGACACCCTGTATATAAATAACACAGTGACACCCTGTATTTATAACAGTGCCACCTAGTATATATCACAGTGACACCCTGTATATCTCAATTAAACTCTCTGCTGACCAATTGTAAAATCTTGCTGCCTAAGTTATTATTTTGCAGCTTGACTGGTTATTAGGCAGCCAAATGATAAAAAAAAGCAGATTAATATTGGTTAAAATGTTAACCGTTTTTAAATTGTTTGCTGAACAAGAGTTGCCGCCCGATTTTTATTTATTGCCAGCCAAAGCTTTGTATGCTGCCCAAATGATTTAACTGCTTATTTTTTTTTGCGGATCAATTTTAATAACGGCTGACCAAAAAATTACTTTTCGTTGAAAAATAGGATGACTTAGGTATCGCCTCGGTGGCACAATTGGTAGTGCACCTGTCCCGGAGAGCCGTTGGAGACGCAGGTTCAAATCCTGCCCGAGGCATACAATTTTTCAATTTTCACTTCTAAGTATTAAACTTATTTGGAATTCGTTGGCAGACGTTAGTGCTATAATAAAAAATCATATTAAATCCCAGTGGTTGCGATGTGCTAAGTTTTTCTAACTTAGGAGTATGTGTACCTACTTTACCTATTCAGGAGTGTTCACAGTAAAGTAAGGAAACCTACCCATTGAGGTAACTTAATGAGTAACGGAGGTTAGATGGCAGTCACTCCTAGGTAATAATCTGACCTGCTAAATCAACGATCTTGGTAAAACAAAAGAAAAATAAGGCCATAGCATAATATTTTATATAATTACATGTAAAGCTATTTAAGTTTGTCCCTTTTCAAGCAACTATATGTTCAAATATGGGGTAGTGAGAAGGAAAATAAATGGCTTCCAAAGGATAGGTTTACTTTATCACGCGGGTGAAGCTGCCGAAAGTGATGGTAATTAGGAATGATTTAACACGTTCGACCTTTCCATCAGCAATTTGATTGACAGTCGATTGCGATTAAAAATTCCAAAATCTTTGTTTAACATCAATAAACGGAATACATAGTGAATAATCTCCATTATTTTTTGTATATTGTTGTGATATATCCTTGTGACCAGTATCTATTAGCGTCATTCAAAATAGTCAACCTGTGTACAGAGTAAGCATCTTAAAACATTTTAAGCATTCCTGTGACATGATTAAGACTTGGGATTCCATCACATTGTGTCTTCCACGGCAATTACCGCGGGAATCCACAGAAAAACCGAACTTCCGTAAATGCCAAGCATGCCGCTCTACCGATTCGTTCTGACAAAAACCGGTAACAATCGGAATCGGATCCCAAAATAACTCGGAGTTCTATTTTTACATGACCTTTCGGGGTTCTTCAAATGATGATACGCTGTGAAAGTTTTTGCGATGAAATATGGCTCCTTATTTTACGGACCAGCGAGCTGTCTGAACCAACTGATATGATTGTTATTTAATAGTATATACAAGGATACAATCAGTAAGAATATTATCAAATTTTTCACCCATTGTTGGTACTTAATTACTAAACTAAATAAAATTAATGCTTGTAAATATATAACAAAATCAACCATCGGTTTACACACGATAAACAAATATGCTCACCTTAATCATTCATACCTCCGTTTTCCAAAAAAAATAGGTGATTAAAATAAACTCAGTTTTCCTTGGAGTATACTCAGCAGCAATATTATCTGAACACGCGAAGCTTTCATAAATATCTGCACACACTCTTTACGTCCATAAAAATAGTCACGCTTAGATAATTACGAATGCTTTTTGCTTATTATTGCTGCTGATATGTACTTAGTAATGGGCTAGACGACTAAAAAAACTGTTTAGTCCGTCAGTTAGATTATTAAAAAATATTGCACACGTATTTTTTCTTTTGTTTGACAAACAAAAAATTACGAGGATAGAGTGCTTAGAAGTTTCGAGTGACGTCACTCCTAGGTACAATTTTCACCTAGGAGTGACGTCACAAGCCCCCACTCCAGAAGTTTGATTAAATACGTGTCCCATATTTTTCCATAATCTAACTGACGGACTAAATAGAATTACATATATAGTTTTAACCCAGTCGTCATCCCTGCGGTGATACTGAGTGTATGTACAGTCAACTGCAGAGAAAGGTAACATCTTGTCACACTACGAATGTATGACAGGGGGGGTAGGTTTCTTTTCTCTGCACCTGACCGTACTAAATATGCGGGATCCTTTAGGCGTAAAGCTACATGGTCATATCATTGGCGCTAAATAGGAAGTGAAAACACCACTAAGTTATAGACAAGAAACAATAAAATATTACATGATTCATACTTATTTATTATTTTTCTCAAACCTGCACCCATATGTTCCATAAAAAACGAAACAGTATTGAAATCGTTGCGATCATAATTCAATAAGGAGTAAGTACCGCGTTGAAATTGGTAAATCACAACAATGCGCGCCAGAAGGCAAAGAAACCACGTGCGTTGAAATATGGAATCCTGCGCAGCATTCAACGCACATGCGCGGGAGAATAAAACAGCGTGAAATTGAATTAGAGATGGGGATGGGTTTAATCGATATATTTTTCTAGAATGAAGTTGTTTTATTAGGTCTTCCTATCGTAATCTATCGAATTGATTATTTAATAATTCTTGTAATACTATATTATGATAATAATGGTTTAGTGTTGGTACAAGAATCACTATTCACGTTGTGAGCTCTGAAAAATAACTTGCCGTTTGACATGACTAAATGGCAAACCATTGCCACCAAAGTGCCTTTCAAGTTCGTTGCTTTTTTTCTGGCCTGGAATGTTCAGTAAAGAAATAGAGAGTCTCACGTAACCCTATTTTTGTGTCGTAACATTTAGATGACATTACAAAAGGAAGATTTTTTCTGCTTTAAGACTTAAAGCCCAAATTTTCTGTTTATAAGCTCTATAATTGTGTAATTAGTGCCAAGATTAAGTTTAGTCGTTTGTTACTGATGCTGTCAGAAATGATAGGATAGAGAGAAAGAGAAATAATCATCAAAAGTCCTTCAAGTATCGATATTCAATTTATTAATATTAATCGATATTTAAATCGATGCAGATCGCGACTAGCAGTGCGAATCGCAGCGCATAGCTACGCGGCTGCTCGGGAATCTCGCGTTACGCAGCCTCAGACTCCGGCGCAGTACACAGGAGTAACCAGCGCGGCAGTATCCTGACACAACATTGTATTCTTCTTGATAAGAGCGCCATATCCAAAAGCGCCACCGAGACGGTCAAATGGTTTGATTCAAACCTTACGTGTTTGATGAAACCGTTTGATATCGGTTTGAAACTACGAAATCCACCACAAAACTAAGCCGAATTTGTTCAAACGCGTCGGAACACGATCAAACGGCGCGTCAAACACAACAAAAATATGAAATTTCATCAAACGGGCTTCAAACCCGTATATGTTTGACAAACCGTGGTTTGAACGGAACACAGGAAATAGAATGGACAGACTGCGTTGCAAAACTTACACCTTTTTACATGTAATATTTTTGATGGGATCTCATTTCTTTTTGTAAGTGGTCTTCCTTTATTATTACATTCCAATCCATTCTATTTCCATATTTGAACTACAAAAGTAACTTTGTAATAGCATGTATTTGTATAGGATTACAAACTTACTTATGCAGTTTATATTGATGATTATGAAATTGGAATATTTTTAGGTCTTGCATGACATGATAGCCTAACAGGTAAAAATTTTGAGCTTGTGTGTCTGCTAGAAGTACCTTAGAATTATGGTGATCATCAGTCAGTCAGTCAGTCAGTCAGTGACAAAACTAAAGAGCTTTGACGTGCAATAGTTGTTAAACTACACGTTCAAATTAAATGTTATTGAAAAAATATTTAAGTCTTATTATGCTCTATATATCCCTGTAGGTAAATTCAAGGTTTTTAGATTTAGCCAGCACAAAACTACAGGAGGCTGAAAATGGCTTGAATGGCTTTGAAAAAAAGATGGTACGGCCGTGCCTTTGTTTTGCTCGACTTGGCGGGGCACTACCTTGCCTCCAGATATTCATATATTGCTCCTTGAACTAAGCAATTGATCAATAAATCTCAAGTAACACTGTAGTTTCGTATCTTACCTGGTAATATTACCGGTAGCATTGGGAAAATACCCAGTATCATTGAGAATGTTACTGGTAAGATTGGTAATTTACTAACTTAAAAAAGATTCGTAACTTTTATCATTAAAAATCGGTGCGATGTAAACTCTGTTAGTACTTAACACGAATAAAACAGATACTTTCTAACATTTTTTTCAATATTACCCAATCTTACCGATCGTGGGTAATATTACTGGTAATGTTACTGGGAATATTCCCGCCTTTAGTAAGTTACCGGTAGCGACCCATCACTACTCTGAACACTGATAAACAAATGAACATAATTAATCAGAATCATTAAAACAATCTTAATATTTTCATTAAATGATGAAAAAGTAAAACAGAAAAACGTATAGTCACAACTACGAGTACGGAATTAGATTGCGGTTTTTTTTTTTACTATTTTATCCCCACTGAATAACGAGTGGATTGCAGAAAGTAATTGTTTTTCATTTTGTATGTATAGAATTTATTTTGGTCTGATCAAAACTTGAATTCGACGTTCTTGAAATGCAAGGTAAGATAGTCATCGGCAATAATAAAATGGCAATGAAACAAGAATTAGGTCGTATTAGATAATTTTACGTAGGTACTTAAATCTAACTTCAATGAAAGTTGAAACTCAAACTCTTCTGCGTCAGTTGCATAAACTCAACTCAGTCAAAAAATATATAAATTCGCGGCCACTCAGGTACAATAACTCTATCTGACGTGTTTTATTCAATTTACTCTGTTTTACCAAATGGTAGACACCGGTAGAGAATCCCTTAAGACATTAAGTCCGCCAATAGTACTTTTTATTATTGTGCAATAAAGTTTAAATAAATAAACTTAAACTAACAAGCTCGTGTACTGCTTGTAGCCATGTGCACTGTGACCAGGCCATCCCACTTTCCATTTCCTGGCTGCATTACAATAGCTTTTTATATCGATTCTTATTCGATGGAAACAATGTGCCTCCCGTATAGGATCGGGAATGTTATCTTCATAAAATATGCCTTTACCTATTGGTATTTTAGGTATCGCGAGGTACAAGGTTTGGAGATTCAAGAGAACTGCCGACATGGCAGATGTTTACAGCTTGTCAATGTGGGCATATTTATTGGATTCATTGCAAGCTCCAATTAGTCATATTTGCTAGGTATTCACAAATATCTTAATTTGTCTAGAAGAGTATTAATTAAAACATAAATGTGTATTATTTATACTTCATACACATACATACACGCTATGTCGAATGAGGTTATTATTATTATTAACAATATAGGTACGTCCTTTTAATACTTTTTTTATATTTGTACAATAAATAGGAGTTTTGTCAATATATATTTTTACAGTGGCTTATACCAACTAAACTTGTTAAAACATATCGCATTAATTGCCTTAAAAATCGCGCATGTTAATTAAATGAAAAACTTTATGAAGTGATTTCCACTTAAACCACGTTTAAAGTGATTTAAAGCGCTCCACGTTAGACAACAGATTATCTTGAGCATCGTAATTTACTTATCGCGATGCTATCCGCCCCCATTTTCTCTCCTACGACTTGATAAGATGAAATTACTGATATTATTGAAGGAGAACCACCTACGAGCGAGCATCGTTAGAATACACACGGTAAGGTTAGATAGCGAGCATTGTGAAATAGCCCTTTATTTGACACCCGTATATCATATTACTGAAATACATATTGTGTTTATATTTATTTATTTATAAAATAATGTGTAATTTAAAAATGCAAACTTGTGCCCCTTAATTCGACAACGGGTAAAATACTAGACGTCCTAAAAACAAAAATCTACACAAAATACTAATATATTTAGGTCTTTTTTTAAAGTTGTAAGTGAATGGAATATTATTATTTTTTTGCCACAAAAAATACGCCAAGGCCACAGGAACGCTTTTCTGTGCGCAGTGTCCGCCAAGATGCTGAGAGGGAAAATCCCGTCTCGCGGAGCTTCGGGAAGTAAATATTTTTACGTAATTTTGTATGACAACACTGAAATCAATTTGCATATCGTCGACCGTAGGCTGAATTAGCGTAAGGGACATTGTTTTGCCTGTCCCTTACCGTAATTCAGCCTACGGTCGACGATATGTTTTTGATTAACAATTGAAAAATGCGTTTCTCTTTAATTGACATTCAAAAGTTTTTCTATTGATGTGTTACATGCTGGCATATTATAACGTCCAGTATTTTTCCCGTTGCCAATGATGCGGCGTTTTAACTCGTTATTTCTATGTCCAACATTTTTCCCGTTGCCAATATTGCTGTGTTTCAATAAACTTATATCATGTCAAGTAAAATACACATTGCCAATTATGCATATTATAATAATATAAATAACATAACTTCCTCATCTATTGATATTATTTTGAAATAACTGAATTGGTCGCAGCTTTTTGGGCTCCGTACATAATGGATATCAATGAGAACCAATTGTACTGAGGCTCTACTTGTAATTTCGTCTGTCTGCCTGTCCATTCACCGGTCTGCCTGTCTGTTCCAGGATCTATTTAACCATAACAGATTGACACTTTAAATATTCAAGAAGTGTATGCTTTATTTGACCCGGTTAGCAACAAGTGATAACAATAAAATAAAGAAAAAAAATAAGAGTGTCGCCATACATGAAACATGGTTCTTTTTGGAGTTTTTTTGCACAGGGCGATACGGAACTCTTTGTACGTAAGTCCCCATTTAGCCAATTGTTCGGTGGTATCATTCTGATAAACACAATCTAAACAGAATTATACCACCAAACAATCGGCTTCCAGGTTCTGCAAAAGTATTTGAGAGGCCGAAAACTTGTTGAATTGGTTCCACAATGCAATGCACTATCAGATATAGAAAGCTCCAGTTCGTCACTCGAACGACTCAATTTACTTGGAGCTTAAAAAAGATTCAGACGATGGATGAAATATTTATAAATGAAGATGAAGAAAATCTTCTTTCTCCAATAATAAAAGCGATCGTAACGGTGAAGTTAATTATAAAACTATACCTAGTCTGTCGTTTATTCCATCATTGGACTCTTCAGTGACGTCTTCATCTCACCGACTTAATCCTGCCATAACTTCACGTGTCATGTAACGTCCCTACATCTGCCAAGCATTCACCTGTCGACACTTTTTTTTAGGCTGGGAAAATGCATTGCAGCATCTCGCCCGGACGGGTACGTGGGGCTCCCGGTCAGTCCCGTATACCCACTACAAACCCACCATTCACCTTCTGCCTCGTGTTTTATATCCGCCGGCCACAATATTGTTTGTCTATGGGTTTTTATGGGTGTCAACTGGGACCCCACCCCTGCCACTCGACCTGTTACGGTGGTGAATCGCGAATCGCCAGCGTGCACGCCTTACCCTCCGTCTGTTGGGGATAGTAAGAGGATTGTCCTCCCGTCTCCGCTTTGCTGCCGCCTTCTGCATCATAACAGATGTGCAGAAGGCGACCATTGCTTTCCAGCATCTCTCGTTGTCGAGCATCTTAGTAACGATGGTCAACAGCGAGAGATCCGAAGCCACTGCTGCGGTATGCTCGTGCAGTTGAGGCTCCCATGCCACGCATTCCTCTACTGTCTGACGCACAATATCAACCGGCGCAATGCATTCGTGGCATGAGGATGTCTCTTCTCTGCACGCAACTCGGTGCAGGTCTTACCAAAGCAGCCGTGGTCGGTGACAACCTGCACCAGATGGAAATTGGGCACTCCCCACTTTCGGGCAACCCACCGATCGAAACTGGGCACGAATGCATCTAGGGCCTCCCCAGCCCGCAGTTGCCGGTGCTAAATCTTCCCTCCACCTCTGACGCAGGGCTGCCCGTCCTCTCCTTCGCACCTCTTTAACTTCCTTCGGAGTCGAGAACTCCCCCGGGCCCTGAGGTCCGTGTGGTATTTAGGCTTCCACGAGGACCTCCACCTGGAGTTCCTAGGGGGGATCACCGGCTATACCCTGCACGCCCTCAACGTGAACGCCTGCTGAGGTTTTTCTCTTATTTAAATGTAAATTTAATAAATATAAGTAAAATTCCTTTAGTAAAGTAACAAACTATATATTCGGCAATGTCCAAAATACTGTACATTCAAACTACCTTCCTATTCTTTTCACAATTGGCAATGTCCAACATACTTGACATACGATTTCTAAGAAAGTATCAACAACAGATTTTTTTAGTTATTTTTCCATTACATATAAACATATAAATGTCCATAAAAACGATAACACTAACTGAATTTCACAATTTTTTTTCCTTGTCGAATTAAAGTATTTATTTTCCATAATTCGTAATAAAGTGTCAACTTTAACATTTTCAATACTAATTTCGAATATTAATTTGAATATTCGAAATTAATTTGGACACAGACGAATTGACCAGACAGGCAGTATATGGTAGTTATATTTATATTGATGCAGTGTTCGCAGCAATAACAACTTCTACTAATTGATACTAATACCTAATACAGGTAAATTTTATTAATTTCTCAAACTTGTGAGGTACGCTGGGTTGTCAATCAAAGTTACGTCAAATTGAAAAAACAATCTAAGCCCTCTAACGTTTATAGGCATGATGACATCGTTGACCTGGCACGCTTGACAACATTGCATAACGGAGTTGTATTTCGATGACCGTCTTACTAGATTTCCGACAGATAACTAAGTAGGTACTTAGCTTTAGTGTAAATTTGGTTCTTACTGCACTAAAATGAACGAGTTTGTTATTAATATCACTTTACGGCAAAATGTTGCAGTATTGGTGAACAGAGTGTTGATTGATGTCACGATTAGTGGAGTGTTTAAGACTGATTTTCCTCTATAAGCATTTTCTAAAATACTAGTATTTTAGTCACAAGATCGGATTGATTAAGAAATTTTCGTGAGAACTATTCATTTAGACAAGATTGCCAAGATTAGTGTCCGTGTGTCGCGGCGAGGACAGGCGAGGAGTCGGGACAACGCGACGTATTGTTCACCCGAGTTATTTAGCGCGATTGAAATTTCAAGGAAACCTGCCTAATGCCGGTGGTTACGTGTGAACCTGCAATACGGCGTGCTTTAGCTTATCGAAAATGACGCGCTGCGGACATCTTTATAGGTAGGTACTTCCTTGCGTTTAGTTCGCTGTCATCTTCGTGGGTGTATCGTAATTTCCATGAAAATATAGGGTGCATTAAAATCATCACGGACGTTCATAAGACAGATTACTCAAGATTAATTTTTGTCATTTCAACCCGAAAACTACCAAATATAAGAGGTGTTTTATCAAGTCGCTAATAATTCTTGTGTGGGCTGGGCTTCTAATTGGACATGCGATTGTAGTTACACTTCTAATTCAATAAACGATTTTTATATCCTATCAACAAACAAAAAAGTTGCTTAATTAATTGCTGCCTTTATCGTTCGATTCTCACACGTCTACGCATAGCTCAACGTTAAACAACTTCTTGCGCACATACCAGCACCATGTCACAATCCGTCGATATCCAGTATCTCCATATAAACTTCAAAACATCCTTACTCATCTCACATATTCCACTAAAAACATACAACGTATGGACATGTGAGTTTTTAACTGGGGCCGGGATCGAACCCGGCTCGTTACTCGCGGTCTAATGAACCGCCACTTCATTAGCGCTGCAAAAACGCCGCCTCCCGCGTGGCTCTATGCATCTTGTATGAGACACAACGGGATGGGCGCTATTCTGCGACTGAAGAAACTCACTGCTTGGCTCAGTAGCGTGGTTCCCTAAGTTATGGGTCGTAAGTGCATATTCGCTCTTTTTATATTATATGATAGCACTGGTGAGAGGAGAAAAATATTGTAATGCGTGGTAGCTGATGTTTTAGAAAGTACTCACCGGAGATAGAATTCATTTGTTTCTTCATTAAACTAATTAAGCAATTTGCAACGGAATATGTTTCTCCTAAGATAATTAATTCAGGATTGTCAGTCCAGACTAAGGGATCTGGTACTACTTTTTTTATTTAAATATTTACTGTACAATAATATTAGAGAGGTTACCAAAGATCGAGCAAATTATAGTTTTTGTTCTTTTTGGGGCATGTTATACACTTAGTTCTTACTTAGAAAAAATGCAACAAACTCATCTCACCACCCTCGCAGAATAACCCCAACCGTGAGCCAGTTAGCCCGACGATGTATTGCGTATTGTGCGCTACAAATTGATTGGCGCATCACAGACACCGCCGCCTGCGCCTGTCACTTCGTCACTCCATGCGCGTAAACCATACCCAACTTACATACCGCAATCCGTCAATACCAAACTAAACTTTATCACAACGCAATAAAGTTTATAAAACCTAGATAGAGCAGCAAAATTAAAGTGGGAAAATGTGAATTCTGGATCAGCTGGACACGTTCTATTTTATATCCTATACACTTAGCTTAAAGTTGAAATTGACTCGATAAAGCTAATGAAATTAATGTTGGTGTAAAAATATGTCAAGCGATACACAGAAGTGTCAATTGTAAGGGATTTCTGCTGATCGGCGTATAATTTTATCGAGGGAACTGCGTTATTTTACTGACTAGTCTGTATATACATGTTCGTAAAATGAAAAATACTGGAAATTATCGAACTAAAAACTAAAGTGAAATGTAAATTAGCATTAGGCAAAAAATTGGTATTTTACGAATTTGTACATACAAAATGCAAGTATTTTTATATAATATGAAATGAGTTTTTGGCATAGCTCAACACAGTACACATAGGTACCTGTAATTATTATTATTTTATGAATACATTTTGTCTTCTGCAAAAATAATGATTTTATGAACATCAAGTTACGTAATATTATTTTCCAACTTAAAATGAACGTTGAAAAACGTCTAACAAAATTGTGACCTCTGGCCCACGCCTCCATACTATCAAGGAACAAAATTATGGAACCGTATTTAAAAACTACTACAATGCTAAGGTCGACGTGCACTTGTTCATAGGAGCTACTCTCCGATTGTGCTCAATACATTACTGGTTCAGAATATTTATGCAGGATAATATTGCTTGAGAGTACGAAAGTTTTAATTATACGTGTCAACAGTAGGTAGGTATTAACTAAACTACCAAGGGGTAAGGGGACTTTTCTGATTATCTTGATTTTTTATCAATGACGCGGTAACTTTCTAAAGTAATGCTTTTACGAATTTCGTAAATTAAGTGTCTTCTGGGCATCTAAAATTGGGTCAATGAAGACAACTTTTATAAAACAAACCACAATTGATGGTCGCATTCGCAAATAGCCGGGGGTCTTGGGTTTGATCCCCGCAAAAATATTGTATCTACTACAACAATTCAGTGCATATTAAGGAAAACGCAAAGTAGTAAGAATAAAGTTTTCATTTAGGGCCGTCTGTATCGGGCCTTACCTATGAAAATGTTAAGCATCTAAAGTGTACTTTCTCATAGTAAAATCCGAACCCCATATTCACACGGCACTATTAGTGACGATGACGTTTAAAATTACAGCTGAAGTTGTTCATTGAATAGCAAGTCCGGCTAAGTATAGTCAACATTTTTATGAGCTTTTTGTTTTCCAATAGCGTTAGATTACTTTATACAAAGGTAATTTTTCACTCTGTCTGTCGATTATTGTGTTGATACTAAAAACCTTAAATATAAATATTAAACTAACCAATGGATGGTCGCATGCGCACAGACCACCAGCGCCGGCACGGTAGCCCGGGGTCGCGGGTTCGATCCCCGCATAAATATTGTATCTACAACAATTCAGTACATTTTTGTCCGAGCATGTCTTTGAATTTATTGAACCTCTGCTACCATTGTTTATTCAATATATGATCTTTTTGCGCACTTCATTACGGATGATGTTTTATTTGTGTAGGAAAATACTAAGGAGGAAATATTGTACTTAGGTAATACATTTTTTTGAGCTTTCTTTTTAAAATCCTAACAGGTAGGAAGCCAATTTTGGACTAAATCTACTTTTTAACCAACTTATCCATCCATTTTGAGTTTCAAAGTGGGTTTAAAAGAGTTAATCTGATTATAAGTAAATAAGAGTAAGTACCTAGAGATACTTTTATAATGATTTAGCCTTTTTTATAACAAACCTAAATTTAACGGCGTAACATATTTCTGGATACTTCCGAAACGTGAAGTAAGATTTAATTTTTTTTCATGTTTTATGTTGTTAGAAATAAAAGGAAAGATTTAATGAAATAACGACTAAATTTATAAGGCCTAGTTCTCAATGTATTGAAATATGTTTATATATACATATTTAAATTAATATATTTTAGGACACTCTCATACAAATTGATAGCCCCCAAAATAAGCAATGCTTGTGCTATGGGTATTTTTTATTATAGCAGCATATTAGATAATGATATACCTGACTGATATGAAAAACAAACTACACATACACACAATACACAAACTTATTCGACGACATCCAGGAAGTTGTACGCAGAGGACGTTGCAAGAGCCTAATCATCGGAATGCTGTTCCTCATAAGGAATCTACTAAACCATAATTTCAATTTCCCAACCAAATAACCTTTAATTAATAATCAATTCGCAACGTCTTATAAATCACAATAGCAAAGGATATACATTAGTAATAATAATTTATGATGCTGCAGCCAGCCTACCCTCCGGCTATCTGTGCGATACGCACCTAATCTAATCTATCTTATGTTATGTTATCTAACACTAGAACACTTCTGAGTGCATAATAAATATGCTTGAAGTTATGGGGTGCATTTTGATAGCATGGTTTTTAGATTTAAAGGAGCATGTGAAGAGGAACTTATTTCTAATTATTTATTTACTTTTATTTTCGCGATTGTTAGACTGCATACTGTAGTTTAAACTCGTCCTTAATATAATTGAGCCGCGAAGCAGTAATTATAGTTCGTAATCGGAGGCCATGCCCAAGTAACACAGAAGCAGTATAACTATTCACTCGTGGGTCTTTTAAACAGCTCTTCGCTAATATAGACTCTTATAACAGTTCATCCGTGAACTTATAGCTGCATAATAGCAAATAGTGTCAATTAAACAGCCCAGTCTGAATAAAACCTGTATAACGGTGTAGAAAAGGTACACATTTCCATCCTTATTCAGCTTTAAGCATCTTTAAACATTATTAGCTGTTTAAGAGCAATTTAACAGAGAACATTATGCTAATTGCTGTATAAGATAGCACACGTGAATATCAATTACGTTGCTTTTTAAGATACCACGTGTGAACCATTATAACGTCTGTAGAGTTATAGTGAAGTAAATGTAGACGTTAATCTTGCTTAGGGCAAATTTTTTCCCGTTATTCAGCTTTAATTCAGCCTACTGATACAAGCTGTATAGCGGCTGTTTAGAAGTTCACTAGAACGCTTATAGCTGTGTAAGTGTTCACGTGCGATATCTAAGACTGCTTTTGGCTGATTACACATCCAGAAGAACCACCAAATACACAAAAAACAGCTTTTGGCTGAATAACGGAACTCAAGTGAGTCATTCTGCAGCCTATAGCTGAAATATAGAATAAAAGTGGTTCACATCGGTTTTGAAAACTCAACCACCATTTTGTTGTATAACCTATAGATTATCGTACTTTATTTTTAGTTATGAGCATGTTTCAACCATAAAATATAATAACATCGCAATTATTTACTCTTATTAGATCAGTAACAACAATTTTAGGTGTATACTTGAAGAAAAAAAAATTACAACTGATTAATATATACTTTCTATGGTGCATATTTAGTGTTTATTTTTGTAAAAAACGTATTATTCGAGGAGCGCGTGAAAAATTTTTTAGATAATATATGTATATAATAACAGTAAAATCGTAATCGCAATCATTTTTCGCCGAGATAACGAAACATCAAGTGCATACCGATTAACAAAATAATATATTCCGCCATTAAGTAAATCAGAAACTTCACACTCTCACCAAAGTATAAAGACAACCAAGTAGTTCGTCTTCGCCGTTTAGGAGCGCGCGATACCAGAGCATGCCTAAGGCACAGGGCTGCCGCTCGTCGGTTCTGTAAAATACCTACTTACTACGAACGTAACTTTTATTAGGTTGACCTCGATCGAACGAACAATCGTTCGAGGTCAACCTAGTAAAAGTTACTTATTTCAATATGAAAGTATCTGATCGCACACATCTGATGTTAATGTTATTAAGTATAATAGTTTAAATGTAAGTAACGCAACGATATTTCGGCTCCTTTCATAAAACCACTCTCGTGTTTAAGGCATTTTATGTATCAATAGAATCAACTACTATTTAATTAGTACACGTTTAAAAAATCTGTTAATTTTACTCATCACTGTCAAACAAAATAATTATCTACTCTATTTAATTGGTATAGTTTGATCACAAAACTATCAAACATTCTATAAACGACTTAAAATATAACATTTATATAGTTACTAATAAAATACACACCTTTCGGGATCCTTAGGAATGCAGAAAAATTACAATTCTGGATTTTGCGCATTATTCTTCAAACATCCGAACACACTGCAGTATATACGTTTTCTATACTTTGCTTCGTCCTCAGACATTTTGAACGTTCGACCGCTTGCGTCGAGAGCTCAGCCCTGACTAAGCACGCGCCGATGCTTGTCTGTGTTGCGTCCGTACACGGCGCGCACACGGCGCGCACACATGCGCGCTCCCGATGTACCTTTTATCGGAACAAAAACTACCGTCTACCGTGTTCTCACTGTGTCACTATCGATGAAAGATCAACAGTCATAATTAATATTGGTGTTCCTCTAACGTCAAATTTAGCGTACGTTCTTGCTTGTACAGCTAAAGAGTGAACCTGTGGAGGTTTAAGATAGTAATAAGGGTTCACATGTGAAACTTAGTCTGAATAAGCAGTCACTTGTGCTCTTTTAAACAGCCGATATTCAGCCCTTATAACTATGTGAACCTTAATACAGCCGTTATACAGCTACTATTAAGCTATTAAACAGCCTTGTGAACTTAAGGCTGAATAATTTGTGCCCAAATTAGATGTATAACGGCTGAAACAGCGCTGTTTCAGCTCTTATTCAGCTTTTAACGTTGATATATTCTATTATACAGCTGTTTTGTGTTACTTGGGTGCTGACGTGGTCCGACAAGTTCGAAGCGACAAGCGAACCGACGTATTTTGATTCCGATTAAGAACAACTATAGTAATAGTATAATATTATTGTCTTCGATTACCGCGATCATCTCTCATTGTAATAAAACAACTACACAAGTTGTTTTATTACAATATAGTAAGGGCCTTATGACACTTGCGATTTGCGGGCGAGTTAGAAGCGAAGTTCCATACAAATGTCGTTCGCCGCGACTGGTTTTGTATGGAAACCCGCCCGCAGCTCGCCACTTAAGTTCATAATTCGTCGTAAGGCGAATTTCTAATTTACCTGTACACCTTTACTAAGAAAATAATAGATCACCATATAATGTGATTCAATGATAATCGACGTTCCGTAGAAGAAAGACTAAGCTCCTTCGTTTAGCGCTATTGTGATTTTATTAATAGTACTTCTTGCATTTGTGATAACAAGTCAAACAGATATGATCGTGTTATTAAATCATGTTCGGAAACAATCATGATTACGGATGTGATTACTATACAATACAGGGAGAACTTACTGATCTAGGTATAGTTTATTCAAATAACGTGGGAAATATCTGTGAGCTACAATTGATTGTAACTTTATTACAGGCATACTAATGCATTCTTTAACATTTGCAAATATTGTAATTATCACTGCCTTTAAAACTAACTCTAGTGCTCCGTTTCCCGAAGCTACGAGTTGCTATTTACAAGTCTAAACCAGCAACCTTGGCCAAACCAGTGTTGTTGTTTTTGACTAATGTGCTAGTTTAGATTTGTAAAATAGTATATTGTAGCTTCGTAAAACGGGCCCCAGAAAAGATATCTTAACTACTTTTACCAATAAAACCTCTACCCGATTAAAGGTATCGCTGCAGATCACTATTATCCTTCACTTATAAAAATAAGCCGCAACACCAGGGCTCGGAACCGGTATTTTGCAAATACCCCGAAATAGCCCAATATTTTGAATTATTTTATGCTTTTTATGTAGGTCTCAACAATATATTTAAGTAAAGACTTCGTATTATTAGATTGTCCGATTAAAAAATAAAATAATTGACCAAAAAACGAAAAGAACGGAAAAATACCAGTATTTTTGTATGGAGACAATACCAATATCCGATCCCAGCGCAAAACAATACAATACATTGTTGTGCTCCAATTTGATAAGTAAAAATCAATATACATAATTGCTACATGCATATTAGTCATTATATTTCGGGATGACAACACATTTAGAACTTTTTGTTTAAAGGTTGTATGTGGTTTACGTCTGTACTTTTCATTTTACCATCAGGTGCTAAGTGCTTGTTAACATGGCGCTTTATATTTTAAAGCCATGAATACCAGTTTTCTCGATAATATTAGCCCTAAATTAATGAGCTTCAAACCCAATGATCATACTTAACTTCGTTAGTCACACAACACTTATCGGTAAATCTTAGAAGTCTTAGACCAATTTCCATTTTGATTTTAAAACTTACACTTATTCTTATTATCGTAGTAAATTAATGTAAAAAATCATGGCCTTGTGCCAAGCATTTCTTTGACAAATACTTTGTTCATTATTACATTAAAATTCAAAACTTATAGTTGAAAACCTTTTCGTTACAATAGCCGCAATATATATTTTTGAAATTAACAAACAAACAAAACAAGACAATAATAAACAAACAAAATAATAATAAACTTAAAGTATATAACTAAATCTAGACTAGTTCTAATGACCTTAAAATTTATAAATCAATAAAAGTTAACTAATTTTAAATTTGTGCCTACTAGGTATATGAAGTACGCGAGGACTTAGGAGGTATACTTAAGCTATTCTTGTGATCAATTATGGTTACACTTAAACCTCAACAAGTATAGGTAAACAGATGCTCATTTGCACCGGCAAACGCCATCGCCATTAGCTGTCCTTGGCTGCCTTTAATAGCGGTGGGTGAGTTATCTCGAATTAATTACTGCGATACCAATCACCGATACATGCATTCTGAGAACGTTTGTCCGATAAGTTAATACCTATTCATGGTTTGCAACATAAGTTTTGACTGAATACGATAACTAAGGGATATTATTAACAGCGTTCGACGCGCTATGTTTGTGTGTACCTACTTTGTAGTATTTTCGAAAATGAATAATTTAACATTTACTTATTTACTCTATTTTCAATGGTTTCATAAAATTTATATTGAGCATTGTTATTAGAATTTTAAGACCATCTGTTTTAGCTAATATTTTCATTATTTTTTTCCTTTCATTATGAAGTTCTGAACTAATTATTAGGAAGTCCAACAAAACTACACAACTAAATACCTGCAGATGTGGATAAGTACCTAAGATAAACTCTCAAGGGCATATGTTTATACCACCCAAACATATCGGTGAAATGTTTCAAACCAAGAATAGAGTTATTCCATGTAGGCAGGAACATGCAAATTTTAGGCAGGAACATGCAAATTGTAGGCACTACGTGTCAGTTAGGCGTATACTGACGATATCGCAAAAGGTAACTTGTTTCTAAGAATGATACTTCCTCTAGTAGAATTAATCCCCGTTGGTACGAAATAACTTCAATTCCTTTGAATTATTGTCGTCATAAGAAAATCTGTGTACGCACTGAGGAGGAAAACCGGTGATGCATTTTGGATTTCATAGAACACCATTGTATGCAGATTTTAATGTGAGATCATAAATTGTACAAGTCAATTGACAAGTGACTTTACATCAGGAAATTATTTCTCATTAACCGTTTATTTATACATATCGATAAACATTAATGAAAAGCTTTTTAACTACTTATAGGTATATCGATTTGCAGCTAAAAATTAGTTATACACCGTGGGCCCGTATAACCCGACCAACTTTAACCATAGATTCTAACAACTATTAGAAGGAAAAAAAGTTATGTGACGTATAGTCGATTAACGCTTACTTTCCGAGATATTCATAATTTTTAAAATAAGAACTCCCAAGTGTGTAACAAGCCCTAATAAATGTGACTTAGATACTTTTACTGATTTTTTAAAATCCTTTAACTAAACAGTAATTAACCTTCGCAGTATTAGATGGTAAGCGATTACAAAGCCAAAATATTGACCTCTCGTTTCCATTTTAGCTTTATTTTCCTTTTTAATAACTTTTCCTCCAGTAACGACATGTTTATAACGAGGGACTGAATTTATTGATTTGTTTTGTTCCATAAGACTATTAATATAAAATGACAAAATTCGACCAATGTTGATATAACGTTATTTACTTGTAATACCATCAGGAATACGTGATTAAAGTTGGTCGGGTTGTACGGGCCCACGGTGTATTGTATATAAACAAAATTTCATAGGTATAAGTAAAAAGTGTTTTGACATCGTAAAACGTTCGTTGAAATTTGCCGCTCTACAAATATTCATGTATGAACTGTAGGTATAGTCCTTTGGTCAAAATTTATAACTTAAGTACTTGAAAAATACCTACTCATTTTGTTCCCATTCTTATGGATCGTACCGTCCTATAGTAAACAGTTCCACCTCAGCTAAACCAAATCCCAAACTCAATACAGCTGGCTACAACCGCGAACAAATGAAAACTCATATCAGAAACTAAGAAAATAAAAGTAAACCGCAGAGATCGCCCAGATTGAAACGTCCCTCAATAAATTTACCACGTGCCTTTAGAGCCTCTCAAAGCATAAAAACACCGCCTGCGGTCATAAATTATAACAACATAAACACCCAATAAGTATTGAGCCTCGAGCGCTTGCAAAAAAAGGGACGGTACGTATTACTTCTCGTATTAAATGCGGGTTCCGCTAGTACATATTTCTTTCTGGGTTTATTATTTAAAGTAATTTGTTTCTTTTGTTAGTTAGCTAGTTAGTCATAGGTGCTAGAAAGAAAAGCATTGATCTATTTCAAAGCTGATCCTTTTGGTTCAGAAGCATCGAACTGCTCCGCGAAAATCATATTGCAAATGTCGATGTCAAGGATGCGAATCCATTATCCAAGACAGTTTAGCTGTTGAATGGGCAAAGTTATTATTGACAGAAAACAAAAAAGTATTTATTGAATATAATGCACAGCAGTATGAGGAGTACTCTTAAAATAAGGTAGCTGGAATAATCGTTTACATGAGACGCGTTACAGAATGAACAACGGGAGTGTGTAGTCAGCCGGGGTAGGATGGGAAAAGAAAGCCTTTAGGACTTTACAATACAAATATAATTAATTATGATATAATAAAATGTATTAAGTAAGACTGTTCTATTACTTCAAATGGCACTGGAACCCCAATGCACCGGCCACTTAAACCATGTAATGGCTAACAAAACAACACCATAAATTTAAACTTAAAGAGGTGTTATAATTAATGTACGGTGCGTAAAAGGATGAACATAAAGGCTCGGTTAATTTCTTATCCCTTTGTGCGGTCAAAATGTCATAATTTGTATGAAATCAACACAAATAATTACACACTTAAACATCTCTAGGCGATTCGCATCTTGAAATTATCTTTCATTTTAAATTCCAACTTGTTAAATTACTGTTTATTAGTCATTAACCTCTAGAAGTTTTTCTTTTGACCTTCTTAAATTAAAATTTGCTTTTAAAAGAAATAATAAAAATTTGTAATGACTTTAAGAATATTATTCTCGTAAACTTTTCAATATTGGATGTAAAATTACAGCGTATATAGAAAATAATCATATAAAATGTATCACTAAACCAATAATAATATTGTCTGACACCGAAACTTGACAGGCAACATCTCTCAAAACCAACACAACAAGAAACTCGGCACGAGCGGCTAAACCATAAAATTGTGTGTCGCACAACATCTTAGTTAGCCAATGATTTATAGAGGCATAACCTTAGCACGGTCGTATCTCCGTCACTCGTGCTACAGTAACAACAATATTCCTCTCAGCTTCAAAGTTTAATTTTGAAAGAGCGAAACTCGTATAGGAAATTGTAAAAGTTTTCTCCTGTCATGTACCCAAAGGAAAAAATAAGTTGGCGCAAAATAGCGAAGTGGAGTCATCGTAATTCTCTCGTTTCGCGGACGTGTTGCTTAGTTAATACTTAATGGTTGAGAACTTCACTTTGAGATAGAGTTATAAGTATAGAAAATAATATTAGTTGGCAACATCATTGCTATAAGGCAAGATTATAGGGACATCTTAATTCCAAAACTTGAATACCTACAACTTACAAAACGTTTTTTTTTTCGAAATGTTGTAGGTACTTGTTTCAATTTACACCACACTACATTCAATTTCGATTGATCGTGTCGTAATGATCTCTTGCAGCACTCTCAGGAAGAGAATAATATCAAATCGTTTAATACTAACAGTAATACCCCGATAAAACTTTTATCTCCCAACACACCTTAGCATTAAGTTATTTCACGCGGATACCAAACTGCTGAGTCCATTAATTGAACTATGTTCTAGTTTACGAGGTGGCCGGTACATTAACAATTTATAAACGTGTTTACAACTAAACCTATGTTTTATTCGACATTGCGCTGATAAGTGTTATCTCATTTTATTTTGTTTCTGTCGGGTTAACACGACGCGCAATAGCTGTCGTGCGTAACAGCTGTTTGCGGAATGGTTAACAGATTTAGAAGAAACTACTATATTAGGATGTTAGTCTGTGATTACTAGTAGTTGGGTGGTAGTGATCGAATCCTTTTTCTTGCCGTGTTAACTGTCCTCGAGTGTATTTTTAACCAAATTCAATGTTAGACAGAAAAACATAATTTGTACCGTAAAATCTTAGCACGTGTGTGTACATGATAGTAGGAATGAATTTTTTCTTTACCCAGATAATACGTAGGTAAAGCTATTAATTGATATGAGCAGCTTCTAAATTCCTGGAGTTTACTTCTGAAGTAGGGCTTTTAAATAGGTCAAAAAATTCCATTGTGCGTAGTTCCTTCCAGGTGCCTGACGGTCATAAATTTAGGTTTAAGCTTAGTTACTTAATTTTATGGAACACATTTTAGAGAATATTAAATTGACCAGTAATATCGTTACGGTACTTGGTGTATTAATTTTACCAATATTAATGACGTCATTCCAATGTTTTGCAGGTGTACATTTCTATAAAATATTGTAAATAGAATAAACCGTACGAATAATTTAACTAAAATCTTATAATTGTAATTTGGGGACAGAAAACAAATGAAATAGGTACATTTTACTGTTTCAGACTTCTACACATACAAGGCAGGTATGTTTACTCAACCATAACATAATCTGTCGCTGAACTACCCGCTTCTGACCGAACAGTAGTTTTTAAATACTGCCGATACAATTTTTATGGACTCACCGTCGACAATTTAAACGCACTGTTACAAAATATTTAATAAAGCTACAAATATATGCAATAAAGTATTAAAGGCCCCATTGATTGACCAATCTATTGTCCTAAATACGAGCAGTAAACCGTAACGGCTCTATCACACTCTGCCTGCAGCTACCTCTAAATTTGGTTGACACTAAAATCAGTTGATTAACAACACCCAGGTGTAAATCTTAATTACTAACTGTCCCACACGTAAACACCAAACGTTTTATGTGTAACAGTATCTCATGTTACTTGGGACTTTCTTCCTTTGTAGAAATGCTGAGCAATTACTGGACATTGTCATTATGTCGCGGTTGCCGCCCCGCTCGAGATTGAACGATATATCTTGCGTTTTATCGACATTTGCTTCCAACGACTGGCCCAGATATGTAGTATCGACATTGTTTGGAATTGATTAGAGATTCTTAATTTACGTTGACAAATTAGACTCAATGCTATCGTGGTTGAGTCAGAAACTAGATTTCTGGGCCCGATAGAAAATTATTGATCCAGAGGTACCGTGTAATTATTGCAGTTAAGTTAATGCTTGTACTTGTTGGATTTCTAGTAACCGACAATATTTTGGCGATTAAGAAATCAGGTATATAATTTACGCAGAGAATCAAAATAAAAGATTTATAAAACTCAACATTTCTAATTGTTAAACGGTTCTTTCGGGTTTTTATATCAAGTGTTAATATGGCGAGTTAAACTAAAATGAACCTTAAATCACCTTTAATTGGTCTGAATGTTACTCACACAAATTTTTTTTGGCTGATACCGAAAATTGACGTTGGAAATTTCCGCATCCAGGGCGCGTGCGCTATCAAATAAAAAAATCCCCAAATGTTGGTTTAAATACAACATGTCTTTTTTAAGATTGTTCAGTCGCCAGGGTTTCAAGCGTTTATTCAAATTTAATCAGCATGACGATTGATTTGCAGAACATAAGAAAATTGTTTAAGTACATTTTCTAATTACGTTTTATGGTCAGTAGGTACTAAAAGTAAGTAATTTAATTACACATCTGTGACACTATAAATATGGGGTAAAAGCCGGCAATATGTCAACCGAATGTCGTTCCAGAACGAATTTGATTGTATAATAACATTACTGGTTTAATGATAGCGGACATGCCGCAATAACTGCCTATAGCCACTCGAGTAAATTAAGATCAACAAATTAAATTTCAGACATGGTTGATCGGACTGGATCTAAGATAGTGTTTGGGTAATAAATAGTTATTACCGGTATGTTGACAACATTGTGCATTTATGATTGGTTACATAAAAGGGTATTAAATGCGTGCAAGCTATACGTATACATATTTACGCATTTAGTTTATGGTTTGCGGGACCCTACTTGAAAATAGGGTAGAACGGTGGGAATTGTCTATTGCCTAGCCTACTACTTTTTCAACGTAACCCTTGACATGTAATGTAAGTCATCAGAATCAAATATACTTAGTATTCTAAAGGTTATTAGTTATTTCCTTAAATTGTTTAGGTAAATATTCACGCACATTTGCTATACTTACTTACACTTATATTTATATCGTTTATATATAATAAGCTAATAGTATCTTACTGTTCAAGTGAAATACATTACCTATTGTTAAAATGTTTATAAATTCGATAAAAAGTTTCTAAATTGAAGTAAATTATACCTCAGTCCAGTTTAGATTACAATTTTAACAGTCATTTAGCCCAGATTTCTTCGATGTTCTTTCTGGGATATCAGATGGTAACAAAGCATTAAGTCCACTTATTTCAGTCCCTCATTACGTGTTAAAGATAGCACAACTCAAATTTTCCGCTTTCAAGATGATTCTCTTAAAAATCGCATGACGGATAACACATGATTTTTTAGGGTTCCGTACCTCAAAAGAAAAAAAAAACGGCACCCTTATAAGATCACTTTGTTGTCCGTCTGTCCGTCTGTCAAGACCCTTTTTCTCAGGAACGTGTCTAGGTATCAAGCTGACATTCATTCATACCAAATACCTACTCTGCAGTTTCTTGAAGCAGTGAAAAAAAAACTTATAAGTCTCAAATCAAAAGATACGTTACGGCCGTTTATGCTCCGTTTGCGTCGCATATTTTGACTTTCACAAGGGAATCAAAACCTTTAGGGTACTGCTATTGACCTAGAATCATGAATTTTGCCAAGGAGCAACGTGATGTAGCACAAGTTAATAAAAATATTCGAAAACCGTAAATTTGAAGTAAAATGACAAAAAAAAACCTCTTTTAAGTCAACCTATTGTAAAGGACAGCAACTACGGAACCCTACTCTGAGAATTGCCTGACATGCTCTTGGTTGATTATTTCTCTGGAAATACTTAGATAGCGAAATGAATTACCTACGCTTAAAATTAAATTTGTAATAGTTTATCAAACTTTGAGGGTTCTTCTACTGTTTAGACCTACAAGTCTAAACAATAAGCGAGCCTGTTAGGTTAAGCCAGGTATTGTACGAAAGTGCTAGGTTATCTCTATCGACTTGTTAGCAATTAACGCATACACCGAGGAGGTGTGAGTCCGCAGTAAAATATGGCGGTTTGAGCCATTTCGTAACTCGTTTAATTAGCTTCCTGGGTTACGCAAGGGTTTAGGTGCTAAGTGCAAAACTAATTACAAATTCGATATTTTGTATTGTACATTATAGTGTTGAAATTTTATATCAATTTAAGTCAAGACGTTATATATTCGACGAAGTTTTAAATAGCAAGTTAAAATCATTAATGTTGGCTTTAAATAGCATTTATTTTCTTACGTTAATGTCACCCGCTCTTGTTTTTCGTGATGATTCAATTACTTTTTAAGCCAACTGCAATTGTGCAATTGAAGTACTGTAAAAGTTAGAAACTAACCGAATGCATAAGAAATTAAAAGAAATATCTCAAACTGGTTAGCAAAAGGAATGGAGCATCGTTTTGTTTAAGCGAATTGCATAAAAATCCATGACAGTAACAGCTTCATCTGAGACAAATAAAATAAATTCTGAGTTTACAGTAACGGCCCTATTAGCTCTAAGTGCCCCGAGTGCGGCGAAATACACGTCACACGTTATAGAACTAACAGTTCGACGCCGCTGTCCCATACAAAAGTATGGTCTGTGGAAATTAAAATGTGCGATAAGCAAACAGGCCTACGACTTGTTTTCTTATATGTACATAAATTAAGAGAAAAAAAAACAACTCAAATAACGCAATCAGCGTTCTATAAAGCCATATTAATGAAAGACGTTCATATATTCATGTTACTTTCCGATTTCTAAATATCCGGATCCGTAAAATCCGCTACCATTTCGGTAGCGTAGTAGGTAACGCGCCTGTGTTGGGCCCGGACAGCCGAGGAGATGCAGGTTCAAATCCTGCCCGAGACATATAATTTTTCAATTTACCTTTTCTAATAAAAATTTAGAATTCGTTGGCAGTCGTTAATGCTACAATAAAAAAGCATGTCGTCGCTACAACAACAAATAATAAGAATGATATAAAGTTAAAAATAAAAGAGCTATACAAGAAACGTGTTTTTTTTTTGGCGTCTTTTTACTTGATTTTAGTAATGGTAATAGGTAGATGCTTGATAATGTTTACAGAATGTGTATTTCTATTGCCGCTATAACAGCAAATAATAAAACAAAAAAAGTTTAAAATAAAAAGGGGTCCCCATACATTTTTTCAGGTGTAGACTTTGTGTAGATTAGATCGTGTAGATTACTGCAGATAATTAATTTTTATTTATTACTTGCTATTATAACTTAACACTTAACTTGCGAATTCTCAATGTTTTAATATCTTTCTTTTTTTAAAGATTTGTGTGGAATCTTGAGTCCGCTGAAGCGGCTTAAGTGGAGTATACAATAAAATTTAACTGCACAAACCACATTGTGCCGCACAATAGCAGGGTTATAGAAACGTACTATGATTATGGCTAAAATAAAAGGTTATGGCTACTTTCCAATGTGTAGGACAAGGACGGTAGTTAAGGAATGTGTTGCCAAATTCGGTATGAGATCATTAAATTTATAGATCTAGTTAAGCTAGTTAAGAGACCCAGGTGGGTCGATTTCAGGCGGTTTTCCAACGTTTTTTTTTTTCATTTCATTATTTAGTGTCACTCGATTTTTACTGCGAAGGACTATCGAGTGATGATAAATTTTAATTAAATCATGTGTAACTTCGATACCGTCTAACATTTATAATAAAAGCTTGCTTCTATATTCGCTGTAGCACGATTAACACGAATGAAAAAACGGCCGCGGTCGTAACGCACTGAAATCGAGCCGCCTACGTAACGTAATAGGTTAAAGAACTCATTTTGGTTAAGTTACTCTTGAGACTAAGTAAGGTTTGTACTCGTTAGGGTAAGGGAATTAAACCGTAAATTGGGGGTATCCCAAAAAAAATGAGGTCTAGTTTTTATATTTTTATTCAATAAGGAAGGCTAGAAACTAATTTCGTTGTTTTTGCAATTAACCAAGTAAAATAATTTATTTTAATTTTTAAAGAAATTTTCATTATGACGTCACTACATAATCGGTTCGTTTGAGACATGTTTTAAAACTTTTGGATATGTCTGTAAAATATCATTGGTTGAGTTGTAAAGATCAAGATCTTTATTACATGTCATGCCATATCAAACAAGATAAACTGTATGGTGGGACAAACTTAACTTTGCTCTTGAAAAACTGTTGTCCCTATTCATTGACATTTATGTCGCAGTTGGTTTAGTAGGAGCAAATACAGCGTGTAAGTCTAATACGGGCAAACAATTAAACCAGATATAGCGTTTAGTAGTGTTATCATTAATTAATATGATTTTTTAAATTACACTTAATAGTGACCTCGTAATTAATTTTTGAAATTTTACCGAGCAGCAATGTACCGCATACATGCTTATTATGACATTGCGAGATACGAGCTTTTTTAAAGTAACTGTCAACTAGCGTGTTTGTCAACTTGAATGTGTTGCGTTACATTGCGGCCCGAATTATTTTGTATGGTAAATATTTTCATTGTGGTTTTAAGCAATAGTTATCTAAATATGCTTCTTAGGTCCTATGCTGGCCACCGTTTTAACATTCGCCCGTATTAGATTTACAGGCTGTATATTTGTCTTACAATTTTTGCGAATTTCTACAAAACGATGCTAGTTAGGAAAACCGTTTTATTTTTCCTGTAATATTAATTGAATACATTTTGCGTGGGAACGTCACAATTGGCTAACTTCTGCTTAATCCCCTTTGAAAGAAACAGAACCATGGTAATAAAGTACATTGAAAAATAGATACATCATCCTCGTCAAAATAATCACAACAATAATGTGTAATCGGAATGCGATCCTATCTTGTTTCAGCACGTAGCATGCGTACGCGCATTCCAGTAGCATCCTCCATTTTTATACCGCCAGCCTCGAAAGTAGGTGGACATTTTAGTACGTTTTCACATTATGATACACAAACACACAATGAAATCAATACTCTAAAAGGTACTAAATATCAAAGATTCACACCTATTTTATATTAAGCACCTAACTGTCTGTTATGCCTAAAATTATATGTATCGAAAAATGTATGAAATTGCTTTAAAATTTGAATTCTAAGGCCGAATATAAAACTCAAACTGACCGCGGAGTATGACACCTTTCTTCCTTTCCTACCGGGATTCTTAATGGCTTCTTGGGTTGAATGACCTTCGATAAAACTATCTATCAATTATACCGAAATGCAATTAATTAATAAAAACAGTAATTGAACAAAACCAGCATTTTGAAATAAAATTGTGGACTTACTTATTACTAACTTACCATATCCAAAGAAACCCACCTCTCGTAAAACAATGTAAAATGCATTAAAATACAATCACATTACAATAATAGTTGGAATTTTTCCTTGTCGGCGGATCTCGCGATGATTGGGCCAGTTACTTGACCGGGTATACAAATAGGCTTGTGATCCAGCCACGAGAATTACAGTAGAAAAAAAAATATATACTCTTCTCGAAAGTAAACTTGTCTAAGTCACGATAATGTTACCATAATGTTGCCAATGTGTATTTCTATTGCCTCTATAACAGCAAAAAATAAAAATTAAAGCGGGTCATCAAACAAACGTGTTTTTGTCAGTCGGTCACAGGGCTGTATATTTTGAATCGAAATAGATTTATGTAAAGAATTGAAATTTTCACTGAATATGTAATTCTACTGGTGTTGTAGCGAAAAACATAAAAACCCTATAATGTTTTTTTGACATCTTTCGCTCAATTTCAGCACTATTATATTTCTAATTCCACTATAGCAACAAATAATAAAAACAAATAGTATTTTATGCAACAGTTGTATAAGAAGGTTCAAAAAATGCGAATTGCGTGAGTTGCGATACGAGCCGCGAATGCGGCGAGTATCGCAAATAGAGACGCAATGAGCGTTTTTTGACTTAATTATACAACGTTGCATACAATACTTTTTCTACGACAGGTTTTAAAATTATAAAATACAAACAAGGCATAACCTGCAAAGAAGGCAAATATGACGTATGACTGTCAGTATGTGTCTATGGTAAACTTTTTATTTTTTAAATGAAGTTGACACGCAGTGAATATATTAAAAATACTTTTGTTTTTATGTTGGCATCAATGAATTTAGTTCAGAAAGTTTTGTTTTTCTTAAAAGCCGTAGGATTTTAATTGTTTGTTAAGTTGGTAGTTGTGCATTTTTACCGTAAAGTTAAAATTGAGCGCTTAATCCTTGACCTCAGTTTAACCTAGATTTAGAAGTCTGTGGTTGCTAGCAATAAAGTAAAGTGGCTATAACGACACTAGTGCTGTTATGGGGAATAGAGTATAGACTTCTCTGAACTCATATTATATATGTTCTTATATTAGTGTTCGTGACCAAGTAAAAGACAGATAACAGTACAGGAGTAGAAAAATAAAATTATATACAAAAGTAGGTCCCCATACATAGAAATGTATTTTTGGGCGTTTTTTGCTTGATGGTGGTACGGTACCCTTCGTGTGCAAATCGGTTTGCGCGATTCACACTTGGCCAGTTTTTTTTTAATCTCATCATGTTACCTTTATCAAAACTATTTCATTACAAAAAAATAATTATGTATTGTCCGCTGTAAGAAATGTTTTTTAATTTTATTTTCTAGGGTTTTTTTCTGAACAGTCAAGAACAAAATTACAAAAATCAGTTCGTTACATAAGGATCATGAAATCAGTTCAGTGCCTAATTATTTACAGGCAAGGTTCTAAAAAAAATACATCATCTATACATAAAGTATTCCTTTTAACACTTGAATCTTTTTCTTCGATAAATGAGACCTGAAGATTGAAAAATTACAAATGTACTTAAGATTTTATGAATAATATGATATGAGACATTATCTCATCTCAAGCTGGATGACCGCCTTAACACAAATGGTTCGCGTAACATACTTGGTTCTACGACATGGAACAATTTACTTAGGGCATGCATTGTTGCCGAGATTGAAAGTGAAGCTTCCTAAAAGTATTAAGCACGTCTTGTATTACTTACATTCCACGTACGAATATACTTACAGGCAGCACCTATAATATGCAATAAGCCAGTAACTTCCGTTCAGTATCGTAACTCGCCAATAACTGGTCATATCCCTGTAACTGGCCACTTTATAATAACTCTGATAAAAGTATTTATGTATTTAGAAAAACGGTTTCTTAATAGTAGTTTATGTGACTGTTACATAATGAAAGGCATTAAAATACGAGTGTTGGCTTATGCAACGAGCCGACAGGCAAGTTTCATAATAACATCACACGAGTTTTTAATGCATAATTATGTACAGGTTGACACTGCTTTATCTACACACATATTATAAACTCTATGAAGTATTCAAAAACCGCAACTTAAAAATGTCAAATGGCTGTAAATGATTTTTTTGCTCATATCACACAACCGACTTTTTTTTTAATTCAGAGACAAACTATAGAGTCGACCTCAAGTATCATATCGTTCGATATCGAGTAACGTGCGAGATTTATCATAATTGTTTGCAATTGACATTTCATTTGGATTAAAACGTCATTTCGACTCATAATAGAATTAGGGTCAAATCCCCTTACTCCTTACAGATAACCGTGGCTAGATAACTAGTGAACTGTGAAGATTTTTTTTCCTTGGAGATAACTAGTTATCTCCGAGGATTTTATATTCTTCGCAGATAACTTTTTTTTTTAACAGTTTTCTGTGAGGAAAATCCAATCCTTATAGATAACTGGTTACCTCCAAGGATTTTATATTCTTCGCAGATAAATATTATTTTTTTAAGTTTAGCTAGCTAGCTATCTCCGATGAATATAATTTAATCTCAGAAAACTTAAAAAAATAATATTTATCTGCGAAGAATATAAAATCCTTGGAGGTAACCAGTTATCTACAAGGATTGGATTTTCCTCACAGAAAACTGTTAAAAAAAAAGTAATCTGCGAAGAATATAAAATCCTCGGAGATAACTAGTTATCTTCTAGGAAAAAAAATCTTCACAGTTCACTAGTTATCTAGCCACGGTTATCTGTAAGGAGTAAGGGGTCAAATCAAATTGGTTGGTTTTTCAGAGATGTTCGAAATTTGAATGTTATAATAACACCGAATTTTATGTTATTTAACTTTATGCTGGTCATAATTTGTGGTTTTTGAACGCATTATATTTAGAGGTTTAAAAATTTGTGTGTAAATAAAAGGCTTTATTTAGCTTAATCCTGTATATACACGGTGAAATTTTAGTGGTTGTTTTCCGTTTAAGGGCATGTTCAGTATCGTGTTATGATTAGGAAAAAGTGGAAGAATTTTTTTATAACGCGAAAAAAAGCCGACCCACCATACAAAAGACAATTTTTTTTTACGTCAGAGTTTTTTTTCTTCTTTTTCCTAATCAGAACACGATACTTAACATGCCCTTTAACGGAAAACAACCACTCAAATTTCACCTTGTATAGTTGCATGTATTCATGGAAAGTATACCCATAATAAAAAAATACTTGCCCGAATGTGACTATACTAGCATTTGGCATTAGGGAATTCCAGTCACCACATTCCGGCTCCACTATCACATCAGGTAGATGATGCCATAATATTGCATCGTCACCGACCACATTAGTTTACCAAATTTCAACCAAATTGGATAACAGAAAGTGGTTTGCCTACTTTGATACCGAAAAACTTAAATAAACCATTGCAAGTTAAATAAAATCTTGTAAAGATACCTTTGAAGGTAATAATAGTGATATTTTTGCAATTAAACTACATCCCTGGCTCAAGAGCACTCACCTGGGGCATAGTGAAAGTATTCCAAGTCCGGTGTGTAGGTAATGTAAATTGATGGTCAGTAACTGAATGACATTTCCTTAACTGGCCAGTTACTGACGATTTATCTCCGTAAACTTATAGGTAACGTTTGTCGTTGCATGCCCCTGCATATTGTTGGTTTGTAAAATGCTCTTAACTTAGATTTTATAATACTCTATAACCAAGAACAACTGTTATATTGATTGTTTACGACGTAAATATTAAAAACAAAACTACTTTTGATTCTACAATGTTTTGATTATATTATCCACATTTTGTAATGTGTTTCTTCTGGTGTGCAAAAGAGTATGTTTACATCATACCTGGCCATAAAGTGGCCTGGGGTAGACTTAAATTTTGTACTTACCACGGGCGGTAATAAAGAAAGCCTCAGATCGCATATTTATCAAAATACATGCGATCTAAGACATTCTTTGTTTTACCGCCCTAGGTAAGTAATTTACTATTGTATTATATTAAGAACAATGATGAACACATTCTCAAAATGTCACAACTATATTTTTTATGCTTTTTAGGGTTCCATACTCAAAGGGTGCCATAAAATGAAGTTGTATTTAATTCTATAATTGACCTGCTGAGACATATACAATGAATCTCATACAACGCCACAAACTTTTGGCCTCGACCAGGAATATACGAGCTTGTGACACTTAGGCCGTAGCGTGTGTTGCCTATGCCCTGGCCACAATGGGGTCCTATTACGTAGCCCGTGGGTAACAGCAAATTGCGATTATTACGTCGCAGGGTAACGAGGTGTTCGCAACTTTCCCTGTAATCGGCCCTTTGTACGGGCCACGCTGTGTTTATCTCTATTAATACTTATTAGGCCTTTAGAATGGAAAATTTTGTATGAAGTTATGGTTAAGAAAATACCTACAGACGATCTACAGCGAATTGCATGGTTATTTACTTTTTTATTTCTTTTTTTATGTTATTAAAGTGGCAGACGAGCAGACGAGCTGCCTGATGGAAAGCAGTCAACGTCGCCCATGGATATCTGCAACACCAGAGGTGTTACCTATACGTTGCCGATCTTTGTACATACGGTAGAACAAACACAGAGAGCCAACGTCTCTCCTGAGGCTGAAAAGGTTATAAAAATATATAAAATTATTGCAGGTCACCCAAAACGATCGCGTATATAGTGATTCTGATTAGTTACATGTCATCGGCTGGAACGCAGGAACTAACTAAATGAAAAGGGTGCAAAAGAACCCAAACTGAAGAAGTGGAATACCACAATTTGCGTCTTAATAATAAAAAATAAAAGATCATCGTGATGATGACTAGGCTTCGGACGATTGCGTGCAAATGACTTTAGGAACAAGACTGGAGTAGAACTCAGCGTTTCAGGACTCCGAGGTCACTTCATGAAGTCGTTGGGAACATCAAGGGTCTACTAAATGTTTGTGGTAGAGTTGAATTGGCAAAAGTATTGCCTTCAAACCATCACGCAAAAAATTGGCGCAATATGAGACGGTGACTTACCGAAAACTAGCCCGCAAAAACCTAACCTATAACCCTCTCCTCCATCATCGGCCTGATACAATGGCTATTCACTCCTCCAAATTAAAAATAATATAAATTTGTATTTTTAGGTACTTGACCTTAAAATACTTACGCAGACAGTACCTTTCAACAGTCGAGCATAATGCTCGAACTAATATCACAACGGGGTCGCAAGGTCAAAAAAATGTATTCATAGTAAACAGTTCTGAGAACTTGAAAATAAACAACGATATGTGCTCTTCAAACACCTGACAGTCCCATTACCGCGTACTGTCAGCGCACAGTGGGTGTGCAATGTTGAACTTGGACAAAACCTTAAAAAGATATGTTCAACTGCTGAGTACTCTGGTATCAGAGTCATATCAGTTAATTCTCAAAACATTATAATACTTTTACCAACAACATAATATTTTTATTATGCAATTAAATTTAGTTATTAACAACAAGATGCTAGTAATTTGATATAATGATATTATCTCAAATGTCAAGTGCTTTACTAAAATTTGTATATACAAATTAAATAGCAAAGATCTCATTTGATTGTATTTCATCTTGTTATTATATTGTACGTAATGTAATTGTGTCACTTGTAGGAGTGTTAAATTATGCGCTCTACTCAATCTGTAATATTACTACCAACATGTTGCAACAATATGTCGCCAGCCGACCGATTACAAAATAAATAGTCAAGTTGCGATTGTTTTCCACATACATTCATTCGCGACTGCGACCGATCGCAATCATAAATTGGCAGTAAAGTTGTAAGATGAAGTAGCTTATATTAGAAACTAACATTTACCCGCGGCTTCGCTCGGGTTATTCCCGTTAATGTCCCAATGGGTCCCTTTGTTTCAATCCAGGACCAGGTCTACCTACTTGCATGCCAAATTTCATCTCAATCCATCCAGTTGTTATCCCGTTATTTAGTAACAAACATCCAAACCTCCAAACATCTACATAAACATCTTCACAAATTTTCACATTTATAATATTAGTAGGATAAACTCGTATTTTGTCCGGTTCACACTGTACTGAACCCACTGTGCGGCTCACCCACCGGACAAACGGCGCTCTGGCCTGACACGCAATTAAATAATGCTCCGAGTGTTCACACTAAATTCAATATCTCCCAGCAACTTATCCTAGAGCCTTATGATCCTGCGCGATTACCACTGGTCTTAAACCTAAAGAATAACGTTGATAAGTAATCACATCTTTCATAGAAAGTGAATATGTTCTAGGTTTGTTACATTTTGTGATTTATAGGTAAATATACGTTTTTACATGTTTTTAAAGTAAACTAATTAAACTGGAGCAAATCAACCTTAAAATTCCTCAAGTACTACTAGTTAGGTACTTGCGTAACGTTCATTAATTTAGCAACCAAAAAAAAATGTTAAATCTTGAATTACAAACTCATTTGCTGAGAATGTTTTATTTATTTATTGTTCGACACCCATCCATCATCTGAAATTAAGAAAATTTGTACCAATAATCAGTCAAAAACGGAGCTAAACCTTTGAACTCTCAAAGTCAAACTTACTTGTTATTCGTACCTTAATTCATAAATTATGCATTATATAAGTTATAATTTTGGTAATATTTGCAATCGTAACCTAAATTTTGTATTCGAGTGTCCTTAGTACGCATCAGTGCAATTCGAGCACAGTATAGTTGCCCGTAACCCAACACGCTTTGTTTTCCCAGACAGTTCCCACCGAGAAACTAATTGACTGTCCGAACAACGAAATATTGTGTTGCGAACCATTTTTGCGTTGCTTTATTATACCTAGGTGATTTTGTTTAAGTAAAACTAAAAGTCGACAACATGGTTAAGTACCCTACTCATTGAGACGTCCGCCAGTCTGCTCTTTTTACTCGTGGTGCGCGGGTAAAGAGGTATATATAATGTTTTACATGACACACATAGTCTCAAAGGTTCAGCTACAATCATCAACTTTTGAGCTGTATTTTTTTTTGTTTTCATTCATTGCCATGGAACCAATTTTGCGAAACGAATTGCCAGTGGTAATTTTCTGGCAGTTTACTTATTTTCTTTTCTACACTTACCCTGTTAATATATTTCTTTGTGTAAACTTATGCTTAATTTGATCATTCACAATCTTCGACGCACAATGTTACACGTATCTCAATATTCTCGATACTACCTAGTTACTCTAAGTTTGCACCTAGTACCTATGATAGCGTATATGATCGAGGTGCAAACATAAGAGGAACGAGATGCTTATTATGGGTTAATACATCGTTCTTATTTGAAAACAATAACAGAGATTCTAGCTTTTACAATGGAAAAAGGCAGAGATACCTGTTTTGGAAATTATTTAGTTGAATGTTACTTTCAATTGTGACTGAAAATAGATAACATTATGAATGTAAAAAAATATTTGCTATAAAGTCCTTGGCAGCTTTTTATAAGAAAAAATGAGGAAATTATTATACCCAAAAAAAGAAAGTAGTGCACAAAGACACTGTCTTCCATTTATCGGGTTCAAATATTAGATTATAAAAGAGCCCTTGAGGGCCTACTTACAGAAATAAATTATTTTATTTTATTTTATTTTATTATCCTTTTAATTCATTCTGCTTTGCACAGTTGTATACTACCAACATTACTTAAGATCTAGTGACGCCTGCGAATAACTCATGTCATACCAGCCATTACTGTAAGTCAAAATGGCGGCCAACTATCAAAGAGAAAGCGCGCGAGCTCTCATATCATTCTCTAAGTCTATGAAGCGCTCACAACACTGCCTTCAAGCAACGTCCATGGAAATACAACCTTAAATACAAATATTTAAAGTCCAAATTTGCATGTATCAAATACAGAATTTTCTTCATTTTCAGTGTGACAGGGTTAAATTTATCAATTTACGAAGATTGTTCGATGTCTTGCACTATTAACACATTAACGTGCGTCGTGATTGCGGTGGTTGCTAAATATTAAATTATGGAAGTTTCACGTGCTTTACCGATAACACATAGTGCTGATGCGATAGACAAGCAAACACGGACACGGATAGGGAACGTGCACGAACTATAGATGGCAGCACTAAACGACAAGAGAGACACGGGCGGACAATAAAGGAAACTATCGCCCTGTCAAATCAAGCTGTCAATGTCAATGATAATATGTAAGTGTCAATATCAAATATAGTAAGTCGTAGCTACACTGACGTTAATCGTCCTTCAACGCGATAAATTAACGTTATTAACGGCGTTTTCGTCAATGTGGCCTCAGCATGAGAGGGTATATGATTTAGATTGGCGGCACCAGTTGGCAGCACCTTCGTCGTGCACGTTCGCTATATCGACGACGCTCGAAATCAGAGACTGTACTTTGTTTTTTCTTTTGTCTTTCTCTGTGTCTGGACAATCACATCGGTTTGTAGTACTAACATAGTCTAAGATAATGTTTTGTTCAAATATTTTATCGATTTAGCGAAAATGACTTTTCCCAGAGTAAATATACCTAATATAATCAAAGAACAATGAAAAAATATTATGTCAAGTATTGTGATTGTGATGTATTATGTCAAGTTACCTATATTTTGTTTTGAACAGAGACCCATTAAATAATTTGTGCCCTTACGCATAATGTCACAAAATTTTATTCGGTATAAATTGTTTGACCTGGTCACTTCTTTCTTGTCTTTAGTTAACATCCGTCACGACTGTTTAGAATAAAATTAACAAGGAAATACCCTTTAATAGAATAGAGATGCTGAAAGGTGTTTGCGGTATCTATTTACGCAGAAGAGAAGTATGTGAGATTATGTAGATTGATGTAGTCTTAGTCCATATGTTTCATATCGTTGGTTGTTGCATTAATGGCTCGACTTAGACAATCTTGATACATTACTTACTCGTCTCTGTAACCTATAAACGGTTTATTGATGATACCCTTTACTTTTACATTAGAGAGCGAATGCGAAGTAATCAGTGCTCTTTACGGTTAATTCATTAACGTGATATTCATGATTCGTTGTGTGGATAAACTTTTATGATAGTATTTTCAATTTAAATAAAAAGCGGCTGGTGAAAAATAAAAATCAATACCTGTATCAATTTGTATACTTCAGTAAATATCATAGTTCTATGGGCTTATAATTCTAATAAAATAACTATGATTAACTAAAACTAATATTTAGACTAAAGGACTTTTCTAAATTATAAACATAAAATGTTTACTGTGTCTATATGGAAAAATACAGTGCGTTACCAGCAAGCAGGCTTTTTTTAAAGTAGGGTAAAGTAACGTTGTTTCTTAACCTAACCATGACCTTCATTTAATTCATCGACTAAAATTCCGATTTCATAAATTTTCTAACAAAATTTTAATTGCAAGCAATGTACAGCAAAGTACTAAATTGACAATTAGATGTAAATGCCAGCCCTTCATTCTTTGTTTATAACGAAGACATCAAGATAAATGCCTGCATCTACCTATTTCAACAATTAGAGATACCAGGATTGCTACACTTAAGAAAACTACGGAAAAACAACACTAATAAAATAAAACTTAAAAAGCAATACGAGTACTAGACATTTGGACCTGTTTGAAGTGATCGAGAATCCTTTCTTCAAGTTGTACGTGCACAATTCCGTTTAATAGCCCTTTCAGACTAACCAAATAGGACCATGCATTCTCTGGACCTCGCTGGACAGCCATTGTTATCAAACGAAGATTATGTGGATGCCGCTGATTTCGAAACCACTCTCGATAAAGTCTCAAGGCTTGAGGAACATTTCCACGTGTCGCACAAATCATGTCAGATAATTCACATGTGTCTTTAGCCATTTTAACGCAAAAAAATATCAGTTTTGCAAATAAATGTTTGTTTTGTAATTTGACAAGCCAATGCCAATACTTTTGTTATTGTCATGTCAAATTTTAGAAAAAACTCTTTAAGCTGTGTAAAAAACTCCATACATAAACGTAATGATAAGGACGGCATTAATCGTGGGATTGTTTTTCTCAACTTTTCACCTCCGTACCACGACATGCCTTGTACCAAGTGCATCAGCGATATGAATAACGATAATTACGTAGTACACCTACTACATTTAAAGTGCGGATTTAGGAAATTGAATTGTGCAGTTAATTCGCATAATTATGATTTGCTAATACTTGCAAACGATTGCTAATGAAGCATATTATTATCAGTTTTAATAAAAGCCCGCATACCGGTAACACACTGTATAAACTTTTTATAGGTGGATTAACAAAGAAAAAAAAACAAGGATCACTAACATATACTTAACTAAATACTATCCGCTTTCCATAATTTTCTACACAATTTTTAATAAACACAGCCCATGTATCACTAGTTAATTATAATTGCTTTTTATTACAGGCAATTAACACGCCAATTATTCCAAATATTTATATTTTTATTTCACATACTTGTATCCATTTATAATTTTAATTGAAGCTTCTACTCTACCCGTCGGTTATAGAGTTGTATTCTACTTTTATTTTATTATGTCATTTGCAAGAAACTAATTCAAAATTTGCTACGGAAAAACGAAAATTTCTAATTTCATAGATTGAATCTTAGTCATTTTTGTATTAAGCACGTTCCTTCTGTTCTCGATTCACGGACGAGCTGAGAACAAAATAATGTCATTTTTTGGTTTTGGAAACAATGAACTGCCCGAAAACAACTATCGATTGTTCTCGTTTCGTTCGCGTACTGAGTACGAAAGCTGCATTTCTGCAAATGAACATCGCGCAATTAATTTTTATTGTCATTTTTTATCACATTTTTGACGAAACGTGGACGGTCTTCGTTTCACAATTTTAAAATAACGTACTAAGCTTCATTGACGTTATTATATGTCTATATTTATTTTTAGTAATTTAAATGTCAATTTCAATGGATTGCTCGAATTATACGTTTGTAACGTTCATTATGATAATACATGACTGAAGTATCCTCTTGAGTTGTTTAGAATTATGTGTTTCTGAAAATAAACTCATATAATCGTACTTGGGGACATGAATACTGCTTGTCTTTTAATTAAATAATTATGCGCAGTATCCTGTATTTTTTAATGAACAGCACATTTTGGCTACATGTTGTTGAGCACGGGGAGTCTCCATTCCAATTCTGGAAAAGAAATGAAAAATATTTGTATTTTTATATATTTCAGGTCAACAATTTAATGATGTCCCAATGTTGTTTTAAAAACACTCTAAATTAAGAACAGATACACCCATAAATCGACATATGTCGCGGTTAGTTTAATAGGAGCAAATAAGTTTGTCTTACGATTTTGCGTATTTCTAAAAAACCTTGCAAGTTAGGAAAACCGCTTTATTTTTCCTGTAATATTTAGGATAATATTAACAATCGGTAATTATTACAGATTTTTCTGTTCAATAACTTTTAACGTTTTTTAACTTAAATCAAAACTACAGATAAAAAAAAACAAAAATAGTTTTGGAATCTACACATTAAGCCCTTTGATTTGATATCCCACTCGATATTAATAGCTCTACTTTTGATTTACAAAACCCCATTTCGGTCGCCTTTAAAAAAAATAAAAAAGTTATAAGATTTTTTTTGTCCAATAGACTCAGGTTAGCGGTTTTTAACTCTATTCCAAATTTCAAGTCGATAGCATCAGTAGATTCTGAGATATCTCGCTGTGACAGACGGACAGACAGACAGACGCAGACAGACAGAGTCGCACCATAAGGGTTCCTTTTTTACCATTTTGGTACGGAACCCTAAAAATGACTGCTATTATACTGTGGTGCCATTATAGGAATTCATCATAGGAGTTCCTTTATTAATGTTTTTCTATTTTATTATAGTTAGTATAGAGTGTTCCACTGCTGAGCAAAGGCTTCCCCTCTCACCTTCCACTCTTCCCTGTTTATTGCTTGGTCCGGCCAGTCCTTAATGAAGGCTTCAAACTCATCCTGCCAACTGTTTTTCTAACTGTAAAAAATAGTTACATTTGCCAGCTCCCGGTGCCGCAGCCGGGGCCGCCGTGCCATCGGCCGCCGCGACCACCACTGCCGGCGCCGGCGCTGGCGCCGCCTGCACCACCGCAGGCGTGTCCCCTCCACTGTATCTGACTGCGACAATGCTTATATTATTTCAGAACCTTGGCTTATACCACGTAGACATAGGTGAGACCCACTAAGCCTTCGAAGTGGGAACAAATTATCGCTCAGGCCGAAGCGACGCCAGTTGTCCAGAGGCCGTTTATAGCCATAAGCCGAGATTGCCTACTTGCTGGATTGAGCGCACGTGCAAGAAAAAATTTAGACGCAAAACGAATACATAGAGTCCGTCTATGCAGCAGATGCACAACACTCAACAGAAACTTTAAGCACGCTAGATGTCCGATGGCCAACTGATCTTCAACTAGCTTTTTCTAGTTCATATCCACTGCTTGAAGCCGGTAGTTAACGCAGTTGAGGTAGAGTATTTTTACCTGATAGTTTACACAGTTTAGGTAGAGTATTTGTAACTTTTATTCAGACGACAGCAAGGTACATTATCTAAAGATAATTTGTCCCCATCTTCATGTGTGTATCTACAGTCTATGTGGAATAAGGCATTTAGATATGGTTCATTCTCTTTGAGTTTATCATCAGACGATTTAGCTAGCAAAAGCGCGAATTACTATTTTAGAAAATTCTAACAAGCAATTTAACTATTTACTAAAAAGTGTAGCAAATATTAGAAAAAAAACAATACACTCCGTTTTTGAGCCGCAGCCTGTGCTAGCCGTGATAGGGGTGACAAGGGAAAACAAACGGCAACACATGTAATTAATGGTTATTGTTGATGTTAACTCTTGTCAACAATCAAAATACTAAGAATCTATTTACTACGGGGTGATTCTACGGATAAAGAAGCCCGGTTTATTCGAACCGTTAAATGCTCTAACTTTGCCCTCCGATCTTTGACCAGGAAGAAAATATTCCAGGATTATATAATTCTTAGGCAAACGAATCACGAGGACGGTGGGCAAAGTTGAAGCATTTGACGGAAGTCATCGGCGTGGCATGAGCATGAATAAAAAGTTATGTTAGATTCATAACTTGACCCGTGAGTCTCTTGCTTATCATGCCATGCAGATATTGATTTAAAAAAAGTGCTTTTGAATATTACTAAGGAAGCCTATGTGAGCATTGTCAGTGTAAATAATAAAAATATCTATTATGCAGTGTTGTTATGTTTATGCAATTTTTTGCAATTGCTTTTCAATTAAATAACTGCCAAAATTAAGTACGTTTCTAAAAATATCAGTAAAATCACCCTCAATCACACTAATATACATACATATAAATATGTCATATAAATAAGTGTAGTTTGTAATAATAAGTGTCATATTGAATGAGACGGAAAACCTTAAATTAGCCATTACGGTAGTACATTAAGCTCTTTTTATTATGATTTGGCGTGTTTTGATATGTATACATTTAATGTCTGGTCAGGGTAAGTAGCTAAAGTATACATAAAAATTAGCTCTAATTACATGATATCTTAGCGAAAATCAAAAGTCATCGGAACCCCTCTAATACTCGTAAAACTAAGTGAATAATTTCTACATTTTCACCCAAGATTATAAAAATACAGAAACTCTTGTGCTCAGAAAAGATGGGATTACTTAAACAACATATAAGTAATAATTTTTAATGCGACTCACCATACAGAATACCTATTATTATGAGTCCGATTACTCCCATTATTATCATCATCTGAAATATGTTATAATTACTTGTTTACTTGTTATTAATAACCCTTCTTTTGTTTTTTGTTTGAATTTGCCAAGTATTTCTTGTTAAAATTTTGGTGTTTTCAATATTTTATTTATGTAAGGACTGTAACCGGTTTACAAATCAAAGTACTTAAACACCGTTGAATCGACAATTTAGAATTTTGTGTAATTTTATATATAAATAGAGATTTATAATTTTGAGAGCTGTCGTGTTTTCTCAAAGTGCACCTATCAATAGAGGCGCAGAAATTTATCACCGTGGTACACAATCTATACCCATAGAGTCGAAATGTGTTAAACTAGTAAGAAGATTTTAAAGTGTTCAGTTGCGTAATACAGAACTTCGCGGTCAATCTCGTTGGTAATAAAATTTGACGATTTGATAGCAGGTCGTATTCAAAATTATGTCAAGGGTCAAAAATCAAAGTAGGTATGTTGGTCCCCTCGTCGCTTCAACTTTGACGAACAACAGAATAATGAACTCCGATTTCGAACTGTTTTTTCTAGTTTTTTATTAGGGACACGTTAGTTTGTATGTTTGTTCTGGTGTTATTTTACATTTAAAATCCAATCCAATTTTGTTTCCCATTTCAACCGGTAACAGTCCCCATTTAATGCCGCAGCATTGTGTATTTATGAAGTCAGTGTACTTATTAACAAAATAAACATTATATTAAAATGTACCTTAAGATTTTCTAGCCAAAACTTGTTCTTGAGACTGGCCGCTTGACTTTTGAACGCAGAAGCACCATCCTCCAAAGCCTCTGAAAAGTCGGATTTAAAATTAAATTTTTGAAGTTATGTATATCGCTCAGCGGTCCCACTCGCGGGCACCAGCCCAGCCCAGGAGCCCTCTGCCCCCCACCCCGTGCTAGCTTTGAATTTTGCTGTCCCTAAGCATTTGCCGCCCTGGGCACTAAGTCACCAAGTCGGGATTTTGAAACTTTTTGAGTGAAACATAGCGGGATTCTTTCGTCGAAAGCAGGACATAGTAAAAAAACGTATATAATCAGAAGTTTTCGCGAAATAGAAATTTCTAAACAAATGGGAATAAGAAAAGAGTGAAAGAGATGATGTCGCGGTCGCACGCACCGATTGCGTGACGCACCACTCTCTCTCGCACGCTTCTTGTCTGTGCCACCCGCGCGCACTTCCTCAACGCACGTACGGTTGAGTTATCCCTGAAAAGCGGTACTGAGCCTGTCCCGCGCGGGACATTTTATTTTGATTTAAAAATCGGGACTTCCCGCCAAAATCGGGACGTCTGGCAACGCTGACTAAGGCCCTAATGCCCCTAATGTAAATCCAGCGCTGGCGATATCTGGAACGACCGCCCGACCGACGACCTGTTGGTCGCCCCAAGCATGTTCTTTTTACTGTTCAACCAACCGTACCATAACAGTAAAATTTACTACATTGCGTATTTACCAGCTCTTTCACTGAGGTCTGCTATCAGGTGATCTCTTTCCAGAACTTTGTCCATGTTCGTTTTCATAATGTCCACCACCTGTAATTCAAAACAAAACAATACAACAAGTATTATAACGCAAATACGAAACATAGTGATGGTAGACGATGAATCATACGAGTACATAGCTAATAGTTAGTACTTACCTAAGTACTTATCAGAGGTTGTCGGTTAGAGGAAATGGAGGGTTGGTTAGGTTAGCGATTGGTACAATTACTGCGAACATTTTGCTCAATCAAGATGAACAAATCTACACTAAAAAATTTTATTTGAACGTTATGTTATGACGACTGGGTTAAAATTTAAAAATATATCATTCTATTTAGTCCGTCAGTTACATTATGAAGAAATAACGTATTTTTTGGTTTATCAAATTATTAAATTCCACAAAAGTATACATCATCAAACTTCCGGAGTGGGGGTGGGGACTGTGACGTGACATCGCTAGGTCAAAATTGTACCAAAGAGTGACGTCACTCGAAATCATTTTTTGTTTGTCAAAGAAGAGAAAAAATACGTGTACAATATTTTTATTTTTTAATAATCAAACTGACGGACTTAACTCTTATTTTAGTCGCCTAGCCTATTCTCCCCGGGCCGTAACGGACGAGAGAGAAAGGGTGAGATAATCTCACTTCTCGACCCGGAGAAGACGTACTTCTTATTGTGTATATGTCGCCGCCAACTGGTTTAGTTAGCCATTTGGTTAGCTGCCTAGTCTTTTCATTAAACACACTCCTTATTTTAGGTTAGGTTTGTTAGTCAGCTTGTGTCCCTTAAAGCAGAAATAGAAGCCTGCTCGCGGGTCATAGTTTAAACCACGTACGTGGTACGTGGTACGTGTACATTATATAAAGATGTCCCAATCTGCAAACGTTGTGCACTTGCAAATTAGGTCATCTTTATTTTAGGTGTGTAAAATATATATAGGTATAAAACAAAAGAGTCGGTATACCTCGTCGACCTGAGCCTGTGTCTGCTGCAACCGCCGCTGCGCCGCCTGCTGCTGCATGGTGTGGGGGCCTCCCAGCAACTCCCCGTCCTCCCCGTACTGCGGCTCGCGGGGCTTCGGGGGGCCAGGTGGGCCCGGGGGCGGGCCCGCTGCTTCCACATCTTTGTCTTTGCCCCTAATCATAACGATCATCAGTGGATTGTATTACTTAAAGTACGCCTGCGAAAAATCACTAATAATTGGAGTCCTCCCCGTAATAACCATTAAATCTCTATTTCCAGAAATGTCCTCTGAAGCAAAGTGAAATTATTCCTTATTCGATGTCAGCATGAAAAATGTATGGTCAGCAAATAAATTACATTTTCATAAGTAGCTATCAATGATTTAACCTGTTTTCATTAGTATTTAAAACATAAAACCTAGTCTACGACTAAAACAATAGACCTTAAGACAATACAGACGCTTTAGGGAGTAGCCTTAGCCACACGCTCCTCTCTGCCAAGAACCTTCAAATAACCAGACCAAGTAGTTCTTCGTTATATATCTTCGTAGTCGTGATATTAACGGATTTTTATGTATGTTACACATTTGTAGGTGTACGTTGCGCGGACCCCCGTTTCCCCGCGAAAAAACGGCAAACTGTTTTGTATCAGGAATATGTATTATGGCGACTCCCTTTCGTGTTGCTCTAAGCCCTACCTTTTCAGTCCCGGTATCGTACAGACAGAAGTCTCTCTTTCTAACAAAACTGACGTTCTGGTTACAAAGTGCACCGGATCCGACTGTCTCTCTCTATCGTATAACGCGTACTATTTGTGGTCGCTGACTAAGCCACTGCGCGGGCTAAAATTTGGTATTATAACCGCTTGGCGAAATCGCGGAGTGAGCAGTGGCTCACTCTAGCGTGGCGTCACGCGTCACGTTAGCGTTGTGCCACTGCCAGGAGTGCCTGGCAGTGGCACAACGCTAGTCGCATCGCTATGCGTGCCGTAACCGCGCTTATGACGATTGGCGCGAAGGAACCGCGCGTGGATCCTACGCTCTACCTACAAATCTACCACAAAAAGTGGATACGTCAGCGGCAATGAATTCCGGCGGGGCTGTCCGTAGCACGCTAATTGCCATATGTAGCGAAAATCCTACTGAACCAACTGGGTGACTATTGGGTCTGTGGCCATTTCACAAAGTGGTTATTTTAAGAAGTGGTCATTTAATAAGTGGGCATTTTGAGAAGAGGTCTCTTGTAGAGCAGTCATTTATAGATGTGGTCATTTGTAGCTGTGGTCATTTCTCATTGTGGTCCTAAACCCACGAAAGGTGGAAGGCCTTCAACCTGTTAAAGTTAACGATTTGCACAGACAGGGAAATCAACACTTGAAGTCGTTATTTATTGTACATGAGTAATGCTAGAATTTGCAATTAGGTCATCCATAGATCATGCCAAAATGTTATAAAAACGGCATAGGGAGAAACGTCGTTAGAGTCTGTGCGGAAAGAGAATAGGATTAATTTTAGGGGGCGCTGTAATGCTTTTCTACCGTATGTGCCGTATTTTCTGGTCTGTGGCCATACTGGTTAGGTTAGTTCCGTTTTTCGCCACGCCTATTCTCTTTCCGCACAGACTCTAGTAGACACAAATTTCATAAATTTTTACTGCGTTTTATCTTGGCATGAAAATCAGAAGAGTACATACTTTTTTAGGGTTCCGTACCCAAAGGGTGCCAACAGATCCCTATTACTAAGCCTCTGCTGTCTGTCTGTCTGTCCTTCTGTCCGTGAGTCACAGGGCTCTAGCTTTTGAACCGTAATAGGTAGACTTGAAATATTCACAGAATATGTTTTTTTATTGCTGCTATAACAACAAATAGTAAAAACAAAATGAAAAGAAAAAAACCGGCCAAGTGCGAGTCGGACTCACACGGAACCCTTCGTTTCCGTATCACCGTACAAAAAAACGTCGTAATAAACAACTGGCAGAAGGTCTTAAATGCCGTGTAAATCAACGGCACTTAAAACCTTTTGGTTGAGAAGTTTTTCGGCAATAACTTCAAAACGGTTTATTCGTTACTATTCAAAATAATTTTCGTTGAATGTATTTATTAAGCCTTCCTGATTTTTATCATATTTTTTGAATTTACGGTTTAAAAGTTAAAAGGTTAATTTATGCAACTTTCGGAGCGATTATTTCCGAAAGTATTCACTTAATCAAAAAAAAAGTACATAAAAGCCTTATAATGTTTTTATAAGAACTATCGAATTATGTAACTCACGTTGATGTTTGTTGAAAAAAAAATTTTTTTAGCTTCTGTATGTATGGAGTGCCCCCTAAATTTTTTTTTTATTATTTATCTACCAAATTTAGTAGCGGCATCTATGAGACATCTACATTCCAAATTTCATCAGTATAAGTCCTGTAGTTTTTGAGTAAAAAGCCTGTGACATACGGACGGACGGACGGACATGACGAAACTATAAGGGTTCCTTTTTAGCCATTTTGGCTACGGAACCCTAAAAAGGGGGTCCCTATACAAGAAACGTGTTTGTGTCGATCAGTCACAGGACTGTACGCTTTAAACCGTAATAGATAGAGATTTGATATTTACACAGAATAGTTTTACTGTCGCTGAAAGATCAAATAATAAAAAGAAAATTATATTAAGAATTAAAGAGGGTCGTTATACAAGAAACGTGTTTTCTGGCGTCTTTTTGGTTGATTTTAATAATTGTAGTAGGCAGTTACTTGATATATTCACAGAATGTTTATTTCTATTTCCGCTATAATATAGCGGCTATAACAACAAATAATAAAAACAAAAAAAAAGTTAAAAACACATACTATGGTGGTACCGCACCCTTCGTGTGCAAATCTGACTTGCACTTGGCCGATTTTTTATTCTATGTACTTAGTGACAAAAATTTCATGGTTTTCTAAATAATAGTAATAGTACACACAACAAGGCTTTCGGCAGTGTACGTCAGATTCCGATTTCGTCAGTTGACGTGTAAGTCAGAATCCGTTTTCGGCAGATTCAATGGAGGTCAGATTCCGATTTCCTCAGGTGCCACATGTCTGATTCCGATTTCGACAGATTCCTAATAGGTCAGATTGCATTTTCGTCACATTTCTATTAAGCCAAATTCCATTTTTACCAGATTCCTAGTAGGTCAGTCTCCTATTTGGTCAGTTTTTATTTCGTCAGATTTAAATATCTCTAGATTTTGGGCTGTGCTGATGTCAAAAATAGCGTGCATTTCAAACTGTAAGATGGCAGACGTCATTTCACGCCACGTCACAAATCAGCGCCCCCATAAACCTAGACATATTTAAATCTGACGAAATAGACGAACAAATAGGAAACTGACCTACTCGGAATCTGACGAAATAGGAAACTAACGTATTCGAAATCTGACCTACTAAGAAACTGACCACCTCGGAATCTGAGCTACTAGGAATCTGGCGAAAATGGAATCTGACCTACTAGGAATCTGACAAAAATTGAATCTGACCTATTAGGAATCTGTCTAAATCGGAATCAAAGATATGTGGCACCTGACGAAATTGGAATCTGACCTCCATGAAATCTGCCGAAAACAGAATCTGACCTACATGTCATCTGACGAAATCAGAATCTGACGTACACTGCCGAAAGGACAACAAGTTTATTTAGTGAATTATGGCCTATTTTTAGACTTTTTATATTAAAATACTCATCACACTCATCATACTTTTTATATATTTTTTTTATTAGTAACAAAAAAGTTATTGAAGTTTGCGATTCCTTCCCGGAAATAGTACACAGACAGCATTTCAAAATAAAATATGTATAGGTACTCCATTAATTAACATTATTACATCAACATAATAAAAGGTTTAAATAGTATGAGTCAATTATGCATTTTTTTACAATGTAATAAGTATCTAAGGGCATTAAAAACTTTAACCCTGAAAAACCGAACGTCGTCATTCAGAATTTAAATTGTCCCTTTGTAGGCTTCATAGCGAATTGGCTTAGTAGTTTAGCCGTGAAGATGTAACAAACAGTCGTAAACGAGTTTCGTTGTTCTACGTATACGAAAAGTATACAGTACCCCAGTTATTCAACAGGAAGTAGTTGAGTCATAGAAACAAAACGAAAATATGTCATTGGTGCGTACATTACCGTAGTGTTCGCTAATCAATACAAAAATTGGCAAAATGCCCGTTGACGTCACAACACTAGGCCAACTTGGTTATAATAAAGTTATACGCTACACCTAACATTTTTTTTTCTTTGTAATCTATATTACTTACGAATAGAGTGAGTAAAGCCTTTGCTTGCATGCACCGCGGATACTTTAAAATACTTCACTCAACAATGCGTCAGAAACTACTGCAGTTTAACTTGACACACTTAAGTCTTGAGTTAGCAAGGAAATCATCTGGACAATACTAATGCTACTGAAAATATACAAAGCGTCTACATCTTTTCATCACCATAAAACTCTTCAAACGTGACTAATCGTAATTATAAACTGAAATCTGAATCGATAAACTTTTGAATAGAGTTACAACAACAGTGTTAAACTAAAAGGTATTTTTTTTCTAAACTAATTAAAAAACACGCTAAAAAATATAATAGAACTTAAGAATATTCAACGCAATAATAACTCACATTTTGCGTATCTTCCGCGGTATCCAAGAGCTGCAACTATCCGGTTCAAACTATAAGAAACGGGAGCAGACTGGCCGGCGGCACTACGGCACCAAATGACGCAGAGCGCTGAAACGTCCCTGGGCACACACGCTGAAAAACAAACTCAGCACTACCTTCCTCTCTTTCACTTTCCTATGTCACATAATGGATTGAGCGAGACGGGCAATGGTACTTCCAAAATGCGGTTTTCAGAGTATGCCCTTGTTTTCAACTAGTGATGTACTATCGTCAAAGGCGGCAAATTAGAGGCACGATAGTTATTATGGGTATTTACTTAAGTGATGTGGTTTTCAGAACACCCATAGTGGTTTAATATAACGCTCTAAAACTAGACCACTACTTATAGACCGAGCGCCATGACACGGAATGTTTTAAATATGATTGACTAGTCGCTTCCCGTGATTATGTCTGCATGTATTTTAATTTTTTTACGAACGAGCCATTTGGAGGTTGACTATCAAAACTTCATTTCTTACTGAATGCATATCTTTGCTGCATGTGGAGATATAAATGTCTACATATGGCTGATTATTTTACCGTACCTAGTCAAACTTAAAATTTCAATTGTTAAACTGAACAGTATTTTTTGAGCTCTGTTAGTTTTTCGTCGAAGTATTGAGTTTTTCGTTAGAAACTGAAATATACGTACACTATACATAATAAATCCACTCCTTTGGTACAATAATGACACATTTTCTGTTTTGTGTTTGTTATGTGTTTTTACACGGAAGATACGGATTATAAAATACTAGTAGTTTCTACGTATTCGGCTAATTACTCATAGCGTGTAGAATAGGTAGCTCCATTCATATTTAGACTACTCTTGGTTGAGTCTCATACATAAGTGGCAGTTGTTATTAATTTTACCATTTGACGGAAAGCAAAACTGTAGCCATGTAACAACTGCAACCACTAAAGTAGATTGCAATTTTTTGTGATCCAAATAAAATATGATGGAATTAGGATAAAATGAAACCATTATTTTTATTTATGTAATAATTTAATCACATTATTGTATAACCTAAACTCGTTTACTTTGTTGTAGGTATTCTAAATATAATAAAGAACTATGAAAATGTCGTCAAACGACGGCAATGCTTTGCAGATATTAAAAAAATAACAACAGTTCTTCACTCTTGAAAGTTTTGTATGGTTCATGCCAATAATAAAGTCAAAGATTAAATATGTACAATCACAACATCATAAATAGAAAATTTAACATACGCAATTTATGTCTATTCGTTGAATCAAAAATATTTAAATATAAATAACACTATAAAATGTTTGTGTTTATTGATATGACTTTGGTAATTAAAAAAACGTGAAGGTCAAAAATTGTGATTTTTTTTTAGGTATTTACAAATTCTAGCTCGATATTTTGTGTTGGGGCACCTCACCACGTTCTGTTTCTAATCATTTTCTTCATCAATAACTTTACGTAGTAGAAATATCACTAGATATGCATATTGTGTTGACTACGTATCTTAAAGGTTTACACGACATTGATATGATAATCTTATTGTAATAATCTGTAAAACATAAGTGCATTTGAATGTAGAATCAAGAAAATATCTACAAGATGTGACATGAACAACACCGAAGTGTCAAAAATTGTAGAATACCATAACGTCTCATTCTATAATAGATACACGCATCATTCCACAGTTATTATAAAAGAACTAATATTGTCAATGGCACCATATTATAACCTATACTTACAATTTTCATTTAAATTTATAATCAAATTTATAAAAGCAAATAACGGGTACCAAGTACATTAATTGCAAATAAAAGAAGATCGAATACTAATTTCGCCTAACTCATTGAAGAGTGAAAATATTCTAGCTTCGTATAAAATTGAAGGCACAAGACTAAATGAAAGCAAACTTCTAATATATTTCTAAGATTTACACAAAAATTGTAAATACAGCCCATTTTAACCCACATAAATAATGTTAAGTTAGATATCTAAATAATATATGTCTATTACAGAGTTATTTTGACGTTTTAAATTAACCTCTAATTGACATTTGATATTAGCAAATAATTATACAGCCTTCGTAATGTGTAACACATAGTTTTGCAAATAATTGACATCAAGAGGCTTTATAATCTGACGGCATATCGATAGCTCCTTTTCCGGAGATTCTTATGTACTTCACCAGATATCTGTCCATCAAGGGCAGATATGCAATTTTGATAGGTTTTGTTAAAGAAGGGACTAAATTATTATTATGAAAAAAGATTTATCTTAATTCTAAACTTCCTATCACTTAACATTTCAATTCCATTTTTCTCTATTTCTGCTAACTTTGGTGTAACGAATTCGAATGTAATTAATTATTGATTGTAACATTACGAAGCTCTAATTATACAATCAATAGCTTGGTGTCTGAATGTTTATAATTCATCATTCTGAATCCGTACTTGAGTAGAATAATGCTACATTAATATTGATAAAGGTTCAACTACGTTTGGAAGAACTCGCTCACTAATATATTTTTTGAAATTCTTCGAGCAGTCATAGGCCGATTTAGAGTTAAAATTAAAGCAGCGTCACAGCGAGGTTTTAAATTATAACTTAATTGTTACACTTATTTAGGACTTGTACATAGTATCCTAGAACAAGGCACGCAAATAAATTTAAACATTTAGCTGAACTATGTAAACTAATGTTCTCGTTCTTATAACCAATAAAATGATATATATTGAAATTTAACCATAGATACTTAAGAGAAAGTAATTCTTTAAAAATTCGATAAAATTGTTAAATTTTATGTAACGGCAATTTATATATATGAGATTGATTTAAATATAGTTTTAAGTAGTACAATTTTGAATATTTAGCCAAATTTTGTTCATTCTTAGGTATTCTAGATTCTAGAGATACTACCTAATTTAATCAAGTAGATAGTAGAATGTAAAGTACCTAGTTATACGTAGTATGTGGTTTGAAGACAGCTTCACGTTTTAAGTGGAACCAAACGGATGCGGTGAATAAATATCTTACATGTATTTTCCTGAAACATAAATGGTTTGAGTAAATAAGTAGATACATTAATTAACGATGAACTGTAAATGCGACTGATTATAGTGATGATGTCCGAGATTTCCAAATTATCGTTATATCCATGAAGAACTTGCAAATGTTCATATTTGTCGGATTTAAGTAAACTTTAAGCTCTGAACCCTTTCTGCTTTCTGAGATGAATTTGTTCGTATTTTTCATAGATTTAACGCATGTATTTTTGTATTAAATGTCCCTAATATCTGAACTGGTGCATAACTTAACTGCGTTTCCCAAGTAGCACACAAGCTGTATAAAAGCTTATACAGCTCTTATAGCACCTAAACTGGAGGTATAATAGCTGTATAAGCTTTTATACAGCTTGTGTGCTACTTGGGTTGTTTTATATTACCTCTTAGACGTCAATATTTTGTATTTTACATCTCATACAAAGAGTCACATTTCAAATAGAGTTCATATCTTACCGGGTTCCAGTGTTGGTGATAGTATAAAATATCAAAAACGTGTAGTAGGAAAGCTTATGTGGTGTAGGTATAAAAAGAAACTTACGAATAGGATTGAAAAGTGTGAAATTTCAAAAGGTGTGGCCTAGCTACGACGATCGATGAATGTCCGAGAGTGTACATTGATTTATGTATTCATGTGCATATTTATTGGTAAAATAACTTGACAGGTATGTATAGAATCGCTGTTAATACTTTTCGAAATGATTATGAGATGTGTAATGTAACTAATGTATTACTTACCTTGAATCTTACCGACTTTAATGCAACAACTAATACAAGCTCCATTCATGCGCAAGCGTTCAAAGATCAAGAAGGAAGTTAGAGTGAGAAAGATGGAAGATCTAACATTACTCACAATGAATAGTATTAGCTGACATAGTGATATTGCTGGCTATGCCCGATACACCCGCTGGGATGCCAGTCATGGTCGGGGTGCCACGGTATCGAACTAACCAAACATTTGTTTAATGTTATCACCTGCAAACAGCCATAAGCAGAACATTGCCTCGAAGCAGCTATCCTCTACCTTAAGGATTATATCGTTTTACTTCAACTAGATATAGCACTAGAAGGGTAAGAGTCGCTACGAGCATTGTTGGGAGTGTTGTTATGGCCAATAGCGTCGAAACAGTAGTTACGTAGGAGCAGGCAATATATTAAATTAACCTTATCATTTGTTGCTGTTTCGTGGGTTTTGGTAATTTTAGGGACGTTGTCATTGTAGTGTTTGAGTAAGCAAGTCTCTGCTTTGAAAAGGTTTTGAAGTATAAGTATAGTATGCTTAAGAAAAGCCAATTATATATATATAAAGAAAGACTGTAAGTACATTTGTAAATGTTAAAGTTCTTTCAGTCTTTTGCAGAGTATAATAAAGGGGGTGTAAAGTATTCTTGTATAGAATGTCCTCACTTACAAGGAAAGGTACCCAACTGTCCGACTCCGGTTTGATTCATTTTTATATATGTTATAGAGTAGTCTAAAATAGCAGACACGTATTTTGTTTAGCTGCCCAAATTCAACCCGTTAGGAGAAATTGTCCTTCAAAGTACTGAAAAGTGACTAAACCCTCCAACTTCTACAGAAAAAAAATCAAGCAAGTGGAAAGGAAACCAGTAATTAACTACCAACTTGCTTGAATTTTTTTTCTGTAGAAGTTGGAGGGTTTAGTCACTTTTCAGTACTTTGAAGGGTAGTTTCTCCTAACAAGTTGAATTTGGGCAGCTAAAAAAAATACGTTTCTGCTATTTTAGACTACTCTATAACATAATATCAAAATGAATCACATCGGAGTCAGACAGTTTGATACCTTTTTCTTGTTAGTGACTCGGAAGGAATTTTGCAAGACATTAGGTATTTTCTATTTAACACCAAACAAGTATTATTTACAATATCTATTCAGCCAATTATAACATGACTCGCTCCTTGAAAATCATAACGTCACTATCCAAAAAATGACGTTTTTGAGTTAACAACGCCATCTAACTCACGTGATTGTAAGGAAGGCCATACAAAGACACCTATTGCTCTAGCTTTATTTAAAACGGCAGGGGGCGCTAGTGTCATTACGGCGAATAGTGGAAATTGACGCGCGCCTTTTTGGAACAGTGTCATTAGAAATACAGTGAAATTCAATGGATTTTGTGAAGAAGGTTGTCATTTTCTGCTTAATGACGGTATTCTGTGATATTAAACGGAAAGTACTACAATTTTTCAATCGAATACAGTATTTATTCGTAATACGTCAGTTCGAACTTTTAATGTAGTATCAATATGAAGACTCAATTTAAAGCAATAGTGTAATTTTCGCTTTAATGACACTTGTCCTCTTACAATTTTTAATGTTATACTTTGTGTTAAGACTGTTAAAATGACAGTATATCAATAATGACCGTTTTATTTTAAATTTCGAATCTTGATGCAGGCTAATAATAAAGATGTACTGTATTTTTAGTACGTTAAATGACATTGTGGTTTTAATAACTCAAATGATTTTTAGCATTATTAGTCGTCATTTTCGATGTAGTGTCAATTTTGTCAGCTCAAATTACTAAAAATTCACTCGTTTTGTAAATTGAAAAATGCTGTTTTATGTTTAAAGCCATTATAACTGCTAGGAGCTGCTTCCAACATTACTTTTTGATTATTTTGTGACTTCTTGTTTAAAGTCACGGTGTGTAATAGATAAAATTATTAACTGTTTTTGAGACTGATAGTCATTTGAGTTAATAAATGTCATTTAACAAGTTTTTTTAAGAGTTTTTTTTCAAAAACATGTATTTTTCTTCCAAATAACCCGATATAGTGTCATTGTTCCTTAAACTAAATTAAAGTTTAGGAAATCACAGGCTTGAAAAGTGACATTAAGCAAAAATTAATGGAAAAGTGACATTATTATTTTCTTTAAATTCAATTATCAGATAAATAAAACATAAAAGACAGAATTTACTCTTATCGGTAAAAAGTATAGTCACGTATTTATCAAAACACAGTATAAAAATAATAATTTTATTACAAATAAAGTAGTTTTAGACGTTTTAATATTTCTGAAACTTTCAAGCCCCGTACCCAAAAATCGTGTTTTTCGTTTAATGACGTTATGATTTTCAATGAGCGAATGTATTGCACGTCTAGGCAATAGAGTTGAAACCAACATGTCAAATATTGCAACCAATTTACGCCCATTAAAATATTGAAATGTTATTCATGTTTCAACTCTCACTGCTTTTCAAATCTAATTTTAGTCTTTCTAAGCTTCAGTCACTTGACAACATTGACGATTTTATTATTATTATTTAATGACTTACCAAACAGTAGGCCTATTATGACGATTCCAATCACTCCCATTATTATCATCATCTGTAATAAATTCCTTATTATTAATTTATATAGACCCATTGTCTTTATTATCATCACCTGTATTAAGGTTTATGAGATTTAACATTGTCATATAGTGTTGTAACAAACATAGGGTTTTAGAGCCTATAATTATTGAAATTGTATTATGGAATATGTTATTGTTATGGAATATATTAAATATGGAATTGTATACCTACCTAGGTTTATTGATTTACTGGTTATCTCAAAACTTAAAAATGTCGTATAAAGTTCCTTTAATTTATTAGTTCTGCCGCCATAACGCAAAAGGGCACAACTAACTTTTGTTTTCGGCACTCAGTCAGTTGTATACATATTCGGAATCAGTGAAATTTACTGATTCCGAACATGTACAGAACTCAGTGCCGAAAAAAAAGTTAGATGTGGCCTTTTGCGTTATGACGGCAGTGTTCATTTCAATATTAAATTTATTCTCATACTCTGAGGTAAGCTAAGTAGAAATGTATACAAAGTTTAGAGTAACATTAATAACGTATATGATCAATCATGAAATTGTTTTAGATAGTTTTTTAGTTGATAGTAACGGGTTACGGTGACCGCTTTCCATCAGGTGGGCCGTCTGCCTGTTTGCCAGTCTATAGCAATAAAAAAAACATACAGAAAATTGACACATGTTAATTTTGAAACATATTCGTTCCTGTGCTATTCATTTCACGTACAGTCAAGTGCAAAAACATGTATCGAATAAATCGTTTTATAAATTATAGTACGAAGTTCTTATTTCCACTGAAGAAACTATATTCGGACATATTTTTGAGCATTTATATGCACCCATATTTTTACACTTGACTTGACTGTACATTATTATACTAATCTTTGTTTGTATACCAGCAAGCAATTATGTCAATCGGTGATCTGGTACCTATGTTATTTGCTTTTCTCAATTCTTATTTAGGTACATCGTTTATAGCTACTTGATACTTGATCACTCTTGTTGGCATTAATTTCATTTGCCATATTTGGAACGTTTGCCATTAGATCTTTTTTTGGAGAAACTATATAAGGTCCTAATTTATTAGTTGCAGATATTTTAACACATTATACTTTACATTAAAATAATTAACTTTAAATAGAAATTAAGAAATCTTTTCATATAACTTTTTTGATTTCATTTACCTAACAAAAAAATGAATATAATTTCGTCTGAAAAAATCACCATGTGCATTATCACATGTCACAATACCACTATCTGTCATCTCAACAGTCGTTTGTCGTAAATGTCGTAACGGTTCGGCGGGAAAAATGCAAATGTCATTAGGATGCGATTTATCAACGTGAAGTGGCCAGTTACAATTAAGTGGTACGTAAAAAAGCTACTAGAATCTGTCCAATGAGTTTTCATTTAGTAATCTCATTAACAGGGTGTTATTACGTAGCAAATTTGTTTTTCCTTTTTCTACAAAAAAACATCGTAAAAGCTATAATGTTTCATGCTATAATATACTCCAGAGATCGAGTACTATCAGCTGTAAAAATATCTGCAACTAATAAATTAGGACCTTATATACTTTTTAAAATAATTTTAACACAAATTTGACCCAATCCTAAAGACTTTATACTATTGAATTTCAAAAAATTAACTGGTTCCGAAAAAAATACTTCAAGGTTAATTCAAATTATGGCAAACGAAGTGATACCATTAATATAACATTAATAATTAATTACCTTTAAATTCTGAAGCCAGAACTTGTTCTTTAAGCTCTTCGCCTGCTGTTCAAATTGTGAGGCCCCGTACTGGAGTGCGTCTATCGAAAAAGTAAATGGCATTACTATAGCCTTGGAATTTTTAAAAATTCAGGACCTTAATATCTGTATTTTATGCAACAGTTGTATGAGTAGGGTCAAAATACGTGAATGGCGTGGGTTGCGATACGAGCCGCCGCGGCGGCGAGTATCGCAAAGATACACGCCATGAGCGTCTTTTGACTGAATTATACAACGTTGCATACTAGTACATTACACAACTAGGGTGGTAAAACGAAGAAAGGCCGAGATCGCAGATTTTTACGGCCTGAGCTGCAAGCGAGGGACGTAAATATAAGATCGAGGGCTTTCTTTATTACCTTCCGTGTTGTGTACATAATTTTATGTCTAGACTTGGTAAAGTGTAACTCTGTAGCTCGGACAATAGTGAGTGTTTTTGAAAAAAAAAACGGATGTATCACATTGTAAATAGCCGACTATTTCTTGACATATTTCGAACTCATCTGGTACTCTTAATCATGAGAATTTATAGTTGAGTGCGTTGGACATTGAAACGTGAGTTTACGGTGCTTATTCCAGTCAGATAATTGACAGTGAAAATCGCACTAGTTGTATCTACCGACATACTCAGTTTATCTGCTATATTTACCAGCTCTATCGTCCAACTCTGATAACTTGGCATCCCTCTCTAGCACTTTCTCCACGTTGGTTTTCATAATGTCCACCACCTGAAAGGTCACAAAAAGTATATCAGAGGTTTCAGGTATTGTTTTTTGAGGCACTCTAATTTTGCGCATACATTGTGAAGTTAGCCGTGGCAAACGTGAGCTCCAATACCGATGCTTGTATAAAGTTACTAGCGACCCGCCCCGGCTTCGCACGGTGTTTCTCTATTATATTATTCATGTACAAACAGCAACACAGTTAACTATACACTTCAAAAATGGGAAATACTGCAAGAAAGAGAATCACACTTGAAGGCGTCGTGTTATGCATGTGTGCGTGTGTTTATGAGTATAAATTGGCTATTATTCAAAAGAGTTTTGAAACAATAATTTTTCTTTTATGGCTGATCCAACGTCATTATTGACATTATTACCATATTATTGAATTCGTGGAAAAGAATGAATGAATAATAAATATAAATTACATTATATTGGTACATCATATCAAAAATATGAAGCACCAATAAAAGCATTAGCAATATAATTAGTTTATTTCATCCCAACGTTCGTCTGAAAGCTAAATCATAATTTTGACAAATTCACCTGTCTTGTTGAAATAAAACCTTTATTTACAGTATGGAAAAAAAAATCTTTGCCCAAGCAACTACAATGACAAAGCTCAAAGGCACATCACACATACGCAAACGTTATTTGATTTGAAGTTGACATAATACAAATATATATATCTCTTTCAATCGTTATCATTTTCTCTCTGCTCTGTCTTTAATGGGCAGTTAAGTGTGTTGCTGTTTGTATTATACATATAAACCTTCCTCTTCAATCACTCTATCTAAATCCGTTGCGTAGTTTTAAAGATTTAAGCATACAAAGGGATATAGGGACAGAGAAAGTGACTTTGTTTTATACTATGTAGTGATATGTAGGAAAATAACAACTGAGATACCTAAGGTGTAAGCTGCGTGTGAGTGTGTCCAACATAATACAATCGAACCTAAACAAGCATCGGTATTATCTTCAGCCAATAACAACACCAACAATAACAGGGTATTAATAACATGATGATATTTTATTTCTTCTTCTAGGGATAAGAATACATATACACATACAAAAGACATGTTTCTTTGCTACTAATGTTACCGCTTATTGTATGAAACTTCTCATCGGCCGCAGATATGACTGCAATGGCCTTGAAAGATGCCGGCCATGGAACTTGTTATCTTTTATCAATGTTGAAGACATCAAGGTCAAAACACAACAGGTTGGCCTTGTCCTTGAACTTTAATTTTCCCTACAGAAATATATCGAGGTAAGGAAAAAGTGTACATAAATACCTCGCGAGTCGCGTGCTAAAAAAAAGTCGCGGCGACCTACTTTGCACGCCGTAAACTTCAGTTTCCGTCAATATTATTAGCAGATTTGAATATATGATAATAATGGTATAATTAATTCTTCAAATACCAGCAAATGAAACGGAAAATGTATGCTTTCCATCACTAAATTACAGTTTTGGCGTCAAACGCCAAGCAAAAAACGTTACACGCTTAGTTGCCATACAAATTGACGAAGTATTTCTTTCTATCTTTCTGTGACTTTCCCACTTTGTTCGGGTGATAATAGGTAGTCACCGGCAGTAGTATACGATAAAAAACCGGTCAAGTGCGAGTCGAACTCGCGCACCGAGGGTTCCGTACAAACTCATAAGTAGATACATGAATAGTTCAAGAAAAACTGTATGGCGATTAGTTTAGTAGGAGCAAATAAGTATGTATTAGGATTTTTCCAAATTTCTCAAAAACGGTGCAAGTTAGGAAAACCTTTATATTTTTCCTGTAATATTTAGGATGACGTTAATAATTGATAATTATTACAGATTTTTCTGTTCAGTAACTTCGAAGATAATAGGGGGGGAATGGTACTTTTTTTTTTACGTTTTTCGTAATAAATCAAAAACTACTTATTTAAGAAAAAAAATAAAAATGGCATTTTAATCTACAAATCTAGCCCTTTCATTAGATACCCCACTCGATATAATAGCCCTACTTTTAATTTTCAAAGTCCCGTTCCGGACCCCTTTAAATAAAAGTAAAAAGGCATAAGATTTTTTTTTCGTCCAATAGGGTCGGGTTAGCGGTTTTTAAAACTATTCCAAATTTCAAGTCGATAGCATCAGTAGATCCTGAGATATCTTGCTGTGACAGACGGACAGATAGACAGTCGCACCATAAGGGTTCCTTTTTTACCATTTTGGTACGGAACCCTAAAAAAGACAAGAAAAAGTTCTGACACGTTCTAATTCCTTGATATGAAGTAATTGCTTGTTTTGTTTCATCATATATTATATTATATTTAATGCCGGTGAATGCAAGTCCCTACGAAATTGAATAATAGCGGCCATTTTGAACTCTATGTTTTTTCATACGAAGTCGCAATAATAAAATAAAATAATATAGATCCTCAAAGCTATTATAACTTCGCGGAAGATACAGTGATCGTTTTAGCCCTAGAAATAACTAAAACCGTACTTATTTAGTACGAGTAATTATTTAAACTGCTGTCTTATCTTCATTCGTTACGTTACATTAGAGGCAGCAATGCTTTTTTTACAATTACCCAAACGATTCTATTCCCTTTACGAATACCTGTGTTTCTTGATGTATAGGTTTGTAAAGAAATCTAATAGGCGTCCCTATCGGATTTTGTCTCTTATTCCCAAAATAGCGCATTCCTACAATACTAGATTTTTACAATATATCAGATATATCAGATTCTCCGTATACCAGATTCCTATAATAATACATCCAACAAAATCATTGCTCTGAGATCCTTGAGTAACATATGATTTTATAATCTAGTGTATCGGGAATGTGGTAAGACTGGAATCTGATAAATCGAGAATCTGGTATTTTAGGAATGCGGTATTTTGGGCATGAGTGGATTTTGTTACATGTTAAGAAAAATACAAAAAATATGCATAATTTTAATCAAATTAAACTCGTACATTCCAAGTTCATGGAGAAAAACAAGAGTGCATGTTTTGCCTTAGGGTTTTATGTAATTTTTTCTTGGGGCCATATATATATATATATATATATACAGCTGTGCACATCTCAAATTTGATGGTGGTACCTAGAAAACCACGTTGGTCACCACGTACCTCGTCAACCTGCGCCTGAGTCTGCTGCAGCCGCCGCTGCGCGGCCACCTGCTGCATGTTCCGCGGGCCCCCGATGATCTCCCCGTCGGGGCCGGTCTGGGGCTCCGTCGGTGGCATGCCGGGAGGGCCTTCTGGGGCTGCCCTGGAATTTGCGTATGAAGCGTTTGAAAAATTGCGTACCAGAAATAGTTTTATATTAGTGGTCCCGGCCGCCACCCCGTTCGGGACCGGGAAAGATGCCTTATGTATTGGGACCTATGTCTCCTTTTATAATCTATTTCAACACCAAATCTCGTGAAAATAGGTCGGGTAGTTTTTGCGTGATGCACACCCAAAGAAACAGATACACAGACAAAAATTTCACAAAATATTGATTTACGTTTAATATACTTATTTTTTCGGTAAGATCTTGAATGTAAAAACACTGTGTTTCTACGATTTTATTATACATACTTACATATGTATAGTAGATAGATAAATAGTTATGGCCGGTCCTCACATATCATATCATCAACCAATTTCAACGACGGTGTTTAGCTCTGTTGTTGATACATCGAAATATACAACAATATTTATTTTATATTTATACCTAGTTTAACCCTTCTTTGCATGGTGATGGAAATTTCTATCATAACATTGTCCTATTAATTAAAGGTAGTTTTGCGGGCGATTGATATTTATTTTTAAGACTGTCAAGTTTCAACAACAGTACAGCGTGAAATTGAACATAGTTGTAAAAAAATAAAAAAACAGAATTTTGACATTTCTAATTTGAATTCGCAAGCTCGCTGTTTCGCGCCATTTACGAAAACTGTTGAACCTCTCGCTGTATTATTACTGCAAAAATATTGATTTATGCGGAATAATAAATGTGTATAAGGTATGTAATTTAATATTTGTGAATACATTTTGAAAATTCGAACAAAAAGTAACTCTAATCTAAAGTATGTGATGGAAATTTACATCACTATGCAACGTCTTCACTCGTAAAGATGGCTAGTTAGTTATTATTAAAAATGGTACCTGCGTATTTTTTTCCATTTATTTAACTTGGCAGTAACCAATTCGTGGGTAGTCTATAACGTAAATGCGAGAAAGAGTGATCATAATAAGAATATTTCATTGAGTCAATTCAGGAATGAACTAGCCTTAGTACAATAAAAGTCCAAATAAAGAAGTCAAAAAAAGGCGTCCTAGTGGTGGTGCTTTGGAACAACAGTTGGAGACAAACAGAAGGAGAGGTTCTCCAGCACCACCACCTCCTAAATATATCAGGAAATATGGCATTGAACATTGGCCTACAGTAGGAACTCACTTAGATGCAAATACCCTTCATGCAAGGGTTATACTACAATTTCATGCAATAAGTGTAATGAAAATGTATGTCTTAATAATAGTATTTTATGCAACAATTGTATAAGTGGGTTCAAAAAATGCGAATTGCGTGAGTTGCGATACGAGCCGCGAATGCGGCGAGTATCGCAAATAGAGACGCAATGAGCGTTTTTTGACTTAATTATACAACGTTGCATACAATACTTTTTCTACGAGGAGGTTTTAAATTATAAAATACAAAATTAATCATAACCTGGAAACAAGGCAAATATGACGTTTGACTGACAGTATGTGTCTATGGTAAACTTTTTTTTTTAATTTAAAATATACTTAAATTAAAAATACTTTTTTTATGTTGGCATCAATGAATTTAGTTCGGAAAGTTTTGTTTTTCTTAAAAACCGAAGGAATTTAATTGTTTGTTAAGTTGGTAGTTGTGCATTTTTACCGTAAAGTTAAAATTGAGCGCTTAATCCTTGACCTAAGTTTAACCTAGATTTAGAAGTCTGTGGCTGCTAGCAATAACGTAAAGTGACTATAACGACACTAGTGCTGTTATGGGGAATAGAGTATAGACTTCTCTGAACTCATATTATGTATGTTCTTATATTAGTGTTCGTGACCAAGTAAAAGACAGATAACAGTACAGGAGTAGAAAAAAATCTGAAATATCACGTAGGTAGATTAAATATTTTGTTACTGTTGTATAGAATAAATAAGAATTGTTACTTAAAAAAGGTTTTTCTACTCTTGTACTTTTATCTGTCCTTTACTTGGTCGCGAACACTAATATAAGAACATACCTACATAATATGAGTTCAGAGAAATCTATATTCTATTCCCCATAACAGCACTAGTGTCGTTATAGTCGCAAAACGATAGTACTAGCACCCACAGACTTCTAAATCTAGGTTAAACTTAGGTCAAGGATATATATTTATTTAATAATAGTATTTTATGCAACAGTTGTATAAGTAGGCTCAAAAAATACGAATGGCGCCATGAGTGTTTTTTGACTTAATTATACAACGTTACATACAATACTTTTTCTACGACTAAGTTTTAAAATAAAAAATACATAATTAAACATAGCTCGCAAACAAGGCAAATATGACATATGACTGACAGTATGTGTCTATGGTAAACTTTTTTTTGAATTTGTAGTATACTCGCTAGTGACACGCAGTAACGATATTAAAAATACTTTTTTAATGTTGGCATCAATGAATTTAGTTCGGAAACTTTTGTTTTTCTTAAAAACCGTAGGAATTTAATTGTTTGTTAAGTTGGTAGTTGTGCATTTTTATCGTAAAGTTAGAATTGAGCGCTTAATCCTTGACCTAAGTTTAACCTAGATTTAGAAGTCTGTGGCTGCTAGCAATAACGTAAAGTGACTATAACGACACTAGTGCTGTTATGGGGAATAGAGTATAGACTTCTCTGAACTCATATTATGTCTGTTCTTATATTAGTGTTCGTGACCAAGTAAAAGACAGATAAAAGTACAGGAGTAGAAAAAATACTATTAATTTATTTAACTACGCTTAAGATCTGAGTTTGCATAATGATGGATATTTCCATCATATTAAAAAATAGATATATTCCGTTAATCTTACCTTATATATTTTTTTTACATTTTTACCGTAATAGAGGTCAACTTACACTATTCTGATTTATTTCACAAATAAAAAAAAATCATGCAAAGAAGGGTTACTAACAAAAACATAAAATTGCAACTAAATTATTGTTAACTGTAATGATCAGTTTTTTACCCACACATTTATATTTTTTATCGATCTTCCTATCTAGCCAGTATTATTACTAGAAAGCAAGCATTAGAGTTAATGACAGGTTAAGGACAGGACAGTCATGCCAATCAATACGCCGCTTGGCAGAACGCCACGACACGTATGCGAAGGCCAATGACATTTGGCATCATTAAAAAAATGCCGAAAGAAAACAATACATAATTAGGGTCGATATACAAAGGTTGAATTAGTGATCTTGTGCTATTCTATCTATTGTAAAATAAAACCGTTTAAAAAGAGGCGTATTCTGTCGTCGAGTTGCGAAAAACTATAGTACTTATAGTTCTTAAGTGAACTATCATTATAAGTGGCTATAATATCATTACAAGTGATTTTTGAGATGACATATATTACCTTATAAGGACAGTAAGATACCAAACATATGTACTAAATATTATAACACAGCTGAATATCGTCACTACTTTGAAAAAAACCCGTATCTAAAAACGTCGTAGAGAAAAACGTCAATGTAACATACAAACTTCATATACACTTACTGCGTTTTGCCTGAAGTCAGTATCAGATATACGAGTTTTTTTTAAAGTAGTGACGATATGTTGTTACATTATAGTCTAAATTATAATTACTGGCTACAATCGGGCTACAAAACATTATGTTAAGATTTTCAAATATTTAGAAAAACGGCAATTATATATCACCCATTATCAACAGGTATCTATAACTAATAAAAGCATTCTTTGTTCACGAGAAGTTTGTTGGCAGAGCCTATGATCGTTAACATTCAGGCAAAAGCTATATTGGAACTTTGCCAATGGCTATCAAAGCAAAATATAAACTCTACAAGTGCGAAAATGTTAATTAAGTGTCTCTTAAACCACTTAAACCCACTCAACATCGTTACTATTACTATAGTTTATGAAATTATGAATGTTAAACGTAACGTTAAGTAACACAGGCCTCATTTTTTCTTGAATACAATTGGAAGCAACAGTTCCATATATAAATACCCCATATGCGGTCTTTACAACACCTACTTATGTCTATTATCGGCATTGAAGAATACTTAAATGCAGCATTTCATTATTTTACTTACATGTCTGTTTTGCTCCGTACGGTTTTACTTTACGAGTAAAATTCCAATGATTTTTGTATGCAATTGTATGATGCAGGAGGTGGGGAGCTTTCGACGGAGGCTTTCAGGCGCGCGCTGTTGCCGCAAAGCACGACTGAAGCCGGCCGCAGTGAACTCGCGCACACAAGTGCTTCCCGAGCTTTCAATTTCCACTTCACGTTTTACACAGCTTGCTAGTAGTTGAAGTTATTTAAGTATGCGGTAATAGTACATTACACAACTAGGGTGGTAAAACAAAGAAATGCCGAGATCGCAGATGTTTGCGGCCCGAGCTGCAAGCGAGGGACGCGATCGAGGGCTTTCTTTATTACCTCCCGTGTTGTGTACATAATTTTATGTCTACACTTGACAAGAAAGCGGCTTTTTCCGTACGCGTAGCGTGTGGCAAAAGCCACTTTATGGCCAGGTGTGGCATAAAAGGCTAAAATGAAATGTTATTTAGAAAATTAAGCATAAACATTACGATTGAAAAACACTCACTATATAACATTGCAAAATTGTAATTAAACACGTTTAACATATTTAAGATCACCATTTAAATAGCCATAAGTAAATTTATAATTTCTCTATGTTAGTAATAAACATAATATTACACAAAAGTACTAATGTATATCAGAATACTAAAACGGAAACTAGGTACCTTTATTATTTTACATCCCACTGCTTGGATATAGAAAGCAGTAAAATTATGTACACACAACGGGCGGTAATAAAGAAATCCCCAGATCGCATATTTATGGCCCTCGCCTGAGGCTCGGGACACAAACACCTGCGATCTGGGCTAATCTTTATTATACCGCCCTGAGTGCGTTATATACTACTATCGGGAAATTACGAAACTCAGAACACGTTTTCGCCAAGTCGGTAACCACTTGTCCTTCCGCCATTCCCACCGTGACGCATGCGCGGCTGCGCGCCGCGCATCGATCCTTGCGCACTCGTGGGGTAGGTCCGGGGGCCCATACACGTGCCGCACTGCATCAATGAACTGTGCATGAATGTACCAATTAATGGGCCGAGGAAAATATAGGTAAGTATATAAGTGCATTGTGTGCATGAATGTACCGATTAAGGGAACGTTTTGAGGTTTATGTAAAAGGGTTTTCTGTAATTATTACAACGTCTATTTTGACTGCAAGAGTTACAAGAGACATGGGTTTTGTGCTTTGTCTTAATCATATTATTTAAGCACCATTTGGGTAATTAAACTACACCTTACAATTTTTGGGATATGATTCATACGTAGATATAATTAACGTAAAGATTACTCCATAAAGTAGAATATAAAGTCAAAAAATAGATCGTTAAATTAATTTAGAGCCTAGATTTTAGGCGGTCCCAACTGTTGCTTTTCTTTATCTTGCCAACAATTGATTGGATTAAAGTAGAACCTTGCCAAACACGGAAAGGACATTTAGAATACAGTAATTAAATGATTAAGATTCAAGATGTAAAGTCCATAATATTCTGTTGCTGTCTTCATTGCTAATACGTTTTAATGGGACAATGCCAAAAGAAATTCCAATCGTTTAACATTTTAACATGGAAATTGGGAAATCCTGAAAAATACGTTGCTTTAATGTTGTGGAGCACGTTTACCCAGAAGATGCATATTCAACACCCCGTTGAATAAATGAAATGGAAATTGGGAAATCCTGAAAAATACGTGGCTTTAATGTTGTGGAGCACGTTTACCCAGAAGATGCATATTCAACGGGGTGTTGAATATGAAAAATAATTTCTTACTTTCTACAAAATATGAACCTTCATAGGACGAACATGACGACACTCGTTGCGTACTACGTCTTTGTTCACTCGTGGTTCCGATATGGGTTTAAAATTTGGGGTACTTTCCTACCGATTTCTCGCAAATATATCGCGACTGAACCGCTGGTTATCTACGATCACTTATTGCTCTCCATCCGAATCTAGACATGTATGCAAGGGCGAAAAGTGTGTGTCTATTTAATAGGTACTTATAAAAAGATACGCTGTAATGGGCAAGCGCTCAGACCGTACCCACACTTGGCAACAGCTGATACTAGGGTCAAAGAAACGCCGTTTTATATTTAAAAACATAGCACCTATATTAATCAGTGGGCAAAGCGATCAATCCGTCCCGAGCCCCGCCCCGCTCCCACGCATCGACGCTCATACTTAAAAGCCTTAAACACCGTAATAAAAGATACACTACAAATAAATAAACGTATTAGGCGAGTGACTTATAATGCCTCCAAGTCCTGCTAATAAAATAAATGAAGAGTCGGCAATGAGAATCTCAGTACGGTGCCGTGTGGTAAAGGAGTGTATGTAAAAAATCGCTAGAATAGAAGGTACTTACTGACTTATTTGATTGTACGGTCAGCTGCAGAGGAAAGTAACCCCATCACGTACTACGAATGTATGACAGGAGGTTAATTTTCTCTAGAGCTGACCATACGATTTTATACCAAGTTAGAAATAGGTACAGGTAGTAGTGTCCATTCTTTCGAGCGGCAGCACCATATGATTTTAATGGTTTTGTAACTAAATTTGGTAGATAAGTCCAGGAAGTGTCATGAACTATCTGGGGGCACGGCAGTGCCCTCGCCAAGTCGAGCAAAACAAAGGCACGGCCGTACCATCCTTTTCTCGAAACCATTCAGGCTATTTTCAGCCTCCCGTAATTTTGTACTGGCTATATATTTGTACGTGATTAAATTTGGTGGGATCATGAGCTTAATTTGAAATATATTTGGATTTTTTGATATAAATGTCGTAAATAATTATATGTTATATGCAGGTAACTTTATATTTTTTCTTTTACATCCATTTTATGTGGTGCTGGAGGAAAATGGAAGGCATAAGCTGGACAGAGAAGAAAACCAATGAAGAAGTATTAATGATGGTGAAAGAGAAGAGGACAATCCTGAATATTATTGCAAATAGACGAGGAATAATTATAGGACATTTGATAAGACACGACAACTTTTTTAAAACTATACTGGAAGGAAAGATAGAGGGGTAGTTCTCTGCGATTTTATACCGTTTCGCTTGCTTCATTACCATCGCCACTATTATTGGCCGTTTTATAAAAGCAATCAGGATCATTATTATAAAAATAGCAGAGGCACGCGACTTCTACAAGATAACAGAAAACGACTCCATAGTTTATAGGGAGCTCATTCATAATGTGGCGATGGTAATGATGCGATTGGTGCGACTGTTTAGTCGCAGAGAACTACCCAGAGGGAAAAAGAGGTAGAGAAAGACCTAGACGCAGTTACATGGAACAAGTGAAGGAAAAAATTGGTGTCGTGTCTTATCAAAATATCAAGAAGCTGGCGTACATCAGGCAAGATTGGAAGCTACTCAACCGACAAGAGAAATTAATGATGACGATCCATTTTAAAAGCTTTTTCTATTTTATTCTCTATTAAAAATTAAAAATAAATCAGTTGGAAAGATTTTTACTGTAACTGAATACAGAAATATCATCGATTTAAAACAAACAACCAAGAATTGTAAAAACGTAGTTACCCAGTTTGTTCTCGGCGGGCCCGCCGCAGAGGCAATTGATTAGTCGGCGTCCTTTGTGCGCTGGCGCAGCCAACAACAACAATTTGCTCGCGGCCCGACCGCCCTAATTTTAATGGCCTTATAAAATTTATATTTAATGTATTTATCATCGGCGAGCGTCGCGTGGACATGGCTTAGCGAAGTTTAATTTTTACAGTTCCATGAAAACCTTGGACATTTTTACATGCCCTGTGAAATATATAAAACGGACAATCACGCAGTAACTGAAGCGAAATGTTCAACGATAAGCTCAAATATTTTTCATAACTTGTATTCTCAAAGCATTGCTTTTACTATTAATACCCGGTTAAATTAAGTTTACACCTTATTTTGCGATGTGAAGCCATACACACGTGCAAACCTTGCTTTATCGGTAGTACCTATAAGTATATTATACCCGACGTCCCTAAAAAAATAAAAAATATATATCGTCTAATAATTGCGTCAAACCACTACCTAACGAATCACGTTTAAAATGGAACTTTAAATCCAAATTTATCGCAAGTATGCACAATATAAACTAATATAAACGGCTTGAAACAACTCTCCCTCAGCGTAAGAATCTAATAAACCAAGGGCGTGTCCACACTAGCCCTGCTCACAAAAGGTAAGCATTCGTATTGTTTTACGGCGCGTACGCACGCGGCGAACATTAAGCGTCGTTACGGAACCTCGCGCTGATTGGAGCGGCGTCTAAACCAGGCGGACGGACAGGACATGGCATCAGACCCCAAAGTATTTGTACTTACTTTTTATATTTAAATAGTATAATATATAAACACTAAAAACTTGCCAGTTAGGTGTTTCAGCTAAGGTAAGTAAGTTTACTTACACTAAGGTAACAGCAAGGTAAGAAAATAACATACAGTTGCTTAATAATTAGGCATCTAATTATTAAGTTATAGGACTTAAGGTTGCATGGTTTATTAAGTTTGGAAGACTTAATTCGAGTCGGTTGGTTTTACACACAAAACCAGGGGTCATTATTTGCTTCTGCAGCATCAATTATGTTTGTAATATGTTTTATTTTATAGCTTGATACATTTTATTTGCGCGAAATTAAATTTGAACTCTAAATTTAAATTATATAATTTCAGCAAAAAACATTTAAAAAAAATTATGCTAATACGGAATATATGAAGCTTACCTTAAAGTCCCAATTGCACGTTAATTCTGGTTTTCTGAGATATTGCGAATTATTTAAAACGACTCCTACCCTACCTGCCTGTAAAGTACAGCGTATATACAGGCAGGTAGAGTAAGAATAGTTTTAAAGACTTCGGATTTAATGGAATCTTTGCCTAATGCCCCTATATAGACGCAACTACCTCGGTTGACCGTATGTTTGAAAGTACATGTCGCAAGGCCTCATACATAATTTTCACAATTACGACACTTGATAGTAACATTAAAAACCGGCACACGTCAGCAGGTGACATTCTGCGAGCAATTAGGCTACTTAAGGCGCAACTAGGCGCAAACACACCCGGGCTTTGTCCACTACGTTATCGTCGGCCGGCTAAGTGCCAGATCCTCGTTAACTGCTTGGGTTAACAAGGCGAGTGTTTACGCGCGCATTTAGAGTTGGGCTGCGCGTGCGATGAGGGCTGTTGAAGGATGCGCCTTGATAGTAATAATAACAAGGCTTCCCAACAAACTGTAGTCTGCCGCTCCTTAAAACGCAAGGTTCTTGTATTGCTCAGCGGTATCAGGACATCGCACGCTTGTTTCTCATCGCGGCCACATAAGACTACGCCACTATATACCATCTACATACATACAAATTAAAAAAAAACAACCGATTTCAAACAAACTTATTCAATGAAAATCGGTTCAGGAACAGCGAAAATAGACACGCTTAAGATTTTTAATTCTTGTTTTTTCCTGTATCATTCTTTGTAACATTCTTTATGATTTTGAAATTTAAACTTTCTTTCAGTCAGCAAAAGTTCGAAGCTTCGAGGTTATATTACCTAATGAGGTTTCCCTTTAAGATTGAAATTATGAAATACATCACTGAAATTATTAGGGGTTATCCACATAAAATTACGTTATACAGCCTATACTAAAAATATTGAATATGTTAGGAAAAAGTGTGACATGGGGGGGTCTAAAAATCTGAAAATTCGTGTGACGTATTTTGTGGATGCCCCTTACTTGACCATTAGTCACATCTTATCATCAGGTATCTTACGATCGTATATATGTATTGTATGTTTATGGAGTGTAAAAAATGTGGGTCTACCTAGAATTTAATACAATAATGTAAAGATAAACATCGCTTCTGAACCGAGTGTTACACTTTTGACATAACCTTTCCATATTGACGGGCAAATGTTTACCGAACCGTTTTTAACACTTTCGGGACTTTGTGGGCAAAGCTGCGTGCCTACATAGGTACATATTTATCTAAGAAATTAAAGTTACCTTCTAAACAGAAGTGGGCTATCGATCCCTGCCTCGAGTAATACCTACTTGCTAGCCGACATTTTTAGATTCTTATTACAACAATCAATTGTATCATTTTTAGGGTTCCGTACCCAAAGGGTGCCAACAGAACCCTGTTACTAAGCCTCCGCTGTCTGTCCGTCTGCCACAGGGCTCTATCGTTTTCACTGAATGTGTATTTCTATTCTATTGCTGCTATAACAAATAATAAAAACCAAATAAAATTAAAAATGAAAGGATTCCCTTTTATTTCTAATTTTATTTTGTGTACATACAAGAAATGTATTTGTGTTGGTCTGCCACACGGTTGTATCCTTTGAACCATAACAGATAGAGACTTAAAATTTTCACATATGTACCTAGTGTGTATTTTTATTGTTGCTAAAAGATAAAATATTAAAAACAAAATAAAGTTAAATAGACGCCAAAAACACGTTTCTTGTATGGGGACTCCCCCATACAAGAAACGTGCGCGTCTTTTTGCTCCATGGTGGTACGGAACCCTTCACAAACCAAAACAAATCCAACTTGCACTTGGCTGGTTTTGCATCACATTCGTTATAGAATTTTACTTTTTTAATGCTATTTTTGTATCTCCGCCAAGCGAACCTTACAGTGTTAAATAATGAAGTTGGATAGAAACCATTACAAATAATTTTATATATATTATTATTTGTAATGGTTTCTACCATTACAAATAATTTTACCAGGAAGATAAATATATTTATAAATGAAATTACGCGCACTCAAAATTTGTCACTATTTCTTAAAAGATAGGTATAACTTAAGACATTTGAAGACCCGAATGAATAGGCTGTTACTGAACCGACGAGTTACATTCTCGGCCTCGTAGTCACTTACCATCAGGTGCCACTGAAGTCAAAGTAAATTTATTTATTATTATCTGTATGTCTTTCCCGTACACGAGACAATAGTGTCCCGGCCCTTTGGGAGGCGTGCGCGGAGCCGAAGCCAACGCGTAGAGGCCCTTTCGACAATTTAATGAAAGGCAACGTGTACACCCAGCGGATGCTGTCCCTGCCCGTGTCACGGGACGCACGCAGAGACAGCCCCCGCCAGATGCAAGGACTATTGTTTATTGATGGAATCTAAATTTACTGGGTTATGGTGGTGGAATTATGGACTAGATACTGGGCTATGGATTGAGACATGACGGCGCCTGTCAGGAAAAGTGTCTCATGGCTTTCGCGGCACTGACAGACCGTGACTTGCCCTCCGCTGATGGGCCCCTGTTAAATAGCGACATTATGAGCAATGGCCCAGGGGCAACACCGCTGCCGAGGGCTGCAGGGTGTCGAGAGGTGTGCTGCGCTTTCTCCGAGGGTACTCGCGGCGTTATGCCTTTTATCACTTCCACCCCTGGAGCATATAGCTCTCGCGACTCCACTCTGGACGGCCGGTTAAGGCAAGCCAGAGGCGGAGGTCCTTTCACTAAATCCCATGACCCTCCCTAAGGACCCCCCGGAGCACTCGGGTACGTGGGGTCGCTACTCCCCAACAGCTCGCCACAAGCTGCCCTGCGTTATTATTATTATTGTACAGTCGATTTAATGACAATTTTATTTTTATTTGTACACATTTTTAATGGGATTTAATGCCTGATAATAAAACATTTTCATTTCATTTCATTAAATCATTACAAAAGGACAACCGTTCAGCTAAGCAATTGTCGGTGATACATGCATATACGTAAAGTACCTACATCTAAAATTATCGAACAAAATAAAAAGTAAACAGAACTAACGACACTCCAACCTACCAGGTCTCTTAACATCAAATTGTAACATGCCTCACTAACAGATCGTTAACGTCACATGTGCCTATACGAAGAACTTGGACACATGACATTGCTCTTCCAAAGTTACGATACGGTGTCACCTTAAGTCGGCGTTAAGTCAGAATTCGGCATCCACAAGAACATTATCACTGCTTCGGTAATAGGAGGCGCGGGTGCAAGCGGGCTCTTACAAACGCGAAGGGTAAACAAATCCAGCCTCATTCAAAACAGCCATGAAATCCCCGTCATCTGTATTAGATAGCAAACCTTAAGAACATAGCGATAGGGTTGACAATTGAATGACGCTAGTTGGGATCTAGTGACCTTCAAAAGTGAGGGTTGTTGAAAACTGTATCAGAAGTCTTTAGTGCATGCTACCGTTTTTGGGCATCCGTTCTCATGGCGGTGTTACATCTGTTACTTGTCAAGGACGTTGCTTTTCGAGCATAAGTTAAAACTATATGTTAATAATCGTATGTTGATCCCTGCCGCATCTTTTCGCCATCATCCTACGCGACAATATTTCCATCCTCACCACTTAGATGTTGGCAGTCCACAATTATGCGTTTTGCTAGAAACTTCCTACCTCGCACGACTGAACTGTGGAATAATTTGTCGCCTGCAGTGTTTCCGGACCGATTCGACCTTCAAACCTTCAAGAAAAGAGCGTACTCCCACCTGAAAGGCCGGCAACGCACTTGTGACTCTTCTGGGGTTGCAGGTGTTTATGGGTGACGGTGATTACCCCCTATTTCATAAAAAAATCGGCTTAAGCATCACCGTAAAAAACGTAGACTGATTTTTAGGGTTCCGTACCAAAATGGTAAAAAAGGAACCCTTATGGTGCGACTCTGTCTGTCTGTCTGTCCGTCTGTCCGTCTGTCACAGCCAGATATCTCAGGAACTACTGCTGCTATCGATTTGAAATTTGGAATAGTGTTAAAAGTAGCTAACCCGAGCTTATTGAGCATAAAAAATATCTTGTACCTTTTTTACTTTTTTTTAAAAAGGCTCCGTAATGGGACTTTGATAATTGAAAGTAGGGCTATTATATTGCGTGGGGTATTAAATGAAAGGGCTTAATTTGTAGATTAAAACACCATTTTTATTTTTTTCTTAAATAAGTAGTTTTTGATGGGTATCATTTAATCGATCAGCAAAATATTCATATTTTGGTCAGCAGAAATATGTATTTGGTCAGCCAAAATAGCTAGTTGGTAAGCAACTTATGGTAAGCAAACATTTATAAATCAGGCTGCAATTAATGATATACTGATCTGCTCTAAATTATTTTGGTCAGCAAATTAAATATTTGAGCTGCATTAAGCGATCTACGGTTAATCAAATTTTGGTAAGCAATCAGTAGGTAAGCAAAATATTTCATTTTGTTCATCAAAAAAAAGGGGGCAATAAAACCTAACTGGGCGCAACTATTCTGCCGCCAATCGTGTGCGCATTTTGTCATTCGGTAATTGTCAGCTGTCAAGTAGCAGGTGTCACTGTGATATATACAGGGTGTCACTGTGATATATACAGGGTGTCACTGTGTTATATACAGGGTGTAACTGTGATAGATACAGGATGTAACTGTGATATATACAGGGTGTCACTGTGATAGATACAGAGTGATACTGTGATATATACAGGGTGTCACTGTGATAGATACAAGATGTCACTGTGATATATACAGGGTGTCACTGTGATATATACATAGTGTCACTGTGTTATATACAGGGTGTCACTGTAATGTATACAGGGTGTCACTGTGATGGGCTCATATAAAATTGGTATTTCGATTTTTAATACATCTCATAATGTTTACAAGTTATATTATATATTCACAACGTGTATCGTTTCGTTTTTAGGGTCAGCAAAAAAATAACCCTAACCTACCTATTTTTGACAGCCGTTTCGTTTTTAGGGTCATAAAAAAAAATAACCCTAACCTACCTATTTTTGGGAGCCGTTTCGTTTTTAAGGTCATCAAAAAAAAATAACCCTAACCTACCTATTTTGGGAGGCGTTTCGTTTTTAGGGTCATCAAAAAAAATAACCCTAACCTACCTATTTTTGGGAGCCTTTTCGTTTTAGGGTCATCAAAAAAAAAATTACCCTAACCTACCTACTTTTGGGAGCTGTTTCGTTTTTAGAGTGACACCCTGTATACATTACAGTGACACCCTGTATATAACACAGTGACACCCTGTATATATCACAGTGACATCCTGTATCTATCACAGTGACACCCTGTATATAACACAGTGACACCCTGTATATATCACAGTGACACCCTGTATATCTCAATTAAACTGCTTACAGACATGTTTTCTCTGCTGACAGTGACATCCTGTATCTATCACAGTGACACCCTGTATATAACACAATGGCACCCTGTATATATCACAATGACATTCTGTATATATCACAGTAACATCCTGTATACATTACAGTGACACCCTGTATATAACACAGTGACACCCTGTATATATCACAGTGACAACCTTTATCTATCACAGTGACACCCTGTATACATTACAGTGACACCCTGTATATAACACAGTGACACCCTGTATATATCACAGTGACATCCTGTATCTATCACAGTGACACCCTGTATATAACACAGTGACACCCAGTATATATCACAGTGACACCCTGTATATCTCAATTAAACTCTCTGCTGACCAATTGTAAAATCTTGCTACCCAAGTAATTATTTTGCAGCTCGACTGTTTATTAGGCAGCCAAATGATTAAAAAAGCAGATTAATATTGGTTAAAATGTTAACCGTTTTTAAACTGTTTGCTGAACAAGAGTTGCCGCCCGATTTTATTTATTGCCAGCCAAATCTTTGTATGCTGCCCAAATGATTTAACTGCTTATTTTTTTTTGCGGATCAATTTTAATAACGGCTGACCAAAAATTTACTTTCCGTTTTTGATTTATAAGTGCAAACGTACCATTCCCCCCTTTTATCTCCGAAGTTACTGATCAGAAAAATGTGTCATAATTACTAATTATAAATATCAACTTGAATATTACAGGAAAAATAGAATGGTCTTGCTAACTTTAATATTTTTTGAAATTTACAAAAACACAAAATCCCTAGCGGCGAGTAGCAAAACTAAGCGGTGCCCTGTTTCACACTAGGGGATTTCCGGGCAAAAACTAGATGGCGCTAAAACACTAAACATTTAACGATGTTATAGTTGAACAAAGAAACATAGTATAGTAACATTTAGTTCGTAAACAGCTAATAATAAATAAATTCTAAGGTTTAAATACTGTGTCACGTTTGCAAAGTTGAATAATTGTAAATAATATTATAATTCTTTTACCAAGCTTATACATAGATGGCGTTGTAAATTCGGGGAACAGCTTTTTGTATGGAGGATGACAGTCTTCTTGATTTAATGGTCCTTGCTATTAAATAGAATCATTACTCGTCAGGTTCTAAATATTACAGGAAAAATATAACTGTTTTCCTAACTTGCACTGTTTTTTAGAAATTTGCAAATATCATTGCTCCTACTAAACTAATCGACATACAGTTTTTCTTGTACTATTCGCGTATCTACTTATGAGTTTGTACGGAACCCTCGGTGCGCGAGTCCGACTCGCACTTGACCGTTTTTATTTAAAATAAATACCTATTCATATTCACCGAAAATCTTTGCCTAAATCTAGTGCCTTTGAGCTAGACCCAAGGTCCTCCGATAGGTGCGATTTAATAGGGTGTAGAAATATAATCCATACCGTTTAGACTATACGGTTATTAAGGACGATAAATAATGAATGTCCCTCATTAAGTATTATAACAAAACGGGACTTAATCGCGTAAAAACATGCTAGTACCGACGATTCGGACGTGCCGTGACGTCCACGGTCGCGAACCCTTTGCGACCGTCCCGGCACGAAGATCGTGAAATTGTAATTCAATAATTAATCCCTCTCTGTAAACAAACAGTCAAGTACTTCAATCTGCCCAATACTCATAGTTTGTCTATACTCTATAGTAATTTATGATAAGATTATGTTAACTCAAATAAAACCACTTTCAACTGAATTCAATTTCAATACCAATTACTTTATATGCACAAAAGCGCAACAAAATAAATTTCAAGGCACTTGTCATACAACTCAACACCCTTCACAATAAACTAGCTGGAGCAAACCGATAACATACGGACAGGAATAGTAAAATCACAAATAATACGAACTGGTAAGTCAATACGTTTGTTGTAATAACAGATTAATCGCGAGTTCACAGTTAAAATATAGGTAGTTAATTGACAAACATTAGGCTGCCCAGCGTCCGTCCACTCGAGTGGAAATAAGCGAAGAGTGCCTATATTAAACAATAGCTTCAGGTAATAAACAAACTTGTAGTTGACACTTACAAATGCCTATTTCTGTAGCTGGGTTTTTTATATATAGCTAGTGGACTTTACATAGTCATCATAAATGTATCATGGTAAAGCCAACTTTTCACTAGAGTAGCCACATGGACTGTTCAGTCAATAAGTATTACTCGAGCTGTATAATTAAATAACAATGTTTAGTATATAAGTAGGTACCATTTTTTAAGGGGTTGACAGCTGATGTAGGCATTTCAGGAAATTTCAAGCCATATTTGTCTTAACCGTTTTTTTGTAGCATACAAAAATTACTTAATTTTAAATTTAAATTTATTTTCGAAAATTCTAATACCTCGATTTCTTATTTGTAATAACAAAGGAACTTAAAATAAATAGCCAGACGTAGCCAAGCTAACAGACAGCTGAAGCATATCTGGTAAGCCTGTCGCTTTGTACTTACGAGCAGTACGCACACATGAACCAGCGTTGTAGCCTACTACGTACGAGCAGCACGAACACATCAACGAGCATTAAGCGGCCGTGCTAGAGGTGCTATCTGTTAGGGAGGCTATGTCCGTTTATTTATTTTAAGGTCCTTGGTAATAACCTAACGCCTTAAAAACTGCGACTTAAAATGTTTTACTACTTACCTTCCCTTAAAGGATGGATATTACCCACCAAACAGAATACTCAGACGCACAGAGGGGCAGGAATTTAAGTAGGTACATGTACATAGTTTTATTTATGGGTATGGTTAGAAATAAGGGGGAGGCCTTTATACAGCAACGGGACACTGCGATAGACTAGCAAAATAAAAATATAAATATCAGTTATTGTACTGCTGTATAATCCTATATTCGTCGCGGTAAAGTGATTGGTTTGGCGACCTGATACCGGCGCGGGCGGCGATACGTCTTGCCCGGGAAGATCGTTAGTTACGCCTTGGGAGGTCCCGGGATGCTGATATGCAAGCACATTTCTGTTTGTAAATAATTAATTATTATTTGGAATAACATTTATAATCAATCTACCGAAAATGTAGGAAAAGCTATGTTTATTATATTTTCTTTGCAAAAACGACTTATACCTAATAGTTAAAACAAAATGTTTGCCGAAATTTTAAAACTACTTCTAAGTTAGCGAAATAGATCGAACTCGGAAGCCATACCACTCGTACCACAGAATAAGCAGCACAGAAGCTTCTCTCTTTAACAAAACTCTCATTCAGGTCCAACGTCCGAACGGAGCTCGCCCGTATCCCAAGGTCTCTCTCTATCGCATAACGGGTGCTCTTTCTGGTCGCTGGCTATCACCACCAAAATTGCTTGGCGAAATTTAATAATAATAGCCGCGCAACGGAATCTCAGAGTGAGTCAGTCCTGCTCGTATTTTAGTATATTGCTTATTATCTTTGGCGAGGTAGCATAAAGGGCACTTGCACTATTATAGCTCGAAATAATCACATTAACAGACTGGCTCTCTACAACATAGTCTGGAATTGAGTGGTAATTATTAAATTGAACATAATGCGGTGTAATCCGGCTGTACACACACCGGGCGAGTCGGTGGTCGAACAGAATAACCTGAATAACGTTCATTTGCAGATAATTATTATCGCCAGATATATCTTTCTTCTTAAAAAGTGTTATTTTATTTATGAAACACTTCTGACCTATTTAGGGATGTCCCATAAACAATTAATTTCTGTGGAGCTAAGCAAGATTGAAAAATACAAAAAGTATTTTTTTCATACACTTGCTCAAAAGCGGTACTTTTCGTAGCTGTAGGTTCATCGTGCGGAAAGTTGGCGCACTAGCTTTTTACTTTTCAGCTAACTTTCGAACACTAAAAAACACATTTATTTGCAAATAAGTAAACTACAAAGTATTAATAAATTAATATATTTCTTGCTTTTTCATGTTTAAATTAAATTAACTTCTGTATGTTTATTCTTAAAATAGTTTCTTTTGATTTGACTGAATGGTGACAATCGGTGCCATGTTTTCGTTTCATCGACATCTTTTAACAAATGTATGAAAAAACGTTTGATACACGTGCGGAAGTGTCATTTATGCTACACCTAGCTAGCTACTACACACGCTACGCTGTACGCTGCGCGTACGGAAAAAGCCGCTGTCTTACGAGGCTAGCAACCCCATTTCCCGCCGAGGTATGTATAGTGCTTTTCTCAAATATGCAATGAAATAAATAAACTTACTATAATAACCTTACTTAATATTTTATAACACAAACTTTCTGTCAGAAAGTGACATTAGTGACATATTATATCCATAGACAATGCAAAAGCTGTTTCAGTTCACATTTTTACCGCGAATATTTAGATGAAATATTTTAAATGTGTATTCGTGTAGTTAAAATTGCAATTTAAAATTGTTTATAATGTGTTATTTGTTATGTTCATGTCAATTTGAAACAAAGAAAACTGCAAAATATAGCAAACATCGTTTTTTGTTTTTTTAATGGCTGAATGTGGAATGGAAATTTAAAAAAAATAGTATGAAATTCCATTACGTGCCAAGTGTCAAGCCGCACCGGAAACGAAGTACTTTGCGGCCTATTTTTAGGCACGTAATGTCAACATTTCATGCCATGTTTGAGAAAATAGTACATTACACAACTAGGGTGGTAATACAAAGAAAGGCCGAGATCGCAGAAGTTTGCGGCCCGAGCTGCAAGCGAGGGACGTAAATATGCGATCGAGGGTTTTCTTCATTACCTCCCGTGTTGTGTACATCATTTTATGTCTACATTTGGCCAGAAAGCGGCTTTATCCGTACGCGCAGCGTGCGGAAATGCCACTTTATGGCCAGGTGTGGCATAAATACATTTATTTATGACAGCAAAAAGTTACAAAAAATAAAAAAAATAAAAATCTTGCTGCCACAAAAAGGTCCCACTTCAGCATAAGCGTAGCGTGCGGTAAAGGTCACTTTATGGCCAGGTGCGGCACGAAGTACTATAATCTATCAGTGCAGATTTATTTCTCAATTACCAACATATCATTTATTATGTAAGATTGATTGAACGCTTGACATTATTTTTTCCCCATGTCACCCCATTCAAACGGAGCTGGTACGAACTCATATTTGCACATTTTTACTTCCACGTGACGGTATTCTGTGAAGAAGAAAAACACGTATTATTAAGCAGCTTCATATTAGCAAGTGTTAAAAAATGTAACTTTAAAATGACTTCTAACGATTATATGAATATTTGTTACATTTGTTCTCATCGCACTTGTATTGGTAACTGTCGCTGACGTCGTTAAACATGCGCGCGGTGCCGAGCGGGTTTCGCGCGCACACCGCGATGAAATCGTGCTGGCACACGTCAGCTAACTTGCAATTTGTAATGAATAGATACGTTACGTTTGTTCTCATCGCAGTTGTATTCGTAGCTGTCGCAGACGTCGTTGAACATGCGCGTGATGCCGAGCGAGTCCTGCGCGCACACCGGGACGAAGTCGTGCTGGCACTCGTCAGCCAACTTGCAGAAATTTATCACCTATAAAAAATGTTAGGTACATTATTATAGTATTCTTGAGGCTTATAATAAAACAAGATGAGAGTATTTATTTTACTTTTTGTTCAGTATACTACCATATACCGTACTCATATAAAATGGCATAGGTATGCCTTATATTTTTCAAACTACAGAAATGCTCACAGCGAGCAAATTTTTAACCAACGTATAGTGATGATGAACTAAAACGATTTCATTTCAGAATCCAGAAAAAATAACCATTTATTCTACATGCCAACAGAAACAAAGTGCATATTTAAATAGTAAAAGAAAATATTTGGAAACCACTCACCGGTTCTAGAGGGAAAAAATAATCTTCTAATTCTACCTCTACGTGAGACCAGACCTGGCTTGCAAATCTGATAATTAATAAACCTGAAAATTTTATGGTACAAAAACTATATAGGTATCCTTCTTATATATTTTATGATTGACCTAATTGTATTGTTTGTCATTTAAAATGATATTAATTAATTATTAATTACTCACCGATGATAGCTGTCCTTGATATCATAGTTCCGAGACATGGAACTCAAACGAGGCACACTTGCAATCTAATTGGCAGGCAATAGTTTACATAAATAATCAACTATCAATATCCAAATGTTATGATTTAACGCAGGAAATTGTGCATAAACATACGCTTTTCAATAATAAAAAGAGAAGTTCTGAGTCACTAGCTAATTTACCGAGCGCAAACCCTTGGACCTAGTATGGTGAAATTTTGCATACACAATTTCCTTTACTGTGGAGAAATAAGTATTGAAAAATAACAAATAAAATTAAGAAGCAGAAGACGAGAGTTAGACATTCTTTGAGGGTTAGAGATTTGATGATAATGACTTACGGGAGGGCGTGACGTTTCTCACAACGATCGCGAAAAAGGCTAACTTTTATTTCATGCAATGGAATAGTGGTGGATAGGTGGAGTCATGGGATGGATGGTGTCCTAAAAACGAATCAGGGCTTACAATTCAGAGCTAACCTTAGGCGATTCGATGACATGGCTTTATCAGTAAGCCTCATCGTTCCTAACAGAAAGATAAAAGAAATGGCTAACTTTTGTGCTACTCGATAGCACTCTTTTTAAACAGACTCTTGTTAAGTCTATGTTTCAATATTTGAAATAACTGACTTCACTCAGTGGAAGTTCTATGGGTAGGTTACCTGGATATGAACCGCAACAAGTTAATAAGAACTTATTTCTGATTTTCTGATAATATTGCAACTTAGTGTTTCGGCGAAGATTAAGAATGCCAGTAGAAGGCACATAGGGCATTTTCCATCTTGGCCCTTAATATCATTTATTTGTATGTGTTATATGGTTACAGTTTCTTTCCCTCTTTTATGCTTGTTTGTCACTTGGTATCATAAAAAAACATCATATTTTATATAATAGCTTTTTAAATAAGGGGTAGTAAAGCAGCGAATAGAATATCCGATAAATGAAAACAATTTCAGAGCATTTTTATTTGCGGGCCTTTTGTTCTGAGGTCATTTTTGGTTAGCGGGTATTATACGGTTACTGGTGTAAGTTCCACATTTCTTATTGTTGTGTGTTGTAGTTCTTACCCTATTTTAGTAATTAAATATTCGACAGTAGTCTTGCAAACTCGAAATCTTTCCATAAATGTTGAGTCAACCAGATCTAAACAGAAGTTTATTCTTGTCCTAAATGCCCGCCGACGCCGACGCATTGGTTGGACTTAATATTCTTCATCACTACTGCTGCTATTTTCTGTTTATGATAGCACCATTTGTTTTAAAAAAACTTTGTAATAAGTGACTAGCGAGCGAAAAGTAACCGCTGAGAATTACCCTTTAACGAACCACAGCACAGTATGATCATCATCATCTCATAATCATCATCTGATCATACTGTGCTGTGGTTCGTTAAAGGGTAATTCTCAAAAAATGATGTCCGTAGTTAGGGCTTTATAAAACAACCTCTTAATCTTGTTCCTTTGTGTAACGAAACTTACCATACAATTTATATGATTAACTTTCGTTACACAAAAATTAAAGTTAACACTTTGTTTTATAAAGCCCTAACTAACTACAGACATCATTTTTGAGAATCTGACCTCTAATGTGGAATATTTGACACAAGTCCGAGGATCAAATTATGGATTCGTATCTGGGGGCACGGCAGCCGCCAAGTCGAGCAAAACAAAGGCACGGCCGTAGCATCCTTTTCTCGATCAGTTTTACATCAATTAAATGTTGGAAACTTACCATTGTTCTTATAAAATAAGGAAATCTCCTTTTTTTTTACATGAGTGCTCAAAAATAGGAGTGTTATGTTTTTATGGTTCAAGAATGTATTTATGTTAGTTTCTTAGTTTCTTTAATTACTTACTAATGAAATAATGTACACTCAATATAAATTCCTGCTCTTTACTTCAATATGATTCTACGAAAGCAACAGCACCCTCTTAGTATTTATAATGTCCATAAATATAAGTAGCTTTTTAAGTATTTAATGCATATTTTCTAACGAGACTCGCTATGAGTCCGAATTTGCGTCAATCCAGGAAATGCTTTTAGCATGATTGTATTTTTCCCCAATCCCAAAATACATTTTTACTTTAAAGTGCATTTAACAACAGATGAAACATTTCACAGTTGTAAATAACCTAACTGAATTACATATGCGATAAATTATAAAAACATACATTATTAAGCTTTTTTTTAAGGCTGTAGGTAAATAACGAAATACGTATCTAGTAGTATCCACTAACTGTTTAAATAAAATTAAAAGTTCAGTAAACACAAATTTATTTAAACTGTTGGCTAAATGTTTTTTTAACATCATAAAATACTAATTATTATTAGAATTACATAGTCTGATAAATACTATCATCGTGAGGCTCCAATCATCACTTTGTAAGTGGAACCCCAATAAAGGGCAGGAGTCATCATTTTCAGAATTCTCTTATACCTACGTATAAGTACTTGTTCCACATACTCTTACTTCCTATACCTGGTACAGGTACCTTCATTTAAGAAAACAGGATTGCAAATTATTCGTTGAAACCTTCAACACCAGCACAAATGTCTATTTCGACGTGACGAAATTCTGTAAACAAAAAAAAATGCATTTAATAAGTAGTTACGGTCGACCTCCTAAGGTAACGATTCGAAAATTCATTTCAACGACAGATGCCTTTTGAAACATGAATTTTGTACGGAACCCTAAAAGAGTGTCACCAATTTTTTTCGAGACCGGCAACCTATTGATAATAGTGTCAAATGTCTGTAGCCGGCGGTGACCACTTTCCATCAGGTGGGACGTCTGCCTGTTTGCCAGTCTAAGTCAATAAAAAAATCGTCGTTTTAAAGAAGGGGTGCAAAATTTATAACATGAAACATCATGCCTTACTTAAAAGCACCTCTTGTTTCAAAATATTATTTGGTGAATGCATGCAAAGTCTTTTTTTTTCAAATTTAAACTTAATTTCAAATTTCTGTGCACTTTGAGAATAGATTGCTCTAATGTAAACGAGTAAGATCGCATCGGATCGGGATTAGGTATTTCCGTTCCGTTTCTATGTAGGTACCAAAAATACATATACTTATGCGAAAGGAAGGTATTCAAGTTTTACTCTGCGGGCGAGTTACATGTTTAAAAGTGTCTCGCATGCGGATAATTTTGGTTCCATAATTTAGGACATTATGGAACCTAAAAAAATTACGTCTCACCCAGGCCAAGAAGCGGGATTTTCCGCACGCGTAGCGTGCGGTAATTGCCACTTTATGGCCAGGTGTGACGTAAAATCTTTTTTAACCGCCGTGTAAAAAAGGGCGGTTCTCAATTAGAGATGTGCCGTTCCCGGGAATATTCCCCACTTGTATGGGGAATATTCCCGCGGTGGGAATATTCCCCATACAAACGGGGAATATTCCCGGGAATGGCACATCTCTATTCTCAATACGACTGTATGTTACACGATTACTCGAAGACGACTGGACCCATTTCTGACATTCTTTTGGTTGTTGTTGGTTTTTGGTTGTTGGTCTTCCTAGTTGATCCCATCGCAACCAGGCCGACTAGGGGATCTTGAAAAATTGTGGAAACACATCAAATATTATAGGTAGGTACACATACAGCGATTTTGGTATTTGTTTATAGTATTTCGTGCATTTCTTGACGCATAGGTTCGTTTGAAGTCGGTTAATAAATTAAAAAACATATATTAATTATTCCTGCAGCATATTATATTGTTAAATGTAGTTACGTTTCTTCTCATCGCAGCAATACTCGTAGAGGTCGCAGTCATCGCGGAATAACCTGGCGGTCCCGCTCGCGTCCTGCCCGCACACCGCCACGCGGTCGTGGTGGCACTCGTCCGCCAGCTTGCAGTAGTTCAGTGTCTGGAATATCATTCGTCATTTATTTATTGTAAAAATGATGACTGTGATATACTCTTGATCTTGCATTAGTTTAAGGTCAGGACACAAAGTAAAGTCTATTAATTTCATGGGGACTTTGGTTGCTGTTGTTATTAAACTAACCATATAGATCCGTTCTGTACTCGGAGAATTGATTCCTAATATGTACAATTAAATATTTTCTTACTTACGCTTAACTTTAGTTATGTTGCTGGACAACGAAATACCACTTCAATTTGACAAAGGGTTACTCACCGCTTCTAAAGGGAAAAAATAGTCTTCAGATTCTAATTCCACATGGCATCCGACTTGAGTCGCTAATCTCATGATTAATAAACCTGGAACGAAAATAAACATTTGTTACAAAAAACTATAATCCTCTCTTGATGGTTGAAAACAATAACTTACTAGTGATAACCTTCCTTATTGACATAGTTAAGGCACAAGTAGCTCAAACAAGACACACAAGCGATGTAAAGGAAATCTGATACCTAAATAATGTTTTGATTTTGCGCAGGAAATTATGAATACACATACGCCTAAAGCAAACTATTTAGGTAAGTGGAACATCAGGGCTAACTCACATGTGTCCCAAATTCAAAGATATTAATTAACTAGTGGACCTGCTCGAAACTTCGAGGTACAACAACGAGGTAAAATAAGTGAATTGTCCTTCTTTGCTTCGGCTTAGCCAGGTCAAAAGTATCGTATATATGCTGACCGTCGTCATAACGGACATCAATTGTTGTCTGTTTATTTACCTTCAATAACCCTCTTGGTTAAATTTAGTATTTTAGTAAGTTTTAATGTATAGAATACGAATATAATTATGTGAAAGTCCGAGTTACTTGTTTATTTTTTATTACTATTTACCTAGTATTTTTCGAACATTTACTAAGTAACCCTTACTGTCAACACTTTATAATTAGAAAAAACTTCCACAATTATGTTTTTTGTGTATACGAGTAACATGTATTAATATCAAGCATAGCAATAAAGTATATTACATACCGAGGCCAGTAAAGTAAGAAATATCTCAGACACCAGTAATTGTCGGCCGAGTCGAAGCCGAGGACGACTAACATGTGATCTGTGCTTTCTTACTTACTGGCCAACGTTTGTATACTATTTTTCTGTTCGACGGAGCCGGAAAGCGGCATCTTCGTTTAGCGCAGCGGCCGGCATGGTGACGCTTTCCGGCCGGAGGGCAAAAAATAAATATTTATTAGCATTATAAATTGTAGCCAAAGTTTGTTAGCCCTGGCAATTATACGTGCATAGCGACCGATGCTCGGTTTACTATTCGGCAACTAATGTTGCTGGATTTACGCGCGGACAGAATGTGGCGGAAACTCCTTATCCATTGTAAGTTGACTTATCATATTAGTCTAGTTGCCGTGAAGATAGGTTTGAAATTATATCAATCTATTTTTGCATATATACTAATAATAAAAATATAATAATTTTGTATTTAACTTTATATTTATATTGTAAAACACCTAGCCCAAGAAAATAAAGATAGGTATACGAAGTAAAGTATAATAAAGGTATTTAATGGTGGTATCCGCAAAAACTACCGGACCAATTTCGATTAAATTGGGTCTACATGTAACACCACCATGCATGCACCATGCATGATTATAACACTTGAAAACACATTGAATACCTTTTACCTAACTACGGCGAAGCAAAAAAGAGACATTCCAACAAAAGTTCCGGGAAGTACCTAGGTCTTGGATACTGGTATTGCCTCCATACAAAAATACCGGTATTTTTTTCATTCTTTTCGTTCTTTGGTTTATTATTTCCTTTTCAATCGGACAATCTAATAATACAATGTCGTTACTTAAATACATTATTGAGCCCTACATAAAAAGCATAAAATAATTCTAAATATTGGGCTATTTCGGGGTTTTTGTAAAATACCGGCTCCGTGCCCTGATTTACAGACACTAGGAAAAATTACTAAATTAAATTAATCAATTCAAATTAAATCACATTACATTAAATAAATAAATAAGTAATTCTATTGTTAGACGATTCGCTCAGACGCTCACCCTTCCAACAAATTACCAATGTCTCTTGCGTAAAATGGTTTTAAATTTATTTTGTGCAAAACATATAAAGATATAGGTAAAATCATTTTAGGTGTTCTATGGCTGCATGTCACCGTGTCGATACGTTGTCATCTTCCCCCGTACATTGAAACAGAAGTGGTACGTTTCTTTTTGATAACTATGTATAAGTAACACATCATCAAATCATCAGATAAATAATATGACCAGAGATCAAGTAATCTAATTGTTTTAATAGAAATTACAAGTTTATTGTTTTCATTTAAATGTCTGTTTTAAAATAACGTTAACAAATATCATTTCAACTAGACTGTAAGGTAATTCAGGTTTTCGCTACCAATCCTATCACTAATATAATTTGACCCTTTGAATTAGTTCACTTCACACTAGTAATTTCTTAATCGGAGGTCTTACTGCTGTAGTACCGACATATTTTGACCCCCAATTGTGAACTGTTATTACTAATTCACGGGTCAAATCGTATTAAGGACGAAATTGACTAGCAATTTGTGAATTAGCGTACTGGTCTCTTGTTTATGTCTAATCATAATTATCAAACATACATAGGCTAGTTTCCTGACAGAATAAATATATGTAAGTTGTGTAAAGTATATTAATTACAATATAATATAACCAAATATTGTCATTGTAATTAAACAACTTAAAGTTATTAAATCGCGTATATTACATAATTTTACATCCCGATGTTTCGTAACCCTTTCCAGCATTCGTAGTCCCGGGTAGCCTGACGGAACTTAAAGTTAAGTCATATACGCACGTTGCCCCAGCAAAATCAAGACACTGGTTTTAATCCGGTCTTGGCTACAAATGCAATAAAACGTAATACTGCGAGAGGAAAGGAAGAGAGAGGAAAGGAGGAGCAGGAAAGGGCGAGGAAAGGGTTACAAAATGTCGGGACGTAAAATTATGTAATACGAGTATATTTTTTTATAAAAACTGACCTGCGATTGACCTCAGTAGTGCCTGATCGTAAGCGACTACGAGGCCGAAGATGTAGCTCGCCGGTTCAGTAGATGCCTATTTACTCGTGTCTTGAAGAGTCCTAAATTGTATTTGTCAGGAAATACGGACGCTGGGAGCGAGTTCCATTCCTTGGAGATACGCATTAAAAACGTTGAAGCAAATTGCTTCGTGCGAATAAATGGAATATTGACAACAAAAGGATGAAGTCGCTCCCCACACCTGGATGTCCGTTGCTGAAACGGCGATGGTGGAATCAAGTCGTGTAACTCCTGCGCACACCCCAAAATGCATCCGATGCAGAGGCAGATAAGCTAGCGACCCTGCGACCATGCTCGATGCTCTGGAAGTTCACCTCAATCTTATACGCGATTTAATAAGTTTAAGTTGTTTTATTACAAGTATGCGGAAACTAAGGACAATATTATAACCAAATGTTCTGTTTTCAGAATAAGATAGAGGCAGCGTGCGATCAGGCAAAGAAGTGCATCCACGACACAATTCCCATCTGCGGCAGAAGTGCTTCAGGATCAGACAAAAAACGAACATTCTGGGACCTTTGCGATCTATTTGAATATTCCTGCGACAATGAGGAAGGTTAACACTTAGTAATTTTGTTTATGGCTTCTTTCTTTCTTTGATTATTCTACTGTCGCCAATATATAATTTCTATAATTTAAGTAAATATCATAGGCGCTTTAGGGCCGACATAGACGGACTTGCTTAGAAAATGCAACTTGTTTAGAAAATGTGCAGTCGGCGTGCAGTCAGCGTGTAGCCGGGATGCAGTTTCCATACAAATCGAAGTTGACATACAGTCCATCTGTATCGGGCCTAAGTTGGTTGTATGTAGTTATTGAATTCAGATAATCTTTAAGATACCCTTATTTTTCTTGAAGCATTAATAACCCAGTAGTTTAAAGTTTCTTGTTATCTTTGTTAAAGTCTTGCTAATCGTGTCTTTTTCTGTTTCAGTATGGAGACACACCCCAGATGTCGAAGGATGCCCTGAACATTAAAAAACCTGCTTTTGACACCAAACAAATGCCCATTGTTATCATATATATTTCACATCAGATACCGAGAAATAACAGTAATAGAGGAAAAGCTACTTAAACACGGAAGAAGACATAAGAAATACACAAGCTACGAGTATTACTCGTATTTCTTTGACTACAGTATCGTGCATCTGTGTAAATAGCTAATATACGCTACCTAATACATAGTTCAAGCATTGCTTGCTTAGTTTGGAACTAGGTTGATTAGTGTAAGATTGTCCCTCAATATCTATATTAATTTAATAGATAAATTACCTACATATAGAACTTTTTAAATTCTAAATTTATAAATAATTGATTGAATCAGGCGTTACTTTGCGGAAATCCATGTTCATTAAAACAAAAATATGTTTGTTAGCAAAGCAATACTTTTGTTTTAATTCTACAATTATGTCACTACTTATTATAGCTTGGCAACTTCGTTGGTGACACTCACATGTGTACTTTTTGTTATGTGCAGCCGTAACTACTCACACAAGTTACCGCCAACACGAAAAGGGGTCTCCGGAGGCTGCCTCCGTCGGTCGTCGTTCGTGTTGGCGGTAACTTGTGCGAGTAGTTACGGCTGCACATAACAAAAAGCACACATGTGAGTGTCACCAACGAAGTTGCCAAGCTATAGGTATGAACGTATTGAGTTCTATACTTTTTACAATTATAAAACAGTACTTATGTAATGGAAAGTGCTTTAGTGACGGGAATGTTAATTACCTACGCCACTTACCACTGTTCTCAACTTAGCCGTGTAATGCAAATCGGGTGTACTTCGGGCCAGAGATGGGCATTATTCGAATAAATTTTTATTTAAATGATCATTGGAATAAAAAATAATTCACGATATTTTTATTCGCGGATGATTTATTCGTGACTAAATCATCCACGAATAATTTATTCGAATACGAATAATCATCCGCTAAATTTATTCGTCATCCTCGAATAATTTGGTTATTCTTATTCGTTATTCGTCATTCGAATAAATTTTGCCCATCTCTGCTTCGGGCACACGACTGATCACGAACTATAATTACACGGCTAAATTAAAGACAGTGACAAGTGGCGTAAGATTCCCGTGTGGTGACTGTACTTGAAAAGAATAGCTGTAGGCATTGTACTTTTAAAACCGCCATACTAAAGAGCCCAGCAACTCTTGAGGCTGACTGTACTATTGTGCACCATAAATGGTAGGTCTAATAATAATGGAGATGGAGGTGGCTCGCATTGCAGCAATTACTAAAAATGTTCTGCCAAAGTATAAAGACGTAGGTAGTCCAACTTCGTCCGATTAGAAGCACGCGATACGTATTGTATCACGCGTGTGTGTGAGTGCGATCCGTACTGGAGCATTCTTAAAAGTTCGCGTTTAGTGCGTTCGTTCACGGCGCGCACCGTGTAGGTATCTTTTGTAGGAAGATAAATTACTGCTATTATACTGTGGTTCTGTAAACTTTTATTAGATTGTTATAACTACTGTCGTACAGTGACAGCGTCAACCAACAGCCAGATACTCGTATGTATGTACTTGGATAGGCCAGGATAAATTTAAGCTACTTTTTCTTCAAGAGTACTACATGGCATAACTACTCAAACTCCTAAATAGGTAGGTCGGCGGGAATCGGATTCTATGGACGCTACACCGCTATCTTAAGAAAACTTCGAATACAAACTTTTTGCGCAAAAAAGAATCTTTACTTAAATATGTGTTTAAGTATCATTACGGTAATGTGCTCCAACCTGACCTGAGATCGTTGGAGAAAGATGGTTATATGAGAGGTTAAGTGTAAGGGAGCGAGAGGGCTGTATCTCGAAGGTTGACCGGGTAACAGGTTGGGCAGACAGAATAAGTATAGCGAATGCAGTAACGTTCTTTGGAGCAGGCGCATCTTGATACGGTTGAAATGAAAAAACAAACTTGGATTAAACAATGTTTAACGTCTTTTTGTGTGAAGAGGTAAATTTATTCCTATTTCTAGATCAATTTAAAACGAAAGATAACATAAGGCGTAAGGGTTCTGCTATTTATTTACCTACTACATATAACCAGTGTTCCATGAATTATTTGATAGGTTAATTATTATACCATGCATTAAATAGTATTACAAAATCGTTTGCTCAAAGCTGTTTGTTAAAAAAAAGGTTCAATTAAATTTGATAATTTTTTGTGTAAGTTAGTCCTTATCTGTGACCTGTGGCTCGTGTGGTATAGTGAGAAAAAATTCATGAGAATCGGCTTAGTCAAAGTAGTTGAAAAAACTGTCGCAAGATTTGATTAAAAAAACAAATATTTATATGTATGTATAGCATCATGCTAAATGAAACCGTTTAAAAATCAAATGATTCGAAAAGTGTAATTACTTATGGTACTTTTAATGATAGGAATGTTTAGAAAACTTCAAAGTCGGTCCTGATTTCCTGAAATTGCCAGTGAGGCGTTCGTCGTAATGTACGCACAGTAGACAGTTGGCACAACCAATACTAGGAACTAAATATTAGCACTAAAACTCATAAGATCTTCCTAAGTAGCTGCGTAAATAGTCATTAGTCAACAGCGAGTATTAGTACTCGTATGCTCTCTCACCATACGAACACATAGGAACAGGTGTAACTAAATATCCACGGTAGACTGTAATATTACCTTCAAAACCATTTGAATTAGTTTTTTACTATTAAATTTTCTGTATTCTGTGATAGACTCATGAACAGGCACAGAAAGGCAAGCGGTGATCATGGTGCGATAAATCAAGGTGATGATTGCAACATAAACCCCCGCAAAAGAAAAAGGTATTATTATTCATGTTATTCTTCAGAAATATGTCTCCGGTCATCTTATTCCTCTGGCCCTTTTTCATACTAAATGTATGGAGACAGAGGAATAAATCGCAGACATATTTCTGAAGAATAACCCATTACAGCTTATTGTATTGTATAAACCCCCATAAAATTTACGCATAGCCTAAAAGACAGGTGATTCTTTTGTGCATGCAATCCGTGTTCACATTTTTAGGCGTGATTTTAACCGGCCATTGGTGCAACCGGGCCGGTCCGTGAGAAAGGTACAATTTGAACAGGCCATAATTAGCGAGTGCTGTATTAAATCACGGGCGGCCCCCGCCTCGCCGTCGCAACACCACACCGACAGCTAACAGATGCCTCATTCCCTGTCTCTTTGATTTGATTAGTCGTTCTTATACAACTGCTGAGTTAAAAGTAAAAGCAACAATAGGCAATTTTCTATTTATAATCATAATCATAGCTACAACAGTAATAACATGAGGTTTAGGTTTTAAAACTTACCGAGCCATGTTCCCAATTTTGATACAAAATGAACCCGATACCGTAAAATGGGATATGTAGGGATTGCGAGGGCAGTTGGGTTATGAATGGGGAGTGTAGAGATGACAGAGGGGTGAGGTGGTTTTTAAAGGCTACTAAAATAATACATTCTTATTACAAATGGAGCTATTGTATTATTCATAATCCAAAAGTGTCGATCCAACAATTTGCCCAACTCACTTTAGTATGAAATCCCATCTCACCCCAACTACGAGGGATTACGGGGTAAGCAGGGATTTTGTGTTTATCGTTAAAGTTATGAAATGGAGTACCCAAAATCATAAAAAAACTAAAATACAAACGACCGGAACATTTATTATATATACAATTCATTTTGCATATGTAAAACTAAAATGTTATCGAGGTTTGAATGTCAATTTTGTCCCTACTCACCCCGTTTTACGGTAGTCTGGATCTCGGAACTGAACGTGTTATAGTAATTATTTAAATTATTACATGCGCCTAAACTTGACAAATTCTATATCTCGGGTAATGAAAAAGTGTTTTACTTAGTGTAGAAACAACTAGATTAACGAAATTTGTGTGCCATGGTTTTAATTCTAACGTGGACACTGTAGGTACTAATTACTCACATATTGACAATATAAGATTTAAAAAAAAACTAATTATTATTTGAAGACCATTTTTTCTCAAGCTTCTGAAACACCTCATCACTTTTGCATTCTTTGCTTCATTCGGGTACTTATATCTGTGAAACAACTCAACCCCTATTTTCAGAAACAAATATCGTTCATAAGATGCGAGTGCAAAATAACACTTAAAAGCGTCCAAAGCCAAAAATTATGCGATAATGTGAGATTATTGAAGATATAACATTTTAACTAAAATTAAAATAATTAAATAGGTTATCATATTCATCATCAGCCTGTGGCAGTCCACTGCTGGACGTAGGACTCCCCCCTCTCCTCAAATAGGTAGCTGCTCATTATTATATTTCGATAAATATCTGTGAAAGATATAATTCATGTGTTAAAACTAGGGATTTAACGATACCGATACCGATACCGATATATCGGTATCGCCGTTAATATACAACCGATATTTGAAGAACGCGAAAAGAATTTGCTGTATGAAAAAAAATCTGCAATAAGTAATTTCAATTACTGACTTATTTTATGTATTGGTCTATTACCTTATGCAATGACAATTAATATGTTAATTAAATCTTTGATTCTTTTTAAAAAATAAATTTGAATTTTGAGTTAACAATCTATATTTTTCTAATATTTTTACTTTACACTTTCAAGGTTGGCTCTCTGTTAAATATAGCCAAGTTTTAGGTATAATAAGGACATACAAATATCTGAAGTTCATACTTCATTATTTAACTAAGATATCGGTATCGGTATCGCCGATATTTACTACAATATATCGGTATCGGTATCGTATCGGCAAAACTATGTATCGTTACATCCCTAGTTAAAACCTTGAGTAATTTGGGAAAGGCGAAAAAAACGTACAACAACATATGTGAACACACTTATTGAATTACAAATCAACACACAGACACACAGGTAACATTTAAAACCAAAATAATATTCGTCACGTTTATAAAGGTACGAGTTATTTCCTTTGCATTTCCTATTTTGCAATACATTCAAGTATGGTAGGTAAGCGCATTCATGAATGTGACTAATACACATATTGTTATTCCATTTGTTTGCCATTGCCTATTGGAATTCGCTATATCGCCGAAAAATAATATAGTGATGCAGCTGTCCTCTAAAAGTTATAGTAAACGGCTTGCAGCGATTCCGATGATTAGAGCCATGCGAGGTTCAAGTTCGAAACAGGTGGATTTCAGGGGTCAAGGACAGGAATTGGTTTAAGCGGATCTCCTTATAGGAAACCAGAGGTGAACGTGCCACACAAAACTATAAAAAAAAACAATAATACATGTTATTTTATTTTTAAGTCCCATATATGAAACAGTTGATATCGAACTGCGGTAATTACAGTATATGATGACTTTTAGTAATAACACATTATATAGGTACGTGTGTTTCGAAATCTAAAAAGATAATTTTTAATACTTCTAATGTAATGATTGATTATTTGATCAATCATCATTATTATAGGTTTAAGACCTTTATTGTCATAAGTACCTACATAGAGTTCACTCACATGAGCAAGAAACAAAAGTAATGTAAGATAAAGTTATCCAACCAATCTTAGTAAACATGATTATATAAGTATGATTTTACCTACTTTTTAAATACGGTTAGTGATGTATACACAATATTTTACATCTGCAGGTAGGTTATTAATGTACATCTGCGTTCCTCTTTTCTATAATAAAAATATGTGACCCACAATGCGAATTTCATTCAGTAGGTAACAGAATTTACTACGTAACATCACCATATACCATAACTGACCATATGCCACACATTAATTGAGCTAATAGGCATGGTGAGGACAAGCCTAGTTGACCCGGTGCCAACGAAGTGAGCAGGGTGGGGTGCGTTCCGTGCCAAACGGGTCACGACCTCTACAAAAATGTCTAGACCAAGATTTAACCACATTTTATAGGATATGTTGCTGTAAACAGCCAAGTTACTTTGAAACTGCAACTGAGGCATACTACAGTTTCACGACCTAAATGGAAAACAATATGTTAGGTACTCACAGTGCTGTGAAAACATTTGAGTTCAGTGTGCCTACCATGAGTTGAGTGTACGATCGCCGCTAGCGAGTTTAACCTATCGAGAGTCAGTGCTACTCTCTCGCACGCGCTTATAGTACGAAAGAGATAGACTGTCATCGAGCGCTCGATACTCGCTAGCGCCGATCGAAAACTCAACTCATGGTAGGCACACAAGTATCTGTCAGCGCATAAAACTTACTATTATAGTTTACTAAGTTAGACTTGACTTCCAAGCACAGCCACGGGTAATCAGTTTGTTTATATTTGGAGTTCACAATGACACAGCGAAACCGAATTTTTAACCAACTTCTAAAAGAAGGAGGGTTCTCAATTCCACTGTGCTTTTTTGTATGTTCATTACGGCTGGACAGATCTAGATTTTTTTTAAACGATCTGAGGGAGAAATTGAGGGAATTCTTCGAATAACATGGGCACACTTATAGCGATTTGGGTATTATTTATTATTTATTTACTCGTGTATTTTTTGTCGAATAGATTCATTTGAATTTGGTATTATCGATACATACGAACACTATAGAGTTATAAAAAAAAGTGAAAACTTAAGAGATTGTATTAATGACATATTAATAGTACATTACACAACTAGGGTGGTAATACAAAGAAAGGCCCAGATCGCAGAAGTTTGCGGCCCAAGCTGCAAGCGAGAGACGTAAATATGCGATCGAGGGCTTTCTTTATTACCTCCCATGTTGTGTACATCATTTTATGTCTACACTTGGCCAGAAAGCGGCTTTTTCCGTACGCGCAGGGTGCGGAAATAGCCACTTTATGGCCAGGTGTGGCATAATATACATTTATAATATATTTCATACAAAAACACAGAGTTCGTCTGTTTATTCAGACTAAGCTCAAACGTGTATCATTGTTTCTGTATCATGTCATGGCGCGCGATATCAAGTAATACTACTAAGTATTAAGTATTACGATTATAGGTGAATTATTACAAAAAGTCTTTCACAATGTGAAATACCAGCTGAACACAATTTGCAAATCGATAAAAACCATAAAATATGCAAATCCATTGATCCATCATTTTACATAATAATAGACTACCTACTGTATTTTACTATTCTTAGAAGGAGAAACATGGGAATTGTATAGTTCTGTAACGAAAAGGATTTAAAAATTACAAATTATATCTTTTAATATGACTCATCTCAGTTAAGCGATTCCGTTGATTCCACGGAAATTAACCTCCATTTCGGACCAATGAAACACTGTAATAGGTTGCAATTTTCATTCGGACGCCTTGTAATCTTTCAATTTTGGAACAACAAATAAAATTATAATGTCCGAATTGCACTAACCAGCCCTATTGTTAAAATGTATCCTAAGTGAGGTTCGCTTTACCCGTCTTATAACTGACTGCTGGCTTCAGATTAAGCGTTATAAAAATATGATCCAGAAAAATAAATGAGAAAGAAAAGGTCGAGGTGTACGAAAAATAAACAACAAGGATGGTTCGGAGCCAAGACTACGGTCCAGGTCAAACTGGTAGTCCATGACGTTGGGTTCTGTACATGTTATACAGGTACATAAAATGTACTCATATACTTACAGTGATCATGGGTACGCAAGCGCAGACTCGTGATTTTTACGTCTCACTTTGCATGCTCTACAAATAATGATTCAAAACGTGTCGTTACAAAAATAGTAGTTTTTCCCCCTTGTTAGTTTATACCTACGTAAAAAAGTGAACCAGCCACAATAAACAACAAGTAATTATCTAAGCTTTGTCTGTAGTATCTACTTTACACTAAGGTCAATGTGGCTAATTCCGTCTGGTGGGGCGATTCCGTACAGCGGTTTTTACGGCGAAACTATCATTCTAACAAACTTCTAATTTCGTCAGTTAGTGTGAAAAGTTTCGCTCCTGTGCCAGTCGAGTCATCAAGTGCATACTATTGTTTATTTGGCCGCAAAAACTTCTGTACGGAATTGCCCCACCAGACGGAATTAGCCACATTGACCTTAGTGTAAAGTAGATACTACAGACAAAGCTTAGATAATTACTTGTTGTTTATTGTGGCTGGTTCACTTTTTTACGTAGGTAACATGTTACATGTTGCCCTCCCCATTACTTCCCGCATTGATTAGTCTATGAAATAGGTAGAGTCTGTGCGGAAAGAGAATAGGATTAATTTTGGGGGGCGCTATAATGCTTTTCTACCGTATGTGCCGTATTTTCTGTTCTGTGGCCATACTGCTTAGGTTAGTTCCGTTTTTCGCCACGCCTTTCCACACAGACTCTACAAGGTGGACCAATAATCGGGGGAATTCCAATAAACTGTGTACTCTTCAAGTGACCGGGAACCCTATATTTGATGTTAACACTTTAGTAACCACTGGTAACTTAAGTATTAATAACAAAATTGTAGGTTCATCGATGCAAAAATGCCATGAAAGAATATGGGTGGCTTTTCTTATAGACCCATCATTTTCTTACTAACATGGTAATAATAATAACACTCTCTTTGGTTTTCAAGAGGTTATTTAGAGAAACTTACTCTGAGAGCTTAGTTCCTCACTTCAAGAATACAACCATCGGTGTCCCTCGCTGGCATTTCCTTTAAGTTTAGTTAAAATGAATATTTATGTAAGTAAAGAAACAGGCAAAAAAATTTCCTGAAAGTTTCTAGCTAGGTCGAATATTCATGAATATTCGAACTTCATTAATGACAAGAGTATTTGTGAAATAATAAATTATGTATTGGGGTTAATATACGGAAATAAAATTTACTTTGGCGACCACACTATTATACTCGTAATCTAGAACTATCGCTTATATCTGTTATAATTCTCTTAGGAAAATAATGTGAATAACGTGGGCGAAGCCGCGGGAAATGCTAATAAATAAAATAAAATATTAAGCAAAAATAAAATGGCGCTTTACCTCATCTTTTTTGAATAATTTACAGTTTAAGACATATTTCGAGAGCGACGTTTAATTTATTTATATCCATGTACACATATAGCGGAGGACAGACGTAGGAAACCTACCGTCCGCCGGTTATACAAAAAGCTCCGACTGTACCAAATCCAGGAACAGAAAGCGAGAGTGGTATCGGCGGATCAAAGCGGCGACGTCCGGCGCGGGCGGCGGCATTAGTGCACCGCGCACGCGTCTAAACCGCGCCACGTGCGTCGCACCCCTTGCGCGCATACAGGGTGGGCACGTGTGAGGCACGAGACATCGCCATCGTCTTGCTCGAAGGAACTTATAAACACTTGAGAGTATTTATATGTGTTTAGTTTTACGTTTAAGTATGCATTTTTTAATAATTGGAGACACTCATTTTTTTTGTGTAGTTACAGGCGTTACATATAACTTTTGAAAATAATTATTTCCCTATTATTTCATTACCTAAACCATTTATACCTGTTTGTTGTTTTATTTAGTCCATTGGTTGACTGGTAGAGAATAATGCTTTAAGGCATTAAGTCTACCATTTGTAATTTCTTATTTTATGCAATAAAGATTAAATAAATAAATAAACCAGTAAAATTTGTTTCACCTTGGTCACACCTGGTTGAAAGTGGAGGATATAGGTGGAGGTATAGGATTTGACGACCGCTTTAGCTTAGTTGGTAGTGACCCTGCCTATGAAGCAAGAGGTCCTGGGTTCGAATCCCGGTAAGGGCATTTATTTGTGTGATGAGAACGAATATTTGTTCCTGAGTCATGGATGTTTTCTATGTATATAAGTATTTGTATGTATGTATCTATTAAATATATCGTCGTCTAGTATCCATAACACAAGCCTTATTGAGCTTACTATGGGGCTAGTTCGATTTGTGTAAGATTGTCCCCTAATATTTATTATTATTATTTATTATTATGCCTCTGAATATATTTTATTATGCAAAAAGTGGAAGTTCTGACATCATATTTTTAAATCATCTTTGAAGTCTAGTCTATTACAATAGTATATTTTAAAATAAAATTATGTACAATTAAGACTAAATACGTAACAAAGTAAAAACAAACAAAAAGAGACAAAAAATAATACAACTAATCCTACTCAAATAGCCCGCCCCGCGCCATTCCCGGCGCAAAGGTGCCCATCACGCTCGCCGCGTTACCACGCTGGATCGCGATGGACAGCCTTTGAACCAGGAATGACCCGGAGCGAGGGTCAAGATTCCTCTCCCTTAAGCGGCGCCCAATCTCCCCGATGAAGCTTTTGGCCTCAGACCCCCAACATCCGGTCGTCTCGACGGCGAACGGGACAAATATATAATTAGCGAGACACGAATACTTGTCTCGCTTTTTAGATGCCGCCGCCTCAGCGGCTGCTCCTGCAGACCTGATGGTGCGCCCAAGGTGCGAGGCAGCAAAAGTGCTGACGCACGTGGCGTCCCACAGCAGGCATCTGCCTCTCTGCCAGGGCACTAGGGTCAAACCATCAGGTCTCTTGCCATCCGTCCGGCTGAGACCCGGAGGCTCTAGCATGCATGGTACGTTCGCTGATATTAGAGCTCTCCGAATGATGTCGTTGAGGGAGTGATGGCGAGGGAATCGTCCAGCACAACGACAACAACTTAAAGCGTGGTGGCCGTTACCCTCCACCATGGTGCCGCAGATGCATAAATGACGTTCACAAACATCGCAGCCCAGGCGGAGAGCCACGGCCACCCGCATCGAGTTGTTGTCGAGGAGCGTGCCCAAGTGGGGAGAGGGGAGAGCGTGCAGCCACGCCCCAGACTCTGGACTGGACACCGCGTTCAGCCTAGCCCTGTCTACGCCCACTGCACTCTCCAACAATGCGTCAAACAGTCGCCTCACCCCGGTGTCGTCCCACAGCCGTTGGCGGTCTTGTTTCTCAGGTGGGGCTGCACCCGGGTTAGTAACCATCCAAGCCGCTAGGGCATCGGCAGCAAAGGGAATGGTTGCCTTGTCACCGTCTAAGGATAGGATTTGAGTGACAAGGTCCACGACCCCTGCTGCCGATGCCAGAAAGGCTGGCAGACTCACATCCCGTGCGCGCCGGATGCCCAGGCCACCGGTCCGTATGGGTAGTGATGCTAAGTCCCATTGGTCCGGATTCAGCGAGACGTTTAATAGGCACTCCACTGACTCCTTTAACGCGCCGTCAAATGAGTCAACATGGTTAGGGTGCATCCAGGTTGGTACCGTACGCAAAAAGTATGTCACCTTCGGGACGGCGAAGCACGTCCGCAGTAGGATGAGGGCAACATGCGCCGAGAGTTCCTTTAGTCTCTCCTTAGCCGACAGAAGGAGCTGTTTTCTGAGCTCGAAAGCAGCAGGGACAGCTTCCGGAAAAATAGGAGACCCTAAGAGATTAAAATTTTGGGTGGTTAACTGCTTGAGTCCGGGAAGTAGGGTGCTGAACAGGGGAAATGAAGAACGGGAAGCGGCGCCGCAGGGGAAGAATTCGCATTTAGCTGAATTGACCTCAAGCCCCATTTCTCGAAGGCGTGGCAGAAGTGTGAGCAAATCTTGCTCTACATCTTCAGCTTTGCCCCCAATGGTACCATCGTCCAGGTACCAGACGTTTAATGGGGATTGAGGTCCCGCTATCGCCTTTTGAATGGCTAGGCTAAATACTAACGGCCCAAGTGGATCCCCCTGTTGCGCCCCGACCTGAGAGAGAATGAGGGATTCGTTGAGGAAGAGTTTGGATGGGGATGAGTATACTTGGAACAGGAAGGGGTAGAGGGACGGTATTTTTTCCATAACTTCCAACAGCAGTACATCGCGCTCTACGGAGTTGAATGCGTTCTTAATGTCTAGCTTTAGTATTATGCAGTTTGAATTTTCCGGATTGAGCGCAAAGGCTCGGGTGGCATGGATGGCAGCCTCACAACCGAGCTTAGTGCCAAACCCTAATTGACATGGTTGTAGGTAGGAGGCCATTTCGTCCCTCACCGCGTGGCACCCGAGCTTGGCAGTCAAGCGGCGGAATGTACTGCCGATGGCGATAGGTCTTAGACCACCGTCCTTTTTAGAGAGCGCGCATAAGGACGCTCCGTACATGTAGGGACAAACTTCAGGGTTCAACTGACCGCTTAACAGGAAATTACAGAGTTTTGTTAAGCACTCCAGTAACCGGGATCCGTTGTCGCCAGCAGAGCCGGAGATAAGCTCCTTTAGGTGTGATGGGCGGATGCCATCCAAGCCTGCAGCTGAGCCGTTGTTAAATGAGCTTAGGGCCTGCGTGACTTCTTCCGGTTTGGCGGAGTAAGCGACGAAGGACCTGTCGGGTTCCGGCGGGAGTGTCAGTGGCCGTGATGGAGGTGGGTGCTTTGACAATAGAGTGGCCAAGGTTTCAGGGCTCGACGGTGCCACCCGATCATCCGACATGAGCACCCGTACTGCACCTCTCAGATCGCCCTCGAAGACTTTGGTTTCGATTGTTCTAATAACTGTAGGTGGTCTCGAGGCAACCGTCACGGCTTCCACAAATAAGGAGTCAACGACCCTGGAATGCTCGATATTTTGCTTAACCTTGGTCGTGAGATTGCCTGTTCCGGTTGGTTCTGGCACCTTTAGCGCCGAATAGGCGAAGGATAATAAGGCGAACCATTCTGGTGCACCGTTAGTGGACAGGCATCTGTCGATCACGTCGCTTAATTTACCTGCCGCTAGGTTTCGGGCCCCCTTCGGGATGTGGCGCAGTACGCGTACAGATTGTTTGAGTGCAGCGAGGTCGTCGAGTACTAGGCTGCCGCTGTTATTCAAGGGTGCGGCGTCGCGCTGAGGTGTAGAACTCGAAGAAATGGGGCCAGGACGGGGCACACTTTTATGTAAACGGCCTATGTGCACTTTAAGGCCATGAGAGGTAAAGGTGCGCAACGAGTTAGGGCAATGGGGACACTGCAAGGGAGTCGCGGCCTGCATTAAATAGAACACAGTTGCTTAATAGAAAATACAGGTCAAAAACTTACGGCTACAGTACTAAGAGCTATTTACACAAAAAAAACGGCGACGGAGCAGAGACAGTTCACGAAAAGGCACGTATTAATTAATAAATAAGTAAAAACACACTGAAAAACAAACGTTTGCACAAAAACTATCGAAACTTCAATGTCAGATACTGTTGTGACATTTTGGGCGCCCTAGGCGCATGCGGGTGCTTCTTTGTGACTTCTTTCTTGTTTGTAGTCCGGCCTTACACAGAAAAAATCCACAGCAGAGGCCTATTCTATAAACAGGTTCTTGTTCAGGACGCTCGATAGTTTATCCCCACGCAGTTGATTTTTATTGACAATAGATTGACGACGACGGGCAAAGCCACAAAACACATGAATGGCAGAAAGCTTTTGTGATGCAATATTATATATTGTATAGTTTCTTTGATTTCCAAATAGCAGTAATTTATAATTGAAAAAAATCATTTACGCCATGATAGTACGGCCGCCATCTTTTATTTTACATCTTGTACAAGTTCTTTAACGAATAAATATTATATTTTGATGAAGCCTGCATTGTGACTGTATTGCTAAGGTATTTATACTTCGAATAAATATGCTTTAGATATTTTTGAAACATATTATTTAAAATATTTAACAATCAGTAATATATAACACAAGTAGTTTAATTGACGATTTCATTCTTATATAATCCTAATAGTATTTTATAGTAATTTGCGTTAAAACCCATTTTAATTTCCTTTTAATTAAGCCGAAATTACCTTTTATTAAATACCAAATGGCATCATCCTGTAGGCCGTAACGGCGACGTTAGCTCGAACCACAGGGAGGTCCGTAAAGGAGCCGCGGGCCTCCCGAAATCACGTCTCACCCCGATGTAAACAATGGACAAAGCGCCGCGGTCATTAGGCCAACTAGACGATGCTTATCGCGTACGGACTACAACAGCTGGGCCTATCGTACACCGAACGAAACTATTGATTATGCCTTTTTATTGCAATGTAATACATAAGTCTATCTGAGGGCCACTGTAGACTTGGTTAAATATTGCCAAATGAGAATGATTCTGAATTTAGCAAGTGTAAAGGGTTGTCTTGAGCGTGGGGCCTTACAACCCGATTTCCACTGGATTGCCTATTTTAAGGTATTCAAAAATAGTTTTTACCGCTCTATAAAAATATATTCCAATACTCTGAGATTATCTTGCAAACATTTTAAGCCACGCAACTAAGTACAGTGTCTTTCTACTATGCTTACCTTTAGGTATACTTACTTGACTAAATTAAGAACGTCCTCCTTTTTTGACGTCAGTTTAAAAGTTGAAACCAAAATGGTAAAAAAAGGAACCCTTATGGTGCGACTCTGTTTGTCTGTCTGTCTGTCTGTCACAGCCAGATATCTCAAGAACTACTGCTGCTATCGATTTCAAATTTGGAATATTTTTAAGTCGCTTACCCGACTCTATTTAGCATAACAAAAATCTTATAACTGTTTTACTTTTTTTTAAAGATGGTCGAAATGGAGGGTCGAACATTTACAGTTGAGCTATATGTAGGGTATCAAATAAAAGGGCTTAATTTGTTGATTCGAAAACCTTCTTTTTTTTAATCATTTACTTTTTGATTTAGGACGGAAAACGTAAAAAAATATACCCCCCCCCTATTATCTTCGAAGTTACTGAACAAAAAATCTGTAATAATTACCATTTTAATATCATCCTAAATAAGTATTACAGGAAAAATATAACGGTTTTCCTACCTTGCATCGTTTTTTCGAAATTCGCAAATATTTTATCACAACCTTATTTGCTGCTACTTAACTAATCACGACCTATGCCGATGAATGGGGACAACAGTTTTTCAACAGCCATTTTATTTTGTCCCGCAATACAGTTTATCCTGAACTATTCACGTATCTTACGTACTTACGAGTTTGTACGGAACCCTCGGTACGCGCGAGTCTGACTCGCACTTGACCGGTTTTTATTTTGATCAAATCTAAAGTAGCCTTGACGGTAGGAGTATACAATGAGCATATTAGACAGCAAATTATTCCTGAAGATTTGGTAAGATATCTAAATTAGATTAGTATCAATGTTTCCGTATTACAATCAAAACAGTACAAGCAGAGCTGCTTCCCAACAGGATTAACGACTAAAGAAAGGCTGACAAGCTTTACATTACCCAGTAGATGGATCCAACGCGGAAACTGAATTGAAATTCAGGAACACTGGACGCTGTACCGGATTAAAACATATTTACATTTGAATCAAATTGCAGTGCACTGAAATTCGGACGGTCTCCGCATAACATTATGCTACTGCACCCGTTTTATCGGATACTGAAAACGGCCATATCGATTTTGTACATCACAATGACTCGATGAACCGTTGTCAGGGAAATACGAGTACAAAGGAGGTACCTACCTTTAGACTCTATAGGTATGTACTTACCTATTTTATAATATAGAATATGGGATGCAGAAAATTAACACATTTAGACCAAAGGTAGGCTTAGTTGTAGTTTTTAAAGGTTTGAACGCATTAAGAAATATATCGATTCAATACATTGCAATGACTCAATTAGCTGTTCTCATTGCGATTATGGAACATAGATTGAAGTCATTAATATGATTCGAGTCGCCCGGTCGCCCATGTAAATGAAAAGGGGGTTAACAATCCACTTTAGTAACGTCAAGTTTGTCTGTCACATTTTATACCTTGAGCCATTTTGTCTGCACAAAACGACCTTATACCCAAGTCTCAAAAACCCAGGAACAGGACATTCTAAGACATTGCTTCAGCAGCATCTTTTAGCATCCTTCGAAAGGAAAGTTTTAGCTGCTCAAAATACATATTTTTTGGTGTTTTGAGACTCATGTCGTCGTGACTCATGTTATTAGCGAAGACAAAATGTATTGATAAGAAATGAAACAAATTTAATCCAAAATCGATGTCGTTAAAGTAAATGATTAATCCTGTTTTGTCCCGCAATACAGTTTATTCGAACCACCTTCGGAGGTTAATTAATAGTTAGAGGGATCTAAGAAAATTAAAAACTTCAAACCGATTTTTTTAAGTTGTCATTTTTTTATGTTTATTTATACCTACTTTATTTATAGGTACATTTGTATTCTTAATTTTTTCAACACTCAAATTCATAACAATTTGTGTTGCCCACCGTAAACTTCCAGGAAACTTTTAACTTTAAAGACGTTATCGCAAAGGGTGCACCGATTTCGTCGGTTTTAGTCCTAAGTAGGCAATTGAGATGGTATCACACCGTATAGTTGGTTGTAGGTAACTACACTACAAAGATTGGTTCCAAAGGTATTATAAAATAATTTATTTGTACCCGAGTTGAAAAATGGAAGAAGTTTGGTATCAGATTGTTTTATTTTATGTTTGTTACCTCTGAACTACATTATTTATAAACCGATTTGATAGAATCTTTTTTTAATTAAAAGCGGGTAGGTTAAGTTAGGTTAGGTGCCTTTGCTATGAATCCACATTTTTAACTTGGACAACACCCACCCCGGCCACTAAGTGATTCAGGTAGGCTGTTGTGATGGTGTAATGCAAGTGAGGGTTATCAGATTTATACTTGAAATTTCATTCTAATAGGCGGATACAAACCTGAGTTAAAGGGAAGCCTATTATTTTTAATGTTACGCAAAATTAAAAAGTTACGAACACAGGAGTTTCAGGAGCTCTCACAGGTAGGAGTATTTCGTACACCCTTTTGTATAGTCATGGGACTTTATAAATATACTGATACGTTTTTCTGTGTAGATGGGAGATTACGGTGGTTATCTGCGTAACGCGGGGGCCGCCGCGGGCGACGCGAGCCCTAAACTCCATACCTTTTTATCCAGCCCTCCCGAGGTAAACCATAAAACTTTGGTAACTTTATTATCACATTAGTCATATGAGTTGGAAAAAACCGATGATTTAACTCGTTCAGTCTGTTTGAGACCGCTTTATTACAACGCTTCCATCACGTAAAATAGGCGCACATCAGACGTCGAGGAATGGAAATTAAAAATACCTGCAATCTTGTATGAAATTCCATTAAAGGCTCTCGTCTAGACGCACCGGAAACGTGCTATTTCGCGGCCTATTACAAGGAAAGTAACGTCAATATTTCATTGCATGTTTGAGAAAATTCTATAGTTTATTTCCGTACTTTCTGTTAAAATATGGTATTAACCATTTACACCAAGTACACATAGGATACACAATGTAAAAAAATAGGGACTGTTTAAATTATAACGGACGGCAAAATATTAACAAATAGGTAACGTTCAGAATTGAACTGACCATTCATCACATCACAGTTACAAGAACCTTTATGCCAAATGGGTATTAACCGTGAAATATAGATGCCCATCACTCTTCATTTTACCTCCTTCACAACATTTCTAAAGGTTACAAAGTGAAAATGTGTTTCACAAAAAGTTACCGAATTTATTAAACTGTGAAGAAAAAACAACTGCGTATCGGTAACTATTGAACCTTTGAATCCCGTATTTTTTAATCAGTACTATTGATAGGTAGTACGAGTAGTAGTAGCAGTAGTCACCGTCAGAAGTAATGTTTTTGAAACTTGTCCATAACCAATGTCTCTATACTCCTATTTTGTATGAATAATGTTGCCCTAATGTAAGCTTAAACACTAAACTTTGTGCAAAGCTAGCTTCAAACGTTTAGGTTAGATTACAAGCATTATAAGGAGATCAACTAAGACAGCGCACACCCTTTAATCGATCGCTCCAATTATAACAAGCCGACAGCAAAAACGACGAATCTCGCCTCAAGAGGGCTGTCATTAAATTCTAATTAACGTTTATCCCCATGTGCACGCGCAGGCCACGTCCCACGCTTGCGCACAAATCGACGCGTATTATGACAATATCAATAACTGTCATTTCGCCCAATCATTATAGTTTCGTCTCGTTTACGCAAAACTGCCGTAATTACCGCGCCATTACCTACGTCTCTTTCGAACTCATTAATCTCAAGTAACCCTCGTAACGAACCGCTCTTTCCATTTCTTTCGCGCGAAACAACGACGGCTCCGCGGAAAAACGCGACGGACAAAACTATACCCATCCTTTTTTAATGCACCTGAAACGCTCGAAAATAAAGACGCCGCGGCCGTTTACTTTTTTCACATCAAAATTAAATGATAGTTCCTTTTTCAAAATGACAAGGCGAAAGTTGGAACAGTTTTGAAATTGGAAGGTCCCCTCCACCCGAAGGGACTCGTTAGGCGCGGGCGCGTTTTTTCAACAAAAAGAAAATAAGGCTCGCGGGAAAGAGAGGTTTCGTGGAGGCTTTTTATAGTCGCTGTTCCGATGCGCTGGCGCACGGCGGTATCGGAGCTTAGGAGCGAGCCTTAATCTTATTCTAATAAAAAGCTCACGCATATATTGCTGCGGTATCATTAAACTTGGAAATTTAAAATAGTTTTTTTCACAATGTGCTGTGACGTCGCGCTGTGAGGTTGCATACGTGTTTACTATGGACGGCACGTGCGTTTTATCGTTTATTTTATTACTGGATTATGACGTTTAGTGATTTTTATTTTGTGGAAAAAGGGTTGATTCTTTTATTGAGCAATCATTAAGACTTCATCGCCCGAACTGTGTGGTCGTGTTAATTTTTTTTTACTTAAAAATGATCGAATTTAATAGTTGTGCCTAAGTGTTTACGAGTACTTAAAAATAAGTTTCTTCATCCCCTCCAAAATGTTTTTAAGGTAAGGCAAATGTTTTAACTGCATAAATTTCTTCATTTAGGTAATTATTTTTAGATTTTCATATATTTTTTCGGCGTATCGTGAATGTGTAAAATGTGTATCTACAATGGCATATTACGCAGCCGAATACCTAGTGCAAATAGTTTCAAATTTGCACATTCCATTGCACAACTGTTTGCAACGTATACCGGCGCAAACGCACCCGATAAGATCAAAACTCGCAGGAAATATGACTTTAATAATTCGTACCCTTGGTCAAATAACAACGCATGTGACTTTACGTCCAAAGATTTTTTTATTGTTCAAAAGTCATACAAATCATACGAACTACATGATACACACAGATCCTGAAAAGTTGTCATTTTGCAGATACGGCGTTATTTGACCAATGGTACGAATTGTTAGATTTTAATAATTGTTTGCATTATATTATTAATAATTCACAGTAAATAACAAAAGCCGAACACAGTATTATTTAAAGTCAATACACCAGTAAATTCGCACGGAGAATAAATCATAAATCGCGACTTATTGTAAAGCTAGCAAACAAGATGTTAATTTCCAATTTAACATGCAAGTAGAGAATAATAATCGCTTGTATTATTAATAATTCACTGTCTGCATGGATTGCATCTTGAATAATAAATGCCAACCGCAGTATATTTAATATCAATATGGCAGTAAACTCGCAATCACGGTGTGAAGTTTTTATAGCTACTGATCATTTATTTATACACATTATACTATAATTTAAAACCGTATCCAATATTTATTGATAAATTGATAATAATAATTTTAACTCCATGTATTGTAATTTTTAAGACTTATATAGGTATATCCCAATGCCATCTGTCTGTATATTATTCTGCCATTTTTTATTGATTGACATCGGAGTTTTTAACAGTTTCACCCATAGTATTTTTTTATTATTCTTAATTGACGTCTATTGTATAGTGGGAGACAACGTCGTGAGAAAACCTGCACATTGAGGTAGCTTATATGTACTTAATATCCCCTTCGCTCTTTTTTCCCGATCGCAGGGTGTACTAAGGTCAAATGGAAACCTCTCTATGGAAATAACCTTACCTGCAAAATCTGGAATCATAATCAAAAATTTAATTAAATAAGTCATAAATTCATCATGAAAATGTGAAGTATTTACTCTTACCTACATGAAAGCTCTTACTTATTTTATTTCTTCAATTTGTTACAAAGTTTTCTAATATGTGAAATCAATTTCTAGGACTTTCCAACCTTGAAAAAGTTTTTAGAAAATGTAACCAATCTAGATGAAACTGGTTAATTCCTGCTTTCCTGCTATGAAAAGACGAAATACCTATTAGAGGCAATATAAGGCTCTTAGCGCGTCGGCTATCAAGTCAAATTGTATTGTTACCTAAGTGCTAAACATAAATTGCGCCTTGAGATATATAACCTTGTACGGAAATATATTTACCTCATACGTAACGTTAATGTACCCATTTTAGGTAGTTATAATTTTTTTTTAAATCCATTGTGATTTACGTAAAATTGCTTCATTGTAAATTATGTATATTTCTGTTTAAAAAATCTCTATCATTATCAAGATGCAAATAAAATTGCTTAAGCATTAAATGATAAAGATGGTTATATTAATAAGTATTAGTAACATATCCTCTAGCTAGATCAAACTTACATAATGCCGTCGGACATGGGCGATCAAGAATACCCAAGCCAAGAGACCTCCGGTACCTTTTTAAAAACAATATACAAATATCCCCAATGATATAGATAGAGGTAGATACAAACTGACATTATTATCAAATAAATTGCTTCCCCTGATGTTAAACCCTACCAAAAGTAGGTATTTACTTTTCAAAATGCAGTTAAGACTACTATTTCTATATTTTCGAAAATTATAGTCTATGCATACATTAAAACTGTAGGACGATTTCTCAGTTTTTATTAAAATACAGGATACATTTTACCCGACTACAGCAAAGTAAAAAATACTTAAGTTTATATATTTAATTCTTCATTTGAAGTTGCGAGTATCATCTAGTTGTGAGCATGAATATAATCTTGAACTGAAACCACTAGTTAAGCGACTGAAGGCTATTTTGAATACATTTCCGATATTTTTAAATGTCGTCAGAGCTTATTAAGTGGCTGAGTCCACAGCCGCGGTGGCGCAAACGAGGCAGTCACGTCTCGCCCTGGCCGCGGGTAAATAAACCAACAAACATATTAATTAGTTCGCGCTAGAAAATAAACATGAAGGAAGTAACTTGCAAAATATTAAATATGTAAAAATAAACGTATGGTGTGATGTGAATGTGTGCATTGTGAATTGTTTTGGCCTTGTGAAAATAGGGGTTACTTTTTGAAATACTTATTTATAGGTTTGTTTAGTTTAACTTCACCTCGAATCACTTCATCTATTAGCAACCGATAAAATATTTTTTACCCATTTAATTGTCAATTCATCGGATGAAGTTGAAAATTGGATATGTATATAATATGTAGGTACATACTTACTTATATTTGAGAACAATGGAATAATTGCATCGCCAGAAAAAATTGGTATGATGTTGTAAAAAAAATATTACTTATTTTTGTATATCACGAAAATCTGTAAATAAATTTAAGTCTGTAAGATAGATATAAAACCAACTACTAAGAATGACAGCCGATTATAATTGCTGCTATCCTTATAGGAAGTTTTCCGGCGCGGGCGGCATGTTAACACGCTGCGCAAGCGGCTCTTTCATCTCACCTGGGAGTCCTTTGTACCTACATCGCCACTTCAAATAAAAAGGCATCAATAAGCCTAACTGAATTCCAGTCATAAATTTGATAGCACAGTGTTCAAAATTAATAAACTTATATTTTTGAACTTACTGCTGTTTTAAATTATACAGCCGCTTAAAACAAAAGCGTATCAATAATAAGGCCAAACCAATCAAATATATGTTTTCTAATGACGCAACAGAATCCAAAATGGACTGTAGCAATATTTTGAGTTCTTACTTTTACATTTTAAGAAAGGGACTACTTATTTGAGTGATTAGGTTTTTTACCGACTAATATGATTGTGGGAAAACATGGAATGATTGGTGCCTTCGGTGCCGGGTTATTAATTTGTTTGAGATTTTATATTGAGTTATTGTTGTTTATTTTTGTTGTTAATGTTTTGTTGGGAGGTTATCGTTTAGGGTTGTAAAAGTATAATCAAGTTGCTTAGTTGCACTTTTCTTATGCGTTCTTCGTCTTGAGCGAGTAAGTTTAATTATTTTATTCTATAACAAGCAAGGACCTTAAAATAAATAGCTCGACGGAGCCTCGCCAACATATAACTGAAGCATTTGTAGTGGGCCAGTTGCTTTGTCCTTACGAGCCGCACGCACACATTGACCTGACCAACCAGCGTTAAAAAAACCGGTGGACTAGAGGTGCTTCAGGTCTTTGCTGGCGAGGCTACGTCCGGCTATTTATGTTGAGGTCCTTAATAACAAGAAGTAGTATATGTTGACGTAGAGTTTTATTAATACATATTATATTTCAAATTGAATATCTAAATAAAAAAATGAATGTTATTATTATAAAGTAAGTACGGCACGCGATTAAAAAGAAACTCTACATAAGTAACTGTATTGGAAGATTTGAGATAAGAAAAATATTCAATATCATTTTAAGTCTTTCTCATACTTTAATTATTCTGCTGCTCATACCTATAATCGCATCGTTTTATTCCCCATAATCTAAACTAAGGACAGCACGTTACGTAAATCAACCAAACTTTTTACAGATATCAAATCAAGAATGCGTCGTAACATGGTAATCGTTTACGCACTGCGTTACAAAAAGCGGCATTCCTTGCGTGCGTCAAACATCGCGACACGCTCGCTTAGGGACCGTGTAAATTCTGATACATTAGCGCGCTCATGACGGTCGGAATGCTTGAAATGAGAGTAAAACTAAGCGGAAAAATTCTTTTGGGGATAGTTCGTTTAATTAAACAAGACAGTCGGGAAAAGAAAGTCTATTTTGAGATAGGTTCATTTTCAGTAATATTAAATGAACCTCTTTAATGTACGTGTTCATGGAAATTAAGTAATAAAAAAAAGTTCCTTCGGTCAAAATATATCTTAATCTGAGTATTTTTTTAAATTATTAGGATGTTCACACAAGTAGTACTGCTTTTAAATCAGTAGAGTCACATGCCAGCGTCTTCATTGAACAATAGTAGAAAAGTCTAGCAAAAAGGGCTTTTAAGAAGCCCAAATGCAAAATGTTCGGAATAAGTTCGAAATTTTGTTTTGTCTTATCTTATCAGAAATAAACAAAAATGTTTTATTCCTCATTAGGAATAGAAGAATATTTGTAATATTCTGACAGAAAACCTGTTGAAAAGGACTCTTTAACAGTTTTTAAATAAGTACAGGAAGACAAAGCGGATATCAATAAAAACATACCTACATATATCTATCTCGTATCTTTATTATGCAATGGACAGGGATGCAAATTGTTCTTCCGCTTGGAACTGGCATTTCTAAGCAGATTCCACATAAAAAGATAAAAGTGTTTTTCTAGGATTTGTAGACAATGCGCGGATACTGTGTTCCGGACAGGTGGCGATGCCGCGGCGCTCCTGTGATGATCGTATTAACATACTCTCTATAGACCCTTGCAACACATAGAAAAAGAGACTTCCATCAAAATCTCATTTCTTTTATAAAAAACCTATAGCTAATGTAAAATACATGGACACTTGATATAATTTGAACTCTGGCTATGAATTGAAATGCGCTTTGGCTTTGTTATCGGACTATCATACAGGAAAAATGTTTATGTGTTCATTGGTAATGCTGGTCAACGTTGATCTTATTACTTTAGATACAAATACGCTTGTAAAATCTATTGGTAATGACAATAACATGCCTGTAAATAGTATTTTAACCTCAGATCTAGTTTATGAAATAAAATGCTATTTTCTTACTGCTACAGTATAGAACTGACCGACTTTAGAATTTCTGTATGCTGTCAAGTACACAAACACATATAAATAAATTAGGCAGCAAAAAAATATTATTTTTGTTGACTTGTGTAATAATAATAGATACATTTAACAGGGTAGCAATTATAAAATATTCTTACGATATAATGAAACTGATTGTTGCAATGTACTTATATACAATCAATAGGTAATCCTTATAAAATTTGAAAGCTCCATTGCAAACTAATTATAAATTACGAGTATAATTTAAAAATGTCTGTGTTTTAAGTTAACACTATGAGAGTTTAAATCATTTTAATTTCGTTTACATTGAGATAAAATAATATATACACATTTACACAGAGCCACAGCAACGTTTTTTGTTTAGTTTTGGAATATATCCAGATGAACTTTGAAATAAATAAAACCTATCTATATACTATATTTTATCTAAATCGTTAGACCCTTCCGGACAAACCTTTTACAGAACACATGTTTATATCATAGGATTGCTCGTCGAAGCTAAATGCATTCTGCTAAAAGCAGCATTCATCGATGTATTAATTAAAGGATGATTCGGGAGACGTGAGTAGGACCAACCCAACGGAATCATTTAATGTTCACCAGGTTCACCATCGCATTTAAGTGAAACGCCCACGCCAGGCCTTTTTCTTTTTACTTTTAGTTCAGTAGAAAACTTAATTCTCTACAATCATAGTCACCCTACAACTAATTAATAGTAAAACATCTTTAATTGCTATGACAGCACTTCGACTACGAAGATAGTAAATTGTCATTGTCATTTTGGCAATCTCAACGTTTACAAACATTCACAGGCAAAGCGACGAGTATCGGTACTTGATGGAAGTATTGTAATTGTAGAGTGACCATGAATGTCATAAATAATTGAAAACTTTTTGTTTATATCACCAAAAAAAACGTAAATTTCACTAATAATGGTACGAAGCAGTATAGCTTATGAATTACTAAATCCCTAGGGTTGATCCTGCTCACGTCTCCCGAATCACCCTGTATATTACGTATTCTATACTCGTGAAAAATAAATTGATTATTTACATGTAGCTAATTATGATTGACAGCAACAACAGCCCTTGGTTTCATAGTATATTATACTCGTACACCGGTGGTGAAATGAAGAATCCCCTTGGTCTCAGGTGTTTGTGTAATGTGAAAGTAGTTATTTTGTGCATGATGTATTAGGATTTTTGAGCCATCAACTTAGGTACACTTCTAAATGTACCTATGAAGTCATTAATCTTGAAAAAATATGATTGTTTAGGTTGTAAAACTTCGATGGTTTTGAATCACAAATAATCACCATAAGCATTTCTTCCACTTAATATCAAACCGTAGGATTCTTGTATGAATGCTGTAATATAATCATTTATGAAACAAAGTTAACATTTCTGCTCAGATTCGAACCAACTAAGTCAACAAAAGGCGCAAGCAAGATGCGACGCGACCTGATCAACGCAGAAATCTCCAACCTGCGGGACCTCCTGCCGTTACCGCCCTCCACCCGCCAGCGGCTCTCGCAGCTTCAACTCATGGCCCTGGTTTGCGTTTATGTACGGAAAATGAACTATTTCCAACAAGGTGAGAAATGTTTTGTACCTCTGACCTTAAAATAGTCTAGTCAAGATTTGATATACGGCACCTGTTGCCGCTTTAAGTCATTTTTTCGCTTTAAATTTAAACGTAAAGCAAGTCCGATTTAAATATGAGAAATTAAAGGAGTTCTTCAATCGGGAGTGATTAATAGGTTTTTAAGGGCCCGCAGCATGCACGTAATGCTCCTGGCGTTGCAAGGACCTATAGGCTACGGTGACTGCTTACCATCAGGTCTTACGCTTGTTTACTTACCCTAGTAATATAAAAAAAATCACGGCCTTGCAAAGGTGGTAATGATTTTTTTAAACGTAAGCAAATGTGTCGAGTAGGTATTCCAAGTTTATTTTAAGCTTCAATCTGAGTAAACCCCAAGGAATGGAAACTCCTACCCGCGTAGTGAACGTATAAATAACCTCGTTCCCGAAGGTGTCCCGTAATTAACTGGAACCCGGTTAAATTATTGCTTTAGTTAGAAAAGAGTGAGCCTTTAACGTTGCGAGGCTTGTTAAAATTAATTTTGTAAAATCCCGAGAAAAATTATTTATATAAATTGGGGTTGAAGTTTTACGTAAATATTTAATTTATTCGGATTAAAAATATAGTACCACGCATATATCTTGCCTTGAAAGAGTATCCTAATTAGATAACTAAGTAACCTATAGATAACTAAGTATGAGCAGTCAACTTAGTCGTGAAAATATTAACTGTAACATCTACCCCAGAACGCACGACCGCATTGTTATTAAATATTCCCCTCTTTCCCACCAAAAAACTTCGTAAGCCCATCACGTATTTATCCCAAAATCTCGGGCACATTTTGAAAACGTCTCCCAAAAGTTTGTCAGCTCACCTTCAGTCACGACAGGGCATATTAAGACGTTTAACATGCATTTAGCCCACTATCTTATCTCCAGTTGCTATAACTTCACCCATAATACCGTATTTCTTTCCGTTTTAGTGTTTAAAAGTCACGACTTCAGCTACGAGTATCAAGAGCAAGCGACACCCACGCCTAATATTGGATTTTCTAAGGTATATTTTACTTTTTCAAGCTTTACGATCGTTCAACGTGAAAACATAAAAGTCAGTATTGACATTTACAATGTTTTTCAGGCAATGAACGGTTTTATGATGATGATGACACAGAACGGGAAACTGTTGTACATATCGGAAAATGCTGCGGAGTACTTGGGACACTCGATGGTTGGTATTTAAACCTGACAGTCAACGTCATAAAACATTTCCATAGTTTTTTTTTATGTAATTTAAGGACTGTATTATTTTCCACTGCGCAATATAAAATATCGATGTGAGCTCTTACAGTTGAATACTTGCTGGCTTTCAAGCTGATATTTAAATGCTTAATAGAGAAAATCCGAAATTTTATTGAAATTCACCCATCAAATACAACTCGAAAACGGCTTCCAAGCTATCTTGGTCCAGCTTCGGCCTCAACTTCGATACCTACCAGCTTAGATCTATAAAGTAGCATTTTCCCCCATTTTAATCTTTCAATTAATAAGTAGAATTGTAATAATTGTATCTTATCCTACTAACGACGAATAACTTTTCAGGAAGACTTACTAATACATGGAGATAGCGTATACGATATTATAGATAGACAAGATCACCAAACTGTTCAAACAGAACTAAACAGAGGGAGCAATGGAGAGACTGAAAACGTACCAAAGAATAGGCATTTCTTCTGTAGGATGAACGTTTCAAGAAACGCAAGAAGACAAATGAGATTTGGAGATCAAAAAGTAAGTAGCACTATTAAAGATTAGTTACTTGGTATTAATTTCGAACATTTGTAGACAAGTGGTTTTTTTCTTTTACCTACTTGCCAATTTTATTATCTTTCTCATAGTGAGCACATAGAACAGTTATACTTTTGTGTAAAAGAACGTTTAAATTGAACTCTAATGTTGAATTATTGCTGTTATTTTTAATTCACCAAGATATACGAGGACTCGGAACTTATATCAGTACTTTAATGCACTTTTATGAGCGAATGACGTACTTTGCTCGTAGGTAGCCCTAGTGCGCGGCCACTTCGTGTCGTACCTGCCGCTGTGCAGTCGCAACGAGCCGGTGTTCCTGGCGGCGTGCACGCCGCTCGCCATGCCCGAGACGCGTGAATGTGTCGTGCACGGCGCCACCAACGTCTTCACCACGCTCCATACCATGGACATGAAGATACTGCACATCGACGGCAAGTAAGTGGTAGTAGTAGATTGTCGTACCTGCCGCTGTGCATCCGCAACCAGCCGGTGTTCCTGGCGGCGTGCACACCGCTCGCCATGCCCGAGACGCGCGAGTGCGTCGTGCACGGCGCCACCAACGTCTTCACCACGCTCCATACCATGGACATGAAGATACTGCACATCGACGGCAAGTAAGTGGTAGTAGTAGATTGTCGTACCTGCCGCTGTGCATCCGCAACCAGCCGGTGTTCCTGGCGGCGTGCACACCGCTCGCCATGCCCGAGACGCGCGAGTGCGTCGTGCACGGCGCCACCAACGTCTTCACCACGCTCCATACCATGGACATGAAGATACTGCACATCGACGGCAAGTAAGTGGTAGTAGTAGATTGTCGTACCTGCCGCTGTGCATCCGCAACCAGCCGGTGTTCCTGGCGGCGTGCACACCGCTCGCCATGCCCGAGACGCGCGAGTGCGTCGTGCACGGCGCCACCAACGTCTTCACCACGCTCCATACCATGGACATGAAGATACTGCACATCGACGCCAAGTAAGTGGTAGTAGTAGATTTGCATGCTGCTCATGTCCACCAAGAGGGCTTGCAATAGATACGTGTACAGTCAGAAATAACTCTAAGGTTTTACGCCAATGTTTACGAAATCGTGGACATTGTTTGAAATATTTATTTAAGAATTTACTTCAGAAAGTCTTTTTGGAAAAAGTATCAAAAATAGGCATGCATTTTAATCGTGTCCAATTGTCTTGTTCCAGCGGCGAATGGTACCTAGGTTGGAAGAAATCGGAATTAGCAGACGTTTCTTGGTATCAGCTACTACATTGGGACAGTTTGCGAGAAGCACAGAGCAAACATAGATTAAGTAAGTTCTCATTTAGTACTTTATAAATAAGAGCTTGATATAATATGTATTTATTCGCAACGATTAATCACTTATCTTTTCCTTCTAACAAAAATCAAGTGTAACAAAGACATATCCTTATATACGATTATACATACGATTATTAAACGTCTTTAGGAATTTCTTAGTCATAAGTAATCTGTCACCGCTTTGCATAGGAAATCTAATATATGGCTCTAAATTACAGTAGCCCAGTCAGAGCAAGACAAATGTTGTATACTCCTGGTGAAGCTACAGCAACGCAGTGGACAATTCCTATGGGTGCACGTCGTGTTGCAAGTGAAGGACGCTGCCGATACGCCGCGGCAGTTCATCGTAGCCACTAACCAAGTCCTAAGGTTGGTATAATCTACTGAACTTATCATATCTGCTAAACTTCATCTTTTCAACTGTCAGCAATATTTTACAAAACATGCTTGTTCTAGCATATATTTTCTTTAAATATATATGTAACTCTCCGATTCCTTCCACAGTGAGGAAGAAGCCTCGGTAATGCTAGCAAACTCCTGGCTCTACCAATACTATGGCTATCAAAACCAACCCTGTGGAGTCCTAGACCCTCGATGCCAGAAGTTCTTCAGGCGAGAGAACTCGTATCAGGACGCGTATCAAGAAACATACCCGTATATAGAAAACCAGGAGGTCGAGTATCCGGGGTACCATGTGTCCTCATACGTGCCACAGAAGATGGTGGAGGACTACAGCGGATGTGAAAGGACTTACTCTGATAGAGGACCAGTGGATTACTCGACACATTCCCCGGGGTCTACAATTAGTGAAGAAAGGTACGGAAATGTCTTTACTAAGTTTACAACTGCAACTTAAATAATTTTTTCGGTTTAGCTTATTCTAATACAAGAAGTTTAAAGACCTATAGATTATCGATGAAAGTAATTCAACATCCGCTATGGTACACGTAAGCCTAACGATTATGATTATTATTAAAAATATAATCAATCCTATTCAAATCACTTGAAACTCATTCCATGCTTTTAAGCCAACCTCATTTCCAGCATAAATCGTTTCTCTTGCTAAATATTCATCCAACAATGAATACATTGGATTAAAAAACAAACATCGCTTCAAGGTCGCTTCGAACAATTTATATCTGTCATGTCACAGAGCCGAGAAATAAATATGAAAATCATCACCCCGCCGTCGCAAGCGCACGGTCAGCCGCGTAATTTGACATCTTTCATTACCATATTTATTGTATACTCGCTTTACCATCTCACCTTTGCTCTCAAAATACAAACACATTTCGTTACCACGACCGTCGTAAGATCTAAATTTAAATGCCTTCTGCCAATTTCAATCGCAGTCATAACATTGTCCAACTAAGTGTAAACCAAATATGAAAACGTCAACTTAAAAAATATATCTCAAAGATCTTGTGAGCATGTTATTGATGCCGTGGAGCAGTTACTTATTAACAAGTACCTACTTTCAAATCGTTTCAATGGGCATTCTGTGTATAAAATTAGCAGACATTTTAAGCCGAGGGTCACACTGAGTGAGCTGAAAGTTTAGAGGCCATACCTGATGATGATAAACTTATGTTATGATAATCCATGGTGTCCCCGTGGAAGGCCACGTCTGATGTACCCCAAGGTACTATGGTACGCTTACAGAACCATAGTACCTTGGGTTACGAAATAATGGTACTTTTTTTCTAGGAATTACAAACCTCTAGCTATCTCGAACTTTGCTGCTATCCTGATTTTTATTTTTCGGTAACTTTGCCCTGATTGTTATAAAAAAAATCATAATTTCCAAAATGGTATATTGGCTTCATAGTCAGTATTAATAAAATGTTCGTTCCCAGGTCTCCGCTGCACTACGACCCATCGCCGGAAATCGTTGTGAACAGCAACATGTACATGTACCCGCATCCCGGCAAGCGAGAGTACTACGAACAGTACCCTCGAGTCAACTACCACGTGCAGGAGCCATGTACGAGTACGGCAATAGAAGGTACATAATAGTGAATTCCATTTATTACCGCAAAAATGAGGTCTAATAATCCTATCCTACTGCTAATATTGTGAATGTGAAAGTTTGAAGATTAAAAACTGAATGGATCGAGATAAAATATGGCATACAAGTCATGTCCGGAATTGGTTTCTATTCCGGACTTAAATAAATAAATAAATATTAGGGGACAATCTTACACAAATCGAACTAGCCCCATAGTAAGCTCAATAAGGCTTGTGTTATGGATACTAGACGACGATATATTTAATAGATACAAATACTTAAATACATAGAGAACATACATGAATCAGGAACAAATATTCGTGCTCATCACACGAATAAATGCCCTTACCGGGATTCGAACCCAGGACCTCCTGCACTTGCTGCTGGACTTGGTCTTGGATTTGATACTTTACATCGACTGTAAGGAGATTCATTGGGATAATAATATAAATGACACCAGCAAGCTGTGGATAAATTTTGTAGAAACACAGGGCAATTTTCGTACAAAAAGATTTTGTTTGGATTATAATATATTGGATTGGGTGTTATAATTTAACATATTGAATTTCTCCTCGACTTCACTTAAATGATTTTTTTAGGGTACATTTTATTGTCATTTTTATATGAGTAAAACATATCTGATACCCTATTCTGTTGTATGTTGATCTATCAAAGTCTAGTAAATTCAAAATTATACGATGATTGAGTCGTTAACTAGGTACTTAACATGCCTTAGCAATTACAAGTAAAAATGTTCTTTAACAGTTCCCTTTTCTCGACACAGGTATGGAGTACCCCAGTCCAAAGCGGATGCGTCTGGCGCCACTGACCCTGGACACTGACGGCATGGACCGGTGGAACCCCAGCCCCCCCTGGTCCGACACCCTCAAGGCGCCAGAATACCAGCGGTTCAACTACAACCACGTCGTACCACCCGAACGAGCTATGGTTACCTAAGTTTTCGTTATTGTCTCAAGTGTCAATATTAATGTGAGAATCTACTTTTATAAAGGTGTAAGTTTTAGTTTGAAATGCATCTCAATGACCACTCTGTGTATAGCAACAGAAATATTTTAACGAATTGAGTATTGAGTCTCATGAATGCCTGGCTACTGGAAATTAGGTAATTTATATGGTACCATGTAGATATTTACTTTTTTCACTATTATTGGGTCAGAAATTTATGATTGCTGTATATAGAAAAGAAAGAAATTCTGACATAAATACACAACTGTATACCTGTAGCATTTATGTTTGTTCATTTAACGAGTTCGATCAGCCATATAAATAATTGTGTGTGTCTCTATGTTTTCTCTGTGAATTTGAAAAAAAAATTAATAATTACACTGGAAACTGATAAAATGGGGATAAAAGCTTAAACACTCTGGCTACTATTTCTGCAAGAATATTAATTGAATATTTTATTTTTATAATACACTTTTATTTTAGTGCAATGATATCGTGCAATCACGATTACAAATCTTTCGCTCAATTCAAGCGAATTTAAAGTATTAAAAGTTAATATTAGGTTTGATGTAATAATTTAAGTTTTATAAGATAAGTATTTATAAATTAAGTAGCGGAAAATTGTTCCGTCCAAATATCTGTGCATTCCAAAGGAAAATCTAGGTTATTATGTTGTGTAAATATTTCATTATTTAAATAAAGAACATAATTTTGTACATACCTATGCAAATTTAGGCTACTCCTATTAAGTTATGTAAAAGAAAATAAGGTAATGTTACTGAAATGAAAATAAAAAAAATATAAACAATACAGTAGTTTAATTTAACAAAATATATTATAATTTTCCCTATTATTATGTTTAGGTATTTGAATCCATTTTAATAGAATTGTAAATATGTATTCAAATAAACGAGCATGATATGAATAGTCTAATTTGGTATTACCACCTACGATGCAGCTATCTTATTACCTAATCAAAGCTCGTATATTCTGTTAACCGATTCATTCCCGCTAAGCGCATAATTTCAACAGTTTCAGGAACCATTTAAATGCCTAATACACGCCATTAACATTTAGAAACAAGCCGTCGAATCTCTTAATAGATGTAACACGGCATCACGCCAGTGTATGATGATACTTCATTGTAAGGTAAAACTTACCTTCTTGGCCTCACTTCAGTGGACACTGGGAGAGCGGGGTAGGTCAAGTTAAATTTGCGGCGCTTCGTCTGTCAATCACATAGCTTAATGGAGAAAGACATAGACGGAAGCTATTTCAAACCCCTTATGAAAAGCGCTAGGATGTTATATGCTGGAACAATCGTTCAAAATTTAAAGGTCCTCTTTACAACCTTGAAATAAATGATCATTGCAGATAATATGATGCTTTCAGATAAATAATATTAGCATCTACTTATGTTTGATTTTCGAAATCCAAACTGAACTTACATTTGAAGCCCTTGTCAATAATAATTTTTAATTACATTAGATTTATTATTTCATAATATAAGAGCTAAAATATAATTGACTTGACTCTATGTCAATTTACACGAATCTTATACTTTGATCCTGAAATAAAATTAAAATACAGGTAATATGCTCACAATAAAAAGATACAAATTTAATGCAAAATGAACTCATACAAAATCCAAAACATAAAATTTATAATAAAAATAGTTACATATTTAATAATTTCAATGGTACATACCTATAACAATTCGTGATTGATTCTATTTTAAGCTCGACGTGACTCCTGTCAAGACCAAACAAATTTTCCTTCAATTAAGCAAGTTCATTATTCTCTTTTTTGAGGGTACTTTTTTAAAAAATTACAGAAATAAGTAGGTACAAACTAATTTTACACTTCATATGAAACCATCTAGTCTTATCATTTTAATAAAGGTATATTAATATTACCTAAAAACGCGCGTACTGGTTCACGCGTATCTCTATTAACTTGTAGCTTTGAAGCTCAAGCTCTAGCGAAACTTTGATCCATTGTTATTGCAAGCTTGTCTGACTGACTGCAAGTATGATGAATTATGGACGAGGACACTTTACCCCCGGTTACGTGAGCCTTTACTCCTCTCTGAGTTATAATGAGGCTCAAAAATAGGATTACAAATTATATATCAATTTACTACAAACCAGTTTAAAACTTTACAGTGATTATACTTATCCTACTTTGGGTTAATTCTATAGTAAAATGTAATTCATAAAAATTGTTGTCAATTTGTGTGCCCGGGTATGTTAGTAAATGGATGTCGAATCACAGTAACATGTTCATTTATAGAATCTATAATGATTAGTGGAGCTAAATCAGATCGGCTAGATGTAATAAATAACCAGGTAGATTTTGCTATTGCTCGTGCTCTTATTAAAACCATATTGTTGGTTCTAATCAGGGGTCGTACTTTTGATGCCGATGACAGGCAAATGACGTCAACCTACATACAGGCTGATTTAGTTAAGCTACCGTAAATTACCGGTATCGTTTAAGTTATGAATTAATTACATTTTTTACTTTCATTGATTGGTGTCAATGGTAGAAGACATTTTGTTAGTAAAAATGTATACTTACGTCTGTTTTTTATTTTTTATATTAACGGAAAATTGGAAATATCATTCGGATATGCGAATATATATATAGGTACTTATCCGAACGTTTATGCGGTCGCTTCTACGTCAAAATGCGTTTCTGATTTATTTTCCAATTTCCCGATTCAATAAATAAGATAACACAGGCAGCCACATCTTGATTTACAAAATGGCTTCTATCATTGACACCAAGTAATGACAGTAGTGATAAAATTATTAATTAATAATTATTATGACAGTAGTGATATTACCAGTAATTTCCGGTAACGATAAATCAATCTAAAACCTAAAATTAATCATGCTGTATGTAGCTTGACGTCATTTTTGCGTCATCGGCATCAAAAGTACGACCCCTGGTTTTAACAGTCACATAGTTCATTCGGGATACTAATAATAATAAAGTTGTTGCTTCTAGTAATCGAGAAGCAACAACTTTATTATTATTAGTTGTTAATTTTAATAAAGTGAGAAATAAGATATCTCCCTTATTTCATGGTTTATAGTTCAAATATGTTTGCAGTAATTAGATAAAAAATGTTGGGAAAGAAAGCCCTCGATCACATATTTACGTCCCTCGCTTGCAGCTCGGGCCGCAATCATCTGCGATCTCGGCCTTTCTTTATATTACCACCCTAGTTGTGTAATGTACTATTAAATACTTATTTACTGTGGCATAAACCGATTCATGAGTTGTGAAGCATCACAGTGGTTCGCATTAGCGGAGTTCGTTAGCAGAAAACAAATTAATAAATTATGCTCTCGTAGAGTTTTCCGATCACACGTGCGTGGGAAATGTGCGGTTCGAAGTGGGACATCTCGGGAATGGGACGCGGAATGTAAACAAACTGTTTATAAATAACCCTTTTCTAGTGATCCAGTCGGATACAGAAGTACCTAGTTTATTTATTTATTTAAACTTCATTGCAAAAAAGAAAACTTATCGTACACTAGGCGATCTTAATCCCATAAGGCATTCTCTACCAGTTTACCTTACTAACAAAAACGTGCGTGTGTGCGACCGTTCGTTATGGAAGTCTTTGGGGGAGACCTATGTTCAGCAGTTGTAATGATGATGAGTTCTTGTTTGCTGTAATAGATGTAGGTAACATATAATGTATGAAGTCGGGCAAAAAATTCATTACCGATCTTCAGTTTTTTTTGCCTAATGTTTTTAACGTCGTACTTCAATTTCTGCAGTGATTTTTAATTGTTTCTACGTGCTCTTTTTTTTAACTAAAATTATCACTGTTCGGTTACATGAAAATGATATCGACTCACTATATCTCAGATCACCGTTTTCTCCGTAAAAATCCCTAAAGTTTTTTTTATTTTCTATTTAATGCGTTTTTTGCATTTAAAGGTACAAACCTTGTGTCCTACTACAAAGTAAATTTACTTAATTTCAACAGCAACACTTACATAACCAAGATAAGGGCTCGCAATCAGTGCGATTATTTCACGAGCAGCTTTAAAACAGCCGTAAAATCCATGTAACGATCTCCTAAAGGCACTAACTAAACTAAAACCCTCAAGTGTCATATAAAAATACATTAAAATGCAGTTTACGATTGCACCGACAGCGTGTACGATAAATATTCATACAAAATATGCACACATCCTGGATTCTATGGAAAAAGGAAAACAACTATGAGATTCTCTCATGTCACCGATGGATGGATTGCCGCGGAGCTAAAATGAATAGACTAAGCAAGAGACAGATTGTGATGATAGATCAAATCAGCTTTTTTTAGGAAGTGTCAAAACGCTCAAATATGATTTCATGCTTACCTCTGTGTTTTATTTCTAGTTTTTAATATAACCTATTGCGAACATTTTTTATTAAGAGTATTTGTGGATACCGAAGACGTAATAAGAAACGGTGTTAAAGCTCAGTCAGTCGGGTGATATATGGAAATCAGCCGGGAAGTTTATAGAACTAAATAGGTAGTTTTTAGTACCTAGGTAGAATTAGGACTGAATTGGTGACATAAGCATATAAGTACGTTTTAAACACTTTAAACTAGTGGTTCCTAACCTTTATTGCCACATCACCCACAGGCCCCCTCTAGATTTGTATTTTTACCCCTCCAAAAAATAGGTAATACAGACAAGTATATGAATGTACTCAAAGAAAAACGACTTAATATGAGTATTACCCCTGAGAAAACTTAATTTTACCTCTAAAGGGGTATTTACTCCCAGGTTCGGAACCACTGCTTTAAACAATTTCAAGTCTTTAAAACTATACGTCTTTATTCCTAAAAACAAGTAAATAACTTTTAAAAGGAATAAACGAGTATATTTCAAAATCATTAATTTTATTAAGTTTTAAATTATTACAATGTTGTATTTTCACGGGAAGTCCATGTATGTGCAAATTTATACAAGAATCAGTTCCATAGGAGTAGGTAGAAGAGTTGAAAAACAAATACCAGGTCAAGCCAAATAATACCGTTCAAAAAGGTAGTATTTTCCAACAATAAACATAAATATTTAAATATTTCGCTTTAGAAATATATGTTTTATATTCAGAAATGTACACCCTTATGTCAAAAGTAGTGATTATTATCCTTCACGTCAATAGCACCGTATTTATACTTTATGACAGAAGCAAAGCAAACCTCACTTTCCACAACTTGACCTTACGTTGTCTATTTCTCTAAGTCCGCGTGAACGGCCTATCCGATCGGATTTTGTAATAAATATTTTAATTTGTACTAGCGTGTGTAATACCAAGTGAGGCGGTCAATCACATTTATTGAGCCGAGTGCCCATTGTTGTGGGAGGATGGACGAGGGCAAAGAATAGCAGGAAATATGCGATAGTCTAGAGTATAGCCAGAACTGACTATAAACTTGTAAATATTGAAAGTGACTGAGTTCGTTCGTATTTTTTTTATTGCATTGCAAAAACTCATCAAAATCTGGCTTGTCTCGAATGATGACGTCACACAAAATGTATTTCAAAAACACGTAATATTATACTTGTTTGTCATATCTACTAATTTAGCACAGTTGCGTAAAGAAAAGTTTGACTCAATAATAACGACTATTAAGGCGAGGTGAGACCAGAATCGGGCACGGAAGCCTAGTTTCCAAATCATTTTTAGAGCACTTATTTGACTCTTAGGTCACTGTAAAACATATATAATAATATTCAGAACTGTATCTAGGGCTTCCTCTCACTTAGAACACGATAGCGAACACTTCGCTCGATAGAAAAGTAGCGCGAAAACACTATAAAATAAAGTATTTTTTTTCATTTTTTTTCATTTTGTTCATCACCAGTTACCTTTTCTGACAAAATTAATACCTGACAATCATGATTTCACAGTCATGCAGGGCATCCTCTCATGTTTGGGTTGATAACGTATACTTTTATGTTAGAAATCGAAGATAATCTGCAATAATCTGCATTCCGCCCGACCCTAGTTTGTATGTGAAATGCGAGCCAGGTCCTACCGCGCCTTAACACCAGGATATTTACCATGTATCTTGAATATCCCGATGTTAGTAGTAGTTATTATGTGAATGACAATGTTAGCTTAAAATCGTAGTTTGACTCGATGTCATTGATATAGAGTCGAAAAGTGACGAAACTTTTTAATTCCGTGACTATACATTATGAATTATGATACGAATAGGCTACATTGGTCATTACAGTCGAAGTCACAGAATAAGTAATAGTACTACCTACGTAGGTATAAAAGTTTCTCTTTCTAACAAAACTGACATTCGGGTCCGACCACCGGACGAAACGCTCCACATTCGATGGTCACTGGCTCAGGCCTCAGCTCGAGGGGCAAAATTTGGTACTAGTAGCCGCGCGGCGAAATCGCGGAGTGAGCCACTATTAGGGGAGAGGGGGGCTAGTTTTAACAGATTTTAAATATTGTCATTTATCTTCTTAATTTGAAAATTTTATGTTATTATTTTTGTACCCGAGCAACGTAAATTTATATGACTTGCATATACTAAGCTAGAAGTTCATCTAAATTACTTTCATTCAAAGGGAGACGCATTTTTTTTAAAAAGTCAGCGGTTAAAACTTACCCCGTTTCGGGGGCAAATATTAACAGTGGCGGGGTAAGTATTAACGCTAGTAAAATTGTAAGAATTTCGTTTAACCATAAAAGTAAAAAACAAAACAATATTAAAATGGTAATTTATTTATTGTTTGACATACCTAGGTTAAAGAACAATGAAAACTTCTCTCAAATAACATAAATCTTTACCTTACTTCAGGTAACTAAGTAATCAGTATTAGAAAAGGCTTAATTAAAGGGTTAATCCGACCCGGGTTAGTCCGTCCGAGAGGTCGCAGTCCGCTGAGATGGTCCGACCAGATCCGCTCTTCTCTTGACACCAAGCTGCATCACGCCCTCCATGATGCCAAAGACAGAACTAAGTGGCGCTCTACTGTTGGACGCGTAATTGCTCTGCAAATGAGGAATCACGACCCTCAGCAATGAGGAAATCGACGCGAGGAGGAGGAGGAAAGGGTTAATACCTACCCCGTTCATTTTGTTAAAACTAGCCCCCCCGGAACTTTTCAAATATAAGTAATATTAAAAAAATAACTATACGTATATTTCATTAAATAACACGCAAATGTAATAAAAAACTAAATAACCATTCATTATATAAAAATCTGCAATCGCAAAACTAAATAATTAAAGCACGAATCAAAAAATTCGAGACGTAAAAATGTTCTCTTACCTGTAGGTATATTTGCACCGACGTGCGACAATTTCAGAACGCAGCGGCCGGGGGGCGACTGACTTGTCGCGCGCGACTCGTTCGCCGAAGTCGCCTGAACTTATAACCTTGAACTTCTAACCGCATCCTCGTTTAATTTAGTAGTTATAGACTTGAAATACTTACCCCTGTTAAAATTAGCCCCCCCTCTCCCCTATCGAAGCTGTAATGTCAGAGACTGAATTTTTAGAGGTTGAATTGAACAATTTAATCAAAAGGGAGTTTAGATTATCGTAAGTGCACTTACATTTCTTATAAAACAATTTGGTTTTATATTTGTTCATATACAAGTAAAATTGTATACTTGTCGAAGCTCATCGCACTATTTATAATGCAACAAACTAAGCAACGTAAAAACACAATAAGCGAAACTATTAAACAATATTGCGTAATGCACTGCGCTATTGTCATACAAATCCGAAAGCAAAATAAAGTTATAATTTAGTCATTAATAGATATAATTACGCTGCAAAAAACCCAAGCCACCTCTGTAGGGGGAGCACTTTGAATACAAAGGCGATTACAGTAAAGCGGCGGAGCCTTTATCCGTGTTAAACGGAACGAGTCGATATTGAAAACAATCGACAGGGTAGCACGACTCGATGGCTTTATTAGTAGGAAGGGGACACTATCGATTTGATTATCGATAGTGTGAGACGACGCATGGTCGCCAAATGAGGTAGCGACTCTTACTCCTCTTATTTCGAATATTAAATACCTACTAGCATTTACCCGCAGTTTCGCCTGTGTTATTCCCGTTAGCATCCCAAGGGAGCTTTGCCTTGATAAAAAGTATATTTCAATCCAGGACTTAGTCTACTTGAATGCCAAATTTCATCTCTATCCATTCAGTTGTTATTGCGTTATTTAGTACCTAACAAACAGTGAAACATCGAAACATCTTCACAAACTTTCACAATTATAATATTAGCAGGATAGGAAGTGTGAGTAAAACTATTCTAATTATAACGAAATAACCACATTTTTATTTAAAAATAAACCCGACCGCGGTGCACTTTGAAACTGCATAAAATCCGCCATTTTGTTTATTTTAACGAACTTCATACCCAGTGACATTTATCAAAATCGGATGTGCCGTTGAATAGTTACGAGCGGACATAGGAACGGACATACATACATGCTTACATACAAACATACAGGTCAAACACATAACCCTCCTTTGGGCTTCGCCGCAGTCGGGTAAAAATAACTAGGTACCTTCCAGTGCGACCAGTGCGTAGCGTTTACAGAACTCAATTACCACCAACTTCATCCCAAATTTTATACATAATACTTTACTGCCTTTGTAAAAGTAAGGTATCATTGCTCTGGATTGCCCAAAAAAAAGACTAATCTCCTTACTTCACTACTAGGTACTACTTACTACTATCTATAATCTGTATACTATCTTAACTTATAATATAACCCAGGTTACAAAATTTAGTAATACCTACACGCCATACTATTTGACAAAATAATTTTGATATTAGGTATATTGAAGGCGAAATAAACGGACACATTGGGTATCTATCTCTGAGTGAAAATTGAGATTATACTTAAGTAAATTACGGGTCACTGCCGAGTCTTCTTTTTTTAATCGTCCCATACTCTATCGATAAAACTCATCTGTCAACCTAACCTAACCTAACCTCTTCAAACAGACGCACGATTTTCATGTCTCTTGCCACGTGTCCGCGACGATACACGACGCCGGCTTGCTCCCTGAATTTAAGATTAGTAAATACATAATTTTATTCAAAATTACCTTTTCTAATTCTAATCGTTCGAGGCACACGTGCGGACAACACCACAGAATATAAATTAACTTTTTTTTCTTCAAAATCAGACGAAAGCGTGTATCGGTAACGGTGGATGGATATCGATGCTATCGATGTTTGGCTTCCTCAGGACCGTTAGAGAAATTGAACGGGTGTTTCGATTTCCGATGCGATTCTGAGTCGATATCCTTTGGAAAGTTCCGTTCGCAGGATGTACGTAGATTAAACTTTACAAGAGGAAGTGGATCGTTTATTATTCACGTGTAGTATACCGTTATAGATACATCAATGAATACATATACACTCTTATAGTCATATTAATTTCAGTAAGATAATTACTTATGTAAGTATGTAATAGCTACCTAGGTACAGACAGGCCAATTCAGAACAGTCTTAAGTAGAAGACAAGTTTTTACACTCAAAATGCATCTATTTTACTGAAATCCGCTAGTTATTGTTTCATAAATAAAGCAACCAAGACAATAGTTTTGGTTACAAATAGCTGTTAGTTTTCACGGTATTGTTTTATGTTTTAACATAAGTCTTTATTTTAGTGAAATATGATCAGTATCAACAAATTTTTCGTTTTCTACCATAAACAATGTCTTATTTTTTATCATATTTGACTTGTAGGTACTCGATCTAAAAAGACCGTCAATCTAGCTAATATTGGTACTAAACAGTAGCTTATAATTCGCCTGTTGACTCGATTTTTTTTCTGTCGTAAATCGATTCTAAGACTATTTGTCAGGAACAAATATCTATATGACACCTAATACATTTGTATAAGTATAACAGCCACAAATTGTAATCAAAAGTAGCAGATCGCACGGAGCATTGAAGACGCTCTATACAAAACGGTGGGAACTTATGACGTCATCTGCTCCATCGCTGTAAGTCTGTATGAAAAAAATAGCATTTTGCCATTTTGAGCACGACAAAGTGCGTTTAAGCAGATAGTTGTGATACATTTATTTTTTCAGTGTTATTTAAGCATTCCGAAATTGACTTTAATTTTTCTTTAAGACGATAAAAAAAATTCGTTTTTTTTTAACTTTATATTTTTTATACATTTATTGTTTATTTTTTTGTGTTATGATAATTTAGTATTTTCCAATTCATGTGACTATATTATGTTGTAAAATTCAACATTAGTCAACATCCGAATTTATTGAATCCGTAGGGTTTCCACTCACGTCTCCCTAATCACCCTGTATGGTTGACTAGTCACTATTCGTAACTTTACCTCGCTCTAGTTTTCTCTCTTACTTCCTTATTTACTTAGTCGAGCATGTTATGAGATCGTGGGAAAAACAGGTGGAGTGGGCGTGCGGCCGTAATCTTATCTTATAAACAATAAACTGGCGTTTTCACTTACGCGGCAAACGTTGGCATTCGCGAAATAGTCGTTGATTTAAAGTCCCAAATTAATTTAAATGTGGTAGATGTCCTCATGAACAAAAAAGATTACTAACTTTTACTTTTTTTTGTCTCTAACCTATTTCATGTATCACTGCTGAAGCTGAGCGAAGACCTCCTTTCTTCGACCTTCCCATTGAAGTTTCTGCCATTCCTTACGTCTACTCCTAAAAAAGCCATATGTACATACGCGACACGCATGATCGTCGTAAGCTCAGTCCAGCTTGGCCGTTTAACACCTGACATATATAACACTATCGCAATAAAACAATAATCTTAATACTTCGGGTGAGAGTGCAGTTCCGTGTTTCTAGTTCTATTAGTCTTGCGAACTTGTTATGTTACTCGTACTAATAAATATAGTTACCCCAGTGGAAAATGAACAATAATAAATGAATAGGTAGCTAAATGTACACCGTTGTTAAGACGGACTTCGGACCGACGATAGTTCTAGGGCATTTCTCCAGAAATATGTCTGCGACTCATTCATCTGTCTCCATACATTTAGTATGAAAAAGGGCCAGGTAAATGAGGTGACCGCAGACATATTTCTGGAGAAATGCCCTCTAATTCTAATTCTACCGACGATGCTCATGTCGACTATGTAGCAGTTCAGACACAGATAAATAAAAAGCGTGTTGGGCTGCACAGCGCTGTTTTTCAGCCTGCACCTTACTCGGGCTGTTTGCTTTGATAAGGGAGGGAACATTAGTAGCTTCTATATTGGTCAGAAAACGCATTATTATCACACTGATCATATAAGCATTAACTTATCATGACGAATAACTAATAAATATAAAGAACTATGAAAATATCTAATTAACTTTCGTTTAAAAAAGGGTTACCTACCGAATGTGACGTACTGAATTTTGAACTGTATCGCTGTACAAGTTGCAAACAAAGAAGTAGCCAGTCAAAACTAAAAATAAGAAACCAATTTTATCATATTGAGCACTGAAGTTTTTACAAGCTTTTTAATTTGCAACGAATGTATGTAAGTTTATAGGTTGAAGTTTCAAAATTTGCAATGAATTTTTCAACGACTTCCTGTACCTCTAGCACAACTGTGACACGCGACTCTATGTCGCGCGACAAATGCTACCTATCTCTTTCCACTCAATATCGTGTGACAGTGACAGGTGATGCTCTGTCGCGCGAGAAACGAAGCCGCGGCCAGTTATGCTAGACCAGCTGGTGTCCAATTAAGCTGACATTTGACATACTTATGACGGTTGGTGGCAATGCGAGATACAGAACCATCGAACTGATGTGATGATGGAATCGGAGGTGGCTATAGGATCATCCTACATAAGATAAATCCACCGTCTTTGGGGTCTTTTGACTAGTCTTAACAAGCAGTTTGCGATTACACAAACAGAGTAAGGTGTCGGTGATAAAAGTTTATCTCAAAAACCAATGATTTCAAAAGTAAGAATAGGCCAATCCGAACAGTTCGGAACTATTTTCCCCGTAACACAAAATGCAGCTATAAAGACCAGCTGCGCAGTCCACGCGCCGCGTGTCACACTGCCGACTGGTACTGATTTGGCGGTATTTTTACCGCCAAAGCGTTGGAAATGTCTGCGCGCTCGCTTAGCCCTATCCTTTGTACACGTCAATGTCAAAAACATATTTTTTTGACAGAAACTTTAAATTCTTGGACATTGCAGCTTTTTAACATTATAAAAAATAATGTGATGATCTGTGAGAAAAATAGCTTATTAATTTACCTACTAGTGGCCGGCACTCGCGACTTCGTTCGTAGAGGTGAAATAACTTTAAAGTCTCTTTTTTGCTTCGGCTTAGGCGGATAAAAAGTATCCTATGTGTTAACCGGGGTCATAATCTCATAATCTACCAAGCCGGAGTCATAATCTACCTAGTGAATACCAAATATCATGAAAATCGGTAGTTTTTGCGTGATGCGCGAACAAACAGAAAAAAAATCAAAAACTATTTATTTACGTTTTTGACTTATTTTATTTTTAACTCTCCCCAGTTTTTTTTTTAATCTTTAATGTACAAACACAATCTTTCTACAATTTTATTATAAATATTATGTACATAAATTTTATTTTACTTTTAGTTCATACTACTTCCATCTAGTCAATGAAACTGACAACTCTGAGGCACACGCTTTGACCTACAAACACAGCGCAGCCTGATTAGGCAGCGACGCCTTAAACTTAACAGTACCTAGTTGTATACTTAGATGGCGCCATGTGTTCAATTTCGCGATTATTTCACGACAGTAGCCCTTTCTTTTTTTTTGTACCTTTTTAAAATGAATGTCATGAAATAAGATTACATTTTTTATTTTACAATTATTAAACGCGACATTGGCTTCGTTTTCACCAATATTAATTAAATGCCTTGGGGTATTAAGTTCGCCATAAGATGTATTCCAATTTACCAAATAAGAAGGTAAAATCAGAAAAATCTAGTATATCCATTATTTTTCCATCAATCCCATAGCCTTGTGGTGTCATGGAGATATTTGAATGAGTCAGTGGTGGACCCTTCCCACCACCACTCTCTGGTTCTCTTTGAGTCTTGGCCTCGAGGCGCGGGTGTTGAACTGCTTACGGGGAGTTCATGCTCATGAAGTGGCCTTCTTTTATTTACAAAGTCTCTCTTCTCCCTGCAGACAATGTTGTTTTGCATGGCGAATGCTGTAATGTGAATAAATGCCTACTATACTTTTCAAACAGTACGCAGCTATGGTAGCTGAGTGGTTCGAATTTCGGCTCGTTTCAATGAGTTTTGCGGAACTTATGTAGGTACGAAGTATCATTTGATATTTATCATTTATTTTTATTATATTTAGTTATGTAAATCATTTCGCATCTGCTGATTTAATTTATTTATTTTTACGTCATACCGAGGGTACCTACAGAAATGTGACCCACTGTGACAAGGACGAGGGAAGACGGTCGAAAATCATGAAATTAGTGTAACGTAATATGTGGACGGCCTCTTTCCTCCATATGATCAATATATGCACCGTAGGTTATCAATAAACAGAAGTGCATTTAATTCGCTGCATGCGGGCTTTTGGTTCATTTTCCATTAGGACCTACAAATTATAACGCCCGTTTTAAATGCATTTTTTAAAATAAGTTCATATAAGAATCTACTTTCATATTTTTCCTGTTTATGAGTTATTTAAACGTTTTATCGCCTAGTAAAACAAATATGTTACTAAAGCGGCGATGCCTTTTGTACCGTATTGTAAAGTATCGTTATTCTTTATAGATATTTCAATTGCGTAGCTGTATCCTCTTATGACTTACAGACTCGTCCCTGAGAATTGCAGTTAACTTGGTACATTCCGCACTCGTCCAGAAATATCGCGAGATATCCGTTTATTTCGTCCCACGCGCAAGCCCTCGGTCCGCCCGGCGTGCAAGTCCTCAGCAAATGGCAGTTGAACATAGACATCTTAGCCGCCCATGGTGCCTTTTTTATTATTTGTCTTCTTTTCTATGACAGAGAATGGCAAAACTATCAGGATTCTATAGGCATACCACGTAAAGTGATAACCGGGGTATATCGCGGGGTGTGGACAATGGACTAAGTCAAGCTTTGCCGTACTTCAAGGCGCAGGGGTGAAGAAGAAGAAGGGTTTGCATCAGAAAACCCCACGTTACAGCTGAGGTTGTACGCGATCTATACCTGTATTAAGGACGATTGACACATTAGAAGTTTAGAATGGGATTCTAAACTTCCAATGTGTGGAGACACAATTGCGTTACATATATCAAAGGGTTTTATTTTGTTCACTGAAAGAAAATGTACTATGGGTCCTGTGAGTGTCCGTCAAGATAGCGTACACCGTAAAGATATTCAGAATCTGATGCAGCCAATAAATACCTAGTACCGTCAAACCCTCCAACTTTGCCCACCGTCCAATCTTTGCCCAGGATGAAAATATACTATTTCCTTCCTGCAGGAAGGAAATAGCCCATGGGCAAAGATTGGGCGGTGGGCAAAGTTGGAGGGTTTGACGGTACCCAAATAGTACCGACGAAATACCTAGGCGAAAAAAATAGTACCCTTAAACTTTCTGAAATATCAGGCCTATTCACGGCGTTACCGGGCGTCAAACTGGCGTACACCGTTTGTATCTCTGGAACGGCTTTATTTTTGGAAACTATCGTAGAAGCCGAGATATTCCATGACTTAACGGTGTACAAAATTTCACACCGTCAAGCTGGCGTACCCGGGAATTTCTTATAGAAAGAGTTCTACGATAGCTAGAGAAATGAAATTTTAGGGCCCTAGGGTACTATTTGGTTACTATACAAAGTTTCAACCCCCGTTTGACCCCTTTTTAGGGATGAAAAAATGGTAAAACCACATTTCTTTGTTCTTATTAAGGAGTCTATATACGATGTCTCAGATCCCCAATTTCTAAAATCGTTTGGTCCCTATACAAAGTTTCAACCCCCATTTAAACCCCTATGGAGATGAATTCAAAACAACAGCAATTACTTTTCTTTACTCTTGTGGATGAGTCTATGTAAGAAGTTTAGATCTATTACAAATACCGTTTGGTCCCCATACAAAGTTTCGACCCCCGTTTGACCCCTTTTCAGGGTAGAATTTTGAAAAACGAAAAAAAACTTTTTTTTACTCTTATTGAGGAGCCTATGTACGATGTCTCAGAGCTCCAACTTCAAAAATCGTTTGGTGCCTGTACAAAGATTCAACCCCCATTTAACCCCTTTTGGACATGAATTTCGAAAAACGTTAAAACTACTTTTTTTACTCTTATTGAGGAGTCTATGTACGATGTCTCAGAGCTCTAACTTCAAAATCGTTTCAACCCCCATTTAACCCCTATTGGGGATGAATTTCAAAAAACGTGAAAACTACTTTTTTCAATTTATATTGAAGAGTCTATGTTCGAAGTCTCAGATCTCCAACTTCAAAAATCGTTTGGGCCCTATACAACGTTTCAACCCCCATCCGACCCCTTTCGGGGATGAATTTCAAAAAACCGCGAAATGACTTTCCTGTACTCATATTGAAGGGTCTATGTGTGAAATCTCAGATAGGTATCCAACTTTAAAAATCGTTTGGTGCCTATACAAAGTTTCAACCCCTACTAGGGACGAATTTCCAAAAATGGTAAAATGGCTTTTCTTTGCTTTATATGTATATGAAGTCTCAGATTTTCTACTTTAAAAATCGTGTGGGCCCCATATAAACTTTCAACCCCTATTTAACCCTCTTTAGGGATGAATTTCAAAAAACGGTGAAATAACTTTTTTCAACTTATATTGAAGAGTCTATGTTCGAAGTCTAAAATCTCCTACTTCAAAAATCGTTTGGTCCCTTTACAAAGTTTCAACCCCCGTTTAACCCCTTTTAGGGATGCTTTTCTAAAAACGGTGAAATTACTTTTCTATACTCATATTGAAGGGTTGAAACTTTGTATAGGGACCCTATACAAAGTTTCAACCCCCTTTAGGGATGAATTTTGAAAAACGGTGAAATTACTTTTTTAAATGTATTACAGAGTCTATGTTCGAAGTCTCAGATCTCCTACTTTAAAAATCTTGTGGTCCCCATATAAACTTTCAACCTCCATTTAACCCCTTTTGGGGATGAATTTCAAAAAATCCCTTCTTATCCCTTACTTACGTTATACAACCACCCGAAAATTTCAAGTTCCTAGCTTCAGTAGTTTCGGCTGTGCGTTGATGAGCCAGTAAGTCAGTCAGTCAGGACATCTTCTTTTATATACGAGGGTGGGCTGATAAGTACCTGTCTTTAAGTACTTCTAGAATCTTGACATGCTCATGTTTCCGGCTATTGTATGACACATTATTTAGAAGTATTTAGGCCAAATTTCAATACAGTCGCATCTTTATTCTTTGAATTATGGATCACAAACTGCACGATTCCGACAACGACGTGGACGTAAGTATGAAAAAATTAAAACAGTTCGCCGCAAGATCCACACATATTTTTTTTATTTAATAGGTAATGAAAAAAATAATATTATGTCTATTTTTGGAGACTCTCTAACTGTTATAGTTCACAGTGTTTTTATTAGAATATAGACTTTTTTTTTAAATAAGGGCCGATTCTTGACAGTATTGGCTCAAAATTGACACCGACTAATAAAACATATAAAAACTGGCCAAGAGCATGTCGGACCATGCTCAGTGTAGGGTTCCATAGCCGTAACTATAAGGTAAAAAATTCGATGTAAAAAAAGTACAACAACAAAAGAGCGTATCTTCATAGCAATTACGTTCTTTTGTTGAGAAGCGCAGTTTATCGGCAATAACTCAAAAACGGTTAATCCGATCTTGTTGAAAATAATTTTCGTTGAAAGGATTAATTAAGCGTTACCTTCGTGATTTTTTTCATATTTTTCGGGCGCACGGTTTAGAAAATAGAGGGGGGGGGGGGGGCACAATTTACACAACTTTCGGAGCGATTATTTCCAAATACATTCACCTAATCAAAAACATTACTTAGAAAACTTATAGTGTTTTTTAAAGAGCTGTCGAACTATGTACCACACTTTGATATTTGCTGAAAAAAAAAATTTTACTGTTTTTAACATGTATGGAGTGCCCCCCCTAAAAATATGTATTTTAATTATTTATATACCAAACTAAGTAGCGGCTCATAAAAGATACTTATATTCCAAATTTCAACAATCTCCATCATGTAGTTTTTGAGTAAAATGCCTTTGACATACGGACAGACAGACAGACAGACGGACGGACATGACGAAACTATAAGGGTTGCGTTTTTGCCATTTTGGCTACGGAACCCTAAAAATTGGAAACCACATGTCTAGTGATCAATGATGAAGATTTAGGTGATAGCTAAAGTCCTTGACTTACGTGTTGGTGATTTTAAGAAACTTAAACACATTATTCACAAGAATGGGATAAGCAACAGCGTGTGGCTCCAAATGAGCACCAAAAATGGAATCACGATCTCAACTTGCAAGTGGGTTCAGGAAAAAACAGGATATCGAGTATTTGTTGATCTATCACCATTGTTTACACTGGATTTCTAGCAAGTTATTTGTATTCACCAAGTTAAAAAAATAGAAAAAGAAAAAATGTTGTACCCTAGTAAAGATACCCAGAAGCCTGTCATGCGACTACTTTACAATTTTGTAATTTGTAAGAAAAAAAATAATGCCACAACAATAATACTTAGTGTATTGAGCTAGTAAATAGCCTAGGTACAAATTGTATTAACATAAGGTTTTTCTATCTTTACTCTTAATACCACAAGATAGGTACTTATCAACCCACCCTCGTATATGGATTATATATTGTAAAAAACCTGACTTAAGATATTAAATATATACGAAAACATTATAATTAAAGGCAAGAGAATGCCAAAAACCTACTTGCAAAAATGTAATTATCTAAACTTAAACTTAAAAAAAATAACTTACTATTCCCGAGGTAGTTTTAAGTACCTCTAGTGCTTGTGAGACTTCCACTATAAGTATTACAATTATCCATCCTGTAAAATGTGTTATAAATTTAATGCGTGTTTGAGAATCTATGTATGTGCGTTTTGTACTAAAACTGGCTAAATTGGACAATTATGGAGATTACCTAATATTATCTTCATTAGCAAAAATTCTGTATCACCGCACCCACTAGAATATAAATATCTGGTTTAACTTTTTCTTGTATAAAACACAACAGGTCTTTAAATTATAGATAACCTTTTTTTACTACTGACCTTTTCGGCGGGATCAAAAATTGCAAAACTAGTAGAACGTTTTATTAAAATATATACTATAAATCCGGTGTGCATACATACTTACATACAATATGTATAAGGTGTTGCCTATACTAGCAAATAATTAAAACGTAGATTCTACTCATAGATTGTTGTACATTGAACACGCAGTATATGTAGGTATGTTAAATTCGAACGTATATAATATACTGAAAATGCACTGAAATGTTTTTATTTACATTTGATTTACATACTTTATTGTATAACATTGAGTTAAATTTAAATGAGTAATTTTTTTCTTATATTTAAATCAATAATAATGTACCTTTATCTCTAATATTTAAGTTTAAAATTTTCTACAAGGTTGGTTACTTATCAAACATCCAAACTATTGCCACCAAATGGGGGAACTTGGGCGGGGTAACTGTAGACAACTGTTTTAATAAATAACTAATGTATCTAGTTAATGGAATGACCATGTGACTGGTAGTACAATGTGCTAAGATTGTATAGCGTTGACAGCAGCATGTCTAAAATTGGGCAGTATTTTCCTTCTCCAATGTTACTCGGCGTGACCTAAGTACCCCCATATGACGGTGATTTAGCAATACGTCATTGTATTTAATACTAACAATGACTTGCCCCGTCAAATCTGGGATCATGGTTAAAAGATTATTCCGAAAGAAAAGAGAAAAAGTGCAAGAGCGATGATGATGTGAGTCTCACTGTCGCATAACCAATGTCATTAAATTTGGTGGAAAATAATATTGAAGTGGGTCAAATCGTAGTGCAGCTTCATTGCTATTCGCCCGTGTGATCCGTTTGCCCAGCATCTGAGGATCGTCCCAGAGATGAGTGGTTTCCAGCTTAATATGTGGGCCGTAGTCGTAGTAGTCAATAGTGGAGCCAGTAGTCGTTTCCACTGTAGTGGTTGTTCGATAGATCTTCTTCACGCAGACACTGTCGTCGACTATTGTAAACACTGCAACCAAATATCGAAATGCTTTACACTAGACACTTACAAACAACTAGATTAGGCAAATAGGCATTTGCCCCAATGCCCCACTTTTTAACCCACGAGCCTTTTAAAGGGGTATAACTCCAGATTGGTTCCATTATTTCAAAATTCAGTTCTGACGATGAGATGCATAAGGAATCGAGGAAAGGTTTCTAAGTATTCAAGCTTTGAAGTCGGTTATTTTTTTTAGAATTGTAATATTGATCATTATTTATTTGATAAGATGATAAGCGTTGTGCAATATAACAAAGCAAATAAAATAAAATAAAACTACTTACTAAACTAAAAAAAAATCTAAAAAATAGACTATGAAGATAAACCTAAAACGTAAAGTAAGCAAATATATTTTTATTTCATTTCAATTTTTAAATTACTTATTTTTAAAAAATTTGTTCGGTCCCCAGAAGTCACCCAGCCTTTAGATAATACTTATTGTTAATATTTTGGCTTGCTGTGAATTTACTCTCATCGAGTCATCGGTTCACACAGCCTTAGATCAACTTACAGTTTTTTCCTCTTCCTTCGCAGTTGATCTTGAAAAACGTGCATTCGTTTTTAAACTTGGCAATCTTAGCTTTGACTTTGTTATACCCACACAGTGGCCGCGCAGTGCTGTCACACGACTTCAGTCGATGACAATTGTACTTGGAAACATTCTCTTCCGCCTAAAAATACAAGAAGTAAAAATACTATCCTATTAATATTGTAAATGTGAAATTCTTTAAGAGATGTTTGTTACTAAATAGCGCATGATTCAATCCAGGACTGTAAGTCCTGGATTGAATCATTGAATTGTTTTTATCCCGGCAAGGAGTTATTTGAGGTAATAACGAGGATAATGCAGACGAAGCCGCGGGAGCAATTTACAAGTTGCAGAAAATTCTCAAATATGCAGAAAAGTTCCAGGATTTTTCCGGAAACTTTCACTTTAATTAAACCCATTTTTCATTTAAAAAGTTGCCTATGGTTTTTCTTTAAAACGTATTATTAGGAATAATATAAATAAGATAGCAGCAGAAATATCTGATAAGGCTTGTATTTAATAAGATCTTGACATGTTTTCATTGATTACCAAATTGAATTTTTGATAACTTCCTATATGATAATTTTGCGACTATAAAAACTTCTCCTCTGTGCAATGCTGGGTGAATGCTAAATTGATCATAATAAATTGATCTCTGATAATCAGTACTCCTATAAAATAAGAACATGAAAACGGCTGAAAAGTAGTACCACTGAGTTACAAATGGCTAACCTGTTCTTTATCAAACCACCGCAAGGAAACCAGCCCTTAAAAAACGCATTCAAATTGATTCACGCATTTGAAAGCTACGATGGCAATGCCACAGACGAACCCACAGTTATACAGACAAACGGGCTTGAAAATTAAAACAACTCTCTTCATGTTGCGCAACGGATCAATAAACGAGTGACTTCAAATATATTTCATGCCACACTTGGCCATAAAGTGCCTTTTTCCGCACGCTACGCGTACGGAAAAAGCCGCTTTCTTGCCAAATGTAGACATAAAATGCTGTACACAACACGGGAGGTAATAAAGAAAGCCCTCGATCGCATATTTACGTCCCTCGCCTGCGGCTCGGGCCGCAAACATCTGCGATCTAGGCCTTTCTTTGTATTACCACCCTAGTTGTGTAATATACTATTATGCCACACCTGGCCATAAAGTGACTTTTTCCGCAGGCTACGCGTAAGGAAAAAGCCGCTTTCTGGCCAAGTGTAGACATAAAATGATGAACACAACACGGGAGGTAATAAAGAAAGCCCTCGATCGCATATTTACGTCCCTCGCTTGCAGCTCGGGCCGCAAACATCTACGATCTCGGCCTTTCTTTGTTTTACCACCTTAGTTGGGTAATGTACTGTTTCAACACACTTGCTCATAAAGTCGCACTTATTTCATGGTTCTTACGCGCGGAACGCATCTTATTACACACGAGTGCTTTTTACCTTACATTACCGCACAAGTGCTGTTATTACCACCAATAGACCAATGAGAGCATGTCGTTGTGGGACTCGGCGCGCGGATATTATACCCGCGCAGCGCAGCGCGTCGGCGTATATGTATACGGTGTCGGCGCTGCGCGGGGTACATGGGCGCGCGCCGCGTAGGTACTACACCACACGACAGACTTTTGAATAATAAGATTAATAAGTATTATTTTTTTATTCGCAAGTGTGTTGAAAAACGTCGTATGACACTCGTGGGCATTGGTCATTACAGTCTCGGCTATGACTGTGCAACACAGCCTCGACTGTAATGACCAACATAGCCCACTTCACCCACTTGTATCATAATGTAGTTTTGCCATACGATAAATAAATAAATTAGCCAATTAAGAAACGCCTATGGTAATGTAAGTGCTAAAAATGGTTAAGAGTCAATTACTAGTAAAAAACAAATTTTATTACAAGGCGACAAATTATAATTCGTGCAAAGAAATATTACAACAATAAGGAAACTTAAACGTAGGCTTAAAAATTACTCAATTTTATTGCCTTAATTATATTTATATCACTTAAATTTCAATCCAATCCAATTTCAAAAGTAAAGAATGACGCGGCTCTACTCGTATTCGTCGTGGAATAATCCTTTATTTTACAAATAAAAATCCACTTACAGCTTATCTACCGAATGGTTGCACAAGCACGTTTGCGCAAATTGCACTTAACAAAATAGGTTTATGCATCCTGTAAAATATGGCATGGTGGTTACCTACAATTGGAAACCCTGGCTATATTTTGGGCATTTCTCCGGTAATTTCAGTGGAATTGACTTTAGTAGCATCATCAATGTCGATGTTTTGATAGATTTGCATGATATTTTAAGATATCTGTAGGCGTCGAGGTTGTCTACCAAATATTTGAAAATATCGTGCAGATCTATGCTAAGACTTCAACATTAATGATGCCACCGAAGTCAATGCCACTGGACTCATCTGAGAAATGCCCTTTTAGTAACGTACCTACCAATTAAAATAAAGCATACCACGATACTGGCATGACATATTTTTACTAAAAAAATAGGTTCGTGTCACCTAACATAACTTAACGTTCTGAATTTAACTTACTGTAAATATATTTTTTCTTGACTAGATAAAGCATTTTGTTAAGTTTATTGATACAAGTGCCAAATACATTGAAAATACACTGCTGAAAAGGAATTCCGACGGGAGGCACTGCATAGAGGGGGCTAATGGAGGAAACCTCTCAAACTTAAGTCATAAAGGTTGTTAGAGTGCGACTACGATAACTTTGCAGAGCGGAACATGGCAACACTTCCATTTAAATGTCACATTTTCATAGAAATTTTACTTTTAAACGGAGGTATTGCCATGATCCACTCTGCAAAGTTATAGTAGTTTTTAGTAACGCCGCTGTTACAAATACATTGAATATTTCGACGTGTTTGGTAAGTGGCCAGGTAGTGCAGCGGTTAGCACATTGTCCCAGAAAGACAAGAGACGTTGATTCGAATTCGGCCAGCAGGTCACATTTAATATTTCAATGTATTTGGACTTTTTATCAATAATCTTCTTCTGGTGTTTCCACGTAAAATTCTAAAGTACCGAAATATTTCCAGTAAATATGTTGGTCCAAACACAATACATTTTAAATCATTGTAACCCGCAATCGCTTCAAAACCGCAATTGTTGTCAACCGCTGAAACTAAAGATCCTAAGAACGAAAGTCATCCAAATTAAAACACCTTAATGGTTGAAAAGGTTTATTATTATAGTATTTTATGCAACAGTTGTATAAATGGGTTCAAAAAATGCGAATTGCGTGAGTTGCGATACGAGCCGCGAATGCGGCGAGTATCGCAAATAGAGACGCAATGAGCATTTTTTGACTTAATTATACAACGTTGCATACAATACTTTTTCTACGACGAGGTTTTAAATTATAAAATACAAAATTAATCATAACCTGGAAACAAGGCGAATATGACGTTTGACTGACGATATGTGTCTATGGTAAACTTTTTTTTTTAATTTAAAATATACTTAAATTAAAAATACTTTTTTTATGTTGGCATCAATGAATTTAGTTCGGAAAGTTTTGTTTTTCATAAAAACTTAAGAATTTAATTGTTTGTTAAGTTGGTAGTTGTGCATTTTTACCGTAAAGTTAAAATTGAGCGCTTAATCCTTGACCTAAGTTTAAGCTAGATTTAGAAGTCTGTGGCTGCTAGCAATAACGTAAAGTGACTATAACGACACTAGTGCTGTTATGGGGAATAGAGTATAGACTTCTCTGAACTCATATTATGTATGTTCTTATATTAGTGTTCGTGACCAAGTAAAAGACAGATAACAGTACAGGAGTAGAAAAAAATGCAAACGTTGGAAGCCTGTTTTTCGGCTTTGCTTTTTCGCTTTTTGGCTTATATGTTGTACTTGGAGTTGTTGTTAAGGTTGTCGTATTACAGACCTTTTCACTAGTTACTGTAAAATCTGCAAAATACAAAACAAATTATTAGAATTACCTAATCGTCGTGTTATTAAGCGGGAATTAAGGTATACGTTAAAGTGCTTGACACTTTTATATTATGACGGAAACATTTTTTTTGTCTCTTCATTGATTTTAATGTGGGCAATTTACATATATAGATACAGGAAATCAAAGTACACAGAAAAACTAAATGGCACTCGCCTGTGTACAGACCGAGAATCGAACCCGGTACCTCTGGATTTCCGGCCCAGTGACTCAACCATTCGTCTGGTGCGGTCTGTACACAGGCGAGTGCCATTTAGTTTTTCTGTGTACTTTGATTTCCTGTTTCTATATGTGCTTGACACTGTCATAACACATACTTATTTGGTCCTACTAAACAAATCGACATACAGTTTTGGTTTTGAACTATTCACGTATCTACTTATGAGTTTGTGCGGAACCCTCGGTGCGCGAGTCCGACTCGCACTTGACCGGTTTTTTAATGTTAAGTCAAAAATCTGTAATATACACCAATTATCAATGTCGTCCTAAATATTACAGGAAAAATATAACGGTTTTCCTGACTTGCACCGTTTTTGAGAAATTTGCAAGAATCTTAACACATACTTATTTGCTCCTACTAAAGTAATCGCCATATAGTATTTCTTGAACTATTCATGTATCTACTTATGACTTTGTACGGAACCCTCGGTGGGAGAGTTCGACTCGCACTTGACCGGTTCTTTTTTTAATTACTAAGCTAATCTTTAGACATAAGCAGACTTAGTTATGAGTAACTAAGTTACTAAATATTTGGGGTTTCATTCATATCATATCATATCAATTTATTCATAATATAATATACAATATTATATGTCAATATTACATGTAAAAATATTAAATTTACATTTAAAAAGTCACTATAACTATAGAATGTGTGCTCGAGGAGCCAATTTTTCAGTCGGATTTTGAATAATTGTAAAGAGGATGCAGAAGTAACCGTCTCTAGTAGCCTATTGCTTAAAGACCAGATTATTCATTGTCATTAAAAAATAATAATAATTAAAAGATAAGTCAGGGTAAGCAGTGAAGTATTTGCTACCATTTTATGATATGATTTGGCCCAAATAACCCCCCAAACACAAAATTGCCGTTAGCCGGATAAAACATTATTTGTTATGTTTCGCTATAATTATTTAGTGTAGGTACCTACAGTCGACATCATAAATATCTGTACGGATGAAGTGACCAAATTTTCTAAAATGACAATTATGTCAGGGGCGTAAGAGTGTACAGATATTTTTTGTATATTTATGATGTTGACTGTACGTTGAAGAAAATATAGAGAGGTAAAATTAACTGTTATACCCTTATATCTTCGAAATTGGCTAAAGTCTGAGAAAAATGTAACACACCAGTTTTTTTCCTGCAGTTGTATTTAAACACCACGCACTCATCTTGGAAGATCAAGGCCTGCCTCATACGCACATCTCTAGCGCACACGGTGGATTTAGTCTCCTTGCAATACTTTGCTCTCCAGCACCAGTAGTTGTTGGTAATCTGTTTCGTACAAGGCTGGAGATTTAGCAATAATGATCTAGGAGGTAGCAAGTTAAGTTTGTACCTGTTTTGTATGTGACTTCATAGACACTTGGCGTATACAAGCTCGTTTTGAAATAACAGGACCGACTACAACATAACATCTGGCACACGTGATTCTAATGTTGTCTTCGGTTTTCGCGATTATCAGTAATTGTAATAAACAGACATAGAAGTTTTTGTGGCATGAATAAAATTGTCATAGGGACTTCCCATCGATATTAATTTATCGACAAATATTGTACTTTCTTATGACAGTTATGACTATGAGATAACGCAAAATATGAATATGCAACTCGCATACCTATAATACAGTATAAGTCCGTTTTATTCGTTAAAATTGATGTTTATTTGAATTTTAAAATCAATAAAAGGTATGCGTATGAATTACTTAAATTAGGTATATAATATATTATCATTTTATAACATCGATGGGTAGTGATTAGCATTTTAGTTAGGTAATTTATTTTTAATCCGGTGAACTTAATATCAACTAATGTCACTACGAAATAAGTATTTGAAACAGTTATCGATAAATTTAATATCCGAAGGAAGTCCCTAGTTAACTGACGTTTCTGCCACCAAAACTTCTATGTCTGGTAATAAAACAACTTAAACAGAACCCTTTTCAGCGTTGGTGGTCGCGGGGCGGGTGGGGTCTACCCGAAGCTCTACATGAAAAGGGTTACGAAACGTCGGGACTTAAAAAATGTAGTAATATACGCGATTTAATCCGTTTTAGTTGTTTTATTACAACACATAGTCCTTTTTAGATTCATTATTAATCAATATTGTATTTGCAACCTTGATTGAACGACAACTTTTAAGCCGTTTTAAGGCAAAAAATGCCTTGTTATTCAACCAAGGCTACAATTTCTAATGATTTTTGGAATACCTAAAAGTTTAAAATACTATTAACAAAAAAGATTGCAGGTATTTCAGATAAATACAGACAAACAATTTTATATTTACGGTAAAGTATTTATTTGTGTTAAACGAAATTTGTTGTTATTTGGAGAAAATTGGAGGTAAATCCTTGCATTTGTCCATACTGGTTTTCTGGTAATCTGAAATGGTATGTAATAAAAATTAAGTTAGACATCAGAGTGCTTATTTTCTTTTTTTTAACGGACGGCCGAGATGTTTACAACATTTAATTTATTCGACCATACAGAGAGATTACGGAATTTCACAATAAATAATTATCTAACTTCCCAATTTGATTGTTACTCAAGCACAAATCATAGTTTTTTGTGGCAACGTTTCCGAAATAACTGTCAGAAAATGTTATTAATTACGCAACTACCGCGTATTCCCTTGTGTTGTGTTTCGCCTAAACTCTGTTACACAGATACTCATTGGCACAAATGTTGCATTAGGAAAATTGCGATACTTTTTAAATTAAAAAGAGACGGCATGTGATTGCGCTCCGCTAGGCGCCTTAAACTCGATGTAGTTCGTACCTATATAACACTCAAAAACTATGCTTATATTCTTATATATTTGATATCGGTACTTACTAGCTTTTTTTAAGCAGTTGTATTCGGTGATATCGCACGAATCGAGAAATCTCCGCACTCCTTGCGCCGCATCTTCGCCACACCTTTCAATAGCGTTGTGGATGCAGACTTTGGCCTCAAAACATGCCTACATAGAAGATTAATTTATGGCACACCTGGCCATAAAGTGGCTTTTCCGCTACGCGTACGGAAAAAGCCGCTACCTGGCCAAATATAGACATAAAATAATGTACACAACACAGGAGATAATAAAGAAAGCCCTCTCCCTTTGTTTCACGACCCTAGTTGTGTAATGTACTATTGCTATACAGTTTTACAGAAAGTAAGTAATATACGTCCAATATATGTACGATCACAATAAATGAACGAGAAAGCCAACAGATAAAAAAATAGGTGCATTTTCATTAACATTTAAATCAAAATTAAGTCAATTTTATCTAAAAGATTCTGTGAACTGTCAAGTGAGGAAACTTTGGTAATACCTAGATTATAAACAAATATAGATTTAACCGGCTTCGGCACCATTAACCAGAGTTACGAAGCAGACCTATTTTTATAATTAGACATTTTTATGCATACATAATCAAAAGATCTACAAATTACCGAATGAATTTGGGTCTACCTTATTTCGTATAAAATTAAATGGTATAAACTCAAAACTTATAAATTCAAAACGTATAAAATCACTTCGTATAATCATTCATTTCGGTTAAAATTCATTTTTTATAACAATTAAAAGCTTTAAATACGAAATCTCTATTCTTCAATATGTCTAACATTCAAAATGTATAAAATCATTATGCATAACATTTAAGATGTATAAAATTATTACCCATAGTATTCATTTTGTATAACAATTACTTGATCGCATATTTAAAACGTAGAACATTCAAAATGTCTAATCATCACAATGTATACAAAACAGTCAAACTCGTTATATACGGTGTTGTAATATAAAAGTACCATTCTTAATGCGGTCCTTGTCACTGTTCCAGAAGTGGTCACCTTGAATGTTATTAAGTCATTTATAATAACGGATTTAAAAAATCAGTCGGTCGGACTCCGCAACTGCTCCGGCGCTGCGGGAAGAGCAGCCCCTTCGCCCTTGCGTATCAAAGCACAGGCACTAATACTCGCCTTCGCAGCTTCGGCTTGTTGGTCGCCTTCGGCGACCAGCCTCAGCCGCTACGGCTCACATTGTGCCTGTGCTTTACTACAGCGGGCGAGGGCTGCTCCCCCTCCGCGCCTCCGGCTTTCTATACAGGGTGATTGGTAATTTGACCTATTCCTTGAAAGGGGTTATTCTAGAGCTTATTTGCAATGATTTAAGTCCAATCAACTGGGGGTCAAAACTCAATGGTTATCAAGTTATTTGAGTTTAAACTTATTTTTTTTAAAACCAGCCTTTCGATCTAAAACTGCTAATTGTGAAGAAACTACTTAAATCAGGAATAAAAAAATTGCGATCTAAGAAGAAACTACTTAAATCAGGAATAGAAAAATTGAAACCGATTGCGTTAAGTTTGCACCTCATTTGTAAGTAACATCAATGAAACCAGGTGCAAACTTAACGCAACCGGGAACTTACTGATAAATTACTTATCGAAATATCACTTAAGGATACTTTTAGTGACTCCTATCCTAAGAAGATGAGATAAAATAAGACACCGAAGACAAACAAAGCCCACGGAGAAACTAAAGTTATACAATATGACTTTAGAGCATTTGAATTTTATACGAAATATAATTATACACTTTAATTTTAATGCCATCTGAATTTATACGGAATGAATCATTATCCGAAATGAATTTCGACGAAGTGATTTTATACGGATTGATTTTATACCAAATAAGAGGATACCAATGAATTTGTCACGTCTTTTAAATTACACGTAAGTTGCCCTTGAAATTTCCTAGTTCAACATGAAACTACCACCATTTAGTGTTCTGTACTGTGGCATTAACATATAATTAATATACATAAACAAATAATAACATACTCCTTTGCGGTTCAGCGGAGCTTAAATGCCTAAACATGTTGAATCAACCAAACATTAAGTAGTCTCTGTTGATTTCTAAATTAGGTATTCATGTTAATTCTAATCTAAACTACGCTAAGCTAAGCTTGAATACATTATTCCCAAAACAATCAGACAGAAGATAGGGCCTAAAATTTCATAATGTAGAAAAAGTATATTTTCCAGTAACAAGTAGAACTTTTGTAGAGTGTACACCGTCAGTTTGTAATCTAACTTGTCAGATTATAAACTGTAAACTGTATCGTACTGCCTACAATATGACGTATTAATTTTCGATAGTTTATAATCTATCGATTCGCATAGTTATCGTCACCTCTATTTGTTACCTAACTCTATAGACATACAACGAGCCACCACCATCATCATCATCATCATGGTGGCCTTTTGTTTATCCATTCTTGGATGTAGGCCTCTTCCCTTTTCTTCCATTCCTGGCGAGCCACCACCAAAACTGACCAATTAGGAACAGTTTATAATTTAACGGGTAATGAAATCAGACAGATTGTAAATCCTGCAAGGTCATTCACAATTTGACGGTTTTCGATCGCTAGATTATAAATTACCGAAAATTAATACGTTTTATTGTAAGCAGTATGGTGCAGTTTACAATTGATCGATAGTTAATCTGACGAGTTAGATTACCAACTAACGGTGTTCGCAACTTTACGGTAACATATATATAATTTAGGTCCCAATAGGTTAAGTTAGATTTAGTTACTTAGTAAGTTGTAAATGATTAGTATATGTATGTATATGACCTCTACATTCAAATCATGACAAAATATATATTTTTTAGATTAATTAAAACTTAGAGTTCACTAAGACTTTTTTAAGCAAAAAGCATGCATTTTGTTCAATTGAGTGATCAAAGTTGTGTCAAGGGTGATGTATTGTATTTTATTGAAATAATTTCATTAAAGAAATGGTGACTTTTCATGCCACTGTTCAGAAAAGTAGCAATAGATGGTCAAAATTGGAACCACAGCCTTCCTTCGGGTCGACCCTCGAATTCACTCGTCTATCTATTGCTTATTTTCCTGCCTTTACAAAAATATTCTATTTATTTACACATACCACTTCAGATTCCGATATAAATTAAAGAAGTATTATTAATAAAAACATGTTATGATGACTAATAAGTACGCTTAATAATAAACTCACACTTGCTGCATCTGCACCATCTAAGATTATGCCGACGTAGAAAGCTGAAAAAAAAACTCTTTGATACAATGCTTTCTCTCTCTCTCTCTTTCTGTCTTCCTTAAATACTAAGTAAAAAACCAAGAACTATTTTGCCTAAAACTTATTGTTTTATTTGGTTTCGACACTAGGAAATATTAGTTCAGTTTCTTACCAAGCAATACGACGCCGAACATATTTGATTTAACGCTCCGTCGATTGACTTGTAGAGCTTCGAAATAGCTATGTAAGTTAGGCTTTGTATACAAAGTACCACGTAGTGTACATTATTTGAATGTCGAGTCAATAGCACTGTTCCATAATTTGCGTCATTTGTTTGAAAGCACTGCGCAATCAAAGATAATGAAAATATTTATTTTATAAATTAGTTTTTTATTCCAACAGTCATATTTTAATGCCAGTAATAAATGATTATCTATTTGTTTTAAATTTATTTCTTTACATAATTTTGCTCGGTATAGACAGGTACTAAATTTTCCAATCTTACAACGGTTATATATGTCGATTCAGTGGAAATAATGGTTATCTAAACATAGCTTTACGACTATAAAATTCACTAGGATAAATGCGTAATAGGTTTACTAGATTAAAAACCCGAGCCATAAAAACTATTACTATGGTGGGTAGTACCTAAGTTGATTGAAAACGTTTCAATACTTTATTAACAAATGCAGACTCTAGTTTACCTCTTGTTAATACTTGTCCCTCTTCATTGTATCTGTAGCTATAACATTAATGGAAACATTAATAGGTATATTAAAAAGGTGAGATGTGATGCGGAACAAAAATTACAATTCCGAAAATATTACTACAAAACAATAAATAAATAATAACTACAAAAGAAAAGGTTTAGGCCATAATCACTAGGTTTTATCATTCGGTTATCTAATCATTAAAAAAAACTTAAGTTTGGCCGTTACATTGCACAATTCGATACGATTTTAAAGGTATAATGATAGGATTAAACAAACTTACCTGAAATGAAGTTCTATCCTGATTATATGAAGTACTTAGTCCGAGATAACTGTGTATATCAGCTTTAGGTTTAGATTTGATTGTGGACCTCCGGACCATAGAGTCTGGCCCCGCTGGTGGACTCACCTAAAGCTGATAGACACAGTTATCTCGGACTAAGTACGAATATAATTCGGTATCAAGTATATTCCTATATTCAACTTCCTTCTGATACTAAAACTGATACTAAAATTTAAACACAGATACCAAAAGACAGAAAAAAATAAATGAAATTACCCGCAATGAACGAAGCTAAGAAATTACAGAAATGCGATTCTTAGATATTGAAGAATTCAATTAATATATCACGAAAACTTGGAAGTGAAAATCATATCTTTTTTTAGTCTTTTAGACCGCTACATCATAAAAAGTAATAAGAGCAAAGAATGTTAAGAATTTGGGATTTTAGAATGCTCATATTTGTAGTCCGTTTATAGTAAATGGCTGATGGGTAAATACCAGGTAAATATCGATAATCAGCGATTCCCTCCCTGCTTCTAAAACGTGTTTCCCAGGAGTCCCAGGACTGCCATTCGCTGTGCAGGCATAACTGGCGTGAGGTCTGCGCCCTGGACCCTGCTCAACTAAAGCCGAAAGTGTTCAAGGACGAATGCGCCATGCACGAGGATAACTGTAAATTTAGTACCAGTAAGTGCATAGTTAATTGATGCTATGATTGATGAATTACATGATTTTGTATGAGAGTACTCTAAGATCAGGCCAAATTTTATAATCCATGCCCGATTCCAGTACCTATATGATTACTGAGTAACCAATTCTTTAACAAAGCGCTGTTTTCAGATTATCTCGTGACAACAAGATCTCAGTGTCCGGAGTTAAATCAAGTCATAGTTGAAGTTTTTTAACTTTCTAGCCCATTTAACCATTGTTACGAGTAAATTTTTGAGTACAATACAAATATACTTTATTGCACACCAAAGAAACACTTTACAAAGGTACATAACGTAATTAAAAACGGTAGACAGGCTGTCTTATTGCTAATAAGCGATCTCTTCCAGACAACCTTTGGGTAGCGGAGTCGGCACAAAAATAAACCTAAAAAGTAGGTAGTGCGAACAAAACAAAAAGCACATATAACTAGGCACCAAAAGTAAATAATCGCAAAAATGCAAATGCAGAAATAAATAAATAGGGGGATAATAATAACCGGAAAAGTACCTTGCAGGCATGGTTTTATAACTTTTTAACCGGCTTAACCTATTTCCATAGCACAACTGTGACACGCGACTCTTTGTCGCGCTGACAAATGGTACCTTTTATAGTGCGAAAGTGACAGGTCAAGCTCTGTCGCGCGAAAAGCGAACTCGCGACCAAGTGGTTTAGGATCTACTTATATTCTGAATGTTAAAAGAGAAAACCCATTAACGGAACATGGACTTTGAAAGATCGAATCAGTGAGTTTATCTTCAATTGAATTAACCCAAAGTTACTATATTTTGTAAACAAAGAAGGCGAAAATTGTTTATACAGAAACTTGCACGAGACGGATGCCATTATCATGTAGGTACGGATAGTAGTTATTTACTTTGCATCAACAACCCATTGTACATACGAGTACCTAGTCTCAAAGAGGAAGTTTACACTATGAATAGACAACACGGCTTCATACATAAACACAAAGCGACTTACCAAATAGCCTGAAGCCCTGGATTCATTTGAAGTGGCGTCGTTGGAAGAATCTGTCATGATGTCAATTAACAGAATTACAGGTGAATTACTCTTTTAACTTGCCAAATTAGAAGGTATGTCCAGGCTTAAAGTTGTTAATGCCACAAAATTGTACAGCGTCCTTAATTTCAAGTACACTTATATTATGAATCTTAAGTGCCCTATTTTCAAGCAGCAACAAAAAATGGATCTTTGTGATTTTTAGCAAAAAGATGGGAACGTGACAGATTTACCTAAGTTAATCCCAGAAAAAATTGACCTTCTCGAAGACTTAAAATGTTTGGACCGAAAATGAGTACAAAATTAGCTTTATAAACCTCCTTCTGTTAGATGACAAACATAATTTAACTTATTTTTAGCCATGAATTACTTTGTTGTGTGTGCCCCGCAGTGTAAAATAGAGTTCCGGAAAACTAACGCTCGTAAACCTACATAACCCTATTACTTAATTGTTATTTTCTATTTTCAGTTTTTGTATTCGTGTCCTGTTTGCTATCGCTTGCAACCAGTCATGGCCCGCCTAAAGAACGGGATCAGGAAGACATTACTATGGGTAGAAAGGTATTTCACTTCTGCTATCAACAATTGTTTAGTAGTTGTTACTCAAAATATTACGTATCTAAACATTTCTGTATATATTATGCAGAATGAATCCTGATTACTTTCGGAAAGATATCTATATATATTGGATTAATTTCAAACATGACTAGCCTACACCACACCTCTAGTAGCATTTTGAGTTGGCTGTTCCGTGCAGGACGGAGGCCCAACAAACACCAACTCCAAATGCTACTAGGGACGAGAGAGCAAGTAATACCATTTATATTGCAATGAAACTTTCCACTTCAAGATATGAATGATTCCTACATGACTGAATTGAAGCCAAGTATGCCAACTAGGCTCTAACACTTTTATCATAAAACGAAAGACGCCTTTTGCTGGATATCGGCTTTCCCCCAAATAACTTCACCATTGTTGGTTATGTCGTAATCGCCACGCTCGACGGGGTTTGCGACCACACAAATATTTTTATCAGTTTAGTTCTATTTTCCCCTATATCTAGTTTGGGCGTAACGAAACTGAGATTCAAATTTTTTACAGAAATTTGGACATTTTGGACAGCGTTTTTTATTTCATAAATAAAAAGTGCTCATGATTCTGAGTAAAATGGTATAAGACACACCATGATCAGACAAAAAAAAGTGAAAGGTACATTTTTTCTGCAATTTACCCTTAAAAGGTGCAATAGGCTTACAACGGCCGCTGCTGCCTGACTGACTCCTAGTTGCCTGTTACGAGATTCGAGGGATAGTAAGGGGCGGGCGGAATATGTTTATTTTTAAACCGATATTTAGGTACTACGAGTATACGACGATTGGTCATTTGTTATCCACGGTCCCATTCCTCTTTATCTGCCTTAAATAGTAAGCAAATTCCTAACTGATAAGATGCACATTTTTTTCGAAAACAAAACAATCTCTGAAAATATAGCAGCTTGAGGGTAAAAACTTATGTAAACCAGTCGCCTTGCAACTTCATCGTCAACTTGTTCTTGCGTTCGGTCAAAGTTGCGGTTGAATATAATGTATGTTGAATGCAATCACAACTACCTATTCACCTAGCAATTTGTCAGCTGGCGACTCTTTGGTACAACATGTTGGTGCTAATAAAGTAGCAAGATAAATACACTCTGTATTAGGACAGATAAGGAGAATGAGTGTTTCTCGAAATAGTAATTCTACCAGATGGCTGCCTGGTGGCGAAAGCACAATTTAACAGTAGATGTCAACATTTTGTGGTGTGATTGATGGATTTTGCCACCCGCTGTTAATTGGACTGTATATAACATGTGGAAGACGTTTCAGAACGGCGCCAAATGGTGCAGTATGGCGAAGGTGTGCAACCACGACCGTGTGCCGGTCTGCGGCGTCAGCCATGCTGGCGACATCATCGGCTTCCGCGACCTCTGCGATATGTTCGACTTCAACTGCATCAGGAAGCGCAGTTTGTATTTCTTTCCCCGTTTTATTTAAAATTTTCAAAGTTTTAAGGAAGAATTTATCTAATTATTCGATTGTCTTTCTTATGTTATGTGATTTCAGAACTACGTCTACTTCACCTGTTATTTACTAAATTAATTTGGTTTACATGGTTTCCCTTATTTTACCATTTTATTCGTAACCGCATTTACAATTACGTGCGCTGACTATACAAAACACGAGATTTGTGTACTAACCAAATTTTTAAACGGTTTTCAGACTATAAGCAAACTAGCTGCCCCGCCGATAGAAATTTCCTGACTGCGTCCCGCAAGCCTACCAACATCTATTATGATGAATAGTACCTATATTCACATCGTCATATACATTATTTATATCCGCCTCTTTGTAACCTTAATCCTTGATATTAAATTATACCACTCTACGTCATGTTTTTATTCTCACCTAAAATAACTTGCTCTATTGGCAATATTAGAAAATAAAACTAAGTTCTCAAGGTATAAGGGCGATAAGACCGCTTATTGTTTACCACTGTTTTGATGACAGATCAGCTTATTTTTATGAATTGTCTTAACCACAGAAAATATCGATATACAGGGTGAAATATTATTTATCATCTAAATCGTTCCTAGGCATTAGGTATCAATAAAAGATGCCATTTCTGAAAAAAAATGTACGTACAATTTTTCCCATTAAATGTGCTGTCCGAAAAAATAATTAGTACTTAACATGAGGATTACGTGTATCGACGCGTAAGTTTGTCTGGGAGACTCTACGCGGAGGCGGGGTCGAGTTCGAGTGGAGGGGATCGTTGCCGTCTCTCGCGCAGTGCGCTAACGTGGTATCCACAAACGTATGTTTTTAGGATATGTATCAGCTGCAATTTCTCTATATTTTAGTACTGAAAGATACTAACTGAAAAAACACTTAGGTATTTTCTATTTTTCGCTAAAGAATCCACTGTAAAAATTTGAACGGTCAATAAAATTTCACTGTATTTCTGTCGTCTAATGCTCAGTCAGATACTGCGTGACGTCACGGTCAACATGGTGTCTTATTTTTAGTTTCTGTTTTAAAAATCGTTGACGGCACGAATATGGGTGTAGTTAAGTTTATTCTGAGCAGGTTTGGTAACATGGTTAGCGTTCATTAATTTATTTTGATTATTGTCAAATCACACTAATATTATAAACGTGAAAGTTTGTGAAGATGTTTGGATGTTTAGATTTTTGGAGGTTTGAATGTTTGTTACTAAATAACGGGGTGACAACTGAATGGATTGAGCTGAAATTTAGCATGCAAGTAGACTAAGTCCTGGATAGAAACATAGGATACTTTATATCCCGGTAAAGTGTTCCCTTGGGACAGTAACGGGAACAACGCGGGTGAAGCCGCGGGTAAATGCTAGTACCCTATACCTAAACACTTATCTTAAAGTCATTTGAGCCACCTGGATCTCCATAGGTACACGAGAAAAAAAACAGGTTTAATAATTTACCTTAGCGATATCAATTTTACTTTCTGAAATGTTATGTTTCATAGGTACATACATACTAGAGTTGGGCCGTCTAGTCGCCGGCTAGTCGGCCCATCTCTAGTATCGGCACTATTGCCTAGCGGAGAATATAGGACAGAAGAAATTAAACGACATTTTTCTTAATCATTATTTTATATTTTTACGTACTTTACTCAAACACAAAAAAAACAACTTAATTAAAAAATGATCAAAACACGAACTCGTGATGGCGGGGAGACGAAGCGAACCGAGCGTTTCCGATTGCACCCGAACATAGCTAATAACTATGATCGGCAATGCCGACTAGTCGGCCGATTAATCGGCAAATTGAGAACCGATTAGTCGGCGGACTAGCTAGTCGGCAAAATCCGTAGTCGGCCCATCTCTAGTACATTCTGTCCGCATAACATGAGAACTCTCAAAAAGCCAAAAATATACATAAAATGCTCAGATGCTAATAGATAAAGCTAAAGCACCAATGGCTGATTGCATGTTTTGTGGTTTTTGTATGTTTTTTGAGACATCTCATGTTGTTTGCGCAGACAAAAGGTATCAAGCTATAAAGTGAAAGATTGAAAACCCGCTCTTCGTTTATGGGGAACCGGGTGATACGAATTACCTTGAAACTTTGGTGATAATTATATCAGGGATATGTAAAAACATGACCCCTTTAGCTTGAGATAAAGATATCGGATTGGAAAGTTCTTTCAGCCTCTCTATGGGGATGTTCTCAAATATCACAGGCAGTGATATAACGATTACTGATGAGCAGAAAACGCTTACTTCATTGCTATTTTCTAATAGACGAGAGAGAAGTCAAAGATTTTGAAAGTTCTATATCGTGTGACTGGACGAGACCTATGTTCAGCAGTGGACGTGTCCGGGTTGAAATTATGATAATGATTACAATATAATCATTTCTCGATCAAATCCCTTTTCATTCATAATTAGATAAACAGCCGCCATTTAATTTATTTTGGACAACAAAGCAATTTCCATTACCAATTTAGTGACATCCTCCAAAACAATTGGCGGAAATTGTAGAACGCACAAGCAAACTTTACCCAAAAATTCTCTCTTGTATCTATTGATGTTTAGAGTAAGAAATTTCCATTGAAGTAGATAAGTTCGCTGCTCGTCAATTTTATACATAATCGTGTTCCACTAAGACTCTCCTGCTCCACTCCTACATTGTCAATGTTGTTGGCACAAGGAGAACAATATCCGGTAATTGTGTTTTGTTTCAAGTGTTATTACGCCCGCGTCGTTAGAATCTCCTCAACGTATTTAATATTAGTTTATTAGACAGCCAAATGTATCTCAGAAAGCTGTTATTGGTTCTTAGCTACACAATTGCTTCTGTTCATTCCCATCTCGTACCGCCCGAAGATACGGTAAATATGTTTTTCATTACGATCTCTGTTCAAATTATAACAATATGTTTGTATGTATAGCGACTCTGAGCTTTAAATCATGAGAATACAAAGCACAAATAACACAGGTTACTAATTTCTATCCTTCGTTTTGAATACCAACGAATTTTTTTTGTTCATGCCTACGAAATCAATAATAGGTAGATACCTACCTACTACACTAAATACTAAATTATTTTTTTAGTCACGACGTTCTGTGAGTACTGCTTTCACTGCACTAATCTCTCCATCGCCCATATGCAGTGCCTGTGCCAACTTCTTTTTTTATAAAAAAAAGTATTTTTCATCAGAAATAGTGTCTTCAGTTGCGATTTGTATAATGTATCCCTACTACATAGTTTCTATACAATCGGCTACACATAGCAGACATAGCATATCGGCCCCAAGGTACTTTAAATAAATAGCCGGACGTAGCCACAGACCAACAACTGAAGCACCTTAGTCAGGTCACAAAGCGACCGGCCCACTAGAGGGGGTTCAGTTGTCTGCTAGCGAGGCTACGTCCGGCTATTTATTTTAAGGTCCTTGATCAGCCCTTAATGACATCTAATTCATACGCAAAATATTCCTGGGGATTGCTAGTTGGTGATAATGAGAAGCATCCTGTATACCTATCTATGTCTCTAGTAAGCTTCCTACTAGTTTCTAATTGTTTTTGAGACCCAGTGTAAACTACTAGTTCTCATACAATTTCCAGGCAGGACACGACCAACTAAAGAAGTGGTGCGAATACGCGTACTCATGCTTCCACGACAAGATCTATGTGTGCGGCCGCGGCCCGCAGCAGACGCGGACCTTCCTCGACGTCTGCGACATGTACGAATACTCTTGCGAAACCAACCAGAGTAAGAGTTTCTTAATTAATAACTTAGGTACCTGATTAATTGCATGCCTCGAACGGACTAAACTAATAAAGAGAGACAAGATAGAGTAAAACTTGGTGCCTAGTTAATACTACCAAGCGTATGTACCTACCTACTGCCAAGGAATAGAACCACAGAAATATATCGAGGTAGAAGGAAAAAGTGTATGTACAGTCGAGTTCATCATTATCTGAGCAAAAAACGGATCAAAAATATCTGATCTAGCTCTTATGCTTCTGAGAATAAGGTCTTGTTCAGATATTTTTGGTCCAATCTTTGCTCAGATAATGATGAACTCGACTGTACCTCGCATGCTAAAAAAAGTGGCGACGACTTTTGCACACCGACAACTTCAGTTTCCGTCAATCTTACTATCAGTTTTGAAAATCTGATAATAATGGAATAATTAATTGTTTAAAGACCACCGAATGGAATGGAAAATGTATGTTTTCCATCACTAGATTACACTTTTGGCGTCAAACGCCAAGCGAAAAACGTTACACGCTTGATTCTCATATATGTTTCTGTGAATAGAACTCATTCCCAGCGGTTGTATTTGGTTAATCACAGGTCAGTTTTTATAAAAAAAATACTAGCGTATTAGCGGATTAGATACTTAGTTCTAATCGAATTAATAGAAGCATTAAGCATACCTAAACTATGAAGTCTACGAAAGGTTTTGAGACGATTTTGACAAATTACCCGGATGGAAAAGGGTTCCACGCTCAAAAGATAAGGCGAGCCTCTAAAGGACACTTACTTTCTGTAGAAGTAGATCTATTCCGCCATCATATGTCTAAAACGAGGTTAATTTCTTTGCAACTTCATATATAGCAGCCGGCCGTGTTTTACCCATAGGATGACTGCATTCATCTCATCGGCGATTGTCATGGAGCTTTTTTTTGTCCTTTTTATAAGAGTTATTCTTTTAACTATACTTTATTTTTTCAGTTTTTATTAAAATTAAGGAGACAGATACTGAGCCACGATGCCCCAACCCGGGCAGTCTGGGCAGGCGTTGAAGGAAACACATCATCAATAACATTTATGTATTTGTATACCTACTTAGTCATTACCTTAAATAAATGGATTAATATTATAGGCATGTATATTATAAGTATGATCTAGTTTAAACGCTCAATGACTCTTATTCCTGTTTATCTCTAATCTTCCATAATTTTCCTCAATGTACATTAGGCGTGCATTTTTTCACAAGAGAGAAATCTGAAATACAAAACGGTGTATTGTTATTTCGGTTATTTTCTACTATAAAAGATTCCATCTTAGTATAAAAGATAATATGCACGTTCAATAACTATTCTGCATTTGAAGAATTATAATTTCGTAAGAATAATTATCACATAACGTGTGGAAAGTAATTCTTTCCACAAACATATAATGCATATTTGCATCAAGTCTGTACTTACTATATTTCCAATAGCAATTGACTTGGAACATGTGGCAGAGGTCATAAAACCGGCCGTATCCAAAGTTGTCGTCAAAAGCACAGACAGGATCCATTTTACGGTGGCAAAGTATGGAAAGTCTACACCAAGGACTTTGAGTCATAGGCTTAATGCTTGGCACTGACACTAGCTGTCCATTTTCTGATCGGCGAGTAAACTGAAACGATGAAAAGCTTCTGGTATAAATTGTCATTCTTTGTCAATTATACGAACTAAAATTGCTTATAAATCCAGCCATACTGAATGTGGTTCCAGTAACAACCCTAGTGTGCAATTAAATTAATGAATAAGGACTGGAGTTGGAAACTGGCTCTGGATATTTAAATAATTGCATTCCGTGAATTTCACCAAACTAGTTAAATGCTTCAGATAAATATGATAATGTCTCACTCAATACTTTTATTATGTTGATTAATTGCATCGAGGATGAAAAAGGTCAAGAAATAAATCAAGATTTATAAATTTATTTATTTGTTTTATTTATAAGATATTTTCGAACGCCTGATAAAAAAGTAAAAGCAACGAAACACAATCTCCGTAAATGTTTCATGTTTCAAATTTAGTAACACAATAAAATAACAGCAAATTTTAAAGAGATTCATCTTATTTTTTTTATATTTTCTGTTGATTTATGTCAACAGGCTCGACGATTACCTGAGGCTCGGAATCGGAGCTAAAGTGTCTCCTAGCTAAATTTCTCGCAAAATTTCCATATAACGGAATCTTTGCCCCTAGTCTCGAGAGCAGGCTGTCGTTCTGAACATCATTGCTATTCAACCTTCTAGTATGATCGATTACCTTCCCTACTTCAGGCATCGGCATCGGCGGTTTCTCTACTCTTGTACTCAAATGCTCAATAAGTTGTTCGGTGACTTTTGAGTTCGATGAAACCATCCGTAAGAGCTCTTCCAAGGCCTGCGAGTGCTGTATCAACTTCTCTTCGACAAACGCATCATGAGCAGCATCGGTTTCCTTTGAGATCACTTCGCGCTTACGAATATTCTGGCAAAGCAATGAAATACTACTAATAGTAACGGGTCAACGTTATATGGTGGTATACAAGTTCGTAGTCGAATACTCACCTTCGGGGCTTCTAGAGGGTAAACTAGAATATCGTCTAAGTTATCCACCTGCAACTGGTATGACGAAGATGCTGATATCAGCAATAGTACAGCCACTAGAAATAAAACGCCGCAGATCATTATAATTAGTGACTCGCTGACAACCTAAATTCAAAATCTTATCTCATACACCGCTGTACTAAAACGTTGGTATTCACATAATACATAATGAACTAATTCATGTGATATTTACCGAGAAGCTGAGACTGCATGGTGCTTAGTCGCGCGTAGCTGGCGCGGCGCGCGACAGTTATAAGGTCGGACCTGCACATGTCTAGTGCGCACTATGTGTTTTGGTCCTTGTCGATTTATATTTATTTTCTCAAACATGCCATGTCATGGCTGCAGAGTACCACGTTTCCAATTTCATACAAAATTGCAGGCCTGGAAGATGTTTTTAGGGTTCCGTCGCCAAAATGGCAAAAACGGAACCCTTATAGTTTCATCATGTCCGTCCGTCCATCTGTCCGTCTGTCACAGGCATTTTACTCAAAAACTACATGATGGATATTAATGAAATTTGGAATATAGGTGTCTTGTATAAGCTGCTACTTAGTTTGGTAGTTAAACAACTAAAATAAATATTTTTAGGGGGGGGGGGCACTCCATACATGTTACAGAAGCTAAAAAAAATTTTTCAGCAAATATCAACGCGTGGTACATAGTTCGACAGCTCTTTAAAAAACACTAAGGGTTCACAGTAATGTTTTTGATTAAGTGAACACATTTGAAAATAATCGATCCTAAAGTTTTGTAAATTGTGTCCCCCCCCCCCCCCTCTATCTTCTAAACCGTGCGTCCGAAAAATATGAAAAAAAATAACGAAGGTAACGCTTAATTAATACTTTCAACGAAAATTATTTTCAACATGATCGAATTAACCGTTTCTGAGTTATTGCCGATAAACTGCGCTTCTCAACAAAAGGACGTAATTGCTATGAAGATACGCTCTTTTGTTGTTGTACTTTTTTACATCGTATTTTTTACCTTATAGTTACGGCTATAGAACCCTACACTGAGCATGGTCCGACATGCTCTTGGCCAGTTATTTTTTAATTTCCATTACACATATTTGTGACACAGCATTACGGAATTCAGCCACCCAAAAAAACTATAAGCGATATTTGCTTTTTGGTTCAGTTTTATTTACATGAAATCGACATAAACACAACAAATAACACTTTTTAATCAATTTCCAATCATTTTAAATTACAAATTTAAGACGAATAGGTACACATTTAAAATATTACATCTATGTAAATATTAGTGGTAAAAATATTTATTGAAACAGTTTTTGGAGAGAAAATCGAAAAATTTTCATTATGTGGTTCTTTTTTTTGTCTAGATTGCTATTAGTTTCCCTAGAAAATAGAGTTTGTTTTCTTGGATTTTTTTTTATTTCATTGCATACGAGTATAATTTGTGAAATGCTACGAGCCATCAACATTTTTAATCAGTCGTTCCACTGCCAATACAATACACGATATGACTCAGTCCATTCAAGTAAGGATGGTAATATTGGAAAATGGAGGTGTACGTGGACGACTCCATTGATTTACAGAGGCCATCAGCTTTTAGAGGAGCTATTACCGGGCACAGAAAGGCAATTCAAATGCCACCTGAGTAAAATTTAAATGTTTTTATCATATTATTTCCTTGATCGAAACTATCGAAATAATGTTTTTTTTTACATTTTAAGTTGTTCATACATTATTAAGGTTTGATTAAAAAAGGACTATTTAGTTTACCAATCAAATTTGGCTTTATCGATGTAATGTAACATTACCTCAGGCAACTAAATAATGACAAGTGATATCTATCACTTTGGGGTATTTTTAGCACACAAAGTGTAATCGAAAACTCGTTATACGCATTGTTTGTTCTACCACTTCTCTTTTAAATGCTAAGCTGACCGAATACAATTCTGTAGAATCTGTGGTAATTTGGATAAATCAATAAGAATAAAAATTATACCTCGAAATTAATAACTTGTTATTTCATTAGCGATTAAAATCAGATACATTAAAAACAATCGTAATAAAATGATGAGTTAGTACCAAGTCGAGCTTGCATTTCATGAATTTAGTATAGATTTCTGATCATACAATCGGTTCATTCTTGTAGCCACGATCAATCGTAATCGCTTATTTTAACAATCGATTTAGATTAGCCTCACTCATCTCTAAATTAGCCATTGACAACGTGTCAAAAAACCAATCTTACATATCGCACACTATATGTGTGTTCAATTGGGCTATTTGGTCATTTGTTCATTAATTTATCTTTTTGTCAATTATTTTTAGATTATATCATTAATAATTATCACTTAACGGCTGTTTTATTTAACAAATTAACTACTAAACAAAAATACAAATAATTTACTCAGTAGGTACCCAAAAGTACCGAAATCCCGGGAATTCCCGGTTCTGACTCAGTACCGAAAATCTCAGTCCTGGTTCTGGAAATGGTACCGGTACCGCATGCCCTAAACGTAATTCAAAAAGTAGTATTTTTTGCAAAGATCAAGACCGGTTAGTATTTATACCCATCACATAATATGATTTAGAGTTATTAAGCGCTCCTGATAAAATTAGGAACGGTGATACGCTCCTCTGGCTCTGATCAAGTGTAAATAATGCTTCCATTTGCCACACCTCATCACAATGACAGCCGTAAATACTAATGGTATTTCGTGCAATAAATAGAGCTGCTCGGATTGACTTCAGCTGCGAGAAATGCAGGAGTGCACACATATTGGCAAATATTCAGAAGATCCAATGTTTGGTTATTATGTAGGGGTTGGGATCATAACGACTACATTGTCAAAACGACCAAATCATCATAAGGTCCAGATCTCTAAAGGACCATCTCTTTAGAAAGCCCATATCTCCGAATGACTAGCTAGCAAAACGACTACTTCTTGAGAAGACCACATCGTTAATAGTCCACATATCACAAAGACAAGGGAGCAAAACGACTAGTTCGTGAAAATACTATTTCGTTAATAGACAACATCTCAATAAGACGAGGTAGCAAAACGACTTACTGAGTTTGTGTCAGTGCTAGTACAGTTTATTGCATATTTTTTATTCATAACATAAAAACGCAGAAAAACAGTAAAATTAAATAGACTTTATTTATTCATTTATATAAACTTACAGGTTAATTAAATTATACCTATATATTCTTAATTTAACGTAAATGGGTAACCGTTATGACCCAAATAATAACTAATATGCAAAAAAATAAACTTAACACAAAGTTTTACGTTGGTTAGGTTAGAACTTTCGAATCATATTTTATAGAGGTAAACTGTTAGTCAGAAGTAAATTATAACATTTATAAAACTATTAAAAATAAATAAATAGTTAGGTACATTACAATATGTAATATAATAGGCATGAGGTTTAATTCAACAATGTCCAAAATGACCACAATTAAATAAAATAAGAAAATCTAGATACATAAAATGGGCATGATTATACCAACATTTTGCTATATAGTCGTTTTGCTACCTCGTCTTATTGAGATTTTGTCTATTAACGAAATAGTCTTTTCACGAACTAGTCGTTTTGCTCCCTGGTCTTTGTGATATGTGGACTATTAACGATGTGGTCTTCTCAAGAAGTAGTCGTTTTGATACCTAGTCATTCGGAGTTATGGGCTTTCTAAAGAGATGGTCCTTTAGAGATCTGGACCTTATGATGATTTGGTCGTTTTGACAATGTAGTCGTTATGATCCCAACCCCCACAAAACACGTTTCTTATATGACAGCCCCTATTTAATGTATATTTTATTTTGATATTTTTTTAATCTTAATTTTAAGGAGCTTGGTCGTTGAACGATCACGTCGCTCATTTTATTTTGATATTAATATGTTGTTATAGCGGCAATAAAAATGGAAATACATATTCTGTTAAAAATCCACTTCTCTACCTTTTACAATTCAAAAGCCCTGTGACAGACGGACATGGACAGACGGACAGCGGAGACTTAGTTATAGGTTCCCGTCGGCTCTCTTTGGGCACGAAACCCTAAAAATAGTATACAATCCATAAGAGTAAGTATAACTATGAATGTATATTTATCTTATTTATCAAAACGCGTACGGGAATACGTCTAGGAAACATATTCGCTTTAGAGAATCACTACACAATGTCCTTATTCCAAGCAATTCTGAAGATAAAACCTGATAAAACACGAAAAGAATCATATCCTTACAGAAGACGCGCAGTCATTGCACCCTTTTCATCTACTTTAGTCTGAGATCTGATTCGATGCAATAAAAATATGAAATGGAATAGAGACATAACGCAATAGAAAATGATTTGCTTGCAGATCGTAAGTTTTTATTGGTATTGAATTGCAATATATTTCATTGCTTATAGCTTTGGGCTAGGGTTATTTACTTTTACGTTTCATATGGACATATTAATTTTCAAATCTTAGAAAGACCAATATTATGAAGTTGCATAATGTTCATATTATTAGGTAAGTAAAAAATAAAAATGTAAAATGTTTTTATAGAAAAGGGCAGTAAGAAATAAAGTTATTTTGTTTTCAGCCATTATATTTTATCTCGCTCCAGCCGTTGTTGCACATAGTGAAACTATAAAGGTAAAGAACTACTTACTTCACCATAAAAAACCCTAACTAACTAAACCAAACCTCTAATTAACTAGACACTAATGTAATAAGTAAACAGGCAAGCGACACAACCCCTACCTATCCCTACCCTAAAATAATATAATAATTTTAATTTTTAACTTATCTTTTTGGTTCATACAGATTTCAGAAAAAAACGCATCTTTCCTGTAGGTACATTCCTATTTAATCATATAAGTCTCGTATTCCGAATGGGTATGTAATGTACAGCGCTACAAAGAAAGAGCTATGCACCCTGCCCTAACTGTAAGGCAGGATACATACCTCTCTCTTTGTCCTACTGTACATACGTACCTAAACACTATGTATAAGGGTCCACATTGCTTACTTGAATGACACAATCGAAGTTTCTAGTTCTTAAAATAAAATCATCACCCAATGAAGAGACTTCAACCAATGCTTATTTTTAGGCATATTCTAAACAGCAAATTAAAAAAAAGTACCACGCGACTTAATCATTGTATAAACAAAAACCGGTCAAGTGCGAGTCGGACTCGCGCACCAAGGGTTCCGTACAAACTCGTAAGTAGTTCAAGAAAAACTGTATGGCGGTTAGTTTAGTACGAGCAAATAAGTATGTTTTACGATTTATTAAAACTATTCCAAATTTCAAATCGATAGCAGCAGTAGTTCCTGAGATATCTGACTGTGACAGACGAACAGACAGAGTCGCACCATAAGTGTTCCTTTTTTACCATTTTGGTACGGAACCCTTAAAATAATTAAATAAACAATTAATTTTAAATAAGTAGAAAAATAACGATCGTTCTCTCTTGGCTCAATGAAGGCTATATTTTCAAATAAGGTTTAAGGGAGTAGGCGAGAAGCTTTGAGCCGGGCAATTCAATTCACTTTGTGACTCGATACAAAAGGGCTGGGGCTCTACTTATCTTTAAATGCCTCGTCCACCAGAAGCTTAATTCTGAGAGTGTTTCACACCGCCTCCTCGCAAGACTTTTTTATCATAGTTGCTGGGTAATACGTTGTTTAAGCTTAACAGGGTGTACTAAAACGATAAACCAAACCAAAAATTGGCGGTCTTATCACTAAACGCGGTATAACGATATAGCTAGTATATCGAGAGCGAATTTTGCTGAGTACAGAAAAGACCCATATAGGTAGTCAAGTCATAAACATAAACGGTGCGAAAAGTGATATTTGTTATTTTGTATAGGTTTGAGAGAGATTTACAAAAGGTATTGTGCATCCCCTTTGCCCTATGGTATAGGTATGATCGGACCGATCCGACAACCAATCAGAGGGAATCTATTTCATGTTTTGGTTCTAAATATTTCATCTTATAAAGAAGTGAAAGAAAAGGCAGGATGCAGATTAAGCTGGAAATTACTTGATGATGATGATGGTTGTTTTAAATTGGCGATTTCCTTCGGAAAACGTCTTTTGACGTAGGTACGTAAGCCATTGGCTTCCACTCTGTTGTTTTAAATTTGCAGCACGAGGAAGAATGCAAGATCGCCGATCTGTGCATCCACGACAAGGTGCCGATGTGCGGCATCGACTCGTGCGGCGAGCTGCGCACCTTCATCGATACCTGCGACATGCACGAGTTCAACTGCGACAGCAAGAGAGGTACTGCTAGTATAACGAAAATACCATTTGCCAGCAGTATCTCACAGAGCTCTCCAGTACACCTAGTGGCCAGATTTCATGACAGTTATTTTCTGAGCTAGATTTGAGTCGGTCAGAAACGAATAATTAAAAGGAATGAATTTCCAACACGGATCTATAACAACTAGTTCCACATAAGATAATCTTAATCGATCTTCTCTCTGTGAACGTTTGAGAGAAATAGAGCAAACAGGTAAAAAGCGACCGAACTGTCGCAGAGCTACACTGTTAAGAGACGTTAAAAGTTGTAGCTTTATAAAAGTCTCAAAGTGACATATGGCGAAATATACATCACTTCCTATTTCAGTTTTATATTGTAATCCATTCTTCAAACTGAAAATGTAAATCCTTCATACGAATTATTTTCTTCCACGCCCTTCATAAGTCGAAATGTTGCGCATTCCCAGTTCTAAAACTTTGCTCCTGGACGAAACGAATTAAGAGACCGAAATAGTTCCTTTAGCCGATTGAACGAGAGCGTAGCGTTCCATTTAAAGACCGAGCGGGCACAACTCTATTGTGAACCCCTTGTAGAACCAGACTTATGTACATCCAGAATAAAGTTTTCAATTTTTAATGTTCAATGGCGCTCCGAGTTCTCTAACTATAATCCTTTTCAGAATAAAATCATGCATTCATTTTATTAATCTATTTAGGTGTAACAGCAACCATTGTGCATTGATTTAAAAATGTGAGATCTTAAAGTAGGTTAGATTTGACTTGGCCAGTTTTTATCAGAATTAAATATATATATATATATATATATATGTTGAATAACTTTATAAAATGACTGATATAATGAAAACTGGCCAAGTCAAATCTGACCTACTTTAAGATATCACATTTTTAAATAACAGCAATTGTTATAAGTATCCAATAAAGCAAAGAAATAGAGTTTAATACTTGTTCATAATGTTATTTTGTTCCTATAAATACATATTTGGATTTTGCGTAGGACTTGGCACTCATTTAGATCTCCATTCTTTTTGCGGCGAAGCCCACAGCCTAGCATAATTTTTGTATTGAACTTGGCTCTCCTTTTTTACATTTATGTTTTTGGTGGGATTGAAATATACTTTATACCCTTTATGACTCAACTTAAATTTAGTAACAGAAGCCGAGTTCAGTCCCGAATGATTACTAGCGAACCTAATTACTGTTGTCTCTTTTTTATTATTCTATAACTGACCTGCTCTACGACTCTATAATTGACCTCAGTAGCACCTGATGGTAAGCGACTACCTATCATCCATAGTATCGATATTTATAACTGATCCACTAGACCAGCGGTCGGCAACCTGAGCCCGCGGGCTGCATGCGGCCCGTGAACCGCTCACTTGCGGCCCGCGAGCCTCCCTGGCTCTTTTGTATGTAAAGGTCGCTATATTCAGAATTGTATAAAATCACAAATTTTTAACAAAGTGCGGCCCGCGACAATTTCCTTAGCTACTATGTGGCCCTTGGCTGCTAAAAGGTTGCCAACCGCTGCACTAGACTACAGAAGGGCCTAAGCTGATAGCATTTACTGCGCGTTAAATAGTCGATAAAGTAACAAACATGATTCGTTTATCACTTTTAAGTGACGCAGGATTTGTCACTTACTAATCGCATTTCGCAGTATAGACGTTACCATAACCCCGTAAATAAATGCAACTACAAAAATATGTTACAGATTACAAGAACCGGCCGATCCACGAGTGCTGGGTGACGTGTAAGCGCGGGCGCTCCTTCAAGAAGCCCGAGTTTAACGCCAACTGCAACATAGACAATAAAAACTCTAGACTGTAGTTCTCTGGCCTTTTATTTCTTAACCTGAGGGATAATTGCGTAATGATTCTTGGGATTTTAACATGACCATACTTTTTGGGTCTTTAAGTTCAAAAACTACTGAAGTAAGTGACGACGCAAACTCCGCACCCAAAAAAATCCTTGACTTGCATTATTGCGCCTTGCGCGCCTATCAACACCATACATAGGCCCACTTAATAGTTCAAAATTCGTATTTTTGATGCATCAATTTAGTATAATTTGTATTCAATTTACGCTCAATTAGAATACAATTATATTATTAAATTATCGTCGAATTAAGTGCTATGGAAATCCTACGTACTTAATTCAATTACGCATAACACCATCCAATTACTTTTCTAATATTTGTATCGACTTTATAGAAATAAAATACGTTTGACATTTTTCAGGAAATTGATTCCAGTTTGATGCAATGTTGCTTACGATATTTCATTTCTGAAGCCCCCTGTTTTATTGCCCACGATAACATTTCATCGCCATGATGAAACTGTGCATACGGCAGAAAAGTGAATATTAATAAATATAAAAATAAAACATGAAAAACGATACCTCACAATGCAATTGACAATTCAGCTTCTATTTTGTGCACTGACAATTCACTATTGCAACGCGCACATTGAATCTGCAAAGGTATTTAATAATTGCTGTATTTTCATCATATATTTGATTACAATTTTATAATGATTAGGGCTTGTCCAGAAATCATGTGATCAAATCTATAGTTAGTGATTGTTACCCCCCAGCCCCATCCAAGATCACGTGTAATTTTTTGTTTTAAAGTTGATAAATGATATTTGGGTAAATACGCTTAGAAAATATTTTGTTTTAGGCTTTCTTCTCGGACCCCCCTCCCCTCCCCCATCGTGATCATTCGTGATATTTTTCTGACCCCCACCCCTCCTATAGATCACATGATTTCTGGACGAGCCCTTATTGAAACTTATTTTATTTTGTCAGTACAATTCTTTTAGACACGATATTTTGTTAAGGTAATATTTGCAATTATTAAGAAGAAATGTACGCTTTAGAAACACCTGTACCTATTTTATTTAAATAATTCAATGTTCGTTCGGCCTTTTTGCAAAATTGCAAATTTTGATCAGTTTCCGTTTTTGCTTACGTATGTTTACCCTATATTGTAATGTCCTATATTGTAGTTTTACAGTAAGATTGGATAACATTTGAGGAGTGTCTTTTCAAAAGGGTCTATCTTTCTATGGTTTTCATAGAGAAATAAGCCCTTTTGAAAAGACACTCCTCATTTGTACCTAAGCGTTGTCACAGAACCATGAAACGTAGAGAATAGATATATTTAAAATTTAGGTAGGTACAATGAAGGCGTAGGCGTACCTAACTGTAATTATAGTTTGTGCTTACCCAAGGGAGTATGAATAACTTGCCCATGTTGATATGTTATTTACGCTTCAAACTTCTCTAATGACTATTATATGACTTAGTTACGCAGAGCAACCTGCCTGCGTTAAGTCATGATTATCCAAATAGACTCTTGAATCATTGGAGACTATTTTGAGACTTAAATAAGCCTTTCTTGCAACTTTTCTACCTTTAAGACTGCATTATTATATCTTAAGATATAAAATTTAAAAAAAAGAATGCTAGACCAGCCGAGCTTATAGTAGCAAGCTACCTGCTGCGAATTTATTCCTCTTGTTCTTCCTTTTCATAAACTGCATGCTTTTATGTAAAGAAACTATCGCCACGCCACTGCTAGGTAAGGTAGTTGAAGGAATGACTATGATACTGGTAGTCCGATATGCTAAAATTATACCTAAACGGTACAGTGCAACGTTAACAGCAGCATTTTTGAAATTAAGCAGTACATTCCTTGTCTCTTGTTACCTCGCGCGTCAAAACAGGGGACCATTTAACTTTTATTAAAATTAACGTCAGATTATGCAATTCGATCCAAACGTCAGTGTGACTACTGTAAAAAGGAAAATTTTAAATTTGGCAACTTTTACCACTACCCAATGAAAATACGGCTGGCCGAACTGTATATCAATGGCATTCGAAGACGCAAACAAAAATGGCCCAAAACTGCCCTTTATGCTCGTAATCATCGTCTTATCAAATCTCCCTGTTCTTATTCCTCTATCTTGTCGATTTTCCTTCATTTATCCAATAATTTTTTTCACCACCGTGCTGCTCTTGGAAGAGCTACATATTTCTATAGAAGCCCTCACTGAGATATGCTATAGAATGTTGATGTAATTGCAAGACCAAATTTTCATACAAAATGAACCCGATGGTCTGGTTTTTGGCACTAAATGTGTGAATGGAGGTTGTATAAGGAATACTGTTGTGTTTAGTTGGAGGAGGAGTGTAAAATCGCCGACATTTGCCGGCACGATCAGGTGCCGGTCTGCGGCATCGACTCGTGCGGCGAGCTCCGGACCTTCATCGACACGTGTGATATGCACGAGTTCAACTGTGACAGTAGGAAAGGTAAAATACTTTAAATTATTCTACCAGCGGTAAGTAGGTAACCCCGTTAAAAAAATGCCAGCCCATAGATGCGGTCAAACCACTGCTCAAAATATGTTGAAACGCCCTAAACGCGGTGACAGAGTACTGTCAGACATACATATATATGTCGTGGATAGCAGCGATAATTCAAGCAATCCAAGATCGTCAATTGACTACTGTAGTACTTAGTAGATTTAAAATGGCGGTGAACGCCGTGTGACGTAACGACCGGTTCCGGTGCACGTGGACGGTCTCGTTGGGCAAAAGTGTCATTATCTTTCTGACTATCGTGGTGACAACATTTGTCTTACGATTCTGTCGGTTCGTCTGCCTGTAGTTAAAGTTGCTACAGTGAAATGAATCATTGCTCACTCTAGTACCTATGCCATAATATTGTAACAACTATTGTAATGTCTGATGATTGAAAAGAGAAACTGGTGAGTTTGTTCCGGCGCTTCTTCTCACCAGGATATCGTTTACCGAAGCGCCAAAAGAATCAGACGAATAAATGATTTGATTTGACATGAATCCTCTTCTTTAACCACCATACCTCAACGGCGAGGATTCTGCAGTTAACCCTTTTTGGTTGTCACGCAAGTCGACATATATGACGAGGAAGGCCTAAACCATTACCTTTGGGTTGCGGATCACCTTTGATCACCTTAGTGTTATGGTCCAATAATCATTTAGTAATCCAGTATCCGCGCCAGTTTGAGTACTTGTGTATTGCTCTCCGTGTATTTCTTTACACAATCTAAATGTCGCGTTGATAATAAACTAGAAGTTGCAGTTACACGATAAATTCACAGAGATAGGCACAATTGCTTAGATTTTCCAAAGAAGACTGACAATTCATCCGTCAACGTCATATTTCCTCCTTTTAATCTAAACTGCCTGCATTACTCAAAAAGGATCTAATACTAGATGGTCAGTCATAACTAACGCCCTCTCTGACACTTTATCCAATTATTATTTTATCACGATACGACATATATATGTCTGTATTGGGTAGTAACCCATGCGTATTTTAAGCAGTGGTGTGGACAGCACGCTTTAAAAACATGACCCATGACGAGTTACGTCACTGCGTTTAGCACTATGAGCATGCTCACTAAATATGGTTTTGTTTCATCATCATAATAAAAAGGTAAAATGTTTACAATTTTGCCATGGGCTTCATTTTTTAATCGCCAAATAAATGTATCCGCTGGTTAATTATACAGCTGTTCTATTTTCCACGGTGTCAAGAAAAAAAAGAAGCTAAGCTTATGTAAGTACCTAAGATAGCATTTATGCGGACATGAAAATGTGAACAGGGTCTTAGATATAGGCAAAAATAAGTAATAACGCATTACCTTGCTAAAAAGTTATTCATGTACGATAACGATGAAACGATTTTTCAACCATTACCGTTAGAGCAAATGAATTAATTAAAAAAACTCCAACAAGTATTTTGCGAGTGCGAAACCTTTTGTTAACACAAAGTTAGCGTATCACAAGACTTTGACAGTGGAGTAATAGCAAAGAGCGTTCAACAAACAAATTACCTACTCGGAATAACATTATTCGTGGCTTGGCTTTGAAGTTGGCTCCGGCGTTGAAGATTTCAATTTATTTATTCGTTAATATTTACGTTACGAAGAAATACTCGTGGAGTACAATGAATGGGGCAAGATAAAATATGCTATTACGAATGTCAATTGATGTTTCTACCGCTTATAATATAATTTTAAAAACCCTAATGCGATAAACTTTCTATAATCGTTTTTTTTTTAATATTTATTCCTTATTGATTAATTTGTAATCGATATCTCGATCGATCTCTTAAAAAAGAATTCAAAACTTTTACATACATGTACAAATTATAAAAAATCACGTGTATGGATCAAGTTAGTTATGAACCTTAATTACCTCAAAGCATGCAATAAAAGCAAATAACAACAAATGTTTTTAAAAGTAACATTGTAGATGATAACATTTTAGTTTATAATATTTTTTTACATGATTAAGTCCCGTTTCGCTATAATAATAATTTTAATTTATTGTTATTTTTTTGCGTTTTTTAGATTTCGTCCAAAAGCCAGTACATGAATGCTGGGTGACGTGCAAGAGAGGAAGGTCCTTCAAGAGACCTACCTATGGTGAAGGTTGCGACAACATTAATAAAATCTAAGAACATATTTTATAGTCCTACAGCTACCTAGTTTAAGGCTGAGAATCTCCCTTGAAATAATATATTCCTATGTCATTGTTATTTCTTCAATTTGTCCTTCGTATTAGGTCCGAGGCATTGTACGTGACATAATATTAGCTCGATCCAAAAACAATCATATTATAAATGTAATAACCGTTCAGATTGTTTTTACTTACTTACTCAGTTCCTAAATTTATGTAAAAAAATTCATCACGCAAAAGAGACACAATAATCCAAAGGAAATCTGGTATTATGAAAATTTGGGAAATCCCATCGTCTTCTTGCGGACAATTTTGCAAAAAATACAGTATTTTAAATACAGACAATTATTGAAAAATTATTATTAATAATTAAAATGATTGTTTTTTATTAAACATCTTGTTTATTTTAAATACTTTTGAGAACAATAACTTACAAATTCGTACTTATTGCTCGAGATCACAGTTTTACTTTCTTTAAATTATATTTTTGTATGAAAGTGAACATATAAATACCAACATTTATTTAGAGAGCAAAATTTGCTGTTGTTTTTTTTGCATTAATTATTGCTCTGGACATTAAAAATAGCTTTAAAACTAAGTCATACAAAAATGTAATTCATCTTAAAACTTAGTCTAATTTTAGCTAAATTTCTAAAAACGTATAAACAGTTTAATATTAAAATATATACAACATTGAAACATTATAAAGATCTTTAACGTGTTTACCTTCACAATACTAACGCATAATTAGGTATTTAAATAATTTATTTTAATTATAAACATGCATATATAAATAAGTTTCTGTATTAAGAATACGAAAATGCATTAACTTACCGTCCACTAAAATTATATCATAAGTTCATAAATGGCTCGATTTGTTCAAGATATAGCTATTTAATTAGACTACAAATATAACTTATAAAGCAACCATATAACAATTTGACGATATTTACAACAGAGAAAGATTTACACGACATTATACGTAATTCAATGACTCTTAACCCTCTGTTACTCAAAAACGTAATTTTACATATTTCTAATGAATTTGGATAGAACTTATAAAAATAAAAAACTTAATTTCTCATTTTTCATTTTTTATTGTTATTTTCTGAAATAAATCAAAAAAAGGGAGCGTTGCCTGTAGGCAACATTGAGTAATTAGTGTAATGAAAATATCCGAAATCTTGCTGATGTACTATGTGTAATGTTTATTATGAAAGATGATATTTCCTGATTTTTTTTTCTTCTTAGTGTGGCATAAAATGTAGAATATAATGTTTGGCTAGATGTTCTAAAAGGGGCAAAGAAGTATATATTGTATTGTCGAAATACAAACTGAAATTTTCATGTCTCGGAATCTTCGTGACATCTCATAACAACATTCGATGAGGCCCCTAAATCTGGCTAGCCCTGGTTAACTACGTTGTCTGTGCCAGTTTCTATCTCCGTTTTATAGGCGAAACCTGAAACGCCACTCAAAACGTAAATTATATAACCCCATTTGTGGGGTTTGCTGGGGTTGTACTTTTTGAGAACATTTCGGGCTTTGGAGGAGCACATTGGCTCATCTACACAAAGCTGCTTCTCCAGTACGATTTATTCGTATGAACTATTCAGAGTATCAACGACTGGACGGATTTTAAAGATCCTGTCATTATTGAGATTGCTTCTGGGAACTGCCTTGCTGTTGTCATTGAAATGGATCAACTGCCAACATTTTTCAAACTTGATCAAGGTCATTGTATTTTGAATTAATTGTGTACCAAGGATAGGAGCCCAGTGACTGGTAACCCTGGGTAGTTTGATCAATGACATCAAGTATACTATACCTATAAATTGCCGAATATCTAGTTCAGATACACGAAAGGAATTACTGGGATCCTTTTGTACCACATAAAGGTTGGTTTGTTCCACAATCAACTCAATTAACTTCGGTGGAAAGAGGTACAGAAAGAACTGCACGGGTGTATCAAGATCTAAAGTATCAGGACTAAGCATCTCATTGCCCTTAAATGCTAGCTGATGTGCATTTAACTCGAGATTCTTCTTTTTCCATCGCAAGTTTAGTTTTTTAGGCTTTTTAGCTGTTGACCTTGAAACTGGTGGATTACATTCGCTTGAAGTCGATGGTATTGGTTCTTCCTCTGTCGAAACGATTACTTTATCATTTTCTAAAGAGTTTATTAAAGCATCGACATCCATTTCGTTTTCAGAATATCCATCTGCAAAATCATGATCCAACTCTTGCACCAATCCTTCAATATCAGGATCAAAATCCGGGTCAGCAATGCTGTTGTCGTCAAAAGTTAATCCATCTTCACTCTCGTCATCATCAAAAAGTACCGCAGCGATGTCGGTATCTCGCAAACAACGTTTACGAGACATCCTAGAACAACATAAAATCACACTAAATACCTATAGTTACCGTACTAAATTTTGACCCTTTTACGGTAATGTAGCTTACAGGATACAAACACACAAGTACCTTCGAATAAGATAAAAACAAGAAATTACTGAATGATAACAATATATGTTATAAAACAAACACTTACCTCAACGTTTTCCACAAAAGCAGACACTAATATGCAGATATATATTTTTTAAAGATTTTAGCAAATTAACACCCACGCGTTTTTTGAAATTCTCCGACTCACTAAACAAATGGTGCCTAAGAACATGTAACGCCATCTAGTTAACTTTACTTGAAACGTTTATTCTATACATCAGTGTGTAGACGACAAGCTACAATGCATAAAAACGCGTTAAAAATTGTCCCTTAAAATTGACAACGGGTATAAGAGTTTGTTGCCTGTAGGTAACACTATGGTACAGAGGGTTAATAGTAAGTACTATTATTTTTCAACGTCAAAACGTTCAACTGTAGGAATTGTACTAAGGTTAATTTGTGATTATGTGTGAAAAAAAGTCATAACGATAGACAAAGAAAAAATCTGAAAAAAATCTACAGCTAATACTTGAAACAATCATGTAAGAAAAGTAAAATAAATTTAGTTGAGAATGTAACTTATTTATTTTCTCCTTCAGCGATTATTCACCAACCTGACGCCGAAAATTAATTTATTGATTAGAAATAGAATAATTATATTACTGGTGACTGAGCTAAGGACTTAGTACTATAAAATTATGCATCTAATGACGATCTAAGAAGCCAGCGCTCTTCACTATCTTATAGATGCTCTCCCTCGGGATCTTCTCAGCCTCCCTCTCAACTACCTGCATCTCCTTGTTGGTAAACCAAGACTCCTTGGCCAGTACCTCAGCGACCGCTGGGTTGTCGTAGAAATCCCTGGACTTGAGCAGTTCTCTGGGCAGCTGGCTTTCGCTAGCAGAGTTAAGCTCGACTGCGGGGTGCGGGCGTACGAGGGGACCAGCGTTTTGGGCGTACTCCACGCCGATTGGATGAATGGCTTGAGTGAAGATCAGCGCGGGCCGCGCTTGCGCCACGGCTACGATAGCGAGGAATATTAGGCAGCGCATTGTGGTCTAAAAGTAAACAAGTATGTATAATTAGTAACAAGCAGTACAGTATCAGTAATGAGTTTAATACTTTCACGATTTTTTAAATATATAAATAAATAAATATTAGGGGACAATCTTACACAAATCGAACTAGTCGCATAGTAAGCTCAATAAGGCTTGTGTTATGGATACTAGACGACGATATATTTAATGAATACAAATACTTAAATACAGGGTGAATTTTAAATCGTGAATCGTAACCACGTTTACCAGTAAAGCTACTTAAGACTAATACAGAGCACTAGTGTTAATTACAATTAAAGACCCGCTTAATTAATTATGAACAAAATGGTGGAGGCGCTTATACCATTAATCGTAATAAAACTGAATTATTTTATGAGTAAATACGATTTAAATAGGTACTTATGTTGACAATGTCGACGATGTTGACATTATTGACAATACGTGCCAAAATTCTATCCAGCCAACTTCAATAATAGGAGGTTGGATATCTAATTTTGAAATTTTCATGACAAGTACGAAACATGAATGTAGGGTGACCACGAGATTTTAAAAATTAGGATAAATCAAATTAAAAGTGGACAAAATAAAAACGTACTTAATTTAGGTTTAAAAGCATTGTAAGTTATTGTTAACTATGTATAGACTACAAAAAAATTATTACGATTCACGATTTAAAATTCACCCTGTATATAGAAAACATCCAAGGCTCTTACCGGGATTCGAACCCAGGACCGTCAGCTTCGTAGGCAGAGTCCCTAACCACGAGGCTAAACCAGTCGTCAATTTTCTCTTATTGGAATATCAAAACAGGTCTTAAATCTCTCCTCCCTGCCTTGTTCCTTTGCGACCGGACTGTACGACAAACCCGAAATATCGAGGTAGGTGCCTAAGTACATAATGTTGTCACGCGCACGCGATTAAGACTTGATATAACAATGAGATCATCAAAAAATTTCAGATCTCGGTCATATTGTCGTTGCGAATGAAACAAATGATAAAATAAAATATAATTTTCATCACACTTGCTTGAAAATGGTGTCATTACACGTAGGTTCTGCGGGCCGTAAATGACCTATTACGCCCTAGGGCGTAATGGTTTTCTTTTTAAATTTGAAACGCTGGTTCTGTTTTTTTATTTGTCATCTTCAAAGGAAACTAAAACTTACTTTTTTAACTTGTTTCACTGAAATATTTATTTAAAGTGAACTGTTATTGCAAACACATGTAAACACATATTTCTGTAACATTAATTAAATGTTTAAATAGTGTATTTCAGTATTTTGTAAATATAAAATCAACCGTCTTAGGTCTTTACCGCTATGGTTTCCGAACGTGACTTGACTTTCGCATTGTCTATGGATACAATATGTCACTAATGTCACTGTCAGCTGTCTGTTTTACAATTTCATTTAGGTTAAGTAAGGTTATTTTATTTAATATTTCCTCACTAGTGTGATGAAAAACATTGTGTGTGCCACGGGCGGTAAATGAATTTCAAACTCATGTTATTAAAGCCCTCGGTTTCACCTCGGGCTTATAACAAACACTCGTTTGCAATTCCTTACTTACCGCCCTAGATACACAATGTACTATTGCACGCGGAAAGTATAAAGCAACACTGCAACGACAAAAATAGAATTTACAGAAATATAATACCATTGCAAGCTACGAGCAAGTTCTAAAAACGGTTCTTCGGAAGCATTTCATTCAGTAGATTGAATTAATTTTATTCCAGGAAACGCTTTTCGAATAAAGTATTTTTATTTTGCTCCAATTCCTGTGAAGTATTTTTTCTAATCCTCTCCTTTTCATAGATATCGATAGTTTGCCCTTGTTTGATCTTATATGTTTTGCCTAATCGGTCAAATAACATGGAACACACTCCGTACTTGTACTAAGTATCCAGTTCAAACATAAATTCGTAATATTAGTTACCTGTGGGCGAAACGTTAATAAGTAAACATATTAACACCAATGTTCCTATCAACATTGATAATAAATTAAACTGTTAATGATTAACCTGGCCTTTTATATTCTTTGGGCTACCTGTCCACCAAGCATTAAGCGATAAGCATGAGAGTTCTTCTTACTAGCTTAGTTGACTAGCGTAATAGTGGTCTTCTCGAATAAAACATATGTTAGATTTGTAAATCTATATATCAATAGATAGACTAACCGATTGCCACATATGCGCTTAGTGCCACACTGACGAGCCAACAATTTCGAGTCGATTAATCGAGGAAACGGACATTGCTTTAACTGTAACGTGTGGAGTCAAACGAAAAGACTTTACAATCTCACTCCAACAACTTAGATACAAAAATACAGTACATCAAGACATAAGCAGGATGGAATATCATTGGGAATATCTCCCAAAATATAATAAAAATGTCAATCCTAACTTTTTTGAAATTAAGACACCAGTTTATTAGAAATAACATACAAAATTTACAAAAATCATTACCGTGTTCCAAAGATTTTTCCCAAATTTTAATAGACACTCATAGCATAAATTTAATTAAACACGGCGTACCTATCAATCGGCTTTAGTGCCTTATCTATCACACTTTCGATTTTGTGGGCGAGCTGCGGACGAGTTTCCATACAAAAGCAGTCGCAGCGAACTCGCGGCGAGCGACAATCGAATGGAACTTCGCTTCTAACTCGCCCGCAAATCGCAAGTGTGATAAGGCCTTTAGAGATATTTACCTTCGATATGAACCGCTTTTAGATATCTACTCTCTTAGCAGATATACGTTTCAAAACCTAAATATCATTATTGATTTTCTCCAGCTCATTGCTTATCTTTTTCTCAATTCTAGATAGCTGCGGTGAGTAGTATATTCTTTGGCTGCGGGACAGCCAGCTTTACCTAAATAGCACTGACACACCTATACGGTGGCGCGGCGCCAGACAGAACATATGACTATAGTAAGTAACTGCCGTGCCGTCCTCTGATCGTTAACTTAAAATATGAACATTCAGTTTCAACTCGTGTATTTGGTCATTCGTTAATTGTATTGTAATTGGCAACTGTAAGTAGGTAATTACTTAAATGCAAAAGTATGCCTGTGCATATTTGGTAATTAAAGTTTTATAGCTAAGTGATGTATGATTTTCAAATACGAATAAAATTACCTATCCGATAGTGAAAAGTGTCCAATATGTAACAAGAAAAACTCAAAAAAAAATATTTAAAAAAACACCTCTTGCTCCTCCTATAGTCTGATAAAACGTTGGTCTTACAATATTTCTTAACGCTTACACACATACAGACATACTTGTATATACTATGCTGCAATGTTATAATCACGAATAGGTACTCTATTTAATAAGATATGCCGGCCGCCGGTGCCGAGCATCACACTTTAGTAACAAACATATAACTTGTCTCAAGCTATATACACAAATAGTGACAAAAACCATAAGAAACGTCCTTTTAGGCCACAGTAACGTTTGACAACACTATCAAAACCAACACTGCATGGTATAAAACAAACATCAATCACGATTCTTAATTCAAATCAATTTAATACGGAACCGCTAACACTTACGTTTCGGAAACAAAAGTCACGGTCACAACGCGCGTCGTACTGAGTGCGCCCGCGCCTGCAGCGCCACAGTTATATAGCCTGCGCTAACCTTCTGTCCAGCTTCCGGGACCACTTCCATACCTACTGGGAATTTTACAAATCGGCTCTTCGCAAGGATGTTTTAATAACAAATATAATTGCTAATTACGTAACCTGTAAAGGTCGGCCTTTTATTACGGCTCGCTTTTTTGTTTACCGTTATTCAAAGTCCGGTATAGCTTAAAGCTATATAGGTACCGAATGTTACGACAACCTTAATTATTTAATCAACCCTTACTAAGCCTCAGGACCGACTTAATTAAATTCAAAACATCTTTCCGGCACTGCAGCCATGGAACATGAATGTTTGAATAAAAATATATGTCCAGGGAAATAAATCAACCGCCTGACAAACATAAGTGACGGGTTACTAAGTACTACTTACTACTATACTTCATTTCATATACTAGTCACTAGTATATGAACTTGTAAAGGACAATTTATATTTATTTTACATCTAGTTTTTTTCGTGTGTTTTTACAGGTTAAAAAGTGAAAAAAGACTCATTGTACCTATTTAAGATTTTTCTAGGAAGTATGCACTAGTATGCAACTGAACTGAACTGAACCGGAACACTTGGCATTTATACATCGCTGTTATTTAAAACAAAAGAAGCACTTAATCGAAAGGGCACTAGTATTAAGTCTTATCGTATCAGCTTATCTAGAGTCGTAATATTCATAGTGTTCATAGTCCTAATAGTTGATTTAAACCTGTCTTGTTACATTTTTAACATAACTTTCTCGTCTGATTAAATCCAACCAACAAAGTTGAATCCTAAATTTAATCATTTAACATAAAGATGAACAGGTTAGTAGTTATTTTAAAATTATAGTAATATAAAAATTAAGGGAACTATAAACCAATTAGTCAACTATGATAACGAATGTGTATGTGCCGATCACTAACAACAGAGTCGCCTTCGCCTATAAAGAAGTCATCCTTACATAAAATCACGATCTTCAGTCAGGCAGGAAACTACGATCACCAAGAAAAGGGAACCATATTAAATCTTTATTATACTATTACATATGTATATTGTTTAATTGATACTATAAATATTCCTTAAAAATATGTAATACCATGAAAAAAATAAAGTACATATCGATACCTTTAGACTCAAAGGGCGTAAGCTCCATTAGAACCTACGGCGTTTACGTCCTTTGAGTCTAAAGGTATCGATATATGACACCGTATAATTGTTACTTCCGTTAGTTTATAATCTAACGCGCGAGATTATAAACTGACGGATGGGTTAGGTTAGGTTAGTTTATAATCTCGTTAGATTATAAACTAACAGTCGTTTACAATCTTACGGTGACATATACATACAAGTAAGAAGAACCTAACCTAAAATATATTTCAGAAAAAATTAGGGCCCCTCGGCTGTAAAGATGCTGGTGGAGGTTCCTCGCTATATCGCTATAAAGTTATTAGGTACATAACTATGTTCCAGTAAAAAAAAATGTAGTATATAATTTATTTAACCAATAATCGATTACCTATCGGAACCCAATTAGAAAATGCCGGCACTCGATTAATCTCACAATTGGGTCACAGTAGCTCGCCTTGCTATCTACGCTGCTCTAGTAGACAAAAAGGCATATCTGTCGTTCAATGTCAAACACTTAAGCCCTTCTTGACTAGTTAGTTAGTGATGGCCGGTGTCATTTCCGCGGCTGGAACTAGGTGGGCACAATGTACAATACCCCTGAGTACCTCTGCGCTAGGTCAATTATTAGATACCTACCTATCTATATTCAACTATAGGTCAATTATAATTTATTGCCAGGGCTGAGTTAAGAGTACATTACACAACTAGGGTGGTAAAACAAAGAAAGGCTGAGATCGCAGATGTTTGCGGCCCGAGCTGCAAGCGAGGCACGTAAATATGCGATCGAGGGCTTTCTTTATTACCTACCGTGTAGTATACATAATTTTATGTCTAGGTACACTTGGCCAGAAAGCGGCTTATTCCGTACGCATAGCGTGCGGTAAAAGCCACTTTATGACCAGGTGCGGCATAAATATAGTAGTGATGTATTCATCTGGGGGCACGGCAGTGCCCCGCCAAGTCTAGGAAAATAAAGGCACGGCCGTATGTACCATCCTTTTCTCGAAGCCACTGAACCTCCTTTAATTTTTTACTGGCTAAAGCCAGAACCCTGAAGTTTCAGGGGTATATTGGGCACAATATGAATTAGATAACTTCTCAATAACATTCAATTTGAACTTGTAGTTTAAGAACTATTGTACGTCAAAGTTCCTTAGTTTTGTCACTAACTGACTGACTGACTGATCATTGATCATCATAATTCTAAGGTATTTCTAGCAGATCCACAAGCTCAAAATTTTAAACATAATAAGTTTTTAGCCTATCAAGTCACGCAAAACCTAAAAATATTGCAATTTCAATACGTAATTCCAATTATCCTATACAAATACATGCGATTACAAAGTTACTCTTGGAGTTCAAATGGGAAATAGAATGGATTGCAATGTAATAAATAAAGGAAGACCACTTACAAAAAGAAATACATATAATTACAATTTAAATTTTGAAAAAATGAGTGATTAAGTTTCTTTCGTTTCGACGTTCCCAACAGTGGTCTCACTAGGTATAGATGGTAGACTCTGATTAGATCACGGTAAAAGTGGCCATGCGGCCTATTTACAGAATAAAGATCATTATCCAATGAGACATGGATTGCTGAAGAACACGCCAATTGGAAAGACTGCTAAATACGGCGGTACAAAAAAAATCTTTGTCTACGAGGTTTCCATCATTTGATACTTAGACTTAAAACGCCCTTCTGCAAAACTTGAACGTAATCTAACAATATTTAGGGGTAGCTCAAATTTAAAGATTTTCTGAGTAAAAAATAAAAAAAAACATATGGTGGTAACCTACGCGAATAATGATGACGAAACATAATCATAGTAATTTATTCCATTGCAATCATTATCATTTATGGTGTTACAATCAGTGACGGATTTGCCCTAAGGCCCAGTAGGCCCGGGCCTAGGGCGGCCAGATGTTAGGGGCGGCAAAACGTGACAAAAAATCACTGCTGCTGCTGAGAAAAGGGCGGCTGGTACTTACTACACGGTGTGGGGCCTAGGGCGGCCAAGACTATAAATCCACCACTAGTTACAATTAAATTAAGTAGGTACATGATACCCGAAAAACTTTGGTGTTTTTAATAGAATGTGACATAAAGTAAGAGGCTTAATTGTTCTCGCGATAATTTTGGATTATTTGCGAATCTGAGCGACATTTCCTCAAATTTTGCAGAAGGCGTTTAAAGTCGAATGGAATAAAGGGAACTGTTTTTTTGGACCACCATACTGCTAAGTTTAGAACCAATTTTTCTCTCTCGCGGGCGAAGATACGAACAATGTCTATTCTATAATTAAACTCGTGTTACGATGTCACAAGGCTCCCTACCGGGTCTGGATTTAAACCAACAAATAGTTTAATACATTTATTTAGCAGAACCGATAGGCTTGCGAACGTTAGGGTAAAGTAGGTCGCGGGTTCGTAGATTGGAACTTGGTTAGGCCACTGGGACTCCCCTGGCTGACGATCTGGTATCAGGCCCGCTGGTGATGTGGGCGCGTGTGGCGTGAGGTGGTGTCGGCGCGACGCTGGCCGGGGACGTCCAGGGGCTCTGGTCTCCGTAGGGCGATCACGGCCTGCTTTGGCTGCGGCAGTCCTTGAAGGGCAGCTCCTTCAAGGTGTCGGGCTCAGCTTCCCGACAGATTGCAGCCCAGGCCGCGCGCAGTAGTGAGGAGGTGTGGGACTCTCAAGCCCAAACGTAGCACCCTGGAAATTCCGTCCGTGGCGTGAGTAAAGAAACTCCAGATCGTAGCCTTGCACCCAGCAAACACCTAGTTCCGACCAGATAATTAAGAGCAGGGGAGTGGTCTGAATCTAGTGTTTGTGGCACAAGGCTAGGTCATACAGTAATTACAAGCAGGTTAGGAAAAGAACGTTAAAATGATATTTAAATTAGATACGTTTCTATTATGGAAAACAATAGACAAATTAATGCATTAGAACACTAGGGTACGTCCAGCTATTCAGTTATAGAAACTGGAAACTGCTAGCAATTAAAACTGAAAGGAATACAATTAATTAATTATATTAAGGTAACATTTTGAGGTTAGAATTTGCACTTAGGTCGTAATTATAGTGAACTTACCGAATTACGGGCTAGAAACAATACGGCCACTAAGGCTGATTGTTTTGAGTAGAAAGAGGCCGGTTCCTTTGTTTCAAGCCGTTTTATAGGCTTTTTGAAACAGAAGATAACCGTCATAAACGGTCAGAACAAAACTTGCCAGTACTGTGAATACTAAATAATCTCGCAGCTCATTGCTTATGGCAGGTATTGTCTATGATACAAGAGACATAATTATTTATTTATAAAAAACCAAGAAGTAGCTATATATCTACTAATAAAAATACCTAACATATATTTAAAACGTTTTGGAAAAATAATTAAATCGAAAACTAGTGGCTCGACTAGCGCCATCTAGTGGCAACTTTTCGAACTAAGAAGTCACATCGTGACAACGATAAAACAATCCTTGCCAAGATCACCCAAGATTAATTTGCCCACGTCACGATAATGTTGCCGTTGACGTGTTGGGCTGCAATATGCTTATGTTATAACGTAGATAAGTTCGCACGATGTCTTCGGCTTTCAGAGAAAGAACCTTGTTTTATTGTGCCGTGATAGAACTGAAATATCTAATTTCGTTCGTTACTCTTGCAACCAAGTTTATAAATAGTTGGATAAATCAATACCTATCATTTACGGAGTTCTATTATAAACTAACGGTGGCCATTCTTTTCAGCGATGGAGGGATTATTAGCTTCCATCCTGAACATGTATACTGGGTGAATTTATAACGACACAACAACTTTTACTATGGGGTCAGCCTTGTAAATGCAAAAAAAAAAACTCTGATACATTTTGTTTTGGTCTAACCGACTCATGACTTTTTCAATAAAACAGCTGATTTTTTTTGCATTTACTAAGTTTACTCCATAGTAAAAGTTGTTCAAAATCATATATAGATTGAGGTTTTACTATCATAGTTCACGTTATAAATTTCACCCAGTAGAGAGATAAAAATTAAAATATCAAAAAATTCTGATTAGTTTAAAGTACCTATCAGTGGCGTGGCGTCCATAGAACTCGATTCCCATCGGCTTGCCTAATATTAGGCAGTTCAGCACTTTATTCTAGTGCTCTTAAAGATAATGGAAGCCAAAACTGCTCCGGCTTGCCCAAGGATTTCTTCAACGCCATGCCACTGGTACCTATGTACCTATCATACGTTTAGTTTTACTTATATATTATTTACTTTTACTCGTTTCTTCCCAAGCCCTTTTTAGGGCTCCGTACCCAAAGCGTGTTTTAGTTATTTTCAAGCGCGATCATTTTTGCGACGGTGTAAAAGAGTGTTTAGATTTTAAAATTAGATTTTTTATTTCATAATACAAGAAGTACAATATAAATTACACGGACAGACGGACAGACAGATGAACAGACAGACAGAGTCGCACCATAAAGGTTCCCTTTTTTGTAAGGAACCCTAAAAAGTGTCTAATTTTGTGTGTGGTTGGGAACCGTAAATAAGTTTTGTCCAATTAAATTTACTTCACGTTTTTAAGTAACATACCCACATTTTTATAACCCGATAATAACAATTAGAGTAATCAGCATAGCAACAGTCAATACAGTCATGTGATAACCAAAGCACTTTGTACGGAATCTGGCCCATGGCCGCTGCATATTGTCATGTCATGTGAGCTTACAAACGCACGCGTACCTACATCCAACTTATTTTCCCAAAGTCGCATCTAACATAAGTGCATAGGCTTATTCAATGCAATAATATCCTTTTATTTCGATTGAAATACAAAATATATTTTCAACAAAATTAAATGGCTTAAAAAATATTAGGAAAAAACTCTATAGTATAGAGACAATTGGAAACACTTTTATTTCAACCACTTCAGTATATGTGTCGCAGCCAACTGGTTGAATTAGCCATTTGGTTAACTGCCTAGCCTTTTCACTAAACGACGCCATTTAGTTAACTGCCTGGATGAAATTTAGCCAATGCATCAATGTATCATTAACGATATGGCTGGCCAATGCTTAGGCCGTTCGTTTACTATGGTAACTATGAAGTTAATGAAATAGCTAGTAACTATGAAAATGGGTTTTGATTAGGGTTTTCTTTCTAAACAACTATGACCCGCCAGCAGGTCGACGAAGCCACGCGATAGGTAGGATGGGGCCGTTTTTAGATTTATTTTAGTTTTAGCTTATTTAATTTTAATTTAGTTTTAATTTTTAGTAAGTATATTTAATTTCAAGTACATTGTATATTGTACATTTGTAATTAAATCATAAAAAATATAGTCTTTATTTAAAGTATTTGTACTGATTACTGAACACTCGGTGGGCGAGTCAGACAAACTTGCACTTTGGTTTTTTTTATATTTGTCACCTCAATGCTCCGTCGTTTATTAACCAATTCGAAAAATTATTTTTATTATTGAAAGGCCATACAGCCATCCATTTTAATGGATTAAAAAAAATCTATCTAGCTATCCAGAAGTTCAGAGTTCTCTCTCCTCTCAATTTTTCATGGATCTGACAGAAACTCTTACTCTGAACTTGTTTTTTTGATGTTATGTTCATTGCAATAGAGGTACTACCCGGTTAAATCAAGTTGCACCTGGTTTACTTTATACAATAACGTTAATCGTCCCCATAAAGCAAAAGTGTAAGTACTGTAATAAAAACATTTATTTGTTTCAAGGAACGAACAGTAACGTGGCGTGGGGTTGATATCAATTAGAGATTCCAGTCCCGGGATTTTTTTGTATGGCCAATCCTGGGATATTGGCTTAGAGCAAAGCGGACTTCGTAGAGAGCCTTACTTAGTATTTCCCCTCTGCCAAGCAATTTGCGCCAGTGATCATATTCGTTATATAAAACTAGTTGCAATTGGATTAGTCGTCAGACTAATTCTAATAACTCACCTGAAGAGATCTCCGTGTATATGCCGAATTGTTTCCTTCTAAAGTGTTTAGAATCACATTATCATTCTTTACTTCCTTTAATAATTTAAAAAATACAAAAACCTGATTTGACTTTATTTGAAGTTTGTTTACTAGTTGACAAACAAGCGACCTCGCGTTGCCATGGTGTTCTGCTAAACTTATCAATGTTGTGCGACTTGTGCGTCACGTCATTAGGTACACTATTTCAATGCAAAATGTATATTTGTGAATGTAAATTGGTCAATGTATTGTTCTATTTGTTACGCGTTAGTTTCGTAGTGATACACGATTTTTCATGTACGCGTGTGTAAGTACGTAAGGGTGCGTTACCTCGTTCCCCCTCGCCAAATTTGGCAGAAATTTGTGTACCGGACAAGTGCCTTATGACAGGCGTCATCGCCTTTCCGTGTTGTTCTAAGGATCCCGGTCCCGGTATTGCCCAAACAAAAAATCCCGGGATTTTAAACCCTAATACCGATATCTATAGATATTGTACCCGCAGATGCATTCCAATCACTTGATATGCAGACTGTATCGAAGCTGAGCGGAATGCGGGTCAGTGATGTAATGTAATCGTTGGATCCTCATTTAACTGGGCCGAATACAGCAGAGCTAAGGACAACCATATTACGTTTTAAGTGAGTACAATTGTTACACGAATCGCATAATCCAACTTACCCCTAAAATACTTACATGTAACCAACGCTACGTACTCGTATAACAAATTCAATAATTTGAAGAGTTCCATCGATTTTTCCATGATCCCTTCATCAGATCCTGACCTGGTTCCAATTAAACTAACTGGAAGGTGTACAAACAAACATACGGACGGGTAAACGGGGAGCATACGTTAAAAAATAATTATAAACAAGATTCCGACTGAGGAGGCTTTAATTCTTTTTTGAAGTCGATTACATGAATATTCATTAAGAGGCAGACAGGTCTCCAGAAGACCAAAAAGGATTTAATCGTTACTTAATTTCACAAAAAATACGTAAATACAAACCTAAAAACCCGACTGTGGTGCAAAACATACCGCGTATTAAACTATAAAATACGCCATTTTTAGGGTTCCGTAGCCAAAATGGCTAAAAAGGAACCCTTATAGTTTCGTCATGTCTGTCCGTCCGTCCGTATGTCACAGGCATTTTACTCAAAAACTACAAGACCTATACTGATGAAATTTGGAATATAGATGTCTTGTAGATGTCGCAACTAAGTTTGATAGTTAAATAATAAAAATAAAAAAATCTAGGGGGGGCACTCCATACATGTAACAGAAGCTAAAAAAATTTTTTTTCACAAAATGTCAACATGTGGTACATAGTTCGACAGCTCTTTTGAAAACATTTTAAGGATCTTAAGTAATGTTTTTGATTAAGTGAATACCTTTGGAAATAATCGCTCCGAAATTTGTGAAAATTGTGTCCCCCCCCTCTATCTTCTAAACCGTGGGTCCGAAAAATATAAAAAAAATTACAAAGATAAATAAATAAATAAATATTAGGGGTCAATCTTACACAAATCGAACTAGCCCCATAGTAAGCTCAATAAGGCTTGTGTTATGGATACTAGACGACGATATATTTAATAGATACAAATACTTAAATACATAGAAAACATCCATGGCTCAGGAACAAATATTCGTGCTCATCACACAAATAAATGCCCTTACCGGGATTTGAACCCAGGACCTCCTGCTTCGTAGGCAGGGTCACTACCAACTAAGCTAAAGCGGTCGTCAAAGATAACGCTCAATTAATACTTTCAACGAAAATTATTTTCAACAAGATCGCATTAACCGTTTTTGAGTTATTGCCGATAAACTGCGCTTCTCAACAAATGGACGTAATTGCTATGAAGATATGCTCTTTTGTTGTTGTACTTTTTTTACATCGTATTTTTTACCTTATAGTTACGGCTATGGAACCCTACACTGAGCATGGTCCGACATGCTCTTGGCCAGTTATTTTTATTTTATTAAATCAATACCCAGTGACACTCGCGCCATCATGGCGAATCTAATGTAAGTAGTATCTTTTAACAAAATAGGTTGAGCCGTACACATGACCGGAAATCCATACGTACAGGTCAAACACATAACCCTCCTCTTGGGATTCGCAGCAGTCGAGTAAAAAACATAGATGTACATTTGATTATAATATCAGGAAGTTCCTTCGATCTCTTTTTAAACAACGGGTGTTTCACGAGGATGTTGATTACAGAAATTGCCTTATAAATTTTAGGGTTCCGTACCAAAATGGTAAAAAAAAACGGAACCCTTATGGTGCGACTCTATCTGTCTGTCTGTCCGTCTGTTACAGCAAGATATCTCAGGATCTACTCATGCTATCGACTTGAAATTTGGAATAGTGTTAAAAATCGCTAACACGAGCTTATTGGATAAATAAAAAATCTTATACCTTTTTTTTAAAGGGGACCGAAGTGGGATGTCGAAAATCAAAAGTAGAGCTATTATATCGAGTGGTATATCAAATTAGTTCTTTTCTTAGATATGGAGTTTTTAATTTAAGACAAAATACGTTAAAAAAATATCAGTCCCCCCCCCCTCATATTGTCCCCGAAGTTACTAAACAGAAAAATCTGTAATAATTACCGAATTTTTCAGGACAACAGTTTTTCAAGAGCAAAGTTAAGTTTGTCCCACCATACAGTTTGTCTTGAATTATACTAACAAGTTTGTACGGAACCCTAGGTGCGTGAGTCCGACTCGCACTTGACCGGTTTTTTAAAGTTCAATTTGACGGTCCGGCGCACGCAGTTCGATTAGTTCACTCATTTTTAATGCTCGTGCTTTTGCTTACTTCACATCGCGAATGCTGCTATCATCAAAGGACCAAGGACCTCACTAGGTCAATATTGAGGTGACTTGGTGTGCGAAGACACAAAAGAGGCCAATAATGTCAGTCTCGGGAACAACATACGTGGTTTTCATGTGCCATGGTTTGCATAAATAATCGAGCACCGCAAAGTTTACAGACCTAACAGTCTTTATTTGCGATTTCACATAAAAGTTTCAGTCCCCACTATAAACAATGACTATTTAAAATGATTATCCTCATCATAACCCATTAAAGTTGACATTGAGATTTCATCAAAATTGTGCAGTAGGTATCAATTATGTAAATTTTATTAAGTATTTTTATTATACGCTGACTAACGACATTTTTAGCGGATTGAGACTACGTTATATCCGCGAGTGGACCTTGAGATGTGTTGTGATCGGAAATCAAATCCGGAACGATATCTATAATAGGATTAATAGGCCAGTTTGACTACTCAATAAGATAAAGTTTAAGTAAAGCCCCTTTTGCATGTGTGATTGTGTGAGTGAAATGCTCGGATGGAAATTCCATTTTTGAAAATTGCAATACGACGTACGGCTTGCAAACTCATTTGCTTAGCTTATAAGTTTGATTTATCCTGTCCACTTATAATATTAATGGCATGAAAATTAATAAATTTCGTTTTTTTTTTTATAAAATTGATTATGCTTATGTGTTTTCGTGCAAACTGTACACATGCAAGAAGGGGTTTACATATTTTTTTACCTATACCTTCCTACATTAAAACTTGGAACTAAGTATCCGTCTAAATAAAAGTAAATATTACACCCGTAAATAAAAAAAACAACAGAAACTTTATTATTAGTGACGGAATTTCAATCTTGTTGGAAAAGGTTAATAACTCTTTTGCCGCTTGCTATAAGGATGCATTAAAAGATTATGTACTGGTGTAATATGCAAACAATTTGTCTTTATTGACCAACGTCGATTATAGGAAATGACAAGCTCAAGACTAGTCTTCTTACTGCTTTATTGGAAGTTTCCATTGATATTATTTTTACAACAGCCAGCTCTAATACTTAAAATTCATAACGCATAGGTAGGGGTCAATTGCAGAAAAAAATTACCTTTTACTTTTTTTGTCTGATCATGGTGTGTCTTATACCATTTTACTCAGAATCACGAGCACTTTTCATTTATTAAATAAAAAAAGTAGTGCAAAATGTCCCAACTTTTCCGTACAAATTTTGAATTTCTCAGTTTCGTTACGCCGAAACTAAAATATAGGGGATAATCGTAACGAAACTAAGATTTTATTTCATTCAAAACTTCACCGAAAATACTACTATGTATACTACTGATGAATACTATTTTTCCTATTTACTTATTCCATCCTTCACGATATTGCATCAGCCACACTAACCAACATCAAATACACCGTAACCTACGACTATGTATTTAAATGCCAAATATTTCCATGTGTTAATAAACAGTCCTTCACCCAGTATGTAGCATCAACAGGTCGTCAGATTGTTTTCTCTGAGGTGAACTAATCGGACAACTTGCTTGGCCAAGTTCAATGTAATGCGGACGAGGTCACGTACAACGGCTAAGATTGCTGCTAAGACGATACTACGTACTACACGATTAAACCATGAAAATATGCACCAGCCTAGCCAGCTAGTGTTGAAAATTCCGGAAAAAAGGAAAAATACGGATTTTTTCCAGGTTCTTTCAACGCTAAGTCAACACAATGATGAATGATGAATGAATACTTAAACAAATAAACAAACAGACATTTCAAAAACTATTTATTTTGTTTTATTTCTTACTAGCATTTAATCTCGGCTTCGCCTGCGTTATTGGCCTTATTATCCCAAGGCTTCTACGATAGCTAGAGAAATGAAATTTTAGGGCCCTAGGGTACTATTTGGGTACTATTTTTTAAGATATAAAGCGTTTCCAAAAACAAAGCCGTTCCAGACATACAAACGGTGTACGCCAACTTGACGCCCGGTAGCGTACACCGTGAACAAGCCTTATATTTCAAAAAGCTTAAGGGTACTATTATTTTCACTTAGGTGTTTCGTCGGTACTATTTGGGTCCTTTTTATTGGCAGCATCAGATTCTGGATAACTTTACGGTGTACGCCATCTTGACGGTCACACTTGATCTACCTATATGCCAATTTTCACCGCAAGCCATTACGGTGTTATTGCGTTCTTTAGTAAAAAACATCCACAAATACAACCCTCCAAACATCTGAATATCCAAACATCTTCACAAACTTGTACATTTATAATATTATAGTATGATAGGATAGGATAGGATAATACTTTTCACCTGCGACTATTCTTTAATAAATATTAATTTTATAAACATAATCTTGCTACTATATTATTTGCATATTGCATAGATATATGTATAGATTAGGAACTTTAGAAATCAACATACCTAATCATAATAAATAACTAAAACATGAATTAAGAAAACAATTGCTAAACTTTATGTGACGAAGAACAAAATAATAAAAGTAATAATTCTCCTAAAGTCGCACTGCCTAAAAAAAACATTAATTTTATATATCTAGGCACAAGTACGACTGGCGAATTAATACTCAATTAGGTCGATGCTTTTGATTTGTATAATTTTGTTGTGGCACCGGAGCATAGTCATCCCTCGCTCGATCTCATATACTCGTACATATAAAATCTACCAATGAGACTCACCATAACATTAAACTTCCACACCTATGTATAATTGCCGACATTTATTTCAACATGCATGTGCTGTAATTGCACGCCTAATGTTAGCTCTATCTGATTAAAATCAGGACACAATTTATCCGCCTTGACATTACTTCACCGCTCCCACGCCACGAGATCTCAGTCACAAAATAACAATCTGATTGTTAAATTAGCCTTCTACATGACGTCTGTGAAATTGCTTATAGGGACCCAAGCGCCGAAATCGATAGCGACGACGAGGTCTAGGAAAAGAATATCCTGGAGTATAATGGCTGGTATATCGTAACATTCTAATAGCATTTCTTTTTCGAAAAGGTCGAGCGCCGTATTTGTTTCGAAGAACTTGGTAATAGTCTCTCGTTTCTCCTTTAAGTGTTGTTGCCCATGTTACAATTATATCGCAACCAGGGTGTCCACAACCTCGCCGTGCTGTTGTTGACTCAGTAGTTGGTATTGTGGTGGCCATAGTATTTGTACTTGATACAGGAATAGTAGTTCCACATGTACATTCCTTTATACTGTATGCCTCAGATTCAGATTCAGTAGTCAGATTAGTAGTAATTGGTATTGTCGTAGATGCAGAAATTACTGTAGGTGTTGAACACGTGCATGCTCCACTATATATACTAGTTAACTCTGAAGAAGTTGTAGGTTGCGATGTAGTTGTTGCAGTACTGGGCGTAGTTGTAGCCATCGTTGTAGTGCTAGGTGTTGTTGTTGTTGTTGTAGTCGATGTAGTACTACTAGATGTCGTTTCCGTTGTTGTTGTTGTTATGGTACTAGGTGTTATTGATGTTGTTGTAGTCATTGTAGGCGTTGAGCAAGTGCATGCACCACTATATGTACTAGTTGACTCTGAGGAAGTTGTTGGTGACGATGTAGTTGCTGTAGTTGTAGTCGTCGTAGTGCCAGGTGATGTTGTTGTAGTTGTAGGCGGTGTAGTACTGGTAGATGTATTTTCCGTTGTTGTGGTAATGGAACTAGGTGTTGTCGATGTTGTAATAGTTATTGTAGGCGTTGAACAAGTGCATGCTCCACTATATATACTAGTTAACTCTGAAGAAGTTGTAGATTGCGATGTAGTTGTTGCAGTACTGGGCGTAGTTGTAGCCATCGTTGTAGTGCTAGGTGTTGTTGTTGTTGTTGTGGTTGTAGTCGATGTCGTACTACTAGATGTCGTTTCCGTTGTTGTTGTTATGGTACTAGGTGTTATTGATGTTGTTGTAGTCATTGTAGGCATTGAGCAAGTGCATGCACCACTATATGTACTAGTTGACTCTGAGGAAGCTGTTGGTGACGATGTAGTTGCTGTAGTTGTAGTCGTCGTAGTGTCAGGTGTTGTTGTTGTAGTTGTAGTTGTAGGCGGTGTAGTACTGGTAGATGTAGTTTCTGTTGTTGTGGTAATGGAACTAGGTGTTGTCGATGTTGTAGTAGTTATTGTAGGCGTTGAACAAGTGCATGCTCCACTATATATACTAGTTAACTGTGAAGAAGTTGTAGGGTGCGAAGAAATTGTTGTAGTACTAGGCATAGTAGACTCAGCTGTAGTCATACTTGACGTATTAGTTGTAGAATCGGCAATGGTACTTTCGTTTGATGTTTCGTTAATAACAGCAGTCGTTAGAGTATCTGGCGTAATAGGTGTATTTGTAGTAGTAGTCGTTAATTTAGTCGTAGTCATTGTATCAATAGTAGGTGTAACTGTTGCCGATATAGTATCAGAAGAACTTGTAGACGTTTCTGCAATGACATTTGAAGATACGTCAATAGCTGTCGTGGTTAAACGAGTACGTGTACATTGTTTCAGTCCAGTTTCACTTGTTGTAGGCAACGAAGCTGATGCATCACTATTTTGACGTCTACTTCGTGCTCTTTGTGTAATATAATTAATTACTGATGGGTCCTTTGATAATTTGCTGGCATTTAAAACAGTATTAGGAGATTTCAAAGAAAGTATAGACATCGTAGTAACATTATAAATATTACTCAAATTATTATATAAGACGATTGTATCGTATGGATCATTGATTACTAATTTCTGCATTGACTTACGATCTGATGGACTTGTTGTGCTATCACACTTTTCTTTTTCAGTTTCCTTGTACTCTGAAATAGTTATTTTTTACATTAAAGACAGATAATTAGGAAGATAATAGTATTTTATGCAACAGTTGTATAAGTGGGTTCAAAAAATGCGAATTGCGTGAGTTGCGATACGAGCCGCGAATGCGGCGAGTATCGCAAATAGAGACGCAATGAGCGTTTTTTGACTTAATTATACAACGTTGCATACAATACTTTTTCTACGACCAAGTTTTTTATTATAAAATACAAAATTAAAAGCATAACCTGCAAATAAGGCGAATATGACGTATGACTGTCAGTATGTGTCTATGGTAAACTTTTTTTTTAACTACTGACTGACGTGACGTGACTATATTAAAAATACTTTTTTTATGTTGGCATTAACGAATTTAGTTCGGAAAGTTTTGTTTTTCTTAAAAACCGTAGGAATTTAATTGTTTGTTAAGTTGGTAGTTGTGCATTTTTACCGCAAAGTTAAAATTGAGCGCTTAATCCTTGACCTAAGTTTAACCTAGATTTAGAAGTCTGTGGCTGCTAGCAATAACGTAAAGTGACTATAACGACACTAGTGCTGTTATGGGGAATAGAGTATAGACTGCTATGAACTCATATTATGTATGTTCTTATATTAGTGTTCGTGACCAAGTAAAAGACAGATAACAGTACAGGAGTAGAAAAATTAGATAAAAGCAAAATGGGTTATCGAATCATATTAAGATTAAATGTACCTGTTTTAAAATCGCAGTTATATTCTATCATGTCACATTTATCACTGAATAGCCTTATTTTTGAAGTCCTTTCATTTAGGCCACAAGCTGGTATCCAAGTGTGGTTACATATTTCCGCCTTTACGCAATCCTCCACAGGCTAAAATATTTCATATATATATTTTAAATAAGATACTTATTGTAAATTGTTGTGACCGTAGAACTCATTAAAAATAGATAATCTAATATCCTACTTGTATTAAGTGTGAATGTGACGAGCTACTTGTGGCAATAACATACACTGAAATTGTAATAAAACATTAGGTTAAATAACAAGAAATCGCATGCCTATATAATAAAAATCAAAAATAAGAAGCAGTAAACTTACAAATTGCTAATGTATATTCCATGTTTTTCACCCATACTTCTGTAATCGTTGATACAAAAGCATTCGTTTCGAATTTTGTTTCACATTGAACAAAAAAATGTAGTCTAACAAAATTTTACTGGTTAAAATCAACTGATTTATGACTGCACACGTACTATAAATTTAATTTAGTACAACCGAACGTATTTATTTTACTATACTTTGTAAGAAAATAAAAATCATTAGTCATTACATGCATACGAAACACGCCCAGTTTGCCTGTTGACGTCCGTACCCCCAAAGGATTTGAACAGGTTATTCCTGATCATACTTAGAAATTATGATGTTACATGACTGGCTTTGGTTTAGTTTTTAAGGAACTTACATTTTTTAGAGTCCTGTACAAAAAGGTGCCATTGGGCCCTGTTACTAAGACTCCGCTGTCTGTTTGTCTGTCCGTCTGTCACAGGGTGGTATCTTTTGAACCGTATTAGGTAGAAACTTCATTTTTAGGGTTTCGTAACTCAAAAGGAAAAACGGAACCCTTATAAGATCACTTTGTTGTCCGTCTGTCCGTCTGTCAGGACCCTTTATCTCGGGAACGCGTAGAGGTATCGACTAAATGTATTGTATTGGTTTTAGAACATAGGCACTTTGCTTAATGTGTTTAATGTCTTTGCTTAAGGCATGCTGCGGGTGTTATTAATTATGTAAGTAGGAAAACTCATGTATTTGAAAGCCCGTCCAAAGGAATATTATTTAAAAATTGCGCCCCACGTTTTTATTTAGTATGTTAAGTCCCAGATTATTAGTTATTCCGCTTATTGGACGATTTTCCACCTAACAGATGTCAAAATCTCGAAAACATCCAGTTTTGTGTCCTAAATTTATTTTCTACTTTTTGGTACATTTTTTAACATAAGATAAAACCGTTTAACTTAAAAGGTTTTTTTACCTATTTTTGATTTAGTCCACTTCATATAATTTGAAATGTTGTCAATTAGACTTATGTTAACGTACATTGAAAATACTATTTAATTTGTATAGAAAAGAAAATAAAAATATTAAGATTACCTACATTTTAAAAGTTTTTGAACAAAAGTTTTATCGTTTGATGAGTAGAATCTGCGTTTTAATTATTTTCTCCTGTTACAGACCACACCCGGTATATTGTAAAGTCCAGCCGCTAATTATCAGTGCAAAATTAAATGCATAATTAACGGATGATCTCATATTAACAGTATCTACAGCCGCCATTGAACACTAAACGAAATTCGTGTATAGATTTTGGATTGGAATAGCGATTTCCTCAAAAACTAGAGCCAATTTTGAAAAAGTGTTTGTAGTTCCGTTATTGCCATTGAAAAAAATGTTGTAAAGTGCTGCCGCACACTTGGCCACCGCTGGTGGCCACAGATTGGCCACTGGTGGCCGGCACAAGCCGTGGGTGAGTTTTTTAATACATTTTGTATAGCATCAGCGCACATTAGGCGTTCGAGTCGACTGCGTTCGGTTCACAAGCTCACTTATACACTGTTGACCAGTGGTTTATCAATATTATCAAACCCTACATGATCTAGAAACGAGGCAGCGTGTCAAACCAAGTTCAAAAGAAGAGAACTGGCGACGCAGCGGCCTTGTGTTATATTCACTTCTATTTCAATCATTATCAACCAGTGAAGTAAATACCTACTCAACAGGAGAAAATTCTGGGGTAATAAATGAAAATCCAACAACTTTAATTAAATTATTAAAATATCATTAACATTTAGTGATTAGTCTTCCTTTCTGTTTAAATTAATCTCTCTACTCAGTCCCAAGTTAAATAATCGTCTGAATCCGTAGGAGATGACGTTGTAGTCGGTTCATCACAACAAGTCGGACATCCACAATTTATATGACTTGTGGAAGGTATAACAGAAGTTGTAGCGTGAAGTGTTGTACTCATAAAAGGTGTAGTTGTAGTTGACGGCTCGGTAGTTTTAATTGCAGAAGTTGTAGTATGAAATGTTGTACTCATTAAAGGTGTAGTTGACGCCTCGGTAGTTATCATTGTAGAAGTTGTAACATGAGTTGTTGTGCTCATAAAAGGTGAAGTTGTAGTTGACGGCGCGGTAGCTGTCATTGCAGAAGTTGTAGTGTCGAGTGTTGTACTCATACAAGGTGTAGTTATAGTTGACGGCTCGGTAGTTGTCATTGTAGAAGTTGTAGGCGTTATTTCAGTTGCTGTCCTAGACAGCAAAGTCATAGTTGCAATAGGGGAAGAAGTTGTAATAGAATTTGTAGTGGTAGTAGAAGAAGATCCAAGAGATGTAGGAGTAGATACCGGAGGACTCGTATAATCAACACAAGTAGGTATAGAAGGAATTGCAGAATCAACACAAGTAGGAATGAGAGGAATTGTAAAATCAGCACAAACAGGTATAGGAAGAGGATCAATACAATTCACATCGGGCTTACACTTTTCCAGATCAATTTCTCTATATTCTGAAACGCAACATTTTTATGAATGTACAATAGACATCAATCAGAATTCATTAACTTCATGTAAATATAGAAACCTGTGTTATAATCGCAGTTGTATTCTTCCATATCACACAGATCTATGAAAGGTTTTACATTTGAAGTTATTGCGTCCAATCCACAAGTTGGGATGGATGTATGATGACAGAGATCAGCCTGAATGCATTTGTCGATTGGCTGAAATATTTTTAAAATCCTCACTATATTAATCCTCTCACGTTACTTTTCGGAGATAGTTTTAGTTACTAATGTTGTGTTATTTATCTGGGGGCACGGCAGTGCCCCCGCCAAGTCGAGCAAAACAAAGGCACGGCCGTACCATCCTTTTCTCGAAGCCATTCAGGCCATTTTCAGCCTCCCATAATATTGTACTGGCTAAAGCTAGAACCCTGAAATTTCAGGGATATATAGGGCACAGTAAGACTTATGTATATTCTCAATATCATTCAATTTGAACGTGTAGTTTAAGAACTATTGCATGTCAAAGTTCCTTAGTTTTGTCACTAACTGACTGACTGATGATCATCATAATTCTAAGGTACTTCTAGCAGACTCACAGGCTCCAAATTTTAAAGATAGTTAGTTTTTAGCCTATCAAGTCCTAAAAAACCTCCAAATATTGCAATTTCAGTCACAACTGCACATATAAGTTTGTAATCCTATACAAATACATGCGATTACAAAGTTTTGCACGATTAGTTTTGCAGTTCAACTTGGAAAAATAATGGATTGGAATGTAATAAATGAAGGAAGATCACTTACAAACAGAAATGAGATCCCATCAAAAACATTACATGTAAAAAGATGCAAGTCTCGCAGCGCAGTTGACGCAGTTCATTTACAACAAAAAAGTTTTGAGATGTAATGTTAAACCAAGTCAGTACCCGGGGGTGTCCACAGAAGTCGATTCCCACCTTGCCTATTATTTAACCGTGGAGGAACACATTTTATAGATCTAATAATAGGCAAGTCAGTGGAAATCGAGTTCTGTGGACCCCCCCCCCCCCCCCCCGGTACTGACATCACCACAACCAGTAGTAGTTAAAAACATCTGGCCATCAATAGCTGGAGATGTTGATATAGATTTTTATTCCATAGGGTGGGTAGGTACTGACCCATTTGAAGTGTTGGCCTTATACATTCGTACCATTTAACATATGTGTAACCCTCGAAAGCGTGTTGATACGAAAATCTAGACTGCCAAGAGTACTAATACAAATAAGTCCATGATAACAAACAGTTGTGGCGATCAAACTGAGTAATTCGGTGATTACATTGAATGTACTACTGTGGTGTATATATACCACAGAAGATATATATCGTACCCTTGGTAAAATAAAGCCGTATGTGACTTTACGTTTTAAGTGCTTTTATTACGCGAATGTTACACAAATCGTACCCTTGGTAAAATAAAGCCGCATCTGCAAAATGACGACTGTTTAGAAGCGTTTAAATCTTTTTGTTTCGTATAATTTACAGCATTTGTGTAACATTCGCCTAATAGAAGCACTTAAAACGTAAATTCACATACGGCTTTATTTTACCAAGGGTACGATATCTTACTTGTATAAAGTGCTGGATTGAAGGGCTACTTGTCGCAAGAAGATAATATACTGAAACAATACAATAAGTAACTAACGATATGAAAAATATACAAGCTTCAATGTGAACAATGGTAACAAAATACTATACCTACAAACTGTTAACATGTTAGCCACAGTTTCTTTGCATAATTATCGGCTATGTGAAATAATTAAAAAAAATCACTTCATTGTATTTAATTTTGTAAAATATATTTTTATTTTATCAAAAGCAAATATATTTTAACAGTCCAAAATCAATGTACTCCATATCTTTACGACTGCCATAAAAATATTGATTGGCAATATGTAAGAGTGTATTTCCAAACCTTATTTCAATTACCTACCCTTTTTATTTCCGTGAAAACATGGGTGATTTTACTGCAATACTTACTTAATATTTCATCAAATGAGCTTAAACACCGTGGATTTATTTACAAATGATCCTAAGGCAACGTTCCGACTCGATCGTCAGATTAGCTCCATGTCATAATAATATTTCATAGTTTTCCGATTTGATACATATGTAATACATGCAACATTTTTCAGCTGAATCGGAAACCTGAAACTGGGTCAAAATTAACTTGAAAGATTTGATTACAGACAGACAGATAGGTACCAGGACAGGTGAATCTAATTTTACTCAGTTATTTGGTCAATCAAGGACAATTACTTAACTAACCATTAGCCACACTGCATTTTTTGAAATACCGAAGAAAATCGGGAATTTGTAATGTTTTAAACCAAGTTTACGTCAAAAATATTGATCATATCAGACACGTTTACTGCGTACGGAGTTAATGTGACCCCGTACATGTCCCTATGGTTAATTGATAAGTTAAGCTAATTGCCGCAGTAAACGTGTTAACTAATTTAAGTTCATTATTGAAAAGTCAAATAGAGTTGAATATTTCTAATTATATATTTTTTCCGTCGCTTCTAACTTTTTACTTATAACAGTTACAGAATAAACATGAATGTAAAAAATATGAGGAATTTTGTGTTGTATATTCTTTGGCACTTTAGGCACAATCGTTGAAAAATTATTTAAAAAATATAAAATTTTGCCAGGTTTAATTCAAGATGGCGGCTCACGCTCACATCCCCCAAGATCGAAAACTTGGATTTTTTTTACGCCTCCGTAGCTAAAGAACATACGTCAAAAATCGCTTTTGTATGTTTGCTCCAATGATATTTTATAAGTAGATAGGTTACAAGCACTCCAAAAGTGAAGCACTGAAACCACGATAATTGTATTGGTGCCCTTTTTGTAGTGGGTAGTCACTCGCGGGTCGGTCAACGAAACGCACGACGATGTCAAGGGTGAATATTTACAAGATTCACAAAAAAAATGCCGTCGTGTGTGATCAGAAAGTGCACCAATCATAGCAAAAAGTGCAACAAAGCGCAAGGGATCACATATCACCTGTAAGTACGCTGAAATAATTTAATTTTATCATTTTTATTATTTTATTTTTCAAATACGACGCCATCTTACTACCATAGAGGTCATTTGAATGAAAGAGACAAACTTACGTCTTTGACAATGAGAGTGACAAGGATAACCAACCTTCTGCGTGCTTAATCTGCGAGCGCCGAGCAGGCTCCGAGTCAATCCGAATCTAGCCGATGGGTTCACTCGGTTACGTTTAAAAATTAATCGCGCAAGTAACAAAAAGCTAGCTGTCTCTTTTTTTTGCATTATTGTAACTATGCCATCTCTTTTATGCAATCTGTTAATATGTGTGAGTATGTACACCGTACAGTGAGGTACCAATGTGTGCTGCTGCTTTCTTGGAAGCATATTTCTCAGCTGGCGAGTATGCGTATAACGTATCTTCTTATAAAATATCATTGGTTTGCTCCACCTTTTATAAGACAGAAATACCTAGTGCCACTAAGCTAAGTTTGCAGAGGTCAAAAAAAGGTTTTATTTCAAAAAATCATATGGCAATATATCACAAGAAATAGAATTAATTAGTCTTAATACTTGGTAAATATATTTCCGTTTCATAAGTATATAATGTGTCTACATACCTACTGAAATAAATATTTATTCAGGGCAGTCTTGCTCAGATCTAGTTCCAACCAAACTAAGCAATGCTTGTATACCTTTTTAAATATTATACTTAAATACATAGAAATTATCCAAGACCCTGAAGCAAATTGCTTGGTTTGGTTGAAACTATATCAATACGTAAGACTGAGCCAGATATTTATTTCAGTAGGTGTGTATCAGTAGCGTGGCGTAAAAGATATCCTTGGGCAAGCCGGTAGGAATCGAGTTCTTTGGACGCCACGCTACTGGTGTGTATACACATTTTGCACTAAAGGGTAGAATTATCGCTAAGTAAATAGCAAGGTTAAATAATCCTCTTACTCTAAAAATATATACGCATGTTGCCATATATGTATATATTTTTTAATAAAACCTTTTTTCGACCTGTGCGAACTTAGCGTAGTCCAGACTATAGACTGGATTATATAGACTGGACCATATCTAGTCATCGAGGAATGATTGTATGTGATGCAAGTTATCGAATGTGCGCTGTCCCAGTTTCCAATCACTGTCGATGCTACGATTATAATGTCAGATATAGATAGGCAAAAGCAAACGAGTAACGAAAGGCAGCAATATACTGTTACTGAGTCCATTATGACGATTCGAAGCATGCAAACTGACGAACGTATAGGTAATGTAGTTCTGACCATATATTAAATATTGTCAATAAAAAAAACTTTGTATGGGATCTACACTTAAGTATTATCAGTAAATTTTAACTGAGTGAAACCACTGAAATTTGGTAAAGGAGTCTTCTAAGATTACAGTAGGTATACAATACACACATTACTCTATGGGTATCATTTAATCAATCAGCAAAATATTCATATTTTGGTCAGCAGAAATATGTATTTGGTCAGCCAAAATAGCTAGTTGGTAAGCAACTTATGGTAAGCAAACATTTATAAATCAGGCTGCAATTAATGATATACTGATCTGCTCTAAATTATTTTGGTCAGCAAATTAAATATTTGAGCTGCATTAAGCGATCTACGGTAAATCAAATTTTGGTAAGCAATCAGTAGGTAAGCAATATATTTCATTTTGTTCATCAAAAAAAAGGGGGCAATAAAACCTAACTGGGCGCAACTATTCTGCCGCCAATCGTGTGCGCATTTTGTCATTCGGTAATTGTCAGCTGTCAAGTAGCAGGTGTCACTGTGATATATACAGGGTGTCACTGTGATATATACAGGGTGTCACTGTGTTATATACAGGGTGTAACTGTGATAGATACAGGATGTAACTGTGATATATACAGGGTGTCACTGTGATAGATACATTGTGATACTGTGATATATACAGGGTGTCACTGTGATAGATACAGGACAGGATGTCACTGTGATATATACAGGGTGTCACTGTGATCATACTGTCACTGTGTTATATACAGGGTGTCACTGTAATGTATACAGGGTGTCACTGTGATGGGCTCATATAAAATTGGTATTTCGATTTTTTTATACATCTCATAATGTTTAGAAGTTATATTATTTATTCACAACGTGTATTTTTTCGTTTTTAGGGTCAGCAAAAGAAATAACCCTAACCTACCTATTTTTGAGAGCCGTTTCGTTTTTAGGGTCATCAAAAAGAAAATAACCCTAACCTACCTATTTTTGGGAGCCGTTTCGTTTTTAGGGTCATCAAAAAAAATAACCCTAACCTACCTATTTTTGGGAGCCGTTTCGTTTTAAGGTCATCAAAAAAAAAATAACCCTAACCTACCTATTTTTGGGAGCTGATTCGTTTTTAGAGTGACACCCTGTATACATTACAGTGACACCCTGTATATAACACAGTGACACCCTGTATATATCACAGTGGCATCCTGTATTTATCACAGTGACACCCTGTATATAACATAGTGACACCCTGTATATATCACAGTGACACTCAGTATATATCACAGTGACACCCTGTATATTTCAATTAAACTGCTTACACACATGTTTTCTCTGCTGACAGTGACATCCTGTATCTATCACAATGACACCCTGTATATAACACAATGGCACCCTGTATATATCACAATGACATTCTGTATATATCACAGTAACATCCTGTATACATTACAGTGACACCCTGTATACATATAACACAGTGACACCCTGTATATATCACAGTGACATCCTGTATCTATCACAGTGACACCCTGTATACATTACAGTGACACCCTGTATATAACACAGTGACACCTTGTATATATCACAGTGACATCCTGTATCTATCACAGTGACACCCTGTATATAACACAGTGACACCCTGTATATATCACAGTGACACCCAGTATATATCACAGTGACACCCTGTATATCTCAATTAAACTCTCTGCTGACCAATTGTAAAATCTTGCTACCCAAGTAATTATTTTGCAGCTCGACTGTTTATTAGGCAGCCAAATGATAAAAAAAGCAGATTAATATTGGTTAAAATGTTAACCGTTTTTAAACTGTTTGCTGAACAAGAGTTGCCGCCCGATTTTATTTATTGCCAGCCAAATCTTTGTATGCTGCCCAAATGATTTAACTGCTTATTTTTTTTTGCGGATCAATTTTAATAACGGCTGACCAAAAATTTACTTTCCTTACTCTATTTCGTCTGCAAGCTTGAACATTGTCTTCAAACCTGCCCTGTAACTTTGAACTTACGATAACGAATTAACTGATCTATGGTAGTGATTGATGTGAGCATATAAATCAGACTGTCAGTCTAATCAAGTCTAACAGGAAGCGGCTAAGTCTTCGCGGAACTCGGCCGGAAGCGCGCACAAGTGCATGACCCGCCAATGTCGCGTCGAGGCGAGCGGGTTCGGTGCTCGGCGCGGTACCTATACGCCATGCCTTCGGAAATATATAGCCGTAAGTCTGACATACGGTACATTATTTTTCATCCCATCTTGCTCGAAAATCGAGTTGTTACACGGAGGTTTTGCGGGCCGTAAATGACCTATTACGCCCTAGGGCGTAATGTTTTTTTTTATTTGAATACGCTGGTTCTGTTTTACTCTTATTTGTCATGTTCAAAGGAAACGCCAACTTACTTTTTTAACTTTTATCACTGAAATATTTATTTAAAGAGAACTGTTATTGCAAATACATGGAAACACATATTTCGGTATATAATGGGACAATTCTGCCAGCGTCATGGTTAGACGCTACAAGTGATCGGTAGTGAAACGTCGTCCAAACGGTGCTGGTAGATGATCGGTTGGGATATCTAAAAATAAACACAAAACGATATGTTAGCATAACTACAACAAATATATGATTAGTATATGTATTTTCTTTCAACAAGTCTTTTTTTTAATTACGCACTTTATGCCGTAACGAGTTATAACTTAATATTAAAATCGTTAATAAATTTTGGCAGGACATAAACATAGGGAGTATTTACAAAAGTGAGAATGTAATTCAGATTAGCAGGAAGTTGAATAAAGTCAGAAAGGAAGTCGTAGAGAGAAGAGCAAGTATTAGGACAAAGATGTGGTTTGGAGTGCCTTCCTCGAGGCCGCATTCACATAACGAGTGCTCCCGAACTAGGAGAATGTTAACTCTTTAGCAACAGAAGTGCCAGCAGGGTGTCATTTATCGGCCATTCTCACGAAGTATGTCTGCGGTCACCTAATTACCGCGACGCTGTTTTCATACTAAATGTATCGAGACGCGGTAATTAGACGCAGTCATAATTCGTGAGAATGGCCATTATTAGGCAGTCACGTGTCAAAAACTACGACGTTTAGCTTTCACATCTCTTATTAAATGTATAAAAAGATTCGCTTCAGGAAAACTTCATGCTGGACAGTTTATTCGGCTATCTCTACTCTTTGGATCTCAGATTTTCCGAAGAACCTGTGATATTTATTTGACTGATGAATTTACAATAAGACATGACTGAATGTCAAATATAACTACTAAAAATATGTGTGACTTTTGAGCACGCACGTAGGTAGAGTTGTACATACTTTTGATTGCAGTTAGTGCAGGGAGAATTCGGCTAATGCCGCTAATGCTAAGTCACGTAATTTCGTGAACTACTTACGACTTGTTATTTACACAGTATTTCGCACGATTATGAGGCTGGAGTTTTAAAGGTGGCCTTTTAAAAGTTATTTTCAAGGCTTGTTAATGCGTTTCAAATAGGGAGTATTTATGAAGAAAACACCGATGTCAAAATTAGTTACGTACTTAGCCCTCAATACATTACTCCCGACCAACGCCCCTCCTTTAACCTTTATCACATTGCAGAATAAAAGCTATGAACCGATTTCCCAATAACTTAATAAAAGAGATAAAGAACATTTAGCTACAATGTACGTGGGAGTCAAACATTTGAGTAAACAAGGAAAATGACGAATAAATATTACCCGAGGGAGGGAGAATGAGTAGCTTCTATGAAAAGGTTTTTATTCAAATGTCAGTACGTCTGCAAAACTTCAACCTACGTTTAAAATCTATTCTTAAATAAACACTGATTTTATAAACTAAAAATTATAAAATCCGTGTGGGTTCGAAAATAGGATCAGGTAGCTCCCAAACATATTAACTGTAGCACTTACTTTTTTTAATGCTATTCAATTCGATTCATTTATTTTGCATGTCCAGGGTCTCTTTACTCTCTTTTCAGGTCTAATTCTACTCATGATCTCTGGTGAGAAGAAAACCGTCAAGAAACTCACCAGTTTCTCCTTGCGTTCGTTAAATAAACTATACGGTACCACTGGATTATAAGACCATTATAAGACATCATTTTGTCTCATAAACATCATCATCATCATTTCAGCCATAAGACGTCCACTGCTGGACACAGGCCTCCTCAATATACTTCCACATGGGCCGGATAGAAGCGACCCGCATCCAGCGATTCCCCGCAACCCTACCCAGTAGGCTTATGATGCTACGCTTTATCACGCGATAAATAAATGATAAAGCATCCGTCACGTTCTGACAAAAAGTGCGTGAGAGTGAGGGATGCTTTATCATTTATTTATCGCTCGACAAGGCGTAGCATCATAAGCCTACAGGTCATCCGACCACCTTGCGGGTAGCCGTCCCACGCTACGCTGATAAACATAAAAGATATTAAACCGAAAATATCATAGATATACATATAATTATATTTACATTATGTCGCCAACATTTCTAGGGCATTTCTCCAGAAATATGTCTGCGACTCATTCATCTGTCTCCATACATTTAGTATGAAAAAGGGCCAGATGAATTAGGTGACCGCAGACATATTTCTGGAGAAATGCCCTCTAGCCGTTTAAAGTATGCGGTACTCCACCGTGGGAGTCAACAGGGGGAGATTTATAAACAATCGCGAAATTCAAAGAGAATATTTTATATTAAGGTGATTCGAGACAATAGGTTTCCATACAAACATAAGAGGGTAATTGTTTGCTTCCAAGGCAATATATAATTTTAGCAAAAACGTTTAGTTTCAAATGATTGTTAGTATCATTTGAAACTAAACGTTTTAAAAAAGATAGCGCTGACCTTAAAAGCCCATTTACACGTTAATTCATGCATAAATGTGACGAGCTATGTACAGTTGAATTAATTTAAATCGACACATAAAAGAGAACAAAAATATCTGAACACGCTTTTACGAGTGTGCTACTGACAATAGGGTCGTGTTCAGATATTTTTGTTCCCTTAAGTGTGTAGATGTAAATGAACTCGACTGTACACTCAAGGAATTTGAATGTTTTGGTTAGCATAATTCTGAAATTGGTCATGTTACTATTTTCCGACGCAACGCGACGCGACTGATGACGACCCATGAACGAAAAAATTAAGAAGACGATTAAACTGCTAAACATTAATTTGGGTGTCCCTTATTAGGCATAATTTAAAAATTCTATTATGAAAACGCATAACAGTCTAGGCATAGGATGATTGAGCATACCGCTTAAATGGCATAATAATAAAAATGCATAAAAGTTGATTGGCATACCGATTGATTTGGCATACCTGAAATTCGCATAATATTGTTAGGTATACCGAACGCATAACATTAGGGTGCCATCTATTTCGCATTTTTTTTTTTGTCCGAATGTTCTATTTGCCCGAATACTATTTACGCATAATTTTTCTCTAGCTTTAACGGAAAATATTTTGCAAAATCTTTTACATCAGCCATTTAGAACATATTAGGTTAGGTTTTGGGGTGGGAAGCTGAGGTTGTATTTTGGAAGGTGACTTGATTTAGTGAGTCAGGTTATTCTATAAAATACCAAGTAAGTTATCTGTAGTGTCAGTGGCGAGACACGAGTATACACAGAGCCTCAGCCAGTCCGAGACATCCACGTCCCCGTCGTCCACCCTGGGACCTGCACAGCCACGCTGCCGCGTGATCGCCACCTATGAGCTGTGTTGCTAACGGATGCAGGGCACACAGGGCGACCGTTCTGCGCCCTATAACAGAACCAAATCACTAGGGAGGATACCCGAATCAAACCGAGTCAGTCTGCGGACTCTAAGGTGGCAGCCCCGCCAGTAGACTAGGGCACAGTGGGCTAATCACCTGCTAGCCTGAACCCCAACCGATTCAAGAAACCGAAACAGTGCAAAACCGGACCGATCACACACAAACGACCTTTGGCATGAAAATACGGACACTGATAGCTTATTGGAATGTACGAACGCTATACGATGACAGCAGACTAGCCCAAGCGGAAGCAGAGATGCTCAAATACAAACTGCAGATACTCGGCCTGAGTGAAGTAAGAAGGAATGGATTCGGGGAACTGAGAACATCCAAGGGATTAACTTTTCTTTACTCCGGCAAGGAGAACGAACACGAAACGCGGGAACATGGCGTAGGGTTGCTTCTTTCTCCAGACGCAAAGAAAAGCCTCTTGGATTGGAAACCGATCTCGGAACGAATTATCACTGCTCGCTTTAACTCAAGAGTCCGCAAGATCACCATTGTGCAGTGCTACGCTCCCACTAATGCTGCAAAGGAGGAAGAAAAGGACGACTTTTACAGTGCGCTTCAGACTACTTTGAAGAAGATACGTAGGCAAGATATTGTCATCCTGATGGGAGACCTGAATGCTAAAGTGGGCAGCGGTAACACCAATTGCGAAAAGCACCTAGGCAAACACGGACTTGGAACGCGCAATGACAACGGAGAACGGTTTACGGAGTTCTGCCAAAACAACGACCTAGTCATTGGAGGTACTCTTTTCCTACATAAAGACATCCACAAATATTCTTGGACATCACCCGATGGCGTCACCCGAAACCAAATCGACCACCTTGCTATCAGCCGTAGATGGCGAACATCGCTACTAGACGTGCGCAACAGACGAGGTGCCGACATCGACAGCGATCATCTAATGATGGTCGCCGGACTGCGCCTTAAAGTAGCGGCCGCGCGACAAGCAGCAGGTACTAGCAAGGTGGGACGTAGATACGACGTGGGGAAACTAAAGGGGCCTGACACTCAAAATAAGTTTGCCCTTGAACTTCGAAATCGCTTCGCCGACCTACCGTTAAGTGCTGATACTATAGACGAAGAGTGGAATCGCATTAAAGTGGTTTACCAGGAAACCAGCTCTTCTGTACTAGGGCACCCTTCTAAACGTCGCGAAGACTGGATATCACAGTCGACCTGGGACCTCATTCAGGCACGGAAGGAGATCCACTTGAAAATAGTTGCAACATCGAGCTGCACATAACAAAAAGCACACAAGTGAGTGTCACCAACGAAGTTGCCAAGCTATACTAGAAAAGTGGTTAGGTTAGGTTTGAACTACGACCCCAACAGAAACTAACTGCTACCAGAAATGTAAGTTAGGTTAGGTTTGAACTACAATCCCAACAAAAAAGAAAATTCCAACGTCCGATTAGGCGTTTTAAAATATCCTTTTTAATATATATAAAAAATAATGTTATACTTAGTACTATGCGTATTAATAGTATGTAAATTAAAATATGCGTTTTAAAATATGCATTTTAATATTATGCGAATATACAATTATGCATAACAACGGTATGCATTGTCAAAATAGGAAGATTTGCTGTATGAGTTTTAATATAGACCCCAATAATTTCCTTGAGCGCACAAAATTAAAAGGTAGTATTATGAAATGACCTCAGAACCTTACCTACTTATACATTTATCATATCGGCAATCAGCACAGGTCAGTGATTTTTTTTGCGGACGTTATTATTACGTTACCTTTACATTTTTATGTACCTGGAAATGCACAATTCCAGAATTTAATCGGTCGTATCCACTTGGCTCCAGTTTTTTATAGGCATAAATTACTGAACGTTATTTTTCCATAGACTTAGTACCTAATACTACTAGTACTAAATAAATGTATTTTATGCCACACCTAGCCATAAAGTGGCTTTCTGGCCAAGTGTAGACATAAAATTATGTAAACAACATGGGAGGTAATAAATAAAGCCCTCGATCGCATATTTACGTCCCTCGCTTGCAGCTCGGGCCGCAAACTTCTGCGATCGCAGCCTTTCTTTGTATTACCACCCTAGTTGTGTAATGTACTATTCTTTCTTTCTTTCTAATACGATTCTTTCTCAGGCCATTGATATGGGACATTCTTTATTTTACTGCACTTGATGTGAGGTATACTATTAAAAGCTTACCTACTCATACCTACCTGTTGGCTAGTGTAGCTAGTTATTTTTCACGACATCGATCGAGCTAAAAACAGTTCACATTCGTGCATAAATGAAATCAATATTATGTACATATCACCAAAATCTCGGGCTTGCTTGTTAGCCTATTTAAATTTCTTTTCGGTATTGTTTGTAATAAATACTTAACAAAAAGTTTATAATTTTGAACACCTTTATTAGCTTGTTTGTTAACATTCAAAGACCCCATGCGTTTGGTGATTTATCTATGTATACTATATCAGCCACGGACATCCACTGCTAGTGCTAAACATACCCCATAGACAAGGTAGAGGTATAAAGACAAACAAGTAGTCCAACTTCGGCCGTTTAAGAGCGCGCGAAACGCATTCACACAGACGCGCGATAGCGAGTGTGTGAGTGCGATCCATACTGCATATTCTTACGCATTCTTAAAACTTTGCTTGTAGTGCGTTCGTACACGGCGCGCACCCATTCAAGCGCGCGATGTACTTTTTGTAGGAAAAAATATTACTGCTACTTATTATACTGTGCCATAGATCGCCACAGAGGTGCGCTCTAGTGCAGATAGCATCCACCGACTACCCGCTACTCTCACGAGGTCGAATGTCCTCCGATACTGGGGTCGTCCCGCGCTGCGCTTGTCTATCTATGCAATGGAATAGGCTATGCACGGAGCTACCCTGCGCGATTGAATCACAAATAATGATATCTTCAGAAGAACCAAAGACATAGCTCGCAGGATTGGACGGTTGAAGTGGCAGTGGGCAGACTTTGTAACCCGGAGAACGGATAACCGTTGGGACAAATAAGTCCTGGAGTGGCGACCACACATAGGCAAGCGCAGCCCGGATTTATCTATAAATATAACTAAATATTTTTACTAAGAAAACCCCGACCGCGGTGCACTTTAAAAGTGCATAAAATCCGCCATTTTGTTTATTTTAACAAACTTCATACCCTTCATAACGTGACACTCGCGCCATCAAGACGAATCTAATGATGTATCATTTATCAAAATCGGTTGTGCCGTTGAGTAGTTACGAGCGGACATAGGAACGGACATACATACATACATACAGGTTAAACACATAACCCTCCTTTGGGCTTCGCCGCAGTCGGGTAAAAATGCAACTAATTGTGATAAAATATAACTTTATAATAAATAATTCAACCACTATTGCGTTACCATTTTAAATTTAACTTTTTTCTACATCAATAGCATTTAACTGGGCATGGATAAAACGTTAATAAAACGGCAATCGAATGTGACAGAACCATTCTCACGAACGCCCACTCCGAATTACAATTCTGACTCCCACCCACGTTTGATTCATATACTCCGCTCTATTCATAGTCAAAGTTATACCAATTATTTTATATATCTCAAAGCCGTTCAAGATTGCGGCATTACAACTGTAACCTAAACTTAATAAGTTTATCCCAATTAATGGCATTTGTATAAAGGCAGAATCGGTGACACGAACATGTCTCTCATTACGTAACACCCACGAACGGACCGAATTGATTTTTGTTACCACCAACGAAACCTCCAGCGCGCAGGCGCGAAACCACCACTCACACGGCCACACTGACCCTCCACACAGACGCACTTATTGATTTTTACGTTGAAGGAAATTAAACTCTCTATAGTTGACAGAAGGTCCAATATTAAATTAGGGTGAAATATAGATGATATTTTTAGATAACGCGTTCCTATTACGGCGAACCAACGCGCCCTCTTCCATACAAATCGGGAAACCTGGCCGCGGAAGGTTTTCTCGTCTAAATATATTTTCGGAAAATTCGCGTTTTATATAAGACTGCCGCTGTGAAATGCGGTTATATGTTCGTTTTTAATCGTATGTGTTCTACGGATATCGTTTAGTGCGTTAAGGGTAGCTATTGTCCGTTAAAGACGCTACTAAAAATAGAATCGTGCCCGACAGATTTGTAGGAAAATCTTGTGCGAGGTTTCCATTCATAAATTCTATCATTTGGTGTCCGGTCGTGTCGGAGCATAATTAAATTTTATCGGTGAATACACGTTATTGGCTGGAACGGAGTGACCAATCAATACAAGCGTCACCTTTGAAGAAGTTTTCGTCGGGAAAGTATCGAAAAAAGACAAAATGTAAGTCATTGTGTTTTACTAGCTGAAAACGATTTTATATTAATGATTCCGTCTTTATTTATACTGTTTACTTCTGTGCATAATTCACACAAACTAATTAGTATGTATTATTCATCCCTCCCTAGTCGGTGTATTTAGATACATCGCATTGCTATCGTATGAAAATTCTCGTGGACCCGATACGTGAAACTCTTTTGATCTCACATTTCAGACGTAACGATACATAGATTTGAAATATGTTCAGTCTAAAACTCAAAACCAACATTAGACACTAATACTACGCATTTAAAATAAGTCTGATTCATTTTTAAGCGGCGTTTCATAAGTATGAAACCTTTTATAATCAGCCAGTCATTTTATTTGCAAACAACTTGGACAATGCAAACAGATGGCTGCCAAAACCCGACCAGCTGTTGGAACTGTGCCCAGAAGTAGCAACAGCGCTAGGTTAAGTGAGGCTAAGTTGTGTCGCGTGCCAAATGAGCTTCATTATCGAAACACACGTTTCGAACATACTCCATTATTATTCTCGTTTTTATTTAGCACCTGCAAGATTTTTTTAAATATATATGAATTCAAATATATCAGTAGGCTTATGATGCTATGCTTTGTCGCGTGATAAATAAGTGATTAAGGATCCGTCACTCTCACACACATATTGTCAGAACGTGACGGATGCTTTGTCATTTATTTATCGCGTGACAAAGCGTAGCATCATCATAAGCCTACAGTACCGTCTCCAATTTATCTGCTTTGCCACAGAAGCACAGATTGCACTGATTATAATAAAATATGCTGAATAATGATCTAAAACTTCGTGAAGGTGTATAATTATCGTTATAGCTTTTACATTTTACAAAAGAGGCAAAATATTAGATTAAGTATAAGAAAAAATGTGTTCCTTTTTATATTGTGATTTGTTAGATATTTTTATTTTATTTTATTTATTATAAGTTTATAACAACCCTCTTTTGTGTCTGAAATATAAGCCATTGCAAATTGTAGCCTTCTGCACACTGTAAACGAAGTTAAACACAAAATCGAAGCAGCTTTAAATAGGTACTAAACGAAGACGTTGATCGTCTGCTTATTGATTGACTGAACTGTTTAAGATTGCAATTTTAATGATTTGCATTTTTTTTGAAAATCATGTTTTGACACTTTTAGATAGTACTATTATAGTGTAAAAGTGTCAAAACTTGATTTTCAAAAAAAAATGGAGTTACGAGGTTTGCGATTTAGGCCGACGACATCAATTATGTTTGAAATGTGTTTTATGCCACACCTGGGCATAAAGTGGCTTTTTCCGAAAAAATAGTAATACTTAGGTACCATGTTAAATAGTAATACATATTAACTACTATTTTACACGTTTAATTAGAAAGTTTTTCTACTCCTGTAGAACATACATAATATGACTTCAGAGAAGTCTATATATACTCTATTCCCCATAACAGCACTAGTGTCGTTATAGTCGCAAAACGATACTGCTAGCAGCCACAGACAGACTTCTAAATCTAGGTTAAACTTAGGTTAAGCGCTCAAGTCTAACTTTACGATAAAAATGCACAACTACCAACTTAACAATCAATGAAATTCCTACGGTTTTTAAGAAAAACAAAACTTTCCGAACTAAATTCATTGATGCCAATATAAAAAAAAGTATTTTTAATATCGTCACTGCGTGTCACTAGCGAGTATACGTAAAATTAAAAAAAGTTTACCATAGATACATACTGTCAGTCATATGTCATATTTGCCTTGTTTGCTCATAGAAACACAGTTTCAAAGAAAAATGTTTAATTTTGTATTTTATATTTTAAAACCTAGTCGTAGAAAAAGTATTATATGCAACGTTGTATAATTAAGTCAAAAACGCTCGAGGTCAGGGATCGAAATGAAGCTTAGTCCTTTTAAATAATGAATTGTTTTTTTAATAAATTAATACACTGAGAAGCAATACGGCCGTCTTAAAAACAGATGCGACGCAGTATGGATCACTGAAACAAAAAAAGGGCTGCTGTGTTTATGTTAGCTACTAGGTACCACTAAATTTGCTCTGCATAGCAACTACAATTATGTATTAATTTTTGCATAGGTACCTAATTTAATAAAACTAACACGCCCCCTCATTTGCGATACTCGCCGCCGCGGCGGCTCGTATCGCAACTCGTGCCATTCGCATTTTTTGCACCTACTTATACAACTGTTGCATAAAATACTATTTTCTACTCCTGTTCTGTTATCTGTCTTTTACTTAGTCACGAACACTAATATAAGAACATACATAATATGAGTTCAGAGAAGTCTATACTCTATTCCCCATAACAGCACTAGTGTCGTTATAGTCACTTTACGTTATTGCTAGCAGCCACAGACTTCTAAATCTAGGTTAAACTTAGGTCAAGGATTAAGCGCTCAATTTTAACTTTAGGGTAAAAATGCACAACTACCAACTTAACAAACAATTAAATTCCTACGGTTTTTAAGAAAAACAAAACTGTCCGAACTAAATTCATTTGATGCCAACATTAAAAAAGTATTTTTAATTTAAGTATATTTTAAATAACATAAAAAGTTTACCATAGACACATACTGTCAGTCAAACGTCATATTTGCCTTGTTTCCAGGTTATGATTAATTTTGTATTTTATAATTTAAAACCTCGTCGTAGAAAAAGTATTGTATGCAACGTTGTATAATTAAGTCAAAAAACGCTCATTGCGTCTCTATTTGCGATACTCGCCGCATTCGCGGCTCGTATCGCAACTCACGCAATTCGCATTTTTTGAACCCAGTTATCAGTTATCAGTTCGTTTATTGCTTTCATAGGTTTACATAGGTCTTACATTTCTAACAGCTCAGCTATGAAACCCTGTAGGGCACTGCAACATGTAATTTATACATTTTTTAATTAATGATATATTATATTATTAATTAAATACATATTTAAGCCTAACTAACTTTAAATTCTATAACAATACATTATTATATAATACAATACCAAAGATGAGATATATTAATTGCTTAATCGTATTATGTTTTCACAAAATATGATTGCGGTTGTACCACGTCAGTATTAGACCGAAGCTTTCTTTTAAAGATGGACGGATCTAAGTATATAAACTAACCGAGTTGATCAAAGTTAGGTACCTAAAGAATAAAATATTTATCTTTACTCTTTATCGTCGAAGAAGTCTTGCAGGGTGTAATAACATTTTTTTACCAAGAATTCTTTTACAGATTTGTTGAATAGCTTTTCTGATTCTATATTTTTTAGGTCATCGCTGATTTTATTATATACTTTTTTCTACTCCTGTACTGTTATCTGTCTTTTACTTGGTCACGAACACTAATATAAGAACATACATAATATGAGTTCAGAGAAGTCTATACTCTATTCCCCATAACAGCACTAGTGTCGTTATAGCCACTTTACGTTATTGCTAGCAACCACAGACTTCTAAATCTAGGTTAAACTTAGGTCAAGGATTAAGCCCTCAATTTTAACTTTACGGTAAAAATGCACAACTACCAACTTAACAAACAATTAAAATCCTACGGCTTTTAAGAAAAACGAAACTTTCTGAACTAAATTCATTGATGCCAACATAAAAACAAAAGTATTTTTAATATATTTACTGCGTGTCAACTTCATTTAAAAAATAAAAAGTTTACCATAGACACATACTGACAGTCATACGTGATATTTGCCTTCTTTGCAGGTTATGCCTTGTTTGTATTTCATATTTTAAAACCTGTCGTAGAAAAAGTATTGTATGCAACGTTGTATAATTAAGTCAAAAAACGCTCATTGCGTCTCTATTTGCGATACTCGCCGCATTCGCGGCTCGTATCGCAACTCACGCAATTCGCATTTTTTTAACCTTCTTATACAACTGTTGCATAAAATACTATTATCGCCATCACGTGTGGACTTGTACTGTGTAGTTTTAATTTTGAATTTATTGTTCGTATCAGGTTGTTTTTATATCTGGATTCATAACGCCTATGTATTTCTCCTACTTTACTGAAATAAGTGGGGTATTTTCGAACGAATTTACAAATTTCAAAAATATAAATTGAAGTTAACGTTAGGATTTCAAGCTTTTTGAAGTGGGGTATGCAACTATCGGGGCATCTAATGTTTGCTAGTATTCGGACACATTTTTTTTGGAGAATAAACAGTTCATTCACGTCCGTGCTGTTTCCCCAGAGAATTATACCGTATTTTAACCGGGAATAACAGTACGCATAATATGCAGAGAGGGCAGATTTAAGGTCAGTCGATCGTTTTAATTCTCTAAGCGCGTAAGTAAACTTTGAGACTTTCGATGCAATCTTTTTTATATTAGCTTTCCAGTTTATATTGGAATCTATGTCCACGCCAAGGAGTGTAAATGTGTCTACGCATTCTAATTTTATGCCATTGAAGGAAAAATCTATTTGTAAAGGTGCTTTTTGGTAAGGTCTGAATTGCATTAACTTGGTTTTTTTAAAGTTTATTTCTAAGTTATGGTCGTTCATCCAATCAGTTATTTCTGTTAATACATTGTTGAGATTTTGGTGAAGAGTTTGGCTGTCTGAACATGCTGTTAACACGGATATGTCATCAGCATATAGTACGCACATTTCATTGATAATTTTTGGAAGGTCGTTAATAGGTATATATTAGGAATAATAAACATCCAGTGACGCTTCCTTGAGGGATAGAATTCTGTACATGTTGCACTTCCGATCGAACATAATTTATAGTCCCGGTTTCGTATTCGACATTTTGTAGTTCCACGTATTGTTTGCGATTTTCTAGATAAGACGTAAACCATTTATGGGTTGTACCCCGCACACCTATCCCGTATAGTTTATCTAGAAGGATTTTAAATTGGACCTTGTCGTACGCTTTGGACATGTCTAATAAAATACCGATTGCATATGTTTTGTTATTTAATATATCTAAAACTTGTTGCATGTACTTGTACGTCGCTAAAACGGTGGAGCGATTTTTACGAAATCCATTTTGACTTTCGTCAAAAATTGAGTATTTTTCGCAAAAGGAATAAAGTCGTTTACACATAGCTATTTCGAATATCTTTGACGATGTCGGGAGGAGTGATATGGGGCGATAATTACCAGGGTCAGTTTTGTCTCCCTTTTTTTTGTAGATCGGTCTAATTATAGACGTTTTTAATAAGTCTGGGAATATTCCGTCTGCAAAAGATTGATTAATAAGCATTTGGTAAGGTACTGTGAGCTCTTCTACACACTTTTTTATCAATATAGGCGGTATCTCGTCTATTCCGTGACTACGTTTGTTTTTTAATGATTTTATGATAGCGTTAACTTCTCGCTGCTCGACCGGTCGGAGGTACATGGAGTTGGTGGTGGGCTGGAGCACGGGCCGGCCGCGCGGCAGCGGTTGCGGCAGCCCCTCCGCGGCCCCGCGCCCCCGCCAACCTTTCCCACTGATGCAAAAAAACAGTTGAGCGCATTTGCAACCTGCTTAGGGTCAGACGTTAGCTTGTTATGGATCGCCAACTCGATATTTTGTTTTGATTTTATTTCATTTTTGTTTGTACGCTCCCTAATAATTCGCCACATGGACTTTGTTACGTTTTCAGATTGTTTTATTTCTTTTGTGTACTGGTTTTTCTTAGAATTTACAATTGACCGTTTTAATATTTTTTCGTATTGTTTATAATGTTTTCTAAGTATGGGATTTTTTATGTACGTAACTAGGATTCTAGATAATCTTTTGTTTTTACAAGATATTTTGATACCCTTAGTTAGCCACCCACCCACTTATACAACTGTTGCATAAAATACTAATATTATATCAATTTTTTTTTTATTTTACACGAAGTAATTACTACATAAAACGCTTACATGATGTGACGTTCTCATTAATAAGTTACCACCAACCTCCGAGTGTTTCCTTCACTAACAAACATAGACGTGGGTTGTACAGACTAATAAATGCTTACTTTGACTTTGTAGCTTCTCTGAGCGCCTTGTTCTCGGTTATTACGACTCTAAGCAATGTGTAGGTGGATTAAACGCTAGCTAATTGAATAAAACAAGGTACACCTTACTGTACCGAAGAACGGTGCTTCCATAATCGTGTTATGATAATTTTCCTCCACTCATTATTAATAAATGAAGCTCTTACAGATTTGCTAATTATTTGAAAACTAGCGACCCGCCCCGGCTTCGCACGGTGTTTCTCTATTATATTATGCATGTATTATACGTATAAACCTTCCTCTTCAATCACTCTATCTATTAAAAAAACCGCATCAAAATCCGTTGCGTAGTTTTAAAGATTTAAGCATACATAGAGACAAACATAGGGACAGAGAAAGCGACTTTGTTTTATACTATGTAGTGATAGTGATAGTGATTTATATCGTTACTTTGTTTGAGAGAAATGTTATTTATACTTAGCTTTGTCGTCGAACATGTTGAGATAAAACCTCTTTCTATTCCGTTTCCACGGGTACGATTTGGTTCTCTATAAAGAATTAATTATATTACATTGGCGAATCTACCCCCAATAGTTACAAGCTCAGGATTATAGATATACAATTCTGTACTTAGTGTGTTTATAATATTTGAAGAGGTCCCTTTCTCCAAGATCCTGATCTGGTGCCATCTGGCAGATATACCCTGTCAAACAAAAAAGCGTAGGTAGTTGCAATGGTAGTTGAATGGCCCGGACATGCGCCCTTCCAGCAGAGGTCGTGGGTTCGAATCTTGGCTCGTACTACTTAATAAGTTTTTCGGTGAAGGGAAAAACATCGCCGGAAACCAGCATACATCAGCGAAGAAATTCAAGGGTGTATGTGAAGTCCCCAAACCGCACTGAGCCAGCCTGGGGACCAACTCTCAACTGAGAGTAGGCCTGTGCCCCGTAGTGGGACTTGTATAGGCTGGTGATGATAATGTAACAAAAAAGTGCCAAATTGGTCCAACTAAAACGTTTTTGAGTAATCGAGGACTAAAAACCTCTCTGCTTTTGATGTCGATGAAAAGCTAACACTAAACACTTCAAATCTTATTTTTTCTTACTCAGCATATTGAACGCGTGTTGGCGTTTACTTTAAAGATATCGTATGACACTTACTCTGGGCCATGGGACGACGAAGGACTTAAAACCCGAGCCCCGAGGGCAATCCTATCAATTTTCAAAGGTCACCACTGCAGTTTAGGGTTACTGTATAGAAGGGTGTGATAAACTCCATTACTCTGCCGTCATAACCTTTACTTTATGGAAACTCATTGTAAAAAGTCGCCTTTTATAGACACTGACGGCAGCATTACGACCATGTTTTAATTCAAAATTTTAACTTTTAACAACATATTTTTTGATAAGAACAAGTTCAATGTGATCAACTGAATAAGCAACCTACAAAATGAAACTATCAACATTATAATACTTGACAACCTATTTTCTATTTTGAACCATTTTCCATACTATAAATATTTCACGAACATCATTGTCGGAACGTGTTTATTTTGTAAAGAAACAAAGTTTCAAAGTGAGATCCACTGTTTTTCATCCCAGAAAAATGTACGGTTCCAAAATACCCACAAACATACTACGTCTGCCACGTATTTATGCGAAGCCGCAGGAAAATCTACTTAATAATCCTACAATTGGGTCATAAACGAGGCGTTTAAACCGCGTCAATTCTGTGGACACATTTTGTCGAAATCTCTACTGATTTTAATGGGATACCAGACCATTTATTAGAATGCTGGGATCACTACTAAATAGATCAAAACGCCAAAAAAATTGCAGGGATATGCGACGGCAAAAATGTGAGGAGTCCACAAATTTGAGGCGGTTTAAACGCTCGATTTAACGCTACGATATGTGCTTTTGGGTCGATTTTTGAACCAATTACCTAATATAAGTGCTCGACACTGTCCCAAGTAGTAGCCATCTTGAATGTTAAGTTATTAGCAATAGAGGTGACGGCAGGGTGTCGACTATTGGGCATTCCCGTGTCGAGCACTAGGACGTTTACCTTATAACAAACATACCCAGCTTTCGCCTTACTGAAGTCAATTAACCCGAGAAAGCTACGTGACCAAAGTCAACAGTCAGCCAATCGCTTATCATGTGCCACACAAACGGAAACTTTATTGTCGAACACACGGAATAAAAAAAATTCTGTTCTGTGGTCGAACATAATTCTGGCCAACATCAACACGGCAGGTAGAAAGTAAATCAAGATAAACACGACCCAAATTATTGAGGCTTACTCAGTATTAACTCTGTTTATTTGTCAAATATACTCGCAAGTACAGGGTTGTTACAAGCGCATTTCACTTAATTATGCCTCCGACTAAGGATATTATGTGTTAATTAATATATTTAGGTACCATAGGCAAACAAGTTGGAAAACACCTAAAGGACTTTAAGGTGATTCGAGTCGGTCGGTTTACCGTACAAACAAGGAGAGGATCATCATTCGTTTGAATGATGACCCTTTTTTGTTTGTATGGAAAACTGACCAACTTGAATCGCCTCATACCTTATGGGCCGATACAGACGGAGTGCAACCCAACTGCAACTCCCTACTATTTGTATGGGAACTGCATCACAACTGCACGCCGACTGCGCAGTTGTGATGCAGTTCCCATACAAATCGTAGGGAGTTGCAGTTGGGTTGCAGTCCGTCTGTATCGGCCCTATATATTAACAACTAATAACCTACTTGCTGTAAAAAAGTAACAATTAGGTTATGACAATGGGGATAACCTGTTTACTCCAATCAATTAATCCGGTGTGTTCGAGAAATCGATATAAACTTTTGTCTACTCCTGTACTTTTTTCTGGCAATTATACAGCCACGACCATTAACATAAAGACGTACATTAATAAACCAGAAAAAGTTTATAGTCTATTTCCCATAAACGCACGCTAAACCGTATCGTTATGTCGCTATAACCGCATCTATTTGTGCCACAGGCTGCAAAACCTTAGATCTTCAGGCCATATTTGGTGCGTTCCAGATCAACATTAATTATTCTACCAACATTAGTACCAGGTTATTTAATACGATTTCAATTAAAAAATAATTCGTCGGAAAATAAGTACCTAACTAGAGCGCGACCGTCAACCTCAGTCGCCGTCAATATTATTATCAGATTTGAAAATCGGATAATAATGATATAATTAATTGTTCAAATACCACCAAATGAAATGAAAAATTTGTTTTCCATCACTAAATTACACTGTTGTCGTCAAACGCCAAGCGAATAACCACATTTTTACTAAAAAAAAACCCGACCGCGGTGCACTTTGAATCTGCATAAAAAAATTTGTTTATTTTAACGAACTTCATACCCAGTGACACTCGCACCATCAAGACGAATCTAATGATGTATCATTTATCAAAATCGGATGTGCCGTTAAGCAGTTACGAGCGGACACAGGAACGGACATACATACATATAGGTCAAACACATAACCCTCCTTTGGGCTTCGCCGCAGTCGGGTAAAAATGTTACACTCTTGGTATTCATACAAATGGACGAACTATTTCCCTATCTCGATATATTTCTGTAGCCTTATTATTATTTTCTGTCCACGAGGCTATAAAAAATATATTATACAGTGAATCTACACGAAATTTAAAACCGGAATACCAAAATTTCATCATAATAACTATTTGTTTCTGTAATTAATTGAGAAAACAATGAAGCTCGAAAATAAATTCTGACAGAACGGGTAGGTAAAGTATTTGATATCTCGAGAAAACTTGTTTATCAAAGTTTTCTCGAGATATCAAATACCATTGTGCTAATAATTGAAAGTTTAAGAGAGGTACCTACGTAATTGACGAGAAACTTCGACTTCCCTCGAATTTTGTTAACAAATTACTCGTACTAGTTTATTGGTGTTATTATATTGCAAATAACGACCTCTATCGACCGCACAAGGTGAAGGACATCATAGATAATTGTAGTCTCAAAGAGCGTAAACGCCTTCTTTACTCTATGTTCATAGCCATTAAATGACACACTGCGAACTAATAGTGTGCAAGTTAATCGTGGTCAGTCGCTGCACCGTGGCTGCACAGTATAAATACATTACTCAAAATACTCGCAGTAAAGTTGCACTTGTGATTGCATGTCACTAGCACCTTTGTGTGACCAAAACAAGCCACACCGAGTATTGGATACAACCCAAGGAGCACACAATGACTGTTGCAAAAATCGGACCAGGTGGGGGCCGTGGCGTTCCCTGGGGTCGAACCAGGCCGCTTGGCCGGACCACCTTGCTCTCAAGGTGGTCCGACCAAGCGACCTGGGCGCCTGGGATCGAACCAAGTCGCTATGAATAAGAGCAAATACAGCCATTGTAGGTACCTCCAATTCGAGTGCTATAGGCACTTGTCCCACCGCTGGCAAGTAAACGAGTAATAAAATTGGATCTGGAAAGGTCGATCGATCTCAGTACCCCGTCAGGCCGCAATAAACTGTTTGGTACTCGCCCAATTTTACTCGCTTACTCGCCAGCGCGGCGCGGCGGTGGGACAAGTGCTATAAGTAATCTTGTGCGCTACGTGGGAAGTGCCTGTTCACTATCTGCACAGTGGCTGGTAACGTATAACCTTATATATTTGTATGACGTTATAGTTATAATTACGACTATACATAGAAATATGTAACATTGTAAATAGACGAACAGCAAACCGCAACTGACCCGTAGGACCTCTAAACGGATTAGGCACTTGTTCCACCACCGGCGCGGCGAGTAAGCGAGTAAATGTAATTGGGCCAGTAACAGTTCATTGCGGGCTGACAAGGTACAGTGTGGTCGATCGACCTTTCCAAATCCGCAATGTAATGCTACTCGCCCAGTTTTACTCGCTTACTCCAGTCAAGTGCCATAACGCCGGAGCGGAGGTTTTTCAATGGTTGTCTAAGCTCAATGAAGATCTATAATATTCCTATAATTTAAGTCATAAACTGTTTGACATATACATTGATCACTTTATTGTCCCATTTACATATAGGAAAACATGTACCAAAACTAAGTAATAATCAATGATCTCAAAAACTCCTATCTATGAATATTTAGAATGCCAGATGCCAGGTAAAATAAAATAAAAAACCGGACAAGTGCGAGTCGGACTCGCGCACCGAGGATTCCGTACAAATTCGTAAGTAGACACGTGAATAGTTCAAGAAGAACTGTACGGCGCTTAGTTTCGTAGGCAAATAGGTATTGTATGTGTTACGATTTTTGCAAATTTCTAAAAAACTGTGTAGGCTGTAATAATTAGAATAATATTAATTACCTATTGGTAATTATTACAGAATTTTCTGTTCAGTAACTTCGAAGATAAATGGGGGTATGGTATTTTTTTTAACGTGTCGTCCTAACTCAATAAGTACATTATTAAGAAAACAAATAAAGTGGTTTTGGAATCTACAAATTAAACCCTTTTATTTGATACCCCACTTGATATAATATCCTTACTTTTAATTGTCAACGTCCCATTTCGGCCACCTTTACAAAAAAAGTAAAAAAGGTACAAACAGAGTCGCACCATAAGGGTTCCTTTTTTACCATTTTGGTACGGAACCCTAAAAAGGTTAGCAACTATAAGTAATAATAACCACATTTTTACTTAAAAAAAAACCCGACTGCGGTAAAAAATACCGCGTATTAAAGTGCATAAATCTGTTATTCCTTTTTTACGATTTTTTTGTACCTAGTGACACTCGCGTCATCAAAATTAATCTAATGATTAGAGATGGGCTGACTAGTCGGGAAGGCCGACTATTCGGCATCATGTGTAATCGGCCGATTAGTCGGCGACTAGTCGGCAAAAAATGCCGAATATTCGGTACTATTGCCTAGCGGAGAATATAGGAGACAGAATAAATTAAACCATATTTTTCTAAATTATTTTTATATTTTTACGTACTTTACTCAAATACAAAAAAAAAAACAACTTATAATTAAAAACTGATCAAAACACGAACGCGTGACAACAAATGGCGAGGAGACGAAGTGAACCGAGCGTTTCCGATTGCACCCGCAATGCCGACTAGTCGGCCGATTAATCGGCAAATTGAGAACCGATTAGTCGGCCGACTAGCTAGTCGGCAAAATCCGTAGTCGGCCCATCTCTACAAATGATGTATCATTTATCAAAATCGGATGTGTTGTTGAGTAGGTACGAGCGGACATAGGAACCACGGAATAAAAAAAAACAGTTTTTTCTGTTCTGTGATAGGAACGGACATACATACTTACATTTATACAGGTTAAACACATAACCCTCCTTGTGGGCGTCGCCTCAGTCGGGTAAAAAGGCACTCCCACTATTACCTATTTTATACATATAATTTTTGAAAAGTGCTTGAGCGTGGCCGCAAAATTGTACGTCATACCTATTCGTCCCTGTGTAAACGATCAGCGTAATCGTCCTAATGAGCATCCAATATCGTCGTCGATAAGGCCGGCAGTGTGAGTATAGCGATTGCACGTTACAGGGCGACTGAGGGCGGACTGGCGCCTGCCGGCGACGGCGACATGCCCGTGGGCGGGCCCAAGACGCCCCAGCAGATCGCCGCGCAGCGCCGTCTGCAGCAGACACAGGCGCAAGTTGACGAGGTATTTACACTAAACTAATCATAATCTTGGCTTTGTAATAATAACACATAAACTAAAATATGGATTTAAATTTTCTCGATTTTTACTCATTATTATGACGAAACGGGACTTAATCGCATGAAAACATGACAAAACTTGCGCGGCTAGAAGATGTTGACGCCCGCCTATGCAGTCACGTCACAGCTAGGGCGTGCAGAACCGGGAAATTTTAGTATGAGAGAACCGCGAATATATATGGCAAATTTTTACGTGATTAAGTCTTAGTTTATTATCTTGGTTACTGTCTCCGGAAAATTGCCACGATTTCTTATAAGGCGCTTAGCGAAAGAATTTTGATAACTTTATTATATCCCGTTTAACTAAGTTGGCACATTGTTTGTACCCGTAGACACCAGCCTCAACTGTCACATGTAATATGAAGTAGGTAGACGAGATACTTATTTGCTCTTAGCTCTCTAGCAATAATAACGCGTAAACTAATCACAGCCTACCCCGAAAGAAACTGGTATGCTCTGCCATAAGGCAACCTTTAAGTAAAGGGACTACATTGAAATATACGTTTAAACAAACCATTTTTATGAATTAGTTCGTACGGCATTTAATTTGAGAAGTAGGTATATAAGATAAATCTCTCAAACGCGTGCCTAAGATGCCCTCTAGAGATCTTATCAATCCGCCATATGGCTCGCCACGTTGTTGACTGCCCGTAGTACTAAATTATGGCGACATTCATTTATTTACCTTGAAACTGTACTATTGTTCAAGTAATAAAGAAACATGCTAATGTTAGAATATATTCAGAGCAAAGATAAAATATTATACACTTGGATTCTTATTTAAATTGCTGGAAATAATACTTGTTACCACAAAACACTACGTTACTGTATTTACATACCACTCTAACGTTTCTAGTTCCTCTGAAATCAACTAAGTGAGTCTAATTAAATGACCACGTAACAGACCTTCAGCCTTTGAAGTTTGAACTCTCATAGTCATAAAGGCAACTCTATATAAAGCTACTTTTAGTTAGTTTAGTATAATATTTTTCATCACACTTGCTCGAATTACCACTGCGTTACCAGTCCCCGTGACGCCTCCAATTTAGTGTCCACTGCGTTACAAAAAAATTGTTTTTTTTTATATTCATAGGCCTATTTTTTGTATACATATTTCCACAAAAGTTATCATTCAGGGTGAGCGTATGCTATTCTGAATAACAAAATAATATGTTTTTTGGATATTATACTAACGGGTAAGAAATTCTGCGTTAAAATGTATAAGGGCCATTTTATTAGACATCAAAAAGAATTTTGGCCCATCTGATACCGTTCTCGAATTCTAGCTTATTAAGTTTTATGCAAAAAAACCGCGTGTTTCAACCGTAATGAGAGGCAACAAGAAGCGGTTAAAAACTTTCTTGTAAACAAACTTTTCACAAACGTTGTAGGTAAATTAATGAGACAAATCGACAACCAGTCAACCACGGAGATTATCGTTATAAACAAAGAGGTCCCAACTAATGTAAAAAAAACAAAAGTAATAAATCTAAACAATAACAGAAGCAGAGAGTACAAATGTTAAAATATATTATTTTGATAGTTTTGTTTTTCTTTGTTATTATAAGCACTTAACTATTGTAGGTCGATTCTACATCAAATAATTATATTTCGAGAAAGTCCCTCCTTTCATTCCACCCGGTATAAAATAAGCAAAAAATATATGGGAAAATCTGAAACTATAAGAGATTAGAAAATTTGCTCTAAACCTCTCTTCACGCTTGCGGCCTATTTCAGAGAAGAAACTGCATTTTCAAATTTTCATTAAAAAACTGATTTTTAGGGTTCCGTACCAAAATGGTAAAAAAGGAACCCTTATGGTGCGACTCTGTCTGTCTGTCTGTCTGTCTGTCTGTCTGTCTGTCTGTCTGTCTGTCTGTCTGTCTGTCCGTCTGTCACAGCAAGTTATCTCAGGATCTACTGATGCTATCGACTTGAAATTTGGAATAGTGTTAAAAACCGCCAACCCGAGCCTATGGGACAGAAAAAAAATCTTATACCTATTTTACTTTTTTTTTAAAGGGGACCGAAATGGGATGTCATAAATCAAAAGTTGAGCTAATATATCGAGTGGGATATCAAATGAAAGGGCTTAATATGTAGATTCCAAAACAATTTTTATTTTTTTTCTTAGACATGTAGTTTTTGATTGAAGACAAAAACCGTTAAAAAAAATACCGTTCCCCCCCTATTATCTCCGAAGATACTGAACAGAAAAATCTGCAATAATTACCGATTATTAATATTATCCTAAATATTACAGGAAAAATAAAACGGTTTTCCTAACTTGCAACGTTTTTTAGAAATTCGCAAAAATAGTAAGACAACCTTATTTGCTCCTACTAAACTTACCGCGGCAATCGGCATATGTCGATGTATGGGGACAACAGTTTCACAAGAGCAAAGTTAAGTTTGTCCCACCATACAGTTTTTCTTGAATTATTCACGTATCTACTGACGAGTTTGTACGGAACCCTCGGTGCGCGAGTCCGACTCGCACTTGACCGTTTTTTCACTATGTGTTTGTTTTAACTGAGAAAATGTGAGGAAATTCTAAAATATAGGACTAACGAAGAAATACAATTAAGCTGTCAAAGTAACTTTTTTCGTAAAAAGAAATCTACTATGAAGGTCTCGAGCCCAGTGACGCCGTCCTGGTGGCAAAAAAGATTTGGTAGTTCTCATTCCGTGTAAGATTTGCTAATATTAGATTTATTTTGATTTCAGGTGGTGGATATCATGAAAACAAACGTAGAGAAAGTGTTGGAACGCGATCAAAAGCTCTCAGAGCTTGATGATAGAGCAGGTAACTAAAACAGTCGTAATAATATACCTCATTAGTTTAGTTTTACAATCAGAATAGTTAAACGCAATTCGCATTTTTTGAACCCACTTATACAACTGTTGCATAATAGTATTTTATGCAACAGTTGTATAAGAAGGTTCAAAAAATGCGAATTGCGTGAGTTGCGATACGAGCCGCGAATGCGGCGAGTATCGCAAATAGAGACGCAATGAGCGTTTTTTGACTTAATTATACAACGTTGCATACAATACTTTTTCTACGACTAGGTTAAAATATAAAAAAAATGGACGTCACGCGTGTCTCGTCCGGTCTCTCCGAGTGTGTACAGCCGGCATGACAGTTGTGTCTATGGTAAACTTTTTTTTGATATGGCTGGTGACACGATGTGACGATAATTAAAATACTTTTTTTTAGGGTTCCGTACCAAAATGGTAAAAAAGGAACCCTTATGGTGCGACTCTGTCTGTCTGTCTGTCTGTCTGTCTGTCTGTCTGTCTGTCCGTCTGTCACAGCCAGATATCTCAGGAACTACTGATGCTATCGATTTGAAATTTGGAATAGTGTTAAAAGTAGCTAACCCGAGCTTATTGGACATAAAAAATATCTTGTACCTTTTTTACTTTTTTTTTAAAAGGCTCCGTAATGGGACTTTGAAAATTGAAAGTAGGGCTATTATATTGAGTGGGGTATCAAATGAAAGGGCTTAATTTGTAGATTAAAACACCATTTTTATTTTTTTTTCTTAAATAAGTAGTTTTTAATTTATACATTTTTATGTGCCATTCCCCCCCTATTATCTCCGAAGTCAGAAAAATGTATCATAATTACTGATTATCAATATCAACCTGAACATTACAGGAAAAATAGAACGGTCTTCCTAACTTTAATACTTTTTTAGAAATTTACAAAAACTTAATCCATCCATTAATCCATCTAGCGGAGAGTAGCAAAACTAAGCGATGGCCTTTTTCACGCTAGGGGATTTCCGGGAAAAAAACTAGATGGCGCTAAAACACTAAACATTTAACGATGTTATAATTGAACAAAGAAACATAGTATAGTAACAATTAGTTCGTAAACAGCTAATAATAAATAAATTTAAATACTGTGTCACGTTTGCAAAGTTAAATAATTGTAAATAATATTATAATTATTTTACCAAGCTTATACATAGATGGCGTTGTAAATTCGGGGAACAGCATTTTGTATGGAGAATAACAGTCCTCTTGATTTAATGGTCCTTGCTATTAAATAGAATCATTACACGTCAGGTTCTAAATATTACAGGGAAAATATAACTGTTTTCCTAACTTGCACTGATTTTTAGAAATTTGCAAAAATCATAACATATACTTATTTGCTTCTACTAAACAAATCGACATACAGTTTTTCTTGAACTATTCGCGTATCTACTTATGAGTTTGTACGGAACCCTCGGTGCGCGAGTCCGACTCGCACTTGACAGGTTTTTTTATGTTGGCATAAATGAATTTAGTTCGGAAAGTTTTGTTTTTCTTAAAAACCGTAGGAATTTAATTGTTTGTTAAGTTGGTGGTTGTGCATTTTTACCGTAAAGTTAAAATTGAGCGCTTAATCCTTGACCTAAGTTTAACCTAGATTTAGAAGTCTGTGGCTGCTAGCAATAACGTAAAGTGACTATAACGACACTAGTGCTGTTATGGGGAATAGAGTATAGACTTCTCTGAACTCATATTATGTATGTTTTTATATTAGTGTTCGTGACCAAGTAAAAGACAGATAACAGTACAGGAGTAGAAAAAATACTATTACATGTCCTTCAATCGAAAATTACTATACCTGTTTTTGTTATGTTTGTTTAAAATTAAGCATGAACCCAAAGTACACATAATGTTACGTCAAAATCATTATACATATTTGAAATGAACATGAAAAGTTACATTATGTAGACCAAACATTTACTGCTCTACCGCAGATATCAACTTTTAAGAATATTCAAATGGTGAGAATTTTATACATTCAGACTGTATTTTATGGGAAATACAGAGATACCGGTATATGTATGTCTAATTAATAATGTATACGTTAATAATATTTGTATACAGTGTATAAATATATATATAACCTAAATATAACATATAACCTAAAAGTATATTTAGATAACTCTTGCTTAAAATTAAAATGTAAATTATTAACTATACAAAATAATTCGGGCCAGTTTGACGCTTGTTGATAGTTAGATACTTATTTTATTATTAGATAGATATTTATAAAGAAGCTCGTATCTCGTAATGTTATAACATACATTTTGCTACTCGGTAAATTTAAACAACTTACTTACCTTAAATAGTACATTGTGTATCAAGGGCGGTAAGTAAAGAATTACAAACGAGTGTTTGTTACAAGGCCGAGACGAAGCCGAGGGCTTTAATAACACGAGTTTGTAATTCCTTTACCGCCCGTGGCACACACAATGTTTTTCATCACACTTGTGAGGAAATCTAATTAAAATAACCTTACTTAACCTTAATAAAATTGTAAAACTGACAGTGACATTAGTGACATATTCCATAGACAATGCGAACGTCAAGTCACGTTCGGAAACCATAGCGGTAAAGACAAAAATGGTTTATTTTATATTTGCAAAATACTGAAATACTATATTTAAACATTTAATTAATGTTACAGAAATATGTGTTTACATGTATTTGCAATAACAGTTCTCTTTAAATAAATATTTCAGTAATAAAAGTTAAAAAAGTAAGTTGGCGTTTCCTTTGAAAATGACAAATAAGAGTAAAACAGAACCAGCGTTCCAAATTTAAAAAGAATAGGGCGTAATAGGTCATTTACGACCCGCAAAACCTACGTGTAATGACACCATTTTCGAGCAAGTGTGATGAAAAAATCTTTTTAATACACTTGCTCAAAAAGTGGTACTTTTTGTAGCTGTATATCGTGCGCAAAGTTCGATTTTGCGAACTAGTGCTTTTTATTTCCCATTTTTTTTAATTTTTAATTTACTCTTGTTCAAATATATACATCCAACTAATGGTCAAATACGTTCTTTGTTTTTTATTACGTCAGTGGACATTGAAAGTATACATTTGATACGTTTAAAATATTAAATCCACTTAAATGACCGTTTGATTGTTTTTATTATAAACAATTAAACTGTCATCTAATATTAAAATAGTTTAAAAAGAATGCTTCTTGAGTATTACCAATGAGTAGTTTAGTCAGCGGTCTCGCATAATACAATACCTACTAGTATTATGCGAGACCCAAAAAATAAAAATTGTCACAGATAAGATAATATGGTGCAGGCTGTTCGAGTTTTATAAATGACAACTAGCTTTCGTGCACTAAAGATTACATTTTACTTGGAAATTAATGAGCTATTAAGTTTTTAAATATTTATTGCTTTTTTCCATTTTTAAATGCAGTTAAATTACCTTAGAACGTTTGTCTGTTCCCAAAATAGTTTATTGTTAATTGGCTGAATAGTGACAACCGCTGCCACGTTGGAAAAAGTTCGTCAATTAAAAGTAACACATTTTGTTTAATTCCCGCCATTTTCATTCACGATTGTAATTTTGTAATTATTAATTATCACGCATTAGTTTGATAACACTTTTGTGAAAAATGAGCGATTCAGACGATTTTGAAATAAATTCAACACGACCAGATATACTAGCAAAGGCGTCAACGGCAACGAATAGTATTTTACCAGAGAAGTCGAAGGAGAAATATCTGGCCATCTATGAGCAATTCATTGACTGGAAAAGAGAAAATCGAACGGCGTCATTCTCAGAAAATGTACCTACTTTCTTGAATTATCTATGAAATATCAGGCATCTACAATGTGGTCAAGATACTCAACGTGACTCTTAATAAGTGTTCCAATTGTACTCTCCATTTTTATGAGGCCAAAAAATAAACAAATTTGTCTCTTAATCATTCAATCATTGCATTTTCGTTGTCATTTTTCGCAAATGTATTAAAAAACGTCGTTTGATACACGTGCGGAAGTGTCATTTCCACTCGTCCCGAGTCTTGTCCCTCGCCTTGCGGCTCGGGCCAAGACACCTCGGGACTCGTGAAAAATGACATACTTTCCGCACTTGTATCAAAAAGTACTATTTTATATGAACCCGATGTCTGGTTTAATTGTTTGCTCATATTCGATTTAGAAGCTGTATATTTAAAATCATATGCAATTAATGTAAAACTAAATCTGTTTGCTTTTCAGATGCACTTCAGCACGGTGCTTCCCAGTTTGAACAGCAGGCTGGCAAACTGAAAAGCAAATTTTGGTTGCAGAATTTAAAGGTAGGTACCTACTTATATGACTTGATGATGATGATGATTGTTATGAGATGGACTAGGAACTATTATTGGACATTACTGACATTTACTTATTTTGAGATTGCATCAAATGTCATCACGATAGTGATGAAGGAGACATTAGTCCAGTCAAATGAAAATGCAATCCAAAGTACGGCTTTACTAATTTTTAAAGCCTTACTATTTGCTGAGTGAATAAACAATATAAAACTAAAGCTATATATGTATTAAAAAAACGAATTATACGTTCTTTGATTTGACTAGGCTATATCACATAGCGTCGATACAGAGATAAATAAAGAAAATTAAAGTGAGCTTTATCATGCCCAGACTAGCATTTGAATTTAGTATCAACAGATCATTTGGCTGCAGCATAATTTACTAATGGGCTTGCGGCGACGTATTTTTTGCGACGCTTTGTATTTTGACGTTTGGAGATCCTTTATACCTCCAAAACATAATATTTTGACAACGGAGACTCTTGACATCTCCATTAATTTTAGTATATATATATCTATTTATTTTTCACTGTTTTGACGCCTAAACACCTATTCTTTTTTTGTGATGCTTAATGTTTTTGTAAAGAGAAACTGGTAAGTTTCTTCTGGCACTTCTTCTCACCAGAAGGTAATTTTCCGAAGCGCCAATAGAATCAGACCTGTAAAAGAGTTCCTGCAAAAATAAATCATATATGGATCAATCATAGATGGATTTTGACACCTAATGATGAATGTTGACTTCCAGATGATGATAATCGCGGCGGTGATCGGGATCGTGATCCTGGCGTTGATCATCGGTAAGCATTCCCCCACCCCCCACTCTCCCGTACATCACTGTATTAGACTAATCATGACATTATTTTTCAACATTTTCAGCCAACTTTGTGTGAACAAGTTTGGAGCAGTTTCATTTAGAAGTAACTTGTTATAATGTTTATAGTATAACGTTATTTTATTGCGTTAAAACTAAGCCTAATTTGGTAAGTGGGCGTCTTGCCGTTGTTGAGTTGATAATAAATGTTCGCTTTATCTGTTTGTCATTTCGTGGTACATATGTTTTTGACGAACAACGTTTCATGTCATTTCGATGTCTTCTATGGTCGTTCTCTAGTGGTTTGCTATTCAAATTTATATTAAGTAAGTAGGTCGCTTTAATACGAAGCTGAAATCGATATTCAGGAAAAGAAAATAAGCAACGCAAAATTCAATTGCTTCCAGTCTTTTATTAGGGGCTTTATTTATAAATGAAATACTGTAATATGTGTGAATACACTCAATTTTGGCAACCAGAAACCCTATGAGTATGATTTTATCCCCTGAAGTGGGCTAATGCTGTTAAAGAATACAATACCATTGAGAGGTTAACCGCAAATTAGGATAACGAGAATATAGTTTCAGAATAGTATAACTGCCTTGATGAACTTTCAACGGATTATCGGTTCTATGACGGTAATGATAAGGCAGTAAATGCTTTAAAACAAAATAATAATAATGCGTTTTGCTTTTACTGACTTAACAGGTAGCCAGGTAGCCCGAGCCGGGTCGTACTCGTGTTGTGTGCGTGCAGTAAAAGCAAAACGCATTATTATCTTTTTCTTTTAAAGCATTTACCACCTTATCATTATCGTCATAGAGTCTGGCTAATGAAAGATGAGACTAAAAAATAGCGGCAAATTTAAAAAAACAACGGGTTGCAACACTGTTTATAGGGTGACAAAAACGGTAATGATACTTGAGCCGATTTTTGAGTTGTTGTCACCTTTTTAATTCTTCCGATTTTAGTGAAAATTGGTAAGTACATAGCTTTTATTAGAGTGTTAGTGTTTATTTATGATATATATTTACTCCCCACATTAGCCACGGAAAGAAAAGCAAAAACAATTCAGTAAGTATTTTCGGAAACTGTTACTTTCTCATGTTGCATATTGAGTATCAAAATCACCACAGCATACTATCCTCAGAAATCTAATGACGTTTGACACATTTGACGTTTGTATAATGTCGCCATTTAAAAAGTTTGGAATAATTGTCAGTCTCATCTTTCATTAGCCAGACTCTAGAACCGATAATCCGTTGAAAGTTCATAGTATCCCCAAGTCTTTTCTCTGCGGAATACGCACTTGCAGACCGTCGGGCGAATGTAAAATGCCAAACAAATTAAGATCGCAGTTATCTATAAGTGCATTTACACTTTACTGTCTAGTAAATAGAATCTATAATCTAATAATCATTCAAGGCAGTTATACTTTTTTGACACTATATTCTCGTTATCCTAATCTGCGGTTAACCTCTCAATGGTATTGTATTCGTTAACAGCATTAGCTCACTTGAACGGATAAAATCTATACGTATGTACATTATTATTTTGCTTTCTCAGGCAGCTCAAAATGAATTTGAATAGTAAACAACCTTTGCTTTATTTTGCGATCATTTGGTTGTTGCCTCTGAGACTGCTCTGTATTTTAATATTTATTTAAAAAGGAGAACTCGTAACAGATATGTTAGATATAATCTAATAATAGAAACTTTATAATTACCAAATTGCTTTATTCTTCTCTCCAAGAATGCGTCGCTTTTCCCAAGTTGTACCCCAACTATTTGCTTCTGTTAAAATAATGTAGGTAATCTTAGGAGTTACTTAGGTAATATCTTATAATAAAAGTGCATTAATAAAATTAGATCTTCGACAATACATAATACGTACCTATGTATCGTGTCACTTGTTATGGTAATCATTAATTCACGTTTAATACATTTTAATCGTAATGTGTCCTGTCAATCGATTGCACAATGTTGACTATCTACGTATCGTGAATCACCGAGAGTCTGTCTTTCTATGCGTGTGCCATCATCTGTGATACACATTAGACGAACGATAATCAAAATTAATATCTTTTCTAGGTCTGTAAACATCTAATATGGAGGATTGATGGCTGAGGTACGTAAAGTGTATCTGTATAGGGTTGCCATGACTCATGGTGTTGATGATGATGATGATGATGATGTAGGACCACAGTACGTAACTTTAACATATTATTTAACATAACAGTATCTGAATTGGGCCTCTTGGCTTTTATTTAACTGGCATCTTTTAAACTTCTTATGTTATAGTCAGTATTTTTAATAAATATTTATTTCTTTTCAGAAGCTCACTACCGAATTTTACCGCAAAACAGCCTAATATCACCACAATTTTATTTACTGGCGAATCCAATCAGCACCGTCTTCGATGTACCTAACAATTTAATCTCAATGTATCCTATATAAAAGTATTTATTACATTAGGCCCGCTGTATACTAAGGTATGGCGTTAACTTAGGTTTAGTCGCTATATTCATGTTGACGTCCCCTAAGTATACAGCAAGCCTAATGTACAGTATAGAACACTGTATTTTCTTCACATCACTATCAACTGTCGTGACTTTAAGAAAAGTATTTTTAGATGAGTTTTCGTTATTAAAATGTTTACCTTAGAATAACAACTGTAATTTGCTAAACGCTATACACAACCTAAGGCTTATAGAAAACTACCATATCTCCAACATTGAATATCTGATCCAGAGCGATCGCCTAAGAGACATTTTAAAATTTTTAGACATTTATGTTCATTTTATTCGGACCAAATTTCTTATTAACGATTGTTACCGATTGTTTTTATTTTTATACGCCGATATTTACGAATATCATTTTAATTTTCGAATAGTTTAACTGTTACTCTTTGATAAATCGTCTATATGGATATGTTTCTATCTTATACGTATGGAATTTCGTAAACTTTTTAAATGTTGAATATATGGATATTGATCTCGCGTAGTATAGGAGTCGCAACTCGGAATGATCCTTCTGGTCCACTTTTCTTTATAATTAAGTAATCAACCTGAACAGATAGTTCGCAACTACTGAAGTTTAGACTAATTTTACTGCTTCTATGTACGCATATATACGTACTTACTTGATTTAGACAACTTAATGGATGTGAATAACGATCGAGTTAGAATGGTTTGCTTATTCGCTTAGTTCTAGTCGTTTTACAGATATTTTGTAGCTATTTAGCTATGTAACTTTATATACTTATTGGCGGTGATTTCTATTTGAAACGAAAATTAATAATATTCAAGTTGTTGTTTGTAATAAATAAAATTAGACTAAAAAAAATAATGTTCAATCTTACGATGTCATTAAGTCGTGACTGGCCAATATTTTTTAAATACTATACATAACCACGTGTTATAACGGATATGCATCTTTATCTTTTTCTGTGTGTCTTGTATGTATAAACAGCTTTCTAGTTAAAAAGTGTAAAAAGTTTCACTATAATTAGGTGTTTTTATTGTAACCACACATAGGCTTAAAGCGAGTTATATAAGTTAATAACTGTAATGTTTAACCATTGGGAAAATTGGCCAGTATTGGATTATAACCAAAAATCCTTAGTGAATTAAGTCAGTTTCCAAAAAAATAAATTATACTAAGCCATGTATGAGTAACAATGAATTAGTTTTAGATTTAGACACTATAGGGGCCGGGTATAGAGGCCATATTTACAACGTGTTGTGCCAGCCCTGGCCGAACTCTTGTCTCACGGGAGCAAGGTAGGTGTGACCAAGGTTGGCCCAACATCGTGCCAATATCTCCAACAAGTACGAAAGTGTGCAAAGTTTATGTTGGTCTCTTTCTTTAGAGCCATAAGAATTGAGACGGACATAAACTGACCACAGAACAAATAAAAAACCGTAAAAGAATAGATATGCACGTCGTGTTGACTTGTTTGGTAGGTAAAGTATTTATAGCCTACTTAAATTGTTACAACTTTAAGCTTCCATTTTCGATATATGTATTTAAAACTTAACGTGCACAAGTACCAAAAAGTGTATCACAAAGGAGATTTGATACAGCAGATTTTATTAAACAAAAAATCAATCATACCTACAATTCACCGAAACGAACGGAAGGATGACTTATTTTTATGTATATTTCGAAAATGGTAGTTCTAAACATTCACTGTAAGGTAAGGTTAAAAATACACCAGAAATATATGTTATAAATAGTTTTACATAGTATTGTAAGGTTATTTCATTAGTGAAAAGATCAGAAATATCCAATGATATATTCAATACGCTGCATGCATAATACCTTTTGATTAATGAATACTTTTAATTGTGGTCATATACCAAAGTCCAAATGTATTGATTGTTTTTTTTTTTTATATTGACTATGGGTTGGGTGAAATCATACATTTGCGCCAGGATAATATCAATCCTAAGCACAACAGGGCTTCGTTTCAACAGAAGGGCCCCGGTTCACGAAGCTATCAGTTACAATTTTACAAGTCTAAACTAGCAACATTGGTCAAATCAACCAATGGCGTTGTTGTATTTGACCAATGTTGCTCGTTTAGACTTGTAAAATTGTTACTTGTAGCTTCGTGTAACGAGGCCCAGATAGGCTCTTTCATAGGTAATTTTTGGCTATACATATGACCACAGATAATAAGAACAACACAAGACAAATGATAAAATATAATATGAGAACGCTAATTATGAAATGGAAATTTATGTTTTTACTTTTTATTATTCATTAAAATTTACATTGTTACTTATGTACATAAGTTGGACGGAGTTATGGAATTAACGAATTAAGCGCTATGGAGATCCATAGCGCTTAATTCGATATACCATAACTCCGTCCAGTTAATCGTATGCATGTCATACTAAAAAGTCACATCGCCGCTGGAAAACAATAATGTTGTAACTTATTACTACTTGTTCTTGTGGGTTACAGCAATATTGCTTTACAACGACGACATGAAGAATGAATAATACCTACTTGATAGTTTAGGCTGGTGCAACATGAAGTTTTGGAGAAAAAAATCACAGTTAATTTCAATGAAAAGTGATAATAGCTAGCATACCTAGGGTTTTAAAATAAAGAATGACCCAGACCGCAGCGAAAAGCAGAGCGAAGTTTTTCTAGCACCCCTGGCCAGAAAGTGGAATTTTCTCCCCACTGAGCGAGCGAAAAATGCTACTGACGGCCTGGGTGACTAAAATATATTATACATAACAAGCGGATTTTATTGTATTTTATTAGGTAAGATGGCTGGTTAGTATACATAGGATATTAATGAATAGGCGAAAAACATTTTTTTAAACAATTGTCTTTTATTTAAAAGACGTCGAAACATTAATTCTTGAAATTATAATTAATTGAGTACAGATTAATTTTATGACATACTTTGAATAAAAATGTTTGTACCAAAAAGTATGTAACCACTCCGTATAATATAATATTTTCCGATTTACCGGTGCAGGTGACATGTACACTAGCTTGATATAAAATAAGAAACCACCTTATTTACCCGGGTACTTGAGCATAGAAATTACCTGCTATAAACCTTCAGTTTACCGAAGTAAAAGTGTATTTTGACGAAATTAAATAAAGAATTATATTTAAATGTTCATTTAAACTTTGTGGGATTTAAAATTAAATTTAAAACTTATAATAAATTAAATAAATGTACCTACATATTTTAACTGTTAAACGTAAAAGATAAATCAAACATAGTCAAATCAGCAGTCAAAAGTTGGTATTTAAATATTGTAATTAACCGTGTATACATAGCATTTATGTATGTATTATTATTGCTTAATAAATAAACCAACTTTAATTATGTTAGAACATTATGGTGCCTTTTATTTATCCGCTACTCAATAAATTGCATACCGACTATCTTAAAATTTGGAACTGCATTTAGTCAACTACAGTGAATTGATCAAATTTTAGGGATTTGATAAAATGCCAGTTTTTACTATATTCCTGCAACATATATCAGGTGTAAGGAAATCAAAGCGTAAAACACTGTTCCTATCGCCAGCGAGTAAACGAGTAAAGTTGGGCGAGAAGCATTACATTGCGGATCCGGAAAATCGATTGATTTACACTGTGTCTGGTCAATGTGCCCGCAATGTACTGCTACTCGCTTACTTGCCGGCGATGGGACCAGCGCCTTAGACCCCTCTAAGGCACTGGTCCTTTGGATTTTTAATGATCCAGAAAGATTATCCAGAAATCTAGCTTACATGTTATACGCTTACAACCCTAGAGCCTGCGCAGACAGAGCGCGGTCTGGCTGGAGTTCCGAGTTCCGGCGTTCAGAGTTCTCAAAATCTTCGAGAAACGCTAGTTCGATTCAAGAATTTCAACCAATAATATATAAAAAACTAGCTTTATCCCGCGGCTTCGCCCGCGTTGTTCCCGTTATCGTCCCAAAGGAACTCTTTAGATAGATAGATGGATAGGTGCTTATTTTGGTGCCATCAACGATTTTACAATGACGAAAACTAAAAATAGGGCACCATGCTGAGCATGACGTCACAAGATAGTATTTCATACTAAACTGCATACTTTCGGAGCGTTTTGACACTTCATAAAAAGAAGCTGATTTGAACTGTCATCAAGTAGCCTATTGTAACTTGAATTTTACAAATTGTGGAAAAGTAGCGTCGTGAAACGCTTGTAGTGACTTTTTTGACCAATGTTGCTAGTTTACACTATAAGTTACTATTAAGTAAGTAAGTTACTAATAATAAAAACTAACAACATTGGCCAATGGCCAACCAATGGCGTTGCTGCATTTGACGAATGTTGCAAGTATAGACTTGTAAAATTATAACTTGTACCTTAGCGAAACGAGGCCCTGGTCTAAACTAGCAATATTTGGTCAAAAACAGCAACACCATTGGCTGCTTCGTTCGGCCAATTTTACAAGTCTAAACTAGCATAGACTTGTAAAATTGTGACTTGTAGCTTCGTAACGGGCCACAATGGTTATTTTCATTCAAAAGTTTATTTAGATAAAACAATGAGGTTCACTGCTAATTAAATGCTCTTTCAATTACCATACAATAGTTACATACGCCTCCATTATTGCTTAATAATTCAGCAAATCCTTTTTTGGTAGTAAAAAAGGATTTGCTGAATTATTAATTTTAGCACTTATTATAAATCATTTATGAAGTTTAGCACTTTTTATAAATCATTTTAGCTCTGGTTGAAATTCAGAGTCGGCAACACTGCAAATTATTAAACTGACACTGGTCAGTCAAGACTTTTTGGCGGGAAGTCAAACAAAGCGGGCGGTTCAAATTTTCTCGGATTTTTAATTTTCGTTATTTTGTACATATTTGTTAAATTTCTCTGTAAATACTCTCTTTGTAAATAGCCAGTTGTAGAATGGGTGTAAATTCCGACGGGGGCGATGCCCCCGTTGATAAAGATGCAAAAAAAAGAAAATTGTCGGAAAAGCCTCGAAAGGAAATGGACTATAAAATGTACACTAAAGCCAATTACAAAAGGCAATTCCCAGCGAATCATAGTGTTGACTGTATTGTGTATGTAGAGTCTCAAGAAAGTGAAAAAATAGGAAATAAGAATCCGATTGCCTTAACAAAACTGTTTACAGAAAATGTTAAAGGCATTGTTGGCATCCACCGAGTGAACGCATACAAAGTCGGAGTTACTTTTAAAAAACCTGCAACAGCTAATAATTTCCTGAACATGGACCAGTTTCTTAATAGATACAAATTGAAAGCATTTGTACCAGCGCACCTGACTGAAACCACTGGCGTCATAAGATACGTGCCCAAGGACATGACGAATGAAGAGATATATAAGAGCATCGCATGCGATGCTGAGGTTGTATCTGTAAAAAGATTTATGAGGAAGGTCGATGGCAAGCTGGTCCCGCTGGGTACCATAGCCGTTGCCTTTGCTACTACAACTTTACCGCAGCACGCGTACATACAACTGTTCAGATACCAGATACACCGATATATTCCACCATTGCTGCAGTGCTACAAGTGCCTAAAATTCAACCACTCAGCCAAAGTTTGCCGAGGTGTCCAGATGTGCTCATCATGTTCTGGACAACATTCTTATAAAGAGTGCGATGTCGAAGAGGTCGTATGTATTAATTGTAGTGGCCCCCACTTGGCTATTTCTAGAGATTGCCCAGTTAAACAGAAGAAGATGGAGGAGAAAAGGAACCAGCATCTCAACCGGTCATTTGCCACTGTGGTGAGTACCACACCAACCATTACAGACCACAAAGCTTACCCAGCTCTGAGTAAGCCGGCCAAATCTCTAGACAGTGCTGTTGGCGCAAGCCAAAGCACCTTTAATGCAGAACAAATACTTGACAATGATATTATAATTAGTGCAATTGTTAAGTCACTAATAATGCTTGGTAATGATAAGGAAAATACACCCATTACGAATAAGAGAATCAAAGATATATTGTTAAAAAATTTAATATTATAATGGATACATACTTACATGTAACACAATTTAATGTGCAAAGCTTACAGAGTAAGAAAGCCTTATTGAAAACATTCCTTTGCGAACAAAATGTAGATATTTGTCTCTTGAACGAAACTTGGCTCAAAAGTACTAGTATAATTCCCGATTTTACGCCATATAACTTTATTCACAAAATTTCAGAAAATGAACATAATGGTGTAGGTATATTAATTAAACAAAACTTAAAATATGACATAGTAGATACAACTTTTTATGAATCTGTTCAAAATATTTGCATCTCAATAGAAACAGCCACTGGTAAATTGCATATTCTTTGTGTGTATTGTCCTCCTAATAGCAGCAGATTTGATACCAATAAAATGAGAAAGGTGTTACTTGAAACTCCAAAACCCTGTCTTGTCATGGGAGATTTTAATGCACATCATATTCTGTTTGGGTGTCAGGCAAATAATAATAGAGGTAACAGTTTATATAAACTTATTGATGATTTAGACATGTGTATTCTTAATGATGGTAGTGCAACCACTGTTCAGTATCCCAATAGAAATGCATCGGCAATAGATTTAGCTCTGGTCAGTCCTGCATTAGCTCATCTCTGTGAATGGCGTGTTCATGATGATCCCATGGGTAGTTATCATTATCCAACTCAGGTTATGGTAAATGTGAAGCCATCTATATATGAAGTGCGTCCTGTGGAAGAAAAATATATTTATAGTAAGGCTGATTGGTCCAAGTATCATGAACTATCAGAAACCCGTTTTTCTCATTTAGATATACATGACGCAGAACCCATCAATTTGTATAATGATTTTGTAAATATTTTGCATGATATTAGAACTGAAACGGTCCCAATACATAAGTCAAAACAAACTTTGAATCTCATGAGAAAACCTGCACCCTGGTGGAATAAAACGTGTGATGATGCTGTTCAAAAGTCTAAGGAGGCTCTTGTAGAGTATAGAAAATCTCCAACTATTCCTAATTTCATCAATTATTAGTACATTGTGTATCAAGGGCGGTAGGTAAGGAATTACAAACGAGTGTTTGTTACAAGGCCGAGGCGAAGCCGAGGGCTTTAATAACACGAGTTTGTAATTCCTTTACCGCCCGTGGCACACACAATGTTTTTCATCACACTTGTGAGGAAATCTAATTAAAATTAACCTTACTTAACCTAAATAAAATTGTAAAACTGACAGTGACATTAGTGACATATCCATAGACAATGCGCAACGTTCGGAAACCATAGCGGTACAGACCTAAAACGGTTGATTTTATAATTGCAAAATACTGAAATACACTATTGAAACATTTAATTAATGTTACAGAAATATGTGTTTACATGTATTTGCAATACGAGTTCTCTTTAAATAAATATTTCAGTGATAAAAGTTAAAAAAGTAAGTTGGCGTTTCCTTTGAACATGACAAATAAGAGTAAAACAGAACCAGCGTTTCAAATTTAAAAAGAAAACCATTACGCCCTAGGGCGTAATAGCTCATTTACGGCCCGCAAAACCTACGTGTAATGCATCATTTTCGAGCAAGTGTGATGAAAAAAAAATTGGATGCTCAAAAGAAGAGAATATTAAAACAAGAAAGTATAAATTCCTGGCATGAGTTATGTAGTAGTTTTAATAGAATGACACCTATTTCTCGAATATGGAATTATATGAAAAAGTTTAAAAGGATAGGTTCTTCACGTAACAGATATGTAAATGATGATTGGATACCAAGCTTCTTAGATAAGATCTCAGATGCCTCACAGATAGATAAAAATAAATTAAATCATATTCTGAATCAGTCTGTTATAAGTCATAGTAACTCTTTTCTCAATAGACCATTTACATTAAGTGAATTTAGTATATCACTCAAAAGTAGGAAGGATACAGCACCAGGATTGGACAATTTACCATATATGTTAGTCAAAAAGTTACACCGGAATGCTCAAGAAATATTATTAAATATCTATAACAAACTTTGGACTCATTCAATAATACCTGAATCTTGGAAAACACAATGTGTTATCCCCATTTTAAAACCAAATAAAGTTGCCAATGATCCCTCCTCATACAGACCTATTTCTCTATTGTCATGTTTAGGTAAACTTTTTGAAAACATGTTAAAGTTACGTTTGGACTACTTTGCAGAAACTCAGGAAAAATTACCAGATATACAGTATGGATTCAGAAAGGGCAGGAGTTGCTCTGAAAGCTTTGTATCCCTCATAGCAGATTTGAAAAAGGCAAAACTTAGTCACTCTAATGTTATATGTGTATTTTTAGATGTAAAAGGTGCCTTTGACAATGTTAACATAGAATGCCTAATTCAAGTATTGCATGAATTGGGCTTACCAAGTAAAGTCCTTACCTGGACTTTAAATTTTCTATATGAAAGGATACTTTATGTTAAATTCAATAACAAATTACATGGACCTAGACTTGCTAATAAAGGTACAATGCAGGGAGCAACATTGTCACCTTTACTGTATAACTTATATACATCTCAGATCCTTAATTTTGTAAATACATCAGAGGTGAAAATACTACAATTTGCAGATGACTTACTTTTATACAGCCAAGACCAAAATTTGAACATTGCTGTTAATAATATGAATATTGCTTTAGGGCAATTGCATAATTACTATAGCAATAAATTGAAACTAGAAATTAGCTCTGAGAAAAGTAAAGTTTTAGTATTCAGTAAAGATCCATTTGCACAAGTAAACATTAACTATAGTAATAATGAAATCCCTATTGTTAATCATCACAAATTTTTAGGTATTATATTAGATGATAAACTGAAGTTTGATAAGCATATCAACTATATATGTCAGAATGCTATGAAAGGTATTAATATCCTAAGAAGTTTAGCAGGAACATTTTGGGGTTCTGACCCTAAAACACTAGGCATGCTATATAAAAGTATAGTCAGAAGTCACTTTGACTATAGCTCTTTAGCTTACATGAATGCGAGCACAACTTTGTTAAGAAAACTGGATGTGATACAGAATATGGGTCTGAGGATAATAAGTGGGGCCATGCGCACCACTCCTATTAATTCCATGGAAATTGAGACTTGCATACCTCCATTGTCCCTGCGGCGTTTACAGTTGGCTGAGAGATTCTGTCTGAAGGAATTATCTGGCAATAACAGCACTGTTCTGAGTAATGTTCTGTATCCTGTAGAAATCACGCAGTCAATTGGAACTCCCAACATCTCGGCTAATACTCTTATTTCCGGCACACTGCCTGAAATTACAACAATTATGACAAATGTAAAAAACCTGACAAGAGACATGTACATCAGTAACAAGTGGCCCATATACGATTGCCCATATAACACACTTATAAATTTTCTGGACATAAAATGCCATCTAGATTCTATTAAGAATAAATTTGATTTCTTAGAACTTTTAAATGATAAGGCAGAGTTTTATACTCTTTATACTGACGGCTCCAAGTCTGAACATGTTAAAGCAGCATTTTATGACCCACAACTAAATCTAACGAAATGTCTCAAGATCCCTGATAATTGCAGCATTTTTACAGCAGAAAGTTGGGCTATATTATCTGCTTTGACATATGTAAGTAGTGATGTAAATAGTGTAAATATATTAATAGTTAGTGATTCTAAGAGTGTCTTAACTGCTTTGTGCGGTTGTAATTTTGTATATAAACATAACTATATAGTGTATAGGATTAAGGATATTTTACAAACTTTAGGAAAAAATGTAGAATTTGTATGGGTTCCCTCACACAGTGGCATAGTCGGAAATGAGGTTGTTGATCAGGCGACTCGTCTAGATCATGACGAAGACCAGACCGAATCTTTCAAAGTACCGTTCACAGATTATTATCATCAGTTTAAAACTTCATTGAAGAGAATATGGAAAGAGTACTGGGACATTACCACTGAGACTAAAGGAAAATGGTATGCAGAAATACAACGAAACTTACCTACGAAACCGTGGTATTTTGGTTTCAAATACATAGGCCGAAAATTCATAACGATCATTAACCGTTTGCGGTTTGGTCATAGCTTGGCCCCGGCACACCTCTGCAGAATGAAGATTATTACCGAAGATACCTGTACATATTGTTTAAGGCGAGGTGAGACCAGAATCGGGCATGGAAGCCTAGTTTCCAAATCATTTTTAGAGCACTTATTTGACTCTTAGGTCACTGTAAAACATATATAATAATATTCAGAACTGTATCTAGGGCTTCCTCTCACTTAGAACACGATAGCGAACACTTCGCTCGATAGAAAAGTAGCGCGAAAACACTATAAAATAAAGTATTTTTTTCATTTTTTTTCATTTTGTTCATCACCAGTTACCTTTTCTGACAAAATTAATACCTGACAATCATGATTTCACAGTCATGCAGGGCATCCTCTCATGTTTGGGTTGATAACATATACTTTTATGTTAGAAATCGAAGATAATCTGCAATAATCTGCATTCCGCCCGACCCTAGTTTGTATGTGAAATGCGAGCCAGGTCCTACCGCGCCTTAAAGGAAAATGCGGATATCAACCATATCGTTTATGAGTGTAATAGTTTTGGTATTCAAATTCAAAGGTTACTACTTGTCAGTGTCATTAGTGATATCGCTAAAGAAAATTCGTTAAGTGTTCCCCGCCGCATTCAAGACTTATTGTCAAATGAACTGTATTTTATTCCAGTATTCCAGTTTATTGTAAATACTATAGAAAAAATTTAATTCTTTTCTTCTACTTAGATTAAGTCTGTCTGGTTCCCAATATGTAATAGTTTAAGGTTCTCTATGTATTTCTAATATTTCGACTGAAGGGCATGCACCCATGGTCACGCAATAAATTAAAAAAAAAAAAAAAAAATTAAACTGACACTGACACCAGTGTTGCCAAATACCCCGCATTTCCGCTTTTTTTACCGCGTTTTTGGCAAATTACCAAAAGCGCGATAAAAAAGACAATGGATCCGCAATCCGCTTTAACCTAACGCGGATCCGCTTTTTTAATATGCTCTAACAATTTAAAAAATGTTTAAATTTGCTTGTCGTAAAAGGCGGTAAATTCAAAACATGGAACAAACGAAACGGAAACGGACGAAAGCTTGCGCGGTGTTGTGCTTCATTCAGAAATTACCTTGTACTCAGAAAACAGAGCACAGGCAAAATTGGCGAAAACTCACTGCCACTACGCGTACATTGCTTGCGCACGAACGAACTGATATTAAACAAAAAACAAATATAATGTTTACAATTAACGTATTCCGCATTTTCATTTCAAAATTCACATTTTTGAAGAGCAACTTCCGCTTTTTGTATTTCGCCATCTGGCAACACTGACTGACACTGACAGTGACAGTACTGACAGTGGTCTTGTCAGTGCTCATCAGCTGCGTTGCTGGGGTTGCTGGTTGCGGCGTTATAAACCGTATGTTCTATAATATTTCTTATTAGCGGTTTTGAAATTAAATAATACATATTATTTCTAACTTTATATGAATGAACGAAAGTTTTTAGCCACTGTTAGTTAAATGCTTACTGCCTCTATCCATTTGTTTTATTGTACAAAGTAAGTTGTACTTATCGTACTTACTCGGCATCAAATGTTTCACAACATTTTAAAAGTAAATATTATACTACCACATGAATCGTTCTTATAACAGTACTGATCTTGGTAGGAAAGCAGGATTTTTAACTCCTCATTCCTCGTCTCGTTCTCCTGTTCTGCTGTTTGAGTCTCAAGATTCTGTTTTGAATGTTAAAATATTATTTTTATTGTCCTATCACTTAGCTGTTTGATCTACAGGTAATGAGTATTTAGAAAAGTGTAATAGTTGCTTCATGCTAGATGAACTTTTATGCATTTGGGCTCATATTTGGAAAGTTGGTAATCAAATAATAACATTGTTGCAGTTTTTAACAAAGCAATTAAGATGATTGAGTTGCCACGGATAACAAGGGCTTTGAGGGCGCACACCCAGCTTGACAAGCCTCGATGTCTAAAACCTGTGGTAGACCCCACAAAACCAAACTTAATTATGAGAAGAAAAACACAAAAGTGAGTATATTTGCATGAAACACATTGAGTCTGTAGGAATTATTTGTAAGTAAGTATTTCAAACACAATAGCCAATTATTCTTGAATGAATAGCTATGAACATGAAGTTTTATTAAAGTATTAGCACTCTCGACAAACTTTGTTCCGTCTCGGAATTTTCCATTTTTTTTATGTTTTAATAGTTATTCTGCTGTTGGGGTTGGAGACAAAAACCAAAAAATCAAAGACCATAGAATTGAGTCCATCCATTCCTGTATTATAAATGTGTAACTAACCAGATTTTGTTTTATATGTGTGTTTAAGTAGAGAGATATACATAATGCTGCAATTTATTATATAAATAATTATTTCAATTTATAATTTCAGATTCAAATCATTTACTGACATCTACAATTACATAAAGGAGAATGAGCCAAATACAGATTTTAAGCTTCTTGATAATCTGAAAGAGGCTTGCAAGCTTCTTACTGGAGACCAGCCAGATGACATCATAGAAGATGCTGCTATTCTGACACTAAGGATGTTCCTTGATCAGGATATTGTTATGCTGAAGCATCTCACTCAGCTGCGGCAAACTTTTGGAACAGTGATCTCTTCAACTGCTAATAAGATTTGTGAGGTTAGAATGATCCTCATTCATCATAACTGCTTGTTTTATGTACATTGTGTTTATGACGGCCACTAAATATATTATTATCACAATAAATAAATAATATAACAGCTGTGCTGTCACATTCCAACTAGAATGCATGTTAAAATTGTAAAAGTGACAGATGTGTTACCATTTATTTATCTCGCCATATAAGTAATCATCATAGGCCTAATTTAAGCTAATTGAATAGTCACCCTATTTGAAAGTACAAGTGGAATGAAATGAATGTGCAATAAGTACCTAACATTTTTCTCACTTTCAGATTGTCAATGAAATATCCGAGCAAATATCAGATGACACTAAAGAATATATCAGGAAGGAAATGAGTGAAGAAAACAAGGAAAACTTAAAACTCTGGGGTGACCACATACAGTGTCATTATATTCCATACAAACCGGCCAAGAAACCTCTTGCAAAGCTACTGAAAAAGCCTGCAACAGATAGCAGTTTTGTGTCCGATTTTTCTATGAAGTACAGTGCTCAAATTAATACTGAAAATAAAGTTCTTAGACCTCAGAATAATTTGCCTGTTTCTAAGGTATAAAAATATCTCAAATTCGCTTCTATATCGTAATGAAAGTCTCATTTACTGTGCCATTAACTTATTATACCCTGCATTCCCTATTCTGTGGACAGAAATGCAGCGTAATTTGAGACAGTGTTCAAATCCTAACAGCTTGCTTGCACAGTACCTACTGTTATGAATAGCTGTTACTGTTACCTTATTTCTTTATCAACATTTCATGACAAAGCTTATGCTTTCAGTTCGGGAAAACCTGGCTAGAAACCAAAGTGACAGAATTGTACGTAAACCCAGACATATCAAGTGCTGACATCATGCAGTCTATCATCACATTGCTGAACTCTCCCCGAAGCAATGACGATATGCAAAACGACCTGTTTGAGCTACTGGGCTTTGATAAATTTGAGTTTATCCAGGAGTTATTGGAACATAGGCAGGATGTTGTGAACAGTTTGAAAGCGCCACCACCTCAACCGACTCTATCTGAAAGTAAGGAATGTCTAAGTTACATTAAATATATGCTATACTCGTAAAAGAATAAATGGCAATAGCCACCTAATGCGTTGCATTGAACCATAATAAGTTAATACTAAAGAAATTTTGACTTAATTCGCATAGTGAAATTTCATATTTGCGTGTGGATGCTAGCTGCGCACCAATTTCGTGGGATTCTGAGTGTTGCACACAGCGATTTGATGCGGTGATATGGATGGAAGTCATACTTTTGGTAATGTGCCCTGCTATATTCTGAAAAAAGCAGTTAAGAAATAACAAGTTACGGTCAACCTAGTACTGTGTCTTGTTTCAATGCACAACTTTAATGCATTATTTATAAATCACTCGTACCTAGTTTCAACCGTATCCACTCAGTATCCACTGTATACAAATCGTTTTTGTAACAACATAACGATACTTACTATTAGGCTATTTGATGACAGTTCAAATCAGCTTCCTTTTATGAAGTGTCAAAACGCTCAGAAAGTATGCAGTTTAGTATGAAATACTGACTAGTGACGTCATGCTCAACGTGGTGCCTTATTTTTAGTCTTACGATAAGTTTTCCTCTACTGTTATAGTAGCAGCAAGTTTGCCTGAGAACAAAATGCCTCAGTACCTCTGCCAAGTGTCAGTACTGTCGGAACAAGAGAAGATGCTCGCCAAACTGGTGCGGAAGGAAGGGAAGAAGGCCAAGAACAATAAAAAGATCGACGACGAGGAAGAGGAACAAGAAATTAATATCGCTCAAATGAGGGCCAAGAGGTACGATTTTTAAAATGCTTGTATTAGTCACTTTCACCAATAATACCGAAGTCGAAAAATATCTTGAGGTTCACAATAAAATGGTTGAGTAAATGCAGTATTGGAAAAGGTCATGGACACCCAAGAAAGGCTACTTACCCAACAGGTAAACATGTCTGTAGCTATTTCATCTTGGGACCTGAAATCATGGCTAACTCCTTTATCTTTATAGCCAAAATAAGTGATTGATCGCTGTTATTAAAACTATACTACATTCAGGGCCGGATTAACCATTTCGGCCCTATGCAATGCAATTCTCGGGGCCCCTTTTTATCCGTTTGAAGATCATCAGCTCTCTATGAAACATTTTCAACTTTTTTGTAGGCACGCGGGGCCCATAGCCGATGCGAGGCCCCTAGGCAGTTGCCTACTCTGCCTAATGGTTAATCCAGCCTGACTACATTAAATCTTATTTTAATGAATACTTTGCCATTGACAGGATATCAGAACTAACAAAACCAGTAGTACCGTTCTCGACGTCAAAACGAGAGGTTGATCCGGTTCTACAAAAGATATCATATTTCCAAACGAAAGTGCAATATCCCAACGTATACGACTCTTCGATTGATGCGAAGAATGCCGCAGGTATAGTGATAATAATTCGTTTACTGTCCAGACAGACGTCCAGACATTTGATTATGAATCTTATCATAAGCACAACAAAGTCACTTTTTGCATGACCATTGACAAAATTTTTGGTAAGCAGTAACAACATGATCGGTTACAATTTGCTTGGACGACAATTTTTTCAGTTGCCTTAAAATTTTTTAGTAATGTATGTCTGTCAATTTAACAGGATTCGTGTCTGGTATGAAGCTACTACTCCCCGAAAACGCTGTGAGGAAAGATTATAAAGAGTATGAAGAGGTTATCATACCTAAGAATGACCTAGTACCTTTGGCGGTTGGCAACAATCGCATACCTATTTCGGATATGGATGAGGTAAAGTAAACTTCTGATAAAACTATAAGTTACCGACCCAACGTCTCAGGGGCCGCTAAATTTGGAATTTCCTCCACAACCCATTTAAGACTAGCCCTGAACCTAAAGTCTGTTTCAGATCGGTCAAATGGCATTCGAGAACATTAAAGAACTGAATCGCATCCAGTCCGTAGTGTTCCAAACCGCGTACAACACCAATGAGAACCTCCTGATATGTGCGCCCACTGGTGCTGGCAAGACCAACATAGCCCTCTTGACTGTGGTGCACCAAATCAAGCAACATATCGAGAACAACGTCATCATGAAGAACAAGTTTAAGGTGAGCGTAGACTTAGCTGCTTATAATAATGAGAGCAGTCTAATTTTGCCACCAGTGAACGCCACTAGGTGGTGGGTTTATTACTTATCATAGTTACTTGTTATAATAAAAACATTTTGACCCTACTTGTACACGTCGTAAGAAGAATACTACATGTGGGTCTCGCTAAGTCTAGCCGAGTGTAAGATAGCCAGCCTCATCGATGTGGATGGCTGCTATTTTTAGAAGGCTACTTAAAAACAAAGACTTATCATGAATGAGACGTTTATTAGCTATGCAGTTGTATACAGGTAAAGGTGGATACAGGTTATGGATATACAGTGACATTTATATTTCCCTGCAAACATTTATTGCGCATCATGTATGTGGCTTTTAACAAGGACCGTCGTGGACCTTGTAAATGGGGCCATGGCCGCAGTTCATTTCGCAGACGCTATAATACGTGTGGCCGTCGCTGGCACATAGCGGGCCGTTGGGATCCGGCGGGCAGCCGCAGAGTCCCCCGGCCGATAGCGCACCCATCACCAGTCCCAACAGGGTCACTGAAAAGAAATGGCCGTTACATAGTTGGCCGAGCGAGCGAAACCAGTGCGTTCTATTCTATCGGCCCGGTCACGACATCAGAGCAGTGAGAGCAAGAGACCGCGCTCCGACCTTCCGCTCCCACCTATGGCCGCCGCTGCTACTGCCGCTAGTCGCGCTATGTCGTGGCCAGGCGCTATGCTTCTTTGTTTGTACGGTCATGGACTTTAATTGCTAAGCCATTTAGAGTTCAGTCTAATTTTGTCATGTAATACATAATCTGATACGACTATTGTAAGGTGAACCCTAAATGGCTCAACAATAAAAGTCCGTGAGTGTATACATACACTCAAGAGCAAAAGTTTCGGGTCACCGTAATTTAAATAATAGAAATAGGTCTTTCTATATTTGACACTTGTTTAATTTACATAATATACTATTCTTCATAATACCTGGCTGTATTAGCAATATCTGCTAACCCATCATAAAAATATTATTAGCCAAAAATGGTGATTTTTGCGATATTACAATACAATACAATACAATACAAATATTCTTTATTGCACACCAGAAAAACATATTATAAGGGTACATTACATAATTAACATAACTTAAAGGTAGACAACAGGCGGTCTTATCGCTAAAAAGCGATCTCTTCCAGACAACCTTTGGGTGGCGGAATTGACGCAAAATTAAACCAGAAAGTAGGTGGTGCGAAGGGTAACGAAGCGAGAGCTAATTTAGTATCAAAAGTAAATACCCGTGAGGGCAAACATAAACATACATAAATAAATAGATAGATAAACCTACATATACATACATAAATACAAATAAATAAATAGAGGGTAATATTAACCGCAAAACTGACAGCAGACATTTTAAAGAAACAGTTTGGAAAAGTACACAATTTAAATTATGGGAGGGATAGGTAATGCTCTTTAATTTTGGTTTTAAAAATGGGAAGGGATTCAGCACATCTTAATTTAAGAGGTAACGAGTTCCATAATCTTACGGCCTGGAATGTAAAAGAATTCGAATAGAATTTTGATTGAGAAGAAGGAACATTTAAGAGAAGGTTTTTAGCGGATCTTGCTGACGAAAGATAACTGAAGCGCTCTTTAAGATAGCGAGGAGTTGCGGGAGTGAAAAGAATGCTATAAAGGAGAGAAAGAGTGTGAGAGTTACGTCGAAAACGGATAGGGAGCCACTTGAGTTGGGATCGAAAACTGGAGACATGATCATATTTGCGTAACCCAAATATGAATCTGATGCAGATATTTTGAATGCGCTCAAGCTTATTAAGTTGCTCCTCAGAAAGATCGATGTAGGAAATGTCAGCATAGTCAAGAATAGGGAGAAGTAGTGATTGAGCAAGCGCAATCTTAGTAGCGATGGGAAGGAAATTGCGAAGCCTTCTTAGAGAGCCGACAGCGGCAAACATCTTCCTGCTCACTTCATTCACTTGGGGCCCCCAAGAAAGAGTGCGATCCAAGATAACGCCCAAGTTCTTTACTTGGTGAGAGAAAGGAATCGAGACGCCGTTGAAAGAGATACGAGGAAGGGTTACAAGGTCGACTCTTGGGACTAACTTTGCACTGCCAATGATGATAGCTTGTGTTTTGGCTGGGTTCACGGTTAGGCCATAATGATTGCTCCACTCTGAGATACGCTCCAAATCTGAGTTTGTAGAGGAAATTACAGATGGGAGATCTTCGAGTGAACCTTGAGAATAGATTTGAAGATCGTCGGCATAAAGGTGATAATGTGAAGATAAGCTATGTGTAATGGAATTAATAAAAATAGAGAATAACAGAGGAGATAGCACACCGCCCTGCGGAACGCCGGCTAGCGTGTTACACCACGAAGAACGAGAAGCATCCACCTTTATACGCTGCCGACGACCGGTCAGATAACTACGAAACCAGTCAATAACCGCAGGAGATATGTTAAGAGAACGTAGTATCGCCAGCATGATATCGAAATCCACTGTATTAAACGCATTGCTAAAATCTAGCAATGTCAAAACAGTCAACTTGCGATCGTTCATGCCCGCCCGAATGTCGTCTGTAATTTTCACGAGTGCCGTAGTCGTGCTGTGGCCAGCACGGAAACCAGACTGATAAGGATTAAGGAGATCATTTCTGTTTAAAAAAGATAGGAGTTGCTGGGAAACTAGGCGCTCTAAGACTTTGGATAGAAAGGGAAGAATTGAAATAGGACGATAATCCGAGAAGGAGGATGGGTTGGCTTTCTTAGGTAATGGGATAATATCAGCATCCTTCCAAATTGAAGGAAAAACACCAAATGAAATTGAGGAATTAAGGATGCTGGTAATTATAGGAGCAAGAAGATCAAGGAGGGGAAGGATCATGCTACGACTCACGCTGTCAACACCGACGGCATTAGAGGAAATGGATACTACGTTCTTTTTAACATCACTGACAGAAAATTGAGCAAGAGAGAAGGGATCAGAGTCTGGAGTTGGGAGAGATGAAAGATATTCAAGCGTCCCGCTTTTAGTGGGGCCACTAAACGTAGCAGAAGACGAGAAATGCAGATTTAACTGTTCAAGATTGACATCTTTGGAACAGGAGTTCTGTTGAGATTTCCCAACTCCAAGCGACTTTAAAAATTTCCAAACTTTAGCCGGATCACCGTTTTCGACAGACTTGTGGATATGGCGTCTTTGAGCATCTCGACAAACAGTGCTGCACCGATTCCTTAAAGCGTGGTATCGAGCTTTATTCTTATCCGAAGAGTCGGCCTTGTATCTAGATTTGGCAAGATTCTTTTTCTCGATGAGCGATCGTATCTCCTTTGTAAGCCAGGGAGCAGGAAGATGCTTTACCTTTATCGCTCGAATCGGGGCGTGAACGTCATACAACTGTGTGAGAAGGGAGTTAAAAATTGTGATTTGTTCATCTACCGACTCGGCTTCAAAAATAGTATCCCAATCAAGCTTAAGTGCATCCTCGCGGAGCTTTTCAGCATCTATTCTACTAAAATTGCGCTGAAAGAGAATTTTGGCTTTAGGTTTTGGAGGTCGAATCTTATAAGAAAGATATAATAAATCATGATATGAAAAGGCATCCGCAGAGAATTGTCCATATTTAGCAACATGAGACTTAGAAGAAATCAAAGTGATATCCAAAAGAGACGGAGAACAGTTCGGGAAGTGATGCGTGGATTTTGAGGGAAGAATATGCATGTTACAGGCCTCTGCAACAGATTTTAAGGACTTTGTCCGGTGGTTATCTTTTAGAAGGCACGTATTAAAGTCACCCATGACGATATGATGATTGAAAGATGGCATGAGATTTTCCAAGAGCCTCTCGAATGAAGCGAAATAATTGACGTTGAGGGAAGGAGAGTAAAATACGCCTAAAAGGAGTTTGGTGTGAGAGAAAATTATATCAAGAAATAAGTACTCTGCGGAGTCAGAAGAAGGAGACTGTGCTGACATGCTGATGATAGAAAAGGGAATATGAGAACGAAGATAGATGGCAACTCCACCGCCGCCCTTTAACGTGCGATCATTCCGGATCAACACGAAACCGGGCAACGAGTAAGAAGTAGACGGAAGACAGGGTTTGAGCCAGGATTCCGAGACGAGTATTGCATGTACATTTTGCAAATTAAAAGTAACACTTAAATCTATAAAGTGAGCGGGGATGCTCTGTGCATTTATATGTACTATATTAAAGTTTTTAGAAACATCATTAAATTGTGCATCTAATTGATCATGAAGTGATGGGGGAATGCTGTGAAAACTGTCATCACTAGATGAAAAGGAAAGGAAGTGATCACTAAGGTCATCATCTGGGCTGCTGCTGAGTTGAGTCATACTTGTAATAAAATAATAATATATAAATAAATAAATAAAGTTAACCTATATATAAATAAAATGTAATTACAAGAATAAAAACCGTCCACTACTACCCGCCAGCAGTAAAGAAAAATCAATTTAGAAAATTATACAATATCAAAGTTACAAACAAAAAAATTAAATATAAGAAAACAAATGTAGCAGGAACAAAACGCTTACACGAAAAGTGGCAACATTAAGTTGCTCCCAGCTGTCAGTGTCAAGTGTCAGCTGTCAGCGGACACATGGCACTGGCAGGACAATTGTCATTAGCAGTCATATCTTATGATTAAGAATATTATTAAAATTAACAAAACGGAAAGAGGGTACACAAAACATATTACACGACCGAATAAAAATGGAGCAACTACATACACTACGCTGCGAAATAAAGAGAGCACGCAAAGAGGCACATCTAAAATAAAAATTAAGATTGCGGCTTTGGGACCCGCTTCGACCTCTTAACCGGTGGTTTCTCCTCCTGCGGGACCTCCTCAGCGGCGGAGGTCGAGGTCGTCGCGGGCTCCGGCAGTGGCGCGGGCGCCGCTGAGGGCACCGACAAGGTCTGCAAATGCGCGTGGCTCGTTACTCGATGTCGCTCACCTTCCGCATCAAGAACAAATACATCTCCACTCCAAGACCAGCAGTTCCGCACTCCGAAGCGCTCCCGGGCTGCCACGAATAGTTCGTGTCGGGGCTTAGTTAAGAATTCGCCCAAAGTGATGCCGGAGCCCTTTAGTGCAACCTTGCCGAACCAGATCTCGTCTCGGACGGATACATCCCGGAACTTGACAAGAATGGGTCGTGGTTTCTTGCCACGAAGCTTACCCAAGCGGTGGCAACGCCTGATATCCGGTGCTGAGATATCTGTTCTGATAGTTTTGAGTTTGTCGATCACAAGACTCATCGTATTTTCTCTGTCCGATTCTGACTCCGAAGTCTTGACACCGTGGACCACCAACATTTTCCGGCGAGAGCGCATCTCCATGTCGTCGACTTGCTGAGTAACAAGCTCCACTTGCTGCTGCAGGGTATCTAGTGTTTTCATAATGAAATTCTTGAAAGCACCAAACTCAGCTGCCACCGAAGAAGCGGAAGGGTTGCTCGGCTCTGCCTTGTCGAGGTTTTTCTGCATTTCTGCCATCCGTGTGTGGAAGACTTCAGCCAGCTCCGCAATGGACTCTCTGATAGAGCTCGTTTTCGCCATTTTGTGACTTTGTGAAGTGGTAACCAGAAAAAACTATGAAATTATAACTTGAGTGGAAAAGTGCAAGGAAACTGCTGGTAGGTGATTTTAACTATTTAGACATAAATAATTGGGTGATTTTGTCTTTGAAAATGCACTTTTTCCTATTTTAATAATTAGAGCTCTTTACAATGATGTTGTTAGTTTTTCTTCACCTACCCGAAAAAATATTATCACTCCGTTAACGTCATTATTTTTCATGGGTTTTTACAAGTTCGATCTAAACCTGAAATTGCTATTATTTTCAGTGTTATTTTTGCACATACTATCTAAAATTAATTAAATGTCAAAACAGGATTCAATAATTTCACAACCCTGGAATATTTAGGAAATATGGCGGTATTTCACTGACCCGAAATTTTTGACCGCGAGTGTATTTGTCTATCCAACAATAACTCAAGTATCGCTTATCCGATTTTCCTGAAGTTTAAAAATTCTGTTGGCTTCGGAAAACGGTACCTACTCGAGTTATAATAACTGGAGTCACGGTAACAATAATTGGAGTCACGAGATCACTGTCTGGGGCGCACCAAGTACTAGTTAATAAAAATGCAAAAAATAGGATAAAGCAGGTAACTAATGTGTGTGAACATGGTATTGTTGTAATGGAGTCGACAGAACTAAAATATATCTTAGTGTTGTAGATCCCTTTAATTTCAATTTTATATCAAAATATATTTATATATTCATGCAGCCCATCTGACAGAACGTAACTGCAGCCATATATATATATATATATAGCTGTATATGAAACTTTTTATCCAATCGGTTGTGGTTGCGTTTCCACCCCTAGAACTAAAAAGTAGTGCCTTTTGGACCACCTGTCCAAAGCCAGGTGGTCCGTAAGGCACCACATCCACAAAAAAACGTCGCAAGTTTCGTCTGGTTATTGGCCTCTACATTGTTATTGATCGACAATTTATTCTGCGTTAAATTATTCGAAGTACCTAATGATGATGACAAAACTATGAAAATAAATATAAAACTGAATAAATGAAAGTAGAATCATGAAATAATTAGACTTACGTAATAGAACAGCAAGTTTCATCTTGGATGTTGAATCGATTGTGATGAAAGAAATCGATTCTTTGTGTTTATATAGCAGCGTGTATGAGTAATCATTTAATAGGTACTACTTGCTTACGTCCAACGGGTTTAAAAACAATAAATTATAAAATTACGAGACAAGCATTCTTTTTTAGTTTTAGCGATCCGCATAAAAATGTAAAAACAGTACCTTCAGATACAGATAATTTATTGATTGATTAATTTATTGAATTAATCAAAACTTATTTCGCAATCTCCAATCTCATGGACTAGTCATAATTAGGAACGCTCATAACTAAGAATGTAGACCGTTCTAATAGAAACTGCATTTAGCAGCCTGCTTGTTGATGTTTGACCATATCACTGACTAAGATTCTGACAGTCTAAGATTGTCTACAATTGTCATTTAGATCATCTACATAGCACCAATGAAAGCGCTGGCCTCCGAGATGACAGCAAGCTTCGGCAAACGCCTGCGCGGCTTGGGTATCGCCGTACGAGAGTTGACCGGAGATATGAAGTTGACGAAGACAGAAGTGCAGCAAACGCAGATGATCGTCACCACGCCGGAGAAGTGGGACGTCGTCACTAGGAAGGGAGCCAGTGAGTATATCAGGCTTAGGTACATGTAGCTGTAACCGCAGCGTCCAAGATAGACTAAGGGCTATGTTAAAGTCGCTGGGAACGGATGTTGTTAATATCTGTATTAGTCACTTTTAGGCGAAAGACGTTCACTTATTAATTAAGCCTTCCCCAAAGAGCGCCACCATAACCGCTTCAACCACATCCAGTATCCGGAATCCGCTTACGTTTCGCGGTGCGCGGTCGCCACCTACGAATAATGTACTGCCCATTGTCTCCGGTAGGTATTGAAATATTTATTTTCTTACGTCGTTAGTTCCATTGGATTCTACGGCGCCTATAGTATATCTCACTCCTGCACTATTTACAAATACATTAAAATGTCCGATCATTCCAAAAGTATGTGTACCTAAGTACCTATTTAAATTTAATTTGTTTATCTTTATTGCACAAAATAAACCTACAAAAGGTGAACTCGTTGCCATAAAACATTATCTATCAGTCATCCTAACCAAGTGCCCAAACTACATCTGTTATCCGGCTTTTCCCTTGGAGAGCGTATAAAATGCCGCCCTATTAGCCATATTCTACATCAAATGGATAAGAGTTCAGAATGCTTATTGACTTTTCGCTATAAAAACCACTAATTTCTAAAAATTGGAAAGTTATTGAATTCATACATTTCAAAAATATTTTTTCAAGCCCTGGGATTTTGCTATTGCCGCTTTTGGGTATTTGCCGCCCTAGAAACTAGCCCCTAGTGCCTCAATGTTCATCCAGCGTTGTCTATATATTTTTGCTTCTTAATAAAAAATCTATATTTTTAGCCGACACGGAGCTAGCGTCAATAGTGAAGCTGCTGATCATCGACGAAGTGCATCTCCTACACGGCGACAGAGGGCCGATAGTGGAAGCGATAGTTGCGAGGACGCTGCGCCAAGTCGAATCCAGTCAGAACATGATACGCATCGTTGGACTATCGGCTACGTTGCCTAACTATTTGGATGTTGCCAGGTCAAATAAACCTATACATTCTATATTTCTATAAGAATATCTAACTAGTAATGGTCATTTCTCATCTATCCGGGCTGAGTAGTCAAGTATTAGTAGTATTATCACAAATTAGATATTATAACTAGATGTCCAGTCTCTCTAGTGCTCTCTTTCATAATCGGGAATAAGAACACTATCGGAAGCTAACTGTACCTACTCCGAAATAGGAATAGTAGATACAAATATTCATATTCCTTGAAGCTCGTGCGTTGCGCGTAAGTGGTAACTTCGTGGTGTCCGTCAAGATAGCGTACACCGTAAAGATATTCAGAATCTGATGCAGCCAATGAATAGTACCCAAATAGTACCGAAGAAATACCTACGTGAAAAAAATAGTACCCTTAAACTTTCTGAAATATAAGGCCTGTTCACGGTGTACGCTACCGGGCGTCAAGCTGGCGTACACCGTTTGTATCTCTGGAACGACTTTGTTTTTGGAAATGCTTTATATCTCAAAAAATAGTACCCAAATAGTACCCTAGGGCCCTACAATTTCATTTCTCTAGCTAACGTACAAGCCGAGATATAGTGAGCTCTTTCTATAAGAAATTCCCGGGTACGCCAGCTTGACGGTGTGAATATTTGTACCCCGTTAAGTTATGGAATATCTCGGCTTCTACGATAGCTAGAGAAATGAAATTGTAGGGCCCTAGGGTACTATTTAGGTACTATTTTTTGAGATATAAAGCGTTTCCAAAAATAAAGCCGTTCAAGAGATATAAACGGTGTACGCCAGCTTGACGCCCGGTAGCGTACACCGTGAACAGGCCCTATATTTCGAAAAGTTTAAGGGTACTATTTTTTTCACCTAGGTATTTCGTCGGTACTTTTTGGGTACTATTTATTGGCTGCATCAGATTCTGAATATTTTTACGGTGTACGCTATCTTGACGGACACAACTTCGTGCTATTAAATATAATTCCGAAAGAAACATTTTTTTCGCATTTCATATGTATATAATAATCGTTACACACTGTTTAATTAAATAGTTAGCACATATTTTGTCTTATTGTGCAGGTTCTTGCGAGTGAACCCGAATATTGGCCTATTTTTCTTCGACTCCCGGTTCCGGCCAGTGCCACTCGAGCAACAATTTGTGGGGGTGAAGGAAGCGGGCAGCGGAGGTGGAGCTCATCTTAGACAGGTAATCATACAAAAACGTATAACTTATTGTTATTATACTGCAATCGAATTACAAGATACCCAGCAGTTTAACATGGCAAGTTTGGGATTACTATCGTGGTGATAGGGACCCAATCCCAAACGTCCGATATTAAACTAATGGTTATCCTGTGGTTCGATTGTAGAGTACTAACGTCCGTACACATAGGGGTGTGGCGCAGGGTTGACGGCACGCTCCGAACTAAGGGGCCTTAGCCGTCTTGCATGTGATATCTTCTAATTGCATGTGACATTGACACGTTCACGTCGCGCGATGTACTTTTCTATGAAATTAAATTACTATTCATGTGATTGAACCCTCTTTGGTAGAGTAGGTAGTTATGGTACATATCTAGCAAAATTTGTGTGAAACAGTATAACTGTTTCAAGTAAAACCATATAATTCATCCACTGATTTATTTTCTCGATTCTTATAGTTCGTTTAAGGCGAATTGAGTCGCTCGGTACAAACGAAAAGGGGTTGAATGAAATGTGCTTTATTTTATTTTATAGTTACACACAATACAATTTGTGTACGCAAAACAACACGAAAAGTCTCAAAAAGCCAAAAAACCTTTAGAAATTGAAGCTTTAGTTACGAATGAGATGGCGCTTACCATAAATGGCAGATTGCATGTTTTTGAGGCTTCTCATGTTGTTTCGCGCATTTTTTACCTGTGTATGTGCAACTATCAAGCTATGAAATTAAACACATTTCAACCAAATTTGATGTTTTAAATCTTTTTAAAATCTTTACCCATTTTTCGTAGATATAGAGATTACTCGAATTACCTTAACCTTAAGAAATTAGTTGGTATTCTGCGGTTAGGTCGTTAAGAAGATTTACGCTCTTAACTGGCTATTGTTTCTGACCATTATTAGTCATAAGTCATGAATCTAGCAAATGTCGTTTTTGGCTTATTTTTTTCATCACTATGTCGCTCAACACTAGCCATTAGTGGCGTCCATAGGAGCTATTTTCATGGACTTGCCTATTTTAAAACATTTGAAACCGCGTCCTATAACCCTTACGCGAAACAGTAAGCCAAATTGACTCCGGTTCGTTCATAGATTTGTGTGATGCCACACCCCTGAGCCATATAAGAAATCCTTACATCTTTGTCTTTACTTATGTCAATGGCAAATAATATATGATAAATTGGGGCATGCAAAAATATCTAACTCTATTCCGATAGTCTTAAGGTCGTGTTAAATATTTACGCGTTTCCCGTGTCATCATAATATTGTGTTCGTACGGTGACTGTACGTGTACCTACATTAGTAGTGTATTGATAAACTTTTGCTATTATCAAATCGCTTTCAACAGGTACAGATAATGAACGACATATGCTACGACAAAGCGGCCGACATGGTTCAAAAGGGCCACCAAGTAATGGTGTTCGTGCATGCACGAAACGCCACCCACACCACGGCTATGATCCTAAAGGAACTTGCCCAGAAGAAGGGTCATCTCAAACACTTTGAACCTGAGGACTCAGGGGGATTCTTGAAGGCGAGAAAAGCGATCAGTAGCAGTCCTAATAAGGTGCTAAGCGAGCTGTTTGCGGCTGGGTTCGCATGCCATCATGCTGGTATGCTAAGGAGTGATAGGTAGGTTATAATTAGTCACCCGTTTCTAACTATGTTTATGATAAAAATGTGTTCTTTCATCTACGTAATACCACAGAATATAAATAGAGCAGTATGGAAGCTACGCTTACTTTTGTAAATAAATACCTACGCTCCATTAGAGCGTTAGGGTTGTTTAAAATGAAAAGATCGCGGGCCGTCTGGGCGCGCGCACGTAACAAAACAAAGCGCGACCACTCGCCTCCATGCGTCACTCGCGACTGACGGCACCGCGAGATTCCCTTAGGGGCCTTGTAAAAGCGCGCGTCTATGTGTGCGTGCGTTTCGATCGTTTTGTTTGTAGCTTCCTTACTGCTTTAGCTTATTTATATTCTGTGGTAATACGGACAACAAACAGCATAATCCTTAGGAGCTAGAAGTTTGATATTTTGCTCAGAAGTTCCCTGTGAATTGTAAGTGAGGGATATGAAAGAAATTGCAAAATTCATCTCCTAATAGGGGATTAAATTTTATATAGAAATCCCATCAGGCCACACAGCTCATTACTAAATGAACGACGGAACGTAAAGGCAACAAACTACTCCGCTTGGCGAACGAAGTGGTGTATAAATATTTACTGTGTATATGAGAAAATAAATTAAAAAATAACGACACAGATATGTCATCGACAACGTCATCTGTCTCTCTCCATCGTCACCGGCATATCGATATCGATTTCAGTAGGTGTGGAGACGCTCAATGGTCCCGAAGAACACAGCACTAATCATACAACATTGATCAGTTTACAAATATGTTATTGTAGGAACATGGTGGAGAAATATTTCTCTGAAGGCTACATAAAGGTCCTAGTGTGCACATCGACTTTGGCTTGGGGTGTGAACTTGCCCGCCCATGCAGTTATTATAAGAGTAAGTACATAATCAATTAAGTGATTAATATATAAATAATAAATCAACGACCAATTGATTACTTACGGAACGGAACAACGGCTATCAAAATTCGGTGGAGGCAAAAGCATGCGACCGTAGTAAGCAGTTGATATCTCCGGGTTGAAATGATGATGCCAATGATGAACCGTTACTTTCTTCAGTAAATGTAACTTTCTAATTAAGGTTATTGATATTAACATTGACCTTTCCACTGTCAAATTAAGAGTATTTATAGCCGTCTTCTAAAAAAGGACTTTTCAATTCGACTTTTTTTTATGTTATCGTCGCATATGGATATCTGCAACACCAGTTACCTATACGTTGCCGATCTTTGAGAGCCCTGTTTACTCGTTTCTTGAAGTACCCCACTAAGGACTTTTGTGTTATTTTTTTAGTGTTGCCAATTATTAATAGATCATGATAATTATTTTTTATTTGAAAGAGTATACCTCCCAGGTGGTCCCATTAGCAACTGATCAGGATCTCAGACATCGAGGGTACTGTTCATATATTATAGGCACTATAGCGATTTGGCTGTTTTTATAGTAACTTATTCAAATTCATTTATTTGTCTCGGAAAGTCAGTTGTGTTAGTTACAAAGGCTTATAATCTATGTTAGTAAAAAATAATAATATAAAATACAAAAAAGTTCAAATAATTCGATCAAAACAATTACAACCAAAACATTTTTAAAAAGATATTGTACACACAGCCTCTCGAACCCATGTGTACAGCATCCCAGTGCTTCCACAGTGCGCAGGCAGGGTATTCCGTCAATAGGTGCACGAGACTGTTGGAACTGCCACGCACGCGCTGTATGAGGGAGGCAGCTCTGTTGCGAATAATCGCACCGAAACTATCGGTGCGAGCCTCCGCGAACATACCTGATGCGCTACAAAAACGTGGCAATCCCAACAGCATCCTGTAGGCTTATGATGCTACGCTTTGTCGCGTGATAAATAAATGATAAAGCATCCGTTACTCTCACACACTATTTGTCAGGACGTGACGGATGCTTTATCATTTATTTATCGCACGACAAAGCGTAGCATCATACGCCTACTGAACCCATTGTTATATTGGACTCGCAGGGCATTGAGCGCTTTTTAGTGCAGTTTGACCACAGGCTGCACGTGTAAAAATGCTATGCTTTAATTTTTTTTATTAAGTGTATAAATAAATAATTATTTCCTGAAGCGAAACATATTGAGTTGAGTGACTCTTGATTTCAATCAAAATGGTTATCAGAATTTAGCGTGAAAACTGACATTGCATATTTATTAAAAAAAGATTTTACTGCCATAGCTTAGCCTTGTATTCAGTCAGATTAATTAATATAGAAACTTACTCAAAGTACATATTAATATTCAATAATATAGCGTAGTGAAATTTACCAGGGTACGGAAATCTACGACCAGAGCCATGGGACATTCGTTGACCTCAGCATATTGGATGTATTACAAATCTTCGGCCGCGCCGGTCGACCACAGTTCGACAAATCGGGGACAGGCATTATAATAACCACCCACGACAAACTCACACACTACCTGAAGTCGATGACCAATCAGTTCCCGATTGAGAGCAACTTTATCAATTTGTTGGCTGACAACTTGAATGCTGAGGTAAGTTTTCGACAGATTCATCGAACCGGAAGAATGATTGTGGCCCTTTATTAATATTATTTTATCAAATACTAATTTGACGCCAGTTGCAAATCAGACGCCATGTCATAACACTGTCAAAACCGAAATTGAACTTCTACGTCGGTGCATGTAGGACTATATCGCTCCGCGCTCTGTGACACTTTTGTTGTGTGTCGTTGGCGTCGTAGACACGACAGCACACAACACCTTTAGTTGTTCTTGGCGTCCAAAGAGTTAAGGATAATCCCATTTTTTAAGAAAGATATTCATTACCAAGGACCATTAAAACAAGAGGACTGTCTTCTCCATATAACAAGCTGTTCCCCGAATTTACAACGCCATCTATGTATAAGCTTGGTATAAGAATTATATTATTTACAATTATTCAACTTTGTAAACGTGACACAGTATTTAAATGTTAGAATTTATTTATTATTAGCTGTTTACGAACTAATTGTTACTATACTATGTTTCTTTGTTCAATTATAACATCGTTATATGTTTAGTTTTTTAGCGCCATCTAGTTTTTGCCCGGAAATCCCCTAGCGGTCGGGTTACGATCCAAAATATGGAGAATGACAGTCCTCTTATTTTAATGGTTCTTGTTCATTACTAAATAGGGTAAATAGAAGGGTACTTAAAAATGTTTGAATTGATAAAAATAGATTTTTAATTAGTCAATTAAAAAAACTATTTTTATCAATTTTAACCGAAGATCGGCGCAGGATTGTTAGAAATCTGTTGTTGTTTAGCTTGCTTGTGTAGACACTAATGAAATCATTCTTTCAGGTGGCATTGGGGACAGTCACCAATATAGACGAAGCTGTCGAATGGTTGAGTTACACGTACTTGTTTGTACGAATGAGAATCAATCCACAGGTTTGTAATATTACTTATATGTATATCTATAAGTATATTGAAATTACTATTCTAAATAGTTAATATATCGTTTGGCCACAATATGCTCTCTTCCCCTCATATAGAAACTTATACAAATATTTTATTTGGAATCAATAGGTATATGGGCTAACTTATGGCGATGTTCAAGAAGAACCAATGCTGGAGACAAAACGAAGGGAACTTATTACAGCTGCGGCCATGACACTCGACAAGACACACATGATACGATACAATGAACGCACTGGCGATCTTAATATTACAGGTATACTATAAGACAAACATTTTGCCTATGTACATTCTTCCAGTGCTTTACATCGGAAGAGGGAAAAAGATTGATTTTCATGCTTTGATCCGGAATGTCAGACGTAGCATTCTAAATCGAAGCATGCTTTGCAAATTGACGACCTCGATTCGTCTTGCTTTTGACAACCATGCTAATTTCATCTCGTGTAGGTAAAAGGTATTCTTGCATCTGTCTTTTAAGATTGTATATGATTTATGCTCAATCTGTCCAAGGGAGAGTTCACATTATAAGTCCATTCAAAATCGCAAAAAAGATGATATGATATGACAAACGTGAACGCTCACTAAAGTATTATTCCGGAATCTTAACTTTGCTTTTATAATCCTACAGTAGGCAAGAGGTGAACCCAGAATGATTGATCGAACCAAAACTTAACATTCGCTGTAAACGAGTACAGAGAATACCGCTTAAATTGAACTCAATCCTTTTTAAATAATGTTTCTAATATTTTACCAGACTTGGGTCGAACCGCCAGTCACTACTACATAACCTGCGAAACTATGGAAGTGTTCAACTCCATGGTCCGAAAGTCTATGACACAGGGCTACGTTTTGGAGATGCTTACACGGTGTTCGGATTTCCAACAGCTCAAAGTAAGTAGTCTGTTGATATATACGTATACTGCCTTGCTAAGCCCAATAGGTATATTTTAATACGAGTCTCATAGACAGATCCGGCTTTTTGGCTTATGACGGCCGTACAATTTTATCTGTTGCCTCTCGACTTTGAAGTAATTCGGTAAATTTCGATGAACACTACCGCGAGGTAAACAGTATTTGTAGTAACGTTTAATGTATTATTATAGGTACGCAAAGAAGAACTCACTGAACTGTGGAACCTCAAAGACCAGTACTGTGAGTTACGTATCGAAGACGCCCCCGAAGACATTCACTGGAAAATAAACATCCTACTGCAGACTTATTTGTCGAGAGGACGCGTCAACGGATCGTCGCTCCAGTCCGATTTGAATTATATTAGCCAGGTGAGATATAATTTATTTTTAACCCGTTTTGTATGCGTCCAGTTAACAATGCTAACCTATTTCCATTAAAATTTCTATTGCCAATAAATACTTTACCAATAAGACAAGGTAGTTAAAACGGGACGTTTCAGACCAGCTGTGACTAGGTAGATACTTTCTGTACTGATGGGTACGAGCCGGGATTCGACCACGATCTCTGCTTGAAATGCGCATGTCCGAATCACTCGACTACCATAGCTTCTTAAAAAAAATCCTAATAGTTTGCATTAATTAAAAGATTTTAATAATCTGAAAAATAGCTTCTTTCTCTTATTAAAACCGTCCATGAGTATAGATGACTGCATGATACTCTGAAAAAATAGTACTTTTGATATAAGTGCGGAAAGTATGTCATTTTTCACGAGTCCCGAGGTGTATTGGCCTGAGCCGCCAGGCAAAGGTAAATACTCGGGACGCGTGGAAATGACACTTCCGCAGGTGTATCAAACGACGTTTTTTAATACAATTGCGAAAAAATGTCCATGAAACAAAAACATGGAACCGGCTGTCACCATTCAGCCTAATCAAAAGAAATTATTTTGAAAAGAAACATACAGAATTTAATTTAATTTAAACATGAAAAAGCAAGACTTATATTTATTATTACTTTGTACTTTACTTATTTGCAAACAAATGTGTTATTTAGTGTTCAAAAATTAGCTGGAAAGTAAAAAGCACTAGTGCGCAAAATACAACTTTGCGCACGATTTACAGCTACGAAAAGTACCACTTTTTGAGCAAGTTTATTAAAATAGGACATTATGATACGAGTGGGCAATGTGGGTCATTACAGTCGAAGCTTTGTTGCACAATGCACAGGCTGTGATAGCCGAGACTGTAATGATCAATGCCCACGAGTGTCATACGACGTTTTTCAACAGACTTGGGAATAAAAAATTCTCTTTTTGTACATATTTATTTAGTAGTTTATCTATCCTCGTCTATCGTCACCTCGTCGTGTGGTGTCGGTGTAGTGCGGGCGCACGCTCATGAAAACGCTGCGCGGCGCGGGTATAATATCCGCGCGCCGCGCCGAGCCCCACCCATGACGTGCTCTCATTGGCCAATTGGAGGTAATTACAGCACTTGTGCGGTAATCTAAAGTAAAAAGCACTTGTTTGTTAAAAGCTGCGTTCCGTGCATAAGAACCATAAAATAAGAGCGACTTTATGAGCAAGTGTGTTGAAAACGATATTGAAGGTCTAATTCATGAGCATTGGATGAGCTACGGTCGCGATTTTTATGTCAATATGTTTGAGTATCACGGTACTTTTCTAAATAAAAATTGTCATGTTCCAGAACGCCGTCCGTATAATTCGCGCGCTATTCGAAATCACACTGCGAAAGAACAATGCATACATGGCGGCGTTGTACCTAAAAATGGCGAAGATGCTTGAACTACAGCAGTGGGACTTCTACAGTGACATGCGCCAGTTCAACTGCTTCCCAAACGAAATCCTCAAACACATCGAGTACCCAATGCTTAAGCCTGACCAGATCCGAGATATGGACTGGAAGGAAGTCGGTAAGAATAAATGGAAGAGAATAGAAAAGAATACCACGTGTGAAAATTAGATACACTGTCATGTTTCCTGTCCATTACTCGCGTATGCGTATTAAAACTTGCCACCGGCTTCTGATTGGTCATTTTTGACAGATCGGCGGCAATTAGACAAACCTGACCAAATTAGATAGGATATAACAATCCTGAAGTCCGCTATCTATGAATAAATATGTGCGATATTTAATTTAATCGGGTTATAAATGTCCATTGTCCATCTTAAAGGTATACGCGAAACCCCCGTGTATACTATCCTCTATCTGCGCTTCAATCATTACAAACAACATAACTTAATGAATTACCTCTTACAGGTGACCTCCTAAGAAACCCAAAAGCAGCTCGGCACCTTAAGAAGTGCGCCGATGAATTCCCCCTGCTGGAAATGGAGGCCAGCCTGCACCCCATCACCCGCACTGTACTCCGGATACGGCTCACCATCACACCCAACTTCAAGTAAGCCAGCCCTTCAATAACCCCTCACAAACGACCTCATAAACTCAAAACCAGTTAGGTAATTGAAGAAGTGCATTGATTGTTACTCTTACTAGAAATGTCCTTTAGAACATTCATTCGTGTATATTTAGCACATTATAAAATGCGCACTACTTAACGGTGGATTTCAGAGCGTTTCAACCGCCGTCATCACTTATCCCGATATTATGATGACATCTTTTTAAAAATTACATCATTTTTGATCAAAACATGAAAATAGTAGGTACTATTTTCGGATTTTATCAAAATAATGTGATACATTTTTAAAGTGAATCGTCGAAATTTCGGGATTGGTGATGACGGCATTTGAAACGCTGTGAAATCCAAGCATGTCTCTCTCGCAGATGGAACGACAAATATCACGGCAAAGCGCCCGAAGCGTTCTGGATATGGGTAGAAGACCCGGACAACGACATCATGTACTACAACGAGTTCTTCCTCATCACCAAGAAACAAGTACGTTATCTGATTATATACTCCCTATTGGACAATCGTCTATTTTCTGTGAAACAGAGTGATAATCTGTCAATGTGGAAGTCAGCCTAGGAAGAAGATAAATATGGAAAGATAGACATTGAATAATTTCGTGAATGCGAAAATTTTACAATCAAATAGAGGTTTTAGCGTTGAAGAGTCTGATGTTGAATACAATGCGAATGTTTAGTCTAAATGTATGAATTATATTTATAGGTAATAACGAATGAACCACAAGAGCTTATAATAACAATACCCATCACCGAACCTTTGCCGCCACAATACTACATCCGAGCAACATCTGAAAGGTAAGTGACTGTGTTCTTTATGATCATATAAGTATGAATATGGTTCAAACCTAATTATATTTTTATGCCTCACCTGGCCATAAAGTGGCTTTTTCCGCACGCTGCGCGTACGGAAAAAGCCGCTTTTTGGCCAAGTGTACACATAAAATGATGTACACAACACGGGAGGTAATAAATAAAGCCCTCGATCGCATATTTACGTCCCTCGCTTGCAGCTCGGGCCGCAAACTTCTGCGATCTCGGCCTTTCTTTGTATTACCACCCTAGTTATGTAATGTACTATTACAACAATTATGTCATTCGGTGTTCGCAGATGGCTAGGATCGGAAAGTGTGTTACCGCTCACATTCCAGCATTTAATTTTACCTGAAACGCATCCTCCACACACAGGTTTGTTCACAATATGAGTGTTACTTCAGTTGATATAATTCCATGCACCTTTCGGCGAACTAAGTCGCAATATATTGCCATCATTAATGAAATAAACATGTGTTGCAACTGTTAAAAGAAGGAACAATCATTGGTTTATTTAATCCGCAGACTTATTAGAGCTCCAACCGCTCCCAGTGACGGCGCTCAACAACCCATCCTACGAGATGCTGTACAACTTCAGCCACTTCAACCCCATCCAGACACAGATCTTCCACTGCCTATACCACACCGACAACAACGTGCTCCTCGGAGCACCCACTGGTTCCGGCAAGACCATAGTCGCCGAAGTGGCCATGTTCAGGGTGTTCAACCAATATCCAGGATGCAAGGTAGGTTTTTAATCTTAGCAGATTCTCCATTGGTTCTTTCATCGCCTGTAACACACAGACAACAAAATGCCAATCGGCATGCCCACTGATGTTAAGGTAGGGTAGGCATGTTCCCGTTCACGGATATAATTAGTCATTTGAACTTTACCTTCGTGCGAAATTTGCGCATCAAGCCCAATTTAAATCCAATACGTCATAGGGGCCCTCGCTCTTTGTCCTAATTTTCGTATTTATTGTGGGTCTGCCTTCTTAGTAGGAACGGCATCTCCAGGCGTCTACTACACTAGGCTTTCTGGGTTTTAAAATTGACGTCGTTTTGTATTGATTACAGGTAGTCTACATTGCACCTCTAAAAGCCCTTGTGAAGGAACGTATAAAAGATTGGAAAATACGACTGGAAGAGAAAATGGGCAAAAAAGTCGTCGAATTAACAGGTTAGTGCATTTTGCGGGCATGTAATCGTTGCTTTGCATAATTGAATAAAAGCATGCAACTTAATTATTACAGATGCAGAAGATCTTATTTCACTTATGCATAATATACATATCGATGGATAGAAGTGGAAATGTAATAACCGCCATTGTTTCCTATACACACTGTATATGCACTTCCTGTAACAAAATGATTGAACCGTAAATATTATCAAGGTGACGTATCTCCGGACATCAGAGCGATCCGCAACTCCCACGTGATCGTCACGACACCGGAGAAGTGGGACGGCATCAGTCGCTCGTGGCAGACGAGGAACTACGTGCGAGACGTGGCCCTCATAGTCATCGATGAAATACATCTGCTGGGTGAGGACCGAGGACCCGTGTTGGAGGTTATAGTGTCAAGGTAAGTTCGACTCTATGTATACGGGCATAAGGCCTCAATTTTCTATAACGATTTGAATGATTAAATCGGGATAAAGGAAACTTAAGAAAGATCCAGGGTTAGTGTTTAAATTGGTGGAGGGTGAGAAATTTAGTGATTGTAAGTCTTCATTGTAAGGTGGATATTTTAAGTTGGCACAGTCAAATAGCTCTGCAGTATTATTGACTATGCGACTTCGTTCGCGGAGGTGAAATAAGGTAAATGTCTCTTTGCTTCGACTTAGACAGATAAAAAGAATCCTATGTGTTAACAGGTATCATAATCTAAAGGGTGTTTTTTTTAGAGGTATAGAACTTTAAGTTGGCAACACTTTTTTAACTGGCGGCCATTTTGTCAGCTGTCAAGTGATTTATGTTTAGTTTGGTTTGGCATTTCAACATGAATAAGCTGACGCCTGAACAACGCTTCCAAATTGTGCACACAGCTCGTGCCACAATAAATTTATTGAAGGAAACGTTTGGTGATCGCATAATTTCACGTTTCGGACCCGTGAATTGGCCTCCAAGATCGTGCGATTTAACACCACTTGACTATTTTCTGTGGGGCTATGTGAAATCGCTAGTGTACGCCGATAAGCCCGAAACCATTGACCACTTGGAGAACAACATTCGCCGCGTTCTTGCCGATATACGGCCACAAATGTTGGAAAAAGTAATCGAAAATTGGACTTCCAGATTAGACTACGTGCAAGCCAGCCGTGGGGGTCATATGCCAGAAGTCATATTTAAATTATAATGCCAGAAAATTGTCTATAGAATAAAGTTAATTTCATGTCAATTTAAAAAGATCATCTTTGTTTTATTCCATTTCAAAGTTCTATACCTCTAAAAAAAACACCCTTTATCTGTATACCAAATTTCATGAAAATTTAACCAGTAGGCTTTACGTGATGCGCGAACAAACAGATAAACAGTCAAAAACTGTTTATTTACGTTTTATTACTTAAAAATAAGTAATGATTTAAAAAACACCTAGTTACTTTTTTGAAATTTATTATATGTATATGTCAGCGTCAGGGGGTAGGAGTCGTCAGGATGTCCATCTAATTGCCAATAATCCGTAGTCGAGTGTCGGTTTCCATCGGTTGGAGCTCGATAGTCTCACTAACTAGCCATAATAAACGAAGAAATGCAGTGAGGTTGGTTGCGGGACGTGTTCCTTTGCTTATAATGCTCAGATCAACCATCACTGACTCCAATTCCTTGTTCAGCACTATTCACCATTTTCTGACATGGAAGACAATAACAGAACGTGACCGAACTCCGTCAATTTTGAATAAACGTCATTGTACCGCAACCAAAGACACTCAAGCATAGACAAACTTGACATTCCTTCGTGGGGAGAACTCCGCGCTGCGACATATAGAAGAAGAGGAGACCAAATACGTTCGCTTTTGGTCTCCTCTTCTGCATCCTTCCGCTGTGCTATTAAAGTTCAAATTTGATTATTACAGAACAAACTTCATCGAGTCCCACACTTCAAGGAGACTGCGCATCATCGGTCTGTCCACTGCACTCGCCAACGCTAAGGACCTTGCAAATTGGTTGAACATTGGCGAAATGGGGCTTTACAACTTCAGACCTTCTGTGCGCCCGGTACCTTTAGAGGTAAAGTGTACGGTTCCTCTACTTAATAAAACTCGAACAATTACTGACCGATAAACATAAACAACGCATCACAAACATCACAAAGCGAATAAAGAAATATCACAAAGATACCCTACACAGGTGAGCACAAAATGATTTATGGATATTATTTCCCTAAGGAAATCAAAACACAAATCAATGAATTAGACTAGTTGGGTGATTCTCCGAGCGTTTTGACTGCGCGGATCAACGTCACTATGCCGCCATAATTTTAATCTAACTAGACTTAGCCTCGGGACTGCCTTTCGGTTTCGTAAATAAAAATTACCTTGACTATTACCCATTTTAACAATACTTGCAGAGATGATATTGACGAAAAAAACGCTATTAAACGCCAAATATTCACCCATTTAACGAAGCGTGCCCGTGCAACTCTCCACCTGGCTCTATTGACCTCAAAGATCGGTCCTTATACGACATGACGTGAGCTTCTTATATTTGTTCATGTAACTTATCCTTGGTCTTCACTTACCTTCGATCTTTTCTTCGATGTTGTTAGTTATAAACGTGTCATGTGGCGTGACCAAAATTTCCTGTCTTTCATGGAAGGAGAGTTTGTATGAGGATCATATACGGCTAATGTTCTCATACTGTCTGCAGGTGCACATTTCGGGGCACCCCGGGCGCCACTACTGCCCGCGCATGATGACCATGAACAAGCCCACGTTCCAAGCCATCCGTCAACACTCGCCGGCCGCGCCCGCGCTGGTCTTCGTCTCCAGCCGCAGGCAAACCAGGTACGATACTTATATAAATTTTTCCCAAGTAACTAACTTGATAACGAGGCAACCCTACACCCATTATAATGTCGCGCGGTAGTGATCTGTTCAATATTGATTTGATATCTGTGGATTGGTCACGGCGCCTCTCCATATAACTGTTGTATCCATCAGGGGTGTGGCGTCCCAAGAACTCGATTCCTGCCGGCTACGAGGCATTTGAGCACCTTATTCTACAGCTCTCAAGGAAAATGTACGCCAAATCTGCACTGGCTTGCTCAAGGATATCTTTTACGCCCCGCCAGTGGTATCCATTACGTAGCACTTGTTTAATCTGTGCTACAAGTATTGTATCTTTACCAGATTAACAGCACTGGACCTCATCGCTTACCTCGCAGCAGAAGACAACCCGAAGCAATGGCTACACATGCAAGAGTCCGAAATGGAGCAAATCCTCTCGAACATTCGAGAGTCCAACCTCAAACTGACTCTGGCGTTCGGAATCGGCATCCACCACGCTGGTCTGCACGAGAGGGACAGGAATACTGTTGAGGAGTTGTTTATCAACCAGAAAATTCAGGTACTTCCATCGGTAAAACAAAACAAAGATACCTATCATTTTTTTAGTATTTGATAATTCATGTATAATTCAATGCTTCTTTCAAACATTTTTGATGTAAACATCGAATGTCATCCAGACTAATTCGGTACACTTAGAACCTAGATCATCGGACCACCCAATCAAACTCGCATTGGGTTAGGAAACATTTTTATAATGTGGTCTAAATTGACAACCATTTCGAGAAATAACTTTTAGGAACAACTTTTTCTGATCGGGTCTGGTCTATTTTACAAAATAAAATCTATATTTTTTCTATTTACTAATGTCAATTTATTTTAAGTTCACGTTTGCCGCAGGTTTTAATATGCACAGCGACGCTGGCGTGGGGCGTGAACTTCCCCGCGCATCTGGTGGTGATAAAAGGCACGGAATACTTCGACGGCAAGCAGAAGCGGTACGTCGACATGCCCATCACGGACGTGCTGCAGATGATGGGCCGCGCCGGTCGCCCGCAAGTCAGTTCTAAACTTAAAGTTTCTAATAGGGAACGTGCACGAACTATGGGTGGCAGCACTAAACGACAAAAGAGACACGGGTGGACAATAAAGCTGTCAGTGTCAATATCAAATATAGTAAGTCGTAGCTACACTAACGTTAATCGTCCTTCATCGCGATAAATTAACGGCGTTTCTGTCAATATGGCCCCAGCATGACAGGGTACTTGATTTAGATTGGCAGCACCAGTTGGCAGCACCTTCGTCGTGCACGTTCCCTATATTTACAGCGACGCTGACATTTGGCACCATAGGCAACTAGGCTACGGAGTACTTCAACGCTGAGCAAAAATGATATGGAATGACCTGATCATTCGTTTAGCCAATCGACCGTTTTTAAGAACTCATATCTAGACAACGATTGAGAATAGGTAAAAATTGTATAGAATTAAAGTTGTAAAGAATTTTATCAGCTCTCATTCTATAGTACAACGCAATTTCCTATGACGCATCGATACAATGAGGTATGAGTAAAAACGAGTTACTATGTGTTTTTATAGTTCACAGATTGTTTGGAGAAAAATAGTTTTTACCGAAAGCGACGTTCCATTGCATTGCACTATTTATTTTAGAAAACATAAACATGACAGAACTAAATATTTGACAGTACGACAACGAAGGTGTCGCAGTGGTGTTAGTACACGACCAGAAAAAAAACTTCTACAAGAAGTTCCTCTACGAGCCGTTCCCAGTGGAGTCCAGCCTCCTCGAAGTGCTAGCCGACCATCTCAATGCTGAAATCGTTGCAGGTATACCTTTATCATTTCACTTCTGTTCTTTGTGCCGGCTTCAGGCGTCCACCAGGTCGTCTGTAGGTTTACGCCATTGATTTCGATGCCACCTTAACGAAGTCGTCTCTAGGCTTACATCGCGGATTTCACTCTTTGATTCAACCTTTATGCTCAACCAGCCATCAATTCTAGAAACATTTACCGTTTTCCCGCTCACTTATTTCTGCTGTAAATATACAATACAATATTCTTTATTGTGCACCAAAACAAAGGATTACAAAAACTTAAATCTAAAACAGCATAAATGGTAAACAACAGGCGGTCTTATCGTCCCATTAAAAGTCTATCTGTTACTAATGTCCTGGTTAAACTGGAAACTTACTGTATCTGCTAAGTAAACAGTGTGTTTGTTTGTCTTGCAAATTATCGATTCAACTTTACATAATATCCCAGAGTGGAAACGAGCTCGAGGCCAAAAATCCAACCATCTGGACGTATCAAGAGGACTCATCTTCGAATCTCTTCTATTCAGTTGTTAGGTACGCGGTGGAGTCAGATGGAGATATATTTTACTCCAAACAAAAATCATCTGATGGTGACCACACTCTTCACTCATGAGAGAAAGACGAGAGACTATCTACTCTCATAATATCCACTAAGAGAACTTTTATAAATCCATCTACATAATGTTTTTTTTTTCTTACAGGCACAGTGCAGTCGAAACAGGACATCCTCGACTACCTAACGTGGACGTATTTCTTCCGACGCTTGCTCAAGAACCCGTCGTACTACAATCTGGAGAGCTTGGAGCCGCAAGACATAAACTACTACTTGTCTAACCTAGTGCAGACTTCCCTTGACGCTCTAAGTCAAGCCAACTGCGTCGAAATTGAGGAGGTAAATACAATTGATAAGGGTCTAAGTATTCAAAAGTCATGAAATGTTTTTGGAATAGTCACAGCTATAAAGGAGATGCTCTCTTAAACACATCAAAAATCAAGTTCTGAACGTGTGCTGAATAGTTTTTCATTTCAATAATTTCTGAATGAGGCATCACCATCATTATTATACTTGAGCGAAATAGAAAGAGCACTATAATTTACCTTTAACCTCATACTACGAGAGCTAAATCTTCTAAGAGCTTCTATAGAATACGTTTGGAACTTTGGAACATCCAAGCAGGACACATTTTGGAAAAATGCTTTTAGCTTCATAGTACAGAGATAAAAAAAATTAATGAACGGCCATACCATTTTGTGAACTCTCTCGCGAGAGTTGTGACCTCAAAATATTTTGAACATCTTTTGCAGGACCAACGAACGCTCCAAACGACATGGATGGGCCGTATCGCCTCATATTATTACTTATCTCACAAGACCATGGCTCACTTCAGCCGCTCCCTCCGCGGAGACTTGGACGTAGATTCATTGCTGCGTGTCCTCAGCGACTGTGAAGAGTATTCCACTCTGCCTGTGAGGCATAACGAAGACGTGCTTAACGGGTAAGCCACAATAGTACATTACACAATTAGGGTGGTAATACAAAGCAAGGCCGAGATCGCACATGTTTGCGGCCCGAGCTGCAAGCGAGGGACGTAAATATGCGATCGAGGGCTTTCTTTATTACCTCCCGTGTTGTGTACATCATTTTATGTATACACTAGAAAGCGGCGCAGCGCAGCGTGCGGAAAAAGCCACTTTGTGGACAGGTGTGGCATAATAGTACATTACGCAACTAGGGTGGTAATACAAAGAAAGGCCGAGATCGCAAAAGTTTGCGGCCCGAGCTGCAAGCGAGGGACGTAAATATGCGATCGAGGTCTTTCTTTATTACCTCCCGTGTTGTGTACATCATTTTATGTCTACACTTGGCCAGAAAGCGGCTTTTCCCGTACGCGCAGCGAGCGGAAAAAGCCACTTTATGGCCAGGTGTGGCATAAAAGAATAATGTGAATAGGATAAATGTAGAGGGACCGTATTGAACAATACGGCTTTCTTTAGCCTCTCATTCCATGAAGACTTCCACTGTTAACTTTCGTCAGTAACTGTGAGGAACATAATATGACACTCTGCCTACGAGATATAACGAAAACATGTTTAGCATATGAATCAACAGTTAGTAGAAAATAATCCAGGTAATAAATGATTTAACTCCATTCCCTAGTGATAATCATCGCGTATTGCGTGTTTTTACTCGTGTGTTTATACGAAAGTTGACAGAATAAAACAGGCGTTCTCAACCATTACGTAAAGCTATCGTTGCGACGGTAGATCACACTTTACGGCAACTACATCACTCGGCATCAAATGAATTCAATACTCACGAGATATGAGATATCCACAACTAATGCAGTGCCGGATTAGCCACGTAATAAGAGTAGCAAATGCCACGGGCCCCGCGCATTGGGGGGCCTCGCGCCCACTCGCAAAAGCCCCCCCCCCCCCCCCCTCGTTATGTCAAAAATACCGGTCAGTCGGTCATCGGTATTAAGCATATCTGAGATCGACCAAGCGCCTTTTTGAAGAAATGCTACAGGCCCCGCGCTGGCCTAATCCGCCACTGAACTAATGGTGTTTTACGAAATTCCGATTCGTCAACCGTTGTATTGAAATGAATAAATAGTTCGTAATGTTATTAAAATAAGGTTATATTTCCAGCGAGCTCTCTCAACAATGCCGGCTGCCGGTGGATCCGCTATCACTGGACTCGTCCAATGTGAAGGCGTTCCTACTGCTGCAGGCGCATATGGCGCGCCTCACACTGCCCAACACGGACTACCTCACCGACACCAAGTCCGTGCTCGACCAGACCATCAGGATCTTACAGGTATAGATAATAGGGATGACGACTGGGGTAAAACTATATAATTCTGTTTAGTCTGTCAGTTAGATCATGGAAAAATATGGGACACGTATTTTTTGGTTTATCAAAATATTAAAAATCGACAAAGTTATAGATCATCAATTTTCCGGAGTGGGTTTGAGTTTAGACCTTAGTATTTATTTTATTGAGCGTAATAATCAAAGGTTTTGTATTAGTATCTATTTTAAAGATTTCCATGCGTTATTACTTCGCCTTTGTAACTATCTCGTATATCTGTCCTAATTATTGTTCTGGACTGGATTAAGGACTGGCTCGAGTAGATTCGTCTAGCTTCTTGCCTGCGACTGATCATGAGCTACCTGACGTACTCGTATATATGTCGCAGCCAACTGGTTTAGTAAGCCATTTGGTTAACAGATTAGCATTTTCGCTAAACTATGACCCGTCAGCAGATCGACGCGCGGCTTCTATTTCTGCTCTGAGGGACACAAGCTGACTAACAAACCTAACCTAAAATAAGGAGTGTGTTTAATGAAAAGGCTAGGCAGCTAACTAAATGGCTAACTAAACCAGTTGGCGGCGACATATAGATAAGTCAAAACGTTACCTGTGTCTAAACTTACCCATTTTTAGTCGAATTTCTAGGCTTGTTTCGCTTACTTGTAGCGTATATTCACCGCAACGCAAAACTCCTTACCTTGGATTAATTTCGCAATTATTTCCAGGCAATGATAGACACGTCCGCCGAAAACGGATGGCTGTCCGTCTGTCTATCCTGCCAGATACTGATGCAGTGCATCGTGCAAGCGCGCTGGCCGGTCGACTCGCCTCTCACGGCTCTCCCCCACGTAGAGTCCCACCACCTCTACATGTTCACACATATGGCCAACGAGCTGAGGAAGCCCTGTACCATGCTCAACGGACTGAAACTCGCCTGCTTAAAGAATTACGAGGCTCTAGCTAAGCATTTGAGGAGGGAGTTTGATGAAAACCAGATTGAACAGATTCATCGGGTGAGTTGTGTTAATCTACCCAAGTATACACATATTTATATCCTGACTAACATTCCCAAAAAGACGGAAAAACTCGTAACATAGGGTGATGACGCAACATTAAGTTCTTCGTCAATAATCAAACCCATCGTTCGTGATGTGTTTATATTACAACTTGCTTTCCACCTCGTGTTTTGCATCGCATGAGTTAAAAATATGCGTAAATTGTTACCAAAACCTTTTACCACCCTAGTTGTGTAATGTACTATTATACCCTATAAAAACCCTACTAGAGTGCTTTCCGATTTTCAAATTATAAATTATGAGCCGCATCGACCCGTCGCTACTAAATAATCATCACGATCCTTATCGGTCTGCTTGTTCGTCAGGCGGTGTGCGAGCTCCCGACTCTGGACTTGAAGCTGCGTGTCCGTGGGCTTTGGTTCGACGCAGACGGCGAGCACGACAAACTCATCAGGCAGCCCCCCGCAAGGGACCACTGGATACCTTTACACGCTGAACAGGTTTTTAATTATCCCAAAAATATCCATGTTCTTTCTAGTACCGTGGCGACCAAAGAACTCGATTCCTACCGGCTTAATATCAGGCATTTGAGCACCTTATTCTACAGCTCTTAAAGAAAATGTACACAAAATCTGCATCGGCTTGCCCAAGGATATCCTTTACGCCACGCCACTGGTACATATTCATATTCATATTCATTTATTTATTGCAGTATGGGTCTTACAAGATGTTATATACATAAAAACACAGTTCCGGCATAACCCTGTTAGGGCACAGCAACATTGTATAGTATACTTATTCTAAGTTAATGCATGCAACACGCTCACATGTATTGGATACAAAATTAAAATTTAAATTACGATGAAAAATGAAGTTACAACAAACATATACACAAATCGTCGTTACATTTATATTATATAAAGGTGTCAATAGGGTAACATTATAAACTAGCATAACAATTTTTATTCAATTAGGTTTACTCAATTTTATATTAGGATGTCAGTAAGCTTTAAGGGTCTCATCTGTCATAAATTCATTCAAATGGTAATAGCATTTATTTATAAGCATTTTTTTCAATTTAGTGTAGAAAACATTAACTCTGTTTTCGCTTTTTATTGTTTCCGGTATTTTGTTATAGATTTTGATACACCTATAATATGGGCTTTTTCTGTATAGATCCATTTTTGGTGCCGGGAGGGTCAGTTGGTTTTTTCGCCGTGAGCTTTTGACAAAATCGAACAGTGTCATGTTTTTTTTTTTGACGAATAGCGCTGCCTCCAAGATATACATTGATGGGAGAGTAAGTAGGTTTAATTGCGTGAAATGTGGACGACAACTTTCCGTTTGTCGTATGTTTTGGATAATTCTGAGACATTTTTTTTGCAAAATGAAAAGGTCATTAGCGTCCGTACTGTGGCCCCACATCAGCAGACCGTATCTTAGCCAGGCGCACGCGCGCCCGTGGTAGGCGGCCAGTGCGCACTCGCGGTGCGAGTTCCGTTTTAAGACGCTTAACGCGTAAGTGAATCGGGAAAGCAAGCTACTTGTTTTCGCGACATGATTTTTCCAATTTAGGTGTGTATCTAGAGTGATTCCGAGCAAGTTAAACTCATCTACCTCCTCTACACCGATGTCATGTACAATAGGACTTAGGTCTAATGGATCCTTTTGATACGGTCTAAATTGGATTAATTTTGTCTTGGTCATATTAAGTTCCAGGTTGTGATCCCAAAGCCAATTTTTTATTTTATTGAAAGAATCCCTAATATAACTTCTAATATCGTGATCTTTGGGACACTTATACAGGAGGGATACATCGTCAGCAAAGAGGATACAAGTAGGGTCTGACACTTGTGGAAGGTCGTTTATATAAATCAGGAAGAGGATGCAACCTATCACACTACCTTGAGGGATTGAACAGTTTGTGACGCGCATTTGTGACCGAATAGATGATAATTCGCCCGTTGGTTTATCGTAGTGTTCAATTTGTACGAGCTGTTGCCTATCTCTGAGGTAAGATTTTGAGAAAGATTTCACATATACTGGTCATGGGAGTCAAAATACAGAGTTGTATCGGGTTGAAATTTTCTGTTACCGACCTGCAACTTTAGGTTCAACTGGCTATAAAATATGTATATCTATTTCAAAATCTCGGTTTCAGCTTGGGCAAAAATGCCCCCCTATCCAAATATTTTTTCCCCCCTCCCCCCCTATCCAAATATTTTTTCGGCCGTTTCTGGTGCCCCCCAAGACGTGATGCCCTAAGCAATTGCTTAAATTATAGGTTAATCCGGCACTGTCTCCTTAACAGATCGCACTTCAGTTCTTGTTTTTTTAATGGCGGAGCCATGCGGGTTGTCAGACTCCCATGGTCTACAACTCACAAAGCCACTAGTTTAAATTTCTTCAATCGCCAAGGTTGAATAATGTACTCACATACTAGAATCATTAGTATAAATTCCGTACTTTTCTCCAGGAATACACTCTAGTCGTGGATATGCAGCGTCGCGGCGGGAGCTCCAACAACGTGCTGTGTCCTCGATTCCCGCGCAACAAGAACGAGGGCTGGTTCCTCACGCTCGGCACCGTCGAACACGGGGAGCTCCACGCCCTCAAGAGAGTCCCGGCTAGAGGGACCTCACAAGTCACGTTTTACACACCAAATTATAGAGGTAACCTTTTGTAGAACACGTTTTTCAATCAGCAAATTGAAATTGTTTATCAATATTTTTTCCAAAAAAACGTGGCTATTTGCGCGACTGAAGAGCCATCGAACCAATTCGTAACTGGGGTCAACAGTCACAAAATATTTAAAAAAAAAAATAGTATTTTAGACAGTAACAACCACTGCTTCATGAGGTCAGCTGCGAATATCTCCGTCCAAAGTTTGTCTCGTGCCGCTCTCTCTTTCACTCTCTCCTTATAGAACCCTAGTGGAACCTAAACCTAGTTTGCAGAGGTGAAATAACTCTGATAAAAAGGATCCTATGTGTTAACCGGGGTTATGTTTATAATCTACCTGTACTGTATACGAAGTTTCGTGGAAATCGGTCCAGTAATTTTTACGTGATGAGCGAACAAACATCATATTTCTACGATTTTATTATATATATAGATTTGAATGAAGGAGATGTCAGGATAGGTTAGAACAGAGGTTTTTTTTTTAGGAACTGACAAACTCGCAACCCATACACGGGCGTAGCGATTGTCGGACCGGGTTGTCGGCCGTGGCGTTCCCTGGGGTCGAACCAGGTCGCTAGCCGGACCATCCTGAGTTTGGTCGGACTGGGTGGGTGCCGGGGGTGCCTGGGGTCGAACACCAGGGGTTTTCAAAGTGGGGGGCATTTTAAGGGGGGCGTGGGGCCTCGGGAAATTTAAACAACGGCAACGCTAGGAAGATGATGATGATTTGGCTAGCTAACCCCGTTCACTTGCGTTTCCTTGCATCGAAGCGAAGGGGGGCGTGGGAACTTCATTTTAGGCAGCACTGCCGTCCTAGTCTAGAAGGCGACTTTTTGCTATGGAAGTTCATAGTAAAAAGTCGCCTTTTAGACTAGGACGGCAGAGCAGGGGGCGTGCCTAAAAAAGTTTGGGAACCCCTGGCTTAGAACGAAGCGTTTTAATGTGTGCGTGCCAATTTTTTACCACGGCTGGCTGCGATTCTTTAACTCTTTCACGCCCAAGCGCCTGCTAGCGGGTGCTCGTAACTTTTGCTAGATGCCGGCCGTTTTTTTCGTACCGCATTATTGTTCTCACAAACCCGCCAAGCGGGGGCTCTCGGTATCTGGGGTAGTTTTAAATTTTTTGTCTGGTCGCGAAAGTGTTAACTGTTTCTCGATGTATGGACTGCATATTAACTAATTAAGATTTTGTATGATTGTTTTTTAGATGAAAATTCAGTATCATTCAATCAAATCAAATAAGGTGTCCAACTCAATTTTTCTTTTTTGCAGGCCGCATCATCTACACTGTGTATCTTATGAGTGACTCTTACATAGGCCTCGACCAGCAATTTGACCTACAATTTGAAATAATGGACCCCTTACCCGAGGAGCGCGTGGAGAAAGTGTATAATATAGACAAAACTATTATTGAGTAAACTTTTATTTTTGAATAAATTATTTAGATTACTGTTAACAATTTTTTTCTTGCTACATCACCATATCGCGTCGCATATTTACGAAATATTTGCTTCTCATTCAAGGACCTTAAAATAAATTACCGGATGTAGCCTCGCTAACAGATAACTGAAGCACTTCTAGTGGGCCGGTCGCTTTGTACTTACGAGCCGCCCGCACACATCAACAAGTTTTTTCCTACTACGAGCAACACGGACACATTGAACCAGTGCAGCGTTAAAGCAACCGGCGCACTAGAGGTGCTTCAGTTATTTGTTAGCAAGGCTACATCCGGCTATTTATTTTAAGGTCCTTGCCTTGCTGTCATTAATTTCATATCGCATCGCGGCACTCGGATTGTATCGTAGCGACGCATGCACCATGTCCCCTTCAATTCGTTCGTACGATGATCCTTGCGAAATCTGTCCTAGACTGGAGTTGGGTCAATCCGCGTAACTCAGACACGACATCTAAAAAATAAACTATTAAATTTGGAATGTTGTTGATTGTAAAATAAACAAATAAGGGTAGGAGAAGAAATTTAATAACAAGTCAACTGTTGTCATAATTTTCGACATTGTAAGTGCTGTTTGCGGAAGCAACTAAAAACGTAAAATAAAATCGATGTAACGTGAGTTCGTAATGTTTTATATAATATTTAAAAAAATGTGTATCTGTGATTTAATTTGGTTAACAATTAAAGAAGCTTGATTATTTATGTAATTGTTTTGTTATTTTGTTACAAGTGATTCATTCAAAAATCAAAGGGAAATCAATTAACGTAAAAGGCATAAAACTCCATGTCCATTTTATGTAGCGTGAATCACAGAGTTATTTTCCACTTTTCTCTTATTTGTATGATTTCATGGAGATAAAATACTTCGATAAATTATTCGCAGTAATGTCCCTTGTGATATTATTATCAAGTTTTCAATATGGATAGAAATAGTTTTCAAATATACGACAATATTGTTACGAATAGTGACTATGAAGTAACGTGAGTCACCGTGGATTTACCCAGTTAGCTACTGGTTGGCTAAACTATGTCTATGCGTTAGTTGTGGGGCTCCTCAATAAATTTGTTCGATCAATACCTCGAAAGAAACAACAATAAAACTGCACATACATATATTACAATATTTACAACAATGAATGAGATAGAGTTAGACAATTAATAGCTAGAATAAAAATAAAGACAATTCGTCCATTGCAATCAGTCACTACTACTTATACCTACATATTGAATAGTTTTCAACTTCTTTGATATAACAGGTGTAAGTTGGGACACTAAAGCATAAAAAAAAAATCTTTCTACACATTACTATACATCATTTTAATTTTTTATCTTCGAAATCATAATCAAATTATGAGTCATGAAAACGAAACAATCATAGATAGGAAAACAGAATTTTTAAGTCATTACAAACATTCTTAATTTCAACACACACAAAAACCAATCTTAGGTGATTAGATTCTAATTATTTAGTACCATTACTAGTATAACCTTGTGCTAAGTAAAATCACTACATAGTAAAAAACAAAGTCACTTCCTGCTGTCTGTCTGTCCCTATGTATGGTTAGATCTTTAAAACTAAGCAACGGATTTTGATGCAGTATTTTAATAGATAGAGTGATTCAAGAGGAAGGTTTATATGTATAATACATGAATTTAGTATCAGTATTGCACCCATGCAAAGCCAGAGCGGGTCACTAGTGACAAATAAACAGTAGTACATATTACATATCTATACACATATACATATGCAAGTAAAAAAAATCAAATGGCCTATTACGGTCAATATTATCTGATGTCTTTTATACACCCATCTAGGTAGTTTGTGAAACTACCACATAAAACAAAATTGCTAACAAGGATTTCCACACCATTGACATATAAAATATGAATTATTTGTTGGTCTATGCTCCACACATTTTCATTTTGATTGCAATAGCATGAATAAAATTCTACAAGCAAATTGAAAATCATATCTAATGTTAAATTTGTATCAGAACAATTTAGCTATAAGGAAGTTAATAAATAATAATAATAAAATAATAAATAAATATTAGGGGACAATCTTACACAAATCGAACTAGCCCCATAGTAAGCTCAATAAGGCTTGTGTTATGGATACTAGACGACGATATATTTAATAGTTACAAATACTTAAATACATAGAAAACACCAGCACAGTTATTTTTGCTAACACCTTTTATACCATAGTTTACAATTTATAAAGAACATGCATATAAAAAGCAAAATAAGTAACAAATGTTTTAACAACAATGACACAACAGTAGTTAGAAAGTTAAAAGCAAATTCTTTAGTTAGTCCAACACTTTCATCTGTACATTATTTTCTTTGGTTGAAACACTCATACAAGATCACATATTGTATGAGTGTCAGTTGATTGTTATTTACGTTTCTTCTGTTCGTAATCTATGGCCCTAGCTTCAGAGATAATCTGCCTCTCTCTAGTAAGAATTCCATCTAGTTGGTCAGTAAATGCATCAAATGAAAACTTTGTGTCAAATCTCTTTCTGCCAGCTTCTCCCAACCTCTCCCCCAAGTCAGGAGTCAACATCAATGCACTCATAGCATGAGCAAATGACTCACTAGTAGGCTCACATAGGAAGCCGGTGACATCATTTACAATAGTTTCAGTGGGGCCACCACTGTTCACGGCTATGACAGGTTTACAATAGTACATAGCCTCTAGCGGCACTATTCCAAAATGCTCATTTGATGGTGTGTACACTAATGCCTTGCAATGATACAACAGAGATACCTTTTCAACGTCTTTTGGTGATTTCAAAAATGTCACTTTGTCCTCAATGTCCAGCTCTGAAGCTAGATCTGTCAATTCTATGTGATGTTCCATGTTTTCTAAATTAATTGGGTCAAAGCCGCCAGCCATTATCAAGTGAGCTCTATTCCAATCTGCTTCAGGAACTATATGCTTTAAATTTTCAAAAGCTCTCAAGGCCAGTTGAAGATTCTTCTTTCTTTCATACCTATTTATGGACAGGAAGATAAATTTGTCAGTCCCAAGAGGAACCACCTCTTTCAAAGGCATGGGAGATGTTGTTTTAAAAAACTCTGTGTTAATAGATGGATAGCAAATATCTGGCAATTCTTTTATATTTTTAAATGCATCTTTGTATACTCTTGCAGTATATTTACTGTTTACTAGAACTTGATCAGCCTTTGCAGTTGTTAACTCTTCAAGCCAATTCAAGGGAGCCCTGTAAAGTTTTTTCAGTAGTCCTCCTTCGGCTGACAGAAGTTTATCCGGATGATGGCAATAAAACACTACCCTAAACGGACCTCTCGCCATTTTCAAGAATGGAATGCATAAAGATATTAAATCACAAAAAATTAAAGTGGGTTCTTCGACTGGTATTACATACCACGCTAAATACACTGCCGCATACACCATCCGCACATATGCACATGCAGCCTTAAAACGACCGAAAATAGAACGTGGTATCCAATCCCCGACTACGGTTACTGGAAAGCTACCATCCCGCGTTTCCGCAAAGCAATGCGTTGGATCATGATGGTTGGTATAGAAGGAAACTTGATGTCCTTTCTTCTTGAAAGCTAATGCGGCATCTAGTACCAATCGCTCGGCTCCTCCGATACCTAAGTCCGGGTGCAAGAATAATATCTTAACCATATTATCTGTTTTATTCACCCCGTGCCCTTATACATATAATGAAACTAGATAAATCGATAACTGTGGTACTTGTATAGAAATTGCATATCGTTTTATCAACAAACACTCGTCACTGCACCGATGTGATGTGATTGTGAATGAAAATAAGCAAACTGAAATGAAATGAATGAGACAACTAGACGAGTGAACCAAGAGAAAGATGAGAACGAACGAACCACATTGCGCCACGATAAAGCTGTCAAAATAGTTATTGACGTGAAATGTTTTTTTCATCACACTTGCTCGAAAATGGTGCATTACACGTAGGTTTTGCGGGCCGTAAATGAGCTATTACGCCCTAGGGCGTAATGGTTTTCTTTTTAAATTTGAAACGCTGGTTCTGTTTTACTCTTATTTGTCATGTTCAAAGGAAACGCCAACTTACTTTTTTAACTTTTATCACTGAAATATTTATTTAAAGAGAACTGGTATTGCAAATACATGTAAACACATATTTCTGTAACATTAATTAAATGTTTCAATAGTGTATTTCAGTATTTTGCAATTATAAAATCAACCGTTTTAGGTCTGTACCGCTATGGTTTCCGAACGTTGCGCATTGTCTATGGATATGTCACTAATGTCACTGTCAGTTTTACAATTTTATTTAGGTTAAGTAAGGTTAATTTTAATTAGATTTCCTCACAAGTGTGATGAAAAACATTGTGTGTGCCACGGGCGGTAAAGGAATTACAAACTCGTGTTATTAAAGCCCTCGGCTTCGCCTCGGCCTTGTAACAAACACTCGTTTGTAATTCCTTACCTACCGCCCTTGATACACAATGTACTATTTTATCCGTTTGAATTTAGTCCTTGTGCTAATGTAATAGAATTGAATTTAGTTTGATTGTAGCATCTATTGCACGACTGAGTGCGTTCAAATACTATGCTCAATTAATAATTCTAACTCGTACACACTTGGCGACAACAAAGGGGACACCCCCATATCGGTCTCTTCTCATGACACGAGTAGAGTGTGTGCGGAAAGAGTTTAGGCATGGCGAAAAATGGAACTAACCTAACCAGTATGGCCACAGAATAGAAAATACGGTACAAAAGCGCCCCCCAAAATTAATCTTATTCTCTTTCCGCACAGACTACACCTGTAAGTTTTATTTACACCTGTAAGTTTTACTTACGTAAGTAAGGACGCAGCTATACGTTAGACTGAGATAGTCAGTCAGCTATCTCAGTCTAACGTATAGCTGCGTCCTTACTTACGTAAGTAAAACTTACAGGTGTAAAGCCGGCCTTATTCTATGAGATGAGTAAGAAAAGAATAAAATGTGTCTTTCTCCTTCTTAGCAAGTGTGTACAGCCAAAATAAGTCCTCATTTTCATTAAACCATGTATGTGTATCGTAGGTAGTGTTAATATTAAACATACATAATATTGTATGTGGGTAATGTGGAGTATCAATCACCCACACGATCCTCGAATCACACATCGCCACAGTCACTAGCTAGACTTCTATGTATGGAAATTTGTAATCAAGATCTTTTGAAGGCAGTAGCGAATAGGCTATTACCAAACCAACATGCTCATTCTTCAGCTCTGTAGATAGTCACTTACTGCCATGGATCATAGTTTGAATACTTGTGAAGTATTTTTATCATTTGTTTACCAACTGTAAAGGATTTGAAATTGAACTGTTGTTTCGCAAATAAAGTAACATTTATTTTATTAAGCAACATTTATTTTCCTGTTCAATACTTTACGAACTTGTAAAAAAAACTTCTTTAAAGTACTTGATTATTTTGTTCACATGTCAATATTTATAAAATGGCAAAAGTAAAATAAATACATTTAAACACTACAAATAAGTGAGGTATTATGACATAGTGATTAATATAAGAGCCTTTACAGTTCATCTTTTCTTTCAATCTTTACAAGATCAACATGGAATGTTAATGTTGCAGACTTTGGTATTTTAGGAGGTGCTCCAGCTTCTCCATATGCCAGCTCCGGAGGAATGACCAGTTTCCTTTGCTCCCCCTCGCACATGCCCATGAGGCCCTGGTCCCAGCCTTTAATGACTTGACCAGAACCCAATGTGAATGTCAGTGGATTGCCCCTTGGAATCGAGCTGTCAAACTCTGTGCCATCATCTAAAGTGCCCTGGAATTTACAAAGGATACTATTAGTGTGTGTTTCTATAATACTACATTCAGAAAAACCAGAGTTAGATTATTATTTCAACATGAAAATTTTAAACAGTAATTGTCATTAATGAAACTGTTTTTTATGCTTAATTATGATAAGACTTTCCAGAATAAAAATGTAGTGAAGCTTTACCTTATGTGCCAACTATATGCATATTCTAGTTTTTTTAATTAGGCGGAACTGAACAGAAGTAACTTTGTGGATACATTGTGCATAGTTTAAATTTAACTAGACTTACAAAATCTAAATTTAAAGCTAAGCGAGATTCAAAAATTATGAACAATGTTGAATATACTAGGAATTAAATAAGATAGGCAAAGTATATCTCAACAAAAATCTTACCGTATAATGCATATGTAATAAATCTCCTTTTCTACTTTTAATGGGACATTCCGAAGGCCTTTTCTTGACTCCAATTTGCAATTTCTTGGGTGAAGAGTTTGCAATAACGACATGAGAAATTATGCTCATTAGCACTAAAACAAACAGCATAATTTTGCATAAATTGGCTACTGTAGTACTCATGGCTGTTGTTACTTTACAATGTGGCACGATAAAAATAATTGGTTCAAACACAACCCAACCCATGCAAACACATCAGCGAGACGAATCAGAATTGCTATTATTACTAAAAACCAACTAAAAACCGAATACACCGATTGATCGACTGACAACTCGCTCCCTCCGCTCACTCTCGCTGTGGGGCTAGTACTTTCACGTTCACGTTTCTCTTTTGAAATTCGAATTATGCCATCTCTCTCATTCAGCTATTTCGTACCGCAAAGGAGACAGAAATGGCACGATTCGAGTATAGAATGAAGAACAGAATAGACCCTCGGTTAGGAAACTTGGGAATGATATTGATATTAACAAAATAGACTGGTTTTTCTTTTATTTTTTACTTTACGTAATATTTGTAGAATATTAGTTAATATTCATATTTATAGCCATGTCATGTATTAAAAAAACGTTGGTTGACTCAACGCAACGTTAATATTAAAACTCCGAATGGTTTTGTTTTGCGACAAATCGACAATTGTCAGTCAAGTCCAGTCACAGTGTTGCCAGGTCTCCTGTTTTTACGGGAGATCTACTATTTTTGGGGTATGCCTCCTGTTTTACTGTTTTTTCAACAGAATCTACTGTTTTTCGAAGATTTCAAATTTTATTTAACTATTTTCTTGATTTTAATAAAATTTAGTCGTATAACAACACACACAATCGAATCAATTGATGTCAGATGGTTTAAACGCTGTCGGAAAGTGTAAATCGCATGAAATCAGTAAAATCGTAATTTAATGTGACATTTATAGATGCAAATAAAAATAAATCGTTTAGGTAACAAAGTGAAAGAACCACGGACCTTAAAATAAATAGCCGGACCAAGCCTGGCTAACAAAGAACCGTATTTATTTTAAGGTCCTTGGAAAGTACGTAATAGTATATTACACAACTAGGGTGGTAATATAAAGAAAGGCCGAGATCGCAGATGTTTGCGGCCCAAGCCGCAGGTGAGGTGAGGGACGTAAATATGCGATCGACTGCTTTCTTCATTACCTCACGTGTTGTGTACATCATTTTATGTCTACGAACGCGTAGCGTGCGGAAAAAGCCACTTTATGGCCAGGTGTTGCATAAATAAAAATAAAATCGATACAACTTCAAGTCTGGGGAAAACCTACCCTACAACTAGTACTAAACCTATACTTGTGATAACTGAATGAAGATGATTATAAAATTACAAAATCAATTTGTCAAGGAACATAATAAATGCAATTTGTATTTTAGAGGTATATTTTGTGGAACAAATTGATTCTACTGTTTTTTTTTCAAATCTGTTTTTTAGGTGAAGCGTCTTGTAATTTTTTCAGATTGGACGTGGCAACACTGTCCAGTCAATCATGTCATGTTGTATTGTTTAAATTAGATGATTCTTGTTTAGTTAATTTATCTTGAGAATATCCGACATGACGACCAAGAAGTTTCAATTAGAAAACTACAAGAAGTATTTACTCAATAGAAATACTGCGTCTTCCATGGTAGTGTCATACATTGAGAATTGTTTGGTTACCGAAGATGAAGCTGCAAAGCATTCTTTTCATAAAGTTATGGTAAGAGTAAATAATATTACAGCACCAACATTCCATGTTTAACTATTGTACCATGCACCGTGTGTATGTAATATTTTGTAATTTTATGCCACACCTGGCCATAAAGTGGCTTTTACCGCACGCTACGCGTACAGAAAAAGCCGCTTTCTGGCCAAGTGTAGACATAAAATGATGTCCACAACACGGGGAGGTAATAAAGAAAGCCCTCGATCGCATATTTACGTCCCTCGCTTGCAGCTCGAGCCGCAAACATCTGCGATCTCGGCCTTTCTTTGTTTTACCACCCTAGTTGTGTAATGTACTGCACTTTCAGGTCCACAACTGGCCAGGTAACCACATAGAGCTTTTCGAAACTCTAATGGACTACTTCCAAACAACATTCACACCTGTAAACTACACGTCTCAAGGGGAAATAACTACATTCTACACAAGCAGTCTCAGCTTTGTCATGAAAGTTATTAAGTATGACTTTATGTTTCCATACCAACGCAACATGTTCAATCTGGACTTGCTTTTCAATGACAGGACTTCTGCGGAGTGTTTTGATAACAGAGTCACATTAGAAGATGTGGTGGCTGGGGTAGTCAGCAACAGATTGAGTGACAAGTTTGAACTCAACTTGTCTAATTTTCATAGAGATCCAGGTTGGTTCAATATTTAGCTAGTAACTTAAGTTGGATATCCACCAATTAATACCTGAACCAGATAATGTTATATTTTGCAACTTTTCTTTCCATCAATCTCACCCAACTTGTTTTAATGAATTATTTCTTCATTGATTCTAAGAATCTACTGTCTACTTGTATTTTTCAGAGTTTATTGAAAAAAGAATACACTTCTACAAACTGTCTCTTTTATCCCAGTACAAAATCCTCATGATTCGCATGGGAAGGGATACAAAAGCACTGAATTTGAGTGATAATTGCTTAAGGTATGTTCATTATTTTTAATTAGTAACTATTCCCATTGCTCCTAATTTTCTTAAGATTCACTGTGTTATGTTCTAGCTCGGTTTGTTGGTTTTCAAAGATTGACTTAATTAGTTGTAATTGTGACCAATTAGGTATCTGTGTCAATCTTTGAAAACCACAATATTAATCATTTCGACCATCACTGTCTCGACACCATGTAGAAATATTTAAAACTGATATCAATAAAATTCCATATGTGACAGAATAGAAGCTCATTGACTATAACTAATTTATTTGTTTATTTCTTTACAGTACAATACCAGTGGATGTGTTAAACTTCTTCATTAAAGGCGATTTAACATCCATCAATTTAAGTAATAATGAAGTTAGTATTTAAATTAACTTTATAAATAATACAATCATTACTTCAAACTTTGGATTAGACTTATTGTGTGTATAATATTCTGTATCTAACAATCTTCATTCAAGTAATATACCAAAGTGTACAATTACAGATACCAACACTAGCAGAACTACAAAGAATAAGTAGTAAGATTGAAAAACTTTGGATTGAAGGCAACCCACTGTGTGAGAATTTAGACCCCACAACATACGTAAAAAATATTGTCATGAGGTTTCCAAGACTGACAGAGTTGGTAAGTTTTTGTCCACAAACTGTATTTTCATTTGTACTAAATGTTACTATATTGATACCTTTAGACTCAAAGGGCGTGAACGCCATTAGCACTTACGGCGTTTACGCCCTTTGAGTCTAAAGGTATCAATATTATGTAGGAAATAAGCCTATGAGATCAATTTGATTTCTTGTATTAGATCAACCAATACTGGAATTGATTTAAAAACAGCGATCTTTTAATAAGGAAAAACAGATTATGTGTCTTTTTAAATGCATCTTGACGAATAGCACTTTTTATTTTCAGGATGGTATAACCCTAAACCAAAATGGCATAATGCTACCATTCTTTAGAAATTACTTAGAAACACCAGACAAGAAGACTAAGATGCTGGTTGAGAAGTTTCTCACACTATACTTTGCACATTATGATTCACATAGGAAGAAAGTTAATAATTTCTATGATGTCGAAGCATGTCTTACCATAAACACATCATTTACTGGTAAGTACCTTCGAGAATAACATGCAATTAATAGATAGTTATAAAGGTAGCAATTTTATACAATTCGACCTTCGCGCTATTAAGTTATTCGTGTATTAGTGAAGCCCCTAGCGTAGCCAATTTACTTCACCCTCTCTGACCCAGAGCCGCACATGACCGACAGAATGGCCAAGCTCAGATCATCTTTAAAAAAAACTTCTTATTTACCTAGTATAGGGAAGACCGTGATCAAGAAGGCGGTTCCTCCACGGCTAGACCACAGTTTACGACCGTGTACGACCGCATTACAAGCAAAGATTTAAGAATGCTCCAGTATGGATCGCACTGACACAGACGTGCGATCTCCTAAACGGCCGAAGTTGGACTACTTGTGCGTCTTTATACTTTGGCTAGTCTTTTCTATTGTTTAGGTTGACCGTTGTGATTATCCCCAATGTGGATAACTTAGACGCGTTATTTATGATAGTGGGGGCTGCGTACGCGCCGGCCCGTCATATCATTTGTCAATTACTAATCAATCTTCTCGTTTTGAATAACAAACACAGTGTATCATCATCTGTCTTGGGAAATGCTATGGAATCTATTTGTTGTGACTAAGAAAATAAATAAATAATACCAACAAAACCTGATTAAAAAATTCAACGAATAGTTTCTGACGGTTCATATCTTATTTATTTATCTAAAAAATAGTTTTAATAGAGCATTCAACTGGTATTCTTTTAAATAATACAAGAGCACTTTGCGTGTACTGGTGCATTAAAGTACACATGGACGGAAAGTACACAGGATGTATGAATTATTGGATGTATTAATAGTATTTTTTCTACTGCTGTACTTTTACCTGTCTTTTACTTGGTCTCTATTCCCCATAACAGCACTAGTGTCGTTATAGTCACATTACGATACTGCTAGCAGCCCCAGACTTCTAAATCTAGGTTAAACTTAGGTCAAGGATTAAGCGCTCAATTCTAACTTTACGATAAAAAATGCACAACTACCAACTTAACAAACAATTAAATTTCTACGGTTTTTAAGAAAAACAAAACTTTCCGAACTAAATTCATTGATGCCAACATAAAAAAAGTATTTTTAATATAAGTAGTCACTGCGTGTCACTAGCCAGCGTATATTTCAAATTAAAAAAAAAGTTTACCATAGACACATACTGTCAGTCATACGTCATGTTTGCCTTGTTTGCAGGTTATGCTTAATTTTGTATTTTATATTTTAAAACCTAGTCGTAGAAAAAGTATTGTATGCATTATGCAACGTTGTATAATTAAGTCAAAAAACGCTCATTGCGTCTCTATTTTCATCATTTCGTCTCTATTAAACTCACGCAATTCGCATTTTTTGACCCTACTTAGAGACGCCATGAGCGTTTTTTGACTTAATTATACAACGTTGCATACAACAATACTTTTTCTACGCCTAGGTTTTAAAAATATAAAATACAAAATAAAACATAGCGCGCAAACAAGGCAAATAATGACATATGACTGACAATATAATAAGTATATGTCTATGGTAAACTTTGTTTTTAATTTGACGTATACTCGCTAGTGACAAGCAGTGTCGATATTAATTTTTTTTTAATGTTGGGATCAAAGAATTTGGTTCGAAAAGTTTTGTTTTTCCTAAAAATCGCAGCAGATTATTTGTCTGTTAAGTTGGTAATTCTGCATTTTTATTGTAAAGTTAGTATTGAACGCGTAATCCTTGACCTAAGTTTAACCTAGATTTAGAAGTCTGTGGCTGCTAGCAGTATCTTTTTGCGACTATAAAGACACAAGTGCTTTTATGGGGAATAGAGTATAGACTTCTCTGAACTCATATTATGTATGTTCTTATATTAGTGTTCGTGACCAAGTAAAAGACATAAAAGTACAGGAGTAGAAAAAAGACTAATATGCGTATTTTAGATGCCGAAGCAGCAACGGTACCGGTATACCGCGCTTACACCCGCAACGTCCTGCACCCGACCAAGCGCCACTTCACGGTCATGAACAAGAAAATGTACCGGCAGCGCAACGGGTGCGTGGCGGCCCTCGCGGCGCTGCCGAAGTCCGAGCATGACCCTACTACCTTCTGTGTGGACGTGCTTAAACATGACGTGAGTACATAGAACGCTTAGAGCGGCCGCACATTGGGCCACTAAACGCGGCCACAAGTAGCGAGCGCGCGCCACTCCTGCAGTCTGTGGCCGTCACTAGTGGCCCAATGCGCGAAGGCTCTTACACATAGAACTCGATCCGAATTGGGACTGTCACGCGTCATATGAGATTACTCCATGGCAATAATTGAGCAATAAAACAAAAAGTCGTTTACCAATGCTTATCAACAGATGGCGCTAGTAGTACGTATTGTCTGAGCAAACCACTCTCCTATAATAAATAATCAATCAGATATTTTTTATTTTATTTATTTGGTTCAATAACAATTGTTTACACTGGTTAGACATTTGATACTTACAAAATACATACATTATATTTGCTTAGTGTAACAATTACTGAAAGGTAAACACCGCATGCACTATAAGGAAAAACAATATAAACTAATACTACTTAACACCAGTGTTGGGCACTCATGACTAATATCGACAATCAGAATAAAAAATCGTGAGAATAAATCATTTCAGTTCCAATCAGAATAAATTTGAAATGATTAAATCACTTCAGTTTCAATCAGATTAAATTTGAAATGATTAAATCACTTAAGATTTATTCTCACTCAAAAATTTGACTAAAACTAATTTAATCACCAATCAAATAAATTCAATCATGATTTTTTTAGTTAAAATGAATTCCTCTGATTGATTTATTTATCGAAATTGAAATTGTTATCCCGTCTATAGGCTTAGTAAGTAATGTCGTAGCAATATCTTGTATTTCGTGTTCCACTATTCACTCACTCCTGCACACAGGCATCACATCAGCAAGCTGAACTGATGATGGAACATGGAAGTGGGCTCGTTTTAATGAGTTCTATGCATTTTTAACCGACTTTCAAATGAAGGACGGTTCTCTATTCGTCTATATGTTTTTATTTTTATTTTATTTTTTATATTTGTTACGCGATTACTCGAAGACGGCTGGACCGATGTGGAAAATTCTTTTTTTGTTTGAAAGGGTATACTTCCGAGGTGGTCCCATTGCAACCAAATCAGGATCTGATGATGAGATCTTGGAGAAACCGAGGGAACTCTTAAAATATTAGAGGCACACATATATCGATCTAGGTATTTTTCTTAGTTTCTCGTGCATTTCTTATTAGAATTAATGTTAGAAGCAAATTGAACGGAAAACAACATGCAGATGTTTCATTCAATAGAAGTAGAACGTGTTATTTTTAGAAGATACGTCGGCACTTCTGCCGCCATAACGCAAAAGGGCACATTTAACATTTTTTTCGACACTGAGTTCTATACATATTCGGAATCAGTAAATTTCACTGATTCCGAATATGTATACCTACAACTCAGTGTCAAAAAAAAATTTTAGTTGTGCCCTTTTGCGTTATGGCGGCAGACTTGCACCAAAATGCAACAAACAACTTCCAGGTAAGTAGGATTATCCCATTGTTTTGTCGCCGCGTGACACTAAAAAGAGATTTACTAATGACAGAGACAACATAATATTGATAATATCTATATCTAAGATTTACTCAGTATCGTATAGAACTAGTACTTAAAGTATCAAAATAATTATGAATAGAGCACCTACCTACCTATTTACCTACTATTGTTTGCGACTTGTAAACATTGTGCATTGCAGTTTTTCGTTATTTATCGTAATATTAAGGCCCATTATATTGCATTTTCATTCAAGCGTTTCAAATTAAACTTGTATACATAATTTTAGCTCAATCGGTTGAAGATATCTGCTTCAATATAAGTTGCAAGATTCCACCCAAACCAACATAGTTACAACGTACGCATACGAGTACCTACAATGTACATACCTACTCGTCGTAGTTACATATTGCAAGTTAAATAAAAAATGCAAAAACGAGCGACTACGTAGTTTTATTTTATATAGATTTAACCGTGAAATTTAGTCGATTGAAACTAAAACTAATTTAATTGTTAGTCGACCATTCTCACAACTAATTTAATCGCAACTAAATTAATCGCGATTAAAAAATGACGATTGATATTTTGAATCGATCTCTGGTTGTACAATCAATATTTTTTAGTGTTGTACTAAATAATAAAGACATTTTAAATTATACACGTCACGCTTGTTAAAATCACGAAAAGTTAAGGCCTATTTATAACAAATCAAATGAGCCCAAACTCGCGGGGTTTACTAAAACCCTTCAAAGAGTACCATTACCCAGCACCTGGCTCAGACCACCACCATAGAGTGTAATGCATACGAGTATAACTCTTTACAACAAATAAAATGAGCCCAAACTTGACAGATTTACTAAAATTACCACTGCCCACGTCCTGGATCCATCACTAGACCATCACCACAGGATTTAATGCATAGGACTCTTTACAACAAATCAAATAAGCCCAAACTCGAGGGGTTTACTAAGACTCTACGAAGGGTTCCACTACCCACCTCCTGGCTGGCTGACCATCGCCGTATAGTGTAATGTATACTATACTATGTATAGAACCCTTTACCACAAGCGAAATGAATCCATACTTGAAGGTCTTACCAATAGCCATTGAAGAGTTCCACTACCTACCTCCTGGTTCCATTCATCATCAGATAATCTCGAAGCTACCTAATTACTATGCCATAGGTTGTGTGTCATATTTATTCATGGTAAAAAAAACTGAACATTAAAAGTATGAGAAATAGTTCAAATTACAAGTGCAATCAGTGAACTAAATGTATAAGAAGAATAAAATCAATCTTATTCTAAATATTAATAAGTCAACTAAAACGTTAGTTTAACTAATAGTCTGTCGGAATAAATTAATCAAAATTTGATTTGTCATTTAGAATAAAAATGAAATGATTTAATCATTTTAAATCAAATCAGAATAAAAATGATATGATTTAATCATTTTAAATCAAATCAGAATAACTTGCTCATGATTTTCAATCTTACTCAAATATTTTGATTGAGAATAAAATTTGGAATTTTATTCTTATTCTTAGTCAACTACATTTTTGCCCAACTCTGCTTAACACTAAAAATTAAAACATAATTAAGTTGCGCTCGTAACTTCAGTTAGATTACACTGAGTTTATACAAACACTTGGTTAGTAAAGCTAAATTAAAAACAGACTGTTTTTTTGTGCCTACATATCTGTGCAGAAAATCGTCTTTCCATCCATGTTGATCCTTCAGTATTCATTATGTTGGTGAGGATATCATATATTGCTAATAAATGGCGCCGTCCCGGCAAAGAACATTCTGGTAATCCTCATTGTTTTATGATGTGCTTTAGAAAAAATGCCTGATCATCGTAGTCGACGGCATGTACCGGGAGAAGTCGTTCGACTCTGGCCAGCCGGACCGCTACTACCAGTTCCGGCGCACGTTCGTGTTCAGCATCTACGTCCTGCAGTCGAACTCAGTATACCACATCAAAAACGAGATGTTCACCATCTCCTTCGCCGCTAAGGAACAGATCGACAACAGTTTTAAGGTAAGAGCTCTGAATCAGCTCATGTGTTGACAGTTCTTGTGGGCGTCCAATTAGGGAATGCAAATAAATCGGTTATAACCGAAACCGAAGAAATCGGTTATTTTGGTCAATTTCAAAATCGGTTACAGAAGATGTAAAAATCGGTTATTTATTATTTCATTATATCTTTAAAATAACATGTTATTTTGCTATGTAAGTTGTAAATAATTACATTTTCTATGCATCATATCCGTTTCGTTGGATTATACGGTCATATTTCTTTAAAAAAACTCGTATCTCATTTTGCTCTAATGGAAAACGTAATTAGTATATCTATATGATGATGATACAAGTATATTTGAAAGTAGTGATGATTTGTATTACTTATTCATGTATAATACCATCACAAAACAAAGATACACATGTATTCCAAATAAACTACAGGAATCAGAATATTAATAGAATAAAAGTGTAAGTTATTGTTTACGCATTGCGCGACACTAAATAACGCTGGGTGCGAAGTATAAGGTGGGGGAACCACGAAACGATCGCAGCGCGCGTCATGGCCAAAAAAGGAACTTTCGGCAGACCAGCTGTCACTTTTTACTTGCGAAATTTACGTTTTTAGTTGGCAAAATGCCTTGCAGCAAAAGCCACAAAACACAAAAAGAAAAAAAAGTCCGCCGTATTTGTAACCGCTAGTTGGCGCTGTCATCGCGCACCCAGAGAATTATTTCCTTCTTTGAAGACAAACATCTTCCATGTCATTCCCACTAATACATAGACATTAAGACGGCCTTTTAATTGATTTTTTAAATTTTCTTGAAATTATCGGTAATAACCGATTAATCGGTTATTTTTTGTTATAACCGATCAAATAATCGGTTAAAAAATTTGGTCGGTTATTGCATTCCCGTGCGTCCATCGACCTCCTTCTGAGAGAAGAGCAGAAGCTCTTCTCATCATATAAAAAACTGTCCTTTAGATTGTTTTTGCATTTAGGCACTGAAATCAAAAGCGTGAAAAACAGGGTCTGTAATTATTTACACATAAAAAAAAAACATTTCTTGACCAGCTGACTGTAAATGAAATTACAAGCTGATTGTGATCACTTACACTTACGTGAATATTCAACTACAATACACTTGAATCTAGGACTAAACAATCAATTATTTATAATACAATTCTTTTTGCAGAGTCCAATCAGAAATATGAATTCCCTGGCTCTTATAAACCCAGAGCCCGATGAAATTGAAGCAATGTGCAGGGCGTTCACACATCTCACGCAGTTAAAGAGGGCGGAAGTAGAATTGTAAGTTGCCGTAGAATTGTAAAGGCTTGTTTTAATTATTTTTTGATACTTGAACACTGAGCCCTTTGGGCTGTAGCAATAGTCGGACTGTATTGCAGTAGGTAACAGCAGCTGAACCTCGGCACCGAAGAATTTAATACCAATAGTTTTTCGTTGCTTCTACCCGTCACTAGATGTCGCTAGTAGTACTGCTACTTTGCACTGAAGGTTACGGGTACTATAGCTTGAGAAATTTATTGGTGACACTCCCATGGTCCGCGGGCGACGGGGACGAAGTACAGCGGGGCGGTATCAACTGTGCGCGTGGCGCGGGTATTCTGACAGAAGCGACAGTCGGCCGCCGGTCGTGTTGGCGGTAACTTGTGTACATAATCACGGCTGCACATAACAAAAAGCACACGAGATAACTACGCAAAGATGAGTCTGCCGATTGCCAAAGTTATTGGATATCAAGCCAAACAAATTGTACATAATGTATATACATAATACCTATTTTAAAAATTGCTTTCTGGCTGCAAAAGTGCAGTTGGAAGTCAGTTATTTTCCAGATTTCAATCTAGCTAAAGGTGGCATGAGTATTTTCTGTCTTTTATTAATTAGTAATAATTGTTATGCCACACCTAGCCATAAAGTGCCGCTTTCTGGCCAAGTGTAGGTAGACATAAAATGATGTACACAAGATGGGAGGTAATATAGAAAGCCCTCGATCGCATATTTACGTCCCTCGCTTACAGCTCATGCCGCAAACTTCTGCGATCTCGGCCTTTCTTTGTATTACCACCCTAGTTGTGTAATGTACTATAACCACATTTAAAAATTATTCCCATTTTTCCAGACGCCTCAAAATCAATAACTGGGACCTCAGACGTGCGATGAGAGAGTTTTGGGACGAGATGAAGAAGAATAAAATAACCGCGGACAAGTTCATTGAAGATGATTTCGACGATTTTTCAGATACGTCATCACTGATGGATGAAGTTGATTGAATAAAAATGTTTGATTGATGTGATATTCAAGCTTTTTATTTCCGAACGAATTCCACGCGTAGTTATATAAACATGTATACCAACGCAAAATTACGAGTTTTATCCGTTCGTTTGTGCACTCCCATTAACAGTTCAAATTATAAATGTTCATATCATATCTATCCGGCAACAGACACAATTTTAAACAAGATTTTTAGTTCCGAACTTGTTCATTGCTCAGTGCAAGGCTAGATTTACCACTGTAAGCACGCAGATATACGTTAGACTATCTCAGATTGACGTATAGCTGCGTCTTTAGTTACGTAAGTGAAACTCATATGAGCACCTATGCTTACTACTACCTATACGTTACTGAATTAAGTAGAATTTGAAAAGCGGGTTTATATAACTTGACACCTGGAACAGCATGGCAAATAAAAGTTCATTGCAAATTCAATTCCATAAAGAGGAAAGGTTATGGTCCCTTTTCCAAAAAAGCTTTCTCCATAACTTAGACGTTTCTCAATAAATGACCGATTAGGAGCGCGGGATACGTATTCACACAGACGCGCGAGTGCGGTCCATACTCGAGCGGAGCATTCTTACGCATTCTTAAATCTTTGCTTGTAGTGGGTTCGTTCACGGCGCGTATAGGTACATACAAACTTAACGGGCGATGTACCTTTTGTAGGAAGAGCAATTACTGCTATTATATTGTACTATGCTGCAGTGGAGGTTTCGAACTATTAAATATTTAGTGCTTTTAATTGGACACTTTTTCAACTGATCCCTCATATAAGATAGCTCTCCTTACCTCTACCACCCTCTACCCTCCATAATGTACATAATTCCTCATGCTGCCTCTACACGATGGCCCATCGTGATGGCCCACTATGATGGGCCAGCGTGTAGAGGGCATAGTGGTGACGGATGGCTTATGGCGCGTGCGATGACCGTGGAATGGCGACGGTGTCGGTTTTTCGGCCGCACATCAAAGGGAGTGGGCCAGCGATGGCGGTACGCATCTATAGTTCGTACCGGATAACAATAGACTCTAGAGGGACACAGAAGAAGAGATTCGAAACATTTTCTGTAAAGTTTCACTTCTTCTTCTTCGCGATGGTCGAGTGACAACACACGCTAGAGCAAACGCCTTTTCCACTGCCCCGCAGAATCACTCATATTGAATGTTACAAATTCACCAAATACTTAGGAATGACAAACTATAACAGAAACAGTATACAATTAAAAAAACATACAAATTCGATGTAACTATTTGATAGTACAATATAATAATGACAGCTCTGAGCTGTCTCGTATTATTGAGTGTTGCTTATCTCTGGCTCTTTGGGTATTTTATAAGGATACTTTGTTATTTTCAGCCAACCAAAAAGTATGGACATCATCAATATTTTATTTTTGAGCATCTACTTTAGAAATGTCATTTATTGAATGTCAACCTAAAACCGGCACTATAAAGAACCTTTTTTTTCTTCTGTCTATTCCTATACGAAACAGACTGTACACGATGGCCCATTCCATAGTGTGGACGTCAAATATCGCATGGCCATCTCGCTGGGCCAGCGATGGCCCATCGTGTAGTTGCGTATCAACCATCGCATGGCCACGGTATGGCCATATCGGTGGGCCAGCGATGGCCCATCGTGTAGAGGAGCTATCAGATATTCTGTCGTTGCGAGGCTGGACGAGAGCCTCTGTTCTGCACAGGGGTCGGAAACCGGTAATTGCTCCATACAAAAATACCTGTGTTCTTTCGTTCTTTGGTTTATTATTTCGCTGGGCAATCTAATAATACGAAATCATGACTTAAATACATTATTGAGCTCTACATAAAAAGCATAAAATAATTCAAAATATTGGGCTATTTCGGGGTTTTTGCAAAATACCGGTTTCGAGCCCTGGGGCCCGTTTCACGAAGCTACAAGTTACAAATTAGAGTCTGGCTAATGAAAGATGAGACTAAAAAATAGCGGCAAATTTAAAAAAACAACGGGTTGCAACACTGTTTATAGGGTGACAAAAACGGTAATGATACTTGAGCCGATTTTTGAGTTGTCACCTTTTTAATTCTTCCGATTTTAGTGAAAATTGGTAAGTACATAGCTTTTATTAGAGTGTTAGTGTTTATTTATGATATATATTTACTCCCCACATTAGCCACGGAAAGAAAAGCAAAAACAATTCAGTAAGTATTTTCGGAAACTGTTACTTTCTTATGTTGCATATTGAGTATCAAAATCACCACAGCATACTATCCTCAGAAATCTAATGACGTCTGACACATTTGACGTTTGTATAATGTCGCCATTTAAAAAGTTTGGAATAAATGTCAGTCTCATCTTTCATTAGCCAGACTCTACAAGCGGAAGTCTCTTTTCAATACCTTTTGATAGAAAGAGACTTCCGCTTGTAACTTGTAGCTTCGTGAAACGGGCCCCTGGTGCTGCACTTTCCCTTACTTATCATGTCTGTGCATTGTACAATCCATTTTAACGTTTTTAACTGTGACCGAAACGTTACAGCAACACGTAATGACGTGAGCTGTCAATGTCAAAAAAATTGACCCTGGCTTTGCTTTAAGCTTTTGCTTGCAATGCATTGTACAACTTTGTCGTAAACATTGTTTTATGTTTTATCGATTAACATGTAATTTTAGTGACTGGATTCTATTTCAAGTCTCTTTTTGAGCAGCAAGAAATTGGTTCCTCTATAACCTGGTGAATAATGTCAAACAACATGAACCCGGGAGCTAACATGCCCTCGATAGGTTCCATGAATCCTTCTGGAGCAATTCAATATGCTAATAATCCGCTGCAGAGTCCACAGCTGCAATCGAGCTCTATACAAAGCTCCCCGTCGCAACACAGCCCTATGAGCACGCAATCTCAGATTGGCGCGAAAGTAAATCAGAGTGGTGGAGGTGACCAGACTACGCAAGTAAGACAAATTTGTATATCTCATCGTTTGATGATACTGATGTTGGGACTTTTGTATTCACAATTTATCAACTTTGTATTATCATGGACACAGTTATGCAATAAACGATGTTCTATGAAAATTAAACCATTAATTAACAGATTTTCTGCAAATATAGAAGTCTACCCACTTTTGAGATTTTATTCACTATTGTTATTATACTAAATATTAACTAATCAGAGTCATTATGAAATACCGTGACTATATGAAATTTTGTAACAAATGCATGGTACAGACAATATGAAAAGTAGTGCAGCGTGAGAGATTCATCTTTTCACACACTAATTGCAATATTCAGAGATTTTTTATATTTTATGCCACACCTGGCCATAAAGTGGCTTTTACCGCACGAAAAAGCCACTTTCTGGCCAAGTGTAGACATAAAATGATGTACACAACACTGGAGGTAACAAAGAAAGCCCTCAATCGCATATTTACATCCCTCGGTTGCAGCTCGGGCCGCAAATATCTGCGATCTCAGCCTTTCTTTGTTTTACCATCCTAGTTGTATGTACTATACGCTTAAATTTTCTATATCATTTGGTTTTACTATTTGACAGCTCCTTAGCAGACCAAGGCTTCAGGAGTTGGTGAGAGAAGTGGATCCCACTGTGCAGTTGGACGAGGAGGTTGAGGAAATGCTCCTGCAGTTGGCCGATGACTTCATTGACACATCCCTGAATGCTGCGTGTGCACTTGCCAAACACAGACACGCTCCCACTGTGGAGTTGAGAGATGTGCAGTTACATTTAGGTGAGAGCATGTCTGAAAATGCTAGGTTTACCCGGGTAAGATTGGATGGAAGGTAAGATCGTATGATCGTCATTTTTATATTTTACATCACTGGCAATACAATGTGTGACACAATTTCACCCCGTCCTGCTCACCAGTTGTAGTGTCGTGATGTAAAATACCTGTTTGGTAGAAACCACAGAAACTGTGATCATATGATCTTACCTGCCATCTGATCTTATCCGAGTAAACTGCACATTGTATAAATTTTTGCATTGAATTTAGACATGATTTTTTGGTTTAATTGAATGGGTTTGTTCATGTCTTCTGTTTCATCTGTCTGTCTACAAAGATTTGCTGAGCCATGATATCTATGAAATGGTTTTTTTTGGACATATTTCTCAACAGTTTTGAACTCCTCCATTTTGACTATTTTGAATTGCCAACCTGTATTATTAGTTGTTCTATATTGGTGTCATGCATTTAAACTCCAAACATGATGAATAGTGCAAGGTAGTGTCCTTTGTAGAAAATTGTATTTAATTCCCATATGTTTAAACTTTTCCAGAGAGACAATGGAACATGTGGATCCCAGGTTTCGGCAATGACGAGCTGCGGCCATACAAGCGCGCCGCGGTCACTGAAGCGCACAAGCAGCGTATGGCGCTCATTCGGAAAACTATTAAAAAATACTAGGGAATACTGGAAAAAAATTACTTTGAATAAGACAGAAATGGCACCATTAGTTGTTGGCTTGATATAGATCTGGTAGGCTGAAAATGTCATGTAAAGGTTTGTTTGATTAGACAGCCTTTATTTAATAGTGCAGTGAAGACTAGATGGCAAACTGGTCTCTGATTGGCAGAATGTATTACTCTTTATTCTACTAGGGCATAAGGTGAGACTGTTGTCATTAAACATTTTTATAGCAAAGCAGTGGTTTTAAATTTAATTTATCTACACCTATATCATAAGCCATGGCGGGCGTTCTTCCTGGTTCCCAAACACATCATAGAGGATTTATAATAAATATGTGTGTAGATAAAGTAATATATGCAACTGTACATAATTGAGCCATAAAACACTTGTGTGATTTTATTATCACTCGCCTTCAGCTCGTGTCATAAGACCACACTCATGTTTTAAGGCCTCTCATTATGTATCAGTTGCATAAACTACTATTCTGTGAATACTGCTGTAAATGTTCCTATTGCTTAAATTTAAAAATGTCCAAGTGGGGTGTTTGAAATTGTCTTTGATATACGTTTTCTTATAGTAAACAAGTAAAGAATGTCAAATAAAATAACTTTTGTAAACAACACATAGTTTATTTAAATTTAACCTATAAGAAAACATCCTTAAACATACAGTGTGATGATACAATTCATGATGATGCTTGAATAAAAATTGATCAAGATATTCTACCTACTAAGAAATGAATCATATATTTCGTCTGCCACATGTAATCACACTCCAAATAAATAATGAAGTAGAAATTAACTTACATATTATTGACATCACAATAAATAGTCACATGATAAAAAAATATCTTAATACTATTGTTTATTTTGCCTTATGATCCCGTCTAGACTGAATAGCCTTTTGGTCTATAAAACAATTCTACACATTTATGTGTAAATAGATGTAACTAAATATCACAAAATTAAATTAGGTGGTGACAACACTATTGTATAATGTAATGGCTCCTCTATGCATATACGACCCCACAGCACACAGACCTCATATAAATAGAGGATAATACAGAGAAGCCACGATGGGGTTAGGGATAAACGATATATTGGATTAAAAAACTAAATAGAATCACATCACAATACTGAACACTAAGTACGAGTACCTACTGGGTTATGGTTTATTGGCTATCAATGTCTAAACAAGTACATATAAATCCAAAACTGAATAGAACGTAGAAACCTTGATTTAATGCTTTTTTTATTACGCAAGTGCCTTGCGCCTTGGAATGTCAAATTACATATAAAACGTATGAAATAGATTAAATTTTCTGTCAAATTTCACTTAGTCTCATATGCCTTATCTTATTTTATAAAAGACAGCTTCATAATTAGGTTTAGGGATCTCGAAACATCTACTGTAACGGAGATAAAATCTAATCTAAGTGATTAATTATCACAAAAATAGGTCATGGCTTCGCCAAGTGATAATACTAAGATAAAATTCCCTACTGCCCATAGCTGGAGGTTTATCACTAAACAAATACTGTAATACAGATGATGAACTGTGCAAAAAACTAACAATAAGGATGTTCTATGCTTACTATGAAGGAATTCAAGTCACCTTAGAATTCAAGCTATGACTTGAAGCATTTCTACTTCAGTTCATTGGTACAGCCTACTTTTTAAATACGTGTTATACTCCACGTAACATAGGCCCAAATACAGCGTCATATAAGCATATTCTTTTTATCAATTGGTGTAACCGCGAAAACTCACGGGGCAGTAATTTAATTGTATGCTGATTTTTGCTGAGCTCATCCACGTGCTCAAAGCGTTTCTAATAAATATATTGAAATAATCTTAAGCACTGCAGGCTTCATCCTTGTTTCCGAGGTAAAGGTGGTCCGAGGAGTCCATCTTCTTCCAGCGCAGAGCCTTGGATTTGATCGTCACCGGTACCTGGAACAAGACAGACATTTATACCAACTAGATAAATATTTTTATGCTGTGGCATAAAAATATTTATCTAGTTATCTTTATGGCCAGGTGTGCCTGGCCATAAAGTCTTTTTCCGCACGCTGCGCGTACGGAAAAAGCCGCGTTCTGGCCAAGTGTAGACATAAAATGATGTACACAACACGGTAGGTAATAAAGACAGCCCTTGATGTCATATTTACGTCCCTCGCTTGCAGCTCGGGCCGCAAACTTCTGCGATCTCGGCCTTTCTTTGTATTACTACCCTAGTTATTTAATGTACCATTTCGTTCTAATAGGCTCAACATTTATTTTAGTTCTGCAAGACCTCTTACACGATCGTTCACGTTTCCTTCAACGAAACATTGAAAACGTTCACACAATGTATGTTTTTTACCCGACTGCGGCGAAGCCCAAAGGAGGGTTATGTGTTTGACCTGTACGTATGTATGTATGTCCGTTCCTATGTCCGCTCGTAACTACTCAATGGCACAACCGATTTTGATAAATGATACATCATGCGGTTATTGTTACTAGAACGTGGGTTTTGTTAGAAAGTGCGACTTCTGTACGAATTACTATTACTTATTCTGTGGCAATGGTCAGGTTTTTAAACGTCATTGTCGTTATGATCAGTTTTTCAAGACAGTTGCGAATAAAAAATAATTATTATTATCTAGAACCTCTCTTTTTGTATTTATTTTGTTATTTATCAAAGTAAAAGCACGCGTGTGCTATAAGTTTCGTTCCGCACGTCAGAATAATGAAATTAGAGCCACTTTATGAGCAAGAGTATTGAAAATATTTTAAAGTATATGATTATATTATTATGCTTTGCCTTGGCCTACTAAGTGAGTACTTTATGCTTATAACTAATAAATTAATATCGGACAATCAAATCGACATAATAAATATCATGTACTTTTAATTTGTTCATTGATTGTTGACGACCACTGATTGTTTTGTTTACTAAATTTCCACGTTGAAAAAAAAACGGAGTATATATTGCGCAGTTATCCATACAACAATTTAAAAATGACTATTTCTAAACATCATTCATTTAAAAAAAGTCCTGAGGGGCCATCATGATCGCGTACATTGCACATTATGTAAATGACAAAGGCATCGTCACATTTATATGCGTGTATAAGTTTGAGTGTTGAATACTTTATTATTTATTTATACTGCGATATGCGCAACCATCATATGCCCGTAAAATTGGTATTAGATACCTACACATTGTAAGATCTTGGTCATAAAATGTGAAAATCAACGTAAAGTGATGGCGAGATCTCGGCAGACTCCAGTGATTAAATTGCAGGTCGCAATGTAAACTAGTATTTATCGCAATAACTTACACTAAGGAGTGGGTACCTATGTTGTAGTTACTCTTGAATCGCTGACATTTTATGGAATCAGGCAAAAAGTTATCTTCGATGACATAAAATATTAAAACATTAGATTAAACGTTGGTCAACGAAACGTCACGCAACCGGTAGGTATGTGTACTTATACACGTTTACACGTACTAGTTTTCCGCGTCTAATAATGCGCTTATTTTGTGTAACTGAGTATGTATGTATGTGTACTTATAATATTAGACTTGCCTTTACGCAATTGGCTAAACCAAAATCTGAAAAATGGCCGATAGTTTCGGTGTTTTTCGAGCACCATACAATTAGCACAACTTTTTCGAAACTGCAAAATTGGGTTTACACTACTAATATCTATCCTAACAACATCCCAAAAGTTTCAACGTTGTGTGATTATTTGCGACCTCGAATGTTCGAAATGACTGGATCACATGTAATTTTGCGGTCCGAACACACTCTCTTAGTACCGGATAAGACGAGTTCACGATGATATTTGCTTCGTAACAGATCGATGCACTATTAGCATTTCCAATCGGAACAGGTCGTAGTCATGAGACGGATGCGTGTGGCTGGGCGCCAATCGCGCGACTTGGACGAGACACACCTCTCCGAACATTATTCTAATGACCAGTTTTAATTTATTCAACAGGTGATGTAAGTAGGTAAGACTGGCAACAAAACTATATACGAATTATGATTAAAAAACAAAAAATAGGTATGAGACATGACAACAAAACGAAACAAAAAAGGAAAATCTCAGCAACAGAAAACGCCTTCCGGCACTTTAGAATAACTGGCAGCAATGCAACCTCTAATTATTAATCGATATCGAGTAAAGTACGTATATCGTCGGCCTGGCCTGTGCAGTTTGGATGAGATCGGGAGATAGGTAGATATAAAGAAATAAGCATTCGTTGCATACAAAATTCGCACCAGCTCATATGACTCCGACCTATCTAAAACAAAACATAATCTTATCAATTCGAGGGTGGCGAGTCCATTATCAAGGCAATCGTCGATAATATTGTTTTTCATATTATTGGAATTTGATTATTGAACCCCAGATATTATTTACTGGAACTTAACCGCGGCTTTGCTTGCATTATTCCTGTTATCATACACAGGAACTCTATACCGGGATATAAAATATCTTAATGTTTCAATCCAGGGCTTGGTCTACTTGTATGCCAAATTTCATCTATATCCATTAAAAAGCATTTAAACACCTTAAACTTCCACATTTATAATGTTAGTAAGAGTAACAGTATAAGATTACGCTCAATACCGAGATCGTTAATCGGCTAAGGAAAGCCATACCCGAATTTATTATCTGATTTAGAATATTCTTAATATTCCAGATTATCATATATTTGAATGTATAAATAAATTATGTACCTAACGGCATATCTACTTCGTTTTAGGAACATTGCCAAGCAGTAAAATGAAGTTCAAAGCGAATTAGTCGCCTATTTGTAAGAACGGTATTTGCCGGTACTATAATTATTTAAAACCAAGGTTTCATTGCATGTGGGGTACAAAAAGATGTTGTTATCGTTATGATTGTGATGCATTGTCTCATAAAATATTACTATAAAAGGAACTTTAATTTGTTACACGATTACATCGCAACAGCATAACTGATTTAATTGAATTATGGTGTCATAGTTACTGTAATATGTATCTACAAAAGTGTTTCAACCGGGACCACTAGGCCACCTACGCACGCTACTGGACTCAATAAAATCATACTAGAAGTTGCCCACATACTGTTGTTAAGATTTTTCCTGGATTATGACTCCGGCCGATAGGGAAAATCGTACGGAAAATTTCACACGGCTGAAATAAGAATGCTGTGTTGAGCAGGAGCTGCAACATTACAGGACCGTGTACGAAACACATACGTGGTAGTTTCCGAGTAAAGCCTGTTCCAGAAGATGCTGGAAGACCGACTTAGACTTTGGCATGGACATTGCATGCGCACGCATGCGTATAGACCACAGTGGCGTGGCGTAAATGATATCCTTGGGCAAGCCGGTGCAGATTTGGCGTATATTTTTCTTAAGGGCTGTAAGATAAGGTGTTCAAATGACTGATATTAGGCAAGCCGGTAGGAATCGAGTTCTATAGACGCCACGCTACTGATAGACCACCTACGTAACCATTTGCCGCGGAAAGTGGATGACATGTTTCCTTCGCCGAATAAAAGAGGAATACCCCGACAAACATGTATAGCCAAAGTGCAAAAATTCATGAAAGACGCGTTGATATCGCCTCAGAGAATCTGGAACCGCGTGTCCTAGAGAAGAATACCTAGCAGAGTCGACTCTAAATAATGGGAACAAGGCTAGGATACGAGAAAGATATGATATGATAGGATAAGTAGCTTGTAGATAAATCGATCAATTTCTGGAACCTGTGACGTATCGGAAGTGGCAAGCGCGTCCCATTAATTACCGACGCTTCCAAATTTCTACTTTCCCCGTTTTGCAAGCGATGCTGCGAATTCACCTCTTCAGTTATGGACTTGTGAAGGGGTTACGATTTATGTGATGCACCTTTCTAAGTGTGCAGGATGGTAGTACCTACACGGAATAATTTATTTTTCGTTATATTTATAATGCAATAGTCGTTTCAATTCATACGAAGTTTTCGTGTCATTTCAACTTTTCGTAAACAGTTCGTTTTATTTATATCAAATGTTGAAAACCTCCAGCATGGTTGTCATCGCATAGTACGTGATGACTAACTCTGTCGTTTTAAATAGGCAAGGTCGGCGGTTAAACAATATGGAAACGAATATAAGGAGCATAATATTAGTATTACCATAAAGTTTATCGCTGAGGATGTTGATTATTGTGTAAATAAAATATACCTACATTCAATTTAACACTGCCTTTTCCCAATCTGATTAAACCAAGGACCTATACATCCATGGATTCAACAGTTTTTTATGTAACACGTGATCTTAGTTTTTCAACAGCAAATTAAACCAAGTATTTTAATGATCTATACCTACCTACGTAAAAAATTGTTCAGAATCATTGTGCACTAAGGACTGTTTGAACTTATCACAGTCGTTTTCCAAAAAAAAGATAAGTTAGGGCTTCTTTAAAGAAAATGTTTATCTTGTTCTTTTGTGTAACAAAAATTAACCACTTTATCATTTATATGGTTACACAAATCTGTACCTGAGAAGCATAACAATGTAAGTATGTATCGTAAATAATAGGACCAGTGTTATGCTTCTCAGATACGGAAATATGTCAATAATAATATAAAACCACTGATGTGTCATATATGCTCACAATTTAAAGATAATAATTATTATACGAACTGAAAAATTGATAAGAGGTTTAAGTGGACACAGAATGCATTAGTGAAACGGGTATTTTCTGTTATCTCATATCGCAAATCGCAAGTAAATAGGTATGTGTAGCGTAGTGTACACAAGAATGTAGGTATACCCTTTGCTAACTGGACTGCAAATGATACTCGCTAAATGTTACTTTTAACACCTCTATGAAAATACAAAAGGTCATTACCTAACCTACCTAACCATATGCTAACCCAAATGGATATTTCCGGTGAGTAACTTACGCAGACATTGTGAAATCTATCTCGAAAGATCTACTAAATAAACAGGCTACCTAATCTAAACATAGTCGTATTTATAGACCCGGTCGCTATAGATCTTGGAGCGATTTTACGTGTTTTGACGAAATCTAAAATGTGACAGCGTCGTTGCCAATTCAGGGATTGGCACCGCACAGGTAATTTATTCAGATGTGATGTTGCATTATAACAACAAAGTAATATCTGAAATATACTTGTTATTCACAGCTTTAAGATAGGAATATTGATTATAACAATTCTTAATTTAAGTGTACCACAAAACTGTCGCTTAACATAATTCATAGAGTCTGTGCGGAAAGAGAATAGGATTTAGATTTGGGGGCGCTGTAATGCTTTTCTACCGTATTTGCCGTATTTTCTGTTCTGTGGCCATACTGGTTAGGTTAGTTCCGTTTTTCGCCACGCCTATTCTCTTTCCGCACAGACTCTACTAGAAGTTCCTGTTGATAACAATATCCACTATACTCGTATTTGCAACATTACGGATGCTCTAATATCAGCGGTCGGCAACCTGCGGCCCGCGGGCCGCATTCGGCCCTTGAACCGCTCACTTGCGGCACTATATTCCAGTCTGTTTTGCCGTCGCTTTATTCCGAATAGTATAAAATCACAAATTATTAACAAAATACGGCCCGCGTCAATTCCTAACCGTTGCCGACCGCTGCTCTATATGAAAGGGAGGATACTGGCTACGTATCTATTTATAGAATTCTCACTAATTCTTCTTTAAAAGTTTGACTGCCCTGTGCGGTGAAGATGGTGTGCTTTTAGGTACCTATATTTATAAGACATTGTGAGTTTCCCAGCGCGAATAAGTAGGGCGCCCGTTTCACAATGATTCCATTTGTTTTGTCATAAGTTTCGTCATGCATGCGGCTTACGGCTTGGGAACTGCCAGCGCGAGTAGGCATCTCGTGATCTTCGTATGTTTTGGGTTTCACGTGAGTCCTAAAACACCAGGTGTTTTATTCTTAATCTTCCATAAATATTTTTGAATGGTCTTGGTATAATAATCTTTATTCTAGGTGCTTTGGGAGAGTAATAACAATTGCGTATAATTAATTATATTCCTGTCAAGGACTATTTGTTTGAATTCTCGCAACTACACACGCTCTCCAAATTTCAGATGCACTAAACCAGGGGTTTGTGGCGCACTTACAAGTTTAGTACTTCGTCTGGCGCCCTACCCTAGTTCGCTCAAAATAGATATTGTTGCTTTATAGGTACCCGCTAATATTTGTGGTTTTAGATAATGTAATGATAGAGGATCGACTCACGGCGCCCCGCTTTACTTTCTACGGCGCACTAGGGCGCCGCGGCGCACATTTTGGGAACCCCTAAACCTAAACTAAAAATTCAAGTTCAATTCAAGATCAATATACATATGGTACTACTGCAAAGTTGGATGAAAAGTTTAATAAAAACTTTAAAGAACTGTTCATAGAGCCAAATAAAAACTTGCAATATCCCATGTCTGGTTGCCTGAACATGCTGCGACAATCTAGTAATTGTTTCATCTTGATTGTGTCGGTCATGATGCATAAGTGATGCGATCCTCACTTAGGTTGGTGGTAATCGTTAAGAGATAATCCTGTCATCTTGCCTAACCCACGCATTCTTACCTAGTGTGTAACCTATGTTTGTGTAGAGTCAAATCGTTTGATATTTTACTTGTTTACTAGTAAATGGTAAATTTTCAGAATAAATACAATACTTAATATCGTCACTACTTTGAAAAAAACTCGTATCTAAGAACGTCAAAAGTTACATACGATCTTCATATACACTTACTGCGGTTTTAGCTGGAGTCAGTATCAGATACGTGTTTTTTTTAAAGTAATGACGATATGTGTCTACTGCTACATACGCATATCTATAATCGTAAATCATCAACCATCAGCTCATTGTTTTCTCGTATAAAGCAATGAAATGACGTTAGTGCGGCGCGTCGTTCCCAATGCAATTAGCATCTAATTGCAATCTCTTGCACACATGCGGCTGGTGGAAGATTTTAGATTCAGCCTTTGTTTACTTACTTACATATTTCAAGATCAGATATTATCTAACATTAAAATTAATTTTGTACGTAATACTAAAATGGTCGACAACAAATAGTTACGTTTCATAATTATAACCAATTTGTCATGTTCATGTAACCAATGAAGAGACAAAATGTTTCTTTCATATAAAATAGTTACGTGTGCATGTTTATGTTATCAAGTTATGATTCCAAAAAGTCTGTTTGGTAATGTAATAAAAATAGGCAAAGGCTGAGAAATATTATAGGTCGGCCAAATTTTATTTATTAGGCCTCTTATATCAGCTACAGTGAGTCGCTGTGGTTTATACTAAGGGGTGCAGACGCGGTCAAGGTTGCAGCGTCTCATGTATTTATGGCCATTAAAAATGCAGGAATAATAAATTAACACTCAAAGAAATAATTTTCTTTTATGCAATCGGTATATAAAACTTTTTGTATGTATTATGTGTTGTTTACATACTATCTTTTAATCACATGGATAGAACAGACGAATGTCATAGCGCTACTTCTGTCTATATGGTAAATACCTTGGAGGCAAGAAAATACTGTGTATTTACACTAGAGGGGACTTTGCTATAAACCAAGGACATCAAGACGTTGAATAAAGTGTAAAGCCAGTTTGTATTCAAGCACATTCCATTACTATACTAGACTTTGAACCGTAAAATCGGTTTCGACTTTATGACGCCATGGTCAATATAAACAGCTGCGTAAATAGCCATAAAACACCTCTAATTAAGAGCAGTGTTTTTATACCAATTAATTTTTTTTTTCTTTGGCGATCATGAGGTGATATGTGATTTTAATAGTCTCATGATAGTAAAGCTTACTCCACTGCTTCCCAACCTTTTTAAATTACGGACCCTTAAGTACCAGACCTTGCCGTAATCGGGCCCCCTACCGAAGATATTGTCATTTTGCGGACACCCTAGGATAGGGAAACATTGGTTAAAAAAAAGGCTTTTTTTTTTGGTCATATCAATGAGTGAAACGAAATAAGACTAATTTGCTTAAAAACATTGAAAAGATTATTGTTGTCCTTCTTACCTTAAGACGTAAGTATGTAGAAGAAACAAATTCTAAGCCAAGGTTTCAGTTTAGCTCTAAAGAAAAAATCGTAAGAAATAGTACACATACCTTCTTGGTGAGTTTCCCGTCGTCACCGACGAGGAATTCCTCAAGGCCGAAGACGAGCGGAGACCAGTTCCCGAGGTGGAAGATGCGCGAGGAGGTGCCCCGCGTCACGCGAAACTCGATCGTCTTCGCCATCAGCACGTTCGTGATCATGTACACCGACTTCTTGCCCTGCAGATCTGAAACAACGAAAAATTATGTGTTAGGCTGTTTGGTCAAAGAGAGTTTCTAAAAATAGCTCTAAAAATGCTGTCTAAACTTCACGGAGCTGCGCATAAAATCACCCCGATCAGGGCGATCAATAACGGAAAAATGTAAACAGTATTGTTTACCTAAATATAAGTTGCTATACACTTATTGACAAACAGTGATCTGCTGGGTAGCAAAGTAAAAATTAATGTACAGCACTCTATGCATCCCTCTTTAGCCCCATGATTGACTGTTAAAGACAAATGGCTTATTGGGCATAAAGTACATCATTGCTATGTAAATATTTTGTTTAGTGAGTCTTATTTTAACCTCAGTCCGAAATTAATTGATTTCACGTTTATATTATGGGAGAAGAGCCAATTACATGTTGATATTTTGCTTTGGCAGCAAGTATTTGTCGCAGCTTCAACGTCACTGCATCGATTGAATTTATTTCCGGAATGATATGGAAACGTCTACCGCCATATCGCATGAGCAAGAATTTTAGCAAAACTCGCCCAAGACTTCGAAGCCTTCTCAAGTGATTAGATTAACAATAAAATCAATGATTTCAAAAGTAAGGATAGGCCCATCCAAACAGTTCGGAACTATTTTCCCCGTAACAAAAAATGCAGCTATAAAGACCAGCTGCGCAGTGCACGCGCCGCGTGGCGTACTGCCGGCTGGTACTGATTTGGCGGTATTTTTACCGCCAAAGCGTTGGAACCGTCTGCGCGCTCGGTTAGCCCTGTTCTTTGTATATGTCAATGAATAAAATCAATAGTGTCTTAACGGGGTTCTTGGAGGGGACACAAATTAAAGCCAAAAGGGGGCAGCATCAGCAAAGTGGTAGAGTCTGTGCGGAAAGAGAATAGGATTAATTTTGGGGGGCGATGTAATGCTTTTGTACCGTATGTGCCGTATTTTCTGTTCTGTGGCCATACTGGTTAAGTTAGTTCCGTTTTTCGCCACGCCTATTCTCTTTCCGCACATACTCTACTATAGGTTTCTTGTTTGATTGATAATACAATGCAAATGAGACAGAAGATGGAATGTCTAATAAAGTTGTGGTTGGTAACCCTTTAGAATACAGAATCTATGTGATAGTGGTCATCCAAGCTTATTTTTTACCTTTATTGTTGACATCCAGATAGACATTGTTCTCCAAGTGCTTGTCCTTGGGGATGCTGGAGCGCGTAAAGTTGACCATGATCACTCGCACCTTGTTCTTGATGGTCTCATCTTGCAGAGTGATCTAAAAATAAGATGTCCAGTTCATTTCAGAAATGTTCTTATTGCCAACAAATCTTAGATTGGAGTCTGTTAATTTGTGTGTGCCTAGTAAATTGTAATTAGGAATGAACGTAGGTAAGATTGACACCTTTTTTCTAATGTGAGCATTTGGACTAGTTTTTTTTCTGGTGTATTTATTCTGCTATTTGAGACGGACAAATATTACAATATTTATATTTGCCCCCTTAAAAATTAAAAATAGCTGACACGCAAAGAGAGTTAAAAACCGTAGGAACCTATGACGGCATCTGTTACATTGCAATACTAATTTTGTATGAAAAAAATTAGTCATTTGTCATTTAAGGCATTAAAAAGTGCCATACATTATATCCAGACCTAGGAATATATGGGGCAAACGCCTGACAGGTACTAGAGGTAGATCAAATTTTTTATCGACATTTATGGATATCGATATTTTTGTTTTCGACTTTTCTTACCATATGAAGTTCTTGACAAATAATACTAAAGAAGTCCTTTAAGACGAAGACTATTAAGTTAATAATTTCCATATACTTAAATAAGACACAAAGCTGGGTATGATTACTAGTTTAGGCGGAAAGCATCGAATACACGAACTTTCTACTTGCCTTTCCATTCTGCACCAAAAACTTAAATATGTTAATGCCAAAATATCGATATCCATAAATGTCGATAACAAAATTTCGTCTACCTCTAGTACCTGTCAGGCGTTTGCCCCATATATTCCTAGGTCTGCATATATCATTTTAAATGATATTTATGAATTCTAAAAAATAGCTTTCATTGTTTCTTTGAAAAATATTGATAAAGGTAGAACTTTAAGGTCTCAGAACTTTATAACCCTTTCATATTTTCTGTATATTTCTACAATTTGGTATTTTCCAATCAATATAAATTGCACATCAGTCAACATGCCTTTTGTGAAAAGGATTTAGGTAATTGTACTTTAAATATTTCATAATTCATTAAGATATTGTATAATAGTAGGGACTGAAATATTAACCATCAGCTTCCGAAAATCATCATATATTTTACTGAAAAGCTACGTAAATTCGCAAAACTTTGCATGAGTCATGTTCTACAACCAACAGGCACAGGTACTTGGAATCACTCTTGTAAATATTTGTACTAACAGTAAGTGCACATATAAAACATTCTCGTGAATGGCTGATAATTACTGCATCCTATCTGGATATTTGTTTCAGTATTATTTTATAGTAATTTCGTAATTTGGATAATTTCGGCTTTGAACTGTCGACAGGGGCGTATTTTGAAATTTGGCGCCCCGGGCCAATAATGTTTCGGCGCCCCAGAAGTCAAGGAAAAAAATTATTTAAATAAAAAATACAACATTTTTAATAACTTCTACTTGATTTTTTTTTGCGGTGTAATAATTTGTTTACAAAGTCATGAATGATGATTTCATTCTACTTATACCTAATCCAGTAACTTTATACATCAGAGCTTGGGACAATCGCGACGGATCGCGCGCTTGAATGTGTGCGCGCCGTGTACGAACGCACTACAAGCAAAAAAATAAGAATGCTCCAGTATGGATCGCACTCACACAGACGAGCTATCGCGCGTCTGTGTGAATACGTGTCGCGCGCTCCTAAACGGCCGAAATTGGACCACTTGTTCGTCTTTATACTTTGCCTTGAGAGCGGAACCTAGATTTTTTTTTGTGTTTTCTTGTATATTTTTTCTATTTTTTGTAACTTTTTGCTGTCATAAATAAATGTATTTTCTTTCTTTCTTTCTTTCTAACTTTGTCAAAAATCGAAAACACCGTAAAAATTTGGGAAGGTCTAGTTTTAGGTAGTACCTTCTCAGGACGTTTTTAAAGAAGACTAAATTTGCTACAATGCCCATGAGACTAGAATTGTCTCTGTAGACCAATAGTTTCCGAAATAAAGTCTTTCAAAGCCTTGCAATTTTTTGCAATATTCTGTCGTTCTGAATGAATTTTGACCATGATTCTTCGTAACCCGTGTTATACTATCGAAGCATTGTACGTTATGGGATGATAAAAAAGAAAATGAGAAGTGTGAACGATGATGTTTAATGATAAGCTAAGCTACGCATAATGAAATAAAAAAGATAAGGATAACAAAAGTTACTAGGTTTATTTGTTAATTAGTTAGTAAATACGTAACAAAGTAAAAACAAACAAAAAGAGACAAAAAAAAAATTGAGTAAATTTAGTTATTCAAAATCAATAAATAAAGTTATTTTAGCCCTCTTGGAAGGGCGGTGCCGTGCTGATCGCAGTGAGGATGATCAGCCCAATGTCCTCACCAAAAATTGCGAAGTTCGAAAACTTATGAATTTTGACAAGCTTTATCTCGGTCTACAGAGATAATTTTATTATTTCATATTGTAGGAAATTTTGTGTACTTTAGAAACGTCCTGAGAAGGTACTATCAAAAACTAGTCCTTTAGGGTTATAATCGCCAAAATCTGAAAACCGAAATTTTCGCGGTTTTTTTGATTGTTGACGAAAGTTGCGTTTGGCGCTCGATGTCACAAAGGAGATTGACCAGGTTTGGACCAAATGTTGCCCAGAGATGAAAATACCTCTAACGAGTTCCTTGCGTTACCCTCTATTAGAAAATACATATATTTTTAAAATCGGTCCAGGAGAAAAAAAACTACATGAATTTTTGTTTTTAAGGGTTTTTAGCGAGCGACCCAGCCAGCACAAACCTTCTGAGTAAGTTTTCTTTAACAGCAGTCATAGAAACTAATTGCTGAATAAGACTACCGTAATTAGCTGGGTAAGCGCTTACCCAGATGTTATTCAAGCAGTTTGGGCACAAAATCATAGAGCTAATAGCTGTGTAATAGCAATGTAACAGTTGAATAAGTTTTGAATAATTGTACGACAAGCTGAGTATCTTCTGCATAAAAGCATTTTTTTCTTTTATGCAAGTATTACAGCTCTGTTATCCAGACGATGAATGAATGATGAATGAACTGTATGCTTATGTCTTTTAAAGCTCAGATATTCAGATGATACACAGCGTTTTTATCAAGAAAAGTCAAATTAAGTTGAAGTTGACAGATTCGAATACAAAAGTGCACGCATTTTTTTGGTGAGTGAATTAAATGGCGGAGTTATTAATGTCCCGGTAAGTAAATATTTTACCCTTATTGAATGCTTAAAGTGATAAATTGTAGGTGCGCATGCAACTTTACCGTGTATTTATATATACATTTCGTGTAAAATTTTCACGCGCCGACCTAATAAGCCGGGTTTTTAAGAAATAAACAACATTTCGTCTATTGGTTAGTTTTTACAAGTGAAATATTTTTATGTTGTATGCAATTTAAGGGTTCCAAAATAAACTTGGTATACTTTTTACAAGAATATTATACCGATTTCGTTATTATAATTGAGTATTCGAGTATAAAATTTCACATCAATTAATAGGTTATGTTATTCATTATGGCGACAATCATTATGAATAAAATCTGCTGGCACAGCGGCTATTCGTCTAATGTCTACATATCAGGCCTTATGTGTCCACTTATTCAGTTGTTCTCTGGTTGAAAGTGGTCTGCACACAACATATTTTCGATAACTGTTCTATAATCATACATACTCGTACTATAAAACAAACAAAGCCGCATAAACGCTGACAAATGTTCCAGAATAGTTCTTCTAGCTTAAAAAATGTCTACTTTTCTTAAATACCCAGCAAACTTCTGCATAAGAATCTGTTACTTTTGCTTTTACCACAGTTAGCTGCATATGACAGTCATTTCGTAGTTAAAGCGGCATAAAGAAGTTATAACAGCTACCTTATTTCTGTTAAGTCACTATATGCTTCATAACAGAAACAAAGCCTACTTTATACAGCAGCTGTGTAATTGTCTAGATGTGGTGTGTAATACAGCTAAAAGAGAACAGCACCTCAATTATTCAGCACTATGCTTGATAATGACATCTTATACCAGTGTTATACAAAAGGCTACACAAACTCTTGAGTAACAGGTCTTTTTTTGCTGACTATTCAGCTTTAAGAAATAAAATCGGCAAATTACAGAACTAACTCAGCTAATAGTGTTATTATAGCAAAAAAAAACTTTAATACAGAACTTGGCAATACAAACAGCTTCTATACATATATAATAAAGCTTAACCCTGCATAAGGTGAAATTATTGGCCAGTTATCCGGCTTGTGTGCTGCCTGGGGAGCGCTTTCGGCTTTACTTTGAACTTTTAGTTTTTTGTTTGGGAGCGATTACACGGCGGGTGGAAGCTCGAGAGATGAAGAACACAACATACACAACATGGACTCCACAAGATCCAACACCCCAAACACTTCACACACACACGGAAGTGTCGGTGCGGCTGACGCTGTGCCCTCCACCTCCACACAACACTCACACCCGCGGGACGGTGCTGTATCTACAGTGCCGCCCTCGACCACACGTGCCTTCGAAGTCACGTCAGCGATCCGAGGAGGCAACACCACACACCTTGGCGGTGCTGTATCTACAGTGCCCCCACGCAAGACACACCGTGGCGCTGACGGTGCTGTTTTCACAGTGCCCTCACACAAAAGACAGTCCGTGCGAGGCAGAAAAGCGGCTGGGAAACCGGCGGCTTCGAAACTTAGCGCGTGGACGACAAAGACAGGCTCGGCGCAGGCGAAAGGCCGTACTGAGCCCATTTTAGACATACCGGGTGAGCCCCAGGAGGTCGTTTCGGCGGTGGAGCAATCCACTGCTCCGGAGCAGACGCCTGTGGAGGAACTCGACACAGACGACACATCCTCGCAACTCGACGCTGGCTGGACTATCTGTGAAGGGCCCAAGAGGCGAAAGGTGAGACCCGCCAAGCGGGACGAGCCTGGACCCAATGACGGGGACTGGAAAAACAAAAATAAGAAGCAGCGCAGAAAGTCCAGGCAGCGACGGGAGGCGCAGGAACACACGACGGCTCCGGTGCTTCGGCAACAGCCAGCTGCTCCCAACAGGATGGTGCAGACAGCCGCTGGGCTCCCAGTAGTAGGTCCTGCCACACCTTCAGGGACAGGAGCAGAAGACAGGACCGCAAAGAGCAGTAACCCGGAGACCAGACCCTCGGCCAAACGGGTCCGCCTGGATGAGCCGATCTCTACATCGCCTCTACAAGAGGCGACCCCAAGAGGCAGAGGATCGAGTCGACTGGGGATGCACCGCGGACAGCTTACGCGGACGCTGTTAAGGCAGAACTGTTGGTTGCTATCACGACAACGACTACGGGGAACCTCACACAAAAGCTGTTGGATGAGGTCCATAGCAACAGCTGTAGGCGCTGCTCATGCAGGAGGCCTCGCAGCCGTGCAACAGCCAGACGTCCGACCCGCTGTTCCGAGGTAAGCCGATCACCACGAACGGAGTCCTGAGGCTGTGGTGCGAGGACCAGGCCACTTTGACATGGCTCAAGCGCAGCGTGGCGACCGTCACCCTCTCTACGGGGGAGAAGGTCGTCGACGTCGTGAAGCGGCAGAGCGAGGTGCCACGACGAGTACGATGCGGCGTCGAGTTCCCTGGGCTCTGGGAAGACTTCCGCCCGGTTGCGCGGACTCTTCGGTACCAGAACCGGTGGGCGGAGATTGACCGCTGGCTACTCCACAGAGTAGAATGGCAGGAAGCGGAAATGTTTGCTATCGTCAGCATACCAGTTGTAACTCTTGGAATTAAACAGAGCTGGTTCGGATATGGTCTTTTAATGGACTGCCAAAAGTAACAATGTCATATAAAAACAAAAGTCTATAAAAATACAAAAACGTATAAAAAGGTAAAATAATATTAAAAGAGGTGCGTCAGGCACACCAGCGACGTTGGTGCAGGCTCTCGTGGACCACGAGCGCCGACTCGGCTTCATGCTGGGTTCGGTGTACGTGCGGTTCCAGGGACTGCGGGGTCGGTACGAAGGTAGAACAGCAACATTGCGGGTCCAACCTGGGTACCTGCAAGCAAACCAGAGAGGCCCTCCCGGCAATCAACCCCGGATTGTCGCGGAAGCTACGCCAGCTAAAGAGGCCATAGCTCCATCTTCTAACCGGAGCTATCACTGGACAAGTCCTACTAAACAAACACTTGTTTGCTCTAGGGTGTGTTACTGACAGCCCTCTGTGCAGAGCCTGCATGGAGGTGGAAGAGACAGCCGCCCACGTCATTCTCGAATACCCGGGGGTGGACAAGTACCGGGCACACCACCTCGGAACACCGAGGTCACTCCCAGAAGTCGTCGGCAACGTCAAGGGTCTGCTAGGCTTTCTGGTAGAGCTGGGTTGGCAAGAGTAGTGCCATCAACCCATCACGCAAAATAGGCGCATGTTTGTCGTCGAGTTGCGGAAAATAAGCCCGCGTTAACCTATAACCTATCGATGACAATGACGACGATTAGACGACGAGATTACAGTAAAATCTGTTACTTTTAATGTAAGAAATAATTAATTTTTAGTGCCAATCAAACAGTTTTTTTTTCATGACTCCTGGGATAGATCTTAAAGCGCTTTAGTATACAGTCTAGTGTAAGCCTAAGGAGCATAATGCACTGTGTCTTTAGTCTGGGCAGCACTTGGTCCAACTCCCATACAAAGTTGGTCAATCTCCTTTAGATTATTCATTCAACATCATAAACAAGTCTGCAAAAAATCAGAACTACTGGATTGGCGCAAAGTACCCCGTACTTTCAGGTGACAAGGTTACTGGATTATTCGTTGTTTTGTAAAATAGGTTTCAATATTGAGAAACCCTGCGCCCCGCCCGCGCCCCGCCCGCGCCCCGCCCGCGCCCTTATTCAGAGCATGTCCTTATTGTACTTAACACGCCGTATGTTTTTAATAACAGACGCACTCCGTAGGTATTGACGAACATTAACTTACGACCGTATTTTTGATAAAATAAAAAAGATGAGAAGTAAAAGTCAGTTGAAGTGCGCCAAAACCAGAACAAAAGGCAATCGGCCGATTGGCGCCCCTGGCAGATTGGCGCCCCGGGCCATGGCCCGGATGGCCCTAGGGTAAATACGCCCCTGACTGTCGACAGTTAAGGTGTACAATAAAGTAATATTGTATTGTACATATAGTACAATATCGATATTGTACTAAATGTACAATACAATATTACTTTATTGCACACCAGGAACATTACAATTCAAACTTATATAAAAACAATAGGCAGGATGTCTTCGGTTTTTTATTTTATTTCATCTTCTTAGGATTGGAATCACTAAAAGTTGCCTTCGGTGATATTTCAATAAGTAATTTATCAATCAGTTCCCGGTTGCGTTAAGTTTGCACCTAATTTGTAAGTTACACCAAAGAAAAATCAGGTGCAAACTTAAGGCAACCGGGAACTTACAGATAAATTACTAACCGAAATATCACGGAAGGTTACTTTTATTGACTTCTAACCTAAGAAGATGAGATAAAATAAGAAACCGAAGACAAATAAAGCCCACGGAGAAACTAAAGTGACACAAACAAACTGATTAAGGGTCCGGTACGCTAGGCGAAATTCTCTACCACCTCTCTTATTATTAATGTTATTTTAAAAAGTTATGCAAAAAATGTCAACAATTCTACCTTTTTAGAAAGCTTATGAACTGAGGAACTAATTTTAGTAATTTTTACGCGAAGTGTCGTAATTTTTTTTTAAGTAATGCCTCAAAGAATTACAAAATTTTGAACAAAATCCAAAAACTTTTGACTTTAAATTCTTTTATTGGTAACATTTTCAAAGGTTTTGGCATGTTTTTTGAATTTTTCGTAATCAACCATTTATTGGGTATTAGATGATGGCTCTTTTTCATTACTAATTTAATTAGTTTTTTCACAATAAGCAGTTTTAGATCGAAAGGCGGGTTTTAAAAAAAATAAGTTAAAAGTCAAATAACTTGATAACCATTGAGTTTTGACCCCCGGTTGATTGGACTTAAATCATTGCAAATAAGCTCTAGAATAACCCCTTTCAAGGGATAGGTCGAATTTCCAATCACCCTGTATATCCTATACATGACATATGAGCTCAAGATATTTTAAATTGCTAAACACAATCATGTCAGGTTCACATGAATATACATTAGCAATGAATACTAAATAATGTTTTTGAAATTGTTAACCCTAGGCCATAAATTTGCATAAATAAATGAATGACGAATACTAGGTAGAGTTGATAATGTAACTTAGGATTTCAAAAAAGTTAAAAACGCAGTAAAGGTATGTGACGTTCGTATGTAACTTTTGACGTTTTTCTCTACGAAGTTTTTAGATAAGAGTTTTTTCAAAGCAGTGACGATATGATTTGTTTTATCAAATACAGCATATCCAGTTACAGGGAGTTTCGCTTTTATTTAAAAAAACTACACTAAAGATTCTCAAGTTTCCAGGGCAGCACTAAATCAGCGATCCTTCTAAGTACGGCGTATTACCTAAGGGACAGGTCAAGGTCAGAGGTACGAAGCCTGAAAAATACATCAACTTATTAATATATTGTGTGGTGTGATCGACGACTTACCTTCACACTCTCATGAGGAAATTTAAAGTCGGCCTCTTGAAAATCGCCCTGTTCCAACCATTTCACATAATCGCCATTAGATTTAGCCTTATTAAGGTTCTTGCTCAACTCTCCAAGAGGTGTGAACATTTTACCGTTCGTTTCTTTCTCGTTGGGAACGAATAGAGACGTACATTTGTAGAGGTCCGCTTCCGTGATGTGTGGAATACAAACCAACTGACTGCTACCGATTTCTATTTCAATTTCGTCTCTGATAAATGGCCACGCATCTTCCAGCTTCAATGACTTTAAGTTCTCGAGGCTAACATCCTTCCGAATCTCGTGCGAGTACAGCGACTTCACAACAACTTTTAATTTCTTCGGCATTTTATCTTAATAAATTCACTCCGTTAATAACAAATAATACACAAGCGCCGTGCACCCCTCGTAAATGTCACAGTATGACTGACTAACTTTTTTTTTATACATATTGTACCGTTCCGTTTTACGAAGCACTAAGCGTGATTAATCCGTCAGCCAGACATCACACGGCGTGCACCGTCCTATCACCCAAGTATAAAAAAAACCGGTCAAGTGCGAGTCGGACTCGCGCACCGAGGGTTCCGTACAAACTCATAAGTAGATACGCGAATAGTGCAAGAAAAACTGTATGTCGATTTGTTTAGTAGAAGCAAATAAGTATATGTTATGATTTTTGCAAATTTCTAAAAATCAGTGCAAGTTAGGAAAACAGTTATATTTTCCCTGTAATATTTAGAACCTGACGTGTAATGATTCTATTTAATAGCAAGGACCATTAAATCAAGAGGACTGTTATTCTCCATACAAAATGCTGTTCCCCGAATTTACAACGCCATCTATGTATAAGCTTGGTAAAATAATTATAATATTATTTACAATTATTTAACTTTGCAAACGTGACACAGTATTTAAATTTATTTATTATTAGCTGTTTACGAACTAATTGTTACTATACTAGGTTTCTTTGTTCAATTATAACATCGTTAATTGTTTAGTGTTTTAGCGCCATCTAGTTTTTTTCCCGGAAATCCCCTAGCGTGAAAAAGGCCATCGCTTAGTTTTGCTACTCTCCGCTAGATGGATTAATGGATGGATTAAGTTTTTGTAAATTTCTAAAAAAGTATTAAAGTTAGGAAGACCGTTCTATTTTTCCTGTAATGTTCAGGTTGATATTGATAATCAGTAGGGTAACCTGGTCTAGGAGTACGCACTTAAGGTTCAAAATATTCTAAAAAAATAAAAATTATGTCTATGAAATCACAAAGTCATTTATTACGTCTACAATTTAAACATCTTTCATAAAGTAACACAAAAAAGAACAAAATTATGGTATACCTCTCAAAAAAACAATAATAGTGAGAAATGGGAAATGCGTCCTCTTACACGTCCTGTTGAGTAAGAGTACGCGGCTATATCGATAAGAGTACGCGGGTTGGAAATTGTTTTGTTTTATTTACAGTTATGGCAAATAAAATCACCCTGACCCTCATAAGTGGTACAAGCTTCATGCCACCACTCGGAGCATTTTGAGCATCCTATCCAGTCTTCCGCGGGAGGGTCTACGTAGATTTCTGTACAAGATTTTGATATAGTTGCACAGCTCTATTTCCATTTCTGGGGAGAAGGTTTGAGAGTATCTACCCAGGCTTTTAGCTGGTGACGATCTCTTAAGTCTCTTCCGCAAAGTGGCTTCATGCATCCCCAACGATTTTGCAACTGCTCTCTTTGATTCTCCTGCCTCGACGCGTGTTTTTGCGTCGGCCCATTGCTCTGGAGTACAAAGACTTCTTTCAGTCTTTCTTTGACGTCTAGACATCCTGTGTACAAAAGGCATAGTTACCTCACACATTATATATAATATTTTTAGTTAAACATATGTATAAAATAAAAAAAGGCAATAAAACCAACTTCAAAATAATTTCGTGTAAGAGTACGCGCGCGTCCTCTTACAAGGTACATAACTGCGTACTCATGCACACACTAGCTAAATCGAAAATGAGCGGCGATCAACGCCATCTCTTAGCATTGACCTGAATTACGCTCGCCGCGTGCGTCAGGTGTCGTATTTGAAAACACAACACTTCACTTCGATATTACAAAATAATTGCGGGTTCGTGTCAAAAATACTTTGAAAATGATAAAAAACTTTAAGAATTTAAGTAAAAACCTTTAAACTTACGTAATTTTAGCGTTTTCATCCAGTTTTGATTTTTTTTCGCACAGCACTCCTTACCACTGTTGAGATCGAAATGCGACTGAAGTTAGCCGAGTATCGTAAACAACGTCACGGTTGTTGATGTTGCGTACTCATATCGGATGCGTGCTCTTAAACCAGGCTACCCTAATTATGATACATTTTTCTGATCAGTAACTTCGGAGATAATAGGGGGGGGGAATGGTACATAAAAATGTATAAATTAAAAACTACTTATTTAAGAAAAAAAATAAAAATGGTGTTTTAATCTACAAATTAAGCCCTTTCATTTGATACCCCACTCAATATAATAGCCCTACTTTCAATTTTCAAAGTCCCATTACGGAGCCTTTTAAAAAAAAAGTAAAAAAGGTACAAGATATTTTTTATGTCCAATAAGCTCGGGTTAGCTACTTTTAACACTATTCCAAATTTCAAATCGATAGCATCAGTAGTTCCTGAGATATCTGGCTGTGACAGACGGACAGACAGACAGACAGACAGACAGACAGACAGACAGACAGACAGACAGACAGAGTCGCACCATAAGGGTTCCTTTTTTACCATTTTGGTACGGAACCCTAAAAAGCGATTACAAGAATAATTAAATTTTAATACTCTACACAAAACAGCAAATAATTTTCATGTAGTTTTTTTATTATTATTTTTTTGCTTTATTGTCACACTTAACTCTTCGTAAGAGCGGTAAAGTACGACCCCCCACCACCACCACCACCACCATTACAGATATCAGCATCATTCCCAGTTGTTGAGTAAGCTGGAAGGGGCGCTGAACTGAAATGCTAAATAAATTAAAATCTAACATATACGATTTTAAGGTAACATGGTCATTCACATAATAACTACTATTAACAACGGGATATCCGTGATGATGGCGCTTGCAACAGTGCCGAAATATCGGGAACTTCATTAAAACAAACATACATGGTAAATATCCCGTTGTTAATAGTAGTTAAAATCTATCATGTTCACGTTCTTCTAACCCGCTCTGCCAAAGCCGTCAGCTTAATAAGAGTATTTATGCCACACCTGGCCATAATGTGGCTTTTACCGCACGCTACGAGTACGGAAAAAGCCGCTTTCTGGCCAAGTGTAGACATACAATTATTTACACAACACGGGAGGTAATAAAGAAAGCCCTCAATCGCATATTTACGTCCGTCGCTTGCACGGGCCGCAAACTCCTGCGATCTCGGCCTTACTTTGTTTTACCACCCTAGTTGTGTAATGTACTATTCTACGAGTGTTTCTACCGCTGTTCAGTGGTCAGGGGTGGCTCCCTACTGTGGTACAATCCTTTTCAGTCCTTTCACACATACATACCTACTTGTTGGAAAGAGGCGTATGCTATACCTGCGGCGGCGCCAGTTAGCAGCACCTTTGTTGTGCACGTTCTCTATAAACATTCTCGTGTTTGGGAGAGGTTGGTACTGGCAGTACCCACACAAAGCATTGTCAATTATTTAGTAAAAGTCAATGCCGTCTCCAAATGGTAAACTGGGAAGAAAGTTACATAGAACTTGCTTCCATTGTCTGTATGGTTTGACCAATAAACCTAGGCCAAGTGAAAAGGCTGTTGCTGATCCAGCGAATTAACCTTTCAGCCTCGTAGTCCTTGAACGTCTAGTTCTACTTGGATAAATCCCTAACTAATCATCGCATCTTCAGTCTTTAATCAGTTTCTTTCGGGGTACACTCGTGAGTCAGATCAAACGGTAGTCAGTACTAAAAAAAAGGTCATACCATACTATATATAGTTACTACAGTTCTTTCTAAAAGAGCTTTGCAATGGTTTTGCTATTAATAGCCATTATACAATGCATTTTGTTATCTCATAAGGAAACATGCAACACAAGTAGTCGGTAAAAACTTAGCGGAAACCGTGATGTCATCACGCCGACGTCACGTCGCGATCACGCCGTATCCACGCAACGGTCAAGTGGCTGCGTCCGCGCCAATTTTTTGTGGGAATCGTGATCGTGGTCAACGGATCTTGCTTGGGATTGAATGGCGTGACGTATGACGCACTTCCACGCAGCTCGCAGCTGTCTGGCAAATTACTAGACTGAATTGTGTTCAGGAAAATTTGTTAATTTAAACTTTATTGCATTAGATTAGATATATTATTATTATATATGCTTACTTAGAGATAATAATAGGTCTCACGGAATTTCCTACCCGTTAACTTCTGGATCAAACAAATTTTAAATATGTAACATGAGCCTTTAAATAGTACATTGTGTATCAAGGGCGGTAAGTAAGGAATTACAAACGAGTGTTTGTTACAAGGCCGAGGCGAAGCCGAGGGCTTTAACAACACGAGTTTGTAATTCCTTTACCGCCCGTGGCACACACAATGTTTTTCATCACACTTGTGAGGAAATCTGATTAAAATAACCTTACTTAACCTAAATAAAATTGTACAAATGACAGTGACATTAGTGACACATATCAAGACGACAAGTCACGTTCGGAAACCATAGCGGTAAAGACTTAAAATGGTTGATTTTATATTTGCAAAATACTGAAATACACTATTTAAACATTTAATTAATGTTACAGAAATATGTGTTTACATGTATTTGCAATAACAGTTCTCTTTAAATAAATATTTCAGTAATAAAAGTTAAAAAAGTAAGTTGGCGTTTCCTTTGATCATGACAAATAAGAGTAAATTTGAACCAGCGTTTCAAATTTAAAAAGAAAACCATTACGCCCTAGGGCGTAATAGGTCATTTACGGCCCGCAAAACCTACGTGTAATGACACCATTTTCGAGCAAGTGTGATGAAAATTAATATTTACTTTCTACTTTAGTAGACTGATAGGATCAACAACCGACCAAATCTAGTCTGTGTACATTTTCAACCCATTTCAACGAAACCGTAGATCGAAATATCTTAATCCCATCAAAAACATTACATGTAAAAAGATGCAAGTCTCGCAACGCAGTTCTTTTACAACAAAAAAGTTTCGAGATGTAGACCTAAATAATGTTATGAATCGCATGTATTTGTATAGGATTCAGTGGCGTGGCGTCCAAAGAACTCGATTCCTACCGGCTTGCCTATCAGGCATTTGACCACCTTTTTCTACAGCTCTTAAGGAAAATGAACGCCAAATCTGCACCTGCTTGCCCAAGGATATCTTTTACACCACGCCACTGATAGGATTACAAACTTATACGTGCAGTTGTGATTGAAATTGCAATAGACTTTTTAGAACTTGATAGGCTAAAAACTATGTTTTAAATTTGGAGCCTGTAGGTCTGCTTAGCAGTATTAGTATACAGCACCTTAGAATTATGATGATTATCAGTCAGTCAGTGAGTCGTTAGTGACAAAACTCAGGAACTTTGACGTGGAATAGTTCTTACGCTACACGTTCAAATTGAATGATATTAAGAATGTATTTAAATCTTATTGTGCCCTATATATCCCTGAAAATTACGGGTTCTAGCTTTAGCCAGTACAAAATTACGGGAGGCTGAAAATGACCTGAATGGCTTCGAGAAAAGTATGGTACGCCCGTGCCTTTGTTTTGCTCGACTTGGCGGAGATTTACAGGGATGCTGTTTTGGCTCTAAAGAATTAGAGAAACTAACAAAACGCAAAATAAGTTAACATTTAAATGTCGGGTTGCGGAGAACTAGTCTGTGTAAACCTAAATATTCTCTTGTAGTATCGCGAATCTGATTGCAGATGGCGCCGGGGTTTGAACTACCAATGTCAGTGCTTTGTAAATAACGGAAGTGAACTTGTGCAATTTTATTGACGACAATAGGGAACGTGCACGACGAAGGTGCTGCCAACTGGTACCGCCAATCTAAATCATATACCCTCTCATGCTGGGGCTACATTGACGAAAACGCTGTTAATAACGTTAATTTATGGCCTTGAAGGACGATTAACGTCAGTGTAGCTACGACTTACTATATTTGACATTGACACTTACGTATTATCATTGACAGCTTGATTTGACAGTGGTGATAGTTTCCTTTATTGTCCGCCCGTGTCTCTTTTGTCGTTTAGTGCTGCCACCTATAGTTCGTGCACGTTCCCTATAGGAAGGCAACAGAAAGTACCAGAGCGCGAAACAAGGCCGCTCACATCCTCGGCCGGCTGGGCGTAATGGTCGGCAGGCGGAGTCGGATGCAGTTTAGAAATAAGCTGGCATTGTACACTGCCTGTGTCAGACCTATTCTCACCTACGCCAGCCCTGTTTTCGCCCACGTGGGCGTAAACAAACTCCATCCTTTGCAGGTGATTCAGAATCGCTTTCTCAGGCGGGCACTGGATGCTCCCTGGTATGAGACTAATCTCCTATTACATCACGACGCCAATGTGGTAGGTACATTACGCATATGTGAAGAATCTTTCAGAGAGATTCTTCACACATGCGGATTCCCATCCTAATCCTCTTTACGGGAAGCTGTGAACTACGTTCCAGCCCCCGTACCTCAGCCACAAGACTTCCAAATCCCCGCCCCGATACCCAACCCTCATCCCGATAACGATCCTCTCCCCGACAGGGTGAATGACTTGTACGACATGACCCAGACTATTACTGACAACGCCGCACTACGTACTGCCCTGCGCAGACTAGTGAGGCGACCTCGCCACATCCTGACTGACCCTGACGACGTCATCACGGCCACCATCAACAGATGGTACCCCGATGACGTCGTCAGCGAAAACGACACTGACACTGAAGTAGTACATGACGCCGACTACTACTTAAACAGACAACAAGACGACAACCCGAACGGCGCCGGGTCCACTCCACGTGCACGCCGTCGTCTCCGCCGGCGGGGACGGCCGCCGCGGTAGTCCCACACTAAATCCTCTCGACATCACATAAAAACTTACCTTAGAACCACTACCTACAAGACGAACTACTGTATCACATGTTCGCTAGGTACACTCCCCACTTCGGTTCGAGTGTCCTTGCACGCCGATGAATAACTCCCGTGGTGCCGAAGTTTTGCCGAGGCGTGCCTACCGCCACGAAGACCGATAGTTGCAACAGCTCAAAGAGCTAAGACATTTGTACAAGCACAAAAAAAAAAACAGAAAGTACTTTGATTGAGGGTATTTAGAAATCAGAAATCCACCAGCTGGCAGCAGGGTGGCGAAAGGTCTATTTGGCAGTAGATGTCAAAATTAAGTGGTGTGATTGGTGGATCTTGACGCCTACTGTCAAAAAGACCTTTCGCCACCCTGCTGCCAGCTGGTGGGTTTATGATTTCTAAACACCCTCATTAGTAGTTTCTAATCTCATTCAAACGCAGGTATAATTTATAGGGCATGCAGAACCGGAAAAAAATTAGTACAGCAGTGCCGGGAATTCCCGGTATATTATACTGCTATACTAAAATTTCCCGCTACTGCAGCCCTAATAATTTATAAACATCTGTTGACGTAAAACAACTGGGCAGCTCTAAGAATAGTGTGAAAATAATAGAAACACTATTAATTTGGCTTAAAACTTTTATAAGCTTAACAAACATAAATAATATACACTTAAAGCTATAAGAAATTATAAATAAGTAGTCATACATTTGTAAAAATGAGTGTATTAGAATCAGAGCAGAGCATGTGAAAGTTTAATATGCAATTAATAAAAAGTTCAGTTGAACTCGGAATGTTGTTCACATCATATATGGGAATTTCTATTTTTCCTTGTACTCAATTAAGAATTTGTTAGTGTGGAGTTCACTTTTGTCCTTTTGGTTACGCAGTTTTTCAATGATTAAAATAAAATAAAAAAAAAACTTAAGAATCAGGGCAAATCTAACAATATTAACAAAGAGTAAAGATTTGTACTGTTTATTACGGTTTTATTTTATTTTACGCATTGAAAAAGTGCATAACCAAAAAGACAAAATTTAATTCCACACTAACAATTTCTAATTGAGTACAAATATACAACGTGGAAGTCCAATACGAGCAAACAATTAAATCAGATATAGCGTTTAGTAGTGTTATCATTAATTAATATGATTTTCTGAATCACACTTAATAGTGACCTCGTAATTAATTTTTGAAAATTTACCGAGCAGCAATGTACCGCATACATGCTTGCTATGACATTGCGAGATACGAGCTTTTTTAGAGTAACTGTCAAATAGCGTGTTTGTCAACTTGAATGTGTAGCGTTACATTGCGGGCCGGATTATTTTGTATGGTAAATATTTTCATTGTAGTTTTAAGCAAAAGTCATCTAAATATACTTCTTAGGTCCTATGCTACCCACCGTTTAAATATTTGTCCATATTGGATTTCCACGCTGTATACAGAAATAAATACAGTATGACTAAAAATAAAGCTACTGCACAAATATAAAATTAAAATCGAGTTCTTCAATGAGATACATACAGGGTACACCCTGTATAGTAATGTTATGTTTTACAGTAATTCAGAATATACTAATCAGCATCATTTAGGTTTTATATAGGCAGTGGTCTTTAATAACATCATTCACCACCAGACTCCACCCATAGTCATACAAGAAACCTCGCCATGGAATTATTCTTTATTAACAAATTAAAATATATCTTGTAATAAAACCAGTTAAATGGATTAAATCTCGTATATTACTTACTTCATTTTTACGTTCCGATTAGGGATGTAACGATACACAGTTTTGCCGATACGATACCGATACCGATATATAGTAGTTAATATCGGCGATACCGATACCGATATCTTAGCTTAATAATGAAGTATGAACTTCAGATATTTTTATGTCCTTATTATAACTAATGGCAATGACTACTGGCTATATTTACCAAAGAGTCAACCTTGAAAGTGTAAAGTAAAAATAATAAATTGTCAACTCAAAATTCATTTTTTTTTATTAAGAACCAAAGATTTAATTAACTTAGTAATTATCATTGCACAAGGTAATAGAATAGACCAGTACATAAATTAAGTCAGAAATTGAAATTATTTTTTGCAGATTTTTTTTCATACAGCAAATTCTTCAAATATCGGTTGTATAATATCGGCGATACCGATATATCGGTGATACCGATATATCGGCCGATATATCGGTATCGGTATCGGTATCGTTACATCCCTAGTTCCGATGTTTCTTAACCCTTTTCAGCACTCGTGATCGCGGGCAGACTCTAGCCGTAATATACGCGATTTAATTTGTTTAAGTTGTTTTATTACAATGAGTGATAATCACAGACCGAAGACAATTTTAAAAATATTACATTTTTTTTTGTAAGAAATTATGTCAACACTTTATTTTTTTTAAATAAAGTACATTATACCCTGAGTGCATAACACTTAGCTAGTGTTAGAAAGGCAAGATAGATGTCAGTGGTGTGGCGTAAAAGATATCCTTGGGGAAGCCGGTGTAAATTTGGCGTATATTTTCCTTAAGAGCTGTAGAAAAAGGTGCTCTAATGCCTGATTTTAGGCAAGCCGGTAGGAATCGAGTTCTTTGGACGCCACGCTACTGATAGCTGTTACCATATACAATACAATATTATACTTCTATGTAACATCCTCGAGATTTAACTTACCATGTAGTCCGTAATTTTACGTACTGCATTACCACACTGTTTAGATCCGTATCCGGATTATTTAAAAAAACAAAAAGTTTCTCAATTGACTCCTTGACTGGACCTCCCGCCGACTACCGCCATTTACCATCATTCGTATTTTGTGTGTTGCATTACCCGGACTGTTCGTAAAGAAATTTAAATTGTTACTTGATATTTCGTTTGGTGTTCGCGATCGACAAAATGAGTAAAAGGAAACGCGGAAAAGGTGACGACGAGGAGTTTATTCGCAAATTACGAAGATTGGAAGAACGTTATTTGTCGCGAAATAGTGGATCGAGCGCAGACGAGTCATACGATAGTGAAACCGGTAAGTACCTACCCGTCATGGAAAATAATTTTATATATCGTAGCAGTGACGATTTTTACATGGAATTTGACCTTGTAATACTGTGAAAATGCAGTCAATTGCAACGTTTGTTTGCAACATTAAATTATGACTTGTTTTCTTAACGTGGTAGTACGAGATGCTATCCTGAAAACAATTTTGCTATCTTAGCGTGATAGTACGAGATGCTATCCTGAAAGCAATACCCATCTGCAACAATAGTTTGCACCAATAATAGTTCTTACTATCTCAGCCTTGCTATCTTAACGTAGTGGTACGAGATACCATTCTGATAGCAAATACTGGTATACCTATATGTAAGTATCCTTGTTATATCACCCGGTCGGTTTTTTCAGACCGTGGGGCTAGGTCAAAATCTCCGTCTCCGCCACAGTCGCCTTCGGCAGACTTATCAGGCGATGAAGTCCTGTTGGACGCTGAGGAGCAGACGGAGCCAGACCGCGCCGCGAGCGCCCGCGCCGGCCGCGGCCCGCGCATCCGACGCATCGACGGCGAACGAAGGTGAAGCCGGCCCGTCGATTCCTCAGGACATACTCAACATGTTAGGAGAAGCTAGGAAGGTCGAAGCACCCTTGGGTGAAAAAATCCCGACAGAGATCTCTGAACGTTGGGGTAAAATACTATCCGACGGCCTGGAGAAAAGTCAAAAGGAAAAGTTATTGGCTACGATGCTGATACCCGAAAACTTTGTATTAGCCCGAGCTCCGAAACTCAACTTGGAGGTAACAACCGTTTTGACAGATTCCGCCAAAAATCGGGATAAACGACTCGAAGCGGCTCAGAATCAACTCGGCGCTGGCATAGCCGGCCTAGCGAATCTGACGAAGGGCTTGATTCATGCAGATATGTACAAATTAGAAATTATCAAAAAATTGTCCGAAGTTAGTCAAATACTGCTCGACCTGCATCATGAGGAGAGTATCAATAGGAGGCGACTCATCGTACCTCTACTCGATAAAAATTTTTGGAGCATAACGAAAGGCGTTAAAAGAGAGGAATTCTTATTTGGCGACAAATTGGGCGAGAACATTAAAAGTTCAAAAGTCATCGAAAAATCAAGTCGGCAAATAAAGAAACCAGCTCCAGCCATTTCAGCTTTTAAAAGGCCTTTGCAGCAAACGCAGCAGGGAAACTTGCGTGCACCTCCTCGGCAGCAGGGTGCGCCGCGGCCGCTGCCGCGCCACGACCCACCCGCGCCACGACCCACCCGCGCCGGCGCCGAGGAGGACGGCAGTGGCGACGCGCGCTCGACCGAAGCCGAGGAGCAGCGATCGGAGGGCCCGCCGTTAAAGGTACTGCACGCTGGAAGTATCAAATATTTTTTGCCTGAATGGGAACATATTTCCGATGACCCTCTGATACTATCATACTGTACGAGGCTATGAAATTACATTCGAATTCCCGGTTTACCGACGAGTTGAACCGTGTAATCCAATGTTTGCGGAACGGCATATGTTACATGCTATTTCGAAACTTGAACAAATAGGTACTATTTAGGAATGCCAGGAGTGTCCAGGTCAATTCGTTTCCCCCATATTCCTTATTCTTAGAAAATGACGGAAGCGACCGATTTTTACTTAATTTAAAGAATCTTAATAAATTTGTACTCAAACGACATTTTAAAATGGAGGATATTCGAACTGCGTCCAAATTAGTTTCTAGTGATGTTTACATGTTTTCTGTATATTTAAAAGAAGCTTACTCTCTAGTGCCCATGCATCCAGACTATAAAAAGTACCTACGGTTTCGATTTTTAAACAAATTGTGGGAATTTAACTGCTTGCCGTACGGCCTCCTTCGTTTTTTACCCAGCTATTAAAACCGATTCTGAGTTACCTGAGAATGCAAGGTCACAATATTGTTGCATACTTAGACGATCTTCTATTTATAAATAATTACGATAAAATTAACTTAATTCCTTCAAAATATTGATATTTAGGAATCATTAGGTATAAACACTACTGAGATGACTTTAGAACTTCCCTAGATAAAAAGGAAAAGATATCGAATATGATAAATTCACTATCGCATAAACGTCAAATATGCATTCGAGAATTTGCCAAATTCTTAGTCATTCTAACGGCAGCTTGTCCAGCTATGGAATATGGGTGGATGTACACCAAGTTCTTTGAAGGGGAAAATTCTTAGCCTTATTAAAAGACAAGACATATGATGCAAAAATGACATTAAGTCAATATCCTTAAAGATGATTTTCAGTGGTGGGCTAACGCTATTCCAGATGCAAAGAACCCTATCCGTGTACACGAATTTGATGTCGAAATTTTCACTGACGCATCTTTAACTGGATGGGCGCGGCGTGTAACGACGAAGTAGCCAGAGGCCACTGGTCTGCTGCTGAAGCGGGCCACCACATTAATAACCTAGAATTACTGGCTATTTATTTAGGTCAAAAATCGTTTTGTGGAAACCTCTTTAGCACAGATATCTTACTTAGAGTTGATAACACCACTGCTATATCCTATATAAATTGTATGGGTGGTGTACAGTTTCCCCACCTCAATCGGATAGCACGGGAGATATGGCAGTGGTGTGAAGCTAGACATATATATTTATATGCGTCATACATCAAGTCCAAAGACAATATAGATGCTGATAAAGCTTCTAGATTTTCCAATATTTATACTGAGTGGAGTTTAAACCAGTCACGCTTCCACGATGTTGTCGAGAAGTTTGGAAAACCGGATATAGATTTATTCGCCTCAAAGCGGAATCATAAATGTACTAAGTATGTATCCTGGAAATGTGACCCTGAGGCATATGAGATAGATGCATGTACACTTCCTTCGGATAGATATTATTTTTACGCCTTTCCTTCGTTCGCAATTATCTTAAAATGCCTTAAGAAAATTGTTAACGATAAAGCGACCGGTATATTTGTTGCCCCGTATTGGACAGGACAACCGTGGTACCCCTTGTTCACATCCTTAGCCTCATCAGAAGTCATATACTTTAAATCGAATTAAAACCTACTGTTGTCTCCTTGCAGGAAACTCCATCCATTATGGCACAAGCTTACCCTGGTGTGTGCAGTATTATCCGGCAAGCGTATTTAAATCAAGGTTTAGAGGAGAACACAATTGACATATTAATTAAATCGTTATCGCAAAGCACATTACAACAATACAATTCAGCCATTAAACAGTGGTTCATGTTTTGCCAAAATAATGGTGCACATATCTTTGATAATTCTGTTAAGTTGATTTTGAATCTTTTCACGCAAATGTTTGAAAATGGTGTATTACGTAATTACGGTACATAAATTGTTATCGTTCCGCTCTTTCTTTGATTTTGAACAAATTTTTTTTTTGTAATAACGATTGTACCTATAAGTCGATTCTTCAAAGTAGTTTTTCAAATAAAAACATCTTTACCTAAATATACGGAAATATGGGATCCTAATTTAGTTTTAGACTATCTTTCAAATTTTTATCCCAATGTAAGTTTGTCGTTACAAAAATTAACAAAAAGCTTGTGACTTTATTGGCTTCATCAACTGCGCAATGAGTGCAAACATTATCTGTAATCAACATCAATAATATTAGTGTCCATGATGATTCATATATTTGTATAACGATTGATGATGTTATTAAGACTTGTTTCTCAAATAGACACAATCTTCGAATGGTGTTACCGTTCTTTAAAGATAAAGAACGGGTATTAGTAAATCGTCCAGCAAAAACTTTATCCTCGTACATAAAAAATACTGAGCAGTTTCGAGATTTACCAAATACAGATAAGTTAATATTGACTATTAAAAAACCTACACATAACGCAAGCTCACAATCAATAAGCCGCTGGATCAAAGACAATTTAAAAGAAAGTGGCATAAACGTGAACTTATATAGGTAAATCACATAGCACACGCCACGTGTCTATTTCTGCAGCAAATAGATGTGGTGTGTCTATAAGAACTGCTGCTTGGACAGGAGGCTCGATATGTTTCGCCTAGTTTCATAACCGACCCCTAATAAATGCAGAAGAGGATAGAGCTTTTGCTGAAGCAATATTTAATGATAAAAATTATTAGCTTTTATACAAATCTTTAAATTGTATTATATTAAAATCATTATTAATACAAATCTTGATTACCAGAAAATACTAACATTAAAGTTGAGTCAACTTTAAAATTATTTTATTTATCCTGCAACAAATACGCTAAACATCTACATGGTAAGTTAAATCTCGAGGATGTTACATAGAAGTATAATTTATGGTTAATAGAACTTACCTAAGTGAATATCAACCAAAATTATACGAGATGTAACATCCGAAGAGATTTAACATCCCACCCACCCCTCAGCATTTGCTATTGCTACCCGATTGTTGCAGTATAATGATTAAATGTTAAGGCGGGATATTCCACTCTAAAACGAATGATGGTAAATGGCGGTAGTCGGCGGGAGGTCCAGTCAAGGAGTCAATTGAGAAACTTTTTGTTTTTTTAAATAATCCGGATACGGATCTAAACAGTGTGGTAATGCAGTACGTAAAATTACGGACTACATGGTAAGTTAAATCTCTTCGGATGTTACATCTCGTATAATTTTGGTTGATATTCACTTAGGTAAGTTCTATTAACCATAAATTTGTGTCCAGTAAAGGTAAAAATAAAATTACTTCAAAGTACCTTATCAACTTATAAAATTTACTCAATGTGCACTAATATCTGGGTGCAGCTGATAATTTGAGCCCATTAAAGTACTTGGTTGTGAATATTATGTGCAATTCCTGAACTCAAAGATCTCTGTTTACTTCTTATGAACATTAGGAGTAGTGGATTGAAACACTGATGAGGCTGACATGAGATTCTCTATATACTGCCCCAGGACTTGGTTTTCTGAACGCAGCTTCAAATTCTCTTCCTTTACTGAATCAACTCTTTGTGATAGATCTGTGAAAAAATTACATGTAATTAATATAATGATGGCAAAAAGCGGAAATGTAGTAACCGCCAAAGGAAACCCTTGGCGGTTACTACATTTCCGCTTTTTGCCATCAATCACTTTAATGCAATACAGTTTACACAATTATACAATGCACTTTATTCTTTAATCCTCATTGTGGGCAAAAATCTGTGAAAGTAGTTGTGTAATGGTATGAGCTACATTACAAATAACAATATCAGTAGACTTAGCTTCAGAACATCTTAAGTCCTTAGAACATATAATAAGTTGAAGGGCACACACACTAAGCAGCGCTGTTCTATTCCGCACAGTGGAGTGGATTGATAACAAGGTGTTCACAAATCAAATATCTAACCATGATTTTATTGTCATGTTTTCAGGGATAAACAATGATCATCATTGAAAGAGTTAAGGTGATAACTGTGAGTGGGATGTGTAGCGGTGAGCTTACTGAGCTTTATTCGAAAAGTGAAACAATATTAGTCGTACCATCCAAAGTATTCTGTAGCTCCAACACCTGCGATATTAGGCGCGCCTTCTCTTCCTGCTCGTCCAATCCCGAGTCAGGCTCGAAACTTTGAGGGCCATTCAGGCCAGGGCTAGAAGAACCGCCAGTGTATGAACTAGGCAACGAGTCCATTGAACGACCATGATCTAAATGGTTGTTTTCTACGTCGTCGGTAATTATCACTTGTGGATCGTCATCGGCTAAAGGTATGTTGTCGTCGTTACATTTCTGCACAATTGATGACATTTTTGGTACGAGTAGGATTGAACTTGTAAAATAACTTTTATTTACATTCACAACAAAAATGCTACGTTTGACAAAAATCCGAAATCAATAGGGAAGGGAAGTGACAAGTTAAGGCATCGTTCGAAACATAATGAATAATATGTTATGAGAGTTCGATAACGTTTTTTTCACAATGGCATACTAAGCTACAAGATTACAAACAGAAGTGATAAAGATAACCATTAAGATAATAACGAACAAATATTCCATAACTACGGCAAAACTGTTTTCAATTCGCAATACAATTTTGTAAATGTTTATTTATTTCTGAACGTACCTCACCTATGCTATTTAAGTCACAGGCTTAAACTCCGAATTTAGTGAAAAAAAAAATACAAATGATATATTTATAAATGTCAATTTTCTCAGCAGTTTTGTGAGTTTAGAAATGGTAATTCTGTGGAGTCTGTGGTTTAAATGGTCTGTCGTTGTCAATGTCAAAAAGAAAATATTAATACGATACCTTTTTGAGAATTTGAGATATCAGATATTTGAGTCAAAGCACGAAGCAGTACATACTTATTCCGGGATTTATGAATCAAATTTCTATCGCTTTGTAATCTTTCTATTACAATTAATATCTTCGTATCTGAATTCTCCATGGCTCTTGCCATTAGGAAAACTACAGTTGATTTATTAACTGCAGCCAAATGGTTTGGCCGGAGAGGTTATTATCCATTGTATTCTTCATGATTTTAGTTTATTTAACTTTTATATAATTCAAGTAATATTGTTTTTGTAGATTGCCGCTTTCTTTCGAGTATTCCAGAGAAAGCAGAAGTCGCTCAAGATGAGACCCCAAGGAGATCCGGGCGAAGGTCTGGCAATCGGAATGCGGCTTTAGAGTTTCGTCACGCATATCCTGAATTTTTGCCGGATCCTAACCCGAAATGGCGGAACAGCCTGCGGGAAAAATTGGAAAGAGCTGACATGCTTAAGAGGAGAAATCAAATTGATATTCCAGAGTTTTATGTTGGTATGTATTCAAATGAAAGATTATTGATATTATTTTTTATACATCACTTATTTACAACAGTTGATACTAGTAAACCTTTATATTGGTCCACATACCATACTAATATTTGGTAATATTAATATTTAATAATTGATTTAGTAGTTATAGTTGATGTCAACAATTTACTTTCCAGGTTCTATTTTAGCAGTAACTATAACAGACCCTCATGCGCAAGGCAAGATTAATAGGTTTGTGGGTATTTGCATAGAGAGGAAGGGCTGCGGTTTGAGAGCTGAATTTATTCTCAGGAATGTCATTGATCATCAGGGAATTGAGGTAATTAGAATTAACATATGACATGTGTAAATTGTATATTTGTTTTATGTAATAAGTGGCAAATGAGCAGACGAGCTGCCTGATGGAAAGCAGTATGCTTTATACCTCAGCCAGCACAACTAGCCACATATTTGCTTGTTGTACAACTGAGCATGACAACATGTAACTCTGGCACACATATAGGCAATATTTGTCACACAACAAAAAGTTGGACAGCGCCCTCATTCTAGTGGTACAGGAACAATATTAATTAAATAGATATATCTTAATTTAAAATATGGTGTTTCAGGTGCGCTATGAGCTCTATGATCCAACAATCCAAAAAATACAAGTATTGCGGCTTGAAAAACGCTTGGATGATAAACTCCTGTACTTGAGGGATGCTTTGCCAGAGTACAGCACATTTCCAACTGATATGGACCCTGAGATACTGCTCGAGGGGACTCCTGTGCCTATCAATCCTGTTCAGGTAATAATATTACTTACACTACCTACCTACCAGTGGCGTGGCGTAAAAGATATCCTTGGGCAAGCCGGTGCCAATTTAACTTACATTTTCCTTAAGAGCTGTAGAATCAGGTGCTCCAATACCTGATATTAGGCAAGCCGATAGGAATCGAGTTCTTTGGATGCCACGCCACTGCTACCTCCTTTACATATTAACACTCACAACCACACAAAAAATTGAACAATACCCCAGAAACCGGCAGAGCAATTTGAGCAAAAGTTACAGGTGCCTACTAGGTGGGTTGTTGGTTGTGAAATAGGGTTTGCAGTACAGGTAAATTTTTGTATGAGAACCGGGAATTCCTGGTAATGCCAAACTAAAGTTTCCCAGTTCTGCACGCCCTATTGTGAAAGTATTAATGTTTATTGGTTAATTTTATAAATATTAATTACTAAATTATAAGTTTTAGTCTTTGTCATATTTTAGTTCAAATGGCCGGTTAGAACCAGCTCCGGGAGATGACAGGTTAATAAACTGCTACTACTACTTCATAATTTAATTAGTAGTAGCAGTCAGCCCTGAAATAATTGCTTATTAAAATTAATGTATGTTGTAGTTAAGTTCTTATGGTTAGTTAAACCTTTATATATCCTATTTAGGTCAAACTTAAACCAAGACCATGGCTTGAAAGATGGGAGAGGCAAGATCTTAAAGGTGTGTCTAACATTGAAGAACATCTAAGAGAGAAAGACAGAGTCAGGCGAGAATTGAGGAAGACTCCTTGGGAGAAGTATGATTTGATGAAACAGTACAGGTAAAATTTTCTCACTTCCTAATTTATAATATTTAAATAGATATACATAATACGAGAAAAAGATAAAAGAGAAAAAGGAGAGGGGAGCAGTGGGACTCAAAATAGGCTATAAAAAAGGTACAATGGTATTCATAATTAATCATAATTGTGTTTACAGAAAAACTATTCCCGAAGACGACCAAAGTGAAATTTGGAGTGAGGTGTACAATCAACTGCATCAGTTACAAATAACACGCAAGAAGACATTTAGAAAACGCACGCTTAGCGCTCCGAAACCGCAGCTGGGATAATTGTTATGTATGAAAGTTAGATTATAGATATAAAAAATAAAATTGTGTGAATATTCTGTTGAGTTAAAATTTATGCCCTTTCTTTATTTTTAATAGTGGCAAGACCGACCGCGCGTTTCGTGCATGCATGTTCTAAAAAGGGAATGTAAGTTGTTTCAAAGCAGTACAACAGAATAATAACTATTTGTTTATTTTATTATAGTTTCATCTCGCGTCAATAAAAAGTAGAGGTCTGACAAACTTAAAGAAAAATGAATGAATGAAATGAAATATACATCATCATCAATATTATAGTGAACGTGCATGAACTATAGGTGGCCCGTGGCAGCACTAAATGACGAAAGAGACGGGTGGACAATAAAGCAAAATATCACCCCTGTCAAATCAAGCTAACGTTAATCGTCCTTCATCGCAATAAATTACGGCGTTTCCGTCAATGTTGCTCCAGCATGAGAGGGTACTTGATTTAGATTGGCGGCACCAGTTGCCAGCACCTTCGTTGTGCACGTTCCCTATATTACACTTGATCGCACTTGATAGAACCACAACCACCTTAACTTAGTGGAGTAACTAAACGCAGTTTTGTTGTGAATGTCAAAAAACTCTCGCAAAAATCTAGTAGAGGGCGCTGCTATTCAAGTTATTTGTTCGTTTTCGTTTGATTCACCCGTTGCTTTGCGTGCATTGCATGCATGCATAAGTAAAGTTTGCTCTTGTTGCGTTCGTGACGTACGGCTCAAAGCTAAGGAAGTTCATTCGTTGCACTTGGATGCACTTTTCATACAATATTCCAATTAAATTACAAAAGAGCCCAATAAGTTATCGAAAGTACATTATGTTTTTCTTTAGTGACTAGTGAAGTGATCAAGTTAAGTGTTGCTTAAATTGGATCCGGAGTTGCAATCGTTCATTTGTCGCCGGGTAAGTAATTGTTTATGCATTATACTTACCGCTGCACTGAAAAAGATAGTATACATTTGCAACTAACAGATTATTAATACCGTTAGTTTATTTCAAACGAAGTTATTGACATTAAGGTGATTGTATTTTGCAAAAATTTACACGTATTTGGGAACTCGTGTCATAAATTTGCAACTGCATTATATCCTTGATTTATTGATTATGCGTCACTGCAACTGGCCATTAAGTGACCAACTGTTATGTTCACGCCTTTTTAGATCATTTAAGTATGAACTGGCTTTTACCTACTTAGCGTAGGAGTAATATTTGCATGGACCTAAAAGTAGGTAGGCTCCTAATTAAATAACTCGGGTTACTGGTTTGATGAGCTACTCAATCAGTGAAAAATAAAAATTTAACCAAATTATTGATTTCACCTTTCTTGTGTATTCTCTGAAATGTATACCTTCTTTTTCAGTTTATGTGTACCATGATAAGAACATTAATTTAAATAAATTATTTCATTTTAACATCACACACTTAACCATGTTGTATTTTCCTTTGCAGCATGCCTCTGCACCCTGAGAACCTCGCACCATCCCTTCCTGCTTGCTCCCTGCCTTTTCAGTATCACAAAAAATGATTTATTTTATGAATGTAATCCAATATACTAATAATGTGTTACTGTAACTGAGGAAGCTTACAAACACAATTCAAATGTCTGAAATCTAGTTCTGCTCCAAACATTTACTTTGTTTTTTGGATATTTGACTGTGATCAATATGGTTTATTACAACTATTACAATTATTTTCATACTTACTTGTGTTTTTTACTAAATTCTTAACAGAATAGGTTATAATTAATACAATAAGCAATCAAAAAGAAACATTAAGAGTTTCTGGACTTGAATTACTATCTGAGCATTTCTAAAACAGTATAGGAAATAAATCTGAAAACTATACATTTGTAATTAAATAATAAAAAATATAGGCTTTATTTAAAGTATTTGTACGGAACCCTCGGTGGGCGAGACCAACTTGCACGAAACAAGAAACATTTCTTTAACTCTTATAATATACAACATTCTCTTGATAGCTGAAATCAAATTTATATTATAATTTAATTATTAATCCTCACTAATTAAATATTTTTCACTAGCAAAAGTATATCGACACTTGAAAGGGGAAATTGCCTCAATATATTTAACTAGAATTATATTTAAGTGGTTTGTTCTATAAACCGTCATTCAGGGTTAATTTTGCAATCAGTGAAGTACTAGGTATTGAAGCTGATAAGTGAAATTAAATAATTTCATTTCACATATCAGCTTTTACAAACAATTGAAATAGTTAGCTTTTAGCTTCTAAATTTCAATTATCTCAATTGATAATTGCTCAATTGATAAGTACGAGTCATTATTAGGGTTCCGTAGCCAAAATGGAAGAAACGGAACACTTATACATAGTTTCGTCATGTCCGTCTATCCGTCTGTCCGTATGTCACAGGCATTTTACTCATAAACTACACTATGGATATTGATGAAATTTGGAATATAGGTGTATTGTATGAGCCACTACTTAGTTTGGTAGTTAAACAACTAAAATAAATATTTTTAGGGGGGGCACTCTATACATGTTACAGAAGCTAAAAAAATTTTAGAAAATATCAACGTTTGGTAGATAGTTCGACAGCTCTTTCAAAAAACATTTTAAGGTTCTTAAGTAATGCTTTTGATTAAGTGAATATATTTGGAAATAATCGCTCTGAAAGTTGTGAAAATTGTGTCCCCCCCCCCCCCCCCCCCTTCTGTCTTCTAAACCGTGTGTCCGAAAAATACAAAGATAACGCTTAATTAATACTTTCAACGAAAATTATTTGCACAAGATCGGATTAACCGTTTTTGAGTTATTGCCGATAAACTGCGATTCTCAACAAACGGACATACCTAATTGCTATGAAGATACGCTCTTTTGTTGTTGTACTTTTTTATATCGTATTTTTTATTTACCTTATAGTTACGGCTATGGATTCCTACCCTACACTGAGCATGGTCCGACATGCTCTTGGCCAGTTTTTATAAATCTAGAGCTAACCCAGATTAACAAACCCAGGCATAAAAAAGATTTTATGCCACACCTGGCCATAAAGTGACTTTTTCCGCACGCTGCGCGTACGGAAAAAGCCACTTTCTGGCCAAGTGTCGACATAAAATGATACACAACACGGGATAAAGAAAGCTCTCGATCGCATATTTACGTCCCTCACTTGCAGCTCGGGCCGCAAACTTCTGCGATCTCGGCCTTTCTTTATATTACCACCCTAGTTATGTAATGTACTATAAAAACATGTAAAGAGATTACTTAACTCTTTTATTTCAACTCTGTAGGACCTTCACAGTTATGGAATTGCTGTTTTATGATTTTTTGCTTTGATGTTTGTTTTTGATATATTGATAGGTACTAGAGACCTATTTTTTCAGTCGTTTTTTTGTTTGGAAACGTTTGTTTTGTGTTATATTTTTATCACGCAATTACTTAATAAATGTTTACATTTATTTTTAAGGAATTCCTGAAAGGAACTGTGTAGTTGATTTACGAACTTTTGAGAACATTTAGTACGAGGAATTTATAAATGATATCGTAATTTCGTCGTAGAAATGGGCTTAGGGTGCGGTCGACGACCGATAATCCCCGCGCGTTGTTTGTATGCTAGGTGTCAGGAATTAGAACTGACCATGGAAATGATTAATACATCGTCAGTAACGTCCCTATCTACCCGCAATATATTCACAACATTGGATGATAGACTCGGGAGTCTTAATCGAAATATTATGTAAATAAAATAAAATTGGTACCTACCAAGTAAATAAAATCGATAGAAATAAAATATCTAAAATCAAGTTAATCCTGACTAAATAGTTAACGTTTCAGCAGGTGAACATAACGTATTATTACAATTTTGTGTCTCGCACTTCCTTGCATTGCATTGGTTTTTTTATTTTCATTTTCTAATTTATATCCGTCACCGTTAACATAGGTATAGTTATGTTTCTCGTATCAAAGGTTTACGCCGGCTAGTTTTCCACAACTCGACGACAGCATATATTATGCGTAATTTCATATAGAAGAACGTTGTTTTGAATATGTTATATGTTCTATATATTAAAACTTGCCTGCTTGGTCATATACATGCGTACTTTTGATACTCACATCATCAAGGATGTTACTAAACAAACCTGTAAAAGTTTATGGAGCCCTTGCCATAAACGTAATCCCAAAGCACTTTGGCCGTGCGTGAAAACAAAACTGTGTCCATACACAATACACACGGCACGGCAAGCAGTTCCGGGAATAAGTCTGTCGTGTTTTGATGAAGCACCTCACACGTGCCGGATTACGAAACCGGAAGGCGATAAAGTATAGTAGCGATATAAAAACTCATCAAATTTAGTGCAGTTGAGATATTCGGGATCACCGGATCATGTTTTAGTGCTCTGGCATCTGTAGATGGAATGCGTTGTAATTTTGTGCTTAAAAACTTAAATGGATGTGTCGATTTCTATTCCGAGGAAATGCCACGACACTCAGTAATCAGGAAACTGTTGCAAGAGAGCAGTATATGCAAAAGCTTCCCGAGCTTAGCAAATACATTAAATCTACTTGGGCATATTGTGTTTTTTGAAGAGAGATTGTACAACTTACCTGATCGTTATAAAAATCGTCCTTCTATATTTTTACGGCCATCAGGCAACCAAATAACAATACCCAAAATAAATAACCAAATAATGTAGCAAATCCTTTGACTTTGTCGGTATTGTTAATGTTTGGTAATATCACGTAATAATGCATATTCTTATAATTATCTTGATTTCTCGGGCTTAATGCATCGGCTCTTATTGCCGTCAGCGCCAGGAATGGTTGAATATGCCTTAAAATTCTGCTAATGAACCGCAATTCCCATATAAGTATACATTTAATTTAATATTAAAAAGTAAGAGCTAAAGAATTAAGCAATAACATGTTTACGAATATACATGTTTATGAATTTAATTTTGTAAAGCTAAGTTTACTTGTTCAGGAAAATGTATCTGCATTCTGCAATATTGTTAGTTTATTTATACGGAGGGCAACGACAACAATAATTTTCATTAGTTACCGTTTTGCTGCTAAGGAGTTTTCTTCATCGTGATACATCGTGTACTCTAAACCGACGAGCAGGCATGAAGAAATTAATAAGTGCTGATGAAACGAAATATGTATGCCAGGACCGTAGCAAGTTGTAGACTCTGCCTAACCTGTTGGGAAAAAGGCGTAATTATATGTACGTAACTACGTATGTATGAGTTTCTTCATAGAAAAGGAAAGGGATTTAATCATAGAAAATTCATGCGTCAGTAAATGTTTAAGTATGAAACATTCATAAACAATCAGCGAATAGGTACCAGCGCACAGGTGCGCAGAGCACTGGTCAATTTATAAAATATCCGATCCTGTGCTGTACCAGTTGTGGTACACTTTCTAACTTTAATTACCTGCCTTTTCCAGTTGTTTGTACTCACATTGTCAACGTTCTTCCGCGTCATTATCGCTGCTCTAGACCGTTTATACCATTTCCCATTCCCTATAAACGAGCGGGCATTTACTTTGGTAGTACTTACGCAGCTCTCGAAATGGTCCCAGACGAAATTAATGACTGGTGTAAGAACTTAAGATATGATCTTCACTTCCGTGATAAAATAAAATTATAACGAATGTTTTGACCAAAAATTCGGCAAATCAAACAAGAAACATTCTCAGGCAAACTGAAGCAGTTTCAATGTTATATAAATAATGTATATATCCAAATCTTAATAAATTTTGTGAACATTTCTTAAATTTTACAGGAATCGAAATAAACACAAAAAAATCTGTTTCCGCCCGGGATCGAACCGGGGGCCTTGTGCGTGTGAAGCACACGTGATAACCGCTACACTACGGAAACGTTGAGGACGTCATTGAAAATGTCGTTCGGTTTCTTTTCTGGTAATATTTTTATGCTGAAATGTTAGATTCAGTATTTTATGATATATGAATAGTCGATAATGGATATTGCTCTTATCAGTCTATGTTTATCTCGCTCTACGTCTACCTACAGTAAATATAGATAATACAATATTGGACTCATCTCAGATGTTATCAATGCATTATCTATACTGCAATTGACTTTTACAAAAGTTGCAAGTATTTCATTGTAATAATAGTATTTTATGCAACAGTTGTATAAGTGGGTTCAAAAAATGCGAATTGCGTGAGTTGCGATACGAGCCGCGAATGCGGCGAGTATCGCAAATAGAGACGCAATGAGCGTTTTTTGACTTAATTATACAACGTTGCATACAATACTTTTTCTACGACTAGGTTTTAAATTATAAAATACAAAATTAATCATAACCTGGAAACAAGGCAAATATGACGTTTGACTGACAGTATGTGTCTATGGAAAACTTTTTTTTATTTTTATTTAAAATATACTCAAATTAAAAATACTTTTTTTATGTTGGCATCAATGAATTTAGTTCGGAAAGTTTTGTTTTTCTTAAAAACCGTACGAATCTAATTGTTTGTTAAGTTGGTAGTTGTGCATTTTTACCGTAAAGTTAAAACTGAGCGCTTAATCCTTGCCCTAAGTTTAACCTAGATTTAGAAGTCTGTGGCTGCTAGCAATAACGTAAAGTGACTATAACGACACTAGTGCTGTTATGGGGAATAGAGTATAGACTTCTCTGAACTCATATTATGTATGTTCTTATATTAGTGTTCGTGACCAAGTAAAAGACAGATAACAGTACAGGAGTAGAAAAAACAACTTAAACGGATTAAGTCGCGTATATTACTACATTTTTAAGTCCTTAGTAATCCAGTGTAGTATTTTAACGCTTATTATTAGCTTCGGCGCATTTACAGTGAATAGAGGTTATGTAAAGATTGTAAAACAACTTCAGTTTTTGTTTAAAAACTGAAGTTGTTTTACAATCTTTATATTCTAACATATTAGCCAACACTCCGAAATAATGAAAATACTGACTAATTACTACAAGATGTCGGCTAACAAAAGGTGCATCTCCGTAAGCAATCAACGCAAGTGTTGACTCACTGCATGTGATCACAAATCGCTGCCCGCAACGGGCTATCCATGCACACGTATCGTGTACAGTACAGGCTAATAAAATGATGCTTCGTCGTTGAGGAAATATTTACACATTTAGAAGTTTTTCCGTTTCGTTTATAGAATACATTTTTGTACAAAGACATTTCTGAAAGCACTATACTTTCTACGTAAAATTTGCATTTTTGGAATAATATCTTTCAACCGAGTATTAATTAATTAGTAGATGTCTTAATTAACGTCATTAGTGAGGTAAGGATAAATGAATTGTTTCAGTCAATGTAGAACATGTATGCGATTTCATCGAGCTCTACTTAAAGGTTTGGAGTTTTTTGCCGCATGATATCTACGCCTACCTGCTTATATTCCGCGAGGTTAATGAACTTGCCAAAAGAATATTAATTAGGTGAAGTAAATGTACGGTAATGAGATGAGACTATATAACAATACGAAGGATTTAAAGCTGTTTTAATCTGGACTGGATGAATCATGAGTGATAGGGTACTTGTCATTGCTGAATTAGCAGTAGGGATGTTACGAAGGTGGTTTTAAGTTTTAACGGGTCCGAAGTCGAAATCGGAGTTTTTATATTTAGTTTAACGGAACCGAATCGGAACCGAAACGAGAGGAAGGTGGAAGCAGGGACGGTACAAACGAATGACTAATCGCCTTAGATAGCACGTGGGGAGATTCCCAGGAGACGGGTTGGAAGATGTTTGTACCAGTAGGCAGAGGCCCGCACCGCGGCCGCTGCACTTCGAGCTTCGATATAATCTCCGATAAAATGATATCGGATCCGAAACCGAAGCTGGAGGTCTAAATCTGTGGCTCTAGTGAAAAGGGGTACAAAGTCGCTTTTAACTTAGGAGCAAAAGAGCTTAAGCCGTACTATGGAGTTGTGACCTTTCGGTCCTGGTATAAATTTGACTTGTACCCCTTTTCACTAGACCCACAGATTAATTCAATCGGAGCTTTCGGTTTATCGGGACCGGAGCCGAAGCTAAATAGCAGATATGGAATATGGATATTCTATCTATTTTGTCAGAGACCGCGAATGGGTTTCTCCAAGTTCAACTTCAATGTCTATTTAATCAGACCACTGAAACTCAGTAAAACACCTACATAAGTTAGTACCTACTAAATAACTAAGTCTTACCGGGGTAAATTACTCTTATAAATTGCTTTATATCATAATTTGGCTTTGTCGCAGTCAGTATATCACACATTTTAAAGCCCCGTAAAACCTGACTGAATTGCACAACGATATCAATGGACGGTTGACGAGATAATAGCGCCGCCATTAAAATATTACATCGAGCGTGCGTTAATCAAGCCCGAGCTTGATTGAAGCTTATCTCTTCCCAAGGGCAAGGACTTATTATCAATCAATAATTAGGTAACTCTAATGGCTGTTGTGTAATAGCTAATTCAATTGTTTTGGGTGAACAAATCATTGTTGAAGTATTCAATTAAGTCTTGCATGGGAAAAATTAAGTAATTTGTTAGAAATAAGTAGTACCTAAATGTAGCACGGAGTGTCGTTTGTTTTTATTTTACGGCTAAGAATTTAAGAAGTGGGAAATGAACCTTATTCCTTAGACGAATTTGCGCTAAGCTCTCAAGCAAATTGATCAGAATCTAAGAATAATAATTAAATAATTATCTTTGCGTGGCACACGCTTTCCCCTCCGTCACAGGCATATGTGTGTGTAGTATTTATAGATTTATGTTGCGTGATGCACGACACGCATGCGGGATGTGGGGGCACGGTGCGGGACGAACCCCTCAGTATCGACATTACTGCCGCGCGTTACGCACTGTATAGTCTCCCTCAAAACTTTATCCCGTCAAAATGAAAATCGACACAGAAGCAATAATAACAGAAGTACGCATGCGGCCTTTATTATGGAATAGGAAACATCCACTCTACCGAAACAAACTTTATAGAGACGCAGCGTGGGCAGAAATTTTAATAAAATTGTTGCCACATTTCGACAGTTTGAGCGAGGTAGAAAAAGCCCAGGCAGGTTAGTGCATTTTTATTCTACGTGCAAAAATACGTGAAAGTACTCGTAACCTTTTTTATAGCAGCTTTAAAAAAATGGGTTTACTAAACACTTTTCTACAAAAAATAGGGTAAAAAATAGTTATTTATGTAACTGATGCATAATGAGAGGCATTAATACACTAGTGTTTAATGCCTAATTATGTACAGTCGCATAAATAACTAGTTTTAGATAATCGTAGAAAACTTATGGTATGCATGTAGAATGCATATCATAAGTTTTCTACAATATGTACAAATATGGCCCGCATTTTCAAGTGGTGCTATTAACTTATTTGTAGGTATAAAACCTAAGATTGAATAATAGTATTTTATGCAACAGTTGTATAAGTGGGTTCAAAAAATGCGAATTGCGTGAGTTGCGATACGAGCCGCGAACGCGGCGAGTATCGCAAATAGAGACGCAATGAGCGTTTTTTGACTTAATTATACAACGTTGCATACAATACTTTTTCTACGACGAGGTTTTAAATTATAAAATGCAAAATTAATCATAACCTAGAAACAAGGCAAATATGACGTTTGACTGACAGTATGGTGTCTATGGTAAACTATTTTTTTAATTTAAAATATACTTAAATTAAAAACACTTTTTTTTATGTTGGCATAAATGAATTTAGTTCGGAAAGTTTTGTTTTTCTTAAAAACCGTAGGAATTTAATTGTTTGTTAAGTTGGTGGTTGTGCATTTTTACCGTAAAGTTAAAATTGAGCGCTTAATCCTTGACCTAAGTTTAACCTAGATTTAGAAGTCTGTGGCTGCTAGCAATAACGTAAAGTGACGATAACGACACTAGTGCTGTTATGGGGAATAGAGTATAGACTTCTCTGAACTCATATTATGTATGTTCTTATATTAGTGTTCGTGACCAAGTAAAAGACAGATAACAGTACAGGAGTAGAAAAAACAAATAATAAAAAGTTAAAACTTTATTTATTTTATAACTTCGCTTTGTACGGTGCAATTAGAAAATTAAAGTATCGGTTACGGATACTTTAATGTAAATAATAAGATATAGTGTGCTTTAATGTAAACATTAAGATGCAACCACAGGTACGAATTTCTTAATATAGGCCATTTGCTTATCGTTCCTGAACATATTGTAGGGAAATGATATGGATGCAGATAAAAACGTTTTATCGTATAAATTATTTCTAACAAAAGTTCAATTTTAAAGTTTATTGAAAAAAGTTTGTAAATGTGTGCGATCAGCCGATAAAAATAGCTTGCCCGATTGCCCGCGCTTTCAGTACAATATTTTCAAATAACTTTTTATTTCAGACAAGAAAGTTCAACAACGCTGGCGAACAGCAAGAGACACGTATAAGAAAGAGAAGATGTGTAAATCTATAAAAGGTCAGCAGTCTGGCCCTGGGAGGAAAAAGAAAATTAAATATTCGCACTTTGAGATGTTAAAATTCTTAGACAGAGACAATGAGACAACAGACCAAACAGATAACTTGGTGGTATATGTAGACACGCCAGTCAACTCAAAAGAAGGTATTTTCCAACCTTCTTCACCACCAGCAGCACCAGAGCCAAAGGCAAATATCAAACTAAACGGGAATTTCAGCAGTAAATTCGGAGTTCCTTATTTGGAACGACTAAGGTCTAATGAATCAGAGCTTGAAATTGAGGACCTGGCTTTTTTCCAGTCCCTCCAGCCCTCACTGAAAAGTTTCACCAGGCAGCAAAAACTCATGTTTCGGGCGCGAGTTTTAAATATAGTAATGGAAATGGAAAACCAAATGTTAATTAAAACGGAGATCGATAATTAGTAAAAACCGGAAAATTGCGTGTCGGACTCGCGCACCGTGGGTTTCGTACAAACTCGTAAGTAGATATTTGAATAATTCAAGAAAAACGGTATGGCGGTGACGGTGTATTGTACGTACTGTTATTTGTATGAAATAGTATATTTTTAACGTTTTTCGTCCTAAATCAAAATGTACATGATTAAAAAACAATGATTTTAGAATCTACAAATTAAGCCCTTTCATTTGATACCCCACTTGCTACAATAGCACAACTTTACATTTTCGACGTCCCATTTCGGCACCCTTTAATAAAAACCGGCCAAGTGCGAGTCGGACTCGCGCACCGAGGGTTCCGTACAAACTCATAAGTAGATACATGAATAGTTCAAGAAAAACTATATGGCGATTAGTTTAGTAGGAGCAAATAAGTATGTGTTAAGATTTTTGCAAATTTCTCAAAAACAGTGCAAGTTAGGAAAACCGTTATATTTTTCCTGTAATATATAGGATGACATTAATAATTGGTAATTATTACAGATTTTTCTGTTCAGTAACTTCGAAGATAATAGGGGGGGAACGGTATTTTTTTTAACGTTTTTCGCCATAAATCAAAAACTACTTATTTAAAAAAAAATACAAAAATACTGTTTTAATCTACAAATTAAGCCCTTTCATTTGATACCTCACTCGATATAATAGCCCTACTTTCAATTTGCAAAGTCTCATTACGGACCCCTTTAAAAAAAAGTAAAAAAGTTACAAGATTTTTTTTACATCCTATAAGCTCGGGTTAGCGGTTCTTAACACGATTCTAAATTTCAAGTCGATAGCATCAGTAGATCCTAAAATATCTTGCTGTGACAGACGGACAGACAGACAGACAGACAGACAGAGTCGCACCATAAGGGTTCCTTTTTTACCATTTTAGTACGGAACCCTAAAAAGTAAAATAGTAGCAGTAGTTTCTGAGATATCTGGGGTGACAGACGGACAGACAGAGTCGCACCATAAGGGTTCCTTTTTAGGGTTCCGTAGCCAAAATGGCAAAAACGGTACCCTTATAATTTCGACATGTCCGTTGCGGTCTCCAGACCGCAGTATGTATTAGAACAATATCTAATTATCAATAGCAACTAGAGATGGGCCTAGTCAGGAACGCCGACTATTCGGCATCATTTGTAGTCGGCGACTAGTCGACAAAAAATGCCGAATATTCGGCACTATTCCCGCTAGGAGAATAAAGGACACAGAAGAAATTAAACCATATTTTTCTTAATTATTTTATAATTTTACGGAATTTACTCAAAAAAAAAATCAACTTGATTAAGCTTTTTAAAGGTGTAACATGTAATATTTTAATAATTAAACTTTTGTGACACATCACACTTGGTAAATAGAGTTACACTTTCCGATTGTACCCGAACATAGCTAATAACTATAATCGGCAATGCCGACTAGTCGGCCGATTAATCGGCAAATTGAGACCGATTAGTCGGCAAAATCCTTAGTCGGCCCATCTCTAAATAATAGCAACAAACAAAACGTTGAAAAGCAAAAGCCTGCTCTTCACCGATACGTTTACAATAGCTCTATCATAACTATGTACAGTCACATACATCAGATATATCGTAACGGGTGAGGTAGTCAAATAGCACTTAGCAATGTTTAATTTTAATATTTTAACTAATTGTGAAAATTAAGGACTACTTGCGCCATAGAACACAACATAGGATTAGTTAAGAACATGTAGGGTTGCCAGATGGTCGGGAATTGGCGGGATTCTCCCGATTTTTTGGATGTCCTCTCGACTCCCGGCAAAGATGAAAAAAAAAACGACAAACGACTTCATTTTAAAACTTACTCCGATCCACTCAAGGTGGTCCTGCCAGCGAAAATTTCTGCTCTTTCAGGCTAAAAAAAAAGAAAAGCTCGCGTGTAGAGCGCGCGGGGCATCTCCCGACCAAAGTCTCAAAATCCCGACATATTGTTTCCTGCTCCCGATAATAGGGTAATTCAATCTGGCAACCCTACACGCAAGTGTGACAAAGTCGCACGACACTTAAAATGACCTTATTTTGCTTATCTTTCATAGGTACTTGCTAGGGAATTGTGTCCTGCAAATATATCAAAAGCATAAACATGGTTCACTAGAAGTGATCGCTTAAGTAAGAGCCTTAATCACACTTGCGATTTGCGAGCGAGCTGCGGGCGAGTCAGAAGCGAAGTTCCATACAAATATCGCTCACGGCGAACTCGCTACGAGTTCGCCGCGACTGGTTTTGTATGGAAACTCGCCCGCAGCTCACCCGCAAATCGCAAGTGTGATAAGGCCCTAGATCGCCTTTGTACACTGTACAAAGTGTACAATGTACAGTCAGCTGCAGAAAAGAGGGAGCTCCCTTGTATATTCGTAAGGGGGTTACCTATCTCTGCAGCCTACCATTATTTCGCAACTTTATTCTCCTTTATTATTTTTTACAATATGGTGTTTAAATACAAATGCAAGGGTATTTTTTTACGACGAAGGATAGACCCCTGCATAGAGTAAAATCAATTGCATTAAAATTGTAAATGATAAGAAGTTCACTGATGAAATACTTGAGCTGAGTGCTTTATGCATTGGTATTATGATTATTTAGATTTGCAGGCGTGACACAAAAAGAAAAACGAAACTCTTTTATCTTTAACTCGCTCCTAAGCTCCTAACTTTTGGTACCTATTACACATCCTACATGACTACGGAATAATTTACGCGCTACTTAGTATTGCTGTGGTTTAATACGCATCACATCTATAACCATTATTTTAACTTTATCCTCATATCTACACTCCCGTAACGCCGTTTCACAGCGGGAAGTATTTAATTATAAGGGAATTCTTATGATTTCAATTTCGTGTGTCGTTCCGGTTGCATGTTTATGCGCAGTAAATATTTTGTGACGTTGGGGTAACTAATCTAGGGGTGGTTCATTAGGGTCGGTATCGCCCTCGTAAGTTCTTTAAGGCGGTGTATGATATTTAGAGATTAGAATGGTCATGCTCTCCAACAATCCTTTTATGTATTTTGATACTTATAGATATATGCCAAAAATGTGCTCTACTCAACATGTGTCAACTATAATGGAACCATGCTATACGGTGGATTTCATCGAATTAAATTTCACCAAACAAAAAATTGGTTTCTATAAAAACTCATGGAAATGCATATTATTCTATCATAAATGGTTAAGGAGACATTGATTATTAATATCTGTATAATTAGCCAATCATTTGATGCATAGTTTCGGAGTTATGAGCTCCTAAAAATTAAAACTTGTTATGGTGATGACGACTAAGCTATGGTAATGATTTTATGAGGTATGGTGATGATGTTATGTTTAGGGTAATGACGATTTATAGGTAATAGGATAAAAAAACAGCCGGTAAGCAAATAAACAAACACTTATGGATTTCAACAACACTTAAATTCAATTAAAATACACAGTCAAAATTTACACAAAGTCTAAGTACAATAATACCGGACTAGTCAAGAAAGCCGCCCGCGTCATTCCTGGCACAAAGGTGCCCAACACACTTGCCGCATTACCGCGTTAAATCGCGATGGACAACCTTTGCACCAAGAATGACCCGGAACGAGGGTCGAGACCCCTCTCACGCAAACGTCGCCCAATCTCTGCGACAAAGGCCTTAGCGTCAGACCCCCAACACCCTCTACCGCGAACGGGACAAACATATAACCCGTAAGTACCGAATACTTATCGCGCTTTCTACAAGCCACCACCTCAACGGCTGCTCCTGCAGACCTGGTGGTACGAGCAAGATGCGAGGCAGCAAAAGTGCTGACGCATGTAGCGTCCCACAGTAGGCACTTACCTCTCTACCAGGGTACCAAGGTCATTCCATCAGGTCTCTTGCTAAGACCGGGAGGCTCCAACAAACACGGAACATTTGCTGATACCAACGCCCTCCGCTCCGGTTGATATCGGCATGGTGGCGAGGAAAACTCCCAGCACATCGACAACAACTCAAGGCATGGTGACCGTTACCCTCAACCATGGTGCCGCAGATGCATAAATGAGGTTCACAAACATCGCAGCCCAGGCGGAGAGCCACAGCCACCCTTAACGAGTCGTTGTCAAGGAGGGTACCCAGGTGTGGAGAGGGAAGCGCTTGCAGCCATGCCCCGGACTCGGGCCTCGTTACAGCGTTCAGTCTCGCTCTCTTCACATCGAAAGCACCCCCTAACAGGCCGTCCATAACCCGCTTCACCCCTAGTTTTTTCCGGTAGGACCGAACCTGGTTTGAGAGCCGTCCAAGCTGCAGACTCACATCCCATGCGCGCCGACGCCCAGTCCACCGTTACGGATAGGGAGAGAAGCTTGGTCCCACTGGCCCGCACCGAGAGACACATTGAGCAGACACTCCACTGATTCCTTCAAAACAGAATCGAAGGGGTCAATATGCTTGGGGCACAGCCAAGTAGGCACAGCGCACAAGACTAACGGAGCACATACGCAGTATGAAAAAACTGAACAGCATTCTTCAGTGGCGGAACATTCGCTAAATTCGGATACGACGCACTATATCCGTTTTGATAAGGTTTCTGTATTAGCGAGAGAAAAGTTGTTTATCCCTCGCAAAGTTCGTGAGGCCATCGAGATTAGTCGTCGCCCGAATTTCAATCGCTTCGCCGCGCCGCCGTCGCAATTTCTCCTGTAGAAGGGCGTCGCGTCGAATCACCCGAAACATGTCGAGTGAATTTCGACAATTGATGACGTGAGTGATCCGTTATTTTTTCAATAAGAAATATGTACCTTATCAAGGTATTAATTAAACAAATGCTTAATTTATATTGAAACCATGACAGGAAAATGTATAGCCAGGCGAAGTCGTATTATAAAGTTTAATTTTATGCCGTCCTTTGACAGAGAACTACGCGATATCCTTTAGGTACATTGTTTGGAGAGCATTTACTTATATGACAGTGTTTATAACATTGATTTAACTTGATAAATAAAAAGAATCGTCATCACCATATATACGGGATCATCACCATACATGGTGTGACTGTGAGCACCGGTGATGACGGATATGGTGATGACGATATGCATTCTTATTGTAGATTATTCTAGAACGCCTAATACTATTTGAATGGACGGTGCCAGATCAGTATCTCCATTTCATGTCACATATTTGTATACAATACAATACAATACAATATTCTTTATTGTGCACCAAAACAAAAGATTACAAAAACTTAAATCTAAAACAGCATAAATGGTAAACAACAGGCAATGTGTATATAAATAATTTTAAAATTATACAAGTACTTTAAATAATTCACAATATGGTGATGACTGGAATTCGTGCTAATTGACTTCCTCGGATACACTTTTGTCGTTAAGGCGAGGCTAGACCAGAATCGGGCACGGAAGCCTAGTTTCCAAATCATTTTTAGAGCACTTATTTGACTCGTAGGTCACTGTAAAACATATATAATAATATTCAGAACTGTATCTAGGGCTTCCTCTCACTTAGAACACGATAGCGAACACTTCGCTCGATAGAAAAGTAGCGCGAAAACACTATAAAATAAAGTATTTTTTTCATTTTTTTTCATTTTGTTCATCACCAGTTACCTTTTCTGACAAAATTAATACCTGACAATCATGATTTCACAGTCATGCAGGGCATCCTCTCATGTTTGGGTTGATAACGTATACTTTTATGTAAGAAATCGAAGATAATCTGCAATAATCTGCATTCCGCCCGACCCTAGTTGTATGTGAAATGCGAGCCAGGTCCTACCGGGCCTTAATTTTGCTCAGTGCGCGCATGCAGCAACATACACTCTCTGTCGTGATTGGAACTGAACGAAGGAAGCAGGAGGGGGTATACGCACTGTAAACAAAACTGTGTTGACTTTGACGCTACATTTAGGGTGATGACGAAAATTCGTACTAAAAGTTTAAATATTTTTATTTATACTTAGTTGTTGAAAGAATAATTCTATATTTTTGTATATGTAAGAATACAGTATGAAGAGATTATAAATAAATAAAAAATCGGATTCGTACGTTGCGTATTGGAAATTTTTCACAAGGAACACGAAGGTTTGAATTTTTTTGCTACATGGTAATGATTTTTGACATATGTTTTGTTGTATTATAAAAAAACTATTAAACTGTCGGTGAATTTTATTGAAGCGCCATTTGGATAAAAGTACTAGTCAACAAATGTAAAAGTTTCGATACTCTAACCTTAGTACTTTTTTTATAAAGACCGACATGTACCGCTACGTTGATATTTGAAATCCACCCCATACCTCATTGTAGCACGATGTGGCACGGTGTATATCAGCTTTTAAACTTAACAGTGCGCATTTATTGATATTTTTATAGGGTTGTTTTATACATGCAATGTTTAGCCTTTATTAAGATTATGAGTTTAACTTTTTAAGAAAGTGGGTTTATTATTAAATATGTTATTGTTTGCCTTTTTTGGTGATAGATAAGCGAATACGTATATGGAAATATCACAGTTATACGGAGAGATAAGCGTGTCTTGTGTTGCCTACGCTCGGCCATCGATATGATTTTTTTTATTTAGACAATATTTATATTCAAACGTATTTATTTAGATGCAGCGATGTGAACTTTTTAAATTAAAGGTAAATGTATGCTCAATTTAACTATAATTAGGTATAGATTGAGAATGCGTTCTTGTGGTGCTCTAGATACAACTGTGAGCGAAATTAAAGTTCTCTAATAATTCTTCATGTAAAAAGTCCAGTATTAACTCGCGGAACTGGTTATGACAAATCTTACTTAATCCAATCACTTGAGGTCAGGGATGGCGTAAGCCCATTGTTGCAGCGATTTAATCAGTGCTCGAACTGATCTTGACTTGATATTTATGGTGATCTATGGGAAGTCATGACACAGATTGCAAAACTATTATTTTGGTTACGCGTGTTACATCATGGATCTCATGGGGTTTATAGATACCAATCGAGTTTATTGAAATGAATGTAAGATTTTATTACATTTGATAGACATGACATTTACAACCATTTGTCATGTTTTAATTGGGTTTTAGGCGTTATAAAAGGATTTGATACACCCATGATAAAATCTGCATTAGAGCGCGTTATTACTTGGTTACGAATATTTATCAGCAGAGAAGTCCAAGTCTTATAGTTCAGCCAGTCTGTGCGATCTGCAAGCACGCTACAACTGTCGTCTGCGCATACGGCTCGGTTTGATGTCGCGCGCAATCTGACATCGCGCACGACTTGCTTTCTAGTGCCTTGTAGGGTTAGCGGCTATTTCTATGCGCCTGATCATGTGAGATTGTGACGCTTGCTTTAATTTTGTAAGGTTACGGTTTCTTTGTTTCTCTTGCAAAAAATGGGCATGACAGATTTGGTACTTTGTACCTAAATATGGTACTTGTGGTAAAACCAGCATCACACCAACTAGGTAAGTACTAAAGTCGCCAGCTATTTTTGTGACTGACCTTAATGTAAAAATAATATAGTGATAATGGGATGCTTCCTGTGTCAACCCTGGATAAATAAGTGGTTGTGTACATGCTATTCGATTATTCTGAATGAAAAGCGACTCTGAAAGTAAAAATATAAGTGTTACCAAGGCCACGCTATCCATTAATGAATCGATACCCGATTGCGGCATTAGTATGTGTCCCTTTTTCGATTTCTTATGAATGTGGTAGGTATAGGTCATAGTAACATAAATATCTTCAGCAAATTTTATAGGTTATGTACGTACGCAGTCAGTAAAGTCAATTGTTTCTGTCAACTAAGTTTTGTAAAACAACTGAATCTAATATTCTCTGAAGTAAAGAAAACGCGTATGCTGAAATTTTGCAATAATTTTGCTACGAAAGACGATGCAGAACTGGTTCATTGGAATTAATGTACAGTTGTTTATCCTCTCGAGGACATTGTTATTAATTTAATGGTGTCTAATACATTGGCCAAGTTAAATAACTCCGAATCGAATTGCCTAATGTCTATATAAGTGTGATTTGTAATCTTCTGCTTGTAGTTTAAGCAATTTATGCATTAAACTCATTATCACCTTCGCCTTTTGGAATTACTTCATTCTAAATCTGGAGAGAAAATTTAGAAATCGAATTAGTAATCTGTGAAGACAAAATGTTCATACAGCTGAAAGATCTTTGTATTCCCATTCCCACGACGAAATTTTGATGAAGACCAGAGATGTTAGATCTGAGGCCGGTCAAACTTTGTCTCATTTTCCGTCGTTGTTTCGAAGAACTAAGATTATGGCAGGGTCTTTGTAACGCAGTCTAAGTTTGCTGACGGATGGTTATGCTCCAGAGAGCTCGGCGGGAGTCCATCGCTCACTTTAAACAAGTTTTATTTAAGCACCACAAGTTCAAAAGTCTACAGCAGTAACGTGCCGAATTGTAAACAAACCAAGTTAACACGCCGTTGCCGTTGCAGACTCGATTTGTAGACAGTTTACAAAGGAGAGGATGTTACGCAAGGTAAACATGATAAAGTACGAATGTTTGGGTTTTGACACATCACAATGTTAGTAAACTCGTCTTATGCTCAGTTAAGATCACAGTTACAGATGTGGGCGGTAAAATGTTTATAGGTAGGTACCATAACAAATGAGAGTTGAAATCAATAAAGGTATCCATTTTAATACAGTCGTGTCGATCTCTAGACAACGGTCAAAACAAATCAATCAGATTACGGAATATGCAGTGAAACAACGTAGCTGATGTTACAATATTGTACCAATTAAGTGTAACCATGAAGATTGACAGAAGAAAGCAACAGGGAGCAGGGCATGACGGCGAAAGTGGAATGTTCGGTCGTTAGGTCTGTATAAATCGGAGAAATAATGACCATCGGTACGGCCCAGCCTAGCCTGGTGTCAATGCATGCAACGTCAGCTATTACTCTGAGATCGCTAATGGCTGGCTCTTGATGGCTAACGTGTAAATGTCGCTATCAAACACTCATACCGTTTGATGTACTCATATTAACAGAAAAGTGCTTAGATCAGAACAGCAGGCCCTATATTTACAGGTCGACGCAAGCCTGTGCATGTGGTAAAGAGCGAGATTGGCATGAGATAGTGAAGTATAATGAAAAGAAAATTCTTCAAGCTGATGTGATCACGTTGATATGAACTATTATAAGTGAAAAGAATGTATGCATTTTCAGCGTTCGCTTACGAGCATGGGTTTCCCGGTCGACGTCAACTCGTTGAAAATAAGTGAACCTCGCTTGTTGAACAACTAATAGCTGCATGCATTGTTTATTCTTCGTTTGTGTTCTGCCTAATGACCAGTAATGGCTTAATCTTTATTAATAAAACCCATTAAGCATCGTGATCCGCACGACAACCTGTTATTATCGACGCCCACTGCTTGTAACGAGCCTGCCATAAAATGGGAACGCATGCGTTGTTCAATGAAAATACGTGATCACTATTCACTGAACGAAAAGCAACAAAAGGCATCATTAACTTTAAAGTCATTAACGCGCCATGTAAAGAATTTGTGGTTAAGTCAGTTATTATAAGAAACGTGACTATATATATTTTTTGTCGTATGGTGCGTAGCACACCTTTTGACACCCTGCAGCCTCCCGATGTTGCCCCTTGGCCATTTGATAATCGCGCTATTTAACTGAGGCCCATCCAGCGGAGGGCAAGTCACCTTCTGTCAGTGTCGTCGTACCCATGAGACACTTTCCTGACAGACGCCCTCGTGTCTCAATCAATAGCTCAGTTTCCTGTCCATATTTCCACCACCATAGCCCAGAAGATTTAGATCCCATTAATGTACAATAGTCTTTGCGTTTAGCGGGGGCTATCTCTGTGTGCGTCTCATGATACGGACGCTTAGCCTTTCATTAAATTCTCGAAAGGGCCTCTACGCATCGGATTCGGCTTCGCGCACGCCTCCCAAAGGTCCAGAACACTATTGTCCCGTGAACGTGCTCCCAAAACGCCAGTGTGATAAGGCCCTAATTCATTTAACCCCGAAGAGCTAGAGAACGAAATAGAAGAAAAGTCCTGTGTTATTTCGTACTCTTGAAATTTGGGTCGTATCGTGATATTACCGGCCAGTAAATCTACGACTTCCGCCCCTTTCTTATTACTATGTTTTAGCCTCACCTTCAAATTGGTTTGAGAGTGCTCAAACCCTGGTGGTCGATTATCGACATACAGATCTCGAGGGGTTGCGTGGTCGCCTCCCACACGGTGTAATTGTGTAATTCGTAGCTATAAATGATTGTCAACAAATAGGGGAGGGGTAATAGGGGCCCTGTTAGTTGGTAAATATTTCGTTACCACTTTAATTGTTCTGTCATTAAGATGACAAATTCGTGTGTTTCTAAACAAAACTACCAACCAGCTATGCCATATATTTTTTTTCATCACACTTGCTCGAAAATGGTGCATTACACGTAGGTTTTGCGGGCCGTAAATGAGCTATTACGCCCTAGGGCGTAATGGTTTTCTTTTTAAATTTGAAACGCTGGTTCTGTTTTACTCTTATTTGTCATGTTCAAAGGAAACTACCAACTTACTTTTTTAACTTTTATCACTGAAATATTTAATTAAAGAGAACTGTTATTGCAAATACATGTAAACACATATTTCTGTAACATTAATTAAATGTTTCAATAGTGTATTTCAGTATTTTGCAATTATAAAATCAACCGTTTTAGGTCTGTACCGCTATGGTTTCCGAACGTTTCGCATTGTCTATGGATATGTCACTAATGTCACTGTCAGTTTTACAATTTTATTTAGGTTAAGTAAGGTTAATTTTAATTAGATTTCCTCACAAGTGTGATGAAAAACATTGTGTGTGCCACGGGCGGTAAAGGAATTACAAACTCGTGTTACTAAAGCCCTCGGCTTCGCCTCGGCCTTGTAACAAACACTCGTTTGTAATTCCTTACCTACCGCCCTTGATACACAATGTACTATTAATATATTTGGTATAATATCCGGTTTTTTGTTTGAGGTAAGAGTGATTAAGGCTTTTTGATAAGCCTGTTCCACCTTCGAACTCAACTTCACTTAGTATCCGAGCGAGGGTCAAACTCTTAAGAGTAGGTAAGCAAATGCAAATCGAAACAATTTTTAACACGCTCCATCGGTTCGATGACTCAACGTAAAATAAAACTGGTTCATAAGACGCGATCAGAATACATTATTTTATTGAAATGCGCAAATTAGTTTGAATAGCGTAGTATTTAGAGCATTTACCTAACCCATCCATCGAACCCAAACAGTTTACACAGTTGTTTAGATCGACGATTTCAGAACTGAAAACAATTCCGTTTGAAGTTGCCCTCTTTTAAGAGCTAAAACAATTGCCGTTTCTCATTAACGTTAGAGGTAGCAGATGTACAAACATATGCCTATGTGCAGAATAATATTTCACAATGTTTTCAGGACGTTTTTTTCACTTTGTAACTGAATCTTTGTGGACAGTTTAATTAGTCAGTTCCTACAACAACTGTATGGGTTTTTCTAACAATAGGTATGTGAAATCTGTAGTAATATGTAGGGCATTCGGTATACGTTTTTTCAATTATCATAGTTAACTTGAGCTTGATTCTATTATTTCTGTTCCACGTTGTGGACCGGAAGTATGTAGGCAGGTAACTCTTAATTAATTGCTACAAGACAAGTCAGACTAGTCAGTAGTAATAGTAATAAGGTCATAAAAACATCTCATTAATTAATCAAATAGACTGGCACGAATGCAATATATCTGAGACAATTCCAAACAAGATTATCTAAATTCATGCATATACCTAATTTATTATGTTGTGTACGTGTATATTTAATTTATCGACGTCTCTCGAGGTATTCTCAAATAGGCGCATATTCCTAAAAAACTTTCTACAGGATCTTCCCCAAACACCACTAGAAGAACGTGTTTCTTTTATCTATCCTTCATAAACTGTTTCAACCTCGACTCGTCTTGCCTAAACAGCCATAGATGGTTTCCCAGGAACAATGTGATTGACTTGTCCATCTCCTGTCATTCCATGACTGAATACTTTCACAGTTGTTTTCAAAACCTTACGTCATGTCATTGTTAGTGAACTCATGTAGCAACTGTTATGGTTTCTTGTAACTTTTAAGTTTCTGTCTAGTACCTTTCAACGAGGAATTAGTCGAAATTCTTGAATAATGTATCTAGCCCAACGGTTACCGTATATTATCATGTTAAATATTACTTACTTGTACTTATGTCACGCTTCCGAACTAAAGTTTTATTTTTCTATTGGAAAATTATGCAGCAGCGAGGCAGTTAATCTATACCTTGTTAATTTCCGTTTTTTGTTAATACATTTTTTGATTAAAAACCGGCCATCATAAATTTATTAGTGTATTATTATCAAATGTAAATATGGCCTAGTTACCATGGTTAATATTGGCCTCGATTGAATGCTGCAGACGAAAATTCTTAAGTTATTAATCTGAGAAAATTAACGGTTTTCACGGTATTAGACGCTAAAGTGGTAATAAAACATTATTTATGCGTTCTAATGTTTCTAATCCCTTGAGAAAGCGCACCATTGATTACTCCTCATATTTTGTAAAAAGTGTAGTGATTTAAGCCGTTATTTTAATAAAATCAACCGTAACCGTAATCCGGAAACGACAAAGAAAAAAATTATGCCCTTCGGATAGGAAGACTGTTCAGTTATTTTTAAAGGAACATATATGGCAGTCGGCTCGTGATGGGCCACGAACCGCATCAAATAAGAGCAAGAGGTTCTTTCCGGAAATAAAACATTCCATAATCACGATCTTTAGTCATTAAGTAAGTAGCGACCATAATGAGCGAGATTTATAAACAATAACAGATGAACAAGACAAAGATAGATACTCGAAACCTATCTAAAATTAATATTTATTTACTTCGTCCAAACTCCTAAAAAAACTGTGTTCAATAGGTCATCGTTTACGGCCGCGGTTTAAGGCGGGTCGAATTAATGTAAACCGTCGATGCATTAAAGGTTATGGCCAATAGACTGTACAGTTACCTGGACCCGCTTGGAAAGCCCTTTTACTGTCCTCTGTAGATTGGAGTCGATACCGGTTGTTGGACAAACGATTGAAAGCTAATGAATAGTGTAAATCGATTAGAAAAGTCGGTGAGACTTCTGAACACATTAGGTTGTCTAGGTAACAGATACGGGTACAACATTACTCGTACGTATGTTAACGTCTGATTTACTTAGCCTACGGATTAAATCGTTAGGTACCAATTCTGCATCGTTAGTCAAAGTCCTGATTCTTTTATTTCTACTGTTGATATTTTTTATGTCAACATTGTGTACATGTACGTCTAATAATGGTTTTATTTTAATTCTAATGATTGACCTTAAAGAGTAATAAAATATTTAAAAAAATACATCAAAATAATCAAATAAAATTAAACCTAACTGTGTAAGAAGCTTATGATAATTATAAACATTTACATGTGCATCGTATTCTTAAGCTTTATCAAGAATGTGATATAAAATTAAAATAATATAATAAAATTATACATAAGAAGCTTACGACTGTCGTAAACGTAAAGTCTGGACATAGTTGTATTACAGATAGTTTAAAGTGCGATTTGAATAATTCTGTATCATATTTATTGAAACTCATGCATGCTAAATAAATGGTAAATCTAAATACTTATTAGAGTTTATCAGGAGTTTATGAATAAGACTAGACGACTTTTGTGAATAGCATTAAGCAAAATTAGTATTTTTTGCAGTTTAATTTTATATCGAAGATTATCGATATAAGAATAAACTGCATAAAGATACAGAAGCAGCATTTATTAGCAGGTTTTTTAAATATGCAGGCAATATAATGAATAGGTACTCTGAACTGGTAATTCTAGCCAACCTACGAGCGTGGATGGGGTCAACTGATTCCAATTTCCCCGGACGATTCAGTGCAGTGCGAGACGTGTGACCGGTACAGTTTTACTGCCAGTTGCTTGTCTAGTTACTCGTATACAGACCTCGGTCTATGTCATAATGCCATACGGGCCATATTTTACGGCCTTATTTAGCATTTGAGACGTTGGGAATAATGAGTATTACTCACTAGAGAGTTAGTCTCTATTACGATTTCCTGCGACGTATTATTTAACAGTAAATATTCCCAACTTTTCGTGGACTTACGATTTACGATGCTTTTCTGAAACCTTTGTCTCTTCTGATATCTACGTATCTTATTAAGTAGGCCATACCTAAATATACTTGAAAGCTTACACACAAAAGTTGTTTGCCAAAATGACAGGAACTATCGCTAGGTTCAAAGACATTTTGTATACCTACAAAATTGACTTGGTAATGAGTCTCCATAGATCCAAGAATTGGGTCATTCTTTGCATATGCCTATTAGTTATTACAGAAATGCAATTTTCAAGCGCTAAAGCTATCATAAGAACGACATAAATGTAAAATATGTGCCCTTATCCATCAATATTCTTTCAGTAGGTCAAGGCGTAGATTTATGTCTTAACATTATCACGAGTTTACTACGCTCTCAATATTTGCCGAAGGCTTGAAACAAATGGCGGTAATGTCATTAAAAACTGCCATAACGTTGGAAATACATTGTTCTTGTATCACGCTTAATGGCATAACCATTGTCAAAATGGAACAAATGTCCCTTTTCATGTGTCATCATCCTGGCACAGGGTTTCAATTTCTGACGACTCCTAACAAGATTAAATTTTGAGTCTTGTGGGAATCAATACGGGTGTGTACGTTTGAAGCATTAAGTCAACTTTTTACGCAAGGTGTATCCCTCCTAAGGCTAGGATTATTTATGACACCACGAGTTTTGCTAGAAATTTCATGTTGGCCTATCGCTATAGGGTATCTAACCTGCATACTGTGTCAGTCTGTCCATACATCTGGAGTTAGTAATGACTTGGGGCTAACTTAGTATTAGCACTACAAGTGGGACGGCTTATATTGTAGACGGTTGAAAGTACTCGTTATGGATAAGTTCTCTGGGTCATGTGTAGGAAAGTTTTCTCTATAAATGTGGGACTAGTGTAAATGAAGACAAGTTATTCCATTAGTCATATTACTACGAGAAATTCGCTTAGACACACAGAAAGCAAAAGGAGTCATTTGAAATTCAGAGTAAAATATTGATGTAGGCATTTACAACTCTTGCTAGATATATTGCTAGAGTTTTGGAAAAAAAGTAGCCCTAGTATTCTTTTCTAAATTACAATCACGATAAAAGTGAATATTTAAATAGTTGTTTATACAGGTACTTATAATGTTTCCAAGCGTCAAAATGATTTAAAAAATCTATATGATAGCCTAGGTTTAAATGCCTTATTTTAATGTAGCGGATAAAACATAAGACTCACGCGATACTTCCAAGGCGTAGTCCTTCACCCAGCGAGCCTACATGGGCATTTCTCCAGAAATATGTCTGCGACTCATTCTCTGTCTCCATACATGCCTTCTGCGGCACGTCGCTGAGTAATGTTTAGAGTTTTGTTTAAATAATCGAATAATTTTATGGTTTTCCCGAAAACGATAAAACTATTCCTTACACGAATAACCTGATATCATTACCTACAAGTAAAAAGTTATATCAACATAGGTCGAATTCTGTCATTTTACATTACTAGTTTTTTGGAACCCCTTTTTACTGGGGGAAAAGATAACAAAAAGGAAAACAAAAGTTAAAACGGAAAAAAGGTTAATTTTTTGGCCTCGTATTTCCTTACCATCAAATGCTACGAAAGGTTAATTGCTGTTTAGCTAGCGCAATACAAAATGTATTTATTTTGCAGTTTTATTTATATACAATCGACATGAACATAACGATGAATACAAAAAAAAACAATAATTTATAATTGCAGACTGAACTACAAGAATACACGTTTAAAATATTTCACCTAAATATTTGCGGTAAAAAAGTATACAGAAACGAAACAGTTTTTAGAAAGGAAATTGAAAAATTCATTGCATATTTGAGAAAAGCATAGGTATACATACCTCGGTCTGAATAGTTACGTATGAGGCTGGCAACCCCACTTCCCGGCCTCTGTAGTAATGTAGATACTATTATTTACGGCGAGGGCGTTCATTGAATCCTGAGCAAAACGAAGGACACTGCGGTAGAATTCCGATGAAAATAATTTTGCTATTGTGTGACACATACTGCTGATTACACCAACTATGAAGATCATATGTATTAAGAAATAAACAGCAAATGGTAATATACTGTGTGCGTGTGTGTACTGTATGTATCCAAAGTCGCGATAATGATAAGAAATTAATAAATCATACTTAAATTCTCGAATAAAAAAGTACCACTTTCATTCGTCCAACGAGGAAAAAAACTAAAAAAGGTTTTTTCTAAATAGGAATACGAATAATAAAATAACTTTCGGTTCTATCTTTTGAACATTTAAATCGGGAGTGCAGCTTTCCCTTACCCCGTTAAACTCGACATCATCGATATAGAATCTCGACAGAATGCCACTTGCAGCTTCCCCTTGTTTATGGTATCTGATAGATACGCTTGCCATCGTCGGACCGCGTCAATCGGTCGAACACGCACTTCCTTTTGTGGTGACCCCCTTGTGCTATTCTCGATGCAACCTGCTTCCAGACCGTACTTGTTAAATGCGAAACTATTCACGCAAATTTCAAACAGAAGGCATCTATAAGATGGGATTGCCGAGCTTGTGTGTAGTTGAAAATTGCGGTAAACACGGGTTGAGCATGTCTTATCTGAAATTACATCCCCTGTCATAATTTACTAGTCCATTTCGATTTATTTAAGTCCACCTTCTTGGTCATTGACATGGTATTGACTAATTGTCTAGGTTCTGGGCTGTCATTGCACTATGACATCGCTGTCTAAAACTTCATCCAGCTGACAACACGGTGAACCTGTTGCGTTTTGAACAGGACATTGCACACGTACCTACGCTGATTTTACATATAACGCAAATAATTTGCACTAATCAAAAAATGTGGGAAATTGAGATCAACTTCTAATAAATTTGGGGCATAAACACCTTTCTACCACGGGCCATTGCGAGCTTCCTGTAGCGTGACTAAATCAATTAAGATTTAGGTGATTTAGTAACACCGTTTAGGACTATCGCGAGGGATGATATCGACGATGCTCTATTTCGATACCATTGTGGCTGCTCGGTCGACTATCACCTAATTAGAATGTTGCCTTTTGTAGAATACCAGCCAGCGTGTTTTGGTTTGCGGAATTCTTGCGAAAGTAAGGTTCATTCTTCTTTATTATTCTTCTTCATGTTTCTTTACTGAAGTAACGAAAAGCTTTTTTCATATTTGTTTTTAGGAGTCAACAACAGAGAAAATGTGCCACCCGACCTAACCTAATATCTGTATGGCACCGCTACCACCCTGTTGGTACGTAAGAATAGCTAGCGTCCCCTCTCTGCTAGTTAGCACACGAACATGTAAGAATAAAATGTGTAAATCTGTAAGAAAATTTGTAAACACTTTTATAATAGTCTCGTGTAGTTCAGAGACCGGATCTTGATTTAGGTTACATTTCCAATCTAATTTGATACGAAATCAGGCTTTACCAGCTCATTATCTGCCAGTATTGCGATCGTGATACTGTCTATACATCAAACTCAATAGCATTCGTGTGACACCGCCTCTACTAATTACCATTGGTGTGCACTAATAAGTTGCAATTGACAATTATCTAGTCTCAATTGCTGAAGTAAATGCTGTGAGCCCATTATGTTCGCTCACGCACAAGTTGCTATGAACTATCATAGGTTCTCGCGTCACCTTATGTATGAGGCGAAGACTTCATGGCCTGAGAATGCTGGGTTTCAGTACTGGATTCTGACTTTGTAAAACAAAGTAAAGTAGGTTGTTCTTCAATTTATTTTGTTTGCTTCCTATTCTATTTATAGTATCGTAAATTCCTTCTTTAAAAATGCTACAATGTCCATATAAATAGAATTGAAAGAGTCCAGAAGAAATTTGTAGCAAGTCTAACATACTGTTGCAAAAAGACTAAGATACTAAAAAGCTATCGTACGCGGCTTAAATATTTTAAGATGGAATCCTTGGAAGGTAGAAGGCACATGCTTGACTTAATTTTTCTAAAAAAAATCGTCACCGGCTGTCTAAATTGTCCCGATTTGTTGCGAAAGATAAACTTCCATGTACCATCCAAAACTCCAAGGTCATGTAACCATCCAAAACTCCAAGGTCATGTAATTTAAAACTTTTCAGCGCTATTGACTGTCGGACTAATCTAAAACGACATTGTCCTCTTTCTCGTATGTTTGCTATATACAAGGAACATCAAGACTACATCGATCTTAACTCTTCGAGCCTACACTACATTAAAGCCTCACTTGTGAATAGGTTGGGGCGCAAGAGTGTATGATTATGTAAAATTTATATCATAGTAAATATTAAAATAATTTTAATTAAAGTACATATATAGATCAAACTATTAGGATAAGAGCAGATAACACATTGTTTGTTTAATATTAACTGTTATTATAGTGCATGCGGTGTCCTTCTATAAGTAATAAGATACTTAGACCTAATCTGTTCATGTAACAATATAAAATGTAACGGTATGCTTATTGTTGAAGGTCCAAATAAATAAAAAAAAAAAAAAATAATAATAATAGTACATTGTGCACCGAGGGTAGTAAGAAGGGGATTACTAACGAGAGTCTATTAGAAGCCCGACGCCGTAGGCGGAGGGCTTTTAATGACTCGAGTTTGTAATCTTCTTACTGCCCGTGATACACACAATGTTTTTCATCACATTTGCGAGGAAAAAAAAATAAAACATAAAAATTAAATAAACTAAACGCACCCGCTAAGAGACAACTTCAACTGTCAACTTTTTCAATATAGTCTTCCACAGATAATGCTAAGAACTGCGGCAATGTCGCCAGATTGTACCGATTTTCAAAATAAATTTTTAAACTACATTAATTTAATTGTATTAAAATAATCGCAAAAACTACGGAAATAATAGTAAAATATACCATATAAGTTTTATTTACACTAAAATTGGTTTTGTAGCCAAGTTTTGAAGATGTGAAATAGCCTTGGCTGATTCGAAACCTCCTTAGTCTGAAATGACGTACGACTTTTAAAACTAAACTCATAACTCCCGAGGGAGTTATAGATTTTCATACAGTTTTTCCTCCCGTGGGAGTTATAGATTTTACGAGCAAGTGTGATGAAAATATTTTTTCACCCTTTACGAGCAAGTGTGATGAAAATAGTTTTTCATCACACTTGCTCGTAAAGGGTGTTATAACACGCGCGCTTATAGACCAACTCGAGCCGATTTACCCCCCGTGGGTTACAAATATCTATAACTCCCACGGGAGGAAAAACTGTATGAAAATCTATAACTCCCTCGGGAGTTATGAGTTTAGTTTTAAAAGTCGTACGTCATTTCAGACTAAGGAGGTTTCGAATCAGCCAAGGCTATTTCACATCTTCAAAACTTGGCTACAAAACCAATTTTAGTGTAAATAAAACTTATATGGTATATTTTACTATTATTTCCGTAGTTTTTGCGATTATTTTAATGCAATTAAATTAATGTAGTTTAAAAATTTATTTTGAAAATCGGTACAATCTGGCGACATTGCCGCAGTTCTTAGCATTATCTGTGGAAGACTATATTGAAAAAGTTGACAGTTGAAGTTGTCTCTTAGCGGGTGCGTTTAGTTTATTTAATTTTTATGTTTTATTTTTTTTTCCTCGCAAATGTGATGAAAAACATTGTGTGTATCACGGGCAGTAAGAAGATTACAAACTCGAGTCATTAAAAGCCCTCCGCCTACGGCGTCGGGCTTCTAATAGACTCTCGTTAGTAATCCCCTTCTTACTACCCTCGGTGCACAATGTACTTTTATTTTTTAACAATCATAACATAAAGCAAGAGTGAAACGCAATCGTCAACCAGTGGTACAAAGTGCAGGCGCACTGCCCGCTTAAAATGTCACGGCTTGTGCAACTTCTAACTGTTATCCAGCTGTAATTAGAGTAGTTCCCAGGGGTATCGGCGATACATCACGATTAGCGCTAAACACTTCTATTATTTCACTAACGTTGCTATTGGAATTTATTGTTTTCTTCAGCATGATTGAGTGAACCTTACAGCTGTCTTTGGTTTGATTTTATCACTTGTTTGTTGCCTCCGCAAATTAACCAATCGCGTTTGTTTCTTTTAATCGATCCGCCCATCGGAGTTATAGTTTCTCGCAGCTTACCCGCCGCATCGCCTGAATGAACACCGGGCCTTCCTTAGGCTTACGAGTAGTACCTATCTAATACTCGTATGTTATTTTTTAATTAAGTCTTTAAATGATTATGAACAAGTTATTATTATTGTACATTTTCTCCGCTGATTATTATTGAGGTAATTCTGCTAATGCGAATCACTCGGCACAATTTCTCATCTGATATCCCGGTTCATGTGGTAAACGGTCTATCACAGGCATCCTAATTTTAACTGTGGTTGCGCATCTTTAACACCCGTCATTATTAACTAGAATATCTGCTAGTCCAATCTCGAAGTAGTTGTGAAGAAAATAACTTGGGAACTTAATAAAACGCATAAAAGGATGTCCTGAAATACACTTGCATTTGGCAGCCGGCCAGACGCGGTCATCTCCTGAAACGCGCGTTGCTGATAAATAGAGAATATTTTGACTATGTTAACGCCTCGCCTTTCAGATTACGGTTTGAAACATGGCATACGATGTTGATTTTGTTTAGGCGTGAAGTGATCTAATTAGATATTTTTAAATCGACGCACTTGGTAAACAAGGACCACCTGCAAATTGTGGTAATTCATTACGTTTTATTTTAAGGGCTTGTTTTGTGTTTACAGGTACATCCGCAGCGACTAAATAGAATGGAGTGACTTATAGGTATGTTAACAAAATTCTGATTTAATTAACTAGTAGAAAACTTGTTTCGGAATGCACCGTATAAATCTGTAACCTTACATTTAACACCTTTATCTTTAATCGATTCCTATATGCAGCTTCCAATACAAAATATACTTAAATCAATCACCATAAAATTATTTCTATAACATTGATTTAATTGCATTCTGATATTAATTTGATAATGTTTATTTCTTACACAGTATTCCTTTTGATATAACCATTAAGTGGGATTAAGACATCGCAGTTCAGTGGACTCGGTAGAAACTCAATGCTCTTCGGAACTCATTTTACGGTCCGTGACTGCCCCCTTAGCGATATTACTTAGGCAATCTACTTTCTCATTATAGTGTTTATGGCGTTAAATGAGCCATTATTAATATCTCACCATGAAGGATTGGTTCTAAAGATGACAGAAATAGTACATTACACAACTAGGGTGGTAATACAAAGAAAGGCCGAGATCGCAGAAGTTTGCGGCCCGAGCTGCAAGCGAGGGACATAAATATGCGATCGAGGGCTTTCTTTATTACCTCCCGTGTTGTGTACATCATTTTATGTCTACACTTGGCCAGAAAGCGGCATTTTCCGTACGCGCAGCGTGCAGAAAAAGACACTTTATGGCCAGGTGTGGCATAAAGTTCTAAACATCTTCGTAAATAGGCATTAGAAATAGGTATGCTCTGTGCTGTGTTATAATTATTTTTTAGGTCGGTACTATGAAATCACTGTGTTGTTGATCCGTCCCAAAACTTGAAATTCGACGGACATCTCAATTATTTACTTTAATTTGATGATGTAAGAGAGAATGTATAAAAACGTATTTTCTATATATGCATTATCATTTTACCCTCTGCTGAAGGTACTGTACTGTAGTAAGGGTCATTATTTCTATTTGCATATTAATGTCTTTGACTAAATTCCTAAGGAACCCATTTAGCAAAAAGCAGACCGCGAAAGAAAACAGTAAGTACCCTTGGACCCCGTAAGTTGAACTTTAAAAGCGCTCAAGTACAATGAAAAGCTTTTAAGCTCGCTTGTTAAGAGCGTTTACTCATAAAGTAACTATTTCTAACTGTCCATTGCTTTGACAAATATAACTGTCGTTATTTAGAACAAACTTTTAAGGTGTTCCATGATTTGGGAAGTTCAAGGTTTCTTTTGTAAGTTGTGAAAGCTTGTTGTGTTGTTTTCCTATCAGACCTTTGGCTGGATTTTCAAAAGCTTCGCAAATGTGAGTCCCAACGATTTGTTTAAGATGTCGAAATATCTGTCTTAAAATTTTATATTGTTACTAGCTAGTAGTTGTTTTTATTTAAATAGCTTAACTTTTGTTTCATTTTGAGGTAGGTAGGTAGGTTTTATTTAGTAGCGTCTTCCACTTAGGTTTGAAAGAAGTCCGTGTCTTTAGTAAATTGATGCATAATCCTTCGCAATACGAAATATGTTTCTGCATTGACTCGAAATTTATACCTTAGCTGTACTGGCTAGAGTCCTGTTTGTTATTCCACCGTAAGAGTGAAAACCGAGTTCGCGGAATTATCCTTCGACATGGTTATTCCTAAGAATATTCAAAGACAATGAGAGGAACGATTTGTTTTAGTTGAACCGATACTGGTGGAGCACCCGCGGCCTTGTGTGAAACCGCGGCGGGCGATGACCCGAGCGGACTGGATTCCGCGCGTTAACGAATATAGCGTAGATAAACTTAGACAATTTAGCGAGCATTAACTAATTTGTAGGCTTCTTTGGATTAAGTACTTCAAATTACGTCTTTGGCTGATATTTTTCTCACTTTTACTGAACTGCTTCTAGATTTAAATTTCTACGCACAGCTATTCAATATCCAATAAAAACAATGGAATCGTCGCAAATGTGTATTATCCACAATACACTCACTTTGTGAAGTATTCAAGTAACAAAGGAACTGTGTATGAGCCGTTTCCTCTTATCAATGAGAACTTGCTTTACGCCCGGTACTGTATATGCATTCAAGTATCCCTCAGGTTGAATTGAATTTTGGTCTCTGAAATCCTGTTCAGAGAATAATAGTACATTAGACAACTAGGGCGGTAATACAAAGTAAGGCCGAGATCGCAGATGTTTGCGGCCCAAGCTGCAACCCAGGGACGTAAATGTGCGATCGAGAGCTTTCTTTATTACCTCCCGTGTTGTGCACATCATTTTATGTGCGTGTGGAAAAAGCCCCTTTATGGGCAGGTGTGGCATAAAATCGTATATAGTGTCTTTAATGGTAGTACTAAGGAGTCTTCGATGTCATGTCGGGCGATATAAACAGCTTCTTTGCGCTTAACTGAACTCTACAAAGAAAGAAACCACGACTCGTAAATCCCTGACAGTGACATCAGACAATACACTTCCTAAGCCCAATTGGGACAGTAAGTGCTTCCGACCGGTTCGACCGATGAATATGGATGCTCGCTTCCGTAGGTGTCCGATTATAGTAACGTCGTTGGTAGTTGTTAACCTGACAACTTAACAGTGACCCTTGGCAGACAACATGTTAGGCTTTTGCTGAATACTTTCTGGCGGCGATTTTGTTATTTTAGTACCATGATGGTATGGCACTAAGAGAACAAAATCGAATTGTACTGTGTATATCTTCCTTCAAATTTCATCTAGAATATAGACGGCCTGCTCCTTATGTGTCAAGGGTCTTGGTAAAGTAGTTGCCAGTAGTTCTTAATTCACTGCAGTGCGGGGGCGGTAGAACCACGTGTGGTCGGTCGGCGGTGTTTTGTTTTAGTGTTTTGCCTTTTAATGTGAACAGTGTACCTATTTCGTTAAGGCGAGGTGAGACCAGAATCGGGCACGGAAGCCTAGTTTCCAAATCATTTTTAGAGCACTTATTTGACTCTTAGGTCACTGTAAAACATATATAATAATATTCAGAACTGTATCTAGGGCTTCCTCTCACTTAGAACACGATAGCGAACACTTCGCTCGATAGAAAAGTAGCGCGAAAACACTATAAAATAAAGTATTTTTTTCATTTTGTTCATCACCAGTTACCTTTTCTGACAAAATTAATACCTGACAATCATGATTTCACAGTCATGCAGGGCATCCTCTTATGTTTGGGTTGATAACGTATACTTTTATGTTAGAAATCGAAGATAATCTGCAATAATCTGCATTCCGCCCGACCCTAGTTTGTATGTGAAATGCGAGCCAGGTCCTACCGCGCCTTAATTTAACCGTATTTTGTCTCTGTTACGGCGTGTGACACTATTAAAAAGCAAATATAATTGACACCTTTTCCTTTTCTTGCTTTAGTTATTGTCATGTATATTATATGATTTGTGTTAATAAATTTTCAGTTTTAGGCTATATGTTCATGCACCAATTTACTATATTTGTTTGGCCGAGCAGTTCACTGGTAGAGAATGTCTTATGCTCTTATGGCATTAAGTTCGCTGTTTGTATGTTCCTGTAGTTATTGTGTATTAAAGTCTAAATAAATACATCGTCGCGAGTAGTACCAGTTTCCTCGTGCAGTTTCAGCTACATACAAGTTAATGCGATAAAGTTAAAGTAGACAGCTTACAAATTTAAGTTGCAGAGATACCATGGTCCATTAGATGCTGCCGGCCAGCGAGATGGAACTAATGCGTGCTTAATGCTCGATGCATTACTCGTAATATGTATCTTCCTATAATTAACTTGCTTACGAAATACGTGGTGCAATGGGTTTTGGATTAATGAGTTGAGGTAGCTATAATAAACTATTTTTTCTCAAACATGCAATGAAATGTAGACATTACGTGCCTTATAATAGGCCCCAAAGTACCTCGTTTCCGGTGCGGCTTGACGTTTGGCATTTAGTGGAATTTCATTGCCGGCCTAGGCCTCCAATGTGTTTTTTTTTTATTTCCATTTCACATTTATTTGTGACATAGCATAACGGCGTTCAGCCATTAAAAAAACAATAAACGATGTTTGCTATATTTTGCAGTTTTATTTATATAAAATCGACATGAAAATAACCAGACTTCGGAATGTAAGGGGCAAACGCCTGACAGGTACTAGAGATAGACGAAATTTTTCATCGAAATTTATGAATATCGATATTTTTGGCATTAACATTTAAGTTTTTGGTGCTGAATGGAAAGGCAAGTAGAGAGTTCGCGTATCGATACTAGTATACCTTCGATGCTTCCCGCCTAAACTAGTAATCATACCCAGCTTTGGGTTTTTTTTAAGTAGGTATATGGAAATGATTAACTTAATAGTCTTCGTTTTAAAGGACTTCCTTTTAGTATTATTTGACAAGAACTTCATATGATAAGAAAAGTCGAAAATAAAAGTATCGATATCCATAAATGTCGATAAAAAATTTCGTCTACCTCTAGTACCTGTCAGGCGTTTGCCCCATACATTCCGAGGTCCGAAAATAACAAATAATACATTATAAACAATTTCCAATAATTTTAAATTGCAAACTCAACTACAAGAATACACATTTAAAATATTTAATCTAAGTATTAGCGGTAAAAATGTTTACTGAAACAATTATTCGAAAGGAAATTGAAAATTTTCAATTGTGTATTTTTATTTTTGGTCTACTTTACTTTTAGTCTCTCTAGAAAATAAAGTTTGATTTTTTGGAGTGTTTTTAATTTATTTCATTGCATATTTGAGAAAAGCACTATACATACCTCGGTTAAAAGGGGGTTGCCAGCCTCGTAACTCGCTTTCGCTCGGCCATCTATATGTACTCGGCCGGCAAACCCTTACTTCCCGGCCTCTGTAGTAATGTACTATTATTGCATGTGACAGTATTGTTTTTTTTCTTACTTATATTAATGGGTCATAAACAGGGGTCGGACAAAAAGTGCCGATGACGTAAAAATGACGTACCTAATCTTGCAAACAGGATGTTGTTTGTGTTTAAACTTCCGTGTGACATGTAGTAACGAAGTAGTATTAATGAAGTAACAAAATAATCGTAAATAAATCCATGGAATTAATAATACAGGTGGTAGGGTGATGTAGTGAATAAAATAAATTTCACGAAGCTTGTTACCATAAGGTACGATTATTTAAAATTAATTAGGATAAATCTGTGGGAACCTCAGATAAATAGGTTTAATACTCGTTACCAAAAACGGAAAATTGCCGCAATATTCGAGTAAAGATGTCATTTTACAGCGTTTTTTTTTACACACTAGTAAATATAAATTATAGCTAAATATAATCGTGAAGATATAATAGCTAAACAATAACGAAGTCAATTTATTGTTCATCTGATTGACAATGTGTCACTCAAAAAGGTACTTACTCATTTCAAGTGGCGATATTGTTTAATAAAGAGGTTGATAAATGATAAGTGATAATTGTGTATGAAAATCAAAAATACTATTTGAAATCATTCTATAAGTGGTGTGACGTCATCCGCACTTTTTGTCCGACCCCTGGTCATTAACTTAACTGTGATGCAGAAAAGCTACGACTAGTGCAAGCTATAACGGAGAGCTGACCTTTTCTTAATTAATAAATGGGATGAAGACATAAAAAAGAATAAATAAGGAGGTCGGCCCTATGTCATTTTTTGGTGTAACTGTTAGGTTTGTGGTCTTCTAATGCTTCTTCAACTAAGTCACGACGATGTCATTCCTTAATTAAAAAAAAGAGGGGAATATAAGTCTCTAAAATAAAAAGAAGTCAGTGGTAATAAGAAGCTCTATTCACGCCTTTTGGCACTGGCAAAGGATACTCCACGCCCAGTTCATTTCCCGCTAATATGCGTTTGCGTTTGCGCCGGTCCACTGCGGACGGCGCCGGCGCGTTCGTTCGCCACTCGACCGGCACAACGCGTCTCACGTTTCGCCGTATGCTTCCTAAATCCTTACATCTAGGTTATGCTTCCATGCTTGCATGTTTGCGTGCTTTTATGGTCAGGCTTCTTCGACTACATCTAGGTCAATACTAATAATTTTATACAGTTTTCTTTTTCGTCTTTCTTCTATAATGAGCAATTGTAATGTTGCTCCATAAATCGTGAGAAGGGCCACATAGAAAGGAAGAAGGATTTATTATCGGGGAGCAGAACTCTTAATAAGTAACAAAAATACAACTTGATAAGATAATGACTTTCCCAACTATGGATAAATGTTGTTTTGTTTGGTTGTATCATATAGTGCCTACTCAGTATTTATTGGTCGCAATAAATCCTTATTATAAAGGAAAACATTTCACTTCGTGCCCGAATTCGACTGCCCACATGTGATTGGAACTGGTTTACATTGCAAGTAGTGTAGTTCCTGATACCCCACGCTAATGATGCCATTACGCTAACCACTACCAGTGTCTAACAGACAGTCTAAAGACAGCTTTACACATACTATATCTATGTAGCTGCGGTATGCATAGCCACGATAGAGAATAATATTGTCTTGTCCCACTTCACTTGCTTTCCTTACTTTACACGACACTAACTTTTCCTCCTGAGTCTCTCACGTAAACTATTTTGTTTCTTAGCGTATTTTTTGTCTTCAGACTTATTTGATTTGGAAAACATAATTTCTTTCTAAAGTACTCGTAATGTTTTAATTAGGTACGCATTTTGGTGTCAGGTATAACCAATTAGGTGCTGAATTCAAAATAGTTACACGTTTGCGTAATATTAGATACTAGCAAGGAAAACATTTTCGTAATAGTAGCCATTGAAATGTCAATTTCATATTCTAACCACATACATTCAGAGTTTACATAAACGGTCAAGTTTGAATAGGACAATATGTAATAGTATCCTAGTGCCACTTATATACTTTTGCGCAGTATACACCGTGTCCCCGAATAACCCGAAAATCTTTAACTATAGATTCTAACAACTATTAGGAGTAAAAAAAGTTATATGATGTATAATTATTTTTTAAATGAAAACTCCCAAGTGTGTAACAAGCCCTTATAAATGTGACTAAGATACTTTTGCAATTTTTTTTAACTCTTTTAACGAAACAGCAATTAACCTTCGCAGTATTTGATGGTGAGCGACTACGAGTCCAAAAAAGTTACCTTTTGTTTCCATTTTAGCTTTTTTTCCTTTTTGATATCTTTTCCTCAAGTAAGGACATGTTTATAAGGAGGGGCTCAGTTTACTGATTTATTTTGTTCCATAAGACTATTAATTTAAAATGACAAAATTCGACCTATGTTGATATAACGTTATTTACTTGTAATACCATCAGGAATAAGTGGTTAAAATTTTTCGAGTTAATCGGGGGCATGGTGGTGGTGGTGGTGGTTGCTCGTTCATTAGCCAATGATAAATGCGAATTTATGGTTTGTTGTACGTGTCGTAAAGTGAAATTTTATAGGTAACCGTATTGCAACTGCCCAAGTAAATTATTTCCCTTTTATTAGTCCAGTTAATTGTAAACTGTTTCAATGCTTTCCTTCTCTAACGACGAATAAACTATTGATAAATATAGCCCACATGTCCCACATAATATGCGTAGTACAAAATACAAATCTGTTATTTGTCTGCCTGTCGGTAAAATACAATTTAATGTTTATAAGCCTACCTTAAATCCTTAGCCTTATACATGTAAGGGCATAAACCTGATCACATCATGGCAATTTTCATCAAACCAGTAACTGATCACGATCAAAGAAAGCTTCGCAATAAGAAATCGCTAAAGACCCATATCCGAGCACATTTAGTGGGAGCACACGAGTCGTGATCTTAGACAATCGCTTTCTCAAATGTCTAGAGCTAGACCAGGGGTTTCCAAACTTTTTTCCCAGAGGGCCATACAGTGTCTTTGAAAATGTAGCGCTGTGGCTCGCGCGACATTTTCGTGGTCGACTTGGAGTTACTTATAATCTTTTTTCATCCTGGGGGGGTGCTCTGTGTCTCACATATCTGTAGGTAGTACTATTCTTATTCTATGCCGCGGGCCGGATTAGAATGCCTCGCGGGCCGGATCATAAGCCCTCCCGCTTTCTTTCCGCGTGCCGGATTGGAACGGTTCGCGGGCCGTAGTTTGGAGACCCCTGAGCTAGACGCAGAATGTCATAGATATCACTCCCACTCCCACGACGACGCGGGGCTTGATGGGCAAACTGATACGCGGACATTATGAGAACAAGCACTTGTTGAAGGGATAGCCCGGCAATTACCTACACCTACAATCGCATTAATGCGTTTCCTGTAAAACTTCTGGGCTACTCTATTTAAATTAGCGAATAAACTAAACATTAACGACTATGAGTGAAGGCATTAGGTACTTATGACCGTTTTTCCGCTTACTTTAGACAGTGGCGTAGAGTGTGTGTCAGCAGCCCGGAGCGGAAGAAAATTTTGCCGCCCTTTATATCCATATTCTATGATGTTCTATGGAAAAAAAGCTCAAACCCAGAATGTTGCCGCCCCCTAAAAGAACCGTCCGGGCGTGTTAAGTACATTGTCCATCTCTATAATGTAATTTTCCTTGATATTATAAACAGTTTGATATAAAAAATAGTATCCATTTTATGTTCGTCTGTCTGCCCATATTTTTCGTAAACGGTAAAAACTCATTTTTTGAGGCGGACCATGTGGTAAATCTCTGGGGCCTTCAACGGTTTAAAGCCCGGTCGCCCAGGACGGCCGGTTTACGTAGCAAAACAAACTATAATACTTACATAAATAAAACATATCATGCTATACAGATTAACAAGTTATTTATTTATTCTGCAGCGGCGGTCCAGTCAATACACGATACAGATTTATTGATTTTAAATTAATTAATACAAATCAATAGCGAGGAAATGTTGCAGCAATTTTGTTTGATATACGACATTTTATCATATCCCTGCGACATATCTAGTTATACTTACTTAATTTCACTGAACCAGATCAGAGATTTGACCAAATCACTAAACGTGTCTAGTGAAATGTTAAAACGAGTTTACTTTGCGAGTTCGTTTTGTCAACTCACTGACGTGTGTCAGGGATTTCATCAAAACACTAAACAAATCTAGTGAAATGAAAAAACGAGTTGCCTTTTTCGGCCGATTTCGTCATTTCACTAAACAGACTCAGGGATTTGTTGAAATTACAGTTTTTTTTCTAGGCAAATGTTAATTTAACATCCTGCGTGATTTGGTCATATCCCTTAGAAATTTGATCAAATTCGGTTTTGGCCATTTCCCTGCGACATATACACCAATTTAATTTATCGTGTATTTAATTTTCTTGAACATATTTGAAGCTTCAAAATTCACGCATTAGCTAATATTAATTCCCATTTTCACTTAGTCAGCCCACTAACACAAGTCCTAAGTACAATAGCGGCCAGTGAAATTAACTGGAAAGCATTCCCAACCCTCGAGAGACAGCACGTCTTAAGGGAGTGCGAAGCACTATAATCAAATAATCACGCAGTTAGCCTTGTCGCGCCCACGCGTCGTCAAATTGAAGACGTTGTCATGCGAACACTGCATCGGATGAGGTATTCAAGAAATATAATGTTTAGTACATAGAAGACTTGGAAAATCAATAGTTACCTACTACAGAGTTTACACTATGCTAAAGATTTTCAATCTATTTTTAATCGACTTTAACGACTTCACAAACAAGCTCTAGTTGGTTGTATTTTTGTTACCTCAGAACTCCGTTATTGATGATGATGAATAGATAAGGTATTTTTTTAACTGAAAGGGTTACACATGTCGCCCGATTGTAGAATTCGCCAAATCATGAAATTCCTGGGCATATCATGAAATGCAGCCATTTCATGATATGTCTAAGATTTGGCCAGGCATATTGATGTGCCTAATAATAAATACGGCAGATCGGCGACGACATACATATCTACTTCCAAATTGTTACGCAAAATAGGTGCATATCTGATATCGAGTTTCGAACTAGGGCGCGTAACCGTATAGCCTATAATTATGTATGTACTTCCAGATTGCCGACATTGACGACCGCTTTAGCTTAGTTGGTAGTGACCCTGCCTACGAAGCTGGAGGTCCTGGGTTCGAATCCCGGTAAGGGCATGTATTTGTGTGATGAGCACGAATATTTGTTCCTGAGTCATGGATGTTTTCTATGTATTTAAGTATTTGTATCTATTAAATATATCGTCGTCTAGTATCCATAACACAAGCCTTATTGAGCTTACTACTAAAAAAAAAAAAAAAAAAAAAAAAAAAAAAAAAAAAAAAAAAAAAAAAAAAGATTGGTTCCATTTTTTGTAAGATCCAGTTCTGAATATGGAATCCATAAGGAATTGAGGGAACTCCTTAAGTACTATAGGCACATGTAAAAGCCTAATGAACTTGATAGTGTCGTAGATTCTATGTTGTTACTTATTACCCTATCTACCTGACCTAACGCGCGGTCTAGTATCGTCTACTTTGCCTTGAACCACCAGGCGCTCAATGGACAAAGCCCCACGTCTTTATACGTGTCCGAAGGAAGTGAGGATTCGAGACTGTACTACAGAGGATAGGCGCTGTCTTATGTTTAGCTCTTGAAGAATGGACTGGTTAGTGAGAAATTCTGTCCAGGATATGCTATGCATTCTTCTCCAGCACCACATTTCAAGCGCAGTAAAATAAATTAAAGCGCTAGCATAAGAAAAAATAAGTAGATGGGAAATATCTACTCCCTTTCTCGTGTTCAGGTGGCTTGCTATAACTTGTCTACCTTAACCTTATGCGATGCCTCAGCAATTACATCAAATAACTTGAACTAACAAGGTACTTAAACGCATTTCACTGACCGCACCATGGGAGTGAATCGCCCGCTAATAATTAAGGTTGACACTGCTGTATAGCATTACCAAACTGTTTATTACCTTCCAGCCAATTGCTAATAAACAGGCTTTCTCATGTCGTTCAATTGGTCATTTAGTTTAGCATTGAGTGTGAAAGTGAGCAGATAAACGACTGGGGTTTAAGGACTAATAAGTCTGCACAATGAACGTGGGTGGTGCGAAAGTGATTTGAATGGCTGCTATCTGGATTTGAATCTATTGTGTTTTGCTTCCTTGTTTGGTAATTTAATAAAATTTGTCGTGGTACTGACGCTGATCTTTGTTGACGATGTATTTCAAATTATCGATCCTTTAATTTTACACTGTTTTTCCACTCCAACATTTTAACCAATATTTTTACTTAATATATTCTCCCTATTCACGTGGACTTTATTGAGTTGACATTGTATTGTATACGATTAAATACAAAAGAAAAATTCTGACCATAATTAGTTTTAATACAGCAACCTCAGTGTAAGCTCCCAACATTAATTAGTCCAATAACTCGCTTACTGTTTCCGCACGACATCACAATAGACGAATAAATCACTATTTCACCCTCATACTATAACTACCTAGACGCAATACAAGTTACTAGATTACAAGCAACGAGCATACTCAAAACAACATAATTTATCCGACTATCGCACGTAAATCCGATTTCCATTCTTCCTTCCTTCCTTAGTACCATCGGCATCAACAGTTTACAATTATATACAAAATTAAATAACCAACCGACTCCCAACGAATCCATTCAATTAACAAATGCAAAAATTACTATAAAATATACCCAAATCGCTATAGGTGAGTCTATAATATTTGAAGAGTTACCACAATTTCTCCTACATCATCTTATGTAGGAGAAATTGTTGCCAGGATCTCCTGGCCTGGTGACAATGGGACCACCTCTCAAACAAAAAAAGAGTTCTCCAATTTGGTTCAGCCGTCTTAGAGTAATCAGGGATCATACATAAAAAAATCCAACGAACAGAGGACCTCCTCTTTTTGAAGTCGATTAAATATGTTGATGTGTATAACAACCTTACATCTGGCACATATACATATAATAATTTACGGGTACAGCATCACGGGATTCGTCGGAAATCGTTAGCAACACTAAGGATCCGTTAGGCTTTTTGGTAGAATTGGGTTAGCAAGAGTAGTGCTTTCAATCCATCACGCAAAATAGGCAAACTTACTAACCCGCGAAAACCTATATATAATATAACCAATAATTTACTCTTAATTCCATTAATGTTTTGAGTCCTTTAAGAACTAAGAACATATTTACGTTTTCGGTTAATATAAAACTGGTATCGACTGTACTTGTTAGTCCTTGTTATATTCAAATGGTAGCTAATCTGTGGGTTACCTGCAATACAACGGCACAAATCCCGTGATAGATTCCGACACACAGCATAATGGATGTGGACCTTAACAATGAACCCTGAAGTACAAAGATGCTTATGCTCAATGGATAAGGTGGATTATAATTTCATAATTCAAGATATGAATCAAGAAACAACATTCAAGAAGTGATACTGGATGGTTTTAATTTAATGCTAAAGGCGAAACTGGTCGTTTTTCTCAATATTATTTGCGTCTAATTTATTATGTGCACACCATACGATTATAATAACTCTACAAATTTGGTATCTTGTAGCTTTTTTACTTTTTTTTTTCAAAATAGTCCGTAATAAGTCCGGAAAAAATAAAGCAAATTGAATGATGTATTAATAAAGAACATAATATTTTCCGGATATTAACGAACTTAATATTTTACTAAATATTTTCGATTAGCCTTTAGTTTCTTAAATTATAAGCCATAATAGTATTCTCTACGTATTCTATCGAGAGAAAATTAGTGCAATTGTAAATCCTCATCAGGCCATCTTAGAATACGCTTGGAACAGCTTCCTGACAATATATAGGGTAGTGTATAGCTTAATGGTCTTACGTGCATTTTTTTACCATGAAGTTTTTTTGTTGGTGATTAACCTAACCACCGTTGGTAATAACCACATTTTTACTAAAAAAAACCGACTGCGGTGCACTTTGAAACTGCATAAAATCTGCCATTTTGTTTATTTTAAAGAACTTCATACCCAGTGACACTCGCGCCATCAAGACGAATCTAATGATGTATCATTTATCAAAATCGGATGTGCCGTTAAGTAGTTACGAGCGGACACAAGAACGGACATACATACATACATACAGGTCAAACACATAACCCTCCTTTGGGCTTCGCCGCAGTCGGGTAAAAACAATTACCGGGTTTGCTCACAGATTTTGTTTGTGAATTTTAACTATGTTTTATTTTAATGAATAATGTTTAATATTGTGTAATTAGCCCGTGTGAAAGCTTTAGTTTATTTAGTACCCTTAAAACATCTCGAATAAAAAATATTCTATGAAACAATATTGAGCAAGTACTAAATACGAATAACACTCTAATCGAGTTAGTAATGGTTGAAATAAAATAAAACTCAGAAAAGGCAGTTTCATTGATAGTTGGCGATATCTTATCACTTTGGAATTTCATTTTTGATTGATAGAAATTAAACAATCTACCTAATGGTAGAGTCGATTTCATGTTCAACTTATTTTTTTATTCAATAATAAAAATATACATATAAGTAATTATCTAGGTACTGACTGAATTATAAATAAAATATATAAAGAATGCGAGTATTTTATCTACTAGTTGATAAAGTGCAGCCAAATATTCCTATAAATCGGTCGTCCGTAAAAGTTAATCATATACTTGATTACTAGTTAATCAAAAACCCATTTACCACGCGTAAGAACCGTGGTTATTATTTAAATCTAAGACTCAATTATTTTTTATTGTGACGTTACTGCGGCGTCGGCGTTTCCTGGCTTGTTTTTCTAGTGTCCGCAAGCATGTGGGGATCGTGTGTAAGGCTTTGTATGTGTTACTTGTATGTACGTGTAGATAAATACTTGGACATGTGACTGGACTGGATCCTAGCGATTTAATGTTTATTAGTTTATTACCCATTAGCGGTGCACCACACGCCAGGACAGGTTTGTGGCAGGATTATGGGAAAGGCAATCGATATTTTATACCAATATTGCAATTACTGTAAACTCACATTACTTCGCTTGATTTGGCTGAGCCCAAATTCACCGTGAAATCAGTCGAATGTTTCCTTTTCATATGCATGATTTTCTTATTACATATTTTCAATAAAAAAAAAGGCATTTCTTATCCATTTTAAATTTATTTAGATATAAACAAATACTTTACTCGTAGCTGCAAAAACAGCGCTAAGGACTAAAGCAAGTTTTCGATAAATTAAAGGAAAAAATAATTAAATACCCAGATGCACGTTCACTAACGACATATTCCACCCGATTTTCACTAAGAAGGAAAGTGGTGTTGGGGGTTAAAGAACATTAGAAAAATATCATTTAAAATTCCGGCCGCATTCCTGACAAATTCCTGACGTCTGGTAAACCCCCCCCCCCCCCCCCCCATACCCACACCAGTCATTTTGAACGGTAATGCACATCATTACATAGTCATTCCAGAGCGTTATTGTCACACAACATAATGCCCAGAGACGGTGCAGCATTTCTCCATATCATTACGGCTAAAGTATAATTAGTTGTATGAATATTTATCGTTCTCCGCGCATGACATTTAACTTTGACACACCTGCGACATCTGTCGTTGGAAATGTCGAGTTGTCGCGTGCTGTCGTTTAACGTGTCTGTACAAGGATAGCATTCTCACCTGTCCATTAGTTACAGCGACAAAAAATGCCAAGGATGCGCTTGCGTGCTTTGCAGATGCCCAGTGGCCTGATGTAAAAAAGTATTAATCATTAACGGGTTGTAAATTAATGTACATAATAATACCCATACTTTGTAAGATAGAAGATACTTCTGTTTCGCTTTATAGAGGCCGCGCATGTATCTAAGATGAATTACTAAAATTGACCAATAGGTTTCTACTTTCGAGCACGGTACTACAAGTTACTTATATTTGTTAAGATTTCGCGAAGTACTTTTTTTGTACCTAGTACTTTTACGTTATGAATTGAAAAGTTCCTCTGGTTGTTTCTGGCACTGTATTTCTGCCAAGCCTACTCTTACTCTGACGGCATTTCCCTGTGACTCACTTTATTTAATATTTTTAATAACGTATGAATGACGTAATTATTCGTTTGTTTAGTTAACCTTCCGTTTAATTGCCTAACCATTACGCAATGATTATAATCAAATATTGAAAGATCGATTAACGATAACTCCGCGGTTTCATTGCACAGAGAACTTTCTTCGGAAAACATCAGTCGTATCTGGTGTCATCTCTTCAATCAATTTGTAATAACAACCAAGTTAAACATCCGCTTTTTAAAAGAGGAAACACAAAACTAGTCTCTATTTCCATCGTAATAAGTAACGATCTGATTGAAATCTGGTTAAATTGACAGCAAATTGCGACGTGGTCAGCACAGCCGGCTGTCATATTTGCTCGCATGAACTGTCACTTTCGTGATCACATGGCTAACAGACATGAAGGTAAACGATACGTATATTGAAAGTCACATTGTCTGTGACAGTAAATACACCGTGCCCCCGAATAACCCGAATTTTTTTAACCACGTATTCCTGATGGTATTACAAATGGTTTACCCTTGAATTGCCGACAGACATTTAATCGAATATTATTTCAAAGGCAACGTTCCAAGGATGTTCATTTCATCGACAAGTCATTGCGTCGATGAATCATTACTAGTTCATTTAAATCAGTGTTTTTTAATTGGTACTTGTGTTATTTCGTATACATTTTATATCATGTTTTTTCTTTACGGGTATTTTTATTTCATGTTGCTTTGAATGTAATAAAATTTATTCCGCATGAATTTATTTAAATTTGTAATCATTTCGGGTTTACCCATGAATTGTCGACAAACATTTCATCGACATATCATTTCATCGAAATATCATTTCATCGAAAGTTAATTTTCTCTGAAACCATATTTTTCTATAAATTAATATAAAACAAACCTAACCTAATCTACATGATGACTCTTTAAAAAATCCTGAAAAGTTAACGGTTTCGGAGAACAAAGTTGTCGACAAAATGAAAATTCGATGAAACGTTTGTCGGCGAAACAAGGGGACACCAATGTTTCGTTATCGAAACTAAACGCAGTCACGTCAATCGGTTCACTCTGCACGGTTATAGTGTGTGGGTAGTGGGTAGTTTTATATTTTCGAGTTTAGGCCAGACTTACACCTGTAAGTTTTACTTACGTAAGTAAGGACGCAGATAGGTTAGACTGAGATAGCAGACTCACTATCCCAGTCTAACCTATAGCTGCGTCCTTACTTACGTAAGTAAAACTTACAGATGTAAGTCTGGCCTAACAATAAAATAAGCATATTTTATTAGAAAAACTTTTTTCTGAAATAAAAAATGTCCGAGATATTCGACTTCAAAGTTGACAATTTTTTAAGACTTGTAAAAATTTCGATGGATGCTGGTGTCATTATAACACCTATTTATTATTGTTTTATCGTATAGAATTCGCTAAAAAAAATAATAGTGACTTTCCGTATCTCCGGCGCTGCGGGAACAGCAGCCCTTCCGCCCTTGCATGACGACGCACGGTCACTTCGCTCGGCTCCACAGCTTCGGCTTGTTGGTCGCCTTCGGCGACCAGCCTCAGCCGCTCGCCTCACTCGTTCCCGCGCTTCGTCATGGCGGGCGAGGGCTGCCCTCCCTCCGCGCCTCCGGCTCTATAAAAACACTCTAGGGCGCGCAGTGTCGGCACGCGTCCTAACCAGCGAGAGCCCTAGATTCGGACTTTCGCAGGCTAATATTGTATACATAAATCATTATAGACCGGATTTATGCTACACTTGGCCAGAAAGCACATAAAATGATGTATACAACACGGAAGGTAATAAGAAAGCCCTCGATCGCATATTTACGTCCCTCGCTTTCAGCTCGGGCCGCAAACTTCTGTGATCTCGGCCTTTCTTTGTATTACCACCCTAGTTATGTAATGTACTATTGAAAATTCTTACAACAGAAAAATGTGACAATGTATAGTACGACATATCATCATCTCCCTGCCCTTATCCCACTTTACGTACAGTACGACATATAAAAATATATTAAAGTAATACGTCGAATAAATGAATTGCAATGTTTAGTAATTGTGCCAATTAAAACAATTTGAAACAAATCAGCGATCAAGTAATATTCGTTGAATAGTATTTCTACGCAGTAAGAAAAATTGAAATGAATAGTAAATGAAACAAAAAAACGCCAAACAATATTACTAGTACTAAAGTTTCGATGAATCGTTGTCGATGAAATAATATTCGATGAAAAGTTTGTCGGCAAAACAAGGGTACACCATTACAAATAAATAACGTTATATCAACATAGGTCGAATTTTGTCATTTTACATTAATAGTCTTATGGAACAAATAAAATCAGTAAATTGAGCCCCTCCTTATAAACATGTCCTTAACTCCTTAGGTGCTCGAGGAAAAGATATCAAAAAGGTAAAAAAAAGCTAAAATGGAAACAAAAGGTAATTTTTTTGGACTCGTAGTCACTTACCATCAAATACTGCGAAGGTTAATTGCTGTTTCGTTAAAAGATTTAACAAGTATCTTAGTCACATTTATTAGGGCTTGTTACACACTTGGGAGTATTCATTTAAAAAATAATGAATATCTCGGAAAGTAACCGTTTTTCGACTATACATCATATAACTTTTTTTACTCCTAATAGTTATTAGAATCTGGGCATTTCTCCAGAAATATGTCTGCGACTCATTCATCTGTTTCCATACATTTAGTATGAAAAAGGGCCAGATGAATGAGGTGACCGCAGACATATTTCTGGAGAAATGCCCATCTGTAGTTACAGTTTTTCGGGTTATACTCGGGGGCACGGTGTGTATAATAATCAGAGCTAAAATAAGCAGAGCTTTCACGTAATTATAAGGGCCTGTTGAGGTTTAATATCCCTGTTCCATAAACTTATCGCACTAAGAAGCAGCATATGCTATGTCTTGATATAGTTAGAGTCAAGAGAAAATTCTCATTTCCCGAGTAGTTAATTTCTACTTATGTGTATTTACAAGACTCAATTCAACGAGAATAATTGTTTGCATCTTCGGGGTCATGATCTACGGTTGATAGAAGAAAAAATATGAGCGATGCCATCGCGCATATCGATACCTTTAGACTCAAAGGGCGTAAACGCCATTAGAACCTGCGGCGTTTACGCCCTTGGAGTCTAAAGGTATCGATATTTAGAATTTCTACGAAAAAACCTTTCTGAATTTTTCACAAAATATACATTTAGTGTTCTTACCAGACCAAAATCTAAATATTTTATTCTGTGAGTTCTTTTTCCAGCCGCATAAATAACATTAGAAAAAACTGCTGAGAAATAACCCCATCAAACCATTAAGAAAGATAAAAGAACAGTCTTACGGAAATCCATTTACCTACATTTGTGTCGAAAGAACTGATTTGGCGCGATGTGACAGGCCATTATCGGGCGCCTCACTACTCCTCACCATTTGCCGAGTCACGGCTATTTTTGGCACGGAATGCAGATTCAGATGTCGTGGCTGCACTGCAACAGAGAATTTATGGAATTATTAACACGTCAATCTACTTTTGGAAAGAAGTAGATATCGGAGATATGCGAATATCACAAGGGAAGTAAAATGTGAAATCATTTACAAGTATACCTATAATTGTTTCGCAGATAGGTAAAGCGAAATGCAATATGTTAGATAAGACTTACTTAGTAGGTTGAAAACTTGAAAATTTGCTGCCTCATTAAAGTGATTTGGTATTGCTATCAGTTGGCCGTTTATGGACAGTTTACGCGGGTAAGTCAGCTATGGTGACAATTTTTTTAATTGTGTAGAGAATGGGCTAGACGACTAAAAAAAACTGTTTTTCACACCTCCTATTCAGAAAAAAGTATTTTGATCCCTCACAAGAGGGATCAAAATACTTTACTATAGTTTTAACCCAGTCGTCATCCCTAATAGTGATTGCCTTTATTCCCCAATATATCAAGGAAACCAACAGCACCAAACAATAACATTATCCACTAATGTCGTCGACAGGAAATGTTGTCTAAAACTTTCCTGTATTCTAAAAAAACTTAGAGGAAGTGGAAATTCTGCACCAATGTCTCCTGTCTATTCCACTTCCACTGACCCAGTTGAACCCGCGACTAATTGGTGGTGATAAATACGAAGGAAGTCTCGACAGGCTCGTGTTACCCAATGTTTCATTCGCTTTCAAAAGAAATTTTATATCTAAATATGAATTAGTGTGTCATCTTTCATTTCATGCCTTTTTAACGTAAACTAGTTTAAGATGGATGCTTCAATTAAAGCATTTGATAATCAAAATAGTTCATTTATCTGATTGATAGTTTATTTTGATCGCGTGCTCGTGTACTTTTTGAAATAAGTTCAATTATATAAGCACCATCGAATGATTAATAGTTTTTCAAACGTGCATTTGCAATTTCACTTACTTTCATAATCTTGTCATTAAACAAAGCGGCGTTGGATCTATAAATTATTCAATCGTATTAAGGAAGGTTACCTCATACATGTAATAGGTTAATCGTATTTCTCAGTTTGACCCCGGGATGCAGAAGATAATTTATTTCACAGAACGGACGTCAATCAAGGCGAGGGAATTCGGATTGACAGAGTTTGCCAGCGGATCGGGTTGCAACAGGAAAGCTTGTATCTTTCTTTTGGGTGTTACGAAATCGGTGGACGTAAATTAGAGTCGTCGGTTTCGTCGTCGGACATTTGAGACATCGGTACCATTGAAGAATGTCATGAGCTTTCGTATCGTTAGACTCTGAAATATAAAAGTAACAAATCGTTACTTGGCGAATTAATTTTATGATATAAGTTTCAAGAACGATGACTCTGATTAGCGTTCTAGAATTTCAAACATAAACTTTTGTTGTAAGTAGTTCACCAGCTCGAATGACAGAGCTTTCCCACGTAAAGAAAGTCTTTCTAACAAGTTACTGTTTTCCCGCACTTATTTATAGAACCTCTTTGATAAACATAACACGTAGCGCAGCAGAAGCGGTCTCAATTACGCTGCAACTTTTGACGCAGGCCCTTCAAAGAGCCTAAGATTTATAGATACTCGTCACCAGAGAATTATGGCCAAAACCGTCTAAGCCACGATCTTCAAATATATAGCAAGAGTGCCCTCTGATGTGTTGAGCCTGCCGAGTTTAGATATGCCAAGCCAAACCACGCTGGAACTGTTTTATGTCTTCCGCATTCTTTAATTGATTCTATTTAGGTTTTTATTTCCTTTATGGAACGTTTTGATCGGCGATTTTTCATAACACGAATTTAATGCTTCCTGAAAAATTGAAAATGGAACTATTCATATTAAGTTTATAACTGTGGTGTCAATAAAAATACTGTATAAATATTGTTGTCTAATACAAAATTGTATTAGGTATTTTAGGTACGACTTACCATTTAAAACAAATCTGCGTTTTATCTTTTATATCTTTACCAATCCATTGTCTAAGTGGTTTCATCAGTTTTTGCCTCTGCTGCGATTTCGGAATGCATCATTTAGTTAAATCTAATTTTGTTTATCTGAACACTTGAAATAACATTGAGACACTCCAGTAGATTGGAATACCTACTAAAGTAAGCTTTTAGTTATAAACACATCCTTATTTTCTTTTCTTTTTAGAATCTTCAGTTACGAAATAATTCACTTATATTCTACGAAACGTTAATTGTGAAATTTGTAGGCGTAATGGCCCTGTGACTTTGCTGATGCTGTTTCTGACCGACAGCAAATTCTTCCACATACTTGCTATTTGTTATGTGGGTCGTTTTCATTGAAAGTCGGGTATTTATTTTTTTTGAATTTTGTGGTTGTTTAAAAACGACTCGTGTCTAAAAAAAACTTATCACTAGAGACCGGATCTGAAGTAGCGATCTCAATATTAATATGGATATGACTGGTATAAATTATTTTTCATCACACTCGCTCGAAAATGGTGTCATTACACGTAGGTTTTGCGGGCCGTAAATGATCTATTACGCCCTAGGGCGTAATGGTTTTCTTTTTAAATTTGAAACGCTGGTTCTGTTTTACTCTTATTTGTCATGATCAAAGGAAACGCCAACTTACTTTTTTAACTTTTATTACTGAAATATTTATTTAAAGAGAACTGTTATTGCAAATACATGTAAACACATATTTCTGTAACATTAATTAAATGTTTAAATAGTGTATTTCAGTATTTTGCAAATATAAAATCAACCATTTTAAGTCTTTACCGCTATGGTTTCCGAACGTGACTTGTCGTCTTGATATATGTCACTAATGTCACTGTCAGTTTTACAATTTTATTTAGGTTAAGTAAGGTTATTTTAATCAGATTTCCTCACAAGTGTGATGAAAAACATTGTGTGTGCCACGGGCGGTAAAGGAATTACAAACTCGCGTTGGTAAAGCCCTCGGCTTCGCCTCGGCCTTGTAACAAACACTCGTTTGTAATTCCTTACTTACCGCCCTTGATACACAATGTACTAATTCTTCTACACACAAAAATAACGTTACTTATCGGAACAAAAAAGTAAAAACCTCTTTGGAAGCTTTTGTAAATATTGGGCAAAAATTATGGTGATAATAAATAAAAACATCGTTTTTAATTAGGGTTCCGTAGCCAAAATGGCAAAAATGGAACCCTTATAGTTTCGTCATGTCCGTCCGTCTGTCTGTCTGTCTGTCTGTCCGTATGTCACAGGCATTTTACTCAGAAACTACATGATGGATATTGATGAAATTTGGAATATAGGTGTGTTTTATGAGCCGCTACTTAGTTTGGTATATAAATAATTAAAATAAATATTTTTAGGGGGGCACTCCATACATAAATATCAACGTGTGGTACATAGTTCGCCAGCTCTTTAAAAAACACTATAAGGTTCCTAAGTAATGTTTTTGATTAAGTGAATGTATTTGGAAATAATCGCTCCGAAAGTTGTGTAAATTGTGTCCCCCCCCCTCTATTTTCTAAACCGTGCGTCCGAAAAATATGAAAAAAATCACGAAGGTAACGCTTAATTAATACTTTCAACGAAAATTATTTTCAACAAGATCGAATGTACCGTTTTTGAGTTATTGCCGATAAACTGCGCTTCTCAACAAAAGGGCGTAATTGCTATGAAGATACGCTCTTTTGTTGTTGTACTTTTTTTTACATCGTATTTTTTACCTTATAGTTACGGCTATGGAACCCTACACTGAGCATGGTCCGACATGCTCTTGGCCAGTTTTTTTTGAAATAGTTTATTTTTTTAAGTTCTTCTTCTTTAATATTTCTTCTGCACTATTAAAAATTAAGACCTTATATAACCAACATGACATGTAGGTACCTATTTAACAAATTGCATTAGTCATATCCATATTAATATTGAGATCGCTACTTCAGATCCGGTCTCTACTGATCACTTTAATCCCTTTGTGGTAGCACATCACATTAGTGGAAAATTTCATGGTAATCATGACCTAAATGATTGTACAGTGATGTCTATAAATGGCGAGTGATTGTATCGGCAGTAATACTTGTCTATAAACCGAGGAGGGTACGGTTATACTAATCGCACGAGATTGTACGGTTTGATGCTTAGTTATCGCCTTCTGTACTCATTTCTAAGTTCACAACACACTTAATAGAAAGTAAAGTTTAACATCAATATTAAAATATATATATATTAAAAAGAACATAGGATGTTTCTCAAAGCCAAACTTGGATACAAAATTACATTTCAATGCTCCCGCAGCTTTTGCATCTTTTATATATTTTCTTTTATATATATTCTAATTTTTAAACAACGTAACAGCTCATTGTAATATACCTAACAATTTAAACGGATTTAATGGCGTATCTTAGTTAATTTGCCTTAACTCAATGAACGGTGTATTTTTTTTAACCTAGAGTCTTTTACTTAATATTATGTTCTCATCTCGAAATAAGTCAGTAAGATTTCTTGTGGCCCTTTTTTCTTATCAGTATAGGTACCTTATTTATTCCGATATGCTGGTGATTTCTAAAGTTAGGGTATTAAGCCCTTCTGGCATACGTGGAATCGTCTCGCTTTAGGCCCACTTGGCATGTATTTATTTAAACACCTCTATTGGAATTTATATTTTTCATGGGTTTTGCTCAGTCTACTGGCGACCAGGAACGTTGTAAAGGATTAAGAAACAACGAGGATATAAAATTAAGCAGTTCGCGGAAACCGAACAAAATATAATGTATATAGTCATTGTAAACATCACTATCACTTTTTAATAATTTATGTAACTGTTCTATTTTGACATAGGTCGCTTGAATTGCGAAAACCAATTTATTCAATTTTCTTAAAACTGTACTGTACAACATGTACTGGGAGGGGACGTACGATTTCCAAGAGATTTTGTACGAAGAAACTGCAGGTAAAAGCTAGTGATCCAGCAATCACCCCATAGATCTGACTTAAGGTTTAATATTCTTGATACGAAAGCTATAAAACGGTCAATTGTCCAACTATCCCTGTGTACTCGAAGATAATTTATAGCAAAAGCACAACTTTCGAGACGTTATCGGCCGCCCGATCGGACAACTGGTCGTACTTAGCCGATATATCCCTTCAAGGAGCTAACGAGACCACTTTATGGCGCTCACATTATGCTATCATCCGACACCGTTTATCACATTTGCAGTTTTAATTAAGATTCTAATCAACATATTTTGTAGATACTACTGTTCTAAACTCCTGGTTTAACTACGTTTAACGTTATTGAACATTAACGGTTAAATAATGCGGATAGGAAGCTGTAAATTGTATGCAACTGGTACGTAATTATATTTGATAGTATCTGCTTTATTTTCCTTTTTGGCATTGAGAGTTGAGACGTAATAGAGGTCCGCACAAACTAATTCCCAGACATCGTGAACAGGGCCCGCAGGTCCATTTTCCATGTATTCTGGTCAAAAACGATCCGTAACGGAGAATTTTGAACGCAGTGGTAAGCACCAACGCAACTGGAGATACGTTGGATAGGTACTATTCGACAGTGAGTGAGCACAAATTCAGAATACCGCTTACGAATGACAGCCACCGAAGGCACGAGGTAGACCTGGACAGGTAGTACAAGAAGGCCGTGTCATATCTCGCGCGCGACACAGCATGTGAAACCCAATGAAAACTTGCGACGCAGCGCAATGTAACTATGCGCGTTCTCATTGACTACTACTACCTGTTCTGCGGCACGGGAGATTTGTCGCGGCTGTCTTGAGCTAGCCAAGCTGGTTGAGACATGGTAGCGCTCTTTTGAAAGCCAGCTTGAACAGAGGAAATGGAGTGACGTCAATAATGCTGCTGGGGACTTGAGGACAGAAAGACGTATCGTGATCTTGTGGAGAGTCTGTACCATTTCGGTCCTATAGGAACAATGAATGTATATACCCTCGACCAAATTAGCTATATGTTGTGACCATGATGGTATACTCCCTTCCATTTGTGTAAGTGTTTATCCCATCAAAAACATTAAGAACATGTAAAAAGATGCAAGTCTCGCACGCAACGCAGTTCACCGAAAAAAAAAAGTTTTGAGATATAATTTTAAACCAAGACAGTACCCTGGGTCATCATTCATTTACCCGGGGAGGATTCTTTATTTGAGAATTATAAAATATGTTCCTCCATAAAAATAATTTTGTATATCTATATTCTATATCAATGGTACCTTTGAAATGTTTTATAGTCTAAAGAGATTACGAAGAACCGCCTTTTTGAAGTCCTTAATTGAAAAGAGTCTGATGAGAATTTTAGCGAAGTATGGCAAACTAAATGGTTGAGTGCACATTTACCATTAATCTTCTTCGATTTTAGATAATTCCGTAGTTGCGGTGGAAAGCGGACTAACTGGCATGTTAGCTATCCCCGGGCCCCGATTGATACAGATAAGAGGCATTGTTGAGTACAATATGTTTTCCACTCGGATAGCCAGCGTCTAGGTATTCCATATAGTTCATATCTTATTCGGGAAAAGAGAACTGCTTATAAGTCGTTTCATCTCAACAGTATGTTGTTATGTTTTATATTATCTCTAAGTTCGACGAGAAATTTGTTATAACCTATATGAAGGGTACACGGAAAGAACATGTCTAGTCACCTAAGTGACTATTTGAGTTATAGCGGTTTGAAAGTTAGCCGTTGGCAGCAACTATATACTACGGCAACCATCTCTAAAAGTTAAAAATATATATGACGAAGTGAACAAATAGCTTAGCCGACCGGTCTCAATCATTGTTACTATTTGGGCGCATATATCAAGGAAACATTCGGAAATGGACACACTCCGCTACGTCAACTAATCACTTAGGTTTATGGGAACACACTTGCCACTAAATTACTGTGATTTAAAACCAGTTTAAGAGCCAATGGATTAGTTCGCGAACACTTCAGCTTCTGTCTCAACATATCACGCCAAGCACGCGCGCGTTTCTCTAGCTGTCAAACCACTGTCAAATGTTCAACGAAAAAACTCCATTCGGGCTACTGAATTACCCGCTCTCAAATGATTATAACATGTTTCCATTATTGATTACGATTTTAAATTGGATTTTGACTACTAATTAAATCCACGCTTCGTCACGGCCACCCTGCATAGTCACACGTCCTCGTGTGTAAATCTATTTCCCGTACACTTAGCATTTATGACTGAATAATAGACAATGGTTTATACCATACGCCACTCGGTCACCCTGACTAACATTCGACTAAATTCATTTTACCCCTTAGATCAATTTGTACACCAATCACACAGTCATGTCAATGTCAAACAGGCTTGTCAATGTCAAACAGGCTCGTAAATGTCAAATAGGCTCGTAAATGTCACACAGGCTCATCAGTGCCACACAGGCTCAGCAATGCCACACAGGCTCATTAATGCCACACAGGCTCATCAATGCCACGCAGGCTCATCAATGCCACACAGGCTCATAAATGCCACACAGGCTCATCAATGCCACACAGGCTCATCAATGCCACACAGGCTCATCAATGCCACTCAGGCTCATCAATGCCACACAAGCATGTAAAGGCCACACAGGCTCATCAATGCCACACAGGCATGTAAATGCTACACAGGCTTCATATGCCACACAGGCTCGTCAATGCCACACAGGCATGTAAATACCACACAGGCTTCATATGCCACACAGGCTCGTCAATGCCACACAGGCATGTAAATGCCACACAGGCCACTCAATACCACACAGGCTTGTAAATGCCACACAGGCTTCATATGCCACACAGGCTCGTCAATGCCACACAGGCATGTAAATGCCACACAGGCCACTCAATGCCACACCGGCTTGTAAATGCCACACAGGCCGTTCACTGCCACACAGGCCATTCAATGCCACACAGGCCGTTCAATGCCACACAGGCCGCTCAATGCCACACAGGCCGCTCAATGCCACACAGGCTTGTAAATGCCACACAGGCCGTTCAATGCCACACAGGCCGTTCAATGCCACACAGGCCGTTCAATGCCACACAGGCCGTTCAATGCCACACAGGCCACTCAATGCCACACAGGCCGCTCAATGCCACACAGGCCACTCAATGCCACACAGGCTTGTAAATACCACACAGGCCGCTCAATGCCACACAGGCCGCTGCCACACAGGCCGCACAATGCCACACAGGTAGCGATGAAAATGGCGAAAGATTCATGTTGTTTCTTTCGAAATTTTGTATCTTTCCTATAAAATACAAGTAACTTTCGAATAAAACAAAACTGACGTTTGTCTGACAAATACAATCATACACGTATAATACCTGTTTTATACTGTGTATTTTACATGTTAAATATGTATTATAATCAGAGCCCGCACTTGTCAATCTTGTCATGCCTTTGACGCAAAATTGACTTCACGATCACGTCACATAGAGGCCATAGAGCATAGATTAACGACAATTTATAAGTATTTCGTCATAAATGATAATTTCAACCTCTTTAGTTAACTGATATCGAGATATAGTCTGAGCGGAATGAAAAGTCACCTGTTTGTATGAGAGCCAATACATTCCGAGTCACTATTCATAATATAATATAATAATGCGAAAAATACAATGTATTTTACATGTAAAAAAACTTAAACTTGCGAAAGATTCAATCGAAGATCCGCAAGGAAAGATACTGTATTTTATTGAAAAATACAGAGGTATTTGAAAGATACATGTATCTTTCATGTAATTTTCATCGCTACACACAGGCTTGTAAATGTCACAAAGGCTCGTTCATGCCACCCAGGCTTGTGAATGCCACACAGGCCGCTGCCACATAGGCCACACAATGCCACACAGGCTTGTAAATGCCACAAAGGCTCGTTAATGCCACACAGGCTTCATATGCCACAAAGGCTCGTTAATGCCACACAGGCTTGTTACGCCACACAGGCTTGTCACGCCACACAGGCTTACAGTGCCACACAGGCTTGTCGGTGCCACACAGGCTTGTCGGTGCCACACAGGCTTGTCGGTGCCACACAGGCTTGTCGGTGCCACACAGGCTTGTCGGTGCCACACAGGCTTGTCGGTGCCACACAGGCTTGTCGGTGCCACACAGGCTTGTCGGTGCCACACAGGCTTGTCGGTGCCACACAGGCTTGTCGGTGCCACACAGGCTTGTCGGTGCCACACAGGCTTGTCAGTACCACACAGGTCCACTAGATTGGTTAATACCACCCTAATGTCAAACACATTTTAATCTAATTTTATTTTAAGATATGACATGGTGAATCAATGGACTATCCCTGTTATTATTTACTAACATGACTATTATCCTATGCACTCCCATTACTCTGACACATGTGTATACTAACCCTGTGAATTTATTGACCCATAGTCATTGCCTTTTAGAATACTCTTTCATTATAGCATGTGTGAATTATCAAAGCTAGGGAATTTAGATATTGACATGTAAAAGTTTACTTCACTTATTCCATTAAATGTTTCAATTTTCCTAACATGAAATGCAACTTATACTGCAATTATAATTTGAGTAATAATCTAATTAGATTTAATCATGATCACAGACATAGAAAAGAGGAGAGCACATTACATCTAAACATGTAATTATTACTTACCGGTTCCACATTGCTGAATTTAGAACTTCCGTTTTAATTTAATTCATAAGAACTCCTAAGCTGATGATGAACTCATAATGTACTTGACATAGGGTATGCAAATAATCATGTACCACTGCACAGTGCCAGTACGGGGACCACAGCCCGCTCACTCCCATCCGAGAACTAGCCCGCACCAAGCCCGGGGCTGATGGGCACACTCACGGGCAATGATTATGTACCTACTGACCATTTCTACTAAAAGTTATCAGAGAGAGAGAGAGAGAAGTTAATTACTTACTATTATCCAAGTGCTCAATCATCAAATATGATAATTCCACAACCTTACCAACAGAAGATTTCTTAGTGACTCGATTTCCCAACCTCTACTGTAGTCGACAGCCAGATGATTATCAAGATAAAACTTGGATTATGCTATTTCTGGATCAGCAGCGTATGAATCTTGTAATGTATCGCTTGAATCAAGTCAACTTTCCTTGTTGCATACCAAAAGGAGATTCCCATCGTTTGCACTCATACTTATGTGAAATATGTTCACTCTGATCTGTATGACTTCCGAGATTCCTTGGGTAATCCCACTTCTGATGACGAAGTGAACAAATAGCTTAGCCGACCGGTCTCAATCATTGTTACTATTTGGGCGCATATATCAAGGAAACATTCGGAAATGGACACACTCCGCTACGTCAACTAATCACTTAGGTTTATGGGAACACACTTGCCACTAAATTACTGTGATTTAAAACCAGTTTAAGAGCCAATGGATTAGTTCGCGAACACTTCAGCTTCTGTCTCAACATATCACGCCAAGCACGCGCGCGTTTCTCTAGCTGTCAAACCACTGTCAAATGTTCAACGAAAAAACTCCATTCGGGCTACTGAATTACCCGCTCTCAAATGATTATAACATGTTTCCATTATTGATTACGATTTTAAATTGGATTTTGACTACTAATTAAATCCACGCTTCGTCATATATATTATTTTAAGATATTCACTTGTAATCAAGTGATAAGTTATAGTTTATTGCGAGCTCTACATTTTGAGATTAAAATCTCATTTTCAAAAAAAAGTGACTAGACATGTTCTTTCCGTGGACCCTTCATATGTTAATAGGTTGAATGAGTATCTATAGAATACGAGTACCATGGAATTGGAGTTTGGAATACCAAATGATTAACATATTAAAGGACAATGATCAATGATCATTCCTGACCAGCCCACTCGACCATTTTGTATAACTTTCGTTTTCTCTGTACTTGATTAATTACGCGATCGTCCAAAAACGGTTTGAGCGAGCGTACAAGCATTACTCTTAGTTGAAGCTATGTTAAAATATAATGGACGTTAGTCCTCATATTTTTTAAGTTGAAATTTACGTGTTGATTAGCGACAGGTGTATCTCACAGCCCTCTGTACTAGTCCGAATGAATGGAAATCGTTCACAGAATAAGTTTTCTTTTCAAAACGGCCTTTCAGGTGTTAGAATAAGAATCAAAATTCCTTGTTGGCATATCGTTCGTGTTTATTACAATGTAGCATACCAATGACGACTCAATAGTACATTACTACAGAGGCCAGGAAGTGAGGGGTTGCCGGTCGCGTACATATAGATGGCCGAGCGAACGGGAGGCCAGATAGTTACGAGGCTGACAACCCCATTTCACGCCGAGGTATATACATACCTCGCGTAAAAGCACTATACTAGTGCTTTTCTCAGATATGCAATGAAATAAATTAAAAACACTCCAAAAAATCAAACTTTATTTTCTAGAAACACTAAAAATAAAGTAGACAAAAAATAGAATTACAGAATGTAAAATGTTCAATTTCCTTTCTAAAATCTGTTTCAGTATACAATTTACCGCGAATATTTAGATGAAATATTTTAAATGTATATTATTGTAGTTAAGTTTGCAATTTAAAATTATTGGGAATTGTATGTATTTGTAATTTATATAAATAAAACTGCAAAATATAGCAAAAATCGTTTATTGTTTTTTAATGGCTGAACGCCGTGATGCCGTGTCACAAATGAATGTGGAATGGAAATTAAAAAAAACACATTAGGCCGGCAATGTTGTATGAAATTCGATTAAATGCCAAGAGTTAAGCCGCACCGGAAACTAGGGACTCTGCGGCCTATTAGGCACGTAATTTCAACATTTTATTGCATGTTTGAGAAAATCATTTTTGCGACTCGCCCGAGTTACGGCGATGTAATGCGAGTAAAAGAAACTTATGCCCTAAAAAGTGTGACGAATCGAACAGACGGATCCATTCAGAAGATGTTTAGTTAGATAACTGAAGTACAAACTAGTTAGACATAATACATGTTGCGTAAGGAAAAGTATTTGGTCGGTTTCAGCAGTTTCTTCACTTTATTTGCATTAATATTTAACGAGAGAAGTGAATCGTGTATACCGCGTCGAAACATATAACGATGAATATAAGCTTTAATTCATTATGAAACTAAAAAATATTCTCGAGGCTGAGTCTGGTTTGATAAGTTGTCGCAACCTGCCCTTACGTTATAGCAAATTACCTTTTACCCGCGGCTTCGTCTGCTATATTATTACTACGTTATTTCGTAACAAACATTCAAACTTCGAAACATCTTCTCACAGACTTTGAAGTTCATAATATTGATAGGATAGCATAATTGTAAGACAACAATGCCTTTTGAACCGCACGGTCAAAACGCTCCGGGAATCGTCCATCATCAGCGTGAAAGCGCCCTAAAAGGTCTAGTTGAGATACTGCTTTGTTTGGTAAATTTACTGTGCTGCAGCGCGGAGCGTTTCAACCGCAATTTTTAGGGTTCCGTACCAAAATGGTAAAAAAGGAACCCTTATGGTGCGACTCTGTCTGTCTGTCTGTCTGTCTGTCTGTCTGTCTGTCTGTCTGTCTGTCTGTCTGTCTGTCTGTCCGTCTGTCACAGCAAGATATCTCAGGATCTACTGATGCTATCGACTTGAAATTTGGAATAGTGTTAAGAACCGCTAACCCGAGCTTATGGGATGTAAAAAAAGTCTTGTAACTTTTTTACTTTTTTTTTAAAGGGGTCCGTAATGAGACTTTGTAAATTGAAATTAGGGCTATTATATCGAGTGGGGTATCAAATGAAAGGGCTTGATTTGTAGATTAAAACACTATTTTTGTATTTTTTTTTTAATAAGTAGTTTTTGATTTATGGCGAAAAACGTTAAAAAAAATACCATTCCCCCCCTATTATCTTCGAAGTTACTGAACAGAAAAATCTGTAATAATTACCAATTATTAATGTCGTCCTATATATTACAGGAAAAATAAAACGGTTTTCCTAACTTGCACCGTTTTTGAGAAATTTGCAAAAATCTTATCACATACTTATTTGCTCCTACTAAACTAATCGCCATATAGTTTTTCTTGAATTATTCATGTATCTACTTATGAGTTTGTACGGAACCCTCGGTGCGCGAGTCCGACTCGCACTTGGCCGGTTTTTCTTTGTTACTTAGCCAATATTGGTAGGATAAGAACAATTATATCACCTATGTATTTAGTTGCTAAATAGGTGATATACAGGGCCAATTCTACTCTAAATGCAGTACTAGCTAGACATGTGTAAGTAATGCGCGTAATATCACAAATGAGATATCACTCGAACGCGTGATGTTGCATTACGCATTACTCCGAGAAATCAAGCATCACTCCAAACATCACTCTAAATAACATTGCCCGAGCGCGAGTGAGAGCGAGGACCGAGTGAAGCGCGCGTAATAGCAGTGTTGCCAACTCCGAATTTCATTCAATGCTAAAATTTTGCTGAAATTCTGCTAAAATTATGCTAAAACTTGATAAGTTCTGCTAAAAAATATGCTAAATGAAAAAAAGCATTATTCTTTCAAATTTAATGTATTGTGATTATTACAGCTTTACAATAATCCTTTTTGTGGCCCATACTTTTTGTGTGTGAGCTTACTATGGGACTAGTTCGATTTGTGTAAGATTGTCCCCTAATATTTATTTATTTATACTAAACTTTCAGCAAAAAAATTGCTAAAGATACCTAAGTAAATTAACAATGTATTAATCGACATTTTTTTTTTATATTGCAATTAAAGTAACTTTTTTACTACAGCATACAAACATCATCATCATCAACTGTTCAAAGGTTAACTGAAAGAGATCCCTTAAAGAGATAAGTTTACCTTAGTACATATACCTTTATTTTGCAACCCTGTTCTGTACTTTGTTTTATTTTATACAATAAAGTGTTTACATAAATACTTACAATTATAATGTCAACAGAGATATAGTGTACTATAAAATTTCTAAATGTAAAAAATTATACCAAAAATTATGCTAAATGTAAAAAATTATGCCAAAAATTATGCTAAATGCTAAATGTAAAAAAAATCTGCTAAACCAGTCCAAATTATGCTAAATTTAGCACTGATTCTGCTAAATTGGCAACACTGCGTAATAGTTTCAAAAGACGCCCTAGACTCCAGAGAACACGCGCTGCGTGATGTAGGTGATAGCTGTGATGTTGGTATCTCACGCGCGCCCGCGCTACTGCGTATCGTCATCGACTATGTAGGGGTGATGTTTGGAGTGATGTGATATCTCAGTGTGATATTACGTTTTCGGAAAAGTGATGTGATATAGCATTACTTTTTGAGGCACTGTTTCGCGCATGTCTAGTACTAGCATAACAAGAAATACATTAACATCAACTACTTGTGGTAACTACAATTAAAATAAATCCATAATTTGTGATTCGCGCTTGTCTATGGAACAAACAATCGTGGTTAAACGTCATATTGCAGTTTTAATGCAGTCAGCCTTTAAGTATCTAGTTTATATCCCCGGCACCTGCACTTCCCCTGATGGTATGGTAGATGCTCTGGTTATTAATACACGGGTGATCGTCAACTATCAGCTGACCCGCATGTTCCTTTACCCTCATTTAGCCGTGTCATTTAGTTAAAAAAAAATCCCGCATTGCTGTTTGCACGATTAATATCTAGTAAATACATACTCGTAATATCAGACCTAGATTCAAAAGTAATTCCAAGAAACTCGACGGTATTTAGGGTACCAGGTTAAACCTTACCTATGTTTAAGAATACTATGAATTTCTTAAAACATTATTAAGCAAAATAATTATAACATATACCTACAATTTAAAAATGATGTTTTAGTTACTGAGTCGTGTTTAAAAATATTGGATCGTGTTATAAATTGTCGATTGTATCTTGTCACTTGTGTCATCGTTGTAGCAATTTTTGACACTAACCATGCCCCCTATTCAACAGTTGACATAACAACGCGAGTGTCGACTGCCATGAGATTGTATTATACTATTAACATAACTGGAACCGTGATCTGAATGACACGCGCTTAATCAGCGTCTTGATTTCCTTAATAAAGCACAAGGGAGCGCCAGAATTATTTGTGGTGACTGATGACGTGATGGTGTTTAAATCGGTTCAAACCTAATCGTAAGCCATTAAGCTTATTGAAAATTTAGGCTTCGTTTTTATACACTCACGGACAGTGAATTCGGGTCATTTTCTTTATAATTGTTCATAGAAAATGACCCGAATTCATTGTCCGTAAGTGTATATGAAAGCAAGAAAATCAATATTTAGTAAACATTATCGTGGCGTACAGTTCGCACCATGCGTATACACAAATTTTCATTCAATTAGTAGTCATAACGCGTTTATTGCAATCAATCGCAGTTATTATGAAGATACTATTGATGTTTCAGATACGCGTAGGTTTGTTTCCATTTCGTATCGTGATTTAATCATAATCGCCACCCATACTGCAGGTATTGCGATGAGATTCTATACACAACGACCTTGGCCTAGACAGCTAAGACTGTCTGAAGCAAAGGTAGGCAGAGAGGGCAAAGTAACCGAATATTTCGAAATCTTATTTAAACAAGTCTTGTTTAAGGACATTGCGACAGCGTTGATAGTGCAACCGCTATCGCTATTTCGTTTGTTTACTTTTGAAAAATAATATCACATTTGTCATCATTTTATTTTAAGTTTATATTATAATTATTAAACCAATGTTAAATTCAAACGTTACTAATTTTTGTGCAGGTTGAAATGGAATAATATTTATTCGGATAATACCTATATTATTTGTTTATTTATTTATTAATACATGTTAACACGACATTACTGTAAAAAAACCAATGCGTCATGAAACGTAGAAATAAAATATCTATCTAGGCGACGAAACGGCGTGGCCCCGTTACATCGTCGTCTCCGGTGTAGGATTCGGCAGGTTGCCCCGGAACCGTCGAAACACGACACCCTTCGGCCAGAAGTCAGCACATGCGATGGTTTCTTGCAGCGGCCGCGGCACGCGCACCACAAACGAGCTGAAGTGCACATAGTGGCGCGAACGCAGCTGGAACACCCTCAGCGAGAAGCCGGTCTTTTGACGAACGTACTCCGCCACCTCATCACAGAACATATGACAGAATGTAAAATTTTGTCGTTTAGGTACTCTTCGAATTTGCTGATCTTTTTGGTGGAACAGGATGTTGTAGCTGACATACGATTTATCTAGATTCTAGACCTAGATGAACCAGTGCGACATAACAATTTCGTATAGGTATATGATATGAGGTCAGGTTACTGTACTGAGGTGCTCTTCCCACATATGCGTTATCGTGTTTTTACTTATGTATTCATGCATGCAGAACCGGTACCGATTTGTAATTTGTCGCCGATTGTTTCAGACCCTTCTTATTGCAAAAGGTGAGTGGAAGGGGAGTGGAAGGGGATACGAGCTGTCTCTTCATAGTTTTGACATTATGACAAACAATGAGGCAGATTCGTTACGGTTTGCGACATGAAGTTGCACAAGCAATCTCTCGTAGTTATAGTTACGTTTTAGGCTGATAAGGTTTTGTGTCATTTACAGTAGTGCAAACGTACCCGTGCTAGCTACCCTATTATAAAATGTGTCGCACACTTCATGAATTCTGGAACCAAATATATTGCAAGTCAGAAGTTACCGATCGATTGATTAGATTTCATGTTTTTTTTGCACATTAAAGTATGCAAAGCTCAACATACGTTTACAGGTTGATTCATGAGAGCTGGCGCGGATTTTGTATGCAAATAGTGCTTATTTCATACTAAATCCGCACCAGCTCTTGTGAATCGGCCTGTTCATCCCCTTTATTACCATTTAACTGGTGTGTCTATACGTAATTGAAAAGTAGTACAACTATCATGCAGCCCTTAAGCTGGTTTATGTTTATGTATCCTTAATAATAGATTTAAGGCAATAGTAGTGTCTCATAAAAAGCTAGAGCCGCCTGTACAACTGGATAACCTTGCTTTGCGGTCTCCGATCTATCAGGTTCTATAACCCTACTATATTTATAGTGGGCGCATTCAGCTTCTCTTCCCATGACTTTTTGTATTTTTATTTTGAACTTTGTTAAAAATAGTATAAAGGCGTTTCTTGTTTTTATTTATGGGACAGAATTAACTTGACATCTCGACGGAGAATATATGTGTAACCATAAGCGCATTTTAGCACGATGTAGTTCGATGAAAATACCAGTTTTATCAGAAACATTACTTGTAGTTTTTGTTGTGTTGTGAAGCATCTGCGAATTTCTTTTTTCCATAACTAGACGCTTGGTCGGCAAGGGTTTGTTTTTTGTGCGCGCATGTGCTCATTATTGAATGCAATATGGTCTGTAAATTGAGGCAAAAACGTATTTACCCACTTATTTAAAATAAATTGACTGCAAAATAAGGCGATGGCGGCTTTGGCTATGATGTAGATAGATGGACGGTTTGTTAATAATTTTCATATTAATGAGATCAAAATAATGACCGCCTTTCTTCCAAAGTTGGTTATAATTTGCTATTTTAATTGTTAATTTTATTTTAGAGAATAGAGCAAAAAAATATCTAAAAAAATATATTAAAATTTGAGATAAAGACAGGTGACAAAGGATCTACATTTCCTTTTTTGGTCTTGCACATTTGTTGTTATGACTCATGATGCAGTCTGAAGGCAACTAATATTGCAGCTGCATAATTATTATTGACCGATGTAAGAGTTAAAGCACATGTTAGTTAATAAACTACATTTTTAATTTATCCGCCTGTAAGGGTCGTTGAAACTTAATTAAAAGCTGAATCTAAGACTACAGTGTTCAATCTTGTCGAGCGTCGCAATGGCTATGGCTACTTACATTTTTTTTAAGTTCTGCTAGTCCCTCAAGAGGATACGTTATTATTTTTTTCTACTCCTGTACTTTTATCTGCCTTTTACTTGGTCACGAACACTAATATAAGAACATACATAATATGAGTTCAGAGAAGTCTATACTCTATTCCCCATAAAAGCACTTGTGTCTTTATAGTCGCAAAAAGATACTGCTAGCAGCCCCAGACTTCTAAATCTAGGTTAAACTTAGGTCAAGGATTACGCATTCAATGCTAACTTTACAATAAAAATGCACAACTACCAACTTAACAAACAAATAAATTCCTGCGGTTTTTAAGAAAAACAAAACTTTCCGAACTAAATTCTTTGATGCTAACATAAAAAAAATATCGTCACTGAGTGTCACTAGCGAGTATACGGCAAATTAAAAACAAAGTTTACCTTAGATACATACTTATCATATTGTTAGTCATTCATTTTATGTCACATTTGCCTTGTTTGCGTGCTATGTGTAATTTAGTACCTATTTTATATTTTAAAACCTAGTCGTAGAAAAAGTATTGTATGCAACGTTGTATAATTAAGTCAAAAAACGCTCATGGTGTCTCTATTTGCGATACTCGCCGCCGCGGCGGCTCGTATCACAACCCACGCCATTCGCAGTTTTTGACTCTGCTAATACAACTGTTGCATAAAATACTATTATTTACATTAACATTGACCCTGTTCATAACTTAGTGACACACTAAGGTATGTTGGAGTAAGATCGGTTTAGTCTTGTGGTTAATAGATAATTAGGGCTTGCAATTATTCGACTTTTTCAAATATTCGAATATTCGAATATGATTTTGTAGATATTCGAATAATTCGAATATTATTCGAATACTACCAAAAAGTATTAAAAATTCGTTTTTCTTAGTATTTTTTGTGAAAAACATGTTAGAAGAGATATTTTTTACGCTGCGATTACCTTAAGACTAATCAAACTTAATTAGTGTTACTCAAAACCTATTTATTACATTAAAAAAAAGGCGATCGCTCAAACCCATCCAACTACAGGCCGATATCCATAACCTCTCTGTTCTCGAAGATAATGGGAGTCCATTATCAACTGCCAGCTCCTTCGGTACCTAGAGGACCACCAGTTGCTTAGTGACCCCCAATACGGTTTCCGTAAAGGCCGCTCAGCTGGTGATCTTCTGGTCTACCTAACACATCGTCGGGCACAGGCGATCGAGACTAAGGGTGAAGCATTGGCCGTTAGTTTGGACATGGCGAAGGCTTTTGATTGGGTTTGGCACAAAGCACTTCTTTCGAAGTTTCCATCTTATGGGCTTTCCGAGATATTATGCGAATGGGTCAGTAGCTTTCTAGCAGCCAGATGCATAAAGGTCGTAGTTGACGGTGAGTGCTCTGAATCCATGTCTGTGAATGCTGGTGTCCCGCAAGGCTGTGTGCTATCGCCTACGTTGTTCCTTCTGCATATCAACGACATGCTGCAAATCTGTGGCATTCACTGTTATGCAGATGACAGCACGGGTGATGCCTCCTACACCGGCTACGCCAATATTTCTCAGGATAACGCCATCGAGAGCCGTAACAGACTTGTGTCTGAAATTGAAATTTCCCTAAAAGAAGTTTCAGAATGGGGTCTACTTAATCTACTCCGTTTTAACCCTACGAAGACAGGTTTGCCTTGCATGACTGAACTGTGGAATAAATTGTCGCCTGCAGTGTTTCCGTTTTCTCGTTTGCCCCCTATTTCATAAAAAAATCCTTAGGGGGAGTTATGTCGGACTCACCCCCTCAGAAGGAGAAGACATACCCACTAAAACCACCTGGACCCGAGTTACCTGAGAATAGCAATCTGTCTAAGAGTTCCCCACACATGCTCTGAAGGTCATACTCTGGTGGCATGGACGTTAATCAGGTGGGGCGACACGGCCTTTCATGCAACAGAAGCGCCGGCCACATGGAAGCTCCGTAGAGCCCTGGTGCACATGCTGGTGCAACGTGTCCACAAGCCCTGGTGGGTATAGTTAGTTGGCTGCATTCCGCTTTCAGGCAACCTTTAACAGGCCGGTTCAGCGTATAACCAGTCCCAAATCATAAAGCTGTCTCGTCACCGCTTTTTTGTACTTTAACTAAATTGATAGGTTTATCCTCGTAAAACCCGTTTCCTAAAATTAGGATATTTTGCTGAAGTAATTTTCGAGTTTATTAAGATAAGAATAGAATTCTAATTTCATAAATGCTCCCCTGCTCATCACCCCCTCATGGGCCTCACGAGGATATTAGTTTTAGAAATTTTAACTAACTGGTCCATGCTTCGAGAGATCCCAGAGCTGGCGCATACTTCTCCCAAAATATTGTCCTTGCGATTAAGAAAATAATGACGCATGCAAAAACAATACCATACCACAGGCTGCAGCTCAGCCTAGAGAGGATATTCTATTTTTTAATTTAATCAGTGTTGTTTATAGCGTAAAAAGTTACGCTGCGCCATTTTAGGTATATTTAGTTTGAAAAAATTTAATTGATTACTTTATCCTTCTTTATTATGTCCTTTGTTAGCATTTTAATTTAAATTCATGTTGTTGTTAATTCGGTCAATAATAAAAACATAAAATCAAAAAAAAATAGGTAGTAAAATTATTCGAATACCTTGCCAGGTATTATTCGAATAGCAAAATTAGCCGAATATTCGAAGAATTCGAATATTCGAATTGCAAGCCCTATGGATAATATAAGCCTGGTATCTTAATTTAGCGTCAAACAAAATACGAAGCAAACTTTTATTTATATGTATATATACCGCGTATCTCATTGTAGAAAAGATAAAAATAATGCAAATATCAATCAGGTTGCTTTCCCACGACTTGATACATTAATTTACTACGGAAGCTCTAGTACCTAATCTGCATAATGCAAAGTAAGCGAATTCCGTGAAAGTTACAGATATGGGTACAGATATGGTTGAATCGTAACCACGATTCCACAAATTAACTGTGAAAAATTATTATCGCTTGTATCGGAATCAAATCAAGATGTTACCATTTTTGGTGAAATTCTCCGTGGCCATTCGTTAGGTTTGCGCAGTGTAGTGAAATGATCGGCCTCAATATGTGATGACATACATTTGTCTAGAAATCGTTGCTTAATCTGGATGACTTGAAATAATTGAAAATACTGTTATTGAAGCTCATAAACTATTCTGTGGTTATGGCAGAAATTCTTTGGCTTCTCTAGACGATGAAACAATTGCTAAATTGTAAACTGAATGAAAACAAAATACCGTAGGGATATAATCACTAATCGGTACATCAAACTAAAAGGGTTATGTTAACTGATTTCTTCGTACGGAATGTAACAAGATGCTTGTCAGGAAGAACGCAAACCGCATCTTAAGCTATCTTGTAAGGAATTTCGCAAGTTCCTTGTAGCCGTAGCCTCTGTGGTCCGAGGAAGGCAATGTTTAGTTTACGTAAAAGTGAAGCGCTAATGTCCGTAGTTACCGCAACTATGGATGGATAATGAACGCCCAGTGTCGAGGTGTCGGTGGGATAACGACGTATTAGCTGGGATCATCGTGTTAAAGTGATTGAACCCTATGGTTTGTCTGTGCGTGCGCATTAAATTCCAAGTTCAATTCCGTGTCTGTGCATGAATAGCTTATAAAAAAATGCTGTTAATGTCGACGTTTTCAATAAAGTTTTACATCTTTCTTGTGAGTTGACCGTTGACACGTAACGCCGTTTGGCGTACCTATTATTAAATTTATTTGCACGTTTACGAGTTAATTGTCATATTAGCCTCCAGGAAGCGTTTCACACGAACAGTCGTGTGCATTACGCCGCAGCTGTTGGCTACTTCACCGATTGCCATTGTTTGACGTAATGTGTAACTGTTGCCTCATGATTCCGCGATGGCTTGCGAAGAAATCCTACTACTTCAGGCGCCGTTAGTCATTAACGTTTTAATTCCGAGTGTATTTTATTGCTAATTACTCGTTATGCTACCTTGTAATTAAAACTTCGAACAATACCGACAAATGCATTGTGCTCTCTCAGTTTATCTGTGCATGAGTTGGTGTTAAGTTTTTTTTCATCACACTTGCTTGTAAATGGTGTTGTTACACGTAGGTTCTGCGGGCCGTAAATGACCTAATACGCCCTAGGGCGTAATTTTTTTTTTATTTGAATACGCTGGTTCTGTTTTACTCTTATTTGTCATGTTCAAAGGAAACGCCAACTTACTTTTTTAACTTTTATCACTGAAATATTTATTTAAAGAGATCTGTTCGTGCAAATACATGTAAACACATATTTCGGTAACATTTATTAAATGCTTAAATAGTGTATTTCAGTATTTTGCAAATATAAAATCAACTAAAACGGCCGTTTTAGGTCTTAACCACTATGATTTCCGAACGTGACTTGACATTCGCATTATCTATGGATATGTCACTTTCTGTTTTAAAATTTTCTTCTCATACTGGGTGGATTAGTAAGGTTATTTCTTTTTCATCACACTTGCTCGTAAAGGGTGTTATAACACGCGGGCTTATAGACCAGCTCGAGCCGATTTACCTCCCGTGGGTTATAAAAATCTATAACTCCCACGGGAGGAAAAACTGTATGAAAATCTATAACTCCCGTGGGAGTTATGAGTTTAGTTTTAAAATATAGAACCAACCCGTACGTCACTTCAGACTAAGGAGGTTTCAAATCAGCCAAGGTTTATTTCACATCTTCAAAATTTGGCTACAAAACCAATTTTAGAGTATATAAAACTTATATGGTATATTTTACTATTATTTCAGTAATTTTTGCAATTATTTTAATGCAATTAAATTAATTTAGTTAAAATTTTATTTTGAAAATCGGTACAATCTGGCGGCATTGCCTGTCAAGTTTAAAAACTAAACGCAGTTCTTAGCATTATCTGTGGAAGACTATATTGAGAAATGTTGACAGCTGAAGTTGTCTCTTAGCGGGTGCGTTTAGTTTATTTGATTTTTATGTTTTATTTTTTTTCCTCGCAAATGTGATGAAAAACATTGTGTGTACCACGGGCAGTAAGGTGATTACAAACTCGAGTCATTAAAAGCCCTCCGCCTACGGCGTCGGGCTCTTAATAGACTCTCGTTAGTAATCCCCTTCTTACTACCCTCGGTGCACAATGTACTATAGATTTCCTCACAAGTGTGATGAAAAACATTGTGTGTGCCACGGGCGGTAAAGGAATTACAATAGACTCGCTTGTAATTCCTTCGTTACCGCCCTAGATCTCCCTAGATACACAATGTACTATTCAGTAGAACGACAGGTAGAACTGCCGATTTCAGCTTGGTTACAAAATGCAAACTTATGTTCGGTTTAGGTGAGTAGAGATAACGTAAAAGAGGAACTGCTTTTAAATCTGAGAACATTTTCCAGTATCAGTATTAGTGCTATGTATCTGTTATGCATTAATCTTTATAGTACGAGAATGTTTGATGGAGTTTCAGTTCAATTGTCAACTATATGAATAAACTATGAAAAAATTAAATATCAACTGATTTGTCTGTTGGTAGTTCGAATTTTAGTTAAGTTTAAATTGGTTGTTCTTTTCATTTATACCTACATGTAAATAAATACCAAAGTAAACAATCCTTGTATTATGGGTACTAGATGACGATATACTTATATAGATTAGTAAATAATGAAACAGATAAAACACATAAATGACACAGGAACAAAATATTCGTTGCTCATAACACAAAAATTTGTTCTTATGGTTTCGGAACCTGGACCTCAAGCTTCGACTCACCCCAATTAAACTAAACGTGTCGTCAAAAATGTAACTATTTACGTTAAAGTTAATTCACTATATATTTACTGCTTAATGTTATATATGTATATCAAAAGGAGGATACTAAAAGAATCTGCAGAAAACTGAAAGTGAGCTATTACCATAACTCAATGCAAGTAAATGAACTAGTCTCACTAGCTCAGTTCACAGAACGAGTCTTCTTTCCTGCAGCCATCAGCCCGGTGATTATAGTCGACATTAGCCTGTGGGGAACATTTAGATTTAGTTCGTTTAATGCCATAACTTCGCATGGTAAATTGCTTTCGAAACCAGTTAAGTTTACACACCTTCAACAGTTCCCATGAGCGACCAGTTTGAATCCAATTTACGTAGAAATGGATCTCAGTAATTATTATTTAAACTACAATTGTTTGAAACAAAAAATGCTCTGTAATGCAACAGGCATTCTAACGTCTAATAAATAAATCATCATCATCAAATTTAATAGTTACGCTCCTGAGCATTATATAATCTCCGTTCTTCTCTGAACTCCTTCAGCCTGATACGACGCGGTACTACTGCGTACATTCTTCACTTCAACTTGATTCTGATCCATCTCTACCTCTTTCTTTTAAATTTGCCTTTAGTATGTTCACAAAAAAACAGCGTATCGAAAAGATGTTTATCGAAAGTTATTACTACTACCGTCTTTCCTCCCTTATTCATATTTTTTTCAGGAGGCATCTATTTTGTTGCACTATATTCAGAGCTTATTCATTGGTGGTGTTATTTTTCATTCTCTCAAACACTTCAAAACATGGCACTGGGTTCTTTAGGTGTAAAAAAACTTCGATTAAGGTCCATCCAAATTTAGAAGTCACAGTACTCACAGTTTACCTGATTTGTGAAACGGCTTATCATCGTGCATGGCCGCAGTTAGGAAGATAATGCCCTGATGTGTGAGGACGAGTTTAAGTTGCATAACGTTCAAGCTCATAGCCACATCTCTAAAACCATAATCGAGATCTTTTTGCGGACTGACTCCTCATTTAAAAGTATCTCGGTTTATTTATCTATCTCCAGGTTAATTATTGACTCTGTATGTATGTCTAAAATTATTCCGTCCGTCCGTCCGTCCATCCGTCCGTTTGTCCGTCCGTCTGTCACAGCCAGATATCTCAGGAACTACTACTGCTATCGATATGAAATTTGGAATACTTTTAAAAGCCGCTAACCCGAACCTATTTGACATAAAGAAAAATGTTGTACCTTGTTAGTTTTTTTTTTAAAGGGGACCGTATTGGGAGATCGAAATTTTAAAGTTGTGCTATTGTATCAAGTGGGGTATCAAATGAAAGGGAAAATTAATTTGTAGATTCCAGAGCCATTTTTAGTATTTTTTGTTAATTATGTATTTTTTGATTTATGACCAAAAAGCATTCAAAATCTTCGAAGTTACTGAACAGAAAAATCTGTAATAATGACCAATTATAAATATCATCCTAAATATTACAGGAAAAATATACCTAACGGTTTTCCTAAGTTGCACCCTTTGTTTTTTTTTTTTAGAAATTTGCAATAATCGTACCACATAGTTATTTGAATCCAGTGCCATACAGTTGTTCTTGAACTATTCACGTATCTACTTACGAGTTTGTACGGAACCCTCGGCTTCCTGCTGGTCCGCTGCTCACTCTGAGCAATCAGCGAAAAGTCAAAGGTGGCCCTGGCCATCGTCCTGGTTCGACCCCAGTCAAAAGTAACGAGACACATATGCACTGAATTCATATGACTTATGTTGTCATAACATAACACTTTGCGATTATTGGGAAGGTATGTTGTGGATTGTGGACAGCCCGTGGTTTATCGTTATTTATTAAATACATCTGTTTTCTTTGTATGTATTTGTGCCATGAAAAGATGGATGGTTAATTGTTAACAATAAAAACAACCAGCAGTACCTTAAAGTCATTCCGAGCATTGCAAATTCATAGGAAGGTAGGCTTCATTTGAGAACTAGTTGTTTGTTTTAACACGGCTAAGTATGGAAGATCTCTTTACCATGAGTTCAATTATTATTATTTTATCGTAAAATGTACTTGGTTAAATTCCTGGCTCCTGGCGAGGTATGCGCGAACGCCGTTCTCTTATTATAGACATAACCGCCTAACTCTGTGATATGAGTACCGATATCGCTATTGCAAGAATTTAGGTTTCCAATTGGGTTCTTTGATGTTTTTTGCTGCTTGCGGGTAGAACCTTAATTTTATCTGCAACGATTGAAATGTTTAAGCGGTTTATAGAAATAAACTATATCTGTTGTCCAGAATATATTAAGAAGTTTCTAAAAAAATATCTGTTCATACTTTTACTCAGGTGGTCAAGGAAAATTTTGTCCAAATATAATTGTTACTGTTAACGTAATGTTAAATGTGTGTTGTGTATTAAGATTCTGCACTATAATAATGCCAGCAATTGTTATAAAAAGTTCATTAGGAAAATGAACAGATGTTTTGAATTATATTAGAGGTAAGACGTCACTCAGAAATTCATTACGGTAAGAGTCTCCGACAGTGCCAGTTTCAATCACTTCATGATTAAACCCCTGATGCGTAATCGCACCTTGCTTGCATATACAAATGTCGCCTCGAAGCCTAGCTAGGCTGCCCCTGTATGCCCAACTTTGTTTGCAACTCCGCAAGCCTCCCGATTTAAAAGTAACCAAGCATTACAATGATAGTGCGTTACCGATAGCGGTTTAACATAGCTGGGTAAAAGTCGACGTCTGCCGCATGTGGCGTACGGATACGGACGGCCTTTACTCCTTTAGTTGGCTAGCGCTCCTCGCGCCACGCGCTCGTGTTGGACTTGAGCTCGACGCTCGTTAAAATGTAAACCGACTTTTCGATACGAATTTTGAACCATTTCTACCGGTAAAGTCGGTTGGACCAACCTTCATGAATATTGAAGTACGTGTGTATTCGTTTCGCGAATTCGGTCGTGCGAATTTTCATCCTTGCAACCGGAAACTGTGAAAACCGTGTAAACCTTAAGTGTTTTGGAGTCCGTGCTGTATCAGTTCAGTGTGGTGGAATTGGAGCATGTGTTTTGTGGAAAGTGCTAATTGTGGGTCCGAGACTTAGGATACGTTTCACTGAACGCGAGACAAAAAGCTGTTTTGTGATCGAATTCATGTGAATGCTGGAGTATTGATACGCTGTGCTTTCCCCCTTCCTACGGATTGATTTATGGTAAATAATTCCAATGGGTAAACCTGTCCACCGATGCACAAACAAAATAATATAATATTACACGTTGACATCATCCAAGTTTCCATTATAATAATAATTGCTGTACAATGAGGAAATTGCTGCAGGAATAACTGAGGTCATTGGTCATCAATTTCAATATTAAAAATTAATTCAAAGACGAGCAAAGACCTTCATTATCAGAACTTGTTTTACGACACGCGACACTCGTAGCTATTAATAAAATGTACACTAGTTTGTTAGTAAAACATCAAATACTCCAAGACCTCGGCTAGACTCTAGCTAGAGGTAAAAAAAAAACACTATTATGACAGTGACATTGAATTGAGAGAAGAAAGTGACATCCATCACAAGAAACCGGAGATCGTAAAAACTTACGCCAGATTTGAGATTAATTAATACCAATGTAAGAATGATTCGACAAATTCATACAGTAGGTCAAACCGTTTATTAATTGCGAATTATTCCAACAAGTGGGTCCGCCATTGTATGCGAATAAACTGGAACTCGAAGATTTCCGTTCACTTTGCAATCTTGACGAATGTCTGATAATAAATTAACTTCGTTTGGTGTGCGAAGACAATCAATAAGTAGCATTAGCATAATACCACCCACAGCTATGATGCATAATTTATGGAAAAATTTGTTGCTGACAACTATTTTCACTTTCCAGTTCATAAAGGGCAGAGCCGTCTTTTGTTCGGAGTAAACAGACTGTAAACGGTTTGTCTTGTTGTTAAGACAGTGCCCTAGAGAGTTTGACCTAGGCATAGATTGAATTTCTAGGCTTAAATAGTCACATCGGCAGCCATTCCGCCTCGCTCCTTGACCCTCGCGTCACGACCACCGCGAAATATTGAGAGTCGTGCGCTTTGCTGGTAGATTCATTGATATATTTGGACTTTCTATTGATATTTTCATTTATGTTAGTGTTTACTGAATCTGCATTTCTCTTCTGTATACAATTCTTTACTTCTCGACGTGCATCAACAACCTCACTAATCATTAGACGTATTGTACACGTAACATCGTTAAATAACCGATCTCATCTCCGAAACGTCATTACATTATAGCTTCGTTGCATCGATTTTATCTTTACGCTTAGCCTTAGCCCTTTACACAAAGTAAACCCGCTAGCATGCTGATTTAACCGTAGAGTTTAGAGCTTCTGTCTCCTTCCAACTAGTGGTCTGAGAGAGTATTTGTTGGTATCCCTGTGATGAACGCTGGCATGCTAGGACTTAGATCGACGATCTGCGCCGGCGCCGGCGTCTATTACGTTATTTCCTCGGTTAGGCTTCGGTCACGATTGACTTTGATTCGGCTCCGTCTCATCGAGAATTATCGGTTGCCCTTGATATTGCTATGGCGGTATCGACGATTTCCTTTACCGGTTTCAGTATGAAATTGACGAAAATCGTACTTAAAATGAGGAGTGTCTTTTCAAAAGGGCTTATTTCCATTTTTCTTTAACTATAATTGTTCTGCTTAAAGCACAAAAGTACGTAATTTCTCTGAGATTAAAGTTATAAAAAGGGTTTCTTTTTTTTCCCTAAAAAAAGGTTGAAATAAAGTTCAAAGTTCGGATCAAAACTGCTTATTTCTTCCTGAATTCGAACTTTTCGTAGAACTGACATTATAACCCGGCTTCTTTCAGTGCTTAAAAAACAGTTTGAAGACGAATGGGTTAAGTTATCGAATCTGGCTAGGTATAAAACCATATTAGATGAATCTAATTTATCAGAAAATGAAAATCGAGACGAATTTGAATGCGAGTGTTGCGAAGATGATGAAGAAGTTCACGTATAATAATTATACGTGATCTGCTTCTTCACTATAAAATTATTTTACATGTTTATTTTCTAAATAAAAATGATCCATTTCAAAAAAGTTTGTCTGAAAAGTAGAAATTAAAAAGGTTTATATATAACAAGGACCCACAACGAAACGGCTTAATTCCCGAAGTACCCATCAAAAGAGATTAATTCTGAAAAATCTATGGTAATTATATGATTATTTAGGTACATAAACAAATGGTTGGAATGGCATACCATTTAAGTCAACTTATGTTAATACAATACAGAAAATGAAATAATAATTTCGAAATAAAAACCGTGGATTTTGTTTTTCCTTATTTTCCGAAGAAATTTTATAGTGGGTATAAGCCCTTTTGAAAAGACACTCCTAAAATGTAGAATTGTTTTCAACGATGGGATTCCATCTGCTTAGTTCTACCTATAGGAATGTAGCCAAAATAGTACCTAACGTATGATTTAGGTACCTGTACTACTTGCTTTTCTTATAAAATACTGACGTTATTTTTATATCGATTTTTTCCAGTTTTCTTATAATTCTACTATCTAAATTGGTGAGGCCTTACATATCTCTTGGAAAGTCTCGGTTTTATCGGTATTCGCAAAGATGATTCTAATGTCAAATCATAAAATTTTAGAAGACTATTTATTTTATCTAATACTACCACTTATAATGAGTAGCAATTAAAAGGAAGCTTGAAACATTGTTAATTGAAATTTCAAAATTATATCCGTTCTGCTTCTTGCGCAGTTTATATTAGCATCGTTTTTTAGACTCGTCTACGAATCATGTTCTCATTTACACTTTAGATAATTTATTTAACAACTGAACCATGAACAATTACTAGCTCTAATACCACGGAAATTTAGTCTACAAATATATATAACGTATTTAAAGGATACTCTGATATCGCTTGGAGCACTATTTTTTTTATATGGTTTCCTGTATATCTTAGAAAGCTGCGTTGCTGCAGTAGTAAATCAAACTTATCTTTAAATTTGTTACTTTTCGTATTCGCTACTTTTATTTTAATTGTTTTTGTATTCGTCATTTTGCATGTCAGAGAATATTACCTATTGTTTCAACTTCTTATCGTCCCATTACGTTCATAAATAATATTATTGCGTTATAACTTCATTCGCTCTGTATTTCCATTCAATTCATAATTTTATGTAGGTCCTTCAGTTCAGTTATTTTATTAGCAAAATGTATTTGCATTTGTATAATTATTTGGGCATTTATCCGATGTTGAAATCTGTTTTGTTATCGTGAAAATCGAAACGGTTTATGTTTATTACCCCTTTTCGTAATTAGCAGTGAGCACCTCATTGTGCTACCCTTGGCCATGTTCATGTAACATTATACTGCTCACCTAGTTCTATTTGTGCCGTAACAGCCACAATAAATATAACTCAAATTTAAAATTCAACCCATTTGATAATATTACGGCCATTATGAATAAACTTGCGATATTTCTGTATAAATATTGAATAAACTAACCTAGTGAGACTTTTTATAAAACTACTGAACAAGTCGCGGCCGGAAATCGTAAATTCAACAAAAACCACATTAAAGCCGGGTTTTTAGTAATTAGATACTTGGCAAGAACAATAACGCCATCGGATTAGTAAAAACTGCTTTCATGGCTTTGAGGCCGCTTGGGGACAGTATAATGGGAAAAATGTTTTGACGATTTCACTCTTGTAACGTTAAAAATGATGTAAAGTTAAAATACATTATTTTCTGGCTTCACTTATTATTTTACTAACTAAATTTGATAATACTGTTTGATATTAATTTAGTACAAATGCTTAATCTTGTTATTAGAGTTAATAACATAATAGTTATACTGTCCATTGTGGTAAGCAAGTAGGTGGTGCAGATATTTTGCCCAGTGAAGTCATAAATATATTCAGTTACACCAAACTACTTGACTTGAATTCAATGAAATGATGCTATTGATTTCAAGTGTCACATTACCTTTAGTTTTTCAGTAATGCTAGATCATCAATTGGACAGCAAAACCGTACCATCCATCATTCCCGCCGTCGCGTTCCATTGCTATTAAATTTATACGTAGCAGAACGTTTGTCCACATAAATGCCAGGGTAATATACCTTTAGTAATATTCCTTTATGGTTTTATTCCCGGGGAGCGCCTTGTATCCTGGCACGCCCCTCCGGCGTGCGTCGATCATAATTATAGGACTCGTCGATGACTTGTCGATTATTCGATGTTTTCGAGCTCAGATCTTGAGTGGTTATCACTGTATGATATGGGAATCGAATTAGATTTTTTTATCTTTTTCATTTATTCACGTTTCAATATGGATTTGGAGTTGCAGTCTATTTTCTAAGTTTGATTGTGTTTGTGTGTGAGCTGCTTCTCATGTGTGTTTTCCGCACACTGAAACACGAATCCTTACCGATATTTACGGGCAATCAATAGTACATTTAGCCCACCGAACGAAGACCAAAATTTGCCTGTCAAGGGAAAAAACTCGTGTATAAGCGAATTTTGGCATAGTTGTGAGGAATGGGGTTTTAAACGACATACTAAAAGTACTGATGGGTGGGGGTGAAGCTAACGGGGGGAGGGGGGTGTAAAGGTCCCTTTTTTTAGTTTTTTGCAAAAAACTCGTAAACTGTGGCCTATAGCTAAAAATAGTCTGAAACACAAATAATGTACGTAAAATTCTCTACAAAAAAGATGTAAACGTTTCTTCTCTGGGATCAATACTTCATGAGATATAGATGGAAGTATATGACCAATAAAGAAAACACATTTGTTTAAGTACGGCACGTATATTCCTAAAGATAAAATCCCTAATTATTGTCTAAATCTAAAATATTATCATAATCATCGTCGTCAGCGGTTACTTCCATAGGAGCTCCGTTAGTGCATGAGCCGGAGCATACACCGCAGACATTGGAGCAGGGAATTCCAGCTTTCCGGCAGCCACATCGCATCCCACATCCCGTCTTACACCGGCAGAATATGGTTTTGAGAATTGAGTCAGGTGCCACTGGGTCGTCGGTTGTCACTGGCTTTAGGATGCCATCGTCTCCTATCAAGTCGACATCCTCCCCAATAACAACAGTTGGATGTAAGGCAGCCATCTCCAACCCGCACCTGACAATAATGCCATCAGCATCTCCTGTAGCAATGGTTGTTCCAATCCCTGCTGCTGTCATCTTCTCGGCAAGGAACTGAATCAGCCTTGTTTTATTGTTTTCGTTAGCGAAGAAATGCTCCTGTGGAATGGTGATGATTGTATTTTCATTAAAATTAATGTCGACCGAAGTTTTTGTCAGACCTCGTCGCTTCTGCTCTGCTCGTTTGGTACTGTCGACATCACCATAACCATCAAAAATCACTTTACAATTTGGGCCGTAGTGTTTCTGTACATAAGTAATATATTGATGGCAAATCGAAGAAACGCTGGAGGACGGTTTCCATTTCATACGGTGCAGAAGAAAACCACCATTTACTACTTTGAAGCTTTGATGTAGATCAAGAGCAACGTTGTTCTCTGCTGGCACAATACATCGTAGAGTGATGACTTCTTCCCCTTTCGTATTCCACCCTCGAAGAACAGAGCCATGGGGAATGGAGTCAGTTCATAGGTCAAAAGGTCTGCAACATCTTCTTCGTTCTTTTTAGCTATGATAGTTCTTTGGGAAATTGTCAGAGGGTTAATAGTAACTGTCTCGTCATTGATTTTAATGCTACTGCTCATACTGGCAAGTGATAAAACCACGTTCTTCTTAGATCCTGGGAAATTCTAAAGTAAACTGCCACAAAGCCTTAGATATTGGAAACAAAACAATGCAAAGTTTCACAGGCAGCAAATTCGGTGACATGAAGTCGACTTGATAGGAGACGATGGCATCCTAAAGCCAGAGACAACCGACGACCCAGTGGCACCTGACTCAATTCTCAAAACCATATTTTGCCGGTGTAAGACGGGATGTGGGATGCGATGTGGCTGCCGGAAAGCTGGAATTCCCTGCTCCAAGGTCTGCGGTGTATGCTCCGGCTCATGCACTAACGGAGCTCCTATCGAAGTAACCGCTGACGACGATGATTATGATAATATTTTAGATTTAGACAATAATTAGGGATTTTATCTTTAGGAATATACGTGCCGTACTTAAACAAATGTGTTTTCTTTATTGGTCATATACTTCCCTCTATATCTCATGAAGTATTGATCCCAGAGAAAAAACGTTTACATCTTTTTTGTAGAGAATTTTACGTACATTATTTGTGTTTCAGACTATTTTTAGCTATAGGCCACAGTTTACGAGTTTTTTGCAAAAAACTAAAAAAAGGGACCTTTACACCCCCCTCCCCCCGTTAGCTTCACCCCCACCCATCAGTACTTTTAGTATGTCGTTTAAAACCCAATTCCTTACAACTATGCCAAAATTCGCTTATACACGAGTTTTTTCCTCTGAGTTTACTTCGTTTGGTGGACTAATTACTACAGAGGCCGGGAAGTGAGGGGTTGCCGGCCGAGTACATATAGTTACGAGACTGGCAACCCCATTTCACGCCGAGGTATGCATTATAGTACTTTTCTCAAAAATGCAATGAAATAAATTAAAAACACTCCAAAAAATCAAACTTTATTTTCTAGAGACACTAAAAGTAAAGTAGACAAAAAATAGTATTACAGAATGAAAAATTTTCAATTTCCTTTCCAAAAACTATTTCAGTATATATTTTTACCGCGAATATTTGGATGAAATATTTTAAATATGATTTCTTGCAGTTAACTTTGCAATTTAAAATTGTTGGAAACTGTTTATAATGTTTTATTTGTTATGTTCATGTCGATTTTATATAAATAAAACTTCAAAATATAGCAAACATCGTTTATTGTTTTTTTAATGGCTTAACGCCATGATGCCGTGTTCCAAATAAATGTGTAATGGAAATTAAAAAAAAACATACATTGCCATTGCCATTAAGTCTTAGCTACTATGTACTGATTTTATATTCTGTTTTATTACCATGAATAATGTAACATCATCTATGAGATTTGCCTTGTCACGCAATATGTGAACTCCATCGCTTAGCCCTGTCGCGCTCTTGGCTGGTTTCTGCTACGGAGGGCTGCAACTGCACGACATCTTCTTTTACTTTTGTTAACATTACAAACGGGACCGATTGTGGTTATACCTTAAAAAATCGGAGAACGGTTTCCAATTACTTAACCGAGGCGTAATAGCCCGAGCGAGACGGAAGTAGCTCGCTGAGCAAGACGGAAGATCTCCATACTAATTGCTTTATTAAGCCTTTGCGCAATGCAGGATGCGACGGCGTTTCCCTCAGATTTGATGCACGTTTAATTGTTATGGTTATTTACTTAATTAATTTAGTGGCCTAAATTGAACCATTTTGCTTTAATTGGTAGGTTTTGAGAATGGTACAAAAGGTTTTAAAATATTTTAGTCATTACAAACGATATATTTTAACAGTGTCGTTCTTACTGTTCCGATTGAAGGTCTATTGTGGTTTGGTTCATCTTAGACCGAGTATGTATATCCCGGTTGCACTAATTCACCTAGCGTCAATGAAACTAGATTGACGCGAGGTGCAAACTTCGCTGCATCGGGTCGTACGTGATTGGTGGACACAACAGTGGACATCCTGTGAGTCACACGTCCGCTCCGGTGGAATCAGCGATGCGAATGCGTCGCGCGACACGCGAACTGTCGCCATTATCTGGGTCTACATCTACCACATGGGTAGAGAGTCATAATAATAATTGATGGCATACGAGACATGGTCTGCTCAATTTTGCGTTAGTTTTTACCACAAACTGTCAATAATGTGTTAGTTACATGTAATATTGAGCCTTCATAAGATTTGCTCTGATTTTTAGCTAGAGTCTGTGCGGAAAGAGAATAGGATTTAGATTGGGGGGCGCTGTAATGCTTTTCTACCGTATGTGCCGTATTTTCTGTTCTGTGGCCATACTGGTTAGGTTAGTTCCGTTTTTCGCCACGCCTATTCTCTTTCCGCACAGACTCTATCTGTCAATTATAAAACACGCTACTGGCTTTATGAGTTGTGGACCTCGCATCAACTCTCAAGGCCCCGCGAAAAAAAATCTACATTGTAATTATCAAATCTACTCACAAAATTTCACAAGAATCCATTTGCCGAACAGACAGACATACGAAAGCATTTTTGCCCAAGCTGAACCGTTTCAGCTTGGGCAAAGACGCTTCGCTCGCTCGGTCAATCAAAGCATGAAACTATGAATAGAAGACAATAACCACACTTCTGCAAGCTTAACAATTATAAATAACCACTTTGGCATGGTGAGCTTTTTCTTGGACGTGCTTGTAATAGAATGCTTCTTAAAATAAAAAAAAGGCGGACAAGTGCGAGTCGGACTTGCCCACCGAGGGTTCCGTACAAATCTGTAGGTACATGGGCGACTTCAAATTGGTAATACAAAACACTTGATTATGGCTCAGTTAATGCCATGTAGTGTAACACATTAACCCGTATGTTAAAATTTGCTGTATTTAATTATTGCTAATTTTCAAACAAAACAAATAATTAAAGTCCTAAAGTGTGGTTACACTCCATTAAATACCTAAGTGTCATACCTTAGCACCTTATTTTCTTTGACAACTGACAATTACTAATCAAAACACGTTTTCTTGCGGCATGTGACGGATAACGAAAGAGGAAAGTGTTCATGTGAAAATCTTTAAACCTCTGTTTATTATTATGGTAGGATAACCATGTTAAGCCAACAAAAATGGGATAAATTAATAATAAAAAAAAACATACTTCTAATTATTTTAAAAGTATGAGACTTAATTGAGGGGCTAAGTTTAGGGGATATGTCTGTAAAACATTCATTTTGTATTACCAATTCGAAGTCACCCTGTATAAATTTTGATTCCCTTAGTAAAGTCTATTTTTAATTGTATAGTTTCAGATTTATCCCTACACTTTTAGTAGAAGACGGTATTACTTGCCTAATTTCATAGTTCTAGGTCAACGGAAAGTACCTTTGAATTTTGGTTTCCCGAAATTTTCATTTTTTTTTGCGGCATAAACGGCCGTATCTTTTTTTCACGTTAACTTAGAAGTTTCATTTTTTCACAGCTTCAATGGGTCATAGACCTGAGTATATGGTTTTAATTTGAACCCGATATACCTCCACGCGTTCCCGAGATAGAGGGACAGAGAGACAGATGGACAACAAAGTGATCTTATAAGGGTTCCCTTTTTTCCTTTTGAGGTAAGGAACCCTAAACAGACGTTTGAGTTGCGGCGGTGTATTCGGTGTGATGTGAACCCTACTCGAGTTCAAACGACGCACCCTTTTTCCGGTGCGTTAGCGCATTTGTTGATGCAAAAGCATTGGAGCGCTTGCAAATTGATGGCCACATCACGCTGTTCCTAGAAAATGTTTTAGTTGCAATGTTTCAGTCGAAGTGTAGGTATAGGTCTACATTAGTGGTGATCTTTCCTTTCGGTTTATGAGAGACGGTGTGGCAATATTGAAAGATTGCCTGCACCTTTCATTTGGTTTAGTTTTTCCGTATGATACGAATAATCTTATATCGGCGTTGCTATGTTCATTTTACGTATTTAATTAGTTATACGAGAGATGATGATACGACGCCCCAATTCATAAGCGCCAAAATAATCAGACATGTGAATGAGCCCTTAAGGCCTACTTGCAGAAATAAATTATTTTCATAAAAGATATTGTTGCCACACGTATTAGACTGTCGCCGAAATCTTCTAATAGTGATCGTTACCATTTTAAGCAAAAATTAAACTGTAAATGTATAACCTTGCATTAATCTCATGTGATTTATCCGCACGTATATTCAGTAGAGGGGTCACTCTTCTCTGCAATTGACTGTAGGTACACAATTGGAAATATTTTGGGTGTTTAGGAACTGCTTCATATTCCCATCCGACAGTCAATGAACAAAGTGTTCATTGACTACTTAAACACTTGCTTTGCTTTTTTTGTCAGGGGCCATAATTTGACCATATTGCATACTAAACCTAGTAATTCAATTTTCTCTATCTAGAATTACTGACTGTCCTATAATTACTGGAATTAACTCTGACAACATTTTACCAGTCGCATTAGAATGTAGGTTTACATTTAATAAACCAGTTTTAGTTTACCACCCACTTGGGCAGTAATTAAATTGTGATTGCATTCTAATTCAGTTTATTGTACTTTAATTTCCATTTAAATTCGAACTCATTTTACAGATATTAAGTTTATAATTTAAAATATTAAGTTTATAATATAAATATGTACCTATGGCCGACCGCCACTAGCAAAATATTCAGTGGTATCTATCTAAATGTATGATCCCGTTTGTTTGCCCAATTGTGTTTTTGCAGCGTGAAATTTTTTTCAATATAAAATGGTGTACGTAAAGCAAACAATTATCCGCGCTCTTCCCTTATTTGCCGATTTCTGCATAGTCTGATAGTCGATAGTTCGGGAAAATGCCGCATGCAGCTGGTTTTCACTCTAAGAAACAGTGTTGAATTACACTACTGCTTGCTATCATCATCATGTTTTATTTATAAAGGTATTATTCTAATGACACAGGTCAACCTAAACTGCAGGTTCACTTCACTTTCTTTGATGATTTATGTAGCTGGGTATTGTGCGATGTAATTTCCTTTGTCGTAATTGCCGCTGGCTTCCCGGTAATTAGTACAGGCGCCCGCGCAGGTGTCTGCGACCCTAATACGAGATTCGTCTTATCTGATGGTGGAATTTCATGCATCGGTGTGCACTGTATGCCATGTGAAACATCTCTGGGATTGAGTATTAATAGATAGTACTAGCTGATTTTGTAACTCGATGCTTTATAGCTTCATTTTATTGCGTACTTTAATTGTTGTTTCCGATTTATGCTCCTGAACTGAATGAAAGTGCTCGTGGAATAAATTTATATTCATAATTATGATGCTTTTGTAATAGATAGTTTAAGAGTCCCTTAGGGCGAGCTTGTCTGATGCAGTAGTAACGTTGTGTAACATTGTATTGTCGGATATGAAATCTTGTTTCTTCATTTTAAGTTTAACAGATTTATAGACTTTTACAACATAACTATTGGGTTGTTGAATAAGTAATATAACACATAACTATTACATCTGATTCAAAAGTTCGTTTTCTCGTTCGTTTCTATTAGGTGTCGCGTTTCCAATAGGTATTAGTAAAACGCGTAGTTACAAACAGTAGAAGTAAATTGAGAAGTACCTATTTAGTCTATGTAACCTAATGTTATCGAGACGACTACGGACATACGGACAATGACTGGCATTAAACTATTTATATATAATTGAGAAAAAAATATTAGGAAATCCATGACTAACATAAGATTTCAATCATTTTCAAGTTCAAACACATCAATAGTCATTTCATTATCTTCAGATAACTCCTATCTATGGAAGAAATTTAACAAACGTGAAATATCACGTAACGAAAAATTCTTTATCCAATTATGAATTCGAAATCACTACAATTTATGATTTTTGAAGTATCTGTAGAAATGTGACTATGGTCTATTTAAAAGTACCTATATATAAATAAAGGATAATTTATATTTATGACATGTTCACGCAGTCAATTGTATTTAATCAACACGAGCCATCTTTCTCATGAATACAAATTTAGTCCGCACTCGACTGGTCTTGATTCCGCGAGGATTTAGCATTGTTGTCTTGACCTTCTATTCTGTTTGTTGTTACTTTTTCTACTTTCATCGTTATTTGCCGCTGCCGAATAATATTTAACGAATGGCTTTAAGTAGTTCAAAGTTTTTATTGGAGCGTATGCTTGCTTAAAGCTTGCAAGACTTTGAATTTGGCCTTACGATGGGCTGCATTCTTAGTCGACTTCAAAAACAGCCCTTCTCTCTGTTGCAATGTATGTATTATTATTTGTTTTTGAGTATGTTACATTGATGTAACGCTCTCTTCACTAATTCTGAATCAATATTAATGTTTTGTTTTTAATAAGTAGGGTTACCAGCCAGATACAAATTTTGAAATGGCTAACAAAATTCCTATTTTCGAATAAAATTTATCACGCTCGAGTCTTGGCCGGTAACCTTAAAGTTAAGGATGGCCAAACTGCCGTTGCCATTTGTGACCTTTAACGTATTTTTCATTGACTAGGCTTGTATGACTATGCTTGGTAGTTATAAATGTGTATTTGTCATGTTACCGCTTTATACACCGTGGGTACGAGTTACCCGACAAACTTTAACCACGTATTCCTGATGGTATTACAAGTAAATAACGTTATATTTATCAACATAGGTCGAATTTTGTCATTTTACATTAATAGTCTTATGGAACAAAATAAATCAGTAAATTCAGCCCCTCGTTATAAACATGTCCTTACTGGTGGAAAAGTTATCAAAAAGAAAAATAAAGCTAAAATGGAAACGAAAGGTAATTTTTTGGCCTCGTAGTCGCTTACCATCAAATACTGCGAAGGCTAATTGCTGTTGTTTTTTTAAATTAAAAAAAAATAGTAAAACTATCTTAGTCACTTTAATTAGGGCTCGTTACACACTTGGGAGTTTTCATTTAAAAAATAATGAATATATCTGAAAGTAAGCGTTTTTCGACTATACAATACATCACATAACTTTTTTTACTCCTAATAGTTGTTAGAATCCATAGTTAAAGTTGTCGGGTTACTCGTGTGGCGTCCACATAATATGTGTATTTGCAGATTGATAATATATACGAGTATAAATAAATGTATACGGGTGGTTGGTGCATGAGCGACCGAGAGTTACTGTAAATCTACCCGCCACGCGGGACAGTCGTTATTACGTCAACCGCTCCGTGTAGGTACTCGGATACAAAGTGTATTTTATTTATTTCCAAAATCCCCAGTGCTGAACGCAACAACTCGTACCCACGGTGTATACATATATGTAGTTATCTTTTAAATGTGGAAAATATATATTTTATTCCTTAAATAAATGCTACATGGATGTCCCTCTTAAAATGCTACAGTTAATTTCTATGAAAATCTAACTTATTGTTCTCTGAGCTTAACGATTTTCTCGCATCGCATCTTGTTAATTAAGCAATAAATTTTCTCTTTACCTTGGACTGGTTTCTAAACCTTAAGTATATAATCAAGATTTTCTCCAGCAAGTTTAACGTCCTTGCGTGAACGGTAAAGTCCACCGTCAATGCGGCAAGTAAATGTGTCACTAGTGATGTCACTCAGACTCGTTTCAAACCTGTCACCGGTAACACAGTATTCAATCGATCATTTCAATAACAGCTTAAATCACTGTGAAATAAATACTCACTTAGGTTGTATTAGAAACCGCCCTTCATGTATACCGGTTAATCCGCGGACCGTGTGAAATCTCCAATTAGGCCTTATTATAGAGTGTCGCAACCTTTTATAGAAAACGACCGTATGTTAACGTGACGTTTGCTTCTTTCTTTGGATGGAAAACCGCTATCGTTTCTAAGATAATTGAAGTATTTTTACTTGGCTTAATTGATTCTGGATAATTGGCACGAGTAACTGAGCCCGCGATTAGATACTGAGAAGTAGCTGCTCCAGTGACTCTGCTAATAGTGTTATGAGGATTACGAAAGGCCGAGAGTGAATTGCTTATGAGCGCTTATGAATATTCGAACATTATTAAGACAATACAAGTAATATTTTGATTAAATTAAATGAAAACAATAATGAATCCCGTTAAAAAGACAACAGTTGTATTGTAACAGAAGCTTTAACGTGACTAATGTTAATAAACTTAAGCGAGTTGCATGTATATTTAGATTAGATAATAGCTGATTTAAATTCCTTTACTGGCTCATACAAATAAGATCATTATATTCATGATAGGGTACACTAATCTGTTATTAAAATACACATAAGCATTTTGTGATGTAACGCACATTGCCTCTTAAATATCTGTGTGGTCCAGTCAACTTATCGGCACTGATATCTCTACAAACGATCAATCTATTAAAACAAACCGGTTTGGAAAGCATGGGAAATTCTGAAGGAAATGTAAGAAAACTGGACCCGCTGTCCATAATAGTTGCGACGACAGTGCGATAATGATTTATTACTGCAATTTAAATTATAACACGCACTTATATCTCTTATACTCTACATAAATAGTCGTGAAGTAGATAGTAATTTCAAAAGTGAATTGGTTGTTTGAAAAAAAAAACATCTTTCTGCGTTCGAAAAATATTGGCACGTCAAGTGAAACATTTCTACTTTAGTAAGTACTCAAACTAACGGACTGACAAAACGAGACCTAGAGGTCTGAGTTATTTGTTAACATCCTCACAAACCTCGGCTAATAGAGCGCCTCTTTTTGTTTACTTCATGCTATTCGTGTCCCACTTTTTCGTTTCGCTTATCCAAATTCTAAGAGAACAAGCATATTGACTCTCTATAATTCAATCTACAGTGGCCTAGACTTCACATGGATAAAAAACACGAGAAACATGACTTTCATTTCTGCCTCTCCTAAGTTTAGACAAGCTTTTATAAAATCAAACACTGCCTTCATAAAAAAAATCAATTGAGTATAGCTCTTAAATTCTTATCTATTCTTTATTATTATATGCTGTTGAAGTCCATACAGAGGCGGTTGCCATAAAAGTCCGCGCACTTACTTCGGGACTATAATTAGAGACCTGCCCGCTGCGTGCGCGCATCAATGCGCATCACTTTTTTCGAGGTCGTGGAAAACATGGCCTACTCATGCTTCATTCAAGCTTTTCAACTTCTGTCATTGTACATAGATTATCGTCTTTTGAAAGCAGCTGATGTTTTGTTATGTCGATGATAAACGATAGAATTTACATAATTTCATTTTATATTATTTTATTAGACCATGAAATTTTATGGCCGATTTTCTGGATTTTAGATGTCTGATTGCCCTCAAATTAGACTGATTAGATACAAATATACAATCATTCTGAAAACTGGTATTAAACAGATTTCTTACATAGTAATGTCAATACTTGTTAATATTTATCTTTAAGCTAAATTCCTGAAACGTTGTATCCATATTTGCCATTAGTTCCTCTAATTGCGATGAAGTTTCTGCAAAAGCAGCAATGTCATCTGCGAAACGAATGAAATGTATTTTTTCTCCATTAATTTTGATCCCCCCCTTTTCAAATTCAAGTACTTTTCTTATTGCGCATTCTATGTAAATATTGAATATCAGTGGTGAAAGTGAACACCCCTGTCTGACACCTTGTCTAATTCTTGCACTTCCATTCTCCTCTCCCATTTCTACCCGTGCTTCCTGTTCTTTGTAAAGTTGGTAAATCAATCTTCTATCCCTGTAGTCTAAACCTGCTTCTTTCAGAATTTTTAGCATTTGCCTCCAGTTAACTTTATCGAATGCCTTTTCTAGGTCTATGAATGCAATATGAGTTTCGAGTCCCAGATCCAGGCGTCTGTCTATGATTAATCTTAGAGCGAGTATTGCTTCTCGAGTACCTCTGTTCTCCCTGAACCCATATTGGTCGGGTCCCAAGTAATTTTCTGATATAGACCTGATCCGATTTTGGAGTATTTTTAAAAGGATTTTACTGGCTTGTGAGATTAGACTAAGTGTTCTATGCTCTTCGCACATAAGTGTGTTAGGTTTTTTCGGTAAGGTTACTATTTTGCTTACTTTAAAATCTTTCGGAATTTGTCCAGTTGAATAAATTTGTTTAATGAGCAAGAAAATTTCATCCAGGAGTGGGTCACATACAGCAAATTTAATCATTTCAATATAAACATTATCTATGCCCGCTGCTTTACCATTTTGTATAGATTTTACTGCCTTGTCAAACTCTTCTCGAAGTATGTCTGGTCCTAGCTCATCTTCTTCTACTTGTTCTTCTTTTTCTATATCAGTATTTGTCAGCTCTTCTCCCTCATATAAGCTTTCTAAATACCGTATCCATCTATCGACTATATCTACATTATTTAAAAGTATTTGCCCTTGTTCGTTTAAAATTGTGGTACTTTTACTTTTATACTGTTTGTTAATTTCTCTTATAATACTGTAGGCTTTATCCGTCTGTCCTCTACTCATAAATTTTTCTATCATATTGCATGTTTCAACTATATCCTTTTCTTTTTCTTCTCTACATTTTATTGTTATCTGATTGGTCAGTTTTTTGTATGCTTTTATACTGTTGTCATCAGATTTGTTTCTGTAATTTCTTCTTTCTATCATTAAGTCAATAATTTCTCTGTTCAGCCACTTTTTCTTTGGTACAAGTTTCTCTTTTTGTAAAGTTTCTTCAGCTCCTTTTTTTAATATATTCCTGACATTTACCCATCTCTCTTCTATGCTAATCTCATTTATGTCCTCCTTTAAATTATTCTTAAACTCTACAAACTTATCACCTATATTATTACTATATTGCACTCTAATATTGCTCTTTATGTCCTTAAGTTTAGTGAGATCAATATTTTTTGGCTTTGGTTTTCTCCTGACTTTCTTTGTTGTGAAATTATGTGAACTCAGTAAAAGATTATGATCTGTATTTAAATCTGCTCCAGGTAAAGCTTTGCACATAGTAATTTGATGGCGATACTTACTTTTAACCATTATGTAATCTATTTGGTATCTGTTAATATCGCCCGGCATTTTCCAAGTGTACAGTCTGACAGCATCAAAACATCGTTCTACCCATCCTCCAATAGTACTCAATAACCAGCTTATTCAAAAAGTAGATCGTTTTAAATATTTAGGCAGCTTAATTACTAGCGACTCCAGGTGTACACCAGATATTGTCGCAAGAATTGCTATGGCGAAACAAGCTTTTAATAAGAAAAGACAACTGTTAAAATCCAGTATGGCATGCAAGAGCAAGAAACAGCTTATAAAAGTGTACATTTGGAGCATTGCGCTTTATGGAAGTGAAACGTGGACAATGACGCAAAGAGATAGAGAAAGATTGGAAGCATTTGAAATGTGGTGCTGGAGGAGAATGGAAGGCATAAGCTGGACAGAGAAGAAAACCAATGAAGAAGTATTAATGATGGTGAAAGAGAAGAGGACAATCCTGAATGTTATTGCAAACAGACGAGGAAAAATGATAGGACATTTGATAAGACACGACAATTTCTTTAAAACCATACTGGAAGGAAAGATAGAGGGAAAAAGAGGTAGAGGAAGACCTAGACGCAGTTACATGGACCAAGTGAAGGAAAAAGTTAATGTTGTGTCTTATCAAAATGTCAAGAAGCTGGCGTACGTCAGACAAAATTGGAAACAACTCCACCGACAAGAGTGTAACTCTTAAATTAATGATGAATGTCAATACTAAATTGTGTCACTACTAGGGGGTAAAATTATGTATTTATGACGAAAGTTTACTTTGAGTCCAGAGCGAAACGAACGATTCTAAAGTCTTAAGATCAAAATAATTTTGCTCCAAATAATGCATACTGATGTCTTTTGACATAAAAATAAAACTTGGATTCCTCCTAAGAGGGAAGAAAAGTTTTTTCTGGATGGGCTGAAAAAAAATTATATGATTTTTTTTAGGCACGTCATTTTGATCAATATTAAGGCTGTGTTTAAACGTATACTTTATAATTAATATTACCAATAATTATCTCAGCTGGCAGCAATGTACATTAAGTCATAATTATTATACCTACTTGTAATCATTAAGATTACTTAAATTAATCCTGTCTCGGCATAGCGACTTGTATCACCATAAGATGATTGATCATTCGTTTTCTTGTTTTCAGGTAAGCTTGTTTCCCAAGTGTGATTAATAGCGTGGTTGTCTCAAAATATGACGCAAGCGCACATGGTAAGTAAATCAATTAATAAATCGCTTAAAAAAAACTAACGAGCATATGTATATCTTCGTAGCTTGTACAATTATAGACTCAGTTGATGCGTATTATAAATGAAATCGAACCGGGCCGAAATTTTGACTTGTATTTTAGTGTGTAGATGTTGATTCTAATATTATACACAGTTATTGTTAAGATAATCTATTGTCTTTGGTTAATAAATCACCTATGGTTTCATTCATTATTCTTCATATCATCGAGTAACTCATATATATATATTTAAGTAGGTCAAATTTCTAGCTATTGAGGCAACTGTCCAATCTACGAATTTTAGCTTAAGTACTATTTTTAATTAAATTGTTTGTTGAAAAATAAGTTACAAAAATTTGTACTTACGTTAATCAGTTGTTTGTAGTAATATTTGTATTTTTTTCGGTTAGGTACTATTAATTCTCAGACTAAAATAGCACTCTTCGTTTTGTTTCACCTTTACATAATATTATTTCATTAGTTACTAATTTTTTTGGTAGAGACAGTTTAAAATAAAAGGACACGTCGCGTCGGTATCGTTAGCAAGGCTGCTCGGAGATCAAAGTCCGCTGCGCGCGCGCTCGTCCGCGGGATGTGTTCATTAGACCGCATTAATCTTCCGCAGCACTGCGCTGTGTCTGAGGTTTTTGTACCGCATGAGTATAGATAGATTTCTGATGTAGAAAGGGAATCTAATGATTACAGGGATTAGTAAAAGAAGTTGTAATTTGGCCGGCTCGGAAGTAGTTTTCCGTTTGAAAGTTTCCCTTTTTTGCTGTTTTTTTTTAAGTTTTGACTCTGTCTGAAGTTTTTGCGGGAAATATTTCATATGTCATGAAAATTATGAAATCTTGTAGTCCAAGCTTAAACAACGACACATTAGAGAATAACACTAGACTAACAACTAGAACCACAACGCTTATCCGAATAAATATATTTGACAAACTCGGTTCCTCTCTAGTCTCCCAACATATTCTTTCCCATGGAAAAAAACATTCAAGTTGTCTGAGCGTAGACTTAATTAAAATACCTGTACTTTCTATAGAGTTAAATGCTAAATTTGATGATAGGATAGGGACGACGATGATGATGCCTACAATATAGATAAATATACAACAAATGAATTCCCCTTAAGTGTAAAATTACCCTCTACAATAGGAGGTACTAAATAAATATCGGCGTAGCTAAGTGCCACCAGGTTATCTAACATTGTTGGTTTGGTTTAAACACGACTGTGCTTATTTTACTCTTTTTTTCGTATCTTTCTTTCCGCACCGTTGCCCCGTCTGTATCTTCACACGTTCTCGTTTTTTTACTTCATGTTCCGCCAGAATAGACATAGCTTACATATATTATCCATATACATTATTCAGAATACCCGGAACTGTTTCAGACATCACCCATAATACATCCCAGCCAGCACAAACCTTCTGAGTAAGTTTTCTTTAACAGCAGTCATAGAAACTAATTGCTGAATAAGACTACCGTAATTAGCTGGGTAAGCGCTTACCCAGATGTTATTCAAGCAGTTTGGGCACAAAATCATAGAGCTAATAGCTGTGTAATAGCAATGTAACAGTTGAATAAGTTTTGAATAATTGTACGACAAGCTGAGTATCTTCTGCATAAAAGCATTTTTTTCTTTTATGCAAGTATTACAGCTCTGTTATCCAGACGATGAATGAATGATGAATGAACTGTATGCTTATGTCTTTTAAAGCTCAGATATTCAGATGATACACAGCGTTTTTATCAAGAAAAGTCAAATTAAGTTGAAGTTGACAGATTCGAATACAAAAGTGCACGCATTTTTTTGGTGAGTGAATTAAATGGCGGAGTTATTAATGTCCCGGTAAGTAAATATTTTACCCTTATTGAATGCTTAAAGTGATAAATTGTAGGTGCGCATGCAACTTTACCGTGTATTTATATATACATTTCGTGTAAAATTTTCACGCGCCGACCTAATAAGCCGGGTTTTTAAGAAATAAACAACATTTCGTCTATTGGTTAGTTTTTACAAGTGAAATATTTTTATGTTGTATGCAATTTAAGGGTTCCAAAATAAACTTGGTATACTTTTTACAAGAATATTATACCGATTTCGTTATTATAATTGAGTATTCGAGTATAAAATTTCACATCAATTAATGGTTATGTTATTCATTATGGCGACAATCATTATGAATAAAATCTGCTGGCACAGCGGCTATTCGTCTAATGTCTACATATCAGGCCTTATGTGTCCACTTATTCAGTTGTTCTCTGGTTGAAAGTGGTCTGCACACAACATATTTTCGATAACTGTTCTATAATCATACATACTCGTACTATAAAACAAACAAAGCCGCATAAACGCTGACAAATGTTCCAGAATAGTTCTTCTAGCTTAAAAAATGTCTACTTTTCTTAAATACCCAGCAAACTTCTGCATAAGAATCTGTTACTTTTGCTTTTACCACAGTTAGCTGCATATGACAGTCATTTCGTAGTTAAAGCGGCATAAAGAAGTTATAACAGCTACCTTATTTCTGTTAAGTCACTATATGCTTCATAACAGAAACAAAGCCTACTTTATACAGCAGCTGTGTAATTGTCTAGATGTGGTGTGTAATACAGCTAAAAGAGAACAGCACCTCAATTATTCAGCACTATGCTTGATAATGACATCTTATACCAGTGTTATACAAAAGGCTACACAAACTCTTGAGTAACAGGTCTTTTTTTGCTGACTATTCAGCTTTAAGAAATAAAATCGGCAAATTACAGAACTAACTCAGCTAATAGTATTATTATAGCAAAAAAAAACTTTAATACAGAACTTGGCAATACAAACAGCTTCTATACATATATAATAAAGCTTAACCCTGCATAAGGTGAAATTATTGGCCAGTTATCCGGCTTGTGTGCTGCCTGGGATACATCGTTGTTTAGGGCCTGGGGCGAATCGTTGTTTGACCTTTCAGGAGTTGGATTTCTAGATTACATAGCCTACGTGACGGCTTACATGCCATATTATATTTTATAACTATGAGATTAGATTCGAATTAAGATTAAGAGATTGATGAGCCGACGCAAACACTTTCGTTGGTTACCTATTATGATTGATTCTAGTGTCTGCAATGTTTAGATGGACGCTTTAACCAAACATTTCATTGGCTATTGCGTTTGGTAAATAAACAATTTTAACTTAATTCCTTATGAACTAGTGGACCTGCCCCCAACTTCGTTCGCGGAGGTGAAATAAGCCAGATAAAATAGTATTTTTTGCAACAGTTGTATAAGTAGGGTCAAAAAATGCGAATGGCGCGAGATGCAAAATGCAAAAAATGCAAATAGAGACGCCAGGAGCGTTTTTTGACTTAATTATACAACGTTGCATACAATACAATACTTTTTCTACGACTAGGTTTTAAAATATAAAATACAAAATTAAATTAAACAAGGCAAATATGACATATGACTGACAGTATGAGTCTAAGGTAAACTTTTTTTAATTTCACGTATACTCGCTAGTGACACGCAGTGACGATAATAAAAATACTTTTTTTTATGTTGGCATCAATGAATTTAGTTCGGAAAGTTTTGTTTTTATTAAAAACCGTAGGAATTTAATTGTTTGTTAAGTTGGTAGTTGTGCATTTTTATCGTAAAGTTAGAATTGAGCCCTTAATCCTTGACCTAAGTTTAACCTAGATTTAGAAGACTGTGGCTGCTAGCAGTATCGTTTTGCGACTATAACGACACTGGTGCTGTTATGGGGAATAGAGTATAGACTTCTCTCTGAACTCATATTATGTATGTTCTTATATTAGTGTTAGTGACCAAGTAAAAGACAGATAAAAGTACAGGAGTAGAAAAAGTATATTATGAGTTAACCAGGGAGTTATAATGTACCTGTATACCAAATTTCCCCAAACCCTTTACCAAGTTAAGCCAATTGAGCATTTTTAAGCATTTAATTCTGATATAATCTACTTTTATGGCCTTTTAATAATCAACTTGTTCAAATATTTAGACGGAAATAAACACGTGTGTATAGAAGTGTGATTAACATATTTAATAAATCAATCTGTATGCACCATCCAGTCTGACCAATTAAGTTTATGATACCTGTTCGACACCCTGAAGATAGCTCGAAAGCACGAGAAAGTGAATTATTACTTTCACTTGAAGGAAATTTGCCCAACGTAATAACGTCTCAGCGATCGTGCGTAATTAATTTAGTCATTGATGTCAACAGCTTAGAGAGACTAAGGCGCTAGACGCTGTGCCTTGGACATGCGGAGTACGGACGAACTGTTTATATCTGCTGCGCTGCATGATGTTTGCATGAATGTTGTGATCACGCTGTGGCTGTATATATGTTTTATTACTCAATGAATTGAATCATTGACTTTAACAGCTGACTTAGGAGCTACTTTAGTGTCCCGCATATTATACTGGTTGATCATATTTCCATCGTCTGGTGAATGTGGTGTGTTTTCCGACTGCGGCCGTAGTAGACTCTACTACAAGGCTTGCACTTATCATATGAATAAAAGTTTCCTCTGTTTTTTTGTAACTCTCCTGACAGCAATAGTGCTGTTGTTCAGACCTTGACTCTACATCATCTTCTGTCGATTTTTCTCTGTTTTAAAAGTCATATTTGATGACTCTGCATAATATGTCTAAAAAAAGTTCTAATGAAAATAATAGTATTTTTTCTACTCCTGTACTGTTATCTGTCTTTTACTTGGTCACGAACACTAATATAAGAACATACATAATATGAGTTCAGAGAAGTTTATACTCTATTCCCCATAACAGCACTAGTGTCGTTATAGTCACTTTACGTTATTGCTAGCATCCACAGACTTCTAAATCTAGGTTAAACTTAGGTCAAGGATTAAGCGCTCAATTCTAACTTCACGATAAAAATTCACAACTACCAACTTAACAAACAATTAAATTCCTACGATTCATAAAAAAAACAAAACTTTCCGAATTAAATTAATTGATGCCAACATAAAAAAAAAGTATTTTAATTATCGTCACATCGTGTCACCAGCCATATCAAAAAAAAGTTTACCATAGACACAACTGTCATGCCGGCTGTACACACTCGGAGAGACCGGACGAGACACGCGTGACGTCCATGTATTTTATATTTTAACCTAGTCGTAGAAAAAGTATTGTATGCAACGTTGTATAATTAAGTCAAAAAACGCTCATTGCGTCTCTATTTGCGATACTCGCCGCATTCGCGGCTCGTATCGCAACTCACGCAATTCGCATTTTTTGAGCATTTTTTGCTGTCATGAATAAATGTATTTTCTTTCTTCTTTCTTTCTTCTTTCTTCAAATACTATTATGCAACAGTTGTATAAGTGGGTTCAAAAAATGCGAATTGCGTGAGTTGCGATACGAGCCGCGAACGCGGCGAGTATCGCAAATAGAGACGCAATGAGCGTTTTCTTACTTAATTATACAACGTTGCATACAATACTTTTTCTACGACTAGGTTTTAAATTATAAAATACAAAATTAATCATTACCTGGAAACAAGGCAAATATGACGTTTGACTGACAGTATGTGTCTATGGTAAACTTTTTTTTTTAATTTAAAATATACTTAAATTAAAAAAAATATATATGTTGGCATCAATGAATTTAGTTCGGAAAGTTTTGTTTTTCTTAAAAACCGTAGGAATTTAATTGTTTGTTAAGTTGGTAGTTGTGCATTTTTACCGTAAAGTTAAAATTGAGCGCTTAATCCTTGACCTAAGTTTAACCTAGATTTAGAAGTCTGTGGTTGCTAGCAATAACGTAAAGTGACTATAACGAACCTAGTGCTGTTATGGGGTATAGAGTATAGACTTCTCTGAACTCATATTATGTATGTTCTTCTTATATTAGTGTTCGTGACCAAGTAAAAGACAGATAACAGTACAGGAGTAGAAAAAAGTAATAATAAAACAGCCCTCATCCCAATAACACTACCTACATGTTTATGTAGATCCATTAACAATGCTCGAAGATCAAAACTCATGTACCTACTCTGCATTCATCATGTTAGCTATGGATAAGCTTGGCCATACATTAGCAACACGCCATTGTTGGTACTAGCGCTGCCATCACTCAATTTCTTACAGCATTTGCGCTAATCTGTCGCGGCCATCACGGGCGAAAGTGGATCCGGGTTTAAATAATAAATAATTTTCGCGAGGATATTGTTCACAGCACGAGACCGCCATATTGTTCGAGAACATTGTTCGCAACTGGAACTATTTATTTTGCACTTTCGAAACCTATTTGCAAGCCGTTTTGGTCTTTACGACGCATGACATAACAGACTCGTTGAGTGTTTGTGTACACTTTTATTTTAAGCATTGGTTGGTCAAGCACGAGGTGGACATTTCACAAACCACATGTTTTGGGTACGTGTTGAAAATGGTTTTCTTTTTCCTATTTACTTGTAGGTAAATAAAATAAAACACGTTTCTTGTATGGGGACCACTTTTATTTTTATTTTGTTTTTATTATTTTTTGTTACAGCGGCAATAGAAAATACACATTCTGTGAAAATTTCAAGTCTACCCATTACGGGTCAAAAGATACAGCCCTGTGACAGACGTACCGGGTTCCGTTGTGGCATGGAACAATATACCTGTACGGTACTTCTTATCTATATTTCGGTATAAAAGGCTGCTTTAAATATATATATCCAACATTTATTAATATAATTTAATTAATAATCACAATATTACGGAACAGTGAGGCAGGCGGGATGAGTCGCCGTCGATCGCCATTACCACGGTCGCCACCCGTGTTTGGTTTAAATTTAACTACACTCTTGTTCGTTTCGAATTATCCTTTTTCGCCATTTCTCTCACTGCTTGAATTACGATAGACAGAACTCAATATAGTACACCAGAAAACATAAATTAAATGAAAAATGCTGCTTAAATGTGTTTCCCGGAAGTCCCGAAAGTACTGGGCCTTTTATTTTCACGTTCCGGTTCTTTGCTTGGCTCAAAATACCTGGTAATCCCGGTATTTTCGGTTCCGATATTTCCCGGAAGCAACATTATACGGAACCCTAAAATTCGATTCACCGTCCATTGTGATGTTATCACTACCTTTTTCCTAATTCTAAACGCCCATTCAACATCGAAGGGGCGTCGGACCCACCGTAGGCTCTATCGGTCAACACTCCAACTTTCGTTTTCACTTTCGACTGCATCTTCAATGTCATGTTGCATCCAGCACGGATCTTTTAGTAATGAGAGGTCAGGATACGTAATCTGTAATCTGTGGGTAGGGTAGCAATTGTGGATATATGTTGTCGCAATATTTGTAAAATGTATTAGATGGCTGGTTGATGTAGTATTAGTGGCATTATAATTTTATTGTTATCAGTTAAGCTCTACCATCACATTATAGTTTAAAAAATGTTAAGAGAGATGGTGTCTATTTGAGACGTTATTTTGCTCCCCACATTTTATTTCCGAGTATATGAAATTCACAATATTGTTTTGTCATATATTCACGGATAACTAGTGTACAGTTTATGGGACTGTCCTTAATTATGTTAGTAATTGATTTTATTGACGCAAGTAGTAACCTTAATGCTTTCGTGATTATTGATTACACCTTTTTAAACACTATATATCTACCAATGTTTCACTCCCTTCCCTTATTGCTTCCTCGTGAAAGTAATTGAGACAGCAAAAAAACTCTACATTGTGCTATAATGAATCAATTTTTTCTGCGTTTTTATGATTAAGTATGATAAAATCGTGAGTCTTTTTATTATCAAAGGTATAAGCCATACAATGTTCACCTGAGATTCGCGAGCGATACCAGCGTACATTTTAACTGGTTCTGTAAGAAAGTAAAATTGCCGAGCCCCGCGTTTCGGGTCAATGGAACAATATAATTAACCCGTTTAGTTAGGTGGCTACTGTTATTCAATCAACGATCGAACTTTCGGTGGCTGAAAAACAATTTGTTGACTTGTCATTCGTTCTTTTGTGCGTGATTAAAGGTCAGTCGAATCGAAAATGTTGGCCTCTTTCCCCTGACCACAAAAGTGGTTAAAATTTCCAATTAAAAGCAAAAATTGTATGCCTTGATCTCATGCCAGTTCGTTATTGTTTTCAGTAGGTAGGTACGTACAGGAAAGATGTAAAATAACATATTGCAAAAATGAATTATCTCATCAATACTGTGCAGTTGGATAGTTATATAATTTTCCTCATCGCTTCTGATTAATTTCTTACCGCGCTAACAATGAACAGATTCATTAATATGTAGCCCAACTAAATTGACTCGATTGTTCAATTTATTGCAATTATAATAAATATCACTGCAATGTAATATGACTTCATATGTCAAATTGGGCGATATTTTTTATTGAGCTCATATGTCTCAGTCAGCAGCCGTAACCAGATATTTTATTTACGACTCTGACTCCGCATCCTGAAGAAAATCTTCATCGTTGACATGCGTGCGTATTACAAAAAATGTATCTTACGTGCAAGGTACGATCTTTTATACTCGTATTTTTAACTAGATACAAAAGTGTTATAATTAAAGTAATACGCAGTAATCACATAATATAACCTTGTAATTGTCATAAAGCTGTCAGAATTCTTTATCGCATTGAAAAACGAGATGAAATCACGGTACTTCATAAAACAATAACTCGTAAACGCCTGCAAAATAGAGTTGCAGGTTGCAGTTCCGGTTCCCATCCATAATTCCATATGCTTAAAGTTTCTTCGATTGTACATTATGTGTATCCTATTGTTTGTTATTTAAATACTTCAGTAATCATAAGGTAGACCTCTTGTAATGTGTTTTTCTGGTGTGCAATAAAGTATACTTGTATTGTATTGTAGAGTCAGACTACGCTAAGTCTGCAGAGGTCGAAAAAAGGTTTTATTGCAATAAACATACATGGCAACATCACAAGCAAGATGCTTAATTAGTCTTGATACTTGGTAAATATCTTTCCGTTTAATAAGTATATAATGTGTCTACATAGCTACTGAAATAATTATTCGGGGCAGTCTGCACAAATTGATCTAGTCCAAACAAACTAAGCACTGCTTGTATACATGAACATATTTAAATATAATATTTAAATACATTGAAATTATTTAATACCCTGGAACAAATCGCTTAGTTTGGTTGAAACTAGATCGATGTGTGCAAGATTTGCCCAGATATTTCAGTAGGTATGTAGACACATTTTGTAATAAACAGAAGAATTATTACCAAGGACCAAGATTAAATAATCCTCTTGCTGTAGTTCCCGCATGTTGCCATATATATATTTTTTAATAAAACCTTTTTTCAACCTCTGCAAACTTAGCGTAGTCCGACTATATTAAATGTATGCACGTCTCCTTATATTCGTTTGAGGAGCTTGGAAGAGACCAACGTCAAACATGGGCATCATATGGGCTTATGAATCGAAAATCTTTGAGGGAGACCTATGTTCAGCAGTGGACGTCTTCGGGTCGACATGATGATCATGATCTCAATGAAGGTACTTAAGTACATAATACGAGTTCATTAGCACTATTAGTCTCCTAAGATGTACTCCTGACCCAGTTACTTACCACCGCTTTCTACTATAGATAAGAATTAAGGCAATTCAAACACGGATTGGGCGCAATCGCCCAGTATTACAAAGATGGGCGTAAGTGGGACAGCCTTTTTCGGACAATTGCCAATACGCCATCTCATGGGATTATTTGAGAGGGGTTTTATGCGTCGGAACTCGGAAGTGTCTGAGGCGCTGTATGCGAGAACTATTTATTTTATTTAGTGTGAAAATGAAACGTTTTCGATCACTTACATATTTAGTCAAAAGCTTTTTGCATAAACGTGTAAATGAGTCCATAATAAAAGTTTTAACAGAGATGAAAGTATTTAATGGCCATAGCTAAATACATGTTGCAACTAAGCAGTACTAGCAGTAGATAAGTAAACAAAGACAACCAGTCAATTTAATGACAGTAATTTAAAATAAGTTTTTATTAGTGGCTGAACAGTGTTTGCTTTTGCCGATGCACTGGTACAGCCCGTGATATGTACAATGACTTTCTACACTATGGGTATTTGAAGCACAACACTAAATAAATTAATAATTTTATTACTGATGTGTAATGTCGTATACTATTTAGAATAAATAAAACTGCATGCACTGCAATTTTTTTTTATGCACAATAGGCAAGTATTTGACTTTTCTCTCCAGAAAGAGAGGATGAAGGCTACTATGGAGCTCTCTTGCTTAGATTTGAAGAGATCCTAGGTACCTACTTGGTTAACTTGAGCAAGCGATAGCTAAAAGTGAAAATGGTTGAAATGTAACGTAACAGAAGCAATATGGAGGCAGTATGTGGCAACGTTAGTACCAGTTTTTCAGATAACTTTCTGATTACAGATTAACTTTATAACCTATAGTTTGATAGCTGCAATGTAAACTGTTTCTCCATAAAAAGCGGTTATGGTATAAGGTGTTGGCTTGCCCTACATCCGTTATCAGCCACCGTGTGGCAACGCTGCTGACACGAATATTCTCACGACACCGTGTAATCGATTCTATTGGATTTGTTATGCTTTTTATGCGTCGTGTGATTGAGATGTTAAAGATGATTGCGCAATTTTGTTTTTATTGTCATGATTGGCCATTGTTGTTTTTATATGATAAGTCGTCGTTCTTTATCTATCATACAACAACTATTTATAAAGGAAGACCACGGATTTACTTATATTTATTTCTCTCGCATCGACGTAAGTAGTGTCGACGGATGCGGTACATATTTTCATCAATGGTTTAGTTTTGTTAGTGCCAGACTTTAACGTGTATTACAATTATTGCTAATATGTAGATATCCTTTCCATTCTTAATACGTTCCCTGTCCCGGTGCCCCTAATGTGGGGTCATGAATGTTTTTTTCAGGAGTCCGTGCTTCCACTATGGGGTTACTTCCCCATACTGATGGCACAGTTGGGACTTGTGACATTGTGCGATAGTTTTGTACATGTGAATGTGTTAAATTCCCTTACCTACCCGTATAATTATAACAACACAACAGAAAATAAACACTTAAAGTAGCGTGGCGTGGATTCCTACCGGCTTGCCTAATATCAGGCATTTGAACACCTTATTCTACAACTCTTAAGGAAAATGTACTCTAAATCTGCATCGGTTTGCCCAAGGATATCTTTTACGCCACGTGACTGCACTTATCTGTGTCTATTCAGTTAGTTCAAAACTCTCCAAATTATTTACTTACTGCATTAAAAGTAGCACATACCTTGTTCATATTTAGTATAGCATTTAAGTTTGATACTTTGATAGATCAGCATGTTGGCACCATGGGTACAGTGAGGAGAATCAAAGACAAGTTTTATAGTCCAGCGCCGTTAACAAGCACTTGTGAAGGATTTTATGGGTTCCACCTGACTTCGAAAAGGTGTAGCAGAGGCTATAGCTTCAATTACCTCCAAACAAGGATTGATGCATTCGAGATGTCGTGCTGGAGGCGCATGTTGAGGATACCTTAGACCCATGCACACCAATGTATTGATCCATTCACAGCTTCTTGTCCAAACCTCTTGTCCACAATCTGCCAGCAACGCATATTGACTAATTTGGCCACAAAATGAGGAGGAGAGATAAAAGCATTGAAAAGCTGATCATTGTTGGAAACACGGAGGGCAAACAAGCCCGGGGACGGACCTCAACCATATGGACTGATCAAGTGAAGGGGCCATCCTCAATCGAGTGTCGCTCGAACGTTAGAGACCAACAAGCACCGGTGGAGGCAGATCATAAAAAACAAGATGTAGACTTTGTAGACCATCCACATCCACCGATGACCACGATCCTCAGTCGTGAGGGAGCGACCACAGAGAGAGTGAGAGAGAGAGACAGAGAGAAAGATATGAATAAATGAATATTATTATTATAGAAAATCTAGTAGGTAATTTGTGACTACGTTATAAAAAAGCAGCCTTCTAAAATTATCTTCGGCTATTGTTGTCGCCTTAGTCACACTCGATTGGGTGGCTAAAGTTATCGGCGTCCGATCGGCTGGACGCATTGTTCTAGCCACGCGGAGATAACCTCGTAAATGTTTACTTTTACATTAATAGCTTAGTGTGGTTCGGAAATGAAATATAAACATAGTTTATTTAATGTTGAATGAATGTTTATCTAAGTGATTTGTTTTTGGACAGAGTTAGACATTGATCATGCAATTCAATTGGACACTAATTGTAAATTTCGTACATACTAACAAGGAAGGGTACCCAACTGTCCGACTCCGATTTGATTCATTGTGATATATGTTATAGAGTAGTCTAAAATAGCAGACACGTATTCTTTTTAGCTGCACAAGTTCAACTTTTTAGGAGAAATTGTCCTTCAAAGTACTGAAAAGAGACTATAAACCCTCCAACTTTTACAGAAAAAAAATTCAAGCAAGTTGCTAGTTCACGCTTACAATTAATTTCGTTTTCACTACTCTTATTGTATTTATGATTTGGAATACGACTTGTTTATAACTTGTGGGCTGTTTATTGCACCGCGTGGGTTTTTTTTAATAAAATAATCGTAAACTGCTGCTAGCTCATTCTCATAATTTAATCAATTACAGAGTTAGAAAATACGACGTTTCTCTTAGAGATTAAGGTTGAAATTACGAGCAACGCAATGATTGGATACGAGCTGGTAACATTCATCTCCTGTTACACGAAGGTTGTGTATCATGTTATGGTATAAATTGACATTAATGGCCGTAAAAAGCGGGATTATAAAAAAGAAAGTTTGGGATTGCAAAAGTTTTTGTTCGTAATTCCCCTATAGTGTCAATTTGGCGCTGCCTATGATATGGTGATATGATTATGTGGGCTTAATTAATTACTTCCCAACATGTCAAGCAAATCGTCGGTGCAGTAACTGCTGACAGTAAAATACATCTTTATGTAAAAAAGGTCGTAGGTACTTAAATCTGGTGGAGGTATAAATGCCTATTTAAATCTCAATTTTACGATATAATATTCTCTACCATATGTTAATTAATAGCATTAATACTTGTATGCAACTTTACATGGATGAAAGACCAGTCAGTAGTTCAGTACTAAGAGCAGACCACTAAGATTGGAAATGTAACAGTTTAATACTTATGAATAGTAGGGGTTTGGCAAGTATTCAAAACTTACTAAATTATGTAAGTAAACCAAGCTAGCTCTTATATCGTATATCAGTGACATTCAATGCAAACTAACCTTCAGACCTCTTGGGTTCTGTCGCCATTGATAGCGCAAGTATTTTTATCCACTTACCTACTTAGTTTCATAGTCTAATCTGGTTACAGGTATCCGGTAGTGAAAATCGGGTCACGGGATTGGTAGAAACCATTCAATTTTAATAAAAACTATTCAGACTAGCTTGTCGGCCAAACAATACCTAAGAACGCAACTGTGCGTCAAATAAAAAAGGAATTTTAAGGGCGCGGCCTCATGTCGACGGCACGGCGCCGTCCGCCGTGAAACGGCACGACGCCGTCACCGTGCGACGGTTCGGCGTCGTGCCGTGGCACGGCGCCGTCAACGGTGCCGTGAACGGTGTGACGGCGTCGTGCACGGTGCCGTGGACGGCACACCGCACCGGTGGACGACGCACGGCTCGGTAGTTTTGTTTTAGGCGGATCTCACACTGCGGCGAATCTAGAATCATCAATTTGTATAGAAAAATCGTGGGGTTTCGCACACTGAGAATCGCTGGTCGCGGCGACTTTTTAACCGGCTTTCAAAAGAAGGACGTTTTTTGTGTGTTTGTTCGCCGATTACTCGAAGACGGCTGAACCAATTTTAAAAATTCTTTTTTTGTTTGAAAGAATGATGTTTGGTCCCATTGCAACCAAATCAGGACTTGATGATGGGATCTTGGAGGAATTGAGGGAACTCTTCAAATATTATAGGCACACATATAGCGATTTGGGAATTGTTCATATTCACTCGGGCATCTCGTATCAAAATAGGTTCACTGAAAGTCGGTTATTTAAAAAAAAAAAAATTGTGATTATATCATCATCATTCGGTTTAATTCTCAATGTCAATGTGTACTTTCATCAAAATGGGTTCAGTAGTTTTTGAGATAGAGTTATGTGTGTATCAGTCACTAGGAAAACGTGTACCTACTGAACAGCGTAATTGATCACTACTGGAATTAAGAAAATCAAGAAATAAAAAAATTACTTTAAAAAATTAAACCGACTTCAAAAAGGGAAGAAATAAAAGTTTTATGAACACAATTTTTTTGAAGTCGGTGTTAGTCTTAATATTTGGAAGTACGCTACGAGACGCTCAAATACTATATTACATACATAGACCAGTAAAGTAAGCAGTGGCTCGGCTTCGCCTCGGCCGACAATTACATGTGATCGAAGGCTTTCTCTATTTACTGGCCAATATTTTATTTATATACAATTTTTCTGTTCGACGGAGTCGGAAAGCGGTATCTTCATTCAGCGACGCTTTCCGGCCGGAAGACAGAAAAAATTGCTGGCATAAAACTTTCCTTTTATTTGAAGACGGTTTAATTTTTATAATTACTTTTTTATTAATGTGGGTAATTTATACCACATTCCTATGTAATATACAGGGTGTCTCTAAAACCAACGTACCTATAATCTGTTTTTATAGGTATTTAAAAAAAAGTTAAAAAAACCTACTGCTGAACAACCCGAGTCACGTGGTTTTTTTTTTACCTTGTTTTAAGTATTTTTTTGAGATATTCCGTTTTTTCGTATACGCTCCATACAAAATTAAAGAAAAAAAATGATTACTAGTCGGTTTTTTAGCCAAATCCCATACTCATAATCATTTTTTACCCTAAAAATGATGAAAGGATACGATTTCAATCAAAAAATTATACACTTACAAAAATAAATCCCCATTTCTATGGAGAGTCGAATTTTCGATCCACAGTGTAGCGGGAAGAGTGCAGTGTGCGGTGCGCCGCACACGGCAACGTGTGCCGTAGACGGCACCGTGGACGGCGCCGTCACACCGTACACGGCACCGTGCCACGGCTCGACGCCGTACCGTCGCACGGTGACGCCGTCGTGCCGTCGACATGGGGCCGCGCCCTAAGCCTCGTACCACGTTATTCCAAATATTAAGACTGGCACCGACCTCAAAAAAAATAAATCTTTTATTTCTTCCTTTTTTGAAGACGGTTTAATTTTAAAAATTACTTTTTTATTTCTGCATCTTCTTAATTTCAGTAGTAAATGAATAACGCTGTTTAGCCAACGACACGTTTTCCTAGTGACTGATACACACTTAACTCTCTATCCCAAATCTACTGAACCGATTTTGATGAAACTTGCACAGTTCCCTAAGTTAGACTATACCTAGTTCAACTAAACAAACTTATGACACCCCTCTTTTTGCGCCGGGTGTTAAAATAAGATTTTTTGCAATCCGACTTTAGTTTTTGAGATATGTGCGGACTTTGCCTCTTTTTTTGAAATCGGTTAAAAAGAGATTTCTGCGTCCCTACCGATTGATGGGCAAAATTGGCTCGCCTGGATCTTGGAATTATTATTATTTTTTATGTTACAATGATATTATGATAGCTTGATAAGGCATCGATGTACATAATTAGTGAAGGTCCAAAGCAGACAGCTGAGTTTCTTTCGTGGTTTATAATTCTTGTGGATAAATCCTAAGTTCGTATTCGTGAACTTAGGAATTATTCACAATTTCGAAAGCTGGCCTGCTTGCATCGTTATGAAGGGAACTGGCTGAACTTTAGCGATATCGCTGACGGGTCCGCCGTATCTGAGCAAGTGCTTGCCACGGCTAAAGTGTCCTCGCTTACGAGGAATTCACACGGGACCATTTTCTAGTCAGTCTTCAGCTTTTTTTAAACTTATTTTTGTTTCTCATGTGCCGGCTAATAATAAAAGGTTAGATCGCTTCCGATGGTCGTAAAGTAAAGCGGATTCATCGCCGAAAATCTCTGCTTCTTTGAATGTCGGGAACTGTGAAGCAAATATATTAGAACATTTATATATAATGTTAGAAAAAAAATGTTCTCTGTTGGCTATAATTATATTTTAGAGTTTTAGCAATGAATTCATCAAATTCATTCAATCGGTGGCGAAAAGTTGATGTAGAGATTTTAAATATGTATCTTAAAAAAATCAGTCCTAACAACGTTTAGCTTCATGGTGCGCCTGCGCGTTACAGTCCCGCGTGGAGTGTGGAGTGGCCAGAGGGCGGGGGATAAATCAGAGCAAACATTTGTAAACGCCGGCCCTGATACTGCACTATGCTTTATGCGCCTTCGCGATTATGCGCGGCTATCCGGTCTGATTGTAAATCAGGCATCATTTATAGGTATCATAGGAAATCACATTTTAAAAAGTACTACTTAGGTTTTAATTTGAATTTATAAGTCGAATTCACGGTTCTAAAACGACGCCTCTTCTGAATACAAACAACTTTTATTCGTTTAGAATAATCTAAATAAAGCTGTTACATAAAGTAAAATCCGGAACATATGTCATAGCATCTCTCATAAAACAGATTTTGATACAATTCATTTCTCGATATGATAAAAACGAGTTGCTTCTGTGGCTATCTATTTTCTAAGCAAATACAGAAACTTAATTAAAATAATTAAACATCATAATCATTAAATTGTCTCAGTAATTGATAGTACTCTGTTAGGATTTATTCAGAAGGCTTTAAGCGTGTCACACACTAAGCAGATACGATAAGATATCTGTATCTGAACGCATATCTGTCAATATCGCTCCCTATACAATTCAATGAGCTAACACACACAGCGCAGATAACTTATATTTTATCGTAAAGTATCTGTGGGCACCGACATATATCGACAGATGGCAAAGATATTATCTGCGTATATAAATTGATCTGTGTATAATATCTGCCGATATAAATATGGTATAGTATTTTATCTGCAGATCATCAGTTCAGTTTGAAGGATTTAGACTGAATGTATCGTCTCGTATATTATCGTATCTGCGTAGTGTGTGATAGTTTCAGATCATTAAGTTATTATACGCAGATAAAATATTATCGTATCTGCGTAGTGTGTGACACGCTTTAGTGAAAGTAGTACGTTAGACATACAATACAAAATGACGTAAGAATTTTTATTTCATCTATAGATGTGCAGATAAAAACCGAAATCATTCGCTTTATCTTCATAAAACATGCTTACCTGGTAATTTTGTTATGTATAGTCGTTAAAGCCCTTTTAGTCGAGCGTGTCAGTATGATATCGCAAAGTTTCTCAGCCGGGATACTCGCTATGGCCCGAAGCCCTATTTCGTCATTATTTGCTTTCCTAGGCTATCGGGTTGAAATTAATTCCGCAACTTGTCGAGATAACCGCTTGATATTTGCCCAATAGGCCGCAAGTTACCTACTCGGGAAAATGTGATATGTGAAAACTGACATACAAATAATTTCCTGGTTATTGAAATCAGCGAAGTTGAAATAATGTTACGGAAGGAAATTTATAACGTTGTTAAGGAACAGGTATCACTTTGCTGCTTGTCAATAACGGCCATGTCTAATTGCATCGCTGAATAGCTTTTTGCTTGGATTTTATTGATAGCTAAATAGTAGTAACTTTTGCCTGAGAATGATACATTATATGAATAACATTTTAATAAAGGTACAAACAATGTAGTTTTCAACAAGTATCAATTTGGATTCAAATAGATTTGAATAAAATAACCATAATCTAAGTGTACAAAACTAACTTGCTAACAGAATATTACATTGAATTCATTGCATTATCATAACCATTTTGATCCGAAACACAGTTAAATATTATGAGATTGTTTAGCATTGCTTGAAAATAATAATTGAGGGTATTGCATTAGACACTTACCTCTAATATAGTTCTTTAAGAACTGGCTGTATATTGTACGGCAAATTAAAGCAACTGTTATAGTAAAGTCAGTCACGTAGTAAGGCTTCTAGTGGCCGCGGCACAGTTGAAGAAAGGTAGCGGAAAGGCGGTATTTAAAAGGGTGAAAACAGCCTATCGATGAGGTTAATATATTTATTAGGTTAAATCTAGAAAAGAGAAGAGGTCGCTTTAAAAAAAAAACAAGAAAAGCGGCTGTAAGAGAAGAATGGGGAAACTGATGACGGAAAAATCTTCATTGGTCTGGCGATTAACAATCAAATACATAGATACATATACAGGGTGGGAGGGACTATACCGACATACTTTAGCCATGAATTCCTGGTGGTGTGACGAGTAAATAATGTTATATCAACATGGGTCGAATATTGTCATTTTACATTAATAGTCTTATGGAACAAAATAAATCAGTAAATTAAGAGGAAACAGGAGGGCAGTTTTTCCATACAAACGTAGTCCCCTGTTTCCTCCCTGGATAATGCCAGTAGAGCAATAATTTTTTGTCCAAAAATCTATGGCTACTATTGATATGTTCCTATGTTTTCCTTTTTACGATAAATTGATTCTCAAAAGAGATATTAGACCTTCAAAAACCTAAAAAAAATGCCAGATTTTCCGCTGTGTTCACACATCCAGAAAACAAATTTGACTAGATTATTAAAAAAAAGGAAAACATAGGAACACGGCCAAAGCCTTTCTTTAATGTTTAATGAAAAAATTAGTTAAATAGGTTAAGTTTTGGGGAAGAAATCAGGGGACTACGAAACGTTGTTTTCATGAAATTTTAAAAGGTATTTTCGGTCCAAGCTGCAGTTGTCTCTATCGCGCTCTGCGGGGGAGAGGCGGGCAGTACGGGATAGCGACACATTTTACAAATACCTAATTTTCAATTCTCTCGGCCTTGCTGTTTCCTCTTAAGCCCCTCGTTATAAACATGTCCTTACTGGCTGAAAAGTTATCAAAAAGAAAAAAAAAGTTAAAATGGAAACGAAAGGTCAATTTTTTGGCCTCGTAGTCGCTTACCATCAAATACTGCGAAGGTTAATTCCTATTTAGTTAAAGGATTTTAAAAAAATAGTAAAGGTATCTTAGTCACATTTATTAGGGCTTGTTACACACTTGGGATTTTTCATTTACAAAATAATGGATATCTCGGAAAGTAAGCGTTTTTCGACTATACATCACATAACATTTTTTACTCGTAATAGTTGTTAGAATCTATAGTTAAAGTTTGTCGGTATAGTCCCTCCCACGCTGTATAGATCATTTTGTTGTAATATTTTTTTTAGAGATGCAGCGAATATTCGGCCACTATTCGGTATTCGGCCTATTCGGCCACATTTTGACTATTCGGCCGAAGCCGAATAATGGCATAGTATTCGGCCGAATACCGAATAGTAAATTAACACAAAGTCGAAGGAAAAAGAAGGATGAATAAATATTTTATGCCACACCTGGCCATAAAGTGGCTTTTTCCGCACGCTGCGCGTACGGAAAAAGCCGCTTTCTGGCCAAGTGTAGACATAAAATGATGTACACAACACGGGAGATAATAAAGAAAGCCCTCGATCGCATATTTACGTCCCTCGCTTGCAGCTCGGGCCGCAAACTTCTGCGATCTCGGCCTTCCTTTGTATTACCACCCTAGTTGTGTAATGTACTATTAATAACAAATTATAAACAGTAATCAATATTAAATATTAGGTTAATCATCTTTCACATCAATTTCAAACATATATAGAACAGTAGCATAAACAACGAATTATAAATTAAACTACTTACAAATGAAATTAAATTTTTCAATGGCGCATTTTTCTATCATAGGCTGCCTACGACGAGTAACAAGTTGCAACCTGTACAGAGATTCACGGCGCCGCTCACCCGGGCGTTCGAATTTACTTCATTTTAGGTAAAACCATTGGCCGAATATTCGGCCGCCGAATATTCGGCTATTCGGCCGTCGACTCCGCCGAATATTCGGTATTCGGTATTCGGCCAAATTACTATTCGCTGCATCTCTAATTTTTTTATTTCAATTTAAATAAAAAAATATATCTACTTTCACTAAGGCTTCCAAAATAATAAATGCGTATACTTGTTGCCTCGACACCGAAAGAATGTACCTAGCCTAACTAATCTAAGGCGGATCTCACACTGCAGCGAAAATCGCGGCGACACGCGACTCAGCGATTTTCAACTTTGTATGTAGAATCATCGATTTGTATAGAAAAATCGCGGGGTGGCGCACACTGGCGCGTAAATCGCTGCGACTCGCAACTACTATGCGCAGCTACACGGAAAAAATCGCGGCGACGGGCGATTTCAGTGTGTTCTTCGCCTAACCTGTCACTACTTTACATGTAAATTTAATTACATGTACAATTAGTTAACACCGATATTATGAGACATTTTATTCTTACACTTTAACAACAACAACTTTAACAGGACGTAAAAAATAAGTAATAATCGCAATTTAATCTGATAAAGTTATTTTATTACAATGAGTGATAATCGCGGAAACCGAAGACAGTACCATTTTATACTTATTTGTTTATTTGTCAGAGCATTCATTCAATTTGATAAAATGCTTTTAAATCACGTGCTATAGTAAAGTTTTATTTTAAAGTCAGTTGCAATGCATTGCTGGATCGATGACAGCTTGCTGACAAGAGTGACAGGCTTATCACGTGGCGAGCGACACCTCGTCCGCCCGTTCATGCAACTTTGGTTTTATTAAAGAAAACCGTTGATACAGTCAGCACCAAAACGCCCGTAACATCTAAAGCGCCATATATATCGTCACATATCTTTGTGCATATAAATAGTAATAAAGGTGTGTGACGAACCCTATATGAGGTGCTTTGGATGGTACGGCGCCATATATGGCGCTTTAGATGTTACGGGCGTTCTGATGCTGACGGTACCAACGAAGAAATGTGACTATAAATTGCTAGCAGACGCGTTTCGTAAAATAGAAATTAAGACATATTTGATAAAATAATTTTGTTTAACTACCTACCTAAGTCTTCGAGTTCACCCTGTATAATCTCCTCGACTTTTCATTAAAGCTCAACTCATGATTGAGTCCCACTTTGATTGGAACTCAATGTACTGAGAAGTGGTGTATCGTAAGTTTATGTAATGCACCAGAGGCTCAGCCGGGTCGCTTTGCATACGTTTGACCCATTTGCCAGTCTAAATCACGTTAGCTATGACAACACGCAACCGCTTACATAAAATTAGTGCTAATGGTTAATCTTCCAGTTCATGGAGACAATAATTTGCTATTTCACTATGCATATTTGCATAATGACAATGACTATACGAGTATAAACTTGTAGTAAAGTAACGATATAAACTGCGTGTTGTCATAGTAGTGGATAGTGGATATAGCCTATCGTTCCAGTATATATAGTGATGTCTTCTCTCTCTTCTTCCTCGTTTCCTCATGACTGAGAGTCGCGACCACATGAGGTCGTTGCTCTATGCACCGAAGTTCTCCACTCCACACGGTTTTCTGCCTTCGGGATCGACGCCTGCAGAGTTCCCTGACATGCTTCCTTTACGGCATCGGCCCATCGGGTCGGTAATCTTCCACGTCTCCTTTTTCCTTCCACGTGGCCAACCACAATGAGCTTTTCCAAACTGTCTGGCTTGCATCTAGCCACGTGCCCGAAATACTGCAGGATCCGCTGGAAGCAGATAGTGAAGTATATCTATCCTAATTTTTACTGCAGCGTTTTTTCTAGATAAGTATATTTCAGTCTTTTTATTGAAATACGGAGTATGATAATTTTCTAAAACTAGGGATCATGCTAAGGAATTAACTACATGCTTTTAATATACAACGTGTGGCATGTACTAGGAGCAAATAATTAAAATGTAGGTTGGACTCCTCAAACTGAACAACATTTATTCAGCAATATTTAAAAATAAGTTATGTTTTAATTTTTAGTATACTTTCAAGTTTAATAGCTGCAATCTATTGCGAAAACTTTTATGCGAGTGACAAGCGACTTCAATCAGACTGATATTAACATTATTAAAGTACATCATAAATGCTATTTAATTGGTATGAAAAAGAGAAAATCTAACGACAACCTATTTTTTAAAAGTTATTGAACAAAAGTTTTATTTATTGAGGAGTAGAATCTACGTTTAAATTATTTGCTTCAATGTATTACAGGCCACACAGGGTATATACGTACATAGGAACCGGCAAAATATTTTCCTACGTTGGGTAGGTATTACATTATATGACGCATAGTTATTTTCAAGAATAGTGGTCGTCACTGGTTCCATCTATTTTCTTGATATTAGTTAGTTATCTTGTTACCTACTTGTTTATCTTATATTATTTAGTTTTTTTTATTTTGATATATCAATTTCAAGTATTCTCTTTTTTAATGTATTTTTTGTTAGCTTATTTTTAATTGCAATGTAATTTATAATATGATTTATGCAACGTGTCGCTTTCAATCCAAAATTTTTATCATATATGTGTCTTTCACATGCGTCCTGCCTGCTTGACTTCCTGCCCACATTGAGTTGCGTAGTTTTAAAATGTGACATTAAATCCGAACGTATTTTAACTTAGCATACCCCTTTCGTTACGGTAAGGATACCCTTGTTTGCAGGATAACGGCAATTTGTGGATTGAACATACGTAAAACAATGTAGTGCGAATTTCGTCAAACCGTCAAAGGGTTATATTATGTTCTACAGGGTGATGCAGATGTGTCGCTAACTGCCATATGGTGCATGCGTCATGTCGTTCTTGGTCGACCGACACCAAAAATGCACGCGGCCGTGGCACTGCGGCCTTTACATTGACAAAGTTAATTAACCCATATAACAAGTTAACAACACTTAACAGCTGATAACATAAAAAGCAGTTTCATATGAACAGCTGACGTTTGGAAAGAGGTCAATTCGATGAGTGTTCAAGTGGAAAAAAGCTCTATCATCGAAATTGTAGCCTATACCCCTTATCCTCATAATAACGCCAAGAAGGAAGCCCACGATTTTTAGTGTCACTAATTAAAAAGGGGGTTTTAGGATGAAGTGATTTATGTATCTAAATATTGCCTAAATGTTTCATCACCATTTGAGGTCAAACTGTCTTACTAGCAATACGAGCATCTGTAAAAAGTTCTGCTAGAACTCAAGGCATTTACATGCAGGTACAGCGGGTGCCTACGGGCAGCTTTGTCGAAGGAATCCGGATGAATGGTAACCCTACTTGCAGAATTGTTCCGTTGCTTATGAAAACATTGCTTAGCATGGCTATAATGCAAACATGTGTATTCCCGTCGCACTTGACACGTTTGCACTCGGTGACGCCGCGCCGCCGTGTTTGATGATTATGAATGTTTGAAGAATGTCGTCTTTGTCACCTGTCGGTGAATCACGCTACATATCGTATCACATGTACCGGTCAGCGTAGAGTCGTAAAAAAACAATTTGATAGCTTTATCGAACAGGATTCTGTCCTAAATCATATAGACTTGAATATTTTAGCTATGGAATGCGTAAAGAAACACCGAGTCACAGTAAAAGATAAATAAATGCTCGACTTGGCGGGGGCACTACCGTGCCCCCAGATATTTGTACATTGAATGAAAAATCAAAAATATCCACACAACCTCTTATGTGCATAGTGACAATAACTAATCAATCTTGTATACACATTTATAAACTCTTCATCCGTAATTTCTATTCTATTCTAAATTACGTCATTTGGGACTTGGAAAATTTAGTTGAACAGTTTCATCTTTCATTTTTTTTTTAATGCTCAAACATGTATTGATATCCATATACATACATATTATTATTAACCATATCATTAGTCACCTCCTGATCTATCACCCTTAGGTGATTCGAGTCGGTCGGTTCTCAATACAAACACAAAGAGGGTCGTCATTGCTTCCACGATATTAATCGTAGTTGATATTTGTTTCATTTTATAGCTTGATACGTTTTGTCTGTGCAAAATGACACGAGAAATCTCAAAAAGCAGAATTAATGAGCAATCTCTTGTTTAAGGTCAGCGCCATCTATTATCTTTATTTGAAACCTTATTGCTAAAAATATGTATGTTTTAGCTTTTTACGAGTGTCATTTCGCGCAGACAAAATGTATCAAGCTATAAAATAAACCACAATTCAAACATAATTGGTGCCCTGGAAGCAAATATTGACCCTCTTTATGTTTGTATCGAAAATCGACCGTCTCGAATCATCTTACCCAAGTCGTAAATATCATAATGGTTTATTGTGTAGTCGATGTTGTGTGCAGTTTCATAAAAATCTGTTTAGTTGTAGTTGAAAAAGCTGTCACAAGATTTGAAACCAAGTAACAAATATACGGGGTTAAGCTAAATAAAACTGTTTAAAAGCCTCAGAAAACTAATCTATCTGTACTTGTTTTACGTGAAAAAAGACGTAGAACAATTTAGTTGTTGGCAAGATTTTACAGAACTTGTACCGCCGATTCTGCACAGTTTTGTTAGGAATTTGTAACAGTGTGGTTCGAGGAACCGTCTTTTGCACGCGGTTTGCATATTGTTATGTGGAATTCTGCGAGCTAATGTTAAACGTGTTGTACGGAGTTTTCGACAATACAAGTACGTACATTCGGACATGGCATTGCAATTTTTAGGAAGAAAAATTACTGTATTATACTGTGGTAGAGGCTAGGTCTTGTCTCAAGAGCTTCGCTTCACATTGTTATTTTTTTTTAATGTATATTTTACTATACTGCAATATTAACTAATTGTTCCTTTGTTGTTTGTTGCAGGTAATAATTTACATCCTACATCACCTTTCTACGTCATCAGTAAGTATAACGGCTCGAGGTATAAATGGCAATACAACTCGCATGCAAGTAGGCGCAAGGTCGCGCCGAATATGATATGCGGATTTCGACAAAATTGCTACATTGCAGAACTTGTATTTATTGTTATTCGATACAGTATCTTTCAACTGTATGTTTATTCTACACATCGCGGTATTATGGAGCAATTATGCCATATATTCTATTTGTTTATGATATCGTGATAGGTCTTGCAATTGCGTGGAATCCGTTTAGTATGAGCCCAAATTATGCATTAAATTTCGCCTAGCACGAAGCAACTATCACACTTTTCTAAATACTCATTACCTGTTTAGATCAAACAACTGAGTGATAGGACCAATGATAGTTATCTCTAATGTAGTTTATTTTGATCCTATAATAAAGTTTCCCCGAAACCTTTATTGTTAATTTTTTTTCTTAAAAAATTATTGTCCAAATCGTATTCCTACAGCACTTCTGTACACTTGGGCTCAAAGCAACATTGTCGGTATATCGCTGTGCCGTGTTGTTTTCCTTAGTAATGACCCTTCTTTCTTACACCTTTCGAGTTCGTGACAAAAATAATTTTAATTAGAAAATGAAAAAAAAAAATTACTCAGCATATAATTGGTATTTCCTTTCCAATCAATTGGTCTGAAATAAACATTTTTTTAATTTTTTAATTTTATTTCCTGTAGTTAAAATTTGTTAGGGTAAAATATTTTCATTCTAAATAAAAGTATTAGATCACCTGTATACAGTGTACACTTTTTATCACGAACATTTTTTTTAAATTGTAGAGCTTAACAAAATGCTTTTACTAGACGAGATCTTTTGCATCAGGACTCGTATAAGTGAGTAGAATATGCATATTTTTAAATGTAGTATATAATAAACCTAACGAAATGTTTCGTAGGCCATATAATCGAAGAGAAAATTTATATTAAAATTGTTTTACATTTATAAAACATACTATAAGGTAAGGAACGTTTCAAACAATACAGACAGACACATCTTAAGCGGAGTGGGTGTAGCGAAAATATAAGGCTGAATTCGTGCAAGTGACACAACGCGACCTTCAGGCACTCCTGCGCTGTGAGGTAACGCCGGTGCACGGTGGAACGGCGATTACCTAAGGCATCGTCCTAATAGAACGCGAATGCGCGATCATCGTAAGTTCGCGCGAATTTTACTCGTACGAACGCGCGATCAAACATATTGAACTTGAATAGGTGTCCTAACTGACTTAATGTTTAAGCTGTACGAAGTTTAAATTGACGTTTTCATTTAAAGACTCCACAGACAGACCACACACATTCCCGAAATGCCTAAAAGTTAATGTCTCATCAAAAAATATATTGAATTCACACGTCAGGCATTTTTAATTACGTGTTTATTACGATAGCATATGCCCTAAAATCAATCTGTTATCATATAGCTCATGGTACTTCCGCCATATGTATTTTAGGCATTTTGAGACAAAGACATTTTGATTTTCAGATGTTTTGAATTCAAGTCTTCATTGGATTCAGTCAGGCGTACGAATATTTAGTTATTCTGGGAATTGTTCGTTTCCGGTCAATGTCTTTCTTTATGCAATTTGGGTTGTTTCGAGAATGAGACAAGTAGAAATTTTGGTGTTATACAACTAAGTGAAATTGGAATTTAGTCGAATTAATGAATTAGCCATTATGAAATTAAGCCGTAACGAACCGGTAGCCTCGATGTCACCTTTCTTTTGTATAATCGCTAACTGCATATCAAAACCATTCAAATGAGCCCAAACACGGTGTGTATTTATTTTATGTCATTTATAATGCTGCCTGTAGGATTCCTTCCGTCTCCCTCATCAGATCAGCTCAATAATACCGTAATATTACATTATCATCTAAATTAAACGTGTATGTAAAATTTAAGCTCAATTAGATGAAGTACATAACAGCTTCAAAATAGTATAATGGCACTGCCAATGTGACTTATGCCATTATCAGTAAGAATTCCATATTATTGAGACCACATGTGTTGCAAATAATATCCTTTAATTATGAATATTATTTCGATTTCATTATTTATAGTTATAGCGGCAAAAGAAGTAAACATTTATAAACGCCCACTGTACTATTTTGTCTACCGATTTAAACCCTTTTGACATTTTTCATTAAGTTTTGTGTGAAAATATGATGTTTCCGTCTATTCCATTACCTTATATATGTTGTTTAACCATATAAAGAGATATCACGCATATAACTCCTATATTTTTGAAATTATGAGGTGACCAAATATTTATTATATGCATAAAATTGTACAATGGGTTTCAGGATCTAAGAAGTTTTTAAGAAGCTGAATCTCAGGAGACTAAAGTACATCTGACAAAATATTATAAAACACTTACGAATAGACCCAATAATTATTAATTTATGACTATTGACACGAATTACTCAGATTAGATAAAACCTTTTACCTTAGTCACAGCAATAATTGAGCAGTTGACTAGCTGACCTAATAAATGTAATATACATGACCACAATATTTGGCATCTTATTAAAACAATCACTATTTCTAACCCATCATTCTATAACAAATACAATCTCTATGTACACTACATACTAAATGACTCCTTCAATTGGTCATTGTTTACGTCGTTACTACGATTGGAAATATAAACAATATATAGACAGCAGAATGGGGAAATAGTGAAATCTATAGTTCATGAAGTTTCACTAAGAATTTCACGTTCAATATGAGATTTATAGTCATCCATAAACATAGATGAGGTGTGAAATGGTTCTGAATATTCACCCGTAGTCAACAATGGCTGATGATCATATTGATCCAGATTTCACTACAGATACAACTACATGAGAACTCGGCGCAAGAAATTGGGCCCACGATGTCACACACGTTTATTTCCTGTGGTATCGTTGCTCTCATACATTCCATGTGTGAACCAAACATAGAATCGCTGAAACTACTTTATCTAAGTAACATTTTAACTTTTAAGTAACGCAATGAATTGAATTGGGCAGTGTCACTTAGCTCAACTGTAATCCTGAAAATTGAGGGATATTTCGAGGATTTTCTTTTGGGCTAAAAGTGCTCCTGTAAATAATGAAACTGTTTCTTTGACGGTATGTTTGTGTAAAATATGTGCATGTACATTCACACATCTACGTTCACTTGTGTTAAAGACCCTACTACTCTTTTCAAAGGCGCGACCACAATTGAAGCGAAATGTATACAGGATGAATTTTAAATCGTGAATCGTAACCACGTTTACCGGTAAAGCTACTTAAGACTAATACAGAGCACTAGTGTTAATTACAATTAAAGACCCGCTTAATTAATTATGAACAAAACGGTGGAGGCGCTTATACCATTAATCGTAATAAAACTGAATTATTTTATGAAATGAAATGAAATAATTTATTTCTGTAAGTAGGCCTCAAGGGCTCTTTCACATGTCTGATTCTTTCTTTTGGCGCTTCGGCTTTATGAGTAAATACGATTTAAATAGGTACTTATGTTGACAATGTCGACGATGTTGACATTATTGACAATACGTGCCAAAATTCTATCCAGCCAACTTCAATATTAGGAGGTTGGATATCTAATGTTGAAATTTTCATGACAAGTACGAAACATGAATGTAGGGTGACCACGAGATTTTAAAAATTAGGATAAATCAAGTTAAAAGTGGACAAAAAAAATATACTTAATTTAGGTTTAAAAGCATTGTAAGTTATTGTTAACTATGTATAGACTACAAAAAAATTATTACGATTCACGATTTAAAATTCACCCTGTATATATAAGGCTTCTGTCACAAACTCATAATCTCACTCAAATAAAATGTTCTAAATACGACCTTGGTCCATTAAAATAAAGCTAAAAACACAAAAGCGTTGAAAGATTTAGTGTAAGTTATTAAATAGATTGCATGATACGGTATGAATTGAATACGTTCGGTTGACTTGTTCTAATTAACTCGCTGTTTATGCATGCGGTTCATTCATTCAAATCAGCGGGTAATTAGTTCGTGGGAAAGGTACACTTTGTTTTGCTTCTCTTTATGTTGCTTCTGTTGTTATTAAATGAGTTACTGGGGGCGTACTTAAGTTTCACGGCTGCCTAATGCCTAACCTTGATTGTAAATAGCTTGAAAATAAATCGAAATAGAACAATTATAGCTGTTTACTCTTAGTACTCGTTTTGTACTACTTTGTAGGTTTTTTTACTAAACATGCATATTCCAATTTAAACAGTTCAATGGATTTTATTAATGTAGAAGATTTGTGAAATATGAAAGCGAAATTTGATTATCATTAATCAATCAGTCTGATTGCCGAACTGTATAAAAAAAAAACCGGTCAAGTGCGAGTCGGACTCGCGCACCGAGGGTTCCGTACAAACTCATAAGTAGATACGCGAATAGTTCAAGAAAAACTGTATGTCGATTTGTTTAGAAGAAGCAAATAAATATATGTTATGATTTTTGCAAATTTCTAAAAAACATTGCAAGTTAAAACAGTTATATTTTTCCTGTAATATTTAGAACCTGACGTGTAATGATTCTATTTAATAGCAAGGACGATTAAATCAAGAGGACTGTCATTCTCCATTCGAAAAGCTGTTCCCCGAATTTACAACGCCATCTATGTATAAGCTTGGTAAAATAATTATTTACAATTTTTCAACTTTGCAAACGTGACATAGTATTTAAATGTTAGAATTTATTTATTATTAGCTGTTTACGAACTAATTGTTGTTCAATTATAACATCGTTAAATCCCCTAGCGTGAAACAGGCCATCGCTTAGTTTTGCTACTCTCCGCTAGATGGATTAATGGATGGATTAAGTTTATGTAAATTTCTAAAAAAGTATTAAAGTTAGGAAGACCGTTCTATTTTTCTTGTAATGTTCAGGTTGATATTGATAATTATTAATTATGACACATTTTTCTGATCAGTAACTTCGGAGATAATAGGGGGGAATGGTACATAAAAATGTATAAATCAAAAACTACTTATTTAAGAAAAAAAATAAAAATGGTGTTTTAATCTACAAATTAAGCCCTTTCATTTGATACCCCGCTCAATATAATAGCCCTACTTTCAATTTTAAAAGTCCCATTACGGAGCCTTTTAAAAAAAAAATAAAAAAGGTACAAGATATTTTTTATGTCCAATAAGCTCGGGTTAGCTACTTTTAACAGTATTCCAAATTTCAAATCGATAGCATCAGTAGTTCCTGAGATATCTGGCTGTGACAGACGGACAGACAGACAGACAGACAGACAGACAGAGTCGCACCATAAGGGTTCCTTTTTTACCATTTTGGTACGGAACCCTAAAAATAGCCAAATATTTCGCGCCAAAGACACTCTATCCTATCTTATCCAAATGAACCTGATTACTCAAGCATCCTAGTGGTACGTAACAAACTCATTCCTTCTTAATTATTCCGTTCAGTAAGGGTGATCAACTTGATGATTACTTGGTTAAAAGGCTTGATTGTAATGTTAGTTCATTTGTATTCTGCACCCCACCTATAACGGGTTGATAAGTAGGCAGCGCGCGTTCAGCCCGTTGAAACGGTGAAGATGTCTGCCCATTATCGAACATTGCAACGTTCAGTTACTACTTTGTATACTTTTCGCAGTTACTTTCCTTATAGCCCTTACTTTTTAAGGTAAAACTGCACCGGACGCATCTTGCTCAGGGGTAAGCGCTTAGCTCAGGGTTTATGTTCTACCTACACATATTGCCTATTTAATAGCAGGTTTGTTCGAGTAAGTCACAAAGAGCCACGGCTGATTTAGTCTTATCGGTTTTAGCCTTACGTACGAGTACTCTAGAGTTACTTTTGCCTGTACAATACGGCTGTAAGCCTCTAATTTTTTTACACATTGTACTGTTTGCGGTACGTAGAAAATTCCCCGGCTACGGTTTGCCCGCTAAATTGGTGAACGTGGTATTCGATGCGAAATTAGTTTCAGAAAGTTGTGGTGACATGTTATAGTACATTGTGCAACGAGGGTAGTAAGAAGGGAAAGACTAACGAGAGTCTTTTAATGACACGAGTTTGTAATCCCCTTACTGCCCGTGGTACACACAATGTTTTTCATCACATTTGCGAAGAAAATAATAATAATACAAAAATCATTCAATCATTTTATAATGTGTTTATGTTTTGTAATTTCATTTTGTATATTTTACTTTTTATATATATATATTGTAAAAAACCTAACTTAAGAAAATAAATGTATACTGAGAATACAAAAATCAAATTATTTATTGTCAAGTTTTTAATATAAATTCTTCCGCAGATATGCTACGAACTGCGTTTAGTTTTCAAACTTGACAGGCAATACCGCCAGATTGTAGCGATTTTCAAAATAAAATTTTAAACTAAATTCATTGCATTAAAATAATTGCAAAAAATACAGGAATAATAGTAAAATATGCCATATAAGTTTTATATATGTTACCGGAAATGTATGAAATCTAGGAATTATATACAAATCCTAGGAAATGTATACAATTCCGAAGCTATTTAGGAAATGTATAAAATATTGTTTTAAAAATTATTTATTACACACATATCCTGGGAAATGTATACATTTCCTAGGAATTGTATATAATTCCACTATCGTATTAGGAAATGTATAAAAAGCTTTTTATCTTGGACAGTAAGTGGGGTATGTTGTGATCGCAAGATACCTAACACTCCTCCTCGCTTCGCTCGTCGTCGTACCTAACTGTGGCTCTGTCACAGTTTTTTATCTTGGATAGTGTGTGGGATATGTTGTGATCGCAAGATACCTAACACTCCTCCTCGCTAATTCAAAGAAAGGCTGAGATCGCAGATGTTTGCCGCCCGAGCCGCAGGCGAGAAACGTAAATATGTGATCGAGGGCTTTATTACGTCCCGTATTGTGTACAGCATTTTATGTCTACATTTGGCAAGAAAAAGGCACGTTATGGCCAAGTGTGGCATAAAACAAATAACTATATTTACCATAAAATGGGAGTTGGGACAAAACAGACATTCAAACCTAGATAAAAGTTTATCAGATCGCAAGTGTGATAAGGCTTTAAATAACTCGCCCACTTCTCAGTTTAAACTGTTTACTTAATATTTCCTTAACTCCCCAAATGTATTCATATAATAATAATTTAGTACCAGGTCTTTCCCACGATTGTATTCACTAGTAATATTTCTATATCTCTGCTAAATTGTGTTTGCGGGTTATCTAAGAAATCTCTTCACATTTGTTCAGTTAATCGTTAATTCAGTTCAGAAAACATAATATTCGTCGTATGGAGCACCTCGTATTTATCATACTTAACAATGAGCATCAACACTAAATCATTCATGCTCCAAATAACGCAAAGACGTTCCTTTCTACTCGCGGACTGTGTCACAGTGTCCGGTGTCCTTTGTGCGTTGCGACGGCAACTCGACACCGCCGGTGCTCTAACTGCGTCCGCGCTGTGTTAGGCGGATCGTCTTTTGTTTTTGCTGCAACTGCGTTTCGAGAATGTAACTGATAGGTGCTGTGTTACGACATGTGCAATAAGCTGATCTTAAACTTGCAATGCAGGTGAGCAAGTACTTACCCGGTTTAGCTAAGTTTGCACCAGGAGTTTGTGATATAGCACACACAAAAACGAAGTGCAACCTTAGCACAACCCAGATAAATTTACCGTAGTTATGCAGCAACAGACCACAGCCGGATGCTTCTTGTGTACTTGATTTATATCTTTTGCAGTTAGCCACAGGTTTAGTTTTATCATACTCTGTTTTTTTCCTGTTCCTGCATAATTGAAAATTTGATTTTTCCATTTTATGATCTGAAAGGGTGCTTAAATTGTGGTATCGCTTTATCCAATAAAGTTATTCATTTGGACAGAGCACTTCTCTCTAGCGTATTGTAGAAAAGCGAAAGTGAATTTATAATTCACTTTGGTATTTTATTCTGGTAGACATGTCAATTATAGGTATTATAGTCTGTACTTTTAGGTACTTATTTAAAAAAAGGTAAACAAAAAAACCACGTGACTCGGGTCGTTCAGCCAATCAAAGCAACGTTTTGTATCCGTGGCCCAATACCATTGGCCTAACGACCCGAGTCACGTGGTTTTTTGTTTACCTTTTTTTAAATACCTAAAGTACAGACTTTAAGAAATCCCATATAATATATTCTTTTTATTTTGTTATTTGTAAATTTCGCGTACTTGTGAAACACAGTTGAGCATCCCCTGGCTTTATTGAAGGTATTATTTTCAAATGTTCTCTTCGGCGGTGTCTAATAAATTTAAGGCGCGGTAGGACCTGGCTCGCATTTCACATACAAACTAGGGTCGGGCGGAATGCAGATTATTGCAGATTATCTTCGATTTCTAACATAAAAGTATACGTTATCAACCCAAACATGAGAGGATGCCCTGCATGACTGTGAAATCATGATTGTCAGGTATTAATTTTGTCAGAAAAGGTAAATGGTGATGAACAAAATGAAAAAAAATACTTTATTTTATAGTGTTTTCGCGCTACTTTTCTATCGAGCGAAGTGTTCGCTATCGTGTTCTAAGTGAGAGGAAGCCCTAGATACAGTTCTGAATATTATTATATATGTTTTACAGTGACCTAAGAGTCAAATAAGTGCTCTAAAAATGATTTGGAAACTAGGCTTCCGTGCCCGATTCTGGTCTCACCTCGCCTTAAATCCGTTTAGTATCTATCAATTGTCAACATGGCAGCGCTGGGATTAATCTTGTGACTATTATGTTGTCAGCACTGCGAGCCGCAGCATTGTTGCTTCATCTGTGGTCAGTGATTCATCGATTGTAAGCGCAGCCGGAGACATGACCAAGTTTTGGGTTCATAGAGAACGTGCTTTTAAGCATGAATGTCATGTTCAAATAGAGAGTTGTTTGACATGACACTAAAATGAATTATTGAGATATGAAACACCCCAAATACCCCAATGTCAAAGACGGTCTAACGGACTTATGCTTAGGTAATTCATAAGTCGGCTAACTTGCATAGAACGAAACACACTAATTCCAAAAAACCATTAACCATCACGAAATGTCATTTCATTAGTATTTACTAGTGAAACATTCCATCAAACTTATTCAATCAAACTATAAGAAAGCAACCTTTAAATGGAGAAAACGCTATCAATCTTTATGGCTTATCTTAACTACCCTATTCGGTACACTACTTTTACGCACATGTTACATAAGGCACCTAACTCGATGACACGGCTGGTAGTATTGTGCACACACACTTCCTGGTGCAATCCGAGACGGTTGTAAACGAACACGTCTTTATAAACCAAGTACGTTTTGGAATTCTTAATCGGGCATCTTTTATTGACAATTGCGTAAGTTTAAAAGTAATTGGTCAATTACGGTGTTGTATAAGTGTTAAAAGTATTTGATAGTTTATAATATTGTCATGTAGTGTCAAAAAGTTGATTGTAAGATGTCAAGTCGTAACGTAACCACGACATGTTACAATCCTTATCATTTCAATTCAACCGAATTGAAATTATACGGATTTGATTTTGGTAAACCATTCATGTTTGCTCTCATTAAACTGACGGTTACATTACAGGTATATCTGATATGATAACTGCCTGCAATGCGATTTTATTTATACCTAGCATTTTTTCCCAAATATCAGTTGTAAACTCTCATTGTCATGTTTATGTAATAATACCAAAATAACAAATTTATTATATACTGTAAAATCACTCCAGCTAATTAATAACCCGTCTTTACCGTCCGACTCAAGATTACTATTTTTCTACAAGCAACTTGCGCAGCGGTATCTACTATATAAATTAACATTGAAATCTGTCGACTTGCCATCGTCTGGGTTGCCATTAGCATGGAGAATCGATTTCAACCTCGTTGCCTTGATCCTCGAGTGAACTCATTTGCGATTCGACAGGTGTAGTGTAGCCGTTGCGTGTTCGCTGTTGTCACGGACGTAGGCGACTAGCTACAACAAGAGTCAAGTTTTGTTAATTTGCTTAAGGAACCTCATCGTCGTGAGTTTTATTAAATTATTAAAGTACTAGTCCTTGTACTCCATGAACTATTCGCACGGATGTATTAAAAGTATTAAAACTATGCGCAATGTTTTGCGAGAGAAGGTACCCGGTGTAAAATTAGATGTTAAGGCGAAGTTGTTTGTGTTTATTTTTAATTCCCTATCGGAACTTTGAGACCCGTTTTGATACTCACAACTCAAAACGTCGTTTGCTATCGAATTAGTATCGAAGTCTTTAGAAAAATAAATAGAAATATTTTATGTCATCACATTAAAATAAAAACGTAAAAAAACTTTTAAAAACGCATATTAAAATTGTACCCGTAAGTCCCTTTTTGTTTTAGTTTTAGCTGTAGCATCCAAATTTCAGCTTGACACGTGCCATCGCGTGCGATGAAAAGATAGGCTACAATAACCCTAAGTTTGTCTACCTTGCCACCCTTGCTCATTTGTTTGAACTTGTTCACATACAGTAGGTGTGTGTTTTATTTTATTGGATTATTAAGTCAGTAGCGTGCTAATTTAAAGTCGTTTTTGTAATGTACAGTGAAATGCTATTACATTTACCGATTTCTAACTTTTTCATATACTTATGTTAACCTATCAGTGGCGTGGCGTCAAATATATTCTTAGCAAAACCGAAGCAGATTTCGATTACTTTTTCTTCAGGAGTAGTAGATACTCCGGTCATATCCTTTAAAAAATAGGCAAGCCGTGGGGAATCGGGTTCTATGGACGCCACGCCATTGTAACCTATAAAAAACGTTGGTTTGATTAACAATAACGATGAAAGTTTATCTTCAGCGTATTTTACAGCCATAAAAAAGGTCTATTCTCAAAATTGAACACTATGCCCATGGCGTAGCGTACACTATCATTTATTTCGGTTACTATAATAAAAATAAATGCATAATTGAATGCCCGTTTATTTACCCATAACCCTTCAACATTCATTGAATAAATATTATCGTATATTTTCACTTTCGATTTCTGTACACTTCAAACCTAAGTCATCCGACAAAAGTTAGTGGCATGTCAATGTCAATAATGACAAGAGTGTTTTCCGGCCGCCATTGGTGAAATGTAAAGTTCACTGACATCCGGCTGATTGACATATCGCTGATTATCCCTGGCTGTTATTTTTTGGAATCTGTATACTTGAATGAAAAAATAATTCTATAAAATCTATCCTCAAAATAGCGCACGAAACCAAAAGTTTTCTTTGAGGGCGTTTGTCACCAATAAAAATCAGGTTGCATTTAACATTTTTTTCTCGCACGGAGCAGTGAAACTCACACACAACACACACACAACTAAATTCTGTGTATTAACGTTTGATATATTCCTCTGTAGATAAACATACCACGAAAAGTTTCAATGCTATACGTACCTATCACAGTATAGATCTCCATCTAAATGCTTTTTTCCTTAGGCTAGTCGTGCAGCGATACTTGGGCGTATATTAAAGATGACAGTTATTTGTGTTTTCACCTCAGCACTGCTCGTGACATTAGCAGCGCATGCCACGTGTGGGAGGTGTGCTTGCATCGAAACGATGCGCATTTTTGTGTATAAAGGTCTAAAGCCTAAACAAATAACCTGGTCTAGCGACAGTCAGCCTTACTATTATTGCACACAGTTTAAATTGGTGTAAACGCGTATACCTAAATTAAATTCCGTTTAAAGTTTTAAATATTTGTGATCTTAGTTTCTTACCACCTTCTACGTGTATGCAAAATAATCAGTTATCAGTTCGTTTATTGCTTTCATTGGTTTAACGATGTTTTACATTTCTATAATTAACTAATTACTATCATTGCATTGCAAAACATTTTAGACAAGTGCTTTAGATATCATATTTTCGGTGCCGCTGAAGGAGTTAAAATTGTATGTACCTATCTCATTTTTATTTCATGACAACCTGGTATAGTAAGAATTGTCCGAATGTTCGTAACGAGAACGACCAAACATTTGGTCCCCTTAGATAATTCTTACTATAGCAACGGCCAAACTGGTAATTGGTTAGTTGAAATCTTGCTCTAAACAACAAGTTTTGATTACTCTGCGAATTCCATACGATACGAATCTTAAAATAAACCAATGAAATACGGTGCGAACCTATCAGTAACCCAGCCGGAAGCTATGGAGCTATCTTGTGGATGTACAGAAGATTGCAATCGCTTGGACCCCTGAGAAAGTTTTATTAATAGTACCTACTTACCTAGTAGGTATACTCGTACATACACGCTTGATATGGGTGACTTATCGCTTTAAGCTGTTTACGATTTCCTGTTTTATTTTAGGCTCATTAATGTATGGATTTATTTGTAGTTGATATCGATTTTATTATTATATTATATGTAATTGTCATAACAAATTATATGCGAATTGCGAATTGCCTTTTTCTTCTAAGATGCAGAAGTCCACTTTTCAAGCTTACTTAAACACATTGCATGTTTACGTTACATTGTTATGTTAAAATAATGTTTTTTGTAATGAGTGTGCGTTATCCATTGAAAAATGTAGGTAATGATATCATAAGACGTAGTATCGAGTGTCATATTAAAGTTTAACGTCACCTCTGCATGATGAATGGAACCACGCACTCAAAAGTAGTGCTCTAAATCACCAAGAAACGCAGTTTCATTTAGATTCGTGTCACAACACAGTAAGGTTGAAGTTGAAGTAGACGTTTGGACTAGCTTCTGTCGTGATGCAACTTCAAAGGTAACACGAAAATTTGAATTCCCTTCGAGCATCTATCATCATAATCGGCTATTAAATGTAATTGCCTACGTAGGTAATAATTATTTTTCTCAAACAGTAATTATGCGGCAACTAGTAGCTTAATTATGGCAATTGAATGTTGGGTGATAAATGTAAACTTTCTACTTAACCAGTGCTACTCTTCAGAGCGGTGAAGGATTACGGTCTGTCATGACAGTGACATTGAAATACAGAGAGGGCTTTGTCATGCGATCGATTCGAATATATTGACTTCTGTGTCACTAATGCATTCTGAGATTACTCTACTTAATGATTACTATAGTTTGTCTATAGACACTTATGTGATTACTAGGTATATTTATCTAGGTACATTATTTGTGCATATATATACGTTTTTTATTAAAAATGCTTTTAACTTTCGTGTCCGTATTATTGAAAAGCTTCTGCGATTGTAAGCGTTCATCACGGGTGTACTTCCTGTCTTTATAATCGCTGTTAATACTTGTATATTTATCTCACAAATAAATTATTGAAAAATAATTAAATTAGCACTGTAAACTGTAACACACTGGCCCTGACAGGTCTAACAAGCAACGGTCTGACTTAGCTAATTAGGTACATAAAATCTCGAAATATACAAATACGTTACCACTGATGACCATCGATGGTTAACTGCATCACTAACAGTGCGTGTGGGTGGGTCAACCAAACATATTACATTAAAAAACTATTTGAATAATATTACAACAAATGGTTTCCAATTACTTATCGTAGGTACCTACTTAAGTGATTCTCTTGTTTATTTATTTATCTCATTTAAAATTCGCTTAACACTCGAAAGTAAAAGTCACTCGGGCATTTTAAACTAGATTGGAGTCGAGTTTTGTTCGCGTAAAGAGTTCACGATAAACCTATCGATTTTCATCTCGTATTAGTTAACCTTTTCAAACTCATCTTCTTATTAATCTCGATGCAGACGTGTTTGTATAATTGATACTGTAACTACATATAATACCAAGGCACACTATCATTCATACGATGATTGCTATTGCCGGTTGCCACATTTTTGATTATATAAGTAATAAATTCGGGAAATTATTCTATCAATACAGTCTAATTTCGTATGTTAGACGGGTGTATTTTCGCTGGCGTAATTTCTCTGACCACCAATATTTAAATGATTCCTCCTCACTAGACTGGCATTCATTGGTTACTTGTTAGAACTTGACTGATTGACATTGTAACCAAAAGTGCCAATTCTAATAGGCAGAATCTTCTCAGTATTCGCCAATATGTCATGACAGCGAAATTACGTTTTTGAAAATACACCCAGACAATCATTGCTCTGAATCTGTGATGTATTTTCCCATCTATAAAACTTGGTCGATAAGTATTACAAATTAGATATAGCCAATATATATTAATACGCTTATCTATACTTCCGTCGTCAACGTCATTAAAACATTTAGCTTTATTAAGCCATATGTGCTTATTGATCTTATCTGATCACCATTTTAATGATTTGTCTAGATAACCGTTCCGATGCGAGTACAATTCGTACGAAATGAGTTACATAGAAGCAGTCAGTTAAGACATGTGTCTCGAAGGTAAAATGAGATTTTATCGAATAGAAATCGAATTTGACAAATTGAGGCATGCATCCACAACTTTGGTCAGCGTGATCGTGAGGGTTGTCGCATTGGTCATTTGATGGATACAAGTCCAATCCAAATACATTTGACTGGTCTATAGGTAATCTCCTGCTGGGCTAGCACAATGGCCGCGACTTCGCTTGAAGTGTGACTGATCGTTACCGGCCACTTAGGTACGCACTATTGAATAAAAAGGGGTACCTAGTATTTGTGGGATAGCTAATGCTAGTCGCATGGCACAGTTGTGCTACAAGTCCTGGACATTTTTGGATACAATCTCTGATGGTTTTCTAATTGAAACATAACACAACCTTGAAGAAACACATTACGGTCGTTCTTTGTTTTATAATAATTGAACGATTGATTCTATTGGCAATCCTGTTGTGTACGAGTGGGCGGCAGTGCTAAACGAAAACAATGCATTGTGACTATGACATAGGTACGGACCATCGGTTTGACATCGAATAAATCGTTTCATAAATGGTACGAAGTTCTTACCGCGACTGCAGAACGTTTATTTGGATATATTTTTGAGCATTTGTATGCACCATATTTTTACACTTGACTGGCAGCAGAGCGATGGTATGCTCGTGATGTTATCTTTACTAATAATGGTAATGAGTGCTGTGTTTGTACTTGTCAAAGAGAAATTATCTGTCATATTCATATCCTCTTGCTTTCTTTCGTACGTCTGGATCAACATGCGCTGGTGTACCGTAGATAGGTAAGATACATTTGACTGGTAATCATTTTAGATTTAAGGTGATTCGAGTCGATCGGTTTTCCATACAAACATAAAGGTCTTCGTTTGCTTCCACGGCATCAATTATGTTTAAAATGTGTTTTATTTTATACCTTCATTCTGTGTGCGTGAAATGACATGAGAAGAGTTAAAAAAAGCAATTAGGCCGTGCAATTGGGCCTTTACGGTCAGCGCCATATAGATTTGATATAAAAATTTGGTTGAAACCTAGAAAAATAGTAGCATCATTTGAAACCAAAAATTTTTTGCTAAAATTATATATATTTTTTGGATTTTTGGAGTTCTTATGTCAAAACAAATTTCAAACATAATTGAAGCCGCGGTAGCCCACAATAACCCTCTTTTTGTTTGTATGGAAAACCGACCGACTCGAATCACCTTAACAGAACTGGCGCGGCATAATAACGTGTTGTAATGTAGTATTTATTTATTTAGTCGTATGGCATTATTATTATTATATAAATGTTTTCTTGCTCCAAAACAAGTGTCATTTCCATTTACTTATTATGGTTTTTTTTACCTATCATACATTCTTATTTAGTGTCGAACGACGCCTAGTGAGGTGTGAGGCAATGACCAATCTACATTTTAAATTTTCAATTATTAACTAGAATATAAGGGTGGATTTTCGTCCGCGACATTTGTATGCCAAACTAAAAACAATGTATGGCATAGGTACAAATTTGTATGGCGAAAATTCACCCATAAATGGATGCAACCAAACGTTCGCGTAACGAAAGAAAGAAATAAATTATAAAACAATTATGGCTGTCTGTGTTCCATGATATAAACGATATAATCCAATTCTAACTATAACCGGGGTGATCGCATCGCTCGGCATTCCTCGGTAGAAAAAATAAAAAAAATCTTCGCTTTTTTTGTCTCTGGTCGATCATTCTACGGCCAGGAATCAGGATTCGTCTTGCTTTACAAGTGTTATTCTGTTATTTCTACATAGTTGAATGTCGATACAGTGTGTTCCATAATAGGGAATATGCATGATATTTTTTATTTACTTTACTAAAAGCTCATTCATAAAAGAAACAGTAGGAAAAAAATATTTTTCGAATAACTATAAAAATAACCAATATATAAGACAACAAAGATTTATCTCTATCTCTTTCTAGCAAAACAGAATATCTTGTATGGAGATTGTATGGCGGCCGTGTACTATGACGTCATAGTCCATATAGGATCTCTCTGTCTAATCGCTGTCTGATTAGTGCTTTAAATGTTTATATCTCCCGTATTTCTCAGTCAATTTTAATTTTATTTTGACTTTATGTCATCTTTTTTACGGTATTTTCATATTTTGTTAAGAAATGGGTTAAGAAAAATTCTTGCATATTCCCTATTGATATAGAAACAATTTCTTTAACGTTTTGGTGGTAGGTAAACATTACTACCTACAACCAAAACGTTCCAGAAATTGTATAATTTATACGTATGGAGTATCCCAGTAACCTCCCATTTTAGGAGAGTTTGCATGGAGCTGACAGAGAGTGCGATGGCCTTAACGATTGCTAGTATAACAAGTTGCACATTATATTTTACTAGCAATAAACATGATGCTAAGAAAGTAATGTTCACTTTATTACATAAATAATAGCAAACGAAAGGTCCCTGTGACTTCTCTCACTTTATCTAGATGGGCATCTTAATTGATTTCCCACATTGGCTCTAACGAAAGTGGTAAACTGATTACAGTCCAGTAATTGTTTTTATATCTATACTAAATTTTCACTCCCTTGCTGGAATATCGCGTTGTTACGTTTTCTGATTAAATATAAAAAAAACATTTTTTATCCAATCGCAGCGATTTGATCATCCACAGCACTTAACACTTGGGCATTGTTATTATTGTAAAAACAATATGTTAATTTTTATTTTCTGACCGACTCAAACCTATCTGTTATTTGTGTTACAATTTCCATCCACCTGTACACTTCACGACGCATCCTCCCCGCTTTCCTCCGCCATAATTACACCATTGTCGGCTGCCGGACTCGCGCGCATCCTTTATTTGGTGCATCGTCCCAGCCCAAAGGATCATTTATACTCGAGTTTCAACGTCAATTACGACCTTTTTTTCCACTTTTTTACTAGTAGTACTCCTCCACACTTAATGATATCCCGTCGCAGCCGTGCTTTTAAAGAGTCATATTGTATGAGAATCTCCTAAGCACATACGTCTTTTTTAACTTCTTAAGCAATATCCCGAGTCGTGTTGCTGTAGGGAAATTGTTTCTTTGGTAATTGATGCAGGACCGTGGAAAGGATTGTTAAGAATTCTTCGTAAAAATGCTTTTCGTTATTTGTAGGTGGCCTCGTAGACTGTCGAGTTGGGTAGAGCCAGTTGTTTTACAATTACCTGCTTTTCGATTAACGTTTTCTATAAATAATTGGCTCTAACTAGTTTAGGTTATAAAGTAATTGACGCGTGACGGGACGGGCCGGAAACATTCGCCCACGAAAATGGCAGTAAATTTTTATTAGTGCATAAAGATGTTAATTTCACGCAAATCGTGCGATGCTTCCAGCGGAGATGCGGCATTATGTAAGCCAGCATTAGACTTATTCGGCCCACATTAGAACAGGTGGCCTGCATAATACGCGTATTATTATGTCAGTATGTTAGTGGAATATGTTTGCATTACTCTCCGCGCCTAAAACCTTTGTCAATGGGCCGTTTTCTTTCTATTGTTGACTCGGTTAAGTTGGGTTTACGCAGCTGAAGTTGTAAATGTGAAGAAAACTATTTCTGTTTGCCCACGCGTGGGATAGCGTTGCCGTTGATCGGTAACTTTTATTTCTTTTAATAATTAAAGGTATAATAATGGACAAGAAATAAGTATTATTACAGGCTTAATGCTGTATCTTTGTGGACATACCGGTTTCTTAGTTGACGCTCTACCTATTACTTATCTATAATATCTATGGTACTCGAGGGTGTCAAGAAGAATGTAATATAAAAATATAATTTCACATGGACTTCATTGTTTTGTTTCTGCCAAATTAGATTAATATTACACGACGTAACTAAATTAGTAAGCTGTACAAATTAGTTATGTAGTGTTAACAGGTGATTTTAACACCGATAACCATTTAATTACCTGTTCTCCTCGTGTTACACGTGTCTTATTAGAAAAATTTCACTTTCATTACGAGATAGCCGAGTGACATGGCGGTACTCTGTGAGACAATGCTCATAGAAGTTTTGTTAGAGTTCCATCTGTTCCCATTCCAGCGCGTACTCATCTGACTTGAGTCCATCCGCTTGGTCTTTCTTAAGGCTTCTTCATAAAACCTTTACGTATTTAATAGTCACAATCACAAGTCTTGTAGCGATACGAATACCGGAATGATTAAAATATTTCAAAATATATTATTTAACATATTCATTACATATCATTACAAGCAATCAAAGTACATAGAAAAACTAAATGGCACTCACCTGTGTCTAGACCGGGAATCGAACCCGGTACCTCTGGATTCACATAACATATTCATTGTTAAGATCGCGTATATTGGAATCACATTGTTTAAATATTGAAAGGTTTGGCACTGTATTGAGTCGCGCTATGTAAAAACGTACTGAACCCGCGGCGTGCAAGTATTTAATTTAGTAAGTATTTTTAGCTGATGCTAGAGATGTATCATGTAATAATATGTATCATATCCTCTCACGTCAAGTTTTTTTCCTCACGTCACGAACTAAATCACAAAAGCAATCATCGGAATAACTGCTAAATGGAACGCCACACCGCATATATCAGAAACCCGTCAACATTATTGAAATGTGTTTGTATACACATCCAGTACACACTCGGAAGTCAAGTAGGTTTTATATTGACTTAATATATTTTTATAGCGACGACGAAAGTCGTACTATAGATAATACTTATTTGCCGGTTGTTTTAATTTTTTGATACTAAGATGTGAATATGTTTTTTTCGTATCCTATCTTTAACTCGCACTTGATCAATTCCCCTCCTTTCTCTCCAGCATATTAATTCTGTACAGCATTGTTCTCACATTGCCAAAAGTTCGTATGCAACAAATAGCTCATTAACATTTATCGGCTAGTGGCCAACGAAAGTAACGCCACAATTAACACTATCAGATCTGATAACCCCTTCGGGCGTGATGGATAAGCGGTAGCGGGAAATACTAGCGGTTCTTTAACATACTTTTGATATTCTACTGCCCAATTTTCGCTAATAAGCGTATTTTCTGACATCAAATTTCATATTGGTTTGCTTCTGAAAACGTCTGAGTTCTTACGAAAAAGGTCTGAAAAGTTAGAGGTAAAACCATAATCATCAAAGATGAGTTGGTTAAGAATTTGCTGATGTGGCAGGTGTTTAAAATTACTTTGGACTCGTCACATACATTGATTATTATTGGTTGGTGGCCAATGCAAGTAACGCTGGAATACTATCAGATCTGATCGCGCCGCTCGCCGGAGTCGTGATGGATGGGCGGAAGCGGGAAATGCGGCTGATTCTTCAAGGTGTTCGAATGGTTGATAAGAAAGTCGGTATTTACGTATAGCTATTTATATTTTTACTTTCAATGTGGTCCAATAATTTCTCATGCCGTCATGCTAAATAAATAATCTACTGAGAAAAAATTGCCAATGTTCGTGTGCTCATTTGAATTTTATACCCTTTGTACATTTTATTACTAAATTTTTTCATGTTCACAAAGCTCATATCGTAGTTTACGCTCTTGCATAATGTGTTCGAATCCTTAAAATGTAAGAGGCAGTGAGGAGGTCCTCTATATTCGCGAAGCTCCCAGCACTTGTGCCATCATCACCTGACACATGATATTACAAAAAATCTTTACGAAGTTACTCCCATTGTCTGCCCATCGCGAGAAAGGCGTATTGTTACCAGTGCTGCCAACCCACAGTCGCCGTGACAGACAAACATGATGCATGATGGAAGACACGCAGACAAAGGGTAGGTGGCACTATCGTTGTACCAAATCAGCTGAAATGACGCAGAATATAAGTGAATAGAGAGCTGATGAAGCGATTACATTTAATAACGCCTGTAAATGAATGCATGGGAGACGAAAAGGAACCTTAATTTGTAAAGTTGGGTTACAATTATCAATCATAAACGCTGAGTCATTTGGGGTATATGCAGATCTAAGGTTAGTAAATAAGTATGAACATTCCAATCTCTCCCCATAATTGTCTAAAGTTGAAATAATTTCGTAGGACCACGAAAGCAGTGTGTATCATTATTTAGTCGACAAATATGATTGATGTCTACCTTTCGCAAACAATGATTCGCCGGTTTCTCGTCTAATCTATCACCGCTCATTTGTTTTGTGATTCGCGAAACATCCGCACTTGCTCTTTTGTTTTAATCATTATTTTCAAATTAAAATTTAATTTGGTAGATAATCATTGGGTTATTCTCTAAAGGAAAGTTGTTTTTTGCATTGTTCGGATTTCGCACGGTAACGGAACGGAGATTGATAGGGTTTATTACTTTCTACGACCTTGAAACGAAATAAGTCATTAGTTGAATAAGCAATTTTAGTGGTTATTTACGTGCTGTATTGTTTGTAGTCAGTTCATTGTTTGTGGGTCATAAATCTTCTATTCTATTAATTAGGTATTCCATTTGATTGCCATATAAGGAATTTTCTGTTTATCTATTTTATCATCACCTTTTTTGCAAGACTCCAAGTAGATTCATTTACATTGATTTTCTCTGTGAACTCTTATCGTTTCTTGTATTGACTTGTGTATATTATTAGTCTCAGTTTTTACACTCTTTTTATCTTTGAAAATTGGTTTTATATATCTATAGCTGTTCGATGTTCTTACTCGATAATCTTTTACGAGCTGGAATTCCGCACAATGCAACACACGCCTATTAGTTACATAAACCCCTTTGAAAATTATAATTCAATTGTGCATAATATTGGCCAGTGTTATGCAGCACAAAGCTAGTTGTAGGTTATACGAGTAATGCCTCGCACGACACACAGGCAAGCGGCCATTATCTAGGGGCCATAAATTTTAACTCCAATACGTTTACCGTTAGTCGACAGATTAAATTGTTGTACCTAGGGTTCCGAGCCACCCTGCTTTATGGGTTAACGGCTAGAAAGTCAATGTTTGGACGGTGGTTAGGTACGGAAGTACCTAGGTTAAATTGATGTTGAATTGGTTTGTCGCATTCTTGAGCCGGTATCACTAGATGATAATGCCGCCGTATAGCTTCTTTCTTGATCTTTTAGAAATGTAGAATATGTACTAATATAACTAATATTACATTTGTTTCCCTTGGTGCGCGATATCCCAGACTGAATTTACCGACATGCAATGTTGCAAGCAAAAGTTTATCAAGTTTGAAACAAATGTGAAATTATTAACACGGCGGATGTAAACACGAGCGACTTTCGATTCAGAAAAAGTTGCATGAAGTTTTGAAAAGTTGAAAGATCCGACTCGCCCCATTATCGTGTATTTGCGAGAGCTTTTAATAGCTTTCGAATATTATGCTCGTACACCGGCAATGGTTATAGTCTGTGAGATTTCATGTGTTTAAAAACTTTGGCTTTATTTTAATTCCTATTTTATTAGTCCAATAATTATGTAATATTAACAGAGGTGTTAATTCTTACAGCACTTACATTTTACCACGTCTTTGCCGCCCACGTAGAGATAACTCTTCCTAGTATTTCACCCTTGGTAAATAGTTAAAACGTGATAAAAGTGGAAATATTAGTAGGTACCTACGGAATTTTTATGGAACTCTGTTTATTGATTAATACGTGCCCTCTGAAGTTAAGTTTTAATGACATTATCTTGAAAAATATAGCCCTGTTGTCACGCAACAAACATTACCAACCTATTATAGACCATTTGATATTTTGAACACATTCAGCCCCTGGCAGCGCCGACGCAGGAAGCAGTTAAATCCATAACGCAGGCCGACACCACAATCTGTCGTTACGCATTTATGCGCAAATTTATCGGCGAAACATTGTCCAACGGACTGACGTAACTGTCGTTACTGCCATGGCATTTTCAGAGGACGTGGGCCGTTTTATGGTTAAAAGCATAGAGATGGGACCAACAGGAATTCGACGCACGCGCAAAGGCAAACGGCAAAAAGCATTACTCTGTCTAGGGGAGAAAAAGGTAAAGTTAGTTACAAAAGCAGCTGAACATATTTCGCTGTAGTTACTCAAGCATGTTGGTCAAAATATGTAAGATGTATCAATTAAGTAGAAATAGATACGTAACTGCCAGCATAATCCGATATCAACGTATTCTATTTGTATATCTTCTTAGTTTCCGTCGATATTGTTTTGATATCTGGCGTACTATACCTTACCCAAATAAAGAGGTCAAAGCTGAAGCCTATTTAATATAGTTCAGATAAGACACCATATATTTAGTAAGGTCATTTTGTAGCTTTGGACTCTCAACAATGACTTACTACGAACACGTGGTCGTTGTAAAAATCGGTCCCACCTATTTTTGTGAAACGAGTAAAACCATTAACGAAATTAGTTCCCCATCTATCAAATGTCAAAGAGAGAGTCATTGATCGTAAACCCACACTCGTCTATTTCTAGTTTTGTTCACTTTATTCTCGGAAAGATCACTTTACAGAAATAAAAGAGCAGCCGAAACTTACCCAGTAGCCGAGTGAAACTTAAGTTCTGTGGGGTTCCGTATGTATTTTATAAATAAAAATTGAATTCGTTAGCAAATGGTGTTTTTTTATGGTTAATGGGTTCGTGTTTGGTGACTAGAATTTCGGTTTCACTTGTACGAATGAGACGTGTATCTACACTTTGATCGTAAAATTAAAGCACCAGTTAACTTACAATTTCAACGGCGTGTTTTACGATTTCATTTTAAAACTTCAATGTAATTCTGGACTGATGAAAACATATAGGTAATTCACGAATGCGCGAACTCTTTTGGTTGTTGAACTTTAACTTTAGAATTGAAGCCTACGATAATATGACACAACAGACACGCTTTGTTCTCTAGGTTCCTGTTCCGCTCATGATATTCCAGAATATAATTAAAGTCATCGTGTCTGATCATTCTGATAAAATTCTAATAATCTTTCATGACAGTTTTCGATTATACTCGTATATATATATATATAGGTCGTGTCTCTGTGCCTTTTACGTTACAGATCCTTAAAAAAGCAAGGAACTGTTGAGTGCCGGAAGACTTGTTAAAACAAGGTAACGGGGAGCAGGAGCCGGACTAGCGAGATTTAGAACAGGTTTTAGTGTATACGAAGATGCACCTGCCTCTAAAAATACGACGGTGTTATCCTTGATATTTCGATATAGGCATGTTAAGTTTCGATGTTATTAGGGATGGCAAAGCAGCATTTAACGCACCTGCTAATAGTTTGCAGCTGCATTTTTTTAGTGTATTAGCTATTTAAATTTGTTCCTTACAATAGATTTATATTCAAAACTCATAACAGCAATATTATCCAATATCCATCAATATATATTGTGACATTATCTCAGAAAAAAAGCCGATTAATAAAAATGTATATCGCTTCCGTCAAATGATTGTTCTCGCACGATTATCACAATTTAAACATTTCCCTGCATAGTGCTGATTCCAAGTAAACGATTGTCATTCTAACAATATTATCTTTGCCCCATCGAACCAAGGAGCGTTATCGACAGTGGAAATTTCAAATGTAGTAAGAAACATTTTGTCGTAAGTACACTAAATATACCATTGAAATACCTCTGTGAACTTAGCCTACAACCTTGATTTTTTTTTACGGTCTATTTTTTTTCGGATACTATTTCGTTTGTAGTTAATTGTAGTAAAACAATTTTTGTTTGTAGTTGCCTGAAAAAAAAATTAAAAAACCTGAAAAAAAGTCAGCCTGCACATTGGTCAAATCTAACTTTTAAAGGTTGATTCCGGTTCAGAATCGTTTGTAGTTGATTGTAGTACCTTTATTTTCGTTTGTAGTTAAGAAATAACGACCAAAAAAAAAACAAAGCATAAATTCAAGTACTACTCGTCCCACCCAGCGCGCGTTTATGTCTTTTCGCTCTACAAGTATCTTAGCCTTAGTAGTACCAAACATGGCTTAATTATCACATGTATTCCATATTGATTGTAAAAACCTGCTCAAAACTCATCCTGAATGATGAATTTATGTTAATTTTCGCATGTCATAACGGATTAAGAAAAAAAAACGCAACAATAAAATAAAGCTAAACATTTAGTTCACAAGCGCGTTGAAGTCTTTCAGTAAAAACCAACGGTATAATAGAGAACAGGCACCTAAATTGCATATGGTAGCTCTATTTCGTCTATAGTTGTACAAAAACACTCTACTAACAACTGAGCTACTCGTACCTGGGGTTCGTTTGAAGTCTCTATTTCGTTTGTAATGAAACGAAATCCCACCTACTCGACGCCGATAGCCCCCCAATCGTTTGTAGTAAAGTCGAATATCAAATTCAAGAAAAAATGTAAACAAATAACTGTCAATGTCAAAGTGACAAAATGCAACGAAATACAATTATACATGGAAAGAAATTTAAAAATGTATCATCGACTCGCGAATATTTGATAATAATATTAAAAATAAACTGATGTTTTAATTACATACCAAATGTTTAAAACTTCTTATCATTACCAGTAATATAAATTTAAACTCCATATAATTTACTTAAACACCACAAATACGATATAAAAAAGTATTAAATCGCTATATAACTAAGTAACATATTTTTAAATATCCATACAACAGTGTTTACCTGTAAATATTTTATTTTTTATAATTATTTCAATGATTTTAGACTTACCACCACTAGCGTTTATTTTTTTAATGGTGGCAACCCACTTGTTTACATTTTTGATCTCGAATTCGATATCCTACTTTAGATCCTTCTCGTTTGTAGTTGCTGAAAAACGCTCGACAAACATCTAGGCTACACCAGGCTCGTTTGTAGTTGCTCGTTTACGTTTAAAGTTAAGTAAAATCTGACCTGCTTGACACATAAGGCCTCCAAGTCGTTTGTAGTTGTAAAAAAAACATTTGAAACACACGCTACCTCGGGCTCGTTTGTAGTTGCTGTGCTTCGTTTGAAGTTCAACGAAATTCCACTTATACGCCGCAGATAGCTCCCAAATCGTTTGTAGTTGATGACAATCGCTTGACAAACATCTAGGCTGTCTCAGGATTGTTTGTAGTTGATTCTTTTCGTTTGTAGTTGGTTAAAATCGCTTGACAAACATCTAGGCTGCCTCGGGCTCGTTTGTAGTAGCTCTTTTTCAATTGTTCTTAAGTAAAATCAGATCTGCTAGACACATAAGGCATCCAATTCATTTGTAGTTGATCCTTTTTATTTGTAGTAGATCCTTTTCGTTTGTAGTTGATAAAAATCGCTCAACAAACATTTAAGCCGCCTCACGATCGTATGTAGTTGCTCCTTTTCGTTTGTAGTTGATCTTTTTCGTTTGTAATTCTGCGGAATCCTACCTACTTACCGTAAATAGCTTCCGATTCGTTTGTAGTTGCTCCTTTTCGTTTGTAGTTGCTCTTTTTCGTTTGTAGTTGATGAAAATCGCTTGACAAACATCTAGGCTGCCTCAGGATCGTTTGTAGTTGCTCCTTTTCGTTTGTAGTTGATCTTTTTCGTTTGTAGTTGATGAAAATCGCTTGACAAACATCTAGGCTGCCTCAAGATCGTTTGTAGTTGCTCCTTTTCAGTTTTAGTAGATTATTTTCGTTTGTAGTTGGTTAAAATCGTTTGACAAACATCTACGCTGCCTCAGGATCGTTTGTAGTTGCTCCTTTTCGTTTGTAGTTGATTCTTTTCGTTTGTAGTTAAGGAAATCCCACCTACTTACCGTAAATAGCTTCCGATTCGTTTTTAGTTGATCCTTTTCGTTTGTAGTTGCTCCTTTTCGTTTGTAGTAGATTCTTTTCGTTTGCAGTTGTTGAAAATCGCTTGATAAACATCTAGGCTGCCTCAGGATCGTATGTAGTTGCTCCTTTTCGTTTGTAGTGGATCCTTTTCGTTTGTAGTTCAGCGAAATCCCACCTACTTGACGTAAATAGCTTCCGATTCGTTTGTAGTTGATCCTTTTCGTTTGTAGTTGCTCCTTTTCGTATGTAGTTGCTCCTTTTAGTTTGTAGTTGATTCTTTTCGTTTGTAGTTGATGAAAATCGCTTGACAAACATCTAGGCTGTCTCAGGATCGTTTGTAGTTGCTCCTTTTTGTTTGCAGTTGATCCTTTTCGTTTGTAGTTGATTAAAATCCCTTGACAAACATCTGGACCGCCTCAGGATCATTTGTAGTTGTTCCTTTTCGTTTGTAGTTGATCTTTTTCGATTGTAGTAGAATCTTTTCGTTTGTAGTTGATGAAAATCGCTCGACAAACGTCTAGGCTGCCTCAGGATCGTTTGTAGTTGCTCCTTTTCGTTTGTAGTTGATCTTTTTCGTTTGTAGTTGAGCGAAATCTCACCTAGTTGCCGAAAACAGCTTCCGATTCGATTATAGTTGATCCTTTTCGTTTGTAGTTGCTCCTTTTCGTTTGTACTTGATCCTTTTCGTTTGTAGTTCAGCGAAATCTCACCTACTTGCCGTAAATAGCTTCCGATTTGTTTGTAGTTGATTTTTTTCGTTTGTAGTTGATCCTTTTCGTTTGTAGTTCAGCGAAATCCCACCTACTTGACGTAAATAGCTTCCGATTCGTTTGTAGTTGATCCTTTTCGTTTGTAGTTGATAAAAATCGCTTGACAAACATCTACTCTACCTCAGAATCGTTTGTAGTTGCTCCTTTTCGTTTGGAGTAGATTCTTTTCGTTTGTAGTTGATCCTTTTCGTTTGTAGTTGATTAAAATCCCTTGACAAACATCTGGACCGCCTCAGGATCATTTGTAGTTGTTCCTTTTCGTTTGTAGTTGATCTTTTTCGTTTGTAGTAGAATCTTTTCGTTTGTAGTTGATGAAAATCGCTCGACAAACGTCTAGGCTGCCTCAGGATCGTATGTAGTTGCTCCTTTTCGTTTGTAGTAGAATCTTTTCGTTTGTAGTTGATGAAAATCGCTCGACAAACATCTAGGCTGCCTCAGGATCGTTTGTAGTTGCTCCTTTTCGTTTGTAGTTGATCTTTTTCGTTTGTAGTTGAGCGAAATCTCACCTAGTTGCCGAAAACAGCTTCCGATTCGTTTATAGTTGATCCTTTTCGTTTGTAGTTGCTCCTTTTCGTTTGTACTTGATCCTTTTCGTTTGTAGTTCAGCGAAATCTCACCTACTTGCCGTAAATAGCTTCCGATTCGTTTGTAGTTGATTTTTTTCGTTTGTAGTTGATCCTTTTCGTTTGTAGTTCAGCGAAATCCCACCTACTTGACGTAAATAGCTTCCGATTCGTTTGTAGTTGATCCTTTTCGTTTGTAGTTGATAAAAATCGCTTGACAAACATCTACTCTACCTCAGAATCGTTTGTAGTTGCTCCTTTTCGTTTGGAGTAGATTCTTTTCGTTTGTAGTTGATCCTTTTCGTTTGTAGTTGATTAAAATCCCTTGACAAACATCTGGACCGCCTCAGGATCATTTGTAGTTGTTCCTTTTCGTTTGTAGTTGATCTTTTTCGTTTGTAGTAGAATCTTTTCGTTTGTAGTTGATGAAAATCGCTCGACAAACGTCTAGGCTGCCTCAGGATCGTATGTAGTTGCTCCTTTTCGTTTGTAGTAGAATCTTTTCGTTTGTAGTTGATGAAAATCGCTCGACAAACATCTAGGCTGCCTCAGGATCGTTTGTAGTTGCTCCTTTTCGTTTGTAGTTGATCTTTTTCGTTTGTAGTTGAGCGAAATCTCACCTAGTTGCCGAAAACAGCTTCCGATTCGTTTATAGTTGATCCTTTTCGTTTGTAGTTGCTCCTTTTCGTTTGTACTTGATCCTTTTCGTTTGTAGTTCAGCGAAATCTCACCTACTTGCCGTAAATAGCTTCCGAATCGTTTGTAGTTGATTTTTTTCGTTTGTAGTTGATCCTTTTCGTTTGTAGTTCAGCGAAATCCCACCTACTTGACGTAAATAGCTTCCGATTCGTTTGTAGTTGATCCTTTTCGTTTGTAGTTGATAAAAATCGCTTGACAAACATCTACTCTACCTCAGAATCGTTTGTAGTTGCTCCTTTTCGTTTGGAGTAGATTCTTTTCGTTTGTAGTTGATCCTTTTCGTTTGTAGTTGATTAAAATCCCTTGACAAACATCTGGACCGCCTCAGGATCATTTGTAGTTGTTCCTTTTCGTTTGTAGTTGATCTTTTTCGTTTGTAGTAGAATCTTTTCGTTTGTAGTTGATGAAAATCGCTCGACAAACGTCTAGGCTGCCTCAAGATCGTTTGTAGTTGCTCCTTTTCAGTTTTAGTAGATTATTTTCGTTTGTAGTTGGTTAAAATCGTTTGACAAACATCTACGCTGCCTCAGGATCGTTTGTAGTTGCTCCTTTTCGTTTGTAGTTGATTCTTTTCGTTTGTAGTTAAGGAAATCCCACCTACTTACCGTAAATAGCTTCCGATTCGTTTTTAGTTGATCCTTTTCGTTTGTAGTTGCTCCTTTTCGTTTGTAGTAGATTCTTTTCGTTTGCAGTTGTTGAAAATCGCTTGATAAACATCTAGGCTGCCTCAGGATCGTATGTAGTTGCTCCTTTTCGTTTGTAGTGGATCCTTTTCGTTTGTAGTTCAGCGAAATCCCACCTACTTGACGTAAATAGCTTCCGATTCGTTTGTAGTTGATCCTTTTCGTTTGTAGTTGCTCCTTTTCGTATGTAGTTGCTCCTTTTAGTTTGTAGTTGATTCTTTTCGTTTGTAGTTGATGAAAATCGCTTGACAAACATCTAGGCTGTCTCAGGATCGTTTGTAGTTGCTCCTTTTTGTTTGCAGTTGATCCTTTTCGTTTGTAGTTGATTAAAATCCCTTGACAAACATCTGGACCGCCTCAGGATCATTTGTAGTTGTTCCTTTTCGTTTGTAGTTGATCTTTTTCGATTGTAGTAGAATCTTTTCGTTTGTAGTTGATGAAAATCGCTCGACAAACGTCTAGGCTGCCTCAGGATCGTTTGTAGTTGCTCCTTTTCGTTTGTAGTTGATCTTTTTCGTTTGTAGTTGAGCGAAATCTCACCTAGTTGCCGAAAACAGCTTCCGATTCGATTATAGTTGATCCTTTTCGTTTGTAGTTGCTCCTTTTCGTTTGTACTTGATCCTTTTCGTTTGTAGTTCAGCGAAATCTCACCTACTTGCCGTAAATAGCTTCCGATTTGTTTGTAGTTGATTTTTTTCGTTTGTAGTTGATCCTTTTCGTTTGTAGTTCAGCGAAATCCCACCTACTTGACGTAAATAGCTTCCGATTCGTTTGTAGTTGATCCTTTTCGTTTGTAGTTGCTCCTTTTCGTTTGTAGTAGATTCTTTTCGTTTGTAGTTGATAAAAATCGCTTGACAAACATCTACTCTACCTCAGAATCGTTTGTAGTTGCTCCTTTTCGTTTGGAGTAGATTCTTTTCGTTTGTAGTTGATCCTTTTCGTTTGTAGTTGATTAAAATCCCTTGACAAACATCTGGACCGCCTCAGGATCATTTGTAGTTGTTCCTTTTCGTTTGTAGTTGATCTTTTTCGTTTGTAGTAGAATCTTTTCGTTTGTAGTTGATGAAAATCGCTCGACAAACGTCTAGGCTGCCTCAGGATCGTATGTAGTTGCTCCTTTTCGTTTGTAGTAGAATCTTTTCGTTTGTAGTTGATGAAAATCGCTCGACAAACATCTAGGCTGCCTCAGGATCGTTTGTAGTTGCTCCTTTTCGTTTGTAGTTGATCTTTTTCGTTTGTAGTTGAGCGAAATCTCACCTAGTTGCCGAAAACAGCTTCCGATTCGTTTATAGTTGATCCTTTTCGTTTGTAGTTGCTCCTTTTCGTTTGTACTTTGTTTGTTCTAGCGATGTTCATAAACTACAAACGAAAAGAATCTACTACAAACGAAAAGGAGCAACTACAAACGAAAAGGATCAACTACAAACGAATCGGAAGCTATTTACGTCAAGTAGGTGGGATTTCGCTGAACTACAAACGAAAAGGATCAACTACAAACGAAAAAAATCAACTACAAACAAATCGGAAGCTATTTACGGCAAGTAGTTTTCGGCAACTAGGTGAGATTTCGCTCAACTACAAACGAAAAAGATCAACTACAAACGAAAAGGAGCAACTACAAACGATCCTGAGGCAGCCTAGATGTTTGTCGAGCGATTTTCATCAACTACAAACGAAAAGATTCTACTACAAACGAAAAGGAGCAACTACATACGATCCTGAGGCAGCCTAGACGTTTGTCGAGCGATTTTCATCAACTACAAACGAAAAGATTCTACTACAAACGAAAAAGATCAACTACAAACGAAAAGGAACAACTACAAATGATCCTGAGGCGGTCCAGATGTTTGTCAAGGGATTTTAATCAACTACAAACGAAAAGGATCAACTACAAACGAAAAGAATCTACTCCAAACGAAAAGGAGCAACTACAAACGATTCTGAGGTAGAGTAGATGTTTGTCAAGCGATTTTTATCAACTACAAACGAAAAGGATCAACTACAAACGAATCGGAAGCTATTTACGTCAAGTAGGTGGGATTTCGCTGAACTACAAACGAAAAGGATCAAGTACAAACGAAAAGGAGCAACTACAAACGAAAAGGATCAACTATAAACGAATCGGAAGCTGTTTTCGGCAACTAGGTGAGATTTCGCTCAACTACAAACGAAAAAGATCAACTACAAACGAAAAGGAGCAACTACAAACGATCCTGAGGCAGCCTAGATGTTTGTCGAGCGATTTTCATCAACTACAAACGAAAAGATTCTACTACAAACGAAAAGGAGCAACTACATACGATCCTGAGGCAGCCTAGACGTTTGTCGAGCGATTTTCATCAACTACAAACGAAAAGATTCTACTACAAACGAAAAAGATCAACTACAAACGAAAAGGAACAACTACAAATGATCCTGAGGCGGTCCAGATGTTTGTCAAGGGATTTTAATCAACTACAAACGAAAAGGATCAACTACAAACGAAAAGAATCTACTCCAAACGAAAAGGAGCAACTACAAACGATTCTGAGGTAGAGTAGATGTTTGTCAAGCGATTTTTATCAACTACAAACGAAAAGGATCAACTACAAACGAATCGGAAGCTATTTACGTCAAGTAGGTGGGATTTCGCTGAACTACAAACGAAAAGGATCAACTACAAACGAAAAAAATCAACTACAAACAAATCGGAAGCTATTTACGGCAAGTAGGTGAGATTTCGCTGAACTACAAACGAAAAGGATCAAGTACAAACGAAAAGGAGCAACTACAAACGAAAAGGATCAACTATAATCGAATCGGAAGCTGTTTTCGGCAACTAGGTGAGATTTCGCTCAACTACAAACGAAAAAGATCAACTACAAACGAAAAGGAGCAACTACAAACGATCCTGAGGCAGCCTAGACGTTTGTCGAGCGATTTTCATCAACTACAAACGAAAAGATTCTACTACAATCGAAAAAGATCAACTACAAACGAAAAGGAACAACTACAAATGATCCTGAGGCGGTCCAGATGTTTGTCAAGGGATTTTAATCAACTACAAACGAAAAGGATCAACTGCAAACAAAAAGGAGCAACTACAAACGATCCTGAGACAGCCTAGATGTTTGTCAAGCGATTTTCATCAACTACAAACGAAAAGAATCAACTACAAACTAAAAGGAGCAACTACATACGAAAAGGAGCAACTACAAACGAAAAGGATCAACTACAAACGAATCGGAAGCTATTTACGTCAAGTAGGTGGGATTTCGCTGAACTACAAACGAAAAGGATCCACTACAAACGAAAAGGAGCAACTACATACGATCCTGAGGCAGCCTAGATGTTTATCAAGCGATTTTCAACAACTGCAAACGAAAAGAATCTACTACAAACGAAAAGGAGCAACTACAAACGAAAAGGATCAACTAAAAACGAATCGGAAGCTATTTACGGTAAGTAGGTGGGATTTCCTTAACTACAAACGAAAAGAATCAACTACAAACGAAAAGGAGCAACTACAAACGATCCTGAGGCAGCGTAGATGTTTGTCAAACGATTTTAACCAACTACAAACGAAAATAATCTACTAAAACTGAAAAGGAGCAACTACAAACGATCTTGAGGCAGCCTAGATGTTTGTCAAGCGATTTTCATCAACTACAAACGAAAAAGATCAACTACAAACGAAAAGGAGCAACTACAAACGATCCTGAGGCAGCCTAGATGTTTGTCAAGCGATTTTCATCAACTACAAACGAAAAAGAGCAACTACAAACGAAAAGGAGCAACTACAAACGAATCGGAAGCTATTTACGGTAAGTAGGTAGGATTCCGCAGAATTACAAACGAAAAAGATCAACTACAAACGAAAAGGAGCAACTACATACGATCGTGAGGCGGCTTAAATGTTTGTTGAGCGATTTTTATCAACTACAAACGAAAAGGATCTACTACAAATAAAAAGGATCAACTACAAATGAATTGGATGCCTTATGTGTCTAGCAGATCTGATTTTACTTAAGAACAATTGAAAAAGAGCTACTACAAACGAGCCCGAGGCAGCCTAGATGTTTGTCAAGCGATTTTAACCAACTACAAACGAAAAGAATCAACTACAAACAATCCTGAGACAGCCTAGATGTTTGTCAAGCGATTGTCATCAACTACAAACGATTTGGGAGCTATCTGCGGCGTATAAGTGGAATTTCGTTGAACTTCAAACGAAGCACAGCAACTACAAACGAGCCCGAGGTAGCGTGTGTTTCAAATGTTTTTTTTACAACTACAAACGACTTGGAGGCCTTATGTGTCAAGCAGGTCAGATTTTACTTAACTTTAAACGTAAACGAGCAACTACAAACGAGCCTGGTGTAGCCTAGATGTTTGTCGAGCGTTTTTCAGCAACTACAAACGAGAAGGATCTAAAGTAGGATATCGAATTCGAGATCAAAAATGTAAACAAGTGGGTTGCCACCATTAAAAAAATAAACGCTAGTGGTGGTAAGTCTAAAATCATTGAAATAATTATAAAAAATAAAATATTTACAGGTAAACACTGTTGTATGGATATTTAAAAATATGTTACTTAGTTATATAGCGATTTAATACTTTTTTATATCGTATTTGTGGTGTTTAAGTAAATTATATGGAGTTTAAATTTATATTACTGGTAATGATAAGAAGTTTTAAACATTTGGTATGTAATTAAAACATCAGTTTATTTTTAATATTATTATCAAATATTCGCGAGTCGATGATACATTTTTAAATTTCTTTCCATGTATTTCGTTGCATTTTGTCACTTTGACATTGACAGTTATTTGTTTACATTTTTTCTTGAATTTGATATTCGACTTTACTACAAACGATTGGGGGGCTATCGGCGTCGAGTAGGTGGGATTTCGTTTCATTACAAACGAAATAGAGACTTCAAACGAACCCCAGGTACGAGTAGCTCAGTTGTTAGTAGAGTGTTTTTGTACAACTATAGACGAAATAGAGCTACCATATGCAATTTAGGTGCCTGTTCTCTATTATACCGTTGGTTTTTACTGAAAGACTTCAACGCGCTTGTGAACTAAATGTTTAGCTTTATTTTATTGTTGCGTTTTTTTTTCTTAATCCGTTATGACATGCGAAAATTAACATAAATTCATCATTCAGGATGAGTTTTGAGCAGGTTTTTACAATCAATATGGAATACATGTGATAATTAAGCCATGTTTGGTACTACTAAGGCTAAGATACTTGTAGAGCGAAAAGACATAAACGCGCGCTGGGTGGGACGAGTAGTACTTGAATTTATGTTTTGTTTTTTTTTTGGTCGTTATTTCTTAACTACAAACGAAAATAAAGGTACTACAATCAACTACAAACGATTCTGAACCGGAATCAACCTTTAAAAGTTAGATTTGACCAATGTGCAGGCTGACTTTTTTTCAGGTTTTTTAATTTTTTTTTCAGGCAACTACAAACAAAAATTGTTTTACTACAATTAACTACAAACGAAATAGTATCCGAAAAAAAATAGACCGTAAAAAAAATCAAGGTTGTAGGCTAAGTTCACAGAGGTCATTGAAATCAATATTGATAAATAAATAAAAAAATATACCTATGGTTAACGTTGCTCGTAACTTACTAAAATGATTGAGTTTATATCAAATCATTAGTTCGGATAGGTCTAAGAATCATCCTAATCAGTTAAGAATTCATCAAGTAATATTTTTTCTTTTAATTTAATTTTGTTTTTCCTTCTTCACTGAAAAGTAGGCCTTTGTCCCTTACGACATTTGAAATTTCTACTGTCGATATATCATGGAAGGATTATAGGTACGTATCGATCAGATCGCTAGCCGCATTTTGGTGTGACGCTGTAAGTGACAGTATCAACAAGCTTGTCGCCATATAACCATGATTAAAGAGACATAAAGTGGTAGTAAGTGACGGCGACCACGCTTCCGCGGGTGAAAGTTGATGGCGGCCATCAGTCATGGCTGTGGTCATGGTACAGATAATGGGTGCTGAATCAATCGATCTCATGTTCTTGGAATGGCCGGTTCGTGCTAATGGTCCCGAGGAAATGTTACAGACGGATCTAGTTTCGCAATGTGCCATTAAAATATCTGATTGTTGTTACACTTTTGATTTTTGGGCATGAAGAAGCATTTACGTATGTTGGAAATATCCTATACTATCAAATACTTGACATTACAGTTATTGAAATTATCCCTGTGTCAAGATATTACTTGGAAAATCCGAGAAGTTACTCTTATGCTAATCTTTATTTCTGAGTAGATTGATATTCGATCGATTTGTAGAATGTTGACTTAGTAATCAAATGAAATGAAATCTAATGAAGATGTACATACTTAACGCTTTTAGAGGGAGGTTCCATGTAGGAATGTTTGATTTTTAACAACTTACATTACAAGCAATGCAAATCAATGCTAATATATTCCACTAAGTGATAAATTTCTGTTCTGCATCATTTGCAAACGTAATTAGACGTGTCCGTCATAATCATAGAACCCCGCGGCACTGGTATACCGAGTTGTTTGGTTTCATCGGTAGTGTACAGCGGAGGCAGTTGGGTCTAGAAAACGTAAAATATAAGTAGTAATATTTGCGACTTGAGAAAAATAGCAATGAAAAATGTAACTCCCGTCGTAGCAGTAAATAAAATATTGACAGCCAGCTATTAGGGGACAAGTTTCTGAAGTTTTGGCATGTTAAGTTTTTTCAAGCGCCCTTAGTTGTAACTAAAACTCTGCAAAAAGCTTGTCATGTATGTAAAACCAATCCCTACAGACTTTATATTTAGAAATTTTAACACCTAAACTAACTAATGAAGTTTCTCTCAATTCTCTCTTCTTAGAAGTGAGCTTTCTGCTCATTACTTAATCTACGGATCACTCGTGTAAATCTGCAGATTGGTGTGAAACTGTGAAGGAAAACACCCGCCGCTTTCCATTCCACCGCGGCGCCCTGAACGCTGTCGTCGCGGAACCACCATGGACACAATCGATTTTTCGGTGAAAGTCGTATGTCCAATGTCAAAATTTTAAAGAAACTATATTCTGTTTCGTGAGCTATGTACGCATTAATTTGTTTGAGCAAATGGCTGTTTAAATAGAATGGATGGTTTGACATACTATCATCAATAATTTTCTTTCACAATAACATTTTTAGAAAATAGCTTAGAAACGAATGTTTAAGAGAAGTAATAAATAGAATTATGACACTGACTTTATGGTGCTATAATGGAAAAGCCCTTCAGTTAATTAATAGTTGGATAGTAGGTACTTAAAACGGCAACATATTATTATTACCTTGCGTACTTAGTTTTATTTTCCTGTATTGACCTGTTGATTCGAAAAAGATTTTACTTTGCCATTTCTCTTCATCGCATAATATTTCCCAATCTCTATGACAGAGTATGTATTTAACGCATTGTTTTCCTCGTTTCAGGATCCCCTGGGCAGCACGTGCAGCAGGGAAGGCCAACACGCCAGCAAACGCGCAAAATGTGACCACCGACCGACCGACCAAAACGATCAAGCGAATATTCATGAATCCCTCAAGATTACATGATCCACGCACTAATTTATTGTACTTAACTTTAATATAACGAATCTAGTCGCCATAACACTTTTAACAAGAAGCAATTTAGACTGTAAAGATAAGAAGATAGAGTTGACTATCAATTTTTAAACTAGTACAAAGATTAAGGAATTGATGAGACAGTACAAAGAGGGAACGCTAATGTTGATTTAAGAATAAATTGATTCAATTAGAAGTTCCCTAAGGATTATTCAAGATGTCTGCAAGTGAGTACTATGTTATTTTTTATATTTCTTAATCGTAAACGATTACCTATTAGACGCTTATCAAGTTCATCTCTCATTAAAATGGGATCACAACAATAAAAGAGATTTCTAATACAACCTATTTAGTCGCAAAAGTTGGATACCTAATTGTATAATTGTTAACCACAAGCTATCGCAGTTGTGATAGAAAAGCGACATAATGCTGCATTTCCCGAACATGAAAGCATCATGTTATCCATCCACTTGCGGCCGCTGGTTATGGTCGCTGACCGTGCTTTCTTTGTAATGCGCTGCGGTAACCTACTGCTCTTATTATGCCGTAATAGCCTTGTGGGTTACGCATATTTAGTAGATTTGCTGATGAATGGGTTTGCATAATGATAGTAGTTTTTAATTTAATAACATGAGTTGTACGGTCGGTGGTGGGTAAATGTGCTTAGTGCTTACCTAACTTTAGAAGCGCGGACGGATGCATCACGGAAATGCTGTACCTGTTACGTCTTTTGTTCATTGGCCGATCGTTGATTACAAACCGATCGGAAATAAAATCGACCAGTGCTCGTCGTTGGTCCAGACAAGTCAGCAGCAATGAGGATTCATCAATCCCATATTTCTGTCTATGGGTTACTGGTATGACAGATTCTAGTACCAAACTTGCGCAGTAGATGCATATGATCCATTGTCTATTGGATAGTAAGAATCTATGCGCATTGATGATGGTGTTGTGTGGTCCAGGTTTCGAGCACTCCGCGATGAAGAGCAGTTTCTCGCTGTCGTCGCTGCGCAGTGCACCCGCGCCGCCCGCTCGCTCCGACCACTTGGAGCGCCCCTATCACAGCCTCACCAAAAAGAGGTAAAACAGATGTTATCACTCATTAATCACATAATAAGCATATTTTAATTTTCCCGGGGATAGTGCAATACCGCGTAAGTAAAATATAGAGAAGAGTCCAAATTCAGACAAAGCTTGATACTTGAACCTTATCTATAGGATGGACTTACACGGTATGGCATCTCCGGCGAGCAGCAAGATTTAGCAAGCGTTAAGTACAACTTCGCCGTTTGCCATCCCTTTAAGTTAAGGACACATTGATCCTGGCGGGTATATGTGGGTTGCAAACACGTTTCGCCTTTTTTTGACAAGTGGCCATTGATATCTTTTGCTTGTAAACGAATAATACTTAGTTTCTTTAAAGTACAAAATTTGTACTTTAAAGTCAGTTTACTAAACTAAGCTGTAAACTGCCAAAAATGCAAGAAAACGTTTGAAGCTGGTTTGAGGTTCTCGGCAGGAATTTCTTTTAACACCCAGCTAATGAGTCACGAAAACTAACACGCGTGCGTGTGTTGCCCTCGTGCCTAAAATACCACATTCCCTGAATAAAAGATTTTTCAAAATACCAGATTCTCGATTTATTCGATCCCCGTATACCAGATTCCCAAAATAATACATACTACAAAATCATTTAGTTTCTTTAGTAACCTACGATTATTAATCTAGTGTAACGGGGATATTGTAAGATAGGAATCTGATAAATCGGGAATCTGGTATTACGAGAATGCGGTATTTTAGGCACGAGGGATGTGTTGCAAATGATGCAATTGTTTTTGGACGCAATCCCTATTCCTTGATCGATACATAGAAATACAAAAACATTGCTGTATTTATTTTTGAAAAGTAAGACCGTTATTGTAATTATCGGGTATATAGTCTGCAGGTAGCACGCATGTTTATCTCAGGTTAAAATGAAACCTGAATGGCATTTGTTGGTGTTGCAGAAAGGAGCCGTGCCGCGAGGCGTGGCGGCGCAGCTGGGGCTCGGCGGCCAGCGGCAGCGCCGGCGACGACCTCTGGCCTCTGCTGCAGCACCACTACGACTACATCATGGACAACCACCTCATCGACACCTGCAACGTGAGTCTTGGCTTCTAAATTTCTTTTTATTCGTAAGCTCATAACGCAGCCAAAAAGTTTTTTTTGGTGCCATAATAATTTTTACCTTTTTGTGTATTGAGAATACACAAATTTAGCAGCCAATCATGGTCTCTTTTTTTTTTATTATTTTAAAGGTATACTCATGTCAAGGGCACCGAAATCACTGTGGGTTGTTGGCCAGTGTAATAGATAAGCATAAACGTCATTCTCACCTGCTGGTATTGGTTTGTGTGAGTAATCGACGTGTATTCTTTACCGCGGTACTAGATCTGGAGGAATATAACAAAGTGATGTGCAGTGATATGATTTAGGGTCCGCGTCTAAAATAGGTAATCGACGGACCGTAAAATCTAGCTCGTTATGCGAGAAGTCAGCAATACTAGTATCTGATGCGCTGTAACAACTCTAGCTTTCTTGTTCGTAGAAAGAAACGTAGTGTGGTGATTGTAGTTATCACAATAGTTTCATGATATTATTTTCAACTTGGAAAAATCTTTGTTGAGATTATAAAATACTTTCTTACCTGGTTGCGGCGAAGCCCTGGTATGTATGTATGTAATTCGGATGTATGTCTGTTCCTATGTCTGCTCGTAACTACTCAACGGCGTAACCGATTTTGATAAATTATACATAATTGATTCGTCTTGATGGCGCGAGAGTCACTGGGTACGAAGTTCGTTAAAATAAACAAAATGGCTGATTTTATGCAATTTTAGAGTGCACTGCGGTCGGGTTGTTTTAAGTAAAAATGTGGTTGTTGATTATTTAAGAATTTGGTCTGAAATATGTGTTGTTATTCATCTCGCTTCCTCACTTTCCAGGAAGCAAACGGCGAGTTGTTGTCAAACAAGCTGCCTGCGCTGCTACCGCGGCTCAACCCCGCCGCCGGCTTCAACCGGCAGTGGTCGCTGAGCCAGCTCGTGGCAGAGTTCGGCGAGCTGTGCCAGTGGCTCTCGCAAGTGCAGGAGGAGATCTATTCTAGTCCCGAGAACTTGAGCAGCAGGAAGCTGCGAACGGTAAGAAACAACCCCGCCGCCGGCTTCAACCGGCAGTGGTCTCTGAGCTAACTCGTGGCAGAGTTCAGTGAACTGTGCCAGTGGCTCTCGCAAGTGCAGGAGGCGATCTATACTAGTCCCGAGAACCCGAGCAGTAGGAAGCTGCGAACGGTACGAAATAACTCCTCCGCTGGCTTCAACTGGTAGTGTAGTGGTCGCTTAGACAGCTCCTCGAAGAATTCGGCGAGCTGTGCCAGTGGCTTACGAAAGTGCAAGATGAGACAATAGTCTGGACAATTTGAGCAGGAGGAATTATGAATGTTAATATGTCTTGGTAAGTGTTAATTAAAGAGTTTATATTATAAGAAATATAGGAAGGAGTAGAAAGACCCTGTAATCGCTACTGACGTGACTTATCCAAAAAATCTGTAATTATTAGCTTTAAGTAATATTGCCTTGATCCAGAACTTTTATGCTCCAGATACTTAAAATGTGAAGTCCAGTCTGTATGCCATATCGATGGCATTTTTTAAATGGCTAGTTATTTATTAGTAGCCCGACTATCACCTGTTTATGTTCCCAGAGTCGCATGGCCGAGCTGGTGTCGGTGGAGCCCCGCCGAGCGAAGCTCATCGAGCAGGCCAGCGCAATACTCGAGCGCATACCGGAGGCCAGTGCTGAGGTGAGGCATATTGGATAGATAATATTGTACTCTTTAACCATTTAAAGGCTAGTACAATTTACCGCCACATTTTGTGTGTATTGTCTCTTGCGCTGTTCTGAATGGATTTTTTATAATATCGTCACTACTTTGAAAAAAACTCGTATCTGAAAACGTCTTAGAGAAAAACGTCAAAGCTCCATACGAACTTCATATACACTTACTGCGTTTTTACCTGAAGACGGTATCAGATACGAGTTTTTTTTTAAAGTAGTGACGATATGTATGTAACCGCCTTGTTGCCTAGAGTTAATAATTTAACCACATGCCTTTGAAAGTAAGCTAAGTAGGTAATGCTGAAAACACTTTTATGATGCACCGAGTTGTTTATAATAAACTCTAGAAAAATAGTAATAATAATGACAGCCTTATATGCAATAGATAATAGTACATTACACAACTAGGGTGGTAATACAAAGAGAGCCCGAGATCGCAGATGTTTGCGGCCCGAGCTGCAAGCGAGGGACGTAAATATGCGATCGAGGGCTTTCTTTATTACCTCCCGTGTTGTGTACATCATTTTATGTCTACACTTGGCCAGAAAGCGGCTTTTTCCGTACGCGCAGCGTGCGGAAAAAGCCACTTTATGGCCAGGTGTGGCATAAAATGTAAAATAAAAGTTGTATTTGTTTATTATATTTCTAGGTGACCTGGCGCGTGGATCATTTGAACGCAAAATGGGAAGGTCTCCGGTTACTGCTGAGCCCCGAGCAACCTCAACGTGACGGGGAAGGCACTGACACCGTCGGTTAGTTACGTGACTAAGGCTGCGGCTCCACCAGGAGACGTGTAGGGATCGACCAATCACATTAGTGTTCGCCGTTTCCATTGACATTGGCATTGACGAGATGTGGATTTCAACTAATGTGATTAGTCGATCCTACACGTCTCCTCTCCGCCTCAATGGAGCCGCAGCCTAAAGTTCAAATTATATTTTTGAGGTTATAAAAAGAACATCTGTCTATAGTAATTTTAGTTTTTAAATGACTGGTAACGGCATCTATTGAGTTATTTTAAAAGCTTTTGTAAATTGATATTAACGCCCTCTTGTGATTCTAGCGATTATCACGTACCTGCTTATATTCTAAGCTAAGTATGTAGTTTTAGTTAATTTCCATAGATGGCGCTGTCAAAAGTAGTTTGCCTACTCGACTTCTTAGTTCGGCTATTTGACAATAGATGGCAGTGCATTTATAGTTGTACTACTTCTCACTAGATAACGCTACTTTTGACCAAGTTTCGTACAAAAATATACGTAATGTTTTAGAACATGTTCACAGTCCCAATTTAAATTGTAAACCTTACGGCTTTGTAATAAGGCTTGCCGTGACCCATGTGTGGGATCACGGGACAGGGAACGTGTTAATGGTACACTCACGGACTTTATTTAATTGTTGAGCCATTTAAGGTTCACCTTACAATAGTCGTGTCATAGGTTGTGTATTACACGGCAAAATAAGACTGAACCCTAAATGGCTTAACAATTAAAGTCCGTGACCGTACCTAAAATCCATAAAAGCGCCTTATCACACTGGCGATTTGCGAGCGTGTTTTCATACAAAACTTGTCGCGGCGAGCTCGCCGCGATCGAAATCTATGAAAACACGCTCGCAAATCGCCAGTGTGATAAGGCCTTAACTGCATAATAGGGTAGTTTCCTGTAGTAAAAATACACTTATTTTCTTGCCTTTAATGATTTTAAAATGACAATAAATTAAAATAAGGAGACTTTTTGACCGTAGCAACCTGTGACGTTATTTGGTCATATTTTCTTTGACGCTGCGTACTATCGTGGCGTTTTGACACTTCATAAAAAGAAGCTGATTTGATCTGTTTCTTACGAAAGTGGCCTATTCGATTTTATCATAGTTTTTTTAATTTGTTACTGGCATTATTTATTCCTAAGAAACAGATACCCTACTTTTTTATATTAATAATAATATTTTTAATAATATCAATAATCGGTCCGCTGCCGGCGGCACTCTAGGTTAGGTTTTTTATAATGTGTTTATGTTTTGTAATTTCATTTTGTATTTTACTTTTTATATATATATATTGTAAAAAACCTAACTTAAGAAAATAAATGCATACTGAGTCAATAATCGCAATATTTTTTTAATTTGGAAGATTAAGATTAAAACTTAATTCAACAACAGAGAATAAATGTGTTGCCACTACTCCGTGGTAATCTGCTTTCAGTATTCGTTCTATAAAACTAGTTGCAATTGGATTAGTCGTCAGACTTAATCTAGTAACTCACCTGAAGAGATCTCCGTGGATATGCAGAATTGTTCCGTATTTCGCTGCAAAAGGAGATCTAACACGTCAAATGAACAAAGAGATGGTGTTTCCTTTCACGTCTAAAGTATTTTGAATCACATTATCATTATTTACTTCCTTTAAAACATAAACATTACAAAAATCTGATTAACATTATTGACAAACAAACAAGCAAGCTCGCGATGCTATGGTGTTCTGCGGTAAATAAGTGTGCGCTGCGTTGATCAACCCCCGCTAATAGTGGCAGAGGGTTTTAGAAAAATGCGATATGGCGACTCTCTTCCGTGTTGCTAAGGTGTTTTATATGTTTTCACACCTCCTATTCAGAAAAAAGTATTTTGCTCCCTCATAAGAGGGATCAAAGTGGTACTTTTCTGTTCAAGGACAACATGGTATTTTTAGTTTGAATATGCCATAAAATAGACAGCTTTATTAGAATACTACACATAGAGAGCGGTATAATAAGGAATGGCCCAGATCACAGGTGTTTGCGGTCCGAGCCGCAGGTGAGGGCCATAAATATAATATGGAAGTGGTATTTTTGTCCTGAATGTCCTTTTGTGTTGAATAATAATCGTTTTATAAAATAATAATGGATTATAAATTTAACATTTCATTTTTAATAATAATGTGTGACTGTATATTTCGTTATTTTGGTAGGTAGCGTTTGTATTTGAATTTTCCTCATAGTCGGTGTGAAAAGCAGTATGTGTCACAAGGTAGCAAAATTATTTTCACCACGGGCGTTAACACTTGAATCCCTCACTACGCTCCGGATTCTACTTTAGAATCTTTCGCTTTGTTCAGGATTCAATGTACGCCCTGGCCGTAAATACATCATTTTGCTCCCTTGTGACACAATCTACTATTTTAGGGCTCCGTATTCAAAGGGTGCGAACGGAACCCTATTACTAAGCCTCCGCTGTCCGTCAGTTCCTTAGCTCGCGTGCTTAGTTTAGCTCCTTCCCTCATTACCGCCTTTCGTCCCGGTTTAGTACATACGGCAATTGCCATCTGCTTTGAAATGCATCCGGGTGATCCTGTCTATATTCGGTCCGCTCATAAATAAATAAACGACGACACTTTTACGCATGCCCCATCGAGCTCCTCCCGTCGAGTCCTGACACAGCGAACTGTTCCAGACACGTCGCACGAGCTGCGCTGCTTGCGGCGCTGGCTGCACGGCATGGAGGGCCGGCTGCCGCCGCCGTCGCTGGCCGCGGCGCGCGCCGCGCCCTACCACGAGCTGCTGCGGAAACTGAGGGAGCATGAGGTAAATGCTACATTTTTAATTAACGGATATTTTTTTACAGCAACTCGGTAGTCACTTTGGGCATATTTTCTGGTATTTGACTGTATGATTGTCTCTCAAATTACCGATATCTAATTACTATGCTGGCTCAGTATTCTGAATTGCATGTGGCCTTCCGACGTTAAGCAATCTTCTCTGCAATTTGTTGCCAATCAAAAGCGGCTCCTTGAAGCTGCGATTGGCTTTTGATAAGACCGCCTGTTGTTTACCAACAACAGGCGGTCTTATCGCTAATAAGCGATTTCTTCCAGATAACCTTAGGGTAGTAGTGTGGGCGCAAAATAAAATCAGAGGTGAGTAGGTAGTGCACAAGGAAATGAAAAACAGATTATTATCACAGAGAAAAGAGAACAGGGAAAGAAACAAATTAAGGAAAGCAAACCACGCACTTGTTAGTGAAATTGTATTTTTTATATACTAATTGCGGAAAGTATGTCATTTCTCACGAGTCCCATCCATGGTCCCCAACGTTATTTTTTATAATTGCGAAACAATGTCGGTTAAACAAAAACATGACTTCGGTTGTCACCATTCAGCCAAATCAATAGAAATTTTGGGAAGAGCCATATTACAGTCATATGATAATTTAATTACATTGAAACATGAAAAAGCAACGTTTTTCATTACTAGGTAGTTGATTTATTTGCAAATAAATGCATTCTGTACGGTACGTAAGCTAGCTGAATAGTAAAAAGGACTAGTGCGAAAAATACAACTTTCCGCACGATAAATATAGCTACGAAAGGTACCGCTTTTTGAGGAAGTGTATTAATAAAGAAATTAAATATGAAGTAGAGTAGGGTGCGTTTGAGAATGAAATATAGTACGACTACAACACGAATATTATTTATTCTCATTGACTTTTCTAACGCTTTTAATACTGTCGACCACGATATCCTTCTTGCCCTACTCGACCATCTGAAAGTGTCAGCTTCTGCCCTAAGTTGGTTCTCGAGCTATCTTCAGGGACGCCAGCAGGCAGTTCGAGTTGATCGGTCCTTATCCGACTGGCGTGACCTAGCCACTGGTGTGCCTCAAGGTGGAATTCTCTCTCCACTTCTCTTCTCTACCTGTATTAATATCTTCATCCCCGATTTCCGCTGTTCTTACCATCTGTATGCCGATGACTTACAACTTTACGACCAGTGTAGTGTAACAGACATCTCGGCCACTGTTGACAGGTTAAACTCAGACCCCTTGCACATTCAACAATGGCCAGTGAAGTTTGACTTATTTGTCAACCCGTCAAAGTGTCAGGCTATTGTCATGGGTAGCTCTCGTCAACTAGCAAAACTGGACCTTGATTCTCTCAAACCAGTACATTTCGATGGCACACCTATTCCTTACAGTCCTAGTGTGAAGGAGTTAGGTGTTCATTTGGATTGCACGTTGACCTGGAAGACGCAGGTTGCCGAAATTTCACGGAAAGTCATGGCTCCATGCACTTAATAGACTCAAAAACTTTTTACCCATTAAAACCAAGGTACTTTTAGTAAACACCCTTATTTTACCCATAATCGGTTACGGTGATGTATGTTATCCTGTCTTGAACGAAGAACTTCTTAATAAGCTGGATCGTCTTCTTAATAATTGCATCCGATTCATCTTTTGTCTCCGTAAATACGATCACGTCTCTGCATTCCGCTCTCAGCTTAGCTAGTTTCTCATTCGAGAACGACGTAACATCCGTATGCTCTGCACCCTTATCTCAATTCTCAACGATCCACAGTCTCCTGAATATCTCAAAACTTTCTTTCACTTTATCAGTGAGACTCAAACTCGGTACTTTCGCTCTTCTGATAACTTAATCCTCTCTGTGGATTTTTGTCTTACTTCTTCTCGGTTCAAGCAGCGCGCCTCTGGAACGGTCTTCCGCTTAAAATCAAAAAAGCTCCAAATAAGTCCGCGTTCAAAAAATATGCGTGATTTCTATGCTTTTAGAACTGAAATCTCTTAGTGTATCTGCTTGGATGTGTCATCTGTATTTATTTATGTATGTGTATGTATTTATATATATTATATGTTTATATAGTTATCCCTATCTATGTAATTATTAGTAGGTATGGTTAGTATATGTATTATGTGATATAATCAGGCATCGGATATTCCTGCGCCTATTTACCTAAAGTTGGCGAATTCCCGGAAAAAACTAAGCAAGTGTGGAGTCGGCTTCTTAAAAATATATTTTTAATTAATATAAGTTCCGTGATTCCGGGATAGCATAAAACGTTACGAGAATCCCACTATCCCACTAATATTATAAATGCGAAAGTTTGTGAGGATGTTTGGATGTTTGGATGTTTGTTACCTAATAACGGGATAACAACTGGATGGATCAAGCTGAAATTTGGCATGCAAGTAGTCCAAGTCCTGGATTGAAACATAGGATACTTTATATCCCGGTAAAGAGTTCCTTTGGGACAATAAAGGGAAAAACGCGGGCGAAGCCGCGGGAAAATTGTAGTATAATATATCGCAAAAATATTTAGGTTTTACTTTTTTTAGGTCAGTTTTGTAAGTACTCAAGTTGATGTATGGCCTTGCCACATGAAGTAGCCGTAGCAGTATCAATGAATTCAGTAATTTATTCGGTTTACTAAATACATTTAACTCTAAGGACACGTTTGAGATATTTGTAATATGTAGGTAGGTACAGGTAGAAAAAAAATAGTTTTTTTAATTATCACTGAAAATAATATTTGGTCGTTCTGTACATGGGAAATAACTTAGAATAGTACATTGCAATACTATAACAGGTATGTGTTTATGTTAGCCTAATTTTATTTATTTATTTACCTACGCCAACGCCAAAGTTTAGGTAAATAGGCGCAGGAATATCCGATGCCTGGATATAATGTATTTAAATTTTTTTTTGGTTTGTAGCACCGCCCACAAGTTATCAGATTTGCTCTAAAGTTAACTGGTAGAGAATGTCTTATGGCATTAAGTTCGCCATTTGTATGATAAGTTTTCTTTTGTGCAATAAAGTTTAAATAAATAAATATTCCACAGACAGATGAAGATGACACATAGTTTTACTGTCTTTATTTATTCGTGATTGAACGCAGCGCAGCCTTTAGTGACCACAAGTAAAATAATACTTGAGGATACTGTACCAAAGGTAAGTTTTTTTTATTTGAGAGTCAAACAAAAAAGCCTGCAGCCATTTCATGCAAAAAAAACTGCAGCTATATTCATGCAATCTCTCATTTTGAGGATCCTAACCTTTTAAATCTTACTATCCCTACTGTGATCTACGAGGCAAAGCGGTTTTATTATCACTATCAGTATTATCAGTTCATGTGATTGGTAACTGAACAAGACTTGAATCCCTCAGTATGCTCGGGCTCAAACTAAATTCCTAAACCCAGGACTTTTACCTACCTTACCTGAGACCAGTGTCAGTATCCAAAATTTATAGTCAATAACTAAGCATTAAGTGGTCAGTTATTGACGATTAACTCTATGTACCTAGCGATTATTACCTTGTTTTACATCAAATTATTCACCGATAAATAACAACAGCGAGTGAATCTACGACTCGGCCCGGTTACACGTTATCCATTGCGGGCCGAGATCGTGACGCGCGGCGGCTGGCCTAATGACCGCCGTAAATCACGCGCGATGGAGCGATGCCCTTAATTAGGTTTGACGTTTCGTGAGTGAGAGCGCTTTGTACATTGTATGGGGACAATGCGCTCTCACTGTCACCTAGTATTGAGGGATGCAGTGTGGAAAGTTACACAGCTTACTTTTGAAACCTCATATCTTTCTCAGTTATTTACTTCCAAAAGTAACTTTTTGTGTAGGATATAAAGTTTAAATTTGAAGTAACAATAAAGCTGTTGATACGGATTGGCAAAGTGTTAGTTCAGAACTAGATCAGCAGTCAATTTTGTAGGCTTTTGCCTATTGTGTTAGTTCGACAATGTTGTTTTTGGTGTTGAAAGGGTGTGTGTGGAAAGCGAGGGCAACGACCTTTCAATGGAATAATGATCAGTTTTCGCAACTGACCTGTCGATGTCGGAGAGGTCAGTTGCTCGAAAAGTCTGCTATTAAAATACATAAAATGTATGCTAACGGCAGCTGCATACAGTCTTTGGGACTGGGCAAGTAATTCATGTAACAAACATCGCAAAACGTGAGTAAGAAAAAGACGTCACGCGAGTGTCACTCGATTTCGGACAGTGTATACAGCCGCGACAATATACAGAATTATTTCTCAAATATCCGTACTGAGCTTAGTAGGTTTCCTGCGGCTCTGATTCTAGCCTCCGATATATCACACGTCGCTCGCCTTTAAATAATAAAGGTCACACGTGCTGCCATTCCGACTGCTTCGTGAAACCTTTGTTTGCTCAAGATCAATATCACAAGAAATAAATACACTCACTAAACATTAAAACAGTTTTCAAACATTTAATTCATTGGCCATCTAAGTAGGGTTGCCAGATCAAATGGCGAATGGCCAATTATCTGGAGAAAAAAACAATTTTTCGGGATTTTGAGACATTGGTCGGGAGAAACACGACCGCTTTAGCTTAGTTGGTAGTGACTCTGCCTATGAAGCAAGAGGTCCTGGGTTCGAATCCCGGTAAGGGCATTTATTTGTGTGATGAGCACGAATATTTGTTCCTGAGTTATGGATGTTTTCTATGTATTTAAGTATTTGTATGTATGTATCTATTAAATATATCGTCGTCTAGTATCCATAACACAAGCCTTATTGAGCTTACTATGGGACTAGTTCGATTTGTGTAAGATTGTACCCTAATTAAAAAAAAAAATTAAAAAAAAAAACATACATAAAATCAAATAAAGATAAATATATTAAAAACAACAAAATTTAACATTATTGCCATACGCTGCCGATATAAATGTCTACGTAGGTAAATAAATACTAACAAAAAACAAGAAATCTTTTTTTCATTACCTATAGTATCAAATTATCAATAACCAAAATATATTTATAAAGTCATTTATTTTTTAGCTTGCCATAAATATTTTGTGTTACTTTTCTCACATTTAACCATTTTTTAGGGCAACGTCTCGAGAAACTTTCAATTATTGTTTCATAAAATGAAGTTATTTTTCGGGAGATTTTTTACTTTATCGGGAGTCGGGATAACATAACATACAAAAGTTCGGGAGAATCCCGCTAAATTCCGACCATCTGGCAACCTTACATCTAAGTAACTGCTTTATTCCCTAACAATATACACCGCGGAGTCTCCAACTTTATTCGAGTTTCTCCAATGAACTTTACGATCCATGATCTCAAAATTTATTTAAGCCGCATTATAAAGCGATAAATAACAATAAGCCAATAGGACACCTCCATAAAGATCGACTATCGGGAACGATCGATTTGAGCGTTGCACAAATTGCCCCCCAACCTATCCTTTAAAACTCGTATTTCAGTGATCTTTATCCTATTGCTTTAAAGTTCAAAATGGTTCTGTTCGAACGCCAAGTCGCAGTGTCGCGTGTGTCAGTTGATTGACTAATGCGAGGTGTCTATTTTGTACGGTTTTCCGGGCGAGTCGCACGACGTCAGTATTAACCTCCGCGCTTTGACGGGCGATCTGTTGGAGTCATTGATCGTGAATAATCGTGATCTTGGTTAGTTAGGGGTTTTTATAATGAACACTTTTTCCACCATAACATGCAAACAGTTTTTACTGGATAAGTTATTTCAAAAAATAATTGCATGAGGTTAAAATAATACTTACTCTATAAACTAATTTTATTTTTAAATAACCGACATAAACGAACGTAGTCTACAACAAATGTAGTAGGTGTGCTTATAGTGTTTAAAGAGCTCCCTCGATTTCTCCAAGTTCCCATTATCGAATCCAGACTTGAATGTCTAACCTTTCGAACAGAACAAGAACTTTATTAATCGATCCAGCCGTCGTTGAGTAATCGGGGAACATACAATAAAATAAAATAAAGGGAATACGACGAACTGAGAATCTCCTCCTTTTTTGAAGTTACCTGACGTGTTATAAAACAGCATTAATAATTCAATAATTTCATCGACGTACTTGCTACGGTGTTTGTCTAAACTAAAGTCTAATTTGCCATCTCTCCCTTAACTGGAACTATAGGACTTTTAAAACCTAAAAATAAGTTATTATTAAAACTAGAAATGCATCGTCGCTTTACATCAAAGAAAAACAAACCGACTTCATTTCCTTCCCACGACTTCCTTATGGGGAAAATTTCCAAGACAGACGTTATAACATATATCTTAATTACTTTTACGCTTTTTACGAGCGAACGCCCATATTCAGACACAGTTTTGCGGTTTAATGATTTAGTTTAATTTCATAACGTTCGCAATGAAAAGTTTTATATCTTCATTATGTAAGCATGCGTACTAATAAAATACTTGTAATGCGTTTTTAATTATTATTTACCAACGTCGCGTTTTAGGGATCAGTACATCGAAGGCAACATATTAGTTCAGTCAGTATTAGACGAGACGGTATCTTATTAAAAAACATATCAATGTTTTGAATTGTATAATTATCGTATAAAAATACAATGTCTAATATATTACTTACAAAGTAAGGTTTATCCCATTTTCTTGGCGTAGGGCGCTATCTCTTGTTCTTCCTTACTTCTCGGTCACGCATCACTTCTTAGTCATATCATCTCTCACACTTTTCATTGGTTACCTCTTCTCCGATAAAATTTCATAAATAACACTCGTATTGTTACATGTCTTTCTTTCCTCCGCATCACATGTCCATAGAGTCTGTGCGGAAAGAGAATAGGATATAGATTTGGGGCGCTGTAATGCTTTTCTACCGTATTTGCCATACTGGTTAGGTTAGTTCCGTTTTTCGCCACGCCTATTCTCTTTCCGCACAGACTCTACTACGCTGTACCCAACATAAAAGTTTATATGTATTTCTGTCATTAATTTGTACGTAAATTTCCAAGTCTTGACAAAATGCACATACCTAATTAAGAAGAATTAGAAGTTCCACAAGGCAACCCAATTTTACTCACATACGAGTAAAAAGTATTTTATTTACTATTCGATAGCTAAAGAAATGCACGTAGGTATCCAAATAATGTAGCACGCGCGAGTTAGTAATCTATAAGAAGGAAGAATCGAATCGCAAACTTCGCTTCATCCATCAGTCCCCTACCCTTATATAACAACATTTAAACAAGGAAACATTTTTGACCACAAATCCGACTCGCTCTTAACTTTTTTAACTATTTATTCATTCGGTCTTAATGCATCCGGTGTGGCCACCCCTTCTTCGGTTATGCCATGTGCATGGTTTATCGTTTAACTTCGTTTCGAAATGATTAAGCGTCGATACTTGTGAAGATTTGAGAAGTGTACCTTATACTTATACGTGTATGCCAAAGTTGCTCAATATCCATTCTAAGTAACGCAATATCTATTGCCGCGAATTTTCTATGAAAATATATGTTATGTGTTTTATAACATATTCCAAAATGGGACTTGATGATTCCAGATAATTTTATGTTTAGTAATTAGTGTTTAGTAAGTAGTAAATACAGATGGCATCATGAATATTATATTAAAAAAAGCTAATAACAATTAATTGACATGAATAAGAAAAAAAAAATATATATAAAATGCAACTGTTACATAATTAGGTATAATCAGATACAAATTTATTGACATTGTACTTTATCAGCAAGAAATATAAGGCTTTTTTATTTTTAATTTTATTTTAATTAGTGTTCCCAGAGAAATGAAATGAAAACTGTAGTTCGTTAATTCCATTGAGCGAGGCACGTTTATTTTTACGTGAAAGATCAGCGCGTGGCATTTCGGTCTCTATGAATAGTGCGCGGCGGGTCACCGCGCGCTGAGCCAGTGATACACTGGACAAACTTAACCGATTATAAATATAAACAAATACCTGCTCAAACTACACATTGTAGTTAGTTCCGTCCGAGATCCCGGGAGAGATTCCCAGTCGGATAAGTGAAGGTAACTTCTGGATACAGTCTAGAACTCGGGATTCAGATGTTCGTCTACACTTGTTTCGCCTCATAGCTTGGATAACACTGCACAATTGCACATAGAGTTCTTGTTCGAGATACAAATAGGTGAATATTGTAGAAAATAATTAAATGCTTGTTTAAAGCTAAGTAAAGTTATACTGGTACCTAATATTCTCTTTATATGCGGACCTAATTGTATATGGGTTTTGAAACGGGAACAGGTGTTCCTGTAATAGTCCCTAACTAACATCGATTTTCGATGAAAACTCTTTTTCCTGTATAAATCGGGATAAACATACTACGCGTAATCGTACATTATGATCAGAATGACTTCTAAACAAGCGAGTTGAAGCGCGTATTTACATTTATTTCAACGTGAAATTGGCAACATTGTGCTTTAGTTTATTTTTCTCTGTACAGTCGTAATAGTATTATAAATTGTGTTATAATTATAAGACTTGTAAGTATAAATTAAACAGTAATGTGCTAAAATAAGGTAGAAGTGAGCTTCGTTAAAGCTCAGTTCTTTCATTACAGAAAATCTTTTGAAACTCTCAAATTAGACCTATGGCCCGTTTCACAAAGCTACAAGTTAAGTATAGACTTGTAAAAAATGTAACTTGTAGTTTCTTGAAGCACTATTATTTTTTTACAAATTTTGCCTTATTAGTATGTAGGGTATCAAGTTCATTTTTATCAACGGAACTGATTTGATTGACTTGAATTTTGGCACGAGTAGCTAGGCAAGAAGGACGGTAAACATATTTTTACTAAATAAAACCCGACCGCGGTGCACTATAAAGTGCATAAAATCCGCCATTGTGTTTATTTTCATGAACTTCATACCCAGTGACACTCGCGCCATCAATACGAATCTAATGATGTATTATTTATCAAAATTGGTTGTACCGTTGAGTAGTAACGAGCGTACATAGGAATGGACATACATACATACAGGCCAAACACATAACCCTCCTTTGGGCTTCGCCGCAGTCGGGTAATAAAATGCTTGAAATATAAAACTTTATCAAATTAGTAACTAAGCAATACTAAAAAAACTTCAGGTCCTCAAATGAATGCACTGCAAATTCTACCTTAATGTTAATGCTTTGGTAATTTGTTATAAATCTGAAATTATTCTGTTGAAAGCAAAACTAAATAACAGACAGAACATAGACACTGGCATAAGAAAATATGATAAACTAGTGATATTTTACAGATAATATTCTAACAACGACTATGCTGCAACAATATTTACAATGCAGCACACGATTATTTACTCGCATTTGTTTAAACGTCGTATTTTATCTGGTTAGTTACATAATACAGAGTTAGTCAGGTTGTTATGTCTGGTATAATATGCATAAACAAAACTTGTCGGTATATATTCAGTACAGTCTGCAATACTTGTAATTATTGCATTAAAATATTCTAGATGTTAGAAATTCGTTTTACTTACCTATACGTTACTAAATGTTCTCTCTCTCTTCCCTAGCCCTTTTTCCCGTTTCTTTCGTGGTACGTTGTTAAATATACTCGATAACAATGTAAAGTTCAACTTTATTGTTTATTATGAAAGATGCTACCAACGCTATGCTACTCTTTTAAAATTACACCACTTGATTGACAGATGACCCGCTATAGTATCTATAGGCATAATGCCGACTTGTCTCACAGTTACGTAAAACCTACAAAGGTGGAATTAATTAACAAAAAACTTTCGTAACGAAGTCATAAACGGTTCATTTGTTCCGCAGATAATCTCTGTCAGTACAGTGACAGGTCGTTCGGCGGGCGACAGTTTTGCACAATGCACGATAAGATCGAGTGTCGATACGGTGGTAACTTTCGACCCGGCGGGTGTGCGATTGTTTGATTGATAAAAAATAGATTAGTTTACGTCCAAATGAGGGGTCGTGGTATTTACTTCCCGTCTCTGAAGCCACACAGTATGACTTGTGTGTTATGTTGCATGAAGTTTGCAAATGCGTTTGTTTTGGCTTATCACTATCAGTGCCAACAATGTGAATAGGTGACCGTCAAGATGGCGTACACCGTAAAGATATCCAGAATCAGATGCTGCCAATAAATAGTACCCAAATAGTACCGAAGAAATAAATAGTACTCTTAAAATTTTTGAAATATAAGACTGGTTCACGGTGTACGCTACCGGGCGTCAAGCTGGCGTACAGCGTTTGTATCTCTGGTACGGCTTTGTTTTTGGAAACGCTTTAGGTATATCTCACAAAATAGAACCCAAATAGTACCTACCTAGCTATCGTAGAAGCCAAGATATAGTGAGCAGCGTGATTTCGGAATTCGAAGTCTTTCTATGTGAAATTCCCGGGTGCGGTTCGCCAGCTTGACTATTTGGGTACTATTTATTTCCAAAAACAAAACCGTTCCAGAGATACAAGCGGTGTACGCCAGCTTGACGCCCGGTAGCGTACACCGTGAACAGGCCTTATATTTCGAAAAGTTTAAGGGTACTATTTTTTCACCTAGGTATTTAGTCGGTACTATTTGGGTACTATTTATTCGCAGCATCAGATTCTGGATATCTTTACGGTGTACGCCATCTTGACGGTCACGTGAATAGGAGTTTAAAATAGTATAGGTTTTTATCGTCAGTATTTGTACAATGCGAAATATGATCAAGTGACGATTCGGTGGCAGCTTTCGACCCGGGGACTCGTTGTTGGATTTAATAAAATTCTATGGTCGTTGGTGTAATGTAATGGTTGAACAATTTAGCCCGTATGTTAATAGGTATATCACCTTTGCGTCAACAGTTTTACTTAAACTGAGCTCGTAATGAGGGAAACTGAATTATTTTGATATTTGCAATCAACACTGAAACGAAACTAACAAAATAATACAAAATATTTTTACGTAAAACAATTAAAATAGCTATTATAGCTAATCTACTACTTAGTACCTAATGGTTCAATCAGGGATAGTTTGATCGTAAATACTGGTATTATACCTACGACTTAAGTTAGGATAAATCAATGTTTAGAGTAATCATCTTAGCTACGGAAACCTTAATTGATCAAAAGAAAGTAACCAGTCGACATCGTTGAAGCATCAACCGTAACCGTTTTACTGCCTGTGATTGTTTTGTCCAAAACCGGAAAAAGACAAAAGGTAATTTACAAAAATAGCAATTTACGTGTTCCGCGAATTTCCCTTTACCTTTATGAGTCGTAGCTTTCTCCGTCATCTGTCGGCGTGACGTCACATCACAAACGCATGAACGCTGATGTGTATCAACTGCTCAGTAGTGCCGACACGTGTAAAATTGCGGAATCTCTGACAGATCAAACTTTCCAGAAAAGCATCTGTTTCAGGTGAAATATAAAAAAACTTAGAAATTCCAAGCACGAAACTCTCACAGATGGTTCTCTCGTTTAACTTTTAAAGGTGTAAAATTTCACAAATTCAATTTTCTTATTAGTATCGACTAAGATCAAGCGTTTAGAAAAGTCGATTGCAATCTACAGCCGAGTCTTCTTATTCATCATCGAAATTAGATATTAAAACCTGCTTTCATGAAAGAATGATGCCACCATCAACCCTTCATTTCCACTCCTAACATTTTATCGTGACTAGCTTAATTAGCGTAATTATAATGCGACTTACGATGAACAGAGAATGAGAAGATTTCGAATTGGAGAGTGCTTACCCTGTAGCTCAGAAAATAGCAATGGTAACGTAACTCGAGCTAACAATCGAAGGCGGCACGCTCCGTGCCAGGTGTGGTCAACTCGCGGTCAATAATTCTTGCGACCGCGATACCATCGCCCCCTGGTGGCGGAGGTATGTCGGCTACCGCATTAGTTTCTTACCATTGTATAAACAGGGTTACCGATACATTCGAAGTTCAGAAAGAGATGTAACTTTTGCCAGCTTTCGACAATAATCTTGCCTAGCCGTTTCTCATTAATTAGAAATGTCAATAATTTTTGTCTTATATGTAGAATGCAATATTTGAATTCATCGATGTTAGCCTATATGAACTTATCTACTTCTTTGTGCCTCTTCGTAGTCTTCTCTCACTAGATTCCAGTTAACTTCGCACGAATTGATGAATGAAACAATGTGACAACCCTACTAGGCTTTCGCAATAGAGTTTCCAGCTGGGACGTCAAATTGCCGGCGACATTTCAAGCGCTCAACACGCCGTTAGGGCTGGCACGCAATTAAGTAATTTATTGCAATACCTGTAAGTTTCTTATCTGAATTATTTAATAGGCGAGTCGCACGCTTGTGTCAAATCTTATAAGTAGATTCAGGAATAAGCCTGTTGACATTATCAGCCGGAATGGATAATCTATCTACAAGTAACCATGAAAGTGAAGCAGTATGATTTCTCTTATATGCAGACTAAATAAAGTTGGATTGTTATCTTGACTCGTGACAGCTAAGTAACAACGTCAGATTTCTAACTAATAAACTTTAAAGGCGACGTGGTAAGCAATACGATGCCTTCATGTCCGAGAAGTCAGTTATACTGCAGTCGAGAGTGCAGTAGTGGGTAATAAACGTAAACAATGCGTCGCTCTGCGCGTGAGTCGATGACCGAACACGACCTTGCGACCGCGCCTTCGGACCTTAGTAAGGTAACAATCGAACTCTCACTAGCTCTTCGATGTACTCCTCTTGGTCATCGACGGACCCACCTATGCGGGTCAAATACAAATTTCCGTGGAATTACACTACAAATATCCTCGTCCTGCCCAAACGTATTTAAATAGACTTTCAGTTTCTGCCCAATGTTCTTAATTAAGCACAAGTTAATTTTGATGGGTTCTGCCCAAGACATTATTTGCTGATTTGTGTGTAAAAAGTAAGTAGGATTTTTTATATTATTTTTTAGGTTATAGGGGTTACATATTAAATAGACTGAGCTAGATTTTTCGTCGATATCTTATGTTCTTTTTTAAGAACATTGGGCAGAATTTTGTGAATTTATTGCCTTTGATTTGGCATTTATTAAGAACATTGGGCATGAACTTCATAATTGAAATATAGTATTTATTGAGCAATTAAAGGAAAATAAATTAAGCAGCTTAGATTTTAATTGCTTTTTTATCATGGAAAATAATACATATACAGAACTTGGTAGTCCACACTGGCCATGATTAAAGTTACCCTATTGCACCTTTTCAATTACACACGGTTCAGGTCTATGCTATTTCCTGTTTTTTGCTTCGCAGTCTGGTTAGTTTTTTCAACGCATACAGTCAAAATATCATCGTTTAAATGTTCAGTAAAGTAGTCCAGAATTGACAGACATTCAGTGTGGTTGGGCAACAAATTAGGAGCTGATACCTGTTCTGGCAAGTTAGGTGCAAATGAGTCATCACGCCACGCAAGAGTTGGAACTGTTGATGACTGCAATGGCAAAGAGCCTCTGGTTGATCCAGCTTGTAAGTATCTACTTCAACTACCTCTCTGCCACCACCTCGTCTACCACCATGTTGACCGTGAAATCTGCGACCATATCCACCTCTGACATGTATAACTGTTTACTAGATAGAACTTCAGTTAAGCGGTATTGGTAGTCAGTTCTGCCCAATGTTCTCAATAAATCACACTTTTCGATGAGTTACCTTGAAAAATCTAAAATAAACACTTTTCCAAAAATAAAGCTATCGTGACATATTAGAACTATACAGCTTTACATCGATATGGTACTCACTAAAAACGCATGGTTGATTATCAAGGTAAAGAGGGATGGAAATTACCTCTCCAGCGAAATTGCACCATCCTTGACACGTGGCGTGACACTGATCGGCGAGTCCGAGGCAGTTCACCACAAGGGCTTGATTAAGTATTGGCTAATACTCCAACCAATCAGAGACAAGCAAATAAAATTGCAAAGTGCGAAACATTTGGCCGCTGTGTGGCAAATTTGAATATGTGATTAATTGAGAACACTGGGCAGAATTCGGAAGTATAAATAAAAAAGCTTGGGCAGGAACTATCAAATCTAATTTGTTCTTAATTGAGAACATTGGGCAGGACGAGGATATATACTATGTACATGCTTGCGTTGTAACAACTTTTCTAAAAAATAACCGATTTTAAACATTGAATCGACACTAGTAAATTCATGAGATACTTTGAAAATACTGAAATTGCTATACATGTGCCTTCAATAATTAAGGAGTTCCCTCAACTCATGGACCTCATCATGAGAACTGGATTTTGAAAGAAATGGGATAATCTGGAGGGAATCTCTTTCAATTACAAAAATAAGTTTTCAAATCGGCTCTTAAACGACGGAGTTCTGAGATAACAATTTTTTTTTTTAAAAAACCGATCAAGTGCGAGTCGCACTTGCCCACTGAGGCTTTGCTACAAATTTGTAGGTACATATATAGGTAATGCCGGTGCCATTTGTAGGTACATATATATGGTAACGTAATACCCTACATTTTGATTCCCTTAGTAAACACTATATTTTTTTTATGCTTAATTATAAATGTATAGTTTTCAGATTTTTTTGCTATACTTGTAGTATTACTTGCCAAATTTCATAGTTCTAGGTCAAGGGAAAGTACCTTTAAATTTTGGTTTTCTTGAGTGTCGAAATAAACGTTTTTTGCGGCATAAACGGCCGTAACCTTTTTTTACATTAACTTAGAAGTTTTATTTTTTTAACAGCTTCAAGGGACCGTAGACCTGAGTATATGGTTTTATTTTCAACTCGATACCTCGAGATAAAGGGTCTTGACAGACAGATGGACGGACAAACAGACAGACGGACAACAAAGTGATCTTATAAGGGTTCCGTTTTTTTCCTTTTGAGGTATGAATCCTAAAAGAAATACAATGGACTAGAGAACCTCCGTTCTTGTGAAGTCGGTAAAAAAAGGCTGATTTTTTAAAGACTTACATTACCGGAAGTTTCTTTCTTAAATTACTTTTATGTTGTATCCTTAGAGAAGTTCAATTCCAGTTACTCATGTTAGTTATAATCTCTGTGCTCGGTAGGTAATTCGGTAGACAACCAGTCACCAGTAGGTACTTAACTATGAAACAGCGTGGCGATTTCCAAGCGACTGTATAAAATATACTTTGAAGATAATAGCTAGAGTAATAATTGATATCAGCAATTTCTATCCTCCCTTTCCCAATTGAACCCCCATAATCCCCATATTGAATCGGGCTATTAGCAGGCGCGCGCGCATTCAAGATAGCTGCGTGCTAATCTTCGCATTTAGAAAGCCGCGCGAAAGTGGCTCCACGCAGCGGCCGCCGCCGATAACGCAGCAATCCCGACAATGCTCGCCACTGGCGATGCAGTCGATGGATCTTTTTAATATATTACCTACACATGCATATGGACATACAGGGCTGTCTGGCAGTGAATATAAAAACGGCTTACTCGGGTTCCGGAACATTACTAAGCCGCCAACTCCCAGTCCGATCCACTCAGGGTAATCCGGCTAGCGACCTGGTTCGACCCCACGGAACGCCACGGCCGACCACCGGGTCATATGATCGCTTTGCCCAATAAGGGCCGCCAGTTAGTCAGTCAAAAAAAAATCTAAGCCGCCGATGGTCTTCTACTCATCATAAAAAACATGTGTCATCATAATGACACCACACACATCGAACATGTAAGGCCCAGTTAGTCATCACCATTTACATGGATGGCAAATAATGATAATTGTGGATTAGGATGATGATGACAGATGTCGATTCGATTTTCTACTTTCTAGAAATCTAGACATTTTATATGAAATTATCATATTAATTTTGTACTTCTATATTATAATTTTTCAACCAATCGTGTTGTATTATGTATTTCGAACGTTATAGACAACGAACATTATTCATTTAGATTTTTGACATTCTAGACATAATGCGTATCGAGCTTATGACATTCGATCTTAGATATTTTGCTACGTATAACCTTTAATTTGTAGATCGTCTAGACTCCTATATATGTACATGAAGTTGCCTCTTACAGGTATCAGTAGGAGGACCTCTATGAATACTCGAAGGAATTATACAGTCTAAAATGTCAGCGCCCTTTATTATATTTTGATATGCTGATACCATATTTTGATATCCTTTGCAAGAACTTAGTAACCGACTCAAAAGCGACAAAAGCAATTGGTACCTAATTGGTAGTATTAAATTCGAAGTGTGGCATCGCATACAGTAATCATGTTCCAAGCCACCAGGCACAAATTATAGGACCCTCGCCTCGCTACCCGGGCAAAGCTTCAGGAAATAGGTGATGTTATTGAACATAAACAAGATTATTCGTAAATTCCGGCAATACTAGATACATATCTTACATATCGTCGCTATACTTACTCAACCACGTATCTACTCGAATAGTTTGATAGAAAACGCACCTGTGTTACGAGTAGAAAAGTGCGATTTTCCTATGAAACTATTGGAGTAGATACGTGGGTGAGTAAGTATAGCGGCGATATACAGGCTGGCTCTAGCGACGGGGCTTTAAATGTAAAGTTCGATTCTTTCATTATTTTCGCTAAACTGAGATACATTTGTTTTGCAATATCTTCAAATAACTTAAATTAAGATAGTTAATTCATTTTCAAAGTTCAATTCTGAAAGCAGTGACATCTCAGTTTTCGTATGTTTGTATGAAAAAAATTAAATTAGAATTTGGCGTGGTTTTAAGAAGTTGCAAAACGAATGTAGCTCAGATTAAGGAGTAGAAACGACCCTTTCATTTAAAGCCCCATTGTCAGAGGCACCCTGTATATTACGATTATTCTCCTGCGCTGCCAAGTATATCAAGAACCCATTTAGTGAGTATATGGGTTCTTACTTACGTATCACTCACGAAAACTGTAGCACACGTAGGTAACTTGACAGATCACCTGAAAACAAAATTTCACCGCTTGGTTAATTTAACCGTTCATTCCATAAAAGCGTAGGAAATCACGATTGATTATTTTAGCATGCATATTAAACTGTCAGTCACATTTAATGTCCCCGTATTAAATTATAAACATCTCCTCCAGTCACGGCCATCTTCAGATGACCGTAGCTGAGAAAGTTGTAACGCTTCCAGCTGAAAAGCCTAGGCTCAGGCAGGCCCAGTGACGGGTAGCGTAGCCTGCCTGACCTCTGCTCCGCGAGATGAGACCACACGGGCGATAATTGAGCCATGGGGGAAATAATTATAAAGATATAGAAAAGCTCGTTACAGCCCGGTTAAGGTTATTTTGCGATATTAGCATTTATAATGGAATATCTTGGAGAAAGATTCATGTGAGGCAAAAAGCGTTTCACTTCTAGCTTGGCCGTATCATTAATCATTTAAGTAATTTACTTTAATTAGTTATGTCGACTTTGTGCGAAAATGAAATAAATTTACATTAACGAGTTGTAAAATTAAACGCTACATTAGATGATAATTGATAACTTAAACTGGACTCGCAATTTCGATGCTAATGAATTGAAGTAAAATTTGAAGCAATATGCACCTGTGTTTGCACCTGCAGTATACTCTTGTGGTACTATAGTAGTAGCCTTGTAGTAGCAATGCTAAATTTAGGATCGTCGATTTGTTTAAGGCGAGGTGAGGTGAGACCAGAATCGGGCACGGAAGCCTAGTTTCCAAATCATTTTTAGAGCACTTATTTGACTCTTAGGTCACTGTAAAACATATATAATAATATTCAGAACTGTATCTAGGGCTTCCTCTCACTTAGAACACGATAGCGAACACTTCGCTCGATAGAAAAGTAGCGCGAAAACACTATAAAATAAAGTATTTTTTTCATTTTTTTTCATTTTGTTCATCACCAGTTACCTTTTCTGACAAAATTAATACCTGACAATCATGATTTCACAGTCATGCAGGGCATCCTCTCATGTTTGGGTTGATAACGTATACTTTTATGTTAGAAATCGAAGATAATCTGCAATAATCTGCATTCCGCCCGACCCTAGTTTGTATGTGAAATGCGAGCCAGGTCCTACCGCGCCTTAAGATTGTCTCCCCAAAGTTATAATGACTTTTATCTACATCCATATCATAAATATCATAATTTCCCTACAGTATGTTCAGGACCGATAAGCAAATGGTCTACATTAAGAAAGAAACCCGTACCTGTGGTTGCATCTTAATGTTCACATTAAAGCACATTGTATCTTAGTATGTACAATTAAATATCGATATAACAAACAATACCGCGCGAGGGTCATTCATTCCGGAAAAATCTTAACACCGCGATGCAGCCTGTATGGAGATTTAACAGGTAATACCAACAGCATTGTTACCCTAAAGTTTATATAGAAAACTAAACTTAACTAATTGTTATACACAGTTAGGGCCGATACAGACGGACTGCAACCCAACTGCAACTCCCTACGATTTGTATGGGAACTGCATCACAACTGCGCAGTCGGCGTGCAGTTGTGATGCAGTTCCCATACAAATCGTAGGGACTTGCATTTGGGTTGCAGTCCGTCTGTATCGGCCCTTAAACAAAGTTTTAAATTCGTATTATTTGTGTTTTATTCAAACTTAGGTTTTATGCCTACAAATAAGTTAATAGTACCACTTGAAAATGCAGGCCATATTTGTACATATTGTAAAACTTATAATATGCGTAGATAAAGTTATGTATGCGACTATACATAATTAGGCATTAAATCACTCGTGTGATCTTATTACGAAACTCGTCTTCGGCTCGTTTCATAAAACCACACTCGTGTATTAATGCCTCTCATTATGCAACAGTCACATAAATAACTATTTGGTTTTAGCTTACCTTTTGGCATGTAGCGTAAAACTTCAATTCACTTTTCATTAGTTCATTACTACTGTCTGGTCCGCCGAGTAGGTTACCTAATTTACCTACCAGCTAGATAGCTTGGCATATTTAACAGGTAATTTATTCCTACCTTACTTTGTATTGTGAACTTAGGTCCGTATACAGACAGTTCTCAAGATTGATGTCGCATTCAAGTAGACATGTGATTAAACTAAAAACCAGGCTTGAGGGCAGTTTATTCAGACAGGCCTTAGTTACTTAACTCCATAACGAGTGTAAGAGATGTCGCTTTTAGTACATTTCCATGGGCTACAAAACATTGACATTTATAGAACATATTACAAAATTGTGAGCAAAACTTTTTTCCGAGTTCTTCAGATGTTTACTAGACTAAAATAATAGAAGACTAATACTAGACTAGAATAACACTTCTCACTTGACTCCGATACATAGTTGTAAAATGAAGTTGCATTATGAACTTGTGAATTTTGTCACCTTCGCTGACGAAGTTGGGTAATCTTCTAGTAGAATATACCTAAGGATATAAAATATACTCGTACACTAAACTATACCTAAAAATACTATGCACATTAATGAAAACGGCAGCAACATTTCGCTATTTCTAAATTTTTCAGTTTATCGCTAACTGATAGAAAGGCAAATGCGGTGGGAGATACATTCATTTTCACTGATTCGTATACACGTGAAGTAGTCATGCTAGAACTTTTAGTAGGTTTGTTTGGCACGCTTGTATGTTGTCATTGCTTTTCAATCATGATTACAACAGGCGCAGCTGACTGCAACTGCTATGTCTTTTCAACTGGACATTTCTGTAACTTAATTAACGGCTTTATCTTCAATCCGTGAAAGTAATGTTACTCGAGGCATAACACCTTTCCTCGTCTTTATGGTGTTGAACGATTTTGCCAATTTCAGTACAGCTTCATTGCTACACAAAAACACTGTCTATTCTCTAGAGCTAAGATTGAATTTAATTCTCTATTGTTGAAAATATAATCAGAACAGTCTCCCTTTGCGGGAGATTTTAAATTATACTTTAACATAATCGTTATCGTTTTAAATTGGTGATTGCAATTAGCAATGGCTTTCGGGTTGTATACGATACGGTAAATGATTATTATCTACTTTCACGTTGTCGTCGGTTAAGGGATTAAGGTTGTCGTCTTGTCCTTAAAGGGTTTTATGTCTTATTAACGCTTAAAGAAAGTCAGTTTAAATCACACAACAAGTACAGTTAACTATCAATATGTACACACTTTTTATACCTTGTTCTTCTATGTAGATATCCTTGGGCAAGCCGACGCAGATTTAGTGTACATTTTCCTTAAAAGCTGTAAAGGTGTAATAAGGTGCCCAAATGCCTGATATTAGGCAAGCCGGTAGGAAGGTTCTTTGGACGCCACGCTACTGATATCTTAGTTGTTCATTATTATACTCAACAAACTAAGAGAAATAAATGTAAGACAACTCGGGAAAACATAGGATGTGCTGATAATCGCAACAGCTCTTTCCACTTTTGTTTCTATACTTTTGTTGAAGAGGAATTATTAGTTTTATATTCAGAGCAAATTTGGAAATATAACGTAATTTGACTGGTGGCAGTGGTGGCGCACAGGCAGAGATGTGTCATCCTTAGGCAAAAGGTACGTTACCTAGTTGTCAATAAGCAACAAGCAATAGGTATGGTACTATATGAAGATGCTATTAGAAATCGTCCATATATTAACCTGAAACAAAGATTAGACAAGTTACTACTTGACGTCTCTCCTTTCAATACTTATTACGACTATTATATTGTTTTCCTCTGTTTTATAGGTAAACAAAGCAAGCAATTTCGCTGATAACCTATACCTGCGTCTGAGCAGGATAATCGTGCGCGTGCCCATTACTCACCATTATTAGTGGCATTATTAATATTTGTGCGGGTTATCATCTGACGCATAAATCCTGGCGTTCAGCGCCTTATCTAGATCTGCATTAGCCGGCCCATAACTCAGAACTTATGTAATTAGCCCACGTGCTAGGAAGGCTTGTAAACCTTACCAATAGAATCTTAAATGTATTTAAACCAACCAAAAGTTTTATGTTTATATTTGTACTATCACATTGTTATTTTTTCAGATATAGTTAATTTCACTTAATACCTTTATTTTCTTACATCACACGCGAGATAACTACACGCATACCATGTTTTGAATTTATGCATCATGAACTCAAATGCGGATGATTTGTTTTCATATGAAATCTCAGTCTTCTTTTTAATTTTTTCAACACCATCAGTATTTTTATATTATAAAATATGTCATTTTGGAGAAAGTATGAGGAAACTTCGATCGGTCGAAACGATCGCGCGGATTGAAATGATAACAATATTTAGTCGCAACCTGTTTTTACTGAGAAAACCTCATGCCTTGCCTGCCTCGGTGCTCGTATCATGATGTGAAGTTTTACGTGAAATACTTGGGCCACGTTGCCTTAAAATCTCACACTCACAAACATGTTACTGTAAATATTATGCCCTTGGGTATGAGAGTAATTTTGACTCGAGACGACTTGTTCCTTTGGAAACGTCGACAATGCCGAATAACGTAACTTATACCTTTAAGCACACCCAACTTGTACTCTTCGGGACATAAAAAAAACTAGGTTAAGTGACAGAAAGAGACATGCCCTTTTGATGTGTTCTATAGTCTGATGAATCCAATGCTGCAATAAAATCCAAAGGGAATAACTCGTGTTCTTCCGTTCTTCACTGGAGGCACTGAATTTTGAAGCATTGAAGTTTTTACGGAGAAAAGTATTTGCCCAATAAGTTATTGAATTTGAGCAGTGCCTCATTGAAAAACATCACATGCTTTCTTTAAAGTTACTGAATTAAATAGGTAAAAGCTGTAAAACGGCAATGTGACTAGAATTTACAGAAACACCCATGCACCAGGCCTGCGCTATTCTATGTGTTGTATCATTAATACTAGATATTGGCAATGAGTGTTATGCTATACTTCTTCATAATCTACGGGCTCGGGCCTTTCATTATACCACCTCACAATTACGCTCCTTCCTGAACACTGCGGGCAATAAATATTAGTTGATTCTTGTTCCACTGTGGGGTTATGGTTGCTTGCGATTGCTGTAATTTTGCCCTGGACAAGTTTTGACGTCGGTTGATTTAGGGGCTATTTATTCTAATGGGTGCATTTTAATTAATGTTTTGCAACTCTAGCACTTGTTTTCACTCTTGTACATTTTGACGGAACATATATCTTGTTTGCTATAGAAAACAGAAGTAACGCCGGAGATTTTTAAATGAAATTCAGAAGACAAAGTAATTGTTACTTTTACATCAATATTATGTATTCTTGCTTACATATTTCACAGCATGCAGAAATTGTTTCGCTTGATATAAAATAAAATATTCTCTAAGCTTTAAGCCCGTAAGCTTGTTTACTACACTGTGGTCACGTTTTATTCGCCCTACATTCGCTAGCCTTTTAGCAGCCAACAGCCATAACAATAACATTCCGTACGTTGACAGCAAGGTCGGACCCTACCGATTCTATATCCGCTGCATTGTATATGTTTCCTGTCGCACCTCCTCTAATTTACCTTTACGATTATTGCTTATCGATGTGTCAATACGACGACAGGCGATGTAAACACGCATCGGTGGCTGATAACATCGGTTCTAGACAAGTAAAAGCTACTGGTCAAGATAAGTTAGATCATAGTGTAGCGATAGTAATCAAACGTCTATTTCTGTTTTACGCGTCCGCGCTCCGGTCGACTTCAACAGGTATCAACCGACGACAGCTCTAGAATTTGTTCTGAAGGCGTTTCTAGTCAGTAGTCAGTATGCATTATTTTGTATGCGAGTATGTTATTTATTGCTATTATTTGAGGGTGCTAACTGTTACATTTTTCACGGCGTGTGCAATAGTAGAAAGATGTGAACTTATGGTGACAAATTTTTAACAGTGTAGGTATCTAGTACATCAGTTTTCAGACCAGAACAATGTGAAAACATCATTTCACAGTTTCACCGTCCTGCATTGAGTTAATGTATATTAACAACACAGACTATTTGTTGATTAACCATCAGCATAAACAATATTGTTTTGAATTAAGATTTTGAAACATGCATTTGAGTAGCCAATGAAATCATTTTAATGATGATGAAGCAACAATGGAATTATTCTTTTGTCTCACTGGCTCATAAACATAAATAGTCGGTGGCCTGTGTCAAACAATCTGTTAAATGATAATTTTTCGGCATAATAACAACTGGTAATTTTTCAATAGGGCTGCCATTCGCCAATTTTAACCTTGTTGTCAAGTATGTATTTTACACCTGCATGACTCAAAATTGACTATGATGGTCAACAGATTAATTCAAGATGCCACTTCGGAAAGTGTTTTTCTCTAAGGAAACTGTAGGGTTAGTAATTGTAAATGCTGTATTTGTGAGATTTTTAAAAGCTTTTATATCGCACGAAAGTAAGAAGAAAGCTAGAGTCCCCTTAAAGATTTTGGGTAGGAATATGCTGCTACAATTATAAATGACGCGACGAACCATATGCATGATATGTGGTGGCCCTGTGCACATGGCACGCGTCGGCGTCGCGCACCGCCGCGCGCGCTCCGTTTTAATGTAATAATTAAATGTGTACCGCTACACTATAATTGTCAATAAAACGCACGGTGGCCATCTCCCGTGAACGAGCTATCAAATGTAGAACATCTATTGTTCAATAATGGCTTGGATGTTAAACAAAAGCTTGCACAGTATTTTACACAGTTTAATAAATCTATTAGGTACCATCAAATGCGCCGTCTGTCAAATCTCGTCATCAGTCTGTCGGTCCACTGTCTTCGTGTTCGAATATAATCCAAAACACAATCATTATGATCATTAGCTAGGTAGACGAAGAGCTATTTCTAAAAACGTTATCTTACTAAAGGAAACCCCAGCATGATGCAATGTGTGATGGAAAAAATATTCTTGTCTACATATACTTACCAGTTTTGAACTTTGTTCACATAAATAGACTTAATACGAATCTAATAAATAAGAAAAACATGATTGGCCGCTCCTCACTCAGCTTCATTTTATCTGATTCTTTCCTAATTCAAAAACTAGCATACCAAAAACTTACTTATTGTTCAGTTATACTTGATGAAGCAGTCCACTAATTTATTTTATACAAGGTGCTCGTGAGAAATATACCCCACATATTAACCACGCATTCCTGCGATCGTTAGGAGTAAAAAAATTGTATAACACGACTTGCCTATTATTTAACCGTGGAGGAACATTTAATACTTCTCAAATAAAGAATCCTCCCTCCAAGGGTAAATAATAGGCAAGTCGGTGGGAATCGAGATCTGTTGACAACCCCCCACCCGGTACTGACTTGGTTTAACACATCTCAAAACTTTTTTGTTGTAAAAGGACTGCGTTGCGACACTTGCATCTTTTTACATGTACTGTTTTTGATGGGATTGTATTTTACCTTGCTTATTTTGTGCGATAAAGTATTTACAATTTACATACATTCATACCCTATCGAATTTACGAGTTTCACTATCAAACAATCTTCGAAGAGAATACCAATTCACTTTCATCCGACGTCATTAAACGACTATTTCTATGGAAACGGCGGCAGGTTAAACAAAATAACTTATACAAGTTCCGCATTTAGCTGCAATCAGATTGAAATGGTAAATCTATGTAGATGTCGTTAACATCAACATTGTAAATATGCAGATGTGGTAACTGGCACTGGACTAGGTGAAAACTTGGCTTTACCTTACTGTAATTTTTTTTACGCCGATTCCTCAGTTTAACCTGGAGATGTCTATTGCTGAACAAAGGTCTCCCCTAAAGTCCTCCGCAGTATACGATCGCACGTATTTTTCCCCGTCCACTTACGGTGACCTTAACCAGGTCTTCAGACCACCATGTGGTCTCCGAGCTACATATACGAGTATGGCACATTCAGTGATTCTTATAATTTGCTGGTAAAATAAATGAATAAATAAAGAAACTATACCTACGCAGCTGCAGTCTATTTGTAGTAACATGTATGTGTGAACTTATAACTCAAAAATAACGAACGTTGCAATGATACCATACCTAATTATATGACAAGAGACCACCAACATTTTCTTTCATTTTTTTTTAATTATTGTAATGTGCAAGAATTACTGCACCCACGGAATACCCGCTGACCTCACTTGCTTTCTCCTTATCTCGCTTTAGTCGTTTTATTGTCATAAGCGTCGCCAAAGACTTCATTATACAGCCACTGCTCATGCTAATCCCTAACCTTTGCTTCTGTCGTGACTATTCGTCGTCGTCAGCGTTTCCGACAAATTACAATCTGGACAATTTTAAGAGCAGATTGCAATAGGCATTTTTCGTATGCGCTCCATTGTAGATTATTTGTGCATTCTTAAGTTACTCATAGTTAGTTATAATATTTTCGAAAGGAACTGTTTACCTTAAATATGTCTGATTTCTTAAAATATATGCGTAGTTTCATTCATTGTGAATTCCTGAACTCTAATTTTAGTCACAAGTGACTTTAAGGCCAATGACTTCAAGATAAAGTTGCTCCCATTAATTCCTAGTAATCATCTGTACTATTACAATTAAAGAATGAAATCTTGATTGCGGATTGTCTACTTTTTGTCGTATACATCAAACCTGTCGTCCATAATGGGAACAATCATGCTGCGGAGTTTGTTTCTTCTAAGGGACGGCTTGTCAGGCACGTCCTTTAATGGTTTCTCACGATTGCAATTATTCTAACTTAGTACTATGCTATGCTTAAATGACTGGGGACCTGTTGAGTTAGTCAACTCTTAGAAACAAGAGCAAAAAATATTACGATGAAAGATAAACTCGTTATTCCTATGAGGACTAGGAAATTGCCACTTAAGTTTTTGCAAAGTGCAGAGATTATGCATATTTTACAGATAATCCGTTAGGATTGAATGCCCCTGATAGCGTTCTGTTTGAACTGTAATCCATCCCACGTCAGCTACCTCTAAGGTAGCTTTTAGTGATGACGCAAACGCCATTAGTAGGTGTCAGCCAGGAAGAATAGTGCAAGCGTATGAAAGTACGAACGATAGTCTTTGGCCTCGTGGAAACGCTATGACAATAATCTCGGATTACCTGTTAGCTTCACAGCCGCGTCATATCATGTCATTGTGCCCTCCCATTTGCATTCAACCTCTTTCTATGTTTCACTAGATTTCTATTGTTTATCAAATATTCACAAGGAGCAGTTTGGAGGATATAGTATTTATCCTACTATGATTTTTCTTAAGATTCGAATGCAAACTTTGGTTGTACGAAACAAAGTTGCTTTTGAGACTACATACACGGATGATATTGGAGTTTGCGTAAGATATTTTTAGTACTATTATAATGAAAACATCGTCCACATGGCCATTTCCTCGGCGACTGTCGTGACAGACTCGCTAAGTACCAGTTTGGTGTGGTATCTTTGTCGCGATCGTCGTATTACCACTGTACTGAGATTATAATTGACATCGACTTTATTGCAAAGAGTTAGGAGCTATTTTGAAATGGCAGAGTAATGCTGTTTCTTTAGACAGAGGGTGCACAAACGTCGTAAAGCACCACACCCAGGCCCCTGAAATAGTTATTACTGCAAACGACCAGCATAAAATCGGATGTTACTATCATAGTAAAGTCCTTTACCATTAGCATGATGAAAGAGAATACCATACATTTTATTTGGCAAAAACCTCGTTTGTGTTTGTTACGATTAAAAGTCATGCTCTAACGTTGTAAAATTACCGCAATAACAATACCATACTTGTATACCCTATGTCAAAATCGCAATATAGTTTATCTCAGAATGTAAGAAATTTCTTGAGCAGTCCTAAAAATGTGTCTATTGTTTCGATGTATCTACATGATGTGCATAATATTGGTATTAAGTACTTACAATGTCTCTATATGTAGAAGAAATTTGTTATTTTTATTTTTTTTAATAATAGCATTATTTGTATGTCTTTTCCGTTCACGGGACAATGGTGTCCCGGACCTTTGGGAGGCGTGCGCGGAGCCGAAGTCAACGCGTAGAGTCCCTTTCAAGAATTTAATGAAAGGCTAAAGTGTACACTCAGCGGATGCTGTCTCTGTCCGTGTCATGGGACGCACACAGAGACAGCCACCGCCAAATGCAAGGGCTATTGTTGATTGATGGAATCTAACTCTACTGGGCTATGGTGGTGGAAATATGATCTAAATACTGGGCTATGGGTTGAGACATGCCGGCGCCTGTCAGGAAAAGTGTCTCATGGCTTTCGTGGCACTGACAAGTGACAGACCGTGACTTGCCCTCCGCTAGATAGGCCCCTGTTAAATAGCGACATTATAAAATGGCCTACGGGCGACACCGGTGCGGAGTTAGGCCCTTTAACACTTCCACGCCTGAAGCATATAGCTCTCGCGAGTCCACTCTGGACGGCCGGTTAAGGCAAGCCAGAGGCGGAGGTCCTTTCACTGTTACCCATGGACCCTCCCTAAGGGCCCCCCGGAAGCACTCGGGTACGTGGGGTCGCTACTCCCCAACAGCTCGCAACAAGCTGCCCTGCGTTAATAGTATTGTTATTATTTAGTTTAAGTTAAGATCTGTAACGCTTTGGCGATTAGCTGTAAGTTACGGATATGTAATAATTAAGTAAATAAATAAATGCCATCATAAAAGTAACCAATCCCTTCAGTTTTAAAAACTGAAAAGAAATTATTTTTATACTTATGTATCCTATTTCTATGGTTACTCAAACCAACGTTACAGTGTAACGTTAATGTAAATTGAACAGTGATAACTTTTACCAGTAGCAGGTTGAAATGTTTGACATTCAATTGTTCTGAATGTGATCAATCGAACCATAAGACCATTACTTTTATTAGGTAACGCTTTTGTTTTCGTTTAATAACTTATCTGAGTGTGATTTGTCACGCGTTTTATTAATCAGGCATGTTTTCTATCCAATTGACGCAATTGCTTTATTTAATATACTGCTCATATGATAGGCTATTTGATGACAGATCAAATCAGCTTCTTTTTATGTAGTGTCAAAATGCTCAGATAGTATGCAGTTTAGTATGACATATTGACTAGTGACGTTATGTTCAACATAGTGCCTTATCTTATTCTTAGTTCTTGTCATTTTAAAATCGTTGGTGGCATAAAATGAGTGAACCATAAGACCAGTTTTGGAAACATTCGTTGATGGTATGCGTTAATTTTTTTTATGTTGTAAAATACTCAGAGGAATAAAATTACTTGCGGTCCTATATTCCGGTCTGTTGCGGTCGCTATATTCCGAACTAGCATTTACCCGCGGCTTCGCTGGCGTTGTTCCCATTACTATCCCAAAGGAACTCTTTACCGGGATATAAAGTCCAATGATTCAATCCAGGACTTCGTCTACTTGCATGCCTAATTTCAGCTCAATCCATCCAGTTGCTACCCCATTATTTAGTAACAAACATCTAAACATCCAAACATCTTCACAAACTTTCACATTTATAATATTAGTGTGATGTGATTGTATAAAATCACAAATTATTAACAAAGTGCGGCCCGCGTCAATTTCCTTAGGTACTATGTGGCCCTTGGCTGCTAAACGGTCGCCGACCGCTGTTTAAGACCAATGTAAGTTACAAAATCAAAGAACGGTAGCAGACAATGTGCAGTGGTTAATAAGACGTTTGACTAACTTAACGATACCAATTATACTTCGGTCACCACGTTCAGGCTTGCAGGGCAGTCATTGTTATCGCGATGGTTCTATTTACTTTCAAACGCTACTGCATCAAGTAAACCGTATAGGTAACTTAATTACGCTCGGGTTCTCTAGATCATGATTGGCGCGATAGCTGCGAAATGGTCTAACTCGCCGTCGTAGATGAGATCCTTTTGCACATGGGTTTTATCGTCGGCTTTGACGTTGCAAACAAATGCACTACATTTTTCTTTATTTAACAGGAGGAAATATTTTCTTTGTTAACTTGAATATCATACTGTTTTAACTTACGTTATAGCTAAAAGCGTGATAGCGTGTAAATTGGCAGAGTGTAACTCAAAGCTTCCTTGTTTTTGTTATTCCTTATTCGACTAGTTCAATGGAGCTGTTAAGATTTTTAAAGACTAGGTGATTAAGAAATCATGCTTAAATATGAATTAACCTTATTACCTATACCTACAAATTATCTATGTGTGTCAGTAAACTTCAACATTTTACAAATAAATGGCTTTTTAAAACTACATTATCACCTCCTTTACTAAGTTACCTTCGCTCATGCGCAAATTACTGCGGTTACAATCATACAAAATTACCATGTTTATGGTTAACATGACATCTCATATGTTAATGTCTACATTTTATGGCCGTTGGAACAGTCAAGACCTGATCAGTACCTTAACTTTCAGCGAACGTAATAATCAACATATTCACAAAATCGAGACTGCGCTGGAATAGGTACCGAAAAGGAGTGGGTAAACTGTTTCAAAATTGGGTACTGAATTATTTTACTGTTGCTTGTTTTGCTGTTGGGTTGGGAAAAGTCAAGATGCTTGACACGTTAGTTAACTCTTCTAAGGTTTTTATTTACACTGTTTTCTTATTTATAATTCTCGTCAGCTTTGTTATGTCTTTTACATGTTCGTAAACAGATTGTATCTCAGTGTCCGTGTGACGGTACATTCGGGTTAACAACTTTTTGACATGAAAAAAAAAAGACGCTAAAGCTAGACATGCTGGTTATAAAAAAACCCCTTTCTTTCCTTACTAGGTATTCAGTGATTTCCCATGAATCAATGTCTACCGTTTTACTTGTCACAGTTCCGAGTTCTTGATCTTGGTTATTTAGTATAATTTAATTGGTTGACTGTGGCGCAGTTATCAAGGACCAATAACATTGTATTGTGACATCAACTCCGAAACCTGACAATATACTACCTATCATCGGTCTTCTTTGCTACTACCGCCTATATTAACCACTGGCCACCTTATAAATGGCTCCATTAACCCCCCGACAGCCACACATGTTTCTCAAATTACAACTTAATTCAGTTACTCCGGCACACGTAACCGGGAAAGTGGTTATCCTAGTCGTATCGACACATAATTTAGCTATCATGGTGCAGTGTCTCGACAAAATTTACGGCGCGACTAGGTTATACACTGCATTGGAATTCTATACGGTCCTGTCACATGATTGCATAGTTGTTCACTTGTTTAGTGGAAAAGATGATAGTTATGGGTGTGCTACCAGTAGTACGAGTACCTAAGATATTCGTTCACGCCGTTCACGGCCTGTTTAGATGGGTAAACACCGGCAAGACGGCGTGCAAGGTCGATAACGTTCGCGACAAGAAATGGATTAGACTTTCTGGCCCTAGCACTCGCGCAGTGTACCTGTTTTATTTTATCGACTTAATTTCAAAGTATGGTTCTTATTGTTTTCTGTATTCGATTGGGTATTCGACGTGTAATCGGCACACTGCCAAACTTAGTAGGTATAGTTACCGGTTATGTTCAGGGAGCGAACTCTTGGTGCCGATGGCAGACAAATAATGTCAAGCTGCATATTTACAGCAAGATTCAATCTAGGTTTTTCATTGGTTTATCGCTGCCGTAAATTACCAGTATCGTAAAATTATGATTCATTCTATCACTACTTTCACTGGTCGGCGTCAAAGAAGCCGTTTTATAAATCAAGATGACTGCGTTCGTGTGTGTTATCTTATCTTATTTTATTTAAACGGGAAATTGGAAAGATTAATCAGATATGCGACCGCGTCGTAATTGGACATGACGTCGCATCGTGCCATGACACGACCTTTTTAGTTTTTACGTTTTTTTAACCGAGTGAGCGAAACAAACGTAATGTCTCTGCTTCAGCTTAAACATAATGTTTTTGTATGTCTGGTGGATGTCTGTTCTCATCTACAGTACCTACAGATCGCAATTCTCAACCGATTCTCGTGAAATTTTGTGAGCAGGTTCTATAGTTATAAAGATTTTTTTGTCTATTCTGGTATTGGAAAATTTCCTTTTTCACTCGTCATAGATTTCCACGACACAACATTGTGTCGTGTAATTGTATTATGGCCCTTACACGGTGCCTTATACGATGGACATTAAATGTGACTTCTGTTTGGCGTGTGGACCAACCATATTTAACACCCTGGTTTTTAAAACATGCGACTCTCAGGACCTGCGTCTGGACGACCTTTGAAGACGGGCCTTTGAGAGAGGCGCCCAAATGTGGACAACTTTTGACAAGTGTGTGGTCGGTATGGTGACATACAGCATGGCAAACTTGCCTTCGTTAGTATCCTATAAACGTTTGTCAGCTTGAATCATGCTTAACTTAGCTAACACCATACCATGGTCCGGTGACAAATCAATTGTCGACACATAGCCGCTGCGCGACTATATGAATGTGTTATACGAGTAAAAGAGATGAGAGATGACAATGATTAGTTTTTCCGATAAAATGTTACCCGTGCTAAGTGGATAAGGAACATTTTATTATGGTAGTTGATTTAATTTCATGGATTTCATTCATTTTAACGTTAAACAGGTAATACCTGTTTAACGTTAAATAGGAAGTTATATGTTTGGCGCTATTACAGTACATACCTATGTACAGAGATGTATAAGATACCCTAAATAAAGTATCTGAAATACAAGATGCAAGATACTTTACAAAAAAGTATTTCAGATACCAGATATAAATAGTTCTTTAAAAAGGTATCTGAAATACTAGATACAAAATACGTATTTTTCAAATACTTTTTAAAGATAAAATACTTTTGTAAAAGAACAACATTTAATTGAACATAATTTTTATTTGTTCGAGAAAACAATTTTCGAATGTGTTGATAACAAGGATCAGGCAAACGTTACAAGGCAAAATATGTTAAATATGAAGGTTGAGACTTTTAATCTTCATATTTTAATTGAGATTTGAGTAAAACTCAAACATATTGTCGCTCAACTTCCTTCGATGAGGCCTCATGATCACGCCCCCATAGGAGAAGAGCTGGGCAAACAGGTGTTATATTTTAGGATTTTTTTTTATCGTAGGATAAGCATTTAAGCTCTTTAAGTTTGCATCTTTATTGTTGAGATAGGTACATATTTTATGCTAAGTTGGCAATGCTGGGACCTACAGGAGTCATGGTGGGACATACCGATGACATTTGTAGAAAGATAGTGTCGCCATCTGTAATTTTCATTTGGTTCCCGACAATATCGACTAAATTTTTGAACGATGCGCTGCGTTCAGTTGCGTTCGGAAAGAAAATCTGCGAAGCTTATTTTAGTAAAAGTATCTTAGGGAACAAAGTATCTTCAAAATACTAAGATACCAGGAAAATATATCTAAATATAAGATACAAAATAAAAAAATTAAAAAGTATTTCAAATACAAGATATAAATACGTATTTTGTATCTTGTATCTGTATTTCAGATACTTTTATCTAAGATACATCACATCTCTGCCTATGTACAATGAATACCCAAATACCAAAACTGGGCATGTAATCAAAATTTAATAAGTCCTATATTTAATAGTCCTAATAAGGATGGCGTTCTCAAAAATATGATTGTGACAAGTGGTCTCTGATTACAAGACGACTGGTATCTTCACGTTCCAGAAAGTATGTAAGTTCGCCAGTGCTGGACACGCGATCATTTATTCACCGCGCGATAAACTCTACCATCATAGGACCGACTGTTATCTTATTCAAGTAAACGTCTTCACGACACAAAGATCAAAGATGTGCACTTAGAGGAACAGAGGTCGGTTACATAGTGTTGTATATGGACCCGTCTGCATCACAAACATGCTGGACGGGCGCGATTCTCAAGCAAGTGAAACTACGCGGAATGGACCGGGCGATAAATAACGAGTGCACGATAATTCATCTCGATGCCACGCCCCGTAGGACTGTATTGTTCGCGTTGCGACACTATTGAAATATTATATCAAAATGTGTGGTCTCTAGTTCCGACTTTTCTTTATTATTGATAGATAACCGATGAGGTTTATGGTTTATTTATTTTCCTCAGATTTTGCCAAAGTTTTATATGAAGTGCTTATTAGATCATAATATGAACGAGCAGGGCATGTAAAAACTCTAGGGGCATAAAAATACTGAAGGACAGTATTATGTATCTGTCTATAGGACATGCATTAAGTACTGTATGTACTTGAGCTCGTCGTCCCCTGGCTGTCTAGCATAACTGGTTGCGACTTCGCATCTCGCGCGACTGAGCATCACCTGTCACTGTCACACTATATTGAGTGGAAAGAGATGGATAGCATTTGTCGCGCGACAAAGAGTCGCGTGTCACAGTTGTGCTAGAGGTACAGTACCTCTAACCTGTCTAACAAAAAAGTTTAGCCTATTCTAATGTTTGGTTGAAAAACATTCTGCTGAATCTGAATGTATTTCATATTTTTTTACAAGAGCCGCTAAAAAATTTTAGCTTCGAGCCTTATCTCACTTGCGATTTGCGAGCGAGCTGCGGGCGAGTTAGAAGCGAAGTTCCATACAAATGTCGCTCGCAGCGAGCTCGCCGCGACTGGTTTTGCTGTTTTGGAAACTCCTTTTCATGCCTAAACCGCTGGACCGATTGTGATGAAACTTGATATGTAGATAGTTTGAGATCCAGTAATGGAGAGCGATCACATTGTCATCCCGAAAAGTTGAAAGGGGAAGTATTTATGGGAGCCCGATAATTAATACTACGCCTAGAGCAATCTAATAGCAAACTTCCCTTAAAGTCTACGCGAATGAAGTCGCTGGTAAAACCTAGTTCTTAGTAAAACAGTGGGTATTCATAATAGCGGTGTGACACCGCGATTTACGTTATTAACATTGTGTAAGACGAAAATGACTTTTCATAATTATAATTTTATCTTCCAGTATGTATGTGTTTAGTTTTTGCATCATCTTATAATTATTCTTATACTGGACTTATTATATTAGTGCTAATCAAATCTATGAACCAGATATCGAGGTATAACCACAATTAGAAAACTTGACACTCTGGATCGATAGTCGCTAACCGAAATGTCTGTCTGCGGTATCCCTAGTGAAGTGACGAGTTGTCCTGGTGAAGTCGAAAGCTGGACTTCTTTCTTGCATACAAGAATAACAAATCAGACGATTCATTCGCACCCCAGGGTGCATTAGCTGGCCATTTATATACACTATACATTTAATAAAATCGTAGAAAATTTATGTTTGTTTGCGTATCACGCAAAAACTACCTGATCGATTACTATGCAATTTCATTTACAGGTAGATTATGACCCCGGTTTACACATTATGATACTTCTGTGATTGATAACCTAAATGTATCTTTATGACGATGTATGTATCAATAAAAAGTAACACCATTTATGTGTTTTGAATAGTGCAAAGAGTGAAACCACGTTTTAATTTGATTTCTATGAACAAGAGGTCAGGATCTAATCTAAATTATCGGAGATTACCGAAGTGTCACATACACAAAAACGTTTCCAAACAACCCATTGTACTAAACTTCACAACATGGTCACTGTGCATTTCACAACTAAGATCACAATCTTAAGCGTGTCCCAATAAGGTCATAACTAATCGAGATCTCGATCGAAGGGCTTGTTTAATGGAACTCTTTTGTTCCTTGCGTGCGCATTTGTGTTAACGTTATCTGATATTTGTCTGATAATTACTTCTTTTGTTGCAGGTATGTTACTTAACTCGTCTGTGGCGGAATGTGTAAGTGGATTTACTATTTTGGCATTGATAGGTTTTAAGTCCGGAATCAGTACAATATAATACCTGTACACTTTATTGTATAACACGCGTATCGATAATCGAAATAATTGCCTTTTGTTTGCTAAATTTAAGTTTGTTAAACGTTATTTGCACTTCAAGTGTCGCAGGGATGTTGGTAGGGAGGCAGTTTTAAATAGTGCGAATTATTTCGTTAATACACGGAGTACGTATAAATAATCGACCAAGACGTTGATGAGTCAGACTAAATAATTACATATGAGCCATACATTTAAAGAAAATTTACTAGTTGATTCTAAGGTTCGCGATACTATTGACTCGTGGGTGGGAAAGACTTATAAGTAAATAATAAAAGAAATATATTTTTTTCATCACACTTGCTCGAAAATGGTGTCATTACACGTAGGTTCTGCGGGCCGTAAATGACCTATTACATCCTAGGGCGTAATGGTTTTTTTTTTTTAAATTTGAAACGCTGGTTCTGTTTTAATCTTATTTGTCATGTTCAAAGGAAACGCCAACTTACTTTTTTAACTTTTATCACTGAAATATTTATTTAAAGATAACTGTTATTGCAAATACATGTAAACACATATTTCGGTAACATTAATTAAATTTTTAAATAGTGTATTTCAGTATTTTGCAAATATAAAATCAACTAAAATGGCCGTTTTAGGTCTTACCGCTATGTTTTACGAATGTGACTTGACATTCGCATTGTCTATGGACATATGTCACTAAATGTCACTAAATGTCACTTTCTGTTTTAATATTTTTTTGTCATACTGGGTGGATTAGTAAGTTTATATTATTAAGATTTCCTCACATGTGTGATGAAAAACATTGTGTGTGCCACGGGCGATAAAGGAATTACAAACTCGTGTTATTAAAGCCCTCGGTTTCACCTCGGGCTTCCAACAAACACTCGTTTGTAATTCCTTACTTACCGCCCTAGATACACAATGTACTATTATGATGGTGTACGTCCGTCATCAGCATGAGCTACTAATCACACTACTCGTAACCAATTAAATAACAATGTGGCGAAATTTAAATGGCGCCAAAGTTTTAACCACACTAAAATATCTTCGCTGTGGCTCAAGCAGAAATATACTTAAGGTCTACGTAGTAAGGGCGTTGATGCAATGCAGATTAAGCTTGTCAGTCTGTATGCAACAGATGAACAATGAAAGCACTGTGGCAGCCATTATTGTTTTAGCGCGTACTTTTGTTGTGATCGCCCCACTTAGATAACAAATCTAAATTCACCACTTCAGCGCACCTCTCATAATGTGTTATCAGGCGGCGTGCATCTAGGTAATAGTACGACAAAATAAGGTGGAAGTTGGATTAACAAGGATAGTAGAAATGCTGACCTTGCTTGCACTAGGTACCGATAAGAATTCTTAACAACGTACATTGCGTTGTTATGGCTGTGTTAGGCGATAAGTAATGCGATTTCATATTTCAATCCTGAGAGGCCACGAAAGACGCGAGTTCAAGATTAAAATGTATGTCAGAATTGTATACATTCGATGATTAAATTAAATTTATTGTTGTTTTTTCATAGCTGCTAATGTTTAACCAAAAATGTTGTCTTCAATTAGAAATTATTTATAAAGTGCCATGAAAAAATTCAAGAGTGAGATTGACAATAGCACATGACATGAGCATCTTGTTAACATATTTTCTACACTTACATACGTGGAGATTTTTACAAGGCCTAATCTCTTTCTGAATACATTTGTAACACTTCGTCATGATCTCGCTGAATATATACCAGAAATAATATTGTTTTATTATAATTAATTTGCATGATAACTAATGTGAAACGTAGATAAAACCTTCATTAATGCAGATGACTTGATCTGTACAAATTCAAATTTCATTAGAGTTTTATTCGGTGTCTATTTTGTTATTCAATAAATAATTCACTTGTCCAAATCAGATGCAAATGGATGCTAATTACAGAGGTTTAAACAAAGAATAATGAATGAATCTGAATTGCACGACACGATATGATTTGCATGTAATTGAAGGGCCTACATACAAATTTGTTTTCGTCTATTTTGAAACTCTCTGCTAGTCATTACGTAATAATATATGAACAACCTAACTTCAATATGTTAAGCACACTGACTTGTAAATGAGATGTACATTTACCAATAAATGATCTGAATCTGAATCTGAATCAATGAATTACGTTTGACTGATGAACTTAACTTACCAGTTTTTTTTACAGGACACACATTACAGCAGCTTTTTTACTCAAGGAGAGAGGGGAGGACTTTACCCAGTAGCGGGACACCAAATCAGCTGATCAAAAAAAGAAATGTCAGTGAAAATAAAGTAGTAAGACAGTTTCAGGTCAATGATCTAATAATTGTCTCCAGCCAGCCAGTCATACCAGTACGATCTTTCAACTTAATAATTTGCTTTGAGCAGCTCATTTATTTCCATTGATCCCAGCGACAAACTGACAACAATCAGTCGCATCGGATGATAAATCATCGTGACCTAATAGGCCGCTGCCTTCACGGAACCAGCCTACTTGTCGATTGTCAACCCTCGGGCTTCATCCGCAAACCCGTTTGCTGTCGTTATTGATAAAGTGGAGCGGATCCCGTGACTGTATAAGTAATTTAGTAACTAGTATGGAAGAAGATTGTAAAAATGATTTTGTAGCCTTAAACCATTAATCTAATGCCGGCATTTGAACTTTGTACTGGACCTCTCCTCCATTAATGAAATTGTAGTAGTATCAAAAGATCTTGGCACTGTCACCTCTTAAATAAGTTGGGCAATTATCAAAGTGCAAGATTTTGTATGCAGGTGAATTAATATGGTTTTACCTTAAAACGCCAAGTGATTCAAGATGCAAAGCACATTTTTTGGGATTACAGTGGCAAAGCGTCACTTAGACTGATAATTTCGCCAGCATTTCGATTCTAGTTCTGATCGGCGGTAGTATTGATATCAATAATGGAATACCACATTTGTACCAAAAAATATATATATTCCTTTACCTTATTTTTCCTGATTTACTGTCCAAGGTTCTCGAAATATCTTCGTATGAATAAGTTAGCATCAGTCCATTTAGAACTGATCCTGTCATTATCATTATCTGGCAACAGCTTTATTACTATCATCGATAATTCGTAAAACCAAGCATATTAACTTCTTTATAACGACTTGTATTGCTCGGATATGACCCCAATGAAAGTGATATATAACGTAGGTACGAGATTCTGGTGAAAGATTACATGCTAATACTAAAATTATCTCCGTTGGAAAGTACTTCATTCGCATTTAATTTATGCGCGGGTTGGTTTATCAATAAATTGCGTAATCCGGGATCGCCGTTACCCGTGTTTACCCGCTAGCTTTTATCACCGGATGCATAATCCCTAATGCTCGCTATTACGTGTGGTGCAAACGACTGAGCTGCCTGTACTCAGCAGGCTTGATGATGAACGCTTTGTCGCGCGATAAATAAATGGCGTTCCGATCCGTCAAGTTCTGACAAATAGTGTGTGAGAGTGACGGATGCTTTATCATTTATTCATCGCGCGACAAAGCGTAGCATCATAAGCCTACTGATTTGTGTTGTGTCTTCTTAGTAACTCGACAAAGGAAAAAAACTTACTATTAGGGCCGAGACAGACGGACAGCATTTGAACTGCAACCCAGCTGCAAAATGGCAGTTCAAGTGCAGTTCTGCTGCAGTTGGTGTAACTGCATCCAAACTGCAAACCGACTGTGCAGTCCGCTTGCATTTGCCGTGCAGTCCTGTCAACCGCACACCGACTGCAAGCTGGCTGCACGGTCGTAATGCAGTTACATTGCAGTTGGAACGACTGCAGCAGAACTGCATTATAACTGCAATGCCGCCTCTTGCATAACCCCGGTTATCTAATCACTTTACGAGTTCGACGATCTCGACGTCGAAGCAAAAGAAGCAGCAATAATATTTCGTCAAATCTCATACTGAAATACGAGTACGTGTGAACTCTATTCACTTCTACGAGTAACTGGCGGAGCGGATCATAAACACTGCAAACATTATGAGCCGTTCTATTGCAGTCGTATTGCAGTTGCTTCAACTGCAATACCACTGCATTACGACGGTGCAGCCAGCTTGCAGTCGGTGTGCGGTTGACAGGACTGCACGGCAAATGCAAGCGGACTGCACAGTCGGTTTGCAGTTTGGATGCAGTTACACCAACTGCAGCAGAACTGCACTTGAACTGCCATTTTGCAGCTGGGTTGCAGTTCAAATGCTGTCCGTATGTCTCGGCCCTTAGGGACCGGACAACAGGATGCAAATGACATAAGGGACAGGAGTAACCGAGTAATGGAGTAGACATCAGTGTTACATTTTTTATGCAGTCGATTAATTTGTCGATGTCGACGTAGATTAAAACATTAAATAAATATTTTATCGTTATCAATGAAGGTACATTTCGTCTATAAAAAGTGGGTATAAACTTTTATTGCTATTAAAGTGGATATATTTTATCGCACTCAACTGACTCAAACTGCAAACTATTTGTAATTCTGAGATCGCATTTGTAATGCTACTGACTACAGTACAATTAGTGTCGAAAACATCGATAAAAATATCGATTTCATAAAAAATGTAACACTGATGTCTATTCCATTACCCAGTTCTCCTGTTCCTTATGTGATTTGCATTATGTTGCCGGTCCCTATTTATTATCTTTGATATCTTGATTCGTAATTTATATCTGGTAGTCTAACGTATGCATCATATATCATGAATAACTCCTTAAAACCGCTGTAATGTACTGAAATATCGCAGAGATCTCCCAAAGACAACGCGCCACGTTAAGCATCCGTTTGACGTCTGATTAATGAATGATGAACATCCTGTTCCCACTTATCGTTGCTTAGCTCGCTCTATAGTTTTGTATAAGCCTTGCCTATTCAATTTGGATTTGAGTAAAGTGAGTAGATTGATAAACCTGAATCGCTCCTAATTGTTTGTATCGATTTTTTTGTCTTTTGTTGCACAAAAACTGTTGTTTGTCCATCCAGTCGTCATAACGCTTGTTTATAGTTCTGTTAGTCCATCCTCTCGTCACTTACACCGGAGTGGCTCGCACCGTCACGAGTGATCGCGTCCGCGCCCGTCCGTGTCGCGACAACGTCGACGTGCAATCGATCGCACACCGGCAGCTTTGTTTTCGACAATCCACTGGAAACCGTTAAATTGCCAGGGAAATGGTCGCCGGAAGTTGACACTTTCTTGCATCCTTCGTATTGTTCTGGAATTAGGTTGCTATTCAGACAAGCAGACGCAGTAGATTCAACATTTATAGAAAAAACCGAAAAATTCTAATCGCGGTCTAAGAAAGAAAGTTACTTGACTATGTTACCAAAATGATCTTTTACGTTGTAACTTTGTTTTTTTATATTAATAACCCTCCTTTTTGCTTCGCCGTAGTCGGGTAAAAACAAATGCGTACTGGTGCGTGCACAAAGTAATAAAATAAGTTTGTTTCGATACATTGACAATGTTTGGTTGCTATGAATTCGTCTAACCGTTAATTTTGGATTTTTAATGGCACTATTATGTAGTCTAATAAGTGCACCTGTCGCAAGCGTTGCATCAGGAGCCAGGACACCCACGACTGCCGGCGCGGGCGGGTTCACACGTTATGGCTGCGCCCGCGGCGGATTGTATGTAACTCGATTGTGAACTATGGAAATCAAGGAATTCTTACGTCAAACTCAATGGGTATGATTTGACGCAGTTGCTGAGAAATATTCGATATCGATCTAAATCGTAGTGGTTGTATTTTAGATACGTATACTTTCCTTTGTTTTATCTCCAAACTGCAACTATGTAAACACTGATTTAGAATTTAAGACCAAAAAAAAAAATCAACCACGTATACGTTACTGTTAAAGTAATTTTCATCATAATGAGAATTTGGTACCTATTATTGAGACCTGTAGGCGTATGATGCTACGCTTTGTCGCGCGATAAATAAATGATAAATCATCCGTCACGTTCTGACAAATAGTGTGTGAGAGTGACGGATTCTTTATCATTTATTTATCGCGTGACAAAGCGTAGCATCATAAGCCTACTGATGTGTTTGTTGCATGTGCATGTGCAATACTAATTTTATTACATAATTATAATCACTTCTTTTAAAATATTTCAAAGCGCGTCTTTTTTTTAAGTATGTATTTAAATACATAATATGTTTTTTTTGTGAAACTGTACTAGTGTCAAAAAAATCTTGTAGTGACAACAAACTGTCTTGAATTCCAAATCAGAGTATAGTCAGTTAATCAACAAGATGATCTTTAGGATCACATCAAGCATACAAAATGAAAAATGAAACAGATGTAATAATACTGGTTTTCTAAGCATTCGAGTTACTTAAATTGACTATTTGAGAAATCGTGAACGTATCGAGGTACTAATCTACAAGTTAATAACAATGATGAAGCAAGCGGATCTAATAATATTCCGAGAGCTAATGCAAGTAATGGCGCCTATATATCGTGGATAATTAGGCAACGCCGGAGCACGTGGGAGAGCGTGGGCGCGTTGCAACAGAGATGCATCTTCCGTTCCGACTCCCTTAACTCAAGTCGGTACCTGCAATTGGGTCGATGGTGTTGCACATTAGTACAGTAAGCAATCTATGAAAATCAAATCTCAGATCAAAAGAAATCAGAGATCTACAAGATGTTCGAAAAGTTTCTACTTGATTGATTTCTTTGGAGTTCTTATATTTTTTTACGTATATTCTTCATTTATATATAAATTGATCAAATAATAAACCGGCACCTCCAACAGCCTTCTATATAATGACGATCAACTTATAAAAAAAAATTATACGTTTTGGGAAGGAATTTTGGGAAGTTGGCGAGCGGGGAATAAAATACATAATCACACACGTACACTTTCATTCGTTATTTGAATTATACGCTGCCAAGATATAAAAATTATAATGATTTAAATGAAGATGATTTTGCAACGTTCGGTCCGTTCGAAAAACTCGGTCATGACCAATTTCCTTTACGCAACTGTCTATAAGTATTGGCGTGTGCCCAAAGTCAACATAATTCAAACAGGACAAACTAGAACTCGTCCAATAAGAAACTGGATTCGAAGAAATTCACCACAATTTTGGCACATGTCGCCTGTTTGTATTGAGTAACCATCAAGATGAAATATCGCTTTCGACCTGCTTTGATGAACCGAAAACCAGTTGTAATTTTTTTTATGAAAATTTACAATTGCGGCTCTCGAATTATCTTTTACTGATTTCATCTCTTCCTTTGAAGTGGACACTAGCTGCATAAATAATGGTTATTCTGGACTGTCGAAATATTTACATTATCGCACCATAATAAACTTTCTATCAAATTTATAAAGCCATGAAATTCCATTCAATTCTGGACGAAGGAAAACAGTAACATAGGTACATACAGTTAATACACTCACGGACAGTGAATTCGAGAAAATTATATAGAAAGTGACCCGAGTTCATTGACCGTGAGTGTATTAGTACATACTTTATCAGTTAGTTCTTTATTTACATTAACCATAGCTGAACAGTGGCTCCATAAAGACCCAAAGACACTGCCCCGCCTACCCTTTAATTTCTTCCACACTATGGGTAGGAGGCTAGAAATTAGCAGGGTAGGCGCAGTGCCGTAAATAGCCTTTTCTGCACCCTGGGCGAGCTTCTATAACTGCGCCCTTGTTTTTTACCTAGGGTCCTGCCTGCTCTGGCCATTCTTGCGCCCCCCAGTGTCTACGCCCTGTGCCTGGGCACCGGTGGCACCGCCGGTATCTTAACACAGGGTAACAGTAGGGTAGGTACCCTACTAATTTCTACCCTATTACCCTTATTAGGGTAGAAATTAGAGGGTAAGCAGTCTCTGTTTGTCTTTGTGGTGTGCAGTGCACGCCACTGCAGTTGAATGATTATGAACCGACGACTGAGATGATAATTGACAATTATTTTAAACTAGCTCTCCCGGCGAACTACGTTCCGCCTCAGAACTGTAAATTTTTTAGATGTTTTAATAGTTATCTCTAGTTAAACCCAAAAAATTAAAAATCATAAAAATCGGTGCACTTGTTCTCTAGTTATAAGTGGTGTAACTAACACGACCTTGTTTTATGTATATAGATGACCAATGCCATTTTGCAAGTTATTCGCCAATTATATTATTTCTGACGTGTAATGGATACCTACCTACATAAAATTGAGTTTAAGTAGGTGAACGCTCCGCTCTTCTTGCTAATAGTTTTACGTAGATCGCAACAATGTTAAACCGCAATCTCCCAGGCCCAATCTATTATTCGTTTGGCACATCCAATATCTATCTGCCATAACACGGAAACGCGCCTACGCAACGCGTCGGACCGGGAAGCGGCTAGTAATTGTAACTCGATATAAATGAAGAGATAACGTCCATTGCGCTGCTTAAGGAAGGATAGTGCCCGGTTGATATATTGGCCCGTTGTTTAAGGGTTAATGTAGATTTACTAGCCCTGTTCCTCATTTTGCACTAATGGATTCCTGAATAACTCTCGTGACTAGAAAATTTAACGTGAAGCAAGATGTCAGGTCTGCAGCGTCATGTTTCATTGGTACATCGGTGATTGCGACGCTTATCAGATTTTCGTTCTGTGTGTAAATAAGCAGGTACGTCGTTTTATCGCGCGGTTGTTTTCAGTTAAAGCATTTCAGCAGAAACCAGATCACTATCAAATCAACATAATTAATTTTTCACTATGCCATAAACATACTTAAGCGATCTTAATGATGCGGTGTCTATTTCTGGAAAGTGTTAGTTCCGGCATTCCTCTACCTTGAGATTACTATAACGCTCCTCATACAGAGTTACTATGATTTCCTTCTCATGTTTCTTGAGTCTCTTGCCTCTCAAGTCATCCAGAGCATGTCTGCAGACGCTTAGTGACGAGCATATATGGAAGCTTGTGCGCAGGCGATGCCCTTATGGAGACCGTATAACTATCCCCTTTGTTACACGCTTAATTTGTCGGTCGTTCGCCACAAATGTCCTGAAATAGGTTTAAGGCAATGTTTTCACATTGAAATGTAGCTGTCCTGTGGACCTTGTACGTAACTGAAAAAAAAAACGGATTGGAAAGTTAAGGCATAATTAAAACTTTAGGTATACAAGGTGCTCGCGAGGAACCCATATAACTTTACCAGCATATAGCTGAGGTCGTAATAATTAAAAAACATTATATAAACATAGGTCGAAATTAGATTTTTAACTTTTTTAACTTTTCATACAAATTAAATAAATTATTTTTGGTTCACCAGTAACACAATGCCTTAGGACGAGCTGGCAACGTTTGTTATTGTCTCTATCTCTTTTCACTAGAACGGCAAGTAAGTCACATAGACATTTCTTGTCAAACAAATTATTTCAAACCAGAATGTACATAATGTGCAATCGGATCTCTTTACCTATGTATGATTTACTTATTTAAGGCTTGCCACACACTAGTATTTCCGCCCGCAGGATTATGATAATTATGAATATTATGATCAACCACCGGCGATTTAAATCGTAGCTGTACAGTCGACGTCAAAAATATGTTTACAATTTTTCACCTTATTTCTTTGTAATTAGGTTCAAAAGTGTAAACATATTTTCAATCTGTAAGTCAATATCTGGCAGTGTTCCTAGGCAGCCATCTAGCTGTAGATACATATCACTAGAACTAAGTACCTATTGCATGGATCCAAAAGTTAAAAATATCGCACTGTGAAAATAAATGTTTTAAGTACGCATTAAAATTATTACCAGTCTATTATTGTCGATACGTAAATAATTTTATATAATATTTTATCAATCTTCATGGATTATGATACATACTGGCCACTTGGAAATTTCCTTCGAGTGTGTTTTATAAGTACTTTAAATAATGACATCAGTCACATGAACGATGGGTGACATTGTTGGTATTGATTCTAATATCAATATGATGTCTCACGTTTATAACATTTATTTAAACAGTGCGACGAATAATAATTTTCCTAATAATTGGACAAATCGTGCGGTTTAACTTAGACGGCAGACTTTTTAATCAGTGGAAAGGAGAGTAAATTGGTTTTTTAGTGCTGCTCAGTGAAAAATGTATTAAGGATGCTGTAATAGAAAATACTGCGAGTACTAATACTGAAGCAGTATCTAGTTGAGTGGTTACGGATTCACGGGATTCACGGATTCTACGAAGTGCACGTAGACGAACAAGCTGGTAGATTGAGAAGGGTACCTATTGCAATTCCTGACAGTGATCATACTTTTTTGTTTGTAGGGTAATAAATAAATAATCTTATTAAAATTTGTGTTACTTTATTTAGCTTTAATACAATCAAACAATAATGGTATGGGTAATAAAAACACTTCGAACTGTTTATTTAGTTTCATGTGTAGTTTTCACGATTTAAACTGAATAGGTGTCCAATTTTTACCCGAAGTAGCAAAAACTTAGCTTCGTTGTTCTGCCATCATAAGAAATCAATCGATCATTAAGAAATATGCATTCTTATGAATAAATAAGTGTCACTTCAAAATAAAACTAAGACGGTTAAATTTATCAATTCTTGGGCGTTAAGTAGTTTTGTTTATCCAATACTTCACTAATACCATTGTTTTAGTCGTGGACTTAACAAAAGCAATGATCATTGATCATACTTTGGATGAAGTGATAGAATTTTAAGATTCTACGTATTTATTTTCAATGACACATGTCGATGATAGTGACAGGAACGAGCTTCTGCAATTTACGTCAGACAGATAATGTGATGCGGTCTTGCAACGTCGCTATCCTAAAGGTGCATTATACTGGATTTTTTCTTAAATAAAAAATATTAATTACTCGCAAACTAAGCCGAATCCAGTTTACTTTATATGACATTTTATTTTCTAAAGATGGTCAAGAACATGGTGGTAAAGTTATATGGGTTCCTCGCGAGCACCTTGTATACTAATTTAAGCGGTATTTATAAAACGGTCAATCAGGTTATTAGTCGCTAAAGGATTAACTTCCTTTTTATTTGAACACGTTTCTTTCACACGTAGATTACATAAAAAACTATCACTTTCGACTAAAGTCGGAACTTGTATTACTCAACGTGAGGGACCAACCGTTTTTCCATTAAAAAACAATTATACCCTTTCCTTTAGGTAGTGGCGCAAGCTCTTACAAAAAAGTTTTCTCTGCTTCTGTAGATGCATTGTCGGGTTTTTACTCGATCTATTATTTGGTATTGAAGAACGTGACGAAAAATCACACGTGACCAACAAAGTTGAATCAAGCATGATTCTCAAATCTGGTACGGTCACGGACTTAAATTGTTAAGCCATTTAGGGTTCAGTCTAATTTTGTCATGTAATAATACCTACACAGTCTATGACACGACTAATTTAAGGTGAACCCTAAATGGCTCAACAATTAAAGTCCGTGAGTGTACATAGGTACTTTATTATGTACGTATTAGGTACGTAATTTATTATGTAATTAATTATTACCTTTTTATTTTTTACTTTTTGACGATCTTTTTGTGAATTCATTTTAGTTTTAGTCTATAAAACACTGTAGTTTTCGATCAGAAATAAATTAATCTATCTATCTTTTTTTCGTTATTATTGGAACTCCAGCCGAGCTTAAAGTTTTTCAAAATCAGGTACATACTCGTCTGCATGTTAACTTGACCATATACTCACCAGATATTACATCCGCTTGTAACATTTTGTAACCTTATAAAGTGTAACTATCATAAAAATAATATATTTTTGCCGTCAGGGAGTTCCAGGCCCCACATTGCAGCTCTATCATCAAATCAGCTCGATGGCACCATAATATTGTATTGTCGCTGAACTTACATAAGTACTCCAAAAGAATTAAAATTTCATAAAATAATTTTCATTTCGGTACAATTGAAAGCTAATTTTGAAACGGACAACTTACATACAAATTGCTAGTTATTATTTCTTTATAGGCCATTTGGTATCCCATGGCTGGGTAAAGGCCTCCCCTCTCTCCTTCCTCTTCCCCTTATCTCTGGCAAGGTTTTGCCATCCCTTTTCGAAACTATCTAGGACATCTAGGTTATCCACTCAGATATGGTCTTTAATCGAGATACCTACAGAATTCTTAACTCAAGGTTTGTCAGCGAGCCATGGAACGCAGTATGTATATTGGGAGTGCGCAGGTCTGACCACGTAAGGAAACAAATACTACTACATAAAAGAGTAAAATTTAAATCTTACTTCGATTTTGAATGCTTATTATATTACCAATCACAAATATTTAGAGATTATCTTGTCATGGGCAGCTCTAAGCTTATTACATCGATTTAGTTCTCGCATTGCAATCAATGGCTCTTAAAATGTAATCCCACTGCATCTACATCAAAAATAGAAAAGTCCCTAATGGTGATGCTTTGAGAAGGGCCAAGTGAAAGTCGGTATTTCGTAAATCAGTTCGTCCATTGTCAGTGTCGATCCAGATTCTTCTTATACATCAATCTTTTCTATACAGACACGTACCTACGTTTATTTTTCAAGACAACATTAAGTTTGCTGGTTCTTAGCATTTGTTTTAATAATGTGTCGGCCGATGTTATAATTTTTTTATGTTCGCTCGATGAACGATACAACGTTTCGAACGACACATTATTTTCTGACGTTCTTCTTTCAAAAAATGAAGTCATCCTGTCGCTAAGTAAACAGTTTCACGATTATGTAAGTAATAATGCCCGTAATTCTTGATGCTATTACAATAGTCGCCGCACTTGTCGCGCGCGTACTGCGACTTCCCATATTCATTCAGAATAGAACGGAGAAAGTGTGCATCCGATAACCAATTACACATTTCTTAGACTGTCGTCAAGCAATACTCCACGCAACATTTCTTCGCCTTCTATTGTCGGTGAAAATGAGACTTTTCTTATATAATGTTTTATTCTGTACAAATGATTTGACGCTTTCATTGTTTGCTAAGTGCACTCGCGATTTGGTGGCGCTTGTTGCGTAATGCTACATGAATTCAAATGACCTTTTTCCGTTTTTTTGATTTGCTTCGTGTTTTTTGCTTTGTTTTGTACCCGCTTTGATGAACGATCGATTTGTTCGATTGCAGCAGCACTTCCTTAGCACTAACTTTTATTCCTTTTACTTAAGTTGTTATATGTGTTGAAAGCGATTTTGTGTTCTATTATCATTTCTAGAAGGTTGCTAATTGCTTTTTTATTGAGATTGATCTATATGTGCTGACGACAGCTACTGACAAAATGGTACTGAGTGAAATATTTTCATGTCATTTAGCCGCAACAGTTATGCAAGTACCTACCTACCTACACACGAAATTACTTGCAGTGGGACACAGCACAGCTTTTTCATATGCTAATCTCAGTGACGTTTAAAACGGGTAATATTTCTCGTTCAAAAAGTGGTTACGATCTCAGATTTAGGCTATTGCTTAGGTTTTTTCTTTATCTTCTTGGCTTACTAAAATTGTATCTTAGTACGATTGACGTTAGGAATGCTAGGAATAGAGTACAGAGTAGATAAGGAATCAATTCAGGTGCTGTCATAAATTGAGGTCATCTTTTAGGTGAGGTTTGCTACTTGTTGTTATAATGACTTTTATATGGGCTCATAGTAGATCTAATCCAAATGGATCGCTGGCCATCCTGATCATAGTAACCCTACATAATTTTGCCGATACGATACCGATACCGATATCGATGGCTAAATAATGGTCTATTCATCTCAGGCATTTGTATATCTTTATTATTCATAAAACTTGACTATATTTAATAGAGACTCAATCTTGAGCTTGTAAAATAATTAAATGGTCAACTCAAAATTCAAAGAAAATATTTCTTATGGATCAAACAGATAATTACGAAAGTAATTATCATTACACAAAGTAATAAACCGATACATATATGATTCAGTGCAGTCAGTAATTAAAATTACTTTGACAGATTTTTGTTCAGATGGCAAAGTTTTTTCGCGTGCTTTTTGAATATCGGTTGTAGGTATATAATCAGCGATGCCGATATATCAGGTTCGGAATTATTACATCCCTAATAATAATGATACTATTCCATCAATTAACAATAGCCCTTGGGTTTCGCGGGGGCTGTCTCTGTGTGCGTCCCATGACACGGACAGAGATAGCATCCGCTGGGCCATTAATTAAATTGTCGAAAGGGCCTCTACGCGTTGGCTACGACTCCGCGCACGCCTCCCAAAGGTCCGGGACACCATTGTCCCATGAACGGGTAAGGGTGTATCGTCATTTCACAAAAAACATTTCACAAGTGTTCATTTAACAAATAACGATTCACAAACTATTAATTTCACAAACATACCGTTTCTCAAAATCCTCATTTTATAAATGATTATTTGACAAATGTACATTTAGCAAATGTAACACTGCAAATATATTGAATGTTAAATATTCATTTAACAAGTGTTCAATTCTCAAATAAATCTTTTTTAAAGTAGTCATTTTGCAAAACTCCGACGGATTGATAAAATTATTGTTCGATTAATACTATATATCTGCAATTTTGATTAAGGACAAATAAAAAACAGGCAAGTAATTATTTCATACAAATACACAGTGTACATGTTAAATATACTCGTAAATTATTTTAAATCCCGATTTGGGACGACTGCGGTGACTTCGGTGCAGAAAACTAGTTAGGTACAATACAAAATAATATTTCTGATGTCGTTTTACTTTAATGCTCTAAATATGCTTTTATTATGGTCGCAAGATACCTAACCCTCCTCCTCGCTTCGCTCGTCGTCGTACCTAATGGTCACTCTGGAAATATTTTTCTTTATTGGCAGCAAATCGGAAGGGTTTCGGTTAATATATTTACATATTTGTACTGTGGCTAACAATACGCAAAGAACACAAAATACATTACAATTTTAGATATTGCCGTCGTGTCATATCTTGGCTAAACCAAACTACCTATCCATTTTATTAAACGTTCATTTACCAAACGTTATTTTGCCAATAGTTGTAATTAATAAATGAATAATTTGTCAAATAATTATTTGTAATATGAGTTTTTATCAAGGACCATTAAAACAAGAGGACTGTCATTCTCCATTCAAAAAGCTGTTCCCCGAATTTACAACGCCATCTATGTATAAGCTTGGTAAAAGAATTATATTATTTATATTTATTCAACTTTGCAAACGTGACACAGTATTTAAATGTTAGAATTTATTTATTATTAGCTGTTGACGAACTAATTGTTACTATACTATGTTTCTTTGTTCAATTATAACATCGTTAAGTGTTTAGTTTTTTAGCGCCATCTAGTTTTTGCCCGGAAATCCCCTAGCGGTCGGGTTACAATCCAAAGTATGGAGAATGACAGTCCTCTTGTTTTAATGGTCCTTGGTTTTTATCAAGTAAATATTTTGTTTTGTGTAATGAACAATTTGTGAAACGTTATTTTGCGAATTGGCTAATTTGTTATTAGTTAATTTGCCAAACGTTGTTTTTAAAATGAATATTTGTGAAACGTTTTTTGTGAAATGATTGGCTACCACTACCACGGGTAAGACATATGTACAATAATAAAATAATGATACTATCAACGACCACACGTCTAAACGATAAGGCGAATTTCTCATTTTTCTAATGGTAATATTCTGTAGCTGAATAAGTGGCCATTAATATTTTCTTTTAGTGAATGATTTTGAGTGATTTTAGCTTTAGCAATACTGTTTTTGATGACCTTGAGTAGGACAAAGTATGGGTGTTATCTCTATTCATCCCAGTCACTCGCTAATTATAACAGATTCCAAGAATGCCCGTATACACTGCACTTCCTCTAACAAACTTGTCCCTCCCTGTTCCGCCTGGACGCGTGTTCGGTTCACAACAAAAATAGACGTCCAAAACCGAACCAACATTCGACATCGACACAAGAAAAAGCCCTGCCAAATACACAAAAAAACACGCTCGCTCCATTCCTTTCTGACTAATGTCTGGTAACTATTCACGTCGCTGTAAAAGTTTATCCTGCGATAAAACATGAGCGGTACTAGAATTGTGATCGTCTCTTTCCAGCGTGGTGTTTTTGTGGGTGGTGAGGGAGATGGAGCAGTAGGGCGCTCGCCGCGTGGCCGTTGGTGTTGCGTTTGAAACGAATCGGAACAGTTTGCAAGACGCCGGCCGCGCGTACGGCCGACTCACGCAGACCGTCTGTTGCGCTCAAATCGCGAATTTATTAAATTTTTGATACTACTTTATAGTTTAATCATACAACAGTGCCTTATCATTAATGGATGTGCGAGTGTATGCATGGATTAACAGCTCTGAAGAACTGAATCAACAATAAAAGTGACGGCGTGTGGAGTTTTGTGGCATCTTGCATTTGTGTCCTTTTGGTTAGAATTTAATTTTGCAATTGCCTTAACGTTTTTGTCTCTGTCCTCGAGGGCTTTGTTGACTGCGATGTAGTGAGGTTGAAGCACGTTTCGACCCGTATATTGGCACGAGCCCTTAATAATAATAGTGCACCAAACCAGTTTGCGGGTGTTGCGCCTGTGGTTATCCTGACTTACATATGCGGGCGCCTCTCTCGAAAACGAAATACTACATATTATGTATGTACATATGTGGTGATACAGGTACCTACATATATGTAGAGCACATTACTTGTAAGGAAACGCTTTGTCTCATATTGATTCACCGCTTGAATTCTCCGTTGTTTTCCTCAGTAGGCTGACACATTCTATCCAATTAATCACCCTTATCTGGCATTGTTGTAGACTTTCCGTAATCTCCTTTGATATAAGTATTATTTTCATATCACTTTCCATATTTCTTCTTTATCTTTGGCTAATCTGACCGACTCGCCTTGACCGTTTAACACTGCACCGATGCAGACTTTCCGTTCCGAGGTCAGTCGAATCCTTATAAAGCTTTACTCGACAATTAACATATCTATTCGGTCATGGATTGACATTTCAGTACACATTAGCAGAAGGGCAAAAAGTTCTTAAACAGCTAGATTCCGCCGTAAACATTAAATTACTGTCTAAAGTAGTGGTCATTAATCGTGTTTAACTGCACGTAATATAAACAGGACGAGACGTCGCGTGGGCAAGTCTAGCGCCGCTAATTTACCGAGCGCTTCTTTAATTGCATCTAAGGGCAGTATCGTAGTTTCAGCGCCTTCGCCGTGCGCAGTAAATCTCGACCGTCTCCGTGCATCTGTCATCCGCACTTTATCTGTAACGATCTCGTTAAATCGCGTCCAGAATCCGCCTGTTCTCTCGCCACTTGTTGCACGCTCCGCTTCACTTAAACGTGACTCCATTGAGTTTTTTACTGCCAGCGTCAGTCTTTTTACTTATTTAACTATATTCGCAATCTGAATTACACAATTTTCAGTTTGCCAATTTGTAGTTTTATATGTTTTCCATGGCCGTCCTGGACTGTTTCTAACGCGGCATTTCCTCTGAGTCACGTATCGCGTATTAACGAGTGTCATACGCGAATGGGAGTTACGTAACTGAAGTGTGGCAGGGTTCCAACACTGTCACTTTAAAATTTATTGCTTCCATGAAAGAAAACGAACATGAAGGTTGAGTGAACCCTGCAGACGGAACGTCTACCGATAATTTGTTATGTAAAGGGAGCGACGTTAAGAAGGTTGTCAATAACTTTGATAATGTCGCGGACAACGGTCCGCTGGTCGTGGTGTATTAGAAATTGAATAATTCGCAGGTTGATGAGTCACCTTACGTACGAAACCACAGTTTACTGTTTACAGCATGTTGTGGCTTGTTATTTTCTGCTCAATTAGTTAAGTTTCTGATCGTTGGCTTTCAAGGGTTATTACGCTAATCTTTAATTTACCTATTTTAATATTTGCCACTCACTGTGAAGACATAGCAAAAAGTTAATTTTGACATTTTTGCAATTTAACGGTTTCTACATTAGTTTTGCACTTTACTCATTGGGTTAATTTTTAATTTCTGTTTGTGACTGTATTTTTGTTTAGCTATGCTACTCTTAACCTAAGTTTCGTATGGGTTGATGTATTTTCACTAATAAGAATGTAATGATTAAGCCGTTATGTAACTACTGACAATAACACGAATTATTATTATTAAATATTAGTCTTGCTTGCTTATATATTTCATAGTCTTCCTAAAATAATAATTGAAGTATTCCAAAAGGACACAAATAACATTCCATGAATTATAGTTGAACAATGCAACAAATCAATCACCAGTGATCAAGTGGTTTAAGAGAGAAGCAAATTATTCTTATTATAAATATTGTCTTGCAATATACAGAAGAATAGTTGGATTTCTACATCATCAACTCGCAAAGAAGAACGCATACCGATCACGATACTTGCTCGAGCATTCAACGTTTCACAAGATGATACAAGCATATAGGTGAGTAGTTTATAGTTTGTTTAATAATGTCGAAATATTAAAATGAACAAATCTTATCAGTCACGTAATTACAATTAAATGTTCTAATTTAATTGCATGTTGAAGATTCGTCCCTTAGCTTAGCGCGGTTGTCGTCTGACAGCAATTGGTAGATTGCTAGAATAATTTACAAAATCATCCATCGTATCGAATGAGGAGAAAGAAGCTAAGTAGACCAAAGCATTTAGACAGTAAAATTTGGAGAGCGTAATTAAAAATGAAATTGCATTACGTTTTTGAATCTACGCTCATCGAAAATTTGAGAACTGGTAAGATAGTCACTTTTCGAAAGGCCCTTGGAGTTTGAGAGATTGTGAGTAATGAATATCGTTCGTTATAAAACGTTTATTGACCGGTTTACTATTCGGTTTACAATGAACTGACTGAGTCTGTTGCCTTACTAACCCAGTGACCTCATGCATTTACGACTGAGATTTAGAAAAAAGATATGGGTACGAGTTGTGTTGAGCTGCTAGTAACAATTTCGATAGCAATAACTGTTTTGGAAGCTAGTTTTTAAAAGATTGGCCGCCTGGTTATACAAGTAGCCAATTACTTTGAAAGGCCAGTTGCGAGTAAATGAAGTGGCACGCAGGCAATCATATGCGTACATGTCAATGTAATGAATTCCGTTTTAATTATGTAGCTAATAAAATAAATAATCTTCTTTGGAATATGTTGGTTTTAGGGAAAAACTAATGAATGAATTGATCTGACTGCAGCATTCGGGGATTCATTTCAAGATTCATGGTGTGATCGAAAACGTAGAAAGCTATTTTAAAACGGCCCTCAGTCCCTTGACTATTCTTCAAACCAAACTAATATTTAATGGTTACGTTCTTTCGAGCACATGCAATGTTGGTTGCACGAGTTTACGACACTACTTCTTCATACCCTTGCTTAGTGATAAAAGTAGTGAGATGGCTGTCGTCGCAGAAAATAAAGAGAGAGAGAGAGAGAATATGAGAAGCATCTAAGAGGTTTTTTTATTGGGCCGGCAGTACCACGTTGGGCGCCAAAAAGCATTCTTCTGAATCTATGGACTTATGTGAGTTTTTACAATTACACGGCGAAGTTCCAATAGTTCGTATTATGCGAAAGGCTTAAAATAGTACCTTATCACTAACGGGAGTATAACGTCTCCGCGGCCAGGCGTCATCTGGTGGGTTGTTGATTTTTTGCCTTAATTACCGGTTCATCTTTAATCTTATTGGAATCGTTTTGACTCCTTGCCGTAGTAGGCTTGTCAATCTTTCGAGTCAGCAATCAGTGGCGTAGCCACCGGAGGGCAGGACGGTGCCATGCACTGGGGTCCCCAAGTTGAGGAGGCCCTCGGACCCTAATCAGCAATTGGGCGGCCAACTGTCCCGGATTCTGCGGTATTCTTAGGGCCCTAGTTTTGTTTTGCACCAAGGCCTTTAGTAAACTAGCTACACCACTGTTAAGAACATCGACAGGCTCTTCCATTTTCCTCCCCGCTGGTCGCGTTTTCACGAGCGCGCGCGCAGGTTTCGGCGCGTCCGGTTGCCGCAACTTCACGCCCCAGTTCCGCTGTTCGCTTAATTGCGATTTGTTGTGCCCGCCGCTTTCCGACGACATCACTTTTGTTTTGTTTTTATATGAATTGACTAATTTTTGGTTAAGTAGGATCGGATTGAAAGTGATAGCTTGCTGTGATTGATCTGATTTCGTGAGAGGAAGAGTGAGAAATTTAGTAACTGGCTTACTTCACTGAGTTTGTCGAGCAATCGGTTAGACATGAAGTTAACATCCTATAGAATTTGTACATTAGTGAACAAATCTATCCTGTTCTGTAATTTTGATGAGGAATTGGTTTTCAACTCGTGTTATTTAAGCCCTCGGCTTCGCCTCGGCCTTGTTACAAACACTCGTTTGTGATTCCTTACTTACCGCCCTTGATACACAATGTACTAATATTTATGTTAATGGTTTTATGTGTATTCAAAAGTTGCCCTGTTTTCTTCGTGTAAGTAAATGAATTAATTTTGTAGTTTGTCTACCTACTTTGATGTTACTGATTCTTTCTCATTTGCTCAAAGGTTAGCTGGAAGAGATCCCTTACAAGGATAAGTTCGCCTTTGTACATAACATAACCATTGTTCTTTTTACCGTTTCTGTGTAATTTTATGTGCAATAAAGTTTACATACATACATAATATTTTGGATCTTAATAATATATCATTCCCGAGTCAGAAGAGGTGCCAAAATTCGGACGGCTGATTTAAAATTTGAGACCTTGGCTCTAAACCGGAAACTTAGCAGCGATAGTTTCCGGTGTTACGCGTCTTTATTTATAGCCAGGTTCACACCGACTACACAGGTGCGCGCCGCTACAAATTTACACCTTAACGATTGCTGCTTAAAATACGGTTGGTGACGACCGGACTAACAAGGCACAAAAAAATTAACTATGAAATTGTCTTTTACTAGAGCACTTTCTTTACTGTTTCAATTTAATTTTACAAGCCTTAATTATCTACTAAACTTTATAGCTTAATTATTTGTGGTCTGCTTTCATGATTGGAAATGCTCCAGCGGATACACTTCTAATAATACTTATAATTGATGGTTTTTGTTTCTTTTCTAGTATATGCATGTAATTCTTGAATCATTATAGTCGTTATGTAAAAATCACCAGTCTAAATTTTGTAGCTTATCAATATATTTTCATCAATCGCCAATTGTATTTTAGATAAATCAAATCCTCAAATGTTATGTATTAATAAATTATAAAGCATTTACATTTGATATTGATTTTGGAAAATACATAAGACAATATGGCAATAACATAACAAACTTGTTACTCAAATGAAAACTTTAGAGCAGCGGTCGGCAACCTGCGGCCCGTGAACGGCGTGAACCGCTCACTTGCGGCCCGCGAGCCCCCCTAGCTATTTTGTATGTAAATGTCGCTATATTCCGAATTGTATAAGATCACAAATTATAGGTATTAACAAAGTGCGGCCCGCGTCAATTTGTTTAGCTACTATGTGGCCCTTAGCTGCTAAAAGGTTATCGAGCGCTGCTTTAGGTACATGGTTGAACAACACCTGGAAACTGGGAACTAAAGGGAGCTCAAGGTAAGATGCTCTAATAAAAAGAATAATAGCGTGTGATAAATGCGAAATGTAACGCGCAGAACTGCCGAAGTATCGTGAGTAGTCAAAGTGCAAGAAAATCAATTATTTCAATTCAGATTGAAACAAAAGTAATGTTAATTTTAGCTTAGCGATGAAATCATTTGATACTTTTATTTAAGTTGAAGAAAGGAATAGAGCTAATGTATCCTCTAAGGTTTTAGCTTCAATGGTTATAATAAAACTATAAATCACATGTCAAATGTCTGTCATTATTAGATCACACTAGTCCTGTACAAGGAAAAAACAAAAACCATGTTAAATCATTACATAATAGACTATAGTCTAAATCGATGAGTGTTTCAAACATCGAATGCTTCCTAACTCCGATAGATGTGGTAGAGCCCGTTGCCGTTGGTCCGCCAGACCGCACAACAAAAGCCGAAATGGCTGTAATCTAACCACCGTTACTCGTTGCAGTCCGTTGCCATCCGGACCAGGTCACTTTTTGTGCCCCATGTTGCCAGTTGCCAAATTCGACTGTGAAAAATGTATCACGATTCTTTCTCAGCTCCGAAGTTATTAGGAGAACTCATTGTCATGTGTGCACATTAAATTTACTTCCAGAGACTCTCATTAATACATAACAATAAAACACCTAATCTAATGGTGTAACATAAAATAACAAAGAAGTTTAATACGCGTACTCGTAGTATTTAGATTTGTGTTGCCATGTACGATGCGATGCACTCTGAGTCACTCCTCACACAAAAAGCAATAAACACCTAATCTAATGGACATCACAAAATAACACGAGGTATACCTAAAATACGCATACATTAGTTTGTGTACTTATTGCCAAATAGGTACCATGCACCCTTTGTGTTACTGTCCCTGAATACAAAATAATAAACCTCATTACCTAATGGTTACACACAAATAATACGTAAAAACCTAAAACTGATAAACTAAGGAAAAACCTACAATTACAAAGGCGTCAAAGAATTGTCTATTGTATTTTGTGTCGTCACTTTTGTAATAATTAACAATCAAAACAAGGATTTAGGCGTGGTGTTTGCTAATTGTTTTGGTGTTGGCAATCCATACAGGGCTCAACGAATTATGGCAATTATCGAAAGTTGATTTGAAAGTTGACACTGACCCGCTGCGCGGTTGTAAAATTGTTAACAATGAATTAATATCTGTAACTTGATTTGATACTTCGATACCTTTAGACTCAAAGGGCGTAAACGCCATTAGAACCTGCGGCGTTTACGCCCTTTGAGTCTAAAGGTATCGACTTACTCATTTAGTCGAAAGTGTACGTTAACTTCATCGTAGTTTATTGTTAATAATGTTAGATGCTTTATCAAAAACAATTCGATTGTTTTCGTAAATTTTATTCAACGTAAACCTCGAAACGTTTTGGCGAAAAACATACGCTAGGTAGGTGTAGTCAACTCATCAGTCGCTTATATTATAAAGCTGTTACTGCTTGCTTTATAAAGCTGTTATCACTTTCATTATCCGTTCATCCATATTTTTAATCCACGTAAAAATAATGTTTGCGCCCCACAAATGACGGTCCTTATCGGAGTTCAAACACTGCCCTCGCCATGTGGTTTAGTTCTGTCAACGCTAGTGTGCTCACTTTAGATTACAGCTTGTAAATAATTTATTGGAATAGCAAATTTTCATCTTTTTGACCGTCATCAAAAAAAGAATGTTCTCAGTTCATCGAAATGTTTTTTTTTTATTAAGTTTCAGAATTATATACTCGAAGGCGGCTCGGCCGATTTGGAAAATGCTGAAATTTAACGTCGTAGTCCTGAACTCGCATATTAAACTGTCGATGTCGCTATCAACTCTCAATCATTCTATCTAAACTAAACCCTTTACTACATTGTTTTCATCTTCGATGGCCGCAAATAATGGGTTAAGATCACAAAGCTATATTTTTTACCTTGACGTTGCCGTTGCGTGTGCGCGGCGAACGGTAATTAAGGCTTTCGGCGCATGTTCCAAACTCCGTAAAATATTGGATGATTCTAAACTGACACCTTACGTCGGTCCATTAACAGCTATATTCGAGTGGCAGACTGGTCATGTTACTCTTATCGTGCTATAAACGATGTCGGTACATTCAAAAGAGTTTCATGGTCCTAAGCAATTTTTGCAATTTAATTCGCATTAGGTATGTACTCTTCAAGGTTCAAACTGTGAGTTCTTGGTCTGAATTTTAAGTAGTAGTAGGTTTTAGGTAGTTATCAGGTACTGTTTTTTACATTGAATGGGCTTGCCCTTGACTCCGATCATGTCTGATAGTAAACATTGATGGAGTCTACGCTGGAGCGAGTGCTCTGCACCCAGCACTATGCTTATGCACTTGGGTCCTAAAAGTATCCAGATTATAATTTGTCGTAAGCGCCGACGCCGACAGTGTTTTTTTTTGGGATCTTGAAAACAAAGTTTTCAAAGTTCAATGGCAAATTTATCCTTGACATCACGTATGACTGCTTTACTAATATATGGCCGAAAATTATAAGGCAAATTATCACTTCGCAAACTATTTTTTTCCCATAGTTTCATTTCGCAGAATCATCTGATGGCAAACCAATGTTTCGCATATATAACATATCGCAAATTATTTTTTAGAATATTATTAGTTGGCAAAATATTTAGTTGGTCATGTTTCAAAATGTCTTTAATTGTTTTGTCGAATGTATTGAATGGCATAAGTTATTTTACTCATAATATTATGACGCATAATACTAATATACGCTGTTATAAGGCTGTTCATTCCATCTTGGACAAATTATTTTCAGGTAAAAATTAAAAACACAGCTAAACTTAACTTGAACGGGTACACTACGTACCCATTTTTTCTATGGAGGGTAGCAGAGTCGCAGTTCTAACCTAACCTATGTTTCTGGTGACAAGTCGTGTCTGTGGGGGTCACAGTTCTAACCTAACCTAACCTACTTTTTTGGTGACATGTCGTGTTTGTGGGGGTCGCAGTTCTAACCCTTTTTTTTAACCAGGAAAAATCTTGCATAAGATTCCACCCACCAAACCTAACCTACAATACACCGAACAATGAAATGCTTCTATTTCTTTCTAAGGCACGCAAGCGACCTAACCAACCTACCTAAATTAAACCAGATATGGTTTTAAAGGTTTTTTCCATGCGGGGGCCCCCGCCCCCCGAGCCCCCTTCTGCGGGGCTTCGCCCCCCCGTCCTCCCTTTTTTGCTTTATACCAACTCGTTTCCGTCGGAGTTTTCCAATTTTAGATAATCCAATTTTAATAAAAAGTATGCGAAGTTTAAATTTGGGCAAACGTTATTTGACAATAAATAGTTAGCTTTAACAAAACATTTGCTTAGTGACTGTTTTTTTAAATGAATCTTGGTAAAATGTATACTTATCTGCTAAATATTATTGTGATCAAATAAAAAGTATGCGAAATAATACTATGCTATGCTAAGCATTGGTTTGCCAACTAAAAGTACTGTAATAAGTTGGTTGGGAAGTGAAATTAGGCGAAAAATATTTCGGCCACATGGCAGTACACCCGTATGGACTATGGGCCTCAGAACTGACTATTGTTAGAGCTGACTACTGCGAGATAGTTCGTGTTCTTTAACCTATTCCTTAGTAAAAAAAAGTTTCAGTTTTTCGATTATGAGCCACTACCTAGCTAATGGTAAACAGTAAAACCCCTTTCGCATACTCATATCAAACATTCTATGTTTACCGACCTACTTGCACTAGTTTGCCCACGGTCAAGTGAAAAGCTGATACCCCTTAATGGGCAAACATTTCGGCTCACGAGAACATCTCGTTATGAATAAAAATTACTCGCACGAAGGGCTTTCTAATTACCCGGCTTTGATGACTTGACGTGTGACACCCACCGCACTATCTGAACCTTCGTTTTGTAAGAACTGTATAGCCGTCGAGATCTTCGTTGCATGGTTGATGCTGTTCTATATCTGTTTTCCAAAGGAGGTCGAATGCAGATTAATCCATCAGTACAATGGTTGTCAAGATGCTGATAGGGCTCACACGCTTTGTTGTGAACCCAATGGTACTGAAGCAAATTGGATGAGTATCCTATTGAATTCGTTATCTGGAAAAAAATGTTTTTTTATTGGAGAACCGCAACGGGCGCAACGTTCTCAATCAGCGTGAAAAGCGAGATTCTCAATCTGAGCGAGATTTCCGTATAAAGTTGAGCGTAGACAATGAATGAATGCAAATGCAAAACATATCCATTGAATATAACATGGATTATCCTATACTGCGTAGTATTTACCTACGGGTAACAATTGAGTAGCATTAAATATTTATAATTATATAATCATCAACTTTTTATCCAATAGTACATTGTGTATCTAGGGCGGTAAGGAAGGAATTACAAACGAGTGTTTGTTGGAAGCCCGAGGCGAAGACGAGAGCTTTAATAACACGAGTTTGTAATTCCTTTACCGCCCGAGGCACACACAATGTTTTTCATCACACTTGGAAATCTAAACCTTACTAATCCACCCAGTATGAGAAGAAAATAAATATAAAAATAAATAAAATAAAATAATTTATTTCTGTAAGTAGGCCCTCAAGGGCTCTTTTACATGTCTTTCTTACATTCTTTTATCTTCTTTTTTCCTTTTCTTTTGGCGCTACGGGTAATGACCTTCTGGTGAGAAGAAGCGCCGGAAGAAACTCACCATGGTGAGTTTCTTCAGTTTTTCTTTTCATACATGAGATTTCATTAATACATTACATTAACTTAAAAACTACATTTATAGAGATGTAAAGGGTCTCTCTATGCGTCCAAACAAGACAAATAAAATAGTAATAGGTAATTTACGGCTCGCAGAACTTACGTGTAATGTAATGACACCATTTTCGAGCAAGTGTGATGAAAAATAAAAAGTCAAACGTGTTTTATTTTTAAACCCGACCAGTGCGCGTGTGCATCCATAAATCTATCTTGTCGATGCTTCGCCTAATAGAAGCAACGACAACTTAATAATTTCCTCCTGCTTTAATGATGAAGTCTATTGGAGCTTCCTGTGGGAACTAATTGAAGCTTAGTTTCACGGGAGCGATCCGTATTGTTCTCTTTACGCGGTGTTGTTGAACACAGGGAAAACATTGGAGATGAGATTTAAAGGAAAAAAATATTTCGTAGCAATTAGGTGACGACAGAATTTTCTACGCTTCCTGATTACTTCCGATAGTTTTGTTGGTATTCGTATTCGTGTGTTCTTAAAGAGATAGTTATGATATTTATGATAGATAGGTACATTGTACCTACTGAAAATTTTGTCACCTATTTTGTCGACAGGTATAACAATTTCTATGCAAATTGGATAATTCGCAGCACCTCCATCACGTTCTATCACCACGTATCTGCAATCTTGCTATCCCCCTCGATTACGGGTCATTTCCAGTCGCCGTTGGCAATGCACAATAATATGAGTCTAGATTTAATAAAAGCGCCCGTAATGCTGGAGAGAGCTACGATAAAGTGTGAGGGTTGAGTTGCTCACTCATTATTTTGTTAGCGATTTGAGTGAAAACACTTGGAAATTCTCGATGAAATTGCCGGTTACGGAGTTATAGGTATGACCGGTTGAGTGTCCGCTGCGTCGCCGCGATTTATTTTATTACTGACCGATGCATACAGATTTATAATTTAGAAACTTAATTTCATAATATAATAAAATAACACGTGAATTACGAATGCAACTTTCCTGCTCGCTTGGATTTCCGTTGGTCACAAAGTTGCATTACATTGTAAAGGGAAAAATACAATTGAGTTTGCAATATTTGTCATACCTAATAAACGTATTTGTGCCGATTGCCAACAATGGGCAGTAACTGGCGGAATGTGAAATATTTTATAGTCGACTTGCCATCAATAATGCGTGGCCCGAATGCTATTCTATGGGCGCTCACAATGGGGTAATACACTAATACAGCCCCTGGCCTAGTGTGTTTAAAGGTTTATCGTAACTGGGAATCTAGGCTGTATCGCTGCCAACGGAACTGTCAATGCTGCCTTCATGAAATGAATGTTCCTAATCCATTCTGTGGCTCATAAAGGTCTAGGAGGTATCAGAGGCAACGAGCATACAATTTGTGCGAGTAAGACAAATAATATGGCCCATTTATCTGACACTATGAACACGCCATTTTCTCCTGATCAGTTTCTATTGATAACACCTTTAGTATATAAACTACTTTCCCGTGATTGACTGTTAAAGAGAACAAGAACTACTGACAGTTAAAGGTAGGTACTTACTGGCTTAGCATCAAAAGCACTTGAGACTGGTATTTGATAGCTATAAATTAAAGATCATTATTTCATGACATTCATTACCTGGAAATAAATATATACTGGCGTAACACGGACATATAATTATGACTTAAATTAAACCTCCGTATACATCAAATAGCTATAGTTAATATCTGTTCATAAACAAGTAAATACATCTAAAGAGAAAACTACTTAATCGGATAGTAAAGTGACAAGTGAGATATAGTCGAATGACTGTAAATAAATTTAATAGCTGCAGCTAGTTAAGTTTCCAAAAGTTATTTCTATTTTAACACTATTAATAAGCATATATTATGTTATAATTTGCTTTATTATCGTCAAGTCGCGGCAAATCAAATCTTTGTTACAGCAAAACACTTAGAACGTAGGTTATATACCTATTTCCGACTTGATGCATGACTTTAGCAGATGTTGTCGAATCTGACCGATTGCAAAACTTTGTCAATATTTCTTGATATGCAGACTCTTGACTGTGGTCACCTAAAGAAGCAGCAGAAAATCCGTGTATGGTTGTTTGCCTTTAGTTAACGGTCTTTAGTAATCCCTCTAGGCTGAAGATTCAATGCACTCCTAGCTGCCAAGATTTCTAAACATTGTACACGGTCTCACACATGTTCATACACTCAATTATCTCTATCGGATAACGTTTGAATGGACCAGACTCTCATACAAGCAAGATGGTACTAATTAGAAGGTTCTCCAATTCAATGGCTCATTACACTGGGAGCGTGGGTTTCATAAGAACGACCGGGTTAAATCTGACGGTTTATTCTGAAAGGATGTATGTGTGGGTGAATGATAATGTACATACGACCCCGTTGAAACCATGACTGAAAAGTAATTTTAAGATATTGGTGATTTTTAAAGGATTTATGTATGGTTCATTAAATATAATCTTTTATTGTTGACTTAAATAAAATAGTGCAATACGAGTACGAGTAGATAATGATGGCATTAAGTCTGCCATTTGTACTTCCTTGTATTGTGCGATAAAGTTAAAATAAATAATTAATTTACTCTTTTGTCTCACTAGTTAGAAAATTGCATATTTCTAATATGAAATATGCGTTTGATAGACGCAGTTTTAGATCCCGTTATTCGATATTTTAGTTTAATCTTCATATGCATCTTATTAGCAAAACAAACACTGAACTTCAATTTTGTTTTGGTGGTGGGTTTGCAGCTATACTACGTGAGTATTAGGGTCTTATAACAAGCTGTGACGTCAGCCAAGATAGTGGCTACTTGGGGAAATCTTCTGACAGCCGAGAACTGAGGAAAACACATTAAATTTGTTAAGCTTTTTTCAATTGTTATTACAGCCCCTTATCGCATTAATACATATCGCAAGAAGTTAATCAATCATTAAAAGATAGACTCACAAATGAAGTGAAGAGAACCCGTGGGCCGTAATACATACAAAATGAACGCAACCAAGGTAATTTATTAAGGCATTTATAGTGCGTAGGCGTAAGCACTAGGTTTGTGTAGAAACTGTTCCTTTCAGCCGCTGTTATTACTTATTCTACTTCGTTTACACTATATGCCTTATTTTGTTCTACATAGCTTTTTGTTTACTTATTAGTTTGGTTTTGTTAGTTTTGTTTTCTTTGTTCTGGTTCTTTGTTGTCAAAATTTGCAACATTACTTTTACAGTGATGTTGTATAACCGATTGTGAAATTGTATGTTTGTTGTGTTGCAAATTTTATAACTGTCTTACTTTTGATACGTACGTATGTCACTATATAAGTTCTTGGTGGTGATAAAGATTGCGAGACTTTGCACTTAGTATTATTTACAACTTCGATATATAATAACAAGTGGTTTAATTTTTCTTTTACAGTGCCTACACCGAATTTCGTTGTATAGGTAGGTACTTTATTTTCGATTGTTTTCTATTGGAATGAGTGTCTTAGCTCTTAGCGATACTTAGCATCAATACAATTCTAGTAGCATATCGATTATCGAACTTATTGGTCATTGACACCTTACAGGTCGTTACCTATAGTAAACCGTTGATTGTACCATTTATTTAACAGCCGGAAGGAGCAGGCAGGGAATATTTGCAATTCGATTTCTAACAGAATGAGCTTAGTTTCTAACTCTTAGTTTCTCACCGCAGGCTGAGCGTCCATCGCTGTTCGAACAGGCTGGTGCAAAAGCGACGTAAGCTGTTAGTCTTGTAAATGCGGGAACCAGGAAACTTTGGCTCATTTGTTTAAGCCAGGTAGTGGCCAAGACAAAGGTGAAGTTTTATGTCTATGTATTCGTAGTGGAAAGTCGCGTTCAAATAGCCCATTACATTACCCATGGACTTTCGTATCGTTTTATTTTTTTCACTTTTAATGATGTTATACATATGTAAATATATAGCTTTTCACTTTTCGGCTGGGCTTCCTACCAAAATATCTGCTATTTGCAATTTAAGAACATGTAGATCTTACATACAACTGACAGCAAGGAAGAAAAGGTGCCACCCAGCTATACGTGGTTGTCATGGAAACTATTTGATTTGTAGTGTCGTTGTCGAGGCTGCACAATATTTTGATCTTGGTACTATTTCGATATTTTTTTTTTCACTCAGATGGTCAGTGTTAGTAGGAGTAGGAGGGTAGTGTTCTGCAATGTAGGGGGTTCATCCCGTTTTTCCCATATGGCTTTTCCCATAGGGCGGTGTATCCCTTCCAGTCTGTTCCGACTTCCGATACCTCAGGTCACTGATCCAAAGTGACGGCAATATCGACCGTGACGTGCGAAATAGAATAAATGCGGGATGGATGAAATGACGACAGGTCTCGGGAACAACCTGCGACCTGTGCCTGCGACCCACGAATGCCCCTTAAACTTAAGGGCAAAATCTATAAAACGATCGTAAGACCTGTCGTAATGTATGGATCAGAATGTTGGGCAATGAAAGTGACGGATGAAAGGAGAGTGCACGCAGCTGAGATGAGAATGCCGAGATGGATGTGTGGAGTGACGTGACCGTGTGGACCGGATTAAAAATGAGTATATAAGGGGAAGTTTGAAAGTGGCACCGGCGACGGAAAAGATGCGCAGCAGGAAGTTAGAGCTTGGTATTGGCATGTGAGATTAAAGTCATATAGATAAAGTAATGTTAGGGATGAATGTTTAGGGACAGAGCAGTTGCAGAGCAGTTGTCAGGCCAAAGAAGCTATGGATGGATTGTGTGAAGGAAGACTTGAGAAAGAAAGGAGTGAGTGCTGAGATGACGAATGATAGAGGAGAATGGAAGGAAAAAACGTGTTGTGCTGACCCCACGTATAGTAGGATAAGGGCAGGGAGATGATGATGATCAGTGTTGGTAGGAGAAAACAATGACTAATTTAATGAAGACTTGTCTGTAGATTTCAACGGGTACTAATCAATGAATGGCATTTTGCCGTCTGTCAAAGTAAATGACAAGAGCGTAAGAGTTTTAAGCAACGGGCGCTAGCGTAAACTGAGAGAGCATTGAGAGAATTTTAAAACGCGTTAATTCAGAATTAAATATCGATACGTAACATGATTGTTGTAACAATGTTGCATTGAGATTATTGAGAATAAATACTACAGCTTTGTTACGCAGCTGCTGCTGATTTGAACGTTTTTTTGACCCCACTATGGTGAACCAATAAGGGCATTGTAATTTTACTAGTATAACATGTAGATTGCACAATCGAACAAATTGGGTATGCACCCTGCTATGTACAATTTGGATGGCAGAGTGCATAGTTTTTTCTTGTGCGACTGTCGTATAACTGCATTGATTAATGTAAGCGTGTAACATAGAGATCGTCTTTATTGTACAGACCCGCGTCTCTCATCTCCTTGGATCCTGCATCGTAACCGTTGAAGCAGTTAATTTAAACGTCCGTCAGCCTTTTGTAACCAGACCTCAGCGGCTAACGAACCCTGAGCCGATGTTTATGTTTATAATGAACCACAGTTTCATTTCATTAGTAGGATGGGTCTTTTGTTGCCCGAGTTTATGTCCAGTCAATATATTAATATTATAGACTATTGGTGAGGGTTATGATTACGAATATAATTATTTGTAATTTATCACACCTGTACCTCTAGCACAACTGTGTCGCGCAACAAATGCTACCTATCTCTTTTCACTCCATACGGTGTGACAGTGACAGGTGATGCTCTGTCGCGCGAGAAACGAAGTCGCGGGCAGTTATGCTAGACAGTCTGGACTTACTGTGTAAATATACATTATAATTTTGCGACTGAGAATCGAACACCTATACAAATTCAACGCCTTCGGCAAAAAGGGAACGAGCCACATCCACATGCATATAAACTAAGTAGAAGAACGCACAAGTATCTGAATAAGCCTTACGCCCCTTTGCAATTTAGCTTACTTACGTGACTTTTTCCCTTTTTTACTGGAGGCACTGAACTATTACACTACGCTTTTTGATGATTTCAAATGTTTTTTTTTGATATGTAATAAAAAACAGCTCTTATTATTTATTAATTATAAAAGTTTCTAAGTATACTTATCACGAGAATATACATAGTGATGAATATGCCTACAATGAAAATACTTACTATTAGTGTTTTTGTCTGAATAAATATACATCGAGTTCCTCCTTTCTCATTATAATCTTTAGATAGATCAACTCAACTCCTACACCTCTCAGACTGTAGGTATGTTCACTTGAAAGGCATCTTGATTACACAATCTTATCAACAGCCACTTCATGTTATCTGTCGTTATGTTGCACTGATAACAACGATCGATTATTTTTGTTACAGGTAAGCACCAGTATTGCAGATTCATGTGATTTTGAAGAGGTACGGTAAGGGCGAGTAAAATTCTTAACAAAGAAGATTATTTTGCAAACAAGCAACAACGGCATTGTCGGTTAATCTTATACTTTTTAGCGCTTCGAACAATATGCGACTTGAAAAGAAGAGTCACCGCAAGAAACTACAGTTAGCCCAACCCGTTTCATTCCATAATTTTCACCGCTATCAATAGAACTAAAAAAAACAACAAAATCTTAACAACACTAAATATCTTCTAAACCAACCTTGGCTGAAACATTGTACTTTCCTACAACGCGGTCGTTGTGCAAAGTGCAGTTTTCGCGTGTATCGCGAATCTTTATTGTTTTAGTACGGAGATAACAGCGCGGGCGCAGGCGAACGGTAGTTGATGTTTACAGATCCCGCCAGATAGGACTGCCATCTGTACAATCGAATAACCAAGACAGACGTTTTAAATCCTGATCTGGTGCTTTTGCTTTCTCGCTTGAAGTTAATATTATCTCGAGACATATTTTTAAGTAAATGTTGATAATCTGTCGATATATTCGTAAACTTCATGCTCTTGTTTTTTTATGAGACTTATACGTTACGTGCCGTAGTTATTTTATCGCATGGGCGATAACTGGAGTTGAAATCAATTTAAGCATCGGAAAGTCAATTGTGATACTTTTTTACCTAACGCTTTTTAAGTGGGTGCATTTTTGGGCTGTATTAAGAGTATTCATGTTATGAACTTTCTTACATTTTCTAATTCATGTTTTAGTGTCTTTCGTTCTCGGTGCGCCCGTTATATGTGTTACTGTTTTACTTATAAAACTGACTGTGTATGCTCCACTCCATCACACATACTTCCTTAGAGACTGACAGTACGCCATGTTGAAACGTCATATAAACATACGAGTTAGCACCGCACGTGTGTCCTTTTGTGATGGACAGTAGTGCAGTCGGCACCCGGCGTCCAGGCAGTTCCCACGGCTCGTGAGAGCGATGTAACTAGATACAAATGTTTGTGCGTTTACGGGATCAATGTCAACTATATGACACTTTTGTTTGTTGGTAATTGTCATTAATGGACATTAAAATAAATTGTTTTACGAAATAATCAATATTTTATCCAAATCGGTGATACTTTTGTGGTTGTGGCTTTATTCGTAATAGTGCTGAATAAATGCATAAAAAAAATATTCCAAATTATATGTGGAGGCCAGTTTCAAAATGATTGCATTCTGTAAGTACCTTAATCCAATTAGTTGGTCTGCGTTGAAAGTAAAACGCAGACTTCCTTAATAACTGAGTACATAAATATTTTGTTCTGCAATGGGCTGCAATATTATAAGTACCAGTCAAGTGTAGTTCAAATGTCATTTCGAAATAAGTGAGTTTTAATTATTTCCCTTTTACAATACTGCAAAGGAAATGTATCTACATAATACATAATCTTAAATTACCAGTAATTATAAGTAACAGACAATTTACTGTCTCATTTTCATCTAGCACTTGTACGGAACACTATCTTGTGGTTACGAAAGCTCGTAAAAATTAAGAGTAAAATTTCCTTTCACAATCGTTAATTTAATACATATTTTAAATTTGTAACACTTATTTATACTAAGTAATAAACAAACACAGGAGTGTACCAAGACTTACTTAAACGTGTCAGGAGATTGTTTTCTTTTTCTTGAAAATAATACATCTGAAATTCAGGCGATTTCTGAAATGCTTATGTTAATTTTGTATAAGTCAGGGAAACCCGTTTGAATTTATTTGCTCATACCATACAAATGCATATTTTTTTTACTTGTATACTGCCTAGCTGTTGGTTTATGTAATTCGGAAACTATTTTCCACTAAGTTATTTTCGCATCAGAATTCTAGAAGAAAGGCTCGCAACACATTCCACTGCATGGAGAATAATTTAATAATTAATTGAACGGAGAAAAAAATAAAAAGAAACTGAAAAGTTGTCAAGTCTAAAACTAGATGATGTGTGTGCCATCAAACGTCGCGGCACAGGAAGCTGCGGGACACGTGTTCGGTTCCCGGACCGGCCCTCTTCCTCCGACTAACGAGCCCGACTAAATGCGGACCCATTGTTTCCTTCTAATGGGTTCACGTGGTTACTGCAGATACTATTCACATTGAATGTTTTATTGTTTTATTATTATGAAATCATAGAAAATATAAATAGAGTAATGTCTCGCGATTTGGTCGTTATGTTTAAATTTCAAACTGTTTTAGTGATGCGATGACTGCGAGGAAATGAAAGCAAGGAATCTCGGTCCAAATTCAATGTTGTGTTTGTCGCAGCACATTCAAAACTACATAATATGTATTTAATATTTTATTTATCGTAGGCTTGAATATAAATGGTTCAGTTGTGCCAGGTTCGTCAAGTTATAAATCGATATACATAGTTATACAATTACCGATCGATGACCGCTTTCAAGTTTAATTTACGACCATTAATCGGACGGATGTGTGGAATCGATACTTCCGCTTCTGACAAATAGCAATCATCATATTCATAATTGTCTCGATTCAAAGTTTGCAAAATTACTTTCTTTTGATTTACTTATAGGTATTCTTACATGTGATCCTGTTTTTAACACCTGGGTTCTACATAGACATACATCATTATTTTCATTATGGGTCCAAACTGTTAGTTTAGCAATGCAAATGCTAATTGAAAATAAATTTGGGATTCTCAAGGAAAATGTTAATTCTAAGTAATATTTTTTTTATTGCCTTAGACTGGTAACATTTTACAGCGGCGTTTTCATGACCTCTAACAATAATCATTTTAGTCTACTTCTAGCCCTTCACATAATACTTTGATATTCCTACCAACTGTGTGCATGGACACGCTTGCTGTAAACCAGATTATAGGATCAGTGCAATTGGCCGATGCAAGAGCTCCGCCGCCCCATTTTATGCGAATAATAATGTTACTCGTATGACAGCTCGACAACCGTAGACAAATCGGTAGCTAGCGTAGAAAGGCTATAACTTTCAATATGTGGTTGAGAGATATTGCACACAGTAGTGATTAAATGCCAGGGTAGTGTATTCGTGCTAGCGCATACTGTTAAATGTGTGACACCTCTGTGACAGGGTAGAATGGCGTTCTTGTGTCAGAGACAAAAATCCTCTTTAAGTCAATGCCAAATTTTGTTAGTTAATTTCACAGCTCTACATATTGGTCGTTTTGTTTTTATGGAACTCTTATCGTTGCGTTATATATCCTAATATTGGATAATGATTTATTGTTTTTATCGTGACCTTATCAGGAACTATCACCGCGGTCTTATCGATTTTTCTGTTTACCGAATCGTATTGCATATTCAAATTTATATCATGTAAGAATAAATCAAATAGTTCCGTAACTTTGTCTAAATTGACGAAAACTAAAATGGTGGTTAAGTTCAGTGCATTACAGCATAAATGCAAAGAAAAGTCTTGCGCCGGTGAGCGATATTAAAGTAAACTGAACATTGAACGTTGCATCGAAACCCAAAGTTCTCTAAACATTAAAACCAATAGAAAGTTCACATGGAATTCCCTTCAGAATATTTTTACTTATCTATGTAAATAGGCCGATCGAGACATTTCCGGCAGTGTAAACAGTACGGGCGATGCCGATGAACGTGTCCATTGAAAAGGAAATTTAAAAAAGTCCATGTGGACTCTCGATCAACTTCAAGTGACACTGCTTGTTTGTCTTCATTTTTAGGGTCCAGGATCCATTTGCGGCTATAAATATTTGAGTGTGTTAGTTAGTACACAAAACCAATACTACTGTTTTGGACAAATTATCCACAAAATTAATTTAGCATTATCATTTACCAACGAACCTACTAAAATTAACAGATAATGGAAAGAATCATAAAGCTATAACTCCAGACGTTTTAGCGAACGAATCCTTACATTTTAACGATAATGCAATACTTATTTAATTCGAAGCAAATTGTAGACATGTTTACGACGTAGCAATGAAGAAGAAGTAGGACAGGTTATTATTGTTTCATTTGCTAAGAGGTTGTTGACCGGCTCCACCCCGATTGTAGGGTTAGTTCGCGGGTTGTTCGCCCGGGTGTTAATTGTTCTCCTCAGTAATTACAGAGTGTGGATTGAGGAACAAATAAACGAGGGGGACTATGATTGTTTTTTCTTAGTTGGAAAAGGTTTTTTTTATGTTGTTCATCCTATTTTTCGAACGATGTAGGGAAAATTTCACCAGGTAACTTATAAAACCGGGAAACATTAACCTAACGTTGTTGTTCAGATGGTTGTATCAGTAAAAACAAGAAATATGGATTCGAACATTGTGATCGATACAACCGTTAGGGACAAGAACAATGAAATAAAAACTAAAGTATTGACGTTGATGCATCACCTCATTGGAACGAAACAATGAGAGTTGATGTGACGGCTCGTGCAAATGTTGACAGAGGTCGACATCGTGGGAAACGATTCTAACTTGTTTTTTTTATAAATCAAGATGATCTATTTATAGCATTAGTTTATTCGGGCTTGAGTTTACACAGTAGTTACCTTTATGAATTTAATAGATAATGAAATTAATGAGTAAAATTTGCCCGCATGGGTGAAAAAGTATCCTCTACAGTTAATTGTAATTGAATGTTCAGCTATACCTTATTATAGCATTAACGGTAGCTAATAGCGTTTCAACCGCTCTCACTTTCCTGGTAGAATTATGAAGCATTTCCTCGTAGACTCGTATTACTATTTTAGGCTATTTTGTAGAATACCAGTAGGTACCTGTAGAAAATAACAGAAAATAGTAATCCGAGCCTACAGGAAAATAGTCAAAAATTCTACCAGGAAAGTGAGAGCGGTTGAAACGCTATTAGAATTGCCCTTAACAGTCAGACGAAGGAAAGTGGTCAAGTTGTTTTAGTATAATGTGGCTACAAACCTATACGCCAATAATGAATATGTTATTCAGTGTCTCCAATGTAGATATGTACCATTTTTATAACTTTCTAATAAATACCTTAGATGCCTGTGACAACAATAAATTAAGGTTGTAACTTGGACATAACAGGAAATTAACTGCGTTTACTACAGTAAGTAATACCAGAGGTAATACGTTAAAATGAATTATACAACAATTTTCCGTCACCATACTTTTACAGGATCTGTCCCATTCACTTTCTAGCAGATACTCTACTGGACCCAGTAGATGTTAGACGGTCGCCCTGATAAGGATGACAATCGATAACTTAGCGATACGTGAAAGTTTCCCTCATACTTTTTCCTTGTCATATTCATGGTAAGTTTTTAGGATGCTCTAGAAACTTTACTGCATAAAATTTGTAATTACAAACATTTAGGGATCAGAATAGGAAGTGGCTTATAGTGACCGGGTTATACTAGGTATCTGTAGCGTTATGTAACTAGGAGTCATATTGACATTTGTAGCTGACAGCATGGCAGGCGTGCTCCATTCGTACGCGACACGCGACGGGGCGCCACGTGCCGTGGGCAGGTGGTGCGTGTGTCACAAACCACGGGACACAGCGATACAAAAGTAAATACATGTTTAGGTACATAGAGTTCCCAAATAACAGTGATATTATAGAAAAAGAATGTGCAGAAACGCTCAATGGCAATGATTTCTATCAGGATAACATACATCATACACGGGAAAAATCCTTGACGTGATAGGTTAAGTTTTGTATTATTCCTATATTTTAAAAGTAAATTTAATTATCAACATTGATTGAATTTGCAGATCTGACATGAATTGAATAACTAATACATAGCACTAAAACAGCGTTTTTAAATTTAAAAAATGGTTTGCAATAAATATTTAACCTGCGTGACATTTTCATTTAAACGATAACGGAACATGCAGACCAGATGTAGTTTGCCGCAAACAGGATACTAATTGAAACAACGAAAACAACCTATTGTGTTGTATTGAAACAATGCACCTCGAAACAACAAGTCATAATGTTCCCGAACATTATGACTTGTTGAACTTACTTACCACAAATAAAACAGCAGCTTTCTCTTTCCCACAAGGATTTTTTTCTTGGACTTGGGACAGGGAGCGACGATCCTTAACCTCATTCAACGCCCATATGATTTCCTTGTTGTTGTCAGAACCTTTCTTTTTGTCCTAAGTGATAAGTAAGGTTTAGAGAATGGATTATTAATGGGACCGTGGTTTTGGATTTCATGAAGGTGGGAGAACCGGACTTGGTAAAAATGTGGCTAGCTTATCTTTTCTTTAAATCTTTTTTCTTTTGTGTTTATCAATGGTATCAATGCAACTTTCTTGTTATATTTATTCATAGCTATCCTTTAGTCACTTGCGCCCAAATGGCTCGCGCAAAGAAATGTTATTACCCGCAAATTATCACTATCTGTAATAGCCTATAGTAGTCAAGTTTAATGCCAAGCGATTCCCATCTTTATTTCGTAGGTAAAGGACTCAATTTCCAATGATGGTAATCTATTCAAATACTGGAGATGTTATCAAATGTATAATTCATTGGAATTGCTTTATAATTGCTGTAGCGGAAATTATCAATGGTAAATGGTTGTAAATCTGATAGACCTATAAATAATGATCTATATAAAAAGGATAAATATGTTTTTCTACTCCTGTACTGTTATCTGTCTTTTACTTGGTCACGAACACTAATATAAGAACATACATAATATGAGTTCAGATAAGTCTATACTCTATTCCCCATAACAGCACTAGTGTCGTTATAGTCACTTTACGTTATTGCTAGCATCCACAGACTTCTAAATCTAGGTTAAACTTAGGTCAAGGATTAAGCGCTCAATTCTAACTTCACGATAAAAATTCACAACTACCAACTTAACAAACAATTAAATTCCTACGATTCATAAGAAAAACAAAACTTTCCGAATTAAATTAATTGATGCCAACATAAAAAAAAGTATTTTAATTATCGTCACATCGTGTCACCAGCCATATCAAAAAAAAGTTTACCATAGACACAACTGTCATGCCGGCTGTACACACTCGGAGAGACCGGACGAGACACGCGTGACGTCCATGTATTTTATATTTTTGCCTAGTCGTAGAAAAAGTATTGTATGCAACGTTGTATAATTAAGTCAAAAAACGCTCATTGCGTCTCTATTTGCGATACTCGCCGCATTCGCGGCTCGTATCGCAACTCACGCAATTCGCATTTTTTGAACCTTCTTATACAACTGTTGCATAAAATACTATTAATGGTATAATTTGATAAATAGAGAAAAACCGTAGTTTACTAGCAAAAAGCTTGAATAAGCAAAGATTGATTAATGACGTTAAATAAATGGAAATTAGCAAAAGGAAGTTATCTTCGTTTAGTAGTAGTAGTAGAGTAAGGGCTCTATTCGGTAATAAACTTGTTAATTATAAAGGTACGTACATTTCATTGCCAGGGCCAGGTTATTATTGACCACTCAAGTGACGCCGACGTTTCCCAATTAGCTGATGAAAGCCTATTAACGTCTACATTAGCATTCGCGTGTCTCTTTATAATAAAGAAAAAAACGTCGTCTGGTCATTCACCCTGACCTTTTCAACCTTGCCACTTGAACTGTGAAGGAACAGTTTCAATAAACCATTTTAATGGACCAATAGAGACTATAAGCTCTTATTACGAAGCTTATAAAAGCTATTTCGGTTTGTGTCGTTAAGGATTAAAAAATGCATAAATCTTAACATTCAGTCTCGTTTGAAGCAATTAGAAAGTCGTGTTCTTTGTTCTAAGGGGAAATAAGTAACAAGACGCTATTCATCATGAGGATTGGGAACAGAGTCCTCCACAAAAGTGGTAACGCTGTCTATTTTTGGTTGGTTTACCTTTGCGTTCAGTTTAACCTATACGACTGAACTTAGAAATCCGAATATCTTTTAATCTTACTTCTTTGTCTGTGCCTTTTGACATAGAAAACTAAAACGTGATAGTAACATCTAAAACAGTTAATCTGTTATCATACTTCAATTAATCTGAAATAATTTAGGCACTTGTGCATCTCTTGATTACCTACCTCTACTTTTGTGCTTACCATATGATTTTTATTTTAGCTCACTTACACATGAATTCCTACTATGTACAATTTTACATATACATACATTCTTCGGTGAACTTTAACAGTTATGAGCCTTCTATTATTACTAGGGATCGATTTGATCTTTTACCCTCCAAAGGGTCGTCTATAATTTTCCACCTGCTTCCTTCAATGACCAGTTTTTCAAGTCAACCGTTTTTGCTATTTTTAAACCCAGCCTCGCGTCGTATGAAGACTACAGTTATTTTATAAACGGTATTTTAGCCAGGTAACACTTACATATTCATCTGATGAATCGCCATGACTTAGCATCGTGTCTTATTTGTAAATGCTTGTTGTTCCATTTGCAAGATATTCATACACATAACAAATATATGAAATCTCTTCGGCTGTTTCACTTTTGGTCTTACCTTGTAATGTTTAAGGTCATCTAGCGGTTAGTGACTGTCTAAATTTTCGCATGTTGTTTTATGCAAATTATTGCTTCGTCAGTAGGTACACACACTTGCCTAGTACTTTCTATTGCGTAAGTAAATTGGCTCTCTTATTTATTTCCACATCCACTATACTAATACTTGTGTTTTTTGCGCATTCACAGTATGTTATATTCAAGTGTCGCAGTTACTGGTGACATCGTTTGAATGGCACTTGTCTTCTGAAGTGGCGATAGTAAAGAACTTGGGATACACATTTAGGAATGCAAATATCTTTACTTTCTTCGTTTTTAACTGAAGCAGATAGTAGCCAGAGGTTTTACTTTTTTTGATAAAACATTTTAGCTCCCTTATTTATAAAACTTTACTCTTTGTTTTAGTAAAACAAAGAGTAAATTGTAAACTGTTTAGTAACTAAACTTCTACAGTGCAGTTGGTAGTATTGGCTGATTTACTATATTCTCGGACTGTAGATATTATTCCAACTGACCTGTTTCCCGCGAACAGGATGAAGCAAAGCATACTGCATCATTTATTTTAGGCATGTAACTGTTTCTTAGTCATTGTTTAGTCATAATTTTGCTAGTTTATAATGTGTCTTTTTGTAATATACCTGCACTTATATATAATTTAATTAAACAATGTCCTTTAAGAGTTTCTATCCACAGCTTCACAGTATTGTTTGAAAAGAAAGTTTCTTTTTCTTGTTGCTGAAACGTTGACACATTCTGAACAATAAAATGTTGTAACTATTGTAGGAACGTTGAGAAATTACGTTCATCACTATATGACGAAGCGTTGTGTGCTATTTTTATTCTACCATTTCCTTTTGATTACTGGCGTTTGACTAAAACTGTTCAATACAATATTTTTACGCATCTATTCAGGCAGTAATTTGACGTTTCACTGCTTACGTGACTTTCCTCAGATGCGCAATGTCTCACTTTGAGGTTTGCACATGATGTCACTTGACGATAAGTATCCGACAGCCGATTATCATTGATTGGATAATTTGTTTACCTTTACACGCGTCAAACTTTACAAAATAAACATTAATTTAAATCTTATATTACAAGGAATCTAGAAGATGAGTTACCGGCTCCACAAAAGTACCTTGCTTTATCAATTTAATGTTAATCAAATCCGGTTATAACATAATCCATTTCTTCTAAAATGAAATACTCGCGTCATTCATATAACAAACATAGTGTGAATGACTTCAAGTCCCATAAAACCGTATTTTTTCTGTTGGGTTAATCTTGTAACCATACGAGTACTCACACATATCAGCGATGTAATGTATGTGTCGCCACCAACTAGCTTAATTAGCCATTTAGTTAACTGCCTAGCCTTTTCATTTAAATTTTAGGTTAGGTTTGTTAGTTAGCTTGTGTCCCTCAGAGCACAAATAGAAGCCCCGCTACGAGGGGCTTCGTCGACCTGTTGCTGGCGGGTCATAGTTTAGTGAAAAAGACATGGCTGGCTGATTAAACCAGTTGGCTGCGACATATGTCCTATGTAGGTACATTGTGCAACATATAGTGAATTTGTATCTTCCATTCCTCTATTTTAGAACTCTCGCACTAACACACTGTAGCTAGTTGGAATGACTGTTTGCTTAATAGTCTATTTCTCGACGTGAAACATACGTTTCCCATTTTGTATTTCGACGTTTGGAGGTCCTTTACACCTCCAAAACATAATGTTTTGACAACGGAGACTCCTTACATCTCCATTAATTTTAGTCTATGTTTGCCTATTTTCTATATTTTTTATCGTGTTTTGACGCCTAGAGACCCTTTACATCTCTAAAAATGTAGTTTTAAGTTTTGTAATGTAATGGATCCAGAGATTATATACGTCTCTCGGTAAAAGGTAAAAAAAACTGTGCCCAGTTATTTGCTTGTTGCATTTTATAAATGTCATCTTATGTAATAATGTCACAATGGGGATGACGACTGGGTTAAAACTATATAATTTTATTTAGTCCGTCAGTTAGATTATGGAAAAATATGGGACACGTATTTTTTGGTTTATCAAAATACTAAAAATCGACAAAGTTATAGATCATCAAACTTCTGGAGTGGGGGCTTGTGACGTCACTCCTAGGTGAAAATTGTACCTAGGAGTGACGTCAATCGAAACTTCTAAGCACTGTATCTTTGTCATTTTTTGTTTGTCAAACAAAAGAAAAAATACGTGTACAATATTTTTTAATAATCTAACTGACGGACTAAACAGTTTTTTTTTGTCGTCTAGCCCATTGTTGTAGAGTTCTTCAGGCGCTTCTTCTCACCAGAAGGTCATCTACCGAAGCGCCAAAAGAAAAGAATCAGACATGTAAAAGAGACCTTGAGGCCTACTTACAGAAATAAATGAGTTTGAGTTTGACAACTAAAGTAATTAAGGCGTTTCATGAATACGTCAATCTAATTGAAATAAATTTACAGCGATAACATTTCTACAACAGCCTAGGAATCAAATTGCTTACAGTAAAAACCACACTCGCTGCCTGCACATATAAGTAATCTATGACATCACAAATTCACAGAACACAAACGAGGCTAATATTTGAGATGTTTGGAAACTGTCTATTTGTATTTTTAGCGTTAGACAACAGACGTCTTATTGCTAAACAGCGTTCCTTCTTCAGCGTTTCTATTTCGGTCGCCACCTACCTATGAATTGCAACTACATAATGTGGCTTATTATCATCGCATAGCTATAAGTGGACTAATACAAAATATAACGCTCCTTTCTTCGAGCTTCCTTGATGTTGATTTATACTACCAGGCCATCACGCATATCTCGTTAATTTTTAACGGGCTCAACTGTAAAGCAACCGCGGTTTCTGTCTCTTGTCATGAGTTTTTGCTATTCAATTTCGAACCTTGTGTGAACAATATTGCGTCTTATTCTTCTTGTATATAATTTACAGAATTTGATTTTAGATTAAAAACAGCAAGGCGAATTTCACAATGCCTCAAGCAAATCGTTAAGACGATTACAACGTAGCGGTCTCGCGTGGATAACGTTTAATTATAACGCACTGTCGTTAATTGTATTACCGATGCTTTTGAATAATAACAGTAATACAACGTGGTTAACTTGACGCATGAACCAATCAACTGTAACTAAGTATAAACTCACCTACAGAGGTATTATCATAAATTTAACTAACGTTCGAGCCTCGTATAGTCTCGTATCGTTATAGACTGCTTTCGTTTTTAGAGCCACTGAATTGTTATTGATGTTATGGAGATTGAAGACGTCAATATCGCTAGCTGATTGGTGCCATAATTTATAGTCAACTTTAATTTCTTTTCGTGTTTGGCTAAGATTAGTTTAATTTGCTATTGATGGATTGGTTCTTTGAAATCGTTATTTTTGTCCATTTTATATTAGCATTTAATATTATGTTGTTATGTCGTTACAAAACAATGCCATAAGTTATATCTTATAGGCAAAAGTTTTAATGTATCGCAAATTGTCCTCTGATTCAGAGGCATTGTGTAAACTGTAACTTTTCCTTATCATTACGGCGCTGTTATCGACACTTAAACTTGTCTCGATACTGTCATTCAGCGTCCTGCTTTCTGCATTTCTTTTGATCGAACTAGAAATAGTATATTTTTCTTTCTTTTACAGAATCATACAATTTATGTTTATTTAGTTGCTTTCGAGTACAGCGATTTAACAGTTAACTTTTTTATTTTTAATATGTCAAGACTTCCATCTTATTTTAACGAACTTGGCAGTACATACTTACAAATAAAGTAAGCTATATACACATAATTTAATCGTAGAAATTTTGTGTTTGTTCGCGCATCACACAAATAGGTATGTTAAGTAATATTTCCTTAAAATATGGTATGCATTATAACCCTGGTAAAAATAGACTTGAGTAATTAAGTGTTTTTGTTTTTATAGTGTAAAATCACGCTAACTGAGTTGCAAGATATCTCTAATAAATAAAGACGTCTCTTATTGATATGAAATCGATCTCACATTTTGCATCCATTCATTTTACTTTAATACACATAATTTAATCGTAGAAATTTTGTGTTTGTTCGCGCATCACACAAATAGGTATGTTAAGTAATATTTCCTTAAAATATGGTATGCATTATAACCCTGGTAAAAATAGACTCGAGTAATTAAGTGTTTTAGTTTTTATAGTGTAAAATCACGCGAACTGAGTTGCAAGATATCTCTAATAAATAAAGACGTCTCTTATTGATATGAAATCGATCTCACATTTTGCATCCATTCATTTTACTTTAGGCTCATTGGCATTTATACCTTTTGTTATTTATTATTTAGACGCTACGTTTTATTGTACTAGTCGATACATTCTAAGAATAACTAATGTAATAACCATGAGTCTACTATGTAGTGAGCTAGCAACCGATACTGTGGGAGGGAGAACATCTGGTGTAGGATTTATTATTCATAACCGAATAGGGAATGATGATGTGTAACGGTCACACTTTTTTTTAGGACTTATTCTTTTTATAGACGTTCATTTTTATTATAATTGAATGTTACAGCAGTATAATGAAATAAAACGTGTTTTTTTTTATATAAACATTTGTAAAATAATAAACTAATAAGGTTTTCTTTTTTTCCAGGTAAGTGAACTAAACTGATTTTCTGAACATCAATCGACCAACCCTCAAAAAATCCTACGGTAAGAAGCAAATAAAATCAAATAATCTTTTTAGCTTATGTCCTAAAGTTCTGTCAAATTTGTTTAATATCCAGTAATTACTCAATTGCGAGGTGTGGAGACAAATTGGTGTCTATACATTTTCTCTTCTTTTACATCCAGGGAACTTTAAACTTAATCGCCGTACGTTTTAAGTATGTTTTGAGTTGGAGATGGCTTAGCCGTGAAATAAACCAGAAGCTAAGCTATTTATTCGTGTCTCGTGTCCAATTACAATAATAATGAATCGCTACCGACAGCGGTGTTTGAGTAAACGCCGACAGTCACACCGTCATATAACATGCGATGTGAGCTTTCTGAACGTGTCCATGAAAACGATTTTTATTTACTTACACTGACGGATAGCTAAATTACAGTTTACACAAATGGATCTAGCTAGAAGTTTTACATATGAGTTCCTTGCACAGTGTTGGTAAGGCAAGCAGTAGGAATTAGGATAAAGTTTTGTATGGAACTCCTGTCGCAAATATCGCTAGTGTTAATAATTAAATGAAATTATATCTATATGATTACAGTTCAGTAATAGGTACAAACAGATTTTATAGGGCGTAGACTATTTTCATAAGAATGAAAGATAAGCTTGGTGATTTACATAATAATAAAGGACACGATGAAAATTGTAACGCAATTAATCAATTCAACAGCTGCTTACAAATTACAGGTCGGTGTGACGCTCCGCCATATTTATTAAGTAAATTGTCGCTACAGTTAGCAGGGCGGTCGTTTCTCGCCATCAGATAGCCCGCGGGCGACAGCCACAGAGTAAAAGTGTACATTGAATTCATCATTCACAATTTTGTTGTCAATGCAGTATCCGACATTAATCTTGTGCATTCAAATCTCCGCTGTGGCGATTAAAATAATAGCTATATTCAATTTCAAAAATGTAATAAGGGAAAGTTTATCATTGATGTTAGAAAGCATAATTATATCCCTGTTTATTAATGGAGGCTGGTTAGCGTTTTGGAGAATATGACATCCTGATTTACTTAAATGCATTGAGTTAATGAATAAATAAGTAGATAACAAAGTTAAATATTAATGATACAGTAAAGTACCCACGTCTTAATTTTCTACTTAGATGCGCAAGACAACAATTGAGCTTACGTGTATACTTTCTTGCTAATTGATAATAAAACTAAAACGAGATCGTATAGTGGTGTCACATCTTGTGTAATCTAGCTTATTGTTATAACTAAATTGGCCCGTGGAGAGTTCAGTGACAGCAGTTTAGAAGTTAGAAGTGTAACGAACGATACTCGTGACTCAGGCATTTGTGCTGCAGATAACCCGGGTGACTTCATGCCCCTGATCTTGTTTATTCGGTAATAAAAACGCAATGAACATGCTCGTTCTGTTAACATGTGGTGGTTAATTGTTTCGCTTACGAAAGAACACATACTTCAACTCACTAATCCCAGAATATCGTCGGCATTGTAATCTATACAGTCATGATACAGGATGTAATAAACAATTTGAATTAAACATTTCCATAGTTCACAATACCATTCGCTTAAATAAATATGATGAAAATAGGGCACTTAGCGGTTGCATTGTAACATTGGAACTGAATATGAAAAATTCTCTTTAATGCGATAGGATACATATACCTAATTAAGTGACAATTTGTGCTAGATTTCTTAAGACTAGCAGGCAATTTACGCTTATCCCAAAGGTGAGAATCTCTTCTTTGTTTCGCTCTTGGCACAGCGGTCGTGATCATGATTGGGGAGGGTTGGGGGCTGTCATTGCCGGCATTACAATGTCTCGCCATCTCGTCCGATTCGTGGCATTTCTGGTACATTCATACAATGGATTGCTTACAGCAGATTTTATTTGGTTAATCCATGGCATGGGCGTCCTGCCACGCGGTTTAGTCCCTTCTCTTTGCCCTAAAACACTAGAAAGGGTAAGAATATGCGCCTTATTCGACTCAAAATTCGTAGCGTTTCAATGTTACAAATCGTAACCACTAAGTGCCCCGTCTTCGCCATAATTATAGAATGGTTTCACTGCTGCGAATACCAGTTATTTTTACCACAAGTACATCCCAACGGATTCTCACGCTGTTGGCATTTGACCCAATTTTTGCAATTTCATAACATGTGTCGAACTAACGAGCATGCCATGAAATTGATTTTATATTAGCTTGGATACATGCGGTTGCCGTTGGTAAACAAACAAGCGTGAAGTAGGTTGTAAAAACGTTGCCAAAGAGATAAAGGCTATAAAAATTAAGGTTTCCATTAAGACTTTTATTATCATCACTACAGAGAACCAATCCATATTCCTTAAAACCGAGTGGTTTGAATTCAACCTAATAATAGTAACGTTATTTTTTTTATAATTTGTTAGGAGAAATTTTCTATACTTCCTCGTTCTTGATGCTTAATGATGATATCACAAATCAATAAACACTTACCTATTTGTGAGCTCATCGCAGACATCACGCATCTAAATGTAAGTACTTATGCTTAAGTACATGAGCGAGCGTATTATCATGTAAACTTATTTGCTGAGCGTTGGGTATACATACTCAAATCAAACTTAAAACCCAGTCACATCTTTGAAATATCTTTTCATTTGCGTATGAGACTGAGTACCAATGGCGTGGCGTAAAAGATATCCTTGGGCAAGCCGGTGTTGGTTCGGCGTACATTTTCTTTAAGAGCTGTAGAATAAGGTGGTCAAATGCCTGATATTAGGCAAGCCGGTAGGAATCGAGTTCTTTGGATGCCACGCCACTGCTGAGTGCATATAGTAGTTCCGATTTAATTTCTATTGTTGTTTCGCAGTCAAACGCAAAATCACCACCTATATCAATCAAGTTACTTCACACACACTAAATGTTCCATCAGTCGGTACATTAAAACTCAAATCGGACCATCGTTAGTCTTTTATTAGCCAAAGTAGGGCGATCTGCGATTTATAGCGGAGCTGCGCGTGAGTTCATGAGATGACTATTTTTTATTTATAATAGGCGCAAGGTCGCTGGAACTGTTCCAGATACTTTTTCGCTTTGTTTTGTTTTTATAGCGTTTAGTTTTATGAGCTAAGGGCTCTTTGGCGTCATAAATGTTTCGATACATTGCGATGGCCACCTACGTAGATATGATAGAGAAGGGATTAGAAATTGTATGATTCTAAATGTATTGTTCCCACCACAGAATACATGTTAACTGTATGTAGTACTAGTATGCATCTACGATATCGACGTGATTACGCTTTACTATATTCAGCGGCCTGAGTGAACTTGTACCAGCTATAGAGATAAATCACCACCCCTGTCATGCAAACTGTATCCGGGGGTTGGGGGTTACTTATATCTGTAGGTAACTGTACAATATTCCTGTGGCGCGGGGTCAATAGATTCGCACCGGATTGCCTACTTTTAAGGCTTTCGAAGTCTTTCGAGGAAGAGGAAGCCGTCTTTGTTCCGGCTTACCTGCACGGATAACCTTGATGCCACGCCGCTGCTGTTCTACGTTCATTAAAGTTAAGTCCTAAATGGGTTTAATTTATCATCATAAATTAAACAGTCCTACCGGTTAGTTGAAGGGTAACAAAATTAGAAAAGGGGGAAATATTATATCACGCACTTATTCTCGTTCCAAAATTAAGATGCGGGTAAATTTTGCCTCGATATACCGAACAGCTTCTATTTATTAACTTGACGAAAGAAGTTCTTAGCAACTTGCTGCAAATGAAACCCACAGCGTTCAAACAAATTTACAGATCGACTAGTGAAATATAAATCTTAGTTGTAGTTAGTGGTGTTAAAACCGTTATCTCCTGTATCTCATGAATCCCATGATGAACGTTTTACGCAACGATCGACACAGACGCTGCGATAACGAAATCTGAGTGATGCCAGTGATCTATCACAGCTGATTGGAAAGCGCTTTGTATCTACAGCTCCAGTACAGGCGAGAAGGAAAGGGATTGTTTCAAATGTTTCATACATCCACGACATTTATGAGGATTTACGAGTGTTTATTCTTGAAGGATTTCTTGCAATGTATAAGAAGTGACGATTCGGCGCGGCCACTGCACTCTATCTGTAAACTTCATAAGCCGTTAAATTGCGATTCATTTATTTATCTTCATACATAGTCCCCGTATAAGATTTGTTGTATCATTTACCATTGATATTAACTGTCTCTGGGCGGTTCTTTGTAGTCTCCTCTGCGGTACACATACATATTGTATAGGGAGCCGTCGTTTTCTACAGCTGATTGTCCATGAATTGGATGGCATCTAGAACTGTCTGCTAATTCGGGCACTCAGTAATAACAATAACTGAACACTTCTCTTAGCAACTGTACATACGGAACAAATGCCGTACTTGACCCCCAACCTTCATGTATTAAAACGTCAAGAGCCGTCTTATTAACAAACGTGTAAGTGAAAAATTGTACGTGTTCTGGTGCCGTGTTAATTTACCGTCATGCGGTCACTTTCTCTGCTATTACTGCTGCAAAGACATGATTAGCCGTTCAATGTTGGGTACGAGTAATTGATTGATTAGTGTTCAGCTTTAATGATGGATGGTGTGATACGTTTACTTCTTTGCCATGTCATGGGCCTTTGTGCCTCTCCGTTATGGGTGGTATATTGACGTCTTAAGGCATCATACACCTTTCTACTTATACCGTATTGCCATGAACATAATATGCAATTATGCATAGTTATGAAGAAGTCTATTTCTATAATAACGATAAGAATGGTGTAGTAACTATGTGTCAACTGCCAATGCATTCGTATATTTATGTATTAGAATAATTTTCTATATCATTAAACACTTTGACTTTTGATATTTATCTATATCATTAAACACGACTAATTTACTCCAACTATCGCAACGATGTCTTTGAAATATTTATGTTTTATGTTCACCGCATATGGATTCATTTATAAACTGAATTCACTGTTTAGCATGGTGTCAACCGCAAATACAGTTTCTTCCTTCCTTATTGAAGTCAATATGACGTCAATTCGCAATTCATCGTTTTTCCTGAATGTTTCCATCACTGAATGATTTCAAAATTAATGTTTTATTTCTGGAAAAATCGTTCAATATAATATTTTATTTAATACTTATAATCTCACCGATCACCGATCAAAGTAAAGCAGCCACTTAAATTCCAACTAGTGACCTCATGGTCAGACTCAATAAAACCATGATTTCATAAATAGGTCGCTATCGTTTTCAAAACTTTAGTAACCCATGATATTTAAGCCAAGGTATAACACCTGTTTCAGTACAAAATGCAACGAGTATATGTTACCTACTATATAGAAATCACAACGTTTACAAATCACGTAGCATAAGCACTCAAGTAAAATTACAGCAGATTGATAATAATTCCCTTCAATTTGGTAGTAAGTTAACATAATTACCTTAATTTTAATGCTCATAAATTCTGTATTACGCAAGGCAGCATGAAAGCGGCAGCTCTGTAACCTTTATATAAATATCATACGCGTACGTTATTTTTTAAAGAGAAACTCAGTCTCGTTTTAATAGCAAAGGGATTTCGAGATGCATTGCATTTTTATTTGTTATTGATAAATATCCTATTTCATAAACGCGTGACATCATCCATGTGTTATTTCATTATCTCTCAGGAAAGTTACCTTATGTTTTTTTTGGACCATAAACTAGTTTACACAAATCATGCCTATTCCTTACTGCACTAATGAAGAAAGTTTCGGATTTATAACGTGAGGAAGAATATGCTTTCTCAACGCGACATGGAGATCACATTATTGCTAATAATTAATCAATCAGCAATGTAATAATGTACCTAAGTCGTAACTCAAACCTTCATCGTAACTTACAGTGAAAGTGCTAAACAAATAAATGGAAATCTCCGAGGAAACATTGGAAATTTTATTCCTAAACGTGTTAATTGAGTGAAGACATTGAAAGCAAAAACTCGAGAAATTTAAGAAAAGTGACACAAAAAACAGATTAATGGCTAAAGAATACTGCAGTAGTTGTGTCTTAACATATGTAATAGGTAAGTATCTATTAAATACGGCTTATGGTATTAGTGATATTTGATTTACAGACTAAAACAATAATAGGATTTGTAGAATATTGATGATATATTGCATAATCTAAGTTTCTTTGCAATGTGCTACGGATAAAAACGATTAGTTACAGTTATATTAGCTGTACTTTATATGACGTAACATTTTCCGCTAATAGATTCCGTGGTTTTCCATAACGCAAGTAACGCCATGCCACAATAAGTAACGCCGCAGACATCCGCCCGGGAAACGCCACATCATGGTGGCCCGCCACGCCTCCAGGACTTTCACACGTCGGCACTATGGGCAAATGCATCAGCATAATGCAGTGTTACGTGATTTTCTTTATGTTTTATGGCTGTGATAAATTATTGTATCGAGATTGAAATAACGCGACTGTTCATATATGGTGGTAAAATGTGAATGCGTAACAGATAAACAGTACTTACTGTTGGGCACATATACATTATGTACTTCTAAGGGTTTACCCTCATTTCACAAAACTCATTTCACAAATGATCATTTAACAAATGACGATTCACAAACTATTCATTTCACAAACATTTCTCAAAATCCTTATTTTATAAATGATTGATTTGATGTACATTCAGCAAATTTAACTTCGGTGCAGAAAACTAGAGACAAAATAGTGTACCTGATGTCGTTTTACGTTAATGCTCGAAATATGCTTCAATGCTTGTATTATGGTCGCAAGATACCTAACACTCCTCCTCGCTTCGCTCGTCGTCGTACCTAATGGTCGCTCTGGAAATATTTTTCTTTATTGGCAGTAAATCGGAAGGGTTGCGGTTAATACACCGTGAAATTTTAGTGGTTGTTTTCCGTTTAAGGGCATGTTCAGTATCGTGTTCTGATTAGGAAAAAGTGGACGAAAATTTTTTTAACGCGAAAAAAATAAAATTATTTTCTATGGAGCAGATCGTTCAAATTAGCCGACCCTCCATACAAAAGACAAATTTTTTTTACGTCAAAAATTTTTCTTCTTTTTCCTAATCAGGACACGATACTGAACATGCCCTTAAACGGAAAACAACCACTAATATTTCACGGTGTATAATTACATATTTGTACTGTGCTGTGACTAACAATACGCAAACAACACAAAATACATTTATAATTTTAGATATTGCCGTCGTGTCATATCTTGGCTAAACCAAACTATGCGTTTTATTAAACGTTCATTTACCAAACGTTATTTTGCAAATAGTTGTAATGAATAAATATAAATGAATAATTTGTCAAATAATGATTTGTAATATGAGTTTTTATCAAGTAAATAATTAGAACATTTTGTAAAAGGTTATTTTGCGAATCGACTAATTTGTCATTAGTACATTTGCCAAACGTTTTTAAAATGAAAATTTGTGAAGGGTTTTTTGTGAAATGATTGGCTACTTACTACTTCTAAGATTGTGACTTAGCCATGGTGAGTTACACCGCGAAGTTGTTGCGATTTTATGATATCGGCACATTATAGTGTCATTTCAAATAGACAAGCTTACACCCTCTGCATGACATGTCGACCCGCACTTCCTGCATTTTTCATTTGTGATCCTACAGATACGGTTCATACACGTGTCTTACTATGTTCAGATGTCTCAATTCTGATAAAATACATTGACCACCATCGTTAATGTGAACCATTTAATCTCGACACTCAAAGATTTGCTCAGTATCGAAAATCACTAGATCACTTAAAAGCCTTTTAGTTTTCGGGCCTATATTTTATAATGTTAGAAAGTACGTCATTCGATATAATTTCGTCACAGAAATGGTCGATAGTGGGTCTTGCGTGGGATCCCATGACAGACATTAAATCATTTGTGGGTGACAAATATAATGTAAAATCGAGAGCGGAAAAATTATCTTGATATCTCATTGTTCTGAGGTTTAGATTTATATCATGGCAGTCAAACATTTGATGGAAGCTTTCTAAAATCTCTGTTTTGTGAATCGTTGAACGAATGGTTTATGCTCTTTCGTTTTAGAGACTGTTGTGATATAGAAGGTTTTAAGTTTTGTAAGATAAAGAGGAATGTGGGTTTTTGACTATAAAATATTGAATTGGAGAAAACATTAACAATAATTTTAGGTTTCAGTATTTACATAGTATAATTTTGGGTATTTCAGCTTCCGACGCAACGCACAGGGGGGTTTATAGTTTGAACCTGAAGTTTTAGGTTTGTGACTAATCTGTTTGCCTGCATCATTTCTTTACTAATGATTATATTCCACATAGCATACGCATACGCAATTACCTCGCTTTTTTTCACAAACCATATTTGGAAACGAGTATTAAAGTAAAACCCATTTTTAATGGGTTTTTTCACTTTCCAGTGACGCTTTTACTATATTTCAAAATTAGGTAATTTTGGGTTTTCTTACTCAGAATCACGAACACTATTGATTCTGACCAAGAAAAAAAACTGTCGTCAATTTTCCTTACAATTTGTATGTGTCAATCTTGTGACGAGACATACATATAAACTGTATGGACTCCTTTTTGCGGATATTTATTTTCTTTAAGGAGGTACTCTTGATTTTCGGTAATAAAAACCCAAAAAAGTAAAAGGCAGACCGGAAAGTGAAAATGTATATCTGACAAGGTCAATTCTCAATTAAATACGTTCCCAAATCTTCAGTTACCCTCGCCAAAACGTTAACGACTACCAACTCTAATCCAGGATAACCCATTTAAGTGAAATGCACAATGAGCAATTATTACAGTATACAATCGTAAATCACATTGTAGGTTAGTCAAGGTTTAGTATTGCTCGATACAATACGTGCGCGTGCGACTGAGGCTCATTGTATCCACCAGAGGTCACTGTTGTGACCCTTTTTCCATTACTATTACATTTTATACGTTTATAGCCTAAATCAGATTAATTCAAGCACATAGCGAGATATGAGGTTCAATGTGCAATGTTGCTGTTGTGTGTCAAGGGCTATTTATACTGCATCTAATTTTAAATCCTGCTCTTTATTGCAATTTAACTTATTGTAATAAAACAAGTTAAACGGATTAAATCGCGTATAATTACTACATTTTTAAGTCCTGACGTTTTGTAACCCTTTTCAGCGTTCGTGGTCACGGGTAGGTTGGGACGTTTCCCCAGAAATATGTCTGCGGTCACCTCATTCATCTGGCCCTTTTTCATACTAAATGTATGGAGACAGATGAATGAGTCGCAGACATATTTCTGGAGAAATGCCCGTTGGGGGTTCTTAACTTGATATGGTTCCTATTTTTCTAACAACTCAATTCATTACAAACTTTTTAGGGTTCCAAAGAGTGCCAACTGGAACCCTATTACTAAAGCTCCGCTGTCTGTCCGTCCGTCACAGGGCTCTAGCTATTGAAATGTAATGGGTAAAGACTTGAAATGTTCACAGAATGTGTATTTTTTATTGCCGCTTTACAATAAATAATAAAACCAAAATAAAATTAAAGTGAAAAGGGGGTTCCCATACAAGAAACGTGTCTTTGTCGGTCAGTCACAGGACTGTATCTTTTGAACCGTAATAAATAAATAACCGATAGAGACTTGACATAGATAGAAACTTCTTAGACTTGTCGCTAAAAGATCAAATAATAAAAAGAAAATTAACTCAATACTTAAAGGGGGTCCCGATACAAGAAACGTGCTTTTTTTGGCGTATTTGCTCCATTTTAGTAATGGTAGTAGGTAGATGCTTGATAAACGGCCATTCTCACGAAGTATGTCTGCGGTCACCTAATTACCGCGACGCTGTTTTCATACTAAATGTAAAAGACGCGGTAATTAGACGCAGTCATACTTCGTGAGAATGGCCGATATGTTCACAGAATGTGAACTTCTATTGCCGTTATAACAACAAATTATAATAAGTAACAAAGTAAAGTTAAAAATAAAAACGGGGTCCCCATACAATAAACGTGTTTTCTGGCGTCTTTTTGCTCGTCGGTGGAACAGAACCTTCCGTGTGCGAATTTGTCTCTTATTTTATCTTTGTCTTATCTTTGTTTTTTATTAGCTACACATTTCCTTATATTAATTACTTTCAAAATATACTTATAGGAAACTGCTGAAATATTTTTCTTGTTCTATAATTCGGACGTTTACTAAACATCGGGTTAGCTAAAAAAATTGGTGCCTTTTACTGACAAAATATTTTTTAGATCTGTGTCTGATTTCATAACTTGGCGCTACTGTTATCAGGTTATTACCCTTATTAAATGTTATCTTCAAATGAAATGATTAAGGTTGTGTAATATTAATTTGGTTGGACTAATTTCCGTAAATATATGTATACTTACGTATACACCTCGATCGATTTGTGTAAGATTGTCCCCTAATATTTATTTATTTTTATTTTACACCTTATGGAAGATATAGTAAAATATTGAAAGTTTTGCAGGAGCAAAGTTCCATAATTATCCTGCCCTATTTAGATTTTCGACGAATCCGACGAACACGACAACACAACACGACAATTTTTGATATTCCCTTTTGTCTGAGTTACAGGGAATCCTAGTTCAGGCATAGGTTCAACTCTCTAATTGTATATCTTAGTCTTGAGATGTCATCGTTGTATAGGGAACTTGCACGACGAAGGTGCTGCCAACTGCCAATCTAAGTCTTGTACCCTCTCATACTGGCGCCACATACTATATTTGACATTGACACTTGGAGAGATAATTTGAATTGACAGCTTGATTTGACAGGCATGATAGTTTCCTTTATTGTCCGCCCGTGTCTCTTTTGTCGTTTAGAGCTGCCACCTAGTTCGTGCACGTTCCCTATAATACGTTGCTTAATAATTCTTATTTTTATTCTAAATTTTGGAAGGTACTACATAGTTTAAGAAATTTCCTGTAGCTCGTGTTTGATTTTAACTTCAAATTCCGGTCAGCTATTAAGGCAACTCCGAAAGTGCAGCTGCTCGGTGCGGAACGTGAATGTTTTATGCTTTTTTTAACACGACCGACTCTGGTTGCGCAAGGTGGGATAGCACCTGCATAAATCTCCGGATGCACTCGGCCCCACCACCTTATATTTGCCCATGTATACGCCTTTATCTTCACGTGTTTAGAGAAGATAATTGCTTGTATTAGGTGCAATAAAGTGTTGGTTGAATTCGCTACTCCAGTTGCGTATTGTTTCACCCTTTTTACTCAAAGTTTAAGATGTATTTTCGCTCATGTCATTCGTATTCTGTTTTTTATTTGTATTGCTTTTCAAGGTTTACGTGTACCTACTCTGGGTATTGTCAATAATGACTTAATCGTGACTTTTAGCTGAATGAGTGAAGTGCATTCGTAATAGCAAATGTTATTAACGTCATACATCATTATCATTACGTAAAGGTACTTTATGCCTTTAAACAAATGAATGAAAAATATTGACTTATATTTGTTAAAGCTCTGTTAGTATGCTGTAATAACTAATCCTTATTTTCCCTGTAAATCATTGTTGTTTATGATGATTGATGAAGTACGCCATTTTATTTATCAATGCTTAATTGAAGCATTGATAAATAAAATGGCGTACTTTCAATGCCTTATGTTGTTAGTGTCAAGTATTATAATTTAAAAATTGAAAATAAACTTTCCTCTTGAATACGTTTATTTTCACATCGTTATTATCTTTGAACTACTGAAAAATCAAATGAACGTCATATCGCATTAGCGCCGTGTTATGCAACGCACTCATGCACGAATTACACCCACACCAGTAAATCCAAATTACACCAAAACACACGTGCATACGAGCGTAAGGCCAATTTTGACGGCCCGGAGAAAGCCACATAGAGTAAGCAGATAATTATAACGCTTATGCCTAATTATGCGGTGCCCGTGTGATGTAAGGCGGATAGATTTGACGTGACATGATCGTTGGTACACGTTTTAATTTGCGGTTTAAGGTCTAACTAACGTATATGGCAATAAAGTAATCACATTTAACACATTCTAATGCGCGTGGTATCTATTATCATCCATCAACCATTATTATGAATGTAACTATATGTAAAGATATAAACCATGCAATAGTAAAATGATTTTCATGTTTTAGATATTGCGTGATCTAGTACACTTTTTTACAGTTTTACATCCTGAACTCAACCGACGATTATTTTTCCTTAAAAGAATCAAGTTTTAGAGTTTTCCGGATATGACGCTACTCTGAAAATAAGGTCTCACTCTCAACATAGCATAGCGATTAGTCAGATGTTTTAATTTCGGAGTAAGTGTCAATTGAGAATCATTAAATACAGCTAAATATTAAAAATCTCGAAAGCCCATTCTGTTTCTTAAGACAATTTTAATCTATGGCTAAACTCATGGCAGCAGCGGTGTAGCGGGTGTGAAATTGATGTAAAGACCACCTCGGCCGCCTGGTCCGCTGACCGCGGGCACAGAGTTGTAATGAATATCGTCTCGAATTAACCATATTTGATGGATTAGCGCGACGGGCAGCGCCGACGCATGCCGTGGCTACCTTCTTGTGGGAATTAATTTTGAACGTCGAGCGAGAGGTTACTTTTTATATTAAGCTGGCGTTTGATCCTAGTTTCAATTCCCGCTAAGTGACGATGACATTGACTAATTGAAAAATAATTGAAAGATAACAGTATAATATAGATTACCAGCAGAGCAATAGGTAGCAGAGGTGGTGTAGCTGGAATGAGCTTTTATTCTGACACCGCTGTTCAACAGGACAGTCAACAGGACAGTACTGCCATCCTAGTCTAAAAGGCGACTTTTTGCTATGGAAGTTCATAGTAAAAAGTCGCCTTTTAGACTAGGATGGCCAGAGTAGGTAACTGTAGCGTGGCGTCCAAAGAACTCGATTCCTACCGGCTTGCCTAATATCAGGCATTTGAGCACCTTATTCTACAGCTCTTAAGAAAAATGTAGGCCAACTCTGCACCGGCTTGCCCAAGGATATATTTTACGGCACGCCACTGGTACGTAAGGTCACCTTGGAATTTGCTAGCAGGACAGGGAATATGTGGTGGTGTTGTTGTGCGACTTATGTGTATGGTGTACGTATTGAACGTAATTATGGGTGTTTGTAATCGCTTAATAGGATAAGTAGGATAAGGAGGTTTATAGGTTTTATAGGATGGGAATCTAAGCATGCTGAATGAAACCCACGTGGGTTTCAGCATGCTTTTTTGTTGTAGAAGAACTGCGTTGCGAGACTTGCATCTTTTACATGTAATGTTTTTGATACGATTTTTCTTGAAGAAACTTATAAGGGATGCATGCTTTCAAATTCTTTTTCAGACATTTTCTTTTTATATATTTCATTATTTTACTTTTCTATGAGTATAAAAATTTAAAAGCTAATTTATTTGTTTATTTTCTATTTGGTATGTGGATCAAGAACGAAGCTTTATTGCTTTATTGTGCCCAATAACTTTAAAAGATTTCATAATTGGATATTTACAACCCATCAGTTTGATTTGTAATGTATGGTTGCTTTATTAAAATACAAGCAAAATTTATGAAATCATTCACATCAATTAAATTTTTTTAACTTACTAGAATTTGACTACAACTTCGTCCGCGTCGATTAAAGAAGTAATTAGCATCATTGTTTGTTCGCCATAGCCTGATAAAAAAGTAGGTATTTCAAAAATCCTTGAATTGCCAGCCATCTTTGTAAAAGTGGTTAAAATCCGTCTACCCGTTTTGACTTTACGTTTTTGCTATAAATATATGAAAAAATCTAATCGATATATTTTTAGATTCAGATCTTCTAATAGTCTATTCCAGAGATTTTCATCAAAATAGCTTCCATATCATTTTTGCAACTCATAATGACGACGTAACCATCACAATAGGGATGACGACTGGGTTAAAACGATGTAATTCTATTTAGTCCGTCAGTTAGATTATGGAAAAAAATGGGACACGTATTTTTTTGGTTTATCAAAATATTAAAAATCGCCAAAGTTATAGATCGTCAAATTTCTGGAGTGGGGGCTTGTGACGTCACTCCTAGGTGAAAATTGTACCAAGGAGTGACGTCTCTCGAAACTTGTAAGCACTCTATCCTCGTCATTTTTTGTTTGTCAAACAAAAGAAAAATACGTGTACAATCTTTTTTAATAATTTAACTGACGGACTAAACAGTTTTTTTTAGTCGTCTAGCCCATTATGGAAGTTATTTTTCTCGTTCAGAAGAAATTCATTTAGAAATGTGACAATGTATATGTAACATGCAATTAGCTGGCGGCTGACGTCATTATTGACTAGAAAGTGGAGATTGTTGACGACGTTGAAACCACAAAAAAGTATAAAATATTCTTCACATCATTAGTACCTTGCAAATATTTTAGGCTCGTAAGTGGTTCATAACGGGTTTCCGTGAGTAATAGTTATGATGTTTTTATATAGGGAGCTGCAGCAGCTTGTCTCACAATATCTTGCGAAGTTAGTTATATGGACAAAACAAACTTACTTAAAGTACGATGCTAAATCGCTGGAAGTGCTAGTTTACAAATTACAAATAGTCAAATATGTAGAAGGTTTATACAAAATAAAGAAAAAAAGAGTCAAGATATAACACAAATGATACACGAAACCTTAAAAAAAATAGTAAAAACATACAGGTAAGTAGGTAGTAAAAATTACGTAGCCCTTGACACGCTTATCACATTTTGTCTTCGTTAACTTTTTGGCAACCATTAACAATCCACTTTTATGAGCTCACTCTCAGTTGAAAACCAAATTCGTGTTCCGGAACCTTCCAAGCGTATCTAAAACTTGGCTGGATTTCTAACATGTAATCTGCCCTAAATGTACTTAAAGGCGGCGAGCATTACACATGAGCCAATTAGTTGCGCAACGCTTTCCACATTTTGGCGATACGTTGCGTACATACAATAGCCGGCGTGGGCGGGCCTGACGGGTGTCCATCATCTTAATTGGTGATGGAAATCTTTATGTCATGACGTTAAACGTATTAGATTTACCAAGTTGTAGGAACAGCTTGGTCTTGCCATTGACGTGGGGAATGTTGTGTAAAATAGAAGCCAACTCCATTCGTCATTTAGCCACCCACAAGTTTAGTTAGTAGGGTGATGTGATGCGCAAGAGGTACTGCAATTTTTATTGCCAGTTAGTTGACGATGAAAAAATATTGATGATGTATTAGTTTACGTAGTCGAAAGCGGAAGTACATGAACTAAAAAATAATATTACGATAATGTTACTCCGGTTAAAAATATACCTGAATTAAATATAGACCTCCTAAAGTGATTGATGATGCTTATCATCATTTCATCTTGATCACTGATACGCTGTCATATTATAAAATTTCGATGGCCATCGCTGACCTTTTGACCCCGCGAAAATGTAAATGCGCTTTCATTCCAGTCAGTACATACAACAAACGCATGCATATTCATAAGTGCGTTTACATTGCAGTATCGTGTCATAATTATTTTTTATACAATATACATATATGTAACACAGGAGGAGCTGCCTACACGTAGTCATCCTTTGACTACTCTCATACTTATACTCACTTTTTCGGGACCCGCGCCATAGCGCTGCGGGAAAAACACCTCAGGAGGGAATTCGTTCGTTCTAATTCAGTTGAAATTTTATGGGATTCTGTTTCTATTTTTAAAGCAAATTTTATAAATGTCCTTTTCTTGTCTTAGTTCTTTTTCTCTTCAATATTACTGGATAATCAGAAAATAACATACTCGTTATCCTTTAAATTTCGAATAATTTCGTTCATCCATAGTGTTCAATGTGGTCAACTGGTCAGTAACAAATTCAAATTTACAACGTACGATCGCGATACAAGTTTTCATAATCGGCTGTCGAATCGATTTCAAGTGCGTTTATGGAGAAAGTTATGGGATCACGTGTGAAGGCTTCATAATGTAAGGACTGGATAAGAACAAGTTCGCAAGCTTTGCACATGAAATGATACTCAGTGTGATTGGCTCGACACTGACATTGAAATTGATATCACTTAAATAGCTGTGATATCGTGAAGATGTATATAACATTGATATATTGAATCTAATTTGCTAACCACTTACCAGAAGAGTTTACCACTTTCAAGTTTTCGTAACGAAATAAGCCTTGAATTAAAATGTCCAACCATTATTGGTCCTCAGTGTTTCTTATAAGCTCTTTTGTATCGCGTTCCTGTTTTGCAAAAGATGCATTGCATCCAAATGAGGCTATTGTCAATTTACAACGAAGAGGGTACATACAGGTCTACCTGTGTAGGTATCGCTTTTTCTTTAAATTATTGACGACGCTATCTCCCGATTCCATTTCAATAACCCGGAAGCCCCATAATTTGCTTAACGCAGTAAACTATTTATAATAAATATCATATGAAAAGGGCACTGGTGAAAGCCTGATGAGACCTGTTTTCGCAAAAATCTTTTAGTTTATGGGTAAGGCGACACCGAGGCAATGAAGCGACGCTGAGTTTGTAACACGATATGCCGTTTTGTCGCTGCTACTTAAGTGACTGAGCAAATATTTTATGGCCCAGGATCCGGGCTTTATAAACTATATTCTTACATAAATTAAGACACAGTAAAGACTAAACTGATAAAGGGAATATTAACGTCTAAAGATAAGTCAATTTCAAACAATTTCTTATTAATTGCCCGAAATTGGGTAAGATCGGCATCCGTGTTGATATACATAGGTATACCAACACGGTATACTTTATTATTATTAATTTATCTACATAATTGTTACGCGGAAAATTTCAAACGTAAAACTCATAAATTACTCGTAGCAGCGTCAAGTTATTCTACGAAGCACAAAAAAAGAAAAGATTTAGCACGAACAAGGTCGGTCGATAGCAAGAACTACGAATAGACCATAAAAACGTATCATTCTATCTCATCGAGCAAATGACCATAGCCCATGACGTAATCTATATCGCCAGTTTGGAGTTTTTCACTATGGCAACAACCAAGACGACGTCAACGACCGGGGTAGCCAGCGACAAAAACTGTTATTAATAAGGTATTATTCTCAGGTGTGCTGCGGCTTCGGATTGGACAGTAATCGATCTAGTTTTACTAATGAAGTGTCTTTGTTATGTATGAAATTATCTATCATCATTATCATCAATCACATATTGACCTTGAACTAGCATTAATGGTAGACATTAGGTTTATAAAATTATTTCGTTTAGTTTTCCCTTACATTGCTTTAAGTTAAGTTACAGTGTTTAATGGTTAAAAACCGGACAAGTGTGAATCGGACTCGCCAAGAGGGTTCCGTAGAAATTTGTAAGTTTTAAAGTATGTTATAAATTTTGGTTCCCTTAGTAAAGTAATTTTTTTTATTAAAAATGTATAGTTTTCCTTATACTTGTAGTATAAGGCGGTATTACTTGCCAAAATTCATAGTTCTAGGTTAACGGGAAGTACCTTTTGAATTTTAGCTTCCTTGAGAGTGTCGAAATTTACGTTTTTTGAGGCATAAACGGCCATATCTTTTTTTTACGTTAACTTAGAAGTTTGATTTTTTTATAGCTTCAAGGGGCCATAGGCATGTTTTAATTTAATTTCAACTAGATACCTCCACGCGTTCCCAACATAAAAGGTCTTGACAGACAGACAGACAACAAAGTGATCCTATAAATAAGGGTTCTGTTTCTTCCTTTTGAGGTACGGAACCCTAAAAATCACATAACGTAGGTACATACATATATTGTAGCGCAACAATGAGCACCTTTATTCATTACAGCATCACGAAAGTAACCTTGCCTTTACTGTGTCATTATAAAACCGTTTTTTTCTTTTTCTCAGAACAATCTCCATACATCTTGTAGGTAACGATAACTCGAATTCGATCCATCTCGTTGCCGAATGTATGATTAAATCGTTTTTGTTTCGCTTTTTATTGCTACATGGGAACCAGATAATTTCTATGTATAGGCTATATCGCATTCTACTTTTAGGTGCGTTTGATCGGTGATATTAAGTATTACTCGTTTATTAAACGACTGACATGTACATGTAGTACGCTCTCAGCATCATGCATGAGGAATCGCGTTTTGAAGCTATGTTGTTTTTTTCTTTCCTGTGGCTATTAAAGAATGTCTCAAATAGCAGGTATTTTTGATCTGAGGCTTGCTTTACTATCGCCCGTGGTAAGTACAAAATTTTACGTCTCCCCCAGGCCAGGAAGTGGGATTTTCCGCACGCGTAGCGGACGGTAATGCCAGGTGTGACGTAAAAATTATGTTAGTCCACTTCCACTTACTTGAATTGCTCTTAATTTTCTTTTTGGCAGTAATCAAACATTACGCGGATAAAATACTGTTGCAAATGTTTATTAATTTTATTTTGGTTTCAGGTAAATACAACAGATGCGCAAACAAATATTGAGGGACGCAGTAAGTGTCTATAATTGAACAAATGTATGTTTTGACGTATTGTTGGAGTTTAGAAGCACAATTTTCAAAATAGCGTAACCAATTTATTAAATTATTGCAAATCATTAGCTACTAATAATAGAATCAGTGAGGGTGCGAATGATTAATGTTCGTCGAGACAGTGATCTCCTGCACTAGGGGTTCTTTTCAACATGTATCGATTTTAACTAGACGTTTAAATACTTATATGTATTTTCTTTATCGAAGCCATTTGCAACCAATCGATAAAGTCCCCTAGAATTTGGAATCTTCTCTCTCTCTTTCTCTCTCCCTGTCCGTCTGACATATTTCGTACCTGACAAGCTTTTACATCGACTTCTTTATTGACTCCTTGTATTCAGGTTGGTCTTTTCGAAGTATATATATAATGTTTAAAACGAGGTATTGCAGGACTCAGGACTTATTATGTTGTTTAAATGTTGTGCTGACTTAGTGTGTATATATTTTTAGCTGTAGTTCCATGATGTCATCACTTGAGTCGACGTTGAAAATATAAGTGTAAAGTCACAGGCCACAGCAACATAGAGCTATAATTTATCCTTCAAATATCTGTAAAGCTTAAAATGTTGTAAACGTTAACTATTACCTACTGTCCCGATAGCTGATGTCATATTCAAATATGTAAGCTGTAGTGCACGATCGTTCAGAATGGGTTGGGAAATAGATAACCGCTACAATAAAGATACAGGAATTAAATGTCGATCGATATTGACTCGATATCGTACAGCATACGTGGGCGATGTTATGTATTGATAATATATCGCCAACTCATTGGGATAATCGCTGGATGCATTTTGATGACGTAAGAGATACGCAATAGTTGCGTACACGCGTGGCTATAAAATTGGTGGTCACGGTGTACTTATGGAGGATTTTATATTTGTCCTCGAATGCCCTTTACTAACCAATGTCTATAAATAATTTAGATGATGATATGAATGATAGATGTCTATTCCGTAATACGAGTACTTCATCCAAAAATGTGTGTTTTCATCTATTCATATGTCTTCTGCAATCATATAATTTTCTCTGCTTTGTAAAGTTTGATATGAAAACGTAAAGGAGTAAATATCTCAATGATATAACACTAGACACACTGAATAGCGATCAATAAGAGATTACTGGAAACGTTCTTGCACAGACCGTTTACCTTGGTGTGCATTTACACAGCTGCCACTAATGCCACCAACTGCATACAGAGTACGCAACTAGCCAGTCGGGCTGAAGGATTGTGAATTTTATTACAGCGATGTTAAAGTTCTCACTTAGAATTGGGGAGACATAGAAAAGGCGCATTTTATTTAAATTTACTTTATGAAAGAAACGTATTTCGGCCTCAGTACAGAGGTCACTTTTCATTGCCAAACACATTTCGTATATTGTTATATAGAAGACTTGGAATCTTTATTTTCAGCCGTGACGCAGGTAGTTAGTTATCTGTATAAGGAAGTACTTTTCGCTGAATTTTATTATCGGTTAAATAGAATGTATCATATCAAGGTCGTCAAAAATTGAAACTTACTTAGCCTAGAAAATTAAAGGCCGTGGTACGCTTCAGCAACCTGCGCTAGATTACCTAGTCTTTCTCGATTACTCCTGGTCGATTAAATTGACGCTCATTAATCGAGACAATCGATTCATCGTTCCTGCTTTCACTGTCAGCCGATAATTTTCTTAACTGCCTTTGATTTACAATCAATTTTACGACTGGTTTGAAAACATGCCGATTTTCAATTATGAGTCATCTCGCTTCAAAAATAAATCGGACACTTAATCGATTTAAAATTTCACTTTCCCTTGATGTGGGAGGTCACTAATGTTTACTCTGGTCGGAACAGCTTGAACAATAAAGCGTTTGTACATCTGTTCACGGCCATTACTGGGATCCTGCCGTTCCACAGATGGCCCTTCAATGACCCTTTCCCAACGTATAATAAAGCTACCAGTAATTTGTAGTCACAAGCTCCACCCGATTACATGCCATTTGGCTTTTCATTTGACGTCTCGATTACAAAGCTAACTTCGGTATCATTTTGTGAAATTGCATGTTTCTAATGCGCTTTAAGAAAAATGATTCCATTTATGTAGCGCTTGATATCTCTATTAACCTTTTTATTTTAGTGTCTTTCCACATCAACGCTCGCTTTATCACCATCATCATATTTATCTCTGCTACAGTAAATACTGCCTTCAATTACGTTTACTGCTGGGCCATTCTGTTTCTGTAATGCGGCTGAATTTGTAACAATTATGGCCGATGATTTAATGTTTCAACCTTTATTGCGTCACTGCGTCATCACACTTTACCATCGATTTCCGTTATTCTTAATTCGCTCAGTGTGAATCGAATTCAACCGTAATGCAACCGGTTCCATCATTTCACAATCTAAAATTATTTGTTTACGTATTTAATTACTTCATCTTAATGGCTTTTATTATGATGCTATTAAACTTTCTGATCCGATGTTATGTCACCGGATAACATTTTGAATTGATCCTTTTAAGATTGTAGAGCTATCTTTATGGGAAGATTTTTTCGATATGGTACCCGTTCATATTAAGCAATACTTTGTTATAATACTTTGATCGGTAATAGATTGCTCTTAGCGCGAGCTGCATATCGATACCCTAGTTCACATTTGTACACACACACACACAATTTAGTTTGCATATGTAAAAATAAAATGCTATCGAGGTTTGAATGTAAATTTTGTCCCTACTCACCGGTTTTACGATACATAATTAGAATTATTTTACCAATAAAATTTCTTATTTATAGATTTGTGCACTTATACTCTAATACTCTACTTACAACCATTTTCTTCAAAAATTTAGTACGACTGTGCTCTAGGGTATCGTTAAAAACTATATACCTATATCGGAGTGAGGGATAATGAAAGAAACTCAATAGATCTGTTAAGAACTTTTTGTTTGTCAGCGCGTTACATTGATTTTCTATGACAGTTCTTGAGAAAATAACCTTAACATCATATTTTATTTATCACGGAACCTTAAAAATAGAATCGTTATTTGTAGAGAGGTTCGATCTTCATTAGCCACGCTTGTAAGGGCGGATGTTTCGACAGGGAATTATCTTGTGATGATTGAATATACACAGAGTAGTTGATGGAGATAATGAACTAGGGTGCTTCATGCAATATAAACATTTTAGTACATAATTATTTTCACGAAACATATGTCTATAATCGTTTACTTTAGTGATCGTTAGTGTTTAGCAGTATTTTTATTGCTGTTGTTGCAGTCTTTATTAAAATCGTACTAAAAATTGCCCAACAATATCTATGAAGCTAGGTCGTGTTATTTCTCTTGAGCGTTCAATTTATACTTATGTGCTTTATAAAAATGGAGTCACCATATATAAACTGGTGGCATATTAAGCATGATGTTTTGCGCAGAGGTTCCTTGTATTATTATAACAAGAAATTTCGATATCTCCGTTGTTCACTAACATCTGTTCGTTTCTTTTTAATAAATTCATGGTTTCAGTCATTGTCACAATGTGCGTCTATTTATTGTAACCACGTACTCTGTTACGTCACGGTATAATATGTCCGTCGCCGGGGCGCAGTCGGCCGAGGGTGGTCGCACCCACGTTGCGCCTGCACTATAAAAAATCCCGTGTAATGAATCTGACGCGGTGGTTACGGTCCATATGGATGGAGATTGTTTAATTGATTTTGTGTGTTTAGGTGTAGATTACTAAATATTGTCTTTTTATCGATACACAGTAAATTCCAAGACGAGGTATATATTCTAAGTGACAGAACATGTTTGTTAGTCTTTTTATTATCTATTGTGGGTAGGGTACGGTTAGCCTCAAAAGTAGCTGAACCTATTTGGATCGATTTCAGAGCGTTTCGACTGCGGCAGTTTTTTTCATTCGTGTTCCAGCAAATATAGCAGTAAGCGGTGGTGATCACAGTTAACTTTTATTATAAACGATAGACGGTATCGAGGCTACACATGATTTAATCAAAAGTCGTCGTCACTCGATAGTTGTTTGCGGGAAAAATCGAGTGACACTAATGAAATAAAAAAACGCTGGAAAAACGCCTGAAATAAACCCATTTATATCGTGGCATAGTATAAAGTATCCAGCTACTTTTGAGGCTGACTGTGCGTATGTAGTGTAGTATGTATATGCATTCAAACCAAGAATTTGCTTTTGTATTTTGCTTTTTTAGTGAGCCATTAACTTGTGCCCTATTTCTAATAATCCACAAGCGTAAAAATGACCAATTTAACAAAAGTACGTTTTTATGGATTCATCTCAGCAGCATATTTTAAAAGTTAATTAATTTCAAAATAAACATATGCATTACCAACTATTCTAATTAGAAACACGACTTCGAACATTTTACTGCTCATTAAGCTGCATTTAAAAAACGAATTAGAAATTTAATCAAGCCCAGTTCATAAGCCAACAGCAAACTTTAATGAGCTCCTAAGTAAGCAAGGTCGGTGTAGACAGGTGTATGACTCCAATGCATAATATGTATGTAACCGCGTGTTTGTTGACGTTAATTGACAGCTTGTTGTGACATTTGCTTTGCTCATAAACTTATTAAGGTGTTTATAGAGCCGTAAACTACTAAGACCTTGGATTGATAACTGATTCTTGTGACTATCATGGCATTTGAATAGATTTCGCAAATAGACATACACAGTGACCTTTTGTTATACATACCTAAAGATCCCTTTAGGTAATAGTAAATTTGTGCCCAGGCAGTGCTGATTTATTTGCGTGGTTGAGTGTTGATTTTAATGGACGAGCTTGCGAGTACGTAAGAATTCAGCAATTGCCATTCCTGGCCAGGCAAATATAATGTTTTCTTTGAAAATATAAAAAGGAATAAGTATTTAGACGCTAAACATATTTGCACTTATTAGAATACGCTGTGCACTCACTAATCGAATAAACTTCTTGCCTTATGTATCTCAGTAGGCACAGCTTAGAAGCGAGTGTTACTTTACGAGTGTTTCTAAATTCTTTTGTATATTTTCTACGTGATTTAGTATAAACAAGAGCGCAAGATCCGGTGGTTAGTGTAACGAAGGCTCCGTGACTGCAGACGGCGCGGCGCTTATTACGAGGCCTCCTCGCGCACGCGCCCCGCGTCGTGCTCAGAAACATGCTGCCCAGAGTGGATGCGAGTAAATTATATTGTGTGGAAAAATATTTAGATTAACAAGCTGCGAGATTTGTAGTCACGATTGCGAACATTTATATACTGCATTCTGTAAGAAACGGCTCCGTCAAAACCTAAAAATGAATGATGCTTCGATACTATTGGGACACCTCCGCTACGTTATGTCGAAAACTTTTTAAGTCTCATTTAAGCAAGTTAGTTTTTCAAAATGTGCACCATAATGTGGTGAAATTCCGGGAAAATGTAGTTGCAGATACTGATTATTCAATTAGATATTGTTTTAGGTACTTTATATTATATGATACCAACGTGGAAACTTACGTTGCACACAAGCTGTATTTTAAGAGCACAGTTATTATACCTCCAGTGTGAGCGCTTTAAGAGCTGAATTAGCTCTGATACTTAGGCAAATGTACTCAAATTTAATGTTTAACTACAAAATACCTTTCACACACGTATATAAGCACCCAAAATACGAGTAATCAGAAGTCTCGCGTTCCATCGCGATCGTTTAAATAATCTCATTACACGACTGCCGGCAACTACGTCCAAGTTAAATGACAGATGAAGTAATAGAGCGCAGCGATCCTTCTACCCTATCTGAAATTGAGTTTAGATAACTTATTCACACGATCTTGTAACATAACGAGAGATAGAATCACAATTTAATTTGTACATTGGACGGATTGTAACGACAGATGCAGATAAACCATTTCCTTTACGACGACAAGATCGGGGACAAGTTCTAATGTCAGTTAAATAGTCACAGTCCTATTTAGTACCTATTTCTTTGAATTATTTTCGTGCAATGTTTTTTCTAAAGGTAAGGAACCGACAGGATTGTCTACTAAAGTATGAATGATTTCGAACGCGAGTAAAGTCACGAAACAGTCATTAAAGGACATGTCTAATGCGTTTTTCGTGCCCTTTGGTCATAAATTTTGGTTGTTGTAATCCGACATTCGGCAAGACAAGAGAGATACATTGCATAGCAAAACAACGTGTACCTACTCAGGCGTGCAACCTCAATTTGTACCGTGGATGGTACACTGTCGATTGATGCTAATTTCATGTAATTCAAGGTTCACACTTCGAAGTGATAATTCTTACGGCACATGTTGCAATGTAAACTGGATCACTGTACGGTAAAAACCTAACTGACATGTTTTTGAAGTATGATATCTACTCGTAATTGGCTACTTGACAACTTTTTTTTGTGATATGTTATAGAAACACCTCTCAATAATAGAAATATTAGTGAAAAAACCACTTCAATATCATAAAAACTCACCGAGATACTACAATGTTAAAATCGAAAAGTAATTTTTTGGTCAGCCGTTATTAAAATTGATCCGCAAAAAAAAATAAGCAGTTAAATCATTTGGGCAGCATACAAAGCTTTGGCTGGCAATAAATAAAAATCGGGCGGCAACTCTTGTTCAGCAAACAATTTAAAAACGGTTAACATTTTAACCAATATTAATCTGCTTTTTTTATCATTTGGCTGCCTAATAACCAGTCGAGCTGCAAAATAATAACTTGGGCAGCAAGATTTTACAATTGGTCAGCAGAGAGTTTAATTGAGATATACAGGGTGTCACTGTGTTATTTATATACAGGGTGTCACTGCAATGTATACAGGATGTCACTGTGATATATACAGAATGTCATTGTGATATATAAAGGGTGCCATTGTGTTATATACAGGGTGTCACTGTGATAGATACAGGATGTCACTATGATATCACTATACAGGGTGTCACTGTGTTATATACAGGGTGTCACTGTGATAGATTCAAGATGTCACTGTGATATATACAGAGTGTCACTGTGTTATACAGGGTGTCCAGTAATTAATAGCCAATCTTCTAACCACTGAGAGGGCACCTTAGGCTGGTTCAGAAAATCGACTTTTAGGTTTTGTAAAAGTCCCTTCGTTTTCGAGATTTTCACACTTTTCTTAATTTTCAGTTTTTGGTCTCGTGTTTCACTGTAGTGATCGTCTAGGTCACAAATGAAAATATTTTTACTGGCTATTAATTACTGGACACCCTGTATACAGGGTGTCAGTGTAATGTATACAGGGTGTCACTGTGTTATATACAGAGTGTCGCTGTGATAGATACAGGATATCACTGTGATATATACAGAGTGTTACTGTGTTATATACAGGATGTCACTGTAATGTATACAGGGTGTCACTGTGATAGATACAGGATGTCACTGTGATATATACAGAGTGTCACTGTGTTAACTACAGGGTGTCACTGTAATGTATACAGGTTGTCACTGTGATATATACAGAATGTAATTGTGATATAAACAGGGTGCCATTGTGTTATATACAGGGTGTCACTGTGATAGATACAGGATGTCACTGTGATATATACAGAGTGTCACTGTGTAGGAATGGAGGTGGCGAAATACTGGCAAAGAAAAATTTAGATTAATATTTTTGATCCCTTCACACGAAGAAGAAGAAGAAGTCACTGTGTTATACAGGGTGTCCCATAACTGACACGTCACAGTGACACTGGAGGTAGACCAGGTCAAGAGTTACCAAACCAACTCAACATGACCCGCCGACCGTAATTTTTTTTTTACTACTGGTGGTCAAAGTCGAAATTAAATTTCGCTGTGAATTAGGTAATTCAAGATCAAACTAGTATTTTTTTCAGTTTTACTTAGTTTTTGTATAAAATACGATTTCTGTAACCTTAATTAACAATTCATGTTACCGTACACATAAAAAAAACTAACCTTGACACCTTTCCGAGTGCACACTGGCACTAATAATGTTAAAAACGGTCAAAATTCATGAACAACTTTAATTCGACAATAACTCAAAAACCGTGCCTCTTTTACTGGGGTCATGTTAAGTTGGTTTGGTACCTCTTGACCTGGTCTACCTCCAGTGTCACTGTGACGTGTCAGTTATGGGACATTCTGTATATATTTTTTTTGATGACCCTAAAAACGAAACGGCTCCCAAAAATAGGTAGGTTAGGGTTATTTTTTTAATGGCCCTAAAAACGAAACGGCTCCTAAGAATAGGTAGGTTAGGGTTATTTTTTTTTGATGACCCTAAAAACGAAACGGCACCCATAAATAGGTAGGTTAGGGTTATTTTTTTTTGATGACCCTAAAAACGAAACTGTTCCCAAAAATAGGTAGGTTAGGGTTATTTTTTTTTATGACCCTAAAAACGAAACGGCTCCCAAAAATAGGTAGGTTAGGGTTATTTTTTTTTTGATGACCCTAAAAACGAAACGGCTCCCAAAAATAGGTAGGTTAGGGTTATATTTTTTGATTATATATCACAGTGACACCCTGTATATATCACAGTGACATCCTGTATCTATCACAGTGACACCCTGTATATAACACAGTGACACCCTGTATCTATCACAGTGACACCCTGTATATATCACAGTGACATCCTGTATCTATCACAGTTACACCCTGTATATAACACAGTGACACCCTGTATATATCACAGTGACACCCAGTATATATCACAGTGATACCCTGTATATATTATAGTGACACCTGCTACTTGACAGCTGACAATTACCGTATGACAAAATACGCACACGATTGGCGACAGAATAGTTGCGCCCATTTTGTGAATGACCAGTTAGGTTTTTATGCCCCCTTTTTTTTGATGAACAAAATGAAATATTTAGCTTACCTACTGATTGCTTACCAAAATTTGATTAACCGTAGATCGCTTAATGTAGCTCAAATATTTAATTTGCTGACCAAAATAATTTAGAGCAGTTCAGTATATAATTAATTGCAGCCTGATTTATAAATGTTTGCTAACCATAAGTTGCTTACCAACTAGCTATTTTGGCTGACCAAATACAAATTTCTGCTGACCAAAATATGAATATTTTGCTGATCGATTAAATGAGACCCGTTAAAATCACATTTTTAGACTTTCCCAAATACGTGCCGAAACGCTCCCTACTGAAGCCCGTTATACAGTGACGTCACTACTCATACATTGTTTGGGGAAATCAATAACTTTGTTCTGCAACTATGTTAAAACTTGCGTTTATCGTAACGGTTTCATAACAAAAGTTACTATATATTTTATGAGTTATTTAATGGTATTAATAGTTTTTAATAATTTTATACTTTTTAAATGAACTTTCCCATCCAACTTTGGAGGCTCATAAAAAAAGTTACACGTTAGGTATCAAACTCAAAACTTGAACATATTTCCTTATTATGCTTATTTTAACAGGATCTTATATAATTTTTACAAATTTCAGTTACAGTCAAGTACCCAATTATTGCACTTTAACAATGTGATTTCGAAATGAAGGGGAAGTTGACTGAAGAATTTTAAGCCGTTATGCAAATGGTTAATTGACTTCCCATCGGTGATTTAGCGAGACGCGCCGGAACCTTTGGCTTCCCATTCTTCGCGGAAGGGAACCGGTCACGGACCCATTAAGCGACGCACTGCAATTTAGAAACAGTCTCGATAATTTCTCTGTCACAGCTGAAGACCACCGTGGGTAATAGTTTCCGGAAACGTGATACATAAATCGAATCGAGCGTGAATTCGAAACTTCTAATATCACCGGTGAGAATTTATCGACTGGGCAATAGTAATCGATTGTTATATTGTCGCTTAGAGCTGTAAATTGACGGTACGAGCAAGCCTTTAAATCTTTATCATCAGATCTGTTCCCTGCTATAATTATATCAGTGTTTGCTTTATCTATTTTATTACGCTTCTATTATGATTGGATTGTAGACGTCTCTACTGAAATAGTCGCTCTTGGCGGTGTGCATAAGAATCATAATATTGGGTAGATTCGTGTCCACCTGTTCCTAATGGAAGAATGGAAGATAGACAATATGGTTTGGTGGTTATTATCTGAGTCCTGAGCCTGTCGTAGACATCGTTTGATCACTTCGGAATACTTTATTTGTTACCGAGTTATTTCGTTCTCTTTGAGAAATATTGCCGCCCGTTTACCAGAATGACCAATCCGTGTCTTAAGCCTTACTATCCTTTTCCGCTTCGGACTTGCAGTAAATTCCGCCCTGCCCTCGTAAGTTAGACTTTCTCCCGTTACTGTTAACGTTATGGACCCATGGAGATTCATGGATAAGCTGTTAGCTATTTGTCAGTAAATGATTGACGAATCTGTTTCGTTCCGCGAATTTTGCTCTAGGGTGCTTCTAACGCGTTGGCTCCGTAATTATAGGTGTAAGGAAGGAATGGGCATATTAAAGGTGGTTGAACCCGACAGCAAGTGAGATGTTGCGGCTAACAGTTTCGTCTGGAGAAATTGGTTCCGCAACTATAATTTATGCATATGTAATGTTGATGATTGTGATAGACTTTTAAATAATTATTGTATTTCTAGTAGTTTCTGGATCAGATACTCCAGAAATTACTGAAAATGCAATATCACTGTACGGTACTCAAAAATATTTTTCATCACACTTGCTCGAAAATGGTGTCATTACACGTAGGTTTTGCGGGCCGTAAATGACCTATTACGCCCTAGGGCGTAATGGTTTTCTTTTTAAATTTGAAACGCTGGTTCTGTTTTACTCTTATTTGTCATGTTCAAAGGAAACGCCAACTTACTTTTTTAACTTTTATTACTGAAATATTTATTTAAAGAGAACTGTTATTGCAAATACATGTAAACACATATTTCTGTAACATTAATTAAATGTTTAAATAGTGTATTTCAGTATTTTGAAAATATAAAATCAACCATTTTAAGTCTTTACCGTTATGGTTTCCGAACGTGACTTGAGAATTCGCATTGTCTATGGATATGTCACTAATGTCACTGTCAGTTTTACAATTTAATTTAGTTAAGTAAGGTTATTTTAATCAGATTTCCTCACAAGTGTGATGAAAAACATTGTGTGTGCCACGGGCGGTAAAGGAATTACAAACTCGTGTTATTAAAGCCCTCGGCTTCGCCTCGGCCTTGTAACAAACACTCGTTTGTAATTCCTTACTTACCGCCCTTGATACACAATGTACTAATTCATATTTTATTACCTGTCTGCTGCTTTATGTGCTATTCTTAACAAAAAATACTTAACGCCAGGCTGTCTAGAGTTAAAATACTTAAAAAATATGGAAAGTAACGGTAATTATCGAAATATAATATATATATGAAGCCCAACAATTTGTTAGCTGTTTAGTAGTTGGGTAGTCTGAAACCTGAACAAAGTTTGCAATGAAATTACCTTTAAAAACGTCATTTATCATTACAATACCGTGGATAGAAATTGTACGATACAATCATGGTTTCAATAGCCGTAGATTTCTTTCATAGACTCGACCTTGCGGTTTCTTTGATATTTGATTAATATATCACTAACCGTTGATTGACGATACCAACACTCTTTTACAGTTTAATCTTCTTGTACTTCATCTTTTCAATAGGGAGGTAATTATATATTTTACATCTATGCTAATATTTACTATACAATCAATAGTGTCGGTATGACTAATGACCGCGTACCTATCTCTATCGATGAAAAGATTAAATACTTTCACATGTTCGTAGTGTCACTCAATTTGTAGATACAACTGTGACCCTCGTACCGTATACCAGTAAGGTTTAAGTTTCGAGCACCAGTAGATGCAAGATACGAGCTTGAGAAAGTTCAGCACGTATGGTGTTGTATGTCGTGAAAGTTTTAGGGGTAATGTGGAGTCCAGTAACACAAAGAGAGTGACGGCTATGATGGATTAAGGAAAGATATTATATTAAATAGAAGTTGCTATCTCAATAGTTTCTTGAAAGACTGTCCCTGTTCCAAATTTCAATCATCTCTATAGTTCGTACCGGATAACAATAGACTCTAGAGGGACACAGAAGAAGAGATTCGAAACATTTTCTGTAATGTTTCACTTTTTCTTCTTCGCGATGGTCGAGTGACAACACACGCCAGAGCAAACGCCTTTTCCACTGCCCCGCAGAATCACTCATATTGAATGTTACAAATAACTATTCACCAAATACTTAGGAATGACAAACTATAACAGAAACAGTATACAATTAAAAAAACATACAAATTCGATATAACTATTTGATAGTACAATATAATAATGACAGCTCTGAGCTGTCTCGTATTATTGAGAGTTGCTTATCTCTGGCTCTTTGGGTATTTTATAAGGATACTTTTTTATTTTCAGCCAACCAAAAAGTATGGACATCATCAATATTTTATTTTTGAGCATCTACTTTAGAAATGACATTTATTGAATGTCAACCTAAAACCGGCACTATAAAGAACCTTTTTTTTCTTCTGTCTATTCCTATACGAAACAGACTGTAATTTACTTTCAATGCTCGAATACCTACATATGATTGCTCTCGTATTTCATATCGGTACGGATTTACGTTCATTCACCGTTTTATAATGAAATAAGCATTCTACTTTTTAACTAAGACATAATCGTGAGTTAGCGTTTCAAAACTTTCATTCCGCTTTTCTTTTCAACGAGTTCTATGTAGGTCTTGCTTGGCGGTTGTTTAGTGTTTCAGCAAACTGGAGCGTATAAATTTACTTTATGGTTAACTTATCACTTTTCAACGAAAGAGTATTTTCACTATTAGAGCGCATTAACAGCAGTTAAATTTAAGCGAATGATGTTGTCAAAATTTGCAGACCAGGGAAGGTCTGTTGTCAATTGTATAGCAATTAGCAACTGCCAGCATTGCTAATAGTGTTTCATTATTTTATGCCACACCTGGCTATAAAGTGGCTTTTACCGCACGCTAGGTGTACGGAAAAAGCCGCTTTCTGGCCAAGTGTAGACACAAAATGTACATAAAACGGAAGGTAATAAAGAAAGCCTCGGGCCGCAAACTTCTGCGTTCTCGGCCCTTCATTGTTTTACCACCCTAGTTGTGTAATGTACTATTACGTCGCACCTGGCCATAAAGTGGCAATAAGCTACGCGTGCGGAAAATCCCACTTCATGGCCTGAGAGAGACGTCAAATTTTGTACTATTGTTTTGCTTCATTACATATTGTAAGGAGGAATCGAATCAAATAGGGCAGCGGTCGGCAACCTTTTAGCAGCCAAGGGCCACATAGTAGCTAATGAAATTGACACGGGCGGTACTTTGTTAATAATTTGTGGTTTTATACTACAATTCTGAATATAGTCGCTTTGCATACAAAAGAGCCAGGGCGGCTCTCGAGCCGCAGGTTGCCGACCCCTGAAATAGGGGATTGTGGATCTTTGCTCAGCTGTATGATAATAAGGTACTATCTAACAATTCTAGCAAAAATTAAAGTCTGTTTAGAAATATTTTTTATAATGTATGGTGCATTTTTGTTATGTTCAATATTACTACACTCACGGACAATGAATTCGGGTCATTTTCTATGAACAATTATATAGAAAATGACCCGAATTCATTGTCCGTGAGTGTATATTTCGTTGCGTTACGGTTTCTTCAGAGTGTCCAGTATATATTTCTTAATGTATGCCTGCACTTAGCCTTAACACGTCTACGCGTGGTGGGTCTCGCTTTAACTAAAGTTTATTGACCGTCGATCAATGTTTTATCACGAATGCGTCGGCTTATCAAACGATTTCAAAGGGAATGACTGACTGACACCCCGTGCAGCCATTAGTCGTACATGCATCTACATAATCAAAACAGATATGGCCGGGACCATAACCTGTTGAAATACTGTCGAGATTTGAAGACGACTTTCATGTACATTAGATCGATAACTACTCTAAAGGATTTGGCACACTGACGACGGTCTGCCGGTCACGGGCAGGTCCATGTATGAACAACATTGATATTTTGTATAGACCGCGTGCCCGCTAACCGGCAGACCGTCGTCAGTGTGCCAAATCCCTTAATATGCACCTATCGTTTTCCAATTCGTAAAATAATAGATTTAATGTTAAAATCCGATGTAGCTGGACAATTGAATTCAGCATAAGCTTCTGTACTATAAAACGTAAAATTTATATAACTGAAAAGAATAATTGGTAATAATTTCTGCTTTTGTTCATACATTAGGACTTATTAACGGAGTATGGCTTTCTATAGCTATTCCTGGTCTACCTACGGTGCCTGAAAAAGTAGTCACACCTGTGTGTAGAAACTAGCTCCTTATTGAGCCCGATAATTCTGTTTTTGGCGAATATACTTGATCTTGATGGTTTTGTTACTAAATAGGGAGCGGAACATAAGATACACCTTGATCATTTAAAACTGTACTGTGGTTGTATAGTTTTCTACTTTAAAGTCATGGCATTTAAATTTTCAAATAAGGGTTAAGTCCTTAAATAAATCGTAATAATTCGTGCGATTTCTGTTTAATTTTCTTTGTGTGATTTTAGGAAAATTACTTTTTCATTCTTTGTTTTATTTAAACACTAGCGACCCGCCCCGGCTTCGCACGGTGTTTCTCTATTATATTATTATAAATAAATAAATAAATAAATATTAGGGGACAATCTTACACAAATCGAACTGGCCCCATAGTAAGCTCAATAAGGCTTGTGTTATGGATACTAGACGACGATATATTTAATAGATACAAGTACTTAAATACATAGAAAGCATCCATGACTCAGGAACAAATATTCGTGCTCATCACACAAATAAATGCCCTTACCGGGATTCGAACCCAGGACCTCTTGCTTCGTAGGCAGGGTCACTATTATGCATGTATTATACATATAAACCTTCCTCTTGAATCACTCTATATATTAAAAAAAACCGCATCAAAATCCGTTGCGTACTTTTAAAGATTTAAGCATACATAGGGACATAGGGACAGAGAAAGCGACTTTGTTTTATACTATGTAGTGATTCGCCCAGACTCTTACTGTGCGAATGCTCACTGCATGATATCATGCGAAATGATCCTCCGACATCCTACTCAATCTTAGTTAGGACAAATTGTTTTTGATTAGAGTTCTACTGGCCTATATTTAAATTAGTCATGTTACGATTCAGTATCACTGTAAAATATAATGTGAGATGGCTCATGATAAGACTCTAACTAAGTCTTAAGCCAAGTCTTTACATGCTATATTTGTAGACCAGCATTAAATATGACCTTACTAATAGATACAGTATAGAGCAATGCGCCAGCATTGTGCTTAAATTAAATTGAGTACGATAGGTTTAAATTAGGCATAGTGCTAAGTTTTGATTGACGTAATGGACGGTTACGTAAAGGATACATAAACGGATGCATTTAGTGTTAGGTAATTAGGTAATAATATAAAAGTCTAGTAACTCGCACCTGTATGCTATATTTTTATTAAACAGCAACTCGCTTAGTGACAGGCACCTGCCGATATCGATAGTCAAACTTGAAAACGTATTTCCCTAAGATATAGACCTGTATACTTACCTTTGGTTATCCTGTGTCTTGACACAGATATTTATAATCTGAAACTTAGTAGGTAACTTTTGTGATTAACATCTTTACCCAAATATCTCAAAACCACCAATATTCGACGCCTATTGGATTTTAATACATCAATATAAATAAAATCACCGCAATCCGTTATATCGGCTCATTCATACGTCGGCAATTCCGCGGCTGGCTATGTAGGTTAATTCGTCTGAACTTGCTCGTATCTGGTCCCATTTCCTTGCAAATAGTAGTTTTTATATTTGAGGTGAAATACGTGATAATCTTTTCTACATTGCGTTACGCCGTTTTGAGGAATTCTGAGCATTACTTCTCGCACTCACTTTACTACGTTAATGTAGGAGCGTTCGGTTGAATTTTCGTACTAAATTTGGTGTACAACCACAGCCAAACGTTTATTTTAAGAAGGGTTAATTGCAGAAAAAAATTACCTTTTACGTAAAAAATTGTCCCAACTTTTCCGTACAAATTTTGAATCGTAACGAAACTGAGATTTTTTTTATCAGTTTCGTTACGATTTTTCCCTATATTTAGTTCGGGCGTAACGAAACTGAGATTCAAAATTTGTACGGAAAAGTTGGGACATTTGGGACAACTTTTTTTATTTCATAAATGAAAAGTGCTCATGATTCTGAGTAAAATGGTATAAGACACACCGATCAGACAAAAAAAGGAAAAGGTACATTTTTTCTGCAATTGACCCAGAAACGAAATCGATATATATTTGTACATTCATATTTTGTTTAGCGGAAATTCATGAGAAACACTTCACTTAAATTGTAAACGATATATTTTTAAAGTAAATAAATGTAGTACAAATTGAATTTATACTTGTTTAATTTAAATAAAAATATATTGTGTATTTGATGAATTTGCCGGGGGCGGACTAATCAATAATTGTATATTTGTCGAATAAGTAAAAAAAAAACTGCTATTAATCCGTGAATGTGCAATAACTTTTGTATGGTCGAAACCACCTAAATTTCTGATGTCAAAGTAAAATGGTTAACTATTCCTTCTCAGACAGTTGGGAAAATTATAGTTATTTTATGAGGTACATACAACCCTTCGTGCGGCGTTGGCAGACAGAATGTAGGTACCCGTGTTTAACTTTGTTTCAGAACTATTTATCATTTACCTTCTCCGATAATTTAACGGCGTACCTGCTTACGTCGTGCATTGAAAATTATCCTTTACCACTTAAACCATGTCGTACAAACTGGCCGCTATTTGTCGATAAATTACCTGCTCCGATTGAATTACGGTCAGGTTATCTACGATTATTGATAAAGTTACCTGTTTATGTAAGTTCCGTAAATATAATCTAGATTTTGCATCGCCCTAATTCTGCTCTAGTACTAAATCTGTTGTTATCGCCCCTATCTCAGTTATGTATTTGCTTCTGTTGCTTAATTTCTTACAAATTTCATTTACCGTTTGGTTGGGCTCGCTGAGAAAACTTTTTAATGCAAAAAATATATAGGTACCAATTATTTTCCTCTATAAAGAGGTCATCAACCACCAACCAAGCTTAAAAAATGAAGAAAAAGTTATTAAAGGGAAACCGACTTGAACACTTGTAAATTATAATAAGCATGTTATAGGCGTAACAATGTATGTAACTTATTATTTTAATAGCCAAGTACGCTGGTTATTTTTTTAGCAACTTGACCACCTCATAAATAGTTCAATGGCACTTGATTGAACAACCAGAGACAAACTAGTATAGCGGGCAAATTAATAGTAATAATAGTGAATGAGTCATACAATGACCTCACTTCTTAATAATAAATACGACTAAAGGATTATTGTTTGGAGCAGCGGTCGGCAACCGCTTAGCAGCCAAGGGCCATATAGTAGGTAAGGAAATTGACGCGCGCCGCATTTTGTTAATAATTTGTGATTTTATACTATTTGGAATAAAGCGACGGCAATACAGACCGGAATATAGGGCCGCAAGTGAACGGTTCAAGGGCCAAATGCGGGCCACGGGCCGCAGGTTGCCGACCGCTGGTTTGGAGCATTAGCAATTGAAAGTGATGCCTCGCTTCCTCGCGTTAATAGTTAATAAAATACACAATTGACAAGCATCGAAATCAAATTGTAACAGTATTTGGAAAACAGTGGTAACAGAAATAAGTGGCACAGTTTCTTCTGCTTCCTAGTTGTCAACGTAACTGAAATCATCATCAACTATTTCTACCAATGTATTATTCTACTAATGAAATTAATCTCCTATTCCTGGTATGTTTTACAAAAATTTAACAAGTAACACTTCCTCGATTAAATACAAGCTTCAACAACTTCTCTTTGTTGAACGATAACTACTTTATAGCTTAACACAGAGCAAGGTTGTATGATCGTAACCCGACCTACCGAATTCACAAGGTTACTTTTTGTTACTCCTAAATGAACAAGAACAAATTACAAAGCACGAAACGCTACAATAGTTGCTGTAACATTTATAAGAACACATTATTGTTGAATACTTTAAAGTTTCTTGTAAATGTTACCTTCCTGCCGTTTTGTAAAGTATTTAAATCATAAATGCTAAGATACAGGGTATATTTCTACACTACGTCACTGGCTACTTATTTTTTATCCACTTTTATATTCACGAGAATTATATTTCAATTAAATTGATTACGATAGGAACTTACATGGGTTTATTTCTGTTAAACCTTCTCATACTTATTTATATAGTACAATTTATTATTAACTGCGCACTCTTAAAGTAATAACCCCTTTAGTCTAAATAACTTACGGCTATAGTGCACACAAGTCCATCAAGCGTAATAGATAAAGCAATCACTGCTTTTTGCCGACGTTTCCTTAAATCACCCTCATAAAGTAAATCGGTTGAACCTACCCTCGGGTTTAAGGAAACCGGTAGTTTCTTATCACCCATTCAAGGTTGAGCTATGATGACTTTTAACGTTTCTACTGAAGCAATTTCACTGGAAACATTTGACGGTTCTCCCTAGACTGGATATGGTGTTAGATAGAGGTTGGACTAGACAAAATGGCTCAATTTGTCTTCTGCACCGTAAGTGGCTTCATGATTTAAGAGCACTGCTGCCCACTCGGTACAGTAGGAAACCACTAAATCTCGGGAATGGGCTAGAATGGCGAGATCAGGTGAATTAGTGTCAGACACTTGAGTTGTGAACGAAATGGTGGAATTCCGTTTCCGCACATACATGTTATGCATAATGAGTTGTAATGTTTCTTCGAAATCTGCATGATGAACTCTTAGTCATGGTCCTAGTTCATTGTTTTATGCATTATCTAAGTCCACTTCCTATGAATAAATCATGAAAGTTCTAATATCACTATTGAAATATTAGTTCAGACATAACGGTGCATTCATATTATTCCATATGATATCTATTGTTATCGACTGGCCTCGATATAATGTGCACAAGTTATTTTCGTTCATACTCATATTTCAACTGATTTGTATTCCAGACTCCTATTATATTTTATCTTCATAATACTAGTGACAATGACAATACTAACCTCGATATCAACAGGCAAAATTTTCTTCATTAGTTACAATTTATTTCAAAATAAACGAAGTATTGAATGTCAATGCCTTCATAAACGAGTTTGTTGTCCATACTCGTTTGTTATGCTAATCAGATGTGACACATTGATATCACTTTCGATACTACGATTACTATTACACCGTATAAAGTAGTAATAAAAAGTTATTAAGATAATGCTGCCATTACCTTACAGAGATGGGCAAAATTTATTCGAATGACGAATAACGAATAAGAATAACCAAATTATTCGCGAATGACGAATAAAATTGGCGGATGATTATTCTTATTCGAATAAATTATTCGTGGAATGACATTATTTATTTTTAAATATAAGAGCAAATAGGAAATGTAAAATATATAGAAAGTAAAAATGTAATCAAAACCTAAAACTAAATAAACATAAAAAAAAAACAATTATAAAAAGAATGCCCCGTCCAGCAAGTCTGCCTTGCGGCATAGTCCCCATTACGCTGGCGGCGTTACCTCTCTGGAATAATTTATTCGCGGATGATTTATTCGCGAATGAATTGCCACGAATAATTATTTATTGGAATACCTACCATATTCACTTTTCTCGAAAAAATAATAACTAAACAGAACTGAAACACTACAAAAATGTAGTAACGGAACGAACTAAGATTTTTGCCTTACTTATATTAAACATACTTTTATTATTTAAACTGCCTTTAGGAAGCCTGAGCCTTTAGGAACACATTATGTGTCAGAACCAATATAAGTACAGTAAAAACGAGTCATTATTCGTGATGTACCTTAAATATTTTTCTTGGATTTATTCGAATAAAATAACGAATAAATCATCCGTCATTTGTAAAGTCGTGGAATGATTAATTCGTGGATGATTTATCAGCGAATAAATTATTCGAGGATGATTTACGCGAATAAATCACCCACGAATAAAAATATCGTGAATTATTATTTATTCGAATGATCATTCAATTAAAACATTATTCGAATAATGCCCATCTCTAACCTTAATGGCGCATAACCTTGTTGTGGAACAATGTAAATATCAACATCGTTGAATGAGCATTTTTAGACAAATGAAGATAATTAGACGTGTTGTTTTTTTTTTATTTTTTTTGTTCATTTAGGTACGCATAAATATTATGACATAGAACTCACTTGTAGTAAATAATAGTTCTTAACTAAAAACAAACAATGTAGTTAATAATAATAAGATAATAACCGGAGTCGTTCATAAAGCGACCTTGTCTAATATCGATCTGTATTCTATAATAGGCATTCCATTCGTCATAATATCAGTCATGATGAAATAGTAATTGAGTCAAGGTTTCTATAATAATATTAATACACTATATAAAATGCATTTTCCTGACGGTAAAAAGCGTAGCTACCAGTAGCGTGGCGTCCATAGAACTCGATTCCTACCGGCTTGCCTAATATTAGGCATTAGAGCACCTTATTCTACAGCTCTTAAGAAAAATGTACGCTAAATCTGCACCGGCTTGCCCAAGGATGTCTTTTACGCCACGCCACTGGTAGCTACTAGCTATTTTATTATCTATTCTATTAAGCTTATGACCAACTTCCAGAAGTAGACTGGTGTTAGCGTTATCTCTAGCATAAATAGGGCGTTCAGTACCGGGACATTTTAGTAGGCGAGCACCAGGAATTCCCGGTACTACCATACTAAAATTTCCCGGTACTGCACGCCCTAAGGGTAAACAGCCGAGAATCTCGCTACATGTGTCGCTAGATTCTTAAAAGCTGGAAATGTTATCAGAAATTCCAAGAAAATTTCACAAGAAATTAACTTGCGAAATCTCTCTTATCTGGGGGCACGGCAGTGCCCCCGCCAAGTCGAGCAAAACAAAGGCACGGCCGTACCATCTTTTTCTCGAAGCGATTCAGGCCATTTTCAGCCTCCCGTAATTTTGTACTGGCTCAAGCTAGAACCCTGAAATTTCAGGAATATATAGGGCACAATAAGACATACATTCTCAATATCATTCAATTTGAACGTGTAGTTTAAGAACTATTGCTTGTCAAAGTTCCTTAGTTTTGTCACTGACTCACTCACCACTGATTCATTCACTGACTCACTGATCATCATAATTCTAAGGTACTTCTTGCAGACCTACAAGCTCCAAATTTTAAACAAGTTAGTTTTAAGCCTATCAAGTCCTTAAAAACCCAAGTATGTTGAAATTTCAGTCACAACTGCACGCATAAGTTTGTAATCCTGTACAAATACATGCGATTACAAAGTTTTTGCAGTTTAAATTGAAAAGAATGGATTGGAATGTAATAATTAAAGGAAGACCACTTACAAAAAGAAATGAGATCCCATCAAAAACATTACATGTAATAAGATGCAAGTCTCGCAACGCAGTTCTCCTACAACAAAAAAGTTTTGAGATGTAAAGTTAAACCAAGTCAGTACCGGGGGGGGTATCAACAGAACTCGATTTCCACCGACTTGCCTATTATTTAACCGTGGAGGAACACATTTTATAGATCTAATAATAGGCAAGTCGGTGGAAATCGAGTTCTGTTGATTACCCCCCCCCCCCCCCCCCCCGGTACTGACTTGGTTTAACTTTACATCTCAAAACTTTTTTGTTGTAGGAGAACTGCGTTGCGAGACTTGCATCTTTTTACATGTAATGTTTTTGATGGGTAGGATTTTTTTAGGAGTTACCGAAAACTTTCCAAATGGAAAGTTTCGCAATTTTTGAAATTTTCCGTCGGTACATCAGTAAGTGATGGGCGGTAGGTACCTATAATCTATATAAACCGCAAAAACTATTGGTCTCCATTGGTCGATTATTTAAAATACGTTCTTTATTTGCTTTTCACTTTAAAAGTCTAATAAACTATTTCTAATGCAACCAACCCTATTGAGTGACTGTGCGAAATATTAGCATTATTGTTGAATGGCTTCTCTTACGTGGGTGTTACTATGCTAGTAGCGAGGTGGGTGGATTGAACAATTTTATTATTAGCCGAGGTGAACAGCCTGCGAAATGCTGATGACCTGGTCAATTCAGTAGGCCATCATATTCATCTTTATTGTCTATTAATTTTATAGCGCCATCACATTATCGGACGCCTCTGCCTCTATGACATGTTTGACCTACATAATGTTATGAGATTGAGTAAGTTCTATTTTAAACTTAAAATGTTCTTCATCTGTTTAATAATCACAAATTATGCATATTCCTCCCCTCCTCCCTCATACTTACCTGACGGATTAGGTGAAGTGAGTAAGTGTTGTACGTAAAGGAGTAATTACACCAGATACATATGTGTAACATTGCTGCGTGTAAGCGACACCATCTTGAAGTTTAAATTATTCATGTAAAAAAAAACTCTTTGTTAGCTGATTTATGCCATGATATCTTTATTCCTGCTTCCTTTTCCTCAAAACATTAATCTTATATTTTAGGCAATGAGTCATTAACAACCTAACACTTAGTTAATTACACTAGGAAGTTTAATATCTTATTGCACACTCTTGAGCCAAGGCCCCCCCCGGTATTACGTAGTGAGTAATTATAATGATTAACTTCATTGTTAGGCCTGTCAGTCAAATTTTGCGCTCAGATTATTATTTATATCCTCTTGATGCCTTAACTATTACGCCATTTCGTAAGGTTCACGGGTTTGGAAATAATTTTCATTAGTTTTATCGTGTAATCTTCTATCTATATATATAAAAGAGTATGTCCTGACTTACTGGCTCATCAACGCACAGCCGAAACTACTGAAGCTAGGAACTTGAAATTTTCACAGTAGGGTGGTTTTATATCGTAAGTAAGTAATAAGACGGGATTTTTCATCCCCTAAGGGGTTTAATGGGGGTAGAATCTTTGTACAGGGACCAAACGGATTTTGAAGTTGGAGCTCTGAGACATCGTACATAGACTCCTCAATAAGAATAAAAGAAAAGTGGTTTTACCGTTTTTCGAAATGCATCCCTAAAAAGGGGTCAAAAGGGAGTTGAATCTTTGTATAGGGACCAAACGATTTTTGTAGTAGATCTTAAACTCATCCAAAAGAGGAAAGAAAAGTGATTGCAGTTTTTTGAATATCCAAAGGGGTTTAAATGGGGGTTGAAACTCTGTATAGGTTCCAAAGGATTTTTGAAGTAAGAAATCTGATACTTCGTACATAGATCCTTTAATAAGAGTACAGAAAAAAGTTAAATCATTTTTTGAAATTCATCTCCAAAATGGGTTAAGTGGGGGTTAAAACTTTATAAAGGGGCCAAATGATTTTTAAAGTAGGGTATCTAAAACTGATTAAACTGAATAGAACTCAAATGATTTCATCGTTCACTAAAATTTATCTCGAAAACGGGTTGAGTAGGTAGGGGTTGAAAGTTTGTTTAGGGACCGTACAATGTTTAAAGTAAAAGGTTTCTAACTCCATGCATTCCACGCATTTCTTTTTTGTAAGTAACAGGTGGCTTACAAAGTGCATTAAATTTTTTGGAAATAATCCTTAAATGGACTAAATAATTGATTTTGGCGGTAAATGTGCATTGTACAGTTTTGGGCCCAATATTTGAGGGTTTTGTTTAATTACAACCAAGTTTATGAACAAATATCAGAAACTATTTATAAAGATTAATTGCCTAATTATAATTTACACCGCAGACGAAGTCGCGGGCATAAGCTACTTCATATTCACCTTATTATTATCGTATTTACATTTTATTCCGCAGTAAACATAAAACACTGTCTGAGAAACAACATAACCTATCAATAAATTAACAAGCAAGAAAATATATACAAAAGTTAGCTATAATATCTCTGTTTAGCCTAATGGTTGACGGGTAGAGAATGGCTCATGGCATTAAGTCCGCCATTTGTACTCTCTTGTATTGTGCAATAAAGTTTAAATAAATGAAAAAAATATAAATAAAAGTTCCTTTTAAAACGTAGGTATGTGGGAATTATGAAATAAAAATAAAAGTTAGTTCAGAAGTTCGATCATAAAAATCATGTTTACATAAAGTCATTCTATAAATTCCAACCTACTGTTATGTATTTTCTGCTTTAGTGAATAAAAAAAATATAATTTCTTTACGTATTCGTTTTCCAGGTGGTCAAGTTCATTCCTACATTCCCGTCTCGCCGTGTAATTCCCTATCAGCAATTTCAAGATGTGGCCAACCGCAAAACGCATAATTGCACGTTATATAACTTTGCAAGTTAGATCACAGTTTGCGATCTGTCATTTATTCTGATCACTATCATCAATCTATCAACACATGTTAATTTGATTTTGAATGATGATATTGATGATCCTCATCTTATATCGCGTTATTTCCAGAATTCGTCATTGTTTAATAATTACGAAACACGCATTGTTGTTTTGTAAGCCCTATAAAATTTGCAACATACTGAATTTATAATTACTGTTTCGACCACACAATGGAAACATTTTGTACAATGTGGTACATAATTCAATGCCAACGTGTCGAAACTGAAGGGCTTCTGTTCACTTGAAAATGAAAAGTAACAATATAATTTCCCGTTTCTCAGTACAATGCACTTGTTCAGTACTTTGTATGCACATTCTTGTTGTGGTTTATTGTTTGAACCAACGAATTCCAATGTAACTGAGCCTTATTGCTACACACTGATCCCTTTAAACTATGCTTTCGGTATCCATTACTTGTTCAGTTTGCTATGGAGAAAGCCTTGTTCTCGACAGAAACGGTGTTGAATCGCTTTCAATTGTATCCATAATTTATGCTGAATGTTTCGAAGTAAAGGCCCTTGAACTTAAGTAGGTAGCTGGTAGTTGAAGGTCAAAACAAATATTGTTTCAATGTACATAGAAACAATATTACAATACTATGTTTAGAGAACGTTGACGGTGTAATAAATGTTATGTTTATTTGTTACAGGTAAATATTGTTCCATGGTCTCGTGTGGATTGAATAGCTGATTGAGGTTTGAATAGTTTGGATTCGAATTACATTTACTCTTTCTTTGTACCATTAGGTAGATCTGGTTTGTTTTCAATTTGTTATATACATTCACTTTATTAATCTGGATTTATTATGGAACTACCCCAGTTTTGTCATAATCATAATTTTGAAAATTTTCCTTTAGCGTTTGTCTTGCTTGAGTGCCACTCTTATTTGAATAATGGTGATTAAAGATAAGATTTTATCCCTGTTTCCTAGAACTACAATTTACAACTGTGCCTTAAGTACCTATGTCTAAAACAGAGACAGTATATATTATTAACTACAACATATCGAGGTCAATTTAGACCACTGTACACCAATTAATAATATCTGCTGTAAATATTTCTCTATTGTGACTGTTATTGGCCATGGTGGATTTACAACAGCGATATGTGTCCTACACAGATACCAAAAGTCTTAAATGCGTTTGAAACACAATTGTACTTACAACATTATTCACAATCACGGTGTGTGGCGTAATTATTCAAAGCGAAGCCTGCGAAGGCTTTAGTGCCATAATCTTTATCAGATCGACGGTTCATTGCTCCCGGGCGCGATTTATCGGTACAAATATTATATCGTAGGATTTTTTATACAAATTCATTAAAGAGAACACGATAAGAAAAGTAATATATGTTTAGTTTTTTTCAAAACGGCGTCCTCTCTCGCTCTGTTAATACAAACAGCAATCTATTAACAACTGTATAATGTGCTGTGCTACAAGATGAAAAGTACATATCTGTTACGAGAAATGTTCTAACAAAGGTTGGTAACGTAGGTACGTATGGTGAAATGCAACACACACATGGGCAATGCAAGCACATAGGAAATTTCATTGTGATTGGTAGGTTGTAGAAATTCTACCAGTTCGTGACCCACTCCTGCTCAAATCTGGACTTGATGAATGCAACTACTCTTTATGGCTACACGATTTGAATGATTGCAGCCTGTCGCCCGAGGCTATTGACATGTAATACCACGTGTGATTATAATGGATGGGATCATCCCGAACTTTCTTTCATTGCTCAACTTGTTCATATTTATGCGCAGGTATACGGCTACAATGAGCCATCTTACTGGTTTTCCACCGTATTTTCCTATCACACATACTAGATTCTACCGGAGATAATTGGAAGCATTGTCGTGTCCTAGATGGCGCTTGCAACGCTTTTATCGTTCGCTAATCGTAGTTTATTTATTTTCATCGCATTCCGAGCAACTTCCTCTTAAATTTTTCATTCTTATTTTATTACATTATCCCAGTAACGTCACAAAACATATGGCCATTTCATAACACGGCCCCTCATGCACCGCAGCTGCACTCGCGCCTCCCATAAACACGTGTTCCACGGCTACCGTGTTACTAGGGCGTAAGTCGATTAAGGTTTTGATATAACATGTGCCTTTTGTATTGAAATGAAGCAACCCCATTCCTGCGTATCGTTTAGATTGGTGCGTACAAAGACGGAAATAAACTGAATATGTTTGTTATTTTTGCAACTTTTACAATTTGGTGCAACGGCGAGTTATTGGAGTGTAGTAACTTAATGGTGTCGGAGTAGTTTATTTCGACGAACGCTTTTTAAAAGTAAATACCTATAGCAGAAGATAAAAATCTATAGAGTAATCGTAGAGCGTATAATAATATAAGTTTTGCCATGTAGATGAAAAAACCAAAAATTAGACGGACTATATATGTATGTACCTACCTACATGATACCTGTTTCTTCAGACTTACTAGAGTCCATCTTTGACGGTCTAAGCGATGCATACAAAAAACCAACTGATATCAGAATTACCTTCACGATTGCAATCAACGTTAACTATGAAACCTACTAACTCTAATTGTTAACGACGCACTCACGGATCTCGTGAGGTCCCGAAGTTAACAGATTATACAGCTACGATAGCTCTTCAGGTTCATACACAGGAGGTTGTAAGGCTCCTGGAGTTTTAATTACTAAGGGATCGATTGGCTCAAAACAAAGGTTCAGATTTAACACTTATATTGTTTTTTAAAACTGACTCTAATGCGTATTTCCTAGGGTTTTACCACGCGGGAAGAATATACGCAAACAAACCCGACACTGGCTTAACCATCTTTTAAACACAACACTTAAATCTATTACACGGGATATAACACAGAAATAGTCACACAAAAATCAATCAGCGAATCAGTATCAAATAGTTAATAATGTTCATACTTCCCTATAAGCTATTTACACGCTAAACACTATTAAAGGAATACTTGTTCTTAGTTGGGCGGCTCGGGCCGCAACACGTAATAAAGAAATACTGTTTCACTGACTTTAAGTCCTACCTAGACTTCACTTAGGTCATAGGCTAGGGGATCTAGATTCACTATGTTCGGATCGGTTCACTACTGGTTCGGTTCTGTTTCTCACTATGAGTTTACAACTTGGGTTCACGACGCCAACTGGTCTCCAAATGAGCTCCCGGCGTATTTAAGCAAGCGATTGTTGCGCAACATTTACAACATATTGCGTGATGGAAAATTCCGTTCAGAATGATACCATCCTACGCTGAATTCTCGTGGTCAGACCGAGAAATTATAGGGCATCGATACACAAAGTTGTTCGAAAACTTTCGTTCTTTGCCGTTTTACGTTATGGTAACGACTAACGTACTATATACTCGACTACACAATCCTCATGGTAATTATGGGCGTGCTATATGCATCGCCTCACAATCCTCATGGTAAGCTGGCTCTGACCGGTAGAAGCCTCGAGTGGGTGTGTCGAGATCTCCTACCAAATCGTTCACTGGCCGCTCCTAGCACTAGTTGCCAGTGAAGTCTGGGTACACTCGATTTACACATTCGTTACGAGTCTTTATCTAAGCTCTAGATAGGGGGATCGGGTTCTAAGGTTTACACAAGTGCTAATGAGTCGTTACACTACACATATGGCCTCTTGTACGGGCAAAAACTCGTAAAATACTTAAATATTTCACTTACGTACTAACTATAAAACATGGTTCTAGGAAGTAGTCCTAGGGCTTATAGCTACTTACAAAACATGTTCAGGGTCTTAGTTAGACGATGTTCAGTCGGGTCGGGGTTCGGTGGGGCTATCGTCAACATCCTCCCCCCGCTGCTGCGTCGCGGCAGCCTCAGGGTGTAGGGAGACGATAGCCAGCTTGGAGACAGGGCGCCGGAACATGCCGCCGACGGTGCGGACGTCAGCACTTCGGACGCTGCCGTCAGGGCCGGGGAAGACGGCCTCGACGATTCCCCGGGGCCACACGTTGCGTGGCAGGTTCGGGTCTACGACTATGACATAGTCGCCGACCGTGAGTGGACGCTCGCCCAGCGCAGAGGAGCGGCGCGGCGCGAGCGTCGGCAGGTATTCTCGGACCCAGCGGGTCCAGAAGCGGTCAGCGAGCGCCTGGCTGGCGCGCCAGGCCCTGCGGTCGGCCTCCTCGCAAAGGCCAGTGAGTGGGACCTTCGCGGGGCCTCCCAGCAGGAAGTGGTTTGGTGTCAACGCCTCCTCGTCATGGTGGCTGACGGAGACGTGGGTGAGGGGCCGAGCATTTACAGTGTACTCGGCCTCGGCAAGGAGAGTCGCAAGCACCTCTTCCTTGGGCGCTCGCGTCTTCAGTGTGGTCTTCAGGGCTTCTTTTATTGAGCGGACCATGCGCTCCCAGGCGCCTCCTTGGTTCGGTGCGCCGGGCGGGATATAGCGCCATCCCATCCGGCGCTGCAGGCCGTAGGCTTGCAGTTCGGGCAGCCACTCGGCATAGGCTGCTTTCAGCTCGGCGTCAGCACTCCGGAAGCATGTCGCGTTGTCGGAGTACATCAGGGCCGGCCATCCGCGTCGCGCGGCCATGCGGCGCAACGCCATGATCGCGGAACTCGTGTTTAGTGTGTGCACGAGTTCCAGATGCACGGCACGGGTGGTGAGACAGGTGAAGAGGGCCACCCATCTCTTTTCCCGTCTTCGTCCTATCGTGACGGTAATCGGGCCGAAGTAGTCTTGAGCGCAGTTCTCAAAAGAACGTACGTGTGGTTCGATGCGGGCCAGCGGCAAATTTCCCATCGCTGGCACGCGGGGTCTGGCTCGGCGCAGTGCGCAGTAGCGGCAGTTGAGGCCGACTAGGCGCACTGTTGGTCGCAGGTGGAGTATCCAATACTCGGATCGCAGGGCGTTCACGACGCTCTCGTTGCCCTGGTGGTGTGCGCGCTTGTGCGCACGCAGGATCAGCAGCCGCACGAACGGGCAGCGCCCGTCCAGGATGGCTGGCCTCTTGTTGATGGGGGCTGGCGTGGCGTCGATGCGGCCGCGCATCTGGATGACGCCATCCTCGCTCAGCACCGGGTCCAGTTCGTAGAGACGGCTTCCACGGGGCACGGGCTCCCCCCGTGACAGGCTGCGTAGCTCTTCTGGGAAGGTTCTTCTCTGTGACCACTGGAAATAGAGATGTTCGGCGGACAGTATATGTTTCAACAAGAGGGGTACACGGGATCTAGTCTTCATAACTTCGACGAACTGAAGCACACGCGCAGTTGCTCCAATCAGTCGATCGTAGTTAGAGAAGCGATGAATGTCCGGCAACGGCGAGACGAACTCCGTCGACGCGTGACACGTCGCCTTCAATTCGGGCGGCGGCCCCGTCGGCGGCTCGGGTTCGGCTGGCCATTCGTTCGGATGTTCATATAAAAATTGGGGACCATTAAACCACACACTATTAATGTCCACGGTTCGTTTGGGATCGGATCGGGAAGGGATATCTACGGCGTTCCTATTCCGCACACTGTGTGCCAAAACAGGAGAACTTGCTGCGCCAAATATCATTGACGTCATTTTATAAATGTCTGGGGGGTCGGTTCGGTTTGCGCCCCGCCATAAAAACATTACGCGCACTCTAAATTGTTCTATGTAAAAATGACGGCCCACCTCGATACTCACTGAAAAGCAACGAGGCGGCGCGTCGACAGTGCGCAGCATAAATGTCGCGATCGGTGTCAGTATCGCCGCGCGGGCGGCGCACCGACCGTGCGCAGCACAAATGCCGCGCTCGCGCCTTCCCTATAACGTCGCGTTCAAGTCAGGTCCCTTCAATACACGAACGTTCGGGTTCCGCTGCGACGAACACGCCGCGGCATCGAAAATAAGACGAATTTTATTCTTATTCGGGTTCTTCACTGCGAAGTGCGGCAAATACCATGCTACGTTACTATTTTCACTACTTGAAATTTTCTTCGCGTATTTTTTCTGCACTAAATTGTTTATTTGTGCAGTATACTCGGCGGCGAAGTCGGGATCGCGGTCCATCTTCCGTTCGATGCCGCGCAGCCGATTGAACGCCATGCCGAAACTTGGCGGCAGTTGCGGGTTATTTTCCCGCCACAATTGACCGACCTCATACTTTGGTCCGTTTACCCTACGGACCGTTGCATTGAAGACGTCGATCGCTCGTTGCTCTGCCGGGTTCACCTTGTTCACGTGCTTAATACCTAAAGCGTCGACATCGAAGTGCCGTTTCAATAACTGATGCAATTCGAGGTCTGGTTCGTGGCAATGATATGCCCTTACATGATCATCGGTTCGTACTAGGCGAGGCGCAATACCGAATATCGCCCATCCTAGTTGGCAACGGATAGCGGCAGGCTCGTTATTGCGGCCAGTCCGTGCCTCCAGTGGCATCATCAGGTGCCACTGGTCGACCCCCAACAATACCCGCGGCGTCGCGACGTCGTAGCAGGCTTCTTGCAGGTCGGCGAGGTGCTTGTAGCGCAGCATCTCGTTCATGTTCATACGTTGTTCACGCAGTCCCAATTGATGAACGGTTCTAAAAATGACGGAATGTATCGAGTCTTCGTCGCGTCCCTTTAACGCGACTTGTACCTTCCGGCTTCGCTGCGTGGTCTCCATATCTCCCACGCCTTGGATGCATAGGTCCGTAGCAGGTCCGACGGCACCTACGTCGTTCGCTAGATCGGCATCAATAAGGCTTATTGTTGATCCTGAATCCAGAAGGGCGTATGTCTCAGCCTCACCCCTCGGCCCCTTGATGACGATGGGTACCACACGCAGCAACACCGACGTACGGGAGGTACCTATGCTAGCTATGTTCGAAGTAAACTCGCGGGCTCCGGCCGGCGAACGCGGCGGCTCCGTCCGGCGAGTTTCTGGTTCGTGCTCATACCCGCGCGCACCGCTTGCGGGCGCACGCCGGGGAGGAGCGGGTTCCTCATCCGCCCAGCGCGTCCCACTCGCGGGCGCACGCAGATGAGAAACTGGTTCGTGGTCCGCCCAGCGTGCCCTATCCGAGGGCCCCCGCTGCGGCGACACAGGCTCGCGTCGCCCACCACGCGCCCCGTCAACGGGCGTACGGTGGTAGACGACGGGTTCCCGCCGTGGCCCGCGGGGCCCGCTCACGGGCTCACGCCGAGACATGACAGGAGGGGATCGTGGTTCAAACCGTGGTTCATTACGTGGTTCATAGTGTGGGTCAGGTCGTGGTTCGTATCTTGGTTCGGTTCGTGGTTCATACGGGGGATCGTGGAGAAGACGATGATGGGCGTGGGGGCAGCCGTTAACGCCGCAGCCCTTCGCTCGGCACTCGTCCCTCCTATGCTTGCTATCTAAACATTTGAAACATATTCTATTGCCCTTGGCCCACGACCAACGGGCGGCGATGTTCATCGCGCAAACCTTCTTGCACTCTGGAGTGCGGTGCGACCCGCCGCAGCACAAACACACGCTGACTCGTTCCGTCGCATATGTCTGCACGCGGGTCGGTTGTGGCCGAGCGCCGGTGCGGGCCGGCGGCGCGGGCGGCGGCCGCGGCCCCGCACGGGATCGTCGGACATCCTCTGAAATCACGTTACGCCTCGGCGGCGCACGTGCATGCGAGAACTCAAGCTCTTGATCGCTCTCGTCCATGAGAAATTCGGCCATCAGCATCAACTCGCTATCGCGCCGCGAACCGTTTGCTCTAGCGTACGCGCACCATCGCGATCGTAGATGCGGGCTTAACCTTTCCGTAATTTCTCGGATCAGAAGTGGATTCGCTCCATAACTCTTGTTATCTAAGTCCACTAACGTTGAAGCTATATTAATAACTTTGATCGCAAAAGAATTTAAATCCGTCGCACTTGGCCCTACCGACGGTAGCCTCTTCAAATCTTCTAATGCGCGATCAATTAATAAATCGGTACGACCGAAATTCTTTTTCAAAATTCGTACGATTAAATCAGGGTTCGCGGATGAGGCTAGCATGTGTTGCACACATTGCCTAGCCTCCCCTTTCAAGCACTGTCGCAAGCGTGCAACATTTTCGTACGCCGAGAATTTATAACGCGACGACGATTGCTGGTACGCGGTGAGAAATGTCTGCCATTCACTAATTTCACCGGCGTATACTGGAAGCTCATAGACTTGACGTGGAGGAGGGCGCATCATGGACTCTAGTGTCTCGGCAAGACGCTCGATACCCTGGCTCCTGGTTCGGCTCGTAGAGCGGTCGCGGATCGGCGTCGACTGTACCGGACGGCGCAACGCCGGCGGCGGCGGCGACGTGGATCGCAGACGACGGCTATTGTTCGGGTGGTTGACATCGTTCAACCACTGGTCCACCCGGTGGACGGAAGCGGCCATCGAGCCCCCGGCACGGTAGTCACCGTCGCGGGATCCCTCGGCATCGATGCGCTCCATAGTAACGGCTAAGCGTTTATGTACTAATTCCTTCTCTAAGTCTATCTCGCGCCTACGTAACGCGGCCAGTTCCTGGTCGGCCAGTAACTGCGCCTCGCGTTTACGTAGTTCTGTATTACTGCTACATTGGGATCGGATCGTCGGCGGTGCCCGCGACGTCGATGGCACTTGGTCTGCGAATACGACTCGCTCCGGCACACGCGCACGCATTTCTAAGTTCGGGTTCACACGCGGGATAGGTTGATCACTTGAGAATAAATAAGGGTTCGACAGCTCACGGTTTCCTGGCTCTGCAAGCTGTTGATTGTTGGTTCGTTCATGCGCGGCCTGCGCATGCGCGGCCTGCGCACGCACGGCCTGCGCATGCGTCGCTGCTGCGCGCGCAGCGTGCTCCGCCTCGGCGCGCTCCTCGGCGTGGCGCTTAGCGCGACGCTCTTCGTTGCGGCGAAGTAGCTCTTCCAGCTCTTCCCGCTGCTCGGTGGTGTCGGTTGGAGGTGACTCCGGTGAGTCCCTCGGCTCTGACTGCATTTGCAGCCGGGGATTGCGGAGGGGCGCCCCGCTCTGCTCGCCTGACTGCGCTTGCAGTTGGCGGCGGCGGGCGTCCGCCTCCTGGGGGTCTGACTGGCTCCTAGTCAGCACCATGGTTCACACGCGATATTGTTACGCGAACAATCTACACGCGAGACAGAAACAGCTGATCGGTCAGGTTCTATCTATACAGGTTCGTTCGTGCCTAGCGTTCGACTTGCAACAACTGGATCGGATGCTTGTTGTTCAAGTTTGCTGGTCACGAGTGGCTCTACGTTACTTTTTACTGGTTTGCAAACTATGTTTTAAATTTCGTTGATTTTGGTTGAGTTTTGAGCCAAATGAATTTTTAATTGAAATTACGTCGCGGCGTAAAATAATTAAAAATTAAATAATTCCAAAAATTATAAAAGTCACAGGATCGGTGCTCCACAGGTTCAGGGTTCGGGTTCTGGTCGAAATTTGTGATTCGCACAATATTTGACCGTTTTGGAGCACTTGGAAATTCCAAAAATAAATTGCGTCGTTGCGCAAAAATATTCGGGAAAAATCTACAATTTACACTAGCAGTACTCCTAGAGTACGCGGTTCAGGATCAGGTCCAATTTTGTGATTATCACGAGAATTGACTAAGTTAGAGCACTCACAAAAAATTTGGAAAAACAGAAACAATTCGATAAAATCGTAAATAATGATTTTAAAAATCCCGGAACTTCACGTCTATACGTGAAATGGATCAGGGGTTCGTATTCCGGGCTTTCCCAGGTTCAAGGATCTGAAGACCAACTCAGGGTCTGATGATGTTCACTCACTGATTCTATATCCTCGGCTCGAAGGACCAAAAACTGTTAACGACGCACTCACGGATCTCGTGAGGTCCCGAAGTTAACAGATTATACAGCTACGATAGCTCTTCAGGTTCATACACAGGAGGTTGTAAGGCTCCTGGAGTTTTAATTACTAAGGGATCGATTGGCTCAAAACAAAGGTTCAGATTTAACACTTATATTGTTTTTTAAAACTGACTCTAATGCGTATTTCCTAGGGTTTTACCACGCGGGAAGAATATACGCAAACAAACCCGACACTGGCTTAACCATCTTTTAAACACAACACTTAAATCTATTACACGGGATATAACACAGAAATAGTCACACAAAAATCAATCAGCGAATCAGTATCAAATAGTTAATAATGTTCATACTTCCCTATAAGCTATTTACACGCTAAACACTATTAAAGGAATACTTGTTCTTAGTTGGGCGGCTCGGGCCGCAACACGTAATAAAGAAATACTGTTTCACTGACTTTAAGTCCTACCTAGACTTCACTTAGGTCATAGGCTAGGGGATCTAGATTCACTATGTTCGGATCGGTTCACTACTGGTTCGGTTCTGTTTCTCACTATGAGTTTACAACTTGGGTTCACGACGCCAACTGGTCTCCAAATGAGCTCCCGGCGTATTTAAGCAAGCGATTGTTGCGCAACATTTACAACATATTGCGTGATGGAAAATTCCGTTCAGAATGATACCATCCTACGCTGAATTCTCGTGGTCAGACCGAGAAATTATAGGGCATCGATACACAAAGTTGTTCGAAAACTTTCGTTCTTTGCCGTTTTACGTTATGGTAACGACTAACGTACTATATACTCGACTACACAATCCTCATGGTAATTATGGGCGTGCTATATGCATCGCCTCACAATCCTCATGGTAAGCTGGCTCTGACCGGTAGAAGCCTCGAGTGGGTGTGTCGAGATCTCCTACCAAATCGTTCACTGGCCGCTCCTAGCACTAGTTGCCAGTGAAGTCTGGGTACACTCGATTTACACATTCGTTACGAGTCTTTATCTAAGCTCTAGATAGGGGGATCGGGTTCTAAGGTTTACACAAGTGCTAATGAGTCGTTACACTACACATATGGCCTCTTGTACGGGCAAAAACTCGTAAAATACTTAAATATTTCACTTACGTACTAACTATAAAACATGGTTCTAGGAAGTAGTCCTAGGGCTTATAGCTACTTACAAAACATGTTCAGGGTCTTAGTTAGACGATGTTCAGTCGGGTCGGGGTTCGGTGGGGCTATCGTCAACACTAATGAACCGTAGACATGTGATGAATTGGATTCTATGATACTACAAATTGCAGCCATAGAAATCTCATCTAATAAATAAGGCCTCACTCAGACGCAAGACGAGTAGTTTATAGAAACTGAAAGCGAATGCAAGACTTGTAAAAGTTGTAAATCAAAGCGGCGAGCGTGAATCGAAATTCATCTATTGCAGATTGGCTGCGTATGATACGACGCGATATGCGCGGTCATTACTAAGTATGATTTGCGGCTGAATTGCATTCATCGCAGTAGCTGCTTGAAAATAGTAATGCAATAGTAACTAAAGGATAGTTCCAATTCCAATTAGACTGTATTCTCGTAGCCTTGACTAGACTGTATAGGCGGGAACTTCTTTTTATAAAGGCTTGTGTAGATTTTTGCAATCTTCTATATACATAAAAGTCGTGTCAGTTACACCATCTATATCTCGAGAACGTGTGGACCGATTTTAGTGTTCTTTAATTTTTTGGGTTTGTCTACCCCGAATAACAAAATAACTATTAAAATATCTAAAAAGAAAGTAACGAAACTGATGCGGAACGAAGTTCGCCGCGACAGCTAGCCGAGTCTCCTCTATGCAACTATTTGTGGTCCTGAATTTTATCTGTTGGATCGATAAGGAATAGAAATGTGTTTTTAGTATTTATCTGGATACAAGAATAAGCTTGATATAAGGGAAAGACCCAAAACAAAGTGGAAAGATGTAGTACTAAAGGACATGACTAATTGTATCCGAGGATGATGTCGGGGACAGAGCAAAGTGGAGGAGACAAATTCGGAAGGCTGATCCCACCACCATGCGGGATAAGGGCTAGGAAGAGATAGATACTTTGATACAAGGATAAAACGAATAATCTTTCTCATTTCTGATTAAACTGACTCTCACGCAAAAATCTAAATACTGAATGTCAAATTTTTCTTCAAATCATAGTACATTACACAACTAGGGAGGTAAAACAAGGAAAGGCCGAGATCGCAGATGTTTGCGGCCCGAGCTGCAAGCGAGGGACGTAAATATGCGATCGAGGGCTTTCTTTATTACCTCCCGTGTTGTGTACATAATTTTATGTCTACACTTGGCCAGAAAGCGGCTTTTTCCGTGCGCGCAGCGTGCGGAAAAAGGCACTTTATGGCCAAGTGTGGCATAAAAATTATCATTCCCCTACAGTCTTGATCGACTGCACATGCAGTGTGTGATGTGGCAGCATTGTGGTGATTGCATAGTTAACAAAGTTACAGTTTCACCGCCGAGAACCGTGAAAGTCCTGGCCATCATTGTTCCGTCTGCGGTTTTCAATCTCGCTGGATTGATTCCGTAACTGTGTTCCATTTGCTTATCATTATGGATGCGTGTTTATGTATGGTAATTACGTATACAACTGCGGTTCATTAGTTAAAATGACATATCAGTTTGTTTATTGACAGTTCGCTGATTTATATTTTAATGAGGGTTTTAAATGATGTTACTGCATTAAATACTTTCACATGTAGAATATAATATTCTACTATAAATAATGACAATGACGTTCAGTTGTTTATTTTACGTATTTACTAATTACCATGCAAAGCGCCTATGTAGAATAAACGCCTATGTAGAGATTGTAACCCCCTTGTCATACAATGCTTGTATGGCAGAGATCCCCTGCTTTGCTGCTACTTGTCCCTGTACCTATTGTAATGTTTTTCCTGCACTTGCAATAAAGTACCTATATGTATTTATTTTGTATTGTAGAATAAGCAGCCAAATACTTAGTAAGGATAAGTACCTATTATTTATTCTATTGAAATATTACTTGCAAAGCCATATAACGACGCATCTAACCTAGTGGGGAGTGACTCTGCCTGCCTATATAGCTAAGTCTTGAGTTCAAATTTAGGAAGGACAATAACTAGAGTGACGAACATACTCGTACGTACGTACTACGTACTCGTATTTGTGCCAGCGCCGTAGATGTTCTTTTTTAAATTATTTTGCAACTAAAGAACAAGAGCATTAAGTACAGGTGTTAAATAATTATTATTATCTATTTTGTAATTAAAGGTCGTTAAAATATCTGTAACAGTGACCTTCGTTTTTTTTGTCGACAGTACATCAATTACCGCAGTATTTCAACATTGCCTTAGATCTGATGAGTCATGGCATGGCAATCTTGTAATTTAAAACACTTGCGGGTTTGTAATTTCGTCAAACCGTGTTGTTGTTGCGATACCGAGCTCACAATTAAGGCAGAAGTATCTTCGTACTGAGCTTTATATACGAGTAGTAGATACGAAAAGTTTGGGGCGATACCGGCATTGCCACTGCACTGGCTAAGGCTAGAGTCCAGCCAACCGTATTTGGCAGAGGAAATTAGTGGAAAAACGCCTGATTGTTACAGTCCTAAAGTTAAACAGCGTCTCGTTTTTTCCATGTTTTTGTTTATTTTCAGTGCATACCCACAACTTTAAATACTTCAATACAAGATCGCCGCAAAAAATATTCGATTTTTTTAAATAAATTTTAGAAATATTTAGAGATAAATGATAAAAAAGACTAAAATATCGATACCTTTAGACTCAAAGGGCGTAAACGCCATTAGCACCTACGGTGTTTACGCCCTTTGAGTCTAAAGGTATTGATTGATATTACGATTTTAAAACCAAATGTGGACGGCCTTGCGTCCTTTCCACGGGCAACATCTGCGTTGTCCAAAGTTTTACTACACTGTAAACAATTAAGCGTTCGAAAATCTCATTGTGTTCGATTTCTGATTTCACGGCATCATTCTGTATGATTTTGTTTGCCTAACCTGTTACAACATGCATTAGGTGTTACAGTGGTGATCTTCGGTGATCGGCGAAGTAAGTAACACATTACTTACTTCGCCGATTCGCTGTGGTGTCGTTTCGCAAGTTTGCTATGGCTGTCAGCTGTCAGTGCGTTTGCACGCGTTGTTTACCGCTCTTCGTTTGTTTACGTTATGAAGTTGGCATTTTTACATAAAATGCCAGACAGTTATTTTCAATAGTACCTGTACTTTCTATTATTGCCATGACATGTACCTGTACAGGACCGACCGTTTAAACTTTAAATGATCGATTTATTGCGATCATTGAACGCTATCAACTGTTCATTAAATCTAGCGTGTCATTGTCTGATAATAATATTGATCTACATATTTAAGAATCGCATTTACGCAGTTTTAAAATGCTTCATTAGTCCTGCCTTTAATCTATCTTTCATAAGGAAAGTAGGATAAAACTAGCTGTCCCGGCAAACTTCTTTCCGCCTCAGAATTTAAAAAAATTCAGATGGTATTTGTTATTCGGAGCAGGGACAAACCCAAACATCAAAGATCATAAAAATCGGTCCACCCGGTCTCGAGTTATAAATGATGCAACTAACCCTTTGTTTGACTTTGTTTTATATGTATACATATGTATTGTATATAGATTTGTGGCATACTTTTTGATCTTTCACTGTTTTCTTCAAAACAAGTTCGCGTGTATTCAACTACCCATAATACCGGAGATTCCCATTTCACCAAGTAGAGCACGCCACGACCAAGGACGGGAGCCATTGCCATTGTTGCTCAGCTTTCAAAAATGGCCTATAATCAAACAATATACATTTACTAACAAGTGTTATGTTCTAAAACTACGGTAGTTTGGCCATAAAATCTTATAATCGGCATATAAAATACAAACCGACATTGCGTACCAAGATGAAGATCAACCAAGCTGTTAGTTCCCATCGTTAAGTAATTACTTTAGTATTCCAGTAAACTGCGTTCTGGTAACCGCCGAGATTTCGTTACTGATTTCATTTATATGTTTTTACAACGCAGCTTCATATAAACAGGTATTTTAATTGTACGCGACTACGAGATTGAGTATTAGTCCAGGAAACGAGGAGATTCTTTGTATGGAGACCTCGGAATAATTCCTCTGTCGCTGAAACTTTGCAGTGTGATAAAGTAGGGTATAAAGCATACGTTTGACAAATTATCTAGGATTTTTGATATTTCGAAGTTAGGTATTTCTGCCAAAACATGAAAATCGCTTATAACTGCTTGTGGAAAATTCCTCCGTCCGAAATTCCATCGGTATATGATATTATATATTAATAAGAGTATATATTATCATTATCTAGGAAAATTTCGATTTCGAATAGGTAGAAATTTTAAAATACCTATTTTGCATCATAACTTCTTCAGGAAAATTGCTCCGTCAATATTTATTTTTTTATATGCCCTAAATCCTTTAAATATATCCATTTTCACAATTATCTAGGAAATTTTCCTCATCGATCACACCTTTACAGATTTTCGGCAATAACTCATGGGGAAAAATTGCTCCGTCAATTTTTATTTTTTTATATGCCCTAAATCCTTTAAATATATCGCTTTTCACAATTATCTAGGAAATTCTCCTTATCGATCACACCTTACAGATTTTCCGCAATAACTCACTGGGAAAAACTCCTCCGTCCATTTGTATGAAATTAACTTATTAGACACAGAGCATAAAAATATAATATAATTGTGTATTATCCAGTAAATTTTCGCCCTTAAACATTAACTTTCGAATATCGCAATATAATGAACAATATTTAAAAAGCGCGCTTTCAAACAACACCGAGCGCGTAGTGCGGGAGTGGGGTAACCCCGCCCGCACCGTCAAGTTTTCCGTGCCCATTGAGTTATTATGTATACTAGAGTGGGCACCTCAACTTGATTTCTTGTAAAACCTGTTTGAGCCGATCGGCACAAACACGCTTAGTCTGTGCCGGACGGCTGCGGTAGCTGGACGCATTGGAGTGAAAAATAATTACGTCTAAATATGCCGTCATGTGTAGTGAGGTACTGTACAAACTGCTCAGGAAAATCAAATAAAAGTCAAGGAGTGACTTTTCACATGTAAGTTTACTGCATTTTCGTTTAATCACGCTTAATTTAATAATTTTTGAATCAATTTAAACTCGGCAGTCGCGCCATGTGGTGGCGGCCATGTTTTGTTGAAATCAAAGAGTAAAAAAAAGGTTTACACAGACGTGACAATATCGAGGTGTTATGTTAATATAGATAATGAAATTATTTTGAAGTTCCCTATCGGATATTGAATTTTATATTATATTATGGGACAATCTTACACAAATCGACCTAGTCTCACAGTAAGCTCAATAAGGCTTCTGTTGTTGGTCCTAGGCGACGACATATACAGGGTGTCCCTAAACTATGAAGGGAAAGTACCTCAAATATTGGAGATAGGATATTTTACTGAAAGGACACTTTATTTTATTTTTAAAAGTAAGTAATACTGCATTCAAAGATTTTTTTAAAAATTACTTGTTTTGTATGGGAAATAATTTTCTTAACCCTTAAATGGACACATGTGTTTCCCCTGCAGTTTTTTTTTAAATCCTGATTATAGTTTTGTATTTGGGGAGGAAAAGAATTTTTTTTTCGTAATTGTCAATAATTTATATTTTTTTTATGATTTTCAGCATGTCACTTAAAAAGGACATTGCCCGTTTATGTGTTAACTATGCGTACTCGAGATCTGTCACACAGGACGGACATTGCCCATTTAACCTAATGAAATATTCTTAGTACACAAACAATGAAATTAATAAAAATTATATGTAATCACAGCTTTTGAGATCACGCACGACTCATGTTTATTATATAGGAAACATTTACCTTCCACATATACATACGTTCTTATTATTAAACTTGCAAAACAATGAAATCATTATCATGCTTCTCAAAAAAAATCTAAACAAACTAGTCTTTTCCCTTTCGGAATATAAGAAAACAAATAAATATAAAATAAGCTTATATTACCGCCTGTACTTTTTTGTACAATCGCAAACTGTATGTGTACGTCAGAACTAATGAAATGAACCCAAACACGGTGAATTTATCTTATGTGAATTTAGATCATCATACCGTCTGGTTCCACCATATTCATGCAAAATTTCAGTTCCATCGGTTGAAGATATCTGCTACAAAATTGAGTTGCAAGATTCGATCTGAACAAACATAGTTACATACATACATACATACTTACATGCTTACATACATAGATTGCGCCAGTGGCATGGCAGATGCGATCGGCTCAAATCTGAGGTCGTTGCTCTAGTAATGTTCAATAGCCAGCTTCCTTACAATACCCATGAGCATCTCTATCATCATTATTTCAGGCATAGGACGTCCACTGCTGGACACAGGCTTCCTCAATAGATTTCCAGATGGACCGGATATTATATGGGCATATATGATGGGCATCCAGCGAGTCCCTGCAATCCTAACCAGGTCATCTGAGCACCTGGCAGGTGGCCGTCCCACGCTGCGCTTACCAGTACGTGGTCTTCACTCGAGAACCTTTCTGCCCCAACGGCCATCGGTTCTTCGATCTATGTGCCCTGTCCATATCCATTTCAGTATGCTTACCCGGTTTGCTATATCGGTGACCTTAGTTCGTCTACAAATCTCCTCATTTCTGATTGGATCACGCAGAGATCCCGAGCACAGCCCTTTCCATCGCTCGCTGAGTAACTCTGAGCTTCCTTAAGTGGCCCATAGTTATAGACCACGTCTCGGCTCTGTAGGTCATCACCGGTAATACGCACAGCTTGAAGACTTTCATCTTCAAGCACTGAGGTATCTCGGACGAGAAGATACTTTGCCGTTTCCCAAACGCTGCCCATCCGAGTTCGATCCGTCGATCCGTCGGTATGTGATCTCTTTCTCGCAGTTGGACCTACCTAGCTTGATTGTTTGTCCTAGATAGACGTATTCGTCGACAACTTCGAGGACCGAGATACAATGCAATACTGTGGTGGGCGCTACATGGACATTCGACACGATCTTCATCTTGTCCATGTTCATCTTAAGGCCCACCTGTTAGAATACTCTGTTGAGATCTTCGAGCATTGTATTGTGTCTCTGCCACGATATCGTCGGTAAACTGAAGGTGCGTGATGTAATCGCCATTAATTCTGGTGCCAAGTCCTTGCAATTCCAAGAGCTTGAAGGCGTCTTCCATTGCTTTGGTGAAGAGCTTTGGAGATATCATATCTCCTTGTCTCACACCCCTCTGCAACAGAATCGCCTCCATACACTGGTATAGTACTTGGACCGACATAATGGCGTTGTTGTGCACATCTCTCAGTTAATTCGGTATTGCTGGAGCGACTATAGTACTGCCCATGTCTCGACAGAATAGTAAGTAAGCAGTGGACTTTGTCCGTTATAAGTGACAAATAACTTTTAAGGGATCACAGGCAAAGTCCGTTATAAATTACATATGTTCAAATCACTACTTTTAGGGAACGTGGGCAATGTCCGTTATAAAGGACAAACATTAAAATCACAACTTTAAGGTATTACGGGCAATGTCCGTTTTAAGTGACACTCTGATTATTTCAAGCATCATGAAGAAATTACAGATCATTTTAGCAAAATAACTACTTTATACTGTTATTACAACTTATTTACACAATAAAATAACATAAATCCTAGTAATACTTACGAAAAAAATGTTTTGACGATGAGCCTACACCGTTTCGGTCGTTATACTTTTAGGAATGCTTGCTCCTTGTCACGCGTCGCGTGCGCACGGCTTCTCGATACGCAAGGAGGAAAGGGGATAGCCTAACGAACGTCACGTGACACTTGAACCGCGCGGAAGTTCGTTCAAATTTGAATTGTGTGCGTTTTATTGGTATGTCCTTTAAAACGGACAAAATCCATTTAAGGGTTAACATTTAAATCAAATATTTTACGCTATTCCTCTCTTTTGGGATACTATGTTACTTAAGAGGAATTATTTGTTTTTAACCACTCTTTTGATTGTCATCTTAAAAATATGGGGTGTTGTTTTTTCACATTTGAGTCGGTTCGATTCTCCGACGAAGCAAGTAATTTTTAGAAAATCTTTGAATGCAGTATGTCTTACTTTGAAAAATAAAATAATGTTCCCTTTCAGCAAAACATCCTATCTACAATATTTGAGATACTTTTCCTTGATGTGCCATAATCTTGGACACCCAGTATAATAAATAGATATATATAAATGCTTAAATACATAGAAAACATCCATAACTCAGGTACAAATATCTGTGATAAGCACACAAATAAATGGCCTGACCAGGATTTGAACCCGGGACCTCCTGCTTCGTAGGCTGGGTCACTACCGACTGGGCTAGAAAGCCGTTATTAAATGAAATATTTATTTTTGCCCGACTACGGAAAAAAGGTTATTTTTATTAACACAACATTTATTCAAGGTTTCCTCGGCCGGACCATGAAAAAAAGAGAGGCATGGATTAATATTTATTTTGTTATATTATATCTACACCCATGTCCCTTCTATTCTACGGCTTCTATTTTAATCTATACAGGGATCAACATCGCGACAAAAACGTCATAAGCGCCGTGTAAATCATCTATCCGTCCGTCCGTCGGTTACACGCAGATATCTCCAGATGTACTGAATAATATAGAAAAAAGTTTAAAAAAAGCTTTTATTTATCAAATTGCCTACAAATTACAATTCAAATGACTTTGTTAATCATAATTTCATAAAAGTTTAGTTGTATTATATGTACAGGTATAATTTTTTCTAAATGAACTAAGAAGAAGAGAATAAACTTTAAATTAAATCAAATCACAAGATTTACATGATATAAAAAGCTTGTCGCGAGATTCCTTAGAATTACTCATATCGAGCTCATGATCATATCGATAGGTACATATTGTATTCATGCATAAAGCTTCTATATCATATAAATCATGTGATTTGATTTAATTTAAAGTTTATTTTCTTCTATTTAGGTCATTTAAATAAAAAAAAATCAAGGGGGGCGGGAGGGTCGTGTCGTCGTCGTTGGTACGAAGAACGATGATGAGCTGCGAGCGGGTATGCGGGCGGGGCGACGCGGCGTCGGCGGTGCGGCGGCGGTGGCCTTGTAGGCTTGTAGTTCTTCTCCACTCCCCGCAGTCCTCCCGCACCCCGCGCTCGGTGCTGTTCGAAAGCGCGCTTTTTAAAAATAGTTTATTATATCTGTACTGATAATACACAATTATTTTGATGTTCTGTGTCTAATAAGTTAATAAAAATGGACGGAGGAATTTTTCCCAGTGAGTTATTGCCGAAAATCTGTAAGGTGTGATCGATAAGGAGAATTTCCTAGATAATTGTGAAAAGCGATATCTTTAAATAATTTAGGGCATATAAAAAATTAAAAATTGACGGAGCAATTTTTCCCAGTGAGTTATTGCGGAAAATCTGTAAGGTGTGATCGATAAGGAGAATTTCCTAGATAATTGTGAAAAGCGATATATTTAAAGGATTTAGGGCATATAAAAAAATAAAAATTGACGGAGCAATTTTTCCCCATGAGTTATTGCCGAAAATCTGTAAAGGTGTGATCGATGAGGAAAATTTCCTAGATAATTGTGAAAATGGATATATTTAAAGGATTTAGGGCATATAAAAAAATAAATATTGACGGAGCAATTTTCCTGAAGAAGTTATGATGCAAAATAGGTATTTTAAAATTTCTACCTATTCGAAATCGAAATTTTCCTAGATAATGATAATATATACTCTTATTAATATATAATATCATATACCGATGGAATTTCGGACGGAGGAATTTTCCACAAGCAGTTATAAGCGATTTTCATGTTTTGGCAGAAATACCTAACTTCGAAATATCAAAAATCCTAGATAATTTGTCAAACGTATGCTTTATACCCTACTTTATCACACTGCAAAGTTTCAGCGACAGAGGAATTATTCCGAGGTGAAATGCTTCATTAATCGGACTATATTCGTTCTTTAGAGAGTTTGAATCACGGACAGCAGTCTACTTTTTGTGCGTGTAGATTAGTTACAAGAATCCCCAACAGATGGCGCTGGCGTCGAAATAGATCGCGCTATCGTTTGTTCAACGTAGTTTCATGACCCGCCTCGCGTAAGGTTGCATTTTTAACTTTGCGCAGAGGCAATATCGTAACCAATGAGGTTAATCCGAGGTGCGATTATTGCTAGTTGAAAACTTTACCAATACCCCGCCGTGTGGACGTGAAATACCGTCCGCTATGGCAATTTTTGAATGGCCGTTAAGGCCTCAAAATGAATAGTGGAAGCCGTGATTGATGTATTTTATGGTGTTCTAAATTTATATATTTATGAGGTATATGGTGTAATCGTAGCAAAATATGTAATAATAAAATCTTTCGTATCGAAACCAATATTCACTACATTAAATCTTGGTTGTTACTTGTTATGTCCACAGATAATAAATATCCACTGCATTTCACGCGCCATTCCTAACCCTGTCAGACCCCACGTGTGGCGAAATTTATTATCTAAACGCAAATTACAAGCGCGCGGTTGACATATCCCATAAACTGTGTTCTCAGACTCGACATTACTTCCCATAGAGTCAACATTAATTTGCCATAGGTACAGTAAGCGGAGAGCTTAGCTAATTGCAGTCTCACCGTTGATACGTCGCTGATGTTGGCACTACGCGTACCGTAGAGGAGGTAATTGCGTTAATTTGTGCCAGTCCATGGCTGTGGGAATTAGAAATTGGGGTTCAACTAATTTATTAGCCTTGTTTTAGTCTGGTGAGTTCTTTAAGGTTTTGTTTACTTATTCGACGGGTGATAGGCTATTTGTTTTAAGCGCCAATGGGTTCAATATGCGCTTAAACCAAGTAGCATTTTACCCGTCGATATGGTTTTTAATATATGCCTTATTATTAGACAAGCATAGTTTTATAAAAGATAGCACCCCATACGTTTACCATTTTATTATTCACTTGCACTTACAGGCACCTATTTACGCATGTTGCTCTATTTACCTCGACATTACGGACATGCGAGTAATTACGTTATCGCTCACCTTATTATATCTTCACTTGCATCGATGAATGTCTTTCTTTTAGTTGATGCCGCGCACATGAATATTAATTTTCATCACACTTGCTCGTAAAGGGTGTTATAACACGCGCGCTTATAGACCAACTCGAGCCGATTTACCCCCCGTGGGTTACAAATATCTATAACTCCCACGGGAGGAAAAACTGTATGAAAATCTATAACTCCCTCGGGAGTTATGAGTTTAGTTTTAAAAGTCGTACGTCATTTCAGACTAAGGAGGTTTCGAATCAGCCAAGGCTATTTCACATCTTCAAAACTTGGCTACAAAACCAATTTTAGTGTAAATAAAACTTATATGGTATATTTTACTATTATTTCCGTAGTTTTTGCGATTATTTTAATGCAATTAAATTAATGTAGTTTAAAATTTTATTTTGAAAATCGGTACAATCTGGCGACATTGCCTGTCAAGTTTAAAAACTAAACGCAGTTCTTAGCATTATCTGTGGAAGACTATATTGAAAAAGTTGACAGTTGAAGTTGTCTCTTAGCGGGTGCGTTTAGTTTATTTCATTTTTATGTTTTATTTTTTTTTCCTCGCAAATGTGATGAAAAACATTGTGTGTATCACGGGCAGTAAGAAGATTACAAACTCGAGTCATTAAAAGCCCTCCGCCTACGGCGTCGGGCTTCTAATAGACTCTCGTTAGTAATCCCCTTCTTACTACCCTCGGTGCACAATGTACTATAATGCATTTTTGGGCTATTCTTCAGAAATATGTCTGCGACTCATTCATCTGTCTAAAAAAGGGCCAGATGAATGAGGTGACTGCAGACATATTTCAATTAACGCCCTTTTACTAATGACTTATAGGTTAGGCATGAAAAATATAGTTTTTCACGAGTTTATTTCCGTAATCATGATCGTTTTCTTCTTGTTATTAAATCATAAGACTTCAATTGTCTTCGAGCGGTTAGGAAAACCAATCGAGTCGATTTCATTTATATATATTCTATAAAGTTATTATAAGTAGGTAGAATGTAAAGTTAGCAACATAGAAAAGGCCCAATCGTATAAATGTTCGATTAAACCGCATGTCATCGTCCCTACGTAACGTAATGGATAGTAAAATCACAGAACATTCTATATTTACTTTCCTTCCCATTCCGTTTTGACTTTAATGATCCGTTAAAAGGACGGCTTTAAGTTTCACGATCGTAATTTAAACAGCATGTGGTTATTTTATTATTATAGTTAACAAAGATAAGGTGGTTTGCTAGGGTGGCGTTCCTTTATGTCTTAAAAACCTAGACTTCGTATGAAGTCCAGCCGTTATACTCGTAAATGCCAAAATTACTTCTGAAAATTGAGTTCAACGTGGACAACGTGGTCAAGGTTCAAACCCTTCGTAACTCGTGGCGATCCAAACACGTAAGATAATATTTTCATGCCAACTTATTGCCTCCAATTGGCCTCAGTATTGAGTACAAGCTATCATGTCAAGTGTAATAGGATTAGTCGCTTGCCCCAGTGTAAATACGGCCCAGCCATAACGGATTAACAGTAAATTGAGTATTTCCGAAGCAGACGTACTGAGAAAATTGCGCTTGCGCATATTAAGACTCGTAGTACCGCCTCACGTCCGTTCTACCTTTTGCGGTGACATAACCTATATTATAACGGTTCTTGCGATGGATTTCTCTGCGGTCTTTCAAAGAACCCTTAGAGGTGTTTAGCAGAAATGTCGTTCTCATTGACAGTGTAATTACACCCGATCAAGCTATGTTGCCAATGAGAAAAAAAAAAGAGTAGTTTTTCTGTGCGAAGCGTCTGTTTGTTAGCGCTTCCTTAATTTGTTCACAATTAACGTCCTTTAGTTCGGGTTTTTGTTCCGTGTCAGTCAAAACACGGTCCAGTTTGCAAACCTTGGAATCGATTTCTCACGTCCCGTCACGATGAGCGAGCATTTGAAAAAAATACTGTAAGAAGCCATTGTGTGAGATACTTAATTGAACTGGTCGAGGACTAGATTTGCATAAAATTTTGGACCGTGTCCTTTTTTGGCAGCGATTTAATTTTGAAAGCTAACACAATTCACGATGTTTTTAAAAAGGTATGATGATTTTTTTTCTGTATTCGGTAATCCCAGACTCAACACGAGCAAATCACCGATGTGAACTCGCGTCGTTCCATTTCCACGAATGTATTTCAATTGAATCTTTTTACGGATGTGATAAACTATAGCTTGGCAACTTCGTTGGTGACACTCGCATGTGTGCTTTTTATTATTTGCAGCCGTAACAACTCATATAAGTTACCGCCAACACGAACGACCACGGACAGAGGCAGCCTCCGGAGGCCCCCGTTCGTGTTGGCGGTAACTTGTGTGAGTAGTTACGGCTGCACATAACAAAAAGCACACATGTGAGTGTCACCAACGAAGTTGCCAAGCTATAATAGTCTTCTTATGCCTATGCAATAAATTCGTAACGCGTGTTTAAAAAAAATCAATGCCAGACAAACGTCAGTATGCTCGTATTCTACTAAGCTTAAGCTAAGAAATTACTGACATACTTATTTGGGAAGCATGATCCGGATCTTCAGATTGACTGACATTGATTTACTTATAAATATTATAATTGTGTAAGTCCATTTCTGTATCATCAGTGGGTTTGTGCTACTAGATGAAAGAGACTAGCTAGACGAAACTTGGACGTCGTCGGTGACATCAGCTTTGCGAGACGTCTTTCATTTTCCATTCAGAAAATACATTATGGAATTAAATCTTTAGACAAGTGACCTTCTTTGCGAGGCTCCCTCAGACGCCAGCTCTTTGGCGGTCGCCGACGCTTAGCTACTTGTTGGACACGACACCGGGAAATTGGTATAGTAATGGATATAAAAGTGACATAGGAAATTTATTTATTTCGTAAAAGTATTCAGTTCCCGAGGAATGCCCAAAATAACCTAGCTACACATCCACTGACAAAAACTCTGCTTCATCATTCAGAGATAAGAGTCCCTAGTATGTTCCAGGTATCGAAAGTCAAAACGCAAATATAGATATGTACATACGACTTTTTTATACAAACTCCCAGATTCTTCGAAATTCAGCCTCCAAAGTGTTAAAATAACATTTTGGACCGTCAGTCAGTACCTTAGTCACAGAACCTAAAGGATAACTCTTAACTAGAGGAAACAACCCAATGATTTGAATGATTACTGAATTGCTAATAAAATAATAATAAAAGGATGTTATCTTGTCTCAAGGAAATAAGATTTACAGATTTTGTGGCGTTCAGGTGAACGCGGGCTTTAATAGCCGTGCACCGACATCTGCTCGCTAACAGACATGGTTATTCACAAGTTCCTCCCCGTCATGATTTACGCCGCCATTGACCGGTGCTCCAAACATTTCGCTGAAACGCGGACCAGCGCGTGGTTTCTGGACATTCGGCTATTTCCGTTCGCCGTCGGCTAAATCCGTCGGCGGCGGCCGATGACTCCGCCGGCACGCCGCATGCGCCGGCGCCGGACCTTGACGTAAACTTGACGTGTGCAATGCAACATTGCAATATCAACTTTTTCGCAATAGTCTTAAGATTATTGTTGATAAACAAGTCCAGTGTGGTATGATTCGTTTGGGGATGCCTGGGAATGCTCTAATTAATGCCGAATGCCATGTTTGTCTAGTTTTCAGAAGGAAAACGTCACGGATGATTCCTCAGAAACGTTTTCCTACTCTTCGAAAGTCGATCTTCGTGAGAAGATTATATTAAGTGGAGCCATCAGAGAGATGTTGATGGAGAAGGCTTACATCCGGCTGTTTAATTTCTTAGCGGACATGCGCTACTCGAGTAGTAAACACAAATGTTTGCCATTTCCATTACATTTTCATACATCGCAAACGACCACCCGTGAGCTCTTTCTGTTTACCAGCTAGATTCTAACAAGATCATAAAACATCGGTTCTAAGTAGGATGCATTTATTAGAAAATGCCCACAACGTCTCGTTAATCCGTCACCTAATTACAATATGTGAAATTGAGCCGCAATTAACTTGTCTTCTACCAATTATGATGTCGATGTATAACGTATTGCCTTTTGTATAACCATCAAGTCCATCAATATAACCTTATTCCGGTAGTCTGCGATAAGACGTCATTTTTGACACAACAATGAGACGGTATGACGAAATGTATATTGCTTTGTGCGATTGTTTGAAGCACAATTACGAGTGGAGTCGGACAGCGGTGATTCGTCGGCCACGTCAGTAATAACGCCAATTATAACGAGAACAGTGCACCGAACATTACTCAAACACTAGAAGCGGAACGGTTTCTTTACTGACTTCAGTAAGGTCATCATTTGTTTGTGTTCTATTTATTTCAGTCAAGGACCTTAAAATATATAGCCGGCCGGAGCATCGCCAACAGGGAACTGAAGCATTTGTAGTCCGCCGGCCGCTTTTACTTACGAGCCCGCACGCACACATCAACTAGTTTTTTTTCTACTGCGAGCAGCACGCACACATTGACTTGACCAACCAGCGTTAAGATAGCCGGCGGACTTGAGTTGCTTCAGTTCTTTGTTAGCGACGCTCCGTCCGGCTATTAATTTTAAGGTCCTTGATTTCAGTCTACAACTAATAAACGGTAGGTAACCTTCTTCTATAGTTTTTAATAGCACTGCCTTAGTGAGTTTCCTGAACTATAAGTATTTGACACACTAATGCCCAATAGTTGTCACCCTCTTATAACCTCTATTCCTAATGACTTAACATTCAAGATGACAACTACTGGGACCTTACATTGTTTAATTATTTTTACAATTCAAATGTTCTTTTACATAATTATTCTGTGTAACCCACTTTCAAGAAACAAATGTTTCTGAACTCGAGACAATAACAGAACACGATGTTGTTCCGTAAGAAATAATCTCAGTGTTGATTTCAAATTGTACCATTACAATCCAAGAGCGTAATGAATGGTTTGTGCACTCGGTGAAGGGTGAACACCTGAGATAGGCAAATTATACTACTCGCTGTATACTAAATCTGTCCAATAGAACCTAGATTCTCTATTTAAAATTTCAAACCTTGTTACTAAACCACGAACTATCAATTGCAGTTTTTAAAGCGATCTATGAACGTCAAATTCGGTTCGTCAATTGCTTTGACATACAATTGTAACCAATATAGATTGCTTGGCATTAATTCGTTTACAACTCTATTTAAAACTTTAACAACTAGTAATAAAGCCCACCTTATTACGTGAAATGGCAATGGAAGTGTTATTATTGCTTTGGTCAGGAGCGATGTAAAAAATACAATCGTGTCTGTCGAAAGATTGTTGATTCGACACGCTGTCTGAAGGCCCACTCTACCTACTTGCTATGCTAATGGAACGGGCCGTTCAATGTTCATATATCTAAGCAACATCTATTAAATGTTCATCGAAAGAAAAACATCAAAAAACTTGAATATCAAAATATAACCATTTTTACACGACTGATATTTTAGTACATGACTGATATTTTAGTACACGAAAGGAGCACATAAAGCAACATGCAGCTTATGCATATAGCCTTATATGACCAGGTAACCCCTCAGTCTGTCACGCTCGAGCCGGCATATCACGAAATGATTGCGAAATGCGACATCCTCACCGCATGATTCGCCTTGACTTTACACCTCTTGGTATTTCATGATATCTCAATAACTGCATAATATCGCGATAGATTTGAGACTACATCATCGGCATAAGTTCTCTGTATAAATCTTAACATATATAATATAGTCTAATAACATGACAGATTAATAAGGATAAATTAAATGGATTTGTGTGTTATCCGAAACTCTGCATTTTGAAAGATCTAAAAGATGTATAATTTTAGAAAAAAAGTAGTGAAAAATTTTATCGTATCATTTAATAGTATCATCATCACATGTGTATCCATGTAATTTTCATAATTGATCCAGCTGATTTATTTTAAGTTTACTTATCGCTTTTTAGTAGATATTGATGTTAAGTAACATCTTTATCTCCATTTCCTGCACCGTAGGATGTTCATAAAACTAAAAGTTATGTGCGAATGAATCAATGCCCATAAAAAACTTCAATGTGTAGGAACACATTGAAGTTTTTTATGGGCACTGACTTGAGGTTTACGTGAACGCAACTACATTTACTCCAACGCGATATTTTTATACCTAAATTGAGCATCAAGTAGGCTACTAATAAATTTGACGTAAATTCTTGTGTAGGAGTATCGCTTTTGAGAATTTGTGAAGAATCGTTTCACTGTGGTTACAGTGTATCTTAAATATTTGGTACATGATTACAAAGACGCATGGCGGATACATACATAGATAATAACTTTTAGCTCTTTATTTCCGTTATTTCTCCTAGCCTTTTCAAGTACCCTTGAATTGGTTTATCTACTTCATCTCGACTCGTTTCAGACATTATTTAAGTTCATATGAAAGTACACTTAATGATATCAAATACTTTACACACATACACGCACATATTTACAAAAGTTGACTTACCTGCATTTCTATTCTCACATATAACGAGAACACACACCTGAGGACTTTCCCGAGCCCCTACAACAAAACTACATTTTCCAGGCGGAAATCAAAATAAACGGCCAGTGATCTCGATAAATCGTAATTCGCCGTAAACGTGCATCAGTACCTATCAGTATCTGTATTCTATAGATGGTAATTTGTATACGCATCGCTTACATTATACTTGTTATGGTCTGGTTTCTCTGTACAAGATTGGAATAGACCCAATTAGAGTGAATTGGGATATTTATTACTGATTTCCCTTACATGCCGTCTGGCTGATTGGTTCGTGTTTTGAACTCGGTTGTTTCAATATTAGTAGAGTCTATGAGGCATACGACTACCTGCCTTGTTCCTACTGCAATGAGATTGCAGATTAAATTTTTCATAATGTAGGTATACACAATTGCATCAAAACACCAAATAATCTTTTTTTTAGTATGTTTTTAGGGTTCCGTACCAAAATGGTATAGGGTTCCGTACCAAAATGGTAAAAAGGGAACCCTTATGGTGCGACTCTGTCTGTCTGTCTGTCTGTCTGTCTGTCCGTCTGTCTGTCCGTCTGTCACAGCCAGATATCTCAGGAACTACTGCTGCTATCGGTTTGAAATTTGGAATAGTGTTAAAAGTAGCTAACCCGAGCTTATTGGACATAAAAAAAATCTTGTACCTTTTTTACTTTTTTTTTAAAGGGCTCCGTAATGGGATTTTGAAAATTGAAAGTAGGGCTAATATATCGAGTGGGGTATCAAATGAAAGAGCTTAATTTGTAGATTAAAATACCGTTTTTATTTTTTTTCTTAAATAAATAGTTTTTGATTTATGGCGAAAAGGGTTTAAAAAAATACCATTCCCCCCCTATTATCCCCGAAGTTACTGATCAGAAAAATGTGTAATAATTAACAATTATTAATGTCGTCCTAAATATTGCAGGAAAAATATAACTGTTTTCCTTACTTGCACCGTTTTTGAGAAATTTGCAAAAATCATAACACATACTTATTTGCTCCTACTAAACTAATCGCCATACAGTTTTTCTTGAACTATTCATGTATCTACTTATTAGGATTATTATTTGTATGTCTTTCCCGTACACGAGACAATGGTGTCTCGGCCCTTTGGGAGGCGTGCGCGGAGCCGAAGCCAACGCGTAGAGGCCCTTTCGACAATTTAATGAGAGGCAAAGTGTACACCCAGCGGATGTTGTCCCTGCCCGTGTCATGGGACGCACGCAGAGACAGCCCCCGCCAAATGCAAGGACTATTGTTGATTGATGGAATCTAACTCTACTGGGCTATGGCGGTGGAAATATGGACTAAATTACTGGGTTATGGATTGAGACATGACGGCGCCTGTCAGGAAAAGTGTCTCATGGCTTTCGTGGCACTGACAGACTGTGACTTGCCCTCCGCTGATGGGCCCCTGTTAAATAAATAGCGACATTATGAGCAATGGCCTAGCTAGGGGCAACACCAGTGCCGAGGGCTGCAGGGTGTCGAGAGGTGTGCTGCGCTTTCTCCGAGGGTACTCGCGGCGTTATGCCTTTTATCACTTCCACGCCTGGAGCATATAGCTCTCGCGACTCCACTCTGGACGGCCGGTTAAGGCAAGCCAGAGGCGGAGGTCCTTACACTCTTACCCATGAACCCTCCCTAAGGACCCCCAGGAGCACTCGGGTACGTGGGGTCGCTACTCCCCAACAGCTCGCCACAAGCTGCCCTGCGTATGGCGATTATTATTATTATTAGGAAGACCGTTATATTTTCTCTTCCTAACTTGAATATTTTTTTAAAAATTTACAAAAATCTTAAAATAATAAATTACTTCTACCCTCCCTACGAGAGCCATCTAGCGGAGAGTAGCAAAACTAAGCGATGGTTTAATTCAGATTACATAAAAAATGTCTATTAAATACAATGATCACTCATCAGGAATCGGGATAAAAACATAAAGTAACAATAATTATTAAAAACTCTATAATAGGAGTATGTTAGGAAATTTGACACTAGTAAATACCATAAAAATAAATACCACTAGCGCCATCTAGGGACACAAATCTAAAATAAGGTAGCTTGTGGCAGCAATATTAATTTAATACACAAAAGTGTGCTTCAAAACATGATTCCTTCATGAAAAATGATACATGAGAACTAACTTAGTTGACAAACAATTATTTCAATCAGCCAATAACAAACAGTAACGTTTAAATTTAAATTACAAGTAAAATTGACGCGCTATTTAGTATCAATAGATGTCGCTGTAGCATACGCTGCATCGCGCTGTTAAGATTTTTCCTGGTTTAATAGGGCTAAGGTGGGTTTAAGGCATGGTTGCTGTTAGTCGTAAGGTTGGTCTACTTATGAGTTTATACGGAACCCTCGGTGCGCGAGTCCGACTCGCACTTGACCGGTTTTTTTTAAACATTGTTTTATTTATTAACCTTCTAAAACATTATGTACGCATCATTGACTTGAATTCGTCGTAACTAGATCAATGCACCGTGAGCAAGGGAACGCATTCACCAGTCATCGAGGTTTGTTTACGATGAGCCGAGATTCAATCAAGAATGCAGCTGCACTCCATAATGCAGCAATCATATTAACGCGCTCCATCGCGCCAGATTAAAAACTTATTGTTCTATTATTCATTAACCATCTCATCATTAAATAAAGGTGGGATAAGAAATATGTCTATACATCGCACGATGTTTTTAAGTGAAAGTTTAATTGACAACATTTCATTTTAAGAACACTTTAAAATGTATATACGATTCGAAAGCATTTTATCTCCTGAACACTACACTATTTTTATAATTTTTTTATATCGCTTAATATAAAAAATAAAAATTAATAAAAAATATGTTTTCATTTTACCAGTTCTACGGCACAATAGATGAAATGCCAATGCCTTTTGCCACAGAAAAAATAAGCTGTCATAATTTTGAATTTGACATTGTCAATGCATACTGTGAGATCGCTTACTTTTTTTCGATCGCGATAAGACTAAAGTAATGGTTTATTCTACCGTAGAACTGTAGTTACGCCCTTTTAGAATAAGTAAATATTAATATATTAATTATAAATTAATTACAAATCCTGGTGAAACAAATAAACTATTAGCGTATTCGTCTTTTCAAACCAAATACAGAGAACCAATAAAATTTAAGGCTCAAAAAAATGAAAGGTTGTCAATTCGTAATTTTATTATTTCTTCATTTTATATGGCAACGTGCGTTGCTTCACAACATGAACCGAATGTTTCTCACCTTAAGTGTGATAGAAAAGAATATGAGTTATTTAGATTGTGATTGGTTTTTGGTTCATACTTTTTCTTCATTTGCTAACGGTCGCTTTCATAGGCCGCCAGCACGTTCTGCCCTTTGTCCACTTTTCAAATTTTATTTTTTTCTTCCCCAATTAAACGGCTGTGAGTGTCAACGGCCATTGTTGGTTTGATCGGTTCTATCATCGCTTTCTCGCGCGTATTGTGCGCGGCCAGATATTTTTTTGTACCGCCGCACGCTAGGGCCGTATTCTTTATTGTTTTCGGCAGCCATTTCGTAACACGAATTCCGTATCGGTTTTTATTGATCTCGATGCGCGCTTGTTTACAGATAGGAGTTTCATGTTGATCGACATACTTTTATTTTATAGATTTTCTTACCTGCTATCGTATTAAACTTTGCCGAAGCATCATCATGGCATCCTTCTGGAAAGTAGTTAAATTTATGGCACACGGCTTGACAGCAAAATTTATGGGAACTAGAATGATGAATGGTTTATTCTTGAAGGCTCGTCTAGCATCTGTGTACGTTAGTACATTATAACCTCGTCATCTCATGTTATAAACAACGTGGGTCGGTCTTTCCTTGCATAGGTTATAACTTTCTGTGTAATTTTATGCGAATTTAGTGCAACGTAAATCACCTGAATTTTACATAATACACGTTATAGTAAATCCTGGACACTCAGGATCATGTTACAAGTTGCAGTGTAGGTATGTGATACTCGCTAGTACTAAGCGAAGTGCAAAGTATTCAATGTTGACCCAAAAACAAGAATAAGTACCATAACGATTGTTTAGTAAGTAATTTTGTTTCTTTCCAGGTATTGCAACGGGACGTCGAATGCCATGGTCGGATCGTGAGCTCGGTGGTGCGGCTTTGCGCGGGCGGCGACGCTGCGCGCGCGCTCGAGCGACGCTGGCACCTTCTGTACCTGCGGGCCATAGAGTGGCAGTGCCACTTGGAGGCGTGCCTCGCTAGGATCGACAACCAGGTTAATATTGCTTCTTAGTATCATGGATCATCACTATTGTGAGCCTATTTTGTTTCACTTCTGGGCAAATGCCTTGCACAAGTTTTGCACTAATCCATTTTTTTTCGTCAATTTATCCATCTGCGGCAACTTATGATAGTTATAATAGCAATCGGAGCATTACACCACACAGATCGGCAGGGTTAGTGAAAGTGGTTTAACCTATCCTTTTCGTATCCGTTTCGGTTTCAGAGCGGTTTCCTCATTTGACAACTGAAATAAATGGAAAAAAATATATATAAATCTACCTATTCCCAAATTGAAATCATTCATAGAAAGAAAAATTGAAACTGTGGGTACTATAACGAAGATGACGATATACATACTTATAGATAGATTACTTAATTAGGAAGAAATCCTCGTATCACTAGTCATGTGATACGAGGAGGAGGTTATTTTTGTAACAAAATATCATTATCTCAAAAACTATTACAGTATTTAGTAAATGTTATACCATTTTAGAAACTACAATAAATGCGCAATTTTTTTACGTCATGTGCCAGGTTGTGTTGGTAAATTTTTTTTTCACCACCCTCGTTCGAAATCAGACTTGAAATTTGGAAAAAATCTGAAAAATATTTTTTGTTATCCTACTGTGGCAACACCATGAAGAAATCGAAAGAAATATGAATTACGTCCAATAGCATAGTTATTTGGCTACCCATATCAAAAATCAGATTTGAAAAATACTTGATATTTTGGTCATGACACTTAAATAACCGAGTCAGGGTATCACTTAGCACGAGTTTTGCAAAAACGTCAATATCTCGAAACTAAGAAATTTTTACTTAGGTCTAATTTACTTAATCTGGTGTCTTATGAGCTGGTCTATCAGCCCTTTTCGTATATACGTTGGTTTTAGGGACACCCTGTAGATAGCTGTTTAAAAAAAAAACATTTTGTTAATAGTTACAAACCTTCCGAACCAAAGACCCGTTATAAACATGTCGAAAGGTTCAATTTAAACTTAGTATTCGAATATTAACATAACCAGAATTTCACTTTCCTACTAGGAACCAATGATATAAAAAATAATTTTATATTGAAATTAGTTGTCCGTCAATTAATTTCAATGTGCCCTTAACCTATTACATTTACATAATTTTTCAATCTAATAAAATTTATACGTTGTCCCCAATAAGTAATAGTGAGTAAGTTTCTATCCAGAACTCCATATCAATCAATAACATCGCATAATCGCATCATACTCAACGGCTACCACCTAGACTAGAATAAGACTCCGTGGTCCGTGAAAAAGGACAAAATAATATAGGTACTTCAAAACAAATACAAGTAATGAATTTATTAGTACATTTAATATTTTAAAATGAAGCTGTAAACAATTGCAAACAAAAACCTAAATTCCACGCTTTGAAAGCTTATAGAAGAAATATTATAGATATTGAAATTTTCTCGCCATTTTTTTCACACGGCTGACAAAAGCGCAATCAGCCAGCCACCCGCGGCCCCTGTTTGCAAACAGCCCCAAGTGGCGTTGGAAATTGCCCATAGACAAACCCTTTTATTGCTTTTAAACTTTGCGAGAGTTCGGGTGCTTGTTATTCATTCAATTTGGTTTCACCCTTGCGTTTAACCACTTATTTTTATCGGTGTTGCTCAAACTTTTGTGATTTGTAATTCAGTTTTAAATATATGACATTTTATTGAGAAGACTTAGAAATCACGTAGACTTGCGTATTCCATATTTGTACTACCCGTAGTCATCATCAATCACTCGCCACCAAGAGTGGCTAAGGGTCAAATGCTGTTCATCCATAATGTATCCATACTTGATACTATAAATGCGAATGTAATATCCGTCTGTTGCCAGTTATCTTCGCCATTTTGTGCTCTGCAGGGAGAAGAAATAATACCTACTCGGTAAAATCTGCTATGGCTTAGTACTTTACTATTTTATTTATTTCTATAAAAATCTTAAGAGAAAAGAGTTTCTGTTTCAAATAATGCATAATCATCATTTTGAGAACTGTTCGTTTCAATCATAACGATCAAACTTTAACACCCTACCCTCACATTAGTTGAATGTCAAGTGAATACTGATTGGCCAGGCCACGTGTCCTCTATAAATCACATTATTGAGCTCGTGTGGGTTTGTTTTGATTATCCGTAGCTAAGCAACGCCGACGTGCACGGTCCAGTACGACGCAAGTGTACTTGAATATTAACACCCATACGCTCTTTTAACAGTTAAACAAAACGCGCGACCTATATCCGTTTTACGGTTGGAAAGAAAATAAGCCTATGTGTGTATGAATCGCCTAAGTCGTAGTTACGTCGTTTTAGTTTACAACTGTGTTTGTTTAAACAAGGATCGTTCTTTTTCTGAACTATTTTATATAACACTAGGTAGTCATAAATTTCTTTACTTTCTAAATGACTTTTATTGCGTATAAACTAATTTATGAATGGACGTAATTGAATGAAATGAAAGCTTGGTGCTATTAGTGAATGAAATACGATTCACAAATGCATAGAACTCGGATGGTGTTCTGCTTTGAAAATTTAATAAGGTATATCCTGTCATAGCTGTTTTGTTATGGAGAGATTGCATGTTTAGTTTGAGAATACATTCAGTTGTATTGTCCCCGCTCTCCCATCGATGCAATTATTTTTAACAAGTTAACAACTTTATTGAAATTCGAAACTGTAATTACAGTATATGTACTCATATTTCAGGGTTGCGCATCAGCGGAGGCGGCAACCGACAGCGACGAAGAGCCCGCGTTGAAGCAGCCGCGGCTCAGTTGGAAGGGATCGCCTCGACGTGGCTCGCCACGCCGGTTGAGACAGGAGCGGCGACGCGACAGCTCGGGCGACAGCCGGCAGTCCGCCTCAGAGGTGAGTTCTGTTATACTACTTGCGACATCCAGTGGTGAGTAGCGAAATTAGCGACGAGTTGCTGCAGTAATAACGCAATCCGATGCAGAGAAATGGATTATCTGAGAAATAACTTATTGAAAAAATAATAATTATAATGATTGTGTTTATATTTTGTTATTTCATTTTGTATTTTACTTTTTATATATGTATAATAAAATACCTAACCTAAGAAAATAAAGGTATACTGGAATGAAATGATACTATTTGGCTGGCATCTCTCAGCTCGACTGACAACCGGAAGTCCGCTTACAGTTCGCCTGCGATGCTACTAGCGACATCTAATGAGGAGTAGAAAAATAACCGCTTACCGCAATAGTAATTTCTATTACCTTACCTTACAGAATACCCAAGCATATTGTTTATTAAAAAACTGTAAAGTATATTCCTCTTGGTATCACTTTAGTATAGCAATTCGAAGTCAAAAGTTAAGTTACGTTTAAATCCATTTACTAATTATATTGTTTTTCTAAACGTCTCGTCTTCAGAAATATTGACCGCTAATCTCGAACTACCCTCGTTTCAGGAAGAACAAGATTATGTTGTAACGTACCAGTGGCGCGGCTTCGGGTCTGACTGCGAGTCCGAGCGACACGATATGGACGCCCGCGTGCCTAGCGGCGGCGGCGAGGCCGCGCGCGACACCGACCAGACCGTGCCGACCACCATGGACGAACTCGACGGTAAGTAGTTCGCCCCGAACACTGAGCTCGCGACTTTCTTGTTTTCTCCTTCTGGAACGTAAAAGAACCTGTTGAGCCTACTCTTCTACCAAATTTTAGGAACAAGCGGATAAACGATGCCTAAGCTATCGTCTAACAAATAATCATAGATACTAACAAATAACATCCTCTCGTAACCTCACTCACTTCGTTCGCTCAATCAGTAAGAGCTATAATCCATGCGAGAGCTCCTACGATTCGGGGACCAAGGCAGTGGGAGCCTGGGAGGTCACCTTCCGCATCCTTAGGGCGGATTCTGATTTCTTCACTGTAAAATTGAAGCTTAGAAAAAAGTCGATAAAGAGCCACTACCGCGCGTTGGATTAAAAGTGATTTTAGTATGTATTTAGTTCATTAATTACTCAATAACTTTAATTACAAGGAATCAAAGTCATTATAACTTTTTTTATAATTACGTATTTAGTATATCTATTACCATTAGCAGACTAGGTACTGTCTGCGGCAGTATCTAAATAATCAATTGATTTTTGGAATATATAATTATTGATTTTTGGATTTTAACATTTATAGGGAACAAAATTATGATATCGTTGAATATTTTCAAGTTCTAAATTGTAACAGCGCACACCCGAATAAATCAATTTGAAATAACTTTACTTTCTTACATGCGATGAGAGTCCATAAATATTCATATGTATCAGCTATCCGTTTCACGCGAGCATGCTTGTCCATATCACTCATTCGCAATCACGTTTCAATTGAATACCATAACATCAATTCCGACATTGTAAATTGTTTGGGAAATGCCGACGTAAACAAACAAATAAACACTGTAACGTTGTGATTATTATTTGGTTCACCATTTCAGGGCTCGAACACGACGCAGCCGTAGACAAGCCCAGGACTCCGCCAACTGTAGTCAAAAGAAAGAAACCCGGCAATCCGTCAAAGTTCAACCAAACCAATCGGAAATCTGATCACTGTGCCATATTTTACTTTAAGCACCATGACACGGACTCGGACCGACAAATGATCGAAACCGATGAGAAAAGTCAAGAAGAATCCTCCGAAGAGGAATGGACTTATACCGGTAACTCTAAAGTGGTGAATGAAGACTCCACTGATATCATGATGTCGTCAGTTGAGATACAATGCGAACTACCTATCGATCAGAAGAAAGAACCTCAGAAACCTTTAGTAACGCCTGATCTGCTAAGAACCAATAACACAAGATGCAAGGATATAGAGAGGCTAGTGATTCAGGCTGAAGAGCTGGTGCAGAAACAGGCGCAGCAGCAAATGGCCAAGAAAATGGGAGTGAGGAGCTTTAAGCCGTTGTCGTTTGACGAGGGAGGCATAAATGTCAGCAGGGCGAAGATGTCGAGGATCAAGGAGTGGCTGAACAAGAGCTCGGAAGGCAACAACGATACTATTCAGGTAATGAAATTATATTTATTTGGCTTTTTGAGAATTCTCATGTCATTTCGCGCGAATAAAATGTATCAACCTATAAAATGAAACACATTCGACTCGAATGTCCTTAACATCATTTTTAAAAATGGTTGATAGGCTTACATCCTAAATGATTGAGACTGGAAATATACAATTTTGCGTAGAAGTTCTTTACGTAACGTATATCAGCACTTTTAAAAATTAATCTCCTAAGTCAGTTAAATGGCATGAAAGTGCATGACAATTTCACACCTGGTACAAGATTCGTAATAAGATAAATTGATAATATAATTATATGAATTATCGTGTATATAAAGTTAGCTGCATACCTATTGCCTTAAATTGCGTGTTATCATCTATTACTATTCAATTTAAGAATGTGGTACTGCAACATGAAATCCGATTCTGAATTTATAATAACTGCTAATTACATTGCAGCGATAACCTTGTGCTGATTTACTAAGTCCTTGTATAATTAGTTTACCAGGATGTAACTGAATAAAAAAATACGCAGTATAGTTTCAGTTCAACTTTACCTTGCTACATGAATAGTACCCGTGGTATATTTTTAATGGATTTTATTCAGTGTGTAGTACATTTTATAGAAATTCATGCAGATTCCCATTGTGTAATTCGCGTCGCAATTGTATCTTATGTACAAGTGTCATCGAATTTACAGGAGTAATCCATTAAATAAAACCAATTTAAAAATAAAACTCAGTTGCTTAGTAGATGGCGCTAGTAGTTACATTGTCGGGACAACCTTACGGCTGAGTTGTCAATAGATGGCGCAAGTAGTATAATAGATTGAGAAATTGATCCTGATTTATTGATGCTTTTATGTAAGAAATAAAGAATATTTATTAGTATACTCTCAATCAACTACTTGGAGCCGTCCGCTTGTAATAATTATGTTAATGTATCTTTTCCTTTATAGGGTACAGAAAGCTGTGATGCGTCTGGCGAGTACACCACAGAGAGCGAAGTTGACACATCGTTGACATCTGAAGAGAGGAACATACACTCTTCGATGGACATGAGTACCTCCACTTGCACTGTCACACCCACGCATCAAGCTAAGGTACTTTTTTATTGGAAGTAAAGCATCTAACGCCTATTTTATGTCGGCTTCTTGTACTTCAAAGTTTAACAATACCGACTTCCATTAAAATAGAATCTGTTATTCACATGAAATTAAAATGGAGGAGATGGCTATGGTTATTCTCATAATACATATTTGGAATAACTGTTGACGTTATTTGTACATTCTGTATCATCTTTCTACTAAAAAGGGTGAAGGTAGAAAACATTCACCGTATTCTTAAGCGTATGCACTCTTGTTGACGGGTTTAAAGTTTATTTGTTTTGTCTGACTTTATTTGATGACTATTTGATGTGCATCTACTTGTAAAACTAATCATTAATAACTATCAGCCACTAAATCGCCGTAATAGAAGAAATAAATTGTTTTAATTTGAGTCTTATAAATGAAGATACTACTAGCGACATCTAGTGACAAATAGCAGTACTAATTTAATGCAGCGATAACTAGTCTACATTCCAACAAATCTAGTTGGCCAACTATCGCAATGCTTTGTACTATACACTGCTAGCCTACAATGGCCTATTTTAGCTATTTCAAATACTGTGTACATCTTCATAAGAATATGTTCGGCATCTTGAGTTGACCTAAAGGTAACTTCCAAATCTATTCTTAATCTTTATTTAACACAAATCAGCTTCAATTAGGCTACCTGTACTCCAATTGTTCCATAGTTGCTGGGACTGTTCATAAAAGGTTCATCACAAAAGTGAACATTAGAAAGGAAGAGTGTATGCGCTACAGCTAACACATATGATTAACAACTGGCTAAGGTCTAACCTTCCTCACAAGGTGCAACTCCGCAAGAAGCGGGCCGGCAACAGCGCGCGGCCGTGGTCCGTGTCGTGCATATCGCAGCTGAGCGGCGCGGGCGCCTCGCTCGCAGCCACGCCCACCGCCGACGCCATGTCCCACATCATGTCGATATCCGAGTCCGCGCTCAACACGCTGGCCACGCAGAGGGTCACTCCCGCCAACTCTAACTCGAAGCTGCGTGGTAGCACTACCACCGTGCAGGTATTGTGCAACAATAGGTTTGTTCCCTGTTGCTGGTTCGTGCCGTATGTATCACGGTCACCTCGCTCGCGGCCACACCCACTGCTGACGCCATATCCGCGCTCAACACACTGGCCACGCAGAGGGTAATTCTCACCAATTCTAATTCGAAACTGCGTGGGAGCACTACTATCGTGCAAGTATTGTAGAATAATGGGAGTACCTGTTTATGCAATATAGGTGCTTACCTAAACACTTAAACTCAAAATAACTTCTTCTCCTTACTTTCCGTTTCGTTAAGGGAAATCGTTGATGGACTATTTCGTGTCATTTCATCTACCTCATCATTATTTCACCACTATCATGTTGAATCGCATGCAATACTTTTTTATAATTATTTAATAAATGTAGAGTATTAAAATAACATATTTAATGTACTTCCACATCTTTGGATTCTAACTTGGGGCCACTTTTGCAGCGGCACTATAGCGCGTATTTTTGTCAACTAGTGACATCTAGTTGTAATGAAGTTAAGCTTTTTATAAAAAAAAACCGTGATATTGATAAGTATCGCAATTACTAACATTTACCCGCGGCTTCTTCCGCGTAGTTCCCGTTTTGCAAGGGAACTGTTTGCCGGAATATAAAGTATCCTATGTTTTTTTCCCGTACTTGATCTACTGGCATACCAAATTTCAGCTCAATCCATCCAGTTGTTACCCCGTTATTTAGTAATAAGCATCCAAATATCTAAACGTCTTCACAAACTTTCTCATTTATAATATTAGTGTGATGTGATAATAACCATTTATATTTTATAAAATATATTTTCTTGAAAACAACTCTACTTCAATGAGCCGGGTTTTCTCAAAAATAACTGTTGCAATGATCCGCAATTTAAAGATCAAAGGAGGTCACCACTAATTTAAACCGTTTCCCCTAGGGCCACGTCTCTAGTACCAACACGATGACGGAGGCATGCACGTCATGCGTTGAGGCCAACGACAAGCAGTGTTGGCTGCGGCGCAAGCGGCTGAAACTGCGTCGGCACAACAACGTCATGCGACGGGAGCGGATGGTCAAGAGCTTCTCGTTCTGCGGCCGGCTGAGCCCAGAGCTCGAGGACAAGAACGAGAGAAGCACGGCCAGCGACCCCGCCACTAGCAAGAAGAATAGGTAAGTTATACTTCGCTTATAACGACCTGACCATGTTTCCCTCAACATCTTAGTGTTGATTACCCCAGCAATACCCACAATAAAGAACTACAGAACTAAGGAATTACATAAATTACAAAAAGTCATTGATACTATCTCCCAAACCACAAGGCCACGATCGATTCACAAGATTTTCATATCTACTTAAATACCAAAATGGGTTGGGTATACAGTACACAATTCCGAAGAGTCATTACATTATTCTGAAAGCATTGTTCTGCTAATTCCAAAATCTATTATGTAATGATATTATTTTTAAGAACGTGACACTTATTATTTTTCAGAATTATGCTTTCGAAATTTTTGGGTGTTTCGTAGCAAAATACTAGATTTTGCTGACCTAAAATGTTTCACTTTTTACAAACCCCGAAATTCAAGAAACGTCAAATATATTTTGTTCCTATAAAAATATTGTAATGTAACCATTTTCCACGTTGTTCAGGTTCGAAACAACATCGACCTCGGACAACGACAGCGACGAAGAACTAATCAAGCAACAGCTCGCGACTATCGCCAACCTGCGCAAGAGCATAGAGAAGACGCACATCTCTTCTCGAGAGGACAACGCGATCCCGGAACAGAACGAGCAGGAGACTGTCGCGCCGAGTTTTAAACTAGGCCCCGCCGGTGGCCTGGTTAGGCCCAGGATAGCAAGAAGCATGGACAGGGAGAAGACGTTCCTGGCCCTGAGTTTAGGCAACCCCAGTCAGCTGTGGGACCTCAGTATGGACAAGGACTCCGATATAGACAAAAGTGTAACCGCCGGCACCGAGGAGCATAGCTCGTTTTCGGAGCAAGCTTGGGATTTCTATCAGGTGCGTTGCAATTCTTTAATGTAGATACTTATAGGAATGGTAACTAGTTTTAATATGTAGACATATTAAACAAGGCAATGAACTCGTTCAACCTTGACTTGTAAGTTTCATCATTAATATGAGTACATGTTTTAGATATCTTAGATGCATATTTTGCGCTCAATGTCACTTAGAGTTTAGCAAAGCAACATACATGAGTGCGAATCGATTTAGTTATTTTTTATCGAGTTTCGTTCTATTAAAATTATAGTTAGATTTTATTCTCGCATGAAACTTTGTAACTGTTCGTGTCTGTCGTAGTTATTTCTAACTCTTTCTTACCAGGAAAAATACAATTCGGAGCCGTATTCTGAGGCTCCGGACTCGGACGCCGCGCGCCGCCTGCTCGAATTCGGAGACGACTATCGCGCCTTCCTCGACTCACAGTCCGATTGTTGCTCAAGCCTGTCGGCGCAGCCCGAGCACGACAGTCCGGGGCGCCGGCGCCGCCCCGGGGACCTGCCCCGCGAGCGCTCGCTACCCCGCCATAAGCGCCCCACTCGATCCCCCGTCGAAACCCCGGCCAGGAAACCCAAGAAATCTATGTCCAGTGCCGAACGCAAAAAGTCCCTTCTCGACAGCCTCGAGAGATCCAGAAACAATACCAGCATCGAGAGCAACGACGGCGTTCGTCGCCGCAAACCTTCCGAGAGCGATCGCAAAAATAAACGATCGCCCGAGTTTGACCTGCTCAACGTACAAGCTCTGAGCCGACGCCGACACAGCTCGAACATGACCAGCGATGAGGTCAACAGCTCTCTCGAGTACACCGAGGTCAACAACCGGCCGGACATACTCGACTCTTTAGGCCGAAGGAGAAGAAACGATAAAAACGTGGAGTTGGAGCTGCAAAAGGTCGCCCTATCGGAACTACGCCGGCGCTCGACCGAGAACGTGGATTCCGAGGACGATTCGTCGAGTCCCAAGAAGCACAGCAGGAGGAACTGGAGCGGTGATTCCGACTCGGAGTCGGAAGAAGTCCGGTCGCTGGTGCGGCGGTCGAGCGCGCAGCTGGACGCAGCGGAGGCTCTGATGGCCCGGCACGAGGCATCGCCCGACCTGCTCCGCGCCTTCGACTATGTAAGGACTCAATTCGATTCCGATCTAGATAGTAGCTACACGGAGGTGGAGGACGACCTCCCCTCGTGCCTCGTGGCGCGCCGCCCGGCCTACGTGCGCGCGCGACTCTGCCTCGCCGTCGCCGCTTTCTCCATCCTAGTAATAGTTTACATACATCTTCAATGACATTTGGCTTGGGCATGTCTGATATTTATTCTTATTTATGTAAGTACACGTATTAAGTTCGCAGCGATTGTCAGATTTAGACAGTTCTAAGTGTCGAATTACGTTGTGCTGGAATTTGAATCCACATCGTGGACTGGGGTTAACTAAAACCGCGATCCTGAATGCAGATGGCGGCTCGGCTCGAAGTACCTAATATTACCATTTCTAAATAAAGAGAAATGTCAACTTATGATGAAAAAAGAATTGAAATTGGTGTAATTTTTATTAAAGTTTTACCAGAACCTTTAATTACTTATAGCAGTACCTTTTATTTACAAATGGCAACAAAAGGTACTTAGATCTGTGGCGACATCTGAGGAGAGCAATCGGTAGTTTTAAACCTCATAAGAATTATTGAGGAAATTAAAACAGTTGCGTGAATAAAAATTCAAGTTACTTGGTACTTGTACAAATTACTGGCATTTAAAAGTATCATTAATAAAATAAAATAACACTGACAATCGTTGCTTATATTTACATACATATTAACTTATTATAATTAACCTAAATCCATCCCGTAATGACAGTATCATTTTGAATAATTTTTTTTAGTTAGCACAAACCAAGTACGAATATCAAGATCTTGATCATTGTGCAAAATGACACTGTCTTATCATGAGTTGTTTGAGTTTTCAACCCTTGTTTGTTTCTCCTACTAACAGTTCGTTTGCAGTGTGATGTGTTTTGTGCATTTTTACTAACTGCCTTTTTATTTTCCCTTTAAATCATCCTCATCTTCTTGGTGGTGATAAATCGGTGCTAGGTTAGGTTCTATCAAATACTTAATTATATTTTTCATCGAAATAATAATATTTAATCTAATTATCTCTTACATATTATACAATGGTACAGAAAGCTTCGGTTAAGAATCATTCGGGGTTACCAGTGGCAATAAAACGATGGAATATATTGAAATATCAAATTGACAGCTGTCACATTTGACTATTTCGAATCAGCACAGAAATGAGAAAGAGTATGCGCTTGAATATCGCCATGTATGGTGGCGATAAGCAATTAATTTATTTTAATTTATGGTTTACCTCATTTAGGAAGCGTATTCTTGTCATTGAGTGATATCATTGTACGCTTAGTTAGTATAAATATAACTAACGCCTTCGTTTGGTTGTTATCAGTTGTAAAACGATTGTAGGTGATTATTTTGTGAATAACATAATATTTGACTGAACTCCGCAATATCTCTCAGTACATTTATGTAAAGACTAGTTAACCACTTGTTGAATAGGGTTAGGCTGTTAATTGATCTTAATTGTTTAATTTTACAAAATGTTAAAACACTAAAGTGATTATTTTTGTGTAAAGTTTAAGAGGAATAAACGTGTCGGTTCGAAAATTAAATGGAGTTTCAGTCAATTAACACCCTTCTCTATCAACATTCAGAATACATATTTCTTTGTATTATCGTACGTTGAGGCTTCACGGAAATTCCTTAAATTCTAAATTGTTTTGGATCGTTTGGGCTTTTCCTACATGCTTTCCTAATGTTTAGCATTTCCTTTCTTTGACTAGATTAGGCCTGCATTTTTGTTTGATGTAATATTTGATTGATCTAACGATCAACAGAATGGTTTTATTTGGCATGAGCAAAAAACTGAATAATATTTGCATGTGAGTTTTTATTAATTTTAAAATTGGGTTAGGTACCATGAAGTGAGTGCAGCTTAAGCTAAAGAAGATATGGAATTTTGGCAAAGTGAGTTAGTTGGAATGTACTTATTAAATACTTTTATTATTTTTGTATACTTCTGTACGATTTCGCAAATGCACAGCTAGTAGGCGTACACATGTGAATCTGAATTCTGCTTTGTACATCCACTAAAATATCAAACTTTTGTATTAATCTTATAAGTTAATAATATTCAGGTGTTTTGAAAACAAAAAGAACACTTACTTTTTTGGATTTACAGAGCAGCTTGAAATCGCATCGAAAGATGACCATTATCTAATCACATCACTAGAATAACTATTCATTTGCGCGGCATTTATTTGTAAAAGTAACAACACTAGTAGAAAAAAGTCAATAGTTTCTTGTAATGGTCCGAGTGTAACATGGATTTACAACGCGTTGTCTTACGATGCGACATGGTAGACGAAGTTTAGCGAACGAAGTTTTTCGTACACAGACGGAGCTCGAGACGCGCTGTCGGGACAACATCAACCTTTTGGACGCCGCGCTCGCCGGCGGGTCGCTGTCGCCCGTGCTGCAGAGGGACATCAGAGGTTAGTAATACGATCAACTTTATCATAAGCCTCTCACGTCCCATTGCTGGGCACAGGCCTATTGTTATAGATTAGTTAGAGTGAATGGGCTGTAGTACCCACGCTGGCCCAGCGCTGGTTGGGGACTTCACTTAGACCTCTAATTTTCTTCAATAGAATTCAAACAGTTTCAAAGACACATTTGAAGTAATTCTTGTCCAATCTAACTTAGTATTCTTGATATCAAAATTTGTCCGGACAGTTTTTAATTTAAAATACATTTGTGTATTGCCAGTATGTAAATTTGGACTAAACCACATTGTAATACCGTCGCGTACCCATTACTATGTAAGTGCGTTGAAGTTATTCGATTAAAAAAACTTACCGCGCTGTCGCACCAATTCGAGCTCGAAACAATGAACCGTGCATTAAATCGTATCTTATTTCTCGCAAAAATGCGATCGGTAGGTGGCCAGTTGCGGTTTCTTTACTCAGGTTGCGACCGGTTTCTGAACGAGCATCATGCGATATTTGTGATGCGAGAAGCGAGCTTTGCATTCGAAGGTCCCAACAACGAAGCGATGATTGTTTAAAGAAAATATGATGTTTTATATCAAGTTAAGGTATAAAATCGCTTTGGTATACAAGACATGTACCTACAAAACTTTAAATTATTCCCACTCCAATTTTCATTCAATATCTTCTTCGTCAATATCATTCTTGACGGAGCTCGGAGTGGTCGTGATCGTCATTTCAGGTGTTGGTGGCACGCTTTAAGATGCGTCGCCATTCAAATACCTGTAAAATGTTACCATAAATAAATGAATTAATCTCCAGGTAAAACCCAATTAGCTTCGTGGTCGATTACACAATCTGAGTGGTGATCAAGGCCTTTCCATATTTAGCGCCCGTTTGCCTCGCGTTCCAAATTTGATTTACTATCCTCAGAGTTGCCAGAATAAAAAATACTTTTTTTATCCACGAATTTATGGCTTTATCGCACGTATGATGCAAGCGATGTAATGTCAGAATAATTACTGTCAAACCAGTCAAGCTGGCGTCCGGTTGATCCTGGTAACCCGTGAAGATTTTTTTTATAAGTACGGATAATTTTTGCTTAGTTTGAATTAAGCAATCTAGTTACATAAGAAGCATATTTATGAGTTGATTAGGTTAGGTTAGGTGTGGTGAGAAACTAGAATAACACGAACGAAGGACCTCGGTTGCTTGCAATAAGTGTACTGATTTATCTTTTCCTTAATTAGGGTTGCCAAAACGAGTCGTTTGAAAAAAACAGTCGTTGGTACTCCACCAGCTCCACGTAGGTACTTTTGTTTCTGCAATGAGAAAATGTTTACTTTCGGGTAGGGCTTGCAAAATCGGCCGAGTTTCCAATTCCGGAATTGGGTTCGATTTTTACCTTCAATTCCGGAATTCCGGAACTGGTTCCGGAATTTATTAGTTTAGTTTTCTAATATGAGACATTCGATTAAAATACATTTAAATAAGAATCAGCACTCAAAATAAATACGTATATAGTATTCCAAGTAGAGGTAGGTACAACACTTAAGACACAATTATTTAAAAAATCTCAAATATATGCAAGAAAGTAGAAATTAATTTATCTCCGTACTATTAATTAATTAAATAAATAAATAAATATCGGGGGACAATCCGTCTGTCTGTCAAGACCCTTTATCTCGGGAACGCGTGAAGGTATAGAGTTGAAAATAAAACCATATATTCAGGTCTACAGTCCCTTAAATCTCAAAAATACAAACTTCTAAGCTAACGTAAAAAAAGATACGGCCGTTTATGCCACAAACGACACTCTCAAGGGAAATAAAATTTATTATGGGTTCTTTCCGTTGATCTAGAACTATGAAATATAGTAAGTATTATCGTCTTATACTACAAGTATAGGGAAAAAATTGAAAACTATACTTATAATTAAATCATTAAAAAAATATAATCTTTTTATTGAAAATATTTCTAAGGAACGCTCGGTGGGCGAGTCTGACTCGCGTTTATCCGGTTTTAGGACATCCTTTCATTTTGTACTACTAAATCATAAAACATTCCTGTTTTTCCTGGTTCTCGAATGGAGACCACGAATCGGCAAGCGCAGAGTCGGACGTCCACCAACAAGATGGACAAATGATCTGGTTAAGGCTGTTGGCTCACGGTGGATGCAGGTTGCTTCCAACCGAAATAATTGGAAATCTATGAGGGAGGCCTATGTCCAGCAGTGGACGTCCTATGGCTGAAATGATGATGATGATGATTCCTGTTTTTGTTAAAGTTTTAGAGAGTTCTTAAGGAAAGTTCGGAAAAAAACCTCTTAAGGTTTTATCAGGCCGGCGTTGCTGGAAATGTTATTGGCACCTTCTGCAGTGCCAAGGATTTTTATAAATATTCAATCATTATTCAATACTTAAAAAAATACTTTTATTGTGTCCGAGGCATAACGCACACCGTGTGCGGCACACGATACGAAGACTGGGCAACAAGATAATTAGCGTTCGTCTATTTTATAACGTCGTAATTTTGTAAAATGTAACCGTCTTAATTGTCTCTATTACACTGGTTTCAATTCCGGAATTTGAAGTACATGAATTCCGGAACTGTAACATCGGAAAAATCGGCCGGAATTCCGGAATTTCCGAATTCCGGAATTCCGGAATGCAAGCCCTACTTTCGGGCAGTTTCTTTCAGGTTAAAGAAGTATGGTCAAGTTACACGCCTCTGGGCGTTCCTTTGGGGTCAACTGAACCCACAGAGCACAGCCCGCGGCTTTATGAGTACCTATTGAGTTGAGAGCAGTAAAGTACAGTTATTGTCATTCCGCGCTTTAGATATTGTGCAAGTTTAGACGCAATACCGATTTGATGCATCAACATCATCATGCCAAATACATCCCTTTATACTGCCGAGTACACTGAACCGATATCGCCTCGCCTGTCAACCCTATCGTCTCCCGGAAATGGCGACACGCGGGCGACCACACGGCCGGCCCGTCTATTTCTGCCAACGAAAGCGGAACGGTCCCGCTACGCCCGAAAGCGAGGACACTTGTGCATTTTGTTTCGTTTTCTTTTATTTTATGGCATAACTTTAATGACCATGATTTTCCTCGTTCGTTTTTATTGATCATACTAATTAAATACTGGGAATAAGTCTGCATTTCTTTATATATACCTAGTGCATATGTATTCCTAATGACAGAATAGAATTTCGAGGCAATTACGGAAAATAATTATGATTTATGTGTCTTAACAGTCTACATTATTCCTGGTATTCTCTAAACAATGTCAAGTTCTCTGTAGCCTGTTTTATTTCGGTAGGCACTAATAATAGCTTAACATATAAGCGTAAGGGTAGTCTGTGCTCCCTTACTCATTAATTTTATCTGTCCATATCTGTTGTAAGTATCTTACTTCATAGAAGCAGCACAATTACAAGTTCCTTAAATAGCCGCTGTAAAAATACTTGCATACTATCGGTGGCTAGGATGTTATCCTCACATAGATTTTGAAAACGTAGCTTTCGACGATCGTAGTTTTATTTTAGTTGTACGACGAAATACTTTAGATAATTTTTAGTCGCATCTGATAGGTAAATGTAGGTAATAAGGGTCGTAACTATAGAATTATGTAGCTTTGTTTCTTATGGTGTGTTGCTTGTACAATAATTAGGTATGCGTGTTCATTGGAACATATTATTCTCAAAATGACCATGAAAAATAACATTGCAATCACCGCACCAACAAAAGACAACTTGTTTGACGTCAAAGCCCATTTAGCCCATACTTAATCACCTCGCTAAACACCCACTTTGTACAACACTGAGTGAAATCCCAATTTTATGTGCATACTTAACACTAATAGCTGCTGCACAAGGCTCTTTCTGCATTCACAAGTGTAACCTAAAAATCTATTTGCGGACTCTATACCAACAGCAATGCAAACAAAACAAACTTTGCGCACATAAAATGCATTATTAGAACGAGCGCACGGATAATTACTTTACTTGTATGGCGTTCTTTTGTTTTGCATTCAAATGTACCATATAGGTACTCGGATATCTGTGTTTAATCTACGCTAGGTTTTTTTACAGAAAATATTCCATGACGTATTTTTACGTAGAGGCAAAAATCTAGGCAACATGTGTCAGAAACCTAATATAAACAATCCATTCGTCAATAAAGTTTTTTATTCAGTTAAACATAGAATCACGTTTACATACGTATGACATCACCTAGACACGTTAAAAAGTAGTACAAATACTTCAATGCATCTATAGACGATACTGTGCAGAGATATGATCTCAGTGGCGATTTGATCTCAGGACTATTAACTAGAGTTGTCAAATTAAGTTGCCATGTCTTGTAAGGTATTTTTGATTATTCAAGAAATCAGGGGACCTCGTATACGGAAATGTAAGTACGTGCAGAATTTCATAATTCACATTTCTTAACCGGATAATCTTGATGACGAGTTAACGACAACATTTTACAATCAAATCAAGATTTTCCGGATTTCTTAAGGGTATCCAGCTGATATTAGGTTAGGTAACATTCAAACCAAGATTATAATTTTCAAACCAAAGTTTGTTCATTAAAATAGGTAGGTACTCTATGTAAATACAATACTTGCGCAACATGGCGCGGTTAGTACAGTGTGATGCATTCTCTGGCATTGCCGCCAAAACAATCGCTTTAGTAAATAGATCTGATATTTGCAGTTGGCGAAGACACAAGGCCAGAGCAATATTTAAATAGACCTATAGCTGCCAAGCGATAATAGGTACGCATTGTGTTATCGTTATCACGAAATTATTCAAGACTAACAACTTTTTCTTTATCGAAACCGGAATTTGTGCATTAAAAAAAGACGTACCATAGACTTCAATTATTACTTTTTAAGTCGAGGCATTGACTTATATTCTTCCGTTAGTTTCAATTAAAATACGAAGGCGTCTTCGAAGTGGCTATCCATCGATAAGTATTCTAAACTCAGGATAATTGTATGGAATGCAGGCCATACATGCATCCTTAAGAGGTTTCAAAAGGCAACGTAATTGCTATGGCAGACACGTTTGAAACACCGCTAAGCTATCTAAAAGCGAAGTATGGTAGGTATGTTTTGTATATCTACTGCATTTGTTTTGAATCTGAATACATTGTTGTGTAACATCAAGGTGCTACGTTTTCTATTCGAACTAAGTTTCCCTTATTAAAATGTATTCCGTCTGCTTATGAAAGTTCTCTAGTCTTTGTTGTTCTTTGAATAAATATATGGCCTTGTTTCAATAAGTCGGAAGTATGATTAATTTATAACTTAAGTCTAAAGAATAGTTTTTTCTTTAACGTCACATCTTGAACAAAGGGGAGTCACGACCTCTAACCTCTATTGTCTTCGTTGAAGTACCTACTCGTACCTACCACTGTCAATTCCGATATTCGAAGATCGAATTATAAACTTCTTCGAATGTGTCTTCTGCGCATCAAAAGGTGATTTTATACTCACTTGCATACATTTGATCCAGTGTTATTAGTATTATTATCTATAAGCGCTTTCATGGATTTATCGTCAGCTGCTTTATAGAAGTTGCTTGCAAATAAGTCGCTTCAAGCGCTGAGTCTGTAAGTTGGTGGAACAGTAGATCAATTCCATGCCCCGCGAGCGGTCGCGTCCATCCGTTCGCTGATACGAGTACACAGTCGCGAGTGTTCGTTCGTGTTTAATTCGAACTACCGTTTTTACTGCGCGTTCGTTACAAAAGATTTTTTTATTCGCTGAATTGTGGCCACGATCTCTGCAACAATCAATCAATGAGACGAAATGAAAACGTGTAAATTTTTCCCGACAATATAAGAGAGAAACTGGATGCGCACGAGTGGTTTACACTTTCGCTTGTCAGTGTGTTGCGTTTTTTAATGTGAGGTTGCGTTGCATTGCCCTAATTTTGAACTGTAATACAGACTATAGGACTCCTGTAAATTTATTGATGCATAGTCACTAAAGAGTTTTCTTTTATGTTACAAACAAATCTGAACCGGTACGAGTATATAATTCATGACGCGATAACTTCAGAAACTTTTGGTTAACAGCCTTGGTTAATAGGTTTTACCCAGCTGTGTACATAATCCTTGCACTGGGAATGTAATTCCTTTTGTTAATATTCTGCTATCGGTCTCTTTAAACAAACTGCAGTATTTATGCGGTAGTTAGATTCAAGATAACATCTCTGACGGCTGTTTATTCTGACTCTGGTCTTTCGTTTGCATTATGTGCTGTATACCTTCTAGTAACTGCAGCAGTATGTCAAATACTACATACCTATCTGCAGTTAAAAGTTGGTTATTTCAATTTCATAGCATTTTCAACTTTTGATTAACTGGTCTTGTTCTTTATTTCTGTTATGTAGGTATATTGTTATAGTTACAAATGTAAGTCTACACTAAATCATTTATTATGCAACAAAGAATACTATTTTCATATAATTAATCTTAACAATTAACTATTCCGACCTGAGAGTACTGTATGATAAGTATATTAAAATTTTAACCGCTAACAAAAACAAATCGCGAAACAAAATCGAACCAAATGACGGATAACTATAAACATTATAGATAACTCATTCGTCATTAGTTCATTACATTATGTAATAAATCACTGATTAAGCGACTGATGAACTACCTACGCCCAATATTATCATTACGTCATCCGTCTATTCAATAACCAGATTTTCTTGATTTTATTATATTACCTAGTTAATGACTCGTAATTTGAACATATTAAGCTCAGTGTCTACGCTATGTATTACTACATCAAACTAATGTTCTGAATCATGAATTGGTATAATAATGGCTATAGATTAGACACGACTTGATTGTATATAGTTCTAACATAATGTATGCATCATACTTGTAACGTATTCATGTTATGTAAGCCGGTATATAACTCACCATGTAATAATGGTTCAAATTGATAGAAGACAGACACCATAAATTGACGCATATCAAATGTACATTAGCACTCAAAGAAATCATCTGCATACTATGACTTGCCGTAATGCATATAATATACCGTTGCTAATGGCAATACTTCTAGGTTTGTGAAAGTTGCGGTTGCATCATTAAGTTAAATTTTTATAGCTATTAACCGGTAAAGTGTCGCTTTTATGCCAAATATGCTTTTAATGTGAGATCGTTTCCCGAGGTTTAAACAAACCCGTATAGATTATTATTTATGATAAAATAGGTAGGTACTTACGTACTAGGTAGGCGTTTATAAAATGAATGATTAGTCACTTTGGTCCTCGGTTTCAGATTTGGTAAGATACCGACGTACGTGCGGTGACGACCGGTTTAGCCTAATGGTTAGTGACTCTGCCTACGAAGCTGACGGTCCTGGGTTCGAATCCCGGTAAAAGCAAATATTATCTGTGTGATGGTAGGTATTTGTTTCTGAGTCTTGGATGTTTCGTTTCGTCTAGTACCCATAACACAAGCCTTATTGGACTAGTTCGATTTGTGTAAGATTGTCCCCTAATATTTACTTATTGGCATGTAAGCCAACTTTAAATTTAATTTTTAACTGTACCGGATTGATATATTTTTACATAAACTGCTGAAAAGTTCTGCCGTCCTAGTCTAAAAGGCGACTTTCTGCTATGGAAGTTCATAGTAAAAAGTCGCCTTTTAGACTAGGACGGCAGAGTTAGCTCATTGAAAATGAAAAATGAATAAAAGCTCAAATTCAATCATAATTATTGTTGTGACATCATACGTTGGAAAATATTAAGGCATTATACAGGATCTTTAGTCGGGTTAGCACAGTTCATTGTTCTTAAACCCTAAGATGCATGAAATAACAGGCACTCCTTTAGAGACGGCATAAATCTGTGTGCGCTTCACGATTATCGTCATACACGCAGTCGTAACGCATTTACGAGGCAAAAGACATGTACCTAAGTTAAACATAAAACGGGTTAAATTAAATATGTCTGCGATAGAATTGATTTTGCAGTGCATTTACATCTGACTTAAGTTGTTTAGGTACCAAAATGCGAATTGTATCGTGCTTTTGATGTTAGAAACGGAAGACCATTATTACTTTAATCATCAATGTCTGATACTTGGGTCTGAATGTTTCGTATTAACTGTTTTCAGTGCCCATCTCTGCCGCTGGTCATTTGTAAGAATATCTTCATTGGCATCATTAACATTTTTTAATAGTAGTCGATTTTCATGGTAGAGAATTATTAATTGTAGTAGATAATTCTGTTACATTATGTACGCTACCGGTCTGATGGTAAAATCTTTGTACCATTTCGATCACGCATGCCTCAAACAGGAATCATTTCTAATGCTTATCGAAAGTAGTTAGGGCAGACTAGCCCTGTGAGTTTCACTGCACACAGGTAGGGACACGACACATGCCACCTATGAGTAATCACTTGTTACGGCTGGGTACGACTATCGGCTATTGATCATGAGGAAAGAGGAAAGGACAGACATGGTGTAACTGTTGCGGAAAAGTCAAGATGGGATCTGACTATCCAGGCCATTGATAAAGGCAGAAATATCAATCTGCGCGTAATATTTAGTAACGTAACACTTCGATACAGCTGGCTGGATATCAAGTCCTAAAAACATTTCCATTGGTAAACGTCCTATCCTCCTATGGTGATTCTATGGATCATTGATCTGCAATAAATGATTTTTATTTTTTATTTTTTTAAACGTATCTGGTAGATCAAAACGAGGAAAAGAAACCGCATTGCGATTGTGATGTTCTGATTGAACTTTTTGTTGAATGAGCACATTCATTGTTGTCCAACGACAATGTAGTCATCATGAGGTGAAAGACCGGTTGACTCAGATGCAAGATTTTAGCAAAACGAAGCATAAGTTTGACATCTTTTTAGTGTTGGCCAAAAAATTATCAACAAATTTTTTCCCTGTTGCTAATTGCGTTCTATTTGTTTATTTAACAATTTCATTATAATTTAACTGACATTTGAAGCATGATTGTGCACTTTTTACGTCTCATTAGGGTTACACTAACTAGTTCTCATAATAATTACTCGTAATAACTCATCGCTTCATTAATTCTTTTGTCCTCTTTGCCTGCAATTGTATGCCCTATTGTGGTGTCTGTACAGGCTATAATTAATTTGGCTCGTGAGCCGCTAACGGTGTATCAGACCGGCTAATCTAGTTCATCTGTACCGCTATATCTAGAAATTCCTGCTACCCTTTTTTGTGAGGATTTCTCTTAATTTTCTATAAACACTGTTATTAGAGATTGTTAATCTTGTGATTTATGTTTACTTTGATCTAGGCTAGAGGAACCACCATGCGTATTCATACCTATATAAGTGTAACTAATTACGTTTCGTAAAATTTGTTACGTTTATAGGTAGAAAGAATGACTTGCATCAAATAACTCAATCTTAAAATGTGATTTAAACTAGGTGAAGGTTAATAAGGTTCTTGCTTTCTAAAAAACATTAGAATGCAAAAAGATAATTGATAAGAGTTTTAAATGGCCCTTATTCAGAATAAACTTACGGTACAAAAAGAAAGAACAACAAAAGGAAACTAGATAAAGAGAACAATAAAACTACTTAAGAATGGCTCTATAAAAGGCTTTATAAAAGTCTAAAAGTCTATAAAATAAATAATAAAAGGATGAAGGTAAATATTTCATCTCGAGGTTGACTTCGTTTTGTACCAGTTTTTAAACAATTGTCATAAAAACACGTCATAAAGCGAAAGGGGCATCTTCATAACACAACCATTCAGAATATCTCACTCGTGTTCAACAGTATTAGATAACGATCATTAATTCAATTACGGAGAGATCTTTGCCACAATTGTGGGCGAAATGGCTTTTTTCTCAAATTGCATCACTCGCTAATGATAGGTTGATAAGATTGGCATGATAGGCAGGCGTGGAATAGTCAATTTTATTATTATTACAGTTAGTTTTATGAACTCTGACCTAGCCTGAACTAGATCACATAATCGATACCTTTAGACTCAAAGGGCGTAAACGCTGCAGGTTCTAATGGTGTTTACGCCCTTTGAGTCTAAAGGTATGGATATGACCATGCTCAAAAGAGCGTTCACATCCTTGAAAATATTTATCGAATAACAGTGCACGACAGCTTCGCTACAATTATCCTGCCACAAATGATTATTCATAGACCTTGTCACCGAATGGAATGGAAGATAGATGTAGACTTTTCTAATTTAACTTGTTTCTAACCAGCCAGGTGACAAGTTAACCCATTTGTGGCAGTTGCAGAGGGGCGCGAGAGTTAGCGAGCTATTATTGTTGATTTGGGTCGGGCGATTCGATTCAAGTTTATGGCAATTTCTTGTCAAACATTGTAACGGTTGAGTAATGATGTCCATTACCTGGTGGAAATATTTGTGATATTAATCAGATTAGTAGATAGTAATTACAATGAGAAGCAGATAATGTGTAAAGTAGGTCAGGTAACCGTCAATAAGACTTTTCAAAAAGTAGTTGACTAGACGTTTACTATGTGTTGCTAATTAAACACAGACTAAATTTTCAAATAATTTTCTGAAGTTGTAAATGATTTCTCTAGATTACTTAGAAGGTGTGTAAAGTTGTAAATCGGACTTGAAGTGAAATTATGGAGTAACATTTGGTGAACAAATTGTGTTGTGATATCAAAATGAGTCTATCTGTTACCACGACAGCTAGCAACACTGATGAAATCGGTAAGTTACACATGTTATCTACCTACTAAACATAACATAGGCAGTTAGGTACCTACTACCCCGTTGAGAGAAGTTTGCAAGTAAGAAGGTACCTTTCGGTCTTACAGACCAATTAAGCAATTCGGTAGGTAGTACACGGTTTCATATTAAACCACTTTGTGCTTACAACGATTGACCATTTTGTTTACCAGCAGTCTAGTAGCAAACTTAACTTAGGGCAGTACCTCCCTAATAACTGATAATTATATTATGTGTGCAATTCGGATCTGATACGTATTATTAGTAAACCTTGGGTTTGATATTCATAAAACTAAGTATAATTCCAATATATATTTTGATTTGCCATCTGACTTCGAACCGTAACCGTATTACGTAGGTAACTAAGTATTGAAAACGTTAACCGAATCAAGTATGAACGTGTTTGTACCTTTTCGCTCCACTCCCACGTAGTTTCCATGATGTCATTCTCATCTTTCATATAAAAGTAGCTACATGTATGATCATCATAGCATACCTATATATATTAGACTGACTTGTATAAAACAAGACAGGCTCGCCATTCAATTTAAACAAGCAGATTAATGGAAGATAAATTGTAAATTACCCTAGTCTTTATGGGTCAAACAAACAACACATCAATAAAGGTCTATAGTTACAACAGTTTAGCAAACATTTGAGGTGTATACGCACTCTCAGCTAAACAGTTAACCCTATTACACGTAATTGGTCCATAATCTTTACAGTCCCTGCCATTTCTATCACAACGATCATTACCTTTAATTCGAAATTGCCTCCAACCAGTAGCACCCAGTAGCGATGGCTACCGAAGTAAACCAAGCAAAAACAGCTGCATTAGCAATTTTCTTGTATCCCAACGTCGTTCTTGACCTAGGCAGGTCCGCCTACGGCAACATGGCAGCCCACGCTGCAGGCTGCCTGACACTGTTTTCTCTAGTCTAATTATATCGTTTGCATCTCCTATACGTTTATTAGTCCGTGGGTAGTAGGCTGATGCTGATTGCACTTACCTACTGAAAATTTACACGATGCATAAACTTTAGAAATGTTAGCATGCAGGTGTGATAAAATAAATAAGTAAATTAATGCGGGAAGACCACAATCTATATTACCTTTTTCTACTCCTGTACTGTTATCTGTCTTTTACTTGGTCACGAACACTAATATAAGAACATACATAAATGAGTTCAGAGAAGTCTATACTCTATTCCCCATAACAGCACTAGTGTCGTTATAGTCACTTTACGTTATTGCTAGCATCCACAGACTTCTAAATCTAGGTTAAACTTAGGTCAAGGATTAAGCGCTCAATTCTAACTTCACGATAAAAATTCACAACTACCAACTTAACAAACAATTAAATTCCTACGATTCATAAGAAAAACAAAACTTTCCGAATTAAATTAATTGATGCCAATATAAAAAGAAGTATTTTAATTATCGTCACATCGTGTCACCAGCCATATCAAAAAAAAGTTTACCATAGACACAACTGTCATGCCGGCTGTACACACTCGGAGAGACCGGACGAGACACGCGTGACGTCCATGTATTTTATATTTTAACCTAGTCGTAGAAAAAGTATTGTATGCAACGTTGTATAATTAAGTCAAAAAACGCTCATTGCGTCTCTATTTGCGATACTCGCCGCATTCGCGGCTCGTATCGCAACTCACGCAATTCGCATTTTTTGAACCTTCTTATACAACTGTTGCATAAAATACTATTTCAAACGAAAAAGGATATAAAGATAGCTGTTAACGCTCTTACAAATACATCGAAATATCAAACCCTTGGCTCAATACGTATATCAAATCAAGTACTGCCTCTTGATATACGTATCGAGCCAAGGGTTTGCTAATTTCATCCAAGTTGTATATAAATAAGAACTCCCATTAGGAAATATGCGCATATCGAGCAACGCAGCGGAATTACTGACAAAGACACGGGCCCATATATAAAGTAATTGCCAACTCTGGCGCAACAGGAAATAGAAAATTTATCGTAATTGAGATCCTTCAAATGACAAACGTCTTTCCTTATAGGCAGAAACTAATTATTCGCCACCAACGCATAAGAATTTTACAAGGAGCTACAAATATCCGTTATATCATTTATCCATCGAATGATACAATCATCAGCTGTTAAAGCAAACACGTGCTATAGAGCATTATAATCAGTCAGCAGATCTCATTCCTTCACATCAAATAAACATTCGTTCCAAAATTAGCAATGCAGTAAGGCAGTAGGTCACTCCGGCGCAGTTTTAAGACTGGCAGCACAGCCACCGTTCGATCATTATCTCGCGCAGACAGTGTTGCAACACTTGCGCTTGCGCAACAACTCGCAAAAAAGCCGTTACAAACAGAATAGAGATTTACTGCCTATTTCAAATCGTTTGTTTATCTAATGTCTTGAAATGTTTAATTCGATTCGAAAGATAAGAATTAAATTTCCGGAACTGATCTGTGCTCATGCTTGAAGACAAATAAACAGATTACATTTAAAATGCTGCTTTTAATTAGTCCTCATATTGTTTGACAACAATATTTTATGCTATGCAGAAAAGTATGCTGAAACAGTGTATCACCGTTTTGTATGTAGTTTAGGTATTAATTATTAAATCATAAATATAACTTCTATTTCCATTGTTTAACGAACGCGTGCATCCATCATGATTTGTGTTGACGTCCGCTAATACGTTGATTACTTTTTTGCTACTTCAGAAGTTGTTTAGCATGCAATTTGTCATCAATCACTTGGTGACGTAACAGACGCTTTGAAAACAATCATAGGCGTGTGTGGACATAAAGGGAACACATGAGTTTTTGTCCCGGCCTAGTATTTATCTTCCGTATGTTATTCAACGCACACACTAACGCAGAATAAGTATTAGTAAGTACTAGTAGGTATAACCCTGTACTTTTTAATGTGCATTATATGATCCTCCGCGAGCTATCTATTCTATAGTCTCCAGAAGTTACTTTCATTATCAAAATAATTATAGTCCAGCAGAACTAGAACTGCTCTGACTAGAAGTTTGATCTATGGTTTTAGTCTTAACTCCTACCACTTGTACGTACTGTGGGCTAAGGAAATGTTACAGTATACCTATCATCACGACTATCTACAATAACAATCTATAATACGGTTAGTTTTATTGCTAGACTAAAACTTACCTTCACTTATCTAACATCATTGTATCATAATCATCAGAAAATTACCGATATCTATTGTATTACGGCATTAATTGGATTTCTTTCCTTGTCAATTTACTGATTGTTTGAAGTAAAGCTACGTGCATCCGTCTATTATGCAACTTATTATTGCATTCGCGGCTGTAATTCCGGTTTCATTGTTTAAAATGTGTAATATTTTAATTGAAATACCGTTAAGTACAACGAATCGAACGGTAATGAATTAATCAAACTACCTATAATTACTGTCATAGGTAATTATTTAATCTGGTAGACGAGAGAGCCTTTCATAAAATCATATTTAATGAATATTTTTCGAATTCAAAACCGTTACCGACCAGATAGTAGAAATATATCGCCGTAAGATTAGTAGGTAAAATGTCCTGGCTCACAAAACAACGTTAAAGAATCTCATTTTTGCTTTATTATTTCACTTCATTGGAACTTCGTCATAGCCACCAAGGCTGACTTCTTACGGGCAAAGCCAATTATTCGCGTTTAATCAACTTATTGGACATTCTAGGTCAATATCTTGACCCGCATTTGATAACCTCTAGGTACGTGTACCAAATACAGATCTCTTTTTACTTCACTTAAATTAACAATTATGTTAAAGCACTTATTCTATACTTATGGTATATGATCCCCTTCCTAGTATCCTAGTAAGGGGAACACATAGCTAGTAGAATCGAATGAGGTCAATTCCGCTCCCTAGGGAACCCCAAACTTTTCCAAGGCGGTATGAATGTATGTCTTTCCTCAAGGTGGATTTTATTCGCTACCAAAATTTTGATTTGACAATGTTAAATCCAAATCGTGAAATTGTTAGTATGATTGGCACACAAGAATAATGTTTCGTGTATCTTTTTTAATTTTCATTTATATTAGTACTACCACGCCACGCGCGTACTAAGTAGTAGGTGCCAAGACCGCCAGGTTAAAGTGGGACCGGGCCGGCCACGTCTGTCGCATGCATCCACAGAGGTAGGCAGAACTAGCTACGGAGTAGGTGCCTCAAGATGGACAACGACGACCTGTAAAAAAGTAGTTACTGCACTATCAGTACTATCACAATCTAAGTGAAAATCATTAAAAAAATAGAGATACTAGATAGAGTCAACTTAGTATACATGAGGCCAGGATGAATAGAAAAGCTAGTCGACCTTTGACAATGACAACCTACATCGTAGATGTGCGCAGATGATAACCGCATGTAGGACACGTGACCAGATACTCGACGGCGACGACTATAGACACGACACTACGATGATACTAGGTACGAGCATTTAATGTGGCCTATGTCGTGAAACTGCTCCGATTGACACTTATTTGCGTCTTGTAAGTAAATGTCAATTACGCTTTCGAATGCTTACGCTGGCTAAATGAAGACCATGTCTTAAATGTGAAATGGAACTACGCTTTTTCATTTTTAGGGTTCCGTAGCCAAAATGGCAAAAACGGAACCCTTATAGTTTCGTCATGTCCGTCCGTCCGTCGGTCCATCTGTCCGTATGTCACAGGCATTTTACTCAAAAACTGCACGATGGATATTGATGGGAATATAGGTGTCTTGTATGAGCCGCTACTTAGTTTGGTAGTTAAATAATTAAAATAAATATTTTTATGGGGGGCACTCCATATAAGCTAAAAAAAATTTTTTTCAGAAAATATGAATGTGTAGTACATAGTTCGACAGCTCTTTCAAAAACATTTGAAGGTTTTTAAGTAATGTTTTTGATTAAGTGAATACCTTTGGAAATAATCGCTCCGAAAGTTGTGAAAATTGTGTCCCCCCCCCCCCAACCCTCTATTTTCTAAACAGTGCGTCGGAAAAATATAAAAAAAAATACAAAGATAACGCTTAATTAATACTTTCAACGAAAATTATTTTCAACAAGATCGGATTAACCGTTTTTGAGTTATTGCCGATAAACTGCGCTTCTCAAAAAAAGGACGTAATTGCTATGAAGATAAGCTCTTTTGTTGTTGTACTTTTTTTAGATCGTATTTTTTACCTTATAGTTACGGCTATGGGAACCCTACACTGAGCAATGTCCGACATGCTCTTGGCCAGTTATTCAATTCAAACTTGTTTTAAGACACGTCCGAGATTATAGACCAGATTTTTCAAGTTAGCTTGCTTTTTCTCTTAGGGCAATAGGATAATGTGCTCTAATGCAATATAAAATAGGCAAGCAAATAGGGATCAGATCATAATGCTGCTACCATGCTGCTACCTACCTAATATCTCACATGGTTGAAACTTATCATTTACTTCAATAAACGTAGACCTGAGTGAAACAAGGTGAACTTATATCGTCGTATAGTCAGTCATTCACCTCGACTGCAGACTGCCATATTTGAAAATAGGTACATATTTCAAATAATACTGACACTCTAACATCAATATAATTAAGTTTATATGGTTACGGATAGTATGGACAAACATATTGAAACCACATTGCAAGCAATATGTACTTGTATTTTATTTTCGAATCTTGAAACGAATTATTTGTTATATCGGGGTCACCTTGAATCAGTCGCGCTGCAGTATTGCATTACTAACTTTAACATCCATCAATTGTAGCACATTTTGCTTTGACCTATTTACATTTTACTTTTAACACGATTTCTATTAACATTTAAGTCATACTCACCTTCAAAACATGTTTAATTTTACACGATGCAATTTACACCTTAAGTTATGTTCAATAAGCGTTAATCTTGATGTATTTCACGGTGGTAGATGCTACCAGGGGCGTATTTACCCTAGGGCCATCCGGGCCATGGCCCGGGGCGCCAATCTGCCAGGGGCGCCAATCGGCCAGGGGCGGCATAGCCGCCCCGGGCCGATTGCCTTTTGTTCTGGTTTTGGCACACTTCAACTGACTTTTACTTCTCATCTTTTTATTTTATCAAAAATACGGTCGTAAGTTAATGAAGGGCGCGGGCGGGGCGCAGTGTGAAGAGGGCCGTCCCCTCTCAATATTGAAACCTATTTTACAAAACAACGAATAATCCAGTAACCTTGTCACCTGAAAGTACGGGGTACTTTGCGCCAATCCAGTAGTTCTGATTTTTTGCAGACTTGTTTATGATGTTGAATGAATAATCTAAATTTGTGACATCGAGCGCCAAACGCAACTTTGTCAACAATCAAAAAAACCGCGAAAATTTCGGTTTTCAGATTTTGGCGATTATAACCCTAAAGGACTAGTTTTTGATAGTACCTTCTCAGGACGTTTCTAAAGTACACAAAATTTGCTACAATATGAAATAATAAAATGATCTCTGTAGACCTAAAAGTTACCGAGATAAAGCTTGTCAAAATTCATAATTTTTCGAACTTCGCAATTTTTGGTGAGGACATTGGGCTGATCATACTCACTGCGATTGGCACGGCACCGCCCTTCCAAAAGGGCTAAAATAACTTAATTTATTGATTTTGAATAACTCAATTTACTCAATTTTTTTTTGTCTCTTTTTGTTTGTTTTTACTTTGTTATGTATTTACTAACTAATTAACAAATAAACCTAGTAACTTTTGTTATTCTTATCTTTTTTATTTCATTATGCGTAGCTTAGCTTATCTTTAAACATCATCGTTGTAGCAGATTTAGTCTACTTTAACGTCCTGAGAAGGTACTACCTAAAACTAGAACTTCCCAAATTTTTACGGTTTTTTCGATTTTTGACAAAGTTAGAAAGAAAGAAAATACATTTATTTATGACAGCAAAAAGTTACAAAAAAATAGAAAAAATATACAAGAAAACACAAAAAAAAATCTAGGTTCCGCTCTCAAGGCAAAGTATAAAGACGAACAAGTTCGGCCGTTTAGGAGCGCGCGACACGTATTCACACAGACGCACGATAGCTCGTCTGTGTGAGTGCGATCCATACTGGAGCATTCCTATTTTTTTGCTTGTAGTGCGTTCGTACACGGCGCGCACACATTTAAGCGCGCAATCCGTCGCGATTGTCCCAAGTTCTGATGTATAAAGTTACTGGATTGAAATCATCATTAATGACTTTGTAAACAAATTATTACACCGCAAAAAAAAATCAAGTAGAAGTTATTAAAAATGTTGTATTTTTTATTTCAATAAATTTTTTTCCTTGACTTCTGGGGCGGCGAAACATTATTGGCCCGGGGCGCCAAATTTCAAAATACGCCCCTGGATGCTACAAAGTTGTATATACTGTTGGTAAAGAATATAGTCCTCAATTTTGAACCTTCAGGCTCCATCTTAAAGTCTTTCTTGATTGTTATTTGAACTGGTAAAGGTTAACAAGTGGTTAGTGGTGCAAATAGTGCAGTTTCGACCTTGCCGCCTCGTCGACTCCCGCGCCGACAGTTCCGTAATGGATTGCAACAACTAGTATCCTGTCAGGTATCGTGACAAATTGCCAAGAAGATAAATTTCCGGTCTAAAAAGTAACCTAGCTATGCTTTACTTTGGTGAGTGTGTTTCGGTGTATGCGAGTCGTTATTGCGTCTGAGAACTTGAGTAAATTAGAAACCCAGACCCAATCAAATTAAATATATACCATTTTAATATCTGACCAAATACGCAAGATCTCACTGTTCATGGATAATGCTTTCTAGTCGTTAGTATTTTACGATTGCACGCCACGGTGAGAATTGCCTTTTTCCGGATGGAACACCTTTACCTAACTTCTCATTTCCAGCGTCTGTCAATAAAAAATCTATAATAACACACTCAAACATGTTAATGGGTGTATTTTACAATTTGTTTACTTTCACTCCCACACTGAGGATGTGAAGCTGTCGCGTGGCGTAACGACCAGTTTCTCCGCATATGGACACGGAATATTTTATTTTCGAAAGCCACGCCAAGGATTTAATATAATACCCAGCCATTTACTCGTTCCTGTATGGTTTATGATATTAAAATAACGGTGCCTGACAACAGTTATTATTTAAAGCGTTGGTACCAAACTGATTTTTGAGATTTCTAAAACTTTCGTAAGTGCCTTATCAAACTCGCGATTTGCGAGTGAGCTGCGGGCGAGTTAGAAGCGAAGTTCCATACAAATGTCCATACAAAAGCAGTCTGGTTTTGTATGGAAGCACGCCCGCAGCTCGTTCGCAAATCGCAAGTGTGATAAGGCTCTTAGTGGTGTGGTGTTGCGTTAATAATCTAAGCGGTTCGTAAAACTTGCTGTATTGCGTTTTAAACTTCGACTGCACGGTTGCGTTCCAATTCGCAAATGGGGCCCAAGGGGAAGCAGTAATTCAACTCTGAATTTGACGGACGGCTGCCGAGCTAAGCGAATTGATTGCATTTCCTGAACGCGGAACAGTTCAGAGCATGAAAATCATAAACATGTCTGTTCGTTACGTTCCCACTCATATTTCCTTTACTAGTTATTAAACCATGTTCAGATGTCTAGACGTTTGGGAACGATTAGGGCTAACTCTAACTGCGCCGACACGAGTCGTAAATTAAGACTATTACGTACAGCGCAGCAGACAAGTTCATGGACCCAATGACATTTAGGGCGCTATTTTGGGCCACTTCGCCGAACGCAGCGTTATGCCCTATCTATTCGACTGATTTACGACCATACATGTCTGCATTTGTACACGAATATGGCAATAAATTGGCAACCCTAAAGGGAATAAAGAGAAACAACACTGAGTTCAGATAGTTCATACCGCGCAAAAGATGTGCCCTAATCATTGTCACTAAGGTGTATTGTATAGGTGTAGTTAGTAGTTGTGTGCGCTTTTATGGATTGGGCCATATATATTTATTACTTAATACCTTCTTTCGTGCCTACTATTATAATCTTCCAGATTTAGTGGACATTAAATAAGTATGCACGTAATTAAATAAAGCAGACTGGAAATATTTCTAAACAGATGCTATCATCTTCGGTGTGTAAGGCAGCTAGTAGTTAACCATCAACTGCTGTAAAACACAAGTTATTACCATCAGATTTAGACATAACGGACACCGGGCACGTTCGAAAACCACTTTAGCTGTTAATGAAATTGTTATCGGTGTATCCGTTGGGAAACAACTTGAAAGTGCTGGTCGCACAGAAGATGATATTTTTTCTGATAAAACACTGAGATATTTAATCGTGATTCAGTTGTTACACTTGGGTAACTTATGAGATTTCTATAGGCGTTGGTAAGAAGAATTCTTTCAGTTCAGTCTACACTACAGAAATGCAAAATAGGTGTGTGATTTTAAATAATCATCTTCTAGAAATGTACCTGACGTGTCTTGAAAGCTACTGCAGTCAGCCAGAAGGTAAAAACTACTCAACCTATTTCAAAGGACTTTCACATGCCCATAACTTCGAGCTAATGGCCTTTTGACATCACATCAAGGGAAAGCGAAGCGTTGTTTAGCAGGTGTCTAAGGAAAATGAAATGTTACAGAAAAAAAAAATAATCATTCTGTATGTCATCATCGGTGGCTTCCGTGTGCCTTTTTATTCTGGGCGCTCTAATTTTACTACGACAAGAATAGATCGAAAGCGACTCGTGTTTGTTTGGTTTTCCAAATAAGTAGGCGATTAACGTCTTATTGTAGATTGTTTATCTTAGAATTAGACCTCATTTAGGGAGCATCATTACTTAACAAGCTTTTATAAACTCAACAACTCCAAACTCCGTCTTTGGAAAATAAATGTAATTTGTCTCTTATTATAAATTATGGTAGGTATTATTCAAATGTAACTGTGTAAAGGTGATGTCATCGGGAGCCGTAATACCGTTACGATGCGTTTTGTTACTGCAGCTGTGACCCAATGCTCGGTGTGCCAGTTAAGTGGTATAAGGCAATTCTAAGGTTCTTTAATCCTGGATCGTAATGGCCACGTTAGAGGTATTTATTTATACATAGGTGGATATAGATATTCAATCTTCAATATTAAAGGTCGATTAGTCAGAAAGCAGTGGTTATATGAATATTGCCTCCAATGCTAAGTTTTGAGACTTAAGATTAAGAGCCATGATTTAGAGTTGGAGGCACGCACTTATAACTACTACTAGCTTACCTAGTCCGACCCTATCGAGGTGGACCGGGACAAGCGACCTGGTTCGACCCCAGGCGCTCCCGGCCCCCACGCAGTCCAATACACTCAAGGTGGTCCGGCTAGCGACCTGGTTCGACCCCAGGGAACGCCATGGCCGACCACCGGGTCTGAATATCGCAACGCCCAATAAGGGTCGCGAGTTAGTCAGGCTTAAAAAAAAAAAAAACAAAAAATAAAATGCACTAGCTTACCGGATTCAAATTGCAAATCTCATACGAGTTTAATAGGTCATTATAATATAATACAACACATGCAATCTCTGATGCAAAAGATTGCAAAAAACTAAGACTGTATTAGCTGAACGCTCTCTTAGGCGGATCTCACGCTGCAGCGAAAATCGCGGCGACACGCGACTCAGCGATTTTCAACTTTGTATGTAGAATCATCGATTTGTATAGAAAAATCGCGGGGTGGCGCACACTGGCGCGTAAATCGCGGCGATTTTTTCCGTGTAGCTGCGCATAGTACGAAAAAATCGCGGCGACGGGCGATTTCAGTGTGTTCTTCGCCTTACTCTACAAAGCGAAACAATTATCTAATGCCTTGTTGTTTTACACTAGAAATAGTAAGTAGTCAAATTTCTATAAACATTTAACTTTTAAATGCAGGTCATGCCATATACCGACCCCACTACAGAGTTATCGTAGTCGCACTATACCTAGGCGGCTTGATGCTTGTACAGAGACAATAGAGGCTTGTACAAACACCCCCGTTTAAAAGTAAACATTTAACTTTTAAATGGAAGTGTTACCATGTTCCGCTCTGCAAAGTTATCGTAGTCGCACTCTGTGTCTGATGTAAAGCTTTTTCTCCACCAGCGGTGTCGGCGCGATGGTCAGCGCTGCGCGTGGCGGCGAGTCGGCGCGGCGGCACGCGCCGCTTGCGTCGCGAGGTGGCAGCGCTGCGCGAGAACTTGCTCGACATCAGCGAACCCGGGGACACCGCCTCGCAACCGCACTCTAAAGTGCAGTTGAACAGAAGGATTGAAGAGTTGAAGGTATAGTTTTAAATATAAATTTATTTATTTTACAACAAGTTTTACAGTATATATTTTAATATATATATCACTGAGATTATAATTGTCCAGACTTAGGCAGAACACATCTCTTACTTTCTATTTAACTCTCTTGATTATGATAGCGCTAGTGTTAACACCGCTAGAGCTAATATTTTTTTAAAATATCACTTGAAATAAACATAGGTTAAGTTAGGAAGTAAGAGTCCATTAGATTTATCAATTTAATAATGTCAATGGATTCTATATCAAGATAATTATATTAATGATAAAAGAGCTCTCGATGTCATAATCGTGCCCTATCCTCGAGCCTATCCTTTACTATATTTTTCTTTTCAGGACCGTCTATCGCGTCTGCTAGACTGCAAAGTGTCCATGTTGAAGATAAAGGTGTCCGTCAAGCGCGCCCTGGGCGAGAATGAGCCGGATGACAGCGGCCTGGCCGCTGACCTGGCGTCGCTTCTGGCACTGTGGGAGGATGCACACCAACGGTTAGCTCGCAGTTTACGTAATATTTACCAACTTAAGGAAACACTTAGGAGTGTTTCATATCAGAAAACAACTTAAATGATTATGGAATCAGAATTTGGTTGTCGTTACTAGATACCTTCTCTGATCAACAGAGAATATTTCAGTTACTTGAAATTGAGCACTTTATTATTTATTATTTCACGATATTAGTCTACCAAAAACTTACTTCCACCACCCGCGACCACGAACGCTGAAAAGGGTTACGAAACGTCGGAACGTAAATATTATTAATATGTATATGCGGTTTAATCCGTTAAATTTGTTTTATTACTTCCACCAAATTTAACAAATGACCACCAACATTGTTTGCAAATGATCAGTTATTGTGGTGTATGTTTGTTACCATGTTGTTGAGGAAGTGACTGAGTTTACTGACCACTTAAAAATAAGCCTTAATATTATTATCAGCACATCAAACGAGCTCCTCGCGCTGGAGAAGGCGGTGTGCGCGTGGGCAGAGTGGGAGAGCGCCCTGCGCGAGCTGCAGGGCGCGCTGCGCGGAGACCTGGCCACCCTGGAGGCGCTGCGGGACAGGCCCGGCGTGGCCGACCAGACAGAGGTCACCGCGCAGATCCGGCAGCTGGCTGCCTCGCTGGTAGACAAGAAGAAGGTAACTGTCATCAGTATCAACACAATGCGCCGCGCTCTTTGCTGCTCGACAAATATTTCCATTCATGGAGAGAGAGATGGATGTTGTAAGTACAGTCGAGTTCATTTACACACTCTTACGGAAACAAAAATATCTGAACACGACCCTATTGTCAGGTGCATAAAAGCGTGTTCAGATATTATTGTTCTCTTATACGTGTAGATGTACATAAATTCGACTGTAACGTGACAGGCAACTTTACTAAATTGGCGATCATGTAGAAAGTATTAAGCAACGTTAAAAAAATTGTATGTTGTTTAGAAACTTGGTGTCGACGAAGAATTCCTATACTAATACTTTGTTTTTCCCCAGGGTGGTTCGACGTGTGACTCGTTATCCGACTCCGGCATCTCGGACGGCGATAGCGAGGGCGCCGGTGGGCGCGCACGGCGCCTAAACACACTGCGAGAGCTGGCGCGCCGTCTGCAAGCGGCCCTAGCGCCCAACTCGCCTGCTCACAGGACTATTACTAAGGTAAGTCTAAATTGTATGGCGAATGCCTAAGCCATTTCTTCCTAGTCGGTCCCTCATGAGGCTCGTAACCGGCCGCAATTGTTTTGGGGTGCGACTCTGTCTGTCGGTCCGTCCGTCTGTCTCAGGAACTACTGCTGCTATCGATATGAAATTTGGAATAGTTTTAAAGTCGCTAACCCGACCCTATTTGACATAAAAACATCTTGTATCTTTTTTAAGGTTTTTGAAAAGCGGCCCCCTTTAAAAAAAAGTAAAAAAGATACAAGATGTTAATGGGAGTTTGAAAATTTTATGTTGTGTTATTGTATCAAATGGGGTATCAAATGAAAGGGCTTAATTTGTAGATTCCAAAGCCATTTTTATTTTTTTGTTAATCATGTACTCTTTGATTTATGACCAAAAACGTTTAAAAAAATACCATTCCCCCTATTATCTTCGAAGTTACTGAACAGAAAAATCTGTAATAATTACCAATAATTAATATCAATCTGAATAATTCAGGAAAAATATAACGGTCTTCCTAAATTTAATATTTTTTTAGAAATTTATAAAAACTTAAAATCCATCTAGCGGAGAGTAGCAAAACTAAGCGATAGCCTGTTTCAGATTACAGAAAAAATATCTATTAAATACAATCATTACTCATCAGGTTCTAAATATTACAGGAAAAATATAACGGGTTTCCTAACTTGCACTGTTTTTTAGAAATTTGCAAAAATCATAACATATACTTATTTGCTCCTACTAAACAAATCGACATACAGTTTTTCTTGAACTATTCGCGTATCTACTTATGAGTCGGTGTGCGAGTCCGACTCGCACTTGACCGGTTTTTTTTACACTTGGCAGCCTTCTTAAACGCGTCGCACCAACAACTCCCGTCCAATAAATTCTATGTTACGTTTAGGCACATACATACATTCAAGAATAATGATCTTTCACTAAGCCGTCTAATTCATACCTATTCTTCACGTTGTTCTGATTTCACGACCTGTATAATCATGAATTATTATTTTACTTTTCAGCGCATGGAACAGACTGAAAATGAAGTGCGCACTTTGCAAGAGTCTTGCCGCGCTTTGGTGGAACTAAGCATTCCTGATCTGAAGATCCACGACGAAACGTAAGATAAATACAATTATATTGAATAATCGAGTTAGATAACAGCTTACGTTAATATTTCATAATGGTGTTTTCTATTTGCAGAGAACGCAGCGTAAGTACCGTGATGGGTAAGAAAACTGGTTCGGGTGATCCCGATTACACGCCGCGCAGTGGGTGGGTGTGGCGCGTATTGCGCTCTTCACTGCCCATACAACTATGCCTCGTGGCTCTACTGCTGGCGGCATGGCTGGTGGAGCGCCCCCGCTGTTGCGACGCGCTCAACTCGCTCGCTCAAACCCTGACGCCGCAACTGCGCTACGTCCGCGGCCCGCCGCCCGTGTGAACACAGCTTTACAACGATATTTTGTACCTGTGCAAAGTTTTAGCACTGGCTATTACTTTATGGCGCGTAAAAAGCGTGACGCTTTTTAGAATTTTTTTATGAGAGTAGTGCCAACCTCGGAAATGACTTAAGTGCCGTTATCGGCAGTACCCGGACAGACAGAATCATTACGAAAGTAACATGGCGATCAGTAGTATTTTGAAGTGCTTGATCATTGACGTCATTGCGTAAAGCAATATTATTTTAATACACTAACCTTTGGAATGACTACAATGTTTGAAGATATGACTTATAGAATGAGAAACTAAGGTTTTACTAACAATACACCAAGAAAAATAATAGGTGATACGAATTGAATGTAGGTATCTAGTTTATTGAATGATTGCATTATTAAGATTTCTTTCAATTACAAACGAAGGTAATCAGTGAAGATGGATCCATTGCATAAAAAACTAGAATTCGTTTAAGACCAATTTCCTAATTAGAATTCCTATTTGCTCACAGCGAAAAAAGTTCAAATTAAGTAAAAGTGTTCCAAAAAAAAGTATCATCTGTATCAGATGAAGTTCAAACTAGTAGTACAGATACTGTAGTATTTTAATGTATCTACTAACAAAATGACAAACATTACTAAGTTTGTGTTAGGTAGTTTAGTCGCATGCCTATTTTAGTACAAGTTTATTTGTTAGGTTACTTAAAATAGGTGAGTGTACGGAAGTGTGACCAGTGTATGTGTTATATCTAAGTGAAATATTGCCACGACAATAATGAAAATTGTTCTTTTTTTTGGATCTGTGTCTAAACTTTCTTCTTAAATTGCAATAAAATCTTTCTTATAACTTAGATTCTAAATATCTAATATTTTATTAAGATATTTTGACATAGTTGTGGCCTTAACGTAAACTGTAGTAAAGACTGACGTTCTGACATAACGATTTTCCCATAGTTGTAGGTACAAAATAAAATCTGACATTTCAATGATGAAACTATTAAATATTTTAGGCATAATTAAATCATATCTTTTGATATCAAGAAAGTATCTAAAATAAAACTAAGTATCACTCTTTGGTCAGTCGCAATATGAGATTGTCATGTGTCGAGTATATGATTGTAGTACCTATTTGTTGTCAGATTCTGAGCCGTGAGGGGAGTAAGTACCCCACGATTACATACTCGCTACACCAACAAGCCATCATTAACAACAAATGATTAGGTATTCAGTAATACTGTGACCGAAAATTTTATCCTCCTAGACTAGACAAATACTAATAACAACATTCGGGACAGAAACACGCTACGCACCATTTCATGTTGCGGTTGCTTAAAGAGCTACCAGTTTCTTTATTTCTCGTTATTTACATTTAAAACTATCTACTGTGCCTGATATATCGACGATGTGTGATTGTTACTTATATTATAGTATAATATATATTATTTGTTGTTACAGTATGGGGTGTGAGCAATTAACTCCCATTTCTTTACCAATAATTTTATTCGAATAATTGAAAATCAAATATAATTTTATAAAATTTCTATATGAATTTAGCACATTCAAATAATATTATGTATTGTTTTATTATTTATGTCCAAAATTGTGTCGCTATTTTCCATTAAAGAAAATAGAGATATGCAACAAATATGCGACCAATAAATTAGATGTACATTTATTGAAATAGCCATCATTTTAATAAATACGGAACCCTAAAAAGCAGGTGGGGTAAGACGAACTTGGTTTATTTTGCTCGGGGTAAGATAGTTAATATCCCAGTACCTCTAGCATAACTGTGACACGCGACTCTTTGTCGCGCGACAAAAGCTACCTATCTCTTTCCACTCAATATCGTGTGACGCGAAGAACGCGAGAAACGAAGTCGCGGCCAGTTATGCTAGACGTACAGGTACGTACGTACGTCTCCCCCGGATTTTGTCGACTCCAACTGACTTCTGCTTGCGGAATGGGATATGACGACACTGTTCAGAAATAAGCAGTTCGCGCATTCACTTCTCACATTCACTGGGCTATTTCATTGGGTAGATGCCTGTCACTAACGATGGACTTACCGCATTATTGATGGAGGTGTACTGTAAATCTAGCACAACGTAACTAGCACCACGCGACCGTACCCTCAAGACATTATCACCTAAACCTTTCCAAGTATCCTTTCGGTATAGTGGGAGAGTGATCGGTGATGGTAATGTGTCGCTATGAAATTGCGATCGTGTGCTGCTCCGGTTGACAGAGCTTAGTAGAAATAACGTTAGCCTATCTTAGCCTGTATGAAAATTGATGGCTATATCTTAGATTAATTTCACAGCATTTAAATACAACTTTTCCAGCAGTAACAATTTATTTCGAAACAGTGTGAGTTTTGTACTTTGGTATCAATGTATTAATTGATAAAAACTCGAGTAGGTTGTAAGTTTACTACATTAGTTGTAGTATAGTTATAAGATCTTTAATATAAATTACTTTGTTAAAGTAATAATACGTTAGTTTGAACACTAAGGTATAATGCCGCCTCGAGTAAATTAAAATGTTTGATACCACTTTAAAACTGCCTTATGTATGATTGTAGTGTGTGACAATGAATGCTACCTAGTTTAATGTTTTAATTTAGTCTGGTGATGTTTAGAAAAAATACTTTACTTTTTCGGGAATTTTATATAATTTCTAGGTACTCAGACTCTTAAACTATCACCTCAAGGGAAAATTTCCTGTTTGTCATTTGTCCATTCCGTTAGTTTCATGTAGGTACAACTTGTGCGTAAATCACGGAATGCAGCAGCAAAAACAGTTTAAATAGGTATTCGAAATCTTTTCTCATGAATAAATAAATAGTATTCTGAATAGTATTTATCAAACGTTTTTTTTCCTTTTTATTAAAAAAGTAAGGTACAAGTTTTCTGAAAATCACTCAACCCTTTTGCTAACGCTGTCAAATATTTGTGACAGCGTATTCAACATCAAATACACTTCACACATAATTAAAATTCTATTTCGCGGTTTTAATCATGTACGGGCAAAGGGTTCAACATTAAACTTTCTCTGTGGTTTGGTCTAATTTTTGTACTGTAGATTGCCAGGCCCGCGCCGACCCCCGACAGCGCCTGTGTGCAAACCTATGAAGCGACCTCTTTATTGTCGTCGTGTTTCGAATTCCGGCGCCCCTATTCACTTGGCGCCTGTGTGCGTTGCACACTTCGCACACAGGGGCGGCGCGGCCGTGTAGATTGCTAAAATATTATGTAATCAATACATACCTACATCATATCTTTTCATTAAAATAAATGTTATTAATTATGTTTGTTGAACCACAGGGAAGGCTTTAAATACATATATGAATTTTCTATAATTTAATGTAAGGCAGTAGAATGTCAATAGTGTCATATTTCTTTTAATATTTTATTATATAATTTAAATGTATTGAAAGAAACTAGACATTGCTACGAAGATGCATTTAAATATCATTCTTCAGAAAGGAAGTATTACGTTACAAACATAATAATAGGTTGCATAATGTGTGGCTTTTTGGAATGAAAATAAAATAATTTGATTTTTATTATGATGTTTTATTTCTTACTCTTATTTATGATCTCGAATCGGCAAGGCGCAAACTATATAAAAGGTAAGGGTATGACGGGGGCCGTGCCAAAGTATAAAGACAAATAAGTAGTCCAACTTCGATCGTTTAGAAGCGCGACACGTATTCACACAGACGCGCGATAGCACGTCTGAGTGAGTGGGATCCATACTGGAGCATTCTTACGCATTCTTAAGGTGGATTTAGACCAAACGAATTCTAACACATTCTAACCCCACTCTATCAAATTCTTTGTGTACACACAAAGAATTTGGTAGAGTGGGGTTAGAATGTGTTAGAATTCGGTTGGTCTAAATCCACCTTTAAAACTTTGTAGTGCGTTCGTACACGGCGCGCACCCTTTCAAGCGTGTGGTGTGTCTTTTGTAGGAAGAAATATTACTGCTATTGAGCGTTTTCCAAAAAAAATACCGGGGTAGCTACTTTCTCAAAATATGGACTTTTGAGGTTTCTCTGGCTCAGAATCGTTAGCACTTTCGAACCTTATATGTAAAAAAAAGTGTCCCAAAATTTGTATGGATTTTTTTTCCACTACGTCACGTTCATACAAACACAGTACAAAATGGTGACGTAATGGGAAAATAAATTTGGGACACTTTTACGTATAGGGTTCGAAAGTACTAACGATTCTGAGCCAGAAAAACCTCAAAAGAACATATTTTGAGAAAGTAGCTACCCCGGTATTTTTTTTGGAAAACGCTCTATTTTACTGTGGCAGTGCTTAACGCTTCGTTTTGCAGAGTTTTGCTGCTCCGCTATTGGTTGGTCTATTGATATATCAGATGTATGCGCAAACAAAACCCCCTCCACTAGCCGCCCCTAGCTCTTTTTGCATACGATGCGTCGTAGACAAAGGATTCGCGTATACCTGTGAGATGATAATTATTTATAATCCATTTAAAGCCCTTTTTGAACCCTGTAGGTATAACAAATTAAATATCACACATAGATAGCGGACTGGCATTGTTACACCTATCGTATCTAATTTGGTCGGGTTTAGGGAATGCAACTCAGTTATTTTTTGTATGGAACAAACTCTGCTTTCGTTAAAACTCGATTTTTTACATACTAAATACATACAGGTCAAACACACATAACATGGTTTACATGCCGCTGATTTTAAATTCATAGACTGCCTTTAAAATTGTACAATTTGAATTAGTCGGGCTAAAAAATATAGTATACTGAGTGTAGGTAGTAAAAATGAACGCGGGTATGTTAAAAAAATACTTACACAGTTAAAAAGCAGTATTTATCTTTTGGTCTCAACAATAATCATATTTCTTTATTTAAGGACAAAAATAGTACTTTACATAACTAGGGTGGTAAAACAAAGAAAGGCCGAGATCGCAGATGTTTGCGGCCCGAGCTGCAAGCGAGGGACGTAAATATGCGACCGAGGGCTTTCTTTATTACCTCCCGTGTTGTTTACATCATTTTATGTCTACATTTGCCACTTTATGGCCAGGTGTGGCATAAATAATTTTGTAATCAATATTGTAATAATCTTGCAGTGTTTGTATTGTATGTATGCATGCAATATGAATGTATGTACGGATCAAATCTTGCAACTGAATGTTAAATCCGATTAAGCTCAAATTGGAAGAAGAATGGATTGGAATGTAATAAACAACAGAAAACCGCTTACAAAAAGAAATGAGATCCCATCAAAAACATTACACGTAAAAAGATGTAAGTATCGCAACGAAGTTCTTTTACAACAAAGAGATGTAATGTTAAACCAAGTCAGTAACGGGGGGGGGGGGGGGGGGTCCACAGTACTCGATTCCCACCAACTTGCCTATTATTTAACCGTGGAGGAACATTTTTCAAATAAAAAATCCTCCCTCCATGTACTTGCATCTTCTGATTATTACACTTTTCGGGTTCGTTCCCATTATTGGGAATAAAAACGACTACTTAATTATTTAAATTTTTGACATAAGGTAGTTTTCGGGTCACTGAATATATGTAGTTCAGCTGGCTAGAAATAGATTTATATAAATGTTTTACTGAAAACTTAGTATACGGTTGTGAGCTATTTCCGACGCATGCTTTCATGGGGTTCCTTCCTATACATGACGAATGTTTCATTTACGTCACTTTGTCTTACTGTGGCTCTGATTGATTAAGAATTTATATTAATTACTAAGAATAATTGATACTATTTGGATCTCATTTGATAGAATAATATGTGCCAATTGTGATAAATATAACTTTTGAGAGTTTTTTTCAGTGTGTCTTAAGTTAAGATGATTGTTAAGCTATGATGAGAACCAAAAAGTAACGTAAGGGAAATATTTTGTTAAATAACATTATTGTGACGCATAGTGTCGCCAATGTTATTCATTTATAGAAGAGTATTATTGTGTTAAATTTCATTTAATAAACATTGGTTTGCAAACAACACTCAGAACTTTACTTAAAACAAACCTAAAGTTCGTATCGTAATGGAACGTCACAGCCAAGGGTCACAGCAAGTATGATATTTACCATGTTAAGCACTTAATATTGAAACCAGTATTATTTTCAAAGAATGTAGAAGAAGGAGAATTTATTAAAAGCATTTCTAAAGAATATATAATTTTTTTTACGGGGTGGAGTTCTATTAAGTCACGGAACAAAAAATGGAAAAAGCCCAAAGTCGGTTATTTTTCAGTATTTGTTATTTTTAGAGGATAATCGTCTACTTATGGTGCGTACACACCAAGCCAACGAACGCCAACGAATGGGTTTCGCCGGCCTTCGTTGGCCCAGTGTGGACGATTTAGCAAACGTCAACGAGCGTTCGATCATTGTTCGTTGGCGTGTGCCAGCAATTCGCAGCGTGACGTATCATTTGACCTGCGTACACACCAATGCGTTCTTTGGATGCACCTTCAATAATCAACGAATGTGAGGCATCAGTCGAATCAAATCAATCAACAAAAACATGTCATCCCTACGGGTACGTATCAAAATATATAAAGTCAAAACATATACGGTTGAAATGAATAAAGTCGAAATGTAGAAATTCAAAATATATAATGGGTCTAAATGTATAAAGTTGTTTGATATAAGTTCGAAACTCATAAGTTCTAAATTCATAATGGTCATAATATATAATGGTCAAAATATATACCGGTTGAATTTCATAATGGTCACAACTCCTAAGCTTGAAATGCATAATGGTCAAAATATATAATGGGCTTTGGAACAACATTAACACATGTATAAAGGTTAATTATAGCGTAACCTCCGAGCCTTTAAGTTTATACATATTTAACTATTTTTGTAACAGCGAAATAAATCTTACTACCTACCTTGTTTGTATTGTATGTATAGTATGAAATTAAAACAAAAAATCAATATTTTTCTTCATTTATTACATCGGCAAGAACAGTTTTCATAATTAATATAATCAAATTCACATGGAGCTCACATTAATGCAGTTGTGGCGTGTATTGGTAGCAAGTGATCCTAACACACTCCTCCTCGCTTCGCTCGTCGTCGCACCTAACTTTTGGGTTCAAATGACTCAAAAACTCAAATATTTTAAACTTTCAGATTACTCAGAATATTGTCATTTTTAAAATGTAGTCTGAGAACCCGGTTAGGTGCGACGACGAGCGAAGCAAGGAGGAGCGTGTTAGGATCACTTGCAACCATAAAATGTCGCAACTTAATTGAAAAGAACAAGCATTTGAGGAATAAATACTTGGAGTAATTTTTCTAGTACACGGCTATTTATAATCAAAGTTTGTACAATTGAACTTAATTGTATAACGCTTTTCATCCCCCAAACGTAAGTTCTGGATTTCGACCATGATTCCTTATAAACATTATATCATTAGACTTTATATATTTTGAACTTATGAGTTGTAAACATATGCATTTTGTCAGTATATATTTCGACCATTATGGCCAACGTACGTTATGGATTTTAACTGTTATGATTTTCAATCAATATTAATTTTGATTTTATATATTTTGAACATATGTGTTTTGAACTTATATATAATGAATTTATATATTATGATACGTACCCCATCCCTACCTCACTATTTGTTGGTTATGCTTTGAGTACAAAATATCTTTTTAGGTTAAAAGTCTACAAAAACTTTCATTCGTTGCGTTGGCCTTCGTGCATCCGTCCACACCGCGTTGAGTTTGCTTCAAATCCTTTGATGTTGCCGCCGCGCTGCGAACGATCGTTGGCGTTTGTTAAACCGTCCACACACGGCCAACAAAGGCCAACGAAACCCATTCGTTAGCGTTCGTTGGTCTGTGTGTACGCAGTTGACCGATAACCAACGAACGTGCGATAGCCAACGCAGACGAACCTTCGTTGGCGTTCGTTGGCTTGGTGTGTATGCACCATTAAACACGCACTGTCTGAGTCTGTGGTTGTGGTTGACCTGCCAGCCAGCCAGCGCCCGCCATTTTCTTTTCGTTTCTTTCGTTTCGTTCATTCATTCATTTCCGGTTACGCGGTGCTACACGTGTTGTCGGAGAGTGCTATCTAGAAAATATTATAGTGATTTAAATAATTATTGGATACAAATACGTTCAGCTTTTGTTGAGAATCGAATGTGGATATAGTTGTCCGTTAGTGTTTTGGAATTCCTACACGTAAGTTCACTACTTCGGCTGTTTTTAATGAAAGTATTTCGGCCAGGCACGCGCGCCGCCATATTGTATGATATGCTTGGTGATTTTGTATCGCGGTACTTAGCAATATTGATCGTTTACACTAAATTGACTAGGATATTCATTACCTAATAGTTTGTATCAATGTTTTATCTAAATGTAGTAGGTTATTAATGTATAAGACAATTTTTTGCCAAAAAAGCCTGGTGTGTTAGCACATAACTGGCTTCGTTGATTTGATACGCACATTGCGGCCTAGATAACATACTGCAAATTTATCAGGTTATTCTTTACCATCTGGTAACACGATATGTTTACATATAAAGCATATTCAACTAATTGTGAATTTATGTATTGTATGACTAGTCCGCAGCCAAAATGTTAGAGCTTCTAGCTACGCTTCTCTATAGAAGCGTAGCAGTTAGGCACGGAACTATTTCTGTAACTATCTGAATCTGCACTACCACAAACCAACAAGTCCGAAATTCTATTATATGTTTTCAATGTACATTTTTTTGTACAGAAATGGTGGGTTCAAGAGTTTACGTCGGCGGCCTGCCCTTCGGCGTCAGAGACAGAGATTTGGAGAAGTTTTTCAAAGGCTTTGGACGCATCAGGGATATCCTTATCAAGAATGGATACGGTTTTGTAGTAAGTTCCAGCTTGATAAATTATGAGGTCATCTATGTTATCGATAACAATGATAACTCAATACAACATATCATTTATAAGAGTGGTCCTATCAATATCATGGACGAGTGAATAACTTAAATATTTTTAGTTAAACAGCTATCTTTCATAATTGGCTCTTCCATTGATCTGACTCCATCGTCAGACCCTCCACAAAGTTGAAATTATCTTCATAGGTTTATCTTCATGATTCACATGAGAACTTAATTCATGTATGAAGTTTTAAAAGAATTGTTTCAGTATAAGTAGGCATAAAAGCTGTACAGGCTAAATAAACTGTTTAACCTTTGACTGCCTCAGTCGGGTATATTATATACGACGTTAGAATGTCGTGACTACGACGCCATTTCGGCAACTACCAACACCTAACCTGGATAAGAATACGTAAAAATATTTATTAAGAATGTTCTTAATTAAAGTATGAACTTATAAAAAGTGTATATCTATTTGAGTGTGTTATTTAAAGTACACATTTAACAGAAACTTTTTAATATTAAACCTTGTTTGAACAGGGACACATTGTATTAACAATAATAAAATTGGCCAAGCAGATTTTAAATTTTCATCCCATTTAAAAATGTCATTTGTAGGCAGTTCTATGGGAAAAATAATTTTGTCCTTCAGGGGTCATCCACAAAGTACGTCACACGATTTTTCATAGTTTTGACTCCCCCCCATGTCACACTTTTTCCTAACATATTTGACCTTGTTAGTATAGGCTGTCACATTTGGCTAGACATGGGTGTGACATACCATATGGATGACTCCTCATTATCAGGCCACAACTGTATATGCCTTTTTTAATACACTTGCTCAAAAAGTGATACTTTTCGTAGCTGTAGGTAAATCATGCGCAAAGTTGCATTTTGCGCACTAGAGTACTTTTTACTTTCCAGCTAATTTTTTTTGAACACTTTAACACATTTATTTGCAAATAAGTACAATAGTACATTACACAACTAGGGTGGTAATACAAATAAAGGCCGGGATCGCAGAAGTTTGCGGCCCGAGCTGCAAGCGAGGGACGTAAATATGCGATCGAGGGTTTTCTTTATTACCTCCCGTGTTGTGTACATCATTTTATGTCTACAATTGGCCAGAAAGCCACTTTATGGCCAGGTGTGGCATAAATTAAATTTCATCATATTTTAAATGTTTTTTGCCCTGCCGTCAGGAAAGCAGCATTTGTCTCACTTGGCTGCAGTCCTACTACCTAGAGATAGACGAAAGTTTAGTTAACTCAATTAAATCAAAGAATTCTTAAACGTTTTCATGATGGAACAGGGACATGATGAAATGTTATTTTACAGAAAAATTATTATTGAGCTATCAATAGCTAATCGTAAGTGGGTATCTAACCTTCTACTTTTTTTCGAGGGCTACTATGGGTTATGTATTAGGTAGGTTATGACTTGTTCAAATGTTGCTTTATTTTGCAGGAATTTGAAGACTATAGAGATGCTGATGATGCGGTGTATGAACTAAATGGCAAGGAGTTACTTGGTGAAAGGTAAGGATTAACTTTATGATGAATTGTAGAAAAAAATGCTGACATAAGTAATTATAATAATTCTTCAATTTGTCTATGAAAACTTTTTTGTTAGTAAATTAATTGATATTGTCATTGTTAATTTACCATTTTATAATTAATTTTCTTTATCAGCCGGCTCCACACTATTGCAAGATTTGTATGGAGAACTGATATTTGATGTTACTTTTTGTATGGAAGACCGAAGACCCTGTATGCTATGAATGGTGCTCAACATGGTCATTTTAGTTATTTCTTAAATTTCTTTTGATGTTAAGTTACCCTTGAATTATTTGGTTTTATTCTTCCTTGCTTTACTGCAGAAGAATGATAAGAGAATAAATGTGGGGATATGACAGTGATGCTACTTAATATTAATTCACACCTGTGGTAAAATAATGCAGCATCTGTAATGAAAGTCCAATGTAGATGCTGCATTGTTTTACCAAGGGTGTGAATTATAAACTCGAAATGAAGTGTAAATGGGTTTATTACTGCATACATTTCCTTCTTATTTTTCTAACTGTTCTGCCAAATAACTTCAAATTATGATCACTATTGAGTATCTACCTAATAGAATCCTCTTTCCAAACCGGTGAGTCTGTTAGTGGTTGTGGACGCATGTGGACGGTCACGTGATGATTGGCTGAGCGGGGCGGGGCAGTGCTAACATGGACGGATGCCCTCAGGGTGGTGGTGGAGCCGGCGAGAGGCATCGACCGCAGCGCTGATCGGTCCCGGCGCGACCGCCACTACGAGCGCGACCGCGGGCGCGGCTCGCGGTACGAGTGAGTGTCACCGCTATGTTGTAGGGTGACGGTGGAGCGCGCGCGAGGCATGCCGCGCGGGTCGGACCGCTGGCGCAGCCGCGACCAGCCGCCTCCGCCGCGCCGCCCGCCGCCACGCCGGGATGCGTCTGTATTACACGCACGAAAAAACACAGAGTAGATACATTTATTTATCTATGCACGTGAGCGTATGACTTGTATATTAGCGTTGGATGTTGCAAGACACCCTCAAACATGTAGATTATCACCAACACCTAATATGTGAATTATTGCTACTTGTAGATCCGCCTACTTCCTGTAAGTAGATGAAATATGTTTTTAGACACTCATCAAAATACACTCAACATGGAATAAGTATAGCAAACTTGTTAATAGTTCACAAATACAAGCTTATTATTGATAAAAAAATGGGTATGAATGGCTAGACTTGCTTACTCAGACCAGGGCTTACACACTGCTCAATGTACAAGATATTTCTCTATAATATGCAATTTTAAATAAATGTATCACTCAATGTTTGCACCACTAAACCATGAGACACAATTTTCAACATTCACATAATTTTCTCTTGAGCACAGAAATAAAAATAACACAATAATTATAAAACTTATTACTATCCTTGCCACTTATTTTCTTTGAAAGTTGTGTCTTTGCAATTTACTTTCCTGTTGTCTTGACCATGTAAAATATTTTCATCATTTTTCTATATTCTTTCATAGAATTTAAATGAGATTTACGTGTGTCTATCTATTTATGTTTTTAATGTAAACATAACAGTTAAAATGTAGTCATTTCTTGGATGTGTCTCTTATTCAAAATCACTTAATTCAGTTCATTATACAATTTTAAAATTTCAATTGAATTCCACAATCAAGAAAAATGATGAACCATGCGACGTTGCCAGATTAGCAGTCATTTTACGTGCCCTAACTTTGCTTAATCCTTAAAGTGCAGTCTTTATTTTAAATGATACATTTGAATGAGAGTTCCTCGTTGCGTATAAGTGTCCTACTAAAAACAACTCGATTCGATTTCTTGGATTAAAAGTAACTCACATAATATAACATAACCAATTAGTCAAGTACAACTACATACCTACATTGTTTTTTAAATTATTTGCATCTCATGTCCAAAAGCTTGTGGCCCCTTCCAATTTCGTTCCTGTACTCTCTCAACTTCATCTCTGTTCGAACCTCGTGGAAAAGTCAGTGAAAAAAGAAACCATCTTCAAACTACTCTATTAAATACGAGGTTGAGGTAGTTCATGAACAATATTTTCGTGTGGCGTCTTTACTAGTACTGGATGTTTCCACCCACTTACCTCTACCATTCATGCAACTAATTCATTCACGAAACCCTATCCGTAATCAAAATTAACGTACGTAAATATATTTTCATCACACTTGCTCGAAAATGGTGCATTACACGTAGGTTTTGCGGGCCGTAAATGAGCTATTACGCCCTAGGGCGTAATGGTTTTCTTTTTAAATTTGAAACGCTGGTTCTGTTTTACTCTTATTTGTCATGTTCAAAGGAAACGCCAACGTACTTTTTTAACTTTTATCACTGAAATATTTATTTAAAGAGAACTGGTATTGCAAATACATGTAAACACATATTTCTGTAACATTAATTAAATGTTTCAATAGTGTATTTCAGTATTTTGCAATTATAAAATCAACCGTTTTAGGTCTGTACCGCTATGGTTTCCGAACGTTGCGCATTGTCTATGGATATGTCACTAATGTCACTGTCAGTTTTACAATTTTATTTAGGTTAAGTAAGGTTAATTTTAATTAGATTTCCTCACAAGTGTGATGAAAAACATTGTGTGTGCCACGGGCGGTAAAGGAATTACAAACTCGTGTTATTAAAGCCCTCGGCTTCGCCTCGGCCTTGTAACAAACACTCGTTTGTAATTCCTTACCTACCGCCCTTGATACACAATGTACTATTTCATCACACTTGCTCGAAAATGGTGCATTACACGTAGGTTTTGCGGGCCGTAAATGAGCTATTACGCCCTAGGGCGTAATGGTTTTCTTTTTAAATTTGAAACGCTGGTTCTGTTTTACTCTTATTTGTCATGTTCAAAGGAAACGCCAACTTACTTTTTTAACTTTTATCACTGAAATATTTATTTAAAGAGAACTGGTATTGCAAATACATGTAAACACATATTTCTGTAACATTAATTAAATGTTTCAATAGTGTATTTCAGTATTTTGCAATTATAAAATCAACCGTTTTAGGTCTACCGCTATGGTTTCCGAACGTTGCGCATTGTCTATGGATATGTCACTAATGTCACTGTCAGTTTTACAATTTTATTTAGGTTAAGTATGGTTAATTTTAATTAGATTTCCTCACAAGTGTGATGAAAAACATTGTGTGTGCCACGGGCGGTAAAGGAATTACAAACTCGTGTTATTAAAGCCCTCGGCTTCGCCTCGGCCTTGTAACAAACACTCGTTTGTAATTCCTTACCTACCGCCCTTGATACACAATGTACTATTCTACCTACCCAATGTTGGATATTCGAAGTTTGTATCTAGCAGGCCCACTCACTTGAACATTTAAATAAACCTATTTAGATAATTTTACTGAATTATCGAAATCCATCACAAAACGCGTCATACGAGCGCTTTGTAAACATCAGTCTCCCATTGAATTGCTTTTTTTTTAAATTCCGATGTGGCTTATTATGATGGTATCAGCGTAATTCGTCCCATTCGTTTTTCGTTCAATTCGTATTTCGTCTCATTCTATATTCGTCACACATTCTTTATGTATAAAGAATAGTCTCAATAAAGAATGTGTGACGAATATAGAATGAGACAAAATACGAATTGAACGAAAAACGAATGGGACGAATTACGCTGATACCATTATGATCTGCATAGTCAATGAACTTTCTTGTAAACAAAATTTAAAAATCTTGATTGATTTTTTCATTTTTGTTTACAGCAATGACAACAATTACAGATATGGGCCGCCAACCAGGACGGAGTACCGCCTAGTCGTCGAAAATCTGTCTAGCCGCATTAGCTGGCAGGTAAGCAACCTCCGTGGAGACAAGATTGGGCCATCATCATCCCATCACCTCTCACCCAGGGTCTGGACTCATGGCGCTTGAGGGTCACCAACACGAGGGCAGGGCGTTACACGGTTAAACTGTATGCCAACCACTCGCAAGGATGAGGACTGGATTGAACACAAAGGCGGCTCGCATTCTTAGGACGAGACAGAATGGACTATCATTGATGGACCGAAGAAAGTATTGATGTCGGAGAAGACGACGAACTTTGTTGACCAATGGAGCAATTACTATGTCCTGCAACCAAGAAAACCAACCAGGAAAGAAGACTGCGAAGCGAATACACCTGAAGATGACAATTGCCAAATTGAAAGAAGACAACGGAATCGAGATCTCGTCAATGTAAATGGACCACAATCTTCATTCGAAAACTCACTTATATTTTGTTAAACAAAAAACAGCAGCGCAATAAGCGATCAAATCAATTGTAAAGTAGACCTCTATTTTTTTTTGTAATTTTCACATCTTGTTTCAATTAGTTAAATAGAGAGAACTAGTATTCCACATTATCATAAAAATACCTTTCTTTTCTGTAACTATAACTACACCTATTTACAAACTTACTTACGAGCTTATAGATAATTTTTAAAAACAACAGAAGGTGGCGATTCGTGCCCTGAGCCCTCGATGTAGTGCTGTGTGAGATGTGGTCTGAGGCGATGTTAGAGGGTTATGGTCCCGGAGCCCTCCCGCCGGAACCGATGACGTGACGCCTCCCGCCGCCGCCCCCCCGCCCCTCCGGAGCCCGGAGCCCCGCGTGCCCCGCCAAGGTAAAGTCGACCACGGGGGGCACACACAGGAGCCGCTCTCGTTATGTGCATACTCCCATTTAAAATCATTTTATACCTTCATTATTATAATTTAAGTTTACATTCGACAATTCACATTAGCGCCGCATCGACACCGATACAAAATTATTTCAATTGATGTGGATGATCATTTGAATAATCATGTTAATAATTTCCAAAGTAATTTGGCTTGCTCGAACAATTTTTCGTATTTGGTATTTCCTGTGAGGTGCAATTGTTTATGTAATTGGAGAAATGGAAATAGCGGACGGCAAGGACATGACCATGGAAAACCAGACGAATCCTTTATCGCCACATACAACCGGAGAGGATGTACCGCGTCAATGAGCTGATGGATGGAGCGATGCAAATGCCGATTTGATCTAGAAGGAGAGATCGCGGAGCTGCAGACAAAGATGCGACGCTTATCTATGCCAATGGAATACAAGAGGAATAATCAGAGAAACCGTAAATTATTCTGGAGTTATTGACATAATTACCTGGCCATTGCAGTGAATTGAAGGACGGATGGATGCTCGGACCCATTTGGAAAAGAACACTCCAAACTATAAACAATTTACCAATAGGTAGCCAAATACGAAAACATTGTTGCAGAGATGTATTTCTATTGTTTTCATTTTTGTTCATCCTTATTTTGTAACACATTAAAAGAAGGATAGGGCAATAGGTTTCATTTGTAAGCTACTTTGCTTATGTACTTCTCCCAAAGTTAGCTCCAAAATAAGTCCTGATTCTAGTCGTGTTCATGATGATATCGTTTTTTTATACCATCTTTCGGGGCTGAAAACCTTGATGTCAATATTAATCTGAGGACGACTTTTGGAAAAGTAAATTCGAACTTGTATGTAGATTTTATTAACATATCACCTTGGTTGCCAGGACTTGAAGGATTACATGCGTCAGGCTGGTGAAGTCACCTACGCTGACGCCCACAAGCAACATAGGAACGAGGGGTAAGTGTGTATACTGCTATCGCTGAAAGTAGTATTAACATCACTCCAACTCGTAAGTGACATTTACCGCCCGCTGCGCACTTCCTGAATTAGAATACCGTAATGATAAATCACATTCGTGACACACAACTCGTGAGAGTATCGGGGAGGGGGGAGGAGACTATGTCCGACAGTGAACCGTGGCTGAATAAATAAATAAATATTAGGGGACAATCTTACACAAATCGAACTAGCCCCATAGTAAGCTCAATAAGGCGTGTGTTATGGATACTAGACGACGATATATTTAATAGATACAAATACTTAAATACATAGATACATCCATGACTCAGGAACAAATGTTCGTGCTCATCACACAAATAATAGCCCTTACCGGGATTCGAACCCAGGACCTCCTGCTTCGTAGGCAGGGTCACTACCAACTAAGCTAAAGCGGACGTCAATATGAATGATATATAAAATGATGAGACTACACATTTTACCATCTTTCGGGGCTGACAACCTTGATGCTAGAACTTATCTGACGTTACCTTAATCTCACATAAAGCTACGTAGCTTATACAGTTTCTAATAGCATTTATTTTCTAGCGTGGTGGAGTTCGCGACTCACTCTGACATGCGGGCTGCTATTGAGAAGCTGGATGGCACGGAGTTGAACGGGCGCCGGATTCGTCTTGTGGAGGATCGTCGCTCGTCGCGGCGCCGCACGCGCTCCTCCTCCAGCCGCTCTAGGAGCCGCTCGCGCACACGTCGCAGCCGCTCTCGCTCTAGGTAAGATTACAGGTTTTATAGGGAACGTGCACGAACTATGTGGTTAGCACTAAACGACAAAAGAGACACGGGTGGACAATAAAGGACACTATCACCCCTGTCAATGACAATATGTAAGTGTCAATGTCAAATATAGTAAGTCGTAGCTACATTGACGTTAATCGTCATTCATCGCAATAAAGTAACGCCGTTTCCGTCAATGTGGCCCCAGCATGAGAGGATACTTGATTTAGATTGGCGGCACCACTTGGCAGCACTTGTCGTGCACGTTCCCTATAATACGCAGGGTTGAATGAATGATTATTTATTCACAAGAATATATGGTCAATAAGATCTTGCATTATTTTAATAGTTTCCCATGATATATTCAGCCTAGACAGGTATGTGAAAACTTGCGTCAGTAATAATGATATCACTTTCGACAGGACAATTGCTGGTAACTGTTAACCTAAAATCTAATTAACTGGTTAATGATATTGGGTTTTCGATGTTAACGATCATTTATGTGCTGCATAGATCAAAACAATACGCACTGAAAAATAAAAATGGACAAACTGCTATACTAAGGGAGATATTTTAAAACTACCTTTAAATCTTTTCGACGATACGTTAAACAGAAAATTTGCACTGCAAACCAGACGCCATGACATAATAGTGTCACAACCGAAACTGGACTCTATGCTGGTGCATGTAGGTTTATATCGCTCTGCGCTCTGTGACGAATTAATCCGTCGTTGGCATTGAACCTGTGGTGCGGATATATCCTTCGTTGGCGTCTGAAAGGTTAACCGGTTGCAATTTATCTGACAGGATGCAGCTATGTTACGGACTGAACGTCAGCCTTCGAAAACATTTCGGGACGTAGCTTTGTTTATTTTTATGTTTTCAAGGATGAACATATAAAGTTACGTAGATAACTGCCCGGCATCTCTCTGTAACTGTTAAAGGAGCGATTTAAATTTAAAATCCAAGCTGAATCAATTTGCCATTGCTCTATATTTTTCTGACAGACAATGGAATAGCTGAGACAGTTCAGCGGCAATTATGTCAAAACTTTGTTTTCTTAATAAATCTATGATGATACTATACATTTTACCATCTTTCGGGGCAGAAGAGCCTTGTTGATAACCATACCTCTGACACTTGTCTTTACCCTCTACTGTTATCTCGTTTCGTGCTCGTGTCCTAAATATTACACGTTACAGGGCCGGCCGCAGCCGCTCGCGATCCAAGTCCAAGTCCAAGGGAAAGAGCCCCGCTGCTAAGTCCCGCTCCAGGTCACGTTCCAAGTGAGTGTCTTGTTTCATAATACTTTACCTGTATGGTGGTGAAACCACGTACATTTCGAGACAACAGGGAAATTAAATTAAATGTCATACATTGATGTTTTATATTTGTGTAGGCGTAGCCATATAATTACAAGTCTGCAAGTCTCGCTTTTAGATTATAATGCATATAAATAATAAATACTCTGCTGTTTTGCCCTTCCCATATTATTTTATTTCTTTGTAAACTCATTGGCGCTTGCATGCACGTTAAAACCTTAAATTTTGGATAATAAACAAATGCATGATATTTATTAAATTAACCTAGTGTTCATTTGGCTAGGTGTGTTATTACTTGCGCTGAGCAAAATTTAAAAACGTAAGTACTTTGCGTACCCACTTATGTAAAACTTGGGTTTAGAATCCTGTAGTATGTATTTAGTTGTATTTGTAATGCAATTCACTTTGTTGGCATTCGAATATTAAATTGTATATGGGATGTATGTATATATATTTTGTTGCATTACCTGGGATACTATGTTTATACAAGTGTCAAAATTTTGGCCAAGGATTCATTTGCGGGTTATAGATGTCGTAAAGTGAATACTTGTCCATCATGCACTCGCCGTGGTTTGAAATTTTGACACATCGTTAACCTTTTCGCCGCTAAGTAAAACATTAAAGTCGCAAATCAGACGCCATGACATAACTGTGTCAAAACAGTGTTTATATCGCTCTGCGGTCTGTGACCAATATATAAGTCGTTGGCGTCCAACCTGCGGTGCCAATATATACGTTGTTGGCGAGGAAAAGGTTAACTGTAGCAGTAGATCTAAACTAAACTCGAATTACTACTATTGTGCGCGATGGCATCGCTTAGGGATCGCAGCCGGTCGAAGTCGCGCTCGAACTCCCCGCGCCGCGCCGACCGCCGCTCCGCCTCGCGCCGCTCCGACAGGAAGTCCGAGGATCGGAACGGACACCGCACAAAGTCCAGGTCGCCCAACAAATCCAAGTGAGTACACGTGTGCTTTCAATCTTGCTGACGGCTGTGTTATTGCTGAAATTATTATTTTAAACGAATAAATCGGCTATTTGCGAACCAGAATCGTCCATAATTAGGCATGTAACGATTCCGATACCGATATATCGGTATCGCCGATTATATACAACCGATATTTGAAGAGCGCTAAAAAAATTTGCTGTATGAAAAAAAAACTGCAAGAAGTGATTTCAATTACTGACTTAATTTATGTATGACTACAATAATCGGTATCGTATCGGCAAAATTATGTATCGTTACATCCCTATCCATAATTAAAAAAAATAAAGCATGAAACTGCTTTCGTTTCGAATAATAATTTCGGTAAGGAGTTAGCATTGTTGTCAGCATTTGTAAATAAGTAAATTCTATTGGCATCTATTGAACAAAATTGAAATATGAAAAATCACAATATTGATAGCACAATTTGTCAAATAATTTAACTCGTTCCGTGTTTTCCTGCATCATGAAGAAAACCGGAGGCCAAGCCAGTGAGGTGAGCCGTTGCATTGATTACTTTTTACTGCTTGCTTTATGTACTGGAAAGTTTAGTTGTAAATTAATACCCTGCTTTCCTTATGTCTGCAGTATTTATTGTTTAGATTAAAAAAAAGTGCGAGTCGGATTTGCGCACGAAGGGTTCTACAGTATTTATCTATAAACATATTTAAGAAAAAAAATGCCATAATAGTACATTGTGCACCCAGGGTAGTAAGAAGGGGATTACTAACGAGAGTCTATTAGGAGCCCGACGTCGTAGGCGGAGGGCTTTTAATAACTAGTTTGTAATCCTCTTACTGCCCGTGATACACACAATGTTTTTCATCACATTTGCGAGGAAAAAATAAATAAAACAGAAATCAAATAATTTATTTTCAACTTCTTCAACAGATAATGCTAAAAACTGCGTTTAGTTTTCAAACTTTACAGGCGATACCGCCAGATTGTACCGATTTTCAAAAAAAAATTTAACTAATTAATTTCATTGATTGAAATTTTTAAACTAAATTATACCATATAAGATTTATAAACACTAAAATTGGTTTTGTAGCCATGTTTTGAAGATGGGAAATAAGCCTCGACTAATTTGAAACCTCCTTAGTCTGAAATGACGTACGACTTTTAAAACTAAACTCATAACACCCCCGAGGGAGTTATAGATTTTCATACAGTTTTCCTCCCGTGGGAGTTATAGATATTTGTAACCCACGGGAGGTAAATCGGCTCGAGTTGGTCTATAAGCGCGCGTGTTATAACACCCTTTACGAGCAAGTGTTATGAAAAACACTTTTTTTGTATGATGGAGTTTCACCTGTTCCAGTGTCTGTATGTCTGTCTGTAATCAAATCTTGCAAGTTAAATTTGACCCACTTCCCGGTTTCATGGACCTGATCTGATGGGGTACTCGGGAGAGGGCTATAGGATTACATAAGATAAATCCACCTTTTTTTTTGGGCTAATTTCATTTGTTTTGCCATGCAGTTTATGTTTATACCAAAAAGTACGGTTGGAATAATGGCTTGTCAAAAATATATTTTTTACAGAAACTTTATTTGTTGTTATAGCGGCAATAGAAAGTCTTTCTACTTAATAGCGGAGGCTTAGTAATAGGGTCCCGTTGACACCCTTTGGGTAAGAAACCCTAAAAAAACGATATTTAAATTTAATACCGCTTACCGTTTATGACCCAGTCATTTCGAACATTCGAGGTCGCAAAAAATCGCACAACGTTAAATATATTGGGATGTTGTTAGGATACATATAAGTAGTTTAAACTCGATTTTGCAGTTTCGAAAAAGTTGTGCTAAATTTATGGTGCTCGAAAAACACCGAAATTTTCGGTAATTTTTCAGATTTTGGTCTGTACCTTCTAAAAACCGGATTTTTGGATAAAATTGTCTATGACACTATTAAAGAAGATAAAATTTCCTACAATATGAGTGTAACATCAACTCTGCATGTTTAGAAAATGTTGAGATATAGCACTTCAAAAAATTGCAAATTTTCCTTAAAAGTTCGAAATTGCACTTTCAGCTAACTCTCAAGCTGAATAGCAGCTGAAATACTGATCTTACAATGACAATTAGATGTATAAAGTTATAGAGCAATTATTGAGCTTTATTTTAAGTATAATTTGAACCCTGTACTTGCGATAATTCTCTTGTTATCGAAAAAAAACCAAATCATTAGAGAACTCAGATTTCTCAGGAAAGAGTGCTCCTAAAGCAAATTGTTAGTATTTTCGCAGTTATTCATAGGAAGTTTTAAAAATGACTTTATATTTCTAAACATCATTCATTTAAAAAGTTCTGAGGGGCCATGATGATCGCGTACATCGCACATTATGTAAATGACAAAAGCATCGTCACATTTACATACGTGCGTAAATTCGAGAGTGTTGAATACTTTATTATTTATTATACAACCATCATATGCCTGCTAAATTAGTCTTAAATACACATTATTTGATCTTGGTCATAAAATGTGAAAATCAACGTGTACAGGACACCACGTAAATTCGTATTTATTGTAATAAGTTACAACTTAGAAGTGAGTATGTAGTTCCTATTGGAACATTCCATGAAAACATATTTTTTTGTCGCTTACGTAATGCTATGGTAGCAAACCCTAATATTCTTTTAGTTACTACTAAGAAACACTACCAATCTTAAAGCCAAGTCTTGATATTACCATACCGATATTCAGATTTTAATTTTACCTGTAAAAAGTATTAAAAAGGTAGTGTCCCTGACGTAACGTTTCCGTGGAATGCTCCTACGGTGTTTGAGATAACACCTTTTTGAGCCGAGGAAAACTTTGACTCGGCTTCCCGTTTCTTAACTATTACCCCACTCATAAGGATCTCATGTGGGGCTCCTTGTCCACCTAAATTTGTATGATGGACTTTGGCACTGTTAGAAGATCGTACACGTATTTTGTAACATTAGGTTGGTCATCTTGCCTACGTTACGCATATTGTTAGCTTATCTAGCATATAATTTACGTATTACACACAACTGTTGGCTACATCCTACCCATCACGATTCAGCATAGGCATACGATACGGCCCCTACTCCTTCTTCCTGCCATGCGACCAGTAATTAGGAGCTTCTCCAGACTATCCGGACCTGACCTGACCAGATGCCCGAAGAAGCTTTGGACACGTTGTGTACAGATTGTGGAGTCTCGTTTTGATGTTGAGCTCGTCGAGAATAGACTCATTAGAACGAGTACATAGTAGAAGACAAGCTAATATTAGTAAAAATCCATACAAACTTACTTATAATATTATCTCGTACTTTGTTATGCAATAAGCCCCTGCTTGACTACTTAGCCATGAACATGATTTTGACGACACTTTTCTAGGTGTAATTCAGAAGAATACGACCATTTAGCCAATTGCGTAAAAGCAAGCCTAATATTATAAGTACCTACTTACACAAAATAGGAGCATAATTAGACGCGGAAAACTAGTAGGTGTAAACGTATAACCACGTAAACCTACCGGTTGCGTGACATTTCGTTGACAAACGTTGAATCTAATGTTTTATGTCATCGAAGATAACTTTTTGCCGGATTCCGTAAAATGTCAGCAATTCAAGGGTAACTACATAGCCACTCTTTAGCGTAAGTTATTGCGATATAGTACATTGTGTATCAAGGGCGGTAGGTAAGGAATTACAAACGAGTGTTTGTTACAAGGCCGAGGCGAAGCCGAGGGCTTTAATAACACGAGTTTGTAATTCCTTTACCGCCCGTGGCACACACAATGTTTTTCATCACACTTGTGAGGAAATCTAATTAAAATTAACCTTACTTAACCTAAATAAAATTGTAAAACTGACAGTGACATTAGTGACATATCCATAGACAATGCGCAACGTTCGGAAACCATAGCGGTACAGAGCTAAAACGGTTGATTTTATAATTGCAAAATACTGAAATACACTATTGAAACATTTAATTAATGTTACAGAAATATGTGTTTACATGTATTTGCAATACCAGTTCTCTTTAAATAAATATTTCAGTGATAAAAGTTAAAAAAGTAAGTTGGCGTTTCCTTTGAACATGACAAATAAGAGTAAAACAGAACCAGCGTTTCAAATTTAAAAAGAAAACCATTACGCCCTAGGGCGTAATAGCTCATTTACGGCCCGCAAAACCTACGTGTAATGCACCATTTTCGAGCAAGTGTGATGAAAAATACTAATTTACATTGCGTCCTGTAATTCTATCACTGGAGCCGAGAACTCGCCATCACTTTACGTTGATTTTCACATTTTATGACTAAGATCTTACGATGTGTATGTAAGACTAATTTAGCGGGCATATGATGGTTACGCATATCACAGTATAAATAAATAATAAAGTATTTAACACACTCGAATTTACGCACGTATGTAAAAGTAAATGTGACGATGCTTTTATCATTTACATAATGTGCGATGTACGCGATCATCATGGTCTCTCAGAACTTTTTAAATGATTGATGTTTAGAAATATAAAGTCATTTTTAAAACTTCCTATGAATAACTGCGCAATATACTAACAATTTGCTTTAGGAGCACTCTTTCCTGAGAAATCTGAGTTCTCTAATGATTTGGTTTTTTTTCGATAACAAGAGAATTATCGCAAGTACAGGGTTCAAATTATACTTAAAATAAAGCGTAATAATTGCTCTATAACTTTATACATCTAATTGTCATTGTAAGATCAGTATTTCAGCTGCTATTCAGCTTGAGAGTTAGCTGAAAGTGCAATTTCGAACTTTTAAGGAAAATTTGCAATTTTTTGAAGTGCTATATCTCAACATTTTCTAAACATGCAGAGTTGATGTTACACTCATATTGTAGGAAATTTTATCTTCTTTAATAGTGTCTTAGACAATTTTATCCAAAAATCCGGTTTTTAGAAGGTACAGACCAAAATCTGAAAAATGACCGAAAATTTCGGTGTTTTGCGACCACCATACATTTAGCACAACTTTTTCGAAACTGCAAAATCGAGTTTACACTACTTATATGTATCCTAACAACATCCCAACATATTAAACGTTGTGCGATTATTTGCGACCTCACCCAGATTTTTATGTTCGCCACGACGGGGGTATTACTAATTCGTCTTGGTGAACCAGAAAGTGACAGCTAGTAGTGTGCCCCCATTAGAGCATTAATGTATCATTACACATTATAGCGCTCATGTATACACAATAACGTTTACACCATAATACATTTTTAGTGTGATTTAAATACATATCGTCGACTGTGGCGTAAAGACAGGCAAATCAATTTCCCTTACGGTCGACGATATGTGTGTACAAAGTTTGTTTCCAATTTAGATACTGCATTTAAAACACCGGTAAATATAAACGTTTTTCAAATTCGCCTCTGTGCCGTCTTGTATTAGAATTCTTAACTTTAAGTTCAAATGAAACTCAATTAGAACGTATTTTATCATTTATAGGGAAAGGTCTCGATCTCGCAGCAAGGAGGCAGGGTCGCCCAAACGCGAGGAGCGCGAGGAACGTCGCGTAAGCAAATCTCGCTCTCGCTCGCGATCGCGCTCGCGCTCTGCATCACGCGGCCGCTCCCGTTCCCGCGACCGCTCCGCTTCCCGCTCCCGCTCGCCCTCGCCGCGCCAAAACGGAGACGCGCCTGATGACCGCTCACCGAGGTCCGGTGATTAGGTTTAGACAAATTAATTTTAAGATTATCTTCACTACTATACTGACTGAAATATGCTAGGGTGGACTAACGAAAATATACTAGATGTCTCTTGTACGACAAGCACGACAGCGTTAAAATAACCCTGGGTAAAGCATTCGTCTCTTGAGGTACTTGATAAGGACTGATGCTTAAACCTAGTGTTAAACGGTATATCGTACTAACTGTTTTGGGGTACAAAATTATAGATCTTTTAAACCTAGTTCGTATTTTTTTGAAGCCTGACTAACTTGCAATCCTTACTGGATGTAGCAAAAATCGGACCCGAAACCTAGTTCGTTCTGATGCTAATACATATAATAGCTTCAGTATAGTAGTTGAGATATTAACTTTTAAGACTCGTAGTTATAATATTATTCGGGCCATTCTCATGTAATTTGACAGATGTGTCATAACCATGTGCAAAAGTTAAGGGTTTCCAGGAAGTTAAATATTCAAATACTTATACTTAAATTAACCCCGTTGTCAAGCTTTTGGTTCGTATATAAAAAAAGGAAAACTAAGTATTAGCAACGTTAACTTTGTGCATATGGCTGTGACAAGTCACAAATCTAAATGACAATGACCCATTCACCCATTTGAGGCCTCTGACCGCGTTAAAGATTTGGGCATAATTATATCGTCGACCGTAGGCTGAATTACGGTAAGGGACATTGTGTTGCCTGTCCCTTACCGTAATTCAGCCTACGGTCGACGATATGCCCAGGCACAAGTTACCAATACAGACGGTAACTTGCGCCTCGCTTTTGCAAATGTGCGAAAGGGTGAACTAGGAAACCGTTCGCAATATAATCTGCATCATGCAACCCATCTACATCTTGTTCTTTGCGCGGTCGAGATGCCTTGGTTGTTCACGGTAGGATTTTAAATTAACTTGTAACGTAGATATATAAATATGATTTTTCGTTAAAGCAACATTTAATAGCTGTAGTAACTGTCCTTTAGAACACTCGCCCGCAATATCTGAGCGGATACGGCGCCAAAAAAATCGTACGCATAAAATGGCGCCTATGATATGTTAGTGTTTTGTTATCGCAGTTACATATAACGGTTGAATGATTCTTTCGATCTAAAATAATTTATTGCACATATTTTTTTATAGAATTTTGGGCTAGTGAACAATTTAGGCATAAGTTTGGTGTTATTTGGCGAGACAGGATGGCTATGTATGAATTAACTTCGCTATATGAAAATGTTTGCTAATCATTCAAGTTTGAAATTTTGTGCATTACAATACAAAACTTACCATGTATTTCTAGTTTAAAGTGTAAGTAAATTTAATCTATTTTGTAACGAGTTTTGACAATTTCAAAGTACATGTTACCTGACTTACAGGCAGGCAATTGGAGGTAATTCATTTCGATAGGCATACATAGTATTTTGTAAATACTGAATTTTATTATTAGTCCTAAATAATTTTAAATAAATATAAATAACATTATTGCTTTGTTTTATTTATGTAACTTACCCTACTACCGTAACTTTGCCTAGGCTACCCAACTTCGCCTACTTGATTTCATAAACTTCTTCAGGGACAAGCTGCACATAAAACTATCAAATAGCTACTTGATGTTGAATAGTTTTATGTGAAGTTCATGAAATCAAGTAGGTAAAGTTATGTTAGCTAGCTAATGCTATAAGAATAGGAGCAATAAGTTCATATTTTACGTTGTTGTCAACTGATATTGACAAGGATGTCAATATCGGTAATTCAGTGGCAGTAGACATACCTGAAGTTTGTAAAAATATTTTCTTGGGTTCTGATGCTCAGCTTAGTGTATTCACGCAAAATATAAGAAGCATAAATCACAATTTTGATGAGCTACCGGTCTTACTAACAAGATTGAATATAGAATTTGATTTGATTGTCTTAACTGAGTGTTGGCTTGCTGAGAAAATTAACCTACCTACATTACCTAACTATCAACCATTTTCAACGAAACGTAACCTAAATCAAAATGATGGTATAGTCATTTACGTGAAATCTGATTTATCCTCTATTACCACCGAACCTAAAGAAATACAAGAGGCAAATTGCCTTGTAACAACCATTGGATCGGAATTTGCTATTATTTCCATATACCGGCCTCCGTCCTTCAGACATATTAACAATTTCGTTTCGTCCCTTGATTTGATACTGGTGAAATTAAAACGGTTTAAGAATATTGTAATCATCGGGGACATGAATATAAATATAATTGAAAATGGGCAAGATAATAGAGCCAATGACTATTTGGATATGTTGACTTCACATGGGTTACTACCATCTCACAAACTTCCGACGAGAGGCAACAACTGTTTAGATCATTGCATGGTTAAAACGAAATCACCAAACATGACTATTGTGTGCGATTCCTCCATTACTGATCATTCATCTGTCATGATATCGCTCTCTAAAGTTCTTGTTCAGAAGAATAATTCAGTGAAAAGCTATAAAAAGGTTGATTATCAATCAGTTCTTACAGAATTAGACCAAATAGACTGGGCTTCACTACTAAATGGATCTGATATTAACGAAGTTACAAATGTGTTTCTGTATCTTGTCAATAGAACTCTCAAAAAGTTTACTAAAATACACAAAGTCTCGCACAGAAAACGCAACATAAAACCCTGGATTACGCCTGGTGTAATCCGATGTCTAAGAAACCGGGATAGACTTCATCAAACCTTGAAAAAAGATCCGGATAACATTATCACTAGAATAACCTACAAGAGATACAGAAACACATGTAACCGTATGTTAAATAAGTTAAAACGAGACTACCAGAGATCCTTGATAAAGCAATACCATAGAAATCTAAAGAAACAATGGGCAATAGTTAAACAAATCTGTAATCTAAATGAGACCACTGCTAAGGATAGACATCTTTTGGCCTTAAAATCATCTCCTCAAGAATCTCTTAAATACGTAAATACTTATTTCACTAATATTGGCAAAGAGTTAGCCGACGCGACCATAAATAAAACGCAACTATCAGAGGCCGAACTGGTTAAGTCTATGAAGTCAGAATGCACTACTCCATTAACTTCTATGGTGATGTTACCAACTGATGAGCACGAAGTAAGGTCTATTATTCAATCACTAAAGAATACCACTTCAACAGGATGGGATGGTATCTCTGCCCACTTCCTAAAATTAGCGCTTAATTCTCTATCACATCCTATCACCTTAATCTGTAATCGTTGTTTAAGCTCTGGTAAATTTCCAGAAGCCTTAAAAAAAGTCTGTGGTCGTACCTATTTATAAGGCAGGGGACAGAGACTGTATCTCAAACTATAGGCCAATATCACTACTACCTTCTATAGCTAAAGTTCTAGAAAAGATAATCAATAAAAGACTGAAAAGCTACTTAGAAAAAAATAACTTATTAAGCACTAACCAACATGGCTTTCGTGAACGTAAATGTACTACTGATGCTGCTCAACAATTAACTTCTTTCCTCGTGGATAAACTAGACAAAAATAAAAAAGCACTTGGCATATTCCTGGATTTAAAAAAGGCATTCGATACGGTCTCTGTCCCCATATTGATTAGGAAGTTGGAGAATATTGGTATAAGAGGATTGCCCCTACAATTATTTGAGGATTATCTTATGAACAGGAAACAAGTAGTTAAAGTCGGTGAACACTATAGTGATGAGGAAAGCATTAATTATGGCGTGCCTCAAGGCAGTGTCCTGGGGCCTACGTTGTTTCTTGTTTATATTAATGACCTCTGCAAGCTGACACTTAGTAATGCTCAGATAATCACTTTCGCTGATGATACTGTGGCATTATTCTATGGAGACTCATGGAACGAAGTTAGTAATACCGCTCAAGCTGGATTTAATCTAATCACCGAATGGTTGGGTAAAAATTTACTCACACTCAACTTAGCAAAAACCAAGATAATTAACTTTAGTATAAATAATAAAAACCGTCCTGTAGAAGGAACTATTATGATTAAAGCCCATTCTTGTAAAAGTCACACAGGGTGCACCTGTTTACCTATAGCTGAAACTTCATCAATCAGGTATTTAGGTATCCAAGTCGATAAAAACCTTAATTGGCACGAGCATATTGATATACTCACAGGAAGGGTGCGAAAATTGATGTATATATTTAAAACTCTGCGCCACGTGTGTGACAAAAACCTCCTCATTTCAATTTACTATGCCCTTTGCCAGTCAATTATAGGTTATTGTATTAGCATCTGGGGAAACGCATCAAAAACCTCAATGCTTAAACTCGAGAGAGCACAACGGATGGTGCTTAAAGTAATGACTTTCAAAGGTTTTCGGCATCCGACTACAACTTTATATAGAGATATATCCGTATTAACTGTACGACAATTATTTATACAGCAAATAGTCCTTCTACAACACAAAAAGATACCTGACTTCCCTAAATCAAGAAGAAGGATCGATATTGTTTATGCAACTCCCAAGTACAACACTAAATTTGCGAAAAGGTTTGAAAGGTCCTTAGGACCATTGATTTATAATAAACTTAGCAAAAACATAAACCTACGGACATTGACAGCATATACATGTAAATCAAGTACAAGTGAATACCTGAAGCTGCGGGATTATGAAAGTACAGAACAACTATTAAAGTAAGTGGCTAATAAACACACAAATACACACATACATACACACATATACACATACATACTTATATAGAATGTTTATAGTTTTCTTGAGAGATATTGTTAATTTGTAAAACTGCAACCTAACTATTTCACGGAAGTGAAAATGTTGTCTTTTTGTTTCGCCGAAGTCGGGTAAAAACCAGTGCCATAATGTACCTGTAAACTAAACATTATGCAATTGGGCCCCGAAGCTCTTACGTGATGCGCGAACAAACAAAGAGACGACAGACAATAAATTCACAACCTATATACTCTGATTATATTAGTTATTTTAAACACTTTCCTTTTTGAAAAAATCTTTAATGCACATATTTATATATATTTATATATTCCTTTTTTTCTCTGAGATTTGATCATATGTATACCTATAGATTAATATAAAACAAATAGTGATTTAGGTTCGTTTATGGTAATGTATAGCAGTTAAGTTTGATGTTAAATGTTTGCATATACTATGTGTTTACAACTAACTTTGAATTGCATGCGCGCACGGTTGCTAAGTGCCATCTTTTGTTATATTTTTACTCTCTTACCCGCGTTGGGGTAATTGTTTACTACGATTAGTAAACAATTTATGCTAGCTGTCTAACTCTTATACCTAAATTAAAGTAAAATAAAGGGAACGGTGAATCCTGTTCCACCGTGATACAGTCTATACTAGTACGGGGAACAGAAAACGCTTACCTACTCGCACATATTGAAGTGTAAACCATCTAATTTAACTTCTAAATAAACAAAAACCGACAAACCTTTGTTGGCTAAAATGTGTCATAATCGCTTTCTCATAAATAACATTACCTACTAAGAAAACACATACCTATAAACATGAGCGAACTTTAATCCACGTTTTGGCTAAAATGGGTTTCTGAGTTGACATCATAAAATAGTAGGTACATTACATAACTAGGGTGGTAGTACGGGGAAGGGCCGAGATCACAGTAGTTTGCGGCCCGAGCTGCAAGCGAGGGACGTAAATATGCGATCGAGGGCTTTCTTTGTTGCCTCCCGTGTTGTGTACATAACTTTATGTCTACACTTGGCCGGGAAGCGGCTTTTTCCGTGCGCGCAGCGTGCGGAAAGGGTCACTTTTTGGCCGGGTGTGGCATAAATTATAAAATAGACTTGTGCACAGCATAGAATTAGTGTCTATAAATGTAAGCAGTTGTTACATGTGTGGTACTGAATAAAAGATTTTTATTTTTTATTATTATTTTTTTTTATATTTGTGATATGAGTATTGATAGAGAAGTGGTCCATTCCACTGTCTATTTTTAGGGTTCTGTGCCAAAATGGTTAAAAAGGAACCCTTATGGCGCGACTCTGTACAAAAAGTAAGTGACAGTTGTGTATTTAAATGGCGAGGAGGCTAATATTTGGTTTTATTGCGTGTACCGCAAAGATCTGACCAAAGAAGTTTCAAAGTTTATCGCCAATAAACAACACGCGCTGAATTTGTTAAAATACGAGCGCCAGACGTAGCTTTACCAAGCAAAATTCCTAACACGCTGCACGACTATATCAATAAACAGGTCGGTGTTCTTTGCAATTTTGAAAGCCTCAATATTTGATGCCTTTCCTATTATAATTCAGTAAAATTTTTACCTGTTCTTCCACTCCGATCAACTAAACTGACCAACCAGTTGTACAGAATGGAACTCTTATCTAACACATTTGTTCCTCTCGAACCAACTGGTTGATCGGATACTAGAAATAACTGGCCAAGAGCATGTCGGAACATGCTCAGTGTAGGGTTCCGTAACCGTTCCTAAAAAAAATGCGCTACAAATGAAAATATGTATAGTTAACGAGTTACGAAAAAGATTTAAGATTCTAGCTTGCCTTCGGCTTTGCAGCCTGAAGCTCGTTCTTCGAGCTCCCGAAAATGAGACTGTGGTTTGGGCTTTTGGCCTAAAGCGGTGCATGGCCTTCGGCCTCCTTTAGACTTACTGCGGATATAGTGCGCTTGCAGAGGAGCTCGGCCTTCGGCTTCGCTACCTAAAGCTCGCCCTACGGGCTCGCGAAAATGAGTTTGGTGGGGCACCTGCAGACGGACCTTCGAGTTTCCGGCTTGAAACTTCCTTCACAAGATCGGTCACAAGTTGTGGTGACCCGAGTAGTAATACCGGAAGCACCCTTACTGAAAACTATCTTTATGCCACACCTGGCCATAAAGTGGCTTTTTCCGCACGCTACGCGTACGGAAAAAGCCGCTTTCTGGCCAAGTGTAGACATAAAATGATGTACACAGCACGGGAGATAATAAAGAAAGTCCTCGATCGCATAATTACGTCCCTCGCTTGCAGCTCGGGCCGCAAACATCTGCGATCTCGGCCTTTCTTTGTTTTATCACCCTAGTTGTGTAATGTACTATTTAATGGCTATTTTATCAACGTCCATCTAATAAAATTATTATTTTCATCGTAGTATGGCGCTAGTAGTCCTTAATTTCCACAATTTGTTAAACTATTCACCACTGGGCTGCGTTACTGATTTATCACTTTTTTAGTACTAACATTGGTGCACTAGGAGTCTAGGAGGTGCTAGAACATTGTAAACGTATCGGCGAAGAGCGCGGGCAGTTGAACGTGTTTTTTGTTGATATTGAATTGAAATGGAAATATACATGTGTGATATATTTTTGAAATTAGCTTTTAAAACTCATGAAATTGTTATATAATTTGATGCCACTTGATGACTTTTATTCAAGCGTTCACTTTTTAAGAGGATCTTCTATCTTAATTTTGGTTTCAACTAAGTAACTAACCTATAACCTGCGTCCAATCACGACTTATCTTACGATACCCCACATGTTTGAATCTGTTCAGTAGTTTATGAGTTTAGAGAGAATAGACGAACATACATACATGTATACATACGGCGCTGAAATCATTATCCTCCTTTTCGCTTCGTCATACACTTGAATAAATATACGATTTGTAAAAGTGCACCAACGAAAGAGCGTATCTTCATAGCAATTACGTCCTTTTGTTGAGAAATTTATTTTCATTCTTTGTTAGAGAGAAGCTTCATTACGTAGTACTAATACTTATTCTGTGGTATTGGTTTTACTCCATTTGTCACAAAAACTTAAGAAGTTATGACGTTTTACTTATTTGCATAAAAAAAATATAACTAGATATTTCACTCTCGCCAGGCATGTCTCACTCCGCTATTTTGTTTCGCGGTAATTATTAATATTATTCCTTGCCTAATAATAAATAAATAATAATAAATAAATAATAATAAATAAATAAATATTAGGGGACAATCTTACACAAATCGAACTAGCCCCATAGTAAGCTCAATAAGGCTTGTGTTATGGATACTAGACGACGATATATTTAATAGATACAAATACTTAAATACATAGAAAACATCCATGACTCAGGAACAAATATTCGTGCTCATCACACAAATAAATGCCCTTGCCGGGATTCGAACCCAGGACCTCTTGCATCGTAGGCAGGGTCACTACCAACTAAGCTAAAGCGGTCGTCAAAAAAAGCGGTTGTCTAATGCATTAGGCAAGCTCAGTGCTGCGCCGACACCCGGCAGCGCTTGTGTGGGAGGGTTATGTGTTTGACCGGTATGTATGTATGTATATATGTACGTAGTAAGTATAGTATGTTACCCAACTGCGGCGAAGCACAAAGGAGGGTTATGTCTTTGACCGGTATGTATGTACGTAAGTATGTATGTTACCCGACTGCGGCGAAGCCCAAAGGAGGGATAGTGTTTGACCGGTATGTATGTACGTAAGTATGTATGTTACGTTACCCGACTGCGGCGAAGCCCAAAGGAGGGTTATGTGTTTGACCTGTATGTATGTATGTATGACGACGTGTATCAAAACAGTTATATAACGTCACGCAAATATTTTTTTTTATACCACACATGGCCATAAAGGGGCTTTTTCTGCACGCAGCGCATACGGAAAAAGCCGCTTTTTGGCCAAGTGTAGACATAAAATGATGTACACGACACGGGAGGTAATAAAGCCCTCGATCGCATATTTACGTCCCTCGATTGCAGCTCGGGCCGCAAACTTCTGCGATCTCGGCCTCTCTTTGTATTACCACCGTACCGTACCACACACACACAGTATTATTGTGTAATGTACTATAACTATGTACTTCTATTCACTAAGAAATTCAAGCTATAATAATAATTTTATTTTTGTCGACAACCCTAGCGGTGGGCGTGGCGACCAGAAAGAGCGCGCGTTATGAGTTAGAGCGAGAAGGTAGGATTCGGCGCATTTTTGTGACTCGAACGAACGTGGGTTTTGTTAGACTGTGCGACTTCTGTACAAAGTACTATTACTTATTCTGTGCTCTCGCGCGTTTTTCCATACAAAAACCAAGGATTCCCACGCTCGCAGCCAACCACTAGACCCGTTTGGCACGCGCGCCGAGGCCCCGCCCACAGCCACAGCACGGTAAACTTCGCGCAGTACAGTACGTTTACCTACTTCTCGAATTTTCTTTGATATTGGCCGACGCTGAAGATTATATTAATTTGTGAAAAGTTCGTGTTTAAGTATCCATGGTCTAATAATTTAACAGTCTAATAGTAATAATGCACGCAAATAATTTAGCACTTTGTACACAAACAAACGAAAGTAGGTATCACTGCAATTCAATATAAGTTGACAGTATTCACTGATTTTCTCTTAATCTTAACCAAATGAGTTTGGAAACCTTACGTTATATATATATCTCAAATACATTATTGATAATTCGCACAGTTCTCGGCGGCGGATCAATGGCGTTTGAGTACTGTCAGGATAATTATATTGTGCCACTGTGACGTTTAGTTCGCTGGAGTTCCGATCGGCTATGCCCACCGCGCGGGCGGCCAAAAACGAGTGAAATCTACCTGCTATTACGGGTTAAGGCCCTATGAATTCCGCGTTGCACTGAACTCCTATAGGCGTGGGACGTGTCTACGTCAGTGATCATTCCCTTATTTTTAGTTTTTAATAATCGTCGAAAGCGCTAAATAGGCCAGGTTTAGTTAAATTTCACAAATTTTCAAAAGCAAATTTAAAGGCTAGCGTGATATGTGTATTGACAACAGTGAAGTACCCTAAGTGCATTTAACCGTGTCGCATCTGCAATCATCTACGCATTTTTCACCTCATCGCAATCCTTGAAGGTGGGTTTCAGAGCCGGATTAAGCCAGCACGTGGCCTGTAGCATTTTTATAAAGAGGCCCTTGGTTCGTTCGAGATGTGTACTGCAATTTTATACTGACGCATTTGCTACATCTGCTACGTCTCTAATCCGCCACTTATTCAGGTTTTGGTATAGTCAAGAAATACATACTTGCTTTGGCACAATACTCGTGTATGCACGTGTTGAGTTCCTTTCTAAGAACTGGTCAATGAAATAAAATCCCGTTTTAATCTTTTGTAAACAATTGTTTATTAACATTTTATTTCTCATTGTATCACTGCACATATACACATTCATCGCAAACACTCGCTGGCAAATTTATCACCGTAGTAGCAATATAATGACTTTTATTCTGATAGGATCTATCTATGGAATTATTGTTAACAGGTCCCTTCCACAAGGACTGCTTTCATTTTTCTTTCGGAATTGTGCAATGTGAATATACTCAAAGGTAAGACAGGAAAGAAGTTAATTGTACTTTGTCCCCCTGGGACGAAACATTAAGGTGCTATCACCAAGTTCACATGCAAAATAAACAGCCTAAGAAAATAGCGAAATTAAAATAGATTTCAAAAAGATAAAGCTACTTAAATAAGAAATGGAATGATTTAATATTTTTTATCTTTCAGTATACTCACAAAATTCTATTTTATAAATACTTTTTCGATTCTGATAAAAACTGGGTCCAAAATACAAATCAAGATGTAAATTTATCTCCAGTCAATTGTAAATGAGTTCAAAAATAATTATACAAAAAGTTAAATAAAATTTAAGAAAATCCACAATAATCATAAATTGCAATAAATAAAATTAAAAATACTGTAATTTTATTGGTTTGAAACATTATTCTTAAAATATCATCAAAAAGAAAAATGAAAGTGGTGTGTTACCGTGATCAATTTTAAGTACAAAATTATGATATTTTGGTACAATTGTCCGGGTAATATGTTCTATTTTCACATAATTTAAGCTTACATTTTGTCATCTTACAAAATTAAATACAAGAACATTATTATTGATCATCAGTCTATTCATAGTTTGATATAAATTTTACAATTTTGTCGATCTAACATTCTAAATCTACATTCGAGTCGAAAAGGCAACATAAGAGGTAACATCTCCTTACCAAATAATATCTACATCTGCTCGAGAAATGGTACTTAATTAAAAGTGATAAGATTTCATAAAATATGTAAGATCGTGTTCGGTCGGCGCGCGGCCGCCCGCAGCGGCGGCGCGGCGGCGCGTCGAGCGCAATAAATACCCTCCACACGTCCTATGTTGCCTCCTCACCGCCATATTGTCACAGTACTCTTACAAAAGTAATGGAGAATATACTTAAATCACTAAACTTAATAGTTTCTATACACAATGACTTAGGTTTCGACATTTTGTTTCTTATAAGTACTCGAGTTATTTTAACCTATGGACTAATTACGTGCGTGATGTTTGTTTATTTGTTGGCATTGGTCGTGTTCGGGGGCGGTTCGCGCCGCCTCGGGCGAGGCGGCGGAAACCCCTCCCGGCCACGGGCTCGTGCTGTTGTAGTTTAGCTAGGAAGCAAAAACAACGGAAAAAATCTATGTCGATTTTCAAGAAAACCTGAACAAGATTTTTTAATCAGAAATAACTATAAATCATCATAATTATAGGAACAAATGACAATAATTAGTCAATCACAAAATAATATATGTATAAAACTGATTAACGCGTGATTCGCGTTTTTTATAAATTAGTCTAAAATCTTATTTTACGCACGTTTTGGCTTCTATACTGGTGCGAGTCTAGAGAGGGACAGTTTAGAAATGGTGTGAAGCTCAAAGAAGCGATACGGAGAACACAACTTGGCAGTAGCGTGAAAGCATCACAGCCGTCTCGACTTGGTCTCTGAATACTTCATTCACGTTAAGAACGCCCTTAAATGTCGTTAAAGGTGTAAGTGACGTGAATAAAAGGTTAGTGTTAGTTTGGGAATCAGTATCGTTTCTGGAGCGGCGTGGTCGCGCAGTGGACCGACACTGCGCGACCGCGCTTCGCACCGGTTACCTACAGAGATCGCAGACAGTGGACCGGCTCCACCCGGCCTCTCGACGCGCGCGGTCCTCGCCCTACCCCCATGCTCCCGCACCAGGCTTGTTAAGTCCACGCAAACGGAGCTTCCTCGTTCCAAGATGCAGGACAAACAGATGGAATTACCGATCTGGTTGGACTTGGCAAAACTGTACTAGCTCTTTCACTTAATAAGTACAAGTCAAAGATCGGGAAGCGCGTTTCGGGCGACGCGCGTCGATATGAGGCGGAAAAGCGATCCGTTCCGCCGTTACTATTTACAGGGGCTCACGGATCGCACAAATAAATACATCGGAACTTAAACTAGCCGTTTATACAGATGTCACTTTACACTTTACGCTATATATACACGCGGCGCACAGCCAAGTTCGCGTTAGCGTCCAATAAATAAGTTAATGTCTGCACTACACTTGCGTGGCGAACGTCGGCGGTAGGCAGTGGTCGTCGAGGACGTACACCCCTCCGCCTTCTAGCGCCCGCTTCACTAGCGACGTATCACTGCAACAAAGAAAACGATAATTATAACATTTGCCAAACATCGTGTAAACCGGATAATAAAATCGTTGGTAGTGACAGGCCTTAGGTATATTTCAGTCTATGGTTATATATAGTTATAAAAGTCTTTTATTTATACGAAGTACAGGTACAAAGCCCTCGTCCCTACGTAGATCCTCAGCATTTTTTTTATTTTGTCTGACATAAGTAGGTAGTAATAGTATTGAATTTTTAAAACTGCAAAAATAGCAAAACAAATCAAAAGAGAAGGGTAAATACTGACCTATTTGCGCAATACGCGGAGTCCTGCGACAGCCGCGAGAGGCGCGGGTCGAGCGCGGCCAGCAACCGCGCCGCGCTCTCCGTGTTGAGCGTCTTGCGCTTGCACTCCTCCGCCGCCGCGTTGTGCGCGTTCTGGCACTCGGGCGCCGGCGCGTCGCACTTGCCCCACGTGTTGCGGATGACCCGCCCCCCGCCGCCGGCGTTCGCGGCGTTCTGCGCCCGAGCCTCGGCATCCGCCGCGTGCTGCGCGCGTTTGCGTCTTCTTCTTATACATGCGACGGCCACCGCCGCCGCTAACGCCGCTGCCGGCACGGCCGCCGAAAGCGCCGCGATCAGAGCTACGTGTCGCCCCGATAACGTGTCTTGCTCTGGAGTTTCCCCGCCTACTCTAGGCATGTTGACGCCGGGCGGCCGCGCCACGATGTCGGCTAGAGAGACGGTGCAGGCGCGCCCGCTCCAGCCGGGCGCGCACGTGCAAAGAAAACCGTCTACGCGATCTCGGCAGGAGCCTCCATTCCGGCACGGCGACGACGCGCATTCGTCCACGTCCACGCTGCAGTCCTTCCCGGCGAAACCCGGCCGGCATCTGCATTCGTAATCGTTGTCCAGGATGAGGCATTCGCCTCCGTTCGCACAGGGTTTAGCCAGGCATAAGTCGACTCGAGTTTCACAGCGCGGCCCTAAAAATCCAGGAGCGCATTGGCAGCGTTGTCCATCTACTAAGTCCACGCAGGTGCCGCCGTGCTCGCATGTGACTCCTGCGCAATCGTCGATGTCGATTTCGCAGCGGTTCCCGCGGAAGCCCGAGCGACAGGCGCAGCGGAATCCGTCGCCGGCACGCGTGCAAGTCGCCCCGTTACGACAGGGCGCCGCGGCGCACGGGTCAGCTTCGAGGTCGCAGTCGGAGCCAGCGTAGCCGGGCGGGCAGAGACAAGCGTAGCCGGTGGCGCGGGGTTCGCAAGTGCCGCCGTGCCGGCAGGGCCGGTCGGCGCAGGTCAGGCGGCGCGTCTCGCAGCGCGCGCCCTCGTAGCCCGCCGGGCAGGCGCAGGCCAGCTCGCCGCCCTCGTCGGGAACGCAGGCTCCGCCGTTGAGACACGGTCGCACGGCGCACGAGTGCAGGGACTTCTCACAATCTGGCCCGGTGTATTCGGGGGGACAGACGCAGGTGTAGCTGCCCTGGCCGGTGTTGTGGCAGGTCCCACCGTTGCGGCACGGCCGATGGTTCGTGCAGTAGTTGAGGTCCTGGTTGCAGAACAGGCCACCCCAGCCCTCCTCGCAAACGCAGTCCCAGGGCTTGGAGCAGGTGCCGTGCACGCAGCCCGGGTGTCGCTCGCACTGGTCGCACAGCTCGCCCACCCAGCCCGAGTGGCAACTGGAAACGGACAAAAACGTTCATTAACTCGAATGGGACGTGATAACAAGCGACTAAAAAGTTTGTCTTTCGGAACAATGAGGAGGATGAATGATTTAAACGCGGAGGGAGGTTGTAGCGTTTAGCACAAAGGTGTGAAGTGGATACTCACATGCACTCGTCGGGCTTGAGGCAGTGGCCGTGGTCCGTGTCGCAGCCGGGCAGGCAGCGCGCTGCAACAAAAGAACGAGTTCGTTAGCGCCTCACAAAGACAAAACGCGCACAAAGGGATGCTGCCTAATGGATTTCTTTAAAGACATCCGTGTAATAACGGATGTAATGCGTCGAAGGGAAGCGAGCGATTACTGTTTCCAACGAATATTATCAGTTTGATTGCAGCATCTCGCGAGCCGCGGGAATCCGTAAGGACAAGGCGCGCAACAAAGAGAGAGGTTCGTTAGCGTCCCGGCCGGGGGCGAGGTCGCTCCTCCGACCATTTATCTTCGACGCACGGCGACCCAATACCAGACTATCCATAAACTTTATGATCTTTTAAATTAATACTTTTACCATTACGTATCCTATAAGTACATCGTGATATCCTAGTTATAAATTGAATCTATCTGGATCTGTCGGTTTCAGAGAAGGAGAAATACTTTATACAAGCTCATAAAGATGAATATTTAGCTCCGACGTGATGTATTACAGGCGTAATATGTGCGCATCGTTAACTGTGTGATTTACGTTCCATGCAGCGAACGAACCTTACCCTGTTCTAGCGTTACCAAAAGAGAAGACGAAGAGGCGCACGCGAGTCGAGCGAGGTGCATTACTGTGCAAAAACGCGTGCCTACAACGAGTACAAAAGGCGAGCCGGTAGTGTATGTAGCCGGTGGAAAAAAATGTGTTTTGAAATAAGAAGTGCGGCGCGGAGTCGTACCGGTCGGGTGCGCATGGGCAAGTTATCGGAGCGAATACAAAGGGGGCAGATAGCGCGGGGAGACTTACTAACCGTCGCTCGACCGTTACTATTCCCCTCACTAGAAAAATACTAGACGCCATTTTGCTCATAACCACCATTCCGAATGCAAATGCTAGGCTTATTCACTTTCTAAATTAAATAAGGAAGCGCTCGGCGGATCCGCCAGCTAAACTTCGAGAGGATTTTGGGCTCAGACGAGTCGGAGCAAAGTAAAAGAGATTAGTTCCCGGCGCTTCCCTAGACCGTAAATAGGTTCGCTAAGCCCGGCCCCGCCGCGCAATCCGCTTACGATTCACTCCGCGAAATTGGGGACTAACGTAGACATTCCATTTCCATTGTTATTATCCGCCATAAAGGAAATTAAAAACAATTCGCTTTCAGGCCGTTTCACACTTTCGCGAGTTGAATCAAAGTGGCCGTTACAAAATTATTCTCATGACCTTTCGTTTAAATTGAATTGAAATTCTCAATAAAAGTTTACGACTCGGATGCATAGGTGGCGGCCGGCGCAACAAAGGGAGATCAAAGCGAGTCAAGTGCGAGCTCATTGCTCGGCGCCACTCCAGAGCACTCCCACTCTTATCTTGACCCCTTGAGGTAAAACGGGAGTCGTAAAAATTACACTCCTAAACTAATATTAGGGCACGAGTGGGCGTAAGAAGCCGCGGGGTGTTTTTACCGTCCTGCAGGGCTATTAATTATTATCAATGGACATGAGCAGTATCGATTCGTAATGAAAGGCTTTCGTGCACTGCAGCGCGACCGGCCAAGGTCTTAGGCTTCCCGGCCTTCGGCGAGGCCAGGTAGGAGGCGACAAAAAGCGACCTTCCCGCGATCCCACGTGGCCGCAAATATTTAACTGCTCCACATCTGCCTATTGAGCGGATATTAGGAGTGCGTGGGATTCGCGACTCCAACAGTCCGCACAGAAGGTAATATTCGTGAGAACCTTACTCTCGTTTACAATTAGGCGAAATTAAGCGGCCGTAAAGGATCCTCGCGGCTGGCCTATCATTAGCGGGAGAGCGGAGATAATACGCTCGGGACATGCAAATAAGTTTTCGGGATCGTTAAGCTTTCCCAGAAGGCAGATACCTACTTACCGTTCGGTAGGCAGATGTGAGCACTGAGCAAGTTTCGTGACACGGTCAAGAACAGAGCTTATTTCGTTCGGTGTTCAGTTCTCGTTTAAAAGTGTTTTTGACCCGGTTCGTCGCGGCTGTGTGTGTGCGCGCATACAGCGTTGTTTTCATTTCATTATGGCCGCTTCTCTCGCTTTTACATTTTCGTAATCGCCGATACAAACCGAACTGATAGGGTTGGCGAGACTTTTATTGGTGTATATTTGAACGTACGATCGTTTTATGTTCGCGAATGGCCGTCGCTTTCACACGTTGAACTTAACAAGAGTGCATCAAATAAAATCAATACTTCGATTAGTTTTATTTTATAATATTTAGCGGAATTCGTATTAGATGGTTGCAGAGGTACCAGGGTCGCATGGCTATAGAGGAGGCAGCGTGCAGCCCTGGTGTGCGAGAGAGAGGGCGGCGCGCAGGCGTCTCGTTCTCGTTTTTTGCGGCGCCGGAGTGTGGGAACGCGGCGGCAGGTGGGGCTGCTGAGATTGCGACGCGACATCCGCTCCCCACAATGCATCTCTGCACCGCTTTGTTTTACCGAGACACGATGTTTAACATACGCCAGGACCTCGCGTTTGAAACTTTTAGATTCGCGAATTATTTCAGCTTTATTATTGATAGTCTGACATTGATGGATGGCGCGTTTTGCTTTGTTTGGGAATCGGCGGCGATGATTGATAAACAGACCACACTAGAGGACGCCGGTCGCACGCCTCGTGTTCCAACTTGTGTGAATGACGATGCAACTGACGACAGACGAGTCGTTTTTGTCGCTCCGACGTTCCCGACTAATAATAAAATAACCGACTTTATCTTGACACAAAACCGCGATACTTTATACTTTTCATAGCGGAACTATTTCAATTTAAAAATACCAAACCGGATTCTAAAATGTTTAATTGTTCCAAACAATCACTAATAAAAATTTATGAACCGAATACTTGTACGAAAACTTTATATTAGTGGCATGAATAAAATAAAAAGTAGTTAATTTATTACAAGTCATTTACTTGGAGGTCGAGCATTGGCCACAGGAAGTGGATATAACCTTATAAATTATATTCATAGGCTAATATTATTAGCTCGGGGATAATTAAAGAACACGATTTACGGTGGAGCTGCGACTAGATAATTAGAGTCCATTCGCACATGGCATCTATCATAAACAATGAAAAAATTCTTCATACGGTATGAAAAAAGAACATACAGATACAGAGTCAGTTTAGCTACAATAAATGGTTTCTATAAAAAAATATCCATGTTTTTGAGTGTGAAACCGGATTAACGACACTTGGGTTTTATTAAGCCAGCTTCATCCACGTCACATTTTTAAGCAGTGTACAAGTTGTCAATAAACCGAGCAAGTCGGCTGGAGCAATTAATGCATTATCTGTATTGCCATAAAAGCTATCAACTCCAATTAGGCAGAGGATGTTCGACTAAACTGTCGCGTAACCACTAATGAGGAAGAGCGAATTGCCCGTTCCATATTTAAATTTTAAACAAATTTGGAACATTGCGTACTAGAATTTGAATTTCGAACCTTGTAGGTACTATCATTTTAAATTTGGTTGCTTTGGTAACCGTTACTTCTAAGCGACTATAACGCCTATTTCGTGCTAATTTCTATTCAAATTGTCAGCTTTGTATACAAATAGTTGTTGTAAATTGGAAGTATGCGACATTTGTCTTCTGTAATACCAACATAACATCCTAAGACTGTTCAGTCTACTACTTTGTCCTAGTTGCACGACTTTACAGCCCTTTATATTGGAGTAAGATCATCTAGTCTATAGATAGACTGTTTATCTAGATGCAGAAATCATGCAATGCAATTCAGCTAACAATGTTAAATATTGGTTAGGTACGTCATTCGATCTAAGGTTATCAAAATGAGAAATTGAAACCGAACTAAAGGCATGGAATAAGAACACTAAGGACTGTTGGAGTGCTGATAAATTTCCTGCAAGGTTAATGGAAAAATTTAAATACAGCTGCTTCTTTTCAGCCGTTTAAACAGTTTTGACCGCACCGTATTCCAAATGTAGGTGTAAAAATACTTACGTTTTTGGCAATATTCCCCCTGCCAGCCAGCGAGGCACACGATTGCGCCACTGGGGGAGCAACTGTAGTGGCCGAAGGCGTCGTCCCGCGGCCGGCACAGCACCTCGCAGCCCGAGCCGTAGTAGTGCTCCGCGCAGGTCACGCGGTACGACAACCGCAAGTGGGGGCCCGAGGTCCAGCGCTGCTCCTCCTCCACCCAGGGGCCCCCGACGTCGGCGATGCTCTGCTTCGTCATGCGGGCGATTAGTGTGTCTGGAAGAAAACAGCGTGGGTTTAGCATTCTCCAGGAATATCACTATACATAGTAATAAAACAACTTAAACGGATTATATCGCGTATATTACTACATTTTAAGTCCCGACGTTTCGTAACCCTTTTCAGCGTTCTGAACGCTGATAATCGCGGAAACCGAAGACAATATTATATCACTATACAGTTTCCTAAATTACGGCGTTCTGGTAGCCCCAGTAGTATACCCGTGTTTCCATTTGGGCGATGAAGCTACAAGATCATACAAGTAGTATCAATGTTTAAAATTCGAAAGCAATAAATAAACATCGAAATGGAATTCCGAATGAAAGTCCGCGTTTACAAAATCTAAAGCATTTTATCTTTTGAACAAACTTATTGCGTACGATGTCGCGATAAGAGAATTTAAAAAGGATAATGGACATTAATTAAATTAAGATCCTTTGCTTATCGTCGTGGGAAAGGGTGGCAAGTAGATTGACCTGTTAGCTGCCCGCATTCTACCGTGAGACCATTGTCCGTGATTCTGTTCCATTTGGGCGTGATTGATTCAAACTTGACTACGCGTCATTCTTTTTTATAGCTACCTAAATATTTACTGATGGGAATGAGCTGCTTGGAAGCGAATGGATTAATGTTGCACCATATCATTAAATTAGCAATACTCTGTGTAGCCTGTGTAGATATTTATGATCTAGGCTGTAGTCAGTTCAAGTCAAGCAGGCGACTAGTCCAATTTAAAAAAGTTTAACTATATCGCCTATACAATATCTGTTCTGACAAATCACTGTGCAATATAAACCTGTTACTGTAATGTAATGGTCATGTAATGCAATGTAATCGTTCATGTAACGCAAAAACTAGTAAGGATAGGTCCGCATTACGCGCCACAAAACCTCCGTGAAAACTACCCGCACTGATTTAAAAAACTGCCAGTCCATTCATCACGGCCGAGCCTCGACCAGTTCCTACCTTTATTTATTTCTCTGTATGCCCACTTTTTAGTCTTGTTGCCTCGCCGGAACATTCCTAAGCCAGTAATCCCTACAGCAGATAAAATTAAACCAGACGCGAAACAAAATTAAAAGGTATATAAAAACGATCGATCCGACTAATTTCGTGGCGTATGGTATTCGAGTCGATTGTTTTTTTGTTTCGAGAGCGATAAAGGATTTCAAGTAATGAGAAGGAGTGTATCTGCTATCTCTGATCGACTCTTTTGTTTACAAATAACGCAACGATGATCGGCAACATGGACGTTTCAATAATCGCGACTCGATGCCGGAATAGCGCATAGTGCACACGATTTACCGGTCCGGTATGGGCTTACACCGATCGTATCTGTCCAATAAATCTAAAAGATAAAACGCATACGCGCTGCAGCGCCTACCTAACGAAAATACAATCAGTCGACAATAAATATCAATTTATTCCGATCGAATGGCCGTTGAAAAATGTCAGTTATTTATCGTTTATAAAACAAGGGTCGTATTAGTCGTTCGTTTGTGACGTATTTTAATAAAATCAAACGTAAGTAAGTAGTAGACAACAGAATGAAATATGATAGAAGCTTCTTAGAAGCGTTATTAAAGCGAAGTGCAGAGTTCGGAGGGAATTAGAAAAATGATGTGTGGGAACTGAGCTCGCTTGCAATTTAGCTCCATGTAGCGGAGAATTATGGCAACCGTGCGCAGACCGGGCCGCTAGGGTTGCCAGTACCGCGCTGTAATTCTTATAAAAAAAGATTATAAATACTTCAGTTGTTTTTTGAGCTAATGTTAAGCAATACGTGATGTTTTCTGACGTTCCAACTAAATTGATGTTTTTTTTTCCTATACAAAAGGATACGATCGCTTTGTGCTAACCCTCAACATCCGAATGACTTGGCAATTTCTAGGAAAATTGCGAATGCGTTAAGACGTTTCTATTCTGCATAGAGGCATTACTCGCCGTCAAAACGTTACCAACGGTCCGGTACGAAACCGCACAAATTACGCCCATTATCCCAATTCGAAGCCGTAACTATATTAAATGAAGGTGTGCGCTATCATCTATTAATGTAATTTCGATTCACAAATAAATAACGCCTTTAAAGGCAGTACGTGGCTCGCCCGCCGGTGCCGTAATTACGAGGTCAATACAAATAAAACGAGAGTAGAGAACGGCCGATAAACAAAAACAAAAGGCGAAATAACCGATAATTCGGGCTATAGGTGGATGCTGCGCGATTTGGGAAGCTCACGCGACGCTTCCGTTGCGGGATCCATCGATCAATAGCCCACCGGATGCGGAGCTCTCATTCATTATGTAGCCCGTAGATTGACAACGTCTATCGATCGCCTAAACTGGATCGCGACGATGGTCTAATTAGTGAGCGCTGGCGTTCGAATGAAATCGAAACTGTGGAGCTTGGTCCGGCGTCATTACCGCGGCTTGCCGTCTCCGGCGCACCTGCCGTCACCTGCCGCCCCACTCTAGCCGCTCGGTGTGGGAAAAGACATCTCATGAATGGATTATGTACACACGACGCACTCCTTTTGTTTATAAAACTGTCCACTAGCCACGAGACGAGCGTTCGGTTCCGGCGCGCCGCGCGCTAGGTAAATAAATCTTCAAAACTATTAACCAGTCAAACACAAGATAAATGAGTGATATTTCTCATTGTTTTAAGATTTCGCGACGCGGGGACGCTTCGCGTTTTAAATTCCCCATTGTTTAGTGAGAAAATGGACATTTTCGTTCCGCGCGGGGAATCTGATGAATGCCGGATTGCGCAATGTAGACGTTACATTTCCAGTTTAACCTTTGAGAAAGCCAATTAAATGCGAGTAATCATAATGATGAGAGAGAGCTTGGGACGAGGACTAGAGCGAGTAATGAATTGACTAATAATGCACACCGGATAACGAGATAGCAAGCCCGTCACAACATAACTGTATCGATAATCGCATCTCGGTCGTGTAATGCCAGCGCCGCCGCGCGGTAGCGACCGCCCCGGGCCGAACGCACTGGCCCAGACAAGTAATTGCTACGAATCTCTTATCGATATTTTTCACACGCTCTTTTTTCCGGTTCCATCTATATGGAGGTGTAAACCGAAGCAGTGCAATAATCGTAAATGTAAACTAAACAAATGCCGAGACAGTGGAGTGTGCCCTCTATTATCCCGGCGCATGTGCTTAGCATCTGTCGTCGGCGCTTCCTGAGCCTGTTGAATCATAAATTGAACCTTCCGGGGCATCTTCCGTGATTTTTTACCCGGCTCAAGCCCTACGACGAAAGATGAAGTGTAAACTAAAAAATGATTTCCCTCTGAGGTGTATCCTCGCGGTAAACAATGCCGGCCCGTTACCGACCAGGTGCTCGCCTCGGGCGCACAAAAGATTTCGGTGAAGGAACGAGCGACAACATCAGATTCGCCAGAGAAACGAGGAGCCATTGTATGTGGTTGTTTGTTTAGCGCAAGAATCCCTTTATGCGTCCCTGAGCCAGCGCTATTCTACACAATCGGGAGTTTATCTATGATATATTGAATTCTTCAGTCATCGTCGCCATTCTTTGACACGCCTGCATAAAAATTTAAAGAGGCAGGGGCGAAGAGCGATCAGTTTGCGTAACGGCCTAGTGCAACTGCAGCTGTTCTGTGTTAGACAAAAACCCGAATGTGATTTAATTAAGCATTAGCCGGTGAGTCGATAGTAAGTGAGCACAAACGGCGTGCGTGTAACCTGTTATTACGGTTGATTAGATTTCTGTTGGTAACATTTCTCGGTAGTGGTGAGCGCCGCCCATCGCTCCCGAGCGGTATTAAAATATGCCCGACCTCTGCTATCCACTCGGAGGCTAATGATTGTCGGTAAACCGGCTCGTAGAGCCTCCCCGTATCTCCAAATCTCTTCTAAGTAAATCACCAGGGTTTTTTGTTGTTCTGGATAGTAATTATGTCGGTCAGAGTGCAGCGGGATGAAAATCTAATTAAGAAGTGGGCGGAGCGGCAGTTTTCGCGTCTACCATTACGATATTTTTGAAAATCGAAACGGGTTCCTAAAAAGATATGCAGACGATATTTTTTTACTTTGAAATGGCTGAGATTAATTTGGAGCGCGACCCAGTATTATTATGCTGTCAGTTGCCATATTGTCGAGTGTTTGTGTGCGTGGTGATGTGGAAGCTAAGCGAATTACCCCGATGATGTATTTACGGCGGCACAATTCATTCGGAACCGTTTTTTCGGTCACGCCATGTCGCATGATGGTAAACCGCTGTCGAATCTTTATTGGGCATTTAGACGAGTAATATCCGTGCCGAACTTATTGATCCGATCGTACTCCGAATGTAAATCAAATGATAATAATCGAAAATATTTATTTGTGCACATGGCATCTCTAATTTGTGGCGTGTAGAGGCGTGCTCATAAAATAGTCACGAAAGCCTCGATTGCCGCGGGTATCGGCGGTTCGATTTGTTTTCCTGTGCTAAGTAGCGAGGTGTACAGGCAACGGCCACCGGAATATATTAGAACATTTCTACTAAATTTTCGTCCTACAGAAGGCTGAGTTTATTAGAATAGTGCGCATTGCGACGCGACTCACGCGCCGCCGCGTGCCCCGCACGCCAATCGCCTTCGCCATGGGAACATTTTTGTCTTCCACGATATGATAATATGAGCATTCAAATATACATGCTGTCCGTTAAATGCACGATAAACACCCAGAATTACAGTGAAACCTGAATGTGAGCGACTCGTGACAGACGTGATTTGAATTTTACAAACGGCTTCGGCGATTTCATGATCATGACCCTTCTTATCATAAACTCATTAACTCACCGTCAGATCTCGACGTCTCGTTGGTGTCGTGCCACGCTTCGACTATGAGCGAGAAAGTGCCCTGAAAAACAGAAAATATACCATTAAACTGAGTTTTAAACGTAAACCGAAACGTGATTTTCATGTCAACGCAATTAATCAAGATAATGCATCTTTAAAACGGAGACCTTAAAATATGGGTGCGGCGCGGCAATACAAATATTTCCTTTAGTTTACGAGGAACTCGACCGGTGCCGAGCGGCGAGGCGAGCCAGGCTCGCGAACGAGTGTAAATTACCAACATGATAGACAGGTGAACCCGGGAGCAGATGGCAGCGAAATGGTTTTTAATAAACGCTAAAAATACTACAAACGGAATGAGCTCGTGTCGACTCGGTTACAATTTAATGTGCCCAATATGGGACTCTGTAATGGTGTCGTGCCTTAAAAAATAGCTACGCGTATCTGATAGGGAGCTATTGACATTTTGTCGATGTTTACACAAGGAGGCGAAACGGCAGTCGAAAATCGATTATAGACGATAACGCGACGAGTCAACACCTTCGAGGCGCCTGCGACGGAACTTATCGGCGGGATTTATGGTGACGCCGCTCCAGTTCCGCTGTTGCAAAAATTAATCCCTCCCGAAACAAGTTCCCCAACCACAATCATATGCGCCAATAAAGTTTCGCGTTCAGTCTGTATTACATTACATCCTCTGTCTTAAAGTATGAAGCGCTTTCAGTGTTTCGGAATGCTAGCCTCTTGGGTTATGAAAATTTCTCCCACCCGAGGAACCGGTTGTTTGAAGCATAAACTCGGATCGAGGTTGCATCTCGACCCGCGCGCACGACCAGAGCTCCGATGTTCCCCGACCTTTAACAGTTCACTAATCGAGCTTTAATTACACGACCAATCGAATCCGTACTCGTTAAGAAACAATTTACAAGATCAGAAACCAAGCGTTGTTGATTTTGGGCTGAAGTCGTTAAAGGATTATCGGGCTTGCTCAATTAAGTTTGGCGGAGACGTTTGTATAGGAATTAATGGCGTATGAAATCTTGTAGGGGAGCCGGACTGAATAATTACAACAGGCACGTCACGGCAGCTGCCCGGCCGGATGGTAGGGTCACCGTTTAACTCACTTGATCACTGCTCTTAAGGAGTGATTCAGTTTCTCTGACAGATGTCGCTGTCAATTAGCCTGATGAATGAAAACACTATTTGCATGGGCACCACGCGTTACACAATGGCATATTTGCATAGGAAACGCGCTTCTGATAAACAATGATTATTGTCAATACGAGAAATCATCGTTTCTCGAAGTGTCACACGAGCGCTAAAAAAACGAGCTCTTTTACTTCTCGAAACGCGTTTACTTATTCATAATTCTTTTTAATTGCTTATCGACCGGCTCTCAATTAAGAAATGGTGTCGGTGCTGGGTTTTGACGAAATTATAACGAGCCTTTCGTTAAATACGCGGACAATACGAGCGGACGTCTTATCGTCGCCTCTGCATACTAAGCAGGCTGCTGCGGGTGGACAAATGTGAGCCTTAAACCCTTCCCAGTCCTCTTTTATCGCATAAAATGTCCATTTAACGCCCGTAATACTGTATGAATAAGGAGCGATACACGGTTCGTTGTCAAAATACATTATGATTGGTACTGCGCGTAACCGATCAAATATGGTAAGCCGTAGTAGAGTCGTATTGATTTGTTAATCGAGTATGGAGAGCGCATTTCGGTCAGCTGTGGCGGCGTAAGTATATGCCGGTTCCCACGACAGTGACTCTCGACGCGGCCATAAAAAGTGGCCGACGTAAGCGTACGTGTGCAGGTAGCCTTTATAAACGCGTCGAGCTGGCAATACCGTACAAAGAGTTGCATAGACTTGTTGCCTACTCGGCGCGCAATTAAGGAAACGTGCCGTATACACTACACTTTATTTATGATATTATCGATCGATACCTGCAGTTCGCGTTCCAATTTTGAAATAAAGCGACAATAAAACGACGTGTCGATTACCGTGCCAAATTAGAATCTTTAATATTCGAATTAAAAAAAGTAATTTTTAAGAGTTGAACAATAAACATGGCCGCCGTATCACGACGCATTAATCCTACGCCTGAATGCGATGCGTTAAATTGTATAACCGACTTAAACGAAGCAATAGACTGATATGATGCGGTCTGAATGCTGGGGAATTATTTGATAATCGTTTTATGAGGGTGCCCAAAGAGGCTACTTCCATATCGGAGCCCGTTCCGAGGTTATTTTGTTATTAATTAAAATGCCCAATGTAAGGATACGTGGGAATAACCGGGCCTCGTTTGTGCGTCGTCATGTGTTTGGGACCTTTATGAGTTTTACGACTTCGGACAAAGGGAATAATCAGGTGTCGGTCGTTTTGGCGCTAGCCACGTGTCCCATCCACTATTGTTTGTTTCTTTCTTAAACGAAATAAATGCGGGTAAACTGCAACAGATGGTGGTTGCATTGTGTCAGTCAGTTGTTTGACTGACGACTAGACTCGTCGGGCCGGACACTGACATGAAAGTTTGTGTTCAGGTGAAGTTAAAATGGAACAAGGTCGCGGCCCGATTATTCGTTCCACTCTTTACCGTACAATATCGAAAGTATTCATAAAACATCAGGAAAAACGTATTAGGCCTCGCTTTCGAGTTTCGACACGAGAAAATATTTGGAACGCAAACACCGGCAAGTGGAGTCGTGATTTCATATTTCACACTTTGTTACACCGCGGCGCGGACAGGTTTCGATGCACCCAGCCGGTACAGACGGTTGAACGATTGTTACGCTAGTTACAATACTTATAATGCTTCGCATAAGGTCCGTAATCCCAGCGATAATAAACAAAAACACTCGCAAATTAGATTCGACCTTTTTTAATACGACGCCGCGCCATACGTCAAATTAAAAGATATGCAAATTTCAACGTCTGGCTGATACAGGACGCGTAACGTGTTTCATTATTTAAGCGTTTCGAGAGCATTTAATTCGGATTATTAATGCTTTTAATTAAATTTATCTTCCTTCTATTTCGGCATGGCCGATCGCCCGGTACGTTGACCTGCGCTCGCAGCCAGAATAGGTCCTTTTCGATGCAATAAAATAGCATGTGGTACTACAGCGTTATTGCGACAAATGTCGTGTGAATGGGAGACTTCCTGTTGAAATATTCTCCCACAAAAAATATCCAGGTCGACGGTTTATTGGCGACAGTACACGTGCATTCGGCTAGAATGCTAAGCAGTTTCGTGTTAAACGCGAGTACGCCAAGCGGTACCGAAGCCTCTCTACTCTGCTCGCTTACCCGTTGGTTTACGTATTGGTCTAAACACTAGCACTATGTATGTATTCGAATGCATTGTGACTCGGTCGGTTTATCCTTGTCGCTACAAGCACGTCTCAGCCGCATATATAGACAAAAGTGAGACGTTCTCAAACCGCCGACGACGACCTCGCGGGCTATGTGAAGCTACGGCGTTCCAAATTCAAATTGTTAAACGAGAGAAATCCTTTGTTTGTATTTGAAAATGGAATGCTTAATGTGAACGGATTGAAAGCACTTAAAATTTGAAAAAGGAACGTCAAAATAAATCACTTGGATATAAGGAGCGTTGGAAGAGGTCCAATTGTAAAGATTTAGTATGTTTATTATCATGCGTTAGATTTCAATTTAGTAATACAGGTTACATATAATATTTAATGTCTCTCGCACCGGAGTGGCTTGGCTTGCATTGCGCGCGCAATAAATTAAAAAGCTTTCAAACCGCAGTTTATTCGCTTGTAATGATAAAAGATAAACTGCAATAAATAAGTAGCTGTAATTTTCGAGAGGACTTCACGATGACTGTTGTGAAACCCAGAACATTACTTACCAAGTGATAAATTTAACCATTTAAGCATATTTACACGCCAATCATAAAAATTAACCATCAAAGCGAGGCGATAATAAACCCCAGTGTTGCCGCAATCACTTACCAAAAAAACAAACATCAAGACGAAAATTAACAGTGTTTAGAGCTTTATTAAGGGATTAACTGCTGTAGGCAAGTAGACATTCGCAAATTTCGCAATATTAGAATAAACGTGATTTTGAAACGGTGAGACATAAAAATTTACCCACTACCACTAACGACCGCGTTCGGGGACACGAAATAAGTCAGACATTAACAATTTATTGCCCTCAATTACAATCATCGCGAAAAAAGCGGCTTCACGGTAGGAATTCGGGGCTGAATACTGTTTAAAGTGAAAAACGAACCGGCTACCTTTACCTCACGAGGCATCCGCCGACGGGCCGTCGCAGGAATCCCAAACATGAAAATGTCCGCAATAAACTACGGAATGATTTGAATGAAGCATATAGGGTGGAGCGTTGTGGTGTCGATTTTAGACTGAGCTTAGAGATCAGATATCTAATTTTGCCGAGTAGTCATAAGCCTCGAGATTCTCAATGAAATACGATTCACAATACTCGTACTTATACAATATATGTAAGTAAGTATAACGATGAAATGAGTTTAATCAATTATTTTTCATCACACTTGCTCGTAAAGGGTGTTATAACACGCGCGCTTATAGACCAACTCGAGCCGATTTACTCCCCGTGGGTTACAAATATCTATAACTCCCACGGGAGGAAAAACTGTATGAAAATCTATAACTCCCTCGGGAGTTATGAGTTTAGTTTTAAAAGTCGTACGTCATTTCAGACTAAGGAGGTTTCGAATCAGCCAAGGCTATTTCACATCTTCAAAACTTGGCTACAAAACCAATTTTAGTGTAAATAAAACTTATATGGTATATTTTACTATTATTTCCGTAGTTTTTGCGATTATTTTAATGCAATTAAATTAATTTAGTTTAAAATTTTATTTTGAAAATCGGTACAATCTGGCGACATTGCCTGTCAAGTTTAAGGCGCGGTAGGACCTGGCTCGCATTTCACATACAAACTAGGGTCGGGCGGAATGCAGATTATTGCAGATTATCTTCGATTTCTAACATAAAAGTATACGTTATCAACCCAAACATGAGAGGATGCCCTGCATGACTGTGAAATCATGATTGTCAGGTATTAATTTTGTCAGAAAAGGTAACTGGTGATGAACAAAATGAAAAAAAATGAAAAAAATACTTTATTTTATAGTGTTTTCGCGCTACTTTTCTATCGAGCGAAGTGTTCGCTATCGTGTTCTAAGTGAGAGGAAGCCCTAGATACAGTTCTGAATATTATTATATATGTTTTACAGTGACCTAAGAGTCAAATAAGTGCTCTAAAAATGATTTGGAAACTAGGCTTCCGTGCCCGATTCTGGTCTCACCTCGCCTTAAAAACTAAACGCAGTTAGCTTAGCATTATCTGTGGAAGACTATATTGAAAAAGTTGACAGTTGAAGTTGTCTCTTAGCGGGTGCGTTTAGTTTATTTCATTTTTATGTTTTATTTTTTTTTTCCTCGCAAATGTGATGAAAAACATTGTGTGTATCACGGGCAGTAAGAAGATTACAAACTCGAGTGATTAAAAGCCCTCCGCCTACGGCGTCGGGCTTCTAATAGACTCTCGTTAGTAATCCCCTTCTTACTACCCTCGGTGCACAATGTACTATAATCAAGTTGTCGTTGTGTTGCTTTGTAAGATTTTTTTACGAAAACCATTAACTTTGTTAGTTACAATAATAAGTAATACGTTTCGTTTACTTGAAACTCGCTAAACAGGAAAGAAGAACTTTCAAAAATATGTCACCAGTAACCTCCAACCTGTATAAAGATTAAATTAAAAAATAAAGTTAACAAATTTTGGTACCGGTCGGATAGCTCAGATCGGGCGATAAGGGAGCGGCCACATGTCCACGTCACGACGCCGTCAACGGGCAACGGCACGTTGCACGACGCGACGACGGAGAAATCCACGTTACCGCGACGTGGAAATTTACGACGCCGCGCCGCGTAAAGTCACGTCGCACGGTGCGTCGTACACGGCGCGGCAACGTGGATTTCTCCGTTGCGGCAACGTGGATTTCTCCGTCGTCGCGACGTGGAATTTCACGTTGGCCTGAACCACAGTACATAAATAGAGCAGTATGGAAGCTAGGCTTATTGACGTGATAACGTCTTATAATTCGATGGAGTCGGCTGCACGCACGAAAAAGTGTAACGTCATTTGCCGTTCGTTACCTTGCGGGGCCGTTACCTTGCGGGGCCGTTACCTTATCAACTCGAAAAAACAGTAAGCGCCGCAGGATTTCATACATCTGATACATCTTACGCGTTTTTGCGCCAACTAACTTTATCAACTCGAAAAAACAGTAAGCGCCGCAGGATTTCATACATCTTACGCGTTTTTGCGCAAAATAGGTACTTTATATTAATTCCAGCACTAAAGTCGTTAAGGCGATAGTTTCTTACAAATTGTTAATAAATTAGGCCTTATTCCCTAAGATACGGCTGTCAAAATCAAAGTCAACGTTATCACGTTCGACAATCGTCAGTAAACCGACTTTACAGACAACCGATTTTTTTTTTGAAATAAATACCTACGCTCCTATAGAGCGTTAGGGTTGTCGATTTAATTTTTGTAAAAGCACACGTAACTATTGTGCTCTTGTTGGTTTTAAGAAGAAGCATGAAGAAACAGCAAAGAAAAAGAAAATATTGGATAAAACCATATCTTTCCGTTATGAATCATGATGAAACTCATTTCATAAGGAAGTACGAGGCGTTAAAAATAAGTGATCACAAGTTTTATGATTATTTTAGAATGTCTGTGTCAAGTTTTGAAGAACTATTATGGAAAATATCACCTCGTTTAAAAAGGCAACACGTATTTAGGAAACCAGTTGGACCTCTGGAGATGTTGGGATTAACGATAAGGTAAGAATAAAAAAAAATAGTATCGTTTATTGTCACTCAAACAAAAATGTTTAGATATTAAAGCAGCTTAATCAAAATTATAACTATTTGGATATAATTAACACTATAAATTAACAACTTTTATATATTAATGATTAATGAACAACTACCTATAATTATAAATGTCCGTTCCCATTGAGGGTCCACGTTGGAATTTCGAGCTTTTGAGTCTTTAGTAAAAGTTTTCAAACGATTGTAAATTCAACCACTAATTTGTAAAAGTCGGCACTCAAAAGTTACAATCGATGAAAGGTGGTCCCTCAATTGAAACGTTTGTCATAGAAATAAATCAATTTACGTATCATTTGGTTGTTAAATAGACAATTGCTCTATAGTCTATTCGTTAGTTAAAAAAAAATTACTAACTATTGCTCCACCGAACAGTATAAACAAATGTACTGTTTTTCATGAAATAATAATCAAACGCCTGCGAAGAAATACTACGGTCCAGGTGACCACATACATTAGGATTTTGTAGGATAAGTAAATAAAAATAATTACTGTTTGTTGACGTTATTTATTTTTTATTTTTAAGTTTCACATATCTTGGTTAATCATCAGTTGAGATCGGATTTGAAGTAGCAATATCTCTCTATATTATTATGGATATGACTAGTGCAATTTGTTAAATACATGTCATGTTGGTTATATAAGGCCTTAATTTTTACTGTGCATTGTGCAGAAAAAATATTAAAGAAGAAGAACTTAAAAAAATAAACCATTTAAAAAATTAACAAACAATGTTTTTATTTATTATCACCATAATTTTTGCCCAATATTTACAAAAGCTTCCAAAAAGGTTTTTACTTTTTTGTTCCAATAAGTACCTAACATTATTTTTGTGTGTAGAATAAATAATAAATTATACCAGTCATATCCATATTAACAGAGCCCGGAAAATCTATAGCAAAACAAAAAACTGTCGCAATTCAACTAGTGTGAGAAACTTTTTTTGTATCGATATCGAGTAAGTTTTGTGTAAAAAAACATACCGATATGTTTAGGTACATTATTTTATAATCATTCACGCCAAACGCAAAAGTAGTAAGTTAAGGGTTTGTTTAATATGTGTTATTTCATCTAAAATGCAACGTAACTTATATTATCAACGGCTTTATAGTGATTAACGAAACAGTCTTCTCCCAGAGAATGTTGAAAAATTAATGATTATATACTCCTATCACTATAACAAACCCAATAAGATGTCATGTGCTGATGTGTGTACTGACGTGGATTTCGAGGAAGAAATTGCATCTGTACCTGTATAATTAATTATAAAAACCTATGTGAAATTTTGTATTATTTTTTTTTCATTTGGTGGGCCGTTTTTTCTCATATTACACAACAATCGAATCGATATATATCGATAAAAAAATGTTTCTCACACTAGTTGAATTGCGACAGTCTTTTGTTTTGCTATGGATTTTCCGGGCTCTGCATATTAATATTGAGATCGCTACTTCAAATCCGGTCTCTAGTGATTATTAGCCAAGATATGTCAAACTTAAAAATAAAAAATAAATAACGTCAGCATTTATTTTTTTTACTCATCCTACAAAATCCTAATATGTGCTCACCTGGACCGTAGCATAGGTAATTTCACGAGAGTTGAGGTGAATGATTACACACACAGCTATACAGTATGTAAACTAACGAAAACCATTTACTTAAATCCGGGCACGTCTAGGCGATAAATAACATTGTGGTATATAAATTATTGAAATACTAACACTTTTTAAAATTTATAATTGATATACAAAAAATAAAATTTTACGAAAACAACCACCGTCGCTTGGTTCAAATAACGACTAACGGCGGACGCCACATTGAGTTACGTCGTATTTGATCGTAAGTGTGCACATTGCCTTATTTCAACTGACATTGCATTTGTCATTTGACTTGACAACCAGAAAACGAATGTTACAATTGTAAACAAATAATACAGGATATATTTAATAGAATCATTAACTAATTAAATTTTATTTTTTGTATTTCAATTATAAATTTTAAAAAGTGTTAAGTTATTCAAAAATTTATATACCACAATGTTATTTATCGCCTAGACATGCCAGGATTTAAGTAAATGGTTTTCGTTGGTTTACATACTGTATGAAGTACTCATTGCAAAAAAAGTGAATGAATGTAATGAATGAGTGAGTAATAAACACAAGGCTATAGTTTAAACAAATTTTTGGTCTATCTTGCAATTCACTGTTGAACCTGCTATCGGTACGAAAAAATTTCAAAATCCCGCTGTCATTACATGACAGTATTGTTGTGTGCGTGACCTCAACTTTCGAGAAATTACCTATATTTCTTCGCAGGCGTTTGATTATCATTTCATGCAAAACGGTACATTTGTTTATACTGTTCGGTGGAGCAATAGTTAGTAATTTGTTTTTTACTAACGAATAGATTATAGCAATTGTCTATTTAACAACCACGTACGTATACGTAAATTGATTTATTTCTACGACAAACTCAATTGAGGGACCACCTTTAATCGATTGTAACTTTTGAGTGCGGACTTTTACAAATTAGTGGTTGAATTAACAATCGTTTGAGAATTTTTACTAAAGACTGACACATTCAAAAGCTCGAAATTCCAACGTGGACCCTCAATGGGAACGCACATAACGTTTCAATTGAGGGACCACCTTTAATCGATTGTAACTTTTGAGTGCCGACTTCTCCAATTAGTGGTTGAATTTACAATCGTTTGAGAACTTTTACTAAAGATTGACAATTTCAAAAGTTCGAAATTCCAACGTGGACCCTCAATAGGAACGCACATAACCTTTCAATTGAGGGGCCACCTTTAATCGATTGTAACTTTTGAGTGCCGACTTCTACAAATTAGTGGTTGAATTTACAATCGTTTGAGAACTTTTACTAAAGACTGACACATTCAAAAGTTCGAAATTCCAACGTGGACCCTCAATGGGAACGCACATTAATAATTATAGGTAGTTGTTCATTAATCATTAATATATAAAAGTTGTTTTTAGTCTAGTTTTACGTTTTACTTTAATTTTTTTTTATAAAATGTTTTCTCCCTAATTTCCCATAATTAGTTCGTTGTAGAAAAAATAAAAAAGTTGTTAATTTATAGTGTTAATTATATCCAAATAGTTATAATTTTGATTAAGCTGATTTAATATCTAAACATTTTTGTTTGAGTGACAATAAACGATACTATGTATTTTTTTAATTGTTACCTTATCGTTCATCCCAACATCTCCAAAGGTCCAACTGGTTTCCTAAATACGTGTTGCCTTTTTAAACGAGGTGATATTTTCCATAATAGTTCTTCAAAACTTGACACAGACATTTTAAAATAATCATAAAACTTGTGATCACTTATTTTTAGTTTTAACGCCTCGTACTTCCTTAAGGTCTTCGCACATTACAACAACTCAACGGCGACTCGACTCATGCCTAGTATTGAAATAGTGGACAACGCGTAGACCACTCGTCGTACACTACTTTAATATCATTTTTTGAAATTCAACCTACAACATATGACATAGGGCTTAAATTTCAATATTAGGCATAGAGTCGAGTCGCCGTTGAGTTGTTGTAATGTGCGAAGACCTTTATGAAATGAGTCCCATCATGATTCATAACGGAAAGATATGGTTTTATCCAATATTTTCGTTTTCTTTGCTTTTTCTTGATGCTTCTTCTTAAAATCAACAAGAGCAAAATACGTGTGTTTTTACAAAAATTAAATCGACAACCCTAACGCTCTATTGGAGCGTAGGTATTTATTTCAAAAAATAAGCCTAGCTTCCATACTGCTCTATTTATGTACTGTGGCTCAGGGCAACGTGAACATGCGCGGCGCGGCGTCGTGAAATTCCACGACGCGACGACGGAGAAATCTACGGTGCCGCAACGTGGAATTTCACGTTGCGCGACGTGACTTTACGCGGCGCGGCGTCGTAAATTTCCACGTCGCGGCAACGTAGATTTCTCCGTCGTCGCGTCGTGCAACGTGCCGTTGCCCGTTGACGGCGTCGTGCCGTGGACATGTGGCCGCGCTCTAAGGGAAGGGTAAGAAATCGAAACCGCGTTACAAATAAACAGCTCATTATCAGTTCATCCGGATTTGAGGAGGCTGCGCGGACACGTCTCGACATGATCCCAAACGATATTAATAATTAGGGACCCGCAGCGAATTAAACGTGTAACGCAACCCATAATTAACGATTATGATGAACCATGTTCACCGAGATCGAGCTCCCAAATTGACCTTAACGAAGTTAGCTTCGAGTGTTTACTTTAGTTTAAGAGTTAATTCAATTAAAACCAATTGTGGTCGAGTGAGAATATGCGGAACTCTCACCGCGATAGGCCAATCCTAACTGGTTTCCTAATCTACTTTGCATACCATGAGAACAGACAGACCTACTTGATGAGTAATACATAGAGAAGTGACGAGTTTGTACTCCGGTCACGGTCGTAGCGAATGGAAATAAACTCAGAGCGTTTTACAATCACAAGAAGAGCGATAACCAGCTAATCTAGCGGATCAACAATGGAGACGCGCGTTCTGAGAAACATCCCGGAGTGGAATCTTCAATAGGACATCGAGATGTAATCGCATCCCGACCAATATTATCAGGCGTACACTGTTAAAAATTTCCGGAATTTTACATAAAAAAAAATTACAGAAACCTGTGAAATTCCCTAAAAACTGGGAAAAGTACGAAAATTTTGGTAATTTTCCTTAATTTTTGGTAATTTTCCATAATTTTTGGTAATTTTAAATATCTTCTGTAGATTCACTGATTTTTATGTCTTATTACATAAAAAATATGTAATAATCAATAAAATGTGTACGATTACATAAAATCTGTAAAATTACATATAGCGTCTGGGACAAATACATTTCAATATGTATTTATAAGGCTTCAAACTGTAATATTACAGACAAAATTCTTAATTTTACATATCTTGTAAAAAAACAAATTTTTATGTAAGTTTACTTAAGTCTTTTGTAATATTCATAACAATATCAGTAAAATTACGTACAATATTATGTAAATTTACAGTTTTTATTTATGTTTCAAGAAATCATGTAATTTTCAAGTATATTCTGCGATTTTACATAAAAAATGAGTAATAATCGTAAAAAAAATGTATATTTACATCAATTCTGTATAATTACATGGAATGTCTGGGAAAAGTACATTAAGACATGTATTTATAACAATTGAAACGGTAAATATACATAACAAATCTCGTTAATTTACATAACTTTCTGAAAAACGCATTTTTATGTAAATTTACTTGAGGCTTTTGTAATTTTCACAAAAGTATCAGTTAGATCACATACAATATTACGTAATTATACTGTTTTTTTTTTTATTTTTCAATATATAGTGTAATTTTTAATAATAGCGTGTGTTTTTAAATAAAAGGTATGTAAAAATCACTAAAAACTTGGACGATTACATAAAATCTGTAAAATTACATGTAGCGTCTGAGACAAATACATATCAATATGTATTTATAATGCTTCAAACGGTAATATTACAGACAAAACTCTTGATTTTACATATCTTGTGAAAAAACATATTTTTTATGTAAGTTTACTTAAGTCTTTTGTAATATTCATTAAAATATCAGTAAGATTACGTTTAATATTATGTAAATTTACAGTTTTTATTTTTGTTTCAAAAAATCGTGTAATTTTCAAGTATATTCTGCGATTTTACATAAATAATCAGTAATAATCGTAAAAATTAGGTCAACTAGATGGCGCTAGTAGTTATGTTAGAAGTAAGCAAATTTCACCTTTCTCGTTGTTTTGAAAGTACGAAACCTCGTGTTTTATGTTGCTTAGATTTTTAGAAAACCATAACGTATTTGTAAATTCAGATTAGTGAATTACCAGTTAAACCAAATGTTTAGTTCATCCGTATGCACATAGATGGCATTAGTAGTCTCTGTAAAACTATCTTTCTGAAGCCTGTAAAGTTTCAGTACATATGGTAGCCAACTACTAAAAATATATGGAATGTAACCTAATCGTTAAACATGTATAAAACGACTATGTTAGTGCAATAACGAGTTTACAAAATACTCAAGAGATGGCGCTGTACCGAGCAGCTTGTAATTGTAGATCGCGATGTTAAGATTTTTCCTGATTTAGTGACCCTATGTAAGGAGTATCGATTGGTTGAGTTTCCGCTGATCCGCTGCTCACATAGAGCAATCGACGAAAAGTCAAGGTGGACCTGGTCTAGTCCGACCAATTGAGGTGGACCGGGACAAGCGCCCTGGTTCGACCCCAGGCGCCCCCGGCACCCACCCAGTCCGATTCACTCGGGTAGGTCTGGCTAGCGACCTGGTTCGACCCCAGGGAACGCCACGGCCGACCACCCGGTCAGATAATCGCTATGCCCAGTAGGGTTGCGAGTTAGTCAGGCTTCAAAAAGTAGGAGTTATATGCGCACACTCAGTGAACCGTACAGGACCTTAATGGACCAATATTACTGAATATATGTGAAAATACAAAACATATCAGTAAATAAACACATAGTATTTCAGTAATATTACTGAATATATGTGAAAATACAAAAAAATATCTGTAAAAAACACATAGTACTTCAGAGATATTACAAAAAAAATTTTAAAAATAATTAACATCTATCGTAGAATTACACGAAAAGGTATGTAAAATTACAGAAAATATTATTTTACATAATCTGACATGTGTCAGATATGTAAAATGACATAACATGTAATTTTACATATCTGAGAAATATGTAAAATTTGCTTTATGTAATTTTACATATTTGATAAATCGTTGATTATGTAAAATTACATAGCCCTGTAAAATTACATAATTATGTAAAAACACAAAAAAGTTATGGCAACGAAAGTTGCCATAAATTTATGTAAAATTCCAGGAGAATTTTTAACAGTGTATGTAAAACGGCCGTTTCAATCTACAGTTTAGTAGTTCTCAGAGTATGGTCGGCCTTTGACATGTACGTATGGTGTACTCACACGGTGCAAGTGCTGCGTTTCTTTAGACATAATGAGCGGGATTTATTCGCGCGGCCGCGGATACCGGCGGCCATATGAGCTTATTGCGACTCAGAATTCCTAGAAGCTGAACGCGTGTGGTGAATAAAGCCAGGAATGCGAGGAATTTCATCATTGCAGATTTGAGGGCTCGACGCGCTCCCGCGACGTGAGAACGCACCCGAACGACCGCCATAGTAAACTAATAATAAAAATGGAACGCAGCCTGAAATTCTGACTCTCTTTTGGAACGCAACGTCGTCGTTCTTAATCTAAATTTTGATTGACACTGCATAGTTCTGTTACTTAATGCTGCCTTTAGCGGTAACAAAAAATCCTGCAAACTTTTCGACAGCTATTATAAAATTAAATCGGGTTCTTTGAACAATTTTACTAGCGGCCGTAAATGTTTGGAGAGACGCAATTAAAATGTCAGAATCTGACTGTAAACGAGCGTCCATTTGAAAAAGGAGTGTTTTCTTAGCGTTCGGCTCGAGACGGCCGTAATAACAAGACCGGTAAACTTTATTGTCTATTCACTCAATTGATGAGCTTATTTTCTTTATCTTCTTGTCTATGACTAATCATAATCTCAACTGAGATTTCACTTGAGAAGTGTGGACGTGGGATTGTTGTTTTAGCACCCGGAAGGCTCGGCATAATTGAGGAGTCGCCGCTATTGTGCGGTGGTTTATTTAGGCGGATTCAGTAGAAAACCCGCCGTTAATTGATAAGGTTGCTGAATACCTGTGCACTGGCTCGAACAATGCAAGCGTGGCAATTATACACGCTCCGATTGTTTAAATTTGAAACTTATGAAATCGTTATTAAGTTGATTTGCAATGGCAGTCGTTCATATACTTTTACGGGGAATTTAATTTTTTGTTCTGGTTTAATTGCCGGGAGATAAAGACGGTGTCGACGAGAACAAGACCGAGAGGCATTCCGTAGCTCGGTAGACTTTATTAAAAGAAGCGGATGTAGGGGTAAGTATTTTAAGAGGTTCCCGGCGCGGGCGGATTGAGATAAAGGAAATTATTAAGAGCGTTCCCTACGTGAAAAAACTCGGCAGACGGAAGTTGTGCTCGGCGAGCTATGGTTTAATATAAAGCGTCCGACGCACTATCGCATTACAAGTATGAAGTAACGAGTCGATGATCCGTGCGAAGGCAACGTTTTCCGTTTTTCGTGTGTACCGGGCTTATGTAACGGCTCGCCCGCGGAATAACAATGCGGGCATAACCGATTACAATTCGATCGTAATTATGGATTTGGACCCAGTTTCATGTTACAATTCGTGGTGTGAAGTTTTTATGCGACGTGAAATGTATTGTTAATTACTTTCTAATGGAGAGGCCGCTAGCAGCGCAAGAAGTGGCAGCGTTCACACGGTGTGACAATGTCGGGGCTGATGTAGCGCTGTGCGTTACCGTACTATTGTTTTGAAATTCGAATTCACTGACGTCATTCATTGCCACGTTGCGTTCTTCGAAATTCTAACCCCGATCTGCTACAATTTTTATTTTTTTATTTCTTAAGGCGTTTTTCACTGGGCTAACTTTCATTGAAATGCTAAATTACGTACACACATACTCGTATCTAGAGCGTGAAACTATTGACGAAACATGCAAAGTGTGTAACAACCTCTTGTTAGTCGTTTGTTCCCTGGTGGACGGCCCACATTAATAACGTATATTGTCACTAGACTTTCTGGAATATTTTTACAACCGCCATTTATCATAATTTATGATTTGCATACTGCCAGTAGTCACATTTATAACTTCTGTTTTCACTTACCGACGTCGACATAGCCGAAAGACATTTATTTTCCCATAGAGAATTAACTCGGTAGATTAGGTTTAAAAGATCACAATTGACCAATTGTAGCTTGCCCCCCGCGTCGCTGGGAACGCCACGCTCGGCCGAACCGAATAGACACATAAAATGTATAAAGGTATAAAAACTCAAATATGGGCATAACTAGCTCTGATTTTAATTAACCTGAATTAAGTAGAAGCACGTTAGTTTTGGTCTCTATTCGTTATTAAATGCGCGAGTGAAAATATATAATGTTTTCCGGAATAGCACCTTGGATAAAATTCGAATTTTAAATTTATGTTTCCTTTCTAATGATTGCTAGCTTTTAAAACGCGTAAACGGAATTGAGACATGCAAGGTATCTGTATCAAATCGTCAAAACGAATTACGTACAATTAATTACGTAAATAACATAACAATTCAAATTATCTTTTGACCAGTTTTTATCGATGAAACTTAACAACAATGCGAGTCGATTTATCAAGATAAACCGAGATGAGTAATGTGTAAAGCAATACGGATCTATGGAGAATCTATAAAAAGTATAGTTCACGGTCAGCGGACGGCATGCGCGGAAGTACACTCTGACATTTTACCTCGCGGGTACACCTTGCGTTACCCCGTTTCCCTCATCTTTAAAAGTAATTGCGGATCAAAATGGCGGCGAGTAACGGTCCTTAGTGAATGAATGAACAGTTTCATTCTCCCCAGAGTTGCCCCGTGAAGGGCACAATTAGCCCCGAGCACCATTAACCTTTCCCGAGACACGTAACAATTAAACCTGCTTACAAGCTACGTGCGACGAGTTGGTCATGCCGCGACATCCGGACGGCTAACGGGCCTCACAAAGCCGCATTACAATATAAAACTTGTGATTTACAAACACAAATTGTTTAAGAGTAAAATAAATGAAACCCGCCGCCGAGCCAAGCGGCTGAATACAAATGAGATTTCTTTTTGGAGTGAGCCATCTCTTTCTTTAAACGGATGATGAATCGTTTCTATGCGTCGTTAACGCGCACGCCGTACTTGTAATTTCACTGTTCGATGTTGTCAGTAATATTAATATGCTCATGACCTATTATCGGGAGGTCGCATCTCCTTATGCGCTGGGTTTATTTCACTACGGATCAGATAAAAAGTTCGGATGCAGTTGTGACGAAATCGACTCTCCCGGTTCCAGGGCTGTAATACAACCTCGACCGTTAGCCGCGGCCGAGCGCGCGGATCGCGTTTCAAAATATTGTGATGCTGGCCATCGACACGGGTTGTCGATGACTAAATTAAATGTCAATTTCGAAAATCGAACGCCGCCGATCCTTTTTAAAGCGAGCGCCGTTCACCTGCCCGGCCAGTCACGAAGGCGCGTGGAGCGTGTACCCCGCATGTACCAACATTACGCGTACATATTTCAATGTGCGGGCGATATGCTTCATGAAACAGGCTCTTCTCGGCCCGACGTTGACCTCATTGTGAGAAAAAACGCAGCTAATAATGCTCTTTAGGGCAGATTGTATAATTTTAATGCGACGCACCCATCTACAGCACGATCGGTATAGGACGGTGAGGTCGTGACGTAGCGAGTGTTTCCTTAGCGGCTACAAAGAATCTGCCCGAGCGGAACATATGGGGTGTTACGACATATGGGAGATATTTCCTCGACGAGCTATCGAATAAGATAAAGGCATATGGCGTGAATTCGACAGTGGCGATCGGGAGCTTCGCCCATCACTGTCAATATTGAAATTCCATTGACAGGATTATTTCGCAGGGCTTTTGCTCAATTGATCGTATGCCATGTGTTTGACAATAGAACAGTATGGGAATTTAAACAGGAAGTTTCAATTAAGCACCAATTCACTCGGACAGCGTAGTCGCTGTCAGTAGAGATACCGGATCTACTATTTAAAAAGTCTTTAATTCCGTCTGCGGTGTGTGTTTCACGGTTGTCTACCTGCAGTTTCTTTGGTTACCAAATGCCACGTTTTTCTCCAGATGGTCCGAGCTTGTGCAAGCGGCCGAGTTTTGTTTGTTCAAACATTACGAGACGGTACGACATTTGAAGCGGGCCGCTAAATAAAATACAAACAGCACTCGAAACCTCCAGTGTCCACAGCGCGACCAGAGACGCCGGCGAAATAACCGTAACTAAGGCCCAATTAAGATGTCCGTTATCCTTGGACTCGAGATAGATCTAAGTAAGTAAATAAATAACAGGTAATTACAATATCGAATCACGATCCCGACCGGCCTTAAGTAGGTAATCGTCTGGAGATGAGAACGCGGCACGGCGAAGGTTAAGCCAAGAACTGCCTCTAATAACACACGTACGACGACTTGATAATTAATTAAAAATGAACCATTGAACGCTGTAACCGTCCCACGCGCTCGTTAAACCATCAAGTATTCTTATCGTCATCGCTTCTGTCAAATTTGAATACAGAATCCCGTAATTTCTTTTTTACTATTATTTACGGCGGCGGGACGCGGCCTTCGTGGATTATTGGAATTTGAATGTTGGTAACATCGGCGGCATTGATTTATTGATGTAGGGTTGCTACTTAATGCTTCTTTTACGATGTATTGATTTTACTATTGCTTACAAAATTAATGAAGTGTTGTTTTGTTCATGAAACAGAGTCGGTGGGTAAATAAAAGTGAACACTTACCGGCCACGTGAAGTCGAACGGGAACACGATGGGATTGCTGAATCCTTTCACATTAAGGTTAGGCACATCCAAAGAGTTTCCTCCTAGCACTGGGGTGGTGATATCACCGAACGTACAGGGTGATGTCGTATCGATATTCGCTTGGTAAATCTTGAGGCACACGCGGAATTTAGTCCTGCACGGCGCCAGGCACGGCGCATCACTACTACTTGAGGAACCATCACAGCACTGGCCACTACTTAACCTACCCAATGGGTTCGTAAAACTTTTTATCCTAAGTTCGAAAAAACCGGACGTCAGCACCTGAAACAAAATACTCCATTAATAATACAGCTTTAAGTCAACGTACAAAAGTAAACAGCGAGTTTCAACTAATAACGGTCGAATAACCTTTTGTGGAGATTAGTAATAAAAGCAACGACTTAAATGTGTCACCACTCTGTAGATGAGACCATTTATCAATATCATAGTGACAAGACAAACAGGGAGCCTGCTGTAAGTGATACAGCTTTCAACACCCCCAAGATGTAATCCTCAAACAGTTGGAGTATTTGCACAACTGCCCGTGCTGTATCGATCCGGAGACATTAACGGTTTTACTGGACACTATGTGGGTCGTTCAAAAATGGGGTTGCGAGTTGCGAGCATGTGGGGTGACTATATACGACGCCCTTAACCCGATTCGAATTTCGAACGCGCTGCTGAGCAATTCGAGGGAATATTCCAAGCGTGTATCACACGTTTTTGTTTCATAAAAAATAAACCTTAACAACAAGGGTTTAAGTCCTGACTGCAACTGCGTCTTAAATGAGACACGAGCTTGCGAAAGTTATTCGTCGAATTCGAAAATTCGTATTTAGAACTGTCAAATGTTCGACGCCCCACGCATTGTTTTGAACGATTTTTTTGCGTTCCAAGGATCAGAAATTTAATGAAAATATGTGACCAGCTACCGATGTTGATAGATAAGCAGTCGTCAGCTAAATGACTTAAATTCCCCGGCTTTTTTTTGTTAACTATGAATAATAATAGTGAGTTTTTGTTCCCTCCAGGGTAGTTTAACCCTTGTATATTAATACGTGCAGTTGGTCGTTGCATGTGGGGTCAGCTTTAAGACTAATGCACCAGGGAAAATGCGCTTAAACATACTCAGAACAGGCTCCTAGCAATTATTTTTATTAGACGCAGTACTTAAGCGTACTTAAACTCACTTTTAATTTCAATAGAGACGGGGATTGAATGGGAAGGAGCGTGTTTATATGGCATCGGAAGGAAGTGGTAGATATTAAGTTATGGCGGGCGTGTCTCAGCGAATCATTACCGGCTTGGTATGGATAGTGTTGCCAGTGAATAAAAACAAAAATCATTTCCTTTCGATCTAATTGATTATGTGATGGGCCGCTATAAATTAAATTCATAAAATTTTACTGTGGCTCCCGCCATTAAAAGTTGCCGTGATTCGAATCTTAAATAATGAAGTTGACAATAAAGCTTTAAGTAATCAGTCCTTACGTCGATGATCTCGTAAAATATATTAAGCAAATTAATGCTCATAAAAACGCAATAATTATACAAATTGAGTGATAAACCGAGATTCCCACGAATATTAAGTTATATCGTGATTTTTAAGGAATCTGAATCACGAACAATGGGGCATTCAGTCTTATCTTGTCAGTAGGTCTGTCTGTGTCAAAACTTACCCCCGTTTAAACAAATGCGGTAAAAAAGACAGCAGATTTCACCAGACTTCCTGCCATGCTGGGGTTAGGCTCTACAAAGTGTAAAACAAGTCGTCTCACATCTCTCTCTAACTATACTAAACAAGTCAGGACGACCAACTCTTCACACATCCACGTGGTTTTACAGGTAGGAGCGGAACAAAAAAATGCTCCGAAAAAAGTTACGGGCACTCTAAACATCCCCTTTTTTGTTATCGACTTGATGTATTGTTTATAAAACGAGATATAGTAGCACGGATTATGATAGATTGTGGCTTACTGCTTCGTTTATTTGTCGTAAGCATACCTATGCAATTATGTGATGCAGATCTAAATACCTATAACGTTTTTTCCAATCAGAAATGTGATAGCTAATAGTGACTGAATTAATTGTACATATAACCTTTAGAGTTTAAGTAACAGTTTATGATTTAGTTTAAACGGTAAATTAAACAATTAGGCTGGTAAAAAAGGCAACGGGACGACCGAGCGCAGGCGTAGCCGCGGGCTGACCACAAACTAACAATTAAATAATGCTTACTGCGCGACTACCGAATATCTTATATCTTCGGGCGATTTGACGCGATGACTGCCTGATTGATGTTTTAAATATTGTCTTTTAAAAGTGCTAAGCTTTATGACTTGTCCATAGTTACCGACATCAAAATAAATAAAACATCAGACTTAAACGAGATTGGAATTTCGAATCTGTTTATATTTCGTCAGTAGGTAACGGCGGTTATGTAAAGCGGGAAGGTTTGTGTGCCAGTAATCAATTAAATAAGTTCGAGATGAGTCTCATTTATTTAACATACGACTTCACATTTAATGCTTTCGACGTCAGACTCGTGAACATTAATATTCAATGTTTTTTTTTTCAAGAAAGCAATAGCTGTAGCTTTAATTACAACGGCGTAAGACCCACCAAAACCGTCCAAATTGATTTGAGTAATAGACGATCGCGCAATACCTACCGGTAACATATCGTGATACATTCATTCTTTTTCCATTTTAATTGCATCGCGTTTCAACCACCGGCTAATGCAGAATTGGTGTGTCAAAATGATTTAATAATACAAAATGACTATACATCTGTCCGGCATGCGTTGCTCAACCCCAACATAGACAAACACTTCGTTAATGGGGATGCAGTACGAAGGAGACCTAATAAGGAGTAATAATGTGAACACCATTGTATGTAAGTAAGCCAGCAGTAAACACTTTGCTTCAGACGGCAGGTTGAGCGAAGTCTAAAAATAACTCAAATAATGAAACGCAGGGGAATGTTTTTCATCTCGGCCGTTACACACGAGCGAAATGTGTTAAAATAAACACCCAAACAGAGTCTTTTAATACCGCGACGATGTGGCCCCGGGTGCATCCGAATTCGCATAATTAAATTAAGAACGGCAGTATGATTTATTTTTTTATTCAGATATTTTTCAGTTACGCGCCACGTGTCATAAAGATGTTCAGATTAAAAATAGCTACGGTCTCGGGTTAAATTAATTGCTTAGTGAAAAAACATACGACGATGAATGGGTGTCGTTGCTAGCTACTGACCTAAGTTTCGAGAAAACTTTTGAAGTACACAAAGGCGGCTTTCAAACGTCTTGCACACAAAATGTCATCTCAAATGGAACAAAACGTTAAAATCGGCGCGACAAAAGTAGCTCTTTGTTAATTTCGCAGCTGCTCGCATAAAGAAACTTAGTATGGAAGGTCGGAATTGTGAATTAGTCGGGAATCACGGAGCGTAATAGGCCCGTAGATTGCCTGGATCGTATATGGAAAGCGCATAATAAGGTATTTTGCGGTTGTTTAAGCGTGTTGTGCAAGGGAATTGAGATTTCGTGCGTTGGTGTTCATTCTCTCTGATCGCGGCGTTGTATCGCGAGCCAGATCTTCATACTCGAATTGTTATTGGGATTATACGTGTGAACCGAGATTCAATACGGAACTTATTAAAATACTTTCGTTGTCCACCTTTATTATTAAAACGATCTAGCTAGACATTCTCAGGCGGAAAAATGGCACGCAAGTGGTAGGTAATAAATCATGTCTAAGATAGGTACCTACTAGGAATTCCTGGGAACTTTATACCTACATAAATCAAACTTGCAACACTAATAAGTCGATTATATTGGTTTATTCATTCACCTTTGGTGGACTGCACACGTATACCTTTGCAATGCAATTAACAGAAATAGATATCGATATAGAAGCAAGCAAGCTTAGCAAATCCAAGTTACCTAATCGAATAGGTTTAAGATGCCCTACCATTACTTCATCGAAATCTGCATATGAATTGGATACTAACAGATTAAGTAAATTAGTTCGGCTCCATCATAGTAATGCGCTAGTTATGAAACGCTATGCACCGGTACCTGCGCGCGAGTTGCTATCTCAACGTACCTATCTCGTATGGAGAAATTTAATCATGCTCGTTCGACTGTGACAGACGTGTACGGGGACACTACGCAAATTTACTCTTATAATTGCTTCTTTAGTTTAGAAACTTTACCCACATAAAGAACAATAAAGTTTCTAAGTGTGGGACACTCGAAACGACGCAATTAATTTAAACGCCTTCGTATAGTTGAGTAATTATTTCGCAGTGTGAATTTGAGCATTCATAACTGTCGTTTAACAACCTTAACTTTCAACCCACATTCACAGAAGCTCGATAGACTCATCTCTTCGCTATGGAGGTTGTGCAACCCACTGCATCGCTGGCACATTTACCCGTTTTGGAATAATTTCTGTCTAACCGTAGAACGCTCCAAACAATACCACATATTAAATAATAGTTACAACGTTCAATGACAATAAAGTCTTAAATTAGAAGCGTTCAGTTCCAAGTTTAAAATTAAAACTGTTTCAAAACCCACCGCGTAAGGATCGATGTCAATTAGTTTTCAATTTACGAATGCCATTGAGCCTTTCCAGCAATCCCTGCTAAGTAAGCTTACGGACGTCAAGTTATGCGTGTGTTTATAAATAATGCATAATATTGACTTCCCCGGGCATCCAGTTTGGCGACATTGCGTAATCTGATCAATGATCCAGACGGCCATGTTGCCTTTTTGCCGGGAGATCGGGAATCAATTAAGCGTCCGGTCCCGGGCGACAAAAAGTATAAAGAGCTCGTAATGAAAGAAATGCTGTACTTCAGAGGCTATTGGTCGGATGTCCAGTGCATTGTCCAATATAGGTACCCGGCAGATAACCTCCGAGAGACGACGATCGGTAGACGTGAACAATGGCGCAGTCCGCGCTATAATGAATTCTTCATTTGTCAGAGATGTCACTAGATGCAGATAGTCGCGTCTATTCGGCATGCGTGGTCGACAATTACATACCCAGCACAATGAAACCAAAACCACAGTTTCTCATAGTTAAGCTGTTAAAAACCGACGATTATACGGATTTCGTACAAGGAGGTCTCTTATAATTGAGCCGGTTCTCATAGAACAAAAACCGTTTTGGACAATGGACGAAATTATAACAGGGTTGGTCCGTTAAAGTTTCACATACTTAAATGCTTATTGCGACTAACATGACATACGGCGATTAATTGTTGTTGTGAAAACGTGTGCGAGTGGCCGAAATCGCGGCAGGTGGCGACTAGGGCTGGGAAAATTCAGAGAAACTGTACATTGTTAGCTAAACTGCCGCCACCCACTAGGCGCTAACCACGATGTTTACGACTACGATTTGTCTATTATCCTGCAAATTTGACAGTAATAACTCGAAATGAACTGTGAGAACTTTTTACTTGTGTACCGGACGAAAATTATGTGCATAATTTAGTTTAAAAACTTTAGCCCTGAATATGTATCTCGGGCATTAATGCTGCGTTCCGGGCAATAAGGCGGTCGTTAAACATCAGGCAGTGATAACGAACCTCGTGGGGAACTCTCCAATCACTCGGGGCAGTTACATTTCGGTGTAAATTAAGAAAAAAGCAGATGTTGAGTCCTTTAGCTGGCACGGCACACCTGCTTGCTAGCTATGCTGTCGCGCTAGTTCTATATGACTTAAGCGCCGTCGAACCACTAATATGTTAAGACTTTTTAATTTATCGGGTTTGTATGTGGGTGCACCGTGCATACTGCATACATGTTGCGAGTTACCGGCCGATACGAAGTAGGCTGCTCAAATTTAATTTATATTAGTTATATCACAAATCATAACGCAATAACACGCACTGCGTTCCATGCGAGCTATGACCAGCTATGTCCTAGATATGCTTCAGGCGCCGAGCAATCACGAATATACCGGCTATTATAGATAAATACTTATAAAATGCAGCAATAATCTCAGCATTAAACGTAATGTCGCACAATCTTAGAAAAAAGAAGTTTACGCCCATATGTGGCACAATCGAGATATGTAGGTAGGTATGTATCTGTTTTTAAAACTAGTTTAAATCGATTTTCCTGCGTAGGTAGTTATAGTTCTACTTTAGTTAATTACAGGCACATCCCGATGTTTCAAGTACTTTTAGGAGTGGCGGTTACTTTTCAGATAACTTACGAGTATTACGTATGTACACAAACAAAATTAGAGCTCTTGTATTATAAACGGCGTTATCCTTCTATCGGCGGATGATTATTTACTTATAACAATTTACGAAATTGGAATTGCGGTTTGGGCAGACGTGTTTCCGCTGCTTCCGATGGCGTCGGTGCTCACGCGATGCCCGCGGCTCTGCCAGCTTGCACTTAATCAACCACAAAACAAAAACGCTCTTGAATCGCTTCCACTGCGGATGCTCGATACATCATAAAGAATCGACTCGACTCGACCGATCGGGGGACAATTACATCAATGCCCGCCGTCGTCACGTAGCCAAGGAGCAAACCAGTCCTCACTGGACGCAAAATACCGTTTTTTTATGAAACAACGCGACTTCATTCATAATGTATAATGCCTTGAAACTCACTCGCACGCATACACACGTATGGCCATAAATAGACACTTAAATCTATATGAGACGCGAGTGTGCGGCCGGACACCATAGTTAGTAATTTAACCTGCTCGTCTAGTTATAAAACGATTAAAAACTTAACCAAAATCACAATGTCTCGACGGAATCGACACCTATTGCACACACATACGTGGTCTTAATCCGCGTACATGTGTGTTAGTGGAATAACGGTATATTCGCGTACATTAATAAATAAGTAGTCGGTTTGCGCGCACGCACGTTGGGGATAGTTCCCTCGCGAAATGTTAGCCGGTGCGATGTGGGAGAACAAAAACCGACCCGACTACTTAGTTAGCTATCGATTTTTTATCGAGGCCTGGCTGACATTTCGGTAGGGTGAAATAGGTACTATAACTAGGAATGCGAGATAAATGCTAGAGAAATGGCAGCGCGTAATTGATTGGAAAAGTATCGAATCGATTGATGAATCATGCTTTTCTTGGATGTCTCGAGATGTAGATGTTACAATATAAATAGTAGTAGGTAGTTAGGTAGGTATAATATAAATAAACACGTCTGTTGGTGGGCTGTACGAGTCCGGAATTGTTAGCTTTTGAATCTGAAGATTGATTTTTGTTTTTAGAGAGCGTCTTTATCTAGTGGTCTAACTAAATAGGTACCTACTTTACATTACCTTCTAAACTTAATGGATAGCGAAGTACGTACCTACCCAGATCTGTTTATTAGGTTAAATTAAAGTAAACAGTTTGCTATGGCGGCTGCATTTGTAGCTAGTTTAATTGCTATGAAATGTTTTTATACAGCAATGGAATTTTATTACATTGAGAATTAATTAGTATGTAGACCAGGTGCATATGAATTATGGTAATGTTAGATAACTTTAGCAAGTCCGAGCAGCTGAATATGTTGAACTTTATACGGGAACGACCTAGCGCAAGAACTGAAGTAACGTTCACGGCCGACTGGCGCCGGCTGAGGAGTGCAGGAAATCTAGCAAAGTTCGCTCAGGACTCTAGCCCTTTGCGTAACCTTGACCGGCCTGGGGCGATGACCTCGCTTCAGTAGGTAAAGCAACGCCGCGGCATGTTACTAGCGACCGGAACCGTGTTTTGAGGTTATGATTTCTCGGAGTTTAAGACTTTTTGACAAGTTGACGAGTCTCGCGAGAACGAGCGACCATTAGCCATGGATAATAAACAAGCTTAGGCCATTGTTAACTGGAGCGAACTACTAACCCTGCCTGAAATAACGCACCGTCTGGAAGTTATTCCTGGCAGGGCCAGCGCTAGGTATACGGATCTTCACTCGAAGCCTCGGAATGCATCTAATTTTAAAACGAAGAGGCTCGCGTCGCGACCTAGCTGACCCCGCGCGCCGGCCGTATTAAAACCTGAACTTTCTTTATAACTATGCAACTAACTATGTTTGCTCGGTAAACGTATCGGACACACACAAGCGTCCTGGGCCGCGCGCCCGGTCACGACCGACTCCCGACTATCCAGGACGATCACCAACGTGGGAAAGTGAGTGTCGTGGCCGACGTCGGCTCCGCCGGCGTCTCATTCAGTCCACGGCCAAACTCGCGTAAACAAACTCTGCTTTGTTTCTCAGAGTTTCGCACGAGCCGTATCCATGTCAGTACCTGGGGTAGAAACCCTAGCAGGGCGAGCAGCACCGCAGGGGCGCGCATACTGGCGCGACCGGGCCAGCGGCGCCGGAGCATGTATCGCAGGCCGGCCTGGGCCTTCGGTCAGCAAGCACGGGACCCGCAATCCATCACAGCACTGTGCACTGAGTTTCACTGGGAGTCACACACAAAGTGGTCACTTGCGAACCGGTATTCGAATCGCGCGCGTGTAGTTGCGGCGTGGTGCCGTACGGACGTGTATGCGCAGCGGCGCGTGGTAGCGGACTGAGGCGGGCGGCGGCCGCGGGCCGGGACACCTGGCGCGGCGCCGCGGCCGCGCCGAGAGATGGCGCTGTGCGGCGCATCTGCCGGCTCCCTCGCCCCGCGCCGTGCACACCCGGCATCACACGTGCCATACCTATGTAAAAACTTTTGAGCACAGACCATTTGACAAACGAGCGCAATGCAATGCCTTGACAAGCACTTAAAACATGGCATAGATGGTTTAAGTACGTAATATAATTTATTAAATGTTTCGTTCTGTATAGGTACTTAACTAAATTTAATAACGCGTTATGATAATAGTGTTATTAAATTGGTCCATTTCCAAGTTAAGAAACAAAGTTTAGAAGTTCATAAAACATTCTGTGGACTGAACCATTTGAATTAGTGTCAATATATAAAATACATTTACTATAATAAGTAGGTAATAATAATCTAGTCTAAGTCTAACAGGCCGCATAATGTTATTTGATAAATGAATTGATAGGTACATACTTGTAAATAATTGTTTGGTGCATCGAGCAACGACCTCATGTAGTCGCTACCCTCAGTTATGAGGAAACGAGGAAGAAGAAGAAGACTTGTAAATAAAAACTTCTCAAGTGTGGCGTTACTAGCGCTGCAAGCTTTTATATTATGGTCCATTGACTAGCCACAATGTAAAACCTAAGCTAGACATAAGAACAGATCCTTGCCAAGTATATAACCGATGCAAGTTCGTCTTCCCGCACCATTAAAATACTATGCAGCGTACAGCGATAGCTCGCGACTTGCCAAAAGTCCCGCCGCGTAGCGTAGCACTAACACAGTCGAGAACTGACGTAAGTACAGTAGCAGCTTCAACACAATTAGGCCGTTTTGAATTGACACGGCTGAATAGCCGAGCACAATAAGTTGACAATAATATGACAAGTGCTACGGCCGCTACGCCGTAGCAAACAATACCCGAACTCGTAGCGACATTTATATGCACAGTAAATTAGTTCGTAGTCTTTAGTTTTTCAAGTAATTTAATAGTACATTACACAACTAGGGTGGTAAATATGCGATCGAGGGCTTTCTTTATTACCTCCCGTGTTGTGTACATCATTTTATGTCTACACTTGGCCAGAAAGTGGCTTTTTCCGTACGCGCGGCGAGCGGAAAAAGCCAATTTATGGCCAGGTGTGACATAAAAATAATTATCATTTCAGTAAAATTATAGTATGACTATACTGAAATGATATCATTTTTCTTGATAATTTTATACCAACTGCAACATTGTACTACAAGGAAGTACATAAACACTTCGTAAACTTGATTAAAGATTATATACACTAGAATTAAAACTTTCGTAACAGGTATATCGTGTCTCATTGTATGCATATTGCATTCTTCTACGAATAAATAAAAATTGATGAAAATCGTAGTGTATTTAATATTGATAATTTGGTTAAATACTTAATTATGTAGATCTCTGTTTCGAAAAAGCTAACCGAAATATGCGTTTTGTAAAAATTTTACAGTAGCACGCGATAAGTCAAAACCATCCAAATAGCCGGAAATCCGATCGGCTACCTAATTTTATTAACCGTGTGCAATATGCTAATCTGACAGACAAATTTCGAAACTCACAAATTTGTATAGGATCAGGCTACGACGGGTCTGTTTGGTTGTTTGGTGAGCCATTTACACTGTTCGTGTTAAAACGTACTTTGGGAATTAAACATGTAAAACAAACACAGATTACACATGGAACTTTCAACATACGAATCGAGGTGCATCTTGAGTGTAGAGACTTGTTTACTACTTAAGACAGGTCGGCAGAACCGGACGGTAAATATTTAAAATTTGTCAAAAGTATATCAAAAGATACTTGTACTAGTTGTACAGTATACCTACCTACAAATTATATATATAAAATATTCATATGTAATGTATATCTATTTTTCTTACTTACGTAGAGTTAGTTTACGTCAAAAAGCGCATGCAGTCAGGTGTAAAAGCACGTATATCTACTCACAGAAGTCTTTAAAAGTTTCTTAAGGGCTTTATAATGACTTCCCTCTACTGAAGGCTCATGAATATGTTTATCGGTTATCAAAGCAGCTGCCGATAGCAATTGTGCAGATTTGCAATTTGCATAAGTAAATGAGATCACGCGATGGGATGTTATCCTTCAATTTCGAGTCGTGCAAAGGTGTTATTGCAGTCTGCTTCAGTCATATAACGGCGCTATAATCTTGAAAGAAAATATTTTGAGAAATTTAATAAGTTCCGTTCTCATTGTAATTTAATCAATAACTCTTGTTTTTCTAGGCATTGAATTATAGGCAATGCACATGGCACAACCTGAATTTTCGGGCCTACGAATCAATTTTTGTGAAGGAGTTTTTATAAAGCAAAAAGGCTTATAGATGCAAACTTTCAGGGAGCTTTCAAATATTTATGATAAATAGATATGAAATATTTTTATGGTACCCTTAACTAAAAACAGTGTTAATAAAAGACGGCAGTTGTTTTTCATTCTTGATCCACCAAATATTATTAATCAAAAGTTGTCGTCACTCGATAGTCCTTCGCGGTAAAATTCAACTGGAGAACGCCTAAAATCAACCCAAAATAGCGCCGCAGGGGCCTTGCTCCAAGGCTCCAAGGAGAACACTTTGAAAAAGTGCCCAAGAGGATGAAAATATGTCCTATTGGTTACACGGTTCGTATGACTATCAATAATTAGAGGACTCGGCGACTTTATGTTTTATGTCTTTAATTTTGTATCAAACTCCATGCAAATGTCCATGGGCCCCAGAAATCACTTACCATCAGGCACGGACCACTAGGTTTAGTGGTCTGTGCCATCAGGTAACCTGTGTGCTCGTTTGCCTCTCCACTTCATCGTGTATCTTAAGTAACATCATAGGCAACGGCAGTATATATGGTTACATAAGCAACGTTAACAAAAAGTTAGAACACCACCAACTGATGTCTGGTGGATGTAGATCGATTGATCTATATCCGTAAAGACCTGAAAACTAACGTCTGTGAAGAACTGGAGGAGGCGTAATAGTACATTGTGCAACGAGGGTAGTAAGAAGGGGATTACTAACGAGAGTCTATTAGAAGCCCGACGCCGTAGGCGGAGGGCTTTTAATGACTCGAGTTTGTAATCTTCTTACTGCCCGTGATACACACAATGTTTTTCATCACATTTGCGAGGAAAAAAAAATAAAACATAAAAATGAAATAAATTAAACGCACCCGCTAAGAGACAACTTCAACTGTCAACTTTTTCAATATAGTCTTCCACAGATAATGCTAAGAACTGCGTTTAGTTTTTAAACTTGACAGGCAATGTCGCCAGATTGTACCGATTTTCAAAATAAAATGTTAAACTAAATTAATTTAATTGCATTAAAATAATCGCAAAAACTACGGAAATAATAGTAAAATATACCATATAAGTTTTATTTACACTAAAATTGGTTTTGTAGCCAAGTTTTGAAGATGTGAAATAGCCTTGGCTGATTCGAAACCTCCTTAGTCTGAAATGACGTACGACTTTTAAAACTAAACTCATAACTCCCGAGGGAGTTATAGATTTTCATACAGTTTTTCCTCCCGTGGGAGTTATAGATATTTGTAACCCACGGGGGGTAAATCGGCTCGAGTTGGTCTATAAGCGCGCGTGTTATAACACCCTTTACGAGCAAGTGTGATGAAAAATATATCCTTGCACTAAGCAGGATTAGATTTGACTTAATACTTCTTCAACAGCAGCGGTGCGAAAGAATACCAATAATCGGGGGGCACGGCAGTGCCCCCGCCAAGTCGAGCGCGAAGCAAACACTGCCGTACCATCCTTTACTGGAACCATTTCGCCGCATTTTCAGGCCCCTATTTTTGAACCTCTGGATAAGACCAGAACGCAGAAATTTGCGTCATCCAGTAAGCTATAATCACATACTTAAAATCCAAAATTTCAAGTCTGTAGGTCATTTAGTTCCGAAGTTAAGCGAAAGCAAAGTTTCGCATTTATGACACTCACTCACTCACTCACTCATGATCATCAGAATAAAACTAGTACTTCCCATAAACTCAGAGAGCTGAAATTTGGTACAGAGTTAGGGTTTAATGGCCACATAAAGGGAAAACTATAAAAACTAGGATAATCGAAGATCTGGAGTACCTGGTGACCCTAATTAGAAAACACAAGAGCCCAACCAAAAATAAAAAGAAAAAATAGTGTCAAATAAGAAAATCTAATAAAATAAATCAATATGCCTACGTTTCTACAAAAAGAAGTGAAATCCCACCAAAAACATTCTGTAAAAAAACTAGCCAAGTCTCGATGGAGCTGCTTGTTTATCTCTAAAAAGTAATGAAATCTAGACAAAGTCGTGCCAAGTCTAAGGTTCCTTACTGCGATTTCTTTATTATTATAGTTAATGTTGTGTGACTCAAGTCAATTTGCGTTTACGTAATTAAATTATACGTTAGTGGGCACAATCAACAACAGCCTAAAACGAGACACTAGTGTCCAATTACTAATACCATATATGGGCTATTATCTCGCTTAACAAACATAGGTAGTTACTACAGATATAAAATTACGTGTAAAAAAAAATTTACTTGTACCCACTAACGTATAAAGAATGTTCAACGGCCAAGTCACACAACATTAACTATAATAATAAAGAAATCGCAGTAAGGAACCTTAGACTTGGCACGACTTTGTCTAGATTTCATTACTTTTTAGAGATAAACAAGCAGCTCCATCGAGACTTGGCTAGTTTTTTACAGAATGTTTTTGATGGGATTAGATTTGACTTAATACTTCTTCAACAGCAGCGGAGTATGGTGATCACATAGTTTGTATTAGGCAAGCCGGTAGGAATCGATGCCGCGGTAAAACAGTTAGCGAAAGTAGTTTGAATAGAACATTTAAAATATACAGGCTTGCAATATCATTAGGTTTCAGCATAGTAATTAATTTACGTTAATAAATTAGTCCATCGAGTATCGCTTCGGTAATTACACCAAAATTTATGTTTATTAGTCGATATGACAAGGCGTGCACGCGAGCTCCCTAAAAAGACCTAATTAGTAACGATTGACCCTAGTCGCACCTGTAAAGCACCTCACAGAACATTAACCCTCGTAACTACTATAGCTTATCGCATAGCCGATAGATTTTACCAGTTTTGCGTAGACATCACATCACACCATACTAATATTATAAATGTGACCGTTTGTAAAGACTTTTGGACGTTTGTTACTAAACAACGCGGTCAAAATTGAATAGATTGAGATAAAATTTGGCATACATTTAGACTATGTCCTGCAAGGAAACATAGGCCACTCTATATCCCGGTAAATTAGTTCCCTTGGGATAATAACGGGAAATAACGCGGTCGAAGCCGCGGGTAAATGCTAGTATGTAATAAAAATCGTTCTTGTACTATCCCATTGAGAAGGTACCTCCTACCTAATTTTCGTTTCCGTTTTTAATTTGTCGTCGCGGTGAACCTGGAGCTAGTAGGGCAAAGGATAAGGTAGATTTGTAAGTAGCGCGGTTAGTGGTAGGTAATAAGTTCCAAACAGGCAGGTACATATATTTATTTTAAATTGTAACCCAATATGAGTCTTCTCGAACGAACGCATGACGAATGTCTTCCACATTCACGCCGCAAACATAAGGACACATACAAGGTTGCAGTGGCGTGGCGTAAGAAATATTCAAGGGCAAGCCGGTGCAGATTTGGCGTACATTTTCCTTAAGAGCTGTAGAATAAGCTGGTCAAATGCCTGGTATTAGGCAAGCCGGCAGGAATTGAGTTCTTTGGACGCCACGCCACTGCAAGGTTGCGAACACATCATCATAATCACGTTAATTTCTCACGGTCTTCAAGGATTCAGGTTACTGGTTAAGTATAGATCAATCGATAACTCCGCAGGTAATTTCAATGAAGATTAAAGAAAGGAAATGCGTTGTATTTACCTAGAAATAATTAACAATGTCTGGCTCTGAGTAAGTCTGAAGAATTAAGTCTGTTCCCCCGATTTACTGTTCGGCCAATATTCGCATTAGGTATTCGATTATTTCGGTACTTTGCTGAATTTCTCGTGACCTCGTGCAATTCAGGTTAAGTACTCGTGTATCGGTATCGTTATTATCTTCAATAAAGTCTAGAGAAAGGAAGTTACTCATATTTGCTGTAGTTTTCTTGACGATATAAAAAAATAAACTACTTAGGTATTTAAAGGGGCATTCTTTTTCATAGAATTAAGATATTAATTTGAGGTCCCTGAAAAACGTGTTTACCAATACCATAGTTTTCAAATGTTTAATATGACTCTATGACGGACTTATCGTCAGGTATAATTAGGGAGTTAAAATAAACAACCGAATGACCGTATACAGGGTGTCCCTAGTCTCGGGACAAACCTGAAAGGTACATGTTGATTAGGGTATTTCTAACTAATATACAAAGACTCATAAAAATAGGGCACAAATTACGGAGAAATTAACGAATCAGGTACTATTCTTGCTTATGAGCATTCTGTATGTAGGCACATGGCAATCGAAACTCTTTCAGTAAATGCAACCTCATAGAATTGCATGATAACTTTTTCTATTGTATGATATATTATTTTAAAATATTGACACTTATTTGGTGTCATAAAGAATGATAGCTTTTGGTGGATTTTTTAATTCTTAAATTTTGTTAGAAAAGTTAAATATTTATCTAAGCTCCTAATTTAAAAAATATCCTTATTAGAGCATTCCTGAGAAGTAATTCTACGGGGGATTTCAGGGTATGTCCAAAGGGAAATGTCACGCCGTATAAGAGCTCATTGTCGTAAATGCATTGTACGGCGAAATTTCATGTGTGATCACTGATCAGGCACATCATATCCACCAAACTACGACTGCCGTCAGTGGTGTCGAACGTATGCGTAAGCAAGCCGAAACAATATTGTGACTCACTTTATCCCCAAAAGCAGTAAAACAATCTGCTCAAAGGCTTTAAAACTTGCAAGTCGCTAGGAATCGGTTCTATACCTGCCACACTGAAAATTATGTACAAATAGATACGCTAGCATAAACGCGTTTGCTATATTTTCCAGTTTTATTTAATGAAATAATGAAATAATGAACTTTATTCTGCAAGTAGGCCGCAAGGGCACTTTTACATGTCAAAGTTTACTGGCTCTTTTTAAAAGAGGAGACCACTGCCGAGGAGGGTCAGTCAGATTCAATCAAGAATTATACTTAAATACAATAGTATTACTTAATCTATCTTAAATTAATGTATAGCATGCAAAGTTCTGCAATTAAGCACGTCAAAGATTATCACAATGAGTAGAAAAATAACAAATAAGAATAATAGTAATAATGACTACATGTGATGACACAGATTCAGTTACTTAAATTAATGTATAGCATGCACAGTTCTGCAATTAAGCACGTCAAAGCTTATCATAATGAAGAGAAAAAATAACAACAACAACAAATAATAATAATACTGACTAGATTGTGATGACACAGATTCAATTGTCACAAGACTGAAATAATTAATTGGTTTCTGGTTTAGGCCATGCATTTTTGTCTGTTAGATAGTCTTCTACCCTATAATAAGCTTTTGACATCAAAGACCTTTTTAAGTATTGTTTAAGACTTGGAAGGGATAATTTCAAAGCTTCATCCGGCAACTTGTTATAAATATGAATACATTGTCCAAGAAATGATTTATATACTTTTCGCACACGGAATTTTTTATTAGCCAGTTTATTTTTATGTCTAGTATTAAAATTGTGGGTATCAGAATTCTTCAGAAAAGAATCTTTGTTCTTAATGACATAGATAATATTCTCATAAATATATTGGGATGCTACAGTTAAGATATTAATCTCTTTAAAAAGGTTTCTTAAAGAATCACGTGAACTTAAGTTATATATCGAGCGTATTGCTCTTTTCTGTAATACAAAGATAGTCTGTACGTCTGCTGCTTTACCCCAAACAAGAATACCGTAAGACATCACGCTATGGAAATAACTGTGATAGACTAACCGAGCAGTATCAATGTTGGTTAATTGTCTAATTTTCCTAACAGCAAAAGCTGCTGAACTTAATTTACTAGCAAGTACCGCTAGGTGGGGACTCCATTGTAAATTTTTGTCTAATGTTAAACCTAAGAAGAGTGCCTTATCCACAATTTCTAAACACTCACCATTCAGAAATATACTATCTTGCACTGGTTTAACATTAGGCAAAGTAAACCTAATACATTTAGTTTTATTGACATTTAGAAGTAAATTGTTGGCAGTAAACCAGTCAAGTACTTTAGCTAACGTGCCATTAATTACACTGTAGTCAGTTGATTTTCGGTCAACCTTAAAAATTAGTGATGTATCATCAGCAAATAATACAATATTACAAATATTGTCGACTACAGTTGGCAAGTCATTTATATAAACTAGAAATAAAAATGGACCTAAGATAGAACCCTGTGGTACTCCTAGTTTAACTGGAGCCCCACTGGATTGGGTTCCATTTACAGCAATTGTTTGTGTTCTATCGTTAACATACGAGGACATGAGACTTAAGGCATTATCAGACAAACCATAGTGTTTTAATTTCAAGATGAGCGTTCCATGATCTACACAATCGAATGCTTTAGAAAGATCACAAAATATCCCAATTGCATCGCAAGATTCCTCCCAAATCTCGTAGATATGTTTAATAAGTACAGATGCGGCATCAGTCGTGGAACGCCCCTTAGTGAAACCGAACTGATTACCGCTAAGCAGCCTATTTCTAATGAAATGTCCCAGTAAATCATTTAACATTAATTTTTCAAAAATTTTACTTAATACAGGCAGAATAGATATGGGACGGAAATTTGTTAGATCACTCGAATCTCCCGATTTAAATAAGGGTATGACTTTACTAAATTTCATAAGATCGGGAAAATTGCCTTCTGATATGCAATGATTGTAAATTTGAGCTAAGTAGGGCGCTACTAATTCTATTATGTGAGAAATAACTTTAACTGAAATTCCCCATAAATCCTCAGTTTTCTTTAAATTAAGTGACTTAAATGTTTTGATAATTTTAACCGAATCAACTGAGCTAAATTCGAAGTCTACTTTTCCTTTAGTAATGTTGGTACAAAGTAAGGTATGAGCGTGGCTTGCAGATGATTGAAGACATCCCGTAGTATTAACTGCTATATTGGAAAAGTAATCTTCGAAAGCCGAGGCAACCTCGGTATTTGACATGTTATGGCCATTTTCTTTGACAATGTTAACTTGATGATCGTGAGATTTAGCTTTACCAGTTTCCTTATTTATAATATTCCATACAGTTTTCACTTTGTTTTCAGACGCTTTAAGTTTCCTACTAATACAATTTGCCTTAGCAGTCAGACACACTTTCTTGAAGATCCTTGAGTAATTCTTGACATAGTCTAGGAAGTCAGCGTTCCTGTTCATCTCCCTCTCTGCATAAAGTTCATATAGCCTATTTCTACTTTTATGTATACCCACAGTAGCCCATTCACTAAACATTAACTTTGAGTTTGACCCAGAAATAGTTCTCTTTTTGAAATTATTATTGAATTGATGAATAATTAGGCCAAATAAATCCTTATACATACTATTTGAATCCTTATTTGAAAGGGGTAACAAACAAAGATTATTTTGAATTTCATTCTTGAATAATTCCAATCGACAACTAGTTACGGGTCGGTATGTTATTGTTTGTGGAATTTTTTGAGTAGTGTCTAGAAAAGAAACCTTTTGCCCAATATGGTCTGATTTAAAGCATTTAATTAGTTCCTTAGCTAGGTATTCACGATTGCAGAAAATGTTGTCCAAACAGGTTGCACTACTAATACCTACTCGGGTAGGCTCTAAAAACAAGTTAACTAGATTAAAAGATTTAAATAAACTTAACAACTTGACAGTGTTACTAGATATTTCGAGTAAGTTAACGTTAAAATCTCCACAAACTACAACATATTTTTGACCTGCAGAAGCTAACTTCAACACATTTTCCATGGTGGATTCGAATGTACTGAAATCAGATGCTGGTGGTCTGTAGACACATATAATTATGTAGCGCTCTAATTCTACACAAGCAATTTCTATAATTCTTTCTTCTGACAACTTAACAATATCCTTCCGTTCTTTGGACTTAAGAGAAGATTTAACAATTATAAGAGAACCACCATGAATAGCAGATTTTCTTGCAAAACAACTGACTAGTTTAAAGTTAACAAAATCGAAAATCAATTGCTCTTGTCTAAGCCAATGTTCAGTAATACACATAACTTGGACATTACAATTATCTAGAAATAAGCCAACTTCTAATTCCTTGCTGGAAAAACCCTGAATATTTTGGTGTACTATGTTTATATTCATGGGAGTTTCCATTGTCTTGACATTTAGTTTAAACGTGGCAAAGATTGTACAACACTACGGACATGCGGGGAGCCATTCATTGAACCATTCGATTTATTTGGTTCTATATTAAATGCTAACAGTTTTACTAGGGTCAACACATATTTCTTGGGCAAGAACATTTTTTCAGAAGTTAGCGTGAAGCGCTTGATGAACTTATTTAAGTCAAAGAAATGATATTTATTATTGAAGCATATAGCGTTGTACATAATGGAATTTAAGTGTGCTATTTTATTGTTATAGTGATATGGCATACTCTGTGAGTATGGAAGCGCACAAACTATAATTTTGCCAACACCAGATCCTTCAATAATATTTAATGTCGACATTAATTTGTCTATGCTAGATTTATTAACGTCAAGACTATTCCCTATCAAGATCACTAAAGTAGTACCGGAATCGAAGCTCCCTTTTAGGAGTAAGTCACATAGTTGTGACATATTTGCGCCATGATAACAATAATTGGTTACATTTTGTTCCAATTTTTTACTTAGCATGGAACCCATTCCTGAACCTATCTCGTCTGAGTAAATGAAAGTTTTACTATGTCTAGGTAACTGGTTATTGGCTACCGGTCGGGCAGACCCAGAAGTACCAAGGGCCATGTCGGGCTGGGCATCAGTCTTTGGTGGATCAGGTACATGAGTGGGGGGTAATTGTACCTGTAATGGTGGGTTATGAGCACCACAATTGCAATAACAATAGTTATTGTTTATTAGCGAGTTGAAGCGCTCTTCATTGTGCTTACATTCCTCCAACAACTGTGTGAAAGCCTGGACATGCTCCTCAACTTCTTTACGTGTACTTAAATATAATTGTGAAGTCGCTTCTAGCTTTTTTTTTAGCCCACTTATTGTAGCAAGCATTTTGTGTGAATTTAATTCATAATTATCTAATTGTATATTACAGTGTTTGACTCTTTCTTTCATTACAGATAATTCCAATTTCATTTTAAAATATTTTTTAGTGCATGCTTGGCTTTTAATCAATCTTTGAGTCCGTCTTATGTATTTATTTAATTTAACATATTTCTTCAGCTTACGACTACTATTAAAAAATATGATTTTTTTAGTGTGTTTACTATTTTCACTGCCTACCAGCTCTTGATACAAGTTTTGTGTAATAGTTGCATTATAATGCTCGCGCTCTCTTCGAAGCAAATTTAGTTCTTCGTTTGCTGCATTTAGTTCTTCTTCAAGGAACGTAATGCGCTTTAATGCCACTTCATGGGTCGAAGCACACTGGTTAAAGGAGTCGACATGATTCTGTAATTGAAGCAACTCTTCACTGGTGTCATTTAATTTAATATCATACTCCGCCACCTCCTTCTTTAATGATGTGTTGATGTTGATTATTTTCACCATCTCTGCCTCAGCATCCTCACGTTCCTGCAATAACTGCTCACACAAGTCCTTGGAAGCCTGCAGCTCTTTCAGAGTAGCTTTGAGTTGCATTTCATATTGGCGGACCGTGGCCTTGCGGGTCATAATACTGGTTGAAGAACTCATTGTCTCGCAGTTACTTTACTTAACCATTAAATAGATACGACTTGTTTTGGAACAATCCCTCAGTGAAGGGTCAATAAGCAATTAGGTCCGTACTGGTTTTGGAACGCTACCTGTCGGGTGACAGTGACAGTGACTCACGGATGTCAAACTCAGCTGACGATCACCGCTGTTGTTTATTTTAATTAGCATATAATTGGTTGTTATTTTAAAATGTGTCTCTGTGTGTGTGAGGTTTTTAAAAGTGCCGTTATCCTCCGATTGTGTTTTTGGATGATATCATGTAAATACAGCTCACCAGGGAGTCCAGAAGTTCTTAAATGTATCGCACTCAATCCACTGTAAGTTATTGCACTAACTTAAGGTAATTTTTAGCACTTTAAACATATTTTAGTCAATTTACTATGCTTAGCTGAGAATAACACGTCCATATTGACAGTTCACACACACACCATCCAATTTTTATGTATATAAAATCGTCACGATCATAAAAAAATAACACATTATAAGCAATTTCCAATAATTGGGTACTTGACTGTTACTGAAATTTGTAAAAATTATATAAGATCCTGTTAAAATAAGCGTAATAAGGAAATATTTTCAAGTTTTGAGTTTGATATCTAACGTGCAACTTTTTTTATTAGCCTCCAAAATTGGGTGGGAAAGTCCATTTTAAAAGTAAAAAATTATTAAAAACTATTAATACCACTAAATAACCCATAAAATTTATAGTAACTTTTGTTATGAAACCATTACGATAAACGCAAGTTTTAACATAGTTGCAGAACAAATTTCTTGATTTCCCCAAACAACGTAAGAGTAGTGACGTCACTGTATAACGGGCTTCAGTAGGGAGCGTTTCGGCACTTATTTGGGAAAGTCTAAAAATGTGATTTTAACATGGTAGTATCTCGGTGAGTTTTTATGATATTGAAGTGGTTTTTTCACTAATATTTCTATTATTGAGAGGTGTTTCTATAACATATCACAGCAAAAAGTTGTCAAGTAGCCAATTAAATTGCAAATTTAACTACACGTATACATATTTAAAATATTTCATCTAAATATGTACTTATTCGCGGTAAAAATGTGTACTGAAACACTTTTTGGAATGGAAAATGTTTTTTTTTTCATTTTGTAATTCTTAGTTTTTGTCTACTTTGCTTTTAGTGTCTCTAGAAAATAAAGTAAAGTTTTTTTGGAGTGTTTTAATTTATTTGATTGCATTTTTGAGAAAACCACTGTACATAGTTCGGCGTGAAAAGGGGTTGCCAGCCTCGTTGTCGCTCTGCCATCTATATGTACTCGGCCGGCAACCCTTTACTTCCCGGCCTCTACAGTAATGTACTATTAAAATTGGCCAAGAGCATGTCGGACCATGCTCAGTGTAGGGTTCCATAGCCGTAACTATAAGGTAAAAAACCGGTCAAGTGCGAGTCGGACTCGCGCACCGAGGGTTCCGTACAAACTCATAAGTAGATACGCGAATAGTTCAAGAAAAACTGTATGTCGATTTGTTTAGTAGAAGCAAATAAGTATATGTTATGATTTTTGCAAATTTCTAAAAAACAGTGCAAGTTAGGAAAACAGCTAGATTTTCCCTGTAATATTTAGAACCTGACGTGTAATGATTCTATTTAACAGCAAGGACCATTAAATCAAGAGGACTGTCATTCTCCATACAAAAAGCTGTTCCCCGAATTTACAACGCCATCTATGTATAAGCTTGGTAAAATAATTATAATATTATTTACAATTATTTAACTTTGCAAACGTGACACAGTATTTAAATGTATTTAAATTTATTTATTATTAGCTGTTTACGAACTAATTGTTACTATACTATGTTTCTTTGTTCGATTATAACATCGTTAAATGTTTAGTGTTTTAGCGCCATCTAGTTTTGCCCGGAAATCCCCTAGCGTGAAACATGCCATCGCTTAGTTTTGCTACTCGCCGCTAGGGATTCCAAGTTTTGTAAATTTCTAAAAAGGTATTAAAGTTAGCAAGACCGTTCTATTTTTCCTGCAATATTCAGGTTGATATTTATAATTAGTAATTATGACACATTTTCCTGATCAGTAACTTCGGAGATAATAGGGGGGAATGGTACATAAAAATGTATAAATCAAAAACTACTTATTTTAGAAAAAAAATAAAAATGGTGTTTTAATCTACAAATTAAGCCCTTTCATTTGATACCCCACTCAATATAATAGCCCTACTTTCAATTTTCAAAGTCCCATTACGGAGCCTTTTAAAAAAAAAGTAAAAAAGGTACAAGATATTTTTTATGTCCAATAGGCTCGGGTTAGCTACTTTTAACACTATTCCAGATTTCAAATCGATAGCATCAGTAGTTCCTGAGATATCTGGCTGTGACAGACGGACAGACAGACAGACAGACAGACAGACAGACAGAGTCGCACCATAAGGGTTCCTTTTTTACCATTTTGGTACGGAACCCTAAAAATACGATGTAAAAAAAGTACAACAACAAAAGAGCGTATCTTCATAGCAATTACGTCCTTTTGTTAAGAAGCGCAGTTTATCGGCAATAACTCAAAAACGGTTAATTCGATCTTGTTGAAAATAATTTTCGTTGAAAGTATTAATTAAGCGTTACCTTCGTGATTTTTTTCATATTTTTCGGACGCACGGTTTAGAAAATAGAGGGCGGGACACAATTTACACAACTTTCGGAGCGATTATTTCCAAATACATTAACTTAATCAAAAACATTACTTAGAAACCTTATAGTGTTTTTTAAAGAGCTGTCGAACTATGTACCACACGTTGATATTTGCTGAAAAAAATTTTTTTTACTGTCTTTAACATGTATGGAGTGCCCCCCCTAAAAATATTTATTTTAATAATTTATATACCAAACTAAGTAGCGGCTCATAAAACACACCTATATTCCAAATTTCATCAATATCCATCATGTAGTTTCTGAGTAAAATGCCTGTGACATACGGACAGACAGACAGACAGACAGACGGACGGACATGACGAAACTATAAGGGTTCCGTTTTTGCCATTTTGGCTACGGAACCCTAAAAATGAAGGAAGAATGATCACGCCGCTCGCTCTTCCTCCGACCTCGAAACACGATCATGCACATCCTGCAATTTGTTGTTAATTGTAATCGCATTGTTATCAGTGATAAAGGATTATCAGCATCGCGTGGAACCTCGGCCTTCGTCTTATCAGACGGAAGCCGGAGAACAAGACGCAACAGCATCTTGAGAAGTTCCGTATAGTTTATTATACTGTAAACTATATATCTATAATTCGAGAATAAGTATATTGTCTTACAGTCCTCGATCGGAATCTAAAAAAAATCGATCGTCATCGGTCCTGAGATTTTCTTGATTCTTATTTTTTTTATAATGTTTATTAGTAGGTAAACATTTTTACTGCTTTGGTGCCAAAGTGAGTGTCTATCGAATGAAGTTTTTCTAATCTAAATGTTGACTAATGAAAATCTTTTTTTTTAACATTCCATGATACACCGTCCCTAACTGTAATTACCTAACTGGTTTGGTCCAAACTGACTCGATGGCACTGAAAATTGCCAGAATCGGAACAGACTTGGGAGTTCAGTTGTCTAGTACTTTTGCGTAAAATTCTACAAGTATTCTATACATACCTATTATAAAACAGTTCCACAGCTAAGGTTGACAAACAACGCACGGCCTAAACCACTGTAGATAGCTAGAGATGAAAATTGAAACATTTTCTTTTAAAAACGTAGAGGTGCACTACGAAAGGATTGTATAAAAATGGATTGTATGAAACTTTAAATAAAAAAGTTGAAAACTCACGCAGACGAAGTCGCGGAATGGCGTCTAGTAAAACATAAAGTAGCTTGTTATGTTATTACATGTTTGACTAAACACCTCCTATTTTAGGGTCAAATTAAAAGTAACGTAATTTAAAACTGTTTCTTTTCTTCTTTTCCTAGTCTTACCGAATGCTGAAAATTCTATGTCAGGGATAACGCACACTAGGCGTGGCTAGTTCATAATGGGTGTGCGCGCCTTTGTTCCACTAACCGCTTCATTGTTCCACTGAATCACACCTATTGCGCGATCTTGGAACTCCATCTAATGTACTTTTTATGCGGATTGGTTGATGAGACTCTGAGAAGAGCTCGGATACGTTTCTCAATTGGGATTTAGGTTATATACTGTTCCGTAGTAGAGGTCTAGGGTTCAGGTCATATACAATAGCCAATACAATACAACATTACTCATGCATGGCCACTTTTTTACTTTTATTTCATTTAATTCATTAAGTACTAACACACAATGTATTCTTATTACTTAAAAGTGTCTCCATTACCTGTGGTTAATATTGCTTCGAGGACAATCCTGGCAGTCGTCTTTATTGAAAGAAAATGTAATAAGAATAGACTATTTAAATTGCCGCTATAAAAATCTATATGAATATCGCGTTATATATTTGCAATAATTCGTAATTTTATTCTAAAATACCATGCCTATTTAACCCGTAGTATTAATGACACAGTTCTATGTGTAAAGTGCAATAACTCACGATCTCCAGATATTCGCAATTCAAGCTTCACCGATGTCAATTAGCAAGAAGACCCGACTCAGTTTCTTCAAACGTCTAGCTTTGGTATAATTATCGGAACTAAACGACGCAATCTAGACAGTTCAGTGAACCAAAAGTAAACGTATTAAGTTAAAGCAATAATGACTTCTATTTTGGACTCTACTTTAAGGATGTTTTGGTTGATTTTGCAATTGTGTTTATGCGTAATGCAGGCAGGCAAATCACATCCATGTAATTCACATCAGTTATAATCCCTTTACTAATAGATGTCGCTGTTCAATCTCAGAATACCTATTATATAAGTTGTTCACTCTCTAAAGTCTTATAAAAGTTTTCATGCAATAACACCAGTGAAGATAAATGTATTGGTTTGTGATTAAATAGCAATTTGAATGAAATAGTTTTGGTAAATCATCAAGCAATTCTCTGAAACTTGTATCTCCCTCATTTAACAATCCTACAAGCAACTTTATTCATCGCCTCTTAAGGTTCAAATTTAAAAACAATACACAAGAGTTACGAGCTTCAAAAAGAAAGGAGTCTAAATGCCAGTTGGGATTTCTCAGATCCGGCTGATAAGTTGGTCCCACGGCTGTTCGCGTATTGAAAAATGTCATTCGTCAACGGTTAAGCCCGCGTCGTCAACGGCGGCATGCCTGTCTGTCGTCAAATTGGTTGAAAGAATTAAAAGATTTAGCCACCATCTATGCGTAGAGTAAATAGATTTGTGCAATCTCGTATAAAGGAAACATTTTCCATTTTGTATTAATCCTTTCTAGTTATACCTTAACTGATTTGATACCTTATCATCGCTATTTAGTTTTAACCGCCCTAGGAATGTAATGTCAACGTCTTACTTCTGTGTGTGTGTGTCATAACTTCAGCAAAGTGCAGGGCCGGTCGTTAGACTATTTACGAGTAGATATGTAACTTACATATTACATATAAGGATGCAAGGGCCTGCCAAACAGTATTATTTGACAGGTACAGGTACCTTTTGACGATTTATTTAGTACATATAGTTTTTGTCGCTATAAATAAAGCTCAAGAAGTAGTGTACTTGATATTTGCCCTATTTTGGCAAACACAATTTTAACGTGCATACGTGACATTCGTATTATAATTTAACGAAGTAATTAGGAAAAAGGCTAATTATGCTAATTTTATAAAAAAATAACTGATTAAGTAGTTGACTAGTAAGAAAAAACCGTAATCCAATGACCTAATTCAATATTTCGCTACATCGATTGACGTAAGTGCCATTTGGTATTGTGGTTATGCAAATTGTCTCATATTAGACGCACAATTACAATGTTGCGAGTTAGCGGATTATTGTAACTACCGTGAAACTGCCGGCTGGCCCGAAATTGCAATAAAAAAAATATCACGACACGCATTTGTCTAGCGCGGGTTCCGTGTGCATGACACTGCGATATTATAAAAGGTTATAGAACTTTTATGACGTTTGGTACTTATTCCACTTTTAACAGTGCCGCAAATGCAGCGACTAGGTAATATTAATAATAATGTGGTACTGACCGACTGACACGTGTCAAAAGGTCAATTCTTGTATACCATATTTTTTGAGATTATCGTGTCCAACACGTCTGCGTTTGTCGATTTGATATGGAGTCTGTCAAAAGGCAACCGTTAAGAAAGTTTAGCATAAAGTAAAATTCGCCGTTAAGTGAATTTCTTGCGGTGCCAGTGGCAGGAATTATACGTTATTTTTTTCATGAATAATCATAAATTTTTTTCATATGCTATTCTTCGGTCCATAAACTATTTGGTTCTATAGAAAATATGTATTTTACGCTGTTAAATGCTGCGTGAACAAAGAACAAACGTACAAACCGATTTTCTCATTTATTATATTATTATTGACGACTTTATACTATATTTCTCACACACTCTCACTCTGGTAGCGAGGTATATTTGTCAATCGATCGATTTTATGAGAATATTTGCTGAGTGACGTGAGTGCAAGTGGCGTGAATGGGTAGGTGCAGTCTCACCCACGTGCATTAGACGCATTAGAACTGACTGAACTGAAGTTTATGTTGTTTGCGGCTATTTCGTTTTTCTTTAATGTTTGATAAACTTTGCAGTAATTAAACAAATACCTAACAATGTAAATTAAAGGACTGTTTACAAAAGCAACATATCTGGAGATGATTTTTCAGGATAATATGTGGATAACATAGAAACATGATAAAATAAACAAACAAACAAAAAACGATATACTTACTTTAATTATTTGGGAGATCTCGGTTTTTCTGAAAAAAAAAGCATATAAACATTTATACATTTTTGATGAATTCGGGTCTAATTTAATAGTTTAGTTTATGTTAATTCAACATTCCACAGCATCTTCACTATCCTAGTTTCTAAATGTATAATTAGTGAATTTTGTGTAAATGGGATCATTTCCTTTTCCATCAATTATTTCAAACACAAGTGGGATCCAATACATGCCAGTGTAGCAGTAGGCGTCAGTTTAATACCAAGATTACCAAGTGTATACTTATTTTATGTGCGAATATTGTCTCATTTTCAAGGAGAAATGGTCAATAAAATTGTTTGAGCGTGTTATCTTGTCCGTATAATGACTTGATTGATTACTTGCTTTGCTACCATTTAAGAGGCCTTAGACGTTTAAAACACTCATCGATCCTCTCAATTGTTTGTATGATTCTAGACGAGTCATGATGTTTACTTCTTTATCTTCTTTAAAATTAACTTAACGTTCGGGACTATTATTATTTACTTTATGCCACACCTGGCCATAAAGGGACTTTTTCCGCACGCTGCGCATACGGAAAAAGCCGCTTTCTGGCCAAGTGTAGACATAAAATGATGTACACAACACGGGAGGTAATAAAGAAAGCCCTCGATCGCATATTTACGTCCCTCGCTTGCAGCTCGGGCCGCAAACTTCTGCGACTCGGCCTTTCTTTGTATTACCACCCTAGTTGGTAATTTACTATAATAGAATGCAATTGACATGTACATATTTTATTTATTTTCCATGACACATCATGGCTCCAAATTGCCAAAATCCAAGCTGAAATTGCGTTTTCTGCTCTTGTATTTCACTATCCAATCCATACGCAATAAAATCAAATACATAAATCCATATTTTTCATTTTTTTTGCAGTTACTAGGCGATATTAGTACTTCAATTAGTCACCAGAAAGTATTACTTGTCATAGTCTGCATTGAAAACATTATTTTATATTTATACCTACTTACTTAATATGTTCAAGGGGTTATAGCGATTAGATAATACGGTGTTAAAATGTTATGATCCTCGCTGTACATAAATCTATATCAACCTGTTTGTGGAAAATAATAAAGTGGTCAATTCGAATTTATACTCACGTCAGAACCCAAAAAACCGGTCAAGTATGATCATACAATAACTCAATTGTAGCGGGCACGTAGACCGGCCAAATTTCGTTTACGTCTCACTTGAATGTAAAATTATTTATTTACACAATTTGCTTCAAATCTCGTGCCAGATGTGTGAAAATGGAACGCGACTTAACGAATGAAATTCATTTAAAAGTCATTCTGACGGTGTTTTTCAAATGCATTATTCATGTCAAGATTCTTTTTAGTTGGTTGATTTTTTATATCTCATACGGAGTAAAAATATAACTTGATGGGATGACTAAACGTGTATTCCAGTAACCATTATAAAGGACGGATTATATTAGGTTTAAGCCATTGTTGTTTCTTCCTATTCGCGATTCTACACAAAATAAATTCCACACAATTGAATTTAATCACATGCGTAATGCTTCACAGTCGTTATTTCTACGCAATCTTGTTTCTTCCTAGTAGCGATTCTACACAATATGAATTCCACACAACTGAATTTAATCACATGCGTTATACTTCGCCATTCTGTAATTATTATTTTTTAAATCTCATACATAACCGGGAGTCGAACCCGGTCGAAATTGGGGCGGAGAAATATTTTTTTAAAGATTTCGACTAGGAAAAAACGAGATAGTATAGAAGATAGATAGAATAAAAGATAAAGATAGTAGCGCGAAGTATAAAGCATGTGATTAAATTCAGTTGTATGGAATTCATATTGTGTAGAATCGCTACTAGGAAGAAACAAGATTGCGTAGAAATAACGACTGTGAAGCATTACGCATGTGATTAAATTCAATTGTGTGGAATTTATTTTGTGTAGAATCGCGAATAGGAAGAAACAACAATGGCTTAAACCTAATATAATCCGCACAAAGGATTAGCCCCCCTCTTGCAGTTAGGATCATCCTGTTGGAGGGCCCCAACGAGGTTGCCTTGCCCTACAGGCTTGTCAGGTTATCAAAAAAAAAACCGGTCAAGTGCGAGTCGAACTCGCGCACCGAGGGTTCCGTACAAACTCATACATGAATAGTTCAAGAAAAACTTTATGGCGATTAGTTTAGTAGGAGCAAATTAGTATGTATTACGATTATTGCAAATTTCTCAAAAACGGTGCCAGTTAGGAAAACCGTTATATTTTTCCTGTAATATTTAGAATGACATTAATAATTGGTAATTATTACAGATTTTTCTGTTCAGTAACTTCGAAGGTAATAGGGGGGGAATGGTGTTTTTTTGACGTTTTTCGTAATAAAACAAAAACTACTTATTTTAGAAAAAAAAATAAAAATAGTACATAAATCTACAAATCAAGTCCTTTCATTTGATTCCCCACTCGATATAATAACCCTACTTTCAATTTTCAAAGTCCCATTACGGACCCCTTTAAAAAAAAAGTAAATAACTAAATATTTTTACTAAAAAAAACCTGACCGCGGTGCACTTTAAAAGTGCATAAAATCCGCCATTTTGTTTATTTTAACGAACTTCATACCCAGTGACACTCGCGCCATCAAGACGAATCCAATGATGTATCATTTATCAAAATCGGTTGTGCCGTTGAGCAGTTACGAGCGGACACAGGAACGGACATACATACATACATACAGGTCAAACACATTACCCTCCTTTGGGCTTCGCCGCAGTCGGGTAAAAAGGCATAAGATTTTTTTTCCGTCCAATAGGGTCGGGTTAGCGGTTTTTAACACTATTTCAAATTTCAAGTCGATAGCATCAGTAGATCCTGAGATATCTTGCTGTGACAGACGGACAGCCGGACAGACGGACAGACAGACAGAGTCGCACCATAAGGGTTCCTTTTTTACCATTTTGGTACTGAACCCTAAAAACACAAACTTGTCCCATTTTAGTAACTGTTCATTGCGGGCTGACTTGGTACGGTATCATCGATCGACCTTTCTAGCAGTGTTGCCAGGGCCATTGAATCATAAGTAACGTTTTGATTCTCGAAAAGTAACATTTTTGCTGCGAATGTAACATTCTGGTGAAAAAAAATAAAAAAGCATTTCAGCTTTGACAGCTGTCAAGATTTAGGGTAATAAGGTAAGAACAAAGACTTCTACATACCTTTTATACAACAAAGCATATATGTGACATTCCGCGGATAAAGGTACCTTATGGATATTGTCGCTTGCGTCCTTCTATCTTGATGTCCTATAGTAACGGAGTAGGATACGACGCAAGCGACAATATCCATAAGGTACCTTTGCCTGCGGAACGTCACATATGTACAAGCATTGACGTATAATAACATAGAGGCACAGTTTCAAAGAAAAATGTCTATGAATCTGGCGCAAAATGACATTTGTAGTTACACTTAAATATACGCTAATAACGTTAATTTATAAGCTGTATCTATATGAAACTGTCATTCAAAAGATAACTTAGTTCCATGACTACTATGTGTCAAATTGGCAAACGGACATTTGAAAACTTAAGTTTATTGGCACCTATCAAAAAGTGAAACTTCAAAAGTGAGCAGCAAATAAATGGAGTCGCTTTTTGGTAAAAGATTCACGAAGATAATTAAAAAACTATGAAATCACGATGAGTTCACTTGTAATTCTGCTTAATATTAATTCGCCTTTAACTAAGAAGTATGTCCCATCTTTCTTTCTTGTTTTTTTGCTGCTACCTATTAACGCATTTTTTTACGCTACATTTAGCCATTTTTGACAACTGTCGCCGTCTATGGTTGAAACCAGACTAAGTCAAAATGAGCTAGCCAAGCCGATCGGCTAGCTCATTTGTGGGGCCATTTTTTCCGGCTGATTGTGTATCTAGGTATATCAGACATCTATGTGTACAAGTATCGAAACATTAGAATATTCAGAATTTACATCTTCATCGTTTTGAGAGTTTCCATGCAAACAAAATAAAATAGTTTACGAAATCATTTACTAATTTTACGCTTTTTTTCTAAAAACATGATTCACTGGTCAATTTCTAAATTGAATAAACCAATATACTATGGCATACCGATAACAAGTACATAAAAATTGGCAAATTGATACCCACCGAATATGATTGGATACACAGGTACTTTATTCCTGCTCATTTAAATTTTGAATCATCCACACACTGTCTTCACTAATCACAGTAAGTAAACAAAAACTAATATGGCCATTATAGCGGGCGAGCGCGGCCGGAAATTTTGCGAAATTTAAAGTACGTAAGCTGACATCGCTTACTCAAACATAAGTTGACATAAGAGCGAGAAGAACGGAAAAACACGAACTACGAATTTCGAACAGATACGACTATACTTAGTACTCGTAGTATTGAAACATTTTTTGGGTGTGTTCAGAAATTAAGAATAATTTTTTTTGTTTACAAAACAATATTATTAAGAAAAAAGTTACGAGCTAGAAAAGTAACGAAATTTGCTTAGGAATCAAAAATTACTAACATGTAACGTGAGAAGGTCAAAAGTAACGCAAAATGTTACAAATGTTACCAAACGGCAACACTGCTTTCTAGATCGGCAATGTAATGCTGCTCGCCCAATTTTACTCGCTTACTCGCCGGTGGTGGGACAAATGTCTATTATGGTTTACCGTCATTTCACAAATGATCATTTAATAAATAACGATTCACAAACTATTCATTTCACAACTATACCTTTACTCGAAACCTTCATTTTATAAATGATTATTTGACAAATGTACATTCAGCATATTTAACACTTTGCAAATATATTGAATGTTAAATTATCATTTAGTAAATTTTCAATTCCCAAATAAATATTTTTTCAAACAAGTTATTTTGCAAAACTCTGATTGAAAATTATTGTTTCATGAATACGACTAACGAGTATGTCTGCAATTTTTATTAGGGGCAAATAATAAACAGGCAAGTACATATTTCATACAAATATACACGGTGTTCATTTACCGAATGTTATTTTGTCAAAAGCCGTGAATATTAAATGAATAGTTTGCCAAATAATGATTTGTAATATGAAGTTTTTTTTTATGTAAATAATTTGTGCAATGAACTAAGTATTTATAAAACTTTGCGAATGGACTAATTTGTCATTAGTTAATTTGCCAAACGTTATTTTAAAATGAATATTTGTGAAATGTTTGGATAGGTACCGCCTATTATATACCGTAAATTTTTTTGATCACACTTGCTCGAAAATGGTTTTGTTACACGTAGGTTTTGCGGGCCCTAAATGACCTATTACGCCCTAGGGTGTAATGGTTTTCTTTTTAATTTTGAAACGCTGGTTCTGTTTTACTCTTATTTGTCATGTTCAAAGGAAACGCCAACTTACTTGTTTAACTTTTATTACTGAAATATTTATTTAAAGAGAACTGTTATTGCTAATACATGTAAACACATATTTCTGTAACATTAATTAAATGTTTAAATAGTGTATTTCAGTATTTTGCAAATATAAAATCAAACATTTTATTTAAGTCTTTACCGCTATGGTTTCCAAACGTGACTTGACATTCGCATTGTCTATGGATATATGTCACTAAGTCACTGTCAGCTGTCTGTTTTACAATTTCATTTAGGTTAAGTAAGGTTATTTTAATCAGATTTCCTCACAAGTGTGATGAAAAACATTGTGTGTGCCACGGGAGGTAAAACTCGTGTTATTAAAGCCTTCGCCTCGGCCTTGTAACAAACACTCGTTTGTAATTCCTTACTTACCGCCCTTGATACACAATGTTCTATTACCGCCGACTAAAGAATGTAAAATATACGGACGATAAATACCTAATCACATAAATCACTTTGTAGGCGTGGAACTCACTGTACAGAAATGACAATCTGTAGTTAAAAACTATCACCTTTAATTAACGTTTTAGTAATTGCAGGAAGTATATGATATGCTTAGCAGTGAAGTTAACGTCTTTCGTTTCGGTTGATGATAACTCATTCATGGAGAACATACCTATCAATAATAGGTACCTAATTGCGATGAAAGGCCTCCTTTTAAGCGCTTTTAACCTCTGTATCTTAAAATACACATAGATGCTATCAATCAAATGATTGAGAGATTTCCATTTCATTAGCAAATAGTTACAAACAATCTAACATCGCCGTAGACAGCAGAGTGCTGTAAGATAAGCCAATGACACGAACAATTTCTTTGACAATTCATTACCAACCTGTGAACTATTAGATGAATAAATTTTGCAAAAAAGTATCAAGCGAATCCCTTCATTTAAACATAAACTTTAATAACATGAGACAAGGACTAGATTCAATGTAGAAACAACTAAAATACGAACTCTTGAAAATTATCTATTGTATTGAAATCTAAATACATACAAACAATAGCGCATTAGCCTTTATACAGATGATGTTAAAGTTCAAAATAGATTGCGATTTCCAAATGATTTACGCATCGATTATTTAGAGGAATGTGTGAGGATTTAGGTGTGTAATGCGATTTCGAAATGTAAGCGAATACGTAATCAGAATTTTGCGATTGTTGTAAGTTGCCTTGTGTCTCTTTAAGGTACTTGGGAAACCTGCAGGAAAGGTATTTACACCATTTTTACTTCGTGGCAATTTAGCCTAAGTAAAAACTTGTATAATGAATGTGAAATGGCGCGTGCTTGCACCCTTATTTTAAGCCCATAGAGTCCCGAAGTCTTCTGGGGGATCTGGGTCCCCCATTGCTGAAAATACGTCTCTAGGTCTGGACCTAGGGACCTATGTTCAGCAGTGGACGTCAAGTCCAGGTTGAAATGATGATGACTTGAAGGCAGATACACAATGTAAATTTTAATCATATGTAGTGATTAAATTAGTCAATAAGTTAGTTTAAATCTGGACAGCTGTAAAACTGTGTAACAGAGTAACTAATTATGATTAGTTAGTTTTAGCAAAAATAAATACGTGTCTGTTTTGTGTGATTACAAATCAGACGCGTATTTATTTGTAAGAAAATAAATGTATTATGTAATGTATTTTACCTTAGTTGCCCTGTTCACAAGGTATCTACTTTACTTTACCTTATGGTTAATAGGTAGAGAATGCCTTATGGCAATAAGTTCGTCTTTTGTGCGATATGTTTTCTTTTATGCAATAAAGTTTAAATAAATATTGCGCTCGAAACATGAAGGTCATATAAAATTTTAAGTAAAACTTAACAAGCCTACACTAAAATCCCTAGCATGACGGTCATTCATTCATATCCAAACAGTCTCCGCCTTTGTCCTCGTATACATCCTCATCATGCTAATGCATTACTCTAGTATCGATCCATCATCATCTAAACTAACAATCGTTATTAAAACAGTTAATTAAGTCCAAATAGAGCGATATAACTAATTACTGGCAGACGACCAACCTTGCGTTGCAATATTAATCGTTCCGCTACGGCAGGTTTACATATCCTTTTCATCGCACTTATTTCAACCTTATTGCAGCGACATAAAGACGATACAAACCACAGGTTGTAGCCAGAGTAATCCTCATTATCAAACGATTTTGAACCTTATTAAGAGGTAATAAAGACGTTAGAAACAGGAACGTAGTCAGAGTAAGTGAACGTCTTGTGTAATCGCATTCTTGAGCCAAGCCAATACGCGTAAGCGATACTGAAACGCTTCGAAATCTCCAAGTTTCAACAGAGTCACTGTAACGTATGGCTCTAATATGTTTACCTTATTAAAATGTAATAAATATGGTAACGCAGGAATTCGTTATGATTTAAAATAGTACATTACACAACTAGGGTGGTAATACAAAGAAAGGCCGAGATCGCAGTAGTTTGCGGCCCGAGCTGCAAGCGAGGGACGTAAATATGCGATCGAGGACTTTCTTTATTACCTCCCGTGTTGTGTACATTATTTTATGTCGACACTGGGCCAGAAAGCGGCTTTTTCCGTACGCGCAGCGTGCGGTAAAAACCACTTTATGGCCAGGTGTGGCATAAACTATATTATGATACTGCTAAAATATTGCATTGTAATTAGGTATCAACAATCCGCATTCAATAATTCTGGATTAATAATTTTGAACCAGGGGCATCAAAGTATATGGCTGGCATATTATATTATACATTATTTCTTATAATTATACATTTGATCATGCGTAAGGCGCTGGTAGTGCCTATAGCGTAAGCAATATCATCGCAATCGCATCAGCTTAAATTAACATAAGCGACTGTCAAGATTATCGTAGAAGAGAACTAGCAAAACTAATGAACACAGCTCGTAAGATTCTAGTGACTCGTGAACCGTCATTGTTTTCCACTGAATAAATACTCTCGGCCGCACCCGATCATCAACATTTGGCAAATGAAGATAAAAATAGTCTAAGCAGAAACCGCTTCATGCTTAACGCCTATACTTATATTTTTTATATCATGGGGGTAGACAGCATTAACTGATAACAAGCACGGTTCGACGTTGTCTTCCTGGGTAGGTACTGAAGATCTTCGGTGATAAAATGTGCTGTAGCCAAAAGCGATTTGAAACATTTCTGTAATTTGCTATTTTGCACACGTAGGTACAGAAAATTTAAAAGTACATCTGTATCAATCCAAGAATTAACTGCTCAACGCGATTAAAACACAATTTATTACTAACGAACGACTTTTAAATCCGTATTGATAACGTGTTACCGTAATGCGCTATTGAACTGAAATTAAAATGAAAATTTATAAAGCACCTAAACAACTCTTGGTTCTAAACAAGCTCTATAAATAACTATTTGGAGTCGTAGCCCTATTTTAATATGGTAATAGGTATTACTTAATAACCTCAAAGCTTGATCACGGACTTGTATTATAAAGCTGTTATTTTGAATGTCTTCCACCTTAGTTCGGATAGGTTGTATAGGAATGTATTTTCTATTTGGTTGGATTGCGTTGTTAATTTACTTTATGGGCCTGAGCAAATCTTGAAGGAAGAGCTCTGACTCATTGTTACACTGCAATCGGAATTTGAGTTGTAAGTACATAATTTTATGCTCCCGGCTTAAAAGATGACGGAGTTTTTGTACTTTTGTATGACATATTACAACAGCGGTAGTGTTTTTGAGGTTATTTTTATATGATTCTCTGAAAATAAAGTAAAATGATGATATTCAGGCATAAATGAGCCGTTAGCAAAAAAAATAAATACAGACACTAAGAAAAAAGTTAAGTTACTGGCACTAGGAAATAAAACGAATTAAATTAGGATTAATAAACATTTGATAGATGAAGCTGCTGACATATTAATGAGCAAAGCGATAGGTAGCGGAATTAACGCCCGATAGGACCCTGAGTGACTCCTTGTCATTTCCACTATAAAGAGAAGCAGTTTTAGTGGCATTTCATTTGACGAGAATGACGGTCCATCTGTATTTGTGACTGTGAGAAAGTATCATCCTTACCTACCACAGGACAAATTCCTCTTTGAGACTTAGATGCGAACATAAATAAATGCAAACATCACCATTTTAAATACGTATTCGTATTTACACACAGCTAATTAGGACATCCATATAAAATCAATTTAACAAGTTTCCATACCTTAATGGTCATCCTCAATGGTCGAAATTCAGGTTCCGTAGCTTTCCTGGGCTACAGAAGTTAATTAGGGGTCCACTGACGGGTCCTAGAAAGCTTGACCCCGACCCGAGCTTATGTAGATAAGTGTCTGCGATAAAATTTACTATTAGTACTTTATTTCTCGTAAAATATTTATATGCGTATGAGCGCAAACTTGGAGTCTTAGTGCGTGGCACCAATTAATTTCCTATAGGTTAACAAAAGTCAAATATTTGCTGTGCCTACACACGTACATTATACACTCAATTACTTAGACAAGAAAAACCGATGAATACGACAGACGTTCAGGAAGAGTTCTTTAGTTGACTATGTTCTCATGTAACAAAATTAAGTCACATAAGGTTCTTCTAAAATGAATACTCTGATCGTAAACAAAGTCCTTAAAATAAGTGCAGATTATGAATGCCACGATTTGAAATGAAAATGAAATTTACTTCGAAGTATAATTTACAAAAGCAGGGAAGATTAATTAATTCTTTATTATTTTGTGGACTCATGATTATAAATAAAACAGACTCGTTTCTTTTCAACATCGAATGTTGAAAAATTAATACGTGACAGTGTGTCTGAGTTTCAACGAGAAAGTATCCCTAATTAATGTAAGTAAACTTTGACGATCTAAGATCTAAATGTCCATAATACTACCTCGGACTCGTATCATATCGGAATATCGATTGAAGCGCCGACGTGTTTAGTACCACTTGCATCAATGCAGTTAACTTGACGCAAATGAAAATGAGCTTTGATTAAAGACAATTGGGTTTAATTTCTCTTGGTCACAGTTGATGTACGGTTTATTATATAAACAGCGATTTGTTAATTTATTATTTAGACGTTGTTATTACAGATTTTTCATCGATAAACGTTTCGGAATCCAATTTGTTGTGATGTCAGATTTTTCAGATAATTTAAAAACGTAACGTGACCCCGTCGGCATACGCAGTAGTATCTTTTTAATTAATGATAATAATATATTTATAAAATGGCTCCGGTGTTGCAACATTAGGGATTGTGGCGTGAACATTATGGGATATTGACTTTATGCGATTTAGTGCGGTAACGGTGGGTTAACTGGTGATATGTTTATTGTATTTATTGTGGGTTCTTGATTTCTAGTTTTGTATGAATTACTGGAACTATGATCTCGTCTCTCTCGTATGATATAGTCTCATTAGTTATTAAAATGGTGTTTACAAATCGCTCGATCGTGTAACTTTTAAATCAGCTAGAATATAAGGCCTCTGCACGTTACTTGGCCGAATGAAATTAGGAAGTCAACAAGCCAGCATGTAGGCTATATTGCATTTCAGATTCATTTTGTATTATCTTTGACCAGATTATCTGGTCTCGTCGCATGTCGAATGAGTATTTGAGGGAAGGATTTCAGATACATCTCTTTGGCATGCTAAAGATTGGTAGGTACTTTAGAGTATACTGCGGTAGTTGGCCCAAAGGAAGACATGACCTTAATGGACTTATTTGTAGTTTTTTTTTGTTTTAGCAAAAAAAAATATCTCATCCGAGGTCTCACGCAAAACGCGAAACGATCGGATCAGTTAACACTATCCATTCAAATGTTTAATGAGTTTTTTCAATTGATCATCTGTCTCTATTTAGCTCATAGTCAATCATAAAACAATGTTACTACTTTAGTTATGTATGGGAGATGATATTTATATGTAAACGTAAGCGTCTTTACCAGACGAAACCCATCTTAACATAGACAAAATCGCCTGTACCAGAGTTCTAGTACACCAAGTAACAAAGAAATCTACGTTAATTTGTGTTAAAACAGCTGATGCGATATTTCACCAAGCAAATTGGTTGGAATGGCTAGATAATGAAACTAAATGGATTCTAGCCTAACTTTAATGCGACTTCTAGTTTTCCAACTTTTGAAGGTAACGAAGAAATATGTAGGTTTGCAATTTGCAAAGCATAATCTACGGAAGACTTTGAAATGATATTTATGAATTAATTATATTATGGGTACTTAGTTTTATGAATAAAACATATAAATTAATATCATTCTAGTTTTGGTTGTTAGATTAAATAGTATCATTATTTTAATTTTAATTAAAGTGCTCATGGCTATTTCGATTTCCGTATATTTTCTACAAAACTACTATAGAGGTAGCTATACAATTAATAGATCAGAAGAAGCTGGCGAATATGTATGTATATATATATATATGAGTGGCTATATTAATGTTTGCGACTCTACATCAAATCAAATTAGCCTCGAAAAGACGGCAGGTTACAAAGAAAAAAAGGATTCTCCCAATATTATACTAGCACCGGGTCCCTAGAATACAAGCTTGCTTTAAAATATCGTGTATTTTTCGCGTACAATATTATCTCGAATCTGATTCTCTCTTGTGGCGTTCTGGCGTGATTCTAGGAACGCATGATTATTAAATTAACTTTTGTCGGCAATAACTCAATAAAAATCGTATTAATAAATACATTCCTCGGCAAATGAAGTGTGAAAACAACAGTGTTGTAACGCAGCGCGGAGCGGGCGGTATGTTCTAATGGCAGGATTACGGGCCGGAGTGGAATAGTTTTTATAGTTCGTGTCGAATCTCGTCGTTAGCGATCAACACGGTTCAATGCGGCGTTTAGATGTGGAGCGAACACACGAGGGAGTTTTTCTATCGGCTGTGAAGGAAAAGGAATGAGGATATGAGGGAAATACGTAGGTTTGAACCTGATATCAAGGGTGACGTACCTGCGATAAGTACGATAGCAAAGACTGGAAGATTTAACGACAAAATTTTGCATATATCAGATTTTAATGACGTCAATATTTTGGAAAATTTTAATTGGCGTCAGTTATTTTATTGAAGAGCCACAAAAGGATATTATGAGCTAAGCTATACCTATACCCCATAAAGTAAAGTTTAACATTAAAATGGTTCAACTACTGTCAAAGAAATATTGTTTTCTATAAGGAAATATCACAAAACACCTAATGTGCCCCCTGACCCTTCACGCGTGTCTGCTCGCGTGCCAGACAGACAGACATAAGCGCACGCACGCCGATTAATATAAACGATAATTGGACCGATCGGTGTGACTGACCACTTTATTGGGCAAGCGAGACGACCGTTGTCTTACCGATTTTGGATCAAAGTCATAGTTACCCTGTTAACGATGTCTTGAAACGCGTTCTTGGCGCCAACCAACACTAACCTAGTTATACGTAGCCTATTTCTAACTTAACAAAATTACCAGAAAAATAAAAGAGGATGTAGCCAGTACCTAGCATATTGCCAGGTATTAGTCACAGGAGAAAAGATGAATGGATGTGATTTTTAACCGTGAAACGGAGATGAGAATCCAGTACTTAACATGACTTTTGTTCCATAAAAAAAAGGTTTTGTTTTACATCTTGGATTATGCGCATGAAGAGGTTGAAATACCGCAAAGAGCATTTGACTACTGGTAGACACGAAAAAGAGTAGAGAGAAGAGTATAAAGTGTCGCATTAGTTTTCATATGTTAAGTCAGTACCTATTTTTGGCCTTGAAAATGTCTTTCAGGTTCAATCTGTCTTCTGGGTAATTCCATGAAAATGTAACGTAAAGTTACCATTTCATCGCGATTTTATTTATTTGTGACGCAAATTTAATTGATATTTTTAATCTAGATAAGTATTAATTTGTTTTTTAGATATATTGATACTTAAATTTGCACCATCACTAAAAAAACACGCAAGTAAATATGGTAACTGACGTTACTCTCGGCCATGGGATTACCTTTCTTCGTCTTTTGTGTGCCATGTTTCATCTTGTCGTCGATCTAAATATTGGCTATGGAATATAAGTATCATAGTTTCAATTTTGCTTCCTACTATGTGCCTACTTAACCTAATGTCTCATTCCAAAATTCAAGCATGTTATTCTCGACCCAACGCGTTGAAGTCTTATTTAAACCCGCTTGCAGATGATGTAATAAAATTACTGTGTCTTATTTTATGTTGGAGCATGGTATGGTGAATATTTTTCATTCCTACAAGTGTTTATCACAGCATCCCTCCAGACTTATAATATAAGACATTTTTTTTATATAAAACACATGTATCCTTTAATGTAAAAGGTTGCATCTTGCATTGTCACCGCGAAGACTAAGACGGTTCATGTTTTTGCTTCGAATCTAGATAATCACATAATTCTTAATAAATAACTACCCATTATTTTGACTTAACTGTTTACTATTGCTGTCAATAAATTATGAAGTAGCCGACTATTTATTGACAGCAATAAATAACGTACGCCCATGTATGCAGCTACCTATGACATAAGTTATTAATTACTTTATAGTTATCATCTAAATCCATATAAATTGTCTAATTTGTGAACAAACTTAAGCGCAATGATTGCGTAACTGACATCTTCTATATGTAGGAATTTCACCACCTTCCAATTATTTCAAGCGAAATGTTTTGTATAAGCGTGTTACCTTTATCTATTTTGCGGTGAAAATCTGCGAACCGGGTAGAGAAAATGTTATCTTCCGACATAACAAGGGTTTTTTTATACAACTAGGGTGGCAAACAAGCTTACTGCCTGCGTGATGGTAAGCAGTCAGCAGTTATATATATTAGGCTAATAAATACTCTGCGATGACCACTATCTGCGCTGCACCTTGTGCGAACGATTCTAACTCCGGGGTGACACTTTGTTCACCACTTTGCCTGGAGTCTTGCAGCCCAATACAATAACCTTTTTTAGCCGTCTTTTAAGATAAGCACACCTATTCTCGAGCGCGGCTACTTGGTAAAATTTCATATTTAATTTCGAACAGTTAGATCATTAAACAGGAGTTATTAAAAGATACCCTAATCAATAAACTGAAAGTGCGATTTTAGGTATAAAATGTTAACCGGTAGAGTTTGTTAACCACAATGAGATATATTTTTAAAAGATACACCAACGTTATTAAAGCCAAAGTGTTTTTTCGTTGTTTAGTCTTACTAGTAAGCATGTTACCACACGCGCCCGCTTGTAGGTATAATATAAATTTTAATTCATCAACATCGAATAATCTCCAGAATAGTAGTGACAGGAAAATATTTGTTGTCGAGAGTCAAAAGTCAAAAACGATTTATGGTCTTATAGTTTCTTAGCGCACGTAAGCTTACTGGATGCCTTTAGTGGAATAAAAAAAGAGCACGTCTTGGGTTGCAGTTTCTCTTTTCCGTGGCAAATTTAGCGATCTATCGGCTTGGTTTATGCGTGTCCGTCCGTCCGAGAGTGATTAACGTCCACGCCGCTAATTAGTGCTTTGTTCGAGCCGACGGATGCTGCGTACACTCGGACGAGATATCTACTTGTTTTCTTATTAATTATATAAGTAAGGTTCTGGAAGAGATTGCTTATGAGAGATAAGATTGCTTGTTTTATTAGCTATATGTACTCGGCCGGCAACCCCGTACTTCCCGACCTCTGCAGTCATGTACTATTCTAGTTGCATTGCAGATCTTGATTATAATAAAAATATTATTTATGTGACTGGTGCATAATGCTTAATTATGTACAGTCGTATACATAACTTTATCTACATGCATATATTGCATATCATAAGTTTCCTACAATATGTACAAATATGGCCTGCATTTTCAAGTGGTAATATTAACTTATTTGTAGGTATAAAACCTGAGTTTTACTTTATTTTATAACTTCACTTTGTACGGTGCAATAAGAAAATTAAAGTATCGGCTATCGATACTTTAATGTAAACATTAAGATGCAACCACAGGTACGGGTTTCTTATTAATATAGGCCATTTGCTTATCGTTCCTGAACATATTGTAGGGAAATTAGGTCAGGGTATAGCAAAGGGGGCGCAACTATATATAGGTATTTGGGGGGGAGGGGGGGGGGGGTGTTGGGGGTGAGAGGGGGGTGGTTTCGAGGGGGTAAAAAAAATTTTTTTTTTCACTGGGACTTAGAAAATTTTCGGTGTCGCGAAATTTAGGTCAATATAACACCCCGTTTTTATGAATGAATCCAGTAAATCATGCTAAAAGAAATATATTTTGCTCTTTGACTTTTTTTCCTACAATCCATATTTACCGAAAAATTCGGGTTCAAATATCATTACTTTCAAGGAGCCACGGACTTAGTAAATTTTCGGTGTCGCGAAATTTAGGTCAATATAACACCCCATTTTTATGAATGAATCCAGTAAATCATGCTAAAAGAAATATATTGTGCCCCCCCCCCCCCCCCCTCTATCTTCTAAGCCGTGTGTCTAGTCTAGAAGTCTAAGGCAGTAATAGTGACTTTCCGTATCTCCGGCTTTATAAAAACACTCTAGGGCGCGCAGTGTCGGCACGCGTCCTAACCAGCGAGAGCCCTAGATTCGGACTTGTGTGGAAATGTCCATTTAGGAGCCAATATCTCGGTAATTGTCAATATCCTAACCTAACCTACTTTTCTGGTAGCAGTGCGTTTTTGTTGGGGGACGCAGTTCAAACCTAACCTAACCTACTTTTTTACCTAATTGAACCTTTGTTTTGAGTTTTTTTTCCATGCGGGGGGCTTCGCCCCCCGAGCCCCCCTTGTGGGGGGCTCCGCCCCCCCGTCCCCCCTTTGTCCTTCTGCCTATGTAAGTTTTTTGTGAAAGTCACTTCCCCAAATGGCCACTTTTTTATGAACCAACCTAACCTACTGACCTTTCTCTAAAAAACTAATAACAATTAGTTTTCTTTTCTAAAATAACATTTTAGATTTAGGGAAACGTACCTACCTCTGCCAAAAAATAACCTGGGATATCGTTAAAAGGTAAACTGAAAATATGTCTAAACGTATCCAGTGCGAAAAGTATCATTGAGTAAATGAAAAATGGGCAACGAAACAAAATACGTAACGATTCATAGGGCAAGTGAATGAGATGGGAAACGTTTTTCGGACAAACGAAACTTTTACTAAACGTGAAATGGTGAACAGAAAAAAATTCGAATAGTTTTTGGCCAAATGAAATTCTGTGAATGGTTTTTAGTGTTTGCGATAGGTTACCCTAAGGCAGTAATAGTGACTTTCCGTATCTCCGGCGCTGCGGGAACAGCAGCCCTTCCGCCCTTGCATGACGACGCACGGTCACTTCGCTCGGCTCCGCAGCTTCGGCTTTTTGGTCGCCTTCGGCGACCAGCCTCAGCCGCTCGCCTCACTCGTTCCCGCGCTTCGTCATGGCGGGCGAGGGCTGCCCTCCCTTCGCGCCTCCGGCTTTATAAAAACACTCTAGGGCGCGCAGTGTCGGCACGCGTCCTAACCAGCGAGAGCCCTAGATTCGGACTTGTGTGGAAATGTCCATTTAGGAGCCAATATCTCGGTAATTGTCAATATTTTTGCGTCCTCTGTACGATCGCATCATAAAAACCACCACTTCACTCAAACCCCATATCTCGGTAAATATTGGTCGGAGAAAAAAAGTTTATATAACAAAACATGCTTATTTTGCCGTGTTTTATAGGATTTATTAACAAAAATGAGGGGTTATATTGACATCAATTTCACTACTCCAAAATTTTTCTAAGTCCCAGAGCCCTTTAAAATGACTGACCTTTGAACCCCAATATCTAGGTAAATATCAAGTTTAGAGAAAAGTTGCCCATACAAAACACGCTTATTTGAGCGTCTTCTATACGATAGCATCATAAAAAATAGGTGTTATAATGACACCACTTCCATCAAAAATTTTCTTAAGTCTTGCGCCCCCTTTGCTATACCCCAACCGGAAATTATGATATGGATGTAGATACAATTATTTATATTATAATAGGCACATGTTTCGCTCTTAAAAGAATGAAGTAATGAAAAAAAGGTATACTTTATATGGCTTTTTATATAAAGTGTAATTACTCCGTTGCTCTTAACTCCATTTATATGTGCCTATTAAGTAAGTAAACAATAAAGTACAATGTTAATTATAGTCATATTATGCACGGAATAGTACATTATGATACAAGTGTGCGAAGTTGGTCATTACAGTCGAGGCGGTATTGCACAGCCCGAGCCGCAAGGCGAGGGCTGTAATAGAGCCAAGACTGTAATGAACAAAGCACACGCGTATCATACGACGTTTTTCAACACATTTGCGAGGAAAAAAGCAATTAGGTAGGTATAAAATACATTTTAATTACTAAAGCTATTATTGAAAGTAGGTACAATTACTAAAATGATACGCAACAGTTTTTGATGGATGTTGCACAGTATGTGTTACCTATAGTATTATTAAAAATTTCACTGTGGTGTTCTTGAGTAACTGTAAATGTTGGAGATAGTGATACATCCCCATAGGAGGTGGATGGGCGTTCTAATTCTCCTTTAGTCAGAGTAGGCGGCACACAAAAATCACTGGGTATGAGGTAGAAGGTTGCGGTTCGGGACAAAACTTCTTAGAAGGTTGCTCCAAATTGATTGTTTGTTGTTGGGTGCAAATCTAACTGTACTTCGTCACTTGTACTCGACATTTTCAGTCACAAATCAGCAAATTATAAACGAACAAATGTTTGCACAAAATGGCGCGGAGGTTTATTTTTTCGCGCGCCGTATCTTTGGTTGAATAACTATGCGCGCGCAGGTTAAGTCCAGAGGCACCGAACACCGCCATTTAGCCACAATATATTAAACTAAATAATTATGTATTTCTAATAAGAATTTACGGTAGTTAATATTGTTTTTTTTAAATGCTTAAATAGATAATTAGATGAAGTATAATCTTATCTTATCGGATTTTGACTACAACAAGTTTATTTATTTACAAAATAATAAATCTTTTGGTAGGTAACAACCTCTTTACGGATATTAAAAAAAAAGTGGAATAAGAAAAACACTAGTGCGGCAATGAAAAGTAAAACGCACTAGTGTGTAATAAACCGCATTCCGGGCGTAAGACCAAAGAAAAAATAGCAACTTTACGAGCAAGTGTGTTGAAAATACTTTAATAAACAGGTAGACACAGTGAGACGTATCGTATCAAATATTTATCTTTAAACTTGACTTTCCAAGGCTCTATAAAAATATCCTATCGACTGACTGTACTTCCCTGCACTGACAACGCCAATATTTTTCTATATTGTGACATATCGGACTGGTGCAGCAAAATCGTGGTCGAATGTGGGTGTCATAGAAACTCGAGAAATTAATGATGATTACTTCTTAATGCCTTAGAAATTAATTGTTTTACCAATTTTGCTATGCCGCTGGCTCAGCCGCCAAAGGCACCTGCGAGTTTAGTAATTTATACGCGTAGATTTTGCTGCGAAATTTAGCAGACGGAATCAATAAGTTTGTTAGCAGTAGGTATATGAGATATTGAAGATAACTGTCAAAATGTGTTATCAATGTTCGTTGTAAGGTTAGAAATCGGACTCTATCGCATCGCATCAGGGTTCAAAATTGCGTAGAATAGGGATATCCGGTACGACATGTCGTAGACTTATCAGCGAGAATCATAGCTCACTCTTATGCAATAAAATGAACCATTTTTATATATTGCTTCCGATGAGGCAATATTGTCGATGCGAATTTCGAACCTCATTTACTTAGTGATTTATTTGGTGAAGACGTTTATGATTTTTTTGTCTGTTTCGCAAGTTGCGTAGCTTAATCAGCTGATAAGTTTAGACAGTTTGCTAATGGATTAAACGTTGTGAAATAAGCTTTTAAACTTTTACTAGCTTGCCTAACTTAATTAGGTAACGATCGAGTTGAAAAATTTATCGGAGATGTAAATGTAAAGGGCCGGCATCTTGGACGAAAGTTTTATTTGAAGAAGGCATTTAAGATGGTATTAGTTTAAAGTCGGTTTTGAACGGGTTCAAGTTGATATGATTACATTTCTCGTTATATGTATTGGTCTTTTTATTTATAATCAGGGGGAACAATCACGGCCGACACCGATTTCAATGTCGTTACAAAAATTAAGAGTGATTACGTAACATGAATATTTGAATGGGAAACTTTTATATATGATATGATTACCTTTAATTATTTATTACCTGAAGCCTTCGGTAATTTTGAGGTAATATGGTTTAGATTCCAAGAAAAACCTGGATTTCAATAGCTCGTGAATAACTATTATGTCATGCATGTCATAGTTGACATTGTTTATTATTTAGCAATTAGCTTAAATCTTAGTTAATTGGCGTTATACTTAGGCTTGTTTTGATAAACAATAAAAAAAAACCGACAATTTTCTGTGTTTAACTAATTATACGATCCTATTACTTATTTGCTCAACTTTTTATATAAATAATTAAAAAAAGTATTTTTTAATACACTTGCTCAAAAAGTGGTACTTTTTGTAGCTGTATATCGTGCGCAAAGTTCAATTTTGCGAACTAGTGCTTTTTATTTCCCATTTTTTTAATGTTTAATTTACTGTTGTTCAAATACATACATCCAACTAATGGTCAAATACGTTCTTTGTTTTTTATTACGTCAGTGGGCATTGAAAGTATACATTTGATACGTTTAAAATATTAAATCCACATATATGACCGTTTGATTGTTTTTATTATAAACAATTAAACTGTCATCTAATATTAAAATAGTTTAAAAAGTATGCTTCTTGAGTATTACCAATGAGAATTTTAGTCAGCGGTCTCGCATAATACCTACTAGTATTATGCGAGACCCAAAAAATAAAAATTGTCACAGATAAGATAATATGGTGCAGGCTGTTCGAGTTTTATAAATGACAACTAGCTTTCGTGCACTAAAGATTACATTTAACTTGGAAATTAATGAGCTATTAAGTATTTAAATATTTATTGCTTTTTTCCATTTTTAAATGCAGTTAAATTACCTTAGAACGTTTGTCTGTTCCCAAAATAGTTTATTTTTAATTGGCTGAATGGTGACAACCGCTGCCACGTTGGAGAAAGATCGTCAATTAAAAGTAACACATATTGCTTAGTTCCCGCCATTTTCATTCACGATTGTAATTTTGTAATTATCAATTATCACGTATTAGTTTGATAACACTTGTGAAAAATGAGCGATTCAGACGATTTTGAATTGAAATAAATTCAACACCACCAGATATACTAGCAAAGGCGTCAACGGCAACGAATAGTTTTTTACCAGAGAAGTCGAAGGAGAAATATCTGGCCGTCTATGAGCTATTCATTGACTGGAAACGAGAAAATCGAACGGCGTCATTCTCAGAAAATGTACCTACTTTCTTGAATTATCTAAGAAATCTCAGGCATCTACAATGTGGTCAAGATACTCAACGTGACTCTTAATAAGTGTTCCAATTGTACTCTCCATTTTTATGAGGCCAAAAAATAAACAAATTTGTCTCTTAATCATTCAATCATTACATTTTCGTTGTCATTTTTCGCAAATGTATTAAAAAACGTCGTTTGATACACGTGCGGAAGTGTCATTTCCACTCGTCCCGAGTCTTGGCCCGAGCCGCAAGGCGAGACTCGTGAAAAATGACATACTTTCCGCACTTGTATCAAAAAGTACTATTACTTATTTACTACGTTACCTAGCCTGAAGTGGCATCCACTATGCGCGAAGAAAATACCACTTCCTGGCCAAGGGGAGACGTAAAATTGTGGACACACCACGGGGGGTAATTAGTAAAACCCCATATCGCATATTTATGGCCCTCGCCTGCGGCTCAGGCCGCTAACACCTGCAATCTGGGCCGTACTTAATTATACTGGCTTACAAGGTGTGTAATTTACCTACTATTTTTGTGAAAAGTACGGTTGCCGGTGTTTAATAGTACATTACACAACTAGGGTGGTAATGCAAAGAAAGCCCGAGATCGCAGATGTTTGCGGCCTGAGCTGCAAGCGAGGGTGTTGTGAACATCATTTTATGTCTACACTTGGCCAGAAAGTGGTATTTTCTTCGCGCGTAGTGGATACTTCGTACGCGCAGCGTGCGGAAAAAGCCACTTTATGGCCAGGTGTGGCATAAATGTAATGTTTTCGAATAGATTAGAGATGTGGGTGAAAGCGCTAAAGGTAAGGATGCGCAACCGGCCGGAGGAAGAAAGCGGCCCCCCTTATACGGCCAAGGGCTAGCTGGGTTTTGTCATGTCTAGCCGGCTGACAAACTCCACAGTCCATAAAACCACTAATGAGGGCTAAAAAACCATTTTTACCACTAAGCCGGCGCATATCCCACTAATATTATAAATGTGAAAGTTTGTGAAGATGTTTGGATGTTTGGATGTTTGTTACCTAATAACGAGGTAACAACTGGATGGATAAAGCTGAAATTTGGCATGTAAGTAGACCAAGTCCTGGATTGAAACATAGGGTACTTTATATCCCGGTAAAGAGTTCCTTTGGGACAACAACGGAAACAACGCGGGCGAAGCCGCGGGAAAATGCTAGTAATTCATAAAAAAAACTTTAACAGTTCTGACTGATGATTTTGCGAAGTTAAGTTTGTTTTAAACGAGCCGATTTCGTCAGCCAACCGATATGGAGACAGCAATTTGACCAGATTAGCTTCCATCCATTAAGGAGGCAGCTGCCTCTATCGCTTGGCTGATTAAATTGGCCCGTTTGGATGAAACTAACTTAAAATTCAAAATAAAATGAACATGATAGACAGACCCATTTATCATAAATTCTTAGCCCTCATTTCATACGTCAAAGTATTTATAGAATGAATAGAATCACTGTCAAACTGTTCTTCGCTCAGTCTATTTCAGTCCACTGTTGGATTTATGCCTGGAATGCCTATAGGTAACACGAAAGATAGACAAACATACTTACATAACCTACGCGTCATTGTAAGGGCCTGTTCACACTAGCGATTCTTTTCGGCGATTTGCCAGCGATTTCTATACAAAACTCGAACGCGGCGATCTCGCGGCGTGATCGCCGCGATCGAATTTGTATAGAAATCGCTGGCAAATCGCTCAAGTGTGAAAAGACTCTAATCGTTAGACGGTTATATTGAATTGAATCATAAATAATCAACCAAAATTTTCACTGTAAAGAACTAAAATATAGAATAACGTGATAAGTACTTATTCGTAACATCTTACAGTCGTTAAATTGACGTCTAAAAAAATTCTAATAAATTCAAAATCCCAATTTCACCATTAAATCGTCCCATAGCTTTTTAAGAAGTTTTTTTCGGCCAGCTACCTCGCGGTGTATTCAGAAAAAATACCCCAAAGCAGTCCATTATTTACTGTGTGCCGTAAATCTTAAGATTCACTTTCCTTTGTCTGTTGCGGTCAGATGTGATTGTAGCGAACAGGTGGTGATATTGACAACAGGTGAATTTTGGGGGATAACTGTAGCAAGGTATTAAGCTGTTTTTGCATATGCTTCAAATTTAAACCTTAACTGTTAATTATAAGGTTGTTTTCTAAGACGAACTATTCAGTGGGGTACAAGGTTTAGGAAAGGACATCTAGCCCTCATTTTGTGTCCAGTAACATATTAGCGTCCGAATCAACAGACCACGGCACATAATATATGTAATCTGTATTATGTTCAATGCAATATGGCGATTGGAACGGCTTGGAACGGATTTTCGATAGCCTCGCATTCTTAGTTGAATTTATATGCTAGCAATATACGTGCTTGGGAAAGCGCGAGATATTTGCTTTTAACACAATTACAGATACTACTGTAGCAATATTTCTTACTATACTACAGGGATCGTCAAATATTATCTAATAAGTAAATCCTGTGTAAGATTATGTGACGTAAAATTGTGGAAGCGAATAACTTCTAGGCATTCTAGTTTTACTATAACCTGATATAGGTATCTTTTACAAGATGTTTGTGCTTCTATTCTGGCTATCATCTGCTCATATGCATACAGAACATGCATAAATACATTCCAAACACTCGTTAATAACATTTAATTGAAAATCACCTTTTTAGTTCTCCTGTAACGGTTGACATTTAGTTCGCTAAACGCAAAGCAAACAAACTTGAGCTTGCTGTGTTAATTGCCCAGTTCGTGTGTGGCCAGGCACGCATAATCTACCCATCGATATCCTAGTGCTAAGTAAAACTAAAATTATAAATGTAAAACACTTACTTGTGGTATTTAGGAGCAAGAGCATGCCAACATCTGCAGAGACATACGAGTATTCTATTTAAAATTAAGTGACTACATTATTCTGAATGCACACAATTTTTAGTTTATTTTATAGATATCGAATATTGCTTCTAAAACGCTCAGGAATAAGATAACTACTCAGTAGCATTTTATTATACAGAAGAATATACTTACTTACCTACTTACTCCTTTGGCGCAACGACAAAGTATAAAGACGAAGAAGTAGTCCAACTTCGGCCGTGGCTAGGAGCGCGCGCGACTCGTATCCACACAGACGCGCGATAGCACGTCTGTGTGAGTGCGATTCATACTGGAGCATTCTTACGCGTTCTTATTTCTTCGCTTGTAGGAAGAAAAATTACTTATTATACTGTGGCAACGACCTAAAGTGTATCTTGGCCTTCAATACCATGTGTACCTACGCAATTAGCCTGTTGAGTCGATTTTTTTTCTGTCCTAAATCGATTCTACTATTTCTGAGGAACAAATATCTATATGACACCTAATACATTGGTATAAGTATAACAGCCACAAATTGTAATCAAAAGTAGCAGATCGGACTGAGCATTGAAAACGCTCTATACAAAACGGTATGACATTATGACGTCATCCGTTGCATCGCTGTAATAAGTATGTATGAAAAAAATAGCATTTTGCCATTTTGAGCACGAAGAAGTGCGTTTAAGCACATAGTTGTCATACATTTATTTTTTCAGTGTTATTTAAGCATTTTTAATTTTTCTTAAAGACGATAAAAAAAATATCGTTTTTTTTAAACTTTGTGGTCTCATAACTTTATATTTTTTATACATTTTTTGTATATTGCTTTTGTGTTATGATAATTTAGTATTTTTCAATCCATGTGACTATATTATGTTGTAACATTCAACATTATTCAACATCCCAATTGGTCTCGGTCTTTTGCGCAGCTCGACATCGACCAGATCGCCCCATCTATATCTTATGATATATGATATGATGCTTACATAAATTGATATACGTACCCAAAGATTACCAAGTAACCATAAGTAACCATAGTTAATTGAACCATACCTAATGTGATTTCAGCAACCATCATCACTTATTTCTGAATATTTTACAATCGGAAACGTAACATTTATATCTTACTCATAACAGAACAGTCAGAACACGCTATTTGACCTTGAAAAAATGGGGTTTTAAATCTAATGGATGTAGTATCTTACTACCATTACGGTCTTTTGACAGACAGTTGAGTTGAGTTTTTGTACACGTATTATACTAAATAACTCTTCCGAATAGTCCGTCCCGAGATGCTTAGATTTAATCGCGGGCCTACACAGAAGCGGACTCATTGCTTAGCACCTTAGAGCAACACGGCACACCTTAGCACATTTTGGTTTCAGTTGTTATCCTGTAGTAGGTAATTAGGATTGTAAAACTGTTTACTTTTTAATCGGTTAATTTCTTATCTTACTATTAGTACATTACTTACCTAGGGAGGTAATAGTACATTACACAACTAGGGTGGTAAATTGGTAATATAAAGAAAGGCCGAGATCGCAGATGTTTGCGGCCCGAGCTGCAAGCTAGGGACGTAAATCTGCGATCGAGGGCTTTCTTTATTAGGTACCTCCCGTATTGTGTACATAATTTTATGTGTACACTTGGCCAGAAAGCGGCCAATGGCCAGGTGTAACATAAAAATTATAACATAATTAGCCCACTGGTCTGCTCTTTGGCTCTGTTTTTACATTTCTTTAGGTACCTAATCTATTATATTTTAGTGAGTACAGTACAAAACCATATGGTATATACTGCATAATATGTATATGTACCGTGCGTATGTGTGTGGTATGTGCATAGCAGTGGCGTGGCGTAAAAGATATCCTTGGGAAAGCCGGTGCAGATTTGGCGTACATTTTCCTTAAGAGCGGGAGAATAACGTGCTCAAATGCCTAATATTAGGCAAGCCGACAGGAATCGAGTTCTATGGACGCCACGCTACTGGTGCATAGATACAGTAAAGTAGGAATAGTACTTATATCTTGCAAAACAGGTGCTTTTAATTAATCGAAATCTGTCACGGCAGTTATTAATGAACATTAAACGCAGTGTAGTAGTTTTAAAACAGGTGAACTATTAATTGCCACTAAAGAAGGTCTTATAACTAATAGTGCATTCCTGCAAGATTAGCGATTAAGCGATTAGTTGGTTCCTCTCATTAATACATACATACTATAAAAGGATGAGATCCCATTTGTCGCACGTCTTACTCCAACCCGAGTCATCATCAGGAAAATAAAAATTAATTTAAATATAGCTAAATTTAACGGATATAATGTTTTAACTAGGTCTTGGCCGAGGATTCGCTCGTGTGACAAGAGTATTTTGTCCAAATTGTGCATTTTTTTGGGATAAAAAGCAAAGTTCTACCACTCTGCTATACGTATTCTATCATTATGCAAAAACTTTGGTGTTGCTACCGCATGCGTCAAAGGACACGCGAACAACCAATTCAATGTTTCTGTAGGTTACATATTCATTCCTTCCCTTTTAAAATCGGCTACAAAATGCTGTTTCTTAAAATTTGTGTGGTCAGTCAAATTTCTCCTCGGTTTGTCTCTATCGAATCGATCGTTCATAAAGTCCAATTAGTAGCATTATTCGCGCATGCGTGCTAGCGATGGCTCGTGCGCCGCAACTTAACCAGCTAGTAGAACGGCGTATGTATGTAAGCATTAAACTAAACTTCAAGCCTTTTAAGACTGTCCCAATCAGAGCAAAGGAACTGAGGAATATTCGATTTTGAATCGGAATCATTTAAAAACAATGTTACAGCATGCCAGTTAAGTACCGTTGGTATGGATTGAGTTATGTCTATGTCGATCAATGACAAAGATAGTTTTTGATAGACAATTTTTGGCTTTTCAAATCAACCTGTACGTCGGTGGTTTTGTGTTGAGGAACTTAACTGCCACAGGACCAAAAATAAAAAGGAAGTATAAAGGCAACAAGTGTACTTTGCATTGGTTTTTTTTTGCATAACGTGTACCCGTTTTTTTGCATCTTTTTTGTACCTATATCAAACTGTTAGTTTCAAATGTCATCGACCGGCTATCCCTTACGGCATTTGTAAGTATACACGTCGATTTATTTCAAACAACATTTGGAAACGAATAGTCCAGATTTCATATTTAAATCCAGTACTGTATGCATATTACAATATCGGGGTCGTCCTTTGCCATTTGCCCGGCTGTGCGCCGGCGCTCCAGTTAGATCCTACTCCAAACAAGGCATTACATTTGCATGCAATTACTTCACCTACTGGACATTAAAATTAATTCTGAGGGTCAAAATTTAAATACATTTACAGTAAAATGTTCATACTGACAAATAAGTTGTAATCATTTTAGGTTATCCATTATAATATCCATCCATACCAGGTATTTGCAAGATTTTGGCAAAATAGCCCTCCGTGCTCAACTATGATTTTTTTGTACAGAAATTGGCGGATACGCTTCCTAATAATACTTAAGAATATCTTCTACACCGACACAGACCTAACGTGGCATAAACGTGCTCCAAACTGTTGTATCAATATCTTTGCAGAATTGTATGCAATAACAATATAAACTTATATTGCCGTATTTCAAGGATTCACACAAATAAACACATACTTATTTAAATACATATTTACTTTATATTATCTAATTTACATCCGCACCTACAACTTTTCCTTTGAAGCGGACCTAGGCTTGTAAAGCAAGCTTCTATGGTTATTAAACACTTGGATACCAATACATGCAGCGTAAACACGCCACATCCTGTCTCAATGTTAAGATCACCATTAGCTGTGTGTGCCGTTGTGTGGTGTGTGTGCGACCTTTGAGGCCTGCGCTTGCGACCCAGTGCTCGCGGGTGGGACGAATCATTATAGCTATTCACTTACCGTCGTGGAGTTTGAATCGATGGAGGAGACAATCTGGTTCCCTGAAGAGAAACAGGACAAATTGAAGTCTAAAAAGATGCACATCAAAAAACACAGCTGTAACAAAATTGAATTAGTATTACAATCAAAGTTTGAATGTCAGTGATTTTGAGGGTGCAGTTATTACTTACTACCCCGCAGTTTGATAAGTAAGCCATCCCCTCGGCTTTAATAGTACATTGTGTATCTAGGGCGGTAAGTAAGGAATTACAAACGAGTGTTTGTTATAAGCCCGAGGTGAAACCGAGGGCTTTAATAACACTCGTTTGTAATTCCTTTACTGCCCGTGGCACACACAATGTTTTTCATCACACTTGTGAGGAAATCTTAATCATACATAACCTTACTAATCTTCCCAGTATGACAAGAAAATAAATTAAAACAGAAAGTGACATTAGTGACATATGTCCATAGACAATGCGAATGTCAAATCACGTTCGGAAACCATAGCGGTAAAGACCTCAAATGGCCATTTTAGTTGATTTTATATTTGCAAAATACTGAAATACACTATTTAAACATTTAATTAATATTACCGACATATGTGTTTACATGTATTTGCAATAACAGTTATCTTTAAATAAATATTTCAGTGATAAAAGTTAATAAAAAAGTAAGTTGGCGTTTCCTTTGAACATGACAAATAAGAGTAAAACAGAACCAGCGTTTCAAATTTAAAAAGAAAATCTTTACGCCCTCCCTATTGCGTAATAGGTCATTTACGGCCCTCAAAACCTACGTGTAATGACACCATTTTCGAGCAAGTGTGATGAAAAATAATATACACAAACACGACACTAACAAGGTTTATTAAATCGTTCGTTTTGAAATAGGTTTGTCATTAAATTGATCGACAGGTTTAACTACATAGTAATCTGATCTGAGACGCGATGCCAATATATACAACGGAGAAGTGCAAAGGAGCTCGGTAAATTTCGTGGTCAATTCGCTTGAACATCGAAGAAACGGTCAGCAACATGTCTGCTTTATACAAGCTGTATATTCCCATGGTTGGATGGGGAGTTATCCGAACGAGTGTTCCTAGCTCGGGGTTTAGTCCGTGCCGAATGGCACCGCGTTGGAATGCCACACTAACTAGTGAGCCTGAGTAGCCATCTTCTTTGGAAAGCGGCCGCGAACGGGTCGAGGGTCGCACGGGCTCTTAGCGACAAGTGACACGCGCTCAATTTCTCTATTAACTGCTAATTTAACTTATTACTGAGAGTTGACTACTGAGCATTTATTTGAGCATTTAATAGCCTGTCAATCAGTGAAAATATTAACATACCTACACCAAATAATAAAGTTTTGATAAAAAAGTGATGCGTTAATACTATTTACTACAGAGGCCGGGAAGTGAGGTGTTGTCTGCCGAGTACAATATAGATAGTTACGTGTGGGTTGCAACCCCATTTCACGCCGAGGTATGCAGAGTGCATTTCTCAAATATGCAATGTAATAAATTAAAAATACTCCAAAAAATTGAACTTTATTTTCTAGAGATATTGAAAGTAAAGTAAACAAAATATAGAATTACAGAATGAAAAATTTTCAATTTCCTTTCCAAAAGCTGTTTCAGTTCGTATTTTTACCGCGAATATTTAGATGAAATATTTTAAATGTGTATTCTTAATAGTTAAGTTTGCAATTTAAAATGATTGGAAAATGTTTATTTGTTATGTTCATGAATGACGATTTTATATAAATAAAACTGCAAAAAATGGCAAACATAGTTTATTGTTTTTTTAATGGCTGAACGCCGTGATGCCGTGCCACAAATGAATGTGGAATGGAAATAAAAAAAAAAAACACAGGCCGGCAATGTTGTATGAAATTCCGTTACATGCGAAGTGTCAAGCCACACCGGAAACTAGGTAATTTGCGGCCTATTATTAGGCACGTAATGTCAACATTTCATTGCATGTTTGAGAAAAGGATTTTCCTCTACCTTTTCTTCATACTAAACAGCAGAAAATTGCACTTTTGTGTACCCGTAATTGTTGAGTGTTTAACAGTTTTAGAAGTTCTGTTTTATTATGCATTTAGGGCGGTAAAATAATGACCCAGATTGCAGGTTTTTGTAGCCCTCGGTAAAAAAAAGGTGAAGCTGCCTATGGTGTTAGTACGTAGTTTTACGTCTTCCCATGGCCAAGGATTTAGGACTTAGGAATTCTTTATTTAGATTGGCATATATACAGGGCGGAAAAGCCTTACTCCAGATGACCAGCAACACAATCATATCTTATTTGACAACAAAACACGTCTTAATTTTTGATTATATTTAACTTGTTCGAACCCCGACCAATGGAGACAAATTTTCAAAAATCCACGAATGCAGTATTTATTTAAAAAAAAACAAGTTCAATGCGTAGGACTATAAACCTCGACGAATAAATCGACCTATAAATAAGTTTCTATTAGAGATGGGCCGACTACGGATTTTGCCGACTAGCTAGTCGGCCGACTAATCGGTTCTCAATTTGCCGATTAATCGGCCAACTAGTCGGCATTGCCGATCATAGTTATTACTTTATTAGCCATGTTCGGGTGCAAGCGGAAACGCTCGGTTCGCTTCGTCTCCCCGCCATTTGTTGTCACGCGTTTGTGTTTTGATCAGTTTTTAGTTAAGTTGATTATTTTTTTTTGTATTTGAGTAAAGGACGTAAAAATATAAAATAATTAAGAAAAATATGGTTTAATTTCTTCTGCGTCCTATATTCTCCGCTAGGCAATAGTGCCGAATATTCGGCATTTTTGCCGACTAGTCACCGGCTATTCGGCGGTTTCTATTATTTAGTTGTTTTTCAACCTGTATAGTACCCATATAATAAATAGCATAGCACTCTTAGCTAACTAACATCTCTTGCTTATGGTATTATACAGGTACGACCTCATGTTCGCTTTAAAGGCAGACCTTCATCAGTAAACTATTGGTTCAACTGATGACGAAATTGAGTTATTTGTGTCATCGTTCAAGTAGAAACATGTTCCGGGATGATTCACAGCTTCCCAGGCTCCGTGAGAGACGGGTGACTCAGCAGATCGCGAGTCGTGATGCCTCCATGTGTTCCGTTCGACCCCCTGTTAAAGCGTTCTTTAGTCAAAATAAGATTTGTAAAATTACTTTAACGTCCAACCAACCTAAACACAAAAACACGACGATGTAAAAATGATCGCAGAAAACCAATATTTGACTATTTGTGGAGAGGGTACCTACCCTAGGTAGTCCAGTATTACTTCTAAAATTAGTACAACTATTTTCAGGTAAATACAATATAATATCATTTGGAATCCAAATATTTTTTATTACCATAGATATAAATAAAGCTACTGTAACAAACTTTATCGTAAGGGTAGTTCAGCGGATCTTGACAACTCTTAAAAGAAAATATCACAGGATTGGCTCATCGCCAAACTCAGTTGGGTAGATAAACGGGATTAAAGAGAAGGACTATTCGACTTGTCGAAGCTTGTACATTGTTTCTGTCATTACAAATGTACCAGATGGTACAAACTTACTTATCAATCCCCAGATGTGCGAACTAACGCTCATTGTTTTCTTTTCACGGCCTCAAAAAGGTAATACTTTCAAAGAGAAGTAATTTGTAATGAGATCATGTGTTTTAAAAAAGCAGATGTTTTGCATTTGCTAATAAACTCGGTACCTGATAATTCTAAAGACTGTTTTAGTGTTTGAGTTTGCATGCCGAAATAGAAATTTTGTTAAAAGAAGGAATCAACGTATACCTACTCGTATATAAAACTCTGCATGGGTGTATACAACGCAGATTTTGAGATCTTGTATTATATAAGTACCTATGCGCGCGATTAGCTTAGTTCGTTGTAGATTTAAAATAAAATAACTGTGCTTCAGATACTATAGTATCACTACACTTTACTGCAGAAAGCAATGGCGGCGCATCATCGAGGAAATATTGTTCCGGTGAAATTACCACGGCCCTCAGGAATGAGGAAACAGATGCATAGCGGAGAAGACAAAAGCACAATCTAAATCAGCTTATTAAAAGTGAATATTCACGCCGACAAAGGTTGTTGCTGTCGCCTCGAAGTCTAGCCTTTGCCTCGCCCGTGCTTGCCAGAGCTCATGCAGGAAAGCCCTGCAAGCGTTACGAAAAGTAAAGGCATTCCGTTGGCGACCTTTAAGGCCGATCGAGCAATCACGCCACTCCTGCGCCGCGACTCCCGACCTGCGCCACTATTCTGAACAACGGTACCTATAACATTAGTAAAAAAATACTATATAACTGTAGTACTATCAGGTGAGTCACTTAAACTATGATTTAGCTATGCAGATAGAAATAGACGAATAATAGTTAATACTTTAAATGTAACTTTTTTACCATAAATGCAGATTTAAAAGGTAATTGTTTACCCTCGTATATTAAGAGTTAACAGAGTTTTCAGGGGGTGCGTCACGACGCCCCGGGGCGTCGCGACACTGTCCCAGGGGCGTCGCGACACGAGAGATTCAAGTCGCTGTAAGGTAAACCTAGAATGACCCGCACGTATCTTGGTTTACAAGGGCGTCGCAAAAAGTTTACAACCTGCCAAAGGAATCGAAGTATAAATAAGTTTGGGAACCTTTAGGTTAACCTATGATATGTCTTTGTGAATGTTATAATTTACTTTGTCCCGATCGTTAAACTGAAGATTTTTTAAAGATTCGTAAAAATGCTATCTACGACTACCATTCATCCACCACTTAGTTGCTTTGTGTTTATATATAATATATAATACTAGTATAACTATAATGTACAGCGTGTTGGGCTATTTTTCGTGTCAAAACTCACAGGACACCTAAAACATTTTTGTCAAATTTTTTCTGCAGCTTCATATATAAATTATTTAATAGAATCAGCAAGTCGGGGCCGCGTGCGCCTGCGCCGATGTCACTACCGGTTAAATAAGCACGCCAATATTTAACAACATTGTCCCTGCTTACAACGGTATTTACTCTCTCGACTGCACAATTTATGGTGATGGTATTTTGATGCATCTTGTACTATAATTGTACACTAGTACGCAGCATGGCGAGTAATAATAATAAACTATTTAATACAGTGTGCTACATGCGGATTTCATCAAGAAAAATAGTTTATCGACTCAATTTTACTCACCTAAATGCAAGGACACTAATGACGTTTATAGTAAATGTATCTTCATTCCTTTTTGGCACTACCTAATACCTATAATCTACCTATAGTTTATTTAAATTATTTATCTACAGAATGTAATTTGCCTCTGGACAAACCTGAAAGGTACATGTTGATTAGAGTATTTCTCACTGATATACAAAGTATCATAACAATTAGAGCAGAACTTACGGAGAAATTAACAAATTATTATTTTTGCTTTTAAACGAAACTCCTTCAGCAAATGTAACCTCATAAAATTGCATGATAACTTTTTCTATTGTCTGATTTTCTTTTAAAATATTGACACTTACTTCACATATTTGGTATGACATTGACGTGTGTCCTATGAGGCTATGATGAATATTCCAAAAAAATAATGTATTCATATTTTCCCAAATGGAAAACTATAATTTTGCAGAGGATTACGTAAACATGATTTTAATTTACGGAGAGTGTCACGAGAATCCTGACCTGAGTGAGACCTTGCCTTAAGGACTTACAGAGAGAGATACGGAGAAAACAGGAGATGTCAGTCCAATGAATGTCATCATTATGTATGTTATGTTATTCTTTGTTAATTTTTTAATTCTTAAATGTTGTTAGAAAAATTTAATATTTATATTTTATTTTAGCTCCTAATTTAAAAAATATGCTTGTCAGAGCAATACTGAGAAGTAATTCTACGGTGGATTGCAGGCCATGTCCCAGGCTAAGGTCACGCTGTATACCATTGGTGGGCAAAGTACGGCCCGCCGACGGTCCTTCGAATTAAGTAGGTACTTCGGTAGTGTATGACTAGCGATAAAACAAGGTGAATTTTTGCTATAATTCTGGGCCTCCTCTGAAATTTCTTAAATTTTCTGGCCTGCCATGAAGAAAGTTTGTCCACTTGCCCAGCACTAATGTATACCATTGCTCTCTTTTAAACTTGAAATTACTGTAGAAAGCTAATGGTAATGTGGTGCGGACACCATACCCCTAGATACAGTTCAGATGCAATAAATTGTATGTATGTAGCTATCAGATGATGATGCAAAGGTCAGGCTCGGGAGGGGACCCATTGCTATCGCTGCATACTAACGACTGGCTGCGTCACGATGGTGTCAACGCGGAAACGGTTTGTGGGTAAAAGGGACACATTTCCATACACCTGTACCTGTAGATAAACTGCTGTTAAATGCTCTTGCTTGTTGGGAACGGAACATTTATGAGGTGCGCCAGAAAAAGTTGATCTTCGAGGGCGAGAGGCGAATGGACTGGAACATGCGTGTAGTTCTAAGTAAAGCCTAAAGAAACCTTACTCAATCAATGATTTCGTTTAAGTACATTATTATACACATTATAATGATAGCATGTAATTTTTTGTTCAAATTTTAGCAAGACGTCGACCACTTCATCGTACATGTATGCATGCCCTATTCTTAAAATCACCTTGGAAAATAAAGTTTAATAAATCACTATAGGCAAGTTTCCTTACCAAATAAAGCCACTAAAAAGGATAAATTTTCAGGCGGTCTGCCATTCGTCCGGCCATTTTTCGGATTTATGTCTATGGTGACCTAATTAAGTACCGCGTCTATAATTTTATATAAACTATATATGCATTCGCAGCAATTAGACGCAGACACAAGTCTGATGAATGACTGAGTTAGTTGTGTTAGGTACTGGAACAAAACCCAACATCTGTTCTATTAACCGATTGCGCACGTTAAAAATGCGCATAGTATTGTACGCACAGATCGTATCGACGCGCGCAGGGGAAGGGACAGAATTCCGCAAGGACTACCTTCACCTGACCTAGCCGGCGGTATTCCTTAGGACAGAATGGAGTGAGGAGCGATATCGCCTAAACTATTCTTTAGCTACGGTTCTTTCGGTTAGCGTTAGTCAGTAGAATAGAAAAGATTACATGGGGTGACGAAAAATCAGGTGGCTTACACGCCACTCACGTTATTTGAAGTAAAAATATAAACGTTATTAGCAGTTCTTCTTTGTGTATAGGTATATAGGTACCTTATAAATTAATAATGGCAACAACTATTCATTTCTAATCAATCTAAATGATGATGTTGAGTAATCGCCATAGTTTTCTCTCAACAATTGATCAATCCCCGGCTCTAGAATACGCAGTTGCTTTTAATTTATTATGTAGGCCTTTGGTTCACTATGAATTGAATTCGACTGACTTGTTTTACCTGATTCCAGTTTTAATTAATTAACAATTTAATTCGCTAGAATTAATCACGTCTAAAACTTTAAGCTGCGTGTACTCACACATATATTATGGGGCATTAATTAATCATCTAGATAAAAAGAAGTAAAAGAGCCACCAGTTTAAAACACGCTGGTGATACGTTTCCGTGGCCGAAATGTACCGCGTCGTATACGTCATGTTTGATGGAACATGATTTTAATAGGACGCGTGTATGGTCCATAATCGCGCGTAATTAAGCTTCGTTGTGGCTGATCCTTAACAGAAATATATAGTTATCTAGTTTTTTGTTTAGATAGAGGCTACTCTATCTAAACAAAAAACTAGATAACTATATCTTTATTTTACTAGTCAAAGATGTATATGATGTCAGTTTGTGCAATGTTCATATCTAGGGGCACGGCAGTGCCCCCGCCAAGTCGAGCAAAACAAAGGCACGGCCGTACCATCCTTTTCTCGAAGCCATTCAGGCCATTTTCAGCCTCCTGTAATTTTGTACTGGCTAAAGCTAGAACCCTGAAATTTCAGGAATATATAGGGCACAATAAGACTTATATATATTCTCAATATCATTCAATTTGAACGTGTAGTTTAAGAACTATTGCATGTCAAAGTTTCTTAGTTTTGTCACTGACTCACTGATCATCATAATTCTAAGGTATTTCTAGCAGACCTACAAGCTCCAAATTTTAAACATAGTTAGTTTTTAGCCTATCAAGTCCTTAAAAACCTAAATATGTTGTAATTTTATTCACAACTGCACACATAATTTTGTAATCCTATACAAATACATGCGATTACAAAGTTAGTTTTGCAGTTCAAATTGAAAAGAATGGATTGGAATGTAATAATTAAAGGAAGAACACTTACAAAAAGAAATAAGATCCCATCAAAAACATTACATGTAAAAAAGATGCAAGTCTCGCAACGCAGTTCTCATACAACAAAAAAGTTTTGAGATGTAAAGTTAAAACAAGTCAGTACCGGGGGGGTTTCAACAGAACTCGATTTCCACCGACTTGCCTATTATTTAACCGTGGAGGAACACATTTTATAGATCTAATAATAGGCAAGTCGGTGGAAATCGAGTTCTGTTGATACCCCCCCGGTGCTGATTTGGTTTAACTTTACATCTCAAAACTTTTTTGTTGTAGGAGAACTGCGTTGCGAGACTTGCATCTTTTTTACATGTAATGTTTTTGATGGGATTGGTTATTATAGCGGACAGACCAAAAAAAAATCACTAACTGGTTTCACTCAAAATTTCAAAAAGTAAATATCGTCGGGCCATAATAATTAGCGATAATGTCATATTAAAATTTTATGTGAAGCGTGCAAATGTTGCGAAATAATTAAATTCTGAGTCATCCATTGAGAGGAGTCAACAAACGTATGATCACCAGTTGCACGGTTAAATGAATGCCACCGAGTATTATCTGCGAGGCCTTAGTTGCCGAAACATTAATATTATGTTAAATTGTCGCGAATTTAAACTGTTAAATGTTTATTAGAATTAATAACTGATATTGCGATAATGCTTCCCTTGCGGGTAATTTATTTGACCACTGATACTAAGTTACTGTTATTCGAGCTAACATAGTATACAATATTTTGAACCGTACAAACATAGTTTACAAGGCAATATAGATACCCAAGACCACAATCGTATTAATTATATTATATTTCCAATGAAATAGTTACTTCATGTTTTGTCTTGTATGGTACTAAAAAACCGTTTGTCTCGTAATTATGACGACTTTGGTGTAGATAGATTTGATAGGTGTCTCATGTATACGTCTCAAAATGTCTAGTAACTATATCATTGGTCTAAATCTCAAAACTATTACAATTCAAATCACTATATTTAAACGTTCAGCAACAGAGAAAACATATCACTTTTTTTTGGCAGGCGTGTAAAAAGAAAGACAGATAGATTACTATACTATGGGAGAGTGGCATATTTTCTCTGAAGTTGAAAATGCATGCCAAATTTCATACAAATCTGCGTTTGTATGTATGTATAAACAGCAGCCCTACTTAACAAACAGTTACCTAAATCGAGTTCATAGAAACCATGGAAATGATTTTTCAATGAGCGGACCATTGAAACGTGTCCCCTCCCCCCCGGAGGACCCGAATGTCCTGGTTTAACATCACTCAGACCTTGCTCGGGTTCAGCTAAGTTTCTTGCCTGAGTCTTCTTAGCTGGGCTAGGTTTAGCGAACCGGCAACTAAAACTCCCTTAGTTCGATTCACACACTCACATAAGAACAGGTTGATCCACTTCAACCATCCCGCTGGTCCATTGCTCACTTTTAACAACCAGCGTAACTTCAAGGTGGCTCTGGCCTAGCGACCTGGTTCGACCCCAAGCGCTATGGCCGCCACCTAGTCCGACCCTCTCTCTAAAGGGAACCGGGACTGGCGACTTGGTTCGACTCCAAGCGCCCCCCGGCCTCCCCAAGGTGGCCCGGCCAGCGACCCGGTTCAACCCCAGGGAACGGCCCCCACCTGGTACGACTTTTGCCTCGCCCAATAAGGGTTGCAAGTGTCAGGTTTCAAAAAAAAAGCATAGACTGATGACTTTGGGCGGAGGCTTGGGAGCTCGTTCTCGTCACTATTCCTTTAATATCACCATAATGTAACCAACACCACGGTACTCTCATAACTGCCTGTATATTACAGTTAATCATTGAAACATTTACGAGCAGCCAAGATAGAGTAAATCTAAGATACGTGCGTTCCTACTGATTATCTAAAGGGTTTTTATTTCATAAATGATCTTGCGTTGGAATGTGGGCGTAATATTTTGTTTATTAGACTCCATTTTTAAGTAGTATCGTAAGTACTCTTTGTCAGTGTTTTGTTGAGAGAGTTTTTAATACCCAAATATCAGTGGCGTGGCGTAGAGGATAGCCTTGGGCAATGGTGCAGATTTGGCGTACATTTTCCTTAAGAACTGTAGAATAAGGTGCTCACATGCCTGATATTAGGCAAGCCGGTAGGAATCGAGTTCTTTGGACGCCACGCTACTGCTAAATATATAAAATTATATAGAGCGTCGTCTTTAGTTTTTTTCTCGTAGTCTTATTCGAAATTAACATTTCTTACGTTTTACAAGTTTTATGGATTTTTCAAGGCTGTCTTTGTCGGCAAAATTCACTTTCAAAGTATAGTTAACATAGTCTTTGATCACGCTAGGCATCTTTTTAATTTAAGGAGTGACGTATAATTAATATAAAGTCAAAATATGTGCATATATACAGGGTGTTCGCGAGGAACCCGCATAAATTTACCAGCATATATAAATTTGCCGAAACCAACAGCATTCCTCGTTTCTCAACTTCCCCAAACCAAGACGGCATAAGCCCTTAAAATTTAAAGAAATGACTTTCATTATTAAACGTTTTTGCCGCCATATTCTATCACCATCTGTCCGAAACCCTTGCTGCCATGTGTCCAGTGATTGTTAAAAAATATGCCCATAGACAATAGAGAGAGATTTATAACTTTTTAAACATCTGGTCGGTACCTGGACCCGCGGCAACGAAGGCCGGATGGTATAATTACTTAGCGTGATACAATTTTGTTAGCTATTTATCTACCCGTATCTGAACATGAATGTTCATCTTCATTTGTAATGATAAAAATTAAATATATTTTCACATTTTTTTAAGAACATTTGTAAACTGCTCTTCTATCTCATTTGTTACCTTTGTACATAGCCACTGATTTTTAAATTGGTTCTGTGTTGTTAGTGGTAATTACAGTTATAGTGATGATGTTCCAATACCGGTACCAGTAGTGTGCTACCAATACCGGTATCCTAATCATTATACAGCTTTTTTCCGTTTCTTTCGAGGTACGCTATTGACCATAATAACCCTTGCGACATTTTACTAAAACTATATTAAAATGCAGAAGTTACTAGTTAATGTTGCTATAAATGTTACTTTAAACATAACGATATAGGTCCCACAAATCAGTGGGTGCTACATATATTTACGTCGTGCAACTTAAAATAATCTCCGCTTTGTCACATTTTATCTCAATTAAAAAACTTCTTAACCACATGCCTGGGAGTTTAACCATTACTCGCACACGCAAATTTATCGACAAAGTAAAGTCTCTGATAAAGAATGCATTACATACCCCGCACGGATCTTCAGTCAAATTTCATCAAGCAAGCACATACAAAAAACGATTGCGCGCCATTTCGATAAGATCTAGAATCAAATGACAAAACGTAGAGAGTAGAGGCCAAGCAAGCTGAGGCCGGTATACCTAATTTAAATCAGCGAATACCTAAAATAACTTTAAAACTTCAGATGCCTCCAAATTCCCTTAAGTAATTAACTTGATTAATTTCCAGATACGTAAAAATGTTTTAACGCATGACACGTGCCATTTGCATATGGCGTTCACGGGATAAGCGTGCTTGTTGGTATGTGTTTACGGACTATAATTGCTTAGACATGCCAGCACTTTTATGTCATCGAACAGCGGTGATCATGCTGCGTATGATTTCGATAATGCATATGCACGTAATAAGAGTGCGGATGATTTGTGGAAAGCCAAATTGTAATTTTGTAATTAATATATTATGACTTCTGAAATTATAGCCCCTAGTTTATAACATCTCATCTGCGTAACTATATAACTTCTATTGTATTTTAGCGCAATATTAAAACGCAAAACAAATTTTTGGAGAATGATTGGCATGAATCTACTTACGTACTTGTGCAATTACAGGAACACAATAAATAAAGGACGGCTTTGCTATGTAGTGGGGCAGTTGATTTACTAAGAACATTTTATATAGATTAACAAAATGTTGGAAAATAATCAGCGAAAATTTGTTCAAAATAGAATGTGACTATTGGAGATGCGGTGGATGTTTTATATGCATGGAGTTGGAACCAACAATTAATAAAAACTTCCTTGACAACCATACATTTTATAGGTACCAATTTGTCAAATCATACATGTATTAAGAAAAATGAATAAAATGACGCACTTCAATTAGTCGTTCAAGCAACACTGTCAGCCGATTGCATCGCGACACATGACGCCTTGATGTTTTTACTCTTTTAATTAAAAAAGGAAAAAAGATAAACGCCCAGATATCACCTGCCGATGCCAAGGTGTAGATTTACCAACCCTAAATACTGAACCTTTCTTTAATTACCGCCTTACTTAGGATCTGTCGTCGGATTTCGATAGGCAATTTAGATATGAGAGGTTTGTAATGTTTTTAATGAGATATGTGGTTAATGTGACTATACGTACTGATGTCAAATATAGAATTGATAACATAACAAGTATACGATGAAGAAAGCTAGTTGGGTGGATTTCAGAGCGTTTCAATCGCCGTCACGTCATCACCAATCCCGAAATTTTGACGATTCTCTTTAAGAATGTGTCCCTCTATTTTTATAAAATCCGAAAATAGTAACTCCTTTTTTCATGTTTTGATCAAATGCTATGTAATTTTTTAAAAGATGTCATCATAATATCGACATTACTGATGACGGCGTTTTAAACGCTCAGAAATCCACCCAGTTGCGACTTCCATTGCGATATTCAAAATTGACTCATATTTACCGCGTTTTTAAAGAACTCTTTTTAATTTTTTTTCCTGAATGGAATTTGCAACGGTTGCATAAAAAACTTTAGTTTACATTTTCTTTGCAAGAAAAAGGACATAAATACTTAATCTGGAACAGCTCATGGCAAGTCACCGGCGAGCACCCAAGAAGACGTAGCTGAGATGGTCTGATGAAATCCGTTCACGGTGGACACCAAATTATGTACGAGTAGGTAGGTATATGGATTGATGAAACCGGCTGGACGCTGGACACCAAGTTACATAATTTTTTCAAATCTACTTTAAGCTACATCATGGTCTCATAAACAGTTCTAGGTAGTGCACCACCATCAAATCCAGAACTTAACAACGAGGTAACCACGACCCTCAGTAATTAAATCTTCGACGCAAGGAGGATCCTGCGAATACGAATATTACGAAAGGTACTCACAGCATTAATAGTTGAATAACGACACGTTACTTTTTAAATACAGCGTGTGAAACAAATAAAACTAATACAGTATAAAACCAACTTAACTTTGTTAACGGTTTGGTAGTATCCTATTCGTCTTAGATTTTATTGTCTATAATAACAGCTGTTGGTAGCTGATATCATTTTAATGTGGTACTTTTAACTATTATAAGAACGAATGTCCATTTGCAGGAGGATGCGAAAAAAAATCGCGTGCAAAATCCAGTTTGATGGATTTGTTCATTATGTAGTAATCGAATGGGATGGGAATCATTTTCAATACGAGTATCGACGACTACCGCACCGCACCAATTGGTTGCATTTGTACATAGGTTTGTTCAATATTAACTTTTCCTTGACTTTACATTTCTGACCAAGATTCGAACTCTACAGAGTAATCTTTGGCTTTAAAATCTCATGTTCGAGGTTCCTTGATGGTGTATGTATTTCAAACCAATTTTATCACTACTTCAAAACTGCATATGTTATCTGTACCTATCATGGTATTAAGGGCAATGTATATTTTCGACTTCATGTCGTCTGGAAGAAATCTTGCAGAAAGCGCTCGCGCAGACAGCTGCACCACAGAATATATATATTACTGTGGCTGCACCGAATGGATTCGTAAAAAGATAAAACTTTATGTTTCGTCGATACACGTGGCTCAAACTGTACTCGTACTACAAGAACTAACGTGGATATGCTAAAAAGTCATATTTTTAGGGTTCCATACCTCATAAGGAAAAACGGAACCCTTATAGGATCACTCGTGAGTCTGTTTGTCTGTCTGTCTGTCTGTCACAGTCAATTTGCTCCGAAAGTACTGGTCCGATTGGGTTGAAATTTGGTACATATATTAAGGTTAATGACCCAAATACGAACATGTCACGAAAAAATATGAATTTTAATCATGTCAATTAGAAAATTTAAAAAAAGTTAACGAACTATATCGTGTGACATATTAAAGGAAAGGGCTCACTGTGAGAATCCCAAATATATATTTTTATAAATTTTATAAATATAAATAAATAAATTGCAATATTTTTAGGTTTTGCATGACATGATAGGCTAACAGCTAACTATGTTTAAAATTTGGAGCTTGTGGGTCTGATAGAAGTACCTTAAAATTATGATGATCATCAGTCAGTGACAAAATTAAGGAACTTTGACGTGCAATAGTTTTTAAACTAGGAACACATTGCCTGCCGTGCCGTGCCCTCAGATATACATACGAAGAATTACAAAATAATATAAGAATACCCACACATGTCCGATGAATCCACAGCATCTCTGGACAGCTGTATCAGAGAATGTCCAATCCAATCACGAGACAGTAAAACATTTCAGTGCCGCGTAATTAGATCGTCTAGCTGTCATTACCACGTTTTATAGTGCAGTTCCGTCTTTTACGAGTTACGACTTCGCTTTATTTTAGTGAAATTTAGGTTCTAAATAAACCGATGGCTAATTATTTTCTCAACGGGAGCAAAATAAAGGCTTTAAAATGATTTGGCGCCATAGTATATTAATGTGAAATTGGGCACAGGTCGTCGCCAGCGCCACCAAAACGGGTGGACACTGGACACAGAAAGTGTGTTACCGTTTTTATGGAAGGCTTCCGGAGGAATCTGTGATCAGCACTAGAGTTGGAAATAATGTCATTTTTCTGTGTAAACGACAGATACTCTAATTGAATTTTTTGAAACGATATAAATACCTGTCACAAACCATTTAATTATATATTCCAATCGCGAAAGTATAAAGTGTTAGGTACATATATGGTTGAACTGCCCATAATGGTAACATGGTTTTTATGGTTCTACCTGCCGTACCTGGTTTAGTCGTGAGCATATGTGATGGATAAACAATCTGAAGACACCAACAGATGCGCGCGCATACGGTATCTGTGAGGAGAGGATCTTTATCACAAAGCACCTAACGGGCATACATCTGCCGGCAGACTCCCACACCCCGTCGAGTCACGGGCGTAAGCGGGTTTCAACCACGGCCCTTTCTAACACCAGTAAGAACGCTGACTAATGAGCGGAAATATAAAGGCAGTTTTCTGAGTTAGAGCGCCGAATTTATAATTTACAATATGAGGTATGAAAAAAATCTACAGGTTGAAAAACTAGATGAATCGGCCAAGTAGGTGCGTTGGTAATCTGATAGCGTAATGAAAAGTATGGCTGTCAAGTGCTTTGCCTTTGAAATAGCTTATTTTTCAACATTGCACGCATTGTATAATTCCGTTGGTTTTATGTCCATATAAATATTGGTCTAGTCATCTACTTATATATGACGTAAAAGTATTACACGTTAAGATTGGAGTTCATGTATGCGTCAAGGTTATAATTATAACCAATGAGATTATATTCTCGCTACATCTCAAGCCTTGGTCCCACAAACGCCGTACTCTTCCAAAGGGTTGGTACAACTACAAGGTGCGCTTACGGCGGTCCGCGGTTTTTTGGCGACAAGTTGAAGAAAGGTGCGTATTGTGTGTGTGAGACTACGAGTAAATGTCACCTGTGCTATTTGTATCGTAATTATTGACATTTTCCATCCTAAAGTTCACATCGGGGTGTGTGTAAAAATTGGTAGGAGTATTTATGAATGAAAATGAAAATGAAAAAATGTTTATTTCGGTTTTATACAATATTTTACAACAAGTAAGGTTGGAGCCTCCTATTAAGCATTCCATTATGCTTGTGTCAGGAGACACCGCTCTTCCAAAAACAAGAAGTGATAGTAAAACCTTATAAAACAGTATTTACTAAGGCTAAATAGTACTAATAGCTACAAGACAATTTCGAAAATTAGATATCAAATATTATATAATATACACATATACATATATATTCATAAATATATATATTATTTTTTATATATATAGTTACCTGCGTTTTACTTATAATGCTAATGTGTGTGTGTGTGTGTGTTTTGTTAGGACATGTACAAGTTATTAAATTATGCATATAAAAATCTAAAATTATTTAAGTCAGAAAGGACAGGAGTGACTCTGATTCAGCGTAAGTTAGATTTTTTACCCATGCCATTAAAACTTTTTTACAAAGATGTTGTTGAAGAGGGTAAATTTTAATTTTTTCATTAATACGGTTGTATAAGAATGCTGACAGAGAGCCAAATTGCTTACGAGCAAATATCGATTTAAAAGTAGGAATGGGAGCAACTCTATCCTTCCTTCTACGGGTATGGGTTTGTGGGTGAAACTCCAGGGATTTATGTAATTTTAAGGTAGTGCTTACAATATATAGTCTGCGCATGGATAATAGCTCACAATCTCTACAGAGTTCCGTAGTTGGGTATCTGAAAGGTTTAGAGAATATTACCTTGAGTAGACATCTCTGTGCTCTCTCTATCTCTATGAACTTGGTTTTGTTTGCCCCTCCCCAGACTGGTATACAGTAGGTCATGATGGGTTGAGCTAAGGCGATATAGAGTGTCTTAAGTAGCTGATTGGATGCAACATGTTTTAGCACTTTAAAAATCCAGACCAGCTTCCTAATACGTCCGTTTAAGTGTTCAATATGAACATGCCATGACAACCTCTGGTCAATGATAATCCCAAGGTACTTTAACGAGGATACTTTTTCTATGACAGTACACTTACAGCTATCAATGATGACTTGGTTACAGTTATGTATTTTTAACTTGAGATTTGTCGGAGGCTGTGTATTTCCATATTTCGAGAAGCACATGTAGTATGTCTTTGAGGCATTTAATGTGAGTAAGTTGCGCATTAGCCAGTGGTAGATCAAAACTAGCCCTGACTCAGCCTTTGCGTAAACTGCTTCCCAAGTCCTGTCCTGGAAAAAAACCACTGTGTCGTCAGCATATGAAAATACACTTCCTCCATGTGTAGTAAGATTTGTCAAGTCATTGATATAAGTTAAAAATAATGTAGGGCCTAGTACACTCCCCTGAGGCACACCAAACTCAATATGTTGCTCATGGCTTATAACGTTGTCGATTTTAACATGAATAAGTGCCTATAACGGGATAGTTTATTAAAAGAATCTGTAGTTTAATTTTAATGATATGGTGTCTTGTAAGCAGTACGAATGGCCTTAATTCTTTTTGTTGTGTCAGTGTAAAAATAGAAATAATACTATCCGTACTTAATCTGGTCTATGCTTAAGTAACAGTAATATAACTGTCTTATTGTATAAAACAAATAAGGCAGTCAAATGGACACAAATCGTAAATAAATGCACAATGGGTCCAGCTTTGATAAATTGCATACAGGTCACAACAGAGTAAATACATCATAGTACGCCATTGTTTTCAATTTTCAATACGCAACAAAAAGGCTTGTAGAGGTAGGTAGTTAACTTAGCAGTTGTCTATATCATCCGATAATTATCGTTATTAATCCTTGTCAAAGTGTTAGCATAAAAACTGCCATATTTACCTACTTTAAAAGTGGCGGCGAATTAAAACTACTGTATTATTTTGTTCAAAATATTACAGTAGTGGGAAAGCAATTTAAATAAATTAACAGTTTACAAAAATACCTATGCAAAAGTCGGTAAAAGACAACTGAAAAAAGGTCGGCACAAATTTGAACAAGATTCCTCAGACTTTACAATCTGCAAACAATATTCGGCATATTGTTTTAATACCAGCTGCTTGTCAAACATTGATAAATAGCCCTCAAAAATAGCTAGAAAATGCGAAAAAACAATAAACATGCGACACTAATCACTCGCTGCCGATTTTTAAACGGATGCAAGATCCGAACGGAAATTGGTACCTTTTTATGTTTACAAACATAAGAAATACTTACGTGCTACCCCTTAGAACTTTAAGATTATAGTGTAGAGATCGTTATTCAACATTTTTATGTTTAGAAGAAACTAGCTTTAGATTGTCATGACGTAGTAAAAATTTTTAAACACAAAAAGTAAGGTGATTTCCTAAGTTTTGTAGGTCACTTTTTTGTTATCAATATATGCAGATGTGTTGTTAAAAATATATGTCTCGGCAGATGCACGAAAAAGGACCTTGAAGATGTTTGGCGAAAAAACGTACCACCTTTGGTTTTTTATTGAAAAAGATATGGTGATAAAAATTGAGCGCAGTAGCCGTTTTTTTATCGGCAGATGTGATTTCTGTTAATTAAATATTTTTGACGATACCACTGTCATTTTACGGCCAAATTCGTTTGAAGAAATAGCGGTAGTCTCACAGTTTCTATAAAAGGATTAATTTAAGTGTTCAAATACCAAATGTAGAGTAGAGAGAGAAGTAAAGTAGATCTGAACTTTACTGTCAAGGATTCTCTCAAAAATTGTCTGGCACTTTATCCTCACTATATAGCACGATGCTCTACTTTATGACGCAATTATGGTCGTATAAAAGTTTCTGCGATATGTAATGTCGAATAATTCAGTCTGGCATGTCTTTGTTAGTAGAACGTTGTCTCTATTTTCAGTCCATGTCTGACTGCACAATTGTCGGTGCTATAAATCCGTCATAAAGTAAAGCAACAGTACAATTTGATGAATTTGCTTCCTTTTATAACAATAATTAAAATCTCAAATTAATTAGTTTGTTTCTATTTTGTTACCGCTAAGTATACAGTGTCTATGAAATGACATAATTTTTCGCTATTTCTTGGATAAGTCAATTGCACGAAAGTGTCATTAGACATAAAGAAAATGGCACCTTGACTATGTGTAAACAAAACAAACAGATCGACTTCAACTCATGCGAACTCCAAATGACTGTAATAATGAAACTAACCACGGTTTTAAATAAAAACCTTAAATAAGGGTCCGAATCAAATTAAATGAGAGTGGACATCTTTACCCTGGAGCCAAATTACGCTTCGGACACGCGTCCGAAGATACACGAAGGCATCCGAAAATTTACGAAGATCATCGCCAAAACATTTACAAACGACCCAACAAACCAATTGAAACCTTAATTTCATCATCGTTGAGTTGACTTGCGAACGTAGGTGTGGTTTTGTTAAAGCAGATGTGCTTCACACAGTTTTTCGAGAAACTTTTGTAACATTATTAAGATTTTTTTCTCAAGAAAGGCATATGCAGTTGTAAGAGGTCTGCCAGGTAAGGCAGATGCTTTCTAGGCTCGGTCACTTTGTGTCTTCCGGTTGGGAATTAGATGGACTCAAGTGGTCGAGTTTAAAATTGGACTGCATCTTCCGCAGTGAAGAGTTCGTATGGAGTAGGTATGGAGGCGAGTGTTATGTTTCGAGCCGCCCCGCAAGTAGAAGAAGCATTAAATGTAACGTAAAATTGAAATCATTCAGATAAGACAGAAGCGCCGCAAGAAAACTTACGGACTGTCTTATTTTAAATAATTATACATAGAGTATTTTGTTTCAAATTACGTTCTTTGTAAAAAAAAAACAGTTCACTAAGTGTAAATCATTAATAAAAAATCATTAATTGTAAATCATTAATTATAGATAAATTTTTGGCTTTTGTTTTTCCTCTTAAAATGTCCAAGTAATAGTGTTGGTTTTGATTACAAAATGCTAATGTGCATAGTTTAAAAGTCGATTGTTTCTTCGATGTTGGGTTCTACAAAAAAATATCAGTAAGGAAATTCAAATAAGTAATTTATGAACGTCATTATTGAATGAGTAAAATGTATTCGACCCTTGGGATTCATAAGGCGTATTGAAAAGTGTCGCCAAAAGCTTTGTAAGCTTTAACTTTGTATTGCGTATTGACTTTTCATATTAGATTTTTACCTAAGCTTTTTATAAATTCGCCCACGTATTTTCGCTTAAAATATTATCACCTAGAAAATGATGTAATAAGTTAAAGTCTTTTGCTCATTATTGAATAAGAAATACATATTATTCTTAGTTAACTGTTCTTTGGAATCGTTTTCATTGAAATGGCATGATTCTCCGCACGATTATTCTTATGAGAAAACAAACTGGACGCAATAAGGCCGCTCTTGGCTGCCCGTCTTACTTCGTCGATCCAACGTCTGCCGCCATCTTTTTCACCCGAACCCATAGACAACGTGTCAAGATTTTTTCCTCCGGCACGTACCAAATGTTGCACCGGCAGGCAGCTGTGCGCGAGCTTGCGAATTTTCGCCTCACTTCGCACAGATGCCATTGCGCACATCACCGCGACAAGGTCGCAACTCCATGAACCGAACCCTAAGTTACAACCTTGTCATATTAAGATGTTTAAAAATATACAGTTTGAGTAAATTGTAAGGAATGTCTTGGCTTAATTAGACTCAAGTGCGCATGCGTTTATTTGTTACCGTTACTTAGTGTGTATGAAAGGTAAATAAACAATGAAATTATCGTTTTGTTGAAACATATGTCAGAGCGTCAATTTTGTAAAAATATCATACTGTATGGATATTGTGACATATGTTGTTTATTAAAACTAAAAATATGGACAAATTTAGTTCTTAATGTTTCAGAGTTCAGAAGTTTTCAAACATTGCAGCAGCCGTAACGGTTTTAAAACTATGATTGTTTTTTATGTAATACGATATAATTAAATAGGGTCAGTTCGGGTTCATTTTGCACTGACATTAGTGATGACGATGATCTTGCATTTGACTCCAGATTAAATCCTCGATCGATGCCATAATTCCGTCATGGGACTTCGCTTAATTTACAAACGTCACCCCTATTGTCAATCCCATTACTCTTAGTAAAACAAATTAAAATTAAAGTTCAAAATTGTTCTCAATAATTAAACCTACTCACCTCCTCAGCGTCAATCGTGAGGATGCGTAAATCATTGATAATGTGCAGTCCTGACGTTTCCCACCGAGCTTTCCTGAACTGAATACTAAATGCTAGGACATCATGGTATTATCAATGCCATTTGCGCTAAATTTATCCGTATACCCATGCAGTAAGGTCGTTTTTGTATCAGTGTCGAATAAGATCCTATTGTGCGAAAGTAATCTTTCGGTATATGTAGCGGCAAGTCAGAATTATTTAAATGTCGTGTATATTAATTTTATTTGTTTGACTTCAAACCTTAAATCCAGGAGGTAAAGCATTTTTTTAACCGTGTTGTGTACTGAGATAGTAGTTTGCTAAAGTCGTGCTTAGGTGTGTAACGGTGGGTGAAAATGCCCATAGAGATCCACGGAACCACAGACCGAACGTTGAGTGGCAGTGACGAAGCTTAGGTCTTGCGAGGAATCTAACTTAGTTGCAAAACACGACTTTGAAATGGAACCTGCGATTACCTTGGTCGTTATGGTTAACCTAACCTAACCTTACCACTTATATGATGATAACGACTAGAAGAGAGCTTCTAGTCGTTATCATCAAACAATTAAAAAATATCTGGTGAAATTATGTTTCTTGCTTGTTTTTATTTCGAGTAGTAACGGAGTGACGTAGGTATTGACGTATTTTTTGCATGGAGATTTGCCGTGTTAGTGGAATAGGCCGTTATTTGTAACAATAATATGGACTAGTACGGCAGTGATTTCGACATTACATTACAGTGACCTTATTTGAAAAAAATAGTTGCAAAGGATAACAAAATACTGAATCCGAGCGATGCAGGCAATATTGGCGCCCTTTGGGTGGCTTATGTGCAGCAGTGGGTTCTTTTAGTTGAAGATAATGAAGTCAAATGCGTTTACTAATACACAGGCGATGATACTGCAGGAAAACCTAGTTGGTTATACCTACACAAACCACTAAACACACCTACAAATTTCCCACCATTTACATTCAACTAGACAACTATTTGAATGCCATCTAGGTTGGTGGTCTTAAAATCTAAAAGAAACACGTTAGCTAAACTAATTAAAAACTTTTGTCAAGCTTGTCAAGTGATACCTATCGTATGGACGACTAATTGATCCGCTCTACCCAAACAAGACGTGTTATGTACACATATTGAGTGCCAATATTAATATTTGCCGTGTGAGGCAAAGTTTGACAAACGAATGGGCTGGCTGGCCGACACGTATGAACGGAATTGACAGTTGAGAGATTTTCTCGTCGCTGAATATAATTTTTAATGAGTAAGTACATAACATAGTAATAATAGGATTCCCTATAACTCTATTATTCATACTCACATCTAAGTAATAAATCTTAACTGTAAGTTTACGTAAAGACTGTCAACTTTGTTGTTGAAATTCCTTCATTTTTATTGCGACTTTTTGATCCATAAGGCGATATCGTACAGTCAAGGAATTTAATTTCCTACCCTTTTCATTGACATGTTGTTAAGCATTCACAATGCATTAAGGTCGAAATTTCTATTTCAGTAATAGTATTTAAATGTCAATACGTATTATTTGTCACTGCATATTAAAGATATCCTCTTTGCGAAGTCATTTGCTCATCTAATTACGAATACGTGTCAGTTGATGCCAGTGTCAATCGAGAACATTTTAAAATAATTCCGAATCCAGATTCCGGAAAGTCTACCACAAACGTCGATAATCTAAATTTCGTTATCTGCGTTCCTTTCATTCGAATATTGTAAGAGCGAGAAAGATGGACTTTCTTCGAATTTCGATTCCGCGGTTGTCGACCTTTTTTGATAGTGCCTTGACGTTCCAAATTTCAGTTCACCATGTCAACGTTGTTAATATGTTACCTAGTTACTGACACAAAACAATGTGTGATATGTCAAAGTAACGTCGTAGTCTAGCTAGCTCTTATGATGACAGTATGCTATACGATATTGGACCTTAGGTGGGTTGGAAATTAAATTCCTTGACTGTACCATTTACATATACACATAGAACCAAATGAAATTGGATAATTAAATGGAGTTATAATAATTAAACAGATTGAGCAACAAAAATGCACTTTAGATGTTGTGCGTTTTATTTTTGGGTAGCAAGCTCTATTAATTCGATTCTGGTTTTTGACGTGCCAAAGGTTCCTAAATATAAGTAGAACAACCGTTTTATATATTTTTTTATTTATGAAATCAAATTAAGGACTCAATATAATTTGAATAAGAATATAGAATCCCGTTCCTACCGGTGCTTCTACCAAATATTAGTACAAGCTTCTGGTGTAGATTACACGCTATGACTATTTACTGATCATCTCATATCAAATGGATGTAAAACAATACCACAGTTTGTTAGTAATTCTATATTTGTAGTCAACGAGATGATTGATTCACATCACGACCCAATCCGAATGATAATTTGTAATGAGCTTGACAAATTATAGATTGTTGCGTCATAATACTCGAAGCTTTGTTTGACGTCAACTTTTTTCCCACAGTCGTACGTTTTTGAATGAAAATTGGGTAATTTGTCAAAATCGAGGTATCCTTGAAGATTGCACAATACTAAGCGTTTAGCCGTTGCCGATCGCAGCCAAGGTAAATGTATTATTTACTTGTATATTTTTTTGTGGTAATAAGGTATGATTTACAAAATTATACATTAATATTTTTAGTAGTGACAAGAGTATTCCTCCCTCGGGAATCGCGCATGTTTTTGCTTTGCAGTACTTAATAGTTATGATGGTATTATAAACAAATAAAATAAAATAATTTATTTCTGCAAGTAGGTCCTCAAGTAGGTGCAAGTAGGTCCTCCTTTTGTGAGTTAGTTTAACGATGAAGGACGAGTCTATTTTGGTTACAGTCTTTGACTTAATCACTTTCCAGTTCTTCCCTTACCTAATGATGATAATGTTCATAAATTTGCTTGGCTTGTCTCATTTCTCGTTTTTGACATGACCGTAAGAATATAAATAAACATGATATTTTTAAACAACATAAATAAATATTATAAAGACTACTCTTATATTCATCACACTTCCCAAAAATAGCCAACAAGTATCATGTTTTCGTAAAAAGAGCTACCTTTATTCAAATGGACAAAGGCTCTAAAAGTAATTTAATTTGTGGCAGAACTGGTTGTGTGCAAAAAATGCCTAAAGTTCAAAGAGCTATGTGTTTGTTTTTTATTTAATCCTCGAGGTCGGCGCAGGGTTTTGCCTCTAAGCTTGACACCGCTTGATTAAGGCTGAGGGTACATCAGGTGTCTCGAATGTTGGAGACATCAAGTAGGTATTCAACATTCCAAAACCGACACAGGTACCTAAGGTAGGTCTTATGTTACCTAAGTGTAACAACGCATTGTCCAACTGTAGAGCCAAAATATTATTGCAAGCAGAAATAAAGAATAGGTTTATTCAGATAAGTATCAGTCAGTCACTCAGTATCAGTAAAATCAATTCCAAAATTGTACTTATAAACCCTGAGGTCTAAGCTAAAATGCCTCTATGGTAATTGCACAGGCAGCTTACCCCAATTAATACTGAAACAACGGGCGGTGCGGACTCTACTTCTTAGGGTCTTAACACTACATGATTTTTTGTTAAAGACGGGTTCAGAAGTGTAAAGAAGAATGGCGCAATTGGAAAATACTACTTATCACTCCATAACGATCACTCTTTCGATACGGCTCAGCACCTAAAGGGGGGTAAGGATGTGTACTTTTATGAATGGGTTTTATGAATGAACTACCTCATGTCACCATGACTGCGTATGAAGACAACCTTGAGCTCAGTGTCCCTCAGGGCTTAGAAGCTTCGGTGACTCAGCCCGTCTCGTCTCGAGCGCTTGCGCAACTCGCACACAAACGAGCACCGTGTCTATTACACACACAATCAACACGACCCATTCTGCTTGGACGCTACACCGCGACACTTTTATTTTACGGCACCGACTTGTTTGCTGACTTGAAGCAGAAATGGAAGTGTTATAGCAAGTGCCATGGATGTATTTAATATTCGAATGTTAGTAAACTTAACTAAACACCTGTTTACATATGAACGTGTGTCTGTACGTGGATTTGATTGAGCCGTCTCGACGTATTTTTTCGTTGTAACAACTCACACGTCCAGTGTCGTAAGTGTTTAGTTTTTGAAGTTTGTTTTATTTTATTCGAGTGCATCAAGTACTTATTGAGAGTTTCGTGCTTATACTCGTAGACTTTTTCTTATAAACACGGCGATCACTTTTAAGTCACCAGTTCATATTTGTTTTATGTCTAGCACTTCGTACTTTATATTTTACGTCTATTGTTTTGTTTTGATATTACTATCTATACACGTAAGTAGATAAATCTTTTATATTGCAATTTTATATTGGTAATCTGTTATCAAATTACATATGCACATATGTGTAAAATCCATCGAAAGTTATACACACGAAAGAGAGTTCTGAACACAATAACAGGTTTATAAAAATAACTTGCGATGCCTGTAGGCAGCGCATTTGGCCCATTGATCCTTAAACTCTGGCCTTCTTCGAAGCCTCAAATAACTTCCGTCTTCGTACTGTAACGTGTATAATCGATGTTCTATTGTTTAATTTGCCACAAAAACCATTGTACCTACCTACAGGCTAATTGAAATTTATTCCTTGTTTATCTAAAGGATCATTAATCAAGTGGTTTTCTGGTTTAACGAAGTTATAGCGGTTTTAAATCAGCTTCCTTTCATATTATGTTGAGTTATGTACTGTACCTACTTGATGAATTCAAATTTCAGCTCTATTTTGATATGTTAACATCAAAACTCAAATATCAATATTTACCTTGAAATTGTGAAATCATTAAAGTAATTTCAATAAATCGAATAACTGACCGACTTACAGCTAGAGATAATATTTATATATCATTTGAAATCAAGGACAAATATCCAGCTCTGTCAATGCATTAAATTGATGAGGTTAAGAAACATTACGAGAATATAAAGATAATTTGAAGATGACCAGTGTTAGCGATGCGCCGAAAACAGAACAAGTTTAGTTTCTCAAACACAATCTAAGTAAAAGGCTGCAAAATTGGACTATTGCAGTCTGGGTTCCGACAGGCGATTATACTCGCGTATCAGACTTGGTTCCCACGACGCCGGCAAACGGGTTATTATTAAAACCTACTGCAATATACAAACAAATGTACACTCTATTAAAGCAAGGAAGCGTTGAATTTTCAATAACAGATGCATCAGCTACATCCTGCCACGTTTGTCTCAAAACCAACTCAATGTAATTAGCCTTACGGTTGCATTTCCTGTGACTGCCTAAAAGAAGAAGCTGACCAGAGAACACAATTTGAAATTCGTATTCGGATTCATCGGTGAAGGATTTTAAGTCCTCTCTCCGTTGTTTAAGAGCGGTTTAAGTAAAGTAGCGGTAAATTTTTGTTTTATAGACGCGATATAAGTAACATATTAATTGCACTGGTAACTGTGCAAGCGTGTATCGTGAACTTACTTGACTATTACTGTTTAACAGCTTATAAACCGTCTAAATGTTAGGTTTTAGTGATACAGTATGAGTTCAGATTACTCGGTTTCCAGTTGGCATTTCAAGATTGCAAGATATGGGAATAAAGAAGTTTTAATCCATATAAGTGCTCAAAAAATAGATTTCTGCTATTTAATTATCATCTTAAACTTAGTGTCGGTGTAAAATTCATATTGTGTAAGTAATAAAGGGAAATAGTGATGATTGCTCAATGATTAGGAACAAGTATACCTACAATAAGTGGTACTACCGATGTGCCTCACATTAAGGATTTAAGCACATACCTATCTACAGATAAATCCTTTTGAAGAAGAAGCTAAAACTGTTCCGGATTACTGGAGAATATTTTATATCACGCACCTGGTAACCGGGTAAGCAAACTGAAGTGGCAATGGGCAGGGCACATAGCTCGAAGAACCGATGGCCGTTGGGGCAGAAAGGTTCTCTAGGGGAGACCACTTACTGGCAAGCGCAGCGTGGGACGGCCACCTGCAAGGTGGTCGGATGATCTGTACCTCTAGCACAACTGTGAGTCGCGACAAAGAGTCCATAAACGGCAGTGGCGTGGCGTCCAAAGAACTCAATTCCCATCGGCTTGCCTAATATCAGGCATTTGACCACCTTATTCTAGCTCTTAAGGCAAATGTACCCCTAATCTGCACCGGCTTGCCCAAGGATATCTTTTACGCGACGCCACTGATAAATGGTACCTATTTCGTTCCACTCAATATAGTGCGACAGTGACAGGCTGACAGGCGATGCTCAGTCGCACGAGAAACGAAGTCGCGGCCAGTTATGCTAGACCACCTGGTTAGGGTTTGCTGGGACTCGCTGGATGCGAGTTGCTTCTATCCGGCCCATGTGGAAATCTATTGAGGAGGTCTGTGTCCAGCAGTGGACGTCGTATGGCTGAAATGATGATGATGATTTCTTTCATGATCCCTCAGGAGGTAGACCCACCAACCATGAATGCTGTCAATAACTATTAAGAACATCGGAGCAATATAAATCAATTTAAATGTATTATATTTATAGGATATAAATTGATAAGACTTCGAAAATACTATTAACAAGATTCTACATTGACAGGAAATGAAGGTTTATACAGGATGCCTCCAACGATGGGGCTTTAAATGTAAAGTTCTTTTCGCTAAACTGAGGTACTTTTGTTTTGCAATATCTTCAAATAACTTAATAAGTTAATTCATCCTCAAAGTTCAATTCTGAAAGCAGTGAAATCTCACTGTTCGTATGTTTGTACTTATGAGAAAAATACAATTAGGATTTGGCGTGATTTTAAAAAGTTGCAAAATGAAAGTAGCTCACATTAAGAAGTAGAAACGACGCTTTCATTTAAAGTCCTATTGTTAGAGGCATCCTGTATAGTGGAGGTACAGTTCTGATATTGACTTAAAAAGTGGAACTACTTTTTCGCGGAATTTCGATTGTGAATGGGTGGATAAGCATTTTATTTCGTTGCTAATAAGAACACGTCATAAAAATGGCTTCTCTGGCTTACCCTATATTTAAATATACAATTATTTGCTTCATAGTGTCCCTGAGAACGTCGCTTGGGTTATAATTACACTATTTTATTACCGATCATTTGGCTATCTTAAAAGGCAATTGTACAAATCAAGTGCCCGCGCAAAGTCTACAAAACTTGGCATTTAAATTTTTACTGCCCGTGTCTGTTAGTTTTTTTTGTGACAATATTTTGCTTCCCACAGGGTGAAATTGCTCGTTGTCAGATCCAAATCGCTATGATATTTATAGTCATCTTCAACCGACTTCAAAAAAGGTCACAATAACTAGGGTATACATTTTGTATTTCTTATATGACTCGATTTCGATGTTTTTTTTTAATTAATAGGTTAGAATTAGGGATGTAACGATACCGATAGAATTTGCTGTATGAAAAAAAATCTGCAAAAAGTAATTTCAATTACTGACTTAATTTATATATTGGTCTATCACCTTGTGCAATAATAATTACTATGTTAATTATATATCTGGTTCAAAATAAAATAAAAAAAAATTGTGAAAATGTCAATTTATTTATTTTTACTTAACACCTTCAAAGTTGACTCTCTGTTAAATATAGCCAAGTTTTAGGTATAATAAGGACGTACAAATAATAAATTTGAAGTTCATACTTCATTAGTTAGCTAAGATATCGGTATCCGTATCGCCGATAATTTACTACAAATATCGGTGTCGGTATCGTATCGGCAAAATTATGTATCGTTACATCCCTAGTTAGAATTATTGGAAGTCGGTTATTATGCTTTATTTTTTTAAATAGGTGTAGTGTATATAAACAACAAAGCACAAGTGAATTATACCTATTGTAAGTATCTATCCATGAATTAAATACCTATTATCAAATACACCGCTACTATCGCTACCTATCGCTATCGAAACTTAGTTTATTTACACATCATCATCGACATATACAGCCTACTTATAGGGAACGTGCACGACGAAGGTGCTGCCAACTGGTACCGCCAATCTAAATCATGTCCCCTCTCATGCTGAGGCCACATTGACGAAAACGCCGGTAATTTATCGCGATGAAGGACGATTAACGTCAGTGTAGCTACGACTTACTGGATTTGACATTGACACTTAGATATTGTCATTGACATTGACAGGGGTGATAGTTTCCTTTATTATCCACCCGTGTCTCTTTTGTCGTTTAGTGCTGCCACCTATAGTTCGTGCACGTTTCCTCATAAGGTCCACACGCACGTGTATGAAACGCTAATATTAAATAATTGTCACGCTGCCGTCATCTCTATTGCTAATGACTTTTCAAAATGGCAACTATTGGAACGGTGTTAAGCATTCAGACGTCTAATTCATTCATTCAGTGCCAAGCTCCCAAATTTCCATACAAAATGAACCCACTAGTCGGTTTCAGCATTTTGCATCAGTATTGTTTATAAGCGAAATTCATCAAATTTTTCAGTATTTTCGATACAATATATTCATTCAACTTTATTATTTTAAAGACATATAAAAGGTCGGGCGTAACCCATATAAGTAATAAAATATGATGTCGATAGATTGAGCCAGAATGGCCGGATTACTTTAGCTATAAAGAAAGAATTCGTATTCGTTAATTATATGGGTATTTTTAATGAATATTAAGGAGTATTTTTAATGAATTGCTTTTTGTATCGTTAAAACCTTCAAAACCCTCTCTCACGCTGCTCCGAGTCAATCATGTTATTTGCTACCTATATTTTCAAATAATTGTATGAGCAACTTTGAAAAACTAGAACATTTTGTCCCGACACTTCTGAGATTTTAAACCTACGAAAAATTATAAATTACAGAATACAGATAAATACAAACAGTACAATACTATTTACTTCGACAATCTGGAATATATAAATGCTTGACAACAAGTCATTAGCAGCTCGTTTTCCTTACAAGGCGTGACCATTATTAAATAACTTACAATAAACTGATTTCGAATAGCTAGTTTTTTTCCCGAGATGTGAATTATTCCGTTCTAAGAACATACATACGCAATTCCGCGTTCCTCGACCTAAGACAGTACGTGACTAGACGGGACAAGAGCGATGTTTAGCCTAAAAACACTTCGGACAAATCGGTTAAATATGGTAATTGTTTTGAGACATGCGCGTTGAGATAATGTCGTGCGACTGACGGGTGTACCTGAATTAAGCTAGATTGTGTCAAAAAACCATGATGGTTTTTTCGTAACCAGTAAGAAAGAAAGAAAGACAATAGTTTAATTTAGCATATAAAAAAATCTCGATACTTTAACCAGTTTCCGAAAAAAAAAACAGTTTTAATTTAAACAAAGTTATCCCGTCAGGGTTCCATTTTTAACTTTTGAGACCTCCGCACAATACCTCGAAGCACCGAGGTGGCTTCCAGAAGTCTTCGGCAATATCAAGTCCGCTAGGCTTTCTGAGTTGGGTGGCAAGAATCAACCCATCACGCAAAATAGGCGCATATAATAAGACGTTGAGTTCCGAAACACTAAAGAGCCCGTGTAAACCTATACCTTTTGAGGAATAAAAACAAAAAAAAACTTGACATTTACACACTAACCCGTGCCGTAGCAATGATTTTACATAAGCACTATAAATGGGAAACTATGTGCTCACTACGTACGTTCAGACAGGGATAGGCTTCTTATTAGGGTCCTGTGGGCACGAATTGTTCAGGGAACCCAAATAAATGGGCCAGGTAAACGACACTATTTTCCTCAATACAGTTACCTACAAGCGGACAGCGCGCACCGTGCGACGAATGTCGCAGCGCCGGCGCAGCTCCCTTAATCGCAGGAAGCGTATTTTTATAATTACCGTCTGTCTCGCCCGCTTATCTGCCAGAGAATGGGAACTTCGTTTGCATAAATACTAGTTTTTTTAGGCATCAGGAAATATGAAGTACTTTAAGTACCTATCAGTTTATTATCTTGTTTGGCGACTGTACTGGTGAGGACTCATGTAAGGAGTAAATTCGCTTAGTTTCCGTTTAAGATCAGAAAAGTTCTGAAATGCAGTGGCGTGCCTAGGGTTGCAGCACAGGGCAAGCCAAGGGATACGATTTGCATTTTTTTACAAAAAAAAACTTTTACTCAAAAAGCACTCATAACTCATATCTTCCTGATCTTGTTTTCACTCTTCAGTTTCATTTGCACTAGCTAGCGCGGCGTGGACGAGCTCAGCAAAGCACACTGAAGACATGCTACTACTAGATAGGATTGTACAGACATATCAGCAATTGCATACCTTCGGTGGCTTTGAAAAAAGCCGTTTGTTTGAGCGAACACACCTATTTTACAATATAACAAGTAAATTCCAATCAAAAACATTTAACTGGCTACACGGCTGTAGACCTTATCTCGTCACAACAAAGTTTAATTACGAATGGCCAGTTAACTATCTCACTCTATACAATTTTATTTATATGCCAATTCAAATCGTCTATCTTTCTTAAGGAATGAGTTAATTATATCTGAGTAAAATGTTGGTGAACGTTTTAATTCTACCAACAACTGTTTTTCGATAGCGATCATTGATAAATCGGAAAGACGTTCTTGACCTTGTGTATTTCTCAAATATGTATGGATACGTTTAAGAGACGAAAAAGCACGTTCTGCTGAAGCACTTGTAGCCGGAATAGTTTCCTGCATTCTGAATCCAACTAAATTACTTTTGTTCTTTTAAAATGAAAACACAAGTAACACAACAATCAAAACACGCATTCGCTCAAACACTCTAAAACAATTTGAAGTAATAATTGTAAGTAAGTAAACTGTGAAGTTGGCTTTAAGTCGCAACGCAACCGTCAACACGCTTATAACTTCACACGCAATCCAGGCTTACGATTGCATACAATTTTCAATAGGAGCTTACTAATGGTCATGACTCATTATGAAGTGTTTGCATAAGTTAGAAAGAGACATGCCGTCCGGCATGAAAGCCCGATTGCAAGCCCGCGCGTGCGAACGAGACGACTCAACTCGGTCGTAAAGTTCTTTTGGCGCAGCGCTGGCGCCACCAGCTGCGGCGAATTTTGTACCACGCTATGGACGGCTTCACGTAGTTCGAAAAGTAAAGAAAGCGCGAAATTTCGAATAACTTTGATAGAAAAAAATCTTTATCAATTATTATTTTAGTTACGCAAGCCCGGCTTTTGGGCTTATATGGCAGTACCGCCACTGTGCCATACATAACAATAGACAAACTTGTGGAACTCGAGTTCAGTGCACGTGGAGTGTGGACGCTCCTGCATTTCGCGCGAAGTCGTGGCCAGGCTGTAGGAGTCTTCAAGGTTATAGCGAATAGGCTGTTACTGATCAACGAGCTACATTTTCAACCTCTTTGTTATACGCATTAGCTGCAACTGAAAACTGAGGGCTGCCAGGCTGTGAATATTTTTTTTCTTACTAATAATATCTATGTGCCTTTTGTATTCAAGATTGGGTTTTATTCCAGACAACATTGTAGAAGTCTTCAAGGTTATAGCGAATAGGCTGTTACTGATCAACGAGCTACATTTTCAACCTCTTTGTTATACGCATTAGCTGCAACTGAAAACTGAGGGCTGCCAGGCTGTGAATATTTTTTTTCTTACTAATAATATCTATGTGCCTTTTGTATTCAAGATTGGGTTTTATTCCAGACAACATTGTAGGAGTCTTCAAGGTTATAGCGAATAGGCTGTTACTGATCAACGAGCTACATTTTCAACCTCTTTGTTATACGCATTAGCTGCAACTGAAAACTGAGGGCTGCCAGGCTGTGAATATTTTTTTTCTTACTAATAATATCTATGTGCCTTTTGTATTCAAGATTGGGTTTTATTCCAGACAACATTAAGTTTTTGAATCAGAGATTTGAGCTTTGATATACCAGCGAGCAGTAGGTATGTAGAGCAGTCGCAATCGTTCGGAAATATAATAAAATTAATGATCTTAAGGCATTTTATGTTATTTAATTTAATTATTTCTTTGCTCCCAACTACTTAGCCATTTAGCGGATGCAATTATTTAATAAAAAACGCGGTCAGGTTCTAGACTTCCGGTAGGATAATTGATCTAATTAATTATTAGATTCGTCCGTTTTGGGGTTATAAACCTCAAAATATTCGTAACTGTCTAATTTTTATAAACATTTTACTTTGCAGGTGGTATGTGAGAGATTGTCTCTTTATTTTTATACAACACTAGTAAAACAACGTCTAAGTATTTTGAAGTTTTCAGTGAAAATATAAAACAAGGATCTAAGTAACATCCATATATAGTTGAGGTTATCAACAGGTATCCTTATCGCTAAAGAGCGATCTCTTCCCGGCCATAGCCAACCATTGGATGTGCGTCCCTTAAAATAGGGCTTGTGGTATATCCATTGGGCTATACGACAAAAAAAACTGTTTAGTCCGTCAGTTAGATTATTAAAAAATATTGTACACGTATTGTTTCTTTTGTTTGACAAATAAAAAATGACGATGATAGAGTGCTTAGAAGTTTCGAGTGACGTCACTCCTTGGTACAATTTTCACCTAGGAGTGACGTCACAAGCCCCCACTCCAGAAGTTTGATGATCTATAACTTTGTCGATTTTTAATATTTTGATAAACCAAAAAATACGTGTCCCATATTTTTCCATAATCTAACTGACGGACTAAATAGAATTATATAGTTTTAACCCAGTCGTCATCCCTATTAATTTAAAAATAGTAAAAAAAGTGTTATTATAACTTGTGACAAAAAAACGTGAAAATTGAACGGTGTGGTTGGTAAGAGATCAGTTAGAGGGAGGTAGAGGGTCATCTGACCGTCTCTCTCTATCGCTTAACGCGTGCTTTTTCTGGTCGCTGGCCCTCCGGAAGGGCAAAATTGTGTACTCGTGTATCCATGCGGCGAAATCGCAGAGTGAGCCACTCCTGCCTATAGTACAACGCCTGTACGCGCAATGCGTGCAAGTGTCCTGTATATAACAATGTGTATTTTTCTTCCACACACCGGAATGCTATGATCCCGCTACAGAGGTCACCATGATCATGACATGATTATGCGGCCTTGTCGTCATAATTTATAAAGCTACACTAGTAAAAATAGACGGCATTGCAGATTTCATCTGAACTTGAAAACAGTATAACACATCAGCGGGCTTTGTTCTTTCATTTTTGTTGTTGTTAATGATGGAACAATTTGAATTGTATTAAGTCCTTCTTTTTTATTATAGTATGTTGTGTATTAAGGGAAGTAAGAAGGGGATTACTAACGAGAGTCTATTAGAAGCCCGACACCGAAGGTGGAGGGCTTTTAATGACTCTAGTTTGTAACTTGCTTACTGCCCGTGATACACGTAATGTTTTTCATCACATTTGCGAGGAAGGAAGAGATATGAAACTTATCTTGAATGATGCGCGCTTGAATGTGTGCGCGCCGTGAACGAATGCATTAGAAGCAAAAGTTTTAAGAATGCGTAAGAATGCTCCAGTATGGATCGCACTCACACAGACGTGCTATCGCGCGTGAATACGTGTCGCGCGCTCTTAAACGGCCGAAGTTGAACTACTTGTTCGTCTTTATACGTTGCCTGCGTGTTATACCACTTATACCTAGTTAACACCCTTTACGAGCACGTGTAATGAAAAATATATAGCTTCAGTACATGTCTACTTTTTATTCAAAATAAGACTTCTCATGTCATTTCGCGCACACAAAATGTATCAAGCTATAAAATTAAACACATTTGAAAAATAATTGATGTCGTCGATGCGAACGATGATGCTCTTTTTGTTTGTATAAATAACAATCACTCAATTACTCTGTAGTTGAATTCTTGATTTCTACATTAATTTTAATTAGCTCAACTGTAAGGTAGATGTCCGAGTGCTCGTCGCTCTGTAATATTCGTCCGTCACCCATATTTTGATTAAGATAAAATAAGATAATATTAAAATTACATTTGTAGCCGACGTTTTAGCGATGAGATATATCCGTGGCTTTGATATTTTACTCGTCAATTTTACAATAAAGAAGATATTTGACAGGGCTGACATCTATTGGGACTATCAGTTTATTTCATAGTCCCAATGCTTGTTATCCTCTTTTTAAGATCCCATAATCAAGATGACTAAAGCGGACCGCTTATAAGTTTGTCATATCTGTCTGTATGTTCGTCCGTCTGTCTGTCCTTAAGTCACAGACGTTTTATTCAGAAAATGGAAAATATAATATACTGAGATGACATTTATTGGGACTGCCAGCAAAGAGCACCTGACATTTACTCGTACAATCAGATTGACCAACATTTTTATTATTTTTGAGTAATTTCGGTATGATCACTATATAAAACAGACTCCATTTATCAATAATAAAAGTCACATTTCCCAAACGCATGTAAATGTTTCGCTTAGATGTATAAATGAATGTAATATTGCGAAACAAATAAATATTTTCTGTTGACCTGTCGGGGACTCGGACGTTTACCTTCTGTCTTACGCACTAATGAGTTCAGATTTAACGTAGATTAGATATAAAATCCCACATAATGGGCAATTAAACAAATCCACAGTATAATTGTTATCCTCCTATTTATGTAAAACATATTGCGTCGCCAATGCCATAGTAAAGGACCGTACACACCTATTAAGCATTATAAGATTTGCCTGGGAATATATTGGTCCATCCATAAGTTCATTATGCAAATAATAATAATTTTCAGTGTTACGAGTTTTCTTTTCAATCTATGTATATCAAAGGAAAATTCAGTAGATAAAAGATCAATCACGTCAGTGTGCAGGGTGCTTAAACCAGCACCGGCGCAAGCGACGTCTTCATTGTGCGCAGGAGCATTTGCATAGCTAATCTACCGTGAGACGGAGGACTTTTGTTTCCATATCTTGATGTGACGCAATAGTGTATCAAACTGAAACAGTATAATATATGTAGGCATACTTTGAGATTTTTATTCGATTACCTACACTAAATAATTGTATTTCTTGTTAGAAAAATGAAATAATACTTTAAAATTTAAATTAAGGAATCAGATACAATGACAAATTTAAGGGTAACTTTATTGCAAACCTGGTGAAAAAAAATTACAAGAGAAATGTATAAATTGAATAGACGTGATTTGAACCCTTTGTTCTCCACTTGCTCAAAACGTAATATGCCTATGTCGCTACATAGTCTAAGTCACACATTGTATAAAACGCCATCATCCTAGTTATCATTATGCATTTATCGCTGTTGAACTAATCCGTATTAAAATAAAAAAAATGTTTTTAGCTATATCGCGCTAAGACCCCTACTCACACGCATTAGGACTACGTCAGGATTGCGACTAAAACGCGTTAGGACTAAAAAGTCTCAAGCCAACTAGGTACGCGTTATGACTAAAACGCATTGGGCGTAAACTTGACTAACTTGAAGTTTGTTGTCTTGAATCGGAACTTTTTAACTGGTACGTTGACTCAATCGTTCTCTTGATTACAAATTGCCGGTATGAATTACGATAGGTACTGGCTATTCAGCGAAGTAACGAGAAACGACACTCTTAGGTACTTGACATAATAATTGACTGGTTTTTTAATCACTTCAAATTCAATTGGCCGGCAAAAATCAAACCAAGATAACGAGTTTATAATAAATTTTCCTCATATCTTTGAAGCTAGGGCGAAACACGATTACGTCAATTAGAGAATTATGCATTAAACAATTTCAGGTAAAACGCAATTTAGTCAGTTGAAAAATTGGGCTTACGCCATTTAAATATGAAGTTCGAAACGCGATTTGATCAGTCGAGGAATTAGGCAAAACGCGAATAAGCCATATTGCGTTTTAGGGAAGCGGAGAACAAAGAATTTGAACTACACAGAGACGTACCGCTTGTTTCTTATTAATCGAGTATAACACGACACTATCTAATCGTGTAAAAGCTCTTTTTCTCTCAATGTTAAGCAGCAGCCCGAAGGGTACCGCGCGAAAAGGAATAACGGTGAAGGGGGTTCAGGGTTCAGGTCAAGAGATCAGAGTCAAAGGGATGTAAGTGGAATGGCTACCATTCGTCAGACTGTCTGTCCTTTAGTCAATTGTCAGTCAGTTTGTCGTACCGTTGATTAACTATGTGCTGTGAGGTGCCCGTAAAGAAGTCATGCATGCTGCGCGCCGCGACGTCCAACTCGACGGTTTTCCGCCATTAATAACGATGACCCCTTTTTCAATATCTAGCCTTGTGAATATATCAACTTTAAGTTAACAGTTTTTGCAATAAGATTTAACTAAGAGTATGTTCTAGCGCATAACTCAACACATTTAAGTGACGACGTCGCAGCCTCAACTACGGTCGACTACAACTATTATACGGATTGGAATGAATACCTACTTAGAAACCCTGAGTAAATTGATTTAAGAACGTCAATAGACATTTCAGACACTCATTTTCTTCCAAAATGTATTATAATGGCTTAGATGAATTTATATACAGTTAGCCAAAGATAGATGTATGCACTAAACAAAAATCTATGCAAGTGGAATTATGTGGTTATTTGCTGCCGTCAGTAGGTACAAACATGTCATTTTGCCTAGTTTTAAAGTAATTCATGCTTTACCATTGCTACATATATTATATCCCATAAAAGTGCCAACTGATTGCAGCATGTAGTTCAAATAATTATCGTAATTAATATTCTATAGCTAGGATGTATAGCGGCGCCGGAGCGCGCGGTATGGCTGGAATCGGCGCTTCGTCGCCCGCCGCGCCGCTCCCACGACCGACTGGTCCGACTGAATCACGCGCATCTAGCTCGATGCTTGGATTACGTGTGCAGTAGACACGATTTAAACGATTCATCTTTTTATACGGTCTCAAGTGATTTATTTTTGCAAAATACATTTGGTTCAACTACATGATGTAAACTTTACTAGGCATTTTAAAGCTTGCTTAGCGTGTTATGCGAATACCACTGCTGGCCAACATTTTGTTGCTGCATTTTGGTGTAGTTGTGATACATGTAAACCTGCTATTGAGCAATGAATACGTAAATTTATAAGGTATAATACTATACTGACGCCTTTAAACTTAAGTTTAAATTATTTTAACCAAGATGGGTTAATAATGTTACCTCGATATACGTAAATTTATCAGCTATAATACTATACTGACGCCTTTAAACCTAACTTAAGTTTAAATTATTTTAACCAAGATGGGATAATAATGTTACCTCGATTAAATTGTCCTTCGTTTTGATCGCACAAGCGTGCCTTACGCATAAAGTTGGACATTGCTTTTATATTATAAACTTGTAAGCCATCCTAATTGAAGTTGTGATTGACGTAATCGGCTGAGTCAGTACTACGTTTATATTAGGGTCAATTGCAGAAAAAATGTACCTTTTACTTTTTTGTCTGATCATGGTGTGTCTTATACCATTTTACTCAGAATTATGAGCACTTTTCATTTATGAAATAAAAAAAAGTTGTCCTAAATATCCCGACTTTTCCGTACAAATTTTGAATCTCAGTTTCATTACGCCTGAACTCAATAATAAGGGTAAATCGTAACGAAGCTGATAAAAAAAATCTCAGTTTGGTTACGATTTTACCCTATATTTAGTTTGGGCGTAACGAAACTGAGATTCAAAATTTGTACGGAAAAGTTGGGACAATTTTTTAAGTAAAAGGTACATTTTTTTCTGCAATTGACCCACTGTATAATCTGTGGTAGTACGCGCAAGCGCATCTATATAACGTAGGCATAGGCACGTTTTAGATATTACCTTAATCACTGTAACGGTTGATTGAATTTCATATTCTAATACTCTGGTGAAGTATCTACTAAGTTAGTAATTTTAAATACTTTGGTATTAAACAGAACAACACACCCCTTTACGGAATCAATTTCAGAGGTTAATTAAATTATTATACATATATATTTTTTATTAAACTATGATTATTAGGGTGGCAACCTCTGATGGTTATATCCTTTGGTATGAAACGGCCATTCTCACGAAAGGTGTCTCAGCCTAAACTCCGTATTTAGTCTAATAATCTGCGAAGTATTTTTCATACTTATTGAGGGGACCGAAAGTACCGAAATCTAACCTTATTATTATTTTACCACAAGTATAACCTTAAGTACAAGATTACAAATCTAGATGACGTTTAAGGTGCGACTCCTTTCGTGAGAGTGACCATAAATTTATGGAGGGGGAGAAGAAATCTCTGTCTCGGGAGTAACAGAATGGAATGGTTAGGAATTACTTTTCTAGACCCGTGGATTTAGGCCCATCTCATAATTCTCTATATTTAACGGTAATATTTTCACAACATGACAATCATGGGGAATAACTTAGTCATGATCACTTTAATTAAACTGACTATCTAGATAGGACCCAGGGTTCAGTGCTGACCCCAAACGCCCTAAACGTGTAGCGCGTCCGGCACGCGGAAACAGACAAACAGACACTGTAATTATAATTTGTCAGCTTCATTGGCAAGTGACTGCGAGATGGATAGATACTTATTACTCGTATAACTAGTTGTATTTATTTCATAGATTATTATCAAATGAGGCGTAATATACCCTTCGGTGTCTTTCTGTTACAAATTTGTAATTTTCAATTGAAATTAGAATAGAGTCCTTCTTAAAAAATATATATACGTGATTTCAACCCGGAGACAACGTATAAAGACTGACAAAATAGTCACTCTTCAGCCGTTTAGGAGCGCGCGATACCTACCTAGTCAAGGTCGACGCGCAGGCCACGGTGCGATTCGTACTGGCGCATTCTTACGCATTCGTAAAACTGTGCTTATAGCGCGTTCATTCACGGCGCGCAGACATATACGCCGCGCGATGTATCTTTTGTAGGAAGAAACAATACTGCTATTAGGTTGAGTTTCCACCGGAGCTGTGTGAGGTAGCTAAGCGGTGTGCCTCACTCAGCGTGGCCCGGCATTGGTGGATTTTTTCCACGCACACCGCTTAGCTACCTCGCACAGCTCCGGTGGAAACGCAGTCTTAGGGCCGATACAGCACGCCGACTGCGCAGTTGTGATGCAGTTCCCATACAAATCGTAGGGAGTTGCAGTTGGGTTGCAGTCCGTCTGTATCGGCCCTTATACTGTCCCGGAGATGTTAACTGCTGAGGGTAGGTCTCCTAATGTTCACAACGAACATTCGCACGCTTTTGCCTCCGACGATTTCCTGACCAGTTAACCCAGTCTACGAGTATATTGTGGTAATCTTCCAACAACTTCTATTTGATAATATATATCATATCAACATGCTGATGCTGTTGATACTATCTATATACGTCCCTTATATGTACAGTAGGTATCGATAATTGAAAAAAGACATATAAATTAAATAAAGCATCCACGAACCCGTGAGCGTGACATCAATCTTGCGGGTACTTAACCACTCGGCTACTCTCAACATTGAATAGCGTCCAGCCATGCGCCTACGCATTGCAGTCAACAATGCGCAAACATACGAATGTTGTTGTTCAATCACAATGATGTTTGTTTATATTGACACACTGACGTCATTAAATTTGAATGTCTTCATTACTTACGCAGGCAGATTGATTTAAGTAGCTTATTGTTGTGTACAGTACAATCAAATATGTAAACAAACATTTGGGTCTATCATAAACCTTCAACCTTCTCACCGATATAAATAACGACGATCTTACAACAGTAAACATGTGAATAACTTAAAAGATGGTAAGGGTTTTATTTTAAACTAGAGAATCTGCCCCCTCCAGCGGTGTGCGGCAGAATCTGTTTTCGGCAGAATCTCGATTGGACAGAATCGGCTTTGGACAGAATCGTCTTATGGCAAAAAATGTACACTCAAATGAAAAAAATATTGTCATGTAAAGGATTTTAATATTCCATTGTAACTAACCTCAAGATAGAATTTTTAATTTTTACAAACAACAAATGGATAATTAAATTAGTAGGTAATTAACATTTAGTAATTTATTCTCTACTCTTCACAACAGCGAGTCGTCTTAAACAATCTAATATAGTAAAGTCACCCCCGTCTTAAACCCCGCCTGCTAATATTTTTTTAATTTTTTTGTTTTTTTCTCATTTCTTCGTGACTTGTTTGTGGCGAGTTTCAAATCTTTTAATTTTTTTTTACCCGACTGCGGCGAAGCCCATAGGAGGGTAATGTGTTTGACCTGTATGTATGTATGTATATCCGTTCCTATGTCCGCTCGTAACTACTCAACGGCACAACCGATTTTGATAAATGATACATCATTAGATTCGTCTTGATGGCGCGAGTGTCACTGGGTATGAAGTTCGTTAAAATAAACAGAATGGCAGTTTTTATGCACTTTTAAAGTGTACCGCGGTCGGTTTTTTTTAATAAAAATATTTAGTTATTCTTGTTATATGGCTTCTTTTACCAATAATTTCAAGAAATTTTATTTATATAGAAGGTTTTGGGGTATCCTTGAATTAATTCTTCTATGCCATCTATCGACAGCATTCGTGGTTCTAAATTTTTAATTATGACAGCTAAAAATATCGGATGTGATTTTTTCCATCCAGTGCTTTTGGAAATAAATCGTTTTGTTGACGATAGCCCCACCGAACCCCGACCCGACTGAACATCGTCTAACTAAGACCTTGAACATGTTTTGTAAGTAGCTATAAGCCCTAGGACTACTTCCTAGAACCATGTTTTGTAGTTAGTACGTAAGTGAAATATTTAAGTATTTTACGAGTTTTTGCCCGTACAAGAGGCCATATGTGTAGTGTAACGACTCATTAGCACTTGTGTAAACCTTAGAACCCGATCCCCCTATCTAGAGCTTAGATAAAGACTCGTAACGAATGTGTAAATCGAGTGTACCCAGACTTCACTGGCAACTAGTGCTAGGAGCGGCCAGTGAACGATTTGGTAGGAGATCTCGACACACCCACTCGAGGCTTCTACCGGTCAGAGCCAGCTTACCATGAGGATTGTGAGGCGATGCATATAGCACGCTCATAATTACCATGAGGATTGTGTAGTCGAGTATATAGTACGTTAGTCGTTACCATAACGTAAAACGGCAAAGAGCGAAAGTTTTCGAACAACTTTGTGTATCGATGCCCTATAATTTCTCGGTCTGACCACGAGAATTTAGCGTAGGATGGTATCATTCTGAACGGAATTTTCCATCACGCAATATGTTGCAAATGTTGCGCAACAATCACTTGCTTAAATACGCCGGGAGCTCATTCGTAGCCCAGTTGGCGTCGTGAACCCAAGTTGTAAACTCATAGTGAGAAACAGAACCGAACCAGTAGTGATCCGATCCGAACATAGTGAACCTAGATCCCCTAGCCTATGACCTAAGTGAAGTCTAGGTAGGACTTAAAGTCAGTGAAACAGTATTTCTTTATTACGTGTTGCGGCCCGAGCCGCCCAACTAAGAACAAGTATTCCTTTAATAGTGTTTAGCGTGTAAATAGCTTATAGGGAAGTATGAACATTATTAACTATTTGATACTGATTCGCTGATTGATTTTTGTGTGACTATTTCTGTGTTATATTCCGTGTAATAGATTTAAGTGTTGTGTTTAAAAGATGGTTAAGCCAGTGTCGGGTTTGTTTGCGTATATTCTTCCCGCGTGGTAAAACCCTAGGAAATGCGCACTAGAGTCAGTGATTTAAAACAATATAAGTGTTAAATCTGAACCTTTGTTTTGAGCCAATCGATCCCTTAGTAATTAAAACTCCAGGAGCCTTACAACCTCCTGTGTATGAACCTGAAGAGCTATCGTAGCTGTATAATCTGTTAACTTCGGGACCTCACGAGATCCGTGAGTGCGTCGTTAACAGTTTTTGGTCCTTCGAGCCAAAGATAGAATCAGTGAGTGAACATCATCAGACCCTGAGTTGGTCTTCAGATCCTTGAACCTGGGAAAGCCCGGAATACGAACCCCTGATCCATTTCACGTATAGACGTGAAGTTCCGGGATTTTTAAAATCATTATTTACGATTTTATCGAATTGTTTCTGTTTTTCCAAATTTTTTAAATTCATTTGGCTCAAAACTCAACCAAAATCAACGAAATTTAAAACATAGTTTGCAAACCAGTAAAAAGTAACGTAGAGCCACTCGTGACCAGCAAACTTGAACAACAAGCATCCGATCCAGTTGTTGCAAGTCGAACGATAGGCACGAACGAACCTGTATAGATAGAACCTGACCGATCAGCTGTTTCTGTCTCGCGTGTAGATTGTTCGCGTAACAATATCGCGTGTGAACCATGGTGCTGACTAGGAGCCAGTCAGACCCCCAGGAGGCGGACGCCCGCCGCCGCCAACTGCAAGCGCAGTCAGGCGAGCAGAGCGGGGCGCCCCTCCGCAATCCCCGGCTGCAAATGCAGTCAGAACCGAGGGACTCACCGGAGTCACCTCCAACCGACACCACCGAGCAGCGGGAAGAGCTGGAAGAGCTACTTCGCCGCAACGAAGAGCGTCGCGCTAAGCGCCACGCCGAGGAGCGCGCCGAGGCGGAGCACGCTGCGCGCGCAGCAGCGACGCATGCGCAGGCCGTGCGTGCGCAGGCCGCGCATGCGCAGGCCGCGCATGAACGAACCACCAATCAACAGCTTGCAGAGCCAGGAAACCGTGAGCTGTCGAACCCTTATTTATTCTCAAGTGATCAACCTATCCCGCGTGTGAACCCGAACTTAGAAATGCGTGCGCGTGTGCCGGAGCGAGTCGTATTCGCAGATCAAGTGCCATCGACGTCGCGGGCACCGCCAACGATCCGATCCCAATGTAGCAGTAATACAGAACTACGTAAACGCGAGGCGCAGCTACTGGCCGACCAGGAACTGGCCGCGTTACATAGGCGCGAGATAGAATTAGAAAAAGAGTTAGTGCAGAAACGTTTAGCAGTAACTATGGAGCGCATCGATGCCGAGGGATCCCGCGACGGTGACTACCGTGCCGGGGGCTCGATGGCCGCTTCCGTCCACCGGGTGGACCAGTGGTTGAACGATGTCAACCACCCGAACAATAGCCGTCGTCTGCGATCCACGTCGCCGCCGCCGCCGGCGTTGCGCCGTCCGGTACAGTCGACGCCGATCCGCGACCGCTCTACGAGCCGAACCAGGAGCCAGGGTATCGAGCGTCTTGCCGAGACTTTAGAGTCCATGATGCGCCCTCCTCCACGTCAAGTCTATGAGCTTCCTGCGTACGCCGGTGAAATTAGTGAATGGCAGACATTTCTCACCGCGTACCAGCAATCGTCGTCGCGTTATAAATTCTCGGCGTACGAAAATGTTGCACGCTTGCGACAATGCTTGAAAGGGGAGGCTAGGCAATGTGTGCAACACATGCTAGCCTCATCCGCGAACCCTGATTTAATCGTACGAATTTTGAAAAAGAATTTCGGTCGTACCGATTTATTAATTGATCGCGCATTAGAAGATTTGAAGAGGCTTCCGTCGGTAGGGCCAAGTGCGACGGATTTAAATTCTTTTGCGATCAAAGTTATTAATATAGCTTCAACGTTAGTGGACTTAGATAACAAGAGTTATGGAGCGAATCCACTTCTGATCCGAGAAATTACGGAAAGGTTAAGCCCGCATCTACGATCGCGATGGTGCGCGTACGCTAGAGCAAACGGTTCGCGGCGCGATAGCGAGTTGATGCTGATGGCCGAATTTCTTATGGACGAGAGCGATCAAGAGCTTGAGTTCTCGCATGCACGTGCGCCGCCGAGGCGTAACGTGATTTCAGAGGATGTCCGACGATCCCGTGCGGGGCCGCGGCCGCCGCCCGCGCCGCCGGCCCGCACCGGCGCTCGGACACAACCGACCCGCGTGCAAGCATATGCGACGGAACGAGTCAGCGTGTGTTTGTGCTGCGGCGGGTCGCACCGCACTCCAGAGTGCAAGAAGGTTTGCGCGATGAACATCGCCGCCCGTTGGTCATGGGCCAAGGGCAATAGAATATGTTTTAAATGTTTAGATAGTAAACATAGGAGGGACGAGTGCCGAGCGAAGGGCTGCGGCGTTAACGGCTGCCCCCACGCCCATCATCGTCTTCTCCACGATCCCCCGCATGAACCAAGATACGAACCACGACCTGACCCACACTATGAACCACGTAATGAACCACGGTTTGAACCACGATCCCCTCCTGTCATGTCTCGGCGTGAGCCCGTGAGCGGGCCCCGCGGGCCACGGCGGGAACCCGTCGTCTACCACCGTACGCCCGTTGACGGGGCGCGTGGTGGGCGACTCGAACCTGTGTCGCCGCAGCGGGGGCCCTCGGATAGGGCACGCTGGGCGGACCACGAACCAGTCTCTCATCTGCGTGCGCCCGCGAGTGGGACGCGCTGGGCGGATGAGGAACCCGCTCCTCCCCGGCGTGCGCCCGCAAGCGGTGCGCGCGGGTATGAGCACGAACCAGAAACTCGCCGGACGGAGCCGCCGCGTTCGCCGGCCGGAGCCCGCGAGTTTACTTCGAACATTGCTAGTGTAGGTACCTCCCGTACGTCGGTGTTGCTGCGTGTGGTACCCATCGTCATCAAAGGGCCGAGGGGTGAGGCTGAGACATACGCCCTTCTGGATTCAGGATCAACAATAAGCCTTATTGATGCCGATCTAGCGAACGACGTAGGTGCCGTCGGACCTGCCACGGACCTATGCATTCAAGGCGTGGGAGATATGGAGACCACGCAGCGAAGCCGGAAGGTACAAGTCGCGTTAAAGGGACGCGACGAAGAATCAACACATTCCGTCATTTTTAGAACCGTTCATCAATTGGGACTGCGTGAACAACGTATGAACATGAACGAGATGCTGCGCTACAAGCACCTCGCCGACCTGCAAGAAGCCTGCTACGACGTCGCGACGCCGCGGGTATTGTTGGGGGTCGACCAGTGGCACCTGATGATGCCACTGGAGGCACGGACTGGCCGCAATAACGAGCCTGCCGCTATCCGTTGCCAACTAGGATGGGCGATATTCGGTATTGCGCCTCGCCTAGTACGAACCGATGATCATGTAAGGGCATATCATTGCCACGAACCAGACCTCGAATTGCATCAGTTATTAAAACAGCACTTCGATGTCGACGCTTTAGGTATTAAGCACGTGAACAAGGTGAACCCGGCAGAGCAACGAGCAATCGACGCCAAGTTTCGGCATGGCGTTCAATCGGCTGCGCGGCATCGAACGTAAGATGGACCGCGACCCCGACTTCGCCGCCGAGTACACTGCACAAATAAATAATTTAGTGCAGAAAGAGTATGCGAAGAAAATTTCAAGTAGTGAAAATAGTAGCGTAGCATGGTATTTGCCGCACTTCGCAGTGAAGAACCCGAATAAAAGTAGAACTCGTCTTGTTTTCAATGCCGCGGCGTGTTCGTCGCAGCGGAACCCGAACGTTCGTGTATTGAAGGGACCTGATTTGAACGCGACGTTATAGGGAAGGCGCGAGCGCGGCATTTGTGCTGCGCACGGTCGGTGCGCCGCCCGCGCGGCGATACTGACACCAGTCGCGACATTTATGCTGCGCACTGTCGACACGCCGCCTCGATACTCTTCAGTGAGTATCGAGGTGGGCCGACATTTTTACATAGAACAATTTAGAGTGCGCGTAATGTTTTTATGGCGGGGCGCAAACCGAACCGACCCCCCAGACATCTACAAAATGACGTCTATGATATTTGGCGCAGCAAGTTTTCCTGTTTTGGCACACAGTGTGCGGAATAGGAACGCCACAGATATCCCTACCCGATCCGATCCCAAACGAACCGTGGACATTAATAGTGTGTGGTTTAATGGTCCCCAATTTTTGTATGAACATCCGAATGAATGGCCAGCCGAACCCGAGCCGCCGACGGGGCCGCCGCCCGAATTGAAGGCGACGTGTCACGCGTCGACGGAGTTCGTCTCGCCGTTGCCGGACATTCATCGCTTCTCGAACTATGATCGACTGATTGGAGCAACTGCGCGTGTGCTTCAGTTCGTCGAGATAATGAAGACTAGATCCCGTGTACCCCTCTTGTTGAAACATATACTGTCCGCCGAACATCTCTATTTCCAGTGGTCACAGAGAAGAACCTTCCCAGAAGAGCTGCGCTGCCTGTCACGGGGGGAGCCCGTGCCCCGTGGAAGCCGTCTCTACGAACTGGACCCGGTGCTGAGCGAGGATGGCGTCATCCAGATGCGCGGCCGCATCGACGCCTCGCAAGCCCCCATCAACAAGAGGCCAGCCATCCTGGACGGGCGCTGCCCGTTCGTGCGGCTGCTGATCCTGCGTGCGCACAAGCGCGCACACCACCAGGGCAACGAGAGCGTCGTGAATGCCCTGCGATCCGAGTATTGGATACTCCACCTGCGACCAACAGTGCGCCTAGTCGGCCTCAACTGCCGCTACTGCGCACTGCGCCGAGCCAGACCCCACGTGCCAGCGATGGGAAATTTGCCGCTGGCCCGCATCGAACCACACGTACGTTCTTTTGAGAACTGCGCACAAGATTACTTCGGCCCGATTACCGTCACGATAGGACGAAGACGGGAAAAGAGATGGGTGGCCCTCTTCACCTGTCTCACTACCCGTGCCGTGCATCTGGAACTCGTGCACACACTAAACACGAGTTCCGCGATCATGGCGTTGCGCCGCATGGCCGCGCGACGCGGATGGCCGGCCCTGATGTACTCCGACAACGCGACATGCTTCCGGAGTGCTGACGCCGAGCTGAAAGCAGCCTATGCCGAGTGGCTGCCCGAACTGCAAGCCTACGGCCTGCAGCGCCGGATGGGATGGCGCTATATCCCGCCCGGCGCACCGAACCAAGGAGGCGCCTGGGAGCGCATGGTCCGCTCAATAAAAGAAGCCCTGAAGACCACACTGAAGACGCGAGCGCCCAAGGAAGAGGTGCTTGCGACTCTCCTTGCCGAGGCCGAGTACACTGTAAATGCTCGGCCCCTCACCCACGTCTCCGTCAGCCACCATGACGAGGAGGCGTTGACTCCGAACCACTTCCTGCTGGGAGGCCCCGCGAAGGTCCCACTCACTGGCCTTTGCGAGGAGGCCGACCGCAGGGCCTGGCGCGCCAGCCAGGCGCTCGCTGACCGCTTCTGGACCCGCTGGGTCCGAGAATACCTGCCGACGCTCGCGCCGCGCCGCTCCTCTGCGCTGGGCGAGCGTCCACTCACGGTCGGCGACTACGTGATCGTCGTAGACCCGAACCTGCCACGCAACGTGTGGCCCCGGGGAATCGTCGAGGCCGTCTTCCCCGGCCCTGACGGCAGCGTCCGAAGTGCTGACGTCCGCACCGTCGGCGGCATGTTCCGGCGCCCCGTCTCCAAGCTGGCTATCGTCTCCCTACACCCTGAGGCTGCCGCGACGCAGCAGCGGGGGGAGGATGTTGACGATAGCCCCACCGAACCCCGACCCGACTGAACATCGTCTAACTAAGACCTTGAACATGTTTTGTAAGTAGCTATAAGCCCTAGGACTACTTCCTAGAACCATGTTTTGTAGTTAGTACGTAAGTGAAATATTTAAGTATTTTACGAGTTTTTGCCCGTACAAGAGGCCATATGTGTAGTGTAACGACTCATTAGCACTTGTGTAAACCTTAGAACCCGATCCCCCTATCTAGAGCTTAGATAAAGACTCGTAACGAATGTGTAAATCGAGTGTACCCAGACTTCACTGGCAACTAGTGCTAGGAGCGGCCAGTGAACGATTTGGTAGGAGATCTCGACACACCCACTCGAGGCTTCTACCGGTCAGAGCCAGCTTACCATGAGGATTGTGAGGCGATGCATATAGCACGCTCATAATTACCATGAGGATTGTGTAGTCGAGTATATAGTACGTTAGTCGTTACCATAACGTAAAACGGCAAAGAGCGAAAGTTTTCGAACAACTTTGTGTATCGATGCCCTATAATTTCTCGGTCTGACCACGAGAATTTAGCGTAGGATGGTATCATTCTGAACGGAATTTTCCATCACGCAATATGTTGCAAATGTTGCGCAACAATCACTTGCTTAAATACGCCGGGAGCTCATTCGTAGCCCAGTTGGCGTCGTGAACCCAAGTTGTAAACTCATAGTGAGAAACAGAACCGAACCAGTAGTGATCCGATCCGAACATAGTGAACCTAGATCCCCTAGCCTATGACCTAAGTGAAGTCTAGGTAGGACTTAAAGTCAGTGAAACAGTATTTCTTTATTACGTGTTGCGGCCCGAGCCGCCCAACTAAGAACAAGTATTCCTTTAATAGTGTTTAGCGTGTAAATAGCTTATAGGGAAGTATGAACATTATTAACTATTTGATACTGATTCGCTGATTGATTTTTGTGTGACTATTTCTGTGTTATATTCCGTGTAATAGATTTAAGTGTTGTGTTTAAAAGATGGTTAAGCCAGTGTCGGGTTTGTTTGCGTATATTCTTCCCGCGTGGTAAAACCCTAGGAAATGCGCACTAGAGTCAGTGATTTAAAACAATATAAGTGTTAAATCTGAACCTTTGTTTTGAGCCAATCGATCCCTTAGTAATTAAAACTCCAGGAGCCTTACAACCTCCTGTGTATGAACCTGAAGAGCTATCGTAGCTGTATCAACTGTTAACTTCGGGACCTCACGAGATCCGTGAGTGCGTCGTTAACACGTTTAATTTAATAAAGTTATCAGTTTCGGGTCCTAAATAAAACAGGTGGAAATAGCCTTCCGGGATCATATTGGGGGGAAGTATCTAATGCTAGTTGAGTATATAAAAGTGTCATATTCATTTTTTTCCGTAGGTATCTACTTCCACGGTAACTTTTTCAAAACCAATTTGCTTGCTCATTCGCCACACGGCATTTATGAAGTGGTAATAACAACCACTAATTTATATATGTATAATAAAATGAATACACCTACCCATTAACATATACTTAAACCCAGTCATTATTTCATATTTTGTGGAACTGTACTTCTGCCGTAAAACGATTCTGGCCAAAGCCGAATCTGTCTAATCGAGACTCTGCCGAAAACATGTTCTGCCGTACACCGCTGGAGGGAATCTGCCTGCAACATCGTTCTAGGGAGTTAATTAACTGAAAATTTTCTTTTTTACCTTGCCGTAGTTGAGTAAAAAGTATCCTATCGTCGACCGTAGGCTGAATTACTTACGGTAAGGGACAGGCAAAACAATGTCCCTTACCGTAATTAGCCTACGGTCGACGCTATATGTTAACCGGGGTCATAATGTACCTGTAGACTCATGGAAATTGGCCCGGTAGGTTTCGCGTGAAGCGCGTGCAAACAAACAAAGAGACAAAAATTGTACATGATACGAGAGGGCTAATGTTGGTCATTACAGTCATGATAGTCGGAAACATTTGTGATTACTTAGATACGTAATTTTGAGATCTTGAATGTTCCTATATACGCTAGGCTGTTTTGGACAAGTCGTTTGAATCTAATGTCATTTTAAGGTAATGTTATGGCCACAGAGTAGAAAAAGACTATCTCAGCGGATTGATGTTTGTGGTCTTTATCAATACAATACTTCATAATTAGGTACTTTTACAAAAAAACTCTTTGGAATATCATAAGCGTGAGATATTGTTATCTTCACTTGGTTGTGTGCTTCTTTAGTAATTATTATTTCGAAATTAAGTAAAACAAGTGCATTCAATTATTGCATTGGATAGCGTGTGGGTTCTCTGGCTGGGATACCGCGTTATTAAGGAACGGGTTCTGTTCTGTGTGGAGGACTGCAGTAATCGGGCGTAGTTAGCCGCACTAATAGAAGACGAGCGATTAAATACAATCGCTTTATTTATAGCGCTAAATGCCTCCACAGCCTACAAACAACGGTCTATTAATAGAAAACGAACCGGGTTCAGAAAGGGGTTTGATGTGATGGCACTTGGTATTACATACGGTTCTTGATTAGTTTTGGTTCGAATTCGTTTCGAATGCATTTTTGGACGTGTCCAGCCTAGCTATGCGTAAGCTTTGGGATAATGACACGTATAACCTAACCTAACATTAATTAGGCTTCGAGTTTAGTTCAATTCGAAGATGTAAACGGCCTAAGTGTCATTTAATCTTTAACGTGTGGGATGTTCTGGGCAGTTTTCAATAAATCTTTTGTTTTTGATTTCATAATTACACAATTAACGTAACTATGTACATAATTTATATAGCTCGAAATTTTTCGGGACACGAAGTAATTCCATTATTTCCCAAAAGAAACGGTTTCGCCTTTAGTGTGTTACAAATGCAAATGTATAGTGGTTTAATAATTGGTCATAACTGACTTCAAATACCACACAGGGAAGTTAATTTGAATTAATAATGCCAATAGTGAAATGACAAGATTTTAAGTTAATATGTAGTATTGAGTAGTTAATTAAGAACGTAGATTAGGTAGAAAAAAAATTACATGTTGTAGTGCTCTGCATGATTTCATAGACGAGCTATTTGAAATGTATGATTTCCTTAACAACGATGAAAGCAATAAGAGAACGGATATGCACAACATTTGCATTGGCTAACTGTGTAGGTATTGCAAGTAAATCAAAAAAGATTTTTTTTTCTCGGTCACTTTATCAGGCACAGTACTGTCGCACGTATAAATTGATCTTGAACTCAAATGCACTGATCATTCTGGGTTAGCAGAGCCACTGATCATGCATTATTAAAATATGAGGTAATAATGGACAAGTCCGTGTGCCGATGCACATCAAGGTTGTACGAGATAACTTACGTATCCTTTACGCCATAATTATTATGGCATCATGAGGAAAACCGTGTGTGACTGATTTCATTATAATTTAATTGATCGTTATAGGAGTTTAGTACAGCATTTAATCATAAGGTTGTCTGTTACTCACTAATAAATCTGACGCCATACCACTATTAAACTAAGTGTACTTAGTTTAACGCCATTTTTAAATAAGTACACTTGTAGCACGAGCGATCGTGCCATTTTCCTCTGGTTTCAACAAATTGGCACTTTCGCCAAATATCCACTCTTGCACCTGTGCCGTCGTGAATCCTCTCCCGGGTACATTTACAAGTGCAAATTGTGTGCAAAGTGCATATCTTTAACAGCAACAATAGATCGCGCGTGCCGCAAAGTTCCATCGAATTAAAAAGTTAGTTCCGTTGACTGTTAAGTGTTAAATGAGCACTTGAGGCTGGCTTATCAGCTCTTCATCACGTTTTGGTGAGGGTGCTGGAGTCAGGTAGCCGCCGAGTCTAGATTTTTAAGCTCGAGGGTTTGATTGTTAGTGATTGTTAGACAATGATATAATCAGAAACAAAAAATATATCCTTGCGTTTTGGGTTGAACCTTTAAGTTGTATTCATTAATAAACAGTTAATTTTAATTAGACATTGTTGAGAGCTACCATCAAGCCAGCCATTAAACGTACATATTTTGATAAGTCGAGGTCGATTTAGCTTTTTCTTCAAAAGCGGTAGAATAAGTTGCGAAAATACCTTACAATAGGAAAGCCGTTGGGAATCGACTTCTGAAGCACGGACACTGGTAAGGAGTAAATATGCTTTCATAATAAGTTTTTTCTGCAATGGGCAAAAACCCTAGTGCTTAAAACCGCTAGTAATATCAGCTCTTCATCACGTTTATATAAGGGTGCTAAAGCCAAAAGCTCTCCTGAAATCATGGGCTCGAAAAAGCTCTCGGGTTAAGGACTGCAGAAGTTTTGTCGAGTCTAAGGGCTATGGCTATTAAATTCAGGTATATACGTTATCATAAGATTTTATAGCGGATTTCATTGCCAATTAAAATAATGTGTGTGTGTTCAAAATATTGCTATAGTTTTTTCGCATTTGTATATAACCTTCTGTAAATGCGTATGACAACTCATATAACTATTTCTTAATGTCCGCAGAAAAGTGTATTTATTCAAAACCTCATCTGTCAGTTATTTTATAAATTCAAATTTTGCAATGAACCATAAAAGTATACACGATCATTTAAGTAACGCTTCATCAAATACCGGTAAAGCCAAAAACAATGTAGACCACTTAAAGATAGCGATCTTTATAAACAACCGTTCCAACCACCAATATTAAAACTCGAGTTAGTCTCGCTCTTTCCTTAGCTTAAACGCCTTATTAAGACCAGGATGGAAGATCAACGTTGGATCAAATGTTGGCGGATTGGAGCATTGTTTTACAATTGGCGATTTCCTCAGTTTACGAAGTGCGATGGCAGATAAAGTTGGTACAAAACATTTTGACGGTTCGCGATGATATCGTGGTAGAGTGGGAAGTGTTTTATTATTATAATGAGGTTATTATGTTTTTCTTAATAATTCTGATAATAATTGGCATTTTGACATATCTTTTTACTGAAATATCGAACCTTAAAAATTTATAATCCAAGTTTTATACAATAAAGCAGTTATCTTTATATGACAATTATTGCACCTGGTAAGTATTATAAAGGTATAGTGATAACATTTCCAATTACGTGATTTTTAAACAGTCACGATAATAGATTACCATCTTATACTGTACCTACTCACCCAACTGGGATATAAAGTACTGGGATTCAATTCAGGACTTTATCTACTAGTATGCCAAATTTTATCTCAATCTGTTTAATTTTTAGCGCGTTATTTAGCGACTAACATCCAAACTTATAATATTAGTAGGATCGTATATTTTAATGAAACACGTGAAATTGTTAGAAATCTGATTGAGCATCCATTTTAATCGTTATTCATAATCAAAACATATTCCAAGCTGATTAAAAATAAAAAGCCACGTCCGCAGGTCCCATTGACATGTGTTGTTCCACCCTCGGCGCGCTTGTAGCGGATTTGTATGAAAGGGTGAGTACGGGCAGAAAGGGTAAGTGCGCACGTGTCCGTCCCCTCTCTCCCCTTCCCACTGCACTTCCTATCCGGTGCCGGCTTTTTATTATTTTTTATAAATAATTAGGTTGAACCAGCGATGTAAGTGTTTACGTTATACTCGGTAATGTAAAATCACGTCATCATACACTTCATAATACTATATTTATGTGAGATTTTACCTGTTCGTTGTGTAATAAATGCTAAACAAATAACGTTATTCTAGAAATTACCTCTAGATGGCCTGACCTACATTCAGCTATAGTAGGTATCTATCTAGCAAGAAGTTCTATTTTGAACAAGCTTTATATGTGACATCTTCATAATCAGTATCCTCGTTTCATTTTAAAGTGAATTTTAAGGACGTTTTTGCGAGGGTTATTTAAACACAGCATGATTCATTTTTCCAGGTTTTAAGAAGTGCGTATTCTCTTCCGGCGTCTGTGTTTCCTGTGCCCTACCTGGATGTCTTTAAGGCAAGAGTGAATAGGCATCTTCGGGAAATATTTATGCAGTAATTAAAATTAGGTACAAATAAAATATAACTACTTATGAATCTAAACTTAACTAAAAAATTAAACTAATCTTAAGAAAATAAACCTAAATATAAAAATAAACAAATCTTCTGTGTAAGCATGCTCCATCTTAGACCTTGTCTTCACTTTCCATCAGGTGAGAAGATCCCACCCATCATCCATAAAAAAAAGGTTTTGGTCGAAATTGTATGACGGGTAATGAACGATTTTACTTATCGGGGTTATTTATGGAAACCTCGGATTATCTATATTCATTTTAATATATCACAATACATTTTCTCGGATGGAACATGCATTCATCCGAGAAAATGCATTAACCAAGGATGCTCTGGATAAAATTTAACTACTCTATCTTAGCTATTAGTCGATTGTAAATATCTCAGGCTATGGCTTAGATGCAAATTGACATTCATGATGCATATATATATTTCGCAAAATTTAAGCGATGGTAGTTACTTCAATTCTTGCAATAAAAATAAAATCCTATCCTACTTATACTACAAGTGTTTGTGAAAATGTTTAGAGGTTTGCTACTAAATACACGCCAAAAATTTTATGAATTGAGATTAAATGTCGCTTCCAAGAGATCAAGTTCTGGATTGGAACATAGGAATTGTTTTGGGAGAATAACGTGAATAACTCTTGCGAAGCCGCAGGTAAATGCTAGGCTAGTAGTATAAAATAATCAGCCTGAATATCGTGTCAAAAGTCTCACCCTTTCTTCCAAAATGCTCCCCTACCCCTCCCTTTATTAATTCGTTACAAGCGCACGCGCAGCTTTAATTGGAACAAAATTAACGCTCTGTTTCGGAACTATCCCTTTTAACTCTTCTTAGGGTTCATTGTAGGTATGTGAAGTTCCCAAACCGCACTGGGCCTGCCTGAGGAGTGCTGCCATTTCCTTTACATCTATGAGAGTAAGCCTGTGCCCAGAACTGGGGTATAATAGGCTGATGACGAGGGTTTTTTGGAGAGATACGGCAATAACAACGCATATATAGCACCTACACTTGACAGACGCGACGCCATTTTTGCACTGTTCACCACTTACATTAATTATTTTACATGAAGTTTGCTAAAGAAATATAATCTAGACCCATCATAACAATTAATTAGTACCGGTTGTTAAAAATATAATATATCAGTCATATTTGCTATATCAATAGTAAATATGACTGATATATTATATTTTTATATATCAATCAATATATTTTTTAGATATCAATCTAATAGTACCTAATTTTAGGTATCTTTATAACAAAAGGCAACTCTCCAACCTATGGTTATAGATACATAATCAACCAAGAATTAATCAAGAATAGTACTGATAGAAAAGTAAAAATTAACGGAACCCTTTCTAGCAGGCCCAGTTCCAACTGCCAACTGAACGTACGGTTTTTTTTTATCAAAAGGGTTAAAAGAACCAGATGCATGATTTTCGTCGATCTTTTCGTAATTGCTTCAGGTTTGTGCTGTAATTGTTTTTTTTATTTTTTCAACTCGAAGCAGCTGCTGATCCAGCTAATTGGCTGAATAGACAGCATCGTTGCTTATTCTTTATAATATAGTTATAAGACCTTAGACGTTTGACACCGTTGACACGCTCATCGATTTAACCTATTTTCTGTACGATTCAAGACGTGTCTTAATATTTTATTTAGGTTTTCTCAATAATTCGGGACTACTGTGGTCTAATATCATGTATTCTTCAATACATATGTTTTATTCATTATTCAAAGAGAAATATTGTGTGAAAATATTACTCAAATCGCCAAAATTTAAGTTGAAATCTCGTTTTTCGACTCTTAGTCTAATATACGCAAAAAAACCAAAGATTAGCCACAATACCATCTTTAACTCCAACATCATTAACTTTCAATGTTGCCTAAAATTATCAATAAATTTGTTCTAAACAGGATTGAAAACGTTTTAATTTTTCTAAGGCCTGCGCTTAAACGTTTCTTCAGTAAACGACCAGTCAAAGTGAGAATTCCAATACATTAGCAGTTAAACTAATATTACACATGCGCCGACGTTACATTGTAAGTAATCGCTTAAAACAGGGTTTAATACGATGATGTAGATACGTATTTGGAATGATCGTAAAAACTGAATGCCTCATATTTATATAGCATTTTATAAACACAAATAAAACATTGATGGAATATGGCTATATTAACTGCACGCGCGGCTGTATGCTTTATAGTATAAAGTTTATACAGTCATCTCATCAGTACGTTTGATGTACCCGGACTGGACTCTCCATACTAGTGTAGTTTGCTCCTTGTGTTAAACCCATCGTACATAATATTTTTGTGTGGAATAAGGCATATCTATGTCAGCAATTAAATGATTTGGTTTGCAATTCTGATTAAAACTAGGGACGTAACGATACCAATACCGATACCGATATATCGGTATCGGCGATATATCGGTATCGCCGATATTATACAACCGATATTTGAAGAGCGCGAAAAGAATTTGCTGTATGAAAAATAATCTGCAAAAAGTTACTTCAATTTCTGACTTAATTTATTTTATTTGGTCTATTACCTTGTGCAATGATAATTACTATGTTAATTAAAATTGAATTTTGAGTTGACAATTTATTTATTTTTACTTTACACTTTCAAAGTTAACTCTCTGGTAAATATAGCCAGTAGTCATTGCCATTAATTATAATAAGGACATACAAATATCTGAAGTTCATACTTCATTATTTAGCTAAGATATCGGTATCGGTATCGGTATCGCCGATATTAACTACTATATATCGGTATCGTATTGGCAAAATTGTGTATCGTTACATCCCTAATTAAAACCAAACAGTGTGATGTTTTTTGTACCGGATGTTTTAAGTCGCTCTCTTATTTTAATTAATGATGAATACTTATAACTTGAATACAAAGAATTCGGCAAAGCAAATCACATTATAACGCCGCACTTGATCATTTATTTCATAGTCAACTGACTATGAAATAAATGATAAAATTTCCATAATCATCACATTTGTGCTTGATATATGTATATCGCACTAAAATGTATAAGTAGAGCAGAAAAAGGAAGTAATATCTACATGTATTATTATACTTACTTAAAAATAATGCTGTTGTAATGTAATGGAAAGTACAGTGATATTCATTTCAGTTAATTCATTCTAACGTTCTCGTACTTTTACGCAATAAATTACCACAATGTATCCTTTAAGCGATGTCCGTGTTATTCTTTAATTATACTTAATTTAAATCTGCTTATGTACGTATATCACATACTTTTTGCCTTATCTATGTTTAAGTTAGTAGATATGAGAGGGGGGGGGGGGCTAGGTCATGTGCTTTTGCCTTTTTCGTTTTGGTGTATGTATATAGTGAGGCGAGAGACGAGTATTTCGTGAGAAATATACACCACGGATAAATGTAGCCGAAAATAAATAATATACGCAAAATGGATAGTACAACCCTTAAGACAAATATGATTTCCTTTAACTGTAAGGCAATTAAGAGGTCTGTTGACTACATTAGAGACCTATGTAAAGAGGCGGACATCATTGCTTTACAAGAGACGTGGCTTCTTTCGCACGATTTGGATTTCGTTCACAGCATTGATGGCAACTTCGGGTGTACGGCGACGTCCTCCGTGGACACGGCGGCGGGCGTATTGCGTGGCAGACCCTATGGAGGTCTTGCCCTTTTGTGGAGGAAATCCAAATTTCCCAACGTGACAGTCATAGATAGCTCTTGTGATAGAATAGGAGCTATCCGCATAGTAGTAGGGCTACGCTCCTTTTTGGTAATAAACGTGTACATGCCGACGGATGTACAATATCCGACCGACAACCTCCCCGACTTCACAGCGTGTCTGGCCCGAGTAAGCGCTTTAATTGAGGAAAGTGACGTGCAGGCGGTGTACGTGTTAGGCGACTTCAACGCGCATCCAGAAGCCAGATTTGGTCGCGAGCTGCTGAAATTTTGTGAAGAACAGGAATGGTACTGCGCAGACATTGAGAAGCTGAGCACGACACCCAATACATTCACATTTTTCAGTGAAGCACACGGCACGTGCCGGTGGTTGGACCACTGTGTGACCACCAAAGCAGCGTGGGACACAGTCGAGTACGTGCAAGTATTGCGGGACGTTTCATCGTCTGACCACTTTCCGTTACGGGTTGTGTGTAATATTGCGGGTGTGAGACAAGAGTGCAGTACAACGCACGGAACAGAGCGTAATAGAGTAAAATGGGGCGACAGAAATGCTAGTCAAATTGACAATTATTATAGAGAATGTAATGTTAGGTTAGTTCATATTAACGATGATTTTCGCTGTGAAAACTGTGATGATATTAATTATAATGCTAGTTGTATAAGACGAAATGAGCACTTAGCGTTCATCTGTAGCCTGTATTCAAGTATAGTAAGAGTACTCCAAATATGTGCTAGAATTACCTTTGATTCTCGTCTCGACAAGTCTTATAAAAAGAAAAAAGTACCAGGATGGAATTTCCACGTTAGGGAAAGCCACCTGGCTTATAGATTTAATTTTAATTGTTGGCTTACAGCAGGCAGGCCGACCTCAGGGGAAATATATCAGAAGTTTATAAGTAGTAAACAGACTTTCAAAGCTAAACTTAAATGGTGTCAGAATAACGAAGAGAAAATTAAAATAGACATATTAGCTATGCATAGAAAAGAAAATAATTTCTCTAGTTTTTGGAAACAGACTAAAAAATTCACCTACAAACAAAGTTTACCTGTGAGTGTGGACGGCCTGCAGGCGTCTGCGCAGATAGCCGATATGTTCGGCCGGAGGTTTAAGATCGAACCTCAACCTGTGTCTCATTGTATGCTTCAGAATGGGCTCGCCGAGCACATCCGTAACACAAACACTTTGCTTCAATTTAGTCCTGAAGACGTCTCCAAAGTGGTACAAAAAATGAAACGAGGCCGATCACCGGGACACGATGACCTCAGTCTGGAGCATATAATGGGAGCGGGAAAGTTACTGCACGAAAAGTTATGCACTTTTTTCAATCTTTGTATAAGGTTTTCATACCTGCCGCCGGATCTCATGAAAACTGTCGTCGTGCCTATACCTAAGAATCAAAAGGGCGATATGAGTTCTGCATCGAATTATCGCCCAATCTCGCTAGGAACCGTAATAGGCAAGATTTTCGAACGGCTTTTGCAAACCGAACTGCAGCGACATATCAAAATTGATGACGCTCAGTTTGGCTTTCGTACCGGCCTCTCGACAGATTCTGCCATATTTAGCTTAAAACACATCGCGAACTATTATGTAAGCCGCGATACATCGGTGTATGCGTGCTTCCTCGATCTGAGTCGTGCATTTGACTTAGTTAACTATGATATTCTCTGGGGCAAACTGTACGGCTCAGGGACGGCAAAAGAGGTGGTAGATCTGTTGAGATACTGGTACGGAGGCCAAACCAACTGCGTCAAGTGGGGCGACACGACATCTAACAGTTATAGCTTAGAATGCGGGGTACGCCAGGGTGGGCTTACGTCTCCGGATCTCTTTAACGTTTATGTTAACGACTTGATAGTACGATTGAGGAACTCTCGCACCGGTTGTCATCTGGGTGGCGTGTGTGTAAATAACCTCAGCTACGCAGATGACATGGTGCTACTGAGTCCCTCAATCAAAGGCTTAAAAAAGTTACTTTCAATCTGTGAGGATTATGCTAATTCTCATGGATTGAAGTACAATGTAGCCAAATCGGAAATGCTCGTTTTCAGAGCGGGGAGAGGTCCGGAGTACGTACAGGAAGTTAAGTTAAATGGAGCTGCACTACCGGTTGTGGAGCAATTCAAATACCTGGGGCACATCTTGACTGAAGATCTCAAAGATGACAGGGATATTGAGCGGGAGAGGCGGGCTCTGTCTGTACGCTGCAATATGCTTGCGCGCAGATTTGGCAAGTGTAGCAAGGAAGTGAAGATTACATTATTTAATGCATACTGTCAGTGCTTCTACACTTGCCAACTCTGGACAAAGTTCCTGCGACGATCGTACAGCACCATGAGGGTGCAATATAATAACGCATTTCGTACGCTCATGTGGTTGCCGCGTTCCTGCAGCGCGTCAGGCATGTTTGCGGCTGCACGAGTACCTGACTTTTTCGCCGTTATGAGGGGACGAATTGCTTCATTCTGGGAGAGGCTGATGCACTCTCAGAATGAAATAATTAAAACTATTTGTAGCGACCTAGATGGCCCTTTTTTCCGATACTGGCTATCTGTGCATCGAGACGAGAATCGGAAATGACGATGTACTGCGTACATTACTTTTATTGTATTTGTTTTAAATTTTATTTTTACTTAATTTTTACACATTTTACAATTTTATCATTTATATTAATCTGTTTTTACACTGTGTTAGTCTTGTAATGTAATACTATTGTTTACCTATGTGTAATTTTGTAATTCTGTCATGTTATTGGGTTCTTTTGCCTGTCAATAAACGTATTATTATTATTATTATTATATTTAAGTACTCAGTCAACTTAACTGGAAGCCTAATGGATCTTATTCGTGGATTTTTAAGTGATCGGGGCATTTCGTTTAAAAATGTACGATAAACTAGCTGTAGTCATCGCAATACTGACGATTAATGTCAAAAGGCATATATTTTGCCAGGCTCTGATAGGCTAGATAGTATTTAAATATAACTGAAATTTCGAGTACATTTTTCAATAAAATGCACATAATAAATAAAATAGAATATTTATATAACAAACAAGTGCCACTACTGTATTCCACAATATCTTCCTATAGTATTATAAAACGTTGGGACTGTAGTCACGTGAGTAAAAGAGGGCTTATGCGCATCCATTTCAAGCTGCACTTAGGTCGTTCTTGCCGAAGAGGCGCCGGCGCAGAGCGATGCGCTATCAGAAGGATCGGCTTACGAAAGCGCGCGCAAGCAGACCGAGACACCCGTTACCCCCACGACCGTTTGGGGTATGGTGAAAGTGTTAAATTCAGATTTAACAATATTACTTAAGACTTCAACTAACCGAATCACTGTGTAAGGGATTCCGAAGTTGACCGACTTTTCCTTTGACTTCGTGAAGAACTGAAGTTGATCGTCTACGGTCTATGGAACCCCTGGAGATGGTAAAATCTGTAGTAAATACACCCACGGACAATGAATTCGGGTAATTTTCTATATAATTGTTCATAGAAAATGACCCGAATTCAATGTCCGTGAGTGCAAATGGCGCCGTTTAGTGAAAAGGTAACTGGACAGTTAACCAAATGGCTAATTAAACCGGTTTACCCTTGAATTGTCGACAAACGTTTCATCGACATATCATTTCATCGAAATATCATCATGGCCCCACGAACTACGTGCTAACGAGGGCGGAGCTAGTACTTAGTGCTGAAGAAAAAACTATAGCGTCAAATGACTTTCTCACGTCAGTAAGTTTGTAACCAATCACAGATGTTTGTCTTTTAAACGATATGCATCCTATCCGAAAATGCCGTCTACTCAAACTTAATACTAATATTTTGTCATAAATGATTTTATTCTCAAACATAGTACCTAAACATTAAGTTAGTTGTCAACATCACTTGATTATAACTAGGACGTATTGAATTTAAAAAGTGGGCGTTATGGCAACTATCAACGTCAGTTTTGTTAGAGGTTATCGTTCCATCCATACATTTTCGATGAAATAAAGTCCAAAACCTCATTTTAGGCCACTAAGCCCTTATAACCTTAAGTATATACAAGTATAAGTTAAACGTGTTCATTTTCGTGCACGTGGCATGTTATGCAATCCGGCATATTGTCCCGTAAAGGTCTTTGACGTTCCCTAAGGATCTACACCCCGCGCCCACAGTAATAGTAACGTGCGGAGTACAGTTACAAAGGTAAGTACCAATCGTACACATGTGAGTCGGAAAGCAGCTCAAATTGACCAGAAAATTGTTACGTTTGTGCATCAATCTAGTAGAGCACGGACTTTTTACGTACGGCCGGTTTCACAAGTCTTTGAAGCAAATGAAATGAAATTGAAACAAACAATAAAATTTTCTTAAACAATTACCTCTAAGGATGCCTATTCTTACTCCTATTCCACTGAGATCAAATCAAGATTTCCTAGTAAAACGCTTTCCTTTCCTTAATTAAAATATACCTACGTAATTGTCACGTGAACATACTACTTTTATTTATTTACAATTTCCAGGACGTCCACTCGAATGGCTTTCGAAATCCCGGAAATCGAGTGCTTGTTTTGCTCGTTTGGCGGGGCAGAGAAAACTTATTCTATCTGTAGATAGAATTTTGGTAGGCGCGCGCGATGTCGTAGGCGCTTATTTTCAAGCAGTTAAGCCTGAATAAAACTCCATATTAATATTTCTCAAGATCCAATGTACTAATGGAATAGTGAATATTTTCTGAAGTTATTTTGTGTAGGACTGTAGTCTCGCGCTCGGGCGGGTGAAACAGTGTCTTCGCGGCATTAGTGCTCGCTGAACTATGCGGTATCGAAGAACCACTGTTAAACAGGTGCTCTACCGATTCCTTACTGTACTACCCTATTCATGTACTTTTGTTAGCCTGCATGTGTGTCCCCTACTGGACAAAGGAGTTCTCTCTATTTCGCCAGTCGTCCCGGCTCAGCGCATATCCCTGCCACCTTGGCCTACCTTATTACCTACCCTGGTTCAAAAGTATCCAGTAGGCTTATGATGCTACGCTTTGTCACGCGATAAATAAATGATAAAGCATCCGTCACGTTCTGACAAATAGTGTGTGAGAGTGACGGATGATTTATCATTTATTTATCGCGCAACAAAGCGTAGCATCATAAGCCTACAGGTCATCCCGCCATCTCCTTTTCGCCCTGTCTCTGCTTCGGTAATCATCTGTTAATATTTTTGCTAAATTATGTAGTAAGTACAAGCTTTTTGATATCGGTACATAATGATCGATTACACACCTCATGTAAAATAGACGCACATCAGTCGTCGGGTTGCGGAAAACTAGCCCGCGTAAACCTATAAAGCTATAAAATTTCAAGTTAAATAGTCTGTCTGTCTGTTGTTTACGTTTACGAGGCCATACGGGGGAAATATATTTGAAAGATAAGGTCCTGATATTATAGGAGATAATCATTATGATTTTGTAACTTTCGTGTTGAACTCTAGTTTAGGTATGATAGTAAAAAATCTCTAAACGAAATGGACTGGGTTGACTTAGTTATTTTTGTTAGACAATAGAAACGAAACGTAACCAGCTCGCTATTAAATAAGTACACATTAAAGTCAAACATCTTCATAATTCCTATAGACTTTCAATGGCATATTCGCGGAACTCCCGAGTAAATATAAGTTCTTCTCGACTTGCACAATCCATGAATCACGGCACGGCGGATGTTAGGCAATGCCAATAAATATTAAGAATCGACTTAATCTTAGCATGGCTTGGATCGATAGGGATATCGTTCAACAATTAATCACTTGTCTATATGCCCCTGTTAATTAATTCTTAAATTTAATTTGGAGTTTTTCGACATCGATTAAGATTGGTATTGTAAATAAGTAGGTTGTTAATTTAGAGCAATATACTTCAGAAGAAATGCATCTTTCTCTCAATGGCTTGTAATAATCTACATAATTGAGTGACCCTCTTAAGAACACAAAACGAAATAAAAAAGTAATGTCAGTAAAACAAGCCTCACCAAGCCTCACCTCGGGAGTTGGTTTACAATAAGCCAAAATCAGTTAAAAAAAAAAAATAAAAAAAAAAATATTGTTTATTGTACATAAATGTGTTACAAAGAGGAGTACATCGTTCAGTAGTACAAACAGGTCAGGTATAAAGTGGTCGAAGCTTTCGACCCCTAAACTAGGTGTGAACCTGTGCCTTAGGGGGCTTGAGTTCGTCCTAATTCTGTGTCAGTAAACAAGAGTTGGACAATGTAACAGCAGAAAAATTGCGAAATATGGCTTACTAAGATATAAGAAATATAAAAGGTAATTATCTAGGTTTATAAATAAGTTTAGCTACTCATTTAATTATATAATAAAAGTTAACAAAAACAAGGTTGTAATTAATTACATTATTATGCCTATTGTTTAAAACGAGACTTAATTAACTCAAGAAAGGACAAGTAAAAGATTTTCTGTATCTTGGTAGGATAGGCACTGCAGCCAATTTCGTAATTTAATTTGTAGTTGGTACATACATATTCAAAAGAAATCTAAAGTGATGATGTTGCACTATCACTTATTCGTGTATCCGTATCTAAGAAGAATCTGCGACTTATGAAATGACTAACATTGACCTGCCAACGCATGCAGGTCATGTAAATGACTCAACAATGACTTGAAGGTGAAGATGTATGGGAACGCCATGAATCATTAAACCTACCTATCTGTAGGTTTTCTAGCCACGTCCCACAGCACCGATTCAGTAATCTCGATACCGCCCTCACTCTAGATGTGCTAAACGATAAATTTAATAGGTCACCGATGCACTTTCGGTTGAGTTAAAGTCTGTATTTTCTTAATATTCGTGTATTATAATCATGACCTATATTATGCGACCGGCATTTTCAATGTTGTGTTTACGTGCCGTCTAAACGTGTCCACCGTGTACTTACGAGCTACAAGTCTATGATAAACATATTATATCGATGTATAGATAAAATGAAAAACATTTAGGAAAAGCTTACTTATCCCTGTATATTTTATTTATAAATGGTATCTGTGATTGATTTATATTTTATTTATAAATGGAATGATTACGCGGAAAGAGTATTCCAATTAATACATTCGGACAAATAAAGCAGACGTATAAGAAAGAAGTCAACTAAAACTAAAGGGCTCAAGACGAGAAGACAAGTAACTACAGAGTTTGTAAACAAAGGTCACACTTTTCATAAAACATAAAATGACGATCTGTCGTGCTTTTACACATTGATAACAAGTTCTGCGAGGCGATGGAATCACCTCGATTCTATTCTTATTCAAAGCAAAAACAAGCTACGCTTCAACAGCCACAATTCCGACATTAAACTGTAGTTCACCGACAGTGTTTAATTACAAAAAAAGTCTTTTAATCGACAACCGACCATACCTTCCTTCACTATTCCTTACACACATGGCCAGTATAGGAGGAGCTCCGTTAATTGTTTACTGGTTAATTCATCTATAGAACAACACATTTTATATGATCCGACATGATTATTACGTAGTATTACATAATCTTATTAGTGTCCCAGAGGGATGTAACGAAAACTTATCGATCCGTTAACTAAAATAAAATGGTAAACAAATGGCTTATTCTGGATCTCGGGACTGCCGCTCCATATTATTTCTGCAATATTCTGCTAATAGCTATCTGCTTCTGGTACATTGATGCTCTAAGTCCATTGTCAAAATACCATCAAAAAGTGGTCATGATGTTAGAATAAAATATTATGAGAAAAATACTGCAGGTATACCTAAATAGGAAGTATTTTTATGTACCAATTGGTAACTACAAAGATGCTCTGTCAATGTGGGCTCGATAAGAATAGGGAATATGCATCATATTTTTTATTTACCTACTTTAATACAACCTCATTAATATAAAAAACAGTAGGAAAAAAATATTTTTCGAATAACTATAAAAATAACCAAGATATAACACAACAAAGATTTATCTCTATCTCTTTCTCGCAAAACAGAATATAGTATGGAGATTATATGGCGGCCGTGTACTATGACGTCATATTCCATATCGGATCTCTCTCTCTAATCGCTGTCTGATTACTGCTTTAAAATGTTTATATCTTCCGTATTTCTCGGTCGATTTCAATTTTATTTTCACTGTATGTCATCTTTTTTACGGTATTTTCAAATTGTATTACGAAATATGTTAAAAAAAATTCATGCATATTCCCTATTCACGAAGTAGTCAAATACCAATGTAGACCATTCGTTACTAGTGATAAACCTAGTATACGTGGATAACTAAATTCAAATAAAGGTACTGTAAACTCGCATGGTTCTTCACTCGTTGACCAATAGGTTTTTCGGAACTTGGGTACGAAATATGATTTCAGCAGCTCAGCTCAGCTCAGTTTTTCAGTGAAGGAAAAACATCGGAAGAAAACCTGCATACAGTTGTATGCAGGTTTCCACACGATGTTTTTCGAATAAATTGAAAGTTGTATGTGAAGTCCTCAATCCGCACTGGGTCAGCGAGTGGACTACAGCGCATTCATTCTCACCTATGAGAGTAGGCCTGTACCCAGCAGTGGGACGTATATACGCTGATGATGATGATTGGCTGTGTACTCTTGTTTGTCATTCGGTGATACAAAAATATGCCACGAGGTAGCCCAGCCCAAGTAGCGCTGGTCGGGTAACGTTAGACTAGAGGCGGCCGCGGTCTCCCGTTCCGGTACACCACCGACACCCGACCCGCTTTGTGGCCCTAGACTCGGCACAGGACGCCATTGTTTTTCGACCAGGTGTTTTCGACTATTTAAGTTACATGGGCTTATTTTATTTCATTTCTATGTTACACTACTGCAACTCTTATCTGAAGTTTTTATGTATTTATGATTATAGGGTTTATTTTAGATATGATAAGTTGATGACCCTATTGTTGGAGGGGTTAGAGACTATGCCAAATCATGTTATGTCAAAGCATGCGATTCTCCTCTTTCAATTACCGTAATTCTCGTACGACTTTCGATAAGATGTATATAGCACCCCAAAGGGTACGGGGCATAATCAGATTAAGTGAATTTTGAATGCAATTAAATTGTACTGCGTACCAACTCTTACTAATAATAATATAAGTAGATTAATGAAAAATCCAAAGACATTTTGAAATTTTAAGACTGCTATTTGAACAGGATAATCACATGTACCTAATATAAATATTATTTTCATTGTGGTCACTACTGCAAGATTTCTGCGATAGAGGATCTACAGAAAATATGTTTCATTACAGTTTTAATGACACTTAAGAAATTTATTCTTGATAGCTAATATGAGTAACCCTTGACTGCCTAGGAATTATAATGAAATGTCAGCTGGTCGTATATAGCCATAAAAGCACTAAGTTTTGTCAGTTATTCAAAGCATAGCAATTAAGGAATAATCATTGCATTGCACGCAGGGTGTTTGTATTTACCCTAACTTTCTTCAGAATTTATAACTCAAGCATTCTTGAAATGCTCGTAAACTTTTAAAACCATAACATCAGGGTTGATTTTTGTACGGCCACGAATTTTATGACCTTGTTCTCTCATCCATAATTGCTAAAAGCTGATTAGACTTTTCATGTTAAGTAGGTATATGCTGTCGAATTGTTTTATAAAAAATATGAAGGAGATGGCATCAGTTTCTTGTACATAATTGGCAAATATCCAACTGCCGTTTTGATTAAACATTATTATTTAGTAAAGCCCTGCTGACCGTTGACGCTCTATCGTTGCGATCTCGAGAATAACTTAGGGTCGTCCTCCAGACCACCCAACGCTTTCAATCAAGATTTAGAGCGATGGTTTTTATGATTTATAATTACAGAATATTGGCCAACAGCTGAACAAGTTATAGACTCTAATAGTAGTTGTTCTTTAACGTAAGTTACTTAATTGAAATAAACGGACGCGTGAAGTATAATTTCTGCAAGGTGAAGCGACGGAATTGTTCAATTTTATTGACAGTTTTATTAGTTTAACTGCAATGCACGTGTCCGAACAATAATATCCCATTTTATTATAACTATATTGATTTAACTTGGGTGCGAATAAGTAAAGGGTGCGACATATCTGTTTATTATGCAGTTTATTACAAGCAATTTAACAATCCCATTACAAGAACAAACACCTAGCTTTTATTTACACATGAAGAATATAGTAGGTACTTCTATCAAGCGAAAAAAGGTAAATGTCCTAATGAACCACTACAGTGTTACCCATGGTAAGGTTCAAGAAGACTGAGCAAACCAAACCCAAGGATGATAGTAGAAAGAAGACAGCAGGAAAAAAGTGGCTGAGATCCGCTCAAGACTGAGTACTCTAGAAATCACTGGCAGTAATCACCTGTGATGGACAGAAAACTAAAACTATCATAACATCCTAAAATTATTAATTTTGGTAGGTAGCCTGAGCGTTTTATAGTTATGAAAGTAGTATCAAATGTCACAATTTGAATAATGTGCTACCTATTCAGTCGGTAAAGGTAAAATAATAATAATGCGGGGTAGTATAACACACAGGTTGTTTAGAAGACAGTCGTTCAAAGTCGTGTGTTACCGCAACGTTCTACAAACATTTTAATGTCGTAAGTACATTTGAATCCAGAAGCATTTAAGGCCTTTTGGTGAAAGACGGCTGTGACACCCCCCATAATGCCACAGGCTGGTGGTCGCGCACGCGCGGTCGGCGTGCGCGCCGTTCCGGAGCGGCGCGGGCGCATGCGTGGTTCAGCGCACGGGCGCTTTGGGGGATATGTGGACTGAGATGTTATGCAAGACGGGTTGTGTACCCAGGAAATAGAAATGCGTTTGAGTGTACACTTTATCTACCGAAATAGGATATGTTTGCAGATTGTGAACCGAATCATACCTTCGTTAATGTCCATATTGATTAAACTATAACTACATTTTTGAGATAATTTCTTCGTTGCATTAACCTATTAGTACATTTTCGCAAGTGCTTGCTACCCATATTCAACCTTCTTTAGTTTTTGCGTGCAAGGTAGGCTAGGCTGTGGTTTTCTGCTGTCTCCTAAATTTGATTTAATTTTTATTTGCCAGGAAATAAAGATAACCTTTATGGTTATTAACTATTAGTCATATAATATAAGTAATTTAATAGGTAGTTATTTAATAGTCAACACTAAGCAAATGGTTGAAATTGCCTTCAATTTCCTTAAGAAATATGTTAAATATGTTATAGAGGAAGTACCTATGCAAGTTGAAGAATAAAGATTTACCAATTGCCTTGATTGTTGTGTTTAAATGTAATATTTTATATTTCTTGAGCTATATTATCATGCAAGTTGAGCAGTATATATTATTAATTCACTAGAAATATAAATATGTACAGTCAGCTGCGGAGATAAGTAGCCCCCCTCTCATACATTCGCAGTATGGTAGGGGTATACTTATCTCTGGAGCTGACTCTACTTCTAGTAAATATATTGGTTCGAACATGTTATATGTGTTTAATTAAATTATTATATAGATAAATATATTACCTATATATCGATTTTCATAGAAATATTATTCACGTAAGTACATAGGTATTAAATGGTAACAAATGCCTGCCCCTAATAAAATAATAAACCGTCGCTTTAAAACGTTACAAAGTCACCTATCTGATAGATAGGCAATGGTAATGAGTTTTTATGAAATAATGAGCTCGGATCCAAGGGAATGACTGAGCGAATGAGTGAACGAATGAGTGAATGAGTATGAATATTCATGTAGCCATTAATTTCAGTTCGCTGGGTCGACTCGATGGCTCGGAATGAACAGACTGACGGGAATGATTAGTTTTGTATATAATGGGATGACATATTGCAATAGTAATATATTTTTTAGTCTGCACAATACCTACGTACACAACTTAACATTTTTTTTATTTATTTTTAATAGCAGCCGGAACTTATTATCTAAAATTTATGACTGGATCAGAGCTTTGTCCTTGTATAATATGATATATATTTTCAGTATAAAAATCCCTAGTTATAATCAGTACATCAACAATCTTCCTTCTTTCTCGAATCACTTATGTAAGTCAGTTTAACCTCTCATAAGCAAGTAAATTGTTATCAAAATTGTCTCGTTTAAATAAAAGAGCAGCATTTGGTGATGGTGGTATGGAGATCCGCATAAACCGGTTTAATCGGAAATGGACAGTAACAAAAAGTATACATAACTCTCACAAAAAAACAAAGATCATATAAGATTATTTTAACCTCAATATGACACAAGATATTCAATATCCATTTCCAGTAGGCTTATGCGATAAATAAATGATAAAGCATCCGTCACTCTCACACACTATTTGTCAGAACGTGACGGTGCTTTATCATTTATTTATGGCGTGACAAAGCCTTGCATCATACATAAACCTAATCTCCATCCGTTATTTGAGACACATCTAAACCTTCGGGACAATAAGAAATCTCTCATTTAACAATAAACCTGTGGTCTTCTAGCCCTTACTTGTGATCTGCGAAGCATAACCTGGATAAGAGCTTACGATATCCACTTATAATCTAAAATCAACCTTATTGCAAATGCAACAAAAAACAAAATAACATATCTGTTAATTAAGTAGCATAGCATCAGACTTAGAGACAGTACCTGCAGAAACAAAACGAAGCAACGACAATTTGAATACGAATAAATTTGAACCTTATTTCAGGAATTATAAAGTTCAATGTTCGTTTCTGTTGTGAGATCAGTAGAGATGTACTAAAGACAGGGGCTCGCAACCCTTCGGTCACGCTGCTCGCGCACTGGTAATGGGCAGGCAAACAGTGAGTTTTTACCTCGCTTTAGCTTCGAAACAAATTGTTAGGTAATTCAATTTGTTAGGTGAGAATGAGATGAAAAACAAGATTTGGAACATCTGGCTGGTGGAATGTCAGAAATGTTGATGTGAGGGACCTGTAGCATTATATTTATGTCATTCAATATTATTATACACACAAAAGTTCGCGGGCAGGTAGCCAGGTATACTAGTACAGTCAAAATACAACTAGAATCACAAGACAGTGGTAAGTTAAGAGATTAGCATAGTTAGTTAATGTTAATCTATATATATAAGAAGAAGTCCTGCCTGACTGACTTGTTCATCAACGCACAGCCGAAACTGTTGAAGCTAGGAACTTGAAATTTTTACAATAGGGTGGTTGTATAACGTAAGTGAGGTATAAGAAGAGATTTTTCGAAATTCATCTCCAAAGATAGATTATATAGGGAAGGGACCACACTATATTTTTAAAATTGGAGATCTGAGACTTCGTACCTACATAGGCCCTTCAATAGGAGTAGAGAAAAGTCTCTACTCTTATTGAAGGGCCTATGCACGAAGTCTCAGATCTCCAATTTTATGAAAATGTTATGAGATTTAAAATGATAGCAATATCGGTTGACTTTGACTATAGTATTTCTGAACCCAATTAACAATTCCCAGAATTGGGCTTAGTTTATCAATACAACAACTTATAAATTTCGGATTCGATAAGATCGTTTATCATCTAATTTACATTCCATATTGTATAAATGTACAAGTCGCTTACAATGGAATACAACGTTATTATAATAAGCAATCAACATGTTTTGTTCCTTAATTTTTATTATTATCGCTGTCCAATTAAAAGTCAAAATCATGCGCGTGACCGCCACACGTCGATCAAGCCCCGACCCTCATCCCTCTCCAACTCTTCTACCCCTCAATTCCACCCGAAAACTAATGGACATATAAATTTCAACCAACACCTGCTACCGAAATACAATAATTAGAAATAACTGTATCATTCAAATATTTCCTGCAGTGAAGTCATAAATTGAGTTTTTTATAGTAATTTTCGTTTTCCGAAGCGTGTCGTTTGCCGTCTTGCTTCCTGCTAGTTATCGGTTTTTTTCGTCTGTCATTAAACCTGCTGCTAGATAAACTAGACTGTTGATTTATTTTTTGCTCTCGCTAATAAAGTAACATTTTTTTTATGTCGAAAGGCTGGCTAGAATAGAAATGCCTTATGATTTAGACAGACTTATTTTCACAATAATGATAAAGACATTTGTGCAGTTTGGTAAACCGCTGATTCACACAAAGGGATTTGGTATTATACTGATTATCGATGGAAACGTTCCTAATCATGACTTTTTTCATAGCAGCAACCTTCATGAATCTAAATAATACCTAATTTTCTTGATGCTTAATTTAAAATTCAAAGGTTTAATCCATTTTCATTTTAGAGTTTTAAACAAGAGTTGCATTTGAAAATGTCTGGTAATAAATAGTATATATATATTAGTAGGGCTACAAAATTTAGTACCTACATATTTCCACCACTATAGCCCAGTAGAGTTAGATTCCATCAATCAACAATAGTCTTTGCATCTGGCGGGGGCTGTCCCTGCGTGCGTTCCAGGACACGGGCAGGGACAGCATCCGCTCAGTGTACCCACTACTTTTCATTAAAGTATCGAAAGGGCCTCTACGCGTCGGCTTTGGTTCCGCCTACGCCTCCCAAAGGTCCGGGACACCATTGTCCCGTGAACGGGAAAGGGCTACTAAATAATAAAATTATGAAAACCATGAGAAGGTACATTTATAAATATAAGATGCTAGTACTACGTAGCTGTCGGACATGATCGGTAATATACGATTAAGATGCTTAGAGACAATCTATTCCTCTCTAACGCTTCTAGTATACAACTAGGTTCAATTGAGCGTACCAAAATTCTTACCTAAAGTTTCAGACCTTGACCGATATATATTCCTCCTACTTCTAATATAATTTACATGTATTTGAATAAAGGATTGTCCGCCCTTGCCACGCGCCAGCAACTAGACGAGTCAAATATTTAAAGTCATTCTTACCCCCCTTTGTTTCGTTTGTATGGGCCAAGTCATAAGATCTTGAGTGCTGTAGCTTAATGAGCTACAACGTTGAATGCTACATTGAGACTGTGTGAGCCAATTACTTTGAAAAGCCTGACTATTAAGAAAATACAAACAGTTTCAAAAGTAACTAATAATTTGTGATGATTGTCATGATTACTTTGTGGCAATAAAGTAGCAAGGCCGCGCTACTAAAATGGTCACCTATGCTGATCGTGTAAGTTAATAAATTAAAGGAGTTATTCTATAGGGAACGAGCACGAACTATAGGTGGCAGCACTAAATGACAAAAAAGACACGGGCAGATAATAAAGGAAACTATCATGTCTGTCAAATCACGCTGTCAGTGTCAATGACAATAATCTAAGTGTCAATGTCAAATATAGTAAGTCATAGCTACACTGACGTTAATCGTCCTTCATCGCGATAAATTAACGGCGTATCCGTCAATGTGGCCCCATCATGAGAGGGTACATGATTTAGATTGACGGCACCAGTTGGCAGCACCTTCGTCGTGTACGTTCCCTATTAGTATTCGTCCATCAATGCACAATTCCGTCAGCCCAGAAATATTCAAATTGCACTTTATGTTTTAATCATCCTACTACCTGATTATTTCCGCTGTATTTCTCATCTTACCCCACTCACCTCACGGCCCATTAGCTGCACTCCACGACTAGCCAATGCCCCGTAAATAATGCGATCATTCTCAATCCAATATATTATACTAAGACTCCATATCATCAGCGGAACAAAGTCATAAGTGACTGTGATGTCCGAAGGCGCATACTATGTAAAACTTCCAAGCGAATTCATTAATTAGAATAAAAAACTCCATTTCCGGCAAAAACCGTTAGTCTGCTATGCCTGAAGATAATCTCCGATTAATAAAATGGTCATTGGTGGAATTTGTACCAGTATAAAATAGTAAAGTTGTACTAATTAATTTTATTTATAACAGTTACTGGAAGCTACTGGTTTTGTTTGGATAAGAGATCTCGATTATGTATTGCAAATGTCTTTGTACCACATTAATACTGAACATGCGCATAATTTAACTGAGCATTTAAATAGAATGTGATTCATAAAGCACAATCTGTAACTACCTTATTATAAGTAGACTAACTAAGTAATTTAATATAGATTGCACGTATGGTACCCGATTCCGAAACAGGAAAACAAGATTAAAATCTACTTGACTTTGGTACAGTGTCATTTCCGATTCTCATATTCAACTGACATTGACAAAAGAGGAGTAAAGCTAGAAAAATCGCTGGTTCCCACTTTCTGTGTGGCAAAGTGGAAAACCCTTACACGAATGCATTAAACGTGCAACTATCTAGATAAATGATGAGATTGCGTGAGCTTTAAAATGAATAAAGGCGCTAAAACTAAAACGTAGAACGATGCAGGATATACTGCACGATGTTACACTATTAAAATTAAAAACAGGCAAATTTACAAAAATGCTTTTATAATCCTCAATATCATTAAAAAAATGACCTTTATTTTTGCCTTAATCATACCGTTGGTATGCAACATTAAAAAACTATATACATACTTACTCCACGCCAACACTGGAAAAAGCTATATTAAACATGTCTCCGAGCAATAGATACGTGGCGAACACGTTATGGTAGTGGGCTAGGTGCTGATAGGTCACAGTCGTGCTAATTCTAAACAGAATAAGTGAAGTAAGAATTAGGTAAACTTAGGATGTTTTCGAACGGGTTGGAGAGTTGCATAAAGCCTCGAGCCGTGGAATAGTAAAAATAGATGATTGATAACGCGGTAGAGCGGCGCGAGGACGAGCGCTCGAGAAAAATGTGGATGTGCACAATTTTACATTTTAGTAATGGATACAATTTTTATATATTTTTAATTGGGCGCTTGTCATTTAACTTTGAGTGTACAAATAAAAATACCGGGCAAGTGCGAGACGGATTCGCGCACCGAAGATTCCGTAGTCGTAAGTAGATACGTGAACAGTTCAAGTAAAACTATATAGCGATCAGTTTAGCAGGAGCAAATAAGTATGTGTTATGACTTTTGCAAATTTCTAAAACACGGTGCAAGTTAGGAAAACCGTTATATTTTTCCTGTAATATTTAGGATGATATTAATAATTGGTAATTATTACTGATTTTTCTGTTATACTTTATTGCACAGAGTCTTATAAGGTTTTCTGTAATCTATAGGTATAGGACTATTTTCCATATTTTTTTCAAAACTCTACGTCCAATAGTTTCGGATATAAGTGAGGGGGGAATGGTAAATTTTTGCCTATTTTATTAAATAACTTCAAAACTATTGATATAAAAAATATAATGAAAAACATTTGAGATTCTTACAGTGAATGAAAGGGTTCATTTAATATGTCACACGATATATAGCTCGCTAACTTTTATTTTAATGTTCTAATTGTCCCCCAAAAGTGGCCCCCACGGTTAAAATTCATATTTTTTCGTGACATGTCCGTGTTTGGGTCATTAACCTTAAATTTCAACTCAATCGGACCAGTACTTTCGGAGCAAATTGACTGTGACAGACAGACAGACACACGAGTGATCCTATAAGGGTTCCGTTTTTTCCTTTTGAGGTATTGTATTGTATTGTATTTATTTATTGCAGTCATGTACACTTCATAATACTTATGTCTAAGCTTATTACTAGGTAGGTACATGCACCCTGATAGGGTATAGCAATCTTAACAAGTTACAGAATATAGGTACAAAGAAGAACTATTTATTTTATGCATGCAAATTCTAAGACAACCTAGGTACGGAACCCTAAAAAGTAAAAAAGGTATAACATTTTTTTTTATATCTAGTAGGCTCGGGTTAGTGACTTTTAAAACTATTCCAAATTTTAAATCGATAGCAGCAGTAGTTCTTGAGATATCTGACTGTGACAGACGGCAGACAGACGGACAGACGGACAGACATACAGTCAGAGTCGCACCATAAGGGTTCCTTGTTTACCATTTTGGTACGGAACATGAAAAGAATTATTATTAATAAAATTATACTCTTGTAAATTGAGATCGTAATTAATTGAACTGGGTAGGTACATAGGTACGGGCAATAACATACAATGAAAGACGCGTATAAATATCTGATACGACTTTTATTACTACAAGAATAGAGTGCTGGTGTCAGATGTTATTGCATATTTCTTTTCATCGTGTGCTATTGCCGATTACTGAACATGGTTTAAAAAGCCAAATATACACTAAAAGTGGAAAAAAGACATGATAAATATGTAAGCACTAAATTCACTTCGAATCCTACCAGCCGGCCAAAGAAAGCTATCTATACGTTTATAGGTACTAATCGTTACCGCGGTTTCAAGAATAAACATCTATGTTTGGAGAGTCTTATACACATCCTAGAATAAACGTCTCCATGCCCGTGAGAACCCATTATATCATCATATTTATACCTCGAATCTTCATATTTATGCAAAAAGCTGTACAATGAAATTGTCAAACCAATAGGTGTATCCATATTAGTGATAATACCGGGCCGTCGCGCATCGGCGGGGCCAATTATCATATCCACTTTCTCCGTTATGCAGGCGGGAGACACCTGACTCGATAGACAATATGTCTACTGTAGCTTAGGACTAATAGCATACCTATTTAAATAAATCAATTTTATTCGAGACTAAACCCACAAGTCAAATGTTACCGCCAATTTGTATAAGCCGATATTCTATGGAATAACAGAAACCTCCTACAGAAAACTAGCTGTCCCGGCAAACTTCGTCCCGCCTCAGGAAAATGTGATAACCGCGCCATCTACTGGGTCCAATTGTATTTTCAAACCATCCAGGGACCCACTCAAATATTCACACAAAATATCATCCAAATCGGTCCAGTCGTTTAGGAGGAGTTAGACTCACATATTTAGGTACAGAAGAATTATATACGAGCAACCTCTGCCGTCCTATGACTAGACTAACCTCGAATGGAGTTGTATAGAGGTTAGTCTAGTTTTAAATATCGAACGGCAGACCTATAAAGATATACTAAACTGCTGCATATCGGGATAGCAAGATGAAATTTAAAACACAAATGTTGCGTAGGGGACGTAAACGTTCACTAAGGAAGGATTTTTTTTCGAAATTCTACCCTTAAAAGTTTGAAACGGGGGATGAAAGTTTGTAATATGAAATAGTCGGAAAACACGAAGTTGTGTAACGTCATGTCTCATCTTCTAAACGAGGATCTTAATAGTTTGTCAGTTTTGTATAGTTTTTCAATGTTATTGTATAATAAAAAAAAACGTTTCACTAACTAATATTAACATATATCGCATATATCTAACGACATATAATTATATGAGTATATCCAGTCAGAATACCGCATATTCAGTAGGTAAGACTTAGTACAGAATAAGTAATTGAATTCAAATGTTCTATAATCGTCATATCATAAAATTGTTCATTTAATACCAGAAGTTATATATTATATGAACTAGATAACTAGAACATAGGTTCATAAATTAAAGAAAAATCTTAACAGGACGAAGTACGATTCTTGAGACAAGTGAAGAAACGCCATCTCTCGGACAATCATCAGCACATGTAGTTGCGGGTAGCCTATATTAAATTATAAATTTTATGTTGGGGTGAGTACAGATTCTAATAACATGTCATCTGCAATATACATCGGGAAAACTAATTATGAACTGCGTGTGAAGTTGCCATCTATTAGCGGTAAGTTGTAAAATTTTACGGAGGTAATGTAGCCAAACCTGTGCCAACTTTTATGCTTGTAAAATTGTGCCTTAAAGCGTTTGAATAAAATCGAGTTTATAACGAGACTATTGGCGAGATAAGAGGTCTTGAAAAATATATCTCTTTATGCTAAAACTTTACATTTCTTGATGCAACACTAGTAAGTTGCATAAGTTGGTATCGTCTTCACTTCTCTAGTAGGCAGCTCTTTAACTACTTGTATGTCATCTCGTACAGTAAGCAGCGTATCTTGCCCGCTCCGCAGTGAGAAAATTCCACTTGCTGGCCAGGGGAAGACATCCACAAACCACACCAAGCCCGGTAGCTAAAAAATCAGATCACATATTTATGGCCCTCGTCGGCGGCTCGGGCTACGAACACCTGTGATCTAGGTTATTCTTTATCTTACCGGCCTGGGTGCGTAATATAGGTATGATGGTGGCGTAATATAGGATGATGATGGTATGAAGTTGCAGTAATCATTCTAAGAAGTAGAAATATTTTATGACTGCACTGAAGCTGTTTACATTAACGACAGGACCTCGAAGACCTTTGCTACACGCGTCAAGCTATTTTGCATCTTAATAAGTGTTTGGAATACGAGTAACATAATCATTATTACATTGTCTCATCTATTGGACCATAATTATTTTAACAAAGTAAAGAGTAATTAAGTAATATTGGATTCGATTTCTGTTTCAGTTTCCTTTTTGCCATAATACTATACATAAATATCGTTAAATAAACCTACTATTACAAATTTATCCAAGGCGGCAGAGTAAACGTGTTCTTAGCATGCGGTCATACATCTTTAAATGTTTACATCACTTTCCAGGTATTCGGTTATAGTTCATAATGTATCAACTTAAGGTTTCTGTCAAATTACCAATCCAATTTCGAAAACCAGCCCAAATAACATTACACTGCAAGTCAATCAATCTCCTTAACACATCTTCAGAGAATCGAAACTGGTCTCTTTCGTGCCGGCATTTGTCATTCGACAAATGAAGAGGTCTCAAGCAGGTTTCCACCAAAAAATCACGTTATTGATGGCTTGTGCCAACATTATTAATGTCATTGCTGCTGTACTAAATAAACCAACTTTTTATTAGACGCGGTTTTATGGAATTAAGTAAAATTTCATAACGAACGACACTGGCTACTTGCCAATGACGATCTTGGCAAAAGTAAAGATAAGTTGGTTTATAATTTGGCAATTAAAATACCCATTAAGGATGGCGTTACAGTTTTGCCGACGACTCTTAATCATCAGAAGGAAAACATGCCTGTTTGTGTGGACATAAGAGTCTATCCACGCATCCGCATCATACATTTTAGAAAAGTAGAATAAAAGAACGCGAAAGACGTGAATCTAAATAACACGTAGGTACTCCCATGTAACGATTGAAATCTTGTTATTTACTATAATACGATGGCCATGGATGGGGCATTAAGTTTTCGAATGGAGACCACGAATTGGAAGACGAAGCGTTGGACGGTCTCCCACAAGATGGTCTGGCGACCCAGCTAAGGTTGCCAGACGTCAATGAAGGCAAAAAGCGTGCGGCTTTTCACTGTGTAAGCCTTTGGGGGACACCTGGGCATTTCTCCAGAAATATGTCTGCGACTCATTCATCTGTCTCCATACATTTAGTATGAAAAAGGGCCAAATGAATGAGGTGACCGCAGACATATTTCTGGAGAAATGCCCACCTATGCCCAGCAGTGGACGTATCCAGGTTGAAATGATGACGATGGATTATTGAATTAAGTACTTCAAATATACTGACATTTTATTATGAGATTCGGTATAATTCAGCTATTCATGTGACACGATATAGTTCGCTAACTTTTTTTTTAAATTTTCTAGTTGACCCCCCAACAACTCAATCGGACCAGTACTTTCGGAGCAAATTGGCTGTGATAGACAGACAGGCAGACACACGAGTGATCCTATAAGGGTTCCGTTTTTTTCTTTTGAGGTACGGAACCCTAAAAATGGAGTTAAAGAATGTATAGATGCTTTGTATTCATTTTTCTTAACGGAAGTCCTAATGACTGGCCACCGCACTAGATTACAAAGCCCAGTAAATTCTTAATACAATTATCGAGGAAACTTCCGTTTAATTCAGGAATGTGGCCCCACGTCAATAAGCTATCTCTTAGCACTATGTTGCAAGTTCCATAGACTAAAAATACTCCTAGACTAGTGAGTAAAAGTAGGCATTTGATTTTCTTGTTCAGCCGTTTGTTAACAGTGATTGGTTAATGGTCAATATGAAATTGAGGAGACAGCATTTTTTTTAATCAATTATGGGATTGCGTATGAATTTTGTCTCACGTGATGCTAAGTGGAAATAATTAGAACTACAAACTAGGATATGTCAGTCCTATTTTACTGAAGTCAATATCTGACAATGGTGCAAGTGTAGCACGTGTAGTGTAAATTATTTTATGCCACACCTGACCATAAAGTGTTTTTTTCCGCACGCTGCGCGTACAGGAAAAGCCGCTTTCTGGCCAAGTGTAGACATAAAATGATGTACACAACACGGGAGGTAATAAAGAAAGCCCTCGATCGCATATTTACGTCCCTCGCTCGCAGCTCGGACCGCAAACTTCTGCGATCGCGGCCTTTCTTTGTATTACCACCCTAGTTGTGTAATGTACTATTATGATTTGTAGAAACACTGCCGACGCAGCAAGATGATCCGACGACCTGTTAAGAAGTTGTCGAAGCCAAAAAGCCAAGACCGCTTGTTGTGGAAATTTTTGTGGGAAACCTATGTTCAGCAGTGTTTATATATAGTGTCATTACCAAATAAACCCTTAATTCGTATACAACAAAAGGTAAGCTTTTAGGTAGGATAAAATGAAATAATTGTATCATACTAATAAAATTCTTTCATTCCACATATTTAATAATAAAACACTAAAATACTTGAGTAGGTAGAAGTAGAACAAGCGTATTCTTAATAGGGATGATGACTGGGTTAAAAATATGTAATTCTATTTAGTCCGTCAGTTAGATTATGGAAAAATATGGGACACGTATTTTTTGGTTTATCAAAATATTAAAAATCGACAAAGTTATAGATCATCAAACTTCTGGAGTGGGGGTTTGTGACGTCACTCGAAACTTCTAAGCACTCTATCCTCGTCAGTTTTTGTTTGTCAAACAAAACAAAAAAATACGTGTACAATATTTTTTCATAGTGTAACAGACGGACTAAACAGTTTTTTTTAGTCATCTAGCCTATTCTAAGAATACTTCTATGTATGTATGTATAGTAAAATTGCCCAACGTTAAAGTTGTAATAGGTACACATTTATACACAAGATAGACCTGTTTTAATGAATAGTACATTGATTATAAACATATTCGGGCAATAACCTTAATTGGCCAATAAAATTAGATCCGTTTACTTTGTCGACTAATTAGTAACCTCGTATAGAGAATTTGATCTGTTTGTGGAATCCCGACTTTAACATTTTGCCCTACTGACTCGGTATTTGGTAATAAAATATTTTATGGTTCATATTTTACCATAATCGATTGATTATTAATAATTGGTATCCAGTTATCTAAATATTTTTATCGCGGAGTCTTATGGTTTTGTTCGATGTCGATAATCATATAAAAGATTCACAATTATACGGTGTCTGAATGCTAATGAGTTATTAGTCAATTAACTAATTTGAAATGACTAATATGCCTTGATTTTATTTGTATTTTTCGCGCATTTAGGTATGCATTTTACATTCGATCGGCTTTAAATTTACGTTATTTTAAGGACAGTGATGTAGTTTCGATTTATCCAAGAAACTGTCTGTAAGTAATATACTGACCTCCACGTAGGTAGTAAGTAACTTCATAAACTCACTCCACCTCTCTGCGTCTGCGTCTTCCACCGCCACTCTTTGCTTGTTACGCCCAATAATGAATGCGAACGAAAGACTGTTTGCTCTGGTGATTGTAGCGATCCGTTACGGTTTCGACACGTGATCTAATTACAATTATGAGCATTGACCTCAGTACAGGAAACTGATCAGCAGTAAAGTACACGAAAAGTAAGGTAAAGCGTCCTAGTGTTTGACACGCTATTGACCAATAGTTGACACTACAGAAATATATCGAGGCGTCTGCGTCTTCCACCGCCACTCTTTGCATGTTACGCCCAATAATGAATGCGAGCGAAAGACTGTTTGCTCTGGTGATTGTAGCGATCCGTTACGGTTTCGACACGTGATCTAATTACAATTATGAGCATTGACCTCAGTACGGGAAACTGATCAGCAGTAAAGCACACGAAAAGTAAGGTAAAGCGTCCTAGTGTTTGACACGCTATTGACCAATAGTTGACACCACAGAAACATATCGAGGTAGAAGGGAAAAGTGTATGTACCTCGCGTGCTAAAAAAAGTATCTACGACCTACTTTGCACGCCGTTAACCTGAGTTTCCGTCAATATTATTATCAGATATGAAAATTTTCTTAATAATGGTGTAATTAATTGTTCAAAAACCACCAAATGAAATGGAAATTTATATTCTCTATCACTAAATTACACCTTTGGCATCAAACGCCATGCGAAAAACGTTACACGCTGTGATTCCACAAATCGACGAACTTTTCTTCTACATCGATATTTTTCTGTGGTTGACACTCAGCGCTCACCACTATTGCTAATGATTTAACACTTAAGATGGCAACTACCAGGACAGTGTCAAGCATTCGGACGTCTACTTTACTTGCTCAATATGTTCTTAATATTACAGGCATTTGAGGCATTACAATTGAAATTGCTGAATAGGAGTTTTATGCGCCAAAAATTAGCTCGCCGAAGGATAACTCGCAGAGATCTCTTAAAGGGATAATCAAGCCTTAGTGCATATGTTGTCGTGCATAAAGGAGAGTCGATTTAAGTAGAATTTTATAACAAATTGTATGAAATCTAGCAAATATGAACAAATTGTATATTATGATTTAGACAAAAAATAAAATGGTAAAGAAACGAAGACGTCAAAGGTCTTTACACTGAAATTTCACCCAATCTACTATATGTATTTCTTTTTCATGTATTTTATTTATATGCGACACCACATATAAGTAAAATTTTATGAAAATATGAAATTTATAAACGATGTTTATAAATTTCATCTTTTCACAAAATTTGAAAGCTCTTTAGAAATGCCTTTTTTGCGCTTGAGGTTAAATATGATATTATTGGAATCATATAAAAATATAAGTAAAAATAAGGAAAACACAAGTACTCCGTTCTACCAATTTTGGTCGGCTGTATGTAAATGTCCGTTTAATCGTCGTAAAAGTCGTTAACAAAACGGAAACATGATATCAAAACAAGTAATACCTATTTACTTAAGAACTATGTATTTGCTAGTTACGGTCGTGGGCATACGAACTTTTTACAGAACATGTGCATGTTATCTGCATGCAACAAACCCTTTACGAGATAACTTAAGCAGATACAAAGGCGAACTTAATCTTTTAAAAGGATCTCGCCTAGTTAACCTTTAATTATGGAACCGTTACGAAAGAAAGTTACTTACGAACTATGTTTATTTAATCTATTACCGGATACACATAATGTAAAAGAGAAATCCGCTGTATTTGCTTATTGCCTATTGAGTAGTTAACCACGAGATACCAAACAAAATGTTATTATCTATATTAATCACTCAACAACGGCATTGGCAAGATTTAACTGCTTTAAGGTGATTCGGATCGGTCGATTTTCCGTACAAACCAAAAGAGGGTAATTGTTTGCTTCTAAGGTATCAATTATGTTTGAAATGTGTTTTATTTTGTAGCTTGATACAGTTTATTTGCGCAAAATGACATAAGAACTCTCAAAAAGTCAACAAATATGTAATTTTAGCATAAAACGAAATATATAATTTTATGTAGTTTCAACTGATGCTAATAGATGGCGCTGGCTTTGATTTGAAGGCAAAATTGCACGTAAATTCTAGTTTTTTGAGACATCATCTCGTGTCATTTCGCGAACACAAAATGTATCAAACTACAAAATAAGGTTTGTTTTAAACATAATTGATGCCATGGAAGCAAATAATTACCTTCTTTATGTTTGTATACAACACCGACTCGAATCGCCTTAAATCAAAAAATAAATAAAATTGGTGTAACTTCCGCCCTCATACCTAAGTTTCTACCGTGAAGGAATAAATCGGCGTTTTATGTTTCTATGTTTGTTTCTCTGACGAGAACTCCTGAAATGATTTTGGAATAATTTAAAAAAATGCTGGCCCTTACTGCATTTCTGGAAAATTTTTTGCTCGAAGGAAAGTGTGAAATTTCTTTTCGGGGCGTATTGTATTATTAACTCGGTTCATTAGGTTCAAATATTCAACCATTCGTCGACCGTAGGCTGAATTACGGTAAGGAACATTGTTTTGCCTGTCCCTTACCGTAATTCAGCCTACGGTCGACGCATTGCCTGCCTGACCGAAGTTCCAAAGCTAGGTAAACATATTCGCCCACGTCAAAAACGTCAGGCCTCGCGTAACAATGTTCGGCGTAAACAATTTCACCGCAACAGACAGGCTAACATTATACCACACATTATTTGCATATTATGTGCACAGTGCATATGACGTAATATCTATGAAATCTATGTCTTCGTAGGTATGTATTAAAATATTTAAAATGAAGTATTTTCTTGCTTGCGTGAGCCTTCGTCTGCAAGGAGGAGAAACCTCACCTTTGCTTTACCGTGGTTCATCATCATCGTCATCATTTTAACCTCGAGACTTTCACTGTTGACATGAACGGTTGTATTAGTTCACCGTGGCTGCGCCATATAAATAAGCGTATTTTATTTAATACCATCCTCAATCTCCTCATGTGCACTGTTACTTACATTCTAAAATCAATCAAATCGAGCCAGTAGTAATTCAAATGTCTACTTTTGCCATTCAAAAGTTTTACTTTACTAACATGCAGATCGGCTGTGGAATATTGGTAGCATTGTGCTTTTTCGGTTTTCGTTGTTTTTTTTCCTGATTTCCTGGTTTCAGCACTGATGTTGACTGTTTCGCGTGATTCGATCCCTAAACACAACATCCAAACAAATCCACCGTACACATAACCTGCGCTCACGCACCATATGATCGTCAGTTGTTCACAGACTTTTTACTCAAGCAGGTGGCCGACGCCGGCGCAATCTGTGCACGAAAAACCTGCGAATATAATACTGTGTTAAACAGAGACAGAAAAACAAAACAAAGGGGGCTAGAGGGAGACATAAGGTTGTCTTTCCGTTTCCGTTTAGTAAAAAAACCCGAACATCTGGATAGATTTGGCCTGAGAAAGATTGTTAGAAATAAATCTAGACGGTCACGTTTTTTGCGAATTATATTAAGTTTTATAGCTTATTCGTTATTGGTTTGATGAGTTTGTTACGTTATACAGATATATATATGTACAAATTTTGTTAGGCTATGCAATTTAATTAATTGCTTAATTATTATTTGGTTACTATCCGTAAATAGTGTTAACGACTGACTTGATAAACTTTCTATGAGTTCATTTTGGTCTTCAACATTAGAAAATCCAGCTAGTTTGAGAACATACAAAGGGATAGTTCTGAGGTATTTCATTCTTATTATTTGATTCCTTTGTTATCCAAACTTGGAACATATTGGCCAGACAATAGGTTACTTTCCTACTAGATCAAATCAGCTATAGTATAGTAGTTACAGATGGATAAACTGTGCTCCGGAAGTATTCATTATTTTTCATTTCAAAGTCATTTATTAATAACCATTAGCAGTTAAATTTATTAGCCGTAACGACATATTTTGAAAGTCTAGTTAAGCTTGGCACTGAATACCGCAGCCTAAAATAGACAAGGACATGTTTAATATATAAATCATCTCTACATACCACGGCACAACTTAAGACGCACTAAAAAATCCGAGCGCTTATTCTGTGCAACCAATCGTGAAACACTAACAGACTTTCCATTTGACGACCGCTTTAGCTTAGTTGGTAGTGACCCTGCCTACGAAGCAGGAGGTCCTGGGTTCGAATCCCGGTAAGGGCATTTATTTGTGTGATGAGCACGAATATTTGTTCCTGAGTCATGGATGTTTTCTATGTATATAAGTATTTGTATCTATTAAATATATCGTCGTCTAGTATCCATAACACAAGCCTTATTGAGCTTACTATGGGGCTAGTTCGATTTGTGTAAGATTGTCCCCTAATAAATAAATAAATAAATAAATAAATAAATTTGCATACTTTATCAAGAAACGTTTATTTACTAACCATGCAAGCCATGGTCGCTAGTCGCTTACTAAACAGCATTCACATGGTCAGTGTTTCGCATTGAGAAAAAAATAACAGCAAAATATGAAAGTTATCTACTCGTAATTTCCTCTAGATAGATGCATCCATTCCCGAATTGGTAAACTTAGAATGTGAAAAAGTGAAAAGATATTTAAATGAGAAAAAAAAAACAACAATTATATTGTTAATGAAAAAAAACTTTGTTAGGCAAACACGATAGTTTTGCGATAATCTTACTTCACCAAGCTATTCTTTCTTTACCAAAGCAAACGTTTTCATTAATTGGATTCTTACGGTACCTTATTCTATATGTAGAAGCATGCTCTATAGAAGACGCATAAGCCTAACCAGTGACCCTATCATATTGTTTACAGTCGACGCATCTGAATGAAGTGTATTTGAATTTTGAATGGCGAATATGATTGAAGTTCATTCTTCGTTCATTATTGTCTCCGTCTCTTCATACTTTTGTGCTTGCCAATTTTATTTATTTTGTACTGTATATATGTAAGACGCAAAGTGTATGAAATAGTAATATGTACTTACATACATATATATCATTCATCATCATAGTTAATAGACATAGCGCTGTTCAGCCTGTTTCGTCTTGAAACACTAGATCTTCATCGATAGGAGACATCTACTGTTGAACATACTGCCGACATAAGCCAAAAATGCCGTTTCTGTTTATTAAGATAGACTTTTTGGCTCAGCAGGGCAGCACAGATCTCCACCAAAAGACACAATCGCAGAAAATTAATCAGATTAACTATACCATGCGAACCACTGAGTAAAGTAAACACAATCGCACGTTTACTTCAGATAAGCTACATCGAAACGACACGCCGTTTCTCTACGGAATATGGCCGCTGTTTATTTTTAAGCAACCCTTTTATATGGGAATTACGTTCATTAAGGGTTTTTATACTTTTCTATTTCGATAGTCCGCGGCAGATGGCGCTTCCCTCATTGTTCAGATTAACCCTTTGAGTAGACAAAAAAATAAGCTCCTTAAGTAACGATGAAGTAAAATTAGAAAACAATTAAAATAAACTGTAAGAGATACTCCTCGTATTTTAGTAAAACCTTCGATACGATACAGTACGTACTATATTGGTACCTATGTATATATGATGTAGTTTTAATAAATTTGGAGAATAGGCTCACTAGATGATCCTCAACTTTAAAGCTGTTTAAGCAATTTCCGTGGTCGCTGGATTATTGACTCAAGGCAAGGAGTGAGAATAGGCTGGATTAAGAATTTAGATAGGTGAAATTCTGAACAGTCGTTCGTAGTATATTGATAACTATGCACATTGGTACCTTCCGCTTGAGAACAACACAGTTATTTGATAGACGCATAATTTGTTTTTGAGAAATAATACTTTCGCTTAAAGGAAATCGGGCTTACAGGCCCCTCCCAGTTTCAAGTTGGTAACCCAATTCCATGCGTCAAAGTAAACGAACCTTCCTTCCTACCGAGTCGCATCCGTGCAGGTATTCGCTGCAATTGTACAAATATTCGCCGGATATCCTCAGGCTCGTGTTGCATCCGATGTCATCTTGCCGGTTTGTATCCAGAGTATAGCCCTGCAAAAAAGGGGCAGATACGTCACTAGTGTAAACGAAAAGCTTTTATTACGACCCTCACTACCTCTAGCAAATCTGAGCCTATTTATTGTGGCGCGACAAATACTGTTTGTCCCTTTCCATTCAATATAGTGCAAGTGATGACATTCGAACTGGCCCGTTTTGCTAGAAGAAGAAGTAACTTTATATGAAAGGAAACGTTAATTTCTTTGTTTAACTTCCAGATATTGCTGTCATTTCCTTATGGCTAGCTGATATTGCTTTAGCAAACAAGCCTAGAAAGTTGTTTCTAGGTCTTTCTAGTTTCAAAAGTATCTAACATATGTTTCACTAATAAATTTCCGAACTTTACTGCTTTTATCGTGTGTCCGAATTGCCGCCAATAGGCGCAAGAGAGGTAAAAGTAGTTATTGTGAGAACGAGAAACGCTTACGCGTGGATTACGTCTCATATGGGAGATATTGCTCACAAGTGGGGACGGTAAGGGTCGGATATTGGATTTCCGCAAGGAAGTATCATTTTCGGGCCAACTTTCTTCGCGTGGGAATATAATTGAAACACATTTTGTGTATAAGTTATTGTGAGAGACGAAATTCTGCAGATTTTTGTAATGGAAATGGCGTCATTTGAATAAAATTATACTCATTTAAGTGAGTATTGAAGGTATGTATAGTGATGTGAGTCTGTGAGTATCGCTGTATCTCTCTATTATTTATTACATTCGTTAAAAATTAAGTTTAAAAGGTATGTCTCAATAGGGTATTTGACAACAATCAAAATAAATTCATTAACTCTAACCAGCAAATTACGCTTCCAAAACAGCCCGGATAAAATCATTCAAACTTATTTTCGTGCCATCAACGATTTTACAATGACGAAAACTAAAAATAAGGCACCATGTTGAGCATGACGTCACAAGATAGTATTTCATACTAAACTGCATACTTTCGGAGCGTTTTGACACTTCATAAAAAGAAGCTGATTTGAACTGTCATCAAGTAGCCTATAGCGTGGTGTGTATAGAACCCGATTCCAAACAGTTTGCTTTCTTAAGTACTTATTCAATTAAATTCTTACTGCTCTTGACAAAAAAGTAAACCTATCTGTCAAAACTCCGACTGGTTATTTTATTAGTCAGAAAAGTAAGTAGTTGCGAAGTTATCAGAGACTTTACGGATCTTCAGTTGGAAACCATAAACCAATAAACAGGTAATAAGGTGCACTAGAGGGACCTTGTATATCAGTACAGTTAAGTCGAATAGTTATGTTTATGTGTGTAGTTAATGTAACTGACGTAATCATTGTGCGATATTAATATCCAATGAAACCCACGATTTCCATAAAATTTGATGACTAATCCTTCACAGCAGCTGCTTAGTTCTATTAATAACCGCTATGGAGCCTTTATCCGATTAGTTCCGTGCGTAAATCATCTCTGGTTAGCACTGCTCACCCCTTTTTGTTACGCCGTGATTTACATCTCCAAGGGTAGCGTTGTCACGTTATTTAGAAGCTTTTTAACAATCTCGTTTGCTTTTGATGTTGTGTAAGTTAGATCATTCGTTATATTCTATTTTACTTTTTATGTTATACTAGCATTTACCCGCGGCTTCGTCCGCGTTATTCCCGTCAGTGTCCCAAGGGAACTCTTTACCGGGATATAAAGTATCCGATGCTTCAATCCGGGACTTGGTCTACTTGCACGCCAAATTTTGTACCAATCCAGCCAGGTATTATCCCGTTATTTAGTAACAAACATCCAAACATCTTCACAAACTTTCACATTAATAATATTAATATTAGTAGGATAAGTTAGCCCATTCGTTATATTTTATTATAATCGATCAAATTGTCTCTCTCTTTTAGTATAAGAGTCTAGCTCTTATTGATGGTGCAACCGCTAGTGGTTTTTAACCATTGCTATCTCTTTAACTTCCAGTCTGCCTTGCACCACTGGTCGCCACTTCGTTTGTGACAAAACATGACCTGTCCCTTTCGCACTACATTAAATCTATATTGCATGGAGAGTTGTGTTTCGAAAATTAATGTAGCTGGTTTTTTTTCAAGCAAAATTGGCAATATCGATGCTTTTTGCCATCGATATTTTATAGTGGTTAGCAATTTTTTTTCATTTAGGTATTTTACTAAGTTCATTGATTTATTTTGGTTACTGGAAAACATCCTATAGTGTTCAAAATAGTGGGTAATATATTCACTTCGTCTTCGTTATTTTGTGTTTCATATTTTCTAGGTTGTTGTTTTTATATTAATTCAAATTATTACGTATCAATAATTTCAGGTATTGAGCTGAAACGGTGAAACCCTATAGAAGTCCCCTTTAGGGAAGAGTTTGCCGACAAATATTCGGGCGAACCCTTTACTTACACCTCTCCCAAATTTCTCAATGGCACCGTCCCGTGGGAGAGTAAAGCGCAAACAATCCGTGTTGTCGCAGCATATCTCCGAGATGGATCACCGCGGGGTCAACGCCCTTTTGACAGATTGATCACTCAGCTGACATTCGGGAATCTCCGGTCAAAGCAGCTTGATTGATTGATGAGGTAAATGATATAGTAATGATCTTCTTGTCTAGTATGTCAGTATACAAATTCAGTTAGATTCGTAATACGAATTCTTTTGGGATTCGAGTGGCTTCTTTGAGATACCTATTATAATCGCGTCTCCATCCCGGGTCCGACACATATGCACAACTCTATGGCAACCCTTATGCATATACGCCAATATCAGTTCTACATACCCTCGCGGTCAAAAAATTCAGCTCAGTGAAATACCGCCATATTTCCTAAAATACTCCAGGGTTGTGAAATTATTGAATCCCGTTTTGATCTTTAATTACATAATTTTAAATATTATCTGAAAAAATAACATTGAAAATAATAGCAATTTCATGTTTAGATCGAACACGTAAAAACAAAGATGTTAATTGTGCTGGACAAGCAATTGGAGTCAGTGATGGTTGATCTGAGCATTTTGGGCGAAGGAATACGTCCCGCAACCAACCTCACTGCATTTCTTCTTTATTATGTTTTGTTACCCGACTGCGGCGAAGCCCAAAGGAGGGTTATTAGTTTATTACTGATACTATCGAGTTCAAACCGTTGGAAATCTACACTCGACTGCGGTTTATTGGTAATTTGATGGACATCCTGACGACTCCTACCCCTTGACGCCGACATATGGATATATTTCACTTTCTGTTTTAAAATTTTCTTCTCATACTGGGTGGATTAGTAAGGTTATTTATTTAGATTTCCTCACAAGTGTGATGAAAAACATTGTGTGTGCCACGGGCGGTAAAGGAATTACAAACTTGTGTTATTAAAGCCCTCGGCTTCGTCTCGGGCTTCTAACAAACACTCCGTTGTAATTCCTTCCTTACCGCCCTGGACACACAATGTACATACTAAAGCAGACAATATTTTACCACCATTGACCAACAACTAAGGTAATCACTGCCATCACTGGTAAGTGGTCAGGTTTGAACTAAAACGCACTAAAGATTCTTAACTAAAAACCTTTTTCATAGTGTTCCAAGTATAAACCGAAGGTGAAATGTTAACATAACCCCGTACCTGTATAAAAGTGTATATAAGTATTGAATCTGCACCCTCCTCGCATGCAGGCCACCTGTTGCCGATCTGATTTGAAGGGCTTGTGTTTATGGACTATAGAAATGCTTGGAGATAGCACATTGTTGCAATTTTTTAGTACCTACCCAGTCTTTATTAGTTACTTCATTTGTTTTTGTCTTTATTAGTTACATTTGTTCTGGTTACATCGTATTTTATAGTAAGCACCCAATTTTTGGTCAATTTTTAAATATAAACTTAAAACTATTATTTTTTTTTACATTTGTAGATTTCCATTTCACGTTACTTATTTAAATTGATGTTTAAACAAAAATATATATAGTAGGTATGTTAATTGTGATATTTAGATAAGTTAACCTTGTGGACCAATGCGTAGAAATATGCTATAATTGTCAAGCTTAATCTCATTAATGTGTTACTTTTATTGATATAGTTATAAATCACTAATCAAAAATAATTTATTAGCACCGAAGTTCAGGATATGACCATCACCACCATAATGAAGTAACATGACAGTAAGGACCGACTTCATCAAGTCCAAATGAAAATAAAACGATGCCTTCTCAGGGGATGTTCTTTAATAAGAACGAAGGGAAGGTGAGGGATGTACTGTTTCCGCCGAACGGGTTGCCAGACACATGCGCCACAGATTTCCGGTAAGACGTTCCAAATCCGAAAACACCTGGCCGAAAACAATTAAAAAGACTCCACTTTTTACAACAACCCTTCCAAATTCAAATTTCAGTTCCCCCTTTAGTTTTTTAACTCTTCAATTTCTTGTCTATGCCTCAGTGCGTTCCGTTTCTCGCAGAAGGTTTTAATAACTTCTGACCCCATTTCTTGTCTATATTTTGAAGTTCTTCGCTGTTTTTTACGTGTAAGATGGTTATCGGGTTAGTGTTTCGCAGTTGCACGCGCGTTTTTTGGCGTGCATATGGCAGATAATTTTAGTTATTTTCGGTTTAGCATGTGCGGACGCCATTCGCGACAGACGGTGATGTCACTCCTTTATTTTTGATTATTAGTCGGAAAGGGGTAATGTTTTTGTCTAACAGTTAAGGAATTTACGTTTCGTTCCAATTATAGACCATGACTGCTTGTTTTTTACTAGAAAAAAGTGTATGCTGTCATAAAAATAACCCACGAACAACCACATCTTTTAAACTATGTCTATAAGTAGTTAAGACACCCGATCAAATGAAAACAAAAAATAGGTAACTTTTTCCCAATGTTGGCGTCTCTTGAGCAAATCATTTATAATAGATATACGTACTCGTAAATACATCAAGTTAGACTTATATTAAATATCAAATAATTATAATATTGTTACACAAACAGTTCAAACTGTCTCACTTATAAAAGTATCTGCATAGATATAAAAGTAAAAAATTGTGTCTATGGTTAATCGGACTAAGACAGATGGCTAATGGAGAGGTGAAAGTGATCGGGCACTTTGACCCGATCTTCTGCAAACAGGTATATCGACTAATACTCGGTACCTACTTCCTGACGCATCTTCGAGCTATGAGGAAGTTATACAGTTAATTAGATGGTATCTTAGGTAATGTATGCTTGAATGCTCAGTACGGGTTATACTCATACTCATACTCGTTTATTGTGTATTGATCATACAATGTCATCTTATACAATTATAAATAAAATAAAACAAAATTAATCGATCATTCATTATACAATACAAATAGAAATAAATTATAAAATACAAATAGAAATAAAATGTCAATTGTTCATGAATTCAAAAACGGAATAATAGGCCTTTTGCACAAGAAGCGATTTTAGTTTTAGACTAAACCCGAGGTACGTTTTACAGTCTTTGATGGAATTTGGGATTTTGTTGTAAATTTGAGGACCCAAGACGTGCAGACAACGGGCTGATTTTTTTAGCCTGTGTCTAGGTGGTTCGAGATCGTGCTGTCTTTGATCTTTGAATCTGTTGCTCGCCCACTTCTTCCGAGTGAAGTCGTTCAAGTTTTGCCGGACATGTTTTCCTACTTCCAATATTAAAAGGGAAGGTAGTGTCAACACTCGGAAGTCAATAAATAGCTGTCGGGCTGGCGTGTCAGGGGCGACTCGGGCCATTTTTCTGATAATTTTTTTTTGAATAATGAATGGTCTGTCTCTGTCGGCGGCCAATCCCCACAAGTCAACTCCGTATGATAAAACGGAGTGACAATATGCATGGTAAGCTATCAACAGATTTTCCCGGGATAATATAGGTACTAGACGCGCTATTATGTAGTAAGCTGAATTCAACTTACCGCACAGTTTGTCTATATGCTCACGCCAGCATAGACCAGCATCAAACGTAAAACCCACAAAACGAGCGTGAGTTACAACTGGAACGGTTGCATTCCCTACAAGTATTGAGTTGGACGTGGTACCAATATCTAACGAATTTTTTAAACTAAATTCCAGTAGGTTTGTTTTTTCTAAATTAACAAGCATGCCATTCGCCGTGAACCACTGTAAGAGCTTATGAATGACACACTGAATATTTTCCAGTAGCTGTTCCCTACTAGCCGCATTTACAATAGCGCAAATATCGTCCGCATACATCACAAAGTCCACTATCGGTGACTCGAAAGGTAGGTCATTCATAGTTAGACACCATGACATGTCCATTCGGCCAATAAAATGTTGAAAACTTTAGTCTATTGTATAACAAACTTCAAGTACCTAGAATACCTAATCTCTACTCCTGTCTGGAAGAGATTATAATTTTCTATTGGTGTGCAATAAAGTAATATTGTATTGTGTTGTATCGTAATACCTAAAGTTAATTTAAGTCAAGAACGTCAATTGTAAAATTATGAACTTCTAAATATGATTAATATTTTCATTTGCCGACTGTAAACTAGTTAAAAAGAACACAACACACTATTACTTTTTTATTTTTGCATATATGATTTAAAGTCTATTTTATTTAAATTTTCCGCCTTCAATAGAGTTCAGTATTCTATCTACACAGTGTTTTCAGTCAGAATAAAATAAGTTAGTTAACTTTTATCAAAATAAAATTAACCCCTAATAATAATGATTGAGGGACAAATCGAAGAAAATAGTTTTTTACTATTCATAATATTTACTCATTTGCTACTAGTTGTCTATAATTTTTTCAAATTATAAAATGAAACCGTCAGAAAACTGATGCATAACGTAAACGGTTCCGACGGAACTACAATCGTGTCGTTACTATTAACATTCCAAATTTTTGCATCTATCATTTGTTTACCGTACCTATCAATCACGACCACGATACACATACCATCACTCACGGATAATTTCAAGTGCCGTCGAAAAAGGCGTATGTACATTTGATTTTCCGTCAGGCATACGCTCTATTTGATTGAAATGACGGAACTAAACTGTTACGCGACCTGCGACCGGCGCGCGGCGCGGGCGCAGGCAGTGAGCGCTTTGATACACCGTGCACCGGTGGTAATTGATCAACGATTTCATGACAAACGCCTTTGTGTATACATATCGATACCTTTGGGTTCAATTGGCGTAAAGGACATTTTGGCGAAAATGAGTTATATATACAGTTTTGTTCAGAATTTCAAGCTCTACCGTTCTGTGTAGTTAAAATTTCGATATCTTTAAAAAAAGTGCCTTTACGACCCAGTTTTTATTCATCGTGTTCGCAAAACTAGCTCAGGTTAAGGGACGTAAGTGTCAAGTTATAAAATACGAATTAAAAGGTGTATCGTAAAGTACGCCGGTAAATATGAATACTGTCGTATATGACCTATTTTTTTCTTGTTGTCCTTTAAGCCCTTCATTTCTCATGATTACTTTCCATAAGCGCATAGTCGAGGTGGGCGTTAAGGACATGTTTTCTTTTACTTGTCCTTTACGACCTGCTTTTAAATTATAATACCGTAATTTGATAAACCGAATAAGGCTGTAAAGGGCAGGTATTATTTTACGTTTCCTTTACGACCTGCTTAAAAAATGATTACACCATTATTTGATAGAATTAAGGAGGTTGTAAAGGGCATTTATTCTTTTACACGTCCTTTACGACCTGCCTTCAAATTATTATACTTGTTTACATACCGTAATTTGATAAATCGAACAGGGCTGTAAAGGGCAAGTAGTCTTTTGATTGTCCTTTAAGACCTGCTTTAAATCTAATTATAGCACATTATTTAAAGAAGAGCAGGGTTGTATAGGGATAAGCCTTTATTTTTGGCATTTACTGCCACAAATGTGTGTCGAAATTCTGAAATAAAAGCAATTTACGTAATCGTAAAGGTCTAAACCATCGATACCTTTAATTGGGTTCAATTGGCGTAAAGGACAAAACGCTGGTTTTGAGGAGAAGCAAAAAACAGTTTTATTTTACAAAAAATGGCTACAGTATTTTGGTTTCTCGACCTATACTTTCGACATGTATATGAAAAATATTTGAAATGCCCGTATCTTTAACCTGTGATGGCAGTTCTAGCTGTAAACAATGTATTATGGAAGTTAGATGTCCTTTACAACTGGTAAAAATGCTATCAATGTCATTTACACCCGTGACTTTTTTAGACATTTGGAAATGATGGGGTTGTAAATGACGGTCTCAGATGACTTTGGTCCAATTTCGGGGCGTAAAGTTAACAGCTATGTAATAAAAATTGACAGTGTTCAACTTAGTTTACCTTAAAGAGACTTGAAAAATGCAGAAAAAGATGATGAATTCATTATTTTTCATACTATTATACTTATTGTTTACATTAACAGTGTTTTACTCACTACGTACTCGTCCTAATGATTGACATCCTAATGTCGATAATCATTAGCCACTATGTCACTTCCATTATTATGATTTAGTGCTATTGGAAGAGAGTAAAACACTAGTAGGACATTATTAAGTTGTTAAGTTTATTTTGTAATGTGATATGTATGTTAGTTTGTAAGGTATTTATCTATGGGTCTTTGATGCCTGAAATAAATAAATTATTATTTGTATGTCTTTCCCGTACACGAGACAATGGTGTCCCGGCCCTTTGGGAGGCGTGCGCGGAGCCGAAGCCAACGCGTAGAGGCTTTTTCGACAATTTAATGAAAGGCAAAGTGTACACCCAGCGGATGCTGTCCCTGCCCGTGTCATGGGACGCACGCAGAGACAGCCTCCGCCAGATGCAAGGACTATTGTTGATTGATGGAATCTAACTCTACTGGGCTATGGCGGTGGAAATATGGACTAAATACTGGGTTATGGATTGAGACATGACGGCGCCTGTCAGGAAAAGTGTCACGTGGCTTTCGTGGTACTGACAGACCGTGACTTGCCCTCCGCTGATGGGCCCCTGTTAAATAAATAGCGACATTATGAGCAATGGCCTAGCTAGGGGCAACACCGGTGCCGAGGGCTGCAGGGTGTCGAGAGGTGTGCTGCGCTTTCTCCGAGGGTACTCGCGGCGTTATGCCCTTTAACACTTCCACGCCTGGAGCATATAGCTCTCGCGACTCCACTCTGGACGGCCGGTTAAGGCAAGCCAGAGGCGGAGGTCCTTACACTCTTACCCATGACCCTCCCTAAGGACCCCCAGGAGCACTCGGGTACGTGGGGTCGCTACTCCCCAACAGCTCGCCACAAGCTGCCCTGCGTTAAAATGTCAATTAACTACCCAAATGATCCCACCACCCTCGCCAACTGTACTCTGTAGTAGCGTCACTTACTGACCGCGCATACAATTTATGTGACGAGGATCATTTGGGTAGTGAATTGACACATTTAAAGAACGTTCTACAGAGAAATGGTTATAATGGGCGGATTATGCCACCTAGACGCACCGTTTTGCTTAAGCACCTGGACTATAAAGTTGAACGACAACCGGCGTACCTACCATAAATGTAAAGGGAGTGACAGATAAAGTTGCCAATATTTTAAAGAAGTTCTTGGTGAAGACTGTCTTCACTCCCCACAGAAAACTGGCACAATATCTACGTACGCCAAAGGACCGTTTTCCGCTTGAATGCCCAGGTATTTACAAAATTGACTGCAGCTGTGGTAGCTCTTACATAGGTCAGAATAAGCGCACTATCTCATGCCGAATAAAGGAGCACATCCGAATGTTTAAAAACAACGAACCTCGGAAATCGGCAATGGCTGAACATCTTCTGAACGCGGAAACGAATCATTGGATTGAGTTGCACAACCCATAGATCCTCTCGCTCGACAGAAAAACACTATATACCCAGAATGGTTAAGGAAGCTATCAAAATCCTCAAGTATAAAAATTTCAACCGGGAAGACGGGTTTCAACTGTCGAGCATCTGGTATCCAGTGATCCGTAAGTTCTCCAGGGGAAAAAAGACATGTTCAGGAGTAAATACGCGAAGTGATACTGTAAGTGTTGTGTGTCGTGAACGTGATCGAGTTCCAAGTGAGAATGCGGACGTTAGTAGTATGAATAACGCGCGGACGAAGCGAACCCGAAAGAGGGTATAGAGGGTAGATAGAAAGAGGGTAGAGGGCGCTATGGTGTGTGGGTAGACTACAACTAAAAACTCGCTGCATGTCAGTTACTCCGTGATAATGGCGCTTGCAACAGCGTCGAAATATCGGGAACTCACAAAAACAAACATACGTGGTAAATATCCCGTCGTTAATAGTAGTTATTATGCCTAGCTGAATTTATCATCTTTTTATACATTTTTCAAGTCTCTTTAAGGTAAACTAAGTTGAAAACTGTCAATTTTTACTACATAGCTGTTAACTTTACGCCCCAAAATTGGAACAAAGTCATCTGAGATCGTCATTTACAACCCCATCATTTCCAAATGCCCAAAAAAGTCACGGGTGTAAATGACATTGATAACATTTTTACCAGTTGTAAAGGACATCTAACTTCCATAATACATTGTTTACAGCTAGAACTACCATCACAGGTTAAAGATACGGGCATTTCAAATATTTTTCATATACATGTCGAAAATATAGGTCGAGAAACAAAAAAAACTATAGCCATTTTTTGTAAAATAAAATGGTTTTTTGCTTCTCCTCAAAACCAGCGTTTTGTCCTTTACGCCAATTGAACCCAAAGGTATCGATATGTAGGAAACTCTTTCCATACTGAATGGGCAGAGAAAGACAGATACCTAATGAAGTTGAGAAGAAAATATTACACTAGTAAATAGTTTAAGTGCTGAAAGTTGCAGAAGGGACTGAAATTTAATGAGATACTGGAAAATAAACGATAGGTACAGAATGATGGGTACGTAGCAAAATTTACCAAGTGACATTTTTACTCTAAACAGAACTAGAAGAAATACATTTAAGAAACTCAACGATAAATTTAGGGACGGCCATCCCATCGACAACATCAAAGTACTTAATGAAATTGATTTTCAGATTGTGTTATTTTAAGACTAATGATGAAACCATGATAAATAATATTAAATGAATCCTTTGCAAATAAATACTACTTATCATATTTTTGTTGGCCATAATTTATCTTTGATAGGTACTACATATTGGTTGTTTGAGGATGACTAGTGCTTACTATTCATATTTAATGAACTAACTTTCGTAATCAAAGTAATTAAATATTGCGAAAGTACGCGAATCGTGTTAAAGATGAGCAGAATTAATTATTTCGGTCGGTTGGAATGATTCCACCATTTTGCAAGTCTAGAAATTTTATATCCTCCAACTTGTAATTAAAAACCTTTCATTTATATGATACGTTAATATTAATTAGCATTAAATAATAAATTGCTGAGATATGCAACATTCTAAATTTCAAACCAAATTAACCGTAGTGTTGTAGCTAGGTGTGCTTGCTTTTTCGGTTAGTTACATTTTTAGAAGGATTTTTTTATCTGGTATTTGGGTAACTAGGTGCAGAACCGAATTTGCAATCAAACATTGCTAATACATATCAGTTTCCTATTTTATATAATCTGGAATATAAACTAGGCGGAAAAGTCAATAAATTAGTCATAAGTTTACGATGAATTCGGAACATTACAATCATACGAACATCGATGATAAATTCCTACCACAGTATTTACAATAAACTTTATCACCAAATTATCAAAAAACTAACAAACTTTTTGTGTGGTCCCGTATAGCACGTGGTAAGAGCAGCTGTATTAAAAGGAAGTGCAGCCATTGCCGGTTTTTTTTTCTAAACCAAGTGCACAGTCACAAGTATTCATTCAGCCGGTGATTAGAACAAGTTGGATTCGAATTACGTAATGTAATGTGGATTTTGTGCAGCTGCCTGGCAGATTGTCTACAGTTTTTGGTTTATTTTTATTATTTTATTTGTGGCAGGTACGTTGTTTATAAAGAAAGGTGCATATTATAGGTGCATATTAATTAGACACAATTTTTGATTTATTTACATAGCGGCTAAAGAGTACAAATTGAAGGAAATATTACAGTGTTGTTAATTCAAATCTATTTGATACGTAGGGAATGTCATTGCCGCAATCAATCACAAAGTCAAAAAACTTTATTATAAAAGAAAACTTGTTAAAGCTGAGTATATTTAACGTGAAACGTCTTTAAGATCACACTGAAATATACGGGTACCAGGTCAGATTTTTTTATATAAAGTGGTAATAAACATCATGTCTACATTGACATCAACCTTCATAAAAAGTCGTAATTAGAAGAAAAAAAGCATTCAGCCAGCACGTGTACGTGTACCGACACATGTGCATTAAAAAGAACCTCGGATTCTAAAGGAAGAATCGGAAGTACCGCATCTGAATGAGTTCCATATTCGCTCCCTGGAAACTAAATAGAATTAAGTACCAAAAATAATCCAAGTAATTTTCAACTCTATAACTCATATTATATGAAGGTATAAAGTGATAAAATATTTTTTGAAATAACATCCTTTGATATGTGAGTGATATTTGAGTTTCCAACACATGCCCCGCCTCCGCACAAGTTCATATCCGACCTTTTTAAGTTGAACTCTGCGCCTGCAGACTCCATTTAAATTTCGTTTCGAAAATTATAACTACCACGTATTGATAGAGGTCAAGAATTTATGGCAGCCTACTTCATAAAATTTATGAATGAAATAGCCTGTTCAAAAGGAATCTAAAGAGGATTGCCTGTTTTTAAACCTTTGTTCGCATTTGTAGTAGCTCGTCATTAATTTCACTTTAAACATACTATTAACTGTCAACTGGTACAAAGTAAAATGTAGGTTGTTTAGAATTGTTAACTTTATTCCAAACATTAGGAGCAATAATCTTCTCTCTCTTCTTTATCTTTTTTTTTTGGACAATCTTACACAAATCGAACTAGCCCCATAGTAAGCTCAATAAGACTTGTGTTATGGATACTAGACGACGATATATTTAATAGATACAAATACTTAAATACCTACATAGAAAACATCCATGACTCAGGTCAGGAACAAATATTCGTGCTCATCACACAAATAAATGCCCTTACCGGGATTCGAACCCAGGACCTCCTGCTTCGTAGGCAGGGTCACTACCAACTAAGCTAAAGCGGTCGTCAACTTATCTCCGTTCACTGGTCGTCAATAATATTTCAATATTAAACTTAGATCAGATACGGTAAAAATAATATAACCTAGTAATTTATGTTAGCCAGATAAGCTCCTTTTACAAGAATAATTTGATACACAGGCGTGCATATTAATGTTTGGTTGGTTTGACTACAGCATAATAGTACATTACTGCAGAGGCCGGGAAGCAAGGGGTTGCCGGCCGAGTATATATAGACGGCCGAGCGTAGCAAGGCCGGATAATTACCAGGCTGGTAACCCCTTTACACGCCGAGGTATGTGGTGTAGTGCTTTTCTCAAATATGCAATGAAATAAATGAAAAAAACTCCAAGATTACAAACTTTATTTTCTAGAGAAACTGGAAGTAAATTAGACAAAAAAATAATTACAGATTGATTTTTTTAATCTCCTCTCCAAAAACTGTTTGAATAGGTACACATTTTTACCGCTAATATTTAGATGAGATATTTTAAATGTGTATTCGTGTAGTTAAATTTTCAATTTTTTAAATATTAGAAATTGTTTATACTTAATGTGTTATTTGTTATGTTCATGCCAATTTTATATAAATAAAACTGAAAAATATACCAAAATCGTTTATTGTTTTTTTTATGGCTGAACGCCGTGATGCTGTATCACAAATAAATGTGGAATGTAAATTTAAAAAAAAACATCTCAACCCTCTACGTCCCTAAAAACATGTGTTTTAAATTTCACCCCGCTATGTACATATGGCGTATGATCGCTATGTACGTATGATCTTCGTCCGGCTATTTATTTTAAGGTCCTTGGCAACCACCACTTGATTTAGCCAATCCAAAGGCACCGCGCTGCGTGACGATCATCTGGTCGCTTTTTGACTTCGCTGGTAAAACGACAGTGTACCTTACAAAATATAGTATGGTCTTGTATTACTTAGAGGACCACTGAAACAGACAATAAGACCGGTATTTATAAAACTCGACATATTTATTAAACTGTTTAGTTTATTTTTACTGAACTTGCTTTGTTTAATAAGATCGGTTAGAAAGGAACAATAACGTAAACAAACGGATTACCTGTATTACTTCGTAATCACGCACTTTTTAAGAACAAACATGGTCTAATCAACAATTTATTTAAATAAACCTTGTATTTATAACATTATACAATGATGTTTAGTTAAAATATCTTTTATCTATCTTCTATATATATAAAAGAAGATGATAAGCGTATGATGCTACGTTTTGTCGCGTGATAAATAAATGATAAAGCATCCGTCACGTTCTAACAAATAGTGTGTGAGAGTGACGGATGCTTTATCACTTATTTATCGCGTGACAAAAACGTAGTATCATAAGCTTACTGACTGACTGTGACTGACTGACTGACTGACTTACTGGCTCATCAACGCACAGCCGAAACTACTGAAGCTAGGAACTTGGAATTTTCACAGTAGGGTGGTTGTATAACGTAAGTAAGGGATAAGAGGAGATTTTCCGAAATTCATCCCCAAAAGGGGTTAAATGGGGTTGAAAAATTATAAAGGGACCACACGATTTTTAAAGTAGGAGATCTGAGACTTCGAACATAGACTCTTCAATTAAAGTTGAAAAAAGTAATTTCACCGTTTTTCGAAATTCATCCCCAAAAGGGGTTAAAAAGGGGTTGAAACTTTGTATAGGCACCAAACGATTTTTAAAGTTAGAGATCTGAGACTTCGGACATAGACCCTTCAATATAAGTACAGGAAAGTAATTTCACGGTTTTTCAAAATTCTTCCCCGAAAGGGGTTAAATGGGGGTTGAAACTTTGTAAAGGGTTTAACGATTTTTAAAGTAGGAGGTCTGAGACTTTGCACATAGACCCTTCAATATGAGTACAGGAAAGTTATTTCACGGTTTTTCGAAAATCATCCCCGAAAGGGGTTAAATGGGGGTTGAAACTTTGTATAGGGACCAAACGATTTTTGAAGTTGGAGATCTAACACTTTGTAAATAGACCCTTTAATATGAGTAGAGAAAAGATATTTTACCCTTTTTCGAAATTCATCCCTAAAAGCGGTTAAATGGGGGTTGACACTTTGTATAGGGACCAAACGATTTTTGAAGTTGGAGATCTAACACTTTGTATATAGACCCTTCAATAAAGAAAAAGAAAGAAAAAATATATTTTACCCTTTTTCGAAATTCATCCCTAAAAGAGGTTAAACTGGGGGTGAAACTTTGTATAAGGACCATACGATTTTTGAAGTTGGATGAGACTTCGTACATAGACCCTTCAATATGAGTAGAGAAAAGAGAATTTACCCGTTTTCGAAATTCATCCCTAAAAGGGGTCAAACGGGGGTTGAAATATTGTATAGGGACCAAATTATTTTTAAGTTACAGATCTGACACTTCGTATATGGACCCTTCAATAAAGGTCGAAGAAAGTAGTTGTACCGTTTTTCGAAATTCATCCCCTACAGGGGTTAAATGGCGGATGAAACGATTTTTGAAGTACGAGCTCTGAGACATCGTACATAGAAGACAATAAGAGTAAAAAAAGTAGTTTTCCGTTTTTCGAAATTCATCCCTAAAAAGGGGTCAAACAGGGGTTGGAATTTTGTATAGGGACCAAACGATTTTTGTAGTAGATCTTGAACTTCGTACATAGACTCATCCATAAGAGTAAAGAAAAGTCATTGCTGTTTTTTGGAAGTCATCCCGAAAGGGGTTTAAATGGGGGTTGAAACTTTATATAGGGTCGTTTGGACCCTATATAAAGTTTCAACACCCATGATGTTTAGTTAAAATATCTTTTATCTATCTTCTATATATATAAAAGAAGATGACCTGACTGACTGTGACTGACTGACTGACTGACTTACTGGCTCATCAACGCACAGCCGAAACTACTGAAGCTAGGAACTTGGAATTTTCACAGTAGGGTGGTTGTATAACGTAAGTAAGGGATAAGAGGAGATTTTCCGAAATTCATCCCCTAAAGGGGTTAAATGGGGTTGAAAGATTATATAGGGACCACACGATTTTTGAAGTAAGAGCTCTGAGACATCGTACATAGACTCCTCAATAAGAGTAAAAAAAGTGTTTTTTCGTTTTTCAAAATTCATCCCTAAGAAGGGGTCAAACGGGGGTCGAAACTTTGTTCGGAAATATTATATTTGTAGAAGATCTTAAACTTCTTACAGAAACTCATCCATAAGAGTAAAGAAAAGTGATTTCTGTTTTTTGGAATTCATCCCCAAAGGGGTTTAAATCGGGGTTGAAAGTTTGTATCCTGACTAAGCAATTTTTGAAGTTGGAGATCTGAGACATCGTACATAATAAGACTCCTTAATAAGAACAAAGAAATGTGGTTTTACCGTTTTTTCATCCCTAAAGAGGGATCAAACGGGGGTTGAAACTTTGTAAAGGGACCAAACGATTTTTGTAGTAGATCTTGAACTCATCCAAAAGACAAAAAAAAAGTGATTGCAGTTTTTTGAAATTTAACCCCAAAAGGGTTTAAATGGGGGTTGAAACTCTGTATAGGGTCCAAAGGATTTTTGAAGTAGGAAATCTGATACTTCGTACATAGATCCTTCAATAACGGTACAGAAAAAAAGTTAAACCATTTTTTGAAATTCATCTCCAAAAGGGGTTAATACTTTATAAAGGGACCAAATGATTTTTAAAGTAGGGTATCAAAAACTGATTAAACTGAATACCTAAAACTCAAATGATTTCATCGTTCATTAAAATTTATCTCGATAACGGGTTGAGTAGGTAGGGGTTGAAAGTTTGTTTAGGGACCGTACAATTTTTAAAGTAAAAGGTTTCTAACTCCATGCATAGCATATAGCAATTAGTAGATTGTTTTTTTTTGTGTAAGTAACAGGTGGTTTATGAAGTGCATTTAATTTTTTGGAAATAATCCTTAAATAGGCTCAAGAATTGATTTTCGTGGTAAATGTGCATTGTGCAGTTTTGGGTCCAATATTTGAGGGATTTGTTACAACCAAGTTTATGAACAAATATCAGAAACTATTTATAAAAATTAATATTATAATTTACACCGCAGACGAAGTCGCGGGCATAAGCTAGTTTATTCATATTTCAGTGAAAACAAACTTAGTTCATACCATTTGGTTAAGTGTCAAATGCTAAGTCAACATTTTTTACTCTTCTAAAATGTTGAACTCTATGTTGTCTTTGAATTTGTAGTGAGTCAGAGTCAGTACCATAGGGAACCCTTGTAACTAGTCTCGAACTTCGTTCGCTGAGGTGACATATGCTTTTTTGCTTCGTCGTAGTCGGATAAAAAGTATTGTATTTATGTGTTAACCGGGATCATAATCTACCGGCACACCAAACTGCATGACAAAGCAACAAACAGACAAAAAATCTACCTATGTATTTGCATTTTATTATTTATTTTTGACACTCTTGAGTTACTTTTTTGGAGAAATTTTGACAGTGTGTTCGTACATTTGTGGTGCGCCATGCGGGCCTGGTGGCATTCGCGTGTTGTTCTGTTGCGCCCGCGCCTGGAGCACTGAAACCTAACGCGCTTCCTAAAAAACTGAGCACATGCCCGAAAAGATACGGGTAGTGCGCCTACGCTTCCTTGATACTTGATGACATTGACGTCGAGTCAAGCCTCGAGAAACTCTAGGTCAAATCGTAATAACTCCAATTATTCTTAATCGAAGAAAAATCGTTTCCTTCCTTTCTTGAGTCACAAGACCTCTATCAATCTTACGAGTATATATTGACTATTTAGGAAAAATATTTAGTTAGAAAATCTTTAGTTACAAACATCATTTACAAAATATGAAAATAAAGTGCAGTACCTATAATAGTAAAATATATAGTAGTAAGTATGAATATATAAGTATGAATATATTACCAAAAAACGTTTATATAGATAGAGTAATAAACTCTACATTTGAATACCTTACTTGAAATAAGATAAGTAAGTTTAATAAGCTGCTAATCAATATAATCTTACTAGATCCACATATAAACCAGGTCATGAATATCATAGAGAATAACATGTACCGCAATTTTTATTATTGGTTTGCGCTACACAGCTTTTGCCAAGTATCAAGACTGTTATAATATAAACTAGATAGTAAAACGACAGTCCCACATGTTTGATTTTTTTCACTAAAAAGTTTGGAAAATATTTCGGAAATCCATTAAAAAGTTGACAATAAATCATCTCCCATCTGCCGGTAAAATCCGCTTTTGTGCTAGAAAACGGTTTACAAAACAAAATCGGTTTTTACGGTTCGATATGATTGATTCGTTGCTCGCGTGCAGTTTGGAAATGCATTGACATTGTTTTGCAATTCGTACATGCATGCTTTTAATTTGGTGTTCCGTTTTTGAAACCGTTTATATTTTAGTTAATGCTTTGTGGTGTAACCAGTATTTTATGGCACATTTTGACGCACGTCAGCGCGGTAACTGTATGCTAGAGCCCACTAAAAAATGAATAGGAGCTTTTTATGGTCTTGTTAAAATTATGCATCTTTCTGCTTGATTACTAATACAGTGCATTTCGGGTAAAACGACGTTGAAGGAACCACTGTAAGTTCCTCGTTCGGTATCAAGTCGTTACATGCAAAGAATAAGAGACACCGACACGTATGCATAGTTAATATTCATTTATTGTTAAAAATATGTGCCTTTATGCCATATGCAGTGGCTTAAATGTCGTAAATATGCAGATTTTAGTCCGAAGATAAATTGCCGAAATATAAGAGTACACTTACTCTTAACATAATCTAACAAAATTATAACTTAACTCACGTGTTATTCTGTGTCATGTTACGATCTTATGGATTAAAGTTATTAAATTACCTACTCATGGTACCTACCTGTCGAAATATTCTAAAAAATAAGGAGCCCTTTTTCTTTGAATTAGGTACCTATCATAAACAACATAAAACCGAAACACAACATATATGTAAATCAGAGGTATTTTTATTAATCTAATATAATTTCTTGATATATATTTATTGGCATCTATCTTCTGACATACTTTGCAAAGTCTCGTATTAGACAACGACCCAACGGCCAAAAAATAATAATGAGAGGAATTATATTTTCAAAAGTTCTCAATGAACACTGACACTAATTATTCATAACGGAACAAATAGGCCCAAACAATCTGAGAAACCTGCGAAAAAACGCCTCAAAATGTAGTCGCCTTAACTATTTAAAATTACACGGTTGGCTTGTTCAGAGTACACGAAATTGGGCAATTTTCGCACTGAATTGACCAATTAGTGTAAAGGACAAATTATGCAATAAATCAAGAGTTTATTACGGGTAAAGGACAGAGGACAGGAAATCGATATCGGCCGATAGGTAATAGATACGGAATGGGCAATTTTCGAAATCGGATTAAATTTGGAATTCGTTGATTATGGGACGGCATCGATTGTTTCGCGGTGTTCGTTATTTTTTGGCAATAAAACATAAGAACATGTGCAAAAACGCAAGAATTCAACTTTGTACCTACATTTATTTGTATCTATAATAGATGTGTAACTTTAAAGACATGTAAAAGAGCCCTTGAGGGCCTACTTACAGAAATAAATTATTTTATTTTATTTAAGCAGAATATTTGGTTGGTAACTTGTAAATCGACCTAGCTTAGGTATAAGCAATTGTGATGGTTTACCTTTATTTTTATATCCATCATACTTTATTTTCAAGTAAAATGAGCTACATATTTTAAAACAGGCTTTAACTATAAAATAAATATAAAAACTAATTTTTTCCTCGCACAACGTTATTGATGGTAGCAAAAACTGTTCAATGACATCCTCGTCCTTTTTTCTCATTATAAGTGAATTATTCCACATTTTGCGCACATTTTTCACAGTAGGTGTTCTAAGGAATGCGTTGTCAGGCAAATTAGTGCGTGTCTCATCTGTAATGACGGCGCGCATTAAATCACGGGCTGAGGGCTGCTCTCGTTACGGCAATTCCACTTTGGCACAACGAAGGCCTCTCGAGCACTCGCAAGAGGTAGCAAGACTTCCTGAAGCAAGTCATAAGTTCAATATGACAGGTACTGACAGACAACGTATATCATAAAACCACTGCAATTAGCTGAATGCAATATGAAACACATGTTCGTCAATGTGCAATAACAAAGGAGTTTTCGAAATTGACGGGTTGAAATTGAAACGGAGGATGAAAGTTTGTAGGGCAAAGTCCGAAATTAACGCGGATGAAGTCGCGGGGCGATACATAGTTTATTTATAAACTATGATATATAAATTATCTCCATCAAAATGTTTAAAGTTATAACAGCGACTTATCTTTTTTACTTATACTTAGATCAATGTTGAAGCATGACGACTGATGCCACCTACAAAAACACAATACATGTACCTTAATCGCAGTCTACGGATTTAGTATACCTACTTAGTTTACGAATATCATCGCTCCGCTTCGCCTGACACTGCTTAACGCATCTTTTTTATCAAGAGGAGAAGCGTTCTTTATTCAAGATTCTTCTTCGTCGTCAACGGCAAATATGACAATTGACGACCCTACCACTTGAGCTTGCGAAATTTTTGGGCTATAAAAACAATAGGGAATATGTATGATATTTTTTGTTTACTTTAATTTTTATTAATTCATATAAGAAACAGAAGGAAAAAAACATTTTTCGAATAACTGTTAAAATAACCAAGATGTAAGCTATCAAAAATTTATCTATATCTTTTTCTAGCAAAACAGAATATAGTATGGACTTATGGATTTTGTATGGCGGCCGTGTACTATGACGTCATAGTCCATATCGGATCTCTCCGTCTAATCGCTGTCTTATTAGTGCTTTAAAATGTTTATATTTTCCGTAGCTCCGTCTTTTTTTACTGTATTTTAATATTTTGTTAAGAAACACGATAAAAAAAATTCATGCATAAGCATTATCAAACATTAAAACAAATTAGAAATTACAATCGTGAATCGCACTAATCACGTAGTGAGAGTATCCCATCTTTCTACCATACAACCGTCAAAGCAAAATGACCCTTATTTAACTCATACTTAAAGTCTTCACACAGATTACTGGTGAACAAAATGGTGCGTTCCTCAAACGCTTAACGGATCGCTGTGACATTTTTATTACGGAGAATTGTTTCTCACGTTGGTTTTGACGTCGGCATGCGTTTTTCTAAAATTCATGTTACACTTATCACCACTCTTAATTTGAGCGCATTAGAGTTCAATTTTCAATGGTTAGCATTGTACCTTTATGTCCATAGTGTACGAAGTAGAAAATCAAATCCAATCGTCTTTGAACCTTAATGCGCCTCTACTGAGTATAAAACGGTAGAAGCTACTTGGTGGTATTCCGCTATTTTGATATAAAGTAGCAACATGTTTGTTAGATGAAAGAATGCTACGATTCAATTGCGCTATACAACATTCGTATTACTAAAGACAGAGAGTTGCAATTATTCGATTTACAGAGTTTTAAATAGGTTGTAGTAAGGCGAAGTATGATATAAAGCTATGGGAGATTTTTGATATTAATGAGTTGTACATTCAATTAAACGACCTAGATCCAGGATGTGCTGAGTTTCTGATAGCTGTCTTGTGAGATGTGGCTCATAAAATACTTCGTTATGGTTAAGGTATTTTATTGGTGATTCCTTGGCAGCAGTAAATATCTAATCTTATTATTTATTTTTATTTTAAGCATTTTTAATTACATTGAGAAACGTTACGGCGGATAACGAACTCTATTTCACTATTAGCACAATACACAGAAGCTCATGAAAGCTAGCAAGTTTAGTAAATATATATAGGTATAATAACCTAAAAACTCTTATCCTAATAATCTGAACTGAGTTCATCATCATGACACCAATTAATTAGTAAAGAGGGTATCACTTCTTCTTACATTCAATCTTATAAAGCAGAGCCACAACACACGTAAAGACATACAATGTCGACGCAACGTTAAATTCGTTACAATACTAATAAATTCCTTTCCAATAAAACACAAAGACTTCCCCGGCGACCTGATGACCTCTTAACGTTGACATTTGGGTGCTTATTCGAATGGAATCTTTAAAACTCGTTATAACTTTAGTTTATACCATACTTGTAGTAAAAATAACCTCCTATCAGGTATAAATTGTGGTTGTAGTTACCAACTGGTTAGATGAATCAACTTAGAATATAAAACTGTAGATATATGTAGGTATGCCAAATTTTATCAAAACCCAGTTCTGCAAATAACTGATTTTACATGTACATAATGATATATTCTAAGTTTTTTTTCTGTATTTATTAATTTATGTGCATAATTTATTTGTGAATTTCACAATATTCACAATCATTATTTTTGCTTGCTAAAATACCTATTTCCTTCCTGAAGTTATCAGCCGGATTTCAACAGTTTATTATAATAAACTGTTGAAATCCGTTAAGCCGGTGTAACATGCTGCGAAACAAAAATATACACCAACAAAAAATATATATATTCATCCTAATAGGTATATTTACAGCAATGCCAGTTAGAAAACTATATTTTGAAACTCCATTCAGTTATTATTTTTACTGATGATAATAGATATCACAAAATTAAATGTACTTAGAGCTCCTAAAGTGTTATTTGAAATTAACTTTAAGCAGAGAGTATTAAAATGAATATAATTATGTATTGTCTGTGGTTTAACTTTAAAACAGGTTCATTGCGATATCTCAGAATAACACCTCTTCATATTGGACAGGCATCGGTTCGGAATTATCCACGGATTGGTTTGACAATTAAACATTTAAGCTTCGCGCTTTCACCGTCAGTTAGATTACTCTATCACTTGCGTTAAGCGTCGTTTAGTTAAATTATTGTTCTCGTTGAGGTATACTTAACGATTTGTGGGTTATTTTCATATCACCCATTGTGATAAAGGTATTGTTATAGCTTGGTCCGAAAGCCATTTATGTTTATATTTATGGCTTTAACATCTCCAGTCATAAGGCATAATCATCATAACGTCTAGTTTCTTTCGGCATTTCTTCTCTGCACTGATCTCGTGTTGGGAAATGCTAGTAGGTAGATTTTGACTTGTAAAAGTGCCTGTGCCGTCTACTTATAAAGTTCATTAAGTATTTCATTAATTATCGACTTAAGTACTTACCTACCTACTCATTAAACAAAAAGTTTATCTACGATGAGAAATGCTGAAGATACTTGAGGTGCACTAAAGATCCAAGAGATGACAACATGAATTGCTGTTTGATTGTCCAAGAAGCCCTTTTTATTATAAACTTTATGTAAGTAGGTAGTACATAATACTACTGCTTCTAGCTCAAACATCTGTCTTTTAAGTTTTTTTTTTACTGATTACAATCTGAAATATTCTGGCTACTTGGCAGAACATATAGCTATATACAGAATTAATTCTTTACTACTGTAATTGTACTATAAAATATCCAAAGTAGACCATCCAATAAAAAACGTAATTTTATTATGATCAGTTGTATCTCGCATACTATAAAAGTCATCAGATTTGAAGCATTTTTGCAACAATTTAATCCGTAACGGAAGAATATCTGTAAAATATTAATGTATTTTACATTCTTCTCGGCACCTAATTTATATTTAGAATAGGATTAAATGGGGTGACTTTAAAATGTTGGAGCGAATTTAATAAAGAAATGATGTCTCGATGACAAATTAAATGCCTTTGTAGATTTTTGATTCTCACTGGATTCCGCTAGCTAAGAATAATATGGTTTTATTTATAAGCATTTATAGTCTGTCTAAGGATCCTCGTTTTATAAATACTATACCTACAGGTAAGTATAGTTTACGAACAATTTTAGAGGATAAATATGGCTGTACATACAAGCTTTTGACCATATCCGATCTTATGAGATCAGATATGTGTGTTGGAAGTGCATTCGTTGGGGGAATGGGGGTCTTGCATGTCCAAATTGTCCAAGTTCTCGGTTATCAATCAAAAGCTTTTGAATTCATTGTGGAAAGAGCACCAATAGTTAAATATGTTATTTATGGTCATTTTCAATATCACAATAGCATGTATAGAGAGGGGATATTTTTGATTGACAGAGAATTTTTTTTTTTTTTTTATATTGCTTAGCTTTGATTATGAACTTAAAGGTTCAATTGTAAGATTGTACAACGAAAATATAACACAGAAAGCATGTAACTTGTGACCGTCGTGAATCGTGATAGGTAAAATAGGTTCGAATAACTACAGATTAACAAAACTTTGACCCCCTTTCCTTTTATTTACCAGTATCATAGAATACATAAGAAAAACCACCAATAAAACTTAAAAGATCGTGTAAGATCTATCATTCAAAATGCGTCTATGAAATGCTGACCACATTTTTTTTCTAATAATTAAATGTAGTAAATATTAAAAATGAGACATCCTAAAGCTCACACACGTCCTCACTTTACGTACCTACGTAACTGGAGTACTTACCTAAGTAGGTACTCCAGATTCGAGAAGAATACTTTAAAGATGTTTAAAATATGCAGCCGCGAAGTATTAGGTACTTAGTCTCTTGCTATGCGTTTCACCTTGTCTGCACCTAGTTACTAAAGTACTCGCACTCAAGTAATAAATATCCAAACAATGGTCAAACAGGATAAAATCAAAAACCAACAGGTGGTGAGGGTTGTTGCAGATGCGCGGACGCACGTTCTCGTTTACTGTGTCGTAAACGAAGATCTGCGCACTGGTGTTCCAGGGAATAACATAACTAGGTTAGAGCTTGATACACAGTTCTCAGGGCTATTCAATTAGCATAAAATAAGTGTTTAGATCTCTCTAGAAGGTAAGTCAGTCTCTAAATTAGCCAGTCATTTTTGCCATATCGTCAACTACTTAAAAAAAATACGTATCTGATACTGACTCCAGGTAAAAACGCAGTAAGTGTATATGAAGTTCGTATGTAACTTTTGACGTTTTTCTCTACGACGTTTTTAGATACGAGTTTTTTACAAAGTAGTGACGATATATCTTAGTAAATAACAACTATCAGCGGCGTGGCGTTTAACGCGATTGCTGCCGGCTTGTCTATATGAAGGCATTTGGGGGTTGAGCGCTTTATTCATCTGCCTTTGAATAAAAGTTAACCAACCCTGCTCCGATTTGCCCAAAGATATTTTTAACGCCACGCCACTGATACGCACCTTGAATGTGTCAAGTTAATAAAAATAATATAAAGTCAAAAACTACTAAATTTAGATCAAAAGTAAGTATTACCCATCTAGGTGTGCACGAAACGTGGCATACAAGATAAATCTCGCTGCATCTTATAATAACAATAACAGATCCTTCAGGCGACCTACATGTGCCTTTGTCTGCCATGCGGTCTATACTGTTTTGATCGTAACATGACCAACCATTCTAATATAGCCTTTAGTGCATTGACATAAAGTCTATGCCCTTAATTCTATTTTACGGAGTATAGTCTAGACGCACAACGTATAATTAGAGTCTGCAGTGACAGATGGCAAAAACTAGAATTAAATGCTCTGATCTAATCGCTGGATCATGCGCACGGCTTAATTATACTGTTTTAAGCAATTCAGTATGACATACAATATTCAGCTCTAATATTTTAGGTGATATAAATAGAAATTACATGTACATTGCAAGTGTGCTATAGAGTGCTAGCTATGACACTGAAATTAAGACATGGTCTTTAATATAGTAGTTTAAAGCTCCGCATTATTATTCTATTTTTTTTAACGCTTACCAGAGGTTACCCATATTAGGAGTAGACCATAATTATATATGTATAAAATATAAAGAATATATGAATATGTAGTACATAATTCGTAGGTATTCACACTACGTAGGTACTATGTTGCCATAGCTCAAATAAAATCGTGATAAAACAAAATACACACTGTATTACTCAGCCGTGTTCACAAATTGAGGAAAAGAATTAAAACAGTGTCATTATTTAGAGATGAAACGCCCCTCTATCAATGTTATGACAATTTATAATTACATATTTATCCGACTTCAAGATATGATTCTAAGGAATTTAAAAAATATCTCGATATTTTTCTAAAATGCCGAATGCAAGGTCATGTTAACAAATGCATTTTGATGAATGAAGGAATACACATCTCGTACTGAATTTTAACTATTTTAAGTAAATTTATTGAAGTGCCTCATACGAACATGGGAGAAATTGTGTTAATGAAAGCAATATAGATACGTTCAAATTAAGTGGCTGGTCAGAAGTGGTACGTCACGTCATTACTATTAATGAAAAATAAGGATCTGGAAACTGATCAATTATTTACAGCTACCTCCGAAATTTCTTTCTTGTCGAGAACATCAAAGCTAACAGACTAAATACAGACTTAATTCAGGCACCATCCCGCCAAATCGCAAGCTAAGGAGCAAACCGAGCAAAACAAAACACATGAGCAGTCGTAAACGTAAATTCTTCAGCGGCGCACGCGCCGTTCATTTGTCCGAACGCGGTGACGTCACGCGCGACGTCAGCGCCCCCATGTTTGTAAACAGCTGAAACAATCAACCGTGGACAAACGGACGGGAGAATGTGGTGACGTACATTTTATAGCCCTATATGCAGGCTTGACGGAATTTCTTCCTAGTAGACCAGGATGCGACTGTTGAAGTGTTGACATTCCTATTTGATCCAATAGCACTAAAATACCTCAACTTCGATAAAGAGAGCAAAAACTGCGGGCAGCCTGGTCGCAATTTTTGTATTTTTTTAATCTACTAGTACTAGTACCTATATTGTAGGGTCCCCAATAATTTATTAACTATTAGGTTCAAAGTAAGACAACTCTATAGGCCCATAGGGACGGTTCTCTTCTGACACCCAAAAAGAAGGCTTTATAAGTTGCCACAAATTAACGACGCAGATAAGACAGGTCTGGACTTCTGGAGATGATGTGCGGGAAAACTTGAACGCAATGATTATTGGAAAGGAATACCAGTAGAGACTCAAGGTATGCTGTATTTACAAGGTATAACTTATAATATCCAGAAAAAACCTGCCAAAATAATTTCGAAGTGACTTCAATATTATGTAATTTTTAAGGTTAGGTTTAGGTGGGTTTCTCTAATCGTATACTATGAAGTACTACGAAGTCTTTAGGGTCTAATCATGATTTATAAAACAGTACTGTAAATCGAGCTACACACATGTTGGGCAGGCAATCTTATCTTTATCAATGTAATATAAACACAGACATCAATACGAACATCTGCCCGTCAAAACAGCTTTGTTCCCAATAAAGGTGTTTACACACAAAAGTGCATCCACAATGCTAGACTGACACTATCTAATTGTTCCATCTTTTTATCCGTTTTGTGTGCGAGCTCGATCTAACAGTGACAGTTACGAAGAGAAGTGTTAATTAACTGCTCGAAAATTGTGAGAATTGAAACTACGTATAAAACGTTACATTGCCTTATTATAGGTAATCTTGTAATCAAATCGAATAATTGATTAACAGCTAAGTGGCATAATAAATATAATTATTTTTATAACAAAACGGGACTTAGTCGCAAAATAACAGTTTTAATAATTATATTATAATAAATATACAAACGCTTACTTTAAAATCTAATAAATAACTTCCTGGGCGATGTCAAGTAAGGTGCGAGATTCGTCAAAATTTATTGCAATTAGCATTTATTTTCGTATTAAACGTCATTTCGACTGATATATGCTGGTTTTAATTTGCGGTTTTTGAATGCATTATACACATATCGTAAACCCTCGTTTACGATATGTGTAGATAAATACTATTATCACATTTTCGACTGAAAAAACAATAAAAGTATTCTAATGCCACAAGAATAAAACCACTTTTGTTCTCGCTAATACATCCTGACATTATAATTCGGTTCACACCGGGCGCTGATTTGGACGTCAATGGTTGCCAATCACTCCATCTGTAATGGCTTACGATATATAATTACTAGGTTAACCGACTCATTTTATAATGGGCCTGTTCATTCTGTTCAATTAAACGTGAGCTGGCGCTAATAATGGCGGTTTTCGGTTCCGGCTGAAAATGTACAATACCGAAAATGTAAACTACACACAAAATGTGCAATAACGTAAAATATACAACATGATGACATTTTGCGCGTTGTACATTTTCTGAAGAAGAAATGTTCAATAAATACAGATATAAAACAGAACTGCGTTTAAACAGAAAAAAAATACGTACCGTAATAGCTATATTAAATCTTAAAACGAAGGAATACAGGTTTTTCATATTACTTGTACATATATGTAAGGACCTTTACAGACGGACTGCATTACAGCTGCTTTCTAGCTGCAAAAGTGCAGTTTGAATGCAGTTATTTTGCAGTCTGAATAACTGCATCGAAACTGCAAAACAATTGGGCAGTCCACTTGCAGTTGGCATTCAGTTCTGATGACTACACACCGACTGCAAACTAACTTCACGGTTGTAATGCTTCCAGTCGTCAGAACTGTACGCAACTGCAAGCAGGCTGCGCAGTTGATTTGCAGTTTCGATGCAGTTATACCAACTGCATTCAAACTGCACTTTCGCAGCCAGAAAGAAAGCAGCAGAAATTTCGTCTGTGTGTAAAGGCCCTAAACTGAAAATAGTACCTACATTACTGCAGAGGCCGGGAAGTGAGGGGTTGCCGGCCGAGTACATATAGCTGGCCGAGCGAAGCGAGGCCAGATAGTTAGCAGGCCGGCAACCTCATTTCCCGCCGAGGTATGTATAGTGCTTTTCTCAAATATGCAATGAAATAAATAAACTTACTAATATCCTTACTTACCCTAAATATTATTTTATGAGAAACTTTCTATCAGAAAGTGACGTTAGTGACATATCATATCCATAGACAATACAAACGTCAAGTCACGTTCGGAAAAGCTGTTTCAGTTTACATTTTTACCGCGAATATTTAGATGAAATATTTTAAATGTGTATTCTTGTGGTTTAGTTTGCAATTTATAATAATTGGAAATTGTTTATAATGTGTTATTTGTTATGTTCATGTCAATTTTAAATAAATAAAACTGCAAAATATAGCAAACATCGTTTTTTGTTTGTTTAATAGCTGAATGGCGTGATGCTGTGGCCCAAATAAATGTGGAATGGAAATTAAAAAAATATATATATTGCCGGCCTAGGCCGACAATGTAAGTATAAAATTCCATTACGTGCCAAGTGTCAAGCCGTACCGGAAACGAGGTACTTTGCGGCCTATTTTTAGGCACGTAATGTCAACATTTCATGCCATGTTTGAGAAAATAAATATTTCTCATAAAGAGTGCCCTAGCCACAATTCAAGTAATAATTAAGTAGATTGTCATGTTCAAAGACAGCCTATTCTGTGTCGGGATCACTCTTGTCTTCTCTTCACTGTACAATATTATGTTTTTCTACGATACATTTAAAAATGAGAAAACTACGAATATTTCCTAGAAGGTACCAGTATTTTCCAAAGGCAGGAACTCATTTTCAATAACAAAAACAATCCGATGCGATAACGAGACAATTCTCGTATTCGCCCGACACTGAACTGACAAGAATGCGAAATATTTCTACCGATTATCCATTCTTCCATTTGCCATTATAATCTCTATGAGGCATATAACGGTGGCCATTTTCATAACAAATACTATGAACTTTGAATGAGTAAGTTGTCTCATAAGTATGCTTTTCTTAGATTAGATTACTTTCTAGGCAACTGATTGATTTTGTTGAAAAGTAGTAAGCGACTAAAAATACGCTTAAATACAAAGTAGATGCAAATGAGAATTAAATTTATGTCAGCTTCTTAGGTACAGGCCTGTCTAGAAGTGATCGCTATTTCGATAAAAACCACATTGTCTACATTAATTCATAACTTCTTGAATAAAAAACATAGCTTGCTGTTATGTTGTAAACCGTACATATGTAATGAATGTCACCTCATTTGGAAGGAATGGAGAAGACGGAAGAAAATACTATTACATAAATATTTTTCTTAAATGGTTTTCAGCGTCGGTGCAAGATATCTGATGTAAGTTTATCACTATACGTTTTAAATACTATCAGCAGCAGAGGTAGCTAAGTAATGAAGCGTTCCTAATCATCTAGCTAGGCATAACCGTATACTAAACTCTGATACCGATCTAAAGTCACCGTTTTTCCACACTTGAAACCTGGCTTGAGAGCGCTATCAGAGTTGAGTGCGATTCTATATATGTTGTGGTAGGCATAAGAGCGTACGTTAATGAGGATATTGACTAATGTTGAATTTTACAACATAAAATATTCACATGGAGTAGAGAATACTAAATTATCATAACACAGAAGAAATAAACAAAAATGTGTAAAAATGAAAAGTTATGAGACAACAAAGTTTAAAAAAAGTCGATATTTTTAATCGTCTTAAAGAAAAATTTATTCGGAATGCTTAAATAACACTGAAAAAATAAATGTATGACAACTATGTGCTTAAACGCACTTCTTCGTGCTCAAAATGGCAAAATGCTATTTTCTTCATACAGACTTAGTATAGCGAGGTCAGCGAGGATAAGAGATGACGTCACAGGGTGCGTCCGTTTTGTATAGGCCGTTTTCAACGCTCGGTGCGGTCGGCCACTTTTGATTGCAATTTGTGGCTGTTATAGTAATCCAAGTGTAGTAGTTATGTTATAGGTTTATATTTGTTCCTCATAAATAGTAGAATCCTTTTACATGAGAAACAAAATTTAGGAACAAGCCTATTGTTGATTTTAATGAACACTTTATTTGCTTGGCTTCTATTGCTGCTCACTGTACCTCGTTACGATTGCTTGTTGATTTACACAAATAAATTCTTTTGCTCCAATGTTACCTCTGATGCACATTTAGGATTCAGTTAATTAACTCCTAGCTTCGAGCTGAAACCTAAGCAAAGATCAATTAGTTAATTAATATGTTTTACGTAACTAGTACTTCATTAAAACGAGACCGTGAGCGGCAATATGGTATTATGCAATTAGTGAATCAAGTAAATATACAATTTATGAGATATATTTACATACCTACGTAAGGGCTGAAACAGACGGATTGCATGCCAACTTTGATTTGTATGAACACATGCATCCCGGTTGCATGTTGACTGCAGTTTTCTATACAAGTTACAGCTGGGTTGTAGTCCGTCTGTACCGGCCTAAAGAAGTTTATAGATGACCACAAACATCTAAATGTTTGCACACTCATTCGTTCCTAAGAGATCTGCTACTACGCAAGAAGTATGAAACCTAAAGAGACCTACTCGTACTCCTCATACTATGCTCCTCGCGCCGATTGAGGGTCACGATTCCTTCTTAGTCGAACCACCGAAGAGGTGATTTGCTACTGTACGTGTCGTCTATCTTACCATGTCCGATTTTGGCCCAAAATTTGATGAAATAGCAGAGTAGAAAAGGGACTTTCTTATTAGGTAGGTACTTGTGAATCAAAGTACTCTCCTTATCTTTGCGATGTACGGCATAGTAAACCCTGACTGAGAAATCCCGCAGCTGAGAGCTCCTAAGGAGGTCTGGCCATTTTCGACGTGCAGCAATAGGCCGCGTGACGGCAATAGTAAAAAGAAGAAGTTCATAATAAAATGTGACCTTTAAAAACAGGGCAATGGTAATGTCCATTTTCTTGTCTTCTAGTGGGGGGGAGGGGAGACATTCCCATAAGGCACGTCGTTAACAGGGGCAGCCGCCAGAACGACTAGTAGGAAGTCGGCGCTTAGCTGCCGCCGCTGGCACTCGAGCAGGCCGGACGGTGCGGTGCCACATAAAAGTTGATCATTCATACACACGAGTATTATGTAACACGTAAATGCAAATGAAATCAATCACAATGCTTTCTTATGTGATTATATTCATGTGAATGTTGTATGATACAATCTAATTAAAATTCGGTACCTATAGTTGTTTGATACAATGTAATCTTAAATAATATGTAATGCATTATAACCATCTCTAAACAAATAACCACGTCATCTCTAAACAGATAGGTACGTAGCCACGTATTAAATTAAAATTAACAACGCAGCGTTATTAAAAATAACTAAAATCATCGTGTAAAAGAATAATACGTTCCGGAATCATATAAAATTTGTAATCCTTTGTGCATCGGCAAAAAACTTTCAAATCATTTAAACTTAAATGTAATATTTATTTAACCTGAGAGCGACGCGGACTTCGTAAGGAGCGGCCTTGGTGTGTATTTCCCCTCTGCCAAGCAATTTGTGCCAGTGATCATATTCGTTCTATAAAACTAGTTGCAATTGGGTTATTCGTCAGACTAACTCTAGTAACTCCTCCCTCCTCGCGTCGTATTCCTCATTGCTGAGGGTCGTGAAGTCCCCGTGGAATCAGCTTTTCTCTAACGATGTCTCGCCATCTGCGCCTATTCTTGGCATCGTTAGTGCGACATGTAGCTGGGTGTCCAGAGTGTTACGGACTTGATCTGCCCATCTAGTTGGACTGCGGCCTCTGGGTCGTTTGCCATCAACCTTGCCAGTAACGATGAGTTATTCAAGATTATGGCCTTCTTTCCTGGCTATGTGACCGAAAAACTCTAATATTCTGCGTAGACAGATGGTTGACAGTCTGGTCTTGATGCTCAGTTCGCTTAGGATTGACGCGTTTGTGCGAAAAGCTGTCCAAGGAATTTGCAGCATTTTCCTCCGGCACCACATCTAGTAACTCACCTGAAGAGATTTCTGTGACTATGCCAAATTGTTCCGTATTTCGCTGTAAAAGGAGATCTAACAAGTCAAACGTACAAAGAGATGCTGTTTCCTTTCACATCTAAAGTATTTAGAATCACATAATCATTATTTACTTCCTTTAAAACATAAAAAATCTGATTTGACATTATTTTAAGTTTGTTTACTAGTTGAGAAACACGTAGTTAAGCACCGGTTGCCATAGCCTCTGTCTCTCAAATCATCTGTAGTTACTGTGCGGGCAGTAGAATTCTGTACGTAGTACTATTCCTATTCTGTGCCGCGGGCCGGATCATAAGCCCTCCCGCTTTCTTCCCGCGGGCCGTAGTTTGGAGACCCCTGCTCTAAGTATGTATTTAACTCGATGAAATTGTTTTTCAATAAAGATTAAAAAATAAGCCATAGCACATCTAGATGCTTTCTTTTGAGAGACAGTATAAGTAATAGCAGTAATTTTCTTCCTAAAAAAGGTACTTTGCGCGACTTGTATGTGTGCGCGCCGTGAACGAACGCACTACAAGCGAATTTTAGGAATGCGTAAGAATGCTCCGGTACGGATCGCAATGTGTGCACCGCGACCTTGAATACGTATCGCGCCCTCCTAAACTGCCGAAATTTGGCTACTTGTACGTCTGTCCTTATACTTTGCTGTAGATCAGTGGACGTGTCCGATCTCCTCGCAAGCCAGCGCGGTCACGCGGCGCGCGCTTCATAGGTACCGCGTGGAACTGGAAAAACCAAGACCAGCACCATGACTCGACTCTCACCTCTCGTCCTTAACGTCTGCCTAACTGCCCTTCCTTCACATATACAAAATACAAATTAACATTATTGTATCACCAATTGTGTTATGTATGAATGAAAAGCGCTTCAAATTTCTGCAGTGCAAAAGGGAGGATGCAGCATCTCTTGGTAAGGTGTCTGAAAGCTTATTATTATTATAGAGATGGGCCGACTACGGATTTTGCCGACTAGCTAGTCGGCCGACTAATCGGTTCTCAATTTGCCGATTAATCGGCCGACTAGTCGGCATTGCTGATCATAGTTATTAGCTATGTTCGGGTGCAATCGGAAACGCACGGTTCGCTTCGTCTCCCCGCCATTTGTTTCACGCGTTCGTGTTTTGATCAGTTTTTAATTAATTTGATTATTTTTTTTTTGTATTTGAGTAAAGTACGTAAAAATATAAAATAAGTAATTAAGAAAAATATGGTTTAAGTTCTTCTGTGTCCTATATTCTCCGCTAGGCAATAGTGCCAAATATTCGGCATCTTTTGCCGACTAGTCGCCGACTAATCGGCCGACTACAAATGGTGCCAAATAGTCGGCGTTCCCGACTAGTCGGCCCATCTCTAGTATTAACCAACGATCGACGATATATAATAATTATTTTATTTTATTTCAAACAACTATGATTAATATGAACTGATAATTTACGATCGACATTTATTAAATTTAGTAAAAATCAAATTGATTAATATATTTGCATGTGCGTCATTCATATCAACACCTAACATAATACACTTACGGACAATGAATTTCTATGAAGAATAATATGGAAAGTGACCCGAATTCGTTATCCGTGAGTGTAACTGAACACGACCTGACTTCCCTCTGAAGCCTTCTATCACTGTTAACTAACTGTGACAGTAGTTACTAAACTTAGTAGACACATTTTTTATGTGCATCACAGTAGGAGTTCAAGATGTTCAGTAGGTATCTTGTAGAATCCTCACCTTTACCTTGCGCCGAGTGACCTCGGTGGGGCGCTGCGTTATCAGCGAGGTGCGCGCCACGTGGCTTCGCATAGGTGCGCTCCAGTGTCGATGAAAAGCTGCTTGATCTTAGAAGATACCTAACTTTAAAAATAAAACCGGTCAAGTGCGAGTCGGGTTCGCGCACCGAGGGTTCCGTACAAACTCATAAGTAGATACATATAATACTTCAAGAAAAACTGTATGGCGATTAGTTTAGTCGGAGCAAATAAGTATGTGTTACGATTTTTGCAAATTTCGAAAACGGTACAAGTTAGGAAAACCGTTATATTTTTCCTGTAATATTTACGACGACATTAATAATTGGTAATTATTACAGATTTTTCAGTTCAGTAACTTCGAAGACAATAGGGGTGACTGTTATTTTTTTTTAACGTTTTTCATCATAAATCAAAAACTACCTATTTAAAAAAATAAAATAAAAACGGCGTTTTAATCTACAAATCAAGCCCTTTCATTTGATATCCCACTCAATATAATAGCCCTACTTTCAATTTTCCAAGTCCCATTACGGAGCCCTTAAAAAAAAGTAAAAAAGGTACAATATGTTTTTATGTCGTATAAGCTCGGGTTAGCTACTTTTAACACTATTCCAAATTTCAAATCGATAGCAGCAGTAATTCCTGAGATATCTGGCTGTGACAGACGGACAGACGGACAGAGTCGCACCATAAGGGTTCCTTTTTACCATTTTGGTACGGAACCCTAATAATCGTGATAAGACAAAGACAATTTAACGGGGTAATCCCATATATTATTTAATTTTATATACATCGTTTGCAAAAAAACTACGGTTCAAATTGACAAAATTATCTTGTTATAAATACTGGCAAACTGGGAAATTCCTTCTTTAGTAGACAATTGAAAACTTCGTAAAATAGCATATCAAGCGTCAAAGACAGAGTTTCAAATTTTATTTTATGTTAAAAGCGTAAACATGCAATTGTTCTTTTTTCAAAATTAAATTAATCTCAGCAATAGATAATTAAAAGCAGACACGTGTACGTTCATTGTGTGAATCACACAAATATTATAAATAACTTAATTAATTGGTTTAGCTAATTACTTGTCTCAGAACTGGATGAAAAGTGAGTACCAGGATTTAATTATTAAATAAACAATTATAGATAAAACAACATCTTATTACATGCTCGGCTGGGCCTTGTAAAAAATACCCCCATACTAACATCACTAACACTTATCAAGGGGGTAAGTAAACAGGAGGGGAGGGGGGCAACCTTGATGCGAGCGCAGCTGCCCGCTGGTCACCTGCTCCCGGCCATATTGCAACGCAAACTATTTTTATTCACGATTTCGGCGTCAAAAATGTTGTTGGCATTTACTCTGTCAATATGTTGTAGGATGAAAATGTCGTCCTCCACTTTCATCCAGTTGAGCATGCTTTTCAATGCCCAATGTCTAGATATATATATATATATATATATATATATATAGTACATATTATCGTTGGTTTCTATTACATAAACTACGCAAATCGGTTGCAAGTAAGGGCATTTATTTACCGATTGTGGGGTGGGATTTTATCTAAAGTAAAGTTATATTTTTTCTAAGTGAAATAATTTTCACTTAGAAAAAATATAACTAACAGAAAATCATTTTGCAAGAGAAATTTCATAAAAAATGTTGAACTATCTTATTGACTTCACATGATCATTTTCTTTTTGTAAACTAAAAAAGTCATCAATACCAGCACAAATAAGCAAGGCAATTAAAATATCGCGATGAATTGTTCATCGTGATTAAGCTTGTACTTGGTATGTGGATGCAGGAGCTACCGTGTCACCTGCCGACATGGATTCTACGTGGATTCTACTGTGCACGATAAAATGCTGGATTGGACTAAAATTAGCCATTCTTTTATCACGTTATTGCTACCTATATTATGGTTTAGACTATAATAATCAAAGTTTGTACAAAACTACGACAGCTTTTTTGTATCGTTTACCTTTTAACCTGGATGACATTAAATTCGCAAGATTGAATTGAAACATTTAAGCATCATAGTTTGCTATAAATGCGTATAATATAAAGAAATGAATTACTTACAACATTAAATAATGAAGAAAATGAAACCACGTGGCGACGCGACGACGACATGGCGCGAAAACGATCTCAATTAATAACCAACGATAGACAAAACATCTTCTCAGATGCATTAATAAACGTATTACTGGCCATTAACAAATCAATAGAAGTTCACTGCACTTACAAAAGGCGGGAAAGTTTTTAAATTGATCGTTCCATTTAAATCTTGACAGCGTTCGTATTTTGAAATTCAATCGGGCAATTACACTTTCGATTTTTGGCGGAGAATAAAGCGGATGTTTATTTTCTTTTTAAATTATAAAAGTAAAGGTCAGGACGGATAAACTACGGGAACTCGTGGGCGACTTAGATGCATATTGAATTTTAAACCTTATTATGAAAATAGTAAGATCGAGTTTATTTCGGAAATACAGAATTATATAGGAACTCGCCTAAGTGATCCATTGGAGTGTTTTTTTCTAAAGCCATAGGCGTGTTTAGCAGTCAGCAGCCACTTGCGCCGCATAAATATGGATGCATACATACCGTAAATTTCTGGGCAGTTGCAACTATGTATTTAATATCTATTACTAATAAACTATTGTAAAAGGTATTGGCGGTTGTAAAAAGTGGTCTAACTGCTTATTATGTTCTATTATTAGAATATGGATATAAGGGCGTTGAAGGGTTACAAACAATTATTATCATTAGATTGGCGGTATTATGGGGATCTTCTAAGGAACTGTTTTTTCTCATAAAATATGTGAGTGCGTAAGATCTGAATATATGTATTCTGCTTACCCTTAAGCTGCAACATAATATTTTTTACTGCAACCAAAAGTTCCGTCATAAACAGAATATTAAGGTGTTTCAATTTAAAACCAGGAGCAAGTCAAAATCCAAACGTACAGAAACACCTTGCCGGCAAAAAAGACTAACGCAGAAGGCAGGTGGAGCGCCACATTAAGGGATCTTTGGACTTCCTTATCTTAAAGTGGAGGAAATTAGTTTCTACAGAAATAGTTTCGAGTCGCGGTTTTGGAATTAGCTTAGATAATTTAGATAAGGTACAGAGAGTAAAAATGCTGTTTTTTAGTTTTACGGTGGAAGCTATTCTGAGCTAGTCTTTAGTGATTAGTAAGCACGATGTGTTACATTACCAGGTCACAAATTAGTAAAAGTCTTGTAAAAGTCGAATCATACACTAGAGATATTTTCAGTTCTTAAATTTCCTTCTTTCTACATATATCCCAATGGAATTCGCTACAATTCAGGAAACCCGACATTCTTAATAGTTTTCTTTGACAATTTGCCAAAATATTCAGTTTTTACGGAAACTTCGTTAACTGGAATTTGTAGAAACGTCTATTTTAGGTCGGAATTTCCGTTATATCCGGCCAATTCTAAAATTACCAACAGGAAAATGTATTAATAGCTGAGTCACGGTTGAAATTAGACCACTACATGTACTCGTAATTTAGCCCGGTAACCTTGCCAAATATGTGAAGCAATTGACACTGAATTTGTTACGGAATTTAGGACACCGTAAACAGAGTTTGAGCAGGGTTTCATTCATTTAAAAAGATATAAACTAGATTATTTTAAATAATTCAATTTAGATTACGTATTTACTTTATAAAGTTCAAAATCAAATCTGGTCTAAAATAGACCATCGAGATACTTTTACAATCGTATTTATATTTGGTTCAAAGTTAAACAATTTAATTTTTATTGCAGTATGCTATTTTGACGAGTATTCATAAATTTTATCATCAGCAAACACATTAACTTTAAATAATTTCTACTAATCTGTATACGGTTGGCATTAGGTAGGTACCTGCCGAAGCCATCAAATTGTAAGAGAAATAAACATTTAGTTCAGCTCAAGGACACCAATCGAAAAAATATTCTATTTTATTAACTATTGGCCATCAAAAGAACCATTTTCCAACCATCTTACCTCATGAGAAAACTACCCCTACCGTTTTTTGCCCTTAAAGGGTTGGTTAAAAAGGCAGATGTCAAGACGTTGCAGATGGCTGGATTAATGATCAGATTTACCCTTCTTGCTGTGCTAGGCATATCTTTGCAGTTTTTAATACAGTAGTCCAATATAGAAAGCACGTTCGCGTTTGGTCCAATGTTTGTTGTTACAATTGCTTGGCAGGGGTAACATTTTGTAACAAAAATACTAAATACTGTTTGTTGTATATTGACAATGGTGGAGTCGGATTAAAATAAATATTTTTACAATATTACGTAAGAATTTTTGAAACAAGCTGGCGTGTGGTTATATATAACAAAATTTTAGATCGATTTTTTTTTTAATTATCTTGGCGCCTAAAAGGAGGGCAGACTCCAAATAACAGCGATAATGCACGGAAGAAGAAGAAGCACAAATTCTAGAATAACATTTTAGTTAAGGAGCAGCTCTTAATGTGATAAAACATTAAAAATCACGAAAACCGAAGAAAATATTAATCATAAAAACCGAAAATTTAAGGTAGATTTACTGTACGTACAATAATAAACTTAATTGATAATATACTATTAAAATATACCACCCACGAAAAAAAAACGAAAAACACTTCGTACAAGGTTTACTCAACAACAATTAGTGGTTTAAGAAAAAAGCTATCCACAAGCCGATGAACAAAAGTGCAATATGCGTTGCCGAATATCAATTAGCGGTAGGTACCACAATACCAAGTCGTAGCGTTGTAGACACCGCCATGGGCGCGTGCGCGCTAGCGGCGAAGCGACGCGTGCGCCGGCACCTGTCCCGTAACGGGACCCCGCTCCGTAATTAACCAACTTGATATGTAGTCGGAATTGTTGGGTTTTGGCGTGAATAATTTAGGCTTGGAGCGAGACCCTTTAATGGAGATGAATTCTTTACGTAGTGCGGTTAAGTAATAGGTTAGAAATGTATTTGCCATAAAAAGTCTAAGAGCACTTTTTGTGTTCTTAAAATTGAAATCTCCTGTCATTAAAAAAAGTTCCAAACCGACTTTAGATTAATTATAGGGGGATTTACTAGGAACGGCAAAATAAATTGTAATGCAAATTGTGATTTTACTTTGTTTACAAGGAGAAATTTCCAAATTTTACACTTTTAGATATATGTAGTTGAGTAGAGCGTTTTATGCGGTAAGCTTGGCAGGTACTAAATGTAATTTATTTTAGAACGTCGTATCGTAGATCGTATAACTGACACAGGGTATAAACTGACTAAGATAGCACCTCTCTGGGGACATGAGAGCATATGGACGAGAAGTTTATCTACATAAAACAGAACAACAGAATTAAAACATCTTAAATATAGGTTTATCCACTTTAGAGTGCATTTACCTGCAGTTTGTCAGACATAAAGCCTTATTTATAAAAGTACGATACTTACCGCAAGCGTAGACACGAGCCAAAACTGGCTATCAATAAATTGGCCGTATAGTTAATGTTGGCAGCCTCTCGCCGCACCTTGTCACCGCGGGACTTTCAGATGAAGCCAAATTACGGCCCAGGTGCCCGCTAAATTGCCTACACTTGCACTAAAATATATACCACAACTAGCACTTAAGGAGATACACTATTACCAGAAATAATATATTTTTATTTTCATGCTTATAATAAAAGTTAAGTTTGACTCAGCTTTCCTGGTTTACGCCAAAACGCTGGTTGTAAATTTATAAATATAAAAATTTACCGCGGATATGTTATCTATCAGACTTCAAACTACGAGTTTCTGTAGCTGAGAGTTTTGAGGACATTCCGAAGGGCTTTATTTTATACTCTTAGTAATGTAACCCCGTGATCACAAAGTACTCGATAAAGGTAACTTAGAAAAGTCCTTATTTAAAAAAAGAGGTTAGTGAATTATTTATCTAATAGCAGTGTATACATTATAGATGCATTCTCCTGAAAATTATCCTGCCGCTGCCCACGCAAACGCTTGCAACAAATAACATCCATGTAAGATCATCAAAGTCCATTAATGCAATTTAACATTTCTGTGTAAAAGTCGATGCAAAGTTTTATTACATAAGAGGTGACCTCGTAATAATAAAATATCTACAAGAGGGTAAATCAAAATGACAAATAGGTACAGTATTATTTGTAAATAGATACTGCTGAAAAAATCCAGAATTGGTCAAATACGGTTTTTCGTATGAACTACATACATACACATACTATTCATAAATTACATATTATTCATAAATTTCATAATAAAATTATTACAAATAGATATTTTTACTGTAATATATTTAATTATTCACATTTACTCTTTGTACATAACCATTGATTATTGTATTGTTTTTGTATGATTTTATGTGCAATAAAGTGTTTACATACATATGTACATACATACTCTTTCACTTACTTAATTTTGCCGCCAAACAGCAATGCAGGTACGTCGTTATATTTCTTGGATATTACATATTATGAATGAATGAATTTTATTTAGTTAAATGGTCAAGTACAGTCCCAATCGCCATAAAATATTATCTGTAAAAGGTAGTTCCACTAATATCAAGGACCAAGTCAACTTCCTTTTAAAGCGTTGTTCTTCCAATTGACATTTTCAATTATGTCATAAAGCGGCTATATAGGGACTTTAAATAAGAAGGCTCATTGTATTCTATAGTATTGTCACTTACTTTTGTAGATAATGAGAATACAACAAATTAAAAAAATACAGTTCTACAAAAACTGTCCATATGTTAAGAATCGCCGGGGGGCTTAGTACAAAAAAACTGTAGTTTAATTATTTAACAATATAGGCTAAATTAATAGTATTCTTTGTAGATGCAATAGAAATTCAAATAAAAACTGGTTTCGATTTTAAGCTATCATAATTGGGTGATTCACATAATCCCATCAAAAACATTACATGTAAAAAGATGCAAGTCTAGTTCTTCTGCAACAAAAAAGTTTTGAGATGTAATGTTAAACCAAGTCAGTACCGGAGGGGTGTCCACAGAACTCGATTCCCACCGACTTGCCTATTATTAGATCTATAAAATGTGTTCCTCCACGGTTAAATAATATGCAAGTCGGTGGGAATCGAGTTCAGTGGACACCCCTCCGGTACTGACTTGGTTTAACATTACATCTCAAAACTTTTTTGTTGTAGAAGAACTGCGTTGCGAGACTTGCATCTTTTTACATGTAATGTTATTGATGGGATCTCATTTCTTTTTGTAAGTGATCTTCCTTTATTTATTACATTCCAAATCCATTCTTTTCCCAATTTGAACTTGAAAACTAACTTTGTAATTGCATGTATTTGTACAGGATGTGTGCAGTTGTGACTGAAATTGCAATATTTGGAGGTTTTTTAAGACTTGATAGGCTAAAAACTAACTATGTTTAAAGTTTGGAGCATGTGAGTCTGCTAGAAGTACCTTAGAATTATGATGATCATCAGTCAGTGAATCAGTCAGTCAGTCAGTCAGTGACAAAACTAAGGAACTTTCATGTGCAATACTTCTTAAACTACACGTTCAAATTTAATGATATTGAGAATATATTTAAGTCTTATTGTACCCTATATATCCCTGAAATTTCAGGGTTCTAGATTTAGCCAGTATAAAATTACGGGAGGCTGAAAATGGCCTGAAAGGCTTCTAGAAAAGGATGGTACGGCCGTGCCTTTGTTTTGCTCGACTTGGCGGGGGCACTGCCGTGCCCCCAGATAACTTATATTAACGCCGGGATATTCACAATGTATGTTTGTCTCTACGAGTTCCCGATATTTCGGCACTGTTGCAAGCGCCATCATCACGGAGTAAGTGCTCGCGGATTTATCCCCGAAATATCGGGAACTCGTAGAAACAAATATACATGGTATATATCCCATGGTATTAATAGTAGCTAAAAACTGTTTTATTTAATCCAAAACTAGAAGGAAACTACGCGTTCTCGTTCGTATCGCTCGTACTGCGTATCGTACGTTCAAAGAGCCGAGCTTTCTTGCGACCTCATGCACAAAACACTTCAGTTTTCCTTTCAAAGTAAGGTACTATGTTTTATTTTCTTCGTTAAATAACATCTTTTAGACTATTTGAGCAATATCAAGTAAGGAAACAGCTTTAATGAATAAATAGTCTTCAATAAAAATAAGTGTACCAATGGTAATCACTCTTCATGTTATTGCCATTATTTATTCGTCTCTGACCAGTTTTTTTACGATGCCTCGTAACTTATAAACTATCCCAAAATGGCAGTTATGATTATTGACATTTATTTTATGAGTTACAAATAATTGATGTGCAATCATAATTCTAATATAAATTCAATTAGAAAATATTTCTACGCATGTTTGTTTAAATGTTATACATTTCATTTACATTTTTATTGTGCATAAAACTCTACCATGTCTTGTACATATAAATGTATGTTTGCCTCCACCTGCTTGTTGTTGTGGCTTTGGACATTCCTTTGATCTCATAAATTAATAATTAATAACGTCAGGACAACAGTATACAATAATGAAATAAGTCGCTATACAAATAGCAATTTTAATTCATCACTGCATTAATAACATATTTGGAATAGCGTTATACATAACGTGTGAAATACATTGTGTTTTTTTATATAAACTTATAAACATTAAGCCGCAGTCACCTCAAGTCAGTCAGCCAATAAATAGTCTAATGGATGACGGCAATCAAGCTTCAAATGTATTTCACAATATAGTAACAATTAAAAATTTATTGATATTTTAAATTTAAAAGGTGTACAACAAATGGTGCCCCGTTTATGGAGTACCATCGCTTAGTACTTGCATTTAAAATCACAAGAACATAGCAGCTAATCCTAGCCAGATTGAGTGGATGCGATGTCTCCTGAATTGCTTAGCTGTATTACACATTTCTGCAGCTGAAACCGCAGCTTTACGTTAGATGTTACTTACCACAGTTCACTTCGATTGATTTAAACAAAAAATAAAGGAAAATGGGACATTAACCATTCACGGCTATACATATGTGTAAATGAGCTGTCTTAAATGTTGGCGAGGGAGGTGACTTTAGTCGTAGTTTATCCAATGTACCGCCTTTTTTTCCTAAACTAGCAGCCTGTAACTTCTATGATTAGTAGCTCCAACAGGATAGTAAGAGCTGAGTGGGAGGCTGCGCCTCCGCTCACGCTTATAAATGACCACCTATAGGGTTACAATTTATTTAGAAACCGCGGCATGGGTGAGGTGCGGGAGCAAGGTACGGCAGAGTCTGACAAGTCACCATTGCCTTCTATCAAGTTTGTAAACCTAGTGATGATGAGATGAGATGAGTTGTGTCACGTGACGCCCGTATGACATGTTTACCTCCACGCAACGGGGGTGGTCCTCACGTGCGCATAGAGGCTCCTTGTGGCGCTTCCGGGACAATATTTGTGATCGCTTGCGTTGATCGAAGGGTAGATATTGCCAAGTACTGCAAGTGTCACTGTATGGACAAATTATATCACACAACACAACTTAGCGTGCGACGATTTTAACCATACATTATATATAGGGGTCATACAGATTTTATAACTGGACATGATAAGTTCTCGACATTGACCCAGTAGTCGCCATTTTGAATGTTAAGTCAACAGTCATAGAGGTGACAGCAGAGGTGTCAACATTCGGGCATTAGCGTGACGAGCACTAGGACCTTCGTTGTGATTGTAGGACTTGTCTTCAAATCGTATTCCTGTTATCTGCTTCGTTGTCATAATATACAGAAAGTTCCCAATTTCTGTTTTATCTTTTTTTCTTTGGGAGAAATTAATCCTTTGTATGGTTAGGCATTTTTTTTGCACGAATTTGTGATTTGAATTTCCTGAAATATGGAAAACGCATGTATAATATTTTATTCTAATGATGAATACCTAGGCTTCTTGAATTGAGGTTCTTTACAATAAATTTGAAGAAATGTGTGTATTACTTACCTAGTTACCATTGTGCAATCGTTGGAAATTTCGACTTGCTCACTGTTTGGTTCATATTGTTATAAAGTTTTACCTACACGCACACGCAGTCATCGCAGGCACGTAGGTACTTAAAACACTTTGGAACAAAGTGAACTTTATTCAGACCTAATCATGACAAATCACAAACACGGAAGGCCACAGCTGCCAAACGCCAAAAATATACCGAAAATCACGCTCGACTAATTCAATTTTTTTCCAAAAGGTGCAATATGACGGCCAACTTGTGCCCGCATGCGATTTTTTTCAAACCAGCACGTGCTTCTTTTTGTACGGCTTCCTTGCGCCGGTGTAATACATCTGTCGTGGCAAGCTGTGGTTTTCGGCACAATCCGACCAACCTAAATAAGCACCTTTCTCTTGGGCGGTACCTGGAAATAAAACAGCTCTTAAATTTGACCGGGTTATATAATTTGCAACATGATGCTGGCTGTTTTGGTACCTGCCGCGTGCATCTGGTGCTTTCCTTGTGTTTCGAACATGTAAAAATAGAACGTCAGTGCTCCAAGATGACTGCTTGCAGATGTCTTTGAGGAATTCTTGTAATTCTGGCCAGTATGCTAAGCGAATGCGGTTACGGCGCATTTAATCAAGAAAGCTTTGTAGTGTTCAACGGCACACGCAACTACCTACAGTAATTAAGTATAGCGACTCCGAGGTAAGTATTGTACCTATGGCCTTTACATCCAAACATAAATAGGCCTATTGAAATGTTTCACTAATATGGAATACAAGGACCTTTTATAGATGCGTTATTTATTGATCTACAGAAGGAATCATAACCTGAAGGAACATTACAATTTCTACTAAAATAATATGTAAATGATTTTCATCCATATGTATACGTTTTTTTCTTATAGTATTACAGACAAACAGCAAGACTATTAAATACCAAAGAAAATCACCCTTGCGTGTTCCCCCATTATTTTTTAAGACGCATCCTGCAATTCAATAGATCACAAGAAATCGATATGATCTTGGGTCAACAATCGATTGTTGTGGTTTCGGACCCCTGGTTTTGTGTATCGATCAAGAACCGATTCAATAAAGTATATAATGAGATTTAATGAAAAGCGATAACATTCATCGGTCTTTAGAATCATATACTTACCACAATGTTGGTGTAAGGGTACATAACAACGAACCGTGGACTGCACAAATTGGTGTGTAAAAAGTTTTAATATTTTTAAGTACGTACCTGCTAGCTTAAATATTCTGAAGTCACAATGTAAGTGATTGTATTTTTTCTTTCCAATTATGGTGCGTTGCGAATTTATACTTACTTATTTATATGTATTTAAGTTTTGTAATGATAAGGAATATTTTCCAAATGTATACCTCTTTTATCTAAACATAATATATTTATTGTATGTATGGGTAATACTACAATAGAAACGGCAGTTTAATCTTCTATTTTTAAATTTATTTGTGAATTCTATACGGCCGATATTTTAATGCAATCTCATCAATTATAATGCAAATACAGCCGTTACTCATTATACATACATATCCATTTCAAATCTCCCACAAAACGCAAAACCAACTCAACTTGGCTTACCAAACCTAGCCCTTTATAGGATTATCATATTTAAATCATTAAACATAAGGGTTATAATTCTCTTGGAATGTAAATTTTAGCGGTTCTTGTATTTGTAATAGCATTTTAATGGAGTGAACGAAATTCGTCCTTGCATTGTCCCATTGTATAGTGATCTATTCTGTATGGTTTTGCTAGTTGGAATACCGTTTGGGTCTTATTCTTGGTTTAATGCGTTTCTTATAGATACTGCGTCACCTGGAGCTATTGTCGTGATAATAATAAAAAAATATATAATGTTGAAGCTACTTAAGGTTCGTCGATCATTCAAGCTCTGCTGAAAATTATTAGTGCTCTGATTGGAGTCCGAGTTGATAAAAAATATGTACGTAATTGTGATTTGCGATTTTGAGTCGTTGATTGAATATATCGTCATCAGTACTAAAATTCAGTTAACAAATCCGTTTAAGTTTAGCAAAGATATGTTAAATACATATAGGTAACATGTCTATAGGCGGCGGTGACCACTTTCCATCAGGGGAGCTGCGAGTCTCTTTGCCAGTCTATGGCAATAAAAAAAATATCAAAAATACTATGTGTACCTATATGTCGGCGACCGATCGTATAATCCGCCAGATCATGATATTCCTAGGCATATCATGATATGCCGGCAAATCATGATATGCCTGAGATACGACCAGGCATATCACGATGTGCCTAATAATAAATAAGGCAGATCGATGAGAGCAACGTATTCGTCGATATTCCTAGCTACATACCGGGCCGATCGTAAAATAGTTGCATTTTTGGCCACTGGTGGCGCTGCGTCCGCGTTATCATTTGTGTTTACCGCGTGAATTATGTTGGCGTCTCGAAGAAATGAATCTTGTACGCAAAATAATGTTATTATTCAAAAGAGAAGTGCATTTCAGGAAACATATGAATGTCAGCTCCATGAGTTTTATATGTATTAATCACGTAGATTCTGTGCACAATGTAAAAAAACCATGGACTTCTGCTCGTATTTTAGAGGTTAGTAGGTATTTTGTTGATTAAACAAGAAGTGTACACAAGTAGTGATTCGTCTTTATAGCGTAATATAATAATTTTGTCGGGATGTCGTGATTTCTTATTTTATACCTATTGGTTCTACGTTTATTTATTGATGTGGTTAATTCTTTCATCAGCTGGTTAGTTAACACCCAAAAGTCGCGTAACAAGGCACCAATTTAATTTTCTTACTAGTTACTTTGCTTTATTCACAATATTGCTATTACAGTTTTTTTTATCTTGGACAGTCAGTGGGGTATGCTGTGATCGCAAGATTCCTAACACTCCTCCTCGCTTCGCTCGTCGTCGTACCTAACTGTGACTCTGTCAGTTTATTATCTTGGACAGTAAGTGGGGGTACGTTGGGGTAAAAGTAATTATAATCATCAATATTATGGCTTGATAAATGTATAAACATTTGCAATTATTACTAAAAAAACTATAATTATAAGTATTATGACTAAATAAATGTATGACATTCTACATTATGGTTAAACTTATTAGTGTGCGTGTGGATTGAGTGAGCACCCTTCTGAAATAAAAAAAAACATCCTGTTCATTTAGTAAAAGTTCTAAAACAATTGTAAAACTAAATCTCTGTATTTGTAAAAAGATAAATCAAAAGATATAACCTTTAACGTGTGCTCACTCAGTTCTCACAAACTACCAACGAAATCAGGGAATGTATTCATTTAACATATAATATTTATATACGATTTTTTAGTAAAACCTGTGCTAACTTACCTTTATAATTTGTAGATCACCTAGTAACGTATTTAAGATTTTACAAATAATTTCTTATGCTCACTCAATCCGCACACTTTCGAAAACCCGATTTCTGATGAAAAAACTGAAGATTTAAACTGCTATATATGTGTATATTTTAGTAAAACTAATCTGGGAATTTGTAAAATACAAAACGAACCACTAACGTGGCAGGTTTTTGAATAATAAATGTTTGTTAATGCTCACTCAGTCCACACGTTACAAGTAAGTTAAAAATGTAAATATCTCAATATTTGTAGTATTACATAAACTATAAATTACTTCAACTTTTAGTAAAAATTTTTACTAAATATCCACCATCTAATATTTTATATTCGTTGTCTGTTTTTAAAGATATTCAATTGCAATTTTTCTAATGTAAGTAGATCGATTAGGTTGACCACACTTTATTATATTATGGTCATATCAATGAATTAAATTTTAAAGTAAACAATTGTTTTGATTAGGTTAGTACATACTTATTACAATTAAGAGTTACCTGATCCGTAATTATTACCTTTCATTTACTGTAAAAGATTTAATCCGAGATCAAAAAATAAAAATAAAATATATTTCAATGTCAAAGTGACGTACCAGTGGTAATAACCTTTTCGATCTCATATATTTTTTAAATGAACTGTATTTTGGATATGACCATAATATAATGAAGTGTGGTCAATCTAATCGATCTGCTTACATTAGAAAAATTGCAATTGAATATCTTTAAAAACAGACAACGAATATAAAATATTAGATGGTGGATATTTAGTAAAAATTTTTACTAAAAGTTGAAGTAATTTATAGTTTATGTAATACTACAAATATTGAGATATTTACATTTTTAACTTACTTGTAACGTGTGGACTGAGTGAGCATTAACAAACATTTATTATCCAAAAACCTGCCACGTTAGTGGTTCGTTTTGTATTTTACAAATTCCCAGATTAGTTTTACTAAAATATACACATATATCATATATAGCAGTTTAAATCTTCAGTTTTTTCATCAGAAATCGGGTTTTCGAAAGTGTGCGGATTGAGTGAGCATAAGAAATTATTTGTAAAATCTTAAATACGTTACTAGGTGATCTACAAATTATAAAGGTAAGTTAGCACAGGTTTTACTAAAAAATCGTATATAAATATTATATGTTAAATAAATACATTCCCTGATTTCGTTGGTAGTTTGTGAGAACTGAGTGAGCACACGTTAAAGGTTATATCTTTTGATTTATCTTTTTACAAATACAGAGATTTAGTTTTACAATTGTTTTAGAACTTTTACTAAATGAACAGGATGTTTTTTTTTATTTCAGAAGGGTGCTCACTCAATCCACACGCACACAACTTATTATGACTCCTTATAATTTTGACAGGGAACAATTATGCCATAGTACAATTTATACAAAAAAAAATATGAGCGTCAACTTTATACTTAAAGTGTTATGACAACCGATATTATGACAATAGTTGTTATGTACCTAACCAGACTGGCACCCTTGTATAAGATTACTAAATTACTGTAATTTAATTTGTGTTTTTTAAGAAATAAATGATTTCATATTTAAATATTTTAATTCTTATATTTTTTTCAACTCGCTGAAATTTTGGATACCCTAGTTAAGCGATATGCCTAAACGTTGTTAGGGAAATCGTCAAACGATGAGCTTTGAACGATATGGCGAGTGATAGCTAGCCACATCATGATTTGCCGGCATATCATGATATGCCTAGGAATATCACGATCTGGCGGATTATACGATCGGCCGCCGACATATAGACGGAATCGAAAACTAGTAACTCGTTATTTATTTTGTAAGATCTTTCATTTGTCCCTGGGTCACTGAACCCCAAAAAATAATATTACGAAAACCGTTGAGCTCTCAAATATCTGCGTCATATTTATTGCGTACCACTCAGTGATATTGGGCACTTCTCACGTCGGCCGTTCATTTTAACGCAACTAGATACATTATGATATAAAGACAAAAATGTTGATGTTTAAGGGAAAGTTACCTTTTTACTCATATAAAAGCCTCATATTTCAAAATTCATCAAAATCGGTGTATAGGTATTTATAGGATGCAAATTTTTGAACTTTTGATAATGAAATGATAAGTGTGTAATTTGCATTGCTTGATAAAAGTAATATAACGATTCCATCCCAATAAAATAACAGAAGCAATTGTTACTAAGTGTCGTCGAGCATCACAGGAAACGCGTTACAAGCAAACCACAGATGAGGTTCCAGGTTATAGCATTTAATCGTTTCTTCTGTAAATTAAAACATACAAATAACTAATGTTGTTATATTCCGAATGTGACCACGTGAAACGCTTAATGAATCAATGAGTATTTAGTCTGAAAGAATGACCATAGGACACAAATAGTATTAATTTATTTTGCTTTACCGGATCCGGTAGCTACCAAAAATCGCCGGATCCGCCGGACTGGATTGCAATCTCTACCCAAAACCCTAACAAAAAATCCTTTACCTAGCTAGTAAATATTTACCTAGCTACTAATTCTAGGTACCTAACCTAACCTAACCGGTGGTTCTAGACATTGCATATCATTTGTCATCATTGCATATCATACAAACACGAGAACTTTACCTTAACTGCACGATATGAACAGTCCAAAGCACGCGACAATACAGATTACTTGTCGACGTTTATATTAATAAACAGTTAATCACTTCGTTACTTTAAACCACTTATATATTAGTTTTAATTAAAACCAAGGTGGCATTATGAATCAGCGATTGCCATCGGTATTGTACCGGTTGTTGAAGAGGAAATATATAAATATCGGGAAAGACAGACCGACCTGACCACAAGATAGAAGTCCAACGCGATAGCGCGACCAGATATCCGATTAACCGGATAACCCTTTGAGCAATGCTATCCGCAGAGGAACCAACAGGGCCAGATGGAAAGCCGACATGACAGAGATCTCACGGCGGAGTTACAATCCTCAGCAGTGAGGGACCGACTTTGAAAAGGAGGTAAATCTTGAAATAAATATTAAGAGTGTCCTACAATTTGAATAAATATGTGGTACATTAAACATAATGTTATAGCTAAGAAGTGGTGTATTTTCATTTTGAGTATTACAAACAAATGAACTAGTAAAGTACTACGCGTAAATACAGTTCTATTCTACCTTATGGTTACGCCATTTTCTACTCTTTCGAATTTGATATAAATAAATTACTAAGTCTAAAGGAATCACGAAAGGAATATAGGTTTCTTAAAATAGACCACATCGCGGCGTCTTTTTAAGAATGTCATTACTTATAAGCGTTTTACAACTTTTTTATACCTTGCAGAATAGATTTGTAAAAGGTTTTAAAATATTTTGGCAAATTTATTAAATGCATAATTAATTTAATGGATATCATTTTCATCTAATTAAATTTTTATTTAATGTATGTAGTCTAGGTATAATAAAAACCGGAGAAGCGCGAGTCGGACTCGCCCACCGAAGGTTCCTTAAAATCTATTTTTTTATGATTTATTATAAATGTATAGTTTCCAGATTTTTCCCTATACCTGTAGTATAAGATAGTATAACTTGCCAAATTTCATAGTTCTAGGTCAACGGAAACCTTACCCTTTGAATTTTGGTTTCCTTGAGAGTGTTGAAATTTACGTTTTTTGCTGTATAAACGGCCGTATCTTTTTTCACGTTAACTTAAAAGCTTGATTTTTTCACAACTTCAGGAGACCATAGACCTGAGTAAATGGTTTTAATTTCAACTCGATACCTTCACGCGTTACCGATATAAAGGGTATTGATAGACGGACAGACAGACAGAAAGACGGACAACAAAGTGATCTTATAAGGGTTCCGTTTTTTTTCCTTTACAGGTACGGAACCCTAAAAATAAAAATGCTATCAAAATATACAAACAATCTTTACTAAACTGCAGTCTATAATGTTTTATAAGTTTAAGAAAATGTTCGCTATTAATATCTTTAGATTAATATTAACAACATATTGTCAAAATATGTTAAAAAATACCCTCGGGTGCCAATCATACTTTTCTGAAACCGTCAAAAACCATAAATTGCGCTATATTTCTTATCCTTTACACAAAGTTATCTATGAGATGTGTTTACAACTGAAACTAAAGTTTCTGTATACAAACTTTTAACTCACATTCGTTTGCAACGCCAATCTCATCTGCAAGATTAAGTTTGTAATCTTGTTGCTATTCACCTATTATGTGCCGTAGACATCGCGAGACATTTTAAGTTTTTTTTCTAGTCAGGTAAAGCACGTGGGCTGTCGAACTCGTTCCCACGGCTCTTGCGCAAATAAAGAGAAAAAAGTTTCTTTTATGTCAAATTTGAGAAAAAAACTTGCAAATTTGACCCGAACACGTGCGCTCTGCCCATGGGAATCAGCTGATCGATGTCGTGATTTGCTACAATTCAGTTTATCCCTCATATTTAAGACTGCTTTTTGATTGTATATCTGGTGTTTGAAAGTTGAACAGATTAAGTTAATGTGGAGATTTGCACGTGCATTATAAGAAAGGCCAAATTAAGGATATGTTACATTTTGTCCATTATTGAATTTGCCTATTCTGTAATGCAAAAATTGCGTATTGAAATCTGACAGATTCGTTCGTATTGTTGTAGATAACCTTTGAAATTGAATTTTGTCAGGCATTCCGTACATAAGACAGACAAATTCTTGAAACTTTTCATCACACTTGCTCGAAAATGGTGCTGTTACACGTAGGTTCTGCAGGCCGTAAATGACGTATTACGGCCTAGGGCGTAGTTTTTTTTTTTTATTTGAATACGCTGGTTCTGTTTTACTCTTATTTGTTTGTCATGTTTAAAGGAAACGCCAACTTACTTTTTTTAACTTCTATCACTGAAATATTTATTTACAGAGAACTGTTATTGCAAATACATGTAAACACATACATATTTCGGTAACATAAATTAAATGTTTAAATATGTATTTCAGTATTTTACAAATATAAAATCAACTAAAATGGCCGTTTTAGGTCTTTACCGCTATCGGCGCTCGGCGCGCGAGTCCGACTCACACTTGACGGGTTTTTTATATCAATATGAGCTGTAGGTATAAGCACATCAGGCCGTTGAAAAAACGTTGAATTGTAAATCTGTCTTTTACCTACAGGCGTAATGTGGATGTACATATTCTTCTTCTTGGGGTGCCACCTCCTATCGAAGGTCGGCAATCATTAAGGCAACTTGTACTCTTGACACAGCAGATCTGAACACCGAACGGGTGTTTTTATTGTATCACTGGCGTAAGTTCTTAAGCCAGGATGTTCGCCTTCTCCCAACATTCCATTTTCCTCGTATCTTGCCTTGAATAATTAGATGTAACAGCTCATATTTGGGATTCCTCAAAATATGTCCGAAATATTCCAACTTTTTTATCTGAACTGCTCGCAGTACCTGCCTCTACTTTCTTCCTCATTCTTTGCAACACTATACTTCGTTCCTTATGTTGTGTCTCCAGGATATCCTTAACATTCGTCTGTACACCCACATTTCGAAACCATCAACCTTTTTTTGTGTTTTATCTGTAAGTGTCCACGCTTCCACGCCGTACAGAAGAATGTAGAAAACGTAGCAGTGGATGTACATACATAGTACATACATCGTATTATTAGTTATTACATAGAAGCCGGTAGCAAACCGACATCAGCAGCATACAAATACCTAATACACTGTAAGCTGTATTTAGATAAGTGCGCAAACGCTTCAAACAATCCCAGACAATGCTTCATACAACCTTATCACGAGAGAGACGCACATATACTTACGCATACATTAAAGAGGGATAAGAGACATATCGATTTAAACCAGCTGCCGTTCAGGTAGCAAGGCTGTCTTAAGATTTCGGATGAGCCTATTCTGACTTAATAGTTTTTTATGGTAAAAAAAAGATTAATAGTAGTGAAGTGTATAAACAGCTGTCTACGAAAAAATATTTTTTTTTGAACTTATCATGTTTTTTACGATGAAACCATCGATCGTAAGATTTTTCACGTGAGATATTTATCAAGCAAAATATAATGATTGAGCTTTAACTATGTAGAAGCCTAACATACTTTACTTAAATATCGACATACATTTTTTTTGCTACATACATATTTGCTTATCATTATAATTGGAATAACACTTAGAATTGCCTAAGTCATTCATCATATGATGAATGTTATTTGCGATGTTTTTTTTTCGCAATCAACTGTACGGTGTAATAATATATTAGTTTAATGGTACATTATTTTTCCAGACATTCAAGACTGAACCAATATGCACCGACTGAAGCAATAAAGTTGAATAATTTAACCTTCATGAAAATAAAAAACATTATCTAGGTACTTCCTGCTAAATTCCTAAAAAAACTAAAAATGGACTTTTAAAGTTCCCACAATTCTACGTGGATCGCTCCATCAAAACTAGATTTTGAATGAAAAAAGAGACCAATCTGGAAGTACCCTTTCAATTAAAAATAAAATTCCAATCGGGTCATAAACGGCAGAATTCTGAGGTAAGAAACATTTAAAAAAATACAACCGCGTAGATTTTTTGTCTTTTTGTGAAGTCGGTTATGAATAGCCTTGTTTCTGCCTAATATCAGGTAATCAAGAACGCTAATTAGTTAAAAAACATTGAATATAACGTTATTATATACATTATTAATAGCACGTAGCGATTTGTCTTACGTGTATGCTTTTTGTTTTATTATGATAGTTAAATACTCTTAACCGACATTTTAGTAAAAAAATGCATATAATCGGTTCAGTGCTTTCCGAATTAAGCGGACCGACCAGACAGATAGACGTATCAGTGGAGTGCCCTTTATAACAACACAAATGAGGAAGAGGTACATAAAGGCAGATAAATTATCGATGCCACCTACTTCTTCGCAACACTTCCAAAATCGTGCACTAATCACACGATTAACTATTTTTAAACATCCAGTTAAAACACGACAAACGCATTAAGCAATGATAACGCATACGAAAACAAAACCACAATTCTGATGATTAATAATGAGAAAGTAGAAATCATTATAGGTTTACACCTGGTGCTTTCTAGACGGGCCCATTTGATGCAGCCATTGCGTTTCTCGAGTGAATAAATGGCTACTGAAGAATAAATCATTTGTATCGAGTGTCCAGCCAGTAACTCATAATCCTTATAGTGTGTACAGTCAGCATAAACGGCGTCACCAATTGTATGCAACAATATTTTCTAGGTCGTAAGGCCGGTTTTTGTTCAGCAAATAACGATGATGAGACTGTACGGAAGTTTCAAAGGCAAACAGCAGAACCAATCAAAGATGGCAACATCTGCCGCATCGCGCGTGCTTGATACCTGCCTGTGTGTGCGTTTCCTTAGATTTTTTCTATGCGCCGCCAATGTGTGCGTTAAGATTTGGCAGATGGCACGTGCTATGTTTCTTTTCGTACATCTGTCGCTCCTTGAACCTTTTTTTCCAGATTTTTTTCTAAAATCTCATGTTTTTGTGATTTTCAGACATATGTCACTAGGATGCAAATATGACGCTTAGAAGGTAGATTTCATTTCTGAATCGCAGTGCATATGGTGTTGGAAAAAATAAATCGTTCGGCACAAGTGCTTTGTAGTCATTTGCCATCTGCCGGCACCTTATTGTTGACGTGCGATAAACACTGCCCTGATGAGGCTATAAGACGTTTGAGCGAATGGTCGGGTAAAAATACGGAGCTTGATGGATTTAAAATAAAATTTATGCCACACCTAGCCATAAAGTGGCTTTTCCGCACGCTGCGCGTACGGAAAAAGCCGCTTTCTGGCCAAGTGTAGACATAAAATTATGTACACAACACGGGAGGTAATAAAGAAAGCCCTCGATCGCACATTTACGTCCCTCGCTTGCAGCTCGGGCCGCAAAGATCTACGATCTCGGCCTTTCTTTATATTACCACCCTAGTTGTGTAATGTACTATTTATAACTCTATTAAATAAAATTTCTTTACTAGTGACTTTTAATATCACTGCAGAGCCTAAGTTATGGGGATCAGCGGGAAGCAAACTCTGTCTTGCTTTATGATACAGACATATCAAGACTCGCTCTTGATTCTTGATCTTCAAAAATAAAATAAAAAGTTTTGAGGTTCTCGTCGTATTTGCGAGAAAAGCCGTAACTTACAGAAACAGATGGACATATTTATATCAAATTGATCATAGATCTACGAACTGTATTGAGGTGCTCTGTCGCGCATTACCTGTATCGAGATCCAAACATTCAATTAATATTTTGTCACCTACAGATTTTGTGAACTTTTCTGTATGCAAGAGGATGATGAGAAGAGATACAAATAACAAGTGAAATGTTCAATATTTTTTTTACATTGAATGCCTTCAATCAAACGTTCTTAAATGATGCCTATGATGCATACATGATGATTCTCGTCTAAAAATGGGTTGTAATTGATCGGAATATTCGGAATACGCAGATAATTTTACACATCCTGTCTGTTCTAATGACAAATAATTTTGTACGGCAAGTTGGTATACTTAGCTGCGGATAGGGTATCCGCAGCTTTACGTAGCTTTACGTCTGGAGGTCCGATTGTGGAAAGGCGAAGTATCAGTTCGTGGAGTGCTATAGCACACTCCCCGTGGTACAATCTGCAGAACACCTACAAGCAGAACACGGGCAAAGTCACGATGATGCTGCAGGCTTTGAAGAATAGTTTCGATACTCGCATCGCTATCTAGCTATTTGCTCGGCGTTGCACTACGTCAACTGAAGTCAACTGGCAGTGAACCATCCCACAAGTGACTGCTTTATTTCACTCATGAACGTACTTGCACTTAATACCAGTATGCTTATTTTTATGTAAGGACGCATAATAATAATAAACCATCATGAGAATGCTTTTAATCATACCCACGGATCCAGAGGAACAAGCGCGCAACCTGTGCGTTTTTGCGCTTCCCGTCGCGCAGGCGGTTCCGCATCCGGCGGATGCTGCGCCCGCGCATTGTGCCGCTTCCGGTTCGCTCTGACCTTGGGATTTTGAATTAAGAACATGTTCATGAGATTTATAAGGAAATCATGGGGTGAAAAGGGTGGTAGATATGTTTAAGGTAAGGTGGTCATATGTCTGACCGACACTTGTTGGTCAGTATGGAAACTACTTAAGTTATTCCGTCATTCGATAGCAGAGCTCTTTAACATAACCATTTAAATAATACGCAGCAAACTTGCGCATTTACCTGTCTGGATACATATTGCTCGCATATTTTAGTAAGCAAGGCGACTATTTTCATGCTAAAATACATACTTATGTATTGTTGTGCAAAAGTCGTCTACGTACGTATATTATACAGTCAACTCATCTGCAGATTTTTAGGGTTCCGTAGCCAAAATGGCTAAAAAGGAACCCTTATAGTTTCGTCATGTCCGTCCGTCCGTCCGTCCGTCCGTCCGTCCGTCCGTCCGTCCGTCCGTATGTCACAGGCATTTTACTCAAAAACTACAAGACCTATACTGATGAAATTTGGAATATAGGTGTCTTGTAGATGCCGCAACTAAGTTTGGTAGTTAAATAATAAAAATAAAAAAATCTAGGGGGGGCACTCCATACATGTAACAGAAGCAAAAAAAATTTTTTTTCACAAAATGTCAATGTGTGGTACATAGTTCGACAGCTCTTTTGAAAACATTTTAAGGTTCTTAAGTAATGTTTTTGATTAAGTGAATACCTTTGGAAATAATCGCTCCGAAAGTGGTGAAAATTGTGTCCCCCCCCCTCTATCTTCTAAACCGTTTGTCCGAAAAATATAAAAAAAATTACAAAGATAACGCTTAATTAATACTTTCAACGAAAATTATTTTCAACAAGATCGGATTAACCGTTTTTGAGTTATTGCCGATAAACTGCGCTTCTCAACAAAAGGGCGTAATTGCTATGAAGATACGCTCTTTTGTTGTTGTACTTTTTTTACATCGTATTTTTTACCTTACAGTTACGGCTATGGAACCCTACACTGAGCATGGTCCGACATGCTCTTGGCCAGTTATTTGTCTTTCATTAACACTTTGCCCTGTGTCTACGTTTTTCCAATAGTAATAAAGACATAATTAATATACATATAACAATGATAATATATGATATTACAGAAACTATAAAATAACTTAAATATTATTCACACTATAACAGTGACATTTATTTACATATAAACCAAGGATTAAGATACAATATATTATTAAAAAAAAATCCTCTTCTCATAAGGCTAGATGAACGGCTGCCAAGTAGGTACCTCCCATCATAATAAGCGCAAAATAACTCGAAAAAAACAGATGAAGTATTGATAAAGAATATGACCGCGCAGACGCGGGGAGTCGTTTACATTAAATTCCAATTTTAAAAATGGAATGTTATCGTCTCCGTAATGGCGGCCGGTGCGCACGAGTGCGCCGTATATGGAGATACGAACTGTCGTAAATATTCGACACCTAATTCGTATTGGCAACCTAGTACTACGACGATATCCATAGACTATTAACTGTTTCTCGTAAAATTAATTGAAAATAAAGCTATTTGGATATTTATACATTTATAATTATTTCACAATTTAATTTCTAGCACTAATCGAAAATTCCGCAGGCAGCCATACCTACAAAGGCTAATTTGAACCCTGCTTCAATTTTGTCTCTTGCCGTGTAATGGATGATTTATTTTAGGAAATGTTAATCCTATCAAAAACATTGCATGTAAAAAGATGCAAGTCTCGCAACGCAGTTCTTCTACAACAAAAAAGTTTTGAAATGTAATGTTAAACTAAGTCCGTACCGGGAAGGTGTCCACTGTCCACAGACCTGGATTCCCATCGACTTGGCTATAATTTACCCGTTGAGGGAGGATTCTTTATTAGAGAACTATTAAGTGTTCGTCCACGGTTAAATAATAGGCAAGTCGGAGGGAATCGAGGTCTGTAGACACCCTCCCGGTAAGGACTTGGTTTAACATTTTTTAATGGGATCTCATTTCTTTTTGTAAGTGGTCTTCCTTTATTTATTACATTCCAATCCATTCTATTTCCAATTTGAACTACAAAACTAACTTTGTAATCACATGTATTTGTATAGGATTACAAACTTACATACTTATGCAGTTCGTATTGAAATTGCAATATTGTTAGGTTATGCATGACTTGATAGGCTAAAAACGAAAAATTTGGAGCTTGTGGGTCTGCTAGAAGTACCTTAGAATTAAGATGATCATCAGTCAGTGAGTCAGTCAGTGACAAAACTAAGGAACTTTGACGTGCAATAGTTCTTAAACTACTAGTTCAAATTGAGTGTTATTGAGAATATATCTAAGTCATATTATGCCCTATGTAACCCTGAAAATTCAGGGTACTTACCTTTTGCCAGCACAAAATTACAGGAGGTTGAAAATGGCCTGAATGGCTTCCAGAAAAGGATGGTACGGCCGTGCTTTTCTTTTGTTCCACTTGGCGGGGGCACTGCCGTGCCTCCAGATTTCTGTTTCTAGTTGTTAACATGGTAATGAGGTTAAAACCGCGAAGCAGATTGCAGATGGCGCCGCGGTTCGAACAGACTTCTATCATCTTTACCTTGTGTCAGTTATTTAGTCAACTTGTGTAATTGCCACTGAAAATAATATAATTGTCGGATACTCACGCGACTGAACAACTGTTGACAAAATTTATTTTCCTCTTAAGAAACGTAGTAGTGTTGATACGATTTTATAACGGAGAAAACTATGGCTCGAACGATTACAATATCGTAATTCGAACAACTGTCGGGTAGAACGTAAAAATGACTGTCATAAACAGTTACTTCGTAATCTTCGTTTGTTACTGTTAACTTTTTCATTGTTAATCTTAAATGGCAAACTAAAGTTTTTCTGACAATTTAAAAGTAAAGTTTCGCTTTGTGAGAAAATACTCGGGCCAAGAATCGTTGTAAAATGGGTACGACTCACCAGATCGCATTGGATTTCCACACACTCCGTAAACATCGCGGACATCAACGAGCCATTGCAGTTGTACCGCGCCTGAAGCGCCGTTGCCGCCTATGTCACCTTGTAGTGGCATCCGTGGCTGGTGGTGTGTAGTGATGAAATCCAAAACGACGAATCTTCTTTTGCTCGCGAAATCAAACGATGATATTTGTTGTGGCTTCAAACCGTACTTCTTGAAGGAATCTTCATTGTCTTCGCTTCGACTGTATTTCACGGTGTTGACTGTTGTGCAGTGTGCCTCATTTATGTTCGGATATCACAATTGATAGTGTCGCGGTCAAACTTTCTTCAGAGACTGCATTCAAATAAAACCGGCAGTGTTGGATATTCTGAATACATTAACGTAGGCTGTGTTGCAGTTGCTGGGCTAGCTTTGAAGGTAAGAAATTGACTTCTTTTCTAGTAAAACCATTTTTGTTTTGTCACAATGATTCTACACGCAGTAAGTGCATCCGTTCGGTTGATTATCATTGACTCACATGTCCACTGTTGAGATCCAAGCATTTGCAAAGCATGTCTAATTCGCTAGACACAAAATCTCATAATTGCCTTTCACTGGATATTGACAAAGATGTGGAATGCCTCAAACACTGGAAATCATTCACATCCTGTGGGCGCTGATTACATCCCACTTCTGATGTCGGATACTCACGCGACTGAACTGACTGACTGACTGACTGTCAGGTCAGGATGGGTTAGCTGCAGAATCCTGGCCGTTGAGGTATGTTGGTTAAAGAAGTGGATTCATGTCAGATCAAATCATTTATTCGTCTGATTCTTTTGGCGACTTCGGTAATGACATTCTGGTGAGAAGAAGCGCCGAAGAAACTCACCAGTTTCTCTTTTAAATCATCAGGCATTACAATAGTTGTAACAATATTATGGCGTAGGTACTTGAGTGAGCAAATCTAGACAATTACGTTACACAGTATGATTCATTTCACTATTAATCGACAGAATTACAATTATCAAGTAGCAACTTTAACTACTGGCAGACGAACTGACAGAATCGTAAGACAAGTGTTGTCGCCACGACAGTCAGAAAGAGAATCGACACTCTTGTCCAACGAGCCCGTCTACGTGCACCGCAACCGGTCGTTACGTCACACGGCGTTCGCGCCATTTTAAATCTACTTAGTACTACAGTAGTCAATTGACGATCTTAGATTTCTTGAATTATCGCTGCTGTCCCCGACATAATTATAGTTAATTCGCCTGTTGACTTGATTTTTTTTCTGTCGTAAATCGATTCTACTATTTGTGAGGAACAAATATCTATATGACATCTAATACATTTGTATAAGTATAACAGCCACAAATTGTAATCAAAAGTAGCCCTTTAGTCGCTGATTACCTAAAACGCAGTCTGCCAATTTCGCGTTATGCCTAGACCTAACAAGATATTGGCATATTGCTATTTAGACCGATTGCGTATTAGTTCATGAGCGAAGTAGGCGAATTGAGATTTAGGTTTAGTGCGAATTATAGGGCTTGCTCCCGGTACTAGATTTCCATACAAATACTCTATTGGAACCGGGAATTCCTGGTTCTCGCCATACAAACTCAGTACCGGGAGCAAGCCCTAGAATTAGCTGGAGGACGAGATAGGTATACTGAGCTTTAGTTTATAAGTGAGGCAGGCAAAAAACATACATGTGTTGACACCTGGCGTTACTTGCATAATAATTAAAATTCAATTCAACAATAAAATAATCATCTTTTTTTTTTAAACTTTGTGGTCTCATAACTTTATATTTTTTATACATTTTTTGTTTACTTCTTTTGTGTTATGATAATTTAGTATTTTCCAATCCATGTGACTATATTATGTTGTAAAATTCAACATTAGTCAACATCCGAATTATAGTAGACGTCGAAAATAATAAAAATAAATTAATTGAAATTATATTAGTGAAGATCAGGGTGTACTTTATTCAGTTGTAATTTATATCTTCTTCAAAGAAGCTTTTATTTTTGTTGTTGTTAAATTACATTTGCATAATTAAAAATTTAAAATTTACAGTAACTCGAACCAAACCTTAGTTTTGTTAATATTTATTTTCGATGTCACTTCGTTATTATTTTTGTTTTCACTGGAAACAATTTTGTAATTGTACTACATATAATTGTAATACTACATGACAGTTCCGTATATTTACAAAGACAATATCCGTACCTGAGAAGCATAACACTGTCAGTGCCCGTGTACTTGAGGAGCAAAACACTGTATGTGCTATATTAAATACATGAACTTACAGTGTTGTGATTCTCGGCTATGGAGGCACTTGCAGTGTTATGCTTCTCAAGTACGGATATAGAAGTCTATTCAAACCGTGGCGACATCTGTATTGAGCAATTTATTTATTTAGACTTTATTGCACAATAACGGAAAGTACAAACGGCGAACTGAATGCCATAAGGCATTCTCTACCAGTTAACCGCTGGGCCAAACCATTGTTAGTTTTTAGCCCCTTGCTTCAATACATTAAGTTGTAGAAATAATCAAAGCTGTCATAACTTACTATACATAATTGAACGAACTTTTTCGCGACCATGAAATATACTATAAACTAACACATTCTAAGTGACTTACGTAAGAAATACACTCGGTCAAATAAAGGTAAGCCAAATAGAGGGGACCCACATAACTATACAGACTTATAGAACAAAGTTAGATACTAACAAATAACGAATAAACTGTATAGGTACCTATAAATGATTTACTTTTACGGCGTGATTGGTCGAGAATGTTTTATTAAACGCGAATTGCACTACTTTTTCCCGCGCCGTTACGATATTTCATCGGTGGTCAAAACATTGTAACTCGACCAAAATAAGTGTTCCAAATTACCATAAACGTTGTGTAAGTAGTAACAGGTTGTTTCAATATCAGCTGGCTAACAGGGTCTCATCGCATCTCGGACGTGACACCACCATGGTTCATTTCACTGAATTACGTGCTTACGTGATTCTTGCTTCAGTTGTTGAAGACTAAGTTTTTGCTCTTTAATACGGATAATCTAATCATTTATGCTTGCGGTAGATCGTTACACCACTCTTAATATATTAATTTATTTTTTATGATTTTATGCAGCTTCATTAGACATAATTTTACCAAATTAAAGCACCAATTTTATTCAAAAATGATTGTGTTACGGTCATTCGTAAAAAACCGATCCGTGTTATGATTTGTATAATGATCAATAACCCTTCGTTCGTGATGCCGAAAAAATAATGCCTCGTCGTGATTCTACCACTTAATAATCGTAGTAAACCTAGTCGGTATCTCACGACTACTTTAAAAATAAAATGCCCTCATCGAAGCGAACGATAGGCTCATTCAAAAAGGAACGCACTGATTTTTTATCGAAAGCTGCGAACGGCCAGCAGGTGTAATCTACAATGAGGATTTGAAAAAAGAAGTCGAACAGGAGGCCTTTTTCCCACGCCCCTGCCGATGTTTTTAGAGTTTCGAATACGATATTCAAATTTCACATGGTGAAGATGTTTTCGAGCTTCATAGTCAATCAATTTTATAATCAAAGCGACATAAAATCATAACGATCTTACTTAATAATTATAAACTGAAGTGTCTTGAAATCAACTTACTTTTTATGGGACGCAATAATCACTTACTTATTCCAATTTTAAGACTTTTTTATGTTCTGATTATAGCGCCTCGTCAAATTATTTTTTTACATTCTATTTTATTTCAAAATAAAGTTATAAAACTGTCTTTCGAGCCATTAATACATACGATAAAAAAATAACGATATACTTATTCAAATGTCACTTTGTGGGTAAACAAACATACCTTCGCGAAATTGTAATAAAAATTTCAACTCGTCTGACCGTATAACACACCGTAACGGATAAAAGTCAATATGAAAGAGATATAATGCAATTTCAGAAAAATAATTTACATAATAGTTTCTTATTGAAAAAAAACTTAGCGCACGAATATGTTTTTTTATATTGAAATTAGAATTGACTGCGGTCTTTTGGTATACATTTAATAGTTATAAAAGTAATGAAGTATAACGAACGCTCATCGAGTTTGGTTAGTAACACTAACGACTTGATTACAATACTCACACATAGTCATAATCATAAAGTTTTTACACTTTATTTTTAGGAAACGCTAAGGATCGGATTTTAGCCACTAAAAACTTAGTTGTATTTTATAACATGTATTTTTTTAGAGTTTTATTAGATTTCTATTGACAAAATGCAGTATGTTAGGTGGGTATTTCTAAGATGAATAAATTTGAAATTAGTAGGTACGTACAGTAGAAACAAGGACGGGCACAAGAGAATTGAGGTATGTTCTGTGTTCATTTCCGCTATTTATTTCACCTGTTACCTAAACTTTATAAATTTTGGTTATTTCGTGAAGGTATTGAAGCTTTAAATAAATTCGAAGTCATAAACATGCTTACGATCATTCATACAATATAATTATTCCTCTAAATATTTTTTACAACGTGAATATTGTTGAAATGTAACTACATTTTAATAATACTTCCTAATTCTATCGATCAGAATGTTGCGTGATATACTTTATTTTATATTTTTAGCCACTAAAAACTTAATTGTATTTTATAACATGTATTTTTTTTAGCTACCTACATTATCTAATGAGAATATTTACCAGTATGATCGAAGCTTTACGACAACTAATGTAACGTTTTATGATAACGTCACGTATATTTTTTTATGTTACTTCTATGTCACATTCGTCACATTGGTCAAAATCCGCGGCCTTACCCAGGTACTAAAACAGAAAGTCCATATCAAAGATTATGAAAGCTGTAATTATACCGAACATATATATTGCTAAAACTTACAAAAATCTTACTAATTTCAATGTATTTTAGTTTGTATTTTAACGGTGTAAAATGCAGCCATCACAATAAGAATGCTTAAAACTTTAACCTGTCAAACTGCGGAGAAAGAAGCCACGGCCATGACATTTGACAGGCTGTAAAAAGGCGGGCTAACAAGGTGCTCTATCGCGTCGTGGTGAACAGTTATGTTATTGTTTAAGACAACTACTTAGTGGAAGGACCGCGACCAGCAATTCAGTTCCTCGGCACCGAAAGGACTGATGTGCTCATTGAACATATTTAACTTCATCCCGATTGCTTGTGTGGTACAAAAATAAGAACACTGCAGATGCTGGTCGCAACTTTAAAGTCGTATACTTAATAGTCATGTTTGTATTCATAAAGTACCTATAATATTTTGTTATGTGACCGCTATTGCTAACATACATGTATACATGTTATTGCTAGGTTACCTTCTAAACGTTTAAACGTTACGGTTATGCCATACAACTTACCAAACTACTATAAAGCTTAAAAAAACCGGTCAAGTGCGAGTCGGACTCGCGCACCGAGGGTTCCGTACAAACTCGTCGGTAGATACGGGGATAATTCAAAATAAACTGTATGGTAAGACAAACTTAACTTTGCTCTTGAAAAACTGTTGTCCCCATACATCGACATAGTTATGTCGCGGTTAGTTTAGTAGGAGCAAATAAGTATGTCTTACAATTTTTGCGAAATTCTAAAAAACACTGCAAGTTAGGAAAACCGTTTTATTTTTCCTGTAATATTAAGGATGATTGTAATAATCGGTAATTATTACAGATTTTTCTGTTCAGTAACTTCGGAGATAATAGGGGGAATGGTATTTTTTTTAACGTTTTTTGTGTGAAATCAAAAACTACATATCTACGAAAAAAAATAAAAACGGTTTTAGAATCTACACATTAAGCCCTTTCATTTGATATTCTACTCGATATAATAGCTCTACTTTTGATTTTCGACATCCCATTTCGGTCCGCTTAAAAAAAAGTCAATTTGTGCAGACATAATGCATCAAGGTATAAAATAAACACATTTTAACCAAAGTTGATGTTTTTAACACGGAGAACCAAGCACCTAGATTCACCTTAAGGCAGAACTGACTCCCTCCACGATTCCGTTTCGCGGTAATTTTTAGGGTTCGGTACCCGAAGGATGCCAACAGAACCCTATTACTAAGCCTCCGCTGTCTGTCCGTCTCTCTGTCCGTCTGTCTGTCCGTCTGTCCGTGAGTCACAGGGCTCTAGCTTTGGAACCGTAATAGATAGACTATTTCTATTGCCGCTAGAACAACACATAATAAAAATCAAAATAAATGAAAAAGAAAAAGAAAAGGGGGGTCCCTAAACAAGAAACGTGTTTTTGGCGTCTTTGCTTGATTTTAATAATGGTATTACAACGCTATCAATGTATAAGCTTGGTATAAAAATTATATTATTTACAATTATTCAACTTTGCAAGCGTGACACAGTATTTAAATGTTAGAATTTATTTATTATTAGCTGTTTACGAACTACTTGTTACTGTACTATGTTTCTTTGTTCAATCATAAATAACATCATTAAATGTTTACATTTTAGCGCCATCTGGTTTTTGCCTGGAAATCCCCTAGCGGTCGGGGTACGATCCAAAGAATGTAGAATGACAGTCCTCTTGTTTTAATGGTCCTTGCTTGATACATATATTCACAGAATAATTAATATTGTAATTATTGACGTGTAAAATTTTATTTTATTAATAAATGAACTGAACTGAACTGAACTGAATGTGTATTTCTATTGCCACTCTAAAAACAAAATAAAGTTAAAAATAAAAAGGGGTCCCCATACAATAAATGTGTTTTTTGGTTGCCTTTTTGCTCGACGGTGGTACGGAACACTTTGTGTGCGAATCCGGATCGCACTTGGCCGGTTTTACTATTCAATCTTGCCACTGTAGGCTGGAAAAAAGAGCTCGCGTTATGTACGCGTTATGCGATAAATAGAGACGGTCGGATGTAGGTTAGCTCCGTCCGGTCATCCGACGCGAATGGCAGTTTGGTTAGGGAGAGAGGCTTCTGTACGTAGTTCAAATTCTTATTCTGTGCTTAACGTTCAAAAGATCGGCTTCAAAAGTCAACCTGTAAGTTCCATTTCATAAAATGCCAAGCGCCCCAGCATTCGCGACGCGCTCGCCGCCAATTCGCGACACGTAGCATCTGCCCCATCCCGTTACCTCAGGGCCGCCCTTTCCGATGCTTTCGACAACCCTGGTGCGTTCAACCCTAGCATGCGGAAATTCAATTAAGGTACAAGTACTTATCTCATATTTATCTTCACAGTCTCTTTATTTGTGCTAGGAAATACTTAACCGTATAACAGTAAACAAAATTTTATCTGCTGCATTTTTGCAATGTGATTTAAAATCATTTTTTTATTGTAACTTTCTGTATCAACAGGGAGAGATGGCGGGAGATCGTGCGGGGAGCTGTGTTCGCCTCTACTACCGATTTGGACGCTTCCGTGTGACCACGACCGCTCTGCCAAGAGCGAAACGAGAGAGAAGAAGAAGAACTTTTCTAGATAAAGTGATGATTGTATAAAAAATTGACAAGTTTGAGACATATGGTAACATCTATCGTTCAATTATTGTATGTCTCTATCTATTGAGCAGACGCCAAATAGTACATAGTGCACCGAGGGTAGTAAGAAGGGAATTACTACCGAGAGTCTTTTAATGACTCGAGTTTGTAATCCCCTTACTGCCCGTGGTACACACAATGTTTTTCATCATATTTGCGAGGAAAAAATATGAGACAAAAATCGAATTATTTACTGTCACAGATAATGCTAAGGACTGCGTTTAGTTTTCAAACTTGACAGGCAATACCGCCAGATTGTCCCGATTTTCAAAATAAAATTTTAAGCTAAATTGATTTAATTGCATTAAAATAATTGCAAAAATTACTGAAATAATAGTAAAATATACCATATAAGGTTTATATGCACTAAAATTGGTTTTGTAGCCAAGTTTTGAAGATGGGAAATAAGCCTTGGCTGATTTGAAACCTCCTTTGTCTGAAATGACGTACGGGTAGGTTCTATATTTTATGCCACACGTGATTGCACACCTGGCCATAAAGTGGCTTTTGCCGCAGGCTACGCGAACGGAAAAAGCCGCTTTTTGGCCAAGTGTAGACAAAAATGATGTACACGACACGAGAGGTAATAAAGACTCGCTTGCAGCTCGGGCCGCAAACATCTGCGATCTTGGCCTTTCTCTAACTCCCTCGGGAGTTATACATTTTCATACAGTTTTTCCTCCCGTGGGAGTTGTAGATTTTTATAACCGGGAGTCGGAAATCGGCTCAGCACGCGTGTTATAACACCCTTTACGAGCAAGTGTGATGAAAAAGAGTAAACAACACTTCCGCTTCTACATATCAACGACCGGAGGTTCAATTGCAGTAAGGGACATTACTACAGTCAACGATATGTGTATATGCTGCAAAGTGCCGCATACTCTCGAAAGAATGTTGTCTAACTTGAAAGTGATTGGTTGCGATAAAAATAAGTTTTTAGAAGTGACTTTAGTTCTGATTTTGATCTATCATTCGGTTTTCGGAGCACTAGGAATTGAACTAGACGAGAAATTGGAATCCGAAACGGTAGAGCAGAGCCGTGGAATCAAATGGACGCGTTTTGTACCGAATCTAACCTCACTGCATTGCCTTGTCTCGTTTAAATTGATACACACAAAGTTGACGAAAACCTCGAGTGTAAGTTTTTTGTTTGTTAGCCTTGCTTAGTGTCCAACTGCTGGACAAAGGCCTCTCCATTTGACTTCCACAACTATTGGCAGCAACATCCGGTCAGTCAACTAGAAACGCATCTATATCGTCCCGCCATCTCTGTTTTGGCCTGCCCAGACGTCGCCGCCCATTCTGGGGCACCCAGTTGGTGACCCAATCCCACTTGAGCCTGGCAGTTTTTACTCCAACGTCAGCTATGCATGTTCTGGAACCTATTACCGACTCACTATCTCTTCTGATGTCTTCCTCCTCCTCGAGTCGATTTCCTCATTACTAGGGCTCGTGATACCTCCTTCGTAGTGTAGCTACGCGTCTAACAGTAGTGTGGCACTTAGTCCTCATATCTTTGGCGTCGTGAAGGGCATGATGTAACTTGGTGTCCAGTGATGAGTGAATCTGGTCGGACTACGACCTCTGATATCTTAGGCGGCTTTCTTATCACTTACATAGCTAAATTTACAGAACAAAAAAGTTTTTCTCTGGCAGTTCATACAGACCAATGAGTCATTCCCTAGCGCACAAAAATGACAAAAAATGTAGAGTTCATTTCAGCTAATATCCGGTGACAACTGCAGATTGAATTTTCGGCCGGAAATTAAATTTCCCGAATGAATTTTTGATAAAGCGTCGAGGAAAAAATCCTGTTCAATAACGGACTATTATTTCAAGCTAACACTTGGTTGTACAGTCAGCAACAGAATCCCTATCCCGCAATACTGCCACACTGGTAAATACTTGGTAGAGATTACATTATGATATCCTTCCTGATTTGTTTTCTTTCTTGGGTATGAATAATTTTATTAACTTTGTAATAAACTAAGACATAGGTAATTATGAAAATTAAGCACACTTTGAAGTCTGTTGTATAAAAAATACAATTATTTACTTCTTATACGATTTCTGTTACTTGTAAGAAACACATGTATTTGACAAATTGAAATTCTGATAAAAACCTGATAAGAATAGAGCTGTAAATAATTACATATAAAAAAGATTTTTAGAACTAAAATAACGTTTTGTTTGCCGTCATTACGAATAAGATTCCCAGTGGCATCTACCGTCGATCAGTAGTCAACTCACACACTAGTCCTTCCGATGCAATAGGGATGACGACTGGGTTAAAATTATATAATTCTATTTAGTCCGTCAGTTAAATTATGGAAAAATATGGGACAAGTATTTTTTGGTTTATCAAATTATTAAAAATCGACCAAGTTATAGATCATCAAACTTCTGGAGTGGGGGCTTGTGACGTCACTCCTAGGTGAAAATTGTACCTAGGAGTGACGTCACTCGAAACTTCTAAGCACTCTATCCTCGTAATTTTTTATCATTGTTTATCAAAAAAAAATACGTGTACAATTTTTTTTAATAATCTAACTGACGGACTAAACAGTGTTTTTTAGTCGTCTTGCCCATTGAACGCTAATAATTCTCATATTTATACCATGCACTGCATCCTCTGGGCAATATTCTAGTAATAAATAGATAGCAAAAACATTATTACGTATGAAACCTGCGTGCATCCAGTCCCCATAAAGCTTCTAAACTCGTTCTTACATCAAAAGGAAGGCCCCACCTGGCGATAATGGCGTCTCGAGCCCTGGACGACCTTGTTTAGCGCTTTTGGCGTGGCCTGAGCAATTAACACTAGTGCTTAAAGTGTTTGGAGCTATTAAATAGATTGTAAAGTTTTGTAACTAGATGCGTACCAATTACTAACCTGACTGCAACTGCATTCAAAGACAAATAATTGTAAATTTTAATATTTTTTTTGAAATGGAATGCAATGAATTGCTTACATTCTTATAGAATATAGAATTCATGTTCACTTGCCTCTAGATTTAATTAGTTATTTATGTGACTGGTGCATAATGAGAGGCATACACGAGTGTGTTTTTTTTTCATAATAAGATCACACGAGTGATTTAATGCCTAATTATGTACAGTCGCATACATAACTTTATCTACGCATATCATACGTTTTCTACAATATGTACAAATATGGCCTGCATTTTCAAGTGGTACTATTAACTTATTTGTAGGTATAAAACCTAAGTTTGAATAAAATACAAATAATAAGAAGTTAAAACTTTATGTTTAACTGTGTATAACATTTAGCTTTAGTGTAACAATACCCCGGTAGATGGCGCTGTTACATCTGTGAAATCTCCATACTACAGGCTGCAACGCGGTGTTATGATTTTTCCAGAATGAATAACCCTCGCGCGGTATTGTTTATAGAGTCTGTGCGGAAAGAGAATAGGATTTAGGTTGGGGGACGCTGTAATGCTTTTCTACCGTATGTGCCGTATTTTCTGTGGCCATACTGGTTGGTTAGGTTAGTTCCATTTTTCGCCACGCCTATTCTCTTTCCGCACAGACTCTAGTACCTATAATTTAATGTAAACATCTAGATGCAACCAAGGGTACGGACTCCTTAAATATACAATTTCCAATGCTACCTCCTACAATACTATGTTGTCCTTTATTTGACAGTATGGAAACGGGATAAAAAGTGACATTGTTATCTAAATAATAAATGATGTTCCCTGAATAGATTCCTCAGGCTGTCCTAATGGATTATTTGTTGACACAATAGCGGTTAGAGAGGGACAAACAGGATCCCGCCCGTTTGATTTATTTTTTGTATCACTTTATAAGCTTTATTGCTCTACACGACAACCCCAACATTAGTCTAAATTGTACAGCGTAATTTTCAAAATGCAATACACCAAAATCTAAAACTTTCAGAAGGAAATTAAGAACCGGAATAGTATGAATAACAATAATACCGAATTACCTTGGTACTATCCTACATGATTATTCTAAAAGCAAGCTTAGTTATGCTGATACATTGAATTTCTTTGCATCTCGTAGCTTGCACAAATTACGATTAAAAAACTAGTTATTAAATTAGCTTCACCCAATTGCAGAATGCTGACCGTGTACTCATTTTAATGTTGCGTGGATGGAACGCAACCTGCTGAATTTGATTCGTCTTTTTTAGAAAACTTCTAGAATAAGAATTTCGAAGTCTTGTTTAATCACCAGTGATTCATTTATAACTCAATTTACCTACTTCGAAAACTCTTAAAAAGATAACTAATAAAATAACCTACGTTTCAGTACAACAGCAATTATCAGTCAAGAGCAAATGTAAAGAAACACCTTCGTCTCTGGCTTTATGTAGGTAACTACCCACCTTCCATAAATTTAAGGATGTTTCACTTGTGACTAAGTTCCTGAAGAACTGAGATCTCGAACTTTCTGGAAGACACCTTAATAGCGTAGAAAGAAACAATGCATGCAGAAGATTTCGGCGGCCAGGCTGCACGCGCGCCTAGTATGGCGTTCACATGCGCACGCGGCACCTGCCGCGCATCTGACACAGATGTGGATTAGTGAAGCAACAGTGAACGAGTTATCGATAAATAATTCTTACAATTATAAAGCCAAAGAGTTTATTTGCACACAGTCTAGATACTACATTCAAATCAAAAGCACAGTAGGTATATTGCTACGCTCCTATTGGCGCACTGTGCCACACAACACATACATACCACGCGATGTTGCTTTCTAAGAAATTAAACTACTAGTACAATCAATCTAAAATGTTAGATATATCTCGTGCCTACCTACGAGCGAGTAAGTACCTACTAATAAATGAAGAATGTGATCATTGAATTTTTTATTACCAACTGTTGTGACCGAGAACCGGGGTATCTCAAATAATTATTGAATTTTCGTTTTAATTACAACTAGATAGTTTAAATCTAAAACTTACACTTTTGTTTGGCGTATCAAGTTAGAGTTCTTACCTAATTGTCTCTTAAAAATCATCAAAGGTACTTCAGCATTTTCAGAACTCATCATCATAAATTTGGTAACATTTGGTATATATAAAATTCCATACCTTTTGTCGACCTTAGAAGTGTGATAAAAAAAATAATAATCATATCAATATATCACTATCACGTACAATACGTTAATATAGCAAAAATCTCATTTTTACATATTGGGTTTATAAAAATTATCATTTTTACCAGACAATATATATATTGTTGAAGTTCGTTCCGCATGCCGTTTTTAAATCAATATTTCTACTTCAATATACAATACAAAATGTATAAGGGCATTTTTATTTTAAAATCTACGGTTAGGTGAAACTTAAGCTATGTTCAAATACCGTCTAACGTCAGTCCGTGACGAAATGTATGGAGTTTGACACTAAACGTCAGGTCTGTGACGACCTGCTAACTGTCAGTTAAGAACGCACTTTAAATAAAAAAGTCCGTAAATCGATATCGATGCTATCGACAGCACCTCGCCAGTGCTAAAGCGTTTCACACATCTCGACGCGAATGATGAATGCGCTTTACGGACCGCAAAGTGCTCTAATTAATTCAACTGTACAATAAAACCGTGTAACCCATACCCCCATAAAAGCCTTATACCATTCACAAGAAGGTCTAATTTTGCTTGCTTCAGGATAGTCCTTTTGTGGTGGTTTAGTACAACGTAAGTGATGGAAGCGCTGACCTGCGTAGACGCATTACTTTTATCTGCTAGTTTAAAGCGTGTCACACACTAAGCAGATACGATAAGATATCTGTATCTGAACGCATATCTGTCAATATCGCTCCCTATACAATTCAATGAGCTAACACACACAGCGCAGATAACTTATATTTTATCGTAAAGTATCTGTGGGCACCGACATATATCGACAGATGGCAAAGATATTATCTGCGTATATAAATTGATCTGTGTATAATATCTGCCGATATAAATATGGTATAGTATTTTATCTGCAGATCATCAGTTCAGTTTGAAGGATTTAGACTGAATGTATCGTCTCGTATATTATCGTATCTGCGTAGTGTGTGATAGTTTCAGATCATTAAGTTATTATACGCAGATAAAATATTATCGTATCTGCGTAGTGTGTGACACGCTTAATGCAACAATGTTTATAGCGGACGTTAATGAAACTGAAAGATATGCACACACAATAAAGACACACACAATATTGGAATCCATAAGCAGAAGCTACCCACTACCTTGGGATATGGTCTAGCTAGACCTAGCTATAACTCGCTCAAGGAGTACGGCATCCATTCAATATTTTATTTCTTTTTAAAACGGATAAGCGATTTACCACAACGCCAGCAGTGCAAGCAGCCCAAAATATTCTTAGGCTGGATTTACACCTGTAAGTTTTACTTACGTAGGCAACACGTAGTCCGCCGGTTTCTTTAACGCTTGTTGATCAGGCCAATGTGACATTATGCGACGAGACGTTGGCGAGGCTCCGTCCAGCTATATATTTTAAGGTCCTTGGATATTATAGTAACAGTAATGAATACCTAACTGAAGTAAAGTAACAGTAGCTGGTGAGTTTCTAACGTCGTTTGAAAAAGTGAAAAGTTACCAGATTTCACATTTCCCAAAGCGCTGCATTGTCAGACCCGTAAAGCTTTCAGGCCTATTTGAAAATATAAGTATTTGATATTTGAAAGGGTATGGAAAAATGGTAGTTGAACAAACGCCATGCCAGGCAAACGCACACTCTAAAAAATCAGAGCCTACCAAGAGAGATTTTCTCTTTGTTGGCGTTAACTTGAATAAAACAAACAAGATATTAAACATATCAACGAAAGCTGATTAATTAAAACAGCAAGTTCATTGGTGATTAAAACAACAATCTAGAATCTTGATAATTTTAACAAACATATTCCTTGTTTCTATCATTATTTTCTTCTTTGTATGATTCGATCATGTTTAATTAGTTACCTTATACACCAATGTTTGTTGAATCAAATCAGAACATGGTTAATTGAACTATGATAAACAATCAATATCATCTTAGTTGATGCATCTAACGTCTTGTTAGGCTCGTATGGAATCAAGATGCTTGATTATAACTATCACAATCTTGTTAGGAGCAACCAATTTTTTTTTAGAGTGCAAAGCAGCAGTAGCCTTATAGGTACAACGTAATCCTAATAGTCCCTAATATTTTTATGTGATTCATGTGTGATGTGTGTATTTTTGTGTTTGAAGTTTATCAGAAGACGGTTTCAATAAAAAATATAGAACGCCATATTTAGCTATACATCGGTTTATTTTAAATTAGAATTATAACGGTTATTTTCACCCACGTTTATACGTTTAAACCTAGGACAGGGGTCGGAAAACCGCGGCTCGCGAGCCACATCGGCTCTTTGATTGAATGTTCAGTGGCGGCTCTTTAAACTCACTTCAAAAAATTTGGTATATAGTGAAAAACCTGAAACAGAAAACTATGGCTTTTTAAGTTTCCGAAAAATCTATATTTTTCCTCCATCTGACTCTCTGTGTAAAAAATTTGCCGACCCCTGACCTAGGATATTAGAGGGTAATATATATTTATTTATTTTAATATTGAAAGCACATGACGGATATCCTCGTTCTATTTTAGATTAGATTATACTGTATGTCCGGGGAAATTTGCCTACAACCTCATCTGCCAGTTTTTTTAACTTAAATATAATCGGAAACAAAAATAAAAACCTATAACATTTCAGAGCTTTTCAGCTATCCTGTGCTAACAGCTAACCTAACCTAGACATCACCCTTATGGGTCACTATTTGAGCGTTTCACCCGCCTCACTTTCGTGGACACATTAATGTCAGGATTCGTGGCTGCATGCGAATGATTTACCCTCCTAGCACCTCGATTTTCAATTATCTTGACCGCCTGCTGGAAACCGCCCTTAAACAGCCGTCTTGATCGCGTCTCACCAATACGCTAATATTACCTAAATTAATAAAAATATAACATCAATATTGTATTAATAGTTTGAGCGATTTTATATTATTAATTTACTTAAATTATCATACATATATATGGAATTTTTAATGTTTATATTATTCGATATTTAAACTGACTTATCCCAGCAAAAAATGAAATGGCAAATACTTAAAAATGCGGAACCCATAACCAATTAATAAAGTTGTTTTCGACTTTTTTCTATAGCGGGAGTTATTAATATCTATTATTAACCAGCGTGACTGTGGGTCCGTTTTTGCCGCAATAAAGGTTGGGCATTAACAGTCGACACGCATCGCAATGATACATAATATGTACATGCGTATTTGTTCGCAATTAAAATTACTCCACCTCTTAGAATAGGCGGGTTATGCTAAAGAAACTGAGCTGACAGTGGATAGCTACGTGTAGAATGTAGCCTAGAAATTAAAATGTATCCTGTATGTGCTCTAACAAATACCTACTTCCTTCAACAGTTGCGCCAGGGATGCAACGGCAGGGACAATTAGCGTAGAATTGTTCGGCGTGCTACTTGCATGTTACCGTAGGGGTGGTTATCAAGAGTATCCGACAAAGGAGAACATTACCCACAGTATAGATGTATAGATCAGGCAGTAGCTCAGTAAGAACGCATGCTTCTAATAACTTTGACCGAAACCCTTGGCGGTCAACGGTGATACCCTAAATCTGCCCGTGACATATTGTTCCTAACATCAGCCAAATATGAACCAGCCACTTGGTCTCCACAAACTTTAAAAAATGTCTGGACATGTTTTATTAACAAAAAAACCACGTGACTCGGGTCGTTCAGCCAATCAAAGCACCGTTTTGTATCTGTGGCACAATACCATTGGCTGAACGACCCTAGTCACGTGGTTTTTTGTTTACCTTTTTTTAAATACCTAAAAGTACAGACTATAGATAGTCAACTACTTTGTAATGCTCAAGATAGAGCACATATAGCTTTATGAACAACCCCATGCAAAAATAATTAGCCCTCGGCCTACTGAAATACATCAAAAGCCCACAAAAACTTAATTCGCTCGTAAAGAAGTTATTAATCATCGCAAATTGATTGGTTCCACAGAAAATAGCGCCCTGAGCGAGTTTTAATCCACTCCATGTTTTAAAGTTATTACTAGGTTATTCTATAAAAGGAATAAAAAAATAATTTCCGAATCAATCCATCATGAATAAATGCTGTGACCTTTTCGAGCAAACTATAGTTAAACAGTAGTCAATTTCTTAGTTGTGGGAATAGCCCGTGATTGAGCTTTTTGTCGAGAATATTTAAAGAATATTATATTTTTAATTTAACTAGCCTCTGTCCGCTATTTTGACCGGCGGCTTTGCAAGCAAGGTTTGTTCAACCCACTCGAAATGTGAATTTTATAGGGATGAAAATTAACTATATCTACCTTAAATAAAAACAATAATATTTTATCCGTTTTATCATTACTTCACCTATAAATACCTTAGTACGGTTTTTCATAAAGTATAATTTAATGCGGAAGCATTTCGTGCATATCAAACCAAGGGCAACGATTTATACAAGCAAACGTAAAATATACCTAAATCATAAAGTATCATCCGTAAATCATAAAGTATAAAAAGCACCCATTCAAATTAATAAATGATTTCAATCTCGCCCTAACAAAATGACAAAGTGAACAGCTTAACATGTCTCGCAATTTTCTTTAATAGTGAGCCATTCCCAGCCTGCATTAACCGTATTAACTTAATACAGCCTTAATGGCTTACGACAATGCAAGGAAAGAAAAAAAAGAGAAATGACGTCGTAATGAATTCGAATTTTAAAATAATGATAACACGCCTACAGCGATTTGTGTTTGGTGGTCCAGCTGACGGTGTTGACCAACGGTTTTTAGAGTTCCGTACCAAAATGGTAAAAAGGTCGTCAAACGTCTGTCAGATATCTCAGCAATATCTGCTGCTATCGATTTGGAATAGTTTTAAAATTTGCTAAACCGCGCCTACTGAATATAAAACAAATCTTATACCATTTTTCCTTTTTTTTTAAGGTGGCCGAGAAGTAAGGTCGAAAATTTTAAGTTGGGCTATTATTATAAAATGGGGTATTGATAATGTACTTTTTGATTTAGGACGAAAAACGTTCAAAAAATACCATCCCCCTTCGAAGTTACTGAACAGAAAAATCTGTAATAATTACCAATTATTAATATCATCCTAAATATTGCAGGAAAAATATAACGGTTTTCCTAACTTGACCATCGCTATATAGTTTTTCTTGAACTATTCACGTATCTACTTACGAGTTTGTACGGAACCCTCGGTGCGCGAGTCCGACTCCCAATTGACCGGTTTTTTTAATGATTAATTTAGTAATTTATTTGAATTGAATTGTGTATTGGTAGCGAGTTGGAGCTGATCACGTTGGAAGAGATCTTTTTTTTTTATTTTTTTTATTTATTTATTAAAACATAGGGTTAACATACATTTAGGAACAGTGTCCCACAAAACCTTAATAAGGTTTGTCTGTGGGATCATGAGTCTCTATATAAACTAAGTAATTAGTATATTAAGTTAATGTGCTTAAATAGTGTTTTTTTAACAATCTTTTAAATCGCTTTTTGTTTGGCTCACGTCTAATTTCTGCCGGCAAACTATTGATTAAATACGGGATACGTTTTTTTAGGGATCTGTCTCCATAATAATTATTAACCCTTGGCACCAATAGTTTGCCATCAGCAATAGATTTGGTGTTGTATACATGTTCTATCGGTTTGACTAAAGATTCCTCTGGTCCGTGCCCCAGACAGCTATGGTTATTGACGGCAAGCAGGTATTTATGTTTTAAGCTGATAGGTAATATTTTACATATTTTAAAAAGACGTCAGTATCTACTGTCGTTTTAAGCCATTTATAAAACTTGCACATCCATGCAATATTTGTCGTGTTACTTCTTATTATTATTTAAGATTACATAGTACTTACCTGATCTAATCGAAGAATAATTTAGGTACACGTTATAAACTTACTTAATCCGCAACTCTGTGCCTTATCTTCCATTACGAGTGTACACCACTGGTATCGCGGTCTTCTAAGGTTCTCCTCAGTCGCCAAATTAAAGTTCGCGCAGGTCGGTATCCACCGTATCAGCCCATCTAGGTATATCTGGGGTGATCAAACGGACGTCGTCCTGTTGGGGTACCCTAGTAGGCTCTCTTAACTGCGCGATTTCCTCCGATTCAATACTGGGAACGATTTTTTTCTCCTTAAATTGTCGTAGAGTATTAACATAATAGATAGATAGATCATTTATTTCATGAGAAAATAACAGTATAAATTTGCAGTTTAAAGCTTCACGTCATCATCGTCAAGATACAAAATGAGAATAATGAAAAAAATATACCTATAATATATTGGTGTGTTGGTAGTGAAGCGTATGATTCCACAGCGAGTACGTGCGCAAACATACGTGTTTGCGTTCGATACGATTACGATTCGGTGATAATGGCCAGACGATAAGGTCAAAAATCGATCACACATTACGAGAAATTACGTACTTTAAAGGGATTTAACATTAAATGGTAGCATACAATGACAAGATTTGTTGTTTATTTAACAAGTTTTGAGTTCAAATTATAGATACATTGAAAAAGCAAAGCGACCCACTAGAGCTAAAGCCGGATTTGAACACGTATGTTTTGAGTTGTTTTTTTATATTTATCCCCTGGTTTTTGTTTGGTTGGGCGCTGCATTATTTCACTGATGCTAAACTTTGCAGAATATGTAGTACAACTGTTCTAAAGGTGGTTTTCCCACCAGCAGGGCGAGACGAGACGCAACGCGGATTGAATTGAAATTTGTATGGCAAATTTTCAATCTCTCGCCCTGCCGGTGGAAAACCAACTTTTAACGCTATCAGCCAACATTGTTTATTTCACGAGTTTTGATAAACTGAAAAATTCGGTCGATAAATAGGCTATCATTTTGACAGATGATAATGTAGTGTTACGAAGTGACATTGACATTACTTTGAATACGCTTTAAAGTGTCAAAAACTACGGCATCAAGCGAGGTAGGTATCAAACGACTTAAACTTGAGTTGCTATCGTGCTTTCGAATTATTGGGACAATAAAGTATCACGCATGATTTGGCGTGGTGGGACGTAGATAACATATGATATGCATATTTTATGAGAATAATCCTTATGTACAGCTGTAAGCGATCATCAAGGAAGTCGAAGGGGCAACATAGTTGCTGCTAAAGGCTTGTAGAGCAACTCTGTCTATAGTTGCTCAACAAGCCTAAAGGCTTAGGGAGAAACTAAAGTTTCAATCTTTCAAATTTTTTTGTTTATGCTTGGATTGGTGTTATCACGGGGGTATCAAGAGCGTCTTCAGAGAAGCGTTGCACAGGTTTCTATTATACTTAAATCGCGATTAACGTTAATTTTTGTTTGAACTGTATATTCGCCCCCACTAGAACTACTTCATTGACCTATTTCGGGGCAAAGTTATCTTAGAGTAAGCGATAGCATTTGTCATTCCTAATTTTGAATGAGACCATGTAAGACATCTGGTTAATTTCGGTTGTTATACATTTAATCAGTGAAAATCCAAAAATTACATCGCTTTTTTGAGCTCCTTTGAATAAATCGCACTCATCCCTAATATACTTGAATACTGCAGTCGACTAGAGGGCTATAGGAGATTTGAAACCATATATTTTGTGGGATTGTTACAAATACAAAACAACCCGAACCTCACCTAAATTATAATCTATACTATATTTTGACCGCGAAAATTTATGATTTTCTTAGTCTACCCGTGAGCACGAACGCTAAAATTATATAGTAATATGCGCGATTTAATCCGTTAAGGTAGTTTTATTACAATCAGTGATAATTGCGGAAACTGAAGACAATGTTATATATACCATAAAACGGGGTGAGTAGGAACAAAATTGACATTCAAACCTCGGTAACATTTTATTTTTACATATGCAAACTGAATTGTAGATATAATAAATGTTCCGGTCGTTTGTATTTTAGTTTTTTTTATGATTTTGGGTAGTTCTATTTCATGACTTTAACGATAAACACAAAATCTCTCCTCACCCCGTAGTGCCTCGTAGTTGGGGTGAGATGGGTTTTCATACTAAGGTGAGTTGGGCAAATTGTTGGATCGACACTTTTGGATTATGAATATTACTATAGCTCCATGTGTAATAAGAATATATTATTTAGGTAGCAGTAGCCTTTAAAAACCACCTCACCCCTCTGTCATCCCTACTCTCCCCATCTATAACCCAACTGCCCCCGTAATCCCTAGGTACTCATCCCATTTTACGGTACTCGTAAATGATGACTTTTTCAAAAATCTTGAAAATTGTATGAGTTCAGAGAAAAAAAGTTAGAATATAATAGTGTTTATTTCATTCAGGTGACAACAGTATTAAATTAGTAGCATATCCATGATACGCCTTTTTAACCGACTTCCAAAAGAAGGACGGTTCTCAATTCGTCTGTATTTTTTTTTTAATTTTTTTTATTTTTTTGTATGTTTGTTCACCGATTACTTGAAGACGGCTGGACCGATTTAGAAAATTCTTTTTTTGTTTGAAAGGGTAGACTTCCAAGGTTGTCCCATTGCAACCAAATCAGGATCTGATGATGGGATCTTGGAGAAAACGAAGGAACTCTTCAAATATTATAGGCATACATATAGCGATTTCGGTATTTTTCGTAATTTCTCGTCCATTTCTTATTAGCATCAAGTTTCTAGTGTTAACCGACTTCAAAAAAAGAGTAAATTTGTATCTAGGTTTCTTCCCCGATTACTTGAAGATGGCTGAACCTATTTAGAAAATTCTTTTTTTGTTTTAAAGGGTATACACCTTCGAGGTAGTTCCATTGCAACCAAATCAGGATCTGATGATGTGATCTTGGAGAAATCGAGGGAACTCTTCAAATATCATGGGCACACATATAGCGATTTTGGCATTTTTCTTAGTTTCTCGTGCATTTCTTATTAGAAATAAGTTTTCAGTCTTAACTGACTTCATAACAAAGAGCAATTTTTATGTAGGTTTGTTCCCAGATTACGGCTATTGGATTGAAAACGGCTAGACCGATTTGGAAAATTTTTCTTTTAAGTAAATAGACTTAAGTCTATTTGGTTCAAACAATATTTTCCAGCGCCACTAAAAATTAAAAAATAAAGTAAATTTTTAAAACAAAAAATTAAAACCGACTTCCAAAAACTTATAAACTAAAAACCGGAAAATAATATGTTAATTACCTCAAAGAAACGGATAATCAACGATTCATATATACATATACAGATATTTATAGTTTTTAAACTGTTATTTTTGAAGTCGGTGCCAGCTAAGGAGCTCAACATAGTCATCTTTGCGTGGAAGGCACCAACTTCAAAAATAACAGTTTAAAAACTATAAATATCTGTATATACGAATCGTTGATTATCCGTTTCTTTGAGGTAATTAACATATTATTTTCTGGTTTTTAGTTTATAAGTTTTGGAAGTCGGTTTTTATTTTTTGTTTTAAAAATTTACTTTATAGGCATAGTGGTCGAAATAAATAAAAATTTAATGAAATTAAATATTTGACGAAACGTTTGTTGACTAAAAGAATCGGCAATATTTTTTTTTTCACTATAGCCAGGGCTTCGACTCAATCCACGATTTCGTTGCGCAGTAATTGATTATTAAATATCGCCACCTAGGGTGGAAAAAAAAGCACGCGTTATGCGATAGAGAGAGACGGTCGGATGCGGGTCAGCTCACTCCGGTCATCTGAAGCTACCGGCAGTTTTGTTAAGGAGAGAGACTTCTGTATGTAAGGTAAATGTCCGAGTGCTCGACGCTGTACTAATATTACGCACACATATTTTATAAATAAGATAAAATTAAAATTACATTTGTAGCCGATGTTTTAGCTATGAGATATATCCGTGGCTTTGATATTTTACTCGTCAATTTTACAATAAAGAAGATATTTGACAGGGCTGACATCTATTGGGACTATCAGTTTATTTCATAGCCCCAATGCTTGTCATCCTCTTCTTAGAATCCCATAATCAAAATGAATAAAGCGGACCGCTTATAATTTTGTCATATCTGTCTGTATGTTCGTCCTTCTGTCTGTCCTTAAGTCACAGCCGTTTTATTCAGAAAATGTAACTGACATGGGACTGACAGCAAAGAGCACCTGACATTTACTCGTACAATCAGATTGACCAACGTTTTTATTATTTTTGAGTAATTTCGGTATGATCACCATATAAAACCGACTCCATTTATCAAAAATAAAGATCACATTTCCCAAACGCATGTAAATGTTTTGCATAAAAAAGGGCAACATAAAGAGGGTTAAGTGTTTCTGCCAAAAAACTGTTATACAGTTTGGCAGATGTCATATATATGTAAATGTAAACTTATATTTAGTAATAAACAAATAAATAAATAAATATTGCGATAGAAATAAATATTTTCTGTTGACCTGTCGGGGACACGGACGTTTACCTTAGTACTAATTCTTATTCTGTGCTATAGCTAAGATTAACTGACGGGCAACTATTCGCGTGGCAGCCGTCACTTTCCTCCGCTAATGATTACTTGCACATTGTTACAGGAAGTTCCCAAGAGATGCCGCGATACCGTCCCATGCACTTGCACACCCTAACACTTCATTCAGGGTTACTATCTAGATCGGTATACGATCTTTGACAAGAACTCGAATTTGTGTCTTATGACAATAAGTTAAGGTTGTCTTGTTTATTTTACCCACAGGAAAAGCTATGAATTTGACAATTTTACAGCGCAAACGAAAAAATGTACTCAGCAAGTCTTGAACACTTCATACGTACATATATTATTGATTTAAGTACAATTATTAATAAAGAATTTCCCGGATCTTAGATATTTGTCACACGAGCCGAAAAGGAGACCGATAAACATGCAATCTGAAGGTTTTTTTATCACCCCCAGGCGGTTTGCAAAACTATAATCGGTTAGTTTGTGTACGTAAGATTTATGGTTAAGTATGCCATTTATAAAACTTGCACTTACTTACCAGTAAAAGTAACTATCTATAGTATACCTGTCGCTTCGTAAACAAACAGAATGTTGGCTCTTTTGAATTTTTGACAGTGATTTGTCGGATGGTTAAATGACTCTTATAGTCATTTAACCATCAGACAGTCTATATAGATTGTAATTGAAGGAAACGAAAGAAAAATGCTAAACAGTTTAACCCAAAATACGTACTGGGCCATTTTTATTTTTCCTTGTACCAGTTAAGAAATTGTTAGCGTGGAGTCAAATTTTGTCCTTTAAGTCCAACAATAATAACAAAAAGTAAAGATTTGTTTCTCTTAGTTGCGTATTTTTTTAATTTTTAGCATTGAAAAAGTGCGTAACCAAAAGAATAAAATTTAACTCCACGCAATTTCTTATTAAATGGGTAGAAGGAATAAAAGAAATGTAAACTAAGTTGCAGAAACCGCTATGTCCGTAGTCTCAAATTCATTTAAAAAATTAAGCAAACAAGAAAGAATAAAGTCGTTAATGAATGCCGGTGTGCATAATGACTGTTGACACACACCAAGACGAATCCGGAACTGGCACTGGCAAATATCCCTCACATTCAACCAAAAGAGCCTAACTGACCATGTTACTTAACAGTAAGAACATTAGACATAAGCAAAAAAATGGTTCTAACTCTTTTGCTGCTTGTTACCTTTTGTTCAATACGTTTACCTACAGCCGTCTGTTCAAATAAAATGACATCTATATTCGGCTACACTGACTTTGCTTTTAAGTTTTAAAAATGGAACGCTTAATTAAAACGTTTGGAAGCGGTGGTTTTATTTGTGTTCCAATTTCGAATATCGGTACTGTGTTAGTTTAAGAACTCATTGTGTATTCTTTATTATAACAATCATTTTAGTGACTTATTCGGGCGAACATTTTAGCGGCCGCTCTAGTCATAGACTTACTAGCAATTAGTAGCAATATACATAGGTACTACTCGTATATTTATTTACCTTTCTCTGATTATAACAAGAATGGCTAATTGCAAAAATATTTTTGGCACATTAAGTTTTATTTTTGATATTTTTTTGGCCGTTATGTGTTGTCACAAAATACCTAGATTGTGAATAAAGTTTGTGGTCTTTCCATATGTATGTGTATTAATTAGATTTTATTAGGGTCATCGCACAGGGTATATGCCGCATTGAGCAAGGGTATTGTAAAATAAATAGTTTTAACTGGTGTAAGCTAATTTTAAGATCATCACTGCAAATGTAATAAACTTGTTTACTCAAGGAACGTACGCAGTAATATGCAATATAAGACTACAGCATTAGAAATAAAGCATTGAGGATTTTAGCTTTCTAATCAAAATTCAGTAATATGAAGATTAAGTCTGTTTGCAAATCTAGTGTGATGAAGATTAACGCTGTTTGTACTGTACGTGTGTCAATGAATCGCACCAATTTTGTCTGAAATGTCGCAACATCGGATTCAGGATATTAAAGTCTCCGCGAAATTCCTTAAGTCGTGTACAATACAATAGGGCTATTTTCGCTTCGCTGTTGAGTCTTCCTTATATGGTCTCTGTATTTAAATTCGGGGGAAAAGTATTTTCAGTGCGAGTAAATAGAGATTAAATGGACAGTGGTATCAGTCGCGAAACGGTCGTCGGAAACAGGTAGGGATCGATAAGCAATGTTTGTTTACAAAGCGTATAAAAAGATTAAGACTGCCGGTTGATATGGCATCGTGAATATTTATTTGTTTGTTGCGGAATTTTCGGCAACGGGTATCGTGCATGACGCTTTCTGACATGTAAATCCCACCAAAAACATAAATGTAAAAAAGGAGAGCCAAGTTCAATACAAAAATTATGCTAGGCTGTGGGCTTCGCCGCAAAAAGAATGGAGATCTAAATGAGTGCCAAGTCCTATGCAAAATCCAAATATGTATTTATAGGAACAAAAATAACATTATGAACAAGTATTAAACTCTATTTCTTTGCTTTATTGGATACCTATAACAATTGCAGTTATTTAAAAATGTGAAATCTTAAAGTAGGTCAGATTTGACTTGGCCAGTTTTTATCAAAATGAACTTATTTGGATTTTGCATAGGACTTGGCACTCATTTAGATCTCCATTGTTTTTGCGGCGAAGCCCACAGCCTAGCATAATTTTTGTATTGAACTTGGCTCTCCTTTTTTACATTTATGTTTTTGGTGGGATATCATTACTTTTTGTAAAGAAAACTAGGCAGGTATTGAGATTTAATGTTTGTAACGGTTCCAACGATACATTAAAAAAAATGTATGGGGACCCCCCTATTTTTTAACTTTTTTTTATTATTTATTTTTTTTCTACGCTTACACACAATTACCGAGCTCGATTCCAAATTTCATTAACGGTTCCAACGATACAATTAAAAAAAAATTGTATGGGGACCCCCCTATTTTTTTACTTTTTTTTATTTTTAGATTTTTTCCTACGCTTACACACAATTACCGAGCTGGATTCCAAATTTCATCCTTCTAGGTCATCTGGAAGTAGGTTAGGTTTAAGTACTCAACGATACAATTAAAAAAATAAAATTTTGTATGGGGACCCCCCTATTTTTTAATTTTTTTTTAATTTTAGATTTTTTAGTAGGTTTACACACAATTACCGAGCTGGATTCCAAATTTCATCCTTCTAGGTCATCTGGAAGTAGGTTAGGTTTAGCTACTATATGTCAGTAGATCAGTCAGTCAGTCAGTGCTAAAATTTACGACTTTTTGACCTTCATATCTTTATAACCGTTTGAGCTGCCTTCATGAAATTTGGGCTTCTAGATGGCTTATGGATACAATTAAACACACGTAATTTTATGTGTTTACGTTAAAGAGGTTTTGAGTTATAGAATGGTGAAAAGTGGCACCAAGTGGTTCGTGTAATATTACACTTGGCGCTGGCTAGCCAGTTTTGCTTGAACTTGGCTTGACACGCTGCCGCGTGTCTAGATATTCGGTTCCGTTGATTATTTTTGAACCATAACTATGCAATGCAGCCATTTTAAATTTTTGAAAATGACAATGAAATTCAATCAAAAAACGTTTACAGAGATACTTAAATAGTAACTAGCTTATGCCCGCGACTTCGTCTGCGGTGCAAATTATAATTAGGCAATTACTCTTTATAAATAGTTTCTGATATTTGTTCATAAACTTGGCTGTAATTAAACAAAACCCTCAAATATTAGAATTTTTTGGAAATAAATAATCCTTAAATGAACTAAAGTTCAGTCCATTTAAGGATTATTCCCAAAAAATTAAATTCACCTCATAAACCGCCTGTTACTTACATACACAAAAAAACAATCTACTAATTGCTACATGCTACGCATGGAGTTTCAAACCTTTTACTTTAAAAATTGTACGGTCCCTAAACAAACTTTCAACCCCTACTTACTCAACCCATTTTGGAGATAAATTTTAATGAATGATGATATCATTTGAGTTCTATTCATTTCAATCAGTTTTCCACTTTAAAAATCGTTTGGTGCTTATACAAAGTTTCAACTCCCATTTAACCCCTTTCAGGGATGAATTTCAAAAAACCGTGAAATTACTTTCCTGTGCTCATATTGAAGGGTCTATTTACAAAGTCTCAGATCTCCAACGTTAAAAATCGTTTGGTGCTTATACAAAGTTTCAACTCCCATTTAACCCCTTTCAGGGATGAATTTCAATAAACCGTGAAATAACTTCCTTGTACTCATATTGAAGGATCTGTGTGCGAACTCTCAGAGCTCCAACTTTGAAAATCATTTGGACCCTATACAAAGTTTCAACCCCCATTTAACCCCTTTCGGGGATGAACTTCAAAAAACCGTGAAATCACTTCGTTGTACTCATATTGAAGGATCTATTTACAAAGTGTCAGATCTCCAACTTCAAAAATCGTTTGGTCCCTATACAAAGTTTCAACCCCCTTTAACTTGGGGATGAGTTTCGAAAAACCGTGAAATGACTTTCCTATACTTATATTGAAGGGTCTATGTGCAAAGTCTCAGATCACCAACTTTAAAAAAATCGTTTGGTGCCTATACAAACTTTCAACCCCTTTTAACCCTTTTGGGGGTGAATTTCACAAAACGGTGAAATCACTTTTCTCAACTTATATTGAAGAGTCTATGTTCGAAGTTTCAGATTTACTACTTCAAAAATCGTTTGGTCCCCATACAAAGTTTCAACCCCCGTTTAACCCCCTTTGGGGATGAATTTCGAAAAATCCCTTCTTATCCCTTACTTTGGTTACACAACCACTCTACTGTGAAAATTGCAAGTTCCTAGCTTCAGTAGTTACGGCTGTGCGTTGATGAGCCAGTCAGTCAGTCAGTCAGTCAGGATATTTTCTTTTATATATACAATAATATAGAATATAGATATAGAAGATAGATAGATGGATAGATAATAAAAAATAAGATCCGAGTATAGAACGACCTTCACCGAACTGGTTAATGGATGAAAAGTATTTTATATTAAATTAAGTATGTTAATAAATATATTGCAAGTGGGTTGCCTAAAAAATTTCAGTCCAGAATATGACTAATTAAAAATGTAAGTTAAATTTGCACCTGGTTGCTAAGGAAACGAGGTGCAAACTTAGCTCAACCGGTTAGTATGAGAAAGTTAGGATGAAGTCGGCACGGGTTCATTTACATGCAACACGAAAAAACATGCAAATAAATATAACAAACCACCACCAAAAATACAAAACTCGACATGTGGTTCGCCTCTCTACGAGACATCCTCAGGAGAAGCTGGAGATGTTGACCGTCAGGCGTCCACTGCGCTGTGTGTTTTTCGACAGCGGTTAATTCAGTCGGTAAATACCTAAATTTTGCATGTCATCATTTACAAAGTGTACCCATTTTCTTCACAGCCTAGATTACCTACTTATTCGTAATTGCACGACTAATTCATGTAGATAACGTCTCACAAAAGGTATGATTCATATCGTCTCATAAAAGATACGATTAAGTTAAGAGGGTTTTTGTTGTCTCGGTAACTGTTTTAAAATGACACTGCAACTCACTCACCAAGTGTCGTACATAAAAAATGCACCCAAAATATGCATAGCCTCCGTCAGAATGTGAACCCGCGACCTCACCGTTACTAGCCCATTGGGTTACGTTACGTGCTATTCTCCAAGCGTGACATACAAACGTACTCACATACATTACATTCCAAAGTATAATACTTGAACCTTCGGTATTTCTGGAAGTATATAAGATCAGTGTTTACACACTAAAACTGCAAATGTTAACTCCTGATTGATGGTATGCTAATGGGCCATATGATTTAAACGGCCCGGCTTTTAAACAGTTATATTATTTCCGAAATATCTTTTTATACGAGGATTTTGCCTGTTTTGAGCTGATTTCAAAAAGAAGGAATTTCTCGATTCTATTTAAAACTTCCACGTTCGTCGCATATTTTTCAAAATCCTATTCTGAAATTCATATCCATCATGAGGAATTGAGGAACCTTCTGAAAAATTATAGGCACCTTTATAGCAATTTCAGTATTTTGATTAAATATGCTGCTTGTGTATTTGTAGTTGTGATTAAAGTGTGATGTTTAAAGTTATTCCCTAAGTTGTTATTTTTTTAGAAATTTTTACTTTATGTTACGCATCGTACAGTCCCTCCTTTCTATATCAAAACCTGAAGTAAAGTCAGCAAGCAAAAAAGTTCAAACCATCCAAAAAGTCAAAGCTCAGTAAAATTAATGTAAAGTGCATGTTAAAATGACGAGTTTGATAAAAATGCTTCAACAGAAATTGCTGGCACCAGACCGTAACACTGCAGTAACAGAACGCTAGGTGTCCAGTCCAACAAGTTAACGAAGCAAAACCCATAAAATCTGTTAATTTTACCCCAGGCTTAACTCTGGACACGGAATGTGTTAGCTTATGCCCGCGACATTGTTCATATGACTGTCAAATTCCTATTGATATGGGGCTAAAACAGTGGCGAATTCAGGTTTTTTGTTTGCTAGGGGCCTGCTTAGTGCAGGTTTTAAATATTAAGGTAAACACAAAAACGTGTACAAAAGTTTCAGGCTTTTGAAAGGGGCTTGAGATTCCTAATCCGTCATTGAACTGAAAGTTTAGTGTTATAGTTTACAATCCACATGCCTTGCAGGTTTTCGTAAATAAATTCATTAGATAATTATTTTAAAAGTTTATTCATATTTTTCAGGGCGACGACTGATGACGGCGGAAGACACTAGAGTGGAGATCGAGGGAATTTAAACTGCGCCTGGAAGAAACCGTCCATCCAAAAGATGAATGAACAGCATCAAACGCCATGCTGATCTCAACTGGATGATGGTAACATGGGACCGGCATTTATGGATGACTTTGGATGAGGCGGACTATATAAAAGCTATGATGATGATAACTAATATTTTGTCCGTTATGAACCAACAAACTTTCTTTACGGTTTTACATTAGTACAATAATCGCAAAGGGCACGTAACGTCTCAATGTAAGTGATAATTATTTCACATGATAACATCAAACAAACATAAAAAATAATTGCCCCAGATAATTACGGAATTTCAGAGATTACCTTCAAGTTCTTAATTAAGTGTCATAAACCTTTAAGTGCGGTAAATTAAAACGTGCAATTGAAGAGATATTTAGAAACATAACATAAATTACTACAGTCGTTGACACCTGTAGTCAATAAAAATGTTCTGGTACAAGGCTCATCCAGCCTATTCGTTTATTATGTAGGGTTTGTTCAGTTCTGAAATGCTTAATTGCATAACGCAATAAACGGTTAGAATGAGTGTTTTAATAGCAACTTAAACATAACTTGCGTCATTTATTTCCACAAAATTCAATAATTGACAACATTTCATATTTTCAAAAGATCTTAATTCGAAAACCATTTGGGTAAAACTGTATTTTATGCTCAAAAAAAATATTTTTGGATTTTTTTTCCCATTCATTTTGGAAAAAATCGTCAATTAGTGTGAACCGGAAGTGTGACGTCATTTTCCCTGCATTATCGAGAGAAGACCTTAGTGCTGAAACGATTAAAAAGTGTATGGTATCCGGTTGTCATTTTCTGACATACTTGCCGTCTGACGTTTATTTGTTTTGAAAATTGTTACAACTGCTTAGCGGCTTTAGAAGTTTAATTTTCTTACCGTTGGTTCATTTGCACGTTTTCGAAGACCTTAAAAGACTTGGCACTTTCCCACTGGACTCCGATAACGCATTCAAACATTATTAACTTGGCATTCTTTTACCGGACACCGATTTTTTTCATATAATGAAGACATCAGAAGGTTTTTCTCAGGCTGATCTGCCGCGTGTTGAAATTATGATGATGGAGTACACATCGGCAAGTGATAAATATAATCCAGCCCAAATAAGAGGAGCAAAAGCATCGTTGTTTTCCCGAACTTCCTATGTTGACAACGCTGTAACGCCTGACAGTTATTTTTTTAATCGTAATTGTCGCTCTGGATTCTAGTTTTTTTAAATCGTAATTGTCGCTCTGGATTCCAGTTGGGAAAGTGACGTCATTTTCTACATACGCCCTTTTAGAATGAGCTACTTTTCAAACTGCTATTTTTAATTGAAAAATTGAGTTAAAACGAAAAAGAAAAAATACGGGTAGCTTAAAATTCCACCTATTTTCTATCCAGCTCATAAAATGAAGGAGCAGAAAATTTGAAATATTGTCAATTTGCGTTGCGTTATATTTCGTTCTTCATCTATTTAAAACTTTTAAGACGGCTAAAATATTTGAATAATAATATAATAATAATAATAAAGCCTTTTATTTTCCCATAACCAATTTTACATAATAATAAATTTCTATATCTAAGTTTTATATTATAGGAACCCCATTTTGTAGGGTATAGGCCTCCTCCATTTTTTTCCAGTTCTGCCTTTCTTATGCGACTTCAAGCCAATTGTTCCCTGCCAGCTTTTTTATATCGTCGACCCAGCGTTTTTGTGGTCGCCCTACGTTTCTTTTCCCTTGTGGGCCGGTCCATTTAGTAGTTGCGAGGGTCCAGCGCTGGTCGGTGCATCTTGCCACATGTCCGGCCCAGTTCCATTTTAGTTTTAATGCTTGGCCGAGTGCATCTGTAAGTTTCGTCCTACTTCTTATGTCTTGACTTCTCACTTTGTGACTTTTTTCAGACTTCTTTCAGGCATTCTAATTAACAACAAAAGTCTCAGCCACTTAAGATTTGCAGACGACATCGCCGTTTTTGCCGATAACCATCACAAATTACAGAATATGATACAACAACTCAACATAGAAAGCAAAAAAGTCGGTCTGTACATGAACCTAAGCAAAACAAAAGTGATGACAAATTGCAAACAGGAAAAAATCTTTTTAGACGATGTAGAGCTGGAATATGTGGACCATTACATCTATTTAGGAAAGCAAGTCTCATTCTCTAAAAAAAACAACGAAGACGAAGTCAACAGACGTATAACATCCAGCTGGAACAAATATTGGGCTCACAAAGATATACTCAAAGGTAATTACGATCTGGACATAAAAAAGACTGTGATGGATACTTGCATTCTGCCTTGCTTAACTTACGGTTCCCAAACTTGGACGTATACAAATAAAGTTAAAAATAAAATAACAACTTGTCAGCGAGCAATGGAGAGGAGCATCTTAAGTCTGAAAATATTTGAATAAGAAAAAGAAAATATTTGAAATAAAATGTTTCCAATCAAAACTATGTCCAAAATATCAGCGTGAGTCGTTTTTTTTTTATTTCGTTTTTTGGCTCATTTTATTCCTCGCGTCGAGATTCGACACACGTTCTTTAGTTAATTTTCATGGTTTTTCATTTATCCGTAAAAATTAAATTCAAGTTGCTAAGTTAGTTTTTTAAAAGTTAACCATCGTTTTTAGCTCTCCTGTAAAATTTTCCAAAACTTGCGAATCAACTGGTAGAAAATACCGTATGGCATTATGTCTGCCTTTTGTACGATAAGTTGTATCTTGTGCAATAACATTTAAATAAATGAATGTCAAATGCATACAATACAATACCACAATAGTCCTGCCTGTACCTACAAGGAAGTAACAAGGAAACATTGTTATAGTTACTGATATTTATATCAAAACGCATGTTGAATCAGAACAAAACAGCCTGAATCGAAGAGTCATCAAAATGAGTATTTCGACCATCAAGGGCCTCTAGGAGTGTATCTACATTTATAATCGTCAAGGAATACACACTTAGAAATCCGAGGCACGTTATACTCGTATTAAATGCGGACGAAATCGCGGGTAAATGCTTGTATGCAATAAAATTATTCAGATATTTTAATAACATTGTTGGGATAATAAGACTGATGCTAATCTCGGATATTCTCAAATTATACTCGCCCTTAGTTTAATTCGACACGCAAGGGGGCGTGGCGAGCACATCCGGTGTTTTATCAGTTCCGGTTGATATCGCCACTGTTTAATGAACATCTTTACTGATAAGACAGATTCCTTATTTGACGACCAACTGATGACTAAACGATTATATATTTATGTTAAGATTTGTGAATTAGGCATTTTCATTGAAAAATTTACCAGTAACCATTTGATTATGTTGCCATTAAGTTAGTAGTGGGCACGGAACTGACGATTAATGTCAACCGTCATATGTTTTTTCGTCATAATGTAGACAGGTTAAACGGAATCTTTTGATATATGATTTCAACACGGCCACTATGGCCAACCTTCAATCGTCGGCAAAAATAGAAGCATTAGATTGTTACAACAGTTTGGATTTGGACTAAGTAGTCGTTTTTTATCAGAGTTTTTAACGGTTCTAATTTTTTCAATATATAGATATCAGGAACCACCACGGTAATCCAATCTAACTGCTAAAGATGGATGAAAATCGACATACCAATTTCAATAAGAAAAACCTATAGGTATCGATAGGAATGAAAAATCAACTATATAGTTAACCTAGTTATTATAGTTCAACTATAATATCTAGGTTAACTTTATAAGTAGTTGATTTTAAGTTAACGATATTTCGAAGTTAACGATCTTATTAAAAATAGAATTGAACTTGGTAATAACATCTATTACATAACCCAAAACCAACTTGAAATGATAAAAAGTCGTTTGTTTTAAAGCGTTTTCCTCAAATCTAACCACAAATGTCAGCTTTGCTCACGCACACTTCATTCGTATTTGAATTGAATAATTGTCATACAATACTGACCGATACTAATATCAACCTTATTACTAGATTATAAAGACTAATTTCAAAGCACAGCTAAGTGTCTGATGCGTTAATAAATGACAACAGAATTAATGCTTTATTTTAAGGCTATTTAGGTTGTTATTCAAATGACGAATGGTTATAATCAAAAGATGAGCTTAGGGCAGTTAAACAGTTATATTTCACCTGCTGCCTTTTTGTACGAATTACTTCATTTGCTGAGTGTTCACGGACTGAGGGATTCTTACACTAACATTATCTAAGTCGGTTTTATTTAAATCCTTCAAAAATTAGGTTATTTACTTCTCTCTCGCGTAGTATAGAAATAGTTTATTTCCTTCTCTCTTGTGTAGGATAAAATTAGTACTAAGGGGTCATCCACAAAGTATGTCACGCGATTTTTCAGACTTTTAGATCCCCCCTCCCCCATGTCACACTTTTTCCTAACATATTTCATCTTTTTAACATACCTATAGGCTGTCACATTTGGCTAGAATCCCCCCCCCCCCTCCCCTATGAGTGTGACGTACTATATGGATGACCCCTAAGTATGAAACTTTACTAAAATTTTTAAGTACTAAGCAGGTGTATACGTTTACTTACCTACATAACGTCACTAACTTACTAAAATACTACTAGAAAATATAATTTTGAATTAGTACCCTTAAAACTTTCGTCAAATCAAATCAAATCAAATCAAATATTTTATTTGCTAGAACACAGTATAAATAGGTCTTATATATATAACAAAAAATACATCCGATGTGCTCAGCCTGCAAGCAGGCGTGCAAACATTTGGGCGCGATTCATTAATTATAAATTTAACAATTACAATATTATACAATAACATAAAATATTCATTTAATTCGTTGGCATTTAGTCAATAAAATTTTACTCGTCTCCATAAAATATGTACGTTCATTAGTTATACGTAAAAGGGCGTATGAGATTTGTCAGTTGTGTATTTCTGTGCGGAGGGAGGTGTATACTAGACTCTACTTTTGGTGCTGACTATACTCTAGTTACTAGAGTATAGTCAGCACCAAAAGTGGACGGTCAAATTAAAAAAAAAATTAACAAAACAATTTTTGTGTACTAGGTTCGAAAGTACAAACGATTCCGAGCAAGAAAACCACCAGAAGTAAATATTCTAAGAAAATAACACATATACACCTACACTTTTTTAATGCTTACATAGAATACTTTATATCTCGTTAGGTTCCCTTAGGATACCAATGAGAATAACGCGAGCGAAGCCGCGGGTAAATGCTAGTAAACAATAAATTAAGAGGAAACAGTAAGGTGGAGAGAATTGAAAATTAGGTATTTGTAAAATGTGTCGCTGTCCCGCACTGCCTGCCTCTCCCGCGCAGAGGGCGATAGAGACAACTGCAGCTTGGACCGAAAATACCTTTTAAAATTTCATGAAAACAACGTTTCGTAGTCCCCTGATTTCTTCCCCAAAACATAACCTATTTAACTAATTTTTTCATTAAACATTAAAGAAAGGCTTTGGCCGTGTTCCTATGTTTTCTTTTTTTTTTAATAATCTAGACAAATTTGTTTTCTGGATGTGTGAACACAGCGGAAAATCTGGCATTTTTTTTTAGGTTTTTGAAGGTTAATATCTCTTTTGAGAATCAATTTATCGTAAAAAGGAAAACATAGGAACATATCAATAGTAGCCATAGATTTTTGGACAAAAAATTATTGCTCTACTGGCATTATCCAGGGAGGAAACAGGGGACTACGTTTGTATGGAAAAACTGCCCTCCTGTTTCCTCTTAATGAAGAAATTAGCGAACTAATTGGTGAGGATTAAAACGAACGGTTACTTTCGAGGATGACTGTACTACACTGAAGTCCCGCGTAATTTCATGCCGTGAGTCAGTCAGCGGTTGAATGAATCGTAAAACTTGGAGTAACTTAGCTCCGGTATTTATTATTTAGTTATCTAACTTGCTGAGCAGGGTTATTCTGAAAAGGAATGTGGTTTCAAGATTTTAACTATACAAAACAATACAAATAGGTATACTTTTCTGCCCTCCGGCCAGAAAGCGTCACCTTGCCGCTTCTGGTTCCGTCGAACAGAAAAATAGTATACAAACCTTGGCCAGTAAATAAGAAACACCTGAGAGATTTCTTACTTTGCATCACACTTGACCGTAAAGGGTGTTATAACACGCGGCCTTATAGACCAGCTCGAGCCGATACCCGTACGTCATTTCAGGCTAAAGAGGTTTCAAATCAGCCAAGGCTTATTTCCCATCTTCAAAACTTGGCTACAAAACCAATTTTAGTGTGTATAAAACTTATATGGTATATTTTACAATTATTTCAGTATTTTTTGCAATTATTTAAACTAAATAAAGCAGTTAAGTTAATTTAGTTTAAATATTTATTTTGATAATCGGTACATACCTACTGGCGGTATTGCCTGTCATTTTGGAAAAATAAAAGCAGTATTACTTAGCATTAGGCATCTGTGGAAGACTATATTGAAAAAGTTGACGGTAAATAATTTGATTTTTATCTTATTTTTTTTCCTCGCAAATGTGATGAAAAACATTGTGTGTATCACGGGCAGTAAGGGGATTACTAACGAGAGTCTATTAGGACTTTAATGACTCGCTTTAATGAAGCTATAATAAGAAATCAACGACATTCATTCATTGTGAATTTCTTCCTGCTTCTCCTGAGGATGCCTCGTAGAGAGGCGAAACACGTGTCGAGTTTTGTATCTTTAGTGGTGATTTGTTATATTTATTTGCATGTTTTTTTATTTTTCTTGTGAATGCATGGAAAAATACGCAAGTATGTAATTATAACGGGCTGGCACTAATTGACTAACACGTTATCATATCGTGGATTAGCAAAGCAATTTGTTTTAATTAACTGATTGTCACTATAAACATATTTTCCAAGACTGCCCTTTTCAACTATAGGGAACGTGCACGACGAAGGTGCTGCCAACTGGTGCCGCCAATCTAAACCATATACCCACTCATGCTGGGGCCACATTGACGAAAAGGCCGTTAATAACGTTAATTTATCGCGTTGAAGTGTAGCTACGACTTACTATATTTGACATTGACACTTACATATTATCATTGACATTGACAGCTTGATTTGACAGGGGTGATAGTTTCCTTTATTGTCCGCGCGTGTCTCTTTTGTCGTTTAGTGCTGCCACCTATATAGTTCGTGCACGTTCCCTATAAAATACTGTAAAGAAATAATAACAAGTTTTTTATCACAATGAGCACGTATTTCATATTTATTTCAATTATTATGTGACTTTTAACGAACTTTGTATCTTTTTTCCATTTGAAAGGCTTTGTGCCTTGGCCCCGCTCTGGAACATGTGACTTTTGTAGAATGTTCGAGGTACCAAAAAAAAATTTATTTTCAAATTAAACTTAGTCCAGTACCACAGAATAACCCTTCTTGGTAAGACACTTAACGCAATAATCATAAAACTAAATTGCCCACAGCTCGTATGCTTGGTAACACAACGTCAGACTTATGATAGACAGCAACATAGGTACTGCCTAAAATCATAGTCAACGCAATATAAAGCGGCCATTCTCACGAAGTATGTCTGCGGTCACCTAATTACCGCGACGCTGTTTTCATACTAAATCTATGGAGACGCGGTAATTAGACGCAGTCATACTTCGTGAGAATGGCCGAAAGGTTTTATCATATTGACATAGACAAAAATATATTTTGGAATTACATTTTTATAGATATTCAAAAAAAGTTAAACTATCTTAATCCAAAATTATTTTTGTCTTTCAGTTTATTTACACTATTTACAGTTACAGGGAAGACATGTAGCGCCATCTGTTGACGAATAGTAGAACTAAATAAAAAAGGCACTTTTATTTTACAGCGTAAATGAATAGCAGGATTTTTGATGCTAAGCGAAAAAAGTCACCAGCAAAATGACGCAATGAAAATTATCTTAAAATTAAATAAATGGGGTATTTTATAACAACTTAATTAGATGATAAGAAAATTATTTTTTCATCATAGGTACTTGCTCGAAAATGGTGTTGTTACACGTAGGTTCTGCGACCCGTAAATGACTTATTACGCCCTAGGGCGTAATGGTTTTTTTTTTATTTGAATACGCTGGTTCTGTTTTATTCTTATTTGTCATGTTCAAAGGAAACACCAACTTACTTTTATCACTGAAATATTTATTTAAAGAAAACTGTTATTGCAAATACATGTAAACACATATTTCGATAACATTAATTAAATGTTTTATTTTGCGAATATAAAATCAACTAAAATACACATATATACACAATGTACTATTACATACTTCTGAACCATAAAACTCGCGACCCAGCTCGTCATTTTAATTTTCTTAGTAATAATAACAATATTAGATTTTAATATTACTTTAAGGTTTACAGCTACTTAGTCCCTCTCTCCAAAGCTATGAGATAACGTTTCAAGAGTGAGAAGTGAAAAAAGAATGGCATGAAAATAAATTGAAATTTTACGCTTAATTACACATTTACTAAAGTTAAAACATTTAACATTTCGTATTTTCCCTTTTTTTTTATTTTATCCGCATATTAATTATATGAATAGGAAAATACCGAGTTACCATAACAAAGAAGACAAGAATAGTATCTATTTAAAAGTTATGAAGTTACGTTACGAGTCACAAATAATTGATATTTTTTTATCCACCAAAATGCTTGAATTTTTGGATAACAATGAAAAAATTTACGACAATTATGTGAAACGCACTTTTTCATGCTCAATCAAAGTGAAAGCACACTGATTTTTTTACCGAAATTAATACACCGACAGAACCGCTGGCGTCATCTGCCAAAGGTTTCTACCGTTTTGCATGCAGCAGTTTCAATGTTCGCCACGGTCGATTTTTGATTATAATTTGTGATTTATATATTCATCCAAAAGCAGTGGTGCCATAGAAAAGTTTACGTAAAAAAGTAGTCCACGTACTCTGTTTTTCGTTAATAAGATCGTAAATTAAACGAAAATTAAATTGGGTTATGATCATTTCGTCTAAATCGCAACTGGTACTAGCGGTAACAGGTCTAAAACGCAGCTAGTCTAAAACGCATCTCGTCTAAACTGCAACTGGTCTAAGTAGCTACCAGTCTACGTCGCTACTGGTCTAAGTAGCATCTAGCCTAGCAGACAATTCGCAACTGGTCTATAACGCATTTCGCCTAAAACACAACTGGTCTAATACGCACCTAATCTAAAATGCAACTGGTCTAATAAGACATCTAGCCTAAGACGCACCTCGTTTAAAGCTGATTTGGTCTAAAACGCTCTTAGTCTAAACCCTTTCGTCGGTTTAGGACCACAATCAGAAATGACCACAGCTACAAATGACCACATCTATAAATGACTGCTCTACACAAGCCTACTTCCAGAAATGACCACTTCTTGAAATTACCACTTTTAACACTGAGTGCCACAGACTCAATAGTCGGGTTCAGCAGCATTTTCGCTACAAACGGCAATTAGCGTGCTACAGACCAAGACGTAGCCCACGTAGTGATGCTTGGCGCTGAATGCGTAAAGAGCGCAGCACAGCAGCAGCACAGAATAGCTTGGCACTGGATCAGCGCCGCCTGAATTTATTGGTTCACCGTCAACCAGACGTCAACTATAGCACTTAACAGCCGCTGACGCATCCACTTTTTGAGGTTGATTTGTAGAGTGCGGGATCCACGCGCGGTCCCTTCGCATCTTTCGTCGTAAGCGCCGCGTCGCTATTAGCAGTCGGATCCGGTGGATTTTGTAACCCAAACGTCGATGGTGTAGACCGGGTTTTTTAACACATTGAATGCCAACGGACACAGACTCAGAACATGAGTTCCAAGTCTGTGTCCAACGGAGCTTAACGTGAGGTATCCGACTGTTAATAGTACATTACTGCAGAGGACGGGTTTTCCTTTTGAAGCCTGACTAACTTGCAATCCTTATTGGACGTAGCAGAAGTCGAACTAGGTGGGGGCCATGATAACGTGACACATCGCCTAGTGACTGCAATAAGGCCACATCTCAAAAAAAAAATCAATTTTTGTTTTTAATTTTTTTTAATAATAATCTCAAAATTTTTGAGATGTGGCCGTATTGCAGTCAGTAGGCGAATATAAGCTACTAAGGTTAGTCGAGTTCATGACTACTTCCTGCTTTAGAAAACATCAAATGTTTAGTCAAATGACTACTGAGACCAACTGCATTTTAGACGAGACACTACTTAGGTCAGTTGTGACTTAGACCTCTTACTACTTAGACCAGCTAAGACTTAGACCACGTGCTCTTAGGCTAGCTGTATTTTAGACCACTTACTGCTTAGACCAATAGCGACGTAGATTGGTAGCTACTTAGACCAGTTGCACTTTAGACGAGATGCGTTTTAGACTAGCTGCGTTTTAGACCTGTTACCGCTAGCACCAGTTGCGATTTAGACGAAATGATCATAACCCATTAAATTTAATGACTAGGTACTTAACTATACTGATTTAATTATTTGGTTCACTATCGGCTTCATTGGCAGCAGAAATTCAAAGAAAGCATTGTAAAATCTATTTGACCATTTAACGGTCAAATTTTTTACACAGCTACGGGTATCAAAAGGGTTGATCGGACAACGGTAGCTCAAATTATACCTACCCTTATACTTAAGGGGTTGTAACGGAAGGCTTTACGATCCTCATTGTTATTTGATGACCCTAAAGTCGAGAAACTGCCGCCGTCATGCTTCATGCGCTCGCGCAAGATTGAAATTAAGGTAATTCGAGTCGCCGCGTTCCATACAAACGAAAAGAGGGTTGATAATTTAGTTTAACGACATCTATTCTAGTTGAAAAGTACTTTATTATATAACTCGATACATTTTGTGTATCATGTACGACGTAACGTACATGTATCGTAGGTATATTTATAAATTGATCTTAATAAGTTTTCCCACTGACGTTAAAGCCCAAGCAAGTGCTCTTGGGTGGTAGAGAACGTTTTAAGCCAAACAACGTGATATATAGTAATAAAACAACTTAAAGAGATTAAATAGCGTATATGGGCTTTTTTATTTAAAGTGCGTTCTTAACTGACAGTTAGCAGGTCGTCACAGAACTGACGATTAGTGTCAAACTCAAACTCCATACATTTCGTCACGGACTGACAGGTTAGACGGTATTTGAACATAGCTTAAGTTTCGCCTAACCGTAGATTTTAAAATAAAAATGCCCATATTACTATATTTTTAAAGTCCCGACGTTTCGCAACCCTTTTCAGCGTTCGTGGTTACGGATAGACTGAGAAAATCATAAATTTTCCCTTAAAAAAATAGTAATATACGCGATTTAATCTGTTTAAGTTGTTTTATTACAATGAGTGATACTCGCGGAAACAGAAGACAATATAACGTGATATATCTCAAAACTCAAAAAACATATATTTTCAGTGATCGAATGTTTAGTTTCGAATGATGCTAATGTTTTAACCAAATTTGATGTCATTAAAATGGATTGCTAGCCCCCTTTTTGTTTGTATGGAGAACCGGGTTACTCCTTAAGGAAATAAGCACTAAAACTGAGTTAGTAGGGTATATCCTACTGGCTCATTAACTTTTAAAAATGTATTCCTCAACTTTTTAGTACAGTTATAAAAAATATTGCCACGAACAATTCTGAATATCCGTTCTATGCTTTAATTTTATCGTTGGCTTGCTGCTTGTTAGTTATTATTTGCCATGAGTTTTTTTTAACACCATCAGTTTGCAGTTACATATAAGGTTAGGTAAGTTACATTCCTAAAGAGTTATTATTATTATGTAGGTCATACACTATTCTTTTAAAAAAATATGAAAATAAATCATTTAGGCCACTAGGTAGTGGTTGACATATGACTTTTTTAATTTATTAAAGTATTGGGGTCTGTAACGAAATTTAACTTTTTATGCTTAGGGCGGTCCTTGGAGACGCAGTTTTGAATCCCACTTCAAAAATGGTATTTTCGCTTTACTTACCCATATTACTGACCACATTACTATTGTTAGACCAAGCTGAAATCGAAGTACTGCATACCACGGACCAGTGGCGTGCCTAGGGTTGCAGCACAGGGCAAGCCAAGGGATACGATTTGCATTTTTTTACAAAAAAAAAACTTTTACTCAAAAAGCACTCATAACTCATATCTTCCTGATCTTGTTTTCACTCTTCAGTTTCATTTGCACTAGCTAGCGCGGCGTGGACGAGCTCAGCAAAGCACACTGAAGACATGCTACTACTAGATAGCATTGTACAGACATATCAGCAATTGCATACCTTCGGTGGCTTTGAAAAAAGCCGTTTGTTTGAGCGAACACACCTATTTTACAATATAACAAGTAAATTCAAATCAAAAACATTTAACTGGCTACACGGCTGTAGACCTTATCTCGTCACAACAAAGTTTAATTACGAATGGCCAGTTAACTATCTCATTCTATACAATTTTATTTATATGCCAATTCAAATCGTCTATCTTTCTTAAGGAATGAGTTAATTATATCTGAGTAAAATGTTGGTGAACGTTTTAATTCTACCAACAACTGTTTTTCGATAGCGATCATTGATAAATCGGAAAGACGTTCTTGACCTTGTGTATTTCTCAAATATGTATGGATACGTTAAAGAGACGAAAAAGCACGTTCTTTTACCTTTTCTTCTCCAATTAAAACTTGTGCACACTTTAAATCATCACAAAGAACTACTTCCTGCATTCTGAATCCAACTAAATTACTTTTGTTCTTTTAAAATGAAAACACAAGTAACACAACAATCAAAACACGCATTCGCTCAAACACTCTAAAACAATTTGAAGTAATAATTGTAAGTAAGTAAACTGTGAAGTTGGCTTTAAGTCGCAACGCAACCGTCAACACGCTTATAACTTCACACGCAATCCAGGCTTACGATTGCATACAATTTTCAATAGGAGCTTACTAATGGTCATGACTCATTATGAAGTGTTTGCATAAGTTAGAAAGAGACATGCCGTCCAGCATGAAAGCCCGATTGCAAGCCCGCGCGTGCGAACGAGACGACTCAACTCGGTCGTAAAGTTCTTTTGGCGCAGCGCTGGCGCCACCAGCTGCAGCGAATTTTGTACCACGCTATGGACGGCTTCACGTAGTTCGAAAAGTAAAGAAAGCGCGAAATTTCGAATAACTTTGATAGAAAAAAATCTTTATCAATTATTATTTTAGTTACGCAAGCCCGGCTTTTGGGCTTATATGGCAGTACCGCCACTGCCACGGACTAAGGTTGGTAACCAAGGTAAAATAAACGTTTAAGGTATGATCTTCCTATGAAAGCTGATGGTGTGTAAAATTTTATATGTCATAAGCATAATTTATTGAAGCTCATAATATGTTACCGCAACGTTATCGTGACATAGGTAAATTCGTAAGTTATTAATTGCAAACACAGAAATATATCGAGATAGTAGGAAATAGTTCGTCGATTTGTATGAGAACCAAGCGTGTAACGTTTTCGCTTGGCGTTTGACGCCAAAAGTCTAATTTAGTGATGGAAAACATGAATTTTCCATTTCATTTGGTGGTATTTGAACATTTAATTATAATATTATTATCAGATTTTCAAATCTGATAATAATATTGACGGAAACTGAAGTTAACGGCGTGCAAAGTAGGTCGCCACGACTCCTTTTTAACTCGCGAGGTACATACACTTTTTCCTTCTACCTCGATATATTTCTGTGATTGTAACCCATTGCAACTTATTCATACTCGTAATAGTCAAGGAATTTAATTTCCAACCCACCTAAGGTCCAATATCATATACAGCAGGGTTTCTTAAACTGTGGTCCATGGACCCCTTAGGGGTCCGTGATACGAGAGCCGGGGGTCCGTGGCTATGCCTACAACAACACAAACTTTCATGTGCCCTTGATTTTGTTTTCCTCTGATGGTATTCGGAAAGGGTCCGTAAGGTTATCGAAATAACGTAGGGGGTCCGTGACCAAAAAAAGTTTAAGAACCTCTGATATACAGAGATTGGAATAGGTAGAGTATACTTACCTAAACTTCGAAGAACAAAGTCGAAAAGTGGAGACTCCCTTACATACAGCTAATTTTTTTTCCGGGACTTAAGTCCCGGAATCTTACTAAAAACATATATTATTGGTATTCTTTCGCACATTTCTCGAACATTTTTCAGGACCCCTTATGGGCCTTTGAACTACACTTCAGTATATGGCGAAATTTCTCGAAGGAGTGAAAGAGACAGCACTATTGGAAAGAGACAGGAATACTGAGAATGTTCGAGAAATGTGCGAAAGAATACCAATAATATAATTTTTTAGTAAGATTCCGGGACTTAAATCCCGGAAAAAATGTTTGTTGTAAGGGACTCCGCTTTTCGACTCTGTTTCGAAGTTTAGGTAAACATACTCTACCTATTCCGATCTCTGATCATATAGCATACTGTCATCATAAGAGCTAGCTATAGTACGACGTTACTTTGACATATCACACGCAGTGTTTTGTGTCATTAATTAGGTAACAGATTTACAACGTTGAGATGGTGAACTGAAATTTGGAACGTCAAGGCACTACCAAAAAAGGACGACAACCGCAGAATCGTAATTCCAAGAAAGTCCATCTTTCACTCTTGCAATATTCGAATAAAAGGAACGTAGATAACGAAATTTACCTAGATTATACGTTTGCGGTAGACTTTCCGGAGTCTGGATTCGGAATTATTTTAAAATTTTCTCGATTAACACTGACACCAACTGACACGTATTCGTAATTAGATGAGCACTTTGCAAAGAGGTTATCTGTAATGTCCAGTGACAAATAATACGTATACGTATTGACATTTTAATACAATTAAGTACTGAAATAAAAATTTCGACCTTAATGCATCGTGAATGCTTAACAACATTTCAATGAAACGGGTAGGAAATTAAATTCCTTGACTGTACCTACCTACAGAGACACCGGTAGGGTGCAGCAATATTTGCAATTTTATACTTAGCATACATTTGATATGCATTATAGGTATCACATCATCAGCCTGTATACGTCTCACTTCTGGGCACAGGCCTCCTCTCAGGTAAGAGTGAATTGGCTGTAATCCTAACACTGCTGCGGCCTAGTGCGGGTTTGGTTATATTATTATACAGACAGAAACTACTAATACTGTTTCTCTGTTCAATCTCGGGAAGAAAATATGTATCTTATTTGGCACCATGGCTGGTACTGTCGCTGTCGTGGTGGACGGACCACGCCGCTTCCTCGAACTGCGGCAGGTGGCGGCTAGATCAATTTAGCATACACATACACACACACACAACACAATGCAATCGTGAGCAACCGGCGTGGCACGTGTGCGTGACGGAGAATCATATAATATTGTAACGATGCGCCCGCGCTGCCCAGAGTAGGGGCGGACTTGGGAAGGGATACCTCGTTTCACTTTTAAATTGGAAAAATCGTGCCTTCAAGGAAAACGATTTTGTATACGAAAAATATGAGTCGTGCTATCTTTGAAACATAGGGACTTACTAAAATAAGTAAACTTAACCAGTACAATATTACCCCCTGTCCTAGGGAAACAAAGTGAAGTGGGCAAAAATTACCGATAAATTAATCTAAAATAAAATGAAACGAAGGTATATCATAATTGGTTGGTTTATTTGATATCAAGCACTGTTATGACTCAATCAACTTAGCCTCTAACGACTAGCTCTAAGTAAGCTTAAACTCAGTGCTATTCTAAAACCTGCATGCAAAACTATTGAATTGATATTTGTAAAAATCACGGCAAAAAGAAGGAAAGCTCCAATGGCAGACTTAATTAGCAGTATCGAAACATTGATATAGAATAGAACTCGTTCACATTGGATTGGTAAACTCAATCAGGGCGTTGGCACACAATAAGCTCGTCAAGAAGAAAAAATGTTTCTAGCTTCTTCAAAGCAGCATTGTTTGATGTCACCACTGAAACAAAAACGTTAAGTACAGGGCAACTTGAACAGGATAACCTACAGGTGTAAAAGTAATAATTTAAACGGATACTCTATGAACGTAACGTACATAACATAAACGTATTTCCATATACTCAAGTACATTCATATATGTATTAATTGGAATCACTCAGAAATAAAAATATCACCTAATACCTCCCTGCGCTAGTCTAACGCAACGCGCAGCGGGCGCTAGACCCACGACAAAAGAAGGTGTCAAACTCAACCCTTTACTTGCCGACAGCCGACATATGCCGTCCTATTTCCGATTGCGAGCACCCAACGCGAATGTGAGGTAGGACAATTGGGTTGTATGAAACTAAATAAAAAAAGGTTTTGTTAGGTACTTTGGATTGTCGTACCTAAATGGCAAAGAATATTATTAAAAACATCTATAGGTATATTTACAAGAACGACCGGGCAACAATTCAGTGGTTGATAGAATGATGGCAAGTCTTTTTCGGATAAATTTGTGCAAATCTTTTCGGTGCAAATATTTAAGCAGTTTCCAAATATTCAATTATTTTCCACATAGACTTGCTAACGAAGATAAAACATCGTAAAGAATATACTCAGTAGTCATAATGTCGAAATGGCACAAAACTAATTTCTAACACATACTTTCTTTTGACCGCACAACCCCTCTAACAAAAAAACCTCACAAACTGTCCCTTTGTGCAACGGTGCATGTCATTGATAAACTAAACTAAAAGCAAAGGTGGCATTTCCGTGCTTCAAACAACATATTGCACTAAATATGCAATCTGTGGCTGCACATTTTGCAATTGTTCGTATTGTCTGCTACAAATTTATCTATGCAGATAGTAGAAGCATTACACTTCAAGAGCACGCATACAAAACGCAGTTAGCTAGAACTTTGTCACCGATTTATAGAAGTTGGTTGGAACACATTTGTACGTTACAGCTTTTGGTAGTCATTGACTGTACTTTGAATGGGGAATTTACGTGATATTACTTGGAAATGTGCGAATGATTGATAGTTTTATGAGTTGCATATTGTTTCCGGGTATTAAATGTGGCTTAATAACGCTATAGTGAGCAGTTTGCTTTATTGAAGTTAGAGGTAGAGCCCAGTGTTACAAATTTAAAAAGACCTATATGTGTAAATAATAAGGTATGTAGGGATTTCTTACATTTTTAAATGAATAAATTAGAGACCGAATTTGATGATAGAGAGAAATTGACTGGTAGCTTATTATAATGAATACATTTATATACTACCTAACCCAATTTTATAATTTAACACTTTCTGATGATCGGACAATGATCACACTATGACCATGTGCGGTCATTAGTGAGTCCTTGGCCTATAATTCAGCGTAACCACCGACATCAGCCAGTGTACGGCTGCCCTAACGCACAACTGACGCGTAACGACCATTGTGACGTAATGCATAGATATAATATGGCCTATTTTTTGTAAACAAAACTTTTGAAGTACACCTATAATGAACAGACTGTGATCGATGGATACTGCAACCCTAAAAGTAACAAGTTACTTGTTTGCAACAATAAAGCATCAAGGAGCAAAAGTTTAGTTAAAGCCAAATAATCTAATCGTCACCATCTCTCTTTTTTCAATTGCTAAGTGAAGGCACTTAATTTAACTATATCATCGTGTTTTGTTTACATGCTTCGCAGAACTTGCGTCATTCTTGAAGCAATTGATCAATTTCACTTTCGTATGGGCTTCTCACAGCACCCACGCCCCGTTTATCATCGAGACACCTCAGTGCCCAGAGTCCACTAAACGGCGCCTAGGAGCGCCTGAGACTATGGCGAGACGAGAAGCGATTTAGACATTCAATCATTTGTCGTTGTTAAAAACCTTTTTCTGCAGGTACAGGTCGATTCACAAGAGCTGGCGCGGCTTTTGTATGCAGCCAGTGCTTATTTCGTACTAAATTCGCGCTAGCTTTTGTGAATCGACCTGTACCTATAGACCTTCTCTACTCATTGGCAATAACATGGGGCATATAAAAAAATCTGACACTACTCTTTTCCTATACCGATTGGGTTGAGTGGGATATTTATAGGTGGCACGTCTGATGGCTTAAGTTATATGAATCAATACAACCTGATATCGTTTAGAACAAGAGAAAAGGTGGAAAACGTAGGTACTTATAAAATTATACAAATGAACAAAATTATTGTAATTTATCTTTTTAGTTTGTATTGTAATTTATCTTTTGGTGTGCAATAAAGTATGATTGTATTGTATTGTATTGTATTGCAATCGAAAAGGTAAAGATATGGAGCTTATCTACTCAGTATTTCTGCCTTCCTATATCTAAAACTAGACTAACCTCTATACAACTCCATAGAGGTTAGTCTAGTTTTAGTCATAGGACGGCAGATTTAATGATGAACATGCCCATAAAATTATATGTATCAAGTGCCTTAAAATTTTTCAAGAAGGTGTTTTGTAGGTACCTACTACTTAGTACTTAGCTAAGTAGTAATGAATACAATTTCCATCCACATAATAACTCTCTGTCAGTACCTAGGTACCATCCAGAAAATATGCAAGTTTGTGGCATATTTATTTCGGTAAGTATATAAGGTCGCATACAGCTTGCGATTTTGTCAAAGAAAAACCCAACAAATCGCTGTCTCTCCGTCTAACACTGTCACTACGCCTTACAAGGAAATTGCACACAAGAATTTACTGCCCTTTTCGCCACAGAACACTGCATTTAGTGTGAAATACTACTAATGGCCGTATACATCGTAAAACAACTAATTTGTGGTCAAACTCGAGTCGTAATGCGTGTGGTCAGGTGTGGTGTGAGATTTATTGACGCTATGATCGGATTGACTGACTGATTGATTTGGCTATTTGACAACAAAGCTTACGAGAATTTATATTATAGGAATATGTTTATTTAGAGAAACATGTTGTAATACGCTAATTTATAACTATTATAAATTAACGTTTTCTATCGTTTCTTCGGGCTTGTCTCACCAGTACCAATATTTGGTGACCTGGGAGTTCTAAAAGCTATTAAAGTTACTCTTTAATGTGTTAATGTTGTATTTATTTTCATAATAAAATTCACGATAATTTCAATTGATATACAGAGTGGAAATTCTTTGCAAATAAATGCTTCTTATTTTTTCTGTTCAGTAATTGCATTTAGTTAGCTTTTTTGATTATTTAATTATTAGAAATAATGAACATATTTAGTATTTATACGGAGTGTGGCCTGTAATACGAGCAAAAAATTAAACTGTAGATTCTACTCCTCAAATAATAAAATTTTTGTTCAACCACTTTTTAAAAATATGTAGTCCTTAGATTGTCTCTTTTTCATACAAAGTAATTAGTATTTTCAATGTAGGTACATCAAAATCCGTCTAATTGACATTGCTTGTCAAGCTTGTCACCCTACAGATGTAATCAATTTCGCAATACATTGTGTGTTCGGATAAACTTTAAAGTGTGCTAAAAATCAAACCACAAGTTATTTTTAAAAGTCGCTGAATAAAAGTTGTCTAGTTTGAGGAGTAGAACCTACGTTGAACTTTTTTGCTCATATTACAGGCCACACCCGGTATTATTGTTTTTGGCCTCTTATTTTTTGTTTCGTGTATTTTTAGGGTTTCGGACCTCAAAAGGAAAAAACGGAACCCTTATAAGGTCACTTGTTGTCTGTCCGTCTGTCAAGATCCTTTGTCTTAGGAACGCATGGAGGTACTTAGAGACGCGAGGAGTTGAAATTAAAACCATATTACTCAAGTGTTCAGTCTCTTGAAGCTGTGAAAAAATCAAACTTCTAAGTTACTAACTTCTAAGTTAACGTGAAAAAAAAGATACGGCCGGAGGCAAGGAAACCAAAATTCATAGGGTACTTTCCGTTGACCTAGAACTATGAAATTTGACAAGTAATACCGCCTTATACTACAAGTATAAGGAAAAATCAGAAAACTATACATCTTTAATTAAATCATTAAAAAAAATTGACTTTACTACTTTAATATAATATGTACCTACAAATTTGTACGGAACCCTCGGTGGGCGAGTCCAACTCGCACTTGTCCGGTTTTTTTATAATAATTGAGGGAAGTAAACACCAATCTCCGTAATAATAATAATAATGTCACGTTGAAGAAGTTTAATTACAGTTCACAACTTCCTCGTGACTAGTTCGATATCCAAAAATCTGTCATTGTTTATCTGGACTTTAAATGTCCCGTCAAAGAAGTCGGCTCTTCTATATTTAATTAATAATAAGTAACCGAATATCACGACCTCGAGCGCACGCGCTGCGTCGCGTGCTCACGACACGCGTGCGTCGTCGTCGTGACGCAGTGATGTTCGTTCATATGCATTTATGCAATTGTTAATGTTAATGGTAAACTAATAATTATGCATGATTGTGACAAGTTCATGTCCGTGTTGGTTATTAATTGTTTCATTTGTTAGGGTTGTCTATCATAGTAAGACATGCAATTGTATTGCAAATTTAGTAGCACCTGAACATTGACACATGATTTTATAATGAAGGTGTGAATTGTTAACGTAACTACCAGTTGAAAATAAGGAGTCTCTTTTCCAGACAGCATAGATGTGGTGCTTCATTGAAAGTGCGTCTTTTCCGAAAGACCTCAAGATCTTATTTCGTAGACTTGCACTAATATAAACCTTTTTGAAAATACCCTCAACTGAAGTCCTTTGCCTGCTTCCTACGCTTACCTAACAAACACCCATTTCACAGTAAGTATTTACAGAGGAATTAGTTAGCACTTAAGATCCCACTGGGTGGTAGTGGTAGTGTATCCGAAAGGACCCCTATTGTCAAGAGCATCTAAACTAACCATTTCCATTGAAAACTAAGTTAAATAAAACTAACTTAACTATCGCTCAATTACATAAACATTCGTTAGAATTGCGTTGCCAAAAACAGAAAGAACCAGCCAATTAACATTTCTGCACATGGATACAAGCAAATAGGTAATCCTCGTCCATTCGGAACACATACATTTATCTCTCACATATAAAAACAAAGCATAATCGCATTCACAAGCAAATCCTTCGTCAATTGAATATGACATTAAAGCCGTTGTAATACGGACCATAACTTATTAGTAGTAAAACTGAAAGGTCCCCAAATTTCAGAGATAATTAAGTTTAGCATTTATCACGGTTTCCACGTGTAGACGGGCGTTTAGTTATGGGCTTATGGGACGGAATCGCGGGGATTGCTCCTTTCCGGAGGGTGTACTAATGAAGTGATATTAGCAGATTTGGGGATACAGCCATCTATCATGATATTTTAGTATTAAGCTTACGTGTTTTTAACACTTATTGATGATCAACGATTAACTATTTATCAAAGTAATTACAGTACAGTTATACTTTTACATATGTACTTGTTTTTTTGCCTTAGAATTGTTATAGCGTAAATTGTAAAATTGAGGTTTAAATTAAATAGCATATGCCTAATAATAAATGATATTATGTATATAAGAAAGTTGCCCTTTAGCCCTGTGATGAATCATTATAGTATAAGGTTAAAGTATAATAAATTGTTTGAATAGACTAGATTCCCTGGCTTCAAATATATCCGCAGGCAAGCCAGAGCCAATTTGGCTTACCTTTTCTTCTAGAGCAATAGGATTTATTCAAATCGCTTGAAAAATGTTTTGTAAGTCCACGACGTCTACAAAATCTCTATTTTTAGTGTAACCCAATTACTATAGGAAGCAAACATTGTGACAAGCTCGTTACCTGGCAGTTTACGGCCAATTCCAATTTATAGCCGATAACTGTTCACACCCCGTATTTATTGCGGCCGGGGCACGGGCAGGCTGCGCGTTATCACTTACACGTTTGGCCAGGCGCCAAATGCTGGGCTGGGGATGAGATGGGTGTAAACTGTAATATTAAAGCAATGCCACGCATGCAAACCGATATATTCATATCCATAGTGGCATAGCGTCGTATTTGTTGGTAGTCCTGCCTAAGGCATATCTTTCGTGCAAAATAACAAAAATAAGGTGCTTCAATATATTAAAATAGGCAAAGCGGCAGCTCAATTAGTTAAAAGAAAAAAATTCCAAATCGGTCTAACCGTTTTCAAGTAACCGAGGAACAAACCTACATAAAAATTGCTCTTTGTTTTGAAGTCGGTTAAGACTGGAAACTTATTTCTAATAAGAAATGCACGAGAAACTAAGAAAAATACCAAAATCGCTATATGTGTGCCTATGATATTTGAAGAGTTCCCTCGATTTCTCCAAGATTCCATCATCAGATCCTGATTTGGTTGCAATGGATCTACCTCGGCGGTATACCCTTTAAAACAAACAAAGAATTTTCCAGCTAGGTTCAGCCGTCTTCAAGTAATCGGGGAAGAAACCTAAATACAAATTTACTCTTTGTTTTGAAGTCGGTTAACACTAGAAACTTGTTGCTAATAAGAGATGGACGAGAAATTACGAAAAATACCGAAATCGCTATATATATGTGCCTATAATATTTGAAGAGTTCCCTCGATTTCTCCAAGATTCCATCATCAGATCCTGACTTGGTTGCAATGGGACCACCTCGAAAGTCTACCCTTTCAAACAAAAAAGAATTGTCCAAATCGGTCCAGCCGTCTTTCAGTAATCGGTGAACAAACACACGAAAAAAAAAACATACAGACGAATTGAGAACCGTCCTTCTTTTGGAAGTCGGTTAAAAAGGAGATGGTGGGATAAATTGGATGGATTCGAAATTTAGGGGCAAAATCTAACCTGAGGTAAGTAAGGGAAGTTAGAAATAGGAATTAAAAAATCCTGGGAACGATTTCTAGAGAGGTAACGTATTCAGTGGGCATCCGTTGTTTGTTACGGTCTAATGGTTCGCGAGCGAGTCAAGATAAACATGAAGAGAGTATTATAGTTGTTTTCAAGATCGCTCTGTTAGAACCTGTCGATCCCTTTGCCATGTGACCTTCATTCGAATTTCTTCGTCGGATATTAAAAGTTTATTTATTAACATTTGAAATGTACTTACTACCTACATTGGAATATCCATTGCAATATAATAGCAATAGTTTTTCTGAATTTTTGCCTTCAATTAAAATTCATGCACTTAACAGCATAAACGTCACAAGGACTCGGTATGCTCCATTAACCAGGTTATGGGCCTAGTTCTGTAATTTGCTCCTCTGCAGCTTATTTCCGTTTATGGCTCATAACTGCTCACACCAGTATTTATTGGTATATTACGAGTAACACAATACAAGCTGTAAGTTATCACTATCACGTTTCGCTAGAAGTCTAAAATGGCGCATCGGCACCTTCACGCATAAAAATGTATAACTGTGTCCATGAATAATGTTTTGAGGGATCGGAAGATTTTTGATGCAATCAGGACAATTAGGAACAAATAGAACGAAGAAAATACCCTGAATTCATTGTCCGTGAGTGTATAACTAGCATTTACCCGCGGCTTCACCCGCGTTGTTCCCGTTACTGTCCCAAAGGAACTATATACCGGGATTTAAAGAATCCTATGATTCAATCCAGGACTTGGTCTTCTTGCATGCCAAATTTCAGCTCAATCCATCCAGTCGTTACCGTTATTTAGTAACAACATCCAAATATCCAAACATCTAATCATCTTCACAAACTTTCGCATTTATAATATTAGTATAGGTAATTTCACGAAAGTTGAGACCACGCACACAACAACACGGTCATGTAATGACAGCGGGATTTTGAAATTACTGTTCTTTATTCGTACCGATAGCAGGTTCAACAGCGAATTGCAAGATAACCCAAAACGTTAGTTTAAACTATAGCCTTGTGTTTATTACTCACTCATTCATTTCATTCATTCACTTTTTTTGCAATGAGTACTTCATGTAGCTGTGTGTGTAATCATTCACCTCAACTCTCGTGAAATTACCTATAGGATGGTATAATTGTTTTAGGCTTCCTCGATTATCACTTATTGTTATACCTATGTACAATTTCCACAAACCTACGACTAAACTTCTGTCTAAATCTAAATGTCTCTGAGACGTCGTAGGTGAAAAGGAAATGATTTGGAAGTATTTTGCGACCACCTGGTTTACAACCAATCTAGTTTACGATCTGGGAGTGTTCCCTCTCAGCATTTATGACGCATGAGGACGTCAGGTCAAACTTTCACGTCTGGCTATTGGCCCAAAGACTTAAAAACTTAGGATAGGTTGGGACGAAAACTTACTTGGATTATGATCTACTCAAAGTGATAAGGGGTACTCAGTGATGTAAGGGGGGGGGGGGGGGGGCTAAGTAAGTATACTTTATAAAAACTAAATAAAAGAGGGGTCTGTCTAAATTTGAATCAAACGACTTTTCACGTCCTCAGCCTCACAACCCCTTGGACTTAGTACTTAGTTTACTCACTAAGTACTTACAAGTTTGCATTTGGTACACCGTTCCGCAGTGTTTGGATTCATCTGATTGCTTTTAATCCGCAGTTTGCAATTATACAAAAAGGTAGAGTCGGCGATAAAAACTTGTCTCAAAAATAAAATTGGTGACAGAAACTATGCTATTCTACGTTAAAATGCATCGATTGAAATCATCGAATTAAGCATTCCGTTGTTCTCCCGTGTCACCGAGTAAATCAAATCAAATCGTATTCGAGGCACGCCCAGAAATAATGTCCCCGTGTTTTCTCACAACTCTACGACACGCAATTTGTCTATGGACTTTTTAAAACATGTTCCACGTTACGAAACTAAATAAAATCACGTGTGGCGGCAGCTGTGGCCAAAAAGAATTAGTCAGACTTAATGTCAGCATTCGTATTACTTAAACTTACCGCAAACCGTCGAAAAATGCGATTTTTCACAGTCCAAAAAGAAATATTCGGGGCATAGACAATCTACCTTTTTTTTCCCCTAACTTCTTCATGTTGTTAACGCGGCGTTGCAGCTATTAATTCATATTAGTGTTCTATTTTTGAGTTCGAAAAATGAAATGTTTTAAGGAAGCAGGAAAGGTGATAGTGTATCGAGGTGTTCTTTGAAATTCGAACGCGTTTCAAAAATGCTAATTGGTGTTAGTTTTCTATCGCTTTCTCGTTGTGAAACAAAACAATTACACGAAAATAATGTTTGTTTTGCTCCTAAGTAAATAAATCGATATGTATGTTACTGTACGGTAGGTACCTACGATGAGGATGACCTGACAAACAAACCTCGCTATAAGCCGTAGTAGAAATAAATTAAAACGATCTATTATATGCATCTATCTTCGGTATTATGCTGATTTTCCGCCGGGGAGCCGAAAAGCGTGACTGTTGGCCTGAGAGAGGTGAAACACAGTGTCCGCATACAAGCAGTATACGAGCCAGTAGTTCCCTTTGTGGAAACTAGGAATATTAAGTTCGGTTAGACCTGTTACAACTTAAACTTATTCCCTCATATTGTACTATACTTACCCAGCATATTGTCTGTTAACAACCAAATCCGTTCCGTACTACCGTCGAGCAAAAAACGTCAAAATACACGTTTCTTTTATGGTGGTTGCTTTTATTTTTTTATGTTTTTTTTTGTTATTTGTTGTTACAGCCGCAATAGAAATACACATTCTGTGAAAATTTCAAGTCTCTACCTATTATGGTTTAAAAGTTAAAACCCTGTGACAGACGGACGGACGGACAGTGGAGGCTTAGTAATAGGGTTCTGTTGGCACCCTGTGAACCCTAAAAATCGTTACCAATTCACAATTTCAGTCGACACGCACAGATACGTATTTGTTAATTACTTAGTCAATTTTGGCTGTCAACTAAAAATTTGACATAGAGCAGCAGAAACCCCTACTTACATCAAGCATTATTTACATTAAATGTTGCGTAATTAAATTACCTATATTGCAGGGTATGAAGTGACGCATCCCAGTTCTCCGACACTTCGAGCTCACATGTACCTAAACTCTCCTTTCCAGTGTTTAATGATTATAATCATAATTACAATGATATTCCGTATCGCGACTAAAGGCATGAGTACATTTACACAGCGGATCTATGTATTCGAAAATCGTGTTCCAAGAACATAATACCACTGCTTACAAGGAGTACGCAATTAATTAATCACAAGAAGTCATAAAAGTGAAAAGTTGTCATGCTGTCGCAATGCGGCGACTGAGTGCAGGGTCTATTGTGGCCCTGAATAATGTTAAGTGCCTCGCTATACTGCGCCCGCGCAACTCCCTATAAACAATTTCGCGAAATAAATCCTAGAGCCGTGTGCGATTTGCAGTCTGCTCGTATCGCATTGGCTTATACTTTTGTCCCACGTTTCGTCTGCATATATTTGCAATCAGGACGTTTTTACTAAAAGGGCAATGCCACGTAGACATCGAATGCTAACAAGCTGAAAAGGAATACACACATACACAGCTGCACATATTAGTTAGCTCTTTACCAATAAGACCGCCTGTTGTTTACCTTTATCTGCTCATAATCTCCTTGTCATTTATATGTTCTGTATTTTGAAGTGAGCACTAGAGTGCTTGACCCACTGTATTGTATGTGGGTATGTTATTTGACTAGATGGGAATATCTATTTTTGGCTTCTAAGCTAAACCTACAGTAGGTATAAACAAATTCAGTTAGACTGAAACAATGTATTTTTTAATCGACTCAATTATTGAGACAATAAACACAGATTATCCCTTAAAAGTCTTAAAACTCGTAGAAATATACGTAATGTAGGAGCCAATTTTCAATAACCCTACTACAGTGGAATCCGCCGGTACCGATAGCATCGACGGGACACGAGCCGTTGCCAACCGTACCGTCTAGTAATTGCTATACCTACTTATGCCTTTAAAGGGCTTTGTGGAGCATGTGCATGGTTAGGAAAAGTTCCTAATTTTGTAAGCGTCACGATATTTTTTGTCCTTATATGGTTCACCGAATGACTTTCACTTTGGCATCATTTATAATAATAAGATGAGAGTGAATTTGTTTCAGTTTCAATAGTTAGGTAAGTGACAAGATAAGCACTTAAATATATTACGTTAGGTCCTATAGTGTTTTATGCAACAGTTCTATAAGGCGGTCTTTGAACAAGACGTATGGAGTGCTATATAAGCGGAAGGCATTTTAGACAAAAGTATACACGGTTGCATACTATAACTTACCTAAACCTACTTTTAAATAGGTATTGTATATTTCCTTTACATAGGCAGGGGACTGGCATCAATCAAGAGCGCAACAGCGACGATGTGACGAGACAACTCTAGCGACATCTAGTGGCAAGTAGGAAATAGCCAGTGACTGCTGTGGCAACTAGCAGAACTAAATTCTAGGACTAGATCTATAAAGCGAATTAATTATTTGCAAATTAGACAAAAATACTATTCAAACGTTTTCGATAGTATTTAATAAAATGGATTTCAACAGATTTACTTAAAAAATAACTAGAAAGTCAAAGTCAAACACTAATGCTAAGCCCTTTAACACCTCATATACACTCCACTTGCACGCCAAATAAAGTATGCTGGGGCTTGACGTGCAGACCTATAGCACCGAAGGTCCCAGTCAACACTTCACACGAAATGGGGGAGGTATTAGTCCGTAGGCGTTTGGGGATAGAGTCGAGACAACGTGACGCTGGACTCTATTCCCGAGCGAGTCGGGCATGCGCATCAGGACCGGCCTGGTATCCAATGAGGATCTCCTACCTCCTACTTTACAGTGATATCATGACTTATTCATAACTATGACAACACACACAAATCATAGAAATTGTTATAATCAGCGTGTAAAAGCACATTAAAACCACATTTACATACTAACAAACCAATTAATTAAATGATATGACTAATTAAGTGTAAATCTATTAGCTTTGGAATGGTGTAATGCCAACATTATAGACGTTACATTAAGCGTAGACTAAATAACTCTCGCGCGTAATATTTGAATGGGGCTCATTTATTTTGTCTATAGTTGCGTAATATTGGTAATATCATCGTAAGGAACGTCGTCCAGAAAGAAGAAGGAGATATGAATGTTTAGTCGATGGATTAACCAAAATTGGTTCTCATCGTTAAATGATTTAAATAGTATTTCAATAGCGTTTTAACTTAGAAGACACTGAACTTGAATCCTATATTGTAATAGTTATTGGTTGCAAGTTAAGTGATCCGGGGGTTAAATGTAACCAGGATTAGAAAATCAACGCCTCTTTAAAGAAGAAGATATAAATGTTTAGTCGATGGATTAAACAAAATGGTTCTCATAGTTAAATGATTTAAATAGTATTTCAATAGCGTTTCAACTTTGTAAAAGAAGACACTGAACTCCCATCCGATATTGTAATAGTTATTGGATGCAAGTTAAGTGATGCGAGTTAAATCTAACCAGGACTGAACCAGGATTAGAAAATCAACGCCTCTTTAAAATGTACAATATAATACAATGCAAATATATTTTTATGCCACACCTGGCCATAAAGTGGCTTTTTCCGCACGCTGCGCGTACGGAAAAAGCCGCTTTCTGGCCAAGTGTAGACATAAAATGATGTACACAACACGGGAGGTAATAAAGAAAGCCCTCGATCGCATATTTACGTCCCTCGCTTGCAGCTCGGGCCGCAAACATCTGCGATCTTGGTTTTTCTTTGTTTTACCACCCTAGTTGTGTAATGTACTATATTGCACATCAAAAAATAACATGCTACGAAAAGCGGATAACGTAATTTAACAATTTAAAATTTAACAGTCTTATCACTAAAAAGCGACCTCTTCCAGGCAACCTTTTAAAATTATCTTTGTGTACCATAGAAAATTACATTAGTACCTCTTTTTTACAAAAAAAATCTGGCTGCCGTTTTTATGAACTGTTTTTTATATATTACCTACCTATTTCTGAAAATATTTGTAAATTAATAAACTATGTAATAGGTAGGCCTGAATATTATTGCAAATAGACGAGGAAAGATGATATGACATTTGATAAGACAAGACAACTTCTTTAAAACTATACTGGAAGGAAAGATAGAGGGAAAAAGAGGTAGAGGAAGACCTAGACGCAGTTACATGGACGAAGTGAAGGAAAAAGTTGGTGTCGGGTCTTATCAAAATGTCAATAATCTGGCAAGATTGTAAACTACTCCACCGACAAGATTGTAACTATTAAATTAATGATGAATAGGTACGTAATTACCTAGGTATTTAGAAACATCGTTTCTAAGTACCTAAAGATATTCTAAATGGACAACCAGCTTTAAGTTCTGTTTATTTATGTAAAGATGGCTGCAAGCAATGTTATTGAGAACGCCTTCGTGATGACAAATGAATTAATAAACTCGTGGTCGAATCGTGCTCGCTAAGGGCCGCTTCACGATGGTGAACAAGTAACTCATTTATTGTTTTTTATTTATTTCTATGCCAATGCCAATGTTCATATGTATGTATGTGTTTTTGTGGAGTGAAACTCCTAGAATGTATAAAACCTGCAACAAATAAGCATCGCTAAATCGCCATAGGAGCAGGAAAATTTTTAGACATTATTAATAATAATTCAGTTCTAGTTTCTTAGTTTTAGTTTCATTTTTTCTTAATTTTCGTTTAGTAAGTAGTTTTATTATATTTAAGATTGTATAATTATTCGCTATAATGGTTCCAATAAATGTTTAATCGCTTAAAACCTGCAAAACATCGAATTAAGATTGGAATTGTATATTATAGGTGGGGGGTATACGTAAGTAAGTCACGGAGTGCCACAGAATTTTAACTAGATATGCTTTGTCTAATTACAAGAAAGTCTGCAAAATGTCGCGGAGGCAAGGACGTAAACTGAAACGTCAAGTGCGTTGTTATAAATGTATGAACATTGTTCTTGACTGGGGTATTGTTCTTGAAGTGTAGCTTTTGTAAGGCTACCTACTTCTGTTGCTGTTAACATGCGCCTAGGCAAATAACGTATGAGAAAGCCGGCCAAGTGCGAGACGGATTCGAACACGAAGGGTTCCCTACCCCCGTCGAGCAAAAAGACGCCAAGAACACGTTTATTCCTATATAGGGAACCCTTTTTTAGGGTTCCGTAGCCAAAATGGCAAAAACGGAACCCTTATAGTTTTAATTCTTAACTTTATTTTGTTTATCTATATAATTTGTTGTTATAGCGGCAATAGAAATACACATTCTGTGAAAATTTCAAGTCTCTACCTATTATGGTTCAAAAGCTAGAGGCCTGTGACGGACACACGGACACTACAGACATCATATCAAACTATAAAATAAAACATATTAAACGTAATTGATTCCGTGGAATAAACGATGACCCTCTTTATGTTGGTATGGAAAATCGATCGACTCTGATCACCTTAAACTAAATTTGTGTAATGATAAACATATGTTGAGCTGCACAACCCTCCTATAATTCAATACCGCCTCAATTCACATGTTGTCACTTATTATCTAAGTGAACCTAAATCTATTGAACCTTTATACAGTAGTCGATTTTTTTTAGTTGTTTACGAGTATATTTCAACCTCGGCAAAATCAGTCTTCAGTGATCAATGTGATCATATCAGAGTCGTTTTCATAAAAAGATTTCCGTAATTTTGTGTAACGAAAGTTACCATACAATTTATAATAGTTAACTTTCGTTACACAAAGGAAATAGTTAACACTTGGTTTAATAAAGCCCTAACTACGGACATCTTTTTTTGGAAACTACTCATCGTATAATCTAATTATTTTGCATGCCAGTTGCTGGTAAAGTATGTGAATGTAAAACGTCCAAATAATGTAAAACCCATCTTTATGTACCACATCAGTAAAGTTTTTGCGATCCGATTAAATAAATAAATCTGTCAGGTTTCTATAACTAACAGCGTCACCAAGCAGGTTAAAGTCAGACATTACATGAGAATTTGGTAATTGACTTTACATTTCGATGCAACTAGCGTACGACATGGTTAGATTTTAATAGCATAAACTGATTCTTATTCAAACTGTGAACGGACCCTTAACGGACTCGTGTCCACCATTCTCCACCAAATGCATATTAAGCGTCTTAATTTGTATTCCATTAACCAAACTCCATTCAGACTTCTTGTTAGGAAGCAATTACAATTACGTAACATACTGTTTTATTTTAGCTGTGGCTTTAAAAGATTGTTTCCACGTGTGACAGTTATAACTAGTTAATTAAACTTTAATACGTTCTTGCGTAATATTTGATTTGGTGTATGTAATTAAGTTTTTAATTAATTTTTGAGATTCCATTTTGTAAGTTTACTTAGTTGAATATCTTTATAAAGAAAATAAGAACGACCTCACACTATTTCAACATTTTGCTGAAAAGTCGGCTAACCACATGTTTTCCTTTAGTTATCTTCCTAAAGTTCTAGGTGCAAAATAGTTGACATTTGCTATTTTATGTTTAAAACGCTTGGAACAAAGACCTAGAGCTAGGGCCTAGGCGGAATTCCGACGCTGTCGATTAGTAGTTAACAATATCTACATGAAATAAATTAAACATGGAATTTAATTTAGTGTAAGTATAACTTATTACATAACTTTTTGTGCTAAACTCAATTTAACGGTTCATAAAAATAAATTATTGAATTGGGCAGAAAAATAGCCAAATACGATGGATATGAGCTCATGGACGAACTAATACCACTCCAGAGCTCGAAAACCTATCAAATTCAATTCATTTGTTTGATTAGCCATGAATGCAACATTAGTATAACAGGATATAGACGTGTCCCACGCCACGACGCGGGGATTACCGTGCATGCCCCGTGTGCGTCTACGCAACCCTGCGCTTCGTACCAGAACGACGCAACTCACGACTGTTCGTTACGCATGGGGCGAATTCTTCTCGATAATGCTAAGATCCGTGCCGCCGTCTCCATCGTTCACTATGTTAAAGAAAGAGACACAAGAACGATTTCACATATTAAGAATTGCTACGATTGTCCTAACAGCATCGATGCGCCCTTTTGTAAAGGCGTGCAAAAGTGGTGACAGCCGGAATTTAGATGTTAACGATATTAGGAATAATAGAGCGGTAGAATGGCTTGGACTATTTTCGGATTTTCTAAGGTTTTATGGTTTACGTGTTACGTGTAAGTTTTATGAAGAATAAAAGGATATTAAGACACTTGGCGACAACACTTCGTAACAGACTCGAGTTTAACATAGGTACACTACACACTATGTATGTATGTGTTTATTTATATGGGAACATTGTTGTAAATTAATGCTTACATTGACAAATCTCTGTTTCTATAGATCTTATATTTTGACAGTATAAGGAAACGCCTGCGTTTCGCTTCTTTCTGATAATCTAATGGTGCTTTAAGTACCTACGCAAGTTTACACCTAAATTCAAAATTTCTGTTGTTTAGTATAGGCAGGTATGAAACTATGTCGATTTATAAGTAAAATTGACACTTAATATTTATTTATTGTTCCTAATAAAATATAAACACCTATAAAATATTATCTCTAAACGCTCTTAGCTCTACATAAATCACTTGAAACATGCCATTTCGTTAAATCGCTAATAGAGCATTTGGCACGTGACAAACAATGGCTAGAAGCGCCTTAACTTGCACAATACTAAGTGATGACTACACCCTCCACTTCACACTGAGGGATTTAAATGTGAATAATTTGATTTATAGATTATGCTTAGCGACAGATGTGCCGTTTATATTTATTACTATTTTATATTTATTTTAAGTCCCCATAATAAGTAATAAGTAAAATATCATTCAAATTTCAATTTGATTGCGTTTATTGGTTTCTTTTCTCAAACTGTAAAGTCTTACAACAGTGGCATTAATCTTTTGATGTTTATTATAAGACAGACCTGACTACCTAACGTGGTCTGTGTGATGATGTACTTAACAAACATCAGAAAGTTAACGGCTTCAGTAAAACATGCAGTTTTACAAAATTAACTAGCTATAAAAAAGGAGTCTTCATAAGCATAGCCAGTTAGTAGTACTTACTCGTAGAAAGGACTTATATCTAGTAAGGACTGACCACCGCACATGGCTCAAACTCAATTTGCAATATTTGAACCGGAAATACGGACAAAAATATTTAGGAACGATCTAAGCGCGTAAAGAGATATATAAATAGCTTGGAATTAATTATAATAATGTTAGCGCACATGTACCGTCGCGAGTCAAGCCCCCGCGCGGGCAACCATTGACCTGCCGAGAACCTTGACCGGTTACCCCTGCAATTGTTATTCAATATTACGTCGTCTAGCTCAACGATGCAGTGCGATTTCTAGAAACTAGGCATACCTATGTTTAGTCTTCCCCTGCAGTTGGAAGTGACTTCAAAGTATGTAGGTACCTACTATAAAGAAGCAACAGAACGGATTGGCCAGAGAAACAGGGTTCATTGGCATAAAGACATAATTATCCCTAGCACAGTTTAAAAAAACCTAACAGTTGGTAAACGTCCATACGATTGGGTGATACGGTTGCCTATGTCAGGTGTGTATTTACGCTTCATCTGCAAGTACATCCAATCGTCCGTCTCGGATTGCTTTGCATGGCGATGTATTGTATGCAATTCGGGCTCGACCGTCCCGTGTCTCACCCCGCGGTCCCCCGCGCTTGCTCTGTCTTAACGTTACCGTCGGTCGACTAGTATGTTTCTTAAGAGGAAAGAGTAAGGTGGAGAGAATTGAAAATTTGGTATTTGTAAAATGTGTCGCTGTCCCGCACTATCCGCCTCTCCCGCCCAGAGCGCGATAGAGACAACTGCTTGGACCGAAAATACCTTTTAAAATTTCATGAAAACAACGTTTCGTAGTCCCCTGATTTCTTCCCCAAAACTTAACCTATTTAACTAATTTTTTCATTAAACATTAAAGAAAGGCTTTGGCCGTGTTCCTATGTTTTCCTTTTTTTTAATAATCTAGTCAAATTTGTTTTCTGGATGTGTGAACACAGCGGAAAATCTGGCATTTTTTTTAGGTTTTTGAAGGTAAATATCTCTTTTGAGAATCAATTTATCGTAAAAAGGAAAACATAGGAACATATCAATAGTAGCCATAGATTTTTGGACAAAAAATGATTGCTCTACTGGCATTATCCAGGGAGGATACAGGGGACTACGTTTGTATGGAAAAACTGCCCTCCTGTTTCCTCTTAAGGTGGTTTTCTACCGGCAGGGCAAGACGACAAGCGACGCCGATTGAATTGAAATTTGTAGGCAAATTTTCAATCCTCTCCTTGCGCATCTTAGGAGGATTGAAAATTTGCCATACAAATTTCAATTCAATCCGCGTCGCGTCACCTTTAGACCGTCTTTAGTTACAGCAGAATTTCTTAATCTTTTTTGGTCACGAACCCCAAAAACCTTACAGACCCTTTCCGAAAATAATCAGAGAAAAAGAAAATCAAGGGCACAGACCCCCGGCTTTCCTATCACGGACCCCTAAGACCACGAAACCCTGAGTTACAGCATAAAACTAAAGTTCAAGCACTTCGCAATCAAAACAACAGCATGTTGTGTGACGTCCCGAAACCGCGTCCGCGGAGGTCGCACGTGCGACGCTTCCCACGCTCCGGGCCGCGGGAGGCGACGCGACACTATTATAACTACTAGTATTTTAACCATCTGATTCTCTTTAGGTGTATAAACAAGGCCTTACGTTATATTGTCTTCGGTTTCCGCAATGATCTCTTATTGTAATAAAACACCCGCGACCACGAACGCTGAAAAGGGTTACGTAACGTTGGGCCTTAAAAAATAAAATAATATACGCGATTTAATCTGTTTATAGTACATTATACAACTAGCGTGGTAAACCAAAGAAAGGCCGAGATCGCAGATGTTTGCGGCCGAGCTGCAAGCGAGGGACGTAAATATGCGGTCGAGGGCTTTCGTTATTACCTCCCGTGTTGTATAATGTACTATAAACAGATTAAATCGCGTATATTATTTTATTGTATGTACATCATTTTATGTCTACTCTTGGCCAGAAAGCGGCTTCTTCCGTACGCGTAGCGTGCGGTAAAAGCCATTTTATGGTCAGGTGTGGCATAAAGTTGTTTTATTACAAGGTCTTACGTTCATTATTCACCATTTTGCAGAATACGGACATATTTATATATAGATAAAAAAATAGCTTTTATTTCTTACAACGATATAACAGATTGAAAGAAATAGTATTTTATGCAACAGTTGTATAAGAAGGTTCAAAAAATTCGAATTGCGTGAGTTGCGATACGAGCCGCGAATGCGGCGAGTATCGCAAATAGAGACGCAATGAGCGTTTTTTGACTTAATTATACAACGTTGCATATAATACTTTTTCTACGACTAGGTTAAAATATAAAATACATGGACGTCACGCGTGTCTCGTCCGGTCTCTACGAGTGTGTACAGCCGGCATGACAGTTGTGTCTATGGTAAACTTTTTTTTGATATGGCTGGTGACACGATGTGACGATAATTAAAATACTTTTTTTTTATGTTGGCATCAATTAATTTAATTCGGAAAGTTTTGTTTTTCTTATGAATCGTAGGAATTTAATTGTTTGTTAAGTTGGTAGTTGTGAATTTTTATCGTGAAGTTAAAATTGAGCGCTTAATCCTTGACCTAAGTTTAACCTAGATTTAGAAGTCTGTGGATGCTAGCAATAACGTAAAGTGACTATAACGACACTAGTGCTGTTATGGGGAATAGAGTATAGACTTCTCTGAACTCATATTATGTATGTTCTTATATTAGTGTTCGTGACCAAGTAAAAGACAGATAACAGTACAGGAGTAGAAAAAATACAATAATATGCACTTATTTACTAAAATTTATAGTTAGGTAATTTATAGTTACTGAATTTGTTTTTTTTTAGTTGCGTTAGTTTTAAAAAACAAATTCATAACATATTTCTTAACAATAATCTTAAAACTAGAATTTATATATTATGTAAGAACCCCTCTACAGGTGAAGGCCTCCTCCAAAGATAGCAAACCCTCTCTTGATAGAGCTTTTTGAGACCAGTTATAACCATCTATTTTTCTGATCTCGTCTTCCCATCTTGCAAAAGGTCTTCCTTTTTTCCTTTTGCCTTCGAGGCCTTTCCATGTTGTAACCCTTTTGGTCCACCTCTGGTCCTGGAGGCGCGCAACATGGCCTGCCCACTTCCAGCAGAAAACTGATATTTCTATATAAATAAAGCAACTGAATATGAACTACTTCCAAATGTTACTATAGTTATGAGACCACACTAGTTTTCTGAAAAACAAGTTAATCTTAAGGGCAAACACTTTCATACTACTTATAACAGCAAAGGAGAATCGGATTATCGTAATCATCGCCAAATTCGTAAAGGCGGCTTAGGGTGACAGTACCTAGCTGGAATCGGTATGTTATAAATAGCTCGGAGAAAAGAAATAGTAGGTATGTTGTTTTATCCGTTAGGAAGATAAAAATTAAATTTAACAAGTGAATAAGGAGAAATTGTCATTGGCAGGAGGGGTCAACGCAAAGGAATCGGCACCCTGAACTTGACTTCCGCGATCTTTGGGCCAGTACCGACATACATAAGATAAATAATAAAACAAGTATGATAGAAATATAGCCCGTGACCTCTAGGTTTGCATTGAATAAAATGAAATGTACTTACGTAATGGTTTTTAGTCATTTTGCGCTAGACGTTTTAGAATTAACCTTATCCTCATTTTTTCTAAGTGTTAAATTATGACAGGTATAATTATTTTCGTATGCCTTAACACTCGCATGAATTATTAAGGACGCGTACATGAAGCTAAGATCCTGGTTATTCGTATTATACTGTGACCCACCGCCACCGATGTCTGACTTTTGTTTTGAACCTAGCCCTGAATGTTGAAATTGGAGTACCTCCTCAGCGGTATGGGCCAATTTTTAACCGACTTCCAAAAGAAGGACGGTTCTCTATTCGTCTGTATGTTTTTTTTTGTATGTTTGTTACGCGATTACTCGAAGACGGCTGGACCGATTTGGCCAATTCTTTTTTTGTTTGAAAGGGTATACTTCCGCGCCGGTCCCATTGCAACCAAATCAGGATCTGATGATGGGATTTTGGAGAAACCGAGGGAACTCTTCAAATATTAGGGGCACACATATAGCAATTTCGATAATTTTCGTAGTTTCTCGTCCATTTCTTATTAACAATAAGTGTTTAGTGTTAACCGACTTCAAAAAAGAACAAATGTTTATGTAGGTTTCTTCCCAGATTACTTAAAAACGGCTGGACCGATTTGGAAAATTATTTTTTTGTTTGAAAGGATATACTTCCAAGGTGACTCCATTGCAACCAAATCAGGATCTGATGATGGGATCTTGGACAAATCGAGGGAACTCTTCAAATATTAGAGGCACACATATAGCGATTTTGGTATTTATCTTAGTTTCTCGTGCATTTCTTATTAGAAATAAGTTTCCAGTCTTAACCGACTTCAAAACCAAGAGCAATTTTTATGTAGGTTTAATATGAAAACGGCTAGACCGATTTGGATTTTTTTTTCTTTTAACTAAATAGACTTAAGTTTATTTGGTTAAAACAATATTTTTACAGCGCCACTAAAAATTTAAAAATAAAGTAAATTTTTAAAACAAAAAATAAAAACCGATTTCCAAAAACTTAAACTAAAAAGCAGAAAATAATATGTATGTATTACCCCAAAGAAATGGATAATCAACGATTCATTTATACATATACAGATATTTATAGTTTTTAAGCTGTTATTTTTAGCTAAGGAGCTCATCATAGTCATAGTCATAGCCAGCTTTGCAATAGTTGATTATCCATTTCTTTGGGGTAATACATATTTATTATTTTCTGCTCTTTAGTTTAAGTTTTTGGAAGTCGGTTTTTATTTTTTGTTTTAAAAAATTATTAATTAACCTATTTTCTCTGATCTAATTCCTACTGCCATATGAGTGATTACACCCCATTCTCCTGTTGTTGTGAAATATGATACAATTATTTGGTCAAAATATTCAATGTCATTTATACAAATAAAACAGTTCCTTGACTAAGGTACTGACAGACAACTAAGACACATTCTAGAGAAATACGTAGAGGTGAACAAAGTAAGGATTTTTTGAAATTATTATCGGGAAGGAACGGGGGATAGTAGTTTGCATGAAAAAGTTAAAAGGTCGCACAGACGAAGTCGCGGGAAGGCATCTAGACTATAAACAATAAACAGTGCTTTCAGTGTTTTGTTACTTTCAGTGCCTTTTCGGAAGTACTATTTTCTTAAAAGCGGACGGCATGACCACAAGTCATAGTCACAAATATTTATGTACATCTGATGCTAAGTATATTTTCTTTTGTAGATTCTATTTCTTTTCCTTTTTACCCGACTGCGGCGAAGCGCAAAGGAGGGTTATGTGTTTGACCTGTATGTATGTATGTATGTATGTCCGTTCCTGTGTCCGCTCGTAACTACTCAACGGCACATCCGATTTTGATAAATGATACATCATTAGATTCGTCTTGATGGTGCGAGTGTCACTGGGTATGAAGTTTGTTAAAATAAACAAAATGGCGGATTTTATGCAGTTTCAAAGTGCACCGCGGTCGGGTTTTTTTAGTAAAAATGTGGTTATTAAACAGTTTCATTTTAATTAGTTCAAATCTTGCAACTGCTTTTCCAACTATTTTTAATCATACTTAACGGATATTTATGACACTTTGCTTACCTACACATTATTTTTCATGACGATACAATATTCTCATAGTATCAATAACTTAGTCTGATCTGTCCACCTGGACAGAGGAACTCTTTAGTTATACAGCGCATGATATGATATAAAATAAAAGCGTTTAACTTAAACATTTTCTAAGTTAACAGTTTCAACTCTCTTCCTGTCTTAGTCCAGATTATTTTGGGTTCATCTCAACAACAAGCTTAATACCTCATTCAAAGTACCCGGGTCTGTTCACAAGTGTATCGAATCCAGTCAGTACATTGCACATATAGGTCTTAGATCTGGGATTAATCACTCATCCCAGTCTGACCTGAAATTCAGACTCGGCTCCGTTTTAGTATCATCTTCAAAGAGCGCCAATTGCCAGCTTTACGATGTCTACGGATGCCAAATATTCATTTGATCCGTCTTAATTGCTATTTTGAAACTTTCGACAGCTAAAATTCATCCTTAAATTCACACCAATGTTTCGTATAAGTAATTGGGTATTGAAAACGGGTTTCATATATGTTTAACCTCTTTGTTATATGTGTTATCAAAGTGACCAATAAACCATATAGACTCCAAAGCAATATTGGATTATTATTTAGGCAAGAAATTATTTCGAATGCATATGTAACGTTTTTCATAGTATCTTAATAATATTAACATCGCATCCAACACCACGGTCAAACATACGCATAAAAGAATTACCTAAGTCGGCCTTCAACAAATTATTAACTTTTAGATAAATTTGTTACTTAATCCCGTAACTTTGCATGTAACAAATATGTAGTAGAAGCTCCTTTTTATACAAGATTAAGTCTGCTATTTAAGTACAGTTGATTTTCAGAGAGCGAAACTCATTTCATCCTCAAAATTAATCTACCTGTCTAATTAATTACAATTAGGTAGTCATATTTTGCACTTACCGATTACCTAGTACGTATTATCCTAATATCCTGTTTTGTCCTATCCAACTAACATTGTATTTTTATACAATTAAGGTGGACAACAAGCGAACCTACGTATAGTAATGTTATACCTAAACGTGAAAGTTATTGAAGACGTTTGGATGTTACTAAATAACGCGTAACAATTTAACATATTGGGCTGAAATTTGTCATACAAGTAATCCTAGTAAGGAATTCCCTAAGGATAATTTTTAGTCATCTTTTAATCTTGAAATACAAATCTTGGTTTAAAAAAATATGCATTATGACCACGTAACACGTCCAGAATAACTACTAAACTTGGTTAGCTGAGTCAAGCAAAAATGGGTTTTCTATCAATCACCATAAAAACTCTTATACCAGTACCGTTTGTGGTAATGGTACCAATCGGTAAGCTGTATCGACTACATTACAATGTCCTGATGAGTGCGCTTAAGTACAAAAATAGCACAGGATCGAAATAGCTCTCCACTGATGTATCTGTACTGCACGGGAACGCTTACGTTGCACCCGATTTTGAAAATATGTAGATATAAAGAACAGGATATCGACAAAGGTAATTTCAAATGGAGTCATATTATGGTAATTTGGTGATATGAGTCTTTACGATATATGATATCTTGGTAGGTAGATCTTATTTACCGAATCTCTACCAGTGCTCTAGGTATAACGGCATAACTATAGCGTCGTATTAAGTGTTTTTTTTTACCTAACAAAATTAGGTTGCCGATGTAAGAATCCTGCTGGTTTTAACTAATGTCTCTATACTCCCGTTATTTTTTACTGTAGAAATTTGGTAAACAAAAGAATCAGTGGTCGTCAACATTTGTATTGATCAGTGAACAATTTAAAAGTACATGATATTTATTATGTCATAACTACTATTGACAACGGGATATTTACCATGTATGTTTGTTTTATTGAGTTCCCGATATTATTATAAACATACATGGTAAATATCCCGTTGTCAATAGTAGTTATTATGTGAATGACCATGTTAGCTTAAAATCGTATTTATTATGTCGTTTTCTTTGTCCAATATTAATTTATTAGTATGTATACTTTTAAAAAAATTCAACACACTTGCTCATAAAGTGGCTCTAATTTCATTATTCTTAAGCGCGGAACGCAGCTTATTACACACGCGTGCTTTATAATTTGATAAATCACAAAATAAATACAAAAACAGAAGTTCTAAATGATAAGTATATTTTTTAATTCGCAACTGTGTTGTAAAAATGATTATAACGACAACGACGTTTAAAAACCCGACCATTGCTTCAAATCCTCTGCCTCTCTGGGTATTTTATTGTGCAACATTTTATACCAATGATTACAATAATAGGCAAAAAAATGAATTTGATTTTTGCTTATAAATAATGAATAATGTAAGTTAAAGAAATTTGCTATTTTTTGATTGGTTAATTATACAGCGTGTAAGTCTAATACGGGCGATAAATTAAATCGGACATAGTATTCATTAGTATAATCATGAAGTAAAAGGTTTTTTTAAGTTGCAGTTCATTATGACCCCATAATTATTTTTTTTGAAATTTCTCACCTGCAATATACTGTAAACATGGTTGCGGTACGGCGGTACCGAAATGTCAACGTAACTGTCAACGAGCGTTTAACGTGAGTGTGTTTGCATTACATTGCGGGCTGAATTATTTTGTATGGACAAAATTATTGTTGCAACTTTAAGTAAATGTTATCTAATTACCTTCACTTTGTCCTATACTAACCACCGTTAAGAGATTTGCCCGTATTAGACTTACACACTGTATAAATTGTTTACCTACATAAAAATCAAGTTTCACTATCAAATGAAATTAATTACACAATGTTGCCACAAAATGTATCGGCTGTGTGACGGACTTACAGTCCAACTTATCATAATTTGAGTGTAGGTAATCAAAACCAGTGGCAGTGTAAGCTCTTCGTAATGGCCGTCTCTTCATGTACAAGTTTAAATTCCGCGCCGCACTCTTTGTTTGGCGCCACACAGATGTGTTCCCATTTTATTTCATAAAATCAAGTTATTATCGGTTTTTACACGTTGGCAACCCTGCTGCGTTAATTATGGGGCTTTAACGTTGTGTACCTATGCGACATATACAACGTGTCGCCTGTACTAGGAGCAAATAATTAAAATGTAGGTAGCACTCCTCAAACTGAACAACATTTGTTTAGCGATATTTAAAAATAACTTATGTTTTGATTTTTAGTATACTTTAAAGTTTTATGTGTGCAATAAAGAATTTACATACATACATACCTACTGATATTAACGTACATTAAAGATACTCTTTAATTTGTATGAAAAAGAGAAAATCTAAAGAAAACATAATTTTTAAAAGTTACTGAACAAAAATGTATTGTTTGAGGAGTAGAATCTTATCTCATTTTAATTACGTATTTGCTTCTATTACAGGCCACACCCGGTATACAACGAAATGTGTATAACTACGTAGGTAATTGTTACAAAGACAGTACAGAGAAAATTAATACAATCGGTCATGATCTTATATCCACGTTACCAATTTAGCGAGGCGCCCCCAAAAGCTAAGCTTACTACCAACTGATAGCAACCACCATCTGAAGTGGGCACTCAGAAGAAACCGCGCACCAGGCGACAATATCGTTAGTCGCATGTCGACTTTGTAATAGACAATCAGAAAGCCCGGCCCCATGAGTTTGGCAGAAACAAATGAAAGGTCCACTGCAATACCAATTAATGTCCAAAATTATTGTAATTCATTCAATAAAAAAAAGCTATTCGATTACGTACTTTATGTCACACCTGGCCATAAAGTGGCTGGCTTTTATCGCACGCTACGCGTACGGAAAAAGCTGCTTTCTGGCCATGTGTAGACATAAATTATGTACACAACACGGGAGGTAATGAAGAAAACCCTCGACCGCAAATTTACGTCCCTCGCTTGCAGCTCAGGCCGCAATCATCTGCGATCTCGGCCTTTCTTTGTTTTACCACCATAGTTGTGTAATGTACTGTTTTACATTTAGCTACATCAGACCCCTGACATTTATAAAACGATTAACAGCCCAATGGGTCCCATTCTGATAAGTGAAATGAAAATGACGAAAAGTGGGTTATCAGTGTTAAAAATTTTGAGAGAGAACTCGTGAAATATTTTAATTGTCCTCATTAAAGCAATTCGGTATTTTCTATAGTAATTCCTACATTTGCTTGTGTCGTAGTTAAATCACTACAATATAGGCATTTTTAAAGTTTGCATCTTTTCTTTGAAAGTGATTACCTACTGTCCATGTGTGTTAGTTGCGGAGCATCATTCATTTCCAAATTCTAGCTAAATTCACAGGGTACATTTACAACAAATGCTTCAAATAGCATTGCTAATTCGCGTTCCAACATAATTTCCCAAACAATACATCTTGATATTTCCCAACACACGCGAGGTGAATACAAACAACTCTACCCACTTTCCCGTGTCATACAAAATTACTTCATACATGATAGTACAATACAGCGTGATATATATGACATCCGTTAAAACTATCAAGTCATGCAAAATTATACGAAAATGTTGACTCAAGTTAAACACTTCAATGTGGGCGTGGGTTCCGCTACCAAATTGCTTAAAACATAGATGAAATAAGTAGCAGGTCAAGTACTCCAAAGAGGGGTGCTAGACAGGAAACCTCCCAGAGTGTCGGGATTCTTCTCATTCCTCTTGATCCGGTTGATCCACAGGAAAGGGAAGCGTCTCGGCCGGTGCACCCCGTGCTGCGAATAAGCCTATCAGGGGGGTTGGGGGTCCCGCGCCGGGTTTCCTCTGTTAGAAGACTCTCCAGGTGCGGCACGCGAGGGTGGAGCGTCGGGCACGGGCAGTATCCTTCCGACGTCTCCTTTTGGGGGGCACTGCGGGCAGGCACCAGACGGGTGACCTGTGCCGCTGCGTGGTGACGGTGGACTATAGTCCTCTGTGTCCCGTAAACCCTTGTGGGAGCGGGACGTAGAGGACTGGCCCATCGCGGTCCGTAAGGACAGGTGAGGGAGGGACTGGCGCCGGATACACGAACGGGCCTTGTGTGTCTGGTGTCGGTTCCTGGCTTCCCCGGGGGACGGCCCGGTTGGTCGGGGGGAAGTAGGTGAGGAAAGGCACACTCGCCATGGGTTCACCCTAGGGTGGAGGTGCCGGTGATGCCGTGGTGCCATCGGAACCCATGCCATCACCATGAAGGCACAGGTTGGAAGCATCCCAGAGTTTTAGTGGGTAGGCCAATCCCTTCTGGAGCGGAGAGCCCCACATAACCAATGTGTAACATCTGGCTGTCACCCACGATGGCCTTAGGTTATGTAGTGGTATAAATTGTTCTACATATTATATATTTACTATTTGTGCATGCTATTAATCGCGCTAAATATCAGGATTATCTATAACCTATGGACTGTTGTACACCTAGGTGGACTAGGCGCAGAAAAAGGTTTATTTCCCCACGGATCTCTAGCCATAGCTCATTGTTGACTCACGTAAGAATGCCGCGGCATTTCGCAACGGCATTGTGCTCTCGTCGTTGCGATCATTTTTATAATATACGTGCATTTGTGACCCAACTCTGGATAGAGGCGGGTCGGTTTCCATGGCACAACTACCTACAGGTCGATTCACAATAGCTGGCGCGGATTTTGTATGCAGCCAGTGCTTATTTCATTCATACTAAATCCGCACCAACTCTTGTGAATCGACCTGTACATCCAATGCAGGCTTATGATGCTAAGTTTTGTCGATCGATAAATAAATGATAAAGCAGCCTTCACGTTCTAACAAGTATATGTAAGAGTGACGGATGCTTTATCATTTATTTATCTATGCTCAGAGAACTGAGGTTAGGGTTTATGTAAGTTTAGTATAACTGAACTTAGTCATCGCTACTAGCACCGTCAGCATTAGTCTGGCGGGCATAAGATGTCATAAGTCAAAAGAAGTCACAATTAGTTGTGATAGCCCTTGTAAAGTTTTCAGAAAGAACCGCGTATCGTTTGTGAATGGAGATGCATCCTCCGCATTAGTATGCTGCGCTACCAGCGCTGGCGCACGACTCAGATTTACTGTTAGCGCATCTGCCGGAGACAGGCAACAGGTCTAGGGGACAGGCAACATTATTAGGGCTCCGACGATGTTAGCGTGCTCGTATTCCAATTTTTTGCCAAAATGTTTGAATGATCAATGATCATCCACATTAAGTTTCCGACCGAACGAAACCCACAACAACTTCATAAGGCAACAGAAAAAGTATACTGGGTATAGGCTCAATAGTCGATTTTTCGTTTAGAGGAAAACTTTTTTAGCATCAAATGGCTCGTATGCCATTATAATGGTCCATAATGTAATGAAAAGAAACTGAACGTTTACACATCTGGAGGTAATTGGCAGACGAGGATATACATAGTTAGAATACGGCACCGATACACTCATGAACATCACTCTCAGTTAAAAGGGTGAGAACAATCCAGACGAACAATACAGAATAAAATATAGTATGGAAGTGTCTGAAATACTTACACTTATCAGGATATCACGAGTAACATAGTGAGTGGAAGCAGTGGGCGGATCACGTCAGGAAGGTAATCGACCGTGAAATCACTTTCTCACGAGTCTTCTTACATTTGTACGTCCACTAATATGTATTGTTATCTGACAGGACCGGACGAGTTTTCCGAGCAGAAAAACATTTATGTCAGCGGAAATTTCTGGGGAAAATTATATTTATTGAATTAATTGTAATAAAAGAGTTTCGTTAACTTACATGTCGATTGAAACTCAAAGCACAGCCACGCACAGCTTAAAACAATGCAGATGCATGGTGGAGATGAGCTCTAAGAACGGTTTCCCCAAAAATGAACTCCTAAGAAGATAAAATAGAAAAAGATTTGGATAAAGAAGTGGGAAAAACGAAGCCGCGTTCAAGTACAATTTAGTTGCAGTAGTATCCAGATGTACCTATTGTATTATGTTTGCGTACTTTATTAAGTAATTCTTCTGATTCGTAACATATTTATGCTAACAATGATAATTTTACAATTCTTTGCCCAAAATAAGCTGTCAGTGTTCAGAATTCGCTCTCGCCTGATATAAAAGCATTAGCCATACCGTACGTTAATGTACATTTGCCTAAAAAATTGCCACTTATTTTACTCTGAATTTCAAGAAATCAAGGAAGACATTTTCCTCAAGTTCTAGTCTTGACGTGCTAAAATTTGCATACATAAATTGACTATGGTATGAAAAGAAATCACTTCCAATCAGCCATGTCAGGTGAATCATCGTGTGAACCGCGCTATTCCCACTGCGACGAATGACTCAATCGGTCACTTGGCACTCATTATCGTGACACGCTCAATTTCACGCACCATTGTTGGTGATCACCAAATACCGATGGACTGTTTGGTAATTGGTTTTGTTAGCTTTAATGAGGTTGACATCCAAAATTCTAACTCATTTTTTATTACAGGTTTTTACTTGCAATGTTCGGATGTAAATTTGTTCCTGTTATCCGATCTAACTAATTTGGCATACCCACATATGTATATTTGGTCATATTGCAAGACTGTGGTACCATCGAGCTGATATGATGATGGACTTGGAAGATGGCTATAGGATAATCTAAATTACTTACATCAGATAAATCCACTGTGTTTGGGCTTAAGTATTTCATTAGCCTTCATGTAGTTTGCGATATACAAAAAAATTATATGTAGTCAACCATAAAAGCTTGCCTCAAAAACAACAAGTTTGACAGACGCTATTTACTCTAAATTAAACGTATCGCAGTAGGGATAACCACCAAGCACTATTTAAAACTATATGTTATTAACAAGATCGCTTAGAACTTTGGAAGTATAAATCCTATCAGGAATCCCCTTGTTACCCGAAGAATTTAAAGTTATAATGTTTATTTGTCATAATTATCGAAAAAAAAGTAAACCTATTTCTAGTATCACAATGGTTAGTTTAGGTTTGATTTATTTATATTTTATAATAATCCTGAAAAACTTTGCATACTCCACTGCGGGTGCATCTCTAGTACAGACTATCTGATTTCATTTCTTAATAAACCTACACGTTGTCTACTGTTAGGCCAAGACCTTCTCTGCTTACCGCTTTTCATCTCGGCTGAGTATGCACTGTATGTATTCATATTCATTTATTGCGTTAAAATCATGTCGTACACAAAATATTAGTTTTACACATTAGTTAACAAACATTAACCCTGTTAGGGCGCTTATTTTATAAAATTACCGTACAAATACTTTTACAATACAAAACATTAAAAGATTTTGCTAATTAATTATCATATCATTAGGAGATTCATACATCATAAATAAGCAAGGTACCTACTAAAAATTTTAAATAAAACATGTCACAGAGTTTTGTCATTTAAAAACCTCGTCTATAGAATAATAACATTTATTTATCAGTAATGTTTTCAATTTGCATTTAAACCTGCATTTAAAATTTGTTTCCTCTTTAATTGCCTCGGGTATTTATTTGCGACTTGTATACGTCTATAATAGGGTCCAGTTCTGTGTATACTGGTAATTCTAATTCGGATTTGTTGTTCCGCCTTTGTGATTTAGTTAATTTTTTTTCTACTCCTGTACTTCTATCTGTCTTTTACTTGGTCACGAACACTAATATAAGAACATACATAATATGAGTTCAGAGAAGTCTATGCTCTATTCCCCTTAAAAGCACTAGTGTTTTTAAAGTCACTAAAAATACTGCTAGCAGCCACAGACTTCTAAATCTAGGTTAAACTTAGGTCAAGGATTACGCGTTCAATACTAACTTTACAATAAAAATACACAACTACCAACTTATCAGCCAAATAAATTCCTGCGGTTTTTAAGAAAAACAAAACTTTCCGAACTAAATTCTGTGATGCCAACATAAAAAAAATATTTTTAATATCGTCACTGCGTGTCACTACGTCACGCTAGTGAGTATACGTCAAATTAAAAACAAAACGTCTCTACTCTACTCGCCGCCGCGGCGGCTCGAATCGCAACTCACGCCATTCGCATTTTTTGAGCCTGCTTATACAACTGTTGCATAAAATACTATAGTAAATAAATGCAATTTGTTTCTTACAAAGAGTGCTACTTCAAGGATATAAATACAGGGTAGTATTAGAATTTTTAATTTTATAAAATGTGGACGGCAGTTATCTTGCGATCTTGTTTTTATAAGGATGCGGACACACTTCTTCTGCATAACGAAAAGTTGGTGGACGTCTGTGCTGGCTCCCCAGTTTCCCCACAGTATAACGCCGTACTGAAGCCATGGTTTTTTGTTAACGGTGTGGAAATGCTTTACGCATTCCCCCCAAGTATTACCAGGTCCTTTCTCAGGTGCTTAAAAGGACCCTTCGGGGAGGTTATAATAATAATAGTTATTTATTTCGACCGACTTGGATCATAGTGTTAGTAACATTACATTTACGTACTTAAAAATAGTGTTTTTAACGTCGGAAGTGGCCGGAACTCCTCAGGAGCTCGCGGCAGGGGTTGTGGGGGGTCGCTGACATGACGTCTAGGACTTAGGTACTCGGCTATTTTATAACTAACTTTTATGCCACACCTGGCCATAAAGTGGCTTTTAATGCAAAAATACAAGTTTTAAATGATAAGCATTATATTTTTCTTCGCAAGTGTGGTGAAAAGCGTCGTTGACACTCGTGGGCATTGGTCATTACAATCTCGGCTATGACAGCCTTGACTGTAATGAATGACCAACATAGCCCACTCGTATCATAATGTACTATAAAAATAAGGATATTCTACATTCAAATTGAAACAGTGTAAAGTTGACAAGAAAGGATATCGTAGCGCTAGTTCTACCAGTACAACACTTAAACATGGCTAAAAGCTATCAAGCTAAACTGCAGTGACATAGCCTGTAGTAAGTACAAGTATTATCAGTCATTCATTTGAAAATTACATTGAGAGACAGGAAGCAATCTGTACTGAATAACTAAGCCTCATTATTTCATCTTATTACAATGAAAAAAAAAACTCTTGTACTCATCTCAAGCACTTCAATGTAACCGTTTAATTTATCTTGAGAAAATGCCACATTGAACTGTTTCATCATTCATTTCAATTGACTGGATTTTCTCACTGACCGTTCTTCTGAAGAATCATGTAAATGCTGGAATAAATTATACCACCTACGTAAGTTAAGCTGCAAAAAGTTTCATAGCATCGTGCATCAACTATTTACTAGGCGTTCCATTCAATCCAACGTAAAGTACTCACGGCATTTGCAACATTTTAACTGCAGGAACTATAGATTTTGATTTGATTGATTTAGAAATTCCCACACAGAAATGTTTGCGCCATGTTACTAAAAGAAAGCTGCCAAGATTACGTGACGAAAATGGATTAAAAGATCCGTTAGTCTGCTTTAAAGCGCACACGGAACAATGTACCTACCTAAGTAGTACCTATGTAAATTCAAAGTACTACACGTATCAGTACTGAATGAGTACCTAAAGTTATCGACTCAATAAAACCAGATTAACAATGCGAAAAATCGTTTTCGCACGGCGTTCAACAGCGCGAAAACGCTACAATCGTGCACTTTTGTGCACTGTTGGCGATTTACGGGCCTACAAAGAGTTTACAAATTGGTTTACAAATCCTTTGTGCTTTGTCGGTGCTCGATGATCTGTCAAATAAAATTGTAATTATTATGACCGTATTCCCAAGCTCAATCGAATTGTTAAGCTGAGGTCTCACCATGTTTTGCGGCTTAGTTATGTAAAAATGTAGGTATCCATTTGGATACTGCTCCAAGGTAATCATAGGAGGACAGGGAACGTGAACAACAATAATATAATTCACAGATTTTTTACTAGCCGCGAGACCGAAATGGTGAGGTTGAATTTTTATCTGCAATCCTTTCTAAGTGCTTATCTGTATTTTACGCGTGGAACTCTTGTGTAAAATGTCATACTACTAGTTCCATCGATTTAGACTGTGCGTTGTCTATCAGTCACATGAAGCGCTCATTCCCAAAATACCGTATTCCTAAAATACCATATTCTCGATTCGATCTCGAGATTCTCCGTATACCAGATTCCCAAAATAATACATCCACCAAAATCATTTAGACCCTTGCGTAATTTACGATTTTATTTATTTATTTAATCGTATGGCGTCATATACATAAACATTTCTTTATAAAAATAAGAAAACTATAGATCCACATTCAGGGTCCCGAGCCACGAAATTGCGTCGGGTGTTAGCTTGTACAGATCTTCTGGAGAGCCAGAGTATGAGTGCAAAGGGCAGCGCTGTATAATGTGCTCGATAGTTTGGACCTCTTCACCACAGTCGCAGAGAGCAGAGTCCCGCCAGCCCCACTTGTGACGGAAGTAGTTACAGCGCCCGTGACCTGTTCTCAGTCTGTTTATGCGACACCAGAGTTTGCGTGGCAGATTGAAACCGTCTGGTTTAGCCGTGGGGTCTATGGCTTGCAGGATGGACCCAGTCGCATGACTCCACTCGTCCTTCCAACTCTGTCTAAGATCGAAGTCTCTTAACTTTTCCGCTGCAATGCAGACTGGGCGACGAGATTTAAGCCGTTGAGGTGGAGGGCTGCAGAAGAGCTGGTGAACAGGTAGAGACGGTTGCGACTGTATCTTTTCCGTTTCTCTCTTCAATGCTTGCTTTCTGCGGAGATGAGGGGGAGCAATATGGCTTAGGACTGGAAGCCAGTGCACCGGGGTGGACTTAATGGTACCTGATACACATCGCATAGCCTCATTTAATTTGGTGTCAACTTTTTGCGTATGTGCACTTTCTAGCCACACCGGGGCACAGTATTCGGCGACGGGGAAAACCAGAGCTGTAGCAGACGTACGCAGGCAGTCAGCTGATGCACCCCAGGAAGTGCCGCAGAGTTTGTGGAGAATGTTATTCCGCGAGGCAAGTTTGAGAGCTACTTTCTGGAGGTGTTTCTTGTACGTCAGAGTCCTGTCTAATGTCACTCCGAGGTATTTGGGGCAGGGATTGTGCTTCAGTAATTCTCCTCTAAATAAGACGGACTGTTGGTAGTTGGCCAGACGGTTGTTGAGATGGAAACAGGCCACTTCCGTCTTGCTTGCGCTTGGTATTAGGCGCCACGCATAGAAGTACTGATTGAGTTTTTCTAAATCAGATGCCAAAACTTCTTCACCAGACTTGAAATCTCTACTTTGATAGACAAGTGCTATGTCATCAGCGTATATGAATTTAGTTGACTCAGTGGACGGCAGGTCGTGGATGTAGAGATTAAAGAGACTTGGCGCGAGTACGGAGCCTTGGGGTAATCCATTGTTCAGTCTTCTCTTGCGGCTTTTGGAGTCACCCAGGTAGACCTCAAATTCTCTATCGCTAAGCATACTCATGATGATATCGGCGATCTCTCTGCTTGGGATTGTTTTCAGGATCTTATATATCAGCCCTTGCTTCCACACAGTATCATATGCTGCCGTTAGGTCTACAAAAACAGCAGTGGACTTTAGCTGTCTTTGGAAACCAGCTTCTATATGCGTGGTTAGCGCCAAGACCTGGTCTGAGCAACTTCTTCCCCTTCTAAAACCGGCCTGCTCTGGTGGGATCACTGCCTCTATGTATGGTGTTATTCTGGAGAGGATAAGGCGTTCCAGTAGCTTATATGTGCAGCTGAGAAGGGAGATGGGTCGAAAGTGCTCAGGTCGGTCGTCTGTTTTTCCAGGCTTCAGGACCGCGATGACCTTTGTCAGTTTAAACTCCCTTGGTAGACAGTTGTTTTGTAAGACATGGTCGAAGAAAGCAGTGAGCCAGCTTACGCTTACTGGACCCATGGCTCGAATAAATTCGTTAAACATGTTGTCTTGCCCCACTGCTTTACCGTATTTCAGGAGCTTAATGCCATCGGTGACTTCAGCAATACTAAAGGGTCTTGAGAGGTGCTGGTCTGTCAGAGCGTCCCTTCTGGCAGATTTCATAAGTTTCTTTACCTGTTTCGTGAATATTTTGTCCCGCTTTACTCTGGTTACATCCACCATCCGGTTCGCTATAGCATCAGGCTTAATATTTAGATCAGATCTTCGTGTGTGTTGTTTCCCTGTCAGGCGGTGCAAAACCTTCCAGGCCTTCCTGCTAGACCTTTTGAAATCCATGTTGCTTACTGTGGATTCCCATTTCTCCTTCCTATGTTGGTCCAAAGATCGCAGTAATATGGTTCCGGTGTGGTGATCCTCTGTCTGCTGATATTCCTGGTATAAAATTTCACTATCAGCGTTCCAGCCCGGCACATATTCTTTTCTATAGCCTCTAGGGATATTCGCTTTGGCAGCTTTAATAACAAGGTCAACAAATTTGCTGTAGTTTGAGGGGACAGGTTCCAAGTTCGCAGCTGTAAGTTCTGTGTCTAAGGTCGCCTTGAAACCATCCCAGTCAGCGCGATTGAAATTCCACCTGGGCATAGGTATTGAGTTTGCCAATGGTATTTTAAGGCCTATTTCCGTGACGATCGCTCTATGTTGACTATTTGGAAAGTTCTCCATTACTATGCGGGTTGCAGGTAGAGGCTGGTCAAGGTGGTCTTTTGTGACAAAGGTCAAATCAGGGTTGTAGTCTTTGTTCCATCTTGCTGAGTGAAAAGATCCCCTATCCTTGGCGTCGAACAACAGGTGTAGATCACAGAGGTCCGTCCAGAGAGCAAGTGCCTCTCCATTGTCGTCTATGCTTTGATAACGCCAGTCTGTATGGTGACTATTGAAGTCACCAGTATACAAAGAAGGGTGACTGAAGCTTGGTAGTACGCTTGGTGGCCATTTCACTTTTGGTGGTTTGTACACGTTGGTCACTGTGATGTTATTTACTCGGATCGTAATTGTGAATATTAGGTCCCGGTCACTGGAGTCAAGTAGCTGGACGTTGTTTAGGCTTGACTTTGTGTACGTTGCTATACCGTATTTGGGGTGATGTACTGCTTTGACTAAAGTATACCCTGATGAAAGGCCTCTTTTCTCAAGATCTGGGTCATCTTTCGTGTGGGTTTCCTGAATATTGACCACGTCGATGTTCATCTCGTGCAAAATCCTTTGCAGGTAGTCGCTTTTGGCTGAACTTATGCCTTCAATATTAATTTGGAGGATGCGGACAGACGGTCCGACATCTCTGGTCAGTGGGCCCTGAGAAGGGCCTTTTGGATCAGCATTTCTTGCCATGTGGATATCGCCTACGATTTTATAATCGAGTGTAACGGGAATGTGGTAAGACAGGAATCTGATAAATCGAAAAAGTGGAATTTTGAAAAATCTGGACTTTGGGAATGCGGTATTTTGGGCATGAGCGACATCACTACATAGTATAAAACAAAGTCGCTTTCTCTGTCCCTATGTCCCGATGTCCCTATGTATGCTTAAATCTTTAAAACTACGCAACGGTTTTTGATGCGGTTTTTTTTAATAGATAGAGTGATTGAAGAGGAAGGTTTATATAATAGAGAAACACCGTGCGAAGCCGGGACGGGTCGCTAGTTAAGTATATATTACACTACGTTATGCGGACTAGCATCCGTTTTACCATCAGAGGGCGCTAAAAAGTCTGTACTTACGTTAATTTCTTTTTTGGAAAAAACTCTTCGATCATTTTGCGAAGTTACGTTTATTTTAAACAAGCCAACAGCGTATATATGTCGGCGGCCGATCGTATAATTCGCCAAATCATGAAATTCCTAGGCATATCATGAAATGCCGGCATTTCATGGTATATGTCTAACTAACATCCGCCATATCGTTCAAAGATCATCGTTTTTGACGATTTACCTAGCAACGCTTAGGCCAATCGAATTTAGATTTTGCATCAACCCGTGGCTTCGCCTGCGTTATTTCCATTACTATTCTAAGGGAATGCTTAACCGACATAAAAAGTATCCCATATGTTTCAACCCAGGACTTCGTCGTCTTATATGTGTCGCCGTCAACTAGCTTAATTAGCTGCCTAGCCTTTTCATTAAGCACACTCCTTATTTTAGGTTAGGTTTGTTAGTCAGCGTGTGTGCCTCAGAGCAGAAATAGAAGCCCCGCGTAGCGGCAGGCGGGGCAGCTAACCAAACGGCTAATTAAACCACTTGGCTGCGTCAGTATAATTCGCCATATCATGATATTCCTAGGCATAATCATGATATGCCGGCATTTCACGATATGCCGGCATTTCATGATATTCCTAGCCATATCATGATTATCCTAGGCATATCATGAAATGCCGGCATTTCATGAGCCACCAGAAGCCAAAAATGCTACTACTTTACGATCTGCCCGGTATGTAGCTAGGAATATCGACGAATACGTTGGTCTCATCGATCTGCCGTATTTATTATTCATAAGGCACAAATCGTGATATGCCTGGCCAAATCTTAGGCATATCATGAAATGCCGGCATTTCACTATATGCCAAGGAATTTCATGATTTGGCGAATTATACGATCGGCCGCCGACATATACATCCGACTGCTGTGCACAGGCCCACTCTCACAAATGATCGTGAATGGGCTATACCTAAGTCTCCACGCTAGCCCAGTGTGGTTTAGGTATTTATTTCTTCGCGGATGTACACACGAGAACCTACAAAAAAAATGACTGATACTTAAAAAGCAAATAAGATGACGCAATATAATCGATCAGAAATGAGTAAGTACAGTGCACACTGCATACGACGTTGAAAACAGAACATTCAGTTGATTGTTAAGCAAGCTAGCAAGGACGGCCGCGGCCACACTACATGCTGAGGTTTCTAATAGGGGAAAGGATGCAATTAGAGTTCCAATTAATTGATCATGATTAGGATGCACGCCCTGACTGACAAAGGATATGCTACTGAATCTAGTCAAGTGTGACTGACCTTCCTTTCTTCCATCGGTTACTTCTAGAATTTATTATATAATTGTAAAAATTAAATTTATACTACGAGTAGGTACCTAATTTTTTTTTTCTGATGAAAATTACTGAAAAACTGACTATTAGAGATTCATGAATCAATTTTTACGGTTTCTTACCCAAAGAGTGCCAACGGAACCCTATTACTAAGCTGTCTGTCACAGGGCTCTATCTTTTGAACCGTAGGTAGAGACTTGAAATTTTCACAGAATGTGTATTTATATTGCCGCTATAACAATAAATGATAAAAATAAAATAAAGTTAATACTGAAAGGGGGTCCCTATACAATAATAGTATTTTATGCAGCAGTTGTATAAGTAGGCTCAAAAAGTGTTTTATGCCACACTTCTGGCCATAAAGTGGCCAAGTGTAGACATAAAATGATGTACACAACACGGGAGGTAATAAAGAAAGCCCTCAATCGCATATTTATGTCCCTCGCTTGCAGCTCGGGCCGCAAACATCTGCGATCTCGGACTTTTTTTGTATTACCACCCTAGTTGTGTAATGTACTGTTTTACATTTAGCTAGATCAGACCCCTGACATTTATAAAACGATTAACAGCCCAATGGGTCCCATTCTTTCTGATAAGTGAAATGATGTGTAATGTACTATTAATTGGCGTTTTTTTGCTTGATTTTAGTAATGTTAATAGGTAGATACTTGATATGTTCACAGAATGTGTATTTATATTTCCGCTATTACAACAAATAATAAAAACAGAATAAAGTTAAAATAAAACGGGGTCCCCATACAAGTAACGTGTTTATTTGGCGCCTTTTTTCTCGTCGGTGGTACGGAACCCTTCGTGTGCGAATCCGACTTGCACTTGGCCGGTTTTTATTATTTTTAATTTTTTACATATTCAAATTCTACCTATCTGTACATACACAATGAGTAATAATTTATTTTTCTGATGAAAATTACTGGAATACTGGCTATTGAGAGATTCATAAATCAATTTTTATTTTTTATTTTGTATGTGCAGGTATATAAGTGTATTTGAGAACTAATTTGTGCTTCGAAAAAATAATCACATTTAAAAAAATCTACGGGGCGACACATTTTATAATCCCGGGGCAATACATTTTCAAACATAGGTATACGTCTTTGAAGTTCTACAAAAGCTAATTGTAGCTTTGTTTTAACTAGAACTACTAAAATGGCCAACTATTATGTACCCTACCGTTTTTATCCTGGGCTAGAATTTTGATCATGATCCCGGTTTACATTGGAGCGACCGCCATCTAACCTCGTGTGAGAGAAACCAGTAGGCTTATGATGCTACGCTGTGTCGCGCGATAAATAAATGATAAAGCATCAGTCAATCTCACACACTATTTGTCAGAACGTGACGGATGCTTTATCATTTATTTATCGCGCGATAAAGCGTAGCATCATACGCCTACTGGCCAATGGTACCATGACTACTAGGGTGGTTCAGGTATGTACCTATCAATTTTATTTGGATTTCCTTAATGACTACATAGGTACTTTATGTTACATTCATGTGCAAGTTTCTTCACGATGTTGTCCCTCACCGTGTTAGCAATGGTTACCACAGCAGTTTTAGGTAATTTACACACTTAATAGGAAACAGGAGGGCAGTTTTTACATACCAACGTAGTCCCCTGTTTCCTCCCTGGATAATGCCAGTAGAGCAATATTTTTTTGTCCAAAAATCTATGGCTACTATTGATATGTTCCTAAGTTTTCCTTTTTACGATAAATTCATTCTCAAGAGATATTAACCTTCAAAAACCTAAAAAAAATGCCAGATTTTCCGCTGTGTTCACACATCCAGAAAACAAATTTGACTAGATTATTTAAAAAAAGGAAAACATAGGAACACGGCCAAAACTTTTCTTTAATGTTTAATGAAAAAATTAGTTAAATACTTAGGTTAAGTTTTGGGGAAGAAATCAGGGGACTACGAAACGTTGTTTTCATGAAATTTTAAAAGGTATTTTCGGTCCAAGCTGTAGTTGTCTCTATCGCGCTCTGCGGGCGAGAGGCGGGCAGTGCGGGACAGCGACACATTTTACAAATACCTAATTTTCAATTCTCTCGACCTTACTGTTTCCTCTTAAGTTAGAAAAGCTCATGGTACTAAGAATGTATGACAGGGGGAGGGGGGGCTTTCTCTGCAGCGGGATGCGAACCCAGCTCCTTATTATCACGTGTTCTCCACCCAACTATGCCCACAATACTTCTACGATCTGTAATGATTTAATGACTTTCTTACGTTTGACCTTAACTTTACCTCCAGTAGTACCTATAACAAGCATTACACCATAACTAGCGAGTTTGCCTATTATACCTAATAGTGAGAAAATTGTCATTACTTGAAACACGTCAATCACCCGCGTGTCAAGGTTGGCGGCTCCTATGGAGTCTGGGCCAGAGTATGGGCGGTGCGCCCGCACCAATGCCACTCGTGGTTGAGAATTTATGATGTTGATACATAATAAGTATTTACGTTTGACGCCAAAATTTTGTATATTGCTACTGATAAAGCAGTAAGTAGATCTACCTGATTTTTAATCAATCTACTGATCTATCCAAAAATTCAGGAAATCCACATGCTATTCTTATATAAAAAAAACATATTCCGTTCATTCGAAAATCTACACTGGCAGCGACATTGCTAATTGCCAACGCCACTGCCATTTACTATTGCTGTCATCAGTTATTGCCAAAATTGAAGGCAAGAGTAATTATCGCCAACATCTCCAATATGTTTTGTTCAGTTTAAACTGTCTTTTCAGAAGTTGGGTTCAAACGAGCCGATTTGGTCAATTAGCCGACTGAGACGTAGCTACCTGTTAGAATGAGAGATCGACTAATTTCGGTGCTTACCTACTGTTTATATAAATCCACAAATACACCCACCAACCTCTTGCACAAATACTTCAGGAAAGCAACTCTGAGACAGGCTACCAGTCAACCAGCACCTGAAAACACGACCCCGCCCACTCTGTCTAGCGAGGTAGAGTGATACCGACGGAGATGAGTCTTAATACATAATACAAAATAACAAGGTAGTCCATAGTAGTACTCTCTGAACCTGTTCAACTTGATAACATTTTCTCCTGCTAGCGGGTAGGAGGAGAAGCCGTCCAAATTTTATGATGGTCGCGCTTATCTTTTTATATACCTGTCTCTTTCTGATAACTTTATAAGAATTATAAGTGCTGCATTGACGTGAACTTAGTTGCGTCCAAACATATATTTTTTTAAAAGAACTGTATTCATGAATGACTCGTATAGGAGGAATCGTACTCCACTCAAACTCCACTGGTCACAAAGAAAAAGTACCTACGTCAAATCTGCTCCAGAGGTTATTTTAATTCCGGCACCGTTTGCGAGCGTGTAATTTTATAGATCTCAGTGAAATAATTACCTATCTCCTTTTCGGAACGGAACAACAGGCGTGGTAGTTCGATTTGATCTTGATCTATTAGCATTTGAACAGCTAACTTCATAGTTTACCTAGTTACCTAATGTTGGAATATTTAACTCGAAGCGTTCAAGATTTCGAGTCAACAAGTTGTTTTTCTTTGTCACCGAAGCATTTGACATTCACGTATATTTTCATACCCAAAGAAAAACACCAAATTAAAAATGCATGAGTCTAGTGATTGCAAATTACTTTGCAGTAATATTCTAGGTATTTTATTTATCATTTTGCTGGGCTGAAACATTATTACTTTTTGGCCAATTCAACGCACGGCACTTACTGAATGCAGGATAATGAGTACGGGATAAACTCTTCAATGCAGTCGTAATAATTGCACGTTATGTGCCATATACTTACTGCAAACCTCGCAATGAATGCCTAACGACATTAATAGCCAATCAACCATTAACGTGCAAGTCAACAGACCAGCTAGATTTGCGACGATGTTCGAGGATCCAATGCTCCATGACTCTCCGGCATAAAGTCAGGAGACCCGAAAAAATAAGAATTCTGTCCATCTTGGAAAACGTTATTGAACACTGAATGCCTGTACGAGGTAACTGTATTTTCCCGTTTATAATACATTGAATATTTTCATGATTTTGAGTGATGGGTCTAAGCAAGACTGTTCATTAGGAACACTGGCAATAGTTCATCCAACAATGAGTAGAACGCAGGTTGTTAAATCCAAAATGGCTGATACTATTCTGCGAATACATAGTTGTAGGTAAGCTGATAATTGTGAAATAAGAAAAGCATATAATTAAATTAGACTTTGAGGAATTGCCGATGCTGATTCTGCTCCTATTTTAGGAGCTTAAACACTTTTACTATCGACAGTCAAGTTTAAAAAATAAAGTTAATTTCCTTTTCAGAGAGAAAAGAAAAGATTTATCAGTGAAAATAACATAGATATACCATTGCCATGGTTAGCAGTAATGCTTTGTTATTCCAGATTATCTGGGGGCACGGCAGTGCCCCCGCCAAGTCGAGCAAAACAAAGGCACGGCCGTACTATCCTTTTCTCGAAGCCATTCAGGCCATTTTCAGCCTCCCGTAATTTTGTACTGGTTAAAGCTAGAACCCTGAAATTTCAGGGATATATAGGGCACAATAAGACTTATATATATTCTCAATATCATTCAATTTGAACGTGTAGTTTAAGAACTGTTGCATGTCAAAGTTCCTTAGTTTTGTCACTGACTGACTGACTGACTCACTCACTGACTGATGATCATCATAATTCTAAGGTACTTCTAGCAGTCCTACAAGCTCCAAATTTTAAATATAGTTTTTATAGCCTATCAAGTCCTTAAAAACCTAAATATGTTGTAATTTCAGTCACAACTGCACACATAACATAATCCTATACAAATACATGCGATTACAAAGTTAGTTTTGCAGCTCAAATTGAAAATAATGTAATAATTAAAGGAAGACCACTTACAAAAAGAAATGAGATCCCATCAAAAACATTACATGTAAAAAGATGCAAGTCTCGCAACGCAGTTCTCCTACAACAAAAAAGTTTTGAGATGTAAAGTGAAACCAAGTCAGTACCGGGGGGGTATCAACAGAACTCGATTTCCACCGACTTTTTTGCTGTAGGAGAACTGCGTTGCGAGACTTGCATCTTTTTACATGTAATGTTTTTGATGGGATTGGGCTATAAGCCGCCTCGGATAAGACTCGTCTCTGGCTAGGCTTGCGACACTGCAGTTGCAACACGAGAGCTGCACTCTAAACGCTTTGCACGACTGTTCCCACAGCCTTAGGCTGGGATTTCATTCGCATGATTTATTAGACGCATGTATGACAGTTCTAAACTGTTGTGATAAGTTTGCAAATATATGAGACAAAAACATTACTGAGGCATTCTTTCAGTCAATTGGAGACTGTTACGATATTATTTTTGATTCGTTAGTCTGAAAGACCTTAAGAAATGACAAATTATTATAAAAATGTATTCCACCTATATTTACCAACAATTTTACCTGTTCAGTGTCCGAATTTTACTAATCTCTTGTCAACTTTTAACACATATTAAGTCTATGGGTACTATAGCGGCCATTCTCACGAAGTATGACTGCGTCTAATTACCGCGTCCCCATACATTTAGTATGAAAACAGCGTCGCGGTAATTAGGTGACCGCAGACATACTTCGTGAGAATGGCCGATAGCTATGTCTAGTGTTAGTATAAATAATTCTATTTAAATGTCGTAAAATCTACTAAATGTTTACGATCTGAGAATGTCGTGTTTGCGTGTAAATTAGGCCTGTGATACGTTACATTCAATATAGCAATGGGTGGCATAGAATTGCGGCTTACGGCCTGCGTCTGCATTAACGCTGATAATATAATTCGCAACCCGCCGTGTACTACACTATATTACTCGGTTACTTCAGATTATCGCGTACAAGAAACCTAGCCTTAAGTCCCTGAGGCATTTAATTACAACTCCAAAGTTTTAAACACCAGTTGCTCGCGGTTTCTCTAAGGAGCCATTCGGCGTCCGCGTCAAACGAGAAAAACACGCACCTTACCTTATTCATTAAAAAATACATTTCGAATTTCGAACGCTTGCGTTCTTATTTTGAAAATTTGACTGTTTTTTTTCTGTTTTAAGGCGTTTTTAGGGGGTTAAAAATGAGGAGCGGGTGGCCAGTGTTGTTGGTATACGTGTTTGTGTGTCTCCAGTGCAGTTTGCAGTTGCTACCGTTGCGTGAGTAAAGTGAATTTAGTTTTTAAACGGAAAACGGTTGTGCGTTATGATATTGATATTTGTTTCCATATGTAGGCAATTTTACGCTTAATAAACTACGTTACATTAATTGGCATAATCATCAGTAACATTAGCATTCGTTTCCTAAATATGGAATACAAACTTATAAAGAAAGTCACACCGACTCTTAGATGCTTGGTAAGAATAATATTAACATTAGCAAAGCATCTATGTAATATTAAGGTTTCTGAATGACCAAAAACTGTTACTAGCTCTGTATTTTCTAACTACTTAACTTCCTATATATTTTTGTATTCCCAAATAGCCGTTATTCTGTGGAATATGTACCTATGAACTAGTATCTTTTTTGACACAGAGATCCTGAGGAATCCAAGAAGATATATTAGCGGATCATTGAACTTTATATTTGTATAAGAGCGCGTCTTGTTTGTGGATCTCCTTAAAATTCCTGAAAAAAAAGGAAAATCAAAAGTATTTAAGTTTTTACTTCTAACAGTTTAAAATTTAAATTAAAAATGCATAAAATCCGCCATTTTGTTTATTTTAACGAACTTCATACCCAGTGACACTCGCGCCATCAAGACGAATCTAATGATGTATCATTTATCAAAATCGGTTGTGCCGTTGAGTAGTTACGAGCGGACACAGGAACGGACATACATACATACATACAGGTCAAACACATAACCCTCCTTTGGGCTTCGCCGCAGTCGGGTAAAAATAAAATTGAATAGTGGACAAAATTTTATTAGAGTCATACACAGATTTAGGGTCTAATTTAACTTCTAGGTAAATATTATTACTAACCCAAAATACTTGCTAACAACGGGGTACTTTGACCAAAATCTCGACCTTTGCCGGTAAGAAAATTTCAAAACTGCACTAGAAAGCAAAAATAAGCTCTAACATCCGTATTTTTTCGGAACATGAGCGTAACTCTTTGATTTTCTATCTTTACCTAGATATCGCAGAAACTCAAGTACAGTCTACAATTTAGATGCCTGCCAATTTTAAATGCATGGAATAGTTCAGCTAATGTATTTAAACATTCAATACTATAGACACCTATTATATGAAGGGCACATCTTATTTTAAGGTAGCAGGTACCGACAACCCTGCAACTAGGAGTCAATATTTGGTGTTTTGTGTGTCCATGAATGGTTTGTTTACCCTACCTCAGTTTCGCTCGTATAAATTATAAAGAATTAACTCACGCACGGAAATAAACCTAAGGTCAAAGTGAAGACCGGAACAAATTCCGTTTAAATTTCTTGCAAGCAACGCAACACCGGACTTCCTTTCACGCCGCACACCTAGTACTTTATGACATTGGAAGTTTACTTGTGTGTGCCTGCAATTTCATCTGTGTGCATTTTATCTTACCTACCTGAATACATAACCCGATGATTATAATACTATGTTCGAACTTTCATATTCAGCCAAACTAGTCATATGTTAGACGAGGTGGTGGTTGCTGGCCTGTACCCTTCCTCCCCTATAGTATCTATACCTTTATCCCACGCCTATTGGGCTCTGCTTAAATCATAATGCCATGCCATCCGATCCTTTTAGACCCAATCCAACCCAGGATGGCTTTAGTTAACTGGTCAAATAGCGAGTGTCACAATAACAACCTCTTCATTGCTATATCACAATTGGAAAGACGGCAATATGACTTGGCTCTTCAGCCAATCACCCACACTTTTATCTCTTTTGTTTTAATCTAAAACAGATGCAAGAAGAATATTTAGCGAATACGGGCAAGTCTTCCTTCCGTTAGCAGCGAACTTCTTAAATCTTAAATATTACTTAGTATAGATATAAAAGTGTCTAAAGTTAAGATTATCAAGTATCGTAATTACGTTCCCTTTCGCTCGGGATATAGAATTGTGAATTAAACGGCTATACCTGTTAGGTATGTGCGCGCGCAGGTTTGCGACAGAACTTAGGGCTCATTTACCTACTAGCTCCGCGTGGCTTGCGTCAAATGTTTATCTTGGCCACAAACATGACCCTTGGTGATACCAATCGGCTTTTGAAATACCTACCAAAGATACCATACGTTTTGATACATGATAAGAAAGGTTTTTTATTTCCATCATCCAATGCCTTTTAGTCTATTGCACTGTAAAGGCTTTTTTAATACGTAAATCAAAATATGTATATCAAACGAAAGCAAACTTAACTTTACTTTGGTTTAGTTACTAGGAGGTAATTCAGACTTTTTACCAAACTCATATCAGGAAATTTAACATTTTGAACGCTAACAACGATTAATGGTTAATAGCTATCGCGGCTGCCACGGCACTGACCTATATAATGCCTTTGCGTGTGTCTACCTGATGCTTTATCATTAACTTAAATAACAAAGAGTTAGTAAAGCATGTGACACGCCTCTGATTCATCGATTTCCCGCTTCAAATTCCAGCGGACTTCATCCACCCGTGCTCCGAGCTCTCTGACGAATGCTTCACACAAGCCACCCTCGACGCCATCCCTGGCCTGGTGAAGGGAATCCCCGAGGCCAACATCCCGTCCCTGGACCCGCTGCACCTAGACAAGAACATCAGCATGAACCTGCCGGGTAACGTGAAGATGACCTTCCACAACGGGAAGCTGATTGGGCTGAGTACCTGCGTGCCGCTTAAAGTTTCGTAAGTATTTTGTTAATTAACAAATTAAACGCCGCCCGTGACTTCTTCCGCGTGAATTTCCAACTTCTTCACACAAAAATTTATCTTCGGAACATCCTTTCTTAATTTTTGCATTCCACTGCGTTCCCTAAAGATGTTTCAAAATTTTATCCCGCTGTCTGTATACCCTGTCCATGATAATGAACTAATATAGGGGCCTCTCTTTCGCACTTTTGTATGCAGATGAAAAGGACAAAAAAGGGCAGTGGGCGTAAACAATGACACCTCACTGTCAAGCTCGGCTTCCATGCCGTCGCTCGGAAAATTTATGTATAAATTTCTTATGATTTTTCTGGTTCAGTTTTTAGCACATTGAAGGGCCAACTTTGGCAGCAGGCAGGAAACAGCCCAGTAAACAAGCAGAGTTTCAAAGTAAGCAGAAGATAGTCCAGTAAATAAGCCGAGTCACGGACTAAACTGGAAACAATTGAAAAGAGAGCACTATAAGGCGTCCGCATCGTACAAGGGACAGATGTTGACTGAATGTTGACCGCCATGTAAACTCACCCGGTGCACATGCACCGCCCTTATCGCTGACCAATTGGGTAGGTCAATTATTTCAAAGATGTGTAGTTTATATATATTTTAGGTACAGAAAATATCGCTACTGCATTTTTATTCCCTGTAATCTTTCTAAAATATTGTAATAATTTTCGATTAAAAAGGGACGCCAGGCTGACAAAATTATTGCCTAAGTTCGTAATGAAAATCAAACAATTGTCTATGCTTGGTCTGTGTCAGCTGTCAATTGTTACAAAACAAAATGTAAACAAATATTGTAAAAATCAATATAAGAGAAGTTTGATAGGTATTTAAGTATACAGTTATCGCAAACTATATGCTAATGACGAGTACGTACATCAATGCTTTAACACCTCTTAATTTTAGCAATATTAAGCTTATCGATCGTCTGAAAATATACAAGAATCATAGCCATCTCACAAATTCTAGTCTCCGCGCACGAACTCATTTTGATCTATTATTTTGACGTCAAGGTGAAGCTCTAGAGTTCATGCAATTCTTTCTATTTTTTTCTTCAATCCGTAAAGATCTAATAACGCCGAACACACAAATACCTAAACAGAATCATTGATTTTTTTTGTTGTTGTCGCGAATGTGACTTGTCAGTCGACACACCACAGTCCTCAACAGATACCTATTTTGCTAAGACGGACGTACACGCTCGTCATTTTGGCGTCCTTAATTCATCGGGAATTAAAAAATATTTTATAAAAATTACAGGGAATAAAAATGCAATATTGGTATTTTCTAGTTCATTACGTCGGGAACTATCGAAAAAATATATAAATTTGACATTTTTGAAAAACTTTACTTAGCCAATTACGTACTGCCTACGTTTTCTAGTCCTAGCTCGTTATCGTAGATAGGGTATAGTGATGTGTCATTTATCATTTACGAGAGTTTTGAATTTTTTTCTAGTGTGGCAAAACCACTTCCAACTTTAAGTTTTTTTTTTACATTTAGCTGATTTAGCGTGCTTGGTGGGGATATTCGCATATTTAGGTACTCGTATCGTAATTTTCCCATTTTCCTGTTTTTTACCGCTTTTGCTATCTTTACCCGGTATTAGCATTCATAGCTCTCAGCAACGATTATGCTTTCGAAATGATACTAAATGATTCGTACTTGACCAACAGATTAGCGACACTCGTGTCAAGCTACATAACAAGCAGTAATCACTGACATAGGTCAAGAGCATTTGGTCTAGGTGGCTATTATATTATTTACGAGTATTGCAACTACTTTGATAGCCAATCTTGTTCATTATCATTTATATATTGCAACGATACAGATGATTGTATTGTTTTCTTCTTCTTCGTATATCGATCGACAAAGCCTAGCATCATAAGGCTACACATATAATCTCACGGTAGAGATCGAACTCGCTAAGTAGCTTGTACTTATCTAAGAACATTCACGACTAACATCTAAAATTTAATAAGTGGACACATTTATCTTTTTTTCTCGTCGATTAGTGTAAATTTTTCTAAGAGCATTCTTTTCTAAGGACACTTATTTCAACATTTCCCCTCTTATCCCTTCCGTGAGATCTTGATGCAACATAAATACTAACGAATGTAGAAACATTGCGAAAACCCACAGCACGCCCTCGAACCCAGAATACTTACCGCCTTAAAAAGCTGCTCACATTGACCATTCAATATTTACTTGGACAATATTTGCTGTTATTGCCTCATAAAGAAGATCGCGCACTTTTCATGTTTTTTGTCAACACGAGTGAAGGATAAGAAATAACCAAGTACCGCGACAAAAAGCATCATATGTCAACGAAGAACAAAATTGTATTATGTATATTTTAACCCATTATAATGAAGCTTACGTGACGTTGCCCTGCAATGCGTTTTGAGCAAATTTACTGCAGGTTATGTATTCAATCCATGGGTACTATATATGTACCTACTTATTATTTTGCTTCATCAACGGATCTTCAAATTTATTCAAAGAAAAATAAAATAGACAATCCTTTATACTGTCACTGTATCTCTTATACGCAAATTTCGCTTCAAATTCTTCCTAAGTAAAATATTCCTATTGAGTAAGTATGAAATATCAATATTCATATTTGTGCCGTGTACACACACACATCATACATTGACCAAATATTTGAATTTAGCTGAATGTTCCTCTAGAAAACTTTGTGTCCCTCAAACAATTATGACATCATTTCCAGTGGATTTCCCACTACATTGTAGTTAATAACAAACGTGTGTTCACGCATCTTGTAATTAGCCTCGGAAAAACTCTATGCATTATGCATTGTAGTGAAGAGGCTATCGCCGGTATGTTGCAATGCGTTGCCTGCATAATCATCATTATGACTTGGCCTTTTCTTAATTTCGTAGTTGTAGTTGAGTACTTTGAAAACCGATTTTAACAGTAATTTGCATACCTCTGCCCCAGCGGTTATCCGTTCTCCGGGCCGTATGGCCTGCCCACTGCCACTTCAACTGCACAATCCTGCGAGCTATGTCACTTACTTTGATCCTTCCGCGGATATCGTCGTTTCTGAACTGTCTGATTCCATCAGGGGGAGAATAGCCGAGCATAGCCTTTTCCATTGCACGTTGTGTAACACGTGAGATGCGGTCTGCATTGGACAGAACCGCACTTTGTTGCGATTTAAGGGCGAGGCCTATGTCCAGCAGTGGACGTCCGTGGCTTACGTATTTAAAATTAATACGTCTTATATATCAATGGGGCTGATAACCAATTTAATGTATACTATGTTTGAACCTAAAGTCGTTTATGACAAATATTAAGTTTAAGAAGACGCAATATCAAAAAGGTCGCATATCGTTTAAAAGACAAAAAATTGTGATTTGTTTCAAACCTACTGACGTAAGAAAGTCATTTGATGCTATTTAGTTTTTTCTTCAAGCCTAAGTACTAGCTCCGCCCCTTTGGTACGAATTTCGTGGACCGATTTAAAGCGTCAGTTACGCTTCCATACTTATTATATTTCGATGAACCAATTACATCAAAATGTAATGAGAAAAACATACGAAAAATCCCAATTCATGGAATAATACTAAGAAATTTAATCCCAAAAATATAAGTTAGCCGATTTAGTCTTTATATTTCGGTATAGAGTGTAGAGTGTGTGTGAGTCAGCCAAGTCATATTAACTTTCACAAGTCCTTACTGAGACCAGAGTATAAATATGAATGAATGAATTGGCCTACTGTTGTCCTCAGGTCTCGTCGCGAGACCCGCAAGTTCATCTTTGACATCCGCTGCAACTTCACCATCAAGGGCCACTACAGCCTGCAGGGTAGGATCCTACTCTTCAACTTGGACACCGACGGCAATGCCAAGATCAAAATATGTAAGTTCACACGACCACACGACAGGAGTTACATTTCGACCAGTTAAATCGATTCTTATAGGCAATTTTACCTAAAAGGCAAGTCCTCAAAAGCATTCAATTTTGTATATTTTTATTTATAGTCTAAATTCACCTGCCTCTCCGTCTATACCAAAATCATGAATACCAAACTCCCACAAACCAAAATCATGAATCCGCTACTCATAAGAACACTCAGATATCCGTCTGCCAAGGTGTCAAGGCCCTTATTCCTCTCAGAGACGTGCAGAGAGTAAAACGAATATATAATTAGTGTACGAGTAGTAGGCGTGTCTTGTCGCGTAAATAAAATCAAGCTTCCACTAGTTCCACTCTTGCTTCCACGGAAATCAACGCAATCCAAAATATACTTACTGTAATTTATATGACTTATTTTGACACTCGCAAGGTATAGGGACTGGACTTCCCGTTGACCATGGCACGTGAAAGACGAAAAATCGAGTCTCCGAACAGAAGAAAAGGGTTACATTCGAAACATCCGAAAATAGCTAATTTGTAACCGTATCTTCATATACACTCACGGACAATGAATTCGGGTCACCGTAATTTAAATAATAGAAATAGGTGTTTTTCAATATTTGACACTTCATTTATATAATATAGGTACTATTCTTCATAATACCTGGCTGCATTAGTAATATTCACCAACCCATCATAAAAATATTCTTATCCAAAAATTGTGATTTTTGCGATATTTCACTCCGTTAACGTAATTATTTTTCATGGGTTTTTACCGGTTCGATCTAAACCGGAAATTGCTATTATTTTCAGTGTTATTTTTGCAGATAATATCTAAAATTAATTAAAGATCAAAACGGGGTCCAATAATTTCACAACCCTGGAGTATTTTTGGAAATATGGCGGTATTTCACTGACCCGAATTCATCGTCCGTGAATGTATTATTTTATTCGGTATTGCAGTCTAGGCCGCATTTTTAGCCGACTGTTATTTTTGTTGTAGAATAAAAGTTAGCCAAACAAGCAGGCTTTAGCAACCCTGTCACGACGCCGCTATTGAAAGTTGTACCTACCTTGAAGTTACAAAGTTCGTGCTTCAAATTGAAATATCAATTTCATACAAACTCCTTACTTTTAGCTAGGTAGTCGATATTGGTCCCACTGTTAAGATTACCTTTCATTAACAGGGAACCAGCGAATCCGCTTGGAGGTGTTGGAGAAAGTAGTAATGAATGACAAAGGCGAAGGACACTACAGGATCAACTCCTACAAATACAAAGCCGACTACGGCACCGACCTCAAACTCAATCTCACCAATCTATTCCGGGGAAGCGCCGAGATCAGTAAGTAACCCTTCATGATAAGCTAGACAACTTGTGATAGTCAAGTGAATCTCTAAATTAATGCTAAGATGGAATTCTATGCAATTATTTTAGGATGAGCCCTAGGGTGCTCCTTATTTTGACGACTTTTTTATTTCTTGCGGGGCACCCCTTCATTTTATTTTAGGGCATGAAAAGACATGACTGTTTTTTTTTAGATTTTTTCTTCAAGTTTTAGAGGTCGCTACCAGCAGTTGAATAAAAAAAAATCTCATATATTTATAGAATTTTAAATTTATTTTTTATGCTTGAAAACCATTTAATTCTTTAACGAGACCTTTTTGTTACATGAATGCTTAATTATTATTAATTTTCACCGTTAGACCACTTTTAACCGTGATTCACTTTAGTCCGAAAAACCGTTTTGAAATAAAATAACTTTGCAAACCTGTACATGATTTAAAATAGCAATATTGGTATGTGAAGTATTTTAGAAGGTATTTTACTTAAAAACCTATTGAAGGAATACAATACTCATAATTATTCACAGACACGTAGACCTTATTTTCTATTATAAACAATGTGATTGATTCACAGCAAGTCACTAAGTGTCTATAGTACCTACATTGTGTATCAAGGGCGGTAAAGGAATTACAAACGAGTGTTTGTTACAAGCCCGAGGCGAAGCCAAGGGCTTTAATAACACGAGTTTGTAATTCCTTTACCGCCCGTGGCGCACACAATGAGGAAATCTAAAGAAAATAACCTTACTTAACCTAAATAAAATGTTAAAACAGACATTGACATTAGTGACATATATCCATAGACAATGCGAATGTCAAGTCACGTTCGGAAACCATAGCGGTAAAGACCTAAAACGGTTGAATTTATATTTGCAAAATATTGAAATACACTATTTAAGCATTGAATTAATATTACCGAAATATATGTTTACATGTATATACAATAACAGTTCTCTTTAAAAAAATATTTCAGTGATAAAAGTTAAAAAAGTAAGTTGGCGTTTCCTTTCCCCAGTAGCAAGCTGACGTCATCACGACGTCCCACGACGTCCATTACGTCATTATGACGTATGAGTGACGTCGCTTATACGTCGCTGACGTCAGTTTGCTACCTGGGTTGAACATGACAAATAAGAGTAAATCAGAACCAGCGTATTGAAATTAAAAAAACCGGCCAAGTGCGAGTCGGACTCGCGCACCGAGGGTTCCGTACAAACTCATAAGTACCTAGATACATGAATAGTTCAAGAAAAACTATATGGCGATTAGTTTAGTAGGAGCAAATAAGTATGTGTTAAGATTTTTGCAAATTTCTCAAAAACAGTGCAAGTTAGGAAAACCGTTATATTTTTCCTGTAATATATAGGATGACATTAATAATTGGTAATTATTACAGATTTTTCTGTTCAGTAACTTCGAAGATAATAGGGGGGGAACGGTATTTTTTTTAACGTTTTTCGCCATAAATCAAAAACTACTTATTTAAAAAAAATACAAAAATACTGTTTTAATCTACAAATTAAGCCCTTTCATTTGATACCTCACTCAATATAATAGCCCTACTTTCAATTTGCAAAGTCTCATTACGGACCCCTTTAAAAAAAAAGTAAAAAAGTTACAAGATTTTTTTTACATCCTATAAGCTCGGGTTAGCGGTTCTTAACATTATTCCAAATTTCAAGTCGATAGCATCAGTAGATCCTGAGATATCTTGCTGTGACAGACGGACAGACAGACAGACAGACAGACAGACAGACAGACAGAGTCGCACCATAAGGGTTCCTTTTTTACCATTTTGGTACGGAACCCTAAAAAGAAGCCATTACGCCCTAGGGCGTAATAGGTCATTTACGGCCCGCAAAACCTGCGTGTAATAACACCATTTTCGAGCAAGTGTGATGAAAAATCATTTGTGATCTCAATTGGGACAATGTTACGCAACTTTGCTAATTTGAATATTTTCTGTCTGTACTAACTTATTGACAACTTCAAAAAAATTTTCGGCGTCCAATTAGAAATATTCAACAAATTCAAATCCCAATTCCCACCCGCAGGTGCAAATATCCTACAAGTCCTGAACCAAAACTCGCAGCTGGTCGCGCAGGAATTCGGCGGGCCAATCCTCGAGTACGCCATTGACTACGCCATGAACGTCACTCAGCGCTTCTTCAGCGCCTACACCTACGAACAGATCTCCCATGTGCCCCTCACGCCCGAGTTCTTCGAAAAGGAGTAGAACCTCGTGATTGAGAGTAAAAGGTTCCTTGTAGCATTCGGGTAGTTGAAGTTTGAATCCTGTGACAACGACCATAAGGTTAATATTCCTTCTATACCTGACTTGGAACCTTTTTATTCTCAAATTAGAGAGCCTGTAGAATGATCTGAGAAACGAAACTAATCGCAGTGTAATTTGATAACATAGGTACGAGATTCTACGGACTACATCAAGGGTAGAATGAAGATGAGAAGTTTGGTCTAAGATGTTTGATTGTGTTAGTTGCAAAATCATTTTCTATCGTGTGTTCTGTATTCGATACCTACCAAGGGACTCTACTCACCTGTATACATTCAAAAAGTGATCCTATAAGGGTTCCGTTTTTTCCTTTTGACTTGAGGTACGGAACCCTAAAAACTATTTTGGTACACAGTAATGATACTAAAGGGTGAATTTTAAATCGTGAATCGTAACCACGTTTACTGGTAAAGCTACTTAAGACTAATACAGAGCACTAGTGTTAATTACAATTAAAGACCCGCTTAATTAATTATGAACAAAACGGTGGAGTCGCTTATACCATTAATCGTAATAAAACTGAATTATTTTATGAGTAAATACGATTTAAATAGGTGCTTATGTTGACAATGTCGACGATGTTGACATTATTGACAATACGTGCCAATATTCTATCCAGCCAACTTCAATATTAGGAGGTTGGATATCTAATGTTGAAATTTTCATGACAAATACGAAACATGAATGTAGGGTGACCACGAGATTTTAAAAATTAGGATAAATCAAATTAAAAGTGGACAAAATAAAAACGTACTTAATTTAGGTTTAAAAGCATTGTAAGTTATTGTATAGACTACAACAAAATTATTACGATTCACGATTTAAAATTCACCCTGTATGTGTCATATTGTCATACGATGCATATTGTTTAATTTTTTTTAATCGGTTGCACAGACTGATTTATAGGCAATTTCTGTTAGGCAATTCAAATTCTGAATTGGTAATTTCATAGAAACTGTACATTGTGAATTATTATAAATTTGCATTCGATATATTTATTTAGTACTGACTTATTGAATGGCCATTGTGGATGTCTACTACATCTGCTAAAGAGTTTATGCCACACTTGGCCATAAAGTGACTTTTTCCGCACGCTGCGCGTACGGAAAAAGCCGCTTTCTGGCCAAGTGTAGACATAAAATGATGTACACAACACGGGAGGTAATAAAGAAAGCCCTCGATCGCATATTTACGTCCCTCGCTTGCAGCTCGGGCCGCAAACTTCTGCGATCTCGGCCTTTCTTTGTATTACCACCCTAGTTATGTAATGTACTATTAACAAGGCCCTTTTCTCCTCAATGTCTTGTGTAATCAATTTTATTACAACTGTCATGAAATTTTACTAAAATTGGTGTATAAAGCTATTATTCTAAGATAATAAGAATACATATATCTACCTAAAAGCTTACTTCACGGGAAGTGATTGTGTGATATTTAAGGTTACTAATATAATTTATTTTTTTATATTTTTGGTACGTTTCGATTTAGTAGGTATAAAGTGATACAATGCAGCGGTTCGGGAATATTTGACTGCTTCACGTGACTTTTCATTTGCTGTATGTACATTGCTTACAATTTGAATAAATATTTCTCTTTTTTTCTTTTTCTTTTATCTGAATATTTTATAGTGGTAGTTATTAATTGAATAGCGCCTTTCATCTCGTTCAAAGGAACTACTCATCTACAATTTTCTTACCAACAGCAGGCCTCCTCATTCCTACTGCCGTGGTACATAAATATATAGGTAAGTATTTATTTAGAGTTAAAAATATATCTTTGTGTTCTTTAAAAAAAACTGGGAATCGAGATTCAATAGGCAGCGTACCGTACGTTGGTGATTGGGAAATATTTCATTTAAAATAATTTATAAGTTCCTAAGATCTAATCTAGAAGACAAATCTAATACCTATAGAGGGACTGCGCAAGAGTAAGTACATCGAAGTCGCTTACGTCAGCGCCACTAAATCCATAGAGAATTTCGCACGCAAAATCGATACAGGCAAATTGTTAAAACAAGAACCTGTAGTATGTGAGCACAATATTATTTAATAATTATACAAAATACAGTCAAGATCATCAGTATACACATTACCGGGCGCCAAAAATATTTGAGATGTCGCAACAGATACGACTAAGTACCTACCTAGGTATATTTGGTAACCTTGTCCGCGCAAATATGTTTAACTCTGACTGCACAAAGTAAGCATATATTAGGAAGTACCTATTAAAAACGGCACTCTCAACGTCAACGATCTGGTATCTTTGATGCATAATCACAAAAACACACTCATTGATGACACCAACGCTTACCTCTGGCCGGAATCGAACTTACGACGTCAGCTCTGACTACGTAGTCGAACAGCGTAACCGCCGAGCCAATCAGTCGGTAAGAAGTTATGTGACGTATTTATAAAGCAGTTAATGAACGGGATCTACTCGCTAGGTATTATAAAAATGTAAAAAACCACTTTCTGTTCCGCGCTCATGAGTCCAAGAAAAATCTTAATAGCGTAATGTAGAATTTCCTTAGGAAGTTCCTACCTACCTACCAGTGGCGTGGCGTCCAAAGAACTCGATTCCTACCGGCTTGCCTAATATCAGGCATTTGACTACCTTATTCTACTGTTCTTAAGAAAAATATAAACCAAATCTGCACCGGCTTGCCCAAGGATATCTTTTACGCCACGCCACTGCTACCTACGCTAGCAGCGTCATCCCTCTAACAATGTATGTATACTTATATAGGAGTACCAATAAGTTTATGACGGACTTTATCCGCTGTTATTGCTTGGGTGACTCGGCATCGCAGGTCATTTATAAACTTACTTATTACCTCGTCTATTAGCAAAGAAAGTCTGTGACAATATTTTTATTTTTAAGACAAGTTTTTTATGATAGACTATATCTTTTTTGCATAATCGCAAACAGCATTTTAAACAAAACCAATCAAATGAACCATAGCACGGGGGGTTAATCTTATGTCATTTAGATGATCCTATGACCACCTTCCGTCTGCATCATCAGATCACCTCGGTGGTACAGTAATATCGCATTGTCATTGAAACCAACATGAAAAAAATCAATTACCCAGGAAAAGAGGAAGTGGTTCTAACCCAGGTTGCAAGATTTGAACCAATCAAACGTACAAATTGCAAGCATTAGCTTCTTATTAAAGAAGCACTTCTTATTTTATCTGCGTATGTTCACCAAAATCAACACATATATGAACAGTTCAAGTTATAACAGACTTTGTTAATGCGGTTAAATCTCAGTTGCCGTTAAGTTGGTGGACATTTACACCACATAGTAGGTAGGTACTCAAAGCAACAAAACGCATGGACTATGACATAACTGCAGATGCACCGGGTACTGGTGGCTCAGAAGAAGAAGGGAATAAGTATGTTTGCATTTCGCATTCCTACTGTCACAGCGTTTTTGATTAGTTTATACTCGCTTGCAGTAATCATGTTCAAATGCCGTGTCACTGGTTATGTAATGCTGTACTTTATAGGTTAAAATACTGGAACGCTATGTACATTTTGCAGAAGTTGACTGTCGTAAATTATCTTCATGATTAGATTAGGAAAACACAATTAAAAACACTTTTATTGTTGGGACAGCATTCGTCTCTCACATTTAACTATATCCTTACCATAAAGAGACGAGAACTTGTGCTGCGATATAGGGCGATTCTCCATTGGCCGACACGACACCGGCCCGGTAGCCATCGCGATAGTGTGAAAGGAATAGGGGACGTCAGTTACCACATATTATCGGTGCCAGTATTGGTAAGTGAGGACTTACAAGGCTTCTGGAGCCTTGTTTTTTTTTTCAGCCGCTTTGAGGCCACATGCAATATGAATGATTCTTGATTGAATGCGATTTCATATGATTCTGTCAAAATTTACTCGTACAGCACGGTCACATTGCAATGAAACAATTTGTTGATGACCTTACTGTTCTCTTAGATTTATTATCCATCGTTTTAAGAAGTTCCAACGTCATTATACATATTTGAGTCGTAGTATTCTCTCCAACAATATGATTAAACCTGCGTATATATTCAAATCATAGTGTTTTCCCTAACAATATCGACAAGCGCAATTAGAAGATATCCTCCTTTACACCGAGTCCGCGTACCAGGCGTGATCCGTGTCCGCCCACGGTTTGCTTTCACTGCATCATATGCACTAGGTACTGTGGCCAACCAGTCGCTGCCAGGAGACTTATGGGTTTACTTGAGGAAATGCCTCTTTGTGCGTATGCCAGATATGTTTATGTTTAGATGACAAGCCGGCCTAAGGCGGTAGGGTCTGTCTCTTTCTGGATGCTATAGTACATTACTTATCTAAGGCGGTATAACAAAAAATGTCTCAGATCGCGGGTATGTGACACCCGATCCGAAGGCAAGGGCGATAAATATGCGATCTGAGGCTTTTTTATTACCGCCCGTGGTAAGTACAAAATTTTACGTCTCCCCAAGGCCAGGAAGTGGGATTTTTGGCACGCATAGCGGGCGGTAGTTGCCACTTTATGTCCAGGTTTGACGTAAAATAATATTATTAATGTGAAAGTAAATCTGTCAGTTTTTATGCCCGCTAACTTTCAAGCTTTAACTACTGGACCGATTGTGATTCAGTATTCAGAGAGTTTGAGATCCAGGAATGGACATACAACACTTTTTACCTATCCCGAAAGAGTGTGAAGCAAGATTCTATGGGAGTACGATAATTAATACTACGCCTAAAGGAATCTAATAGCAAACAACCCTATAGGCGATTAACGTGTGTACTAACTAACTAGTAAATGATAAACTATGTATCTCTCACTCTCACACTTACATACTTCTCACTCTTCTCAGAACGTAACTGGTTCATTCATTGAGTGACTAACTTCCTGACCAAAAGAAGACGTAAAATACTCCGCGGCGATAATTAGTAAAGCCACAGATCGGATTTCATAACCCTCGCCTGCGGCTCGGGCTATTATACCGCCTTAGGTGTGTAATATACTGTTACACACCTAGGGTGCACCTAGGGGCACCCTCCATTATTTATCCACAACGTGGCATGGGGAACCTACGATTATGAAAGCCTAATCACATCTAATCGACGCCGCCCGCGCAGCGTCGAATTCGGAGCGATTCGCTTGTTGTTCCAGTAATTGGCTATTGGGAGGTGACTGACTATGAAACGTACTAAACGCCCTGGTTGTGTAATATAATTCACACGACCAGTGTAAGAAGCCCAAAAGGACATCAAAAATATAACAATTTGTGATGTATGGTTTGCAGCTGGTTGATAAAAACCGGAATAGTGGAAATTTCGATATCTATCATTAATTAAAACCTTGTTGCACAAAAGAAAACTTCGCGCACTAAAGGCGAACATCATGCCGAATATAATGATATTTCAAAACACAAATAATACAAAAATTTACGTTCAAGAAACTTTCAGTCCAGACACAATAAGATTATTAGAATGGTTTTTCTGCAGGTACTACATAGCTATTTCAAAATCGGATATTTTCATTAAAAAAAATAGACTTGCTTATTTGAAAAGCAATTTGTTGCCTGTCATCGTGAAGTCACGCAAAAGTAATCTTACTCCAGTCAAATAAAGTTTATATTCATAAAAACTTTTTCTGTTGCATTTAATAAATCTAAACCTACTAAATTTTTTGAGAAGGTACATTCAGAGAACTAAAACCCTGATTATTTATATTAGTTGGAACAAATAGTTTTATATAAGACTCCCAATATGTAATATTAATATGCCATTAAACTCAGAAACAATTTGCCTACTCTGCTTTAATTCCCAATTAGACCTAAAGTTGTATTATGTTCATAATGTATATTATGGGTCCAAACAGTTATTAATATTCACCAGAATTGCATATTTGCAAGTTTTCCTTTGGGGGCGGCGATGTACGGTTCACTTTCCTTTCATTGGTCAGTCACACACATAAAAATACCTGACTACTCGTATATAAGGGAAAATTATTACCCTCGTTGATTAAAGTAGTTGAGAAAACATATCGATAGATATTACACTACGAACTAAGCAATAAAACAGGCATTCAACTCCATTTAGGTAGCAAATAAATAACAACGAATGATCCTTAAACGATTGATTGTCAATTTACGTGGTTTCATTACAGATATTTGGACGTAATAATAAAACATGCCGTTAAACTTATTTACTTATATCGAAATCGAAGTAACTTTAGTGACTTGAGAAACGACAACTTATTTTTTTAAACAAGCTTTTTAATGGAAAGTAGCATGCTGTACCTACTGCTACTAGCGTACTGCTGCTTAGCGTTTACGATCAGTAAATTTCAGTCGCTACAACTCGAGTCCATTATCAAATCAACTTTATATAGTGCCTTAATATAATATGTATTAAATAATGTTATTCAATAAATGTTACATATAATTTAAACTGAAAATTACAAGATATATTTAAATAACTACAAAAAAAACAGAATAATAAGTGTCAAAAATTTTGCCCCCGCTGCATGGTTCCGAAGATACTGGCAGTTTCCTTCATTAAATTGTCACTGAATTTACATTAAGTATGCCGAAAAGGTATCAGTCGTATTGGATAACTTACAAATTTTGAAACGGACAACTAGCATACAAAAATTGCTTTAATATCCTGGACCAAACTCGATAGAGCCCTAGACATCACATTATTCCTCTTGCCTAACTGAAAACCTCGCAAAATTTTAAGTCGATACCGGCATGCGAAATGCGAAGCCCTATTAGTATTTATAAAGTCAGATAATTTCAATATAAGGTCATATGTGTTCTGAAATCTCGATTTACTTTGGCCGTTTTAGATTAGCAAGGTTTACTGATAATAGTGCCCGCATATCGGGTAATTATCAGCCAGACGCACACAGGTCCTGCAGTATTCACGTGTGCTGCAACGACAGTCGGCACCAAAAGTGCTATGAGCATGGATTAAAATTACTAAGAACAAACGTTGTTAAAAAATAGGTATAGGTAGAGCACAATGCACCTATAGATATCAACGTTCTCTGACGAGAATAACCGGTGTAAAATGTGTACTCTTCTGCGATCAAGCAGTCATTCTTAGCTTTGCCATTGGTTGAAACAATGGAGATAAAACTGTGGTCGAAATACAACAGTGGTTGAACATCTAAAATATGTAGATATTTCAGATTTTATAAAGTTAAAGTTACTTATTTCCTTAATATAGACATCGCACTATTCACACTTAAGCTAGAGTACCGTTTCCGGAGAGTTCAGGAAAACTAATCTCTGTGCCGAGAATAAGCGCAAGAAACTCTGCAAGATAGGGAGGTTTAAGTTTCTGGTGTCGACTGTACCACCATTGCCATTGCAGACTCCTGCTATTGATCGAGCTATATTTACCGCGATAATGGACTCGCCGACGGACTGGACGGCGGGCCTATCAATATTAAAAATGATTGAATTTGTTTAGCTGTTGAAGTGATTCGCAAAGCCTGTTCTAATAAGTAATAACTATCTCAAAATTATCGCTATAAAGTTCTCAACTAAAACGATTTTATAATAGCATTCACTAAGCTCGAAACACGGAATCATACAGTTTTTCTTAAGCCAATGTTTTTAAACTATACGGTAAAATAAACTTCCGTCGAGACCAGAGTCGTGCCCCGCGACATCCCTCATCCGACGGTTTTTAGGATCCGAACGAGGTGCGAAACTCAAGCGAAGACGAATTAAGGTGGCTTTTTATCCTGTTCTTGTGATTTTCTTAAAATAAATATTCTAAAGATAAAATAGTTAGCCCTAATGATCCCACATCAGTGTTGACCCTATTTTTACACGACTGCCCAAAAAAAGGAGATGTATTAAAAGTTGCCGGTATGTCCTTTACTTAAAGCTGTTATTTAATAAAAATACGTGAGCAGTTCTCCAAGCGTTTCAAACGCAATGACTTCGGTGGGATCTATATTGCGAAAAGACAGTATTTTCAGTTATTTTTCTTACGATTGTCGTCTTAATCTTGCGGAATTTCGGCAATATCGAGGCCACCGAAGTCACCGCGCTTGAAACACCTAATTATTAATACGTAAGAAAAACATAGCTAACTTTTGAGAAAGATACGTAGTTGAAATATATATCAACGCAATTTATATCGAAGAAGCTCTACGCACGATGTCTCCAATTGAAAGTATCTAACTGGGTCACTGAAGCTGATGTAAAGTGATTTTTTGTGATAAATTGCTGAAGTCATACAAAACTTGACATGTCCGAAATTAGGTCAGCAGGGTTTTACACTGTACTCGTATATACAGGGTGCTAGGTAAATAATAGATAACCTGTAAACTGGTGATAGATGGCACTTAGCTCTATCAAATAAAGCTAATATAGGTTTAGTAAAAGTGTCACTATTTTTGAGATATTTTGACTTATGTAATTTTTCTCAAAACTGATTGATTGATTGAGGGCACACAATTAATTTGTTGGACAATAGCACATTTATTCAAGATTATTTTGACATTAAATAATCAATGCAAATTTTAAAAAAAATTGTGAGGTACAGCAAAAAACTAGGCGAGGGTATCAGTTTTGAGAAAAATTACATAAGTCAAAGTATCTCAAAAATGGTGACACTTTTACTAACCTATATTAGCTTTATTTGATAGACCTAAATTCCCTGTATCACCAGTTTACAGGTTATCCATTATTTACCTAACACCCTGTATATAATTATGCGAAGGTTGTATTCATAAATTGATCTGTCAATCGCATTTTTTTAAATCTATGAGTGACCAGCGATTGACCTCAGTAGCGCCTGATGGTAAGCGACTACATGAAACTCAAAACTATAGGTACAGGATTTGGAGAGAAAGGATGATATCCGGTTTTTAAAATGGATACCTTCCCAACATGTGTCTTAGATTAAGGTGACCTTATGAGGTTACTTATTAAAACAGACAGCATACAAGAATGTTCAATATTATAAAACGAATGCACAAAAAAACATCGGAAATTGCACATTACACGTCTTACGCCCTCTGTGTTAGCAGACCAATAGGGTACTTGCCTGTAGTCAATATAAATTACTTCACGCTAGCCTTGAAATCTGCTTTCGAAAATTTGCAAAAATCAACTCAAATTCACCTATTTAACGTTTTAAACGATTTTTAAAAGACCAAAAGCTATAAATGAGGACATGATTTGATGTTTGAGCACAATGACGTCATTATGCTTTTTCTCATAGAAACTTCATACTATCCGAGCGTTTTGACAATTCATAAAAAGTAACTGATTTGATCTGTCAGGAAAGTACCCTATTCTCAATGACCTCTAACTATTACACCAAGGACTGCTGATAGTATAATGTTGTAGAGAAGATTAAAGAGCTTGGCTCAAGATATGGTGGTGGGTTTAAGTAAGGGATAGGAGGGTGGCTAAATGTTCTCAGAGCGTGGAATGACGGATGTCTTTACAAGGTAAAGATGTCAGCGGGACTTATGGAGGTGTATGATAGTCAAACTTTTGGGATTATATAATGTACTAACTGTTTCTAAGCGAAAAAAAAAACACTTTCTGGTGATAGAAGTTATGGCTATCGGCACAACACGTCATCAATTTTATCTCGGTTATCCAAAATAATTATTAAAAATGCGAAAGTAACTTTGTCCGTAATAATATATCTATCTGGTATTTGTCATGCTTAAATCTCTAAACTGATTTAGATGAAATTTGGTTGTGTGTATTATAATGGCTTGAGTGGTCTGTTTCTTTTCACCGGAACTACATTTACGCTTCTTCTTTTATCTCATAGCCAATTAGCTAATCTCACTGACACCAGTTTATCAGACGGAACTACCACTGTCTACCGTTTGCATAGTAGGTATTAATACAAATCTCAAATAAAAGTATAAACAGGTAAGGATAAATATACGTACGTATTTTAAACTTTGAGAAGCGCTAGTGCAAGCGATAACATATCGTTCGCTAAAAGATAAGTGTCTGTTTCACCCCCGGTTCTTACACCTCGAATTAAAACGTTACCGTAAAAAAAACTGTAAAAAAACACTGTCAAAAAACGCGTATCCGATACCCCACGTGCGCGTACTTTGTCGGCGACTCGAAATAACACGACAACGTGTAACTCATTTACGTGACGATTTTGTTATGACTAAAATTATTTATGAATTTGGTTTTTTATACTTTTTGACGGAAATAGACTGAAATTGAGAAGTTTGTTACGCGCGCGGCGATGCATATCGAAATGTGATGCAGTCACTGGAATATATTGTTGCAAACCCACATACGCTGGTCATAATCCATCATCAGCCAAAAGTCGACCAGTACCTACTGAACCTAAACCTCAACCAGAGAACATTGGGTATCAATGGAGGGAAATACTATAATTTCCACGCATGGCAGGCGGGTAGACTTATGAACTTGAGAAACTAATCAGTGAATCTATGCTCTAAAATTATGCGCCATATTCATTTACACATTGACATCATATTTCAAAGATTTTCATTTTATTTTCAACTTCGTGAAATGAAATTACCTATATCAAACGTCGGGTTTTGTGAAACTATAGTTTCGTAGTACCGTAAAACGGGGTGAGTTGGCTGGAAATCGAAGTTCAAACCTGGATAAAAGTTTATTTTTATATGTGGCACATTGATTTATATACAAAAAAAGTGTTCCGGAGGTAAGAATTTCAGTTTGTCAATGATAGTTTGTTGCTTCATTGTATAGTTTCAACGAAAAATTCATAATAGTAGGCAAAGCCAGCTCACCCCGTAGTTGGGGTGAGAAGGCCTAGCAATTTTATATTTTGACAATATAGCCTCGTTTTCTATGTTAAAACCATTATAAATAAAGAAAATATAACTTAAGTTTTTCTGTTTCCAATAAGCCATGTAAGTATATAAACGATATCCGAAAGGTGGATGAACACTTACTTTGGTAAACATCACTTAAAAACAAAGTTTTTTCAACTAAAAATCCGCCGATTTCGAGCATCTACTTTGACAGTGAATTTGTGTTTCAAAATTGTATGATTTGGCAGCTTAATGTTGCGAAAAGAAGAAAAAATATGTCTAAAAATATAATCAAATTACTTTGAGAGCAACCTAAGCCCAAAAATTAAAGTAACTACTCAAAAATGAAATTCTGGATTCGCAAGCCAACTCCCCCCGCGAAGCCTACTCACCCCATTCTACGGTACCTATTAACTTAGTCGTAAGTAAGTTAATATAATGAGATCTATTATGTAACTACGAAGTTTACCTACGCAGTCGTCACCAGTCATTTAACTTTGCCCGTGAGTGCTTTCAAAAATAATGGTATCACAGTAAAATTATATTTTTTTCAAATTAACTTCTACAATTTAGATTGTTAGTATGTAACGCAGGATAAAATAAAAGCTACAAACCAACGAACCCACAGAAAAAGCTCACTCGCTAGCTTTCCTATTTTTAACCATTTCATTGAGAAACACCACATCCTTTTCATTCCTTAGAAAAACTAAAGATACCTTCTTATCCTAATTACCAGTTAGCATGATCCAAGAATGCATTCCTACCTAGTTAGCCGTACCAGGAATGCTGTACCGTCCGCAAAAACATCGGAAGTGCCGACGAGGCGGTTTGTGATGATGTATGGTCAGAAAAAACCTCTCGCCACTTTGTATCTGTCTTCACGTGATGAATGGAAGCAAGGGAAATCATGGGGTTTGATTTATTGACACGGGGTTGTGAACTTCTTAAATATAGATTGGCGTTCAAATATTTCAATACCTAAGTTCTTATTTCAACTTTACCTTCACGGTGATTTCATAACGACTACTTATGTTTTTTTTCTCGTATGCTGCATATTTAATAAGGTAAGCTAGTTCTTCGTCTCTTAACTTTACATTCACTCGTTATATTTAAGTGTAAAAATGGTACAAATAAAAGATATGCGCTGGGGTGTCATGTAAATACGTTTTTTTAGGCCTTCGTTGCAGCTAGAAAGTACCATTACCTATGTTTTAACCCCTAGACAAGTTGCAACTGTGCGAAATCATAGGTCAAAAAATATCAGTCGCGATATATATTGGGACACGCCTTTGTGCTTATAGTAATAAAGAAGACTTGCGATATGTTGTATTGTAGGTATATAGCGCTTTAGATGTTAGGGACTTTTTGATGCTGACTATACTAGAATTACAATATAACGCTACAACACTGTCACATTGGCAGTGTTGCGTTCAATTCGATTGATTTTAGGACCCTCGATTTGAGGATATAGTTATTTTGCCGTTTTACAAAAAAAAACATCTCTGACTAACTTCACGGTACTAAGAGCGGCATAAGTTTAACAGCCTATACTCGGGAAATGTGTAAATGCGCCACTTCAAAGACACCGTATGTCTATTAACGTTAACCTATTCCTATAGTATGTTTGTAAGATTTCTAATCGAGCGATGATCAACGCCGACTGTAAACGGGGCCATCGAATCAGCCCGCCCGAGCGCGTGTTTCAGCTCACTGAAATATTAGTCTACTGCTGATGTCGTTGGCTCGGGGTCAACGGACTGATCAATCGTTGACCTGACATTGAGGTTAAACAAGCTTCTATTTTTGTTTGTCTTTGTCTCAATAAAACATAAAATTACCGGGACCATGTCTATCTATTGGCAAAATGGTTTATTTATGAACCTGGTACTGCAAAACTTTACTAACGTGATGTTTTACATTAAAGGTATTTTATCACAGAAAAAGTCACTTGTAGGTATATCTAAAAACCCAAACTGCAATTAGTTATCTGACGCGCTCTATCTCGAAATATTCTTATATAAGACATATTTAAACGCTAGAAAGCGGATACGAAAGTGAGGATAGTACTAAAATTGGACTGCGTACTTTTAGTTTCAGGACACCACTCAAAACCTTGTTGCTTCATTTTAGTTAAATTTTTGATTGTACACTCAATACGTGTTTCCATTTTTTATGGTGGGTAAGGAATAGTTTGTCGTCCATATAACCCGGTTACTACAGCCTGACCTATTTCCGGATATTAAAGCTAATTATTCCATTTCTATTGAAGACACAATAAGCTAAATCTTCTGTCTGACATCCATGCATATTAAAATGTGTAACTTAAGCGTAGGTCCTTTCATTATGCATATTACCTGAGCGATAATATCAGGTATCCCAAAGGCAGCTACGTAATGAATACTTAATCCCCTCTTCAATGAACTTAGGCCCATTGAGCACAGCTTCAATAGATTAACAATCGAACTCATGGTTAATGCAGCGGTGTTATGGTCGGCAATTAGATGCGGAAGCGTGTGACGGCTGCGCAGGCGCCCCCGCGCATGCGCGCGGCATGCTAAACGGTGCGCGGGAGTGCTGTAATGATCCAAGTTATAGGAGCAAGCAGTAAAGCAACAACAGAACCTCTGTTATCTACTTATAGGTATGTAGAGTCAATCTGAAACTTTAGTACACAAATAGCTGAACATATTTCTTATGCATTTCGCTGGCTCAATATTACAGGGTTGTATCTAGTCTAGTTGTATGTTACATTTTCAGGGTAACAAAAAATAGAATTTGTGTCACAATGACAACGTTCAAATTTCAGTTCGTTAAAATGTGAAACGGTATCCCCTTATTTGGTATAAAATCAATCCGTATAAAATCACTTCGTCGAAATTCATTTCGGATAATGATTCATTTCGTATAAATTCAGATGGCATAAAAATTAAAGTGTATAATTACATTTCGTATAAAATTCAAATGCTCTAAAGTCATCTTGTATAATTTCGTATGATATAACATTCATTTGATCGAAACGTTATTTGTTATAAGTATTATAAGGTATAACATTCATTTGCTCGAAACGTTATTTGTTATAAGTATTATAAGGTATAACATTCACGGGGTATAACTGTTAAAAGCTCTAATTTTTGTAAACCCTTAATATTATTGAAATATGTGGCCCAGGTTTCACTGTAATGTATACAGGATGTCACTGTGATATATACAAAATGTCATTGTTATATATACAGGGTGCCATTGTGTTATATACAGGGTGTTACTGTGATAGATACAGGATGTCACTGTCAGCAGAGAAAACATGTCTGTAAGCAGTTTAATTGAGATATACAGGATGTCACTGTGATAGATACAGGATGTCACTGTGATATATACAGAGTGTCACTGTGTTAACTACAAGGTGTCACTGTAGTGTATACAGGGTGTTACTGTGTTATATACAGAGTGTCGCTGTGATAGATACAGGATATCACTGTGATATATACAGAGTGTCACTCCTAAAAATAGGTAGGTTAGGGTTATTTTTTTAATAGCCCTAAAAACGAAACGGCTCCTAAAAATAGGTATATACAGAGTGTCACTGTGTTAACTACAAGGTGTCACTGTAGTGTATACAGGGTGTCACTGTGATATATATAGAATGTAATTGTGATATAAACAGGGTGCAATTGTGTTATATACAGGGTGTCACTGTAATAGATACAGGGTGTCGCTGTGATAGATACAGGATGTCACTGTGTTATATACAGAGTGTCACTGTGTTATATACAGGGTGTCACTGTAATGTATTTTAAGTAATATTTGGTGTAATGTATATTTCAAAATATATTGCAGCTTAGTCATAATCTAGTCATATATATTTTTCCAAGTTCACATTTTTAAGCAATAAGCTTTTCCAAATTATACTGCTGTTTATGAATGACCCTAAAAACGAAACAGCTCCCAAAAATAGGTAGGTTAGGGTTATTTTTTTTGATGACCCTAAAAACGAAACGGCTCCCAAAAATAGGTAGGTTAGGGTTATTTTTTTTTGATGACCCTAAAAACGAAACGGCTCCCAAAAATATGTAGGTTAGGGTTATTCTTTTTGATGACCCTAAAAACGAAACGGCTCCCAAAAATAGGTATGTAAGGGTTATTTTTTTGATGATCCTAAAAACGAAACGGCTCCCAAAATAGGTAGGTTAGGGTTATTTTTTTGATGATCCTAAAAACGAAACGGCTCCCAAAAATAGGTAGGTTAGGGTTATTTTTTTGATGACCCTAAAAACAAAAGGGCTCCCAAAATAGGTAGGTTAGGGTTATTTCTTTTTGATGACCCTAAAAACGAAATGGCTCCCAAAAATAGGTAGGTTAGGGTTATTTTTTTAATGGCCCTAAAAACGAAACGGCTCCCAAAAATAGGTAGGTTAGGGTTATTTTTTTTTTGAGGACCCTAAAAACGAAACGGCTCCCAAAAATAGGTAGGCTAGGGTTATTTTTTTTAATGGCCTTAAAAACGAAACGGCTCCCAAAAATAGGTAGGATAGGGTTATTTTTTTCGATGACCCTAAAAACGAAACGGCTCCCAAAAATAGATAGGTTAGGGTTATTTTTTTTGATGACCCTAAAAACGAAACGGCTCCCAAAAATAGGTAGGTTAGGGTTATTTTTTTTTGATGACCCTAAAAACGAAACGGCTCCCAAAAATAGGTAGGTTATCGACGAGATTCGGTATCTATCACAGTGACATCCTGTATACATTACAGTGACACCCTGTATATAACACAGTGACACCCAGTATATATCACAGTGACACCCTGTATATATCACAGTGACATCCTGTATCTATCACAGTGACACCCTGTATATAACACAGTGACACCCTGTATATAACACAGTGACACCCTGTACCTATCGCAGTGACACCCTGTACCTATCACAGTGACACCCTATATCTATCACAGTTACACCCTGTATATAAAACAGTGACATCCTGTATATGCCCTGTATATGGAGCAGCCTGTATATGCTTTGATACGCAAGGGCGAAGGGGCTGCTCTTCCCGCAGCGGCGGAGCAGTTGCGGAGCCCGACCGACTGTTTTGTATACATTGTGATGATTAGATATTTTGAATGTTCTACGTTTTAAATATGCGATCAAGTAATTGTTATACAAAATGAATATTATGCGTAATAATTTTATACATCTTAAATGTTATGCATAATGATTTTATACATTTTGAATGTTAGACATATTGAAGAATAGAGATTTCGTATTTAGAGCTTTTAAATGTTATACAAAATGAATTTTAACCGAAATGAATGATTATACGAAGTGATTTTATACGTTTTGAATTTATACGTTTTGATTTTATACCATTTAGTTTTATACGAAATAAGGTAGACCCATGTGAAACACCACCCCAACAAACAACCCTGTAATATTGATTGAGTCACATATATAGATAAACTAGCTTATGCCCGCGACTTCGTCTGCGGTGTAAATTATAATTTGGCAATTAATCTTTATAAATAGTTTCTGATATTTGTTCATAAACTTGGTTGTAATTAAACAAAACCCTCAAATATTGGGCCCAAAACTGCACAATGCACATTTACCGCGAAAATCAATTCTATAGTCCATGTAAGGATTATTGCCAAAAATTAAATGCACTTCATAAACTACCTGTTACATATACAAAAAAAAACAATCTACTTATTGCTATATGCTATGCATGGAGTTTGAAACCTTTTACTTAAAAAATTGTACGGTCCCTAAACAAACTTTCAACCCCCACCTGCTCAACCCGTTGTCGAGATAAATTTTAATTAACGATGAAATCATTTGAGTTCTATTCAGTTTAATCAGTTTTAGATACCCTACTTTAATAGTACATTGTGTATCAAGGGCGGTAAGTAAGGAATTACAAACGAGTGTTTGTTACAAGGCCGAGGCGAAGCGAAGGCGAGGATGAATTTCGAAAAACGTTAAAACTACTTTTTTCAACTTATATTGAAGAGTCTATGTTCGAAGTCTCAGATCTCCTACTTTAAAAATCGTGTGGTCCCCATATAAACTTTCAACCCCTATTTAACCCTCTTTGGGGATGAATTTAAAAAAAGGTGAAATTACTTTTTTCAACTTATATTGAAGAGTCTATGTTCGAACTCTCAGATCTCCAACTTCACAAATCGTTTGGTCCCTATACAACGTTTCAACCCCCATCCGACCCCTTTCGAGGATGAATTTCAAAAAACCGTGAAATGACTTTCCTGTACTCATATTGAAGGGTCTATGTGCGAACTCTCAGATCTCCAACTTTAAAAATAGTTTGGTCCCTATACAAAGCTTCAACCCCCATTTAACCCCTTTCGGGGATGAATTTCAAAAAACCGTGAAATAACTTTCATGTACTCATATTGAAGGGTCTATTTGCGAAGTCTCAGATCTCCAACTTTAAAAATCGTTTGGTGCCTTTACAAAGTTTCAACCCCCGTTTAACCCCTTTTAGGGATGAATTTCCAAAAATAGTGAAATGGCTTTTCTTTGCTTTTATTGAAGGCTTTATATACGAAGTCTCAGATTTCCTATTTTAAAAATCGTGTGGTCCCCATATAAACTTTCAACCCCTATTTAACCCTCTTTGGGGATGAATTTCAAAAAACGGTGAAATTACTTTTTTCAACTTATATTGAAGAGTCTATGTTCGAAGTCTCAAATCTCCTACTTTAAAAATCGTGTGGACCTCATATAAACTTTCAATCCCCTTTTTAACCCTTTTGGGGTTGAAATTCACAAAACGGTGAAATTACTTTTCTCAAATTATATTGAAGAATCTATGTTCGAAGTTTCAGATTTCCTACTTCAAAAATCGTTTGGCCCCCATACAAAGTTTCAACCCCATTTAACCCCCTTTGGGAATGAATTTCGGAAAATCCCTTCTTATCCCTTACTTACGTTATACAACCACCGTACTGCAAGAATTTCAAGTTTCTAGCTTCAGTAGTTTCGGCTGTGCGTTGATGAGCCAGTAAGTCAGTCAGGACTTCTTTTATCTTATATATACACAGGGTGGCCACTTTCTGGAAAACCGGGAAATGTCAGGGAATTTCACTAGTCATGGAAAAGTCAGGGAATTGTCAGGGAAATTTATTGAAGGTCAGGGAATAAAAAATGAGACTATGATTTGCGAATATATTGTATAAATACATATGAAATACATACGTACTTAAAAAATATATTATTTTTGAGATATAAAGCATTTCCGAAAACAAAGCCGTTCCAGAGATACAAGCGGCGTACGCTAGCTTGACGGGCTGGTAGCGTACACCGTGAACAGGCCTTATATTTTGAAAAGTTTAAGGGTACTATTTTTAACCGACTTCCAAAAGAAGGACGGTTCTCAATTCGTCTGTATGTTTTTTTTTATTTTTTTTTTTTGTGTGTTTGTTCACCGATTACTTGAAGACGGCTGGACCGATTTAGAAAATTCCTTTTTTGTTTGAAAGGGTAGACTTTCGAGGTGGTCCCATTGCAACCAAGTCAGGATCTGATGATGGAATCTTGGAGAAATCGAGGGAACTCTTCAAATATTATAGGCACACATATAGCGATTTCGGTATTTTTCGTAATTTCTCGTCCATCTCTTATTAGCAACAAGTTTTTAGTGTTAACCGACTTCAAAACAAAGAGTTAATTTGTATCTAGGTTTCTTCCCCGATTACTTGAAGACGGCTGAACCTATTTGAAAAATTCTTTTTTTGTTTAAAAGGGTATACCTCCGAGGTGGATCCATTGCAACCAAATCAGGATCTGATGATGGGATCTTGGAGAAATCGAGGGAACTCTTCAAATATCATAAGCACACATATGCGATTTTGGTATTTTTCTTACTTTCTCGTGCATTTCTTATTATAAATAGTTCCCAGTCTTAACGGACTTCAAAACAAAGAGCAATTTTTATGTAGGCTTGTTCCTCGGTTACTTGAAAACGTCTAGACCGATTTGGATTTTTTTTCTTTTAACTAAATAGACTTAAGTCTATTTGGTTAAAATAATATTTTTCCAGCGCCACTAAAAATTTAAAAATAAAGTAAATTTTTAAAACAAAAAATAAAAACCGACTTCCAAAAACTTAAACTAAAAACCAAAAAATAATATGTTAATTACCCCAAAGAAATGGATAATCAACGATTCATATATACATATACAGATATTTATACTTTTTAACCTGTTATTTTTGAAGTCGGTGCCAGCTAAGGAGCTCAACACAGCCAGCTTTACGTGGCAGGCACCAACTTCAAAAATAACAGGTTAAAAAGTATAAATATCTGTATATGTATATATGAATCGTTGATTATCCATTTCTTTGGGGTAATTAACATATTATTTTTTGGTTTTTAGTTTAAGTTTTTGGAAGTCGGTTTTTGTCAATTACGTAGGTATTTCGTGGGTACTAGTTATTGTCAGCATCAGATTTTGGATATCTTTACGGTGTACGCCATCTTGACGGTCACCCGCTGCCCTCTCTTCGCGCCTGTCGTATATCACCAGTGATCGGAATAGGTAGAGTATATTTACCTAAACTTCGAAGAACATAGTCGAAAAGTGGAGACTCCCTTACGACTAATTTTTTTTCCCGGGACTTAAGTCCCGGAATCTTACTAAAAAATTATATTATTGGTATTCTTTCGCATATTTCTCGAACATTCTCAGTATAGCTGTCTCTTTCTAATAGCGCTGTCTCTTTCACTCCATCGAGAAATTTCGCCATATATATTTTTTTTATTGCTATAGACTGGCAAACAGGCAGACGGCCCACCTGATGGAAAGCGGTCACCGCCGCCTATAGACATTCGCACCACTAGATGCATTGCCAATGCGTTGCCGCCGGTCTCGAAGAAATTTGATGACACCCTGACTATGACACCCATATTGTAGCACAGTGGGAAAATCTTAGCAGGAAGTTCATTCCAGATCCTTATTTTACGCGCTAGAAAGGTCCTAGAGAACCGGCGCGTTGTTGAGTGTAATAATTCAAGGAAATGGGGATGAACCGCCTGCCGATGACGAGTGGTGCGATGGTAGAATGATGCGGTAGGCACCAACCCAAACAGTTCCTTGGAACATTCCCCATTATACAGACGGTAGAAGACGCAGAGAGATGCAAAGTCTCTCCGGAGGCTAAGCGTTTCTAAACCGTCAGTAAGTATGGGATCGTAGACAATGCGGATAGCGCGTCTCTGGATGGTGGGACGAGCATGTCTTAGGAGGGGGTAGTGTTGCGCTGGTGTTATAGGCATAAACTTCAAACTTAATTTCCGTAGAAGCGTTTTCTGTAGGCTGAAAAGTGATTTCAGGCCGTTTAAGAGGTGGCTCTTTCACATACTAGAAAATCGAAAAATTCAATGATCCACGCGGCTCAAAATAGCTCACTCCTTGTACATGGATGAGCAAAATAAAAAGAAGGAAAACTTAAGTTCAGAAGAGAAAAAAGAAAAACTGCAGAATTGGTTAGAGAACTTGAAGCAAAAAGGCAAGGAATTCTCGAAGGAGCTGCCAAAGAAGCTGCGTTATTGGAAAGACAGATTACCAAGTTGCAATCGAATTTGTTATTGTAACTCAACGAGTTAATTTTTATTTCACTTATATTTTAAACCGACTTCAAAAAAATAGGTTTCTCAATTCGTTGCTTTTGTACCATAATACTCGAAACGTTGAAGTCTTCGTAGTTTAAATATTGAAAAAGTATTCTAATTATATATTTTTACCCGACTGCGGCGAGGCCCAAAGGAGGGTTATGTGTTTGACCTGTATGTATGTCCGTTCCTGTGTCCGCTCGTAACTACTCAACGGCACATCAGATTTTGATAAATGATACATCAATAGATTCGTCTTGATGGTGCGAGTGTCACTAGGTATGAAGTTCGTTAAAATAAACAAAATGGCGGATTTTATGCAGTTTCAAAGTGCACCGCGGTCGGGTTTTTTTTAGTAAAAATGTGGTTATATCCTTATTACATTTAAGATTATGGTCAGGGAAAAACTTGAAAAAACGCCTGGAAAACCGGGAAAAGTCAGGGAATTTTGATTGTTGTAAATAGTGGTCACCCTGTATACAGTGTGTCCCAGGGAGAAGTGACCGGCGGAAGTAGGTCGATTATTTGCGTAAAATTATCGATAAAAAACTTACTTAGGGGGGTCTATTGACAAAAGTTTTTTTTTTTATTGCTATTTCTTTTATTTTACTACTTTTGCGAGATTTTCTTGGCTTTGACTTTATTTTCTATTCTGTATTTGTTTTTGCATAGCCAATATTGTAACTAATTCGATTAAGCTACAAAATCTAACCAAAATAAATTACACATTTAGAAATTTTGGAAATAAGCTAAAAAAAACGATTATTTTTTATTGTTTTGCCGAAAATTCCGAAAATTGTCCCATACTTCGTATTTTTTTACAATTTACTATTAAACTACATGATATTCTCTAAAATATCTCAAAACAATGTTATTACTTATTATTAATACTTTTCGAAATATTTCAATAGTAGTGCAACAAGTCGGCTGACTTCAGTACAATAACAGAAATAACAATAAAAAAAAAATGTTGTATACCTCTGAAATATTTCTTTTTATCGATGACTTCGCATGAATATTCAACCATCACAATCTGGTCACTTCTCCCTGGGACACACTGTATATGATCAAAGTACATAGAAAAATTAAATGGCACTCACCTGTGTCCAGACCGGGAATCGAACCCGGTACCTCAGGATTTCCGGCCCAGCGACTCAACCACTCGTCCACCGGAGCACCCAGTAAGCGCCCTCAATTTTGCCATCTACTTTGACTTCCGTATCATTCTGTTTTTAATAGGATTTAACCTAAACGCCATCTAAATATGAGGACTTGTATTACACAGGTATATCTCACCCCAATGCGCACCTTTACAGCTACGACGATCGAGCGAGAGATGGCGTTAATATTATATGAAATAGGTACTTTATATGAAAGAAATAACCAATGAAGAGACAAAATGTTTCTTTCATATAAATAAATAATATGTTGTTTAGGTATACAGCTGTGTAAGTCTATTGAGAAATCATTGAGTCTGAATCAAATAAAATACCAGATGCTTCTGTCTTGCACCACGCGCTACCGAGATTTCTCGCAAAAATTGTTCCACGTCCGTCGTTGAGGTAAGATATGGTTCCCACGTGACTCATGTGACTCGTGTGTGTGCGACAGGAGAAATGGTAACAGTGGGCTAAATGCCTCTAACTGCTGCGCTTAGCCTCGTCGCCGTGACTCGTAAAACGATGTGCAGATATCGACGATGCAAATGTCTCATGTCATCTATTTCATGACTTTATTACTACTTAGTACAGCGTGACTGACTGTTTGATTTCTCCAAGTTGTCCTAAGTAATAAACAAATTTCTAAAACTGATGTTTTCTCGTTAATACCGTTGGTCAAAAATTTCTTAACCCCTCAACTGTGGCAAATAAATATGGCAGTACCCCCTCATCTGTGGAAGCCCGTGGGGCCTGCTCCACAGACAGGCCTTCAAAGTGCACATCCAGGTGGAAAATTACGTTTTACTCAGCTTTTTACGGAGTTACAGTTTATAATTTGAAATAAATCTGCTCTCTATTAAATTACCTTACTGCCAGTGTAAAATACCATATCAACATTGAGGTGTGATATCTGAACAGATGAGTTAATTATAGGGGTACCTAAATTTCTACCATATTTTTTGATTTTAAATAAATAAAAACAGATTTCTGGCTACGTTGGTGCTTTCATTATGTAATTCAATATAAAATACACATAATACAGTCATAAAATGGCAGGCTTTAGACTAAAAATTTGCAATAAACACCATTTCAAAACTTCACCAAAATGCTGTCAACCCTAGAAATGGTGTTGTAAGGGGGTTTTGAATTACATACATTGTGGCGGGGTACTACCACCTAGTTATTAAATTCATGTTTAAACAAGGAATTAAAGTCATGAACTAGCCGTCACCAATGCAATACTATTGTAGGTGCAGTAGATATCAAGTAAAAAACAATTTAAAAAAGGCCTTTTTTTTCATGCAAAATGACTGCTCCCGAAATATTGAAAAATCACAGCAACCAGCAAGTTTAACTTAGAGAAATTTAATTTCCCGGCATATTCATTAACTAAGCTTTAATATAAAACAATAATAAGTTCTCTCATTGAACAAAAAACATGTAAAAACTTAATCTAAAACAGTACAAATATAATCGAAGTAACAAATATATGGTTAGACTAATATGGACATACCCAGACCATGGCTGAGTTAAAGGGAGATATTCCCGGGATTCGAACCAGCGCACAGTAAGCAGGGTTACAACCACTGAGCTAAACGTGTCATCAAACTTGAAAACACAATTAAAAAAAATATTTGGCAATATAAAGGTTAGTCCATTCGGCAGTAGTTAGTCCATGGTGTATCCATGTTATGCAAACGTGCGTTAATGCGCTATCTGTGGGGCGGCCCGGCGGGCCGTCGCCAAGAGTCTGTGACGAAGCCCGAGGGGCCTTGTACCGACCGTTAATTTGTTTTGTGAGCTATTAATCACTTTTAAGAGATTTAATCTTATTTAAATGCATTTAATAAAACACATGATAACTAAGACGTATGTTAATGGCTTTGCAAAATAGTAAAACATTAGAAAAGACTAAGAAATCGTACATGAAAGTTTAGGCTATCAGTTGGCATGTTGTTTTTTTCACAATTTTAACACAGATTATAGTTAAAAACTACACCCAAACTTTTTAAAAACAAAATATGACTTACATGGCATCAGATTTCCGTTTCTTTTTTCATAAAATTGTCTCACTTTAATCGTAATTAACGTACAACACCACAACACACCCGCGTCAGCTTCGGTTTTTGACTGCCAATATTTACGACTTTTTTCAACCGTTGCACATTCAAATGTTAGCTTGCTAGCCGTCTTGCTTCGTTCACATGACGATTTAACGAGTTAAAGAGAGACAAATATGGGTTTCTCTGAAATATAGCAATAAATATAAACACATACGGAGAAAGCCCGTCGGGCCATGCCACAGATGCGCCGAAGTTTTTGCCAAGGCCCGAGGGGCCTTCCCACAGCGGAGGGGTTAAGTAATAATAGCAAAAAAATCGAACTGTTGTCTTAAACAGACTTGTTGTGTATACGCCCTTATGAGGAAATAGGTTTACATTTTCAGCGAAAAGTTGCATCTTGAGGGTATTAAATTGTTTAATTTGAAAACATCTAAAGATAATCTGACTGTACGCACACTTAATCTTCAGCATCGTGCTGTACCAAAGCATGAATAGAGTCGAATTCCCATTCCCATTAGGATACTGAAGTACCTACATGAAAGGGTAGTTGTAACGACTAGAACGAATTGGTACCTACAGTCAAAATCATTTCATAACTACACGTTAACCCGGGTACAAGAACAGTCTAGCGCTCTTAAGTCGGACTCACATATTTTTGAAAACCACATCACGTAGAAATTTTTGAATTGGACTGATCCCAGCGTCGGACGGTAGTGTCATTTCCACCCGTCCCGAGTCTTGTCCACCTCCGAACTCATGAGAAATGACATACTTTCCTCACTTATATCAAAAAGTACTATAAGAGCACATGGGATGGGGTTGACTAGGACCTAGCTGGTAAGTAAACGCCATTTGGAATAGACATATGACCAGTCCGGCATTATCTATGCCTGCCTATGAGGCGCAGCTTGCGGAGTGATAATTAAACTATGTATCAGCACTTCAGCAGCTATGTTAAAACGGCGCGGCGTTCCGTTCGCAGAGTAAACCGTCACATATAAAACACATCTGAAAATCCATATCAGACTATAGATACCTAGCGATCATTACGCATTGAAGTAATTGAGCTTCAGGAATTAAGTTACACTTCTGAAACCATGAAGCATGTCTCATAAATATATATATAAAGATACAAGAAATCAAAGTTCATAGAAAAATTAAATGCTAGGTACTCACCTAAGTAACATAAAAATGTGGTGTAATTTACCCGCATTAAAAACTAATAAAGAAACATCATGTTTCTTTCATATAGTAAATAAAGCATGTCTCTACTAAACAAAACAGACGAGGGCTAATGCGAGATCACATCGGAACTGCACCGAGAGGTCGCGTCACAGCGTGGAATACTAATTGACATGTTTAGCGACCCGCGGAGACCGCCCGCGGGTAGAATGTCACATATTCGTGCCGTATCTTTTTACAGTGTCATTCTTACCGTTTACCGTGACAGGAATTCCTTTGGTAAGTTGCACTTTGCGTGCCTGAACTAGTGTTCTAATAAAAACCAAAAATAAGGCGCTGCTGGTTACTCTAATTTCATAATGCGTCTTTCGACATCAGAAATTTCAAAAAAACTGGCCAAGAGCATGTCGGACCATCCTCAGTGTAGGGTTCCATAGCCGTAACTATAAGGGAAATAACTATAAGGTTAAAAATACGATGTAAAAAATGACAACAACAAAAGAGCGTATCTTCATAGCAATTACGTCCTTTTGTTGAGAAGCGCGGTTTATCGGCAATAACTCAAAAACGGTTAATCCGATCTTGTTGAAAATAATTTTCTTTGAAAGTATTAATTAAGCGTTATCTTTGTAATTTTTTTTATATTTTTCGGACCCAGGGTTTAGAAGATAGAGAGAGGGACACGACTTTCGGAGCGATTATTTCCAAAGGTATTCACCTAATCAAAAACATTACTTAAGAACCTTAAAATGTTGTTAAAAGAGCTGTCCAACTATGTACCACACGTTGATATTTTCTGAAAAAAAAAATTATTAGGTTCTGTAATATGTATGGAGTGCCCCTCCTAATAGTACATTGTGTATCAAGGGCGGTAAGTAAAGAATTACAAACGAGTGTTTGTTACAAGGCCGAGGCGAAGCCGAGGGCTTTAGTAACACGGGTTTGTAATTCCTTTACCGCCCGTGGCACACACAATGTTTTTCATCACACTTGTGAGGAAATCTGATTAAAATAACCTTACTTAACCTAAATAAAATTGTAAAACTGACAGTGACATTAGTGACATATTCCATAGACAATGCGAACGTCAAGTCACGTTCGGAAACCATAGCGGTAAAGACTAAAACTGGTTTATTTTATATTTGCAAAATACTGAAATACTATATTTAAACATTTAATTAATGTTACAGAAATATGTTTTTACATGTATTTGCAATAACAGTTCTCTTTAAATAAATATTTCAGTAATAAAAGTTAAAAAAGTAAGTCTGGCATTTCCTTTGAAAATGACAAATAAGAGTAAAACAGAACTAGCGTTTCAAATTTAAAAAGAAAACCATTACGCCCTAGGGCGTAATAGGTCATTTACGGCCCGCAAAACCTACGTGTAATGACACCATTTTCGAGCAAGTGTGATGAAAAAATATTTATTTTAGTTATTTAACTACCAAACTCAGTAGCGGCTCATACAAGACACCTATATTCCAAATTTCATCAATATCCATCGTGTAGTTTTTGAGTAAAATGCCTGTGACATACGGACGGACGGGCATGACGAAACTATAAGGGTTCCGTTTTTGCCATTTTGGCTACGGAACCCTAAAAAAGGGAATTCTCAAGACCTCATTTATCAATCCTATTATCCAACTATTTTCAAGTAAGTATGCAAGTATACATATACAGCAGAGACGAGTTTGATGAAAATCAATCAAAGTCTTGAATGCAATGGCCCAATACGAGTAGTTACAGGAATAAAAAACATTTTTAATGATTATTTACTGATTTCAACCATTTTTCGCTCAGGATTAACTGGCGATTCAAAAATGGCATAAGTAGGTATGAGCGGTCGAAATTGCAGAACCGTCAAAATTAGGGATGTTTACAAAAACAACATAACTAACCGGACAGGCTGAGAATGTTGTTGACAAACATAGAAAGACATTTTTACAGACATGTAGTATCCATCAACCAGCTGTCATCAGCCATTCTCACGAACACTCTGTCTGTCACTCACCATTCTGCGGTCACCTAATTACCACGACGCTGTTTTCATACTAAATGTATGGAGACGCGGTAATTAGACGCAGTTATACTTCGTGAGAATGGCCGTCATGACTTTGTTTTTGTAAACGTCCCTTCAAATATTCATCTCCGATCTGTTCCGATTTCAATAATCATGTCAGTATACTGCGACAAGACACGATTTTGATAATGTTTATGTAGCCGTTCTGTGCATCGTCTTGTTATGATGACCTTTCCGCAACCTTTACGTCTTTGATTTAGGTAAGTGACCAATACTGAATCACTCGAGACAAATTCACCTCACGTACGGACTAAAGGTCCGTTTTGGCCGTAAATCCGTAAAAAACATGTTACGAGACTTTCTGCGATCAAAATGGGTTACTAGTGGATAACGCGGCTTTGCGTGAGTTTTTTTGTTTAGTTTTGAAAAAAATGTTAAGGGACGCACCAAAGAAACGGATCTGTGAAGGGCAAACCCGCCAGAGGAAGAGTCGCTTAGACAAAGATGTACAGTCGACAAAGTTCTTTAGGCCCTAGCTCTAACTGCATTCAACATGTGCACAAACTATAATATGTAATAAGACATTCAGTACCGAGATCCCGATTATGGGGTTCATTACCTATGCATGAAAATTGGGAGCCTGGGCACTGAAAATGTTAACATTAGTGCAACGTGTCAAAATTGCGAGTACATAGCTATCAGTGGCGTGGCGTCTATAGAACTCGATTCCCATCGGCTTGCCTAATATTAGGCAGTTCAGCACTAAATTTTAGTTACACTAATTTCTTCAACGCCATGCCACTGATAGCTATGTAAATGTTTTCAATTGTTAACTATGACTTCACGCAACCGCACTTACTTTTACTTACCAGTAGATCAAAGAAAATGTTTTTCGCAGCAGATATCTCCATTCTCACTAACCGCTGAATAATTCACACTTACAAGAAATTCTCTCCGTATTATATTGTCTAACGTTTTTCTTAGTACCGAGTTCCAACCGAACAGACAGACGAAATCTGCGATAGCGTTCATCAAGAGTCACACATGCATGTCACGAGTGCATTTGTATGCGGCGAAGGTGTATAAATTGATGTTGGATCACGTCGCCAGGGGTCGTTAGTGGCGAATTCGCACGACTACCTGATTGCAGTTTTATTGACCAATATTTTTCCGTAATGATCTCGTTCGGCGCATGCTGATGTTATAATTAAAACGCGTAAAAGTATCTGAAGTAGGTATTTCTAATATTTCAGAAACTTGATATGAAAAGGAACGAACAAACTATAGGGAACGTGCACAACGAAGGTGCTGCCAACTGGTGCCGCCAATCTAAATCAAGTACCCTCTCATGCTGGGGCACATTGACGGAAACGCCGTTAATTTATCGCAATGAAGGACGATTAACGTCAGTGTAGCTACAACTTGCTATATTTGACATTGACACTTAGATATTGTCATTGCCATTGACAGCTTGATTTGACAGGGGTGATAGTTTCCTTTATTGTCCACCCGTCTCTTTTGCCGTTTAGTGCTGCCACCTAGTTCGTGGACTGGAGGACTATCCAAGTGCGGCCCGCGAGGGTGGAGCGTCGGGCACGGGCAGCATCCCTCCGACGTCTCCTTTCGGGGGGCACTGCGGGCAGGCACCAGACGGGTGACCTGTGCCGCTGCGTGGTGGCGGTGGACTAGTCCTCTGTGTCCCGTAAACCCTTCTGGGTTCCTATCGTGGTCCGTAAGGACAGGTGAGGGAGGGACTGGCGCCGGATACACGTACGGGCCTTGTATCTGGTGTCGGTTCCTGGCTTCCCCGGGGGACGGCCCGGTTGGTCGGGGGGAAGCAGGTGAGGGAAGGCACACTGGCCCATGCTACAGTGTGCCTTTTTCGGAGAGGGTTCGCCCTAGGGCGGAGGTGCCGGTGATGGTGTGGTGCCATCGGATCCCATGTTATCACCATGAAGGCATAGGTTGGAAGCATCCCAGAGTTTTAGTGGGTAGGCCAATCCCTTCTGGAGCGGAGAGCCCCACATAACCAATGCGTAACATCTGGCTGTCACCCCCGATGGATGCAGTTTTATGCATTTCTCCGGGATAAAAAAAGGGTGCCAATGAGGACTACCGGTTTTGTGCTCACCAGTTGACGCCACTGTCAAGTAGGATCCTGCCTGAAGTATAGCTGCCAGTTCGTTATTACGGGTGGGAAAACGAAGTTTACATTTCAATCGTATTTAATGCCTTAAAACCGTACCATAAACATATCAAGCATACTGCAGTATTGCATTTACTTCGGAAAAAAGAGGACATAGCATAGTATCCGAATGATGAAACACCGGATTGCCAATTTTATAACATTTGCGTGCATTTGATGTGTTCTTGTAGAAAAAGTAAGGCATGTATGCTCCGGCTTAAACACAGACAAAGATGTCGTTACGCCATTGGAATAGTGTTGATGTTGTGACCTAAAATATGTTTCACGGATTCATAACTTGTTTAATCATAATCATATGCATGAAATAAAACACATAAGTAAATTTTCACATTTATTGCAAAACGTCCTCCGCCTTATATAATACAACGGCATCACGCAAAACGCGACGCCAAACTATTTAAATTAGATTTAAAACCACAACAATTTAATACACATAAATAGAGTGATTATCGACATTTCATTAAATAACATTTAAATCAATCATGTCCTTTTTAAATAAAATTGATATCTATTTGTGTAAAATTAGAGTAAAACATGTTTTTAAAACAACAACAAATACTTGGAAGAAATAAAAGCGTTTATTGTACATTCCTATTTAAATAAATTTAATATGAGCAGTTGACGGGGTAGTTTTGATTAATTTAAATAAATTGCACTAGGTGGGTCTCAGCGTCGAACACAATTGGGTTTTATGGCATCTGTAACAAGAAGACTCATTTGAATAACATAATTAAAAGTGCATATTGAAGAAGAGTTCGTAAAGCGAAAATATAATGAATTCCGTAAGAAAACAACCCGCATGTGGATCATTGGACGGTAAGAGGTAACGTGAGTCACAATGCCTTCCGGCGACCTTAACCAGATCGTCAGATCATCTCGTGGAGATGGTTTGTCAAGTTTTGTTTGACTACTCTCTGATTACACGCATAGGTTCCCAAACTTTTAGGGCTTGCCGCCCATGAAAACTTTCAGCGCCCCCCACGACATAAAACAACCATATTGTGAATTTTTTTCAACAACGGGGGAGCAATCGGGCTGACGTAGCCTGGAAAAGCCCCTGCCGGCGTGATTTGGGGATAGTACAATCGCCAGTCTAGTTTGTACTGTAGTTGATATTGTGATTCGAGTTCTTTTTATTTTTCAAAAGCGATAGCGCCCCTTTGAATAGCATCAACGCCCCCAATTTCTTCCAAGGCCCCTACCGCCTCCCTGGGAATCCGCAGCGCCCACTAGGGGGCGGTACTGACCGCTTTGTCAACATATGGATTACAGCATAGATAAGGGTTAGTCGAGTACCAGTGTCGCCGCTAGGAGTGGTACGGCGGCGGCGGCGGCGCGAGCGGCACTAGCAGCGGCTCGGGCGCGCGGCGCGGCCGGCGCGGCGGCCCGCGGGGCGCGCTGCCCCGCAGCCGCGGCCGCCCCGGCCCGCGCCGCGCGCGCATCATCGCCGCCTGCGGCTCCAACGGCGCCTCCGACTCCAGCATTGCTGCTCCTGGAGCGATCCATGAAGATTTTTGTGGTTTAGGTCTACTTTCGTGCCGGGCACAATGGGCTAGACGACTAAAAAAAAACTGGTTAGCCCGTCAGTTAGATTATTGAAAAATATTGTACACGTATTTTTCTTTTGTTTGGCAAACAAAAAATGCCGAGGATACAGTGCTTAGAAGTTTCGAGTGACGTCAATCTTTGGTACAATTTTCACCTAGGAGTGACGTCACAAGCCCCCACTCCGGAAGTTTGATGATCTATAACTGCCGTCCGATATCTAAAACTGGACTAGCCCCTATACAACTCCATAGAGGTTAGTCCAGTTCTAGACATAGGACGGCAGATAACTTTGTCGATTTTTAATTGATTTTTAGGTAAAATTTATATTTTCACTCCTCTAAGTTGTTGTGTATGTCTTTCCAAACCCGGTTAAATGTATACAGCTCCTCCCACCGTCTTTATCGATTTACCCGGGAGAGGGAAGGCCCTTGCTTAGATACAAAAATAGGCTAAGAAATAAATATTGATATTTACCAGCGACCGCGTCCGCCGAGGGGCCGGCGGTCTCCGGTGCCGGCGGGCGCTCGCGGCGCGAGGCGTGGCGCGCGCCGCGCGGCCGCCCGCGTCTCGCTCCGCGGGTCGAGCGCGACGCGGACCACGACGACGCGCGACCCACCGGAGAGAATGCTGTGAAAGAAAACCCCTTTTAAATCTGAACCTTTGGTATGCCGCGACTGGCGAAGGTGTAAGTATGTTTATGCCACACCTGGCCATAAAGTGGCTTTTACCGCACGCTACGCGTACGGAACAAGCCGCCTTCTGTCCAAGTGTAGACATAAAATTATGTACACAACACGGGAGGTAATAAAGAAAGCCCTCGATCGCATATTTACGTCCCTCGCCTACAGCTCGAGCTGCAAACACCTGCGATCTCGGCCTTTCTTTGTTTTACCACCCTAGTTGTGTAATGTACTTATAACCTTTGGTATGCCGCGACTGGCGAAGGTGTAAGTATGTTTATGATCTTATTCCACTGTCCACAAATATTATCAAATTCCCTAACAGTGCTCTGATTATTCTGTTAGAGCTTCTATAGTACATTGTGCACCGAGGGTAGTAAGAAGGGGATTACTAACGAGAGTCTATTAGAAGCCCGACGCCGTAGGCGGAGGGCTTTTAATGACTCGAGTTTGTAATCTTCTTACTGCCCGTGATACACACAATGTTTTTCATCACATTTGCGAGGAAAAAAAAATAAAACATAAAAATGAAATAAACTAAACGCACCCGCTAAGAGACAACTTCAACTGTCAACTTTTTCAATATTGTCTTCCACAGATAATGCTAAGAACTGCGTTTAGTTTTTAAACTTGACAGGCAATGTCGCCAGATTGTACCGATTTTCAAAATGAAATTTTAAACTAAATTAATTTAATTGCATTAAAATAATCGCAAAAACTACGGAAATAATAGTTAAAATATACCATATAAGTTTTATTTACACTAAAATTGGTTTTGTAGCCAAGTTTTGAAGATGTGAAATAGCCTTGGCTGATTCGAAACCTCCTTAGTCTGAAATGACGTACGACTTTTAAAACTAAACTCATAACTCCCGAGGGAGTTATAGATTTTCATACAGTTTTTCCTCCCGTGGGAGTTATAGATATTTGTAACCCACGGGGGGTAAATCGGCTCGAGTTGGTCTATAAGCGCGCGTGTTATAACACCCTTTACGAGCAAGTGTGATGAAAAAATTAGAAGTTACAGACTGCCAGTCATATATCAAGAGTATGATGAGGGTGTAACTCACGCGTATGAGGCGGGGTGAGATGCGCGTCTCTCGGCTCGTCTTCGACCCGCAGCGGGCTGCCGGGCTCCGAGCACGAGTCGCGCCCGCGCTTCGCTTCCACTACAGCCGGTTGCTGCAACACAGGAAACAACATCAGCAATGCCGGCTTTATTTATAGTGCAGGGTATGCAGCGCCCAGTACAATACAGTAATTTTTCTTAATCCAAAAGGTACATCGCGCGCTTGAATGTGTGCGCGCCGTGTACGAACGCACTACAAGCAAATAAATAAGAATGCGTATGAATGCTCCAGTATGGATCGCACTCACACAGACGTGCTATCGCGCCTCTGTGTGAATACGTGTCGCGCGCTCCTAAACGGCCGAAGTTGAACTACTTGACTTGTACTTGTTAACGTCTTTATACTTTGACACGGGCGCGGGGCTTAGGGGGCGGTGAGTGCTGCTCGCGATATCTCCAAAGAGCATGCGTCCATCGCAGCGCCGGATCTCAAAGACCCTGCGCGCGTGTTATAACCGATGGCGGGCGTGGTAGCAAAGCAAGGTGCACCACGAGCCTACTAGAAGGCGCCATTTTATGTCTACACTTGGCCAGAAAGCGGATTTTTCCGTACGCGCAGCGTGCTGAAAAAGTCACTTTATGGCCAAGTGTGGCATAAAATATTTTATATATCTGAGTCAATCGGTATGTCCCACATTTGTATTTCAAAAATAAATTTACTATAGGTTACTAGGCCTAATAGTAAATAGCTCTTTACGGTCGATTTTTCATCACAAACTCATGATACTCACAGGAGGTAGTGCCGCTGATTTTCGTTTCCTTTCTCTTTCTTCTTGTTTCTTTTCTTCTGATTTTTGTCGGTCTAAAATTAAAATAGAAAAAATAATATTTAAAATTTAAACAACACAGCTTAAACAATAAAGATCAACACAAATACATAAAATATTCACTTACATTTGAGTTCTATCTCTTCGTCGTCAAGCAATAGCGAAACGACTTCTTTTGGCTTCAGTGTGTCGGGTTTGAAGTTACCGCCGCTGATCACCATCCTTTGAATCTGGAATAAACGACACAAATATGATAACTCGACGAAAAAATATAAAATTTCAGGCTTTACATCATCATTCCACAATTCAGTAGAACTTTCATATTTTTCCTGGGTACACTTATACCGTTCGTTGTCGAAGCCTTTGGGAGAGACCTGTGTTCAGCCACGGACGCCTCAAGGTTGAAATGATGACTTTTTTGAGCGTCATTCAGTAGAACATTAGTAATCGAAAGTTGTCAAAAACTAACCTCGCTCTTCTCCCTAGCCCTCTGCATGATCCGCTCCTCAATGGTGCCCTTGCAGATGAGCCGGTAGACCGTCACCTGCTTGGTCTGTCCCAGTCGGTGCGCGCGGTCCATAGCTTGCTGGTCCACGGTCGGGTTCCAATCGGAGTCGTAAAATATCACCTGTCTCACAAAGAGGACACACGAATAAGTTGTGCAACGCGACACTTTATCACGCGACAATATAACAACACAAATAATGTAAAAGGGTGAATCAATTTTTCTTTGTCAACAAAATTTCACCTTCTCCGACTAAAATTTAAAGGAAATCTTTATTCGGATGTTTTTTTAATAAAGTGTATGCTCATTTAAAAGACATATAATAAAGCTACGTAATGCAAATACTTTTTATTATAATTTGTTTATTATAATTATAACTTTTTTATAAGCAGTGACCCAGCGGACATGGCTGTCTTCCACTTTTGTATGAAAATAAGGGTTTATCCGCTGGGTCACCCTATTTATTTGTTAAAAACGAGTTTTATTTTTACCTAATCTATCTCTAGATGTAAGATCTTGTTGCATCATGTTAAAACATACAAAAGGTGAACAAATAAGAAGAAAGAGCAATCTTTGCATAAAGCAAAGAAAAGTTGATTCACCCAAAAACACTAATACAAGTTTGTAGCCCTACTCACAGTATCAGCAGCAGTGAGGTTGATTCCCAGCCCGCCCGCTCTCGTAGACAAAAGGAATACGAATATATCGGTCCGTGCCTGTAAACCACATTAAAATGAATTTCTTGAATCGCCAACAAGGTTTAAATGTGTAGTTTATAAATTTTCAGTGTGTGTCAGACTCAGAAGTAAATCGTATATACCTGGAAATCCGCCACCATATCTCGTCGCGCCGAAATCTTGCTAGAGCCGTCTAACCGCATGTATTTGTGTTTTCTGTGCCACATATATTCCTGCCAGAGAAGTTACTATGTATTATTGTTTATTAATTTGAACTGCTAGCGTAATAAAAGGATTTCAAAACCATTGCAAACATCAGTTTTCCCCAATATTTCGCAAACTAGAAACAAATAATGGACAAGGTCCGAATTAAACAAGCTATTTGATGAAAGATACGTACCTCTAGCAGATCTATCATCTTGGTCATTTGGCTGTATATGAGCACCCGGTGCCCCCTCTCTTTAAGCCGTTTTAGTAGAGAGTCTAATACTGTGAGCTTGCCCGCGTCGCTGACTAGCTGATTTTTATCTGTAAAAAGTACCTCCAATAACTTATTTATTTAAATTTTGGTTTTATTGTGTGTAGTCGAAATAAAGGTGCAAAGAACACGAGTTAGAATTTTATCAATTTGAAGTGATATTTGACACAACATTTCTTAATGAAAAATAAATAAAATACATTTCAAATGGATGCTACTAAACCACAACAGCCATGAACTCGACGGAAACATTGAAAAAACATCAAGAGTCGTCTTGAATCATAGAGAAAATAGCCTAAATCGATGAGCATTTCAAATGTCTAAGACCTTTTTAATGGGTCTAGTCAAGTTTTTGTGAACCACGCTACGTAGTTCGGAACTAGTGAGATGTATAGTGAAAATATGTATGTTTTTATATACGCTCGCAGACAATTGGGTCATTTTTGCTTTTGTTTAAATTTCTAACGGGCACAGTTGAAAAAAAAGTGGCATTTGGGGCCATTAATTGATACATACTTTTATTAATTTTTTTATTTCTGTTTTATTGCCTCCGGATTACTCCGGAATCCAAATCAAAAACTCCCAAATGTATGGAGCACTAGAAAAAAAATGTTTCGCTATATTATTTTTTTCGTTTTGTGACGTTCTACTGACTATACTCCGAAAAATATGCGTTAAAATTTCGGGCCAAATTTGAAATAATAAAATTAAACTGTTTACATACATACATTAAACTTAACAACAATCATAACGCTTATTTAGTATGGTCATTTCTATACTAACTTTAAAATGGATCCGAAGGCAGAAGATAAACTTCAATTACAATGCAATTTGGGTATTTGATTTATGCCGTCATGAGTTACATTTTTGCTGTGCCTAGTAGCAAAACAGTTTTTTTTATTTTTTCCCATACAAAAGTACCCACCCTATAAGTACAGTACCTGGCACTTGCAGCGGCGCCCAGCCGGTGGGCGGGCGCGCGGCGGCCACGAGGCGCGCGAGCTCGGCCGCGCCCGCGCCGCTCTCGGCGTGGTTGTGCCGCGTCACGTGGTACGCGAACTGGCGCGACGACGCGAACGGCGTAAGGCTGCACGCGCATACCTTTACAAACGGGGCGTTCATGTCAGTGATAATGTTTAGCCGTTAATAACCAGGAATTAAACTAGCACCAAAAGAGGCTTACAACTAAGGGTTTACCAAATATACAATAATCGAACGTAATATATGTAGATTGGCAATAGTTTGGTGTTAGAAACATCAGTCAACTGTTGTGTTGAATGTTTCCCGTCCAGACGTCTAGAGAGTGGAGATAAATAGTACATTATACAACTAGGGTGGTAATACAAAGGCCAAAATCGCAGAAGTTTGCGGCCCGAGCTGCAAGCGAGGGACGTAAATATGCGATCGAGGGCTTTCTTTATTACCTCCCGTGTTATGTACATCATTTTATGTCTACACTTGGTCAGAAAGAAAACCAGGTGCAAACTTAGCTCTTCCGGAAGTCGGCACGGGTTCCCATACATAGAATTAGCTGATTTTTGTTTTAGGAGCATCTGAGCACATAACAAACATAATTAGAGGGTATGCATTACTCGGTTTGGATTTTCGCTAAATCTAGGACATCCTAATGGCCAGGTGTGGCATAAATAATCTAACTGCCATTTGTCATCCGTGGTCGAGTGCTCTCGCACATTTCCAACCGTCAGAAATGGAGACATCGGGAAAGAGAATATTTTATTTTGTAGTTATTAAATAGACTAAAAGAAAATACAAAAGGTTGTACCTTAGGTTGAGCAGTACATAAGAAAGCCGGTAGGCTCGTTGGCACATCTTGATACACCTGTGGCGCCCTCTCCACGTGGGGAAACTCGGACACTTCGGCGCTTGGCACTGATATAACTCCGCCCTCTTCCGTCTTTATCTCACTCAGCATGTCCGACTGAGAAAAACATAAACCAGTAAGAACCACTTAGTAATAGAAAATAACCACAAGTGCATAAACAACAACAGAATAGGCGTTTCCATTCCTACTAATACCGGCACCGAGATCTCGTCTAAGACATCCTCCGTTTCTTTCTCTCCATCACCACAAGAGAGACAGGTAGAGTCGGCGACGAGAATTAGGTGCTGATATTCGCTGGGTGAGAAAACTTTCATTTCAATTGATACATTTATTAATTTATTAGTTACCTGATCGTCTCTATTCTTTAAGTTCCTACTCCTCATGTTTCTGTGTTCAATTGTCTCCGCTGTGAAGTGGATGCTGTGTTCCGTGTGACTGTAGAACGGGCCGCCTATAAGTAAATATGAAATGGAATCACGCGATATTCAACTCTAAACAGAAAAACACAACAGTTGCTCCGTTGCCAGGGATCAACCAATTCCCATCTCCCTCGCAATTTTAAAATATAGTTTCCTAAAATTGCGAGAGAGATCACACGACAAGGGACGACTTTTCCAAGATTCAATTTTACTTACCTTGAGTCCATAACGGATCAGTGAACAATAAATCTCTCCACATCAAACTATCTGTTTTTCTCTGCCTCAGCACGTCCCCGTCAGGACATATCAGTAGCTTATCCTTACTGGATACATTGTCATAATAATCAAGCTCTGACGTATTCTCTTCGACTACTTCTTCTAGTTCTAAGTGTGTGTGACTTTGCCACCAGGCGTGTCGATGCCGTAATTTTTCGTATTTCTCTAAACATCGCTCTATATGTTGCATGCTGAAAAAAGTGTGCTTTATAGTGTCTCATAATAGTAAAGCTGTTTTCGTTTAAAGAATGAAATACTTGATATAGTAAACATTCAATACTTACGCGTAAAGCCATCCACACAGCATCACTCTATACAACTCCATCGGCGAAAGGTCAATAAACCTCATAAAGTTAAACATTCCATTCTCCTCGTCGCTTAAACTTCTATGCACATACTCAGGCGTCAATATATTCAGTTTGTTGTACAGTAAGTGCCTTTTTGAAGGTATACCTCTGAGCAAAATTGCTTCTTCGGCTAATAGCTTGGGTATGTGGTAGTCGTCGACTTGCATTGCGAATGGAGACCGAACGTCGCGGCGTTCGAAGAGCTCCGGATGGTTACATACCTGAAAATGATAAGACATTAATACCGCCATCAATTATATCAGACGAAGCCGGATAGTATTGTACTAGACTGCAGACCTACTAACAGTCAATAAATACTAGATCTCCATCCCAATTTCTTATAATTTTAACTGTTTCAACCCATTTAAGCTGAAGCAGCATATAAGCTGTCATCTTAAGAATGAAAAAAAATATCAGGAATTCGAAATTAACCTTACTGCACAAGCTTTGTAACCAAAGTAAAAATAACAAATAGCAAATTTGGACCAAATCGTAATGAACTAGTGACATCTCTTTTCAAGCACCAATACCTCTGGTTATTGGACACACCTTTCTGAACTGCATCACTAAGTTCATCAAGTTGGAGGTGAAGTTCTTGTCGACATTGTGGCCCGACTCGGCCCCGACGGTGAAGTGGAGTAGCTCTTCGATTTTTATCTTCTTTTTCAGTGCTGAAAATGACATGATAAATTAATCAATGTAGCACTGCTAGGAGATCTCTAAGAAAAAAGGTAAAATCTTTATGAATGTACAACTTAATTGCGGTCGGTACGATAAGAGCGGCCGCACATTTGGCCACTAGTGGCGGTCACTAAACGCGGCCACAAGTGGCTCAAAGCGGCCGCACCTTGGGCCACTAGTGGCGGTCACTAAACGCGACCACAAGTGGCTCAAAGCGGCCGCACCTTGGGCCACTAAACGCGGCCACAAGTAACGAGCGCGCGCCACTCCCGTAGCTTGTGGCCTGAACGCGGCCACTCGAACGCCTGATGTGCACCGATGCCATATAAAACACCAGTGGCCGGGCTGTGGCCCAATGTGTGGAGGCTCTAACGCTCGACAAGTTACCGTGGCCCCCCTCCTCACCTTAAGGATACCCCCGTTTTCACTTAAGTTATATGCCTATAGTAAGTCCTAAAACTAACCTATGTATAATAACTTCTGCCTAATGGTGAGCGGGCAGTGCACCATAATCTCAATCTTGTCTGACAGCTCGTTCTCCACGTCCTTCTTGATCCTCCGCAACATGAACGGCTTCAGTATCATGTGGAGCCGAGATAAATGCTCTGCAACAACGCGAAATCAATATGAGTATCTCTTTCTGAAGTTCGAAGCTCCTACTAGATACGGCGTGACGTTGACAGAATGCTATTCCTTCCGGTTTGCCGATTTATATTTTACGTGAGAAGTATATGTTCGCTTGGGAATGCTCACGGATAAGTTAGAGGCTAGAATGAAACAAGCAAAGTAAAGCAATTCAAAACGGATAAGTTTAAGGATAGATTCATATAGAAATGAAAGAAGCAAAGTAAAACAATTCAAAAGAGCTAGCAAGCTATTGCTGCCATACTTTTGGATTTGTCCAGCCGGCCTTTAGGCATAGTCTCGACTTTAATTGGTCGTAAAGTAGAGACTTATGCCGAAAGGCAGACTATCTGGACTTATAGTTGTAACATCCAGATGTTTCAAATTTTAAAACCGTAATCATAAACACCACTGTCAACTTTGTAATATACTAATAGGCTACTTGATAAGGATAACAGTTTAAATTAGCTCTTTTTATGAAGTGTCAAAACGCTCAGAAGGTATGCAGTTTAGTATGAAATACTGATTTGTGACGTCATGCTCAACATGGTGCCTTATTTTTATTTTTTGTCATTTTTAAATCATTGGTGACACGAAAATGAGTGTAAATGATTTTATTCGAGTAGTTCTAGGAACGTAATTTGATGGTTAGAGTTAATGAATTTATTTTGATTGTTGTCAAATACCCTATTTTGTCAAAAGACGAGCAATCGTCATAAAGAATTATGCTCATGACAAAAAAATCCCAGTGCTTTCACTGTCCTTGTATCGCTGACATTTATTGCATAAACTCACTTTCGTCAATGGTGCTCTTATTCTCAGCGTGGCTCTCGATGTCTTTAGAGAACCATTCGTTGAACTCTTCATGAGAATCAAACAGCGTAGGCATGATGAAGTGAAGAAGCGCCCACAGCTCCGCCATGCTGTTTTGGATTGGAGTACCTGGAATAAATATTGTAGAGCAACATCGTTTTATCATTTGTTGTAAGTGCCTTAAAACACACCTTGTAACTTCACCGCCAACTTGTTGCAATCCTGTCGATTCGCAACCTAGTGTGATGTTTGTGGATAAGTTGCAAGGCGTATAGAGCGCTTATCACTTGACGCACAAATCCGACAACGCATGATTTTCTTGCAAGCAATTTAACGTTTTTAACGGCAAACAAGCATACAGCCTGCCTGATGGTAAGCAGTCACCGCTGCCTATGGACGCTTGCAACACCAGGGGTTAATGCCACTAAATATTAAATGGCTGCCTTAGGGCAGACTCCTTTCACACGAAAAACAAAAACGAAGAGACCTATGACCAGCAGTGACGACTATTGATCGGCCATTCTCACAAAGTATGTCTGCGGTCACCTAATTACCGCGACGCTGTTTTCATACTAAATGTATGGAGACGCGGTAATTAGACGCAGTCATACTTCGTGAGAATCGCCGTGATGATAATGCACCACCAACTCCACCGGACACTACTTACTTTACTAGCCCGCCAACAATCCCGAAATTTAACTTCGAGGCATTCTGAAATAAACCTTAACTCGATACAAATAAAGCTCACACTAACCTGACAATAACAGTCGATTTCTACAGCTGAACCCCAGCAGCAGTTTCCACCTCATACTGGCCGAGCTCTTTATCGCCTGGGCCTCATCCAGTATCATGTACTGCCAGGACACTCGGTTCAGGTACTTAAGGTCGCTCACGACAATCTGGTATGACGTCACTACTACGTGAAACGCAGCTTGGCGAGTGTGTAAGTCTTTGCGCTCCCAAAATTGTCGGAGGATTTTGCGCTCGTTTGGACTACCCCAGTAGGGTACCTGAAATAAGCTAAAGTTATATGCAACACAATTTGACAGTAGAATGATTCTAATTCTATAGAAAATAGTGTTAAATTGATTTTATTCCTTTAAAAACGATTTAAATTTTATTGAAATCTGTACACACATTTCACTGATCTATTTCAGAATCTACCCCTACCTGTCATGAAAGACCACTATAAAGGATTATCGGGATCGTCGCGAATGTACCAGATACCGCAATATAATGCATTCATTCTGAACCACAATTTTTGTAATCCTGGAGATTGAAAGCGATGACGGCGGTTGCCACGGAGTTTTTAGTAACTAACTAAAAAAGAAATATCAAAAAATACCCCGACCTTGAACTGGCACCAACAAAATACACTAAATTAGTCGATTGCATATTAGCACGAATTTCTCACTTACAACTTTGAAGTCCGGCACGAATCTCTGCAGCTCTTGCTGCCAGTTGTGCAGTGTGGACGCGGGCGATACGACCAGAAACGGGCCCCACACGCCGAGCCGCTCGGCCACATGGCACAAGAACGCTATGCACTGCACGGTCTTTCCGAGCCCCATTTCGTCCGCTAGGATACCGCTGATACCCTGGTAAACGAAAAAAAATTGCTAATTATAAGAGTCTACTTTATATGGCACGTATGTAAGTAAAAGAGTTGCAATTACTCGTTTGCCACTTATTACATAAAAAAAAGGCTATATCAATCATCCATCGTTTAGGAGTGTGAGAGTTAGAAGCTCAGTTTGCGTGGGATGGTCACTTCAAAGAGTTGCTGTTCGTAAGGTTGGCGAGCCAATTGGATGGTGACTAATGTTGAATTTTACAACATAATATAGTCACATGGATTGGAAAATACTAAATTATCATAACACAAAAGAAATAAACAAAAAATGTATAAAAAATATAAAGTTATGAGACCACAAAGTTTAAAAAAAAACGATATTTTTTTATTGTATTAAAGAAAAATTAAAGTCAATTTCGGAATGCATAAATAACACTGAAAAAATAAATGTATGACAACTATGTGCTTAAACGCACTTTTTCGTGCTCAAAATGGCAAAATGCTATTTTTTTTTTCATACAGACAGTACAGCGACGGAACGGATGACGTCATAAGTTCCTACCGTTATGTATAGAGCGTTTTCAATGCTCAGTGCGATCTGCTACTTTTGATTACAATTTGTGTGTGTGTGTGTATTTGTTCCTCACAAATAGTAGAATCGATTTACGACAGAAAAAAAATCGAGTCAACAGGCGAATTCATATCCTCGATGTGGTGGCTTTAGGTAATATCAAAGCGCGTTGCATCACACTCGCTTTGATATTATTGTGGATACCTGGTCGCAAAGGTTGGCGGGCCAGTTCATCCCCTTGAGCTGGTAGCCCTTGAGCTGAGCGTGCTCTGGAAGATGTCGGGCTGCGCGTGGTCGCCGCGCGCAGGCGCGGGCTCAGCGGCGGGGGCAACGGGCCTGTCGAACTATGGAATTATGGGTGACAGGTACCTGGTCGTATAGGTTGGCGAGCCAGTTCATCCCCTTGAGCTGGTAGCCCTTGAGCGTGCCCTGGAATATGTCGGGCTGCGCGTGGTCGCCGCGCGCAGGCGCGGGCTCGGCGGCGGGCGCGGCGGCCGCGTCGAACTGCCGCGTGCGCGCGCGATCTGTGCGGAAAGCTTCCCGTGCGTTGCGCGACGCGCGAGCTTTCATCGCTTCACTAAAACATTTCGAATTAGCTGTACCCGCTGGAATTTCCATACAAATTTTCATCTCCTATTAAACCAACTTAGAAACCAATTTTCAAAAATTATGTTTTATGCCACACCTGGCCCTAAAGAGGCTTTTACCGCACGCTACGCGTACGTAGGTAATAGACATAAAATTATGTGCACAACACGGGAGGTAATAAAGAAAGCCCTCGATCGCATATTTACGCCCCTCGCTCACAGCTCGGGCCGCAAACATCTGCGATCTCGGCTTTTCTTTATTTACCACCCTAGTTGTGTAATATACTATAGCGGCTTTCGTCAACCATTTTAAAAATAAGTGACACTTTTTTGCCCTTTCACGGGAAACAGTTTGCATTGTAATTTTTCTTTTGGTGTGCAATTAAGTATGATTGATTGAAACAATTACTAATATTTATATATTGAAAAACGGTTCGAAAAATGTATATGGCGCTGCCGTCTTCCCCCGCATTCCTGCCGTGGCCATACAGCGATGTTTGCAATATGAGACATATTTACCTGTCATAACTGTCAATAGCGACAAGCCTCGGATCCCTATCTTCGTCCAGCTGCCGCAGTATCCTGTCGGCGCCGTCGCCGTCCTCGCCCGCGTTCATTTTGCGTTGCATAAAATGGGCGTAAAGCTCTGTTTGTGTTATCAGGAAGTTTAGCTTTCGCCGTTGCCGCTTGGCTTCCATTAGTTCTACGTCCATCTGTTGAGTAAATAAGTTTTTAATAATTATAGATACATTGAGCAAATGCATTGAAAAATCAAATACGATCGACTACAGCTAATGCCGGATTTGAACCCGCACCTCTGTCATTCCGGAACAGCGAGTTATCCAATTTCTCCAATTAGCTTATGACGTCACCGCACGTAAGTTTTGAATGCATTCGTATCGGAGATACTAGCGCCCTCTGTACCATTTTGTTTGAAAGGCTTAGCGCCTTAGCACCACTCTAAGACATGCGCGAACGCAGTGTCCCCTGGCCCCACTCCTATTACAGCAGTGAAAGTTAAAATGAGCTCAAACACGATGTTGTTAGAGTTAATGCTGTCCTTAAACAGAGCAACATCTAAATTTCAGCTCATTTGGCTGATCACCCAAACTGAACAAAGCTTAAAATGTCATGTGTTTAAGAGGCCAAAAATCTATGGGTAGCGTTTCAAACTTCTAAGTTTGTAACAGTACCCCACCGATTTTGGCAAAACATAAATTTGGATAGTGATCACCACAGAAATATATCGAGATAAAAGGAAAAAGTTCCTCGATTTGTATGAGAACGTTGCATGTCAGATTTTTGCGTTTGACAGTTTGAACGGCCCGAGTGCAACCGAGAGATAATTTGGCGCAAAAGTCATGGCACGCGAAGTATAAGCATTTGTTGGGTCTACTTTAATACATGGTTTGTGGTGATCACTGATCAACAATGTCAAATTAAGACCTATCATTGTAACTATGTTTGACAGATAAAATTATATCCGCTCTCGCATAACCTCGATTGAATCAAATCACTTTTAATGCTGTTATTTAACTACACTACCTTTCTCTGTTCCTCCGCCTCTCTCTCCATACGGCGCCTTGTTTCCCTCTCGGCGCGGTCGTATCTCCTCCAGTAGGCCTGCATCTCTCGACTGAGCCGTTTACACCGCCAAACTGCCTCTTTCATGTTCTTCTGAGACTGTATACAAAAAGCAACAATATACTAACATCAGTGAACTATACTAGCAATTAACACTTTACTAATGTGTAGGAGTAAAGAAACTAAGATTTTGAACCCCATATTTAATACATAACCCGTGTGTCGTAAACTCTTATTGTTGCAAGACCAATGACAATACAACCGAAGACGTCCACTACTGAACATAGATTTCCTTTAGACTTCCACATCGGGCGCTCGCACGGTTTTCGAATCCATTGCTGAAAATAGGCCTCCCCCAATGAACAACACCAGGAACAGCGCTGCGCCGCCCGCATCCAGTTACCTTCACCAGGTCATCACTCTACCTCGTAAGAAGCCCTTCCTACGTTGCGTCTTCAGCTCAGCCACGGTATACAGTAGTTTTTCTTCCAACAAAAGGTACGTCGGGAGCGCGCATGTGTGTGTGCCGTGTACGGACGCACCACAGGCGAGCATTTGCAGGGGCACGCCCCTGCCACAGTATGGAGTACACTCACACAGACGTGCGATCGTGCGTCTGTGTAAATACGTGTCGCGCGCTCCTAAACGGCCGGAATCGTACTACTTGGTTGTCTTTATACTTTGGCTCAGCTGTTTTTTTTTTATTTTCTCACCTGCATAGCAACGTGCCTCCAATGCTTACTGCACAGGGTAGCCAACCTCTTCCTCTGCAACATGACCTCTCTGTGTGCAGCCGTCCTAGCCCGCTGCACCTTGCCTAGTTCTTTCTTGACGAGAAGTTGCCAATGCCGGCGCCGCCGCGCCGTTAGGGCTTCTGGTGTTTTGAGGGTGGACAACTTTTTGCGTCCTCTGAAAAAATAAATTTGTTGGTAATACAAGAATTTGTCGATGAAATCGTTGTATCCTAACGGACCATTTAGATGGTGTGAGAAATATCGTGCGGTACATTGCCGTTGTTGATCGATCATCACTTATAAATCCATGCGACCCAGTAATGTCGGAAACTCGCACAATAGTTCCCGCACCGTTCAAATAGCCCTTAAGTTTTATTAATGCTTACCAACAACAGGCATTAATGGAGTGGCTAGAACCTTCATATAAAAAAACTGACTATGAAATTTTGTTTACAATACAGTTCATTTTTAATGTGATTGAAATTTGAAGCCAATACGGAAATTCCTTTCTTATCTTTATAATATCTTACCTTACTCCTGGTTTTTCTACAATAGTAAATTCATCATCTTTCTCCTCCTTTATATTTCTAAGCTGCTCTTCCCAATCTACGTCGTCAGGCTAAAAGCGATAAAGATAAGTGATTATACACATTCAGAATAGAAAAATGTCGCCCCATCATCTTACTCATCTAACAATAAGTAACAAATAAGCACAATCATGTTATATATTTATAACCAGCATTTACTCGCGGCTTCGCCCGTATTATTCCCGTTTATGTCCCAAAGGAACACTTTACCGGGATATAAAATATACTATATTTCAATCCAGGACTTGATGATTTCAGCTCAATCCAGTTGTAACTGTGTTATTTAGTAACAAACATTCAAACCTCCAAACATCTAAACATCCAAACATCTTCACGAACTTTCACATTTATCATAGTAGAAAGTAGGCTTTAACTTCAGATATGACGTGTCTGCGCCAATATTCAGCGGTTTTACGGGGTTTTATTTTCTTCATTGTGTCTCAGTAAATATTGTTCAAAGAGACGATGCCTAGAGTTAATATTTTTAGACACCGAAAGACAGACCCGAGGCTATGTCTAGTTTTATGAAAATTGTCACGATTTTTCCTTCCGTTGTAGTAAATAATCGTCGGACAACAATGATTTTTGGACCCACACGGTTAAAACGCTCGGAGAATCGCCCGTCAGCCAATATATCTTTAAAATAAAATAATTTATTTCTGTAAGTACGCCCTCAAGGGCTCTTTTACAAGTCTGATTCTAAATATGTATTATTTCTTTTGGCGCTTCGGGTACTGACCTAAGTACCTGCCTTTCTCTCCAATATAAGCATTTAGTACAACCATTTTATCTGCAGAATAGAAGATAAACATTTACCATATCAGGATTTTCTCCCCGGCCTTCCCTAACCCTGCCTCTCCTGCTTTTCTGCACTCCTCCGCGGCCCCGGTCACTGGGGCGGCCGCGGCGCCCCCTTGTGGCCGGCGGCGGCGGCGCGGGCCGGCTCACCCGCCGCTCTGGGTACCGGTCTACCGTCGACAGGAGCCCCGCGCCGTAATACATGTAGCGGGAGTTCTGGACAGATATATCTCGTAAGTCCCCTTATACTTCATAGTACGGTCAAGTTGAAAAATAACTATACGACTTTGAATATACATATATATTTTTAGTTTACTTTGTGTGCTGTAAGCTTCCAAGTGTTGACCAACACTTGGAAGCTTAATTAGAACTACTTCCTGACACTTTATTGAGCTCAAATTTGGTATACTCGCATGTGGCACTGCAATAATATGATACCAAGGAGCTGGTTTGATGATGGAGTCGGTGGGTGCCATAGGAACTCCTAAACATGATGAACCCACCGTGTTTGGGTTAATTTGATTAGTTTTGATAATCAGATTGCGTTAAAAACTCCTAGTATGTATACCATGGGTAAGCATTATTAACACTTTCGCAACAAACAATTTCGTAGTTACGCTCATAGCGGTTAACTGGTAGAGAATGCCTTATGGCATTAAGTTCGCCATTTGTACTTTCCTGTATTGTGCAATTAAGTCTAAATAAATAAAATAGTCGATAATATGTCCCCATACCCTGTATCAAGAGGAAATTTGCTACAAGCCTAGCATCCGCCAAGCGGGTTCCTGTAGGCTTTATCGCGCAATTTTATCATTTATTGATAAAGCACTCGTCACATTCTAACAAGTATGCATGTGTGAGTGTCGGAGGCTATATCATTTCTTTATCACTCGACTCGACAAAGCATGCTATTGAAAGTGTTTTTAATAACATACAATATGTTTCATATATTATAAACATCACAAAATAGCATTGTAGTTAAAAAAATATGTATATAGTTACCCCTGGGTCCTTATAATACTCCTTAGCATATTTGTTATGATAGTGCCTCTCCTTGAGCAATCTTTTTATCCTCTGCTGCTTGCCAGCAGGAGTGTCTTCACCACTGCTGGTGTCTGACTCTGAGGATAACAGGACATTTCGGAGCCATTCTCTCTCCTCGCCTACTGATGTGAGGTTGTATAACCGCAGGCGGTCACTATGGCGTTCTGTAGAAAAAAACAGTATTTTTACACTGATATTAGTGGCCAATTCATGTAAAGTAATAAGAATAATACGCCACATCTAAAAAAGCCACGATTATAGACCCACATTTTAAGTGACCGTCACTACATTTTTAACCGGCCCTTTATTTCATACTGGTTTCTGGGGTAGGGTGGGGTAGTTTCAATTTTTTGTCTGGATGTGAAAGTGTTAAACTATCAACACTAAGAAAGAAAGAAAGAAAATACATTTATTTATGACAGCAGCACAAAATATAAATACAGCAGTAAGAAAAAATAAAAATAAAACAATAAAGCACACACACACAGCTACACTATATGTTCAGATAACTGGTAAAGTCCATGAATGGTCAGCTTATTAAATCTTTGCTGTGCATTACCGGGTACTGTGCTTACGCCAACTAAACCTTGTTAAATATTTTCAGCCATTTGTGATGATCCAAAAAAAATAAAAATAAAGTTTTAAAATCCAAATATCTATTATAGGGGACTTCAAATGATGCCAATTCAGCCCTTGAGATTATCTGTCTCATATCAATAGGGAAGCTACATCCTCTGACTGTATTCAAATACAATGCATATACCAGACACTATTCGTTTTTTTTTCTTTCAATATGACATAAACAGACACTACAACTTACTGTAGCTTATGTGTCATATTATATTAGATTCAGCATTTAAATTCTGAATTTTGTAACTGCGGCTGTCAATATTTCAAGAAAAAGACTTAGTTACTAAGTATTTCAGATATCTGGACCCATCCTCATGTTGTAAACAATAATTAATTAAGAACTTAACTATTAGTAATAACATTGAACTAGAGCTGTTTTTAGAGCCTTGGGCACCTTACAAAAATGGAGCCCCTAGATTATGACTATAGTACATGTACGACAGACCTCTATTATCTTTACAAAAGGAAAGAAGAGCTTGATGTGGAGGGCTTCATGGTCCATGGGGTTAGGTGGCCAACCATCCCAAAATCTGCGGGACAGTCCCAGATTTCATGCTTCAGTCCCGCATTTAAACAATGAATAAAAACGACCCGGAAAAGGCCTAAAGTGTCCTCTTGACACTTGCCGCTCCTAACCAGCTGGATAGGAACTGTTTAATTGGTGATGACTAGCAATACTAGCCTTGTTTAGTGGTGACAACGCCGTGCACAATCCTGTCTCCTTTAGACATCTCATTGCCCATGGATTTGCCGTCAGAATCATCGTCACTGTTACTCCCGCCATCTGAGTTAAGGATCTGTTCCACCTGGTTCACGAACGGACGGATCTCCAGGGCGGCTTCCAGCCTCTGGATGTGAATAGGCCTCGCAACTTCATGTCGCTTCAGCGAAGGCTTACCCACAACGCAATTCTCAGTCATCACTGACAAACCTGCAAAACAAAATCCATAATACAACAGTGATACACATTGTCTCTGAAGGTCACGCCCGCTTATCCGCTGCGAAACGAAACAATAAAGCAACGAATAAACGATAAACGCGAGCACATGACGAGTCCCACACATGAATCGCGATTATTTTGAATTTCAGTACGACTCCGGCCACTTTGCGAAAAGTTGAACTTACACCTATTTTGGATACCTCCAAGATGACCTCACGTTGATTACTTAACACAAAATTCCATAGCATTCACAAAATGGCGAACGAGAATATTCGACAAATCGCTGTCAATGTCGCCGCCCGAGCGGCGCACATAACTACTCATTTCGTATTTGAGCTTGAAAAAACACAAGCCCGCCATAGTTGACGAGATTGACAACAAAACATCTTGGCGTGGTATTAGCCAATAAGAGTAACTTGGATTTGACATCTACCAATAACGATTTAAAAATCAGTTTGATAACCATTTTGCAAATGAAAACATACTTTCTCACAGCATCAAGGTGTTGATACACGTGCAAATTTTACGCAACAAACGATGCGTCGGCAGGCAACAATAGGGTACTTTCCTGACAGATCAAATCAGTTACTTTTTATGAATTGTCAAAACGCTCGGATAGTATGAAGTTTCTATGAGAAAAAGCATAATGACGTCATTGTGCTCAAACATCAAATCATCTCCTCATTTATAGCTTTTGGTCTTTTAAAAATCATTTAAAACGTTAAATAGGTGAATTTTAGTTGATTTTTGCAAATTTTCGAAAGCAGATTTCAAAGCTAGCGTGAAGTAATTTATATTGACTACAGGCAAGTACCCTATTTCTCTGCTATTTTTTTATTAGAATCGATTGGAACCGCAATTGGCTATGTTCTACACACGTAATAATCGCTAACACAATTTCATTCCGTTGCAAAAGCAATTATAATCAGTGATCGGAATAGGTAGAGTATATTTACCTAAACTTCGAAGAACATAGTCGAAAAGTGGAGACTCCCTTACGACTAAATTTTTCTAAAAATGTATATCCCACCAAAAACATTCTGTAAAAAACTAGCCAAGTCTCGATGGAGCTGCTTGTTTATCTCTAAAAAGTAATGAAATCTAGACAAAGTCGTGCCAAGTCTAAGGTGCCTTACTGCGATTTCTTTATTATCATAGGTAATATTGTGTGACTTGGCCGTTGAACATTCTTTATAGGTACGTTAGTGGGTACAAGTCAATTTTGTTTACACGTAATGTTATATCTGTTGTAACTACCTATGTTTGTTAAGCGAGATAATAGCCCATACTGTACGTCTAGCATAACTGGCCGCGACTTCGTTCCTCGCGCGACTGAGCATCACCTTTCACTGTCACACAATATTGAGTGGAAAGATATAGGTAGCATTTGTCGCGCGACAAAGAGTCGCGTGTCACAGTTGTGCTAGAGGTACTGGTATTGGTAATTGGACGCTAGTGTCTCATTTTAGGCTGTTGTTGATTGTGCCCACTAACGTATATCTTAATTACGTAAACGCAAATCTCTATAATTGAATTACGTAAACGCAAGTCTCTATCTATTACGGCTTAAAAGATACAGCCCTAAGACAGACGGATAGCGGGGAGGCTTAGTTAGTAATATGGTTCCGTTAGCACGTTTTGGGTACGCAACCCTAAAAAACGAAGTATAGGTACTGTACCTATCAAATATTGTTGTCATTAAAATAAATAAAAAAATTGGAGATTGATTAAACCTATTATACTGGGTTAGCACCGCAACCGAAAATAAAGAATACGTTGTACAATGGGTTTTAGACTTGCTTTTTTCCATTTCAATGTTTTAACAGCGGTAATATCTTTAACTTAAACAGACTCGGAAGCGTCACTTTCTACCAACCTAAGAATAATAATTAGTCCCAGCATTGATTACTTTTTATTTATTCGGGACTTTAAAGGAAGATTTTGCATAAATTAGATAATTAGAAATATGCATTTAATTTATTTGACGCACCCATTTAAATATATATTGTCTTAAAAATACACTGTAAGAAAATAGAAACTGGTTTGTGCAGTATATACATCCGCAACAAATCGTATGCAAGTCGATTCCAAAATGGTGTCGTTTGTTGTGCTTTCAGATAATTTTGTGTGAAATAACAATTCAGGCAAGTTATTTTTACATGTAAATATTGTTTCATGAACAGAAATATTTTTTTATTGCAATACAACGGCCAGTGTACCCTGGCGCCTAATTTCTAGCCAAAATATTTTTACCTATGTCCTTTCGTTTTTTTCACTTGTTACAAAGAAACTTGCCGCGACATCCTAGCTATTATTTCAGAAATACCGGTGGATTATGATTCAGTCTAACGTAGATATAAATATGGACGCGATTAAGCGGTCCCACTTTCCACTGTCAGCTTATAAATTAAAAAACGAATAAGCGCGGGCTATATGGCTTGTGTCGGAGTTGGCGTCATTTGACTTGTAATTACCGCTGTTATTGGAATTATTGTCTCTAGAGATCTTATTATAATGCTTTAGTTTTCCAATTTACATAGAATCGATTTGATGTTCCTTACATTGCTTCGTATTAATTTTCTTTACCGCCAGCCCCATTGCATTCTAACCTCGAAACTTTCTGCCGGGTGCGGCGTCTTACTAAAATAATATATTGTTAATTTTCAGATGTATCTCATCTTCTAATTGACGAAATTCCAACTAGATTGGCAGTAATATGGAAGAAAAAGAAAGCATTCCTGAAAACTCCATGGAGGCTGTGAGTGAAGCATCTGGGGACAAGGTCTCACTAGAAAATGAGACATTGGACCCGGAAAAACCTGAAGAATCGCAAGATAGTGATAGTAATAAAGTCACTAATACAAATCAAGGTGATAATGTAGAGGTTAGTGATACAAGCAGAGCTGCTGATAGTAATGGGGATTCTGTGAATGAACTAGTTAGTGACAAAGATGATGACAGTGGACTCCAAAATCATGTGGAAGACAGTGAAAGTGCTAGTGATAAGGTGACCAATGCAGAGTGTACTGATGAACCAGACGCAGAGAACCCTACAAAGGAAAATGGTATGTACTTTTATCATGTAACTAAAAATTGCTGGCCTTTAGTGATATAATTTGCTAGTGTAGTAAATATTATACCCCAAGTAATAAAAATAGCACACTATTGTTATCTTAAATACTTTGTTAACTATTTACTCTAGTATGACTCAAGAATGCTGGAATATTCAAGTTGCAAAAATAGTTGTTAGCTTAGTTATAAAGTAACCTTGACTTTGGTAATAACATTGCTCATTCATTATTAAGCTTTGTTTATAAACAGAAATTTGTCTAACAAACCTTGAAAATTCAGCTGTTAGAACACTGATAAGTGGGATGGGATATTTATCAAGTTTTGTGTCATTCTGTTCTGGGCCTTCATAGTAACATCCTGTCTGACGAAGTTACAAATCATCGCTGGAAGAGCAAAAGTCACTATGTGATTTTTTCAATTTATGTTTTGAATCTATATATGCTCGAGCATAAAAAATACACAAACAAACAAGTAACACATAGTTGCTTCTGCACGCCTAGCAATGAAATCTGCAGTTGTATATCTAAGTTCCGGCTAACCTCTATACAACTCCATAGAGGTTAGCCGGGTTTTAGTCATAGGCCAGCAGAAATACTTATTCTACTGATCACATTCCCCCTGGGTTGTTTATTTTAAATTATTTAAAGCAGGGTTCTCCAAACTTTTTAGCAATGAGCCACACTGCACCCCTAAATCTCACACAGGTGACACAACATGGTCAACCACAGAGTTACGTAATCTGTTTTCTGGCTGCTGATGTCTTCATTGAATAGTGAGCTCTCACGGACCATGGACTCTTCAACAGGCCAGATTGGACCAGCCCGTGGGCCGTAGTTTGGAGACCCCTGGTTTAAAGCACTCTTTTTCCCTTGAAGTAGAAGCAAGTCAGTTCTGCTCTAACATACCCAAGAATGTGTTTGTGGTGTAGAATTTACTGCTGTCCACAATCTAAAAGGCCGTTACTTTGTATGAAGATTCATACAAAATAGCGGCCTTTTAGTTTGAGGATGACAGTTTACACAAATTGATTTCCAATGGCCTATTTTAAAGCATTAGGCAGCATATTCCTCTGGTTCCCTACAAAAAAAACTATGGTAAATCTACTTTGGCTGTCACAATGTCAAATGTATTCTATTTGACACCACACTATTGGTAGATATCAGGTTTACTGTTCCAAGATTGGTACTACATTCACAACAGGGTGATAGACTAACCCAACGGTCACGGGCCGCATGCGGCCCGTGAGCCGCTCACTTGCGGCAAGCGAGCCTCCCTGGCTATTTTGTATGTAAATGTCACTATATTTAGAATTGTATAAAATCACAAATTATTAACAAAGTGCGGCCCGCGTCAAATTCGTTAGTTACTATGTAGCCCTTGGCTGCTAAAAGGTTGCCGACCGCTGGACTAACCTAACCAAGCCTGCCATGCAGCATTGTCTACAAGTTCGTAGCCGACTGCCGGCAACAGTAGCAGTTGACACATTGCTGTGACACTTACTGGTAGATATGTTACTAGCTAGCCTGCACAAAAGTATGTAGAAACCAGTAGCGTCGCAATGACGTGTCTGCTGCTGCTTTCTGCAGTTGGCTATGCCTTACCTTACTCTTATGCCTTGTACCTTAAGAGGAAACAGGAGGGCAGTTTTTCCATACAAACGTAGTCCCCTGTTTCCTCCCTGGATAATGCCAGTAGAGCAATAATTTTTTGTCCAAAAATCTATGGCTACTATTGATATGTTCCTATGTTTTCCTTTTTACGATAAATTGATTCTCAAAAGAGATATTAACCTTCAAAAACCTAAAAAAATGCCAGATTTTCCGCTGTGTTCACACATCCAGAAAACAAATTTGACTAGATTATTAAGAAAAAGGAAAATATAGGAACATGGCTAAAGCCTTTCTTTAATGTTTAATAAAAAAATTAGTTAAATAGGTTACGTTTTGGGGAAGAAATCAGGGGACTACGAAACGTTGTTTTCATGAAATTTTAAACGGTATTTTCGGTCCAAGCTGCAGTTGTCTCTATCGCGCTCTGCTCGGGAGAGGCGGGCAGTGCGGTACAGTGACACATTTTACAAATACCTCATTTTCAATTCTCTCCACCTTACTGTTTCCTCTTAAGCCTTTTAACCCTATAACACTAGTGAATTATTTCCACTTGCATCCTAGATATATACATATTAGAGTATAAAAAATTCTCTTTCTTTATGGAGTTCTTCAGTCCTCATTTCTGACTTACATACATTTAACATTTGATGATTCAGAGCTATAAAAAAATTGATAAACGGAACTCAATATTCTGTGCATAAGCTTGTTTAAGCAAATAGTTGTTATTTATAATATCTATATAGATCAAAAGTTGATATGAGAAGTCACAATAACCATTCAAATGTGCCTAAAAAATTGCAAATTATGCACTTTAGCATTAGACAATTTAAAATTAGTCAGTCTACATAATTTATTTTCCTGTTATGATTATAAAATAAATTGCAATTCCAGAAATTAAATCAGAAGATGCAGAAAGTGCTGAAACAGTAGACAATGTGGAAGAAAGGCCACAAAAAATAGAGACTCCAGAAGAATCAAACAGCCAAGAATCAGCTAGTCAGGAGTCTATTCAAGAAGCTACCCAGGAATCTATTCAAGAATCTACACAAGAGTCTACTCAAGAAACTTCTAGCTCAGACCTTCCAGAAGTTAGCCAAACATTAGATGATTCTGTGTCTGAAAAAGATGGAACAGAGCATGTTGGAAAAAGAGAAGAAGATGTAGCTAAACCAGAGTTTGAGACAGCACCAAATGTTCAAGATGAGCCACAGGAAGATCATACACAGGTAAATAACTTAATAAACTGACACTCAGTGACATTGTATTGGTTTCCTCCAGAATAATATTATTAAGGAATTAGAAAATTCTACGTCATCATACTATTGTATTTTTCACATTTTGATTGATATTAACTATTATCCTCTTTGTTTGCAGGCATTAGACCCATTTGATGCACTACTGAAGGACAGGAGTGATAGCACAACTGAGGCATCCAGATCTAAACCACGAGGCGAAATCAACTTGGATGATGATGACGATGATCACAATGCTGATGGTGATGTACCACATGATGATGATGATCACACAGGTAAAAATATCAGTATTGTACTGATTATAATGAGTGAAATGAATAACTTTAAAAAAATTTTTTCAGAAAATGTTAACGTGTGGTACATCGTTCGACAGCTCTTTCAAAAACATTCTAAGGTTCTTAAGTAATGTTTTTGATTAAGTGAATACCTTTGAAAATAATCGCTCTGAAAGTTATGAAAATTGTTTCCCCCCCTCTATCTTCTAAACCGTGTCCGAGAAATATAAAAAAAATTACAAAGATAACGCTTAATTAATACTTTCAACGAAAATTATTTTCAACAAAATCGGATTAACCGTTTTTGAGTTATTGCCGATTGAGCTTTAATATGATTGTGTCCATTCCAGAAGAAACCCCTTTAGATGACAGCGGAAATGTAACAGAGTTGGCGGAGGAACCTGGAGCTGATGAGGAAGTAATGCTGCTGCCGGACACAGAGCGCGAGATTTCCGAGGCCGACAAGGCTGAAGCCGCAAAAGTGTTGGCTGAGAAGAGAAAGCAAGCAGAAGGTATTTAATTTGATTTTACAATTTATATTCAGAATATGACGCCCGATCGATGATAGGTGCAAATTTTGCTCAACCAGATTATGTCCTCCACTTGTGTAAGTTCACTTTGAGTTATATAATTATTTGCAACAGCGGCAGAAGCTGAGACGGTACCCAAGACGGAGCACGAAGTGGACGACGATGAGGCGCAGGAGGAGGCCGCCGGTGAGCCGTCATCCGCGCCTGCCGATGACGCTGTTGACACATCCGCTGACCATGCACCTGGTGAGTCTATTTTAATCATTTTTGACCCAGAAATAGTAGATGTCCCTAATACAGATAAGTTCCTCTTTATACTTGTATTGACTGCTGGCATTTGTAACCTGCGAACATTAAAGTGTTGCATACATACTTAATAGTTGGGTGCATTCAAGTGAGGACGCAAAAATACATAATTTACATTCAGTTGAAATAGAGAGCTTTCACACACATTGTAGTAAGTTTACGGAATAGTATATAAATACATATTTTTACTACTTTACAGATAAAGAAAATGAAAATGAACACGACGAGACAGCCGATATCGACGAGAACCTGGTACCCAATAACATCCAGGAGATTAGTCAATATGACGGCACTTGCGTCCAGTGTTCACTCGAGAAAGCCTGCTCGTACCGGTACTTAGACAAAGATGGCGAGAACAAGTATATCTGCAGTGAGGCCTGCTTAACCACATTCCAGGAAGCACACCCCGGCCAGTACAATCTCTCATCCAAGAAATACACCGTAGAGGAAATAGCTCCCCGTACGCTCACCTGCTCAGAATGCGAGGAAAGTAAACTCTGTTACTTTTACTACAACTACGACGGCGAAGACACGAATTACTGTTCGCTGGCATGTTTACACAGTATGATGGCTGACGAGAAGGAGAAATACGTTTTTAAACGGCGGCGGATGGTCATTGACGAAGTTAACCCTGTAGAATCGGAGTGTCTAGTCTGTAAAGAAACCAAACCGTGCTCGTACGTCTTCAAACTGTATGGCGAGCTCGTTAGGGTATGCGAGCAAAGCTGCGTTAAGGAATTGAATAGTAGAGAAAATGGCAGGTATCACATCAGAAAGAAACGAATCACCCGCAAACAAAATGCGCAACCTGCAAATGTATCAAACCCTCCACTCCTCAAATTGAAAGTGATAAGTAATGCGACAGATAAATACCTGGATGAAGCATATAAGCTGCAGCCCAAGACTCCGGCCATGGTACAGGCGGCTAGGGAGGAGAGAGACAGGACTTTCGTCAGAAAATGTTATCAGTGCAATGTACAACTTAACTTAGACGATAAAAATCTTACATGGGAAACCATGGACTTCTGTAACGAAGTGTGCCTGGGAAGGTATCAAAATAAAATAGGAGCACGCTGCGCTAACTGCAAAAATATTGTCACACACACTAGTTTAGGGAAATACTGCGTAAGATTCGGATACGATATTCGTCAGTTTTGTAACTCGGGATGCCTGGAGGAGTTCAAAAAGGGATTGAAGATATGTTGTTATTGTCAAAGAGATATATCTGTGGGTCACCAAGGATTCCTGGCGCCAGTTGGAGATAAGGGGCAGTTCAAAGATTTCTGTACACAGATCTGTATGGAGAAGTTTGATCAGATGAGCAAGAGCCCCATGCCGCAGCCAGTTTGGGCGAAATGCGCTGTATGTTCACTCGAGAAAGGGACGACGATAGAAGTAGAAGTGAGTGAGGATGTGATACAAAGGCTTTGTTCGGATCCTTGCTTTGCTGCTTTCAAATTCGTCAATAACATATTCCCAGGTAATTTTCGGAATTGTGATGCGTCGTAAAATAATTTAATATATAACACTGTTATTATGAATCAAATCATAGACTTTACTTGAGTAATTTTTATGCCCCTACTAAAGTGATAAGCATAGGCAAATATTGCTGTCCAAAAAATTTACCACAGTCAATTCTAAACCTAGATGCTGGGAAAGTATGTCCATTTCATTGACAGATTTTTTTATTCTCTAAACACTTACGTCTCAGTCTAACTCTGAAGTTATATTTAAAAAAAAATGTTTATTTCACAGACCAATGCCGATGGTGCAAGAAATATTTCGAGAGGAAGGCCTCAAAATGCTTCACCATCTACGAAACCCAGTCTCCCGATTGCTTCTGCTCCAAGTCTTGTATGAACGTATATATCAGCAATTCTCGCCACATCGTGCCCTGCAACTGGTGTAAAGTGAAGAAATACAATTTCGATATGATCAGGCGGGTGCAGAGCTCGGGGCAGGTTGTCATGATGTGCTCGCTCAATTGCTTGAATCTGTATCAAGTTTCTGTAAATGCGGTGTCATCAAGAAGGTGAGCCAACATTCTAATAGTCCAATATATTTCTATGAAAAATATTGGTTTATGGCAACTAGGAATTTTCTCCTGTTTAATCGTCGCGGAATGTGCCAGTTGCCTCATCGAAATCTCAACCGGAAGTTTATATTAAAGATGGGGCCCACTATTGCAACGAAATATGTTTTGCTTCCAAACTCTAAACGAAGGTTTTTTTTTACTAAAGAATCAAGTAAAAATTAGTCTTCATTCTTCTAATATTTTCCAGAATAAAATGTGATATGTGCAAACGCACGTCGCTAGCGCAGTACCACCTGACGATGTCAGATGCAACAGTTCGAAACTTCTGCACGTACCAATGTGTTATGGCATTCCAGGTAAGCCAATTTTGCATTATTATCATTAATCTAACCACCAACTAGGGGTAACATTTGAAGTGCATGTCCAATAATTCGTTTGTATGTTTTATATAGGGTCAATACTCAAAACATACACCACCTTTAATGCCCGGTGAATCAGTGGATCAACAGAAGGCGGTGCCCACGGGTGTACCTAGACGAACATACTCCGGAACAACCCATAAAAACAATGCTAATAAAGGTAAGTTCATGCCCTAATTGTCTCTTCCCGAACTCTGTTTTGCTGTGAGACTATTTGATTAACGATTTGCTTGTTTCTCTCCCCAGCTGTAGCGAAAACGCAGACGCGATCATCAGGGTTGCCCGTTATCTCCAACGTTCAGTCCTTGGCGGCTCCTCCACCGCTCATGCCCGCTATGACCTCTATGACGCGTGCTAAGTCCAAACGGCTCCAAGTCCAGGTCCAACAAGCTCCGCCCCCTGAACCCGAGCCCCCTGCGGCTCCCAAAACACCCCCTCCACCGCCTAAACCCCCAACGCCGCCCCCTCCACCACCGCCCAAAATATACAATCATGTCATAGTGAAAACCCTACCTCCTAGGGAGGTTGCCAATAAGGCGACCATGTCGAAACCTATGATGATCTCGAAAGGAGTCTCTTGCCGTCCACATCCATGCACTAAGGAGTGCCAGACCGACCCGAGCTTGGAGCGGCGAGTTCTTATACCGGTACCCGTACCGATATACGTCCCCGTTCCTTGCGCTATGTGGTCGTTGCCGTTCCCTGTTCCCGTACCGATTCCGATACCGATCCCGACGCCGATATTCATACCGACGACCCGGAACTCCGCGAAGGGGATAATGAAGGAGATCAACAAGATCCATGACAAGATGCCAACCGATCCGTTCGAGGCCGAGCTGCTTATGATGGCCGAGATGGTCGCTGGTGATAAGAAGAAGGATCAGAGTGATTCTGACACGGATGATGATAATGGTAAATAAAATTCTGCTTTTGTCGTTAATCATATGTGGTAATAACCATTCTTTCTTGAGAGTTCGTTTATAAGTCGATACTTGATGATTCAAGATCCAAGCATTTTAGTAAGTAAGCAGGCGGACTTTAATAGTACTTTGATTTCAGCGGAGGAAGGCTTCAGTCCCGTAGCTGGTATGGACGGCAACAACGCATTCGGCGAGGACATGCTACAGATGGCATTAAAGATGGCAACCGAATACGAAGATCAGCCCGTCGATCTTGAGTCAGCCATGACAGCCAACACCATCACGCCGAGCTCACACCCCGGCATGGCCGGTAAGAAAACTGAACAAAAATCTGTATAAGGTCTCATCCACAAAGTACGTCACACAATTTTGCAGACTTAGACCCCCCATGTCAAACTTTTTCTAACATATTTGACCTTGTTAGTATAGGCTGTCACATTTGGCTAGACATTTTTTGCTTTTTAGGGTTCCATACCAATATGGTAAAAAAGGAACCCACCCTTAGGGCCGATACAGACGGACTGCAACCCAACTGCAACTCCCTACGATTTGTATGGGAACTGCATCACAACTGCGCAGTCGGCGTGCAGTTGTGATGCAGTTCCCATACAAATCGTAGGGAGTTGCAGTTGGGTTGCAGTCCGTCTGTATCGGCCCTTATGGAGCGACTCTGTCTGTCCGTCTGTCACAGCAAGATATCTCAGGATCTACTGATGCTATCAACTTGAAATCTGGAATAGTGTTAAAAACCACTAACCCGAGCCTATTGGACGGAAAAAAAATCTTATGCCTTTTTTACTTTTTTTAAAGGGGTCCGTAATGGGACTCTGAAAATTGAAAGTAGGGCTATTATATCGAGTGGGGTATAAAATGAAAGGGCTTGTTTTGTAGATTAAAATGCCGTTTTTCTTTTTTTCTTAAATAAGTAGTTTTGATTTATGACGAAAAACGTCAAAAAAATACCATTCCCCTCCTATTATCTTCGAAGTTACTGAACAGAAAAATCTGTAATAATGACCAATTATTAATGTCTTCCTAAATATTACAGGAAAAATATAACGGTTTTCCTAACTTGCACCGTTTTTGAGAAATTTGCTAAAATCGTAATACATACTTATTTGCTCCTACTAAACTAATCGCCATAGAGTTTTTCTTGAACTATTCATGTATCTATCACTTATGAGTTTGTACGGAACCCTCGGTGCGCGAGTTCAACTCGCACTTGACCGGGTTTTTCATATATGAATGTAATTATATTCTGTTTGTTCCGTCCCAAAATTATTTCTTTTGATTTGGCTGAATGGTGACAGCCGGTGTCATGTTTTTGTTTCATCAACATTTTTCGCAAATGTATTAAAAAATGTCGCTTGATACACGTGACGAAGTGTCATTTCCACTCATCCCGAGTATTGTCCCTCGCCTAACGGCTCGGGCCCATACACCTCGGGACTCGTGAAAAATGACATACTCCGCACTTATATCAAAAAGTACTATTCTGTGTCAGGTTTAGAAGGCGAGCCCATGCACCACCACCACATGATGGTGCTAGAACAACAGCGGGCGGTGGCCGCTCTTCGCGCGTCGGCCGCCGCGCCGCGCAAGCGCGCGCCGCCGCCCGCCGCCGCGCGCCCGCCCACGCGCACGAGCAAGCGCCGCCGCGCCGAACCGCCGCCGCCGCAGCCCGAGCCGCCGCGCGAGCCCGCAGAGAAACCAGACGCCAATATGTGTTTGAAGGTACCACTGGCCATATCAAACCTCATTAGTATACAGGGTGGACAAAATCTATGGGCCCTGGACCTTAAATCATTTAGTTAGCTCATTTTACTGAAAATGTCTCCTTTATTTTTAAAAAGAAACTTTATTACCTCCCGTGTTGTGTACATCATTTTTTGTCTAACTTGGTCAGAAAGCTGCTTTTTCCGTAGCCGTCGTCACGGTTTCAGAAAAAAACTATAAAAAAAGTCACGAAGTATTTTTTTTTTTAACCGACTTCCAAAAGAAGGCCGGTTCTCTATTCGTCTGAATGTTTTTTTTTTTTTTTTTTTTTTTTTGTATGTTTGTTACGCGATTACTCGAAGACGGCTGGACCGATTTGAAAAATTCTTTTTTTGTTTGAAAGGGTATACTTCCGAAATGGTCCCATTGCAACCAAATCAGGATCTGATGATGGGATCCTGGAGAAACCGAGGGAACTCTTCAAATATTAGAGGCACACATATAGCGATTTCGGTATTTTTCGTAGTTTCTTGTCCATTTCTTACTAGCAATAAGTTTTTAGTGTTAACCGACTTCAAAAAAGGAACAAATGTTTATGTAGGTTTCTTCCCCGATTACTTAAAAACAGCTGGACCGATTTGGAAAATTATTTTTGGAAAGTAAATTTTTGGTCAGCCGTTATTAAAATTGATCCGCAAAAAAAAATAAGCATTTAAATCATTTGGGCAGCATACAAAGATTTGGCTGGCAATAAATAAAATCGGGCGGCAACTCTTGTTCAGCAAACAGTTTAAAAACGGTTAACATTTTAACCAATATTAATCTGCTTTTTTAATCATTTGGCTGCCTAATAAACAGTCGAGCTGCAAAATAATTACTTGGGTAGCAAGATTTTACAATTGGTCAGCAGAGAGTTTAATTGAGATATACAGGGTGTCACTGTGATATATACTGGGTGTCACTGTGTTATATACAGGGTGTCATTGTGATAGATACAGGATGTCACTGTGATATATACAGGGTGTCACTGTGTTCTGTGTTATATACAGGGTGTCACTGTAATGTATACAGGGTGTCACTGTGATAGATACAGGTTGTCACTGTGATATATACAGGGTGTCACTGTGTTATATACAGGGTGTCACTGTAATGTATACAGGATGTTACTGTGATATATACAGAATGTCATTGTGATATATACAGGGTGCCATTGTGTTATATACAGGGTGTCACTGTGATAGATACAGGATGTCACTGTCAGCAGAGAAAACATGTCTGTAAGCAGTTTAATTGAGATATACAGGGTGTCACTGTGATATATACAGGGTGTCACTGTGTTATATACAGGGTGTCATTGCGATAGATACAGGATGTCACTGTGATATATACAGGGTGTCACTGTGTTATATACAGGGTGTCACTGTAATGTATACAGGGTGTCACTCTAAAAACGAAACAGCTCCCAAAAGTAGGTAGGTTAGGGTATTTTTTTTTTTGATGACCCTAAAACGAAACGGCTCTCAAAAATAGGTAGGTTAGGGTTATTTTTTTTGATGACCCTAAAAACGAAACGGCTCCCAAAATAGGTAGGTTAGGGTTATTTTTTTTGATGACCTTAAAAACGAAACGGCTCCCAAAAATAGGTAGGTTAGGGTTATTTTTTTTATGACCCTAAAAACGAAACGGCTCTCAAAAATAGGTAGGTTAGGGTTATTTTTTTTGCTGACCCTAAAAACGAAACGATACACGTTGTGAATAAATAATATAACTTGTAAACATTATGAGATGTATTAAAAATCGAAATACCAATTTTATATGAGCCCATCACAGTGACAACCTGTATACATTACAGTGACACCCTGTATATAACACAGTGACACTATGTATATATCACAGTGACACCCTGTATATATCACAGTGACATCTTGTATCTATCACAGTGACACCCTGTATATATCACAGTTACATCCTGTATCTATCACAGTTACACCCTGTATATAACACAGTGACACCCTGTATATATCACAGTGACACCCTGTATATATCACAGTGACACCTGCTACTTGACAGCTGACAATTACCGAATGACAAAATGCGCACACGATTGGCGGCAGAATAGTTGCGCCCAGTTAGGTTTTATTGCCCCCTTTTTTTTGATGAACAAAATGAAATATTTTGCTTACCTACTGATTGCTTACCAAAATTTGATTAACCGTAGATCGCTTAATGCAGCTCAAATATTTAATTTGCTGACCAAAATAATTTAGAGCAGATCAGTATATCATTAATTGCAGCCTGATTTATAAATGTTTGCTTACCATAAGTTGCTTACCAACTAGCTATTTTGGCTGACCAAATACATATTTCTGCTGACCAAAATATGAATATTTTGCTGATCGATTAAATGATACCCATTATTTTTTTGTTTGAAAGGGTATACTTCCGAGGTGATTCCATTGCAACCAAATCAGGATCTGATGATGGGATCTTGGAGAAATCGAGGGAACTCTTCAAATATTAGAGGCACACATATAGCGATTTTGGTATTTTTCTTAGTTTCTCGTGCACTTCTTATTAGATATAAGTTTCCAGTCTTAACCGACTTCAAAACAAAGATCAATTTTTATGTAGGTTTGTTCCCCGATTACTTGAGGCTAGACCGATTTGGAAAAATTTTCTTTTAACTAAATAGACTTTAGTCTATTTGGTTAAAATAGTATTTTTACAGCGCCACTAAAAATTTAAAAATAAAGTAAATTTTTAAAACAAAAAATAAAAACCGACTTCCAAAAACTTAAACTAAAAAGCAGAAAATAATATGTTAATTACCCGAAAGAAATGGATAATCAACGATTCATATATACATATACAGATATTTATAGTTTTTAACCTGCTTTTTTGAAGTCGGTGCCAGCTAAGGATAAAAGGAGCTCAGCATAGTCAGCTTTGCGTGGCAGGCACCGACTTCAAAAAAACAGGTTAAAAACTAAAAATATCTGTATATGTATATATGAATCGTTGATTATCCATTTCTTTCGGGTAATTAACATATTATTTTCTGCTTTTTAGTTTAAGTTTTTGGAAGTCGGTTTTTTCTTAAAATATGACGATACTTTCCATCCGATGATTTTAAAGAACTGCGGCAGTTATGAGTTGTGATATCTTAACGTTTTGCTTTGAAAAACAAATAATTTACCGAATCTTCTTATTTCAGTATACGTTCGGTGTCAACGCATGGAAGCAATGGGTGATGACGAAGAACGCCGAGATCGAAAAGAGCTCGATACGACGGAAGCCCTTCAAGTCCGAGATACTGCAGCTTACCGCGGACGAGCTCAACTACTCACTCTGTCTGTTCGTCAAGGAGGTGCGGAAACCAAACGGCAGTGAATACGCGCCCGACACTATTTATTATTTGGTTTTAGGTGAGTACCCATAAAAATTAACTCAGTTTCTTGCATGTAAAGCTACGATTAGTAGTCTTCATTAAGACCGATCGTAATGGAATGTTTTTTTGCAATTACAATAAATCGGTGATTGACTAACAAAAACAATGTATCGCATGTTGAGAACGAAACTGATCCAACTCAAAAAAGCAGATTTGTGGAAAATCGCAAACATGTTATTGACATTAGGTTTGTCCACGTTTTTTGCGATTTCCAACAAATCTGCTTTTTTGAGTTGGGTCAGTTTCGTTCTCAACATGCGGTATGTCTCTCAAATTCGATGTAAACAATTACACAGGAAGATGCGTAATAACATAGTTTCTTAAGTAATCTGGAGACATCCCTTAACTTAGCTGCTAGTTTTATCTCCCAATGTAATCAGGGAATGTTTTTGTAGTAGTATTTTTTTAATATTGAATGATTGATTTTCAGGTATACAACAATATCTATTTGAAAATGGTAGGATAGACAACATATTTACGGATCCATATTATGAGAAATTCACGGATTGTTTGGATGAGGTGGCCAAAAAGTTCTCCGTGTTATACAATGACTCCCGTAAGTAATTCATAGAATAATTTGGAATTTATATTGATTACATATATAACAAACTAAATAAAACACTAAACATTTAGTTGAAAAAAAAAATACGTAACAACAAATTCCACATTATATGTACGACATAAAATATGTGAGTATAGCAATACACACACACACACACATAGTTAAGAGTTTATAGGTATTTAAGTTTGTTATAATTTCCGGTTTTCAAACAAACTTATGTTCATAACATCAACTATGTTAAGGGGGAGGAGCACTGCTTATCCTATACACACACTTTAGCCTATTTAGGGAGTAGAGTTCTAGAATTAAGAAAATTTGTAAAAGATGTTTTTGGAATAAATATATATTATATTATTTGAATAAGATTTATACTATACTGACTTACACTTAACCATTTTTTTTTACAGAGTACATAGTAACAAGAGTGGAAGAGGAGCATTTATGGGAAAGCAAGCAACTGGGAGCGCATTCTCCGCACGTATTACTGTCCACACTGATGTTTTTCAACACTAAACATTTCAACCTTGTCGTGAGTATTATATAGACACATCTATGCATTAGGTGGGCATAATTCTTCTAATTTATAGTTACAATCACATAACTCGTGTGAAAATTGTTTGTTTGTGAAAGTTGCTGCCAGAAAAAAGATTTACGAACTTAAAGTCCTGTGGTTATCAATTAACACGAAAGGTGTTCTTATTATAACCCTTATTTTTCAGACTGTTGAAGAGCATATGCAGCTATCCTTCTCGCACATAATGAAGCATTGGAAACGCAACCCTAACCAGCCGGGGCAGGCCAAAATACCCGGCTCCAGGAACGTTCTACTGCGGTTTTATCCCCCTCAATCTGCGCTTGGTAAGCTTAAAGCAATAAAAAAATAACAGCATTTAAAACGTTTCTTGGTATAGTTCTTAGGTTGGCGTTGTGTAGGATCTACCTACTTAATGAAAACAATACCGTTGTGGTTTTGTACCTCATTGTCATCCGTCATAAAAGAGAAGCGTGCTTCATAGATACTTTGTGCATTAACATTTTGCGATTAATGCATTCGTAATCTATGGTTCATGGAGATAGAGTCGATAATCGATTGAATTTTCAAGGTGGTTGTAACGACTTTTTACAACGTGGTCTATTCAGTGTTTTTGGGGTTTACAAACCATCGCTTTGTTTCCTTTAAGTGGATCGTACACAACGCCTACCAAAGGACTATAAACGATAAATAATATAATTGTGTTGTTATTGTTTATTACAGAAGCGAATTCCAGAAAAAAGAAAGTATACGAACAGCAAGAAAATGAAGAAAATCCACTTCGATGTCCTGTTAAACTTTACGAATTCTACATTTCGAAATGGTAAGATTTCTTAGTTTTCATTAATATTGGATGTAGTGATGGGTCGCTACCGGTAACTTACTAAAGGCGGGAATATTCCCAGTAATATTACCAACGATCGGTAAGATTGGGTAATATTGAAAAAAATGTTAGCAAGAAGATGTTTTATTCGTGTTAAGTACTAACAGAGTTTACATTGCATCGATTTTTAATGATAAAAATTACGAATCTTTTTTAAGTTAGTAAATTAAATTACCAATCTTACCAGTAACATTCTCAATGTTACTGGGTATTTTCCCAATGCTACCGGTAATATTACCAGGTAAGATACGAAACTACAGTTTTACTTGAGATTTATTGATCAATTACTTAGTTCAAGGAGCAATATATGAATATCTGGAGGCACGGTAGTGCCCCGCCAAGTCGAGCAAAACAAAGGCACGGCCGTACCATCTTTTTTTCAAAGCCATTCAAGCCATTTTCAGCCTCCTGTAGTTTTGTGCTGGCTAAAGCTAGAAACCTTGAATTTACAGGGATATATACAGTCTGTTTCGTATAGGAATAGACAGAACAAAAAAAAGGTTATTTATAGTGCCGGTTTTAGGTTGAAATCCAATAGATGACATTTCTAAAGTAGATGCTCATAAATAAAATATTGATTATGTCCATTCTTTTTGGTTGGCTGAAAATAAAAAAGTGTCCTTATAAAATACCCAAAGAGCCAGAGATAAGCAACACTCAATGAGACAGCTCAGAGCTGTCATTATTGTATTGTACTATCAAATAGTTATATCGAATTTGTATGTTTTTTTAATAGTATACTGTTTCTGTTATAGTTTGTTATTCCTAAGTAATCCTAAGTAATTTGTAACGTTCAATATGAGTGATTCTGTGGGGCAGTGGAAGAGGCGTTTGCTCTAGCGTGCGTTGTCACGACCATCGCAAAGAAGAAGTGAAAGTTTATTCTATGGTTTGACAAACTGTCTTACAATTTTACATCAAATAAATATTGTTACAACTTTACAGAAAATGTTTGGAATCTCTGCTTCTGTGTCCCTCTAGAGTCTATTTTTATCCGGTACGAACTATAGGGCATTAATAAGACTTCAATATATTTTCAATAACATTTAATTTCGACGTGCAGTTTAAGAACTATTTATTGCACGTCAAAGTTCCTTAGTTTTGTCACAGACTACTAACGTGGGTAACTTACTAGTAATATTCCAGTTGGAAACTTACTGGTAACAGGAATGTTGCCGCCGACCCATCACTAATTGGATGTCATTACCTAAGTCACGGAACTATTTTATGTATTTATTATATTAATGCCCGATTAACTTCCTTTTTTTTGGGGAGTTAAAAAGAGAGTGGAGAGGACTTGCTCAGGCAAGGGGTAAGCCGGGTTCACACCGCGAGCGGAGCGGACTCATAAATGACTCCGTTTAACTTTCATCGCTGGTGGCACTCGCAACAGTAAACCGCATACAAGCACTTCGCCAGCGATGAAAGTGAAACGGAGTCATTACGGAGTGCGATCCGCTCGCAGTGGAAACCCGGCTTTAGAATATTAGATAAATGAATGTTGTCAATCCCCCAGCCCAGAATCGGTGCGCACGCGCAACGACGTGTTTTACCTGCAGCCGGAACGCTCGTGCGTGCCCGACTCGCCCGTGTGGTACTCCACGCAGCCGCTCAGTCGCGCCGCGCTCGCTAAAATGCTGCACCGCGTCAAGATGGTCAAGGAGATCAACATCGCGTTGCTCACTAGCTAAGGTGTGTATACCGCTTGTCGATAGAGTCCGACCGAAATTTCGGTTTCGGCCTAGTTTCGGCAAAAAAACGGGTTTCGACATAGTTTCTAGATCGCAGTTCGAAACCAATCAAATTCAGTTTCGGTTTCGGCCGGATGGCAGCCGAAACCGAAACTGAATTTGATTGGTTTCGAACTGCGATCGGATAGTCTTGTTTTCGAAAAGCACAGATAAAGTATTTGAAATAAAGAAGTTATCAGTGGCGTGGCGTCCATAGAACCCGGTTCCCACCGGCTTGCCTATTTTTTAAAGGCTATGACCGGAGTATCTACTACTCCTGAAGAAAAAGTAATCCAAATCTGCTCCGGCTTTACTAACAATATACTTGACGCCACGCCACTGGAAGTTATAATATGTTATGAAATTATTAATATTATGTTATTTAAAAATGAAGACAGCTGATGATTATGATTTTAATTTTTTTTTATCTTCCCTCGAAAACATGACCTTATTTGGAAGTTTCGGGTTCGGTTCTGGTTTCGGCCGAAACTGAGATCAAAGCCGAAATTCGGTTTCGGCCGTGAAAACTAGTTTCGGTCGGACACTACTTGTCGACTCTCGGCAGGAGTGACTCACTCCGCGATCGTGCCGCGTGGCCTTGAGGCCACCCGTGGGTGGAATTAGCCAGCGACCAAAAAGAGCACGCGTTAGTACGCGTTATACGATAGAGAGAGACGGTCAGATGCGGTGAGCTCTGTCCGGTCGTCGGACCCGAACGACAGTTTTGTTAGAGAGATAAGATTTCTGTACATAGCACTAATCGGTAGTTCTAATAGCGTTTCAACCGCTCTCACTTTCCTGGTAGAATTATGAAGCATTTCCCCGTAGACTCGGATTACTATTTTAGGCTATTTTGTAGAATACCAGTACCTGTAGAAAATAACAGAAAATGGTAATCCGAGCCTACAGGAAAATAGTCAAAAATTCTACCAGGAAAGTGAGAGCGGTTTTAGCGCGAGCGGGAATAGCGTTTCAACTATTAGAATTGCCCTATTTATTCTGTGCTCTCGGTCTGCCGCTGTACTGCTCACCAGATAACCAGGTGTACGCACCTTGTTGTGTCTACCGCCCGCACCGTATTCTCTGGCCAATCGTATGATTGTATGGAATGATCGTATCAATTCTATGGAATCTTACACACGACACGTTTAGCTTAGTCGGAGTGGGAGTAACACCGCCTACCAAGCTAGAAGAAACAGTTCTATGTAAATCGATTAATTTAAAATGTTTAATTTTGTATCAATTTAAAATTATTTCTCTTATGTTACGTGGTCACACAGGGCCCAACGCAAGCACTTATACCATGGATGCAACGAGTAAAAATTATAATCTGCTAATAATACGATTCGAACGGAAAATAGAGATTGTGGATTTAGCACAACAGAAGGAAATCACATCCCAACATCAAAAGATATTGTTAGATAAAAACTTAGTATACAATAATAAATTTAGCCGAAACAACCAAGAACTAACCATAGATTCCCAAAGTGGTCCGTACCGCCGCCCAGTGGGCGCTGCGGATTCCCAGGGGGGCGGTAGAGGCCTTGGAAGAAATTGGGGGGGCGTTGCTGCTATCCAGGGGGGCGTTATCGCTTTATTTATTCGCGTCGTGGCAGGGGCTTCTCCAGGCTGATTCAGCCCCGATTGCACCCGCCCCCCGTCGTTGAAAAAAAACAATACGGTTGTTTTTTTGTCGTGGGGGGCGCTGAATTGTTTCATCATGCCAAAGTGGGCGGCAAGTCAAAAAAGTTTGGGAACCTATGAACTAAACAGACGGGGTGTTGACGATCTTCCCAGGAATGTACACTAACACGTGCATGTCACATTTTAGTGTAAGACTTATTTATGAAACTTTATAATTCCTAGTAATTTATACGTTACAATGTTGTTTCAGATTTCTCACATCAGTGTTCTCGCCGTCTTTGAACCATTCAAGACTCGCAATACAGCTCCTACGTGTTCTGTTCCGATTCTTTTTATTTACTATGTATGAATTCAAGCCTACAAAACAGTCTCCCAAATGTTGTAAAGATGGTAATTTGTAAGCACAATGTATATTTTTTCTACTTTGTATATCAGCCTGCGAAAAGGACGATTAATTTTAATAAAGGAATAGATTTATTAATAAAAATCTTTTTTTACAATGTTGCAATGTTGTAGCCGTAAGTTTCTGTGCAGTCTGTACAGTTCATATTGGTATTGGGATTATGGCGAGTTCATCGGTATTTTAGCTGGCATTTATATTTCGAATATTGGCATTGAATTGACTTTTATTAAAAAGAAATTGATGAACTCAAACTTAAAATTTGTATATATACCAAACGATTCGCATAGTGTTTTTGGAAACGAGATGAATGTTAAGCTATGTCGATGTACATTTTCGTGAATGGTGAAGCACTTTCCTCGCTGCCAGGAATATTTTTTTGTGATTACGATTATTAATATGAGATATATAATAATAAAGATTAGACCGTAGAATTAAGGTAAAATTCCAATTTTTAGTGGCAGGAAATCTTATTTGAGTAGCATTATTTTTTTTAACGACGGATATGTAATATTGTCACAGATAGAAATTTTTATTAAAGTAATATAGCTTGTGAAAGAGTCAGATTCGTATTAAATATAATGGCGTTAACCGTAAGGTTTAGGTTACAGCTGTGTAAAAAGAATACAGATTCTCCTAAAAAATGTCTTTTATTTCTCACATGTGCTATTTTTGAAGGAAAGGCTATTCTCATCAAAGAAAGTGGAACTCCTCAAGGTACTTTGCGGTAAATTTGAAAGGCTTTGTTTTGTTTCCATTCTAAGCATGGCCGAAAATTTGTGTTGCAGCGATTTGTTGTATTTATTTATACGCTTCATATCAAACTTCACTATACATTTTAATTTTGAGAATTTCAGTTTTAGCTTTAATTTGAAATTTGTCATGCATAAGTATTGCTTCCATTAGTAAAAGCGCGTTCTTGTAAATTGGCGTAGCGCCAAAAAAAGAATGTTGGCACTAGATATTCTTAACCTCCGACGGAAAATGAGGGGTGTTATAAGTTTGACTTGTGTATCTGTGGCTTTATGTGTCTACTAGCTGTGAACCCGGCTTCGCCCGGGCAAAATGTAAAGAATCACAAACCCCCATTTAATTCCTTAGAAATTATTATAAATATTTTATTTTTAACAGACATTACAAAAATGAGGATGTTGAACTGACGGCTGAGTTCCAAACATTAAAATAATGTTGAAGTCGTTTTTGGTTTAAACTATCCAAAACCTTATTTAAGGACTTTCATTACAAAATTCCAACCGTCACTACTTTGAAAAAAACTCGTAGGTATCTCAAAACGTCGTAGAGGAAAACGTCAAAAGTTCTTCATTCGTCAGAACTTCATATACACTTACTGCGTTTTTACCTGGAGTCAGTGTCAGATACGTGTTTATTTTTAAAGTAATGACGCAATGCTATTTGGGTAATCCACATTAAAATCGAATTTAGAAAGGTAAATAAAATCACTTTTTATCTAAAATCCAAAGTATGATTTTTCACATTTCTATCTTCAAAAATAAAGTATATAAAACTTTAATTTTTCAAACATCTAAAATAGTAGAGTCCCGTTTAAAAACCGAATTCAATTTATGTTGTTAGACTATAATTTCCCATTAGTGATCACAACTCTCCCCTTGAATTAGAATCGCCCCGGTTCAGAGGCGGCGTTAGACGTAGGCGACGTGGGCCACCGTTACCTAGCCAAATGTGACAGCCTATATTAAAAAGATGAAAGTCTGAAAAATCGTGTGACGTACTTTATGGATGACCCCATAGTCAGTTTAACCGACCTATGTGGATGCATATGGCAAATGTGGCAGGCCCCGGTACAGTCCGACTTCACGCGGTTTAAGCACGTGCATCGGCAACGCAGTTTTGGCACCTGCATCAGCAACGTGGTTTTTTATGCGCAATGTGGTGTTCCAGACCTGATCAGTTCGTGTCACTCCCTTTTCAATGTAGTAATCAATTCTGTAGCCATATTATATTCTGCAGCCATATTATCGGGATTTGGCGAATATTCGTGTTGACGTCTTGTTCTTTTTGTATGTCAGGGAAAGAGATGACAGTACAAATTTACGCCGAATCGCCGATAATGTGGCCGTAGCATACTAAATCCACTTCGTACCTACCCTCCTGTTGCGTTAACGTAACGTTACTGCAGGGAGATTCAAAACTGTTATTTACTGCATTCGACAGGACACTTTTTCAACAGATTCCCCGAATAAGTTATCCCTCCATATTAAGGGGATAAAATTACCTGCCATCCACTATTTCTCCCCCCCCCCCCCCCCGTAGAAAAGAAATTTACGAAAGTATTTGTATATTTGAACATTCCCACCTCCAAAATGAAGAAAAAAAAACATTCAGGCTTGCATTCTCAATATTCTATGTCGAAAATTATCGTGAACAGATTAAAAATGTTCGAAAATTGGTATAATTTTGTTTCCTAAGTCAGAATAAACTTAAAAAGCCCCCATACCTTCAGAAGGATTTATAAAAGTGCCTATTCCTTTTTTTTGCTTTTTTTAGCTTACAATTTCAACTGTCATTTTCATTGAGCAATGAGACAATAATATTGTGCAGTTTCCACTTGTTTAGTAATTTATTACGTTTTAAAAATAGCACGATGCATGTAAATATTGTTTTTTTTTTTGTTGAAATAATATTATACGCACGATTTTCTAATGTAAAAAACGTTTTTCTTACTCATGTCGTCACCTCGTCAGTTTAGTTTACTCCGTTCTCGCCGAGTGTGTACAAATTCAATTAAAAGCACACATTACGCGCGCTTCGCTAAGCTATGGCAGTCTCCGAACGCACCAAAGAAACATGGCCGACTGTTTTTGGTATTATTCAAATTATTTTACATCTTTATACGCTTATTTCTGCGTTATACGAATTTTGCGAATATAAGTTGTCGATTCGAAAGTGTTATTTTTTTACGCTTTAATTTTTGAGACGCTTTTCGTTCAGGTCTACCGTAATGCCCGGCTAAATTATTAATATAGATGGCATCGTAGCTCCTAAACGGGTAAACCGATTTTTTAAAGGTTTCATCGATTGTTCTTGGCAAGGTTTCATCGAAATCGATTCACCCGTTTGTGAAATATCGTTATTGGAAATGAAAAGGTCGGAGATTTTTACGTAATATTAAAAAAAAACCGGTCAAGTGCGAGTCGGACTCGCGCACCGAGGGTCCCGTACAAAATCGTCATTAGATACGTGGGCCTTTTCATATTTTTTGTCCGTGCCGTAGTGGACTTCCACCCCGTAAAAAAAAAAAATATATTCCTTAGAAATGCTTTTAATAAATTCTCCTTCTTCTACATTCTTTGAAAATCATACTGGTTTCAATATAAATTGCTTAATATGGTAAATATCATACTTTGAACCTAAGTACTACCGCTTTGACGTTCCATTACGCGACGAACTTTAGGTTTGTTTTAAGTAAAGTTCAGAGTGTTGTTTGCAAATCAGTCTTTATTAAATGAATTTTAACACAATAATACTTTTCTATAAATGAATAACATTTGCTGCACTAAGCGTCACAATAAAGTTATTTAATAAAATATGTCCATTACGTTACGTTTTGGTTCTCATCATAGCTTAACAATCATCTTAACTTAAGACATACTGAAAAAACTATCAAAAGTTATATTTATCACAATTGGCACATATTATTCTATCAAATGAGATCCAAATAGTATCAATAATACTTAATAATTCATATAAATTCTTAAAAATCAATCTCAGCCACAGTAGGACACCGTGCCGTAATGGAACCATTCGTCACGTAATGGAACCACATGAAAGGTTTACATGCGTCGGAAATAGCTCAAAACCCTATACTAGATTTCAATAGAAAATTTATATAAACCTATTTCTAGCAAGCTTAACTACATGCACTACTAACAGTAGTGACATTGTGAAATCGTTTTTTTGTGTTTTTCTCCTATTATTTGCTTTTCCCTTTTTGTTTTTATGTAAAGTTATGATGATGACGATCCTTATTGGGAGATACGAGTATATAATTTGATTTGATGTTTATTTAATAGTTTGATTGTTTTGTGATTGTGTTTCTGACATGGTATATTTTTTATTGTGATTACTTATATTATATTTTTATTTTGACGATCATAGTATAAAATCATGTAAATTGACATTGTGTAATTTATACTGTATTTTTATATTATGAAATAAATAAATCTAATCTAAATTCTAAATCTAATCTAATCATGTCCAGCAGTGGCGTGGCGTCCATAGAACTCGATTCCCATCGGCTTGCCTAATATTAGGCAGTTCAGCACTTAATTCTAGTGCTCTTAAAGAAAATTGAAGCCAAAGCTACTTCGGCTTGCCCAAGGATTTCTTCAACGCCACGCCACTGATGTCCAGTGACTCCAAAAGTACCTTGATTTATGTTCCTTAGCTTGTTCAGATGATAGATAGTTTAGTTTAAATTAGATCAGACAGTTAATTAACAGAGTCAAAACTGATTTCATTTCCTTCCGTTACTAAGTCATTACCATCTTGGCGAATTTCATTACCAGCGCGTATGTCATTACCTTCAGGCTTATATCTTGAAAAGTAATAAACTATGAAAGGTGCCTTTCTCAATAACATATCCATAAACGAGCGCTAAACCATAAAAAACCCTTTATTAGATCCAATTCAAGGAAATAAGAAAACTCGAGAGAATATCAACAATTTGAACGAAATCAGAAAACTACCCGTGTAAGTCTTTTTTTAAAATACCTTCGTTCATTTTTACTACCTACACTTACTATATTTTTAGCCCGACTAATTCAAATTATACGTTTTTAACGGCAATCAAGGACCTTAAAATAAATAGCCGGACGGAGTCTCGCTAGCAAAGAACTTGAAGCATGTCTAATAAGCTGGTTACCAATGTGTGCATACTGCTCGCAATAGGAAAAAAACTAGTTGATGTGTGCGGGCGGCTCGTATGTAAAAGCAGCCGGCTAATTAAAAATGGCTTCAGTTCTCTTTTGGCGAGACTCCGTCCGGCTATTTATTTTTAGGTCCTTGACGGCAATCTATGAATTTAAAATCAGCGGCATGTAAACCATGACTTTTCTGTCCATACGGCACGTTTTTTGTTCCACTAGTACATTACGTAGCGTAGTGGACGTGACGTAAGTATGCCGGTAGTTAAATACATTGAAATAGTGCTTTGATTACTTGCAATTTACTACTTCTAACTTCTTTACATGTTACCGCACTTATGAATATGTCTAAATTAATAAACGGTTAATCTCAAAGTGGCTTCTTACCTTCAGTATATCCCGTTCGTAGTGGACAGAAATTTTTGGCACACCGTAACGCACGTCCAACTCATCACATTTTTGAAGCGAAACTTACATTTTACACCTAAGTAACGGTTATATTAGGCTCAAAAGGTCACCAGTTATATAGAAACACAACTGTTTTGGTAATTTTTTGTAGTCTATTTGGTAAAAACGCCGTTCGTTAGTGGACATGTCCACCACGTTGGTTTTGGAGGACAGCAAACAAATTGTGATTTTATGATTTTTTTACTCTAGCTGTTAATAAATGTGCTTAAAAATTGGTAAACGATAATATGATCGATTCACACAATAGCCATGTTCAGGCCTAGAAGGAGTCAGATATACGTAAAATTCGCCTCAAAGTTACCAAAGTGTACGTGGGACACCCAAAAATCGGCACCTTTTCTTCGGTTTTTCTGACAAATAAAATACTTTTAGTAGGTTTTAAAGGGATTATTCATCATAATTATACAGTAAATGAGTTACTTTACCATTTTTACAAACAAACATTATACTTTAGAACAATATTTAATAGAAAAAAATTACTCTAAAGTCATGGGACAGCGATATTTGGCTCAAATATTTTTTTCTGAAATAGCCCACGTGAATAATTCAAGAAAAATTGTATGGTGGGACAAACTTAACTTTGCTCTTGTAAAACTCTTGTCCCCATACATCGACATATGCCGCGGTTAGTTTAGTAGGAGCAAATAAGGTTGTCTTACGATTTTTGCGAATTTCCAAAAAACGCTGCAAGTTAGGAAAACCGTTTTATTTTTCCTGTAATATTTAGGATAATATTAATAATCGGTAATTATTACAGATTTTTCAGTTCAGTAACTTCGGAGATAATAGGGGGGAATGGTATTTTTTTAAACTTTTTTGGTCTTAAATCAAAAACTACACGTCTAAAAAAAAAAATAAAAACGGTTTTGAAATCTTCATATTAAGCCCTTTCATTTGATATCCCACTCGATATATTAGCTCAAATTTTGATTTTCGACATCCCATTTCGGTCCCTTTAAAAAAAAAAGTAAAAAAGGTATAGGATTTTTTTTCTGTTCCATATGCTCAAATTAACAGTTTTTAACACTATTCCAAATTTCAAGGCGATAGCATCAGTAGATCCTGAGATATCTTGCTGTGACAGACGGACAGACAGACAGACAGAGTCGCACCATAAGGGTTCCTTTTTTACCATTTTGGTACGGAACCGTAAAAATCGGCCAAGTACGAGTTGAATTCGCACACGAAGGGTTCCGTACCACCGTCGAGCAAAAAGCACGTTTATTGTATGGGGACCACATTTTATTTTTCAACACACTTGCTCATAAAGTCGCTCTTATTTCGTGGTTCTTACGCGCGGAACGCAGCTTATTACACGAATGCTTTTTACTTTACATTACCGCGCAAACGCTGTAATTACCGCCAATTGGCCAAATGAGAGCACGCCGTGTGCCTCCGCGCGCGGATATTATACCCGCGCAGCGCCGACACTGAGTGTCTCAAGTGTCTGGTGGTCTGTACATGGGCGCGCGCCCGCACTACACCGACACCACACGACGAGGTTAGATAGACGAGGATAGATGAACCACTAAATAAATACTTACAGAAACAGAAGTTCGAAATGATAAATATTATTCTTTTTCTACTCCTGTACTGTTATCTGTCTTTTACTTGGTCACGAACACTAATATAAGAACATACATAATATGAGTTCAGAGAAGTCTATACTCTATTCCCCATAACAGCACTAGTGTTATTATAGCCACTTTACGTTATTGCTAGCAACCACAGACTTCTAAATCTAGGTTAAACTTAGGTCAAGGATTAAGCGCTCAATTTTAACTTTACGGTAAAAATGCACAACTACCAACTTAACAAACAATTAAAATCCTACGTCTTTTAAGAAAAACGAAACTTTCTGAACTAAATTCATTGATGCCAACATAAAAACAAAAGTATTTTTAATATATTCACTGCGTGTCAACTTCATTTAAAAAATAAAAAGTTTACCATAGACACATACTGACAGTCATACGTCATATTTGCCTTCTTTGCAGGTTATGCCTTGTTTGTGTTTTATATTTTAAAACCTGTCGTAGAAAAAGTATTGTATGCAACGTTGTATAATTAAGTCAAAAAACGCTCATTGCGTCTCTATTTGCGATACTCGCCGCATTCGCGGCTCGTATCGCAACTCACGCAATTCGCATTTTTTGAACCTTCTTATACAACTGTTGCATAAAATACTATTATTCGCAAGTGTGTTGAAAAACGTCGTATGACACTCGTGGGCATTGGCCATTACAGTCTCGGCTATTACAGCCCTCGCCTGATGGCTCGGGCTGTGCAACACAGCCTCGACGTGGCCTCGACTGTAATTACCAACATAGCCCACTCGTATCATAATGTACCTATTATAGATTTCCTCACAAGTGTAATGAAAAAACATTTGTGTGTGCACGGGCGGTAAAGGAATTACAAACTCGTGATATTAAAGTTGGTGTATTTGTTGTTATAGCGGCAATAGAAATACACATTCTGTAAACATAATTATCAGGGCGTTTTCCAAAATAAATCCCGGGGTAGCTACTTTCTCAAAATATGGACTTTTGAGGTTTTTCTGGCTCAAAATCGTTAGTACTTTCGAACCTTATACCTACGTAAAAAGTGTCCCAAAATTTGTATGGATTTTTTTCCACTACGTCACATTCAAACAAACACAATACAAAATGGTGACGTAATGGGAATAGTACTTTTTGATATAAGTGCGGAAAGTAGGTATGTCATTTTTCACGAGTCCCGAGTAGAGATGCAGCGAATAGTAATTTGGCCGAATACCGAATACCGAATATTCGGCGGAGTCGACGGCCGAATAGCCGAATATTCGGCGGCCGAATATTCGGCCAATGGTTTTACCTAAAATGAAGTAAATTCGAACGCCCGGGTGAGCGGCGCCGTGAATCTCTGTACAGGTTGCAACTTGTTACTCGTCGTAGGCAGCCTATGATAGAAAAATGCGCCATTGAAAAATTTAATTTCATTTGTAAGTAGTTTAATTTATAATTCGTTGTTTATGCTACTGTTCTATATATGTTTGAAATTGATGTGAAAGATGATTAACCTAATATTTAATATTGATTACTGTTTATAATTTGTTATTAATAGTACATTACACAACTAGGGTGGTAATACAAAGGAAGGCCGAGATCGCAGAAGTTTGCGGCCCGAGCTGCAAGCGAGGGACGTAAATATGCGATCGAGGGCTTTCTTTATTATCTCCCGTGTTGTGTACATCATTTTATGTCTACACTTGGCCAGAAAGCGGCTTTTTCCGTACGCGCAGCGTGCGGAAAAAGCCACTTTATGGCCAGGTGTGGCATAAAATATTTATTCATCCTTCTTTTTCCTTCGACTTTGTGTTAATTTACTATTCGGTATTCGGCCGAATACTATGCCATTATTCGGCTTCGGCCGAATAGTCAAAATGTGGCCGAATAGGCCGAATACCGAATAGTGGCCGAATATTCGCTGCATCTCTAGTCCCGAGGTGTATTGGCCCGACCCGCAATTAAATTTAAACATGAAAAAGCAAGAAATATATTTATTATTACTTTGTACTTTACTTATTCGCAAATAAATGTGTTATTTAGTGTTCAAAAATTAGATGGAAATTAAAAAGTTCTAGAGCGCAAAATACAACTTTGCGCACGATTTACCTACGAAAAATAGCACTTTTTGAGCAAGTGTATTAAAATAGTACATTACACAACTTGGGTGGTAATGCAAAGAAAGGCCGAGATCGTAAAAGTTTGCGGCCCGAGCTGCAAGCAAGGGACGTAAATATGCGTTAGAGGGCTTTCTTTATTACCTCCCGTGTTGTGTACATCATTTTATGTCTACACTTGGCCAGAAAGCGGCTTTTTCCGTACGCGCAGCGTGCGGCATAAAATAAATTTGTACGGTGTGGCATAAAATAAATTTGTACTTTATATAATGGCTATGGACGAATAAAACACCGTTTACGAGCCCAAATGGCGGAGACAAAAATGACGAGTAAAACTTGCGATATTTCACCGAATTGTCGATTAAATTTTGAAGAATTGCGTAAGGGTTTTGTTTCTGATTCATTTTTCACTAATATATAATTAAGGAACTTTAACGTCCAATAGTTCTTAACTACACTTTGAAATTGAATATTATTAAGAATATGTTTAAGTCTTATTATGCCCTATATACCCCTGAAAATACAGGGTTCTAGGTTTAATTAGCCAGCACGAAATTACGGGAGGCTGAAAATGGCCTGAATGGCTTCGAGAAAAGGATGGTACGGCCGTGCAATGTTTTGCTTGACTTGGCGGGGGCACTGCCGTGCCCCCAGATCTTCCAGCTTATAGCTTTAGGTCGGATTTACACCTGTATAAGTTTTATTTACGTAAGTAAAACTTACAGGTGTGTAGGCGGCCTTAGCCTATCTGCAATGAGTGGTGCGTGCTTCAACTTGGCGGCGCTTTGGGCAGAAGTTTATTATTCGCATCATTCCCAGGCGAATATAGGTCAGAAGGTCAAATTAAATGACGTAAATGAGCTTTCGTGTATACTGTGCTTCCAGGTGCTTCCCACCCCTTGACCCCATAAGAAATTACCTGACCTCTCAAGCGTCACCCTCCCCCACTGGTTGCGTCCTAAACTAACTGTAAATAAACTCTCGCCCTGACATGCGCGTGTTTTCGCAATGGATATGAACATTAAATTATTTCAGGATAACATGCCCGTAAAAACAAAAACTAAGAATATTGTTCATCTAGTTGTAGTTGTAATAAGAACTAAACGCATTTTTACAACCCGTTTTTTGAACCATCGTTGTGTGTGGTTTCAGTGTTTCACTATGTTTGCAACGATCCTTTGCTTTGAGTATCAGACAAAAATGAATTCTGTTTCTTATAATTAAAGGTTGCTTTCATATCGTTTAGTAATTTACTCGTAGTGAAATGAGTATTCAAGGCTCGTTTTTGATTGGCCGTGGCCGAGCAAAGGTGAAAATTTAAATGTCAATACAGAAAAAAAACAAACTACTTCCTATCTCTCTTCCACTCGTATGAACCTAGTGGGGTAAAGCAGAATGGCTCATCATGTCAAAAGGCTTTGTAAATTACACGGTTTATAATAAAAACGAAGATTGAAGAAGTTTGATATACGATTTCTTTATTTCTTTTTAAAATTGGTAAATACAGTTTGCAATGAAGACACCGATCGATAAATCTAAAGAATATTTACCATTTGTGCAAAATCAATATTTCTAAAGTTGGCCTTGAATAAAATATTAAACGTAATCTAATTTACTTACACGTGAATAGATAGATTTTAATGAATGGGTGCTATGTGTGAATCTCTCAATCGCCATTACTATCGTCCTTTATTGTCTTAATGTCTACCGTAAGATGCTATAATGTGTTAACAAGTGCGTATTAAGTAAATTCATTTCTCAAGACAGCGCACATATATTATTTTGTCGATAGAACGTATTTTTCTTTCAATTTTGGCGGGATAGCTGGCACGTTTCGGTAACGTTGAATGGCGGTCTGTCATCTCTCATCTGTCGTCGGTGGCCTCAGGTTGAGGCCCTCAACACCGAAACTGCGTTAATGTTTCACCGTTTAGTATCAGTTAAATTACCAGTGCATTTGTGAAATTGGTCGTGGGGGTTGTTCGATGTGGACGTTGGATGATGCGTCAGGAGTAGGCGCGTCGGCTATGGATGGAAGACGCGTGAGTCCACACTACGAGGCAGGATTTGATTCGTGCGATCCGTTGGGGCCAGTGTTGTGGTCAGGAGGGTCGGGGCGTTCGGCGGGCCGCGTTCTGCGCCGCCGCTGTCGCAGCGAGGGCGTGGATCGGTCCCCGTACGAGGATGCTACGCGAGATCCCGTGCGATCGGCAGACGGGCATCCGCGGCACCGGGCGCAGCCCAACAAGAGCTTCTTCACGCTGAACAACTCGCCGGATAGGTACCATCACGAGTGCACGCTGCCGAGAGCGCACAACGGCGATTACCTCATGGCTCACGAACAAAACAGACACCATGGGTGAGTGACGCACAACATAACCTAGCGTAATTTGGTGCAACTGCAATTAACAGTTTTTTTCACCTGTTATTTAAGTAGTCTAATGTTTTAAAGACTAATGCTTAATATGGCTAGGTATGTGGTGATATTATAATACATTTATTCAAGACGTTTGTATCTTTGTTACAGCTATCAGCCAGGAAGATCAGTATTTAATCGAACAAGCCCCATCAAACCTTTACTTGTGACAACAATATCAAATACTAAAGTAGAAGAAACTAGACTGCCAAAAGTTGAAGAATTAATAGAGAAATTAGACCATGACATGATGGAAATCAATGTAAAACAACCTTTGAAATCAATACTCAATAACCCTTTACCAAAGTCTCCGCCGCCAGGTATATTCTGCATCTTCTTGTTTTATGGAGAAATAATTTTATATTGAAAATAAATGTTTTTAGATATCCTCAGAGACTACATTAATGATAGAATATACACTTCTCAAATTTTAAAGTCATTAATTGGAAGTAGTTTAAAATTAACTGACTTTAACCAAAACATATTAAACCTTGCAATCATAATAAGTTTGATAGAGTCATTTCAAGTTACATGATTTGTTATTATAGGTATACTCAAGAAACCCAAAGGACGAACATACCAGGAGACGAGGACCTCTGTGGAGGGGCGCAGACGACAGAGAGCTTCTAGTGAATGTGATCATATGTACACCAACTTCACCCTTGGATCTCCTATACCTGGCTACGAAAGGTGAGCAAACTTGGCTACAGAGATAGTGTTTGAATAACTTTAGTCTTTCTCACAGTAATACCCTATTAAGTATATATGTCCAGTCCAGATGTCTCCTTCTCATAGCGTTCTCGTACAAAAACTGAAATATCCAGGGTATCTCGAAGTTCAAGGCAACATTGAAACGAAAGAACAACAACAGTAATTAGGATATAATATAAAATAAAATAATCCTGACAAAATGAGAGCCTCTTTTAAATTATATAGCATTATATTCTGACTCTTAGAGTTTTCTCCACTGCATAAATAAAAGTTAGCATATTTTTGCAGATATAGGTAATACCTTCTTTTCTTTCTTGATTAGATCTAGTTTTCTGTAAAAAAATACTTTTGGTTGTGAATGTGATGCACTAGGAGAGGTTTTTAATTTTCTAAATAGACTTTTTTTATAGTCACTTTTACTTTATGGTGTCCCATGTTAAAAACATGTTTTTTTAATTTTTTGTGGGTGTATTTGCATGTTTGTGGGTGTATTTATAGCCAAAACGATTGAACCACTTTCAACCATTGTTGGCATAGAGATGGCCGAACATCTCTAAATACTTATTAGATTTTTTGTCTCATTATGTGGAAGCAATGACCCAATGACAATGTTTATGACTTTTCATGTTCACGATCGGAGTCGCGAGCGATGTCCAGTAAAATATAAGATTACATTATTTCAATTGTTTGTTAGATTGTAGCGGCTCAAAGTTGTACTTTGCACTGTTTGTGATTATGCAGATGCAAATAAATAAAAGATTAGCAATTAATCAGTGGAATTAATGTAGGCAGTCAATGAAATTAAGTAAAGATGTTTCATTTTAGCAAAGTATAGTAAAATAAACCATGTGAAAATAATGTGATATTTTTACTACTACTGCAAGTAGTAAAATATCACATTATTTTTGTTCGCATAGGTCACAGTGTGCAATGATATAGAAATAATGTGACATTCAATTGACATTGTTAAAAATATTCTAAAGGTCGTTAGGGGGTTAGTACCCCATATCAATAAATTTAATCTTTTTTAAAGGAAACTGAGCTCTATTTCAAATTTTATTTTCGTACATGTACTTTGGTTAAAATTTCATTATGTTATGAGGTTGGCTACAAATTTACAAACTATAATACTTATTCACTATGACATAATTGCGTCTATCGAGTTGGTCTCGTTGACATTGAATCTCGCAAGCTATTAGATGCGTCTAATTAACCTACAATTAGAAGAAACATGGTGGAGAATCTTAGTGTTTTGGGTTAATTGTTTATTAGTCTTATTAGTAGATTAGGATGTTTCTCAACATGTACATCATTCTATAAGAATATTAGGCCGAGTTATGCATCACGGATCACATCTTTAGCCCAACACTTTCCTGAAAACGTAATACGTTGCGGTTTTTCGATAGACAAAAGTTAAAATTGTTAACAATAAATAAATTTTCAAAATTTGATGGTAAAGTGCATTGGCTAATAATAAATGATAACAAAAGAAATGTAAATTATTAACGGCAGTCTGAAGAGTTGATTTATGAAAGAGTGCAGAAATGGAATTTTACCATAAAAAAAATATATTGTCGGAAAGGTAAACATCCTATTATTCTACTAACATTATAAATGTGAAAGTTTGTGGAGATGTTTGGATGTTTTTTACTGTATAACGCAGTAATAACTGAAATAATTGCAGAGTAATCGTAGTTATTTATTAGTTGTTCAGTTCGGTCGAAGTCACTGCTTTCACTTTTTAGTATAACGATAGTAACTTAAAAAATCGGGTATTATGCATAAGGCTTATGCGAATTTTTAAGTTTACCTAATTTGGAATCGACTCGTGGGATAGGGTAAGAATATTATATAGTCATTTGCAAGCCATACTGATGAAGTATATTGGAGAAGCATAAACCTTAATTTCTTAATACAACATATAGGATACAAGAAGTTACCCGCAACTTCGTTCACGAACCGCCTGAGAGATGGCGTTGTTCAGTTGCGAAAAATTCATACATCACGATGTTCCGTTTTTCTTGGAAGCATGACCATGATTTGGTGATGAATTGAGATTACAATTTTATATTAGTAAAGATGTAGGCTAATACCTCACTTTTGTTTCAGCCGCCTATCCTACCTCGCCAACAACACTAAACGCCTAAAAGACAACTCTGGTTGTGGTTACTCATACGGAACGGCGCTCGCGTCCCTCAGCGCTGCCCCCCGCGCCAAGAGCCCCACATTCCCCAGACGATGTGCCTGCAAAGATGTGCCTCCCAAGCAGGAAAGCAACATGCACTTGCTGAGGACCACAGCCATCAACAATGACCATGATGATGTGGTAAGCTTATTTTTACTTTTGCTCCGTTTCACGCGAGCGCAGGCATTTCTGGCAAAGTATCGCTCGTGTCTGCGCGGCAGCCCGCATCAATAGACCCTCTTTCCGTAGATGTAGGAAGGACACGCTTAGGAAGCATGTCCTTGCAGGTGCAAGGACATGCTTCCCAAGCAGGAGCCACAGCTATCAACAACTACCATGAGGATGTGTTAAGCTTCCTTTTTCTCCGGTTCACGCGAACGCAGCCACCGTTAGTAACCAGTACTTCACGTGCGCGTCGTTTTCTCTATATCATAGGAGCGCAGATGGGTGAATCAACTTTTCTTTCCTTTATGCAAAGATTGCCCTTTCTCCTTATTTGTTCACCTTTTGCATGTTTTAGCATGATTTAAATGAAACAAGATCTTACATCTAGAGATAGATTAAGGTAAAAATAAAAATATAACTAGTTTTTAATAAATAAATAGGATGACCCAGCGGACGAACCCTTATTTTCATACAAAAAGTGGGTGAGTTTAGTTCGCAGCGTCTCAAATGAACGCACGCCCCGGATATTATGGTAGAAGCATGGCAAATTGGCAATAGGATAGAATACATCAATTTCTTTGTCCAATATCGATTCTAAGAAAGTGCATGACATTGTTTTTCAAATGTGAACATAAATATAAGAACGGGCAAGAAATGGTTTTAGACCAAGGAATTGATATCTTCTTTTTTATTTTTTCTGTATCTCCTGCCTTCCTCCAAAGGAGAAAGTCATAGGTAATCATAATCATTCAAATTAGGTTAGCCTTCCTTTACAGGGTCTTGGAATTGGAAAAGAAATTGTATGGGTAGAAATTACCGGAATTCAGTGCTGCGCTTTGGAAACCTTAAATTATACCCAAACCACTAGGCATCGGTCGATATTATTACGTCTATTGCATGAGACAACACATAAAAGAAATGGCTAGCAGACTAGATTACACTACGATAACCATCCAGGTCTAGTACCTAAAGTCAAAAGAAATTGACGACTTTTATGTTATTCTAAATATTTGCCTAGCTCGTGTGTAACCAAATTTATGATCGCAAGAATATGCTGAGGAAAGTTTAGAGCTGCAGTTGTTGTACTACCTATGGAAGTGAGTGGATTTATAGGTTCAGCATAAGTCACATCGCGCGCCCTAACAAAAAAAAAATTAATGTTTGTGGCGTGGCGGCATCTTTATAATAAGGAATAAGTTATGACTTCATGGCTTTTTACTTGGTGTTAAATGTTGAAATGTGAAGCAGCTGATTGTGACTTTATTTCTTCGCATAAATGTGTGGCGCGTATAAAGGCTCTGAAAATGAAACAAAAAACCAACCACCAGTAACGTGGTGGGAAATATAATCGTCGCAAATCCGGTGCAAATATGGCTTCTTTTGTTGCAGTATGCTATACTTAGACGCTAAGCTTCTCAAGGTAGGCTAGCCGGTTAAATATAAATTCTATATCGATAATCAGCTTTAAATTTGGATTATGAGTTTGAGCTAAGCGAAATAGACTCGAAAATCTGTAGGTTCTACCTTTCTTGTAATCTTGAGTAATACATTTAATGCATAGAAATAAAATATAGGCATTCTTATAAATTAAGCAAAAATGAACTTCAATGGCTCTGTCCTACCAACAGCACCAATCCGTGACTCACGGCAGCCGCGTAAAGCTCGGTCGGTGTGGACCCTGCGAATAAATAATAGCTATGGCGTATCGTACTCAAAGAATGTGCCAATAAGAATGAGCGGGACGAAAATAGAAGCAATTATCACAATAATTAAATTGCAAAATGAGGTGTGTTGCGCTATATATCAGATTTCCTAATACCCACACCAGGGTGTGATTTGCCCGTGACATTTACCGCGCCCCGTGGCGTTATTAAAACGCCCTTATACAAACATCGTATAGATTAGTTAATTTAACGTTATCAGCTAGCTTAACACGCATTAACCGTCTAATATTTATCATATAAAAACATAGTATCATCGCTCATAATTTGCGGCAGTCTTCTATTCAACGTTTATCGGACTAAGTCCTCGTTCAGAGATTTATTGGTGCTAAATTGCACGCGAGTAAATTGGTGACATAATTCTCGCGGAAGTTTAGGAATTTTACGTTTATTTTCGGTGACGACGTTCTAATGTTTTTATAACTCGTGACGTGTCTGATAGACTTGTGCAAGAAGTGACCATGTCCTAACTAATCGCTGGTGACCAAATCTTACCGACGCAAAGTGGATAGTCTCAGTTTACCATTGGATTAATAGTTCAGGTGATGACAGCCACTTGGTGACTAAATTTTGGCGGATTAAAGTGGATTTGAGGTTCAATTATGTGCTCAGTTAAGAAAATATTTAAAAAACTTTGCCGGAAAGTAAGTGTTTTATCCGGGTTTTTCTTGCTTGTTGATAAACAATTTTCATTATGATTAATTGTAATTGAAATCTATTTTCGCAATAATACTAGCCGGGTCAACGTCCTCAGTAATTATTGGAAGATAAGAGCGTGAAATCGGAGTATTGTTGGTGTACCGCAGTAGCGCATTGCGTATGTTTAGGAATTATGTAGTGGGCATGAATTTCGCGCCATTTTATGAGTTGTGTGTACGGTATAATATATATTTTTGTGTTTGTATTATAGAAATGTGTTTTGTAAGTATTAGCACTTAACGAACCATATTTTATTATTTACCTGAAATTTATATATACAAAGTGTTCTTATGTTTATTCGACTATTTATTGTTTGTACGATTCGAAATAGCAAAGTGTATCAAAATATTGGTTTTGATAACAATTTCTAAATAGTTGACGTAAACGAAATATTTTTTAAACTACGAAGCCCGTAAGGCAACGGCTCCATTGAGGCGGAGCTGTGCGAAACGGAGAGGAGATGTGTAGAGATCGACCAATTACGACATTTGTGTTTCCATTGACATTGACGAGATGTTGATTTCTAATGCGATTGGTCGATCCTACACAGTGGCGTAGCGAGGGTGGTGCAGGCAAGGCCCTGGGCGCCAACAAGGAGGGGGAGGGCGCAAAAACGAAATTCACTAATTACCTATACACAAAAATACCATCAATTCAAATCCGCAAACATGGTGAAATAAAAAAACTAAGTATTGGATGCAACTCCCCCAACCCCGCCCCGGGTGTCAGTGAGAAACAAAGGGGCGCAGTTTGGATGCGTGCCCTAGGCGCTGTTTTATGTCGCTAAGGGGCGCAGTTTGGATACGTGCCCTGGGCGCCGTTTTGCTTCGCTACGCCGCTGATCCTACACGTCTCCTCTCCGCTCCGCTCGTCTCGCCTCAATGGAGCCGCAGCCTTATTCTCTTTTTCTCCATGACGTGGTTTTTTTGGATTAAGTCGAGTTTCACCAATATCCCGTGATAGGTTTCATTTAAAATAAAAAAAATGCCGCGCACAAAGCTTACTCTAGTTAAATTTCAAAAGAGTCTGTTATACAAACCATACATTCGATACTTCAAGTCGTATGTTTTACAAAATTATTACTTTTTCAACATTAGGTATATGTACCGACTAAATACCACGCATAAAGCTACTCATAATGACGTACATAAAGATAATGTATGTCCAATGACGCATATAATTCTCAGCTCAATGGCTAATATCCCACATCAATAGCCTACAAACCCGCAAAGCGTGTGACCTGCGTTAAAAATATTCCTTTATAAATACTTAAACCCAGGGCACTTGGTCAACGTCCTTCTGACCCCATTCCTAGCAATACTTGCCAAGCTAGCTCATTTGTTCGATTCCTGCGAATAACACCCACTCGTTTCCTATCCAAATATTTACGTGAGACCATCCTAGCCTAATACTTATAAATAAACCAAAGTCATGAATCATACCACTTTAATTAGGTAGTTGGCGTAGTCTTGCTGAACCCCCTCCTATTGTCTTAGTTAATTCGGTCTCCCCTTAGCTTAGATTATATTGTGGCATCAATTCCTTTGGGCGTTGCGCCAAATAAGCGAAATGTCAATACGATACATTATCACTGTTACTACGGAGGTGATAACTGCTCCAATCAACTCCTCATAAAAAACCCAAATTGACGTCCTAATAAATTATACACAAAATTCATGTAAATTACGCTCAGTTACTGTTTTTAAATATCGAAAAAGTGTGGAAAAGTTGGTTTTCGATAACAACTTCTTTCTGAATTTTGACCGATTCATCAACCTTGACATGTTTGTGCAGTTATATTTGAAGCGGCATCCAGTGTGTGCAAGGTGTAATACAATGAGTTTTTTTAAATAATTTACCAGCAATGCTTGCCAAATTCGTCAGTGAAATCTTCCAGCGTGCTGCTCTTGAGTCACTACACCTGGTTTATTTCTGAACTCCGATGCTTCCATCCAGGCGTAAGTCCACACTTACCTCAGGTGTCGAGGCGCAGAGTCCTGGTGTTAAAAAACGATTGGAATTCGGATAAATTTATAACTCTTGCAACACTTAATACTGCTTAACTGTGCTCGTGATTTGCAATTATCAACCTAAATACCTGAGCGACATGGCGGTCATTACTTTGATAGTTGAAAAAGTGAGTTTTTTTAATTGTGTTTTTGTCAATGTCTCGTGGTTCTCAGCTGTTTGTGAGTCTAAACACGTGCGTATATTATACGTGTTTGGCTGATTTTACTATAATAAAGTACGCTATAGTATCAAGGTCAGTTTGTTAAGTGCCGTTTCTGCTCAGGGTAGAAGAGTTAACTAAATTTTAACATTTATTGTGAGAAAACGCGGTATTTCGTTATTACGGCTGAATCAACAGTGTTCATTAGATAGAAGAATCGTGTTCGATCTTATCTGTTCTTGTATACATGTGTTCCTGATGTGTACACGCGATGTGCTAGCGTGCCGTTTGAGGTTATTGACTACACTACAACACGATTTGCGTCGTTAATTGACCGACATAGTCCATCGCCAGCTTTTTTTAGCTGCTCCTACCCCCGAACTGAAGTGATATTACTTTGTATGTGTAATCGAAGTGTGTACGTATAAGATGTATGTGTAGTAGATTTTTAACGATGACTCCGAACTTGTGTAATGAGAACAGAACTGTGTTTAATCCGTACTTGGTGTGTTTAAAATGGTTTAAAATAATTGTAATTAATGAAAAATATGTTACACGTGCAAATAGGTAAAATTATTGTTTTACATTATTTATATTTTCTAATACTAATAATTACTCGAAGTGATTTGAGTGAGAGCATATAACTGTGTTTTAAAAAAATGGCAGATCATTCCTTAAATTAATAACATGCATTTAGCAATCATGTTTCTCAATAATATCAACGTTTGGTATAGTTAATGATAAGATTGGCAAACAGTCGTTTGGAGCTGCCAAGAAAGGTAGGATGTTTATTATATGCATTGTGTAACCAAAAAATAATGGCGAATTTATATAATAATAACTAAAACAAAGCAATTTTTTTTAAAATTAACCCACTTCAATCTTCTATTCAATTAACAAATCAAGAGTTACTATAATCTTACTTCAATTGCTATAGGTGTGCATATGTGAAGATTTCCCTTAATTTCTCCAAGATACCACAAGACTTGGGAGATACCCTTTCAAACAAGTTTAAGGTGATTCGAGTAGGCCGGTTTTCCATACAAACAAAAAGAGGGTTATTGTTTGCTTCCACGGCTACAATTATGGATGAAATGTGTTTTATTTTATAGCTTGATACATTTTATTTGCGCGAAGTAACATGAGAACTCTCAAAAAGTGAGAAAATATATAATTTTAGCAAACAACGTTTAGTTTCAAATGAAGCCGATCGATGGCGCTGATACTTCTCATGTAATTTCGCGAAACCAAAATGTAACACGCTATAAAATAAAAATTATTTTAAACATGAATGATACCGTGGAAGCAAACAATGACCGTATGGAAAACCGACTGACTCGAATCACCTTAAACTTGTTTGAAAGGGTACCTCCCAAGTCGTGCCATCACCTTAAGTGATTAGGAATAATCAGTCCATCAGTGTTCGAGTAATCGGGGAACACGGTTCGACTGACCAGTCTGCGGACTCCCGTATTCAAGCCCCTGATTTGCTGGCCTCTGTACCAATGTTCTATTTTTTCAGAGCCGGCAACAGTCGCCGACACCTACCTGTCCGGCCATCAGTCCGTCCCTGCCCGTTAGTTCCGTGACCTCCATGCCGGTCCCTAAAAAGACAGTTAAGACTGGCAAGAAGAAAGTCAAAGCCAAGGTCAAGGTTCCTAAGGTTAAGTCTTCACAGAAGTTAGACTGCGACCATGCGGATAGCGAGGGGGAAGAGTGAGTATTTTTTATTTAATTGGCGATCTACAGGGGGCCTCTAACAATGAGGCTTTAAATGAAAGGGTCGTTTCTACTCCTTAAACTGAGCTACTTTCGTTTTGCAACTTTTTAAAAATACGCCAAATTCTAATTTTTTTTATACAAACATACGAAAAGTGAGATTTCACTGCTTTCAGAATTGAACTTTGAAGATGAGTTAACTATCTTAATTTAAGTTATTTGAAGATATTGCCAAACAAAAGTATCACAAGTTTAGCGAAAAGAAGTGAACTTTACATTTAAATCCCATCGTTAGAGCCAGCCTGTATCACTCATAGTATAAAACAAAGTCGCTTTCTCTGTCCCTATGTCCCTAAGTATGATTAAATCTTTAAAACTACGCAACGGATTTTGTTGCGGTTTTTTTTAATAGATAGTGATTGAAGAGGAAGGTTTATTTGTATAATCATGCATAATATAATAGAGAAACACCGTGCGAAGCCGGGGCGGGTCGCTAGTATATGTATATAAAACAGTTCCGTAGCTACGCTATTGACCGATATATTACAAATTAAAACATTGCAGATAGTTTTTTAGGGGACATTTAACCCCTTTAGGGTTGAAACTGGGGAAATGACTGAGTAGGAAGTTTACACGGACGAAATCGCGGGGCTGTATCTAGTTCTTATACTGGTTTGGTATATGCCAAATAAAATTCCCGTTCTTGTCTACAGTTAGGTCATAACTCCATACTGAAAGTCTGTTTTCCCTTCCGCAAAGCGACCCTTGTGCAAAATGATAGTTATGCAGACAAGTAGAGCGGTTGAATTGCGCATAGGGTATTGTCCCAATGGCAGTTTTTATTTTTACGATCGAACTGTGAAAACATTTTCGTTTTTCGCTTTACATTTTCAATGTCATGTGATATTTTCGCAGTGCTCATAGCCGGTCTGCCTCCCCCGACTTGACGTCGGAAGGGACCTGGCAGATGGACACCGACATCGCCGATGTCCTCAAAGACAAACCCTCGGTAGTCAACGGCGAGTCCGAAGACCTTCCTGTGAAACTGTCCGTGAAGAGCAATGGCGTCACTGTGCCGAAGAAGGTTCCGGATGCGAAAGGTGATGATGTAGGAAGGTCAATGACGCGCTCCGTGATGTCTCGATGTCGTGAGGTCTTGTTAGTGGCTCGTTAATGTCCTGTCACCTATTCAATCCAAAAATCAAGAGATGCTATAAAAATATGCGAATCGCGTTAGGTCCTGTAATATTTGAGAAGTTCTCTTGATTTCTCCAAGATCCTGTCATCACACCTGGGAGATCACCCACTCATTCAAGCAAAAAAATCATTTTTCAACTCAGTCCAGCTGTTTCATTAATTCCGACGACCAGAGAACCTACTTTTTTGGAATCTGTTAAGAAGAAAAAAAACCAAGCCGGGAAAAAATCATCCTTCCCACGGCACAATAATAAATAGAAAGAGAATTAAGTAATGTATTTATCGCATTACATGAGTGCCAGTAGCGCTAGCCATGCTGATTGAGTACCAGCAGAACAGATTAATTAATGATAAAAGCCTTGACGCGTTTATTCTATGAACAGTGTTCTGCCACTGGCAGAGGTTTCATCAAAATGTGTCATTCGAAAAAACCCCATAGGTACTAGCATCAAAAAAACGTGAGCCGTGTCCCACCGTGTGTCAACTTAGCAGTTTAGACAGTCGGTCCAAACTTCTCCTAACTCTAAAATAATTTTAGGTGGAACGGATGTAGTCTCGAAAAGGTTATCTAAACCGATTCCAGAGAAAAGATCTGCTATGAAAGAAGATATGTTCTTGACTGCCTTACACACTACGGATCCCTTCAAATACGCCCCGATGGCGCGGAAAGGTTCGCAAAACAGTTCTTGCTTTTCTCAGATATATTTTACTTACCTACTCCCTTGTTGTATGCTAGATAGTCATGTATTGTATGAGTAATTTTTTTATGGTGTAGCATTTTGTTTATTTATTTAAAATTTTAAACTATTGCACAAAATATGTTTCGTTTCTAAAGGCGTACTTAATACAATAAGGCATTCCGTAACAATTAACTTTAGTATATTTAACCTTTTGGTAGTTTAATTTGGAGATGCTGTACATAATGTGTATTAAACTATTAGGTACATAAGCTATTCTTTGTTTAAAATTTTATATCTTCTCCAAGAAAAAGGTGCCATAAATATATCACGTAATTACACGTCTAAGAATACTGGAGCCAACAAGTTGTCAGCAAGGTTATAAATCTAATCGGAACTAACCTAACGTAACATACGCGTCTGCCCAGCATATTTGTAGTTTCGTTTTCAGACGAAATTCCATACTTGGCATTCAATTTGTGCTATTGGTAGAATTGTTAGATATTGGGTAGGTACCTATTTTTTATTTGTAGTAGAGTAAATCGTAGGAAACTGGGTAGTTTCAGACAGTCCGGTAGTATTATCGTGGTTTCAGAGGATCCGGTAGTAAACCCGAACTATGTACACTTCATCATTTCAAATCGGAGGCGTCGACTGCTGAACATGTCTCTCATAATGAATTCCACAATGAAAGGTGGCAGGTTTTTTGCCTTCGTTAGTTCCTGAAGCTTAGCCCATTGCCACACCAACTTTTTTACCATACTTACCCCATATCATAATTCCATAGGTACCGTAACCACGATTAAGCGTAGGCATTGCAGTCGAGTATCGTAGTAGAGCTTATTGTTTTACGTAAAATGCTTATTTTTGAAGTGAGATTATGTATTGGGATCTTAATTTCTATATTAGACAATACGGTGGGAATCTGGTTCCATGTACAAACGAAGACACAGTTAAGTGACCATCAGTAGACCTTAAGACATTGTAATAAGGGTAACAAGTGGTCAGTTAGCAGTGTCTTCGATTGTATGTTCGATTTGATGCTTCAAATACACGGTAAAATCCCATAGAGGGGCGACCGTAACGTAGCTCCCACTCTGTTCAATATCTGTCTGCTAGCAATTCTAGAACACCCTTTTCATTACTTATTTTACCCTCATAAGGCAATAGGCAGTATTTCAAAGTCACTATTATACGAGTTATGTACGCTATCATGCATCTTAAGAAATTATCATCAAAAGAAAATTCGCCATATCAGATCTAAAACATAATACAATATTCATAATTAGAATTAAACTCCTTTAGGTGACAGGAAACCGAGTTTACGTTTTCTCCATTTACTTGAAATGTCTAAAAATGAGCTACAGCCTATTGCCTAATGAGGACAGTATTAGGCATACTATATCACAATACCTACTGCTTATTATTTTCAGACTCTCTTCTCAGCATACCTGACACAATAACACACTGCCTCCGCCAATCCCTGTTCCCCCGAGTGCCGCCCTACCTCAAATTCGTGGGCTACGACGAAACCAGTCAAGTCAAGATCCCCCTGCCCATACAGAAGCACCTCAAGTGGAAGCTCACCAGCATCACCCCTATTGTCGTCAAGAAAACACTGACTAACTCAGGGTTCCGGCTGGTCAAGAGCGAGTGCGATACGGCCGAATGTCCCCAAGAAGGTAATTTACAGATCTAATAAAAAATACTTCAGTGACTTACTATACGATTATCCTTTCCTGACTAACCGTGAGTCTTGTGGGAAATTTCGCCTATATCGGTGCTTTCAACGGATATTTGCAGAGATACATTTACGTTCATTTCACAAACGTTATTCGCTGCAAAACACGGTTGGACACTACGCATAAACTTAATGTTTCCTGTGCATTATAAAATATTGTGATTTGTAATGCCGTCCCAAGTTCCTTATATTTACATCATCGCAATGCAGTGTCATATTTAGTTCCGACGAGAATTGGATTAAATTAAGCCTTACTGACGTCTGTTTTGATCTTATCTTACAGAAACAGTAGAATGGATCGGCATATGGGGAAAACACATGAAGTCGCTAATGTTCAGGGCTATAAAAGACGGCCAGAAAATGAACCATTTTCCGGGCACCTTCCAGATCGGCCGCAAGGATCGATTGTGGAGGAACCTTCAGAAGTTGGTCGCTAAGTTCGGGGATAAAGAATTCGGTATCATGCCCAAATCGTACGTGCTGCCACACGATTTGAAATTACTGAAATACGACTGGGAAAAGTATGCAGCCAACAATGAAAGGTGGATCATCAAACCGGTAATATTTGTTTTACTTGCCTTTTTTGTGCCTTTCCGGTTCTTCAAGTCGATTTTTAACCCTTTTCAATTTGTTAGATTGAGAATTTTAAAACGTAGAACAGTTCAAATGTCAACGCAATAATAAAAAATACCGTCAACAAAAAACAAATGTAGTTATCATGGATTTATTAACAACAACTTATTATTGTTTCTCTTATTTACAACTTCCCTAGGGTACGGATCTGATGCATTACCGATGACATCTAGGCCAGCCAGAGCCAAGTTGTCCATGGTGAATATCAGCTTATGAACATATAGTACATTGATAATTCATAAATTTTCACATGCAGCCTGCATCAGCTCGAGGCACCGGCATCAAAGTGGTGTCCCGGTGGACGCAAATCCCCAAGAAGCGGCCGGTGGTAGTTCAACGCTACGTGTCCAAGCCCTACCTCATCAACGGGAACAAGTTTGACATGCGCCTGTACGTGCTGGTTACCTCTGTGCATCCACTCAGGATATACATGTTCAAGGACGGACTGGCCAGATTCGCCTCAGGTAATTACCATTATTTAAAAGGTCTCCCACTGGAGGACGATTCCTAAGAAGCGGCCGGTGATAGTCCAACGCTACGTGTCCAAATCTTACCTCATCAACGACAACATGTTCGATATGCGCCTCTACGTGCTGGTTACCCCTGTGCTTCCACACAGGATATACATGTTTAACGACGGACTGGCTAGATTCGCATCAGGTACGTGTATCATTCGAGCTACCGCTATTTGTTCAGAAAGACGGAATAATAATATCTTGGTGCGAGGTTGATTGGTTACAGTACCAACAACATTAAAACTGGCGGTGAGGGCCAGCGCTTGTAGGCTGTGGAAGTTAGAGCACAATCGCATTCATTCTATTTTTTGGCAATGAAATCGCAAATTTATGATTTGTGCTAATGATAAGATAACACCCTTTTTCTCTTTAATTTGTACGGTCGTGTTCTGTGGTATTAACGTGAAAAGATCATGTTGCCCATACTGTCCAATATTAATATCACATAACGAATTAGAGACACTATTTGGTTTGTGTAAGCTAGAGTGTTAAATAACTCGCAGTATCACGTATTATCCAGTTGTAGAGACAATGTTTTCTTATGTATTTTTATTTTTATTTCCAGTGAAATACAACGATGAGCTGACGTCACTCAACGATAGGTACATGCACCTCACCAACTACTCCATCAACAGACTGTCCAAGAACTACACGCCCAACGAGGACTTCGCAGCCTGCGAAGGGCACAAGTGGTAAGAAAATATCCTGACAAAAATATTTCATGTAAATTCCCAAAATTTACTGTTACGTTTAAAACTTATCGGATCGCCATCTAGAGAGCATCCTTTCATGGAAGTTTTGCGTGACAAAACATTATAGACTCATTTTTATTTATAAGTAAGGACACCGCAATGGTCAGTCTCCACGAAACGTCCAAGCTAAACCATACTTTTGCGCTATGATATTCCTTCACGCAACAACTTTCCTGAAACTTGGTTCAGTCAAACGTTTTGCAAATATGACAATTCCTTTCAGGACTCTCCAGACCTTATTCCACTACCTGCAGACAGAGAAGGACGTGGACACCGATGCCCTGTGGAACTCGATGAAGGATCTTGTGATCAAAACAATCATCTCGGGCGAGGCCAGCATCAGTTCACTCACGAAGGCTAACATCACGTCCCGGTACAACTGCTACGAGCTGTTCGGGATAGATGTACTGCTTGATGAGGATCTGAAACCGTGGCTGTTGGAGGTAGGTTGTATTTGACTTGTCATCATACTCATCATAGTAGTATTTGACTAACTGTTTGGCCCACTAGTTCCAGTTTATATCGTTACTAATTACGCATTCAGAGTCCGAGGAAAATACATAATAAACGAGACCGGCTTCTATCCCATTGTAATGAATGAGTTAAAAGTAAAACGGCGCAGCACAAGACCGAAACGATGGCACGTAATCGGTAGATTCGACCAAAAATACTCTGGATTAGGAGAGTCGGGCTTAAATAGCGTTAAAGAAATCTCTCATATTACATATAGAAGCGGATTGTGTTGGGGTGCACATTTGTAGATTTAGTTGATGATATAAATGTAACCATACTTAATCCATAATGTAGATTTCCTCCAAGTTTCACATCCCTGGGCCTGCAGAAGTCGCTATGTGATTTGTTTTTTAATGCATAAAGCATTATATTGATATAATGTTCAAACTGGCTTGAATAACAAAAAAAAACAACGACTTATGCAGGCCCAGCCATGACATGAGGAACGATCAACAAAAGGAAAAAGAATAAATTATGTTAAGACCTCTGAATTTAGGGGGCAAACGCCTGACAGGTACTAGAGATAGACTTTTTTTTTTATCGAAATTTACGAATATATATATTTTTGACATTAAGATATTTAAGTTTTTGGTTCATAATGGAAAGGCAAGTAGAGAGTTCTCATATCGATATTCGTCGATACATCGGATGCTCACGATGCTTTCCGCCTAAACTAGTACCTAATCATACCCAGCTTTGTGTTTTATTTTAAGTATGGTAATGATTAACTTAATCGTTTTCGTTTTAAAGGATTTCTTTTGTGTTATTCGTCACGGATTTTTTTTAATGGTATATTTGCCATTCCATAAAAATTAAAAAAGACATGTTTTTTTATAGGAATTATCTCAGTGTCTTGCAAGGAACATTTAATTGTACAATATATGGGAAGAAAAAAATCGACAACAAAAATATCAATATATGTACATGAATGTCGATAAAAAATTTCTTCTATCTCTAGGACCTGCCAGGCGTTTGCCCCCTAAATGGGGATGTTGACTAATGTTGGATTTTACAACATAATATAGTCACATGGATTGGAAAATACTAAATTATCATAACACAGAAGAAATAAACAAAAAAATTATAAAAAATATAAAGTTATGAGACCACAAAGTTTAAAAAAATCGATATCTTTTTATCGTCTTAAAGAAAAACTCAATCAAACAAGTCAATTTCGGAATGCTTAAAAATAACATTGAAAAAATAAATGTACGACAACTATGTGCTTAAACGCACTTTTTCGTGCTCAAAATGGCAAAATGCTATTTTTTTCATACAGACTTATTACAGCGAGGACAAGAGATGACGTCACATGGTGCGTCCGTTTTGTATGGGCCGTTTTCAACGCTCGGTGCGGTCGGCTACTTTTGATTGCAATTTGTGGCTGTTATAGTAATCCAAGTGTAGTAGTTATAGGTATATGTGTTCCTCATAAATAGTAGAATCCATTTAATCAGAAAAAAAAAATAGGTCACAAGCCTATTCCGAGGTCTGATTGATGTTTTATCACTGTTACTTGCAGGTGAACATATCGCCGAGCTTGCACAGCGCGTCGCCGCTGGACACGCACGTGAAGGGCCCGCTGGTGCGCGCCGTGCTCAACATCGCGCAGTTCCAAGTCCCGCTCAAGGTCAACCTGGACTTGCTCTCCAAGGACCGCCCACACAACCTGGTCAGTACTATAGATATCACAATCTGGTCAGTACTATGCTTAACATCGCGCAGCTCCAAGTCCCGCTCAAGGTCAACCTGGACTTGCTCTCCAAGGACCGCCCACACAACCTGGTCAGTACTATAGATATCACAATCTGGTCAGTACTATGCTCAACATCGCGCAGTTCCAAGTCCCGCTCAAGGTCAACCTGGACTTGCTCTCCAAGGACCGCCCACACAACCTGGTCAGTACTATAGATATCACAATCTGGTCAGTACTATGCTTAACATCGCGCAGCTCCAAGTCCCGCTCAAGGTCAACCTGGACTTGCTCTCCAAGGACCGCCCACACAACCTGGTCAGTACTATAGATATCACAATCTGGTCAGTACTATGCTTAACATCGCGCAGCTCCAAGTCCCGCTCAAGGTCAACCTGGACTTGCTCTCCAAGGACCGCCCACACAACCTGGTCAGTACTATAGATATCACAATCTGGTCAGTACTATGCTTAACATCGCGCAGCTCCAAGTCCCGCTCAAGGTCAACCTGGACTTGCTCTCCAAGGACCGCCCACACAACCTGGTCAGTACTATAGATATCACAATCTGGTCAGTACTATGCTCAACATCGCGCAGTTCCAAGTCCCGCTCAAGGTCAACCTGGACTTGCTCTCCAAGGACCGCCCACACAACCTGGTCAGTACTATAGATATCACAATCTGGTCAGTACTATGCTTAACATCGCGCAGCTCCAAGTCCCGCTCAAGGTCAACCTGGACTTGCTCTCCAAGGACCGCCCACACAACCTGGTCAGTACTATAGATATCACAATCTGGTCAGTACTATGCTTAACATCGCGCAGCTCCAAGTCCCGCTCAAGGTCAACCTGGACTTGCTCTCCAAGGACCGCCCACACAACCTGGTCAGTACTATAGATATCACAATCTGGTCAGTACTATGCTTAACATCGCGCAGCTCCAAGTCCCGCTCAAGGTCAACCTGGACTTGCTCTCCAAGGACCGCCCACACAACCTGGTCAGTACTATAGATATCACAATCTGGTCAGTACTATGCTCAACATCGCGCAGTTCCAAGTCCCGCTCAAGGTCAACCTGGACTTGCTCTCCAAGGACCGCCCACACAACCTGGTCAGTACTATAGATATCACAATCTGGTCAGTACTATGCTTAACATCGCGCAGCTCCAAGTCCCGCTCAAGGTCAACCTGGACTTGCTCTCCAAGGACCGCCCACACAACCTTTTTTTTTTTTTTTTTTTTTTTTTTTTGACGGTGGGAAAATGCATTACGCATACCCCCCCGGGGCCTAGGGAGGCCCGATGTTGGTTGGGGGGGTTATGTGGGGCTCACTCCTCTCGCTCACCCTCTGCTAATCAGAGGGGGGGAGGAGCATACCCACTAAAAACCCACCGGCGTTTCTCCGCACTGCCGTTTTGGGGGCACTATGGGGTCCAAGGATTTCTACCATGGGTGCCCCCCGGCTGCCCTGGCTTTGACGACGCCAGGGCTCCCGCGCCAATGGAGGGAAGGATCGGAAACCGCCACGATCCCTCCCCCAGACGGGTGGAGTCTATTTGTGGGCCCCTCACCCACACTCCACTAGGGGTTGAGGCGAGCGAGATATTGCGCTCGCCTCCTCCCCCTCCGTCTACGCCGGAGCGGGAGCGCCTGTGTATCTTCGCGCTCCCGCTCCATGGCCTCCTTCTGCGAAATCACCGTGTCGCAAAAGGAGGCCACCGCCTCCCAGGACCTCTCGCTGTCCAGCATGGTCGCCACGATGCTGGGCAGCGAGAGGTCACCCACTCCTAAAACCGCCACCAAGGTGCGGCGCTCTTCGGTCCAGTAGTTGCACACCTCTAGGGTGTGCTGGGCCGTGTCGTCCTGAGCGCCGCACTCATGGCAGGCTGGACCGACCTCTCTCCCTATCCTGTGCAGGTAATGACCGAAGCAGCCGTGCCCGGTCATTACCTGCGTCAACCTGAAGGAGAGAGCCCCCTTCTTTCGGTCCAGCCAGCGGTCGAGGGACGGGAGGAGTGCCCCTATGGTGCGGATTCCATAGGGGGAGTCCTCCAGGTCCCTCTTCCAACGATCGCGCATGCGACGCTGTGCCGCCCTCCGGGCGGCGAGCACCTCTTCGGGAGCGGGGAACACATTTTGCGCCCTGTTCTGCACCCGCTCTCTGTGTGCCTCAGCGAGGATTTGGGCGTCTAGCTCCCAGGGGAGCGTCCCCGCCAAGGCACAGGCCGCCGCCCAGGCCACCGTAACATAGGCCCTTATGATACGGATGGCCACTATCCTCTGGGGCCTCCGCAATAGGGCCTTATTGGCCGCCCCCAACTTATCCGCCCAGATGGGCGCCCCGTACATTGCCATGCTTCTGGCAACTCCAGCATACAAGCGTCGGCACGGGGCGCCCGGGCCCCCGACATTCGGCAATAGCCGACTCAGCGCCGAGGCTTGCCGGACGATTCGGGGAGCTAACTGTCGGAAGTGCTCCCCGAAATCCCAGCGACGGTCCAGGATGAGCCCCAAGTACTTTATGTGGGGCTTCACCCGGACCGTCTCTCCCGCGACACGAATCGAGGCCCTGGCAGGAGGCCTCCAGCCCCTTCCTCCGAAGATGATGGCCTCTGTTTTGGGGAGGGCCACCTTCAGCCCCAGCAATCTAATGCGACCGACTACCAGGTCGGCCGCGACGGCGGCCCTCCTCAGGGCCTCCTCCAGCCGCTCCCCCCGGACGGCGACCATTGTGTCATCCGCATAGCAGATGACCGCCATCCGGGGGAGCAGGACACCTCTGATTGCCCAGTCAAAACCGACGTTCCAAAGCAGGGGGCCTAAAACGGACCCCTGTGGAACGCCGCAGGCCATGGGCCTCTCCCGCCGATTCCCCCCCCTCTCCTCATAGAGCACTACCCTCCCGCTAAGGTAGTGCTCTATGATCCTTCGTAAGTAGAGAGGCACTCCGTGATATCGGAGTGCCTCTTTAATTACCGAGTATGGGAGGGAGCCAAATGCGTTCGCGATGTCAAGAGACACCGCTATGGCCCCCTCCCCCCGCTCCGCTGCGTACTCGCTAAAGGCTTTTAGGGCCCCCAGAGCATCCATGGTGGACCGCCCGATACGGAAACCGTATTGGCGGTCCGAGATGTTGGGGCCCTCCCCCTCCAGGTGCTGGATGACCCGGGAAGCAATGATGCGTTCGAGCATCTTCCCGGATTCATCCAGCAGAACAATTGGCCTCCAACCAGCTGGAGTGTCCGCCGGGCGGTTCTCCTTTCGGAGCAGGCACAGCCGGCCCTCTTTCCAGCATCTGGGGAAGCGCCCGGTCTCCAGACAATCGTCGAAGAGACTTTTGAGGCGGTTCCCCAGATGCTTCAACGCCACGGGCATAACCTGGCCGGGCACGCCATCAGGGCCAGGTGCCTTTTTACAGCCCTTGAGGCGCAGCACCGTGGCGTGAAATTCGCCGTCCGTGATGGGCGGCACGTCGGCTAGGGCATCCGGCTCCTCCGCTGGGGCCAGCATGACGGGGGGATCGAAATCCGGAGCAGGCGGGAAGAGGCCTTCCACTACTCTCTGGAGGAGCTCAGGCTCCAGGGAGTCCAGGCCAGGGGCGTGGCGCATCTTGTTCCGTACCATTTCCGCCCACACAACCTGGTCAGTACTATAGATATCACAATCTGGTCAGTACTATGCTTAACATCGCGCAGCTCCAAGTCCCGCTCAAGGTCAACCTGGACTTGCTCTCCAAGGACCGCCCACACAACCTGGTCAGTACTATAGATATCACAATCTGGTTAGTACTATGCTCAACATCGCGCAGTTCCAAGTCCCGCTTAAGGTCAACCTGGACTTGCTCTCCAAGGACCGCCCACACAACCTGGTCAGTACTATAGATATCACAATCTGGTCAGTACTATGCTTAACATCGCGCAGCTCCAAGTCCCGCTCAAGGTCAACCTGGACTTGCTCTCCAAGGACCGCCCACACAACCTGGTCAGTACTATAGATATCACAATCTGGTCAGTACTATGCTTAACATCGCGCAGCTCCAAGTCCCGCTCAAGGTCAACCTGGACATGCTCTCCAAGGACCGCCCACACAATCTGGTTAGTACTAAAGTTGCACCCCCGTACTTAAGAGGAAACAGGAGGGCAGTTTTTCCATACAAACGTAGTCCCCTGTTTCCTCCCTGGATAATGCCAGTAGAGCAATAATTTTTTGTCCAAAAATCTACGGCTACTATTGATATGTTCCTATGTTTTCCTTTTTACGATAAATTGATTCTCAAAAGAGATATTAACCTTCAAAAACCTAAAAAAAATGCCAGATTTTCCGCTGTGTTCACACATGCAGAAAACAAATTTGACTAGATTATTAAAAAAAAGTAAAACATAGGAACACGGCCAAAGCCTTTTTTTAATGTTTAATGAAAAAATTAGTTAGGCAGGTTAAGTTTTGGGGAAGAAATTAGGGGACTACGAAACGTTGTTTTCATGAAATTTTAAAAGGTATTTTCGGTCCAAGCTGCAGTTGTCTCTATCGCGCTCTGCGCGGGAGAGGCGGGCAGTGCGGGACAGCGACACATTTTACAAATACCTAATTTTCAATTCTCTCCACCTTACTCTTTCCTCTTAAGGTGAACCAGGATTGGGCTTTACAAATGTTGCCACAATTCAACCAGTGTTGTTTTTATCGATATTTGAAAAAAATAATTGTCTATGAATACAAGAAATTTGGTTTTCAAAATATGTAGTTCAAAGTATGGCGCAAAGTTATGTCTATACAATCTTATCGATACTTGTGACCATTAAATTTTTCATATTTTTATCTGTTAAACTTTGTAGTCTAACCCTGGTGTTCATAGTAAAAAACTTATTTGTTTATGGACTTAAACTTTTGGGGTTCCAAATCGATTACAAGAGTTTAATTTTAATGGTATTGTATGAGAACTGTATTCGACTATTTTATGAAGCCAATCAACCTATGCACTATTGGTTTATTTACGGCACTTTAAATCTTTTGTTTTACGTGAAACTAGATTCGTTTCGTTGATCTGTAACAAATTGTTAGCTATAAAATGTCACTAATTGTTTATTTTTTAACTTTCAGGGTGGATTACCTTACGATAGCAGATTATACACGGTGTATTTATCTAAAGAAGAGAGAGACAAGCATATAATTTATACTAATATGGAAGATAGAGATATGGTAAGATTTTTTTTAAAATGGTTATACCAGGGACCGGAAAACCCGTTCGTTGGCTTAAGCAGTTCGCAAGGCTTAAGCCGTTCGAGTATTAATCTAAGATTTTTTTTAAAATGGTTATACCAGGGACCGGAAAACCCGTTCGTTGGCTTAAGCAGTTCGCAAGGCTTAAGCCGTTCGAGTATTAATCTAAGATTTTTTTTAAAATGGTTATACCAGGGACCGGAAAACCCGTTCGTTGGCTTAAGCAGTTCGCAAGGCTTAAGCCGTTCGAGTATTAATCTAAGATTTTTTTTAAAATGGTTATACCAGGGACCGGAAAACCCGTTCGTTGGCTTAAGCAGTTCGCAAGGCTTAAGCCGTTCGAGTATTAATCTAAGATTTTTTTTAAAATGGTTATACCAGGGACCGGAAAACCCGTTCGTTGGCTTAAGCAGTTCGCAAGGCTTAAGCCGTTCGAGTATTAATCGTTTGGCTTAACATCTGACTGAATTAACTCATAAACGGGTTAAACCCTGCAATGAGTTAAGCCGAACCCTGGGGATTTTAAGGGGTTTTTAAGACATTTGGAATTGTTTGGGGGTTAATGCCGAGAGTAGCCGGCAATAGCTTAGCCTCGTCCAGTGAAAATGAAACGAATTACTATGACGGTTAAGATCAATTTAGTATGCGCTCCGTCCGGAATCACTTCCCAGTAACAACTCTACTGGGGTTTAGATTGGGGTTTTGGGTTAACTCTTACGATCGGCGTAGTTTGTATTAAGCCGGTGATAAGCTTAACAGAATAAAAGTGTTTCTCAAAACCAGCGCTTTAAAAACCCGTCTTAAAACCTCGATAAAGGTAAGGGGTTCCGGTCCCTGGGTTGTACTAATATTGTATTCAAATAGAAATGAAAAAATAGGATATAAAAATCTCGTGGGTGAAAGAATTATGCAAACGCATCTTTCGTTCTCTATACTCCGCTCTATGCTTGCATTAATTCTCATTCTGTTAAATTCGACCTTTCCCCAGTACTTACGCGACATCCTGTCGACGCTCACGCCGGACGACGTCCGCCACCTCATCCAAGCCGAAGACGAGCTCACCCAATCCGGGGACATGGAGCGGATCTTCCCCACCAAGAACACCCACCACTACCTCAACTACCTCAGCGGCCCGCGCTACTATAACCGCCTTTTCGACGCCTGGGAGTCGCGATACGGCACCTACAGGGACCATGGTAAAGTTTTCTCTATTTATATAGGGGCAAGATTCTCAATAGTCTGACTGCCAAGGAGCCAATACTCTGACGTCAGGCTAAAATGTGCGCTATGTATGTGACAACAAGGTTGACCTTCTGTCTTGTCACAGGTTATGGCCTCGTTACTGCAACCTTCGGTACTTGGGAAACTCAATGCGCCAACTGAAGGACCTGGCGTTTTTTTTTTCAATGTTCTTACTCGTAGTTGTACACTATGGTTTTTAATCGGTGATCAGGTACTAATTTTTCTAACACGGTAATTAATAGTGGTCACGTTGAAGTCGTAATCCCATGGAAAGAAACTTTTTAGGGTTCCGTACCAAAATATTAAAAAGGAACCCTTATGGTGCGAGTCTGTCTGTCTGTCCGTCTGTCACAGCCAGATATCTCAGGAACTGCTGCTGCTGCTGCTGATTTGAAATTTGGAATAGTGTTAAAAGTAGCTAACCCGAACCTATTGGACATAAAAAAATCTTTTACCTTTTTTAGTTTTCTTAAAGAGGTCCGTAACGGGACTTTGAAAATTGAAAGTAGGGCTATTATATTGAGTGGGGTATCAAATGAAAGGGCTTGATTTGTAGATTAAAATACTGTATTTTTTTTGTTAAATAAGTAGTTTTTGATTTATGATGAAAAACGTAAAAAAAATACCATTCTCCCTATTATCTTCGAAGTTACTGAACAGAAAAATCTGTAATAATTACCAATTACAACAACATCCTAAATATTACAGGAAAAATATAACGTTTTTTCTAATTTGCACCATTTTTTAGAAATTTGCAAAAATCTTAAAACATACTAATCTGCTCCTACTAAATTAATCGCCATACAGTTTTTCTTAAACCATTCATGTATCTACTTATGAGTTTGTACGGAACCATCGGTGCGCGAGTCCGACTCGCACTTGACCGGTTTTTTTCTATGATACTTTTTATTTTGAAATCCATTTTCTCTAAATTCCTTGTCACCCTACTAATGTGTATCTATAAGCTTACATCCTCTAAAAATTTAATGGCAATGATAATTTGGGTGTAATAACTCGGCATTGTCTGTCTCTAATTTTCCGCCAAAGCGATAGCACTTGACGTATCATGATCACGTGGCTTTGCTTCAATAATAATGTAGGATGACCATGTATCTAGTGGTTATTATTAGTTTAAATTATGTTTTAACATTCAAATAATCAAACATTGAGGTAATTGAGTTAGACTTTGCCCATGAAGTATAATTTTACCTAGATATTAATATTTTCCTACTCCTGATCACCGATTAAAAATCATCGTGTATAAATCGACTGTTCAGAACGTAATAAAAATAGAACTTGACAGGACAAAATCGACGGATTAACTATAAAAAGTAACCGATTTGGACCTACCCTGCTAATAGCCTATTTGAGACCAACGCATAACGTTCCAGGTTTGTCGCTTCTACGTAGCCTGTGTGACATCGGATACCACCTGGAAGTACCGCCAGTGCCTCTGAAGGTAAATATAGGACCCGTCGCGTATGTGGCACGTAAAATCGCGCATCACTGCCACAGGGTCTTCCTCTATATATTCTCGATTTTGCTGTGGTGACACGGGAGCGGATTCTTGATGCCATCGAGTCCATTCGTCAAATGTACAATAGACATTACAATTTTACGATAAAAAGGGATCTCTATGGCACCTGGAATCTGGTCTCTGGGGCTTTGTGATGCAACTGGAATACTTAAAAAATATTTATATAACTTTGCTGAGAGTTTTCATTATTTCCAAATTAACAACAACACTTAAGAATAGTACGTTTGGCAATAGGAGAGTCACTCGCCCTCTGGTCCGTCAAACCTTTTTATATAAAGGTTATAGTCTTCGTAGCCTGTTGTATCGTCTAGGGTTCGAACAGGCATCAAATGTATTCCGGTTGTATAGCAATGTTTCGGGTGGTAATACTATTAGTAACATTCGGGGTATGTATTTGTTTTTTGTGACTCACGGAATAGAGAAAGAAGTACAGATAGACGAATTGATCAGTTAGTGGCAAGTGAAGGGAAGGAATATTTTGCAACATGACTTTATGACTCAAAATAGTGCCTATCTCCTTATGCTGTTGACTGATTAGGTTTAACACTTTAATAATATGCCTAGAACAATTTTATTTTAAAATAAACTTACCTAAAATCTAGTCCCGTTGAAAGTATGTATATGTCTAAGTGGTATTTCATTCTCTGCTGATAACTATTTGACGGCATTATTTCTAAATCTGACTGAAATGGTGCTTAAGGGTTGCTGTCACTTAGTATTTCTTTTGCAATCTTTGCGAGGTGTACTTAACAAATATTTTATTATTTTTATTAATGGTTCTGAACTTGAGTAAATATTATTAATTTTGTGAAGATTGCAAATCCTATTTATTTATATGTCAGTTTGGGTTTGTTAATTGTGTTACCTTCTTATAATTTGTTTTGTTAAGATATTGGTATTTGTTAAGCGTAATATTGAAACATGTATCAATTTATAATGAGAGATACTAAAGTTAGATTATTTTGATATGTACGTGTTTTAGGGTATTGAAGAGTAGCTTTATAATTCCGTTGATACCACGGAACTTGCATCTTAAGTAACTAAGTACCCGGTTGTTTGTCAGGATGATAAGTGAATAGGCGTGTCTTAGTTTATGCCTAAGTAGAGACAGAAAATCGTCCAAAAAGTTATTTGACTATATTAGTTACGGTGGAACGTGGTACTTGAGTGTACCAACCCTACTGACAAGATGGATTATAACGGCAATCAGTCGTGAATATTTGAGAAGAATTTTATATACCGATCACGCAGTGTTTCTGAGGGTAGAGTAGAAGTTTTAGATATTACAGAACTAAAATGCTGTACATTACAGGGCAAAACCGGAGTTAGCGTGGTGAGAAAAGTTTTTTCGATAATCGAGCATGTTTTTACTATATTTCTTATATCGATCATATGCTTTGATATAATAAGTCAGTTATGATTGAATCACGACGCAAAGCGGCATTGTTTTTCTTTGATTTTGCAGTTGATGTCTGAAAGTGAGCTTTAGGTTTTAGATGAAGTGTTTTTGGTAAGAATGTCTATCGCAGTTACTTTCTGGTTACTTCCTGCATTTGGGAATTTTTGAAGGTTTTGATACTATCAGTGGCCTTAAAAAAACACTACTGACAATAATGTGATAGAGAAGAATATTTCAGTTTCTTCAGTCACTTATGTTATAACTCAATAGACATTCTTCAACGTTTTAAATGATTGTGCGTGTGAAATAATATCGATTATAGGATAGAAAAATCACGACAAGATTTTCCATGCCACGTAAGAGTAGATTTAAAGATAAAGTAAAAAATCAACTCGCATGGAAGTTCTTTTTATATAAGGTATAGCTGTAAACTGCTCACAGTCGACTTAGTTTGAAGGTGTCTTTGACAGCTACACCATCAACGATATGGTTCTAGCAAAAGTAGGATCTACAAAAACAATGTAACAACAAAAAGCTGTCAAACTACCCTTCAAATAATTGACGCCGTAAATCATTCATCAGCTGATATCGTGTTATCAGCGATCCGCTAATTTCTAATCAAAAGAGCGGAGGCATCAGGCACCTACCTACAAGAGGAGTCAAATTCGAGCACATGCTTTTCAGACCTGAAATGGGCATTTTGAGATATATCGGTTAGGGATCAAGATCACTTTATATTTTCGTAACAAAATGAACAACGAAATTTACTATGCAACAAAGTATTAATTTTTGTAACACGAATGAAACCTTGATCCTGAGCAGAAATAGCCCAAAATATCCCGACTAAAATGTGGTTTCTTTTTAATTGAACCTAAAACGAACATTTTACCGGCTTTTGTTTTAATTTTTTGTTTAAAATTATCATTGACTTGGTTGTCAGGGCAAAGTGACAAGAGCGCTTAGGCGCGCGTACTTGGGTTGTAAGCACATCGCCCACAGTAAGTGTGTAGCGAAATTTATACAGTGGTACGCCAAGAGTGAATCCGAAATAGATTTTTTTTATACGTAAAAGTGTCGGTGTACCCTATAGGGATGCTATAGACGATTAGACGTAAGACATTGAAGTTAGCAGTGGAAATGTTGGTAAGCTAGAGGCATAGTTTAAAGAGGAAAGTACGTCGGCTGAGTAAAAATGCGACGAGAGCACTCGTATACTTTCAATATAATTTATTTGAGCCAGGCTAGATTGAAATTAATTTTCAAATCCAATTTTTATATAACTTGGTGATGTATAGAATTTATTATAAATATAATATGCATTGATTATGAATCAAACAAGTAAGGCCGTAAGGCAGTTAATCCGTTCATGTAATAACAGGTTATAAATACTATTAATTTTTAATAGTAGGTAATAAAAACTACATTTTAGAGGTGACGAGCAAAAGTTACGTCAAAAATTTTTTTGGCCTAAGCAGAAAGGCGGACTATCTACTGTTTTGCCGCAATTTTGTTTTGATATTTACGTCACTGTTGTTTTTTATTACTCTTCAGAGTACGGAATTATGACGTGATGCGTGATTATGGTGTGCGTTTGCTACCGTTCGTTTACGGCGTTGATTTACTTTTCTCTTTTTATTTCACTATGCTAGAAAATTGTATCAAGGATGTGTAATGTCTAGAGCTAAATAGATTTTTATAACTGAAACCCTGTTCGTTTAGGCAATTTTATAAATGTTTTTAGTCCATGGGAACGTTTCAAGTAATCGATGTACTGAATACGCGAAACGAATATACCAAGATAGGTCAAGTGGGCTCAAACAAGCTGGTCTGCCAAAGCTTATCCAGACAGGGTAAGTTTCTCTAGACTGAAGTTTATTCTGATTCTGTTTAACCTATTTTAGGACAAAATTTCTTGTATTCGGGGTCCTCAGTTTCTTGCGACGTCTCTGGGACGATTTAGACCAAGCGCATACTTGCGATTAAATACGACAGTATTTGGTCCCCTCAAGCTTAATTAAGACCAACAAGGACGGCTGTATGTTGTTCCCATGAGGTATGCGCTTAGCCTTAGAATTCTATGCCAGTATTTCAAAATTTAAAATGTTTATATTGGTAGTTGTTACTGGTCGAAAATAGAAAAAAAAATAGCTGTTAAATGTACACTAAAAACAAATGCTCTATGATATTGTACTTAATAACTGCGCATGGATCCAATGAATGTGTATACAGCATTTTAAGAGTAATTTTACAAGTTTACAATTGTTGATGCCTTATTCTATTAAATTTTACCCAAGTTACAGTATTTAGGTAGGTATAATTGTTATTTAGTCATATAAATGTGTAGATTTTGTAAAATTGTACGTTGTTTCTAGTAAGCTACTATTTCGGATATAGATGTTAAACTATGCGTCAACGTGTCTTATACCAGGTAAAACAATGAAGTTTTAGTATGATAATATGATTATTTTTTATCTCTAGTCGCTAGAATATAGGAAAATAGATTGTATCAATAATTCATATCACTAATGTTATAGAATGTTGTACTCTCATTATAAACATTGAAAGTTGTTACAAGGTCAAAATAGATGATCTATACTGTATAGTAATTTCACTATTTTTATTATCATTTAGTATGTATTGTTAAGCTATTTATGTACTTAGCATTTATTTACGCTGTTTCTACGCTTTTGCTATTTACACATTTTATATAGTACTAACTCTCATCAAACGTTTGCATGGGTATGAATAATGTTTTTCGGGTGTCAGCGTAATACGTCCCATTCGTATTCCGTCCCATTCTATATTCGTTACACATTCTTTATGTATAAAGAATAGTCTTAATAAAGAATGTGTGACGAATATAGAATGAGACGAAATACGAATTGAACGAAAAACGAATGGCACGAATTACGCTGATACCGTTTTTCGTAGTTTCTAAGAAACATTAAACACATTCTTGACGGCAATTTACTAAATGAAGAAGTAACATAATGTATGTTAGACAGTTTTTAATTGCTTGAACCCGATTAATTTTCATCTCCTTACATTATTAATTAGCCTATGTGTGCTGTACAGTACATGTTCTTTGAAAAGTAAAGTTTGATACTCGTATCAAATACATTTCGTTTTACTTTCTATATGTACCGATTTTATTGTTATTTATACGCTAGGCAATTTTACTGCAACAAAGACTGTGTTTAATGTCATGTCCAAGAATCTCATAAACTTTATGGCACGTACATGACTTAACTAACTCTAAGAAACTGAAACCTATTTTATACTTTTACATAATTACTGCTTTGTATATTAGATTCTTGGGTCGCAGCGTTCTTTTGACGTTTTCTTGCGGCACCCGTCTCTTTTTAATCATGTGGACGGACGTCGATTCCCTCCAAAAGAAAGCCGCAGCAACCCTATTGTGTGCCTTGTCTCGCATGGTGTGTCAGAAAGGGACAACTAACCTAAAGCACCATTCGCTCGCGGTATGTGCTGATCGTCCAACGCGCCATCAGTATTAAATCCATGTTCAAGATATCATTACACTGCCCTTATCTGAATATTTTTTCTTTCCTGTACTTTTATCTGTCTTTTACTTGGTCACGAACACTAATATAAGAACATACATAATATGAGTTCAGAGAAGTCTAAACTCTATTCCCCATAACAACACTAGTGTCGTTATAGTCGCAAAACGACGGCTCGTATCGCAACTCGCGCCATTTGCATTTTTTGAGCCTACTTATACAACTGTTGCATAAAATAGGTACTATTAAATCTTCAACATGGATTTAAAATGTCTCATAGGCCTCATAAGTATTAAGCACCATCAAAGTATCTTTCACAAGTTGGAATAAGTAATATAATAATCATAACTCGTTCTCAGGATCCACTAGTTTTTGTCATCATTAACAACCCTGTAGTTTCAGCTAGAGCTACTAATCAGATAATTAAGATTAAATATAGTAAATGTAGTTTTTGTTAACCTTTCAATAGTCCAAATATATTATTTTGTTGTCCAATCTTTGTTTTCATAGAAATAGGCCATGCCCATGCGTATTGTCATCAGCACAAATATTTAGATGCGACGCGTAGCTTTACGAACTTCAGATCGCTGTCTCTTGAACGTTTTAATTTTTTCAAACTAAATTCGTATAGTGCAACGCGGATTCGCTAAGAGGCGCGGAGACAGTTATCAAAGTCAGTAAAGCACGGTTTATAGCGAGTGAGTAACGGTGCGTCCCGGTCCCCCCTCCCCTCCCCTCCCGGCCGTCCTCCCCCGCGCCCTGTGTTATAGCGTGCGGCGCCTCAGCTGAGCGCGTTGGATCGTTGCAGAATGATGTCGACGCTCCGTCGCCGCCTCCCTCGGAGAGGCCGTCCGTGCCCTCCGTCGCGAGCCCCGCCGGGTCGCTGGGCCGGGTCTGCGGCGACGCGCTGCCGGTCGGGCGCGAGCCCTCGGCCGCGCTGGAGCCGCGCGCCTAGCGCCCCGCCGTGTACGCGCAGTGCCCGCGCGGCCGCTACCGCCGCCTCGCCGCCTGCCGCCCGGCCCTCTGCGAGCCCGACTGTCGATCTGAACAGGAATGTGCGCTCTACAGAAGCGCCGTCGCCAAGTCCGAAGGCCCGAGGCGCACCCGCCGCGCCGCCGACCTCATACTCATCTTCAACTTCGCCCGCGCCTAGTGTGCTCCTCGGCGAGTGTGGACTCTGAGCTTTCCTCGGTGGGAGAGATTCGGTTTGACGTTAGATTTAAATTAGCCGTGTAAGATTTCCTTCTGAATGTGTCGTATTTTCGATCGAGCTCCGGTTTACATTCCTGTTTTGAAATCTCTCACCCCACTATTTATAGTGTAAAAAAATATTGTTAAGATTTAAAAATCGTAAAGTACCTTAATGCCTGTACCCTGTACGAAAAGACATAGCATAGATTGTCTGTTTAGGATGTAATTGTGAGTAATGGAGGTGTGAGGCTAAGGGCGCGTATGCGTGATGAAATTTTTGGTCGCGCGCGAGGTCCGAACTACGAAAAAATGCATATGCGCCCTACGTCTAAATAAATTTCTATGAAATTGATAACCGTAGCCTTGTACTGAAGTTATTTTCTATAGAATATGTCTATAGTGGATGTCGATTTAGAAGAACCTCGAGATTCTAAAGCGGAAATTTAATGTGAAAGAAATATATGTAGTAGGTATGTATTTTCTAAATTACAATGTGTTCACTGTATACCTAGTGTTGCTAGAGTAGTGCTTGACGGGCGAGCCCGGACGTATCGAGTCGTGTTCAAAGTATTCGATAGTTATCGATTGGAAATCTAATCTCTGTAAAGAAAAAGAGTAAAATGGATGAATACAGAGAAAATATTGGTGGCCTTCATTCCTTTTTGATCGATCCAGTGCCGTTTATTCATAAAAAAATTGAAATCAACTGAAGAAATTTGTAAAATAACGTCCATAAATTGACTCATTAACAATAATGCTTTTAATGAAATTTAAATTATTACCTGATTATTATAACTTGCAGCGAATATTAAATATATTGTATTTTAATTCAGTTTCGACATTTTTGATGTGTTTATTTTGACAATATTGTCTTTAATGCCTGATCTTATTACAAGCAATGTAATTTATTTTTTGTAATAAATGTTCGGTTTGTACTTTAAGATTGTTTTAAACCAGTTGACCAAAGAATGTCATCATGTCGAAATCTCACAATGCATTGCCTTTCCCAGTTGCAGTAATACTCATTTTATTCGCGTTATACTTTAGCCTTCAAGTAGGCACTTAATGGACTCTTGGCAAAATAATTCAAATCCAATAAATTGTATTAAAGATGGAAGTCTTATGTATGTTTTTATTTATGGTCAAGGATATAATCGTTACGACGTTAATACTTTCAAGGCTAACCACCGCTTTTGTAGGATATTTACAGCAATTGCAGATTTTCTTTTAGTTTAAAAAATTGGAGATGCCGGGGATCGAACCCGGGGCCTTTCACATGCAAAGCGAACGCTCTACCACTGAGCTACATCCCCTGTTGATATCAGTTGTAAAATATCGAGTAAGTTATAGTAGTCATAAAATAACTGTAAGTACTTGCAAGACAAGCGTGACTAATAAATCGCAGATGGTTTTCTTAACTTAGGTGTTTTCATACAACATTCAAACATTGATAATTCTGTCAGCGGGGTATAAGGTATAAATGGTTCAGCCGATTGACAACAGTAGGTTAGTCGATCGAGGTAACAAGATTTACCATCCTTCGGCACTCTTCAGTCTGCCGCAGACGCTTTAGTAAACTGCCGCTTCATGAGTCTGACTTGGCCCTTATTCTACGGTAGCAATTATCGACTTGATGTAAACGATAACGATTATAAACCCTGCAAAGATGAACAGTTAAATGTATAGACAGACTTTATTCCAGACTCGTTCTGATGATGGTGTGAAAACACAAACATTTTAAGCAATATGAGAAATATGCTTAGAAAGCATATTAGGTACTTACATTAGCTTGTGTTGTTGGTCCCCTTTTACCCGAAGTCCCACCGACATGTCCTGGTCCACGGGATTATTTTTTTCCCCGTTATCCTACCGTTCTAAACAATGTTCGCCAGCGGGTCTACGGGTTATATATTTTTACCACGGTCCCACCGCAATAAGTCGTAATATTCATTGAAAATGAAATGATTTTGGCTATTAAATTCCGTAATTTTAGGTAGGTATGTATTTACTTTACCGTACCGTAAATTAGTACTAAAATCATTTAATCAACACATAATAAATTGAAAAAATAAAAGATCACCACACAAGATTAAATGCGCAACGCAGGCTTCGTCAGGTGGGTACAAATTCAAATCGGCAAGAGGCTTCGTCACACAGTACAATTAGTATTTAGGGTGACTTGCATCACAAAATAGCTAGTTTTTAATGAATGTTCACCAATAAGTGCGGTGGGACCATGTTAAAAATAAATTACCCGTAATCCCACTGGCGAACACTGTTTAGAACGGTAGGACAATGGGTAAAAGAAATTACAAGTGGGCCCACCAGGGGGACATGTTGGTGGGACTACGGGTAAAAGGGGATCTGAAGTATGTATTCACTCATACCACGGGTATCAGATACCCATAAGGTTCGCAACCTGTAGTTTATATCACCGCATACAGGATTCCGCAAATTCTGTGGCTCTAGTGAAAAGGGGTACAAGTCGCATTTAACCTAGGAGCAAAAGGGCTCAAGTCATACAATAGAGTTGTGACCTTTTGGTCCTGGTATAAATGTGACATTTAGAGGTACTATACATAAAGTATTAAGATTAAGTGATCATTACTTCATTGTTGCGGAGTACAATGAACCCGGTATTGGAAGATTGGGAATAAAAAACTATTGAAAGTATGAGCTTTGGTGCAAAGCAACGGCTTCATGTGGTCACGACCCACACAGTCTTCGAAATGTGGAAGTTGAAGTAGGTAATGAAGGTAAGCTGGAATTTCTAAGGCCAGGTTCAGTGCGACGCGGACTGTCCGCGTGGCCGTCAAGATGACGTACACCGTAAAGATAGCCAGGATCTGATGGTGCCAATAAATAGTAGTAATGATTTATAATTAAGTAAATTTATGCTCACTTCAATCCCAATAAGAACTAGTTTTGCTTAATCTTAACAGAAACTAGTATTCGATATGAGAAAAGTTAGAAGCTCTAAGTATCGATGACAGTACTAAGAGTCTAAGATACCTACATTTGTATGGAGAAGTTATTTTTTTCGTAGTTTTTGTTTATTATAATTAATGAAAAGGGGATAGGTACTATTTATTGGTTTCTATTTTATTTATTGGTATCGGTACTATTTCGGAAATCGAAGTCTTTCTATGTGAAATGCCCGGGTACTCCAGTTTGGCGGTGCGCAATTTTGTATACCGTTAACTCGTGGAATATCTTGGCTTCTACAATAGCTAAAGAATAGTACATTACTTACCTGGGGCGGTAAAACAAAGAATGTCTCAGATCGCAGGTATTTGACACCCGAGCCGAAGGCAAGGGCGATAAATATGCGATCTGAGGCTTTCTTTATTACCGCCCGTGGTAAGTACAAAATTTTACATCACCCCCAGGTCATGAAGAGGGCTTTTCCGCACGCTTAGCGGGCGGTTATTGCCACTTTATGGCCAGGGGCCCGTTTCACGAAGCTACAAGTTACAAATTACAAGCGGAAGTCTCTTTTCAATAACTTTTGATAGAAAGAGACTTCCGCTTGTAATTTGTAGCTTCGTGAAACTGGCCCCAGGTGTGACGTAAATGAAATTTTAGGGCCCTAGGGTGCTATTTATTGGCAGCATCAGATTCTGGATATCTTTACGGTGGTCGTCATCTTGACCGCTTCAATGGAAACAGCGAACACTAATAGTCTCGTCTCCTCTCCGCTCCACTCGTCTCCGCCTCAGTGGAGACGCAGCCTAAGACTGATAGAAGCGCCCATCTTGGTTAGTTCGTCAGAAAGTAGTCTTTAACCTTTTCAACGCTATGTCAGACGTTGCAAATCAGACGCCATGACATAATAAGGTCAAAACCGAAATTGAACTTTATGCTGGTACATGTAGGTTTAAATATCGCTGTGCGCTTTGTGACGGATTAATCCGTCGTTGGCGTTAAACCTACGGTGCGGATTATATCCGCCGTTAGCGTCGAAAAGGTTAAGGTGTTAACACGTCAATCTATATATGCAAATTTGCAATATATTTAGTTTCTTTTATTAGGTGCAAAATTATAAAACCAAGATGGTTCGTAAAATATTTTATTTATAAATTATTTAATGGCACACATCATTATACCATTAGGCATTTTAATACATAGTTCAAACATACATTTAAAATAAATAAGATCTGTGACCATAAATATGTAATACTTATTTTCTAACGAACATAATGTTCCTATCTTCAATCTTAATTAATTTCATAATTTTTCATGCCACGATGACAATGACTATCTGGGTAGTAGATGTGTGGTGGTTACTAAATCATACCGGTTTTTTTCCTATTGCTCTAGAGCTTTCCCGTTTCTCTCAGGGCGCTTTGCTTGCCCTGGCTTAATAAATTCATAACTAGTTTACTCTCCTTATAAATTAGAAATGCGGAAATGTAATTATACGCCATTTTTCGGCGTAACGCCTAGACTTTTTTCGTTACCTAGAGGTAATTGATTTGTTTGAGAGTTGTAGAAGACGCGCCAGTCGTATGCTGGTGAGGTGTTGCCCCACCGACGGAAGTTTTTCAGAATGGTGAATAGGATGTTTGGAGAGTAATAAGTGCGCTTAGATCTTGAAATAACAATTCTGTTACTTTAATTTGCTACCGCCATCTATGACGAAGCTAGATCCGGTAATGCTTCTAGCTTTGTCGCTCGCCAGGAAGGCTATCAGAGCAGCAACGTCGTCCACTTGCACCGGCTTCTTCAGCGGCATGTTGCTAACAATATTCTGCACAACTAGCTCCAACTGGTCCTCAGATATGCCGCTGTCTTTCAGGAGATTCGTTTTCACAAATCCGGGGTTTACTGAATTGACGCGAACGCCATCTCCTGCCAACTCTAGCGCAACACATTTTGTGAAATGGTCTAAAGCGGCCTTCGATATATTGTAAGCAATACTTAGAGCATTGGGCTTTGTGCTAACGACACTGGATACGTTGACAATACATCCTTTGCTTTCAATGAGATGCGGTGTGGCGAGCATCGTTAAGTGGTACACGGCTCGCATGTTGGTCGACATTACCTTGTCATAAGTTTCCATATTGGAGTTTTTCATTCCGCCCATGCCGATGACACCGGCGTTGTTGACCAAGATGTCTATTTTCCCGAAGTGTTCTACCGTTTCTTTGATGATACGCTCCACGTCTGCATCTTCAGTCACGTCCGCGGTGATAGTGAGAGGTTTTATTCCTTTTCCTTTCTCACAATATAACGCTATTGTTCGCAGATTATTTTCCTTGCGTCCAACTAATGCTAGCTTTGCTGATTGTTTGGCAAAGTAAATAGCCGTGGCCGCGCCGAGTCCAGAACTTCCACCGGTTATTAACACAACTTTATCATTGAATTCCATATTACAGTTTGGTTATTGCGAAGTTGTTGCAAAGCAAGTAAACAAGGCCGAACAGCTGACTGCTAGATATGGGCACGCCGACTGCTAACTGGAAATAATGTTGCCAGTACACTGATATCAATTTTGCTGCAAAGAGGCATACTTAACCATAGAGTAGTTTTGTATATATGAGATAGAGATATAACTTGAAGGTTTGACATGTAGCGCCATCTCGTGTTTAGTGCCGGTAAACTATACAGCTACATGCGTTTTACTCCCATGGCGCTGAGGTTCAGCTGCGGCCACCTACCTCCATGCACTCAAACTATTGTTACAGCCTTAAAGGCTAGCAGTGTACAAGCATAAAAAAAAGGTGTGCTCTGTGGTTCTGGATATTATAATCTAGATATTATATCACTCTATGTATTGGTATACCAATACATAGAGTGTAATAGAAATATCATGAAAATCACCAGCTTCTCAAGAAATAAAACGATATTGAATTCATACAAGATCATTTACTTTTTGTATCGTTTGCGACAGTATGTTAGAGTCTGTGCGGAAAGAGAATAGGATTTAGAGTAATGCTTTTCTACCGTATGTGCCGTATTTTCTGTTCTGTGGCCATACTGGTTAGGTTAGTTCCGTTTTTCGCCACGCCTATTCTCTTTCCGCACAGACTCTACATCCATTTTTTTAAACTTTGTCGAATTGGTCAAGATCAGTTCTACTACCATTTTTTTAATTTATTGGAATCCATACACTTCACAGATACAGAGATAGGTAGTCACAAGTATTTCAAATAGAACGCAAAATATACCTAGCCGTCCAAATTTTCAAGCCAGAGTGAGGCATAGGAGGAGTCGTCAGAATCCTGTAGATTGCCAGAGTAATCGTGAGTGGGAGAATCGGTCTTCATTCAAATACTGGCCAGGTCGTCGTAAATAATCATATACATAGAAGTAAAGGATACTTAACGAAACGTATCTTCAAATCAAGATACGAAACAGGGACTTTTTATCTCAGTTGACTTGACATATGTCTATATGTTCCATTTCATAAAAAAATACAGTATGTTATACTAATAACGTAGTAAATACGTAATAGAAACATAATAAAACGAACGCTTAGAATCATATAATATATATTTATTTTAGAATTTCAACTGTGCATACTTTTAAATCTATTTCGGTAGTGACAAAATCATAGACAATATTAATTTAATTCTGATATAAAAATTTAATACGTGAATTGGAATCTTTAGTAAAGACCAGGGGCCCGTTTCACGAAGCTACAAATTACAAGCGGAAGTCTCTTTCTATCAAAAGGTATTGAAAAGAGACTTCCGCTTGTAATTTGTAACTTGTAGCTTCGTGAAACGGGCCCCAGAAGATTGTTTCCATAACTATAACTCATAATGTTCAATGATACCATTGCCTTAAAAATATCATCTTCATTGAACGTGATTGTTTTAGTAGAATATATGTTATATAATATAAATAAACTATTTAACAAAATATGTTTATTAGATTTAGCACTCTGTCTTCAATTGACGATTAGTCATCTAGTCATCTCTCGTTAAAAACCGGTAAACGTTTCCAATGAACCCGACTTAATTAAATATCCACTTAAAATTAACGCTATTTGAGTTGTTAGACTGACTACCAAAATCAATAGTATAATAATCTGTGAATTTGTTCTAAGTTATAAGACCGTTTACTTAACAAGACAGTGAGATTCCTAACATCGTCTCTTTGGATTATTGCATGAATAATTGAATACGACGAATTGGAGAATACGATTATCTTCATTAATGTTTATAATGTAACTAGCGACCCGCCCCGGCTTCGCACGAGTGCAGTGCTGATACGATAGGTACTAAATGAATGTATTAAACATATAAACCTTCCTCTTGAATCACTATATATTAAAAAAAAAACGCGTCAAAATTCGTTGCGTAGTTTTAAAGATCTAAGCATACAGGCACAGGGACAGACAGACAGCGGGAAGCGACTTTGTTTTATACTATGTAGTGATGAGTTACATGGAAAAGTTCATGTCTCTTAAACGTTACAGGCAGTTTTAGGTAGGTATGTGAATTGACGAGACCTCATAAAATATATATATATTTTTTGAAATCATAGAAAATAACGAATTACACTTTAACTGGCAACATTCTCAAATCGCACGTGATGCCAACCAACTACTACGATCCAGCGGCTAAAACTGGAACTATCAACAGTTCATACAAATTTGTGAATGGTGTATGAATGTGGCGCCCTCCTAAGTCCAACAGATAAAATTGTAATAGTTAACTATAAATAAATGTAAACGAACCGAACGGCGGCGACGAGGCCAGACTAAATACATACAGAATACGGTTAATCGAATCTTCTATATTAATAATTTAACCGGGCCTTACGATAGACCTGAACGAAAAGCGTCTCAAAAAATAGAGCTTAAAAAAATAACACTTTCGAATCGACAACTTATATCGGCAAAATTCGTATAACGGAGAAATAAGCGTATAAAGATGTAAAATAATTCGAATAATACCAAAAACAGTCGGCCATGTTGGTTTACGTCAATTCGTTCGGAAACTGACATGTTTAGCGAAAGAAGGGCGCGTAACGTGTGATAACGGACTAAACTAGCGAAGAGAGTAAGAAAACAGTTTTTTTTACATTAGAAAAATCGCCTTTAGTCCGTTTTCACAATTGCGGTTTCACAATTGGCTACTAAAGAAGAAAAAAATTTCGCTGTTTCGCAGTTAAGGCGGATCTCACACTGCAGCGAAAATCGCGGCGACACGCGACTCAGCGATTTTCAACTTTGTATGTAGAATCATCGATTTGTATAGAAGAATCGCAGGGTGGCGCACACTGGCGCGTAAATCGCGGCGATTTTTTCCGTGTAGCTGCGCATACACGGAAAAAATCGCGGCGACGGGCGATTTCAGTGTGTTCTTCGCCTAATTGACCAAACATGAATTTATTTTCTGTTTTCGTAATCGAGTATATTTTCTTCGTTCGCAATTATAATTACCAAACTCATTCCTTATTCTTTTTTCACAATTAATTGTGAAACAAGAATTATTTGTATAAGGTTTTAACCTCCTTCATGTAAACATTAAAAAAGAAAATAAGTACATTTTTTGTCAATGTGATGTCATATTTAACTTACAGTTAGGTACCTACATTATTTTAACAATTAGTTTTTTTGTCATATATCGTCATAAGATTCATTAGAAACAAAACCTTGTTTCTAATGAATCTTATGACGATATATGAAAATAAAATAAAATATATTAATAAATAGACTAACTAACACTAAATTAAAATATATAAGCTAAAACTAAAATAGACCTAAAAATGGCCCCTGCGGCATGGTTCTGAAGATGCTGGCAGCATTTCCTCGCTGGATTGTAAGGCTGATGAAGCGTTGAGCGAGGAAGCTGCCAGCTCTTCGGGGTCCCTCGTGGTTTCCCTGAGTCTCTTCGATAAGTCCTTAAAGAGACTTAGGGCGCCAGGGCCCCACGGACCTTGGGTATCAACACCAAAAGGAACAAAATCATATTCTGCGCCGACACCACTGTATTTTCCTACCTTGGCGGTGTCTGCCGCCTCTGCTGCTGCTACCGCCCTTGTTGAGGTTCGGTAGAGATGTGACGGGGCCAGTGTGTCTACGCAATTCGCACCCCACACTAGCACCCGTCCCATACTTCACGGAATCAATGACATCGGAATGAATGAGCTTTTATATTCCATGATCTACTCTACACAATATGCATATATTTATTTTTGCTTATTTAATACGCTAAGAGGGTCTTGAGGAATAGTTAGATATGTCTTAGGATATGAGTAATCATCAACATAATGGACGTCCTCTGTACGACATGGATCCCCCAATTGTGGCGATCATTGCGGGAGACCTATGAATATAAGCGTTTTCATTTATTTAAAAATTAAATGCGTCTTTAATACTACGGAAGATAGGAAACTTGCTTTTATATAAAACTTATAACCAGGGGCCAGTTTCACGAAGCTACAAGTTACAAGCGGAAGTCTCTTTCTATCAAAAGGTATTGAAAAGAGACTTCCGCTTGTAATTTGTAACTTGTAGCTTCGTGAAACGGGCCCCAGGTGTAACATTACAATGATAATTAATTGCGAAACAGTGAAAAATAATTCCTGTTTCGTAATCATATCACTACGAACGCAGAAAAAAAAATCTTGTTTCGCAGTTAATTGCGAAACTCAATTACGAAAACAGAAAATAAATTCTTGTTTGGTCAATTAATTGTGAAACAGCGAACAATGTTTCTTCTTTAGTAGCCAATTGTGAAACCGCAATTGTGAAAACGGACTAAAGGAAAAATCGTGCGTATAATATTATTTAAACAGGAAACTATTATGCATCGTGCTAATTTATGCATCGTGCTATTAATAAAAGCCTGCGTCGATTATTTAACTACACCTATAACAAAACTGATAAATCAATTATTTGACGAGTGTTGTTTCCCAGATAAATTGAAAGTTGCTATATAAGATAAAACCAGTTTTAAAAAAGGCGGGAAAATAGATAATCCTAGTAGTGTCCGACCGAAATTTCGGTTTCGGTTTCGGCCTAGTTTCGGCCAAAAAACGGGTTTCGGCTTAGTTTCGGTTTAGCTGCCATCCGGCCGAAACTACGGCCGAAACCGAAACTGAATTTGAGAGGTTTCGTGCTGCAATCGGACAGTCTTTATTTCAAAAAGCACAGTTAATATATTTGAAATAATATGTTATAATTAATGATTACTTACTCTAAATATGGGAGACTAAATTAAGTATTAATATGTTATTTAAAAATTAAGACTGATTGATTATGAGTGTCAATTTTAGGGTTCCATAAAAATGGTAAAAAAGGAACCATTATGGTGCGACTCTGTCTGTCTGTCTGTCTCTTCGGTACAACGGCGCTCGCATGGTTACGTTACGGGCTGCTGCTATGGGGCCACGGTACTGATGCCCACCATCTCCATGTTCTCCCGACTCCCGACAAAGAAGAAAATCTCCCGACAAACGACTTCATTTTAAAAGTTAGTCCGATCCACTCAAGGTGGTCCGGCCAACGAAAATTTCTGCTGTTTCAGGTTAAAAAAAAAGCTCGCGCATCGAGCGCGCGGGCATCTCCCGACCAAAGTCTCAAAATCCCGACATATTGTGTCCTGCTCCCGATAATACGGTAATTCCATCTGGCAACCCTAATCCTTGTATATATTGGAAGTCGCCACTTTTGTTCGAAAAAACCTACATCTTTTTAAATTTTGCCAAAACTCCCGACGTCACCAAAATTTAGAACTACCTGAGCCTAAACTGGAAATCTATAAGAACGGTCCATATTACGGGTCAATAAAAATATATAACCATATACCCCTCGAAATCAAAACTGCCAAAAACCGATTAATCTTTTGACAATAAACTTTAGACTATGGAAGACAGTTTGCTGTAATAGTTATATATATATATACATATAGTGTTTTACTATTTAAGTAGGTTATATATGCAATCTCCTAATGTATGCATAAAAACGGTTTCTTCATAGATGTAAGTAACCAAACCTACATATAATGTACAAAAAAAATATGTTAAGTAAGCAAATATTGCTACACTCTACACCGGGGTCCATGTATTATTAGGATTAAGTCCCAATGTACTGGTTTGCAATGAATAAATGACTTTTCTGAATAGGAGGTGTGAAATAGTACATTTCACAACTAGGGTGGTAAACCAAAGAAAGGCCGAGATCGCAGATGTTTGCGAGCCGAGCTGCAAGCGAGGGACGTAAACGGACGTTTTCAAGCCCGACTCTAGTGACATATTTGTTTGCGAGGTGGCAATGGCAACACTGACGAACGATCACCAAATGCTACGACGATCGATTGAACGATCATAAAATGACACGGCATGGTGATATGATACGGTGCTAGTTGCTACGCTACGGATCGCTACGGACGTCCACACTACAGCACGCCGAAATGATACGGCGCGATGATACGATACGGTGATACGCTACGGCTAGTGTGGACGCGTTTCTTCAAGCGACGGTGCTCGTGATACGGTATGCCTAAAGTAAGCGTCCATACTTAGGATACGCGTGCTTGCTACGCGACGCATAGGGCTTGCAAAATCGGTCGAGTTTCCAATTCCGGAATTCTGGAACTGGTTCCGGAATTTATAACTTTAGTTTTTCAATATGAAACATTCGATTAAAATACATTTAAATAAGTTTCAGCACTCAGAATACAATCAAAAAATACGTATATAGTATTCCAAGTACAACACATGACATAATTATTTAAAAAATCTCAAATAAATGCAAGAAAGTAGCAATTAATTTCTCACTGTACTATTAATTAATTAAATAAATATCGGGAGACAATCCGTCCGTCCGTCTGTCTGTCAAGACCCTTTATCTCGGGAACGCGTGAAGGTATCGAGTTGAAAATAAAACCATATACTCAGGTCTACAGTGCCTTAAATCTATGAAAAATACAAACTTCTACGATAACGTAAAAGAAAGATACGGCCGTTTATGCCACAAACGACACTCAAGGGAATTAAAATTTATGGGTTCTTTCTTTCCTTTGATCTAGAACTATGAAATATAGTAAGTATTATCGTCTTATACTACAAGTAAAGAGAAAAAATTGAAAACTACACTTATAATTAAATCATTAAACAAATATAATCTTTTTATTTTAAAATATTTGTAAGGAACCCTCGGTGGGCGAATCTGACTCACGTTTATCCGGTTTTAGGACATGCTTTCATTTTGTACCACTAAATCATAAAACATTCCTGTTTTTGTTAAAGTTTTAGAGAGTTCTTAAGGAAAGTTCGGAAAAAAACCTCTTAAGGTTTTATCAGGCCGGCGTTGCTGGAAATGTTATTGGGTGGGACCTTCTGCAGTGCCAAGGATTTTCAAAAACTTTTATTGTGTCGGAGGCATAACGCACATGATACGAAGACTGGGCAAGTAGATAATTAGCGTTGGTCTATTTTATAACGTCGTAATTTTGTAAAATAACAGTCTTAATTGTCTCTATTACACTGGTTTCAATTCCGGAATTTGAAGTACATGAATTCCGGAACTGTAACATCGGAAAAATCGGCCGGAATTCCGGAATGCAAGCCCTAGCGACGCATGATCGTAATCGCCGATTCGGTGAAATTATACAAGTGTGGACCCAGCTTTAGCCAGCTTGTGTCCCTCAGAGCAGAAATAGAAGCCCCGCGCAGCGGGGCTTCGTCGACCTGCTGGCGGGTCATACCTAGTTGTTAGAAAGAAAACCCTAATTAAACCCATGTTCATAGTTAACCCTATTTCATTAATTGATACATTGGCGCATTGGCTAAATTTCATCCAGGCAGTTAACTAAATGGCGCCGTTTAGTGAAAAGGCTAGACAGTTAACCAAATGGCTAATTAAACCAGTTGGCTGCGACTTATACATATTTGTATGGTAGAGCGGAGCGTAGGTATACCTCTTTCTTTATAGAAGTAACATAAGGTATACCTCAATGATTAGAGCATTTGTTAGCAAAAACGTTCTTCAATATCCACATAGGTATCATTTTAAAAATTGTTTTTGAGAGAGATTCATTATTGTTGTCTTTTAATCCCATCGGGGACATACAGGGTTAGTATAGTACCTATAGCTGTCGTAAACATATTGCATAGTAAAATCGGAACCATGGAACAAGTTTAGGTCACTGGTGATATAACGTATGAAGACTAGTGTTGTCCTATGATAGGTGCTCTAACATTGCGGTACATATTTTGTACCGGATAGGGCTTCTAATCGTTGAACTTTTTAATTGGGGCGAGATGATATCTGAATTATACTAGGATGAAATATATACCACGAGAAAGAGGTTACACATGTATGATTGCCGTTGGGGCACAAATAACGAAAAGTTTTAAATAGAAAACAACGACTAACAGGCTGAAGTCAGGCAGCCTAAGGGCATTCGTAATAGGTTGATCAACATTTTGCAGATGTCTAAAAGTCTGAAAAATCGTGTGGCGTACTTTGTGGATGACCCCTTTTTTGGGCGACCGGTTCAGGTCAGGTCGCCAGAAGTCGAAGAAGGAGCTAAAGACCGTGCAACTTTTGGTACCTAATGGAAGTCTCCGGGTTGAAATGATGATGATGATGATGTAATACTACATCCCTTTTCTAAATGCGACATTAGTTAACTGTACTGTTACCTATGCGCGGGTTATTTATTGTATAGGAAAGGAACAAGTCGTGGCTACGAGTAACACGATTTACCGAAACCAGCCGATTTATCGGCCCGACGTGACCGGCCTGTCACCGAAGATATATTAGAGTATCAATTTATATGTAACCTTTATTGATTTTACTCGGTTGTTCGTGATGTACCAATTCACCTGACCTATGATAGTATTTAATCAGTGTAAAGTTATTTAAATTAATATAACCTAACATCTAAATGAGGAAAAGTGGTGTGCATTTTTGTGAAATCAAGACCTATTCAATTTGACTTAGAAGAAAGGGTTTGAATACCTTCTTATAGGTAAGCCGTTGGGAATCGGGTTCTTTAGAATACTTACCTAATTATGAGGATTTGCGCAGTCACGCACTCTTCATAAAACTGCTAGATGGATATGATTTCAGGAAATGAATATAATATACACGCATAAGTTGTTGAAATTGTGGCGTTAAGAGCTTTTAGAGGAAAATATTAGAATACCTACTTGTACTTTGCATGGATTAGAAACTTTTTGCTAAATAACGGCTTGAATTTAACGTTCAACTACTGAATGTTATTTACATAAGTCGAATGAGGTCGATTAACGCTTTACCTACTTATTATTTATCATGGGACCCAATATATATAAAGTAAAACGCGTTGATCAGAGTTTATCTTTGACACACGTATTAACACAGAATACGAATATATTGTGTTCTATTTCCTCAATTACATGTGATAGAGATGAGCTAAACAAGGTGTGTTACTACTAGCTAGTGTTACAAATGTTCATTGATAACGGAGACTCCTAATAAGGAGAACCGTCAGTTTCAGCTGTCTATTTTTCCCTACTTATAGTACTTATAATTACAAAAACATTGATTACAAAGGTGGTTTAGATCTAAGATAGCACCTACTTAAATGCACCTTTAGTGAAGGATTACCACACAATACATATAAATAACAACATTATTGTAATTACTCGTCAGTTTTGCTGTGGGTGAGCCATTTTCGGAAGTTTCGTGTTGATTAGATACGAATCCCATTTAGGGTTTACTTCACTAGTGCTTTACGACGTTACGAGTAGATGCCGCCAGCGAGTTCGTCCGCATGAATTTTCGTTTTATTTTACAAACCGAATGGATGAATGAATTTCGAAGTGCTTGCCAGCCTTAAGAGTAGTTAAGAGACCTACACCTGCACCCGTATGCGCTGCAGTCACGGCACTATGTACATATTTAAATTTGATCATGTTATCTGCAGTGGTTTACGCTGTAAGTATGTACAGTCAACATCATAAATATCTATACGGATGAAGTAACAACATTTTCTAAAATGACACCTATGTCAGGGGCGTAAGAGCACAGAATATAAATAGAGCAGTATGGAAGCTACGCTTACTTTTTGAAATAAACACCTACGCTCCATTAGGGCGTTAGGCTTGTTTAAAATGAAAAGATCGCGCGCGGGCTGTCTGGCTGGGCGCGCGCACCCAACAAACACAAAGCGCGGCCACTCGCCTCCATGCGCACACATTGTAAACATGTTATTATTCAATAATCTAACCTAACCTGCCTAGGGCCTATTTTTTGGTGTAACAGTTGGATTGTACAGTTTACCGATAAAAGTACTAAGTAAGTACGGAATGCCGATATTGAAATGATTGAAATTTTGATTTTGATGTAGTTATTTGACTTCAAGTCAAATTATTTAGCCCACTATCATGACGAAACGAATAAAAATTTGCACGAGAAGTATCACGTTTTAACGAGAAATGACATTTCTCGACAGTAATAATCATTTTGCATTAAACCTTGGGTCACACCGGGACTTATTCGCTGTATGAGACACAGGGATAAACTTCATTCGAAGGCCAAGTCAAACCCAGACAATTTGATACTTCAATCATCATATAAAAGGTACCGCAATTTGTGTAATGATTTACTGAAAAAAGTGAAAATTAACTACGACAAAAAACAACTAGAATTAGCTGGAACAAACAGCAAATTGGTCTGGAACTGCATTAAAAATATAGCATATATTTCAAAACAACGGGAACCATCTTCAAGTTTGTTACAAGCATGTCCATCACAATCGGCATCTGCCAATAACGCAAATGATTTTTTTGTAAATATAGGTAAAAATCTAGCAGAAAAAGTCCAGAACACTTCATTACCGCTTCCTCCAAGCCGCTTTTCAACTAACAACAACACCGTAAAGTCATTTGTGTTGCTAAATACTGATGAAGAAGAGGTGGAAAGGGTAATTAACTGCCTGAAGGACGATTCAGCGGTCGGTTGGGATGGCATATCCAGTAAAATGTTAAAGCAATTCAAAGATGTCCTTGTTCCGCCGCTGACATACATATTCCAAAAATGCCTCACTGAAGGAGTTTTTCCTAAATGCTTGAAAAAAGCTGTAGTTGTTCCTGTTCACAAATCGGGCTCTAAAGATCAAATAACGAATTACAGACCTATTTCGTTATTACCTTCAACATCTAAAGTATTGGAAAAAATCATTAACTATATATAGACTTATCAATTATCTGGAGAGCCAAGCTATTTTGTCAAAAGGACAGTTTGGTTTTAGATCCAAGCTGTCAACCGCCGACACAGTGCATGAATTGACCAACTATCTAGTTCAGGAACTTGACCATGGTAACCAGACCTTAGAAATCTTCCTGGACCTTGCTAAAGCTTTTGACACGGTGTCCATTCCCATTCTACTTCGCAAGCTCGAGGCATTAGGTATAAGAGGTACACAACTCAAATTATTTTCAAACTACCTAAATGAGCGCACCCAATGCACAAAAATAGACAATGTTATCAGCGATGACCTTGAAAATACATCTTTTGGGGTTCCCCAAGGAAGTATAATTGGTCCTACCCTATTTTTAATATACATTAATGACCTTTGTAATATGAAATTGGATAGCGGTAAAATAATTTCTTACGCTGATGACACTGTCCTACTTTTTTCTGCAAAATCTGCCGACAAAGTTTATATAAATATGCGCAACGGGGCTTTAATATTGTAAACTGCTGGCTTCAACATCACCTACTAACACTAAATTTAGACAAAACAAATTACATAAGATTTTCCATGCGCAAATCTTATAATTTGGCTCCAAGTAACCCAAAGCTCTATAAACATAACTGCAAAGACCTCACTAATAACCATAGTAATTGCACAGACATAGCTGCTACGACTAAAATAAAATATTTAGGAATTATAATTGATGAGTCCCTCTCATCTAAACATCACGTAGAGGCTTTGTGTAATAGAGTACGTAAGTTAATATTTGTTTTTAAAAAACTACGAGCGGTTGCAGACGCGCATCTTATGAAACAAATCTACTTTGCGTTATGTCAATCGGTGATTTCTTACTGCATAACTTCATGGGGTGGCTTGGCTAAAACTACATTACTAAACCTAGAGAGAGCACAAAGAGCGATTCTGAAGGTTTCTACGTTTCGTCCTTTCCTCTTCCCTACTAACCTGCTGTATAAATCATGTGAAGTCCTAACAGTTCGACAATTATTTATACTAAGCACCGTTTTAAAACAGCACGCTGCATTGCCATACAACACACAATCTACTAACAAAAGGCGTAAAAATATTGTTTGCTCGCTAAACCGGAAACATGCATTCTCTTCTAGATTTTTTATTTTCTTAGGTCCATTCCTATACAACAGGTTAAACGCGAAATTTGACATTTATCCGCTCAATTATGTTAAATGTAAACTCATGCTCCGCGAAGCCCTACAAAGCATGTCGTACGAAGATACAGAGAAGTTATTATTAGTCATAAAGTGATTCTTGTTTTAATTTTGTAACTTAGGTACTCGTAACTGTTTTTATTCTTTTTTTCTGTAGTCAATAAGCATACCAAAAGCTACTAGTTACCGAATAACCGAGTACCGAGTACCGTTAGTAACCGAATTTCAATTGTGTACATTTAGATTTAGTAATTGTGAATATTTTAAGAACCAAATTATTTAGTCATTTTTTCTGCCTGAAACACAGGACCCCCTAGTTCAGGCACGTTTTATGCTTCGTATTTTTGTGTATTATAGTCTATAAGTCATATTTTGTAATTATTCGTGAATAAATTATTATTATTAAATTATTATTTTATTAACTTCTTCATTTGCTACTCGAATGTCCGCCAGTCCAACTTAGGTATGGGCTTACGCACGTTGTCTTCCGGTGCGCGGCCACCTATCTTGTTATGGAATTAATTACATCATGTTTACTGTTTTAAAATGTGTATTAAACGGACGTTAAGCTAACGGGCACGCCAGTCTCCATGTATTTTTTTTACACTACACGCGGTCAAAGTTCGACCAAAGTTTAAAAAAATACACCATGCCCAAGTTTGAATAAAATTATTTAAAAAATTACGATAGCTACACTTAAGTGCTATTGTATGTATAGCTAATAGCACATGTATTCAAGATTATTTTAACGTAAAAAAATAAATGAAAAATTAAAAAAATAGCGCGGTACAGCAAGCAAACTAGGCGAGGGTTTCAATTTTGAGAAAAATTACATATTTATTTTATTTTTTTTTTATTTTTTTATACAATTTAATCACACAGCATGACAGTTTTTTATAACTAAGGCACTGTGAAATTACATATCAATTAGAAAATTCTAAAAGAATTACAAAAGTAAGATTTAAAATAAAGCAAAAAACAATAATAATAATAAATTAAATTGAGGACACGCGCACATCCATCTTCTCACAAAACCTCAAACATTCATCATGCAATACAACCCATCTACTCGCAAATACATCACAGCCAGGGGCTGATGCGAGGAGCCTATTTAAGAGGTGTAAGGCACGAACCAACGGAGAATTTCTACGGGACACAGTTCGTGACGTCGGTACCGCTAGCAAGTGGCGATCACGAGGACGAAAAAGAATTTTAGTCAACGGGGGAACAAATAGACGCACTAGCTGTGCAGCCAATTCGGTGCAGCCTGACTCACCTCGCAAGATTCCGCTGGTTATCGAGAGAACGGCAAGATTACGTCTGACCTCCAGAGAGTTAAAGCCCAGGACGCCCAGAAGGAATTTAGTTGGGTATAAAAATGGGTAGTACCCGTACATTTTTTTGTATAAAAACCGTAAGAACACTTTTTGTACTCTCTCCAGAAGTAAAACGTATGTTGCTTCGTAGGGGTTCCAGACAGTAGAGGCAGCCTCGAGCTTACTTCTAACCAGAGCAGTATATAGAAGTTTTATGGTTCTGCTATCATGAAAATCTCTAGCGTTCCGTATAACGAAACCCAGTCTCTTGTAACAATTAAGAGTCAACGCATTCATATGTTCATGGAAGTTTAGGTGAGTATCAAGGATGACGCCTAGATCACGAATGGAGTTGACACGAAGAATCGGTTCGGAACCCAGGAGGTAATTGTAAAAAAGTGGATTCCGACCCCTGCTGAAACTTATGACGGCACATTTTGTCACATTAAAAGCAAGTCTGTTTTTAACGCTCCACTCATGCACTCTGTCGATATCGATCTGGAGTGACATACAATCTAGAATCTCCTGCACACCATAAATCAGCTTTAGGTCGTCGGCATAAAGTAGACACCTAGCAGACCTCATAACCGATGATAGATCATCAACCATGATTCCAAAAAGCAATGGGCCCAGTATCGAACCCTGGCTGACCCCCGAGCGCGTCTGAAAAGTCTGCGACACAAAGTGCCCGTGTTGCACATACTGTTGCCTACCGCGTAAATAACTGGCAAAGAACCGGAGTAGTTGGGGGGAAAATCCAATATTGCACAACTTACTCAACAGCACATCATTGTCTACGCGGTCGAATGCTTTTTTAAAGTCAAAGTATAGCACATCGACTTGAATGCCTCTATCCAAGTGGTCTGAAATGGAGTCAACTAGGGTTAGGAGGTTTGTTTCGACTGATCGCCGAGACCTAAAACCATGCTGGGAGTCACAGAGAAACGGCTGAATTTGAGGAGATATAAGTCTATTCATAATGGATTCGAATAGTTTGGCCAACGACGAGAGGATGGCTATAGGTCTGTGATCCTCTACTCGGGACGAATTATTCAATTTGGGAATAGGCCGCACTCGCGTAACTTTCCATTGATTCGGGTACTCTCCAGTACGTAAGGCTAGATTAAAAATGTGATGTAAAGGTGGTATAAGCCACTCCTTACAGCCCTTTATAATGTATGCTGGAAGATTGTCGGGACCTGGGGAGCTTCTGGGCTTCAGACATTTTATAGAAATATCTACATCGCGCTGAGATATCTGGTCGACATGAATATAGTTAGCATTATGCGTTAGATCTTCACGCATAATCCTACTATAGTCAAGATGAGGGTCATGTGGCAAAAAAACAGATGAAAAGTAATCAGCAAAAGCCTGAGCTGCTCCACTACCCTCGTAATCGTTTCCCTCGTAGGTGACCTGCGATTCGAAGCCTCCCTTTGCCTTAAGACTCGAAATATGTCGCCAAAAAGCACGAGGATTGAATGTGAGCTTGCATTGCATTTGGTTAATGTAGCTATCGTAGGCTAGCGATATACGCGTCTTGATGTCAGCCCTAAGACTAGAAAAAACGAGATATACCGCCCTATTCCCAGTGCGTTTCCAGTCTCGATGCAGGGTAGCTTTCCGTTTTATATCGTTGATGATGCTTGACGTAAACCAAACTGGATAACGCCTACTCGGTTGTTTAGGTCTAGTCTTTTTCGGTATGCATGCGTCAAAAACACCATATACTAGCTCGTAAAAGAGGCCGGCAGCAATGTTGACATCGCCGGAATCCAAAACTTTCTCCCAGGACAACTCTGAAAATAGTTGGTATAGAAGATTATAGTTTCCCTTGTGAAAATTCCAATCGCGGCTCAAGTCTACATTGCTAGGTTCCACAAATGGTGGAGCATAATCGGATTCCGTGAGCGGAACGGAAATATCAAGTGGAGGATGGTACACATCCCTATATGGAACAATGCCCCCTCCGTCTATTTCACTGACCTTTACTCCGTTGGTTTGGCCACGCACCAGCACAGCATCTAATTTTCCTCCATACAAATTCGCCACATCATTCATCTCTTGCAAACTACAAACTGTGGAAAAATAACAATAGTAGGTTAATATATTAACAGAGGAATATTTCGGGTTCATATTTAAGTCACCGATGATCAACACAATTCCGTTCAATGAGTCGATGAATGATTCCACTTTGTGAAAGAAACGCATATATACGTCGTCAGCAGCCTTAGGTGGTATATATACGACACAAACGTGACATTTCGTTTGTAGTATTGAGAATGACGCCCACAGATCTTCACCATCAGGCGTCTCGAGTTCAGGTCTGCGCCGCAGGACGATACCTGGCCGCGCCGCCAACAGCACGCCGCCCCCTTGTCGCTCCGTGGCACGATCGCGACGTAACACACTCCACTCACCTTCCACAACTTCAGAGTCTTTAACAGAGTCCGACAACCAAGTTTCAGTGACACCAATGATGTCAGTTTCAAGGGCAAGTACTACGTGTCTGAAGGTCTTCAGTTTTGTGTTGAGGCCTCTAACATTTTGATATGTTATGTAGAGAGTCGAGTTGATAGAACGGGAACGTCGTGTATGAGGCATGCGTTTACTGGCTCTTGGCACCTTGTCTTCGAAATAACCACGCTTTGACTCTGGCATTATCAGGCCAGATGTCCGCAGAAAGACACTTATCGTAGTATTCAGCAGGCACACCTAATTTGTAGGATTTATAGTCCCCCTTGGACTTAAGCTCCTCTACAGTGCACGTCCCATTAGGGCATAAAGTTTGGAGATACTCCCGTACTTCGTCAGTCCCTGACACCATGTTCCATAAGTGGACATGCTTCCTATATTCAACAGCTTTCAAGGTTGTTACGCTGGGGCCCGCAGTGCAGCGTACCGAGGTCAGGCGCCTGTTCCTTCTAGTTTGAACAAGTTCAAAGTCTTCCTTGTTGGATCGATCATGCACCGACTCCACCGCGGACATGCCTCTTGGTTGGCGATCACTGCGTTGGCCACTAATAGAATGCATGACATACGATAGTGTCATCTGCAGTCTGTACATTCCTAGGAGGTTCGCCACCAGGAGGTTCCATTGCTTGCTTCTTTTCCTCGCCGCTACTGCCAACGCGGTTGCATATTGGACCATGTACGAGTGTGCCTGACTTCTGACCAGACTTCACGACCTCATTGTAAGGGGGTAGCGGAACCGATTCAACCTCAGATAAATTTCGAGATCTGGTGGAGAGTTCCAGTTCATGCAGCCTTTTGCTAATCACTTCCACTTTGTTGGTACAAACAGTAAGCGCCGAGTGGTAACGGTCAATAGTCGAGACTGCATCTGCCAGCCGTTCCGTCAGGGAAGTGATTTGTTCACGAAGTAGATGAAATTCCATGTCGGCAGTCATTGACATGGTAAAATCCTTCTCTGGAGAGCGCTGCATTTTTGGGGGACGTGGAATTGAAGAAGCCTTCCGTAGCGTTACATTTTTGATGCTTGCTGGGGTTCCTACGGGAGTTTCGCAGTTTGTACCACCCTTTTTTGCTGCACAGGCACATTCAGGACATACCCAAGTAGACTTCTCGACCTCAGAGAGAGTTTTGTTGGTGCATTCGTAATGGTAGGATTTCGTGCAAGTTTCGACCATGCATTGCAAAAATTCGTCGCCCACCAATAGTTCCGAACGACATGCGTTGCAGAGCATGCTATTATTTAAGTCAGAGTCCATACTCATCTTAGTCGCTCGATTTCGCACACAAGTCTCGTAGCACTGATACGGCGATCTGCAGAGCGCGTAGCGCGACGGTGTAGCTCGTAGCACTGCGTAAACGATGACGCGTCGTAGCCGATGCAGCGAGCAGTGACGTCACTCGCACACCGTGGTAGTCTATTTCGCCGCGCCGAGAACTCGCCTCCGTGGCCCAGTGGTTTCAACGGCCACCTACCAACTCGCTGGCCCGGGTTCGATCCTCACAGAGTGCACAAAAATAAATACAAAACAATCGTGCTTCGAGCGGACCACAATCGGCGAAACGTTCACAAAAACACTATCTCACTCTAGGACCGCCTACTGGGCGGAGTTAACAGATATAAACACTTCAAGAGTAATAAGGAATTAGAAATTCGGTTCTTGACCAATCACAAATTAGCAAATAAATAATTTCAACAAAGGTCACAAATTCGCAGAAAGACGTCCGCACACAACGGGGTGCGGAAGAGCTGTCATCATATAACTCAAAATATCTCAAAAATCGTGACACTTTTACAAAACCTATATTAGCTTTATTTGATAGACCTGCCTGCTGTGAGCTGTGCCTTCTATCATCAGTTCACAGGTTATCTATTCATTACCTAACACCCTGTATTTATGAAGTTGACCTTACCTTAGTCATGGAATTTTTTATGTAGTACAATAGATTACCTTACCACATTTACTGCCGGTAATGGATATATCTATGCGTACACCCGATTTTCATCCGGTTAAGCGCCGTCAACGCAATACGAGTTCAAGCTAAACTATAGTCTGTTTTTAGGGTTCCGTACCAAAATGGTAAAAAAGGAACCCTTATGGTGCGACTCTGTCTGTCTGTCTGTCTGTCTGTCTGTCTGTCTGTCTGTCCGTCTGTCACAGCCAGATATCTCAGGCACTACTGATGCTATCGATTTGAAATTTGGAATAGTGTTAAAAGTAGCTAACCCGAGCCTATTGGACATAAAAAATATCTTGTACCTTTTTTACTTTTTTTTTAAAAGGCTCCGTAATGGGACTTTGAAAATTGAAAGTAGGGCTATTATATTGAGTGGGGTATCAAATGAAAGTGCTTAATTTGTAGATTATAACGCCATTTTTATTTTTTTTCTTAAATAAGTAGTTTTTGATTTATACATTTTTATGTACCATTCCCCCCCTATTATCTCCGAAGTTACTGATCAGAAAAATCTGTCATAATTACTAATTATAAATATCAACCTGAATATTACAGGAAAAATAGAACGGTCTTGCTAACTTTAATACTTTTTTAGAAATTTACAAAAACTTGAAATCCCTAGCGGCGAGTAGCAAAACTAAGCGATGGCATGTTTCACGCTAGGGGATTTCCGGGCAAAACTAGATGGCGCTAAAACACTAAGCATTTAACGATGTTATAATTGAACAAAGAAACATAGTATAGTAACAATTAGTTCGTAAACTGCTAATAATAAATAAATTTAAATACATTTAAATACTGTGTCACGTTTGCAAAGTTAAATAATTGTAAATAATATTATAATTATTTTACCAAGCTTATACATAGATGGCGTTGTAAATTCGGGGAACAGCTTTTTGTATGGAGAATGACAGTCCTCTTGATTTAATGGTCCTTGCTATTAAATAGAATCATTACACGTCAGGTTCTAAATATTACAGGGAAAATATAACTGTTTTCCTAACTTGCACTGTTTTTTAGAAATTTGCAAAAATCATAACATATACTTATTTGCTTCTACTAAACAAATCGACATACAGTTTTTCTTGAACTATTCGCGTATCTATCTACTTATGAGTTTGTACGGAACCCTCGGTGCGCGAGTCCGACTCGCACTTGACCGGTTTTTTTTATTTCCGAAGACAAATATGACAGCTACAAATGTCAAACGTAAAAATAATGTGGCCAGCTTTTAAGAAACAGCGCTGTCCTTTGTGTCGGTTGGTGGTGTAATTATTAATAACCGATATAATAAAAATTACTATTTACGTTAAAACGTTACGTTACGTTTTTAGGTGCTTATCGATAATTAATTACATATAATATCTTCATTGTATTCAACCTTTAACCAACTATTGGATAATTAGTGCCTACTTAGGGGAGACCGGGTATGGTTGTCTCGCGGGTTGGTTGTCACAGCGGCCATAAAATAATACTAAACGAAACATTAAGTACATCAATCGGTGCCAAAAGATCGCAAGAGCTGTACATCCTTCCGTACTTCGCCAATCGATGCACTTATTCCTTCGTTTAGTATTATTTTATGGCCGCTGTGACAACCAACCCGCGAGACAACCATACCCGGTCTCCCCTATGTGATTCCGTTGTTGCTTGTAATTATAACGCAGAGAAATAAAGCGGGATTGGCGTATTTTCAGCTTTGTAAGATAACTAATGAGTTTCGAATCAAATAAAATTAACCTTTAAATATAAGAAATATGGTGGTTCTAAATATCTCCAAAAGGGTGGCATTTTTACCTAAAGTATTTTATCATTTTGGAACTTCGCGGATTTTCACTCATTGTGTTACAGACACTTTAATATCAATAAATATAAGTACCTACCTAATTTTTTGTCGGTAAGTACCGGTTGTATCACATCACTATTTATTAGTTGTAAAAAACAGGCAACACATGAAATGTGATTTTTGTGTACGGAAATAAAAAAAAAACAGACTTTACTTTTTTCCACTGTCATCCTATGAACTCATATTTTGCATTTAAGGCAATACGACAATAGGTAATAATAATAAGACATAGGGTAATAGTTGATAAAGTTATAGTACTTAAATCAAAAATGTTTTGTCAAAATATACGACATGTTAATTCATAACAAATACAATATGTTGCTTTATTACCACTATCCGTTGTGTGTTCACAATTGTACGTCTTTCCCCGGCCAAGAAGTGGGCTTTATCTACTTGTAGCGGGCGGTAAATGCTTCTGACCTGACGAGCAATAATAAACATAAAGGCTTTCTTACTTGTTAAAATCCTTCTGTCCTTTGGTATTTTCGATAACCTGCTAGCCTATTAGTGTCTAAATAAATAGTTCTACGCATAAGTAATAGGTACTTAACTTGTGTGAACAAAGTGATGCAATCACTGGATTATCCAGCTTCCCTAACCCTGAATAAAATATGGTTGTTTTACGTCTTAGCACAGCAGGTCTCATAGTATAACAAGGAATTATATACTGGTTCTTGAGGCTGTTACATATTGCATGACCATAGCAAAAACTGATTAAGATCTTAGGTTGTGATATTGACCATTCTAAATGTAGGTACACGTAAAGAGTAAGTACTTACGGTTCCTAGTTTACTTTTTACAGTGGTCTCCTGCTAGGCCGCTGTGTTCGGTGATGTCGTAAGACCTTTTTTGACCGATCGAGCGAACGGAAAGTTTATGAGTCAACTAAAGGGACAAATAGGACTTTTGCAACAAAGTGTTAGACTGACGAGTACCGTTGATTCGATCTGCGCGAAATTTACTGGACTAGTATGATAAATATTCAAACCAGTAATTGTCTTGTTCTGCCTGGAAAGCCTTAGAATATAAGGAAGACCATACATTACGTAATACGAAAGAAAACTAATAGATAGGAGGCACTTCATCTAAATCATTCGTTATCCATTTCTAGGGCAAGCCATACGTCTTAAGGCCAGATTTACATATAAAACATACCAATATATCAATTCGGCCACGAATGTAATTTGTGAGTGGCCATAAATAACTATTTCCCGTTTGACACATAGCGACCCCTGCTAAGGCGGGCAGAGCCGTGGTCCGCGCTTTCCCGCCATTATTTGACAGATGCGTTCAGAATTTGAAAACCGGAAGAGTTTTCCTAGCGGCACGGCCGCTTAAATCAAGTGTGAAATTCAATTGGGGAACCATACATCTTGTAGGTTTGAAAAATGTTACAGTTTTATTTTTCAGTTCTTGCGGTGGTTGTATCGGTTCAATTGATCGAATGTAACTACTTATTTTTTGTTATAGGTACATGTTAAATTGATAAAATTGTTTTCAACTAGGTATGGCATATATAATATGTAATAAATTTCATTATTTATCTCGCAAAATGATCAGTCAGAGCAGAACTGTCTAGTCAAATATTTATTTTCTATTAACCGTCACCCTGGTAGTAAAAATTCGTTTTAGGCTTATCCTGTTTTATTCTCTATAAGAATGTTTTTGAGAAAATGTCGTATAGTATGATTCTAACGTGGAGTAGATATATGCGGTACAGATAACTTTGAATTAGTTGCTTGGATTGGAAATGAAATGAAGCATCAAGGTTGGGACTTCCTATTAAGTACATAGATACCTGTGCCTCTATAAGTACAGGTTGTTATATGTAGAATAAAGAAAGCAAATTTATAAAAAATTATCTAAGGAAAGAATTTTTACCAATACGTGTATTCTTTATTTAAATCCGAACAACAATTCTAGGCATTTCGGTGGTAGATTTTGGCGGGCGCGCCATTTTTCTGCGGCGGTGTTGGCATTAAACATTCAGCGTAATGTTGCCAGGCGAAGCATGGCGCTATTACGCGGATCTATGGCAAGCGGAGTCTGATCTATCGGCCATATTGCGATTGGTAAGTAAACGGATGGCTGGTTAATGGCCATTGGTTCGGATTAGACTACAGATTTATGAGTCAATAATGTAGGTAATATTGATAATAAAATTATCACATTCCGTACCTACCAGTGGCGTGGCGTAAGAGATATCCTTGGGCAAGCCGGTGCAGATTTGGCGTACATTTTCCTTAAGAGCTGTAGAATAAGGTGCTCAAATGCCTGATATTAGGCAAGCCGGTAGGAATCGACTTCTTTGGACGCCACGCCACTGGTACCTACCGAGTTCATTTTGTATAAAAATTGAGGACTTGGCACTGAAATTGTTAATATCAGCACCAGCCATGGTGTTGTTCTTAGGCTTAAGGCCAACAGTCATTCAGCGAAAGATGAATCTTTTTTCAAACATATGAAGCATACAAGATGAAACATGCTTTTTGTACATATGTCTACTTGTCTAGTGTTAAAATCCGCCCAGTTTGTTTGTCCTACATTACACATTATTCATATATTTATTTTTTGCTAATAAACTTCAACATTAATGACAGTAATTGCGTATAAAACAACCATTCCGTGGCCCCGTGTTAACAACAGTGCCTCAATTTGTAATCAAAAAGTAACCACAGAGAACATAAACAGCACAGATAAAACAAACGAAAGTTCATTTACAGGCAGATTGACAATGGTTGTAAAGGCAAGAAGCGCGGGAAATGGCCAGTCGGGAATTAGCAATAAAAACTTTTTTACAATCGACAAAATTAGAGAAGGGGAGTGTCGATAAAAATAGATTTTCAGTTAGGTATTTTTACTGCTTCTTTGTCCACTGGTAATTTAAAAATGAATGTAGAGTTTTTCTACATAGGTTTTGTCTTTGAGCCTGTCAAGCTATAATCCTATAAACTTCGTTTTTGTTTATAGCCGACCGGTGGTTGGTATCTGGTTTGGTCCTGCCTGAGCAACAACAAGTACATACCTTACCTACATCACTCCGACCTTGCTCGGGCTCAGCTAAGTTTCTTGCCGGAGTCTTCTTAGCTGGGCTAGGTTTAGCGAACCGGCAACTAAAACTCCCATTAGTTCGATACACACGTTCACATAAGGACAGGTTGATCCGCTTCATCCTTCCCGCTGGTCCGCTGCTCACTCTGAGCAATCAGCGAAAAGTCAAGGTGGCACTGGCCACCTTATCCTACGAGTCTTAAAAAATATGCTAAGTTGCTCTGGCTTACCCTGGGGAAAAAGTTTGACGTCACACCATTGAGAGGTACCGACATAAACTTTAAAACAATATCGACACGCCTCAGCATCGATAGCCCCGTCCCTAGCGCTCGGCAATAATTCTCGCCGTCTCATTTGCATTTCTTTATTGGATCCGGTGAAATTGAGAAAAATTCGCGCGCTTTTAATTACTACACGACATTTACATTAATTCGGAACGAATTTGTTTATGTCGCGTTTAATTTCATTTGGTATTAAATATACCAAACCGTACCTGCTTATTTGTAAACTGGTTTGGTATAAGTTGCCAGGATGAAATTTAGTCTTCTTCAATACAATGTATGATGTATTTTAATAGGTTAAGCTTGACATGAGAATATTAGTCATAATACAATGAAATATTGCGACGTAGATAAATCAACTTTTAGAATACACTATTTTGTGTAATATTACAAGACATGGGACTACCACCTATAAAACTACCAGTAGCGTGGCGTCCAAAGAACTCGATTCCCACCGGCTTGCCTAATATCAGGCATTTGAGCACCTTATTCTACAGTTCTTAAGGAAAATGTACACCAAATCTGCACCGGCTTGCCCAGGGATATCTATTACGCCACGCCACTGAAAGTTACATAGCTACTAAATAGGTAGTTAGAAAACCTACCATAAAACTAACAAACTAGCAATTAATTATAAAACTTCTAATGTAACTGGGAAAAGTGGTGAAGAAACTAAGAACGAGTGTAAAGTCAGAACGTAAGTCGATGAATATGTGACTCTGAAAGCAATTTACCCATTTTGCGTTTTAGAGAATATTCATACATAAGTACCTATAAATTGACTGCACACGTATCTACTGTAGAAATGTAAGTAAAGGTAGCGGTATTGGTTCGCCTACTTTGTTTACAGATTTACCATTGACTTTTCAGAAAAATTATAAAACCCAACTTAACGAATTCTAAGTGACTTGCGTAAAGGATTATTACCTAATGTTTTTCGTTTAAGCCGGATGAAAATTAAAAACTAGGTCATAAAACAAAATACATTGGGACAAATAAAATAATGACAAACCAACGATTATATACCTTACCTAAAATAAAACTATTCCTTGAAAATAAAATTTTTATTCTAACTCAATAATCATCGATGCTTTGCATATAGACCCATAAATAATAGAGTGAACCGTCAAATGAGACCTTAAATCATGATATTGTCAGGGGTGGCGCGTCGGCATCTTGGCGCGGCCATAAAAATACTTGCACGCCGACGGCGGGGGCAACCCTATAAAACAGAGTTATTAGAAATTGTTCGAGTTTAAAGCGTAAGTATTTAAGATTAAATGCCTTTTCATTATCTATACGTAAAAACGCTCCTTAGAACTTCTTTGTTTTAAGGTATCTAAGTAATTGTAATAATATCAATATTGTTTATGGTAGATGTTAGAGGTATCTATCTACCTACTCATATGTAGGAAAGTCTACCTACCTTAACTACTGTTATATAGGTTGAGTAGTCCAAATGACTTAGTATCTAAAGCTGAGTGTAGTTAAATGAACTGCATTTATTGATTTTCATAAAAAAATCTCGCAGTAAGTTTCTTAATTAGGACATTGGGTCAAATGCTATTTTGCTAGGTATTTATCTTTCAGCTATAGGAGTTACAAAAACAATCATACATCTACTTTATAAAATGGGATATAATTCCAATTAACAAATATTTTTTTGTATTGCTCAAATAAAAATTTAACAGCATTTAAATGTGGCTCACGGTCACGATCCGTCACACGAAAACAAATCGTTCTTATTTGACATTGTCACGTGCCATCGGGTTCGTAGTGACGCCTTGCAAAATATTCCGCAATCACGATAATCTAATTAGGTATAATGGACTAAATAAAACTGCGAACTTCTCACTCCATACGTCGCCTCTGTGGAGTGTATTGAATCGACAGGACCCAAACCGCATTACAGATGGGGTAAATTGCAAGTTTGCAAACAAGTATATTCAGATGTATTAACCATTGAAATGCGGCGTCACGTGATGTAGAGGCTGGCACGACGTGCGGACGTGTCCACCGCGGCACGTCACGTTCCGGGATCGATGCGGGAGCGTGCCGTGCGGTCTTTATGGCCAGACTGATACAAGGCTTGTTTGACTTCGGACACCCTGGATAACCATTTGAGACTACCGCGTACAACAGGATCTTACCTTCATACTACTCTTTCTAAATTCTTACTTTGGCTTTACATTCTAAGATTTTTCATAGTTTCGACGTTATAGGTAATTATAATGTGTTAAATCACAACCTTGTTTCGTAATAGGATTAAAAACTTGAAAGTGGACATTTTCTTTATTGGCCGATCATTTAATACTGAAATCAGTTGTTAATGTTAGTTAAGTGAAATAAATAAATAAAAAAACAAAATAATCAATTCAATTAGTTTTCCCATTACGTTAGAAAGACATCAACATTCACGATCCACAGAGTTCAATTGTAAAGCGAGTATTTGGCTAAAAAAACAACGTGCAAATGGCCCCACGTTGGGCGCCAGTTAAGCCCGACTGTTCTTGTATTATTATATTTATTATGTTATGTCTTCTTGGCTTTGATTCCATCAAGATCCGTACATTTAACCTTAAAACTAAACATGTACACTATTAACGGCAAACTTGAACTTCCTAATGCGTAACTTTTCCATTACTAATCATGGGGCAGGGTCGCAACGGGAGCGATTCCGGTCACGTCGCCAGGACGTGGGCGCGTCGTCGAACGTAGTGCAGGGGTTAGCTTAATATAGCCGACTTTTGAGAAGCGAGGTTGGGATGAACATATAGCATTGCATTGTACCTGTGACAACGAGCAACAAAGGTTAACAGAAATAAGATCAAGAAGTAAATTTGAAAAAATATCGTAACCGATTCAAAAGACTAAATAGTGTGGGACCCAATTGTAAAAAAGTCTTCAAATAACGATTTTCGTGTGACTCATCTCCGCCATACGAACTACTGGTATGTACTTATTTGGCATATTTTCTTGAACATAAAAAGTGCGGTAGTCACTTCCTAGGGGTATGGAGGGGGTAGCTATTACGTAACAAAGATGGCGACCGGGCCTATTTTACTTACGCTATGTTTAGATAACTACTGGGCCGATTTACTCAAATAGGGTGTCAAATGAAAGATAATTAAATGAACATTACTTTATTCTAAAAATTCAATACTGTAAACCTAAAACCAAATGAAATATTTTCAAAAAACTACAATTTGTAAGATCAAACTTTTTTTAACATGTGAAAAACTCGGAAACCGTTAGGATTATGGAAATTTAGACTATTTTAAAAAAAATAGGTACATTTATCACCTTTCGAATAAACTTTAAATCATTAAAATCGAGCTATAAACAACGGAACTGCAGTCGTCTAAGTGAGCGTGGGTAGCGCCGAACTGACTGTGGTACTTCGATTTTGGTACGAATAATCTTGTAAATAACGTAACAAAACGGGTACAATCACAGCAAAATAAAAAAGTATTATGGGTGCTTGACTAAATGTCATAGAGGTTTGCAAGACAAAGAGAGTGGCATTTGTTTTTTTTCTTCAAGATGGCGACTTCAATATGGTGGCTGATTTTCAAATTAGTCCGAGGAGGCCGAAATTCAGTATGGGGGGGTTTTTGAAGCCTACGAGTCTGAATCTGAATTCAGAATTTTTTCGTTCATACAAAAAAATTTTTTTTTCATACAACTAAAAAAAGTCAATTTTGCGAGCCCGAAGGGCGAGCTTCAGGGTGCGAGGCCGAGCCCCCGCGGAGGGCCGCAGGCCCGACGCGTCGCCCCTTGGCAAGCTCTCCTCATCCCCAAGTAACCTAAAGCGAGGCCGAAGGCCGAGCTCCGCGTAGGGCCGAAGGCCCGAAGTGTCCGAATAGTCCCAATTTTCTCTATATCCAAGTATATTTAAGCTCACCCGAGGGCCGCAGGCCCTCGGGCGAGTGTCAGCGATGCGAGGCCGAAGGCCGAGCTCCGCGTAGCACCGAACGTGCGGAGCGTCACAGCGCCGCTCCCAATTACGCGAGCCCAAGGGCCGCAGGCCCGAAGGGCGAGCCCACCCAGATCCTTACTACCCTCACAGTATCTTATAGCTCTCCTGAGGACGGCAGGCCCTCGGGGGAGCGTCAGTGACGCGAGGCCGAAGGCCGCGCTCCGCGTAGCACCGAAGGTGCGGAGCGTCACAGCACCGCTCCCACTTACGCGAGTCCAAGGGCCGCAGGCCCGAAGGGCGAGCCCACCCAGATCCTTACTACCCTCATAGTATCTTATAGCTCTTCCGAGGGCCGCAGGCCCCCGGGGGAGCACCAGCGACGCGAGGCCGAAGGCGGAGCTCCGCATAGCACCGAAGATGCGGAGCGTCACAGTGCCGCTCCCACTTATGCGAGCCCAAGGGCCGCAGGCCCGAAGGACGAGCTCACCCAGATCCTTACTAATCCCCAAGTGTCTTTCAGCTCACCCGAGGGCCCCTTCGGTGCTACGCGGAGCTCGGCCTTCGGCCTCGCGTCGCATACGCTCCCCCGAGGGCCTGCAGCCCTCGGGAGAGCTATAAGATACTTAGGGGGTAGTAAGGATCTAGGTGGGCTCGCCCTTCGAGCCTGCGGCCCTTGGACTCGCGTAAGTGGGAGCGGAGCTGTGACGCTCCGCACCTTCGGTGCTACGCGGAGCTCGGCCTTCGGCCTCGCGTCACTGACACTCCCCCGAGGGCCTGCCGTCCTCGGGAGAGCTATAAGATACTGTGAGGGTAGTAAGGATCTGGGTGGGCTCGCCCTTCGGGCTTGCGGCCCTTGGGCTCCCGTAATTGGGAGCGGCGCTGTGATGCTCCGCACCTTCGGTGCCACGCGGAGCTCGGCCTTCGGCCTTGCATCGCTGACACTCCCCCGAGGGCCTGCGGCCCTCGGGTGAGCTTAAATATACTTGGATATAGAGAAAATTGGGAATATTCGGACGCTTCGGGCCTTCGGCCCTACGCGGAGCTCGGCCTTCGGCCTCGCTCGCTAGGTTACTCGGGGATGAGGAGAGTTTGCCAAGGTGACGACGCGTCGGGTCTGCGGCCCTCCGCGGGGGCTCGTCCTTGTACCCTGAAGCTCACCCTTCGGGCTCGCAAAATTTACTTTTTTTAGTTGTATGAAAAAAAATATTTTTTGTATGAACGAAAAAATTCTGAATTCAGATTCAGACTCGTAGGCCCCAAAAACCCCCCATACTGAATTTCGGCCCCCTCGGACTAATTTGAAAATCAGCCGCCATATTGAAGTCGCCATCTTGAAAAAAAAAACAAATGCCACTCTCTTTGTCTTGCAAACCTCTATGACATTTAGTCAAGCACCCATAATACTTTTTTATTTTGCTGTGATTGTACCCGTTTTGTTACGTTATTTACAAGATTATTCGTACCAAAATCGAAGTACCATAGTCAGTTCGGCGCTACCCACGCTCACTTAGACGACTGCAGTTCCGTTATTTATAGCTCGACTTTAATGATTTAAAGTTTATTCGAAAGGTGATAAATGTACCTATTTTTTTTAAAATAGTCTAAATTTCCATAATCCTAACGGTTTCCGAGTTTTTCACATGTTAAAAAAAGTTTGATTTTACAAATTGCAGTTTTTTGAAAATATTTCATTTGGTTTTAGGTTTACAGTATTGAATTCTTAGAATATAATAATGTTCATTTAATTATCTTTCATTTGACACCCTATTTGAGTAAATCGGCCCAGTAGTTATCTAAACATAGCGTAAATAGAATAGGCCCGGCCGCCATCTTTGTTCCGTCATAGCTACCCCCTCCATACCCCTAGGAAGTGACTACCGCACTTTTTATATTCAGGAAAGTATGCCGAATAAGTACATACCAGTTGTCCGTATGGCGGAGGTAAGTCCCACGGAAATGAATTTTATTCTCATTGGGTCCCAGACTAAAATATAAACACTTAAATTAAAATAATTCGGATAAATCTTAATCCACAAATTCCCCTACAATGAACACATGCAGCCTTGCAAGAAAATCTAAATTACTCCACTGATGTGTTAGGTACATATACTAGTAGATTATCTTTCGATAGGTACTGATATGACTTACCTTTTTAAGATCTTTTTAAACCGTAAGTCTTTTTTCATTAATTTTGAGTATCGAGAATGGCAATGAATGCCTCATCAACCTGAAAGTGTACAGAAAGCTGTACAAATGTTTGCCTGTACGACATACATGGCTACAAACACGACGAGGCATGTCCTACGTGACAGGCATATGTGTATCAGGCGCAAGATGACAGCATATATTCTGCTATGAAAGCGGCGTTTCCCTGGTTATAATCTAATCGGTATGTGTGATTAATAAAGAAGCGGGGGAAATATCAACTACACTGCAACATACGTTGATTTAATATGAAGATGTTAATATATCTAAATTTAGAAACGGTACCTATACAAAATTGATAATTAAAACAAAAACAATTTACAGCCACTATCAGACAGGATAGATGCATTTGACGAAAGAATAATTTTCTTAAATATTTTGTTTCGGTGTATATTTCAAGTAACTTTACGATCTGTTAACTCAACACTTCGTCTAAAAGACGCAAGTTAACTAATACTACAGGTAATGTCACACTTTAAAACTTACCTCGAACTTAACACGGAAGGCTTCCCATATGCTCGGAGGCTTCTAATGGGGTTATTACTATGCGCCCCGCGAACCCAGGTATGGGGGAAGGGGGTTTATTTTTTATTTCATTACCACCCCTAAGTAGGTGATAGTGCCCCCTAACGGGCCAGTCTTAGGGTATTGGGAAGTTTGGGGTGAGTTTTTAGGAAGTTTTCAGAGTCGATTTAATCAAAAAATGCACGGAATTTGATTTGTCTTTTTAACCGACTTTCAAAGGTCGTCTTATTGCAACCAAATCAAAATCTGATGATGGGATCTTGGAGAAATCGACGGAACTCTTCAAATATTATAGGCACACATATAGCGATTTAGGTATTGTTCATAGTTTGAAAGACTGTCCAGTTTATGTTCACACCTTATCTCATTAGAGTAAGGAAGACATTTCCTATACTTCTGGCCTGTAATTACTGCATAAATCGCTAACAAGGCAGTTGTCAATTACGTATGCGAAGTACGTTATGAGGATTAGGCATTGAACGTTATAATAATTATCCCAAACGTACAGGAAAGATAACTGAATTATATAAAAAAAACCGGACATGTGCGAGTCGGACTCGCACACCAAGGGTTCCGTACAAATACCTTTAATTAAAGACTATATTTTTTATGATTTAATTACAAATGTATAGTTTTCGGATTTTTCCCTATAGGTACTTGTAGTATAAAACGGTATTACTTGCCAAATTTCATAGGTCTAGGTCAACGGAAAGTACACGATAAATGTTGACCCTTGAGAGTGTCGCAATATACGTGTTTGTGGTATAAACGGTCAATTTTTTTTTACGAATACTTAGAAGTTATATTTTATCACAGCTTCAAGGGACTGTAGACCTGAGTATATAATTTTATTTTCAACTCGATACCTCCACGCGTTCCCGAAATAAACCTAGAGGTTTGTCAGATATGGACAGACGGACAGATTGATGGACGACAAAGTGATCCTATAAAGGTTCCGTTTTTCCTTTTGAGTACAGAACCCTAAAAAATGTAAACTAGGGCCGCAAATATACGGGATTTAATTCGTTTAAGTTGTTTTATTACAATGAGTAATAATCGCGGAAACCAAAGACAATATTATATAAAAAAATGTTGTCATACAAGCTTAATGATCCCAAAAAGTAATAAAAAGAAGATATCAAAAAACTGTACCCAACTAAGAAGTCGGAACAGATTGTTTTGCGACAGGCGGACGGACCCTGGGCAGTTTTTGCGATATTAAAAAGCGCAGTAAGCACAATACAATTACAGTGACGTGTGGACACACGCGTTGGGCCAGGAGAGTAGCGAGTTAGCTTGGGGGTTCCAGTATTATAAACGAGTGACGAGTGAGCGTCTTTCTTCATAGAAGCTTGCTTACTTTCCAGGAATATAGTATTTATCTCTATTTCGGGGAACAGTTTTCTTTATGTATGAAGTTGAAGTAATACATCTATTTATATTCCGTACCTAATTTATGGTATTAGTAAGTAGTTTAAGCACTGTCCGACTTGTATAAGATCATTGGATTTTAAGGGCTTCCATAATTTTATACAAACAAATGAATGAGATGGATAGCATCCTATATTATTTTTCGTACTATAGGTTCAGGTTTCTCCTGTTTACTAGTCGATTTTAGACTGTATTGCCAATTTTTTTATCGATTATTATTACCTAAGTGCGAGACTCTCATGTACATATACATATATAACAACTCATATATCAATATTTTTTATCAGGTATAATATGTTATGTATTTGCTACTGCATACAATAATATCCCAGTACATTTAGAAAAATCGGAATTTATTGGAATAAGCGACCATGAATTATCTGTTCAATGTTATGCAAATTAATTTTCACATCCGCAATTTAGTTTTGCTTAAACTCTCTGTGCATGCCGCTGGCGCTGTGGCCCGCTAATGGGCACACTAGGGTGTGTAATGGCAGACATTCCTCGCGCCTCGTAAATCATAACTAATCCGTCTTGGACTCGGAGTTAGGGCGATGACTCCGTATTGATTATAGTCTAGTCTACATAGGTTTATGTATAGGTGGTCTATCTACAATAGACAGTGGCGCAGCTCTATGTGTTAAGTCTTGGTCTAATCAAAACCAGACCTTTGTTCGAGTGGGAGTCTCTGGCGATTTTAGGGCTGGGTCTTTTTTCGCACAGAGGCTGAGCCTGGCGATTCAACGAGGCAACGCCGCGAGCATTCTTGGCTCTTTGCCCAGGACGGGTGAATTGCAGGGGTTTAATGTGTTTTGGTAGTTAAGTTTAAGATTGGTATTAGATGAATTTTAGTTTTTAAGAATTAGTAGTAAGGTGTTAAGTTAAGGAGCTGTCTTAGTTTTAAGGATCTTTTGTAATTATGACATCCCTGTCAAGTCTAGGTCTTGTATAATTATTTAAAATTATAATGTAGGAAATTATTTGTCATTTTTTTTCCTCTGAAACCATTGACTTTTCGGGATGAACATTACATTCCATAGAACCCATTAGGCTAGGTTAGATTTGTTTTATAAATATAGGTGTCATATAAAAACTAATTATGCCAAACGTTGCATTATGACCAACTGTATACAACCCGATATGGACCTGTTGAATTTACTACTTTTTTTGCGTCCAATAGGTACTAAATAATAAGGAAAGGATTTTTTTTGCACATAACGAAGCTTTAAAAAAAGGCCCTAAATAATACAACTTATAGAATCTTTATTATAAGACTTACTGTACAATATACAGGGAGATTCAGGAGACGTGAGCAGGATCAACCCTATGGATTCAGTAAACTATAAGTATTAGTTAGATTAACGTTTATTTTTTTGGTGTTGAATACGTAAAGTTTTGAATTATTTACGACTGTCAGGGCCTTACCACACTTGCAATTTGCAGGCGAACTGCGGGCGAGTCTCCATACAAATCCACTCGCTGCGAGTTCGCCGCGAGCGACATTTTTATGGAACTTCGCCCGCAGCTCGCTCGCAAATGGCAAGTGTGATAAGGCTCTCATGGTCAATCTACAGTTAGAATTCTTTCGCCAAGTAACAATACTATTTGCTTTACCTGTGAATGTTTTTAAACGTTGACGTTGACAAAATGACAATGACAATTTACTTTCTTGATAATCAAAGTGCTGTCATAACAGTGAAAAAGGTTTTATCTTACTTTTAGAGTGACCATAGAGAATTAAATTTTATATTGAGCAAAAAGTAAAAAGGACAAAAGATGTGGGTGATTCACTTAAATAAGATGGTAAACCATCCATTAAGTCCGTAAGGTTGGTTTCGCTCACGTCTCCCGAATCATCCCCTGTATACATATAATAAATGGTTATCAATAATTCCATAAATTAGATATTCTAGGTCCACCAGCAATAATTTATGATGAAAAAGGGCACGTAATAGTATACATTACACAACTAGGATGGTAAAATAAAGAAAGGCCGAGATTGTAGATATGCGATCGAGGGCTTTCTTTATAACTTCCCGTGTTGTGTACATCATGTTATGTCTACACTTGGCCAGAAAGCGGCTTTTTTCGTACGCGTAGCGTGTGGTAAAAGCCACTTTATAGCCAGGTGTGGCATAAATATATTTTTTCTACTCCCGTAGATTTAGAAGTCTGTGGCTGCTAGCAGTATCTTTTTGCGACTATAAAGACACATGTGCTTTTATGGGGAATAGAGTATATATAGATTTCTCTAAACTCATATTATGTTTGTGACCAAGTAAAAGACAGATAAAAGTACAGGAGTAGAAAAAATACTATAACCTCACTCTATTCCTATATTCTCGGCATGCCCCGTTGACATGACTACTAGCACGATATTTGCGAATACACGTAAACCTGCTCTTTGCTGAAGATGGCATTAAAAACATTCCAGGAATTTTTGATCCAATCTGATACTTTTTGAAATTCCCTAAACCCTCCAAATCCTTCGACTGACATCTATAAATAAATCCGTCGCAATAAGAAATCGATCGCCAATTGGCATCTTCGTCAGGGCTTAATAAGTTTCTGCTTACTCTTGGATCATCACACAGTTTTTATCCTTCTTCAATGCGTTGTTATCAAAAGTCAACAACTATCAATCCAAAACCTACCTTACCCAAAGATAATAAAACATAAATCACCGTGAAGCTTTATTAGAACAGACTAACCTTAAACTATTATTATTTTGAACTTTGTGACATTGATGATAAGGTTCATTTTGAGTTGTGAAAGGCAACTTCAAAGGACCCAGGACAAGTGGAGCGACGGCTTCTTACCTGTAGTTCCGACTCACTTATTTTGTCCATACTAAGACAATGTATGCGATGAATTCGCAGTTCGGTGTAAAAACACTCTCGCGAGTATAGGGCTGGCACGAGCGACCACGACGCGTCTTTTTTTCTTCATCCAAAGATTTTTCCTATTGATATAATAGGTAGAGTAATTAGATATATCCATGATGTAAGTCTATACTCAACATCGTTCGTTTGCAAATCTACCACAACACTTTACATTCTGCATTTTGATCTACTTATTTCAAAGTTGTTGAGCGCTTTAAAATCTTTTTCTTGAGAAACGCTATTCATTTCGACCACATTTCGACATATGAAAACTATAAGTCGTTGTACCTAGTAGCTTGGGCAAGCCGGTGCAGATTTGGCTTACATTTTCCTTAAGAGGAAACAGTAAGGCCGAGAGAATTGAAAATTAGGTATTTGTAAAATGTGTCGCTATCCCGCACTGCCCGCCTCTCCCCCGCAGAGCGCGATAGAGACAACTGCAGCTTGGACCGAAAATACCTTTTAAAATTTCATGAAAACAACGTTTCGTAGTCCCCTGATTTCTTCCCCAAAACTTAACCTATTTAACTAATTTTTTCATTAAACATTACAGAAAGGCTTTGGCCGTGTTCCTATGTTTTCTTTTTTTTTAATAATCTAGTCAAATTTGTTTTCTGGATGTGTGAACACAGCGGAAAATCTGGCATTTTTTAGGTTTTTGAAGGTTAATATCTCTTTTGAGAATCAATTTATCGTAAAAAGGAAAACATAGGAACATATCAATAGTAGCCATAGATTTTTGGACAAAAAATTATTGCTCTACTGGCATTAACCAGGGAGGAAACAGGGGACTACGTTTGTATGGAAAAACTGCCCTCCTGTTTCCTCTTAAGAGCAGTAGAGTAAGGTGGTCAAATGCCTGATATTAGGCAAGCCGGTAGGAATCGAGTTCTTCGGACGCCACGCCACTGGTACCTAGTGGCCAAAGATTGTCTGGAAGAGATTTTCTACTGGTCCGATTTTTGCAACAGTCAGTAAGGCTTGCAAGATTGTCAGGCTTAAAAAAAAGGGAGAGATTCTTAGAGCTTTTATTTTCATCCGCCGGTTTATAATATCTTGTATATTTTAGGATCTCTGTAATTTTTTTGTTTGCAATAATGTATTGCGTATTGTAGGTCGCTTTAAATTATTATTATATTATATATTTTTACTTACCGATATGATTTACTAACCCACTTTAGAGCTTTTCTCCAATGTTGGAAAGTAAAAGTTTAAAAAAGTTGATAGTAAAGAATACAGTGCCATCCCTATGTCGAATAATTTCCAAGACAGCTCTGCAGTAGTGTGCGTTGTAGGTACTTTACAGCATTTATACTATTGTCTTGTCTTCCTGACGCCTAATAAATCACGTTAGCCTACCTTACCATCCATTTCTGACACCGCGCCTATCACACCTCTATTACTAACATTTCAAGGACCAAAATTCTGTGACGATCTTTGGAAAAGATACAGTTTGATTGCTGCTGTGAAAAGTGTATGAATAAAATGTAATTAAACTTTTTTCTACGATAGCATTTTTGTTGTTCGCTGTCTTTAGTGTTAAGTATTCTGTTAACTTTTTATTATTCTTAAAAGTAATTTTATCACTTAGGTATAGGTTAATCGTACATCGTACGCGTAGAAAAAAAATCTCGACTATTTTTAAGAGAGTTCACTGAGGGTACGCTAAAAACTACTGATAGGCCAATTATTCTAAATTCTAACTACTCAAACTTGTTATATGTATAACCAAAAAGTGAAGCTGGTCTGAGGTTGCTACAGCTAATGCTAATTTCAGTGTTTCCTTTTGGTTGACAAAATTTATTGTTAAAATTTCAACCTTGAGACGTCCACTGCAGAACATAGGTCGTCCCTAAAGACGTCTACAACGAACGCGTAACGCACACACACACACACACACACACACACACACACACACACACACACACACACACACACACACACCCACCCACCCACCCACACACACACACACACACACACACACACACACACACACACACACACACACACACACACACACACATACATACACACATTTTTTACCTCCATTGGCTTCCAGTGACCTTAACCAGGTCGTCAGCCCGTCTTGTGGAAGGGCGACCCACGCTGCGTCTTCCAGTTCATGAAAAAAACAGAAAAAAGTTGCTATATATTTTACGTCAGGCCATAAAGTGGCAACAACCGCCCGCTACTCGTGCGGGAAAGCCCACATCATTGCCTGGGGGTGGGGGAAACGTAAAATTTTGTACTTACCACGGGCGGTCATAAAGAAAGTCTCAGATCGCATATTTATCGTCCTTGTCTGCATATTTGTCAAATACCTGCGACGTGAGACATTCTTTGTTTTACCGCCCTAGGTACTATAATGACGTCCATTGGGTATACATTATCAATTTTACGTCACACCTGGCCATAAAATGCCATAACCATCCGCTACGCGTGCAGAAAATCCCACTTCATAGCCTGGGGGACACGTAAAATTTTGTACTTATCACGGGCGGTATTAAAGAAAGCCTCAGATCGCATATTTATCGCCCTTGCCTTCGGCTCGGGCATCAAATACCTGCAATCTGAGACATTCTTTGCTTTACCGTCCTAGGTGAGTAATGTACAATATCATGTCTCGCAAGTAACTTGTAACTACTTCTCAATTAAACTACCGCAAAGATAAGGTAAACGAATTTTGTTCAATAAAAATCTCAAACGTAAGGCATTTATCATTATCGCACACGTACTCGTATGAGTTCTTATGACTCCTGAGAGAGATGTTCCGGGTTCAATCCTATGCGGGCCCTCGTAAATAACTCAATGCCAAACGGCAAAGCGGCGTAAGTGAGAAAATGATAAATATTTTAATTGAAAGCGCTTTTTGTCCGTTTTCACGGTTAGCGCCTTCTTAGGGCATTGCGAGAGGTAAAAAGTCGAAATTAAATTATCTTTGCCATATGGAATAGCGAGGTGTTTGCCTCATTTTTAGGCAAAAAAGTACTTAGTGGTTATTTGGGTTTGTGCGTGCAATACGTGCATTCTGCACGGTCTTTTCGAGCTTATTAATATGATACGCCAAGATATGCTATCGTTTTTGTTTTTGGTCCTGATAAGTATAGGTAGGTCTTATTGTAAGAACTTACCACCTCTTTCTGTCCAAAAATGGCGAAACCCAAAGTACCATTGACAGTCTTGTATTGTGATAAAATTATTCAATCCTTACAAAAACCTGCCAGCTTGCTACGATCAAACAAAATTTCGCTGTCTTGACTGAATTACTACCGCAAGACTTCTTAATTAATTCCCTTGAATTTAAAGGAATGTGCGTTATTGCAATTTCCATGCGCGGGTAGTATTTCTAGTGCAGTGCCTTCGAATACCATAAATTACATAGACCAAAACCGCGCTCTTTGCGCATTCAGCCACTTCAATTTGTTATTTATGTTCTGGTTTCAGCTGAAGTGGGTCGAATTTTATTTTTGTGTATAAATATTTTTTTTTATAAATAACTCTCGCCGAGTTTCTTACGTCGAACATTCATAAGTATAAAAGTATGGTTATTTTGTGTGGTGCCTAAATAGAAGATTAAAGAAAATTTATTTTAATTTCAGCACTTTTTTTTAAGATTTTCGTAACGAATATAACCAATTATGTTAAGTTTGTTTAGTACTTACTAACCTAAAAAAGTTAACGATTTCAGATACCTATATGTAAATGCCTATGAGGAACGATCATTCCGAGGGTTTGGGTTAAACGTTGATAAGTCATTTGAGCCAAAGTTTCCCTCTGAAAGAATACCCACAAATATATTGTTGATGATATTAGTTACAGAATAATAACATAATTATTTATAAAATCAGTGCAGTTGTTTATGCTACAAGATGCCAGTTGGCACAATAAAAAAAAACAAAACAATGAAACAACATGAACGGCCGATGTACATAGTCAAACCTAATTAGCGAATCGCAATCATAAAACGTCGTTATCGGTATTCTTCGGTGATTATAATAAATCCAGCGGCCGTCGAGGTTTTTGTAGACCATTGAGTCTTATTCTTATAAGGAAGCGAGCTCGTACGGTCGGCCTACGAAAATGTTGACCGCTTTAGCACTTTGTTATATTATGTAATAACCGTCCTGAAGGCCTTTAACGACAGGTAAAGAGGTATTTTAAAATGATAAGTAGGTTTATATTTACGCGGGTTAGTTTTCCGCAACTAGACTGTGCCAAGTAATCAGTACCTACCTAAATCAGTATATATGCAGGTAAATATTTACGCACATATGATAGCTAGACCATAGCACTTGTTTTTATAATGACCAGAATACCTTATGTTTATTCAATATTTATCAGTATCGTATAAAAATTAATCAAACCTTGGGTTTTGTACTGATAAAAGGGCGTATATGTATGTACACTCTTCAACGTAGCACACAAGCTGTATAAGCCACATACAACCTTTAAGAACACCTTCAATTTAACCACTATAAGGGCTATATAAGCTATTTTACAGCTTGCGTGTTACTTGAGTTACCAACTGTACCGTACCTACCATCCTTGGGCAAGCCAGTGCAGATTTGCCGTAGGTACATTTTCTTTAAGAGCTGTAGAATAAGGTGCTCAAATACTTGATATTAGGCAAGCCGGTAGGAATCGAGTTCTTTGGATGCCACGCTACTGGTACCTACATACCTATATTAACGGTAATTCTCTTTCCTGCTGCACACACACACTCACACACACACACACACGCACACACACACACACACACACTTCGCGACGCATGCGCTGGTTGACTATTACTTTTCTTTGTATTCACTCAGTCTTGTTTGTTTTTATTAGTAGTCAAGTGTTTCACATATCGCACTCCAGGGCCCCAAGATACAGGCTCAGCCTAGTTTGAGGTCCGCCAGGTATCAACGTTTATGTATATTTCTTTGTTGATAAGCAAATAAACTATTTTGTATTTTTGTATTTGTATTATACATTATCAAGGTATGGGAATTAATATAAAGTAGGTACAAATATTTAGTATTAGGACAATTTTTCGCCAATTCAGGTTTTTCAAATTGACTCAAGTGTAGGTACTTTGCCATCAAAAGAAGTAGACTAAGGTGGTCGAATGTTTTAAAATAGAGAAGTCGGTGGTATTCAGGTTCTGATTAGATTCTGATGTCAGCCATTGGTGCTAAATTGTATTCTTCGCGGTCATCAACTATAACCTTGTAAATAAGATAGGATTGAAAAATCCGAATAGACTTGCATCTCAATGCTTGCATCTGAGGAAATTATTTTGCTGACTACCGTACCACAAAGTACCTATACGGTATACCATATTTTATGGTGAACTACCATTAAATACTATGTTGCTTACTAGATAAAGGAATGCTGAACTAGCCAATGTATTGTCCACTTCAAGCGTTAACTTGCGATTTCTGCGAATGATTCTTATAGTGGCACTTCATTGCTCGTTGTACCTTGGTTAATAAGGGCTTTCAAAGCATTGCACTTTTATTTAGAACAAAAGCAAAACCGCACAAGACGTGTTTGAATTAGTACTAAGCTAAGCATAAAGAGGTGTCAACGAATATGTGCTGCGTTTATAAAGTGTATAAATAATTACGGATCCTGTAATGCCGCGAACGCGCCACGTTTCTTCACCCCGCAACTAAGCAGCCCGTTGAATATTGATTTTCTTATCAATCAAGCCATAAAATAAGAGCAGCATTCTTACACAGCCTGCTCGGAACTTCTAAAAACTACCTTAGTACTTGGTGCTACAACATTTTTCACACCTACGAGTATCAATCATCAGAATGCATAAAACCGAGCATATTATTTGGAGGGCATTTCAAGTCATTGTAGTGCTTTTTCCTCTAACTCGAAACGCGCGCGGCATCCCAGCGATCCGAGGCATCGATGCGCTATCGATCGAGAGCCATTGAAACACAATGTCATATACAAGTAATTGTATATAATTGGGATTTCTCAAGAACAATGACACGAAATTACTGTTTGAGTGAAATAATTGCGATGTTTTTTGCATTTGCGATCGCTTTGTGAGCGCCGGGCGATTGTTCATTCGATTTCGTTGGTAATTGCCGTTGTTGCCATTGAGGTTTGGACACGATGTAATATGTATTTATACTCATACATACATACATACGCAACACAACATTCTGTATAATTGTCGTGGTTTACGATTGTAAACTCCGGTAGATTGCGGTAATGTAGTTTTGAGGCATTTTAAAAATTTATGAACTTATTGATTTAGCGCAGGAAAATTAATTAAATGTTGACGTGTATCATTTATTCCGCTACCACTATATTGGCGGCTTGAGTAGACAGACAGGCACTATTGCAACAAAATAAACACGAGTACCTAACCTACATTACATTTTGCATTCAATGTTGTTAGGTAGTAGGTATTAGCTGGTTTCTAATGCGTTTTTTTGCCTCTACCCTCTGAGATGATGGATTTTTACCCGACTGCGGCGAAGCCCAAAGGAGGGTTATGTGTTTGACCTGTATGTATGTATGTATGTCCGTTCCTGTGTCCGCTCGTAACTACTCAACGGCACATCCGATTTTGATAAATGATACATCATTAGATTCGTCTTGATGGTGCGAGTGTCACTGGGTATGAAGTTCGTTAAAATAAACAAAATGGCGGATTTTATGCAGTTTCAAAGTGCACCGCGGTCGGGTTTTTTTTAGTAAAAATGTGGTTATTATTAATAATATTTTCTTGGTGCTTCCGCTAGAATCTTATTAAATATTATATCCGATATGGGATACGCCGATGTCTAGTTTATCCAATTAGACAAACTTTTATTTCTACTTCGTTATAAAATACTTTAAAATGTAAATAATTCTTAGAGTGCAGTGGTGGGCTTATTTATTTCTATATAACTTCACCGGGATGGTTTGAGTAATCTGCCAACAAATATGAAGACGTCCGAACTAACTTCTGGGGATGATTTTTTCATCATCACCCCAAATGATAAGTTTCGAAATGAGCCATCGAGTTCCTTGCCCCCAAGGCCGCTGTGTCCAGTATTACAGAAAATCAGCGCCCATCCGCTTTTTACAGGCTTATGGTAAACGTAGGAATCTCGCTTTTTGCGTCCAAACGGTTTATGTCAACCCCCCACTCGCAAGCGCTTTTTCCGCTTTATTTAAAGCATTAATGAATAAGAATAGCGCTGGAAAAAGCGTCGGTCTTTGATTTAGTACTCCCTTATCTTGAGATCCAAAAGATAAAACCTACTGCTGCTGTGCAGACTTAAAAGGTGGTGATTTTAGATTTCATTTTGTTATTTATTGGTCGGTGTTCGGCGGTGTGTTTGGTTGTTTTTGTCTAGCTACGAGTTATTGTTTGAATTAGTTTTAATGTGGATGTATTTCATAGAGATTGAATGCTTTTGGTAGTAAAATTTTGGGTCTGGAAAGTGTAAAAGAAAACGTCATCTAAAAAATATAATTTGAATGATAATAGATGATTGTATAATAGACTGTAAGAGATTACTTGTGGGTTATGTATGTAATTTTTTTTTGTTATTTTATAATATCAATGCGTCTGGTGGAGGATGTTTAAATCTTGAGACCATGATGCTAGGCTTTGTCGATCGATAAAACATCCGTCACTCTCACACTTACATACTTGTCAGAATGTAACGGATGCTTTATCGTTTATTTATCGATCGACAAAGCCTATCATAAGTAGAGACCGGATTTGAAGTAGCGATCTCAATATTAAAATGGATATGACTAGTGCAATGTGTTAGGTTATTTAAGGTCTTAATTCTTAGTGTGCATTGTGCAGAAGAAATATTAAAGAAGAAGAACTTAAAAAAATAAACCATTTCAAAAATTAACAAGCGACGTTTTTTATTTATTATTATTATCATCATCATTTTTCCCCAATATTTACAAAAGCTTCCAAAAAGGTATTTACTTTTTTGTTCCGATAAGTTACAAGCTCAAATGGGCCTGGGCTGGACACGTCTGCCGGATGCATCCCGAACGATGGGCCAATATAGCCACCAAATGGATTCCGCGAGATGGCTACAGGAGCAGAGGCAGACCGAAAAGGAGATGGCGGGATGACCTGGACTCATTTCAAGTCGGGTGGCAGGAGCATGCGAGACGAGTGGCTGAAAAAAGGGGAGGCCTTTGCCCAGCAGTGGGACACACAAACAGGCTAGTAAAAAAAACCAGTTACATTATTTTTGTACGTAGAAAAAATTATAAATTATACCAGTCATATTAATATTGAGATCGTTACTTCAAATCCGGTCTCTAATCATAAGCGAACTACTGAAAGAAAGTGTTAAACTGACTACATGTTGATACTTATTAATCTAGTTAGTTAATTGGCTCAATTTTTATAATACAGTGCCAAAACAGCCTGTTTATTTATTTTTGTACGATATATCCATGGCACTTTAGTGATCAGGAAAATATGTTCAATGTAAAGAAGTCACTCTCCTTTACAATTAATTAAGTAAGCAACAGTACACAGGTGCATTTTTCAGTTCAGTGGTTCTGTATGTATATAGCTAGCTCAGTTTTATATTTAATGTATTATACACACTAGACTAGTATCATTAAGGCCAGTAACAGCAATTCGTCACATCTACTTACTTAACTATTTTCTTAGGATAATGCTTTTGTTTTTGTTAACAGCAGGTATTATCTCTGTATCGAGCGATCGGTACTTTTAATGACTTTAATTGGTGCATCAATAAGCCGGGAGTTATCTGATGGCTTTGAGTCGTTTAATTAAAGCGTACATTAATTACGATATAATTACATTGAACAATGGCGCCACCTGTCGCCCGGATGCCGAACTAACGATCGATGTATTGATCGCGGCGCGCGCGCTGTTTGCAGGATTATTAGGATTGATTAGACTCGTTTATAGAAACTACGGATGTAGTAACATTTAACTCTATTAAACACTATTCATAAAAAAATTGAGCTACATGTGGAAAGGACAGAACAGTAACATTGAATGTGCAAAGAAACACATTCAAAACAATATGGCAGCTTTAGACATGTTACCACATGTTAAATTCAGATTTTAATGTTATTAATTATTCTCTAAATGTTTAAATTTAATTAAATTACAAGTTCTTTACATCGTGATTGCCTCACCTTTATTTTTATAACAATGAAAAATATGTAATTGTATAAATTATTTGATTTTCTTTATATAATTTACCTATTAAAATAACCAAAAGAGAAAAAACTTAACACATATTGTTTCCTAAATCGATATTCTTTTTAGAATGTTGTATGTTCTTAGAAATAAATAATAATGTAAATCTATATAGTGTTTTCTAACTTTACTAAAACTTATTTTCTGCCAGTTCCCGTTGACCACGGTTATTATTAAGAGATCGACAATCCGGTCACATGTCTGCGCTCGCGCTGCGTTTTCGAATTGGCAGAAAAAAGCCAATTCACTTCCGCTTGGCGTCATTGTACGAGTGATCGACTATTGCGATTTTTATTTATAAACTATTAGTAATAATTATGGGGCGTAAAATTATGTAAAAAGTTGAGTAATGCATTGTAATTTTTTTTAAGTTTTTAAATAGATTCTTTAGTGGTTAATTTAAAATTGAATCTCGACATTCAATATTAGAATTATTAGGAGACATCAATTTAATAAGAGTTTTAGATTTAGTATAGGTACTTAATTACTTTAGTTTACGATAGTTTATTGTTGTTATTTATTGATTATTACAATGACATTTACGAACGTGACAAAACATAACCTTTGTGTTTGCTTCACTGAAATCTGTAAAATGTATCATACTATACCTACCTACCTTTCTTGGTTTCCAGCAACCGTATAAATAAAAACCTAAAAATAAGGTAAATTTGCAGGTCTTCAATTCACATATGTGTTTATTTACTTATGTTTAAAAAAAAGTTTATCAGTGCCTCTTTTGGCTATTGGTTCTATTGGAACTCTCTTGCTAATACACTTTGTCACTTTCTGGTTTCCCAAGTAATGCAGAATTAAATTAATGAACATTAGTGCCACTAGACTTTAAGTTGAAAAACAACGGGTACACGTGTCACTTCGTCGAGAGATTTTATCCCTCGAGCAAAAAAGGAGTGTTAAAAGTTGGGATTGTGTCTGTCTGCCTGTCGCATCTTAGCTCTCAAACTCGACCACCGGTTTCAATGCGGTTTTTATTAAATAACTAGTTTCCTTGCAGTGGCCTTACCTTCGATGAAGATTTTATTTATCAACTCTAATTGAGTTTTTCCAGATCATAGTTTAGCTAGTCATATAGTTCTTTCCATACAAACTTTACAAAAACCATATATATCGGAGGATATCTTACATTACACAAATCGACCTAATCACCAACTACTCGTAAGCAGTGCTTGTAGGTACGATGGGTACTAGACGATGATATCATGATACATACTTATATCTAGGTATATAAGTATGTATCATGATACCATCGTCTAAATATTTAAATACATATTTAAATAAATAGATAGAAAACATTAATGACTCGTGCTTGTCACACAAATATTTGCCCTTTTTCTACTCCTGCACTTTTATCTGTCTTTTACTTGGTCACGAACACTAATATAAGAATATACATAATATGAGTTCAGAAAAGTCTATACTCTATTCCCCATAACAGCACTAGTGTCGTTATAGTCATATGACGATACTGCTAGCAGCCACAGACTTCTAAATCTAGGTTAAACTTAGGTCAAGGATTAAGCGCTCAATTTTAACTTTACGATAAAAATCTACTTTACGAGAAAAATGCACAACTACCAACTTAACAAACGATTAAATTCCTACGATTTTTAAGAAAAACAAAACTTTCGTCAATATGTCATAATTGCCTTGTTTGGGAGCTGTTTAATTAGGTATGTATTTTATATTTTAAAACCTAGTCGTAGAAAAAGTATTGTATGCAACGTTGTATAATTAAGTCAAAAAAACGCTCATTGCGTCTCTATTTGCGATACTCGCCGCTGTCGCGGCTCGTATCGCAACTCACGCAATTCGCATTTTTGAGCCCACTTATACAACTGTTGCATAAAATACTATTATTATTAATCAAAGTTAAGTTAGTATTAGGTTTCTATTTTTTATACTAAATGACTTATGATGAGTCATATTGTAAATTTTGCGTGAGTTTAGTGTTTTCCGAGTTTGTTTTGTAGGTCTAAATACGTGGGTCCGCGTGGGCACAATGGCGGCTGCGCGCGAGTAAGCCGGCGGCGAAAAACTCGCGCCGCTCTATTGATACGACATTGACGGATTTCGGATCGCACTAGGGCTGTCCGTCTCAAATCTGTGTTATGTTTATTTTTCCATAAACATAAAATTATGAATGATTTTAAAGTTTAATTAATATAATGAGTTATGCCGTTTTATGCCATTATTTGTAAAATAAAAAAGTCTAATTTGAAGTTTTCCTTTTTAATTAACTTCAAAAAAAGGGGGAGGTTCGCAGTTCATCGGAATCTTTTCTGTATATTCACCAATGACTCCAATACTCGATCAAAGGCTGGATCGATTCGGAAAATATTTTTTTTGTTTGAAAAGCTTTCAGTTAGTCCCATTGTAAACAAGTCAGGATCTGACGATGGTTTCTTGGAGAAATATTGTACCATCTATTTCGATTCAGGTGTTTTTTAGGCTTCCTTACCCAAAGGGTTGTTCTAAGCCTCCGCTGTCCATTCTCGTTTTGCTCGCGTGGAGAGGGTTCCGTACGTTCAAAACAATTATACTTTATTGCACAGACTTCTTATAGGTTTTCCTGTAATCTATAGGTGTAGGACTATTTTCCATATTTTTTTCAAATTTCTACGTCTAATAGTTTCGGGGATAAGGAGGGGGGGGGGGGGATAACTTCAAAACTATTTATATCAATAGTTTTGAAGTTATTCCCCCCCCTATATAAAAAAATTATGAAAAAAATGTATTTGAGATTCTCACAGTGAGCCCTTTCATTTAATATGTCACACGACACGATATATTCGCTGACTTTTTTTTTTATTTTCTACTTGTCCCCCCAAAAGTGGGCCCCCTGATTAAAATTTATATATTTTCGTAACATGTCCGTGTTTGGGTCATTAACCTTAATATATGTACCAAATTTCAACTCAATCGGATCAGTACTTTCAGAGCAATTTGGCTGTGACAGACAGACAGACAGACACACGAGTGATCCTATAAGGGTTCCGTTTTTCCTTTTGAGGTACGGGACCCTAAAAATAATAAAAATAAAAGGAGGGTCCCCATACAAGAAACGTGTTTTTTTGGTGATTTTTGCTCGATTTTAATAATGGTAATAGATATACGCTTGATATATTTACAGAATGTGTATTTCTATTGCCGCCATAAGAACAAATAATAAAAACAAAATAAAGTTAAAAATAAAAAACGACCTGTTTTTTGGCGTCTTTTCGCTCTACGGTGGTACGGAACCCTTCGTGTGCGAATCCGACTCGCAGTTTTTATATTTTGAACTTATAGTAATTCGTGCATTTTTGTCGAATAGGTCGTTCGTTTGAAGTCAGCTATCGAATTTTTTTTTTATTTCGAACGAAAAAAAAGCAGCATGTCTTGTTGTTTTCAGCAAACATCTAGAGCACTATTATGTTATTATTAAGTAGTAGTTTTTGATTAACCTTATTAAAGACTCTTATTCTGGCTCGATCAGGGCATTGCAGGCAATTTCAGCCTTAGAGTTTTTTTTGTGGGCTAGATGCCTAGATAATATCTTGCGCGAGAAGTTTGCACCGGTTGCCTACGCGCATGCCACACGCGCTTGTTGATATCAATCGGTATTTGATTTATAGTGTTGATTGGTTTTTGAGCTCTAAGGTTCAGAGAGACATATGTGAGTATGTCTAGTATATAGCGGTCGTGGTTATAAATAGTTTTAAACAAATCATACAGTAGTAAAATGGGTCTGAATGTGAAATTTCGTGCGGATAAATAGTAGTTCATATTAATTGTTAATTTTTTTTAAGTTGTTTGTGCCGCTTGGATATAATTTAGCTGTTGATACACAAATATGTAGGTTATTCAGAAAGTAGGTATATTATAGTATTTTATGCAACAGTTGTATAAGTGGGTTCAAAAAATGCGAATTGCGTGAGTTGCGATACGAGCCGCGAATGCGGCGAGTATCGCAAATAGACACGCAATGAGCGTTTTTTGACTTAATTATACAACGTTGCATACAATACTTTTTCTACGACGAGGTTTTAAATTATAAAATACAAAATTAATCATAACCTGGAAACAAGGCAAATATGACGTTCGACTGACAGTATGTGTCTATGGTAATTTTTTATTTTATTTAAAATATACTTAAATTAAAAATACTTTTTTATGTTGGCATCAATGAATTTAGTTCGGAAAGTTTTGTTTATCTTAAAAACCGTAGGAATTTAATTGTTTGTTAAGTTGGTAGTTGTGCATTTTTACCGTAAAGTTAAAATTGGGCGCTTAATCCTTGACCCAAGTTTAACCTACATTTAGAAGTCTGTGGCTGCTAGCAATAACGTAAAGTGACTATAACGACACTAGTGCTGTTATGGGGAATAGAGTATAGACTTCTCTGAACTCATATTATGTATGTTCTTATATTAGTGTTCGTGACCAAGTAAAACACAGATATCAGTACAGGAGTAGAAAAACAAATATAATGGCGTTTACATAGTCTTATTAATACAGTGACCTACTTAGCATCAATAAATAATTGAAGGCATGTTTACAAAACAACATAACTGCACGGGAGATCAATAAAACGAAATAACTCTTGAAGTACCTATTATTTATTCGAGTTTCACATTAAATAGATAATGTAGAAAAAATGGCCACAAGTTAAAGACTACATCATTAATTATTTTAGCAATCTTAATTTTGTTTTAAATAGCTTTGTCACTTATGCCGCTTTTGTAAATAAAAAATTTACTTATGTTGTTTTTGTAAAAAAAAAACAATATTTGTCATATTAATTTTTACATTTTGATTGACTCAGGTTTGGTTGGCAAATTTAGTTTATTGTAATGGTAATTTAATTCTCTAGTTTATATAAATTCTACATTCCATTATCGTTATCTTCACCATCCTTATTTTAAATTAAAGATACAAGAAGTGGATTTTGGATAATCGGGATCATCATAGGACAATATCTTTTTCTGCAATTGTAGCGTCTCCGAGGCCTAACAGAATGAGACCAAAAAGTTGCATTTGCAAAAAAGTCAGTTATGTTGTTTTTGTAAACATCCCTTCAATTGTTTTAAACAATGTAAATACAGACCATTTTATTACTATACAAAATAACGGTTGAATATGACAAGTGACAGCCCTACCGTTAATACACATGGCAGAGACGCCGCCCTGACATGTTTACGGGCCAATTATTTGTATGGATTCCGCTGCAATAATGATTTCTTGCGCCGTCCGTCCGTCTGTCTCGCGCTCGGGCTCATAACCTTTTTCCTTCCTTTCTTAAATTTGTGAATCTTGATCCACTTTATTGGCTTTAGGAAACCATTTATAAGTAAATATTTTCTGTGCATAATATGGAATTGATGATTTCTCAAACGTTTCTTTGACTGCGCTATTTAAATGATTTTTAGGAGGTGCAGCCCGTTTTATCAAATTGAGACATGAATTTATACAAAATAAAGCGATTTTGTATAATTAGGGTTACCTCAAATAATATTTCTAGTTAATTTTGTATGAGATATATCTGATACCTAATTTTTTTTATGTTAAGGTTACTAAACTAAGGCCAGTAGATTAGAATAGAGATATTGAGAAGTAGATTAAAATGTAATGTTAGCTAACATTACATTTTATCATCTATCAGAGGTTGTAGTGCTCTTATTATTTTGTTATAGTAAATCCGCGAAAATTGCGTCTAAGCCCTTAATTCTCACTTACTCTTCTACTTTGTTTTACGGAGGGTAGTTTAGGGAGTAGCAAGGTCATTTCATGGCCATAAACAGGTCTTCCGTGTCCCCTGTCCGTCGTAAGAGTGGACTAAAGTCCGTTATGGAGGTTGCGAGATGTCAGGTCAAGTCCGTCACGGGCATAGCGCGAGAAGGATTTCGGTGCATTCACTCGGAGATTCTGGTGTCCTCCACACAAGGTAACGTAGATAGTGTTCACCGTGGAGACTTTAGTGGCTAGATTTGCTAAAAATCATCACTAGGTGCTACCTTGAAAATACTTTTACTCAAAAACGTCGCAGGTCGCATATGAGCTTCAAACATACTTCCTGCATATTTACTTAGGTTCATTGTCAAATCAATTACGTGGTTTGACGAAATACTTTGCCGCAAAGGCTGGTTACCTGATAGGTAGGCCACGAAAACAAAGAAAAAACGTGTAATACTGCTACATACACCTGAGCAATTGCAAGTATTTGTTACAATGTCTTGTTAACCAGGATTAACAAGAGCAGCTCCGTCACCGCTGGAGGCGCGGTATCGATTCGCGAGACGTGTCTCCCATACTGAACGTTCAGCTTCTATACGTTCGCGTATCAAATAAGTGTGCAGATCAAATAAAACCGTTTATGGTGAATTATCATTTTTTTTGGATTATGAGTCATGGATGTTTTGTATCTATTTAAGTGTGTATTTATGTATATAAGTATGTATATCGTCGTCTAGTCCCCATATTACAAGCATTGTTTAGTTTGGGACTAGCTCGATTTGTGTAAGATTGTCCCACGATACTTATTTTATTTATAATTTTTTAGTTAGTTTTAGACAAGGTGTTTCTTGAATATATATAAAGTAAAGTTACTATTCATTCTACCACTCGGTTATATGGTTTCATGTGAAGTCTTCATCGACAAAGCGCGTTATTAGGGCTTGCATTCCGGAATTCCGGAATTCGGAAATTCCGTAATTCCGACCGATTTTTCCGATGTTACAATTCCGAAATTCATGCACTTCAAATTCCGGAATTGAAACCAGTGTAATAGAGACAATTAAGACTGTTATTTTACAAAATTATGACGTTATAAAATAGTCAAACGCTAATTATCTTTTTGCCCACTCTTCGTATCGTGTGCGTTATGCCTCTGACACAATAAAAGTATTTTTTTTAAGTATTGAATAATGCCTTAATATTTATGAAAATCCTTAGCTCTGCAGAAGGTCCCAATAACATTTCCAGCAACGCCAGCCTGATAAAACCTTAAGAGGTTTTTTTCCGAACTTTCCTTTAGAACTCTCTAAAACTTTATAAAACACAGGAATCATCATCATCATCATTTTAGCCATAGGACGTCCACTGCTGGACATAGGCCTCCCTCATAGATTTCCAATTAGTTCGGTTGGCAGAAACCTGCATCCACCGTGAGCCACCAGCCTTCACCAGATCATCTGTCCATCTCGTTGGTAGACGTCCAACGCTGCGCTTGCCGATTCGTGGTCTCCATTCGAGAACCAGTAAAAACAGGAATGTTTTATGATTTAGTAGTACAAAATGAAAGGATGTCCTAAAACCGGATAAACGCGAGTCAGACCAAGGGTTCCTTACAAATATTTTCAATAAAAATATTATATTTTTTTAATGATTTAATTATAACATTTATAAGTGTAGTTTTAAATTTTTTCCCTATATTTGTAGTATAAGACGATAATACTTACTATATTTCATAGTTCTAGGTCAACGGAAGGTACCCATAAATTTTAATTTCCTTGAGAGTGTCGTTTGTGGCATAAACGGCCGTATCTTTTTTTTACGTTAGCTTAGAAGTTTGTATTTTTCATAGATTAAGGGACTGTAGACCTGAGTATATGGTTTTATTTTCAACTCGATACCTTCACGCGTTCCCGAGATAAAGAGTCTTGACAGACAGACGGACGGACGGATTGTCCTCGATATTTATTTAATTAATTAACAGTACGGTGATAAATTAATTGCTACTTTCTTGAATTTATTTAAGTTTTTTTAATAATTATGTCTCAAGTGTTGACTTGGAATACTATATACGTATTTGTTGATTGTATACTGAGTGCTGATTCTTATTTAAATCTATTTTAATCGAATGTCTCATATTAGAATACTAAACTAATAAATTCCGGAACCAGTTCCGGAATTCCGGAATTAAAGGTAAAAATCGAACCCAATTCCGGAATTGGAAACTCGGCCGATATTGCAAGCCCTACGCGTTATAGTTCAACGCATGTACTCAGAGGAATAATTAATTTTTTAACATTATTTCTGGCAATTACTATCATTACTATCCTTATTTCTTTCTGAATACGGTTTTGACTATAGTTTCAGATTTTAGTAACACTTGTAGACCTATTATGGTCGTCTTTGTCGCACGATAAATAGATGTTAAAATAATGACGTGCTGCTTTATCGTTTACGACAAAAGCGTTTAAATAGGCCATCGACTCACAAATCTTACCACATTTATAAAATTCAGACAGTATCGTGTATTTCCGTGCGAGGTTCGCGCTAAGCGTGAAGGCTTCAGCAGTTGGTAGGTGTGTCACGTCCCGCGCCAATCGATACCGGCCGGTGCCAGCAGGCTTGCTCGCAGGCGCCTGAGATAGATTAATCAAGATATAGAACACCTTGTTTCCCTCTTTTTCTATAAAATAATAATTGCATAATTGTGGAAATCTAAGGACTTTGAAAAGTAGTGAGATGATAACACAGGCCACCTAAAAAATCACTACTTAGAACTATTATATTAATGACATGATAAGCATGCCGGTAGAATCAGAAAGTAGGCTAGCATTCCTTGACTAACTTTTTTGGGTAAGCTATGTTCATGTGCGGATATTTTCAGACTGAATTATTGACTATCAAGCACCATTACCAGTTCTAGCTGGTCCGTTTGATGTTGCCCGAAATAAAATGTGTGCATTATGTAGAAAAAGTCCCTTGCTGTTAGAGATACAACTTCCGATGATAGGTAAGTACATCGTCTTTTTCATTAAGTACCTTTGTTGTGCCTGCCTTGTCGCCAACTTGGTGCATTATTTTCATCATTGCGAGACGTTCCTGTTATATTTTGTCTAAAAGGCAGACCAAAGGCACGAGCGCCCGTCGTTAGTAAGGGCGTCACGTCTTCACGAATCGATACCGAGTACCCAGTGCCGGCCTCGGCTGTACTTCTGTGCGTTGCTGAAGAATTGATATCAGACTTGGAGCTTTTAAGAGTTTCTACATTTTATACCTTACGAGTGTAATTAATTTGTGTATAGTATAGTTAACTAACATTAGCCGCGGTTTCGCCTGCATTATACCCGTTATTATCCCAAGGGAACTCTTAACCGGGATATAAATTATCTTTCAACTACATCATTTAGTAACAAACATCTAAACCTCGAAACATCTTCACAAACATATATGATAGGACTGTAGGATATGTGGGTGGAGATCACACCAGTGTCGTAGTCAGGTAAGGCAAGGATCTGGTGCGAAAAATAATAGAGTCCTATGAAAGCTGTAAATGCTCAATTTTAGGCATAGAGATCAAACCAAAACTTGACAGGTTGGAGGGCCAACTTGTGGGCCAAATATAGTACAAACGAAGACACAGTTAAGTGACCATCAGTAGACCTTAATACATTGTAATAAGGGTGACAAGTGGTCAGTTAGCAGTGTCTTCGATTGTACGTCACACCCATGGGGGAGGGATGGGGGGTCTAGCCAAATGTGACAGCCTATATTAAAAAGATGAAATATGTTAGGAAAAGGTGTGACATGGGGGAGGGGGTCTAAGTCTGAAAAATCGTGTGACGTACTTTGTAGATGACCCCTTATAGATTTGTACCTACGTATATAATATAATCAATACAAAGTCTTTGTATGTGGATTGTGCACATATCCACGTTTTGTCATATTTATTGACCAGAATAAGCAGCGGCACAAACGAGTGCGTGGCATTGAGACGAGATACAAATGACTTCCTGCCTATCTGCTGTGAAAAACGGAGTGCAACTATGTAATCATAATTTGCAAGATTATATTTATGGCACAAGGAAATTAACCATACATGAAAACTTTGTCGCCATTAATAGAATTTCACCAGACTTTAGATTAATTTTATTATTTTAATAGCTGGCGGTGGGACCTCAAGCAGGATCTAACTGGATAGCTATTTAGCTACCATCATATTACCCGCTGACTAGCCGTCAGGCAGTCAGGCATCAGTCTTCGAACTGATTTGATTCAGTGCGGGGGTAAGACAGGCCGTGAAATTACTAGAGGCCTATCTATCATCTTAGTCCGCAGGTTTAGCAACGCATATGAAATCTTGGCATAATATGTTGATGGGCCATAGAGTCAGCTTACCGTCAGGCGGCCGGAGTACTCGTTTGTCTCCTCCGTTACATAAAAGTATAACTTTTCTGAAAAAAGAATAACCAACTTCAAACACTGAACATACGAGACTAGCTAATTCACGAGATACCTACTATAAAAATACATCAATGTGCCTATTGTATTTGAGGTGTCCCCTCAATTCCTCAGAAATCCTAGCATCAGAACAAAAATTTTGAGAAACTTGGGACCAAAAAAATTTAAGTAGTTTCAATAAAAATGATATTTTTTCAAATCTGTTCATAAAAGGAGTTCTGAAATACCACTGTAAAAATACAACCGACCAGAGAACCTTCTCCTCTTTGTGAAGTCGGTCAAAATGCAGGGAAGCTAAATAGCGACACTAATAAGTTATGCATACATAGCAAAGAGATATTAATCATTTTAGATGCGATAAGTAATCAAATATCATTTATCTACTCCTTAAATATCTTTCTACGTTATTTTCAGTCCATATTTTGTTAAAAAGGGAAGATATTCGCGAGGCACGAGCCGCGGTCGTTAGTAAGGGAGTCACGTCTCTGCCAATCGATACGCAGTACGGAGTCTGGCGCGTGGTGCTGGCATCTGTGCGTATTTATACGCAAAATGTACTCTTAAATACTACAAAGTACCAAACTACGCTAATAATTAGAGTAGAGACGCGTGCTAATCAAATTGCGAACTTGTGTCGAGCTTTTATTGCCTCGGTTATGTCTCGCCTGACCATCGTTCGTCATTTGACTTTGGCGCGTGTGGAGTCGAGATTCAAACATTTAGATCATTGCCTGTCTGATGACTATCGAGTCGAGATAGGTCAAAAAAGAAAACCGATAAATAAAACGGTTTATTAATTGTTTCTCCCTGGTTATATAAGTCGTTGTCACTGTTTTAAACTAAATAATATTATAGTTTGGCACGTTTGGCAGGCGGGTTGGAGATTGCTGTTATAAATATGGTCCTGCTATACAGTGGACGCTGGTGCGATCTCCGGTTTGTCTCTCAGTCATACTCGCCTCGCGGGATGATTCAAATCCAAAAGTTTACGGCAAGCACTAGGTTGAAGACTAACTGAGGGACTTCGTTATTTTTGATGAATTAACTCATCAATGATTATTATCACAATATTTTTATTTGTTACTCGTTAATATCACTTTTAAAACAATTTCCTTGGACGCGGAGACGGTAGTAAGGTTGTCACGTCCGCGGATCGATAAAGAACCGGGGTTCGTCCGTCCCCGAAACATGAGTACCGTTGAGTAGCCGTAGCCGTAGCCTACTACCTTTCCTCTGTTACGACCGGTATGACAAACGATTATCTCTTAAGGTGCGTCTATGCTAGACGAGCCGAGAACGAGCGGAGCCATTCTGGGCGTCGTTCGCGGCGTCAAATGTGGAATTATAACGAACCTACAACGATCACTATCCTCGAGCGCGATGCAAAACCCTTTGTGTTCGTCTAAAAACCGACAGTTGGCGGAGCATAGTCGAGAACGAACCAAATGCTCGAAGCGCGCTCGTCGGCTCGTCTAGCGTAGACGCACCATTAGCGTGGTGATCTAAATATATCCCACTGCAGGGCAAGTGGGCACGAGATTTTTGATGACAGGTAAAATTTCCGCCTTGGCCCATAGCAAGCGTTCGCAAACAGCTTTAGAGTAGTCAAAGATAATAATGTATATTGGCCGTCTGATTTCTTTTAATGCTACTCATCATTAAAACCAAAATAAGAGTAGTCAGGAGAATAATCTCTATGTTGGCCGTCAGATTTCCATTAATAGGCAAGACGACTAAAAAAAACTGTTTAGTCCGTCAGTTAAATTATTACATAATATTGTATACATATTTTTTCTTTTGTTTGACAAAAAAATGACGAGGATACAGTGCTTAGAAGTTTCGAGTGACGTCACTCTTTGGTACAATTTTCACCTAGGAGTGACGTCACAAGTCCCCACTCCGGAAGTTTGATGATCTATACCTTTGTCGATTTTTAATAATTTGATAAACCATTTGATAAAACATGTGATATTTTTCCATAATCTAACTGACGGACTAAATATAATGATATAATTTTTAACCCAGTCATCCCTATTTTGTGCTATACTCATTATTAAAACCGATATTAGAATACTGAGTAGTCAGGAAAATAACGTTGGCCGTCAGATTTCCTTTAATTTTGTGCCAAAACTACTCAGCTTTAGGAAGTGGAAAACAAACAAAAATATATTTTTTGGGAAATTTTGGTTTGTCTAGTTTTAGTTAGCTACAATTGAGACTTCATATAAAATAGCTGATTTGAGCTTACTATAAACAACCGTATTAAGCTACATAGCTTTTTATGATCTAATGCACAAATCATTGATTGTTTTGGTGACGATAGTTCATACTAATTGAATCTTCTCTTGGCCTAGGTACATTACGAGTTAAGGTTTTAGTTTATTTGTGTGAATTGGGAGTTAGAAATGAATACACAGCATCTATAACAAAGTACTTATAAAGTACTATACAGGGTGTAATCGTTAAGTGTAGCCAGGCGATTATTCGGTAAATATAACAGATAATAGAAAACTTTAAACCGATATTAAAAGTACGTTACCCAATGCGTAAAATCACATTAATAACTTTTTTTAATAAACGAGTAATTTTAAAAATATTAAGTTTAAATGCTTCCATACATTTAGTACGACGTTCTTTGAGGCTGTAAGTAGGGGCTGGATATTCTCTCATGTAGGCGATGATAGCTGCTCTGCTGCTACAGTTACATTTGTAATAAAGTTTTAACATGTACCTTTTCTCATATTAGAATGTGCCATTTTTTCACAGTCACGAGTACGTTTTTATGTTGTCAGAATCTACTACCTGAACCTAAGTTTACAAAACCTATCTTCGTAAGTTCCAGAGCTCTATGTTTTTGATATTTGAACCTCCTGCTCAGCTCGATTCTTAAATAACCGACAAACTTTTCATCAACAAATAATTTCATCAGAGCATTTTTTCTCTCTAAAACCTTTTTTTAGGATTGATATAAAACAAAACCCGACCTAATTTAATGATAATTTTCTTAAATGTAACGAAAATTTAACGATTTTAGAGAAAAAAGTTATCGATGAAATGAAAATCCCATAAAAGAAACATTTGTTTTGTCCGGCAGGCAGGTACCCATAATAAACCATTTTGTACTGAAGGGTTTATGAGGATAGTTTTTTTCAATTGTCCTTTAATCAAGGTTTGATGCTAATAGTTGATATAACTCAAGTAAGAACACAGACAAGATGTTCATCAATGAGTCAGCGATAAAGATGCCAGCGCCACGCGGCGCCCACCAGGCATCGATTGACGTACAACGTGACATTCCTACTAACTGACTACACCGCGAGGGCTACTTTCAATAATCTTGTGGTTTACATTGGCTAGCAGCCCATCCATAATGTTTACACGGATGAGAAGCTCAAAAACATCTGCATTAACTTTCTTGATTTGAGTCACGTGTAGATATTTTTGAGGTCTTTGGTGGAATATCTTCTATTCACTTTCAGGAGTAATGAATTCGGGTACCTACACTTTGTATGGAATTTCTGTGCCTACCTAAAAATAACCTTTGTGTAACTGAATTGAAACTGAAGACATTTTATTACCAAAACTATAACACTAAAAATAACGTCTCTGCTGAGATTTTGGCGTCTTTTATGATTTCACCCAGTTGCGACTTTAAATGATTTATTCAGTCATTCATTTATGTGATGTAAATATACTATTTTAAAATTACATACTACGTAGATACCTATCTATTGTTGATATATACTACCTAACTACATGAACTGAACGAAACTTCTACTTAGGTACCTACTGAAACTTGGTCCTAAAATAGAAAATGACATAACTTGCCAACATATAGACCATTCTGTTCGCGGCTAAGCCAGACGATTTTGAATTTTATGAGCATGTATTTAGCGCACTTTTCATCGTCATGAATGACTATAATATATTCTAGTGCTACGCCGTAGCAGCGTAGCTCCGTAGCGCTACGATCATAACCCGCATATTCTCATAATTTATTATATCTATCACTGACCCAGAATTTACACCTACCACGCCCACCAATGAGAGGCCGCCCCACGCCTTCTGTGCTAGCCGTCGGCCAATCGGAGCGTGCCGCTCGAAATTCAAATGACGCCGTTCGAATACAGTCTGTCCTGTTCGCGCGTCCGACGGAATGTTTATATTTGGAAGGCTACTTTTTTTTTAATTATTTAGGTGGAAGATTGAGTTTTAGAAAAATTAGTCCGAAAACCGAAGTGAACTGAATGTTATGGTTTTAGTTTTGGTAATTATGTACTCATTTCAATATTTATAAATAGTTATAACTTTGGAATAAAATTATACTCATACCTAAAATTTATTAAGTCAGCGTCAATCTTATTTGTTTTTTTGGTTAATTATGAATTTAACCAATTTGTGGGATTCAAACTATAACATTTGTTGATGATTTGGTTGCGACTACACATAATATGTATCCCTTTTATATTCTTGTTCTGACTATAGTGAATATATTGATAGTAAGAAGGTCCAGAACGAAGTTACTGCCAAAGTAAAAAGAACTGACAAATACATTCCATTTCTCTGTAAACCCTTTCCTTATACTGTTCCTAAAAGCATATTTTCCATAAGCAAATCATCAACGATACTCCTTTAGGCAGTAAATCAGTCTTACTTCCTTTTAAGGTGACCATCATAATAAATATGGCCACTACAACATGAGCTCTCTTTTATTCAGTCTGACGATGGCCCTAAGTTCAGAATAAAATGGTTTTGGTACCCTACTTGTGCACATAAAGGGATTTTTTTTTATGAAAAAACCTTAAGTTGTTGAATAGATGTGCGGGCATGAATGAAGGGCGGTAAGTAGAATGCATCTGTTTTAGGGTAATGATAATGATGGAAAATGTACTTTAGAGTTCGTTTGAACCATGTAAAATTCGCCTTAACATAATAACAGTTCAATACCAAAAGAGAGAATGTTTATTGAATGAATGAATGAATGAATGAATATATTTATTTCAGACCTTGAGTCCATATGTGTTAGTATTTACAAGCAGAACTTAAACAACTAATGTTAATATTACAGTGGATTATGTCAATTCAATTAATTAATTAATACATTCATAATAATAACTTCAAATAACAATAAATAGAATAATTTCAAATGCAATAATAGGAAGAATAAAATGTCAACGGCGATAAAATATTCATAATTAATTAAATTAAAAATGAGGCGATTATATTTTAAAATGTACGATTAGGTGAAATTTCATTTTTGTTTAAAAGTCAGTTGGTTGGTGACGAAATATATGAAGTTTGACACTAATGGTCAGCATTGTGACGACATGTTAACTGCTAGTTCCATATTTAAATGGAAAGCCCTTTTATTTATTTGGCTGAGACAGGACATGAAGTTTGATGTGATGTTTTAGTAAAACACAATCCATCCTGTTCACCAATGCATTGATGATGTGAGGTTTATGGTTTAAATGGATTATGCCAAGCTAATGTAAGCATATGTGTAGGGAACTTATTTCATTTAAATCTGTGATAGTGATTGAAAATAACTAAAAGTTCCATGAAATGTTTTCTCTTCGTTGCCATCTTTATTGAGAATCTAAGAAAGTATTTAAAGTATTCTAAACTATAATAAATGTATTTGGCCATACCATTACAAAACAGCAATATACATGTTAACATGTAAACGTACCGCGACAATGTCGTCAATAGCGAGTCAGAAATACCGTTAAGGTGTTAGTCACACCTGTGTTATTTCGCTCAGCAATTACTTCTAAACCGGCCAGACGGCATGATCTCTCATAACCTATAGCCATACTATATGATTAGAGAGCCAAAGAAGACCAAGTAAGGCTGGATGTCGTTTCCCGCTTAAATGTCGTTTTGACAGTTAAGTTAAAATGGCTGCAGGTTAGAGGTGAAAATATGAATCGTGGGAATAGAGCGTTCCAAATTCGAAATTTTTAATTTCATTATGTGCTCATTCGCTTTTTAAATTGCGGTTTATTATTGCATTTTCACACCTCCTATTCAGAAAAAAGTATTTTGATCCCTCATAAGAGGGATCAAAGTGATACTTTTCTGTTCAAGGACTACCTACAGGGTATTTTTAGTTTGAACCTGCTTAGAATATGCCATTGCCATACCATACATTATAGACTCTACATATTGACTCTACATATCGACTACATTATTGACTCTACATATCGATTCTACATATCGACTCTACATATCAACTCTACATATCGACTCTACATATCGACTCTCCATATCGACTCTACATTATCGACTCTACATTATTGACTCTACATATCGACTCTAAATATCAACTCTACATATCGACTCTACATATCGACTCTCCATATCGACTCTACATATCGACTCTACATATCGACTCTCCATATCGACTCTACATTATCGACTCTACATTATTGACTCTACATATCGACTCTAAATATCAACTCTACATATCGACTCTACATATCGACTCTCCATATCGACTCTACATTATCGACTCTACATTATTGACTCTACATATTGACTCTACATATCGACTCTAAATATCAACTCTACATATCGACTCTACATATCGACTCTCCATATCGACTCTACATATCGACTCTCCATATCGACTCTACATTATCGACTCTAAATACCAACTCTACATATCGACTCTACATATCGACTCTACATATCGACTCTCCATATCGACTCTACATTATCGACTCTACATTATTGACTCTACATATCGACTCTAAATATCAACTCTACATATCGACTCTACATATCGATTCTCCATATCGACTCTACATTATCGACTCTACATTATCGACTCTACATTATTGACTCTACATATTGACTCTACATATCGATTCTACATATCGACTCTACATATCCACTCTACATATCGACTCGACATATCGACTCTCCATATCGACTCTACATTATTGCTCTACATATCGACTCTACATATCAACTCTACATATCGACTCTACATATCGACTCTCCATATCGACTCTACATTATCGACTCTACATTGACTCTACATATCGACTCTACATATCGACTCTACATAAAGTCGATAATAAGGAATGGCCCAGACCACAGGTGTTTGGGGTCCGAGCCGCAGGCGAGGGCCATAAGTATAATATGGAAGTGGTAAATTCGTCCCGTCCGTAAAAAGTAATAAACGTTTTATAAAATAATAAGGAACTGTAAATTTAACAATTTCACATTTCATTTTATTAAAAATGTGTGATGCTCTTTGACTAACTATATATTTCGTTTTCGTTATTTTGGTAGGTAGCGTTTGTATTTAAATTTTCCTCATAGTCGGTGTGAAAAGCAGTATGTGTCACTCGGTAGCAAAATTATTTTCACCTCGGGCGTTAACACTTGAATCCCTCACTACGCTCCGGATTATACTTTAGAATCCCTCGCTACGCTCGGGATTCTATTGTATAATCCTTCGCTTCGTTCAGGATTCAATATACGCCCTCGCCGTAAATACATCATTTTGCTCCCTTGTGACACAATCTACTATTACTGTTCATAATTGAATCGGTGATTTTGTTATTTAACGATATACTCTTTAAATCCAATACAAATATGAATGGCACCATATAAATTTAACTAATGAATTGAATGCCTAATTACATTTTTATCTGATTTTAATATACTATTTGATCTGCTGATTAGTTTGCTTATAATGACCATAGAGGCCTATTAATGTAGATAACTAGCTTAGTCTCTCCTTGTAAGTATTTGCCGTTTAAATATTGGTACATATTGTTTATAGAAAAACTTATGGCGCCATGCATTGCGTCGTAATTTTTATTTGGCAACATATTCGTTTGGTAAATAAATTAGGCTCTTACGTTTACCTACAAAGGCTCTATTGGCAGGTACTTTAATTATATATGTAGATGAAAATAAACAAAGTCTGAGTTGTTTTAACGATTCCATTACGTCATTCATTGAGAAACGTCCATAAATAAAAAATAAAAATGAGACGCTGCGTACAAATAGTCTAGATTTTATTGATCATTCTTTAAAAATAATAAATAAGTTTTGAATAGATAGGAAATAAATTCTTAAGGAATTGGTAAGTACTAAGTAAATAATGTTATATTGTACATATCATAATTATACAGTATTGTAAAGTGAAAAAAGATAGGTGTTGCACAATTAAAATGAGAAGGCAGGCCATTTATTTGTATAATTTTCACCATGTAAAATAAAGCTAATGATTACGGTAAAATAATTTAAAGAAATCGCTAATCCCTTTTTAATTCTCACACGATTCCGCATAGCGAAAGTAATTAGGGCACGCCCCGCGCGTGACGCTCCCCGCCGTCACGTAACGTAACCCAATTACCCCGACGTGACGCCAAATTCGACAGGACGCCACTTACGTCATACCCAGAGAAGCCTTAAGTCGCTCTGGAATAAAAGGAGTTAAGCCTTTTTCGGTTTGTGCGAGTATAGTTGTTTCGTATGCTCGCCGGCCGGTTCCGCACACACCGTAGTTTTGAGCGGTCTCAATGACCGCTGGATCGGAGCGACCGGCACACGTCTAAAATGCATGCGGGCGACTCGGACCGCGCGCGATGCCTGCCAGTGTTTTTGGAAAAGTGAAAGTTTTTTTGTGTTCTGTGTGTTGGTAGTATGGGCTGATAGGGATTTGGTTTGAGGTACTTTTTCATGCAACTTTTTTTAAGTTTAAAAATTGGAAGTTGGAAGCATATAGATAATTTTTTTCATGATATTTTTCGTGTGAAGTGAGAAAATAATTTTTCAGGTGTTTTGTATTGTAATTTTCTGTCAAAATAATCGAATTCATGCATCACGGTATCTGAAAGTTAATAAGTTTATAGTTCTGTTCTCAAACTCAAGATACACAAAAATTGTACAAACATTTAATTTCCTACACATACATAATTGTTTAAGGTACCTTACACAGTTACTTTTTTAACTATTCTATAAAATAAAATGTATTCACGAATCAAGTTCTTAATTAAAATATGTTTTTTGAGAAACCCATTACAAGAACGATAAAAAAACTTTATAAACGCATATACATCTAAATTTAAAATAACCGTTAGAAACTACTAAAAATAATTAAAACATAGAAAATATTAGAAAAAACACAAACACAAGTTTAAACTCGATATATTGACATGCGCGCGCAGTGCCGGCTATTAGAGACGAATTTTCTGTATTTGTGAGTATTGTATTTGCTCAGCAAAGTATTCATTGCGTACCAAGGGACTAGTTTGGTGTTTGTCAAGTAACAACATATGTTTGGCTTGGATCAGTTGCTTAAGAATCATTAGCAATACGGTTTTATTATTATTGGTAGAGTATTTAAGTGATGTGTGCATGTAGTGTCAGCAATGCGTACTTAAACGCAGATTTTCGTGACTAAAACTACAAAATTAGTTATTTTCAGAACTTGTGACGTCACAAGTGTGAATTTGCCTGGGTCTTAATCAATGCTTAATGGTTATGTCGGATCGGATTCTGACTCTGATTTCGGCCTTCTGTAGTGCTGCCATAGATATTTCTATCGCTATAAAACAGAATCAATTAACGTCAACTTGAAAAGTACACTGCGGTCTATTAAAATCCTTAGCCATGAGCGAACGATTGAGAATCATAAAAAAAAATCCTATTAATTCACAAAATGTTGAAAAATTTTGGTTATACTGTGGATTGAATGCAAGTTTGGTTATACATAAGTATTTGTTTGTTTATTTGTTTCAAATCAGACAAACCTTTTTCAACTATATTTACTATACCAATTCTTATGAAACATGTACATACATTGAGTTACGACTTTATTTCAGCCTTACAACACTAACATGTAACATTGTAGTGTCGGATTGGGTGCATTTTTAACGGTCACAGAGAATGCCTCACTTAGATAGCGGATTAGGGTTTAAATAAGGGTAAAATAGATTTCAGAAAATTTGTTCGTCAGGGACCAAGAGTTAAAAGGAACGAATTCCCATCACGGCCTGAGAGGAACTAGGTCTTAATTGGTTTTCGGGTTTTTAGTTCAACAGGAGCAATCGATCAACAAATGAGCAATATGGAGCGAATGAGTAATAAGTTTTTGTCAATTTTTTTGAGACATGCTTTTACTGCCGACTGTACCGTTTTTTGTATAATGGCAAACTGCAAGTCAAAATTAGTCAAATGTGCCCAAACACAGATGATTTATCTTATTTAATTTAGATGATCCTATGGTCACCATCAGGACCCCTCATCAGATCAGCTCCATATCATAAATAATATTACAATGTTATCCAGCAAGTCAATAGGATTGATTATACACAGGCAGATATACCCTGGGACAGGTGAAACTGTGTTAAAGCTTGTAAAAAGCAACCGATTTGTTGCGGTATTAATGTCATGATATGCTATCTAATCCTAAAATTGCAAATTTATATACGTTTCATACAGATATACGAATTAAAATGTATATTACACATATCAATAAATTCCTTTAAAATTATAGTGTAAATCGAACATACGAAATATTTAGTTTCGCGTAATTTAAATGCCATAGCAGTCAGTTATTCATTTCCAGATCTCAAAATTGACTTCTGACCTAAAAGAATTATCTAATTCTTTTGACGGATTTCTTTTAAGAGACCGAGCGGGCACAATTCTATTTGGCTCACCAAATACAAATACAAAATTCTTTATTGCATAAAAAACACGTTTTAAATAGTGTTGTGTGTGTGTGTGTTTAATTAATGGCATTTTGTGTGATACCCCAAAATGGATTAGGCACCTCGTCCAGAGGATAGTCGAGTTAGCACTTCTTAAAATCGTTTAAAGCGTAGTTTTTGTATAAATTATACCTAAATTACGATCCTTAAGTGGGAGATAACGAAGCACGTACGAATAATAAAAACTCATACAAAAATGAATTACTTAAACAGAACAAAAACAAGCAATTTAAATGAGCAATTTACTTAATTCAAAAGTAGCACACGGCAATAAAATTGTTTCTGCGGCCGATGAATAGTCCTTATAAGGTGTTTAGACTTTTTGAAATTACTGTCACCCGTCAATTAAAACTACTTATAGGACTAAAAAATTATACCAATACAATTATCTATAAATATTTAATAGTACATTGTGTATCAAGGGCGGTAAGTAAGGAATTACAAACGAGTGTTTGTTACAAGTCCGAGGCGAAGCCGAGGGCTTTAATAACACGAGTTTGTAATTCCTTTACCGTCCGTGGCACACACAATGTTTTTCATCACATTTGTGAGGAAATCTAAACAAATAACCTTACTAATCCACACAGTATCAGAAGAAAATTTAAAAACAGAAAGTGACATTAGTGACATATATCCATAGACAAAGTGAATGTCAAGTCACGTTCGGAGACCATAGCGGTAAAGACCTAAAACGGCCATGTTAATTGATTTTATATTTGCAAAATACTGAGATACACTATTTAAACACTTAATTAATGTTACCGAAATATGTGTTTACATGTATTTGCAATAACAGTTCTCTTCAAATAAATATTTCAGTGATAAAAGTTAAAAAAGTAAGTTGGCATTCAAAAAATCAAAAAAAAGGCGTAATAGGTCATCTACAGCCCGCAAAACCTACGTGTAACAACACCATTTTCGAGCAAGTGTGATGAAAAAGTTATCTGTTATTTATAATTACTTTGCTATTTCCCTATATCTTCAAGATCTTGAAAAAATATTTGGATGGATATACATTGCTTACATTAAAGTAGCCACAGTTTGCACTTATTTCAAACTGAATAGGGGATAACTCTAGTTTCTGATGGTAAAGTGACTAGGGGTCGAACACAGAAATATATCGAAATACAAGGTAATAGTTCGTCTATTTGTATGGGCACCAAGCGTGTAACGTTTTTCGGCTTACATTAGCTATAGAGGAGAAAACCTGTAAGGCTTTAGGGCAGTAATATTTTAAACTCATATTATACAAAAGTCAATAAATAATAGTATTTTATGCAACAGTTGTATAAGTAGGCTCAAAAAACACGAATGGCGCGAGTTGCGATACGAGCCGCCGAGTATCGCAAATAGAGAAGCCATGAGTGTTTTTTGACTTAATTTTTATCGTAAAGATAGAATTGAGCGGTTTATCCTTGACCTAAGTTTACCCTAGATTTAGAAGTCTGTGGCTGCTAGCAGTATCGTAATGTGACTATAATAACACTAGTGCTGTTATGGGGAATAGAGAATAGACTTCTCTGAACTCATATTATGTTTGTTCTTATATTAGTGTTCGTGACCAAGTAAGACAGATATAAAAGTACAGGAGTAGAAAAAATATATTATGCAAAGGTTTTCCCATTTCAATGTTCCTTGTGCTTGTGTTGTAAAAAAAAAACAAATATATATATTAATCTTATACAAAATGAAAAATCGAAAGCAAAAATATAATAGAAATGAAATGAAATGATTTATTGAACAAACCACAAAAATGAAACATTGCTTTGCGTCCAGATATAGGATACCCTCTGTTATAGGGCCAAGTAAGGAAGCAATTACACCGTCTTTGTAACACACATTTCGGCTCTAGCAAGTTTTGTTGAATCTTGATTAGCGTCAAGTTTATTTAATCGCATATTTTAATAATATTGTGTGATGATTGGATTCTGGGTATTATACGGTGTCACCTGTCATCGGGATGTTTGCTAATCGGGCGGTTGTGATAGCGGGCCGCTGTTTGCTCTGACGATTATTCCAACAGCTCGGAACGAGTGCCAATGTTACGAAATAAAAGATATTTATGCATATTTGGAATTTTAATTGGAGATTGATTTTTTTCCAAACAGGTGTTACATAACTGAATGTTTACAATTAACTCTCTAAACTAATAAGACAGTTTGTTGGCGGGTTCGCGCCCATATCTCACAGTTCTTAACTATAAGCACTCAGAAGTGCATTTCTTAGATATTTACTGGTGCAGTGCGATTGTGATGTGTTTAAAATTTTACTGTCATTTAATTTTTGATTATGTGCTACACGTGTAGTATTCCTGACGGTTCTATATTGTTTCCCATGATTCTTAAAAACATTGTTCCTTATAATTATCGGAATTACGTTATTATTACTTGTAAAAAGTAGGTATCGAAAGTCATGATCATGATACTTCATTCCCTAAAAGCGTCTCTTTTGTTGGTCTTTATTACCTCCAATAGTTATAAAACAAACTTAACGTAACTTATTGGTTTAAACATAGCTACAGTGTAAAATATTCTTATCGTAATATATATTACAGATGCAGAATCTATGTTACAACTAATTTATTAGAATACGTTAAAAATGCATGAAAAAATACCTCTATAAATCTATGAATGTTTTTTTTTAGGATAATCACAGAAACTTTCGCCTTATAAAGACGTTGTATAGCAGAAAATTCAATCAAAATCTGTGTTTGAGTAAAGTGTTTACATAATATATAATCGCATAGGACGTTAAATGGTGTGTACTTTGAAAGTGTTCTGACAATTTTCATTTCATATTATATTACATGAAACTAAATTCAATGGCGAAACTTTAGATTTTAAATTTCGAATTTAGTGCGGTGTCTGGATGGAATCGTTGAACTAAACATTTAAAAAAATCCACAATGCAAAATATTAAAATTTGAATTTCGAATCGCTCTGATTAGTGAACAAAAGCGTGTAATGGAAGTGTTTGGTTAACATTTTGACGATGGTCGTTGGTTGATGCGAGGCATGGAGCACCCCGGCGGGTTCGCGTCCCCGTGGGCCGCCATGTTGGGCCACGGTATGCACGGGATGGTGCAGCACGAGTACGGACACGCGCCTATGCCCATGGACCTGCATGTGCCGCAGCCTTTCCCTTATTACCGGTGAGTTTTGATTTAAAACCAAATCAAATCATTTATTTTTACAAGTAGGCATCAATGGTTCTCTTTCAGGTCTGATTCTACTATCGCTTTCCAGACTACTTTTAGGGCCGATACAGACGGACTGCAACCCAACTGCAACTCCCTACGATTTGTATGAGAACTGCATCACAACTGCGCAGTCGGCGTGCAGTTGCAGTATCGGCCCTTAATGTCACTGAGCCGTAGTTGAATGTTCCGAACCACTCGCATACCTACAGGGATAGATGTCAATGGTTACGTAGCAAAATATGCGAGATCGAATGTCATAAGCTCGATACACATATGTCTAGAATGCCGAAGATCTAAATGAATAATGGTCGTTATGTATAACGTTCGAAATACATACAACACGATTGGTCGAAAGATTATAATATCGAAGTACAAAATTAATATGATTATTTCATATAAAATTGATACACATATGTCTAGAATGTAGAAAATCGAATCAACAAAATAATTGGGGATGTATCATGTTTTTTAAACCATGAAAGGACAATCGAGTAGACCACCCGTTTGATAGTAAATGCTGGTGATGGTCGCCCAATCGCCCATAAATACAGCCGCACCAATAAGAGCTGTTTATGTATCGCTACCTGAGGACTAACATGAAATGTCTCTTGTGCCAGATATTTTACAAGTCATATTAAATATGAGATTTGGTTAGCCGCTTAAACGATTCTAAGGAGACCTAGGGTATAAATTTTGTAGTTATATAATTTGGCTGTATGTATTTTGAACCATACCTATATATTATCAGCAGTATAGTATAGATCGTATGTATTGTAAACTTAAGATAAATGATGTTATAATTCCGTATGTTCTGCAATTTGACGGTATGTATTTTGGTCGTATGCAAAACGACCGTATAACATGTGTTTTTAGATATTTTGCTACGTAGCCAACCATGTCAACATATTGTAAGATTAACAATTGGTGATATACCTACTTTCTAGTTTACTCACTGACGTTAAAGGCCCTGTACCTACCAAGTAAATGTTTCCATTTGTTGACTGTTAGAGAACGCCTTGAGGCATTAAGTTCGCTATTTGTTTTTCTTGTATTGTGCAACACAGATTAAATAAATAAATACTTTTAAGTTAGTTAATTTTTAATGTAACAGGTATAATTTTAAGTGATTGTCGGTAATTGGCTATTTGACAACGGTTTTCTGTGATATGTTATAGAAACACCTCTCAGTAATAGAAATATTAGTGAAAAAACCACTTCAGTATCATAAAAACTCACAGAGATACTACAATGTTAAAATCACATTTTTAGACTTTCCCAAATACGTGCCGAAACGCTTCCTACTGAAGCCCATTATAACCATGTCACCGAGACATACGTTGTTCGGGGAAGTCTCGAACTTTGTTCTGCAACTATGTTAAAACTTGCGTTTATCGTAACGGTTTCATGAACAAAGTTACCATATTTTTTTAGGTTATTTAATGGTATTAATAGTTTTTAATAATAATAATTTTATATTTTTAAAATGGACTTTCCCTCGAAACTTTGCAGACTCATAAAAAAAGTTACACGTTATCAAACTGAAAACTTTAACATATTTCCTTATTTTAACAGGATCTTATATCATTTTTACAAATTTGAGTTACAGTCAAGTCAAGTACCCAATAGGTAGGTTACCGAGGTGACCAAGCTCTGCAATCTGGATATTTTTCCTACAAGGATACAACAAAGTCTATGAGACTAATAAAGAAACATCATGTTTCTTTCATATAGCATTAATATTAGCGTCATCTCTCGCTCGATCGTCATGGCTGTAAAGTTTATGCATCGAGGTGGGATACATGTGTAATACGTATTATCATAGATGGCGTTTAGGTTAAAAACATATTAAATCAAAGTGATACAAAAGTCAAAGTAGACGGCAAAATTAAGGGCACTTGCTGGGTGCTCCGGTGGTCGAGTAGTTTGAGACGCTGGGCTGGAAATCCAGAGGTACCGGGTTCGATTCCCGGTCTGGACCATAGGTGAGTACCATTTAATTTTTCTATGTACTTCGATTTCTTGTATCTATGTTGTAATTGTATATATATGTAAGAAAGAAAAAATGTGGTGTAATTTACCCGCATTAAAAACTAATAAAGAAATATGTTTCTTTCATAAATTTTTTTCAGAGTTTATTTTTGTATAAGCAAAGTAAAAATAACGGCACCAAACCAGTTTCTATAATTATGAGAAAGGATGGAAGTAGGTACATCTAATTTAAATAACAGTCTTTATATAATTTTTGTTGTTAATCAATTTAACAAATGTTAACAGAACAGTCGCCGTTACAAGAAGTACCTTATACGTATAATGATTTTAAACCCCTCAGAATAAGTATTATTTTACTGACATAGTGGTCATTAATACTGTACAGTTTTATAAATTAAGGACATATACAGCGTGTAAGTCTAATACGGGCGAACAATTAAACCAGATATAGCGTTTAGTAGTGTTATCATTAATTAATATGATTTTTTAAATTACACTTAATAGTGACCTCGTAATTAATTTTTGAAAATTTACCGAGCAGCAATGTACCGCATACATGCTTGTTATGACATTGCGAGATACGAGCTTTTTTAAAGTAACTGTCAACTAGCGTGTTTGTCAACTTGAATGTGTTGCGTTACATTGCGGCTCGAATTATTTTGTATGGTAAATATTTTCATTGTGGTTTTAAGCAATAGTTATCTAAATATGCTTCTTAGGTCCTAGGCTGACCACCGTTTCAATATTTGCCCGTATTAGATTTACAGGCTGTATGTATGTATGAAAAATATTGCTATGCCATAAATAACTTTGTACAGAAAATAAGTCTTGCTCTGTCCAAAATGGCTAAAACTTTTCAAATATGCTCCATTAATATATGTAATAAGCAGGTATGTATCGTAACCCCACCACACCATCAACGTTAATTAAAAACCATTTATAATAGCAACACTACCAATCACGGCGAGCGCTCGCTAGGGTTGGGAAAAAGCGGTAATCGAAAAAGTCGATGCTGACAAAAAGTGGTAAGTTTAAATATGGCGGCAGGCACGCCAGTCGGTTTTTGTCATCGACATATCTAGTCGCATAACCTGCCGGTTTAAGGAAATCGTAGGGATAGTGAAATGATTATCTAATTTGATTTGACGGGATTCGACTTATGCGCATGCCTAGTCTCTTGAAGACGCATTAATTGACGGCTCTAAATGGTTCAAATGTATTTTATATAGTAACTCTTCCATTAGTAAATACGGTGTAATGAACTTACTATGAGTACGTTACATTTTATAATTGCTCCCAAAATAAGAGTTAATAATTCACTTTAAAAACATCAATTTGGGTTACCATGTTTTCTTTTAAATTTTGGCACATTTGTCTGCGCCAAGCAACATAGGAAATGCCAAAAACCAAGAAATAAAAACACCAAATTAAAAATATAGTTTGGAATGATGTTTATAGATAGCACTGGCGCATCAACGACCGATTATATATTTTTGCGTTTTTTCGAATTATCTTGTGGTATTGTCCACACAAAATGTATCAAGGTATAAAATAAAGCTTATAAGATAATAACATTGACGGCAACTGAAGTTAACCGCGTGCATAGAAGGTCGCCGCCACTTCTTTTTAGGACGCGAGGAAAATACACTTTTGACTTCTACCTCGATATATGTCTATGTTGTATTGTATTGAATCAAATTTCAACCAACATTGGTTTCATTAAAGCAGATTGTTAACCTACTTTTCGTTTGTATAAAGAACCCGGGGACTCGTATCACTAAACTATCTACACAGTATACACAACGGTGTTCTGTTGAGATGAGAGTAGGTAATCATTAATCAAGGAGACTTTAATGCAACAGTAGCATTACCAGCACTATCTTGGTTTCTAATAATAACTTTAGCCTAGGAGCGAAAAATTAAACGGGGGGCCAAAGAATACTCAGTCGTCGATATGAAATATAATTACCTAGTTAGCTAAGTATAGCTTTGACAAATTGCAAGGCATCAAACGATCACCTGCCAGTGACAGCAGTGTCTTATTTACAACAATTATAAAGCGATAAGTCATAGGCAATATATAAAAATAAGTGACATTAATGCGTGCTGGAAAAGTTCAAACTCATACGTGTCCTTTGTAACTAAGGAATACTATTATAAGAATACGTAAGAAGCGGCACTTTCGTGTATCAATGAAGCTTTTAAAGTAACTTATAGTTAGGAACTCAATTAAGAAGTCGGACTACGCTAAGTTTGCAGAGGTCGAAAAATGGTTTTATTAAAAAATATATAAATGGCAACATGGGGAAACTACAGCAAGAGGAATTTTTAATCTTGGTACTTGGCAATAATTCTTCCCTTTATTACAAAATGTGTCTACATACCTACTGAAATAAATATCTAGGTCAGTATTGCAGACATCGATCTAGTTCCAACCAAACTAAGAGATTTGTTCCAGGTTCTTGGATAATTTCTATGAATTTAAGTATTATGTTTAAATATGTAAATGTATTCAAACATTGCTTAGTTTGGTTGGGACTAGATCGATTTGTGCAAGACTGTCCTGAATATTTATTTCAGTACGTATGTAGACACATTACATACTTATTAAACGGGCAGATATTTGCCTAGTATCAAGACTAATTAATCCTCTTTCTTGTGATGTTGTCATATGATTTTTTTTTAAATAAAACCTTCTTTCGACCTCTGCAAACTTAGCGTAGTCCGACTATACGCTGCCTAAAGATATGTCTATACATGCATAGGTTGTTACAGATTTTACATTACATCATTTCAAAAACAATAAAGATGCATTCATAAAATAACTGTCACCTTCCCTTCGCACAGTGCTGCCATTCGACACGGCCAAAATAGTTACTTATTTGCAAAGTGTTCATTCTAGCGCATATCCAAAAAAATATTTTCTCAACACACCATCCTGGGGACTTTTACAAGGTTTTCTTTACTAGTTCTGTAACCGATTAAGTAAGAGAGCATCAGTCACACTCACATGTCGTACCGTGGGATGACTAAGAGATCTGAACTGAGGGTCCCAAAGCAAAACTTTTGTTATAATTCATTGCTAATGCAAGTTTCAAATTGGTGTGTGACCACCCTATTTTAATCGACATCGGCAGTCGTAACCGTATTTATTCTGTTGTAGTCATCAAAGGACCAAAAACCGAACGACACGAATTAATGGATCTGGTATAGCAATCATTGCCCGATGACCAGCGAAATGACAAGGTTGCCGCCATTTTGGTGTAATTTGAGCTGCGCATACGCTTATTACGACGCAAGCTTATAATAGCGGGGACAGCGGTGCTTATGACAGTCATTCGGTCCGAATGAACGAATGGGTTTGGGGAATTGATTTGTGAATGTCGGAGTATTATTGCTTAAAGGATTTTGGCAAGTTTTTAGTACAGTGCGGATTTTTGATCATCATCAGTGGGACCTTTCGCCGTATCTATCGGGATACGATGTTCACTTAACTTTGAAAAGTCAGGATACCTTGGAATGACAGTTGCCTGACTTCTGAGACCTCTGTGGGAAGGAAAGTATCGAAAGAAAGTAGTCATCGACGCGCAACGGCACTATGGAGCACACAAGCGGAGACAATATCAGTAAATGAAAGCTAGCTTACATGAACATCTACTGTAAAGGACCATGCGTCAAAATGGACCCAAATCCAACAGAGCGGAGAGTTATGTCATTAAAAAGCTCTTTATATGTACTTCATTTCATTATATGGGCACCAAGTTCAATTCTATTGCAAAACTGAGATATTCAAATTCAAAATATTATGAGCTACGCTAAGTGAAGCGGGCGCGACTGCCATATTTTTGCCCGACCGCCGCGTGCGCCCGCTCCGTGCACCCGCGTCAGCAAGCGTAGGCGTACTGGCGTAGGCGTTTCTCATAGAAACTAAAATATGAATATCTCAGTTTTGCAATAGAATTGAACTTGGTGCCCATAGAATGAAATGAAGTACATGTAAATACCTTTTTAATGACATAACTCTCATCTCTGTTGGTTTTGGGTCCACTTCCCATACAAAGTTGCCCATGGTCCTTTGCGCCAAAGGCATGGCGATGATGAGTAAGCGTCACCACTTATCATCACTCATCATTATCATGACTCACACATGACATCCCGCCTATGGCTCAGGTCACAGACAAGATTCTTTATATTACCGCCCGGCGTGCGTAATATACTATCATTCAACGAAAGAAATTGTTTTAACTCTCCGTTTTAGTTGTGTTTATTGGGTACACTCACAAAAGTTGTGTATTAATCCAAATGCCAGATTTATCCATCCATATAGGTACGCCGTTTCATTATTCCATCTTTATAAAACTCCAATTTCTGAAAACCGGACGTACAGTACGATAGTTCAGTTTTTACTCCTCACTAAAAAGTTCCACTGTCAAATCAGAATTGACGACTAATCAATTCAACATCATATAAAGAAAATTCAACTTTCGTTCAGAGCAATAAGAATTAAATTTGGTAAACGTTGTTAAGTTGAAATATTATAAAAACAACAAATATATCGATTTGAATTTCAAAAATTGTTCTTATTTTAAACTTCAGTATGGTCCGCTGCATTCAGGACCGCTTCATTAGCGTTTGGTGTCGATTGGAACGAATTTAGTCTGCCTCCTGTTTTCTCTCTATATCATCCATAATTAATGACGAACGTCTGTAAAAATACCAATGTGGTACAAATGACCCGTACGGGGATCCTTATAAGGAGTTTTACTCGATTGTGAGCAAAATTCGATGAGTTCTACAAAATTTCCGTTTAATTCGTTTAATGGATTTTTTAGGTTGGATTACTTCCAAGAAAGGAATTAGTCGTTTACGAGAAGATATAACGATAAAAATAAATTTAGCTCCAGTAAGATCACCTATATTCAAAAATGTAGCCTGTAGCATGGAAGCATATACGATCTTTTCCGCTGAAACCTTTATTTCAAGTAATTCGCACACAAAAAGGCACTATAAAGCCAACAAACATGCACCATATATGGATTTGGAATCACTACAGTCATAAATCGAGACTTAACTCAAAAAACTATACTATCTTCAATTGGCTTTAATTCCCCTTCAGGTGCTTCGATCGTAAAATACGTCACAATTAGTCAGGTAAAGACGTGCTTTATTTATAGAAAAACGTCAACCTTAAAGACCGATGCCGTTGCCAAATGAGGGTTTATCCATGTAGATTACAGTGGAGCGGTGTTGATTTTGTTTTTTAAAACCCAATTTGCCGAAGGTATTGATTGCATTAAGCCTTAATTATGGTACGGTATTTACGTAAATTGGGACGTTTGCGCTAAAGGTTTTTGTTTACGTAATTAGCTAGAATATTTGAAGCAGAGAAGCAGACCGGCTTATAAACTTAAAAAGTAGAATTAATTAACGAAAGCGTTACTGATTTTTGGCACAATGTGCGCGGAATTAGCATTCCCGCGAACACAACGAAATCATGAGCAGAAACTTCTGTACATAAATGTCGCAAATCCCATTTACTTATTCATGTATAGCTACTGAATATTTTAATTTTAGGTTTATTATATTCTTCCAGCAAGCAATACCTACGATTCCGAGCAATCACAAATAATGTGTGCTCGTAAACACTGGTCTACTGTTTTCGTTTTTCTGTAGGTTTCCGAATGCTTTCGGACCACGCATTGACTCGGGATAAAAAGTTGCGTACGTCAATTCCAGCTATGTTTTTGTATTGCTCTATTGTCGCGTGAATAAAGGATATATTATTGGCAAGGAAGGGTAGGACTAATACACACTCAGGCATACCCATGAATGTTGTATCTTAACCAACAGTAGCGTTAATTCTTAATAATTTGTTAAAGCTCTTTGAATCCCACTGACCTTTTGTACAGATAACATATAAGGCCCACACGATACTTAATTGCTCCATAGAAATTAATTCAGTCTTGTCGCGCGGATTGCCACGTGAATAGTGGGAACTAGCGGCATTAGTGATCAATGGCGTTTGTAAAATATCTAGTCTATGGTGTCTACAGACTAAAAGACCAGAAAATGGTACAGTCGGCCTGAAAATTGTCTAGACTTTTAAAAACTTCGCCGAATTAAAAATATATTCAGTTTTGTTGTTAACCGTCCCTATAGTTGGAAGTATATTTTTCTAAGGCTACTTTTAAAATTGGCCTTAAGTTTTTTCTATTTAATTTACCGGAAGCCGAAGTACTTTTTACCCGACTATCCAGTAAAGCAAAAAGAGGCTTTTACTTATTTCTCCTTCGCCAACGAATTTGCGTTAGATTAATTCAAAATATTGAATAATAAAATTCCTTATCCTAAGCAACCAAACGCGGTATAGACCTTTGCATAAAATTTCTCTTCCACACATTTACGTCCATAAAAGACTTGCGTTCACCACTTTCCACATTTGAATCAAAACAGAAACGCAATCACCGCAATGTCAACAGCGAAACTACCCGCAACCGCATAATTGCCATTTTTGCCGGCGCCGGTAAGTAACGTAGTTATCTATGCTTGGTGAGATTCCTTAGATTATAGGGTTATACATTTTGTCTGGGAACACGACAGCTACGTTTCTTACCTAAGGTTCCTGCGTATTTCTATTGTTATATTATCAATTAGGAATACTTAATCGATCCTTTTTAATGCATAATCATTGATAAACAAAAAAAAAATTTAAGTTGTCCTTGCTTTTTTAATTACACTCACAAAGTATTTGCCTAAAACTAAATGGTGGTAAAACATGTCGACAAATTAAGGTATATCTTTTTTTATCACAATTGCTCGAAAATTGGGTCATTATACGTAGGTTCTGCGGGTTGTAAATTGCCTATTACGCCCTAGGGCATAATGTTTTTTTTTAATTTGAATACGTTGGTTCAGTTTTACTCTTATTTGTCATGTTCAAAGGAAACGCCAACTAACTTTTAACACTGAAATATTTATTTAAAGAGAACTGTTATCCATGTAAACACATATTTCGGTAACATTAATTAAATGTTTAAAAGTGCATTTCAGTATTTTGCAAATATAAAATCAACTAAAATGGCCGTTTTAGATCTACCGCTATGGTTTCGTGACGTGACTTGACATTCGCATTGTCAATGGATATATTATGTCACTTTCTGTTTTAAAATTTTCTTCTCATACTGGGTGGCTTAGTAAGTATTTAAATTTCCTCACAAGTGTGATGAAAAACATTGTGTGTGCCATGGGCGGTAAAGGAATTACCGCCCTTGATACACAATGTACTATTAAAAGACTTTTCAAGACAACTTGCTCATAAAGCCCCTATTTCATGGTTCTTACGCACGGAACGCAGCTTATTACAAACAAGTGCTTTTTACTTTACATTACCGCACTAGTGTTGTAATTACCGCAAATTGACCAATGAGAGCACGCCATTATTCCCGCGCCGCCGCACAGCGCCGAGTTCGCGTACATGGCGGGTGCTCTGCACCACACAATGCCTAGAGGTGTTGTTAGATAACCCACAAAATGAGGACAAATATAAAAGTTTTAAATGATAAGTATTGTTTTTTATTCGCAAATGTGTTGATAAACGTCGTATGATACTCGTGGGCATTGGTCATTACAGTCTCGGCTATTACAGCCCTCGCCGGACGGTTCGGGCTGTACAACACAGCCTCGACTGTAATGTCCAACATAGCCCACTCGTATCATAATGTAGTATATTTTTATACCTTGCTGAAAAAGAGAAAAAAGGTCTATTTTAAAAGTATCCTTAAAAAGTATGCTTCGAACTGTAGCTGTTGGCAACAAAACTGGATATATAGGGTGTCCGAAGGCTATACGAAATGCAGGGAAAGAACCTCAAATATTGTAGATTAGATATTTAGCAGAAAGGAGACTTTATTTTGATTTAAAAAATAATTGGAACGGCATTCAAAGATTTTTGAAAAATCACCTGCATTAACCAGGAATCGAGCCCACGTAATATAGAAAAAAAAACAGTTTTTAATTTTAGTATAACGATCGAAAGGGTTACCCAATAGATTTTTTTAAATAACACAGCATCTTAAACAAAAGGAAGACCATGAAATTTAACATCTAAATTTTATTTATTACGTATTGCAAGGTATGCGGTTTTTTCAAAAATGTTTGAATTCAGCTACAATTATTTTTTTAAATAAAATAAATTCTTCTTTCAGCCAAATCTCCTATTTACAATATTTGAGGTACTTTCCCTTCATATCGAATAGTCTTGGAACACCCTGCATATCTAAAAGTCTAAATTGTTTGCCTACGTCTACGTCTAATGTTTAAAAAAACATTTTGATACTTGTACTATTTGACTGGTGAACTTTCTGGCATCTGGATATTATGACCCCTTGGAAATTCTGACACTTGGACCAACATACCCGGAGGGGAAGGTATACGTGTTGACGTTTTAGTTAGCGGCAAAGTACTGAGAAACAAACTTATAATTCGACTCGCATCACTGGTTTGCAACAGCACTAGCAGACATTCATAATTACTTTGGCTGCTTCTGTCATAAATGTCAACTCCTTATAAAACATATAAAGTAAAGCGACACTGGATACCGCGCGACAAAATACACATAACAAAAACAACTAATTGATTCCGACTAATCAACTTATGTGAAACATATACTGAAATATAAACCTTCTGTTAATTCATTAAGGACTTTCTCATTGCCAGCAAAGTTCTTTGAAATAATAACAAAAGGTTACAAAAAGCTGTATTCTTAATTCAAAATAGTCGATCATTTGCAAAAAGACTGACTGCATAATTACGAGTAATAGTCGCATTCTTTAAAAGGGAAGAGAAAGATAAATAAAAAGGTGGAAATAAAAGAAACGTGCCAAAGGACAGGGCAATTGGGCACAAATGAAAGGGCACAGGGCACTGGGTGAGAACAGGGAAAAGAAAGGAGCTTACCATTACAACACAACATAATATGCCTAGTTAAAAAATATTTAAAGTACATAGAGCATTTTTTCCTAGGTACTTTGGTACTTTGTAGTTAAGTTAGTGATAATCTTTTCATATTTTGAACCGTAAACGCTTCATTCTACGAAATAAATGTAGTAAAAGGTCAGATCAATAATTTCCAGTACCGTGTGCAAGAAATTAATATTCGAGCAGTTTTTATTCAGTCCAAGGCATAAAACAGCCATAACTTTTAATTATGCTAGCCATGATTGTTGCCACTTACGATAGTTAGCTACTTTGTCATTCGTTGTGTTTTTTTAAGTCGGTTTGGCTTTGAACGTGCTTTTATGGTGGTCGGTTTCATTCCACGACTAAGTTAATTATTTAAGTCCATTACATAGTAATGAGTTAGGTTCTTGAATGTCTAGGTGAAACACCTGACGTCTTTGTGAAGTGGGCATGATATCAAGAAGTTTATTTCCGAATTTAGTCTGCGGACCAGAATACACCGAGTGTAGACCGGGGACAACTGAAACAATTTACGTTTAATCGCCTGCAACATTTTTATTTTTATATTTAGAAAGGTGTGCAACTAATTTTTATTAAGGAAATTTATGTAGTTTTTAAATAAAATTAGTTTTTAAGGTCTATTGCCCATGGTTATCTTATAATAGGGAATTAAAGAGGAAGTGGGAGAGTGTTTCAATTGACCCCACATGAGTGTCAATTGAAACACTATGCGGGGTCATTTGAAACACCTTAATAAGTTTGGGAAAAATAAATAAACTTTATTATTTTTATCTTTATTATTGACTGTCATGTTATACAAAGAGATCACCAAAAGATCACTATCGTAGTACCAAAATTACAAAATTTATCATCGTCTGAAGATCGCGATTAAAGAAACGGATGTAAAAAAAAAGATACACGACTTCTAGTATTCTTTGTTGCGGTTACCTCTTACATTTAGCTTTATCATGGTAGTTTTAATACAACAATAAGATTTGCTTATATGGAATAGTGGTAAAAAAACATAAATGTGTCTCATACAAAATGGTTGTTTCAATTATAACCATGTTTCAATCATAACGAGTCTATAGGCCAACAAGATAGACGTACCTAAGCCATATAAAATATAAAAACAAAACTTTAACCATAGCCGCATAAAATATATTTTCGAAATAACTATCATAATAATCAACTTTTTGCAGAATTATAAAAAAAAACATTATTTTACGTTTAACGAACGTAGAAACTTAGGTAGTTTACGGATAAAATATATTAATAATAGGTAATTGCTCGTAACTTATATAATAATGAGATATTGATGTCAACGATTCGCCGGGTCAAAGGCAAAACCACCTATTTGCCAATCACTAATTGTAGGAGATAATTGGTTTTTCGTTTGACCCGGTGAATTATTGGTAAACCATAAATAACAGAAATAAAAACATTATCAGAGAAAGCCACCTATAATGTTAAAAGATTTTTTTTTCTCAAAATCAGAACCCCATTTTATTTATTGTCGGTTACTCGTGGGGACGGTTAAAACATGGGGACGTTTGAAACGTTTCAATCGTCCACAAGCCCGTTGTTTCTATCGTCCCCAAAGCACATATTTAACTTCAAGGTCAAATATTAACCTATTAATAACACTCCATCACCGTTTAATGGCACTTAGAATATTCTTTAATTCACACTCTAAACACTTAATAAGTTCAATTTGTCAAACTACACAAGAACACAAAATTATATGAAAATATATGAGAGCACAGATACTTACTTTTTTGGTCAAAATTTTTCAACGGCTCCCTGACATGGCCTCGCCAGTCGGGCGCTCGAGCGTTACTGGTTCAAACTTGTAAAATGGCCGCCCGCGTGGCGTGAGTATTGCCTCATCGGCGTAGGTATTGTGGTTTTCGAGAAATTTAACTTGTTTCATTCATAACGTGTTTCAATTGTCCCCGGTCTACCCTAAGCTCATTCCGAACAAAGGTAGCATTGCGCGGCGCGCTGGTCGTCGCGCTCACTCATAGTAAATAATAGTAGATTGTGTCACAAGGGAGCAAAATGATATATTTACGGCGAGGGCGTACATTGAATCCTGAACGAAGCGAAGGATTCTACAATTGAATCCCGAGCGTAGCGAGTGATTCTAAAGTAGAATCCGGAGCATAGTGAGGGATTCAAGTGTTAACGCCCGAGGTGAAAATAATTTTGCTACCTTGTGACACATACTGCTTTTCACACCGACTATGAGGAAAATTTAAATACAAACACTACCTACCAAAATAACGAAATATATAGTTAATCAAAGAGCATCACACATTTTTAATAAAATGAAATGTTAAATTGTTCAATTTATAGTGTCTTATTATTTTATAAAACGTGTATTATTTTTTACGGACGGGACGAATTTACCACTTCCATATTATATTTATGGCCCTCGCCTGCGGCTCGGACCGCTAACACCTGTGATCTGGGCCATTCCTTATTATACCGCCCTCTGTGTGTAATATATTAATAAAGCTGTCTATGGTATGGCATATTCTAAGTAGGTTCAAACTAAAAATACCCTGTTGTCCTTGAACAGAAAAGTATCACTTTGATCCCTCTTATTAGGGATCAAAATACTTTTTTCTGAATAGGAGGTGTGAAAAGATGTTTATGTAACACCTGGCCATAAAGTGACTTTTTCCGCACGCTGCGCGTACGGAAAAAACCCGCTTTCTGGCCAAGTGTAGACATAAAATGTTGTACACAACATGGGAGGTAATAAAGAAAGCCTTCGATCACATATTTACGTCCCTCGCTTGCAGCTCGGGCCGCAAACTTCTGCGATCTCGGCCTTTCTTTGTATTACCACCCTAGTTATGTAATGTACTATTATGCCACACCTGGCCATAAAGTGGCTTTTTCCGCACGCTGCGCGTACGGAAAAAGCCGCTTTCAGGCCAAGTTTAGACATAAAATTATGTAAACAACACGGGAGGTAATAAAGAAAGCCCTCGATCGCATATTTACGACCCTCGCTTGCAGCTCGGGCTGCAAACTTCTGCGATCTCGGCCTTTCTTTGTTTTACGACCCTAGTTGTGTAATGTACTAATTCTATCTTTAAGCGTCTTTATTTATTATGCGTGTGCCTTTGTTAGGAGTGAACTTACTCGGTGTACTCTGCTGCGGAGGTAGTTGTTGACTTGGGTATTCATTTCCTATTGAGAAAGGGGCCGTAGATTAGCAAATAACGTTATAACAGGCAGCTTTGCTAAAAATAGTTTTATGCCACACCTGGCCATAAAGTGACTTTTTCCGCACGCTGCGCGTACGGAAAAAGCCGCTTTCTGGCCAAGTGCAGACATAAAATGATGTACACAACACGGGAGGTAATAAAGAAAGCCCTCGATCGCATATTTACGTCCCTCGCTTGCAGCTCGGGCCGCAAACTTCTGCGATCTCGGCCTTTCTTTGTATTACCACCCTAGTTGTGTAATGTACTATTACTTGAGCAATTAGGTAACATAAAAATGTGTAACTACGCTTTTGCATTTTCCTTGATAATAACAAAGAAAAGTAAAAAGAACATTGCGACTCCATTTCCTTTTAAACCTTTGCACAAGTGCAGCCCAAATGGGGTGTGAGAATAAACGTCGTCGCCTCTATTAGCAGCCATTTTCATTTTTGCCAACATTTTAAAACAAAATTAGGAGATTTACCCTAAGCGTTTGCTGGCTCTGTTTCAGTTGTATTTGTCTATGGAATATGGTGACGGCAAATTGTACCGCCGCGTGAATACGATTTCTAATCTTACTTCCTACAAATGTTATAAATATGAATGTCTGTGAAGATGTTTGGATATTTAGACGTTTGGAGATTTGGGTGTTATTTAGCTACTCAAGAACACGGTAACAATTTAATTTAGATGGAAATTTGGCATAGAAGTAGTCTAAGTCCTGGTTTGAAACATAGCTAGGACATGGCTAGGACACTTTGTATGTTTAGTTCCCTCATACTTTAATAATGTGAGTAATTTAGGCGAAGCCGCGGGGAACTGCTAATATTTTTATACTTATCAAACAGTTCTGTGACAAGGTATTGATAAACAACTTACAACCTAAACCACTGTAGATAGCGGGATGAAATTTGAAACATTAAATTTTGATGATGATATACGTTCTGAATGGATTTATCAAAATTCAACAGATAAATAGGGAACATGATGGCAACATGTGATGAAACTTTGTATGAAACAGTCAGAAATTCACGCGGATGAATTCGCTGGCGGCATCTATTTCTATTATAACTGAGAAATGTTCAGTATTTATGTTACGACAAACAATATATACATATCATTAGAAATATGTCTTTATAACGCCTTTTGCCTCTAACATGACCTGCGCAAGGAGTTATAGCGTGATTTCACTTAGTGTCGCGAGGCGAGACAAATGAGCGAGCGGCGGGGGTCTCGAATGGGAGATCTCGAAATCGAAATACTGCGTATTATTTTATCAAAATCTGGAATTAGTTATTTGAATAAAGAAATGGAAGGGGTATCAATGTTATGGCTAATAATTTTTATTCTAATATAAGCTGTTCATTTTATAATTTAACTCAGAATAGGTACTCGGTATAAAATTTCTAAATAGGTTTTATACATACAACTCTGAATTTTAGTTGTTTACCGTATGGCTGTGAGAAAATATTTTTTATATAATTTAAATTGTCCCAATCTTAACTTAGACAGATGATAAAGTAGCAGATACATACAGGGTGATTGATAATTCGACCTATACTTTGAAAGGGGTTATACTAGAGCTCATTTGCAATAAATTTAGCTCAGTAAACTAGGGGTCTAAATTTGATGGTTATCAAGTTATTTGAGTTTTACGTTTTTTTAGAAAAAGCCCGCTTTTCGGACTAAAAATGATAATTATGAAAAAAGTACTTCCATTTGGCTGGTATAAACTTTGTTTTCTAAAAGCCAATGAACCAATAACTACTTCAAATAAAAATTTGTGTTAACATTTCAGAATTATCTTAGAAATAAACGGTCATGAAAACCAAAGTCATAATTTTTTTTTTCGATTTTGTTACAACTGATGAGAATTACTTGAAAAAAATGTACGGCACTTGATGTAAAAACTACAGAAATAAGTTCCTCAATTAATAAGCTTTCCAAAAAAGTACAAATGTTGGCAACTTTTTCAAAAATCTTGAAAATAATAATAATAATTCCAGAGCAGGTAGCGGTTTCGCAAAAGGCGTACCTGGCCCGGAGCCGCGTTGTTTGTGTCACCTTTATTTTTCTGAGGGCTTCAATTGACCTGCCTCGGTATCTTATCTTACCTTATTAGGGGTGAGATCAGGGTAGATTGCGTTCAGGCATGTTCGTGACTAACCGAGGTTTAATTATCTTCATTCAGTAAGTGATCAATTATCTGCCTTCGACCTTCTTTCCAATTCAGACGTATCGTTGTTAACTTATTTATTTTACAAATGAAATGAATTATTGTTTATCAAAACAAAGAATAATAGCATGAACCTCGTATAATCCAACGAACTAACCGAGGCTAAATTATCTTCATTCAATAAGTAATCAATCAATTACTGTCAACCGTCTTTCCAATTGGACGTATCGTTGTTAACTAATTATTTTACAAATCATTAACTAACTAACCGAGGCTTAATTATTTTTTTCAGTAATGAGGTGACCAATTAGTTAATTATTGAAAGTAATAATGATACCTAATGACTGACAGAAATAAGCATACCGGACCTGAAGCCAGTCTGCTTACTTTGTGTTTCTTCATGCAGAAAGCACGATATTAATTTATTTACATCAAATGCTTGTTGGTAGGAATAAGATTGCAAAAGCAGTAAAATAACCAGTCTCTAAATAAAATTTTATTTTAAAATAATTAAATTATTACTAAACACAAAAAGAAGCACGCAGGGTAATGTTTCGCCATACGATAAATAAATAATTAAAATAAATTACAATTACAACTACAAATCTTGTTCGAATTGCCTGCCTCGGTTGCGAATGCAAGCACGAAGTCTTGTACGTACTTCACTGACTGTAACCCGCGTCGACAGACTTTCTTTAATAGTTTGGGCAGCTGCTACAATTTTTTCTCGTAAATCTTCTACATCACGAATTGGCCTGTCGTAGACTAATGCCTTCATGTGACCCCAAATGTAGAAGTCGCATGGAGTTAAGTCGGGACTTCTCGCTGGCCAAGGGATCGGACCACCTCGACCAATCCATTTTTCTGGATAATTCACATCCAACCAATGTCGCACACGCAGATAATAGTGAGCTGGGCAGCCATCGTGTTGATACACCATGGCTATCCTTCTGGCAAGCGGCACATCCTCCAGCAGCATAGGTAGTTCGTCCCTCAAAAAGTTCTCGTACGCGTCACCGGTTAATCGTGCCGGCAGAAAGAATGGCCCGATCAAATTGTCGTGCACAATACCCATCCAGACATTTAGTGAGAATCTGTGCTGGTGAGCTCCTTCTCTGGACCTCCGTGGGTTTTGATGTTTGGGGGCCCAAAAATGCAGATTGTGGTAGTTAGTTATTCCGTCGCGGTCGAAGTTGGACTCATCTGTCCACAAAATGTTCTTCAGGTACTCCGGGTCTTCGATGTCAGCATTCAACAAAAATCTGCAGAAATCGATTCTTCTTGCAGGATCTCCCTCCTCGATAGCGTGTACTGGAGTGTAGTGGTATGGATACTGCCGTGCTGAATGTAATGTGAACCAAACCTTCCACTGAGTCATCCCAAGCTGGTTAGCCACAATCCTTGTTGATGTAGTGCCATCCGCGCGGAAACACTCCAGGATTTGTTTCTCTTCAACCGGATCATGGACTGGAGGTCTTCCAGCATCAGCTTGACGACGTTGAACCGATCCAGTTTCTCGAATACGTCGATACGTCGCACCAAACACACTTACATCAGGTAAACGGCGGTTGGGGAAGCGTCGTTGATATTCTCTGCGAGCCGCAGCGGAGCCGCCATCACAAAACCCGTAACAGTACAGGATATCCGCGTATTCTTCATTTTGATAAGCAGCCATTTTTTTTAAGAAATTAGTACGTCCGAGTTGGAAAGAAGGTCAAAAGTAATTGATTGATCACTTACTGAATGAAGATAATTAAACCTCGGTTAGTCACGAACATGCCCGAACACGAACCGAACGCAATGTACCCAGATCTCACCCCTAATTAGATAAGATAAGATACCGAGGCAGGTCAATTGAAGCTCTCAGAAAAATAAAGGTGACACAAACAACGCGGCTCCGGGCCAGGTACGCCTTTTGCGAAACCGCTACCTGCTCTGGAATTATTATTATTATTTTCAAGATTTTTGAAAAAGTTGACAACATTTGTACTTTTTTGGAAAGCTTATTAATTGAGGAACTTATTTCTGTAGTTTTTACATCAAGTGCCCTACATTTTTTTCAAGTAATTCTCATCAGTTGTAACAAAATCGAAAAAAAAAATTATGACTTTGGTTTTTATGACCGTTTATTTCTAAGATAATTCTGAAATTTTGACACAGATTTTTATTTGAAGTAGTCATTGGTTCATTGGCTTTTAGAAAACAAAGTTTATACCAGCCAAATGGAAGTACTTTTTTCATAATTATCACTTTTAGTCCGAAAGGCGGGTTTTTTCTAAAAAAACGTAAAACTTAAATAACTTGATAACTATCAAATTTAGACCCCTAGTTTACTGGGCTAAATTTATTGCAAATGAGCTCTAGTATAACCCCCTTCAAGGTATAGGTCGAATTATCAATCACCCTGTATATTCGTCCTTAACGGCACTCTTTTGGCGAAGATGATTCAGAGATGAAGCAAATAGTCTTGTACGTTTTTTTCAAAAGTAATGAGTTTCGCGGATGGGATAAGGCATGGTGTAAAAAAGGAAGCCTGAAGATACTTAGTTGGTTATCAAAGATAGTTCCTGAATGAATGATTCAAATAAAGTACCTAGTTCAGTCCTTCATTCACTAGTTCAGTTGTGATTCATAATGCTTCAATAATTCAGTAGTTCCGTTCACCGTTCATGTATCTTTGCGTTATCTCTTAGCTACTTATGTATTTTAAATTGGAAATTTTCCAACGGCGTGAGAATATTTTGGTCTCTTTTAACAGATAAGATTGACTGAATTGACTCGGTGGTTCCGTGAAAGAAATACGTACGACTGACAGTGACACTGTATACCATATCTATAATACTGCCGTCTTCAGACTAAAAGGCCGCTAATTTGTATGAACCTCCATACTAATTAGCGGCCTTTTAGTTTGAGGACGGCAGAATAACTGACTATATGGACCAGTTGAGCTACTGAACTAAAAGAGTGATATACTTCTCAATGAACGAAAAACGTATCAATGTTTTATTTTAAATGACACATTTTGTACATGACTAATCTAAGATAGAGTACATTTTATATTCAGAAGGTGCCGGTGTACTTCTTCAAAAGGGTACTAAAATCGTAAACAACGGAATAGAGACTGAGAGTAAACACGACTGTAGCCTTATTGTTATTGATTCGAGCTGGTATGTACCCATTATAACTGGGTATAATAACTTAACACCTTTATCTAATCGGTGACAAATCGAAAACGGCACTTAGCACTCTAATTAGCATAACAATCTGCCGCCGACTGTACTAATTAAGAAGCGGGCTATCGCGCGATAAGGAGGAGATAGTGCTAAAGAGTTTAAAATTAAGAAATGTTAAATAAGAGTCACAAAAAATATCGTTAAATCACTCCAGAATGCCGCCAATCATGTAGTGTAGTATAAATTGATATAAACATTAGGTAGGTAAGTATTATTTTTGTTATTCGTAAACTAGAATTCTCCGAAGATTGGATTCATTCGAATCCAATCTTGTTTACCAGTATATCAGTTAAATCTGTGTAAACTACCTGTCTTAGAAGATTACAAGATAATTTCCGAATTAAAAATATAAATTACTCGTATTATATTCTGCAAAAAAATAATTTGTGATTAATTTGGGTTATCTTTTTAAACTCTTGCGATGTCAAAATTCTTGGTTAGGGTGAGCTGGCACTGAGGTTATCTACAGTACGAGTATAAATAATTTATTTAATAAAGTAATCGAACGAATTTCAAATTGAATAAATTCATAACAATTTCCTTACAGTGTTCTGAGAAACATGTCACAAATTTATTAACAATATTAAGTTAAATTTTTTAACAGAAACAACGATTTAAACATCGGGTGGACATTCACAGCGTGAAACGAAACGTAACATATCTGCCTCGTTTACTACAGACCCGCCGAACTAACCCAGGGTCTGATCGAGCAGAAACAAACCTTGTATCAATGGCTTAAAAACGACGACGAACCGCAAATAAGTTGGCGGGCCTATACCGGCGGGAGAGCGCGGGAAATCTCACACTTTTTGACATATAACCTCAAAATTACCGACATTCCATTAAGCTATAACCAAACATAATGCATACACTAGTAGAGGTTATATTTGAATGTCGGATTCAGCTAAGGGTTAAGATTTGAGTTTTTTTGTTCAAAAAAAGGAACTATTTCACATGTCCAACGCTTTTGTGTATTTCAATATTAAGGCATCTGTTTATTTTATATCATAAACTTAGCGTGTTAAAGTTGAATATGGATTGGTATTTTTAGAAGATATGCTGTTTTATTATGTTAGTTAGCACAAGAGCAATGCGATCAATTTATTATAACACTTCGTTTTGTTTCTCAGTAACGAATAATTTGTGAATGGGTGTTATCTGGGGCGACAAGAGTCAATTTATTTGTGTGTATTCACTTAATTATTCGTTTGATTATTTTTTAACGAGAGGTAGCGATTTTTTTGATGTTTTATGTAGTTTTGATGGTAATTTAATTGGTCGGTTGAGTTTTATCGGAGTACGAAATGTATGATACTGAATCGAAAAGTCCCTTATCAAATTTATCGTTTAGTCACTAATTAAGTTCATTTGCTATCGTTAATAATATTTTATAAGAATATTAAAACATGATTTTTGAATTCAAAATGTTTGGAAGGTTGGTAAGAAGAAGGTCGCCTGCTGTAAGTAGGTAGATACTAATATGCCAATGGAATGTTGAAAAAAATCGCGATACTTTCCATTTAGAAAAATCTCGGTATATTCTCAAAATTTCCTACGAGGGATTTTCCAAAATATAAATTTTCTTAACATTCTAAGGAAAACTTTCCCAAGAATATTTCCAGAACGGTCTGAGAAATTTCCTAACTTTTTTGAAACTTTCTGCAACTTGTACATCTGTAGTTGGAAGTTTTTCCATTCATAAGATTTTCCTACGTAAGCTAACATTTTAGGTTACGTTAATAAATTATACTATGTATAAGATACATATCTTATACATAGTATAAATTAGCTTGTCTAACTCTACGTGTGTTAGCACTTCGGTCAGTAAAATCAAGCCGCCATTATCGCAGTTCCATCGACGCCGGCGCAATCAATAATTTCCTATCAATGACCAACCGCTTATTACCAAGGAAAAAACAATAACTATACGTAGATTATTACCTTGCCATGGCATATTGTGGATACGGTCTTTGTTGATTTTGATTCAAAAGAATATACAATACGACATACTTACGAGTATATATACACGTGGACACCTATACTTATAATATAAGGGATGACCCAAAAGTCTAGAGTTCATATAGGTAAGTTTTTTAGAATTAAACAGGGTTGAATTTTCACAGTTTAGCACATGATAAGAAAGTAGGTACTTTCTTGTGCTAAACTGTGATAATTGCCAGACAAATGGCAGACTTTCTCTACTAAGTTTTCCTTTCCTGCCACTTTTTGTCTTTATTATTATTAAGAAATAGCAAGAAACTTATAAATACACACCGATCACAATCAGCTTTTTACAGAAAAAGTATCTATACCATGGCAGTTAAAATATTTAATAACATTCCGGATAGCTTTAAGACCCTCGATGACTATAAATTCAAAAATGTGCTTAACAAATGGCAATTGAAAAATATGTTCTATTGTGTAACTGACTTTTTTAATAATAAAGGTAAAATTTAATTTGTATAATACGATTAGCATACTCATATGAAAATAAAAATAATATTGTACACCATAAATGTGGTAGGCTACGGAAAAGGTACCAAGAATGACTGTAACATCTTATCTATGTCACCTGTAGTCTGGCAATAAAATATCATTTCATTTCATTTCATTTCAAATAAAAACCTTACATATATTATCTACCGAGATATTTCCTGAAGCCGCAGCAAAAGCAAAAAGTTCGCTGCCCCAAATCGCTAAATACCGTTACCCTAATACGAGCACGATCCTCGCAGCAGAAAATAAGTAAGTAGTGTTGGTAAATAAATTTTCTTTTATTATTTATTTATATAGAAGTCTCCCTCTCTAACAAAACTATCGTTGTCGACCACCGGACGGAATGCACAGCATCCGATCTATCTCTATCGCATAACGCCTGCTAACGGTCTTTCTGGCCGCTGGCTAAGGCTCCCTCGCGGGGGCCTTGAGGCCTTGAGACCGCACGGCGAAATTGCAGAGTGAGCCACTCGCCCACCACCTTCCGTACAAACTTGTAGTATGTATCTAGCACACATTTGAAATCTTTGTAATTATTAATTTTCATTTTGTTGCCTGGCCTTATAAAATAAAATAAAAAAATAAATGTAAATAGTTCTAGATAAACTGCATTGAGAGACTAACTAACTTAACTTTGGAAAACTGTTGTCCCCATACATCGACATAGGTCGCGGTTAGTTTAATAACTGACAAAATAAGTTTGTATTACGATTATTGTGAATTTCTAACAAACGATGCAAGTTAGGAAAACCGCTATATTTTTCCTGTAATATTCAGAATGATATTAATAATCGGTAATGATTACATATTTTTCTGTTCAATAACTTCAGAGATAATAGGCGGAATGGTATTTTTTGAACTTGTTTTGTCTTGAATCAAAAACTACATGTTTAAGAAAAAACATTAAAAATGTTTTGGAATCTACAAATTAAGTCCCTTCATTTCATACCTCATTTTATATAATAGCCCCACTTAAAATTTTCAACATCCCATTTCAGCCCCCTTTAAAAAATAAATAAAAAAGGTACGAGATTTTTTTATGTCCAATAGACTCGGGTTAGCGATTTTTAACTCTATTCCAAATTTCAAATCTATTGCAGCAGTAGTTCCTGAAATATCTGGCTGTGACAGACGCACAGACTTGTTGTACGAGAAGCAACGCGGACTTCGTAGGGAGTAGCCTTATCTAGCTTTTTATGTACGCGTATGTAAGTTGAACATCATGCAAATCAAAATGTAAATAAAAATAATGCGTAGGTACCGCATATATCGGAAAAATGTGCTATTGCGACTTCCGTTCCACGTTATTCTAAGTTATATTATGTACGATGTACGTCTGGTCGTATCAACAGGTCTCTAGCCGCGCAGTCTGGCGCGGAATCGCCGCGGCGATAATTCTCGTAATCCACGGTAACCTTTCACACCTGCGCAGTGATACTTGTTGCGTGTGCGCTCTGACTCACTCGGGCTGTAACGGGTTTTAATTTCGAAGTTAGCATTTCAAAATAGGAAACTCCAAGGGATTTCCAAATTTTTAGAATTTAAAAGCGGGTTGTGTAGACGGTAACTAACCTTTATTATAAATTTGACAATAACTTGTATGTAAAGATTTGAAATAAATACTATTCTTGCGGGGTTTTTTATTGTGCCAAGGATAAAATTGCGGAGACATTAACGATTTTTTTAATTTGTATGGTGCGGTTTAGAATATCAATATTATCGGGATGCTGGTATATTGACAATATGTATGGAAAATTTCAAAATATTTGGATTCACTGCGATACGCATCAACAATTTTATGACACGCATCGTGATTCTATTATAAGATCTGGTCTTAAGCATTTGAGTTACAAATTTAAGCCGGTATTTTCCTACAGCAAGCAGGTGATAAAACCTCCGTGTGAGACTACGAAAATTCTCAAAAATCATAACAGTTTGTGTGTACGCCGCGTTCCCGTTAGCTTCAGTAATGACTGACATTACGCGCGATCATTACCGCCGCGATTATTGCCGCAAACACGTTGCTTTGATTGTTTATAGGTTTGACTGGAAACTTATTTAGGTAACTTTAACTACCTATATATTACACACACAACAGGAAAGCAATAGAATCAGTTCTTTTATTTTTGATTGAATAAATAAAGTTTTACTGCAACTGTTCGAGCCAATGTGTTTTTTTATCTTGTAACTGAATGTGGGAACGCCAGAATTTAACTATAATTATTAATACCTACAGTGAGTAAGCACATTGAAAAATTGACTGGGACGTTTTGCTACTGAAGCCGGACTCGAACCACTGTGTCTGTCTTGCCGGAATAGCGTGTTTCGGTAAAACATTTCGATTGCATCTGATTTTTCACCGTGTCGATGCCGCCGCCAACTAGCTTAATTAGCTATTTGGTTAGCTGCCTAGCCTTTTCATTAAAATTTTAGGTTAGGTTTGTTAGTCAGCTTGTATCCCTCAGAGCAGAAACAGAAGCTTTGTCGACCTGCTAGCGGGTCATAGTTTAGTGGAAAGGCTTGGCAGTTAACCAAATGGCTGGTTAAACCAGTTGGCTACGACATCAATATCATAATAAAATTGTAGCGTTTCCAACTGGTTCAGAAGACTATGATTTGAGATTGCATAAAGTAATGTAGGTTAAATGTGAAGGCATTCCATTCAATATTCTTAATTCATTTCATCAGGAATTTTCAATTGTGATGTAGGTAAGATAATGTAGAAATCGTTACATATTTAAATAATGACATAGCTTTCTTATAGCTTTTCTTATAACAGTATTAAACAGCGCAAGCAGTTCAAGATCTTTGCTAATAGATAATATACGCCAAATTGGAACTATTAGCAATCTCTGAACTTTGACGCCTCAATCGCGATTGCCAGTGAAATTAAGCCTAAACACAATTTTAAACCTTTTTTACCCGCACTATTAGAACGTGTTAATATCCTCCCTTATCACATAAAGGTGCTTACACACGGTATTTTCTGCAGCACCATAATGCGGCCATAGTCGTAAAATAATATTCCTTAATACATTATAATAGTCCGGGGTAATGTTGGTAAGTATTGGAATTACAGGGCGGCGGCCCGGGCTCCATATTGGCTTGGGTGTGGCGCGATTAGAGGGAGGAAGCGGGCTATAGCGGTTGAAAGAAAATATACCTACTATACCAAAGGTTGGCAAACTTTTCAGACAAAGAGCCAAATTTTCGGAAGATTAAAGAACCGCAGTTTTTGTTTCAGGTTTTTCATGTTCAGTCCCTTCAAAGAGTCGCATGCGGCTCGCGCCGTTTGCCGACCTCTGTAATATACTGTACTGTTTTTACAGTAAGAGTAGGTAACATTCTTAAAAGTTGTGATCATTCGATCGCAGTTTTAAGATTTTATTGTGAATAAGCTACATATTTCTGTGTTCAACAAATATAACAAGGCTGCGTTTTGCCAGAGCATATACGTAGAATTTTAAATTTAGACTTCGGCTTGACCCTTACAGGTGGCGGAAGAGAAAATTGTACCTATTTTTTCGCATTTTCACGCTGATCTGGCAACACAATGCGCGGGAATTGTGTGATGCGCAGAGAAATTGACGGAATAATAAAACGTGCGTTCAAAAATAAGCAAAAAGAAAGTTCTCTTTTAAAATTGCGTTTAAATTGGATAATTTTATAATAGTTTAGGTGAATCACTAAGTTATACTAATCATGTTGTAATTTTGCTAACTAAAACAAAAAATCCGAAAATTCGGATTTGCGATTCCAAAATCCGGATTTTAAGACGGATGGTGAATCGATAAAAAATCTTTCTTTTCGAACTCCGGATAATCCGGATTGCAATCACTACTCATATTCTTCGTCCTCGTCATGCCTCGAACTAATTCGTTCGTCTATTGCTTACTTTCCGACCTCTACAAAAATGTACCTACTATAAAGCGATCTTGATAATATGAAGACCGCCTACTTGCGATGCTGAAAAGCAATCAAACACGAATGAAGAAAATTTATGTCGGAGGTTGCATTCATCATTTCATAATCATTATTGTCTTGACCTATGAAATTAAGTAGTTTTCAGATATTATATCATAACAACACAAATATTATATCTATAGAAATATGATAGTGTTTCTTAATTTAATCTAAATGCATTAAATGTTAATTATTTTAGTGCTATTTACCTATTTAAGGTAGTTTATTGATTCGCTAGGCTCGTTATTAGAAAGTCGCTCTACACTTTTCACTCGTACCGCGTCGATATCGAATCCCATCGCGGCGTGTGATTGGCCGCGGGTGGCGAAATTGACCGATCATTCGACGACAGATCACTTTTGGATTTAGAATTCGAGTGTTCATTGAAATTGATCGGAGGTTTAGTTTGTCTGTGGTCTGTGGTAGAGGCGAATAGATAGAACACAGGAAAAAATCACTGTTGAGTTGCAAACACACCAAGCAATTAAGCGGCACGACGCGAGATACACCCTGTAGAAAACTACGGCCGAGGTGGGTGGTTCTAAAGGTGGGTTTCCACCGGCAGGGCGAGACGAGACGAGATGAGGATTGAATTGAAATTTGTATGAAGTTTTCAATCGTCTCCTCGCGCATCGCGCAACTTGATACAAATTTCAATTCAATCCTCGTCTCGTCTCGCCCTGCCGGTGGAAAACTACCTTAAGCCTGGTTCGTTATCAACAGCTATCTTGATAATCTTTAGTTCTCAAAAATAAACACGTAGATACACAATAGTTCTTTAATCAATTTCCACAAATGAAACAGAATAATCTAGCACTCGCGGGATGTAAACGGATTACGAATTGCAGAGAGTTTTGTGCCTGCATCTGGCCACCATGCGGCCCAATCTTCGAAACCAGAATGTCCCTGTAACTCACGTATTTATTCTGGGTGTCCCTTATTAGGCATAACTTAATAAGCCTAATATTAAAATGCATAACAGTTTAGGCATACGATGATTAAGCATACCGATTAGATGGCATAATCATAAAAACGCATACTAGTTAATTTACATACCGATTGAATTGGCATACCTGAAATCCGCATAATGTTATTAAGCATAACGAACGCATACTTTTATGCGTTCGGTATACGTGGGGCGTTACTTGGAAAAAAATAACTTAATTGGTCCTTGTTGTCTACAGAATCCCTACTTTTTGGGATTTATCAACTAGTACTATTGTTTATAATACCTACAATAAAATATGTTCCCATTTTTACGATGTTTTTTTAAGATTTTGTGATTAATATTTTCCCCCTATTTATTCATTTGTTTTGCATGCATGCATGTATATGTAGGTTTATATTTGCCCCTGCGATTATTTACTTTTGGTAATTAGCTCTCGCTTTTGTTGTTTTTTTAACCCCCGATGCAAAAAGAGGGGTGTTATTATTTAAGTTTTATTTCATGCTTTTTAAATGTTCTTTTAGTAGTACTATAGGTAGGGAAGTAATAGTACATTACACAACTAGGGTGGTAAAACAAAGAAAGACCGAGATCGCAGATTTTTGCGGCCCGACCTGCAAGCGAGGGACGTAATATATGCGATCGAGGGCCAGATGTGGCATAATTATATTTTCTTTACTTTTTAGTATTTTATTGTCGGGAGTTTTTTATCTTCACTGTAGTTGAGCCACTAGGCCACTTAACTGGGCGTACTGGGTGTTCACTTACATAAATAAAATTGGCTTATCAGCATATACTATAATTAGGGATGTAACGATACCGATACCGATATAATATCGGATATAAATCTTTCTTTCTTTCTTAATAAAAAAAAACTGAATTATGAGTTGACAATTTATTTATTTTTACTTTACACTTTCAAGTTTGACTCTCTGTTAAATATAGCCAAGTTTTAGGTATAATAAGGACATACAAATATCTGAAGTTCATACTTCATTCTTTAGCTAAGATATCGGTATCGGTATCGGCAAAACTATGTATCGTTACATCCCTAACTATAATAGTGTAGGTATTTTAATAAATAAATTCGAGAGAAAGTACTTTACGTAATTAAACTGGAAGCGACAGTTAGTTTTCAAATCAAGTATGGATATGTCACTGTAAACATACTTGTACAACCTCTGCGATACCAATTATTCGATTAAGCATCTAAAATTAAAATGTCTGATTAGACATATTAAAATTATACTTTTTAGTATTTATGAACACTAATGTTATACCAAATAATTGTTAGACGTTTTAATAGTATGCAAATTAAAATATGCGTTTTAAAATATACATTTTAATATTATACGAATATACAATTATGCGTAACAACGGTATGCATTGTCAAAATAGGACGTTTTACTGTATGCGTTTTAATATAGACCCATTTATTCTCCACTTGATGTTTACGAGACTTCTGTTCTGACATTTAATAACTACCGCCCAAGTCCAAGCACAGACCACACCTAAGCGATGTTTTGACAGATGACAGATGACACCGTTCGATTCCCGACAAATTTCATACAATGCACACTATTTCATACAAAGTAGGTACAGAAGTGTCGCGCCGCTTAGTGTGTTCGTACCTTTATTTATTTAGAAGTTTTCAAAATATTCTAGTCAAAAGTATGGAGAAAAGTAGGTAATGTAGACCTAAATTCATCGATACTTTACTACTAATTTTTTTGTGTTCTTGGCAATTTTATTATCTTCTAAATTACTCGTAGCTCGCTTGATGTTGGCGTTGACTGTCATGTGGCCGCTTGAATTTAACCAATAATGTGAATTAAATTCAATTAGTTGAATGTAGACATCACAACCACAAAGTCAACACTTATCTGCTTTCATATAATATTTATTATCAAATATGCTTTCCAACAAATGACTTTATGATTTCTAATCCATTACCAGATTTCCATAGCTCAAGTCCAACCTTCAGTGTAAGCTGACACGTGTACACTGTACAGAGCTAGACAAACAAAGTGCTGTTAAAGTTACTGTGGCGACAGCGAAACGCTATTAGCGGCTATTACGCTGTGTACTGTACCACGAGATAAGATTAAGTTAAATATTCAGTGGCGCTACAGCTGGATAAGTTAGTACGACTCTATTTTATGGAAAACTAGGGTTCGTTTGCGTTATTCCCGTTATTATCCCAAGGGAACTCTTTACCGGAGTATAAAGTATCCTACTCATATCATCTAAATATCTTTTATGCCACACCTGGCCATAAAGTGACTTTTTCCGCACGCTGCGCGTACGGAAAAAGCCGCTTTCTGGCCAATTGTAGACATAAAATTATGTACACAACACGGGAGGTAATAACGAAAGCCCTCGATCGCATATTTACGTCCCTCGCTTGCAGCTCGGGCTGGAAACTTCTGCGATCTCGGCTTTTCTTTGTATTACCACCCTAGTTGTGTAATGTACTATACAAACTTTTACATTTCTTTCGGAGAGGATGGGATTTTGCAGGCTTCTTATTTAACAGTTTATTCCGTTAAAGCCTTTCTGCGTTATCTCCCTATGTTTACCTTCTTGCATATATTTTCACGCAGTGATAGCAAAATAATAATAAAAATTCGGGAAAAAATCGTTTGAATCAATTAAGAACTACTTGACTATTGAGGTACCTATTAATGGGTTTCAAAAGTATGCGTGCGTATAATATAACATCGAGTTTAAAAAAATATGTTTTTTAAAATAAATCAAATTAAAATTCATCCCTACAATTATTTTGCTCTATATTTCTGAAAATTAAAAACTATCATATCTTGAGTGTTGATTGATCGTTAAAATAATATAGGTACCTACCTTCTATACTGATTCTACTTTTCTCGAAATAGTCGTGAGAATGTTTACTAGCAAACCGTTGTCCTTGTTATGCTAACTTAGTTAAAGCTGAGCATCAACAATAAAGGACATTACCCCAAATAGGTGAACTATTTTCGAACTGAAAGACTTATTTGTTTCAAACGTGAACCTGCGAGCTTTTAAAGCAGTCCTTTTACTCGCGTAAAAGGTAGAAAGCTTTTGTATGAACGCCCTTTCAAACGCATACAATGTCAATACACTTCACGGTGTATTAAGATACCGGCTATTAGTAAGACTAATTAGGCATATGACTTGACTGTGGTCTATTAGAAGTATTAGAAGGGTGGATTTTCGTCCGCGACATTTGTATGCCAAACTAAATGTATGGCATACAAATTTGTATGGCGAAAATCCACCCAGAACATAATATCATGTTCGTACTATAGACATAAATTGTTGACTGGTAGATTATGCCTTAAGGCATTAAGTCCGCCTATTGTATTTTACAAGCCTTTAATGTATGTATGTAACTTGTTTGTACTTGTTGTTGTAATTGTTCGGGTTGCCAATTTGCAATATTCCTATGTATGTAACTATGTTTGTTCGGTTGGAATCTTACAACTCAATTTTGAAACATATGTTAAACCGATTGAGCAGAAATTTTGCAAGAATATGTAAATCAGATGACAATGTAATATTATTATGACATGGAGCTGATCTGATGGAGCCGGATGGTAGCGTGTTTGAGTTCATTTGATTTGTTATGACGTGCAGTTTGCGATAATACAAAAAAGTACAGTCGGCAATAAAAGCTTGTCTCAAAACAACATTTTTTGACAGAAACTTATTTTATAACTTTGTCATATATCTAATCTTATATTGTTCACCCATAGGCCATTTATTGAGTTATTGTATGGTCGCCCCCGAAGACTTTTTTTTGAAAGACTGAAAAGTAAATGTTTAGTTATCTACATGAAACGCCTAGGTATGTGCCAGCTAAACTGTGGGCATGTCGGTAGTATTCAAATAAAAATAAATTCAATACGTACTGTAATAATTCCATTCTGTACAATCGTGGATCACATTTAGGACGAAATCTTCTTTTCGACCCAGGCTTCTAATTGATTAATTATTTTTAATTTTGGGTTCCAGTCCGCAATTTCAATCCAATACAGTAGTATACTTTATCTAATGTACCTAATAAAAAACTAATTTATAGTACATTGTGCACCGAGGGTAGTAAGAAGGGGATTACTAACGAGAGTCTATTAGGAGCCCGACGCCGTAGGCGGAGGGCTTTTAATGACTCGAGTTTGTAATCTTCTTACTGCCCGTGATACACACAATGTTTTTCATCACATTTGCGAGGAAAAAAAAATAAGACATAAAAATGAAACAAACTAAACGCACCCGCTAAGAGACAACTTCAACTGTCAACTTTTTCAATATAGTCTTCCACAGATAATGCTAAGAACTGCGTTTAGTTTTTAAACTTGATGGGCAATATCGCCTGATTGTACCGTATTCCAAAATAAAAATTTTAACTAAATTAAATTAATTTAATTGCATTAAAATAATTGCAAAAACTACTGAAATAATAGTAAAATACACAGAACAGAAAATAAAATACCATATAAGTTTTATGCACACTAAAATTGGGTTTGTAGCCAAGTTTTGAAGATGTGAAATAAGCCTTGGCTGATTTGAAACCTCCTTAGTCTGAAATGACGTACGACTTTTAAAACTAAACTCATAACTCCCGAGGGAGTTATAGTTTTTCATACAGTTTTTCCTCCCGTGGGAGTTATGGATATTTGTAACCCACGGGAGGTAAATCGGCTCGAGTTGGTCTATAAGCGCGCGTGTTATAACACCCTTTACGAGCAAGTGTGATGAAAAAAAATTAAACCGACTCCAAAAAGCAAGAAACAAAAGTTTAATTTTTTTTAGATGTGTTTTTATTTGTTAATTTTTTTAATTTCAGTATTACTCGAATTACACTGTTAAAAGTACACGTTTATTGACTGATACACACATAACTCTGTATCTCAAAAACTAACGAACCGATTTTGATAAAACTTGCACTTTCCTAAGTTAGACCAAACCTAGTTAAAGTAAAACATATTTTTTGCAATACGACTTATAGTTTTTGAGATATGCGCGGACAAACACACAAGCATACATTCATACACTTACGAAATTTGGCACACAAGTTAGAAGCTGGTATAAAGTAGCATATCTAAAAACTGTACAATTCCGACAATATTACATACATGTCGAATTTATAACTTGGTTTTTTGTTGAACTCGGTTAAAAATATTCATAACGTAGTCCTTAGACAAGTTATTAAGAACTATAATCGAATGGGAAGCTAATCTTGTTGCTTTATTGATGCCGCATCTGTATTATCAAACCGCGTTTAGAAAGGGATTGAGCTCATATGTCATTTTTGAACTAATGCATGATATGACATTGTCAGTGGTAGAGTATGCAGATAAATTAAATTGTTATTTTGGTACAATGAAGTTCTAAAGCATGGAAAAAATATCAAATTATACAGCGTTTTCCTTTTTTAGGTGTGCTCAATTTACAAGAATTTGCTCTGGCGACATTGCCTTCTTTTTTTATTAATGTTACTGTGTTTTTTCCAACGCCCGTCGCGGCCACCACACGATTCAAAACTTTGGTATTATTGTTCAGTAATCCAATTATTTCCTGCAATGTATGTTCTTGGAATACTTACCTCAGAGACGATTGCATTTACGCTTAAGATGGCCATCAAAGTTTTCAAAAGAACCTTCGTCTTATCGTTTTCTTTATTAAAATATGTTAGTACATTGTAGACAATTTCTCGGCATCGACCGTATAATACTTTACCTCGATTCATATTGTATACAAACGTATTTTTGAAAAGCTACGGCAATTTGATAAAGCGAAATAATGTGACTGGTGACAGATTTGTCAAATATGATAACACTATTTTTTATTAAACAAATGACAATATTTACCGAGAATAGAGTTTAAATATGCAAATCATATTTAGCTATTAATTCTATTATCTATAAGGGTCTGCACTTATGAAGATATCAAAGATTGGTTTATGATTATATTTAATCATTTATTAAGTACACTTGTGCTAACGGTACACTCGAATCCCTTTCTCAACGCGGTTTGATAATATGCACTGCGCGGAAGCCTTGATATCGAGCGGCGAACGGCACGCGTACGCCACGGAACGATTTTTTTACATTTACTTTTTCACGTGTATTCGTAAACTTGCGCGTTTAAAATCTGCCTTAGATTGTTGATGCCTGCTAGACTTCTGTAATTTATAATAAGGTTCAATAGACGGCAAGTACCGAATGTCTGCGGAGCTCATCAAAATATATAGTCAAAATAGAAAATATTTCGCTAAGGTAACTTAAATTGTTTGGTTAGACTGAATAATTTATCATAAACTCACTACAAAAAAGCTACTTAATCTAGGGTGCCGCCGGCAGCGGGTCAGGGCCCAAGCTGCCTTACCTTAGATATTATTATAAATGTTGGGAAAACAATAAGATATTTTATCAAACGTATAAAACTGTGGCATCATACATTTTTCAAATTTTGAGCTTCAAATGCTCCATAAAACATGTCTAAAGCGACCGAGACAGCAAATTTGCCAATATCGCCGCACGTGTTTACACCCCATAGAGCATTTAATAAAACACCTTCCAACATGACAAACTTCTGTTGCTGACGTTCAACATAATCACAGACCTTCATATTTTCCACATTTAGGTTGAAAATTGTATAGCTTTCGATTTTCTAGGTGCAAAATGGTTTACACCAATCTGGTGCGTCTAAAATATAATGAAATATTGAAGGAATGTAATCCTCATAAGCGAGTCTCACGTGTGAATCGTGTGATCATAAAAGTACCTATACGTTTAAGAAAATGTTGAAACATTTACCTACTATCTTATAGATACACACCTACACTGCTGGGCACAGGCCTACTCTACTTTGTTATACGTTTTTGTTTTTTCAAATTTCATCAAAATCCGTACCGACTTTGTGATTTCATGTCTTTGTTTAAGTGCCATGGGTACCTATATAAACATTGCACGCATAGGTAGTTCCAGGAGAGTTGAGGTGAATGATTACACACACAGCTACCTACATGAAGTACTCATTGCAAAAAAATTGAATGAATGAGTGAGTAAATAAACACAATGCTATAGTTTAAAGAAACTTTTTGGTCTATCTTGCAATTCACTGTTGAACTTGCTATCAGTAGGTACCTATGAAAAAAGAACAGTAATTTCAAAATCCCGCTGTCATTACATGACATGCTCTTGTGTGCGTGACCTCAACTCTGGTGAAACTGTCTATACCTTTTACCCCAGGACTTCAAAATAAATAGCCGAACGGAGCCTCGCTAACAAAGAACTGAAGTATGTCTAAAAAGCCGGCTACCTATATGTGCGTACTGCTCGCAATAGGAAAAACTAGTTGATGTGTGCGTGCGGCTCGTAAGTAGGTACAAGCAGCTGGTTTATTAAAAATGTCTTCAGTTCTCTATTATACCTCTGACTTTTCCAATCAAACGTCACTAAAAAGAAAAAGCAATGACATTTTTTAAACTCGCTTTCTAAGTTCAAACGTAACAGGCAATCGAATTCAGTTTAGCCCCGGCTCTCGATGAGCGCTGCAATTGTCAACAGCCGTGGCGCCATTTTGCATTTTGGAACGCCGACAGCTGCGATGGTAAAACGGCTTAAGTCAACTATTCTTTCTGCACAAATATATACTATATCTTCATCTGCCAGGGTTCAGTTTAGTCTACAAAATTTATGGTGTTGGAGCCTTATTGATTGTGAATGTGTCATTACGAAAGGCACGTTTAGCTTTTCTGAGTCGTGTTGACATGCTAATGTGACGATCAATTTAGCACTTTTTGAATTTCCCCGGGTGTTAGAAATGGCAGTTGGTTTCTTATTCGATTGCGTTTTTAGATGGGTTAAGATTACTGTGTAGTTTTTTCCTGCTTTCTGCATTTTCTTTATCACTCAGCGCAATTGCACAATGTATAAGAGCACTTGTGGCCATTTTTGCAAAAAAATAAATGATTTGATTTCGTTCGTTAATTTTTAATTACTTATTTAATTTAATAAGTAACCACCTACGTTACATCATTGCATAAAAAGGGCAAAAACTTAAATGTCTCCTGTTTTTGTTCGCATTTATGGTGAACACAGTAAGTATTTAAAATCGCAGTCAAGTAAATAGGCACTAAAGTGTAGGCACTAAAATGATAAATTATTACTTATACAGTGATAAGCGAGAGGGGTTCCATAAAGTGAGGTCAGGTCGCCTACGGGTTCTATCACCGATGTACTGAATACTGCTTGTTCTTTTTAGCAAAAAAACATGGGTGTTAAACAAGCTTTATGTATGTTAGCGATAAAAATACAACGGTAATTGGTAGTTTACAACTAAATATTTAAACTGAATCAGGCAGCCTGCGATATGGTTCCCATTCTTCCCATTAAGGTGCGGTCAAACCGCTGCTCAAAAGACCTTGACGCACCGTAAACGCAGTTAAGTGACTCAAGGGTCACTTTTTTACCCGACTGCGGCGAAGCCCAAAGGAGAGTTATGTACCTGTATGTATGTAAGTATGCCCGTTCCTATCTCCGCTCATAACTCCTCAACGATACACCCGATTTCGATAAATGATACATCATTAGATTTGTCTTGATAATGCGAGTGTCACTAGGTACATAAAATTTGTAACAAAATGGCGGATTTATGCACTTTATAGCGCGGTATTTGTTGCACCGCAGTCGGGATTTCTTACCCGACTGCGGCGAAGCGCAAACGAGGGTTATATGTCTGACCTGTATGTATGTATGTATGTAAGTATGTATGTATGTATATCCGTTCCTATGTCCGCTCGTAACTAACTACTCAACGGCACATCCGATTTGATCCGACTGATGTCACTGCGTATGAAGTTCGTTAAAATAAACAAAATGGCGGATTATATGCAGTTTCAAAGTGCACCGCAGTCGGGTTTTTTTTTAAATAAAATGTGGTTATTATTAAAGTATAAATGTGGTTATTAACGTGTACCTTTCAAATCGGTGCTTAAAATACGCAATATTCATGAACCATCTATGCTTATAACGTGACTACGTGACGCATGAGTCACATCACTACGTTTACAGAAAAGTTAAAAGCAATTATAAAAAAAACCGTACAATAATTTCATAGAGAATATAACGTAGGTAATTTAATTTATTTTCTTTAGTATACTCATGCAAGGTCATGTTATTCGTGTGAGTTTGAATAATAATAGAATCTAAGAAACATTTAAATTGCAATTTTTTATAAAAATAAACATACTTTAATGTTACAATACTTATATTAACTTTTATACAGTTATAGATGTAGTACTTAAGTAAGCCCCTGGACATCTAAAATGAAACTACATAAGCTCATTTGAATTACCTTTAATTTGTGGATCTTTTTGTGAATTCATTTTAGTTTTAATCTCTAAAACATAATGTAATATTCAATAAGAAATAAATGAATCTAATCTAATGAAGTGAATACAAGAATATTTAATAGTCGAATATAAACAAATTTTATGAAAAGTTAAATTGCGATTTCGATTTTATGATGAATAACTTTAAGTTTATAGACAATAAATAGTACGACAGCAATGTATTACGTACACGTTCCGAAACGGGTAATTACAACTCACCCTTGACCCGAGCCCGTTTGAAAACAGTCGGCCCAAACTTACGCTATTGAACGCACCTGATGCCAATACTTATACTTATGCAAATGTTACATTTTGTGGACAAAATAATACATATATGTTTTAGTATCGGGAAGTGTATAGACAGATAAGAAAATTCATTTATTAAATATGGTCTTAAAACATAACCCTGCAAATGCTTATGTACTAATGCACCATCTACATTTTATGTCCAGAGTTATGGATGTTTTTTTAATGTATTTATCTATATAAGTATGTATATCAAACCGTGACTGACACGACGTGATAGTGACTGTATTAACAAGCAGTGCTTAGTTTCGGACTATATCGATTTCTGTAACTTGTCCCACGATATTTATTTACTTATTTATGTACAATAAGACCTAAAATTTAACTACGTTTGATCCACCGACTACTTACTTTGGTATTTCATCCATTTTGTGTTTAAGTTTTTACACTTTGTATAATAGAGATATTGCGGATACATAAAAAATATAGTCGGACTACGCTAAGTTCGCAGAAGCCAAAAATTAGTTTTATTAAAAAATATATATGGCATGGCAATACGGAGAAACTACAGCGAGAGGATTATTTAATCTTGGTACTAAGCAATAATTCTTCCCTTCATTACAAAATGTCCCTTAATTACTTACTGAAATAAATTTTGGGTCAGTCTTGCACACATCGATCTTCTTCCATCCAAACTAAGCGATTTGTTCCAGGATTTTAGTACTTATACTCATAATTTCTATGTACTTATTTAAGTATTATATTAAAATATGTACATGTATAAATTATTGCTTAGTTTGGTTGGGACTAGAGCGATTTGCGCAAGACTGTCCTGAATATTTATTTCAGTAGGTATGTAGACACATTATGTGTATACTTATTAAACGGAAAGATATTGGCCAAGTATCAAGACTAATTAATCCTCTTTCTTGTGATGTAACCATATGCATTTTTTTAATAAAAACCTTTTTTTGGCCTCCGCAAACTTAGCGTAGTCGCACTCTATGAACATAGAAATTTTTAATAGTAAATAAGTAACACTGGCTAGAAGCAGAAACCAATTTAAAAATAAAATAAATTCTAAAATCGCATTTACTTTGAATATCGCAATCGAATGTGTTCCAAATTTGATATTTCAAATTCTGAACACGTTTGGCGCGTTTGCGGCACGTGGAGTTGGTAGGTGACGGAATAAAATTACAATAACACACATCCTGTGATGTTGGCGGCGCTGATGGTGGTGTAATATCATGTCATATTGTATCACATGTTAGCATAATGGTAACGATTTTAATTAGTTCTCTAAGACGAACTTTATTGACATTTATAATAGCTGTATACATTTTGAACTTGTGGTGTCATTTTGTTAGTTGTCTAGGTTTTTAGAGATACAGATTTACACAAATAATAGACCGTATTACTTTATGGCTACGTAAAGTAATGATTATGCTATTTTGTTATTGTAAAGGTGAAGTAACAGTAAATATAAGTTTCCAGTTTACTTAAAACTAACATCTTTATTAGTTTAAAACAAGACATAAAATGGTGTTAAGACTGCTTGACACCAAATAGTGAAAATCGGCGATTCTTTTCATAAAAATCCGTCAAATATTGCGTTGTGTTAGTTAACACAATGTCGGTAAAATATTTGTTTACTTACATTTTATGAAACATGACGAGGTAACTATTTAAGTTGCAAACTGATAAAAAAGCTATCTATGCACATGGATTACCTACTTATCATTTTGTAGTGATGATACCATTTGGTATAAACAATGTATGAAAAAAATCTGTTTACAATTTTTTTGCTTATTTAGATTCTATAAGTTTCAAAATTGTGTGTACCTATAAAATGGTGTACTTCATTATAACTCTTACCGTGGCCGAAGTACAGTATAAGCATCAAACACTTGACGCAGTTTTTATTAAAATCATTCCCGTATTGATTTCGGTGAATTGCTATTAACAATGGCGTTCAAAAACCACGCTCACACCTCATTCTTGTCTCTTAGAAGCCTTATTTCCTTAGGCTTCATCCTGAGCCTATTTACCGCCTTGCCAGCTACTGTCAAGTAGGTAAGCTACTGTCTCGCCGTAGGGCAGTGAGCGAGTTATTTTATTAATAATGTGAACTGTATTGCCCTTCATGTATGAAACTGCGTATGTCAGGAGGTAATAGTGGCCAGTTACGCCCTTCTGTGCATAGGTTAGGGAGTACTTAGCCACTTGCGCTGCATTATTCATCCAGTGTCTGGGAGGTCGCGGGCGCAGGCTAGTTTAGTTAAAGATGTATAGGCCAAAGAAGTGGCACAACCTACTTATATTACATTTTTTTTATATCTATTACATATAAGTTTAGACAGATGGAGGTTTAGTTTCTCATTTTGTTTATTGTCAATATACATACAATGATAATTATAAGTTATTTACCACCTAAGATGAGCGGAGCCTCTTAACACGGGTGTAATAATACCTACCTACTTAAAAAAAGAGGCACCGACACTCTCTGTAAACGAAACATTTGTGTTATTGAATAAATACATTTTTATTTATCTATATATATAAAAGGCAAAGTCCTGACTGACTCATCAACGCACAGCCGAAACTACTGAAGCGAGGAACTTGAAATTTTCACAGTAGAATGGTCATATGACGTAGGTGAGAGATAAGAATGGATTTTTCGAAATTCATCCCCTAAGAGGTTCAAATAGGGGTTCAAAATTTGTAAGGAGAGACTACTATTTTTTAAGTAAGAGGCTTGAAACTTCGTGCTTAGATTTTTCATTAAAATAAAAGAAAAGTGATTTCACCGTTTTTTGAAATTCATCCCGTGAGGGGTTAAAATGGGGGTTGAAAGTTTGTATGGAGAGTCTGCGATTTTTAAAGTAAGAGGTTTGAAACTTCGTGCTTAGATTCTACATTAGAATGAAATAAAAGTAGTTTCACCGTTTTTTTAAATTCATCCCCTGAGGGGTTAAGATGGGGGTTGAAAGTTTGTATGGAGAGTCTGCGATTTTTAAAGTAAGAGGTATTAAATAATTAAGAAAAACCTAACATTTCTGAAATAGTAGTATAAATATGTAGTTCACATAATTTCCGATAGATGGCAGCACCGTCTATGCATATGGTCTTAACTTCGTCGTTCTTGCTGTGTAATGTTTTGGTGGTGGAAAATTAAAACAAAGTTCAAGAAATCTCAATTGTTTTATTGAAGCCCATAAACCGAATTGGTTATGGGCCCAGAAGACTCTGCGAATTGAAGAACAGAAGAAAACAGCAAAGAAAAAGTTAAAATTGATTATCGGAAAACATCGATCATAACCTCAAAAATGAACGCGGCACGGTCAATGAACGTGGAGAAATTCGATGGCAACAATTTCCGACAGTGGAAGTTTCAAATGAAATGTGCCCTCAAAGCTAAAGGAATTGACATCTCAACACCTAAACCCGAAGTTAACTGTAATGAGTGGTTGAAAAATGACGGCATGGCGATGTTCATTCTAACTTCTGCGATGGATCTCAAGCTGGCGGCGGTACTGGCGCGAGCTGCTGGCGGCTTTACTGGCGCGAGCTGCTGGCGTCGGTACTGGCGCGAGCTGCTGGCGTCGGTACTGGCGCGAGCTGCTTGCTGCTTTACTGGCGCGAGCTGCTGGCGGCGGTACTGGCGCGAGCTGCTGGCGGCGGTACTGGCGCGAGTTGCTGGCGTCGGTACTGGCGCGAGCTGCTTGCGGCTTTACTGGCGCGAGCTGCTGGCGGCGGTACTGGCGCGAGCTGCTGGCGGCGGTACTGGCGCGAGCTGCTGGCGTCGGTACTGGCGCGAGCTGCTTGCGGCTTTACTGGCGCGAGCTGCTGGCGGTGGTACTGGCGCGAGCTGCTGGCGGCGGTACTGGCGCGAGCTGCTGGCGTCGGTACTGGCGCGAGTTGCTTGCGGCTTTACTGGCGCGAGCTGCTGGCGGCGGTACTGGCGCGAGCTGCTGGCGGCGGTACTGGCGCGAGCTGCTGGCGTCGTACTGGCGCGAGCTGCTTGCGGCTTTACTGGCGCGAGCTGCTGGCGGCGGTACTGGCGCGAGCTGCTGGCGTCGGTACTGGCGCGAGCTGCTTGCGGCTTTACTGGCGTGAGCTACTGGCGGTGGTACTGGCGCGAGCTGCTGGCGGTGGTACTGGCGCGAGCTGCTGGCGTCGGTACTGGCGCGAGCTGCTTGCGGCTTTACTGGCGCGAGCTGCTGGCGGCGGTACTGGCGCGAGCTGCTGGCGTCGGTACTGGCGCGAGCTGCTGGCGTCGGTACTGGCGCGAGCTGCTTGCGGCTTTACTGGCGCGAGCTGCTGGCGGCGGTACTGGCGCGAGCTGCTGGCGGCGGTACTGGCGCGAGCTGCTGGCGGTGGTACTGGCGCGAGCTGCTGGCGGCGGTACTGGCGCGAGCTGCTTGCGGCTTTACTGGCGCGAGCTGCTGGCGGCGGTACTGGCGCGAGCTGCTGGCGGCGGTACTGGCGCGAGCTGCTGGCGTCGGTACTGGCGCGAGCTGCTGGCGTCGGTACTGGCGCGAGCTGCTTGCGGCTTTACTGGCGCGAGCTGCTGGCGGCGGTACTGGCGCGAGCTGCTGGCGTCGGTACTGGCGCGAGCTGCTGGCGTCGGTACTGGCGCGAGCTGCTGGCGGTGATACTGGCGCGAGCTGCTGGCGGTGGTACTGGCGCGAGCTGCTGGCGGCGGTACTGGCGCGAGCTGCTGGCGTCGGTACTGGCGCGAGCTGCTTGCGGCTTTACTGGCGCGAGCTGCTGGCGGCGGTACTGGCGCGAGCTGCTGGCGGCGGTACTGGCGCGAGCTGCTGGCGTCGGTACTGGCGCGAGCTGCTGGCGGTGGTACTGGCGCGAGCTGCTGGCGGCGGTACTGGCGCGAGCTGCTGGCGGCGGTACTGGCGCGAGCTGCTGGCGGCGGTACTGGCGCGAGCTGCTGGCGGCGGTACTGGCGCGAGCTGCTGGCGGCGGTACTGGCGCGAGCTGCTTGCGGCTTTACTGGCGCGAGCTGCTGGCGGCGGTACTGGCGCGAGCTGCTGGCGGCGGTACTGGCGCGAGCTGCTGGCGGTGGTACTGGCGCGAGCTGCTGGCGGCGGTACTGGCGCGAGCTGCTTGCGGCTTTACTGGCGCGAGCTGCTGGCGGCGGTACTGGCGCGAGCTGCTGGCGGCGGTACTGGCGCGAGCTGCTGGCGTCGGTACTGGCGCGAGCTGCTGGCGGTGGTACTGGCGCGAGCTGCTGGCGGTGGTACTGGCGCGAGCTACTGGCGGCGGTACTGGCGCGAGCTGCTGGCGTCGGTACTGGCGCGAGCTGCTTGCGGCGGTACTGGCGCGAGCTGCTGGCGGCGGTACTGGCGCGAGCTGCTGGCGGTGGTACTGGCGCGAGCTGCTGGCGGCGGTACTGGCGCGAGCTGCTTGCGGCTTTACTGGCGCGAGCTGCTGGCGGCGGTACTGGCGCGAGCTGCTGGCGGCGGTACTGGCGCGAGCTGCTGGCGTCGGTACTGGCGCGAGCTGCTGGGGGGGTACTGGCGCGAGCTGCTGGCGGCGGTACTGGCGCGAGCTGCTGGCGGCGGTACTGGCGCGAGCTGCTGGCGTCGGTACTGGCGCGAGCTGCTGGCGGCGGTACTGGCGCGAGCTGCTGGCGGCGGTACTGGCGCGAGCTGCTGGCGGCGGTACTGGCGCGAGCTGCTGGCGGCGGTACTGGCGCGAGCTGCTTGCGGCTTTACTGGCGCGAGCTGCTGGCGGCGGTACTGGCGCGAGCTGCTGGCGGCGGTACTGGCGCGAGCTGCTGGCGTCGGTACTGGCGCGAGCTGCTGGCGGTGGTACTGGCGCGAGCTGCTGGCGGTGGTACTGGCGCGAGCTGCTGGCGGCGGTACTGGCGCGAGCTGCTGGCGGCGGTACTGGCGCGAGCTGCTGGCGGCGGTACTGGCGCGAGCTGCTGGCGTCGGTACTGGCGCGAGCTGCTGGCGGTGGTACTGGCGCGAGCTGCTGGCGGTGGTACTGGCGCGAGCTGCTGGCGTCGGTACTGGCGCGAGCTGCTGGCGGTGGTACTGGCGCGAGCTGCTGGCGGTGGTACTGGCGCGAGCTGCTGGCGGCGGTACTGGCGCGAGCTGCTGGCGTCGGTACTGGCGCGAGCTGCTTGCGGCTTTACTGGCGCGAGCTGCTGGCGGCGGTACTGGCGCGAGCTGCTGGCGGCGGTACTGGCGCCAGCTGCTGGCGGCGGTACTGGCGCCAGCTGCTGGCGTCGGTACTGGCGCGAGCTGCTGGCGTCGGTACTGGCGCGAGCTGCTGGCGGTGGTACTGGCGCGAGCTGCTGGCGGCGGTACTGGCGCGAGCTGCTGGCGGCGGTACTGGCGCGAGCTGCTTGCGGCTTTACTGGCGCGAGCTGCTGGCGTCGGTACTGGCGCGAGCTGCTGGCGGCGGTACTGGCGCGAGCTGCTGGCGGCGGTACTGGCGCGAGCTGCTGGCGTCGGTACTGGCGCGAGCTGCTGGCGGCGGTACTGGCGCGAGCTGCTGGCGGCGGTACTGGCGCGAGCTGCTGGCGTCGGTACTGGCGCGAGCTGCTTGCGGCTTTACTGGCGCGAGCTGCTGGCGGTGGTACTGGCGCGAGCTGCTGGCGGCGGTACTGGCGCGAGCTGCTGGCGGCGGTACTGGCGCGAGCTGCTGGCGTCGGTACTGGCGCGAGCTGCTGGCGGCGGTACTGGCGCGAGCTGCTGGCGGCGGTACTGGCGCGAGCTGCTGGCGGCGGTACTGGCGCGAGCTGCTGGCGTCGGTACTGGCGCGAGCTGCTGGCGGTGGTACTGGCGCGAGCTGCTGGCGGTGGTACTGGCGCGAGCTGCTGGCGGCGGTACTGGCGCGAGCTGCTGGCGGCGGTACTGGCACGAGCTGCTTGCGGCTTTACTGGCGCGAGCTGCTGGCGTCGGTACTGGCGCGAGCTGCTGGCGGCGGTACTGGCGCGAGCTGCTGGCGGCGGTACTGGCGCGAGCTGCTGGCGTCGGTACTGGCGCGAGCTGCTTGCGGCTTTACTGGCGCGAGCTGCTGGCGGTGGTACTGGCGCGAGCTGCTGGCGGCGGTACTGGCGCGAGCTGCTGGAAAGTTTGAAAGAGAGAACAAAAACTTATAGATCTAGAAAATTTACATGTGCAGAGGTTCTTATTTCCCTTAAGGGGTTTAAAAGGGTTGAATATTTGCATGGTAAGGTTTGAAACTTTATGTATAGACTGTTTATTACATTTAAAGAAAAGTGATTCCACAGTTTTTCAAAATTCATTCCCTAGGGGACTAAAGTCGGAGTTGAAATTTGTATGCTTGGGACATGATTTTTAAAGTAGGAGATCTGCGACTTGATATGTAAACCCTTCATTATATGTCAAGAAAAAGTAACTTTGCCGGTTTTCGAAATTCGTACTCAATTAAATGGAGTTAAATGGGGGTGAAAAATTTGAATTTGGACAGAGTCATTAACTACTAAATCTAGAAACTTGAAATATGCTGAGTACATTATTTATATACAATGTAAAAAGAATAAAAAAGTGTTTTTTGGAAATTCATATTTTAAAGGTATTAAAGTTTGTATAGAGAATGGTTCTTACAGTTAGAGGTATAATGTTACATAAAAATCCTATTTACTAAAAACCAAGAAAATATATCCACACATTCTTAAAAAGTCATTCTCCTAACTTATCACGTTTCTTCAATAAAAGAAACGTGAATTCACCGTTTTTCGAAACTCATCCCCAGGGGGACAAAAGGGGTTGCTTCTTAGGGGGTAGTTACTGCTTCGCGCACGGCCAGTTTTACGTGGTTTTGGTAACGTAGAAAGCGGTACTACTATTATTAGCCTGCGGTAAAATAGGTATATGCACCTTTAACCACCCACATGGGTATTCGAATTTCACGCGGACGAAGTCGTGGGCAACAGCTAGTATAATATAATCGGTGTTTATGGAAACCACATACCACTGTTTATACATATAACTGTGCAGATTTACATTGGTACCTGATTTGAATTGAATCGGAATTCGCTAAGTGAGCGTGGAAGAGGAGCGAAGGGAGTAGGTATTAGGGCACACGTGCGACGAGTCACGAAAGCGAAGATACTAATATTCTTAATTGGTTCAAAGTGAATTATTCTTAAATCTAGTCTAAGAAAGTACTAAACAAACATAGACACATGCAGCACGCGATTCTGTGCACGTGAAAGTTGTACGGGTGCGAGAATCCGCAACATTCCCGGTCTGGGTGAAACGTAAGCGCTTTTGTCACATCCAGAATGTAAAGAACCTAGATCTACGAAGCAATGGTACTGTACTCATCCAGTGGCACGAGTGAAATGGCTATCTTAAGAGTAGTCAGTACTTATTAAAAATACGTGTCTATCAATAAACGTTTATTTTTATTAGCTTCTTATAGACTAAGTCTTGGTCACCAACTCCATTTTATAAATGTTTAAGATTCAATTGTTTACACATAAATTCGTTTTTCTTGTTCTTTACATGACCAATTTCATGGTATTGCTTTTAAACAAGTTTCAGTTGTTTTGTTTTCATAACTTTTTTTGGCCTGTATAGGTATGTCCCTCTTTTGTAGAACTTTATACTGCTTTATACGATTAAAAGAGATGATGAATAGCCAAATTATGTATAATTTTTACTCGGAAATATCGATTTCTGTACACAGAAGCTTATTTTTCGTATTAAGTTAAATACAGGTAGTACTATCTACCGATAGGTACCTTACGATGAAATATTTTGGTTATTTTTACTTATAATTTTGTTTTGTTATTTCAGATATCGGGACGATGCTCTCTGCTGGTCAGACAGGTAATTTGTTATTATTATTTTAGTTTATGTCTTAAATAAATTAAAGTAAATTTCTAATTCCCCCCGTACCTAAATCTTTTTTTATCTTTATTTTGAACATCAAAACAAAATGAACGTCAATATAATTAATACTAATGGGGACTATGCCGCAGGCAGATCTGCTGGACGGGGTATTCTTTTAATAATTGTTTTTTTTTTTTATTTTTTTTTTATGTTTATTTAGTTTTAGGTTTTGATTACATTTTTACTTTCTATATTTTTTACATTTCCTATTTGTGTAACTCTTATATAAAATTATTCGTGAATAAATCATATTTTATAAAAAAAAAATTAATACTGGTACGTAACCGTAACTTATAATTTACTGAATCTGTGGGGTTGATCCTGCTTTAGATACGTTTTAATATACACATCAAAAATACAAAGCAATAGAAACATTGTTTTATCTGTTAAAGCATAGATATATAATGGGTTTCCAAAATGTCAATACTTTAACCTAATTCCTTTAATTCCGCATTTTACATTTCTGTCAAAGCCCCGTAGATTAGGCTAAAGCCCTGTACAAACTATGCAAATGCTTGACCACTATAATATTTTAATCGCGGCCACGCGTTTGAGCGGCCTAATCCTTTATTTAGGACGCAGGGCCCATTCCAACATAACATTTAATTTTAGAAAATGAATATAACGAAGTTAAACCAAACCAAAAGTGATGTTAGGATGTACGTTAAGAACGCACATACGAGTAAAATACAAGTAAAGGTAACCTATACGTGTATTGTACTCGTATTGTGTGGTCTTGTGAATAGGGATGACGACTGGGTTAAAAATATATCATTCTATTTAGTCCGTCAGTTAGATTATGGAAAAGTATGGTAAATATATATATAATAATAAAAATATTTTTTGGTTAATCAAATTATTAAAAAACAGGCCAAGTGCGAGTCGGACTCGCATACGAAGGGTTCCGTACCACCGTGCAAAAAAAACGTTTTAATAAACAACTGGCAACCAATCCTATCCCACCAACTCTCTCTACCTAGCCAACTCCTTCCACACTCCTGATCCCTTCCCCTCTCCCCACCCCATCCGGTCCCGTCGAGGGTTGTAGGTGACCTCGATGGACCAGACCTCGCCTACCTGCGTATGTCCTGCGCAGTTGAGCGCCGTACGCGGGGAAGAAGGAGTCCTGGGGGGTTGAATCGAGCAGAGTCGGGGTTAGTTACTTCTGTGAGACAACACGCCCCCTTTGGTCTGGATTTCCTGCTAAACGGTAGCCCTGCAACTAGCCACTGCAGGGAAGTGGACGCGCGTCCCGTACGGTCGAGGTGGGTACGGTCCGCAGGCGAGACGCGGGGGGAGTCCTCCGGGAGGACACTGGGGATCGGCCATGCTGACGGAGCAAGGGCGTGTGGAACCACTGGAGGAGCCTGGATAGTTCTTTTCAGCCACACGTCTGCAGTTCCTGATGTCGCGCATGAGACCCAACCAACCGCGTCTATATCTCTCGGGTAGTCCTGGTGTCAATGCGACATCCCCAAAGGTGCGGGCTCCACGGCGGGTGGGAAGCTCGAGAGATGAAGATCACAACACGCACAACATGGACTCTAAACAATCCAATACCCCACACACACACACTACACACACTCACGGAAGTGACGGTGCTGTGAATACAGTGCCCTCCACCTCCACACATCACGCACACCCGAGGGACGGCGCTGTGAATACAGTACCGCCTTCCACCTCCACACTTCACACACACCCGAGGGACGGCGCTGTGCATACAGTACCGCCCTCCACCTTCACACTTCACACACACCCAAGGGACGGCGCTGTGAATACAGTACCGCCCCCCACAACACGTGCCTTCAAGGACGCGCAAGCGGCCCGAGGAGGCAACAGTACACACCGGGGTGGTGCTGTACCTACAGTGCCCCCCCACCCCACACATCGTGGCGGTGCTGTGCATATAGTGCCCCCACACCCTACACGCCGTGGCGGTGCTGTGTCCACAGTGCCCTCACGCAAAACACACCGTGGCGGTGCTGTCTTTACAGTGCCCTCACACCCTACACAACGTGGCGGTGCTGTGCATACAGTGCCCTCACACAAAACACGACGTGGCGGTGCTGTTCTTGCAGTGCCCCAAACCAAAAAACAGTCCGTGCGAGGCAGAAAGGCGGCCGGGAAACTGGCTGCTTTGAAACCTAGCGCGTCGACATCCAAGACAGGCTCGGCGCAGGCGAAATGCCGTACCGAGCCCTTATTAGACACACCAGGCGAAACTAAGGAGGTCGTTTCGAGAGTGGAGCAATCCGCTACTCCGGAGCTGACACCTATGGTGGAGCCTAACACCGAAGACACATCCTCGCAGCTTGACGCTGGATGGACTCTCTACGAGGGACCCAAGAGGAGAAAGGTAAGACCCGCCACGCGGGAGGAGCCTGGATCCGACGGGGAAGCCCCGGAGAGGAAAAAAAACAAAAAACAGCGCAGACAGTCCAGGCAGCGACGGGCTGCGGAGGACTCAAAGACAGCTCCGGCGCCTTTACAACAGGTAGGTGCTCCCAAAAAGACGGTGGTGCAGACAGCCGCTGGGCAACCAGTAGCAGGTCGTGCCCCGTCTACAGGGACAGGAGCAGAAGGCAGGACCAGACCCTCTGCCAAACGGCCTCGCCTGGATGAGACCATCTCTCCAAGAGGCGACCCCAAGAGGCAGAGGTTCGACACAACAGGTAGTCCACAAACGACAGCCTATGCGGACGCTGTCAAGGCAGACCTGCTGGTTGCTGTTACCACGGCGACTACAGGGAACCTCACTCAGCAGCTGTCCAACGAGGTCCAACAACAGCTGCAAGCCCTGCTCATGCAGGAGGCGTCGCAGCCCAGCAGCAGCCAATCCTTCGGGCCACTGTTCCGAGGGAGACCGATCACGGTGAACGGAGTCCTGAGGCTGTGGTGCGAGGATCAGGCCACACTGACATGGCTCAAGCGCAGCGTGGCGACCATCACCCTATCAACGGGGGAGCAGGTCGTCGTGAAGCGGCAGAGCGAGGTACCACGCAGGGTGCGCTGCGGCATCTTATTCCCCGGGCACTGGGAGGACTTCCGCGCGGTCGCGCGGATGCTCCGGTACCAGAACCGGTGGGCCGAGATCGACCGCTGGGCACTCCATAGAGTCGAGCGACAGGAGACGGAGACGTTTGCTGTCGTTAGCATACCAGAGACGGTGGTGCAGCCGCTCGTGGAACACGAACGCCGACTCGGCTTTATGCTGGGTTCGGTGTACGTTAAGTTCCAGGGGCCACGAGGCAGGTACGTGGAACAACCACCGCCCAGCAGCACTGTCTCCAACAACGACACCAAATCCGAGCCGATGGACGAAGCTGCGGAGACCGAGCCTACGGAGGAAGAGGTGATGGTAGTGCCCCGGTCCCCAGTCCCAGTACCAGCCGACCCCGCTTCCGAGAAGGACGAGGAGGAACTCCTCCAAGACCTCACGGAAAGCGGCGAGGAGTGCACGGCGGAACTGGGCAAGCTGGCCATTGGCGAGGAGGCAGACGACGGACTGTCGGTGGGAGAGGATGACTCCGATGGCGGCATCCCCTTCTCCGAGCTGTAAAGTCCTCCAAGCCAACCTCCACCACAGCGAAACCGCAACGGCTCAGGTGCGGAAATGGCTGGAGGTCAACGACACCGCCGTAGTACTGATCCAGGAGCCGTGGGTCAGGAAAGGCACTGTGTGCGGACTCCGCAACATAGGAGGTAAGCTCATAGTAAACACGGGCCCGGATAACCCTCGGGCCTGCATTTACATCACTAGAAATATACATGCGCAGCCCTTAACAAGCTTCTGTTCTAGAGATCTGTGTGCTATAAAAGTGCACGGGGCGCAACACACCAGCCTGCAGGAGGTGGTCGTAGCCTCAGTGTATATGCCAGAGGCGGACGACCCACCGCCGCATGACATGACGAGGCTGGTAAACTACTGCGAAGAGGCGGGGCTCGAACTCATCGTGGCCACCGACTCGAACGCCCATCACACCCTCTGGGGCATGAAGACAAACAACGACAGAGGTAAGCAACTAGTTGAATACCTATTCACGACAGATCTTAATATACTCAATACTGGATCAGAACCAACATTCGTTAACAGACGAAGCAGGACAATCATTGACCTGACACTGGCAACTGAGGAGGCGACGAACAACATCTCAAACTGGCAAGTCTCAAAAGAGGTGTCATGTTCAGATCACAGATGGATTCGATTCGACCTTCAGGTAAAAACACTCGAAGCCACCCCTAGGAGGAACCCGCGCAGAACGGATCGCTCCGAATATGCGAAGCGACTAGGCCAAGCCCTGTCGCAGGCAGAGGTTCCCACCAGACTAGAGGGTGCTGCAGAGATAGAACGGCAGGTAAGCAGCCTTACGAGCACCATCATGGACTGCTACCAAGAGACATGTCCTCTATCTACTCCCACAGGCAGCCGAGGCAACAAAGCCGACTGGTGGGGGCCGGAATTAGAGAGACTCAGGAAAAAGATGAGACAACAGCTCAACAGAGCTATGAACACAGGTACGGACCAGGACTGGGACAACTACAAAGAGACCAAGTCCAGGTACAAAAAAAGACTCAGGTACAGAAGTACGAGCTCATGGCGCAACTTCTGCTCCAACATCGAAACATGCGTACAGGCTAACAGGGTAAGGAAAGTGTTATCTAACCAGGCAACGGCCACCCTGGGATCCCTACGCAAGCCAGACAACACCTTCACCAGCTCACCAGAGGAGGCGGAATGTACACTAGTGCAAACGCACTTCCCAGACTGCCAGTTACTACGGTCAGTGAGCTGGACGGACGAGGTGACCACTCCGACGGAGGAGGAGTGGCAACAGACACACGAGGTAATCAGTCCACAAAAAATACAGTGGGCCATAAACAGCTTTGACTCCTACAAATCTCCGGGACTGGATGGAATCTTCCCAGCCCTACTTAAGTGGGGCGGTGAGAAATTCATCCAGATACTCACGATCATCATGGTAGCGTGCCTAGTACATAGGTATGTGCCGATGCAATGGAGAGAAGTCAAGGTAATCTTCATACCCAAACCAGGTAAAAGTGACTACTCAGATCCTAAATCCTTCAGGCCTATCAGCTTGACCTCCTTTCTACTGAAAACACTGGAAAGGATTTGCGACAGGGATCTGAGGGAGAAGGCGCTCACAAGAGTACCACTACACCCTCAGCAGCATGCGTACAGCCAGGGCAAATCAACAGAATCGGCACTCCACGCAGTAGTCTGCAAGCTGGAGGAGGCGATCAGAGACAAAGGTATGTGCCTAGGCACCTTCATAGATATCGAAGGGGCCTTCGACAAGACCAAATTCACCAGCATAGCAGCGGCACTGGTAAGACACGGAGCCAATGCAGTCATGGTCGAATGGATAAACAACATGCTCAGTAAAAGAGTCATCAGACTCCAAACAGGCGAGGTACAACAAGCTTTAGTGGCCAAGGGTTGCCCCCAAGGAGGCGTCCTATCGCCTCTCCTATGGAACTTGGTGGTAAACGACTTGATCGCTACACTAAACAACAATCACTACTACACGGTAGGTTACGCCGATGACATAGTGATAATGACGAGCGGCAACAACGCAGGTACGGTATGCGACGTCACCCGCTCCGCACTGGTGATCGTGGAACGCTGGTGCAACAACAATGAACTTACTGTCAATCCTAAGAAGACGGAACTAGTAATGTTCACCAACAAACGCAATCTGGGCAACTACCGCCTCCCAAAATTGTTTAATACAGAGCTCCAATTATCCACTGAAGTTAAGTATCTAGGGGTAATACTAGACAACAAGTTAAATTGGAGCAACCATCTGAACAACAAACTGGACAAAGCTACAGTCGCTTTCTGGCAATGTCGTAGAATGGTAGGTAAAACTTGGGGCCTCAACCCCAAGATCACTCTATGGCTTTACCAGGCAGTCATCCGACCAATGATAAGCTACGGCGCGGTAGTATGGTGGCCACGTACCAAACTATCCACCGTCGAGGCCAAACTACAACGACTCCAGAGGTTGGCCTGTATGGCGACCACGGGATGCATGAGGACGACACCCACAGCAGCCCTGGAAGCAATACTAGGCCTACCGCCGCTGCACCTCTTTGTAAAACAGGAGGCCGCAACCACGGCGATACGTTTAAAGAAACTAAACCTCTGGAGACCAGCGAGGGTACCGCATACCGAAATCCTCTACGAGGCGGTAAGTAAGGAGCCACTTATCGAAGCGGCGACTGATAGGATACCCAAGCAATACCTCTTCGACAAAAAGTACAAAATACAACTCCACGAGGACCCCGGAGAAGGTCTCAACCCTAGGGAGCTGAGAATCTTCACTGATGGATCCAAAACAAGGTCAGGCACTGGCTCTGGAGTATTTTCAGAGGACCTCAACATACACATCTCGACGCCATTAGGAGCCCACAACACAGTCTTCCAGGCAGAATGTATGGGCATCATAATGGCGGCACATGCAATCGCCTCAAGGAAAGTAACGGAATTCCCCATGCGCATACTCTCTGATAGCCGGTCAGTTCTACAAGCCCTGCAGAGCTACACTGCAACCTCAGGGCTCATATACGAGTGTCATCGAGCCCTGTCAGAGGTATGTAACCACAACGACATAACCCTACAGTGGATCAAAGGACACAGCAACTCGCGTGGCAACGACGCGGCAGACGAACTGGCGAGAGGAGGCTCGGAAATGGTGGTCGAGGGACCGGAACCAATAGTACCTCTACCGTTCGCGTGGCTGCGCAGCACACTGCGGAATAACACGAAGGTAGAACAGCAACATTACTGGTCTAACTTGGGTACTTGCAGGCAAGCCAGAGAGGCCCTCCCGACAATCAACCCCGGATTGTCGCGGAAGCTACGCCAGCTAAAGAGGCCACAGCTCCGTCTTCTAACTGGAGCTATCACTGGACATGCCCTACTAAACAAACACTTGTTCACTCTAGGTGTTACTGACAGCCCTCTGTGCAGAGCCTGCATGGAGGAGGAGGAAACAGCCGCCCACGTCATTCTCGAATGCCCGGGGGTGGCCAAGTACCGGGCACACTACCTCGGAACACCGAGGTCACTCCCAGAAGTCGTCGGCAACGTCAAGGGTCTGCTAGGCTTTCTGGTAGAGTTGGGTTGGCAAGAGTAGTGCCATCAACCCATCACGCAAAATAGGCGCATGTTTGTCGTCGAGTTGCGGAAAACAAGCCCGCGTAAACCTATAACCTATAACCTATAACAACTGGCAAAGAGTCTTAAATGCCGTGTAAATCAATGGCACTTAAAACCTTTTGGTTGAAAAGTTTTTCGGCAATAACTTCAAAACGGTTTATTCGTTACTATTCAAAATAATTTTCGTTGAATGTATTTATTAAGCGTTACCTTCCAGATTTTTTTTCATATTTTTTGGATTTACGGGGGGGGGGACACAATTTATGCAACTTTCGGAGCGATTATTTCCGAAAGTATTCACGTAATCAAAAAAAAGTACATAAAAGCCTTATGCCGGTTTTTAAAAGAACTATCGAATTATGTACCTCACGTTGACACTTGCTAAAAAAAAAATTTTTTTAGCTTCTGTTACATGTATGGAGTGCCCCCCCTAGATTTTTTTATTTTTATTATTTAACTAGCAAACTTAGTAGCGGCATCTACAAGACATCTATATTCCAAATTTCATTAGTCTTGTAGTTTTTGAGTAAAATGCCTGTGACATACGGACGGACGGACGGACATGACGAAACTATAAGGGTTCGTTTTTAGCCATTTTGGCTACGGAACCCTAAAAATCGACAAAGGTATAGATCATCAAGCTTCTGGAGTGGGGCTTATGACGTCACTCCTAGGCGAAAATTGAACCAAAGAGTGACGTCACTCGAAAGTTCTAAGCACTGTATCCTCGTCATTTTTTGTTTGTCAAGCGAAAGAAAAAATACGTGTACAATATTTTTTAATAATCTAACTGACGGACTAAACAGTTTTTTTAGTCGTCTAGCCTACTGTCATAATATCTGGCGCGTATTTAATATGAAATAAGCACTCGTTGCATACAAAATGGGCGCCAGTTCTTATGAATCGACCTAACACTATATTGCACACCTCAAAATACAGAACTAAGTGAAAATCTACCAATTGCTCACTGCAAATACGCTCGTTGCACCTATTTAATTGTTACCGTTTGTGAATACACGGAACTATGTGGTGCCATCTTATGCAATTATTACCATCAAAAATAATATCGGGATGACATTAAGAATAATTAAAAAATATATATGACGAGGAAGGCCTACAACCATACCTTTGGGTTCCAGTTCACCTTTGGCCACCCTAGTGGTATGGTCCAATAATCATCCAATAATCCAGTACCCGCACCAGTTTAAGTACTGGTGTATTGCTCTTCGTGCCTTTCTTTACACAATCTAAATGTCGCGTTGATAATAAACGAAGTTACACGATAAATTCCCAAAGAGCCACGTAATTCCGTACATTCTCTAAAGATGACTGACAATTCATCCATCAACGTCATATTTCCTCCTTTTAATCTAAACTGCCTGCATTACTCAAAAAGGATCTAATACTAAATGGTCAGTCATAACTAGCGCCTTCTCTGCGACTTTATCCAAGCCAATAATCAGATATTTTTGGCTAATGTAACGTTGTTATTTTACCACGATACGACATATAAAATTGCATTTGTACCCGAATAAAATACCAATATAAATATTTTTTCTATATACTTTCGCAATCATTTTATTTTCTATGTCAATCATCGCACGAATAGTTAACATAACTGAACAGCTTGAGAAGCTAGAGGAAAACTCCAGGTAGAGCGACTACGATAACTTTATAACTTTGCAGAGCGGAACATGGCAACACTTGCGTTTAAAAATCAAATTTCTATGAAAATGTGATGTGAGATGTGTAGTCATACAATTAAACGAATATTGGCATCATACAATTAAACGAAGTGTGGGCAAAATTTTTGTTAATCCTTTTCGTCATTTTTGTTACAACCTTTCTTCTTAACAATAGGCTGTTATTGCATAGCAATTTACGTATACTTATCGTAATGAATTTACGTTTACTTATCAAGTATTTTAGGGTTATTTTTCAGAAATATGGCTGCGACTCATTCCTCTGTCTCCATACATTTAGTATGAAAAAGGGCCAGAGGAATGAGGTGACCGCAGACATATTTCTGAAGAATAACCCATTAAATAGATTTCAATATTGCAAGCACATTTCACTAATGGAAAGTTATATGAAAATTTGTTAAAATGAATAATACTCGTATAAATAGTAAGTGGCTTTTATACTAGCCTCATTATTACACAGCTCCTCTCTCAGCCGTCGATTTAAAAGAAAACTGATAAAAGGATGCCTAGAATCGCCGCTAGAAGCAAATTTATATTATAATCAATTGTTTTTGAATTCTCAACCCGAATTCGACGTTATGACGACCGGTTTAGCCTAGTGGTTAGTGACTCTGCCTACGAAGCTGACGGTCCTGGGTTCGAATCCCGGTAAGAGCAAATATTATTCATGGGATGATATTTGTTTCTGAGTCTTGGATGTTTTATTTGTATTTATTAAATATATCGCAGTCTAGTATCCATAACACAAGCCTTATTGAGCTTACTATGGGACTAGTTCGATTTGTGTAAGATTGTCCCCTAATATTTATGTATTTATGATATTGGATTGGTACTTTATGCTATTCTCACTAAGGTTATTAGGGCCACAAATGGGAGCACATTTGTGGCCCCAATAACCTTGGTGACGTCACAGTGGGCATAAAAGACTTGAATAGCAGTCAGAGCGGCCAGGGTCGCCTCTCTGCGTAATAATTGCGTCGACCGCGGATCCGATACACATAATTCGCAGTTGTGCTAACCCTAACATCGTTTGACCACTACTTGCGAACTAGGGTTGAACATCGTGGTGAAGAACTTAGTTGCTACGTACTAGATAAGCATTTATAGTTACGATCAGCTATTGATAAAAACAATAGTGTAGTTGCACGATAAAAAAAATCTAAGCGGCACCATAAAAAAGTCTTATTGATGCGATGCTGAATTTAAACGGTTGCGCTATCAATATACGTAATGTTATATTATGGGATATCTTAGATTCCAGTGTACACATTCTCGAGTATTGCATACTTTCCTTTATAAATACGTAACTGAAACGCGGTTGAGAACCTCGTCTTTAGATTCCTCTGGTTGAGAAAGCACAGCCTAATCCTCATATTATCAACTTGTGGAATTCGTTCGCGGAGGTGAAATACGTCAGATAAAAAGTATCCTATGTGTTAACCCGCGGTCACAATCTACCTGTATAATCGGTTTGGTAATTATGCGTGATGTGTGACCAAACATGAAATTTCTACGATTTTATTACATTTATTTACAGATAGATAAGATAAGATAGAGTTCTGTATTTATAATATGTAATATCATCTAACTGATAAACGGTATTTTCGTTGTAGGTTAATATTTACAAATCTGCTTATTAGATGTACAATCAGACCTTATACAAATTATTTTCAAACAAATAATAATGATGGCGGTGTGCAGGGTCATGCATTACAGGCGTAATTGCGGGGTGACCGCGGATCCGATACACATAACTCGCAGTTGTGCCAACCCTATCCTTTACCACCCCACTTAAGTGACCACGAAACCACTGGTATAGGGTTGAACAACACTGGTTTTCCATATTATCAAAAATATAATTATTATGGTATTGAACATTAATGAGATCTTTGCAATAAGCCCGTTCGCACAACATAGCACCAACTCAAGAGACTCTGGCTAGGTGGCTGGATCAAGTGTCAGATACAGAAGGCGGTGATACTCCTGGACACGGCCCGCATAGTCAGGTCAGGAGGTTTCTCTCTCTGTAGCACTAACCACCGGTAGCTTGAGCCCTGCCCCGCTGCCGGCGGCACCCTAGGTTAGGTTTTTTATAATGTGTTTATAATCAGATCTTTTAAATGCTGTCGTGAACTATATTGCTAAGCACTTGACCATATAAAATGTGATGGAGCTGAAAGTACATGCAAATGTGACAATTTAAATACTACTATTACTTCGTTAGGCGAGTTTAGATCAGTTTTGACTTTAAACGTTGAGAAACATGTGGTAGTACACATCAGGTGATATCTTGTTAGGCTAATGTTGACCCACTTCTGGTTGTTCTACTGACATTTTGACAGGCAGTGAGACACCAACAGGCTAGGTAATACCTTCGGTAAAGCTCTTAGCTGTAATTTCACATTTGTAGTATTAATTTAACGTGTAACCACCTCTGAGACGACTAGACGACAAAAGCTAACACAAGTTGATTATTTACACACAACATTCCATATTTTTAGCAATTTGTGTTTCTCACTAATAATATATTCTACATGCAATGGAACATTTAAAATAGGTATTTCTTGAACTTTGTGTACCGCACACTAAACACAATAAACATGTCAAAAAAAGAGAAATTACATTTTTACGAATAATTGTACCTCAGTCGTAGGTGGCGGAGTCTGACCTGAAAAACACTATCATAAATTCATAAACCAGTGAATCTACTACAGGCTTATATAACAGTACACAAACTCACCGTCTCTATTGGACAACAATGTATCTCCAAAATATAAGAGCGAGAGGGTAAAGTTATCTGCGTTATAAGCAGAATCACCAATCTATCATTCCGTCAAACAATAAGGCAAATTAGGCAAAATTTTTGAAAGTGGTACTCGTATATTTGCCAAATAAAATGGGTCAATAAATCTTATTTCTGAGAGCAAAATTTTTTCTTCACTTTATAGTTGAACGCTTCCAAAACACAAGCAATCAAAAAATTCAATCATCGAAACAAATAATGACAATTCAATACAAATATGGCTTATTGCTCACAAGAAATATGTACCTTATTCTCTGCCAAATAAGTCCTAATTCATATTGCTCGCATTGTACAATTTCCTATAGTTTTTTCCATTGAACAATCTTAATTGACTATTCGATTTTAGACTTTATTAGGTATGCATTAGGAGTGATAATGAGTGCATTTGTAACATAAGCACTGTAATTGATTAGTTTAAGGCTTATTTGCAGTCGTGGGAACAACAAATCTATGAAGCCGCATTAAGGGACAGGTTTTTAATTAATAGAAGTATCTTACAAATCAATATGGACCTTAACCTTATGAGGCTACAGTCTAAATTATATTTAGTTAAAGGTGTTCTTTTATTAAAGGTGTGCAATGTTGACACAAGTAATGTTAAGGTAAGAGTTTTGTCAGATTGGACCGTGTCTTACATGTTTGTAGACAAAACGGGAACACATACTTGAAGAGAACTCTGTAATGTAGAAGTAAAGTTTACTCACACATACACATTTAAAGCAATATAAAATGATAGAAAAATCTATTTTTTTCCAAAGACCAGTATAATTAAATACAGAATGTGCTGCACTGAACTACTGCAGCAACACTAAGCCGGTTAAAATAAAACCTACATATGATAGTTTATTCATTGTGTACATAATTGGTTTAGTATTAAAGCACCACGTGCCTTTTTTGGTGAACCCTTGACTCTTGGACGTTGTTACAGAAAAATGATCAAACCCACACAAACCAATGTTATAATTGGACGGTGTTACGCAATAACGTGTTAAGTGGTATGGAAATTCTATGCACTTGACACATTATTGCATTGTCATGCATGTCTTATTACCTTAAACTCCTTAAAGTACAGATTGACATTTCACTTATAACTTTTTGTGGGTTGGATTATTTTCCTGTAACTGCGTCCACTTTTCGATCCCTATCGTAAAATAACGCAAGGCAAGAAGCGTGCCTTTACATCATGATATTGGTAAGATAATATTAGTTTTTGTTTGTAATGTACGAAACCCTAAAAATCGAAACGAACAAAATGGAACGATAAAAATAATCCACCACAATTTTCTGCCGTGTCTTTACGCAGTTACGTAAACGATCACCAATAAGTAATCTGATTAAAGTATCAATTTCCCACATCCCGAATACATACATACATTACTCACCGGGAGCGTACCCCGATACCAGGCATCCACAGCGATCAAATACCAGTTAATGTTACATCGTAAACATCAAGCTCACTTATTTGCATTTCTTTGATAACCTGTGGTTATTAAGAGGAATGGCGACATGTTGCGGAGACACTGAATGGTAGTCAAAATAAATTCACACTCGATCATCTGAAATTCAGAATCAAAGATTGATAGCTACGCTCACAAGATGGCAAGAGCTTATTGCACCGTGTAGAACAGGTGCTGAGAACAGCAGGTTTATTAACATCGCTTTGACTTTAAGCTGTGGTAACCTAGGGAACATGAAAAATGGGAAAATATTTTAGTCTATTTGTAGTATTAGTCTGTTACCCTTAGAAGTCCTAAACCACACCCTTTGACCGAAGAGTTCTGCACCATATAACGAAACATGTTCGTTTGATACAGATAATCTTGTTTGACAGTGCAGCTTCTGTGCCGTGGTCCTACGCCATTGAATTGTTATGTTTTGGATATTCAGTACTAGAAAGAGCTTGCTTATTGACCACGGACAATGACAGTTGATACAAAATATCACATTATGTAACACTAAATTTCTAACCAGGGGTCACTGCCTCCGTCAATTCGATATGTTCTTGTAAGAGGTGGAAAAAAGATAGCTCTTACTTACTACGTCTCGAATGTACGAATTTAATCTAATTATAATGGATGGGTCTATGTCAACGTAGTATTTTAGGTGTCGGACTTTCGAGTCTAACCTCACAGCGTGGCCTTAACACCAGCCATTATCCCAAAAGGCGCAAACACAGCGTCTGATTTTTACTCAAAATTTTCGATCGGTTTTTTTTCATACGAAGCCAGTACTTAAGTTAAACGTCTCAAAGCCTCTGCAATTTGCGGAGCTCTGAGTAAGCTATAAATCAAGTTAAATTATTTTTTCATTACGTCCCCGCGTAGTGTTAATAATCTATCAGTGTTGACGTTAATTTTATTGACTGGTGATTGATGGTGCAATAATTGCCAGACACACGGTGCATTCATGTTGTGTTTTTATTAGAATAACTAGAACACTGGAATTTTCTCCTACGACGCACGAAAACATCCTTGAAAAATCTGTGTCTAATAGTTTAAAACATTCATAGTCTGTAGAAGAACCTGAGTTACCGACAACTCGAAGAATTGTGTCAAAAGTGGCAATGGGTATTTCATTACATTTCATTTATTTATTCAAAAACAACTTACATTTTGTATGAATGTGAATGTCCTTATAGTGAACAAAATAAAATATATCTACGAAACAATGAATAAACTGCTCTAGACAGCGTTAATTATCCTTAAGTTAATATTATATTAATGTTTCAGCAAATAAAAAAACAATAAATTACCTACTTATGCTACGTTAACCACTATAAATGTCCGAATTGAAAATTATTATTTTTTTACAAGAAAGCTATTAAATGTCAATATGCGTGAGTTCATTTACAAAATCTGTGCCTGAATAATAACATTTCTCCAGCAGAAACTCTTTGAGTCTTGCATTGAAAATGCGACTGTTTACGATCGTTTTGAGTTCTACCGGTAGCCTATTATTATTATTTATTGAATCATAAAAACATGTAACATTACAGTTAACACTAACCAAATCGTTACACAGACTCAGAAACTTACTAACTAACGTACAGCTACAAGATATCTATCTTGCTCTCTCTCTAGCAATATTGAACAAATGGGTAGGGTATATTACTCGTAGAACCGACAGCCACTGGGACCGATAAGTTCTTGAGTGGCGCACTGGTATAGGGAAGGAAGGGATGCATGGTACACTGATGATCAGGTGAAGGTGACTGGAGTCCGCTGTATATGTGCAGCACAGAATCGATCATGGTGGCGTTTTTTGGTGGATGCCTATATTCTTGGACGTGTTTCGGTTGAAGGTGATTACTAGTTTGAACAGAATGTGAAAGAGTTTTAGATATAGAAAAAAAATAGTAACATATAAAACACCCCGGAGGGCATTGCAAAAATTTGGATAGAGGCAGTCCGAGGTTTTTCGTTTTTTTTTTTTATTTTATCACTAAGCATTCTGGTCATTTAGGAATTCTTGTAAAGTATAGTAGCTTTTGTTTTGGAGGAAATCTTTTAACAATTTTTAGGGTTCCGTACCAAAATGGTAAAAAAGGAACCCTTATGGTGCGACTCTGTCTGTCTGTCTGTCTGTCTGTCTGTCCGTCTGTCACAGCCAGATATCTCAGGAACTACTGCTGCTATCGGTTTGAAATTTGGAATAGTGTTAAAAGTAGCTAACCCGAGCTTATTGGACATAAAAAAAATCTTGTACCTTTTTTACTTTTTTTTAAAGGGCTCCGTAATGGGATTTTGAAAATTGAAAGTAGGGCTAATATATCGAGTGGGGTATCAAATGAAAGAGCTTAATTTGTAGATTAAAATACCGTTTTTATTTTTTTTCTTAAATAAATAGTTTTTGATTTATGGCGAAAAAAGTTTAAAAAAATACCATTCCCCCCTATTATCTCCGAAGTTACTGATCAGAAAAATGTGTCATAATTACCAATTATTAATGTCGTCCTAAATATTACAGGAAAAATATAACGGTTTTCCTCACTTGCACCGTTTTTGAGAAATTTGCAAAAATCATAACACATACTTATTTGCTCCTACTAAACTAATCGCCATACAGTTTTTCTTGAACTATTTATTCATGTATCTACTTATTAGGATTATTATTATTATTAGGAAGACCGTTATATTTTCTCTTCCTAACTTGAATATTTTTTTAAAAATTTACAAACATCTTAAATATTATATTACTTCTACCCTCCCTACGTGAGCCATCTAGCGGAGAGTAGCAAAACTAAGCGATGGTTTATTTCAGATAACATAAAAAGTGTCTATTAAATACAATGATCACTCATCAGGAATCGGGAAAAAAACATAAAGTAACAATAATTATTAAAAACTCTATAACAGGAGTATGTTAGGAAATTTGACACTAGTAAATACCATAAAAATGAAATACCACTAGCGCCATCTAGGGACACAAATCTAAAATAAGGTAGCTTGTGGCAGCAATATTAATTTAATACACAAAAGTGTGCTTCAAAACATGATTCCTTCATGAAAAATGATACATGAGAACTAACTTAGTTGACAAACAATTATTTCAATCAGCCAATAACAAACAGTAACGTTTAAATTTAAATTACAAGTAAAATTTACGCGCTATTTAGTATCAATAGATGTCGCTGTAGCATACGCTGCATCGCGCTGTTAAGATTTTTCCTGGTTTAATAGGGCTAAGGTGGGTTTAAGGCAGGGTTGCTGTTAGTCGTAAGGTTGCTCTACTTATGAGTTTATACGGAACCCTCGGTGCGCGAGTCCGACTCGCACTTGACCGGTTTTTTAAATACTTTTTCCTTTTTTTCTGGTTTAATGTTGTCAGGAATTTGGTTGTAAATTTTTATTGACATTACATTTGGGCTTGTTCTATGCATCTTTAGTTTGGAATTAGTGTTTAATGCTAGATTATTTTTAAATCTCGTTTCATAGCGCCGTGGTTGGTCTACTAATTTTGTGAACAGATGTGGTTGTTTGCGTACAAATATGCATGTTTCATAGATGTAGATGGATGTAAGCGTCAATATTCCATATTGTATAAAATAAGGTTTGCAGCTATCAGGGCTTTTGGTGTTGGACAGTATTCGAATGCACTTTTTTTGTGAAATAAATAAATCGTTAGCGTCTGTGCTGTTCCATGTTCCAAGTATGAAACTTATCACAAATTTCACCCCGATCTTTTAGACTTAAGCAAGTGCTGGTGGCGTCACAAAATTGACTGAAACTATCAGTGCGTGAGAGGTGAGGCGAATGAAAACCATTTATATTTTCAATTAATTTGTGAAATGTCAAATTAAATTGTGCGACGTGTCTCATTATTGAACTATATGGGTTGGGAAAAGTACTTTAATTTTGTAATGAGACTTATCTCATTAAATATCCACCTATTAAGTGACTGGGACAGGTGATACCTACCTTAGTAGAGGGTTTTTTTGTTGGCTAGTGAAAGTAACCTCAATTTTGAAATTATTTAATAAAACCGGAGACAACGGACAAGTGCGAGTCGAACTCGCCCACCGCGGATTCCGTACAAATACTTAAAAGAAAGACTATTTTTTAAGATTTTATTACAAACTAGCTTATGCCCGCGACTTCGTCTGCGGTGTAAATTATAATTAGGCAATTAATCTTTATAAATAGTTTCTGATACTTGTTCATAAACTTGGTTGTAATTAAACAAAACCCTCAAATATTGGGCCAAATTAAATGACGTTAACAATAATTGTGAAACCCTTTTCGTTTGTTTCGCGGACCGGACCTCTCAAAACACCTTAACATGGAGTTATTGTTTAAGCCAGGTCTACACGCTCGAAGGTCTATACAGGTTAGTTATTACGCGGGCGCGGGTATGTTATCGGATGACGAGAAATTAGCCAGTTTCGACAAGCCTGACACTAGCCTAACTGTACACTCTTATGCATACGTGTGAGCTCGGTCTGGAACCTGTTGCGGGAACGTGAATGATATGCCGACGTTTATGAAATGATTTTGACATCTATTGACACTTAGTATAAAATATACCTTCAAATTGTGAATTTTAGAGTACAGCCTTTTGCCACCTGGTGAACCAGCATGACGCATTTCACACCTATTTGTGGAGAATCTCAGAGAATTGGCAAACTGGCATCCATGAAAAATCATTTCGGAAAATTTTGATAGATACTGGTTTTTAATTCCCTTTTGAAACATACATTAGTCTATAATTTTTTCAATCCTAATCGGATATCGAAATAAAATGGCTGTGATTTACGGCCTTTTTACCCGACTGCGGCGAAGCCCAAAGGAGGGTTATGTGTTTGACCTGTATGTATGTCCGTTCCTGTGTCCGCTCGTAACTACTCAACGGCACATCCGATTTTGATAAATGATACATCATTAGATTCGTCTTGATGGTGCGAGTGTCACTGGGTATGAAGTTCGTTAAAATAAACAAAATGGCTGATTTTATGCAGTTTCAAAGTGAAAACCCGACCGCGGTGGTTTTTTTAGTAAAAATGTGGTTTTATTTTTTAAAAAGTTTTCTTTTTAACTAGCAGTGAACAGGTCGTCACAAAACTGACGATTAGTGCAAAACTCCATATATATCGTCAGTTCTTTAAAAAAACACGTATCTGATACAGACTCGAGGTAAAAACGCACTAAGTGTATATCAAGTTCTTATGTAACTTTTGACGTTTTTCTTTACGACGTTTTTAGATACTACGAGTTTTTTTTTCAAAGTAGTGTCGATACTTCGTGACGGGATAGACGGTATTTAAAAATAACTTAAGTTTCGCATAACTGTTCATTATAAAATAAATATAGCAAAGACATACATGGCGAAATTATAATATAACTAAATTATTAGTGCCTAGTTTGACGACAGGATTCTAAAAAAATAGCGTGTAAAAATTAATGACAAGACATATCTTTTAATACTCTGTGCTTAAGTGGCAAGGATCACGCTATCACGCTGAACGAACAACGTAACAATAAAGTCTTTGTGAGAGCGACATCTGTCCGAGTGTAGACGCGGCCTAAAAGTGACTCGGTACCGCTAAGGTTGAACACTACTAAAACTAAAAAAATATAAACTCCGCAATATATCAAGTGGCTTTAAACTGATGGATGGACAATTTTGTAATTAATATTCGATATATCGATTTTTTACTTTGCAACCTTTAGCGAATTAATCGGATCGAGTATCGATATTCTTTAATCGACGCTTTGCTCTAAGGTGTTGCTCATCGCGTAATATTCGTAATCAACTGGTTTATCTCGAATTTTAATAGTTCTATGTGGACTTTTAATATGACATCTTATAATTTTTTTTGCCTGTTAAAATGAAACATCACTTTAGGCTAGGTAAAAGTGTGCAGGAGATATAGTGTTGTCAACTTGTCACTCATTCGATATTTGGATCAACCCATTTACCGACCGGGTGTGCCGCAAAATAAGGAAGTGAACAGAATAATTTACTACACACTAAACTCTGCTTATTCGTCCTGAGGCTGTTATGATGCCTTACTTAGACCAACATGGAAGTATGTCATCATAGCACATTTTATAGATACAAAACAGTCTGCCATTTTTTGCGGACGATAAAACGGATGAAACATCACGACACGACCGCAAAGATACATTTAAAGGTCTGGCTAAGTCTACTGACACTGCGAACCTACGAACCTACCTACGAGCTCTGCGTTGCTCTAAGTATGTAATGATGCAGCCAAACACCTAAACCGATAAAGATTTGAAGGTTTAACTTGAATACTATATTACTAGCGGATACCTACCTTCTTTCGTGGAGGTGAAATAAGTTGAATGTCTCTTTTTTGATTGCGGTAAAGTATCTGTAGAGACGCTGACTGTCTCTACAGAAGAATTGGGTACTTGACTGTGACTGAAATTTGTAAAAATTATATAAGATCCTGTTAAAAAAAGCATAATAAGGAAATATGTTCCAGTTTTGAGTTTGGTACCTAACGTGTAACTTTTTTTATGAGCCTCCAAAGTTGGTTGGGAAAGTCCATTTTAAAAGTATAAAATTACTAAAAACTATTAATATCATTAAATAACCCATAAAATGTATAGTAACTTTTGTTATGAAACCGTTACGATAAACGCAAGTTTTAACATAGTTGCAGAACAAAGTTATTGATGTCCCCAAACAACGTATGAGTCAGTGACGTCACTGTATAACGGGCTTCAGTAGGGAGCGTTTCGGCACGTAGGTATTTGGGAAATTCTAAAAATGTGATTTTAACATTGTAGTATCTCGGTGATAGAGAATGCAATCTCGCGAGATTAGGGTTCAGGCGAGATCTCGCGAGATTGTGAATATGAATACCGCGAGATCTCGCCAATTTCGAGATCTCGCGAGATTGGCGGTTTTGTATGTTTGTTCTTGCAACAATACTTAAATACATTAGGAAAAAAAAGGATTAGAGATGTTATGAAATAAACATTTATTTTAACGTATTATTTTTATAAACTTTTACGTAATGACGTAGCTAATAATAATCTATCATTTTTCAATAAACTTTCAAGAAGTAAACTTTGGTGTATCATTATCAATTATCATGTATCTAATCAAATAAGAAATAAAATAAACAATCAGTCTTCTCTTCTAACATAAAACAAAAGTCTTTTAATAATAAAATAACAACAACAAGTCAAAAACTAAAATGAAAAATGAATCTCAGAAACTAAGTTGAGTATTAAATATTCTGTGGTTGAGTTGACCAAAATTGAAATGTTATTAAAAATGAAAGAAAACTATACCTACTCAGAGATCTATTAGAAATTAAATATTAATTAACAGATATACTAATAAAATAAAAAGCTTGTTCAGTAATCAGTTTGCGTCACACGCAAATCTCACATAGTCGTTATAAACTGTATTCTCCGACAACGTTCGTTATTACACTCGTAAATCACATAGAAAACTCTTTTTTGCATTAATAACCACAAAAACACTCGAACGTTTTCACGTTGACTTGACAACAACTGTTATTAGTAAACGTTTTTTGCTCGAGCGCAATCTCGTTAAACTCGCGAGATCTCGCCAATTTTTCGATCGAGATCAGTCTCGCTAAAAAAGGCCGAGATCTCGCAAAAACGAGATCTCGCGAGAACGAGATTGCATTCCCTACTCGGTGAGTTTTCATCATATTTAAGTGGTTTTTACACTAGTATTTCTATTATTGAGAGGTGTTTCTATAACATATCACAGAAAAAAGTTGTCAAGTATCCAATTATGAATATAATTCAAATATTTCAAATATCTCTCAGTTTAATGTTATGTATTGAGACAGTTCCCATCAGAGCGCCGCCATAGAAACATTATGTAAATATCTCGGAATAAAACTTATATTAAATTATCAAGTGCTTTATCCCTCAAACCTCCTCCTAGACCCGTCACAATCCTATGTTTTAACGGGGTTCATTTATTTACTTCTCGATGGTCTAGTCTAGTTCACAATCGTACTAATTACGAGAGAACTAAACTAGTTAGACCATCGTTGTGATCGTTGTACACCGATTCATGGAAAACGATCTGGTAGTTTTTGCGTGATGTGTCTGCGTGATTCCAAAAACTATTCATTTACGTTTTATAAGTTATTTTTAACACTCCCTAGTTTTTTGAAAAAAAAAATGTACTGTCACCACACGTGAATGTTACGACACTTGGCACGGTTTTTAATTTAGCCGTATAATCACAATTCGTTAGCAACTTAGCAGTCGTGTGCCCAGAAGTACGCCCGATTTGCAGTACACGGCTAAATTAAGAACAGTGGCAAATGGCGTAACATTCCCGTGTGTTGACTGTACAAACCACGTCTTGTCTTGCTGCGATTGTATTATATACTTACACATTGAATTCAATACTGTATTTGTGAACCAAATATGTCGTAAGTGTTTTAATAATAGATAAACTAGAAGTTCATTGTTTTCATAATGTTTGGTAAGGACAAGGACAGGTGTTAAACTGTAATTATAACTGGTTATAATAAAGTCATATATTAAAATACTGCTCATGCTTCTAGTCATCGATTAAGGATATTTATAATTCATTTATGCCCGGTATGAAAAAATACATAAAATTATAATGTTATGAATATTTGTTAAAGAAACAATTACACCTGTTTGCTGTAGCTCCTCTACAAACATAGTCTATTTTGTGATATTGACGTTTAATGATAATAATCAATCAAGTGACCATGACATGCATTGTTGAAAAAGGGATTGAATTGAAACGTCATAATGTAAAATTACGTGTAGTTATATACCTACATCCATCCTTACATCCAACTTTACATTTTTTAATAGTTCCGGGTGATTCCATCTTTTGTCTTCATAGTCAGTGCACTCTTTTGAGTTTGAGCGATCGTGAGTAACTGGTAGTAGGTGGGACGTTCTTCTTTTTAACCCACAACTGCTCCATGCTAATTATTTGTGATGGAGTGGTATCTTACCGCTCTGTCACGGTTTTTTTTCTGTAAAATTGTAGCGGTTCGTCACCTTACATCCTAACCTAAATATCACATGTCACCTATACTTTGATATAGGATCATGTGCCCAATTTTAATATGAAATAATTGGGTGTCCCTTATTAGGCATAATTTAAAACTCCCATTACGAAAACGCATAACAGTCTAGGCATACGATGATTGAGCATACCGCTCAAATGGCATACCTAATAACAAAAACGCATACAAGTTAATAAGCTTACCGACTGTTTTGGCATACTTGAAGTTCACATAATATTATTAGGTATACCGATACCGAACGCATAAAATTATGCGTTCGGTATAAAATGAGCGTTTCTGAAAAATTATTCTAAGTTTACACCAGTTGTTCACATACTCCTAACTTTTTGGATTATTCTTACTACTAGGTGGTAAATGCTGGCTAAACCAAATTGCTACCAGAAAAGTAGGTTAGGTTAGGATAGAACTGTGACCCTTACAGAAACTAATCGCTTCCAGAAAAGTAGGTTAGGTTAGGTTTTGTACTGCGACCCGAAAAGAAACGAACTGCTACCGGAAATGTAGGTTAGGTTAGGTTTGAACTGCAACCCCAACAGAAAAGAACTGCTACCAGAAATCTAGGCTAGGTTAGGTTAGGTTTGAACTCCAACCCCAGCAGAAAAGGAAATTTCAACATTCGATTAGGCGTATTAAAATTATATTTTTTAATATTTATAAAAAATAATGTTATACTTAGTCATTTTTAGACGTTTTAACGGTATGCGAATTAAAATATGCGTTTTGAAATATACATTTTAATATTAAGCGATTATACTATTATGCGTAACAACGGTATGCGTTGTCAAAATAGGAAGATTTACTGTATGCGTTTTAATATACTTACCTAGACCCGAAGTAATCACTATATACAATGCCAATGTCAATGTATAAGGGATCGTCACCTAATGCTATAAAACAGTAATGAGAATAACAATAATACTAAGATAGAATATATCGCAGGTCCATATACTCACTAATCGAATATAAAGGTGATATAAGAGTCAGCCTACCGCCAATTGATCTGGTCCATCGCATGGGTGATCTTAAAATAAAGTTTTTTTAAATCTTTCTTTGCATTACACCAGTTTCTTCCCCGGAAAAGTTATCAGGTTGCCAAAGTAAAAAAAAAATATATCTTGGGTTGCATAATTACCTGGTAAAGACTTACGTGCGATGACCATGTATACCAAACCATATCGCTTTCTAGCCCTTAGCGTTCTCATCTTAATTGAGATCGTTATGTCATATCTGATTGATACGACATGTTACCTTATCTGCTATATTTATGGTAATTGTGCTAGACTAGTTATCCTTTTACCCGACTTCACTAAAGCAAAAAGGAGAATTAATGAGCGAGGAATGAAGATAGATAGTAGGGAAATAAAGATGTAAAAGTCTAAATGCGTATTACGGAATGTTCCAATGATTGGCTATTAAATGTCTTTGATTGAGAAATCAAAAGGGAAATGACCGAGGCAGTCCCTTGTGATGGCATATTATATATTATCCATTATTTTTCTCTTTAATACAGAACGTGAGAAAAGTGTAATTACATAATACTCGTATTGTATATACTTAGTGCAATGTGTGATAATGATAGAATTCTTAGTCTCCTATTTTTTTCGTACTTAAACGTGTAGACCAGTGGTCGGCAACCTTTTAGCAGCCAAGGGCCACATAGTAGCTAACAAAATTGACGCCGGCCGCACTTTGTTAATAATTTGTGATCTTATACAATTCGTAATTCGATTCGAATAACGACCTATACATACGAAATAGCCAGGGAGGCTCGCGGGCCGCAAGTGAGCGGTTCACGGGCCGCAGGTTGCCGACCGCTGGTGTAGTGTAGACCAATTCCATTACAGTGTTATCATAAGTGTGCCATGTATTCACCACAATGTCCCCATACGTTGCACAGGAATAGTGCAAAAACTATAAACTCGAAGTATCTATACATACCTATATCTAATAGCTGACAGCTGAGGATGAAGTAAATTCCCAGACACTTAACGAAATTCCGGATCACATAATAATATTTCACTTTGAGGAGCGTGATTGCGGCAGTCTTTTATAAGAGTTATAATGGCGATTACTCCATAATCAAACCATAGATAGAGATGCCGATTCAATTATTTGACGCGTGTGAAAAAGACGGGACACGCGCCATTTTGATTTACTGAGTGCTCGAACAGGTGACGCCGTCTATCCCGATCGCGATATTCCGATACTCTTGCGCAGGTTTCGCGCGAAACTCTTTTATTACTTTTTATCAAATTGCAGGGTGTGATCCCACCGGTTAAGTGCTAGTTTTGTAATTTGAAGCGTATCAATATAATTTCTGTACCGTTAAAGAAATAATGAAATACATATTTATGTCTACATCCCACCGAAGTTAACAGACATTGTAACCCAACTTACAAGTTAATTACAACCTCAAAACGTATAGTTATTATGAGATTAAACAATTTTGCCCCACTGAAACCTACAATTGGCTACAATCGAGTTAATTCCTTAAAAACTAAGAAAATCTACTTATATGACATAAAAGTTAATTCACAATAAATTACAGAAGGGATCCGCAGATGCGTAAAGCGATTTTTTTTATAAACGCACCAATTTGATCGTAATAACAAGTTTATGCATCCTCTTTGCTCTCATACGAGGATATATTTTTGCTCATTCCCGCATATTTCCGAAAGGATGTCTATTATTTGAAATTTAACCTTAAGTTAATGGAATAAAGCAGTGAATGATGCATTTCGTATGATTGTAGTAAGTCGATGCGGTGATCGGTTAGTGGCCAAAGTCTTGAATTATCGTCGATTGGTTTTGAGCTTTCTTTCTTTCACTTTATAGTCGTAATTTGCGCGACTAATTTTGACAAACTTGGCTCCGATAGTGGCAGTGCGCCATCGATCGGCCCGATATATGCTGCCTGGCTCATAAAAGATAATAATTGCATTTAATTTCTCGCGTATACTACGAGTTTCGGGAAACATTGTATTGCTAGCGGTACTTTAATACTTTTACGCTTACGTTCAGTTAGTTTTCACTTGGACGACATTCATGTAAACGATAATCATAGGTATCCATCTAATCCTTACTATTTAATCAATCTTCATAAAGTTAGTGTTGATCAATTACCTTATCTTATTTAAAAACATTTCGTAGCAAATATCTAGACATGCGGCAGCGGGTCAAGGCAAGTTCAAAGCAAAACTGGCTAGCCAGCGCGAAGTGTAATTTTACACGAACCACTTGGTGCCACTTTTCACCCTTCTATAACTCAAAACCTCTTTAACGTAAACACATAAAACTACGTGTGTTTAATCATATCCATAAGGACATCTAGAAGCCCAAATTTCATGAAGCTAGCTCAAACGGTTATAAAGATATGAAGGTCAAAAAGTCGTAAATCTTAGCACTGACTGACTGACTCACATATAGTACCTAAACCTAACCTACTTCCAGATGACCTAGAAGGATAAAATTTGTGATGGTAATTGTGTGTAAGCGTAGAAAAAAAATCTAAAAATAAAAAAAAGTTAAAAAATAGGGGGGGTCTCCATACAAAATTTTGTTTTTTTTAATTGTATTGTATCGTTGAGTACCTAAACCTAACCTACTTCCAGATGACCTAGAAGGATGAAATTTTGAATGCAGCTCGGTAATCGTATGTAAGCGTACGAAAAAAATCTAAAAATAAAAAAACGTTAAAAAATAGGGGGGCCCCATACAATTTTTTTTATAATTGTGTCGTTGGAACCGTTAATGAAATTTGGAATCTAGCTCGGTAATTGTGTGTAAGCGTAGAAAAAAAATTAAAAATAAAAAAAGTTAAAAAATAGGGGTGGTCCCCATACAAAATTTTGGTTTTTTTAATTGTATTGTATCGTTGAGTACCTAAACCTAACCTACTTCCAGATGACCTAGAAGGATGAAATTTTGAATGCAGCTCGGTAATCGTATGTAAGCGTACGAAAAAAATCTAAAAATAAAAGAACGTTAAAAAATAGGGGGGCCCCATACAATTTTTTTTATAATTGTGTCGTTGGAACCGTTAAGGAAATTTGGAATCTAGCTCGGTAATTGTGTGTAAGCGTAGAAAAAAAATTAAAAATAAAAAAAAGTTAAAAAATAGGGGGGTTCACACCCCTGTTTTTTAAAAATGTTAAATCTTAAAGTAGGTTAGATTTGACTTGGTCAGTTTTTATCAGAATTAATATATATATATATATTGAACTAGCTATTTCCCGCGGCTTCGCCCGCGTTGTTCCCGTTATTGTCCCAAAGAAACTCTTTACCTGGATATAAAGTATCCTTTGTTTCAATCCAGGACTTGGTCTACTTACATGCCAAATTTCTGCTTGATCCATCCAGTTGTTACCCCGTTATTTAGTAACAAACATCTTCACAAACTTTCACATTTAAGTATAATATTAGTATGAAGATTTTCGAATTTTAAAAGTTTAAATAAGTATACAATTTAATATAACCAGAGATCGGAATAGGTAGAGTATATTTACCTAAACTTCGAAGAACATAGTCGAAAAGTCCTATCGTGGTAGGCCGGGACAGGTGACCTGGTTCGACTCCAGGCACCCCCCGGCACTTACCCTGCCCGATTGCCCGGGTTGTGAGTTTGCCAGGTTTAAAAAAAAAAAAAGTCGAAAAGTGGAGAGTCCCTTACAACAACATTTTTATCCGGGACTTAAGTCTCGGAATCTTACTAAAAAAATATATTATTGGTATTCTTTAGCACATTTCTCGAACATTCTCAGTATAGCTGTCTCTTTCTAATAGTGCTGTCTCTTTCACTCCTTCGAGAAATTTCGCCATATACTGAAGTGTAGTTCAAAGGCCCATAAGGGGTCCTGGACACAACAGCTATACTGAGAATGCTCGAGAAATGTGCGAAAGAATACCAATAATATATTTTTTAGTAAGATTCTAATAAAAAAAAAATTTAGTTGTAAGGGAGTCTCCAATTTTCGACTTTGTTCTTCGAAGTTAAGGTAAATATACTCTACCTATTCCGATCTCTCTATATAAACTTTCAACCCCTATTTAAACCCCTTAGAGAATGAATTTCGAAAAACGGTGATATCACTTTTCTTGTAATCTAATAAAAAGTCTAAACATGACGTTTCAAACCTCTTACTTCTAAAATCTTAGACTCTCCATACAAATTTTGAACCCCTATTTGAACCCCTTAGGGGATGAATTTTGAAAAATCCTTTCTTAGTGCACATTTAGACCTTATAAGGATCCTACGTGCTAAATTTGGAATTCCTAGGACCAGCGATTTGGGCTGTGCGTTGATATACAAACTTTCAACCCCCATTTAAACCCCTTAGGGGATGAATTTTGAAAAATCCTTTCTTAGTGTACCTCTAGACCTTATAAGGAACCTACGTGCTAAATTTGAAATTCCTAGGACCAGCGGTTTGGGCGGTACGTTGATATACAAACTTTCAACCCCCATGTAAACCCCTTAGGGGATGAATTTTGAAATAACTATTTTTAGTACACCATTAGACTTTATAAGGAACCTACGTGCTAAATTTGAAATTCCTAGGACCAGCGGTTTGGGCGGTGCGTTGATATACAAACTTTCAACCCCCATTTAAACCCCTCAGAGGATGAATTTTGAAAAACGGTGAAATTATTTTTCTTGTAATCTAATAAAGAGTCTAAACATAAAGTTTCAAACCTCTTACTTCTAAAATCGTAGACTCTCCATACAAACTTTGAACCCCTATTTGAACCCCTTAGGGGATGAATTTTGAAAAATCCTTTCTTAGTGCACCTAAAGACCTTATAAGGAACCTACATGCTAAATTTGGAATTCCTAGGACCAGGGGTTTGGGCTGTGCGTTGATAAGCAAACTTTCAACCCCCATTTAAACCTCTTAGGGGATGAATTTTGAAAAATCCTTTCTTAGTGCACCCTTAGACTTTATAAGGAACCTACGTGCCGAATTTGGAATTCCTAGGACCAGCGGTTTGGGCTGTGCGTTGATAAACAAACTTTCAACCCCCATTTAAACCCTTTAGGGGATGAATTTCGAAAAACGGTGAAATCGTTTTTCTTGTAATCTAATAAAGAATCTAAACATGAAGTTTCAAAGGTCTTACTTCTAAAATCGCAGACTCTCCATACCAACTTTGAACCCCTATTTGAACCCTTTAGGGGGTGAATTTTGAAAAATCCTTTCTTAGTGCTCCCCTAGACCTTATAAGGAACCTACGTGGTAAATTTGGAATTCCTAGGACCAGCGGTTTGGGCTGTGCGTTGATATGTCAGTCAGTCAGTCAGTCAGTTTCTTCTTTTATATATTTAGATAACTTTATAAAATGACTTGGCACTCATTTAGATCTCCATTCTTTTTGCGGCGAAGCCCACAGCCTAGCATAATTTTTGTATTGAACTTGGCTCTCCTTTTTTACATTTATGTTTTTGGTGGGATAAAATATACAATTTAAGACTTACAGTTGTTTTATTATTATTTATTTAAACTTTATTGCACAAAAGAAAACTTATGGTACAATAGGCGAACTTAATGTCATAATGCAATTTCTACCAGTTAACCTTAGTGCAAAGAAGATAACTTGAGGGCGGATTATGGTTGTATCCTAATTTCTACTTACTTACAAGCCGGTACATACTTAATTCAATGAGCGTTTCGCTACTGCGCCACTTCAGATATTATTTATTGCGCGTTGGTGTTGCTGTACAGAACTTACGCAATAAATATATGCAAATAATTGCCCACCAATAGCATTATTAAGAATATATTCCGTATTTTTTGTACAACGTGCAATAAAGTATTTCTCTTGTATTTAGAACACTCAATCGGCAATTCCTCTTCGTCCAAGACGGCCAGTCAGCCCTGACAATTGAACAAAATTGTCACCGCAGCGAGTGAATTATCCTGCAGATAATTGCAGGATAACATACTTAAAGTCTACTACATTACCAACATTATATTAACAATCAAAACACAGAATAATAAACCTTAAGCACTTACAATTAGGATTGAATAGGATGAACGTGCTAAGTGGCGTATTTATCCATCATGACAGTACCTATTATCGAAAAAGAAAAAATAATAAAGGCCCATTCGATACCGGCGAGGAATTGATTGGAGTCGATTCTAGGTACCTATCGATTTTTTCCGTCATTATACTTGGAAATAGGATGGAAATAACTTAGCTTATAGGGACGTTAACATCTTGCTTACTGATTTTAATTTTATCAAAATAAATTATCATGATTTGCTTGGGCGGTATGAAGCTTTTCATATGTGTCTTTGGTTGATATCCAGTTGTATATGATACTAGTAGTTTCTTTGGCTTTGCTTATTATATTAATAACTTAGGATTTTTTAAACGCTGTGCCTTGGTTAATTCTATAAAAGTGTATAATGAACATTTTACACGAGAAACTTTTCAATATCATTAAGTTTAAGTTTTAAGACTAAAGATTAATTGGGGTTATTTATTGGTACGGTCGGCCTCAAAAGTTGCTGAACACATTTTTATCGTGGCGTAGTACTAAAGTTTCCAGCAACTTTTGAGGCCGATTGTACATATGTATAAAGGTAGAGTTCTTTAATCCCGAGGCATTTGAAAAAATATATACCTACCAATTTGCTTCATTTACGTAATTATATTGTCTAAAAAATAATAGCAGTAGAATTTATCCATGCCATTACTTAATTTATTTAAACTAGAAAAACAAAACTGAGTGGATGTTGTGCTAGTAGTTACATAATCTCATTCTTTGTCTGACATCATCCACGGAATACTATATAATAATTTAGGACAGAAAGTGACGTTATTTATTTAATATACGTACGAGTTTAAAATATACGGTAATTTATTATGCTCAAGATAGATGGATATGGCCGTTTTATAGGCTCAAACTAAAGGTTACAGTGCGCTAAACGAGTTATTACAATCTGTTACATAGTTGCACTTCTTGCTTTATCGAGAAACGGTAAAACGTTACCTATTACATTCCTACCTTTAATAAATCTAGAATTTTTGTTATAATCTAAATATTTGTATTGTAAAGAGCTGTTAGATCATTATACTACAAAATTACAAGGTTTACTTTTATAGTCGTACTCTCATTTAAATTACTGCAACGCAGACAAACTGACAAAATAGATATAATAATTGATCAGCGTATGTAATGATAGAACCATGCATAAATATATATTAGTATCTTTAGTTAGAAAGATTCTAGTCTTCTTTTTAACATGGTCATTTGATCAACTGATAGCCATAAGTTCGCCTGTAGCATGCGAAACCGAAACCGAAATTTCGGTCGGACTCTATTCGCCTGTTGTAAGACAAGATATATTATTTTGTGCAGTAAAGTTTAAAAAACAATTTGTATTTCTACTATTACCTTGTATCGAACCCGAGATAGCTATACATTTTGCAGACATTGCTACTAGTAACTATTCTCATCGCCTCAACATCTGTGGATAGGCATGAGCAAGGCGCAATTTTTTTGCAGAATTTGGCGATTCCCTCCCAAATAAAGCTGATACAAGACATCAGTTTCTTTACCAGTTATTAACCTTTTGACTACTTTATTCAGGAGTCAATCAAAAGGAGTCAAATCTCAATATTGTTTACTCCCTCCCTAGTATAGCTAAGGAGAAGCAGAGTGTAGGTACCTATTTGTAACTCTATGTAAAAGGTAATTGTTTATGTATGCATGCTAGGGGTATAGCACTGAACGTAACAACGAAGTTAACTTACGGAACTCCTTGGTTTTTGGTAGATTGATCAATGTTGTTGTGGGTTCGCTGCTATTGATAATAAGAGAGGAAATTGGTAGCCTTATACTATAGGTATCAACATGTGAACTTACCGTGACACTCAGTGTAAACAAGCATTTCCTTTTCATACCGCACTTTTGGGCATCTCCGACAATCCGAACAACACTTGGCCCTAACGAACAATGTAGATACTATCCGTCCATTGTTGGATGCCTTGTTTTTGGCCATCCCGGATTCTCCGCGCGTCTGCGCCGACCGAACGCAATGCTTTTTGCCCGCGCGCGGCTCAAACGGATCCGATATAGCCACGTGTAAATTTATAGAGTTTTTAATCGGCTAATTAAAAGTTCGTATAAGGATCACGAATTTGATGTATGGGGGCCAAAGTGTGTGGTGTGGGGCTTATCACAATGTAGATTTTGATAAGTCTACCGTGTACCTAAAGAAGGTGGACGGAACGTGACTGCACTCCTTAATAACGGAGCTGAAAATCTGAAGCTAAACGTTCTTAGTCTTTAAAAAAATCAATGGGACTAGAGATTTGATTGTCGTTATTGATAGAACGTCTAACTTTTTACAAGCTTTTATCTGTGTGTCTGTAATCAAATCCTGTAAGTCAAATTTAACCGGTTCCCGGATTTCGACTGAGCTGAAATTTTGCAAAGATATGTAAATCAGATGACAATGCAATATTATTATGACAAGAAGCTGCTCTGATGATGAAACTGGATGGTGGCCATAGTATCATCTAAATTACACAAGACAAATTGGCCAATGACGGCTCAATTTATTATTTTTGACATGCAGTTTGCAATTATACAAAATAATGTACAGTCGGCAATAAAAGCTTGTCTCAAAAAATTTTTTTTGATGGTAAATTTTTGACCGTGATTCCAGATTTGTTAGTTGAGGTCAGGCATGAACGAATCTTTTTTTTTCAGTCACTGGCGATGGACCACTTTGTCACATAATGTTATAAATGATTACAAGGCGGAAAATAATACGCTGGTTTAGTAATAACTTATTTACGTGCTCTTGCTTTACCATAAATTCAGACGGGAAGGACAATCAAGAATGATGAAAACGGACCACTTCGAATGAATGACAATGAAGTTCGTTGTTAGAACGGAGTTCCGTATTCTCCAAAATGTAAAAGAAAAGCTATATTTGCCGACCCCCATAGCGACAGAATAATAATAAACGTCCTTCGAGCGATATGGGCGCAATGGTAGGTCCCGCTCGCTGCTTGCTAGACATTTTAGGTTTGATTCCCGGTCGGGTCAATGGATGTCATAAAAATGGCTTTCGGAGGTGTACGTCAGATTCCGTTTTCGTCAGATGCACTTGTAGGTCAGATTCCGTTTTCGCCAGATGCCTTGTTGGTCAGATTCCGTTTTCGTCAGATGCCTTGTAGGTTAGATTCCGTTTTCGCCAGATGCCTTGTAGGTCAGATTCCGTTTTCGTCAGATTCCTTGTAGGTCAGATTCCGTTTTCGTCAGATTCCTTGTAGGTCCGATTCCGTATTCGTCGGATGCCTTGTAGGTCAGATTCCGTTTTCGTCAGATTCCTTGTAGGTCATATTCCGTTTTCGTCGGATGCCTTGTAGGTCCGATTCCGTTTTCGTCGGATGCCTTGTAGGACCGATTCCGTTTTCGTCAGATTCCTTGTAGGTCAGATTCCGTTTTCGTCAGATTCTGACTTAGTCAGTTTCCTAGTGCGTCAGACTCTTATTTGCTGGATTTCCAATAGGTGAGGTTTCGTTTTTGCCAGACTCCTAGTAGGTCAGATTCACATTTTGTTATTTGGGTCGGATTCCAACTTTTAAGATTCCTAGTAGAGTGAGACTGGCAGTGATCTGTCACGCGACAACAGAAGCCAGACGTAAACTTACATTCTGAACTATTTTCTTAAAGCACATAGATGACTTAATATTCTAATAAAAAATATATATACATATATATAATACCTTAAAACAGGGTCAATAGGGTTCGTTGGATGAATAGAGTTTTTACTGGGTTTTTAGGGTTCCGTAGCCAAAATGGCAAAAACGGAACCCTTATAGTTTCGTCTGTCTGTCCGTCCGTCCGTCTGTCCGTATGTCACAGGCACTTTATTAAAAAAACTACATCATGGATATTGATAAAATTTAGATATAGATGTATTGTATGAGCCGATACGGGGGGGGGGGGGCACTCCATACACGTAACAGAAATTAAAGAAATATATTTTCAGCAAACTTATATCGACATTTCTTTTCAAAACATTTTCAGGTTCCTAAGTAATGTTTTTGATTAAGTGAATATCTTTGGAAATAACCGCTCCGAAAGTTGTGAAAATTGTGTCACACCCTCTATCTTCTAAACCGTGTGTCCGGAAAATATGAAAAAACGCTTTATTGATTCTTTCAACGAAAATTATTTTTAACAAGATCAGATTAACCGTTTTTGAGTTATTGCCGATAAACTGAGCTTCTCAACAAAAGGACGTAATTGCTATGAAGATACACTCTTTTATTGTTGTACTTTTTTTACATCGTACTTTTTACCTTATAGATACGGCTATGGAACTCTACACTGAGCATGGTCCGACATGCTCTTGGCCAGTTTTTTATATTTATTGTAATGACACCATTTTCGAGCAAGTGTGATGAAAAACATTGTGTGTGCCACGGGCGGTAAAGGAATTACAAACTCGTGTTATTAAAGCCCTCGGTTTCACCTCGGGCTTATAACAAACACTCATTTGTAATTCCTTACTTACCGCCCTAGATACAAAATGTACTATTTTATATTTATTGAATCAAAGCCAACCACAAGTTGGATTCGAACATTTCGAACCATTCTTTCGCATTTTAGTGTGCGAAAAGGTTAAATGCAAATATAACGCCTATGAAGTTCTGATATCCTAGTACCTCGTTTGGGATCAATATTTATTTATAATGATGTGACTCGAACTTTACAATAGTACATTACAAAGACTACTAAAGTTTGGGGCCCGAGCTGCAAGCGAGGGACGTAAATATGCGATTGAGGGCTTTCTTTATTACCTCCCGTGTTGTGTAAATCATTTTATGCCTACACTTGGCCAGAAAGCGGATTTTTCCGTACGCGCAGCGGTGTGGCATAAAAATATAACTGCAATAGCGTGCCAAGATATGAATCTGACTTACTAGGAATCAGACAGAATCGGACTAAGTCGGGACCTACTAGGAAACTAAGTCGGAATCTGACCTACAAGGAATCTGACGAAAACGGAATCGGACCTACAAGGCATCCGACGAAAACGGAATCTGACCTACAAGTCATCTGACGAAAACGGAATCTGACCTACAAGGCATCTGACGAAAACGGAATCTGACCAACAAGGCATCTGACGAAATCGGAATCTGACCTACAAGGCATCTGACGAAAACGGAATCTGACCTACAAGGCTTCTGACGAAAAAGGAATCTGACCTACAAGGCATCTGGCGAAAACGGAATTTGACCAACAAGGCATCTGGCGAAAACGGAATCTGACCAACAAGGCATCTGGCGAAAACAGAATCTGACCAACAAGGCATCTGACGAAAACGGAATCTGACGTACACCTCCGAAAGCTAAAAATGTAGCTCACCACATTTCGCTTTAGTTGCTGAGGCTTGTAATCTATATTTTTAATAAAACAACACTCCCATTGATGAAATAAATTAATTATTCGATATTGTATCTGATTCTAGGTGCTGAGTTGTGTGTGCCGCTATTAGTGTATTTAGTCTAGGTACATAAAAACTCAATTTTATAAATATCTGGAGAAAAAAGTTTTCAGGTTGGCTACAAGGTCCCGTGGATATGAGGACGGTAACGTGGTCGTTAGCCGGACGGACACAATGGCGCTTTGCATCCCGCTTGCGACATCTGGAATTCTATAGAGCTGATACAACCAAAGTATAAAGACAGACAAGTAGTCAAACTTCGGCCGTTTAGGAGGGCTCGATCGATCGAAGACGTATCGCTTCAAGATCGAGGCGTAGACAGTGTGATCCATACTGGAACATTCTTACGAATTCTTAAAACTTTGCTTGTAGTGCGTTCACGGCGCGCACCGCACACATACAAGCGCGCGATGTACCTTTTGTAGAAAGAAAAATTACTGCTGATACAGCCATGTGATCAGTATAGCGTTCATATTGGTGATCGAGTATATCGCACGATAAAGCCGCGTTCAAGTTCGCGGCAAGTAGTGACGAACGTTTTATCGTTTAATAAATACCGTCCCGACGACTTTTTTATATGAACGGTCATCCCCCGTTTTAAAATTCGAAAAACCCTTTCTTAATGGATTGGGATTACTGTTGCGGACGTGGAGGAGCACCTCCACGTCCCCAAGAGTAATCCCACTATCTGCAGTGGTTTAGGCTGTACGGTGTCTGTCAGTACCTTAGTCAAGGAACTGTTTCATGGATAGTTCTACTAGCGTTTCAACCGCTCTGACTTTCCTGTACGTCTAGCATAACTGGCCGCGACTTCGTATCTCGCGCGACAGAGCATCACCTGTCACTGTCACCCGATATTGAGTGGAAAGAAATAGGTAGTATTTGTCGCGCGACAAAGCGTCGCGTGCCACAGTTGTGCTGGAGGTACTGCTCGCATTTTTGACTAGTTCCCTGTAGACTCGAATTACCATATTCTGATATTTTATAGAGGTACTGGCATTCTACAAAATAACCGAAAGTGAGAGTGATTGAAACGCTGGTATGCCCATATATGTATTGATAGATTTAGAAACAGTGATTTTGTGTTATGCCACAGCCAAAGTCGCGTCTAGCCTGGCTGAGAAAGAGAAAAGCTGTCTCATAGAAAAAAATAATATTAAGTATCATAATTATGTCTAACCTTGGATTTTTGTAATAAAGCAAAATCACATCAACATTGGGATTCTTTCAGCCAAAATAGCAGCACTGGATTGAAGTAAACAAAGCTTTGATGCTAAATATGATAATGAGTAATAGGTAATAGTCGAGTAGGCAAGTAGTTTTGGAAAGTTAGTACCTTCTAAAAGAAAAGCTAAGTAAAATCAATAGGATCGTTTCCTGTAGTAAAAATTAATTATTTCCCGCTAATTGTCAAATTCAGCTTCCAAAACTTATCCCAAATGAATCCAAACGAACAAAAAATTAAAATAAGAAGACAATTTGACCATAAGAACCAGTTACGTCATTTGTTCGTATTTTCTACGAAGCTGCAGACTATCTGATCGTTTTGACACTTCAATAAGAGATGCTGATTTGATTTGTTAGAAAAATAGCTTATTGGTAAGCATTAACTAAAAGAACAATGACTCTATACTACGTAATACGTATAGTTTAATCTTGAACGATATAATTTAGGCTGTATCTTGTATTCTTGAATAGTTTTCTCTGCTCTGTATGATATCTATGGCATGCGCGTGCGTTCAATTGGAAATAATTTAAAGCGCGCAGTTAGTTAAAATATCGAGCAATGTCGGATAGACGGACGGACGGACATCTGTGTTTTTACATACGGAGCCTAATTTATATATTTTATTCAGCTGATTTAACGATGCAGGTGTTTTATTGCGTGCTAAGGATGTTAGCGATTTAAGACTTGGTTTTTCTTTACATTGTTTGTAAAGAGTATTTGCGGGGTATGTCAAATGGTTCTGTTACGTTGGTTTTTAAGAAATGCAATTAGCCGGCTATGTGGTTTCAAGATATTTTAATTTCAAATAGTTGTTTTTTTTCTGTGAACATGCTTCAAACGAAGTCCTTCGTGTAAGAAACACATAAATATGAAAAGTGGTGTTCTCGCTGTGTTATGACATGGGGTTCGTCTAAGAACAAGTATATACAAGGCTCTCAAAGGTCTACAAATTATACGCTGCTTATCTGGGCCCCGTTTCACGAAGCTATAAGTTACAATTTTACAAGTCTACACTTGCAACATTGGTCTAATACAGCAACGCCATTGGTTGATTTGACCAATGTTGCTAGTTTAGACTTGTAAAATTGTAACTTGTAGCTTCGTGAAACGAGGCCCTAGTGTTGCATATATTGATGGGTGACGATGACCACGACCCATCTGAAGGAAAGTGCGCTTTCCATCAGGTGGCTTGCCTGCTGGTTGATCACATTGTCATATGTAGGTACTTTATTTTTACTGTGTTTAGTCCAAAAGCCTTAGAGACAAAAAAATACAACTATGACTAAAACCGGCTAACCTCTATGGAGTTGTAAAGAGTTTAGCCGGGTTTTAGATATAGGACGGCAGATATCGATGGGTGCATCGTCTACTGGTTTGTCACCTTGTTATATGTACCTTGTTTACTTTTAGTAATAAAACAACTCAAACTTGTTAAAACGCATATATTATTACATTTTAAGTCCCGGTGTTTCGTAAGCCTTTTCAGCGTTCGTGGTCGCGGGTAGACTGAGAAAATCATAAATTTCCTCTGTCAAAATTACCGTCGTAACGTATGTGTAACGTCGGGACTTAAAATGTAGAAATATACGCGACTTAATCAGTTTAAGTTGTTTTATTACTTGTTTACTTTGTTTAGTCTAAAAGCCTTAGAGACAAAAAATACAACTATGACTAAAACCCGGCTAACCTCTATGGAGTTGTATAGAGGCTAGCCGGGATATAGGATATAGGACGGCTGATATCGATGGGATGGGTGGCTCGTCTGCTGGTTTGTCACCTTGTCATACGTACCTTGTTTACTATGTTTAGTCTAAAAGCCTTAGAGACAAAAAATACATCCTCACCAGTATTTCACCATCAACAGACAGACAGCTGGAACAGTATCGTCACAGTCTATTGTGGGTTGCAATATTAGTCATAATGCGGTAACCGACCGAAAGAAGCCTCGGTTCCGCTCGCGATGATGTCACTGCGTTAGACACACAAACGATGGATAGTCAAATTTCTGGCTGAAGACTTTTAAATTAAGAAAATGAACGCAGTGTAGAAGAACGGAATAAAATATTATTATTAATTAAGATGTTGAGTTATGTTGCAATTTAAAATAAATTGTAGCTAGGTATGTGGATTAATATTCAATCAAATTAAAATTATCACGTAGTAAAGTAATAACTACAGAGTTTTTAAAATTGAATGAAAATGAAATTGCATAGCAGCTAAATACATAAACGCACTTAATACCACACCTAGGCCATAAAGTGGCTTTTACCGCACGCTACGCGTACGGAAAAAGCCGCTTTCTTGCCAAGTGTAGACATAAAATGATGTAGACAACACGGGGGGTAATAAAGAAAGCCCTCGATCGCATATTTACGTCCCTCGCTTGCAACTCGGGCCGCAACCATCTGCGATCTCGGCCTTTCTTTGTTTTACCACCCGAGTTGTGTTATGTACTATTCCATGCCCAAAGCCCAAAACCTTAATTACTTTTTTCCCAAATCGTTTTAGGATTGCAATAGGATGTGTGTCACAGGTTACGCATCAGAGTTTTTCTATAACTAACCTGTGAATCCTGTGATTGGCCTCAGTAGCGCCTGATGGTAAGCAACTACGAAACCGAAGGACAAGAAATAATACCTGTCCCTTTTCATTGAATATAGTGTGAAAGTGACAGGTCAAGCTCCGTCGTAAGACCAGCGATGTCGCGTACAGTTGTGTAGGTCCGGCTGAAACTCAAGCATCCGGCAATAGTTAATCCTTCCTTAAGGTACCGAACGGAGCGTCACTCCCGCGCGTTCGTCGACCGTCGCCTGCGCACAAAGCCCCGTACATATGTTAATTTCCTTTATGCCGCTGCTTTACATGCAGATTGGAAAACACGCGATTGAAACTCGAAAGTGTCTCGTTTCGAAAGGGGTTATTAATGCCGATGATTAGTTTTTCGGGTTCCGTGGCGAAAAGCGGCGTTTCCGATCAATTGATCTTGGCAGCAGCATGGCGCATTACCCTACCATCAAATGCTGATCTATCATTTTAATTTGATACAATTTTGCACGCGGTACTCATTTCCTGCTTTAGGTATAATTCAACATTCAACGATTTAAAAAATGTGACGTTAAATGTGTGTGCCAATATATTTGACTGTGTTGACTTCTGAAAATTCAGGACTGGTTAATCTCTATCACGTACTAAGAAAGGACAACTAAACTTACAAACTAAACACTTGCCAAACTTGGTAAATTTTACAATTATTAAGGGATCAATGATTTTAATCATTCTTATATCAAATATCTAATCATGTTTACTTTCATTAGAAACTCATTACTATACCTTTAGCACAAACGTGACTGCACAAAAGTGACTGCATGCTTTTTGCTAACCCGACTAAGGAAATGAACTGTAACTATTTGCTTTACGACAAAGTGTCCTTAAAGCCATAATATCATCATCATTATTTGCCGACTTGTCTTATTTTCTTCCTCTAAAGTGGGAACCTTTATGTTTAAATACCAATCCCGCTTACCCTTGGCCGCGGACAGCGAGTGTTTTATTTTTTATCTTATGACATGTGGCAGCCTCCAAGTGTTTAAACAACTTTTCTTCGCCGTGAAGTATTTTGTAGAATTGTGTCCGAGGGACAATACTTCCTTTTTTATTTTATTTTTATGCTCATTGTTAGAAACAAAGTCGTATGTTAATGTAGGTTAATGCTAAATTGACCGTGTATTTAAACTAATTTCGATATGTTGCAGTAAAATAGTAAACTATTTGAGAGTATGGGACATTATTACTCTTTTGCTTTTGCAGTAGTCGACAGTTGGTCAATAGTCAAGTAAATTATAAAATCGACTAAAAGGGTCATAAATCGAGCGTTTAAAACGCTTCATTTCTGTGGAAACATTTTTGTCGATATCCCTGTTGATTTTAATGGGATATTAGACTATTTATTAGAAGTCTGGGATCACTACCAAATAGATTAAAACGCCACAAAAAATTGCAGGGATCTCCACAGAAATGCGTCCACAGTTGTGAAGCGGTTTAAACGCTCGATTTTTGACCCAAATCTTTTATATTTAATGGATACAATAATCTATCTATCTATCTGTCACGGTCGTCCACAGCTGGAAATAAACCTCCCCCTTAGATCGTCACTGACTCCGCTCCTGTGCAGACTAGTACGGCTGCCCCATATCAAAACCTAGTAAGTGCACCAGATCAAATTTTAAAAAGGGCTTAAAAACATAATAGTCCGATTAATGAAGCATTTCACCTCGGAATAATTCCTCTGTCGCTGAAACTTTGCAGTGTGATAAAGTAGGGTATAAAGCATACGTTTGACAAATTATCTAGGATTTTTGATATTTCGAAGTTAGGTATTTCTGCCAAAACATGAAAATCGCTTATAACTGCTTGTGGAAAATTCCTCCGTCCGAAATTCCATCGGTATATGATATTATATATTAATAAGAGTATATATTATCATTATCTAGGAAAATTTCGATTTCGAATAGGTAGAAATTTTAAAATACCTATTTTGCATCATAACTTCTTCAGGAAAATTGCTCCGTCAATATTTATTTTTTTATATGCCCTAAATCCTTTAAATATATCCATTTTCACAATTATCTAGGAAATTTTCCTCATCGATCACACCTTTACAGATTTTCGGCAATAACTCGTGGGGAAAAATTGCTCCGTCAATTTTTATATTTTTATATGCCCTAAATCCTTTAAATATATCGCTTTTCACAATTATCTAGGAAATTCTCCTTATCGATCACACCTTACAGATTTTCCGCAATAACTCACTGAGAAAAATTGCTCCGTCAATTTTTAATTTTTTATATGCCCTAAATTATTTAAAGATATCGCTTTTCACAATTATCTAGGAAATTCTCCTTATCGATCACACCTTACAGATTTTCGGCAATAACTCACTGGGAAAAATTCCTCCGTCCATTTTTATTAACTTATTAGACACAGAACATCAAAATAATTGTGTATTATCAGTACAGATATAATAAACTATTTTTAAAAAGCGCGCTTTCGAACAGCACCGAGCGCGGGGTGCGGGAGGACTGCGGGGAGTGGAGAAGAACTACAAGCCTACAAGGCCACCGCCGCCGCACCGCCGACGCCGCGTCGCCCCGCCCGCATACCCGCTCGCAGCTCATCATCGTTCTTCGTACCGACGACACGACCCTCCCGCCCCCCTTGATTTTATTTTATTTAAATGACCTAAATAGAAGAAAATAAACTTTAAATTAAATCAAATCACATGATTTATATGATATAGAAGCTTTATGCATGAATACAATATGTACCTATCGATATGATCATGAGCTCGATATGAGTAATTCTAAGGAATCTCGCGACAAGCTTTTTATATCATGTAAATCTTGTGATTTGTGTGAAGAGGATGAGAATAAACTTTAAATTAAATCATTTAAAGTTTATTCTCATCCTCTTAGTTCATTTAGAAAAAATTATACCTGTACATAACTAAACTTTTATGAAATTATGATTAACAAAGTCATTTGAATTGTAATTTGTAGGCAATTTGATAAATAAAAGCTTTTTTTAAACTTTTTTCTATATTATTCAGTACATCTGGAGATATCTGCGTGTAACCGACGGACGGACGGATAGATGATTTACACGGCACTTATGACGTTTTTGTCGCGATGTTGATCCCTGTATAGATTAAAATAGAAGCCGTAGAATAGAAGGGACATGGGTGTAGATATAATATAACAAAATAAATATTAATCCATACCTCTCTTTTTTTCATGGTCCGGCCGAGGAAACCTTGAATAAATGTTGTGTTAATAAAAATAACCTTTTTTCCGTAGTCGGGCAAAAATAAATATTTCATTTAATAACGGCTTTCTAGCCCAGTCGGTAGTGACCCAGCCTACGAAGCAGGAGGTCCCGGGTTCAAATCCTGGTCAGGCCATTTATTTGTGTGCTTATCACAGATATTTGTACCTGAGTTATGGATGTTTTCTATGTATTTAAGCATTTATATATATCTATTTATTATACTGGGTGTCCAAGATTATGGCACATCAAGGAAAAGTATCTCAAATATTGTAGATAGGATGTTTTGCTGAAAGGGAACATTATTTTATTTTTCAAAGTAAGACATACTGCATTCAAAGATTTTCTAAAAATTACTTGCTTCGTCGGAGAATCGAACCGACTCAAATGTGAAAAAACAACACCCCATATTTGTAAGATGACAATCAAAAGAGTGGTTAAAAACAAATAATTCCTCTTAAGTAACATAGTATCCCAAAAGAGAGGAATAGCGTAAAATATTTGATTTAAATGTTAACCCTTAAATGGATTTTGTCCGTTTTAAAGGACATACCAATAAAACGCACACAATTCAAATTTGAACGAACTTCCGCGCGGTTCAAGTGTCACGTGACGTTCGTTAGGCTATCCCCTTTCCTCCTTGCGTATCGAGAAGCCGTGCACACGCGACGCGTGACAAGGAGCAAGCATTCCTAAAAGTATAACGACCGAAACGGTGTAGGCTCATCGTCAAAACATTTTTTTCGTAAGTATTACTAGGATTTATGTTATTTTATTGTGTTAATAAGTTGTAATAACAGTATAAAGTAGTTATTTTGCTAAAATGATCTGTAATTTCTTCATGATGCTTGAAATAATCAGAGTGTCACTTAAAACGGACATTGCCCGTAATACCTTAAAGTTGTGATTTTAATGTTTGTCCTTTATAACGGACATTGCCCACGTTCCCTAAAAGTAGTGATTTGAACATATGTCATTTATAACGGACTTTGCCTGTGATCCCTTAAAAGTTATTTGTCACTTATAACGGACAAAGTCCACTGCTTACTTACTATTCTGTCGAGACATGGGCAGTACTATAGTCGCTCCAGCAATACCGAATTAACTGAGAGATGTGCACAACAACGCCATTATGTCGGTCCAAGTACTATACCAGTGTATGGAGGCGATTCTGTTGCAGAGGGGTGTGAGACAAGGAGATATGATATCTCCAAAGCTCTTCACCAAAGCAATGGAAGACGCCTTCAAGCTCTTGGAATTGCAAGGACTTGGCACCAGAATTAATGGCGATTACATCACGCACCTTCAGTTTACCGACGATATCGTGGCAGAGACACAATACAATGCTCGAAGATCTCAACAGAGTATTCTAACAGGTGGGCCTTAAGATGAACATGGACAAGATGAAGATCGTGTCGAATGTCCATGTAGCGCCCACCACAGTATTGCATTGTATCTCGGTCCTCGAAGTTGTCGACGAATACGTCTATCTAGGACAAACAATCAAGCTAGGTAAGTCCAACTGCGAGAAAGAGATCACATACCGACGGATCGACGGATCGAACTCGGATGGGCAGCGTTTGGGAAACGGCAAAGTATCTTCTCGTCCGAGATACCTCAGTGCTTGAAGATGAAAGTCTTCAACCTGTGCGTATTACCGGTGATGACCTACAGAGCCGAGACGTGGTCTATAACTATGGGCCACTTAAGGAAGCTCAGAGTTACTCAGCGAGCGATGGAAAGGGCTGTGCTCGGGATCTCTGCGTGATCCAATCAGAAATGAGGAGATTTGTAGACGAACTAAGGTCACCGATATAGCAAACCGGGTAAGCATACTGAAATGGATATGGACAGGGCACATAGATCGAAGAACCGATGGCCGTTGGGGCAGAAAGGTTCTCGAGTGAAGACCACGTACTGGTAAGCGCAGCGTGGGACGGCCACCTGCCAGGTGCTCGGATGACCTGGTTAGGATTGCAGGGACTCGCTGGATGCCCATCATATATGCCCATATAATATGCGGTCCATCTGGAAATCTATTGAGGAAGCCTGTGTCCAGCAGTGGACGTCCTATGCCTGAAATAATGATGATAGAGATGGTCATGGGTATTGTAAGGAAGCTGGCTATTGAACATTACTAGAGCAACGACCTCAGATTTGAGCCGATCGCATCTGCCATGCCACTGGCGCAATCTATGTATGTAAGCATGTAAGTATGTATGTATGTATGTAACTATGTTTGTTCAGATCGAATCTTGCAACTCAATTTTGTAGCAGATATCTTCAACCGATGGAACTGAAATTTTGCATGAATATGGTGGAACCAGACGGTATGATGATCTAAATTCACATAAGATAAATTCACCGTGTTTGGGTTCATTTCATTAGTTCTGACGTACACATACAGTTTGCGATTGTACAAAAAAGTACAGGCGGTAATATAAGCTTATTTTATATTTATTTGTTTTCTTATATTCCGAAAGGGAAAAGACTAGTTTATGTTTAGATTTTTTTTGAGAAGCATGATAATGATTTCATTGTTTTGCAAGTTTAATAATAAGAACGTATGTATATGTGGAAGGTAAATGTTTCCTATATAATAAACATGAGTCGTGATCTCAAAAGCTGTGATTACATATAATTTTTATTAATTTCATTGTTTGTGTCCTAAGAATATTTCATTAGGTTAAATGGGCAATGTCCGTCCTGTGTGACAGATCTCGAGTACGCATAGTTAACACATAAACACATACATACATTGTCATTGGTAAAATATGTATACTAACATAGTTATAAGCAAATACTAACAAACTATGGATCTTGTTGTCTGATTAAATAAATGATATTATTATTATTATTATAAACGGGCAATGTCCTTTTGAAGTGACATGCTGAAAATCATAAAAAAATTATAAATTATTGACAATTACGAAAAAAAATTTATTTTCCTCCCCAAATACAAAACTATAATCAGGATTTCAAAAAAAAAAACAGCAGGGGAAACACATGTGTCCATTTAAGGGTTAAGAAAATTATTTCCCATACAAAACAAGTAATTTTTAAAAAATCTTTGAATGCAGTATTACTTACTTTTAAAAATAAAATAAAGTGTCCTTTCAGTAAAATATCCTATCTCCAATATTTGAGGTACTTTCCCTTCATAGTTTAGGGACACCCTGTATATGTCGTCGCCTAGGACCAACAACAGAAGCCTTATTGAGCTTACTGTGAGACTAGGTCGATTTGTGTAAGATTATCCCATAATATAATATAAAAAAAAAATCGAATAATATAAAATTTAATATCCGATAGGGAACTTCAAAATAATTTCATTATCTATATTAACATAACACCTCGATATTGTCACGTCTGTGTAAACCTTTTTTTTTACTCTTTGATTTCAACAAAACATGGCCGCCACCACATGGCGCGACTGCCGAGTTTAAATTGATTCAAAAATTATTAAATTAAGCGTGATTAAACGAAAATGCAGTAAACTTACGTGTGAAAAGTCACTCCTTGACTTTTATTTGATTTTCCTGAGCAGTTTGTACAGTACCTCACTACACATGACGGCATATTTAGACGTAATTATTTTTCACTCCAATGCGTCCAGCTACCGCAGCCGTCCGGCACAGACTAAGCGTGTTTGTGCCGATCGGCTCAAACAGGTTTTACAAGAAATCAAGTTGAGGTGCCCACTCTAGTATACATAATAACTCAATGGGCACGGAAAACTTGACGGTGCGGGCGGGGTTACCCCACTCCCGCACTACGCGCTCGGTGTTGTTTGAAAGCGCGCTTTTTAAATATTGTTCATTATATTGCGATATTCGAAAGTTAATGTTTAAGGGCGAAAATTTACTGGATAATACACAATTATATTATATTTTTATGTTCTGTGTCTAATAAGTTAATTTCATACAAATGGACGGAGGAGTTTTTCCCAGTGAGTTCTTGCGGAAAATCTGTAAGGTGTGATCGATAAGGAGAATTTCCTAGATAATAGGCTAGATGACTAAAAAAAACTGTTTAGTCCGTCTGTTACATTATGAAAAAATATTGTACACGTATTTTTTGTTTTGTTTGACAAACAAAAACTGACGAGGATAGAGTGCTTAGAAGTTTCCAGTGACGTCACTCTTGAGTACAAATTGTACTCAAGAGTGACGTCACAAGCCCCCACTCCAGAAGTTTGATGATCTATAACTCTGTCGATTTTTAATATTTTGATAAACCAAAAAATACGTGTCCCATATTTTTCCATAATCTAACTGACGGACTAAATAGAATTACATATTTTTAACCCAGTCATCATCCCTATTGTGAAAAGCGATATATTTAAAGGATTTAGGGCATATAAAAAAATAAAAATTGACGGAGCAATTTTTCCCCATGAGTTATTGCCGAAAATCTGTAAAGGTGTGATCGATGAGGAAAATTTCCTAGATAATTGTGAAAATGGATATATTTAAAGAATTTAGGGCATATAATAGTACATTGTGCACCGAGGGTAGTAAGAAGGGAATTACTAACGAGAGTCTATTAGGAGCCCGACGCCGTAGGCGGAGGGCTTTTAATGACTCGAGTTTGTAATCCCCTTACTGCCCGTGGTACACACAATGTTTTTCATCACATTTGCGAGGAAAAAAAATAAAACAAAAATCAAATTATTTACTGTCAACTTTTTCAATATCGTCTTCTACAGATAATGCTAAGAACTGCGTTTAGTTATCAAACTTGACAGGCAATACCGCCAGATTGTACCGATTTTCAAAATAAAATTTTAAACTAAATTAATTTAATTGCAGTAAAATAATTGCAAAAAAATCTGAAATAATAGTAAAATATACCATATAAGTTTTATATACACTAAAATTGGTTTTGTAGCCAAGTTTTGAAGATGTGAAATAAGCCTTGGCTGATTTGAAACCTCCTTAGTCTGAAATGACGTACGTGTAGGTTCTATATTTTAAAACTAAACTTATAACTCCCACGGGAGTTATAGATTTTCATACAGTTTTTCCACCCGTGGGAGTTATAGATTTTTATAACCCACGGGAGGTAAATCGGCTCGAGCTGGTCTAGAAGCGTGCGTGTTATAACACCCTTTACGAGCAAGTGTGATGAAAAAAAATAAATATTGACGGAGCAATTTTCCTGAAGAAGTTATGATGCAAAATAGGTATTTTAAAATTTCTACCTGTTCGAAATCGAAATTTTCCTAGATAATGATAATATATACTCTTATTAATATATAATATCATATACCGATGGAATTTCGGACGGAGGAATTTTCCACAAGCAGTTATAAGCGATTTTCATGTTTTGGCAGAAATACCTAACTTCGAAATATCAAAAATCCTAGATAATTTGTCAAACGTATGCTTTATACCCTACTTTATCACACTGCAAAGTTTCAGCGACAGAGGAATTATTCCGAGGTCTCCATACAAAGAATCTCCTCGTTTCCTGGACTATAAACATAAAGATGTTGTTAAGCTCTTCTTTAAAATTTGTCTGGAGCACTTACTAGGTTTTGATTTGGGGCAGCCGAGTAGGTACCATAATATTGCATAATTATTAAAGGATTTTCTCTCCCTTCCTAACATAATGTGAGCTAATAATAACATGTATCTTCCTTGGCACTAGCTTTGTATGTAACTTATTTGATGGTGGCATCAGATTTTTTCTGTTTGTTCTTTTTATGTCATGTGTACTTGGCATAATTCTTTATTATAAAATTTATTCACCTACGTCTGAAGACAGAAACCTGGGTTCGTTCTAAATTTTCGGCAGTCACTAGCCAGATGACCACCACTTCATTTTACTTGAGACAGTATAATATCATTGGTGAGTAGAGAGCTAATTTAAGACCCGGGGAATGACAAATGTTACTAACACCAGACAATGTAGACCAGATTGAGAAAGAGGCTGTAATGCGCAGTCGCAAGGCTGTGGCAGCACACCCTTCAGTTTTGTCACGCAGAATTATTATGTGTCTATTAACTTATGTGATGAGTTGTTAGTAAGGACTATTGCTCTATATTTTGTAAGTTTTGTAATCGTAATATTTCAGTGTTCCAATAATTGCCACCGCTCTTGTTCTTAAGGGATAAGTATAAAATACAATGCGAACAAAGCTCTAATTCGAACCTAACCGTAGCCTGCAGGGCTAAAATTGTTAAATTCTGCGGTTAAAACCTTGTTTTTAGAGTATCGGACGTTTTGCGTCTATCCCCGTCCAAATACACTTGTTAGCGTAAACAAGCCCTAGCGTCCAGTTTATTACGTCCGCGAGACGTATGGAGATCGCCCATTATGCGCGCCCTTACCCTACGAGTAGCGGCTAACGGCGCATCAGTCACAATTTAAACAAAAATACGCCTGATGCGAGTCGCTTCGTTACTCCGTAGCGCTCGCAGAAAAGGATTGAGTTTTGATTCGGATTTTTATCTGCTTATTGACGTAAAGGCTTACTTGTAGAACACTAATCTGATAGGGACGAGTGGAGGGCCACCATTCGTTGTGGAAGTCTTTGGAGGAGAGGAGAACTAGGTTCAGTGGTGGACGTCTCAAGATTGAAATTATGATGTTCCGTAGAAATCTGCACCGGATATGCTAGCCGTGCTGCATCTCGTTCTGAAACTGAGAAAGATTTTGTATAGAATATCGCAGCTATCATGCTATGCATGTGTGTAAACAGAGGCCTTGCTCGGTAAGGTGCTTATCAGCTGTGCCGTGACAATGGTGACTAGCGGTGCCCAGGCACAGGGTGCAGATTCTGGAGGGGCACAAAAATTACCAGACTAGCGCCAAGTATTTCATAACCACCTGGAGATCTAATCTTTGTACCAAAAATGGTTGAAATCGTAATCGTAATCGGGTGGCGTAATGAAGCCGCCACACATCCACCTCCATAACATACATTTATCATCCAATGAACCTATTTTAGTTCTTCTTCTTCTTAGGAGGCGTGCTTAGGGTTGAGCACTAGCAAGATGGTCTGAATCCATTGAGAAGTTGGTTGATGGCAGCATGCAGAACGCGATGACTGCATCCATATGGCCTATGACTGCACCCTTTGGAGACAAACAATATGTGGTGTGGTGGCAATCCTTAGTAATGAGGGAACGCTCAAGAAGCAGATAGAAAATAGGGATTAGCGCGTGCAAAATCGGGAATTTTTTGTATGAGAGAACCGGGAATTCCCGGTTCTCTCATACAAAAAATTCCATGGCATACTAAAATTTCCCGGTTCTGCACGCCTTAACCCGGCGGGAGTGTGGTGGGGTGTAGCATACCCCAACAATAAGTTACTTAGGTATATTTTTTTATACGTTAACTAACACTACAATTTCGCGGCTTCGTGTAGCTGCAGTTAATGGGTTGCAGGAGGGAATTAGGACGTGATCTCGGTGTTGCACTGGTCAGCATTTGAAGTACACGCACTCAAACGTCCGTGGGGTATGTCACACCCCGCCACATAGTTCGTGTATACTATTTTCTGTTGTTTTTCTTCTTATAATTGAACTATTTATGATAAATTTTTAGGTTTTAGATTTAAAAAATCCCTGAAAGCTGATGAAAGACGACTTGTGAGAATGTTTGATGGGGTTTAAATTACTCATCAGACAAATGAAGTTCATTGAAAGTATCAGACCATGTCAGTTTTCCTAGCAAAAAATGTACTGATCCAATGCAAATAACTAAGATGTTCCTATATCTAAGTTTTTATATTTTTAATTCATTGTAGATCTCTTATTCTTTAAAACTTAAAGAGATTTTCAAGTTTCAAAAATATTTGATATTTTTTTTAAATATTACAGATGACTACGTTTATTTTTGTTACCGAAACCAGTGTTTCACATCTCTTTAGTAAAATAATAAAATGTATTAAGAATTTGAATAATTATTATATTTTTTTATACTAACCTAATCCCCATACATAATATAAAGTTGTCATTCAACATCATTTTGGTGGGAAACTAAGTTAATTTGGGTTTTTGTCCTGGGGTATGCCACACCCCACCACACACTCTAAGTAACTTTACGGCACCACACTCCCGCCGGGTTAATAGGGATAGGAGGTTATCTAAGATCGTCCCGGGCGCATAATAAGCACTACAGCAATGCTTATTGGTGTTTCCCGAAATTGGTTCCAAGTTACGTCAGTCACAGTAATGATTTCTTGCGTATTTTTGCACTTCTTTTCAGAAAGGCCTCGCATACCCCAGCATCTGTGTTGCCCACGGTACCGGCTAGAAAGTAATAAGTCGGTAAAAATGTGCATACAATGCCTGCATTTGAAATGCAAAGCGCACGCAATGCCGTCCGTCAGAGCTTATATATCGCGCGCGGCGTGACGGCAATTGCCCTCTGTTTACTTTTCAACCAAATACTATTCATTATTATACAATTTATACGTATAATGTTGTTATTTTTGCAGAAGAAGGATATGTATTTATTGTACATAAATACAGGCGATAAAATCAGAAATGATGATATTCGCAGAAGAATAAAAGTAACTTACATAACTTGCAGGATTGCACGGTTGAAGTGGCAGTAGGCATGTCATATAGCTCGGATAATGGATAACCGTTGTGGCAGTAAAGTCCTAGACTGGCGACCACGCATAGGTAAGTGCAGCATAGGACGGCCCCAGACACGGTGGACAGACCACCTCGTAATTTTAGCTGGGATTCGATGGATCCCGTCTACACAGGACCGCACTCTGTCGTGATATATTATGCGGGAGGCCTCTGGCAAGCACTGGACGTCAATGGTTGATAGTTAGACAGAGAGAAATAGAAATATATTCTTAAACTAAATACACAAGCAATATACTAATAAAGTGGTTGCCACTCAGTGACAGTGTGTGCTATTTGACCCGTTTTCATGGCGATGGTTTTCAGTACAATAAAAAGAGATACAGAGAGTTGTCCGACATAAATATTAAAATATTTATGCCACTCCTGGCCATAAAGTGGCTTTTACCGCACGCTACGCGTATACGGAAAAAGCCGCTTTCTGGCCAAGTGTAGACATAAAATGATGTACACAACACGGGAGGTAATAAAGAAAGCCCTCGATCGCATTTTTACGTCCCTCGCTTGCAGCTCGGGCCGCAAACATCTGCGATCTCGGCCTTTCTTTGTTTTACCACCCTAGTTGTGTAATGTACTATTATGCCACACCTGGCCATAAAGTGACTTTTTCCGCACGCTGCGCGTACGGAAAAAGCCGCTTTCTGGCCAAGTGTAGACATAAAATGATATACACAACACGAACGGTAATAAAGAAAGCCCTCGATCGCATATTTACGTCCCTCGCTTGCAGCTCGGGCCGCAAACTTCTGCGATCTCGGCCTTTCTTTGTATTACCACTATACCACCCTAGTTATGTAATGTACTATTAGATGGTGTATTTATTAAAATATCAACATTTATCTTATTACTTTAATCGAGCAACTTTAATCCATGTAAGAGTAGGTATACTAGTTCGCCTAATTCTGGCGTTCACCGTTCATAGTTATAATCCCTTCAGTTTCTTCATGCTTTCGACAGTGCTGAATACACAACTATGCTACTACAGCAGTGAAATAAGGCTTTGTGCTTAACTCGAGTTCACCTTACCAAAGCCGCAGCCATTATCTCCCGAAAACTCCAAAACAGCGTCTTAAATCTCCCAAGAATTAAGTTAAAAGCATTATTTCATGTAAATCCGTAGACATTGCCATCTTAAAATTACTTTTAGTGCTCATAACTTGACAATAAAAAAGGTCCGAACTGCAATGAAGGTATTAGAGAAATATCTCTTCTATGGAGCTTAACATAAGACTCAAACTGCCACTAACTGAAACTGTTAGTTGAAAGCGTACTGTCAAGAAATGTGGTGTGTTGCACTTGTTTAAACTGTTGGCTCCTGTAGGAGTCAGGTTTGGGGGTAAGACGTGGGCACGGGCACTCTTGTGGTTAACCACGGAACGGGTTATGGGTAATTTTGTGTGTGATCGTGAGTTTGATTGTCGGTTACAGGTGTTTCGGGTCCGCTGTTGTGGTTGATATATCTTTCTTTAATTTTGTTTCGATCGAAGCGTGTCGGGTACCCCAAGAATATGACTAGCTCACAATACAGCGCGGTTTATTTCATACTTAATACTTTTTTCGGTTCCACTGTAAAATCTTACTGTAGTTAAGTAAGGTCCTTATTACACTTGCGATTTGCGGGCAAGCCAGCTGCGGGCGAGTTTCCATACAAAACGCGGCGAACTCGCGGCATGTACGGCACTCGCCCGCAGCTCGCTCGCAAAAAAAAATTCAAAATCAAATATGGTTTATTTGCAGAAAAAGGGGTCTTAGGTTAAGTTAAGGTTATTACACCTCTTCCAGCTGTTTTATATTTAATCTTAAATCTAATAATATACCGGAACCGATCTCTTCAAGACAACCTTTAATTTTAATAAACCTAACGGACTAGTAATTTTTTCCGGATTCTATAAGTAGCTTAAAATAATGCCAAAAAGTCTACCTAAATCTGCCTATCTTATTTATAGCATAAGTGTATGTTTCGTTTTGTTCTGTTTTTCTAAGTAACAATAGGGACCTCAACTTCTTGAATTCGCGTAAATATTTCACCTGCATTTGCGTCACCCCGCAATAAAACGAGAATAAAGGTAAGAGGGTAATGTCGCATCATCGGCATTGTCTGAGCACTGAGCCAGGGGTCGCACACCGTAGGCTCCACGTATGAAACGCTAGTTATGTAATTTATTTTACCAAATTTGAAAACGAAATAGTATGTTATTTTTATTTATGGCACTAACATTTTCGTCGGTTTTGTACTTAGCCATTAATGTTCTTATTGTGTCTGATTTGTGTGTTTGATTTTGTGAGCAATAAAGTGTTTCCATAAATTCATACATAATATAACTGTCTGCTAACAAAACCTAAAACGGGGACTCCTGTCAGAGAAACTCTAGCAGGCTAAAATACACTCACGGACAATGAATTGAATGATTCTATGAACAATTATGTATAAAATGACCCGAATTCATTGTCCGTGAGTGTATTTAATGAAATGTTTAGTGGTTTCGAACTAGTGATATTTATGTTTAGAAGTTTGAACACCTTAATAAATAGTGTGTCAGCCAAATTTTGTCAATCAAAAGTTAGCTTCGCACTACACAGTACAATTGTAGGCACACAAGATGTATGAGTTGAACTATTTTGCTTTAGAAGTTGCGTGCTTGTTGTCACTTGTTGGTATAAACATCTAAGGCCTAATGAGGAAGAGGCTTAATAAGAACGCTGCCCTAGCCTGACTGGTTTGTATTTTAAACTGAATTTGACCATTCTGAAATTAAAGCTAGACAGATTAAAAATTAAAGTTGTATGGATCTAGATTTAAGCAAAAAACTACCAATTAAATTAATTCACTTGAATATTTCAATATTTTCGCGGTTTCAAAGAAATCCATTTTTTCGCCATACTCCTAAAAAAGCAACTGCAACAGCAAAACAATGCAGGTGTCATCAAAATCACGAGTTGCACTGCCCTGGCGCCCCGCGCATAAATCCTCATTAGCCCCCCGAAGGTTTACGATCCCTGTCCCACGGCGCTAGTAACTGAGCCGTTGCTTACCCCTGACTTTTAGAACTGAGTGATTGGTGAAAATGTTAAAATGTTGTGCGATTTTTTTCTATTTTTGGCGTAAATTTTGATTAGTGATTGATTTTGATTAGTGGTACCATATACGTATACATACACTCACGGACAATGAATTCGGGTAATTTTCTATGAACAATTATGTAGAAAATGACCCGAATTCATTGTCCGTGAGTGTACATTTTCAATACATATTTTAATTAATAACACAATAAAACGAAATCAAATGTGTATTACAATTTACATTCCACAAATTCTTTAAATAGATTAATTTTATCTACCCTTGCCGTTATGTATAAGTACAGGCTGTACATTGAACGTAATACAAATTAAGCAATTCCGGCTCAATTAACGACAGAGAACAAAATGCACGAATTGAGTTATTAAAATACGTCGTAATTAACTATTGCTAGTTTACTAACAAAATAAAAAAATTAAAATCTCGTAGTTAGGTCACCCATCATGATGTCACGCTTACCTGACCTGGTTTGAGTGGTTTGTTTGTTATGGTTAATAACTTCAATAATGTGTCAGAATGCATTTTATTCATAAATTATGGGCCTAGATAAGCAAAAATGTAAGTGTTCACTACAAAATTAGAACAAAAGAACATGAATAATTAAAACAGTGATATGAATTAATTAAAATTACTTTAACAACATGAGACTTAGCAGAGGGTTTTAGCATCAGGGATATGAGTTTAAAAAACATGAGTTGTATTATGTTCAATGTGTAGCCTACACCCTGTAGTGTGAAAGTGACAGGTCATGCTCTGTCGCGGGACAAGCGAACTCGCGGCCAAGTGTGCTAGCCCGGCTGACTGTAAAACGAAATAAAAAGCTAACAACAAAATATTTCACCATCTTCAGATTTCAGATCTACAAATTGCGTCATCATGGACATATGTAACAAATGTATAATTAAATATAATATAGTTTGTTAACAAAACTGTTTTGAAGTCACTATCTAACATCATCATCAGCAACCATTACATTATGGCAGGGTAAAGATGAAGGAGGAATTTAAGAGGTAACACCTCAAGAGCTGTAACAATACTGCGCAGCATTTTTTGATAAAATATTTGTCGGTATCCCCTTATTTGGTATAAAATCAATCCGTATAAAATCACTTCGTCGAAATTCATTTCGGATAATGATTCATTTCGTATAAATTCAGATGGCATAAAAATTAGAGTGTATAATTACATTTCGTATAAAATTCAAATGCTCTAAAGTCATCTTGTATAATTTCGTATGATATAACATTCATTTGATCGAAACGTTATTTGTTATAAGTATTATAAGGTATAACATTCATTTGCTCGAAACGTTATTTGTTATAAGTATTATAAGGTATAACATTCACGGGGTATAACTGTTAAAAGCTCTAATTTTTGTAAACCCTTAATATTATTGAAATATGAGGCCCAGGTTTCACTGTAATGTATACAGGATGTCACTGTGATATATACAAAATGTCATTGTGATATATACAGGGTGCCATTGTGTTATATACAGGGTGTCACTGTGATAGATACAGGATGTCACTGTCAGCAGAGAAAACATGTCTGTAAGCAGTTTAATTGAGATATACAGGGTGTCACTGTGATAGATACAGGATGTCACTGTGATATATACAGAGTGTCACTGTGTTATATACAGGGTGTCACTGTAATGTATTTTAAGTAATATTTGGTGTAATGTATATTTCAAAATATATCGCAGCTTAGTCATAATCTAGTCATATATATTTTTCCAAGTTCACATTTTTAAGCAATAAGCTTTTCCAAATTATACTGCTGTTTATGAATGACCCTAAAAACGAAACAGCTCCCAAAAATAGGTAGGTTAGGGTTATTTTTTTTGATGACCCTAAAAACGAAACGGCTCCCAAAAATAGGTAGGTTAGGGTTATTTTTTTTGATGACCCTAAAAACGAAACGGCTCACAAAAATAGGTAGGTTAGGGTTATTTATTTTGATGACCCTAAAAACAAAACGGCTTCTTAAATAGGTAGGTTAGGGTTATTTTTTTGATGACCCTAAAAACGAAACGGCTCCCAAAAATAGGTAGGTTAGGGTTATTTTTTTTTATGACCCTAAAAACGAAACGGCTCCCAAAAATAGGTAGGTTAAGGTTATTTTTTTTGATGACCCTAAAAACAAAACGGCTCCCAAAATAGGTAGGTTAGGGTTATTTTTTTTGATGACCCTAAAAACGAAACGGCTCCCAAAAATAGGTAGGTTAGGGTTATTTTTTTAATGGCCCTAAAAACGAGACGGCTGCCAAAAATAGGTAGGTTAGGGTTATTTTTTTTTGATGACCCTAAAAACGAATCGGCTCCCAAAAATAGGTAGGTTAGGGTTATTTTTTTAATGGCCTTAAAAACGAAACGGCTCCCAAAAATAGGTAGGATAGGGTTATTTTTTTTGATGACCCTAAAAACGAAACGGCTCCCAAAAATAGGTAGGTTAGGGTTATTTTTTTTGATGACCCTAAAAACGAAACGGCTCCCAAAAATAGGTAGGTTAGGGTTATTTTTTTTTTGATGACCCTAAAAACGAAACGGCTCCCAAAAATAGGTAGGTTATCGACGACATCCTGTATCTATCACAGTGACAACCTGTATACATTACAGTGACACCCTGTATATAACATAGTGACATTATGTATATATCACAGTGACACCCAGTATATATCACAGTGACACCCTGTATATATCACAGTGACATCCTGTATCTATCACAGTGACACCCTGTATATAACACAGTGACACCCTGTATATAACACAGTGACACCCTGTACCTATCACAGTGACATCCTGTATCTATCACAGTTACACCCTGTATATAAAACAGTGACACCCTGTTTATGCCCTGTATATGGAGCAGCCTGTATATGCTTTGATACGCAAGGGCGAAGGGGCTGCTCTTCCCGCAGCGGCGGAGCAGTTGCGGAGCCCGACCGACTGTTTTGTATACATTGTGATGATGAGATATTTTGAATGTTCTACGTTTTAAATATGCGATCAAGTAATTGTTATACAAAATGAATATTATGCGTAATAATTTTATACATCTTAAATGTTATGCATAATGATTTTATACATTTTGAATGTTAGACATATTGATGAATAGAGATTTCGTATTTAGAGCTTTTAAATGTTATACAAAATGAATTTTAACCGAAATGAATGATTATACGAAGTGATTTTATACGTTTTGAATTTATACGTTTTGATTTTATACCATTTAGTTTTATACGAAATAAGGTAGACCCATATTTGTCATGTGCCTTTCCGCTCTTTAGCGATAAGACCGTCTGTTGTATACCTCTACTATCAAAATTACTCCGACTTCATATATTTTTTTTTAATATTATAATATAAGGAAAAACTATCTGCAACTATTACATTCGTTTTCGTTTGAGTTGTGTGTCATGATTCATGATACATTTGGATACTGAACCCCGTGTCTCCTTCTCAACGCAGATTGCAGAGCGGCGAATCGGTGTTCGTCGTCGCACGCCCGTGTCCGTTCAGATATTTGCTATGATAATGCAATATACTTACGTAAACAAAAGTTATAAGAAATTTGCCTTTTTCTATCGTTTTTTAGGCAATGAAATTATATTACCCTTTGTTTATACTCGCCTAAGTACTACAATGAACAATATTTCAAGCTTCTAGACCAGGGGCTCCCAATCTTTTTCAGCCCATGGCGCACTTACAATCTTAGTACTTCGTCACGGCGCCCTACCCTAGTTCGCTCAAAATAGGTATTCTTGCTTTATAGGTATACCCGCGAATATTTGTGGTTTTAGAAACGAGACCGGATCGACTCACGGGCGCTCTTTACTTTCTACGGCGCACCAGGGCGCCGCGGCGCACACTTTGGGAACCCCTGTTCTAGACTTTTCTGTTGAAGATGATATGTTGGTATGGAATACCATGTTCCCTCCTCGCTTCAGACTAGCGATCGCCATCGTACGCCTGCGGCCGTTCAGATATTTGCCCGGATAATGTTTTACTTAAGCAAAAAACCGTAACCGGCCCGCGAACATTTGCATACTTAACCAAGTAGGTGATTATCGTTACTGGCCGACAGTGCGTACTGCGTACGGCTATTCATGTATCGGATGGAAGTCATTCCATAGAATGAGGTTTATTTTCAACTGTCTAAATTTACTTAAACTTACAGATTTAGGTAGCTGATAATCTTGCGAGTAAGTAGTAACACATATAATATTCGTTATACTACTTACTTAGTGTTAAAAATGCCAATGACTTGGGAAACTAATGGATAGCAATACTGGTATTATTTTACTGACAACTATTTACCCCACGAAATATCCAAGAAAACAACCAACATAAATAATTTCCCTATAAATAATTGACAGTACGGTTGCGTCCCGGACAATTTATTTATTATTCACGCTGTGTTGCCAGTGTTCTGTCATATTACCCCGATATTGGGGAAATATTCGCCGCGCGCGAAGCGGGGGCATGCTCGCTTATAGGCCTTTACGGTTGTTTAGTGCTGGCAACTTGGATACATTCTTTATTGTTTTTTGTTTGGGGAAAAGTTTTTAGGTTTAGGGAAAAGAAAATGCGAACGAAATATTTTGATCGTCAATTTTCTTACGTACTTATATCATGAATTAATGATTATAGAGCACAGCATATAACAACTTGTTTCGTTATTAATTAATTAATAAGATAAATTGAGACTTTTCAGGCAAAAAGTACTACTGTGCAAATTGTCAATAAAGACGATTTTGAATTGTATCTACAGTACCAGTCCTATATTGCTAGGACCTTTATTGACTAAAATGATAAAAATAACGATACGAATAAGTTGAATTATTTAAAGCGATATATTATTGTATCATCATTTCAACCTGAAGACGTCCACTGCTGAACATAGGTCTCCCCCAAAGACTTCCATGTTACATATTATTGCACGTGAATATTATAAATATGAGTGATTTCAATTGCACGCTAATGATCAAAGTATTTCTGTTTAGCCTAATGGTTAACTGGTAGAGAACGTCTTATGGTATTAATTATTAGTAATTTAGATATTGAAGGAACACAAGCACAAGTTAAGATATCTAGGCCATTTTATTCCTAAAATAGCCTAGATAACTTCAATTGTGCTATTAATTTGTAAAGAGGGTTTTTTTTTATCGCTTGGAGTAACATGTGGCCGTACCTTCTGTTTTTATATAAATAATTAAATCTGATTTGAATTCGCTGTTAAAAATTTTATTCAGACGATGAACGTTTGAAATTTTAACACAAATTAATTTCCAATGCTCCGCAATTCGAATCAAACTCCAACTGAACAAGAACAAACTTCGAAGTCAAAAGTCAAAATCTATTAATGAATCATTAGGCTCGGATACACGATTAGTCTCACACACACAAACAACGCGTGTATCTATATTTGTATGTAAACACAGATGCAAGGGGGACTAGCGAATTTTCCGAGGGTGTGACACTAGCACGTGGTTTGCCGCGGTGAGCGCTAGCTTACGCGAAAAGTTCCGCAAAAATAGTTCGAAAGTCGTTCACATTTATTCCGATATCGGTTTAGGAAGCTAGAGGCTGTTCTAAATTTAAAATTTCGATTACCGTTCAAACAGTTGACGTTGTTTTGTTTTTTTTTTAATTTAAGTTTGTGGTGTTATCGAGTTTTAGACTTTCACATGTTCGTATAAAGTTTTCCTATTGAAACTGACCATAGAGTTGCGATTGCGTTTTTACGTTTATTAAGCTCAAATAAAAAACGAGTTCGTGGTCTAAATTTGAAGTTTTAAACTTTTTTTGTGGAATTACTTCGTAACTGGTAATAATGTGTCGTTTGTTTCGAGCGTAAACCGACTTTTTGCCACTCATTGCAACTCATTGCAACTTTTTACTTACACTTTGAGTGACATGAAAACATGTCTGATCGATTGCTTATTCCTGCGCCCAGTATTGTCTCCTTATTCGTTTAATGTGGAATTTGGTGTTTTGAGTTTTCCGCGAAGCGCGATGTGGGAGTCCTGACCTTTTTTCCACGAATGCCAAACTTCACTTAATGAAGAGATTTGTATTGACGTGTTGCCTGCGTAAATAATTTTCGGAACGTATGACATTTTTGTACTTGGTTAATTAATTGTTCCGTGTATCGCAGAAATGGAACGTCGTTAGAAAAAGTAAATTTTTGCTGAGATGATTGTTCATTATTCGTATTCGGTAATCAACATTCCTTTAGTTCTGATATATCAATTGTATTGTGCAGAAGGCAGAATAGCGCTAAATGTTTCATTTAAAGATATGTATCGAGAGAATTCTTAATTACATCTAAAATAACTTTTTATCGCAGTATTTGACTAGCAGCCAAAAAAAGCTCAAATCATCAATTGACAGTAGCGTTTCCATGTCGAATGTGTCAGCGGCGCCTTTGATAGTGCGGCACCACAATCGTAAAGTGTTCGAATCTGAACTGGAGTGGAGTAAATCGGCGTGATTGCCATCGAATAGATCGATTCCAGATCGACTGTGATTATCTGTGATTGGAAGGGTCTTGGCAGTTGAAAATCGTTTTGTGTCGTCGAGGTTTTATGAAGACTTTTTCTAAGTGATATATTAGGTGCAGCGCATTGTACGAAATATTTTTAATATATAAAAGTAGAGTTTGTAGGATATAGCGTTTGCTAAGTTTGGTATGATTTGCTCACCAGTTCGCAATTATTCTAAAATATTTCTTACGCCGGTATCAATATTAAGCATTTAGCATAATTACGATAAAATCTAAGAATGTGATCGTTTGCAATCGGAACTAAGACATGATACTCGTATTTGTTGGTTGTCAGAGTTAAAGTATCAAAATGTTTTAAACTACACTCGTTACAATTATTCAATGCGTTAATAATCAAGTTAAATACATAAAAAAGGACGGAACTCGTTTCCTCTAGCCCGGAATCTATTGTCCCCTAAAATATGTTTTAGACACCTTAGACCGGGGACAAAAAATGCCCCCTGTGCAGACTCTTTTCATGTTTTTGTTCTATGAGATTAAAAAAAACTTGGGTATGTTACTAGTAAGACTTGTAAAGTAAAATCTATAGCTCAGTGACTGCGAGTATCAAGATTGCTGTAACTGTGGGTTAAATATTTCTTTTTAGGTTGGCACTGGTACACCGATCGTTAGTTTTATAGACACTAAAATAGAGAAAACTGTATCTAAATGCCGCAGTTTTTGCCATCATGTATTCAGTACCTTTTTCTTAACAATTAATAAATAGCCGAAAAAAACGAACTTTTAACCAAAACGATTCCAATTTCGAATCTCTGCATGGTCCCAGCGGGCGCTAACGACATCTCTGAGTCGCTAAGTAGAACTATTGTGTAATTCGATTCGGTTAACTTCGGGGCTCGTCGGCTTTCTGTCAACTAGCCGTTATTTAGTGACGGTTGCGTATTTTAAATCTGGAATGTGTTTTGTCGGCAAGTACAGTGAAATGTTTAAATCAATTGAGGGTTAGAATTGTTAAAATTTCAACTTTATTGTAAAGTCTTTACGGCGCGTTACAGTATGGAGATAGGATGAATAGTAAAGTAGTTTAGTAAGGCTGTTGATTGACCTGACGCTGTTTGATTGTCTGCAAAGCCTGCTACTGTTTGTTACTAAATTCGATTAGGTATAAAAATAATATAAACAATCAAATATACGTTCTTATCTTAATATTATTTAGCTCGCATTAAAATATTTCTCATTTGACCATCGAATTTAGGGAATCTTTTTATACGTTACTATTGCTTTTTGATTGAAAGTCTAAAAAAAATAATCGGTATGAATTCTGATTGAAAAGTGCAAAAACTATAGCCATGTACGCAGTACCCATGGTGAACTACTGCAGCCCTTACCACCTGGGAACGCCCTACGGGCCCCATACGTCGAGCCTGCAGGACCCCTACTGGATGTACGTAAATTTATTTATACCACAGAAATATATTGTGATAGAAGGAAAGAGTGGTTGTATTTTGGGTGCTAAACAGAAGGGCCGAGGACCTTCTTTACTCGCCACCAACCTCAAATATTTGCTAATAGAATCGGTTTTCTGCGAGCTAATCGATCCTTTTGAATCGTTTTATTTTTACCATCATTAAATTACACTCCTAACGTCAAACATCAAACGTTCCTATACAAATCGACGAACTATTTTCCTTCTATCTCAATATATTTCTGTGCTTTATACTTTACTCCATAATACACGAATGTACGAATGGCGGACCCTCTCAACAATAGGCTAGACGACTAAAATACTGTTTAGTCCGTCAGTTAGTTTATTAAAAAATATTGTACACGTATTTTTTCTTTCGTTTGACAAACAAAAAATGACGAGGATACAGTGCTTAGAAGTTTCGAGTGACGTCACTCTTTGGTACAATTTTTACCTAGGAGTGATGTCACAAGCCCAAAGTTTGATGATAGCACCTTTGTCGATTTTTAATAATTTGATAAACCATAAAATACGTGTCCCATATTTTTTCATAATCTAACTGACGGACTAAATATAAAAATATATTTTTAACCCAGTCGTCATCCCTATTCGGCTAAACAGAGACACTAAAGATTCGGCATGGTTACCTACAATAGGTATTTAGGTACAATAAAAATATGCTTACTTACCGATGTTATTGTATACTTGAGAACATACATTTTTTTAATCATTTTATTCGGTTTAAAACCCCTTATAAATGCAATACAGGAAGATACGTTCTTCGGGCTGTAACTGCAAATGCTTGCAAATAACAAGGTTTCTGTAATTTATTCCTAGTACTCTTATTATTTAAATTTTCTCTGTTACTAAATAAACTATGAAAAAAGCAGGCTAGTCTAACTATGAAAAAGCAAACTATGAAAAAAAGCAGTCTTGGGCTTTATTTCTTTCATCGGACGTCAAAATGCTGATTTATAAAAATTGACAGATATGGCTGAATCAGTATATTCTCTGATTTAGAACGGCTACTTTTCTAGGGCAATAACATTTTTGGTCACGTTTTTCTTACTTATCATAACCTTTGTTTGTTCCAGAAAACCGCCGGTAGATGGCGCGGGGAACGCGGCGTCCGTTAATAGTCGGTAAGTTTAAATTTTTTTAGTAATTAATCCTGAGCAGAACACTTTATTTTTTTCTGTTGATTACTTTACTGATTTTGGATGAAACTTGGAAATTTTCTTAATTTATAGGTGATCGATTAAATAAGCTCATTGAGTGAAAAGAAAAATAATTTTATAAAAAAAAAATCGGTTGTCTGTAAAGTCGGTTTACTGACGATAGTCGAACGTGATAACGTTGACCTTGACCCTGACTTTGACTTTGACTTTGACTTTGACTTTGACTTTGACTTTGACTTTGACTTTGACTTTGACTTTGACTTTGACTTTGACTTTGACTTTGACTTTGACTTTGACTTTGACTTTGACTTTGACTTTGACTTTGACTTTGACTTTGACTTTGACTTTGACTTTGACTTTGACTTTGACTTTGACTTTGACTTTGACTTTGACTTTGACTTTGACTTTGACTTTGACTTTGACTTTGACTTTGACTTTGACTTTGACTTTGACTTTGACTTTGACTTTGACTTTGACTTTGACTTTGACTTTGACTTTGACTTTGACTTTGACTTTGACTTTGACTTTGACTTTGACTTCGACTTCGACTTTGACTTCGACTTCGACTTTGACTTCGACTTCGACTTCGACTTGAGTACCAGCCGCCCTTTTCTCAGCAGCAGCAGTGATTTTTTGTCACGATTGGCCGCCCCTAATATCTGGCCGCCCTAGGCCCGGGCCTACTAGGCCTTAGGGCAAATCCGCCACTGTACGTCTAGCATAACTGGCCGCGACTTCGTTTCTCGCGCGACTGAGCATCACCTGTCATTATCACACAATATTGAGTGGAAAGAGATAGGTAGCACTTGTCGCGCGACAAAGAGTCGCGTGTCACAGTTGTGCTAGAGGTACTGGTCTCTTGTCATTCAATAGAGATTTTTGACAGCCGTATCTTAGGGAATAAGGGCTATTTTATTAACAATTTGTAAGAAACTATCGTCTTAACGACTTTAGTGCTATTTGACAGGTAACGACCCTGCAAGGTAACGGGACACTTTTTCGTGCGTGCAGCCGGCTCCATCGAATTATAAGACGTTATCACGTCAAAAAAACTAAAATCATTATTTATTGCATTGAGGATTTCAATGCTAAGTAATGTTGAATAGGTAGGTAGGTATATACATCATCGCGTTCATTTTTTTTAAACTTTGTAAAATGATCAACAAAGCCGAAATCAATTGGCTCGGGGTACTCAAGCTGCAGGAATATTCAATTTAATTGAGTCGGTTCGTCCAGCCAATCAAAGTAATGTTTTATATTTGTGGTACAATACTACTGGCTGATCGACTAGTTTTCGGTTTACCTTTTTTTAAATGCATAAAAGAACAGACTGCAACCACATTAGCCAGAAACAGTGCAGGACCCAGAGAGGATAATGCTACGACCGCATTAAGTATGTTCTTCCTATGAAGCCTAAGTTAAAACATGCGAAAAGATCAGATATCTCTAAAAATGTAAAATCAGTAAGCAATTTGCGTTCCTTCATTAGCCGGTGACCAAAAAGTCGAAATCGGCCAGAACGCCCAAAACGTGTTGCCCGACATCGCGTCAGGTCGGGCCATTCCGCCCGGTTAAATAACCGCGCGCTGGACGAATTCAGACAGAGCACGGTTCCGTACCTTAAAAAATAAATACATATAAATGGTACATTACATAACTAGGGTGGTAATGCAAAGAAAGGCCGAGATCGCGGAAGTTTGCGGCCCGAGCTCCAAGCGAGGGACGTAAATATGCGATCGAGGGCTTTCTTAATTACCTCCCGTGTTGTGTACATAATTTTATGTCTACACTTGGCCAGAAAGCGGCTTTTTTGTTACCTTTTCCGCCGGCTCGTCTTGGCGAGAGGCACTGTGTGCCTAAATGATGCCAATTTTGCCGGAAAAAGGTAAGCAAATATGAAAACCGCTTCTTAAAATTTTGATTTTAATAATGTAGATTCTGGGATTCCGCGATTGTACAAAACGTCACGATAATGTAGTACTTCGCAAATATGTTTAGGTTTCGGCTACTTTTACCCAACTTAAAAAACGAACGAATTAAAAAACCAATAAAGAGACAAAATGTTTCTTTCATATAAAGTTTCAAAAAACGAGTTCATTTAAATACTCAAATAGGTAGTATGTGTTTATTACACTTTAATAAGTTAATTTAGAAATTCCGGGAAATTTAAAAATAAAATTAAATTGAGTCCGCCTCCATACTACTCAACACCGACATCGACGCCAAAGTTTAGGTATATAAGCATCCGAATTTTCGATTCCTGGTTATAACACTGAGTATTCCTATGGAACAAAAATGTAGTAATATTTTTACATAGCTCTATCAAGTTCAAGGGGCCATCTAGATTTTAATAATTTAAAATGATAATTTGACTGACACTAACTCATTCAGACTTGTTGATTTTTAAAGCCAGTCCCACCATCCACGTCCACCATTATAAATACCTTGTCTTCACCTCAGCGGCTTTCAGAGCATCGTATTTCCTATGCCTGTTTAGCGGATCTCCAAAACGCTATCCGATAATCCTGACTCTAAAAATGGTAATTTCTACTCTGTTCTCACGAACGAAACAAAGGATTGAGTGAAAAAAAGAGCTAAATATTGAATGAGAAAAAAGGTACCCAATCACAATAAAATTACGCCGCGCGCACTGTAATTTCGTTTTCCAATCGAGCCGAGATGCGAACGCTCGTAATCTATGCTATGATGTTATTAAAATCAGTATGAAATGAGGGATAAATCTATTTAGAGCAATGTGAGCGCTTCCGATTGTCGTTGGTCATAGTTTTGACCGCCATTCATTTTTTCTTACTGTCTACGAAGAATCTTTGATGTTTATGGCTTATGAATAATGTGAAGGAGTTTTATAAAGTTAGGGCAAAGGTTAATTGTCAATAATTTTGAACAGACCACAGTTTATAGTTCATTAGCAATTTTCAAGAAATTTCTAATTTGATTAGAGTAGAAGTTATTTTTGACCTTTATTGTGAACATGTAATTTAATTCTGAAACACAGCATCACGCTTGATGAAAAAATTAGCTTGTGAATTAAAACTTCACGTTAATTTCATTAGCATATTCGTAAACAAATTACTAATAAAAAGAACTAAACCACAAGCTCAAACAGTTTGACTCGGAGTCACCACATAAAAGTGTATTTTTCTAAACTGTTTAGTATGCGGGGAGCGTGCGGTAAGCCGGGCTTAAGACACTGGCTGAAAATAATGAAAAACCACCACTCGCAGTAAGCCTGGACAAATTAGATCTGGCGCGCGGGGAAAAAGTTTGACGTTTTACTGCCAACCTGCGACACCAAATATTGTACATGTGATGCCGCGATAGCTAACTAACTTAAAACTCTGCACAGCTTCAATACAAAAGGACTAGTTTTATGAAAATAACTTCGCACAATATGGTTGAAATAGGTTCAATAATTTCAAAGTTTTCTTTCTTATTTGAAGAATAGATGACAATATTTAATCATAATAATTTATTCGTTGCAACCATAATAATAACTAAATACTAACAATATAGAATATGGGTAAGGTACCTAGGTACTCACTAACAAAATTGATCTACCTACCTAATTTAGTCTAAATACATTTTATGCTTTTTATTATCTTGTCATTTAGACATATTACAGTTATGTTCTTCTAATTACATCTTCTTTTTAGGGTTCCGTACCCCAAAAGTAAAAAACGGAACCCTTATAGGATCACTCGTGTGTCTGCCTGTCTGTCTGTCCGTCTGTCTGTCACAGCCAATCTGCTCCGAAAGTACTGGTCCCATTAAGTTGAAATTTGGTACATATATTATGGTTAATGACCCAAACACGGACATGTCACGAAAACTTTTGGGGGGTAAACTAGAAAATTAAAAAAAAAAGTTATTGAACTATATTGTTCGACATATTAAATGAAAGGGCTCACTGTGAGAATTTCAAATAATTTTTTTTTATAATTTTTGTATCTATAGCTTTGAAGTTATTTAAAAAAATAGGCAAATATTGACCATTCCTCCCCCCTTATATCCGAAACTATTGGACGTAGAATTTTGAAAAAAATATGGAAAATAGTCCTACACCTATACATTGCAGGAAAACCTATAAAAAGTCTGTGCAATAAAGTATAATTGTTTTGAACGTACGGAACCCTCTCCGCGCGAGTCTAAATCGCACTTGTCCGGTTTTTCTTTTCTATTTTAACTTTCCATTTTTGCTAAATCCACTCACAACTAAGTACATTATACTATATAAATTAACGTATAACACAATTTTAAAATCAAATTATAGTTACTTAAGAGTTTTATTTGCTAAACAGTTACGATAAATTCTTTTCCAAATTTACATATGATTCTACAAAGAATACCCCTTAATAACTAAGTAACCGCATAATAACAGTAAAGTAAACAAAAATAAACGGCAGCTCGTTATTTATTAAGTGCGACGATAGCCGTATTTAAATCGCGTCCGGAGGGCGCAATCTCGCTTATGCTTTATTAATAACGTAAATATGGATCCTGCGCACAGACTCACAATTATTTATTAAACGAGTTAAATTATGTTCGATATTTAGGCTTTATATGAAAGTTTTTTTTTTACCTATGTGAGTGTCCTACTACTGGGCAGAGGTCTCCTCTCCTCTCCGCCATTCGTTCCTATCGAGTACTTGTCTTCGCCAAGTCAAGGCAATTAAAAGGTAGTACAGTAAACGGCCATAAAGAATGCACATCGGCAATCATCGCATTTCCGAATACAAACGAATGCTAATTTCCATGTACATCAATTATTAGATTAATCGTTCATCAGAATTTGAATTTAGAACTAAGTACTTTATTGTTGTTTTGTTTTGGTTTCACGTGGAATATATAGAGCTGTAAAACACGATGTAATTATATTTAATTATTGCTTGTTGGGGAAAAATAATATACATACATATATATACAGGGTGACTGGAAATTCGCCGTATTCCTTGATAGGGGTTTTTCTACAGCTCATTTGCAATGATTTAGGCCCAGTCAACTAGGAGTCAAAACTCCTTGGTTTTCGAGATATTCAAGTTTTTTGGTTTTCTTTTTAAATACCCGCTCTTGACATAAAACTAGTGATTGTGTAGAAAATACGCAATTTTGAAATAAAAAAAACATGTTTTGAATAGCTAATAAACCACTGATTACATTACAATAGTAAAAAGTGCCAAAACATTACAACAATTGACAAATAAAAGCATTCAAAGTCAGAAATTCCAGATTTTTTTCCCATTTTTTTTTTACATTTCAATTTTTTTTTCATCTCGAAAACCAAGGAGTTTTGACCCCTAGTTGACTGGGCCTAAATCATTGCAAATGAGCTGTAGAAAAACCCCTATCAAGGAATACGGCGAATTTCCAGTCACCCTATACATATATTCACGCCCATATTCCTAAAAGGGGTTGACTGAACATTAGCAACTGATGTTATATTACTAGCATATTTAAATGTGGGTTTAAAGATCGACCAAAAGTGTAATATTGCGGTGACAAGTTGCTGGTCCATCGCCCACAACACGGTTTGACCCTGTACCCTTAGTCGACTCATGCGACACCCCCGGGAAGAAAAGGTTGGTGTTATTCTAATCCGACACCACACGGGAAAAAAAATTGTAGATAATTTCGCGTGACTGGCAAAGTAACGGCTTACCTTTTTTTCCTATAGATGCCATAGTACACATTAAATTTTGTAAAAGTTTTAGCAACTCTATATATATATTGACTTGGATATGCGACTGCACTCTCTCGCATTTGAACCACGACTGACAAAACTAACGTCATGGTGTGTGCGACACAGATATCGCTATACGAAGTCGAAATTAGCCGATTGCCTCTTTCCAAAGATCGATGTGCATTCTTTATGGCCGTTTACTGTAATTAGAGAAAAGCTTTAAACGTGAAGGGGTCCTACATTACTACTATTTTTATGACATCATGTATTTCTTCAAACGACGAGAGTAAATCCTTATGGTGAATAGTAAAGTAAAATAAAAAAAAAAGCTCAAAAGTAGAATATTCTGCTCAATTATAACAATAACAAGGCGATCCTGACGCAAAGAGGTAATAATACTATTTAGTAAAAAATCTATGATCTGTTTATGATTAACTAATTATTTCACGTAAGTTGCCTTATTATCTAGTAATTTCTTATAATTATAATTACTATTCTAAACACTTGAAGATAAAATAAAAACTCCACAAGCAGTAAATTAACCTAAGATAACAACATAATAGTCGCATTTAACCGTTTCTCATCCTTTCCCAGCCATAAATTATTACTAGAATTTACAACAAATCGAACCGAACATAAATCGAATAACACAATAGCTCGACTAATTACGAGTTACCTAGTAGGGACAGTAATCGAAACTCGGATCGTATGAATCGAATGATCGAATCGATTCCTTATGCGTTGCGGCGGTTATTGTTTTTAATCAAACGTATTTGCATATGCAACTTGTGGAGGGATTTAAAAATATGGAGCGATAAATGTGGTGTAAACAGTTTCAGTGCAGTAGAGCTTAAAATAAAATGTATTTATAACATCATAAAAACGTTTTTGTTGTATGGAAGAGTGTTGTCGTAACAGTAGCGACACTAGTGACATCTAGTAAGGAGTAGTTGAAGTTACGTTACGCAAATCAATCAATGAACTACCCGTGGTGCTGAGGATTTTGCTAAGGCAGCCTACCGCCACGAAGTCCGATAATTGTGACAGCTCCCAGAACTAGCACCTTTTCAAGCACAAAAAAAATCAATGAAGTTTAGTTATAAAAATTAAAAAATATACTTCACAGTTAATTATTGTTCTTGCCTCGAGGCACATATGTAATATAATAACATTAATCCTATGTATCAATCATTTTACTATGATAGACCGGAAATACAGAGACAGGTATGAAATTCCACGCAAACGCAGTCAAAGCGGAACTAGTGTTACTCCTTCATAAATTATTGTAGTCTAGTATTTTAAATGAAAACTATCGTTATAAAAATTCACCTGATATTATTCATCCAGCCAGCATCCATGCATCACAGCTATCCTACTCACTCCCGCGTCAGTCCTCCATTTGGGTCGGTCCTCTCCCTCGCACCCACGGGAGCGTGACTAGCATACTTCGTAGTTTTCCTTACTTTATGGCTTTTCCGTGAAAAATTACCTGGCCAGATACCGGCCAAATGAGCTTTCAGGATTATAGTATTATATCGACTTTGGGCTTATGAAAAGATGCAGGTGCCTCATTTGATAATACTACAGTGTTTACTAATAATACTAATATGAAGTATCAATTAAAAAGGTATTCTATTTAACATGTTTTTCTGCGATTAAAAAAGTGTCTGGAATATCGTACGTAAAATGCAATGTAGTAATATAATCGTTATTTTCTGGTGATTATCAAGACACATTGAAACATATTTGTTTAAGGCTAAACGATATACGATATATGATTATAAAAACAGAAATTTACTCCATTATCATTACAAATGGTAATTTTGCATTGTTTGTTTCGCGGTATCCAATCAAGGTAGAACTCGCTTTAAAACTTTGTGTTACGAGGCAAAGTAACCACATACCTTCTTTTGGGTATTTCCATGGCAAAGAGTTACGATAGGTACCGTTAGATGTCAATATATCTAGGGATTAAATTAATAGTCATCTAGAGTAACATTGACACTTAAATTTGCATCATAAATAAATAAACACGCGATGAAATAGTAACTTACCTTAAATTTTCATGGAATTACCCTTTTACTTATTTTCATACATAGGCCGGAGTTTGAATGTTCCCAAATTCTTTCCTTTTAAATCGGAATAGGAGTGAGAAATGCTGCCCCTTTTGACAAAGTCCGGCATTTGCATGATAAAGCGTCGGCAGCTTTGTGACGGACAATGCACTGATAGCTTCTTTCTCAGCCATACCTTTCCTGTTTGTACATCGAACTTTATTTTGTTCATAGTAAGTTTTTTTATTTATACACTAGATAAGTTTGATAAAATTACAAAATTTTGCTTTAGAGTTCTTAAAATATTTAGGGAGTAAGTTTTTTTGTTGCCTTATGGTGCTCCCACATTGGCTGTTATAATTGTTATATAACGTTACAAAACATTTGTTATCGAATATGTTATACCTAACTACTATGAGTTTTATGAAATGTTAGTGAATATTATCGTGTTTTATAACGTTGTATAATATTTATAACAGCCAATGCGGGAGCACCACTGGACTGGCAAACAGGCCGGCTAATGGAAAGTGGTCACCGCCGCCTATTATATATTTGCGACACTAGATGCGTATTGTAAGTTGTTAGTATTGTTCTTTGTGGTTACACTTATCTAGCAATTTAATGCATACACGTATTACGACAAATGAATTTGTTTGTTTTATTCACGTAAACTCAATTGGGCTGATTTGGATTAAATTTTCTATCTTATTCTATTGGCTCGTCTTGGCAGGAGCGTACCCCCCGAATTAAAATGTATACATAAGCATTACGACAGTATGAGATGGCGGGGCGACTTAGACGATTTTTTAGGTTATTAGCAGCAGGCTGCAGCAAATGGGAACTGAGGAATTTTAAATCAGCAGAATAGGTTAATTAAAAAGAAAACTTAATTCTTTATTTTTTAATTGATTACACATAGAGATCTATGAGATTAGGGTGGCCCAGCAGCGGGACGTATATACATAGGCTGGTGAGGACGATGATTATGATAAATATTGGACCGGCTCGCTAAAATCCGCAGCATGCTAGCCGCTCTGTCCACGAGAAACGAAAACAGGCGGTGTTTTTCTTAATTTGCCGTGAATAAATTTTCAAAAGCGTTTTTTTTTAACTAATTGGTCTTTTGTTTTAAATATTTATTTGTGCGGTGTTATCGCGATAGATAAGCGAGATAGCGATCTGCGACCAATTAAGCTTGTGCGAATAGCAGCGCATTTACATTAGCCGTATGAATAAGGACTGCACGGCGGCACTAACCGACCGAGAAAGTTATAGTAAAATTATTATTAGAGAATTATGCTTTAACGTAGCGACTACAGAGTAGACATTAAGTTTTACTCTGCGGATACTGTGATACGTGAACATCAACACCACAAATATACGTTACCACGGCGACTAAAATATCAATAGTACACTCTTACATCATTTTAAATAGATTTTTTTTTCACTTTATGCGTCTAAATATTTATGATGTACACTGGACATAGATCTAATAGACTATATATCGCTCGTAGAACTGCATGAGATGTCAATGTTCTGTAAAATATATACGATCGAGCATGTATTGGCAGATGTGAAGTTACAAATTTGTTAAATTCTTGGCGCCCGCGTCGTCCAACAGTTAAATTTATTGCCTCGATTAAGTCGCAGTTTGACCCTTGATCACTCCCTGGATTAGTGAGCATAAGGTGGACATGCCACAATATATTTAGTTATAAACCAGCCACAATATATGCAATAAGTAAAACAGAACAAACTAGGTAGTATCCTTTACATAAAATCGAAAATTAATTTTAATGAAATAACCTGCCTTTTTTAGTTATTATTCGATGTGTGTGCGTAATAAATCTATAAATATCACTCACTTTCCTCAAAAAACACTGTTTTTTTTTTTAATAATGAACTACGACATCAACGCAACATTTAGAAATAGAGATTAAATTTACCTAGGTACCTATTTCATATATGTATATCACAAACCTAACCATGCCACAAGTACAGATGTAACTACATAGATATTAGTTTTTATATTACATACCTGTATCAACTTCATTTTTAATAATTACAGTGTAATTATCTAGCTGAACAAAAAAAAGCTTATTTTTATACTTAAAATAAATTCTTAAAATAGTTAAGACAGCACAGGACCGCATGTCCACACATTTCTTACGATCTAGATCATAATTAAAACAGACGGCATTGCATTCATTTATTCGTCAGCACTTTTAATTTGTTCACGAGTGTTTAGCATAAATTCTTTTTTAGGTTTCCCTTCTCTTCGGATTTCGGAACCCCTTCAATGGTTATTTGAGATGCCGAAACTTTGGAAAGACACAATAGATATACAAAAATGCCATCTATATGACTGAAAATGTTTTGTAAACTTAAAAAAACACACTTACATATTTACTTATATGCTTAAATTTACTATATCCTATTTATCCATTGTTTGCAGCCAAATTACAAATTTGTTTTTTGTATCAACTATGTATAACAATGTGGTGCAAGAGTCGAAAAGTGAATAACAAATTAGCTTATTTTACAAAGTCACCTGCCTGCCTGTCAATGTTGCTGAAGTTAAAAATAACATAATCTTTATTGTTATGAGAGCAACTCGCTCTTGACGATTTTTTTCTCTGAAGTTATTCTCAAGCTCCCCAATTAGTAGGGGCGAGTAATTTATTTGCTCTTAATAAGAAAATTCGAGTTTTTTTGCCTCTTGTTTAAAATGTGTCGGATTTTTAATTAGATTCTTTGGATTGCGTTTTGTTGGTGTGTGTGTTTTTTTTGGTGAACGTAAAAACAGTACCTTTACCAGCTTTTATACAAATTGGCGAATTGTGTCTTTAATATTCTTTTATTCAAACAATATCGGCCTGTATGCAATTCAAACACTAATCAATGAGAGTTTTGGAAGTCACTCAAACAAACGTTCTAATCTCTTTGTCGTTTTCTTTGGTGTGCTTATATTTTTAAAATCTGTTCTTCAAATAAATCATAAGGTTTGATGTTGTTTAAGTGGTTAGTAAATAAATAACAGCATCGAACTGCTAATAAGCAGTTATTTTACAAGGTTATAAATCGACAACATAGATTTTCACAACAATTTAAGGAAAAAATATAAAATAAAAACCACAGTTTCCGCTTCGTCTCAGTTAGCGAAATGCATTAGTTTTCTTCATAAAACACAGTGAAAGCCAATAAACATCACAATAACTAATGTCCAGACACTACACATTTCCTAATATCATAATCTTACATAGAAATGCTTTCACTATTCCAAGCTTGGACACCCTAAAAATATTTATAATACTCTTGTCTAAACCAATTTCTGCCTTAATTCTTTAGCGCTAGGCACATTTTCCTTTGCCGACAAAGCGACTGCAGTTTCATTTTTTGTCAATGTAATTTAGGCTTAAAGTAGGTGGCTTAGGGTCGTTTTTTGATCGAGTTTTAATAGTCGCGGCGAAATGAAGTGCCCCGGGCTATTAGGCCGGGATTAGGGACTGAGTCCGATCGGGTGACCACGTCATGGTATTAAAACCGGGATTTGGTCACTTGTTCGCATTTCTGTTTGAGGGCTTGAGGGGTAAATGAGATTTGACTTAATTAAGCACAGGTTAGCTGAACAAGGTCGCTTTAAATGAATCGATTACATTTGGTGACTTTGCCACTTATTTGCTTTGTGCATAATGTTTTCTATAACAATGTTTACATGCAAATTTAATGCAATAAGTTATTACACTTTTGGAAGCCATTTAATGCTTATTTTAACTTTGAATCGACAATTTTAAGCTGTACTCTTACAATTTATTTTATTAATAATCCCGTAAAGTAATCTTCTTCCGTATTTAGAACATATTTTTTACCCTACGAACACATGAGATCCTCTGTATTTTTTTAACAAAATTTCGCCGAGCCATTGAAAATAGAGTTGAAGTTTGATACATACTTAACATCTACTAACGTTGAATAATGGAGCGACATGGTCATTTTCGTAACAAAGCTCTTAATCAATAAAGAGAAAAAAAATCTTGATTTTATCGTAGCTATCATACTCGCTATAAAGAAAAGTTTTTAACCTGATAAGTGATAATGCAGTGCATTTTAACCTGATAATCTCAATTAATCAGAAAAACAATTGAATTAATTTCCATAAGCAATTTAGCCGCGTTTAGCTCCCGGTAAGGGCGACACGAGACGGATTGGACGATTAGCGCGACACGACAGCGACATGACGCCGACACGCCTGTTATTAATAACCTGATGGGAATTAATTAAAGCAAACAACGGGTTAGCACCCTTCCAGAAATTTTAATAAGTTTGCGGCAATTTTTAAAGGGTTGGTTAGTCATTTTTGTTAAAGTTTTTTTCTAACTTACCTACTTCATACTTAAATGTCCTAAATGTGGTGACTGTGGAGATATGCTTAAATTGTAATTTTAAAATGGGCCTCTAATTAAGTACATTACGTTCGAATAGAAAACATTGATGTAATACAATCACCCAGCCAACTATGTAAATATCAAACTAAATAAATTAGCTATTTTCCACCATTCTCACTAATAAATGCCACTTACCATTAATATGCCTTTTATGTTAATACTTACTTGAAGCTTACTTCTCTATTGCTTTCTCAATTATCTTCAAAAATGTTTCCCAATATCAGTCAAATTCCAACCAAGTCGAATCTTTATTTAACTCTTTGATTCATTTTCACACTTTCATTCTTATAAACGAGATGTAAAAAACCTCTCAAAAAATCCTTTGGCAACTCAGAATGATGACAAATCGCCGTCATACAAATTTACCCTAGCAAAAAAGACAGTCGCAGTCGGTAGCGTCACTAACATCATGTCCCGTCAGACTGACAATCGCGACATTCATCAGAGGGGCCACTTAATCAAACAATCACAATACTAGACATGAATATTTATTAGAATTAGTCGCTAGTCGAATTGGAGACGGTGCGGTGGGCCCTTAATTGTTTGGCTGGCTTTTCGAGACGTATTAGAAGTTTTGTGCTTCCAGATTTTTTTTAGGCGAAGACTTATGATGACAAGCGTTTTATTTCTTACATATTATGACAAATTGGTGTAGGGTTATTTTATTAAGTAGTAATATCAGATTTGAGTTCTAGGTAATGTTCTCTTCTCTTTTATATAACTTTTTCAGAACTTCCAAATTACCCTCAACATCTATTGAAAGATTGTTCTAATAAAATTGTTTCTGCACTGCTTTGATACGAAATTAAAAGTCGTAATGAATAAATTGTAGATTTTCAAGTGTCAATGCAGTATTTGTGCAGGTCATTTCATTACAATTTACTTTACTTTGATGAATAGGTCACTTATTTCAACTTTTATCAGAAGCTTGGTCATGATACTAAGGAAGTATCTATAAACATTCCACGCTGCATAAATTGCATATAATATATTCACCTCAAAGTTACCTAACAGTATTCATGAAAACAGATTGGATAATGCAAATCCGATCTGTTGGTTAAGAGACATCAGACTTCAATAATCAAAGGGCGAGACCTTAGCTACGGACCCCGCGGAGCAAGATACTTGGAAAATATCAGAGTTGCTGTTTTTAGGGTTACGAAACTTAAATAAGAAGACACATAACAAAATAATCATAAGTATAAATACCATAAGGGTATTGTTTTGTTACCCGATTGTGCGTGTATTAGTCTTTCAAGAGTTTTTTTTTCGCAGAAAGATGTTACTTATACTATATTATACCTAATACGGAAACAGATAAAATTTCCAGTATAATACAAATAATATAAAGTAAATATGTATATATGAATCGTTGATTATCCATTTCTTTGGGGTGATTAACATATTATTTTTTGGTTTTTAGTTTAAGTTTTCGGAAGTCGGTTTTTATTTTTTGTTTTAAAAATTTACTTTATTTTTTAATTTTTAGTGGCGCTGGAAAAATATTGTTTTGACCAAATAGACTTAAGTCTATTTAGTTAAAAGAAAAAAAATCCAAATCGGTCTAGCCGTTTTCAAGTAATCGGGGAACAAACCTACATAAAAATTGCTCTTTGTTTTGAAGTCGGTTAAAAACTTGTTGCTAATAAGAAATGGACGAGAAACTAAGAAAAATACCAAAATCGCTATATGTGTGCCTATGATATTTGAAGAGTTCCCTCGATTTCTCCAAGATCCCATCATCAGATCCTGATTTGGTTACAATGGGACCACCTCGGAGGTATACCCTTTAAAACAAAAAAAGAATTTTCCAAATAGGTTCAGCCATCTTCAAGTAGTCGGAGAAGAAACCTAGATACAAATTAACCCTTTGTTTTGAAGTCGGTTAACACTAAAAACTCGTTGCTAATAAGAGATGGATGAGAAATTACGAAAAATACTGAAATCGCTATATGTGTGCCTATAATATTTGAAGAGTTCCCTCGATTTCTCCAAGATTCCATCATCAGATCCTGATTTGGTTACAATGGGACCACCTCGGAAGTCTACCCTTTCAAACAAAAAAAGAATTTTCCAAATCGGTCCAGCCGTCTTCAAGTAATCGGTGAACAAACACACAAAAAAAAAATAATAAAAAAAAACATACAGACGAATTGAGAACCGTCCTTCTTTTGGAAGTCGGTTAAAAAGTGGACTGATGACTTCATGAAGGTCGGTAGTCCACTGGATGGGCATTTTTTTTGGAAGCTGACAAACTTGTAAGACTAGACAAAGATAAAATCGGACTAGGTGGGGGCCGAAGCGCCTGGGATTAAACCAGGTCGCTTGGCCTGGACCACCTTGAGAGGGTCGGACTAGGTGGTGGGAGCCGAAGCGCCTGGGATCGAACCAGGTCGCTTGGCCCGGACCACCTTGAAGTTTCGTTGATTGCTCAAAGTGAGCAACGGACCAGCGGTTGAAGCGGATCAACCGGGTCCTTATGTAGAGTATGTAAATCGAACTAATGGAAGTTTAGTTGCCGATTCGCTAAAACCTAGCCCAAGCGCCTAGTTTTGTGGCGTTCTTTGTGCTCGTGACCGATGATAATGTTGATGATACTTATGAAACAAATAATCAAATAAATAATTTGATAAAATTCGATTCAGTATTTAAAAGGGACGAGATTAACTCATAAAACACCAAGTTCTTCTAAACTATCAGTGTCTCCTCCAAATCTTATCTATAGTCTATGGAAATCCTTACGGATTTAGTTAACATATGTACCGCAGGGTTGCCAGCCATAAATAATAATTCAGAGCGAGATAAATCGACATATGCTAATACGGCCAAATTATTTATTGAGGGGCACCCCTATCGGGAGGAAGTGAGATGTTGCCTTTTGTTTTAAGAAATTTTCGGTAAATCGGGGCTTGACGCAGTTTACAATTTTGCTTTTTGATTTGTTTCCTCAACGTCTATCTAAATTTTGTATTGCATAAGAAAGTGCATTATTAAGACCCCACTTTGCCAAATTTTTAGGAATTTCTAAAGAATTGTCTTTTTTATCACAGTTTTTTTTTACTTAATACACGTTTTGCCATAGACATCGACAAAAATATGAAACTGAATAAAATCGATGAATTTTAAATTTGAATGCAATTACAAAATAAATTTAAATTATACTTTTTTATGGTATTATTAAAAAAACGCCCATATGTCCTTTAGATTATTTGCGCACGGTAGTGCTAAGCCAAGTTCCTTTCCCTGACGCTCTGTCCGCGAGGAAATATTCCGCACATGCCCGCGTGATAAAGTGACTTTCCTAAGCCAATACGCGTGTTTTATTGGACTTATTTGTCATGAACTCTGAACAGTTTTTCCCCGTTTCTAATAAATCAGTGTTGCTGTTTATTGAGTTTATTAGATCGATTTTGTTTGATTTATTCTGGTATTGTTTTTTAAGTACGCACGTGTTGAGTTAATAAGCAAACTTTAAAAAAAAACGTAACGAAAACGCACATTTTGTAACATTTGATAGATGTAGGTAATTGTTTTTTTTTGTGTGTGAATTATTTAGTATTTGGCGTCATAAATTTAAAACCTGGCGAACGCGTGTTTTTTTGCAAACTAAGTAGTTTCACAAGACTAATTAAAATAACGCAAAAATCGGAATGTTCCTATGAACTAACTTTTTTTGGTTGAGTTCCTTAGTTTAGCTCATATCATCCCCTAAATACTACAAACTTAAATACACCATAAGTTAAAAGGCGGGTTAAATGTGATGGAATAAGTTTTCCATATGCAAATAAGGCCGTTAGGAGTTTGATTAAAACCGGGAACAACTGGAATGGCTCGACTTGCCGCTCCGTTTAACTCAAGCTAGCTTTAAGTTATGACGGCACTTTGCTAAATGGCAAATAACTTGGTCTTATTATGAAAAATATGCCCACACAATTTAGTTTAACTCAATAAGTAATTGTTGGGATGCTCTCGAAGCCGCTTCATACATACATTGCAATAGGTCATTTAAACGTGATACCTACAGCATCTTATCCAAATCTCGGTAGACTAATGCTAAAAATAGTTACTACATTTATACTTCAATAGTAATAACAAAAGTACAGTTTCAAAGTGAATATGTAGTCAATTTCTGTTTTGTAAATATGTAGTTAAAATTAAATACATATATTTCGAATATTTTTATATTCGATTAACTATATTTTTCATAAAGATTAGGTTCATGCTCTTATCTGCCTACCTACGGAGAAATGCATATTTCTTTCTTTATTCTTGAATATTTGATATTTCTCTGATTTTAAAGCCAGCCAAGTCCCTTATTTGAACCCCCCCTAATTTATATTCCGAAAAGTTGTTTATTACGATATGTCAAAACAAAACACATGCAAACCTGAAAAAAATCTTAATCAGTTCTCCCTCAAGAAAGATCATAGGGCAGGGGTGGCAAACATTTATTTACATAAAGGAAATGAACAGGAAGACGAGTGAATAGAGTGCGATATTAATTGCGTTGAGTTGACGACTCCTGATACGAGTGATTAATTAGATGAAGTGTTGATTTGTTTAAGCTGCGCTGTGAATATTTGAATAATAAATGTTCTCGTAATAGTTGACTCATTAGCAAAGTAGCACAAGCGTATAGATAAATCGAGTTAAGGCAGTAAGTGGGTTTAGTATCTAATTATGGTGTCATATGTGATCGTGCATTTAAGATCGAATAATTTTACAGATTATTTCCTGTAGCTTCGACTGAGCGATATTTTGTCTTTTAAGCCTGCGGAATACTTACAAAAATATATTTTTTTTATGTTTACACAGTAATTAGAAAAAAATTGAGAACTACTTTGACTAACAACATAATATCTAGGTAACCATAGTTTTCTGTAATACTTGCCCCTTTTTTAACGAGGCTTGCATTTTGTAATAGAGACGTCTTCGCATAATTATTGAGCGTATTGACTACACTGATACATTTGATGCTTAATACTGATGGTATCAAATATGCGCATGCTTAGCTAAATATATGCGCTTTAGGTGCCGTGTGCAAAGGTTATCCATAGTATCCAATATACCGAATGATTCATACGAATGGGCTAAGGGAAATATTAACCAATAGTTAGTCTTATAATTATTGCTTAATATTTTCCTAACCCCATGAGTTCATTATAGTTTATTATGAATGGTACAGTACTATGTATGTCGCAGCCAACTAGCTTAATTAGTTATTTGGTTAGCTGCCTAGCCTTTTCATTAAACACACTCCTTATTTTAGGTAAGGTTTTTAGTGAGCTTGTGTCCCTCAGAGCAGAAATAGAAGCTCCGCGCAGCGGGTGCCCGGGGCTTCGTCGACCTGCTGGCGGGTCATAGTTTAGTGAAAATGCCATATATCAAATTAAAGGTTTACACAGAGTGGCAAAAACAATGAACACGAAAGTACATTGCATTGGTTAATCAAAATTAAAAATTGTATTCAGAAATTATGTTAAAGCGTTAATCTACCTACAGGATTTTTATCAGATTTTGATTTAAATGACTTGTCACTTTGAAAATAATGCTTACAAAAATGACCCAGTAGGCCTTTTTCCCATTAGTAATAAGACTAGTAATGGACTAGTATTACAATAATTAACGCCGCCCTCTGAGGGTAGCCGGAGAACACAATTTGCTTTTACGAGCTGCTCCGCTCAGCGTCTTTAGCCTAATAGAGGCTCCGGGCATGAAAAAAAGATAGCCAAGTTATTACAACATGTAAAAAATTCCTTAAGTTAAGGTCATTAGTGAAAGGTTAATTGAATACTAAAAATTGTCTTGTATTGAAATCAATAAAAATACTTCTTTCTTTACTCGCAGTTATTGAAAAGTATGATTAATTATTTTGCTAATTTTATTATTTCACACAGTTATGTACCCAAGAGTAAAAAACTCTTTGCTTCACCTAGAGACACACCTACAGACTAAAGGTAATGTAGCATGTATCTATTATCCTAGTCTTAATTTGTATAATTAATAAAAACAAAAATTCTTTAAATAAAATAACGTACAGTAATAACCTAAAAAAGGTTCAATTTACTTATAAATTAGACTATTAACGTCGTCCAATTTATAAGCATGTTAAAAATCGCAATAAACAAATCCAATCACACAGACATAGTATTTCACAAGTTCACTTAACACCAGGTAACAACCCAATTACAATCCTAACAACTTTAAAATCATCAAAACCCCTGAAAACAGACATGTCTTCCCGAACTCCAAGTCAAGCGAGGCCCATTCGATGTCATTAACTGTCATTAAAACAGGCAAGAGTGTCATTAAGGAGGCCGTAAAGAGCTAAGGAGCGAAGTGCGGAAAGGATCAGGCTCATGTCTCGCTGGGGATTCGTCCGGCGCCGCGTAAGTTGCAAGTTTTAAAAGGATAATGGGTCTTAGGGCGTTTCTCCAGAAATATGTCTGTGAATCATTCATCTGTCTTCATACATTTAGTATGAAAAAGGGCCAGATGAATGAGGTGACCGCAGACATATTTCTGGAGAAATGCCCCTTAGAGTACACCGCCAAGTTCTTTTCTTTTTTTAAGGAAAGACATTTGAAATAGACACTTGTTTAACTCTCTTGTATAACAATGTGCGATATTGTTTTATTGATTGCATTATTATAAATTCGCCTCTATAGGTTATAGAGGAAAAAGTGAATTAATTATTTGATTGCTACTAGTCTCGTCGAGTTTAATTTTAAATATATTACTACGAACAAATCAATATGACAAAAAAATAGAATCCATTTCGAACATCGAAACAACCTACGATAACCATAAAGCGTACTGAATCGCACATATTATCATCTAGATAAAAGAAATACCTCACTCCATGAAAAAGACGCCAACAATGATCAGATCAAGTGTACAACAAAACGTAATGGAAATCGAAAAGTGCCTTTTTCCTAAAAGGTATTTTCTGATAACAACGCTCGCGCAACGCGAGGCATCCGTAACAATGCTGCATCGCCATTATGAAGAACTGATTCCGCCTTATATGAGATAGAACGCCTTTTTGAGTATTTCATTTATGACCTTACAACCTATTTGCTAATATAATACATGACAGGCAATAACCACCCTAAATGAAAAGATACGACGGTCGGTATTCGGATGGGTAGAGTCGACAGAGATCCATCAGTGAACGCCTAAAGGAAAATGTGTTTTGTCTGATTTGACATTAAATAGAGAATGCAATGCATGAGGCGAAATTAAAAAGCGGAGCCGAGAAAAGGAATGCCATTGGGAGTCAGTGTCGACGCGTTGTTTAGTAAAATGTGCAATCATATAGAAAACGGTTCGGACAAAAAGTTGTATTATCCGATATTATTATACAAGGGTCGATTGTTCGCGCGATTTCGTGCGAAAAAATTGTTGGACTGAGGCGTTAGGTGTTCGTTTATTTCATTTTCGAATTCTCGAATTCGGATGAGGCGGCTTAATTGATCGATTATTGAATCGGGTAACGTTCGAAACGATTTTTGCGGGAACGCTCATTAATTTTGAAGAGTTAATGTCGTGTTTATGCATTATGATTAACTTGACCAAGGGGCTATTTTTAGTGTGTACATTTTTTGTGACATCAGCCGGTGTCCGGTGTTATATTTCAATAACTTATGGTTTTAATTTATTTGCACCAAAACTTATAATAGAGAGTAAGTTAACTCGTAAAAATAGTGATGGATGCGGTCTGCATAGGATCAGACTGTGTAGCGATCTATCCTATGTCCAGCTATCGATGTTCGTGTCCGATGAACTGTTGTTTTACAAAATTTCTCTAAATATATAAAATGTGGTTTCTAATATTTCCTCAACGTATCAAAATAAAATTTAGTCCAACCGCATAATACAACCATTCCTCAGCTGCAATGAAACTCAATATTGCAAGGCTCAAAGAATATAAAAATAAAACAGATCCGCCTGCGGTCATTCTCCATTTATTATTTATCAATTGTATAAATTATTGAATAGGAATATCCCTGAGTGCGGTGGCCTGACCCCTGGAATGGGTCGGGGTCACTTTTACGACCCGCCGCCGCTATGCATCTCGATTTATTGGCGAACTAGGCCGATAAGCGGGTTTACTTGTATTTCCAATTCTTGTGATAAAAATAACAAAATAAATGATCAGATTAATTTTAAAAATAAAGAGCGTAGGCATGTTGTAATTTATGTTTGTCTAAGTATATACCGAAGATAGAGAGCGTATATTGAGTTTGATTATTTTAGAACTTGGCGGACATCACTAAGATGTTAAATTTTTTTATAATGTTTTCAAAAACAAGTTCAATTAGAATTTTATCCATATTATTTATCTAATAATTCAACACGCAAATGAGTTTTACATCAATGTGTTTTACTTAGCGCGGCTGAGTAGCATTGTTAAAAATTGCAAAAATAAAAGCTTGTAAAAAAAACACCATTCCAGATACAGGTAATCTTACCAGCGAGCAAGAAATCAAGTTTTAGACATATCCATTGACGTGGACCACCGATTATATCAGAGTAACTTATAAATGCCAATATTGTGAGCTTTTTCCCGCGCGCGCGCAAGTGCATAATTTATGGCTTTGACTTGCACGGGGTTGATGCAGCTAGCCTATTTATTTATTATGTCACTATTTTCTGACATGTTTTGTAAGAAAAGTATTGATATCATCGTTAACCATTTCTTCAGTACCACGATACCTATCCGTTTTACTTATGCGTCACACTTTTTTGTAAAAAGATACCAGATCCGTCGAAGAATGAAATGAAATCCGCTTCCACCGTCTGTCTGTCTTTCTTGATAAATATAACTGAAGACTCTTCAAAACAAAAGTGAAGAGTGAATGGATTATTGAACTGTTGAAGTCATCGGCCAAATAATACCTACTTTCTGAATTTGAGTCTTACTTGAGGCGTATCACTTTAAATGATCTCCTTAGGAAAGAGGAATTTCCCAATAAAACATAAAGGTCCTTGGACTTGTTTTAACTGCGGAATCAGATTTTAGTTATTCGGTTGAATAACTATAACCTGGTTTCTTTTTTACTCCGACAGTTGTTGTGCTTTTCTGCTTAGCATAGGTACATAAACAATTGTTTTATTTTACATAATATCAGTGCGGTCTTTAAGATACAGATTAGAACTGATACAGTTCGCCTTTCGTGTGGATGAAATTTCGTGTAAAATCGACAAACCAGCCAGAGCCCCACCGCATAACATGTAACTTATAAATGCGGATATTTTGCGCTCGTGTAATTTATGGGCCCTTTGACTTGGCGGGTTTGATCCGGCCGCACCGCTTATTTTATTACGTCACTTTTCGGAAATTGTGGCAATTTCGCATCTGGTTTTCTTGGTCTGGGAATTTTAAATTCAGCTCAACGTTTGCGCTTAAATTTGTTGGATTTGGTAAGTTTTGCCTAATAAAGTAAGTACACAAAAAAAATCCGATGACTTGTTTTTCGGAAAGCATCATGCTTCAGAATTTCATTATTCCAAAACCCAACTGAAAAAAATATCGAGATAGCTAAAACACTAACTTAACCAAATTATATTTTCTATTATACCGTCTCGTCTATGGCAACTTGATCGTTCAGCAAAAAATGCTTTCGAAAAAAATATTTAGGTGTTGGATATAGCATTGGATAAATTGACTAGCTCAATATTACAAACCCAAAATAACAAGTCCAGTTAATCCCTTTCTCCACTATCGTGTAAGTAAAGTTGTGATGATTGCTCCAGGGGTAACCGAATTGAAAGTAACCCGGCCCTGATGCCGGCATCGTCCTAATCGAGCCTCTAAATTCGAGTCCCAATGCTTTTTATAAAGCGGCACAAGTGAAGAGAGACGGAATAGAAACTATCTTTGAGCACCTGAAAATTCCTAAAAAAAGCATCATAATTCCGAGACGTCATAATACCGTAGGCGGTAATAGAAATTCTAACTAATTAAGGTTAGGTTAGTGTTGCATCCTAAACAAATAGCGCACATGGGTTTTGGGCGGAGTTCTGAAAATTTAGAAAAGAAGGACACTATATTAGTATATTTTGAATTCCATAAATAATTCTCGCAATGGGATTCAGATACCACAGCTGATGTAGCCAAGGCGGCAGCTTAGATGTAAAAGCACGATGAGCCGATCCCGCTTACCAAATCCAATTCGTGTGTGTCATGAGTACTTATCTAGCTCGATGTGGAAGTAGGGTTGCCAGATGTCCGGTATTTAAGCGTACAGTCCGTTATTTTCGAGGCCTGTCCAGTAAAAAATAAATGGTCATACCGGACAGAACAATGTATTAGTATAAAAAAAAACGTATTTTTCCCCCCTTTTTGGGGTTGTCCGGTATTTTTTCGCGACTCACCTGGCAACCCTATTTGGAAGCCGGTAGACTTCGGTGTCGGTTAGAGAAAGTGCCCAAAAGTGCTATACACCGTATAGATTTGAAGACTTTGATTTGGCCAATATTACCTATGAGAGAGAAAAAGGAAAACGCGCTAATGTTTTATTTTTAACAATGATGAGATTAAAAAAAAACTTGCTATTTCAACCTCAGATTCATTACAGGAATGAAATCCTTAAATCTCACATCATTCGCACCAACCCCCCCGCCATTGTCTTAACCCAAGATCGGACCAACTAAAAATGCATCAGATACTCAGTTATGTCTCATAAAATGGCCTCAACCGATAAACGTGCCCTCGAATGTCGGAAAACGGCACTTAGTGGGTTTTGCTACTAGGCTATTGGATTTTATTGTTTTGTATTATCATAAAGGTCAAGTTTCGTAAATTTTCTTCGGCTCTTTACGTGTTTTTAAATGTGGAAATCGGTCGGAATGAAAGATAGCAGGACATTAATTTATTAGATGGGATTTTATTTACTTTGTTTTGATCATTCCCATACTGACGTAGCGTTTTTTTGGATGTTATCAATAATATAAAATTAAGTGTCTACCATATCAATGCAAACGAGATACTTACATGCAGCAAGCAGCATTTGCATTCCAATATAAGACGTTCTAGATATTTTAACGATATTCATTATATTTGTAAATCATATTTTAGTATCCAGCATCCTCAAAATAACTGAAACACATTTTAAATATATAAGAAAGTGGTGTTAAATGCCTACATAAAAAAAACAGTTATCATCATCGTCAGCCTTCACCTCCAACTGCTGGGCACAGGCTTACTCTCAATTGATACAAACTAAATAAAATATAATATTTATGCAATAAATAAAACACTCATACATACATGTATTTCAACGTCTAAAACTAGACCCAAGGCACAAAGTAAATGCCATCATATCCACAACTCTACGGATATCTCGTGCAATACATGTTATAGAACATCCAACCAAGAAAATATTCCCTGAACAGGTAAAGATAGAAAAAGCCATCCCCATCAGAATCGCGTCCATCATGCGTTTGCGCTTGCTAATAAGCTCGGCGCCCGCGCAAGAACAGGCCGGCTTAATGTACGGCGCCGACGTTTGACTGACAGCTCCCTGCTGGGCATCCTCGGGCCAGGGTTGACACCATACATCAGGGTTATACTTGGAAGACATCTCTTGGCCACATGTAAGGGGAAGGTGTTGGTTGTTGAGTAAATAAACGCAGATTTTTGGGTATTTTTTGTAATACATTTTTCGCTTCGACATCTTGTCGTCATAAGAGTGTAAAGCTGCTAACTCCTTTAAAATGTACAAAGAATATTCAATCTTAATTTGAAATCATTGAGTTTATTTTAGAAAAGAAATCTTAAAGGAGTTAGCAGTATACACTCTTAGACAACGTTGTCTAAATCGAACGGGTTTCTTTTTTTTAAACAGCTAATTTTCTTTATTACCGAGTCAGTCTGTCCCACAAACACTATGAAGTTTGCATTGTAGTTATGCAACCTTCACAGGTACTCAAAAGATTACTGCGTATTAGAATGGCATTTTTGGTTACCCTACCACGCCTTGGCAGGTTCTATACAGTTGCCAAATGTAATTGTATTGAGCGGGATCTTCTGAATGTTCGCTAAAATGCGTGGACAGAAAAATTATATTTCTGATGATTAAGCTATCACAGGGATATGGCGGTTACTTGTTATATTAGTTCATAATTGATTGGGATATTGCTAGGGGCAGTTGACGTTGATCTTTAAGATTGAAGATCTTATTTCCTTGGAATAAGGTCGAAAAGTGTTTAAACAGTTTCCTGACGTTGGCTGGACAGAGTTGGAAATCCAGGGGAGAAGCCTTTGCCCAGCCCAGTAAAGGGACACACTACAAGGTCTTGATTTAAACCTTCACGATTTTCAGTCATTTTAATAAGAAAATAGGTACCTCCGCGATCATGGACGTCACGGCACGTCCGGATCGTCGAGGTAATACATCATGTTGTTACGCGATTAAGTCACTACAAGGTTCATAAAAAATTAGTACCTTCAAACCTTTACAGAAGAAGAATAAAATACCCTTGAATAAGAATTTTTAGGCAGATTATGACGATAAATACTGTCCACTACGAAGTTGACAGCCCTACGTTCACATGCGGTTTTTACCAATTCCCGCGTAAGCGTTCTAATGAATAATTATAATGTTAATAATCGGAGAGATAAACTCGTCTTTCGTTCGACGACGTCTTATTCTCGTTAATTACCAAATAATCAACGTGAAAAATCTTTTTCTATCCTTATGCGCTTAATTAATTGCGCGTATAGCCGATCTTTACCTTTCATGCGTATTTTTAATTTGTGTACCTTATTAATTGAAATAGAAATTAAGCATTAATGCTATCTGCATTAAATGAGAACAATTTAGCTCGTTTAATGGTTACGAGGACCAAGAAAAGAACATCACATTTGCATCTGTAAAGTTAAGATGTAGCACGCAACATATGTGATGGTGCAAGGGAAAAAGGCCCACTTAGGGGGTATGGAGATATTAGCAGTTCCTAAAACTACATAATATTAAGCTATATATTGACGAAAGAATCCAGTCTAAGTTCATTAGTTCTTTTTTTGAAAATGTTTAAAGTTGTACTAGTCAAAACCGGCTTCTGAGATAATCCTGTTTAAAGTTTGCGGCAACAAAAAACATACTTCTACTCGGAAGTTATGGAGTGGTTGGTATTAAAATAATCTACATACTTTTGTCATTCTAAATTTATCAAAATCAAACCAGAATTGGAGATAGTTCAAAAGTTTTGCTGACCTGAACGTGAAAAACGGGGAGAAAAAAATTCTCTAGAAATTTCTCGTTTTAAAACCATTTTTATTAGTAACTATCAGGTTTTTCAAAAAACTTATGAATATTTATGTAGTCTAGAGCCAACAAAAGACAAACAGAATTAAATGGCTTTGTTCATAATAATCTTTAATCATTTAAAAAACCAGTCTCAGTAACTTGAAAAATCAACCACATATGACGATACAAAACGAAAGATTATCCAATAAGTATCCTATTTATGTGTAAAAATTATCACAAAAGTAATGTTTGAGCCTTATTTTTTATATCAAAAGTTTAGTGATTTTTTCCAAGGGATCCTAGGTACCACTTTGTCGCTTTACTAAACTTTAGTGGCAAACTACTCAATTTCACGTGTATCTTGCATTAATCTCGTTTTCAGTTAATTTAAAGCTTAGATTATTACAATAATACTTATTTATAATTTAGACAACCGATCATGCTTCCTTTACGGTGTTATGACTGATGTATTTTTTTTTCTTAAAGTGATGGGCCCACTTTGTCGCTTTAGTAGCTGGCCTTCGACCTCGCTTTTAGTTACGCGGGGGTGGGGAATAGCTTGGAAAGGGTGGCTCCGCTTTCGGTTTTAATGTTCCAAAGGACTCGAGCCTTTTAGCCCTTTTTTAAGGCTCGCCTTGGATCTCGACGCCTAAAGGGCTAAAAGCCCAATAAGCTCTTTAGCCTCCTCTTAGGTGTAGTGTCTTACCAAAACCAGGAGCGGCTCAATACTGTGATTTTGCCGCGCGGCCTTGAGGCCCCCGCGAGGGGGCCTTAGCCAGCGACCAGAAAGAGCACGCGTTATGCGATAGAGAGAACCGGTCGGATCCGGCACGTTCCGTCCGGTGGTCGCACCCGAACTACAGTTGTTAGAAAGAGAGACTTCTGTACGTAGTACTATTACTTAATCTGTGCCAAAACGTCAAGAAGCTGGCATACAGCAGGCAAAATTGGAAGGTTTGTAGAAAATATTGGATTACCGCTGTTTAATACCTGAGCCTTAGACTGTTGCGTTGCGTCGCTGAGTCAGAGTATTATTAAGCAAAGAAAAAAAATCAAGCACAAATAAAACCCTTAGAAAATTAAAGGCAACCCCGTATTGTTTACGCTAAACAATCATCTACAAATGTTACAAATATCCCATCGGATCCGCTCGGGTTAGCATTTATATAGATATTGTTGGCCGAACATTCGGCCTGGGGTCAGTCGATCGCCGAATTATGCAAAGTGTTCGGTCATTACGGACAGCTCTATCTTTTGGCTATAGTGACCAGTGAGTCCTGATACTTGATTTTGTTTTTACTAAACAGATAGGACAATAATATTCTTTACTCGACCATCAGGTGTGAAAAGGGCCTTAACAATATTTTACCTTAAATCTCGTAAAGTTACGAAGTTTTTACTTTACTACATTTTAAATCTACTTCTACTCAAACTTGTAATAGTTAAAAATAGACGTACGCAAACAAAATATCATATAGATTTTATCTGAGCATTAAACGGTGTGTATGTATAACTCCATTATTTGAGAGGCATTTAAAATTTAAGGCTTCACTTAGATTTTTTGTCTTTGCCTTTTCACTTGGCATTGGAATGGAATTTCATTCTTAGAATGGAATTCTATTCTTATTTCTTCTTTTTACCAATGATAGTGTCAAGTGTAGGAGTCGTAGCGTCGCCGACTGCCGTCGAAGCGCGGGCAACAGCTGCTTATGTTATGTCCAATCCAAGTATCAAAACCTGCTCATCCCACTAGAACTAGTGCTCGCCATGTGCGTCTTACTGCCGGGGTAGTTTAAGAATTACAATCATTTATTCAGCAGCTTGGGCAGTTTTATTGACGTCAGTATTACCTATGTTGTCACGGGTGGACGAGAGTAATAAAATGACTGGTCATTCACTATGAATAGTTTGATGAACATTAATAAGTTAACGAATTGAGGCCCTTCAGCATACAGGACTCTATCGTAGAATTTTTAGTTTCATCAGTTGACAGTTACGACATCTGTTGGGGGTATCTACTGAAGTAAGGTAAAATTGTAATCCTATATATAAACAAAATTAATTTTAAAATATAAAATAAAAATAGAAACGACTCGACAAAATAACGATACATTTTGGATTCTGTGCGTACGTATTTACATATTAAAATCATATTATAATACTGTTTTCTGAAGTTCGTAGGTAATATTTTACGAAAAAAAAAACGAGTATAATATATGGTATGTATTGGCTCTTAATTTATTTTTCTGGAAAAGTTTTAGAAACAGATTTTCTGCCAGCAATGAACGAGAGTATTTAATTTAAAAATAATAACACAATAGGTAATATCTACTCTCTTTCTCTCCAAGCATCGAAAACAAAATCACTCTCGCGTCAGATTTAATTTCCTACCCCCAATAATTTAAAACAAGCAAAACCCGTATCAAACAAACATTAGACACCTTAATCTTATTACAGAATAATAACTTACAGACGTTTTTCCAATCAAACCTATACGGAACCCCAGTTTTTCATAAGGAAATTACATTATCGAAAATTTGCATTGCCTCCAGCGCCATCTATGAGCGGATAGCGCGCATTACTGAAATACCGCGCTAACTTTGCACTTCAGTGATCAACATTATGTAGTTTCGCGACCTTATTGTATTGACATAAGGTTGAATTTGAAGTGACTTGTTTTTGGTCAGTGATTGAATAAGGTTGTAAATAGCTGGGTGCAAGATTAGGGCTCAGTAGCGCGCCCTTAGCAAAAACAGTATGAATAATAATGTGATTTGGCGATTTGCATAATATCGGGAGCTCGTCTGAGGATGTTTACTTTGATAAGCCAAAATAGTTCACTTTGTCATGTTGCCGATTAGTGGAGGGAGGGGACATATTTTTAGTTTTATTTTTAATAATGTGTGTGTTTCAACCTACATCAAGGTAATCGCCAAGACTGATTATTCTGGTTATACCGCAGGGCTAGCACTTAAAATATTGGTGATTGAGGACGATTTTTAATTCCATCCTCACAATAGTAACCCATTAGGACCTAATTGAAAACCAGGGAAGATTTTTATCCTTAACATTGGCCATATCGCTTAACGCACTAAAATTGTTCAACCGTGTATTTTTGTTATTTATACTCCGTTTAATTCTATTTTAAATTAGACTTTTCAATATAGTACATTACACAACTAGGGTGGTAAAACAAAGAAAGGCCGAGATCGCAAATGTTTGCGGTCCGAGCAGCAAGCAAGGGATGTAAATATGCGATCGAGGACTTTCTTTATTACCTCCCGTGTTGTGTACATAATTTTATGTCTAAACTTGGCCAGAAAGCTTTTTATGGCCAGAGGTGTAGCATAAAAATATGAACACATTTCTTTTTCGCTCAAAAAAAGAAACGCATCGTTTATTTCAACCTCTGTAATCTTTGGTGTACCTACGCATGCATTACGTCGCTATACATGCCCATTATAGCTGTGTTGGCGCACGCGTGTTCTCACGCCCCCACAACCTTTGTGCGTGAACTATGACCACAGCACTAGTATACTATCGTAGTAACCTCCGTGGGCACTGGATTATTGTACCTGTACGAGTTAGTACAGTCAGCGCTGAAAGTAACTAACTATGGTTGATCATTATGTAAGGCTGGACACTAGTAGTGTTTAGATAGTGTAACCCATAGCTACGATGCGGGGAGCTATATAAGTATACATGCCGGTTAACTGGAAGAGAACAGGGATAAGTTAGCTTTTGTACATAACCCTTAATTTTTGTATTGTTTTAGTATGTTTTTTTACGTGCAATAAAGTGTATATATATATATATATATGTCGGGGACAGCAGCGATAGTTCAAGAAATCCAAGACTGTCAATTGACTACTGTAGTAGGTACTAAGTAGATTTAAAATGGCGCGAACGCCGTGTGACGTAACGACCGGTTGCGGTGCACGTAGACGGGTTCGTTGGGCAAGAGTGTCGATTCTCTTTCTGACTGTCGTGGCGACAACACTTGTCTTACGATTCTGTCGGTTCGTCTGCCAGTAGTTAAAGTTACTACTTGATAATTGTAATTCTGTCGATTAATTGTGAAATGAATCATACTGTGTAACGTAATTGTCTAGATTTGCTCACTCAAGTACCTACGTCATAATATTGTAACAACTATTGTAATGCCTGATGATTTAAAAGAGAAACTGGTGAGTTTCTTCGGCGCTTCTTCTCACCAGAATGTCATTACCGAAGTCGCCAAAAGAATCAGACGAATAAATGATTTGATCTGACATGAATCCACTTCTTTAACCAACATACCTCAACGGCCAGCATTCTGCAGCTAACCCATCCTGACAGACAGTCACGCGATAGAGATCTGACATATATATAACCTAACCTAACCTACCCTACTAATTTCTATCTTACTACCCTTAAAAGGGTAGAAATTAGTGGTGGTAATTAGTCTTTATGTCTTTATGTCTTCTAGTAAGAAGGTAGAATTAGGTAGAAGGAAAAAGTGTATGTACCTCGCGTGCTAAAAAGAAGTGGCGGTGACCTACATTGCACGCCTAACTTCAGTTGCCGTCAATATTAACATCAGATTTGAAAATCGAATAATAATGGTATAATAATTTTTGTTCAAATACCCCCTAATGAAATGGAAAATTTATGTTTTCCATCACTAAATTACATTTTTGGCGTCAAAAGCCAAGCGAAAAACGTTACAAGCTTGATTGCCTGACAAATCGATAAACTTATTTCTATCTCGATTAATTTTTGTGGATCCGGGACTTCTTGCTTGTTTGTTCGAGATCGGATATTCAAGAAACAAGAGGTCAAAAATATCAATAAGTAAATAATTGCCAAGCAGAGTCAGGTATTAACGACTTTTTTGTTATGACAGATGCGACGTTATCCATTTCAAAGTTTAGCAATCCTGACAATAAGTTAGTCATAGAGACATTTAACTACAAAACTCTTCTAACATGTACCCACATCTTGGTCGAGAAAACTGAACGACAAAAAAGTACTTACTATTTTTAAAACAATGTCATCTTTACGAATGGTTCAATATTAATTCCACTACGTCTCTATTCCTCCATGGGTACTTCATTTATACGTGACTTTTACAAAGTAAAATCAACCCTAGCTCTATTAAAATAGGGGTGAAACCAGCTCGTAATGGAGTTGAAAATATTAATAGAGGTTAGCCGGTGCGTCGCATTATTGTCGAATATAAATCAATGCTTAGCGAATAGCAGTGGTGCTTTGAAGTGGCGTATAAAATAATCGGTATCCAATGTTATACCAGTATGACTATTTAAATCGTATGAATTGAGATTGAAGATTTTACATTCGATGCACTTACCAATGAGTAAAAAGTATTATTTAAAAGACCAAAATCCAGATTAACTTCGGTCAATATTGTGTTTCCTCAATGTTTAACTAGAAAAACTACGACTGGAAGAAAAATGTCAAAGCACATAGATAGACAGTGGAAATATCGCATGTCGTATCGTACGGGAAATTTGTATCTAAATCTATATATTAAGTATTCTTAAAACGAACTATATTCGAATTACAATAAAACTTCAGCCAAATCTGAACAAAATCTCAGTACAGTGTGTAAATGTCTGTCTGTGGGTGTCTGTCTTATTAGATATTGTCTGTGCCGTATAAACTATAGTCTTTTATGCATCCGATGCGAGTTTCTTTTCTATAACTGCGCCATTGAGCCTTCGAAAAAGGTGCTTGTCAGGTTATTTCGGCGTTTCTATGCCTGGGCATGACTGGCACGGTATTCAATTCCGAAACTAGTGCCAGTGGCACCGCACTAGTTACGGCATTGAATTTTGCACAAGTTATAATTTAATATATCTGCTGATTACGACCGTCAGTAATGGAACACTCACCAGTGGTGATATCTATAGTCAGCTACTGGCAATTCTTTACCAGATTGAGCACTACCTACTTGTTGAAGTCTGTCGAAAAGGCGACGGTCTCAACTCGGAATGCAGAATGTTCGTCTACGTGGTAATACGGTACGATCGCGCACGACGCGACGTCTTATTCCGCGAGCGATTTATTTCATTGTGCCCGCTTTATGCGCATTGTATCAACGATCGGGTCACCTCGTAAAGACATCATTTAGATATTGCATTTCATGGGTAAGGTTGCCATATCCAAAGTATAAAGACAGACAAGTAACTCTTCGGTCGTTTAGGAGCGCGCGATGCCTATTTAAGGTCGAGGTTGGTCGAGGTGCAGACGGTGTGATCCGTACTGGAGCATTCTTACGCATTCGTAAAACTTTGCTTGTATTGTTCGTTCACGGTACGCACACATACAAGCCGCGCGATGTACCTTTTGTAGAAAGAAAAATTACTTCTATTACCTACCTGTGCCTGCTATAACCTATCTTAGGATGATCTCCTGGGGTTTTAGGATTTTTGGGCTCATTACAGGATTGCGTTTTGAAAAAACCGGGCTTTTTTTCGTTTCGTGATAACGCATGAATAGTTTTATTTGAATAAGTAATAGTTTTATTGGGCATCACATTGGGAACTACGAGTATGCTTACTTTATTCACGAGAAAATACCAGTTTCAAAGTTTGTGCCTCTCTCCTTCGGAGAAAGGTACATTTCCGATTGCCCAAAATGGCCATTTTCCTGAACAAACGACAGATAACTTAAAAAAACAAACTCAAATAGGTTTGCACTATTTTTAAGGAATCATCATATTTACTGGAAATATTTTGAATCCTCATAGAATGACAGAGGTGCGGGTTCAAATCCGGCATTAGCTGTAGTCGATCGTATTTGATATTTCAATGCATTTGCTCAATGTATCTATAATTATAATTTCAAATAGGTTTATTGAGTTGAGGGTAGAAACTTGTTTACTCCTTAGGCCAGCTAAGAATAGATGGACTGTTATTTTTGGGGCTGATTTCATAGATCCGATAGTGTTACTCGATTTTTACCGCGAAGGTCTATCGAGTGACGAAAATATTTGATTAAATCATGTCGAGGGTTTCAGGCCAAAGGGGCGTATTATACGCAATAGTCCTACTATTGCGTATACGCCCCTTTGGCCTGAAATCCTCGATGTGTAGTCTCGATACCGTCTATCGTTTATAATAAAAGTTAACTGTGATCACCACCGCTTGCTGCTATATTTGCTGGAACCTGGAACACGAATGAAAAAAACTGCCGCGGTCGAAACGCTCTGAAATCGACCCTTTGACGTCACGCCGTGTGGTAAACTTTTATCATCGCTTAATTAAAGGATCGTCGTTTAAATACCCCGGCTAGGTGAGGTTAATAATGAATGTTCAATTTAGACATAGTAAAGACACCTCATCATCATCATCATTTCAGCCATAGGACGTCCACTGCTGGACATCGGCATCCCTCATAGATTTCCAATTAATTGCATATAGCACGTAGAACACCGAACGGCCGTTGGGGCCGAAAGGTTCTTGAATGGAGACCACGAATCGGCCAGCGCAGCGTCGGACGTCCACCAACAAGATAGACAGATGATCTGGTTAGGGCTGCTGGCTCACGGTGGACGCAGGTTGCTTCCAACCGAACTAATTGGAAAGACACCTATGAATCTCAAAATTTTACCACCGGTTCCAAGATGAAACCTCTGGACCTGGATGAAAACTCGGTGAGGCATTATTTTTCCAGAACAGTCAAACAATATTCATAAATGTATACAATCAGAATGTAATAACTACTAGTTACAGTTTTTCATAAGGAACATGTAAACCACATTTTGTTTCTTACGATTTCCGAGTAACGCGCTAGATGGCGATAGTAGTGTCAAACATTTTGTTTATTAGATAAAAGTAGAAAACATAAAAGACTATTCAAAAAACTATTTTGTGATGTAGAAATTAAACTGTTTCTTTTTATATCTCCTGCGGTAATATTTTCTCACATTCGATATTTGGAATTTTGGACCGCTCAAAGAAGCCTGACACTAAATAACCCCGTCTATTTTTGCTCACGTAGAAACATCTAAAGTTTATTTAGTTCTATAATAAATAAAATAAGACTGTTTCGAACACTGCATTTCTTGACGTAAAAGTTTGAAAATTTCCTTATGTTAGTAGGTAACTAGCGCCATCTAGTGTCGACAAGCGGCACTAGTCCCAAGCGCTGCTTGTAATAGTTCTGCTACTTATGGGCAGATGGCGTTAGCTACCCGAACATTTGCCGGTCTATGGTGCATGGATGCTTGGTATTTGTGATTTAACAGTGATGATTATTAATTCAAAAATAACTTGTTTCAGATACTATCCACAAGAAAACTGGTTAAGTAACATTTTAATTATTATTTAATTTACACTATAGGAAGGTAGTTTTTATGATCACAACATTCAAAATTAAAATTTCAGTTTGACTAGCTTTTACTACGAGTATAATTTAATAACCAAAAAAGTTACATGTTTTAATAATTGGCTAACTTTTAAATATTTTAATTTAAATATAAGTGTAGGTCTGATTTATGATCTTTAAAATTTACCTAATTTAAATAATTATCTCCTAATTTAGTTTTTTTTAATTCTCGTTGACTAAAGTTTTGAATATTACTCAATGTACAATATTTTCTTATTTCTAAAGCCCATGCACTCCTATGCTTGAGATGCATTACTTTGGTAATGAAAATACATAAATGTTCTCATTCGATAAACATAATTTTTTACCTTAAAGTATGTGGTAGTTACTTGGAGCAACGCTTTAACGGGACCTACATTTAAATATTTTGTACTTAATCTTCGCTGTTTATTTTAAAAGTTACCCGATCAACCCTTCCAGAGACGAAAGAAGTTTTTGGTCCGTTTGGCGCCACCCGCGCGTAGCGAACGGTCACAATTAAACTAATTCGTAGGTAAGGCAAGACTTTATTTGACTGCCTTTTTATATTGACCGTGCAATCCTTTCTATTATTGTTGTCTAATTTAGGAAAGGGTTTTAAGACGTTTTATTCTTTTGAACATTTGGAATATGGTTGTGTGTAAGTCAGATCACACGTTTCAAATAAAAATATGTATATTTTTTGGCATTACAACTATTTAAGACGCCTTTTATTGCAAAAATAATACTTAGATTACCATCGGCACTAAATAAATTTGACAGCTTGTAATTGGTTATGTAGTTATAGTAATATTTATTTGTTATTCCAATGTTAATTTTAGACCATATATTTATATTATCTTGTTAGAAGATGGAATAGTGAACTCAGCTAAGGCTTGTAATTCTAATGCACCCTCCACCGAGGGCGCGCGGATATTGACAGGGTTAAGAATGTTAAGATAGATAATCGAGGCGACCTGTGAGTCATAGGGTGTCATAAGATTTATCTGTTGTATATGCTCTTTTCTATCTGTATATTAGGTATTAGTTTTTTCTCTAGCCGTGGTGACTCTAGAGTCTAGACTAATTAAATTACTGTGTGTATGTGTTTCATGCTCAGAACGAGCATTTCATTTTCATCTGTAGATAATGGTACCTACATACTACTATCTGCTACATTATATGTGCTATGTATTTTCATTGACTACTAACACGACACTACGAATCGTTACTTGTTTATGCTGCTGCGACATAATTTTCAGCGGTACTTTTCCCGCAACTCGAACCAGAGCCGTGATACGTATAATATAGGTACGCCATCAAAGTCTAAATAGGTATTCCAGACGAAGTTCGACAAGACACAATTTATATGCAAATTGGCTCCTTGTAGCTCGCACCGCATCCCTTTGACGACGCAGAATTAGATGGAAAACTTACTGTGCTGCTTGCTTGTTTAGAGTACCTTCAAAAAACAAGTATCAAACTCTTTGTAGCCGACAGTTCACGACATCACGAATATAATTTTTGATCATCGGACATTTTATTATTAGATATGACCGAACCAACAACAGCCCAATAAAATTATCCTCGCTTGGATCTTTTTTTTTACTCTAGCATATTATTAAAAAACTTTAGCAATTTTTTCATAATTTGTATGAAAGCTACCGCCCAGTAAAAAAAATACGCTCTGCGAAAAAGGTTAAGAATGTTCTAAAAAAATACGCACTTAGTATAACATAAACTCCATTAAAATCGACCATAAAAAGGATTTAACAGGCACCCTGTCAAATCGCAAGTTAATAAGTCCGGTCTTTCATCCGAGGGGAGCAGACCATAGCAACCAAAAAGAACGCAAGCGCCCTACAATCCTCAACATATTTGTGACGTTTTCGAGTACCAAATAAAGGCAGACCATTAGTTTAAATTGTTGCGACGCGAGAAAAAATATGTTAAGCGCTTAATAGTGGCATCAAATGTTTATTTTGAAAAATTGCTGTTACAAGTAGACATTTTTCTTGGGCGAGGTCATGGGGGAAGATTTTTCATTTGGGTACGTGTTAGTCGTGAACGAATTTTCCCTGTGCTTCTGAATTTCTCTTCGGTATTGATTTTCTTCTTCTTCGTCGATAAGTATTACTCTTGACAGAGACCACGAGTGGTCGTAATTTATTTACGATACGTGGCCATTCGTCTCTAATAGCTGCTTTCGTGCAAGGTCACAGTCATATCTCTCTTCTTCTTAGTCGGTCCCTCATGGCTGAGGATCGTGACCGAATGCAACTGCCCTCCATGCAGTCCGGTTCTTAGTTTTATGGACCGCCTGATAGAGGCTGCACTTAGCAGCCCTCTTGATCGCATCGCCCCAACGCGCTGGAACTCTTCCTCAAAAACAAGGTCACATATACTGCAGTTTTAACTTGGTCTGTCCATCTCTGTATGTCTTTGGCATCGATACTTTGGTGCAAACTACTGTAAAGGATACAGCGTTATCATTTCTTAACGACAGTTGAGGTATGAATAATAAAAAAATCTTAATGTTTCTTTACGAGGACATCTCCATCGTATTTAACAGTCCTATTTAAAATAGTAATAATTACCTACATATCATGATAGTTTTAATTAATACGTATTTTTTATCAACTTTCTTGGGACAGTTTTGTAAAAGAAATATCCAGTCCTTGAACATAAACAATTCTTTTTTCAACCCAGTTGTTCAGGCGTGTCAAACAATCGGCATAAATAACGATAGGTAATTTGCGAACACTCGAGGGGATGTATTCGCCCTATTTTTATGCTTTCGTGCAAAAAGTTCTAACGGTAAAATATTACTAACATAGTTGCTAACCTACCGGGCAGGATTGATTGGCTAAATGATATCGTTTAACATGATCGTGATGATTTTTTAATCCAAATTTTAACTATACAACCTTAATTAGACATAAATATTCTAGCGTACAATCGCACTTTCTAAACAAGATCGACAGACTTTTTTTACATTAATTAAAAAAAACATGTTATTTTATTTCTATCAGTATTTTGTTAAAGCGCGACCTGCGCGACAGGAGCGTAAACAGGTGTAATAATTCGCAAAGCCCGGGGGATATGTATTCGCCCTAACGCGGAAAAAGGATTGCTTGCTTTATGCTTTTTATTGGCCAGGATCTCCTGCGACAACGTCTGCGGGTCTGCGGGGTGTTTATAAAACGAAACACCTATTTTTTTATTACTTGCCATATTCAGTACTCTTATTTTTGCTTCAACGTTCAAATCTTGGAAATCAATTTTTGCTTCTTTTCGGAGACCGGATCGATTAAAATCAGATAGATAATGTGTAATTGAAACGTGGAACATTTTAGATCCGTTAAAAAACAATTATATTTTGATGATATTTTTCAATTTTTTTTTATTTAAGTGATATCAGCTGCTTGCAGTTTAAAGTCACTGAGGCATAAGCTTTGTTTTTTTTGTTTTTAAATTGTTAAAAATTAAATGTTGTACCAACATTCACACGATCAAAAAAAAACTGTGGCCCTCTCAGTACCTAGGTACATTGTAACTTTTTAACTAATAGTAAAACATATTGAGATTAAATAGAAGAAATGTACCTTAAAATATTATGCTGTTTTACAAAATAATCCCGCTGTACACCGCTCCCGAAATGTATGCTAAGCGAAGCACCTTCCTTACAAAATATAAAAACGCCGTTACCCCTGTAATGACAATTTAAAATTGCTCTCCTCGCGTCATTTGCCTTCGCCAGTATTGTCTTTCCTACCACCAATAAAATTTGAGCCTTCGAAATTTCCCCGGTTAACAGTAATCCCTTGGAAAACTTGCGGGGCGCGGCTCATTTTAAACTGGTTGTTACTTTATGGTTGGCACTCATTGTCTATGGCACTCGAATCATAGACAAGCGTTTTTATTATCTGTGGGGGCGTTTTAAAGTGAGCCGGGCCCCTTAAGAGTTGTAACTTTTTGTTGCTCCAGGATGGGGTTGTAATACTTGTAATGGGAATTTTTATGTGCTCTGAATGTTAGATTTTTTGGTGTTTTGTGTGTTTTTAAACGGTTGACTTTCAATATGCAAGGGCTGCCAATAAGGCGGCTATCAAAATTAGGATTAGAACTCATGAATTAGATGTTACAACTGCGATAGCTGTTGTCTCTCTTGCTTTTCAGATTGGTGATTAATGTATGTCGTGCTACCTTTTAAATTTTATGGCAATGCTATATAAGAAGTGACGTTGTCTGTCATGACAAAAATGGTGGTGTCCTTCAGCAAGGACACCACCGATTCAGAATGATCTCGAGTCATCGAGGAAAAATTTACCCACTATTAACTACATTATATATCTACCTACGAGCTAAAGATAGTACCTGAAATGAGTACATCTCTTTGTACATTTTTTTCCATTGTAATGTTAAAACACGTAGAATCTTTTCATTCTTTGATGATCTCTTCAGATTTCTATTTAGTAGTATTTTATAAGCTTTTATTTAGTTTCATGTGCCCCTGGGTCTGTGTGTCTGTAATCAAATCTAGCAAGTTACCGATTGAGCTGAAATTTTGCAAGGATATGTAAAGCAGATAACAATGCAATATTATTATGACATGGAGCTGACCTGATGATGGAGCCGGATGGTAGCATAGGATCATCTAAATTACATAAGATAAATCTACTGTGTTTGGGCTCATTTCGTTCGTTTTGACGTGCAGTTTGCGATGATACAAAAAAAGTAGGTAAGGTCGGCAATAAAAGCATGTCCCTAAATTTTTTTTTGACAGAAACTAATTTTATTTTACTATCGTATTTGTCTACAGCAATTTTTCAAGACTATTCTTAGAGGATTTGGATTTTTGCCAGATTATAAAGTACCTACTTGTAAGTAAGTAATTGAAACGAATGGTCTTGACTTTACTGTCACATATTTTCTCGTAGGTATTTAATCTTTTGTTTGAAATAATGAGCGTCCAACAGACAGACAAAAGTAATCTCATCCATGTCCATATGAGATTTACTATTCCTCGCCAACTATGGCAGTGATATATGACGACATACAGACTTCAATCGAATAACATATTCCGGTCAGGACTCGAATCGACTACCGCTTCCTGTTGGGCTGTTGGGCCTTTTTAGATGGAAAAATGATGGCCGTTTTGGTCTGACTTTAGACCAAATTGGAGTATTTAAGACAGGAAGTGATTGGCGAATAGCGATTAAAACGAAAGGAAATGGCTGTAGTGCCTGTTACTGTATTATGCATTGTGGAAGAGTATATATTTTTAGTAAAGGTTGCCACAAACTCATTGACACTCTTCGTCCTTATTTGTTCGTATTGTATTTAGACAATATACAAATTATACATATATTATATTTTAATATGTGCATTATTGCTTGATCTATTAACTGTTTTAGCATTAGAAATATAGGTACACATAATCTTCACAATGTAAATCTATGCATTTTACAATATATCATAATCTCGTCATGTGCTGTTTTATAGCAAGTGTAAATTAGTAACAATTAATAAAATCTGAAAGTATCACGTTCAACTCCCAGTAGGTACAGCTTTAATTTAAAAATGCACAACAAACTAATTGCATATTTGAATAAGCAAAATATTACAGAAGAAAAAAAGAAACGCGAAAGTTCCACTCCCTTAGGAATCATATCGCCCAATTTCCATGTTTATAATCTTCAACGACAAATAAATTTACGGAGAAAATATTATGTAAATCTTATTCGAGAAAAAAGAAGGAATCTCTGTGTTGTTAAGTGACTGAGGTGCGAATGTTTGAAGAATCTCTTGGATGAATATTTTATGTCTGTGGTTTTTTTTAATGTGTATCTATTATTTATGTTGGGGTTGGCAGCGCGGGGTTAATATTAATGATTTAAGGGCGTTGGTATATAAGTTTTGCGTGGTGATTCGTGATCGATTTTTTTTTTCTTTATAAACAGATTTTTTTAAACAAAACAAACGTATTATCGTCTAAAAATAATAAGAAACCCTTTAAAAATATATTCATAGTTTGTATTACACAAATCTTGGGCCATCAGATCCTGTGACGCCGTATCAACGCGATCTGACATTACAAATGATGGCTCATCCTGAACCATTGTAACCTGAGCCATCGACTAGTTACAACAGGAATCTCTTATCTCGTCACTTAGCTGTGTACGAAACTAGACCCTAACTTAACCAGGGAAGGTTGCCTTTTTAATGTTCCTATTCAGCCAGATGCTATTGTAAGAGGGTTGTCACTCTCTTGTCTGTAACTTGTATCTTTTGTAAAGTCATATCTAACGGTTTCGCGTAGTCGAAATTCAATCTTAACTTCATGGAATAGAGTAAATTTACTAAAAGCAAATTTTGTAGAGGTATAAAGTTTATAAAGGTATTTATTACTTGTTCTTTGCTAAATAATGGATTTTGTATTAAGCTAAGAAAGGTCAGTGTGAGATGGGAGGTCGGATAGCTCTTAAAACAAGGGTTTTTGACAAACTCTGGCGGGGTAAATCTGCCGCCGGCTATTATGAATTTTATTCGTAACAGTTTTATGAGGTCATGTGACATTTTTCCTTACATTTAACGTATGAAAATATATTTTTTATGCATGGTTATTATATGCAAAGGATCTCGACCGATTTTTTTTTGTTATAAGTGGCAAACGAGCAGACGAGCTGCCTGATGGAAAGCAGTCATCGTCGCCCAAACACAAAACAAATATTCTCAATATCAAAATGAGCAAAAAATGATGAACCTGCTTTTGTGCCTTGTCGCGACCTCTACCAGTCAGCTATCAATCTGAACCTTGGCTTAGCAGCTCCTGGCACATCGAGGTCGCATATTTTAGTTTTATGACCATTTTCTCAAGAATGTGCGTCCACCCGCATACTTATATGCGCGATAAAATAAACACGCTGATTAATAAGCCGCTCATGCACAGCTACCGTCCATCCACTTAAAATGGCCGGCGTGTTCTATTTTTGAAATGTGCAGTAACGGTCGCGGAGCGTGATCGCGTTACAATTTGAATTTTGACGTTAGCGTTCGGTGAAATTCGAACAGCCGGCCAATCAGAAACGACGAAAACCTATTTGCATCCGTTTCTCTTTTTATTTAAATTTATAATAGTTGTCGCAATTTTCTTCGCGGAATCCAGTTGCCCTAAATGTTTAGTTCTGCTATTTGCCAACAGATGGCGCTGGCGTCGAAATAGATCGCGCTATCGTTTGTTCAACGTAGTTTCATGACCCGGCTCGGGTCTAAACATTTCTTTAACTTTGCGCAGAGGCAATATCGTAACCAATGAGGTTAATCCGAGGTGCGATTATTGCTAGTTGAAAACTTTACCAATACCCCGCCGTGTGGACGTGAAATACCGTCCGCTATGGCAATTTTTGAATGGTCGTAAAGGCCTAAAATGTCAATCGTTATCAGGGGTAAAGAGAAAATTGATGCATTCAGTAATCTAACCTAAGTAGATAAATGTGGCCTTCCATTAGAAAAGGGTCCTTATGGCAGTTTCTAGTTACGGAGATATTGATGTTTTTGGGAAATCCTTCAAAATTATATATTTTTTTTCTTTTATGTAAAATATAGGAATACACGTGTATTTGTAGCTTGGTTTCACTGCTGTACATTAATTTATCCTGTATAAAAATTGGGTTTTAGTAGAAAAGGGTCCTTATGGCAGACCACATACAAAAATGATAAATCTGTTGATAAAATTGTTTAATAAAATTTACTTGCATCTTTTGCCAATTTCTTTGTTATACCACGACGGTGGCAAACAAGCATGCGGCCTGCCTAATGATAAGCAAAATTTTCAAAATGATTCTAAGACGTCGAAAATTTGGAAGGAACCCCTTCCTTCCAAACAGACCGAATATATATATTTTTAATTTTGTTCTTATTAGCGACTTGCTCTAATCAAAGGCTGATTTTTCACGATCTGGAAGTCACATTAAAATAACCATTACTGAGTTCCAAAGAAAAACACCTTAAGATACATAATCAATCATCATCTCAGTAACTTCCAATGGAAGAATACTTAAAATTAATTTCAAACTTCTTTTGACGATTTCTCAAAAGTGCAATTTTAGCATGTGCAGGTTTGATGGTTGTAAATAAAAAGTATTGGACTTAGGGTCATGATTCTTTTTGTATTAAATAGCTTATTTAACGCAGATTTAGGATCTGTGCTTAACTCAATACCTGCCATAAGGTAACCTTTAGGCATGGAAGGCCACAAATTACCAAAAGCATGGAATTAATTGCATATGTAGTGTTATTGTGTATTTATAGGCAATCTGTATATTTTTGATTTTTTTATTTTCTTAAAAGAGGTTAGTTACAAAATAATGTCAGTGTCAAATTCTAAATATTATTTAACTTAAGAGAAATACTTAAATTATTCTCCTTTTCATGCGAACGGTGCAACCACTACAAATGCAATTCCAAGCTCTCAACAATTCATCTATAGATTGGCGTCATTAGAAGACGATTAACTTTCGCTTGCCTATTGAGCACTTATCTTATTATTATTACGCATGAAGATGAAATTACATCTTGGCTCCGACTTGCCCACGGATTAGTCTGACGCGACGTCACTGGCATCCGATTCAATGTGCCTTTGTTTTTAACCTTTGAGGCAAATATAAAATTGAAAGTCAGGTTCTTTTGAAAGAAAATAATGCAGCCACTTAAATTACGTACTTTATAAATTCAATTTCATCGTTTATCGCGGAATAAATACGACTTTACCCGGTCGTGCTTGAATGGGAATGCAAATGATAATCAACGATTTGTCGCTCCATTGACGCCGCCAGTGTCCTAACCATAATAACACAATAAATTGCTGGTAGAAGACCAAAAGACAAATGTTTTCCGTCATACACATTGACTTCTGACTTTGTCACATTGTTCGTGCATTGGGCGATGTTATTACAATGTTTTGTTATTAAAGAACAGAAAAAAAAGATTATAACACTAAAAATAATCGATTTACACTATGATTTCCGTAATGTAGGTGCTATGATTGACTTGATTGACTCCCTTAGTTGTGCCCATCATGACTGATGATCATGGTTGTGGTTAGGGTTAGTGGTCATTGTTTTGGCACGAATAAATACATTCCCGCCATCAATTGTAGTCCATCACGTCCCTCACGCATCGTAGAATTTTTGAGTTTGTTTGGGTAATTGATTTTTATACAACAGTTTCACTAAAATGAAACAAGAGCAGAAAGCTAATGTTAATTTTCATTGAAATCGAATTTATTTTAATTATTCTTGAAGGAATGAATTATTTTGTTTAAATTGATTAAATATTTGCATAACTAGTTATAAACAATGCGATTTGCAGATTTCTATAAATAAATGAAATGAACTGAACTGAAAGTAGGTAAACACGAAAGTAGGTAAAGTAGTACACAAACATAATCTTGAAACCTATTAGAGTATTCATTTGTAAGTAAACTACCAATATTGGCTTTGTCAACCCATTTTGTAGCCATTAGTCAAATCTGGCATACTGTTAAAGCGGTTAGGTAAGTGTCCAAGGGCCTTAAATTCGTAAAAAATAAACTCCATGGGGTGATTCGCGTGACCTTAAACCTTAAACACCGGGTGGTAATAGCCCCGCGCCCTCGGCATCAACAGTGTCCAAGAAAACCATTTTTCACGCCGAGACTTAATTTCTGGAGCCTCGTTTTTCATCCAACCCTACCGTCCGGGGAAAAGTGTGGAAAGTAACGAATTTCATGTTTTGTGTTTTTAACGCTCGGCTTAAAGAGAGTAGGTAGCGTTTAATAGGTATTGGATTTACTCTGGTAGGTATTATAATATTTGCTCTTGAGATAAAATTTGGTAAAACTACCTAATACTGTGGCTAATAAAGGAGTAGATACATACAATAAATGTGTATGTGACCGTTTACTTAATTTAATTACGTAGATGTAGTATTCCAGTCCTTATTTCTCACATGTTTCTTCCGAGTAATCATAAACAAAAATAAATTTAATGTAAATAATTATGTTAAGATTAGTAACGGCCAGTAGCTTGGTCGCCTTTTGCGGTCAGTTGCTACGAAACGGAAAAAGGTAAGGGCCTCGTGATTAAACAGTCGAACATGTATATTTTAGGACTACGCAATAACGATCTTGTTTCTACATATCCCGTTTTCAGAGAAAAACCGAAAATGTATCATTTTAAACTTACACCCTTTCGCTCGCCGGCGGAGGTCGCCTAGTCCGTGCCCCGCATAACATAGCACGCAATTTGTTTAGCGACAAATGTCCCGCGCCACCGGCCAGGATTCCGACACTAAACGGAATTTTAGTTTACAGTTCCAACTGAATTTCAAGTAAGTCACCTTGTATCACTCAAAATAGGCACATATCAGCAGTCGAGTTGGAAAACTAGCCCGCGTCAACCTATAAGTCGTCTTTGAACTCTCTATTAACTTCGTCATCTTGTATTTGAACTTTTTACTAACTTAATTTTTACAACAACAAACTTAATTCCGATTAAACTCTAAGACTGGCCAATTTTGTACAGGATTTCATATAAAGTAATAAGGTACCTTCTTACCTTGCTTATACTTCCAAAAATATGAATTAAAGTTTATGCAAATTTTTAAGTAATTGCCACTTGCCACTACGGCGCCAATGAACTTTTATATAAACGTAGTACTTAGTTTAAAATTTAATTGCTACTACATCGTGTGTATAGCTTAATATTCTTAAAGGTTTGATCTATCTTACCTGATCGCCAAAATTAAAAAAAAACTGACTTTAAATATTTTGAAATTCTATACTCGCGATGTTTATCGATGGCAATTTTCTTTAATTTATGACTTAATCCAGTCTTCCTTAAGGGATGCGTGAATAGGCGAGCCGACTTTTACGATTCAAAAAAAAGTGTAAATCATTTTACCGTTCCTTTTATTGGCGATTTGTTTTTTGTTTTGTGATAAATTTTGACACTGTTTTGACAAACCATAATGTCAACAATTTATGGGAGGGATTTCGATTACCTTTTTTGTTTAATGATACGGATTTGGTGTTGGAAGTTTGCGGTTTCATCAAAACTTGTTAATTTACTACAGATTATTAAGACAGACGTGAATGTGTTCGGCCAAACTCAAAGAAAAAGTGCAATGACATGACAATGCAGCTGCCTAGCCTTTTCATTAAACGGCGCCATTAAGTGCCTGGATGGCCATCGGGCCGTCTAGCCCTTCTATCAAACGGATAGATAGATAGATAGATAGATAGATAGATTTATTTATTTCATAATACAAAATTATATGCTATATACATGACAATTTTTATGAATCCGTATTATGATCCCTCCCCGCTAGGCAAACTACTTTGGCTCGACAACATTTAATAACCCGCCTAGCCGAGTCCGTCAAATTTTAGTTATATAAATCTATTCTCTCCTAGATCTGACATCGGGGATCCCATTGCGGATATTTTTTGGATTGCGGAGCGCCCCGCATGGAAAAGTGAACAAAACAAACCCCTTTTTTTAGGTTAGGATTGTTAGTCAGCTTGTATCCCTCAGAGCAGAAATAGAAGCCCCGTCGGGCTGCTGGCGGGTCATAGTTGTTTAGAAAGAAAACCCTAATCTCCTCATATAGTTGCCCTACAAAACGAACGTTAGGCCGTTCGTTTAGTAGGGCAACTATGAGGATTGGCCAGCCATATCGTTAATTGATACATTGACGCATTGGCTAAATTTCATCCAGGCAATTAACTAAATGGTGCCGTTTAGTGAAAAGGCCAGGCAGTTAACCAAATGGCTAATTAAACCAGTTGGTTGCGATTCAAGCCCTCTTTTCCACCTCCGGAACTGCAACTAAAATCTGCATTTTTACAGATTATTATGCTTCAAATGACTTCATGTCATACTTATGAAATAACCGTCTGTTATTTATCACATCATTTTTAAATAAAAAATATGTATATAATATTCTTATTACAGAAATATTTTTATATGTTTAAGGTACTTATACCTTAACGTATACAAATATTTCTGTTCTGACTGCTGTACAATTTAATATTTCTGTTTGGCCCAGCGGTTAACTGGTAGAGAATGTCTTATTGCATTACGTTCGCCGTTTGTACCTTCCCGTATTGTGCATAAATAAAAGGTAGTGAACCATTTAAGCTCGACTCATTAAAAAAATGTTTTAAGTTTATTTAATATAAAATAGTATGTATTTTGACCAAAATGTATGCGTCTCTTCTCGTCAGTTACGAAAAGAGACGAAATCTTCAAAGACGTAGATAAAATTAAAAAAAAATCTAATGACACTTTACACCTACATTTATTGCTAACCTTTCTAGAAAGTCTACCGAACAAAAAACTTTTATGGTGACCCACAAAAACGAGTGCTAATATTAATAAATTTTATAAAACAAACACACGATTAAGCTATAAAAATGCTACTGTTTTTTGACACCCTTCCCCGAACATATAAAAGCCCACAACGATTTGTTTATATCGCATTAACAAGAAAAAACGTTAATAAAGTAATAAAAACTCCAAAAGGGACTGGCGGGAATAATTTTGCTATTAATATTCAATTTTACCCCAAAACTTTGACTTCAAAGAAAAATCCAAGATGAAGATCTAAAAAGTATCTACTTACGTAATTTCTTGGTAGACATTTGAAGGGTTAGTGAGAATGTGTACGTGTGTGTGTGCGTATTTGATGTGCGAGTGGTGTAATTACATGAAGGGTAACACTTCAAACAAGTTGGGTTCGCAATGCTAATCTTCTGAATATTTTATCTTTGAAAGTACCGTTTCTCCTTTGTTTTAAATGAAAGTTACTAAACACAAATATCAGTCAAACATTATTTATTGCTTACCTCAAAAGTGGTCTTCACTAATTGACATTTAGTATAATGGCTCATTAGTTTTAGTGTAGGATGTTACCGTTTTGATCCAAGTCTGATAATTTCCAACATTTGGTCAGTTTTATGAATGGTGTGGGTGTTATGATATGACTGTTGTGTTTAGTGTAGATTTTTAAGGATGATGTGTGTAGGTAGGTTGCTGTATTCTGTTATTGTTTTAAATGATCAAGAAACCTATTAACTGGCAGTAAAATCTACTAGAAGTATCTACCTATAACGTTGACTGTTTTCAACGCTGCACGTGAACATTTTATTCGGCGTACAAAGAAAATATTTTATTTTTTTGACTTTTTACTTCAATATTATCCATTTTGACGATGCATCTGAACTTTGACTTTTGTATACCTAGTAGGTAGTTTTTTTTATAGTAGGTATTTCTCTTTCGTGGATTGCTGGAAAAAAAATCCTAATATGAGATTGATCAATAGATAATTTTGTTAATATTACAAATATTAAAGTAGTTTAAATATAATATAATAAATAAGTATTTTTCTTTGTGATGTCTCAGTCTCAACTGCAGCGGCACACGGCATGACTCATTCAGTCCTTCTGAAAACTCCTTTACAGCAAACAATCCTAACCCATTTAGTGTAAAAAAATCTGTAAACATCCCCTCAATATGTAGACAACCCAACATTTCCAATCACACATTCCGTTGTCTAATGATTCAGCCACAAGCGCCGGCGCAGGTAGCGCACCTGTGTGACAGTGTGGTGATCAAGCGCAGATTTATTGCGCGGCCGGCGCCTGGATCATGCGAGGGAGAGCTTTACATGGACAAGGTTAACATTTAATATTGTCTTCGGTTTCCGCGATTATCACTCGTAGTAATAAAATAACTTAAACGGATTAAATCACGTATATTACTACATTTTAAGTCCCGACGTTTCGTAACCCTTTTCAGCGTTCGACCCCCGCCAACCCCCCGCCCTACCCGCGACCACGAACGCTGCAAAGGGTTACGAAACGTCGGGACTTAAAATGTAGTAATATACGCGATTTAATCCATTTAAGTTGTTTTATTACTAAGGTTAACATTTGTTTACTATTCATGTGTAATTATTATTGACGATCTTTTTAATTTTTATGAATTAATTTGAAAAGTAAAATGTACTAAAAACTAAAAAAAATCCCTAAAAAGATGTGAAAGTAACTTGTACGTTAATTATTAGGTAAATTGGAAATGAAATTTGCGTAAATTTCTTCTCGGTTTTAAAGGAGATTGCCGACGCGTCTATGGGGCCTCGTACCAAATCAAAAGTCATTGTGTCAACACGAAACCGACTGTATCTTAAAGAACAAGAAACTGCCTTTCCTAATCACTAAATCCCATTAAAATCGTATTCGGGGATCCATAGGAAATTGAGATTGATTTCCAGATTTCGAAGTGAGTTTTTGCGTAGCAAATCGTCAAAGTATTTGTCAACCGGCCAAATACAAAATCACCTAATAACTTTAATTCCTGACGTTGACGAGACTTCACTTAACTTAGTCGTATGACATGCCATTTCGGATACCTGTTTTAGGTATTTTATTGTGCCTATTCAGATTGTTAAAATAATATTATAAAAAAAGTTATTTGAAACTATTTTGATACATCGTGAGATAAAAAATATTGTAACATTACATTTACGCTCAATGTCTCGTATAGTGAAGTATCAGCGAAATATCACTAGTTATTTGTACCAAATAAAGAATTTAAAATGATTTACGACCTTCGACACAAAATTGTGAAAAGACGTGTCTTATAAAGTACCTTATATTTAAACTTAGAATAAGACAGAATGTCAAGCTGTCAATTTTCGTGCTAAGATCAAGAAAACTACATACATAATTAATTGTATTAAGACGTATCTATGACGTTAGCTTTGTCTTTTACACTCATGTTAGAAGTAGTCTTAAGAAAGAACGAGACAAACATGTTACTTTCCTGGGTATAGGACAGCTGGATGCAGTTCGTATAAGAAAGAACCGCGGAGTTTTATGGAATTAAAATTTTTGTATACATTTGTGTAGACGGTGGTGCCACTGTCATAGGCCTTTTAGGTTTTGACCTATTTTGTCTGTCAAATACAGTTTTAAGGAAATCATACATTTTTCATGGCGGCGGCGGAAATCGTACAACACATTCTTTTTTAATTGATCTCAGATTTCCCATTTTAAATTCAGTAATAAAAAAAATCCCTCTGGTTAAAAAAATAAAACTAAGTTTTTGGTATCGTTTTGGTTGTGACACAATTTAATGACGATATTGGTACCAAAAGTCGGCAATCTCCGTTAGCTACTGGAAAATGGTGAATTTCATAAGGCCATTATTACATTCAACATACGTAAACAATAGTTAATTTGTGAAATAATTATTTTCCTACCATCAACTAGTGCTAGGAAAATAACGTTTTAGTTATATATTGCACATTAAGTTATAGCCTAATACATTACAAGGGTACTCGGAAAGAACATGTCTCTTTTAAAGTGAAAAATATATATATTATTTTAAGATCACCTGTAATCACGAGGTAAGTAGTTCATTGCAAGCTCTACATTTTGAGATTAAAATGTCATTTTCAAAAAAAGGTGACGAGACATGTCCTTTGGACCAAGTGTCCACCTGAAAGGTACACGACCTTTCAGTTGGTAAAAGTAATAATGTTCATTTCATTCCATAAATGCAACTTTAGTTACCTACTTGTATTTTATTTTATCCCATTTCTTGTTTTAATCTTACTATTTTATAAGATAATCTTGGCCGTATTATTCCATACTAACCTGTCGCTCCATCACAACTCTCATAACCTTTTAAACGCATACAACTGCATGTGGTTATTGTCTAACCTTAGTTGTATAAAGGAGGATAAAAAAATCTTATTGATACCCATTATTTGGTGGTTTTATGACCCAAAACCCATGAGAACGGTAGCTCTATTACGCTATTATATTTTTGGTTGGAATTCGATATTTCTAAGAAGATATGATAGATTTTATCGGACTGGATCTATAAGATACCTGCTGAAATAAGATTATGTTGTCTTAAAATAATTTATGAAATATTATTTTGTTATAATATTTGATGGTTGTTGTAATTTTAATGAGTATGATGTGTATTATGGATTACACAGATCAACAAAAAGTAATGGTTTTTGTAGCCCAAATTATTTTAACGTTATTTTTGTACATATGACTACACACTTCAATTTCAGGATTCAACCATATTGTATTAGATTGACTTAATTATTTTTTGTTTTAATTTTCTATAGACTACCTAATAGCGCAAAAATGGCAATTTTTCAAAAACTAGAGCCGACCTTGGATTTTTTTGTAATTCCATTATTGTTATCACAAAATTATTTTAAAAGCATATTTATATTCATCTGTCATCATTGAATTGCGATTTTATAAAATATATTGATACATTTTCATTTGAATTGTGTCATAAATTATATGTCTTCCAAGACTTGGGTTAATATTTTCCGTATTTTTTTAAGTCAACCCTGCAATTGCTTACAAAATAAATGTCCCCCGCGAGTCGGCGATGATTAATGCGTGCTCAAATTAAAATGAGAGCGATAATGTTTTTATCTCGCTTATTTACGGGCGCGGCTAAATGAAGCTAAGATTGGGCTGCAGATTTTTCATTTTAAATAAAAGGAAAGGTCTTTAAACATTACAAGTATAATAAATACAATGACATTTGAATGAGCAAACTATGATCTCTACGCAAAATGGGTAGAGTTTAATAAAACTGTATTCCTACTGTTTAAAATGTTTTTAAGTTAATGTAATGTATTAATGAAATCTCATGTATATTAAAGGATGAAAAGAGAAACTGGTGAGTTTCTTCCGGCGCTTCTTCTCACCAGAAGGTCATTACCCGAAGCGCCAAAAGAAAAGAAGACAAAATAATGTAAGATATGTAAAAGAGCCCTTGAGGGCCTACTTACAGAAATAAATTATATTATTTATTTATTTAATGCAAAATAATTGACACTTTAAAATCGGAGAAATGAAAATGATACCGTTATTTAAAGGTAAAATACACTAGAAAACTGAAGTTCATTCAAAACTCTTATAAGTATAATCCCCTATTCAAATTTCCAAACATCGTCACCTATTTCATTAAAAATTTCGAAAAACTCGGTGCAGTTAGCAGCCAAGTGCGCCCAGGGGGCTATTTCAGACGCTGCGAAATTTTCCGGAGATTTATTTGAATAAATTATTTTCCACCTGCAGTGAAGGGTTGGTTGGATTTATCGTTTATTGCTGATTTAAACATTTTTTTAGTGACTATGAAACTTTTGTTATATGGAAATTCCAATTGAATATGCTGGTAAAATACAACTTCATTGCGAATTCGCAGAGCATTACATATTAGCTTATCTTCAATCAAATACGTTATTTCACTGTCTTCCGCGATGACTCCTCGAAAACAAAAGGAAATTTTGATACATACCTACAAACGTTAACTTTACGATTCACTTGAAGGAATGATGTCATTGCCACAAACAAAGAGCTTAACAGGAAATAGTTGAACAAATCTTCAATAACAACTTATGTCACTTTGACACCAATAGCGATATTAATCCTTCTTGAAATATTTTGCAACAAGAGCTTTTGTTACTTTAAAATAGAAAAGCACAACTGGTCAGTAAGAAAAAAATCTAAATCGGTTCCACATTCGTTCGAATTTCAATATACACCCGGATGACCGTAAGACCATTTGAAATCGAGGGCGTGATTGGTGATTTCGAATTTGGAATTCTGCTCGCGACCGTTGATAGATCGGTGATGGCCGACCGAGTCTGAACGTTCGTTCGACGCTCGTTTGACCAGAAAAATCGGAGGACGTGGTATTCTTAGACGTATTGAAACCGAGGGGCATGCGAGAAAGAGTTACTGCATAAAGTATTGGAGCGACGGGAAAGGTATTTTCTGTAAAGCGCTTCCGTGTGGGACGGATTGGGTCCATCGTCAAAGTGACTTTCGCCTGGGCTTTATTAACCTTTTTGTGCGGACGAACGGACCGGAAAGTTAAATACGTATCGCGACTTATATGTATTGTACGTATATTATTTTCTCGGTGACAAAGTAAAATTAAGTGTCATTGTGAAGGATGAGGAATTGGAACTAGTTGATAGTACAGTTTTTCTAGGTATAACATTGGATCATAAACTCCAGTGGGGTCCCCATATTGCTAATCTCTCGAATAGACTCAGTTCTGCAGCTTTTGCAGTCAACAAGATCCGACAATTAACAGACATCAAAACAGCTCGATTAGAATATTTTAGTTACTTCCACAGTATTATGTCGTATGGTATTCTACTGTGGGGCAGTGCTAGTGCTTCAGAGCTTAATAGTATATTTGTTCTGCAGAAGAGGGCTATTCGAGCGATATATAAGATGAATTATCGAGACTCACTTAGAGATAAGTTTAAGAACATTAATGTAATGACATTGCATTGTCAATACATCTATGAGAATATTATGTATGTACATAAGAATATCATGAATTTTAAGAAGAATTGTGACATACATAATATTAATACTAGAAATAAACATAAGCTCGCAGTGCCCACCACTCGGCTCCATAAAATAAAAACATCATTAATGGGTAATTGTGTAAGGTTTTATAATAAACTGCCACAAAACATAACTGAATTATCTGTTAACAAATTCAAGAATTTTGTAAAGCGTAAACTCATGTCTAAAGCTTATTACAGCACACAAGACTACATGAATGATGAAACACCGTGGGATTAACTGCGACTGGAAATACAAAATGTTTAATTGTGTTTTTTTCTGTTTTTGTACTTGCCAATTGTTTTGACACTTGGAGACCATTTACATCTCTAAGGAAAATGGTTTTATGTTTAATTTAGTTTTTAAGTTATATCGTGAGTCACAGATTTTTTTTTATATTTCTGTAAGATATTTAGTAAATATTCTCAGTTTGCATTTTGACGTTTGGAGATCCTTTACACCTCTAAAACATAATATTTTGACAACGGAGACTCTTTACATCTCCATTAATTTTAGTATCAATTTATTTTCTATTTTTTATTTGTCTTGTTTGGACGCATAGAGATACCCTTTACATCTCTATAAATGTAGTTTTAAGTTTAATGTAATGTATTAATGAAATCTTATATTAACGCCATATTCTTGTAATACTTTTTGGTTCAATATAGAAACTGGTGAGTTTCTTCCGGCGCTTCTTCTCACCTGAAGGTCAGTAACCGAAGCGCCAAAAGAAATAATACATATTTAGAAACAGACTTGTAAAAGAGCCCTTGAGGGCCTACTTACAGAAATAAATTATTATTTTTTTTTTTTAAATTACACAATAGTAAAATTGCTCATTGATTCATGTATTTATCGATAACTCATTGTGTGCGTGTGTTATGTTCTATAAACCATTTTAATGTGATTTATTCACATATCCGTAATTTTACTTTGGAGCATATTGCAGAATTTGCATAGAGCTTCTAATACCGATATTGGACGCCTCAATCTGTCCTTCAGTTCTAGGTTACGTTTTGGATGATGCACCAATCAAACTTAAGGGTGATAAGTTTCTTCGTTTTTATTTAAAAAGAAAATCGGCGCCTATTCGGCTATGTATTATTTTGTGTGTTATTTTAATAGTTCAATGCCGTTTCCAAGGCAAAAAATCTGATTTTTACGCTACTTGTGATTGTGAACGGAACGTATACTGTACTATTTAAGTACGCTGAGAGAAAAAACGCGAGAAATTATAAAGTTTCTGTGCGTATATTATCTCGAAACTATTTTCTTGTAGTCAAAAGTAAATCGCAGCCCTAGCAGCCAGTCGTGCGTGGCGTCGAGGGGGAGACGTCAGGAGCAGCCCTAGCGACATCGCAATGATTCGAATTTCGAACGATATTTTATAAGATAAGTAGTACAAATATTTTAAAAATAATAAAATATTATATAACCAAAATCTTTTCACACCTCCTATTCAGAAAAAAGTATTTTGCTCCCTCATAAGAGGGATCAAAGTAGCACTTTTCTGTTCAAGGACAACAGGGTATTTTTAGTTTGAACCCACTTAGGATATGCCATACCATAGACTTAAATTACACACCGAGGGCGGTATAATAAGGAATGGCCCAGATCACAGGTGTTTGCGGTCCGAGCCGCAGGCGAGGGCCATAAATATAATATGGAAGTGGTATTTTCGTCTATAATTGTTTTATAAAATAATAATAGACTATACATTTGACAATTTAACATTTAATTTTTAATAATAATGTGTGATGCTCTTTGAGTAACTATATATTTCGTTATTTTGGTAGGTAGCGTTTGTATTTGAATTTTCCTCATAGTCGGTGTGAAAAGCAGTATGTGTCACAAGGTAGCAAAATTATTTTCACCTCGGGCGTTAACACTTGAATCCCTCACTACGCTCCGGATTATACTTTAGAATCCCTCGCTACGCTCGGGATTCTATTGTATAATCCTTCGCTTTGTTCAGGATTCAATATACGCCCTCGCCGTAAATACATCATTTTGCTCCCTTGTGACACAATCTACTATTGTCACCTGACTCAGGTTGTCAAAAAGATCTACACAGGGGTCTTTAGTCAAGCAAGAGAGTCAGAGCTTCTCTAGATATTTTTGGCCGCGCTAATCATGTGGATATATTTGCTGTTAGATAGGTAATTGACCTTTGCGTTTACGGTGTAACGTTTGGAAGACAACGTTTTTGGTGGCTGAAAAGACCGATATGAGAGCGGCATGTTCTACTGTAGGACTGACAAGATAAATTTGCGACAGATGGTACTGAGTCACATGGACGTCGTCTTTGTCTCTTGTCAGCGAATAATGCGAACCAGGTCTTATCGCAAAACTTGCGACCCTCCACAACGCGTTTGCGCCACTTCATCCATTTCTCTACATCCGCGTCGCACTGACCGTATTTTACTCGTATTGGCATGATGTATTTTACCAACGCATCAGATGTTTATGTGTTCTTAAGGGTGTTAATGTAAATGCCTTAAAATACTATAGGCAATTTTTTACCTATAAAGTACTAAGGCTAAATATGACACGCCCATTGGTTCATTTAAATTAAGTACGTTATGGCGGCTTTCACGTCGTGGAAGATATTATATGAATGCCGGCTTGTAACCAATAAGAAAGGAGATCGTCATCTCAGTAGGTACTTCATAGTAAAAAAATACTATACGGTACGTCATGACGTAACGTGTAGTATTTTAAGGCCTTTACTATATGTCTTTCCTTGCGTATAGTCACATAAAATTAAAGTTCTTCACAAATATATTCGTATACTAACTTTTACAAAATCCTTATTTCAATGAACAGATACTTGGGGCCCTATTCAATATTCAATCCATACCTTAATCCTTCCACTCAAAAGGATATCTACAAACAAGAATCCATCTTCCATCACCTTAAAGAAATGTCATAGTACCTAATTCCACAGCTTCTTACCATGAGATTTCCCGGTGGAATGGTGGTGTTGGATAGAGATAAAAGATACGGGTGCTCGGCAGTGTGAGAGAGACAGTAGACAGTCACGGGTGCGATTCTGATGATTGGTGTACGTGCTGTGTCGACCGCGTTGGGACGTGACTTTTGAGCTGGACTTGTGTGAGGTGTGATTGATTTTGATACTTGTTTTGATAATCTTTAACAGCTTCTTTTTTATTAGAGAGAGATAGGGCTTTTTGGGAATAGATAACCAGGTTCACAGTCTAGGACATCCTTCTCAGTTCCAGTTTTTGACTAAGATAAACCTTACTGCTTATATATCGCTTGTTAGTCATATTCGATAATTCTACCGAGCAGAGATAATCGTGTTTTAAATCGTAATGTGGATTGAAACCTACATAAGTGCTTTTACAGACACGTTAATTGTAGACAATTTTCTGAAAATCCGTCACCTATTTTCACCTATTAGGTGCTACGAATCTTTTAACCATTAGGTGTATAGTTCGAACAAAATTTATAACAAAACGGGACTTAATCGCGTAAAAACATGCTATTACTTCGACGTCACGGCACGGGACATGGCCCCTTGACGACCATGGACGTCACGGCACGTCTGAAACGTTCTGAAAGATGTACGAGTGCATTCGTGACTTTTTGATGATATTTAGCAAATTTTACATGGCTGTCTCAGCTCTTTCAGTGCGACGCGGTTTCGGTGTTCGCGTGCGTACGAACGAGCAGATCACAGTTTTCATATCCGCAAAGGTGCTATATTGTCATGATGCATTTTAGCGTGTGCCGCGGACATTCGCGTCACAGTGAATACTCGTATGTTTATTGGTCTTAAAGTATCAAGATGATACTCGGGCTATACAAGCGAGGTGCTCGGGTGTCTAGCATACCAGCCGGCCGTTCATTCATTGTTCTAGCGGTCGCGTTTAATGACGATTTTAACGCTTTTCGTCAATGAGGGCTTATAAATTTTTTGACACGAGTCATTTGGCAGCGTGTGAAATGGAAATTATGATGTCAGATGAGAACTATCGTATCCAAAACTAGATATGGAATGAAAAAGATAAGTAAATAATAATTTGGTTTAAATCGGACAAGCTAAAGACACTTAGGGGATTATAAGGTGTATGGGGTTGATTTGAATTTAATTGAAATAAATTAAATCTTTGTTAATTACTTTTGATTACCTATTAAAATATTTGCGAGTACTACACTTATGCGATTTTTTAGTCATTCGCCAATAGGCTATGTTATAGAAAGACCTCTTAATAATAGAAATATTAGCCAAAAAACTACTCCAATATCGTAAAAACTCACCGAGATACAAAAATGTTAAAATCGCATTTTTAGAATTTTCGAAACAACGCTTCATACTAAATACTAGCGTTGAGACGTTACACAGTTATTGAAAAATTGTTTTGTAGCTATTGCGTTTGTCCTAACTGTTTCATAATAAACTATAACCATTTCTATAGTATTAATAGTTTAGTTTCATACTTTTAAAATGGACTTTTCCACCCAACTTTGAAGGCTCTTAAAACAAGTTGCACTCAAGGTATTGAACTCAAAATTTCTACATATTTCCTAATTTTGCATATTTTAGCAGGATTTTTTTAAACCAAATCAGTTAATCAAAGTCAAGGGCAGAACAAATTCCGGGTACAGTAAACACCCCACTGTATACAGCGTGGAAATCCAATGCGGGCGAATATTGAAACGGTGGTCAGCACCAGCATAGGACCTAAGAAGTATATTTAGATAATTTTTGCTTATTAATATTTACCATAAAAAAATAATTCGGCCCGCAATGTAACGCAACACATTCAAGTTGACAAACACGCTAGCTGACAGTTAAAGTCGCCGTCAATAGAATTTGCTAACTATGTAAACAAAAGGCGTAACTTTGTTTTGTTGTTGTTTCTCCTTGAATTTTCACACCACCTCATCAAACACCACTGAAACCATACACTATTTAAACGGTCGTTGCCGTAAAATACAAAACGATACAATAAATAATTAAATCTTGGATATTTCATTAAAAGTTTAAAATTGTTTTAAACATAGGTTATTATCACATAATGGAATGACGTTCTTGTTTCTTTTAAATTCTACAATTGTCTATGATGAGCGTTGTGACTAAAGTTGGTGATATTGTAAAGCTGCTACACACTACCTAACTTACGCTCTGTACCTAAGAAAATAAAATGAAATATTTAGACGGCATCATTGTTAGAGCTACGGATGAAATAACGGCACCTTTTGTGATAAATACTGGTGGATACATAATCTTCAAGTAACGATTCGTCTTCTGATTAAGCAAATTAAAAATACCTGTTTCTTGCGTTCGATACCTTAATAGTCCATGTTTTGACATAAAAGAGTAAAGTAAGAGAAGACTCTTACTTGGGGGAAGACCCCATGACTAGTAAATTCATCATTCAGAGACAATTTCAATATGGCGGTTTATTTACAAAATTAGCAAATTCTATTGACGGCGACTTTAGTTACTTTAGTTAGATTTAGCTCGTATCTCGCAATGTCATAACAAGCATGTAGGCGGTACATTGCTGCTCGGTAAATTTTCAAAAATTAATTATGAGGTCACTATTAAGTGTTATTATATTAATTAATAATAACACTACTAAACCCTATAATATCTGCTACATATATAGATACAAGAAATCAAAGTACATAGAAAAATTAAATGGCACTCGCCTGTGTACAGACCGGGAATCGAACCTGGTACCTCTGGATTTCCGGCCCAGTGACTCAACCATTCGTCCACCGTACACTAAATTTGCCATCTACTTTGACTTCCCGCACCATTCTGTTTTAATAGGAATTAACCTAAACGCCATCTATGAGAACTGCATTACACAGGTTCCCACCCCAATGTGCATCCTTCCGGATACAACGCGAACCTTGTTACAGGTACGACGATCGAGCGAGGTTAATTCCTATTAAAACAGAATGGTGCGGGAAGTCAAAGTAGATGGTAAATTTGAAGGCGTTTTCTGAGTGTACGGTGGACGAATGGTTGAGTCACTGGGCCGGAAATCCAGAGGTACCAGGTTCGATTCCCGGTCTGTACACAGGCGAGTGCCATTTAATTTTTCTATGTACTTTGATTTCTTGTATCTATATATGTAACATAGAAATGTGGTGTAAATTACCCGCATTAAACCAGTAAAGAGACAAAAAAATGTTTCTTTCATGTAAAAGCCTATAATATCTGGTTTAATTGTTTGCTCGTGTTGGACTTCCACGCTGTATTGTTGCCTCATTTGTGAAAGTAGGTACATTACCAGGTACACCTACCTTTATGTTGCTGACCGTCAACTACGAGTATGTAGGTGAATAAGTTTTCTTAGGTCATATTTAGCTATTTTGACAATGACAGTATAACAGCAAAATCTTGACAGTGTCAGTCGCCCGCCTATCCGTCTTGTATAGGATGCAGTGGCGTGGCGTCCAAACAACTCGATTCCTACCGGCTTGCCTAATATCAGGCTTTTGACCACCTTATTCTAGAGCTCTTATGGAAAATGTACGCCAAATCTGCACCGGCTTGCCCTAGGTTATCTTTTACGCCACGCCACTGATAGGATGTATTTTAGAGAGTGCGCCGATGAACTGTTTGATCTAATCCCACCTTCCTCCTTTTCTAATCGCACTACTAGACGCCGTCAGGGATTCCATCCACATGTGGTTGCATTCGCCACTGCGCGATTTATGAGATCTTTTCTGGTTTGCATCGCTAGTGATTGGAATTCTCTTCCAGCGTCTGTGTTTCCTGTGACTTACGACCTAGATGTCTTTAAGGCAAGAGTTAATAGACATCTTCTGGGTAAACGTGCTCCCCCTAAGACCTTGTCTACAGTTTCCATCAGGTGAGACCAAGATCAAACGAAAACCCAAACCCATAATCCATAAAAAAGCGGCATAAGAAAGGTTAAAAAGAATGGGTAAGACCACTCAGCAGTGAACGTCTCGGGGTTAAAATGATGTATGCACATAACGTCCTAACAATTTGTAACCGAGCAAAGGATTTCTTTAATCGCGTAATCGATTAATATTGCAAAAGAGTGACGCGTGAGTCGGCACGCAGCATACTAACGAACGATTACAGAATATACTAATTTGATTAATTACATGGGTGTTTACATGGGTGAGTCATGTGTTTGTTGTACTTAGCTTCAGTGGGAAAGTGAGACTTCTATAGTTAGTTAGACCCTAACTGACATATAGTAGCTAAACCTACCCTACTTCCAGATGACCTAGAAGGATGAAATTTGGAATCCAGCTCGGTAATTGTGTGTAAGCGTAGGAAAAAATCTAAAAATAAAAAAAGTTAAAAAATAGGGGGGGTCCCCATACAATTTTTTTTTTCATTGTATCGTTGGAACCGTTAATGAAATTTGGAATCCAGCTCGGTAATTGTGTGTAAGCGTAGAAAAAAAATTAAAAATAAAAAATAGTTAAAAAATAGGGGGTCCCATAATTTTTATTTTTTATTTTAATTAAATCTCAATACCTGCCTAGTTTTCTTTACAAAAAGTAATGATATCCCACCAAAAACATAAATGTAAAAAAGGAGAGCCAAGTTCAATCCAAAAATTATGCTATGCTGTGAGCTTCGCCGCAAAAAGAATGGAGATCTAAATGAGTGCCAAGTCCTATGCAAAATCCAAATATGTATTTATAGGAACAAAATAACATTATGAACAAGCATTAAACTCTATTTATTTGCTTTATTGGATACCTATGACAATTGCTGTTATTTAAAAATGTGAGATCTTAAAGTAGGTTAGATTTGACTTCGATTTTCTTTTCTTCGATTTGCGTAAGATTGTCCCCTAATATTTATTTATTTATTTATATCATTATCAAAAAACTGCACAAAAAAGAAAGGAAAATATCGGTAATTCATTAACAGTATATTGACTCGTCGTCGCTAATGCGTTGAGCAATTAGTGTGACGTCGTTTTAATGCCTTCTATCCATGTTTTGTGTCACGTACGAAGACTTAATTTGAATTTAAAACCCTAATTAGATGAATTAACCGCGTTTGTTTGGAACTAGTTCATAACGGTTATTATATGGGATTAAAGATATGTACTAGGATCCGTATTCTCCCACAACTTGGTTAGCGGTATGATTATCTTAGAATTTAACAGCTTTGGAAAATCGGCAGTGGCCAAAATGTCTCAGATTGGTATCCACTGTGTTAGAAGTGGTATTGCTTAAATAGCTTATTGTAAGCAATAAGCTGTAGCTTGGATCGGATGAACTATCCGGTTGCACCTCGTTTCTATGTTATGCCATAGATACTAGGTCTGCCTTGATAAGGTGAAAAACCATAACTCAATGGGAGTAGGTTCTGAGATAATGGACTTTTAGTCATTTGCGAAAAGTCGATTTTCTCATATTATCGCATTGAGTTATAGTTTTTTCAGCTTTTCAGGGCAGAGGTGCAGCTTAGCTTAACTGGGTAGTAGCGGTAGCCAAAAAACCTCATCCGAAAGGTGTAGGTACTCAATTGGGATGTTGAATAATGTTGAATGTTACAACATAATATAGTCACATGGATTGCAAAATACTAAATTATCATAACACAAAAGAAATAAACACAAAAGAAATAAACACAAAATGTATAAAAAATATAAAGTTATGAGACCACAAAGTTTAAAAAAAAACGATATTTTTTTTATCGTCTTTAAGAAAAATTAAAGTCAATTTCGGAATGCTTAAATAACACTGAAAAAATAAATGTATGACAACTATGTGCTTAAACGCACTTCTTCGTGCTCAAAATGGCAAAATGCTATTTTTTTCATACAGAGTACAGCGATGCAACGGATGACGTCATAATGTCCTACCGTTTTGTATAGAGCGTTTTCAATGCTCAGTCCGATCTGCTACTTTTGATTACAATTTGTGGCTGTTATACTTATACCAATGTATTAGGTGTCATATAGATATTTGTTCCTCAGAAATAGTAGAATCGATTTAGGACAGAAAAATAATCGAGTCAACAGGCTAATTCGCGCTAACGCTACTGTTGACCAAAAGGCCTTTGAAAGTTGGCAGTAGGTAGTTAATACATGGCTACTGCCGCGACAGTCTCCAAAGACAAATTTCTATGTTTAGTTTATACATTACCCTACATACTTAAACTTAAATTGTTATTATAGTGCAATGCATGTTATACTTTCTTTGACACAGGTTCCTCTATTTTTGCTTCAATCATTAAACATGTTTAAAAAAATAAGTACATATAAATGTCAGTAAAATTAGTAGGCAAATAAAAGGCATACGACAAACGTTTCCGCGTGAATGCCGGAAACAGCATCTCAATTGTATTTTTGTACAATTGTATTTGTGCAAGTGTGAGTGCTAGTGACGTTGACACTCGGTTCGGACCCACGATTGCACGCGCCGGCGCACACATGCAGACCTATGAATATGACAGACTGGCCCCAGAAAATCATACCTCGTACTCTTTTATTGCTACAATGACATTAAAGGTGATTTGAGTGTGTCGGTTTTCCATACACACAAAAAGAGGGTCATTATTCGCTACGACAGCGTCAATTATGTTTAAAATGTATTTTATCTTATAGCTTGTGATACATTTTATCTGCGGAACATGGGAACTCTCAAAAAGCGTTTGGTTTCAAATGAAGCTGAATTATGACACTGAAAATGCCGATTGCACGTTAATTCTACTCGTAGTTTTTTGAGACTTGTCATGTCATGTTGTTTCGTGGAGACAATACGTATTTTTTTTGTAAATCATGTAAATTTAATGATGGTTAGTTTAATAGTCTTAGTTAGTCAAATCTTCCAATTAGGATTATTGTTCAAAATAACAACCGAAGTCTTATATTAGACATGTCTACGAAATGCATAGCTCTCTTCGCCACCCCCTCATTCCACAAAACTTGTGGGTGACTTAGGTTAGGAGTGAAATGAAATAAAAAACTCAAAAACACGACTACTGCATTATGGTGGAGGTTTAAATGAACAACAATAGAATTTCATATTTTTGTGGATGTTAAATGGCTTTAAATTAGGTTACAAATAAAATCAGTTTCGTTCGTCAAGTATTATTATGGTAAAATTTATTCCAAAAATGCGCTTGGGAAGTGAAACCTTTTATGTTTGGAAAACTCGACTAAAATGATGTACTTACCTTTTATAACAACCACCAACTACTTATATTACTTAAACCTTTCTTCCATGATATAAGTTCTAATTACAATTAACAACAATACATATACATTAAACGTTCACATTTTATGCCATTTGACAGAAATAAAACCGACTGTTCATTTCGCAGTCAAAATAAAGAAAAGAAGGTGTTCTCCAGTAAATTCAATAAGTACAGTCACTTTGTAAAAATCGTCAGACGGGGTCGAATGAAAGAAACAAAATTACACAGGAGAAAAATTGTATGCAAATCGTTTGCAGCGGGGTAGGGGACCGGTTTATGCAGTATCGAGCATGTATTTAAAAGGACAACGGGATAAATACCGTGGCTAATAATTTAGAGAGTATCTTGTGGATTTTTTTCTCTTCAGGCATCACTTTCCGAAGCGCTTGTAGATTCAGAGTTATAAATGTGCCCTTATGGTCTATTTGCAGATTTTTTTTTTAAATATAAAAACTGACCTGCGTTTGACCTCACTAGCGCCTGATGGTAACGAGGCCAAATATGTCGCTCGCCGGTTCAGTAGATGCTTATTTACTAGTGTCTTGAAGAGTCCTAAGTTGTATTTGTCAGGAAATACAGACGCTGGGAGCAAATTCCATTGTTTACCAGTACGCATTAAAAATGATTTGATTTGATATAATTTGTACAACACGGTTTCATCAGCAGTGGTAGCTCTTATGCTTGTATATTTCAAGATTCATGTAAATGATGAAAAATTAATATTACGAAATTTCTTAACAATTGTCTCACAGGGAGCTGTTATTTTTAGATATGTAGGTTTTGAAAGTAGAGTACAAATACCGGTAATACAACAAGACAAAAAATATTATACAAGTAAAACCAGTTTTCAGTATCTTGCCCAGATACTTTTTCTACAATATTTGATATGAAGTTATTTGTTAATTATGTTATGCTATTTGCATCAGCCTATACAGGGCGTCCCAAGACTATGGGACATCAAGGGAAAGTACCTTAAATATCGCAGATAGGATATTTTGCTGAAAGAAGACTTTATGTAATTGTTAAAAGTTAGTAATTCTGCATTTAAACATTTTCTAAGAATTACTTGCTTCGTCTGGGAATCGAACCGACTCAAATGTGAAAAAATAACACCCCGTATTTTTACGATGACAATCGAAAGAGAGGACAAAAACAAATAATTTCTTTTAAGTAACATATTATCTCAAACGAAAGGAATACCGTAAAATATTTGATTTCAATGTTAAGAAAATTATTAATAACTACTATTGACAACGGGATATTTACCATGTACCTATGTTTGTTTTATTAAGTTCCCGATATTTCGGCACTGTTGCAAGCGCCATCATCACGGAGTAACTGACGTGCTGCGAGTTTTTAGTTGTAGTCTACCCACACACCATAGCGATCTACCCTCTTTCGGGTTCGCTTCTTCCGCGCGTTGTTCACAATACTACTACTACCGTCCGCATTCTCACTTGGAACTCGATCACGTTCACGACACACAACACTTACAGTATCAACTCGCGCACTAACCTTTAGAAAATTATTTCCCATACAAAAAAAGTAATTTAAAAAAAATCTTTTAATGCAGTATTACTTAATTTTAAAAATAAAATGAAGTCTCCTTTCAATTAAATATCCTATCTCCAATATTTGAGGTAGGCTACTTTCCCTTCATGTCGCATAGTTTTGGGACTTTAAATTTCTATATGTATACATACTATACATATAGAAATTTAAAGTAAGAACTATTTAATGAGAGTAGGCCTAAGCCCAGTAGTCGAACGTCCCATTTCTGGGCACAGACCTACTCAGGTCTGAGACCTGAGTAGGCCTGAGGCTTCATAGATGAGAGCGAGTGGATTTAGTTCCCACGCTGGCCCAGTGCGAGTTGGGGACTGCACATACACCATTGATTCTTCGCGGATGTATGTAACTAGGTTTGCATGGATGCTTTGTTGCCTTATTAGTGCATAAACCCGTCCAAGAACAAGGTGCGTTGGAGAATTCTAACACGGACAATTGAAAAATTACCCCGCGTTATTGGGCCCGAGCTTATCGTCGCAAAAACTGCACTTACCTCGCCTTTTCTAGGGTTCCGCAGTCGTTCGGGAGGGATCTCCTCAGCCTTCATTTGTTTTGTAACAATATTATAAAGCAAACGTTAACATGTGTTTTTATGCCACACCTGGCCAAAAAGTGGCTTTTACCGCACGCTACGCATACAGTAAAAGCCGCTTTCTGGCCAAGTGTAATCGATAATCTTCAAAACTTATCCATGTTTTTTCCATAACGGTTTTAATTGCTTAATAATTATTTTACGAGTATATTATGTTATGAGCGAGTGTTCAATTTGAGAATTAACAGTTACGAGCAGCAGTTACTTTAGTTCAATGCGCATAAATAAGCTTCTTTTAAAAATGTCAGGGATTATTGTACGGGTCCCTTTTATGAAGTCTTAAACATCCTTAACCGTTTTTTTTTTCTTTTTAAAAGGTCTTAAAAATGTACTGGCATTTGACGGCGAGGGGAGGTTAATGTAATCGCGCTTTAAACTGCAAGCGCCAATTTGTACGAATTAGAGAATTTGTCCACTTTTTTTTAGGAATTAAGTTGGAAAAATGTGTTAAGTCTCGATGGGGTCGTCGATGTCTTGTGGAAAGTGTTAGGTGTTGGTGTCTTTTCCATTTGTTTAGGGGAATTACATTGTCATTTTGTTACTTATCTCGCTACTGTTTAATATTCTGCTTGGGTTATTCATCTTCAATAATATGAGATGCTATGGCTTCTGACTGGCGTAAGGAAAGTCGTGACGTCTATCCGTCGAGCATGTCGTGACATTTATTGCTCATAAAATCCGCAAGTTTGTCGTGTAACAACACGCATAGTTTGCTCCTTTATTTGTCTGGGTACGAGTAAATGATCAATTTTAAAGTTTGTGAGTAAGAAATAAAGTTTGCACGTCAACATATAGATGTACGAGTATATATCACTCCGTTAGAGATGGACAAGGGGGCACTCGTCACTATAGATTATAGTATGGACGATGAATATACCTCAAATCTTATTTACCTAGGTACATTAAAATTTTTAACTATTACGTTTCCTAGAATAGTCAACTATTTAAAGTACGATCAATTAATTGAGTATTATTTATTAAACTTGCTTTTGGTTCGTTGTATGCGTCAAGCCACCAGAGATGAACAAGGGCGCACCTGTCACTGCAGAGTATGAAACGGATGATTTGATGATGACTATTTTATCTAAAAAAATTTAATACATTAAATTTAACACCTACTTATGCTGTGTGTGTTGTTTTCTAGAATAGTCCAATCATCATCGTCATCATCAGCCCGTATTAGCCCATTGCTGGACATAGGCCTGGATATCACGCCATCGGGCACGATCCGCGGCCTCTCGCATCCAGCCTCTGCCAGCCACCTTGCGAAGATCTTCACTCCACCTTGTCTGAGGGCGCCTCACACTACGTTAATAGACCAATATTTAGCCATAATACCTATGAAGTCGATCGAGGAAAAATATACCCTTCTAAGTTGTATTTGGTTCGTACATCACGTCAACTACACGTCAACATATAGACGTGTATACATACGTCACGCTAGGGGTGAGCCGGGGAGCGCTCGTGCCTCGCATGGCGATGAGCTGCTAAACTCATATCCGGTGTTTTCGAGAGATTTTAGAGCTTTAATAAGTGTTACAGATGAACGTGTATTCCGAAAGTTGGATATCGTCTTACCGGTAAGCCTTATAGGTCTGATGTATTTGTGTAAGCACACACTAAGCGATGCGCATAAATAACTATTTTACAAGCTATACAGAGTGATCAATAAAATAAAGATGTCGAAGGAAAAATAATGAAGGTAACTACACTCTATTATGTTATTAAAAAAAAATAAAAACAACTGCATGTAATGGTTTTTTGTATTTGTTTGAATTATAAAACTATATTATGTTCTTTAATAGGTACAATAGGCGCATATCTGTCGTCGAGTTGCGGAGAATTAGATCGAGTTAACATATAACCTTTGGAGGTTTTCTTTAGTTGAAAAAGAAAATGTTCATTAGAGATATATTATTCTTAGCACAATACTCATAACACAAGCCTTATTGAGCTTACTATAGCTAGTTCGTTTTGGGTAAGATTGTCCCCTAATATTTATTTATTTTATTTATAATGTACATTTTACGATAGGAATGGTGAGCCCAATAGTAATTTACCGTGGACTGATCTGAATTTACGATGATCAATGTTACCCCGTGAATCAGAGTCACCCCAGTCTACCGTACCTGAATCTCGAATCAACATACAAAATGACCACAATTCAGTAATATTTGCAGTTACTTTTAAAATTTCATTACCCATTAAATATGAAAAATAATGAAAACCGACAAGCTTCCTTGATAATCTCCAAAAAATAATAAATTACTTTGCAAAATGCAAATTTTTATTTTGTTTAACAAGATAAGCAGCGAAAGGGTTAACATATCGCGTTCATCTTAACCCTTGTAAGGGTTGCTTTATTAATTTATTTAGTTTATCTGCAGAGTTGTTCAAAGTTACCCTAATTGTACTCATATGCAAAGTTTAATGGTTTACTCGGATTTTATCTTAGTTCGAATTTCTTCGGGTGTTATTCAGGTTTTAACATATCTAGAATGATATTTAGACTATAGAGGTGAATGCTTAATGAAAACCTTTTCAATCAGTGTAACAACCAACAAGTAAATCACACAGTACATCACCATTATGTCAATGTTAAGGTTTAAAATTGTATAATTTTTGAACAATCACTCTAGTAGTAATATAGTACAAACAAAGTAGTGTATATTTATGTACCTTTCTCTGTAGGTGTTGTTTTAGTTATTTAATTCGATTTCTGAATAAAATTTCCATAGATGTGTTTATGAAAATATTTAACGAAATCCTGTATTAAGACAGTATCTGTAGGTGTTCATATTTCTCTTCTATATAAAAATTACGGCGTCTATAATCTTTACTCACGAGTTACTTACAAATACCTTAATGGTATGTTTAAAGTTAATTTCAGAATAACACTGCCAAAGTTCATTGACACCGAGGTGTCAAAAGTATAAGACGAACAAAGTTCTTGTTATTATGGCTGTAAGGGAGCTCAGGGATTTAACTACGGATCATACTTCACAAGTTTGCTAAACTTGCTCTCTCAATTTTGGGTTTTTTACATTTTATCATGAATAATGAAAGAATTTTCTATGGTTTGGTAAAAATTGCGCCTTTCGATGAGACAATAGAATATGTAACGGTTTTTCGGGTATATCCGTTTTTATTAAGAGAGAGTACGAAAATGCCTATAAGATCCGGAAAAATGCGTAAAAAGCGCTTAGCTTTAAGATTTCCACAGCAAAGACACAAAAATCTGTATGATCCTGGGTTATTTCTCTATCTTACCTATCATTATTAGGATATCGAAGTGTACCTAATATGTCATAATTTATACAGTGTGTAAGTCTAATACGGGCGAATCTCTTAACGGTGGTTAGTATAGGACAACGTAAAGGTAATTAGATAACATTTACTTAAAGTTGCAACACTAATTTTGTCCATACAAAATAATTCAGCCCGTAATGTAATGCAAACACACTCACGTTAAACGCTCGTTGACAGTTACGTTGACATTTCGGTACCGCAACCATGTTTACAGTATATTGCTGCTGAGAAATTAAAAAAAAATTATGGGGTTGTAATGAACTGCAACTTAAAAAAACCTTTTACTTCATGATTACACTAATGAATACTATGCCCGATTTAATTTATCGCCCGTATTAGACTTACACGCTGTATAATTATTAGCCAAGTTACAAATACTCATACATCTTTTAATTAACGCGTCCAAAATAAAACCATTTACCCCGAACACTGGCAACACTCGCATGGACAATTAAAATTAGAATATCTTAATTCATATCAAAGTATCGGGGTTGCCATCTTAATGCGCGATCTTCCCTAATTCTGGGGTAATATGGAGATTGCGAGTTGGACATGTTTATTTCGGCGTAAGTGAATGTTATGTGGATTGTTTATGTTGTTGTGTGGGTGTGTTTGTATAAATTAGGATTAACGGTTTACTTGGCTAGTTTGTGTTGGTATGCGTAATAAGTTATCGTTTAATATTCGATCTTTATGTCGTGTGCCTAAGTAGGAAATGTTTTACTATTTTGCGGTGGCTTGGTGTGAAATATATCTTAGGAACGCTGGAGCGATTTGGCGTGCATTTTTTTAAGTTCAGCAGAATATGGTACTCAGACGCCTTATAATAGGAAAACCGAGAGGAATTGGGTTCTATAATCAACGACCACGCTATTGTTACCATAAGATCTGCGAGGCTATTTGGCAATAAGAAAATATAAGTTAAAAGTCCATTAATATTTTTCCATGGCAATATGGTAGAAACATAGATAGTCGTTTATCAGAGCCTAAGTCTAATGTGAAGTTAGTTCGTTTCGTGGTCTATTAATAAGGTTTTTATTAGTTTAAGTCATTTTTCCAAATAGCAACGCTGGTCTTAAACAGCCTCTTTTTACAGTATTTATCAACAAAACGAAGAGACTTAAAAATAGCTTGATTATGTAATCAAGATAGAAGATATGTTAAGGTACTGTTACATGCGGGCTAGATCGTTTTATTTGATCAACCGATTGTGGCGATTGTTTTTATTTATTTATTTCAGACCCAGCACCAGCAGCAGCAGTTTTGGCATTTTACCATTATGCGAGTTCCAAGCTTTAAATGATACAAAATATTAGCTTGCCAGACAGTTTTCAATGTAACAATTCTTCGAGTTTATGAAATAATTCAAGAGGAAGGTCTATTATTTTCTTGAACTTGAGTGGAAAGGAAATGAGTCACTGTTAACCGTTGTTATCAATTAATAACTGTTAATTACCGACTAATTACATCCAATCAGCCACGTGAATGACTTGATGAGGTGTAAAAGTGTTAATTAGCATCGTGGGAAAACCTGCATACCTTAGGAAAAGGAAACATCTCACCCGTTGTCGACGGTTAGAGTGAGACAAGTAGGTAACACATAATTATTTTATGTTTAGGTGTATGCTTCTATGTATACTTCTGCTCTTCTATGTATGCTTCTGTGTATACTTCTGTATATAATTTTTTTATAAATAAAACGTTTAAGGGATTCAGTATAAATAACAAATTATTGATACGAAAACTATACATATTTCCATAATATTTAAAATTGCGTCACAAACGATAAATACACTCACGGACAATGAATTCGGGTCGTCTTCTATACAATTGTTTATAGAAAGTGACATGAAGAAGTCCGAAATCATTGTTCGTGAGTGTATAAGACTTATAACGTAACAAAAAAAAACAGTGTGTTTATTAATTATGAATATTAAAAGTTGGTTGGAAACAAATGTTTTTAACAAAACGACGAACGAAAAACACGACGCGCCGTAGACGTAATATTTATCCCAAGACTCTCCTGGCTGTCTGACTTCACTATCGGAAAGCATTGGACACGGGAGCCCTATTAAAAAAATAGCACATTAATACGTGCAAAGCTTAGTTAGAGCACAAGTGACCCGCACATCGAAGGCCGGTGCTCGACCCCTCGAATGTGGGGCATCGATCGCGAATGATTAAAATTCACAGCCACCATTGGGGCGAATCGAAGAAGATTGAGCTAGGTGATATGAGTTTGAGATGTTTTTAAGCGTTGTGGAGCAACTGCTGGAACCGATCTCTAAATTCTAAAGTTTACAGAATAATTTGCAAATCCTGTCCTTTCCTATCCTAATAATATTATAAATCTGAAAGTTTGTGAAGATGAATGGAGGTTTTTTTGCTACAGAACGCGGTACATACCAATTAAATGGATTGAGATGAAATTTGGCATGCAAGTAGATCAAGTCCTGAATTGAAACATATGATGCTTTATATCCCAGAGAAAGTTCCCAGTGTCGTTGGGATAATAACGGGAATAACGCAGGAGAAGTTGTGGGTAAATGCTAGAGGCATATATAGTTAGAGAAGAAACGTAGGTATCCTTATTAGATTTTGTATGCATTAACTGATTAACACTAATTAAAATATGAGCCCAGCCCATAGTCCATCACTTCTCTCTCTTAAGCCAAGTAAAATTTTACCTTATAAATATAGAATTGGAATGTTGAATAATGTTGAATGTTACAACATAATATAGTCACATGGATTGCAAAATACTAAATTATCATAACACAAAAGAAATAAACAAAAAAATGTATAAAAAATATAAAGTTATGAGACCACAAAGTTTAAAAAAAACGATATTTTTTTTATCGTCTTTAAGAAAAATTAAAGTCAATTTCGGAATTCTTAAATAACACTGAAAAAATAAATGTACGACAACTATGTGCTTAAACGCACTTCTTCGTGCTCAAAATGGCAAAATGCTATTTTTTTCATACAGACTTAGTACAGCGATGCAACGGATGACGTCATAATGTCCTACCGTTTTGTATAGAGCGTTTTCAATGCTCAGTCCGATCTGCTACTTTTGATTACAATTTGTGGCTGTTATACTTATACCAATGTATTAGGTGTCATATAGATATTTGTTCCTCAGAAATAGTAGAATCGATTTAGGACAGAAAAAAAATCGATTCAACAGGCTAATTGTGCTTACATTATCCTCTTTACACAAGGTCAGTATTTTCTCAGTGTAACACAATCTGCTTTCATTTCATAAAATGGTCTAAACGGCTTTTAATTGTATTGACTTCGTCTGAGCGTACGCCTCCTAAAGATCTCAGATACTTGTCCCGTAAAGAAGAAAGACAATACAAATTATTATAATTAATTATGCGAGATCATGTCGTATTCGTGAGAACGTTTTGCTGGAGACGGAGTTTGTTATATGTTACCATGTTTGTTATATGTAACACTGCTCTTCTCTTCACGCTTTCATTCTGACATTACGTTTCTTCAATATATTTTGGTTATATCTATAATCCGTCGTTTTTAGGGTTCCGTAGCCAAAATGGCCAAAACGGAACTCTTATAGTTTCGTCATGTCCGTCCGTCCGTCTGTCCGTCTGTCCGTCTGTCCGTATGTCACAGGCATTTTACTCAAAAACTACATGATGGATATTGATAAAAATTGGAATATAGGTGTCTTGTATGAGCCGCTACTTAGTTTAGTAGTAAATAATTAAAATAAATATTTTTAGGGGGGGCACTCCATACATGTAACAGAAGCTAAAAAATTTTTTTTTTCAGAAAATATCAACGTGTGGTACCTACATAGTTCGACAGCTCTTTTAAAAATATTTAAAGGTTCTTAAGTAATATTTTTGATTAAGTGAATATCTTTTGAAATAATCGCTCCGAAAGTTGTGAAAATTGTGCCCCCCAACGTTCAACGAAAATTATTTTCAATAAGATCGGATTAACCGTTTTTGAGTTATTGCTGATAAACTGCGCTTCTCAACAAAAGGACGTAATTGCTATGAAGATACGCTCTTTTGTTCTTGTACTTTTTTTACATCGTATTTTTTACCTTATAGTTACGGCTATGGAACCCTACACTGAGCATGGTCCGACATGCTCTTGGCCAGTTATTTTACATTTGCAAAGACGCTGTAGAAGTCTTCTTCATCCGAAGCTATAATCTAAAACGAAAACGAATCCCACAGAATTAATTCGAATCGAATCAATTACCAAAACTATTACTCGGAAAAACGATTTAGTATTAAGATCACCCAGACTCCACTTGAGTAGGCAATTCTGTACGGTGCCAAATAGAGCTGAGATTGAATTATCCCTTGAAACGGTGTATTTATGTAAGCTTTCATTGTAAATTATATTTGTTGGATTTTATGCATATCTGTGCACCCAGAGAGAATGCCCAGGACGTTTTTTTTTTTTCAGTATAAAATGAGCAACGACAATCTCTAAAGACCACTAGAACTCTAGTTTTGCTAGACTAGAGTTCTAGTGGTCTCTAGCAGACTATGTAACTTTCTTATTGTGGACGAAGAAAGAAGTTAATTATCAATTAGTCATCAAAATCATTCAAAAGACGGCTGCTGTTAGACATTCATAGGCCTCCTCTAAGTAATGCCATTGTGACCGACACCGGGCTCCCACTTTCACGAAGTCATCAGTCGTCACCCCATACGTGATCAACTGCTTGCAACTCCAGAAACTCGACGGTTTATGATAGGATACGAGTGAAAAATAAATCTTACAAAAACCAAATATGAAACGTTTTTACCATTTTGTTTTATTTTAGAAATCGAAAAGCTACAACGATGACAGCGAAAATGGTATATTTGACTACTTACTTTGCTACGCTTCAATAGGCATAAGAAAACTCCTACCGATTTTCTTCAACCCAAAAGCTATTGCTTAAATTCCCAGAAAAACACTTTTTCCATTGTCGAAATAGTTATTTTGGTTCAGTAAGTAGGTGTACCGTAAAGGCGGAATCTGGACATAATCAATGAACTGACCGTTTAGATGGACACGGTCACGAAATACGGACGCGGAGTAACGCGGGGAGAGGAGACAGTGGTAGCGGTAGCGGGGGAGGAAGCGGGTGGAATAGTGAAAGCGTTTGTTGCGTTAAGACTGGCGGTGCTGGAACGAGTAATAAGAATTTAACGAGTATAGGCCCATTTTAAATGTCGCAAAGTAGCTGATGCTTATTCCATGAAAGCTATTATTTATAAGCAGATACCTAAGCAAAACTTTGACAGATTTGAGAAATTCGTAAAGAATTAAATGTTACTCGCTTTCTCTCGCACTACGCACAAAGGCCGGCCTTTTACAAGGCAATGTTCAAACCACCTTCTTATTGGTTAAATTCGTGATTTTATTTTTTTCTTCACTTAGCCCAATGCGACAGGTGCTTGAACCTGTCCACGAACTTGACATTCAATTTTTGAATTGTACCAATCGTGTGAGAGTTCGTTGAACTTTTTTTTATTAGGTACTTTTTAGAGAAAAATTCAGTCGCGAGATAACGAAAAGGTTTTTTGAGTGCCTATTTGTTTGTTCAAGGCTTGTTGGGCTAAAAAGTGTTTTAATCGGAGGGGATGCCATGGCACGAACCCAAATTAAAGTTTTCTCGTTTTTCAAATTTAAAGTAACATTTTCCAAGACGCTTTGACAGCCTACATCGTTGTATATCGATTTCAACAAAGGAGTAGGTATAACTCGAAGCACAGCTCGAAGTGTCATGTCTAAATTTAAATACGCAAGTCTTTTTAAGTTTTTATTTTGGTAAACTATTAACCTTCTTGCCTTGCTAGTTTCCAGTCCGAGTAGCATTTCGGTTATAGAACAGTTCTGTGAATAGAACATTCTGGAACTAAAAGTGCAAATTATTAATCATAAGTATAAAGGGCTCTTTAACTCAAAAATTAATAGATAAAAGCTTGCCTATCATCAAAAAAGTAGTTTTGAATAGCGAAATCTAAATAGGAGAACATCTAGTTCGGCACAGCTGCATAGTGAAAATCCAGCACCACATCCCAATTACGTACCCAAGATAATGATGGGTCTACCCATCTAACATCGGTAATGATGGGTCCGACACATCCGACGCTCGGCAGCGGAAGCCGCAGCGTCCGGTGCATGTTAGCGTTAGATAATGGGTATCCTAGTGTTAGACCCAGGATTTAGAACGGTAATCTGTAGGCTAATCGAGTTCGCCGTCAAATTCGTCCGTGATATAATTTGACCCGTGAACTAGTCATAACAGTTCGTAATCGGAAGTCACACTGCTGGAGCATGCCACGGAAACGTTACGTAAGCAACACTACCTTTTTATTACGTCATAGACACCTGCAACACCAAAGGAGTCACAAGTGCGTTGCCTGCCTTTCAGGTGGGAGTACGCTCTTTTCTTGAAGGTTTCAAGGTCGTATCGGCCCGGAAATACCGTAAGTGACAATTCATCCCACAGTTCAGTAGTGCGAGGCAGAAAGTTTCTATTAAAACGCACAGTTGTGAACTGCCAACTATGTATGTGGTGAGGATGGTAATGTTGTCGCGTAGAACGATGGCGGAAAGAAATGACAGGGATCAATCCGAATAATTCCTCGGAGCACTCCCCGTTGTACAAACAAAAGAAGATGCAGAACGCGACCTCAATACTTTTGACATGTAAATTAGGAAGCTGAATATCGATATGGTACTATCATAACTTGGCTTTAAGATTGGTAGTGTTTCTTAACAACTAATAAGTTTTATTAGAGTAGCTACCATAGCGTTAGGTAAGCGACAAAAGTAGATGTTTTCATGAAATGCTCCTGCTGGTCCGGCCAAGTCAACGAGTGAACCGACATATTTGACCCCGATAACGAGGTTGTCGTCGAAGTTGTGAATTAACTTACTGATTGCCTAGTGGTCAGAACGCTGGGTTGGCGTTTGAAATGTATCGTTTTATTGTTAGAGCCACAGAAATATATCGAGATATTAGAAGGAAAGAGTGTATGTACATACCTCGCGTGGTAAAAAGAAGGTCCCTTTCTTTGCTCGCCCTCAATTTCATCTTCAATCATCGTCAATATTATTATCACACTGGTATAACTAATTGTTCAAATACCACCAAATTAAATGGAACATTTTTGTTGTCCCTCACTAAATTGCACTCTTGACGTCAAACGTCTAACGCAAAATCTTACATGCTTGGTTCCCATAAAAATCGATGAAGTAATGCCTTCTATCTCGATATATTTCTGTGGTTAGAGCAATGCAAAATCACACAAATTGACCCCTTAATTTTCATGCTGTAGACAAAATGTCCTCTCATTGAAACTGTAACACAGCATTCATGCCGCTTCGTAGGTAACTGTGTATTTTGCAGATCATAGACAGAAGTTTACACCAATGTGGCTACCATCTTAAGAACCTTGTATTGAACAACGTCTTTAAAAGCCCTTTCTGCGGCCACGCTAAAGCAAAACCATAAATAACACAAATAAATGCTTGATTAACCTACTTTTACTGAACAGAAAACATGAATAGGAGAGCCTGCTTACCGAACCTAGTGATTTTAGGTAGGTTTGTAGAAAAATATACATTTCAAGGTATCGATTGCGAGATCCAGGGTTATACTTATACTATTTACTCAAACACGTTAGTTACCTCGTCTCTTCATGGGTTTGATGTGCCTTTCATAAGATGTTCAATTAGATGGAGATACAAAATCAATTTAAGAAAAGCCCCATGCATTCAGATGAAAAATTATAAAACAATCGATACTACTGAACACGATAGCCACAAAGCCTCATTTGTCCCTCAGAAACCACAAGAAAGGTAAATCATCGCGTCCGTAATCAATATTCAGGTTCAAGTTCGCAGTTAGTATGCCGCGCGCCTGGTAATGGCCGCTGGGATACAGCTGAGTTTGCAATCGCCAACGTGCTTCGATACTTTCAGATCAGCTGTTTTACTAAAGCTGTGGCTGTGTTTGGTATCAATGTCGATGGACAGAGTTTTTATGGAATTTGTTTTGAGGCACTAGTGTGTAGATGTGGACCAGAGAATATCAATCTCAACGTAGGATTTAATTGTTCAAATTCAAGCTTGCCTGGTAGTGGCCGCCGGGATACAGCTAAATTCGCAATCGCCAATGTTATTTGATACTCATAGATCACCTGTTTTACTAAAACTGCGGCTCTACTGATGGATAGATTCATTTTCTGCTTGATTGATGAGTTAGTTCGGTTACTGTGTCGCATAAATGATTGGCGGGCCAGATAATATCTTGTTAGTGAAACGTAGGATTTACTTATTCAGTTTCAAGTTCGCAGTTAGTATGCCGCGCGCCTGGTAATGGCCGCTGGGATACAGCTGAGTTTTGTTGAATCACCAACGTGCTTTGCTACGCAATGTAGGTACAATAGTAACTATATGCAGCATTCCAATAGGATTTCGAGACTTAGATGTTACATTAAAGCTGTGGCTCTATTGGCAGATCGATTGGCTTTCTATTTGATTGGTGAATTTGCATGGGGGCTAGTGTGTCGCCCAAATGATCGAGGGGCCAGATAATATTTTTGTTAACGTGTGATTTAGGTGTCAGTGTCAGATTTAAGTTTGGTTCGGAGTTAATATGCCACGCGCCTGGTAATTGCCGCTTGGATACAGCTGACTTTCGAGTCGCCAACGTGCTTCGCTACAATGTTCTTTAGTACTTTTAAATCAGCTGTTTTACTAAAGCTGTGGCTTTTAGTGGTTAGATGGATTGAAAAAATGCATGTGTATTTGTTTTGGGTCACTGCCTTGTCACGCAGATGACAGAAAATGCTTCTGTGATGTTGTTGTTTAAGGGTCTCCCTACATCTATTGGCACCGACAGCCGAGACGAACGTCTTTTTCGCTCTTATTGCGTGGACATAAAGATTTTATTGACCGGCTTAAGCCGATTCAGTGTCGATAGATATGGTAAGATCCTTTAGAAAACTCGGCCTGACCTACATAGGAACCCAAAATGCAACAGTTCGACTGCTAATCCAGTTGTACCTACTTAGAGTGACGAATGTTCAAGATTATTATTAAACAATTCTGGAATTCCTGAAGCTTCGGCCATACAAACGTTTATTTGTATTTGATAGATTAATCGAGGTCTACGCCGTAACGGCCGTAGCACTCGTAGCGCTGATTACGACAATTATCACGTAGACCTAATGACATCGACTTTCCCAATATAATGCTAATATTTACCGAAGTCTTAATATGACTTCAATCCTGCCCTAAATATGAATGGAGTCAGATTGTAGTTTCCTTTCAAAAGAAAATTGGTGTTAGTGCGTGCACATTTATCGTATAATTAAATTGTTAATTTACAACAATAGGCAATCGAATAGTAACTTGTAATGATAGAGTCAGTAAATTTTATCGCAAACGATTGGTTCAAAGCCGCACAAAAACCGTAATATGGCAACAAGGTGGCAAATACCTATAAATAAACCGGTAAGGTACAATTATAAAGCTCGTACGCGTCTAGTAGAGGCTTTTGTTTTTGCACCGTTTCTGCAGACTGCCTGTCAATCAATAGATCAGGTAGCCACGCCCCCGTTCATTCACCCAACGCATCCGTACAACACGCAACTAACCCATTAACGGCCCTAAACTAATAATTAAAAACCATTACACAAACGGGAATGGAAACCACAACACGCCGGTCCGACTGGCGCGCATCCAAACTACAACTCACTTATTATATTCTATGAGCTAGCTATAAACGTATTCCTGAACATATCACGTAGACGACTACTACCAATTTCAACCAATCACAACGCGACTATTCAACTTAATAGCTCAGGCCACGCCCAATCACGTAACCGCCTATTACGGCCCGTGTAACGACGCAGCCTTTTAACTTCGCGATGACGGCCGATCGATGCCGCCGTCCTTAGCGCCGGGATAGCAGCGTCCCTCTCGAGGAGCCGAGGGTGCGTCGGGGTGTCTAGGTTGTGTGATAGAGTCGCGTTTGGCGCGTGCTTCGTTTCAGTTGCACGTCCACGGCCGCAGGAGGGGGACGCATGCAACTGTTTTCGATAATCGGTCTCGGTACGTGAAGAGCGGGCAGTAGCGCGCGGGTCACGTCCGCGTAAAAACGGATATATGCCCAGAATATTTATTAAGTGGGTGGCTGTGCGTGACTTTTCCCCGGCGACTACTCGTAAATGATCACCCGAAATAGACCTTGTTTGATAACTGAAGTGACATTCTGAAATTCGGAACAGCTGGTAGTGTTTACGTGATCATAGACGGTTCGAACGGTTTTGATACTTGAGATGTGTCGGGGGCTTTGAGTGATGTTGCCGTATCAGGCAGTGGCAATGGACTACGCAGTGGCCTCGGGGTTCCACCACCACCAGAGGCCGGGCGGGTTGCCCGGGGTGATGGGCCTGCCCGGTCCGGCGCCGGGCCTCAACCCGGCGTTGAACCCGGCCTTCACGCATTCCTGGTTCGTACAGACAAGCCCGGATATCTGTCGCCAGCAACAAGCAACCAATCTCGAACCTGGGCACGTTTCATTTTTTCTTATTTTTTAGTTTTTAAGTTATCACTTGTGCGGCCAAGCGTTTGTTTACACACTTGGTCACGGAAGTGTTAAGTTTTATAGTCAGTGATATTTGGTGGCTGATTAATTTTCACAGTGACCTACAAAAACTAAAGCTTACTTTTTTAAATCCCATATTGCTTAAAAATTAATAAGCCATAAAATATGATAACAATTTAATTTGCATTTACACTAATTGGCATATTGTTTTCAAAGCTTTTTCTTATGGATGCTTTTAAGTAATTAGTATACCTACATCAAATTGTGATTTAGGATAAATCTGCCGCCAGAAGAAAAAGGGGCACTTCCAACATTTTTTTTCCAAGTTGAGTTGTATATATATTCAGAATCAGTGATTCCGAATATGTATTCAATTCAGTGTCGAACAAAAATGTTAGATGCCCTTTTGCGTTATGGTGGCAGAAATATAAAACATTACTTAACTCGCCAAAATTCAACGACTGTCATAAAAAACGTTAATATCTTTTTAACAGGTTCCAAAATGATAAAGAGTAAACGTTTAACAAGACAATAAACTGGCTGCGCAAGAGCACCGAGCGTTTAAAACTCTGATTTATATCTCTAAAGTCGTCATACTTGTTCCTAAACATTTTATACTAAACTTAATGACACTTGTTACCTCACTTAGATAATAAGGTGAGCAGGAAGTAAGAATTATTGTGGTTCGTAAAAAATAAAACCTACCTAGTTAAAATCAAGTAAGTATAAAGAATTGATTATATTAGGTAACACTAATAATGAGATTAAAAATTCGCTGAATTAAAACGAGTAAGTAGCAGAATAATTCTAATTAGACATTATTAAGAATGGAATCAAATTAGCCACTACCTATGCTATTTCATCAACATACCTGAAGAGTGGGACGTTCGCTACGTTTGGAGAATAAGATTTACAAGAATATTATTATTAAATTTGTATTACATATTTATTTTTATAAATTTGCTATTAAATTATCTAAAAAATATTGTGTCATAATTTTTATGCCACACCTGGCCATAAAGTGGCTTTTTCCGCACGCTATGCGTACGGAAAAAGCCGCTTTCTGGCCAAGTGTAGACATAAAATGATGTACACAAACACAACACGGGAGGTAATAAAGAAAGCCCTCGATCGCGCTCGCTTGCAGCTCGGGCCACAAACTTCTGCGATCCCGGCCTTTCTTTGTATTACCACCCTAGTTGTGTAATGTACTATTTCAGTGTTTTTCATCATAAGTAATCTTGAAACAGTCAGTTTGCTTAAAAATAACAATTCATTTGTCAATAATGTCAATATCGCTTAGATAGAACTCTAAAACTAGCTTAAACAATGCTAAAACCTAGCTATATTTTTGGTACAGGATATTGTAAAGTTAATTTACAACTCTAATAAAATAATTCATCAGAGGCAGTCTTCTTGGCACAACAATGCCAACGTAGGATATATAAGTACAATAACAAGTTGTATACGAACTGGAAATAAAGATCTTATCGCCCTCGTGACTCCGCTTACCTTCGCTATGGCATTTTGTCCAAATGTACTTACAACATTCACAAACAATACAAACATACATCTTTAGTAGCACCAGATCTTATAAAAGTAATGGCTCAAGGTATTTCAATCGGTATGTCAGCTGAAAAATTGTACTTACTGTAAAAAATGGTCAAAGAGAAATAAGAAAAGATCGTTATTTTCATTGATCATCAGTAGGTAGGTACCTTGTCGTTTGTGAAGTCAATACTACAATTAATTGTAATAAGTCATTGTTGAAAAGTTTATATTGAAGTAAAAAAAGCTGGTGGTAAGCTCGCGGTCTCTCTAGTTGAAAAATACTTGATAGTGGTACCTATTTTTCTTAATTGAGAAAATGTCGAAAATAGGGCAGAGGAAAATGTACATTTTTATAAAATGACTACTATTAACAACGGGATATTTACCATGTATGTTTGTTGTACATGTTTGTTACTCAGAGCGCATTTTTCTCCGTCATTATCATTTTAACCCGGAGACGTCCACTGTTGAACATAGTTTAAAGCGCATTTCAGGTATTTCATAATCCATGATATTTAAACATCAAATAACTGACTTCTGAATGTATATGAAATTATGATAGAGTGTACCTGTCCATGATTAAGCTAACATGCAAAAGGGTAATTCTTCAGAAATATGTCTGCGACTTATTCCTCCTATCTCCATGCATTTAGTATGAAAAATGGGCCACAGGAATAAGGTGACCGCAGACATATTTCTGAAGAATAACCCAAAACCTCCAGTTATTTTTAAAACCTAAGTATAACAAGGAGATACCATCTTGTAGGTATTCGTTTTGTATGATTAAATAAAAAAGGATTACCCTTAACAATTCCTAGTTTCCTCGGTAGGTAATAGTCATAACTTATAATGAGGTAAAGAATAAAAAGACGTATAGCTTCAGCTTGAAAAGTCAAAAGTTAATTGGGCTGAGAATTTGAACAATTAAGCTGAACTAAAGTTTCAACATTAGATTTTCCATGTGTTCTGTGAGTTATCTATTATCATTCTTATCTTTATAACCACGTATTACGATTTTATAATTTAAATTTAAATAGGTATTTAAGAATTTTTATTTTCTAGTTAGGTTGTCCTAGAAAATAAGCCAAGAGTTAAGTAATCGGACCATCTTTAGCTATCTTTTGATTAGTGTCTAATTTTATGATAACATGCCAAAAGTGCAATATTGAACTGAATTACAGGTACAGTACATACTTACTCATATTTACTTACATATTTTCGAATTAATTAAAGAAAATTTACAGGATGCAATTATCAAAACTGTTAAATCACAGTCTGCCTTAGGTACCAAGCATCAAAACCGTCTAGTCGCAGCATTACATAAGCACGATCAAGATCATGCGCCCGCGCCGGTCCGGTTTCATTGACGGACACGCGAGTACCCATAAACTTGAAACGCGCGTCATTTCCAGCTAAGCTGGCTGGAGGCTTGAATGGACCAGCCGATGTTGTTTTAGTCGTAGTCACAATGATGTAACAAACGTGACCAAAAATGTAAGCCCTTAGAAGCCAGAGTTACTTCTTATATGTATACGCTTTAAAACATGGTGGTCAAAACCTATGACAAAAGATCATTAAATAAAGCTTTTTAGTATTCAGTTGATAAAGTTCAAGCATATAATAAAATACCAACGTCTGTCAATTTATTTTATAAATTAAACCTAACATGGACTTTTTAATTATAAAATGACTCTAATCTAAAATAACCTGTACACGGGACAATGGAGTGGAATCGGAACAATAGGTATACATAGGTAGAGTCTGTGCGGAAAGAGAATAGGATTTGGATTTGAGGGCGCTGTAATGCTTTTCTACCGTATTTGCCGTATTTGCCATACTGGTTAGGTTAGTTCCGTTTTTCACCACGCCTATTCTCTTTCCGCACAGACTGTAGCAGTGGCATGGAGCCAAATATATTCTTAGGAAAGCCGGAGCAGATTTAGATTACTCCGGCCAAATGGTTTAAAATAGGCAAGCCGGTGGGAATCGGGTTCTATGGACGCCACGCCACTGATAGGTAGGTACTATTAACTTGCCCAGTAGCAAATTTTAATTTGCCAAACCGCATTTAACGAATGGATAAACTAGTTAAATTATTTGATACTCCATTAAGGTGCTTTGGGGTAAATTCGAACATGGGGTAATTCCGAAAATTAAGGATTTCTCGTAATTCATTGCAACAAATATTTTCTGTAACAGGCTAACACTAAATATACTAGACACGCTAATCTTGCTTCTACTAACTAATTGTATACCTCAAAAAACTTACCCCAATGCACCCGTAAGTCTTTTTATAAACTCTATAATTATGGTCTCAATTAAGACCTCAGCCAAAATTACATAAGTAATGACATCCCTCTTGGAGTTAAAAACTGTAACTTATGTTAAATTTGATCCAGATGCAAAATACCCATTGTTATCAAAATGCTTGATATACGTATACAGCAACACCTCATTTAAACTCTATTATGTTGAAACAAAAACTTTTTGACTCAATCACTGAATAAAAACCCTTTCACACCTCATCAAAATTTCTAAACGCTCGAAACCGATAGAATTTCATACAAAAACACCATATCCGTTGTCTAAGATATTTTGATTGAAAAATAAAGACCGTGTCTAAATTATAAAGAAATGCTTTCAAAGCATGTGTTCAGAGAAAAAAAACGGACTATGAAGCAAAATATTTAGTATCATAATGTAATTACTTCTAGTGCCGAAAAACCGTTTTTCTTTAATTCAATATTTAGCACAACGCGTAGATAATTAGTACATTACACAACTATGGTGGTAATATAAAGAAAGGCCGAGATCGCAGAAGTTTGCGGCCCGAGCTGCAAGCGAGGGACGTAAATATGCGATCGAGGGCTTTCTTTATTACCTCCCGTGTTGTGTACATCATTTTATGTCTACACTTGGCCATAAAGTGGCTTTTTCCGTACGCGCAGCGTGCGGAAAAAGCCACTTTATGGCCAGGTGTGGCATAAAGGGCCCTAAAGTCATGCCTTAAGTTAGGTATACCACATCTAACTTTCAAGACCATAGGTATAGGTAGGTACTAAATTTAACACTGCATATTACAAACTAGAAGAAGCCCGCAACCTTGTTTGCGGAGGTGACATAAGTCAGGTAAAAAGAATCCTATGTGTTAACCGAGGCCATAATCTACTTGTAGGTATAGCAAGTTTCATGGAAATCGGTCAAGTAGATTTAGCGTGATTCGCGCATAAATAGTCTTGTTACGACTCTATTATAATGTACAGCCCCATGTACCCTGTACTGTACTTAGTCTTTTTTGTGCAATAAAATACAAATAAAAATTGTTTATGTCAATAATAAAATTTCAAAATTTTACATTTACTTATGCTGACCCCCACACATGCCACATCTACATAATGTTTAAATACATAGGTATATACCAGTGGCGTGGCGTCAAATATACAGGGTGGGAGGGACTATACCGACATACTCCAGCCATGAATTCCTGGTGGTGTGACGAGTAAATAATGTTATATCAACATGGGTGGAATATTGTCATTTTACATTAATAGTCTTATGGAACAAAATAAATCAGTAATTTCAGCCCATTTCAATTGAAGGAAAAGTTATCAAAAAGAAAAAAAAAGATAAAATGGAAACGAAAGGTCAATTTTTTGGCCTAAAAAAAAAATAGTAAAACTATCTTAGTCACATTTATTAGGGCTTGTTACACACTTGGGAGTATTTATTTAAAAAATAATGAATATCTCTGAAAGTAAGCGTTTTTCGACTATACATCACATAACTTTTTTTACTCCTAATAGTTGTTAGAATCTATAGTTAAAGTTTGTCGGTATAGTCCCTCCCACCCTGTATTCTTATATAGCCGGAGCAGATTTGGTCCATACTTTTTCTTTTTTTCTTCAGGAGTAGTAGGTACTCCGGTCATATGCTTTAAATAGGCAAGCCGGTGGGAATCGGGTTCTATGGACGCCACGCCGCTGGTACATACATACAGATTAATGACAAAAAAAGAAAACGATATATATCCAAGTAGCTACGAAGTTAAGCTGCATACGGAAATAATTTCATAACAAAAAACCTCAAATTTAATATTGTCCAATAAACAGTAACAAAATCCCGGCATTTCCGACAAGAATCGAATTCAATCGATCCGAGCAAAAAATCTCTCGACCGCAATCGAGAAATCTCGGGGAGCCCTCGTAACCACAATTAAGGGACATTATAACGAATATCGTAACCGTTACTGCCGATTAAGTACTGAAAGGGATCAAAATGCTGACGGAAAAAACAAATCTGTTGGTGAAACAAAAGCTTTAAGTATTGTAGGAAAGGGTGATCGATTGTTGAAAAGCTGCCATTAAGCTGGGAGTAACAATTTAGTAAGTCCCCAAAGTGTCAGCAGACGGTAGTTATTATTATAATTATGACTATTTCCTTTGTAGAGATTCTCCTCTTACTTCCGGGTATTTGGAACTGACCCAATGTAGTTAAATAGCAAATTGAATTTGCTTACAACGTCATTTAATAACGTAAGTGTAATAGTTATGCCTATTGTCTATTCATACCATACTTTAATTTATTTTATTTACTCATTCTATTTAGAGGTAAAATTTAAAAACTCTATCTAAAACTCTTTAATCCATCAGTTTCGTAACAATAATTTGGTTCATGTAATATCCGACTATGTTACGTTGAAATAAAGATTACTTTAACAATATTGGTTACTTCGAGCGTATGATTTGTAGGATATTATAGCTAGCCCTTTTGTATAACTATATGGATCTATTACGTTTTGTCTAGTGTTACTTTTTTATCGGATGTGTACAGGTTGTTCCGAAACTACACGTTTACAAAAACTACATAACTGAGCAGACTAATTGATGCTTATATTATAGATAGAGAAACATTTTAATGACAGTAGGTGTCATCCAGCTTAGTTGTGTTGTTTTTGTAAACATCCCTTCAATTTAATAGAATTGTGACTGTTCTTTTGTCACACAGGTGAACCTTTTTTAAGGAATCTACCAGGTTTGTCTCAGATGATTTTTAAAGTAATGTTTTGTTCATAAAGATTCTGTAGTAAGAGTTAAATGTTTTTACTATAAAAACATTGTGATATGTACTCGGAGCATTAACTACTCTTGTTTTGTCAACAAGATCATACAGATTTCAAATAGACGTTTTATTTGAAATCTGTGTCGATTTTGACCATTTCGATTGTGAAATACTTTGCCCGAAAGTCACGCGACAGAAGAGCCAACAAATGATTTTTTCCTGATTGAAAAAAAATACTATGTACCGCGATGTGTGATGTACTATAAACAGCGATGCTCATTATCTTTTGCATATTATATTTTAAGCAACACTCAACACATATCAAGGTATTAGTTATCTAATTCAGGACTATGTTTCAAAATATTCATAGAGAGAAAAGCAATTTTGCGACTAGACTGAGATAGACTGAAATTCATAAATATTTGGAGTAAATAAGACATTTCGACCTTAGTAACTTGAGATAATTTAAATATACTATGTCAAACACGTATGTGAGAATCCTGGAGACAGAAAACTGTGTAAATTTATTTCGCATTTTGGATGGTTATTTCCGTAAGCACCCCAATATTATGTATGCATTAATATTGTTTAACATATTTCTTAACAAAATATGAAAATACAGTAAAAAAGATGACATAAAGTCAAAATAAAATTAAAATCGACCGAGAAATACGGAAGACATAAACATGTTAAAGCACTAATCAGACAGCGATTACCTACCAGTGGCGTGGCGTCCAAAGAACTCGATTCACCGGCTTGCCTAATATCAGGCAGTTGACTACTTTATTCTACAGCTCTTAAGGAAAATGTACGCCAAATCTGCACCGGCTTGCCCAAGGATGCCGGCTTACGCCACGCCACTGTTACCTACTTCGACAGAGTGATCCGATATTGACTATGACGTCATAGTACACGGCCGCCATACAATCTCCATACTATATTCTGTTTTGCTAGAAAGAGATAGAGATAAATCTTTGTTATCATATATTATTTTTTTCCCGTACACGAGACAATGGTGTCTCGGCCCTTTGGGAGGCGTGCGCGGAGCCGAAGCCAACGCGTAGAGGCCCTTTCGACAATTTAATGAGAGGCAAAGTGTACACCCAGCGGATGCTGTCCCTGCCCGTGTCACGACGCACGCAGAGACAGCCCCCGCCAGATGCAAGGACTATTGTTGATTGATGGAATCTAACTCTACTGGGTTATGGTAGTGGAAATATGGACTGGATTGAGACATGATGGCGTCTGTCAGGAAAAGTGTCTCATGGCTTTCGTGGCACTGACAGACTGTGACTTGCCCTCCGCTGATGGGCCCCTGTTAAATAAATAGCGACATTATGAGCAATGGCCTAGCTAGGGGCAACACCAGTGCCGAGGGCTGCAGGGTGTCGAGAGGTGTGCTGCGCTTTCTCCGAGGGTACTCGCGGCGTTATGCCTTTTATCACTTCCACGCCTGGAGCATATAGCTCTCGCGACTCCACTCTGGACGGCCGGTTAAGGCAAGCCAGAGGCGGAGGTCCTTTCACTAAATCCCATGACCCTCCCTAAGGACCCCCCGGAGCACTCGGGTACGTGGGGTCGCTACTCCCCAACAGCTCGCCACAAGCTGCCCTGCGTTACTATTTTTATTATTATAGTTCTAGTTATTCGAAAAATATTTTTTTCCTTCTATTTCTTATATGAATGAGCTTTTATTAAAGTACCTATAAATAAAAAATATCATGCATATTCCCTATTACTTGGGAAAAAGTAGAGGATGAGAAATCACCATCACCCCGTAGCGCGACAGAAGCAGCTATCAGCAACCGGCAAGTCATGGCGATTCGTCGCGCCGCCGTGCTGCGCCCGGTTTTTACCGACGGCCGCAAAAAGCCTGCTCTATATCCAGTCGATGCCAACTAACACAATACACATGAATTATATCTATACAATTACTATACATATCTTCGACAATTATACTTTTATTAAAAATACTGCTCAGCAGTTCGCGTCTTTATTTTAATTTATATGAGTCCTTTCTATAAAAAACTCATTAGAGACTAAATTCGTCATTGATATCAAAAATACAGTCGAGTTCATTTACATCATCTACGCACTTACAGGGACTAGAATATCTGAACACGACCCTGTTGTCAGGAGCATAAAAGCGTGTTCAGATATTTTTGTTCTTTTATATGTGTAGATGTAAAATGAACTCGACTGTACAATAAACCCTCTTCTTGTTTTTTCAGTTAGGCATCTAAAAGAATTCTGTTTGAATAGGAAAGAAATGGAATTCATGGGCCGACAAATTGAGACTAATACTTATTCTTTAAAAGTTGCTAAAAATATTCATCTTCTATTTATATGAACATGTTTTCTAAAATCGTCGCCAGAATGTTAAATAACGTGAAAAACAAATTTATTTGAGAAGTGATAAAGTTACGTAAACGTTGTACAGTAGAAATCCAAAATATAAGCTTACTGCAATAATTAAGTTCCTCGTGAAAGTACTAAGCATAGGTACCTATCTGAAATTCTGCATTCATATTAAAAAAAAAACAACAAATCGTAAGCGATTTCACTCCATTGCGCTAAAAGAAATACGTCAAAATCGAATCTCAATTCAAATAACAGTTTTTTTTAAAACCAAATCGATTATTAACCGTTATTTGAAAACGAACAAATGTATTAAAAAAGGATCGATTTTTTAAAAAAACATGGCGGCCGTCTGCGGTTTAAGAGAATTTTATTGCGGGTTATTTTTGTAATGTAGAATTAATGTTCTGTTACCGATGGTTGCACTTGATTGCAGATTGAAGAAAGTATTGCATATGCTTAAAAAAATATTTATATATATTTTCATGATTTCGTGTTTCAACAGAATATTTATAGATGCCACGTTTGGAGGGTATTAATTAAGTATAAGATTTTTGTATTTTATTTTGCATTTGAGCTTAAAACTTGACGAATCAACTTCTAATATTGAATTTATTATTTAAGTATCTTTGCTTTAGAGTAGGTAATGGTAGTTTTAGACTATTGCATCTACGGAGTACTGTGTATAGAAATAAGTTCCCACTCTTATTTCTATAAAAACTAAGTAAAAATGTTCCAAATAAGACTCCAATTTCGCAAAATACAAGCCATTCTTCAATTTAATAGACATTCCTCTGTACAGTGGCAATCGATCACGACGGACAGTCCGGATTAACTGCGGGACAAGTGTCCCGAAAATGATCAATTATTTCCCCTTTACCTCATCAGGAGCTGACCCCAGCTTGTTTTAATTCCTTCTTTTGGGGTTGAGAGTGACCAGACGATCGGGGTTATTTGAGACTTAAGATGTGTCGTCGATATGTTGCAGGATTACTTATAGTTGGAAATATTGTGTGTAGGTAGCTAAAGTATGCAAAGTCTTATGTTGTAAAAGTACTTCATGTACTTATTCAATCTGTCATTTCGGATTTAGGGGCCATCCATATATTACATCACATGCATAGGGTGGAGGGGGTCTAGCCAAATGTCTAAAAATCTGATAAATCGTGTGGCGTAATTTGTGGATGATCTCTTAAGCATTGCATAGACTTCTCTTTTGAAGATTTGAAGTAAATCTAAACAAACAAAATGTACCAAAACCCAATGGTTCCACTGAAGCAACAACTAGACAAAAATTGGCAAAAATGTCCGCCCGGAGCGCAATCAAGCGTCCCTCCGATTATTGCAAATAACTATTATTTCCTTCGCCTTTCAATTGCCGCTCAATGCAGCCTTTGTATTGCTAATTCGGCTAGTTTTGTTTAGTTGCGAATGTGTCTGTCACTGCCTGGGATCGATACATGTAAAGAGAATAAGTGAGCTACATCAATTCATTGTCATTCAAGTTTTAACCGTTAAAACAAAATCAACAGACCCCCATTACTGTGTTCAATCATTTTACGGTTATTAAATTATTGATTTCAAAATAAGTTGCAGATATTAAGTCTGCTATATATCTCAATAATGGAACTCGATCGCTTTGTAAAACGTACCTATTTTATGTTGTATAAATAAAAGTAAGCTTTGTAGTAGTTATGCCAAAAAGTAACCACAGATGCTACTAAAGACAATGGCAAATGATTCAAACGATGGCTTACAGCCCCAAAAAAGGGATATCAAAGAAAAATGGAATCCAATCCGTGCACGATAATATTAATACAAACATTTTTCCATCTGACAGTGTAAGGGCCCTCTATTTTATTCATCAAATCTCCATCCTTAAAGCTGGGCAATCTTTATGAATGAAACAATTTTCCAGTTGCGAGCCAGGCAATTTGCTGGCATCATTAGTCATCGCCGTATCGACGCGTCTAGCGGATTGGTCATTTTTTGTCCGTAAAGCTGGATAGCTGCCCACTGGGGTGTGTTAGCTATCGAGGGATGAATACACCATATTCTTACTACGGCATTTGGTTTGAAATATACACTTTATTTGCACGGTACATGGTTGGTTTTTATAAATGCTAACGTATCTAGATATGAGTTTAACAAAGTAATGCTTTGGAATGTTACATCAATTGTTTGAATAATTCGTTCTTACAAGAGGGTATTTTTTGTGTCGATGTATTAAATTGATGGGCATTCTTCTGAGGCGCTAAGTATGCAGTTAATGCAAATTAATTCCTGCGTGTGTTGGTAATGTATGTTTACTAATTAATTGACGTATTTGTATGAATGGAATGTGTGGCTCTGTACCTATACTTTGTCACTTCATAAATTCAATATACCTGCGTAAATTCATATCGTACTTTTTAGTAAACTTTGAAAAATAAACATACAAAAACCGAGTTACCGACACGAAAAGGCATCTTAAGTCAGACTTTTAACATGCAGTTAATATGCTGTGTTAGGTTTAAGTTTTTTATGATCGTTTTTGGAAAGTAATTTTTTGGTCAGCCGTTATTAAAATTGATCCGCAAAAAAAAAATAAGCAATTAAATCATTTGGGCAGCATACAAAGATTTAGAGTACTGTGGGCAGAGCGAAACAGACCACGTGACGCGAGCAGCCAATCGTGGGCGTGTTTGTTTTGTCATTCGGTGACTGTCAGCTGTCAGTGTCAAGTAGCAGTGTTTATCAATTATCAGTGATTTTTACCGTATTGCTATTTTTGAAGATACTACTTACTATAAAATGTAAAAAGCCTGCGAAAGTCCGAATCTAGGGCTCTCGCTGGTTAGGACGCGTGCCGACACTGCGCGTTCTAGAGTGTTTTTATAGAGCCGGAGGCGCAGAGGGAGAGCAGCCCTCGCCCTTCTCTCCCTCGCACTTCGCTCGGCTCCGCAGCTTCGGCTTGTTGGTCGCCTTCGGCGACCAGCCTCAGCCACTCGCCTCACTCGTTCCCGCGCTTCGTCATGCAAGGGCGGAAGGGCTGCTGTTCCCGCAGCGCCGGAGATACGGAAAGTCAACTTTTTCAACTTTGAAGTCTAATATCTCGGTTATTTTTGATTTCAGAGAAAAGTTTTTTCCATAAAACATGCTTATTTTAGCGAATTCTATACGATAAAATAATAATAAATAGGTGTTATAATGACACCAACATCCATCAAAAATTTTACGTCTTAAAAATTTGTCAACTTGAAGTCGAATATCTCGGACATTTTTTATTTTAGAAATAGAAGTTTTTCTCATAAAATATGCTTATTTTATTGTAAACTCGAAAATTTTATTTAGATGTGCCCTTTTGCGTTATTGCGGCAGAATAGTAAAGTTGCGCCCATTTTGTGCATGCCAATTAGGTTTTATTGCACCTTTCATTTTGATGAACAAAATGAAATATTTTGCTTACCTACTGATTGCTTAACAAAATTTGATTAACCGTAGATCACTTAATGCAGCTCAAATATTTCATTTGCTGACCAAAATAATTTAGAGCAGTTCAGTATATCATTAATTGCAGCCTGATTTATAAATGTTTGCTAACCATAAGTTGCTTACCAACTAGCTATTTTGGCTGACCAAATACATATTTCTGCTGACCAAAATATGAATATTTTGCTGATCGATTAAATGATACCCATAGTTTTTTGGTGCGCAATAAACAATTATTGTACTGTATTGTACTTACAGAATAAGTTTAAATAACTTATTATATGAAATATTAAGATCGAACCTCTCGTTTGATTTTTCTGAAATCAATGAATTGCTAAAATAATCTATTATCAAATGGTAACTGTCTTTATCACCTTAACCTAAGACAAACTCATTCAATCAACGCCCATTGGTATTCCTCTCCCGTTTGAAACGAAAATTGGATATGACGTGATTATTAGCGTCCGCCTAAAGAGCGCAATTTGCCCAATCGCCCGTCCCTCGGGTCCACTGCGTTATTTATTTTTGTCCAGAATTTTGTCCAGGGCGGCTCGCGCTGCACCACTGGGCAGTAAATCATGATTTTTCTGGAGAAATAAACAGAGACGTAAGAAAAGTTTTGTTTGTAAGTCATTGTAACTTATCTCGTATTTTTAATTAAATAAAGAAATCTGACATTACCTACTTTGACAGTTGTCGACTTGTCGTAATAAATATTTCGGTATGTTTTAGACATTATTTCATTAAAGCATGACTGAGAAAATGTAAACACCGAAATTAAGGTACGAGTACTAACTTTATTACGTATACGCTCGCGTGATCGATAAAAGAAAAACTCACTTTAATAACGGGTAACCCAGGTTAAATCTTCTACAAGAATGTGACCAGAAATGAATAAAGCGACAGTCCTATTACTCTTACTTTTACATTAACTTCGAACCGAATCTAAGTAAAGGTCACGACTTCAGCTAATGTCAAATGTCGACTATGACATTGTCACTTTAACGTGATAGGTGTCGAGTACCGTATACCAAGGGATTAAGGGTTGTTATCGCGTGTCTGGGCTGTCACTGTGACCTGGTAAATCGAATGTCCACTGCGAAGGTGTAACGATGACTGGGTGATTTTGATACTTTACACTCAATTTCGCAAGTCATAATATAGATATTGATAAGTTTTCAGTCACTGTCAGATGTTAGGTAGGTGATTATATTGTATGAGGACAAATTTTCAAAGTTATTGAACAATTAATGCTTGTATTTATTATTACTCATACGAATTTAGTAAGTTCCGTAATAATTGCTTCAAACCGAAAATTAAACGGGCAATATCATGAAAATTAACTTGACTGCTTCATAAGTTCATAACGCAAAATATACTTGACAACATAAAACTTGCAGCTAAAAATGATATTGGAAAACTAATACCTACTTAATTCCTAAGAGTTTTTGAGACCAAGTACTAAGACCGTTAAATCCTCTCCTAAATAATCAGTCGTCTCCCGGGACGGTTTACTCGAGATGAGCTTAATATGACTCGGCAAATTCTGGAGGGCTGCCGAAGATGCCCGATGTGCCGCGGAAACGCCCGAATGCGACCTGTGGGGTAGTTTTGAAACGGTTATTGTCCGAAGTGTTAGTAGAGGCGATTTATCCAATGTTTAGGTCAGTTGAATTTCATTGAAATTTATTTTTTGCTTAGTGTGTCTAATGTCTACTTTCATTAACATACCTCAAGTTCAGCTAAAAGCTAATGGTATAATAGCATTAATAGTACATTACACAACTAGGGTGGTAATACAAAGAAAGGCCGAGATCGCAGATGTTTGCGGCCCGAGCCGCAGGCGAGGGACTTAAATATGCGGTCGAGGGCTTTCTTTATTACCTCCCGTGTTTTGTACATAATTTTTCTCAAACATGGCATGAAATGTTGACATTGCGTGCCTAAAAATAGGCCGCAAAGTACCTCGTTTCCGGTGCGGCTTGACACTTGGCACGTAATGGAATTTCATACTTGTATTTTTTTTTAATTTCCATTCCACATTTATTTGGGCCACAGCATCACGGCATTCAGCCATTAAAAAAACGATTTTGCGATATTTTGCAGTTTTATTTATTTAAAATTGACATGAACATAACAAATAACACATTATAAACAATTTCCAATTAGGTATTATAAATTGCAAACTAAACCACAAGAATACACAATTAAAATATTTCATCTAAATATTCGCGGTAAAAATGTAAACTGAAACAGCTTTTGGTTTCCGAACGTGACTTAACATTTGTATTGTCTATGGATATAATATGTCACTAACGTCACTTTCTGATAGAAAGTTTCTGATAAAATAATATTTAAAGTAAGGATATTAGTAAGTTTATTTATTTCATTGCATATTTGACAAAAGCACTATACATACCTCTGCGTGAAAAAGGGTTGCCAGCCTCGTAACTATCTGGCCTCGCTTTCGCTCGGACATCTATATTAACTCCGCCGGCAATCCCTTACTTCCCGGCCTCTGCGGTAATGCACCATTATTTAAAAAATAAATTGTGACTATGAAATTTATTTTGACAACCCTATGAGCGGAACTCTTCACGCCAGGGGTCAAAATTATCCAGTTTTATTAGAACCTTTGAAGTGCACTGGACTAGTCACTACACGGTTCTAGATATTTTGGTGTCTCCATCTTCATACTCATGGTGAATCAGTGGCAGGGTTAAATTTTAAATTAGATATAAAGGTGTACATGATAAAGGTAATGACACAGCTAATATGTACTTATACCTGATATCACTAGTACTTGTAAATGATCTTTTTATGCTTCTATTTTACTATAAATTACGATAAAATGAGATAATAACTGTACTAAATAACTATCTAAGTAACTAAATTTGTTCCTAAGTTCTCAAAAGTACTCCAAACGATTAGCCAATTCACTGATACTGAATATTAAAAATCACATCACAGCACACTAATATTATAACTTATGTCCTAATACTCCTAATGGACGTCTCACCGGCCTTAGGGACATATATGTAGTACACACAGTAGGCAAATAAATGATATTCTGATTCTGATTCTGATAATATTATAAATGTGAAAGTTTGTGAAAATGTATGGATATTTGGATGTTTGTTACTAAATAACAGGGTAATAACTGGATGGATTAAGCTGAAATTTGGCATGCAGGTAAACCAAGTCCTGGATTGAAAAATAGCATACCCTTGGGACAGTAACGGCAACAACGTGGGTGAAACCTAGCTAGTAAGCAATAAGGTAGACGTCGGAGTGCTAGACACTGTCCTAGTAGTTATCATCTTAAATGTTAAGTCATTAGCAATAGAAGTGACAGCAGGGTGTCAATATTTGGGCATTAGTATGTCAATTACTAGGCCGTTTACTTTAATTAAATAATCACGTTAAGAAATAAAGTAAGGTAAACAATAGTAAAAGCAAACTCCAATTTAGGTACTGTTACGTAGGTAAACCCAAAATCCCTTAATCTCACCCATCGTTTCTGTCTCTCGATCATATTTCTCTAATGAAATATACATATTTCAGCAATAACCCAGCGCATTAAGCGTTAATAAGCCCGTCTCGGCGACACGTCTAATCATGGCGGACAATGCTTGTATCAATAATCAGTAATAAGGCGATGACGTTTCATTTCCGACACCGCCCCTCCTATAATCCCCCTTTGTATAAATATCACGATATTTGGAGCTAATGTGAGAAAGCTATTTTGTAGGAAAACTGACAAAACAGTATAAAAGTGTGATCTTATGAAATTCATTCATATTTTAATAGTTTTTATAGGTTACGCAATTATAAATAAAGCTGTGGAAACTATTTAAATATGAGTGCAAACCGCGAGAGTTTAAAGAAAAATAAAGTTCATAGTCAATTTTTTTCTCTGCAAGTAAAAATGTTACAAATAAATATTTAAGATATCTCATTTAGTGATATGCCATTCTTAATATTTCTGGGTTAAGTTCCAAGTTGTTTTCCCGAAGTGGGAATAGGTAACCTATTTTGTATGATTCGATATTTAAAAAAATATGGGTGGTATGACATTTCTGGTTCATCCCTCAAACGTATTGAAAAGGGCGGTTTAAATGTTTCGTTCGAAACATTCAGAAATAATTGTATAATCTAACTTTTCCGGATTACAAGAATGGATTACCAGGTAATTCGTTTTTTTTTTACCTGTATTACCAGGTTTATAAAAAGGATATCGAAAACAGATCTGTTCTTAATATGAGTACCTCCTTAAAAAGTGACAGTGCAAAAGTGCATGCAGATCATTTGATCCACCGGCACTGTCCGGTGTCCCCCGGGAGGGATGGCTGACTAAACACCAAGGGTTTTACCAACTACCCTCCGAGGGTGTCGATTTCTCTTTGAGAACTCTTGGATCGTGACGGACTTTTAAACTTGTTTAACACCTTTCTGTGGGGAGTTTTGGGAGAATAAGATCTGAAAATATTTTCAGTGGACTTTTTACTCAAAGGCGTAGTTGTAGTGTTCCACATAAGACTCCGAAATTAAAGCCAAAGAAATTGTATTTAGATTATTTAAAAAAACTCGCTTGTACCTCGTCTGCTGACATTACAAGAGACGCCACTATAGTTGGCAAGTAACAAAAAGTACTTCAAAAACAAGATCAATATAATGTCTTATTTTTATTCTCAACACCAAAGGCCGTCTAAAAATATAAAACCGTCTTATAACCCTATTATTAATATCACAGAATTATTACATAAATATATTATTATCGACTACTTATAATACGGATAAGTGGGTCCTTATTGCTGACAACCACTTGAGGAGACAATATGGCGTGTCATATTTGTCACGTTCAAAAAGGGGTGACAAATTTATATCCCATACTTGTACGACAGTTTGTTATACTTTTTAGTGAAAGTAGTTCTTGAAAAACGGTATTTTTTCTAATGTTAATTTAAGTACCTATAGTACTTATTTGACAAATGGCTAAATGTTTAAATAAATGAAGTGTCGCTACTAATACTTCCCATACTTACCATTGATCATTATTGCAGATTGAGAGTAATCTGATCTCATGATTGATGGACCTACCCATTGATTTAGATGCGTAGTCCATCCAATTGCGTCATAGACAACCAATACTCGGAATAAGACATTACATAATATGCTACTCCATTATGGCCAATTTACCAACCGATATTTAACGAAAATTTGCAAAATGAAAACTAATATTTTGTCATGAAAGTATTCGTTCTTCGCTAAGGTTGAATCCGTTCAAGCGTGTCATATATCGATACCTTTAGACTCAAAGGGCGTAAACGCCGCAGGTTCTAATGCGTTTACGCGCTTTGAGTCTAAACTAAAGGTATCGATATATTATTATTGTATTGTTATGTCCCTTGTTTCTCCGAGACTGTTCCGCTAGCAAAAACGCTGGAAAGTCTTCTTTACAGCCCTTTTTATCATAGAAACTCAAACACCTCGACAATAATCCTTTCTAAGCGGTATCTTTTTATCAACCATTTATATCAATAAACTGCAACCGCAGCAGCACAATGTTTTGATTGCGACCCATTGAGGCGTGAATGCTCTGAAATTCCCAGGGACACCCTTTGCGCCGTATTAACCTCAAAGGTGTGACCTTTCTAGCCCTTATAATAAGCACATTGACAGATCTTTGCTACCTGTGCTGCTGAGGTTAATAAGGACTTATCAGTCACTGAAGCTTTCATACACTTGTGTCGTTTCTATATATTGTAGCGCTAATCTCTTGTAATGAAATGTTTGAAAGTATTATTCGGCAGATGCGGGTTGTTGAATTTCGCTTCAATGACGTACCTATTGGTTATATTTTTGCGATTAAACTGGGACTCATGGAATAATAATTAAAAACAAAGTCAAAAGAAGTTTTCCATTCGATAGGTTATACGTTACACCTAGGTACTACTTAATTTAGTTTGTAGTTTAGTTAGACAATAATACTTTGCTATTGTAATCATACATTTATTATCTACTGACCATAGCACTAAAAGAACAATCTTATTGAAATTCGTTGATGCATAGATATTCAAAATTATTCGCAAAAAAACTACTGCAGGTTTTCAAAGCACTATACCTATGTAAGTCTAATGTAACCGTCATCGCCAATCGTCATAAGTGCATACGTAGATCTCTCGGGAACGCTAATTCCCGGGGACTCAATTTGCCCGGGCACATTAACCGTAGCGACACTATGCCGGAGTTCCCCGCTTTTTTACGATGCCCGTGCGTTCGAATTTTTTCCGTTCCATTTTCAATTTGCAAAGGAAAATTCCTTTCTTGGCTACTGTTTAACGAATTTCAACTCTGTTGCGAACTACGAAGGTTTTGTTTCGTATGTAGGTAGTGTGGTTTTACGTTATTTTATTACCAAAGTCTACCAATCATCACTGACCGGTTCTTAGCACATGAAAGGTTTGTTAAATGAATCTTATGTCTGAGATGGACGGTTGGTTTTCGCTTGCGGGTTTTAAGGGTAAGTTTCAGTAGGGGGTCAAGGCGTTAGTGTAGTATTGCGGGTTCGATTCCCAGGTGTACTGGGCGTCGGGACACGTACGTGCACACTTAAAGACAGACACTTCTAAGATGAAGGGAGGTCCGTCATAAAAATTGGACGGAACAAAAATAAAGGGGACGCTATTTGGGCTTGATTTATTTTACGTTTAGGTAAGAGACAATGCTGCCAGACTTGACCAAAATAATTGTACAAGCACATAAATCACTAATATAAGAATATATTACACGTAACACAAATTTTCAGTTGAAGCTTATTTATTGATAACATTGCTTGCTTATACATGAAGCAATCGCTTATTATTAGGGACCGGATTTGAAGTAGCGATCTCAATATTAATATGGATATGACTGGTAGAATTTATTATTTTTTCTACACACAGAAATAATGTAACTTATCGGAACAAAAAAGGAAAATCCTTTCTGGGAGCTTTTGTAAATATTGGGCAAAAATTATGGTGATAATAAATAAAAACATAGTTTGTAAATTTTTGAAATAAGTAGTTTATTTTTTTAAGTTCTTCTTCTTTAATATTTCTTCTGCACAATGCACAGTAAAAATTAAGACCTTATATAACCAACATGACATGTATTTAACAAATTACACTAGTCATATCCATATTAATATTGAGATTGCTACTTCAAATCCGGTCTCTACTTATTATGATATTCCATCGCACAAAGCAAAAAAAAATCAAAATTAAAATCCATATTAACTTAAAAATGTATGTACAAAAATAAATATTTGAAACTCTCCCTTGAAAATAAATTTGTACACAATTAAATACGTATTTGTTAATTAATAACGCATTACAAAATTGTAATAAATGTAACATGACACAATATTTGAATTATTGAAACCACTGAGTAGAAAACAAATAGGTACATTTCCCTTTAAAAAGAAACTCAGTTTGAAAATAGAACACGAGTTCGAAAATGGAGGTGTCCCGTACGGCGGGGCTACTTATCCATTTAGCTGTAAACGGACAGAATGCGTCATAAAAGCCGTTACGGGCGCGGAGTGGAAAACGGAATCACTGTTCTATTAGTTCCATTTCCGAACGTGTATTCCGTTTTTGAATTTGGAGTATTTTTGTTTTTTTTTTCTATGTTTCCAAGACGAACGAATGAATGTAAGGAACGTTAAGGATTCAAAGTATTTACTTATTCTAAAGGTATAAATGTTCGAATTCAGCTTTAATATGTTAACGAAGTTTAATAAGTTAGCTGACCAGTTGTCGCCTTGAGAAAAGGGGCTGTCTATATCGTACGTATATGACTTCATTTTATTCTGAAATATAAGATTGATCCAAACTAGCCAATTTCATCAGCGAACCGACAGGGCAGCTGCTATCATAACAAACTGAAGCCAATCTGGTCGCAGCAATTACGTAAGCGAGTAACCGATAACGGTTGGCCGAAGAAAATGGCTCGTGTGAAACCAATTTAAATTCGCAAAATATCTGTCAGAACAGAAATGTCAAAATGTTTTATTTTTTTAATTATCGGCGAATGGTCATGCATTTCTAAAAAAGTTTGTACAAAAATTTGTATGGACACGTGTCACAAAAATCATTAATGTTCTTATTTTGTTATAGAGTTTTTTTCATGATACCAATATTGATTAATTTTCATAATTATTAAGATTCTATCGGGAATATTTTTCCTAAGTATCCTAATTAATCAAGAAAACATCAACTAATAATAAATAATCATTAAAATATTGGTAACAAAATAGGAATCAATTAAGGATTCGCTAATTAATGTACAAACTTTTTTAGAAATGCACATTTAGTAGAGCCAGTTGTATGTTTAGTACCCTAAACATTTATTTTAGCCGTCTTTTTAACGTTTATATTATGGTAAGAATAAATGAATGTGAAATAAAAATTAAGTAAACAAGGCACATTGATTGACTAGTAATTAAAGAGGTTTCCTAGTGATAGTTTCAATTATGCCTACAAACATACATACAGGGGTGCTTAACTCACAGCAGCTCTGATGTTAGAACCTATTTTTTGTGTTCAAATATGTAGGACAAAAATCGAAGTAAATGATCATATGAAAACATATTACAATTTGAATTGTTTTCTTACATCACAAGACATCAATAATTCAAGAACGCTAAAGAAAATAACTAAACCAAAAAGAAAACAGTTTTATTACTATTGCATTTTTTATTGTAAAGGGATTAAGCTCCATTTAAGGGAATTAAGGATAAGTCCCCCTCAGCCAGGGGCGGTCAACCCTCGGTCAGTTTAAAGTTATTTTAAACAATCTAATGCTTTACCCTTATGGTATTGGAATGGTTAGGGCGGGCGCACACGATCAATTGTGCTGCAATGTAGAGAAAATTTGCGCAAAGGAATCACAGATATAGATAATAGTAGAATAGATTAAATACCTAATACTGTACAATACAATACTCTTTATTGCTTCCAAATTTCGAAGATCCTTGAATAAACAAACATTATAAAAACTAAATAATCCTGACTAAATTTATATTCATACCTCGTTCCATAAAATATTCAGTTTTCTCACCATTAAAATTGAAAGGGATGTACAAAATGTCGTAAGCAACAGAACAGGTACCGGCACTTTTATAATTTTCTATTCGTCGTTGCACATTTATACAGTCGTATACTAAATATTTTATTAGAAGAGAAAAATTTAAAAAGACGGCTCTCCAATGGCCAGGCGCACTACCAATTGTGCCACCGAAAAGATACGCCCGAGTCATCCAATTTCTCAACCAGTCTCTTGTTATTTTTTCATTAGCACACTCTAACGCAACGCTATTCTAAATATTTTACTAGAAGACAAAAATTGAAAATATATACGTCGCGGACAGGATTCGTATACTAGTCGTCCTCGTGCGTACGCCCTTACACTGGCCATTCGGTCTATCATTAAATCAAGCACAACCGATGTTGGGCTATCACGGCCATCTTGCAGGAAAGGGCTTTTTACCTTTAAAGAGTTATTAGTCCCTGAACAGCACTCCCGGCGTGATAAGAGAATTTAGTACTTTGGAAACGCTGATAAAGAAAGCTTAGAAAAACAATATCAAGAATAATGAAATATTTGTTCCCTTACCTAAATTAGCGCTAAAATATCTGAACAGCTTAAGATATTTTTTATTTCAAATATTTCGAGTGGTTTCAAATATTATTTCAGGTAGGTACTTAATTGTAATTTGTCAACATAATGCTCAAACCTGATAGAGACCGCGGAAGGATGAATATTTAAATAACAAAATCTTGAATTGAATTAAATGCATGGTTTAACATTAACTAAAAAAATATATTAATATTATTTATTTGCAGGAGACAGAATAAATATGAATTCGGTATTTTAATTAAGGGTCCATTGTAATTTATTTTGTTTTTGGTATGCAATGAAGACCACTGTAAAACCTTAGCAATATTGTGTTATTTTTATAGACACAATATTTAACATCATTTACCTATGATCCGATGCAAATAAAGTATTTCCCAATACAATAGAATTCGAATTTCAAAATACATTCGAAGTTTTCACAGCAGCAAATTCGGAGTCGGTGGCTAAAAAAATCACATGTAAACTTTACCTACAGCAGCACAATACTTTCCATATTCGAGTTTAGCACTTTCAGCAAATGACTACCTTTTACTACCAGACAATCAACGCAAACTATTCAGCATTAGACCGCATCAGCTGAAAGTTTACAGTAGAGTAGTTCACAATTTCGCTGTCAATTTCGTCTCCAGTATTATTCGACCCGTGAATAACAGTTCGTAATCGGGGATCAAAATCAGTGAACCTACCGAAAAACTCCATGAAAACATCTACTTTTTGTCGCTTACGTAACGTTATGGTAGTTAGTTACCCTAATAAAACTTATTAGCTACTAAGAAACACTATCGATTTTAAAGCTATGGTATGATGATATTAATATACCTTACCTTAAAGAATCATGATGTTTTTGTATTAGTTTATATTTTTATTTTTTAAAGCGGGTAAATTACACCACATTTTTATGTTACATAATAGTATATCTATATATGTTATACCGATGTTCAGTTTCCTAATTTTACATGTCAAAAGTATTGAAAAGGTAGTGTTGCTTTTACGTTAACGTTTCGAAATGCGTCTTCGCTCGTCTCTTCGACTTTGACACCTGTTTGTTTGTTGTTTGTCTGTTGAGCAGCATGACATCCGATTACGAAATGATATTTCTAGTTCTCAGGTCAAATTATATTAGGTATGAAACTGACGGTGGAGTTGTGAATTATCCTGCTGGGGTGCTAACCGTTGGTCGCCGTTTACAGGGGTTCTAACCGTTGGTCCGTTTACGATCGAACGCCATTACGAAGCCAACTTTATTGACCTTACTCAGGTCATCCCCGAATGGATGGTTTTATGTCGTCTTCGAGTACCCAAATAGCCTTGGAGCTTCCAAATGCGTGGATAACTCTAGACTGTTTATTAGCTGTCGTTGAGTGTCAGCTCCAATCTATCCAACTACCGAATTGTGCATTTTAACTAAAATTTCATAAAATTACTGAACATCTTATTAAAATTACTGGGAACTCGTCGCATGGTCTGAAATTGTGTGTCCTATTGTAATGTTTGGTTGAATTATCGTTTGGTCAAAAATATCTTTCGCTGGAAATTAATCTCGGTTTTTTTTACAATACTCGCTTAGATTAGGTTAGGTTAGGGTGCCATCTACCGATTATGAAGTGTGAAATTACGTGTTGTAGGTAGATTGTGTAACTCATCGTTGTTTTTCAAATAGGCCAATTAAACACCAGCAATAGAAATTAAAGAAAGGAGCCAATAAGATTGTAGAAAATTATTAAATTGATAACTTTGGTTTCATTAGTATTTGTAATACGAATGTATCATTGGAGGTGTCTAAACTTTCTAAAACCTAACATTTGAATATTCTGTATTCAAAACGTCATTATGCCATATTTTAACCCTAATTTTCGCTCATTATTTGAGTACATCTTTGCTCATTCGAAATACCAACATAAACCCTAAACTTCATAAAACGTAAATTAAACTTTAACGGCTGAGAATGTAAAGAATTCCATCAGCTCGGTATAAAAATGCAAATGTTTATTTATACGTAGCTATGCCGGTGATCATTAGTGGGAGGAGCGGGCGGGGCCACTCCCACCTGGAGGAGTTTCAGGATACACCACGACTGCCGAGAGGCGGCCAGAGGTGTTGACACTTAAAAATTAGATTCATTAACTCGTCAAATAAAAATGTACCCGTTACCTACAAAGTTGCTGCAAGGTGTTGCATAGCAGTTTTTGTGCACTGCTTATACCCAGTGTAGGCTCGGTCCGCTAATAATTACCATTACTACGCTACTCCCTCCTAATTTGATTTCTCAGATGCATCTATGTTAGGTAGAAATTGACTCGCCGTGAATAGCTTACACGAGTTTTTTAATGAAAATTTTTAGAGCTGGGCTAGTAAAAGTGATCATAAGCCTTACTTCTTAAATGAGTCAAATCATTTCTTAGCTCGTTGCGATGTTGTTTCTTTAATTATTGACAATTTTTCCAAGAATCAGTTCACTTGACTTTACAGTAGATAGAACTACATCACAGAAGAAACTAAAATAGCGATATAATTCTAAAAAAACTCTTGCTAGTGGTAAGACATAATATCTGATGCTTAATATTGATACACGACATTTACATCCCCTACAGTTTGGAATCCGATGCCATTTTAGACAAATTTCTATGGCATTATGGTGGTTCTATGGTATTAAGTAGGCAGATTGTTTTTCATTCTAATTTAAATAGCTCTCGAACTACAACAACATGTATTGTTATTATATTTTTTCACATGCATAATTATAGTCTACAACTTTTTCACCAGAGGCCACCACCAAATCTAACCTACCCCTTTCTTTCCAGCATTCTCGAACTGCGGAAAGAGAAAAGCCGAGACGCGGCGAGATCTCGTCGCGGCAAGGAGAACTACGAGTTCTACGAGCTGGCGAAGATGCTGCCGCTACCAGCGGCCATCACCAGCCAGCTCGACAAGGCCTCCATCATCAGGCTCACCATCAGCTACCTGAAGCTACGGGACTTCTCCGGTCACGGGGATCCGCCGTGGAGTAGAGACCCGCCGCCTACTAGTAAGACTCTTAAAGGTTAGTTTTAAGACAAGCATTTGACCACGGTCTCACCTAGGGCTGCCACAACTGATGTCTCTTACTCGCGTTGAATCTCTTTCTTTTCTTTATCTCGTATGGGTCAAACGAGCGGAGGAGCCACTTGATTGAAATTGATCATCGTTCATGATATATGCAACACTGAAGGAGCTGCTAATCCGTCGTTGCCGACCTTTGAGAGCGTCGCTTGAATAATCCCATGTCATACATAGTGAGAACACCTCAGTGTTTTAAGAATGTATCATATGTCGTGAGTTGTATAGGGAGTTCGTTTCGTGCCTGCCCACTCGCGATTGTGTTTTTGGGCTACCAAGCAAACAGAAAATCGTGATGGACTTCGTTCTTTTCTATCTCAATATGGGATAAAGAGATGATGGTGACAAGAGAACCGGTCAGTTGTGCTAGCCCTTTTGAACATGATGATGTTGGTGATAGATCATGCTGCTGATAGGGCACCCTTGGCTTGAACAGGTGCAACAAAACAGAAAACGATTGCGGGATGCTTTCAGTCTACGCCTTAGTGATCCAACGGAACGCAGTAAACAAACCTGTTAGATAGACACTGTAAAAAACAAAGATTATTTGGAGGAATAAAACAATAAAAACTGTGCCTATAGCTGGAGTAATACATAAGATGTTCTTTAATAAGCATTTTCGAGCTCAAATAGGGCGCCCTTACTTGAAAATAAGAAGAGGAAGGAAACATGCGTCCAGATCCTATTTTATAGTTTTAGTTACTGACAATATTTATATTTTTTCCATACTGCAATATAAAAATAACCTAGGGCTACTAAAAACCACTATTATAAACCTTGCTACATCATCAAAAAACCATATGCCCTAGCTCGGCTCGCCAGCCCTAACGCCGTTCAAAATGGAGTCGGTTTAAAATAACGGGAGGGTCTGCAAATCAGATTTGCCTTCGTCAAGTCATTGTCGCGCTAACCACGTTACCCGCCCCTGTAGCGTCGGCAAAACAAGTTTATTGCTGTCTGTCTCATTGTAGTTAAAGTACCGACAGTTGAAGTGTCTGTTACTTACTTTATAGTACCTAGAGGTAGCCGTGGTGTTAGTAGAAATTCATACAAATTGATTAATAAAAAATGCGACTGTAGCTAACGTGTTAAGTTCTTAAATATGCACGCAATCTACTAAGTACTTTGAAATATTTTATGTCACGTTCATTGTGTGTTTCGGTTTGAGGTTTGATAGATACCTACTCTACTCAGTAATATTGAACATATTTTAGCGCAAATCGTAACGCAACTTTTACGACTAAACAATGTCCAAATCGCGCACAGTGATGCTACCAGCTTTCCTCCGGACAAAACCACTAAACAATGGGGTAAATCACATAAAATTGTCAATCGAAGCGTGCACGCAAATAAATACGCCTTAGGGACGCTGATTCTCCGCAATACGTCAAATAAATATTACCTATTCGTTTGTTGGGAAAAAACACCGGTGTTTGTTCTGGGCCAACATTACACATGAGCCCTGATTATTGGAAAGGGGAGGCATTAATGCATTTCTTTTTTATTTTGGTAAATTTACGAGCCATAAGAGGTCCTTTTAAGTCTTAAGTGAACAGAATTTAATCACATGTTGTAATGAAATGAATAAGAACAAAAAAAATTAACAGTTTTTAGCACACGTTTATATTTACGAAATATTTGTAGAAGTTATGTGTCCGAAAAAATGTTATCACGCTTATTATTTTTCATGCTTTCAAGGTCTTCGTTCCAGTACTTACCTTTCCTGTTCGTGACTTTTATAAATAGCTAAAAAAATAACAAAAGTTGCGATACAATAGGGTCGCACCTTTGACAAATGTTTCACGCACTTTCCAATATTTTTTCAACGCACAGTGTTCTTAAATTCGTAACAAGTGTACCAATAAAACACCCTCAAATCCAATTTAGCCCCCTAATGCGCTTAATGCAACCGCCGCCCGAATCACTACATACGCCACTGTCATTTTAACTCAATTTTCAAACAGGATTTTCTTTGTATGTATAGAAATTTGGAACCTGTTATCGTTGGTGTACTGAGGTTTATTTTAAAGTTTCAGCTGGGTCTTTAAAAAAATGAAGTTTTGTACTAAGATGTTTGATTTTAGGATAATACGTTTTTGTGTTAATTTGCAACTTTTTCGGAAGCAAGCGAGAGTATGTTTGGATTACATTTTCTTCACTACCAGGGAGTATACAATGCTTGAATACCTTGAAATACGCATGCTAGTGGGAATCAGGTTATTGGAGGCAACGAAACTGATATCTATCCTTAATAAGTACTTACTTACTTTTAGACTATAGTAGTTAGCCGTCAAAATACAATAATAAAAATACAGTTATTATACAAAATACTCAAATCAGAACATTTGCTACACTTACCGGCTCTCCGTAAATATGCGGAATCCTAAAACCCGCAATAAAACATGAGCATTTAGGGGTGTCAAAATTGTCTCACAAAATATTCGGGGGCAAAATTTTCTAGTTTCAAATATACTCACGTATGCAATAAAGGTATTGGGGTACTTTGTTAAATGTACTCCGATTGTAAAAACCCCTGAATCACATACGCTATGGGGTTCGATTTGAAATTCTACGTTCGCGGTTATCAATTTGAATAAACGACATTTTCTTCTTGCGTCTTGCTTTTGGTTACTAACAGTACCAATTTGTTATAGGTAAAAACTTACTTTTATATTTCTCTTGCATCTGTACTATTATTATGAGAAAATTCAGCGGGGAAAAATGGGGTATTTGGCAACAATCAAAATAAATTCATTAACTCTAATCAGGAAATTACGCTTCCAAAACAGAAAACAGCCCGGATAAAATCATTCAAACTTATTTTCGTGCCACAAACGATTTTACAATTACGAAAACTAAAAATAAGGCACCATGTTGCGCATGACGTCACAAGTCAGTATTTCATACTAAACTGCATACTTTCGGAGCGTTTTGACACTTCATAAAAAGAAGCTGATTTGAACTGTCATCAAGTAGCCTATTAATTAAATTAATATTTAACACAATCACAAGGACCTCGTTATCGTTATGCTAGAAGGTAAAGGAAATGTATACGGCTTTAATTAAACGAAGTGAGAAAACCCATTAAACAATTATGTAAAGTGTTTATTAACTTACAACGTAGAAAATCTTGTACCGATTATACAAATTTATGTAAGATTTATTAAGGCAAGTTGTCAAGTGCTTAACAGAGTTGTTTACATAATTCACAGCTACGGACACATTAATAAAAACAGGATTTTAGTCATTATTATTATATTTTAAAATAATTATTATAAGAATTTATAACAAAAATTATTAACTGCTTTATCTTACAGTGGCATGGCGTCAAATATATTCTTAGTAAAGTCGGAGCAGATTTGGATTACTTTTTCTTCAGGAGTGGTAGATACTCCGGTCATATGCTTTAATATAGGCAAACCGGTGGGAATCAGGTTCTATGGACGCCACGCCACTGTATCTTATGAAGAGTAAACATCCACATTTAGGGTAGGACTACCTAAAAACCCCCAAATAAAATTAGCACGATGATCCCAACATCTGCAAATACGTCGTAAGAGACACCGCCATTAAAAACCTAATTAATCCCCCCAGTGTAACAATACGCCGTGAATTGGGACAAAATTTTTAATCTAATCAATTAACAATCAGTGCAAACGATATACCGCTTGTTAGTACTGCTTATTTGGCGAACGTGACGTGGTTATTCAAATCTCCGTGGGGTTCGTTTGACGATTTTGTCTGGAGCGTTTAATTGGACGAACCACTGTGCGTCTTGGTTTAATTTTGGGAAAGTGAGTTGTTTTAGAAACAGTGTACCTTTTATTTGTTTCGTTTAATTAAGAGTTTCAAATTATTTAAAGGTTCTGACTCACTGGGAGATTTATCTAAGCATTCAAGTTATTTAGAATGTTTAATTTTTGTTACTCGACTTTACCAATCTGCAACATAATATTAATTTAACAAATTAATATGCAGATAGGAGGTATATTCAGCAGGTTTTATTCTTAGTAACGTTAATCTTCCCTATATCAAATCAACATTTAATTTAAATATAATATTAAAAATCAGCCACTCCCTACAAAATTAAAACTGGACATTTTCCAGCGTAACTTAGTTATAAGCGTCACAAACGTCAAATTAACCGGCGCTGTAATAGGATAATTGAATGATAGCCATCTAACTGGAACACGACTACTGGCAGGTTAGTATAATCAGTTTACTGCACGCTTGTTGGAATAATGACGTATGACTATGAAATCTGTACTTTATATCTTACGTGTACACGTACACTTACCTAACTTTAACTGTACGGAAGGGTTAATCAGAATTTCGCGGGAATCTTCTTCCCTAATATAATTTGACCCGTCAACTACTATGCAATAAGTAATAACCGTTTGCAATCGGAGGTTACTGGTGTGGTTTGTCAAAGTCGAAGCGATATGAATGAATGATAGCCATCTAACCGAGGACCTTAAACTAGCCGGACGTAGCCTCGCTAACAGATAACTGAAGCACCACTAGTAAGCCAGTCTCTTTGTACTTACGAGCAGCACGCACACATCAACCAGCGTAGTAGCCTACTATGAGCAGGACGCACACATCAGCGTTACGCAACCGAGGTGTTTCAGTTATTTGTTAGAGAGGCTACATCCGGTTATTTATTTTAAGGTCCTTGTATCTAACTGGAGCAGGTCCTTGCAACTACTGGCAGGTTAGTATAATCAGTTTACTGTATGCTTAGTGGAATAATGATGCATGACTAGTCTGTAGGGTAATTCCAAACTTGGCCATCAATCTCGTCCCTAATCTACCAAGACCTATCTAAGACCTCCATTTGTACTTTCTTGTATTGTGCAATAAATATTAAATAAATAAAAGAACAGTTCGCAATCAGTGGTCAAAATATGTCAGTACGCTCGTCGCTTAGACTTTGACATATCACAACAACAGCTTCCGGCTACGAATTATATTAACTCGTTTGTAGGTATATTTAGGTTTTAGTTTATAGTTTATTCTTTACTTTTGTTTGTTTTATTACCGTTGTTCAGATAGTTTTTTAAGTTTAGTTATAATAAACAAATAATAAAGATAGAAGGATTATATTTACTAATTCATGGGTTAAATTATATTAGGAACGAGTTTGACAGTGAAGTTCTGAATTAGGCAGCCGTAGTTGATAGATAGTGCGACTGCAATTGAACTTTACGGTAACGTGCAGTTAATCTTGGTCTCCCTAGATTTTCGGGCAGGCTTAGCGTTTATTTAAAATGGATTAAATAAATACTAAAATTCGATCAAAAAGTTCATTAACAAATTTAACAATAGATTTGTATGACGATTATTTGTTTCACGGATGATCTTATTCCAATAATCCTTATACATAAAGTATTTGACCATTTTTCCAAGAAAATAAAACAATATCTCAAATCGACCGAAAGCTGGCCATGTGACTAGTACAATAATCAATTTCGTCCTATTTCCAACTTATTTATCCTATTTTTCAGCCGGCGATGGCGTCGTAGCAAAAGCTCCTAACCCAAGCTCCCAATATTCCCGCCGTATGTCGCCATCTTTATTTATTGTTATTTTTCTATTTCGCCGGCAGATGTGCCGCCCATGATTTACGGGAACAACGTATTAAGGAACGTTATCGGGCTCGGTCAAGGGATGTTTAAAATATTGCGTTAGGTATTTCGGATAGTTCAGTATTTCAGGAATAATGGTTTCTAACCAATATAATATAATATAATATAGGATTGTTATAGCTAAGGACTTTTCGATCATTTATCGATCTCGGTTTTTTTCTGCTGTTGCTGTAACAACAGTTAATATAGTACCGCTGATACTATCTATGACAAATATATTCATAATATCCGCACCGCACTACTGATTCAACTCCAATGACGGAACAATTTGTCAGAGAGCGCATGCCGATACAAACGAACGTTTCATCCATGACATGAAATTCAATGTTAATTTTGATATACGGCTGGCGATCTAGCGCTTGAATGACAAATTCTATCTTTGATGCACCACCCGAAAGGTAAACGGATAAAAAGTAACAACAAGTGTCACACTGGAAAACAATCGCTTACAAACTAGGTGTAAGATAGATAGATGAGAGAGGATGAGAAGAGATAGGGCACCGACAAACTAAAGTAGCCGTAGCAAGTAACCAGCGGGCAAGTGTGAATCGCACTAATCAATGAATTGCACATAACCCTAGACAAACATATAACTGAAAGAAATTAAAGCCTTTTACAAAGCCCATATTTAAAAGTGCAAAAAGAACCAATTGCCTTTTGAATAAGAACACAAATCGAATTGTGAATAATTCACACACATAAAACAACATCAAAATCTGCCCCAAACGTCCGTGCTCTGCCAGCACCGACACCCTTCTACGATAAATCACGTGCTGCCACCTACCGGCAATATAGGGAACAAAACATGTGTTTACCCCGAAGTTAATTTGTCGAATTTATCTGCCTTGTCTTCCGTTATTGTATTGAGAATTATTGCCTTTTTGACTTATGCGGTTTTGCGACGTGATTCAGGTGTTGTTACGAAGAAGAATCTATCTAGATGTAAATATTTGTGTTATTTATTCCTTTAGGCCACAAAAGAGTGTTTGATCTTTAAAGTGATTCGAGATGCCCGGTTGTTAGGAAAACTATATAAAGCCAATACCTACAGTTTTTCGTGAACAAATCTGTGTGGAATTCCGTGGATCTAATGAAAAGGGGTAAAAGTCAAATATGAAAATAGGTACAAAAGGTTATATGTGACTTGGACACCTTTTCAAGACCCACAGAAATATATTTATAACGCGATACTGTTCGAATAAAACGATCAATATTTTTTCAACTAACTAGCGCACCTAAAGTACTCGTATACGAGTAGAAGGTACTACTCCTACGTGTATATCAACCAAGTACAAAAGCTAATCCGAAGATAAGGGTTACTCTGCCCGGAACTCGGCCCCTGATCCCGGGTATAATGAACCGTGGTCCGGGCATACTCATTAAAGAGGCTTCGGTATTGTCGTCGTGGGTTATTGGAATTAGTTGATACCAGTACTTTGCCGTCATATGACTAAAACCAGACTGAATGCTATGGAGTTGTATTTGTATAGCATTAGTAATTGGGCGGCAGTCTAGTTGCATTAATCCAACTAGACTGCTGGCCATAGTTCTATAGTTTGCGTGGGACTCCTCTGTGTTGCTTTTCTTGCAATTGTGCAATGGATTTTTCTCTGAAATTCTTTCAGATATTGATGACTCTCTCGGTAAATATTTGCTAGACTGTGTTATTGAACTACATATTAATTAATTGTGAATTTTTTGTTGCTTTAGGAAGCGATGTAGTTACGGAACGGGTGTTTTTTTTTACCATTGCGATATTTTTATCATCCAATTGTGTGGTATACAATGCAACCTCCGGGCTATGGCCACCTTTAAAGAAAGTAATGGCAGTCCCATGCAGCATTATTCCATTACGGTTAGTACGAAACCAAAAATAATACTTAGGTAAATACAATAACAAACTGTAGAAGCCTATTATGCAATATTAAAATGGTAAAAGTAGAGCAAGCAAGTTATATTGATTAAAACTAAGTACTAGAATATGTCCGTTATGTCCAAAACAAACTCGTACATTTCTACGTTCATATGGACACAACAAAGTAATACAAATGCAACTGAAAAAAGCTTGATATAGCATAATAAAGTGGAGGTTTCAATCAATAGCCCCTGCACAATCGGCGTATTGACAGGACGTGTGCGGAATGGACGAGGTCCACTGGCAGGGGTCCGTGTTCGTTAGCCACCGGGCAGGGCTCGGAACCGGTATTTTGGAAAAAAAACCACGAAATTACCCAATATTTTGAATTATTTTATGCTTTGTAGGGCTCAATAACGTATTCAAGTAATGTTTTCGTATTATTAGATTGTCCGAATATAGAATGAAATAATAAACCAAAACACGAAAAAAACTGGAAAAATACCAGAATTTTTGTATGGAGCAAATACTGGTATCTGATCCCTGCCACCGGGCCTTGGGACAGTATGGGAAAAGTTGGTGAAAACGCTGTGAAAACAGACATTGGAAACATGGTATACAGTGTGACATGAAAAAAAATACTATGGCCCCATATTCATTATACTTATAGAAATCAGATTTTAACTCTGCAAAATGTTTTGGTACGAACCTGAGGATATAAGTTTCTTATTGACACGCGGCCATGTAGCTTCTGCCTGGAAAGGGAACGGCACAATAAAAATTAAGTGTATAGGCGCTCATCCGATTTTATTAAGTATAAATAAATAAATATTAGGGGACCATCTTACACAAATCGAACTAGTCCCATTGTAAGCTCTATAAGGCTTGTGTTATGGATACTAGACGACGATTTATTTAATAGATACAAATACTTAAATACATAGAAAACATCCCAAGACTCAAAAACAAATATCATCACACAAATAATATTTGCTCTTTCCGGGATTCGAACTCAGAACCGTCAGCTTCGAAGGCAGAGTCACTAACCACAGGCTTAACCGGTCGTCAAAGTATATCGTACAACGTACAAGTATAACGTATAACATTATAGTTTGAGCATTTTTAATAAACAGTGCATAATATTTAAAAAAAAACTAGTCACGGTTTTTTTTTTTTCATTAGAAAGATGTTAGAAAGACAATGTACTGCTGCAGAAATCGGGGTGAAATCACAACACATCTCTTCTTTAGTCAGTCAAGTTTGTGGTAAGTATATTTACATGAAATTTTAAAGAATCGAAATATTTCCATATATATTGATTGAAACACAAGAAACATAATCATACGTGGACGGAACCCATACGGCCGGCCACGATCCAGCGGCGCACCGTACGGTAGAAGGGTTATCCGGGTATGTAATTGGCCAGTTACAATTCATTACCACCGGGCTACTGCGATTTTTCGATATTCCTGCCTGTATTTTGCCGAGTTTTCCTATACGTGGAGGTACATTTTCAGTACCTAGTTAAGGTAGACGTCCGAGTGCCCAAATAGTTGTCATCTTGAATGTTAAGTCAATCAATTAGCAATAGAGGTGACAACAGGTCCTCAAGTATTAGGCATTAGTGTGTGTAACACGGAAATTTAGCATAATGTGTTAAAAATAATGTTGACAAGTCTAAACTCTCTCTTTTTAACCAGTTTTGTCATCTTATACTATAGTCTGTACTTTTAGGTATTTAAAAAAAGGTAAATATAAAAAACCACGTGACTCGGGTCGTTCAGCCAATGGTATTGTGCCACAGATACAAAACGTTGCTTTGATTGGCTGGACGACCCGAATCACGTAGCTTTTTGTTTACCTTTTTTAAACACCTAAAAGTTACAGACTATAAACGTCCATTAAAATGCCTAAAATATTGTTACATCTAATATTGTTGGAATAGCATATTAGGAACAGCGATTCCTGGCTTTTAGTCTGTCCATTTCTCGATAACTAATTGTTTTATGAGTCCTTACTCACACAGAATGATATACCTAGCAATAGCGTGGCGTCCAAAGAACTCGATTCCTACCGGCTTGCCTAATATCAGGCATTTGAGCACCTTATTTTACAGCTCTTAAGGAAAATGTACGCCAAATCTGCATCGGCTTGTCCAAGGACATCTTTTACGCCACGCCACTGTACCTAGTCACAAATATTACAAAATAAATACCTTCAATCAACAGAATCCGCAGACAAAAGTCTCGCATTTCTCCAAAATCCCATAACTCCTCTTTCTTATTTTAAAAGGCGCCAATCAATAGCCCTTAGGGCCACAAAGGGCAGTAATTCTTCATTAGGGTTCCGGTCAAGGGCCCTGGGGGTTGGTAATCAACGCACTTATGTTGTTTTTGAGGGCGGGAAAAGTTTCAAGCTGCGGTTATGCCGTTTTCCTCCAAAGTAATGAACCGTGGAGAGAGTAAACAAGAATCTTATACATATATATACATATAACAGACAGATGCTTACAACTGCCATTGAGACGTCAAGTTTAAGCTATTATTTAGACACTGAGCCCTAATTCATACAGTCTCAGTTATGACATACTGATGGGTAAATGTATGATTTTTATGTAAACTATAGCTAACTAATAGCTGTTATCACGACATTTAATGATGATTTGATTTAGGCACCTAATTTGAGTATTGCGAAAAAACAAAGCAGTTTGTAATTTGTAAGATTTGATGTCGATTATTTACGTATATAACTCAGTGCCACCTAATTGCTCTATAGCAGCGGTCAGCAACCTTTTAGAAGCCAAGGGCCACATAGTAGCTAAGGAATTTGACGCGGGCTGCATTTTGTTAATAATTTGTGATTTTATACAATTCTGAATATAACGACCTTTACATATAAATAAAATAGCCAGGGATGCTCGCGGGCCACAAGTGAGTTGTTCACGGGCCGCAGGTTGCCGACCGCTGCTTAATAGATAAGTAAGTTCTTAATTAAAGTGATCCTGTAGCCTTATGATGCTACGTTTTGTCGCGCGATAAATAAATGATAAAGCATCTGTTGCTCTCACACGCTATTCGTGAGAACGTCATTTATTTATCGCGTGACAAAGCGTAGCATCATACGTTTGCAGTCTTAATTTAACGCGATCTCCGCCCAATCGTTGATACCTATGTAGAGGTTATCCCGCCATCTTCAGGGCCGATCACGGCGCCGTTATTTATATTAAAAAGTACCCTCGAATTGCAAGTTCTCCTAAGTTTTCCTTCACAGCTGACCCCTGCGTTTATTTAATTTCGCGCCCCGCAAATGTTAGCTCAGAGCGCGCAAATACGAGCGAATTATTGCTCGCCCACTAAATACTGCTCATTCAATACTGGGCTCATATCACACCGCACTGTCTTACCGTTATTTATGAACTATTAGCAGAACCCCTATAGATTTATTTTCATGGTTTCCACAATTCTTACGATAGATTTTCCATTTGGATTTCTAATGATTTGAATAAGCATAAATAGGGAGAGGGGTTTATCTTTCTTCAATTCTGTTCTTATTGGGTCGAGTCTTTTCTTGGAAACTTACTGGACCTTGCCACAATTTTGTTACAATTTCTATCAAAATGTTTGTTCTGTAAGCTGACGTCTTAAATTGTGTTCCATCATATCACTATCTCATTATGTTATACTAAAAGTTCATCGATGGTCTGAGTGGTGCCGTTTCAAATATTGGAGCTTCTCTCATGCCTCACTTCTTCATTTGTTTATTTAAACTTTATTTCACAAAAGTAAACTTGTCGTAGAAAATGCGAACTTAATGCCTTAAGGCATTTTCTACCAGTTAATCTTAGGGCAAAGCAGATAGCTTGCGGGCGATGCAACTAACTACTTTAGATGTAGCAGAATTACAATTCGGTGTGACAGGCTGGTCGCTATTCCATGTCAAATCGATCGTTTAGCCGTTGACCGCGGGGGGGCTATCAAATTCGCACCAAATTGGACTAGCAATCGGATAGTCTTTTGACGAAAAAAATGTTTCAACGCCAATTTACTGATTGATATGTCTCATTTTTAACCAATTTCAAAAAAAGAGGTTCTCACATTTAACTTATTCCGGTTCATGGTTGTTTTTTAGGCGTGGTATGAATTAAATTAGAAGTTAATCCAGGATACGATATCTCCGACTATTCTCCAATAACACTACATCCAAGATACAGAAAATATATAAAATAGTACAAATAGAAGTACTAGGTAGAAGATAACTAACACAACAATGTAGCAGACAAAGCTGTCGAAAATTACAAAGAAATGTCCAATGACGTGCAAGTGTCCAAATGTTTTAAGCGCACCATTAAATAACCATTAATAAGGTAGATTAATACCCACATTTTGGCAGTTTCCTTACAAACGGCAGCCATAACTACGCCGAGCCGAGGCGCTGTCTGTAACGACGAAATTATACGACGACTTATCGGGCTTAGTAAAAATTTGTTCATCTGCCTTTATTAACGCCGGAATGGCCCTATTTGCACTTAATTTGTTGCGAATAATCCTGTGTTTATAAGAAAACGTATATTAATATGTGTCAAAGTAGAACGTGAAAAGAAAATGTTCTTGAATTTTTCTTTCAGTAGTTTCCGGATATTTCGGCATCAAAAATTCAAACAGCAAAAAGTTTTCAATTTATGTAGAGCAGTCTTAGATTTTATATATTATCTCATTATAAAGTAATGCAAAATTATACTGTACATATACTTACTATTGTACATGTAGAGTAATGTGTTATAATAACACTGATTTTTTTTTTATTGTATTTTGAAATTGTGACATTTTTACTTTTATTATGGCTTTAAGGTTTTATTAAGTTGAACATTGCTCTAAAAATATTACAATGAACATATATTTACCTACTTCTAAATATAAAATAATTCCGCCAGAGCTCTACCTGGCGGTAGGGTGCCCAGAAGGCTGGCAGCATTGCCACGCTGAATGGCAATGCTGATCCTTTGTGCTAGGAAGGAGCCAGCCCTCTGGTCACCCGATACTTCGCGGAGCCTGCTTGCTATTTTTTTAAACAGCGCCATCGCACTGGGTCCCCATGGCCCCAGCGTTTCAACCCCAAACGGCTCAAATATGCAGCCACTGCCTATGGCTGCATATTTGCGCCGTTTGAGGCATTCTGCTGAATCTGCAGCAGCGCCGGCACTGAATTTGATAAAACCCTAAAACGGACGAAACTGAAAATGCTTCATCATCCTGTTGTAGAACCATTTCTATGCTATAGGTACCATATTTTTATCTAGCTATTCCACTAGCCACCTCCTGATTCTATCATCAGACCCCCATTGCCAAGCCGAAGCCCCCATTGTCACGAGACCACACTGTCTGTCCAAAGTTCTGAATCGGTTTAGTAGACGTAGTTGAAGGTGTTGCAACATTTGAGACAAACAAGCAAATACGGGGTCAAACTAAATAAAATGATTTAAAAATAAGCATAGGATATGCTTGTTCTTATGTTTCACGGCATAAGGCGGGTTCACACGCGAATTGGGCCCGATGTCGCGATAACCGTGCTTTACGACGATTTAATTCAACGACACCGCCTTTGATACGCCGACTGCAGCCCGAGAGGGTAACCACGCGTGACAATTTCACTAAATAAATATTATCTAAGTATTTTGGACGTTTATCACAGAACGGGTGATCACAGCCTATAAAGGTTACCATCGTTCAAGTGGCATAAATTTGGTTATTTTGGCCGTAGCATCGGACTGCGCCAGATTAGATCCAGATTCCAGTTACTTAGTGACAGATATGTGTTTATGGCACAGCCTTCCACAGTATGAACTATAGTTAGCCATTTTAGCGATGGTTACCTTATATACTGCGACCTCCTAATCTATTGTGGGCTAAAATTCCGTTGGTATTGGTTGAAACTCGTGTTATGCGTGGGACTTTTAAACTCTGAAGACGTGGCTTGATTCTTTTCCTAGTCCAGTTTTTATTGAGCAGCCCGATTTTATTTATAGTCACAATGACGCAAATTTGTTGACAACTTAGTGATAAAAATTGCTGTTTACCTCGTTTTCGATTTCCAAATTTCAAACCCACAGTAGAATTAAGGGATTGTTAGGATTTTGCAAAATATTAAAGGAAGAATGGCTCCAGAATCATTTTATTGCCATTCGACATAGAACCAAAACATTATAAGGCGTCGTAGCATCCTTTTGAATTAATTTATAATCTTACAAAACTTTCTGTAAATTTTCGTAAGTGTGGTGTCCCCACCCGTGTATAAAGTCATAGTGGACTATGTTTTGTTCTCTTTTGAAAGCTTTACGAGTTGGCGTACGACAATCATATTTATATTATTTCACTTAAACTGTTTATTTTACTTTTTGCAAAGGTTAGTTAAGGACGACGACTGAATTAAAGTTTCAACTTGGTTTAAAAATACATTTTCCCCTTATTTAAATATGTTCATGTCTCAGTCCGTATAATGATTTGAGACTTTAAGTAAAACACTTATCGTGTAGTTACTTTTTGAGATACCAAGTTTTAGATAAAAGAACCATGTTTATTTTTTTCATACGCATCCAAGTACCATTTTGTGATATAGTAATCACTTATGTGCTTTTACCCGTTTCTTTACGGGGTACACTTTTGACCGCAACCAGTTTGACTTATAGGTACATTGTTTTCTACTTTTAGTACTTCACCCCCAGAAAATTGTAGTTTAATCCGATTGTACATTTACAAGCGCTAATTTTTCATTGCGACACTTTCTGATTCACCGTTATTAAAGTCGCTCATTACATTTAATGAACGTTAAAGCAAATAGACATAACCATCGCCGTGCACGGCAAATTTCGTTTCAAAGGTTAATTATGTAACAAACGTGAACGACAAACGCCGTGTCGTGCCGTGCTACGTCACGAGTTATGGGCGCACGACCAGTGTGTCCTTGCGATGGCGGCCTGGAGTCATTGTTGACATGAGAGCAACAATAGTTTTGTCTCATGTCCACGCTTCCGACGCTGTAGATTAGAGACATTTATGGGTTCCGCAAATTTCCAAGAAAGTTGTATTCCGCTTATATGTGGAGTAGCTTTGGAAAAGAGTAACTGCAACCGTATCAGCTAAAATATCTGAAACAATAGCACGTTAAATGTCTAATATAATATGACTTATTGCATTGTAATCAAATCATTCTTAGTGTTGGGTATGGGTACGGGCTTCTTATTGACGAGCTAGTTTGGGCTAAACCCCAACGTTTTCAGAATGATGCGGGTTGACGTTTTCTTTCAAACTTGCGACATTTTCTTATAACGCTTTTCCTTCACGAAAAATGAAACACAAATACGTCAGCCTCCGTAACTTAATCAAGAATTCAATAAGTACTTTGTGCGATACCTTCAGCGTTTTCATTAAATTTCATTAACAGCGTTTCGGGCAATGATTTTTGTAAATGGAAACCACCAAACCAAAACTACCACAATACTAGTAAACTTAAATAAGTAAAAACCTGTAATAAATAGACTGAAGCTCAAGCCTTGACTCTCCGCATCATATCAGGAACAATAACTCCCGAACTGCGCCGAGCGTCGTAAATACGTCGCCTGCGCAACCCGACACCGCGCGATACGATCAACATGGCCGACAGTAGCAGACGGATCGCGCTGGAAGCCTGGAGAGGGTAGCCAGAGCCGCGTTGACACATGTCATGACAGTTCTTACTTATGAAGAAATGCATCTCAAGCCAAGGTGGACCAATATGGTTCTAGATCGAAAGTCACTGCTGAGTGCAGCGCGACTAGCGAGTCTTACTACACTTTAACTTTTAGCTACAATTGAATTTTTATTTATTCACGACAGTCAAGATGTGTTATATACACCACGATTATCATATTTTAAGGGTCGTTACAGACAGACTGCATGCCAGCTGCATTTGTATGGGAACTGTATCACGGTTACACGTCGTGTGCACGCCGACTGCACAGTTTCTATACAAGTTGCAGCTGGGTTGCAGTCCGTCTGTGTCGGCCCTAATGTAAAGTACTTCTATTGGATCTTCTAATGAAATATAATGTAAAATTGCCTTATTGGTGGGACTTGAACGAAATCCTTGTACGTTGTAGGTAGGTACCTATTGATTATTTGTATTGTTGCAGGGGCCCAGAATAGGCGGACGGCAATCGGGCTCGCACTGGAGCTGTTCGAGCAGCATCAGGGCACACACATACTCCAGGTAAACCTCGTTTCAGGTGATGGTAGCATGCTTTAAGATGCCTCGCCACTCCTCTTTAAGAGCTGCTTTCCCTTACATCAATGCACTCGGCATTGGTGTAAGGGAACATCTACTGTAGCTTTAACCTGGTCTGTCCAGGTATACGCAAGCACATAAAATTTCCAATCGCGTTATCGTATCCGTCGTAAGAGCTAACAAATTTTGTTGCCTGCATGTCGCATTGCAATCGTGTCTTCTAAATGAACGACAGACAGACCTTCATTGGTCGAGGGTAAAATAGTGTATGAAGTCATTTATTACTGCGCTTCCAGAGATATGAGCCCGGATTCACCCCTGGTTAGAAATAAGTACATTTTAAAAGAATAGTCAGCATTTCCGGGGGAAAAATCTCTTTTCAAAGATTACCGTTTTGCATGTTATCAAGGTCTGGATTGACCCAATTATCAACTTACAAAACAAACCAAACGTATAAAAAACCACACCACAATATTACAATCGGTGCAACCAACAGTAACTTAACCCACGCACGTCTTTGTTTTTCTAAGGCTAAAAAAACGATCAAGGAATCACGTATTCAGCCGTTTCAGCAAAGTAGAAAACCGCAGCACCCACTATAGTATAATGACAGTAAAATTGCACAAATCGATAATTTACGTGACTACTTGACAAGTGCAAGCCCTGTACAATATATTCTATTAATTTTGTTATGAAATTTAGTGAAATCGAGCAAATATAAAATTAGTTTTCGTAAATGTGTGGTATTGTGTTGGTAAAGCGTGAATTGTATCGCGGTCAGTGTTGCAAGATGTCAAGTTCGTATATGAAAGGTTGTCAATTTGAAGTAGTTTTTTTGTTGTGACGAAAGCTTCTGGGCCATTGTTGGTTTTAATTAGTTATTCAGTGCTGTTTGATTTGTTAAGCGATGGTTATCGCTGTCGATTGAGTAGATGTAATCGTACGTTTGTTTAAATTGCTGTAGTGTGGTAGGTCATAGACATCACACATCATGCTTTAATCATTTTAATACAATTTCTAACCATTATTTTTTTCTTTTGCACTGGTTAACAATTATTATTATTTAGTTTTAAATATTGATTCGATTTGTGGAATTTGTGTCAGTTGTTTTGGTAAGTATGTAAATATTTGAACGATTACCTACCTGCAGTAGGATTTCGCTTTCGTTTTTTATGCAACTAATCAATATTTTCGAAGCGCACGTCGCACATAAGAATATTCTCACAGCTTAAATCTATCAAATATTGTACAGATATTTCTTTAACTAGGGCTCAAATTAATTAATAAAAAAACAAATAAGTTCCATCGATTAAGTTTTTTTTAATCTGGTTTCTAAAACTTTTTTCTCTCTTTAATGCCTCCAACTACACCGTTACCTGTTTTGTTAAACGCACCGAAACTATCTACAATAAATAATCCACACTTTTATTGTTATTTTCGACTATCATCTACTACCGTTTTAACGCAGATTTCCTACAAAAAACCTTTATTCATCTTATAGAACAGTTTTTCGTCAACCGTGCATCTCATTATATAAGTTTATAATAGACGCAAACTTTTACTGGAAGCGACGCTGGCATATTATTACGAAGGCGAGTAAGGCTCAGGAGTGTTTCAACCTGTCCCGTGTGTTACCAAATATTCTCCGCCCCGGGTGCCAAGCACTGGGGAGTGAAGTGACACAACGGACCGCATGTCATATGCCGATGGGGGTGCCTGCTCGAAATGCGAATGCTTTCTCCTAACAGCTCGAGCTGTGCAACACAGCCTCGCTCGACTGTAATGACCAACATAACTCACTCGTATCTTATGATACTTACTTACTAAGTATTATAATTGCCTTACAATAGCTGCGTAACCTGTTGCTAGGACCTTATTGTCAATTTTGTAAGAGCGATAGATATAAAGAATAGCATCATAAAGTTGAAGATATAAGGATCCAGTGAGCTAGACCAAGTACCTTAGTAATAGTGGCTTTAAGAGATGTCTCATCCAGCATTTCTTCGATCAGTGGGTCATTTTGGCTCGTAGTGATCGTTTTTCGTCATCATCTGTCTGTTTGTTTAGCTTTTTTGCGCCGCCACGGAATTGCTATTAGATGTAGAGCCGGTTTTACTTTCAGTGTACTGACAGCAAATAAGGTAGGTTAAGATGACTAGGATGGGTTTAATAATATACAATAAAAATCAGTTTACGTGGGTAGCAGAACAGATACATTCTTATACCTAAGAGTTATAATCAAGAGCAATTTTAACGAGCTAACTTTGTGCGTTGTGTTTTTGTAGAAAATGTACGTGTTTTCTTTCGTCCTGCTAAAACTAACTGGTATTCTATTTCTATGACGTTTTTTTTACTTCCGATTTTACGTCTTTCTGATAGTTTCAAATTTACAATAGTTGCTTACTTAGGTATAAGGCAATTTAGCTGATTAGGATATACAAGCGATAAGCCCCGATTATGTGCAATTTTGCATGACATTGTGTTCAATCTAGAAAAATAAAAGACATACATCTCAGTCCTTAAGGTGACAAAACATCTGCAATTTTTTGTCCCGGAGATTGTTTATACAATACAATTGTAGTTTCTTTCCATTTGGTGTACTGTACTTTTGTATGTCGCTAACATTAAAACATCTATTTTCCTAATAAAATTTCCTTGCTGACTCTACTCGAATATCAATAGATAGACTTTACACGCGAGAGCGCGCGCGCCGACCGTAACATTTACTATTTTAGATCTTTTTGTATCAACTAAATAGGTAAACGCAAAAACAAATATGCTAACTATTGCTTTTTATTGGGGTTACGATATTGATCATGATAATATACAAGTTTTTCCTTATCGACTCCCTTTATTCAGTTTCAAAGACTATAGCACATCTAATAACATTGGGCGGATAATCTTACACAAATCAAGCTAGTCCTTAAGTAAAAAATGTTCGTACTATATAAACAAATACATCGAAAACTCAGGAAAATACTCGCGCTCAGTTCCAATCCTCGTTTCCTGAAACAAGGATTGTCCCTCTCGCTCTCTCGGTATTTTGTTATAAAACATTCGGATAAGCGGAACGGTAGAAGACAAACTTCGATCTAAGACATTCGTAGCTTTTTTTAACCTAACTTGACCTCCGTAGGTCAAGTTAGGTTAAAAAAAAAGTTTCAAATATTCTACTGACTCTTGGGTATGAATACTGAACAAGTGGGAGCTGTAAGTTCGCTAGCGGCCACCACCGAACCGTGACTTTTTGCTGATGACTCAAAGTGAGCAGCGGTCCATCGGAAATGGTAGAAAAGGTTCAACCAGTCTTTCAATTCAATTCAATTCAATTTGTTTATTTCGGAATTAATCCATATTTGGTTAGTTACATTAAGACTTATCACTAGGTTAGTACTACACTACTTACAATAATTAATTATCTACATGGCAGCAGTACATGGAGTTTATTCCAGATTGTTCTTTATATCGTTAGAGTATGTGATCGAGCTAATTTAATTCAATTCAAAACGTTTATTTCAGAACATGTCCATAATGTTATTTACAAATGACTTATATGCTATGTTAGTGGGAATTGAGACAGGTAAAACATTCTTAAAAAATATTATATACACAGCCTCTTGAGCCCATGTGGATATCACCCCAATGTCTCCAGAATACGCCGGCACGATATTCCGACACTAGGCGCACGAGGCTATTGGGACTCCCACGCACACGCTGCATGAGGGAGGCGGTCCGATTGCGAATAATCACCCCAAAACTGTCCTTACACGCCTCAACAAACATGCCAGACGCACTACAAAAGCGTGGCAATCCCAACAGCATCCTGAACCCATTGTTGTACTGGACCCGCAGGGCATTTAGCGCCTTTTTAGTGCAGCTAGTCCACAAGCTGGGAGACATTTGGAGTGCCCTAATGTAGACGGAAGTGGTTCCTTAACTAAAAGCTGGGTCAGCATCAATTTCGGTTTTAGCCATATCGTAATTATGTTCAATATATAAAATAAATAAATAATAAATAAATATTAGGGGACAATCTTACACAAATCGAACTAGCCCCATAGTAAGCTCAATAAGGCTTGTGTTATGGATACTAGACGACGATATATTTAATAGATACAAATACTTAAATACATAGAAAACATCCATGACTCAGGAACAAATATTCGTGCTCATCACACAAATAAATGCCCTTACCGGGATTCGAACCCAGGACCTCGTGCTTCGTAGGCAGGGTCACTACCAACTAAGCTAAAGCGGTCGTCAATATATGGTTGGTCAGTACTTACAATTAACAAAGAATCATACGACAAGTTACTACTTAGCAGTGGCGTGGCGTAAAAAATATCCTGGGGCAAGTCGGTGCGGATTTGGCGTACATTTTCCTTAAAAGCTGAAGAATAAGGTGCTCAAATGTCTGATATTATTATATTAGGCAAGCCGGTAGAAATAGAGTTCTTTGGACGCCACGCTACTGCTACTTAGATACGTGTCTTCTTAAGTATAAGTGTATTTGTCTAATCGTGTTTGTTTGTTTGTTCGCAGTCGTTGGACGGCTTCGCGCTGTCAGTAGCAGCGGACGGGAGGTTCCTGTACATATCTGAAACTGTTTCTATATATTTAGGATTATCACAAGTAAGTATATCCTATTTTAATTTCTGTCAAAATCATCAATTTTCTACCTTTACATCGTTTTCAACTCCTGAGTACCTATTTGACACGCACCTGCCGCACCATAGTAGGTATATCATCATTACTCATTAGATTGTCAATTTTAGAGTCATTCTCACGCATTTGAAACATTCAACGAAAACGTTACGTTTTAATATTTTGTCACATGTAAAATTAAGACGCTGTATATCGGTATGGTTAATATTATAACTTGGCCTTAACATTGGTAGTGTTTCTTAGCAACTAATTATTTTTATTAGGGTGGCTACCATAATGTTACATAAGCGACACTACTTGGAACGCTTGGAGCGTGTTTAGTTAGTTGATATCGGCTCTAGTCCCCAAAAACTATACCGATCTAAACAACGCCGACAACAGCGTCCTCAGCACACCTACGCAAGTACAGTCAGCAGATAAAATCATATTTCGGCGGCGCTACAGACATCCCGTGATGTAAAGATAGCAGATAAATACACGTGTCGTGTTATGGGCCGTACGTGTCTCGGGTTCTGAGGGAAGGTTTAAAAAAAGAGGAAAAATAGGAGACATTTGAGAGATTTTGTCAATGGCGGGCTTGAGAGTTGATGTGTAGAAATTTAAATGGTAAAATGGCCAAATAAAACGTAAAAACATAGGTACCTGACTGGGTTGCAGAAGTCGTAGTTCAAACAATTTTCTTTGAAGTATTTTTTAGGATATGAAGATAAGTTATACTTATGCTATTTTGCTGCATTGCAATGAGGAAAACTATCGGCGTAACAGTCAGACACTTTATTACTTGGGGTATACTCCCTAATTTCATTCTCTATATAACTATCCATTAACCTTTCTGGCGCGTACATATCTGGAATAAATTTCCCGCTAAGATTTTCCCACTGTGCTAAACCATGGGATTTTTTTAAATTTGATGACACCAAATTTCTTTGAGACCGATAAATGTCTATAGGCGGCGATGACCACTTTCCATCAGGTGGGCCGTCTGTCTGTTTGCCAGTTTAGGGCAATACAACGCCTAGTGCAACAGCGCTCCCTGGTGAAAAAAGCATTAGTATTATTACCTTTCTACCAATTTCAGTCCAAGAGACACTACTATCCTGATCGTGATCACTGACCCTTTATAAACAGGCCGATGAAATCTAAACACAAACGGATAAATATCAGAATGTATTTCAGCTTATATGTACCTCGTATCATAATGCTTAAAGCATTATGGCATTTGGCCAAAAATACGAGTGAGGTATAACAGAAAAAGTAATAAAGCACACAAAACCTGACGTAGATTAATGTGCAAAAAACGAAATTAAATAACATAACAAAATTAAAAGGCCGTCTGAAAAGATCCGAAAACTGGGAAATTCAACATGGCCGTTTCGTGGGGGATCCGTGTTCGGGGGTGGTGTGAAAGAGAGCGCGTGGGGGGAAAGGGACGATGCGCTATGCCGGTCACGTAGCTGGCGAGGCGCGCGCGTGCTCGTCATCCTAATGCTGGAACCGTACACACACATACACACAACTATACATACATATACACTAATGTCAAACGGCTAAACACTTTCCTGACACACACTTATAAACTTATATATGAGTGTGCGTAAAAATACATAAAGTTCCCGGTAAATAAGGCCAACCCGTAGCTATATTAAATTCTGCCGAGTTTTTTGGTGATGATGCCGACAATGGGAAATCGTATTTTCCTTTTATAGACGAAGATGGAAATGGATTTTTTTGGAGGAATATTATTTACGTGTAGCTTTTTGTTTCGGAATAAATTAGGTGTCGATAGCCTTCGGGAACCTTTGTTGAAATGCTGGAGAGAAAACATTTCATTTCATCTTAGGTTACTTTGATTTCAGCTGCTGTTCTCATTTTATTCTATTTTAAGGTACTAACAAAAGGAGCACCAAACAGACTCTGAAAATAGCCTCTACCGTACTTTAATATTAGTTTTAGCTAAATACTTAACTTCTCTAAAGCCTGTAATTGGTATTTTCCTCTAGACGTGCCATTACCTCCATTTTAGCTTTATTTACATTGCATCCTATGTAGTTCCTATCTATAACATAAACTCAGACATATTTATTGTCCAAGCCTTACATCATATCGCCACCCTATCACGTCACCACTCGACATCCACGGCGACAAATTTATCGTCAAACATCATAAAATCCAAAAGACCTTTCTCAGAACCGACCACCATTGTCTCTAACGATTCACATGCGTGGACGCACTGCGGATACGCACGGGCTGAATCGGTAATAGGGTCCCACAATTATATTTGATAAATTTATTTATATACGAATTTGCATACCTCGTGAAAGGTGGTGATTCATTTGATCTAGCTTCCTTGATTGTGCAACGGTGAATCAAAATTTAAATAATGATAGTACACGAATTAGGTGCCAACAGATACATGGTTCAAGACCTGAAGTAAGGATGCGGTAGGCGGTAGGTAGAGATATGCGGTGTACGGGCACTTAGTACTAATACTAACTATTGTATACAACTCAGTACCTCTTCAAAATCTTATCTTAGGAACGAAGTTCGTCAGGACAGCTAGTATATTATATACCTTAAACAAAGTCGGTTTAGTTACACCATTTAGAACTCAAGAACGGGTGGACCGATTTTTATGATCTTTTATTTTTTGGGCTTGTCTCCGCCCCAAATAACAGAACAAATATAAAATCATCTAAAAAATTAAAAATTCTGGGGCGGAACGAAGTTCGCCGTGACGTAACCGCTAATACGTATTAAAAGACAGATACAAAAATACTGAAATTTTAGAATCATTCCTAGTTACAAGTGTTAGATATCATATATTTCGAGAATATTTCCATCTCTCCATTTCGCATATGTATTAGGAAGTTTACTATAGCTTGGCAACTTTGTTGGTGACACTCACCTGTGTGCTTTTTGTTATGTGCAGCCGTAACTACTTACACAAGTTACTGCCAACACGAACGGCTGCCTGCGGAGGCTGCCTCCGTCGGTCGCCGTTCGTGTTGGCGGTAACTTGTGTAAGTAGTTACGGCTGCACATAACAAAAAGCACACCGGTGAGAGTCACCAACGAAGTTGCCAAGCTTAGTATGAGTATACTTGTGTCGAATTAATAGAAAAACGCCTAAGTAGGTATAAGCTTTTTTTATATATAAAAAAATTGAGGAGCTAAGGAATTTAATATAAATAAATAAATAAATAATAAATAAATACTAGGGGACAATCTTACACAAATCGAACTAGCCCCATAGTAAGCTCAATAAGGCTTGTGTTATGGATACTAGACGACGATATATTTAATAGATACAAATACTTAAATACTCAGGAACTCAGGAACAAATATTCGTGCTCATCACACAAATACATGCCCTTACCGGGATTCGAACTAGGGATTGCAAACGAGTTACTCGAAACTCGGTTAACCGAGTAACTCGATCGAGTTTTAATCGAAATAGAACTCGGTTAATAACCGCGGTTTTTCGAGTTTTTTTGCGTCCTTATAATATTACGGATTTTTATATTTTTACTTAAGTAAACCTTAAAAATAGGTTTTTAAGTTTCGTAACACGTAAGTAATCGACGTAATAACTGACTACTGCATAAAAAAATGCCTTTAAAACGCATAATGACACATTCTGACTTCGCAAAATGACACACACGCGAAACGACAGAAAAGCAAAATGACAGAAATACGCTGTGTATACCCACCATCATCATCATCATCAGCCCGTATTAGTCGACTGTTCGACATAGGCCTCTCCCATGTCATGCCATCGAGCACGATCCGCGGCCACTAGCATCCAACCTCTGCCAGCCACCTTGCGAATATCATCACTCCACCTTGTCTGAGGGCGCCCTACACTACGTTTGCCGATCCGTAGTCTCCACTCGAGAACACGCTTGCTTCAGCGATTGTTGGTTCTGCGGCAGATATGGCCTACTGCCACTTCAGCTTGCTAATCCTTTGGGCTATGTCGACGACTTTAGTTCTCTTTCGGATCACATAATTACGGATACGATTCTTCTGAGATACTCCCAAAATTGCCCTTTCCATAGTTTGCTGAGTGACCTTAAATTTACGTACTCAGCCCTCCCGTGAGCGACAAATTTTCGGCTCCGTATGTCAAGACTGGTAGGATTAGGATGCACTGATCGAAAACCCTTGTCTTGAGACATTGTGGAATGGACCTATTGACCTGTTTTACGAAGTTGTTTTTACCTAACTGCAGAACTTGCCCGAGGTACACGTACTCCTGAACAACTTCGAGATGGGCGTCTTGCACTGCAGTCGGTTTTGGTAGAACAAAATCGATGAACATAACCTTGGTTTTGTCCAAGTTCATCCTAAGACCGGCGCGTTGAGAAAAAGCAGCTACACCGTTCAGCATATGTTCTAAATCCTGTAACGTTTCAGCCAAAATGACGGTATCGCAAGTGTGAGATGTACTCGTCGTTTATATTAATGCCACGACCCTCCCAAGCTAGCGTCTTAAACACATCCTCCAGTGCATTCGTGAACAATTTGGGGGAAATGACATCCCCTTGTCTCACACTCCGCTGCAGGAGAATGGGCTTAGTCTGCTGGTTCTGTACTTGGACGGCCATGGTTGCGGCGTTGTAGTGACATCTCAGCACTTGGATGTATCGCCAGTCTATTTGGCAACGTTGCAAGGATTCCAGAAACCTGGTTGAGGTTTCGACAGAATCAAAGGCTTTCTCATAGTCCACAAATGCTAAGCACAGGGGCTGATTTTACTCCTCAGTCTTCTGTATAATCTGCCTCACTGTGTATGTGGTCTATGGTGCCATATCCTCTAGGAAACCCGGCCTGTTTCGGGGAAAAAATTCGTCGAACCTTCGTGCAAGGCGATTCCTGATGACTCTTGAGAACAGTTTGTAGATGTGGCTCAGGAGTGAGATGGGTCGATGGTTCTTCAAAAGAGTCTTATCACCCATTTTCAAGAACAATACCAACAACTCCTACTCCACGCCTCTGGAGTTCTCCCATCGAAGAGAACGGCGTTGAAAATTCTCAGTGGTCAGCTTTGTCAGGTGCTTCTTCCAAGAGATTGGACAAATACCTTAGACCCCCGATTTTGCTCAATAGCTGGTTAATTGAACGTGTGCTAGACCATCGGAGGTCGTGTCGCACCAATTTGCCAATCTTCTTATTTAGAGTCCGCCGTTCTGACGAAGTGACGGGTGGTTCTTCACGACGTTGCTTCAAAAGCCCGAGGGTTTCTGCAGAAAATTTGGACTTCTTACCCATTTGCTACACGGTACAAAATCTAGTACCTTCCTCCCTGAGGATTCCAACCACGTTTTCGAGGGCCTGATTTATGTCAACAGCATTCGTGGTTTCCACGACAGCAAAGCGGTCAGTCAGATTTGACTGAAAGGTTTCGGATCCCGTCCCGGGTGATGAAATCCGACAGATTGTAAACTCTTTGTCGGTAAGTGCAAGGTCGTTCACAATTTGACGGTTTCTGATGGATAGATTAAAAATCGGTCAAGTGCGAATCGGACTCGCGCACCGAGGGTTCCGTACAAACTCAAGTAGCTACATAGATAGTTCAAGAAAAACTGTATGGCGATTAGTTTAGTAGGAGCAAATAAGTATGAGGTACAATTTTTGCAAATTTCTAAAATTCGGTGCAACTTAGGAAAACCGTTATATTTTTCGTGTATTATTTAGGGTGACATTAATAATTGGTAATTATTACAGATTTTTCTGTTCAGTAACTTCGAAGATAATAGGGGGGAATGGTATTTTTTTAACGTTTGGCATTATAAATCAAATACTACTTATTTAAGAAAAAAATAAAAACGGTGTTTAACAACAGTACAGATGAAGCCCTTTCATTTGATATCCCATTCAATATAATAGACTTTCAATTTTCAAAGTTCGATTTCGGTCCCCTTTTAAAAAAAAGGTATAAGATTTTTTTACTGTCCAATAGCCTCGGGTTAGCAATTTTTAACACTATTCCAAATTTCAAGTCGATAGCATTAGTAGATCCTGAGATATCTTGCTGTGACAGACGGACAGACAGTCCGACAGAGTCGCACAATAAGGGTTCTTTTTTTACCATTTTGGCACGGAACCCGAAAAACTACCCTACTTAAGCCCGAGTTTACAAACTAATTTAATCATTATCATTACACAAAAAAAAATTAAACTACTTCAGACAGTTTCGAGTAAAAATCGAAACCGAACTCGGTTTTCGAGTTTAATCGAAAAGTACTCGTTTCTCGGTTTTCGAGTCTGGCTGCAATCCCTAATTCGAACCCAGGACCTCCAGCTTCGTAGGCAGGGTCACTACCAACTAAGCTAAAGCGGTCGTCAATGTATTGACACATTGGACAATTATGTGTCTCATCTGCATTCAGTCATATGATAGAGGCATGGTTAGTCTGTTCCCAACAGTAGATACAAATGTATGCACAGGTTACACTAGGCTTACGAGTTAATATCCTAAGGCAAAGGTTAACTATGTTGTGTCACGTAGCTATGAATGAGCGCCGGTTATCAGACATCGCCTAGCAGGTGGCTTCGGGGAACGGCGCAGGAGTTGCGACCAAGATTATAACGGCGCTGACTTCATCAGGGTTAGGGATAGGTTAATTAGTAAAAGTTGTGTTGAGAGTACAGATATGCTTAATTTCCCTAGCCAATTTCATATCCTGGAACATATATGCAAGATGAACAGTCAAGCCTAATAAACCTAAGCCTAACATCATGAGAGCATTCAATATTACGAAATAATTTGACTACGTACCTACTTTTAGGTTTATATTGTCACTACATATTTTTAAATATATTTTCATCACACTTGCTCGAAAATGGTGCATTACACGTAGGTTTTGCGGGCCGTAAATGAGCTATTACGCCCTAGGGCGTAATGGTTTTCTTTTTAAATTTGAAACGCTGGTTCTGTTTTACTCTTATTTGTCATGTTCAAAGGAAACGCCAACTTACTTTTTTAACTTTTATCACTGAAATATTTATTTAAAGAGAACTGGTATTGCAAATACATGTAAACACATATTTCTGTAACATTAATTAAATGTTTCAATAGTGTATTTCAGTATTTTGCAATTATAAAATCAACCGTTTTAGGTCTGTACCGCTATGGTTTCCGAACGTTGCGCATTGTCTATGGATATGTCACTAATGTCACTGTCAGTTTTACAATTTTATTTAGGTTAAGTAAGGTTAATTTTAATTAGATTTCCTCACAAGTGTGATGAAAAACATTGTGTGTGCCACGGGCGGTAAAGGAATTACAAACTCGTGTTATTAAAGCCCTCGGCTTCGCCTCGGCCTTGTAACAAACACTCGTTTGTAATTCCTTACCTACCGCCCTTGATACACAATGTACTATTACATGTTCCCTCCATCAAATAGTACCGTCTTACATCGACTGTTTATCTAAAGGAATTTACAGGAAAATGATATCAGGTATATGATTTTTCTGTACCATCTTATCAGCCATTCAAACCATACCGATATTTTATATGGGCAATACTGGTATCCCAGAAGCCCTAGTTTCTATTGAGTTTAAGCCTAGTTACGTACACTCCTGTTATATCACTACATAGTATAAAACAAAGTCGCTTTCTCTGTCCCTATATCCCTATGTATGCTTAAATCTTTAAAATTACGCATCGGATTTTGATGCGGTTTTTTTAATAGATAGAGTGATTCAAGAGGAAGGTTTATATGTATAATACATGCATTTAGTATCAGCATTGCACCCGTGCGAAGCCGGGGCGGGTTGCTAGTTTATGATAGGCTGCAATAACCTAACCAGATATTTCTCAATTACTAACCCGTGTTTGTCTTTTGGCAGGTAGAAATGACGGGCAGCAGTATATTTGACTACGTGCACCAACAAGACCACGCGGAGATAGCGGAGCAGCTAGGGTTGTCCCTCGCAGGGCGGTCAGGCGCGGGCCTTAACAGCCCGGCCTCCGGCAGCGAGGAGGGTAGCCAGCATGGAACTAACAACCCTGACGGTATGTTGCTTTGTTTTGACAAGTAAATGACAGACAACTCAACCCTGGCTAAATGGTTCTTTGAAAACAGAGACTAGTGATTCTACAGAAGGTAAATTAGGTTTTATTATAATGTTATGATACAAAGTCAGTCAAAAGTTGATCCAATCCCAATATTTAGATTTTCCTGATGTATTGAATTGACAGATAAGCAGCCAGATACAAATTTACTCGTAAGTATTAGATACGTATTTTTTCTTGCAAATGTAGCATTATTTTCTTTTTTTATAGTTGTCTTTCTTTTTAATTAAAGTTTCGAATTCGTCTTCGAAAAAATGCTGAACTTAACTTAAGCAACCTTAATAAACTATTGAATAAGTCAATTCATAGAACTGAAGTGAAATTTTAAGTAGATCACAAAGAATATACCGTTACCAGATCCAAATCCGAGTAAAGCGGTAGTTTTTTCCAAACGTTTCAAAATTCAATTACTGTTTCTTTATTTTTGAGTTCAACGGCACGAGACGACAGTATGCCTCCTACTCCTCAGTATGTCGAATCGTTCAATAGTATTAATAATAAGTATAGTACAATTTAAATTGAATTATCTTCACGGGTGTTGAAGGTTCATGAAATGGTCTATGGGGTGTCTATATTACACTGATTAATTTTTCGGCGCCGCTATGGGAGAAAATTGAATCGGCGTTGCGTATCTGACGGTGCTTGTTCCTGAGGGAATTTGGACTTTCTAAGTTCATGTTTTCTTTACTCTTTTGGGTTCAGAAAGACAAATTCGCTTAGGAATATCTGTTCGTCAACTCCATTGTTTGGGTGGTTCCTCTTGTCTAGTCAACTACGTAGATATTAATAGATAGGTTACATTAATTTCGACCAACTTACATGTGATTCCCTGGGTGACATTTTATTAGAGCCTACAATGCCAGACCCTTTCTTACGTGTGTAAATGTTGCTTGTAATGTTTGTATGTTTTTCACCGTTTTTTTTTATTTATGCCTTATCGACTATCTATATTATTATCATGTTGAGTAGTTATGTATTTTGGAGTTAGTAATACATCACAATATTATGTTGTACTTAGAGATGCGTTATAGTTCTAAAGGCACCCACTTCAACTAAAAGTCTTAAATGAGCAAAAAAGTGAAACGAAGTAAAATCAGTCAAATAAGTAGTCGGTACAATAACTCTATAACTCGGTCCAGCGGCTGCGCACTTTTTGTCCCGGTCATATTCATCACGAAGCCGAAGGAATAGATCTTTGTTTGATTCCGGCGTCTCAGTTAGAACTGATATCTACAATAAAACTAATTTTATTTTTCAAATCAAAACCCAAGTCTATAGTAAAAAAAAAATACTGTTTCTAAAGCTACCTACCGAAGTATATCTTCTTAGTGATTCACCTTATTTATGTCGATCTAACAGGTAACTAGGTATATCAGTGACTAAAAGATTTGATGAACTTTTATCCGTAACTAAAACTACTCCTAAATAGTCCTAATACAGAGCAACGTGTAATACTTTGAATCTTTAGTAACTCTAACGAGAACTTAAATTACATGAATACATTGATAAATCTCAGAAATCTTACAGACTCATCAATTCTTCATTGGTCAAATAATTAAACCAATCTGCCAATTACAATCCAGTTAATTACCAAAAACCGTATCTAACCAGTTAAAAACCGTTCATTTCTAACTGCCTTTAATTTCCTAACATGAAGGGCTTTCAATTTACTCGATGTTTGAAAAAAAACTGGTGAAATGGTGTAAAAAAATCAATCAGGAACGAAAGATGTGACAGGCGGCATTGTGGGGTGACGGGCGTGGTGAAATGAGCTCCCTGGACAGATGGTACGCTTTGTGTGCTGATAGCCGTGATTCTGGACGAGCTGAGCCATGGATGAGGAGATAATTAAAACGGTTCATTGCATTGCGTCTTGGTACAGTCGAGTCGCGGTGCAATGTGTTCGGAACTGTCGACCGATATTGTCAATTAGGATTTTGATTGAACACCATTTAAAATTATTTTCGATTTTTTTTTACCGGCTTCGATCGCGCTGCATAACCGCGATAACTACCGAATCGGTATTAAATTGTTGAAATGTTGCGAATATTATCTATTTCAGCTTAAACTTTGTTAAGTGTCATATGATATGACAACATGGATTTCAAATACCTACCTACTTATAAGTTCGACTTGGAACTTTCGTTAAACAGCGCTTTATTACACAATATATTAAAATAGAACAGAACGGAGACCAATTCTTTACTTGACATCTGAATTCTAATTTGGTCATAACAATTTATCTCGCTATTGACACGACTCCAATGATCTATTTCACAACTTTTTACCATAAACTAATCACAGATCGATTGCGCAAAAAGCAACTGCTTAATCTAAAGCTACAGCCGAGGAATTTCTATTTTAACGCACAATGTGTAATGTAACGTTAAAATGACGTAAGTGCTAAATAGATGAATTAAGGGTTGGTTACGATCGATTTGTTATCTGTTTTTACGAGATATCTGAAGAGGAAAATATGCATATCCTACTGTTGACGTATCTGCATAAGTAGTGACTCCATGGCTTAATACGAAGACAGTTTGCGGTTAAGTTCACAATACCTACCCAAACACAACTGTGCGCCAATGGTGCGTCTATTATCTAGAATTTCCGTATTGTAAGTAAATATGCATTTCCGTTTTCAACAAAAGCAAGTGAATGGTTAACAAAAGCATGTTATTGACGACTTGAAATTTTCAGTCATTAGTTTTTAAGTCCATTTTGTCTGCAACCTCATGTGGTTTTGAAGGAATGTAGTGTATTGTCTTGGCTACATACCATTATTGACTGACCCTTAACGTTTCGTAGTGGCTAGTTGAATCACCTGTACCAAATACGCAACGACATGGGTGACTCAATGCAGAACAATTGCGACCTTGTGGCTTAACAGGTGTCGCATTGCGCTCAGTCAAAAAAACTGTCTATTAGGTCCTTGGTTATCGGTCTTTGTTCTTCTTGACGAATCTGAAGATACTGGGGAGTGGGGACTATCATTGTGATATTTTCCTTCGATTTCGCACTGTGTTGTTAATACTGAAACACTTCTAGAAATCTAGATCATTCGAATTTAACAATTTAAAAATGTAACAACTCAAAAATAAAGTTTTAATATAAACATTTTGAACAAATAACGATCCCGATGTCCACGACTTCGGGTGTACCTTAACTTCAAAAATCTCAGTTCGATTTCCCAGCTTTGGTGAAATCAATTAAGGCATGCGATGGTTCCATCGTCGACCAAATTGGTGGAACCGAGCGTCTGTCAAATCGAGCACTGATTGAAATCACCTCTGAGGAGCTGGGATCAAACATTCGACAAACATTTGAAAAGGGTTGTTTCTAAATGCCAAGGCTACTTAATTTAGAAGCGCGATCAAATCTGACTAGGTTTAGGTTTTTTATCAGCTGATTGAGGCTTTTGAGAAAGGCGAATACTCTAAAATACAAAATTTCTAGGCTAGACACATAATTGTATTAATATTTCGTTTTGTTAGGCATGAATGACTAACAAAAAAAAGGTTAATTTTTACACGGATTTATTAATTATCACCCCCAATTACCTTAATTATCACAGCCAGCCCTAAATTAGGAATCCGACAACACTACTTATGATTGTGCCAAAGAATAGTTGTAATCGAATCTGTTTGTCAACAGTGTCAGCAATAATGAGTCTAGCAGCGAGCGGGAGCCTATTCCGAGGAATGGATCGCGCCTTCTGCATCCGGATGAAGAGTACCCTCACGAAACGGGGTTGCCACTTCAAGTCTTCTGGATACCGGGTACGAACCAATCAATATGTAATCGAAGCCGAAGTAATAGTAGCATTCATCAAATAATTAAAGTCACATTACATTTTTATTAGTATATGACTTGAAATAAAGCCATTCAATACATTTGATGAACAAGCCTCGTATAAACTTAACAAACAATTTTATTTTCTATGACATCGTGTTTGAAATTAGGCACTTTAAATGTTTTCGTTGTAATTACTACATTATTAACAAAAATGTCTACTAATACTTCAGTTGGCATTCAATTAATCATTCCTTAGATTGCAGATAATTCTGAATTTTATTTATAAATTCAATGATAACCGGGAAGGAAAGGAAGCACCTTATCTAGAAGAGATTTATTCACTTGAGTCATTAGCGTGAATTTGTGGATATTTATCTTATCTAGACATTTTAAGGAAGCTGAATTTTCGTTTTCGATCTAGGTTGGGAGGAGGGAAGAGCCGGCCAGAGGAGAGGGTGGTAATTGGAGGGTGGGTATCTTATAAGTGACAGGCACACAAGAAATGGAGGATTGCGTTTCCAGATAATTTGTGCTCAAAGTGATGATGTAATTAGCATATTGTTGAAGATGATTGAGATAAATCTGATTTACTGCGTTAAGAGTAATGAATATGTAGGCATGTAGATAAATGCCCACGTTACCCACGTATGAATATGGCTATCATAAATTAAGGGATTGTTATTTACCTATCATGTATAGGTACAATGAATACTTATATGTCGAATTCACAGTAGCTTTAAAATAGAATCATTAAGCAGTTTAAAATATCTAAATGTTGTACTGCACGTTACTATGACAAATATTTCCCAGAGTCTCCGTCATTTTCTCACACGTAACCACGGCGATAAGTTTATTTCCCCGTTTATTCTTGCAAATGAAATAATACGACCACTTTATCGTAGGAAGATCACAAATATTATTGGTTGAAATTATTGTCTGAGCCGGGGGTGCCGCAAGGCGCGCTCTTGGGCCATAATTTTTGCTCTAACTCGGTGTTACTCCATAAAACGCGATTATATCTAGCCACCCGCGAATTTCTCAGCTACTACATAAAATTCTCCGAAATAAATTGTTTTGCAGGGTGTAAATTGTACAATCATTTTGCAGGGACTTTCTGTTTTATTGTTGAGGACTTGTTTTCTTTTATTCTATGCGTTTGCAGTTTATGAGCATTATTTTAAATAATGAAGTTCCATATCCCGGATGGTGGCGATAAGTATGCTTCCTAACAAGGTAACATTTCCATTGTAACTACATAGTTAGAATACGACACAAAGGCCCCAATGAATAAGATGGAGCAATAAATAAGATATAGGCTAAATTGTTGGAACTGAAGTTGCAATGTAGGTACAACAATGTAAGTAGGTAGGTACGGTTACGAAAACTGATCCCTAAAACGCTTAACCCTTTAAACAAATTGGAGTTCAGAACCGAACCACTAATCAGCATACAAAATCAAACACAAGTAAAGTAATTAGGAATCCCAATAAATGTTAGCCTTTGGCGCTTACGGCTCCCATGAACGATGTAATTGCTGTCGAAGCGGCGTATGAGCCATTAAGATTTAGATAAAGTGGAGTTATGGACGTAACTTACAGATTATAACACTTTATTGGCGATATTGTTCGCCCTTAAGTTGAATTCACCTGGAAGTAGGCGATTATAAATTTGGTGCTTATTAGAATTGGAAATTTATTGTATAAAGGGTTACACCAAACATTTTGATTGTGCTTGCTGAAAATGTTATTAGATATTATCCTGATATTTAAACAACAAGATTGACGTGTCTGACTTTGTCCTCTCGCTATCAAAAGTTGGGAAATAACACGCCGCGTACCTACCTACTAAAAGTCGTCTTAAGTTTTAACGAGATTTTTATTACCCCGATGCCTGTGGAAGTTGATGCCTGTAATTTAAAGTCTGAAATTCGTTTCAAACAACTTTTTTGTAATACGAGTGTTGTTATTGTGATTACCTATGACTAGTTTCGTTTAATTTGTTTTATTTTATGAGGGTCGTTTTATTCACATATACATGATTTTTAACTTGAAGTGGTTCATTTATCAGAACAAATTGTGTCGAGTCAAATATTGAACCAAAATATTCAATGAAACTATGAGAGTGGATAATGGAACTTTAAGTTTTTTTTTTTTTACTTTTCACGGAGTTAGATAATTTACATATTATCTTACGATTACGAGCATTATTGAAGCTAGCTAGTCTTGTAACCTTCCAACTTAGACTGTCCTGAAGCGTGAAACGATAAGAGGACTCTTAACCAATAAATCTAGATTCTAACCAATTTTCTTCCTCACTAACGATCACCATCTCTTCTTTCCAGGTAGTATTAATGCTGTGCAGGTTGCGGCCGCAGTACACGTTCTCGCACAGTCGGAAGTCGCCCCCTGCGTTACTGGGGATGGTGGCATTGGCCATCGCGATGCCGCCTCCTTCCGTACACGAGATCCGGCTGGAATCGGACATGTTCGTCACTAGGATCAACTTCGACTTCAGGATCGCGCACTGCGAGCCCAGGTATTTGGAATTGTTTGTTTTAATCATCGTCACAACGTCTTGAGAAAGAGGCTTTCTTTTCTTTGGATTAAAATTTCCATGTAGCTATCGTCAGGTTTTTCGCCGATATCCTGTTATTTTGCTCTGTTTACTTTTCCTTCTCTTCTCTTGCCTGATCCTCGTTCATGTCATCAGTTTTAATTTCTGAGTTATTACTAAATTACTAAATTGAATCAGTTGGCGCCATTTTTCTGATATAAATTATGGTGCCCAAAACAATTTCGCAAGTTAGGTTTTTCCTTAACTCTTAAGCCTTAGGTATTTGAGTCCAGTAAATATACAAGGTGTCTCGTGAGGAATCCAAAAGATTTTAACCACGCATTTTTGAGGTCATTACGATAAATAATGTTATGTAACATAATATCAAAACCGGCAAAAAAAATATTTTTTCTTGGGACGATGATATTTTTTGATTGGTTTTTTGTATATTTTGTGATCCATTGTCGTGTCGCGTTTCTCCAAAGTGCTCGTGAGGAACCCAAAATGTAAAATTCGACCATAAAAAAATATACTTTATGTACAAAAATCAATGAAAAATTTCTTGTGATTTTGCATTATGTTATATAACATTTTTTTTTACTCCTAATGATCTCAGGTATGCGTGGTTAAAATCTTTTGGATTCCTCACGAGCACCTTGTGTTCAGTATTGAATTTGATACATCGTTGTATTTCTCTCAGCAGGGTATCAGAGCTGTTAGGCTACACGGCGGAGGAACTCACGGGGAAGAACCTGTACGCGCTTTGCCACGGAGAAGACGCGAATAAACTTAGAAAATGTCACGTAGATTGTAAGTATATAACATCAATTGATTACAAATAAATAGAGACTACTTGTAGAATCTAATGGAATTCCTTCCTGCACACTGCTGGTTCAAGAAAAAAAATCAGGAGATATTTCTGTAGCTAATCGTAATTTTTACTAACGCCTTAATATTAAGAAAAAGAAATAAATCACTCATTCAAGAAAACACAATTTCTTAATTAACAAGGACTGGTATGGTAGGTCTCAAATAGTATGTATTCGTATATATATATGGCTTGTCAATTATAATTATAAAGCAACTGGTAAAGACCGGATGGCTGTTAAAGCATAATTAAACTATCTCTTCATAAAGGATAGCTTCATGGCAGTTGATAGAAGAAGGATGACCACACATCCTTGGCTCTATAAAAGTCCTGTTTTCATTAACCTTGCTAGACTCATCAATTGTAACGATCGCCGACCCAATAATGTGGTGAAATCCTTGTGTCGTAACGCACTTTGTATTCAGAGGGGGCGGTAGAAATCCATGTCAAGACGGTACTCAAGGCGCTGTTACAAGGAAAATTTATGGCTAGTGTAGCGTAGAATTTGTTCTAACCTTTTGATTTCAAAATTGCAATAGATGACTCAGTGTTTAAAGGTCCTGCTTTACACTCTTCAATTAGCGTAGGTGTATTTCCACTATTATGCAAGTCACTAGCTTAGGATTAAGTATCTGTTTTTAAAAGATACCCGTTTGTTTCAATCCGTGTTTTACAGCAACAATTTTCAGTTAAGATGTCTCTTTTGGAATTAATTTATGTATATTCAGCACACATGTAATTTGAGGCTTTCTGCCTTAATATTTCAGTAACTTCTACTATTCCAGCATCAAGAGAAAATACGCATTCAAATAATGTAATATAACCCTCATATAAGTGTCTTATTAGATTTTTTACGCTTTCATCTGAAAACACAGTGTGCCACGCAAGTTTCCCATTATCTTTATCAGAATCCTGTTGTAATTTATTCCTTGTAGCTATGAATATAAGGTCTGTGCGTTTTGGTTGCTGCCTGTACAATTTAGCTAGCGCCGTATCTACGCCGGCTGTCTTTGTCGGTTGTGATTTGAATAATAATTTTTATACCAGCATTTCGGTTTCCTCTCTCCAGCCATCGTGGGAAACGTCAGGCTTAATGTCCTTCGAGATTGCTATTGTTGCTTATATTTTGGTTTTAGGTAGTATCCTGTTTTCGGACGTTTATGTTCATGTATGCTCAATTTATGCAAACGTCTTTATAAACTCTGAAGTCATCTTAAGACGGACGGAGTTGGAAAATTGTTTTTTTTGGAAAATAAAAGTTTAATTTAAGATTAAGAGAAAATTGATCCCAAACGGTTATTATATTCTAAATGTTGGTCGTTGGTGTTTTATTGATTTGATGTAAGGTAAGACTATAAATGTATCTAAACCGTAGGTAGGTAACTAAGTTTATACATATAAGTGGATGGCCATTTAAAGCAATAACATTCCAAAATAGGCGATCAAAACTCCAATCACGCATTCGTCCCATCATGGTTTTTCTCTAGCACCTGAACTGTTGATAGCTTTACGATAGCGTTTAAAACATACAATGCGTATGTATGTATGCACGTATAGATGCCGGTCAAATGTGGACATATCGGGCCGTGAATACCAATTGTTTTATTAACATAAAAGTCCGTCGGTTTGCTAGAAAGCGGGTAATTTGGTTAGCAATGTACGTTGGTAGGCTGCTGATGCGCACAGCTTTATTCGGCTGTAAATTAATGTTGAAGACTTCCGACATATTCAATGTCTGCGTCATTTGTTTTTTTATTAGTCAAAAGGGGTTTATATTAAAATTAAATCCTTCTTCAAATCCGTGTTTAAAGTTACAGCAGATTGAAATAACTGTTAAGTGCGTAATTCTCATATAGGTAAAGTAAAAACAATGACGATTATTCATGGATTGAGCACAAACCACAACATTACTGACAAGACAATGCAATTTTCAGATATCTGTCAAAACAAAACCTTTATACAGGCCAACATTTAGAGACCGTCATAATCGGTTTCACTCTTTGGCTCGCACCCAAACACATTGATAATTACAAAACCGACAATAGGTACACAATGCATGGACTTAACCAAAAACCGTCAGAACCTTAATGACTCACGTACAACAATACACGTGTACCTTTAGCTCGGTATGAATTGTATGAGTTTGAATATAATACGATTGCTTGTGTTTTGCGTCATTTGTGCCGCAAGGTCGTGCTGATTTGGAGTGAGCCTTTTGATAACAATGTCAACACCAGAAGTTAATGCTGATAGTCAATGCAAGCCTATGTTTTTGTACTATGATAAATAGATGCCTTATAGCATCTAAGTACGGGCTATAGACTCCTCGCGCCTTCTTTAAATCAATGCACATCCACAACAACCTTAAATATACCTATTATTCTCATCCTTTAAGAGTCGTCTTACAAATGCCTCCACTTATGTGTCAACATATTTCTTTGTTCCAGTAATGAACAAAGGCCAAGTGTTAACCCACTACTACCGCGTGATGAACAAGCTTGGCGGCTATACCTGGATGCAGACTTGCGCCACAGTCGTATGCTCGTCCAAGAACGCCGAGGAGCAAAACATCATCTGCGTCAACTATGTTATTAGGTAATAGAACTTTATTTTATTTTTGTAATACACAAGCAATTTATGCGTGCTCTTAATGCTTAAAATTCAGGACCTCCCTCATTTCCATTCTCTGCATCGTTCTTGGAACATAAAATCCTTTCCGCATCTTCTTAATCATGTATTTTCCCCGCAACTGTGTATTTGGGTATTTTTCTGATTAACAATGTTATATGACTCATACGCGACTCTGGTAATGCGTCGTATCAATTTAGCATACAGAAAAAACGCACACTGTCGACAGGGGAACTACATGGACCTCAATATATTTTGTAAATGTATTTCCAACAAAGTGAAAACAATAACTATACTTAATTATCATACTTATTACACATTTTCTCTTAGTAGACTGTTCTACTAAGAGAAAATGTGTAATAAGTACCTGGGGCCTGTGCCCCAAAACCTTTTGTTATGGATATCTGCATATATTTTTTTCTGGGTTCAAATACCTTTATGCTCTTTAAAGAATAATTCATCCTAAGCAATCATTAATTTTTACAGTGGGCGCGAATACCCCAATACAGTAATGGACTGCTGCCAATTAGAAGAAAGTGTGCAGGGCGTGAAGCGAGAAGAAACCACGGGAGACCCCGAGAACGGTCCCCCAGACGCTGACAACTCTGGAAATCCCCCGCCCCCTTCTCGACACCCCGCTGAAAGAACAGAAGCCACAAACAACTCAGAGTCAGCGTCAACAGCTCCAGTACCTACTTCTGATGTCACACACTTAACCAGGCTCAGTGACTCCCAACCGTTACCCCTCCACACAAATCCAGAAAGAACCTCCCCTATGCCAGCCAGAAGAATGAAAAAGAGGAAACACGCTGATTGCGACGATGAAGAACGAGACGAAGATAGACGGAAAAGCTCATCCAATCCCGGTGCAGCTATATCACCTGCTGAAAGAGATATTAATAAAACGAACCTGTCTCTCCCTGAAGGCTCCTCAGACGCGACGTCTGTTAGAGACCTAGAAAACGCCATGTCGAAGCATCTACCCGCATTAGAAGGTAAAGAAATCTCACACAGGCCGACGGACTTCTCAACAGATGCGCTACTGAAGCAGCAACAGCAAAAATCGACTATACAGTGGATAGGTACCCAAAATCACCATCTAAACCATTTGAACAGGCAGATCCCTGGAAACCATACCTCGACGCCCGCCTCTGCTCTGCTACGGCAGCTATATGCCAACAGAGAGAGCGTTATTAGAAGTAATTTCCTTGGTGATGGCAGAACTGGTGGCTACTATTCGAGTGATGGTCAATCAGGGCCGCTACCCACTCCTCCTGGTAGCGAGGGATCAGGTTACGGTGAACAGCTAGGCCATAAAGGCACCGATATCGGTTCACTGGCTTATGGTGGTTATGCGGATTATCACTCTGCTATGACCCCTCCTGGATCAGTATCCCCTAGAGACAAACAGCAATATGCTTTGTCTTACGATAACAGCGCTTATTCCGAGGCATTAAGGCACTCGTATTTAGGTGAAGCGCCGTTACCTCTTAAGCCGCAAGCGTATTCCGCCGTCCCTAGCGCGTTGGACTATACGTCTTCGTTAGATCAAAGCCAGTTCTTCCATCCCCCTTCCTCATTCCATCTTTACCATCCTCAAGCTCATTCTGCCCACACTTCCCACCCACATCAGCCCGTAGAAAAATCTGCCCCTCCTAATACGAACTGGTACTCATCAGGGTCATAGCCACATAGACAATAGATTGGCAATTTGTATTGCTTCGAGTGAGCGATTGCATTGTGTGTTCAATAGTTTGTTGAAATGTTTGTCGATCATGTTAAGTTGGTTGTTAAGTTTAGTTATTTTTGTTATAGTTAATTGTCCTCTAACAGACTTCACGAAACGTTATCTATTTTAACTGAAACATGACAGACTGTAAATATATTTGAAAGTTTTTCACTTCAAAAAATTGTATACGGATACTCTAATGTCAATGATAATTAACACGTCTTTAATACTCAAAGCTTGGAAGACTACGTTCTTTTTTATGACCCCAATTATTAATACTCTAATGTAAGGTAAAACTGTGCCAAAAACATGGGTGCTGAGCACTTCACGACGCATTTACAAAAACATTCCAAACCGTTACGATTGTAATCCATTAACTTATGGGTGTAACAAACTCCGTCGTTGTTAAGATTTACACGGATGCTGATTTTTTTTCAGCTGAAATTTATAATACGACGTGATTCTAAGATCTTAGCTAGGAATTTAGAAATCTGTGAGCTACCCATAGCTTATTGCATATCATTTTAAATTAAGTGTCTAGTTAATGCTTTTGTAAATTATTGTACCATAATTACACGACTGTACTTAGGCTACTGTGCGACTCTGTAACTGTAAATTTTAGGCAATAAGCATTGTATATTACTTTAGTTGGAAATAAGATTTCATTGTACATATACTCTACTTATATCACTGTAGGGTAAGCATTTAGTAAGCTTGTTCATTTTGACAGTGCCCAAATTTTGTTAGAAACATTTTAGTTGAATTTAAATTGAGATGTTTCAATTCAAGAACTTGCGAAAAGCAATACTACACATAAAAGGTCAATATGCTCACCCATATTAAAGACTAGGTTTTAGGGTTCCATCTGTAAATGAACTCTATCAAGCAGCCAAGTTTATATCAGCTGAATGTTTTCTTTCATCATTATTAAATTATAAGTTGCGTCCAAACGGGCCGATTTTGTCAGCCAACCGGCATGGTAGCTATTCGTGAAGAAAAATAGGGTGTTCATCTCCCACTCTAACAGGTAGCTGCATCTCTATCGGTTGACTGATGAAATCGGCTCATTTGGACGCAATATAAAGGATACAGAAAAAACATTCCACACACATAAAAAAATCACTCTCATTCAAGAATAAAACTAAAAATACTCAACACATTCCAGTTAATATGTATATTTAAACCAAATTTTATTTTTTTATTTCTATCTGAAAAAAAAACATAGATCATTATTTAAATTACTAGATGTAACATTTATAAATTAAATTGGTAATATTTATATAATACTATTAACAGTGCAATACGAGTGACAACAGTTATTCTTTCGATTTTTATACTGCTTCGTTAATGTATCGTAATATAAGGTAAGTATCGTAATATTGTAACAAAGTTCTAATTTACATGAAATTTGGCTTGTAATTCGATTGTTTTCAGTTGTACCTCGACTTAAGCCTCTTCTCGTGTACATTTTTATTTTATGTTTATTTTATTTGTAATATGAACAAAAAATGGAGGATTTTATTTCTCTGATTAAATGATTAAGATTTTTAAGTATTTCGTATCATTTCTACTTCTACGTCGATTTGTTACCTTAATAGGGAACGTGCACAACGAAGGTGCTGCCAACTGGTGCCGCCAGTCTAAATCATCTACCCTTTCATGCTGGGGCCACATTGACGAAAACGCCGCTAATTTATCGCGATGAAGGACGATTAACGTCAGTGTAGCTACAACTTACTATATTTGACATTGACACTTGCATATTGACATTGACAGCTTGATTTGATAGGGGTGATAGTTTCCTTTATAGTCCGCCCATGTCTCTTTTGTCGTTTAGTGCTGCCACCTGTTCGTGCACGTTCCCTATTGTACTTAGTATGAAACCATTGTTTTCTATACAAAATACTGGATCGATATCAGATGCTATTTTAGAATTTAATTGCATGGTTTCGTTATACATTAGCAATAACTATAACGCTTTGAGAGGCTACTAGTCGTATAACGTAGGCCGCTGAGTAAACATCGTGTTAAAATCAGCTAAAATAGTACTTTCTGATATAAGTGCGGAAAGTATTTCATTTTTCACGAGTCCCGATGTGTATTGGCCCGAGTGTAAATACTCCAGGCCAGGTGAGGGTAAATACTCGGGACGAGTGGAAATGACACTTCCGCACGTGTATCAAACGACGTTTTTTAATACATTTGCGAAAAAATGTCGATGAAACATACATGGCACCGGCTGTCACCATTCAGCCTAATCAAAATAAATTATTTTGAAAAGAAACATACAGAATTTAATTTAATTTATGAAAAAGCAAGAAATATATTTATTATTACTTTGTACTTTAGTTATTTATTTGCAAATAAATGTGTCATTTAGTGTTCTAAAATTAGCTGGAAACTAAAAAGCACTAGTGCGCAAAATACAACTTTGCGCATGATTTACAGCGGCTACGAAAAGTACCACTTTTTGAGCAAGTGTATTAAAAAAGAAAAAAGCATGGACGATCTTCTGTCAGAGACCAAGACGTCCCACGGAGGCCGCGTGACGCTGCGCACCGTCCTACGTACCCGGGTGGATTTCAGAGCGTTTCAACCGCCGTCATCACCAATCCCGATATTATGATGACATCTTTTTAAAAATTACATAATTTTTGATCAAAAGATGAAAATAGTAGGTACTATTTTCAGAATTTATAAAAATAATGGGATACATTCTTAAAGTGAATCGTCGAAATTTCGGGATTGGTGATGACGGCGTTTGAAACGCTATGAAATCCACCCACCCGCCTTCTATAGGAACCGTGCACGTACTATAGGTGGCAGCACTAAACGACAAAAGAGACACGGGTGGACAATAAAGGAAACTATCACCTCTGTCAAATCAAGCTGTCAATATCAATATCTAGTGACAATGTCAAATACACTAGGTACACTAACGTTAATCGTCCTTCATCGCGATAAATTAACGACGTTTCCGTCAATGTGGCCCCAGGCGAGCCCCAGCATGACAGGGTACTTGATTTAGATTGGCGGCACCAGTTGGCAGCACCTTCGTAGTGCACGTTCCCTATAGATATAGCTGGACCTGTGTAAGTACAACTGGATATTGAATGAGCTTTACACGAGTATTTTATAATAATGGCTCTGGCGTCAATGAAATCCTTGAAATTAAGTTTAAATATAGACTTGTGATACTGATCTATCCGCAGGTGCTCCACATATATTTTTTGTAACGTATGGAGTGAAGGTCGACCAGCACCGGTTAAAGTTTGAAAATAAATAAAAAGTACATTTATGTATTATAAATTTATTAACATTATCGAGTGATTTAAGATATTTCGGAAAATTCACAATAAAATATTAAAAAATATATGAACTGTTGTCATCCGATTTAGAGGCCACAAATATGCTCGTCACTTCTTAGTTAGGGCTTGCGCTGGTCTACATTGCACTTCAAGTTCATACTTTTATCTGCATTGAATTTTCGAACGGATATTTCAATTTAACTAAACTTTTAAGCAGATTTTTTTCTGGGAGAAAGTACTGTGTTTATCTGGATTATTTAATCTGTGATGAGCTCGATAGAGTCGACGGCCTTAGAAAGAAATATAGTCAATTATTATGTTTTAAAGGAAGTAAATAGTGATGTGATTCAAAATTCATTAAATGTAAATGGAAACACTATCTTTTGTACATAAAATATAACATGTTAGACCTCCTTTTGCATTGAAATACGGAAAAATTCGGCATATTCATGTAGATCTCTTCAGGTGAGTTACTAGATTTAGTTTGACGACCAATCCGAATGGAACTAGTTTTATATAAAGAATACGATCACTGTCACAAATTGTTGACGCAATTGCTTGGCAGAGGGGAATTTCTAACTAAGGCCACTCCCTACGACATCCGCGTTGCTCTAAGGCGAAAATTGGCGAAAGGTCTTTTTGACAGTGTAATACATAATACTATATCAAATTCTTGTGGTGTGATGGGCGGGTGTTGACACCTAGCTGTCTAGCATGTCTAGTTTCTCGCGCGACAGAGCATCACCTGTCACTGTCACGCTATATTGAGTGGAAAGAGATAGGTAGCTTTTGTCGCGCGACAAAGAGTAGCGTGTCACAGTTATGCTAGACGTACTGCTGTCAAAAAGACCTTTCGCCAATTTTCACATTTTTTTATTTCTAGAATCCCTCATTATTAAGCCCTTAGAATAATACAGCATAACTAATAGAAAGGTTTAAAATAAACTTATCAAATATTTTTTTAAGGCACACCATTTTAAATAGGTATATAAAATTGAGATTCACAAAAATACATAATGCTTTCTACGTTTAAGGGACGAAATTGTTGTATAAACTTTTACTTATCTAGTTCTTATATTACAAAATTAGCTGTCACAATCAGGCACTTCATAAAAAGTCAGTCAATAATTGTACATATACACTTGAGAAGAGTATTCTAAATTACTAACAAATGCAGTCTAACTGAATAACTTGTGATTATTTTACCTACTTGATTAACTTAACATTCTAATCAAATTTAACCACACAATACATACTTTACTTACTATAGAAATTTATTTTTAAAGGACGGAAACGTAAGTCTTATAGAATATTATTAGATCATGAGTTTAAAATAGATAAACTCAGAATTCACAATACAGTTTTGTTTCTTTTTCCATACCACTACTGCCATCTAGCGGCAACATTGAACATCCAGCAACTACTACAAAATATAGTGTTTTTATAAAAAAAGCTGTCGAGAGGTAACGTAAAATAACATTAAACATTTTCCTAGAAAAAGAAAACGTACAATAAAATTGTAGTACTGAAATGCAGAAGGTTATTTGATGTAACTAACGCCATCTAGTGGCAAAGTTGAAAATTGATGTAAAACAGTTCCCAAAACAAGGACCAACGCATAATATGGGAAATTATTAAATATCACCCACTTATTTTTTGTGTCACACAGCTGAATAATTATTCCTCAACCAACATTTCTATGTTCGGTGACTGCATTTCTAATATTATTTGATATTGTGATAATACGCACAGCCAACAGTAGATCTGAAAAAAAAAACAAGATAATCGATATCGTTTTAAATTTAACAATAATTTTATACTAAATAGTTGCGTGACTTCAAACTTATCTATGGTGATCCAGAGCAAAGTTAGCTTACATTACTTCAAGAGTAAGTGGCCCGTCTCTTTACACTAAATCCATTGAACGATTTGAAAGTGTTGGCGGAGGAGTCCCCCTTTTTTACACAATTCTACAACTTCTTGCCTTAGTCAAGAAGTGTTATACATACCTACATACGTCCCACTACTGGGCACAGGCCTACTCTCATAGAAGAGAGAGAGTGCATCAAATTCAACATTTTGCAATACAAATAATGTATGCATGTTAAAACTTACATTGTAAGCCATGAACAAGAAGTCAAGCAAAGCTGCAAAAGTCGCGTCCAGCTGAAAAATTCAAGTAAAAATATTAGTGCGTCAGGATGATCTAAAAAAGAAAGAAATGAAAAAAGGCTATTTGTCAACATAAAAAAACATATAGCAGCTGTGACTTACAATCAAAGAATAATCAAGGTTATTGCCCCGTCGGTATTTCGTAATTTTCTTATTAAAAAGACACAAAAATATGACTCTGAAGCTGAAGTTAAGAAAAGAGAAAGTGGTAGATGAAAACGGCCTATTATTAATTTTTGTATATCTAGAAAGTAATTAGGAGTGTTGTTATTTAAATATCTGAAATGTAGATAAATAAATAATTAGATTGCTTATATCTTACGGCTAAAAGTGGGTGTGAACATAAACTTAAGCATTGGTTATCTTTCAGGAGAGGTAAATGTTCGTTTCTTCCTTCTTTAGCCAGCTAAACTTAAATGTAACCGCAAACCTAAAAATTACTTTGGCCACAAAAACTTTTATTACAATTAATCAATCAATATGTCTCATTACAGATACTTATAAAAATAACAAAAAAATACTTCTTCAGTACTAGGGTATAGGTTTACGCGGGCTTGTTTTTCGCAACTCGACGACAAACATGCGCCTATTTTGCGCGTTCTTCAGTACTAATTTACATTTATTGAAATTAAACATTTTAAAACTGCAATTATAACAAAATAGCAAGTTATTAAAATAAAATAAAAAGAAACTATTTGTTGCAACATTTTGGCAGCAACCTTTGTGTGTACCACATTTTGTCATGCAATGATATCATTGACTGTTCATTAGTAAGCTGTCAAATAGTCATTTTCACAGATGAGACTTTTCCAAATCTATGACATTAGCCATAACCAGGGGTCGGACAAAAAGTGCCGATGACGAAAAAATGACGTACCTAATCTTGCAAACAGGATGATGCTTGTGTTTAAACTTCCGTGTGACATGTAGTAACGAAGTAGTATTAATGAAGTAACAAAATAATCGTAAATAAATCCATGGAATTAATAATTATAGGTGGTAGGGTGATGTAGTGAATAAAATAAATTTCACGAAACTTGTTACCATAAGGTACGATTATTTAAAATTAATTAGGATAAATCTGTGGGAACCTCAGATAAATAAGTTTAATACTCGTTACCTTCGTTGGTATATCTTGATTACAGCAAGAGCAGTATACGTGTTTGTCACGTCCCTCCAAAAACGGAAAATTGCCACAATATTCGAGTACAGATGACATTTTACAGCGTTTTTTTATACATTAGTAAATATAAATTATGGCTAAATATAATCGTGAAGATACAATACTCATTTCAAGTGGCGATATCGTTTAATAAAGAGGTTGATAAATGATAAGTGATAATTGTGTATGAAAATCAAAAATATTATTTGAAATCATCCTATAAGTGGTTTGACGTCATCGGCACTTTTTGTCCGACCCCTGGCCATAACATTTACAAAATCTGTTATTTTACTTCTTTTGTACAGAAGAAATAGTTATGAAAAATATATATGTCTCAGTTCAATGTTTCATGTAGGGAATGGATCCATCTCAATATAAAATCACATGAATTTTAATTCTGAGGTCAGTTCAGTCCATCATTCTGGTCAGTATGACCAGAGAATTATTTTGTAAACCTTGGACTGACAAACTGATGGCCCACCTGATAAAAATTAAATATTTTAAATAATCAATCCATTAAATGTCTATGAATGACAGAAAACTGGTATCAAGACCCAACTGCCGCCAGAGTTAGTATGTAATTTATGTGTAAGTGCTAAGATAACTTACATAAATGTAGTAGCCTCCTATGAGCCACAGGCCAAAGATGAGCTGGAAGCATATAATCAGACCCATGATGATCAGCCAAGGCAAGATCAGGCCGCGCATCCATATGTTTATACCAATCACCTGAAAATATCAAAAGAGTCATTATTGTGAGGTGAATATTTAGCTAGGGTAGCTGTGGAAACTTTGTACTACTTGTCACCTCTGTACTTTAACCCTAAAAAATTGGGGGCCGTTGATGCCATCCAGGGGGGGCGCTATCGATTTTGAAAATAAAAACTGAAATCACAATATCCACTACATTACAAATAGATTTCTACATGGTTAATTTGATTGTAGCATCATTGAAATAGTCATATTGCAATATAATTCAATCAATATTAACAATTTAGAAATGTACTTCCTTCCAGCTAACATGATTTAATTTACTCCCTAGCTTTCTTATTAAACTAGTATATTCCTGGCAATGATACTATCCCCAATTCACGTCACTCTAGCAGGGGCCTGTCCAATCTGCGTCAGCCTCCATTTGCTCCCCCGCCTGCCCCCTGTTGAAAATTGTAGGGGGCGGTGAAAAATTGTCATCATGCCTAAGTGGGTGGTAAGTCAAAAATGTTTGGGAACCTATGATCTAGAACATGAGAATGAGCCAGACGGCAGTATATCTACATACTTAGAAGAAACAGAGTAGTAACCCTAACATGCAAGGATTTACCACTGCTTAGCATTCGCGGCAAATGTATCCAAAACTGCTAGGAAAAAATTGCTAATTTCCTAGCTGATGGCTAGCTTACATTACAAAAATGCAAAATCCATTTCAATGAACACTTACCATCCAGATTGAAGCTATGATTAGTAGACCCAATATACAGATGAAAATCCCTCCAAAAACTTTCATTGCTGAAAAATAAAATACAACCAAATTGATAATTATATCTATTTAGAAGTCAGTTAACAAAATATTATTAGAAAATGGAATCTTCTGTCATTCAACAACAGTACAAAACTCATTTAAGTATAAAGTAGTAGTGTAGTTTAAAATATTGGGTGGAAGTGGCCATTGGTAGGATCAAGTAGAATAAATCTGTTCTATTTGATCCTATTAATGGCTCACTCATTTCTTATATTGTAATTTTGTACTTATTTTCCACTGTATACTAACATAGAATAAGGTTTCAATGTTACTAAGATTTATATGGATCAATCCTGGTCTGAAATAAATCATTTTAATTTTTTTATAATATGAATTATACTGGAACTTAAGCAAGTAGACCATTTTACAATTCAATTATCATTTCAAAATTAACCCAGCTGAGTCTCAGAGGTTGTCAAATAAAGTATAGTTCTAAAAACTGGTCCTGACTAATCATTTGTTGGATATCAAATTAGAAAACATTACTTACATCCCCTGACATCTGTCTCAAACAAGGGGTTCCACAGCTGAGAAGAGTCGCCACCAGCTAGCTGGTAGCTGATAAACGTGATCAGCACGACGCTCATAGCCGCTGTGTACACGGCCACTGCCCGGCTGCCGGTCTTCACGTTGGAAGACCAAATGCATGGTGACCAACAAGATTCCAACACGACCATATTTATTACCGATCACTTTCCTCAATCAAGTGTGTTAATTTTCAGGGTTCTGAAACTATAATAAATAAGAAATTAAGACAGTTCGATGTAGTAAACAACTAACGGCCACACCTTGCTAGGCGAAATACAGTTAATCTACTTCTGAAGTTATAAATGAAAACCGATGTGTCTTGATATCGTAGCAACCGCATTATATTGTCATGCCGATAAATGATATAAATAGTGGTTTTTACCTAGTTTCCAGCAAAGAAAATAACGTAAATAGCTAATAAAATAACGTACTAACGGCGTCACGTCAGTTTTCAACACAAGCACAAGCTATATAATTTTTGACATTTGACATCTCGTTGATCAGTGTTGCCAACTGCGAATTTCATTCAATGCTAAAATTTTGCTGAAAATCTGCTAAAATTATGCTAAAACTTGATAAATTCTGTTAAAAAATGTGCTTACTAAAAAAAAGCATTATTCTTTCAAATTTAACGTATTGTGATTATAACAGCTTTACAATAATCCTTTTTGTGGCCCATACTAAACTTTCAGCAAAAAAATTGCTGAAGATAAGTAGTAAAATTAAGAATGTCAATGTGTTAATCGACATTTTTTTTAAAGTACAATCAAATTAACTTTTTTACAACAGTATACAAACAATCATAGTAAAATATGTTAAAAATGAAAGTGGCAAAAAAATTAAGCTTTCATTCATGTTTATTACGACTTAGATAGTTAAAGTTATATTATTGTCAACCATGCAATCGAAGGTTATTTTACAAACTTATGTCTCACCAACTTGTATATTTCTAAATTTACCATTTATCTGTGGGTTTGTCACCAACAGGGGCCCGTTTCACGAAGCTACACTACAAGTTACAAATTACAAGCGGAAGTCTCTTTCTATCAAAAGGTATTGAAAAGAGACGTCCGTTTGTAATTTGTAACTTGTAGCTTCGTGAAACGGGCCCCAGGTAACATTTCTATACTTTACAAAATTATGCCAAAAATTATGCTTACTGCTAAATGTAATTTTTTTCTGCTAAACCAGTACAAATTATGCTAAATTTAGCACTGAAACTGCTAAATTGGCAACACTGTCGTTGTTTGGTCTCTCGTCTCGACGAGTTTTTTTGTTGTTTATACGTTTCGTTTCGGCATTTAATGAACCGGTTTCTGTTATCACTATTTTCTCAAAAAACTTTAGTAGTCGAAGAAAAATAACAGCTCATACCTGTGTTTGGATGTATCTGTTAACAGCATCCCATCTATATGTAAATAATGATTAAAAATACCCCGCAGATATTGATGAAATCTTTTTAAGTTTTTTATTACGTTGTGTAATGCAAAACGGAACGTAGGTATACACTTCGTTACACGCGAGATCACGGTTTGTATTTTCTGAAAAGTAATAATTGTTTAAACAATTTGGCGTTGTAGAGTTCTCGAAAATAAAATCAATCCAATTTTAATGCGAGCAATTTGTTACTATCATGTTATTTCAAACGTAGGCAGTTTTATTTTTTCTAGTTTTATATAAAATATGCGTCACTAACGTGAAATGAAACGTGTTAGTACACGTTCAGAAACTTAAAAATGTTTCTGAACGAACTGGCTAACAACCCACTTAAAGTCTGTGCGGAAAGAGAATAGGCGTGGCGAAAAACGGAACTAACCTAACCAGTATGGCCACAGAACAGAAAAAACGGCACATACGGTAGAAAAGCATTACAGTGCCCCCTGCCCCCCCAATCTAAATCCTATTCTCTTTCCGCACAGACTCTACAATATTTTATTGCGTAGGTAGATTCTGCCTAATGAAAGATGAGACTAGTAAATAGCGGCAAATTTAAAAAAACAACGGGTTGCAACACTGTTTAAAGGGTGACAAAAATGGTAATGATACTTGGGCCGATTTTTGTATTATTGTCACTTTTTTAAATTCTTCCGATTTTGATGAAAATTGGTAAGTACTAGGGATGTAACGATACACAGTTTTGTCGATACGATACCGCTACCGATATATAGTATAGTTAATATCGGCGATTCCGATACCGATATCTTAGCTAAATAATGAAGTATGAACTTCATATATTTATATGTCCTTATTATAACTAATGGCAATAACTACTGGCTATATTTACCAGAGAGTCATCCTTGAAAGTGTAAAGTAAAAATAAATAAATTGTCAACTCAAAATTAACTTTTTTTTTAATATTAAGTACCAAAGATTTAATTAACATAGTAATTATCATTGCAACATGGTAATAGACCAATACATAAATTAAGTCAGAAATTGAAATTACTTTTTGCAGATTTTTTTGTCATACAGCAAATTCTTTTCGCGCTCTTCAAATATCGGTTGTATAATATCGGCGATACAGATATATCGGCCGATATATCGGTATCGGTATCGGTAACGTTACATCCCTAGTAAGTACCTACATAGTGTTTATTAAAGTGTTAGTGTTTATTTATAATATTATATTCACTCCCCTCCCCACATTAGCCGGGGAAAGAAAATCAAAAACAATTCAGTAAGTGTTTTCGGAAACTGTTACTTTCTTATGTTGCATATTAAGTATCAAAATCACCACGGCATACTATCCTCAGAAATCTAATGACGTTTGACACATTTGACGTTTGTATAATGTCGCCATTTAAAAAGTTTTGAATAAATCTCAGTCTCATCTTTCATTAGCCAAACTACTGGCTGAGTATAAGAAAGACTTAAGGTTCATTATACCTTTGAAATTGAGATATTTATAACCCAACTAAATTATAGTATTTTATGCAACAGTTATATAAGTCGGCTCAAAAAATGCGAGTGGCGCCGCGGCGGCGAGTATCGCAAACAGAGACGCCATGAGCGTTTTTTGACTTAATTATACAACGTTGCATACAATACTTTTTCTACGAATAGGTTTTAAAATATAAAATACAACATTAAACGTAGCGCGCAAACAAGGCAAATATGACATATGACTGACAGTATGTGTCTAATTATGGTAAACTTTTTTTTAATTTGACGTATACTCGCTAGTGACACACAGTGACGATATAAAAAGTACTTTTTTTATGTTGGCATCAATTAATTTAGTTCGGAAAGTTTTGTTTTTCTTAAAAACCGTAGGAATTTAATTGTTTGTTAAGTTGGTAGTTGTGCATTTTTATCGTAAAGTTAGAAATGTTAGAATTGAGCGCTTAATAACCCTCTAACTTCTATAGATGCAAGTGCATATCGCTCCTTGAAAATCATAACGTCATTAAACGAAAAACACGATTTTTGGGTACGGGGTTTGAAAGTTTCCGAAATATTAAAACGTCTAAAACTACTTTATTTGTAATAAAAGTATCATTTTTATACTGTGTGTTGTTAAATACGTGACTATGCTTTTTACCGATAAGAGTAAATTCTGTCTTTTATGTTTTATTTATCTGATAATTGAATTTAAAGAAAATAATAATGTCACTTTTCCATTTAATTTTTGCTTAGTGTCACTTTTCAAGCCTGTGATTTCCTAAACTTTAATTTAGTTTAAGGAACAATGACACTATATCGGGTTATTTGGAAGAAAAATCCATGTTTTTGTATAAAAACTCTTAAAAAAAACTTGTTAAATGACATTTATTAACGCAAATGACTATCAGTCTCAAAACAGTTAATAATTTTATACATTACACACCGTGACTTTTAACAAGAAGTCACAAAATAATCAAAAAGTAATGTTGGAAGCTGCTCCTAGCAGTTATAATGGCTTTAAACATAAAACAGCATTTTTCAATTTAAAAAACGAGTGAATTTTTAGTAATATGAGCTGGCAAAATTGACACTACATCGAAAATGACGACTAATAATGCTAAAAATCATTTTAGTTATTAAAACCACAATGTCATTTAACGTACTAAAAATACAGTACATCTTTATTATTAGCCTGCATCAAGACTCGAACTTTAAAATAAAACGGTCATTATTGATATACTGTCATTTTAACAGTCTTAACACAAAGTATAACATTAAAAATTGCAAGAGGACAAGTGTCATTAAAGCGAAAATTACACTATTGCTTTAAATTGCGTCTTCATATTGATACTACATTAAAAGTTCGAACTGACGTATTACGAATAAATATTGTATTCGATTGAAAAATTTTAATACTTTCCGTTTAATATCACGGAATACCGTCATTAAGCAGAAAATGACAACCTTCTTCACAAAATCCATTGAATTTCACTGTATTTCTAATGATAGTGACACTGTTCCAAAAAGGCGCGCGTCAATTTCCACTATTCGCCGTAATGACACTAGCGCCCCCTGCCGTTTCAAATAAAGCTAGAGCAATAGGTGTCTTTGTATGGCGTTCCTTACAATCACGTGAGTTAGATGGCGTTGTTAACTCAAAAACGTCATTTTTTGGATAGTGACGTTATGATTTTCAAGGAGCGATATGAAGATGTTATAACATAGTATAACTTCAATCACAATAATCACAACGATTCTGCCTAAATTGTGTTTGTGGAAAACACCGTATAAAATAGCAAATTAATTCTCTAGAGGTCTAATCGGCATCAGCTGATTTTAATAAATTTGCATAGAATGGATCTAATCGTGACTGCATAAATAGGAACCATTTAACGGTTAGAAAGTTAAGGATATTGAGTGAGGAAGTTTCTAAGTGTCTACAAGACAAGTACGGCGTAAAACGGTCATTATCATCACCGGACTAGTTTCAGTAGTTCGGTGATTTTAGTCCGGTTCATATATATTTGTTTGAACCGGATTAAAATCACCCAACTACTGAAACTAGGCCTCATCATCACACCAATGTATATATACTTACGTCCCTCAGCGTTTGTACGTCCCACTGCTGGGCACAGGCATACTTTACTTCCTTATCTTGGCGGATGTGCATACCTACATCGTGAGGCTGCATAGCCTCACGATGTTTATCTAATGGTAAACATCAAAGAAAACTAATTGGCAGTGCCGGATTAAGGCAGCGCGGGACCTGTAGCATTTCTTCAAAGGTTGGTCTTAGATATGGTTAAATACCGACTGACCGGTAATTTTATACGTGACGAAATGACAAATGACGAGGGGGGGGGGTCCCTTTTTGCGAGTGCCCCCAATGCGCGGGGCCCGTAGCATTTCCATACTGCCACTGCTAATTGGTAGGAGCCAGGATTCGAACCCACGACATTTGTTTGAAAAGGCGCATGTCCGAACCACTTGGCTACACTATGGCTGAAATAGTACATTGTGTATCTAGGGCGGTAAGTAAGGAATTGCAAACGAGTGTTTGTTATAAGCCCGAGGTGAAACCGAGGGCTTTAATAACACGAGTTTGTAATTCCTTTACCGCCCGTGGCACACACAATGTTTTTCATCACACTTGTGTTGTGAGGAAATCTTAATAATATAACCTTACTAATCGCCCCAGTATGACAAGAAAATATTAAAACAGACAGTGACATTAGTGACATTTAAGTCCATAGACAATGCGAAGTCAAGTCACGTTCGGAAACCATAGCGGTAAGCGGCATTTTATATTTGCAAAATAAAAAAATACATTATTTAAACATTTAATTAATGTTACCGAAATAAGTGTTTACATGTATTTGCAATAACAGTTATCTTTAAATAAATATTTCAGTGATAAAAGTTAAAAAAGTAAGTTGGCGTTTCCTTTGAACATGACAAATAAGAGTGAAACAGAACCAGCGTTTCAAATTTAAAAAGAAAACCATTACGCCCTAGGGCGTAAAAGGCCATTTACGGCCCGCAGAACCTACGTGTAATGAAATCATTTTCGAGCAAGTGTGATGAAAAGAATCATTCTTTGCCGGTAGTAACCACGCCACGGGCATTTTTTTTTCGTTTGTAGTTCCACAATTGGACTGTAACAAGATAAGAACATCAGTATTTGTTTGGGCAATGGTTCTTCTACTAATCGACTGGTTCTGAGATCCAAGGGCCCGCTTCAAAAATAATAACGTAACGGTAGTTAATACTAGTGGCAGATGTGAGTACTTTTAATATCGCTCATGCCCAAATTTATCAGATTCCTGTCTTACCAATTACCACATTCCCGTTACACTAGCTAGATTATAAAATCGCAAGTTACTCAAGGATATAAATGATTTTGTCAGATGTATTATTTTGGGAATCTGGTATTTTAAAATACGGTACTTTAGGAATGCGGTATTTTGGGAATGAACGCTTATAATTATATTATAGGTACCTTTTCTCTAAGTGATTTCCCAAAATTGTTTTAATGTTTATTTCTGTGTTATAAAAAAACGTAAAATATGTAAGTACTAACTTATAAAGTGAACTTAAGTTCACTCTTCGAGAGAATCTAAACCAATTTTGCTATACTTACCTTTTTAGGATGCGTGAGGTCAGTCAGTCAGTCAGGGCCAAGACTCGGAACCGGTATTTTTCGAAAACCCCGAAATAGCCCAATATTTTGAATTATTGTATGTTTTTATCTAGGGCTCAATCATGTATTTAAGTAATGACTTCGTATTATTAGATTGTCCGATTAAAAATAAAATAATAAACCAAAGAACGAAAAGAACGGAAAAAATACGGGTGTTTTTGTATGTAGAAAATACCGGTATCCGACCCCTGGTTACTGACCGTTTGGGCTAATAGCGGAAGGAATTCTCAATTGGGTAATTTATGTAGATACCTACCAGTAGCGGTAGCGGGGCGTCCAAAGAACACGATTCCTACCGGCTTGCCTAATATCAGGCATTTGAGCACCTTATTTTACAGCTCTTAAGAAAAATGTACGCTAAATCTGCACCGGCTTGCCCAAGGATATCTTTTACGCCACGCCACTGATACCTACTTACTCGTACTTAAAACTTATTTGCGTCGTTTCTATAAAATAATTATTTAGAAGGTTGAAAATACTTTCTGTTTTAGTTCAGAATGACGGCATACTTACTTAGATCGGTATCGGTAGTAGATACCTAACCAGTAACTAACAAATTTCAGAAATTGACCGTTTTTTACCACATTCACATCATCTAGGACGATACTTACGCCAAAGTTGTGAAATAGGCTACAGTTCTTTTCGGTTCATCGGTCAGTAAACATCGATTGATACAACACAAACAAATTTGAATGGCACCAGCTAATCCGCCATCGGTCGAGTCAAACAAGGCGTTAAGCAAACAAACAAATTTCCAATAACAATGACGAGGCGGTTTAGATGAGGTGTGGTGTGATTAAGCGCGTAAAAATGAGCATTTAGTTTTCTTGCATTAAACATCAGCGAGTGTACAGCGACGTAAGAAATATGTTTACACCAAGAAAGTGGTCTACCACTTTGGAACTCTAATATCACTCAACAAAGTAGAAAAGACAGCTTAGGCAAGCTTGGCTTACTGTACACCAAATTTCATAAAAATCGGTCCAGTACTTTCAGCGTGATGTGCGCACAAGCAAACAGCCTAACAAAAAAATTACCATTATTTATATACGTTTTATTACTTTCTAGAATTTACCCGCGGCTTTGCCTGCGTTATACCCGTTATTATCCCAAGGGAACTGCAAACCGGGATAAAAAGTATCCTATGCTTCAATCCAGGACTTAGTCTACTTGTAGGCCAAATTTCATCTCACTCCATTCACTTGTTACCGCGTTATTAGTAACAAACATCTAAATATCTTCACTAACTTTCACATTTATAATAATATTATAGTTAGAGCTTGGCAACTTCGTTGGTGACACTCACATGTGTGCTTAGCCGTAACTACTCACACAACACAAGTTACCGCTAACACGAACGGGGGCCTCCGGAGGCTGCCTCCGTCGGTCGTCGTTCGTGTTGGCGGTAACTTGTGTGAGAAGTTACGGCTAAACACACATGTGAGTGTCACCAACGAAGTTGCCAAGCTATAAGTAGTACTTCGTCGTGGTCGTAAGTAGTAGTAACGTTTTAACACTCCCCAGTCCCTTTTTTAGAAAAATCTTTAATGTACAAAATCAGTCTTTCTACGATTTCATTACCTGTATATTATGTATTGATTAAGTAGAGCCAATCAGGATATCTGCGTGGACTGGTACAGAAACGGCTTTGTCACTGAATTATTGACCGGCTGTCGATTATCACTTCCGCCGGTACCCATAACGACTTACAACAGTTATTTTAACTTAATGATACTTTACGATATTGCCAGGCTGACAATTTTTGGGGTTCCGTACCCAAAGAGTGCCAACAGAACCCTATTACTAAGCCTCTGCTGTCCGTCTGTCACAGTAGGGCTCTAGCTTTTGGATCGTAATGGTTAGAGACTTGAAATTTTCACAGAAGTGTATTCCTAATTTCTATTGCCGTTATAGAGGTAACAACAAATAATAAAAACAATAAAATTAAAAAGAAATGGGAGTCCCTACCCTATACAAGAAACGTGTTTTTAGCGTCTTTCCGTCGACGGTGGTACGGAACGGAACCCCTCGTGTGCGAATCCGACTCGCACTTGGCCAGTTTTTTGTATGTTTAATCCATTCGCTAGAAAAACTAATTACGTGAGCTGATGGATGGACGGATTCAAAATTTTATCGAACTAAACTAACGAAAAAATACTGAACTGATTCAATAATTTATGAACACATCTGGGCCCACGTCATAGTGTGCTACAATAGCGTTTGCCGTGATCAACCGAAGAGATTCTGCAAAAATATCGTAGCCTATATTGATATTCCGATTTTCGGTATTTGACCAAATAACTGAGAATTACTTGCGAAATGAGATATCGTACACGCAGCTCTTCTGTAGGTACCTAACTGTGCAAGTGTGCAGTCAGCGACAGATATAACTAACCCCCTTCCATAAATGTTTGTATAGCGGGGTGTAAATCTCTATTTGGCCGACTGCACGTACACGAGTAAGTATACTGTATAGCCAATAGTCATCTATTGTCTATAGACAAGATGGTCAATTTCCATCTAGTGATTTCCATCCATCCACTCACAGTAGGAGTCGCAGCCGGACAGCCACGGAAAAAGACAACATTGGAGATGAATAGATGACATTGGATAATAAATTGACAATAAACGCGTTTTTTTTTATAAACTGACCAACTCGCAACTCTTATGGGCATAGCGATTGTCGGCCCGGATGGTCGGCCGTGGCGTTCCCTGGGGTCGAACCAGGTCGCTAGTCGGATAACGATAATAGGTATTGAACTGGGATAAGTTCCTACAAGATAATGAAAATTAGATTTCATTCAATCCATTATTTTTGCAAGATGTTATTGGTCTAACTAAGCTAAGTAATCTGTCTGCAGTTACCTCCTGGAGCAAACCTTATATCAATTTCACCTTGCAGTTATATGCGAGACACTTTGCAGTTGTCAATACACCGGACCCAATTCGATCAACTACTTGGAAACCAAAAGAGTTATTCGGAATTCGCTCGAATACCAATCAAGTTTATTATCAACAGCAATATTTGTCGGAACTACGTCTGCTGTCTCTTTCTCATTTATCGCAGTCAATAAGGACGAAAGTAAGATATCGAAAGATATACCTAGTTGGATGTTGATTCACGCGGACTAATTTAAGCGAGTTTAATTTTTATGAACTTTTTCCTGTATCATCTGGGTTTCGTTTGGAGGAAACGTTTGTTTTGATTATGGCAATAGTGCAATGAATATAAATTTGCTAATTATTTATAGACTTCTATCGTATAGTATACTATTTATTGGCCATTATAGTCGTGTGGTGACGTCCTTGGGTAAAGTCAGAGCAGATTTAGCCATCTGCTTTTTCAAGAACACTGAAGTAGGGTTCTAATCTAAAGTGCTTTAAAACAGGCAAACCGGTGGGGATCGGGTTCTATAGACGTCAAAAAATGCTGCTATATTTCATTAAAAATCTCTGCCCACTACGAGTACACCGTATCATACAATGACCGTCCTACTTTGAACGTGTCAGGCAAAATAAATATTCTTTGTATTGAAAAGTATGAGAGTATGCCCATTAGCACGTTCCGTCACTGACCAGCATTTGTCATACCGTGCCTGATATTATACGTTAATTTACGGTCTTGGTATGATACGGTGCACTGGGCAGAGATCATTAAGTCGAAACGAGTAAGTAGACCAACATTTATTTTGACCCTCGATTACGAACTTTTATTAGTATTTCACGGGGAAAATTATACGTAGCGGTAGGTACGTAAATGTTGATTGTTAAAATTATGACAGCACCAGCCCTCATTTCGCTCAAATATCTTCGCGTAATAAAATGCCTTTTACATGTTAGTAAAGCCTATTTTTTAACCAACTTACAAAAGAAGGACGGTTCATGGTTCCAAGTCGTACCTACGTCTGTATGCGTAAGCTCCATTAGATAGAACCTACGGCGTTTACGTCCTTTGAGTCTAAAGGTTTCGATATGTGACATTCCGCGGGTAAAGGTACCTTACCTTGTGGAGCTTGTCGCTTGCGTCCTTCTATCTTGATGGTCCTATCGTAACCAGGTCTGGAGATTCTGACCTGGTAGCATCATCATCAGATAACGGAATGTTGAAGAAATCACGGAAACTCTTCGAATGTTATAGGTAGGTAAGTACCTACATATACAGCGATTTCGGTATTTTCTATAATAACTAGTGCGTTAAATTTGTTGTGGAATAGGCTCGTTTGTAGTCGGTATTTTTTTTTAGTAGACCTATAGAAGACAGTTACGTACTTTACAAAGGGTTCCGTACCACCGACCGTCGAGCAAAAACACAAAAAGACTTGTTTCTTGTATAGGGACCCCCTTTAATATTAATTTTATTTTATTGTTATAGCGGCAATAGCAATAGACATTCTGTGAAAATTTCAAGTCTCTGTCTATTACTGTTCAAAAGATACGGCACTGGGACTGGCGGACAGACAGATACAGATAGTTTTTTGAGCAGCTTGTCTCAGAGGAACTTTATGAAATCAAGTAGGCAAAAACAGACAGCCTAGGCAAAGTTACGGCTGTTAACTGCTGTTTCAGTCCAAAACTTGGTCTACTTGCATGCCAAATTTCAGCAATCCATCCAGTTGTTACTCCGTTATTTAGTAACAAACATTCAAATATCCAAACATCCAAACCATCAAACATCTAAACATCCATATCTTCACAAACTTTCACATTTATGATATTAGTTGGATTGTATTGGATTATGCCACTTAGTCTAGTTCGACAGTAGTATCTGTCCATAGCAGGGTATGCAGTACCGGTACCATTCCGGAGAACCGGGATTTTCGGTACTGGACGATAATGGAACCGGGATTTCCCGGGATTTTCGGTACTTTCGGGACAAGTCTTCTATAACTTTGTCGGTCGATACTCAATGCTTTAGTCCGGTGAGATTTCGTTGGAATTAGTATGTTTTTTAATAAGACGACTACACATCGCGGTTAAACTACTATTATTGGTATAATTTTTATGCCACACGCTGCGTGTGTAGACATAAAATGATGTACATAACACGGGAGGTAATAAAGAAAGCCCTCGATCGCATATTAACGTCTTTCGCTTGCAGCTCGGGCCGCAACATCTGCGATCTCAGCTTTTCTTTGTATTACCACCCTAGTTCTGTAATGTACTATTTTAATCACAGTTTTTTTACTAAGTATAATCACATTTAACAGGGTACAAAGAGTATTTAAATCTTTATGTTGTTAATTAGTGTATTTGACACAATATTTTTTATTAAAATCTGCCTCTTTCGTCTGTTATTTACTTTTACTATTGTAAATAATTTACTTAAACAACTAAACTTAATCTATAAAAAAACAGTCTTAATATGGTTTTAGTATTAAATCAACAGGCTTTGTAAATATCTGCTTAGGTACAATCAAAAAGCATTCCAACAATAAGGAAGGGTTGATGCACTTTAATATTGTTGTGATTCAATATTATTAGATTTTTTAACCAACAAAACGCATTATAAACAACAACGCTTAAAACATTTGTTTTTATAACAGTAACAGCTAACAGTACAATAATCAGTCACATTCGTTTGTTGCCTACGCTTGCTTAAAATAATCAACACATACAAATAATTAACTGTATTAATGTAAAAATTATAATCATTCTTAATTCGTCAGTAAGTATAAAAAAAATCTACGTTTATTACAAATAACAATCTTCAATTAAATCATTCTTTAAAAAATAAGTTTTTTCAGTTACTATTGAACCTAAAATTTTGTTCTATAATTATTTATTTACTTTTTAATTATTTTTGCTCTCTATAATAGCTTCTTAAAAACGCTTTAGTCACTTAAACGCGATCTAATTTTATTGCACAGCAATCCCGCTGATGAAAATATTCTCTCAGGCTCGACACTTGTTGGTGGAATTGACGAGAGATGATCCAATGCTTTTGACAAATGACGTCCACGATCTCCATTTTCAAAAAGTATCATTTCTATCCTAACATTATTACCCAAGTCTTCGGTAGGTAATAACACTTCCCGTTGGAAACCAACTACTTTATCGAGTTCTGATTGCAATTCTTGGTTTTTGGTTGTTGGATTATTTTCATTTTCGGTAAAATCATCCTCATCCTCAACTACAATATGAGTCCTTTCAATCGGTTCGCTACTGGTATAAGTTCGTTTAAGAAGAGATACTATCCCTTCACGCATTTCATCACTGGTCGGCCGTACGAATATTAAGCTATCCTCATCTCGTGCACCGGCAAAACAATTTTCTGGGTTTATTTTGTAATAGTGCTTAGCAATTAGTATGCGGGCTGTGAGTCCATTATGCAGTCACACACAGTTTACCAAAAACACCACACTATGTAACATATTAATTATAAGCGTTAATGACTTTCAAGGACCTCGACGATCGAAAAGCGATGTCTGAATGACTACCTGGTCTACCTGCGCGGCACGGGGTTCCGTGACCACGGCCGCTACCCGTGTTTGGTTAAAATTTAGCTACGCGCTTGTTCGTTTCCAATTATATCTTTTGTTCGTCAAAATTAAATTTAAAATGCTCCTTTAATGTGTTTCCCGTAAGTCCCGAAAGTACCGGGATTTTTATTTTGACGTCCCGGTTCTTTGCTCGACTGAGAATCCCGGGAAATCCCGGTACTTTCGGTTCCGGTATTTCCCGGGAGCAAACCCTAGTCCATAGTCACTTCACCTTCAATCTTCATTGTACAATAGCCCATGTTGTTATCATTAGAAAACTTCGTCAACCGCGTATCATAGTTTTGTCGCTCCAAAAATCACCCCTTGGTAATATGCTCAAGCTTACGTTTCGTAGTAAACTATGAAACATATGACTTTGTGATAGTTACTAGTTGTCGCGCTATCAGATATTGACATTGCTGTTTTGCAGCGTTATCAAACGTTCACCGCAAATGTGGAGATAATCAAAGGCTTATCGGGCGCGGTTCATAATGATATCGAATGTGCAATTATTACTCTATGTCTGGACTTTTTTTTAATAGGTCAAGTTACTGTAGGTAGAGGTTTGATATGCCATGAAACATGCCAGTATTTTTTTCAAGAAAAGCGATCAAACCCCCCTTTAGGTAGGGCTTAACCGCGGCTGGCGAGCCGCATGCGGCTCTTTGAACTTTGAAGGATCAGCTGCGACTCTTCAAATTCTCCTTAAAAAAGTTTTGGTGTAAAGTGAAAATCCTGAAGCAGAAAACTGCGGTTCTTTGAGCTTCCGAAAAATCGATATTTTTCCGGCATCTGGTGGTTCTTTGTCTAAAAAGTTTGCCGACCCCTGTACACCTAGACCACGGTTGCCTTCCATCCGTTTTTTTTTCATGATAATGAGGATATCAAAAAGTAAAACCGGATTTTCGGTAATTCGGTATTGGACCTTATCAAAACCGGTATTGTAATACCGAAAAAATAAGCCGGAATTCCGGATTTTCGGGATTCCGGAATTCCGGTTTTGCATGCCCTAGTCCTAGGCCCCTATTATTTTGAAACTTCACAAAAAGTATTAAAGTTGTCCGAAATAAAAAAAGGTTCTTTATTTATTTCGGTACAGCAGTCAGTCTAGCGTTGTGATGATGATTCATAATTATTTAACTGATAAAGGACTAAAATTAAAAGGCTTTCCGTAACTTAGCTTTTCCCGGCAATGAGTTCCTTTATGCCCTTATACCTAAGCAGTTCAAATGTGAAATTAAAATGCTTGAGTCCTAGGTAGCTCTGGAGGTGAACTCTTGAGTGACAGACATTTATTCAGTTAACAAGTGGAAAAATCTGTTTCGAAATATCGCCATCTTAAAGCTGTCAACCGTCAAAGGGCAGACAAATATTAGTTTCATAGTTCGACCCAATTAAATGGTTACAGATACACAGAAGTGACAGAAGTTAGGTAGGCACGCGTAGTTCTACGAAAATAATCAGGGAAGGAATAACGACATGAAAGTCAATATAAATTGGCTGGTTTTGAAATATCTAAATTATCTTTTCGACCAGAAGAAACTCAGAAACTCCCTCTGAACCATGCAATGAAAAATTCTTTAAAGCCAAAAACAATTGCTTGTCTATTCTTGAGAATAAAATTGTTTTCATCTTGAGCCTTTGATATCTTTGTTAATGTCTTGATAAGATGCGACATTTAGCTAAACATTTCAACGGCACGGGGTGAACACGTTTGAAAGTGTGGTGCCTTTTGTTACCTATATAAAACCTGTTCACTTGTGCACTAAGGTACCCCTGAGAACCTGTCGTCTGTAGACATAATCAATAGGTACCTACGAGGGGATGGAACATAAAAGGGGCAGCTAAGGTGTTCTTTGTTAAAATGAAAGTACCTATATAATTGGTCTTAATCAAACGTTGGTGAATTCTGAGTTCTGAGATCCACAATCAATGAAAATACCCGTTTCTCTGCTCTATTTTGCAGAGTGTCAGCAGTATATACTGGAACTAACTAATAAATATGCTTTGTTTAATATCTAATACTATATTTAGGTATCTAAGCATTATTTAGTATCGGTAACTTAATTAAATTGTGACAAAATTTGATTACTAGTCGCAAAGTGATGAATGTATCAAATTCACGATAGACTTGTTTCGCAAGCTGCTTTATAATAGTTTAACAGCGGATATGTTTAGGGCGCAAAGCAGTATGCAAGCTACGTGATAGGAAGTGCAATGATATTTATGAGGCTCTTGTTTTGGGTCGTCCCATTTGTTTTTTGTCAATTTCTTAATTCGTCTCATTCTGCTTTCGCACTGCTCACACTTGGTGTTAAGTTTTTCCTTATAAGGGCTTTTCTCGTTTTCGTAACTATCTTCTTCAGGCCCGTTCGATGTTCGATACATACTCGGGTTTCCCGAACTTGGTTCTTTAGTGATACATACCTACGTCTCTAGGTGGAATCTCGAGCTCAAGTCGCCAAATATCGATACGTAATATTTATTAATATCTTTATTTTTACAAAAAGTAAATTAAACATTAAACTACCTACCACATGTTTCTGGTAATTTGGGTCGGTAATTATTCGTGCTGTAGATATATAAGGGCGAAATAGTCTGTGTATAAGCAATGACGTTTTAAGAGCCGGAAATACATGTGCAGGGTAACTGTTTTGCATACATATAAGTACTAAGATGTAGCGGGTCATAAATACTGCTTAAGTAGCGTAAGTAGCACAACTCTCGCGCTACATTCCTAATTCTGTATAGCACCCTTGCACCAAACAACGATTAAACCATCTTATGTGAACGATCTAGGTCAGCGGTCGGCAACCCGCGGCCCGCGGGCCGCATGTGGCCCGCAAACCACTCACTTGCGGCCCGCGAGCCTCCCTGGCTCAGGTCGTTACATTCAGAACCGTATAAAGTCACAAATTACTAACAAAGTGCGGCCCGCGTCAATTTCGTTACCTACTATGTGGCCCTTGGCTGCTAAAAGGTTGCCGACCGCTGATCTAGGTTATTCGGGACGGTCGGTTGTTCATAGATACAAAAAGAGGGCCATCATTCGCTTCCAAAACATCAATCATGGTTGAAATGTGTTTTTATTTACAGCTTGATACATTTGGTTTGTATGGAATGATTTACCTACCCAGTATCGCGCTTTCTGTATATTGCTTAATTTACTTTGATACATAATACATTAGGTACAAATACAGTGGGTATCAATCCCAATTTTTAGCGTACCTATGTAGATCTGGTAATATTACTGAGGAAATGTCATATGTGCCCAGAATCTGAGGATGAGAAGAACTGATTGTGAGTAAGGTAAATTTAGTTTTGTTGTTAACTAGTTAGTACCTACACATTTTCTTAACGTGAAAATCCAAAAGTGATAGATTGCGTGAACTGCAAGGCATATCCTCCACTAGATAGCCACAAGTTAACGTCTTATTAGACTGTTATTAGGATCACGTAAGATTCGACGACTACGAGCATCATTCCTAGTAATATTAGGATCCGATTTCCAACATCCGTAGGTAGGTATAATCCCTTCAACTCCAGAGCAAAAAGACAACCAACACGAAGTGAGTCGCGATATCTCGCTTGATCGCGGCCGGTCACGATCGTCTGCGCAACTTCACACCGGTTGGATCAGTTTTAGATGGGCCTGCGCCAGCGCTGCCGCAGCCGACGTCCCGTCGCTCACGCGAACTCAAACGCAGCTTTTTTTCTTTCAAACTTTTTAACATCTATGAAAATAGCTCGCATCCAGCCAGTTTTAAACACCAAAGGGACTGCCTAAGTGTCTCATAGTTTTAGAACGAAAGTCGTGTTTTTTTGTGCCGTTTTTGCATCAACTTTTGCATCTTGTGTTGTGTTAGTGAAATTGGTATCGGTACCGGTATCGTGTGGTATCCGGTACCAATTAGTTAGGCAAGTGAAGTTCATTGTCATTTCGTTTGTCTTGTCATGAAAGTGGTAAGTGTTTAAACGTTTTCTTTATTGTATCACGAATGTTACAACTTACGAGTACGTTATCGTACTTATACTTTACTTTATAATGTGATATACACTTTTTAAAGTATAGCATTATAGCGGGAGAGAGCGTAAGTCATGTTATGGGTACGTTTTATGGCAAGTTTATACATTCGCAAATGTTTTCTTCGTTTCGCATTGGAGTGAAAGATTTGCACACTTTCATTCTCTTATCGGCTGATACAGTGGTTGTTGTGTTGTTAACTTAGATAAACAATTGATATAGAATGATAATAGAGACCAGGTCTGAAGATTTTGCCAGGTTGGGTAACGAAGAACTAAATTTATTTTAATGCTGTATGACTTTTTATTCTGTTTATTTCACTAAGTATTCTGTTCAAGTACGTATCATGTCCGCACCATACCTACATGAATAAAAAAACAAAACTGCATAATTAATAATTAGGTAGGTAGGTAATAGGTCGTTAGGTGCATACCTACTATTTTATACATCCATGCTATCAACTACCAAATTCTAAGGGTTCGTTTGTTTTTGACATTGCGCAAGACCAAAGTGAAGCGCCCATTAATCTTAACCTCGGTTTATGGTATTGTCCTTTTTATGTCATTATTTATATTTTCATCACACTTGCTCGAAAATGGTGTCATTACACGTAGGTTTTGCGAGCCGTAAATGACCTATTACGCCCTAGGGTGTAATGGTTTTCTTTTTAAATTTGAAACGCTGGTTCTGTTTTACTCTTATTTGTCATTTTCAAAGGAAACGCCAACTTACTTTTTTAACTTTTATTACTGAAATATTTATTTAAAGAGAACTGTTATTGCAAATACATGTAAACACGTATTTCTGTAACATTAATTAAATGTTTAAATATAGTATTTCAGTATTTTGCAAATATAAAATAAACCATTTTTAGTCTTTACCGCTATGGTTTCCGAACATAACTTGACGTTCGCATTGTCTATGGAATATGTCACTAATGTCACTGTCAGTTTTACAATTTTATTTAGGTCAAGTAAGGTTATTTTAATCAGATTTCCTCACAAGTGTGATGAAAAACATTGTGTGTGCCACGGGCGGTAAAGGAATTACAAACTCGTGTTATTAAAGCCCTCGGCTTCGCCTCGGCCTTGTAACAAACACTCGTTTGTAATTCTTTACTTACCGCCCTTGATACACAATGTATGAATGTACAATGACGTGTCCCGGTTCGGTGATGGTACTTGAGCGTTTTCCAAAAAAATACCGGGGTAGCTACTTTCTCAAAATATGGACTTTTGAGGTTTTTCTGGCTCAGAATCGTTAGTACATTCGAACCTTATACGTAAAAAAAAAGTGTCCCAAAATTTGTATGGGATTTTTGTCTTTCCACTACGACGTCACGTTCATACAAACACTAAGTATGCGTAATAGAAAAAAAAATTGGGACACTTTTTTTTACGTATAAGGTTCGAAAGTACTAACGAATCTGAGCCTAAAAAACCTCGCAAGTCCATATTTTCAGAAAGTAGGTAGCTACCCCGGTATTTTTTTGGAAAACGCTCACTTGCAGTGAAATCGTCGGGTAGAGCCTTCTCGAGTAGGGTTACCGGATGAAAAATTGAAAAGTCCTGAGAAAACGCCGATGATCATATAAAAAGTCTTGCGATTTGATCACAAGTCACAGTAACTCATCGTTTACGCATTCCATTCATTTCAGTTCAATTCATTTATTAATAAAATAAAGTTTTGAATGAAAAACATTCATTCAAATTATAAAGTCAAGCTAATCTGCTTGCAGGTCTGTAAGCCCTCACCTTGTCACGATTCCTACGCAAGAGTCGGTAGGACTCGTAGGTCAAGTCAGGTGCAAAAAAATTAAATCATACCATTTTTGATTTTTATATCATTAATGAAACTGTTGATTATTCGAACAATTCTAAAAAATAAAAACAAATTTTAATAATTTACTTTATGTTATTGAAACTTCGAAAATCCTTAGACACATAAAAGGCCTACTCAAAGCTCCCGACGCATAACGACACATTTGTGTAAAGAAAAAAAATACGTGAAATAGCTACTCGCAAAACGACATATAACATAAGCTCATTTTACCAAACCATCTAAATGCAAGTAGGTTGAAATTCGCCTGAAGATAGATTTCCTTCGTAACGAACTTGTTATCATTTTTTATACCTACCTACACTGTTAAAAAGTTCATTTTATTTCAAATTTGAACTACAAAAGTAATTTTATAATCGCATGTAGGTACCTATTTGTATAGGATTACAAACTTACTTATGCAGCTTGTATTGAAATTGCAATATTTTAGGTTTTGCATGACATGATAGGCTTACAGCTAATTATGTTTAAAATTTGGAGCTTGTGGGTCTGCTAGAAGTACCTTAGAATTATGGTGTCCGTCAAGATAGCGTACACCGTAAAGATATTCAGAATCTGATGCAGCCAATAGGTAAATAGTACCCAAATAGTACCGACGAAATACCTAGGTGAAAAAAATAGTACTCTTAAACTTTCAGAAATATAAGGCCTGTTCACGGTGTACGCTACCGGGCGTCAAGCTGGCGTACACCGTTTGTATCTCTGGAACGGCTTTGTTTTTGGAAACGAGTTATATCTCAAAAAATAGTACCCAAATAGTACCCTAGGGCCCTACAATGTAATTTCTCTAGCTATCGTAGAAGCCGAGATATAGTGAGCTATTTCTATAAGAAATTCCCGGGTACGCCAGCTTGACGGTGTGAAATTTTGTACACCGTTAAGTCATGGAATATCTCGGCTTTATTTATTATTCATTCATTATTTTCCACGAATTCAATAATATGGCATTAATGTCAATAATGACGTTGGATCAGCCATAAAAGAAAAATTATTGTTTCAAAACTATTTTGAATAATAGCCAATTTATACTCATAAACACACGCACACATGCATAACACGACGCCTTCAAGTATAATTCTCTTTCTTGCAGTATTTCCCATTTTTGAAGTGTATAGTTAACTGTGTTGCTGTTTGTACATGTAAATATTGACTGTACATACATTTATGTATACAACAAGGATTTTCAGATTTAGATAATTAATTGAAAAAATAATTATGGTATTTTGCAAGTTATTTTAATTATTATCATTAGCATTTTTCATATCATATTTGTATTGTACCACTTTTATGTCGAGGTATTTTTAGTGTCCCTGTTTGTTTACGTTAAAACTGGAATACACACACATACAAACGTCATGGGAGGAGATACTTTTGGCATAAAAAATGTGATCTGTTTATGACCAGCTCTTAACCTATCATCATGAAAATTAAATCTATTTCAGATCTATCTGTCGACAGTAAGGATAAAAGTGGGCAATTCTATTTTCTAGTGATACATGCACTTAGTGGAATGTCTGTTGTGGTAGTTTATGTTCAACAACATTAAAATGAGGATGTGTATGGGTAAATAACCTTAAAGTAACCGAACTTAAAATTAAGCCTGGCTTAATTTTTTTCGTGAATTATTTACAAATCGTATAAATAATATACATTTATCGATTGATTAAACAGATTCTATAATAAGTACAGTGGATAAGTAAAGTAACTAGATATATGCCAGGTGCAGAGAACACCACAGTTAGATGAGCAATTAATAGATAAAAATGTTACCATTAATATGAAAAATTTAATGGTCATAGGTAAGTAAGTATATGAATGAAGTTTAATCGAATCGATCTAAAGATGCCAGTTAAGATTTTTCCGCCTCTAAGGTTTTTTTATTAAAATCGTGAATATTAATAGTATTTTCTTTGTTTCTTCATTGCATTGAGAAGGCATTAAAGCACTACATCTAATTTACCTACTCTCAGGACAAATTTAGTAAGTTTTTATTAAGGTTCAAAACCACAGATATAATCTGAGTTCAAAACGGTAACTATTACTCATGGAGGTTATGACGTCAATGACAAGGCTTGCTGCTATTCATAGTTTTAGTTAATTTATAAGTTTAATAGCAGCAAAAAGTGCTGTCTTACAAGGAAGGGTAGGTACCCAACTGTCCGACTCCGATTTTTAGTCTAAAATAGCAGACACGTATTTTTTTAGCTGCCCAAGTTTAACTTTTTAGGAGATATTGTCCTTCAAAGTACTGAAAAGTGACTAATCCCTCCAACTTCTACAGAAAAAAAATTCAAGCAAATTTATAGTTAATTACTGGTTTCAAAATCTACTTTATAGCCTGTGAGTAATACTGTCCTATTTCCTATTATATTATAATGTTATAAATATGAAAGTTTGTGAAGATTTTCAGATATTTGTTACTAAATAGCGCAGTAAGAGCTGAATGGATTGAGATGAAATTTGGCATGCAAGTAGACCAAATCTTGGATCGAAACATAGATGCTTAATATCCCGATAAAGAGTTCCCCTGGGGCAATAATGCGAATAACGCAGGCTAAACCACGGGTAAATGCTAGTAGGTAGGTATATAAGTGGTATGTATTTAATAATTTTTTAGTGATTTTCTACTTCTGAATACCGTGGATATATGGCACTGCTAAAACGGCCGATAGCTATAAATTCGTTTTTGTTCAAAACAAAAGTCTAAACGATTTACGATGCACATATTATCGAGCTTATAAATAAATTCATGAAAGATTTATATCCCCGCGGACCACTTACAGATGTTTAAACATATCTTAAACCGACTCTGGATTATTGATTTAATGTAAGGATAATCAAACATAGAGTTATAAGGGTCGATTCATAAAATAAATAAAAATTAATATCGGTGGACAATCTTACACAAATCGAGCTAGTACCAAACTAAGCAATGCTTGTACTATGGGTACTGGACGACGACATAAATACTTATATAGATAAAAACATCCATGACTCAGGAACAAATACTCGCGCTCATCACGCAAATATTTGCCCTTACCAGGATTTGAACCCGGCACCTCTAGCTTCGTAAGTAAGCTGGCGCGGATTTAGTATCAAATTAGAGCTCGTTATACAGTGTGTCCCTGGATAATCTGCACAAACGAATAGGGATGATACTAGACACCATTTTATCGACAAAAAAAAATAATAACATCCGCGCCAGCTCTTATGAATCGACCTGTACATATAAGTATATGTTATGCTAATGTACAGTCGAATAAAGAAAAAGGTGCAGCCAGCCTTAAAAATATGTATGTAACGCAGGGTGCGTACCTATTTCTTTGTTTTGCTGTACACAAACAAGGCTCTATTCGTTAACATAACTACAACATCAACGACAATGCTGCCAAAGTGTAAAAAAGAATTGAGCCCAGCATTTTTGACTAAGGCAAACAATATCGTTAATATTTAGCAATATTCGGACTCATCGAAATACATATTCTATGGAATGTTAAAATTAGTTCTGATTTGTTTTCAAGATGAAGTGCATCTCATAAGCACCAAGATTTGTGAACCAGACTCAGGCGTGGTAAAAGTAAGTTTTCGTGGACGTTCCTAAGTATATTAATATAAAATTTACGATGATAGACAGCAAAACTGTTTCAATTTATGGCACCTAAATAACTACTATCACATCCTCCCATTAATTACAACTTTATGTCTTTATTACTACAATAAATCAGTTATTTTTTTGAAAGAATGATGTCAGAGGTGTCGTGTTGCAGATAAATAACTTTTAAAAATTCGCATCGCTTCGCTTATTTTACGCATTGTAGAAATTTAAACTTTTTGACCGCTCCAGGACTGGCTCATTCCGCGATTTCGCGTATACCAAATTGAAATTGTACTTACCATATTTTGCCCCTTGGGAGGGGCTTAGCCAGAGCGACCAGAAAGAGCACTTGATATGCGACAGAGAGAGACGGTCGGATGCAGTGCGTTCCGTCCGGTGGTCGGAACGGAACCGAACGTCAGTCCTGTTAGAAAGAGAAACTTCTGTACGTAGTACTATTACTTATTCTCTGACCGAGCGAGCGCGAAGCGTCTTCCTTTCAGTTTCTGCAGAAATGCATATTATGTCTGTCTTCTACAGATCTCATTTCTCAACCACAAATCTTGTCTTGGTGTGAGCAGGGTCAATGATTATATAGAGTTTTTGGTTATTCAGTTTTTGTACATTTACAAAAGGCGGAGCCGTGGGAGTTGACGGGCTCGCTATATGTACAGCTCGCATAGCTACTAGTTTTATTTACATAGGAATTGAGGTCTAATCTTCGAAGTATTTAGGTTATAATTTAACGCGGGCTAATTTTTTAAAAATAAAACTTGCAATACACATTGCAAGTTTTATGCACATGAAATGCAATAAAGAATCTGAATCTGAATTGATATTTGAGCTGTATCAATGTTTCAAGACAATACACATTAAATTGTAGCCGTACAATACAATAAAATATTCTTTATTGTGCACCAAAACAAAACATTAAAAAAACTTAAATCTAAAACAGCATAAATGATAAATAACAGGCGTTCTTATCGCTAATAAGCTATATATATCTATCGCTTATCTCTTCCAGACAACCTTAGGGTGGGAACCTATTGGATCGCATAAATTTAAAAAGCATAATTCATCATTTAGCATAATTCATCATTCGGCATAATGCATTTTTTTCTTAAACTTTAGTATTTTCAGGACTCTTTAAGGCCTCATCCTGTTAAATAGGTTAGGTTAGGTTTGCGTTATTATAATCCTGAAAAGTTTACGTGTTCAGAAAAAAAAGCATTATGCCAAATGATGAATTATGCGAAATGGTAAATTATGCCTTTTAAATTTATGCGGTCCAATAGTAAACCCCTTAGGGTAGTAGAGTGGGCGCAAAATAAAATCAGAGGTGAGTAGGTAGTGCACAAGGAAATGTAACCGATACCGTACCGATACCGGTAAAGCTGATACTGCTGTAGGCGACAGTAAAGTTAACTCGTTCGTAAATCCTTCGCTGTGCAGTCAAAAGTTAATGTTTTGACCCTAGCACAGCTTCCAAAGTATCGTAGGGCTCGTCGTTTCAAAGAGCTAATACCAGCTACAGGGTTAGTATCAGCTCGTCTAAAAGGCAACTGGTCTAAGGGATAACGGGTCTATAATAATGCTGGTTTAAGCAGTAAGTGGTCTAAAACACAACTGTTCAGTAGCGTGGCGTCCAAAGAACTCGATTCCCACCGGCTTACGTAATATCAGGCATTTGAGCACCTTATTCTACAGCTCTTAAGTTAAATGTACGCCAAATCTGCACCGGCTTGCCCAAGGATATCTTTTACGCCACGCCACTGCAACTGTTCTAAGTAGTAAATGGTCTAAAACACAGCTGGTCTAAGTTCTAAGTGGTCTAAAACACAGCTGGTCTAACGTGCTAATATATTATATTATATTTTTAAAATGTAAGTGAGAATACCAAGGATATAATAGAAGTTATTTTAGTCAGACACCTCTCACCCTTGACCGGTTATTCAGGTCGTCGTAACGCGGTATTCCAAAAAGTATCGATGTCTGTCTGTGCGGCCCAGATCCGAAACCACAGGCGGCCGTTATGCAAGCTTATCCCGCTCTTTAACATATTAACTTATTTACAATCTTGCAGATTTTGTTTCATTGAAATATTATATCAATTAAATTAAAAGGAGACTGTAATATTGTTTGGGAACGGACTGAAGGACGATTCAGACTTCATCACTACAAGCAAGAAGCGTTCGGCACTGTCAAAATAATTACTGTCAATAATCTCATATCGACAGTGGAGGACAAACATGTCCGCCGAGTTAGGATGGTGTAGACACGGCTCAATTTTATTAAGGCTTTAAAGGCTGCCTACAAATTGTGTTTTATTTGCGCCCGTTCAATGTGACTTGTTTGTACGTCAGATGTTTATGACTCCATAAAAACCATTTGTAGACAAAGACAATAATGTCTCTGCTCCTAGGCTAGTGTCAGTCTGACCAAATCTAGCGGCAGTTGTAACAAATCAGTTTTTGCTACCAGCCCTAGGTAAAATTAGTATCGATAGAGATTGCCTTCTTAAAGCTTCTATTACCTACATCAGCGGCCGGCAACCTTTTAGCAGCTAAGGGCCACATAGTAGCTTAGTTAACGATATTGACGCGGGCCGCACTTTGTTAATAATTTGTGATTTTATACGATTCTGAATATAACGACCTGTACATACAAAACAACCAGGAAGGCACGCGGGCTGCAAGTAAGCTGTTCGCGGGCCGCAGGTTGCCGACCGCTGACCTACATAATCATCATCAGTCGTAAGTCGATCACTTTTAAACATGGCCTCTAAAAACGCCACTATGTTTCATGCAGCATCCAGTAGACTCCCGTAACCTTCACTAGATTATTGGTTTACGTGATGATAAGGCGACGAGTTCTTAAGTGTTGACCACGCACGAAAAGTGGCTGTGGGTCTCCCCCTAATTTCTAGCTTGGAAAACTTCAAATGCACCATAAACCGTTAAATATTTAGAGGATTGCCTAAAAATGTTGTAACATACAATGTATATTTATTGTAAGAGTAAAACGCATGGCATGCGTCTAGATAACCTCAAGTGCAGCGCGAAGCACGTAATTAAATACCTACGTGAGATAAGATAACATTGCTGTCTTCATCTAAACACCACTGACGCTGACGTACTAATGTAATGTTCATGTTCAATCTTAGAGCAACACGGACACTTCGTATGGAGTAGGGTAGACCGGGGACAACTGAAACAATTTATGTTTAATCGCCTGCAACATTTTTATTTTTATATTTAGAAAGGTGTGCAACTAATTTTTATTAAGGAAATTTATGTAGTTTTTAAATAAAAATAGTTTTAAAGGTCTATTGCCCATGATTATCTTATAATAGGGAATTAAAGAGGAAGTGGGAGAGTGGTTCAATTGACCCCACATGAGTGTCAATTGAAACACTATGCGGGGTCATTTGAAACACCTTAATAAGTTTGTGAAAAATAAATAAAATGTATTATTTTTATCTTTATTATTGAGTGTCATGTTATACAAAGAGATCACCAAAAGATCACTATCGTAGTACCAAAATTACAAAATTTATCATCGTCTGAAGATCGCGATTAAAGAAACGGATGTAAAAAAAAGCTACACGACTTCTAGTATTCTTTGTTGCGGTTACCTCTTACATTTAGCTTTATCATGGTGGTTTTAATACAACAATAAGATTTGCTTATATGGAATAGTGGTAAAAAACCATAAATGTGTCTCATACAAAATGGTTGTTTCAATTATAACCATGTTTCAATCATAACGAGAGTCTATAGGCCAACAAGATAGACGTACGTAGGTATATAAAATATAAAAACAAAACTTTAACCATAGCCGCATAAAATATATTTTGGAAATAACTATCATAATAATCAACTTGTTGCAGAATTAAAAAAAAAACATTATTTTACGTTTAACGAACGTAGAAACTTAGGTAGTTTATAGATAAAATATATTAATAATAGGTAATTGCTCGTAACTTATAAAATAATGAGATATTGATGTCAACGATTCGCCGGGTCAAAGGCAAAACCACCTATCTGCCAATCATTAGTTGTAGGAGGAGATAGTTTGGTTTTTCCTTTGACCCGGTGAATTATTGGTAAACCATAAATAACAGAAATAAAAACATTATCAGAGAAAGAGTTCTCAAAATCAGAACCCCATTTTATTTATTGTCGGTTACTTGTGGGGACGGTTAAAACATGGGGGCGTTTGAAACGTTTCAATCGTCCACAAGCTCGTTGTTTCTATCGTCCCCAAAGCACATATTTAACTTCAAGGTCAAATATTAACCTATTAATAACACTCCATCACTGTTTAATGGCACTTAGAATATTCTTTAATTCACACTCAAAACACTTAATAAGTTCAATTTGTCAAACTACACAAGAACACAAAATTATATGAAAATATATGAGAGCACAGATACTTACTTTTTTGGTCAAAATTTTTCAACGGCTCCCTGACATGGCCTCGCCAGTCGGGCGCTCGAGCGTTACTGGTTCAAACTTGTAAAATGGCCGCCCGCGTGGCGTGAGTATAGCCTCATCGGCGTAGGTATTGTGGTTTTCGAGAAATTTAACTTGTTTCATTCATAACGTGTTTCAATTGTCCCCGGTCTACCCTATCGCGCTAAAATACTTCAATCTGATGATTGGACACTGCTTCCAGTGTTTTGTTTACTAAATCAATAAACGTTCTAAGCGTCTAAGACCAATAACAATTTGTACTCTAGTTTTGAGGATAACATAAATTTGAATAAACCTACCTTGAAGAAAATAAGCAGAATTTATAAATGTACATATAAGTAAAAGAACATGGAAATATATCATAGTGTTATTCCGCAAGTTTGAGTGGCGTGTAGAAATAATCATAATAACGATCCGTGTCACTAGCAGTTAACCAGAGCACGGTTATTTTTAATGCGTTGAACAGTTTAACGAAGGTTGTCTGAGATAACTACACTCAGGAATATTTTGTCAAAATATACAGAGTGTAAATCTAAATACGAACGAATCTTTAAACGGCGATTAGCATAGGACCTACCTAAAAAAGTATATTTTGATAAGTTTTGCTTAAAATTGCAATGAAAATATTAATCATACAAAATAATTCGGCCCCCAATGTAACGCAACACATTCACAAGTTTTAACGCGTGTTAAGGTGGTTTTCCACCGGCAGGGCGAGACGAGACGAGACGAGGATTGAATTGAAATTTGTGTGAAGTTTTCAATTCTCTCCTCGCGCATCGCCGCTCGCGTATCGCGCAACTTGATACAAATTTCAATTCAATCCTCGTTTCGTCTCGTCTCGTCTCGCCCTGCCGGTGGAAAACCACCTTTAATGTTGTTAGTTACTTTAAAAATCTCGTATCTCGTAATGTCATTACATGGATGCGTACTGTACATTGCTGCTCGGTAAATTTTCAAAATTAATTACGGGGTCACAATTAAGTGTTAACTCGTATTGGATTAACACGCTGCATATTTATAATCCGTCGAGTCTGTTATTTTTAAACTCTACAATCAAATTTTAAAATATGTAGGTATGTAGATTAGAAGTTTACGTGGACAAGTATGGTGCACAAAAACAGTCATTAGTTCCATGTACCGGGTCCGGGACTTTTTTGCGGATCATACATAAATTATAAGCTATTACAATCATTTAAGATAAACATCTTGCGTTTAGACGGATCGAAATGGATGGGACACATTGGTGATATGATATTATGGTTATTTTTTTTCTTATGTGGGGTAGTCTGAGCTGTCTGAGTCATGTTACCAAGAATAATTTTAGATAAATTATTCTAGATTCTAAAATATAATAAAGTAACGATTGACTCAGCGTGGAACAGTTGTTAAACTATTTTCTGGATAGTAGAAGTTGATCAATAATAAATAAGCTACTTTCCTGACACATAAAAATCAGTTACTACAGGCTAAGTTAGGTATATTTAGTCAGTAAATTGTAAGTAATGTGTTTTTTTTTATGATTTGTATTTTGATTAATATTAAATGTTTGAAGTTACTTTTTATGAAGTGTAAAAAAAAATGCTCAGATAGTATGAAGTTTATATGAAAATAAAGTCTTATAATTTATGACGTCATTTGCCTCCAGGTCAAACCATCGCCTTGTTGTTAGTTCTTTAAAAATCGTCGAACGCGCTAAATAGGTGAACTTTTGTTAATTTTCGCGGATTTTCAAAGACATACTACAAAGGGTAGAGTGAAATAATTTGTATTGACTACCTACAGTTAAGTAGGTAGGTACCCTATACCGACGATTTGTTTCTTATACACCAAAACAAATATTTTTTAAGAAATAAACTTTAACGCGTTTGACCCCTAAAATGTGGTATTTGGGTTGTAACAAGAAAACACCTGAGTTTACCTATGACCATTTTCTTTTAGCTCTCGTATGGTTTCGTTTTTTCCGTACTATGCCTGTTAGAAAACACACTGTATTGCCACGGATCCATTGTTCTCTAACAAAAGTATGTTGACTAAATAAAACTAGTGGGTCTGTGAGCTGGAGACCTCGCGAATCTGTCAACCCCTATGGCTCCGTCATTTTGAAAAATCCCAAACCGAATCGGGAAAAAAACTATATAATAGGCTAGACGACTAAAAAACTGTTTAGTCAGTTAGATTATTACAAAATATTTTACACGTACATACTTACCTATTTTTTCTTTTGTTTGGGGTAGATTTCACAGTGTGTCAACCGCCGTCATCTCATCACCAATCCCGAAATTTCCACGATTTTCTTTAAGAATGTGTCCCACTATTTTGATAATGGCCAGTTCACATTATTCCAGTAGCATTCCAGTCCAGCAATCCAATCCAGTGCTGGAATGCTACTGGAATAATGTGAACCGACACTGGAATGCACTGGAATGTACCGATTCCAGTGAGCATTCCAGTCCAGTGACTGGAGAGACCGTCAACTTTTCATTTCAGCTCACCCAATCCAGCGCCACTGGAATAGTGTAAACCGTCAATCCAGTGCTGGATTGAACGTGATAGTGAATACGCGTGGTTATTTTTGGTAACAGTCTTTAACAACTCTTAAAAGACTGGAATAATGTAAACGATATGCTCCAGTCCACAACTGGACTGGATTAGCCCGCTGGATCACTGGACTGGAATAATGTGAACTGGCCATAAAATCCGAAAATGGTACTCACTTTCTTCATGTATTGTACAAAAATTATGCATTTTTTAAAAAGATGTCATCATAATAATCGAGATTTTTGACTTTGACAAACAAAAAATGTCGAGAGCTTTGAAGTTTCGAGTGACGTCACTCTTTTGTTTAATTTTCACGTAGGAGTGACGTCACAATCCCCCACTCCTTTGTCGATTTTTAATCATTAGATAAACCAAAAAACACGTGTCCTATATTTTTCCTTAGTCTAACTGACGGACTAAATAGAATGATATATTTTTAACCCAGCTGTCGTCCCTATTATCGAACTTGCTCACAAAATTTCATGAGAATCGCTTGAAAGTAGTTGAGAGATGCCACCTATAGAGAAAGCTGGATAGCCGGACAGACATACGAAAACATTTTTGTCCAAGCTAAAACGGAGACGCTTCGCTCGTGCTTCGTGATCACTCAGTCTCTAATAGATATAAATGTCGAAATAGTTGCTGGTGGTTACACCTTTGGTCATCATTGTGGTAAAATCGTTTATTGCAGTCAACGCGTCTTGTCACGTATAATTCTGTACACCGTGGGCCCTAATAAGAGCAAATAATAAAAACGTTGATTCTACTCCGCAAACAATAAAACTTTGGTGATCAAAACTTTTAACAATTATGTAGACTTAAGATTTTCTTTTTCATACCAACTAAAATAGTATTTTGAATGTAAGTGTGTTAACATCAGTCGAATTGACGCGGCAGTTTTTTGCAATACATTGCGTCTTCAAATAAATTTCGAAGTATACTAAAAACCAAGACATAAGTTATTTTTATAAATGTCGCTGAACAAATGTCCGGTTTGAGGAGTACAATCTACATTTTAATGATTTGCTCCTATTACAGGGCCCACCATATTTTCTCTGTATTTAATCTGCTATATGATATGCTGCTGTAGGAGGAAAAATGCATATATGTTTTTATACTCAACTGTACGTGCTTGTACACAGGGTGTCACTAATTACCGAGCCAGTAAACTTGGGTTTATGGTCGTGCGAAATTCTGCATGCCCCGTACAGTTAAGGCAAATATAATGTGCCAACATTGGTTTTGCATGTATTTTTGTACAAACTGTGGGCGTTCGGTCAATAACGCCTAATAGAGATAAAAATGTATGTAGAAGTTAAAGATTTTTCCAGTAAATCAATACATTGGTACCCGTCTATACTGTTCTTTTGTTTACCTGTATATTAGAACTAGGTATTAGGAGTAAACTCGGAAAGTACTGAACCGATTACGGAAAGTGCCTTAGCTATATTATCATTTGTGTCAATACCGATTTAGTCCACATGATCTTCTTAAGTATCGCAATATGATACTAATAAATTTAAAATTTTAACTAAAAGTGACAAATATTTCTCACGCTTCATAAATGTTTTAATAAAGCGGAAATAATGTCTAGGATGGGACTCGAACCCGCATCTTCCTGGCTCTCCGGACAAACACGGGCGTAATTGCCAGTTAGTGCCACCGAGGCCTGGAGACATCCATTTTTTCTGTCAGTTGCTTCTGGAGGCTTGTAATTAAAGGCGTATAAAACGTGTAACCCTTAAGGATCTTAAGTCTTACAATAGAGTTGTGACCCTTACTTAGTACATATCTGATTTGTACCCCTTTTCACGAGGCCCACAGAATTATAGATTAAAAAATTAGATGGCTTGAAAGGTGCTAACTGGCAAAGTCTAAAAGTAGTGCCCCAAAAGAAATAAATATAAGTCACACGCGCGCCCAGCCATCAGTTCCGTTTTTCCAAAAAATATGAGTCTGTGTGACAATCTCCATTTGTCACAAAACAATTCGCTATGTCAACATTTCCTGAGTTAAGAATGCGTACTGTTTACCGACCTCGTGCTCAGGCATCTATGCGAGACAATAAGCATGTTTGTGTATATTTACCTCCGTCTAATGACTCTAGTGATACCTACTATATGCTATACCCTTCCTACGCTATCATCATCATCATCATCATTTTCACCCAAAAGACGTCCACTGCTGGACATAGGCCTTCCCCAAGGATCTCCACGATTGTCGGCTTTGTGCTGCTATTATCCAGCGGCTTCCCGCGGTTTTCATCAGATCGTCGGTCCACCTTGTGGGAGGCCTGCCAACACTTCCTACGCTATCGAATTGGAGAAAATTACAACCGATCCTGGGATCGCATGTTTGAATAACGAAATTGCAACGTGATAACACTAACCCATATCTATAACTACCTATAGTACAATTACTGCTTATTTTGGCACTTGTTAGTTTTTCCATAAATTTTATAGAAAAATTACTTTCAGAATTACGAGTAAACTGATAAGTCGGAATCATACCTTGCAGTTTTGCATGCAGTTTGCACTTTTTATTTAGCTGACATATTCAGCTTCAAAAGGGTATGCAGAATATCCTTGTAAATAACTTATTTACCAGCAGACAAGCACCTATTTCTAGTACAACATTTTATATGAACCAGTAAATAAATATGGAAAAAAATTGCGACCGCCTAAATACTTATGTTATGAGTATTGTTTTTAATTTCCCCACACATTTATTCAATACATTGGTTTCATAAACGAGGATGAGGAATTGGCTGAACAAATTAATTTTGATGAAACTTAGCTAAGAACCCGACGGTTCCCAAGGAAGTTAGCAACCACATTTAAATCGGTCCACTCCACATACAGAGAGATACACAGCGGCTTTAAACTCATAAAACTGCGTCAAGAGTCTAAAACAGTTAAATGACCCTTACGAGACGAGACCGACCCAGTGTCATCGCGAACACGTTGAAAAATTCGCAAAGTCAACATCTCATGCACCAGGAATGTGTTTGTTGACAATGAGCTTGAATCCACAATACAGGCTTAGGAATAAGGTCGTATGTGCATTCACAGCGCCTATAAAGTCAGGCTAGTTGAGCCTAGCTGCTATCTGATAAGTGATACTGATAACAGTCATATCTAGAAATCTAGACTGCTTAGAGAGTAAGACGTAACGTAACCTTGAACTAAACTACTTACAATTACAGAGAGTTTTACAAATCAATAGTGACTGAATATTTCCATTTTGTGGGAGATCTACGGCCAGCAGTGGATGTCTCCGGGTTGAAATAAAGATGGGGATAATAGTTGCTAGAGCTGCTGGATATTCACTTCTTGATAGGCAATTCGGGTAATAAATAGGCTTCACTGTTGCATTAAAATCCTTTCTTGTGTGTGTACACACGGCACACGGCTTAGACAAATTGCAGGAATCCGAAGATCGAATGGCGGCTTATCTGCCGGGTTGGGGAAACAAAATAATAGCAGTTTCAGGAGCACCAATACTACCCAGAACCAAGATAATTATGAGCAAATATCCTGGTAATTACATGATAATTATCAAGCTTGTTCTTTCACCTGTTGTCTGTTAACATAAACGCCGATCAAGCAATTAGTGGCTCTGTTCAATTAGTGAATCTGATCGTCATCTGAGAACATTATCTGTTCCATGTAAGACCTTTTAAAATAATAACCAATCTACGTTTGTCGGTCGAGCAAGTCAGATTTATCAAGCTTATTGGCGATTTCTTAAACCTTCGACTACGACGGATGGAAGGGAACGTAGGATGATGCGTTTAGAGTAAGAACTTGTTTGTGTGTGGTGGATGTCTGTTACCATTTTCCTGGAAAACGAATGGACCGATTTGAAGTTTTTTTGTTTAAAAGGTGAATTGACCGAGAGTGTTATTAGCAAAATTTCATCAAAATCGGTTTAGCCGTTTAGGAGATATTCTTATTTGAAATTAAAATACCGGAGATTTCGAGCGATCTTTTGAGTCGAAATTTAAAAAAAAATAGTTTATATTTATTAATAGATTCTAAATTCTAATGCCTCGAATCCATTTGGATTTTTATTCTCGATGACTTATTAAAACTTAAACTGGACAAAATAAGATCGATGGCAAAAAGCGGTAATGTAGTAACCGCCAAAGGAAACCCTTGGCGGTTACTACATTTCCGCTTTTTGCCATCGAGATGTATATTTCACTTCCCAGCTGCCAGCGTACATTTTAAAGTTATTTCTGAATGAATAGAATTCAATGACTTGCATCTTTGTATAATGGGTTACTATTACTATGTATTGTCTTTTATTAATATGAACCTTTCTTCGTATAAAGAGCCTGTAATTAACCTGCGGTTGTTTTGACTTTTATTTATTGTTATCTGTAGTTTCGTCATTGTCTAATTTATTTTTAGAACCAATTAGTGGTATATGCCATTTATTGTAATAGCACATGTGACCAGTGAGTTCTGAGGAACTTGTACAGCCAGTTTTGTTTATTGTTTCAGATGTTAATATGTTAACGTTTGTTTATTGAGAGTCTTTATGTTAATGTTTACAAATTAGCTATCAGAATTCATTGAGGGAACGTATTTTGTAGTCATAGGCATTATTTTTTAACTTACAGAAACAACATCAAAGTGGAAACGGATATTTAAGTTTTGGTTGGTTTCGGGCCAGATTGGGAATCGAACCCTGCACTTTTTATACTATGACCAGAAACGCGTGAGCTTCGGCTATGTTGCAGAATTTCATTGCACCTAATTTCTTCCAGTAGGTAGTGTCAAAAAATCGTTATATCGCACCTTATTGACAACATCAAGAAAATCATTATGGGTAAACCTAGTCTTAAAAAAGTTGGACCACTATTTTATTTTTAAAACTATTTATTTAGGATACAGCATACATACAGCCAACAGCATCCTAGATTATTACACAAGTCACACAGAATGCTTATCAAATTATAGGTAAGCACGGCTTACATAAATATGTATCTTATATATATATAATAAAAAACTGCTTTTAAATAAGATCTCAATAATGTTTTGTCTAAGGCGGATCTCACACTGCAGCGAAAATCGCGGCGACACGCGACTCAGCGATTTTCAACTTTGTATGTAGAATCATCGATTTGTATAGAAAAATCGCGGAGTGGCGCACACTGGCGCGTAAATCGCGGCGATTTTTTCCGTGTAGCTGCGCATAGTACGAAAAAATCGCGGCGACGGGCGATTTCAGTGTGTTCTTCGCCTAAATTAGAAATCAGCGATTTTTTTGGCCGAATGCAGCAGCTTTCATATAAATTAATCATACTTAAATCCGACACCTGATTGGGACAATCTCAATCCGTTTATTAACGCGGATTGACACGCAATTTGGTCGCGTCACTCGCGTACAGGGTCTTGGCACGGCGTACGCGCATTCTGGGCAAACCGATCCTTTACCACACAGCATCAAGTCAAATATCACGTCAATGCAATATTAAACCCTATGCCATCGTGTTATGGTTTAATTTTGAAAGACTTTGAAACGGATTTGATGCCATTTGGCGTTGTATGATCGAAATGTCACTGGACAATATTCTGCGTAATACGTTTTCGGGGCATTATTTTTGGGCGTGGAAGGTATGTGCAATGTGTTGCTACTTGCTAGATGTCCTTATCGCTCTTGCCCGCAAAGGTTGCCTGAAGGCTTGCATAGTCAGAATCATAAATACATGCTTGGACAATTTTGCATGGTCGTTATTAATTTTAACGAGGCAAAGTGTTAAATGTGTAAGTAAGTACGTATATAATTATGACGCTGACTGTCAACTCTTTGTCTTTCCATAAATCTCTTTCAACTAGTCTAAGAGTTTCTTTACTTGATTGTGTGTCAAGAAGCAGGCGAGCTGGGTTTTACGGTCGCTGAGATTATTTATACGCCCTTTTTGATAGCTGTAATTAATAGTGTTCGTTAGATGCAATGCAAGTTATTCTGTGGTAGTTGACATTGACCCTGCTTAAATTCTCCCATGCTGGTACAGTTTTAGAGCGCTTTTACGTTAGGGTTCGTAACTGTACGAACCATCCACAGGCCGACAACATTGCTGTAAGCATAATTTAGACACTTTCCTAAATTCCGCAATTGATCTTAGCGTGCCTTTAGTTAGATGGTCACTGAAACTTGCAAAGATTTAGTCCTAAACAGGTAATCCAATTTGGACACAATTTATTTGCGTGGCAGCCCTAAATAGGCATAGATGTGTTTCACTCTCCCTGGCGGCCCCGCGGCAAGCTATAGGGTTATCAATCTTGTCGCAGTGCTAAGAGGCTCGTTAACTGGTGGTTTGTTTAATTTTTTGCGAACGCTAATCAACACGGGCTTTTATATCGCCCATCCGTCTGTGGAGCGTTAGAAATAGTGTGGATTTTATAAAATTGAAAAGATTTTTAAAAGTGCGTATGCTTGGAGCCATATTATGCCAAAACGGTTGAACCGATTTCAACCATTTTTGGCACAGAGATAGTTGTATATCTCCAAATTAGGGATGTAACGATACCGATAGCGATATATCGGTATCGCCGATAATATACAACCGATATTTGAAGAACGCGAAAAGAATTTGCTGTATGAAAAAAATCTGCAAAAAGTTATTTCAATTACTGATTTATTTTATGTATTGGTCTATTACCTTGTGCAATGACAATTACTATGTTAATTAAATCTTTGGTTCCATTTGAAAAATAAATTTGAATTTTGAGTTGACAATCTATATTTTTCTAATATTTTTACTTTACACTTTCAAGGTTGACTCTCTGTTAAATATAGCCAAGTTTTAGGTATAATAAGGACATACAAATATCTGAAGTTCATACTTCATTATTTAGCTAAGATATCGGTATCGCCGATATTTACTACAATATATCGGTATCGGTATCGTATCGGCAAAACTATGTATCGTTACATCCCTAGTCCAAATTGATGTAGGATACTTTATATTCGACTACAATAAAACAAAAATGAGATTATCACATGTGCGGACGGAGTTATGAGCATATATGTATCTAGGTATCAGGGAATGCAAACCGGTTAACCGGTTAACCGAAAAACCGGTTAACCGCCTGTATTTGGCGACGGTTAATAACCGGTTATCGAGCCCAGAAACCGGTTTTTAACCGAAATATAAAAAAACTATAATAAATTGACTAAAATTCTGTAATTTTACCTTATTCCTTTCAGATTATTCATTTGTTTTACTCTGCGAGTTCATAAACCTTTAAAAATCAATCACATTGTAACTTTTACTATGTTCCTTTAAGGTTTTCTGCAGATTAAAGCGATTTGAGCATTACACACTAATAAAAGTACTTTTATGATTTAACAAACTCTCATCATGTCACTTTCTTTCTTTATGTTTTTTCTTCTTGCCTGTAGCTTTTCTTATTAGCAAGTGGAGTTTTCTATAGTCAACAGTAAAGTCAGCCAGATTCAATCAGTTATAGTTAACAGTCTACATCTTTTTCTTGTGTTCCTTTTAGGTTTTAACGTCTGGTTTGTAACGGATTCGCCACATTAAGAGTTTTTTTTTATATTTCCCAACGTACTTTATTTGCAAACACCGCCATAGCAAACACCAGAGTCACAAAAGTTTTATACCGAAGACAATTTTTTTCAGCATATTTTCAGATAATCGTAAAAATCAACTAAGGCTAACGCCGAAAATCACTGCCAAATTAATGACAAAAAATTGATACTTTGCGGCGAAACTGCGTAAAACTGATTCCCAACGCAACCTGTCAACCACTATTAGGTACTTATACCGTTGCTGAAAGAAAATTTCTTCACTTTCTCTATAAAATGATGGGAAAATGAATAGAAGTGTCTGCAAATATCTGGTGTAGCAGGTACTTTAGCGATATGATATTCACAACTGAGTGTTGGTTACCATTCGATAAAGCAATATTAAGCCAATAATACCATACCTACCACTACTATTATTGATGCGCAAGTGTGTGAAAATGTTTGTTTGTTTGGATGTTTCTTACTTAATAACGCAGTATCAACTGAATGGATTGAGCTGAAATTTGGCATGCAAGTAGACTAAGTCCTGGATAAGGATACTTTATATCCTGGTAAGCATTTCTCTTGATATAATAACGGGAATAACGCAAGTGAAGCTGCGGGTAAAAGGTAACAAAAAAATGGCGCACAGTTTTAGTTAAATAACACGCTTTTCCAGCATGATTTTGACCGTACCTATTGAGCCACGATGATAAAGAGCGAGAGAAAATTGAGCTTAAAGACTTGATCCAACGAAGTCTAACAGTATTGACATATTGAGCGGTATTGGGTTCTGTGGCCAAGAGAGTAGCCATCTATGAGAACGAGAACACGTGTTACACATGTATACCCACCTTGATGCAAATACTTTTCAGCTTTGACGATCGAGCTAGAATAGATGGTGTTAGGTTAAAAAACCTATTAAACCAGAATGGTACGACAGTCAAAGTAGATGGCAAAACTAAAAGACTTGCTGGGTGCTCCGGTGGTCGAAGGCTAAAGACGCTGAGCCGGAAATCCAGAGGCACTGGGTTCGATTCCTGGTCTGGACCATAGGAGAGCACCATTCAATTTTTCTATGTACTTTGATTTCTTGGAATTTATGTTACACAAAAATGTAGTGTAATTTACCCGCATTAAAAAACTAATAAAGAAACATCATGTTCATTTCATATTGTAAATCTAGATAAGTAGTGAATCCGTTTCAAAACAGGCCTTAATTATTAATTCTGTCTGGTGGTCTGTCTCGCCAAATTATTACGATTTACTGTCAGTAAAGTTTCCATTATTATTGTTTGTTTTTAAAGTTGATTTTGTTTAATAATCGACTGAGCAATATTTTAAAGTAGTTTTTATCATCATACACTCACAAAAACGACAAAAATGGACGAAAATGAATTAACCGGTTATTAACCGGTTAACCGGTTTTTTCGGCATCACTTCGGTTAATAACCGGTTATAAAATTTGCCCGGTTATTGCATTCCCTTGAAGGGTTTGGTATTTCATTAAGTTGCATAAATTTTAACGTGTGTTAATGATCAGTTAAGCGACTTGTTTTTATTTTCAGCTAATTAATTTTGAAAAACTTTTGTGGCTCAAATGGCACACTTTTATAGTTTCTTCAATAAAAATTAATAACAATCCAGACCATACATGTAAATGCAAATCTCGTTCTACCGAATATGTTAAATAACCTTGTTACACCCATAAATAAGGTGGCCAGCTCCCATTAAAGCATTTTAATTGGTCAAAGACATCCATAACATTCTTACGTATTATAAATTAACACTAGGAAATTGATAATAAAAAATGTCAACTCTCTCATAGAAAAAAACATACAAAAAACGCTCATAAATAAAACACGTAGACATCAAAATATAAATTAACGCGTGTCAAACATAAATTATGTCAACGGTAAATGTACCTAAGTATGTATTTGCATGTATATGTAGGCCTGATAGACTGGAACTGTTAGTGAAAGGCGAAAATTAGCAAATTGTAAATTAAATTTGGTTGCTTTCTTACAGAAAGTGTAATGTAAATTGATCGTTCGATTTTTCAATTTCACAATATACTACTACGACTAACAAGTACGTACATAATTGTATATTGCAAATATGAGTCGTGCTATCTTTAACACGTAATAAGGTACTAAAATAAGTGAACTAAGTACAATATTATACGTATGATAATTTCACTTTGCTAAAAGGGGTCTGATGCAAGAGTCAGAAGGTCGCCAGTAACCTATGATTTTAAATCTAATATCATGAGAATGGTTTCTTTTTGTAAAGCGTGTAATGCTCTCTGTTATTGTATTACATACGGATCGTACTTTGCTGACGGTCCGTTTGTTCGTAACTTAACAAGCCAGTACTTCGTTTGCAAAGTCCTTAAAATCTATGGGTCTGCTTAAGCTGGACACTTAACATGTGTCGCCTAAATGAAGTCCTAAATCATTATAACCAATAAACGATGGCATTTATCAAAACGTACCGGTGCTCTTATGGTTCTCACTAAAACGTCACATGTAGTTTACAACGTAAAGGCGCTTACGTCCTCCGCGCCGTATTATGGTAATGGTTACACGAAAGCTTAATGGCACCATCTCAGGCCATAGATCAAGTTGTTGGAAATTTATTTACTGTATTCGTATTCAAAATTATGTTTCTTAATGTTGTGGCGGGAAGCTTCCGCGTTTGCGTGTCTAAAAAAATAAGCGGTGTATTTCGATTATCTTCGAGATGCTACCGAGAGGTTTATTGGAGAAACGACGTAACTTTCTTGTAAGTTTATGAAAGCTAAAACATTTTATTATTTGGATGGTAGAACGCTTTTTCATGAGTCGTTGAATTTTTCTGTGCCGTTAATTTTATTCTTATATGTAGTTGCATGTCGACATTTAACGCTGACTTTTCATGGCCATAAAACTTATTCCGTTTCCATACATTTATGTCATTTTTCAACTCCTGTACTTTTATTTGTCTTTTACTTGGTCACGAACACTACTATAAGAACATACGTAATATGAGTTCAGAGAAGTCTATACTCTATTCCCCATAACAGCACTTGTGTCATTAAAGTCGCAAAACGATACTGCTAGCTGCCAGAGACTTCTAAATCTAGGTTAATTAAACTTACCTAAGTTTTATAAGGATTAAGCGATCAATACTAACCTTGCAATAAAAATGCGCAACTACCAAATTAGCAAACAAATAAATTCATGCGGTATTTTTATGAAAAACAAAACTTTCCGAACTAAATTCTTTGATGCCAACATAAAAAAAAGTATTTTTAATATCGTCACTGCGTGTCACTAGCGATATACGTCAAATTAAAAAAAAGTTTACCATAGACACATGCTTATTATATTGTCTGTCAGTCATATTCATATGTCATATTTGCCTTGTTTGCGCGCCATGTTTGATTTTGTATTTTATATTTTAAAACCTAGTGCAACAGTTGTATAAGTAGGGTCAAAAAACGCTCATGGTGTCTCTATTTGCGATACTCGCCGCCGCGGCGGCTCGTATCGCAACTCACGCCATTCGTATTTTGACCCTACTTATACAACTGTTGCATAAAATACTATTACATACGACTTTTTTACGAGCGGTGAAGTGGTGCCTCCTGCCATGAAACGTCATATTTATTATTTCCCTACTGGCGTTAACGCTAATTATAATAAAATCGAAGAAAGGCTGTGTTTATAGGTACATTAAAACTTTTGCCAAAAAAAGCCAAATAGATTGTGGGATGAGCACGAGTATTTGTTCCCGAGTCGTGTAGGTTTTCTATCTATTTAGGTATGTATTTATCTATACATATAAGTATGTATATCGTCGTCCCCCACCCAGACCCAGACACATAGTACAAGCATTGCTTAGTTTGGGACTAGCTCGATTGGTGTAAGATTGTCCCCCGAGATATTTTATACCAAAATAAAGAATTTTTGTCTTTTAGTTAGTTTGTCTATTTGTGCGCACAACACGTAAAAATAACACGGTTAATATATGATACTTAATACCCTATTAGGAAAAACGGGACATTTAACTTATTCCACCTCTGTGAACAAAGATGCGGATGCGGGTAAAGGCTTTTCACAAAAACAGCTCTTCGCACGATCTTTCGCCATCTCTCCCTGTTGGCAGACTGTCTGGCACAGTCAGATACGCGGTTTCCTACAGCGGCTTTCAATTGGTCAGTTCGTCGTATAGGTGACCTACCGCGCGATCTGTTTCCCTCCACTTTTCCTTGTACGACCAACCGCACTATGGAGTTATCCCGCCTGGAGACAAATGCCCAAAATACTGCAGTATGCGTGACTGTACTACGGCCGACAGACGCTGCGTGATGCCGAGCTCCCGGAGTATGGACACGTTGGTGCGGAACTCTGTCCAAGATATCCCGAGCATATTCCTCCAGCACTACATCTCCAGAGCGTCCATCTTCCCCTTTTCCAACTCGCGCACTGTCCACGTCTGTCTGCCTAAAGAAAAATGAGGAAAACCAGTGTTTGCACGAGCCTGACTTTAGTGGCTTTGGTAATGTAATGTTGCGATTCCTTCACACTTTCCTTAACTTCTCCATCGTAGGTTATAGCAATACGTCGTTTTACTTTATCCACGCAACCTCCGTTGTTTGAGATTAAAGCCCAAAGGAAGTAATGACTAATGACTGATGATAATAAACTTTACTTTTAAATAAATATTGTAATAACTGGCCAAGAGCATGTCGGACCATGCTCAGTGTAGGGTTCCATAGCCGTAACTATAAGTAAAAAAAGTACAACAACAAAAGAGCGTATCTTTATAGCAATAACGTCCTTTTGTTGAGAAGCGCAGTTCACCGGCAATAACTCAAAAACGGTTAATCCGATCTTGTTGAAAATAATTTTCGTTGAAAGTATTATTTAAGCGTTACCTTCGTGATTTTTTTCATATTTTTTGGACACACGGTTTAGAAGATAGAGGGGGGGGGACACAATTTACACAACTTTCGGAGCGATTATTTCCAAATATATTCACCTAATCAAAAATATTATTTTGAAACCTTATAGTGGTTTTTAAAGAGCTGTCGAACTATGTACCACACGTTGATATTTGCTGAAAAAAATTTTTTTTAGCTTCTTTAACATGTATGGAGTGCCCCCCCTAAAAATATTTTTTTTAGTTCTTTAACTACCAAACTAAGTAGCGGCCCATACAAGACACCTATATTCCAAATTTCATCAATATCCATCATGTAGTTTCTGAGTAAAATGCCTGTGACATACGGACAGACGGACAGACGGACGGACGGACATGACGAAACTATAAGGGTTCCGTTTTTGCCATTTTGGCTACGGAACCCTAAAAACCCAGCCTAAGAAGAGAATCAAATGAAGTTAATAAAATTATAGTAACATTCAATCGACGCGTTTACATATTTTATGACTACCCAAAGTTTTATTTATAGTACAACAATGATTAGAAACAATTCCCGGCTCGGTACAAATCATCGAGATGTTATCGCGGGCTCGATTCATCATTCGGAACTAATGTATTCGATTGAATTGAAACTGGTTCGATTGTACGCTCCTTTGTGGTGCCGATCCTTTTTTTAAACTACTGACGTAGACAAGCAAAGGCGATGGACAAGTATTTTAACCCATTCATTGCCGAAGACGCGAATTCGCGTCACTCAATTTGTTAATCGTAATGCCGCGGACGTGAATTCGCGTCTTTATTTGTTTTGCCATTTAAAGCTGGTAATAACAGTAAAAAACTGATACTCAAAATGTACTTTACTTTTGATGGAAAATGCTCTTGCTTGCTGGTTTCTGATTAAAATTATTATATTTTTTTACGCAGGTGCCGAAGACGCGAATTCGCATCACTCAAGTTGTTAATCGTAATGCCGCGGACGCGAATTCACGTCATTAAAAGCTGTATGTATGCCGGGGATTTGTTAATCATAATGCCGCGGACGCGAATTCACGTCGTTAAAAGCTGTATGTATGTATGCCGCGGACGCTAATTCGCGTCACTCGATTTGTTAATCATAATTCCGCGGACGCGAATTCGCGTCGTTATAAGCTGTATGGATGCCGCGGACGCGAAAACGCGTCGTTAAAAACTTTATATGTGTGCCGCGGACGCGAATTCGCGTCGTTAACATCTTTATCTGTATGCCGCGGACGCAAATTCGCGTCGTTTAAAACTTCATCTGTATGTCGCGAACGTGAATTCGCGTCGTCGCTTGCAAGGCGCCACTGCGGGGAAAGTAGGAATATGAAGCGTCGGCAATGAATGGGTTAACAAAGCCTTGAGAGAGACTAATCAGATGAGCAACAAAGGTCTTGATCGTGATAAATGTGATAGTAAAGGTGTTTCGTCTTTTCTCTACTTTCGGCAATTGGCTAAGTAAAAGTTTTCAAAGATGTGTAATTTATATATTTTTTCGATAGTTCCCGACTAATGAACTAGGAAATACCGCTATTGCATTTTTATTACCTGTAATTTTTGTAAAATATTTTTTTCAATTCCCGATGAATTAAGGACGCCAAAATGTCGAGTGTGTACGTCCGTCTTAATAAAATAGGTATCTGTTAGTTAAGGACTGTGGTGTGTCGACTGAGAAGTGTCATTTGCGACAACCAAAAAAATGAATTAGGTATTCTGTTTAGGTATTTGTGTGTTCGGTGTTATTAGATTTTTGTGCTGGCCTTTGGATTGAAGAAAAAAGTAGAAAGAATAACAAGAATTCTAGAGCTTCACCCTTGATGTCAAAATAAATACATCAAAATGAGTTCGTGTGCGGAGACTAGAATTTGTGAGATTGCTATGATCCTTGAATATTTTCAGACGATCGATAAGCATAATATTGCTAAAATTAAGAGGTGTTAAAGCAATGATGTACGTACTCGTCATTAGCATAAAGTTTGCGATAACTGTATACTTAAATACCTATCGAACTTTTCTTATATTTATTTTCACAATATTTGTTTACATTTTGTTTTGTTACAATTGACAGCCGACACAGACCTTGCATAGACAATTGTTTGATTTTTATTGCCCGACGTCCCTTTTTAATCGAGAATTTAACACAATATTTTGGAAAAATTACAGGGAATAAAAATGCAGTAGCGACATTTTTTGGACCTTAACGACAAGGTCTATCGAAAAAATATATAAACTACACATCTTTGAAATACTTGACCTACCCAATAGATCATGAAGTAGGTAAACAGGTAGGTAAACATTTCATTTCGTTAACCGCAAAGGATCAAATTTGATCTCCAGACAGACTGTACTGTACTGTACTGTACCTACGCATGGTATTAGTAGCAACGTGAACATAAAAAGAATAGTTGAAAATGTTAATAACTCAAGAAATAGTAAAGCGTCTTATGGTTTTCTAACGAATTTGGTATTGTGTGCTTCCTATGAAGGCAAACTCGTCCTTTTTGCTATTGAAGCTTAGTATTCTTTAGTAGCAGTGTTCTTGTATGTTATATGTATAGAAAACGTCTATTACTTAGGAACAAATACTCGTGCTCATCACATAAATATTTGCGCTTCCCAGCATTTAAAACAAAGTAAATATTTACGAGTAAAAGTAACTTCATGTTAACTTACCAACAGGTGAGATCAAAGTCAAATGCTTACCTATCGTGAATAAAAAAAACATATTTGTTTCCTAGTTAGGAATTCATAATTTAATTTAATAGCTAGATGGGTGGATGCTTAGTCTTAGACCATAGATCTGATGTCGTTGACTTTTAATGAAGAAATCACAGCTGTTTTAACAGGATGTCTTGAATTACCTAGAACTTGTTTGTCCCAGTTTAAAAGCTCGTAAAATGATATTTTAATATGGTGGCAATGAACCTTATTTGTCTTAGTTCTCCTCAGACGTTTTATTGCATCTTAATTTTTATACATTAAAATATTCTTATCTTATCTTTATTTATCGCAAAAACCGCCTATAAGTTATCTGCTTTGCGCTTAGGTTAACTGGTAAAGAATGTATTATGGCAGTAAGTTCGTCTGTCGTACGATAAGCTATCTTCTGTGCAATACAATTTTAAATAAAATAAAAAAAGAAGTATGTTAAGAGTTATTTCTAGTTCTAGCTAGGCGTAGCAATTCTCAGGTATTTATTGCTTCTTAATATTATACAATATTAAATTTGATTTTTAATAACATCAGATTTTTGTCACTACAGTGAAGGTAATTCATGCTTATAAAAATACAACGTGATACGATTAACATTAATGGTGTGATAGATTTCAAAACCATAATTAGATAGATTGACAATTGACATGTTATACTCCGATTTGTGATAACAAGTTTCTAAGATAATTAAGAAATTTTGTTTCGCATCAGCATCCGCAACTCTGGAAGAATTGGGCCATAGCTGACGTGACGTAACTATCTCTCTAATTAACATAAAAAACACAATAAAAGAGGAAACAAGATATCATTTAAAATACCTAAAACTCTCAATGGCCAGGGCGATTCTTTGCGAGAGGTATGCGCCTGCTCTGGGGTCTCCCGAAGCATGTACAGTCGAGTTTATTTACACTTTATGCTCCTGACAAGAGGGTCGTGTTCAGATATTTTTGTTCCCGTAAGTGTGTAGATGTAAAAGAACTCGACTGTACCAGCCGCGGCGACAGGGCCTTCATGATCGTTTTCATGTCGGCTCATGGCTCGGTCGTCATGATACTCATGATCGGTTGGCTATCCCAAAGTCTCCACCGCAAGCGTCGCAAACTCGTAGTGCGTGCATTAGTTATGAATATTAGTGCATTGTTAATACTCGTACATTAAGAATATCTTAAATATACAACTAAAATGGTTCATTAATATTATTAGCTGGAAGATATCCCTGGATTCCAGGGACAAGTTCGCCTTTGTACATAACCATTGATCTTTGTACTGTTTCTCTATGATTTTATGTGCAATAAAGTGTTTACAATGTAAACTTTACATACATGATATTAAATGCAATAACTCAAATTCAAACCCCACTTTTATAAAATGCCACCCGCACTGAACGGACACAAACAAAATTATGGACCAACTTCATAATTATACAGTCAAGACTATTATAAATCAATGAAATGCCTTAATTTTAAAGTCACTCGGTCAAATATTGAATTAAATAAGACGTATTTTTGGACTGGTATTATTTTAATGTCGTGTGAGCGTGAGCTTACAAATCATCTGTACGATTTTTAGCTAAACATGAAATATCTGTATACGAGTTGAACATATAATTTTTAACTTTAATATTATTTAGATGAAAATCACCAAGGTTATTAAAAAATAAGTTATTTCTTTAAACGACTTTTTAATAGTACCTAAAACAAAAATAACTCCAGTGACGTCCGTATGTACCTATGCTCTATTTACACAGCCTTGGGTATATAATATTTTTATATGCAATCGGTTTTTCTGAACCGGCTTTAACGATTTTTTTGAAATTTTGCTATTAGATATAGAGCTTGATGATTTTTATTTATCCAGATATAAGTGCCAACTTGACTAAATATAAGAATGTGGTCCCGCTGCTCCATCCCATCCAACAAAGTTTGTTTGTCCTTTTATTTATTTTTTACAATTTTACATTATTTCTGGTCCGCACCGCTACTGCTTCGTCTTTCTCTTCGCCTCCCTGTAGTGCGTTGATTTGCGACCTGTATGTTTTTAAGACTACTGAACAAGATTCTTCAATCTTATAGGTAAGCGTTCTCCATCTTAGACCATGTCTCCACTTTCATCACGAGAGACCAACGTTAAACGCAAACTCTAGAGTTTGAGCTACCTTAATTGTTAAGGTCTAGCATGGTGAAGAAAACCAGGTACCTATATTCTTCCCGAGATCAAACATAGGAATATAACGATAATGTAGACATTGATTAAGAACTTCGATCATTTAAGAAAATGTTTCATCCATAATCATTATGAAGTAAATTACCAGCCCGTGGAAAGTTATTTAGTTATTTTTACGTATGATTGTTTATCTGGGTGAAAAAAATAATTGTCCAGTGTTACTAGCTCAACAATCCATTTTTTAGAAGCAAATAATTTAAGAAAGCGCTGCTCGAATAATTTAATTGCACAAAATGATAACAAGCTTGCAACGCCATCACATCATGTCCAAGATCATCATCAGCTGTATCGGGAACAAAGCTAGTTTTCTTGTACCATGGGGTCTGGCTTGTGGTAGTTGTGGTACTCTAATGGAACATAATTCATTCCTCGCACTTCGAGCGCTCAGAAAGGTCACTCCAGCGCAAGTTCATTTAACTCTAAAGGCCGCATGTCGACAAAAAACGAAACGCACGGTTAAGTAGTCCTTCACACGAGAGCGAGGGAGACAGTTACAGTTTTATTGGTATTTATGACGCGTCATTGTTTGATATGTGATTTTAGAATCTACTTTAAAAATAACTTTAGTAATATAAACTTGGATTCGGGACCTTTACGACTTAATCCGTAAGGGTGTCTTGTCGGGGTTCGTAAAAGAGAACATTATAAAAAATCGTCAATGTAAGCTCAAAAGCTATAGTTGATAAGGGCTTGAAAATGATCATAGAGCCGAGCGGGGTATAGGTAAAAAACTGTGGTGTCATGACTTATGAGCCCTTTTCAGATGGGACATCCCTATCCAGCACATAAGTTTTATAGCTTATACAGCCATTATAGCGATTATACTAGAGATATAATGGTTTTATAAACTCTTATACAGGTTTTGTGGTACTTGGGTAGTGCCAATCCATCCCGTTTGATCTATATTTCACTCCAAAACTTCCCGATCTTTTTCACCATTTTCATGCATTAACAGATTTGTTTGGGACCTTCTCGCTTTCCTTGGGGGTTCTAATCCGTTCCCTGTTCAGGTATTACGGTCCTTGGTCAGGACTTCTTCGAAATGTACGGCCAATCCAGTTGATTTGCTGGTCTGTCGAGGTTTCGCATAGAAGATTCTCATTGAAAAATTTCCTCGGGCTAGTAGATACAGAGTAATTTAAGCTATATCTGCATAAGACTGCAGCATTACCTGTCAACACTATCAAAGCTATGGGGCGATTAGTCACATTACATAATATCTGTTATTAAAATAATCATTGGTATGTAGAGAAATTCAGACGTTGGCCGTCAATTTCGTATCTAATATCCTTAGACCCGTACTGGTTATAATAGTTCCTAATCATGCTGCTGTAATCCGTTAAAATCGAAATGACGAGCGTACTGACATATTTTGAGTTTACGGATAAAATTATATTAAGGTAATTCCATACAAACATAAAGAGGGTCATCGTTTGCTTCCACTGCATCAATTTGGTTTAAAAAGTTTTATTTTATAGCTTGATACATTTTGCCTGCGCTAAGTGACATGAGAAGTCTCAAAAAACCAGAATTAACGTGCAATGGGGCTTTTAAGGTCAGCGCTATCTGTCGGTATCATTTGCAATTAAATGTTTTTTGCTATTTTTTTTATTAGTTATTTTTCATGTCAATGTCATTTCGTGCAAATAAAATGCATCAAGCTATAAAATAAAACACATTTCAAACGCAATTGATGCCGCAGAAGCAAACAATAATCCTCTTTTGGTTTGTATGTAAAACCGACCGACTCGTTTCTCCTTCAGGACGAAATTGGCACCAAAGCTGTGGATTACCCTACAAGCCAGTAAGTAAACTTAGTGGCATCATAAAGTGTAGACTCTCACTAGCCCGTTAGTGGTTTTGCCATAAATCTCGGTCACGTTACTTTGCCCGGCCAGCTACCGTTTGAAATGTTATAGTTTTTGAAGATTTATGTTGCTCCTTTTTTGTTAAGCAATAAAATTTAAATGTGGAGAAATTAAAAAAATATTTTTATGGAAACCAAATGTTGTTTTTTGGGATTAAGATAGTGTTTATATATCAGTATTTCCTTAAACCTGTAAGAAGGTTTCAGTGGAATATACACTCGCGGCCAAAATTTCGGGTCAGTGATATACCGCCATATTTCCTAAAATACTCCAGGATTGTGAAATTCTTCAATCCCGTTTTGATCTTTAATTAATTTTAGATATTATCTGCAAAAATAACAGGTTTAGATCGAACTCTTAAAAACCCATGAAAAATGAAGATGTTAACGGAATGAAACTGAACCATTTTTGGATAATAATATTTTTATGATGGATTAGCGGATATGGGCTTTTTTATTTAAAGTGCGTTCTTAACTGACAGTTAGAAGGTCGTCACAGAACTGATGATAAGTGTCAAACTCCATACATTTCGTCACGGACTGACAGGTTAGACGGTATTTGAACATAGCTTAAGTTTCTCCTAACCGTAGATTTTAAAATAAAAATGCCGATATTGCTAATACAGCCAGGTATTATGAAGAATAGTATATTATGTAAATGAAACAAGTGTCAAATATTGAAAAAACACCTATTTCTATTATTTAAATTACGGTGACCCGAAATTTATGCGCTTGAGTGTATGTTGTTGTTTTGTCGAAGTCAGATTACGGGTAAATCCATTTTATAATAGTTATTTCAAGGAAAAAATTCAAAGCATACTTTCTCTGCTAGAATACTTTCAGACAAATAAAACAGTACAAGCAATATTTAAATATGTATTTCTTCTAAATAACTACTTATGTTAATATACTATGGCCCCTGTTAGAAAAACATATACTTTATGTTATTTTTCATCACATATGCTCGAAAATGGTGTCATTACACGTAGGTTCTGCGGGCCGTAAATGACCTATTACGCCCTAGGACGTAATGGTTTTCTTTTAAAATTTGAAACGCTGGTTCTGTTTTACTCTTATTTGTCATGTTCAAAGGAAATGCCAACTTACTTTTTTAACTTTTACAAATACATGTAAACACATATTTCGATAACATTAATTAAATGTTTAAATAGTGTCTTTCAGTATTTTGCAAATATAAAATCAACTAAAAGGGCCGTTTTAGTTCTTTACCGCTATGGTTTCCGAACGTGACTTTACATTCGCATTGTCTATGGACATATGTCACTTTCTGTTTTAATATTTTCTTGTCATACTGGGTTGATTAGTAAGGTTATATTGTTAAGATTTCCTCACAAGTGTGATGAAAAACATTGTGTGTGCAACGGGCGATATAGTACATTACACAACTAGGGTGCTAATATAAAGAAAGGCCGAGATCGCAGAAGTTTGCGGCCCGAGCTGCAAGCGAGGTACGTAAATATGCGATCGAGGGCTTTCTTTGTTACCTCTCCTGTTGTGTACATCATTTTATGTCTACATTTGGCCAGAAAGCGGCTTTTTTCGTACGCGCAGCGTGCGGAAAAAGTCACTTTATGGCCAGGTGTGGCATAAAAGGAATTACAAACTCGTGTTATTAAAGCCTCGGTTTCACCTCTTATAACAAACACTCGTTTGTAATTCCTTACTTTCCGCCCTAGATACACAATCTACTATTAACATGCAATACTTACTTGGTCGGTCAAAAACATACTTCGATTTCTTTTAAATTGAGACATCAAATTCTTCGACACCATAAAAGCGACATCAACACCAATTCCAATCAGCCCGACAAAGGAATCCCGTTCCACACCGCGACGAAACTTGAAAACAAATCCTGTACCCATCAGATTTTATTTCTTAATTAAACCAACCATATATCATAATTTGCATTTCAATGCGACTATAAAAAAACAATGTTTTAATTTATTTAATTTCTAAATCAATATGGGACCCCCCAAAATCGTGGATTAAAACATTAGCATCGCTAATAAGGATGTCAGTTGGGTAATGAGTGGATTTCGATGATAAATCGGTAGCCGGGAGCCATCGTATTGAATAAATTATCGATTAAATCTCTTAAAGATAGACTATGGGCTTCATTCGGCGGCGCCTCGGGCAGTGTTGCTAGAGTAATGAAATATTACTTTTTGTTTTATTTATTTGGGTGTTAAACTTTTTTGTTAGGATTTCAGAGCGTTTCAACCGCCGTCATCACCAATCCCGAAATTTCCACGATGCACTTTAAGAATGTATCCCATTATTTTGATAAAATCCGAAAATAGTACCTCTACTTGTTTCATGTTTGATCAAATATTATGTATTTTTTTAAATTTGGCATCATAATATCGGGGTGGGTGATGACGCCGGTTTAAAACGCTCTGAAATCCACCTAGGTACGACGTTTATGAAACTACAACAAAATCTTGCTTCTTTAGGTACCGTAAAACGGGGTGAGTAGGGACAAAACTGACATTCAAACCTCGATAACATTTTATTTTTACATATGCAAGCTGAAAAGTATATTATATATAATAAATGTTCCGGCCATTTGTATTTTAGTTTTTTTATGATTTTGGGTAGTTCCAATCCAATTCACAACTTTGACAATAAACACAAAATCCCCCCTTAGTCCCTCGTAGTTGGGGTGAGAAGGGATTTCATACTAAGGTGAATTGGGCAAATTGTTAGATCGACACTTTTGGATTATGAATACAGCTCCATTTGCAATAAGAATATATTATTTAAGTAGCAGTAGCCTTTAAAAACCACCTCACCCCTCTGTCATCCCTACTCTCCCCATTCGTAACCCAACTGTCCTTGCAATCCCTTCTCACCCCATTTTACGGTACCTAATAAATACGGTTTTTGCCTTTTCTGCAACTATTAATCTCTTTCTCTTTTTTCAGGTAAGTTGCGGTCGTAACTTGAAATTAATTTACTTCTCTTTACAAAACTAGTAAGCGCAATACAAAAATTCGGGAAAGTATATATTTTTTATCGATTGTATAACTAATTACATAATAACTAATATCCAGAATCATTACATCTGTTAGAAAATTAATAAAAAAACTTTGAAAATCCATAAACCGGACAATTTGCTGAACATTTTACACACTAATAATCAAAATCAAATCAATACACAGACGGACAACATCAATTTTATTTCTACACTAGAAATTCAATTAAAGATCGGCGCTTCTGAGTTAGAACCGGTTTCAATAAAACCAAGTGTGAACACGATTTAGATAATCGATAAAAATGCAGATAACAGGACTTATTACCGTGGGAACTATCTAAGCTGAACTTGTGAGGCTTAAAATGCCTAAGGCTTTTTGTCCATGCTTTTGACTCTCCTGTACCTAGTAATCAGTGGCGTTGCGTAAAAAATATTCTTGGGCAAGCCGGTGCAGATTATGTATTTTCTTTAAGAGCTCTAGAATAAGGTGCTCAAATGCCTGATATTAGGCAAGCCGGTAGGAATCGAGTTCTGAGGACGCCACGCTACTGCTACTTATAGCACAACGGCGCCACGCACCTCTTTTGTCACGGTATACGGTAGTTTATGTTCCGACAAAAGGTACATCGGGAGCGCGCATGTGTGCGCGCCGTGTACGGACGCACCACAGGCAAGCATTACCGGCTGCGCGGTTCAGGGTTGAGCCAACGCTGCGAGCGGTCGAACGCACAAAGTGAAGTATCGAAGTCGTGTATACCTAGTGCAGTGTGTTCGGATGTTTGAGGAATAGTGTTTTTAGTGTATCCATTAATTTTACTAACGGTTAAATGAAGTTTAATTTTTTACCACCTAGCATAAACGACGTTTTTCTAAGTAATTGATTATCCAAAATAAAAACTTTTAGGTACTAATAATTCGGACTATACAAACCTTTTACAAATGATGTACCTATACTTTATCTACTTACTAGTATTTACTTTCAAAATGTCGAGACGCAACTATATTTACTATTATTTAATATACCTAGTCACATACTTATTTACTAAAATTGTATTATAAATAATAGCATTAAATTTGCACTGAGCTCCTGGTCTATTAGAGTTCTTTATTATTTGCCGCGTGAGACACATGCCACCGTCACGTGGCATGCACAAAGGATGTCGCCGAGCGATTGTTCGTTCGAGGTCAACCTAATAAAAGTTACGTCGTGGTAAGTAGGTATTTTACAGAACCGACGGGCGGCAGCCCTGTGCGGGCGGCAACCGTAGGTATCGCGCGCTCCTAAACGGCGAAGACGAACTACTTGGTTGTCTTTATACTTTGTCTTTGTGGCGGAACAAATACTAGTTGAACCAGGAGTGGCTCACTCCGCGATTTGGCCGCGCGGTCTTGAGCCCCCGCGAGGGGGCTTTAGCCAACGACCAGATAGAGAAAAAGACTTGTAGTACGTAGTACTATTACTTATTCTGTGGTTGGACGTAGTTACAGGGAAAGGATACAACCTACAAAAAGTCATCAGTGAAATGAAATGTCAAGCTTTAGTTTAGGCTAATAAGATCTATAATTCTTAAATTGGTTTGTGTGGGTTAGATCCTTTTCAAATGTAACCATAGAATAAGTAATGGTACTACTTACAGAAGTCTCTCTCTCTAACAAAACTGACATTTGAGTCCGGCCACCGGACGGAACGCACGGATCCGATCTTCTCTATCGCATAATGTGTGCTTTTTCTGGTCGCTGGCTTAGCCCCTCCACGGGGGCAAAATTTGGTACTACTTGTCGCGCGGCGAAATATTTTGATCTGTAGGTAGATCTTACAGGTGATCTTTCGAATTAAACCTTAAATTATTCAATATAGGCCAAGATCGAAATCATATAAATACAAGCTGTCAGTTCTTCCAGCACAAATAAATAAATGAATGTCAGTCTCTAAGTCAAATGTCACTAAATCTGTACTTATATATTTGGGATATCATGTCTAACAATTGTTACAAAATACGAGTAGTTCATAAAAGGCCAACCTATTCAAAGGATTAGGATTAGGGTTGACACTTATTTAAATCATCAAAAAATTTCACGTGAAATCCCAATAACTCGAATACCTTTCTATATTAGTATAATTTATAGTGGCCATTTATCAATGGTGAGCGATAGTTTGTCGTCTTACAACGGTAAGATTGATGGTGTTTTTGACAATCCTGCCCACGCTCTGCCCACTGTGCTTTACACTAAGACTATTAATGGATAAGTGTGTTTGTATGGCTGGTACTGCTAAACTAGCGACCTATTTAGGAAAGATGTGGCAGACAAGATAGTGAACCAACTATAAGAAAATTTAACTATGCAGTACTTACTCGTAACAAGTAAATATTGTATTGCAATTCTGGGTGTAGGTACCTAAGTGTAATCTGTGTGAAGACTACATAATCCGCTTAGTTAGTAATGAGTGTAATGGCCACAGAGATATATGGAGATAAAAGTAATAGCGAATAGAGTAATAGCTAGACAGTTGATATTTTCACAGATTGTGTATTTCTGTTGCCGCTATAACAACAAATACTAAAAACAAAATAATAATAATAATTAAAGGGGGCTCCCATACAAAAAACGTGATATTTTGCTCGTTTACCTTGAAAACCTCGTATCTCTGGTATCTCATGATCCGAGATAGCTAGACAGTTGAAATTTTCACAGATGATGTATATCTGTTGCCGCTATAACAACAAATACTAAAAACAGAATAAAATACATGTTTATTAATATTTTTTAAATTTATTGTATTTACATCTAGCGCCTTTCGAATATTTACGAGCAAAAGCCTCCTTTCGAGAATTAATAGCAATTTTATTATAGATAATGGTACGGAACCCTTCGTGCGTGAGTCTGACTCGCACTTGGCCGGTATTTTTCTATTAGGTGTTATATAACAGAAACAATACATCTTAACTCCACAAATAGCGCAAAGGTGAAAGACTATTGACCATGTTCATTAACGCTGGCAATTTGTCAACGGTCACCGTCAGTCGGCGACGGCGACATACGCTTATATTTGGGTGCTGTCATGGAGACACTGGCTTCGGTGGTGTCAGTTTGTGCATTGTTTTCACGTGACTCACACATTTTACATGAGGTTTGGGAATGAATGCGGGGAAGAATAAATTTAGTGGAAGGACAAGCTAGGACAGAACTTACGAAGGGAAAGAATGCACTTTGCGGTAAGGCTCCCTCACTGCGGTACACCGCTAGAAATCATTATACGGTCAACCAATTGAAAATCCTCCTAGGCTGCTGAAGACATCTGCATAGTTATACATCTAACGTTAATGTACAGCGTTGCCCAGAAATCATATATCATATTGTTTAACTGTACGTATGTCGAGGTACCTCTTGTATTAGTATTATATCGTGGAGTAAATTATCAAAACGCTCGATCTCGACCGAAAATACGAACGGCTAAGTGTGTTCTTCTTAACGTCCTATGTCTACAAACTTTAATTACTTAGGTACTGTCTACGCATTTTTTTCTACTCCTGTACTGTTATCTGTCTTTTACTTGGTCACGAACACTAATATAAGAACATACATAATATGAGTTCAGAGAAGTCTATACTCTATTCCCCATAACAGCACTAGTGTCGTTATAGTTACTTTACGTTATTGCTAGAAGCCACAGACTTCTAAATCTAGGTTAAACTTAGGTCAAGGATTAAGCGCTCAATTTTAACTTTACGGTAAAAATGCACAACTACCAACTTAACAAACAATTAAATTCCTATGGTTTTTAAGAAAAACAAAGCTTTCTGAACTAAATTCATTGATGCCAACATAAAGAAAGTATTTTTAATTTAGGTATATTTTAAATTAAAAAAAAAAGTTTACCATAGACACATACTGTCAGTCAAACGTCATATTTGCCTTGTTTCCGGGTTATGATTAATTTTGTATTTTATAATTTAAAACCTCGTCGTAGAAAAAGTATTGTATGCAACGTTGTATAATTAAGTCAAAAAACGCTCATTGCGTCTCTATTTGCGATACTCGCCGCAATCGCGGCTCGTATCGCAACTCACGCAATTCGCATTTTTTGAACCCACTTATACAACTGTTGCATAAAATACTATTATAACACTATCGTTGTGGTGGGAAAGTACTATAAAAGTGTAGAGGATTATGTTTTGAGTATTTTACTGACTAGCACGTTTAACAGAGTATATGAAAGAAATAAGTCTAAAGGAAATGTACCTATCGATATTTTAAGAACTTACGTATATTATTTGAGCATCAGGTAATTTCAAATACCGTGTTACAAGTGAAGTTAAATAAAATGCGATTTCATAATAAGGCACTAGACAAATATTTTTACACTCTATAAATTAGAGAACTGTTTCTACAACTCTGTTTATTTTATACCCGCGTACAATAGCATTCTTTTTATAATCCTATTTGCTGCTAACGTTAGCACCAGACTTACTCTGTAATCATTAAAGTAATTGATTACGGAAATCATTTAAGATCTTTACATTTGGAACTCTATTTCTAGTAGAATACAGTTCAAAACCGCGTGTTGATGAGACAATGTATAAAGAATAGCAAGATTTGCTAATTTCGTAAGTCGAATTGTTGTATAACGATTTGGAATGAAATAGAAACTAAAGTTCGGGGAGTAAGGCTGTTTTTGCAACAAAATGACTCGGTTAGTTACGAGCTAGTGAAAATAAAGTCACTAGGTGGTTTAATTACGGTTTTAAAGAAGAGTATTGCAACTCCTACGAGTTGAGTAACCATTTTGGCGTGGAAGGAATTGTAGATTACTGAAACAGAGAAGTCGCTTATTTTTGTTTTCAAATTCTGATAAAATACTAAGAAGGTTGAAAAAAAAATCTCAGTGCCAAGTATCCGAAGACGATATCAAGAACAAAGTGAAGTGGGGGAGACGACTTCAGAAAGCTGACCACTGGGATTGTAGCTGGGAAGAGAGAGAGCGGGAGAGAGAGAGAGAGAGATAGATAGAGAGAGAGAGAGAGAGAAATAACCTATATTATACCAGAAACTTGTGCCTGTGAAAAACAGCTATCTGTTCCAGGCGGAGGATCCTAAAGGATGTAGTATTGCAAATCGCTGGAAAACCCTTGGTAAGAATATACAGAAGCAATTAATATTAAGAATAAAGAATGTGAACTAGCTGTACAAAGGCGCTACGTAACGCTTATCGCACCGAAATACAACAGAACAAAAGTGTGAAAACAAAAATACATCGTCGACGCGTGCGCATGCTTTCGGCCACTCCAGACAATGGTTCTAAAATACAACCACATATATCTGTAGGTACTGGAGAGCCAAACCATAGGCAAAGTGAACGTTTAGGAGAACGTTTAGCTTCTCCCATATACTATGTAGTCTAGTCAAGGTCAAGAATATATACAACTCTCTATGATCGTTGTAAGGGTCGTGGTTATATGGGTTAAAGTCGAGCGTGCCTTTTGACTTAGAGGCCCCACTCTCAGAGTATAAAGTGGCGAAGGTCCCTAAATCTGTCAAGGGTATATCTGGAGGACACGAGTGCGTCAATTGACAACCTTTCATTTTTTTGAGCCTTTAATTTTATTGGTTCTCTGTATTTGGTTTGAAAAGACGAATACGCTGATAGTTTATTTGTTTCACCAGGATTTGTAATTAATTCATAATTAATATATTAATATTTGCTTATTCTAAAAGGGCGTAACTACAGTTCTACGGTAGAATAAACCATTACTTTAGTCTTATCGCGATCGAAAAAAAGTAAGCGATCTGAAAGTATGATTTTGACAATGTCAAATTCAAAATATTTTTTCTGTGGCAAAAGGCACTGGCATTTCATCTATTGTGCCGTAGAACTGGTAAAATGAGAACATATTTTTTATTCATTTGTATTTTTTATATTAAGCGATATAAAAAAATTGTAAAAATAGTGTAGTATTCAGGAGACAAAATGCTTTCGAATCGTATATACATTTTAAACTGTTCTTAAAATGAAATGTTGTCAATTATGGTGTCTGTCTGTTCTTTAGAGTTCTCGACGTAAATAATTATGTTCTGATCGCTGGAAAGTACTCCTGGATGACTTCTCTAAAAAGGTTAAGGGCACCGGGAGCATTTGGTGTAGAAGTTTAACGCTAAACAAAACTATGTTTTATGCGCTTAACTTCTACACCTTCTACACTCTTTTAACTTTTCTGAAAAAAAAAAAACCGACTTCAAAAAATCTACGACTATAGCAAATTTATGAACTAATATGTAATAAATTTTATAAACTTTCTGCCGTCGAAATATAATAAATAAGTATGGAAGCGTCACTGACGCTCAAAAACTGCTCCACGGACTAGGTACGTGCTTACGGGGCGGAGCCAGTACTTAGTACTGAAGAAAAAAAAACTATAGCTTCAAATGAATTTTTCACGTAGTACGTTGGTAACCAATCACAGATTTTTGTCTTTTAAACGATATGCAACCTATCCGAAAATATCGTGTACTGAAACTTTATGTGAATAGGTATTTGTCATAAATGATTTCAGACTCACACATACGTAGTTTACATTATGTTGGTTATCAATACCACTTGATACCATTGATTTAAAAATAGGGGGCGTTGTGGGGCAAATTTCGTCGTCCGTTTTGTTATCGTTCCGTACAGTACTTATTACATGAAACCGTCTTTTGTGGACTAGTTAAATAATTTGTCCACGGGTAATGTTGTATTAACTTTCGACTTCTTGAAATTATAGATTCGCGATTGGGCCGAGTTTAATTTTTGCGCCGATGACACCTGCTTGCGCTATGTGGTCGCGTTCGGTTTTTTTAAACCGGCCACAAATAGATCTAGACGTAAATTTTATTGGATTGGTGCTAGGTGGACAAGTCACGTTGCACACGGCTGTACGGTGACGTCGTAATATATCTGTGTTAAAAATTGTATTGAAATATTCTAGGGTATGCTATGTACAGTCGGATAAAAAAAGCGACGATGATTCTTGATCTCTAAGTAAAATCAAAGTGTATCTAGTCTGCGAGTCTGCCAACTCCCTGTCCCTGCCAATGTAACCTGTAAAGGTTAACAGCCGGACATCCACCGGACAGACGAAATTATTATAAATATTTACGGAAGCATATTTGCCCAAGCTGAAAAGTAGACGCTCGATCGATCCGATATATAGTTTAGCAGGATAATAATACGACCATCCCTGGAAATCATGTTACAATTTTACGTAATACTAATTATACATCGTAATTTTATACCCAGATTTATTAATACTCGTACCATACGAGTACCCTAGCAAAACAAACATATTATAGTTATTATATCATAATTCATAACTGCCAGCGTCATGGGGTCGATGCCGCGTCCGGGGTTCTCTTTTTATAGTTTAATTTTATTTACTTTCAGTTTTAATTTTAATTGCCTAGAATAGTTTTGTAATTGTATTAAATAGTGTATTTTATATTTTACTTTGTTATTTTCGTTTAAGGAATAATGAATTATAATATAAGCAGATTTATGATCAGGTGAGATTGTGATTACAATTATATTTAAAAAAATAAGGGTATTTGATTTTATAGCAGTTCTATGTTTTTGTATATTGTTCTATAAAATTGCCCATTTATTATAACTTATTTAATCTTATTATAAATCTAAAGTATTATACTTTGAGTAATAAACCGAAGACTTTTATGAAGAAGACAAGTGTTTTTAAAATATCATCAGAGAAGACCTATAATGATCATTTTTATCGACAAGAGAAGAAAAGCGAATGTCTCTTTGTGACCAATACTGGCAAAAATATTGCAAAGTATGTAATATTAAATTACCATACGATAAGCGCCGCTGTCATAGGCCATATTATTATGAGTATTATTTGATGCCGACTCTACCGAGTATTCGGTGGCTTAATGCCAACTCAAATTTTCCGGGTATTACACTTATGAGACAGTTGCAATTTTTTGCATAATAAAGCAAAGTTTTAATGGAAATCAGGCAGGTAGAATTCATATAAAAATAATTAAATGCTGTGACTCATGCATACATTAAAAAAAAAAAAAGTTTTGCAAGATAACCGTATAACCAAGCTGGAACTTGTGTTAAAATTTTAATATAAAAATAAAATTTATACACACCGTGGGTACGGTCGGCCTCAAAAGTTGCTGAACACATTTTGTATCGTGGCGTAGTACTAAAGTGTCTAGCTACTTTTGAGGCCGACTGTACGAGTAACCCGACAAACTTTCACCACGTATTCCTGATGGTATTACAAGTAAATAACGTTATATCAACATAGGTCGAATTTGGTCATTTTACATTAATAGTCTTATGGAACAAAATAAATCAGTAAATTCAGCCCCTCGTTATAAACATGTCCTTACTGGAGGAAAGTTATCAAAAAGAAAAAAAAACTAAAATGGAAACGAAAGGTAAATTTTATGGCCTCGTAGTCGCTTACCATAAAATACTGCGAAGGTTAATTGCTGTTTAGTTAAAGGATTTTAAAAAAAATGTAAAACTATCTTAATCACATTTATTAGAGCTTGTTACACACTTGGGAGTTTTCATTCAAAAACTAATGAATATCTCTGAAAGTAAGCGTCTTTCGACTATACATCACATAACTTTTTTTACTCCTAGTAGTTGTTAGAATCTATAGTTAGAGTTTGTCGGGTTACTCGTACCCACGTGTTTCGAAACCAAGGGGGAAGACCTTTGCCTCGCAGTGGGATATAAAAAAAAGTTATTATGCTTTTATGACACACCTGGCCATAAAGTGGCTTTTACGCTTTAAAAAACCGCTTTCTGGCCAAGTGTAGGCATAAAATTATGTACACAACACGGGAGGTAATAAAGAAAGCCCTCGATCGCATATTTACGTCTCTCGCTTGCAGCTCGGGCCGCAAACATCTGCGATCTCGGCCTTTCTTTGTTTTACCACCCTAGTTGTGTAATGTACTAATTCTACATTCGATATATGCGAACAGCCTAGGTGTGCAACTCCTTGCATTGGTGTTTAGACGTCCGACGTTCTTGACGTTGCTCCAGTCCAGTAGTTGCCGAATGTTAAGTCATTAGCAATAGAAGTGACAGCCTCGCTCCGTAGCATAGCAGCGTACACCATTCTATGGGTCTAGTGAAAAGTCCCATTTATACCAGGTACAAAAGGTAACTACTCTATTGTATGACTTACGCTCTTTTGCACCTAGGTTATATGTGACTTGTACCCCTTTTCACTAGACCCACAGCATTAACCAATTTTATTATAAAAAAGTAACAATGGAATCGAAATAAAATGCCATTATTATTCAAAGCAAATCCTTCGCCCGAGTGAGGGTGGATAGTCTTCTTATGTTATTTTGTTTCTTATGGTATACACTACTATTATAAATTGGGTTAGTCGTATAATATATAACTGCAATAAACTCATAATTTTAGTGCTAAAAGCGTTATATGAGAATATGACATTGGTTAAATGTTTAGTGCTATATTATAACAACACTAATAGATTTCTTATGTAGCACTAAAGTGTGAAATTTAGGTCAGTGTCTGAGATTAAAATTTCAATGAATTTCAAATTGAAATATATAAAGTTAGCTTTCTCGTGCGGCTTCGCCCGCAACCAAAATAAGATCACCTAGGTACCACTTGGAAACCGTGTATTTTTCTGGAACTGGATGCAATCCTGCGACTTTTTTAAACCCCCGCTTCATTGGTTAAGTTAGGGGTTAAATTAAAAAAGTGCTTTCTTAGTGCATTTGTGTTTCAGATTTCGATGTTTAGGTTCTACTTTGTCTGTCAATATGTTATGTGTATATGTTTATGGATTAATTTTTTATGTACAGAATATGAAAAATGTTATACACATCACACATCGCTCTTTAGCCCAAAACTAATAAGAGAGCATTATTAATAAAACATATGTTATGTCGTGAATGTACATATATGCCTATTTGATAAACCTTCCCTTACTAAATATTTAATTATGTAGGTTTTATATTTAAACGTAGGTTTTCTTGGTGATGGACAATTGATTTAGTAATAGACTGGGCAAATAGCTTGAAGAACCGATGGCTGGGGCATAAAGGTTCCGGAATAGAGACCATGAACCAGAAGACAGTGTGGGTCGGCTCCCTGCAAGATGAACTGACGACCTGCATGCTTGTGATTTGTGATGCTACGCTTTGTCGCGCGATAAATAAATGATAAAGCATCCGTCACGTTCTGACAAATAGTGTGTGAGAGTGACGGTTGCTTTATCATTTACTAGCTATTTCCCGCGGCTTCGCCCGCGTTGTTCCAGTTATTGTCCCAAAGAAACTCTTTACCGGGATATAAAGTATCCTTTGTTTCAATCCAGGACTTGGTCTACTTACATGCCAAATTTCTGCTTGATCCATCCAGTTGTTACCCCGTTATTTAGTAACAAACATCTTTACAAACTTTCACATTTAAGTATAATATTAGTGTGAAGATTTTCGAATGTTAAAAGTTTAAATATACAATTTAATATAACCAGAGATCGGAATAGGTAGAGTATATTTACCTAAACTTCAAAGAACATAGTCGAAAAGTGGAGAGTCCCTTACAACAACATTTTTATCCGGGACTTAAGTCTCGGAATCTTAATAAAAAAATATATTATTGGTATTCTTTAGCACATTTCTTGAACATTCTCTTTCACTTCGAGAAATTTCGCCATATACTGAAGTGCGTGCTTTAGAAGCGTTTTCAGCAGGCTGAAAGGTGATTTCAGGCCGTTTCAGAGGTGGCTCTTTCACATAGTAGAAGATTGAAAATTCACCCAAGTTGCCGTTGTTTTCAGGCGCCTGAAACATGTTTTCAGTCTGTTCCAGGACACCCTCTATCAGATGGCGCAATAACCTGAAAATCCGTTTTCAGGACCCCTTATGGGCCTTTGAACTACACTTCAGTATAGTTATGGCGAAATTTTCGAAGGAGTGAAAGAGACAGCACTATTAGAAACAGACAGCTATACTGAGAATGCTCGAGAAATGTGCGAAAGAATACCAATAATATATTTTTTTAGTAAAATTCCGGGGCTTAAGTCCCGGAAAAAAATTTAGTCGTAAGGGAGTCTCCACTTTTTGACTTTGTTCTTCGAAGTTCAGGTAAATATACTCTACCTATTCCGATCTCTCTATATAAACTTTCAACCCCTATTTAAACCCCTTAGAGGATGAATTTCGAAAAACTGTGATATCACTTTTCTTGTAATCTAATAAAAAGTCTAAACATGACGTTTCAAACCTCTTACTTCTAAAATCTTAGACTCTCCATACAAATTTTGAACCCCTATTTGAACCTCTTAGGGGATGAATTTTGAAAAATCCTTTCTTAGTGCACATTTAGACCTTATAAGGATCCTACGTGCTAAATTTGGAATTCCTAGGACCAGCGGTTTGGGCTGTGCATTGATATACAAACTTTCAACCACCATTTAAACCCCATAGGGGATGAATTTTGAAAAATCCTTTCTTAGTGCACCCCTAGACCTTATAAGGAACCTACGTGCTGAATTTGGAATTCCTAGGACCAGCGGTTTGGGCGGTGCGCTGATATACCAACTTTCAACCCCCATTTAAACCCCTCAGAGGATGAATTTCGAAAAACGGTGAAATTACTTTTCTTGTAATCTAATAAAGAGTCTAAACATAAAGTTTCAAACCTCTTACTTCTAAAATCGTAGACTCTCCATACAAACTTTGAACCCCTATTTGGACCCCTTAGGAGATGAAGTTTGAAAAATCCTTTCTTAGTGCACCCTTAGACCTTATAAGGAACCTACATGCTAAATTTGGAATTCTTAGGACCAGTGGTTTGGGCTGTGTGTTGATAAACAAACTTTCAACCCCCATTTAAACCCCTTATGGGATGAATTTTGAAAAATCCTTTCTTAGTGCACCCCTAGACTTTATAAGGAACCTAAGTGCTGAATTTGGAATTCCTAGGACCAGCGGTTTGGGCTGTGCGTTGATAAACAAACTTTCAACCCCCATTTAAACCCCTTAAGGGATGAATTTCGAAAAACGGTGAAATTACTTTTCTTGTAATCTAATAAAGAGTCTAAACATAAAGTTTCAAACCTCTTACTTCTAAAATCGTAGACTCTCCATACAAACTTTGAACCCCTATTTGGACCCCTTAGGAGATGAATTTTGAAAAATCCTTTCTTAGTGCACCCTTAGACCTTATAAGGAACCTACATGCTAAATTTGGAATTCCTAGGACCAGGGGTTTGGGCTGTGCGTTGATAAACAAACTTTCAACCCCCATTTAAACCCTTTAGGGGATGAATTTCGAAAAACGGTGAAATCGTTTTTCTTGTAATCTAATAAAGAATCTAAACATGAAGTTTCAAAGGTCTTACTTCTAAAATCGCACACTCTCCATACAAACTTTGAACCCCTATTTGAACCCCTTAAGGGGTGAATTTTGAAAAATCCTTTCTTAGTGCTCCCCTAGATCTTATAAAGAACCTACGTGGTAAATTTGGAATTCCTAGGACCAGCGGTTTGGGCTGTGCGTTGATATGTCAGTCAGTCAGTCAGTCAGTTTCTTCTTTTATATATTTAGATTTATCGCGTAGCATCATCAGCATACACTATGTTATGAAACGTAGTTGTGGAAGACTTTGGGGGTGACCTCTGTTCAGCAGTGGATTTTTACCGATTGAAAGGACGGACGTGATGATGATGATTTTCTATTCATAGTTAATGCTCAGATATATGTCAACTCTTTCAGGATTTTTAAATCGTATCTTGACGAACAAAAAACTGGTGGCAGACACCTATACTACCTATATAATTAAAGTCTTGCCTAACCAGAGCTGTGGGAGGTAGTGGATCAGTGTGCGATGGTTTTTTCCAGGAAATGCAGCCTAATGGGATATTAGCACTAAGAAACATTAGCGCAACTCAGTATATATCACACACCAGCCCGTAACTAAATGACGAAACCCAACCGTTACTTTTAACTTCACTGTAACGACTGAAATGTTTGTATACATGTTTGTATCTACGGAACTTCAGTGAACCGCGTATAAATACCGGAGACTTTCGCAACGATTCCTTCTTTATAAATAAATGAGGAATCCCGTAGACAAGCAAAATGTATAGACTTGGAGTATTGAAATTGCTACGATGCAAATTACTTTGCAGGAGGCAATGCATAGTAGGTGTTGCGTTGTGACTGAAAGTGTAATAAGTAACTACTAAAGACCCAACGATACTTAAGTAGAATTGTTTATTTAGATTGCACCAACGTTGCTTTTTAGTATCCAAATTTGTAGGGAAGAAGCACTTTTAGGTAGTATAGTATATTAATTAGACAATAGAAACTACGTCGCTGAAGCATTAAAATCTAGAACAGTGGTTCCGAACCTGGGGGTAATTACCCCTCCGGGGGTAAGTACCCCTCCAGGTTACGAAGTTTTCTCAGGATAATACGCATGAATGTTAAGCCGTTTTACTTTGAGCAGTTTCTTATAAGCTTATAATACCTACCTATTTTTTTGGAGGGGTGATAATACAAATCTCGATGAGAATGTGGGTGATATTATAATAAAGGTTAGGAACCACTGATCTAGAACAAGCTTATTTTGAAGTACTTAAGTTAAGATACTTTTACGTATATAAAAAAAAGTTATTATGCTTTTGTGACACACCTGCCCATAAAGTGGCCTTTACGCTTTTAAAAAGCCGCTTTCTGGCCAAGAGTAGACATAAAATGATGTACACGACACGGGAGGTAATAAAGAAAACCCTCGATCGCATATTTACGGCCCTCGCTTGCAGCTCGGGCCGCGAACATCTGCGATCTCGGCCTTTCTTTGTTTTACCACCCTAGTTGTGTAATGTACTATTAATTAAACGTGTTATTGCGTCTAAACACTAATTGAATAGCGAAGAAATAAGTGTAATCTGCAGCGCCGAGCCTCCCATGAGCTTCCAATTATCAGCCGAGCTGAAACACGATCCTCGCTGACGTCAGCGATCGTGTTACACGAACAACGCGCGCGCAGTTCTTGGTAAACTACCTAAATAAGTGCACATTTAAGGTCACACTTTACTTGTACAAAATATTCTCCCAATCAGGATAAGTAAAGGACTGAAATAAATGAAAGGTCGGTAAATGTCACGTGTCCGAATGGCGTACTTACTTGGAATTACAATAATTTTGAACATAGACTATTATTGCAGGCAGTCTGACCAGATTAAAGTCCTACTGAAATACTCTCTCAACCTCAAAACTTGCGCCGGAGACGCAACGGCCAGGGATAAATGGTGCAGAATTTTATGACATTCTACGTAAACATGACTACTCTGTAAAGAGTATCCGACAAAGAAGAAGAGATTATTATTCTTAATTGAACTGGAGGTTGGCAGGGCACATCGCTCGAAAGAATAAGGATGGGCGATGGGCCAGGAAGACGCTGAAGTGGATACCGAGAGAAACTACACGTGTAAGAGGTCTTTCACCCAAGAGATGCACAACATGAAGCAAAATCAGTATAAACAACCTTACTGGCAGTTGGATGATGGACGGGGCATTCATGGAAGACTTAGGGTGAGGCCTAAACCCCAAGTGGAACGATATAAACGCTGTGAGGATGATGATAAAGATAATAGTATCAATTCCGAGAATCACCGTAATTGATAAGAGTTAACGTTTGACTGGGAACGATAAAAAATTTAAACTAGTTTAGCAGACTTCAATATTACTACTACTACTAGACCACTTGAAAGCATTCTAATTTAATGCAATTGTATGACCAGAAATCCGACCAAATGGATATCCCTTTAAACAACGTTGTCCAAGTAGTGACTAAGAGCGTAACATAGAGAAAGACATCAAGAATAATCCGTCGGGGCGTCACCTATGATCCTCGACAGTGAGAAACCAACTTATAAGAAGTACAGTAGGTATTATACTAAATGCTAACTCGCAAAAGCAATACGTTTGGATAAATTTGCTACCCTCATCAGCTAATAGGAGTTTCTTTTTCAATCTCCTATGCACAATTCTTAATTTAACGTCTACTTAATTGATGTTATGTTAAGGTTCACTGACTGGAATAAATGATGCATGGTTGATTACTTCAATAACAATAACAAAGTTTCAGATTTCCTTCACTTGTGTTAAAATTAGACTAAGGTATTGATAGTGACTGAGGTTCCATATATAATGTTATAGTCATTTATTGATTAAACAACATTTGTTGTGTTATAATATAGATGAACATTAAAAGGATATTCAAAATATTGTCCCATAGTCCCATGGCCCTAAACGAAACGAGAAACCTACAATGATATTTTATAAGAAGATACGTTATACGCATACTCGCCAGCTGAGAAATATGCTTCCAAGAAAGCAGCAGCACACATTGGTACCTCACTGTACGGTGTACATACTCACACATATTAACAGATTGCATAAAAGAGATGGCATAGTTACAATAATGCAAAAAAAAGAGACAGCTAGCTTTTTGATACTTGCGCGATTAATTTTTAAACGTCACCGAGTGAACCCATCGGCTAGATTCGGATTGACTCGGAGCCTGCTCGGCGCTCGCAGATTAAGCACGCAGAAGGTGAAAATTACATTTCAGAGTAGTTTCTGCCTATCTAGGTCCTACCTATGGAATTTCAATAGTGTAAATGATTTTTATTCAACTTAAAGTTTTAACATTAAAATGTGTAACTGAGTTTGTATTCTAATAATATTTATAGTTTTAATTCGTTTCAACAATTAAATAAGTCGTTTATTTTCTTTTAGAACAAATATTGATTGATATTGATATTATATTTAAATTACAAGAGGTACATTACACAATCAAAACATAAAAACATACAATATACAAAAAAAAAACAATCACAATTAAAATAAAAACCTTAAACTAACCTAACCTACACCGAACCAGAAACCCCGTCCCCAGCCCTTCCCGACGCAAAGGTACCCATAACGCTCGCCGCGTTGCCACGTTGAACCGCAATGGACAACCTTTGCATCAGGAACGACCCGGAGCGAGGATCGAGACCAGCCTCCCGTAAACGCCGCCCAAGTTCCGACAAAAACGATTTAGCCTCCGAACACCAACACCCGGACGTCTCCACAGCGAGAGGAACAAATACGTAGCCGCTCAGCACCGAATATTTTTCCCGCTTCCGCACAGCCGCCAGCTCGGCCGCTGCCCCTGCCACTCGGATAGTGCGACCAATATGTGAGGCCGCGAAGGTGCTAACACACGTGGCGTCCCAAAGAAGGCACCTACCCCTCTGCCAGGGTACTAAAGTTAGGCCATCAGGCCTCTTCCCGTCCGAGCGGCTGAGACCTGGAGGCTCCAGAACACACGGTACATTAGCCGAGACAAGAGCCCTCCTGATGATGTCATTCAGGGCGTGGTGACGGGGGAACCTCCCTGCACAACGACAACAACTCAACGCATGATGACCATCCCTCTCCACCATAGTACCGCAGATGCATAAGTGAGGTTCGCAAACATCACAGCACAATTAAATTGTGTATTAAATGGTTTATATATTATTAATGATTTTTGACACTTAGACACCATTTAGGTACATCTCTGAGAAAGAATGGTTTTAATTTTAATTTATTTTATAAGTTATATCATTTTTAAGTTAATGTAATGTATTAATGAAATCTCTTGTATTAACGTCATATTGTTGGAACACTTGTAAAATGGTAAAAAAGAGAAACCGGTGAGTTTCTTCCGGCGCTTCTTCTCACCAGAAGGTCATTACCCGAAGCGCCAAAAGAAAAGAAGAGAAAAGAATATAAGACATGTAAAAGAGCCCTTAAGGGCCTACTTGCAGAAATAAATTATTTTATTTTATTTATTTATTTTTCTCAAACATGGCATGAAATGTTGACATTACGTTTATTGCCGGCCTATTTCCATTCCACATTTATTTGGGCCACAGCATCACGGCATTCAGCCATTAAAAAAACAAAAAAACGATTTTTGCTATATTTTGCAGTTTTATTTATTTAAAATTGACATGAACATAACAAATAACACATTATAAACAATTTCCAATTATTATAAATTGCAAACTAAACCACAAAGAATACACATCTATATTAATAATTTAGCCGGGCCCTACGGTAGACCTGAACGAAAAGCGTCTCAAAAATTAAAGCGTAAAAAAATAACACTTTCGAATCGACAACTTATATTCGCAAAATTCGTATAACGCAGAAATAAGCGTATAAAGATGTAAAATAATGCGAATAATACCAAAAACAGTCGGCCATGTTTGCTTGCGTCAATTCGAGTTCGTTCGGAAATTGTCACAGTTTAGTGCAGGGGTACGTAGCATGCGACTATAATATAACTGCGGGCGCGGCTGTACATACTTGGCATGGGTAAGAAACCCGTTTTTTATTTTAATTAGAATAATCATACGTTTCCATAATTTTATTTCAAAGAAAACAATCTTTAAACGGGAAAATATTAATAAGTTACTGACATAACTGAAAAATAATATAATAATATTGTACAATATTATTGACACATAACCCAAAAAAAGTAACAAACGTTGGCAAAGGTGTCAGATAAATTTCTAAACGAAAAAAAAGGAATAGGCACATTTGTTTTTAATCCCTCTGATGGTGAAGTGGTAAGTTAGGGCGAAACTCTGTAGGGGCTTTTTAAGTTTTCTTAAATTTATTCTGACATCAAAAACAAATTAAATTATACCCGTTTTTGGTACAAAGATAGAAATTTGAAAATCAATGTTTATCATTTAGGTGAAAACAAAAAAATTACCAGGCGTTTGAAATATTCGACCATAATAAAAATAATGCAGGTCTGAATGTTTTTACGGTTCCGTATCAAAATTGTAAAAAAGGAACCGTTATGGTGTGACTCTGTTTGTCTGTCCGTCTCTCATAGGTCAGTCAGATATCTCAAACGATTGCTGCGATCGATTTGAAATTTGGAATAGTTTTAAAAGTCGCTAACCTGAGCTACCTACTGGACATAAAAAAAATCTCTTATACCTTTTTTTACTTTTTTTAGGGGGCCGAAATGGGAGGTCGAAAATTTCAAGTTGTGCTATTGTTTTAAGTGGGGTATCAAAAGGATGGAGTTTATTTGTAGATTCCAATACCATTTTAAGTTTTTTTCTTAAGCATTTACTTTTAGATTTAGGACGAAAAAAGTTCAAAAAAATACCATTCCCCTCCTTCCATTATTAATACATATCTTCGAAGTTACTGAACAGAAGAATCTGTAATAATTGTCAATAATTAATATCAACCTAAATATTATTTAAAAAAATAACGGTTTTCCTAACTTACACAGTTTTTTAGAAATTTGGAAAAATCGTAACACTTACTTATTTGCTCCTACTAAACTAAGCGCCATACAGTTTTTCTTAAAATATTCACGCATCTATTTACGAGTTTTTCATGTTTGAGGTAGGAATAAGAACGTTCAAATATGATTTCAAAAATTTATTTTCTACCTACGGGGAGCAACAATGCCGGTTAATTTTACCTCCATAAGATGATTCCGTAGTTTTTGAAGAACATGGTAAAATTAATAAGACAAAATTTAAGGTTTGTCAAATCACGCACGCAGCAATCAAACCCAATCAGGAACGTAGTAAGCGTAAAAAACTGACAGAGCGGGAGGGCCTATATAATCCGGCACGCGAGGCATTCTAATCCGGCCCGCGTATAGAAGCCTCCCCTGCCTGCACAGTAAAGTACCTACAGATGTGAGACACACAGCACCCCCAGGACGAAAAAGATTATACGTAACTTCAAGTCGACCATGTCATGTAGCCCGCGCGACATTTTCAAAGGTGCTGTACGGCCCTCTGGGAAAAAAGTTTGGAAACCCCTGATGTGAATGCTTACCCCTTAGGTTTAAGTAAGACTACGCCGGCCACGTCTGTAGTAAGTATCCACATAGGCGGGCTAAACTGGCTTCGAACTGGGTGTGACATGTTGAATGGACAGGACCGGACTGGGCTCCGACTCCCCACGAGTCCGGGGCCCAATAACAACAACCACAAGCCGGGGGCCCGGCCCGTGCGGGCCCCGCGGCGGCTAGGAAAACTGGAAAACACCACCTTAACTATATGGCCAGTCCGACGACGCTAGAACAGGCCGCGGCGAAGATTTGTTAGGTGGACTTCCCGAACTCATTGTTTCTTCGAAGTAAATTTTCCGTTCGCATTTTTCCCCGAAAGATTTTTTTACAGTCTTATAGTTCTCTGATCCTTTATTTCACCGCTTTCCTTTTTTTCTATGAGCATATTTTACTATCGTCTTTTTTCACTATATACTTACCGATATCCAGGGGCAGTCACTTTATATTTGTAAAAATAGTTTAGGTACCAATAGGTTAAGGGCCGATACAGACGGACTACGACCCAATTGCATTTTGTATAGAAAACGTGCAGTCGGAGTTCCCATACATGTTTCGGTTAGAATGCAGTCAGTCTGTAGCGGCTTTAAGGTAGGTTTAATTAATAAGGTCTTTGAGAGCTATACATATCTTATATTACGTTATAATAAGAAGTATAGATTACCGATCGGGGAACAATGCGAACGGAAAGTGTACTTGCTGACTAAAAAACGAAAAGTATATTATGGTGCATAGGGATTTTACCGATCGGGGAAAAATGCGAACGGAAAATTTACTTCGAAGAACTAATGAGTTCGGGAAGGCCACCTAACAAATCGCGGCGAAGATAGTGGGACAACCTGAATGTATTTCTTAACGGCTGTCCAAAGTTAGCTCTGGACCGGGACGGCTGTCATATTTTGTAATTCACTGTCATATTTTGGACGAGGGCTTAAATTAAATATTTAGACCATGTTGGGGTGGGGTGAGCCTGAGGTACAGGCTGGGTGGCGAGGACGTAGCATGCCACGGTGAAAGTAGCAGGACAACCTAGACGTATTTTTAACGGCTGGTCAGGGTGGTCCTTTGGCCAGAACCATTGCAAGCGGGATAGATTTGCCCTTCAGCTTCAGTGGGACATTAATAATTAGACTTAAAAAATAGGATTTGGCTCTAAAAGGGGGAAAATGATGAATAGGAATCTGTTATTTCAGATATTTGAAAGTAAAACTTGGTATGTAAATTACATACCTAATACATTAAATATTCGTGATGTTCCCTTAATTTCAACAAAACATAACTACATAGAGAACCCACTTTCTTAGATGTCGGTTAAAAATAAAAGGCTTCGAAAGATAAATAACAAAATTTACCTAATTGAAAAGATTCTTGGTAATGCTATTTCTAAGGAGGTGAAAGGGTTAAATGGGGTTTGTAATTTTTTACATTTTACCCGGGCGAAGCCGGGTTTTCAGCTAGTTTAAAATATTTCATCTAAATATTCGCGGTAAAAATGTGAACTGAAACAGCTTTTGGCCGAATTTGCATTGTCTATGGATATAATGTAAATTAATGTCACTTTCTGACAGCCAGTTTGTGTTATAAAATATTAAGTAAGGTTATTATAGTCATAGGCCAAAGATATATGCTAATAAGAAATGGACGAGAAACTATGAAAAAATACCGAAATCGCTATATGTGTGCCTCTAATATTTGAAGAGTTCCCTCGGTTTCTCCAAGATCCCATCATCAGATCCTGATTTGGTTGCAATGGGACCACCTCGGAAGTATACCTTTTCAAACAAAAAAAGAATTTTCCAAATCAGTCTAGCCGTCTTCGAGTAATCGCGTAACAAACACACAAAAAAAACATACATACGAATAGAGAACAGTCCTTCTTTTGGAAGTCGGTTAAAAAAATACGCTGTAAAGGTTATTTATTGGTTCTAGGTTACGCGGGTATTTTTCCGCGACTCTCCGACGTATTTACAAAAGCGAGATATACCTTAAGATATTATATATTTATGAGAAAATACCTGTATGAACACTGAATAGATATTATGGTTCAAGTTTGCATACTAAGGCATGTAACTAGGAATCAATGCGATTCAACATGACGCATCTGTAACTGTTCATCTTTGCCGCAGTATGGTTATCCTTGTCACTCTCATTGTCAAAGACGTAAGTTTGTCTCTTTCATTCAAATGACCTCTATGGTAGTAAGATGGCGTCGTATTTGCAAAATAAAATAATAAAAATGATAAAATTAAATTATTTCAGCGTACTACAGGTGATATGTGATCCCTTGCGCTTTGTTGCACTTTTTGCTATGATTGGTGCACTTTCTGATCACACACGACGGCATTTTTTTTGTGAATCTTGTAAATATTCACCCTTGACATCGTCGTGCGTTTCGTTGACCGACCCGCGAGTGACTACCCACTACAAAAAGGGCACCAATACATTTATCGTGGTTTCAGTGCTTCACTTTTGGAGTGCTTGTAACCTATCTACTTATAAAATATCATTGGAAACCTAGAAACGAAACGAATATTATATTATTAGCTTGTATGTACTTTATTAAGTACATACTGAAAAATAACTAATATACTTTACATACTTAATTTAGTTTCACATTATAGGAATGAAGTTCACATTAAAACGAATATTATATTATTAGCTTGTATGTACTTTATTAAGTACATACTGAAAAATAAGTAATATACTTTACATACTTAATTTAGTTTCACATTATAGGAATGAAGTTCACATTAAGGCAAACACCAATTATCTGATGGAAATTTTGACTAGGTAACCACGTAAAACACTCTTTTTTTACTGTGCCTGCGAATTCAAAATTGCAACAAAAAAGCTACCGAATTCTACACATTGCAGCATTTGCCTGTTCTATTTTCTCTAAGTCCGTGGTACTAATTTATATCCGTGGAGCCAAAAATACGCACGCCTGTAAATCACTCGTCAAACCATCTTCAAACGCGGGGACATAAAAATGTTGTTGACCTCTTACCGCAGCAGATTTGGGGATAAAGCGATAGTCCATAATACAACAGATATATACATGTACTTATATTGCAGTATCGATGAAGATTCTAATTATAGGTTTCCGATATTTTCTGGAGCAAAAAGAAAATACCTCCCTGGCTTTTGTTAATTTCGGTTATTCTCAGCTCCCAGTTTGCGAAGCGGAGCGGCTGAGGCTGGTCCAAAAACAACCCTGAGTACGGGCCACCGCGCTTTGTCACGCAAGGGTAGAAGGGCTTCTCTCCTCGTAGCGCCGGAGCTAAGACGGAGTCTGACACCATACCCATCGAAATTTTACTAAGTCCAATTTTTTTTTCGTTTTAGGATTCCTTACCTCGGTAGCTATCGGGTTAAAAAAAATCCCATACAAAACACGCTTGTTTTAGTGTATTCTAGAGGGGAACGCGTTTTTCTTTAGTATTGCCGCTCGAAATGATGACGATTGGAATTTAAGCAAATGCTGATGTAGATACATATTTGTGCAGTCTAGGTCCAAATCATTCTACTCAAACATTTCGAGGTCTTCGAAGCTTACAACACGTTGACAGTGCATTCACGTAGCGAATATGCAATGCTACGTTGTATAGGTATGTATACGCCACGTGTTTTAGAGTTCCATATCTAAAGGATGCCAATGGGGCCCCTATTACTAGGCCTCCGCTGTCCGTCTGTCCATCTGCCCGCCAGCCCTTCTATCCGTCCGTCTGTCACCGAGCTGTATCTTTTGAACCGTAGACTTAACATTTTCACAGAATACGAGTATGTATTTATATTACCACAATAATAACATTATAATATTTTATGCCACACCTGGCCATAAAGTGGCTTTCTGGCCAAGTGTAGACATAAAATGATGTACACAACACGGGAGGTAATAAAGAAAGCCCTCGATCGCATATTTACGTCCCTCGCTTGCAGCTCGGGCCGCAAACATCTGCGATCTCGGCCTTTCTTTGTTTTACCACCCTTGTTGTGTAATGTACTATTATGCAACAGTTGTATAAGTAGGCTCAATAAATGCGAAGAAAACAGCGGCGAGTATCGCAAAAAGAGACGCAATGAGCGTTTTTTGACTTAATTATACAACGTTGCAACAATACTTTTTCTACGAGTAGGTTATAAAATACAAAATTGAGCATAACCTGCAAACAAGGCAAATATGGAATGGAAAGTTTTGTTTTTCTCAAAAACCGTAGGAATTTAATTGATTGTTAAGTTGGTAGTTGTGCATTTTTATCGTAAAGTTAGAATTGAGCGCTTAATCCTTGACCTAAGATTAAACTAGATTTAGAAGTCTGTGGCTGCTAGCAGTATCGTAATGTGACTATAACGACACTAGTGCTGTTATGGGGAATAGAGTATAGACTTCTCTGAACTCATATTATGTATGTTCTTATATTAGTGTTCATGAACAAGTAAAAGACAGATAAAAGTACAGGAGTAGAAAAAAAAATAAAGGGACCCATACAAGAAACGTGTTTTTTGTGTTGTTTGCTCGACGGTGGCACGAAACCTTTCGTGTGTATGTCCGACTCGCACTTGGCCGGTTTTTATACAATTTGATCAACACAGGAATAGCGTCGATATGGTTGTTCCTTTAATATTGTATTTATTATTTTTTCATAAATTGTAGGTACCAGTAGCTGAAAACACGAATCGATGATTCAGTGTACTGATAGTCCTATTAACATTGTCAACTACCAACACTTTATAACAGTAAGTATATTGTAAGTAGTAATTTGAGACGTGGCCTTGCGCTGTGGCTGATACGCCACAAGCCACACGCTTTACATTCGATTCGTACCCATATTGTGCAATGTTGAAACCTGTCAAAGGGATGTGTTGTGATGTTCTTTCTCTATCAATAAATATAATAGTACATTACACAACTAGGGTGGTAAAACAAAGACGGGCCGAGATCGCAGATGTTTGCCGTAAATATGCGATCGAGGGCTTTCTTTATTACCTCCCGTGTTGTGTACACCATTTTATGTCGACACTTGGCCAGGAAGCGGCTTTTTCCGTACGCGTAGCGTGCGGTAAAAGCCACTTTATGGCCAGGTGTGGCATAAAAATACTAAACATCTTAACAGTGTCTGGCAGACACAATACAAACCTTAACCTGAGCTTAACTTAATTACCTTAGCACAACTTATACTCGTATACATACTTTATCAAATAAATGTAGGTGCTTACTTACGTACCAGATTTTTACCTTTTATTTAATATATATATATGGCGGTCTCGTGGGAGACAATGGGCATCGACATTGATGGCAAACGGTTGACCAACTTACATTTTGCCGATGATATAGTTTTGTTCTCCCACACGGCATCTCATCTAGAGCAAATGCTCCAGGACCTGAGCACTGCAAGTCTTGAAGTAGGACTCAAAATGAATAGGGCAAAGACGCAGTTAATGACCAATGGAATGAAACGTAGGGTAAAGGTAGACGGGCAGGATATGCAGTATGTCGACGAGTATATCTACTTGGGCCAGATAGCATCCTTCGATAACAGGCAGTCCAAAGAAATCGAACGTCGTATCGAGAACGCCTGGAAGAGCTTCTGGTCCATGAAGCCGCTGATGTAAGGTAACCTTGTCGCAAACTCGTCGACATGTGTATCCTTCCTATCCTAACCTATGGCGCCCAAACTTGGTCATTGACAGAAGCCCAAAAGTCTAAACTCAAGATTTGCCAACGAGCCATGGAGCGTAGTATACTCGGAGTTTGCAGACGCGATCGTATCAGAAACACCGAACTCCGCTCTAAAACAGGCATTGCAGATGTAGGTGTCAAGACCGCCAAGCTCAAATGGGCCCGGGCTGGACACGTCTGCAGGATGCATCCCGAACGATGGGCCAATATAGCCACCAAATGGATTCCGCGAGATGGCTACAGGAGCAGAGGCAGACCGAGAAGGAGATGGCGGGATGACCTGGACTCATTTCAAGTCGGGTAGCAGGAGCATGCATTAAACCGAGACGAGTGGCTGAAAAAAGGGGAGGCCTTTGCCCAGCAGTGGGACATACAAACAGGCTAATAAAAAAAATAAAAAAATATATTGACAGTCCTTGTAACATACTAGGGTCTAGGAGTATTTTAATTAATTTAAAATTTAATACCTTTCAAAAATAGAGCAGACCTTGAAAAATCTGTCCCGTACTACATACATAGATGATAGGACTACGTGTGAAAACAAAATAGTATGTTCTTGAAAGCTGCAGAAAAAAGTCTATTTTAAAGCACCAATTATATAGACCATTTCCTACAAATCCTAACAAAACAGCATCCGAATTTATGACAAAGAATTCACGTTTCGAATATAAATGCGCGTTTGGTGATCCCGGTACTAAACAATGGTTGGATTAAGCAGCCCAATAAAAAACAATGAAAATAGCCCTTTGAGAGAGAAAGCGTTCTTCGATTTGGGTATTTTCTAATGTTTAGGGCGTAGGGTATTGGTTGATTTGCGAGAGTTTTTTGTTCCTTAATAGCTAAGGGATTTTTATATAAAACTGTCATTGGTTTTTCTCCCTGACTGGTTTTTTCAGGTTTTGTATTGGTCGATTCATAAGCCCCGGTGCGAAATAAGCACTTTCTGCTTGCAGTGCTTGCTGCATACAAAATCCGCGCCAGCTCATATGAATCGACAAATATCGTCGACCATAGGCTGAATTACGGTAAGGGACAGGCAAAAAAATATCCCTTACCGTAATTCAGCCTACGGTCGACGATATGCCATATAAAATAACCTACTGAATATCTGGGTTGCCCCAAGTGACCTATTAGAACTTTCCACCCTGAATGTGCTTTAAAACCAGTGTTTGTAGTAGACATGCTGATACCTCCCGACTCGTGGTTAAAATATAAGTGGGTAGTAAATATTACAGTTTATCACAATATTGATATTTTGCTTTAAACAGAGGTTAGGTTATATTTTCGTCCAAAAAAATATTCCATTGGCCAAAATGTTGTAGGTATACCCATTTAAATTCTAACTTGGAATATAGATAAACATTATACTAGGTACGATGCGACAGTAGGTACCAGTAGGTACCTTACCTACATTGAGTTCTAACATGGTTTCGCGCAGAGAAAATGTATCATGCACAATATATAAAATAAATTAAAATAAAATACATATTAAATATAATTGACTCCGTGGAAACAAAGGATCATCCTCTTTTTGTTTGTATGGAAAACCAACCGACTCAAATCACCTCAAGGATACATCCATATTTGGTGACCAGCGCAAAAGTTTTAAAATAATTTCCGTGTCGACAGAGTAATTACCTCTTTTCATATATTTACAGCGCAAACTTACATCAGGGAGGATCTTAATGTGACGTTAAGATGGTTAAAATGAGTGTTTCCTTAATTTTATGAACATCCTTGTTTACTGCGTGTAAGGCTCGCCGGATTTATATTTTCTGTCAAACTTTAATTGGGTGGAGATCTTTATGTGACTGACATAATATTTTTGACTTTTACGCATGAGTTTGCATATACACGGTGTAACACGAGGAATCCGAATAATTTTAACAGCGTATTCCAGACATTATTTGGAGTTAAAAATGTCGTATAATGTTTGCTAGATTCAGCTTGGTTTTTGAGATATTTGCGTTTATGTTTAAAAAAGTCGTAATGAAATCTCCAGTACAAAACACCCTTATGATTGCGACGTTGCGAGCCCGCCACGTCTAAGTTGACTGTAATTAAGTCAAATTCAGTACCGTCATTAGTATGTTTACATGTCAACGTCAGCTTAATATTTTTTCTCCAAAAACGTAAAAATATCGATAAATTAATAACAAATTTTAAATTGAATGTTATGACAAAAAAACAAATATGAAGAAACTTTCACAAATCTTGGAACATTGTAATTACTAAAGGCAAGCCGGATCACTTTTGGATTAGGTTAGAACAGCACATGATCGGGATTCGGGATGAATGGCGTACTCGAATGCTCACCAGTGGCGGTAACAGGCTGAAGAAATGGTGATAATGATGAAGCCAACGGATTAAAAGTATTCGTGCTATTACGAGTTCGTTGGAGTATCAAGTAGTAAAGTGTAAGAAAGACACCGACAGCAACGTACTGGGTACATAAGTACTTAACGGAATCTTAATGGATGTAATATTTTTATGATAGGCAGTTTATTTTTATTTTTTTATGAATGAATACTGTCGGCAGGAGTAGTACTAGTATTGTTGCAAGTTAATTTTGTAAACATTTCATTTTATTATTGTAATTACTAATTAATCTTACTTATGCAATTCATGTTATCCACAAATTATACGAAATAATACACAAAATTCTTTCGTTTTATTTATTAAGTACAAGCATACCACAGGTACTTTTATTTGCATTAACTCACATTAATTTAATATCGTGAAACCGTAACGGCCGCATTTTTAATCGGCTATACTTAACTGCAGTACACGGCAAGGTACACACACATTTATTTCCCAATAGATATACACCACGCAGCACTCCCAGCCAAAAGCCAGCTCTAGCCCACCAACTTAAGGCCAACGGTCCGTATTAGATTAGATATCCTTCAATTTAACATTCATTATTTCTGAAGACACTTTCTAACGTCTTATGCCTAGTTTAACAACTAGATAAGGCTGACAAGATAATAAATACCAGTACAAGATAATAAAAGTTACGTTGTGAAAATCAAATGTACGTTGTACAAATCTTATTCGTGGGTTACAGTTCAGAGGCAATGCTTAATAATTAAATCAATATCAACAATGTCGATAACGCAATGTAAGTCATTAATGTCATTATGATTGCGGAATGAAGTGGCCAGTAGTTTTTAGTTTGATGTAAGGAGTACCCATGACAGTTCAAAATAACTGTTTCTGGGCTACTTTTTGTAGACTTTGTTTTAAAAAATCTAATTTAATCGAATGAGGCTGTTACAATATTTTTAACTTTGCGAAAGTGTAAATCTCTGTGCGATATACTGAAGCATGTCTAAATAGGTAAATTATTAGTAAATAGTTCCGATTGTACTTTTACGTAAATCCTGCTTTAAAACAATAATGCCTGACAAGGGAATTTTATTATCTATCACTTATGTCATAGATAATAAAATTTGCTGTACACACTCGGACAGACCGGACGAGACACGCGTGACGTCCTTTTCTTACTCACATCGTGGGAAGAGCACAACATGCGTGTCTCGCCTGGTCTTTCCGAGTGTGTACAGCCGGCGTTACAGATGTAGTGCAAAATGATTTTCCATCGGGTAAACTCGGATCTCAATCGGAATACGATGGCACCCGAACTGTCAGTCAATGATTGTATTAAATGAGTGAAGTTTTCATATCCATTAATATGGAACTTTATTGTTTAGTGTCAAATGTCAAAGTGAAAAATGGCGGCTGTAAGATGGGTACTGAAGCCTTAGAGCATTTAGACAGGAGGCGCCTTCAACGCATCTTTCCGAACAAAAAAGTCTGACGCATTCAGAGGGGGGCAGGGTAACACACATATAAAAAAACTACCCACAAATGCAAAAGTCTCTCTCATTGCTACGCACTCATACTAAAAAAATACAACAACACAAATTTAACTTTTCACACTAATGCAAAAAAATGCAATAAAAAGCAAGTAAATACACAACTCGCTTCATAGGATGTAGGCGTAATCGCCTAAAATTCGAACCGATTATTGGGCTGCGAAGTGGTTGGCGTATATCGATATCGATATTTTTTCGAGACGGTGAAGATGGCGCCTTGGTGTGCGTATAAAAATATTTCGTCAATTATGGAATAATTTACTGGATTATAAAATTGAATATACTACTATAAATATGCTACTACTGCATTTAATTCGGTTTTCTATTTCACTTAGAATCTCAAAAAATTATATTTAAAACATGAACATTATACTTTAAACAACTAAGTCGAAGTATAATTTTAATAAAAGTGTTATAATAAAAATTGATTAGAAATAAAAAACCAATATGACTAGGTATTCTTTATCGATACTTACACAATTGACAACATTTCATATTCTCAAAAGATCTTAATTCGAAAACCATTTGGGTAAAACTGTATTTTATGCTCAAAAAATATATTTTTGGATTTTTTTCCCCATTCATTTTGGAAAAAATCGTCAATTAGTGTGAACCGGAAGTGTGACGTCATTTTCCCTGCATTATCGAGAGAGACCTTAGTGCTGAAACGATTAAAAAGTGTATGGTATCCGGTTGTCATTTTCTGACATACTTGCCGTCTGACGTTTATTTGTTTTGAAAATTGTTACAACTGCTTAGCGGCTTTAGAAGTTTAATTTTCTTACCGTTGGTTCATTTGCACGTTTTCGAAGACCTTAAAAGACTTGGCACTTTCCCACTGGACTCCGATAACGCATTCAAACATTATTAACTTGGCATTCTTTTACCGGACACCGATTTTTTTTCATATAATGAAGACATCAGAAGGTTTTTCTCAGGCTGATAGCACGAATCTGCCGCGTGTTGAAATTATGATGATGGAGTACACATCGGCAAGTGATAAATATAATCCAGCCCAAATAAGAGGAGCAAAAGCATCGTTGTCTTCCCGAACTTCCTATGTTGACAACGCTGTAACGCCTGACAGTTATTTTTTTAATCTTAATTGTCGCTCTGGATTCTAGTTTTTTAAATCGTAATTGTCGCTCTGGATTCTAGTTGGGAAAGTGACGTCATTTTCTACATACGCCCTTTTAGAATGAGCTACTTTTCAAACTGCTATTTTTAATTGAAAAATTGAGTTAAAACGAAAAAGAAAAAATACGGGTAGCTTAAAATTCCACCTATTTTCTATCCAGCTCATAAAATGAAGGAGTAGAAAATTTGAAATATTGTCATTAGGTTTGGTTAAATTTTTACAATGTGGTCTACTTCGAAAACTATTTCGAGGAATAACCTGCTAGAGCTGGAGCAGTTTACTTTAACGTAATAATATCAAACCAGTAATAAATTAGGTTATAGGAAATTAGGTGGATCCGAAATGAACACTATTTAACATATCTAATAGGTACCTACCACCAAGGTTACGTTTTATAGAATACCTTTAAGAACAATAGGGAATATGCATGGTTTTTTTCTTTGCTTTAATAAAACCTCACCATTCATATCGTCGACCGCAGGCTGAATTACGGTAAGGGACAGGCAAAACAATGTCCCTTACGCTAATTCAGCCTACGGTCGACGATATAAGAAACAGAAAGAACAAATATTTGAAACATGAAAGTTTTAAATTCTTATTAGTTATTTGTGTTTTATTCAAACTTAGGTTTTATACCTACAAATAAGTTAATAGTAGGTACCACTTGAAAACGCAGGCCATATTTGTTAATATTGTAAAAAACTTATGATATGCATGTAAATAAAGTTATGTATGCGACTGTACTTAATTAGGCATTAAATCACTCATGTGATCTTATTATGAAACTCGCCTTCGGCTCGTTTCATAAAACCACGCTCGTATTAATGCCTCTCACTCATTATGCACCAGTCACATAAATAACAATTATATTGTGAAAAAAAATAATCTATTTATGTATTTTTAAATTCAGCACCATAGAGCTTATCAAAATAAGACTACATAACGTTTAGGTACTATGTACAATTTATTCACAAGAATTGTTTTCTGTCAGTAAAAATAAACATCACTACTATGATATACTTTACGAGTAAAACCCGATATCAATAAGCTCAGTGGTAACAATTTAATGTAGTACTGTATATTTACAGTAAATTAAATTATTCACTTTTTATCGAAAAAATATTCGTCAAATAGCATAGCACTACTGTGGCAGATTTATGACTTCACGTACACTTTAAAACAGTTGATATAATTTTTAACGAATCGACCTTATAGCCGTAGACACAAGGTTCATTTTTCAATTAAGTAAGAGTTGGCTTCCCTACAAATGTTGCGAAGTGTCATATTGGCTTGTGTTTGCATACAAAATGTTGAAGACAGTAGTCCTTATTACCTGAAATACGGTGAGACGTCAAACGTCAAAATAGACGCCATTTTGTTCTTTCCGTTAGGATCTAAATGAATGTCTTCAAATCGATTTTATATAATCGATACTTGGCTTCGAACTTTAAATAAAGCGTTTAATACGAAAATAATGTAAATATAGTGAAGTTAAAGCAAATATTTACTTACACATGAAATGATATTCCATCTTTTTGTAGATTTGATGTGGTGGAACGTTTTTTGCACCCAAAAACAGCACATAACGGCATTTTCACGGAGCTCGTCATGCGCTGAGAACGATTTCGAGACTGCGTATAATCGATTAATTGAAGTAGTTTTTATAATCTGCATGCACATTGTGCTTGCGCCTTTGGCAGAGGGGAAATAATATGAAAGGCTTCTCCAGTCTAAATGCTCTAAGACTGAAGCTGATTGAGAGAGCACGATAAATACGAACTTTTCCGATAAAATACGATGGAAAATAATTTTGCACTACATCTGTACTTGCCTAAAAGAGATAACAATAAGAAACGTTGCCAGCTTATCCTAAGGTGTTGATTTACTGGTGTAGGAAAAATAATTAATTTATTATGTATGAAAACATAACAAAAATTAAAATCATATTTCGACCTGGGTTCATATAATCTTTTTTGTTTCTTATTACCTTAGGAACACACTGTTAAAATTATTCGGATTCCTCGTGTTACACCGTGTATAGACTTAGTTTCACACGATTTTCATATATCATTATAAAGTAGGTATGCTTCAATAACTGAGTGAAGTGAAATCCCAATGTATTGACGTGGCACGCAACGAGAATTAGAGCGAGATTACCTCTAGCACAACAACGCGTGATCCTTGGTCGCTCGAAAAATACTACTTACCTCTTCCTTTACATTCAAGAGCGAAAGTACCAGGCTACACTCTGTCGCGTGGCAAGCGACACCGGGTCAAATGTTCTAGTTCCGTAGATTTGGTGTTTATTTTTCCATTAATAACTAAGTCTTCTAAATTATGCTGCATATAAAGCAACCTTATTATTCGACTTTTGAAGTAAATTAATGAAATATATGTGAATTGAGAAAAGTGACACCTATCCATAAGAGCTCACAACCGCCCGCCCTAGCCAATCTCGGGCCCGCCCAACCATCGCCTAAATTTCTCAGGTCTCAGCCGAACGTGAACAAGTGTTTGAAATTCTCGCTAGATGTCAGTACGGATTAGATAAGTACACGAGTATGGTTTCGGGATAAAGTTGCTTTCTATTATCTTTTGTTAGTTATATTATAACGATAGTACTGTCAAAAATGGTTGAAAATTAATAACTGAAAGTATAATGTTCTTTCTTCTTTGTTCTGTTATCGATTTATGCCATGCGGCATGCATTCGATATTTGAAAAAAAAAATAATTGGAATGACATTTGTTTACATTGTAAGAAGCGGACTGATCGTCTGATTCGTTTGGAGCCTGATTTTCTAGATTTATGGATATATTTTCTATACAAACTAACAGCATAGTCTTAAAATCGTAACTTAAGTTGTAAGTCAATATCTATAGCGCGATTTGTTTACATTTGTCGCGTTCAATGTTTTATTCGTACGCGAGTCGGGTGAATACCTACTTACCTACTTAGGTATATGATCGTTTTAGCCGTTCATTTTAATTAGGGATGTAACGATACATAGTTTTGCCGATACGATACCGATACCGATATACAGGGTGAAATTAAAATCACTGGCCAAATTTTTTCCTGACACTAGGTTACACTTAAGGAATCTATTTAGCGAAAAAAAAAGAATTTTTATTTTTCAATTTTCATTTTTTAATTTTTTTATATTTTCCACGAGTCGTGGTCACCCTATTACTACAAATGTAAACATACCTAGTAGTATGTTTTAATAACAACATCAACAAAACCCTTATCTAACCTACACTAAACCTTATATCGTAGCAATAGGGTCCACTATAGCACAACACTATTGCTATGGTAGGCAATTTTATCAATCTTATAAACGAGGGTAGTCTTAAACCATGCTAGAGGTAAACATAGCAAATGATTAGTCACTCGTCACTCGCCAACCGTAAAATAATAGTCGCGCGCGTACTAAGATTTAAAAAATGTATTCGAACCGGGAATATTACGAAATGGTGCGGTGTTATTTATTAAGTGGTGAATGTTTACGTGGTGCACAAAGATTATACCAGTTGGAATCAGTTCCGCGCCTTCGGAGGCAAGGATTGAATCCAAATGTACCACCTCGTTCTCCAGATTTCACGCCTTTAGACTTTTTTCTGTGGGGTGAAATAAAAAGACGCGTCTACGTGAACGAAGCCGAAAGTCTGGACGATTTAAAGCGTAAAATTGTGCGTGCTTTTGACGAAGTGCGTAACAACGTTGTAGTGCTTCGCAAATTAAAAAAACAATGTGCATAAGCGTGCCGAACTTTGTTTGGAGGTGCGTGGATTACAGTTTGAACATCTATTGCAGTATAACTAATACTTGCTTCAGTAAGTACCGAGGGTGATTATGTAAATAGTTTAATTGTGTCGATTTTTAATCAAATGTACATAAGTTGATTCAATTTTTTAAATACGCCTGTATGCAAAGATTCCCGACTTAAAATTTACTCATTGTTTTAAACCACGGACCTTTTGTTAATTATCTATTAGTCAGATTTATCATTTTAGATTTAAAAAATGCCTTTGCATTTTGACGGTCCTAAGCCCGTTAAAGTATGAAGGAAAAATTAGCAACTTATGTAGGTAAGCGTCTTATCTCGCTGCAATAGGGTTCATAATATGGTGGCATGATTGCAAGCTGTGGGAGGGGCGGGTTGTCAATGACCTTAACTGATAAGGAAAGCGGGTGTAGTGGGTAGTTTGACGGTTCACCATAACGTACGAGATTTTAAGGACAACTTGATGATGATTTTTTTCAAAAAAAATGTACTGAGCGGTATTAAAACAAAAAACACGTGTTTAATATTTTTTCGAGTTCTTTCGGGTGTTTCAATTTGGCCAGTGAATTAAATTTCACCCTGTATTGTAGTAAATATCGGCGATACCGATACCGATATCTTAGCTAAATAATGAAGTATGAACTTCAGATATTTGTATGTCCTTATTATACCTAAAACTTGGCTATATTTAACAGAGAGTCAACCTTGAAAGTGTAAAGTAAAAATATTAGAAAAATATAGATTGTCAACTCAAAATTCAAATTTATTTTTTTAAAAAGAACCAAATATTTAATTAACATAGTAATTGTCATTGCACAAGGTAATAGACCAATACATAAAATAAGTCTGTAATTCAAATTACTTCTTGCAGATTCTTTTCATACAGCAAATTCTTTTCGCGTTCCTCAAATATCGGTTGTATATTATCGGCGATACCGATATATCGGCCTATATATCGGTATCGGTATCGTTACATCCCTAATTTTAATGTCATTACCGTTACATTATGATAATTATATATCGGTGCAACAGAATAACGAGTGGTAAGAACTGATAATATCAGACTCTGCCTCGATACCGCTCGTTCCCTTAATAATGATTGTTAAGTGACGATAAAGTTGAAGAATAGAGCATGTTTCTAGATAAATAAGCTCCATCTTCGACTTCATAGTGCCTATTCGCGCCCGACTTGAAAAGATCTAGATTGCACATTTCAAGAAAAAGGCTCTCTGGAAGCGAGCTCCATTCTTTCGCTGTCCTTATTAGAAACTTTTCACCATATGAAAATAAAAGGTTTTCCGCGCAAAAATAAAATAAAAATTTCCTATTTACAGACGCGGCGTTGACGCGCCATGCGCGGCGTGACGTGACGTCGATGGCGTGCTTCGCGCGCCAGCCGCAAGATGGCGCGCGAGCCCGGCGCCAGCTCGCCAGGCCCCCTGTAAGCATAGTCCAAGTCTAATAGGCCTCCGGAGGCCAACCCACTAGGCGCCTTGTAAGCATAGTCCAAGTCTAGTCAGCCCCCGGAGGCCAACATACTAGGCACTGCAAGCATTGTCTAAGTCTAATAGTTCTCGGGAGACCAGGCCACTAAGCCTCTGTAAACGTATTTCAAGTCTAAAAGGCCTCCAGAGGCCAGCTAAAGCAGACTACCTGACCTGATCACTTGCCTGATCGATCTCTCTGTAAACTAGCACTTCAAGTTCAACACCATGAGCAGATACAGATACAACAAGCCAGACTTGAGATAACCATATCTTGTCTGTGCTCAAGTCTGTTAATACCTCATGAAATTGCGAATAATGAAGCAGTTGAATTATTTTAATCTAAAGCCATAATTTATCATTATCACTAAGATGGCTATGTCGGCAGATTTTAATAGGCCCCTAATTGAAACCCGCGTGTTTTCTTATTTGAGCTGCTTGATTGTTGCTCATCTACTTCTAAGCGCTCTATGGTGGACCCTGGAAGAGATGAAAGCTGGAACCTACGTAAGTCCATGTTGTGTAGAAAAAATGGTTGTGAGTATTTACTGTTACACGTACAGTTTTAATTCTGGCATGCACTAGCTCTGTAAAGTTTCAGTGAAATTGTAAACATTGTTACGAGGTCGCGCTGTCGCTAAATCGCCAGCGTTCCACTATTTTTAGCCACCGTCTTCCGTCTGTCTGACTGCCACCTGCTGTCCTTAGGAACGCTCCCAAATGTTTGCTCTTGATTGTAAATGTGTATCCAATATAGTCCATATTCATATAAACCGATAGATAGACTTTAAAGATTCCATGTCTTCAAAAGATTTGACTAAATTTAATTTGGATTCGAATCATCTGTTCCAATATAACTCTTGAACCGTAGCGGAGTGGGTCGCGGGGAATCCTCCCGGAATTCGTCGGCGAGTAGCGGGGGACGCTTGCCCGCTCTAAATCCGTCGCACTCGCCGCCAAGCTCTTCGGCGAGCTGCGCGCACTGCCACTGTCCTCTCTAAATATAGGATCGTGTGCGCAGGTCTCCGTACGTGACGCTGGGAGCGGTGCGGTACGCGGTTCGCCGAGCGCCGCCGCCGAGGGTCTGCCCGTGCCGCTGCTGCTCCGAGGAGGCGGTGGCGGCGTGCCTCGGCCGCGCCAAACCGGACCGCCGCACGCTGGAGCGCATCCAGCGACGACTGGGCCGCGGCGCGCGCGACGAGCGGCCCTCGCGCCACCAACGCCTCCAAGACCTCACAAAGCGGCTGCTGCCGCGCGGACACAGTACTCCTCCATTGACACCTCAGCCACCGCCTCCACCACCACCTCCGCCTCCACCACATTCTGCACCCGTTTTACCCCCGGTACCACCACCTAGATCGCGACATCGACACAGTCCCACTCGCGGTGTTTCCGTTGATCGCTACGAAAATGACATCTTTGATACCGAGAAAATTACTCTTCCGCGAGCTGAGTCTCGATTGATTGTCGGTTCATATGCGCAAAAAACTATACCGTATCGTAGTGCTTCGTTTTCTCATGGTGATTGCACGCAGGAGAAGTACTATCGGGCTACGAACCGGTTGCCTTCGGTCTTCGATTTTGGGAATAAGGGGGACAAAGCGAGGGTAGAACGAGCTGGCTCGTCGTGCACACGTAACGATGAGTCTGCTAGTCTCGTGACAGAGGAGACTGTGATTGAGGGGGGGTCGGTTGCGTCAGTAGACTCAGCCGTAGGATCAGATGAGGGTCTGCTGGCCCACGCTTCACCGGCGCCCCGGTCGCCGCCGCCTGAAGCGCCTCATAAGCAGCTCGGGACGCGATCGTTAACACACCCGTTGCCGCGTCGTGTGCCCCCTGTGCGGGAGGAGGGCTCAAACGTCGCTGGCGGTAGTTTGCCTGTGCTGATGGCGCCGCGCGTTCTACATGAACTCCGCGAAGAAAGTGATGGCTCGCAAGCCGACAGTGCTCAAGCTCATAGTGAAGGAACATCTCCCCTCGAACCGGCCCAACCTTTTGCCTTCCCACCACTCCCGGACCCTCCACCAAACGCATGTGTTAATGTAGACTGTGAATGTGAAAAATTTTCTATTGATCGATGGGAAGAGCCCGTAACAAAAATCTCAAGTACTTTACCAGTGCCAGTGTATGAGTGTATAGTGAAACAGTGGTCGAGCGAGTTACCGCTAGACGAACCGCCACGGTCGGATGCTGCCTCCGACGGATCTTTGGATAAAGATAAAGAGGATGAAACCATCACTAGTGAAAAAGTTGCTCATTTACTAGAAGCTGTTAAGAATACTAACACACCGGCCCCGATTGGCATAAGAGAGAGAAGACGGCCGTTGCACGATAAGAAAAGACGAAAAGGAATATACATTACGACCGCTAGCGATGATGGGGGAGAAGAGTCGCCGCCAGTAAACGGTTGTAAGCGTGAAAACAGCGACGCCTCTCTTCAAGAGATGCGATTGTCAGCTGAGACACGAACTTCATCTTTACTTGGAGATAAATCCGACGATTCATGTGCAAATGGTCCCCCAAGCCCTTGCGAGGCTCCTGTTCAGATGTGGCCAAGAACTGAAGATTTGAGGACTAGGCGGGCGAGGTTTTCGCAGCAAAGTTCTGATGAAAGAGACGAAGACTCGTGCAGAATGAGGCGTAAGTACGGAGTTACTTCGCGGGGCGATTCTCCTTCTGAGGCTGAGAGCGACTCATGCTCTAGAGATCGAACCGCTTCGCCGTCGCCTTTCACTCCTTCAGATAATTCTGACGTCGAGGCCAAGCGCCAGCAATTTCCAAAGGGGCCTTATGGCAGGAATTTAGAGCCACCTTCAACGCGATCTGTTGAAGTAGGCCGCCGTAGTTTTTCAGATGCAACTGTCACTAGTGGTCGAAAGATAAGTGTGGGAGCAGCACCGACTGTTGGTACGCGGCCTAAAGGGCCCACGCACGTGAGAGCAACTTCATCGCCTTCCAAGCTGGCAGGAGTGAGGCCAGGGGCTGACCTATTGGCTGAGCTTCTTCGAGGCAGTTCCGAAGCCTTGTCGAACACAGCTACTTTCGACAACGTCATCCTGACGATGCACCAACACAACGTGAGTATTTCTTTGTTTTTATTGCCTTACTATATACCGATTGACCCCGATATAAGCGCAAGAAACAACAAAGCGTGAACTGGGGATATTGTTATGATGTTTATCCCAGCAGAGAATAGCCTAAAACCAACGATCTTGTATTATTGCCAAAGTTTATTAGAATTTATAAACTACACAGATAATACTTTGAGTTTTGGCTTGTGAAAATTATATAAAAGCGGTTTCGCTTTCGTTTTCGCGATCAAATTCAGGGTCGGTTACATTTTACTTTGAATACTGTTCTTAAAAGCTCAGAACGGTGTAAGCCAACGTGGCGTCGATGTTCTTACGCCGTTTTTTACGCTGCTTTTCTTGGGTTTTCCGTTTTCTCGGTCCAATGTCGAATGACTCACACGCAGCTGTTCCAGAAACATTAAAAATCTTAAGGGCAACATTATTAATAACACTGACACTGAACTTAGGATTCATGTTATTGTAAAGACGAGATTTATTTTACATTTTGTTATCTTTCTGATGTTGAGGAATTATAAGTACTTTTTAATTGGTGGTGAATTTAAACGGTATTTTTAACTTGATTATTCACGGTTGCATGTTTTGCGAATATGATGCACTGACTAAGCCAATTTTTATACTTTATGTTCCCAGAAGTGTGGAGAACAACCAATTAAAAATAAGCATGTACGTACATATCATTTGTGATTCAGAACAGAATGTTGACTAAAGTAGCTTTTATAAGAATTGGTTGATTCGCAAAACGTTCGCAAAGCTCTATATGAAAATATAGACGAATTTAAGCCGACCAGTGTAAAAATTATACTTAAATGCGACAAATAATCTGCTGATGATAAATAAGATAAAAGATTTTTATATACGTTTCTTAATTTACGATAGTTTACATAACAGACAGACATATATATTAGATAACGCGGCAACGACGCTTATTCTCGTTCGTTTGTGCGATATGCCAAAATATCATTTTGCAGTCGACACTTTTACTTCGATCGAAATTCCACAAAACCCATAAATATCGGAGATTGATTTTGTGCAATATTTCAAAGTTTTGACGGGAATGTACTGCAATAGTGGACTCGAAACAGTCGGAAATGTTGGAAACGAAGTGGATTTATTTCCAAGCAGTGAACGTGGACAGATTATCTATATATATAAAAGAATCTATATATACCATCTAATCAGAATCTATATATAGAATCTATATCAGATTAGATTTGAAATTATATATTTTTTATTCATAATGTAAAGGACGAATGTTCCCTCCCTGAATAGCAAAGCAATTAGCCCGAGTAAGGTGCAGGCTGAAAAACAGCGCTGTGCAGCCCAACACGCTCACAGCATACGCTGAGCCTGAGCCTGTTGCCACTGTACCTACTTATAAATAAACAATGTAATTAATTAAGTTTAAGTTAGCTATAATATTGAATACAATGTAATTGTTTGAGTTTTTTTTTTTCTTCTTGTTTCTTGTGGCAATAAATCATTTTTATCTTTTTATCTTTTTATCTTTATATAAAAGAAGATGTCCTGACTGACTGACTTACTGGCTCATCAACGCACAGCCGAAACTACTGAAGCTAGGAACTTGAAATTTTCACAGTAGGGTGGTTATATAACGTAAGTAAGGGATAAGAAGGGATTTTTCGAAATTCATCCCCAAAGGGGGTTAAATAGGGGTTGAAAGTTTATATGGGGACCACACGATTTTTAAAGTTGGAGATCTGAGACTTTGTACATAGACCCTTCAATATGAGTAAAGAAAAATAATTTCACCGTTTTTCGAAATTCATCCCTAAAAGGGGTTAAACGGGGGTTGAAACATTGTATAGGCACCAAACAATTTTTAAAGTTGGAGATCTGAGACTTCGGACATAGACCCTTCAATATGAAAACAGGAAAGTAATTTCACGGTTTTTCGAAATTCATCCCCGAAAGGGGTTAAATGGGGGTTGAAACTTTGTAAAGGGACCAAACGATTTTTAAAGTTGGAGATCTGAGAGTTCGCACATAGACCCTTCAATATTAGTACAGGAAAGTGATTTCACGGTTTTTCGAAACTCATCCCCGAAAGGGGTTAAATGGGGGTTGAAACTTTGTATAGGGACGTAACGATTTTTGAAGTTGGAGATCTGAGACTTCATTCATAGACTCTTCAATATGAGTAGAGAAAAGTAATTTCACCGTTTTTTGAAATTCACCCCCAAAAAGGGTTAAATCGGGGTTGAAAGTTTACATGGGGACCAAACAATTTTTGAAGTAAGAGATCTGAGACTTCACACATAGACTCTTCAATATAAGTAAAGAAAAGTGATTTCACCGTTTTTTGAAATTCATCCCTGAAAGGGGTCAAATGGAGGTTGAAACTTTGTATAGGGACCTAACGATTTTTGAAGTTGGAGATCCGAGACTTCGTTCATAGACCCTTCAATATGAGTAGAGAAAAGCAATTTCACCGTTTTTTGAAATTCATCCCCAAAGTGGTTTAAATGGGGGTTGAAACTTTGTATAGGGACCAAACGATCTTTGAAGTTGGAGATCTGAGACTTCGTACATAGACCCTTCAATATGAGTAGAGAAAGGTACTTTCACCGTTTTTTGTAATTCATTCCTAAAAGGGGTATAACGGGGGTTGAAATTTTGTATAGGGACCATACGATTTTTGAAGTAGGAGATCTCAAATTGATGAATTGAATAGATCTGAAATTATTTCAAGATTTATTAAAATTAATGTCGGGTTGAGTAGGGGTTGAGTTTGGTTAAGGACCGTATCATTTTTAAATTAAGAGGTTTGAAACCCCATACGTAGTATATATTAGAACAGTAATGACGATGATTTGAAACTATGTACTCTTCAATTAGTAGATTATGTAAGTAACCGTTGGTTTATGAAGTGAATTTAATTATTTTGAAATAATCCTTAAATGCACAAAGGAATTGATTTTTGCGGTAAATGCTCGGTTTTAGACTCGATATTTGAGCAATTTTTTTAATTACAACATTTACACCCACATCACATCTGTCAACAAACATCAGAAACTATTTATGAATACTAACTAATTGCCTAATTATAATTTACATCGCAGACGAAGTCGCGGGCATAAGCTAGTTTTAATATATGTACCTATACATTTAAAAATAATGAGCATAGGTGCTGCTAATAAGAACAGTAAGTAGTCTAAAGCATTTTTCTTTTTGTTACCTCATAAGTAAATAATACAGTTCATATACAAAAGTGAAGAGAAACAGAAACAACAATTAATAGAGGCAGTGCGCGGATGGGGGTAGCATAGGACCGGGAAGAGTTGCGTAACAAAGAAGAGGCCTATACTCAGCAGTAGGTGGCTACAGGCCGATTAGACAGATTCGGACTAAGGGATATTTAAAAGAAGATGTATAAAATCTGTATCGCAGACACTTTATGTAACACATATTCCTTTATTATAATACAATTAATATACAAAGCCATATTTTACAAAACGGACGTAAAGAAATGAAAGCGAGTTACGTAAGAAGACAATTTGGAAGTGTTAATATATTATGCACTAGCTTTTACCCGTGGCCTTAATCCGGCCTTATTCTTTGTTTACGTCATAAAGGGAAGGAAATCTCTATGCAGCTTTCTACATTCGAGGGTTTGAGTGAGATTTACTGGATGTACCGGATTCTTGGTATCGGGCAAATAAATAATACCGGTTTTATAAGTTTTAGTGGCTCTGTGAGCTGTAGAACCTCGCGAGTAAAAAATGAAAAACATCACAAAACGAAAATTTTCAAAAACTGAATCGAAAATGTTATCTAACCTGCTCACAAAACTTTACGAGAATCGGTTGAGATTGCGACCTGTAGAGTATTATGCCTAAATTGAAGAAGACACTCCGTTCGCTTCGTTCACTGTGTTGTAAGTCTTACTTAGTATAACTCAGTACCTAAGACACCTGTACCGGTATATTTTGTTTTTAGACTTCCGATTTACCTAATTTTATAATTTTATTCAAAACTAGTGGAACCGATTTACTATTTAGCGATTACTTATTTTTAATACTCCTGAGTTACTTTTTTTAATAAGTTTTTAATGTGCAAACATGGACTTTCTACAATTTTATTATATGTATATTATATAGATAGGTAGATTATAATTATATTTATGTTAATTGGAATTCTGTTATTTGAGATGCAATATCTAATATATCTTTATCTAATATTTGGAGTCTTAGTAAATTAGTTGCCACTATGTTACATTGCTTCTCGTCGCTACAGCGCCGAAAATTTGCATCAGAAATAGAAACAACAAAACCATCAGATAGTTCATTACCATTTTATACCCAATGTGAGACATCTCAAGACTGTATTTGTATAATTTTTATGTGAGACTTAATACATTTTGGCTTTAAAGATGCTATGCACTCGTGAGTAGATAAATTGTGTTGTTCACGGCCGCGTCAATATGCGACAATTACAAAACGATCCGACGTTTTGCGCTGCTGCATCCAAAGTACCTACGTGTTTATAAAATGAGAATGTCTCACTCGCCAAACTTGGAACAACTGTCTTGTGTGAACGATGTCAGTAGCCTAATAGTAGATTGTTGACCGATGGACTAAAATGAGCCATTTTGTTTTAAAATGAAGGGGTGTCACTAGCTCTAAGCCGCCAGAAACGCACACTTAGACACCTCAAGGTCATAATTTTATATTTTAATTATATAAATATGACGTTTATTTTCGTCCTCAAGGAACCATGTGTTATGATCATTTCAGATTTCGATAGCTTGGGTCTGACAGCTTTTTGTATGAAAATACTACACGAGTGTCCTAATTTGGTTATTATAATGGCCTATTTGTGACGAAGTAATTTTGCAAAAGCGAGGTTTGTTTCACTCAATTTTGATGGTTTTTTGACAACACCGCGTATCGCCGATCATACTTACAATTTAACTCTCACCAAATAGTACGCTCAGGGAACTGTCGTATTTACTTATGTGTTAATGCACTGCGCCAATAGACATCTCATGACAAGACTATCCCTTGAATTCAGCTTTAATCCTAGTCAGTCGTAAACGTTCTAATGCCGGTATTTTTTGTAAGGCCAATATCGATACCTTTAGACTCAAAGGGCGTAAGCACCGTAGGTTCTAATGGCGTTTATGCCCTTTGAGTCTAAAGGTATCAATATCGGGATGCCGTTATCAACCATACTACATAAGTAATAGTACTACGAACAGAAGTCTCTCTCTCTAACAAAACTGTCGGTCGTTCGGGTCTGACTACTGAACGGAACACGCCGGATCCGACCATCTCTCTCTACCGCATAACGCCTGCTAATGCGTGCTCTTTCTGGTCGCTGGATAAGGCCCCCTCTCAGGGCCCCTGAAGGTGGTTTTTCACCGGTAGGGCGAGACGAGGCGCGACGCGGATTGAATTGAAATTTGTAGGAAATTTTCAAGGATTGAAAATTTCAAGGATTGAAAATTTCAAGGATTGAAAATTTCATAGAAATTTCAATTCAATCCGCGTCGCGCCTCGTCTCGCCCTGCCGGTGGAAAACCACCCTCAAGGCCGCGCGGCGAGATCGCGGAGTGAGCCACTTCCTGACTATACTAAAAATACAGGTATTTGAAGTTCTAGTCAGTAGGATATCCAACATTCGATTCATATCGTTTATCATGTTCCTTCATTCGATCGATGAGTCACTAGGTCAAGACACCAGCTCTTTATATAGCCCCGGCAATAAACACTCTGGGACTGTCACTATGTAGAATTGATGCATCTATTTTGGTGCGTGCGCGCAATTTTTACGGGAAATAAAAATAGCTGTGTGTATATCTAAATTAGTTTTTGTGTTTTAAATGGACGAAAGAAATGCAGAGCCACTGCGATGCTTTGCATTTTGTTTAAGTTAGCAAATTTATTTCGGCACAACAAGTAAAATTATTGATGAATATATTCGTATAAAATGAACTTCTCTGGCCAGCTCTTAGCACTGAATTTGCTAATTATAGATATCTACAATACACAGCATCTAAATAGGAAAATAAAAGCGGATATATCCGTCTGAAAAAAGTAGGTATGCAATAAATAACATACCTTTTAACTGAATAATATCAATTGAATCAATTTTGATTGAATAATGTGAAAATCAAAGGCGTCTGGAACATACTTACACGAAACAGTTATTTTAAATTAAATAAGTGAATTATAGTACATTACAAGATTACTACAGAGGCCGGGAAGTGAGCGGTTGCCGGCCGAGTACATATAGATGGCCGAGCGAACGCGGGTTACGAGGCTGGCAACCCCAATTCATGCCGAGGTATGTATAGTGCTTTTCTCAAATATGCAATGAAATACATAAATTAAAAACATTCCAAAAAATCAAACTTTATTTTCTAGAGACACTAAAAGTAAAGTAGACAAAAAATAGAATTACAGAATGAAACATTTTCAATTTCCTTTCTAAAACTGTTTCAGAATACATTTTTACCGCGAATATTTACATGAATGCGTATTCTTGTAGTTAAGTTTGCGATTGAAAATTATTGGAAATGGTTTATAATGTGTTATTTGTTATGTTGATGTCGATTTTATATAAATAAAACTGCAAAATATAGCATATTTCGTTTATTGTTTTTTAATGGTTGAACGCCGTGATGCCGTGTCGCAAATAAATGTGGAATATAAATTAAAAAAAAAACACATTACAGGTCTAGACCGGCAATTATGTAAGAAATTCCATAAAATGCCAAGTGTCAAGCCGCACCGGACACGAGGTACTTTGCGGCCTATTATAAGGCACGTAATGTCAACATTTCATTGCATGTTTGAGAAAAACTATCCTTTGTACTACTGACGCTCAAAATAGCGACGTACTCGTATATTCCCACCACCGTTTCCACAACAAAGTTTCCTCGAAAAAGTTGTTCGCGGTAGGAAGTGCGGTTTCCTAGTTTTAACTATTCTAGTTTCACTGTTGGTTTTGGCCCACGGTATCGTATTTATCAGTAGATTTAACTCGATGATGTGGATTGATCCATTTTCAGTCCCAGAGGAATGATTATGAATCTACGTGGAAAATTCAACTGTTAGTATATATTTTTTTGTGGAAGCGGCTTCTAACAGAAGTACATTACACAACTAGGGTGGTAAAACAAGGAAGGGCCGAGATCGCATATGTTTGCGGTCCGAGCTGCAAGCGAGGGACATAAATATGCGATCGAGAGCTTTCTTTATTACCTTCCGTGTTGTGTACATAATTTTATGTCTACGCTTAGCTAGAAAGCGGCTTTTTTCGTACGCGTAGCGTGCGGTAAAAGCCACTTTCTGGCCAGGTGTGCCATAAAAAATATTGTTTTTACGTGCTTGAAAAAACAATAATATAAACATTAACGCCCTGAGCTGTATTAAGATGGGTGCATTGCCATTAGAACGCATCTAATATAGGATATGTCTTGGTACAGTCAGCCTCAAAAGTAGCTGGACACTTTAGTACTACGCCACAATACAAATATTATGTTCAGCTACTTTTGAGGCCGACCGTACAATCAAAGAAGGTCGTGTGAACTTGACTAAGCATATTGAAGCTCATGTACAATGGTAACATCATGGTGACGTAAACAAGTTCACTCTCGGGAACATACCTTGTTTTATTGTACCAGTACCTCTAACACAACTATGAAACGCGACTCTTAGTCGTGTGACAAATACTACCTATCTCTATTCACTCAATATAGTGTGACAGTGACAGGTCCTGCCCTGTCGCGCAACCAGCGTAGTCGTGGCCAGTTGTGCTAGATATGCAGGACCTATGTAAGTTATACTTCAGGTCTCTATGTAAATTGATTTGCATATCGGTAGGTATACATAAATTAGACATATTTTTTTCGAACTACGTTCACAGATATCTTAAGTTTCGCCTTGGGCTCGGCGTTCATTTCTAACTACTACCTGTCCAAGTTTAACTCACTTTCTCCCCTGTTCACCATACTGCACCATCATTACCGGTCTGAGAACCGAGCGCGTCAAGCTCTGAGTGCCGGCTGTAACTGAGTCTAATGTTAATAAATTCGGCTAAAAAGCTTTAGAACATATTAAAGGTAGTCGATTGGGACTCGCTAAAATATTATCAATATATAATATGATTAAGGCATATCGTCGACCGTAGGTTCATTTGGGCTTAGGGTCAGGCAAGTCAATGTCCCTTACGCCAATTTAACCTACGGTCTACGATATGCACGTGCTGTGCACGAGTTTTAATTGGATATATAAGTGATTCTTCTTTTTATTGCGTGTAGTGGGATACAAGAGTAAAAGACGTGATTTTAGCTTGAATTTTGTCATTAAAAATGAACACTAGATAAAATCTGGGCCAACTTCCACAGATTGTCGGGATTACTTACTCAAAACTGACTCACAAGGAAGGTCGCCTTGCGGCGTCTACTTCAATATGTCTATGGTCAATAACCTCTCACAGTCCAATTTCAACCACTCGCAACCAATAAATCCAACCCAATTCCTAGATCTAGTAAGCTGTTCGGTAGAAACTTGTAGTGGGGTACCAGCGGGCTGTTCTCGTAAACAAGACGTACGGTACAATGAACGTACAACTCTGCACGTCATTGCGTCCTATTTTGCAGTGAGTCATGCATTTGAGAGGACTTGAGGAAAATGTTGCCACCCCCGTGTAAGTTTATTATTAAAGTCAATTCATTCTTACTGTGTTCTTCGTTAAAAATAGTGTTGCCTAAAACAGGCCGTAAGTACGCAACATACGATGTTTTGGATCAATTTGGCGGATGGTCTTCTTGATACCTAATTGGTAATGCCGTATACATGTCGCAGGGAAATGGCCAAAACCGACATTTGATCAAATCTCTAAGGGATATGACCAAATCACGCAGGGCAGGATGTTAAAATGGTGAATCCATTTTAACATTTAGCTGGCAACTACTGGGACAGGTACTTGGGCGTCTACCTTACTGTGTTTGTGGCTTAAGCAGTAAGCACTCGTCCTTAACGATGCGCTGTGATCCTAAAAACACAAATGTCTTATTTTCAATCCTCAAAATTAACACAGCAGAAGTTAAATATTGCGTATATATATAATTTCGATTACCGGTTCAACGGCGGCGCTTGGTCTATTTTAGACTAGGCGCCACTTAAGTAATCACCGATGTCATCGGGGCTCCAAAACACAGGGAAAATTGGCGTTTCCGATTGAATTTATGGCGGCGTCTACCGGCTGGTTTATTGGATTTCCCGTTAAATTGGTTCTGACAGGTTTTTTCTTGCCAACAGTTTTTCTTTTAGGTGTTAAATGATTTATTACAGGCGAAAAACTTCACTAGTTTTCTTTTGGTGTATATTTTTTTGTTATGGTAGTTTAATTATTGTTTTAATTTTTCATTTCAATAGAAATTTCAAAGTTCAAATTTTGGTAAATTTATTGGGACAATCTTATAGATTGTATACCTACAAATTTTCTTGCCAAGTTATATACATTGTATAGTATACAATGTATATAACTTGGCAAGAAAATCAAAAAATACCCTAAATCCTTTAAATGTTATTCAGTTTTATAGTCCTTATGTAGGTACGCTGAATGTATGAATCTTAAATAAATATTTATAATATTACATTTTGTTATCAATTCATATACTACTAATACTATAAATATGAAAGTTTGTTAGTTACGCACACGCGGTAACAACTGAATGGACTGAGATCAAATTTCGAATACAAGTAAATCCAGTCCTGGATTGGAACATTATGATACTTTATATCCCGGTAGGAGCTCCTTTGGGATAATAATATATAACGCTGGCGAAACCGCGGCTACCTAAATGCTAATGTTTGTTATTTAAATGTGTTGCGTCTTCTTTTCTTGGGACAGTCTTGCAAGTAAATCTATTAATGCCTGATAGGTACTTATTATAACACCCCTGAATCACCTCTATTACTAATGACTTAACATTCAACATGGCAACTACTGGGACAGTGTCAAGCACTCAGGCGTCTGCCTTATTTATGTCATTATGATATTAAATCATCCCAAAAAGTTATAAATGACCACGTGTAGCTATTTATACCTAAAAAGACAGGAAGGGGTCGAACGGTTAATCGCTCGTTACCTTAACCGTCCGTTTAACTGTAATTATACCCCGTTTAAAAACGAATTTCGGATTTGCCAGCCCGGTGGTTCTTTTGGGGTAATTTGACAGATATAAATTACCTCGCCGCTTTGACAGGGCCATAAATTCTTAACTGTCAATGTTGGAAACGGTAATAACACGTTTGAACCTTGTTATTTGCAAATTTTAACATTTTTAATTATCGTTTTGTTAAGTCCGTATACTTTCTGTAATGTACTTTAAAGTGATTTCAAATGATTATAACTCTTTTAGGACAAAAAATAGACTTAATTTTTTCATAGAACAGCATCACAACCACGACTTTTTAATATGATAGTATAAACGCGTACCTATTCACAGAAACTTTGCATTACCTACTCGTAAAGTATGATAGGTAATAAATTCTTAACACAGCTGGAAAATCCAATTGAGTCCGTGTTGTTATACTGGAAATACAGATTTCTTATTAAATTTTACTATTGAAGGCGTGGTTGTACGTTTTTGAGTACACCTGCTTCGTATTCTCTTTGAGCCTTCTAAATATACATTATGTACGTGCAAACACAATCTAACCGTATACTAAAAAAAGTCGACAATTCCATACCAAGCATAAGCGAGATATGAGATTCCAAAAGTTACCATTCCATATCGTAAATTCAACAGCAACGGCCTTATTTAAACCCACGTATCACTCACACCATAATTTCCAACAATTAGTGTTATAAGGGCCTATGTATACAGGGTGTCCCATAACTGACACGTCACAGTGACACTGGAGGTAGACCAGGTCAAGAGGTACCAAAATGAAAACAATGCATCCATTTTTGCAACCTATAAAACCGCTTTAAGGTTCATAGCGTAGATTAGTATATGCGATGGAATACTGAAACTATGGAAAATGGATATAGTAAGAGTATATGAATATTGAAAAAACGCATTTTAATTATTTATTTAAAAACATCTAAAATTAAACTAAACCTAAGTCCTAAATAAATTACTTTCTGTAAGAGATATCAGCTACATAAACGCTCAGATAATACTATGTAGGTAGATATGAGAAATAATAAAAATTATGAACTGACTAAGTACGCTGAAACTGCTTTTCTTGATTTTTTGTATGTAGTTCAGTAGTTTAATTATTGTATAATTAATATATATTTTTTATAGTTGAATGACAGATCAAATCATCTTCTCTTCATGTAGTGTCAAAACGCCCGAAAGTATGAAGTACTGGCTTGTGACGTCATGCTCAACTTGACGCCATATCAATAGTTAGTGACAAATCATTGTAAACGAAAATGAGTTTAATCGATTTTACCCGAGCAGTTTTGGAAACATAATTTGATGGCTAGCGTTAATTTATTTATTTTGATTATTATCCTATTATGTTCATTTTGTCGTTGAATGTACATAACACCTTAAAAGACACATACGCCCTTATGACCGGTATCTTGGCAGAGCCGTAGAAGGTAAGCTGGCAACACCTTGGCGATGTTAGCCGAGATTTATGGCCTAATTTGCCGGCTATATTGGCAACTTTCTTTCGTAATTAAATGGAAATTTACCGATACCGAGAAACGTTAATTGATATAGTTTTGTTAAGGCGCAGTTAGGTAAGATGATTGAACTCGTGGGTAAAAATACTTGTTTTTTAGAAAAAATATTTGATATTACCTATTTTCCCTGGAAAAAACTTTTAATCGCGTCACAGTCACAATACAACGAATATACAACGAATATCAGTTAAAGAAGTTGGTCTGTTACTCTTCAGAGATAATCTAGTTCTAAAAGTAGATAGAATATTGATATTTAAATCAGCGAAACCAATGTTCTTTCGGCTTATATTAGGCTAATTTTATAATAACCGCGCATTTTTTTTTAAAGGATATTATTAACCTATTAACTGCTTAGTGCTTGTTAATACATAATATTCAAATAAAAACAATGGGACGAGTTCCCTAGATACACTGACATAACTAGAAGCTCTGTTATTATCAACTAGTCATAATATAATACCGATGTGCCTATTCACACTCGTATCCCGTATTCAAATGAAGCATAAAGAAGCTTAACCATCTTCAAACCATCATCAATACTTTTTAAATTCGTCCATATCTCCGAACCTCGGCGGAAGCGGCGCTGGCATCTCGCCAGCACCTTTCCCAAGTAAAAAGGTCTTATGTGCCGAAACACGTTCTGAAAATCTGAACATACGTCTTTTTTACACCACAGAAGGTCAGGCGGCGATCTTGCCAGTTTTTACGCCTATAATCAAATGCAAGTCACTGGGGCGTTAGGGAAAAACTGATCTTATTACATTCAGAGGAGGTCGGAATGAGACTGAACGTTGATTCGTCAACGGATAGTATATTTTCTGCTAGTGCAATAAAATTGAGTCCGAGTTGTAAGTTTGCACGTGATAGAATCAAAACATGACCCTGGCTTTGCCCGCTGTTGCGTTTTTGTTTTAACTAGTACCAATAATAACATTTACCGTAGTGTCGGAGTTTTGCCCGCGAAGGATGTCAAGTTTGTCTATGCTTGAGTGTCTTTGGTTGCGATACAATGACGTTTATTCAAAATTAACTTGGTTCTGTTGATGATTTGTCAATCTTCTACATGTCAAAAAAAATGGCTGAGCTGAGCCTTTTAGGCGAAGGGACATGTCTAGTATCGCATCCAACTTCACTGCATTCCCTCGTTTGTTATAACTAGTTCCATTTGCGATTATCGTGCACCAACCAATGGAAACCTACGCTCGACTGCGAATTACCAGTTATCTGGCCTGATATCCTGGCTGTCTCCTTCCTCACTTCGATATACATATATATGTATATGCCAATCTAACCCTTATATACAAACCAAAGTAGCGTATTACTCTCTAAGATGAAGCCTGTCCTAACAAGCAGAATGACAAACATACCTACCGATTTGAAAACTTATCGATCTCCGTGGTGTGACATTCAGTGAACTATCAACTTTTTACCCGTGTTAAATGTTTTGCTTCCCAATTTTGTCCACGATTTTATTCCTAAGTTAAAGCGTTTCCTCACCTACCTATACCAGCAACGATATGTCGTGTAGCGTCGCCGATACTCTATCCCCCTTACACACTACGCCCATAGAGAGAAAGATACAGAGAAAGCCCGGCCAGTGTCGAGTGTGGCCAATGAAGAAACACCCTAAATGTAGACTTTTCAATCTTACAAAATCCATCCAGCGGTAACCACAGTAGTTACAATGGCCACACTAAATTGATATTCCTTAGCAATCTTAGCATGAACCGGGAAAAAGTACTATTGTGTAAACAAACAAATCGGAGAACCTAGTTTGTAGTAACTGTTAAACGATTGATTGATTGACCGAAATGGTAACAATGTACCTAAGTAATTCCAACGTAAGACTTTGTAAATTCCGAAATGGAAAATCATGGTCACCATGGTTAACTACGAGTACTATTTATAAACTTCCTATTTGGTAACTAGTAGTGAGTTCTACTGTGTTGATCATTTATTACGGCAATGCAAAATGAAAGAAATAATAGTAAATTACTACAGAGGCCGGGAAGTGAGGTGTTGCCGGCCGAGTACATATAGATGGCCGAGCGAACGCGAGGTCAGATAGTTACGAGGCTGGCAACCCCATGTCACGTCGAGGTATGTATAGTACTTTTCTCAAATATGCAATGAAATAAATTAACCACACTTCAAAAAATCAAACTTTATTTTCTGGGGACACTAAAAATGAAGTAGAGAAAAAGTAGAATTACAGAATAAAAAATTTTCAATTTCATTTCCAAAAACTTTTACCGCGAATATTTAGATGATATATTTTAAATGTGTATTCTTGTAGTTAAGTTTGCAATTGAAAATTATTGGAAATTGTTTATAATGTGTTATGTTCATGATGATTTTATATAAATAAAACTGCAAAATATAGCAAACATCGTTTATTGTTTTTTTTAATGGCTTTTTCTAATGCTGTGTCACAAATGAATGTGTGTATGAAATTCCATTATATGCCAAGTGTCAAGCCGCACTGGAAACTAGGTACCTACTTTGCGGCCTATTATTAGTCACGTAATGTCAACATTTCATTGCATGTTTGAGAAAATACATTTATTGTGATACATACATAAATAACTATACATTTTTATTTTAAAATGAGACTCATATTTTCCTAAAAAAACACCCTTAAACTCAAAATATGAACTTGAGCCGATATAACGAAACACTTGTTCATTATTTTTTCAAGTTCTCAAATATAATAATTAAACCAGTAATTAAGTAGCAATTGACTGTACAAAACTTTCTACAGAAGTTAGAGGGTTTAGTCACTTTTCAGTGTACTGTTTAACATATATCAAAATAAATCAAATCGGAGCCGGACAGTTACTTTCCTTGTTAGTTACTGGTAGCAACGTGGTTTCAGAGATAAATTTCACCTTACCCTTAAAGAGTGACTTTAAACGATTCTTACGTAGGTACCTACCAGTAGCGTGGCGTCCAAAGAACTCGATTCCTACCGGCTTGTCTAATATCAGGCAATTGAGCACCTTATTCTACAGCTCTTAAAGAAAATGTACACCAAATCTGTACCGGCTTGCCCAAGGATATCTTCTTTTACTCCACGCCACTGGTAGGTACCTACATACGACGGTAAAAATTTACTTGAGTGAAAAATAAAAAGTTGATGATAAAGGTGTGTTGCTATGCAGTTCGGTGAAAAAAAGTTGTTATTTCAAATCACTATTATTTAATAACAAATAACATTACATTTTATTTGAACCGAAGCTAGAGCAGTCGTTTTTTCTCAAGATCTTTTTTCCTTATTCTTTATGCCAAAACACAGCCAACACAAAGCAGGTGTTCAGAAAAAAATGTTAGCCAACATGAGAGCCGGAATGTAAATACTCGTCACTTTTGACGCAACAATTTGCGTAAGGTATATATCGCGGCTAACGTTATACGGTAATGTAATATTTATTCCGTTCTGACTATTTTTTTATTTATATTGTTCCTGCCTTCGTCTCCTGTCAATATTTTTGCTACCAAAACGTTATAGATAGTTATTTTTAGGGTTCCGTACCAAAATGGTAAAAAAGGAACCCTTATGGTGCGACTCTGTCTGTCTGTCTGTCTGTCTGTCTGTCTGTCTGTCTGTCTGTCCGTCTGTCACAGCCAGATATCTCAGGAACTACTGATGCTATCGATTTGAAATTTGGAATAGTGTTAAAAGTAGCTAACTCGAGCCTATTGGACATAAACAATATCTTTTACCTTTTTTACTTTTTTTTTAAAAGGCTCCGTAATGGGACTTTGAAAATTGAAAGTAGGGCTATTATATTGAGTGGGGTATCAAATGAAAGGGCTTAATTTGTAGATTAAAACAGCATTTTTATTTTTTTTCTTAAATAAGTAGTTTTTGATTTATACATTTTTATGTACCATTCCCCCCCTATTATCTCCGAAGTTACTGATCAGAAAAATGTGTCATAATCATAATTACTAATTATAAATATCAACCTGAATATTACAGGAAAAATAGAACGGTCTTGCTAACTTTAATACCTTTTTAGAAATTTACAAAACTTGAAATCCCTAGCGGCGAGTAGCAAAACTAAGCGATGGCATGTTTCACGCTAAACATTTAATGATGTTATAATTAAACAAAGAAACATAGTATAGTAACAATTAGTTCGTAAACAGCTAATAATAAATAAATTTAAATACTGTGTCACGTTTGCAAAGTTAACTAATTGTAAATAATATTATAATTATTTTACCAAGCTTATACATAGATGGCGTTGTAAATTCGGGGAACAGCTTTTTGTATGGAGAATGACAGTCCTCTTGATTTAATGGTCCTTGCTATTAAATAGAATCATTACACGTCAGGTTCTCAATATTAGAGGGAAAATATAACTGTTTTCCTAACTTGCACTGTTTTTTAGAAATTTGCAAAAATCATAACATATACTTATTTGCTTCTACTAAACAAATCGACATACAGTTTTTCTTGAACTATTCGCGTATCTACTTATGAGTTTGTACGGAACCCTCGGTGCGCGAGTCCGACTCGCACTTGACCGGTTTTATTTGTTTTTAAGTATATCCGGCAAACAATCGCTATAGCTCATAATTTTTGTAAATGGATCCCTATTTATTAGTTTTTTATTTTATTGTAATAGATGGTGTCTCTTTTTATTTATTTACAAAAAAAAAATCGTTAAGATCTAAAACGGAACACACTAAACTTATAAGAGAAGAACGGTGTTGAGGTAAACCTCACATTAATATACTATACTTGTTGCGCCTACGGTCAATAGAAAATGCTAGAATGCAAACCATATTCAGAAGAAACTGGCAGGCGCTATATGCGTAAACGAACAACGAGACAAAAGATCTAAATCGGTGGTTCTTAACCTTTTAGTCATGAGAGAGAGACTTTAGAGGTATTATAATATTTTTTTCGGATGGCTTCGCGGACCACTTTGGGTCCATCCAAGGACCACCAGTGGTCCGCGGACCACCGGTTAAGAACCACTGATCTAAATAAAACTACACCTCAGTATTTCTAAAAGTTTTATGACGAAGATAATGTTTAACAGAATCTACACTTAATAAACTCGATGGTATGGTTACTGTGGTGTCCTTGGCAACTAATGTTTGAACGTTGATGTGTAAGTAAGTACAGGTCACAGACCACTAAGGTTTAGTGGTCTGTGGTACAGGTCAATTCACGAAACCTGGCGCGAGATTTGACAGAATTTCTATGAAAATAGCTGTCACTCACAAATGTCGCGCCAGCTTTCGTGAATCGGCCTGTAGGTAAAGGAAAGTGTTACTTAACAAGCAACTTAGTGAGTAATATTGTAAACTTTAATTATACAGTTTTCTACGACTTTATCCTACACGATACTCTAAGGCTGAATTTAATAATGTATTTTTTTGATCTAGCAAAATGTATTTTTTTTAATTCTGTTAATTTAACACTGTACACATTATTTATTATAACTAAAGAAATTGAAAATTGAATTGAATAATATTTACCTATCTATTGCTAGCAATGCGAATAATGCTCCCTCTTAATTATTAAGTTTAGTGTTTGCTGTGAGTGAGGTGCAGGCTGCTGTTTAGCACTGTGCAGCTACGCTCACAGCATATGCTGAGACCTGAGCCTGTTGCCATTAATAAAGTCGCATTTTAATTTTTGTACTTGTGCCTGCCTACTGTGTAACTTTTTTCTGTGTTTTTGTGGCAATAAATGTTTTTTTATTTATTTATTTAAAGAACCCTAAAGGTCAGAAAAGACACTGATTAAATAATTTATACATCTTTGCAAAGGAATTTTAATTCAACTTCCTAGCTTATTGCATTGCACCATTAATCACCATGCAAGTGTATGCTAGGCAATATAAAAAAAGAGTACTACCATCATAAGCTCGTGTCGTGACAGTTTTTCGCCAATATTAAACTGACCTGTTATAAGTTAAAGAAAGGCGGCACCCTTGTCTGTTCCAAATTTTAGTTCGTCCGAGCGAGCGAAACGAGAGAAGTGTATGAGTCGACAAGGGGCGCGCATCAGTGTTCTATGTTTGTATGTTCGTTTGTTTACTTGTCTAAGGCGGTAGGTACTTTAGTTATTGGAGTCAAGAGCTCACTGGGAACGAGTAGTTAATTTTCAGTGAAACAGCGTATCAGTGGCGTGGCGTTAAAGAAATTCTTGGGCAAGCCGGAGGGAGCAGCTTTGGCTTCAATTTTATTTAAGAGCACTAGAATTAAGTGCTGAACTGCCTAATATTAGGCAAGACGATGGGAATCGAGTTCTAAAGACGCCACGCCACTGCTAAGTATATACATAATTACGCTTTCGAATTTCATTCTGACTACTGTATTGTGATAGATAGATTGATATATTTATTGTGCTTTTCCTTTTAGAAAGATCTCCGACACAGACGAAGTTTACATCATGTTAGCATACAGTTGAGCTTGATTTGAGCCAGATCGGTAAAAGTGCATTCTACGCATTTTGTATGGAGCAAAGCAAAACATTCTACGCTAAAGAAACCTTCAAACTCAACTCTTTGTGTTCAATGTGAACGCAAATTCGTTAATTGCGTATTTTTTTTCCTTGGTACAGTTGTACCACGCCAACCAAATACGTCTGAACAAAAAACACGTAATATTAAGGCTTTCTTATTTATATTTATTTGACGCGAAACCCGTACTATTGCGGATCTCACACTGCAGCAAAAATCGCGGCGACACGCGACTCAGCGATTTTCAACTTTGTATGTAGAATCATCGATTTGTATAGAAAAATCGCGGGGTGGCGCACACTGGCGCGTAAATCGCGGCGACTCGCAACTACTATGCGCAGCTACACGGAAAAAATCGCGGCGACGGGCGATTTCAGTGTGTTCTTCGCCTATGAGGTCACCTATTCGATTCGAGACAGGTGGTCCAATCAGATGTCTAATGAACACATGATTAAGCATTTTTTGCAACAAAATACTTCAAGCAACAAAGCCTGTCATTAGTACATCAATTGATTTTAATTGCCTCGACAATACAGTAAAAATATTTGAATACCTTAATTTCTGTTTAGCAATAGCTTGGTTCGTTAATTCAATAGCTGTAGGAGAACTGTAGTTTCGTTCGCTATTGAATTGTTGGTAGCTAAAATTGCGTTAAAGATAAGGTTGCTCCATATTCAGTTAGGTCCTTGGCAAATAGGGTAGACGTCTGAGTGCTTGACACTGTCCCAGTAGTATTATTTAAATGAGCATTTTAATTTTGCAGAAACGATAAGCAAATAAATATAAACGAGCATATTTTTTTAATGATTGAGCTTTTTTCTGTGAGATATAGAATAAATCAAATCGAGCAATATTTTAATCTGTTTAGAACTACGCAAAAAAAATTGGCATGTATTTAATGATCGTTTTAATTTTGCAGAAACGGTAAACAAAAAAAATATAAATGAGCTTTTAATGATTGAGTTTTTTTCTGTGAGATATAGAATAAATCAAATCTGTTTAGTGCTACGCAAATGCAATTGTTTGAAATCTAAAAATTACATCTGATGTTTATTTGGTGGGCCCCAAAAATAAGAGAAATGAGCATCCAATATATCATAATAATATATCTTAATAGCCCCATCCTCCATGTAACATGAGAGCACATTTTGTCGTTTCTCACCGGACAAATTATTTTAGTTTCAATGTCCGGCAGCTTGAGCATGTCATGCTCGCTTAAGGGGCTTTGCTTACGGTGGCGTCGTTGATCGGGTCGCAACCTTCCCTAAAATATGGTTGAGGGAGGCGATGGCTGAGATACGCGTCATGCTCGTGAACGGGTGCCGTTTGTGGGGTCCGGTCTGTTCACGCTTGCATGGGCTATGTTGAATGTGTTAGATAATTATATACTAGTGTTTAATAGAACTGACGTGAGAGACTACATCTTGTTCTCAATTGAAGTTAACGTTTTATCTTATAGCTTGAACGCATAGAGTCCGTTTTTGTAAATAATTCACATTAAACCTTAGAGACCATATACATCTCTGAGGAATGTAGATTATATTATATTAAAAAATCTGTTTTGTACTTGCAAATGTCTTGACGCTTAGAGACGACATACATCTCTAAGAAAAATTGTTTTAATTTTAGTTTTTAAGTTTTGTGAGTCACAGATTTTTTTTTTTTTTTTTTTTACATTTCTGTACGTTCGTTTTGTGTAAACCATGTAAATGTAATGATAGTTCTATAGTCTATTTCTCGTTTCCCATTTTGTATTTTGACGTTTGGAGATCCTTTACACCTCCAAAACATGTTTTGACAACGGAGGCCCCTTACATCTCCATTAATTTTAGTATATGCCTTTTTATTTTCTATTTTTCTTAGTAATTTATCTTGTTTTGACGCCTAGAGACCCTTTACATCTCTTAAATTGTAGTTTTATGTTTATTGAAATGTATTTAGTTAAGTAGTTGTTTGTGATATGCAATGTAATATTGTCACAATTATTGTAATGTGTTTAAAAGAGAAACTGGTGAGTTTCTTCCGGCGCTTCTTCTCACCAGAATGTCATCTGCCGAAGCGCCAAAAGAATCAGACATGTGAAAGAGCCCTTGAGGCCTACTTGCAGAAATAAATTATTTCATTTCATTTCATTTCATTTCATATTTGGACACGTCTTATATAATTCGATTAAAATAATTATTACTTTCGTATTTTTTTCGGAGCAGCTACAATACGCCGGCAAATCGACGAAGCATCTATTTCTAGTCTGAGGGACGCAAGCTACCTAACAAACCTAACCTAACCTAAAAGAAAAAGGGGATTAATTTCTTTGCTTTTCCTATGCGGGGGGGGGGGGGGGGGGGCTCCGCCCACCTCCCCTTATTCTGTTTTGCGAGAGGTCAGATTCGGGGTTGAATCGACTTTTTTGCCCCTAGCAGACTAACACGGCAATCTATTATCCTGTAAATTTCATTAAAAATATATACCAATAGATGAAGAAGAGAAGAGATTTTGTTGATCAAATAGTTTTTTAAGATCGAAGTCGAAGTGTATTTATTAGGAGCTAAATATTAAAAGGCATACTTCATATAAAAACTGCCAAGTATTAAAAAAAAAGCTCAATCATTAAAAAAGAGTATAATTATTGTTGTATACCAAACATAATTATTATGTGACCTTATTTGCAGTTCATTTATGATTTATGTATAGCTCAAGTAATAAAGACACAATAATTAATTTAAAGATTTTGTGCAAATAAAAAAGGCATTTATTTTTTAAAATGCTCATTTACGATTTTAGAAGCTCAATTAAATATTTCGAATATATGTGACAACCGAATGTTATATGTAGGGCATTAGGGTTGCGTACTAGGACGTTCATCTTAATTAAACGCATGAAAACTGCGAAAAAGTGAGTTATGTAAGTAGAATAAGAGTAATTATGTTATAATATATTCGAGAGTAGACCCTCGAATATAACATAATTACTCTTATTCATTAATTACGCTGTGCGTAAAAGCTAAAGTGGCTAAAGCGTCATTTTAGCGCTACGTATCCACGTGCTCAAGTGCGAGGTATGGAGATAACGATGCGTCATTCTCGTTCCATATTAGAACATTCTAATGATTTTCAATAACATCGAAGCAATTGAATGTTGAGGAGCGCGGGGCTAGAAGTTCCGATGCTCAACGGAAAAAAACTTGTTTTAACATTCAGTTTGATTCTTGAAACATGTGTAACTTGCAATCATCGATAATCATCATGATGACCCGAAAGACGTCCAATGGCGGACATAGACCGCCCCCAAAAACGTTAGATAATCAGTTCGGGTAAAATGGAGCTTATTTGTTTCAATCCGCGTGAAAGCAAATGATTGAAATTCTTTAGACGGAATAAATCATACTGTAATTATTTTCCCTCCGATAAAATAAGTGCTAAGTGCATTTATTAAATTATTCAACACCCGCCCACTCACATTAAGGTAGTTTTGTACGCCATAATTGCTGCACAATTAAATGCATAAAATTCAAAACGCAGTATTTTCTCTTTTTAATTATATCGTCCGAGATAAAGGTTAAGAAAAAGGTCGGTCAAATAAACTCGTTAAACTCGGAACCGTAAAAAATCAAGAATGCGACAATATTTCATCGCCAATGTAAATTGAAATACTTGGCTCGTTTTTTACACGCCCGTACCCGTAATTGTAAATTGCGTGTGTCACTGTGAGTGATATTTTACAGCTGAGGTTGTTGTTAACATTTTTGCTTAATTTTAGTGTACGGGTGTCACTGGTTTTTCGAAATAACTATAAGGTTAAATGCAATTCATGTACCCACATGTACACGCGACGACACACACGCGAAACGACATAAAAACTCTCAAAAAACCAAAACAAAAGCGAAAAAACTAATACATGACCCTAAGTGGCCGATTTTGATTCTGTTTTTAGGGTTCCGTACCAAAATGGTAAAAAAGGAACCCTTATGGTGCGACTCTGTCTGTCTGTCTGTCTGTCCGTCTGTCACAGCCAGATATCTCAGGAACTACTGATGCTATCGATTTGAAATTTGGAATAGTGTTAAAAGTAGCTAACCCGAGTTTATTGGACATAAAAAATATCTTGTACCTTTTTTACTTTTTTTTTAAAAGGCTCCGTAATGGGACTTTGAAAATTGAAAGTAGGGCTATTATATTGAGTGGGGTATCAAATGAAAGGGCTTAATTTGTAGATTAAAACACCATTTTTATTTGTTTTCTTAAATAAGTAGTTTTTAATTTATACATTTTTATGTACCATTCCCCCCCTATTATCTCCGAAGTTACTGATCAGAAAAATGTATCATAATTACTGATTATCGATATCAACCTGAACATTACAGGAAAAATAGAACGGTCTTCCTAACTTTAATACTTTTTTAGAAATTTACAAAAACTTAATCCATCCATTAATCCATCTAGCGGAGAGTAGCAAAACTAAGCGATGGCCTTTTTCACGCTAGGGGATTTCCGGGAAAAAAACTAGATGGCGCTTAAACACTAAACATTTAACGATGTTATAATTGAACAAAGAAACATAGTATAGTAACAATTAGTTCGTAAACAGCTAATAATAAATAAATTTAAATACTGTGTCACGTTTGCGAAGTTAAATAATTGTAAATAATATTATAATTATTTTACCAAGCTTATACATAGATGGCGTTGTAAATTCGGGGAACAGCATTTTGTATGGAGAATAACAGTCCTCTTGATTTAATGGTCCTTGCTATTAAATAGAATCATTACACGTCAGGTTCTAAATATTACAGGGAAAATATAACTGTTTTCCTAACTTGCACTGATTTTTAGAAATTTGCAAAAATCATAACATATACTTATTTGCTTCTACTAAACAAATCGACATACAGTTTTTCTTGAACTATTCGCGTATCTACTTATGAGTTTGTACGGAACCCTCGGTGCGCGAGTCCGACTCGCACTTGACCGGTTTTTTTTTTTAGATTTGTCATGTTATTTCGCGCAGGAAAAAAATATCAAGCTATAAAATAAAACACATTGTCGTCGTGGAAGAGAATGTTGACCCTCTTTTTGTTTCTATGGAGAACCGACTGATTCGAATCACTTTACATTAATTCACAATTTTAAACTAAAGTTAGAAACACTCGTGTACTTACTCCGTCTAGCATTGGATGTTGATATCTCTGGCTTGAAGTACATTAGTTTGATCAAAGACGCGGGTGAGGTAGTGGGAAGTCTTTATAAAAGTAAATTAGTATGCTTTCTAGCAAGCGGAGGAGGGTAGTTTTTAATGGATAAACTTTATCTATATTCTATGCATATAAAACAGCCTATATCACTGCAGATAGCGGGCTGAAATTTGAAACTCTTGTTCTTCAGGGTATTTAGAGATGCACTAAAAAATAATTATATAGGATAAAGGGTTGAAAATTTGTATGAGAAAGTCAGAAATGAACGCGTACGAAGTAGGTTCTATTAGTACCTAGAGGTTATAAAGCTGCAGACTACTATAGTTCGCTGTAGTTTAATTTTTAAGTTAATAAAAAAGTTAACAAAAAAAACAAGCGGCTCAAAGCCAATCAAAGTAATGTTCTGTATCTATCGATCGACTAGTTTTCTATTTAGCAGTAGCGTGGCGTCCATAGTCATCTAATAATTGTATCGGGTCTCAAAATAATAGAAGTGTCACCAAAAATTGAATCACCAAACAATGTAAATAAGTTTACTTAAAAATGTATTAATAATCGCTAGAAAATAATATGAATTAAATTTAATTCATCCCAAATGATGGACGGATAAATGTACGCATGGATAGACGGACGGACAGATGGAATAAAAGGTAAAATGAAAAATAGGTAAGTGTAATGTATGTGCCCATACAATACACTTACATTATGTTTGTACGAAACGGTCAGTATACGTGCGCCGGTATCAGGCATTTTTTCATCGAATTCTGATCTACTTATTAGGTGACAGATCAATCATTTAGGTGATTGAACGAAAGTGATCAAACTATTCTTTAAGATACACATTCACATTAATATGGTGATTTATACTTAGAGATCGTTTTGATTTATATGATGACTAATATATTTCCTGGGGACAGATTATTATAAATAGGGTATTGCGGTTTAGTGACAAATCTAAATTATGGTGACAGAACATATAGTTGCCATTAGTTTTGGATAAGAAAGGCCAAGCCGATCTTAGATAAAACTCATATAGAGAACAGGAAGGCGTGCGTGTATGGTACATAGGATGACTCCCGATACCCATACTAAAGTAAAATCCACAGACCTACGGACTACATTGACAAGTAAATATGAACCAATGTTGCCACAGTTTGGCCAGTGTCGTTCTCATCGATATTAAAATTATTGTTACATCGTAGGTTTAAGGTCCACCCAGACGGGACAATCAAATTGGCAATTTGATCGGCTAATCTATATACCAACTTTTTCCAGTGATTTCGACGGATCAAAAGGTCTGTAGACCTCTAATTAGAGATAAAAATTTAATGTCAAACCAGCAATAATGAACATAAAAATTATATATTTATGATAGTTTATTGAATACATACATTCAATTAAATGAATTAATAAAATTATTGTTCTTTATTTTCAAATTCCCAACAATGTGGTACATCTTTTAACAAAAAAAGCGGGTATCTTCAGAAATAGTTGACCACAATTTACAAACTACTTTTATGTATCTAACGATATACGTTGTCATTGCTATTACGAGTGTTTATTGAAATTGTTATTATGGATTCGCAAGATTCGGGACCAGAGCCATGTTCATCAAAATGTTCGCCTCCAACAAAAAGGAGAAAAAAATCTATTAGTGAAACTGAAAAAGAGATGATTCATCGAGTTTACGTTTATATTTATAATGAGATGGTAGAAAGATTGCAGGACGAACAAGATATCCCAGAGTACATTCATGTCAATAAAAACGAGTGTGTCATGAAAACACCTCTTATTTGAAACTAATATACTTATTTTTGATTTAAATTAGTCTGTTATTTGTCTTTACAACTTGTCGATATATTGTTATCGACATATACCCTTCACTATTTTTATTTTGCTGTTCCTGGTATCATTTTACCTGTCAGTCATTTGTCAATTCAGTCCGTAGGTCTGTGGATTTTACTTTATTAGTCGATGCACCTATTAAATATGAATTTGTAGAATTGTCGTGATCAACTGCTGTATAATATTCCGCTTCTCTCTCGATTTGTTCACATTCTGGTACACTCAGGCAATGGCTCGGTTACAGTCGATTTGATCTGGTCGGTCTGTCGCATGGGTGATTCCGATATTTATACCCTTGCACGCTCATCGTGCGATCTAATAAGCTGTTTACACGAACTCAAGCCGCGGGAAGACCTAGTCTTAAATAAACTGACATTCCTGGCATTCTTTCAGATGGCTGTCCGGACGTCATCGGTCAGAATCAGCTGGCGCCCGTTTACTTCGCAAATAGACAGCCTGTTTGGATCCAGCTATTTTTATTGCGAGTCTTAATGTCTGTCCGTCTTATCAACAATAGTTTTAAGACTTTTAAGTGTGCATTCAAAACTTAATGACTGTTTTAATCACTAGAATCTTTTTTCCGGTCTGGTAAGCAGAGGATCAAGCTCACAGAGCCACTAGCTGCTGTTCAGAACGACAAATTGAAAACTAACTATATGCCATATGATTGATGTCTATTCCAGCAGCGTTACCAAGTGGACGGATAAGGTTCTTATTAAACCTGGTAGCTAGGGATAAACTGACCTACTTACTTGAGCTTTTACTTATTGTATAGCTAGGCATTATACCCTTACGCCAGAAGAAGTGTATAAAAAATTGGCATATCATAAAATCCGGACGAGTTTTATTGAACTTGATTTTGATGTCTCAGGGCTTTTGATACCGGTGTTAACCGTATGGCAATACCTCTAATAAATATGGGATCCCGGTATTGTCCAAACAAAAAATACAGGTATCTCAAAGCTCTTGTTCTCATGCAATGATGTGTGTTATTATGAACTCTTTGCTTAAAACTGCGATTTACAAAGCCGATATTCATACATCCGAATTGGATAAGATGTCCGTTAGTGTATTATTTGCATTATCTAATCTTTGGTATTGTTGTAATGTGATTGTGATTATAGCTTTTATTTTTTTAACTGTCCGATAGGTACCAATTAATAGTCAGCTAGACCGGTACTGAGAGTTGAAAAAAATGTCTTCTATCTAGTACCTAATTGCATTTTTTTTAATTAACGATATATCAATGGTAAACAGCGGAAATGTAGTAAACGCCAAGGGTTTCCTTTGGCGGTTACTACATTTCCGCTTTTGCCACCGATATGTTCCTACAACTACTTTTATCGCGGAGTCTGTGTTCGGCCGAGAATCTCGGCGCGAACCTGGCCGAGACCGAGATCTCAATTGGACTATATACCTAAATTACGTTATTCAATACAGGACATAGTTATTAGCCAGCTAATATTTCAAGGTTTGCTTTACTAATAATTTTTGCGAGATTTTTGAGGAAATAACTTCATTGTTTATTTTATACCTACATTTAAACATTTAATCTAGCTGTATTATTAAAGTGATTAATTTCCAAATATTTATCACTGACGGCCACATGCGGACAACCGCTTTTAGACCCATCCTATGCCAATGCCAAGGAATTCTTAGCGATAATTGCGCAACATACATGTATACGTGAATGAGAATCCGAAATACGTTTGTCTACGTTGTTCGTGAGTCATTTGGGACGAATTTGTATGATTTTAATGAAGGTTTAGTATAAATAGATGCTGTAAGAGCATTTCTCACATTTTGCACGAAAATAACGTATAGCGTTTTGCGTCAGCAAGTTTTAAGTTTGCCGTCAGTAGTGCTACCAAGTATTTTAACAACAATAATTCAAGATTACTTTATATACCTACACCCATATCATAAATCCTCTATTTTGCGTTCGGAAACCGTATTTATGAAAATAAAAAATTGTTTATTGGTTACTGTTTCTTTTTACAAACAAGTTAAGCTTGGAACCTCCAAGTATAATAACCATCGTTATTGTAACCAGTAATGTAACATCAATGTGTCATCTGTGACAGTGTTATTACGAGTATAATGTTAGATAAATCATATCAGTATCGAAGTTGATACTATTCTGAAAATCTAGTTGGTCATGATTTGAAATCTAGTTGGCCATGGCGGTGTAGGGAATGCAATCTCGAACCGAGAGAGCGAGAGAGAGATTGGCGATTTGAGATCTCGTGCAAAAAATCTGATTCGAGATTGGGTGTTTCGAGATCTCGACCGTCAGACTTTCGAGATCAAGATTATTTTCGACGAGATCAAGATTTGACAAAGTAATTAAAAATTTGTCTTGTCGATCAAAATTACCTAAATATTCAGTTATACTATTTATTTTTGACAAGCGCCGAGCGACTTACTAAAAAAATGTAGGCAAAAATTGTGAGTATTGTGGGTATGCTACGTCCGTAAGAATCAGGCGAATCTTTTGCACAGAGCGCACTACTGCGCTCATACAGTCAGTTAGAGCCGGAAGCACATAGTAGCATATTGCCTGGATAATACAAACCTGGCCTAAAAAACATTAACTAACACATAATAGTAATAAAACAACTTAAACGGATTAAATCGCGTATATTACTACATTTTAAGTTCCGACCTTTCGTAACCCTTTTCAGCGTTAGTGGTCGCGGGTACCAGCGAGTTGTTTTATTACTATGAGTGATAATCGCGGAAACCGAAGACAATACAACACAAAATATTTCATATGCGTGAACCTTTCAATCTCGTTCGAGATCTCGAAATTGTTAATCGAGATCTCGACCGAGACTGCAGAAATCGAGATTTCCCGTTGACGAGATAGAATCCCGAAAATTTGCTCGAGATCTCGCGAGATCGAGATTGCATTCCCTATCACGGTGCAACGGTGGTCATTCTTAACGTTCCCGTACACATGATTGAGGACTTATAATATGTGTGTAGATAAAATAATGTATGCAACTGTACATAAATAAATCTTAAAACACATCATGAAACTCACCTTCATAAAACCACACTCGTGTTTTGAGACCCCTCATTATGCATCAGTTGTATAAACTATTATTATGTTGAACTAAACTAATTTACTCTTTATACTCGTATTTGTTAAATTAGATAATTTAACCTGATTTACGTACAGTTTGTCAAACTTTTCGGCCGCGACTTCGACTGTCGCGCGACAGAGCATGATCTGTCACTTTCGCTTTGTATTTAATGGAAAAGGATAGGTAGTATTTGTAGTGCGACAAAGACTTTCGCGGCACAGTTGTATTAAAGGTGCAGACGCACCGCAGAAGAGTGCAGTTTCACTTTCTAACACGCAGCAGATTTTTTTTTGTATACATACATACGATACGAGTATAGTAAGAATTATCTAAGGGGTCCGAATGATTGTTCATTCTCTTTACGAGCTCTCGGGACACCTTAAATAATTCGTACTATACCTTGTGTTCCTGAAATAATACGATGATTCATATTGAGAGGAATTTAAAGTCACAGTACACATTTCTGAAAACGCAGCTTAAGACGCCGTCATGACTTGAGCAGTTCAAAATAAACAAAGTCCGAAAGTGTCATTCTTCAGTTCGTTGACTGATGAGGCAATGATTTGCGCGATGATCTCACGCATTCGCAGGTCATCTCCGCGAATAATTATAAACTGAGGATGATTAATGAGCGAACGGCCCTGGCTTAACGAAAACAGAGGTAGGTATAAAACTGTTTCTCAATTGTATTGTGAAAACTTCAATGGGCTTCGCCAGCTATTCTATGCGTACTCCGCCGAATACTGGAGCTTTGTAAGGTTTCGGCAGGGATTTTACCGAAAAAAAAAACAAAATTTACTTACTAAACAGCGTAGTTTTAACTCTGTTTTAAGAAAAAAGAATTTAAGAGAAAAGAAAGAAAGATTTAGAGATTTCGTACAAAATTTACTCTTTCCAAAGGGCTCTGTCGCTGAAAAACGTTTGAGAATCACTGGGCTAGGTGTAATCCCGAAGTGCTAGTGCGTACAGTGGTTTACCGTCATTTCACAAAAAAAATCACAAATGATCGTTTAACAATTAACGATTCACAAACTATTCATTTCACAAACATACCACTTCTCAAAATCCTCAATTTATAAATGATTATTTGACAAATGTACATTTAGCAAATGTAACACTTTGCAAATATATTGAATGTTAAATAATCATTTAACAAATGTTCGATAAATTATTTTATAGAAGCAAGGACCATTAAAACATGAGGACTGTCATTCTCCACACAAAAAGCTGTTCCCCGATATTTAGCTTGGTATAAGAATTATATTATTTACAGTTATTCAACTTTGCAAGCGTGACATAGTATTTAAATGTTAGAATTTATTTATTATTAGCTGTTTACGAACTAAGTATTACTGTACTATGTGTCTTTGTTCAATTATAACATCATTAAATGTTTAGTCTTTTAGCGCCATCTAGTTTTTGCCTGGATATCCCCTTGCGGTCGGGGCACGATCCAAAGTATGGAGGATGATAGTCCTCTTGTTTTAATGGTCCTTGATACAAGTACACAGTACATGTAAAATGTACTCGTAAATTATTTTAAATCCCGGTTTGGGAGGACACTGCGGTGACTTTGGTGCAGAAAATTAGTTACAAAACAGTGTTTCTGATGTCGTTTTACTTTAATGCTCGAAATATGCTTGTATTATGGTCGAAAGATACCTAACCCCCCTCCTCGCTTCGCTCGTCGTCGTACCTAATGGTGACTCTAGAAATATTTTTCTTTATTGGCAGTAAACGGAAGGGTTTCGGTTAATATAATTACATATTTGTACTGTGACTAACAATACGCAAACAACACAAAATACATTTACAATTTTATATATTGCCGTCGTGTCATATCTTGGCTAAACCAAACTATGTATTTTATTAAACGTTATTTTGCCAATAGCTGTAATTAATAAATGAATAATTTGCCAAATAATGATTTGTAATATGAGTTTTTATCAAGTAAATAGTTTATGTAATGAACAATTTCTGAAACGTTATTTTGTGAATCGACTAATTTGTCATTAGTTCATTTGCCAAACGTTGTTTTTAAAATGAATATTAGTGAAACTTTTTTGTGAAATGATTGGTTACCGCGTACAGTGTATGGGGTCTAAGGGTTCTCGAATTGAGAGTTGGAGACCACATATTAAGAGTTGGCCCAGTCATAGCTGTTTTCCTAAAACTTAGGGCGCTGTAAAGCTCACCATAAATGAACCCTGAATTATAATCCTTCAAAAATGTAGGTTTCTATGTAGTTTCTTTTTTTTTTTTTAAATACTTATGTCGAACCAAATAATTATTTAAAAAGAGAAACAGTGAACCGATGGCTCTCGCCCGTCCTTGTCCATCAGATTTCGTAATATTGACACAATAATGATGTCTGTTTACATCACATCCGTTCAAACACGACATTCAAACAAAAGGGCTTTTATAACCTTGTGATTCTGAAAGTGCGTGTTTACTGGATCGTTTGACCGCCTGCCAACGTTTTTGGGTCATGAACGAACGGTTAAGCTCGAGACGGTTTCATTTACCGGTACAGTTGAGTACATTTGAGGTATAACACTTTAAATTATCGCGGTTTGAACACTTCCGAACTAATCCATCTAAACTATTAATCCTATAATTGAGAAATTAACTCTGTCTATGTATCTATAGGCTCTATGCTGCCAACAAACTCGGCAACTTTTGTGCTGCTGGGTTCCCGGACGATCGAGCTGCCGGTACGCCACCAGTAAGCGTATGATGCTACACTTTGTGGCGCGATAAATAAATGATAAAGCATCCGTCACGTTCTGACAAATAGTGTGTGAGAGAGACGGATGCTTTATCATTTATTACGCCATAGTGTGTAGGAGCCTTATTTATTTACCGCTGGACCGATTGTGGTAGAATTTGGTATGCAGAGATCCGGGAAAGGACAAAGAATACTTTTTATTCCGGAAGCGTGTGAAGTTGGGGCGGAAGTTTATATTAGTCTACGATAAGTAAATAATACTACGTCTTAGGGAATCTAACATCAAACATTCCTTGAGGTGATTCGAGTTGGTCGGTTTTCCAATTTCAATACAAACATAAAGAGGGTAATTGTTTGCTACTGCGGCATCAGTAAACTCTGATTTTTTGAGAATTTTCATGTGATTTCGCGCATACAAAATGTATCAAACTATAAAATAAAACATACTTTAAACATAATTGATGCCGTGGAAGCAAACAATGACCCTCTCTATGTTTGTATGGAAAGTTATGATGGTGATTAACGAGTCACCGCGGACGAAGTCGGGGGAAATAGTACATTACACAACTAGGGTGGTAATTCGAAGATCGCAGATATTTGCGGCCCGAGCTGCAAGCGAGGGACGTAAATATGCAATCGAGGGCTTTCTTTATTACCTCTCGTGTTGTGTACATCATTTTATGTCTACATTTGGCCAGAAAGCGGCTTTTTCCATACGAGTAGCATGCGGTAAAAGCCAGGTGTGACATAAAAGATAGTTTCACAAGTCTAACGCGATTATGACCTTTCATTTTCCGACGTTTCGGCACAGTCGCATGTGCCGTAATCGAGAATGACTGATGTTCTATAAAAATGCCAAGAGATATGTCGGTAAAAATATTTATCCACTCGAAGAAATATCAATTCTTTGACATCGGTTTACACCATCTGATAACGATTTAAAACCAAGTTGTCTTGGAGGTATGGTAGAAAAGTTCATTTGATTTTGTTATGAAAATGCTCTATTTCTCCATTATTTACGTCTACTTTCAGCCACAAATGTCAACGTCAGGCACCTCGGAGCGGTTGCGTTTACCCAGGAGAGGAGCGTAAACTTGCAAAAAATAATGGAAAAATATCTAATAGCAGGGCAGTTCTCTCTACAAGGGCAGTTTTAGTTTTAATTCGTAGCATTTTTTATATTAGTAAGTCAACTTGAGGTAATGTTGCCAGATCAGTATGGAGGTGCTAAAGACCTACCAGACGGACGTGAAGTTGAAAACTGGGGATCCACATTCGCATGATAAACAGAAGGCTCATTCTTCTTCTGCCTAGCGATTTTCCGGCCTACTATGTACCAGGGTCCGCTTTCCGACTGAGTCTTCTCCACTTTGCCTAGTCTTCGGCATCCTCATCCTTCGTGAGATTATTGTCCATCATGTTCGCTCTCACGACGTCCAGCCAGCGTTCCTTTTGGGCCTTGTACAAAGAGGTATAGGCAGAATTTTCGACATAGTCTGGGGCACAGCACAAGGCTCATGCACAAATAAAATCAGATTTGCTTTCCTTCCCTGCTATGTTTTAAAGAAAATATGATCGTAAAGAGTCCCAATTTGCCAAGACAGTTTTTATGTATATTCTTATTTTCATCTATGATATAACAATATATGTTGACAGTATTATTTGCTACCAAGCAAATAATAAATTCATATTTTTTTAGTGCTTTACTGAAATATAAAATAGAGTTAAACGACGACATAGATTCTCCTAATCATAATTTATACAAAAACTACTTCGTCTTTGGTCAAAACAAATTAAGCGACATGTGTTTTATACTTGTGATGAACATAGTAGGTCTTCCCCATACAGTTTCATAATGAAGAGCCACATGCTTTTTGTATCCAGGGTCGGACTGGATCTGAAGGGTCCGGATGTGATTTTGATTTAAGGGTTCCCCACAGGCCTGAGATAAGAGTGATGGGATACTATAGGGAACGGAGGGTAGGGCGCCCGCATAAGTAAGGACCCTGTATATGGATATATCCTTAACACTTGCAGCTACTACTTTTGTCCATTGGATCCTCGGACTCTGCGCCCATCACCACTGCAAATTGCTCACTCTGAGAAGGACGCCAGAAAAATGATTTTGAGACTAACTTTTATTGCCCAATGTACCTTTTTTGTATAATTGCAAATTGAATGTCAAAACTAATCAAATGAACCCTAACACGGTGAATTTATCTTGTGTAATTTAGATGATGCTATGCTAGGTCACCTTCCGGCTCCATCGTCAGATCAGCTTCGGTTCATAATAATATTGCATTGTTAACTATACTAAAAACTAAATCATAAATAAACCCTAAACGACAGTGGTTCTAAGAAATTGCTACATAATATTAATGATATATAGTTAATGAATGCTCCTATTTTTTTATTACCATCAGGGCGGCGCCATAAAAACTCGGAGTTAGGTATTATAGATAAATATTATTAGGTATCATTTATACATATAAATAATTAAAATGTAGGTTGTACTCCTCAAACTGAACAACATTTATTCAGCGAAATTTAAAAGTAACTTATTTATTGATATTTAGCATATTTTGAAATTAATTTGAAGGCGCAATGTATTGCGATTTTATTTATGTTTGTAGCGTGACATGCGACGTCAATTAGACTGATGTTAACAAAAGTTTTATTGTTTGAGGAGTAGAATCTACGTTTTAATTATTTGCAGGGCCCACGGTGTATCTACTTGTAAAAAAATACACAAAATCACTAATAATTCTGACACACTCTACGTTACTTACTTTATTTTATAAATTTCATAGACGAGATATCTAGTTCCATTCACTGAAGCGACATCTGGTGAGCAAGTTATTAGCCCTCACTGTGATGTTGTCGTTACGAGCTTCGAAATGGAACGTTAAGGCCCAATTTCCGCTTACGCCCATCCAATCGATGAGGAGCTTGATTATGACGAAAGGCGGCGGTGGGCCTTATCATCCGAGATTTTTTAAATTTATTTAATGAATGATTGAATCAGGCGGACTTTGCGGAAATCCATGTTGATTAAAACAAAAATATTGCTTTACCCCGTTATAATTCCATGAGTATTTTTTCATGCATTCACATGCAAAAAAAAATTGCAAATAAATATAACACACCACCACCAAAAATCCAAAACTCGACACGTGTTTTTAGCCTCTACGAGGCATTGTTTAAATTATTTAATGAACTTTCGAACTTAAGTGATCATGCCATAATGATTAAAGCTCTAAAGGTTTTTTACAGCAACTGTAAAATTTTTAGTAATTTTATAAAACAAACTAACCTGTACAATAACATGTATAACAAGTTTCTGTCAAAAAATGTATTTTTGAGACAGTGCCGTTTTTGTATAATCGCAAGCTGCATGTCAAAAGGCAACACCAATCAAATGAGCTCAAACACGATGTATTTATGTTACTTATGAAATTTAGATGATCCTTTGGCTACCTTTGGGTTCCATCATCTGACCAGGTCTATGTCATAATAATACTGTCTTGTTATCCGATTTACAAATACATGCGAAATTTAACTTTTCAAGATTTAATTTTGAGGTATCAGCGTAATTCGTCCCATTCGTTTTTCGTTCAATTCGTATTTCGTCTTATTCTATAGTCGTCACACATTCTTTATGTATAAAGAATAAAGAATAGTCTTAATAAAGAATGAGTGACGAATATAGAATGAGACGAAATACGAATTGAACGAAAAACGAATGGGACGAATTACGCTGATACCAATTTTGGTTGATTACGGACAAACAGAAACCGGGGCATGTGGAACTAAATAAAACCCTGTAAAAAGTCCTAAATAGTTTTCGGTTTGGAAAAAAATGTCTTTCGGTATAATTTATATTATGGGAAATGATACAATTATGGTATATGAAATTAGGGCAAACGAAGAAAGCCCATATTACGCATCAGGGCTTGTAACCGGTTTATCTTATATGTATGTATTTGAAATTTTACTCGATTACAAAGTTCGCTCGTTCTCTTTTGTGGTCAATATTTGGTGACTTTGACTACCTCTCCCTTTCCACTCAATAGAGTGCGGAAGTGACAAGTCATGGTTTGTCGCGAGACAAGCGAAGTCGATGGAGGAAAAAATCCTGTACAAAATGATAACTTATGGTAATGGTGACTTTTACAAAGGAAACTGTCCTTTATAGTAAAGGCCGCTTAGCTTAAGCCTTGCTTCCATATTGATGATACTACCCTCACCAATCACGACTCACAACTCCTAATAAAAGAATAAACTGCGTTTAATTGAAATTAAGACATTTGCTTATAATGTCGATGTTCACATTTGAAATAGAAATACTCACGAAAAGCTTATATTTTATTTTTATTTTACATAGGTACACCGGATTCCATCGAATGATCTAAAATCGTTTGCTCTAATAAAATCAATTTGGTCGAATTATCTTTTGGTCGAAATTTTATAATAAAATAAACTAAATAATTAGTGTATTAAATATACTGTATTTCAATGAAAAATCATATTAATTACTGTAGTTATTTATTTTTAAGGAATATACATATTTATTTTTACAAAATATTATTCAAGAAAAAAATTATGAAATTAATAATGAAATAATGATCTTTATTCTGTAAGTAAGCCGCAAGGTCAGAGTTTACCGGCTTCACGACTGTATTTGTAAACTAACCGATATACATAGTATGTATATCGGTTAGGTTAGGTTAGTACATTTATAACGATCGTTTTGTAAGTATCTAATACATACTTAACAAAAACGTAAAACACCAAGCCCTAAGGGCCTGTTAATGAATGTTAAATATCTTTGCTAATGACTAAACGTTCAAGATGACAACTACTGGGACAGTGTCGAGCACTCGGACGTTTACCTTAAATGTGTCACCTTATTTCATTGCAAGAAGGTAAAAAAAAAACAAGGAAGGCAGCCCGCCCACCAGGATTGAGTCGTGAAACAGACAATGAATTCATACCCTATCGGCTCCCGTTCGATAAACGTCTATTTATATCGGCCCACTTCGTCACAACGCGGCGTATGCCTTTGAATATTCATAATTACTTGAACTAGAACATTCATAATATGAACAATGTTACATACCGTTGTTGATTCACATTTTAAAATACCTATATCATGGCCAGTCATCAGCCGAAAGACGTGCTGGATATAGAGTTGTGACCACGTACCGAAAAGCATTCACTCCGACCTCGCTCGGGCTCAGCTAAGTTTCTTGCCGGAGTCTTCTTAGCTGGGCTAGGTTTTAGCGAACCGGCAACTAAAACCAATTAGTTCGATTTACACACCCTACACAAGGACAGGTTGATCCGCTTCAACCTTCCCGCTGGTCCGTTGCTCACTTTGAGCAATCAGCGAAACTTCAAAGTGGTCCGGGCCAAGCGACCTGGGGTTCGATCCCAGGCGCCCCGGCCCCCACCTAGTCCGACCCTCTCAAGGTGGTCCGGGCCAAGCGACGTGTTTCGATCCCAGGCGCCCCGACCCCCACCTAGTCTGACCATCTCAAGGTTGTACGGGCCAAGCGACCTGGTTCGATCCCAGGGAACGCCACAACCCCACTTGGTCTGATTTTTGCAACAGTCAGTAAGACTTGCAAGTATGCTTATATAAAAGAAAACCGGAAAGCAGAGCGTGGACAGGAATGACCCGGTAACAGTGGTAACGGTGTTCACTAGGCACGGGTAGCGCAGGTAGTAACAATAATAAGTATCCTGCTATTCAGCAAATAACCTCTAAACATTTTTAAATGCTAAATAAATAAATAATAAATAAATAAATATTAGGGGACAATCTTACACAAATCGAACTAGCCCCATAGTAAGCTCAATAAGGCTTGTGTTATGGATACTAACGACGATATATTTAATAGATACAAATACTTAAATACATAGAAAACATCCATGACTCAGGAACAAATATTCGTGATCATCGCACAAATAAATGCCCTTACCGGGATTCGAACCCAGGACCTCTTGCTTCGTAGGCAGGGTCACTACCAACTAAGCTAAAGCGGTCGTAAATAAAAAATAAGGCAGTATTTAATTTCGATTCAAGAGTATTACCACCCTTTTTGCCCTTAAGAGGCTGACAAGACCTACTTTTGTTGAAATTGATGTTATTTATGCAGTTTTTTAAGAAAAACCATTTGTTCTAGCACATCAAAAAAAATATATGTTAATATTCATCATATTTCGAAGACCGTGGACGGACGCGAAACATAATTTCACGAAATCGGCTCGATAGAAAAAAATTGCAAAGATTGGTCTTAAAATCATCATTAAACGGTTCTATGTCTTTATTTTTTTAACGTATGGGTCTGCAAATAAAAACATGAAGTCAACATATTCATACCTAAACCGCTAACGAGTCACATTTCACAAATAGTCCACACTTTTTTTTATTTCAATTTTTATTTATTATTATCTTCTAAGACCCGGCTGCCCAGAAACAGTGACAGTAGGCTCTCGTTTACTCCGATACAAATAGACAGTGTGCGCTGACGCGCCGTGCTAGACGGACCTATGCTTCTCGTTTGCGCATCGAAAACATCGCAAAAATTTGTTTAACCTTGTGTTAAAAATCTAAAATACTGTATACGTACTTATATAAATCAAAGTTATAATATAAGAAGTGTAAATATTTAGTTAAGTGTGTTAAATGTATGATCACCGCAATAGCCACTGGCCTGTCCAAATGAATACTCATTCAGTTTTACACCTTCATAGCGTTGAAATGTGGACCTTATGTCACTGGATATAAGGTCCACATTTCAACGCTTCTTCAGATGCGGTTTTGGCTACGCCCATCGAGAAACGTTTTGTTTGCATAGATCTATAAAGTTTTGGAGTCGACGGTAATAGTTATGTATTATGGGAGGCATCAATACACGAGTGTGGTTTTAGGAAACGAGCCGAAGCAGGCATGTCTCACTCCGCGATTTTATTTTGACGTAATTATTATTCTTCCTTGCCTAATGCATTAGGCAAGCTCAGGGCTGCGCCCACACCCGGCAGCGCCTGTGTGCGAAACCCTGTGTATGAAGGCCTAAGGTATATGTATGTATGTATGTACGTATGTATGTATGTATGTATGTTTGTATGTGTGTATGTATGTATGTATGTATGTATGTATGTATGTATGTATGTATGTATGTAAGTAAGTATGTATGTATGAATGTATGTATGTATGTAAGTAAGTAAGTAAGTATGTATGTATGTATGCATGTTTGTATGTATGTATGTATGTATGTATGTTTGTATGTATGTATGTATGTATGTTTGTATGTTTGTATGTATGTATGTATGTATGTAAGTAAGTAAGTAAGTATGTATGTATGTATGTATGTTTGTATGTATGTATGTATGTATGTATGTATGTATGTATGTATATTTGTTTGTATGTATGTATGTATGTATGTATGTATGTATTATCATACACCGCACTCCAGGGTAATTTTTCGGGCACGTCAGTTAGTAAGGTTTACAAATTGTAATAAATTGGTCCACGACCGAGTGTTTCCAAAGAAAGTGGAATCCACTCCTTCGAGAGAACCTTGCACGGCTAGGAAAGCAAACCTCAGAGGTGAGTATATTCGGCCACCCTTGGAGTGAGAAAGGTACTGATATTTAATTGAAAGGCGCCAAGCAACTTTCTCCGCAAGCGAATGATATATCTAAATGAAACCAAAAAATACTATACTAAATTGACTTTATTTCTCAGTTGATGAATACAGATGTGATAGACGCACCTTTTATTGTTTTAAGTAAACAGTTTAGTGTAAAGGATTTTAGAGCTCTACGTTACATGAAAGGGTAGGCCTGGAAGCTTCCCGAGTAAAATTATAAGTATTAACAGTAACTAGTGTATGACGTTCTGAAATTTACTAGGTTGATTTCGTTAATACATACAGTTCGGTAGTAGCACTTAACCCTTCCTCATGCGGTAAGGTGGCAAACATGGCAGGCTTGACTCGCCGAGGTTCCGCTGTCTGTCGACTTCACCGCAGAGTTAGAAACAGTGTACTTCGCGATACAGTTGTACAAGAACATCAAGGTCTCGTCCGAAATATGTTCCGGATGCAGGAATTCCAAAAGAAAGAAACTAATGACGTATCTGAGAAACTGTCGTACTAAAAAAAAAAACCCTGTAACCAAAATATTCCCTGATTAATGACTTGGAATTTATGTTATAGAATTTAAATGTAATTTAATAACTTTAGTGTAGTTTAAAACGGTTGAGTAAAGGATAGAAAGCTTACCAGAATTAACTGGGTTTTTCGTAGTGATGTCGGTACCTCCGCATGCGTGGCAACATCTCTTAAAGATAGGAAGTTGAACGGTCAGCTGTGGAAATTAAATTATCACGCATTACGACAAGAATGCAACAAGAAAAGTACGTGACTTACAGAGGACGACGGTATAAAAATGTGGTTACTCACCAAAAGAAATCAATAGGATAGTGGCGTTACGCCATGGTTGTATGAGGCTAAATTAAAGCAAAATCATGGCCCGAGGCTGCAACAAATATCAAATCCACATTAGCGATATAGTTTGGAGACACAACGTAACTTGTTTTTGTTAAAAAAAAACTCACCCATGGTGCCGAAAATGAGATTCCAAAAGTTTAAGGCCTGGAGTTCACCTCATCGCCGAACTTTCGAGACGAATCTAATGGGACATTCCTTATATGATTGGAGTGTAAACAGATTTTTACACCCAGCAACATCGGCTCTCAAAGAATAATATTTTAATTTACCGAATTTAAAATTAAATAGGAATAAGCCCTTAAGGCAGACGAACCATACTCCAAAATTACTTAACTACACTTTTTGACCTTTTATAAAGAAAGAAAACATTAATTTAGTCTTAATTAATGTTAGGGTGTGACCAGGTATCGACTAACTTCTGAATGCAGGACGCGACGTTTCGTTACTGGACCAAAGAGAATTCTACACAACGAATTACTCACTCCATGAACTATGACAAAAAGAAACAGATATACTATCGAATAGCAATTACGAAGTAGTCTTTAGAATTAAAATATTTGGTTTAATAGTTAAAAGTTATTTTGCTTCAATAAAATATTCTGTGACGTATTATGACAGGTATGCATAAGCAGTGGAACGAAACGTAAGAGGTTACATGTCAGTCAATACAATTTGTCAATAACAAATGGATTTCCTTGATTTTGATCAAAATCAGTTTATTAAAGTGTTTAATAGTGTTTAATAATGAAAATAAGTGGAATTGCACGAATGAGTGATGTTCACAATGAGCTAAAAGTATGCCAAAGGCTGTGTGGAATGTTTTTTCTACGCCGGTACCGCGCTGAGATTAAAGGTAAATTTATTACGTATTTGAATGTATTCTAGTTCCAACTATGAATTAAATCGAGAAAGGATGATTACTACTATGTTATTCAATAGGTATCCACCAGAATTCTGCTATTTACGTATGATAAAAATCTAAGTGAAAGTTACTAGCAAAGGCTAGACATTGTATATAAAAATGCCTACTGTTCATAGTCCAAAGTGTTACAGTTCATCTTTAGTTGGGTTAAAAAAATTAAAAATTTTAATTTTTAATTTTTTTTTGATAAAAAGTTACCAAAACAAAATTACTTGAGTTTTAAATAAAGTAGAATAAGGTGGGTAGAGGACTACCAGTAAACTATAAGGAAATGACTATTGAAAAGCCATATTATAAACTATTATACCTATGGATGCATTAACGAATGCTAATCATAACTAAGGGAAAGCATGCAAGAGTGAATTAAGAGTATTCTCTTCTAGAACTATTTTTTTTTTACAACTATGGTATATATTATATATTCAGTTTAATATTTATGCAGTTTATCATCTATGTTTTTACTCATTAGGTGTTTACTAACTATGCCGGCGTTTAAAACTAATGGATCGATCCCTAAAACTACTGAGTTCCTATATTTAGGTTTTATTCTAACATGCTATTACTAAAAAATGGCATTGTGCTTTTCCTTTATTAAAGCATGCCTTTCTATTTACAGACGAGGTAGCCTGAAGAAAAGCTAGCTTAACAAGCGAATTCTCCAAGACTAGATCTCTACACTGAATTACCATTCTTCGTGTGAAGACATATGGTTAACTGGAAGAAAAGGTTTTCTACAAGTCCTTCTTTCAGTGTGGTTCCCTTTACAGTAGTGTTAACTATGACTAGTTGTCTAGTTTTCACTTAAAGGGTTTGTTTAATAGGAAAGTGTATCGCCCGAAAGCAGATATTTTGGTATTGGCCAATTGAATATCTTGTCCTTATTAGGACAAAAAATGTAAGTGAAAGATTTTATTGCTCGAGAGGAGCAAATATTTAAGAATTAAATAAGTAAGGATTTTGTCTTTATTAGGACAAAAGAATGAGAGTGAACAGTCCGATCGCTACTGAACACAATTCAGATAAAAGATAAGAGACGATATGTCACACAGCGGCAAAGTCGCAAAACATCCTTAAGCAGGAGCGGCTTCTCCTGGACGGACTATATCCTTTATGTGGAAGTTACCTAAGAGTTTACCTCCTAAAGATTTTAAGGTATAGACCAGTGGTCCTAGTTTTTTGTGTATAACACATTTTTCATAACGAGGTCCTAATTTTGCCGAGAAATGTTTGGCAGCATTGGACAAATGGAAACACTTCTTGTAAACAAATTGGCCTTCTTCTAATTCTACAGGACGTTTCCTGAGGTTATAATACCTAGCATTACGTTCATGCGAAGCGTGAAGTGAGTTACGCACCTTTTGAAACACAGTTTTAAGCTCTTTAAGTTTGTCAACGAAATTCAAAGTACTACTTAGGTAGAGAGCTTTCTGATCAACAGGGCCGTCATCATTATATAAAGAACCATCCAGCACCATTTCGCGACCGTGAGTTAGAAAGTAAGGGGTATGCTTAGTGCCTTCATGCGTGGCTGTATTGAGAGCACACTGGATTTCGGCTACATACTTATCCCAGGTCCTGTGATCGGAACGTACATACGAAGCTATTGTACGAACCAATTCACGGTTTACACGCTCGGTTTGACAAACTTGCGGGTGATATCTAGGATTATAGAATAGGTGAGGGACACTGTATTTAAGAATAAGGTCTCTGAAAGCTTTTGAAGTGAATTGAACTCCATTATCACAATGAATATATTTAGGTACTCCATGAACAAGAAAGATTCCTTTTTCCATACACTTAACTATCGCATTGGCAGTTATCGTGCGCAGTGGAAATAAAGTAACATACTTACTGAAATAGTCAGTACACACAAAGAGGTATTGGTTTCTCAAATAAGAAGGAGGGAATGGACCGAGAATGTCACAGGAAATTGCTTCGCCTGGTGACGATACACGTCTGGGATTACCCATGTAACCAGGTCGAGCTAGATTTACTGGTTTATAAGTTTTACAAATTTCACAAGAATCTACATAGTCCTTGACATCTCGAAAGAGAGTTGGCCAGTAATAGAAACTAGCTATTTTAGAGTGCGTCTTGGCCACGCCAAAATGACCAGCAGTAACATCATCATGGTACTTGGAAAGAATATCCTTCCGCTCCTCATAAGGTAGTACCAACTTCCAGTCGAATTGATCTGTTAGTCGATACTTGTTCTTAGAGTAACGAAATAGTTTATCATTTTCAATTTTAAAGTTAGGATAGAGAGTTGGTTTCTCAGAAACATTTTTATATAAGTCCAAATACCAAGGATCTTGAATAGAGTCATCGTCTATTGCACTAATTTGGATACGAGATAGACAGTCAGGTATAATGTGTTCCTTCCCTTTTCGATGAATGATCTCAAAACTAAATTGACTCAATCTGCAGGCCCATCTGTTCAGACGACCAGTAGGATTTTTTAAGTTAGCGAACCACTTCAAGGACGCGTGATCAGTGACAATATAGCACTTCCTACACTCTACATACGCACGGTACTGTTCTAAGGCGTAAATTACACTTAAAAGTTCGCGCTCCGTGGCTCCGTAGTTAGATTCCGCTTTATTAAGCGTACGGCTACAATAGGCAATTGGGTGGTCGACTCCATCATGCTTTTGAGTTAGAACTGCTCCGATGGCATAGGAAGAGGCGTCTGTATGTATATAGAAGGGTTCTTTAAAGTTGGGACACTTCAGAATAGGTGCCGAGATAAGGGCAGATTTGAGTAAGTTGAAAGATTCGTCAGCTTCATCAGACCATACGAATTTTACTTTCTTGCTCGTTAAGCGAGACAAAGGTCGTGCTATTTTAGAAAAGTTATTAATAAATCGTCTGTACCAACCGCACATTCCTAGAAAACGCTTGATACCTCTGGCATCTTCAGGAATGGGAAAATTTAGAATTACCTCCACCTTAGAAGGGTCAGTACGAAGACCGTATCTGTCTACCAAGTATCCGAGATATTTGAGTTCGCTGCGACAGAATAAAGATTTTTTCATGTTAATAGTAAGGTTTGCAGCCTTAAGCTTTTCAAAAACCGCTTTGAGTAGACGTAGATGTTCACTAAAATCAGAAGTACAGATGATAATATCATCTACATAACAAAATACCTTATTATCAAATTCTGCGGTAAAAAGGTTGTCCATTAGACGTTGCATAGTGGCACTAGCACCAACTAAGCCGAAGCACATTCGATTATAATGGAAAAGACCTTTACCAGGTACTGTAAAACTAGTTTTCTCTTTAGAATCCGTACTAAGTGGAATTTGATGATAAGCTGCGCTTAAATCAAGAGATGTTAAGTATTTAGCTTCCCGTAAATTGTCTAAAATATAGTTTACATAAGGTAGAGGATAAGCATCTGCCTTGGAGACCGAGTTTACTTTACGGCTGTCCAAGCATAGTCTCATGTCACCGTTAGGCTTTTCCACCATCACAACAGGTGAGTTCCAGGGAGAGTGTGAAGGTTCTACGATGCCTGCTTGCAACATGCGATCTACTTCCTTTTCCAAAGCGATCTGCTTATCTGGACTTAAACGATAGTATTTCTGTTTAATGGGAGAGGCATCTCCAGTATTTATAATATGTTCAATTAGATGAGTTTTGCCTAAACCAACTTTTTCAGTATCTATTTGATCAAAGAGTGATTTTACCTTTTCTAATTCAGACTGTTGGTTTGACGTTAAAGATTCTAAATTGTGTAAACCACTTTCAGAAGGAACAGCCGAGAGACTGTCTAAGTTTTTATCAGTAGTAGAGTTTGAAATTAAATTAGGAACTAATTTAAATGTTTTCCAGAAGTCTAATCCGAGGATAATTGGAGTTGAAATTTCAGGTTGAATATTGAAATGTATAAGCTGTACGGTATTGTCATAACGAACTGGTACAGTCATATATTCAGAACATACTAGCTGTTGGCCGTTAGCTACACGAATCCTAACAGGAGTTTTATGATTGTTAATAGGTATGCCAGCAGAAGCTAAAACCAGGTGGCTATTGGCTCCTAAAAACGAGGAACAAGCTCCACTATCTAACATAGCTTTAACCTGTAAGCCTAATACGTCTAGAAGTATATAAAGTCTATTATCTCCCCGTGGAGGATTAAAATAAATTGTCTTTTCTGCTTGTAAGGGAGCAGAAGGTAAAGTAGATGTTTTGTTAGAAAAGACAAGGCTATCTAGTTTTTTGGAACAGAGGAACATTTAGTACAATCGGGGGTGCGTACTCCTTTTTCACCACACCTGAAACACACAATCTCTCTGGACGTTTTACAGAAACCAGTAGAATGGTTTGTCATGCCACAACGGAAACATGACTTTTTAGTAGTAACCGGGGCTACGGAAGCTACAAAGTGTCGAGATGGAGGTTTATCCTGTGTCCTAAATGGATTTTTATTACGCTCGTGATAGTCACGGGTCTGAGCGGTATACTTCTCACTAGATCTCGAGGAACCAGGTTCACAGAATTGTTTTGCCTTGACTTGAGCTAATTCAATGCGTTTACAAAGAGATTTCAATTGTTCAATCGTTGTAATGTCTTGCAGAGCAAGATCCCTTGAATATTCAGGTCGAATGTTCCTACTAAGAATGTCCAATTTTTCAGATTCAGGAATGTCCTTACTAAGACGTTCAAACATCCCTAATACCGTCGAAACGAAAAACACAATAGTTTCAGATTTTGCTTGGGTCCGAGAACGTATCTCCTTTAATAAGAGGTGATCCAGATCAGGTATATCGAAGTCGTCCTTAAGAGCTGCTACGACTCCCTTATACGAGGTAAATTTAGAGCGATTCGCGCGGAACCACGACAAAGCAGGTCCTTCAAGTATCTCGGGAAAACCACGCAAAATCTGTGCTTCGGAAAGATTCCTAGCTAAACGAAGTTCTTCGAGACGTGCCACAAAAGTACGGGCACATGTGTCACCTTTAAATTTTAAGTTAAGAGAATTTATATTAAAAGTCTTTTCCGGTGTGTATATCACTTTCTTAATAACACGAGTTTCAGTTTGAACTGAGTCTTGATCATCGTCTGATCCAGACGGTGAAGAAACATTTTCTTGAATTTTTGTCAACATGGTTACAATTCTACCTTTAAGAGAACAAACTTCCTCAGATCTATCACCAAGACGAGTAAGACGGCACAGAAGGTAACGACAACGTGAGCTTAACCGATCCGCTGCAGCATCTGAAAGATCATCCTCAGCCTTCTGTTCGAGTTCCGTAACCTTACGTTGACATAACTCTACCTCCGAGGTAACATCGCTTGGTACTAATTCCGGGACCAGTAAACTACCCCTTTGAACCAGCTTTGAAGTTTGTTTGAGAGCCTCACACAGACTAGTACGACGAGAGAGAGGATTGATGGGAAGTTTCCTTATCGAAAGTTCATGAGTTATTTCGTCTTTGTGTAGGTGTGTTAATTTACAACCAGCCTCTTCGAAGTCCATGTTGAAAGAAAAAAACCAAAAGTGTTTTCAAAGAACAAGTGTGTAGTCAGTTTAATGAACAAAGTGTGTCAATATGTTTAAAAGTTAAATTATTATTGTTATTTTTAAATTCCAAATCACTTTACAATATCGGTGAACAAGCACGGTTACCTTAAAGAAGTATTTTGTAAGTCCGGTGATAAAATGACACAGTATGTGTAAACAGAAGTAAGTATTAACAGTTTAAATCACTATGTGTTGAAATATAAACCAAGATTTATTTAGTTTATTAGCTAAAAATACTTTAGTTTATCTTAAGATGACTGTACGCCAGGTATTTATAGTTTTATATGTTCAAGGCTTTTAAGAAGTCTTAAGTTTGTAAGCTCAAAATCCTAAATAATTTTAAATTTACAAACCCAAAGCTAAAAGTAGTTTTATATGTGTATGTATTAACACTTTAAGTCAGTATGTGTTGAAATATAAACAAACATTCATTTAGTTTATTAGCTAAAAAAATAGTTTTTAGTTTATTTTAAGATGACTGTACGTCAGGTGGTGTATAGTTTTATATGCTCAAGGCTTTTAAGAAGTCTTAAGTTTGTAAGCTTAAAATCCTAAATAATTTTAAATTTACAAACCTAAAGCTTAAAGTATAAAATTTTTTTTAATGTGTGTGTGCCCAAGGCTTTAAGAAGTCTTAAGATTGTAAGCCTAAATCATCAAATAGTTTTAGGGTTACAAACCTAAAGCTTTGAATAGTTTTTAAGAATTAAAGTGTAAGTTTTAATAAACACTTCTTAAAAATAAACTTGACCTATTGAATTTGCATGACCGTTCCTTAATTAAAGTTTTAAATTTATACTATCATCTAAATATATCATTCTCCAAGGCCAAACGTTGGGCATCGCCACTGTAATAAATTGGTCCACGACCGAGTGTTTCCAAAGAAAGTGGAATCCACTCCTTCGAGAGAACCTTGCACGGCTAGGAAAGCAAACCTCAGAGGTGAGTATATTCGGCCACCCTTGGAGTGAGAAAGGTACTGATATTTAATTGAAAGGCGCCAAGCAACTTTCTCCGCAAGCGAATGATATATCTAAATGAAACCAAAAAATACTATACTAAATTGACTTTATTTCTCAGTTGATGAATACAGATGTGATAGACGCACCTTTTATTGTTTTAAGTAAACAGTTTAGTGTAAAGGATTTTAGAGCTCTACGTTACATGAAAGGGTAGGCCTGGAAGCTTCCCGAGTAAAATTATAAGTATTAACAGTAACTAGTGTATGACGTTCTGAAATTTACTAGGTTGATTTCGTTAATACATACAGTTCGGTAGTAGCACTTAACCCTTCCTCATGCGGTAAGGTGGCAAACATGGCAGGCTTGACTCGCCGAGGTTCCGCTGTCTGTCGACTTCACCGCAGAGTTAGAAACAGTGTACTTCGCGATACAGTTGTACAAGAACATCAAGGTCTCGTCCGAAATATGTTCCGGATGCAGGAATTCCAAAAGAAAGAAACTAATGACGTATCTGAGAAACTGTCGTACTAAAAAAAAAAACCCTGTAACCAAAATATTCCCTGATTAATGACTTGGAATTTATGTTATAGAATTTAAATGTAATTTAATAACTTTAGTGTAGTTTAAAACGGTTGAGTAAAGGATAGAAAGCTTACCAGAATTAACTGGGTTTTTCGTAGTGATGTCGGTACCTCCGCATGCGTGGCAACATCTCTTAAAGATAGGAAGTTGAACGGTCAGCTGTGGAAATTAAATTATCACGCATTACGACAAGAATGCAACAAGAAAAGTACGTGACTTACAGAGGACGACGGTATAAAAATGTGGTTACTCACCAAAAGAAATCAATAGGATAGTGGCGTTACGCCATGGTTGTATGAGGCTAAATTAAAGCAAAATCATGGCCCGAGGCTGCAACAAATATCAAATCCACATTAGCGATATAGTTTGGAGACACAACGTAACTTGTTTTTGTTAAAAAAAAACTCACCCATGGTGCCGAAAATGAGATTCCAAAAGTTTAAGGCCTGGAGTTCACCTCATCGCCGAACTTTCGAGACGAATCTAATGGGACATTCCTTATATGATTGGAGTGTAAACAGATTTTTACACCCAGCAACATCGGCTCTCAAAGAATAATATTTTAATTTACCGAATTTAAAATTAAATAGGAATAAGCCCTTAAGGCAGACGAACCATACTCCAAAATTACTTAACTACACTTTTTGACCTTTTATAAAGAAAGAAAACATTAATTTAGTCTTAATTAATGTTAGGGTGTGACCAGGTATCGACTAACTTCTGAATGCAGGACGCGACGTTTCGTTACTGGACCAAAGAGAATTCTACACAACGAATTACTCACTCCATGAACTATGACAAAAAGAAACAGATATACTATCGAATAGCAATTACGAAGTAGTCTTTAGAATTAAAATATTTGGTTTAATAGTTAAAAGTTATTTTGCTTCAATAAAATATTCTGTGACGTATTATGACAGGTATGCATAAGCAGTGGAACGAAACGTAAGAGGTTACATGTCAGTCAATACAATTTGTCAATAACAAATGGATTTCCTTGATTTTGATCAAAATCAGTTTATTAAAGTGTTTAATAGTGTTTAATAATGAAAATAAGTGGAATTGCACGAATGAGTGATGTTTAGGGCTTGCAAAATCGGTCGAATTTCCAATTCCGGAATTGGGTTCGATTTTTACCTTCAATTCCGGAATTCCGGAACTGGTTCCGGAATTTAATCGTTTAGTTTTCCAGTATGAGAAATTGGATTAAAATATATTTAAATAAGAATCAGCGCTCAGAATACAATCAACAAATACGTATATAGTATTCCAAGTACAACACTTGAGGCATAATTGTTTAAAAAATTTCAAATAAATGCAAGAAAATAGCAATTAATTTATCACCGTATTATTAACTATCACAAATCCTGTAATTCGACATCAAGTAATTAGGGTGGCCCTTATTTCGTCGTTTTTAGGGTTACGTAACTCAAAAGTAAAAAACGGAAGCCTTATAGAATCACTTTGTCGTCCGTCTGTCTGTCAAGACCCTTTATCTCAGGAACGCGTGAAGGTATCGAGTTGACAATAAAACCATATACTCAGATCTATAGTCCTTTAAATCTGTGAAAATACAAACTTCTAAGTTAACGAAAAAAAAAAGATAAGGCCGCTTATGCCACAAACGACACTCTCAAGGGAATTAAAATTTATGGGTTCTTTCCGTTGATCTAGAACTATGAAGCAATGTATGATAAAGCTATGTATGATAGCAAGTATTATAGTCTTATGCTACAAGTATAGGGAAAAATTTGAAAACTACACTTGCAATTAAATTATTAACAAAATATAATCTTTTCATTTAAAATATTTGTACGGAACCCTCGATGGGCGACTTATCCGGTTGTAGGACATCCTTTCGTGGTGTACTACTAAATTATAAAACATTCCTTTTTTTTTTTTTATTTAAGGTCTACAAACTGGATGATACAAATTAACTGTAATAACAAATGGATAGCTCACTTAAGACACTTTTCGTACACCCTAAAACAGTAGACACAACATGCCTAGTAAATAAACAATAAACAGTGCAGTTATTTTGCAATCTATGAAAGATTGCATATTATAAATACATATATCAAAAAGAAAGTTACACAGAGAGAAAAATACAATCAATTAAAAAAAAGAAACAATAAGAAAGTCTATTACATTATATTCCTGTTTTTATTTAAGTTTTAGAGAGTTCTTAAGGAAAGTTTGGAAAAAACCCTCTTAAGGTTTTATCAGGCCGGCGTTGCTGGAAATGTTATTGCGACCTTCTCCAGTGCCAAGGATTTTTTTTATAAATATTAAGGCATTATTCAATACTTAAAACAATACTTTATTGTGTCGGACGCATAACGCATATGATACGAAGACTGGGCAAGAAGATAATTAGCGTTCGTCTATTTTATAACGACGTAATTTTGTAAAATAACCGTCTTAATTGTCTCTATTACACTGGTTTCAATTCCGGAATTTTAAGTACATGAATTCCGGAACTGTAACATCGGAAAAATCGGCCGGAATTCCGGAATTTCCGAATTCCGGAATTCCGGAATGCAAGCCCTAGTGATGTTCACAATGAGCTAAAAGTATGCCAAAGGCTGTGTGGAATGTTTTTTCTACGCCGGTACCGCGCTGAGATTAAAGGTAAATTTATTACGTATTTGAATGTATTCTAGTTCCAACTATGAATTAAATCGAGAAAGGATGATTACTACTATGTTATTCAATAGGTATCCACCAGAATTCTGCTATTTACGTATGATAAAAATCTAAGTGAAAGTTACTAGCAAAGGCTAGACATTGTATATAAAAATGCCTACTGTTCATAGTCCAAAGTGTTACAAAATAAACCAATCAATTTTCGATTTGACAGTATAAGGTAAGGTATTTGTACTAAGTATTTATTATATTGTATATTATATTCAATCTCATTTAATTTAATTACCTACGTAACATACATTATCATTAGCTACTAAAGGTACTCGGAGTTGCATGGTACATATCTGGGGGCACGGCAGTGGCCCCGCCAAGTCCAGCGCGAAGCAAACACTGCCGTACCATCCTTTACTGGAACCATTTCGCCCCATTTTCAGGCCCCTATTTGAGAACCTCAAGATAAGACCAGAACGCAGAAATTTTCGTCATCCAGTAAGCTATAATCACATACTTAAAATCCAAAATTTCAAGTCTGTAGGTCATTTAGTTCCGAAGTTAAGCGAAAGCAAAGTTTCGCATTTACGACAGACACTCACTGACTCATGATCATCAGAATAGAACTAGTACTTCCCATAAACTCAGAGAGCTGAAATTTTAAACATAGTTAGTTTTTAGCCTATCAAGTCCTAAAAAACCTCCAAATATTGCAACTGCACACATAAGTTTGTAATCCTATACAAATACATGCGATTACAAAGTTTCTTTGTTGACTTGTACCTACTATAACGAATAAAGAATGTTCAACGGCCAAGTCACACAACATTAAGTATAATAATAAAGAAATCGCAGTAAGGTACCTTAAACTTGACACGATTTTGTCTAGATTTCATTACTTTTTAGAGATAAACAAGCAGCTCTATCGAGACTTGGCTAGTTTTTTACAGAATGTTTTTGATGGGATACCAGGTTACGGATACTAAGTATAAATACCTTATACTGTCAAATCGAAAATCGATTGATTTATATGTAAACCTTACCTTACCTTTATGTTTTCTCGATGACCTTACATTGCAGGTCATCAAGAAAAACATAAAGGAAGTGCTGTATATTTTAATTCAATATAATCGTATTACTACTTACAAAAATACTGTATTTTTTTCTAATAAATCTTAACTACTTATATTACATATCCAAAATTCGGTATCCCCTTATTTGGTATAAAACCAATCCGTATAAAATCACTTCGTCGAAATTCATTTCGGATAATTATTCATTTCGTATAAATTCAGATGGCATAAAAATTAAAGTGTATAATTACATTTCGTATAAAATTCAAATGCTCTAAAGTCATCTTGTATAATTTCGTATGATATAACATTCATTTGATCGAAACGTTATTTGTTATAAGTATTATAAGGTATAACATTCATTTGCTCGAAACGTTATTTGTTATAAGTATTATAAGGTATAACATTCACGGGGTATAACTGTTAAAAGCTCTAATTTTTGTAAACCCTTAATATTATTGAAATATGAGGCCCAGGTTTCACTGTAATGTATACAGGATGTCACTGTGATATATACAAAATGTCATTGTGATATATACAGGGTGCCATTGTGTTATATACAGGGTGTCACTGTGATAGATACAGGATGTCACTGTCAGCAGAGAAAACATGTCTGTAAGCAGTTTAATTGAGATATACAGGGTGTCACTGTGATAGATACAGGATGTCACTGTGATATATACAGAGTGTCACTGTGTTAACTACAAGGTGTCACTGTAATGTATACAGGGTGTCACTGTGATATATATAGAATGTAATTGTAATATAAACAGGGTGCAATTGTGTTATATACAGGGTGTCACTGTGATATATATAGAATGTAATTGTGATATAAACAGGGTGCAATTGTGTTATATACAGGGTGTCACTGTGATAGATACAGGGTGTCACTGTGATAGATACAGGATGTCACTGTGATATATACAGAGTGTCACTGTGTTATATACAGGGTGTCACTGTAATGTATTTTAAGTAATATTTGGTGTAATGTATATTTCAAAATATATCGCAGCTTAGTCATAATCTAGTCATATATATTTTTCCAAGTTCACATTTTTAAGCAATAAGCTTTTCCAAATTATACTGCTGTTTATGAATGACCCTAAAAACGAAACAGCTCCCAAAAATAGGTAGGTTAGGGTTATTTTTTTTGATGACCCTAAAAACGAAACGGCTCCCAAAAATAGGTAGGTTAGGGTTATTTTTTTTGATGACCCTAAAAACGAAACGGCTCCCAAAATAGGTAGGTTAGGGTTATTTTTTTTTTGATGACCCTAAAAACGAAACAGCTCCCAAAAATAGGTAGGTTAGGGTTATTTTTTTTGATGACCCTAAAAACGAAACGGCTCCCAAAAATAGGTAGGTTAGGGTTATTTTCTTTGATGACCCTAAAAACGAAACGGCTCCCAAAATAGGTAGGTTAGGGTTATTTTTTTTATGACCCTAAAAACGAAACGGCTCCCAAAAATAGCTAGGTTAGGGTTATTTTTTTTTGATGACCCTAAAAACAAAACGGCTCCCAAAATAGGTAGGTTAGGGTTATTTTTTTTAATGGCCTTAAAAACGAAACGGCTCCCAAAAATAGGTAGGATAGGGTTATTTGTTTTGATGACCCTAAAAACGAAACGGCTCCCAAAAATATGTAGGTTAGGGCTATTCTTTTTGATGACCCTAAAAACGAAACGGTTCCAAAAATAGGTAGGTTAGGGTTATTTTTTTTGATGACCCTATAACGAAACGGCTCCCAAAAATAGGTAGGTTAGGGTTATTTTTTTTGATGACCCTAAAAACGAAACGGCTCCCAAAATAGGTAGGTTAGGGTTATTTTTTTTTATGACCCTAAAAACGAAACGGCTCCCAAAAATAGGTAGGTTAGGGTTATTTTTTTTTGATGACCCTAAAAACAAAACTGCTCCCAAAATAGGTAGGTTAGGGTTATTTTTTTTGATGACCCTAAAAACGAAACATATAACACAGTGACACCCTGTATATAACACAGTGACACCCTGTATATAACACAGTGACACCCTGTATAAGCCCTGTATATGGAGCAGCCTGTATATGCTTTGATACGCAAGGGCGAAGGGGCTGCTCTTCCCGCAGCGGCGGAGCAGTTGCGGAGCCCGACCGACTGTTTTGTATACATTGTGACGATTAGATATTTTGAATGTTCTACGTTTTAAATATACGATCAAGTAATTGTTATACAAAATGAAAATTATGCGTAATAATTTTATACATCTTAAATGTTATGCATAATGATTTTATACATTTTGAATGTTAGACATATTGAAGAATAGAGATTTCGTATTTAGAGCTTTTAAATGTTATACAAAATGAATTTTAACCGAAATGAATGATTATACGAAGTGATTTTATACGTTTTGAATTTATACGTTTTGATTTTATACCATTTAGTTTTATACGAAATAAGGTAGACCCCCAAAATTCATTAAATGTGTTTGAAAGTTTTCATTACTTATTTACGTATTACATATCCAAATTTCATTCTATCTGTTCACGCTTTAATTATGAAAATAAATTAAAAACCAACTATATTATTTTAACGACGCCCTGTCTATTTTATTCTGCGCTCTATGGGAAACCTACAGGAGTTTAACGCCATCTACCGGCAGGCGTGTTTATTTCGATCGCGATCGCAAGCCGAATGCAAACAGTTACGCTTCTCGCCGCTCACTTGTGAATAGCGCTGGGAGCAATTAGGCGGGGCTAGGGGATGGGCCAAAATCCTGAATCCTCAAGGGCATTTTGCTGTTGACAGCGTCTTAAATGAAATCTAGTGGACAATATTGATGCTGAAATATTTATTTTGGTCAGCATTGTGCATATGCACACGGCGTATTTTAAACGCGCCGTCTAAAACGCGCGTTTCGTAGCATTTATTAGCTATATATTTTAGGGTGTAACACCCCGTCCAGGTGCTCTCGTGCGCTTCCATACTCGCGCGTAAAACGCGTGCAACGCGCCGGACTCTCAACTCGCTCGTCTTACGCGCGAGCGCCGCGCGAGCGGAGATACTCTGGCGCCATTGGAGAGTTCAGTAGTATGTGCGTGTCCGTGGCGAGTGGACGTATTTTGTTTGAAATTTGTCACTTTATCTGACTCCATGTTTATAGCTGGCTGAATCCGTCCGCCGCACATCGCGCGTAGTAACGCGCGTAAAACGCCTCATCTGGATGCAACCGAAATTAAAGCGCGCGAGTGCCCTCGCGCGCAAAGCGCTCTGTCTGGACAGGGCCTTAAAGTGACAGCGCTACGAAACGCGCGTCGACGGCGCGTTTAAAATACGCCGTGTGCGTAGGCCTTATTTCCGCAAGGTTTTTCCTAAAGTTTGATGCCACTGATAATAATCCAATTACACTAGTAATGTTAACGCCTTATACTCGTATATGTGCAGATAAACGTATATGTAGTACATGAATTGATGTTTTAAGGGTATCAGACTTCGTGATGTAACGAAGCCTAGTTTGGGGAAGCCCCGCATATAGGTCTAGCTACTTTAGGTAGGTACTGACACAACTTGGTCAGCAACAGCATATCGCATTACATAAATGTTTACTCAATGCTTACATAAAATATGCAAATAGGTGAAAAAAGTCGTAAATAGGTAGAAAATTTTATTTATAATGTTCTCTACACGGTCAAGTTGGAAGAAGTAAAGCACGTAATTTTATTCATTTTCAGTCAACAGAAATATATTTTATTTGTTTTTATCATGTATTTTTAAAATAAAAAAATAATTGACTTGGGGCAGTATTCTTTATTAATATTTTAAGATTTTTTTCTATACATACATTGATACACCCTAATACATAATACCGTCTTATACTACAAGTATAGAGAAAAATCAGAAAACTATACATTTGTGATTAAATCATAAAAAATATAGTCCTTATTTGAAGTATTTGTTCGGAACCCTCGATGAGCGAGTCCGACTCGCACTTGTCTTGGTTTTATTTTATTGTATCGCGCCAAATTATTAATGCATTTTATATCCTGAAAACTATGAAGGCATATTGTAGAAAATATTGTCATTGCTGGTATGACTCGCGTTTCGTACTTTATTATGACGTAAATAAAATAGCGCACTAATAAAATTCATTACAAGAGGTACATAACGTACCCAAAATAATTAAAAGCGAAAGATATTTTCAAGTCAATCTTTGGGTGTCTGAATTAACGCAAAAAATAACTGAAATAGTTGACGGTGTACATTCCTGCTGTAATAAGATCTTATAGCTAAAAAGTGATAAATATCTTCCAGATAATCTTTGGGTAGGTTATATTTTTACGCGGGCTATTATTCTGCAACAGATATGCGTCTATTTTGCGTGGAACCTTTGGGGAGCAGAATTGACACAGAAAATGAGCCTAAATAAGTAAGTGGAGTAATTATACTAAGCAAAATAATTTAATCGTGATTGAAATTTACTTTGCATTGGAGGGTTTATCTGTGGAACTCGCTCAACCGAGTGATAGTCACGTATTATTTATTTTACCTTCAGACCTTTTCATTAAGTTGATATCCATAATCCATGGGTTACTTGTGTAATGAAAACTCCGTTTCAATAGTAATATAGTTATACATATAGCTAGAGCTAGACCGTCGTAAAAGGGCATTAATCCGATCGTTTCTAATGCCGTTTATATTGCTAAAACTTCGGGAGAGTAAGACGGCAATCGGACGTTTAAGGTGATTTGAGTCGGGTGGTTTTCCATACAAATATTATTTCCTTCCACTGCATCAATTATATTTAATAGTAGTTTTATTTTATAGCTTGATACATTTTGTTTGCACGAAATGACATTACAAGTCTCAAAAAACCTTTAAGGACGTTTAAGGCCGCTGCCATCTATCAGCATCTTTGGAAACTAAACGAATACTAAAATTATTTAGGGGAAGGGGGGGTGAAATCGGATAGCGGGTCAAACCAGATAGCATGCTATTTCACATTTCTTTGATCGCTGACACGCTCACACGCACTAAAAAGCACGAGCCGCGGCCGCTCATTGAGCGTGCAGATGGCGGCCGGTGAAGAGCGTTTCGTTGTGTCGTGTTTAGGAAAAAATATAAATCAAGGCAATTAATGTAATATTCTAACTTGTTTTATCTTGCATCAGATAACTATTAGCTTGATAACAGACATGTTAATATTTTTCTTCAATACAGTAACTATTAATGTAACGATTAAGGATATTTTTTCTGACTTTGACCGTTAAATTATTGCGTCATATTTTAAGTAGAAAAATCAACGCGTCGGGGTACAAGCAGACGGGGTGAATTCGGGTATCCTTTTTATATATTATTCGGGTATCTTGGTTTGCCTGAAATGGGCCCACGAAGGTTGCACCGGGTGCACTGCCCAAGAATTATTGTTTTTTGTATGCGATGAATGCAAATAAGTAGTATCCGTTTTCACCCCACAATGATATTTTGCGGTATCTGGTTTTACCCTCATATAAGGGGTGAAATCTGTTAGGTAAAACTTACTAATTTCCTTTCTTGGGAATGGATGGAAACAATGTCGCAATTTGGTAACTATTATAATCCTCGATACAATGTAATACAACAGATTTTTGTATCCAATCGTTATTAAAAATCCCTTGACCGCTTGCCTGTCACTCGGTTGTCTAACTCGAATGGCCGTTCGGATACCGCGCTTATCGTTTCGGATACCGGTTAAACAGAAAACAAATGGTCAATCATGTTAAGTTAGACATTATTTTATATATTTATACAAATTTTATTTTAAGAAGTATGTATTAACAAAAACTTAAACTTATATTCCTAACAGGCGGCCGTCCTTCTAACAGGAATGACCCCATTCCCAGTCGGCCATTCGAGCATAACTTGTATGTCCTCATACACTAAAATATTACAAAAGAAACAATTAAGTTTGTTATTACTTATTGCTAAAGCAGTCTCGCTTTGTTATAAATGAAAAGTATAATAAAAAAATGATCATAAATCTGATTTTGAATCGTAAAACTAAATGTTATATTAAATGCAACAACTAGGTATGTAGATGAATATCTGCCGCAATAGTGCCAGTAGCTAGTATGGCAGTTAATTAGTTGGTTCTTCTAAAGCGACTTGCAAGTGTGTGGTTGGTGCCAAGTTCTTCTGTCAGGGACTCGGCGCCCACGGAGTTGACAAACACATCTGCAAAATGAGTCTTCTTAAAATACACGATTAAATGAACTGCAAGTTTCCATTACGTTGTGAATTCCAATCATAAGTTCTATTTGAAAAGTCTAAGACTTGCTTAGGTATGTTATATGCTTTCTTTATACATATTATGTAGCTATATACATGTTTAAAAATGATAATATTGTATAGTACAATATATAAAACGATGACTACTCTGAATCATTAGTAGTAAAATTACTTATTTTAGGGTGAGTACCGCTTGTGCTTCGGCCGTCCTTAACGGGACACTATGGCGAGCACTTCGGCATCCTTCCCCCTTAAAATACTGTAATATCAGTGAGCACCGCTTATGCTTCAGCATCCTTCACTAAGTGAGTACTGCTTGCATTTCGGCATCCTTCACTGTTAGGTCAGATAAGTACCAGTTGTTTGTATCCACGGGTTCACCGCCGCCGCCGCATTATACATCATGCTTATAGTATAAATAATCAATTGTTTGCACGGGTCGGAGGTGACATCACACAACATACTGGCAACTGAAAACAAAGGGCTGGGAATAGGATGTCCGTCATGACATGTAATTTTGGTGATAGATGTATAGTTTTGTTAATCAATCAAACATTCATCTTTTCTCCTAATTATTGTCAACGTCTGTCACAGAACCGTCTGATAATAGTCCTTCCTCAGTGTCTGTATCGCCTTGGAAAGAAATCCATTTTTTTAGATGATCGGCAGGAAATATACTTTTGTACTTTCGCTTAGAAAAGCCATCAACGCTAGATATCTCATATCGGTCGTTGTCGAGGACAGCAGTTACTTTGAAAGGGCCTCGAAACTTTGGACACAACTTTTTACTTTTACCATTGGCAGGGTTGTGATGATTAGGTATCATTACAAGATCTCCTTCTTTAAAGAATACTGTGGGTGCTCTTTGCTGATCGAATCTTTTTTTCATGTAAACCTGGTTTTTCTCTGTATTCTTTTTCGCATATTCTCGAATTTCGCGTAAAGATGGTTGAGGGCTATTATTGGATGACTCAGCCAGAGAGTTTAGTATAACTCCTTCTGTTGTATTAACGCTTCTTTGACCAAATACAACTTCAGAAGGTGTCTTGCCTGTTGTCTTGTTTTGCGTATTATTGAGACTCCACTGAAGACGGCCTAACCTAGTATCCCAATCGCGTTCATCTTGCCCATGATTCATGGCTGCTAGTGAATTTAATATAGTTCGATTATAACGTTCTATCTGGCCATTGGCTCGAGGTGTCGCGACAGCGTTTAAGATGTGTTTAGACCCGATTGACTTCACGTATTTCTTAAAAGATGACGATGTAAAACTAGTTCCTCGATCTGATATAATCACCTCAGGGGTTCCTATGGTATCGAAAATATCTTGTAGGATTTTAATAGTTGTTTTACTCTTAAGGTTTTTAACTGCTTTAACGTATATGAATTTGCTAAAACCATCGATTATTGCTAATATGTATATGTTTCCTTGTTTGCTTCTAATAAAAGGCCCAAGATGATCCATATGCATCGTTTGAAATGGCTTGTCCCCTTTAGGTATCGGATGTAAGTAGCCTGTGGGTTTAGTTGTAGTGCCCTTATTATAAGCACAGTTCATGCAAGAAGATACATATTTCTTAACAAACCTGTTCAGTTTAGGAAACCAATAGTCATGCTTCATCTTTTCAATAGTCTTTTCTATCGAAAAGTGACCCGCCTCATCATGACACAGTTGGCATATGCGCCACCTAGCACCATTTGGGACGACCCATTTGAACTGATCACCCACACGTCTATAGATTTTACCATCCCGTAAACTATAATTATTGGTTATATCTTTTATTTCCTTCTCATTGCTTTCTAAGACCGTTTTTATATGCTTTATTTTTGGGTCGGTCATTTGTACAGTTAACAGCCAGTCACTAGTAGAAATGTTTAATATTTCAAACTCCTGCGCATCCATTAAAACATCATCGTCAAGGCTAACAATGGGGTTTCTGCTAAGAGCGTCCACGTGTTGCATATTAGTACCAGGGCGGTATTCGATCGCAAAATTATACTCCTGCAACAGAAGCCACCACCGTGCAATGCGTGGGATGAGGTCTCTCTTCGTTAAGGTTGTTCTTAACGCATTACAATCAGTAAACACCTTGAATGGTATGCCTATGAGAAAAGTCCTAAACTTTTTCAAAGACAGTACCACAGCAAGTGTTTCCAATTCATAGGAATGTAGGAACTCCTCATCCTTTGTAGTCTGCTTACTAAAATATGCAACCGGACGGAGAGGGGATTTCGCATCGGGTTTTTGTAATAAAATACCTCCTACCCCTAATTTACTAGCATCACAATGCACTTCTGTTATGTAAGTAGGGTCGTAAAGTGCCAACAGTGGTCGCTCTATTAACTTAGTTTTAAGATTGTGAAAAGCCGTTTCTTGCTCGATTCCCCACACCCACGGAACGTTGGCTCTAGTGAGCGTAGTAAGTGGCTTAGCTTCTGCGGCAAACCCAGGAATAAATCTTCGGAAAAAACTTGCTAAGCCCACAAATTGCCGTACTTGGTGAATATTTGTAGGTGTAGGAAATGATGCTACTGCTTCAATCTTTTTCTGACCGGGTCGCAAACCCTCATCAGATACCTCGTATCCTAGATAATTCAGGGTGTTTTGAAAGAAGAAACATTTCTTTAAATTTAACGTTAGTTTGGCTTCGTATAAAGATCTTAGTATCTTACGCAACTTTTCTAAACCTTCGTCAACTGTTGTGGCTGGCGATAATATATCGTCCATATATGGTATAGCCAAATCGTATCTATCTTTCCCTAGCGCTTTATTTATCATGTGCTGAAAAACAGCTGGGGCATTAACCAGCCCGAATGGCATACGCGTGTACTCATAATGGCCATCGGGTGTAATGAAAGCCGTCAAATGTCGTGACTCCTTAGACAATGGTATTTGATAGTAACCTGACTTTAGGTCCAAGCTGGTAAAATACTTCATGCCGTTTAACCGTTCGAGCTGATCATCAATTACCGGCATAGGAAATGAATCTTTTACCGTTTTCTTGTTTAGCGCACGATAATCTACACAAAGCCTATATTCGTTATCCTTTTTTTTTACTAGTACGATTGGGCTAGCGTACGAAGAGTCTGATTCCGTAACAATATCATTATCTAGAAGGTCATTCACAAGATTTCGCACTACTAATCGTTCACTGTAAGCTAAACGGTACGGTTTGTAAGAAACAGGTGACTCGTCATTTAATTTGATGTGCATTTCTGCTATGGGTGTCGTACCTAACTCTGCCATATTTAATGCAAAACAACTGCGATATTCGTTTAATAGGGCTAATAATTTTTCCTTTTGGGCTTCTGTAACCGAGGAGGAGCCTACGTTTATCATGTCTAAAGTTATAGGAGACTGAGTATTGTCTAAGGGTAAGTCAGTATTTAAACTATCTTTAGACGTTGAGACCATATTTACCTTTAAGTCAGGATTATTTCCGTTTAGCTGCGGGTCTTCACTTTTAGTTAAAGGCAACAGTCGTGCCCGAGCCAGTAGTTTGGACCGTTCAAGAGTGACATCTTTATCGGAGAAGTTGATTATTAATATTCGTCCGCGTCCTTTGTCAAACTGGTATACGCCCTGCACAACGATCATTTCTTCACCGGTTTTGAAAGAGGTATTACCCGGTATGTATAAATAACCCGTGTAATCCAAATTACAATATACTTCCACAGTAAAAGTACCCTTAAACGAAACAACCGATTCAACGTAGATCTCTATCTTATTCGTGTCGAAGATTTCAGAGTAAAGAATAAGCGACGTGTTAGTCTTATGTACAACGACTTCCAGCAACTCTGTGAGATTTTGACCAATTAAAATATCTGTATTTAAAAATACATCTTCCACAACAAATGCATCGATTTCGACTTTGACGAAATCTATTGCAATATTTAATTTAACTCTCCCTAGAGGCTGCGTAATTCCAAACCCAAAACCTTTTATAACAGGTAGCTTATCAGTGCTAATAGCCAAATTCAATTCCAAAACGATATTTTTCTTGATAAGACTGCACTCACTTCCGAAATCGACATAAGCAACTTTATTCCTCCCATACAGTTTAATTGGTTTTGTGTATACATCAATTGATCCGTCATGGGACATTATTCTTTGAACCTTGGTGGTATCGGTAGTTGTTTTGTTGCCGTTTCGTTCAGTATTGCTAGCACCCGTGTCACGTTTACAATTATCTGCGATATGACCCATACGATTGCATTTAGAGCATTTCTGCAGTGGTTTTGTACACTTTGGAACAGTGTGTCCTATCTCCGAACAATTGAAGCATTTAATTTGGTTGGCATTTGCATTCATGGGCCGCGAAAATTTCGAGTATCCAGTTCCTTTAACATCGCCATTCTTGGAGGGGGGTATTGGTTTCTTAGAGTCACGTATATTTTTGGCAGATACATTGCGTAAATAGCAGAGCAGTTTATCCGTGTGCTTAAAATTGCATCCTTGTGCATTTAAACGTATATTATGGTCATAGATGCCTTGAATTATGCAGTCAACTGCATCTTTACCTTTAATGTTACAATGAGCAACTAATTTAGCTTTATCGAAGAAGTATTGTTCCAGTGTCTCGTCTCGTTTACTCCTTCTGTCTATCATTTCGATCAAGCGATCAGCATAATTTCGATCGTCTGGGAAACATTGAAGCAGCTTTTTCTGCCATTTATCCCAGGTTAAATTGGATGTTGACAAGCCCTCGTACCATTGTTTAGCTACGCCGGACAACTTGGGTATGGCATGATATATTGTCTGGCTTTCTGTCCATTTATAAATACGAGCAGTTTCGTTAACTTTCTTTAACCAAGATTTGGTTGTTTGCGTCTTAGTGCTAGGATCAAATAAGGGTATTACGTTTTGTATGTTAGGGTCAGAATGTGAACCGCGACCATTAAGCGCATCGATTAGTTGTTGCATCGTAGTTCGGTCATCCCTAAACGCGGGGCTCTTAATGCAACGACGACTTCTGCGTTGATCGTCACCACTAATGCGTCTTTTAGAGCGTGACCGTCTCCCTTTCTTCTCTCTAGTGTGCCAATCTCTTCGCCTAGAGCGCGAACGACTTCTTGTTTCAGAACGCGTACTGCTGCGGCTACTACTCCGCTGCCGTACCTTCTTGGATGACCGTCGAGATTCCGTTGAATCTCTGCGCCTTTTACGTGACAGTCTTTTTTTTGCTACATCATCAAGCGGTGGCGTGTAAGCACTTCTTTCACGGTGTTTATTTGACGGCATGGCAGCGAAATACAAAAGTCAGTCTAATGATGGTAAGTGTGTCACTACTAATTATGTCATTTGTCGTAAAGGATAGGAATAGGTATAGGTGATAAAACACTCCATTAGTAAATTTATATAAATTATTATATAAGTTGTACTTTTTTTTAAAAAAACCCTTTTGAAGTGCAATAGGAATAGGTATAGGTGATAAAATACTCCATTAGTAAATTTATATAACTTGCACTTTAAAAAACCTTTTAAAGTGCAATAGGTATAGGTGATAAAACACTCCATTAGTAAATTTATATAAATTATTATATAAGTTGTACTTTTTTTAAAAAAAACCTTTTAAAAGTGCAATATTAAAAAATCGGAACAGGGGAATTCACACACACATACGCACACACTCAAAATATTTAACTGTCCTTGATTTTTATCTTCAATTTAAAATGGTAATTAAAATTAAGTGGTACCCTGTTTTATTAAAACTTTAAAGCTTAATGTTATATATATAATACTTTAAATGTCAATAACCTATAATCTACAATGTTGTTGTTAGCTAGTTGCTAAATGTAACTGTAAATTGTATTTTTGCATCAGCTTCCCCACAAGACGGACAATGCCTAGTGTGGGAGCAGCATAATGTAAAATTTTGAAATGTTATTTTTGAAAATAGACGGTTTGTATTTGTATTTGTAATTATATCTTAATTTACTACCATTAATATTTACTTGTTATATTGCGTAAACTGTAAAATTGCATTTCTGTAAATTTACCGTTAATAACATTTTCGCAGGTTCATATGTGATCATGTATAACATGGTATTTAAAAGAATTCAGACCACCCTCAAGTAACATGTCATGGTTACATTTGAGATGGTCATGCTTAATTATAAATAAAACAAAGCAAAGCTTAATTTTAGCTTTAACCACCTAAATACATCAGTACCCGGTAAACAATCGTGGAAATCAACATATAATTTATATCCTATTTCATAGATAAACTAAGAGTTACATGCTGAGAAATATAATGAGAACATGAGTAGACAAGTAGGTACTTCCATACATTTAAATAGGCATATAAAAACTAATATTTGTTTAACTTGTTTTATATAATCGTCTCAAACACTTATCGTGTAATAGATAAAGTTATATTCTGCTGGTATGCCGGTCAGGATGCATATAGCATACATCTTTCACCATCCCTATGAAGTAAGTAAAGTGTATGCTTCAATTTTAACACATCTAAAACATTTAGAGTGTACTTGCATAATACACCAGTCGAATACGACTGTAAATAAAATATTCCAAATTCATCATCTGTTTGACCCCTAAAATTAATGTAAATCAACAGCAGTTCTGATTACTGACCAGCAGAAGTACCTATGAAATATGTGCATGTAATGTTTAACACCTTTATAGCCCTTACGATGCATGGGCATCGTATTTTGCGTGTTATCTAAATAATTCAAAGGGTAAACCAAACCGCCAATGATCCACGGATATGTAGCACTAATATTAGTACATTTCTTTGTTAAACATACATAATAACAGCCGATGAAAATTAACACCGATAAAATAGGTTATACTAGTGTTTGTGTATGTTTAAAGTAAATTACTGCAAAACTCACCTGTGAGCGCGACTTACTTTTACCACTTCGGATTGTTAGGTAAAACTTACTAATTTCCTTTCTTGGGAATGGATGGAAACAATGTCGCAATTTGGTAACTATTATAATCCTCGATACAATGTAATACAACAGATTTTTGTATCCAATCGTTATTAAAAATCCCTTGACCGCTTGCCTGTCACTCGGTTGTCTAACTCGAATGGCCGTTCGGATACCGCGCTTATCGTTTCGGATACCGGTTAAACAGAAAACAAATGGCAATCATGTTAAGTTAGACATTATTTTATATATTTATACAAATTTTATTTTAAGAAGTATGTATTAACAAAAACTTAAACTTATATTCCTAACAAATCGGATTGGCTAGATTTAAGGAAATGTCGATTGATCTCTTACATAATAATCTGATCTCTTTGAGTTTGTGCCAAATAGTTGTTGATTAAATGTTGATTTTGATGTTAGATACTATTGAAATATATCTATGTGTAATAATTAATTATTGTTTTTTTTCCTTAACTATCCGGTAACACCCCCCTCTCCCCTACTTTTTGGATTTTTGAGAGTTCTCATTTCATTTCGCGCAAGTAAAATGTACTAAGTTATAAAATACAACACATTCCAAACATAATTCATTAAAGTAAACAATAACCCTCCTTTGGTTTGTATGGAAAACCGACTCGAATCAATTTAAGAGTACCTAGATGGCGGGGCTGTCTACAAAATAGGTATTGGGGGTAAAAATATGTAGGTCTGCTCATCGCTTCAACTTTGACTAGCCACAGCAGCGAGACCTCCGATTAGGAACTGTAACTCTAGCTCACGTTACATATACATATATGTAGGAAACTGGGGGGCCAAGGTGGATGGGTCTGAGCCCAATTCGTTATCAACAGCCGTCTTGATAATTATTAGTTTGCAAAAATAAACACGCAGATGTATCACACAATAATTCTTTAATCAATTTCCACAATCAAACAGGAGAAATAAACTAGCACTCGCGAGATGTAAACGGATTACGAAACTCGAAGACTTTTGTGCTTGTATCCACCACAATGTGCGGCCGCCGTACGGTTCGATCTCCGAAACCAGAATGCCGAATGCCGAATGCTCCTGTCATGGGGCTCCTCGCGTATTTATTCTCAACTGGCCGTTTACGAGACTTCTATCCTACTTGGCATTTAATAACTACCCGCCAAAGACCAAGCACAGACCACTCCCAAGCGATGTTTTGTCAGATGACAAAGCTTGACGTTTCATTCGATCCCCGATACGGTTATCCCGCCGTAACACACGTCCACGTCCACAAAAAAAATTAAACGGCGCTCACCCTATGGTCCAGACCGGGAATCAAACCCGGTACCTGGATTTCCGGTCCAGCGTTTAAAACCACTCGACTACTGGAGCACCCAGCAAGTGCCTTCAACTTTGCCATCTACTTTGACTGCTGTGTCATTCTGGTTTAATAGGTTTGCAAGTTTATTCATTCTGGTGTGGTGTAATTTACCCGCATTAAAAACTAATAATGTTTCTTTCATATAAAACAAGCCCACGGTGAAATTATATTAGAAACGAGATTGACGACTATGTTGAGGCTTTACGTTACGACATTTAAATAAAGTAATAAACATTATTGACTGAACGGGCTATATCAGGATCCCGGATATATAGTATGTATAATAATATCCCATACAAATTTTACCGGTATTGAAAGCCTTAATGCTATTTAATAGCAACAACCTAAACATCTTACTTGAAGCAAAACTACCCACACTTTATATCCACGTCCCACGGATCGTCTCGGTTCGTAGCATAAATTATACAACACCCTAAACAGTAGTCTTAAACTTTGACATTTAATATGAAAATAGGTTAAAATACGCTGTATTATGTCGAAACATATTTACCTTATATATTAGGAAAACATTATTTTCATTAGAGCTCCAATTATATTTCGTATCCCAACCGAAGACGATTACTATAGTTTACATGCAGCAGTACATGAGATGATGCTGTCCTTGTCACACATTTAGAGCTATAATATCTTAAAAAGCAAAACCATACTTCCATCTCTCTCCCGTGGCGCATCGACACACCCGCTCCCGCGCTTACCTGACCTCATTACATTTTTTGGTGTTGTCCGAGTCGCACGAAATTTAACGTTAAAAAATAGTGTAGTGAAGTGAAAACGAAAGCGATCAAGGGATCGAAATTACAACCAGGATTATGAAGGTAAATTTGTAATCATTTTAACAAAAGTACTAGTTACTATAAAGTGTTTTTAGATAATACGGCACTGCCAATAACGGTACTTTCAAATTTCCTTTACGCATCTTACCTACAAAATCATTAAACCTGGTTACTTACATATTTACGAATAAAAAGTAAAGATACGTGTATAAAGTTATATAATTAGGAAAGAGGTATAACGGATTTGCTGAGTTTTTATTTAACTAACTTCATATCACTGTGTATGCCATGTGAAGGACAATTTGTCTCACCTATTTTCACAGTACCTAAACCTAACGGAACTCATCGTTTCATACTAATTGTAAGTTTAAAATAATTAAACAAATTCACTACGGTTCATCACTTTAAGTTGGATGACTGCGGTAGCGTACCGATTACTTTATTTCATTTCATTTATTAATTGCTTACATGTAGGTACATTTTATGTAAGGTATTGCAAGATATGGCAACAATAGATCTACATGATGCCTATTTTCTGATATCTGTTGATGAAAATGATCGCAAACGATTGCGTTTTAAGTGGCGACCACAATTGTTTGATTCGAATGTCTTGCTAAAGGACAAGAATTTGTACGGCTCCATTTGTTTATATAAAATTATTAAAAGAAATATCTACGTACTTCGGGCCTATTGTCATTTAACTACTTAGACGATTTTTTATATATAGTAAGATCATAGATTTAATTACTTAACAAACGTAAAAACTACAAGACTTTTTTAAGTCGTTGGGGTTCGTCATCAATAGTGATAAAAGTGTTATGACGCCAAGTAAAATTGGCAAATTTTAGGGTTTGTGTTATGACTATCACCTTGCCTGGCGAAAAGAAACAGACATGTAGATGTATTTACACGTGTATAGCTCCACGAAAATCGTGTTGAAGATTTCAAGTGTGATCATATTGATCATCCACGTTACAAAATGTTGACATTTGTGTACCTACTCCATGCGAGCCGTGTAAAGGACTATTATATACGAATGTTTACGTCTACCTACTCCATTTTAACAGTGTCGAGGATTTCATACTCCACGTAAATCGTGTAGAGAATACATACGTTTCATTCAGAACATCTGCTCCACTTTAATAGTGTCGAGGATTTCATACTCCACGTAAATCGTGTAGAGAATACACACGTTCTATTCAGAACATCTGCTCCACTTTAACAGTGTCGAGGATTTCATACTCCACGTAAATCGTGTAGAGGATACACACGTTCTATTCAGAACATCTGCTCCACTTTAACAGTGTCGAGGATTTCATACTCCACGTAAATCGTGTAGAGGATACACACGTTCTATTCAGAACATCTGCTCCACTTTAACAGTGTCGAGGATTTCATACTCCACGTAAATCGTGTAGAGGATACACACGTTCTATTCAGAACATCTGCTCCACTTTAACAGTGTCGAGGATTTCATACTCCACGTAAATCGTGTAGAGGATACACACGTTCTATTCAGAACATCTGCTCCACTTTAACAGTGTCGAGGATTTCATACTCCACGTAAATCGTGTAGAGGATACACACGTTCTATCCAGAACATCAGTTCCATTTTAACGGTGTCGAGGACTTCATACTCCACATGAACCGTGTAGAGGATACATTCATATTTACGGGGACACGGAGGCCTCGGACCCTGAGTTGGCCGAGCCGGGCGAAGCAACAACTACCTACTACTGCCGAGTACGTCGCCCGCGCCGATCGCGCCGGCGGCCGAGCCCGTAACGATCGAAGCGCCCACGCCGCCTGGCGGCACTTGCCGTGCCCATAGATAGAGTGGCGAGACTATACCGTCATTGGAACCGAAAATATTAGAACTACTGGGCGAGGACCCAACTAATAACAAAAAATACGGCAAAAACCTACATAAGGATATTGCACCCAAGTCGGCACCCATTTTGGCAAATGGATTAGCTAAGGACTTTCACCTGGAACTAATCAGACGTTACTTGCCTCCTGAAAATTGCCCCAATATGAGGTTTCCGATGCTAAATCTTGAGATCAAAGCAGCCCTTTTGGAAATCAATGTATAAAAGGACTTCTACGGCCAAAGTAAGCAGAGCCAGCTGTTCGGTAGTCTCGGTGCAATAGGACAAGTGTTAAATTAGGCACTGTCATCTAAGAATACAGTATCTCAAGACATAATAAAGCTATTATAGAGAAGCTACAACAGCTATTATAGAGAATCTCAGTCTCGTCGGTTCGCAGCCTTAAACACTTTTAATTAAAATATTAGAGATACCGTCAAAAATACCAAAAATGGATGAACATCTCTTCCGTTCAGCCTTAACAGAGCATATCAAGTTTTCAAAGGCGATCGTTGAAACCGGTTCAGAAATGAAATCGACAGTTGTGAGTCCTGCTTACAAACCATCAGTAGAAAGAAGCACAGCAACAACGGAGTGCTTTAAACTCGAGGGGGATGCCGCCACGAGTAGCAGCAGCGGCCGAGCCGCGGCCGCCCCCTGCACCTCACCGGCCGCCGCGGGACCGTCGCACAGACGCGCCGCGCGGCCGCCGCCCGACCAGCTACACGCGGCATTACGCGACCACGTGGTGGAGGCGATACTAGATGAACCGCACTGAATTCATCAGATTTTTGCCCTCCGTATGTCCAGCCGTCAACTACGGATGGATGTAGGTATACTAAATTCTTCGAACGAGAAATATTTTAGCTCTGGATCATTTGGAAAATTACAACAAACAAATGAAACTAGAAAAATATTTAAGTCCACATTTTTCATGGCGGATTAATAATACAATGATACATTCTCCCCGATCCGCAAGAATAATTACTTGTTAGAAATGTATAGTAATGCATCTATCTATAACTGGTTGGGGCGCGACATGTGGTGCCCAAACGCTTCTGGCAACTGGACAGTCAGTGAACTGACACTTCATTCATATAAACACGCTGGAACTTATAGCCGCATTTTATGGACTGAAGATATTTACAGCAAATCTAAAAGATTGCAACGTTTAACTGAGAATAGACAACACACCTGCCATGTTATATTAACAGAATGGGGAAGTACAATATCCCCATTTAAATAAGTATGCAAGAAACATTTGGCAGTTGTGCGAGTCAAAAAACGTCTATGTATTTACATCATACATACAGTCTTGCGATAATGTAGTAGCAGATCGGGAGTCTAGGACTCCAGCCAAATGAATATAGACACTGAATGGGAAATTTCTGGTCATATATTTTCACAGATTGTTCATATGTTAGGCTGTACACCTGCATTTGACCTTTTTGACAGCCCTCAGAACTACAGCCTACTGCAGTAGATATGCGTCTTCGAAATTAGATCCTTATTCAGAAATAGTCGATGCCTTTACTTTTAGTTGGGAAAATATTATTTTTTATCTCTTTCCCCCATTCAGCCTAGTGAGCAAAGTATTAGGAAAATCATTTCAGATAAAGCTAAAGGTATCGTTGTAGTACCCCACTGGCCATCACAAGCATGGTACTCCTTGTGGTCTAGTCTTGTCGTACCTGAAAAAACGTTTATTGATTCCGACGGATCTTTATTAGTCTCTCCGTTCAGAACGCGCCTCCCGCTTCATGCCAGCCTTATCCTGGTGGCAGCTAAATTATCAGGGATATGATAATAAAGCGTGCCTACCACATGAATCACTAAATATAGTGATGGCCTCTTTAGCAAAAATACTTTTAAAGCAATAATTTAAAACTTTATTAATTCAAATCCTGGGAGCTTCTCTGTAAAAAACGAGAAATCTTGATGTTTATGACGCTAATGACGGCGATGTGTTTTAACACATCACCGTCTTGTCTTTTTGATGATGTCTTTTTGACCATAAAATTTTAAGCTATAGCTGTTTGATCATACACAGATCAGCCTTATCGCAATACGAATGTTACGTCAAATGATTGGGTTAATCGATTTCTTAAAGGTTTACAAACTTAAACCTCCGAACCCAAAATATAAATCCACGTACAAATATAGTTCTAAATCATTTCTTAAATATTTATCGAAATGAAGATGTCTCATGAACTGATTTATCATATAAAACTTGTACTTTTATCGCCATTGCTTCGGCACAATGGATGCACACGATCAGGCTACTGATAAAATTAGATAATATGCCAATAAGTAATGATGTAATTATGGCTTCACCTTCATTAGCACTGGTACTGGACAGTATAGCTAATGAGATGATACTCCTCCAGTAGGAGTCATCTAAATGTTAAATATAATCAAGGTTACAAATTTAATTAATACTTCGAGGCCTGGAGCTTGTTAACCAATCAACAGATTACCCTATATCCGCGAAAGTCCTTATTTGCCCAGCACTCGCAGTTCAAACGTATGTTAGTAGGACAAATGAATTGAGACGCCATCATACTAAAGGATACCTCTTTGTACGAAGGCCTTATAAAAACTTTGGATCTCAGACCTTAGCACACTGGGTTAAAAAGGTATCACGAGACAATGCCATTGACATAAGCATTTTCAGCGCTCACAGTACACGGGTAGCATGAAAATCTGCCGCGCACCGTGCCGGGTTTAATCTGGAGACTGTTTGCAAGGCTGCAGGTTGCAGTGATCGTTCCAATGTCTATCTTAATAAGTAATATTATAGAGACACCCTGGAATCAAATGAAAATAATTTTACGTATGCTATATCTGACATTCGCTAAATAGGATTAATTGCATTTATGCCATTAAAATTAAACAGTTAAGAATCTGATAAATGTAAATTGAACTTTAAATTAAGTCATCAGAATATTGTTCTCAATTTCGTAGCTAATCAGCATTATAATGATTGGAATTACCAGTTTTTTACTTTTCATTTTTCACATATTGAACATAACAATGCTCTGAACATCTGCATGTAAACTATAGTAATCGTCTTCGGTTGGGATACGAAATATAATTAAGAATCAAACGAACTTACCTTACGTGATGTTTGATTCCAATTATGTGAGTATCCCAACCGAAGACGATTACATCGTCCCATCCCACCCTAGCCCAAGGGATAAAATAAAAAATAAAAAACTTGTCTACAACACAAAATATCTAACTCTGAAAAAATGAGGTCAGGTAAGCGCGGGAGCGGGTGTGTCGATGCGCCACGGGAGAGAGATGGAAGTATGGTTTTGCTTTTTAAGATATTATAGCTCTAAATGTGTGACAAGGACAGCATCATCTCATGTACTGCTGCATGTAAACTATAGTAATCGTCTTCGGTTGGGATACTCACATAATTGGAATCAAACATCACGTAAGGTAAGTTCGTTTGATTCTTAAATATACTTCAATAGCAACAGTTACTAGTAATTACCAGAGCCGATCAGAACCTAATGAAGGAATCCACTCGAACTGCCCGAACAAAAGGGACATCAATCTATAGGCAGCTATTTACGACGACCCACAAAATCTAAAACAAACAAAAACCAACCCTAACTTGCAATTAATAACGTTTAAGGAAAGCGAACCTGTGACTTTGTAGATCCGTGCGGAACTCTTCAGTCGCAAAGTCACTAACAAACTAAAAGCAGCCTTTTGTACAAGTAATAAGGGTGTAGCAACATGAAGATATAACTTTGTACATCCATATGGAACGCTCCTGTAGCGAAAGCCCGTTTGGTTTTCAGTCAGTGCCGCGCACGGCGCCACTGTGCACGGTGGGCGTCGTGACGCTACCAAGGAAAACCCGCGTCTTTTTTACACAATTAAAAAAATAACATTCAAAAATCGAATGTTGCGTTCCAAATTCGAATTTCTTCGATTCTAAAGTGCGTGATTAATTATTTGAAAATATAAGTCTGTTTGTGATTTGTGGTGTTGCGTTTACAAATAATGATACAAAAATAGTGTTAATATGTATTTTACGGTATGGCATGGCGGGTTCTTGTGCTGAAAATTGTTACTTCTGCTGAAATGTTTGTTTTTTGTGGGTTTTCCATAATTGGAAATAGGATTTGTTAGATTTGTACCTACGTTGTGTAAACATCGATTTGGTAGAATTCTGTTTTTATGTAGGTAACAGTTGGATGAATGTTTACTTGGAGTATATTTAAATCGCAGAGAGTTTAATTGCTATCTGAAAATATAACCGTGTAGGTAAATAATGGTATAGGATGAAAAATGCGTATTATATTTTACAGTGTAAATATTACATTGATTTATCTGTGATCCTTAGTATTTAACTATGTTCTTGACCTATATTTATTCTTCGAAACCGTAATTATGAGACAAAAGTTCCACGAAGAATCAAGTATGTGAGCGTTCTAACGATTCTGCGCCAGAAAAACCTCAAAAGTCCATATTTTTTAAGAAAGTAGCTATGCGTATTTTTTTTGGAAAAAGCTCATGTCACAAAAAATTAGGAGTTAAGTGAATTTCTGGTGATAGTTAATTAATTTTTCTACAGCGTTCGTTAACACAGTTCGTTTGAGATAGAAGTAGAACTTAGGTGTATAAAGTAGCTATCGATAAATTAAATCACTGGATGATTTAAATCACTGAGAATAGTACGTTTTGATATCAGTGCGGAAAGTATGTCATTTCTCACGAGTCCCGTGGTTTCTTAGTCCGAGCCGTGAGGCGTAGGGAATGCAATCTCGAACCGAGATTGGCGTATCGAGATCTCGTGCAAAAAATCTGATTCGAGATTGGGTATGTCGAGATATCGACCGTCAGACTTTCGAGATCGAGATTAATCTCGACGAGATCGAGATTTGACAAAGTTATTAAAATATTACATTACACAACTAGGGTGGTAAAACAAAAAAAGGCCGAGATCGCAGATGTTTGCGACCCGAGCTGCAAGCGAGGGACGTAAATATGCGATCGAGGGCTTTCTCTATTACCTTCCGTGTTTTGTGCATCATTTTATGTCTACACTTGGTCAGAAAGCGGCTTTTTCCATACGTGTAGCGTCCGTACGTAGCGTGCGGTAAAAGCCGCTTTATGGCCAGGTGTGGCATAAATGAGTTTCATCATAATTGCCTAAGAATTCAGTATATACTAAGTATTTTTGACAAGCGCTGAGCGGCTTACAAAAAAAATAGGGTAATAAGCGAGCAAACATTTTATAGATAATTTATATTCACCCGATTTGTACGGATCGGGCGATTCTTTTGCACAGAGTAGGCCTCTGCGCTCATACCGTCGGTTAAAGCCGGACGCACACGTAGCAGTACCTGGATAACACAAATCTAGCCCAGCTAACACAGCTCTAAAAACATTATTCAACACTAAATACATAAATAAATACATAATTCACACGCATCGATCTTTCAATCTCGTTCGAGATCTCGAAAATATTAATCGGGATCTCCACCGAGATTGCAAAAATCGAGATTTTCTGCAGACGCGGCGAGATCCATATTGCATTCCCTAGTGAAGCAAGGGACAACACTTGTGAGACGAGGGACAACACTTGTGGGACGAGTGGAAATAACACTTCCGCACGTATATCAAACGACGTTCTTTAATACATTTGTGATAAAATGTCGCTGAAAAAAAAACATGGCGCCGGTTGTTTGTTACCATTCAGCCAAATCAAAAGAAACTATTTTGGGAAGAAATATACAGAATTTAATTAAATTTAAACATGAAAAAGCAAGAATGATTGTTGTTGAATGAGAATTATAAGAATTAAATATAGATGAGAAATATATTTATAATTACTTTGTAGTTTACTTATATGCAAATAAATGTGTTATTTATGGTACGAAAGTTATCTGAAAAGTAAAAAGCACTAGTGCGCGTAATATAACTTTGCGCACGATATACCTACCTACGGCCACGAAAAGTATCGCTTTTTGAGTAAGTGTATTAAAAAAAAAACATTCGCAGATTTTGATAACAAACTTTTTATTCCTTGTTTGTATCTTTATTAGAGAGTAAAATTTTACTAATACACTTAACATATGCCGCTTTTATCGTGTCTGAAAAATCAATTAGGCACCGAATTACAATGTTATTGTACGGTGGTAGAATTCTGCATTTCTGAAGAATAGAGAATTTACTTAAAACTTAAAGAACATGGAGGTATCTAATAAATCCTTTTGCTCTCGTACCTTATTTTTATCAAACAAAAACTAAATTTGAATCTAACCAAACCTTCAAAAACGCTCGCAGCACACAAATTTGAATTTCTAATATCGCGTGCAAATTTTCCACATTTTTCTGATTTCTGTATCGCGTGCAAACCCGTTATTTCAGAACGGCTGAAATTTTTGACACGACAAATATGCGACGAACAAAAATATAAACCTAAATAACAAGAAAATTGGTTTTGTTTTGTTAAAATACTTACAATTGGAGGAAAATGTTTTTGTAAAAAAAACAGCTTTTAATATGTGACGAAGTTCTGCCACGTAACTAGAGAACTGTATGCATGTATGTAAGGTCAATGTGGCTAATTCCGTCTGGTGGGGCAATTCCGTACAGCGGCTTTTGCGGCCAAACACACGATAGTATGCACTTGATGACTCAACTGGCACAGGAGCGAAACTTTTCACACTAACTGACGAAATTAGAAGTTTGTTAGAAAGATAGTTAAGCCGTAAAAACCGCTGTACGGAATTGCCCCATCAGACGGAATTAGCCACATTGACCTTATGTATGTAAACTTTATTTTTCATAAAAAATAAAACAAAATCAATTAAAAGGCAATGTATATTAAGTACAATTTGTACTTATCCTGTTCATTCTTAGTTACCTTCTTACGCATTGGTGACTACTAGGTAGTCCGCTGTGAACACTGAAGATCGGATAAGCATGGTTATCATTTCTTTTTGTTTTATATATGCGATACTCGAGTTATTCTGGTACAAATAAGTATACAACGTAGTATCCCTCGCTCGGTGAAAAATTATAATAAAATTGACTACGAAAAGTATGGGACCTATTTTACGAGACGACGCGAATGAATTATTTAAAAAGTAAGTAAAGGGTAAATAACATTTTTTTCACCAATCTGTAATTTTAACATAAAAATAATTGTAACTGACTCAAAAAATTTGCCACTTACTGATTATATAAATGTATTTTAGATATATGGTAAATAATCGACCTACATATGAATAATCGAACGACATATAGATACAAACACAACACTAAGGGTCCTTTTCAAGATATATCTTACCTTTTCTACCGCCCCCTGCCGCGGCCATTTATATATATCTCTGTATTGAACCCAGTCTCATGTATAATAAAGTGTTTACAATTACATACATACAAACAAACGTTGCAAATTCTGGCAAGACGAGACTATCGAATAAATAGCCAATAACGACGCATACTTGATACAAGTACAAGAACGCAGTAATATCTGTTGATAGAACTATGCCAATTTCACTCATGATCTGGGCTATATAAAGACTAGAATGGAATGAACGTATTGTGTTACTAGTTGTTCTCTAGTATCGAAACGGTATGTTCACAATTTGAACAAAATTGTAACAGATGCGACTTGGTAAATTTAGCCCAACCTTGCGACTTTACTGCTACGCCGCTACAATGCCTACGGTTAATAGCTACGCTAATAGTGCTACGATGTCTCATCACGATTATATTAGATAGAAGGTGATAAGACGGATACCAATCATTCAAATGTCAACTTAATCACTGCCAAATTACGGCTTAAATTCGGTTACGTTTGAGGTCTCTTACAATAATTTGTTTTAAGGCGCGAACGGTCGTTGAAAATTATAAGGTAACAAATAATAGCGGCTGTTCTAAATTTGAATCCTGACGTAGGTTAGTGAATTTAAGAATGAAAGTGAATTTCAGTTACAATAATTAGCACTGGGCTGGTACAAATTAAAAGCTTGTGTTTTTGAGCAAATATTCTCAGTTTAATAACGGTTAACGGGAGTGTGTATCATTACAAATACAAAATATTAAAAATTACCTTTCCTGACTTCATGAGTCGGTTCGGTGAGACTGTGGTTATAAACCTACATACTAAGAAAATTAAAACCTGGAACATTATTGGATAACAACAACAATAAGCTCTCAATAATTTTGATGAAGCCAAATCGATTTTTTCATGAATATAAATGATCTCCTTATATTACCACAGATAACTATGTAAACCTCTCAAGGATAGTAAAATATGGTAGCGACCGTCACCAAACCCGATTTGAACCGAGGAGATTAAATTTGAACGTGAGCTGACAACCGACACCAGTGACCCCATTAAAGAACCCAGACCTTTAAGCACTTTGTGGGATACACTGCGTAAATATTAAAATAAAACCAGGGTTGGACACACACAGCATAAAGGGTTCCGTAGGATTGTTTCCAACATTTTATGAAAAAATAACTTTTGAAATTCTTGACGGATATTGTGCCCGACGTTTACCTAATCACATATTTGTGAGCGGGTTGGGCAGTCGTAAAATAGTACATTACACAACTAGGGTGGTAAAACAAAGAAAGGCCGAGATCGCAGATGTTTTCAGCCCGAGCTACAAGCGAGGGACGTAAATATGCGATCGAGGGCTTTCTTTATTACCTCCCGTGTTGTGTACATAATTTAAGCTATAAGTAGGCTGTGTGTTTTATTTTCGATTGAATTGAAGGTTCTTTATAAGACTCGTATTAATTAAATGATATTATATTACAAATACGTCTCATTTGTGTATCGTCACCGCTTGTGCGTGAGATACTGAACGGAAAACAAACTTATCTCATTTCCAATATTAAGCATACAAAGATAGATACAGGAGACGGACAGATTCCGATCCCTTTATGAAGCCTTCTTTCAGTAATATCCACATAATTAAACAGTAACACAATACGTGCTCCTCGAAAGGGGCTGGTCGCCCTCCCTCCTCCACTCAGAGTAGGGGGGGAGGGGACGATGGCCCGCCAGTTCGTATACTGCTTACAGTAATGTAGGTACTAGGACGCTTTATACCCTGGTTATACCGTTTTTCGGAACTTGGATCGAATTATCTTTCGCAACGGAGGTCGAGGTCGATGTGATGAAGCGGGGATTTCTTGTAATTTGGTATTATTCCTTCAGTTCTTTTTTGTTTTCATGTTATCTTTGTGTACATCTGTAAATTAAGCTATCTACAATTAATTATCTTATTTATCATCATTAAGACTACTCATTGAATCTATAAAATTGATTTGCATGTGTCATGCTTAATTCAGAGATTGATACTCGTAATGTGATCATATGATCTAATAGTAGATTGCAAAATCAAGATAGTTGTACAAGAAAGTAGGTTATTAAAAGCATAAAGTATATTTAACAGCATTTTATAGTTAACAGCGAACGACAAAATCAAGCAGGTAACTGTTTAGTTATTCACTGGAAAGAGGGAAACTCTCGTAATTCTATTACAGTTGAACAGATCAAGATTTTAGAATCATATTTAATTTATTAATGTAGGTCATGATGCAATAATTTATCGCTTACCGAAACGTTGAAAGTCAGGAAAAGGAAAATGATAATTTCATCGCATTAGACCCCACGCTTGGGTCAGTCGAGTTTATTTATACCCGAGCAAAAATCGGATGAAAAGTCTCTGAGCATGCTCTTATAGCTCCTAAGCGCCGTGCTTGAATCTTTGATCCGATTTTTGCTCCGATATAAGAATTCGCGAGGAGTTTAAAAGGTAGTCCTGATTTTTGTGATACTTACTAGCGAAACGAGTTTGTATTATTACATTATTAGGTTGCGTAACGTTCCATTGTTCTAATACATATTTACTTAATGTTCTTTTTGTGTAATTACTAATCTTTGCAGATTACAGGGATAACTAAGAAACATGTATAAGTTTCATATATATATCTAACGTAGCAAATCTAACGTAACACAAACTGTCCTACACAAACTGTCCTACACAATTGATTTTCAAAAATACTTTCTGCTACGTGAAAGATAATTTAGCCAAATACTACAAACGTACGTGACAAATAGGTATAGATTGTGAGTAAAAGAACGAAATAGCATAAGCATATTAATTAATGTACCTACTTCTAACTTAGATTAAGTGCAGGGAGTTCACTATCTATTAACTATAGGTACTGTTCTGGTCACAATTGAATCCTGAGTGTAAGAAGTCCAGGGAATTAACTTAGGTAATGAGGGTTTTTGTGCTCCTCAGTTGGCGCCACTATCGAGTAGGGTCCTGAAGTTTGTCCTGTCCGGAATAGCTGTCTGTTTGTTATTACAGTTGTGAAAACGAAGTTTACATTTCAATCGTATTTAATGCCCTAAAATCGTACCATAAAAATATTGAGCATGCCGCAGGTATTGCGTTTAGTTCGGAAAAAAGAGGACATAAGTTACCGAATGATAAAACTGTCTTAAAGCACTGAAATTCGTTGACTCATATTTGCCATAAATAATCTCGAATATTACAAAATATCGATAACATTATTCTAATAGCAAATAAACCTGTGTAACCCTCCCACAAACAGTGACATTTGACATTTCGGACACCACACGCTACACTAGCGCCTCTAGCGGTGAAATTCATTCGCGATAGCCCTGTTTGTGTATCTACAGAACACATACATGTTATCATTCGGCAAGGTTACGGTTAGCCCCTGGTGACATTAATTAGTCGTGGTCAAAGCCTGTCACTAGCCATCTATAGCTTGCGGTGTAGTTCCCAGTGCCTTTGATGCCCGCCATTATTAATTTATGGCTTTTATTATTGTCACCTTTGACCGAACCGGTTGAAGTAGCATAACCGTTGGCAACACGACGTCAACGTCAAATATCTCTTTGTAAGCGAACACTTGCAATTCGTTTAATATTTTATGAATGAATTGAACAGATTTAGTCACATCTGTTAGTATCAGTGATCTGTTTGTTTATTAATTCGATTGTTTTTTACATTACTGCAGGTTAGGACCGCAGAGGTGCCTATAAAACTTCATTATCGATGCGTAATCGGCTTAAGCCGGTAAGAAAGAGTTTGATGTCCACGTAATAAGAGCGTACAAAAAACGTCGTCGCCGTTGGCGCCGATCGAACGAGCGGAACGATGTCAAAGTATAAAGACAAACAAGTAGACAAACTTCGGTCGTTTAGGAGCGCACGATACGTATTTAAGGTCGAGGCGCAGACAGCGCGATCCGTACTGGAGCATTCTTACACATTCTTAAAACGTTGCTTGTAATGCGTTCGTTTACGGCGCGCACACATACAAGCGCGCTATGTACCTTTTGTAAGAAGAAGAAGTACTGCTATTATACAGTAACGATGTCTATTCGGCGATCGGCAAACTCAGGGCAAAAGAGATATAAACCATTATTACGTGACCCATCGATACATTAATTTAGTCATAATCCATTGTGGTTTATTTGCTATGCTGCAGTTTACCTATAATACTTACACGTACTAATCCTTTGGTACACAGTAATTAATCATTCATCATCTAATTAAGCCGCATAGTAGGTAATTCGGAATAACATGCAATTTGTATTATTCTGTTCTTGACTGATACCAATTTTGAAATTTACTATTCAATTAAGTACATAATCTACATACTAGTAGTGAACTTTTTAAATATGTTTTATCTCTCGTGTATATGGGTAGTCGTGCAAAAAGCTACGACAAAAGTCCACATAATACCAATAATCTTATATTTAGATACTAATACCTATACATTGGCTTGTGTAGATAATTGTTTACTTCATACCATCAAAATTGTGTTCGTACTTACATATGTGTGAATCCAAACGTAAGGTAATAGTTACTATCAGAGACCCGATTCATGAAGCTACAAGTTACAATAGTAATAAAACAACTTAAACGGATTAAATCGCGTATATTACTACATTTTAAGTCCCGACGTTTCGTAACCCTTTTCAGCGTTCGTGGTCGCGGGTAGACTACAAGTCAATATTACAAGTTACAATTTTACAAATGTAAATTATAGCAGTACAAAAGATCAAATTGAAGGTTTGCCAAAGAGCATAGCTAGAACGAAGCATGCTAGGCGTGAAACGAATTGACCGGGTTCGAAACACTACAATGCGCACCCAAATCCGCATTGCTGATGTTGGTGCCAAGACCGCCAGGTTGAAGTAGGACTGGGCCGGCCACGTCTGCCGCATGCATCCACAGAGGTGGGCGAGACTAGCCACGGAGTGGCTGCCGAAAGACGGGTGGCGATGACGTGGTAGGCCCTGGCGAAGATGGCGGGACGACATGGATGTATTTCTTAACGGCTGGCCAGAATTTGCTCGGAGCCGGAATGATTGGAAATTAAGGGGGAGGCCTTTGCCTTAGCAGTGGGACATATAAAGGAATATTGGTTCGACTAACGTTGCTAGTTTAGACTTGTAGCTTCTTGAGACGGGACTCACTCATTGCAAGTTTTGTTTCTTTTTACCGAAAAAATACTTACAAATGTGAAAACCGAAACACCCAACACGAAGCTCATATTGCGAACCGTAAACTGGGCCAAGCTAGGGTAACGGGGTACAAACGGACTCTCCTTCAAATTCACAGCTGATCGATCGCCCGGCTATGGGAAATCGTTACTTGTCACTCCAACTGTCAAAGGGTAAGGTTCTCTTTTAGCGACAACGATGCAAACAGCGGAAGGGTTAAGTTTTTCCATTTGGTTATTTAGTAAGGAGCAATATACATATACATATGTGTACTGCTTAAGTGCTCAAAACGTTTCATGGAAATATGAAGTGTTAATACACTTGCTCAATGAATATTTTTACTAAAAAAAGGGTCAAACACATAACCCTCCTTTGGGCTTCGCCGCAGTCGGGTAAATAGAGGTACTTTTCGTAGCTGTAGGTGTAGGTAAATCGTGCGTAAAGTTGTATTTTTCGCACTAGTGCTTTTTACTTTCCAGCAAATTTTTGAGCACTAAATAACACATTTATTTGCAAATAAGTAAAGTACAAAGGAATAATAAGTATATTTATTGCTTTTTCATGTTTAAATTTAATTAAATTCTGTATGTTTCTTTTCAAAATACATAATTTCTTTTGATTAGGCTGAATGGTGACAGCCGGTGCCACGTTTTTGTTTCATCGACATTTTTTCGCAAATGTATTAAAAAACGTCCTTTGATACACGTGCGGAAGTGTCATTTCCACTCGTCCCTAGTATTTACCCTCGCCTGGCGGCTCGGGCCAATACGTCTCGGGACTCGTAAAAAATTACATACTTTCCGCACTTAAATCAAAAAGTACTATTTTTGTTAACGGTGTGGAAATGCATTACGCATACCCCCAGGCATTACCAGGCCCTTAAAAGGACCTTTCAGGGAGGTTGTGTGGGACTTAAAAGAAATGTTTACACCATTCTATTTACTCTTCCAAACCCCCGATATTTCTTACATTCCCAAAATATTTTTTTCCGCAGTTAAATGAATTTGCAAGATAAACATATACAGATATTTTGAAAAAAAAATTTTTTTCGGGGCCGAGAGCGTTTTACTAAACATTACTGTAGGAGTGTAGGTACCACTTTGCCGCTTGTCAATAAGCACGATTTATGGTCGCATCTTCATAGCAATAGCCTGCTCACTGGTCTTTATGGAAAACTAGGTAAATGGCCTTTTTGCCGCGAACGACCAATGCAAGAACATGACTACTATCCGACAACACGCCACGGGTACGTGATACTCACACATGCAAGGCAGAACACCGTCACTTTTCAATTTCCTATAACCCTGTTTACAAGTCGACTAATGAGGTAACGTACTGATCCGCAACATGAGTTCTTGGAAACTAGTTGCGTGTAATTACGTAGGTCCCTCTCAGCTTCGATAAGTTTTTCGACGACTCACACCAATCTTGTTGCTTCGGTCCTATCGTGCTTCATACCTCGACATTGTCCCAGTAATCGCCATCTTGAATATTAAGTCATTAGCAATGGAGGTGTTGAGAATTAGGACGTTTATCTTACTGCCAATAATGTTATCTTTGACAGTCAAAACCACGCCACGCGAAGGAAAATCAATACACGGACATTTTCGAAATTGTAAAGTTGTATGATGGGCTAATAAGACGCAAAATCGAACTACGCAAGAGGTTTCTATTCTATACAAGCTCACACAATAGGATCCTTAAGGAGTCACGGGCACTTGACGGAGGTGTCGTACGTGGCACGACCGGTCCCTGTCACAAAGGCGGGGTGTAAAGTGACAGTACCCGCCCGTGTCGGGTTACGTTCTATGGCTGGCCACAGATTATAGCGGGTAACTTAGTGTTTGCTTTATAACTTCGTCGTGACCAGGAACAGTAAATCAATGTATGTTATTCCCGAGAGTGAATTTACCTACGCCACTTTATGAGCTTGAATGTGCTTCTAATATGACATAATCAAGTCCAATCGATGTAATCAGCTTGCACGGAAAGTATACCTGGTTTTGTTGTGCGATGGTCCTGATGGCTTGAAATCAGGTAGGTATACATGTAACTTCGATGACAATGGTATAATATCGCGCCATTGAACCGACCCGTTATCATAGGAACCCTTTAATTTCGCAACAGAAGTTTCATGTTTTGGACAAGTTCAGATTGTTGGATTTGTTCCCATAAATACGGACTCTGATAACAAACTTCAGAAAACCAATAGAACTCCTCGAACTTGTATTTAGAATTAAATTAAAAATATAACTTTTTATTAAAACATATTTACTTTTACTTGAAAGGGGACTCCTTATACTACCCGTGAAAATGAGGTGAAGGTCCCTGAAACCATTGCTACAGCCAAATTCGAATGATATTTTTGAACAATCAGCTTTGATAAATTAAGTTCCAAAGTAGGATTAGGTATAGAATTTAACCAGAAGTCTCACTCTCAAATGTATACCTATTAGTTAAGCACTTGTTTGATTAATTGTATTACTTATTGAAATTGCATTTTCACAATTATTGTAATGCTCAATGTTTATTTTAAAAGAGAAACTGGTGAGTTTCTTCCGGCGCTTCTTCTCACCAGAATGTCATTTGCCGAAGCGCCAAAAAAAAGAAAGAATCAGACATGTGAAAGAGCCCTTGAGGCCTACTTACAGAAATAAATTATTTCATTTCATTTCACTCTATTAGTGCTGTTGCCTTACAAAATCAGGTAAAACAACGTTATAACAAACTCTATGTAATTGTACCCTGAAATAGAAAAAAAATAACTACCTTCCTTGAAAACAATAAAAAACCGGTCAAGTGCGAGTCGGACTCGCACACCGAGGGTTCCGTACAAACTCATAAGTAGATATATTCATAGTTAAAGGAAAACTGTATGGCGATTAGTTTAGTAGGAGCAAATAAGTATGTGTTAAGATTTTTGCGAATTTCTCAAAAACGATGCAAGTTAGGAAGACCGTTATATTTTTCCTGTAATATATAAGACGACATTAATAATTGGTAATTATTACAGATTTTTCTGTTCAGTAACTTCGAAGGTAATAGGGGGGAATGGTATTTTATTAACGTTTTTCACCATAAATCAAAAACTACAAAAAAAAATACAAAAATAGTGTTTTAATCTAAAAAATCAGCCCTTTCATTTGATACCCCACCCGATATAATAGCCCTACTTTCAATTTTCAAAGTCTCATTACAGACCCCTTTAGAAAAAAAGTAAAAAAGTTACAAGATTTTTTTTTTACATTCCATAAGCTCGGGTTAGCGGTTCTTAACACTATTCCAAATTTCAAGTCGATAGCATCAGTAGATCCTGAGATATCTTGCTGTGACAGACGGACAGACGGACAGACAGACAGAGTCGCACCATAAGGGTTCCTTTTTTACCATATTGGTACGGAAGCCTAAAAAAATCCGTTGCGTAGTTTTAAAGATTTAAGCATACATCGGGACATAGGGACAGAGAAAGCGACTTTGTTTTATACTATGTAGTGTTTGATAGTGATAGTGATGATGAAGCGTGCGCAAGCTTCTATGAAGATACGCGCTACTGAAACCAGTGCTTTATACTGCATGTTCAATATAATAATGCATTTAGGATGCTGTTGGGACTGCCTAGGTGGTGTAGCACATCGCATCGCTGATGTTTGCGGAGGCCCGCACGGACGGTTTTCAAGCGCTCATGCGTAAGAAGATCGTTTCGTTGCAAAGTAGACACAGAAGAAGTCCTAACAGCATCCAATGTGTCATTGCTAACAGGTACGACTGCCCCATTCTAGCGTACTGGGTCTGTCAAATAAAGGCTGTAGCGCAATTTAGATTTAAGTAGTCAATTAGGCAAATAGTACTTATATACTAACGTAGAATCATTGTTTGCTTAAAAAACAAAACAAACATAAAAAATCCTAATGTTTGCCCCAGCAGCACTGTGAAAGTAGGATGCGAGGTATCCTCACACTACCTACTTTGTGCGTCAGTGTTATATTATACTGTATTTAATCTAAATTTGCACCTCGTTTGTACATGACTTCATAGGCACCAGGTGCAAACTTACAGAAACCGGGTAGTATAATAGCACCAGCCGAATCACTTCATACAATTTCTCTGGCCGTAGCGCCGGTCATTGAACTTAAGATACACGGAGCAATATTTCGTGTCTTATCTCTAAATGGATCACATCGATCAGCTCCAAGTATGCAACAAACTTATCTTTGCTCGTGGTCAAACCAGGAACTACTGTTACTTCATATAAGTTTCTTTGGAGATGAATGTGGTAGCACCTCATCGGACTGTATTGATAAGTTGGTGGATTGTTAATTCCTCCAAATGATATGTTTTGGATAATTTTACGTACTGATATGTGCCAGACTGAGTAAGAAAAGGATACGGTTTACTTACTGTAAATATCGGTAATTTAGGTTGATTCCTTAAATTGGAGGTTATTATTACCTATATTATTAATAGGTACTTAAATTTCGATAAAATAAATTTTAATTCCGCATACATTATTGGTTAACATGATTCTTACTCAAATGCATGAATTACAATTTGGTAATCGACGATATTAAATATATCTAAACAGTTTGGAACCTACGAGACAATCTTTTTCTTCTAGAGTCTGACCGAACTTTCGCTTTCGGTTTCTGCCTAGTTTCGGCTATAAAACCGGTTTCGGCTTAGTTTCGGTTTTGGCTGCCATCATTCAGCTGACACTACGGCCGAAACCGAACCTGAACTTGAGGGGTTTCACGCTTCGATCGGACAGTCTTTATTTCAAAAGCACTGATAATTTAAGAAGCTATAATATGTTATATATTATAATGATTAGCAGAGAGTAAATTATTAATATGTTATTTCAAAATGAAGACTGACTGATTCTGACTGACATTTTTTTCTTCCCACGCCTTATAAGGAAGTTTCGGTTTCGGCCGAAGCTGAGATCAAAGCCGAAATTCGGTTTTGGTTTCGGCCGTGAAAACTGGTTTCGGTCGGACACTATTTTCTTCTTCTCCTCTCCGTCGGTACTACTACTCTTGACCGAGGGGCCGTGGTCGTCATTTCAGGTATTGGTGACACGCTTTACGATACATCGCCACTCCGCTCTAAGAACTGCTTTCTTAGTGCATTCATGCAGGATCTCTAGCCATGCTATACTTGCTTACAACGAACCTGCATTATCATTAAAATCAATTATTCAGCAGATATGAAAACAAAAACCAAATAAGTACAAAAACCTAGTCATAACATTCCTAACCAAAAAAAAACCAAAGTGAAAAATGAATATACTACAAAAGTGACGTTGACAAGCCCAATGCAAGTCGACAAGAGTGGCAGGAGCGTCAAAATGCGTCGCGACTGTCTTAAGTTGCGACTAAGTGACCCAAGTCCCGGGTCCATTAGCTCTTCGTTCCATGCATCCGACTCAGATGACGAGAGCTCGGAGCGATCGCGCAGAGAACATCCCAGGGAGCTGCCCGCAACGGTCACCTCTAAACAGGTCAGTAGCAGATATGTGAACATTCATCATAGACTGAAGTTTCGTCTGAGCGACCAGACTGCCGGGTTGTTTAGCTGGTCCTTCTTCATATTTGACTCGGATGACGAGAGTTTGGCGCGATCACGCCGGGAAAATCTCGGAGAGCTACAGAGCGCACAGATAACCTCAACATATAAATAGCAGCAAAAGTATTGAAATGCGTTGCGATTACGACTTGCCGAAGTTGCGACTGAGTGACCCGAGTCACAAGCAGGCATTAACTCGTTCTATGCGTCTGACTCGGACTAGTGATTAAAAAAGTGACATCAAGAGTCCTAATGGGACATTAGCACAAATTAACATTATGTAACTGGGCAATAGGCTTCTTGTTTCTCAGAAAATACACTCAAGAGCAAAAATTTCGGGTCACCGTAATTTAAATAATAGAAATAGGTGTTTTTCAATGTTTGACATTTGTTTCATTTACAATATTACGAGGGCTGCTACTTATGTATCCGGAACAGAACAAAATAATGAAAGTATAGGGATAAATATGGTTATGGTGGTTATGGGTTTGTTAGGTTTTATTGTTTTTTAAAATACTCTCCATGATGATCGATGTACTTTTGCATACTTAGAAACCAATTTTTAAAGCACTTTTTCCACTCTGATTGAGGTATCTCCAAAATGTGTTCTTTGAACGCGTCGACGGCATCTTCGCGGGTCGAAAATCCTTGACCACGTAATTTATTCTTTACATTTGGGAATAAATAAAAATCATTGGGTGCCAAATCAGGGCTGTATGGTGGATGACCCGTTAATTCTATATTTTGATCTTCCAAAAATCGAGTTATTTCGCGTGACAGCTGGCATTGTCATGGTGAAGAATGATTCTGCGTCGCTGGTTTTTTTACGTATTTCTTCAAATACTTCCGGCAAACAAATGGTCGTGTACCACTCCGAATTAATCGTTTTACGATTCTCTAGTGGAATCGTAGTAGCTACATGGCCATTAATACCAAAAAAGCAAGCCACCATTTTTTGCTTCAACGTGCGTTTTGCACGAGTTACTTTCGTAGGGTTCAGTTCATTTTAAAACACTCACACTGTTGATTGTTGCTTAGTTTCGGGATCATACGCATAGATCCAGGATTCGTCACCTGTGTAGATATTATGAACAGCGTTTGAGTCACCACGGTTATATTTTTTCTGCGTTTTCCCTCATCATTCGACCCGAGCCTCTTTTTGATCCTTAGTTAAGTTGTGCGGTATCCAACGCGAACAAATTTTTTTTACAGCTAAATGTTCATGTAATATTTTATGAATTTTATGAATGCTAGTCATACAAATACCCAGAGTCGCCTCTATCTCCCGATACGTAGCATGACGATCATGCATTATGAGTTTGTGGAACAACCAAGGACCTTAAAATAAATAGCCAGACGGAGCATCGCTAACAAAGAACTGAAGCATATCTAATCCGCCGGCTACCTATGTGTTCATGCTGCTCGCAACGCAATAGGAAAAACTAGTAGATAAATGTGCGTGCGGCTCGTAAGTACAAGCAGCCGGCGTATTAGAAATGGCTTCAGTTCTCTGTTGGCGAGCCTCCGTCCGGCTATTTATTTTAGGGCCCTTGGGAACAACGACCGATTTTGGACGACCTTCCTTGACTTCGTCCGTGAGCATACTACGTCCACGATTGAACTCACTAAACCAGTGATACACAGTGGTTTTTGACGGGGCTTCATCACTAAAAGTCCAAGTTAATTGATCTATGCACTGTTGTTGCGTTAAACCACGCCGAAAGTCGTAATAAATCATAGAACGAAAATTTTCACGTGTGAGTTCCATTCTTGCAGCGGAATGACATTTTAAACCCGTCAAAAACTGGTATTATTTAGAAGCACTAGTTACAGTGAATTTCTTTTTTCCTTACATTCACGGCCTTATGCCTTAAAACTATACCATTTTGGTATCACAATCATTATTCGAACTTGAGAGATATTTTATTAAGATTACGGACAATGATGACGTTTTCATTACTAAATACACATTTCACCTTTGTGAAATAATTTCAGTTGTTTTTGCAATACGCAAATACGAGGTTAAAAAGCACCTATGTTTTCCCTATTTAAATAATAAATAACGAATAACATTACTCCCTTGCTTCTGAAATTTGCTCATAAATCTTGTTTTTCTCCCATTTCGTTAAGACTTGCATTAAACATTGCGCAATCGTAAATAATGTAAACATCCGTTACATGACTTTGAGGAAAAGGTATCCTCAATTATGTAAAGGTTCATCTTGGTATAGATAGTAGAGACAATAGAATAGTTCTTGAAAAGTGTGTGTTTCATTCTTTGTTTATTTAGTTAAGTAAAACCTAGGAATGTGAAATACAATTTGAATGATCGAAAATGTTACATTCAACAATTTTTTGCCGGAAGCTGAAACCAAAACTTTTACTAAACTGGCCAAAACCGAATGTTTGGTCGATCGCTAGTTTTGTCGGATTGTAAGTTAAAAACTTTAGTGCTAAACTGTTAACCTTGTTTCAAAGGAGTTACCTACCTACCTAACGCAAGCTACACGCTAAGTTCTAATAAGCAACTGGCGTTATGTAGCTTTCCTCCTCCTATGTAGGGAGCAAATCCTTCGGATTTCTTCGTAAGCTTTCGCATTTCTAGCAGATTGTCTCTAGATTATTTAGTTTCAGGATAGCTCGAAGTTTTGATTGGGTAGTTCCGATGCCGGTTAATTTAATTTTAGTAACTTGTTTGTATAACCATTATACTATACATCGCTTACGGTTCCTAATAATAGTGAAGCAGGTAAATAGCTTCATTGTTGGCTTTCCTACGTATCTAACGATTTTAGTTTGAATCCCCACCGAGGGTAATACTACATTACACAACTAGGGTGGTAATACAAAGAAAGGCAGAAATCGCAGATGTATGCGGTCCGAGCTGCAAGCGAGGGACGTAAATATGCGATTGAGGGCTTTCTTTATTACCTCCCGTGTTGTGTACATCATTTTATGTCTACACTTGGTCAGAAAGCGGTTTTTTTACGTGCATAAAGTCAAGTCCAAAATATATTTTTTTTATTATTTATATGGTTTTAATTGGTTATTGCGCATCTAACGATATATACCTATATATATATTTTTTTTTCTATGTTAACATATACAGGAGATATTCAAACGTATAAGAGGATAACTTCAGTAAAATTCAAGAATTGGTGTTGTACATGCGGTCATGTACACATAACCGTCTCTACTGCGTATTGAAATACGCGTCATTTCGTCGCGAGGTTCAACGTAAATAGAGATATGTCTGTTACTGGTGCGTCTTAAATAGACAAAATTTCTTCATTTTAGCGGTACTATGGATGGATGTACTTTCCCGTAAATGTTTATATTAATTTGTTGATTTTAATAAATAATGTTGATGTACAAACGGACATGTCAAACTTAACTAGCCGTTTTTTATAAAAAACTTATATTAACAAAAAAAGCTTCACTTTATGATAAACTATTCTATAACAATACTATAAAACAGCCATAATATTTTTACTTTATCCCATATAATAACTTTTAGAGAAATGTGAACATTCATTTAGCTCCCCTGAAAACCATGCATTTCAACATAACGCTTTAAACGTAGGGACCGTCGAAATATTTTTATGACATTCACGTCTAATTTCCGAGTTCTATTTAAGTTTTGGTTCACTTTACTGATTATTTTATATTTGTTGTTATGTTGGTTTCCCGGACTACTATTATTAGACATCTATCACATGTCATACAATCCCTTACTTCCCGGCCTTTGTTGTACTGGTAATTTCTATTATTAACTTCTTTGGTAAACTCGAACATAACCCAGCATTTCAGATCTCCAATATCTATCTATAATCTGTAAGCAAAAAGCTATTAAACGATATTATCGTTGAAATCATGTTATACCTACATTTTTGAATTTAGATTCTTAGGGTCCTTCCTCTGAAAGTCGAACTTTACGAATATATTTCTGGTCAAACCAAGCAGGAAAGCTGTGGGTTTCCAATCATAATATAAAAACAAAACAAACAATCCAATTACACGGAAATAACTCTAATAACGGCAGACTCGTTTGACGGCGAATTTTAGAGTTGCAATAACATAAAGGATCGATTACGGCGTCGTAAACGAGAGTCCCGTTTTATCGTTACATTGTTACAACTGTTACTCTTAGTTACAATGTTACAAAGTTGCAACGGATGCTTCTGTTTGAACGTTTCACTCACTTTGCCATTACTTCACAGCATTTCCAGTATTTATTTTAACTTTATTGCACGTAGCAAATGCCAGTAAATACATGAACAGAATAAATAGCAATCAACTATTTATTGTTACAATACAGTTTCAGTAACGTGAAGGATTAATAAAACGCTACGGTGTTGTTGTAGTGCATAACAGACCTAGGACTGTATTTTAGATCACGATGTTTATCTACTTTATATTCCTTTGTGAACACGCTATCAAAAGTTGTCTATATCTTCGATCTTGATGTACCTAATACATTTTTATGTGGTTTCTGGACTAGGCTATGTGATTTTCTCATAGCATACTTTTAGCTTAGGGATTACATAAATAGTTCCATTTTATTGGTCACGAGGATACAAGGATCGACCTTATTTAAAACATACTGATCGTTGTGTTAATGTTAAAAGTAATACTTTTTATTCTTCAGGGTAAGCGTGAAAGTAATTGCCCTTTTTTTAGTGAATAGCCTTAATGGATAGCCTGTTACAGCTCGCGGCTCGTAAAGCACAGTATAATAGCAGTATTGTTTTATTCCTACAAAAGGTACATCGCGCGCTTGTATGTGTGCACGCTGTGAGCGAACGCACTACAAGCAAAGTTTTACGAATGCGTAAGAATGCACTAGTAGCGATCGCTCCGTCTGCGCCTCGAATAGATATCGCACGGTTCTACACGTCCGAAGACTACTTGTCTTGTCTGTCTTTATACTCTGCTTAGACTTTCTTGCCGCGAGCTGTACTACACCACAGAAAAGGTAGTACTAGAAAAGGTAGTTGTGCCGTTCTGGAGAATTCTCGGAAACGTTCTCAGTTTTGTATGGGAAACCCTCTCTCTCCATACAAAACGGAGAACGTTTCCGAGAATGGCACATCTCTAGGTAGTACACGATGATCAGAATTTCAATTTGATATACGCGTCTAAAACTTCGGAATCTGGTTATTGTACTGGCCTCTTGCAATTGTACGACACTGCGTAACTCTTGAAACCATTTGGAAGTAAGATTTTTTTCTAAGATTTTTATTTCCGTTTTCTGCAGATTGCTGACTGTCCGAATTTGCGTTCCGATTCATGTAGCGCCGTATGAGGCCTATCAGTTACACAGTTCGGTAGCTCCAAACCCAACTTAGATGGGCAGATAACCTTATAGGGTTTACTTATAGTATAGGATAAGGGACCCTTTATTAATCTTGTTTTTATGACGACTTTAACAAAACATTTAGATAATCTTATTTTCTTCGTTAACAAGTTAATCATGACGATTGAACTTTATATGTAGTTTAAGATACATGGCTCGAGGCAATACTTTCAGGTGTTAGTTTTTCAAGTAAAGACTAATCTGCAACTACTAGGAAACCAAATGAGGTTCATTTCTATACGGCATTTCTGTAAAAGTAGACGCATTGTCAAAAACATGAGGTCTTAAAAGCATCGGTAATGAGAGAAATGGAATGGATCAGACCTCAAGTACACATTCCGTTTTAAATAACATTTAAATTATACGCGTGGACATAAATTTCACGTAACCGGGCCAAGGATAGCATTGTAGCTCTTAAAGTCAGTAACGGATGTGTATCTGAAAAATGCCGGTTTTATTGATTACCTTTTCCTGCGAATTTGCGCGGAACATTTATCATTTTGGAAAATTTTGGGATATTTCGAATGAGAGTTATGTTTTCAAGGGATTTTACCTTCACCTGAGGGACAAACACGGTCAGGTTTGAAATTGTTTGGTAAATATTGTGGTTGTCTCTTCTTTTATTTTTCCAAAAGTATTTTGTATGCCTGATAGGATTTCAATGGACGTTGTGTGTAGTTTATTGTGAAACAGATGTTTGAAAACTTAACTGATATCGCTTTTCAAATTCAAATAGTTTATTTTTCGAATAACTATGATCCAATTTTGTTAATTTAAATGACTTGTATGTAAGAGTTAGTACAATATGCAATAAACAAACACATAAAAACTTAAATTCGAAATTTTCGGTAATATTTTGTAAAATGACCTCTGGCTCTCTGGATACAGCTCTCGCTATATCTAAATGTGAAGACTTTCATGGAAACTTGCTCTAAAATGTAATTGTAGGCAAAGACAAATACTATCCAGAAAACGAACCGTCGATTTAAAACCCGGTTAAGGTTGAAAACATTGCCCAATGCCCTTGAATCAAAAATACCTACAGCTTTCGCCATACGCGCTAAACAATATCGAACTGTAACGGTCTTGCTCAGTACTCGTACGTTATGTACCTGAAATATTCAGCTTTATGAAGCCGATGTAAAGTAGATTTTGGAATATTATATTCCCTTAAGATATGAGCTTCCGACAGTTACATATGAATATTGAGTTCCACTTCTTATATCGATTTAGCGAGTGATTAGAATCTGAAGCTTGCGCCGTTGGAGTTAGATTGGTTTTCGGATAGCCTGTTTGTGTGAGATGCGATTTTGGGATGATTATCAGTGTGTATTGGGTTCATTGCTCGTCTACGTCTACTCGTACATCTTTCATCCACTAGCTGATGCGCATTACTTTACATTGTGGGAAATACATGGTAGAATGCTCATGGGAAATCTTCAGATAAGCAGTAGCGATGTTCAAAGTCCTTTAGATTTTGGGTTATCGGGCTGGCTTCGAGAACAATCAATGATTACTAGTGGCATTGTGAACATCTCATTGTGAAAAATTCCAAACTGAGACTACAAAAAAAGCTATATAACTATCGAACCTGTTCACAAACTTCACGAGAAATGGTTGAGAAATGCGACCTGTAGAGGAAAACAGACACATGCGCCAGCCGGACAAAATTAATGTTTTCAATTGAGATTATAAATAAATAATTAAAAATATCAGATCAAATATCATTTATTGTTATTTAAGCTTGAAATTTGGCTATTGGAGTGGGAATCACATTTCACTTTTTTAACCTCACAGCTACAGATACGCAGCTATAATAAAGTATCAAGGAGTACCTACATAACAGTGTTGCCTACTGGCTGCTAAAAAAAGAAAGAAATTATTTATTTAGCGCAAAAACATAACACAGTAAAAAGAACATCAACAGTATGCCTTGAGCAGATACGCGCTAAATAAGGACGTCACTCAGCATATTGCCACGGCAAGCCGTGACACTGATTTTCGGTGAGGGCCTCGGAGACTAAAACTGTTTAAATTAATTTAAAACTAAACATTTAAACACATTGTAGTAGCGTAACCTGACATCCAATAATATTTATATTTTAAGTATGTGACAACACGAGTAAACACTAATCAGTATCAGTAGTACCTAGGAAGCAAAGAGTAGACCAAATAGAACTATACCTAAATGTACATCATACCAACAATGCTGAACCAAGGAGCGTTCAAAATCCTCGGGGTTTTCTAACGGCTATCACAAAGTCACTTATGTAAATCTTAACCCTGGATCCAGGGCCCCGCGCGGACCGGGTCGCATTGCGGTCTTTGTATCAGCATGCTTGCGAGCGAACGATTGCGTAAGCTTTGTTTAGGTAAACTCCAATAAAACAATTAAATCTAATAATAATAAAATTAATGGGTTAAATTGCGTTCATTACTTAATTTTACATCCCGGTGTTTCATAACCCTTTACTGCGGTCATGGTCGCAGGTAGGCTAGTACTTCTAGCATAACTTTGCTTTTCAAATAATGATAAAAAAATTGAACTGATAAAAATCAAGTTCAAGTATTCAAGATAATTAAGACTATCTATTTTGTAGAATTGAAGGCTAGTATTTACAAAAGTAAATATTGTTGAAAACATTTTATCCCTTCACATGACGAAGATTTTATGAAAGTCCAAAAAATGAGTGATAATTTACTTGTTAGTTTTTGGTTGAGTTTAAGCAAACCTTATTGAAATTCCTACAATATAAAGGTCTATTCAGCGACGCTGGTTCCATTAAGTTATGAAAAAACGACAGTCGTGAAATTTTTAATTTATTTCAGTTCATATAAATTGTATGGTTGTTCTGACTACACGTCCGCTGGGCCACTGACGGTTAAATCGACGTTCAGTGGCGGTGATCGCATCAGTGTCTTTTACGTAAAACACACAGCCACGGCATGTTCCGATACCAGTGATACCAGTAAGAAAGAGAACAAGTCACTTAAATAGGTACAAAATAGTCATAAGTCTGAAAAGACCTACGCCCCTTTGCTTTTAGCTTATATTTATTTTATTTATTGGCACTGACATATCGGGTTATGGCAGACTATGGTAACCTATTTAACGTAGACATGATCGAATTTACCATTTCACTCGGGTCGGGTGCGAAAAAACACGGGTATTTTTTAATAGAATTTCTTTACAAAGTATTCCAGTTTTAAATTTTTAATTTATTTACCTGCCGAGCACGAATCGTTTCCGTTTTAGCTGGGCAAAAATGATTTCCTATATCTGTCCGGATTTTACAGAATATATTACAAATCTAACCTAATATAAATCCGGCAGTTTCAGAATAACGTAGATCAAACCCTACTAGTGGCTCTGTGAGCTGTAGATCTTGCGTGTCTGTCAAACCCTATGGGCTCTGCTATGTGAAAAAAATCCAAAGACTGAATTGACAAAAAATAATCTATGTAATTATCGAATTATGATATGATGATTATAATATAATGCATTTGGGATAATGATTCTTCAGAATTTTTTGACGTTTCGTCAAAAAAATTGTTATTTGTGGTCCATCTTGCGTGATACTTAAGTAAGGCATTTGTTACATTGGCTCAGGTCTGAAATATCTGTTTTCCTAAAATGTTTAATTCTCAAAATGTTTGCTTTTCATAATGTCAGCACGACTTTCGCATAATGTCAGCTTCTCAAAATGTCAACTTCTTATAATGTCTATCTCCAAGAATGCCACTTTTCGTATGTATAATGTTCGCTTTTCATAATGTCCACCTTCTTACAATTTTTGCAATCCAGAAAAGTTTTATTCCCAAAATATTCGCAATCGTGAACACGCCATATCTTTCTAAATTACCTTACCCAATTTACCCTACACGTTTGTCAGTCACTAACGTCATTAATGTTATCTTGAGTGCCAGAGTGTACCTATATAATAGGCATTAATCAAAGAGTAAGTATGCAAGATATTAAGCCTTTTACAAAACATCTGAAATAAAGCAGACATTATGGGTAAGCGAACAAAACGGAAAAACACAATTTATGGTAATGCGGATATTAGGTAAAAACTGAAATTATAGGAATGTTAACGTTATGTAGCGAGTAACGGTTGCAGGAAAGAATTGCATGAAGACAGCGCAAGGCAGGAAAAATTGAAGAAATTGGGGGAGGCCTATACCCTAAATAAGGGATTCCTGTAAATAATATTAAATAAAAACTAAATAAATTAGGGATAAATTTGTAATATTGTACTGACACTAGAGTCATTTACTAACATTAGGATATAGCAATAAGAAAACTATTGTAAAATAGGTTTATGGGAAATAAAAAGGCTTTATTATTATTATCGTATATCTTTATTTTCTTAGGCTAGGTTTTGTACAACACAAATATATACAAAATATAAACACATTATGAAAAACCTAACGTAGGGTGCCGCCGGCAGCGGGGCGGGGCCCAGGCTACCGGTGCTTAAGGCTGTAGAGAGAGGAACCTCCTGACAATGCATGCTGCGAGAGGAACCTGTGTCCAGAAGTACCGCCTTCTTTACTGTTATTAGTTAACGATATGAATAGCCTCCTGAGGGCTGAGACTGCGCACATCTTAAGACATTTTGAATAAGCTGACAAAATAGGAATGCTGATATTGTATGAATGCAGACATTTTGAGAATTGTACATTTTAGGGAAACAGATATTTCAGGCCTGGGCCGTTAGATTTTTCATCAATCATCATATAGGGCAGACCGTATGACATTTTTCCTTTTGTACATACCAGTGGCGTCACTTCGACAGAACTCTCTTCCCCGTTCCCAACCGATTGCCTTTTTAAGGAATCTATTATGTCTTATGTTCTTGTAGGAAAACTATGGCAACTATGGCTCACCTACATTTAGACTCTTTAATGAATTCGAATGCCTTACGTTTTTGAGAGAAAAGTAAACCAACTTAGCTACAGCTAGCTAACAACTAGGGATATCAGCCAGCATCAAACGTTATCTGTGGTAAATAGTTTAAAACGCTTGTAAGCTAGGTTGCCCAGTCAGTAGCAGTAATGAGTGCTGATATCGATCCGATACGAGGTCACTGATAACGGACAGCCGATCTAAACACGATTTTCCCACGTGATTTCCTAGGCACTAACGATGGATTTTCAAAATCAGAGCCCTTTACGCTTAAAGGGTATAAGCAGGATAGCAATGGAAATATTGCCCCCTAAGCCTGGAATTTCAAATTATAGCTTAACGGTGCGTTATAAGAAAATAATACCATGCACAACTTTTGAACCCTACTCTCTCAGCCCCTGGGGGCGCACAGCACCCAACTTAGTCTAAAATTGTTTTATTTTATGTCTCCTAAACTACGCAAGTGACGAATTTCAAGTTTTGTACAAATATTACTGTTACTTAAAGGTATTGTTGGAAAAAATAAGAGACCAAATAAGAAAAATTTGGACGTTCAATAAAATATCACCCTGTATACGTTACTAGGTAGTTTATAACTACATACATACATGTGTAACTGTTAGTTTCTATGCTGGCGGTGACCCGACCGCGGGCATTGTTTTTATTTAATTGTTTTGCTTGCAGGACTTAGACGTTACGTAGGTATACCATGTAAGTAGTACCTACGTACGAGTACTTACTAAGAGTACAGATTTTCTAGCTAAGTCTACAGAATGAATTTGCAGGGGGTGGCTTCAGATGACAATATTGGAGTTCTTTTAAAACGGACCCAAAAACCTATGATTACTCCCGAAAATACTTTTACTATTAATTATATAGCAAACAGGAACTGTTTATTGTAAATAAGCCGGAAATAAAATACAAATGCTGCTACTTTACATTTAACCTCGAGAAATTAATATACATGCTCTCGCTCAACTGGAAATGATAAGTATGGAAAGACAATAAATATCTCTACATACAGGCAGTCTCCTATTTTCATTTGATGCCCCGTTTCGTATTTTCTAAATCTAGACATTGAGGTCATAGCAAAGGTACTGAAAGGTCGGCCCAGTTCAGTATCACCAAAGCAATGAAGTTAGGTAGTGCCTATTTTTAGACATGCCACCATCGATCGATCGGCTAATGTAACGTCTTGAGACAACAGAAACGGTGACACTAGCAACTCTTTCTTAGAAATCTCATTATTGAAATTGAAATCACCTAAGTCGTCATGTGTGTTAATAAAAATAAAAATCCTACAATAGGTAGTATCAAGTTTGCTACTTACAAACTTTTATTAGTCAACCGCAATGCGGTGTACAACATAACGACAAAATTGTAGTATTAATTATGACAACAAACAAAAATAACGATCCCATCAAAAACATTACATCTAAAAAGATGCAAGTCTCGCAACGCAACTCTCCTACAACAAAAAAGTTTTGAGATGTAATGTTAAACCAAGTCAGTACCGGGGGGGTGTCAACAGAACTCTGGGATCTCATTTCTTTTTGTAAGTCTTCCTTTATTTATTCCATTCCAATCTATTATATTTCCAATTTAAACTACAAAACTAACTTTGTAATCGCATGTATTTGTATAGGATTACAAACTTACTTATGCAGTTTGTATTGAAATTGCAATATTTTTAGGTTTTTCATGACATGATACGCTAACAGCTAATTATGTTTAAAATTTGGAGCTTGTGGGTCTGCTAGAAGTACCTTAGAATTATGATGATCATCAGTTAGTCAGTCAGTGACAAAATTAAGGAACTTTGACGTGCAATAGTTCTGCAACTACACGTTCTAATTGAATGTTATTAAGAAAACATTTAAGTCTTATTATGCCCTATATATCCCTGAAAATTCAGGGTTCTAGCTTTAGTCAGCACAAAATTACGGGGGGCTGAAAATGGCCTGAATGGCTTCGAGAAAAGGATGGTACGGCCGTGCCTTTGTTTTACTCGACTTGGCGGGGGCACTGCCGTGCCGCCAGATACGATAGATATGTAAAAATTGTATTTGAGTATTTACGTTTTGTTTTTCTGTTTCAGGACACACGGACACATGTAGTCGTCGAATTGTACGACACCGAAAAGTCCTACGTGGAGGCTCTGGAGATTTTAGTTAAGGTAAGATATTAAAGAAAACTATGTGAAGTTTAACTGGCAACGTGGTGGGATAGTTCGAAGGATCGATGGCTGATGCGGCATAAAGGTTCCCGAATGGAAACTAGGTACGAACTGAAAGACGCAGCGTGGCCCGATTCGGCAGTAGATCGCCGGGTTCATATCAGGGTGGTCGAATACGCAGTTAATATGGCTTCCTCTTTGCGGAGTTTCGCAAGGGCGGAGAGAACATTATCGGCTTTGAATTTATTCTGTTTCTTTTTTAAGTTACGAGTGCTGTGGGTATTCACGCTGAAACTTTTCGATTCCTTCATTTTCACGTTAAACTTTTATGAGTTACGAGTCACGTGTAAACACTTACAAATTTAATTTACGATTGAAGTATGTACCTAGATTTAATTAATGTCACATTTTGATTAGGCTGAGGCTTCTCTACAGACACTGATACACCTTTTTTATGTAAGACATTAAAAGGTTAATAATATCAGTATTATCAGTAAAATTTTTCAAACTATCATTATGATCATAACTCTCACGAGCCTATCCATATCCAGAAGGACACAAAACAGATATGAATATGTAAATATCGTTACCATTTTATCATCGTGAGGGCTGTACTGGTAATTAGGACGTGGCCCGAAGGCAGTTACCTAACGTTTGATAAGGGTGCAGACCCAGACCCATACCTTGCGCAAACCAAAAAGGGCACATTCGCTGCTGTATATTCGCTGTTGTATTCGCTTTTGAACAACATTTACTCCACCGTATCAAAAGGGTAATTGTCTTGTTCTAGTGGCTGGTTAAGTAAAGGTTTGTAAAACGTTGCCATGTTGAAAATACTTTGTTAGAACAAACGTTTTGCTTACAAATACGCCTGGAATAGATCACTTTGCTATAGCAACTCGAAGCATGGCTTAACTTATAACTCTTCCTAAGTACTTGTCTTGCGTTTGATGAGACTTGACGGGTTTTGGTCCTTTATTTTCGACGTTTGATAAACCAAATTATTTTAAAAATGTTTTTTAAACTAGCATAAATATGAAACTTGATGTCCTTTGTACATTAACTTTATGTTGTCCTCTTAACCAGTTCTAAGTTGTATGGAAATTTGAGCAAGATGGTTTTTTTTTATATTTAAAGAAGCATTGTTATAAGAATAATTAAGGAAGAAAGTCATTTTAAACAGGCTTAGTAAGTGCTCAATAAAAAATGAAAGCATCTCGTATTCCGCCATCACCCTTTTGATTATGCAGCAGGCTGATAAAATTTAAATAACAAAAGGACAATAATCTTTTTTGTTTAACTTTCAACTCTTTCATTTGTAGGTACGCCATTTTTTAATTCATTACCCTTTTCTTCCAAAGGGTCAGGAACAGTAAACCTTTTGTTTTAGTATCACCTTAATTATTTTCATACGAAATCTTTAAACTTTTTTATTAATTCCTCGAGAAAAATGTCAACCTTTTGTTCCTACAGTACGTTTATAACTTTTCTTCCAATTTTCCTCGTCGCCTGGTTCCACAAACGCGGCTTCACGTCCTTAATTTATTGTAATTATGTTAATAACTCAGCGCGCCGCTTCATCTGATCTAAATTAACTGGCGAGTGACAAATTCATTATATTTGTGGTTGGATCATGTGGTGAGATATAGGGTTGACGATACCTGGAATTTTGGTCGGGGTCTCTTTTGTTTGGCTTATTTCCAGTACTACTCTGGTTTATGTCACCTATTTCTGCATGTCAATATATTTTAAACCACTAATACAGGTCTAACCTACTAAGCAAAGAGCAATAGCGACAGATTGTAAAATTTGAATAAAAAGTAAATAAAACAACGAATATTGCGAAGGGCTGAATCTCAAATATTAATAAAAAGTAAATAAAACAACAAAATGATAGTGTACACTTGAAAAAATAGAAAGTCATCAATTTAAGGAACATCCTGTTCACTCACATCAATTAAGAGTTTGCACATAAACAAGGGAAACCGAAGAAGGATCTTAGAAGTCCATAATGTATTAGAAACTGCACTGAGAAGCGAAGCTAAACTTAATTTAAAAACAACGGATGTTCAAGAACTTGCAGCTACTTCCGAGAAAGCCTTATCACAGTATTTCACTAAGGGTATGAGTATAAAAATTAAACCGAATTCAAAAAGCGACGAATTGACAATATTTCAAATTTTCTACTCCTTCATTTTATGAGCTGGATAGAAAATAGGTGGAATTTTAAGCTACCCGTATGTTTTCTTTTTCGTTTTAACTCAATTTTTCAATTAAAAATAGCAGTTTGAAAAGTAGCTCATTCTAAAAGGGCGTATGTAGAAAATGACGTCACTTTCCCAACTAGAATCCAGAGCAACAATTACGATTTAAAAAAACTAGAATCCAGAGCGACAATTACGATTAAAAAAATAACTGTCAGGCGTTACAGCGTTGTCAACATAGGAAGTTCGGGAAGACAACGATGCTTTTGCTCCTCTTATTTGGGCTGGATTATATTTATCACTTGCCGATGTGTACTCCATCATCATAATTTCAACACGCGGCAGATTCGTGCTATCAGCCTGAGAAAAACCTTCTGATGGCTTCATTATATGAAAAAAATCGGTGTCCGGTAAAAGAATGCCAAGTTAATAATGTTTGAATGCGTTATCGGAGTCCAGTGGGAAAGTGCCAAGTCTTTTAAGGTCTTCGAAAACGTGCAAATGAACCAACGGTAAGAAAATTAAACTTCTAAAGCCGCTAAGCAGTTGTAACAATTTTCAAAACAAATAAACGTCAGACGGCAAATATGTCAGAAAATGACAACCGGATACCATACACTTTTTAATCGTTTCAGCACTAAGGTCTCTCTCGATAATGCAGGGAAAATGACGTCACACTTCCGGTTCACACTAATTGACGATTTTTTCCAAAATGAATGGGAAAAAAAATCCAAAAATATTTTTTTTGAGCATAAAATACAGTTTTACCCAAATGGTTTTCGAATTAAGATCTTTTGAAAATATGAAATGTTGTCAATTGTGGAAAGGGGATCCGGTCCTCGTGCGGGTTCGTACTTGGTGCAGCAGTTGTCTATTGCCATTCAACGGGGCAATGCGGCGAGTGTGATGGGCACCTTTGCACCGGCTGCAACCCGAGGGAGTCGGGGGGGGGGGGGGGCTTTTAGATACAACTTAAGTTAGTTAAGTTTATTTTATGTCCTGTAATAGTGTTTTTTTATATTTGGATAAATTATATGATTTGTATATTCAAAAAGAAAGAAAAGAATTTGAGGTCGGCACCAGCCTCATACCACGTTAATTCCAAATATTAAGACTGGCACCGACGTCAAAAAAATCTTTTTTGAAGTCGGTTTAATTTTATAATTACTTTTTTATTTCTTAATTTTTTTAATTTCAGTAGTAAATGCATTACGCAGTTTAGCCAACGACACGTTTTCTTAGTCACTGATACACACTTCTATACCTCGTTTAACAAAAAAATATAACTTTTGCTATCCGACTTATTGACAAACGTACATACATACTACATACATACACTTACGATATTTGGCACACGTGTTTAGAAGCTGGTATAGACTAACATATAATATATGAAAACTGTGCAAGTCTGACAATATTACATACATACGGGTCAAATTGATAAAAAAAAGATACATACTGATTTGATGTGTTAGGAAAATATGCTATTTATCCTTATGTCTTGTTGTATAAGCAATTCTGTAGCTGTATTGTTATTTTATCTAGAGCATCGTGCTCAGATGTGCTTGTTATTTTTCCAACGTTTTCTAGCTCGGCGTTATAAATGTGATTAAATCACATAACTGGCTTTGATATTAGGTTTCTAGAAAACTTGTTATCGTATTCTAGCTTGTTATTTATGAATGCAGTTGTATATTCAATTTCTTAATATGAATGTTGTAATACAAATTGCCTGCAAATATAAGCAAAGTTTAACAGATAATAAATAAGGTGATCTTTTTAGTGTGCGTCTCTTTTCTGTAATTTTAACATTTAATTCATATAAATGTCATTTAAAACAAATATATAGACATTGCCATATTTGTGGTAAACGAGTGCGTATTGTTTACTGCTTCTGTGCAAACTCTCCTTGAACCTACAAGGTGAAGATTAGGGTTGGCAACTAGTGCAATTTAACTAAATGATTTCTTTTAATTCTTCCTAGTTATTCTCCATGTTCCCTTAGCCTTTTTTGCGATATAATACACCAAATATTATTTAAAGTGCAGTACTTAAACAGATAACGGAATAACTGATTCATACACGTGTTACACCAGACAGATTGTCACATTTTTTCTATGTATCTAACAGATGAACTGTGATATTTCTTATACGTTCTGCACATTTAGTATGATATAGCATTAGTAAACAGAATGTTATTTTATACTCACGAGATTATGTGAAATCTTAATTTAAATGTTTTATATGTACAAATATCTTGTTGCATAAGTAAACCCACGCAGTAGGGCTTCATCGCAAAATAAAGTTATAACGAAGAATGAAATCCAACTCATTACTAACCGCTCTGGCACTTGCTTGCTCAAGAGCCTAACTTCAATTACTCTGCTCAGTGCTCATTTACATATAGGGTTACCATAAATCTAAAATTTCTTCGGACACATCCTGCTTAAAATAAATAGTATTTTTTTCAACTGATGACAGAATTAAGCCTTTTTTGCTCACGACGGACGAAACGGAAGCGTTATGTATGTGTTTGGGATTAGAGGTTGTTTGTGTGTGTCCTGTGTTGTGTTTGTGTCTGTTACCATTTTCCTGGAACTACTAGACCAATTTCGATGCGGATTTTATTGTTTGACTTAACCGAGAATGTTTTTAGCTAGAATTCACCGGAATAGGTTTTGCCGCTTGAGTTCTGAATGTACCGAAGTGTTCAAAGTATGCATGATACTGATAACCAGTGATCGGCGACCGGTAGCATTGTATGTCACTTTAAAGTCAAACATAGGTAATGATTTACATATTAAAAATGTATGCAGTTTTATTTCTAAGAACACAGACTTATCCATGTTAAGATCTGTCTTGTTAGAAATAAAACTGCATAGGTACATTTTTAATATATAAACCTTTACGTTTGACGTTAAAGTGACATAAAATGCTACCGGTCCCCGATCACTGCTGATAACCAATTAGTAATAGGTACGTCAGTTGTCTCACAGTTAAATTTTTTTCAGTTCACAACCCTAGTTGCCTGGAAAATTTTCTTCACTTTCGATGGGGCGGGACGACGTACCTACTTAAGTCTGTCAGCAAAAATAGGGTATCTGAAGCTAAGCCAGAAATTGATTTTCGGTAGGAATCTGACGACTTTAAGGATGTAACTTGAGCATTTTTTTTAAACTTTAAAGCAAATTTTGCAAGCTGAATTAAGATTGAAGAGAGAGCAACCAATTTTAACTCGATTTTGTATTTCATTTCTAGAGCTGTTTGCATATACTAGGACTGACTCACTCCCCGATTCCGGTGCGTGGCTATTATCCTTAAATATCGCCACACATGGGTGGTAATAAAGAACACGCGTTATGTACGCGTTATGCGATAGAGACTTAGAGAGAGACGGTCGGATGCGAGTCAGTTCCGTCCGGTTGTCGGACGCGAACGACAGTTTTCTTACGGAAAGCGGCTTCTGTACGTACTTAGTACTAATAAGTATTCTGTGCATATACCAGAGATATATCATGATGTTTATACGCATAACTTATTAAAGTTATACACAGATATTAATACACAGTTACAGATATTAATTAATCTGAAAGAAAATTAAGAATCATGTTTATTTGCGTACAAATAATTAATACGAATGAATGTAGAAGTTTCTATGTCTTTCCACTTCTATGTGAGAATCACTTTATCGGTCTTTTCCGAATTAGGGTTCGAATAAAATTGTTATTGTACTTCGGTACCTATTTATATATCGAAGTCTTTGGATATGCAAACAGCTGATTACTTTAAATAATTAAAATAACTTGGACGTTGCTTATGGTGATTTATGTGTTTAAAGTTTATGACTAGACACATACATTCGACATTCAAGAAATGTAATATTACTCTTTTCATTCGTTTCACTACAATCTCAGACGGATTTGGCCAAATAGTTTTATTTCTAGTTTAACTTTCAATAAGGAAACAAGCATAAAATTCAGTTAAACTTTCAAAAAATAACTACCATTGTCTTTTTAATTGAAATCTCAAATTCCGTTTTTGCCTTATGTACATTTCTGGTTTCACTCAGTTTTTGTCATAAATGGAAACTGTGCTGCCGTTTTAACTTACCTAATAGACTTAACTTGGATCAGTCGCGTTGTCATGTCGTCGGGCATTACACAATTTCTACAATTTGCCGTCGACCGACAGCCCTGGTTTCCTTGCAAATTTTCCACTCCCCCTATAGGGTGACAATAAATCTCCCACCCCCGCTTCGTCTGGCACGTTCGCTTTTAAATTCGTGACAAAATTCCTGCGTGAATACTGAATACTTTAAATATTGTGGTGCTTGTTTATCAGTGGTTAACTAATCTAATAACCCGACAATATATTTGTGATTATCATCATCATCATCAGCCTGTTATACAGCCCACTGCATGGCACAAGAATATGTGACACTTGCCAGGAAATTTAGGGAGACGACTTTTGTCTTCGCTTCTGATTTTGCTTATAATGTTGGCGATTTATACTCTCGTAAAATTAGTGGAAAAGTAAAAGCTGTATTTAAAAATACCTGTTTACTTTACTGTTCCTTCAAATCTTCTTTAAATTTTTGATTGATTCTGACGTTAAAACCCAACTAAAATGTTGAACAAGAATGCATATTTATGATATCATCATCATCATCAGCCTGTTATACGGCCCACTGCTGGGCACAAGCTTACTTTCATAGATGAGAGCGAAATTTGTAATATGCTCACACATATCTGTCTAAATGTACATATTAACACGTTAGACAAATACGGATATTATAGCATTTTCATCAGCGAACGTGTTAAGTGCTGGGGCATTCATGTCGTTTTACAGTTTAAATTACACGCTCGTTACATCGTTGTAGATACCTAGCTATCACTATACCTAAAGGTTTTCCCGGCACTAATGTCGTAGGGTAAGTAAGTGTTTGATATAATAATTTTTCAAACATGCCACCAGAATATCAGAAGGTAGTCGCTATCACGGAATATCATCTCCATATTAGAAGATTTCTTACAGATTCTGCGAAATCGGTAAATGTGAAATCGCGCGCGATCTTACAAAGTGGTACATTTTCTGAAAATCTGTTGACGGAAATGGTCTGCAGATTTTGGTCTTATATTTTGCCTTACAACTGAAGAAGCAATTGTTAAAATATATGTAGATAACTTATGCTGATCAATTTTGCCTCTAAATCAGGGGTCTCCAAACTTTTTTAGCAAAGGGCCACAGTGCACCTTTGAATATCTCACGCGGGCCACACGACATGGATAACGTAGTTGAGTACTCTTTTTTCTCGGCCGCTGGTATCCTGGGGGCCGGGGTTGTTTCATAGGAGAGCGAGTTCTCGCGGGCCGGACAAAGGGCTCTTCCGCGGGCCATAGTTTGGCGACCCCTGCTCTAAGCTAGAATCATCCTTATCTCTTGATGATGAAGAATTAAAAAAAACAACATTCAACCTATCGTTTTTGATTAACTATTATATTATCTAGAGTTATCACGCAAAAGTAAGTGAAATGCTCTAAATTAAGCCTAAGACCTAATTTATTCGGTACTTAAGAAAGAGCACAAACTATAACTTCAAATTTATATCAGTCATCTCTGCTGACAAAGTTAACCGCCGTAACCCCTTTTTACCGCCATATCCATAATTCTAAGCATCCATTATCCTGAAAAACAAGTTCGTAGACATTTCTTCACGATCTTAATTTTCTTTATGAATAGGGTCGCCAAACTGTCTAACTTCCGGCACGAGTCCATCGTGTCCCCATTCCGAACTCAACTTGGTCACTTTACATCTTGTTATGGGTAACTTCTAGTTGGTGCGCAGGACGAAGTTATGATTTATTAAGATAGCTGAAGAATATGTGACACTTGCCAGGAAATTTAGGGAGACGACTTTTGTTTTCGTTTCTGATTTTGCTTATAACGTAGGCGGTTTATTTTATACTCTCGTGAAATTAGTGGAAAAGTAAAAGCTGTTTAAAAATAGCCGTTTACTGTTTCTTAAAAAATCTACTTTAAATTTTTGATTGATTCTGACGTTAAAACCCAACCAAAATTATTAAACAAGAGTGCATTATTTGGATTTAAATGATGCTTTGTTGGTAGGTAAGTAAGCATAGATTTTTGTGCGAGAGCCATAGGTATTCTTATGAAAAAAAAAACCGGCCAAGTGCAAGTACGTAGGTACAAACAAAGTCTTTATACGATTTTATTATATGTATAGACTAGAAGCTACCCGCAATTTTGTCAAAGAATAGTCTGTGAGATAGCGTTATTTACCGCCAAAGAAATTGTAGGTACATCGTATGTTCTTTTTTCTTGAAATCATGATCCCGATAGAAAGTTAATTTTATAATATCTCTTTCGCAGAAATATCTCCAACCACTGAAGAGCCCGGAGAATGCAGCGCTCCTGGACGCGTTTCTGGTGGACGAGATTTTTTACCAGGTGCCCAGCATCCTTAACGTGCACCAGGTGTTCCTGGAGCAACTCCGACGCCGCCTGGAGACGTGGGACCTGCAGCAGAAGATCGGAGATGTATTTCTTGAAGTGGTGAGGATCTCTTATCTTTTATTGTCTTATCTTGGAAGTAGTAGACTTCGAACCAATCTGATCTTTTGTGAAAGTACCAACTTTACCTTACCACGTCTGTGCTATCATCACATCTCATCTCATCATCTGGGCGTCTAACTTAAATTTTGATCTTTAATTATTTTCAAGGAATATTGTACAAGCTACCGACGAGGTGGCACAAGGACCTTAAAATAAATAGCCGGACTTAGCCTCGCTAACAAAGAATGAAGCACCTCTATAGTCCCGCCGATTTCTTTAACGCTGGTTGGTCACGGTCAGGTCAATGTGTGCGTGCTGCGGGGTAGTAGGAAAATATTTGTTGAAGTGTGCGTGCGGCTCGTAAGTACAAAGCATTTGTAGTGGGCCGGATGCCACTACAAATGCTTCAGTTAGCTGTTGGTGCGGCTCCATCCGGCTATTTATTTTTAAGTCCTTGAGATGGCAGTATTTTTTTTTTCAAAAGTAGAAGGGGTCTTGGCACAAACCATCCATTTTAAGAAAAACCAACTGTAACTATTATCTTTTGTTATCTGCTTATTTATTTGTTGAATGGTAAAAAAAACCCACCACGTATTCATAAATCCACCTAAGTGCCGCCTTCCGAGTTCTTTATTAATATGGGAATACCTATTCATGGAGAATATATTATATTTTAAATGATTAGCATAATAGAAGAAAAGTCCAAGAGGTATATTCTTTGAGCAAATAAAATTGTTGACACATCTTTACAAATTGGGAAAGCGTCAACGACCGCTTCATAGATTTAACCCACAAAACTACAAAGAACCCTTTCTTTACTCCCTAATGGGGTCTTTGCAATAAATCTAATATAACTGGTTTTATACTCCTGAGAGCTATCATAATCGGGCAACGGCCTCTTTTTGTATTGTCTTCAAGATTCAGAAATGTTTGAGCTTTTTGCATACTGCTGATATTAGTAGGATTATCACAGTCATAAAAGTGAACATCTCCCTACAAAACATACGTCTCACTTTATTATACCATAAAATTTCGTTTCAGTTCACTAAACCCACCGTCATGGACACCTACATGTCCTTTATCAACAACCTGAAGAAGGCGAAAGAGACTATAAAGACCGCTGCGGCATCTCGCCCTGCGTTCGCCAAATTCTTGGACGTGATGGCGAGGGACCATAAAGGGAAGTGGTCGTTAGACAATCTGCTGATAAAACCCGTGCAGAAGTTCCCTAGCTACAAACTGCTGATACAGAGGTTGATTAAACATACAGGTACGTTACAATTATTGATTCAAAGACCAAATATATAAAAAATTAAACGTGATCTCCTTCCTGCGTCTCTTGACCTTTGGCATATCGTACTAGCCAGCACACCACTCGGCCACTTACCAGCTATGTTGAAGCTTTCGAAGTTGTAACAGCGTTACTAACGACCTTTATGATGAAAAGGCTAAACTGCCTTAGCTCCATGCTAAGACATGCGTCCGCAGTACCCCCTGTCTGAACTCCTTTTCAACGGTGTCAAGTCAGCAAAAGAGATAACACTTTTTTAATCAAAGTGTTACAGGTACCTAATACAGGTCACATACCACAGCAGCTATACAAATAACGTGCTTCCAAATTAGATGCCAATACTTTTGATAGTATTTATCCTTAGAACTAGACTTAAGTATAAAACTAATTTAAAGTTTATGTTAGTTTTTGGAGAAAATTAGAAAAACAATTGTGCCACGCAGAGCCCGGAAAATTCATAGCAAAACAAAAGACTGTCGCAATTCAACTAGTGTGAGAAACATTTTTTTATCGATATCGATTGTTGTGTAATATGAGAAAAAACGGCCCACCAAATGAAAAAAAAATAATACAAAATTTCACATAGGATTTTATAATTAATTATACAGGTACAGATGCAATTTCTTCCTCGAAATCCACGTCAGTACACACAGCAGCACATGACATCTTTTTGGGTTTGTTATAGTGATAGGAGTATATAATCATTAATTTTTCAACATTCTCTGGGAGAAGACTGTTTCGTTTATCACTATAAAGCCATTTATGTATACTAAATGAACGTTCGAATTGTGTGTGTGTGTGTGTGTCTATTATTTTCAATGAGGTTGATTACCTCTTTGTCACCCGACTACGGCCAAGCCAAAAGGGAAGGGTTATTACTTAATATGAAATATAAGTAACGTTGATAATATAAGTTACGTTGCATTTTAGATGAAATAACACATATAAAACAAACCCTTAACTTACTACTTCTTTTGCGTTTGGCGTGAATGATTATAAAATAATGTACCTAAACATATCGGTATGATTTTGTTTAGACAAAACTTACTCGATATCGATAAAAAAATGTTTCTCACACTAGTTGAATTGCGACAGTCTTTTGTTTTGCTATGGATTTTCCGGGCTCTGCCACGTAATAACCCTGTTAATGAGATCATCAGAATTCAGCGATAAAGACTTCACCAAAATAATTAACTTTAAATAGGAATTAAGAAAACTTTTTATATGAAATTTTTGTTTTCATTTTCCGAAAAAAATAATTAAATTAAAATTCTCCCCGCCCGAACATAATCATTTAATTTTGTGCATTTAACTGACAGGGTGGTTATTACTTTTTGTCAAGTGAGCGTCCATTAAGATGTTTCTTACGATACTCAAATAAGTCTCAATAGCTGAATTAACAATATTGTAAATTTAAGGCTTTCATCCATCGTAATAGGATGACAAGAAGGATGGTATTTAGTATTAACATGCAAGTTTGAACTGTATAATTGTATATATTTATTTTGTTACAGATCAGTCACATCCCGACCACAAACTGCTACTGGAGGCTCAAAAGGAAATCCACGAACTCCTTGAACTGATAAATTGCACAGAACGAGAAAGTTTAGAGCTGGAACAACAGCAGCAGACCTTGAGAGACCTAGAACAGATGATCGAAGGTCTCAATAACCTAGTTGCAGCAGAACGAACGTTCCTCAGACACGAGACCGTCTCGATGTTGTCTGCCCAAGGGACCAAAGATAGAGCCCTATTTCTCTTTAATGATATTCTGTTAATAACGAGTGTGAAGAGACGGACAGGGACTATGAAAAAACCCATTCCGTAAGTGAAACAAATATCAACATAAAATTGAACTAAGTATGTAATACATATAATACTACATATACACTAATATATTGAAGGCATATGCAATCCAAAAAAACCGGTCAAGTGCGAGTCGAACTCGCGCACCGAGGGTTCCGTACAAACTCATAAGTAGATACGCGAATAGTTCAAGAAAAACTGTATGTATGTTTAGAAGAAGCAAATAAGTATATGTTATGATTTATGCAAATTTCTAAAAAACATTGCAAGTTAAAACCGTTATATTTTTCCTGTAATATTTAGAACCTGACGTGTAATGATTCTATTTAATAGCAAGGACCATTAAATCAAGAGGACTGTCATTCTCCATACAAAAAGCTGTTCCCCGAATTTACAACGCCATCTATGTATAAGCTTGGTAAAATAATTATTTACAATTTTTCAACTTTGCAAACGTGACATAGTATTTAAATGTTAGAATTTATTTATTATTAGCTGTTTACGAACTAATTGTTGTTCAATTATAACATCGTTAAGTCCCCTAGCGTGAAACAGGCCATCGCTTAGTTTTGCTACTCTCCGCTAGATGGATAAATGGATGGATTAAGTTTATGTAAATTTCTAAAAAAGTATTAAAGTTAGGAAGACCGTTCTATTTTTCCTGTAATGTTCAGGTTGATATTGATAATTAGTAATTATGACACATTTTTCTGATCAGTAACTTCGGAGATAATAGGGGGGGAATGGTACATAAAAATGTATAAATCAAAAACTACTTAATTAAGAAAAAAAATAAAAATGGTGTTTAAATCTACAAATTAAGCCCTTTCATTTGATACCCCGCTCAATATAATAGCCTTACTTTCAATTTTCAAAGTCCCATTACGGAGCCTTTTAAAAAAAAAGTAAAAAAGGTACAAGATATTTTTTATGTCCAATAAGCTCGGGTTAGCTACTTTTAACAGTATTCCAAATTTCAAATCGATAGCATCAGTAGTTCCTGAGATATCTGGCTGTGACAGACGGACAGACAGACAGACAGACAGACAGAGTCGCACCATAAGGGTTCCTTTTTTACCATTTTGGTACGGAACCCTAAAAAAGAAGCTTTCTGATGGAAAAGCTGCCTGAGTCATATTCATTTATTTATGAATATAATCCGCTTTTATGTTTTTAAATAAATTAAATATTCAGATTTAGGATTTTTTCAAGTAGCACATCTAGTAAATATTTTTTACTTACTAACACTCAATTTTTTTGTGTTTTGTAGAACATACCAAAGTAATATAGCAAGTCAGATGGAAGGCAATAAGTACAAACTTTTGATGAGGATATCGTTAGCCGATCTCGAAATTGTTAAAGGTAAGTAAGTACGGAATTTAACTTTCAATTATAACAATTATGAAAAGTGCCTGAAATTTTTTCGATAGTATGTATGATAAGAGAGGTTTTGTCAGAGATAAATGGTTCCTGGGCGGCGAGTATATATGTGGGCTGTATATATGTCGCCGCCAACTGATTTAGTTAGCTGTCTAGCCTTTTCATTTAACACACTCCTTATTTTAGGTTAGATTTGTTAGTCAGCTTGTGGCCCTCAGAGCAGAAATAGAAGCCCTGGGGCTTAGTCGACCTGCTGTCGGGTCATAGTTTAGTGAAAAGGCTTGGCAGTTAACCAAATGGCTGGTTAAACCAGTTGACTGCGACATATATATATGGTTCTCAATTGTAAATTCCCTACTTTTACAGCAAAAGACGAAAACCTGCGGCGGATAATGCACGAAGTAGAAACGTTAACGGAAGACGTAAAAACGCTTACACTGATTTCTGAACAAGTGGCGGCGTTGCACATGTCTCACTCCCACCTAGAGGAAATCGTGAGGGACATGCTTCACACGATGAATCGGCAGCTGTCAGAGAGACAGAATAGTGATACGCAGCTGTGTTATATGGAGATTAGTTTAAATACTTCGTAAGTAACGTAGATAGTGATGATAAACTAAAGCAAAATTATGCGGTTGAAGTTTGATGTGATTACGCTTACTAACGGTTTTTGCATTACCCGTCTACGCAGCAGGCGCAAATAACAACGCATATGCGTAGGTATCATTGCTGAATTTCGGTAGGGTGTAGTATGAGACCACAAATTACCTAATAATGTGACACATCCATTTATGAGAAGGAAAGATCCGCGGGTTCGATTTCACGCTAGACAGCACATTGCATTTTGATAAAATATAAGTAGGCACTTGTATTGCGTCAAAATGCAATATTCAGCCGAAAGTAAGAGCAGCCGCCAAGCGATGTCGATTGTAATTTCAGCATTAGTGTGTTATGGTTCTTTGAGGATATTTTGAGGATTTATATAAATGAAAATTGTAAAATTTCAGAAATGGACCAGAAAATCTTACTTTAATATTTCCAAAGACGGACAAGAGAAGCAGTTGGGAGGAATTAATAAGCGAAACCAAACAAAAGTTATGTAAGTATCTCACTCTGTAATACTTTCGTCGGCTTAGGGCTTCCAATCCCGGTATTCCGAGATCTCGGTATTCCGGGATCCCGCGCCTTTTTTCAGTCCCGCTCATAGCGGGATTACGAGCGCGGGATCCCGCGGGATTAGCGGGACTGCGGGACAAACATTTTCAACAAAATATTGATACAAGCAAATAAGAAATACTAATAAATAATAATAAAACTTGGCCTTTTATTTGTGTAAGTAAGTTAGCATGATAGTTTGTCCATTTTCTTTGATGTCAGTTATTCTTTCTCGTTCGCTCAACTCAAAGGTTAACTGGAAGCGATCCCTTATAGGGATAAGTTCGCCTTTGTACAGATCCATTATTTTTTGTATTGTTTCTATTTGATGTTATGTGCGATAAAGTGTTTACATACATGTTTAATATTTTAATAATATGTCTTAAATTATAATTGAGTTCCTTAGAGTTTGTTTAACATAGGTTGATTTTAATTTTGGTCTCAATAAAACTAATAGAAGTGCATTGTTATTTTTTTATGTGTAATATTTAATGTTTAAAAGGTAAACTCTAATAAAAGTTTAAAGACGTTGATAACTTCACCTTATAATTGATATCATTAATTTCTATGCGGGATCCCGCAAATACCGGGATCCCGCGGGATCGCAAATGTGCAATCCCGCAGGTACCGAGATCAAAGATAGGCTGCGGGATTGGAAGCCCTATCGGCTTACAAAAAGCGTCTGTCTCTTTTCGACAAATTGGAAGGACCGCGGGAAGCGGCTGATGTATCTGTAGTAATAAATGCAGTGAAAATCAGTCTTGAGAAAGGTGTTTTTTTTTTCAAGATGGCCACATCTTTTCCTTTAAGGGAATTTATTACTGTGGTGTGTATCATATTATTGCTGTATTTCACAGATTTTGAATAAGTGTTTGTTGCAAAAGTAAATTAACCTTTTACTTCAAAAATGAAAGGGTTACGTTGGTCACATTGAAATTAAATCCATGTTCAAATTATTACAAGAGAAAAGTGTGAAAGAAAAATAATTATACCTACCTACCTATACCTTAGGTTAGAATTTTAACGATCACTTTGCCCAAATTTATTTATCGAGAGAATGAGTGTTTAATAAACACAAGACAGAAGAGATTTTTCGGTTTTACTTAAAAGCGCATAACGGGTAATGCACGATTTTTCCAATCTAAAATGAGGCGAGGTGCAATGAACGAACACAATAAACCGGACGTTGAATAGCAAAGCAAATGAATTCACTCAATATTCACAGAAACGCACCGCTGCTGAGTTAAATACTAACTGACCTAGGGTGCTTTTTGCACAACAATTAGTTATGATGCCCTAACCACCGCGATCGTTATGTTATGATGCCCTAATAACCGCGAATTAGTGTAACAAATGGAACGACGTTGTTGTGGCTTACAGCAACATAAATACTATGCATAAACACACACATGGGATGCCAAAACATACAAAATTGCTTTCACTGTGAAAAACTTAACACATGCCCTGTGCCCTGTGGAGCCAAGCCCAAACTCATAACTCTACAATATGTAAATCTACAATCCTCATCTGTACAAACCTTACATATCCGTAATAAAGGATGTCTTAGCCGTGTCTAATGATAAGACCTTTAATGTTTTACGCAATTATTCCACGCCACAGTTGGAAATCTTCAAATGTGGTTAACTTTTAACTAAAGATACTAATTTCTTAGTAGGTATCTTATTCACATGTATTTTCCATTCATATTTGCAGGTGTATATGGTCAAGAGCGACCTGCGCCCGAGTTTCTCTCTCCGGTGCCGATAAGGAAAACGCGCGCAGGACTGCAATTTACGTGTGCTGCTCCTACGCTGCCACCTAAGGGACAGTCGCCCGATGTTTGGGTAAGATGTCTTAATAGTACATTACTGTAGTACAAAACATATAGATGGCCGAGTGACAGCGAGGCCAGATAGTTACGAGGTTGGAAATATTTTAAATGTGTAGTAAAATATTTAATTTAAAATTATTGGAAATTGTTTATAATGTGTTATGTTCATGTAGATCTTATCTGAATAAAACTGCAAAATATAGCAAACATAGTTTATTGTATTTTTAATTGCTGAATACCGTGATGCTGGGTCACAAATAAATGTGGAATGGAAATAAAAAAAAACAACATCTTGCAGGCCTAGGCCGGCAATTTTGTATGAAATTCCATTAAAGGCCTCTCGTCTAGCTGCACCGGAAACGAGGTACTTTGCGGCCTATTATATGGCACGTCATGTCAATATCCCATTGCATGTTTGAGAAAAGTATTTTGATATGGTTATATTTGTCACGAAATACAAACGACGTCAGCGAGTTCCGTACCTTATCAGGAATGATCAAGAGAATCGCTTAATGCGAATTATTGATGAAATCGCTCCACGCGGGCTTATAGACCAGCTCGAGCCGATTTACCTCCCGTGGGTTATAAAAATCTATAACTCCCACGGGAGGAAAAACTGTATGAAAATCTATAACTCCCGTGGGAGTTATGAGTTTAGTTTTAAAATATAGAACCAACCCGTACGTCACTTCAGACTAAGGAGGTTTCAAATCAGCCAAGGTTTATTTCACATCTTCAAAACTTGGCTACAAAACCAATTTTAGAGTATATAAAACTTATATGGTATATTTTACTATTATTTCAGTAATTTTTGCAATTATTTTAATGCAATTAAATTAAAAAAAAAAAATATTTTGAAAATCGGTACAATCTGGCGGCATTGCCTGTCAAGTTTAAAAACTAAACGCAGTTCTTAGCATTATCTGTGGAAGACTATATTGAAAAATGTTGACAGCTGAAGTTGTCTCTTAGCGGGTGCGTTTAGTTTATTTGATTTTTATGTTTTATTTTTTTTTCCTCGCAAATGTGATGAAAAACATTGTGTGTACCACGGGCAGTAAGGGGATTACAAACTCGAGTCATTAAAAGCCCTCCGCCTACGGCGTCGGGCTCTTAATAGACTCTCGTTAGTAATCCCCTTCTTACTACCCTCGGTGCACAATGTACTATTGTCTATTCCAGGTGTGCAACAGCGACGGCTACGTCGGCCAGGTGTGCGTGCTAACACTCTCGCCGAAGCCGCAAGTGACGTCATGCAATGGCGTGTGCAACGCACGGATATTATGCGTCGCGTGTATACCGCCCGCGCCCGCGCTCACTAGGCAGCAGACTGTTGATATTCCGTAAGTTTTATTTGCTACTACTAAACTACACGAAAACTTAGCAGAGCTATTTACCGACCTACCTAGTTAAGGGTAAATAAAGGTAAGGTATATTTTCCATTTAGTACCCATCTCCTCCGTGTTTCTTGAAACCTAAAGATTACACCAATATAGGCACTTTTGTTGTTTGTTGACTACCTCACTTTAAGAACTACTTTTATAGAATTTAGATTTAATAAGCTCTTGTCTTTGCTCGAATCTTGATGTTTTTTGTTTATTACTCATTTCCACATTGTTCGTTTACAATTAATTACAAGGGGTTAGGAATGATTCGTGTTTCACGTGTTTTATGAATGCGGATGAAATGTTTTCAGAAATACGAGCTCCCTGAACAGCACGAGTTCTGTGAAGCCGGGCATCAGCATATCCGACCCTGACGACAGCTGCAAAAATATACGATTGGACAGGTTCGTACTTATACTATTTGTATGTAGGTACCAGTGGCGTGGCGTCGAAAGAACTCGATTCCTACCGGCTTGCCTAATATCAGGCATTTGACCACCTTATTCTACAGCTCTTAAGGAAAATGTACGCCAAATCCGCACCGGCTTGCCCTAGGATATCTTTTACGCCACGCCACTGGTAGGCACAAGTATTCGCCGTATCAAGTCAAAACGTGATTATTTTATTAGTAACTGGAAACCCAAAAGAAAGTTCCAGGATACTTTTGACCAGAATACAAAGCAAAAGAAATACATTGCACCCTCGTGGACAAAATCTATGGCTTATTCTAATAACTTGTAAAGTGTATCAATTTCTTACACAAATCAACCATTCACTTGTTTCATTAGCAGTTGTTTATCATATCGTTGTTAATCTTTTTAGGGTTCCGTACCAAAATGGTAAAAAAGGAACCCTTATGGTGCGACTCTGTCTGTCTGTCTGTCCGTCTGTCACAGTAAGATATCTCAGGATCTACTGATGCTATCGACTTGAAATTTGGAATAGTGTTAAAAACCGCTAATCCGAGCCTATATGACAGCAAAAAAATCTTATACCTTTTTTACTTTTTTTTTAAAGAGCACCGAAATGGGATGTCGTAAATCAAAAGTTGAGCTAATATATCGAGTGGGATATCAAATGAAAGAGCTTAATATGTAAATTCCAAAACCGTTTTTATTTTTTTTCTTAGACATGTAGTTTTTGATTGAAGACAAAAAACGTTAAAAAAAATACCATTCCCCCTATTATCTCCGAAGATACTGAACAGAAAAATCTGTAATAATTACCGATTATTAATATCATCCTAAATATTACAGGAAAAATAAAACGGTTTTCCTAACTTGCAGCGTTTTTTAGAAATTCGCAAAAATCGTAAGACAACCTTATTTGCTCCTACTAAACTAACCGCGGCATATGTCGATGTATGGGGACAACAGTTTTAGAAGAGCAAAGTTAAGTTTGTCCCACCATACAGTTTTTCTTGAAATATTCACGTATCTCTATCTACTGACGAGTTTGTACGGAACCCTCGGTGCGCGAGTCCGACTCGCACTTGACCGGTTTTTTTTTATGTTATAAGAGGCAAACGAGCAGCGATCTTGCTTGTTGACTTATCAACTACACTAGCACGTCACCTTTCTAACTATAATAGGTAAGGTGTTTCGTAACTTTGTCTGCATTATCTAAATCCAGCTCGTCATCAAGCGAAGACGACGACGACGGATCATCCACCAGCGAGAACCAGGACGCCCAATCAGAGCGCAGCCACGAGTCCGCGAGTATCCGCCTCCATGGCAGTCTCACCGCCTCCCTGAACCATAGAACCACGTTAACTCCGAACCATAGCAAGAGCCTGAGCACCCCTTATACAGGACAGAACATGCCCGTTCATCCCGTCATGAAGTCTAACTCTAACCCAGCGGTGGATAAGCAGGCTATGGGAATCACGACAGGTTAGTTTAGAAACTACGCACAGAAGTACGCGCATTTTAACTTTTTATTCCCAACATCCAAGTAGCATTAATAATATATAATATATTTTAATATTTTGTATATTCGATTTCCATGCTAATTCGTAGACAGATTTTTTTTATATATAAAAAACACCGTTTGAAATGTGTATAATTTTTTTTGCCATTTATAGGTATCTTGAATAGTAGTTTAAAAATATAGACAACGTTATCAGTATTACAGCCAATGATATCAAATTTAGCCTTCACAGTCAATACATTTATGAAATGTTATATAATTTTGGATGAATAAATAATTAAAAGTGTTTGCATCGAAATATAATAAGCGTGGAAGCGTAAAGGCCTTGGTACACGTACCGAGTAGACTGGCGAGACAGTGCTCGGCCCAGTACGTTTCTTCCCGTACTGGGCCGAGCACGCGGTTCTCACGAACCGAGCACTCGGTTGAGGGCACCGCCTCGCCACTGTGCTCGGTACGTGTGATCAAGGCATAACTGAAGCTCAAAATCGCCCCCATGGAATACGTACAGTCGAGTTCATCATTATCTGAGCAAAAAACGGTTCAAAAATATCTGATCTAGCTCTTATGCTTCTGACAATAGGGTCTTGTTCAGATATTTTTGGTCCAATCTTTGCTCAGATAATGATGAACTCGACTGTACTAACGGGGCGGAGCTAGTACTTAGTATCTGCTGAACAAAAAACCGTAGCGGCAAATGAAATCCTCACGTCAGTAGCTTTGTAACAAATCATAGATTTTTGTCTTTTAAACGATATGCAACCTAAACTATCCAAAAATGAATTCTTTTCAAACTTAATAATACTCATTAATATTTGTCATGTATAATTTTCGACTCACACGTAGTAAACATTAAGTTGGTTATCAATACCACTTGTTACATAAGACGTATTGATCTTAAAAAGTGGCCGTTGTAGGGCAAATTTCAACATCAATTTTGTTAGACGTTATTGTTTTATACATTATATTTCGATGCATGTTTGGGCTTAATTTGATCTCGTTGCGTGTGTATGTTTTGATCATTTTTACTTTGCTTTAAATACAATAACTAGAAATTTTTACCTACCATATTCTATTTACCTAACCTTTGACCTCCCTACATCGGCTCTCAGTTTCAGGACGTTCCATATTTGGTATGACATTTCCAAAACTTTTGCATGTTCTTAATCATAATTTCAATTTTAGTCGGTATTTAGAGCAATATACTTTATCGTTTTGCGTAGTTACTCAAGCCCATTTTGACACTAAAAAATTTTGGTTTAGTAAGATATTTTATATTCTTGAAAAATCATTCGAATTGTTAAAGAGTACAGGTTTGTATTTAATAGTGTTAAAGCAGAAAAAAGTATCATGTGAAAGCCATCCATTTAAAAATATATAGATAGAAAACGTCAATTAAAGCTCTATAGTCCCTATACTAGCAATGTTGTTTCCTTTTTCCATACCTAGTAAGTTTTTTGAGACAAAATTACGCTCTAAATACCAACGCTTATCCGTAATTAAAGTAAAAGTAAAAGTTTTAAGCGAAAAATCCTACAATGAGTAAGAAGAACATAGCCTTATCTCACATGTAATCCTACTAGTATTGTTCCTTGAAGAAGCCTGACCAAGCATTTCACACTACTTTTACAATAGGTACCCTCTCATCGCCCGCGAGCCGTCAGTCCTCTGAAGATAGCGCTACCACCGCCAACCAGCCTACCATGTGGCTTGGCACGGAAGATGGCTGTATACACGTCTACAACTGCCTGGATAACATCCGCATCAAGAAGAATAAAGTCAAACTGCAGCACAACTCGGGGGTGCATTCTATTGTGTAAGTATTGTTTATGAAAGCTGGAATAATAGTTGTAAACCTTATTGATAAGTATAATGAAACAATGAAAATTCACGACATTTCTGATTCGACATGCTAGTAGGTAATCCATTAGAATCAAAAAACAAGCTAGTGAAATATCATAATTTTTGAAAATAAAATAATCAATAACCTCTTTAAACAACGTTATTTACCTACTATTGTCGTTTACTAAAGTGTCTGAATCGATATGGAAGATGATACCTTCTTGTCTAGAAAGGAAAATAAAAGGTCGCTCTAACGCTTTGAAAGACAAAGAGGTTCTACCTGTTAGTTCTTTAGTTACGTTCTTAAAGCACGCTTTGTTGTAAGTTGTAATACATATTGGATCATTGAGTAATTAAATATTTCTGTGAGTTTTAAAGTTTATTTATCTGAAAAATGTTTTCAATTTCAGGTATATGGAGGGAAAGGTGTTTGTTGCCCTTGGCAACGGTGATCTTGTGGTGTACTGTAGGGATATAGGTAAAACCAAAATACATTTCAAACTAATTCATTCACACTTTATTGTTTTGTTTTATTAAAAACTCCTTAAAATACCCCCCCCTTGATCGGTATAATAGGTTCCCATTTTTTCCCTAACATAAAAAGAGAACTTTTGTCACTCACTACAATAATTTGGTTCTTGGAATATATTTTTGGAAATACTACTTCTATTTCACTTCCTTTAAAACTATGACTATAACAAAATCTACAAATTTCGTATGCTACCGCTTTCCAGATGGTTCTTGGACCGAGCGCTCTACAATCCCAGTGGGCACGGGCAGCACGTCTGTGAGCAGTATGCTACTATCAGGTGGCAAGCTGTGGTGCGCCACGCATTCTTCTATCAAAATCATTAACCCGCATACGTTGCAGGTTAGTTCTAGTCGTTTCTAAGTCTTTGAAAATATGAAACAGTTAGTTAACTAGCTGGCTAGCTTAAGCTTAACTGTCGGCACCCCGCTTAACACGACGTGTCATCTATTTTCTCTGGAACTATCACACAAGAAAGACGTGAATAATACCTCACACACGACAAGGAGTTTGAAAGTTTTTGTGTTAGCCCTTCAGATAGTAAATATTGAATGTGATACCTTTCTATCGCCTGTGAAAGCAACGTCATGTCTCTGGTGAATTGAATCACACTAACACACGACTTCTAAGTAGTCTAGTATATTGCCACTGCTTATTATTTGTAAAGACTCCACTAGTACATTGACTTGAATACCTAATATTTATCCATCGTAATATTTCAGGTCGACGAAACATTCCAAATAAGTTCCGAAACGAAACCAATAAGCCACATGGCGGTGGCGGGCGGTTCGATCTGGTTATCCCTGGACAACGCAGCACAGTTGCGCTGTTTCAACGCCTCCACCAGGGAGCAGCTAGCGGAAATCAACATCACACCACAAGTCACAAAAATGCTACAAGGTAAGAAGTTTCGAAGGGAAACGACATGGCCACATGGATCTCTGGACAACGCTGTACACTTGGCCCGCAAGTGTACAGCGCCTCCAACAGGGAGCAGCGAGCGGAGATCAACATTACGCCACAAATCACAAAAATGCGATAATGTAAGAAGCTAAACGAAACCTATCAGTCATAAAGCAGTGGAAAGCGGTTCGATCTGGTTATCCCTGGCGTTTCAACGCCTTCACCAGGAAACAGTTAATGGATATCATCACACTCATTCCCACTAACATTAAGACAGGTTGAACTGCTTCAACCTTCCCGCTGGTCCGCTGCTCACTTTGAGCAATCAGCGTAACTTCAAGGTGGCCCTGGCCTAGCGTCCTGGTTCGACCCCAGGCGCTTTGGCCCCCACCTAGTCCGATTCACTCAAGGTGGTCAGGCCAGCGACCTGGTTCGACCCCAGGGAACGCCACGGCTCCACCTGGTCCGATTTTTGCTACAGCCAATAAGGTTTGCAAGTTAGTTGGGCTCCAAAAAAAGGATATCATCACGCCTGGAGCACAAAGTAAATCACTTTACATTTCACCTTATTGCTAGCTCAAAATACATCGCCAGAATCAGAATCATTTTATGTGATCGTTTTCCTATTTATCATTTCCAGGCTGCGACGACATTATCCGTCAGCACAAGGCAGCCTGTCTGCGAGTGACGGCTCTCTTGGCACATCGGGACACACTGTGGGTCGGCACAAGTGCGGGAGTACTGTTGACTGCACCACTGCATAACTCACCTAATGCCCGCACTGGGCAGTTCACTGTGCCTACACTCACAGGTTTATATTTATTACTGTTTATTGAATATTCTGTCCGCACCTTTTCGATTGCTCCTCCAATCACTTAATTATCTTCGATTGTTGTTCTGGATTAGCTTGTTGAAGGATATACATGTACCTAAAATAGGAATAATACAAATTTAACTGCACACGGGTCTGACGGTATAACCTTTATATTTGCATTTGGCAGGTATAACCTACGGGCATACTGGTCACGTTCGATTTTTGACTATTGTCGAAAATCCAGCGCCCCAAAAGCAACCAACGAAGCCCACTCAAACGACCCTTAAAACGAAAGCTCTGACTAGGCGATCCGCCAATGCTGAGAAACTTCAAAAGCAAGCGGAAGCCACGCAAAGTAACAAGGAAACTTTGATCATTTCGGGAGGAGACGGCTACGAGGACTTCAGGAGTTCGAGCATGACCGAAGACGCTGGCAGGGAAGACTCGACCAATCATCTTCTGCTGTGGAGAGTCTGAACGAATTTCAAGGCCTACAGGGTTTACGATATTTCCAAGGCCGGCTAAAAGAAAGGGCTGTACTTGGGTTCTCGGCGTCCGCAAGGTGGCGTCATGGAGAATTTGGAATTGACGTTTTCATGTGTTTTTTCGAATGTGATTTTAACGTAACGTCTCGAAGACACGTATTAAAGAGCCTAATGTTGTTTAAAATATTTTCGAATGAATGTTATTATTCCAGCTTATAATTTAGATTGATGTACGCTAATCTAATGAAATATAATAATAAAATAAACGTTAAAAAATGTGTTGCGCTTATGAGCGTGGGTAAATGTAGGATTTTGAGATTATTAACGATTAGTTAAGGCATTAAATGTCACTGTCATCCCGCGGCCATAAAATATATACTTATTAGAATACCAAATAATCGAAATTTTGAATGGTAATTTAACATCTTTAACAGTATTATTAAAATCAGATTTGTTACGTTCGAGCGTCGTTGTGAAATGATGACCTTCTAAGTACCTTATTATAGACATTTTACAATAAATATTAAAAGGTGTTTTAGAGTTATTTACACGGGGTAATAGCCATATCAAACAAGTTATGAATGTTATTCATATTTTAAATGTGACTATTATGAACCAAGAAGTACGTAGGTATCCATAGTAAACGTAGGTATTCAGTTGATGTGTCGTATTTGAAGCAAGCCGGCCATTTTGAAACGTTACTATTTTGTTGTATGAAAATGAAGTAAAAGGAATTGTTTGGATTCTTCCCATACTTTTACTGTACGAATTGATATTTGTGATGATTGCTCAAAATCATTGACGTTACCGGATCAATATTGCGAACAAATTTTAATAAAATAGGATGTTTGGATGTATCACATATTATAATATTGCAGTAATAAACAAACCCACACTAATTACTGTCTTTAATTTTCTAAAACGTACGTTCCTGGTGCATGTACTGATGTTTGTAATTACAATACTAAAAATAAATAAAAAAAAGAAGGAAAAAAGTTGGCTCATTAGTTAATTTACTATAAAAAAATTCTAGGTCTACCATGACTTTTATTTTTGTTACTCAACTCCTATTGCTGTCATAAACCGTCTTAAATATTGTGAGCCTTTGCCATTGTTAGTCTGATTGATTACTTTTTGAGGATGACAGGAGGAAATAAAATATTAATTGACATATTTATTCAAACCATTGAGTCACAATCAATATCTATAATTACTTTTCGCTAGATACACGTGTGTGAAAATTGATAACATTATTTATTCTTACTTTACAATTCGATTTTTTTTTATTTTTGTTTTATAATTATGTCAATAGGAGCCTTAGCTTTAAAACATTTTAGTTACACATAGCAGCTACTTGACCAATGAATTCTTCAATTTCATTATCTTTTGTTTCATTTTTCTTGCCCCTGCTGACAAAATAAGGATCATTTTGTAGCTGAGCGGCTAGCTTCTTCAAAACATTCCGTCTGGTCTTATCCTCATTTATTTCCCTTTTGACGTTTCTTCCTCCGTTATTCATGAATGTTAATTCAATAGTTGCACAGATGAGTTCTCTAGCCTTGAGAAATTCATCACGAGTTGTTGAATTCGCAACTTGATTATCGTTGAAGTATTTTTTGCCTCTGACTATGTAAAAAGGGTCATTCCGTACAGATTTAACTATGTCTTCTATCGCATTGCGTCTGCCCCTTGATGTTTGGAAGTAATTCTTCTTTTTGCCTCTTGATATGAAATAAGGATCTAATTCGCCGGATGAACGACTGCTTCTTTCAACTATAATATAGTGGGGTTGATCAGCAAACATTCTATCATCTAAAATTGTACTAGAGACTGATGGCTTAACGGACAGCTCATAAGGAATTCCACTTTTATAAGTTCCAATTTCTCGCTGATTCTTTGTTCGTGAACCATCAAATAAGTACTTTAACTGACTATCCCTTTCCCTATTTTTCCAAAAATGCCCATTTGATTCTGCATCGTTAGTTTTTTTAAGCTTTGATAGATGATCTATATCATTTTCAACTTTATTGATTGCATCTATAATAGATTCTTTTAAATCTTGCTTACGCCTCCCTCTATTTCCCCAAAATGGTTCAGATTCATCGAGTTCTTTCTTGTCTCTATTACCCCAAAATGGTTCCGCGTCTTCTCTTTTACCTCTGTTACCCCAGAAAGGATCTTCATTTTGCCTTCTTCCTCGACTACCCCAAAACGGTTCATTCTCTCGCCTTCCTCTGTTGCCCCAGAAAGGTACATTATTTTCTCTACGTCCTCTTGTACCCCAAAATGGTTCGTCTTCTTGTCGTCTACCCCTGCTACTCCAAAATGGACCAACATCATTGTCAAATGGTGTCTCATCAGAATTGCGCCTTCCTCGATTGCCCCAGAATGGAAGCGAATCTTCCCTTCTATCTTTTAAACTTGGATGTCCGCTAGATTTATGCTCTGTTCTAAGATTGTCGTAATAACTATTAGAATAAAGAATATTTGGGTATGGTATACCATCGTAAGTTTCTTCAGAAGAACGTCTCCCTCGGTTTCCCCAAAAAGGTGGCTCATTGTGTAACTTATTCTTTAAACTTAGGAGCCTTCTATTCTCAAAATCGATATCATCTTTAGTTAAAATTTTATTCATGACTTGTCGCTTCCCTCGGTTAGCCCAAAATTCTCTATCGTTTTCATCATAATTTGTGGACCGTTTGATGCGGTCGCTTGCTTTGCCTTTGATATTGGTTTTCTGGGCAGGTTTTGTTTTATTGCTGTCACCAAAAGCAACATTTGTCGATAGTATAAGCAGAAGCAGGACTAACACGTACACTCGTTTCCGCATTTTGTTTGTATCTGAGGAAACAAAATACATTATTAAATTAAGTCGCAGAAAACTTTAAAAACGAGGTTAAAAGTAGAGGATTATTTGACACGTTTGTTTACAATGGACACTTTTTCTTATCGTATGCGATATATTCATGACAAGTAATTAATCTATGTTTCGAATTATTTTTGCCAGGTGCTTTAAAATCCGCATTATCGCAAATAGAGCATAAAAACCTTTGAATTAAACTCAGGGTGTTTCTTCCCAAAATTGTTTCTTTTGGTTTGGCTGAATAGTGACAACCGGTGCCATGTTTTCGTTTCATTGTATTTTTTTGCGCAAATGTATTAAAAAACGTCGTTTAATACACGTACGGAAGTATCATTTCCACTCGTCCCGAGTATTGTCCCTCGCCTGACGGCTCGGGCCCATACACCTCGGGACTCGTAAGAAATGACATCTTACTTTCCGCACTTAGGTACATCAAAATAGTACATTACATGCAATCGAGGGCTTTCTTTATTTTATTACCCCCCGTATTGTGTTCATCATTTTATATCTACACTTGGCCAGAAAGTGGCGTTTTCCGTACGCGTAGCGTGCGGTAAACGCCACTTTATGGCCAGGTGTGCCATAAAGAACTATTTCATCACACTTGCTCGTAAAGGGTGTTATAACACGCGGGCTTATAGTACAGCTCGAGCCGATTTACCTCCCGTGGGTTAAGTAGGTATAAAAATCTATAACTCCCACGGAATCACGGAAGGATAACTCCCGAGGGAGTTATGAGTTTAATTTTAAAACATAAAACCTACCCGTACGTCATTTCAGACTAAAGAGGTTTCAAATCAGCCAAGGCTTATTTCCCATCTTCAAAACTTGGCTACAAAACCAATTTTAGTGTATATAAAACTTATATGGTAAGTATATTTTACTATTATTTCAGTAATTTTTGCAATTATTTTAATGCAATTAAATTAATTTAGTTAAAAAAAATATTTTGAAAGTCGGTACAATCTGGCGGTATTGCATTAGCATTATCTGTGGAAGACTATTGAAAAAGTTGACAATAAATAATTTTAATTTTGTCTTTTTTTCCTCGCAAATGTAGCTTTTAATGACTCGAGTCGAGTTACTACCCTCGGTGCACAATGTACTATTTTTATTATGTTGAGTAGGAAGGTAGATAGTTACCTATAGTATTATACACGGTAATTTATTTTAATCGAACATAACGATAACAATTATCACTCATTTTATCCTGCGTAGGAAGTTGCGAGCAAGCTTCAGTAAATTCCTATGGCACCACATTTTGTAGGTATTTAGAATACACAAGATGGTCCAAAATCAAAATAGTCTTGCCGAATATAAGCGAAAACACAGACGAGTAAATACAATTTAGTAATAAGTATTGATAGTAAAAGGAGGTAAGTACTTACAGTTTCTTGAAGTTCGTCAAATCCGAACCATAGTAACGTCCAACTGCTGCAAGCAGGGTTGTATTTCTGCCGGTGATCGGTGCCTTCGCTGCTTTTATAAAGGGGAGAGCGGCCCCTAGGGCTGTCACAGCGGATCTCATTTGTTCTGTTTTCCACTGGATTTCTCAAGAGAGTGTGTGACCGTTATTAAATTAAAACAACGTTTCTTACATTGGACTGGACGTATTACGGGTGTGGGTGGAATTGTTGGATTCTGCACTGGAGATGCGGGTTCGAAATTGTTGAAATATAAAATGATCGACCACAAAAATACCAGATGATAAGCTTAGTATTATAGATAAACGGCGTTACGGTCAAGATATTTCTCAAGCAGGCCTCCTAATCATGTATAGATAGTTCCGAATTTCAGGTGTGTAAGTACCTAAGTGTGATGAGAGTATAGCCTTTTTAAACCAAAGCCAGTTAGCCTATGTCTATTTGTGGCATTGTAAGTGGTCTCAAACGAAAAGACTGGTATTATACCTGAAAGTTGGTTAAATCATGTTTGATGATGATGAAGAACGCGTCATGGTAACGACTTAACTGGGGTGTGCGTGTGGATTGAGTGAGCACCCTTCTGAAATAAAAAAAAACATCCTGTTCATTTAGTAAAAGTTCTAAAACAATTGTAAAACTAAATCTCTGTATTTGTAAAAAGATAAATCAAAAGATATAACCTTTAACGTGTGCTCACTCAGTTCTCACAAACTACCAACGAAATCAGGGAATGTATTCATTTAACATATAATATTTATATACGAATCTTTAGTAAAACCTATGCTAACTTACCTTTATAATTTGTAGATCACCTCGTAACGTATTTAAGATTTTACAAATAATATCTTATGCTCACTCAATCCGCACACTTTCGAAAACCCGATTTCTGATGAAAAAACTGAAGATTTAAACTGCTATATATGTGTATAGTTTAGTAAAACTAATCTGGGAATTTGTAAAATACAAAACGAACCACTAACGTGGCAGGTTTTTGGATAATAAATGTTTGTGAATGCTCACTCAGTCCACACGTTTCAAGTAAGTTAAAAATGTAAATATCTCAATATTTGTAGTATTACATAAACTATAAATTACTTCAACTTTTAGTAAAAATTTTTACTAAATATCCACCATCTAATATTTTATATTCGTTGTCTGTTTTTAAAGATATTCAATTGCAATTTTTCTAATGTAAGTAGATCGATTAGATTGACCACACTTCATTATATTATGGTCATATCATCAAACCTAATGTACAAAGACCACAGCATACTGTCTGCAGTCGGCTGCCAGCAAGGCGACCCCCTCGGCCCGGCTATTTTCAGCCTTGCAATTCATCCAGCAATTTCGGCATTAAAATCAAAATTCAACATATGGTACCTCGATGACGGGAGCATTGGCGGTGAAGCGAATGAGGTCCTCAATGACCTGTCATCCTTAATAACAATGTTTGAAACACTCGGTCTGGAACTGAACATGAGTAAATGCGAACTATACGTAAGCCCTGAAAATGTAAATATACCCCAAATTATACAAGATTTTGATACCATCTGTCCGGGAATCAAAATCGAAACGAAAAATTCACTCCACCTACTAGGAGCGCCCGTTTTCGAGGAATCGATACCGGACTTTATAGAGCACCAAATCAATCGCTATTCTCAATATTCTGATAGACTACTCCAAATACCCTCCCACATGGCCCTGTTCATCCTTCGACTCTGCCTTTTCGCTCCTAAATTGACATATTCGCTACGATGTAGCCCTTTCTGGAAATATCCTAACCTGTGCGAAAAGGTAGATAATAGTATCCATCTTCACATAGAAAAAATTCTGAACATTCACATCAACGACAGACAATTCATTCATGCTACCCTACCTATCCGATACGGTGGTCTCGGCGTCAGACAGATTTCCAGTATTGTCCTTCCCGCGTTCCTTTCATCAATACACAGCACAATAAGCCTTGCAAGAAAAATCCTGACTCCATCTCTCCCCGGTTGCGAGATATCATACCTGCCAGAAGCCGAAAATGCCTGGAAGTTGGCTTGCCCAGGAAAAGATCTACCAATTAACAGGAACATCCAAAAAATCTGGGATGATCCCATTTGTCGCCAGGTCCACGAGTGGCTCCTCCAGTCTGCGGCATCTAGCCTAGATAAAGCCCGGCTTCTGGCTTCCTCTCAACAAGAGTCCGGCTTCTGGCTTCATGCTTACCCCTCGGCCCACTGCGGAACACTTCTAGATAACAACTCTCTTAGGCTGGCTGTCGGCCTCCGCCTAGGTGCCAATATTGTTGAACCCCATAGGTGCCCATGCGGAGCCGAGGTGGACCGTCTGGGCTACCACGGCCTCTCCTGCAGGAGGAGTGCAGGCCGCTTGTCCCGCCACGCCTGCCTTAACGACATAATCCGTCGGGCTCTTGCCAGCGTAAACGTGCCGGCTGTACTAGAGCCACCTGGCCTCGCACGCGACGATGGCAAGAGACCCGACGGCATGTCCCTCATACCGTGGAAGTTAGGCCGTCCTCTTATTTGGGACGCCACCTGCGTGGACACGCTAGCACCATCGCACGTAGCCACCACGTCCCTGAAGGCAGGCGAGGCGGCATCGGCGGCTGAGGCGATGAAACGCCGCAAGTATGCTGGGCTGGCTAAGAACCACATATTCGCGGCGTTTGCGGTTGAGACCCTCGGGCCATGGAGCTCAGACGCCCATACTCTATATAAAGAAATAAAAAAAAGATTAGCTGACTGCTCCACAGATCATAGGGCTGGCTCGTTCCTGGGCCAGAGAATTGGAATTGCAATTCAACGAGGGAACGTAGCCAGCCTTATGGGCACCCTCCCGCAGGGCGCCGACCTAGGCGAGCCCATATATTATAATTAGGTTAGGTTAATATTAGGTTAGTACTTAGGATTTTATACTGTTATTGTTATTTTTTATTGTAAATACAGTTCATTTAAAAAATATATGAGATCAAAAAGGTTACTACCCCTGGTACGTCACTTTGACATTGAAAGATATTTTATTTTTATTTTTTGATCTCGGATTAAATCTTTTACAGTAAATGAAAGGTAATAATTACGGATCAGGTAACTCTTAATTGTAATAAGTATGTACTAACCTAATCAAAACAATTGTTTACTTTAAAATTTAATTCATGGATATGACCATAATATAATAAAGTGTGGTCAACCTAATCGATCTACTTACATTAGAAAAATTGCAATTGAATATCTTTAAAAACAGACAACGAATATAAAATATTAGATGGTGGATATTTAGTAAAAAATTTTACTAAAAGTTGAAGTAATTTATAGTTTATGTAATACTACAAATATTGAGATATTTACATTTTTAACTTACTTGTAACGTGTGAACTGAGTGAGCATTAACAAACATTTATTATCCAAAAACCTGCCACGTTAGTGGTTCGTTTTGTATTTTACAAATTCCCAGATTAGTTTTACTAAAATATACACATATATAGCAGTTTAAATCTTCAGTTTTTTCATCAGAAATCGGGTTTTCGAAAGTGTGCGGATTGAGTGAGCATAAGATATTATTTGTAAAATCTTAAATACGTTACGAGGTGATCTACAAATTATAAAGGTAAGTTAGCATAGGTTTTACTAAAGATTCGTATATAAATATTATATGTTAAATGAATACATTCCCTGATTTCGTTGGTAGTTTGTGAGAACTGAGTGAGCACACGTTAAAGGTTATATCTTTTGATTTATCTTTTTACAAATACAGAGATTTAGTTTTACAATTGTTTTAGAACTTTTACTAAATGAACAGGATGTTTTTTTTTATTTCAGAAGGGTGCTCACTCAATCCACACGCACACTTAACTGGGCTCCTAATATCTTTCTTTCAATATGGCGTACATTTTTGAAAGACGTCAGAAAGTTCGGGTCAAAAACAGTTAAGTACCTATGTCCCAAAAATTTTAATACCTGGTAAACATGTCCACCAGCCCTAAGTTTTTATTATCTCTTTGCATGATCTACGTGGCAACTTCTCACAATTGGCAATTGCCATTTAAGACGTTTCTGGCAAACGCACGACGTGATAATCTTCAATTTGTGGAATAATTTGCTGAGCACAAAGCGATAAGCTACATGACGTCATTGGCGAAACAAATATTCCAGTCTTAGTTTGTTATTAAAATGCTTAAATTGTCAAAATTAATGCAAATAGTCATTGCTAACTATTTCGCGGGCAAAAAATAACACTTTTGGGATACAGAAAGAAGTAAACTTTGTTTGTGTAATTACCATCATGACTATCATGAGCGATGCTATCATCGCTCATGGTTGTACAGTGTGATCAGAAACTAAATTGCATTTCAACTCTTTTTTGACCTTTTGCAGCGGAGCTTGGCTGGAGCATATCAGTTACGGCTGGTGGCATTCCCATCTTCCTCGCATTCGGCGTGTGTGATACGTACTCTGACATAGGTACTAACGCGCCAAAATGGCAAAACCAAATCAACCACATTTTATGAGGATAAAATACAGTTACGACATTACGGACATTGTCCATGAACAATTATACAGAAAATGACCCGATTTCATTGTCTGTGAGTGTAGAAAACATACTTCAGAGCGACTGATAATTGTAACGACATCTGCACACATCCCTTACCCTGTCACTTTTGCACTACATTGAATGCAATGTAGTGCAAAGTGACAGGTCATGGATTGTCGCGCGACAAGCGAAGTTGCGGCCTATGCGGCCTATTGTAACTAGCCCGGCAGTCGCGCTAGCCCGGCTGGACAAGATTACCGTAAACTTCAGGTTTCTATGGGCCAACACACTCAACTATGGTCCAAACTATAAAGTAGCCCCTTGTGTAGATGCCGGCAATTTTGTCTTTAGTCGTGTGAATCATGTGCAATACTTGAATATAGGTACAGTTAAAAATAGTGTGCGACTATCTGTCTACACGCATGGCATGCATGATAGTTTGGACCATAGTTGTGTGCACTGGGCCATAGAAATCTTGGTTAATTATTTTTTCCAATTTATTGAGATTTTCCAACCCGACGTATATAAAAAGGTAGGTAAGTACTGTAGGGGGTGCTTTAGAAAGAAGCTTTTGATTTTATAATTTTTTTTATTTTGCCTTATTTGGGTCTAGGCTAAGTCTAAAAATTTTATAATTTGTTAGAGCGAGACAGACTGCTTTCGAATTATTCAAAAACATCTCTTTTACTTCTTTTTGCCGTGCCAGTCTATCTCGGAAACAATGAGAAGGCCACAGATATGTAACCTTCACAGTACCTATCAAATTTTATAGCAAACACGATGGCAGAGGGTTGCCTATGCAAAAAATATCAAGTTATGCATCACTGTCTCATATCTAGGTAAAAGTAGGTTTCGGATCAAACCTACCTTATCGTTTTATTGTTGTCGTTCAGTATCGATTGAATTTCTACTAAACATTTACTGTCACATAAAGATTTGAACTAGGCAAGTAAATAATTTTCGATTAGGTACCATGAAACTGATTTCGATAAAACAAGGGCCCCGCCAGGATATGGGGTGCCAACTTTAGTGGTACTAAATTCAATTTTTTGTCAACAATAAGCGGTAAATAAAATCAATAGTTTTAGGAACGAGCGTAAACCTAAATATGGATTTTATTTTAATGTGAAAGAAACATGACGTTTCTTTATTTGTTTTTAATGCGGGTAAATTACGCCACATTTTAAGTTACATATACAGATACAAGAAATCAAAGTACATAGAAAAATTTAATGGTACTCACCTGTGGTCCAGGCCGGGAATCGAACTCGGTACCTCTGGATTTCCGGCCCAGCGCCTTAAACACTTGGCCACCGGTTAGTGATGTAACGAATATTCACATTCGCGAATATTCGCATTCGTATTCGCACAAATCGTTGCGAATATATTGTGAATATTTTTGGTGAATTTTAGATCCTAAAATTAATAGAAAAGAAAAAATATGGCCAAGTTGGAGTCGGGTTTCGAAACTATCGATGAGTAAACTATCAAACTCTGTTAGATAAATACCGAAGTAAAATGAATATAAGATATTTATTTTAACCACCTATTCCAATTTTTCTACCGCATGCGTAATCATTATCTTTAGCTAAAGAATTTTTCTAACTTAAATTTCATTACTTATTTTATTGCAGAACTGAATTAAATTTAAGTTAATCGTGATTGAAAACTAAGTATTGAATTTTCATAGTTATTAATTTTATTTATTTAGTATTATAAAATTATATATCCAATATTCGCATTCATATTCGCGAATGTCAACGTCGATTATTCATATTCGCATTCGCGAATATTCAAAAACCGATATTCGTTACATCCGTACCACCGGAGCAGTTTCGTATCATTCTAGTTTTAATAGGTTAGGTTTTAGGAGTGCTCCGGTGGCCAAGTGGTTAAGGGCCGATACAGACGGACTGCAACTCCCTACGATTTGTATGGGAACTTCATAGTGATGCAGTTCAAATACAAATCGTAGGGAGTTGGAGTTGGGTTGCAGTCCGTCTGTATCGGCCCTAAGGCGCGGGGCCGGAAATCCAGAGGTACCGGGTTCGATTCTCGGTCTGGACCACAGGTGACTACCATATAATTTTTCTATGTACTTTGATTTCTTGTATCTATATATGTGACCAGTGTATGTTCATTACAAGTATAAGTATAATAATAAAAAAATATTTAATCTTGCAATATAAATTCATTGCTATCGGCAGACTAACACATAACACAGGCAAAAAAAAAACAAAATATTTTCAAACTATATACCTAACAAGTCAAATAAACCGCCCCGCGCCATTCCAGGCGCAAAGGTTTAAGGTACCCAACCTAACTCGCCGCATTACTGCGTTAAATCGCGATGGCAAGGCCGCGAATTTTGACCAAATGTGACATAGACGTAATATAAAAAATATACGTGACGTTTTCATAAAACGTTACAATAAGTTGTCGTAAAGCTTTGATCATACTGGCAAATATTCTCATTAGATAATGTAGCTAAAAAAATACATGACATAAAATATAATTAATTATTTGGTGGCTAAAAATATAATAAAATACTATCGTTACGTTTACGTTACATTTTGTAAAAATGTAACGAAGACGTGTGAAGGTAAAGAAAGTTTAAAAGTACTATTATTTTCATGGTGAAATAACGTCATTTTAAATATAGTAATACATTTCACCTGCCTAAAAACATTTTACCCTATCGTATAAATAACCCTCCTTTGGGCTTCGCCGAAGTCGGGTAAAAAAGCCCGTTTCAAACTAACCACTACTTACCGTTCAAATCACACATGCACTATAGACGACATTTTGCAAAATTATGACTGAGTCAACTTTCACTGCCATTTGTGACGAAAGTGACGAGATTTCTTTTTCTCTTTGGTATTACTCTACAAATAATATATGAGTTTATATTGTATAAAACCACTTTTATAACAAAATTAGATTTAAAACTAGCTCTATAACGCGTTACGAAAGTATTCGTAACATAAACGTGGAATTCAGGTCAATGAAAAGAAGGGAAGATAAAAAAAAAAAATTTGATAATCATGATTCCGCGATCGGTGTAGGACCATCGTTATATCAAAAGAAAATTGTTTCAAACAAAAACATGATCATGAAGATTTAAATGTCATAAATATAACAGGGGTTTACTAAGTACTAGGTCGAAAAAATTTGTCGACTTTCGTTACGTTTTGGACGATTTTTTTAATTTAAATAATTTATTTAAAGGGTTTAAATTAAGTATTACATTTCAGACCTTGGAAAATTTTATTGCGTAATATAATAAAATTGTTTTTAAACCTCTAGGTGTTACCATTTTTTTGTAATCAACATGGGAAATTTCAAACGTCAAATTGGTCAAAATCCGCGGCCTTGCCCGTATAATAATATAACCTACGTATAAGTGAACGAACACTCTAGTGTTGTTTTTAGTATGAGTTAGTTTTCGAATCATTTCTATGGACATCGCCAAAATTAAGGACTGAAAAAGTCTAATTTTCTTGCTTGTAGTTATGTACCTACATACTATTTAGAACTAAACTAGACCTTTAAGATAAAAGACATATATGCATGATAATTACCCACGCCGATTACTATTGTATTGTCTACAGGAAAGCCGTTCATGTTTTTGGAATCAGCATGACCCTTGTAAAAAATTCTCGCCAATTAATAAAATGTGTAAATTAATGTGTCTAAACTCAACAGGACGTGAATCACTTTCATACTATCTTACTATGCGTTGGATTGGAGTGTCTGCTATTAAGAGAACCTATTGGATTTATTTTGAGAAAACCCGAGTGAAGCTACTTGAGTTAGCCATTCGCCTCTGGCGGTCACTTGACGTCTGTCCGTCGGTCGTGATTACGGCCACTGAAAGAGGACACTGGGGTGTGTGAGACATATAAAATATTTGTTTATTTATTTTAACGAACTATCACAGAGTGATTGTAGTTTTACTGTTTTTTTTTAACATTTATGAAAAAGAACTTTTTCGGTATGGCTACCAGAGTGTATAATATAGTACCAGATTCTATGAAAGTACTACCATTTAATAGTTTTAAGAAAATGCTAACTTCACTAACTATTTATGGAAAAATGCTATTTTACAATTAATGATTTTTTTAGATGACATTTCAATATAAATTTTGCCTACTTTCATGAATCAATAATGCCATATTCACATATGAGAATATACAATGTGTGGCCTGTAACCAGGGCTAATAATTAAAAAGAAGATTGTACTCCTCAAACTGAACAAAATTTGTTCAGTCACATTTAAAAATAACTTATGTTTTAATTTTTAGTACACTTTAAAGTTTATTTGAAGCCGCAATGTATTGCATGTTTTTTTATGTTTGTAGCGTGACAAGCGACGTCAATTAGACCGATGTTAACGTACATTGAAAATACTATTTAATTTGTATGAAAAAGATAAAACCTTAATATTAAATAAAAGTTGTTAAACAAAAGTTTTATTGTTTGATGAGTAGAATCTACGTTTTAATTATTAGCCTTGGTTACAGGCCACACATTGTATATTGCTGCATGATAGTATTAAGGATATAAACATCTGTACGCCATACCCATGGCAAAACATAGTGATCAGCAATGCCATTTATAATTTAAGACCTTTAATGTACCTATTTTTGACAAATAAATGATCTCTCTCTCTCTCTCTCTCTCTGTCTCACAAATTATATGTCTATTTCAATACAATACTATAATAGACATATACATCATTTATTGGTAATAGAGCATAATTACAAGTCGCGTTTTGCATTGTGTATTATAAGGCATTTCCAAAGCATCGTTTTAATTAATTACATAATGAAACTTTAAATACATTATAATTTATATTCCACATATTCTTCAAATACTTTTATTTGAATACCTTTGTAATATCTAGTGCAAAAGTTATAGATGCTTTGTCTCCCTATCTATCCTAGTTTGATCCTTTATTTACGTGTAATATCGAATATACTAACAGATACCCATGTATTATAATATATTGAGTGTGGAGATAATACACTTACGGTTGAAATTCAAGAATGTTTGCGGTTTACCAAATTCAGCGACGAATCGATGGAAGATTAATATTCTCACCGTTACCGTCGCGCGTTAAGGCCTTCGAGTATCTTCCAATTCGCGTGATTGGAATTTGTTGTGAAACCTCCCACGTTGTAATATCTGTCATATCTGTGCATTTTGTTCAAGAGAAAAGCTCAAGGAGATATTCATAAAATCTTATTACATACTTGGAGGACGCAATTTCATTCGCACCAGGTAACATAAGTGAAAAGTCCGTTTTTTGTTTCCCCGTAGACAGGTAAAAAGTATATTAAGAGCTATGGAAATCCTTTGTACCTTACCTACTCCTCTGGTCCATTTTAACTGGAGTCATAATCGATCTACTTTAGTCCGATACTTTTTTGCATGATGCGCGTATAAATAAACCAACAAAATTTTAATAAATTTTTATTTACGTTCTATTACTTATTTTATATCACTCTCCAGAAATTATCTTTCAAAAATCTGTAATGTACAAACAGAGTCTTCCTGCGGTCTTGATATAGGTAGGTATATACACAGATATATACGAGACATATAAACAGATAGATACACTGAAATTCGCCCATTCACTCTTCCGTGAGACATAAAAATCATAGCACTACTTTTTATTTTGCTCAAACTTTTGTTATAATTTTCCAACTATCTAATCGGTTTGGAGAATTATAACACCGCTGTAATAAATACCATTCAAAAATCAGCTACCAATCAATAAGTACCATTGAAAGACACGTACAATAATAGTACATTACATACCGAGGCCAGTAGAGTAAGAAATGCCTCAGATCTCATGGAATTGTCGGCATTCTTATTTACTGGCCACTTTCTGTTCGACGGAGCCAGAAAGCGGCATCTTGAAATCGGCAAGGTGACGCTTGCCGGCCGGAGGGCAGAAAACACATATTTATCTTTTTAACATATCCCCAATCTCCTCGCGCTAGTATTCCTACGTGTTTTCCGTAATAACATTGCAGGGTAGGTACATGGCGGTATAAGAGCGCGGTACCACCCGGTTTCCCCCTATTGTACCTCCAGGCGCCAGCAGGAAAGGTCGCGTAGAAATGGTTAAGATCAACATTAGGGAGTGGGAGATCTCATCCGTAACACGTAGATTATTGCGTTGTTTTGGGTTTTTATGAGAATCGGTGAAAATTGTTATGATTAGAGCCGTTTCAGATCAATTCTGTGGCAAAGCGCGTTAGTGATGTGCCGATCGAATATTCCTAAATAGGCATGTGGCTGACGTAATTCGCTCCACCGCTGTGCAATTTTTTAAGTATGCGAAAATTTTCAATTTTTCATTTTAAATGTGAAAAAGCTCGTTTAAGCAGCCCGTTTAGTTGCTGTAAAATATTTTATGAATTGACATTTAAGGATTCTAATAGGTATAACTTTTATTTACCATTTGGGCGTCAAAAAAATTCCGATTATTTGTTAAACTTTGAGGTCTCATAACTTTACCAGTAAGGTAAAGGTCCTTGTGTTCGATACGTTAATGCTCAATAGTCGACAACCTGATGTCACCTCTATTGCTAATGACTTAACATTCAAGATGACAACTACTGGGACAGTGTCGAGCTGGAGATGTAAGGGTTCTTTATTGTCAAAACATTATATTTTGGAGGATCTCCAAACGTCAGAATATAAAATGAGAAACGTATGTTTCACGTCGATAAATAGACTATTTAAGCTAACAGCCATTACAACTAGCTACAGTATACATAACAAGTATATACTCAGTATGTCAGTATGAAAAAAATTAAAAAGAATTAAATCAAAATTAAATCTCTCCCTCTCCGGGACACTGCCCTATTTAGACGACTGCTGTGGCTGATACTTTGGGCATGGTTCTTTGTCATCCATGTAATCCTGGACTTTATTAGTATCCTTTCTAACGTAGCACAGGTTTTATACTTTAACCTTTAAACGAACTATAGATGGGCATTTCCATTGGCAGTTACATGCTGCGGTGTTTGAGTCATCTTTTTTTTTTAAATTGGCTTGCTCTTGTCTCCAATCATGCCTGGTGGTAAGCATTGATGGTGCTCTTGTGGTAGCTGTGCCTGCAGACTGTGCAGAGTGCCAAATGTTATTATACCAATAAGTAATATTTTGTTTCGAAAGTTTTGGGAACGTAGATAAGCACCAAATAAAACATTTCTCCGGACCGCCTTTCTTTAACCCTTCACATTTTAAAATAGCTAACTTCCGATATCATTTGCATGAAAATAGTCGAGTTTCGAATCCTCACGGCCGTATATCAAAACAGGCTATTTTCGTGCGCGATAAACGATATAAATAATCGCCGATCGCGCTGTCGGTGTGTTTCATCTTCGGCTCTCCAGCTCCAGACTGAGTGGGGTTTGGAGGTTATTTTAGCTAAATATTACTAAAAATACTACATTTATTGAAGGAAAAACATCGTGTGGACTGCGTCTATCCGCGAAGAAATTCAAAGGTGTATATGAAGTCATCAACCCGCATTGGCCTATAGCGTGGGAACTACAGCTCGTTCACTATTACTAGTAGTAGGCTTGTGCCCAGCAGTGGGACGTATATAGGCTGATGGTGATGATAACTAGGTTTATTTAGGTTTCTTTATAGTGGCAAGAGTGAGTTGAACCCTGATGGATATTTTGAATTCCATCGGCTTGCCTATTTCAAAAAAATTGGGAACATAATTAAATTTTTACTTATGTTATAAGTAATAAACGCTAAAGGATTCTAAACGATTTAAGCTTCCCTTAAAGCATAGTAATGATGAAGCGACTGGTTAAAAAATTGAATGACTTTGGAAAGCGCTTCGGTGGCACAATTGGTAGTGCGTCTGTGTTAGACAGAGGAACCGTTTGAGATGCAGATTCGAATCCTGCCTGAGGTATGTAACTTACCAATTTTTGCTATCAATAAAACTTATATTATAGACTATCTTTGCTTCTTGGTTCCAGGCACGCCTCTGATAGGCTATTATCACCAACGTGCTACCTACATTATTAGATTAGCCTCGTAATCCATCAGATACTTAACGGCTTTTGTCATCGGTCAATTCTCAAATAAAAATTCTAAAACCATATAATACAGTCAATCCCTGTATTCTAAAACTATAGCCATGTTGACTCAAAAATGATGAGGGCAAGTGATTTAAAAAGTAAAGGGGTGGTCTTACCACTGCTCAAAAGACGTTGACGTAACTACCAGAAAAATATAAACGTTTTATTTTTATTTATGCTTTTTAGCTATGTATATGTCGTCCCCCGATCGTATAATTCGCCAAATCATTATGTTCCTAGGCATATCATGAAATGCCGCCATTTCATGATTTATGTCAAAAATTTGGCCAGGCATATCACGATGTGCCTAATAATAAATAAGGCAGATCGATGAAAGTATTTGTCTATATTCCTAGCTACATAGCGGGCAGATCGTAAAGTAGTAGCATTTGGCATGCAAGTCGACGAAGTCCTGGGTTGAAGCATAAAGGATACTTTTCATTCCGGTAAAGCGTTCCTTTAGGATTGTAACGGGAATAACGCAGGTGATGCCGCGGGTAGATGCAAAATGTAAATTTTGTCAGTGTGGCGTGTGATTCAAGAAGAAATACTCTTATTTATTGATTTGCCTAAACGTTGCTAGGCAAATCATCAAACGATGAGCTTTGAACGATATGGCGGATGTTAGCTGGCCAAATCATGGAATGGCGGCGTTTCACGATATGCCTAGGAATTTCATGATCTGACGAATTGTATGATCGGACGACATATATGCACAATCACCGAGCGGAAAAGTATTTTTGTCCCTTGAATAATAATTACCTATGCCATTCAAGTTTCAACACCTTTCTCTTGAGCTTCGGACCAGCTAGTTTCCTACATTCTATGAAGATTGTAATACGTCAACACCATGGTAGTAGGCTTATGATGTTACGCTTTATCGAGCGATAAATAAATGACAAAGCATCCGTCACTCTCACACTTGTAGTTGTCAGAACGTAACGGATGCTTTATCATTTTATTTACCGTGCGACAAAGGCCATCATCATACGCTTTGACTAATACTCCCAGATTTGGCACGGTTATCCTATTAATCTGCCGTCTGAATTTCCTAATCCTTGTGATAGGAAAATCAGACCAATGGGATCATAGTTACCTCAATGTACAAGTTTTCTCATGATGTTTTCCCTTATTAGGGTTCCGTAGCCAAAATGGCAAAAACGGAACCCTTATAGTTTCGTCATGTCCGTCCGTCTGTCTGTCTGTCTGTCTGTCTGTCTGTCTGTCTGTCCGTATGTCACAGGCATTTTACTCAGAAACTACATGATGGATATTGATGAAATTTGGAATATAGGTGTGTTTTATGAGCCGCTACTTAGTTTGGTATATAAATAATTAAAATAAATATTTTTAGGGGGGGCACTCCATACATGTTAAAGACAGTAAAAAAAATTTTTTTCAGCAAATATCAACGTGTGATACATAGTTCGACAGCTCTTTAAAAAACACTATAAGGTTTCTAAGTAATGTTTTTGATTAAGTGAATATATTTGGAAATAATCGCTCCGAAAGTTGTGTAAAGTGTGTCCCCCCCCTCTATTTTCTAAACCGTGCGTCCGAAAAATATGAAAAAAATCACGAAGGTAACGCTTAATGAATACTTTCAACGAAAATTATTTTCAACAAGATCGAATTAACCGTTTTTGAGTTATTGCCGATAAACTGCGCTTCTCAACAAAAAGACGTAATTGCTATGAAGATACGCTCTTTTGTTGTTGTACTTTTTTTACATCGTATTTTTTACCTTATAGTTACGGCTATGGAACCCTACACTGAGCATGGTCCGACATGCTCTTGGCCAGTTTTTTCTAATACATGTTCATAAATTTATGTTATGAGATGATGTTTGGAGAGATCTTTAATAAACTTCCAAATAATAGTTACTCGAGTCACGTAGTTATAAATACGTTTGACCTAGTCATAATCACTTGATTTCAATTGGTTATCGTTTGATATAAATAACTCAAGGGGCGAGTCATAATGTATATTATCTTATTGCGTTACTGTGCTTCATGCTTGGATCAGACTGGGGATTATAGACCCATTACCAAATCATAAAATATTTTTACATAGAACAGTACAGTAGCTGATTTTTTGACCATCGAGCATTGAAAATAATTTCGAAAAAGAAAATGTAAAATGGTGTAAATACAACATTGAGATGAAAGTTAGGAAATAGATATACACCGTGGGCCCGTATAACCCGACCAACTTTAACCATAGATTCTAACAAATATTAGAAGTAAAAAAAGTTACGTGACGTATAGTCGATTAACGCTTACTTTCCGGGATATTCATAATTTTTAAAATAAAAACTCCCAAGTGTGTAACAAGCCCTAATAAATGTGACTAAGATACTTTTACTGATTTTTTAAAATCCTTGAACTAAACAGCAATTAACCTTCGCAGTATTAGATGGTAAGCGATTACAAAACCAAAATATTGACCTTTCGTTTCCATTTTAGCTTTTTTTTTTCCTTTTTAATAACTTTTCCTCCAGTAAGGACATGTTTATAACGAGGGACTGAATTTATTGATTTGTTTTGTTCCATAAGACTATTAATGTAAAATGACAAAATTCGACCTATGTTGATATAACGTTATTTACTTGTAATACCATCAGGAATACGTGGTTAAAGTTGGTCGGGTTGTACTGGCCCACGGTGTATAAAAACAATATTTGATTTTCATTTTGAAGTAGGATATAGGCTTGTTAAAAGTTTACGCAAGCTGGTTCATATTGTACCTATTATGCATCATGAGCTATTTCGAAGTTTATTAGCTATTTCGAAAGCTTAGCTATTTCGAAATATATTTTTTTACAAAGTATTAAAATAAAAAAAAATAAAATTGATTTATTTCCGGGCTTTCAATTTTCAAGAATCACCCGGCGTAGTTATGGTTTAGTTTTTTAGGGTTCCGTACCCAAAGGGTGCAAACAATACCCTATTACTAAGCCTCCGCTGTCCGTCTGTCCGTCAGTCCGTGCTTCACAACGTTTAAACCGTGATAGGTAGAGATTTTAAATTTTCACATGTGTATTTCTAGTGTCGCTATATAACAACAAATAGGTAATAAAACGAAATAAAGTTTAAAATAAAAAGGGGTCCCCATACAATAATAGTAGATTGTGTCACAAGGGAGCAAACATTAAATGATGTATTTACGGCGAGGGCGTATATTGAATCCTATACAAAGCGAAGGATTCTAAAGTATAATCCGGAGCGTAGTGAGGGATTCAAGTGTTAACGCCCGTGGTGAAAATAATGTTGCTGCCTTGTGACACATACTGCTTTTCACACAGACTATGAGGAAAATTCAAATACAAACGCTACCTACCAAAATAACAAAATATATAGTTTTAATCACGTTACATAAACTGCCCTATATAGAAACTACCCTGTTCGTTGTAGTAAGTTACTGCCTTGGTCTGGGTCGTTTTTAACCCCCCACGGCAAGCAAAATATTACAACTGATCTTAAAAACATAAACGTCCAGTAGATAGGTTCATATTATTTTTTTACTTTTTAAAGCTCTTTTTTAGTCAGGGTTTCTTAAAATTTTCAATTGATGTTATTCGCTAATAATTTGCACTGTTGCAGCAGTTTTATTTTAGAATAAAAAAAATTGTTAAGTACCTGTTATTTGCAGATGATTTTGAAACAGCCTTTGGATGTAAACAATCTAAACGTCATTGTCTTATTCGTAAATCAACTAAACATAACGAACATAATATCATCCATCACAATACAACGCACTTCAGATTATCGCATTTCAACTATTATGTAGTTAATTTCTGTTTTTGTTAAAGCATAAATGCGTGTGCTTACTACACATACACACTTACTCAAAATTATTTGATATAATTTTTTTTTTGCCTACGGTAAAAATGTCAGTATTTCAATAAATCAAGTACCGTTGTTATATTTACGATCTAAAAATTGCGTGGTACATTTCTTTGCTTTACGTTTGCTTACATACTATATTGCATTGCAAGTGAAGCGATCAACTGATATACATATTTATAATACCTTAATCTGGCAACCCTACACTGGGTAACTTTGTGACCGACTTTTCGGACGAGATATATCAGCTTGTGTTACTAAAGCAGAATAATTCACAGTGACCTCTCGTTTACCTTCCCTATACATCCGCTCTTCACTTCCGTATCCAAGCTGTCCGCTTTACATGGAAATTTTCCTTTCACGTCAACGAAATTGTTATCAGACCGTGGAAGCGTGCTTTTTTCGGGCACTTTTATGTAAATATCTGGTGGAATATTTAGCATCAGTTAGTGCCCTGAGAGGTGAGTTCTCTGATTATGGAACCAGTTGTGCACGAATTTGTTTCAAATCATCAGATTATTTTGTGACTTTTTCTTTGTTAAGCATTTCAAAAAATGTTTGCAATTTTCTGGCAATTTTATGTTATTTCTACCTAGACTTACGGGCTTTTACAATCCCAATGGGACAAAAAATATTGTCCCAATATTTTTTTCCTGTTGTGTTACCGTTTTTCCATATACTTTGTATAACGGTAACACAAAAGAAAGTTTCATTAATGTATGGAAATTTTGCGACACTTTTTTTCTTCTATTGGGGTGGAAAGGGCTTGTAATTCTAAGTAAAAATAACATAAAATTGGCAGATAACTAAATGCTTAGTTAATCCTGTGCATTGTCGTACTGCTGGGAAAATATCCCAGAGATTTCCACAATATACAGGGTGTTCCATTGAACGTAATACAAATTATGCAATTCCGGCTCAGTTAACGACCGAGAACAAAATGCACGAATTGAGTTATTAAAATACGTCGTAATTAACTTTTGCTAGTTTGCTAACAAAATAAATAAATTAAAATCTCGTAGTATGGTTATGGTTACCCATCATGACGTCACGCTTACCTGACCTGGTTTGTTTGTTATGACAAATAACTTCAATAATGTGTCAGATAGCATTTTATTCATAAATGATCGGCCTAGATAAGCAAAAAAGATAAGTGTTAACTAAGTACAAAATTAGATTCAAACTTATTTCTCTTAACTCTTTAAGTAGAGTAACCACGATGAGGCATAACAACACGAGAGGGTTTTAGCATCAGGGAGATAAGTTTAAAAAACTTGAGCTGTATTACGTTCTTTAACATATTTGTTGTTTCTTTCGGCCAGTTGTTGAGGAATGCGTCCACAGCAGCCAGTTGGTGGCTATACTGGTTCATCTTTCCGGGTGCTTGGGGCAGTCGACACCGACTCAATACTGGCTGGCTGCTCTATCTCCTACGTGATACGTCGGTTATGCGTAGAGTAGGACGTGTATACAAATTCTTGTATTTATTAAACTTTGTCTTTTACAAAAGTCTATTACACACAATATCAAACCTTGGTCATCAGTTTATTTTATTTATTGATAATAAAATTGGTTTTAAGCGGATACGAAATTTCGAAAGCCTTATTTGTACCTTTTGTTCCCTAATTATCGGGCCCCCACTGTAACTTAAAGTGGTGAATGTTACTTATGAAATATTTTTCTAATTATAGATATTTTTTTGTTATTCTTTCCACAAATCTCTACCAAGAGATCTCTAAACGGCTCATTGAGACGTCAGGCGATCAGAAGGCTGGCAGCTATTTCGGGCAAAGAATAAGCCTCGTCATCCAACGGGGCAACGCTGCAAGCCTCCTGGGCACCACATCAACAGAAAATGACCTGGGGAACATTTTCTATTTATAGGTTAGGTACTCTTAGTTATAGTTATTTTGTATTGTAAAGTTTGTTTTTTAATTTTATGTAAATAGGCAACAACATTAATGGTTTCTACAAATTATTTTAATCGTTATTTTGTAAACAATAAGATTCTAATAAAGTAATGTTTTTTGTTTTATTGCAAACATGCATGTTAAAACCAATGAAATGATGTCAAACATAGTCATTGTCTTTTAGATGATCCTATAACCTTTCGTCTCTATCATCAGACCAGGTTCATTCGCAGAAAATATGTATCTTTTACTTTTTTGTCTGATTATGGCGTATCTTATACCATTTTACTCAGAATCATGAGCACTTTTTGTTTATGAAATAAAAAAGTTGTCCTAAATGTCACAACTTTTCCGTACATCGTCATTACGCCCAAACTAAAGCTTTAAGTAGTTTGGGCGTAACGAAACTGAGATTCAAAATTTGTACGGAATTTTTATCTCATAAATGAAAAGTGCTCGTGATTCTGAGTACAATGGTATAAGACCCACCATGATCAGACAAAAAAAGTTAAAGGTACATATTTTCTGGGATTGGCCCATCAACGTGATAGTACCGTAAAATTACATAGTCATACAAACTAAGCAGCCCTCATCACAACGTTTGACAGTGGATTACCGACAGTGGCGCGCACTGTACGTTCTTAGTCGTCACCCATTGTTAGTATCTCCTATTCACATTGCTCCCATCATCACGAGTCAATTTGTGCAAAATTAAGATTCAAATTTATATCAAGTTACTAAAAAAAATATATAAAGAAGACTGCTTTAGTGCTCAAATCCACTCACAAATCAGGTCACAACTTAAATCGGTAAATTTGTGTTTTCAGCTGTGGTATATATAAAAACTTTGAAAGACTTCAGGGGCCCTAATTTCAAAATAAGTATTAAAATACGGCGTAATTGGAATAGGTACTCACCCAGGTTAAGAACTTCACTTTTACAAAAGTTCCGCAAAGATTTTTTATTACACAAGTTAAAGCCACTTTGCGCTGAAACCTTATCAATTTCATTTAGTACAAGAAAATTTTAAAGGATAGAAAAATATAATCAACGATTTTGAATTGATAGTTTAGACATATAACACTACTAAACATAGCTTTTACACTTCAGATGAAAGTTATTATTATTGTTTAGGTAAGAGTTATACAGGGCGTCTCACTACTTTGCCACATGGAGGGAGAGTAGATACCTTAAATACAGTATACTCCATTTTTATGAAAGAAGACTTCATTTAAAAAAATCTACATTCAAATAATTTCAAATAATCGCCTGTCTGAACCGGGAACCGAATCCGCTAAATGTGGAAAAAAACTATAATGTTACACTTCATATCGAACACGATATGTTAGCAGAGGTCCACTCTAGTTTGTCTCTGGATTTAAAAATAAAACTACGGTTGTGTGACAAGCGTAAAAAAAGTTTAGCCATTTGATATTTTTAAATTGCGGTTTTTAAACAATACATCATAAAGAGCTTATAATATGTGTGTAGATAAAGCAGTGTACATAACTGCCTTAAAACACTCGTGTACATACAACCACAATGTTTTAAGGCCTCTCACTGTATCAGTTCCGTAAACTACTATTAAACTTTTCTCGGACAACAATGTAATGCAAACCGTCGTATTTGACTACTCTGAGAATGAGATGTTAGTAATATCGATAATACTTGTTACCGTTACATATCGTGAAGAATTGATTTGTAAGAAAAAATTACCCAACTAAATGTATAAACTTATGTTCATTAGCACTTTCTGTTGCGGAATACACACACTGTAGGTCCATACCTACACCTGCCTTATAGATAGATGCCTACCTGCGTTATAGATGTTAACTAGACATGGCTCGGGTGGGAAATTAAGCTGTAACAGAGAAATTATTTCATAAGTGACTATTTTTGAAAACTGTTTCTTGTCAAAAAAAAACCATTAAGTACGTTTGGCTACAACGAAGATGCGTAACGATCCAATTTTACAGCCAAAGTGTTAAGAAAGTTCTTTATTTACCAATGATCGCTATGCATACTGTATGCCCCACACCCACTCGGAAACCTATAAAATATTACGAATTCCTGTCTATTTTAGAATGCCTATTATATTTTTATCGGATTACGTCAGGACTATAAAGTAACCAAATAAAACAAACATCGTGGGAAATAGTACATTACACAACTAGGCTGGTAATACAAAGAAAGGCCGAGATCGCAGAAGTTTGCGGCCCGAGCTGCAAGCGAGGGACGTAAATATGCGATCGAGGGCTTTCTTTATTATCTCCCGTGTTGTGTACATAATTTTATGTCTACACTTGGCCAAAAAGCCACTTTATGGCCAGGTGTGGCATAAATATTATTTTATTTCAATGAATAGGTACAATCTAACGCGTTTGCAGGAAGTTTAGGTATACTAGTCAGAAGCTAATATCTAGATAATCTCAGTTGCAAATCACAAATGTTTTAACAAAAAATATGCAAGAAGGTATCATCAATGGATAAGTCCATTGTAGAGCAGAGTTAGGTACTTAGAGATCTTGGAACTTTATTATTAATTTAATACAAATTAATAGGTTTAAAAACGTTCAACTAATTATTCTACGTTTTCTTTGAGTTTTTTGTGAGCAAGTACAATACCTACAATACAATACAATACAAGCATACTTTATTGCACATCAAAAAATAAATTACAATGTAAACTCAAAAAACAGTGGTAAACAATAGGCGGTCTTATCGCTAAAGAGCGATCTCTTCCAGACAACCTTTGGGTAGCGTAGTTGATGTCGTCTCTATCGCATAACGTGTACTCTTTCTGGTCGCTGGCTAAGCCCCGTCGGAGGGGCAACATTTGGTGCTAGTAGTCGCGCGGCGGAATCGCGGCGGTCTTATCGCTAAAGAGCGATCTCTTCCAGACAACCTTTGGGTAGCGTAGTTGATGTAAAATTAACAAAAATAAATGAGTAGGTAGTGAGGAATAAGCGATGCAAAAGACGAAGAATATAGAGGGAAGTGATATACACGGTGGGCCCGAATAACCCTAAAAACTTTAACTATAGATTCTAACAACTATTAGGAGTAAAAAGAGTTAATGATGTATAGTCGAAAAACGGTTTCTTTCCGAGATATTCATTATTTTTTAAATGAAATCTCCCAAGTGTATAACAAGCTCTTATAAATGTGACTAAGATACTTTTACTATTTTTTTAAATCTTTTAACTAAACAGCAATTAACTTTCGCAGTATTTGATGGTAAGCGACTACGAGCCCAAAAAATTGACCTCTAGTTTCCATTTAGCTTTTTTTCCTTTTTGATATCTTTTCCTCAAGTAAGGGCATGTTTCTAAGGAGGGGCTGAATTTACTGATTTATTTTGTTCCATAAGACTACCTATCAGTGGCGTGGCGTCCATAGAACTCGATTCCCATCGGCTTGCCCAATATTAGGCAGTTCAGCACTTAATTGTAGTGCTCTTAAAGAAATTGAAGCCAAAGCTGCTCCGGCTTTCCCAGGGATTTCTTCAACGCCACGCCACTGCTACCTATTAATGTAAAATTACAAAATTCGCGTATGTTGATATAACGCTATTTACTTGTAATACTATCAGGAATACGTGGTTAAAAATTTTCGGGTTATTCGGGCCCATGGTGTATAAATAAATACATAAACCTACATATACTCGTAGGTACAATACATAAAATACATATGTAAACGAAACATAAACATTTACAGCAAAGCCAGCAATAAAAAAAGAAGCAAATAATGACTATTGAAGTGATAAATAATGTTTTTTAGCATGATTTTAAATATGGGAAGAGATTGAGCACGTCTTAAAACAAGAGGCAGAGAGCAGCCTGGAATGTAAAGGAATTCGTATAAAATTTGGAGCTAGAGGAAGGGACATTCAAAAGCAAATTTTGGGCACATCTTGCAGACGACAAATAACTAAAACGCTCTTTGAGATAGCAGGGGGTTGCTGGAGAGAAGAGTATACCTACCATAAAGAAAGGAAAGAATATGAGAGTTACGTCGAAGTCGGATAGGAAGCCACTTGAGTTGACAGCGAAAACTAGAAACATGGTAAAACCATGCCATGGTAAGTACCCAATTACTGTATGAAAAAGAAAATTAGTTATGTACGAAACCTCTATGCTTTAAATGGTATAATATTTCTAACATGTTCAAATGTTCATGTGCTAAAACTTAAGGAGCTTTTTATATCATAGTAAAAAATCCTAACGAAATAAAAAATAATAAGAAACTGCACTGTATTTACTAAAGTACTCGTAACTAGGGCTAATTTTGAACTTTGTACCCAATCATGCATTCTAAACTGCTGTCTAAATACACTTCAGTACTTCAAAAGCCCTTCGCTATAAGACATTACAATAATACCTTCTGAATACACAACTTCCATAATCTATAGCGCTTTTCCGACCCCACGGCTGTATTGCGAAAAATGGAGCTATCCCGCTCTGTCAACCGTAAAGATAATATTTTTGTTCCACTTACACATTGACGCGGGAAACTCTGAGGCATTGCAGGCAGACCTGTAGATTCGCGCAGGCCGTTGGGACGTTTCGCACGCTACTGAAAATTCCTCGGGAAGTAACTTTTTTTCGAAGCGGTTTTCGTTCTTTTTTGAACTGTACAAATGGTGTTCCAAATTTTAAATTGCCGTGCTGTGTAGTGATTGGTGTAGTGTTTTGTACTATAGTTAAGTAGTTTATAAGTGTGTGTAAATACTGAAAGACGTCATAGTGAGGTAAGACATGGTAACGTAACTTGGTTTAAAATGGTATGTTTTAATATTTTGACGTGCTAGTTTATTGAAGTAAATATGTATTTTATAATTATAACATCTCATATTAAAATACCGTAAAATTTTAACGTTGGTGAAAATTGTTAAAAGCAAATTGTGATAAATTTACAATTTTCAACAAAGGTAAAGTCAATATTACGCACAATTTTCATTCAGTCAGTTATGCTCAAAAAATATGTCGTTCTGAGGCAAAAGGTAGATTTTACTAGTTATCAATCAAGTCAAGCTCCTATCAATAGGCAACTGTTGAACCACTCGTATTGTGTATAGTTTTAGTTTTAATCAAGTTATCAACTAAAACTATTTTACCAACCGCTACGAACGCATAATATCTAAGTTGTTTCTAAAAAAACAACAGTCATACGAGATGATTCCATAATTAGTGATTTATATTGTCAATTAGGATATGGTACACTACTACAACTGAAATATGGACATCATTTGTTTTACTAAAGATTTAATTACTGTTTTGTAAATAGATCTAACATCTAAATGGATATACAAATTGTATTTTGTCCAACCATCATAACTTGCAAATGACATGCAAAAATTGAAACAAACGTAACAAGGTATATGTAATTAGAAAGAAGCTTATTAAAGCCAACCCTTCCGTAAATCAATTTATTTTATTTTCATCACACTTGCTCATAAAGGGTGTTATAACACGCGGGCTTATAGACCAGCTCGAGCCGATTTACCTCCCGTGGGTTATAAAAATCTATAACTCCCACGGGAGGAAAAACGGTATCAAAATCTATAACTCCCGTGGGAGTTATGAGTTTAGTTTTAAAATATAGGACCTACCCGTACGTCATTTCAGACTAAGGAGGTTTCAAATCAGCCAAGGCTTATTTCACATCTTCAAAACTTGGCTACAAAACCAATTTTAGTGTATATAAAACTTATATGGTATATTTTACTATTATTTCAGTAATTTTTGCAATTATTTTAATGCAATTAAATTAATTTACGTTAAAATTTCATTATGAAAATCGGTACAATCTGGCGTCATTGCCTGTCAAGTTTAAAAACTAAACGCAGTTCTTAGCATTATCTGTGAAAGACTATATTGAAAAAGTTGACAGTTGAAGTTGTCTCTTAGCGGGTGCGTTTAGTTTATTTGATTTTTATGTTTTATTTTTTTTCCTCACAAATGTGATGAAAAACATTGTGTGTATCACGGGCAGTAAGGGGATTACCAACTCGAGTCATTAAAAGCCCTCCGCCTACGGCGTCGGGCTCCTAATAGACTCTCGTTAGTAATTCCCTTCTTACTACCCTCGGTGCACAATGTACTATAATAACCCTCACAAAAGGTTGTGTGCCTATCAACGATAAGATAATGAAAGAAACCTCACATTAATTAATCTGATAGATACGGTTTCCCCTTATCAAGCTCATTAATTAAACTCTCATGGTGCGAGGGAGAATCCATAAATCATTCCAAAACTCTGTATCTGAATATTTTTTACAATACATTGGAAATAGTTATAATAATAAATTCTGACGACACGTATAGCCTAGTGGGACACGGCCTACTAAGCTAGAGGTCCCGGATTCAAATCCTGGTAAGGTCAAATATTTCTGTGATGAGCACAAGCATTTGTTCTTGAGTCAAGGATGTTTTGTATCTATTTAAGTATTTATTTATGTATGTATCTATATCGTGATCTAGTACCCATAGTACAAGCATTGGTTTGGGACTCGGTCAATTTGTGTTTGACACGCTTATGCCCAATAGTTGACACGCTGCTGACACCTCTATTGCTAATGACTTAAAACTCAACATGGCAACTATTAGGACAGTGTTAAGCACTTGGACGTACCTTACTACTTGAATGGTTTGTATTGAACATCTTATCATTTTAAAAATTAATATCATCATCAGTAAATTATATTTCACTCCCGGAAATATCCATCGTCTCGAACTGTGCGTCACTAAGTATGATTCTTGACTAATATCATTAAGCTCTTGCCAGCTTCCTTGCTTAGATCGTCAATCCACCTATCTACAAATTAGTGGCTCTGTGAGGCCGTGAGGACCTCACGAGTCTTACAATCCCCTGGCTCCGACATTTTGAAAAAAAAAACAAAAACAGATCCGATGAAAAATATCTGTATAACATTATAACTATCGAATCTGCTCACAAAATTTCAGGAGAATCGGTTTAGAGATGCTACTTGTAAAGAACAGCCAGAGAGACATACGAAAGCAGCAGATTTAGTATAACTATTGAGTTATACTAAATCTGCTGCTAACTAACGGTAGTTACCGTTGGCGTCTTTTACACGTCACGGATATATCGGCTCTCATTTTAATTTTGCCTATAGAAATTTAGAAATGTGCCGTTCCCGAGAATATTCCCCATTTGTATGAAGAACATTTCCGAAGTTCACATTAGTTTTAATTTATTAGTAGTATTTATTGACATCATTGAAAACTGTATTGTAATTACCTATTTGACTAATTAATTGTATTCTGCCGTGTTACTATATTAACCTATAGTAGCAAGTCGCATGTATTTTATTTTTGACGATGTATGATTATTACTAAATACATGAATATGAATATGAAGTGGGAATATTCCCTATACAAGTCGGGTATATTCCCGAGAACGGCACATCTCTACGCCTATAGCTTACGACTCTTACGAGCCTTCTGCTCCTACACAGTGTTTGCCGTGTATACTGTGATCCGTGGACTTTGTTCACAAACACGTTTACCTACTCCAAGGATTGTCCTTTGGTACTCACTACCACTTTGGTTGCTAATCCGATCGGCTATGTAAACTCATTCTCTTTTTTATAATATCTCTAAAAATAACGAAATGGTATTGTAAAATATTTCACGCACGAAATGATTTAGTTAATTTTTGAGATTTAGTTTAACTTTATCTATTAAAAGCCGGTTCTAAAACTTCAACGTATCAGCCATTAAGTTTTTATTACTTGTAGCTATTATTTCCTTAACAAAATCATATCACAATAATTTCTAACAGAACAAATAAATTACTTGAAATTACTTGAGGAGTTCCATCAATCCTCGTGATCCTGGATTTTGAAAAATCTAACCAATCTGATAATAAAATGAAAGCGATTAGAGAACTTCTTCCTTTTTGTGATGTTGATGAAAACGCTGAGAACATACAATATCAAGCCCTATTCAACAGAGTTATTCTGACATTTCAGCGAAAACCCGTATTTTTCATGTGTGTCCGATCCCTCACGCTCAATGCGCCGATTTAATTGATTTATTCGTCAAAAGGACAATTTTGGGAGCAAACATGGCAGGGGCGTATTTTTTTATGGATATGCGCAGTTTTGTTTATTCGATTACTATCAAAATAACAAAGGACAGTCAGCCAATTAGTGCCAATGCTATAAAGTAGAAAGTTGTTAATCAGAAAAGTCAAAAATGGTTGCACTTATAGAGCGTGGACGCAAACCTCAATAAGCGCAATATCTCGGGACAGTTGGGGCGTGACACAAAAGTATTTTTAAGTAGTCATTATTCTCTAGCGCTAGTTTCCGGTTGTTATAGGATCTATGTTTACCTACACACCGTGGTAAGCAAGAATCCATGGAAGTTAAAAGATCGACATACAAGATGGAATGGAATACGTATCCCAGATAAAATTTATAGCAGGCTATTATAATCACCTTTATGAAATGAAAAGTAACAAAGTCTTGATAAAAGTAAAGTAATAGTACTCTTAAGTAGTGGGTTGGTGTAACTGTTGTACAGACAACTAGTATTTTTTGCTGGTGTTACTGCTTTTAATAGGTATCTAGACTTACTACAGTTACAGAACAGCCAAAAACAATAGGTGACCTTAATTCATAGAACAAACACTTCGTATATATGTACTTATGTATCCATATTTATTTTGAAATGTATCCCGTCGTGTGTCGAAATCAATTCCGCGATTCCTTTGAACTCGGTCTATTTGTATCAGAAACCGTTTGTTTACTGGCCCGTCCGTCATCGCCAACCGCTAATAAATTATACCGCGTATTAATATAAAATGTTCGTTTCGTATGCCTAAGATTAGAGTTTTCCCACGTCTGCTACCGATTTTCTAGGAAAAGGTAGTAATGATGATCAAGTTTTTATTACTTAATAATAAAACTTAAATTAAAAATTGTAAAAACCCCTAACTAAAAAAACTCTAAAAAGTAAAAATAATATGTACCTCAGTGGCGTGGCGTAAAAGATATCATTGGGCAAGCCGGTGCAGATTTTGTGTACATTTTCCTTAAAAGCTTTATAATAAGGTGCTCAAATGCCTGATATTAGGCAAGCCGGTAGGAATCGAGTTCTTTGGACGCCACGCTAATGTACCTACCTATCTTATTGGCCTTTTATGTTTTAAGATAATTTGCTGTTGAGGGACCTTCTGTTTTAGTACTGCATGTAAAAGTTTCCCCGACAACAACTTTACTTAATAGTAGTACATTTGTGAAATAATATAATTTACGTTTAATTTTTGGTCACTTAGTAATCATTTCATTAAAACTCTTATTTTCTCTTTTCAGGTTAATTATCAACAGTTACATTACGAGCTGCAAAATAATTAATAAGTGTGTTATTAATCTTCATGTATTAATAAAGTTAATCTTAGGTAGCTAAAATAAAAGATAAAGTTAGTTAAATTAAAATAAATTAATGTATTCAGTGAAAAAAGTAAGAAACTTGTGTCTTAAATGGAAATATAAATGTGAAATTCGGGACCAAAATTGAAATAATACTGTAAATAGTAAATGTAATTATATTCTAATTTTGATTTTGGAAAATCTAACATGGCGTCGCCTTCGAACACACCCAAAGCGCCGTCTCCACCGCCTCCGGGGCACACTCCCAGCAAAATGGAACGAAGAATGTCTCATTTTAAAGAATACAAATTCTTTAGAAGCTTCAGTGCGAAAGTCGAGAATTGGCCGATGAGAAAAGCCGAGCAACTTTGGCGGAAGATGAGAGAACGGAAAATTGCAGGTATGTGACTTATTCAAATATTTTGAATTTTTAATAATTAAAATTTTTAAAACAAAAAATAAAAACCGACTTCCAAAAACCTAAACTAAAAACCAAAAAATAATATGTTAATTACCCCAAAGAAATGGATAATCAACGATTCATATATACATATACAGATATTTATACTTTTTAACCTGTTATTTTTGAAGTTGGTGCCTGCCACGTAAACCTGGCTGTGTTGAGCTCCTTAGCTGGCACCGACTTCAAAAATAACAGGTTAAAAAGTATAAATATCTGTATATGTATATATGAATCGTTGATTATCCATTTCTTTGGGGTAATTAACATATTATTTTTTGGTTTTTAGTTTAGGTTTTTGGAAGTCGGTTTTTATTTTTTGTTTTAAAAATTTACTTTATTTTTAAATTTTTAGTGGCGCTGGAAAAATATTATTTTAACCAAATAGACTTAAGTCTATTTGGTTAAAATATAATATAAGAAAAAAATCCAAATCGGTCTAGACGTTTTCAAGTAACCGAGGAACAAGCCTACATAAAAATTGCTCTTTGTTTTGAAGTCAGTTAAGACTGGGAACTTATTTCTAATAAGAAATGCACGAGAAAGTAAGAAAAATACCGAAATCGCATATGTGTGCCTATGATATTTGAAGAGTTCCCTCGATTTCTCCAAGATCCCATCATCAGATCCTGATTTGGTTGCAATGGGTCCACCTCGGAGGTATACCCTTTTAAACAAAAAAAGAATTTTCCAAATAGGTTCAGCCGTCTTCAAGTAATCGGGGAAGAAACCTAGATACAAATTTACTCTTTGTTTTGAAGTCGGTTAACACTAAAAACTTGTTGCTAATAAGAGATGGACAAGAAATTACGAAAAATACCGAAATCGCTATATGTGTGCCTATAATATTTGAAGAGTTCCCTCGATTTCTCCAAGATTCCATCATCAGATCCTGACTTGGTTGCAATGGGACCACCTCGAAAGTCTACCCTTTCAAACAAAAAAGGAATTTTCGAAATCGGTCCAGCCGTCTTCAAGTAATCGGTGAACAAACACACAAAAAAAAAATAAAAAAAAAAATAAAAAACATACAGACGAATTGAGAACCGTCCTTCTTTTGGAAGTCGGTTAAAAAGTAAAATACCGATTGCACAAAATACCTAAGAAAAACACAAAAAGAAACGCGCCCAACGTGGGGCTCGAACCCACGACCCTGAGATTAAGAGTCTCATGCTCTACCGACTGAGCTAGCCGGGCAGATGACTATCTTTTGAAATTATGTATTAAGTGCGGTGCGACAGCTCTTTTATCTTTACAATTTCAAGGATTATTGCCACAGAAATATATCGATACCTTGAGACTCAAAGGGTGTAAGCTCCATTAGAACCTACGACGTTTACGTCCTTTGAGTCTAAAGGTATCGATATCGAGATAGAAGGAAATAGTTCGTCGATTTGTATGGCAAAGAATCGTGTAACGTGTAACGTTTTTCGCTTGGCGTTTGACGCCAAAAGTGCAATTTAGTGATGGAAAACATAGGTAAATTTTCCATTTCATTTGGTGGTATTTGAACAATTAATTATACCATTATTATCAGATCTTCAAATCTGCTAATAATATTGACGGAAACTGAAGTTAATGGTATCCAAAGTAGGTGGCCGCCACTTCTTTTTAGCACGCGAGGTACATACCTACGCTTTTTCCTTCTATATACTTCGATATATTTCTGTGATTATTGCACTGGAACTGCAAAGCCAGCACGGCTTTTCTTATAATATAATCAAGTTCAACTTTTTCAAGAAAATGGTTAAAAACGAATCACAAAGTGGCTTAAAAGCAAAACGTGGCTTGATAAAATGCTGGTTAATAAAATTGTAAACAGACTGTGTTTGCACCTAAAGATTTTTTTCAATAAACTAACTGGAAAGTGTTAAAATAAGTAATAAAACGTAAATAAATAGGTAGTTTTGATATGTTTGTCGGTTTGTCTGTCTGTTTGTTTGTTGACGCATTACGTAAAAACTACCGGAGCTGATTTTTATGAGATTTGGTACCTATACAGGTAGTTTACACCCCTGTTAACACATAGGTAGGATACTTTATATTTTACCTCCTTGAATGAAGTCACGTCACGAGCAGGTCCACTAGTTTTAATTAAGCCTTAAATAATGGGTATATTTAGATTCAGATTTAATACAATGGAAACCTAGTACCAAACTTCACGCATCGCGTATTTTTTTTCTAACTACCTATATTCGTTTTGTGTATTTGGCTTATTAGTTTAGGTAGGTAGGATTATTATTAAACTTTTCAATTAAAATAATAACAATAAACACAATAGGGATAAAATAAAAAGTTTTAACTCCTAAAACTAAATACCTAAGCCTAAAAACGATTAGCACTAAGAGTATTTAATTTACGGCTCTATAGAGGGGGTAAGTAAAGTATTCCATTACTTACAACACTTTACTTAGGCTTTTAGTTTAGTTAGACTAACTGGTTTAGGCGTACGTTGCACTGGTAAGACATTGCCTACAGTTTTAGGTATTGTGTTTATTTTGTGTAATACGCAAACTAAAAACTGGACAAATGCGAGTTGGACTCGCCCACTGAGGGTTCCGTACATATTTGTAGGTACATATCATAAAGTACCCTATACATTTTGATTCCCGTAGTAAAGTCTATTTTTTTTATGATTTAATTAAAAAAGTATTGTTTTCAGATTTCTCTCTATACTAATTAATATAGTATAAGACGGCAATTTGGCAAGTAGTATGCCAAATTTCATAGTTCTAGATCAGCGGTCGGCAACCGCTTAGAAGCCAAGGGCCACACAAGGCTGAGGAAATTGACGCGGGCCGCATTTTGTTAATAATTTGTGATTTTATACTATTCGGAATATAGCGACCGGAATATAGAGCCGCAAGTGAGCAGTTCACGCACCGCATGCGGCCCGCGGGCCGCAGGTTGCCGACCGCTGTTCTAGATCAACGGAAAGTATCCTTTTAATTTGCTTTGTTTGCGGTATAAACAGCCGTAATTTTTTTCACGTTAACCTAGAAGCTTGATTTTTTCACAGCTTCAAGGGACCATAAACCTGAGTACCTTTATAGTTTTAATTTCAACTCGATACCTCCACGCGTTCCGGAGATAAAGGGTCTTGACAGACGGACAGACAGATAACAAAGTGATCTTATAAGGTTTCCATTTTTACCCGACTGCGGCGAAGCCCAAAGGAGGGTTATGTGTTTGACCTGTATGTATGTATGTATGTCCGTTCCCGTTAACTACTCAACGGCACATCCGATTTTGATAAATGATACATCATTAGATTCGTCTTGATGGTCTGGGTATGAAGTTCGTTAAAATAAACAAAATGGCGGATTTTCAAATTTTTCAAAGTCCACCGCGGTCGGGTTTTTTTTAGTAAAAATGTGGTTATTTCCTTTTGAGGTACAGAACCCTAAAAATACATGTAGTTATGTATTAAGAACTCAAGTGTATGATCATCATGTACACTTAATTGGATTTCTGTGTCATAGTATGATAATGATAATATTATAGCCACAACATTTGTTTAGATGCATAATCTGATAAAATTTGAAAGGACTAGATTTTTTCCTATTATTTTATTAGTGCCTTATTTAGCATTCCTTCTTTAGCAAAGCAATCGATTAGAAAAACACAATAATTATATTAGGTCGTACCAGATTGCATACGAGATTACGAGTATGCAGACTTGAATATAAGTACTTTGTTAGTACATGAAGCACCTAGATTTATTTTAGATTAATTTAGACCACTATGCCAGCTTAATATTTCAGATTTCAACACACAATTTGGGATTCCTGAGCTGGATATTACAAGCATATTACAGGTCTCGTAACTTGTTAAGTATCAGATTACTGCTAGACAATCTACAGGACTACAAAGGTCATTTATGTGAAGGATAATTCAAGCGATTTCAAATATTTGTACACATTTAAACAACATATAGCATATATGGATCATGAACATGACTACAATATTTGATACTACATATTTATACAAACATTCCCTGCCAATTATACCTACTTCCTCCTTACTTTACTTAACCATTCACGTTGATATTAAAATACAAGTATGACAATATGAAGGACCATGTTTATAACGGTTGTGTTTTGATATTGCCTCGCACAGGAGTTTAGCTTTTATGTTGCGATCTCAGTCTTCGCTATACGAAATGAAATCTTTTGATGAAACATCGAGACCTGGGATTTTTCATTAAACCGCGAAACTATGACATCAAACAAACCAAGGATAAATTCACAGTTCGTCGCGCGCGCACTCCGTGTATGGACGTGTTGTGTTGCAATTTGCTGAGAATTATTAGATCTACCGTTGTGTACGCTATTAGCTAAGATGGTGCAGTGTAAAAAGTGTAAACTCTTTGTATCAACGGAAAAAGGTGACGTCATTAGATGCAAAGGCGCCTGCGGAGGTGTTTACCATAAAAAGTGCTTAAATATAAAGCAGTTCCAGTCGCGAAGTGAGGTGTGTGACACCTGCTACAGTGCTGAGAGCGGCCCGAGTAGCCAGTCGCCAAAGCTAAACATAGCTGATGTAAGCAAGACGAATGCGGAAACAGTACTATCCGAAGTCAATAATAAGCTCGGGATACTTTACCAGCTACAAAAACAAATTCAAGAGCTAACGGACTCCGTAGATTTCTATGCAGAGCAGTACCAGGGGCTGCTGGACTTTAAGGCAAGCGCTGAAAAAAAGATGACGGCTTTAGAAAACAGAAATGTGAACCTTCAAAAAGTTAACGAAGCCCTAGAGGTAAGGGTAGCTCAGCTTGAGCTGAAGGAAGTTGAAAAAAATGTGGAAGTGATAGGCCTAGCTGAAAAGAGAGATGAAAATACTACCGAGCTAGCGGAAAAAATAGCCGAAAAACTACAAATAAATCCCAAAGAGATCGAAGCAGCAATGAGGGTAGGCAGAGAAAAGCAAAATGAGTCCAAACCCCGCCCCATAGTAGTAACGCTTCGAACGAAGACTGCTAGAAATGCTTGGATCTCACAAAAGAAAACGAAACTGACTAATGCGGATATATTAGACAATGAAAATACCACCCGGCTTTATATAAATGAATGCCTTCCTAAACACATGAGGCAGTTGTTTTGGTACACTAAAACTATGCTTAAAGGTATATACAAATATATATGGATACAAGATTTACGTATTCTTGTCAAAAAGGATGACAATCTTAAGAAAATCACCAATATTCGAACCGAGGCAGACGTAAACAAACTCAGCTGTGAGACCCCATTGATCGTGTGTGAGTCAGATAACGCCGAGGTACAGAATCAAGACGCATCAGAATAGACTGCGCGGGATCCACACTAGTTGATATTGCTTTATTATTAAAATTCGACGATTTTATTATTGATAACAACATAGACTGTGAAAAATTTACGCAAATAGATAAATGGATTACACATATTAAAAGCACATCAGATGTTCTTCAGTTAGTACATTTAAATATCAGATCACTGAGAAAAAACTTTAGTGAGTTTTTGTTACTGGTCAAAGAAGGGGGATACAATTTGGATGTTATTATTTTAAGTGAAATAAACATAAAACAAGCAGAGTTGAGTTTCTACGCAATACAGGGATACGAAATGTTTTCATACACTAGAGAAACTAGGAGAGGAGGAGGTTTACTGATGTATGTTAAAGAGGAACTTAATGCGGAGTTGCTTAAAACGCAAGCGACATCAACAGAAATGCTACACTGTGAAGTTAACATACAGTTAGAAAAAATACATATCATTGCGCTATATCGACCACCTGACACCGACAAAATACACTTCATAGGAGAGTTGAAAGAGCTTCTGGTACGAATACCAGTTCAACACAATGTCATATTAGTAGGAGATACGAATATAAATTTACTGGATTCGAATAATAGTAGTGTCGAAAGTTATAAAAACACCTTGTGTGAACACGGTCTCCAAAGCGGTATCAACGAGTGCACTCGGGAAGAGGTAATCGCCGGTGTGTTGACGACGTCATGCATCGACCATGTGTGGGTGCGCGCGCGCAGGCGTGCCGATACGCACATACTCACCTGTAAGTTATCGGATCACCATATGGTTGGCTTGAACTTAGACATTTATAATCGCAGCGAGTCGACGACCGGTGTATCAAAACAATGTAAAATGCAGTGTGTTTTAAGTAATAAGTTAGTTAGATCTGAATTGGACAAGATAGACTGGAGCAACTTATTATTATTAGACTGTCCGTTATATTTATATGATAAAATGTATCTTGAGTTTAAAAATATATATGATAACTGTAAAATCAATGTAAATACTGTAGAAAGTCGGGAAAGTCAGCCCTGGATAAATAGAACCTTAAAAAAAATGATAGAACGCAGGGATGACCTATTTAGAAAATGGAAAGCTTCCCCAAAGAACATGGTTTTAAGGCTAGATTATACGAAACATAGGAACAGGACTAACAAATTAATTAATTCGGCTAGAAATAAATATCGGAAGAGTGAAATATTAGATTGTAAAGGGGACTGTAGGAAAATTTGGGCAGTTATAAATAAATGGTTAGGAAATAAAAAACACGACGTGGATACTGTGATAATGAAACACCTGGGTAAGACTGATTCGTTGCGTAATATATGTTCTGGTTTTGCTAAGACCTTTACAGAGGAAATCGATGCGGTTAAACACCACTGTAATTATAAATTCTTAAACCGGTCGTCTTATGTAAGTCAAGTCAATGTCTCATTCCGGTACCGAAAAGTTTCACCCCTGGAAATAGAGAGAATTATCGATCATATGAGCTGGAGAAAATCCCCGGGGATTGATGATATCAGGGTGCAGGACCTTAAGTATGTAAAAAAGGAGATAAGCCCGGTTCTTGCTAGGTTCATTAATATGTGTGCGCAGACAGGTGTATACCCGGATACCTTAAAAAAAGCCATTATTCGTCCTATATATAAACAAGGCAGCCACCTCGATTATTCTAACTATAGGCCTATAGCTATATTGTCAGTAGTAAATAAAATAACAGAAAAAGTGATAGTAGGTAGGATCAGCAGTTTCTTAGAAAATAATAACATTATATCGAATATTCAACACGGTTTTAGGAAGGCGCGAAGCACGTCAACGGCCTTAGCGCAGTTTGCAGATGACGTCAATGATAAATTAGATAAGAAAATGTTTGTATTAGTGCTTTTTATAGACTTCAAAAAAGCTTTCGACACATTGGACCACGGATTGCTACTCAAGGCTATGCACGAGTGTGGAATCCGTGGTCCAATCAGTCTTTGGTTCCGTAGTTATTTGGAAAACCGGACGCTTCGCACTAAGATCAATGGGGAGACCGGTGCCGAGGCCAACATCAAGTACGGGGTGCCGACTGGGTCAGTGTACGGACCGGTCGGGTACACCATGCACGTGAACAGCATCAGCAACGTCGTCGAGCACTGCTCCACGTACATGTATGCGGACGACACGTGCCTGATGTACGCCGACCGGGACGCCACGCTCATACAAGACAAGCTGCAGGCGGACTTCAACAATATTCTTAAATGGTCACATGATAACGGGATACTGCTTAACGTGGCTAAGACCAAATGCATGCTAATTCACTCCCCATACTTGAAAAAGCCCTGTATAGATATCAAAATAGTTGGACATACATATGACTGCTTGCATAATAACATGTCACTGTGTAAATGTGATCCTCTTGAATTTGTTAGTAACTATAGATACCTTGGCTTGAACATAGACAGTAACTTTAGTTGGAAATCCCATGTGGCGACAGTGTGTAATAAGCTCAGATCTATATTATGTAAATTTAACCACTTGAGAGGTATAACAAATAGGGCCACCCTATACACTTTATATCACGCTTTAGCTGACTCGGTCCTGAGCTATGGGCTGGTGGCATATGGCCGCACATTCCAAACGCAGCTAAATATGATCTCAAACCTACAACTTAGATTAATTAAAAAGCTAGTCGATAAACAAACTAAAGAAAAATGTAACAAAGACTACAATAAGTTATTTAAAAAATGTAAAATATTACCTGTACAGGATAAGTTTAAATATTTATTAGCTGTAGATCAATACCAGTCCTCGGAGTTTAAAACACTTACAGTATATAATAGAAGCCTTAGAAGTACAGTACGTAAGAAATATGATGAACCGAGAGCGTGTAATTACTACGGTCAAAGGACACGAAAGTACCTAATACCGCGAATATTCAATCGCATACCCTCAGAAAACGACTGTCCATCCAAATCAATATTTAAAAATAAATTAAAAGCGTCATTATTAGAAAATTCATAGTTAAGTTTAGTTTTTTTTGATAAGTAATGTAATTTCTGGTACCATTAGTAGTAGTAGTATAGTAATGTTACAGTGCACAGTGTAGGTTAAGTAACGAGTGCTATATTCGCCAACAAACTGTTCCGCAGTTTGGCGAAGACATGAAAAGTGTAACTATGTACTGTGTTTGTGAGAAATAAATTAAAAAAAAAAAAAAAAAAAAAAAAAAAAAAAAAACTTGTTATATTTATCACCCACTACTTAAACTATACATTGAACTATACTCTGTCCTGTTAGGTATTCAAATAAAGGTAAACAAAAAAACCACGTGACTCGGGTCGTTCAGCCAGTAGTATTGCGCCACAGATACAAAACGTTACTTTGATTGGCTGAAGGAGCCAATTGTAACCAATTTAAGTTTACAAAATTAAAAGGAAAAAAGTTTTAAAATTATTTGAACAACCTATCCTCAAAAATAAGATTGGAAACCATAAACCGAAATGTACTAACACAGATAAAGAGTGCCATAAACGTTATATTTTACCGAATGGCCTGTAAAAGCGACAATCTAGTGATGAATGGGCGGTTTTATTTCAAAACACGAGTGGCCCGGGCTGTTAAATATTGATAGCGTTTTTAACTTTGTATATTTTGTTGACTGGCATAAAGAACTTTTCCGGATTATTTCAGATTAATTTTCCATTAGAAACTAATTTACCTCCAAACAAGGACCTTAAAATAAATAGCCGGACGGAGCCTCGCCAACAAAAAACTGAAGCCATTTTTAATAAGCCGTCTACTTGTACTTACGAGCCGCACGCACACATTAACTCAACTAGTTTTAAGGGTTCCGTACAGAAATGGTAAAAAAGGAAACTATGGTGCGACTCTTTCTGTCTGTCTGTCCGTCTGTCATAGCAAGATATCTCAGGATCTACTGATGCTATCGACTTGAAATTTGGAATAGTGTTAAAAACCGTTAATCCGAGCCCCTGTGGACAGAAAAAAAATCTTATACCTTTTTTACTTATTTTTAAAAGGGACCGAAATGGGAAGTCGAAAATCAAAAGATAAGCTTATATATCGAGTGCGATATCAACTGAAAGGGCTTTATATGTGGATTCCAAAACCGTTTTTTTTTTTAGATATGTAGTTTTTTATTTAAGACAAAAAACGTTAAAAAAAATACCATCCCCCCCCTATTATCTCCGAAGTTGCTGAGCAGAAAAATCGGCAATAGTTACCGATTCTTCATACCATCCTAAATATTACAGGAAAACTAAAACGGTTTTCCTAACTTGCACCGTTTTTTATAAATTTGCAAAAATCGTAAGACAAACTTATTTGCTCCTAAACTAACCTAACCTAACCTTGCTAAACTAACCGCGGCATACGTCGATGTATGGGGACAACAGTTATACAAGAGCAAAGTTAAGTTTGTCCCACCATACAGTTTTTCTTGATTTATTCACGTCGCTCCTTGAAAATCATAACGTCATTAAACGAAAAACACGATTTTTGGGTACGGGGTTTGAAAGTTTCCGAAATATTAAAACGTCTAAAACTACTTTATTTGTAATAAAAGTATCATTTTTATACTGTGTGTTGTTAAATACGTGACTATGCTTTTTACCGATAAGAGTAAATTCTGTCTTTTATGTTTTATTTATCTGATAATTGAATTTAAAGAAAATAATAATGTCACTTTTCCATTTAATTTTTGCTTAGTGTCACTTTTCAAGCCTGTGATTTCCTAAACTTTAATTTAGTTTAAGGAACAATGACACTATATCGGGTTATTTGGAAGAAAAATCCATGTTTTTGTATAAAAACTCTTAAAAAAAACTTGTTAAATGACATTTATTAACGCAAATGACTATCAGTCTCAAAACAGTTAATAATTTTATACATTACACACCGTGACTTTTAACAAGAAGTCACAAAATAATCAAAAAGTAATGTTGGAAGCTGCTCCTAGCAGTTATAATGGCTTTAAACATAAAACAGCATTTTTCAATTTAAAAAACGAGTGAATTTTTAGTAATATGAGCTGGCAAAATTGACACTACATCGAAAATGACGACTAATAATGCTAAAAATCATTTTAGTTATTAAAACCACAATGTCATTTAACGTACTAAAAATACAGTACATCTTTATTATTAGCCTGCATCAAGACTCGAACTTTAAAATAAAACGGTCATTATTGATATACTGTCATTTTAACAGTCTTAACACAAAGTATAACATTAAAAATTGCAAGAGGACAAGTGTCATTAAAGCGAAAATTACACTATTGCTTTAAATTGCGTCTTCATATTGATACTACATTAAAAGTTCGAACTGACGTATTACGAATAAATATTGTATTCGATTGAAAAATTTTAATACTTTCCGTTTAATATCACGGAATACCGTCATTAAGCAGAAAATGACAACCTTCTTCACAAAATCCATTGAATTTCACTGTATTTCTAATGATAGTGACACTGTTCCAAAAAGGCGCGCGTCAATTTCCACTATTCGCCGTAATGACACTAGCGCCCCCTGCCGTTTCAAATAAAGCTAGAGCAATAGGTGTCTTTGTATGGCGTTCCTTACAATCACGTGAGTTAGATGGCGTTGTTAACTCAAAAACGTCATTTTTTGGATAGTGACGTTATGATTTTCAAGGAGCGACGTATCTACTGACGAGTTTGTACGGAACCCTCGGTGCGCGAGTCCGACTCGCACTTGACCGGCTTTTATTTCCTATTGCAAGCAGCCCGCACACATAGGTACGCACATGATATCAAATATTGTTTAAGTAGGTATAGTTTGTGTGGCAACTTATAGATGTCGTTATCACTGACAGCTCCAACTTTTACTTTTATTTGTACACATGTCATAGTTGCCAATCGTACGAGATTTGTGGTGTGCTGTACGAGAATACTATCAGGCTCGTACGAAAATGTACGAGGTTTTGAATTTTCACACACTAAATTTCGTTACATAGGTACGTGTCGTTTTCACCCGAGGTATGCCACTTATTGTCAATAAGGTTCACTTGCATTTTCAAATTATACAATATTCGTACATTCGGCACATACGGTACAAAAGCATTACAGCGCCCCCCAAAATTAATCCTATTCTCTTTCCGCACAGACTCTACAAATATTTTGTCCGACATATAAATCCATGTCTGTAGGAGGCCTATGTCCAAAGGTGATGACGTAAATATTGTGATGATTATCGGGAACGGAAACATGGGTGAGGGAAACATTAAATAGCTACTTAAATGTGATTTAAGATCCCGTAATTCAAGTTGAAAATCCTTTACCAAAATCCATCTAATTTACTAAAGAATTCCATTTAAACCGGACTCGGAACTTTCAAATCAATCGAACCATAAAATTGGGCAGCTTTACTTGAAAGCTACGCTTTGAAGTGAAATGTCATTATTTAGGCAGGCATTTTGTTAGTTAAATATTTTTAAATTTTTGGATGACTGTTTGCCTGAAATTACTTGTAAATTACATCGCAATGCCTACATAAATTAATAACATTTCAATTTATAATTAAACTGCTACAAAATGTCCAGAAGCATTTTATTCTTGCAATTTGTATTGATTTAAAACTAAAAACTATATATCTCATTCCCTTCGGCCGTATAACCATGTGACATCACAGGATGTTGTGGTGTTGGTATTTGATTGCTTCAAGTCCACATTGGTTCCTTTCATATCAAGATTATTCATTCGGTTGCCAATGTATTGTTACGATTTACGTTTCCATCTGTGCCGGAACTGACTAACGAGTTTTCTTTGTAGGTACCTAATTATGTTATTGACACGGGTTGTAGTACATTTTAAGTGTTAGTTTCTGATGGAACCAGAACAGGCAGTGCCTTTCTGTCTATTATAGTACATTACTGCAGAGGCCGGGAAGTGAGGGGTTACCGGCCGAGTACATATAGCTGGCCGAGCGAAGCGAGGCCAGATAGTTACGAGGCTGGCAACCCCATTTCCCGCCGAGGTATGTATAGTGCTTTACTCAAATATGCAATGAAATAAATAAACTTACTATAATAACCTTACTTAATATTTTATAACACAAACCACACAAACTTTCTGTCAGAAGGTGACATAATTATATCCATAGACAATGCAAAAGCTGTTTCAGTTCACATTTTTACCGCGAATATTTAGATGAAATATTTTAAATGTGTATTCGTGTAGTTAAAATTGCAATTTAAAATTGTTTATAATGTGTTATTTGTTATGTTCATGTCAATTTGAAATAAATAAAACAGCAAAATATAGCAAACATCGTTTTTTTTTTAATGGCTGAACGCCGTGATGTTGTGGCCCAAATAAATGTGGAATAGAAATTAAAAAAAAAAATACATTGCCGGCCTAGCTCCATTACGTGCCAAGTGTCAAGCCGCACCGGAAACGAGGTACTTTGCGGCCTATTTTTAGGCACGTAATGTCAACATTTCATGCCATGTTTGAGAAAAATATTAAATTACCTACATATAATATTATTCTATATAAAGACTATTGCAGCGTGACCTGCAGGGGGTGATCTGTATTGTAAGTGTAAGTTACACTTTTCACAGTATGGTTACAACATTTAACCATACTGTGAAATTCGTTTTATACCTGTACCGTGACTGTAAGTACGCATTTTGTATTCCTTTTCAATCCTTTTATTAATATATTTTGTGTGTATGAACTGGTTGTTTCCTTTGCTTATTTTAACCGGTTTATGCTGCACTATGTACTAGTTACTTGCATGTCATTGGAATATTAGGTAACTTTGATTATGTATTGGTTCCACAACTCTAATCTTTGAGTCTTCTAGCGCTCGTATCAAATTAACTACTGTATTTGACAGGTCCAGGTTATGTATTGTAATGAACCATAAAACATACTGGCACCCTGCCAACTCACATCAGTTACTAATGAGAAAATAGCACTCCTTGCGACATAATGCAAATAAAATGTATTTATTCACAAAAAATATAGCGCCTACGACAAAACATCCGCAATCTCGCTCGTTCAGAGAATTGCGTTTTTGTCGCTTCAGAGGTTAGATTCGCTTCAAGTAAATATACGATATGTATAAACCAAACCATTAGTAAAGTATAGGTATATTCATTAGTAAAGTTAGTATAATAACTATGATAATGTACAGACGAGTTCATTTACATGTACACACTTACGGGAACAAAAATATCTGAACACGACCCTGTTGTCAGGAGCATAAAAGCGTGTTCAGATATTTTTGTTCTTTTATACGTGTAGATGTAAATTAACTCGACTGTACAATAAATATCAAACCGTATAATGTAATATCATCACGGAGTAAATTTTTGATAATAATGATTTGTACGTGCTAAATATCTATCGTTCATGATTTTTGGACTATCAATGAATGTACCTAACTATTAACTTTAGCGGAATATTAAACTTTATTTATGCCACACCTGGCTATAAAGTGACTTTTTCCGCACGCTGCGCGTACGGAAAAAGCCGCTTTCTGGCCAAGTGTAGACATAAAATGATGTACACAACACGGGAGGTAATAAAGAAAGCCCTCGATCGCATATTTACGTCCCTCGCTTGCAGCTCGGGCCGCAAACTTCTGCGATCTCGGCCTTTCTTTTTATTACCACCCTAGTTATGTAATGTACTATTAGGTACCTACTTCTGAAACTTAATAAGAATTTTATATTTTGCAATAATGCATTTCATATAGTTTTACTATGCAATAAACAGACATAGAAGTTTTTGTGGCATGAATAAAATTGTCATAGGGACTTCCCATCGATATTAATTTATCGACAAATATTGTACTTTCTTATGACAGTTATGACTATGAGATAACGCAAAATATGAATATGCAACTCGCATACCTATAATACAGTATAAGTCCGTTTTATTCGTTAAAATTGATGTTTATTTGAATTTTAAAATCAATAAAAGGTATGCGTATGAATTACTTAAATTAGGTATATAATATATTATCATTTTATAACATCGATGGGTAGTGATTAGCATTTTAGTTAGGTAATTTATTTTTAATCCGGTGAACTTAATATCAACTAATGTCACTACGAAATAAGTATTTGAAACAGTTATCGATAAATTTAATATCCGAAGGAAGTCCCTAGTTAACTGACGTTTCTGCCACCAAAACTTCTATGTCTGGCAATAAATATAAAATGAGATTTTCTCTAGACTTGCGTCAATTTTCTTCGGGAACAGGAGCTTGAATCATAAACTGTGTCGTTTGATCTTAGATTGGTTTTGTTTGTCGTTAGAAAAATAACAAGTATAGTAGGTATAGTATATTTTATAGTACTATTATGATGATGTTTCGTATTTACCTATATATTACCCAAGATTTAAGCAATCATGCGTGCTCTGCACAGGTAACGAAAGTAACTTTTCACTCTTGGTAAGCACGAAGCATTAGGTATACATATACAATATACATAAATTGTAAGTCTGTTCAAGAAAATAAATAAGTATAAGGTCTACAATACCGATATTTTAGTTAAATATTGGCCGGTATTGTCCAAACATAAATGGCTATCGGTATTGGAATCGACATCGGTCATCCAATGACCAAAGTCCATTATTTTATTCGGTTTGAATTTATAATGCTAGTGTTTAGTACATTCTGAGTAAATTTCACTCAAAATTAAGTACCGTTTAGTAAGCACCTAGCCATAAAACATCATCTGGCGAACAGATCTGGGTTTGGAGTAAACTGCGGGGTGAAAGACCGGGCGGTGGGTGGCCACGCGTTCGGCCCAGACGGAGATATAAGACGGGAGATTAGATGTGGTGATATTGTTTTAATTAAACAATTTTGTTTGGCTTGTCGTTGCGGGCTTTTAAATAATTTTCTAAATGTCATTTATGGTACAAAAGTAATTTAAGTATGTCTGGTAATTTGCAGACAGAGTATTTGAGTTTTGGAAAACACTGTCCGTCATAGCATCATCATAGCATCTCATCATGCTATTCAAATAAAAACCGAAATTGCTCCTGATCATACGCAAAAATGCGAACATATCTACAATAGTATTGACGGCGTGTTATACACTTTGTTTTAAACATGATGGTTAACTCGTACGCGTACCTAATGGTCTCTATTTTTTAGCCCTCCATAGCACAGCTACTAATTGTTATCCATGCTCTAAGCTACATACCAGCGATTGATATCTGGACGTGGTGTCATTTTTATGTAAGGGAAAATTGGAACAGTAAAGCTCATCATATGCACTGTTTCTACTAGCATGATTTAACAGAGCCCGGAATTTTCTTGGCAAAATAAAAGACTGTCGCAATCACATTAGTTCTAGAAACATTTTTTAATGATATCGGTAGTTGTGTAATAGAATAGTATAAAAAAACATCCCACCAATTAAAAAAATATTTTAACAAAAAAATTACATGAGGTTTGTAAAAAAATTATATAGAGGCTGAGCAATTTATTTGGTTTGTGTATGGCAGCACATGACATTTTTTTTGGTTCGTGATAGTGATAGGAGTAGATAATCATTAATTTCTTAACATCTCTCTTTTCCGTTTATCATTATAAAGCCTTTTATGTATACTAAATGAACGTTCAACTTCCCTCGACGTCAAGGCAGCAAATTTATAAAACTCATCGTATTTGTTGTGACGTTCAGGTTTGGTAAGCTTGACATATTTATTCAATTTTTCTTTTATTTGGATGACCATTTTTTTCTAATATTACATAACTTTTTTTGCCAAGAAAATTTCGGGCTCTGAGCATGATACTCGTAGAAGTGACCTTTGAAAAAAGCTCATGCCTTAAATTTTGCCGCTCCCAGATGCCACTAGCTTCTAGTGTCCATAGTAGTGGCGTGGCGTAAAAGATATCTTTGGGCAAGCCGGTGCAGATTCGTGGTACATTTTCGAGCTGTAGAATAAGGTGGTCAAGTGCCTGATATTAGGTAAGCCGGTAGGAATTGATATCTTTGGACGCCACGCCACTGGTCCTTAGTATAAATCCAACGCCGATAATTATACAACTTATTGTTAATTAGCCTGTTCCCGGTAGACTACTCCTTTAAGAAGAATCATTAAATAATCTGTTCGATAAACTCTAGCGCCAATGATAAATTATAAAACGAAACGTAGACATGCTTTTTTCGTCTTCGACTGTTTGATGATCAACAGGGTGGTTCCTTTTTTTATCTTATCCTTAGGATAAGGGCAAACAAAATAAGAGGAGTCGTATTGTTTGTTAATTTTAACTTCTTTTTTTTTGGGTTCAACCCAAACCCCGATAAGTCACAGGTCACATAAAACACAAAAAAACAAACAAAACATGGCGACCCTCCAACATTGATGTGCAGACGCATGGGTGCATTGTATGGTAATTATACTATTTCCTTATTCAAAGCCGTAAGGACATAAGTTTTAAAAATGTTAACAGTGTTATGTCGTTTTAAAATTATTAGCGTCGACTAATACTGTTCAAAATGGTAGTAAGTAAATATGAAGGCAAGGGTTTTTACGTCGTTTTGGAGTAGATCTGGTGTAAGTTGTCATTGGAAAGGAATTGACAAAGTCTTAAGGAAGTTACGTGCGTAACATATTGGATGATGGTAATTAATGTAGTATGGTAGTTGTTAAAGATAAGCCATAATTTTAACAAGTTCATTGGCTGTGCATTAGATGCGGTTTATGGTTGATGTTGCACAAGTTAATCGTCTGTGCAATGTGCATCAGTTTATTACCGATGTTTCGTAATAATGACATAATTTATGTATGAATATGTATCTAAACTTTTTATTGTACATAAAATAATAAAACAAGGTCAATGACAAAAAACAGTGGAACTCTCTTCCAGCAGACCTCTTCCCGGAAAAATATAACTTGAATCTCTTCAAGTCGAGAGTGAATAGGCACTATCTAGGTAAGCATGCTCCATCATCGACTTCATCTCCACTTACCAATAGGTGAGATCAAAGACAAATGCTTACCTATGGTGAAAAAAAAACAGTACCTATGTAGAAAGGAACAACGGCCAACTTATCTCTGTAAGAGATTTCATCCAGCTAATTTTCAGTAAATTATATTTAATCTTCTATATATATATTTAAGTCCCAATAGGTTAAGTTAGGTTTATTTAGTTAGTTGTAAAAAATGTGTTATTTTGATATGTCATTTATTTTCATATTGATGTGGTTTAATTAAATAAAGTCATAGATGTGTTTTAGTTAAATGTTCCAGAATTCCGTAAGCCAAGCATACATTCTGAAATCATTATTATTTTGTATCGTTTTAAAACATAGGTAGGTACCAAACCAACTCTAATGGTCATCTGTACTAAACTGTTTCAAAAACCGTCTAGGTATGATATATACTTTTCGTGGCAAAATAATATCACAATTCTGTTCGAAAACTAGCGAGCTAGTAAAATAAAGTTTTTTACGACGGGATTAATTAACTTTGTTCAGAAAAAAATGCATTTAACTACTCACACAAAATGTACAAACAGATCTTTGTTGTTGACATAGTAACTCAATCTTGTTAGTTTTAAGGGTTATCGTTGAGGTCATTGCCATGGGCTGGTGATAACTGTCCTACCACAGCATCTGGGCGAGATACGCAAACACGAGTTCAGTGCCTCATAAGGTAAACGTCCCAGTGCTCGACACGCCCGGTGCCCGATAGTTGACACACTGCTGTAACCTCTATTGATGACTTAACATGAATGTTGACAACGAACGATGACAACTACGGGGGCAGTGTCTCGAAAGAACCTTACAATGTCATGATACAATTAGATCTTAGAAAATACAATTACAAAATAAACTCAAGTTGTATCTCCTAATAAGCATGATAATACATAAACCGACATAAAAACAGGAAAAAAGAAACTACTTCCTGCACGGATAACTAAATAAAAAAGAATATTACTTATTCCTTATTATGTACATTTATATATATTTAAAAATGCTGACTTCAAACATTGAACATATGAGGAGTTCCCTCGATTGCTCATTGATCCTAGAACCTTTCAACAAAATAGATTGATTTCTCAAATCAGATGTAGTTCCGAGATAACAAACAAATCAAAAATAATTAAAAATACAATCGACTAGAAAACCTCCTCCACTTAGTAAAGTTGGTTAAGTTAATAATGTACGCACGTAATGTCCTTGGCGTTGCAAGCCTACATAGGCCTCTATAGGCACCGGTGACTGCTTACAATCAAGCAGGCCGTGCGCTTGTTTGCCACCCTAGTAATATAACAAAAAAGAACATAGGGGCGTACCTATCGGCGGCGCACGATTCTGACTTGCCGCCACTACTATGAGGAGCTTTTATGTGTCATTCGTACTACGTGACACTTCCGTCGGCAGTGTCAGAAGCAAACCTCACGATAAAACGTGCCATGCTTTGAACAATAGAAAAGAGAAAAATCGACAAATAATGAAAAAATGGCAAGTGAATATTTTCTCGGAGTATTTTGTTTTCCTCCTAAAATTGGAAGAACTGTTGAGGCCAAAATAATTTAATTCAAACATGAACAAAACTGCTTCAGAAATTCTTCGAATAAAGTAAAGTAAATTCCTAAGAATTTATGTAATTTATTTACAAAAAACTGCAAAATACAATTTGAGGTATACCTCAAATTGTATTTTGCAGTTTTTTGTATTTCGTGAATTTCCTAGTGTCATAGACACAATTTTTGGAGTCGGTTATGTTTTATTTACGTTATTCCTTAGGGGCTATACGATGAAAAATGTGCTTAAAATGTTTTATGCCAATAGCTGTACCGGGTTCTATGAATGTCACACCATTGATACATACTTTAGCTCTGAAGTTAAATCATTAAGATTGTATTCTTACAAACTTATTGGTACGGAATTCAAAATAATAAATATGTAATAACTTGGCCCTTTGATATCGCTGTGATTAAGAAAAGTCGGTCAGCATCTTTATTGTAATATTTATAATAATTTTTGACCACGTGTGACTCTAAAAAGTAAATTAATATGAAGATTAGAAATTAAAATTTTACGTCATTTTTATCGTTTGATTCTTATCAAAAGATAATTTAGTACGTCGTAAGTAATAAATCTTAGGATAAACTTGTATAAGACGAGATATCCCGAGATGATCGCCAAACGAGTTGTCGATAAATCTCCCAATTTCGACTAAATTAATTTCGCTAACTTTCTATATAATTTAACCTTCGATGGTTATCAACGACTTCAAATGTATGGACACGAAGCTAATCATGATTAAATTACGAATGATTTTTTTTTCATTGAATGCTAGCGTTCTAGTACCTAAACGAAGTTTGTACAGAAATATATCAATTAGTTTCATTTATAGTCATAGTTGCGACAAAAGACCAAGTCTGTATAAAAAATGCATATTTGAAATACTGATTAAGAAAATACAGTTTTCTTTAATTATAAAATTAAACGTAACATCATTATTTTCGGTATTTGACCTCTAGGGTAATTCCAGGGGATAGGATGTATGGGGGAGGAGGACGAAGCAAACAAATTGAAAATTAGTGCCAGTTGTTTATTTTTATTGGCTATATCCCCCGGAATTACCTTAGTTTGGGGATTTCCCCATGTCGTCTCATTAAGATTACTCATTCTGTATATCCCAAATAGTACTTTTAGCTTGATATCGTCATAAATTATCATCATCATTATTATATTCGTAGATGGCGTGCAAAAGGTTAAAGAAAGTGCACTTTTTCATTCGAAAATAAATGTTGACTAAATATATGTCCATACATTTCTTTGATCTATCGTGGATATAACGAAACTCCATCAATTCCGACCAGATCGCATTTGTTTATGCCAATTTGCTATCATTCTTGTCGACAATAATTTCTTACTAATGAATCGAGCTCGCAAACTCGATTATTGGATAATTAACATAGATTCAATAGAGCCGCCGTGGCTCTGAAGTCATCTGTGGTTAGGAGTTATTGGTCTACTCTCACTTTTGTCTGTCACGTACCAAATTCCAGTGGTATAGATTATTTATATAATCTAGTGGTATAGATTATTAATAAATACCTAGGATCCATCCAAATGCTATGGTAGCCTTTGGAATCCAAAGATTGGATAACTTATGTACGAAATATTATGAGATAATTATGTGCCACTCACTTTTCGGTGAAGGAAATACATTGTGAGGATACCTACATACATCCACGAAGAAATTCAAGGGTGTATGTGAAGTCCCCAATCCGCAGTGGGGACTATGATACGTCTATGATAGTAGGCCTGTGTCCAGCAGTGGGTCATATATAAGCTGATGATGATGATAAACCATCCAAATATTACATCACATGCATTGATAGTTTTTTGATCCCCGTCCCCAACTCAAAGCCCTTTCTCTCTGATGTAATATCACTTCGCAATTTATTAAATTACTCGTAAAACAACAGTTCCAAAATATTAATTACCATTTAGATGATTATGATGCTTAATTGATGGACGAACGACCTCGAAAAAGTATAGCAAGGAGCCGGTGGATGCGGTCTGCTCTGAACAGCACTTTATGGCGATATGTGGGGGAGGCAGCAGTGGACGTCCGTGGCTGAAAGATAGATGCATTCTTAAAAGTATTTGAAAGTATTATAGTTTATGTAAGGAAGTATACATTTTCTACACTAACGTCACGAAGCCCATCATTCCGCTTATCCCTTGTCACATAATGTCACACATTGTGGACCGATTCCTTGCCTATAACGTCTGACATATGGTCGTACAAGGCCTAAAATCGCCGTCCAGACTGCGTCCCTTTTCTTTGTCAGTATTACTCTTGACAAAGCGGCCGTGATCATTATTTCAGGAGTAGGTGGCACGCTTTGCGATATGTCAACATTCTTCACTAGGAGCTCCGTTCTTGGTGTATTCGTGTAAGACCGATGTCGGCAAACTGCGGGTCGTTTACTGCATGCGGCTATTTGAAGGGTCAGATGCGGCTCTTCAAATTGCTCTACTTAAAAAAATGGTATGTAGTGCATAACCTGAATCGGAATCAGACTCTTTGTCTAAAAAGTTTGCTGATCATCATGGTCTGGGATCATCTACTATAGCTTTATCCAGGTACTTCTCATAGGTGATCTCCATAATCCCAAGCGTATCTAATGATGGTAGTATTTAAACAAAAGCTTATTTTTGTGGCGATACTAAGCATCTCTGATCAGCTTGCCTAATATGTACCAGACATTGCTTAATTAATAGAGTATTAAGGCCGTGAACTCGTATTAATAAAAACTTACCTGTTGAGATATTACCTTACGCATAGTAAGAAATACAAATTACGATTAAACTTTTTGCTTCTCGATGAATTGCTACAAGACTTATAACAATCGACCAAATGCGTGTATGACTTATTACGTAGGATTCTGTGTCATTCTCATGAATTATTATTTGGTTCTTGCTTCTGCAAGGTATATACCACTAAAATTTCAGTAAGCATTTCTTTCTCGTATATAGATCCTTGAATGAGATAAAAATAGACAAGAAAATGGACATTAATCGACGTCCCGTAGGGACGACGAGTGCTTGAGTGGAAACCACGTAGCGGAAGACAGGAAGACAGTGTAGGTAGACCTCCCATAAAATGAAATGACCGTGAAGATCGTCTAGTTCACCGGATGTAAGTGAGAGAGAGAGGCCTATACCCAGCAATCTTTCGGCTGATGATGATGATAGCCGTAATAGCGTAATAGTACATTACATACCTAGGGCGAAAATAGTACATTACGCAACTAAAGTACGCGCAGCGTGCGGTAAAAGCCACTTTATGGCCAGGTGTGGCATAAAATAATATTACACGTTCGTGACACGCTAAATTTACGTACGTAAAATGCATTTGGCGTATAATGCTCACAACGAGGAAAATAAAAAACTTACTGGTCCGCCACAACCACAGTTTTTTCTGTTGCTATTTTTTTGCCTTATGAATAATATAAAGCCCCGCCCACGTGATCGAACTACACAAAAATGAGCTTTGAATCAATTCGTGTAGAGACTGTAGAACACGGTGAATGGAAAGCAGATACCGCATGATTTGCGTTTGCGCACCAGCGGAGGACCGCTCTTTGCCATTGATAGATTAGTTTATTAAGGAGATGCACTCTTTATCAAAATTATTTTAAGTTATAAGTACGAATTATTTATAAAAACAGTCTGTAGTCGATTGAAGTTGTAATTTAATTATGTAGAGTAGAGATTATAGCTAATTTTTCGGCAGCCAATATCGGTTTGAGGTGTCGATTTTCCATGGGTGTCTGTCAAAATTATGTTGCCTCAAATCTTAGTCTCATTACACTATCAATAAATTTTTAGATTTTAATCCAAAATGCACCCAGAGATGGGTTGTGGGCTAAAATAGCCATCAAGTGGGTGCAACAAGACGGGCGACGCAGGCGGGGCAGGCCTAGACGGAGATGGCGCGAAGACTTGGACGCATTCTTTAACAACTGGCCGGAGGAGGCATCAAATAGGGATTTGTAGAAATCACAGGGCCTTTGCCCAGCAGGGGGACGCCGCGCAACTACATAAAAGAAAATCCAAAAATAAAGCCCTCTAATGCAAATTTCAGTTTTGATAGCGTTAAAAAACATTATCATAAATCTGGCCTCGACAGCCGTAATAATTAAATGTATATTTTGTATAATATGCTCATTCCCCTTAAGCGTTGCGAATGAATGAAATTAATTTCCCATTTCATTCGCCATCTCATTCAGTGCTGATAAACAACCCATCCATTTGTCTCTATCAATTAGTATTACGAATTCTTTTTCCTATCAAGCCGGTTTCAGATACGTTACATAGGTAAATATGATTGTCATGTGTGCTGTATAGTCAGCCTCAAAAGTATTTAACTAACTACGTTTTGTCTCAGTGACAAAGTATAAAGCCGAACAAGTAGTCCAACTTCGGCGGTTTATGAGCGCGCGACTCGTATTCACACAGACGCGCGATAGACGTCTGTGTGAGTGCGATCCATACTGGAGCATTCTTAAAACTTTGCTTGTAGTGCGATCGTACACAGCGCACACACATTCAAGCGCGCGATGCACCTTTTGTATGACGAAAAAATACTGCTATTATACTGTGTCAGTGACCCAAAGAGGATCTTGGCCTCTGACAGTGGTGTGCAGAAAAATACACTGCCTACCCTCTAATTTCTTCCTTACTAAGGGTATTGGGGTAGAAATTAGTAGGGGTAGGCGATATCTTAACACGCTACCTACCCTACTAATTTCTACACTACTAGCCTTCATAGGGTAGAAATTTGAGGCTAGGCAGTGGTTTTTTGTCTTTATGGAGTCCATGCCCTGGCGTCTGACACAAATGAACGCCATAATTTTACCCTATTTTGCGTCTAATCTATCTAATTGAATCATTTAGTACCACTAGGGTAATTCATAGCTTCGTCCTCAATAGTCAACTAGTAATATCAATTCGTGACGTGATCGGGGGTCAAAATATGTCGGTCCGCTCGTCCATTCGATTTTGACGGACCACAGCAGTGTGACGTTCCGAGCTGTTGTTATTCGAGTTCACGGACCAAATTATACCAGGTGTTGCCTGTACTAGGAGCAAAAACTTAATTAAAACGTAGATTGTACTCCTCAAACTGAACAACATTTGTTCAGTGACATTTAATTATAACTTATGTTTTAATTTTTAGTACGCTTTAAAGTTTATTTGAAACTGCAATGTATTGCGATGTTTTTATATTTGTAGCGTGACAAGCGACGTGTAGTGCAAATCTTGCGAGGTGAATTTTTCGCTTCGAGCCCTAATCTTTCAAACAAAGGCCATTGTGTCTATTATGGTAAAGCCGCTATAATACATACAATGGCCTAGCGCCAGGCGCTACAAGCTTATTACAATAGATACAATGGCCTTTGTTTGGCCATTGTATCTATTATAGCGGCTTTACCATAATAGACACAATGGCCTTTGTTTGAAAGATTAGGGCTCGAAGCGAAAAATTCACCTCGCAAGATTTGCACTATACCTAAATTAGTCTGATGTTAACGTACATTGAAAATACTATTTAATTTGTAAAATCTAGAGTTAAAAGTTGTTGAGCGAAAGTTTTATTGTTTGATGAGTAGAGTCTACGTTTTAATTATTTGCTCCTGTTAAAGGCAACACCCGGTATTACTTAAGGACAATATGGACGGTCAAGTTGTGAATAAATCTAATGACCGCAGTATTAAACTTTATTATGATGCGTAAAAAAATAATTAAAATTAATACGTACCTTTAGTAGCACGTTTGGTTATTTTGTGGTAATAGATTCTATGATTTTTTGAGCCGAATTGCTTCTGAGCGTTTTCCAAAAAAAATACCGGGGTAGCTACTTTCTCAAAATATGAACTTTTGAGGTTTTTCTGGCTCAGAATTACCACCATTCGAACCTTATACGTAAAAAAAGTGTCCCACAATTTGTATGGGATTTTTGTCTTTCCACTACGTCACGTTCATACAAACACTATGCAAAATGGTGACGTAATGGAAAAAAAATTGGGACACTTTTTTTACTTATAAGGTTCGAAAGTACTAACGATTCTGAGCCAAAATAACCTCACAAGTCCATATTTTGAGAAAGTAGCTACCCCGGTATTTTTTTTTTGGAAAACGCTCTTCTAGAGATTATAATGTTATTTAATAACAAAATAAATTTTGGATACGGTACGGGTAAAGGATCCAAAAATTGGTAATTAACTAAAAAAAGTACCCTAGGAGTAGGATGGTCACTAGGTAATAAAACATTGAATGTGCCAATAAATTGATGGGGCAACTAAAACAGCATATTGCTTAAGTAATAATTAAGCTTTATTTCTGTCAAAATGATCTCTTAATCAAAACAAAATTGCCTACGAGACCAAAAAATACTAATTGTAACCAAGCGAAACACAGAAAATTACTAGCGGATATAAAAACACAAGCTAAGGTCTCATCAAAGCTTAACAATGGTCCGCAAGTTTTGTGCTCGACAAAAAATAGCAAAATAACACCGTAGCTCGTCTGGTCGTGGGTCGTTGTACTCGCTGCAAATCTACGCTGTTTACCGCGTTGCTCAGAAGAACAAAGCATTAACATTGTAAGAACTTCCAACAAGCTAAGTGCTTCTTTGAATGACGGCACACATATAGGTATGTAAGATATCGCATATAAATTCACCCAGGTAGGTAGATGATTCAAAAAGTATTCAACTTAAAATATTATGATTTTCACACAGCATTAGGTATTATTTGAACACAACGAGCATTAACTTATTTAATTTCGTGTATGATCCTCGTCAAATTTTATGGTAATTGAACAAATAATCAAAACGAATTATTAAAATAATTGATTGATACCATATGTCGTCATCCATTGCATTAACCTTTTGTTTCGTTTTTGCACAGCTATTTATTTTTAATATTAAAGTTGGCGTTATGATTAATGATGAGTATCAATTTGTATTGTTGTTTCGTACATTAAAACCAAATTATACAAGTATAGATTATAAGTAGATCTATAGGTAAATATATGCGTGTTCAAACCACTTTTGAATTAACCATTTTGAATAAGCATTTTGCGAAGAAAGCTTTTTCCTCTTCCATTTCTTCGTCTGTTTGTAACGTCGGCAAGATTTTATCTGTAACGGAATAATACATGTTAAGTCGTACAGACAGACAGATTACGGATAAGGGTAATGCCACCTAGCATTGGCGGTATTGCATTGGGGATGGGGTAAAATGTTATACATTTTATCCCCGACCAACAAGTATGTCTTAAGTCTGACGGTGTGGGATCGTATCAAGTTAAGAGACAAGTACGAGTAGTAGGGTTGTATTGTTTCAGCGCTTGAGCGCTTGAGTTGAGCTTAAGCTCCACATATTTTTTATAGCCAGCTAAATAGGTGTGTCTCAATGCTGGGAAAAGGTACTTACCTAGACTTCCAGTCATCTCGAGTCAATGTGAGCTCTGGCCAATCGTTGAGGGCTATTCTCTGAAAATTCGTTTCGTGCAGTCCCGTCTAGGGTATGCAGTACCGGTACCATTCCGGAGAACCGGGATTTTCGGTACTGGACGATAATGGAACCGGGATTTCCCGGGATTTTCGGTACTTTCGGGACAGGTCTTCTATAACTTTGTCGGTCGATACTCGATGCTTTAGTCAGATGAGATTTTGTTGGAATTAGTACGTTTTTTAATAAAACGACTACACTTCGCAGCTAAACTACTTTTATTGATATATTTGATATATAATTCAATTTCTAAATCAAAAGTATCCTTTGTTTCAATCCAGGACTTGTTCTACTTACATGCCAAATTTCAGCTTGATCCATCCGGTTGTTACTCCGTTATTTAGTAACAAACATCTAAACATCTTCACAAACTTTCTCATTTAAGTATAATTTTAGTGTGAAGATTTTCGAACGTTAAAACTTAAAATATACAATTTAATATAACACGTGGTTTTAATACATAGAGTACGCTCTCCAGGACAGTAGTTGACATAGTGCATTTTAAAATAGTCCAGTTGCACGCAAATCAAAAATCCGATAGCAGTAAGCCACAATACATAGTCCTATAATATAACTAGCTTTTGCTCGCGACTTCGTCCGTGTTAAATTTGAATATCGTGTGCCGAATTTGAAGTTACCTGGAACGGCGGTAAAACTTATGATTTTGACTAATGTGAGTAGTTAGTGGTTACAGATGCACATATTTTACCGCAGGCTAATAGTAGTACGCCTATACATTGTTACCTAAGGCACGTTAAAGTGGCCGTGCGCGAGGGAGTCCCCCCTAAGCAATCACGTCTCTTAACCCCGCCTAGGGATGAAATAAAAACAGTGACGGTATTGTAATTAAGAGTCTAAACATGATATTTCAAACATCTTACTTAAAAAGATCGTAGGGTCCCGATACAAACTTTCAACCCCCATTTAAACCCCTTAGAGGATTAATTTTGAAAAACGCTGAAATTGCTTTTCTTGTATACTAATGAAGAGTCTAACCATGTTATTTCAAACCACTTACTTAAAAAGATCGTAGAGTCCCAATACAAACTTTCAACCCCCGTTTAAACTACTTTAAACACCTTTTTTTAATTTATCCAAATAAAAAAAACAGGTGAAATTACTTTTCATTTATTTTAATGAAGAGTCAAACCTCTTACTTCAAAAATCGTAGACTCCATACAACTGTTTAACCCCTTAGGAGGTGAATTTTGAAAAATCCTCTCTGAGTGCACCTCTAGACCTTATTAGGATCCTACGTGCCAGATTTGAAATTTCTAGAACCAGCGGTTTGGCCTGTGCGTTGATATATAAACTTTCAACCCCCATTAAAACCCCTTAGAGAATGAATTTCGAAAAACGGTGAAATCACTTTTCTTGTAATCTAATAAAGAGTCTAATCATGAGGTTTCAAACCTCTTACTTCCAAAATCGTAGACTCTCCATACAAACTTTGAACCCCTTAGAGGGTGAATTTTGAAAAATACTTTCTTAGTGCACCCCTAGACCTTATAAGGAACCTACACGCTAAATTTGGAATTCCTAGGACCAGCGGTTTGGGCTGTGCGTTGATATGTCAGTCAGTCAGTCAGTTTCTTCTTTTATATATTTAGATAAGCGTTAATGACTATCAAGGTCTTCGACGATCGAAAAGCGATGACTGAATGACTACTGGTCTACCTGCGCGGCACGGGGTTGCGGACCCGCGGGGCTGGCGGGGGTGAGTGAGCCGCCGCCGATCGCCGTGACCACGGCTGCTACCCGTGTTTGGTTAAAAATGAGCAACGCTCTTGTTCGTTTCAAATTATACGTCTTTTGTTCGCGAAAATTAATTAAAAATGCTCCTCTAATGTGTTTCCCGAAAGTCCCGAAAGTACCGGGATTTTTATTTTGACGTCCCGGTTCTTTGCTCGACTGAAAATCCCGGGAAATCCCGGTACTTTCGGTTCCGGTATTTCCCGGGAGCAAACCCTAGTCCCGTCCCTGTCACTCTCTTGTTATAGAATATTTGAGTAAGCAGGACTGCATCATACGAACTCCGCGCGAAGAAATTAGGAGTATACTCCGAATCCGAAGCCCTATAGATAGAGCTAGATCCGGCCGCAATCTGCCTCTGGGCCGACCGCGTCGCTACACAATAATAATAGCCAAAAATGTTCAGACAGATTGTACCAGTGCCTAGCATTAACTTTGATCGTAAGATTCGTAAGTAAATGAGTAAATAAAATAATAAACTTTATTCGAAATCATGTTTACTTAAAATTGAAGTTAATTTCAGCTATTATGTTTTAGTTAAGCTCCATTGAGTCACGGGACCGCCGGCCCGAAGGCCGTGTTTTAATTACGTCTGAATAATACGTAATTACAATACAAAGAGGCCTTGTTAGGGCTTGACGCGACTTGTTGTATGGAACAGGAGCGATGTGCAGCGGCGTTAAACTTCTAAGTTTTTGCGTCTTGTTAAAATTATCAGGGTACAAGTTCTTAGATAGGTAATGATTAAGCTCAAGGGTTTTTTTGCGTGCAAAGAGAAAATACTTATGTAGTCCACGAGGCCGGTCCTGACGCCGGCCTGCCCTACTGTACGAGTACAGGATGGATTTTCGCCATACATATGATACATATGCCATACATTTTGTTTGGCATACAAATGTCTCGGACGAAAATTCACCCTACAGGGGATGACGTCACAACAACTCGACCCCACCTAAAAACGCATAGGAGTTCTAGTCAAACATGACAGTCCATAAGTATTAAAAGAGCAAAAAGTAATGAAGGAGCGTGATTAACGCAATGGGACCTAGACAATAAAAAATTGTGTGAAGTAATTTATGTATGACGAACGTAAATTCTGTATCTCAATATCAAGTAGGGCCGAATGAATGTCAAAGGTTTTACTATGTGAAAGAAATATGATGTTTCTTTATTAGTTGTTTAATACAGGTAAATTAAATACACCACATTTTTTGTTACATAAATATAGATACAAAAAATTATTATTTTTTGTATCTATGTATGTCAAAGGTTTACAGTTTACACCAACGTTTAAAGGTTTGCCACATACCCTCTGTTCTCTGGCGAATCTCACACATTAGGGTGGGTCGTTTTTCGGGATTTTCTGAATATCGCAATGCAATACCACTAAAAGATGCGTAATTTTATGCGTAATTAGGGAAAAAATAATAAAAAAATCTAGGTTTATACTTTTAGCCCTTTTAGCTACCTACCTACCGAGACATTTGAGGGCTCTAATGATAGCACACTATTCGCACTGTCACAGGCTGCTGTGTCAGCCCTGATGGTATAAGAGCATTTAAAAAAAATTGTGCGTGTTTTTTTCTTAGAATATTTACTTTTTGGGTTTTTCTTGCTCACACTTGGTACTTTCGAAAGTAATGAAAAATTTTGTCACATATTTTTTATGGAAAATTATGTTTCCAGTGCGCGACATAGCTTGGTCGGATCTCCTTACAAAACAAAAAGAGGATCATCATTCGCACGTCATCAATCAAAGTTGATATATATTTGACTTTATAGCTTGATACATTTTGTCTGCGTAAAACAATATGCAACATTAAATGGTAAGTAATTATCTATAAAAATATATAAATTCCCTTCACAACTTAACATCGGCTTCATGGTTTCCCTGACTTCCCGCCGCGTAGCCTATCGGGTATCTGCGCATTGGGGAGTTGTTTTAAAACACCGATCCTGTTCGGAAATAGTTTTTTTATTTTTTTATTTTAGAAACACTAGCCACCGCGTTACGTGTAACTTTAGTTAGGTTCATATTTTTAAATAGAAGCGTTAAGCGTAACTAATTAATTTTTATTTTTAAGGTGAATTCAGCTCTCCATACAAACGTGGAAAGTTTCATTTTGTAGCTTAACTTAATACAATTAGTTTGCGCAAAACAACATTAGAAGTCTCAAAAATCTACAAAATAGTATATCTATATCTGTAAGTATATTTTGCCGTACTGTACTGTCATTAAAATTTTCTTGTTTATGTATCTGCTAGTTTTACATCATCAAAATTTTAACAAAATCTTCATTAATACGGTTTGAAATTGTACCATTTATGGGATAAAAAAACATTGGCAATAGCATTCTCTTTTATTTTACGGACGTCTTCATTTCTGATTCCATTTTTCATTCGGTATTTGGGGGACACCTATGTCCAGCAGTGTACGTCTTCCAGCTGATGATGATCATTCAGATGGCTTCGTCTGTGGGTTTCCCTTGGGTATCTCTAGCGGAAGGGGCCGTAGGACTATACTATAGAAGCCCTAGGCCTCTGAACTTCTCGCTCGCTCTCGTAACTTGCACTGAACAGTAATTGTGAGTCAACTGCGCAGTGGCCGGTTTTGGTTTACGCGCACGCGCTTCGTCTTCCGGCCGAAACTCGATCGTTCTGTAATTACCAATTGTTAAAAAAAGAAGCCAAGTGCGAATCGAGTGACATGAGTTAATGTTATGCGTCACATATCGGGTGAGAGTGACGAAAAAAAAATTATTTCGTGATAAATGTAAATAAGATAGACGTTTTAGTGTTTGACACGCTAATGTCCAATAGATGACACCCTGTTGTCACCTCTAAGTCTCTATGACTTTTAATTATTGGGCCAGTGTCAAGCACTTGGGCGTCTACCTTGCCTAGTCATTTGTTAATAGCACCATTGATACTTTGAAAGACACTATGTACATAGAAATGACAATGTGAATGTATAAATAGTCACTAAAACAAATATCGCTTAGAAATGCTTAGACACTTGTCATAAGAGTAAAAAATAAATGACTTTAATTATATGTAATAGAAGTCGTAAACGTCTTGACCGGAAAACTAAACACAGCTATAATTTCCCATCCTTAGCTTACAATGCCGAAGCTTTTCTGCTTATAAGGAAATGTGACGGCACATGGAGCCATGGGCATTGGAAGCAGCTGTTCAACTGGCGTTCCACTAACGTTAATTAAAGCAAAACAAATAAACTGCTCATTTCCTCTAAACAAAGTCACAGAACAGAACACACCAGAAAGTTCAATGTCGACTTACGAAGTCAATGTAAGTTTAAACACGCAAGGTAAACCTTTTAGAATTGTATCCATTGTAGGTTTTTCTGTAAGTCAAATGATGCAGATTTAAATAAAAAATACACAACAAGATGGTAGGTAGTTGTTTTTTTTGATTTCGTAGCTATAGTACAAATAGAAGCGTCTTTTTAAATGAAAAGAGTCCAGAATTTACTCTTGGATATTTTATGTAGATTGTTGTACAGAACGGTAATATTTTATTACCAATCCTGTATAAAATAAGTAGGTAAAGTTATTTGCCATAATTTTCCTGTAGTAATAAAGGTTTGGCAAAACCTGGCCGGAGGTAGGGAGAACGAGAACTATAAAGGAAGAGGGAAGGCCTTTGTACAGCAGTGAGATAGAAAATAGGTTAATGATAAAAAATAATGTTTATATATGGCAGGTACTTTTTGTTTACTTTTATTGTAATAAACCTTGCCTAAGAAGAGATAAATGAAGTGTATAAAAATAATATTGTACGAGTATATTAACAAACTAAGTGACTGGCGACCCAAAGCGAATTTTGGCCTCCGACTCGAAATGGCGCCGGTTGTCTCATCCTGAGGCGCTTAGTCAACGGCTTGAAGATCGTACATAGAACATCGCTTTAGCGATATCTGGGATGACGGACCAGGACTGACTCGGTCCAAATAATAGTACACTAACAAGAAAAACATGAAAGTAGCTGTTTTGAATGTATTCTGCGCGTCAGCTTCTCTAACGCCGCGCCGTCACGAGCTGCCGATGACGGGCGCATCCCGGAACCGTCAGTCCAAACACCGGTTCGGCGTAATCGGGTAAATACTTGGTAAAGGCCACCTCTGCTTCTGACGGGTCATCAGTTCTATTGTGCCTGTTTAATACTGATTTGCTGATCTTTAAGCTTCAAAATGCCCTCTATTATTATTAAAAATAGTATTTAGAATTCGTTAGCAAACGTTAATGTTATAATAAAATTTCATATTTTACCAGACTTCAAAATAAAAAGATTCCAAGTTAATTTTCGACTTATTTTTGTAAGCTTCATCACATTTAAACGTTGCGTCGGTAATAAATTGGTTCTCTTGAAAATACAGTACTGTTCGTATAAAAAACAAAATTTTAATTATAACGTTTTCGATTGTGTATAAACTCCACTTACTGCGATTTGACGTGATAGCAGTACAGAGTGGACAGTAAAATAGGTGAAGGAAAGTGTTAAGTGGTCGCCCACTCGGCATACAATCGCTAGTTAGGGTCGCAATCAACTGACGCGAAAAAGACTAAGAGTTACAAAGTTGGTGTGGTGCAAGAATATAAGAAACTGGTCAAGTACTTTGAGAAGGCAGATTTGACTGTAAAACATAAGCGATTATGCAGGAAATAACTAGGTACCTACGTTTTTTAGCTTGAATCCTTCATTTGATAATTGAATTAAAGGAATGTTATTTTTTAATAAAATTTTAGTTTCAAATAAATTTCCAGTGTATGTCTCCTCAGCTTTGATTTAGTTTCAGCAAAAATGACACTAGGTATATAGTATCATCATCCGGTTATTTAAAAGTGTTTACCCTTTATTTAAATAGGAAATAAGTAGTGAATAAAATATTTTTTGACTATCAGTCAACATTTATTAACGCAAATGACTATCAGTATCAAAAAACATACAATTTAGTTTTATTTTTTCTTACAAACTATAGAGTAATCTTGGCTTGTTAGGCCATTCAAGCGTCATACAATGCATTGGCCTAGCTCATCGCGACCGCAGATAGAACTCGCTAGCTCCTGTAGACTAGATCCTTCGATACGCTTTAAGAATTGGTCCAGCCAGTTGCAGGCGCGCAGGCGCATTTGTGTTGACACGCTGTAAATCACAGAAATACACTTAAAATTGGCCATCTTTCCTACAATATATATATATATATTTGTTGAGCATAGTCTCTACTTAGGTACTAGGTACATAAACTTTTATATAATATGACTTTTTGGAACTAAAAACCTATTAAATATTGATTACTCAATACCCATATACTTGTCCCATTCAGATTTATAACAAGATTTGCACTACATTTTAGATAGATTGAGTTTCCCAGAAAATACTGTAGCGTTCAGATTTCCCAGTTTACTTTTTTTCTCGTATATTTGCGCATTAGAAACTTTTAACTTAGGTATATAGGTTATTTTAAGAAATAATAATTGTTTTAAACTTTGACTGTACCTATAAGTAGGTAGTGAGCTTAATACAAACACGTTATACAACGGGTCTATATTAAAACGCATACAGTAAATCTTCCTATTTTGACAACGCATACTGTTGTTACGCATAATTGTATATTCGCATAATATTAAAATGTATATTTTAAAACGCATATTTTAATTCGCATACCATTACTACGCATAACAATGACTTAGTATAACATTATTCTTCATAAATATTAAAAAGTATAATTTTAATATGCCTAATGGAACGTTGAAAATTCCTTTTCTGATGGGGTTACAGTTCAAATCTAACTTAACTTAACCTAGCCTAAATTTTTCGTAACAACTCGTTTCTTTCGGGTTGCAGTTCAAACCTAACCTAACCTACATTTCCGGTAGCAGTTCGTTTCTGTTGGGGTCGCGGCTCAAACCTAACCTAACCTACTTTTCTGGAAGCGATTCGTTTCTGTAAGGGTCGCAGTTCTAACCTAACCTAACCTACTTTTTCTTGTAGAAATTTAGTTTAGCCAGCATATACCACCTAGTAATAAGAAAAACCCAAAAAAGTAAGAGTCTGTGAACAACGGATGTAAAACTCAGAATAGTTTTCCAGAAACGCATTTTTACGATGTTTTTTTAAGGTTTTGTGATTAATATTTTCCCCCTATTTATTCATTTGTTTTTATGCATGTATATGTAGGTTTATATTTGCCCCTGCGATTATTTACTTTTGGTAATTAGCTCTCGCTTTTGTTACCCTTCGCATCAACTATTTTATTTTTGGCATGTAAGTATACCAAGTCCTGGATTGAAACATAGAAAACTTTATATTCCGGCGGTAAAGAGTTCCTTTAGGACAATAACGGGATCTGCGCGGGCGAAGCCGCGGAAAATGCTAGTATTTAATAAAACACACATTATTGAATCAAATTTAAGTTACCTACTATTAAGTAAGTATGTGTTATATTTTTTTTTTATAATGAATGACGAATATTAATATAAGACTACTTTTCTTCTCTCAGAATTCTGAAATTTTGAGTTGTTGCTCAGAATAAGATCACTGCCTGTTCTTATTAAAAAATATGTTTTGTAGAACAATAAACCTATTTATATTATGTTATGCCACACCTGGCCATAAAGTGGCTTTTTCCGCACGCTACGCGTTCGGAAAAAGTCGTCCTGGCCAAGTGTAGACATAAAATGATGTAAGTACACAACATGGGAGGTAATAAAAAAAGCCCTCGATCGCATATTTACGTCCCTCGCCTGCGGCTCGGGCCGCAAACATCTTCGATCTGGGACTTTCTTTATATTACCACCCTAGTTGTGTAATATACTATATATTATAACGAAACTACCTAAATTTAAAGTGATAGATGACGTGATAGAAATAAATTTAATGTTGATTCAATAATGTGTGTTTTATTAAATACTAGCATTTTCCGCGGCTTCGCCCGCGCAGATCCCGTTATTGTCCTAAAGGAACTCTTTACCGCCGGAATATAAAGTTTTCTATGTTTCAATTTCAATCCAGGACTTGGTATACTTACATGCCAAAAATAAAATAGTTGATGCGAAGGGTAACAAAAGCGAGAGCTAATTACCAAAAGTAAATAATCGCAGGGGCAAATATAAACCTACATATACATGCATAAAAACAAATGAATAAATAGGGGGAAAATATTAATCACAAAACCTTAAAAAAACATCGTAAAAATGGGAACATATTTTATTGTAGGTATTATAAACAATAGTACTAGTTGATAAATCCCAAAAAGTAGGGATTCTGTAGACAACAAGGACCAATTAAGTTATTTTTTTCCAAGTAACGCCCCACGTATACCGAACGCATAAAAGTATGCGTTCGTTATGCTTAATAACATTATGCGGATTTCAGGTATGCCAATTCAATCGGTATGTAAATTAACTAGTATGCGTTTTTATGATTATGCCATCTAATCGGTATGCTTAATCATCGTATGCCTAAACTGTTATGCATTTTAATATTAGGCTTATTAAGTTATGCCTAATAAGGGACACCCGTTATACAACGTTTCTCAAAGCCAATAAGTTAGTAACTCAATAGTTTCCAATTGTATTGTTAAACTAAAACGTTATTTAATGCAAATGCGGCAAAGACAATGGCAATCAACGGAGTGTTCACCCCACCATGCAACATCCGGTCTGAATATGTTTCGGTGTTACGTTTTTGATTACATTAGAAAAAGTAATTGCGCAACAAATAACTTGCTTCCTTTAACAACTTAATTTTATCATATACATACAGTTCACTGTTTGTTCCTTCCACTGTCGCTTTCAAAAATTAAATTAATTTGAAGCAAAAAATAGGTCTTGCTCATAAATGCAAAAGTGGAAAAATTTGGATATTTTTTTTATATAGTGAGTGGTTAAAATTAATGTAAAGTTCACCAATCCTGTAGTTAACTTTTGAAACAAAATTTGAAAATAGTTTTGATATATGGAATTAAAATTTATAAGTTAGGTAAAAAATTGTTTATTTTTTATAAAAAAAGTGGACTGTATGAATTTGTGAAAATCAGGTCTTACGGTCGTAATTTGTTTTGTGGTTACAAATAAAAGATTCGTTATTTCAATGAAAAGGGTAAACTCAGGTGTACATATGCAGATGGCCTAACGTAAGAGATAGCCAATGGAAAAAGGATTTTATACCTAATAAACATATACATATTATTTATTTTTATTTAAACTTTATTGAATAATAATAAAAAGGTACAATTGGCGGACTTAAGGCATTCTCTGCCGGTCAACCATTGGGTAAAACAGAGATTTTAGTTGGTGCAGGATTGTTACTACTTTTTGTTGTATATTACTACTTTCACTATTTTCAATAGTTTCAATTTAGTTTGTTTCGTTTAAACAAAGGTTTATCATTACCATGATAAAATGTTTAACCGAAGCAAACTAAATTGGAAGTAGTTCCATTAGTTCATAAATAAGTAAATCTTGTTTCCATTGGTTATCTCTCCCGTATGGCCATCTCCTACACCTACTAAAAGGTGTAGTATAGAAAAATATTTGTATTTCATTTCTGTTTCTTTTGTAGACGTTTCTAATTTGGTACTTTGTAATTTACCTCCGTAGTTAATTGAATACCTGACATCGATTTATAATGAAACTTCAGTTAAGTTAAGGCCATGATTTTATTATTCTAAAATAAGTAATTAAGTGATGTCAAAGTTAGTAAAGTTCAAATAATGTATAAGTGATTCTAATAGTGCTTCTAACAGTGTTTTCCTTACAACGTTACAACACAGTGCAGCACGTTATCTCAACAAGGTTTTGTAATTTAATTAACGTTATCTTTTTTTATTTGTCTGTACGATAAACACTGTTCTTGAGTTGAGATGAACACCCTTCTAAATACAGACGCTGACTAGCTCTTTACCTAAGTTACGAATATTAGATACAATGTAAGTTAAATCGTATGCTAAAATATAACATTCGACGAATTATATTTTTTTTAATCATTGAACGTAATCTCCATTTTTTTGGATGAAACACTAAGTTTTACGTTTTAGGTCATTATTATTATGCAGTAATGACTCGTTTAGTTACACGAGTATAGTACTTGTCTCTTAGTGACTGATACTATACTAAAACTACTGACCCCTTGAGCGTATAGGTAGGTAGGTAGGTATATAATAAATTTAAATACGACACTAATTTAACAAGTACTTTACTCGTGTAAACTAAGCATTAATTGCACGAATGTTTGTAATGTTCTCAAATACATTTAGGATTTAATCGGATTCCAAAAATTATTGCAAATCTCCGTAGCTGTTTAATGAGCGATAAACATTGTTTATTAAATACCTCAATAGCGTGAGGCAAACACCCTATACCTATACATAAACTTCAAAAAAAATATATGTTTGAAGCGCAAACGCATAAATGCTAAAGTCAACTTTTTTAAAGCACAAGTTATCGATAAGGCATCGTTTTTAGGACATGTCGTGCCCCCCGCTTAGTAAAGTCCGCTGCGCGATCAGTTGGCCCCAAGCGCTCGCGCTGTGTGCGTGTCGACGCCTGCGCGCACGTTCGTTCACCCCTAGCTCGACCGTCAGCTGTCAAATTTGACGTTTCGAAATCCCCTCGTCCACGATTACAAAGTAATCGAAGTGCATCAAAACTAAGCAACTCAAGTCACTACAATTCCACCAAGAATTCCAACTCTCGTAAAAATGTTTTGACGTGCCCGGTTGTGTTGTGTTAGTGATGATTTCTGATTGTATCGAGTGCTGTGTTTTGTGTAAACTAGTTTCGAAGATTCGTGGTTGTTATGCTGTTATCATGCAATGTCGTTCGACGCTGATATGTCTATAATTAGCGACCTGCGATGGCTGCAGGACGAGGAGTTGTTTGCTCTTTCGTTGCAAAACGGTAGGTTTCATTCACGTTAACGATCCGGTTTTGTTTTTCTGCCAATGACGTTGAATTGTAAGTGCCTGCCTTTAAAGTGTCTACCGAGGCAAATCGTAAAGCTACCTCTGAGGGAACAGAGTTAATTACTTTACTGTTAGACCTTGGTTAGTGCCTGGGCAACAAATTCTTGACTTCGCGGCAAAATGTCAAGCACTTGCGCACAAACAGCATTTTGAGCGCGCTCGGTTTACACGAGTCACTGACCAACAAATGAAAACATGGCCTTTAACGTAATTTTAGACGATGCATAATATTTTTAAATTAGAAAAATATGTATATGAGAGAGACATTTAATTACAGTTTCCATTTCATTTTTAAAAATAAGTAGGTGAAGATTTTTTGAAGTGGCCGTAATGGTCGTAACTGCATGGAATAATTGTCGTAACTGCAATAATAGGAAACAACATTATTTAGGCCCGTATTGAAAAATAAAATATATACATATACAACGTGTCCCAAAACTCAACGATAAGCCGGCACCAGAGGATGGAGCTACTTATGATTAGTCGAGAAAAAATAAGGAAAAAAATATATCTCAAATTATTTTTTCTCGACTAATCATAAGTAGCTCCATCCTCTGGTGCCGGCTACTTATGATTAGTCGAGAAAAAATAATTTGAGATATATTTTTTTCCTTATTTTTTCTCGACTAATCATAAGTAGCTCCATTCGCTGGTGCCGGCTTATCGTTGAGTTTTGGGACAGTATGTATAATAACAGAAAAACATCGCATCGTGAGATTTTTTAAAAGCAATTGTTTTTAAAATATACCTAAAGGATGTCAGTTACTACTAGTAATTTGTGAGTGAGTTTTGGTCAATATTGTCGCGAACAATGTCGAGGATGCGTGCGCACGGTAGGTAAGTAGGAAATAATGCCCAACCAAGGTGAGCTAGATTCTTGCCGGCCGCCTGTTTGCTCGCCCTGAGGACTTCATTATGAGACGCAATATTGTCAAGAAGTTGATTAAAAACTTTGCTTTCTTAACTGCATATGAGGCGGGTTGGGTAATGTACTCGTAATACTACTATGATCAATTACAATTTATAATTTATTAACTTCCTTGATTAAAAACGATGGAACAAATTGTTCCAAATGACTGGCCAAGAGCATGTCGGACCATGCTCAGTAGGGTTCCATTACCGTAACTATAAGGAAATGTGCTACAAATAAAAATAAAGCTAAAAATTTACACCTGTACGTCTAGCATAACTGGCCGCGACTTCGTTTCTCGCGCGACAGATCATCACCTGTCACTGTCACACGATATTGAGTGGAAAGAGATAGGTAGCATTTATCGCGCGACAAAGAGTCGCGTGTCACAGTTGTGCTGGAGGTACTGACTACGAAAAAGACTATGATAAGATTTCTGCTTACATTGGATGTTTCATGACTATTAGTCCGATTAATGAAGCATTTCACCTCGGAATAATTCCTCTGTCGCTGAAACTTTGCAGTGTGATAAAGTAGGGTATAAAGCATACGTTTGACAAATTATCTAGGATTTTTGATATTTCGAAGTTAGGTATTTCTGCCAAAACATGAAAATCGCTTATAACTGCTTGTGGAAAATTCCTCCGTCCGAAATTCCATCGGTATATGATATTATATATTAATAAGAGTATATATTATCATTATCTAGGAAAATTTCGATTTCGAATAGGTAGAAATTTTAAAATACCTATTTTGCATCATAACTTCTTCAGGAAAATTGCTCCGTCAATATTTATTTTTTTATATGCCCTAAATCCTTTAAATATATCCATTTTCACAATTATCTAGGAAATTTTCCTCATCGATCACACCTTTACAGATTTTCGGCAATAACTCATGGGGAAAAATTGCTCCGTCAATTTTTATTTTTTTATATGCCCTAAATCCTTTAAATATATCGCTTTTCACAATTATCTAGGAAATTCTCCTTATCGATCACACCTTACAGATTTTCCGCAATAACTCACTGGGAAAAATTGCTCCGTCAATTTTTAATTTTTTATATGCCCTAAATTATTTAAAGATATCGCTTTTCACAATTATCTAGGAAATTCTCCTTATCGATCACACCTTACAGATTTTCGGCAATAACTCACTGGGAAAAATTCCTCCGTCCATTTTTATTAACTTATTAGACACAGAACATCAAAATAATTGTGTATTATCAGTACAGATATAATAAACTATTTTTAAAAAGCGCGCTTTCGAACAGCACCGAGCGCGGGGTGCGGGAGGACTGCGGGGAGTGGAGAAGAACTACAAGCCTACAAGGCCACCGCCGCCGCACCGCCGACGCCGCGTCGCCCCGCCCGCATACCCGCTCGCAGCTCATCATCGTTCTTCGTACCGACGACGACGACACGACCCTCCCGCCCCCCTTGATTTTTTTTTATTTAAATGACCTAAATAGAAGAAAATAAACTTTAAATTAAATCAAATCACATGATTTATATGATATAGAAGCTTTATGCATGAATACAATATGTACCTATCGATATGATCATGAGCTCGATATGAGTAATTCTAAGGAATCTCGCGACAAGCTTTTTATATCATGTAAATCTTGTGATTTGATTTAATTTAAAGTTTATTCTCTTCTTCTTAGTTCATTTAGAAAAAATTATACCTGTACATATAATACAACTAAACTTTTATGAAATTATGATTAACAAAGTCATTTGAATTGTAATTTGTAGGCAATTTGATAAATAAAAGCTTTTTTAAACTTTTTTCTATATTATTCAGTACATCTGGAGATATCTGCGTGTAACCGACGGACGGACGGATAGATGATTTACACGGCGCTTATGACGTATTTGTCGCGATGTTGATCCCTGTATAGATTAAAATAGAAGCCGTAGAATAGAAGGGACATGGGTGTAGATATAATATAACAAAATAAATATTAATCCATGCCTCTCTTTTTTTCATGGTCCGGCCGAGGAAACCTTGAATAAATGTTGTGTTAATAAAAATAACCTTTTTTCCGTAGTCGGGCAAAAATAAATATTTCATTTAATAACGGCTTTCTAGCCCAGTCGGTAGTGACCCAGCCTACGAAGCAGGAGGTCCCGGGTTCAAATCCTGGTCAAGCCATTTATTTGTGTGCTTATCACAGATATTTGTACCTGAGTTATGGATGTTTTCTATGTATTTAAACATTTATATATATCTATTTATTATACTGGGTGTCCAAGATTATGGCACATCAAGGAAAAGTATCTCAAATATTGTAGATAGGATGTTTTGCTGAAAGGGAACATTATTTTATTTTTCAAAGTAAGACATACTGCATTCAAAGATTTTCTAAAAATTACTTGCTTCGTCGGAGAATCGAACCGACTCAAATGTGAAAAAACAACACCCCATATTTTTAAGATGACAATCAAAAGAGTGGTTAAAAACAAATAATACCTCTTAAGTAACATAGTATCCCAAAAGAGAGGAATAGCGTAAAATATTTGATTTAAATTTAAATTATCATCTACTCTAAAAACAATCTCAAAATTGAGATAGAGGAGCCCCATTTTCTGGACGCAAATTGTCTACTTCTAAAACTAAATCAGAGTCACGTAATTATAGCTATTTATAGATCTCCGTCGCAGGCAAATATACAGGTCTTCCTTGATTCTTTGAATACTGTATTGAAACGTTTATCAGGTTTTCAGAACGTCTCCTTAATTGGGGATATTAACATAAATATAAAAAATGACCTATTAGATTCACGAGCAAATTTATACTTAACTTTCCTGGCATCCTTTGGTATGCTCTCTGGTCATAACTTTGTTACAAGAGATGCTAGTGAATCGTGTATAGATCACGTGATGATGAGAACTAAATGTGGTGCACGCATAATAGTAATTAATTCTACACTCACGGACCACAAATCTATTATTTTATGTTGGCAGTACAGTAAACCTAAAGATAGCAAATTTTCTGTACGCAGCAAACTGTCTCATAAAGCTCTGGCTGAAGACCTTAAAACCTCAAACTTTAACGAAATACTTCAAATGACGGATCCAACCATCGCACTTAATCTATTAATTAAAATTTTACAAAACTTAATAGCTAAAAATACTATAGATTATAATATACCTAGGAGAAAAATAATTAAAAAGCCATGGATTACCCCCGGACTATTAAGATGTATAAGAAATAGGGATAAATTGCATAACAAACATAAAAAAGAACCAAACAATGAATTGCTTAAAATTACCTACAAACGTTACCGAAATTTTTGCTGCAACATACTTCACAAAGTTAAAATACAGTATGAAAAGCAAGAAATAGACAAGGCCGGAAAAGACAACAAACTATTATGGACTACGATTAAAAATATTACAGGCACAAACAAAGTTAGACATTGTAATCTTGATCTTTTACAAACTTACGACTCAGTGGGAGAATCGGTTGATAAGGTAAATCAGTTTTTTGCAAATGTAGGGAAATCACTGGCAAATAAAATCTCCCCACAAGTAGACTCTCATAACTACAATGACACATGGACAGATAATATACGCCGTCAACCTAATTCCATGATGATGTTGGCCACAGACGATAAAGAAATAGAGACTTTAATCATGGGATTAAAGAATTCTTGTTCAGTGGGGTGGGAAGGAATACCTAACCATGTATTAAAAAACCATAAAACCATCTTTGTGCCCATTCTTACACATATTTTCAACTTATGCTTGCAAAAAGGAGTTTTTCCAAATGTTTTAAAAAAGTCCATAGTAATACCGATATACAAAAGTGGTAATAAGAGTATCCCCAGCAACTATCGCCCTATTTCTATCCTGCCTGCAATTTCAAAGATCCTAGAACGAATAATAAATAAGAGGTTGAGGTCCTATTTGGAGGAATATAGTATTTTGGCACCGAATCAATATGGTTTCAGATCAGGAAAATCAACGGAGGATGCAGTTCTAGAACTCACTAAATATATAGCCAATAGCCTTGACAATGGCAAGAAATGTCTTTCAGTGTTCCTGGACTTAGCCAAGGCTTTTGACACTGTCTCCATACCTATTCTTTTGAAAAAGCTAGAAGCAATCGGCGTCAGAGACAGTGCATTTGCAATACTCAAAGACTATTTAAGTAACAGATGTCAATGTGTTTCACTGGGAGGTGTTAGGAGCTCTGATTTACCTATTGAATATGGCGTGCCACAAGGCAGTATACTAGGTCCAACGCTGTTCCTGGTGTATATCAACGATCTTTGTCAACTAGGGATTCAAAATGGTATTATCATGTCCTATGCTGATGACACAGCGCTTATATTTTCTGGAAACTCATGGGAAGATGTCTTCGATTCAGCGCAGAGCGGAATAAATAAGGTAACTGCATGGCTGGCCGGGAACTTACTGACGCTAAATGTTGATAAAACGAAGTACTTGACTCACTCAATCAGACTTCCTGGTCAACCCTCTAACACTCTCACGCTATCTGTGCATAGCTGCGATGAATCGAGAACAAATTGTGACACATGTTGTCCGCTGGTTAGAGCTGAAACTATAAAATATCTTGGTGTAACTATTGACTCGTTCTTGAATTTTAAGTCACATATTAATATAGTTAGTAAGCGAGTCCGGAAACTTATATATGTATTTAAAAATTTAAGACACGTTGCTGATAGCTTGCTTCTGAGACGTGTATACCTTGCGCTTTGCCAGTCAATCACTACGTATTGCATCACGGCTTGGGGAGGTGCACCCAAAACTTCATTGATCACTTTAGAAATTGCGCAACGTGCAGTCTTAAAGGTCATGCATTTTTTGCCTTTTACCTTCTCTACCGAAAATTTATACATAAAAACAAAAACTTTGACTGTCAGACAACTCTTTATCCTTTCCACTACACTTAGATTTCACAACGAACATATTTATAATGAAGAAAATTCACAAAATACTCGTAGACCTCAATATATAGGAATGAGAGATACTAATTTCAAAACTAAATTCATCAAATCATTTATAAATTTCAATGGGCCTTACATATATAACAAACTAAATAAAACACTACACATTTATCCGATGTCTAAAATTGCTTGTAAAGAAGCCGTCACTACATGGTTGCTAAATAAAAATTATGATGAAACTGAAGCTATTCTGGTAGTAACAATATAATAGAAATAAGTAAAGATAAAACAAGAAATAAAAATAAAAAAGTGAAAAAAAAAAAAAAAACGTAGCTACAAAGTCCACATTATATGTACGACATAAAATATGTGAGTATAGCAATACACACACACACACACACACACACACACACACACACACACACACACACACACACACACACACACACACGCACACACACACATAGTTAAGAGTTTTTAGGTATTTAAGTTTAAGTTTATTGTTATAATTTCCTGTTTTTAAACAAACTTATGTTCATAACATCAACTATGTTACGGGGGAGGAGCACTGCTTATCCTATAGCACAGGCTTTAGCCTATTTAGGGAGTAGAGTTCTAGAATTAAGAAAATTTGTAAAAGATGTTTTTGGAATAAAATATATATTATTATTATTATTATTATTAAATGTTAACCCTTAAATGGATTTTGTCCGTTTTAAAGGACATACCAATAAAACGCACACAATTCAAATTTGAACGAACTTCCGCGCGGTTCAAGTGTCACGTGACGTTCGTTAGGCTATCCCCTTTCCTCCTTGCGTATCGAGAAGCCGTGCGCACGCGACGCGTGACAAGGAGCAAGCATTCCTAAAAGTATAACGACCGAAACGGTGTAGGCTCATCGTCAAAACATTTTTTTCGTAAGTATTACTAGGATTTATGTTATTTTATTGTGTAAATAAGTTGTAATAACAGTATAAAGTAGTTATTTTGCTAAAATGATCTGTAATTTCTTCATGATGCTTGAAATAATCAGAGTGTCACTTAAAACGGACATTGCCCGTAATACCTTAAAGTTGTGATTTTAATGTCTGTCCTTTATAACGGACATTGCCCACGTTCCCTAAAAGTAGTGATTTGAACATATGTCATTTATAACGGACTTTGCCTGTGATCCCTTAAAAGTTATTTGTCACTTATAACGGACAAAGTCCACTGCTTACTTACTATTCTGTCGAGACATGAGCAGTAGTATAGTCGCTCCAGCAATACCGAATTAACTGAGAGATGTGCACAACAACGCCATTATGTCGGTCCAAGTACTATACCAGTGTATGGAGGCGATTCTGTTGCAGAGGGGTGTGAGACAAGGAGATATGATATCTCCAAAGCTCTTCACCAAAGCAATGGAAGACGCCTTCAAGCTCTTGGAATTGCAAGGACTTGGCACCAGAATTAATGGCGATTACATCACGCACCTTCAGTTTACCGACGATATCGTGGCAGAGACACAATACAATGCTCGAAGATCTCAACAGAGTATTCTAACAGGTGGGCCTTAAGATGAACATGGACAAGATGAAGATCGTGTCGAATGTCCATGTAGCGCCCACCACAGTATTGCATTGTATCTCGGTCCTCGAAGTTGTCGACGAATACGTCTATCTAGGACAAACAATCAAGCTAGGTAGGTCCAACTGCGAGAAAGAGATCACATACCGACGGATCGACGGATCGAACTCGGATGGGCAGCGTTTGGGAAACGGCAAAGTATCTTCTCGTCCGAGATACCTCAGTGCTTGAAGATGAAAGTCTTCAACCTGTGCGTATTACCGGTGATGACCTACAGAGCCGAGACGTGGTCTATAACTATGGGCCACTTAAGGAAGCTCAGAGTTACTCAGCGAGCGATGGAAAGGGCTGTGCTCGGGATCTCTGCGTGATCCAATCAGAAATGAGGAGATTTGTAGACGAACTAAGGTCACCGATATAGCAAACCGGGTAAGCATACTGAAATGGATATGGACAGGGCACATAGATCGAAGAACCGATGGCCGTTGGGGCAGAAAGGTTCTCGAGTGAAGACCACGTACTGGTAAGCGCAGCGTGGGACGGCCACCTGCCAGGTGCTCGGATGACCTGGTTAGGATTGCAGGGACTCGCTGGATGCCCATCATATATGCCCATATAATATCCGGTCCATCTGGAAATCTATTGAGGAAGCCTGTGTCCAGCAGTGGACGTCCTATGCCTGAAATAATGATGATAGAGATGCTCATGGGTAATGTAAGGAAGCTGGCTATTGAACATTACTAGAGCAACGACCTCAGATTTGAGCCGATCGCATCTGCCATGCCACTGGCGCAATCTATGTATGTAAGCATGTAAGTATGTATGTATGTATGTAACTATGTTTGTTCAGATCGAATCTTGCAACTCAATTTTGTAGCAGATATCTTCAACCGATGGAACTGAAATTTTGCATGAATATGGTGGAACCAGACGGTATGATGATCTAAATTCACATAAGATAAATTCACCGTGTTTGGGTTCATTTCATTAGTTCTGACGTACACATACAGTTTGCGATTGTACAAAAAAGTACAGGCGGTAATATAAGCTTATTTTATATTTATTTGTTTTCTTATATTCCGAAAGGGAAAAGACTAGTTTATGTTTAGATTTTTTTTGAGAAGCATGATAATGATTTCATTGTTTTGCAAGTTTAATAATAAGATCGTATGTATATGTGGAAGGTAAATGTTTCCTATATAATAAACATGAGTCGTGATCTCAAAAGCTGTGATTACATATAATTTTTATTAATTTCATTGTTTGTGTCCTAAGAATATTTCATTAGGTTAAATGGGCAATGTCCGTCCTGTGTGACAGATCTCGAGTACGCATAGTTAACACATAAACGGGCAATGTCCTTTTTAAGTGACATGCTGAAAATCATAAAAAAATTATAAATTATTGACAATTACGAAAAAAAATTTCTTTTCCTCCCCAAATACAAAACTATAATCAGGATTTAAAAAAAAAAACAGCAGGGGAAACACATGTGTCCATTTAAGGGTTAAGAAAATTATTTCCCATACAAAACAAGTAATTTTTAAAAAAATCTTTGAATGCAGTATTACTTACTTTTAAAAATAAAATAAAGTGTCCTTTCAGTAAAATATCCTATCTCCAATATTTGAGGTACTTTCCCTTCATAGTTTAGGGACACCCTGTATATGTCGTCGCCTAGGACCAACAACAGAAGCCTTATTGAGCTTACTGTGAGACTAGGTCGATTTGTGTAAGATTGTCCCATAATATAATATAAAAAAAAAAATCGAATAATATAAAATTTTATATCCGATAGGGAACTTCAAAATAATTTCATTATCTATATTAACATAACACCTCGATATTGTCACGTCTGTGTAAACCTTTTTTTTTACTCTTTGATTTCAACAAAACATGGCCGCCACCACATGGCGCGACTGCCGAGTTTAAATTGATTCAAAAATTATTAAATTAAGCGTGATTAAACGAAAATGCAGTAAACTTACGTGTGAAAAGTCACTCCTTGACTTTTATTTGATTTTCCTGAGCAGTTTGTACAGTACCTCACTACACATGACGGCATATTTAGACGTAATTATTTTTCACTCCAATGCGTACAGCTACCGCAGCCGTCCGGCACAGACTAAGCGTGTTTGTGCCGATCGGCTCAAACAGGTTTAACAAGAAATCAAGTTGAGGTGCCCACTCTAGTATACATAATAACTCAATGGGCACGGAAAACTTGACGGTGCGGGCGGGGTTACCCCACTCCCGCACTACGCGCTCGGTGTTGTTTGAAAGCGCGCTTTTTAAATATTGTTCATTATATTGCGATATTCGAAAGTTAATGTTTAAGGGCGAAAATTTACTGGATAATACACAATTATATTATATTTTTATGTTCTGTGTCTAATAAGTTAATTTCATACAAATGGACGGAGGAGTTTTTCCCAGTGAGTTATTGCGGAAAATCTGTAAGGTGTGATCGATAAGGAGAATTTCCTAGATAATTGTGAAAAGCGATATATTTAAAGGATTTAGGGCATATAAAAAAATAAAAATTGACGGAGCAATTTTTCCCCATGAGTTATTGCCGAAAATCTGTAAAGGTGTGATCGATGAGGAAAATTTCCTAGATAATTGTGAAAATGGATATATTTAAAGGATTTAGGGCATATAAAAAAATTAATATTGACGGAGCAATTTTCCTGAAGAAGTTATGATGCAAAATAGGTATTTTAAAATTTCTACCTATTCGAAATCGAAATTTTCCTAGATAATGATAATATATACTCTTATTAATATATAATATCATATACCGATGGAATTTCGGACGGAGGAATTTTCCACAAGCAGTTATAAGCGATTTTCATGTTTTGGCAGAAATACCTAACTTCGAAATATCAAAAATCCTAGATAATTTGTCAAACGTATGCTATATACCCTACTTTATCACACTGCAAAGTTTCAGCGACAGAGGAATTATTCCGAGGTCTCCATACAAAGAATCTCCTCGTTTCCTGGACTATATTGCCTATTACTTGAGAACACAAGTTCCTGCAAAGGAGCTCGGTCTTCGGCTTTGCAGCCTGAAGCTCGTCCTTCGGGCTTCCAAAAATGAGACTCAAATTTGCCTTTGACCTTTAGCGGTTTTCGGCCTCCGTTGGACTTACTGGGGATATAAAACGCTTACAGAGAAGCTTGCCAGTCTTCGGGCTCGTTAAAATTGTCTAATTTGCTATACGGTTTGTATAAAATGACCTGGAACGCTTCTTCCCTTTGGCTTTGCTTGTATTTACTGCGGTATATAACATCCAGAGGAGCTCGGCGTTCGGCCTCGCAGCCTGAAGCTCACCCTTCGGGCTCGCGGAATGACACTAATATATATGTTTGCGTAAAACCACCTGGGACGCGTCTTTCCTTCAGCCTCACTTGAAATTACTTCAGGGCACGTGCAAAGCACCTCGCAGCTTGAAACTTTCTTCATAAGATCAGTCACAATCACAAGTGGCGGTGAACCGCGAAGTGATAGCGGGGGCACCCTTACTGGAAAACTATCTTCTAACACTTTAGCAACCACGTAGACTCGTAGAGCTACGCGATAACATAACAAAGTCCGAATGTACATAGGCCGTAGCTATAATATACTGCGATCCTAGCGCCCGCCGAGCTGGTTCCCGGTGTTGAAAGTGTTCAGGGCTATTTTATCACCGTCCAATTAATAAACTTGTTCTTTTCATCGCAATATGGAGTCCTTAATTTCCACAATTAGTTAAAAAATTTGGCGCTGGGCTGCGTTGTGGGCTGATTTATCACTTTTTTGTACAGATTACTTTGTGTAGGTATGTTAAAGATTTTATTGAAATTAAATATTGCTCAGAACTATTTGTCTACTTCTCCCGTTACGATATATCAGATGATGACTGTACATAGTTATGATAGAGCTATTGTAAACGTATCGGTGAAGAGCGGGCTTTTGAACGTGTTGTTTGTTGCTATTTATAATAAGCTATTTTTCTAATACATACTCTGGAGTTATATCTGTAATATATTACCACATAATTCAATATGTCTTGATGACGTTTATTTGATGATTTTTAGTCCTTTACTTTTTTGAGGTTCACGGTCCCTATCAACCTGCGTCCAATCAAGACAAATGTACACACACATTTGTATTGGTTCAGTAATTTTTGAGTTATGACTGTAATGAGGGAACAGACGAACATACATACATTTTTGTACTAAAATTATAATTAAAAAAGTACACCAACAAAAGATAGCAATTACGTCCTTTTGTTGAGAAGCGCAGTTTATCGACAATAACTGAAAAACGGTAAATCCGATGTTGCTGAAAATAATTTTCATTGAAGGTATTAATCAAGCGTTACCTTTGTATTTTTTTTTCATATTTTTCGGGCACGCTGTTTAGAAGATACAGGGGAGGGACACAATTTTCACAACTTTCGGAGCGATTATTCCCAAAGATATTCACTTAATCAAAAACATTACTTAGGAACATTTAAATTTTTTTAAAAGAACTGTCGAGCTATCTACTACACGTATGATATTTGCGGAATAATTTTTTTTGAGCTGTTACTTTCGTCGGTTTAGGACCACAATCAGAAATGACCACAATTAAAAATGACCACATCTTAAAAGACACCTATATTCCAAATTTCATCAATATTCATCATGTAGTTTTTGAGTAAAATGCCTTAGACATACGGACAGACGGACGGACATGACAAAATTATAAGGGTTCCGATTTTGGCTACGGAACCCTAATAAAAAGTGTGCAGCAATCTGAAGTAGGTCTAAAATACATATATAATGTATTCATATCTTTTAGACACACTTTTAGTAGAAGGTTATATCAAATAAAAATTAATTGCATCTCAACGATCTTGTTCTGATTAGTAGTTGTCATCCTCGTGACTATTTTTTTGATAAATGAAATACTTAATAAAATATTCATCCGAATAAATAATCGCCGGTGCGTAAATATTTCAACTACTTACACAAAAGTATCGTCGGTCAAATTCTTTTGATAATATAACACCCACGTGACTTCGTTAGGATCCGTTCACAATTAACAATAGATTTCAGAATTTCTTTTCTAAAGGCAGTCTTGATTTGGGAAACAAAGCTATATGTAGGTAACAAAAAGTCAAGAAGATGGTAGTTACGACAATTACGCTTCATCATGCTTATATTGTAAGTGTTGAATATCGACGATGACTCTTAGACGGTGCAACTGGGAGGCAAGCCGTAATATTATTTATTATGGTATAAACGTTATCCCACCAAAAACATAAATGTAAAAAAGGAGAGCCAAGTTCAATACAAAAATTATGCTAGGCTACGGGCTTCGCCGCAAAAAGAATGGAGATCTAAATGAGTGCCAAGTCCTATGCAAAATCCAAATATGTATTTATAGGAACAAAATAACATTATGAACAAGTATTAAACTCTATTTCTTTGCTTTATTGGATAGGGGCAAGTGCTGTACGTGTGGACGGTTTTACCTGTGGACACTACTCATACAGAGAAAACGAATAACCATAGTCAAATACCAATCACTTATTTGAAAAGTATTTTTTTCATATGGCAACACTAGCTAATCGCCATCTTTACTGATTACAGAAACTGTGTGTTTTGAGGCTGCCGAAAGTTTTTGTGACAAAAAGTAATTTTTTACCTTCTTTTAAAGCATGTTTTATGTAAAATCTCTAAATGTTGCGGGTGTCTTTGCAATGGCATATTAATTTATATGATGTAAACGTTATTTCTACAAGATTTCGTTAATCGTAGGTAGCATTTATAGTGACCGGTATGAATTCAAAATAAAAACCGCCGAAATTGTACCTGTGGATACCTCCGTGAATGTACCTGTGGACTGTCCATAGGTACAGTTATACTGAATGTTCCTGTGGACAGTAAAATTAATATACAATATTTTTGTTTGTTTTAGTGCCTCGTAGTAAAGCTGGGAAAAATAGAGACAAGATATGCCTAGACACTCTGACTGCAGCTGTTTGGGAAGTAGAAAATGGAAGTTCAGTAAGGAAAGCCGCAGAGAAGTTTAAAATCCCAAAATCGACAATCTTTAAAAACATAAAATTAAATCACTGTCAAAATATTGGTGAAGAAGGCTTAGAACTCCTAAAAAATGATGTCAGGAGGATATTTAGCGATACTGAGGAGCAACAGATATATGATTACTTAAAAAAGCAGCATTACTACACACAGCATATTCTTCTGCTGACAATGGAGGCATTTTAAAATCCCATAATTATACTTGAGATTTTGCTAAGAATATTAGATTTCAAGAAGAAAAAAAGTAACTGTGATATGCAGAGCAACATATAATTACATGTTGTTTAATTGTATGTTGTTAATTACGTTATTCTAGAAGTTTATTCTGTTTAAAAGTATGTTGTTGATTAATGTCCGTAGGTACGTTACCGTCCATAGGTACGTTTTTGGAGTCCATAGGTACAGACAGTAGATGTACCTATGGACAAAATGAGTGTTTTTTTTAAAATGCTTCTATCCGCCATCTGCGGATAGCTAGCGTAGAAAACATATGTGGACTTTGAAGATTGTTTAATTGTGATTAAAACAAAATAAAGAATTCATTTATAATACGCGTAGTTTTTGTCTAACAACTGATTAAAAGTCAAATTCTGGAAAGTGTCCACAGGTTGAGCACTTGCCCCTACCTACAACAATTGCTGTTATTTAAAAATGTGAGATTTAAAGTAGGTCAGATTTGACTATTTTTTAACTTTTCCTACGCTTACACGCTTACACACAATTACCGAGCTGGATTCCAAATTTCATCCTTCTAGGTCATCTGAAAGTAGGTTAGGTTTAGGTACTCAACGATACAATTAAAAAAACAAAATTTTGTATGGGGACTCCCCCTATTTTTTAACTTTTTTTAATTTTTAGATTTTTTAGTATGCTTACACACAATTACCGAGCTGGATTCCAAATTTCATCCTTCTAGGTCATCTGGAAGTAGTTAGGTTTAGCTACTATATATATGTCAGTCAGTCAGTGAGTCAGTCAGTGCTAAAATTTACGACTTTTTGACCTTCATATCTTTATAACCGTTTGAGCTAGCTTCATGAAATTTGGGTTTCTAGATGTCCTTATGGATATAATATAACACACGTAGTTTTATGTGTTTACGTAAAAGAGGTTTTGAGTTATAGAAGGGTGAAAAGTGGCACCAAGTGGTTCGTGTAACATTACACTTGGCGCTGGCTAGCCAGTTTTACTTGAACTTGGCTTGACACGCTGCCGCGTGTCTAGATTAACAGAAAAATCCCTCTGAGATTAACCCTATCCCGTTATTTCCTAAAAATCATTATTTTTTTGTTATTGATAACTTAAATACCGTTTTGTTTTTCAGTAAGCAAAGTCAGTTTCATATTAACTATTTGAATGAAATCGACTTTACTATATAAAAAACAGAAGTGCTTGTAGTGTACTAATAATACCAATAATTTAGTGCTTTTCGCAGTAAAATATTCAGTAAAAGACTTGACGTAGATACTTGACTATGTGACAGGTGGGATGAGAAATTAGTAAAACGTGAATTTACACAATTATATGTACTTGTACAATGTGTGATTGTATCTAAAACTGTTTCTTCCTTCGTCTGAGATGAATAATTATACCGATATAAAAATACTGCGTAGATTCGCAGTGAGTTTTTTCTTAATAGGCATTTTATTACTGGGTTACATTTTTAGGTACTGGGTTTGATCAGCCATGATCAGCTACTTTTGATACAAGAGACATTACAAATGTGTTTACAATGTTAGTTCATAAGATTATTATTATAAGCCATAGACACTAACGAGTCGTGAATATCGTGGGTGATTCCAATATTGATCAACCTCTCGGCTAATATTTATGTCATCGACTTGGCATTTAGAATCAAATGTTTATGTAATGTTTATTTTCGGTCTTGACATTGACTGTTATCCTCTCAATAAATATTGCACGGCCATTAAAATATTCGTGTGTTGGTGTGAGTTAAGAGCTTCGCGATAATAATTATTTTTATTACAAAATTAGGAATTTAAATCTGCAAAATTATGAAATAAATAAATACTTCTGTATCTAGGACTAACCAATATTTAATTCCAGTATGTATATCTTATAATAAATTGAAACAAATGAGAATATTTCAAAAGCAATAAAATAGCGATTCATCTAAACGGACGAAATACTTAAGTTAAACACAACTTTGAGACTCCGTAATAACTATTAGTAATGATGATGACTAGACCGCTACACTTATCTCACAATTTTAAATATACACTTAATGAACTTTAAAACAGTTCTTAATTATAAGATCCTTAGGATGAAAATCAAACGTACGGCAGTTGAAGAGTTGCAAAGATAAATAAGAAATGAGATAAGTGCTGTGCTATGTTGTTAGAATTGGCAGCATGGTATTAGGCAGAGCAACTTCTAGGTTACAGTTTAGTTGAGACCACAAGGAAGCGGTCACGGACATTGTTAAAACATTAATAACCATGCAAGCCACTTGCCTGGTTATAAACACTAATCCAGACGTGTCACAGAGAAATATTAAATCCTTACGATGTTATGATACAATAAGATACTATGTACAGGGTGATTGATAATTCGACCTATACTTTGAAAGGGGTTATACTAGAGCTCATTTGCAATAAATTTAGCTCAGTAAACTAGGGGTCTAAATTTGATGGTTATCAAGTTATTTGAGTTTTACGTTTTTTTAGAAAAAGCCCGCTTTTCGGACTAAAAATGATAATTATGAAAAAAGTACTTCCATTTGGCTGGTATAAACTTTGTTTTCTAAAAGCCAATGAACCAATGACTACTTCAAATAAAAATTTGTGTCAACATTTCAGAATTATCTTAGAAATAAACGGTCATGAAAACCAAAGTCATAATTTTTTTTTTCGATTTTGTTACAACTGATGAGAATTACTTGAAAAAAATGTACGGCACTTGATGTAAAAACTACAGAAATAAGTTCCTCAATTAATAAGCTTTCCAAAAAAGTACAAATGTTGTCAACTTTTTCAAAAATCTTGAAAATAATAATAATAATTCCAGAGCAGGTAGCGGTTTCGCAAAAGGCGTACCTGGCCCGGAGCCGCGTTGTTTGTGTCACCTTTATTTTTCTGAGGGCTTCAATTGACCTGCCTCGGTATCTTATCTTACCTTATTAGGGGTGAGATCAGGGTAGATTGCGTTCAGGCATGTTCGTGACTAACCGAGGTTTAATTATCTTCATTCAGTAAGTGATCAATTATCTGCCTTCGACCTTCTTTCCAATTCAGACGTATCGTTGTTAACTTATTTATTTTACAAATGAAATGAATTATTGTTTATCAAAACAAAGAATAATAGCATGAACCTCGTATAATCCAACGAACTAACCGAGGCTAAATTATCTTCATTCAATAAGTAATCAATCAATTACTGTCAACCGTCTTTCCAATTGGACGTATCGTTGTTAACTAATTATTTTACAAATCATTAACTAACTAACCGAGGCTTGATTATTTTTTTCAGTAATGAGGTGACCAATTAGTTAATTATTGAAAGTAATAATGATACCTAATGACTGACAGAAATAAGCATACCGGACCTGAAGCCAGTCTGCTTACTTTGTGTTTCTTCATGCAGAAAGCACGATATTAATTTATTTACATCAAATGCTTGTTGGTAGGAATAAGATTGCAAAAGCAGTAAAATAACCAGTTTCTAAATAAAATTTTATTTTAAAATAATTAAATTATTACTAAACACAAAAAGAAGCACGCAGGGTAATGTTTCGCCATACGATAAATAAATAATTAAAATAAATTACAATTACAACTACAAATCTTGTTCGAATTGCCTGCCTCGGTTGCGAATGCAAGCACGAAGTCTTGTACGTACTTCACTGACTGTAACCCGCGTCGACAGACTTTCTTTAATAGTTTGGGCAGCTGCTACAATTTTTTCTCGTAAATCTTCTACATCACGAATTGGCCTGTCGTAGACTAATGCCTTCATGTGACCCCAAATGTAGAAGTCGCATGGAGTTAAGTCGAGACTTCTCGCTGGCCAAGGGATCGGACCACCTCGACCAATCCATTTTTCTGGATAATTCACATCCAACCAATGTCGCACACGCAGATAATAGTGAGCTGGGCAGCCATCGTGTTGATACACCATGGCTATCCTTCTGGCAAGCGGCACATCCTCCAGCAGCATAGGTAGTTCGTCCCTCAAAAAGTTCTCGTACGCGTCACCGGTTAATCGTGCCGGCAGAAAGAATGGCCCGATCAAATTGTCGTGCACAATACCCATCCAGACATTTAGTGAGAATCTGTGCTGGTGAGCTCCTTCTCTGGACCTCCGTGGGTTTTGATGTTTGGGGGCCCAAAAATGCAGATTGTGGTAGTTAGTTATTCCGTCGCGGTCGAAGTTGGACTCATCTGTCCACAAAATGTTCTTCAGGTACTCCGGGTCTTCGATGTCAGCATTCAACAAAAATCTGCAGAAATCGATTCTTCTTGCAGGATCTCCCTCCTCGATAGCGTGTACTGGAGTGTAGTGGTATGGATACTGCCGTGCTGAATGTAATGTGAACCAAACCTTCCACTGAGTTATCCCAAGCTGGTTAGCCACAATCCTTGTTGATGTAGTGCCATCCGCGCGGAAACACTCCAGGATTTGTTCCTCTTCAACCGGATCATGGACTGGAGGTCTTCCAGCATCAGCTTGACGACGTTGAACCGATCCAGTTTCTCGAATACGTCGATACGTCGCACCAAACACACTTACATCAGGTAAACGGCGGTTGGGGAAGCGTCGTTGATATTCTCTGCGAGCCGCAGCGGAGCCGCCATCACAAAACCCGTAACAGTACAGGATATCCGCGTATTCTTCATTTTGATAAGCAGCCATTTTTTTTAAGAAATTAGTACGTCCGAGTTGGAAAGAAGGTCAAAAGTAATTGATTGATCACTTACTGAATGAAGATAATTAAACCTCGGTTAGTCACGAACATGCCCGAACACGAACCGAACGCAATGTACCCATATCTCACCCCTAATTAGATAAGATAAGATACCGAGGCAGGTCAATTGAAGCTCTCAGAAAAATAAAGGTGACACAAACAACGCGGCTCCGGGCCAGGTACGCCTTTTGCGAAACCGCTACCTGCTCTGGAATTATTATTATTATTTTCAAGATTTTTGAAAAAGTTGACAACATTTGTACTTTTTTGGAAAGCTTATTAATTGAGGAACTTATTTCTGTAGTTTTTACATCAAGTGCCGTACATTTTTTTCAAGTAATTCTCATCAGTTGTAACAAAATCGAAAAAAAAAATTATGACTTTGGTTTTTATGACCGTTTATTTCTAAGATAATTCTGAAATTTTGACACAGATTTTTATTTGAAGTAGTCATTGGTTCATTGGCTTTTAGAAAACAAAGTTTATACCAGCCAAATGGAAGTACTTTTTTCATAATTATCACTTTTAGTCCGAAAGGCGGGTTTTTTCTAAAAAAACGTAAAACTTAAATAACTTGATAACTATCAAATTTAGACCCCTAGTTTACTGGGCTAAATTTATTGCAAATGAGCTCTAGTATAACCCCCTTCAAGGTATAGGTCGAATTATCAATCACCCTGTATAATTATGTTAAGATACTTTGTATGTATTTGTAAACAATACTTCATAGTTAGATATTTTCTATCTTATTCGTAGTGGTGTTATGATATAATATTTAGGCAGGGCCAAACATCTCTCTGTAAGAGAAGCCTCGATTGAGAAAATATTATAATTTTTAATGTTTTCTAATTTTGGGATATTAGCTTGTTTTTTGCATTCAATTGTATAATGGCAAATAGAGTTATAATTTTGCTCTCTAAAATCCGACATTAGGGATCATTCAACAATTACGTGATCACCGGAGGGGGGGGGGGGGTCGGGTGCTTGTATATACATTGGATTATTTGGGGGAGGGGGGGGGGGGGAGCATCCATGATTACGTCATCATTTTATAACTTGTTAGCTAAAGAAATTTTCTAAAAAATTAAAAAGGTGTAGAACTAGCTAGAAATACTTTTAATTAGAAAAGTAATCAAATTACTTTAGTCATCCATCAGAGAACATTATTGTAAAGCCAATTTAAATTTGAATTTTTCATCCTTAGATGGGTCCTTTCTGTATGACTGGATTAGCTTTATTTCTGTGATTCTTTCACATTTTTTTTTCGATTCGCTTCGTCTCCCCACTCTAACACGAGTACATAACTATAACTCTATTTACCATGTGTGATGTGCCACCAAAGTTTAATTATTAAAATAAAAATATTATATGGTACTTAATTGTTACACCTTTAAAAAGTTTAATTATGTTGATTTTTTTGTATTTGAGTACTATAGTACGTAAAAATATAAAATAATTTCAGCAAAAAATATGGTTTAATTTCTTCTGTGTCCTATATTCTCCGCTAGGCAATAGTGCCGAATATTCGGCATTTTTTGCCGACTAGTCGCCGACTAATCGGCCGACTACAAATGATGCCGAATAGTCGGTGTTCCCGACTAGTCGGCCCATCTCTAGTTCTTACCTTTTGCATTTTGCCAAATGACACACCCTCTTTCCAAATGTAGGTAAAATTTAAGACCCATAGAAACATGACATACGTGTCAGTGCTAATAAACAGCAAACATTTTAAGCACGGACGAAGATTACGTAATCAAGGCGAGGGGGGGGGGGGTTAAGACAAAAGATTACGCTGTGATCACATAGGGGGGGGGGGGGGTTAAAAAAACGGCCAAAAATGATCACGTAATTGTTGAACGATCCCTTACTAGGTACATTACAATGTTGGACAAGAGAACGGTACAGAGAAAAATACATTTTTCTGCCCTCCGGCCGGCAAGCGTCACCTTGCCGATTTCAAGATGCCGCTTTCTGGCTCCGTCGAACAGAAAAATAGTATACAAACCTTGGCCAGTAAATAAGAAAGCCTCAGATCACATGTTTGTCCTCCTCGGCATGAGATCTGAGGCATTTCTTACTCTACTGGCCTCGGTATGTAATGTACTATTCCGTCGCTAATTTGTTTTTTGGACTTATTGCTTGCCGAAGTACCTATTATAAATATTTGCTACCATGGACTGCAGTTACTTTGATTCACGGGGTAACATTACAAATACTATCCATTTTTATACACGAAAACCTTTAATCATAAACGCGTTTAAAAAGTATTTTTATATTAGGTATCCAACCCTAATAATAAATTGTTATGAACGCGTTCAGAAACCAACGTTTTATAGTTGAAAAATCGGTATAAATGTTACCTAGGTGAATCAGAGTACTAGCTCTATTGTCAATTACATTATAATAAATACTACCTATTTCACAAAGATTCGCATTTATAAAATCCGATCCCCGATTTTCATAACATTCTAAGACAAAATTCGAGGTAAGATACCTTGGCACAATTTAAGACGATCGTTGACGTCAGAAATCGATGATCTCAGCTTACAAAAAGCGAGAACTCCGACCCGCTAATTAACTATTCACTTCTATTACAAAAGATTACAAAATGGAAATGTGATGAGAAATTTTCTAACTTGAGGGATACCTAAGTGATTCATTTATACGATATTGCTTAGAAAGGTAATGTTTACACTATTTTGTTTATTTTATACTGATAAGTCTTTCGTGACGTGATTTGGATTTGTTTGGTAATATAGCTTTATTTAATACTTGATAGGTTTCCACTAATATAAACGAAAATAATGACGTAAACTCAACCTTGCTGATAGTTTTTATACTGATGTCGTTATCTGATACATTACATTTGATGTGCAATTATGAAATAAAAATAAAATACATAATTTTAAAAATGTTACTTATACATATTTAAATCGAGATATGTGTTAGCAGGATAGGTTATATTATATTACCCATAATGAAATTTTCATTTGGTTTAAATAGGGATTGAATTGAAATTTGGTTCATATGTAGGTAGGTATCTACATACCATGACTAATTGACAATGCAACAAAGCCTCATTATGCTATTTATAAATAAAATGCTAGTGCTACTAAATGAATGACGAGTTGACGATTTAAATAAACTATTAAGAAACATTCTCCGACTCTAGCGCTTGCTAGTAATCATATCATATGTCACGTGACGTGTCACGATGATGTCACAAGTAACACATACGAGTACATGAATGGAGTTCCTAGGAACGCAATAAAAGATGAAGAAATTGAAAGTATCTATGCAAAATCATGACATTTATCCATCGTATTAAAAATATCAAGAAAGGCTGAAAATATCGTTAGTAAAGCCAAATCATACTGTCATAGTAAAAATTTATGCTAAATGTTGATTGTCAATTTTTGGAAATAAAAGACTGTGCCCGAGGATCAGTTTTGATAATTATAGGTATTCAAATTTATATCGGTAACCGATAACTCAAGATTGATAAGTTGTACGTTTTTTTTTCCATAAACGAACGTAACATTACCGCCTAAATTGCAGACACAGAATAATATTTTAACTGGACATTACGTTAATTGAGAATATTAGACCGAATCGTTTTTACATCTATTTGCCATTGAAAACATTCCGCACTGACGTATTACTTCCTGGTATTTTTACAAACAATAACGTAACCATTAACCACATTGAACTTAAAATGAACTAACAATGTATGTAGTAAACGTATAAGATATGATTGTTTTACACCTGTTTTTATCTGTATATACTTGTGTAATTATGAGCCGTATATCGATGAAAATAGAGTTTAAAATTATACCCGTATATACATTGTCAGATGTCGTGTGTATAATAAGTTGTTCCATCGGGGGCAAGGTTATATTGATGACACATTCCAAACAGTAAACGTGCAATTTACTGAATTCAATTATCATACATATACATATAATTATCTTATTAGGTTGTAATAGTACATTGTGTATCAAGGGCGGTAAGTAAGGAATTACAAACGAGGGTTTGTTACAAGCCCGAGGCGAAGCCAAGGGCTTTAACAACACGAGTTTGTAATTCCTTTACCGCCCGTGGCACACACAATGTTTTTCATCACACTTGTGAGGAAATCTCAGTGAAAATCTAAAGAAAATAACCTTACTTAACCTAAATAAAATGTTAAAACTGACATTGATATTAGTGACATATCCATAGACAATGCGAATGTCAAATCACGTTCGGAAACCATAGCGGTAAAGACCTAAAACGGTTGCATTTATATTTGCAAAATACTGAAATACACTATTTAAACATTTAATTAAATATTACCGAAATATGTGTTTACATGTATATACAATAACAGTTCTCTTTAAATAAATATTTCAGTGATAAAAGTTAAAAAAGTAAGGTGGCGTTTCCTTTGAACATGACAAATAAGAGTAAATCAGAACCAGCGTATTCAAATTAAAAAAGAAACCATTACGCCCTAGGGCGTAATAGGTCATTTACGGCCCGCAGAACCTGCGTGTAATAACACCATTTTCGAGCAAGTGTGATGAAAATTAATATTAACCATAGTACGAATATTGTAACTAATGTCCTGGGTCAACTGGTTATTAATTTAGCAAAATTTATTGACATGTTAGAAAGCTTATTTGATAATGACATGGATACGGTAAACAGGTTGAAAGAGACCATCATCACTACTTACAAAAAAGGCGTATTCATGAATAAACGCAGTAAGCATGCAGGATCTCCATATGCACTTACGTTCCGACATTTTTAAATTAGCGACGATATATGTATATTTATAGAGATTACTTTATAACAGTAGCTCAAGAATCACATAAGGCAGGTTTTGTCGACATAAAATCTTACGATTACAAAGTTTCAAAAGTTATACGTCTGACTCCTACATACCACTGAATGATGTATCATTAAATGATGATATTGATGATACGTATCGTTACGCTCGATATGGTTTCCAAAAGTGGCCTCACCGACAATATTGATTTTCTACTTGTATTACTACTTACCAATATTACATTGTGTATCTAGGGCGGTAAGCAAGGAATTACAAACGAGTGTTTGTTATAAGCCCGAGGTGAAACCTCTCGGTGAGGCTTTAATAACACGAGTTTGTAATTCCTTTACCGCCCGTGGCACACACAATGTTCTTCATCACACTTGTGAGGATATCTTAAATAAAATAACCTTACTAATCGTCCCAGTATGACAAGAAAATATTAAAACGGAAAGTGACATTAGTGACATATACATGTCCATAGACAATGCGAATGTCAAGTCAGGTTCGGAAACAATAGCGGTAAAGACCTAAAACGGCCCTTTTAGTTGATTTTATATTTGCAAAATACTGAAATACACTATTTAAACATTTAATTAATGTTACCGAAATATGTGTTTACATGTATTAGCAATAACAGTTATCTTGAAATAAATATTTCAGTGATAAAAGTAAAAAAAGTAAGTTGGCGTTTCCTTTGAACATGACAAATAAGATTAAAACAGAACCAGCGTTTCAAATTTAAAAAGGAAACCATTACGCCCTAGGTCATTTATGGCCCGCAGAACTTACGTGTAATGACACCATTTTCGAGCAAGTGTGATGAAATAGTACATTGTGCACCGAGGGTAGTAAGAAGGGGATTACTAACGAGAGTCTATTAAGAGCCCGACGCCGTAGGCGGAGGGCTTTTAATGACTCGAGTTTGTAATCCCCTTACTGCCCGTGGTACACACAATGTTTTTCATCACATTTGCGAGGAAAAAAAATAAAACATAAAAATCAAATAAACTAAACGCACCCGCTAAGAGACAACTTCAGCTGTCAACATTTTTCAATATAGTCTTCCACAGATAATGCTAAGAACTGCGTTTAGTTTTTAAACTTGACAGGCAATGCCGCCAGATTGTACCGATTTTCAAAATAAAATTTTAAACTAAATTAATTTAATTGCATTAAAATAATTGCAAAAATTACTGAAATAATAGTAAAATATACCATATAAGTTTTATATACTCTAAAATTGGTTTTGTCGCCAAGTTTTGAAGATGTGAAATAAACCTTGGCTGATTTGAAACCTCCTTAGTCTGAAGTGACGTACGGGTTGGTTCTATATTTTAAAACTAAACTCATAACTCCCACGGGAGTTATAGATTTTCATACAGTTTTTCCTCCCGTGGGAGTTATAGATTTTTATAACCCACGGGAGGTAAATCGGCTCGAGCTGGTCTATAAGCCCGCGTGTTATAACACCCTTTACGAGCAAGTGTGATGAAAAATACATTTTCATCACACTTGCTCGTAAAGGGTGTTATAACACGCGCGCTTATAGACCAACTCGAGCCGATTTACCCCCCGTGGGCTACAAATATCTATAACTCCCACGGGAGGAAAAACTGTATGAAAATCTATAACTCCCTCGGGAGTTATGAGTTTAGTTTTAAAAGTCGTACGTCATTTCAGACTAAGGAGGTTTCGAATCAGCCAAGGCTATTTCACATCTTCAAAACTTGGCTACAAAACCAATTTTAGTGTAAATAAAACTTATATGGTATATTTTACTATTATTTCCGTAGTTTTTGCGATTATTTTAATGCAATTAAATTAATTTAGTTTAAAATTTTATTTTGAAAATCGGTACAATCTGGCGACATTGCCTGTCAAGTTTAAAAACTAAACGCAGTTCTTAGCATTATCTGTGGAAGACTATATTGAAAAAGTTGACAGTTGAAGTTGTTTCTTAGCGGGTGCGTTTAGTTTATTTCATTTTTATGTTTTATTTTTTTTTTCCTCGCAAATGTGATGAAAAACATTGTGTGTATCACGGGCAGTAAGAAGATTACAAACTCGAGTCATTAAAAGCCCTCCGCCTACGGCGTCGGGCTTCTAATAGACTCTCGTTAGTAATCCCCTTCTTACTACCCTCGGTGCACAATGTAGGTACTATTTCTTAAATGTTGGTTCTTCGTGAATCATGAATGCGTTCACGTTTTTCGTGAATAACGTTCGTTTTTGGTCGCATGATGAACTAACACTCAAAGTTCAAGCTCAATTTAAACAAAATAAAATATTAAAGTTTATAAAGTATAAATAATGGCATAGAATAGTTTGTAAAATAATTTAATTATAAAACTGTGAAACTTTTTCAATTATTGGAAATTCAGGTTCGTTGTACCGTATAGTCAGTTACAACATTTTGCTCTTTTTGCTGTAAGTGCACTTAGGTTACCGTACTTTTCTAATAGCCTTGTTTCGCGAGGTAATTAAGGATGGCCACGGGGTATTCGCCAATACGACTCAAGATTAATTATTATGAATATCTACTCGTTAGTTTCTCGTACTGTAATGAGATTTTAAACGACCTCCATTACGACACTTTAACGTTTCACGGTTTGTGTTTTTGTTTTATTTAAACATAAAAGATTCCGACGAATTAAGATTTTCCTCCTTTTTTAAGTCCGTTAAAAAGTGGCAACATTAAGGATTGTGTCTGTAGTAGCGAATTTAGTGAGCATATAACTTTATACTAGATATTTGCTTATTAATTAAATTAAATACCATATTTGGTAACAGCGTTTAGCATGGTTTCGATTGAACCGACTTGTTTTTGATTGGTTACTTGAGTCATGTAAAGTTATAATGAGGTACACTATAATTTCAAAAGCCTTAATTGAATCGTCGAAAGTAGATTCAATTGATATAATGGATTGTTTTTCTCATGTCCCTTACCTCAATTTTATGTATGTTCGATGTATATAAGTGACATATACAGGCGAGTACAATCCAAAATATTACACCGACAATCATTTCACTGCGTTAATGTTCACTCAAATACCATTATCATTAAGCATAGCATAGCTACGTAGAATTAGAACATACAATAAAATTATAAGTTCTATACATGTAGTGATAATAGTGGTTATTGCTAAAGCATTCCACCGCAAGTTCGCCCAAAGCTCTCCACAATGAAAGCGTATGTCGACATGTACAAGCACTCGTATGTGCAAGTAGCAGTAGGTTAGTTCAGAGACCCGTCGTCAATCTCATACCTGGGTCGATTACGTTTCGACCGCGGCGGTTATTTTCATTCGTGTTAAAAATATAGCAACAAGCGGTTACTTTTATTATAAACTATAAACGGTATCGCAGCCTCACACGATTTAGTCAGAAGTTGTCGTCATTCTATAAGGACGAACCGATAAGGGTGAAAAATGATCACTTAGATAATTGTTTTATATATGGCTGTATTTATTGACATTGGAATTTTGTTGAATTATGACTCTTTTGGCGATTATAATATGAAAAAATGTAAATAAATTGCTAGGTATGTGTAATTAATTTATAATACCTATACTTTACATTGTGAAATAAATATATCTAATCAATAGTACATCATGATGGACGACATCAAAGTCAAAGGGTACCTAGTAGTAGGGTGGCGTACCGACATAATTTTACCTCCGAGTACGAACTGTTATTACGAGTCCACGGGTCAAATTATATTTGAGACAGGCTTGACAGCGAGATTTTAAATTACCCTACAGATGCGCGTTATCAGCACTCGCCCGCATTCCTCGGGTTGATTGATAACTACATATGGTTATGTAATATTTGTAACGCATATGGTTAATTGGCGTAAGTGGCAAGGATTCTGTAATTAGGACCAAAATAGAATTAAGAACACGTTACGTCTAGGGACTCTAGGGAGTACAGAACCGGGAAATTTTATTATGAGAGAAGCGGGAATTCCCGGTCCTGCCATACTAAAATTTCCCGGTTCCGCACACCATAGCCGTGTCGTGGCTCGATGTGACATGTGACACATGTTACGTTAGCTGTGTTGTGTAGTTGTGACCTTTTGGCCCTGGTATAAATTTGACTTGTATCCCTTTTCACTAGATCCACAGATTTGTAATTTAATGAATTTGCTATGCGAAGTTCGATTAAATAATGCTGTTTTTTACTTCTTCCCAACATTTAATGAGAGAAAATAAAACCGGCCAAGAACCAGTCAGGTTCACACACGAAGGGTTCCGTACAGCCACAGGTTTAGGTTAGGGTAGGTTAGGTTAAATTAGGTTTAGGCGCACAAAAACAGGTTTCTTGTATGGGGACCCCCTTTTATTTCCAATTTTATTATTTGTTGTTATAGCGGCTATAGAAATCTCTTCCTATTACGGTTTAAAAGATACAGCCATGTGACAGACGGACAAACGGAAAGACGGACAGCGGAGTCTTAGCAATAGGGTTCCGTTGGCACTCTTTGGGTACGGAACCCTAAAAAGATCTTCTATAATTATAATTATCTACAAAGCGTACGTGAGTGAGACAGATAAAATTATTACCTCAGCATTGCGCTGCATTGTTACTCGCACTTATCTAACTCCTCTGAGGTCATTCACCTCTAATTAGATAATGTTTCAATTAAGTTTATATATTTTTTCACTAATTAGGCTCATATGGACTTCCTACTTAAGGTTAAGTTATTATTTAAAACGAATGTTTATGTAATTTACTTCAAAAGTGAAACGTTTTTATCGCTAAGCACATTTACATTCGCAGTAGGAGGGCAATTAATGTAAATAAGTAATATAATTATATCTAAGAAAGAACATACTTAGGCTGACCAACAGGGCGTGTGATATGTGTAGTGCAGTGTGTAATCTCCAAGTCAAAAGCTGGGAAAAGGCTGCGCATAAGCGGGACAAGTGGAACTTTCATTTCGGAGGGCAAGATCCATTTTGAGTCACAGAACCAAAGCAGTTATTTATTACTCACACCGGAAAAGTATCAAAATTTTCCTCCTTTTGCGATATTTTTCTAATTAGCGAACTCATAAGCATCATGTTTTGAACCATATACAAGGTGAAATGTTAATGGTTGTTTTCCGCTTAAGGCGAGGTAAGACGAGAATCGGGCGCGGAAGCCTAGTTTCCAAATCATTTTTAGAGCACTTATTTGACTCGTAGGTCACTGTAAAACATATATAATAATATTCAGAACTGTATCTAGGGCTTCCTCTCACTTAGAACACGATAGCGAACACTTCGCTCGATAGAAAAGTAGCGCGAAAACACTATAAAATAAAGTATTTTTTTCATTTTGTTCATTAACAGTTACCTTTTTTGACAAAATTAATACCTGACAATCATGATTTCACAGTCATGCAGGGCATCCTCTCATGTTTGGGTTGATAACGTATACTTTTATGTTAGAAATCGAAGATAATCTGCAATAATCTGCATTCCGCCCGATCCTAGTTGTATGTGAAATGCGAGCCAGGTCCTACCGGGCCTTAAGGGCATGTTCAGTATCGTGTTCTGATTAGGAAAAAGAAGAAAAAAAATTTTTTTGACGTAAAAGAAAATTGTCTTTTATATGGAGGGGGTCTAATTTAAACGACCTGCTCCACGCTCCAAAGAAAATATTTTTTTTCTCTTTAAATTTTTTTTTTCCACTTTTTCCTAATCTGAACACGATACTGAACATGCTCTTAAACGGAAAACAGCCATTAAAATTTTACCTTGGATGAAATAAACAGAAAGTTATCGAACAATAATTATTTTTTCGAATCATAAACTTGAATATTTTGTATATGTCAACACTTACCGTTGATTCTTCCCGAGGTCGATTAAGAAGATCCTTAAGAAAATTTCCAAAACAGCAACCTTAAGAAGTTTCACAAAACCAAATTAGGGTTTCCCTAACAAACGATAATCTAGCGATTGGCTCGCTGTGAATTTAATCAGGGTTGCCAACTTCAGTTGGAAAGTTTGCGCATTAAATTTCTGACGAAATTCTCGGACTCTCTAAACTTTGAAAATGTAAATAAGTCCGACCCTGTTTGTTTGATCAAACATGTATGTGAAAACGTTTATGCTATGCTCCGTTTCTGAGTGAAATGGTAAAACATAATAAACATTTAATTAGTCCGTCGTAGTGAAACAAAAACTTGAAGTTCCTAACAGCAATAGTTATTGCCTTACCTGATTTACAAAGTTACTGAATTAATTTTACTATTGAACGAAAGTATTTTAGATCGCATCCCGTATTTACCTTCATTACATACGTTCAACTGTCATAACGTATGTAAAGCACCATTTTCCACAAATTATTAAGCAAAACAATATACGAAAATGGAATTCACAGCATATTCTTCAACTCCAATGGACACGCATTAAAGTAAATGGGATCAAAATGGTTAACATTTTATCCTCAACCTAATCACTGCGTATGAAGATACAGATTGGTTTAATTTTTTTCTTGGACTTACATCATTTTTCATAGATCCGCACATGATTCACCTCTAACTCAACTCGGGCGCAGCGCGAGAAGTAAACAATCCTTATGCCATAAACGCGGAGACAGTTATGGCGCCCTTCTGAGCCCTACATGGACGCAAAGTCCCCGCCGATGTGGGACACTTCATTGTACTGCAACCTAGTTGCATATCGACTGCACGGACCCCGATCTGGAGGTGAAAATATGTATTTTCGTGCTGTGTTTGCGTTCAGTTGAGGAATGGTTTTCACTAACACCACAAACGTTTAGTTTGATGATCTAGATTACTTTAATATTTTTAGAACAAACCTTTCTATCAGTCAACTAGTAGTTCAAATAAAAAAGACTTATGAAGTCGAATAGCGCGAAAGAATCGATCGTACAGAGAAGTTTTTGTTCATATATTCCGATTAATTTGAGGTATGCTGCCATTGTAAGCTTTATTCCGCATTAGAGATGTAGTAATATTAGTATTCTATGCTCTGAGAGTAATATTATTAGAGTGTCATCCAATCACAGGTATCACTAGTATTGGAAACTAATCTGTCAAATCAGAACCCAGCCTATGATTCCAGCATAGATGTAGTAATATTAGTATTCTATGCTCTGAGAGTAATATTATTAGAGTGTCATCCAATCACAGGTATCACTAGTATTGGAAACTAATCTGTCAAATCAGAACCCAGCCTATGATTCCAGCATACATGCCCTCCTAAACTCTCAAAGCACAGTGTATCCGAATAATAAAAAAAGTAATAAATCCTTTACAGAATATTATAATACAGAATATATAATAAATACACTAAAAAAGTTCAACAATACCTGACAGATTATACACATTAAAATAAATTACTAAATATAAATATCTATCTATCTTCGTATCTATTAGTTTATATATAAATATATATAAATTGCTAACAAATTATGTACCAATATTTTTAGGGCTGATAGTACTAAGGTTTCTGAGTTTATGTATGTATAAAACAATAAACGAATTATGTATGTTTTATGGACAAAATTAGGGAAGTAAGTTTACTACGTAAAGCACCCTGTTAATGAGGGAAACAATAATCAGTGATTAAGACCTTTTGATTATCTTATGGTTACTAATTTTTCAATATGAATGAACTGGACACTTAACAGAAAAGGACGTCCACTTGACAGAAAATTTTCTTGTCAGTTAAATTAACAGTATGATTAAGTTTAGAAAGAATTTTAATTCATTTATTTTGTTCGGTGAACGAAAACCAGAAAATTATATGAAAAGTTTTTTAATTTCTAGTTAATGTTTATTATAACGTAAAGTATCTTCTCTTAAAATATCTATAACTAATTTGTTAGCACCTTATATATTGCTGATTTCGTCTCAGCATGCCCTGCAATGACTTCGGCTTATATTGAAACAAAGTAAGAATAAAACGCCTAGATCTTTTTTGTAAAACCAGCGTAAAAAACTTCAGTTTGCCCGGATTCCTAGCGAGGACCTGCTGTAATAATGAACAGAATAATACTTAAAAAAATGGTTTATAAGGCTCAAAAGCTAATGTGAATTTACTGATTCGGGGTGAAATAATCCTATCTAGCTACGCACGCGTACTTTTGTAGTTAAGTTAAGAAAATGATCGACATGCTTATTTACATAGCTCTAAATTAATTGCACCTTATCTAATATTGCCCTAAATACCTGAAAAAAACCGGAATGAAGCAGTACAAAAATCAGATACAAGATCAAACAGACACAGGTATTTCTGGTTAGTTTGTCTGATAATCTAATTATACGTTAAAATTAGCATCATAGACAAAGTAAAGTCCTAAATAAGACTTCATCAGATAGAATGTTTGACACTCAAATCCTACAGCTACATAATCAAATGGCAATTTTTAACAAAATCCTCTCCACTTGCTGCCCTTAAGTCGCTAAACGAGCACTCAAACATTCTGTTCTCGCATCACGGACTGTACCTTGGCATATATTTGCCAACGTTTTACGAAGTACTCATTTGAATTTGAAATCGACAAACAAATCGATTCGTCGCAATGGCATCTATGCAAAAAACATTTGCGAAAATGTTCCCGAACACATGTTAAACGATTTTGCACTTTAAGGGGTTGTATTAAGATAGAGGTTGGGACCAAATAATATCACTGGTTAGTGCTTTGTGGTTTTACAAGTGAAGTTAAATGTGCATATTAAATGGACACGTTATGTCATTGTTTTACCCTTTGGCTGAATATTGTAGCACACAGTACAGCTAAAATTGGCTTTTTCTTTTTCTTTGCCATAAATGATAATAAATGTACATTAAGTGTGTCTTAGAAATATTGTTTAAAACTAGATGTATTTTTAGCTTTATAATAACATAAAGTTGAATGGTAATTTATTTTTGATAATTGCATTTTCATGTATTATTGAGAACTATTTTCACTTGGAGCCAGGGACCGGAAAACAGCTTCGTTCGCTTAAGCTCTTCCTAGGGCTTAAGCCGTCTGATTGTTAATCGTTTGTTTCGGTTAACAACTGATTGAATTAACTCATAAACAGGTTAAGCCGGTGACCGAGTTAAGCGTAGCCGACCAAACATGTTTTAAAACAGGTTATTTTTTAAGAGGTTCTGAAGTTGTTTTGAAGGGGTTATTAACAGGTTAAAAAGGGGTTTTTGAAGCAGTTGTTATTTTGTTTAGTGTGTGTTCCCGGTATAAGACACGTTTCGCTTAGCTGTGCATTGTCCACGAAGAGAACTATGAAATTGTCGGTGGAATATCGGTTTGGTTTAGTGATCCGAAGGACTCGAGCCTTTTATTTTAGTCCGAAATGTTTAGCCTCGCAGCCCTTTTTTAGAGCTGGGCTGATAGAAAAGGCTTAGTAGAGTTCGTGAATTTAATAAGGCTCGAGTCTTAAAAAAGGCTCAAATATTATAGGCACACATATAGCGATTTAGGTATTTTTCATAGTTTCTCGAGCATTTCTTATCAGAAATGAGTTTCTAGAGTTAACCAACTTCAAAACAAAGAGAAAACTTTATGTAGGTTTGTTCTTCGATTACTTACTTTATACAAGCTATCCCCTGAATAAATGATTTAAGTACTTACTTGAAGACGGCTAGACCGATTTAGAAAATTCTTTTTTTGTTTGAAAGGGTCAGAGGTGGTCCCATTGCAACCAAATCAGGATCTGATGATGGAATCTTGGAGAAATCGAAGGAACTCTTCAAATATTATAGGCACACATGTAGCGATTTTGGTATTTTTCATAGTTTCTCGAGCATTTCTTATTAGAAATTAGTTTCTACAGTTAACCGATTTCAAAACAAAGAGAAAATTTTATGTAGGTTTGTTCTTCGATTACTTGAAGACGGCTAGACCGATTTAGAAAATTCTTTTTTTGTTTGAAAGGGTAAACGTCAGAGGTAGTTCCATTGCAACCAAATCACGAGCTGATGATGGGATCTTACAGTTATTAGGGGAACTTTTAATAGTATATTACATAACTAGGGCTTTCTTTATTACCTCCCGTGTTGTGTACATCATTTTATGTCTACACTTGGCCAGAAAGCGACTTTTTCCGAACGCGTAGCTTATTAAGGTAATTATTAAGTCTATTAAGAGCTGAAGCCTTTTATATCCTCGAGCCTTTTTAAAGACCTAAGGCCTTATTAATTCTTAACATTTATGAATGTAGTCGCAGTCTGGGCCTGCGCACGATGGGAATATTGGGAATCTCAACTAATTTGTTGTTAATTAATTCATAAATAATGCGAAAGTAATTCTGTCTGGCTGTGTATCTGTCTGCCTGTTTGTTTCCTTTTCACGTTTAAATCGTAATCGTGTAACTAACAAAAATATGGATTCAAATCTGAAATAAACATTATTCATTAATTAATTCATTCATTCATTCAAATCGCGGGACCGATTGTGATGATTTTGATGAAATGTTTTATGCAATGAACCCCCGGTCGGTCAGTTATATCTTCATTATCATTATTTTTTATTTTCATTCAACATCATCATCATCATTTTTATTCTCATTTATAATCATCACCATCGTTTTCGTTCTCATTCATCATCATCATCATTATTAGTCTCATTAATCATCATCATTATCATTTTTATTCACGTTGATTACCATCATCATCATCATCATCATCATCATCATCATCATCATCATTTTTATTCTGATTAATAATTATCATCAACATTTTTATTCTCATTAATCATCATCATCGTCATTTTAAGTCTCATTTATCATCATCATCATAATCATCATTTTTATAATCATGAATCATCATCATGATTATCATAATTATAATTATTCTCATTGATCATCATCATCATCATACTTATTCTCATTCATCATCATCATCATAATCATCATCATCATGTTTATAATCATGCATCATCATCATGACTATCATAATTATTTTCAATCTCATTGATCATCATCATCATCATCATCATCATCATCATTATCAATTTTATTCTCATTGATCATTCTCACCATCGTTTTCATTCTCATTCATGGGTTAGTTAGGGTCATAAGGACTAGGTTGTAGAATGACCATGTCGGCAAAACGTCGTAGTTGTATAATACCTTAGTAAACACAATTAGTAGAGTTAGTTAGCCGCATCATTGTGCGCATCGGGTTACAATCATTAAATTTTTACCACAGGTAGAGTGTACCGCGGTGACTATTTTTCGATGTGGAGGGAAGTCAGATTCGTCCCCTGTGCGCGGGGAGAACGGGATAAATGGGCCAAATACACCTCTTTCATTTTTTTTTTCACTGATCAGTTAAGGCTACTAGGGCTTGTGTGGTATCGTTTTCGTGTAAAACAAATCCCATCAAAAACATTCTGTAAAAAAACTAGCCAAGTCTCGATGGAGTTGCTTGTTTATCTCTAAAAAGTAATGAAATCTAGACAAAGTCGTGCCAAAGTCAGTACCGGGGGGGTATCAACAGAACTCGATTTCCACCGACTTGCCTATTATTTAACCATGGAGGAACACATTTTATAGATCTAATCGCATAGCGCCGCAATAATATTGGAGCAACGTTAATAATAGCGTAAGCGCCAACCGTCATAAGGTACCTTTTGATTTGGATCGTCACATTTTATGGAGCCGCGTGGTGGGCACTGCGAGCTTATGTTTATTTCTAGTATTAATATTATGTATGTCACAGTTCTTCTTAAACTTCATGATATTCTTACCTATGTACATACATAATATTGTCATAGATGTATTGATTGACAATGCAATGCGTTACATTAATGTCCTTAAACTTATCTCTAAGTGAGTCTCGATAATTCATCTTTTATATCGCTCGCTCGAATAGCCCTCTTCTGCAGAACAAATATAGTATTAAGCTCTGAAGCACTAGCACTGCCCCACAGTAGAATTCCATACGACATAATACAAAGGACTATTTACATGGTTATACATATAAATATGAACCAAATAAGGCTTAAAAGATACATTTAAACCCACCCACTAACGTATAAAGAATGTTCTACGGCCAAGTCACACAACATTAACTATAATAATAAAGAAAGCGCAGTAAGAAACCTTAGATTTGGCAAATTTCATTACTTTTAGGGTTCCGTACCAAAATGGTAAAAAAGGAACCCTTATGGTGCGACTCTGTCTGTCTGTCTGTATGTCTGTCCGTCTGTCACAGCAAGATATCTCAGGATCTACTGATCCTATCGACTTGAAATTTGCAATAGTGTTAAAAGTCGCAAACTCGACCCTATTGCATAGAAAAAAAATCTTATACCTTTTTTACTTTTTTTTAAAGGGGTCCGAAATGGGATGTGGAAAAACAAAAGTAGAGCTATTATATCGAATGGGATATCCAATGAAAGGGCTTAATTTGTAGATTCCAAAACTATTTTTAATTATTTTTTTAATTTTTTACTTTTTGATTTATGACCAAAAACGTTCAAAAAAATACCATTCCCCCCCTATTATCTTCGAAGTTACTGAACAGAAAAATCTGTAATAATTACCAATTATTAATATCATCCTAAAGATTACAGGAAAAATAAAACGGTTTTCCTAAAATGCATCGTTTTTTAGAAATTTTCAAAAATCGTAGAGTTTTTTACAGAATGTTTTTGGTGGGATCTCTTTTACACGAAAACGATACCACACAAGCGCTAGTAGCCTAAAGTGATTCGTGAAAAAAAAAAAACGAAAAAATGGTGTACTTGGTCACATTCACCCCGCTCTCTCCACGCACAGAGAACGAATCTGACTTCCCTCCATATCGAAAAATAATCACCGAAAAACACTCTATCTGTAGTAGAAATTTCATGGTTGTAATCTCATGCGCACAATTATGTGACTTAGTAACTCTACTACCGGTAGCTTAAGCCCCGTCTCTCTGCTGACGGCACCCTAGGTTAGGTTTTTTTATGGTGTGTTATTGTCAAAATATTATTTATTTTTATTGTTAAAGATTATTTACATGGTAACACATGAAAATTTTTACCTTATAGGACCCCAGAAAACAATTTGATGTAATATTGTGTACCGAGGGCCCAACATGTATATATATTTTTTTAAATAGATTAACTGTGCTATTTTTTAAAATGGTAAATGTCAAAAAATTCAAACAAATATTATTATCTGAATTAAAAAAAATGTTGTGGTTTTTACTTTTTCGACGATTTTCAGCTATTTTTATATGAAACTATACCTAAATAATGTAAAAAATGAATTTCTGATATCTGGAGGCACGGCAGTGCCCCCGCCAAGTCGAGCAAAACAAAGGCACGGCCGTACCATCCTTTTCTCGAAGCCATTCAGGCCATTTTCAGCCTCCCGTAATATTGTACTGGCTAAAGCTAGAACCCTGAAATTTCAGGGATATACACACAATATAGGCACAATAAGACTTATATATATTCTCAATATCATTCAATTTGAACGTGCAGTTTAAGAACATGTCAAATTTCCTTAGTTTTGTCACTGATTCATTCACTGACTGACTGATGATCATCATAATTCTAAGATACTTCTAGCAGACCTACAAGCTCCAAATTTTACATATAGTTAGTTTTTAGCCTATCAAGTCCTTAAAAACCTAAATATGTTGTAATCTCAGTCACAACTGCACATATAAGTTTGTAATCCTATACAAATACATGCGATTACAAAGTTAGTTTTGCAGTTAAAATTGAAAAGAATGGATTGGAATGTAATAATTAAAGGAAGACCACTTACAAAAAGAAATGAGATCCCATCAAAAACATTACATTACATGTAAAAATATGCAAGTCTCGCAACGCAGTTCTCCTACAAGGAGAGAGGAACACATTTTATAGATCTAATAATAGGCAAGTCGGTGGAAATCGAGTTCTGTTGATATCCCCCCGGTACTGACTTGGTTTAACTTTATATGTATCTCAATACTTTTTTGTTGTAGGAGAACTGCGTTGCGAGACTTGCATCTTTTTACATGTAATGTTTTTGATGGGATTTGTTTTACACGAAAACGATACCACATAAGCCCTAGTAGCCTTAATTGATCAGTGGAAAAAAATGAAAAAGAGGTGTATTTGGCCCATTTACCCCGCTCTCCCCGCGCACAGGGGACGAATCTGACTTTCTCCACATCGAAAAATAATCACCGCGGTACACTCTATCTGTAAAAAAATTTCATGCTTGTAACCCGATGCGCACAATGATTAAGACTTTTGCCTTACATAAAACATACTATAGCTTGGCAACTTCGTTGGTGACACTCACCTGTGTGCTTTTTGCTCTCTGTAGCCGTAACTACTGATACAAGTTACCGCCACCACGAACGGCGACCGACCGAGCCTGCCTCCGGAGGCCTCCATTCGTGTTGGCGGTAACTTGTGTAAGTAGTTACGGCTACACAGAGCAAAAAGCACACAGGTGAGTGTCACCAACGAAGTTGCCAAGCTATACTTACCAAAGTATAATGTTAAACCGTAGTTTGTAATACATAGAGGTACTATCTAAGCTTATCCCTTAATTCTTAGCAATCCTTAATGTGTTAGAAAAAAGTAATTTTAAATGGTATTCGTGTTGTTTATTTCTATGGAAGAAACAAAAAACCTTTAATATTTTCCGTGGATTTATCCCAGTAAAATAACGAATAAATCATTCATCAATTCAAGTGGTCGAATAATTTATTCGCGAATATCCGCGAATAAAAGTCATATCATAAATTATATCACAATAAATACTACGTACATGCACAATAAATTCTTATACTTTTTTCGCACAATTTCTAACGTCACTGTCCGCTGTTTGCAATGGAAGTGACGAAATTCATAAGTAAAAAAACAATTGCAATAAATGTATGTTCAGACACTTCAGGCGATTATAAAATCTATAATTTAAACTGTTAGGTGCAAATTTGTTTGACGCAAAAATGGTGTCGATGTTAACAAAAGATTTACATCTGTGCCGTTCCTCGGCAGCGATTGTCGGACGCCAAAGAAAAATGAGCTGTATTGTATTGTATCTGTATAAAACTAAAGAACAAATTAGTTTGAATTCAATGCCCACAAAAAACAACCCTGGAAGTTGTTATTAATGTTGTGAGTTATTAACTCGAGTTATTTCACAGAGCGTATTAGCTCCTCCATTCAAAATGAAACTAACTACTATGACGGTTAAGATCAATTTCGTTTGCGCTACGTCCGGAACCGGTTCCCAGTAACAACCTTACGGGAGTTATTATTGGGTGTTTTGTGTTAACCGAATTACTTCTTAACTGTGTAAGTTATTAAGCCGGTGATACTCTTAACAGAATAAGACGGTTTCTCAAAACCAACGCGTTAAAAACCCGAGTTAAAACCTCGATAACGGTAAGAGGTTCCGGTCCCTGGTTCACTTCAGGGTAAAACGGAAAAACATATACATAGGTGGTGATTTATCCACACGTCATGAATTGCGTTGCGTCTCAACACTAACTCATTTCCAAGTTAATTAAGTGAAGGTTGTTTTAAAGGACGACAAAGAATTCGTTTAATGAGCCGTATAAATATTAATATTGCTAAGTAAATTTGCGGTTCTGGACAAACCGTCCGTTAATTAGTGCCGGTCGGCCATTTGGAAACGAGTTTGTCTTTACGATTCAATTAAATGTTATCGACTTCTGATATTGATTTTGCTGATCTCTGTTTTTACTCTTTCTCTCTCTCTCTGGTCTGATATTTGTTGTAACTATTTATAATAAAACATCTCGCTATATTCAGTTGCCTAACTGAGTAGTTCCGAAACTTGACTGACCCGCGATCAATCGAATACAAAAATCAAATTTGGAACTCAACCCGTGAAAATTCATATGGTCATACGACTATTGGCCCTGTCGGCTGATACACCATCTTTTCAGGGCTTATGCAATATTCGCTCGCGTAGTACGATTCACTGGTGGGCACCAACTACCTACACACTCTTAGTTTAAGAAATGCTGGTCTAATTAATCAATTATTGTCCCAGGGTTTCCCAGAGTTGCCACAACGACATCGACACTGTATGTGGTGAATACAAAATAACATTTTCCAATTATTATCTGACTACTTAAATTCTGATCTCTGAGTGGACGTCCCTGGGTTAAAAATTGAATGTTTTTGCTGATGAAATACGTTTTTAAAGGGGTACCTATTATTTTGGAAAATAATATTGGTAAACACATTTTTGGAGGACCACAAACGCCTTATTAGTGTAATTAAGGGATATCCAATTAAAACGAACGGCACGTGGAAAGCGTGTTTTCACACGTCCGACAAAACCAACGAATTTCACTATTTTTCGTTCACTTTCCCACACTTAGGGTTGGCACTAGTGTTTTTTATTTTAACAAAGTCGTTACGTATTATAGTAGCTGTTACGAGCTAACTACTATTAGTTGACCGAACGAGTGCGTAGTGCGAGCGAAGGGTCTCCGTTTCAGCTTGGGCATAAAAGCTTTCGTATGTATGTCCGGCAGTCCGGCTGTTTTCCTTTACAGATCGCATTTCTCAACTGATCCTCGTGAAATTTGGGAGCATGTTCGATAATGATAAAGATTTATTTTGTTGATGCAGTTTTTTAGAAACTTTTTAAAATTGAAGACCCACGAGGGTTGACAGACTCGTTAAGTCTACAGCTCACAGAGCCACTAGTTGATTGAGATGGCGAGAAATTTCAATTATTCCAAATCAGATTTACCCTAACGAATTTACTTATACCGTGTCAACTAGCTATGTTGTTTCGGTCAGAAACTAATATTACCTTGTCTTGTTCGGTACTTGTAATAAAACAGATTGAGGGCATCACTTGTTATGAGGAACATATTTTATAATACTATGCTATATCATATTTCTGGTTTTACGACTGAAATCTATAGCTTACAGCACTGGTACTTGACCTTATTCAAACGTTTCATTGCTGCGATGTACCTATATAACTGGTGCGCGATGTTGAAATAGAGTTTGGAAGACAACACATGATGATAGTTGCTTCATATAAATACATTTACAGAAATAATTAATTGTGTATTAATTAGGTTTATACCTTGGAATCAGGACATAATTATTTATGTCCTGATTCCAAGCCATTTTGCCGCTACCCAATAACGACGATTTTTATTACATTTTTATAACAACAGCCTATTGGTAGATTCTTCTTGACAGCTAGGCATGTGTGTATCGTTTCTTATTCTTAATAATGGCACATTTACTAAAATTTTATAAAACAAATAAGTGTTCAACGAAATATACCTAATTCTAAATTGTTAAGTTTGACAACCCTGTAAATGTTTCCAGGGTATTTAAACGAGATATATGTCGCATTGTTATTAAATTTTACCTTACATATCTATGAAAACCAGACGTACAGGTCGATTTACAAGAGCTGGCACGAATGGATATAGGAAACGAAAGTAATGTCAGTTGTCACTGTTGAGTGATGTTCTTATACGGGATGCTCCAAATATTTTGTAAACAAGTACAAGTAGTCTTCATCATTCAAGAAAAAAAATAGATATAATCTGTACGCAACTGCAAAGATATAGCAGAACGGTAAATTTGACGGTTTGCTACAAATATTTTAATATCATGGAGTTTCTATAAAATGTTGTATATCCTGTTTTCACACTGACACCGCGAAATCATGGCGAGAATATACGAAAATTATACGATATTGAGATGTTTCGCTCCAATTTCCGTAGTTCACGGCGTCAGATGGCGTTATTGCGCAAACAACGTTCCGTATCTCGTAGGGATTTTTTTGTTCGTAAAATGCACAATCCAGACTGCCTTATGAAGTTAAGAGACAAGATTTTCTAAAAACACGTTTTTCGCTAATTTAATCAACCTGTATTTAATCATTTTGTGATGTACACATCAGTGGCGTGGCGTTGAAGAAGTTCTTGGGCAAGCCGAAGCAGCTTTGGCTTCAATTTTCTTTAAGAGCACTAGAATCAAGTGCTGAACTGCCTAATATTAGGCAAGCCGATGGGAATCGAGTTTTATGGACGCCACGCCACTGGTACACATAGACATTGTCATTCACTCATTCAATCCATTCGTGCCAGCTCTTGTGAATCCTGTAGTTGACAATTTAACAATTTATAGCAGGATAATGAAAACATTGTTACCGATGTCTGTACTATACGTTATTTGTAGGTACTAATGTTTATCTTGTTTTCCATTCTAACATATTTTGCGAAACGATAACAGACGGTTTACAACTACCCGCTACCCTAACTCGTAATTTTATCGTATCGCAAAGCGTTTTCCGTCTAGTCGCAGCCCTACTTAAACCAACAGTCTGTCCATTACGAATGTTTGGTGTGGTCACACTGCGAAACGTCACGGACGACTCGTAATTTGATTAGTTTGAACACGCTAGAAAGTGAATGAGTTTAAATTTGGAAAAACGCCTACGTTATACTCGAGTGCTGCGTTAGGAGTCAACTGTTTGGTCTTGTCTTAAAATTTCTCTGACTATCCAACGCTATTGCGACTAAAGTTAGCCAGTGAGTAGATTCATAATACGATGTTAGTTTTGATAAAAAAGTAAACGGTTTCATGAAGATTATAGATTGTAAAAAAGTGAACGCTCCAAACTTTTCTCAGATCTTATGCAAAAATTGAGACGACTTGCTCAAAAAACTTGAATACAGTAATTTAAGTTATAATAAATTGCAACATTGAACGGTACAATGTTGTTATTAATCAATGAGAACTCAGAATCCAGCAATGAAATTTAGTCCGTATGAAAAAGCAAAGACTAATTCAAACAAAAACCATTCAATCCAAACTACGCCGTGACACTTAATCTATCCAACAGTGATAAACTGTCCATTGAGGATTTAATGCGATAAATTCATTCCGTATAAGAAGAAGAGATTAATTTCGACCACCCAAGTATCGTAATCATATTTGTATCAAAATAAACTAAAAGTTGAATGAAAAATTGCGTTTGAAATTATAGCAATTGCAGAGGAATATAATGAAGTAAATTTAATGCATTTTTAATTTTAATTCGAGAGTTTGGTCTTAAGAAGGTTGATAAGCAGGAGTCCTGCTGCAGGACACTATTAAAAATGATGTACATGTTTAAAAAACCATGGATAAATATGAACGTCACAGACTTTCAATAACGTAGAATGCATTCTAACAAAACTAGTCTTCAGTCAAAAACTCCATACAATCTGATGGAAATTTCCATTTCTGTAGTATTTCCCTTCAAAAGTCACTAGTGCTCATGTAAATGATTAACTTGTTTTCCGGCATGAGTCAGTGATGATTCTCGTTAAATAATGTGGTGATCTCAGCCTCAGGGGCACACTGCATGACCAAAGGGCATTTTATTCTATTTTTCTGACGGTCATGTAATTCGAGGTTCACCCTGTTGTGGCATAATTTTTTAAGTACTAATTCTTTGTGGCATAATGTATATAGCCATATTAGGCTTTGTGCATAAACTGTTATCGCAGAATCTATATTCGCATAATTTTATTACGCAGAATTACGTTAGTCCGAATATTATTTGGTCCTACTTTTCATGTTCCGAATCATATTTACACATAAATTAAATGATTATAAAATTATAACACCGAATGCTATCGTGGCAGAAAGATGTTTTGTCATAATATAACTTTTAACTGTATTGTCGACGACAATATATGGTTTTGTAACCTAACCTACTTTTTCTTCCCGCAGTTGGTTTTTGTTTGGTGATACAGTTCAAACCTAACCTATACCTAACTTAACCTACCTACTTTTTCTGCCAGCAGTTTGTTTTTGTTGGGGGACGCAGTTCAAACCTAACCTAACCTACTTTTTCTGTCTTATCTTTTTTTTCTTGCGGGGGCTTCGCCCCCCGAGCCCCCCTTGTGGAGAACTTCGCCCCCCGTCCCCCCTTTTTTGGTCTTTCCATAGCTATGAACTCGTGCAAAACTAACTTAACCTAACCTACTTTTTCTGCCAGCAGTTCGTTTTTGTTAGGGGATGCAGTTCAAACCTAACCTATACCTAACTTAACCTAACCTACTTTTTCTGCCAGCAGTTCGTTTTTGTTGGGGGACGCAGTTCGAACCTAACCTAACCTACTTTTTCTGTCTAATCTTTTTTTCTTGCGGGGGGCTTCGCCCCCGTCCCCCCTTTTTTTGCCTTTCCATAGCTATGAACTCGTGCAAAATTCTAGTTGCTTAAATGTTTTAACCTAATCTAAGCCCCTTTTCTATCAATTGTTTATTTTGTAAGGACACAGTTCTAAATCTAACCTAACGTTTTTAGCAACAGTTCTTTATTATGATATTTGTGAGGGATCAAAGTTCTAACCTAACCTACTAAGTTAGGTTAGAATTGCTAGATGTTAAATGTTATTAGTTCATCGTTATACTGAATGAACAAGATGTCCAATGGAATATCACTTGATTATTATAATAACTTACCTCTCCTAAACCTAACCTATCAATCTCGGACAATCGATAATATGCCGAATAAAATTCTGCGCAATAGAATTATGCGTAAAAATAATCGGTCATAATAACAGTATGCGAACTTAATTTCAGACAACTACATATTCGGGATGTAACTAATTATGCTTAATAAGGTTTCTGCCACATTACCATTCGGCGAAAACCGATTATGCCACATCTGTTATGCTAAAACAGTTACGGACAATAAATGTTATGCCACATAGAGGGAACCCGTAATTCGATGATGTTATTTTCATCTACTTTTTCACCGTAAATTTTGCAGTATTACAAAGTAGAAAAAGTTTCAAAGAGAATTAAAACAAGTTTAGACAGACAGTCTTTTTGCGCGTTTTCCATACAACGACACAATATTGACTATTGGTTGCTAATTAAAAAATATATTTTTTTGTTTACTTTAGCTTATCGGATTCTGCCTTGGAATGGTCTTTTTCTACTTGTGTTACTTATTTGTGTCATGTACGTTTGTGGATGAAAAAGTCTTTATCTGTTTTTCATTACAAGTAACTGAATATTATTCGCAATAGTGCGTGGAACAGCTTTATGAGTGAATAGTAAAGCCGGAGCGGATTTCGATAACTTTTTCTTCAGGAGTAGTAGAATAACCGGTCATTTACTATAAGATAGTCAAGCCGCTGGGAATTGGGTTCTATGGACGCCATGCCATTGGTCTAGCCATACTCTTGTGGACCACTAGCCTGTAAGTATTTTAGCTATTCAGTTGACGTGAGTTAGTCTTAAAGAAACGACTAATATAAAGTCCAGTGTAAGACGACATCAAAATGATATGAACGAAAACTTTGAAGGCTGAAACTATTGAGCCGATTCGCAAAGTTTTATAATCCTACCCTAAATATAAACAGTATTACCCGCTACTGTGGAAAGCACTATGCTCTTTACTTTGTGTAGTCATGAGTCATACTTATGAACGTATGCAAATAAAAAATTGACCCTGCTTGGGATATTTCGTGCTCGCTATCCATATCCGCGAAAGCCATATAAAGAGAGATTGCCATTAATCATTGAAGTAAAAAAATCATCACGATCATTGTCATTGTATTTACATCAGTCAGAGATTATGTAAATCAGAAGCGAAATAGGAGGGCTTACTGTCAATCAGGAACTTATTACCAATCCGTGTAGAGATTTATATTGCCAAGACAAATCTGCTGTCGGTTGAAGAAGATTTAAACTAATTTGGCTCTAATAGCTATTGAGATAAGATTATGTTCTGTTTCTTTAGTCAGTGATCTTTTACTATATTAATAATATGAACTTAATAACTTTAACTAGGCCCATTTGCTACGGTTGGTTAGTATACAGATGACTTTGTTAAAATTTGTTCCTTAATGTAAGTCTTATTAGGATCTTATGTTGGACGACTCTCTGTTACATAATTGGATCAACTATGCCTTAAAGATTTGATGTTTAAGGGTATATCTGTAACAGTGAATATTCAAATAATTGAGTGACATAGTTTCTGCTTTGAGAATAATAACTGCGAATAGATTGTTGAATAACACAGGTATACAGGTTTTCCTTCAATTGGCACATGGGAGTGTCGGCTAATTTATCACAAACCATTTATATCTATAAATAGTAATATTTTTATTTGATAATGTCATAGATTAGATACCTACTATAAAAGACGTTTCACTGCCGTGGTCCTCTAAAACAGCAATAACCCTACTTTGGGCTTCGCCGCAGTCGGGTAAAAATAATCGAAGTTATTTGGTTTTATTTAGTTTAACTTCTTGAGACAGCTTTTTCAATCAGTTCTTCTGTACCTATTTTTATAAAACTATGCACACAGATCAAGTTGATGTACAACATTGTGAGTCAAGAGGTGGTCAGGGGAACAGCTTTAAAATAAAACTTTTTTTTGTCTATCAAGTCACGTTCTTGTTGCGCAATCACCTCTTGGCAATACTTAATAGCTTATACTTAATACTTAAATTTGATTTTCACCACTAATAAAGTGCATTTTACAATGACTAATGCAATTTGGTGCCCACAATCAAAACTGACTACGTTTGTAATACATTTTTTAACATAATCTTACCTTACTTGACCTTAAGGTGCTTTTGTTATTGTGCTTTCCTGATTATTATCTCAGATCATAAGAGATCCTTGTGTTGTAAATCTTTGAGAACAAAAAATTCTTTGTTCCTTTTTGGCTAACGAACTTGCGCAAAAAGAAGGAGATAAAAAATAATCCGATGGTATTATAGTAAGTAAATTTAAGGGCAGGATTTCCGAAATCGACCTCCGGGAGAATCAAAATTAAGTAACGAAATATTCATATTTTTGGATCGAAAAAGAAATATATTATAGTTCAAGAGTGCTTCTGTGTTTCTGTGCGGTTCAAAACACGATACTTTCAACTTCGCTCGATCATAATTCGTCACGAAAACAGGTAATTTTTTAGCAGTTTTTCCAGTTTTACTCGAGTTCTATCCCACTTATATCACTAAAAAACATGTCAATCGATAGATAATGACATTTTACCGGGACCTGTGCGGTTCAGTTTTTTTTAAATTACTTATTTTTTAGTAGCTCAGTACTATATAACAAAGTAGCCCACGCGCTGTGGCTTCAGATGCCCGCCGGGCGTGTCCGAGGCCGGACCTGTGTCGCTTTCGAGCTCGTGACAGCTCTCCTCACTCAACGGACAAAATAAACGTCACGCTAGAATCACAGCGTATACACTCTAACAGTAATCCAACGCCTTTGATATCGAATGATTAGCTGAATATTAAAATGATAGGTTATTTAACTTATCACTGTTATTTCTTCATCATGATTAGTAAATTTTAGTCTTGTGCAAAACATAAGCTTCTTCAACTGTATTGCACACATTTGTTTTATTTTTAACCGACTTCCAAAAGAAGGACGGTTCTCTATTCGTCTGTATGTTTTTTTTGTATGTTTGTTACGCGATTACTCGAAGACTGCTGGACCGATTTGGAAAACTCTTTTTTTGTTTGAAAGGGTATACTTCCGAGGTGGTCCCATTGCAACCAAATCAGGATCTGATGATGGGATCTTGGAGAAACCGAGGGAACTCTTCAAATATTAGAGGCACACATATAGCGATTTCGGTATTTTTCGTAGTTTCTCGTCCATTTCTTATAAGCAATAAGTTTTTAGTATTGACCGACTTCAAAAAAGGAACAATTGTTTATGTAGGTTTTTTCCCCGATTACTTAAAAACGACTGGGCCGATTTGGAAAATTATTTTTTTGTTTGAAACGGCAAGTATACTTCCGAGGTGATTCCATTGCAACCAAATCAGCATCTGATGATGGGATCTTGGAGAAATCGAGGGAACTCTTCAAATATCATAGGCACACATATAGGGATTTTGGTATTTTTCTTTGTTTCTCGTGCATTTCTTATTAGAAATAAGTTTCCAGTCTTAACCGACTTCAAAACAAAGAGCAATTTTTATGTAGGTTTGTTCCCTTATTACTTGAAAACGGCTAGACCGATTCTGAAAATTTTTCTTTTAACTAAATAGACTGAAGTTTATTTGGTTAAAACAATATTTTTCCAGCGCTACTAAAAATTTAAAAATAAAGTAAATTTTTAAAACAAAAAATAAAAACCGACTTCCAAAAACTGTTAGTAAATTAGGCCTTATTCCTTAAGATACGGCTGTCAAAATGTCTATTGTATGACAAGAGACACTGCTGAGTTTTCCGTTTCATAGGGTAAGGTTAGGGTTAGTACCTTATGACGTTGTCACGTTCAACTATCGTCAGTAAACCGACTTTACAGACAATGGAATATGTCAAAGTCGAAGTCAAAGTTGAAGTCAAAGTCAAAGTTGAAGTCAAAGTCAAAGTTGAAGTCAAAGTCAAAGTCAAAGTCAAAGTCAAAGTCAAAGTCCGAGTCCGAGTCCGAGTCCGAGTCCGAGTCCGAGTCCGAGTCCGAGTCCGAGTCCGAGTCCGAGTCGGAGTCGGAGTCGGAGTCGAGTCCGAGTCAGAGTCAGAGTCAGAATCAGAGTCAGAGTCAGAGTCAAAGTCAAAGTTGAAGTCAAAGTCCGAGTCCGAGTCCGAGTCCGAGTCCGAGTCCGAGTCCGAGTCCGAGTCCGAGTCCGAGTCAGAGTCAGAGTCAGAGTCAGAGTCAAAGTCAAAGTTGAAGTCAAAGTTGATGTCAAAGTCAAAGTCAAAGTCAGAGTCCGAGTCCGAGTCCGAGTCCGAGTCGGAGTCCGAGTCCGAGTCCGAGTCCGAGTCAGAGTCCGAGTCAGAGTCAGAATCAGAGTCAGAGTCAGAGTCAAAGTCAAAGTTTGATCCCTATATGTGTGCCTATGATATTTGAAGAGTTCCCTCGATTTCTCCAAGATCCCATCATCAGATTCTGATTTGGTTGCAATAGGACCACCTCGGAGGTATAAACCCTTTAACACAAAAAAGAATAGGTTCAGCCGTCTTCAAATAATCGGGGAAGAAACCTAGATATAAATTTACTCTTTGTTTTGAAGTCGGCTAACACTAGAAACTTGTTGCTAATAAGACATGGACGAGAAAAAATTACGAAAAATACCGAAATCGCTATATGTGTGCCTATAATATTTGAAGAGTTCCTTCGTTTTCTCCAAGATTCCATCATCAGATCCTGATTTGGTTGCAATGGGACCACCTCGGAACTCTACCCTTTCAAACAAAAAAAGAATTTTCCAAATCGGTCCAGCCGTCTTCAAGTAATCGGTGAACAAACACACAAAAAAAACAGACGAATTGAGAAGCGTCCTTTTTTTGGAAGTCGGTTAAAAACTAACTATGTTTAAAATTTGGAGCCTGTGAGTCTGCTAGAAGTACTTTAGAATTATGATGATCATCAGTCAGTGAATCAGTCAGTCAGTCAGTGACAAAACTAAGGAACTTTGACATGCAATAGTTCTTAAACTACACGTTCAATTTGAATGATATTGAGAATATATATGTCTTATTGTGTATATATCCCTGAAGTTTCAGGATTGTAGCTTTAGCCAGTACAAAATTACAGGAGGCTGAAATTAGCTTGAATGGCTTCGAAAAAAGGATGGTATGGCCGTGCCGTGCCTTTGTTTTGCTCGACTTGGCGGGGGCACTGCCGTGCCCCCAGATGAAATATGTACCTACCTTTTTATTTATAAGTAAATAATAAATCTACAATATCTCCCAACTGTAACCGGCAGTGATAATATTATCGTGTTTAGTTTAAGTTTATTTATTAACTAAACGTTAGGTACCTATTAGAAAAACAACCGCTTTCTTTTCTAACATTACGATGATCCTTTTATTTTAAGTGTTTCGATGTCATAGATAGGTATATCTACCTGATATAAACTTAACCAGAGAGTACGTAAGGTAGTAGACCTACTGTTACAATTTCGCTGCGGCATAAGTTGACACATTTACACAGGTTGGGGTCACGAAAGTTCATTTCGAACGGGATCGCGCCGCTTGTTCGTCTAAGGGGGGCGGGGAGCTCGAATTGCTTGTCGTCTTCGAACATCCCCGCCTTAAATGATTAGTATGAGGAATATGTTTGGCTTGCCTGCGTTTGTATTGTTCTGTGCTCTGATCTATGGTGCTCTAGGCACTAAAAGAGCTTTTTACCCGACTGTGGCGAAGCCCAAAGGAGGGTTATGTGTTTGACCTGTATGTATGTATGTCCGTTCCTGTGTCCGCTCGTAACTACTCAACGGCACATCCAATTTTGATAAATGATACATCATTAGATTCGTCTTGATGGTGCGAGTGTCACTGGGTATGAAGTTCGTTAAAATAAACAAAAAGGCGGATTTTATGCAGTTTCAAAGTGCACCACGGTCGGGTTTTTTTTAGTAAAAATGTGGTTATTAGGACCTTAGCTTTTTATTTATGTAGACTAAACGACTCGCATTAAGTGACTTCCTTAGTTCAGCGATCTCAAACTTTTTTGACGACAGATTGATATCCTAATCAATTTTTTCCTAGAATAGAGGCAAACATTGAACAAAGTGCTAGTCGCCGAGTGCATTTGGGCTAGCGCTTTTTTTAAGCCCAGGGACCTTACGGTGCCCCAGGGCTCCGCAGAACGCACTTTGAGAATAGCCTTAGAAAAAAATACCTGTTTTTGGAGGCGAGACGAAAATAGTTAACAAGACAATGACCAAACAAAGTCACGTCTGGCTAGCACAACAGGCCGCGTATTTGCTTGTCTCGCGACAGCCCCATGACCTGTAACTTTCGCACTAAATTGAATGGAAAAGGAAGATAGTTATTTGGGGCACTAAAAAAAGTCGCGTGGCGCAGATATATAGAACGTACAGGCACTATAGGTGGCAGCACTAAATCGACAAAAGAGACGCTATGCGGAAACTTATCAGGCCTGAAAAAAATTACTGGTTACAAATGTCAATGATTAGTAAGTCGTGGCCATACTAACGTTAATGTCGACGCGATATTAACGGCGTTTCCCGTTAATGTGGTCCTAGCTTGATAGAGTACAAAATTCGGATAGGCAGCACCAGTTGGCAGCACCTTCGTTGTGCACGTTCCCCATAATGGCGAAATGCAAAAGTTCGTCACTTTGAATCCTAAAGGTTGGTCACTTTTTGGCTGTATGTCAATGAAATACAGTCAAAAAGTGACCCACCTTTTCATTCCGCGACTGTGCATGTTACGAGTACTACAAAGACGGCCTCAAGTGTAGGCGCCACCTATAATTAACATGGTTTTCCCATTAAAAGAATGTGAATAACGTATTCATTGATGAACTGGTTAACGTTGACCTGCACTTGATAAATGCTGTAATTTAATTTTCCTGTTCAGTTTCTAAGAAAAAGTTTGCGGTTTCTATACTTTGACTCATGCGATTGATTTATTATTAGGTTTGGATGGCAATTTGTTACATAAATTGTTTTTTTGGATTATTAGGTTAAGTGTAAGGAAAGTGTATTTTATGCAAATTATATGAAATACCACGTTTTAGACTTTTATGAGTACTGTGAAATGGTTTAAAACGTTAGATTTCAACACAACAACTCGGGAATGTAAGTATGTATGAAAATACTTTATTGCACAAAAAACATTCAAAAATAATACACTAAATCAATGGTCAATGGTTATGTACAAAGGCGAACTTCTCCCTTTAAGGGATCTCTTCCAGCTAACCTTTGAGCAATATAGAAAGAATAACTAACAGCAAAGAAAACACATCGTTTATTAACAGATACACATCGTAACTAACAAAGATATGCAGGAGAGAATTTTGGGTTCGTTTCCAAATATCGGTGTACAGTCAGCTACAGCGAAAGGTTAACCCCTACAATATAAGTTTGTACCGCAAAAAGGTAACCTTTCTTTGCAGCTGACAAGCCTAATAGTGTGGCAAGAAATAAATATCACTTTAGGCAAGCCGTGGCCGAAGTCGCTTACATTTTTTTGAGTAACGCTCACGTTTTAAGTTACGAATGACGCTCAAATACAAACATTCTCAGTTACGTATGGAGTGAGAATATTCTCGAGAACATTTCCAATGCAAAACTCAGAATGTTTCCGAGAATTCCCAAGAACGGCACAACTGTAATCAGAAGTCTCAAAGACAGTGTCCGATGAGACCGAGAAATTGTGTCATTAACACCATAAGTGGTTTAAAGGTGGTATATTGTTACTTTATCGTAGTGATTACGAAATGAGTCACGTTTAGGTCTTAATTCGAGTAACGTCTCAGGTTTACCCATGCCCCGTCTCACCCTTGGGAACGATAGCCTGGGAAAACCATTACTTAAATTAATTTATCAGCTGCTTTCTGCGATGCTGTAGGCGATAATTGTTCCCGCCGGATCGTTTATTGTATTTTTAACGTACTGCGAAGAGGTGGTTCTTAATGTGACTGTTCCATACGCTTTTTTTAATATGAATTAGGATAAATGTTCAGTACATTTATCCTTTGTATTACATCATATAGTATTACATCGTTACGGCACAAGACTACGCTTGTGTAGAATTTATTTAGTAGCATACGTATTCTAATACAGCGGAATTGAAAAAAAAAACATCTTTGTACTTACATATTTCGTTCTTTGAACATAACTCAACCGAAGTGCCTTTTATCTTAAATTCACATTTTTATTACCTACCCATTTCTATCATTATTCGAGGAATGCAAAAGTTTATGCCGCCACTTTGCAACGTGAAATGAACAAAAGAATTTTCTTAAATTCTTGCGACATCCAAGACCACAAATACAAAAATCGTACGTCACAATAAGTCAATAAGCAGTAGTATATTAATATTAATTTAATAGTCATCTTTAGAAATAAAAGGTCTCTCTCATGTTGATGTTCTTTTTATTGTACTATGTTTTTGCGCTAAATAAATTATTTCTTTCTTTCTTCTTCTTTCCTTCTAAAAGCATTCTAAATTTAAACTTAATGCGAGTGCTTTTATTCTAAGAATAAACTAGCTTCGGGTTGGAATTTTGTTCAACAAGTGCAACTTGTTGCTAAAATGAAGCATCCCGTCGATTTCAGAACTTTGCATATAAAATGAGATCAGATTTTGTTTATTTTTTTCCTTATCTTTGTGCTTTATAGTGATTTCCTGAGTTTGTCCTGTAAAAAAAGGCTGGATAAGTGCTAGTCGCACACGAAGGGTTCCGTACCACCGTCGAGTAAGAAACGCCAGCAAATAGGTTTCTTATATGGGAATAATAAAAATAAAATTAAGTCGAAAATCAAAGCGGAATTTTCAATTTGATTTTGTTTTTATTATTTGTTGTTTTAGCGGCAATAGAAATACGCTTTCTGTGAAATTTCAGGTCGCTACCTACTACGGTTCAAAAGATACAGCCCTGTGACAGACGGACAGCGAAGGCTTAGTAATAGGGTTCCGTTGGCATGGCACCATTTGGGTACCTACAGAAACCTATTAAAAGAATATGTGTCTTTAACAGTCGAAAGTAATTTTTCGATGTTTTTACCTTCATAAAAAACCACAAAACTCAGTTATCTGAAGCTGTATTTTTAATTAGATATTGTAATTTGACATTTTTGTGACAGTTACTGCTTATTTCTGATGCTATTATAGCGTTATGCTGTTAAGTACAACAGTTTTTATCAATAAAAGTTACTTTAAGTTAACCTAAGTAAGTTAAGGTACCTTATTTTCAGCGTTAACATTTACGTATTCTCATTCATGTTTTTATGAAATAAGATCTAAATAACGAAACATTTAGTACGACAAACGTCAAAAGTGGTGTCAGATTACTTAGGTGACACTACTGTGCAAAGGTTTACTCTGGCTATATACGTACTAGCCATTTCCTTTGTGAAAATGTTACTGCTGAAGTATTATGGAAAATATTTCATGGTAGCGAATATTGTTTTCTGTGTGAGCTGCACCAAGACTATAAGTTGTAATCGTGAATATGTTTTATAAATAGATATGTGACATAAGTTTATCCGTTTTTATTTATTTGCACTCATATATAGTTCAACAAATTCAATAAAACAAATTTATTGAAATTGTTAAACTATAAATATTGCTAATATATACGTGGAATGTTTTAAAATAGATATAGGTATATCCCATCCCACTATTAATATTATAAATGTGAAAGTATTTGAAGATGTTTGTTACCTAATAATGGGGTAGCAACCGGATGGATCAAGCTGAAATTTGGCATGTACGTAGACCAAGTCTTGGATTGAAACATAGGATACTTTATATCCCGGTAAAGAGTTCCTTTGGGATAATAAGGGGAATAACGCAGGCAAAGCCGCGGGAAAATGCCAGTCCTATATAATAAAAAAAAAATTAAGAACTTTTCAGTCTACACTTGTCTAGAATCTAGAATGATACAGAGTTTCAAACAGTAAGTTACCTGTACATAGATACCTATTTAAGTCCAAGTCATTTCAATCCAAGCGCTACATTCACATCAAGCAATGTAGTTAACATGTTATTATTTTACTCAGCTATTCATACCATTTTCGTCATTAATATTTATTTAACTGCATATTTGATACAATGCATCACCTTAATACTTAGAATCTTACAAACGGTTCGATACTATTTTAGTAGCAGCAGAGCCTCCGTAGCCCCAAACCTTAATTTTGCTTAACGTATCGATGGAGAAATCTCACAGAAGTCTCATAAACGTAGTAACATAGGTAAACATTAACAGTTAACAAACAAACAAGTGTTTAGCCGTATTTGTCTCGATCCGACATACCGACGCCAGCTGGCCACATAGCCACATACCATGAAGTACCTGTTTGTTGGTAAACCTTTAGAGGCTTGTTCTATTTATTACCAATTCAAGAACCAATAATAGGTATTTTGCTGCATTTGCTTTCAGAAAATGCGCATTTGCACATTACAGTTTTTGTGAATTAAAATTCTTCTCCTTCCTTCTACTCTACGCTTTTTGTGGCTATTAGGGATGCCAGAATGTTGACCTATTGCAGATACAATCTCAAATTACAGTTGAACAAAAAAAGCTATGCAACCTATACATATTTGTTTGGTAGGGTGCATACCTCATCGGAAAAGTCCAAGTATTAAAGACATTCAGGACATAATCAGAAAATTTAAGTCACATTGCCATATCTTTATGTGTTATTCAGCCATTGTACTTTGAAACTGCACGTACATCGTGATTTCTAATCTATTAATCATTTCGTATCATTACTATTGTCTCGTAAACACTGATTCCCTTACTCAAACCTACGCAGCACATCTCAATAAACCTAACCAAACTTGTCGATTTCGTGATCAGCACTACCGTCTACGGAAAAGGGCGTGTAAGCAATAGAGCGTCTACCGCACTTAGGTCCATTTTGATTAAGTACGGCGGTGCGCGAACAGCATCCACGTTGCCCAAGCGCATAATTACGATGTTAGCTTGCGCGCGCAAAACCGAATGACTCATTGAGCCGCGGCGTATACATGTAACATTTACGATATTTTGTTAAAACCTCCCCATGAGGAGTTACATTTACGATATCGTAACATGGGGTCCTTTAAAACGCAAATAAATCTAGTAACCTACGTAAACGTAGCCAACATGTAAGTAGATAATCTGGTGATGCGTTTATCCATGGGCGAGTATACATCATCTTCCCATCAGGAGGCTCACCTGTTCTTTTGCCAACTGTTAAAATAAGTGGTACCCACGTAAACACGTCTCTATCACACGCCTCCCGCACGACTTGATGCAGATCTATTGATGGAATGATTTAGTGATGAAATCTACGACGGAATACACACACACACACACACACCCAAAGACACACTACACACACACACACACACACACACACACGCACACACACACACACACACACACACACTTAAAGATACCACTGGTTTGAAAATTGTCCAAAATAATAATTAATCAGAAAAACTAACAGAGGCAGGAAAATCTATTATGTTGGCTGTTCGCATGACGGATGAAGACACACATTGTTTAAAAAAAGACTGTATTCAGACCGAAACAGATGCCAACATGTGTTAGCCCTTTGATTTTGATAAAAACGCCGTTTTTTTACGTATTTGACGCCATAGCCTCCACTAGTCAGACGACCATGGCACAGTTGTCCCAGTGTCCGCTGCACCTAGCAGGATGTGCCCACGCGCAGGCGTTCGAGTGCTCAAATCAATGGCAACCATTGTGCCAACGCTATCTACAGATTGATGTGGGAATCTGGTATACTAGGGTATGAAAAATTAAGTGAAATAATTCGCGGTATGGGTGGGCGCGGGTCTGTTCAATGTCAAAGTTCTTTATTCTTCGATTCAGGCTTACACGACTATGAATGTCAAAAATTGCTAACGGTTGAAAGAATGCAAGATATCACATTTCTAAAATAGTACAACGTAGTAGGTAGGTAGAAGTTTTTACAGTGTAGATAGTCACTGTAAAAACAGTCTCAGAAGTAAGCGATTCTTTCAAAGAATTCTTTAGCCTGTAGCCTTTTTTAAACGTAGGTAGTTTCAGAGCGTTTTATTTTCACTTATTCAGCGGTTGATGTTGTATCTTGTTAATGTTTAATTTCTTTAAATTACAAACATGTGCTATTTAAATTGCTTTTTACTCAGGTAAAAACCTCAGAAGGCCCGGTTTTTATCAGTAACACAATGATTATTTTAAACGTAGTGGTAATTAATCCTACAGCCCTAATGTTAAGTTAATAATAATAGTTTGTTATTTAGTGGGTTGATCACCCTGTTAAGAATATTTTGAAAAAAAAAAGCTAGATAATACACCTACTATTTAAAAAAAATATAGGTATAAAACTGTACAGTAATTGACTTCTTTGTTAATCAACTATTGTCTAAACATTAAACAACCAAGTCGAAAAATAAAATATATTTGTTCGCTGTATTCAGACAAAAAATATACGTCCATAGAATATTACAAACACTATTGCAGAAACTAGTTATAATCACTTTATATGCAAAGCTACAAATAAGATTACAAATATGCACTCAGGTTACACTTTAGCCGGCGTCAGGTAAAAATAAAATTGTAAATAAGTAGATAACTAAAGATAGAAGATTGCAGTAAAACATTGCACCAGGACAAGTAGAGTTTAATATTAGTACTAAGTGTGTGTGTTGTTTGTGTTATCTGTAGAGATTAAGTGGAATTATTGAATGAGAATCATCGAAGATAGGTTCTTAAAAGCCTTATTGGATACTGGCGGTACTTAAAGAAACTTTATATGAAATTTAACCGCATGAGTAAAATTTGCAAATTTTTGCGTATTTTGATGTTATTTTCTACGTATGATTCTTATATATGGTCAGAGTAGAGAAAGAATTATGAAGTAAAATCCGCAACTACTACTACTGTAATTGATTGAATCAGCAATATTTTTGTTTTAATTGCTACTACTATGTTCATAATACAAAATCATATGACACATTTTTAAAAAAAATCGCGAACTTGTGGCGTCAGTCTGTTTTTTCAGAGACTTGAGCTAAACTGGAGTCTGGGTTAAAATTATGTTGAGTGTAAAACAAAATAGATCATTCCTAAATAATTTTCAATTATTAATAAATATGCAATTTAATGTACTATAAAAATGTAAAGCTATAAAAAATAATTAGTATTATTTAACACATACAATAAAAACTCGGCTATAAAGATAAAATAAATACGTAGCTACGTGTAAAATTATAAAATCCTTGTTAAATGAGCATAAAAACAGAGTCTAGGCTTGAATTTTAATGAACACGGTCTTCATAGCTGGGGTTTATCTAATATGCGTTTTTGCACTTGCGTTTACGATCATAGGTAAATAAGTACAAAGAGTGACTTCAGTTCGATGCGGTTTAGAGTAGGTGATTGTAAAAACACTATTACTTGTTTATTATGTTTTATATATAACAAAATAAAACTATTTTTTCATCACACTTGCTCGAAAATGGTGTTGTTACAGGTAGGTTCTGAGGGCCGTAAATGACCTATGACGCCCTAGGGCGTAATGGTTTTTTTTTATTGAATACGTTAGTTCTGTTTTACTCTTATTTGTCATGTTCAAAGGAAACGCCATCTTACTTTTTTTAACTTTTATCACTGAATTATTTATTTAAAGAGAACTGTTATTGCAAATATGTACATGAAACATCAATTAAATGTTTAAGTAGTGTATTTCAGTATTTTGCAAATATAAAATCAACTAAAATGGCCGTTTTAGGTCTTTACCGCTATGGTTTCCGAACGTGATTTGACATTCTCATTAAGTATCTATGGATATTATGCCACATTCTGTTTTAAAATTTTCTTCTCATACCACCCAGTATGAGAGAGATTAGTAAGGTTATTTTTATTTATTTAGATTTCCTCACAAGTGTGATGTAAAATATTGTGTGTGCCACGGGTGGTAAAGTATTTACTTTCCTTACTTACCGCCCTAGATACACAATGTACTATTTTGAACGTTTTTCATCCTAAATCGAGAACTACGTGGTTAACAAAATAAATAAAAAACGGTTTTGGAATATCAAAATTCAGTAGTTCCTGAGATATCTGGCTGTGAGAGACAAAATCGCACCATAAGGGTTCCTATTTTACAACTGTAAATATGAATAAGAAAATATACAGTTAACTCGAGATCAAAGATTTTTAATATTTCGAATAAGGCTACCTACCAGTGGCGTGGCGTACAAGATATCCTTGGGCAAGCCGTTGCAGATTTGGCGTACATTTTCCTTAAGAGCTGTAGAATAAGGTGCTCAAATGCCTGATATTAGGCAAGCCGGTAGGAATCGAGTTCTTTGGACGCCACGCTACTGCTACCTACCTTAAATGACATTAATGTTAAATATGTATGACCAAAAAAGTGTTCATTCAATCCGTGTCATCACCGCTTTATCACCTATAACCAAGTTTATTTTCCCAAACCATTGAGTAATTTCTTATGTAACAATCTTTAATGATATGTATATAAATATAGCCGGAAAGTGTCGGTGACAGCGGTATAAATTGCCTACATCAATGGTTAATTTGGGCGCTGACAGGGGAATAATGTGGGACCGGCGTGTGCGCACAAGATGCGTCTCCGGTTACAACGACAATGCATTCAGTAATTGCATTGTATGTAGAAATTTAGGAATATTTCAAATAAATAATGAGTTTTCTTTACCTTTGTCTCATAACAACTGTGGCGACTGACTTACAGTTATATTTGTTCGTAAATATTACAGTAATAAACAAATTCCTAAAAGTCTAACCGTAAGTCAGACACACAAAAGAATTGTAAACTTTTATTTCTTTAGAACGGTATTGACCGTGGCTTAAATAAGCTTGTCGGCATTGGCCAAATGTTTAATCTTTGTTTAGTACTATAAACCTTTTTAGCGCAATTGTTCCGACGCTGGTTGTAAAGTACAACGGTTTAGCAAGGCCCATCTGGTCAAATAATAGTTCCGATCGTGGGAAGCGTTTCCGCTTGGGAATCCGACCAGGCTTCTTGCCTGGTAGCGTGCCTGACGCTTGGCCAGTCTGTGTTGATACGTACACTAGTCGAGTCGATTTTATATCCTCCTAGGTTATTTTAAAGCGTTGATTATTTTGTACCTTAATATCTGTTACTTAGTTTTAAATAGTTTGTACACGAAGTTAATATAGTTATATTATCGCACAGAACATTCATTCATTTAATCTATCTATCCCAACACCCACATCGTACCCGATATTGCCAAACAACTTTATGTGATCTGGGCACAGTTATCTATAACCGAGTTCTAAAAAGGAGGAGTACTCAGTTCGTCGGGAAATCGGGATCTTTTTTTATGAATGTCTTAGTCAAAAACTGCTGTTACCAATTTGAAAAATTATTGTTCAGCGTCATCGAACGGTAGTGTTAGATTCAGTATTATAAAATTAGTTATAATAAAAGCAATAAAATAGGTTAGGTCGGTTGCACATATTGGTGCTGCGATATCAGATTAGTGAATTAAGCCTTCAAACAACAGTGCGTACCTACATAAATAGGCACTTGTGAATTCGGGTTTCCAACACACAATTTGTTCAAGGAAAATAAAATATCGTTTTGTATGATATCGTGCAGCGGTCAAGAGGGCATCGTATCGTTCATAAATTTTGCAGGTCCTATATTTTATTATTCGTATTTTGTTTTTAAATTTAGACCTCAAGTAAGTTCCCATGATCGTTGCAAAAGTTAGGTATGAAAATGTCCTGTAATATTTTGTTTAAAAGAATTATTCTCAAAAAGGCTTTATTAGGTTTTTTTAAGTGAATAAACTCTTATATATAATAACTAGGACACTGAATGAACTTAGTACGGTGATGGTAATTATTTTTCCTGTCATTACAATCTTTTTAAAATAAAACTCTTTACCTAACAAAACATGTGGCTGTTTTACATGAATCTGTAGTTTACTGGACGCTTATATCTTTTCTAAACTAGGGAAACGTAGAAGCGGTCGGTGCAGTCACGTGATACCAACGCCATTAATGTCTAACAATTCCATCAATGAACGTGTAACTAACACCTACATACGCCGGCGACCCAAATACGTAACCCAATTGACATTTGAGCCCATAAACTATATTCTAACTCAATGCCAGCATTCATACAACAGCGTAGATACATTTCCCTGAGGAAATATGGATGTAAGTTCGATATAATTAGCTTCGGTAGTTCGACAAGTAATCTTATTGGTATTTAGAGGTAAAAGGTTAAATTTTTGTTATGGTTCGGTGTAGGGAGTAGAAAATAAACTAAATTGAAGGGTATAGGTACAGTTCGATGAAGGTACCCTTTGGTACAGGTTATTGCCATGGAGCGACTGCCATCTAACCTCCGTAACCAGAGAAACCAGACCAACGAAATCGTTACCAGAGTGCACCTAGTAAGTTCAATCCGAACCTGGGCTCGGATACCGGTATTTTCTCCATACAAAAATACCGGTATTATTTCCGTTCTTTTGTTTATTATTTAATTTTTTAATCGGACAATCTAATAATACGAACTCATTACTTAAATCCATTATTGAGCCCTTTATAAAAAGCATAAAATAATTCAAAATACTGGGCTATTTCGGGGTTTTTGCAAAATACCGGTTCCGAGCTCTGCTCCGAATAAAGGTAAGTACCCACATTCTGCCTCGTACTACCCACACTCGTAGTAAATAAAGGTGCTTAAAGATGGCGGGTAGGTAGTCTTATAATATTAAAATAAAATAACACTTTTACCATTAGATAATCTACATTATTTTTCAACAGAAAACAAATAAAAGAAATACAAGGTGGCCAGTGGCAGAATTCCGATTTCAAATTCAAATAATTTTCGAACGCGATGTTCGAAACAAATGCGGGTCGGTGTTTTAGTATCGCGAGCATTGCGGATTGATAATTCAAAATGGATCGCTGGCCAGCTGTCCAGCGTTCATACGCCATAGAGGCCTATCTAACCAACGGTTTTTCGCCCATTACCGCAAGGCGTAAGTTTTGTGTTCGTTTTAATATACGGCGTATTTGTGATGGACCGTCAACTAAACTGATTGAGAGTTGGGTAGCACGATTCAGAGCTACAGGTTCCGCAGTAAATAAGCCAGGACCGGGCCCGCGACCTACGGTTACAACTGAACAAAACGTGGAACGCGTCAAGCAATCTGTACTCGAAAATCCGCGACTTTCCACCCGCATACGATCTACGGTGCTAGGTATTCCCAGGTCGACATTGCAGACAATCCTCAAAAAAAAATTAAGGTTCCACCCTTATAAAATCCAAATAGTCCAGAAGTTGCAGGATACTGACTATGAATCGAGAAAATTGTATGCTGAACAAATGTTGGAGAGATTTCCATAAAATCATCGTATGGGGAACATCTTCTTCAGCGATGAAGCACATTTCCATCTCGACGGTTATGTGAACAAACAAAATTGTCGTTACTGGGCTACCGAAAATCCGAAACAAATGCACGAGATGCCGTTGCATAGTGAAAAAGTGACTGTTTGGTGTGCGGTTTCAGCAAGATGCGTAATAGGGCCTTACTTTTTTGAAAACGAACGTGGAGCAGCGGTAACCGTGAATTCTGTTCTGAAAGATACTGTGAAATGATTGACAATTTTTTTAGATCACACGTTGAAAATGGTTCTTTCTTCAATCGAAACACATGGTTTCAACAAGATGGTGCAACTGCCCACACAGCCCGGCCATCGATGAATGCAGTTAGAGCATTATTCCCAGGAAAATTGATCTCCAGATTTGGTGACATAGCCTGGCCCGCAAGATCACCCGATCTCAGCCCATGTGATTTTTTTCTGTGGGGATACCTCAAAAGTGTCGTCTACAAAAACCAACCTGCCAACATCGCGGAGTTAAAAGACAGTATTCGATTACAAATAAACACAATTTCCAGTGCACTTTGTAGCAAAGTTTTTGAAAATATGCGGAATAGGTTGGAAGAGTGCGTACACAACGAAGGTCATCATTTGGAAAACGTTGTTTTCAAAAAATGAAATCCGCATTCATAGTCTTTTCGTAGAAATAAATAATACTGCTCAATATGCTTTAGTTTTTTTTTTATAAAATTTCGTAATCGGAATTCTGCCACTGGCCACCTTGTACTATAGGGCTTAACGATAAATGAGTGAGAACATGTTTCAATGCCGAGTCCATTCATACTTACAATGTCGCAATGTAATTAATAATCGTAAAACGTTAATTAATAGTCATTAGATTACAAGATAACCTTTATATAATGAATATTCAGTTTATCTCGCATTTGAATCTTAATCGATTTATAAACAAACGAAACTATCAAGATTCCCGTGAGACTTTTTTGATTCTTTTCAATTTTGTGGTTGCCAAGTTGCCAATAAAGATTTCTTGTTAACCGAAATAGAAACTAGTGGCTGTGTAAGCTGTAGACCTCCATGGCTCGACCAATTTGAAATTCTCAAAAACTCCCTCTCAAGCACTGACGTGCGTATATAAGTTAATGTCTCAGGTTCGATACAGGCATTATCAGTTGTCCCAACTGCCTGCCTGATTAAATAATATAATATAATAATACATTGAATCGTTATAAAATCTATAATATTTATCGAACCTGGTCATAAATTAAATGTCATGAGAATCGGTTGAGAAAAGCGACCTGTAGATTAAGCCGGACATCCACCCACCAAGCAAACAGACAAACGAAAGTATTTTTGCCCATTTTTTTGAAACGAGACCCTTCGCTTGCTCGGTCAGCTATCTCTTTGTAAAGTAACTCTAATAAAATTTCTTCGACTTTACAAACTCATAATCAAAATCACACGCCTTTATAATAATCATTATTAGTATTCCTATAATATACTGGATTTTATTATGAAATTCTTTATTCTTGTGCCGATAACACCCACAGCTTCCTCGACATTCCGCAGATACCTATCTTCCTCACATCGTAGCTGTCAAAAGCCAATAAACGCTCGTCATATCTTTTTATACCCCAGTTCCACGATAATTGACTAAGTTCTTATTACAAAACCACAAGGTTTACTTCTAAATATCAGTTTTTGTAACTCATCGGGCTTGTGCATTCACGTTTCCTCAAAATATTCAGGCGCAATAAAAGTTTATTTCAGTAGGAAAATGACACTGATAATGACACTTTCAGACGTAGTTGCTGACACTTAAATATAAATAGAACTGTTTTTTTATTGTAGCATTAACGACTGAAAACGAATTCTAAATACTTTATTAGAAGAGAAAAATTGAAAAATTATTCCTTTGTTCCTACCCACGTAGTACTCGTACCGTACCTATTCGGTAAGTCGCCTGTGTTTGGCCCTGATAGCCGAGGAGATGCAGGTTCGAATCCTGCACGAGACATATAATTTTTAAATTTTTATCTTCTAATAAAGTACATATTTATAAATAGAACTGTTTATAAAATGCCGCAATTTTAATCTCAACTTAAATGTCGCATTGTTTGTGAACAGTAACCAAATTTTACACAATTTTAAACAGGCGTGTATAATTTTGAACAAGAATATTTCAAAACAAAAACTTCCGTCAAGACAAAACAAGGGTCGTGCTGGAATATTCTTCGAAGTAAATTCTAAATTTAAATTTTCGAATGTTTTATTCGTTTAGGTTGCCAGTAAAGTTCAGTCTACAACGGACTGGCTACTTATATTTAGTACGGACTCGAGAGAATAACTAAGGAGTAAAATGGGTCGGTAAATTTCTAGAAGCATCTGTGCTTTCGCGAATAGGAGTAGAAACATTTCTCTTAGTTTTACCGCAGGTGCATAAAGATGATATTAATATAATATTGTAATTAATAGGTAAAACACCAAAATCTATGTTTCTACTCTTATAAAAAAATATCTATTAACTAAATTGCTTGACATGAAGTGGTGATTAAGTATATTGAAGGAACTGATTAACAGTTATATTAGATGCATAAAAATAAATGTCACGTTAGTTATCTATAGATAAACGTTACTTTATATTGTCTTTATAAGTTCAATTGATCTAATGAGGTAATTTTGAAAATTAAGGAACCTGTTACCTCCAGCACAAGTCATAGCAAATTCACTGATGTCGTTTCGCCTTTAAACAATCCTGCACCAACTAAAGTCTCTGTTTTATACAATGGTTGACTGGTAAAGAATGCCTTAAGGCATTAAGTGTAATTGTATTTTTTATTATTGTACAATAAAGTTTAAATAAATAATTTAAAATAAATGAATTGATAAATTATACTAAAACGGCGACAATTTTTATTTAATACTCATACATATTATAACGGACCTTTTGGAACGGACCACCCTTAGTACTTATTGTTTTTCTCTGTAGCGCACTAGCGCACCGAGAAATGTAGGTACCTAGGTAAGGTACAGTCAGCAGCAGAGATAAGTAACCCCCCTGCCGTACTACGAATGTATGACAGGGGGCGCTACTTATCTCTGCAATGTAGACATACCTTTGCAATCTTTGCATCAGGTATAAGAATTCCAGAAAGCTATAAAATCAATGTTTTTGCTTGTTTTTCAAGACCGTTCTCTGATTATACAAATAGACGATAGTGTGTTATCCGTAGGTAGGTACATATAACGTTTATAACGTTAGCTGGTATTATGATTGGAGCTGTGGAATATTAATTTTATTTGTGATATTATTTGTAGCTATAAGTATTGTTATAAAGTTCATAGCCGCTGGTGAACTACATTATGAAATGATTTTTCAAATTACTTCCACCTATCATGACGTACCTATATTAAGATCTATAATATGTTCATAATAATATCAAAGAATCTCGCTGCTTCTATATTTGAGCGTTATGTCAATGTGACGGACTCTTACTGTTTAATATGTAGGTAAGTACAAGTATATTAATTAACAAACACATTTCAAATGATAAAGTGAATCATCGTCGATAAACAAGACATAAACATACATTGCTCAATACTCGACAATACGACGTCAAACTATGTTGGTACAGTTGGTGCTCAAAAGGTCTGGAGCACCGAGCTGTGACGTTACGTCATTGTACAATGACTGCTATTCTAATAGTCTAAAACGTCATATGTGACGGCGATCTCAAATCGTAAGTTCATATAACCTTTTGGAATACCAGCGTTAGGTTAAGTACAAATACGTTACAGTATTAAAATGAGATGGTCATGGTCACCTTCTTTATGTTTTTAAGTGGAACTGGCCCCTTGCATCCGAAAAGGTGAGATTGTGTTGTCACCAGTGGCGTGGCTTCCATAAAACTCGATACACATAGGCTGAAGAAAAAATCAAGTCTCTACCTATTACGGTTCCAAAGTTAGAGTGACGGACGGACGGACGGACAGCGGAGGCTTAGTAATAGGGTTCAGTTGGCGCCCTTTGGGTACGGAACCCTAAAAACATAGCTTTGTTTAAGTCGAGATAAAAGGTTTTTAAACTCATAGACTCATAGTATAGGTCGGTACTTGTTATTGTTTTAGGGCTCCTTTGCTAAAGAGTATCGAGATCAATAAGTAGGGGCCTCCACTAGTCCGTTAGGGGCCTCCGCTCCTTCGTTGTCCGACCCAGGGCCTTCACACCTCCAAATCTAGGCCCTGGCCATTACTCTCTAAGACTTTATAATGACTCCAATATAAAGGAATGTTTCGATAGCGCAAATATTTTAGAAAAAGCTATGCATTCATTTAGATTCATACAATAAATCTAGTTTGACGTCACACAATCGAGTATGCATCGTATCTCGCACATACGGAAGACAACCGAATTAAACCAGCTAAACAATGCTAAATGGGTCACCCGAAAGCATGATTTGATGCACATGTTCCACAGGAAATTTAAAACAGACACAGAAAGTCCATTTTAAAAAATACAATATTACATTTGCGGGCGGAAAACGCTGTAAATTATATTATTCGGGAACATTAGAGTGGAAATTAAATGAATGGTTAAGTTTGTACAGTTAAGTTGAAACGGAATACTCATCCGTCAAATGAATTAAAATTATACGAACCGGTCAAGCGGGTCGTTTAATGTATGAAATGGGTTCCGTACGTATTGATGACGTCATTTAACTTTTTGTTGATTGGAAAAGTTCGGAGCGGTCCTACATACATAAATGAGTGTTTCCTCTGACTTACCTGTTCCATCTCGCTAAAGAGAAACGGTAATTATCTAAGAGTTAACTTCTAAAATATGATTAGGTTAAGGAAACTACTGACGTTTAAAACATCACTAAAATTATAGGCAAGGAAGAGAAAAAACATTACACTCCTTTTTTTGGGCAGTCGTGTAAAAATAGAGTAAAGTAATCGTAATAATTTTCAGAAAACTACCTATTTTCGTTTAGTATAACAAACCAAGATAATAGTGAGCCTACTGTGAACTGCGGTTATAAAAGGAAATGGCCTCGTGTCCTCAATAAATAATTTTCCGGCCGCCATGCTTCATTGTTCGAACAAAAAACAAAACAAAGTCAAATTAGTTAAAGCGTAACCGAACGAATCTTTGTCGATGCTTACCATGATGCAACTGCTTAGTGATGGGCACACAACTAAATATCGATAGTTAAAAAAAATAAGGCAAGACCGGGAAAAGTATAATTTTATGGTGCTGCGTGAAAAACGCAATTCTTTAGCTTAGTAAAAAATTACGAAGAAAAACCAATTGACCATCGGTTACTAAATCATACAACCTCAGAATACTATATTTCTGTAAGTGTTTACAGTTTTTGTGTAAAGACACCGTTATACTCATTAATTTTTTTATCCACAGGTAAGCCTCTGATTAGACAACTATTTAACATCACCATCAATCAACAACGCCCAGGTAATAAAATATTCGTGGTCAGTATTGTTTATTACATACGTATCTTAGGGTTCAATGAAACAAAGCTACTCATATAGGTAACGTGCATATACCTATATCTTACACAACGCTTAATTCAAAACAGCTCTGCTGGTATTTTCCATTCATCTCAACGCCTTCCATATCTTTTTCTGTTTCGCCATCAATTTCTTTTAGCAAACTGATAAATGCAAGATAAATAATTGTTTCATTTCAGTTGAGACTGCAACTTTTAAGTTACTATCAGCTATTAATTGAATTCGTTCTAATGGATCTAACATTTCGCTTTTTAATTAGGAGTTTAGTTTGCCAAAGCTATTCTAAAAATTGTACTGTTACTTGCTATGGACTCAATTGCTGGTAGGTACAATTTGAATACCGTACAGTTATTTCATCGATATTACTTTATTATTTCTTGTTATTATATCGACTTTTCACAGCCCTATATCCCATATTGACCTATATCTTCCAAAAACACGCATCCTCAACTCAAAGCACAACGAAGCACTGTTGTATCCGCGCTCCGGTATTTGGGACGATGGCACCGTAACTGCGAGCAACAATAGGTTTTGGTTTTATGTTAATTTTTGTTTATGTCAGAGTGTAGGTAGGACGGTACGTTGGAGACCTGTCATTTTGACTGTATTTAGATTGTAATTTCTTGCTAAAATTAGTATTTATTCTTTTATTGCCTTAGAATGGGAAACAGGCAGACGGCCCACCTGATGGAAAGTGGTCACCGCTGCATTTAGACATTCGCAACACCTACTAATGCGTTGCTGCCTACCTATTGCCTACTGTCGGAATTAACTGTAAAAAAGTCTTTAATGAGGCCCTTGGATTATAAATAATGTCTAAGCTTATTCTACATTTTAATTAAATAGAAATGTTTTGGATTAGTTCAGACATCACGAGTTTTGCGAGTGGGCACGGCGCCCGCCAATGCCTGGCTCCACATTTTTTAGGGTTCCGTAGCCAAAATGGCTAAAAAGGAACCCTTATAGTTTCGTCATGTCCGTCCGTCCGTCCGTCCGTCCGTATGTCACAGGCATTTTACTCAAAAACTACAAGACGTATACTGATGAAATTTGGAATATAGATGTCTTGTAGATGCCGCTACTAAGTTTGCTAGTTAAATAATAAAAATTAAAAAATCTAGGGGGGGCACTCCATACATGTAACAGAAGCTAAAAAAATTTTTTTTCAGCAAACGTCAACGTGAGTTACATAATTCGATAGTTCTTTTAAAAACATTATAAGGCTTTTATGTACTTTTTTTCGATTAAGTGAATACTTTCGGAAATAATCGCTCCGAAAGTTGCATAAATTGTGTCCCCCCCCCTTTAACTTTTGAACCGTAAATCCAAAAAATATAAAAAAAATCAGGAAGGTAACGCTTAAGAAATACATTCAACGAAAATTATTTTGAATAGTAACGAACAAACCGTTTTGAAGTTATTGCCGAAAAACTTCTCAACCAAAAAGTCTTAAGTGCTATTGATTTACACGGCATTTAAGACCTTTTGCCAGTTATTTATTAAGACGGTTTTTTTTTGTACGGTGGTACGGAACCCTTCGTATGCGAGTCCGACTCGCACTTGGCCGGTTTTATTTTCATTTGTGCTCGTAGCTACTCTTTTGATACAATTGTATTATGATATTGCTTGTAGATACTTTTGCCATATTCCGGCATTGTGTACAGAACACGATACAATCTTCATTTTTTAACCGACTTCCAAAAGAAGGACGGTTCTCAATTCGTCTGTATGTTTTTTATTTTTTTTTTTATTTTTTTTTTGTGTGTTTGTTCACCGATTACTTGAAGACGGCTGGACCGATTTCGAAAATTCCTTTTTTGTTTGAAAGGGTAGACTTTCGAGGTGGTCCCATTGCAACCAAGTCAGGATCTGATGATGGAATCTTGGAGAAATCGAGGGAACTCTTCAAATATTATAGGCACACATATAGCGATTTCGGTATTTTTCGTAATTTCTTGTCCATCTCTTATTAGCAACAAGTTTTTAGTGTTAACCGACTTCAAAACAAAGAGTAAATTTGTATCTAGGTTTCTTCCCCGATTACTTGAAGACGGCTGAACCTATTTGGAAAATTCTTTTTTTGTTTAAAAGGGTATACCTCCGAGGTGGACCCATTGCAACCAAATCAGGATCTGATGATGGGATCTTGGAGAAATCGAGGGAACTCTTCAAATATCATAGGCACACATATGCGATTTCGGTATTTTTCTTACTTTCTCGTGCATTTCTTATTAGAAATAAGTTCCCAGTCTTAACTGACTTCAAAACAAAGAGCAATTTTTATGTAGGCTTGTTCCTCGGTTACTTGAAAACGTCTAGACCGATTTGGATTTTTTTCTTATATTATATTTTAACCAAATAGACTTAAGTCTATTTGGTTAAAATAATATTTTTCCAGCGCCACTAAAAATTTAAAAATAAAGTAAATTTTTAAAACAAAAAATAAAAACCGACTTCCAAAAACCTAAACTAAAAACCAAAAAATAATATGTTAATTACCCCAAAGAAATGGATAATCAACGATTCATATATACATATACAGATATTTATACTTTTTAACCTGTTATTTTTGAAGTCGGTGCCAGCTAAGGAGCTCAACACAGCCAGGTTTACGTGGCAGGCACCAACTTCAAAAATAACAGGTTAAAAAGTATAAATATCTGTATATGTATATATGAATCGTTGATTATCCATTTCTTTGGGGTAATTAACATATTATTTTTTGGTTTTTAGTTTAGGTTTTTGGAAGTCGGTTTTTCATTAAAAATATCAAAGTTTCTCACACAACTCTCTTCAAACTCTTCATGTGTTGCGTCATACTTAACACATACGCTCAAATAGACACTGACAGTAGATAATTGATACATGAACATGGCGATTACGAAATACGATGGGTTCAAGTGTCAAAATTGACAGCACAAAGCGTATGCTGATTGTCAATTTGACAACAGTCATTGAGACGACGGTATTTATCTTTTTTGGACGGTAGATATTGGTGATAAGTTTGGGAAGTTAGCATTGATAAGTGGATAGGTGAGCAGGCGTCGGCAGGAATTAATAGCCAAAGAGGAGAATGTGGTAGATACAGATATAGGTATTCGGTAGCAATATACAACAGTGGGATGGCTCCTTTCATATAGACCAGTTTAAGCGAATAAATACAACGGATACTCTAACTCAAGGGAAGCAGAGAGCTAAATAATTTCCAAACATCTTAATTATTTTCTTCAGTTTTAATTTAAAACATTCTGCTCGAGAAATGTTTGTTTTATTAAGTTGAACATTGTTCTAAAAATATTACTTCGATAAATTGTCAAATAAACATTATGCTTCTAAGTTTTACGTAATGAAGATTCTAATTCTCTACCGGGACGGTAAAGGAAGCTTTGGCATTGAGTCTAGAGTTGTGCCGTTTTTGGGAATATTCTCCATCTTTATGAACGAATTATTCCATTATTGTGACGGACCCAGCAAAAATTGATGCAAGGTCCTGTTATCTGCCATCATACGTGATCATCGAAGTTAGGAATGCTGATTTTTCCAAAGCATTGCTACCTAAGCTTAATCACAATGTGGTAAGATCTGATTTCGCATAGCGATATCATCTTCCTGCAATTACATAAACACCGAACCCTACCGCGAATGCTTAAGAGTAATAAAACAACAACAAAATCACAGGTTTCAGAGCGTTTTCTCTCGCAAAGCAAACAAATTATTTTACCGAAGACGGCAGTTACGTCACCCGCCCGTCAATTTGACACGGCGATTATACGCACTTGAGATGGACATACGTTGTTTCAAGGACGCTCGGTTATGTGTGATCATTGACTTTTAAAATCCTCTTCAGATACACTTTTACTTTAAAGGTTGTGCAGAAATGTAACCACGCACGAAATTGACACGATCGTAAAATCGCAACCATGTTTTTGAGTGAAGACATTAAAAAAGGAATAAGCATCGGAGTGTTGAAGCAACGAAGTAATTTAATGGTTAATAATTGTATGCTAAATTCCTGGAATTGATTGAAGGTATTTTGTCTCATGCTCAGAAAATACGTAAGTTCTAATCGGTATTGTTAAATAAATCTGCCATTCTTCTACAATATAAAATTTTACGGGATTAAAATGTAGAGAAGCGTATCGATGAATTAGAAAACATAAAAATACTTTGATATTCAAATCTGTTTTTCTTGTGCTGCTAAGTCCCTTTCAAAAGTGGTATCGTAAACACAACAATGCGCTAAATTAGGACAATAAAACACCTTTGTCGGTGCGCGGAATATTTTTTCTTAATTTTTATTGCAGCCTCCATTCGCGGCCGGGCTTGTGGCCAGTGTTATTCAATTACGTTTTATGGTTGGCAAGTGGCAACACTGCTTGTTGAATTGTGCTTTGATTTATCGCTTCGTTTATTCTCAGCATTTATTGTAGTAGCCCGATGTAGCCCGGCCGTAAGTCGTTCAAATTCTACATTCTGTTGAAGTTACTGAAAATATCATTTTATTTGACATGGTCAATTTTGTTGACTTTGGGAAAAGTAGTTAAGAAAGATAGGTAAACATCTCACCAAAGGACAACTTAACCAATTTTAAACAAAGCCATTTTTCTAAATAATCATGAAATTTCGATATTTAGTGTTCAATCAAATCTTCATCATCATTCAATCAATCAATCATTATATACTAGAAGTCCAGAGATAATCCATGAAATTAATTTCGATGGGAATTTTTTTCAGTCTCATTGATTTTTGGATGCTAACGTACCTATTTAATTGGAATGTTCGGGGTGCATGCTTTGTGCTACCACGAGTCGCCATCTTGAAAGGTCAAGCGCTTCCCGCCAAATATCTGACAGCTGTCACAACATCAAACTTGGAATGCGTAACAAAACAGGGATTTCGTCACCACGCCATCTGCCACCAAATCACCCACGATGACTACACTAACCTGACCTGCTATATTAGCCCTTAGTACATTGACATAAGGTTGCCATAAATAGCCATCTTACAATGATCCTTCTATACACATTAGACAAAGTTGTCTTGTGCAGCTAGGGACATCGCTGCCAGTAACGTTTTCAGCAAAGTTAGTATGGCGAGTCATTAGTTCCGACGTTGACCACATGTATTTGTAAGTATGTTAAGTAATTTATAGTTCTGTCGTAATGTGGACAGTGGCTTATTTTTACTGATGCAAGTTTGGATTGCGCCTAATTTGAATTTTGTCTATGTTGTTAATGGTCGCTATTACTGGTTAATGTTGTTTGTATTTAGGAGATTTGTCAAGTGGCTATTGGCCTTTATTGGCAACTAGCGCTATTCAAAACATAATTAACTACTTATCTTTAGGGCCTATTTTTACAGTTACAATAAAATAATTATTTATTAAAGTTTTGGAAACATTAATTTTAAAGCGATTACTTATAAAACCCTGTAGTTTGAAAATATGTGCTCCATTTTAATGAGTTGTAGTGTATAAAAAAAATCCAAGAACTATAATTTCCTGATTAAAAAAAAGTTATACCTTTCCAACGCTCTCCCCTTCCAGGTCATCCTATTTCAAGGATTCTTACGAAGACTTGGCTGGAAAATTAGACCAGTTCACATTCCACAAAATAAATTTTGCAATGGTTACATTCATTTATTAATTGGCAATACAAAGAATAACAAGATCATAGAAAACGTAAAATGACTTAAAATTTATCCTAATCTAATAAAATATTTAAACTACGTATAAGTAAACTAAACCTCGGCAAAAAAGAAAAAATAATTAAAACACCCCGCCCCGCATCGTATCGCAAAATAAATTGATTATGTTGTATGAAAATATATTTAACTTCACGTGATGCAATATGTGGCATATTCGTCGTATACTAACCGTTGTATATTCGTTCTATTTTTAGATAGAGGTTAGGTTGAATAGGTTCCTTACTTGTACACAAACAAATTGCCATCTCTCGCTCGTAGGCAGAAGATCCAAATCCGGATAATCCGCATCCAATGCCAGGTTAACGGCGGAACTCGATATGGATAGTGATGTCATTCTATTCAGATCACATCTGCTTACTTAATTCTGCCGTCTAAAATAATATATAATATAATCATGCAATCGTACCGTTTAATTCAAGTTATTTTCTTGGATACGCAAATTTTTGGCACAAAACACAGATTTTCGATTTCTTTTTGTATGTCGTATTATGTTATATGTATTTCACCAAACAAATTTATGTATCATATTGGGTTGACTAGACCCACAAGCTCAAAATGTTTTGAAAAAGTTATTATATCTCATGTAGAGCCAAGCCCAAGCCTCTAACTCTAAAAGATCTAACCGTCCAACCCGTATTATGCCTTAGTCAATAAAATAAAGTATAACTTGGCCGTTTCGAATGGTATGAAAGATTGAGTCACTGATCTCAGATCTGTAATGTTTTGTGGTGTAAAAAATAAAATAAAATAAAATAAAATAAAATTTGTTTATTTCAGACCAGTTTGATCCATATTGTGTTAGTTACAAGAGAACTTACGACCTATATTAGTATTAACACAAACAATTAAAACAAAACTAAATATCTGACGACAGAAGGAGGCAAAATAAATATATGGGGCCCATACATTTATTTAGCCTTCCCTATCACCACATTTACCCAGTATCTCGTCAGAGGGCAATCCAGTCGTTCAGACAATGTCCTAAGGAGGCTGTTGCTACTGCCGCGCACACGCGTCAGCAGAGACGCTATTCGTTTACGCCTAATGGCATAAAAGTCATCCGTTCGCGCCTCTGCGAACATGCCCGATGCACTACAGTGCTTCGGCAGCTTCAACAGCATCCTCAGAATGTTATTATACTGAACTCTTAACGTATTATAAGCTCTTTGCGTAAATGTTGCCCACAGACTGCACGTGTAAAAAGTTTGGCAGTATGCTTTAAAAAGCGTTAATTTTACTTGCGTGTTACAACGTGCAAATCTGCGGGCAACCATATTGCCCCTGACTGCCATGGCTCTCCTTTCCCTTTCGAGATCCCTGTCATCTTTCAGGTCCCCGGTGAGCACATGGCCGAGATACTTAAAACTCTCCACCACTTTGAGGGGCACCCCCCCCAGCATGATCCTAGGTATAGTCGTTTGTGAGTTATACTTTGGAGCCTTAAAAATGAGTATTTCACTTTTGGTTGCATTATACCTAAGACCATGCTGCGCGGCGTAACCCTCGCATATGGACAGCAGTTTCTTTATCGAGCCCACTGTTGGGCCCAGCAGCGCCATGTCGTCCGCGTAGCTGATATTGTTGAAACAAGTTTCCGAGATATGGCATCCGACACGCTCGCTGCTGAGCCCCACAATTAACTCGTTGACATATAGGTTAAACAGGGTAGGAGATGTTAGCCCTCCCTGTCTAACCCCACATTGGAGCCTATACTCGTCTGAATACTCCCCATCCCATCTCACTTGATTGACCTGATTGTTATACCAATATTTCAATAAATTTATGTAGTCACTGGATATTCCAGTTTTGGACAGTTTGTCCCACAGAATGTGGTAAACAACCAGGTCAAAAGCCTTAAAAATGTCAGCAAACGGATTATCAAAAATCCGGTCAAGTGCGAGTCGGACTCACGCACCGAGGGTTCCGTGCAAACTAGTCAGTAGATAGGTGAATAATTCAAGATAAACTATATGGTGGGACAAACTTACTTCGCTCTTGAAAAACTGTTGTACATCGACATACTCGTATGTCGCGGTTAGTTCAGAAGAAGCAAATAAGTTTGTCTTACGATTTTTGCGAATTTCTAAAAAACGCTGTAAGTTAGGAAAACCGTTTTATTTTTCCTGTATAGAATGAACACAACATATAGAATGATATTAATAAACGGTAATTATTACTGATTTTTCTGTTCAGTAACTTCGGAGATGAAGAGGGATTAGAGGGGGAATGGTATTTTTTTTTAACGTTTTTTGTCTTAAATCAAAAACTGCATATCTAAGAGAAAGAAATACCTTTCATTCGATATCCCACTCGATATAGTTGCTCTACTTTTGTTTTTCCACATCCCATTCCGGACCCCTTTAAAAAAAAGTAAAAAGAGTATGAGATTTTTTTCTATCCAATAGGCTCGAGTTAGCGATTTTTTTTAATACTACTCCAAATTTCAAGTGGATAGCATCAGTAGATCCTGAGATATCTTGCTGTGTCAGACGGACAGACAGAGTCGCACCATAAGGGTTCCTTTTTTACCATTTTCATACGGAACCTTAAAAATGTACTATTTTTGATTGAGTATCAAAGATAGTACACACAAAATAAGCGCTCTAAGTATAAGGTTTCCCACATCGACGCGAAAACGGCTTAAGCCTGTCAGAAAAGGCTTTATGTCCTCGTAGTAAGAGCGAAAAAAACGTCGAAGCCGAACCGCCGAACCGAGACGAACGACGTATTTTTGGCTATGTGGGACGACCCTAAAACATCGGTTCTTGGAAAACCAGCCTGCGTTGCCTAGCCTTATTACTTACTTGAGAGTGACTAACTATACCTGATTTCATTTTAGATTAGAATTTCAATGGTTATTTTTGCCCACGTTTCTTCCCTTCCCTAAGATCTCAGTTCATTTATTTCAGCAATTTATTACTTATTACGTTTTAAATAAAGCACGACTCATATTTTCATGATGGTTGTAATCGCAATGATAACGCTTGATTTTTCTATTCTAAAACGAAACTAGGTACAAAATGTGTGTCCACTGTCAGTGTCACTCTAAACTTTAGAGTGTCAGTGAACACAGAGTTTGGGGTGTTTAGAGTCTAAACACATCAAGGTTGTTTGGTTACTTCTTCGAATATCCGAAATGAGTACCTATCATTAACACGTGGCCTTGGCAGATTTGAGTAATGACCGCTCCGGAATTAAGATCGCGAACCTGAGGTCAGCGAGGAGCGGAGCGTTGAGCAATACAGAGTCGTGGATCATCGACTTAGACATGTCGTGAATATTTAATTTTGCAATTCGAATTAAGGCGTTATTTTTAATCGGATATATTTATCTAAAAAAATGTAGGCACAACATCTTTCATTCAGTTTTAGACACATAAGTTTCAGATAATTACGATTACAGATAAAATACCAGTACCAAATTTTTTAAATTTTAGATTTTTTTAATAGCCTTGTGTCGCATGATCGTGTTTTAGGCACGTCGTGATTTTTAATTTCAATTACTTGAAGATGATATTCGAAAATAATGCGTTACAAACATGTCACTAATTTTAAATTATTTTGTTTTCATATTTGCTCCTATAGTGAGTTCACTTTTAAAAAGTTAGTAGGTCTCTGTGTAAAGCTATGACCCTGGCTCTCATTCCGCAAATTCCCTTATTGGTCAAAATCTTTCTGGTTCGATTTTTGCAACAGTCAGTAAGGCTTGCAAGTTTGTCAGGCTTAAAAAAAAAAAAGAAATTGTCTATAAAACGGCGATGCCAATAGTATATTATATTATTTGTATCGCTTATAAAGAGATTAATTATTCTAAATTATGATTCCACCCACATCGATGCGCTCCTTCAAGTGTGAAACATACTTAAGCTGACACATAAAAGGCTTCTTAACGTATTATAATAACACCGTTTTGTCTTCCTTAATGCGTCAAATACTAAGAAAGAACATTAAAAATATACTGTTGAAGTACCGCTTAAGCTATCATCTCATTCCAAAACGTCACAAGTATCTACAAGTTCCACAAGCTATTTTAGATTAAGACTAAATAGGCGATTGATGTGAAAGGTCCTTAAGTCGAAGTTCCAAAACGACGTTTACGTCGTTTTAAAACTGAGAGCGCGGAATCTGACGAACTGCTTAACATTCGGGACTCGTGCGCATTCCTTTACGATCTAGCTGCCGAGGATCTATGTCTACTGCATCGGGAGTCGACAATGCGGCGGTGTGTTTTATGTGGCTTTGTTTTCGGCATGAAAGATATTTCATAAATACTTTATTTTTAATATTAACACGGTACTCGTATATTGAAACCATTGTCAATGATTATCGTAGTTACTCTTTACCTGCATTATAAATAGCTTTATAAGTAAAATGTTAAAGACATAATTAGGGTTCCGTAAAATGCTATAAACAGGAACCCTTATGGTGCGACTCTGTCTGCCTGTCTATCAGTCTGTCACAGCCAGGTATCTCAGGAACTGCTGCTGCTATCGATTTGGTAATAGTTTTTTAAGTCGCTACCTTGAGCCTACTGGATATGAAAATAAATGTTATACCTTTCATACTTTTTAGGGTTCCGTTCTCAAAAGGAAAAAACGGAACCCTTATAAGATCACTTTGTTGTCCGTTTGTCTGTCTGCCTGTCCGTCTGTCAAGACCCTTTATCTCGGGAACGCGTAGAGGTATCGAGTTGATTAAACCATACACTCAGGTCTAGGGTCCCTTGAAGCTGTAAAAAAATCAAACTTTTAAACTAATGTAAAAAAATATATAGGTATGGCCGCTTATGCCACGAAAAACGTACATTTCGACTCTCAAGAAATCCAAAATTTGCCGTCGACTTAGAGCTATGAAATTTGACAAGTAATAGTCTTATAATATAAGTATAAGAAAAAATCTGAAAACTATACATTTGTAATTAAGTCATAAAAATATAGTCTTTAAGGTATTTGTACGGAACCCTCGGTGGGCGAGTCGGACTCGCGCTTGTCCGGTTTTTTATAATGCAATTGCAACTGATGATAAAACTACTTTGCTGAAGACATACTTATGTAGCTCGTTAATTCATTATAGCAACCAAAATGGAAACGGCTTGTTCATTAATCACGTAAAGATTGAAATGGGGAAGAGTCACTCGGAAAAAAAAAATTATCCCTTTGGGAGAGGAAAAGTTTAAGGCCTAATCACATGCATTTTTAGGCCGCAAAAATGTAATACATAATTAACACCGAAAACTTCACCAAATATCCCCCGAAAATGTCTGAAAAACATTATGTGACTAATGTAGCCGCCTAAAGTCATGAAAAACCGAGACATTTTGGCTGGAATCATGGTACAATAAAACAAAGTACCTATGATCTTTCCGTAAAAATTGATGGCGTCGTATGGACTACGTCATGGCATATGGAAGCTTATTATTTCCAATTGCAACATTCTCGTGACGTAGGCACGTTCGCTCTCGGGAAGACCATGCCATGTTTTATTGTACAGTCGAGTTCATTTACATCTACACATATAGAGTTTGTGCGGAAAGAGAATAGGCGTGGCGAAAAACGGAAAAAAATGCCATACTGGTTAGGTTAGTACCTAACCAGTATGGCATTTTTTTTTGCAAATACGGTAGAAAATCTTTACAGCGCCCCCCCCCCCCCATCTAAATTCTATTCTCTTTCCGCACAGACTCCAAGAGAACAAAAATAACTCAACATGCTTTTATGCTCCTGACAATAGGGTCGTGTTCAGATATTTTTGTTCCCGTAAGTGTGTACATGTAAATCAACTCGACTGTACCACCCCTGGAACGAACGAAGTCGATTCCTCAACTAGGTCAGCAGCTCGACCCGTACAATGTACAAACCACTAAAAGCTGATTAAATTCTTAACATGATTCTACCAGTCGCCTTACAATGCCTTAATTCCCGTATGTAAACTACTCCACAAAAGGTCAACAAATCGTCGATCTCCCCGTTGACATTCCACAGAGCTATTCACGCATTTGTACCTATTTTAGTGTCCCGAGAACATATGTCGCTGGTGACTCACTTTCGTGGCCCCAAGTGTAAGTTATATTTGTTTAAATTTGTGACTTGTTTTGAACGGGGTAAAGATCGTTTTAGTTTAAACATTGACATTTGTTTGATGACTTGTTGCGGGAGTTTTAAATTTGAATTGGTTTTGGATTTATTTTGATCACTTTAAAATACGGTGGCCAGTAAGATTCATGTGCGTTTTTCCGACTCGTTTGTTTTGAAGACATCTTAAAATACAACCCCCAACAAAGCAGGGAGACGCCATAACCTTTCTTCCTGAACAAAACTATCTGCCACATCTTGGAAATGCCCACATTTTTGCTTTAATAAAACGAGACACTTTAATAATTTCAAACTAGCATAGAGGTCGAAAATCAGGAACCACAATTCAGGAACAAATTAGCCTTTGCCCTGCCAGGCTTTGCACCTGTTTCACTCCCAGTAACAATAAGCTAAACTAAACGTATCTTCAAAACATTGGCGGTTCTGTCTATCTATAATGACTGCTTGTAATTGTTTTTATGTCCATTATTCTAAAGTGTGAAATAAAATGCACTTGTATTGCCTTGCTGTTTCTATACGTAAAATATCATGTTTTTACGAACTTTTTTAAATGTATAAATAAACCGAATCTAATATTTGTCTATACTTCGTGACCCGGCGTTTTTGTTTGCAGTTTGCCGGTAGATCAGTTTCAATAGCAAAAAGCGTTGTTACGCAACGAATTCCGTTATCCAGCCGCAGTGAAGGACCGATGTGATCGTTAAAGCCCTTACACACGTACCAACGCACTGTTTTTGAATTGTCAACTATGGTAACTTAACCTTCGCGTTGTAAGGAAATCACTTCCAAGTCGTTGTCTCTGTGTAGATGAAACAAGTCGGAAATCTAGACGTATCAAAAAAATTACACTGTGACTAGGTTTCTCAAAAAAACAGATACAGATACGGATTTGTTATTTATCAAAGACAATTAATTAAATTAAATTCTGGAATAGAGATCTATTTAAAGATCTGTATAGATAGAAGTAGGTAGAATTCACATAGGTATTTTTTTTTTATTACTTTATCCTTACGTTGCTGGACTGAAACGTTTAACCTGATATATATATTTTGCCACAGCATTTCTCTCTCGGGGAACGTAGAACTCGTAGAAGTTAAAATAATCAGTGTCCGGGGAGCATTCATCCGCTCAATTTAATTTGGTTTGACTTTAAATCAGTGGGCAACTGACTGCCTACTATGAAACAAGGAATGGAACTTTCTACCACTTTCTTTTCTTCTACTACTATTTAGTTTCCTGTTCGTTTTCATGTGTATATATGCCACTATAAAATTGCGAACACCGTCAGTTTATAATCTAACTCGTCAGATTATAAACTGTCGATAAATTGTAAACTGTACCATACTGCTTACAATTGAACGTTTCGATGGATAGATTATAAACTACCGAAAATTAATGCGTTATATTGTAAGCTGTCGAAAAAATGTAAAAAAGTTTATAATCTGACGAGCGAGATAGATTATAAACTAACGGTGTTCGGAATTTTACGGTGACATATATAACTTGTATTTTTTTTACTGGGATTCGCTAATTTTATTTAGACGGACTGAGTTCTACGATAAGCTATAACTACCTAAAACTAAGGGCCTATGCAATGAAATTTCTACGATTTTATTATATGTACCTATAGATTAGATAAATTTGAAATAGGTAGAATGGACACATAGCCGTTCAATGTTGAAAAAAATCTGAAAACCCTGAATATATAATGAATGAAAAACCAAAAGTGTGATATAAAGAGCCCCGACACTAAATATAATGGGAATATATCAGAAAGAAGAAGAAAAATACAATAGGCATAAAAGATCACGTACATTCGTTATGCATTCTAGAAATTTCAGAAGTAATGCAATTTTTATAAATCGCAACTTCAGCTCGTCTGAAGAACCAGAACCGTATCGGCCTCGTCATTGGGCAAGACACAATGCACTGACGGACTGACGTTCACAGTTACTCGAGAAAAATGGATGTCAACTTTGCCGTGTGACCTTACCCTGTTGTTAAGAACCTTACAACTCTTCAAACACTCTTATATCGTAGCCTTAAGGTCTACTTCTGATAAGCAAACCCTTACAAAGATCCACCGATGTGACACCTAGATATAATTTTGGATTCCAGCCTTACGTGATTGACTCAAAGTTGATTATAGATTGATTGAAATGTGATGCTTTGCAGTACCCAATATTATTTTTCGTCGTATATTTGGGAACTTTTGGTGAACGGAAGAGAGTTTCGATTAGTCTGGCAAAACGCCTGTCTAGTTAAAGTATCGCGGAGTGATGTAAATTTTGAGAACGTTGGCTTTTGGATGGAATAACACACGACATGATGTTTATGTTACGTGTGACATTACAACGTATTTGTAACGCTTTACTTATATAAAGATTAATAAAGGGAAGAAGAAGATTAATAAAATAGGTTATTTAATTATACTAGATGTTGCCCCGTGAATTCGGCCGCGTGTACTTTTAATTTAACTTTTTCATACAAACTTTCGTAACCCGTTTGAAGCCTTTAATTTAAATCCTTTCCTAGTGCACCTCTTCATTTCCTAAACAACATTGTGTTTAAAATTTCATCTCGCTATCTGTGGCGGTTTTAGCTGTTCGTTCAGTAGTATCTTAGTCCCAAAACTATTTTATAAGTAAGTATTGACAAGCGCTAGGGAGATTGAATTTACGATGTTTTATAAGATAGATTTTCATGAAAACTTTTGACTTTATGTAAAGATTTTACTTTTAAGTTGCGTAAATCTTATTTCAGAACAAAAAGTGTCACATCCATCATCTCGTGACCGGTAAACATGTCAATCAGAAACTTGGAAATTCTGTTACAGTGCGAGCCGTCTAAGTTGCTGCAAACAACATGGCGGCTTTGACACTTATTGTGGAGTTTGGAATGATATGGTGTTGATTTAATTTTACTTGCAGTACAGTCCACCTCAAAAAGATATCATACATAATATTTTCACCTCTAAACTAAAGCAGCACTTTAAGCAATATAACAATTTCTAGGAATATGGTGACCTCTTGATAACATCGTAATACAACTTTCATAACAATATACCCCACATAAAAACAATATACAGTAAAGTACATTTTATTATAAACTTAAGCGATTAAGAAAAAAGATTGGAATATGAGGTTTAAAGTATAGTTTCAAATTGCTAAATTTATAAAACGACTAGCATTATTACCGCTGTTACCCCAAGAGAACCTCATATTGGGATATAAAGTAGTGTTTCGATCTATGTTACGTAGAGAGAAAGATAGAGAGAGATCATTTACCTAATTTGTTAAACATAGGTACATTTATAGATCTAAAAAATTATAAATTGCATTTCTGATCACTATCTTTTGCCATGGGTATGGCGTACTCATTTTTATATCCTTAACACTTAAGGCTACATATGGCATAGTAATTAACATCCAAATATCCAAACATCTTCACAAAGTTAAAAATTTATAATATTAGTAGAATAATAGCAATAACTGGCGTTCTTTCAAAAGTATATTTGAGATTTAAATATTTTTTTCTAATTTTAAAGGGCCCTTAGACTTCGAATTTTTACTTAGCCTGTAGCCAGGTTGGTTTGCTTTATTGATGGTTAATGTATGTATTTATAGAAACAATAAGTATTTCCATTAAAACATATTAACTTTTATCCAATCATGCTGATTTTTAGGGAGAAAGACAAACACAATAAGTGTATAAATTATTACCAAACCGAGTAGGTATATAATGCTTTTCGCAGTGAGTGCAAGAATCCCTGGGGTCGTCTGAAAGCTTCGACGCGGGGTACAACTCGAGACATTGGAGTTGGTAAACAAAACTGCCTGTTAACATTATTTCAGGCAACATTATTTATTAATAAGAAATGTTTGTTGGTGTAGCCTTATTGCATAAAAAAGAGAAGAGGGAGTTGTAACGAAGTGTTCATGTCGGAACATTAGTTGGGCCTTTAAATTGCTGTTAAACTATACAAACAACAGTCACTCTTAATATGTAAACAAAGAAATGGAAGAAAGCCATCCGAAGAAAACTTGACTGTTGAAATAAACGATAAGATATTGCAATGCATGCGTTCCGTCGAACAGAATAGGTAGCACTACAACGGATATATCATATCAAACAGTAACATTAACAAAAACATTCTTGAATGAGATGGCTTCTTATGCTTATAGCAAATGCTTCACTTATTTCCCAGCTGGTAGACATCTTTTTATCGTCATACCTGCATAGTAATTGCCTCTTTATAATTTTCCAAGAGTAAGTAAGTACTTATTCCAAGAGTAAGAATAACAGTTAATAAATGTGTGAAATAAGTGTGGCGTTTTCCACATTTTGTCACAGTAAAAGATCGCTCTAGCGATTTTCCCGCTTTATTTTGGAGTTCGCTTTTGACAATGATCCCAAATTTGGAAGAGCAGTTATTATTAACTAGGATCGTGTGCGATTTGACTTCCGTCTTCCCTGCAACAAGGAAACCAGACCGATGGAATGAGGGATGGGTTGGTTGTCCTAGTAATAAATAAGTCACAGGAACTCATTATTAATTATTACTTAGCTATCGCTGCGCTGGGATTCGAACCTGAACTTCACGATCCCGTGTCAACCTCACAAGCCAAGACAAGCCACGCTCAATTGAATTTAACACTAACACTGTAATAGTACATTGTGTATCAAGGGCGGTAAGTAAGGAATTACAAACGAGTGTTTGTTACAAGGCCGAGGCGATGCCGAGGGCTTTAATAACACGAGTTTGTAATCCCTTTACCGCTCGTGGCACACACAATGTTTTTCATCACACTTGTGAGGAAATCTAATTAAAATAACCTTACTTAAGCTAAATAAAATTGTAAAACTGACAGTGACATTAGTGACATATATCAAGATGACAAGTCACGTTCGGAAACCATAGCGGTAAAGACTTAAAATGGTTGATTTTATATTTGCAAAATAAAGAAATACATTATTCAAACATTTAATTAATGTTACAGAAATATGTGTTTACATGTATTTGCAATAACAGTTCTCTTTAAATAAATATTTCAGTAATAAAAGTTAAAAAAGTACGTTTGCGTTTCCTTTGAACATGACAAATAAGAGTAAAACAGAACCAGCGTTTCAAATTTAAAAAGAAAACCATTACGCCCTAGGGCGTAATAGGTCATTTACGGCCCGCAAAACCTACGTGTAATGACACCATTTTCGAGCAAGTGTGATGAAAATACTTATTTAAGCCCGTTTTGAATTGAGTATATAGCCATTCATTATTGACTAGTTGACCCTTACCGCTGACGACGTTATTGGACGGAGCAAGGGTCCTTCAACGTTCTTGAGATCCAGAAGGCAAAGTGCTTACTGAATCAACAGCAGGGTTAAAAGTAGGACTTACGGGGAGCATAAACAGAGATTAGTGTCGCAATAACAAAGTAATGATTAGCTCATCATTGTTTATTCGAGCAATACGAAAGTTTTTTTTTAAAGCCTGACTAACTCGCGACCCTTATTGGGCGTTGCGATATTCGGACTCGGTGGTCGGCCGTGGCGTTCCCTAGGATCGAACCAGGTCGCTAGCCGGACCACCTTGAGTGGATGGGACTGGGTGGGGGCCGGGGGCGCCTGGGGTCGAACCACCTTGAGTGGATGGGACTGGGTGGGGGCCGGGGGCGCCTGGGGTCGAACCAGGTCGCTTGTCCCGGTCCACCTCGATAGGGTCGGACTAGGTGGGAGTCTTAACGCCTGGGGTCGAACCAGGACGTTTGGTCTCCTTGACTTTTCGCTGATTCCTCAAAGTGAGCAGCGGACCAGCGGGAAGGATGAAGCGGATCAACCTGTCATTAAGTGAGTGTGTGAATCGAACGAATGGGAGTTTTAGTTGCCGGTTAGCTAAACCCAGCTAAGAACACTCCGGCAAGAAGCTTAGCTGAGCCCGAGCAAGGTCGGAGTGAAGTTAAACCAGGTCATTCGGGTCCTGGGGCAAATAAGAAAGCTGCGCGGGCGCCGGGTGAAGCGGCTTCTGATGAGGCTGGACCGGTGGAGCTCGTTGTCAGGACCTGGAACAGAGGGAACATAGTCAGCCACAGACACAGTAGTACGAAAGCTGCAAGAATATCCAACAAAGGATGGAGGCTAGAAGAAGCAATGTTTGATTCCTGAATAGGCAAATATTTTTATGTTGAGCAACTTGAGCACGACTAAGTCATATTCATATTGAAAATCTTCCAATGTATGTTTAGGTAACTTTCCAACTTTAGAGCTAAACTTAGGACTAAGGTAATTTGCTTTTTTTACCGATGGATGATAGGAAGTAAAACAAGTCGATAGCATCAGTTGATCCTGTCCTGAGATATCTTGCTGCGACAGACGGACAGACAGACAGACATACAGAGTCGCACCATAGGGGTTCCTTTGTTTCCATTTTGGTATGGAACCCTAAAAAGAAAAAAAAGGTAGAGGGGACCTGCGCACCGGTTACTTTTTTTCAAGGTTCCGTACCCAAAGAGTACCACCAGAATCCTATTTCTAAGACTCCGCAGTCCTTAAAATGTGATTTTGACATTGTAGTATCTCGGTGAGTTTTTATAATATTGAAGTGTTTTTTCACTAATATTTATATTATTGAGAGGTGTTCTATAACATATCACAGAAAAAAGTTGTCAAGTACCCAATTGCACAAAATACCCAAATTTCTTTAATAAAATAAGTGTCATCAATGATTAAGTATGCGTTTGTTACTGATCGGCACTCAACTTCCACACTCGAACTACTAAAAATTGTTATGTATCGTGCAGTACAGAGATTCCCATTGAACTTGGTGCGATGACAACTCGTCTCCTCCATAAACACTCGACCAAGCCAAGAGTCTAATTCGGTCCGACCACACACAGGGACAAAAACGCTTCCAGCCCATTAGCCATGGTTACATGGATTCTATTTTCTTCTAAATTAATCAAACAAACTTCACTGAGTTTATTTATTTGGGATCGTACGAAGATTGAAAGGAGACACATACCTATCGGCTTTGACTCATTGGGAACGAAGGGTTTAAAATTGTGAAATAAGCATATGCAGACAGTGCTATCAGTGAGGTGATAAATCCAGCCGCGAACTATTGAAAGAATATGTGACTATAAGTATTTCAATTATTTATTCTATAAATATAAAAGACAAAGTCCTGACTGACTCATCAACGCTCAGCCGAAACTACTGAAGCGGAGAACTTGAAACTTTCACAGTAGAATGGTCATATGACGTAGGTGAGAGATAAGAACGGATTTTTCGAAATTCGTCCCCTAAGAGGTTCAATTCAAATAGGGGTTCAAAATTTGTATGGAGAGACTACGATTTTTTAAGTAAGAGTTTTAAAACTTCATGCTTAGATTTTTCATTAGTATTCTATTCTTAGTACTATATTCTGGTATTTGACCATTATAAATAACTTCGACTTAAAGATATTGTTCAATTAATTGTTATAGTCATTGCATAATGGGTAGGTGTTATATTTCATTGGTAACTGTCTTGTTACTCGATTAACAGCTTTTTAACAAATTGCGAGATTAAGAACATAATCGTTTCTGATTCAGAAATAATTACAATACGGCCCAAACCGGCTTTATGCCAACTAACTGCCAACAACAAATTATGTTGATGCATAATTTTCGCACATTCTACGCGTGTTTCGACATTTCCGATACTTGTGTGCTTACGAGCTTGTGTGTTGATCGTAAATTTGTTTCGAAACTCGTTTTTATTGGGAAATAATAAACGTTTACATTCGTTGAACGTCAAAAGTAACCTAATTTATTTATTAAGTTGGTAGTAGTAGCCTTGTGGGTACGATTTTAATTCAGTCATTGATGTGTTTGTTGATAAATAAATTATTCTGCATGCTGAGAAATAAATATAAATATTAATAAATATTAGGGGACAATCTTACACAAAATGTGTAAATGTACGTTTTTTTTTTATTCTGATTGATGATTTTGGATTTTCGTTGATCTTATCTATATACATAAAACAAAGTCGTGTTAGTTACACCATTCATAACTCGAGAACGGGTGGCCGATTTTTATCTTTGATTTTGTGGGTTTGTCTCTGCCCCGAATAACAGCATAACTATCTATAATAGAATAACAAAATAAACAACATGCGAACATGTATTTATAAATAAATAATAGTATTTTATGCAACAGTTGTATAAGAAGGTTCAAAAAATGCGAATTGCGTGAGTTGCGATACGAGCCGCGAATGCGGCGAGTATCGCAAATAGAGACGCAATGAGCGTTTTTTGACTTAATTATACAACGTTGCATACAATACTTTTTCTACGACAGGTTTTTAAAATTATAAAATACAAACAAGGCATAACCTGCAAAGAAGGCAAATATGACGTATGACTGTCAGTATGTGTCTATGGTAAACTTTTTATTTTTTAAATGAAGTTGACACGCAGTGAATATATTAAAAATACTTTTGTTTTTATGTTGGCATCAATGAATTTAGTTCAGAAAGTTTTGTTTTTCTTAAAAGCCGTAGGATTTTAATTGTTTGTTAAGTTGGTAGTTGTGCATTTTTACCGTAAAGTTAAAATTGAGCGCTTAATCCTTGACCTCAGTTTAACCTAGATTTAGAAGTCTGTGGTTGCTAGCAATAACGTAAAGTGGCTATAACGACACTAGTGCTGTTATGGGGAATAGAGTATAGACTTCTCTGAACTCATATTATATATGTTCTTATATTAGTGTTCGTGACCAAGTAAAAGACAGATAACAGTACAGGAGTAGAAAAATATCTAAAAACATAAAAATTCTGAGGTGGAACGAAGTTCGCCGGGACAGATAATGAATGGTATCATGGATTCCCGGGAGAGCCTGGAAGGAGCAAGGTGCGCACCTTGGCTTGTCTTGAAATTGCCAGAATACACGTTCGTTCAATGACCATGAAGAAAAAGAAATATGTATTTTTATTTCGCGCATAAACACAAAATAATAAAACATACACATGTACACAGGAGAAAGGTTCTTATATTCTTACACGTGCTTTATGTCAATAGAGTCGTATTGTGTCGGCCTTATCGATACCTACTTATTCGTTAGTCACCTTAAGTATTGTATTTTAAACATAGGTATCTCAATAATTATTGCTATAATCGCATCAAACTAACTTACCTTGACTTTAAGCTTGCACGTTTTCCTCAATTATCCAACCTTCAGGTGTAACAGATTTTAATTACTGCATTACCGCCATTTTAATATCCGTGGAAAAAATAGAACTAATATAATTTTAAAGTGAGCGTAAAGAAGGTGGCTCCACATGTAGTGGAAATTGTAAGTTTGTTATAGGACCATCAATAGCGGTGGATAAAACATGAACTAATGACAATGTATGGCTGATATAAAGACTTTAGCGCCGCGAAATTATAAGACTGTAATAGTGCAGGCTATTGGTAGCGCAGTGGGGGGTAAGAGACTTGCGCGGTTTTTGGTTTGCAAAAGTCTGTTACAAAAATATTGCTTTGCTAATCCGCAATATACCGTTTTAGTCAATTAGCCCGTTATAATTACTTGAGTATTTTTTCCTGCATTTACATGCAAAATAAAAAAAAAATACATGCAAATAAATACAAAAATTACAAAACTCCAAAAATACAAAACTCCAAAGTGTTGGAGAATTTTAATTGACCGTTATCATAACGCGGATTAGCAAAGCAATATTTTGTTTTAAATTAACATTGATTCCCGCAAAGTAACTCCTGAATCAATCAATTAGTCTGTTACAATGTTATTGTATACCTACTCGTGTCTAACTGTCATGATCATGACGCCTGTATATGCCGTCAAATAAACTTACTCAAACTGATGTTTAAATTTGATTTATGCTAATAAATCAAATTAACTGGCTGGAAAAAAGCCAATTAACTATAAAATAGAATATATGAATTTACTATTGATTAATACATCGTTGATATCTTTTAAATTTCAAGGCAATTAAAGTTAGTTACTTTATTTTTCATCCTATGCCACGGTGTGTCAAAATGGGTAAAGGCTTCTAGAAATATTATCACACATATTTTACTATAATTAAAATATCCTTTTAACGTTAGTAATTTATTTTAATTAATAAATGCTTATTTCTCCATTCTACGGTGCATGCGGTAGGCACGCACCACGTTCAGATTATTTTAATGAGAATAATTTATAATCATTAACGTATTTTGTTAGTGTAATTACTAAATTAAACGAGCTCATAGCCCTCTCTGTGGGGTATACTGGCTATGGTTATTATGGCCTCCCTTCACATTCCTACAAAAAGTTTACTACATATTAACTAGAACACGGTTAACACTAAAAATATTTTCTCTGAATAATGAGATGTGGTTCGTGGAATGCGATTTTATTCGATTATGTAGACCAGTTAATTCAGGATTTCACAGAAATAAATACAGATCACATATGCTCATATGTATTGCTTGTTGGCTAGATACTATTCAAATCTTGACCAAAGAGAATAAATCCGTACCTGTGAAGCATAACATTGTAAGTTCTCTATTTTTTTCCGCTTACTTACAGTGTTAATGCTTCTCAGGTACGGAAATTACAAAAATCGCAAAAATAAAAGTACTGCGAAGGATTAATAATAATTTTAAAACCAATCGACCGGCTTACTATACCTTTATAAATATTTTTTTGTTTAATTCCCCTTGCAAATGCGTACTTATATTCATAATTCAACAATTATAACAGACGGCTAACCATATACAATTCTCATCGAACAATTCAATTAAGGATTGCATTGCAGCCGGCCAGTTTTAAATTACCATTAATAATTACAATTACAAAGTAATAATAATTAATAATCGTTACCTCGCTGCAGGAGCTTGGCAAGAATATCGTTATTAATAAAAAAGTTAATACGTTTAATTTATATCTCTGTAAAGTAAATGTATCGTTAAATTGTTAGGGTTGTCATTTTTAATTATGTTTTTCGAATGGATTAAACTTTCAATATTGAATGTGTCTCTTTTTTACTATCGTATTATAGTAATTCTTTTTAATTTATCGTCCTTTGCTGTCTATATATTTCATGTTTAATTCAAAGGCAGGTACCATCTTACTCAGATCAGCCACTAAGAATGAATATTAAAAACTATAAAATACGGGTCTCTAAATTTTTTTTTTATTACGAGTAACCTTTACAATCTACCTCGTGAAAGAAGGTATACCTACGAAATACTTATAATCATCATGTGGTTTAATGCTTGTCGGTTAGACGTCATGAATAAATATGATTAGAGTCTGTGCGGAAAGAGAATAGGCGTGGCGAAAATCGGAACTAACCTAACCAAACCAGTATGGCAAATACGGTAGAAAATCATTATAGCGCCCCCAAATCTAAATCCTATTCTCTTTCCGCACAGACTCTATAAATATGTGCTTTTACATAAACACACGCTCAAATCAAATTCGTAGTACGTAGTAGTCTGATCTTTTGGATAAATTAAAAAATCCCGGTCAAGTGCGAGTCGGACTCGCGCACTGAGGGTTTCGATCAAACTCGTAAGTAGATATGTGAATAGTCCAAGAAAAATTGTAAAGCGGTAAGTTTATTAGGAGCAAATAAGTTTGTGTTACGATTTTTGCAAATTTCTAAAAAATGGTGCAAGTTTTTTAGCAGCAAAGTTAGGTTTGTCCCATTCTTACGAGTTTGTACGGAACCCTCGGTGCGCTAGTTTGACTCGCACTTGTCTGGTTTTGTAAATACCGAAAAAAGCGAACTATAGTAGTGTGAATAACAGCGATGACTACTATGACTAGTGGCATTAATAACGGCTAAATTGCAGTGATGGTTTCGAAAGCGTCATAATATGCATTTCTCATCAATTTAACTATTAATCATTATTCAAACTTGTGTGATATGCGTCCGAATTTCTTTTGAATTCGCCGTTGCCGGTCAATTGTGTTACATAACCTAACTTTCTCGTGATTGATCGTTTACCGACTAATGTGGCCAAGGTCGCTTGACTTAAATTTTGTTATTAATAAATTCAATCGTTCTAGACATGCAATCAATTTAATTTAATGAGGTTTGCCGGCACGATTCGGCAATACGAGGGTTCGCTTTCAAAGTTGGTATCTCGATCAATATAATGTGTTTAGAGAATTTATGGGTCAACAATATTTAGTGGTATTTGTTTAAATGTACATCATAAGGACCCGGCTACGCGAGTCCTGTGGGTGGCATGGATCTTTCGAAGATTTCGTCGGAGTAACGTAATTAAAGGGTTAAGTACAAAAACAACATAACTGACTATAGTACGATTTATAATTAAATTCCAACAAATCTACCACTGTGTTGCTATTAAAATTGAACATTTCATTAATAGTAAATTATCACCTAGAGAAAAGTTGCTCGTAAATAATATATTTGTAATTTTAGAGATAAAATTTAAATGCACTGTCCAAATAAACATACTTATTTCTATTTATACGGGTCAGGTTAATAAATATTCAAATTTTTTGTTGTAGAAACATTCATATTGCAATGATAACACTAATCATCAAAATGTTGGTTATACCAGACACGACACACTAACAATGGCAGATGTCATTAATTGACAATTCTTGGTAGATTCGTTGGAAATTAATTATGAATCGTACTATAGACTGGTTGACATTTATAGAAAGAAAAATATAATGACAGTAGGCTGTGTCAACCAGCTTGATTAGATGTTTTTGTAAACATCCTTTCCAGTATACCTACCGTGATAGTTTGACAATTTCGTAATTACAACGGGCTAGTCAATTAGTGACCAACACGTTATCATATCGCGGATTGGCAAAACAATATTTTTACCCGACTGCGGCGAAGCCCAAAGGAGGGTTATGTGTTTGACCTGTATGTATGTATGTCCGTTCCTGTGTCCGCTCGTAACTACTCAACGGCACATCCGATTTTGATAAATGATACATCATTAGATTCGTCTTGATGGTGCGAGTGTCACTGGATATGAAGTTCGTTAAAATAAACAAAATGGCGGATTTTATGTAGTTTCAAAATGCACCGCGGTCGGGTTTTTTTTAGTAAAAATGTGGTTATTGTTTTAATTAATTTCATAGTTGTTGAAGGGGCAAAGTCCTAAAACATCTGTTGAGTGTTGTTTGTGTACCACCAGAACTGACTCACTCCGGAATTTCGTTGCGTGGTACCTACCTAATTATTATTAAATCTCGCCATCAGGCCATCTCGCAACTAGGGTGGTACTTATTCGTATTCTGTGGTGCCACTTAGGTTTTAAATGTTTCCGGTTTTGTAGGAACAGGGCCGCAAAGTACCCCGTTTCCGGTGCGGATTGACGCTTGGCATTTAATGGAATTTCATACCGGCCTAGGCCTGCAATGTTTTTTTTTAATTACCATTCCACATTTATTTGTGACACAGCATCACTGCGTTCAGCCATTAAAATAACAATAAACGATGTTTGCTATATTTTGCAGTTTAGTTTATTTAAAATCGACATGAACATAACGAATAACACATTATAAACATTTTCCAATAATTTTATTGCTAAAGTTAACTACAAGATTACACATTTTAAATATTTCATCTAAATATTCGTGGTAAAAATGTGTACTGAAACAGTTTTTGGAAAGGAACTTGAAAATGTTTCATTCTGTAACACTAATTTTTGTTTACTTTACTTTTAGTGTCTTTACAAAATAAAGTTTGATTTTTTTGAGTGTTTTTAATTTCTTTTATTGCATATTTGAGAAAAGCACTATACATACCTCAGCTTGAAATGGGGTTGCCAGCCTCGTAACTTTCTGGCGTCGCTTTCGCTCGGCCATCTATATGTACTAGGCCAGCAACCCCTTACATCATCCCCGCCTCTTTAGTAATATACTATTGTTACTCCACAACTCCTTCATTTATAAGATTCGCGAGTACAATTGATATTTGGTTTAATAGGTTCTAAGATTACGTTGGAATTCTTCCTCGTAAAATCAATACTCGTATTTTCCAATAATATGAATCTGCTCTAGTTGCCATAGTTTATTTTGTGACCAAAGTATTTTAGCCCATGTTGAATGAGAATGGTGTAAAGCCGGTTTGGATAGATGATGATTGATAGCAATTCATCCTTAAGTGCCTTATCACACGAAGTTCCATACAAATGTCGCTCGCGTTGAACTCGCTTCGAGATCGCCGCAACTGGTTTTGTATGGAAACTCGCCCGCAAATCGCTAGTGTGATAAGCAGTGGCGGCGTAAGCCAGTCGGTTACCCGGGGCGGAAAGTTCTACTTTTTGATTTTTCGGCCCGGGGTTGCATTCGGCACGGCACCCCCTCGTCACGCCCCAGTGCTTGGCACCCAGGGCGGTCCGCCCCTGCCGGCCCCCTTACGCCGCCACTGGTGATAAGGCCCTAAAATATCATGAAGCTGAGTTTTGGCATACGGCTTAAGGCGACTTATAGAACTGTTCTTATTTTATCTTACGAGATTGATTGATTCGGCACAAAGCGGATAGCTATAATTATTTTCTTCGCTTATGCGTCCCTTCTCGACCTAGTGGAGTAAATGAGGAAAAGTAATTAATGACTAACGTTCGCAGTCTATTCTTCCCACAAATTGTTATATTACGTTCGGACGTATCCTCTATCGGTAGAGGGCAGCTAAAGGAAAACTTTCCTCAAAAGCGACAAGTGACAAACGAACGAGCAGACGAGTCACTTGATGAAAACTTCTTTCACGTATGTCACGCAAGTGTCGTTTTTTTTAAATTCAGAGACAAAACTAGAGTTGGCCTTAATGATATGATAGCATATCGTTCGATATCAATTAACGTGCGAGATTTGTCAAAATTGTTTGCAATTGATATTTCATTTCGAATAAAACGTCAATGTTTCGACTGATATTAAAATTGAGGTCAAATAAAACTGCTTTGTTTTTCAGAGATATACGAACTTTGAATGTCATAATAAAATCGGATTCGATTTTGTTATGAAGCAATAATAATATTTTCTATTGAAAAAAAAAAGATCTAACACTTCTAACAAAACAGTTTATCGTTATGCTGGTTATCATTTGCAGTTTTTGAACGCATTATAGTAGGTACATTACACGCACACAGAAAAGCCGAGATTGCTGATGTTTGCGGCCCGAGCTGCAAGCGAGGGACGTAAATATGCGTTCGAGGGCTTTCTTTATTACCTCCCGTGTTGTGTACATCATTTTATGTCTACACTTGGCTAGAAAGCGGTGAAGAGGGCGAATCTAAGTCCGTTATAATATGAACATACTGCAAACGTGCTGCAAACGCACTAGTGAAATTCTGAATTGAATTAATGGATTGGACTAGATTAACTAAATGGATGTATAAGTACATGCATACAATGTTTAATTACTTAGCGGGGATTTTGCATTTCAAATGATAAACAATTTGCATCGAATATGAACGTTCGTTATTATTCAAATTGTCAAACACAGTTAATATACTGTCACACATATGTGGGGCATGTGCTTAATTTTATAATATTGTTCATCCCTTTAGTTAACGAGTTTTCAGAAATTCTTGTGCTAGACCTTCTCTGTGCTCCTTTTTATGTTAGTGTAACTGTTGTGCAAATTGCTCACTTTCGCATTCGCTTGTGCCTTGTGTAATATATTGCAATTTTACTAATTGTTCCCTCTTTCGTTTCAGGTAAGCCCATTAACAAACAACACTAGACGCGGAACAAAAACTAAGCCGTCCAGAACATCTGTCCAAATGCGATTTACACCGATTGACCCACAAACTACATTTTGCACCTTTCTTGGAAACCAAATACACGACCTTGTCAAAAAAATTCGACCCAAATCCAAAAAATCATAAGTGAATCCCATTTTTCAAAAACATACGCTGTTTCAAGTGAACAAGGCAGAAACGCGATACAACCACACTTTTTTTGACGCATTCTGCAGTTTTTCTTGCCTTTTATCTTAAACACCGAATCAGTGTCATTGTGTTTTGAACTGACGCGCCATAGTTATGAGGTAGAATTTGTATCAAGCGTTAAAATTGATTGTTAAATAGAAAGCTTAATTTGGTTTAGACGTTAATGTCATGGTTTTAGGGTTGAATTTTCTTTGGCTAATCAGTTTGGGTCTGCGTGGCATGAAAGCGCCATCGGCACGTGTGTGGGGCATCTGCTTCCCAATTAGGGTATCATTGTCAAAGGATACTGAGGTATGTCCTTATTTGCTTTGTTTTATTGTTATACTTAAGGTTTTGAAGGAAGGTTCAGACCCGAAAAAGATTCATTATTAATTGAGATCGTCTTCATAGATATATACGACATTGTTTTGTCTTAAACTGGTGTGAACAGGAGACGTATATAACTAGGTAAAACTTTAGCTTCGTCATACGCACGTGAGATCCTTCCTGAATTTTATTTCTTTTCAAGTCGAAGTCTCATTATATGCCAAGTTATATGTTTGGAGAACACGTGTAGATAATCTACGCCATGATCCTATCATACATTTTTCAATCAGATGTTTCGTAAAGATTTGCGAAATAGATATTAAAACGTAGATTTATGTATAAGGGGATTTAATATCAGCTGCCTAGAGACAGCTGCTGGCAAAAAAAGCTTGGCAAAACGGAAGATGCGACACATGCGAGTAATATAAATAGTTAGAGAAGTCACAAACATTACAAACAACCCTGGAAAGTAAATCAATGATAATTTTCCATAACAAGCAAACTATAAGAACAACTGAAGTCCAATGGAATACCCCTGACAGTTGTTTTCCAATGGTTCAAATTATCCTGTTTATGAATGTAAATGTTTGATTTCGATTAATTGCCCAACTATTGGATCAACTTTGCAAAACGGAATATTAAATAGAACAAGTTTCGGAGAAGGACTGAGATCATTATTAATTTTACTGTTGCACTAAGTTTCTGGTAAACGGAACCACACTAGTCTTTAAGTAGGTACATTTTATTGAAAAAGCGTTTCATTCAGAAAAAAATATCCATCTGGACGTGGAGTCTAGCAAAAGTCTTTTACATAATCATACGATTATGTAAAAGACTTTAATTTAATTTTGATCTAGCTTTATTTATTTTGTACTGCTTTTATTTTTGTTTATCCTATTAAACGCATCAATATATGTAGGTACATCATAATATAATGATTTAACCACAACTGTAATGTTAAAGACAGCGGCGCAGATCTTTATGAATGCTTCATTTTGCTTAGTTACAGTTTCTGCTGACTGTACTAAATTATAGCGATCACGGTAATTTTATGGACAACCTGTCTCGACTATACAATATGGCGCTGTTCCCCCATATTATGCCTTGGCAAGATTATCAATCAAATATCAAAGATTTCCCAACGCAATAGACACTCTATTAAACTATTTTATAGAGGTAATAAAAACATATGCTTTTTGCCTCGACACAACAATGAACATACAAATCAACGGCCCGTGTTGATGTAGCAAATTAAATCAATGTAAGGACGAGGCATTGTACAAACCTGCGCGTGGGCCGAGGCAAAACTGATCGCGTGTAGTGGTGTTTTAGTGCCTACTTGCTTATCGATATCGATAAATGACAATTCGGAAAAATAATTTTGGTCTCTGTTATTATTATTACGACACTATAAGAAGTCAGTGTTGTGTCATATGTTGCTTCATAAGGGACTAGTGGGACCAGTCTAAAAACATTTTTTTAAAGTCCAAATACATTGCGGACGACTTTTGCACAGTGATTACAAACGTTCTTAACTTTGCATATATCGACACAACTATTGGTGTAAGCACATAACTTTGCTTTGCGTCTCACAGTCGGTTAATAAAAAATGAACTTTCCTATGTCTTTCGTAGTATGACTTTAGTTATTGAAAGAGGTTTTAAGCGGAAGTTATAGTTATTTATATGTTCACCTATTTACCAATGCTTCACCAATCCCCGCACCAATCAGTAAGGTATTGTGATTCGGTAACGTCATTGTATAAGGGTAAAGTGAATTTGTAATCGAATAATTTAAATGCAAATGGAAACGTAAACCAATTTCCACGTCTCAAACAAATCACTGGGAAACTGGATCCAAAATCGAAAGCCTTTGTTTGCTTATATTTTGTTGGTACAATATATATTTTAACTTTTAAAACATTTTTTTGTTCTAAAAAATCTTTTTTTTAGTTAATTTGACTGGTTGGATTGAGGGGAATTGTAAATAAATAAACAGCTCCCATAAGAAACCATCTTAAGACACTTCCTTTTTTGCGTTGTTATGAAATGATTTTAAGGAGTCTTACGAATTTCTGGTAGGTAGTTGTTTTGGTTATGAAAATAAAAATTGCAAAATAAAATAATTATGTACCGATGAATTTGAGTTAAATGTAGTCCCATCACTAGATTACCTTTCATGTCATGGGTTCAATAAATGTAATTTGAGCTTGTGCAAAAAAGCTTAACATGGATCTCGCCGCTTTGACAATAAGGCCGCCCGTCCATTGATGTTAAGGTACGCCGAAACAGGGGATTTAAATGCCTTTTATATGACTCGGTTACTCGTGAAAACGGTGGTACGTTCTAAGCAGGCAGTATTATATTGTTGAATGCTAATTGTTCCTGGTGTTGTTTATAGCTTCAGTAAGTAGTAGAGAATGTGCGTATATTAGAGCTTTTGTTGCATCGGTAATAAGTAGTGTTTTTTTAGAGGCTATACCTACTCAATGGAGTAACTGATCAGTAATAGGTAATGTAATAGAAGAAGAAGAATTTTATTATATTTTATTTGTTCAGTGCTTACGTGTAGCTCTGTCATCGTAGGACGGGTCGGACTAGGACGACAGAGTATCTAGTAAGTAGGGTCAGTTACATGTCATTGTAATTTAGCCGTGTATTGTCTTATATGTTATGTGTTAACGTTACTATTGTCACGTATAAACAACAACAATCACCTGGAGATGTTATATGACTTAAGAACATTCACATGTGTCTCAACGATCGCTCTCCGTGACTTATACAATGTACATAAGTGTCGTTTCCAAGTAGAAGGTCGCGATCATCACTTGCTATTTTTTTGCATCTTTACACACCTAGTAGCAAACATAGATAGACCGATGATATGCGGCAAAGTCATACTTTAGTAACGCCACATGTATTTATTGCTAAATTTTATACTAATCTTCATCTTATTTCGAATCGCAACATGATAAGGAAGCCACAAGAACGGTAACTATAGTGTTTTGTCTTATTTCTTGCTTTATGCCGAAAGTCACTTAAAATACACATTTTAATATACCTAATTATATGGCCAAAGCATAAATTAAGCTGTCCAACATTTTCTTAAATAAGAAATTTCCTATCTCCAACCATTTAACTTCAACAATACCGGTTAACACCTCGGTAAGTTAAGTAGGCTGGTGGTAATATTGTAAAAATTACAGAAATTACATTAAAGCCTCCAGATTATAACCCTTGGACTGCAATCAGCAGTTTTGGGATTCCGACATACTTTGCGGTCTCATTACTACACTCACTTTCCCTTGTCCGGTTGGATTCCAATCTTTTCTTGCTGTTAAGGTGAATGGGAAATTTCACAAAACAATGTAGTGTTTACAACATTTAAAAAACAAAACGTGGATCGGTATGGTTAAGGTTATTAAGTTATCACATTGTTCATTGGGTAAATCGGCAAGCATTTTTAAAAAATGTCTAGAAGTAGATTTTTGTTTTAACTTAATGTGTGACCTGTATACTAGTCAACATAAGGTTTTTTTTGGTTCTCACAATAGTACTTCGTACTGACTAGATTTTAAATTATGATTTAATTTACAGACAACTATTAACTAAACGCGATGAACAGGCATTGAGGCAGATCATAAAAATTTGATGTAGACATCCACATCCAGTGATAACGTGGTAGCGACTACAGCAAAGTATAAAGACAACCAAGTAGTTTTGTTCGTCTTCGGCGTTTAGGAGCGCGCGACACGTATTTACACCGACACACGATCGCGCGTCCGTACACGGCGCGCACACATGCGCGCTCGCGATGTACTTTTTGTCGCAAGAAAAACTACTGCTTATCAGTGGCGTGGCGTAAAAGATATCCTTGGGCAAGCCGGTGCAGATTTGGCGTACATTTTCCTTAAGAGCAGGTGGTCAAATGCTTGATATTAGGCAAGCCGGTAGGAATCGAGTTCTTTGGAAGCCACGCCACTGCCGCTTATTACAGTGAAAGATTGACTAGAAGTCAAGGACCTTAATAAACAACCGAACGTAGCCTCAAACAGAAAACTAAAGCACCTCGAGTAAGCCGGTCGCTTAACGCTGGTTGATGTGGGCTTGCCGCTCTCGTAGTAGGCTAATACGAGTAATAAGCTGTTCGACGTGTGCGTGCTGTTCGCGTAAGTACAAAGCGACCGGCTTACTAGAGGTACTTCAGTCATCTCTTAGTGAGGCTACGTCCGGTTATTTATTTTAACGTCCTTCCTAGAAGTCGTTTTATTACGAAAAATAATTTACTAAGTTTGAACCTACTCGTAAGATAAACCCGAACGAAATTGAAGAAAAATCCTGGTTTCAATGAAACGTGTTATTCCAGTCCATTCACTCACGGCACTGTTAGGTAGACAGAGGGAGGTTTCCACGGGGTTTCATTTCCGCCTCCTGCACCAGTTCCCTCATCGCATGTTTATATTTAAAAAGTACTAAGTCGGAAGCACAGACAATTCAAATTCAAGCTTAACACGATGGCTTAAAGCCTAATTCTACAATTCTGTTAATTAAGAGTTGTTTCTATTGGGTATTTTGCCATCTGGCGAACAGTACAAAGTTATTTGAGACGTGAAGTGTCACAGTTATCGCTTGGTGTACGCGAAATTATTTTGTATAATATTATTTCGAGTTTACTCGGAAAATTACCCAAATGAATGAACGGAAACGTGTAGATACTATTTATTGTAAACTAGAATAAATGAGAGAAAAGTTTAAGGTTTAGTAAAAAAAATATGCATATATACAGCACATTACACACGACTTATTATAATATTTGTCGATTTAGGTCACCCATAGACACTGATAATACATAAATATTAAAAGTTTGTGTAGAACCTAAAGTAACTACAGTAAGTTCAATGATAACATATTTATTTATTAACTTACTGTACTTTAGTTGCACGGCAGTATACTAATCTCACTGTAGCTTCACAATTCTAATTTAAATTTAAATATAAGAAATGTATCAATTGCAACTATAATATTCGCTATATTTATTTTATTACAAATCAATGTCATGAACGATAAAATAAAATAACTAAATAGCGGTCTTTCCATTTCTCAAAAACAAAGGATTTGATAATATTCATAGAAAATGTGCTGGGACATCATAAGGCCGTCCGCACACAGGCCCTTTATGGTCCATAAACGGACGTTTTATAGTACGTGGGGCCACCTTAAAACAGTGATTAGATGTCCCGGCTGCCTTACAAATACAGTCTACGACTCTTATTTTCCACTATGCTAGGATAGCTGTACTGGCTAAAAACAGTTGCGTAAATATTGGCACAATCATCTGTTAAATCAATGAGACAGAATTCTATTTTGAAGTAAAAGCTAAGGGTTTATACTCTGTACAATTTGAAATGACGGCGATAGTACATGTACCAGAAGCTCATAAAGGTATACATCTGGAACAGGGGTCTCCAAACTACGGCCCGCCCCTGATCTGGAGCATAGTATACGGAAGCGAAACGTGGACAATAACGCAAAGAGATAAAGAGAGACTATAGGCCTCGAGATGTGGTGCTGGCAAATGATAGAGAGAGTTAGCTAGTGCTAGATATGGTGAAGGAGAATAGGTGTATTTTAAAAACGATTGAAAACCGAAGACGAAAAATGATTGGACGCCTGTTACTATAATAGAAGGAAAAGTTGAGGGGAGAAGAAAGAGGGGAAGACCAAGAAGAGCTTACATCGACCAAATTAAGGAATAGGTGAACGTCGTATCGTACCAAGCTGTCAAGGAGAAGGCTCAAGAAAGAAATACATGGAAATTGCTTCACCGACAAGAGTGCGGCTCCGGCTCTTTAATTCATGATGATGACGGCGATAGTAATGTTCAGATACATCTCTTGAATAGTGCACAGGTTCACTGTTGCTGGTTCCGATTCGCAGTACAAAATAAAACACACATAGAGAATTTGTGCCCATCAAAATAACAATTCTTTTTAATATAGCCTAATCCACTTCGTTCAGTGAACTGTCTTGCAGTGGCGTGGCGTCCAAAGAATTCGATTCCTACCGGCTTGCCTAATATCAGGCATTTCAGCACCTTATTTTACAGCTCTTAAGGGAAATGTACGCCAAATCTGCACCGACTTGCCCAAGGATATTTTTTACGCCACGCCACTGCTGTCTTGCTAACCTGATACCAACGTGCAATTACATTAAGACTTAATACCGACTGGCTGCCCATGCCTGGAGTAATTTCTGATCTTTTGATTTTTTTTCAAACTGGTTTGTATGGTACAGCGGTATCGAGCGGTCGAGCTTGCCGTGATATCCTGTCGTTAGACGCCAACGGCTTTTATAATCAACTCGCATTGACAGCGGTAGGTCAGTTATTTATGAAATGACACAAGTTATTACATTGTTAAAGTATAAGAACATGTCATTGCTGCGCTGGCTTCAGTGACATATTTTTATGTGTATTAATTTCATTATAATTTTACAAACATACTCGTAATAACTGTATACGTATTGTTTATGTTTAAGTTAGGTGCATAGTTATAATTTAACATTTTTATTGCATTTATTTTGTTTTTAATCGATGTCCATAACATTAGACAAACTGTATGCATGATTGCCAGCCTCGTGGTATACAAACAATGAGATGTTGCTTTGGTAATATGGAAGCTAATTGTAACAAACATTTTTGAGGTGCCCAAGAAGCAGCACCAACATTCAAGCTAAGGTACTAATAATATAATGTACCAAAAGTTTCGGATTTTTTGGTGAACTGATAACCAAAATAAGCATTATCGTTTTATGTACAAAACTTATATACCTAATTACCTATTGGTTAATATAAGGACCCATTAATACAAGGAGAGACGGCAAATACTTATATAAAAGCAAATTTAATTTGTGTGCTAAATGTTTAATATCCGGCGTCTTTTATAAGTGCGCACTGTGATTTTCTCAGAGCATAGAATACTTATATTCATACATCTATGGTGATTTTAAACATGCAACAAAAGTATGTTTCTAAAATATCGCACATTATTCATGTCCGAATTCATTAATTTTGGTGAAAAGTGTATGTTTTTATTCTGTAATAATTATACGGAGCACTGTTTATATTAAGTAGTTGTTATAAAGTATGTACCTTCATAAATGTGGTTCCGGAAGTTATTACTGGCCATTAGGATGACCGCAGAACTCCATGTGGTTAGGTGGTCCAAGTAAGGAGCGTTTCGTAAACTTTCTTACTCCTGTGGCCGTACCCCACATCCAAACTGTCCACGGCTGCTACATAGCATAAAAATGCGAGTCTTTCCCAGGCACAAAGTACCGATTGAAATTTGTCATTAACGATGAAATTTGCTTGCATTTTTATATCGGTAACTTGTCAAAACGGACACCCGTTTAGTTAGCAGCAAAGTGGTGCTAATTACATGGGAACGTTACATACATGGTTGCCTAATATTAAATGTTAAATTATATTTGTCGGTGGTTATAACCAAATAATAATATCAATATACTATACCTACCTCATACTTAAATTTTCAGTTTAAGACCAAAATCCACTGAATTTACCAAGAATGTAAATATGAATGCTAAACTAGCTCTACGGTCAATAAATAAAACAGGTTACATGCAGCACAAAGGCAGTTTGACAGGCACAAAACGCTGATAGATCGATGCGTGCGTCGATCCACGGAAGCTGAAACTGCCTATTGTTAGGATGGAAGTACCGCACTGACATTCTGTGACGATTGAATCCCGCCCTGTGTAAAAAAGGACAAATATACATTGCAATCTTAGACGACCTTCCTGAATATCGATCATGACTAATTGCTTTAATCTCTACCCCTAACATCTCTATAACATCACCTAACATAGAGAAATGAAGTGAACTTTACTGGGCTAAAATTTTCAGGACATTATGTGAGTTCTCAGCAAAAAAGTCCAATCGTGTTTGTCAATACCTAAAGAAAGACGAAGAATATTTCTTGCGTATTTCTACTAGTAACCTATGGCAAGTAACGCAGTGGTACCTACCTTAGTTAGATCGATTTACATTTAACAAAGAGAGTTAGAAAATACGAATTCAACGTCACACCATCAAACCTACAAACACTGGCTCAAAGGCCGACACAGAGAATATTGACTCGGCATAATGTTGCGGCACGTACAGTACCGGCGAAATAGTACATTACACAACTGGGGTGGTAAAACAAAGAAAGGCCGAGATCGCAGATGTTTATGGTCCGAGCTGCAAGCGAGGGACGTAAATATGCGATCGAGAGCTTTCTTTATGACCTCCCGTGTTGTGTACATCATTTTATGTCTACACTTGGCCAGGAAGCGGCTTTTTCCGTACGCGTAGCGTGCGGTAAAAGCTACTTTATGGCCAGATGTGGCATAAAATATATAACACCGTAATGTTTTAAGGCAATTTTTATTTTATTTATGTCTTTATATATATTTCGATCTGGACATGCTGCTGAACATAGATCTCCTCCATTTTCAAAATTGCAACTTGATCACTGGCAATTAAGTTATTTGGTGCAAGTAAGTACAAGATCGGCATGCGAACTATTACATTCAAGCTGAGCGGAAAACTCAATCACCCACCGTTATTTTTCATTACGAACACCTTGTTATCAGCTAGTTTGTTGCTCGTTTAGGCAAAAACGACCCTTAATCCTGTGCAATAAAGGCGAACCTATTAGCTGCCTATAAAGACCACACAAAAAACTGAACTATCCTTTTATCCAGCTATCTGAAAACCGCCCATAAGCCTTTGATATAAAGGAAGCGTATCCTTCAATCAATGTTAACAGAAAAAAGTAAGTTTTCTTGTATTTTCTTCCCTTTAAATCTTCAGTCAATTAAAAAAGCCTCTCGCAGCGGAAGACGGTGCGTTCAAAGAATAAAGGTCGTCGCAAGAAACCATTACATTTATCCTGTAAAAACAGCCCGCAGAAGTTATGAATGGATGAGTCTTCAATGTAAGCGGGCGTATATGGATGCAAATATAGGTGTCCGTCAAGATAGCGTACACCGTAAAGATATTCAGAATCTGATGCAGCCAATAAATAGTACCCAAATAGTACCGACGAAATACCTAGGTGAAAAAAATAGTACCCTTAAACTTTTCGAAATATAAGGCCTGTTCACGGTGTACGCTACCGGGCGTCAAGCTGGCGTACACCGTTTGTATCTCTGGAACGGCTTTGTTTTTGGAAACGCTTTATATCTCAAAAAATAGTACCCAAATAGTACCCTAGGGCCCTAAAATTTTATTTCTCTAGCTATCGTAGAAGCCGAGATATTCCATAACTTAACGGTGTACAAAATTTCACACCGTCAAGCTGGCGTACCCGGGAATTCCTTATAGAAAGAGCTCACTATATCTCGGCTTCTACGATAGCTAGAGAAATAAAATTTTAGGGCCCTAGGGTACTATTTGGGTACTATTTTTTGAGATATAAATCGTTTCCAAAAACAAAGCCGTTCCAGAGATACAAACGGTGTACGCCAGCTTGACGCCGGTAGCGTACACCGTGAACAGGCCTTATATTTCGAAAAGTTTAAGGGTACTATTTTTTTCACCTAGGTATTTCGTCGGTACTATTTGGGTACTATTTATTGGCTGCATCAGATTCTAAATATCTTTACGGTGTACGCTATCTTGACGGACACCAAATATAGCGGTTAAGTAAATGACGAAATGGTAAAAAGACAATGATTTTAGACATAAATAATCAGATCAGAATTTAGGATGCAGTTGCAAGCAATGAAAAATCTGATTGAAGATAGATAGAAATTCAACTTCTCAAATTAACAAAACTTACTTGCATAATCCTGTCATAGAACGAGAATGTGTTGTAAACGGTAAAAAATCATAATAGTTATTCATTTCATAATAATCTTGACTTGATAGATTGTCCAATCTGGGATATCAACGTGCAGGTTATGTTGGTTCTAAATGTAAAAATAAGTGGCTGTACATAAACTGGGACTTAATACCTATTGATACGAGTTTGGAGTTATTTCTATTCAATTCTTTGAAGGCTTTGAAGTTTGTTACTAAATAACATGGTAACAACTGAATGGATTGAAATGAAATTTGGCATGCAATTAGGCTAAGTCCTGGATTGAAACATAGGATACTTTATCTCCCGGTGAAGTGTTCCCTTGGGATGATAACGGGAATAACGCAGGCGGAGCCGCGGGTAAATACTACTGTGAAATATTACAATACAATACTCTTTATTGCACACCAAAAACTTACAGAGATCATTAAATCAAAGATACTAAAAACGAATGGCAGACAACAGGCGGTCTTATCGCTAGGAACCGATCTCGTCCAATTTGTTTTGTTTCATTTTAATCAGTCATACTCGTAATTTGCTTCCGGCTTATTATTTAAACGCTCCGCTTTAAATCCGCCTCAGTGTCCGCTCTTACTGGCCCAAACCCCGCACAGCGTGACTTGAATGAGCGTTTCTTGCTAGCCGCGAGTCATTTATTACCACAACGTACTGTCACGTCACTTTATAACAGCTGAAGATGCCCGAGGAATTTAATCAGTCCTTCGCTGATCCAAGAACAAGAACTAAGTTCCTTACCTACATAGTCCATAGTTCTGTTATACGAGTTTGTTTATTTGACCGTCAGATTAATAGGCGGGTCGTTGTTAAATTTTACGCCTACTGCATAGTGCGTAGTATTAATCCAGGTATGCATCGACACAAAGCAAATTTCCTAAAATCTGTTAAAAACAGTAGGTAATGGAATTTTGTTAAAAATAGGAATAAACCAAGGATCTTAAAATAAACAGTCGGACGTAGCCTCGCTAGCAAATAACTGAAGCACCTCTAGTGAGCCAGTCCCTTAACGCTGGTTGGTCAGGTCAATGTGTGCGTGCTGCTCGTAGTAGGGAAAAAATTGTTAATGTGTGCGTGCGGCTCGTAAGTACAAAGCGACTGGCCCACTAGAAGTGTTTCAATTATAACTATTAGCGAGGCTGCGTCCGGCTATTTATTTTAAGGTCCGCATCTGACTCCGCGCAGATATGATGAAAGTAGTTTTTCCAAGTGTCGGTCTCAGTCCCGGTCGAGAAATTTTTTTTTCTTGGTCTCGGTCTCGGTGGAATTAAAAATAACTGGCCAAGAGCATGTCGGACCATGCTCAGTGTAGGGTTCCATAAGTTCCATAGCCGTAACTATAAGGTAAAAAATACGATGTAAAAAAAGTACAACAACAAAAGAGCGTATCTTCATAGCAATAACGTCCTTTTGTTGCGAAGCGCAGTTTATCGGCAATAACTCAAAAACGGTACATTCGATCTTGTTGAAAATAATTTTCGTTGAAAGTATTAATTAAGCGTTACCTTCGTGATTTTTTTCATATTTTTCGGACGCACGGTTTAGAAAATAGAGGGGGAGGGGACACAATTTACACAACTTTCGGAGCGATTATTTCCAAATACATTCAATTAATCAAAAACATTACTTAGGAACCTTATAGTGTTTTTTAAAGAGCTGTCGAACTATGTACCATGCGTTGATATTTGCTGAAAAAAAAAATTTTACTGTCTTTAACATATTGTATGGAGTGCCCCCCCTAAAAATATTTATTTTAATTATGTATATACCAAACTAAGTAGCGGCTCATAAAACACACCTATATTCCAAATTTCATCAATATCCATCATATAGTTTCTGAGTAAAATGCCTGTGACCTACGGACAGACAGACAGACGGACGGACATGACGAAACTATAAGGGTTCCGTTTTTGCCATTTTGGCTACGGAACCCTAAAAAACTGTCTCGATCGGACCATAATTCACAGGAATAAAACATCATTATGTAAGACAAAAATAGAAGTGTGGACTCTACTAATTCAAATTCCATTAACAACCCTATTAATATTCCTTCAGTAATATGCAGGAGCAAAATGGACACTCTTATAATTGAATTAAATACTTTACCCTGCTACAGCCCTACAAAACCGGACGGACGCGCCTCATTTCCGGTTATTCGATGGGGTGAAAAGGGCAAATTAAAAATTTCCGGGAGCAAATATTTCGCAACAGCCGAGAAAAGGAAAACATCGTTTAATAAAACCTGCGTTATGTACTGTTGCCGTATTTTTGAATTGACAACAAAATATTTAATCATTCTATTTAAATAACAAGTATGTTACTTATTTAAATAAAATGATTAAATATTTTTCTTTGGAACGGTTAAAATGTAAATTTCAATTAGGCGTTTTTATTAGGCACTCCGATAACTCGAGCACCGTTTGAGCCCACCCAATTTTCAAGGTAGGAAATGAGCAAAATCGATTCAGGGATAACGGAGTCCGAAAATTGCTATTTGAGTTATCGTCAAACATGTATACAAGCAAAGAGCGCCAACGTGCTTCTTTTTTTGGATTTGAGCCTCTGTAGCGGGGCCTGCAACAGCGTATATGGCCGGAATTCCTCAGGAGTTCACGGCCGGGGTTGTGCGGGGTGCTGGCCTCACATTCAAAACGCCAAGGCCGGACTGCACCTGCTGCTCCTCTGTCGGACCTAAAACACTACACAGAGGGTTAATGTGGGAGAGTAATCTAGACTTATTACCGCTTGGCTACTCAAATCTGAGCCCAGTGGGACCCAGGTAAACGAATAAGGGGATTGAGCCATTGCGCCAATGTTCAGCGTTTTTACGGCGTTTTATTTTCGTCATTATTGTCTCAGTAAATATTGTTCAAAAAAACGATGCCTAGAGTTAACTTTTTATGAAACCGAAAAACACTCCCGAGGTTAAGCCTAGTTTTATCAAAATTGTCACGATTTGTCCTTTCGTTTTAAAGTAAATAACGGTCGGACAAAAATGATTGTCAAACCGCGCGGTCAAAACGCACGGAGAATCGCCCCATAATGGTATAATGTGCCAAAGAACGCTGCTTAATGCAGTTTCTATCAGGTGGATTAGAAGATGAAGATAAAACTTCCAGATTAGCGGGCTATTCCGTTCTTGATTCAGTCATAATCTTAAGAAAACTAAGAGTAGGCCTCAATTTTTTTATAATTGTGAAAATGATGACTAAAATCAATATGTAAATGAGCAATACATTAGTCGATCGACACAGTGAAGTAGTTCAGTAATCAAACAAGCTCGTCGTATATAGTTAAGGCAAACATTGGCAGCCGGCCGCCAATATTGGCCGGCGTGGACATTGGTAAACAACGGGGTTTGCTCCTTTGCTGTCCAATATAAGTTTATTACAAGCTTTCATTAAGGGGCTTTGTATTATATTCACTAGCACACAGCAAATATACTCATTTTATGCTTGACTCTAACTCTAAAATGAAAATTTAAAAATTGCGCACGTATACGTTTTGATATTTCATTTACAAAACAAAATTATGTGTTCATTCAAGGTGTGCGGTTTAAATACTGAAAGTTTCTTTTCATTTGTTTCGTACGGTTGAGTAACTTTCAAATTTAGTTATTATGTGTGTGTAGATGCCATGATAATACAGGACCGTCAACTAACAAAGTTTGATTTTTTATTATAACTTTTTTTTGTTACAGGTATGTCAGTATGCGTGCGTGCAGTTTTGCAGTTTTGGGTAAACTAGCTCTTTAGCTTCCAGTAACAGCACATCACTAGACAAGTAGATAGATACTACAAATTTATCTCACTTGATTATAATTTGCCTTAACTTTTTGCGCTAGACCAAACAGGCAAAGTTCGTTGCACTCGGTCGCATAAGGAACAAATCAGCATTAGTGACGTACCCACTCGCCTTGACACAGTGCTGCCGCTAATGAGCTACGAATCGGACTGATAACTGACAGCTGATCCTTATCCAGTGCCCTATCCGATTGGAATAAAGTTCAGTTTCGATTGACATTAAAACAACAACAGACATGCAACATAAAGCGTATTCGTTTATATTTTAGTCCCTAGATTTCTCGTGGCTGATATGGTTGTATCAAATAAGTACAGTCGACGTCATAAATATATTTAGGTATAATTCTCGCCCTTGTTCCAATTAAATAAGGTTGAAAAGTGTAAACATATTCTGACGTCGGCGTCGACTGTACGCCACGAATCATTTTACCCTATCACATAACAATTCAAAAATATTTCCTATTTTTTCATCAGAAATTGATGACTAACCAAATTTTCTCTTTTACATAATTTGTAATAGGGTTTAGTTTTGACCAGTCACGAGTCATTTGTTTATTACTCAATGTAGATTTAAGATAAGGCTAATGTCACACCAGCCAATGGACACTCGTTGAAATCTCTATTACGAGTATTATGTAAGGTATTGTTTTCGTTCGTCGTAGTTAATATTTTGTTCATAGTCAATACGAAACTAGTTTTATCTTCGCTCATTATCATGTTTATTGGTTGCATTTCGGACCTCGCTAACACTGACAAGGACGATAGTAAGTAATAAGTTCTAGTATGTAGAGCTTGGAGCTTCTAAGAATGTGTGTATTAGTAGGTATACATACAACTTGACTGAGAGCATAGGCGTATGCATAGTGTATAAAGTGCGGGGCTGTGGTACGACAAAGCCCGATTTGACACCCGTTGCCGACTCCGTCTTGTTCTTGATATTTTTTTCGCCTATAGAGCTACCATTGCCTAGCTGGAGCTATTCTGTTATGTTTAAAGCTATTTCTGAGAAACCAATTGTTAGTAAAATAATACGTATTATCAATATTATATCAACAGCAATAATATGTTTGACCTTTAATACCTACATTACCACGACTCAAATAATCACATCAAAATAATAAAAACAGGAAATGGAACGTTTTCGTGGAAAGAATTACAATATATCAACTGGCCGACTTTTGAGACACGTACGATTTTTTGATTATAATTTGGGGCCAGCCAGTATTTTTTTTTAAATCGTTCGCAGATACAAAATGGTACATGGAAGGGACTCATTTTGTTTAAATAATTTGGGACTGGCTATTTCGTATGGTAATAAATAACAAGCTAATTAGTAACAATTCAATTATCTACGAGCATTTATTTACCCATTTCTATCTATTTACCACTTACCGAATTACTTCAGTTATCGATGAGTATTAATTTAGCAGATTCGACCTTTGTGTATTTGTATGAGTGACGCGATGAAAGCCGACCGCTGCCGCTGGGGCCGACGAGTTCTTGAGGGTCGATTTCGGAGCGATTCAACCGCGACGGTTTTTTTTTTCATTCGTGTTCCAGCAAATATAGCAGTTGATCACAGTTAATTTTTATTATAAACGATAGACTGTATCGAGGCTACACATGATTTAATCAAAAGTCACTCGATAGTCCTTCGCGGTAAAAATCAAGCGATACTAATGAAGTTAAATTAAACGCTTGAATAACGCCTGAAACCGACCCTTGAGTGGTGATCACGCACGTGACGCATTGTCGGTATTAGGCCTTATGGACGCATCGTGGGTATTAGGCCCTATGGATATGAATTTCTATGGACGTGACAAACTGGAAACAATTTTCCATGAAAAAACTTGGGACACAATTTTTCGTGTACCGACTATATTTGCTTCGAACGCACAAACGATTCTGAGCAAGGAAAGCCCAAAAAGTAAATATTGTAAGGAAAAACACTAGTAATTTAAAAAAAATGCTCAGTTTTTATAACAGGCGTACACTCAATTATACTTTGCTAAGAAGGAGAATGCACCAATATTAAACGCTAGTCTCTTTAGATAAGTAGACCGCCTGTTGTTTATCTCTCTGATCTTTCTATGTTAATTTTTTGAGATGTACAATAAACTGTATCTGTGTGAAACTAAGTTATTACCAGACACGAAACTGTACAAGTGGAAAAAGCATAGATAACCAGAGCTAAGCTAGCATCCGTCACGCAAATCGAGATCTCTATTTATAGTCCAAACGAAATAGACAACAACCATCTCAAAAGTCACGTGAATCTTTTATAAGACCCAATTGGAGTCCCCATTTAATATTTATGATATCTCCAATGTGAAACAAAAAGGAGTGTTGTTAAGATTTGTTCCCATTTGAAGCGTGACGTAGCGAGAGGGAATTATGTTGGTTCTATACCTCGTTACATTTGAGCACAGAATAACTTATAGTACTACGTAAAGAAGTCTCTCTTTCTAACAAAACCGACGCTCGGACCACCAGACGGACCGCACGGGATCCGACCGTTTCTCTCTATCGCATAACGGGTGCTCTTTCTGGTCGCTGCCTAAGCCACTCCGAAGGGGAAAAATTTGGTGGCTACCCACCCCGGCGAAATTGCGGAGGTAAGCTACGACCAAACTACTGCTCAAAAGACATTAACGTACCGTATACGCAGTGACGCGCCTCATTCGTCACGTTTTTAACGCAAACTGTGCACACCGCTGCTCAAAAGACGTTGACCCACCGTAAATGCAGTGGTTGACTCTTACGTCACGTTTAATTTCGACGTGCACCTTTCAAATCGGTGCTTAAAATACGTAGTGTTCACATACTATCCATGCGTATTTTTAACGTCTTTGAGCAGCGGTTTAAGCTGCGACTACAGCTTAAGCCACTCTTGATTTAAGATTAGAATTTTTGCCAACGTTTCTTCGTTCCCTAGAACACCAGTGGCTAATATTGTACTAAGTTTATTTTTCTCTCTTCACTCTTTGTTCAGTACCGTACTACGTTTTAAAGATTCTTTATTCCTCCCGTTAATTTTAAGATGCTTTTTTAAAATTGCATGACGGATGACACACGATTTGTCTTACCTAAAATTAAACGATGTAAATTGTTACACAAAAAAAAATCCGATGAACGGAAAACCTTCTCTTTTTTAGGATTCCGTTAAAAATAATAGGTAGAGCACAAAACTGCGAAATAATATCATATGTATCCACAAAGGTGTAATACTTCTTTTTGTGTGACTGAAAATGCTGGGGACTATTTTTCTTGTATGATTAATGGAAAAGAAAAATAAACAAATGATCATTGGCATTTTGCCCATACGTATATTTGAGTTCAGTTTTTCAAAAGGAATCCATTGTCAATGACATAGCTGGAGCCAGTCACGCTCTTGGCCTTTTCGCCTGCTAGGAACAATATGATACCTCCGATCTCATCATCTGTGGCTATGTGTCCAAGAGCTGTGCCGTTAATAAGGCCCTCCTTATGTTTTCTAGGATCACCAATACTGTTGTTAGCCAAAAACTCGTTGTCTACCGGTCCAGGGTTCACCGTGTTCACTCTGATTCCGGAAGATGCCAGTTCCAATGCGGCGCACCTCGTGAAATGGTCCAAAGCCGCTTTAGATACGTAGTAAGGTAGCAGTGTAGGAATTTTGCACGTGGTTAGAGCTGCTCCGCTAGAGACATTTACCACGTTACCTTTTGTCTGGGCCAAGTAAGGAGCAGCCAAGCTTGTTAGCTGAATCACAGCTCTGACGTTAGTTCTCATTGTTTCATCGTACGCTTCCAACGCTTTTCCATTAAGGATGGTTCCTTCTACAGCAACACCAGCATTATTAACCAGCACATCCAATTTTCCATAATGGTCTACTGTTCGTGAGACCACTGAGTTGGCTTCTTCTTCCTTGGAAATATCGGATTGGATGATGAGGGGTTTCTTGCCAAGAGCTTCGATCTGCTTAGCGACTGCGGAGAGTTTGTCTTGGTTTCTGGCTATAATAGCTACATCGGCACCTTCCTTGGCGAACAGTAAAGCAGTCGCGGCACCTATGCCGGAGCTTGCTCCCGTCACTATTACCACTTTATTATTAAAACTCATATCTTAGCCTGTCCTAAATGAGCCAGATCAATTGCAATACTGAACGATTTAAAGTGTTTATCTTGTCGCCATTCTATAGATAAATAGGAAGATAAGATTATCTTGATAGGCGCGCGTGCAATAATAAATTACACAACTAGGGTGGTAATACAAAGAAAGGCCGAGATCGCAGAAGTTTGCGGCCCGAGTTGCAAGCGAGGTACGTAAATATGCGATTGAGGGCTTTCTTTATTACCTCCCGTGTTGTGTATATCATTTTATGTTTACACTTGGCCCGAAAGCGGCTTTTTCCGTACGCGCAGTGTGCAGAAAAAGTCACTTTATGGCCAGGTGTGGCATAAAATATTTTTTTATTAGCACTGCGTCTCATGCACCTAAATTGACCACAATGATTTTGCAATATCGAGCCAAAATCTTCTAATTGCCGTAAACTAAATGTATCTCTACAAGTTGCATTTCGGTTTCAATTTTGAATTCACAATAACGCTGCCACTGACATACTGATGATGTTCGTTGTACAACGAAATTCAGACAATGTCGTAAATTTGAATTAATGAATCGGAAATTCATTTACAGAACTGCAAGCCGTTATTGAGTCCGGAATTTTTGAACTTCAAATTTTGATTTTCTGTTTACCTTTCATGTTTTCAACCGATTTCAAAAGTCTTTGAAGAGAATTATGGGCACAATACATGTTAACTAGGTGAAACACTGAAATTAGGTAATATGAGCTTAAGATATACTTACTGCCAATCCTATTACAATAGCTGTACCTCCGAAAAAAGCAATTTAATAAACTAACGAAAAAGACGTTTCAAATACTTATTGCGTTTGTCATAAACGCGTTTGAGATATTTTGTAAGTAGAAACGACTTTACATTTAAGTCTCAGATAAAATAAACATTCGTATTGACTGAATGTATAGTTATTTGAATTGCAAAAGTTTAAATACTTATAAGGATCTCCGAAACGATGAAAAATGGCGCTCGATATTTCACACGTCACCGGCGATGATGCTGATGATCCAATATTTTGGCTTCGACCATTTGTAAAACGTATCAGGTGTCGGGCTCGAACAACAGGCGCATAACGGGTTTCTTGGAGCCTTGATAAATGAGGGAACTTTACTGATTCAGATCAGACATCAGACAGGGAAATTTGATATAGTAGTACCGGGAATTCTCGGTTCCTTCCTACTAAAATCTCCTGGTCCGGCATGGCATAATTATAAGCGGAAATCCCTGGCCGATTTTGTCTGTCAGCCTGTTGATGTTGATATGTTTACTCGGAAAGTACTGAAAGGTAAACTAAAAAACTACGTGACTCGGATCGTTCAGCGAATGATATTGTGCCACAGATACAAAACATTACTTTGATTGGCTGCACGACCCGAGTCACGTGGTTTTTTCGTTTACCTTTTTTTAAATACCTAAAAGAACATTCTATATATTTTATAGTAGTAATTCTAGTCATGACATTGGAAATAAGGATATTGTAAATAGAGCAACTCAAACCATGTTTCAAAATAATGTTTGCAACTCAAAGCTGTTTTTTTAAACAAAAGTCTAAAACAAATGACTAAAGTATATTACTCATACATATAGTTTTTTCAGATACTTCACACAATAGGTGTCAGAGAGAAATCCTTTAATGAAAATTATCTTCTTCTTCAAAGTAAAGGCTATTTGATGACAGATCAAATCAGCGTACTTTTATGGAAGTCAAAACGTCCAGGTATTAATATGAAAACGGTGCGTCTGCCTACTGGCCTGACTGCCTATTTTAAGTTTTTGTCAGTTTAAAATCGTTGGTAGCATAAAAATTAGTGTAAGTAATTGATTTTACACGAACAGTTGTCAAATACCGTATTTGTAATATTTTGTACAGAGTTTAGCATAGTGTCTAGTTATTTCTAAGGCTGATTGTACTCCAGTTGGATAACACGATAAAATACTGTAATAATTATATTCAGGTCACATTTTATTGACTTCCTGTCACAAAACGTAAGTATGGTGTAACATGTAACTATAATGTAATTACCATTTTACGGCCCCCTAAATCTGATTTAACCATCTAATTTTATTGTTACACTTTAAACTGCTTTAATATACAACATAATAATAAAACATTTCCATTTTGAATTACACTGGCGACCGTTTTTCTTATTATAAAAAAACCTTAAAGTTAGACTCGCGTGGAGAGGGTTCCGTACGTTCAAAACAATATAAAACAACTATACTTTATTGCACAGACTTCTTACAGGTTTTCCTGTAATCTATAGGTGTAGTACTATTTTCCATATTTTTTTTCCAAATTCTACGTACAGATGCTTTATCAGTCGACAAAGCCTAGCATCATACGCTTACTGGGCTCACCATCTCGTTCTAGGCTAACCACGGTGCCGTCGTTCGTCTTGTGGAATTTATTTACTTTACAAAATTAAGACAGGTTGATACAAACGACCACCTCGTTTGTATCAACCTGTCTCTTTCACAGCACTTTTCACGCTCTACTGCCAGTGACAATAATGTCTTATTGAGATAAGTTCACGTGATATGTGATGTCGGCTACACTGTTATGATAATGAAACGCAAATCGAACTCGTTCAGTATTCCGTTATTTTGATAACCGTGAAATGAAAAAATAACTGATTAATTTGATAGAGACTTAGGTACCTATTTCAGAGTAAAGTGAGCTTTCATGGTGGAAAGACATAAAAAATAAATTCGAAACCAAAATATACCTAAAAACCAGATTTACTAGGTATATCTAAAACGCAGGTTTCGTCAAAATTACAGAATGAGTATCCATAACTAACTTCGTCCATATTTATAATAACTATAGAAATGTTTGGCAACAAGCTTCGTCAAAACAAATTAATGGAAAGAAATTAATGTTAAAAATAACATTCTTAACAAGAGCTTGTGTAAGCTTTTAAAACTTCGATACAAAAACTATCTAAAGTAACGATCGAACGATAGATGTAGATCTACCTGACTTTTACGAATTTCTTTTTTGTAGTTTGTATTTGTGTTGTGTTTAACATCTTTCAATCATCCGGATTTTACGCGATATCTGGACATCGAAATTCAGGTCATTGATACATCCATCATGGGTGGCCGTCTGGTTGCATAACAACTATTGCCATATTATTGATTGTCATAACAGTTTAAGCATAAACTTGATGCTCATATTTTTTTTTGGCATAAAGTGTCATACATTTATTTAGTCATAATATTGATGATTATAAGTGTTTTTTGTAATAATTGTAAATTTCATACATTTATTAAGCCATAACATTGATGATTATAAGTTGTTTTAGTAATAATTTTAAATTTCATACATTTATTAAGCCATAATATTGATGATTATAACAATCGTATTGCATAAATTTTGATAATGCACTTGCGATGGTTCTTCAAAAAAGAAACGATTTATATTATTGATGTCTTTTTAATTTCTTCTCTTTACACAATATTAGTGACCTCACAAAGAACCAAATCGCTGTCAGAAAAGTAGGTTAGGTTAGGTTAGAACTGTTATCTCACACATAACCGAATCGCTGCCAGAAAAGTAGGTTAGGTTAGGTTAGAACTGTTATCTCACACATAACCGTATCGCTACCAGAAAAGTAGGTTAGGTTAGAACTGTTATCTCACACATAACCGAATCGCTGCCAGAAAAGTAGGTTAGGTTAGAACTGTGACCTCACATAAAACCAAATCGCTGCCAGAAAAGTAGGTTAGGTTAGGTTGGAACTGTTATCTCACACAACCGAATCGCTGCCAGAAAAGTAGGTTAGGTTAGGTTAGAACTGTTATCACACACATAACCGAATCGCTGCCAGAAAAGTAGGTTAGGTTAGGTTAGAACTGTTATCTCACACATAACCGAATCGCTGCCAGAACAGTATATTAGGTTAGAACTCTGAGCCAACATAAAAGAGAATTTTTTAAAAAAACTTTGAAAATTAGGCTTATGCGTTTAGCAATTTATGCATTTACTTAGTATGGTTAAAGTGTTGTATGAGCAACCCATGTATGCCCATTATAAAGTATGCTTGAATAAATGTATGCATATCAACTATATGCCCATTACACAGTATGTCCATAAACATTATGATTAAAATCGTTATGCGCATAAATGTATGACTATTTACTGTTATGCGTAATGATGAGTATGACGAATCCTCGTATGCGTATCAAAAATATGACCTTAAACTTTATGCAACCTGACCCCTACCCATCCATCATATTACAAGTAATTGTTAACAATTGGACATTTATGAAACTGTTACTTTTATTTCGATTATAAGCATGTTACAATTCAAAAGATTCAATCAAAAAACGACATACATTTTTACCAAGACTTTGAAACGTATTGCAATTTTTTTGGCGTTTGATAGTGAACCAGGGACGCTAAAAATGCTGTTTCGCTTACGCCGGGTGTGAATCTGTACATCGTTATATTCTGAAAGCCAACATAATAAAAAGCTTTTTCGCACTGAAATTGGTTTTTCAGCGTTTCAGAGCAAGTTGCATTTTATACTGAAAATCTGTTATATTTTACTGAAACTGGAGCATACATATTTATTCAATTTTCGAATGTTATTTTCTAAACGGAAACTTATTACTCATTATTAGACTGTATTTATTTATTTCAAGATTAAACAATTTTCTATACTAGCTTTTTTAAAGTAGCATATAATAAATAACTTTCATAGAGGTTTCATTATAAGTGTAGCTTTCATAAAAACGTTTAGATATACCTAAATAGTAAGTAATCCAGTATTCTTACCTCATTTTCTGTTACGATCCTTGGATCCTTACACAGTTTATGAGAAATCGATCCGTCAAACGACTGTCTTACTTCATCATTCTTTTCAGAGAACTCTTGTATGCACCTACATATGCTTACTTAGCTTATACACCGTGGGCCCGTATAACCCGACCAACTTTAACCATAGATTCTAACAAGTATTAGAAGTAAAAAAAGTTATGTGACGTATAGTGGATTAACGCTTACTTTCCGAGATATTCATAATTTTTAAAATAAAAACTCCCAAATGTGTCTTGTTACACATTTGGGAGAATAAATGTGACTAAGATACTTTTACTGATTTTTAAAAATCCTTTAACTAAACAGCAATTAACCTTCGCAGTATTAGATGGTAAGCGATTACAAAGCCAAAATATTGACCTTTCGTTTCCATTTTAGCTTTTTTTTCCTTTTTTATAACTTTTCCTCCAGTAAGGACATGTTTATAACGAGGGACTGAATTTATTGATTTGTTTTGTTCCATAAGTCTATTAATGTAAAATGACAAAATTCGACCTATGTTGATATAACGTTATTTACTTGTAATACCATCAGGAATACGTGGTTAAAGTTGGCCGGGTTGTACGGGCCCACGGTGTATATACCTAGCATATGTGTTAACATCTGTTTATTACATTATTTGCCTCTTCCTATAGATTATAGCCAAGGTATAAAAAAAATCACAGTTTCCTGCAGTGGAATAGTTGAAAAATTGTACACATATCTTTTTCGCCGACTGTACAAATAGGCTGCTACCAACATTGCAGGCTAACGACTCTGATTACGAGCGACATTCGCCCTTTCATGTTGCCGCGCCTGTTCAAGTAATTATTGACTGCAGTTGGGTCGGCGGTGTCACAGAATAGAAATGATCTTGTAACGCAAGACACTCGAGTCGTAACTTATGTTTTTATACAGCGTGCGCACTAGCTTACTCCCGGCCTCGACTTGCCTCTGCGGTCGACTCGTGACGATTCATTTGCCAATTGCTGCGTACTCGAGGTGAGATTCTGAAGAGGGTGAAACAAGGAAATAAATTCTTAATTTCAAATTCTAAATACCTATAACAGTCAATCAGAGGGATCATTGAACCATCACCTATATGCATCATGGTAAACCCGGTGATCAGACGAATTGAATTTCTATAAGTAAATTATCAGTTTTAGTCATATTGATGATCTACTAAAAAAAGTATTAGAAAGAACCTTTTAGGGTTTTGTACTCAAATGAGAAACTCTTTTAGTTTTAATTTAGTGGTCTGTGGTGCTGAGGTTTCTTGCTGAGGTAGACCTAAGTACTGCCACAAATTCCGATAGTTGTGCAGCTCCCAGAGCTAACACCCGTTTCAGATAAAAAAATATTGTGGTCCTGACTAAATCTTTGAACAATCTGTCAGTTTACTAGTCTATGTATTTTGTTTCCGGGCACTAGTGCTTATTAGAAACAAGAATGTAGTATCGAATGATAGTGTTTATTGTATTTAATACGACAGCTGAAGGAATGTTAATAACTGGACGTTATCTGATGTGAGATATAATCTATTGCATTATTACATTACTTGAGTTATGTTTGCAATTAAGAGAGAAACATGACTGGTGTTTTTAGGGCATGTTCACATTAGGCTGTTAATGTATGATCTTTCACCCTGTATATTTTAATTAAATACCAACTATGTCCGTGGTTGGTCCGCCAAATATAATTGCGGTCTTAGCAAGGACCTTAAAATAAAAAGCCGGACGGAGGCTTTGTACTTACGAGCCGCACGCACACATCAACATTGTTAGGAGGCTACGTCCGGCTATTTATTTTAAGGTCCTGGGGTCTTAATTTTTAATGCAAGAATGGTCATTTATCTTCTTAGTCAGTGCATCGACCTACCAGTGGCGTGGCGTAAAAGATATCCTAGAGCAAGCCGGTGCAGATTTGGCGTACATTTTCCTTAAGAGCTGTAGAATAAGGTGGTCAAATGCCTGATATTAGGCAAGCCGATAGGAATCGAGTTCTTTGAACGCCACGCCACTGCGACCTACCAATAAAGAAATGTTTTGCCATTCAAAAGATTGTAAGATGGTTTCGGCACAAAATGCATCGCCATATTGAAACTCCGTAACTCAAGCTACAAACGTCGGACCTACCGCCTTCATTTACATAGCTTAATAACTTAATTTTTGTCGTATAATACGCGATAAGACCACACACGGCCGCCGGACATATACGGAGGTTAATAAACATTTTGTATCTGTGGAGCACGTCACATAAGTTTGACTAACTTTCAGACACGTTGAAGGAAAAACCTTCCTAATTTTCATGGGCTTAAATACGAGTTTCGCGTGAACCCTTTTAGGTTCCATATTGAATATGGAACCATTATCTTTTGTTCTGCGGCTTCGGGAGTTCCGTTTTTGGTTCCACGAGTAGTTTATGGCGGCATTTTCGAATTTATTAAAAGAAAGCGCACGAAAGTGAGAGCCGTTGGGTATTTGGCAAATTATTACGTATCTGGGTAATTTAAGGTATGTGTTTTTATGTTTAAGCTTTGGGTTTAAGATAAGTAAACAATGTTGGTAGTTATCGTAAATTATGTAAGGCCAGCTTCAAGTTCAAAGGAGATTTATTTGTACTAAGTCGCAAGATTATCGTTTGTGTACATTATTAATAAGCACTTTACGTAACGATTGTATTGTTTGTGTAGCAGATTCAATAACTCTTACTGATAACTTCACCGCGTCCATAATATACCCTTGAATATAAATCCTCTTCAAATATTATAAGCACACCTATACCTAGCGATTTGGATATCGGTTACTTATACACTTTTAATTTGTATTACCTATTGAGTTATGTTTCTTATTAACCAGTACAATACTTGCTAAGGAAGATTCTGGGATAAGGATGGTATGTATGAAAATAATATTTTCCTAAAAGTTAAGGCTTCACCTTTGTGTGCCTTCGTGCGTTTCCGCCAAACCCGACGGCAGCCGAGAACGGCTGTAAACTATTTTCGGAGTTGACCCTACTGAATTAGGGCTGTCGCTCCGCCGTTAATAGTTAATTAATTTTGTAACTCCCGCTTAACTCAAATATTGTTAGCTGCTCACATTAACCCTGTACTTAGTAGCAATGAGGTGCCCTTTATTTTTTAAGTAACGCCAGGGAAAAGATACATAGGTTATAGTTTTACTCAGGCTAGTTTTTCGCAACTCAACGTCGGATAATGCGGCTGTTTTACATGATGGGTCAAAGGAGAAACTCTTGATGTTGCCGACAACTTCTGGGAGCGACAAGGAGCTCATTTAACACTGAACTATTCTTTTCTCTTGTATGAAATTTATTGTAAGTATACTTACCTTACTTACGGATTAGTAGCAACATTTACTAGTTTAGCGTTTGAAAATTGTTTTGGAGTATATACAAACTTCTGGTCTTATATGAACTTATTTTATGTATGACACTTGGTTTTGATGGTAATTCAATGCCCTCTGAAAAAATACAGTAAATGGATACTTAACATAATACGCAACAATAAATTCACATTTCAGACAAGTTTTGCTTTCATAATTCAGAATCCACATACACGAAATATAGCTTGTATTACCCTAAGTGCGCGCGGTGGCAACCCTGCGCGGGCTGTAATGGAAAGCTGAATGTTTAATGCGCACTGCGTGGACTAACAGGCGTCTAGGGGTGTGCAAATAATGGTAGAAGAACCCCAAGATATACGTAAATGTACACTAATTTCAGTGTGATAATATCTAGGTACAACATTTTTATTCACTAATCAATTGTGTTGTTCCCAGGCAAGAAGGTTCTTATCGCTGCTTGTCATTAGAGACGAAATTTGTTTGCATCTTCATACCAGTACTTAACCTGTTAATGTGTCCTTAAGGCAAGCGGCAAAGTGGTATCCTCTGCTTGGAACTGTCACAAGAGACTTATTACCACCTCGTGGTAGGTCTGCTTTTACACATAGGTGTTTACACGATTTTGATAAGAGTTTATTTCGTCCAACGACTTTATACTGACCATGAGCCCTGCCGGATACCCGTTTTTATCTTTTGTGCAAAATTTATTTTACGAGTATCATGTAAAATCTGGATAACCTACCTGACAATTCCATCCTTTATTCTTCATTCGTCTTGTTTATGTACCTATAATTAGGGACGACTATAAGACCAACCCATTTGTTTTAAGTGTCAAACAAGCAGTCGATCCACTAGATGAGAATGGCATCCATCAATATGTAACACTAGAGGAACTGCCTGTGCATTGCCGATCTTTGAGAGTCCTATTTATTTACTCGTCGTTTGAAAATCTCCGTTTCCTAGCGGGAATACCTCAGGAGGGATTTCATTCCACTCCACAGACATACGTGTACATTCGAATGAGCACGACACTAGAACGGCCGGTCAGTGTGCTCTTCACTGGACCTGTGACCTTAGATGATCAGTTTTGACAGGACAAAGTCAAAAGCATCGTGTCCGAACTTGACCTTTATGCACGACATTGACACTCCAAACTTGAACCCGCCTCGTGGGACACGGCAGGCGATCGAGTTGATAACTAGGCGAAATATTTGGGTTCTGTTACGTATAGTTGTAGAGTGACTTTTGATAGCGATTGTGATGGCCATAAAACCTTCAGTTACGTGTTCATTGGAAGGTATTGGTCATTGGTAGTAGATTCATAAACGTATACTACATTAATTATCCTCAAGTAGAAACTTGAGTAGGTAATCAAATGACATTTAAATACGAGTTTTATATGTAAGCGCTGACATTATTCACGCAATATATAGTTTCATAAACGTACCTACTCAAGTACTTATGCAAGTTCTAGTTTTTGTACTAAAATCTGTGCTAAAATGTCAAATTGGTTTGAATTTTACTTCACAAACGACTTAATATCCACGGAGCTTAGCTTAGAAAAGAGAAGTTTTCTATTAAGTCTAGCTTTAAACTTAATTACGCTACTTGCCCCACTAATTAAATGGAATGCAGCGGATATTAGGTAGGTACCTAACGATCCTCTCTACGCTGCAGTTTGCAAAGCAGCTTACCTACTTTATTACTTCTAGATTGAAAAAGTTCCCCTAGTTGACAATAAAAAACTGTCTCTAAGACTTTACAACCTTGTGTTTTATATAAAAAGTACAGATTATTTATTATTAGTTTTACTATAAATCATGAATTACTTACTGAACCTACTCACTTTTTGGTTGCTAGTGTTGCTACCAAACCAACAGGCTATCTGGAAGTACTACTACTAATATTTCTCAAAAAGTTTGTACATAAATTTGTAGGGACGCGTTAACTGTCACAAAACTCATTAACTTTCCTATTTTGTTACCAATTTAATTTAATAATAAACAAAAAAATACTGATTATTTTGAATAATTAAGATTCTATTGAGAATATTTTTTCCTAATTACTTATTCCAATAAATTAACATAACATGAACCAATCATTAATAATCGTCAAAAATATTGGTAACAAAATGGGAATCAATTAAGGATAATTATGTTAATTGATGTACAAATTGTTTGAGAAATGCACAAACTTAATTTTTTATCCCGATGTTTTGTAACCCTCTTATTCGTGGTCACGGGTAGACTCCACGCACCCGCGATTTAAACCGTTTCAATTGTTTTATAGCAATGAGAGATAATCGCGGAAACCGAAGAAAATATTAACACAAGTATCTACATTTCTATCATAAATTCATCTTGTTCGAGATTTGATATGTCTCAATCAAGATAAACTGACAGAAAATCAAAACTTGCTTGGTGATAGCATCTGATCCTCTATAATAGTCACCATTGCGATGCGTAATTGAACCTCTAACCAAAAGGTGCTATCTCCATCTACCAATTCCTTTCATAATAGGAAGATAAATCGAATATCTTCATTGTGTTATTGCATAACTGGTATTATACAATTCTGAAGTGATAGAGAAACGATAACAGGAGGCGGGTGAGAAAAGTAGCGCGTGAAACGTTTATTAAACAGTAATGCTTCAAGTTCACGACTTTTTACCCGACTGCGGCGAAGCCCAAAGGAGGGTTATGTGTTTGACCTGTATGTATGTATGTATGTATGTCCGTTCCTATGTCCGCTCGTAACTACTCAACGGCACAACCGATGTTGATAAATGATACATCATTAGATTCGTCTTGATAGCGCGAGTGTCACTGGGTATGAAGTTCGTTAAAATAAACAAAGTGGTGGATTTCATCCACTTTTAATGTGCACCGCGGTCGGGTTTTGTTTAGTAAAAATATTTTTAATCTACTAAGTCAGTTTTGAAACGATGCGTTGGATTTTGCACTTATACTTAAGGTCGGCGAGCTTGACACCGTCCCGGTAGTTGCCATCTCGAATAAAACTTAAGTCATTAGCAATAGAGTTGGCACAGCGAGTCAATTATTCGGCAATATAGTGTCAAACACCAGGACACATTACACTGTTATTTTTGGATCCCGCGGCAGAATTATACATATACTAAAGAAGCAGCAAAATACATTTGTGAAATAAAAATACCAGTTTTGGGACATTTTTTACTTCCCTAACGAAGTTAAAATAATTTGGTTACCTCTCGCTCAGTAAGCACCGTTAATAATTAATGTGTTGTAAAATTAAAGGATAGAGCACCAGGTAGGTATAGGGATAGGCTCGTTGTGGAAGTCTTTGGGGGGAACGTATGTTCAGCAGTGGACGTCTCAACGTTGAAATGATGATGATGAATGATGAGACAACCAGTAGCGTATGATTGTGGGTGAAGCTTTACTTAGATCAGTTCTAAATCAAACTGTATAAGTTTATTGAAGCAATAAATATGTTTTACAAGACCCTAGAGGTGAAGATAATTGACAGAGGCAGTGATTCTGATCGTGCACGCAAATCAAGAATTGTATTAGTTATAGCACCAGATAACATAAACTTTACGGTATCTACTGGTGTAGAAATATTGATGCGTCGTTTCCTCCACAATTTACAGGCATTTAGAGGTCTCGTAGAGAAAGAGACCGTTCCTAAAATCATAGGATGAAATCAAAACCTTCATAGGTGAAAAGTGATGAGGTCAGAAGACTATTACTTTTCATACGTATAATATACGAATAAAAAGTAGTATTATTATGTTATTTATTTTAGTAATTTAATAATAGATATAATATATAATAGACATTAATTCAGAAATTGGTATACCTACCTAGCTACCTATTATGTTATGACTTTAAGAGGTTTCCATATTAAGTACAAAATAAGGTAAGTATCTGTACAGAAAGGGAAAGTGTACCTATTTAGTGACAACAAAAATATGCTGAGCCTATACTTGTAGGGTTACGTACCGTAGGCGAAACGTCACGTTACTGGTGACGTTCCGTTGTCTGTCCTACACGTAGACGTCAGTACATCACGATACTCAGAAATTATCTACATTATTTTATTTAAGTCTTCTGCTGCGATAAAACACAACATTTGCCAACCATAATATACATCCTGGGTGTTTTTATACTAATGTAAAAACTTCCCAACAATATGTAGAAGACACAGGGCAAGGTTTTCTCCTATCTTCTATCCCTCGTACCACACGTCATCCGACTCACGAGTGTCGATGTCGCTCCTAGTGTTAGCGCCATCACTTCCTATTTCACAATCGGTTTACGATCCGATAGCGTCAATTTGCGGCCCTTATGACTTTATGGCCGCAAATTGACATGCTAAGGTTAACATTAGTCTCGAGATTTTATACACTTTCTGAGATCTGGTAAACTACATTCTTGTGAGAAGAATAGCTTTACTTTACTGATTAATATAGCTTATTTTCCAGTAGCCTTTTATGAGTGTAATAGATAATCGCTAAATTAGATTACATTTAAGTATTTTATCAATCAATATTGCACCGGCTGGCTATTATTCCTACGTTGCTAGACATATATTCTGAGACAAAAATGGCAGTCACAAATTTACACTTAAGTTCTTTCTCTCGGTGTCTATTTTACTTTTAAGACCTTTCAGATAAATTATGTGATAAATGACGAAGCCTGTTGCTGATTTAAAGTTGTACCCACCTGACGAAGCCTGTGTTGCGGATTTAAAATTCAAACTTGTGTGGTGATTTTTCTTTTTATTGTGTGTTGTTATTGAATAAATTGATTGTTATTGATACATAATATTTATTTATCATATCCACATCGTTATTGTTTGTGCTATATTAAATTAGATGTTTGCCTGCTTATCTGATGTGACAACAAATATTTAAATTTTGATAGTTTCTTATTTTCGCTTTTACTGTTAGACTTAACGCCCACCGCGTCAGTTTATATTCAAATTTAATAATAAAATAGATAATATGCCCCAAAAAGCTATGTATGGTTCACTCTCTTAATACTTCGTTAAAATACTAGTAAGTGATAATACGCTACTGTAACCGGTTTTTAAATCATCGATACTGGTCATATTAAAGTCACGATAAGATATACTTAAAGGGTTTTTTCAAAAACATTTATTAGTTTCCTATACACAATACTTAAAAGTATTTTGCCAAATTATTACAAACCCAACTAAAATATTTTTTTAAGTCAAAAATACTGTTTTTCTTCTTCAGCTTAAGCTAACAGTGAATGTTCCATTGTAATTGTTACCTATTTATTGTCTTTAGAACAAAAACTGTAAAGCCAAATTAATTTAATTTTAAATTAGTATATTAATGTTCGTAAAACAAATGCCAATGTTAATACAACTATTTCTAAAAGTTCTCCGATGTTCATTATCAATATTATATGTAATAAAAATGAGAAACATTGATTACAACATTCTTACTTTTTTATTTTATTTATCCAATTACAGTTGCTGCAACAATCTAGACTAAACTCCGTCTATAAATGGAAGGAAATATCAGCCTTATTATTTTACTATAAGTTTTAAAATCGACTTTCAAAAATACATAACTGGGGGCAAACTTGATAAAGTTCACTGTTCATTATTCGTTTATTATAATGTTAACTGTCCTAAATTCGATACTTATCGAACATTTACGTCACCCGGCGTAGGTACTATAGTCATGATGTGTTCGTTTTATTAGGTGTTCGCTTCTAAATTACTTATTAAATTTGGTTTTAAATTATTATTGTAATTCTTGAATTCCAGTTTTTAGGAAATACATACAAGTGTTGTCTTGAAAATATATATTCTTCTCTTATTCCATTTGATACCTCGTAAAGTTTTTTATGAGTTTACTTAGTGACGTAGTATGTAGTGTAGCATAATCGCTACAGGTTTTGTGTCGTTAGTTCGTTTGTTCGCTAGTGTTGGCTAACTTGTACGGTCGCGGCTTCTCTTGGTCGGCCACGTGGTCATAAATGGCGGTGTCTGTATAGCGATGCGTAATCTGTCAAATACATGCTCTATAAAATCGGTTGTACTCTCGCCGAGATTGGATTACGTCCTTACTTCACTTCGAGTTTTTGGCGTGCTGGTGGGTTTCGGTTATGTTTTTTTTCAAATTGTGGATTCCAGATTCGTCGAGTTTGAAATTTGATTGTGTGGACAAACGCTGGTGTTTTTTTCATTCTCAATCTGACTTTCACGTGGAAAGCACATTACTTTCTTTGCAATTTTTTGCAGTTTGCATATTGTGTTCTAGCCCGTGCGGTGGTGATATTTTTGCTGTTCTCAAAGTAACGGTGAATAATAATTGTGATCGTGACGAGTTCACGCTGCATGAGCGTGGACCTGTTTAGTGTTGTTCGTCCAAGACGTGCGGTCTTGTGCGTGGTCTATGAACCCTCAACGGCGCCGTAGTAGCGCTGACCTTGCGTGGTCTGGTTAAAAAGAAGCCGGTCATTCTTCGTGCTCCGGCTCCAACGTGACGCTCCGTTCTTCCTGAGTGTAAGACGTGCGTAGGCGGTATTCGCGAGCGGCCATCTCGGCGTGGCGGTTGCCTACGGTTCGATGGTGAATGCTGCCGCGGACTTATATGAACGAGTGCTATTGGATGCGAATCTGGAGGACGGTGGCGTGGCAACCTAGGAATAACTACGTCAAGGAATTATTAGTATAAGCATTTAGCCAGGTACCCTGCAGTATTTAGTGACATACGCGCGCTTGTGATCGCCTTTGGACGCTCTGTTATACGTCCGGCGCGGCCAGTCAATTTATTTCAAAAAGCTGTTCTCAAAATTCAGAAAGGCTCTTACCCGCCAGTGTACTATATAATTTTTCGGTCATTTTAATTTCTCTTTGCGATTCATCTAAATTCAGAAAGGCTTCTACCCGCCAGCGTAGTATTTGATTTTCCGGACCTTTTCTTTCCCTTTGCGACACCCTAGGGTTTCATCAATTCATTCATCCTCCCATTTCATCACCACTTTCCGCCCTAGGTACCGTCAGTGCCTCACGCGTACGTTCGATCTTGGACTCGCTCGGACGACCAGCCCCGATGCTCGGTTCCAACATCGATCGTACTCGCTACGCTTTTTTTCTTTAACTACTTTGACTTGGTACTTGCCTTCTGCTAAAATTGCTACTACGGATCGTCATACCGCGTCTCAGTTCGTGAGTCGAATAAAACTATAGTGTTCACGTTTCTAATTATTTAATGGTTACCAACTACCGGTCCAAAGCCGATTTGTTTTGCCGATTTGAGTTAAATAAAACTGTTTGTGGTCCTAATAATTTTATTGTCATCGGATATATAATTTGCCTGATGCCTTATTAACTTACCCTGCGATTTCTTGCCTTGTGTTGTAAAATGGTTGTTTTCAGGAATAAATAAACAAAATTATACGTGTTATTGTGTGTGATTTTATTTTTAGTTATTTTCACTCCAATAAATGGCGCCCGATACAAAATGGTAAGTTGAACCCTGGTTTACTTTTCATATTTAATGTGTGAAATTATTTTATTCGCTACTTCAAACATTTTTTTTTTCAATTTTTTTGCTTTGTTCGGGGAAGGTGACCGCTTTCCGGTCCTGTATTACTAATATTTCTTTGATTATAGCCTTCCGGTGTTCCTGAATACTCGTTCGTGTTGCACGAGTCATACGGTGTTGCACAGCGTGACATGTAACCCCACTTCAGCCGCGGTGCATGGATCTTGTTGGATGTCAGCCTCAAATCGCTTCGACGTGACAGCTCAGAAACTGTTTGAAACTCTGTGATTTGTTACCTGTTAAACAGAAATATTTTTTAATCGGCATCCTGTTTCACTCTATCCCCAAACGTATCCCGAGTTATTTATTTAGTAGCTTGTATACCCCGTAGGCTAGTGCCCGTAGTCGATAGGGAATTTCCAAGGTAAGTCGTTTAGTGGACAATTTTTACCTTTCGTACGTTGTTTCCGTGTTTGTTCGCAGGCGTTTATTATCACATATATTATCGCTATATTGTATATTGTCGCTGACGTTCCACTGTCAATACCAGTTAACACGCTAGTTGCTAAGCGACGCATCGCCCGTGTCACGTTCGTGTAGTGTAGGTTAGTTTTGTCAGGTTAAATAACCGACGCCGTAGCGTAGCGGTGTGGGCGTTGGGTCTGCGAGCTCGAGGTTGCTGGATCGATCCTCAGCGTGGGTCTTCTTTTTGCTTTTTTTTCCGACGGTTATTTCTAGTTTAAGCCTCGCGGAATCTGATCCCGGTGTCGACAGTGTTTTATTCCCAGGGTTTTCCGTTTTTTTTGCCTCTTGAGAATAAAATCGAGATTCCATTCAAATTAAATTTTCAATAGTGATAGATTAAATTAAAAACCGATTGGTCGCGTCTAGTAATCTAAATTAAACCAAACTGAACAATCCTGCTAAACTGCTAAAATTAGTACTGCTAAATTACCAAACTAAATAAGTAATTATTAATCATTTGTTAACCAATTGGTTAATTAATTAATTTTTCGTTTAATTAATTAATCAATATCAATTAATGATCCGGTTACTACTTTAATTAAAGTAAATTAAATTAATCGGTTAGGGTTGTCAACCACGTTCAAATTAAATTAGTTCGGATTGCTAATTTAATTAAATATCTCCAAACAAGTTATTTTAGATTTTCTTCATAAATTAGATTCAACAAGCCGGGTTTAATTAACTGAATTGAATTGAATTGAATTAAATTAAAATTTGACTTCGATTTAATTGCGTTTATTTGGGATTATCTAATATTTTCAAATAAGACTTCATAAATTAAATTGAATTAAACGTTGCGTTGTTGCGAATCGTTTAGCTATTTTGAATTAAATCAATTCGATAGGGTTGGCAAGTTGGACTTCAATTAAATTGAGTTTATTTTGGATCAATTTAATATTTTCAAACAAGACTTCATAAATTAAATTAACGGAGCTTGAGTAGCTGTGGCTAATATTAGGGGTGGCAATCGAGTTTGGATTAAATTAGTTTTGATTGTGAACTGAATTTAAGTTTTTTAAATACGACTTCTTAAATTAAATCGGTTTAACCAAGTTTAATTTGAATGAATATCTAACCGGCATCTACAACTTTAATTTTTTTGGATGTTCGCATTTACTTCTAACTTTAATTTTTTGGATGTTTACGTTGACTTCTAACTTTAAATTTTTTTTGGAAGTTCGTGTTGACGTCTAGTACTTCGTTGAGCCTCTAGCTACCTGTTTCTTTGCTTTAGTTTGGTGCTTCTATTTGTGTCATCGTTTTGGTAACTTAGCAGCTATGTCGGGTTCCGGCGACGAAGGCTCTATCCACTTGACGCCGCGCCATCCAGAACGGAATGCACACCCGCCCCGTGTCCTCGGTTTAGCTGATGATATGGATGAAGAGTTTTATGACACCGAACCTCGGCACCGCGCTACACCGACGGGTTATGCGGGTCGTCCTGCTTTGAAGAGCGAATCCCTTTCAAAGTGGAACTTGGTCTTCTCCGGCGACACGTGCGTTCGCGAATTTTTCTTTCGCATTGAGGAAGAGGGCATAGCGCGCGACGTCTCACCTCCTTATATCGTGAGGCGGTTCCATGAATTGTTGACCGGCAGCGCGTTGAAATATTTTAGGGCGATTAGGTATCCTGGTTTATCCTTCAATGAACTCAAGGCTGGTTTTTTCAAGACTTTTGACGTTGCTGACTATGACTTCAAGGTTGAGAGCCAACTGCGGGCGCTTTCACAGAAGGCTAACCAGTCAGTGGTTGACTTCGTCATCCAGGCCCGCGATTTGAATGCGAAGCTTCGTTCTCCGGTGTCCGAAGACAGTCTCTTCAACATTATTAAATATGGGATGAACCCCAAGTATCACCCTTGTCTCGCGACGAATATCGTTAAGGATGTCGATGGTCTCCTGGAGGTCGCAAAGAACTTTGAAGCTTTCCAGGGTCTGCGTCCGGCGCGTTTGACCGTGGCTCCCATCCAGTCATCGAGCCGGGATGATGAGGGCATGATCGTGTGTCTGAAGTGTGAAGCGAAGGGGCATAGTTATCGTGAATGTCCCAGGTTTACCGGTGCCATCTGTTTCAAGTGTAAGCGGGCAGGTGCAATCACGCGCGACTGCCAGTATTGCAACCCTGGATTGTCAAAAAACTAGTTGGTGGCGCACTGAGAGGTCCGACGGTGTCACCGGTTGTTTTGAATAAGTCGCCGGATAATAGGCTGTTTATTGAAGTTTACATTTCAGGTGTCACTGTCAAATCCCTTTTGGATTCCGGTGCGCAGGCATCTCTTATTGACGTCTCGCTTCTGTCAGAATTAGGTCTCTCTTATTGCAAGGAGATCCAGCCGTCGGTGGTGTCGGCGGACGATTCTCCGATTGTTATCTTAGGGGGGGTGGATATTCCTATTTCTTTTAATGGCTTCCATGCTATTCATTCGTGTCTTGTAGGTTGTGACTTGCCTACCCGGTTTATTTTGGGCATTGAATTTTGGAACGACTTCGGACTTACCGACATTTTGAAACGCGCGTTTGCTGCGGGTCAGCCCGGGAAGCTCCTTATACCTGATCCGTTGTCCCCGAAGGTGGAGTCTTCAATGGTGGGCGAGGTTCGATACGTTCATCCGCGTACGGAACTTACACCTAGTCAAGAGTCCCAGCTCCAGACCGTGATTAGTGAGTTTGAGGAAATATCTTCGGATAAGGCTGGCTTGGGTTGCACGACTTGGCTTTCTCATAAGATCGAGACTGTCGGTTCCCCGATTAGGCAACGGTACTACCCACTCTCGCCTGTCAAGTTGAAGATTCTCAACGAGGAGATTGACAAGATGCTCGAAGCTGGCGTTATTCGGCCTTCGCGTTCTCCTTGGGCTTCACCGGTGGTTATGGTCACTAAGAAGGATGGTTCAGTCGGGTTCTGCGTTGACAGTCGGAAGTTAAATAGCGTCACCGTCCGTGATTCGTATCCGCTTCCTCGTATCCAGGACATTTTAGATAACTTGCGTGGTGCGAAATACTTAACGTCGCTCGATTTTAGGAGTGCCTTTTGGCAGATCCCATTGGCGGACAAGGCCAGCTGTGAGAAGACTGCTTTCATTGCACCCCAGCGTGGATTGTTTGAGTTTGTACGTCTACCTTTTGGATTGACCAATGCAGCGTCGGAGATGCAGAGGCTTACCGACATGATCGTCAATTACGAAGTAACTCCTGAATCGGACGATTTTATTTTCGGCTACGTCGACGATTTGATTTTGGTCTCTAGGGATTTCGATAGTCACCTTCGGCTCATCCGGAAGGTTCGGGATAGGCTAAAGGAAGCAGGGCTTACTGTGAATTTAAAAAAGTGCGAGTTCTGCAAGTCTGAGTTGAAGTATCTGGGCTATATCGTGAATGAGCGTGGTCTTCAGACTGATCCCAAGAAGCTCGAGGCCATCAAGGACTACCCGGCTCCTACTAACGCGAAGTCGCTGCGGGCCTTTATCGGCATGTGTTCGTATTATCGGCGGTTTGTTGAAAACTTTTCTTCTATTATTGCACCCCTTACTGCATTGTTAGGTAAGAGGAAAGGCCGGGATCCCATCGATTGGAACGACGGGGCAGCCGCCGCCTTTTCCAGATTGAAAGACGCTTTGTTGAATTCACCGTTGATCGAGTGCCCGGATTTCACTAAGCCGTTTATTCTTCAATGCGACGCTAGTCAAGTTGGTCTTGGTTCGGTGTTGGTACAAGAATTTGATGGCGTTGAGCACCCCATTGCTTTTTATTCTCGTTTATTCACTAAGGCTGAACGCAGCTACGGCACGACGGAGCATGAATTACTCGCGGTTCTCGAATCCATCAAGCATTTTCGGGGGTATCTCGATGGTATGAAGTTTAAGATAGTCACCGACCACATCGCTCTCAAGTGGCTAACTACACTCGACAACCCCTCTGGTCGGTTGGCGCGTTGGGCTACCGTAATTTCTCAGTTCAATTTCGAAATCGAGCATAGGAAGGGCGTTTTAAACGTCGTCCCCGACGCCTTGTCTCGCGCTCAAGTTGGTTTGATTTCGTTCCGGCGTGGTGCGCAACCTAGCGGCGATCCTTGGTATGAGCGTGTGTTCCAGGGCGTAGGCGAAGCCCCTCAGATGTTCACAGCGTATGCGGTACGTGAGGGCGTTCTTATGCGTAGGATGGCGGTTGAGAATCCCTTGGCTCCTAGTCCGTGGCGGATAGTCCTGCCGATTTCAAAGAGGAACGAGGCGATCGCTGAGATTCATAATGGCTTTCCAAATGTGCATCCAGGGGTTATGAAAACTTACTTGAAGGCCAGGGATCTTTACTATTGGCCCTATATGTACCGGGATATCACCAGGCAGCTAGCGGGTTGTCAAGTCTGCAAGGCTTACAAGATCGCGAATTCACAGCCGCGTGGTGAGCGCTTGTATCCTCGCCCGGTCACAGCGCCGATGGATCTTCTCTCGATCGATCTTATAGGCCCACTCCCGGTGGCTGCCCACGGCGTTCGTTATATCTTGACGATGGTCGACGTGTTCACTAAGTTTGTGTGGCTTGTCGCGCTGAAGAGGGTTAATTCCGCGTCCATCACAGCTGCGTTGGAGGCTGAGATCTTCTTGCGTTTTGGAACTCCTTCCCATATTTCGTGCGACAATGCTACGGTTTTCCGCAGTGCTCCATTCGTTGATTTCTTAGCGACATACGGCATTCCTAGACCGTTGTATACTCCTTATTATTCTCCGCAAGCGAATGTGGTGGAGAGGTACAATCAAGTCGTGCTTACTACCTTGAGCATCTTGGTGGCTGGTGACCAGCGCAGGTGGCCCCCTCATCTTCCTCGGGTGGCTCTGTATTTGAATTCTTGCGTAAATTTGGCAACTTCTTTCACCCCGAATTTCCTGATGTTCGGCAGGGAGGTGTTGGTTGATCGGCGGCGCGACGTTGACCAGGCTGAGGTCCAAGAGGTGGGTCTCAGTCGGGCCGAGCGCGCTGAGAACCTTCTCGCCTTGCAGGACGTGTATGCGAGGGTTTCGGATTCCTTGGTTTTGGCTTTTCACCGGAACGCCAGGAAATTCAACTTGAACCGGAGGTCAGTTAGGCTCGTCGTCGGTCAGATTGTTTGGCGCAGGAACTTTCAGCGTGGCACGACCGACGCGCTTAGAGGTGGCAAGTTTGCTGCGCGCTTTGTCCAGTGTCGCGTGGTTAGGCGTATTTCCTCGCAGGTGTATGAGTTGGTCGACGTGGAGACCCAGGTGGTCGGCACTTATCACATTAAGGACATCCTTAAATGATCGCTCCGACCCGGTTTTTTTGCTTTTCGACAGTATCCTCCAAATTCAAAAAGGCGCGATTGCCCGCCCGTTCTTTTTCGACGTTTTTGTGGCTTCGTTTTTCCTTTCGTCTTCGCCCCCCAGCGGCCTCGGCACAGTGGGGCGTGTCGTTGCCGTTTGGGGTGGTTGGGGGTTTGTGTATTCTAGGTTCGTTCGGTAGGTCGTTGATTCTAGGTGTTATCTGGTGTTGTGCCTCTTCCTTCCGCCGGCGGCCCATTGAGCCGGGCTGTCGCGCGTGTGGGTGGTTGTCTTGTGAGGTACTCCTTGGCGCGGCTTTGGTTGAGACTGACATTGCAGATTTGCTGGACAGGTTCCTTCCAGTTTCGTTACGTTTCGTTCAGTGTCGTTACGTTTTTCGTTCCATTTCGTTTTCCGCTTTTCCTGTTGTCTTCTTTTCATGAAGACGCGTCAATGCTACGTGTCATCTCATGCTGCTGGGGGTCCGTTTTGAATGTAGGGGTTTGTCGCGTTGCTAACCAACAACCCAACCGTAGCTCGCTTATCGTTAGGTTAGGTTAGTTAGTGTTTTTTCTAGATTGTCGTTAGGATAGGTTTGATGGCGTTGTACGTCTAATATAATAGTGTTAAGGTTTGTCCGGACGAGGCTTTGTCCCAGCTATATGCTGGCGCGCGTTTTAACGCGATAGGATTGACGCATGTTGTCGCCGTCTGAAGCTTCGTGCTTGTCGGTCGATTTTCGTACCGCCCCGTCGGGGATCGGGTATTTTCCTGGACAACGACATCTTGATGGACCGATGTAGGCCGTATAGCCATATGGGCTAAAAACTCCGGATTCGTATCACGATTTTGGACCAACGGTTCCAACCGTGTTCGCTTGGGACGACAGGTTCCTTTGCGCCTTAGGTTTAGTTCAGCGGTTAGGTTAGGTTATCGCCTTCCATAGGGCTGTAGGTTTAAGTTAGCGGTTAGCTTTGTGGTCATTCTTGGGATATTGTCCTTATGATTGTTGCCTTCGGTTGTTTTCGGCTAATAACCCGCGTCGGTTTATTAGTCGATTATCGTCGTAGGTGTTTGTGCTAGGGTCTTATTGAGCTGTTGGTTGAGGTGTTGGGTTAGCGATGCCTTAAGTAGTTGTGGTGGACGATGGTGTTTCCTAAGTAATAGGGTTGCGTAGAATTGTTTACTGGCTCGATTACGGAACTCCTTGTCAGCTGGTTGGTTTGTGGGGGTTGACTTCTCGGTTTTTCTCTTCTCTTGTTTGTTTGTTTTATTTGGGGGATATCTGTAGCATAATCGCTACAGGTTTTGTGTCGTTAGTTCGTTTGTTCGCTAGTGTTGGCTAACTTGTACGGTCGCGGCTTCTCTTGGTCGGCCACGTGGTCATAAATGGCGGTGTCTGTATAGCGATGCGTAATCTGTCAAATACATGCTCTATAAAATCGGTTGTACTCTCGCCGAGATTGGATTACGTCCTTACTTCACTTCGAGTTTTTGGCGTGCTGGTGGGTTTCGGTTATGTTTTTTTTCAAATTGTGGATTCCAGATTCGTCGAGTTTGAAATTTGATTGTGTGGACAAACGCTGGTGTTTTTTTCATTCTCAATCTGACTTTCACGTGGAAAGCACATTACTTTCTTTGCAATTTTTTGCAGTTTGCATATTGTGTTCTAGCCCGTGCGGTGGTGATATTTTTGCTGTTCTCAAAGTAACGGTGAATAATAATTGTGATCGTGACGAGTTCACGCTGCATGAGCGTGGACCTGTTTAGTGTTGTTCGTCCAAGACGTGCGGTCTTGTGCGTGGTCTATGAACCCTCAACGGCGCCGTAGTAGCGCTGACCTTGCGTGGTCTGGTTAAAAAGAAGCCGGTCATTCTTCGTGCTCCGGCTCCAACGTGACGCTCCGTTCTTCCTGAGTGTAAGACGTGCGTAGGCGGTATTCGCGAGCGGCCATCTCGGCGTGGCGGTTGCCTACGGTTCGATGGTGAATGCTGCCGCGGACTTATATGAACGAGTGCTATTGGATGCGAATCTGGAGGACGGTGGCGTGGCAACCTAGGAATAACTACGTCAAGGAATTATTAGTATAAGCATTTAGCCAGGTACCCTGCAGTATTTAGTGACATACGCGCGCTTGTGATCGCCTTTGGACGCTCTGTTATACGTCCGGCGCGGCCAGTCAATTTATTTCAAAAAGCTGTTCTCAAAATTCAGAAAGGCTCTTACCCGCCAGTGTACTATATAATTTTTCGGTCATTTTAATTTCTCTTTGCGATTCATCTAAATTCAGAAAGGCTTCTACCCGCCAGCGTAGTATTTGATTTTCCGGACCTTTTCTTTCCCTTTGCGACACCCTAGGGTTTCATCAATTCATTCATCCTCCCATTTCATCACCACTTTCCGCCCTAGGTACCGTCAGTGCCTCACGCGTACGTTCGATCTTGGACTCGCTCGGACGACCAGCCCCGATGCTCGGTTCCAACATCGATCGTACTCGCTACGCTTTTTTTCTTTAACTACTTTGACTTGGTACTTGCCTTCTGCTAAAATTGCTACTACGGATCGTCATACCGCGTCTCAGTTCGTGAGTCGAATAAAACTATAGTGTTCACGTTTCTAATTATTTAATGGTTACCAACTACCGGTCCAAAGCCGATTTGTTTTGCCGATTTGAGTTAAATAAAACTGTTTGTGGTCCTAATAATTTTATTGTCATCGGATATATAATTTGCCTGATGCCTTATTAACTTACCCTGCGATTTCTTGCCTTGTGTTGTAAAATGGTTGTTTTCAGGAATAAATAAACAAAATTATACGTGTTATTGTGTGTGATTTTATTTTTAGTTATTTTCACTCCAGTAGGTATTACGTGTATTCACTTATTTAGCCGATAAAAAATTGCCATCAAAATCTATTAAATAATTTATTTAGGACCGCTTATCTTGTATAAATATCGTATTTATGCATATCAACCAGATTCTATCAAAGTAGTTTGTCAAGTTGCAAGCTGCTGCTATAATTTAGGCAGGATTTAATCGATCTTGAAAACATATTTCAATTTTCAATCAAAGTTTATATGACAATCTTGCATACCATTGATAAAATCTCAAAATAACTGATAACTTCTTTTCGTGATGAATTATAGCCACTATTTCTAAAGCATATTTTTGCAAATGTCTAATGATGCAAAATAACCATTTAAAACAGCTTAACGATTGTAGATCTCAAGCTTCATAATTTATTATAAGAAAATATCAAAGTCAGAGCGATTAAAACTTTATTTTGAATATCAGCAATGAGTTTATAGTATAAACTCATCACAGATCGCTCTGGATTTACGCCTAGCCATAGAACATTTGCGTTTATACGAATTCCATATTACATTTCTAGTTAATAAGTGTTCCACTAAAAGGATGGAGTATGCATTACCACAGTTCACGCATACCCCGGCTCTTAGTTAGCTTGTTCACCCATAGTCGTAGTCGTAGCTCTTTTTAGGGTTCCGTAGTTTTAGTATCAAGTAACATTTGACATTAAGTCCAGATATGGTGCAATAATCCCAGTCAGTATTGATTTCCTTTTGTGACTCACGGAAATGACTCAAATCGTGAAAGTTATAGTTCCATTGAAATTTTCTTGTCTGTTTCGTGTTAGATATAGCGATATTTATTCAAATGTTACTCGACAAATTCTGGGTAAAGTTTTATTTACCGTCAAAACGTTAGCGGTGACGTTATCTTTGGAATAAATTTCATAGTTATTACCATTTAGTTCAACAGAATATTAAGATATTGCAATTGAATTGTTTTGTTTATGAATGCTTACTAACTGTCACAGTGAACATGCCAACCGCAGTGCCCACTGCGATATCAAAGTTCTGTTGAAATCTTAAGCGGTTCTTTAACACTACTAACAATGCCGATCTTAAAATAAATAAGACATTATTTATTTACATGTAAAAACAAGCTTAATATCTGCACCACTCATGTACAAAAATAAACAGGTAAGTACAATTATTTTATGGATATAAAACCGTGTCGATAAATATCGATAGAATCACCATAGTTTTTGAAAGGATATCAATTTGGAGTTTAAATACACAAATTCCATTCCTAATTAACTTGGACTCAGCGATTTTGATATGTATCAACACACATACATATCATATCTATAAAATAATTTCATCAGTTTCATTCCCTGTTATTTTTAGTGTTGCTACATATGTATAATGAGATACTTTGTTTATAAGAAGCGTTTGTGTATTAGTTATAAAATGAAAAATATGTTAGGGTAGGTTAGGCTTCGTTAGTTTAAATGTAAAGTTCGACTAAAAATTACAACACAAATTGGCTCAATAGGGCTTTTTTATTTGCGTTCTTAACTGACAGTTAGCAGGTCGTCACAGAACTGACGATTAGTGTCAAACTACATACATTTCGTCACGGACTGACAGGTTAGACGGTATTTGAACATAGCTTAAGTTTCGCCTAACCGTAGATTTTAAAATAAAAATGCCCAATAATACTTGTATCTATACCAATATTACGCCGATATATCTGATACACGTACCTATGTAAATACATACACTACACACGTATAATAAATACTCACAAGTGTAAAAAAAAACTTATTGTAAAGCACTAATCAAAGTTAACAACCGAGTGTCGATATATAATAAGGTTACCGACCTTGTCGGCTTGTTTAAGCCTCCGTTAAATGATTGCCAATCGACAACGTGAAAACATAATTACACACTGACAAACAAATAATACTACTGCCAAGGTTTAGTTGAAATGGAGGTCGCGTTATATAATAAAAGGTTTTCTTAGACAACTCGTGTGATTACACTGTACACAGTTCCGTATGCTTGTAATGTATAAGGTAATACGGAAAGCTTGTCCTTGCTTTTAATTTGCGTTTTCTGAATTTTACATCAAAATGTTACTAGCGATGGAACAGATGAAGTCACAGGTTTCTACCATTTTGTATGGGGCGTTTTCAGCGCTCGGTACAATCGGATACACTGTTAACTGTACATTTGTAAACGAATGTTAACTTTATAGCAATGTTTTAAAGTGTATGGTTGGCAAAAGTCTAAGTCAACAGTGGCTTCGTTTGTACGGTCGTCTACTTTTCAATACAATTTGTTGGTGTTATAGTCATGCAAATTTAGTAGGTATCATATAGATATTTCTTCCTTGCAAATAACAGAATCGATTTACGTCAAAAAAATTTAGAGCGCATGCCTTAATCACACACTCCGAATAAATTCGCATCGCATCTACACGTTACTACGAACCTCGTAAGGGCCTCAACAAATGTCTAAACAGCAAAATATCCATAGAACGTTATTTTACTTGAAATGAAACTGCAACTTAATACGCTTTAATTCGTTAGGAAGGACATAATACCGTACTACTGTAACATACTTCTCTGGATTCTCACCATTCATTGTCTTATACACACTATTCTAACAATATAACTATACGCGTGTTGTCGCCATGTCCCTTTGACAATCCTGGAACAAAATATGAGAGCGTATAAAACTCGTCCTATTACTTTGACATGCTGTGAAAAGTTCAAACAAGACGAATAAAAACGTGCACATTTCACGGTCCGAATGGTCCCGATTCACATTTGAGTTCGCGATGACAATTCCGAATCGCAGGCTTTATCGTTGTTTTATTAACTTTAGAGACGTGTTCAAATAAAGAGCGGGTGCCTTATAACTTTAAATAAAATGCAAATATGTGACACTCAAGTAAAACATATCACTGTGCCACTTGCAATAAGGACACATTAACAGGTTACGTATTAATATGTGTCTTTATTGATAAGCGCACATTTCTACCTTTTCTCTACAAACCACACATATGTTTGTAACTGTCATTTCTTTCGGCGAGCATGGTAGACACTACAGGTACAGGTACTAGCACAGTGTCCATCGAATCCAATTCCCACTGGCTCGCCTATTTTAAGGCTATGGAAGAGTTTCTGCATTCCTTGTGGAAATAGAAAATATATCTTTGCTTCGGCTTACCAACGAATAAGACTGAAGCCACGTCACTGTAGTTACGTATATCGATACCTTTAGACTCAGGGCGTAAACGCCATTAGCACCTACGGCGTTTACGCCCTTTGAGTATCGATATATACACACCTATACATTTATTATTTATTATATTATCATAATTTTTTTCATTATTTTAAAAATGAAGAAATCATTTATTCAAATATAAAAAAACATCATTTAAAAACTATCATTTCCATGTCCATAATTTATGCTTGCCTTGTCGTAACCATGGTGACTTCAGTATTTTTCTTTAGTAACTTAATAGATTGACTTTAACGCTTTATTCAAAAACATAATTATTTAATTTCATTCAGAAACCCAAATACGCCCTAAAATATAAAATATTCTTAAAAACTAAAATCCCTTCCGAAGATGCACTTTCTCGGTGTATCGTATTCGAATACTACTTGACGTTTTTGGCAGGTATATAAATAAATAAAAGACAGCTATCGCCCTGCTCCATCGGAAGCCACATCCTTACAATTTTATTATCACCAGAACTCGTTGTAACTTTCCTCACGTTTATTTCACTTTCATTTATATTTTACGACTAATTCCGTAAAGGATATTAGAACTAAATTTGGCTGTTTAGTTTTATTTGTAGCTTCCGACAATAAAATGAGACAGTTATAGTCTTAAATTTAAATTATGCTTCCCATAAGTTTATGACTAATTGGGTTTGTTTGTATTTTGAAAGTTTATGAGTCATAATAGTTAATTTATTCGCGGATTATATATATCTTTATATAGAAGTATAACGCAGATATGCTGCATGAAATATTTCTATTTGATCGATTTGAAATTTAAATGAAAATTATGTTTGAATATCGAACAGAAAATAGTTAATTTACCTAACAATCGGCACCACTGAATCATATCGACATAGAAGGAAATAGTTCATCGTTTTGTATGGGAACCAAGCGTGTAATTTGAACAATTAAATACAGGGTGAATTTTAAATCGTGAACCGTTATATTTTTTTTGAAGTCTATACATAGTTAACAATAACTTACAATGCTTTTAAACCTAAATTAAGTACGTTTTTATTTTGTCCACTTTTAATTTGATTTATCCTAATTTCACCTTAATTGTCACCCTACTTTCATGTTTCGTACTTGTCATGAAAATTTCAACATTAGATATCCAACCTCCCAATATTGAAGTTGGCTGGATAGAATTTTGGCACGTATTGTCAATAAATGTCAACATCGTCGACATTGTCAACATAAGTAGGTATTTAAAAATCGTATTTACTCATAAAATAATTCAGTTTTATTACGATTAATGGTAATAAACGCCTCCACCGTTTTGTCAATAATGAATTAAGCGGGTCTTTAATTGTAATTAACACTAGTGCTCTGTATTAGTCTTAAGTAGCTTTACCGGTAAACGTGGTTACGATTCACGATTTAAAATTCACCCTGTATATCATTATTATCAGATTTTTCAAATCTGATAATAATGTTGAAGGCGAGCAAAGAAGGTCTCTGGGCCCTTCTTTTTAGTTCGCGAGTTACATACACTCTTTCCTTCTATTTCTATCGGAATATAAGGCCGGCCTTACACAGTCTGAATCCGAATCTGAATAATCTGAAAAAATCAGAATGTGTGTGGATAATAGTTAAATTGTATGCAATTCCGTGCGTTCTGAATTAATAATATGAATTTAGATTTGGATTCAGACTGTGTAAGGCCGGCCTAAATCCTTTTAATTTTGGCAAATATTATTTTTTTATATCAGTTCACTTTGTTGTTGCATGTAATATCCATTTTAAAGAATTTTCAAAATATTTGTATCGCTATATGCCATACACAAATATCGCGAAACATATTTATTGCTATAGGCGTAAAGATATTAAAGATGTGTGACGATATATCTGGCGTTTTGAATGTTACAGACTATTTGATGCTGACTGTAGGTACAAACACATAACTAATCCAAGGACGCTTGTCCTAGGTAGGTTTGGAGTTGTGAACCTATTTTCGCCATAATACCTCAACCCTTTAAGCCTCCCTTACTCTTAATTGAAAATAAACGGAATAAGCCACTTCTCTCGCAAAGACTTACCATGGCCACCGGGCCATAATCCCCATACAGAGTGAAATAAGCTCTGCACCTTTGAAGTATCTGGCACCTATGGATGTTTTCATCAAACTAAAGAGTTAAAAAGGACGGGCGCTTAGAGAGATGAGGCTGCCATATGTTAGACTTGTTGGTATATTTACTCTCAAATTTAAACAGAATGTAAGTGTTTTATAAGGATTTCCTTCTAAACCATGCAATATTTTCGAATCACCAGCGTGTCTAGTAGCACGTTAGCGTGTATGGTAAATATTATGTTGCATGCATTAGGATATACTAAAGCGGTATATAATTTTCAGAACTACCCCGCATTCAGATTACGTACTCTAATAAACCTTATAACAATATTTAATTGTACACCCTTACTAATTACACCAAAGAAACATTTTTTTTTTATTTAGCGTGGGTAAACAATATCTCATTTCTTTATTCTTAACCGATATAGATAGACAAAAAATGCTTTACATCGGGAAGTATAAAATGTGTTACATAGTCAGTTTCATATATAAGAAATAGGAAGCTTTATCAACATGAAGTCATTTTCAAATTGACGGACGTACGCCTCACAACCGCCCCCGGCGTTTAAGATATTTTATTGCGTAAAGCACTTATAAAACTGCAAACACTTAATCAATAAAACCTTTAAACTAAACTTATTTAATACTGTATTTGATTTGTTCATTCTACTATTAAGAATTTTAATGCAATACCGTAGAAAATCAAACGAGTATTTTTGCACGATTAAATCATAAATGATCCAATCCTATAACCGATTATTCAAACAATTAAAATGCTTCGGTTGAAATATTTTAGTTCGATACGGTGGTGTAAAAATACCGGAATATGTAAGATTTGAGATTCTCAGAACGTTCTGTGAAAGTTCGAGAGAACGCAATAATTTCGTCATTATTTTTTTACTAAACATTTTTATTAATATGTGGTTAATAATATGAATATACCTATAATAAGTGACAGGATACTCTTTCTACTCAAAATTATGCAATATTTTATCAATGCAAGTGAAAATATTTAGAGAATACAAAGAATTATTCATCAACATCCGAAACATTAATGTGGTTAAGGAACTTAAATTTTCATTTTGGTTTTCAGGTACGTATGCAGCTAGAGTTATGAACAAACAACTCACCGAATTTTATGTAAGTTCAAGTCTTAAGAGATTACCCATGTAATATAATTTTCATCACACTTGCTCGAAAATGGTGTCATTACACGTAGGTTCTGCGGGCCGTAAATGACCTATTACGCCCTAGGGCGTAATGGTTTTCTTTTTAAATTTGAAACGATGGTTTTGTTTTACTCTTATTTGTCGTGTTCAAAGGAAATGCCAATTTACTTTTTCACTTTTATCACTGAAATATTTATTTAAAGAGAACTGTTATTGCAAATACATATAAACACATATTTCTGTTACATTAATTTAATGTTTAAATAGTGTATTTCAGTATTTTGCAAATATAAAATCAACCGTTTTAGGTCTTTACCGTTATGGGTTCCGAACGTGTCTTGACTTTCGCATTGTCTATGGATATGTCACTGTCAGTTTTACAATTTTATTTAGGTTAAATAAGGTTATTTTAATTAGATTTCCTCACAAGTGTGATGAAAAACATTGTGTGTGCCACGGGCGGTAAAGGAATTACAAACTCGTGTTATTAAAGCCCTCGACTTCGTCTCGGCCTTGTAACAAACACTCGTTTGTAATTCCTTACTTACCGCCCTTGATACACAATGTACTATAAACTATTATACTTATGGGGTTGATATCACAGCAGTGCAGTTTTTATTAAGGGCTTAGGCCATTATAAAAACCGCACTCTACTGTGATATCGACTCCTACTTTTAAATAAATTTTGGAGATAGGGTGCGTTGTCCAACAGTGAACCACCTTTTTTTTGAAGTCGCAGAACTTGCTAGAAAATAAAGCTAGAAATTTGGTTTTGATGTCATTGTTTAGGTAATTTCATAAGGTATCTTATGTATAGGTTACAAAATGCTTTTTGGACTAACTAACATCCATTAAGTAGGTTTAAAAAAAAAAATGATATTTGGTTCACTGTATACTATGGGTCGTTTACATTAAACCACCCTTATTTCAACAGTGAACCATAATTCCATTATCAGTAAAAAATGCTGAAATGTGAAAGAAAACTAACACAATATTTGGTAATCATCTGTATTTTTAATATACATGAATATAAAGAAATAAAAACGTATTCTTCTACTAAAAAAAAGGAAAGATATTTGGATCACTGTATACTATGGGTAGTTTACATTGAACCACCCTTATTTCAACAGTGAACCATAATCCCATTACCAGTAAAAAAAAACTTAAATATGAAAGAAAACTAACACAATACTTGGTGATCATCTGTATTTTTAATATACATGAATGTAAAGAAATAAAAAACGTATTCTTCATACAAAAACTAAAAGTTATTATATATTATATATCGTGCGGTACACAGTGAGCCGGCTCAGTGAGTACTATGTGAACCAGGTTCACTGTTCAACAACCACACCATTCAACTTAAAATACGAAAAAAGATAGGTTATAAACGGAATTGTCACAACGCAATGTACTCATAAAATGACTAAGACTTCATCAAATTTAACACCATACAGCGTTTGGTCATATGTTAAATAACAAAATATACAGAAATCCAGATACTTACTTGTGAAAAGTATCTTTTTTCGACGAAATTTAAACAAAGTGCTACCACACGTCCGGCCTAAGCCGCTGCCGCTGGCTCACTACGGGAGGGGGGAAGGGTTCTTAGACGGCATGTTTAAGCACGATCGGTCAAACTGGCAACGTCGCAGTTTCTTCAATATGGCGGTGGTTCAGTGTATCTTGATGGTTCACTGTTGGACAACCGACCCTATATAGATACCTGCCTCCAAAATTTTTGAACGTAGGTGTGGAATCTTCGTTCCTGTTTCAAGTAGAGTCCCAGAGGTTACGCGTAGGCAAACTTTGCATATAAAATAATGTAAGTAGGTATATGTACCGTCTCTTTCCACCTGCGTTCGTGTGAAGATGCAAGCTTTGATCTATTAATAGCCGAGCATTAATCGGCACGTTTGATCCGGAGCCGATTGCTCGTAAAACCCGATTCATTCATCGATTGAGGCGGTGTTTTGAAGTTTGAAGAACTTTCATGGTCAGAATAGGAATGGTGCGTAACCATGCGTTGATTTCTCGAAAATTTCGGAATACGTGTACTTTTCAGAGGCACTATTAAGGACGTAGAAATCGTTTTTTTGTTTAATTTTAGTAATCGTTAAATACGAGTAATTGGTTATATGTGGTTCCTTTAGCGTTCTATTATAAGCTTTGAAGGCAAGCGCCAGAGGACGAATCCTGAAAAGGTGGTTTAACACCATGCATAATCTTTATGGTATCATGCAGAGGGCAGCTCATATGCCCTGGATGGATATCAGCGTTGATTTCGAGACTAAATAATGAGGTAACGACTTAGAGAAATTTTAGACGAACTGGCTACCCAAGTCAAAGTATAAAGCGCGACATGGATCGCGCTCACACAGACGCGCGATCGCGCGTCTGTGAGTGCGATCTATACTGGAGCATTATTACGCATTCTTAAATCTTTGCTTGAAGTGCGTTCGTACTTCGTACACGGCGCGCACACATTCAAGCTCTGTACCTTTTGTAGAAAAAAAAAATACCTTATCATACTCTGCCCCAGTTGTATGTCTATCAATAAATATCAATTGACGAGCCTTTATCTTACCTGTCTAATATTAACAGTTCCCTCGCCAATTCCTTTTTCCTTTTGCATAATATGCTTAAATATCCCTTACCGCAACGTCGGTATCTCACCCACTTGCTTGTGCGCTACCAAAATATGCGAGCCGAATCAATAGTACAATAAAAGTCTATCAATACGTCAATCAATCAAATAAAATGAACTGCCTACCGATACAGAGGTATAAGGCGGAGAAAGAGCACTTGGTAATAAACCGCTGTGCTGTTTTTGACACGGGTTGTGATGGATGGGAAATTGAAGGATATAGGGCCGTTTCGTAGCCGTAAGTAGCAGTGTTTTTATTTATACTCATTGCGCTTAAAGTTATATCGAAATATAGCTCTAGAAGTTAACTAGATATCTTTTTAGCCTATATCATTATCCCAGTGCAGGGCAAAGGCCTCCCCTTTGATTTGCAATCGCCTCACCTCCGATTAGTCAAACGTAAAGAAATAGGTATCTAAGTCCAGGTCGTCCCGGACCATCGTTCATAAAAAGTTATGCCAATTTGTTGAGACGACAAATTCTTACAGTTTCGTTAGAGTTAAGTGCGTTACGTTGAAAATTTAAGTAAAACGTGATTTTGAAGTATAATAAGATACAGTAGTACCTCTAACACGATTGCGACACGGGCCTGTTTGTCGCTTGACAAATACTACCTACCTATCTCTCTTTCCACTCGATATAGTGTGATAGTGATAAGTTATGATCTGTCGCGCGACTAGCAAAGCCGCGGCCAGTTGTGATAGACACCGGGTTACAGTGAATGACAAATCTTATTATAAGTTCGCTGGGAATTAGTCTTTGACACAGCGACTGCTTGTGAGGTCCCAATGACACTATTTAAATTGAAATCGGCTGTCGCATTCATTGTTCATTTTAATAGCACTAGAAAACAAGCTGATATAGCTTTCAAGCATAAACATATACATAAGAGTGGTAGGTTTATTAATATTAAGATGTGTCTGTCTGAAGTTTCATAAGTATAACTCCAATAATCATAAATTTTGCGTCAGTCTCGTCCTAATATAATTTCACCCCTGAACTTCTATCAAATTTTTCACATCATACCCATGTCAAAGTATGTCGGTTCGCTCGTCGCTTCTACTTTGACGAACCATAGCAGCATGACCACCGATTACGCTATCGTGTCTACCCGCGATCACGAACGCTGAAAAGGGTTACGAAACAAACGTCGAAACGGAAAAGTCGGGGCGTAAAATTGTAGTCAAATACGCTATTTAATCCGTTAAAGTTGTTTAATTACATAACAATGAGTTATAATCGCGGAAACCGAAGACAATATTGTTGTTATACTAGTTCAGAGGTCAGATTATATAGAGAATGTGATTGATACGGAATTTCTGAACTACATTACAGACTATTTCGCGCCCAACAATGATAAGAACTCTGGAGCACAATGGATTGTTTTTCTCCAATTAATAGTAACCAAAACCACATACTTAATTCTCATAGATATAGGATATAATTGCTTAAATAATGAAAATATAGGCGTGCGTTCGTTCGTTGTGGAAGTCTTTGGGGGAAACCTATGTTCAGCAGCGGACGTCTTAAGGTTGATTAATGATGAATATTTGTAAACGTTTCCATAAATAAATTCCTGTAATTCCGCATGTCTTTCAATATTTTGTTTCTTAATGGATGTGTCCCTATTCGGTTAATTAACACTCATTTAGGTCCCCAGTTAAATTCACAAGCTTATGGTATACACAGATCAGTGAGACACTGTTGCTAGGTTCCTTATGTCAAAGCATTAAGGGTTGTAATCCTATGGCTGTTATTCTACCCAGTTGGGTTTAAGCGGCTAAATTTAGACAATTTGCAAGTCATAATGCCTTGTTTGGCTAGGACCAGGCGCAAATATACTATGACTATTAGTGTAATGGTTTTTTGTAAGGGGGCATTTTTATTTTAAAATCTACGGTTAGGCGAAACTTAAGCTATGTTCAAAAACCGTCTAGCCTGTCAGTCCGTGACGAAATGTATGGAGTTTGACGCTTATCGTCAGTTCTGTGACGACCTGCTAACTGTCAGTTAAGAACGCACTTTAAATAAAAAAGCCCAAGTACGTATAGTTAGGCACCACACCAATAACATTATCATAATTTACTCCATAATCTCTTACATGTATGACATATGGTTGAACTAAAGGCCTCCACACATCTACGGACGCAGAAAGAGATGAAGACGAAAGAGCAAAAAGACGTCGCTTTGCTCGGGGGTGGCAGCCGAGCTGTGCTGAGCCGAACCACAGTATAATAGCAATATTTTTTCTTCCTACAAAAACTACACCGCGCGACTTGTTAACCGCAAAACTTTTTTTTTATTCTTTATTTTTCGGGAGCCCGCAAGACCTTAACGGGCATTTCTTTAGAAATATGTCTGGGACTCATTCATCTGTCTCCATACATTTAGTATGAAAAAGGGCTAGATGAATGAGGTGACCGGAGACATATTTCTGCAGAAATGCCCTAACGCACCTTCGCAAGTTTAGCACATTGAGAGCCTTTCACACTTGCGTTTTGCGGGCGAGTTAGAAGCGAAGTTTCATACAAAACTCGCCGCGAGCTCGCCGCGCCTGGTTTTCTATGGAAACTCGCCCGCAGCTCGCTCGCAAATCGCAAGTGTGATAGGGCATTTCTCCAGAAATATGTCTGCGGTCACCTCATTCATCTGGCCCTTTTTCATACTAAATGTATGGAGACAGATGATTGAGTCGCAGACATATTTCTGGAGAAATGCCCGATAAGGCACTTAGACCTGTCATTATTATTCATTATGAAAAGTTTTTACGTAAATATATTCAGTTCCCTTGTGCTATGTATGTCTATTACTACATTAGTATATCGTCGTTACTTTAAAAAAAACACGTATTTAACACTGACTCCAAGTAAAAACGCAGTAAGTGTACCTATATGACGTTCGTATGTAACTTTTGACGTTTTTCTCTACGCCGTTTTTAGATACGATTTTTTTTTCAAAGTAGTCACGATATAGGTATGGTGGATATTTAATGGAATTAAAAAATAAGTAAGTAGTAGGTATTTGTCGTGCGACAATCAGTCGAGGGCCTCAGTTGTGCTACTTGTGCTAGTCCTAAAATATGTAATTTAACTTTAAATGATCATTAGGGTATTACCACATTGGTAATTCCACTTACTAAATAAATAGTTTGTAAACCTACAAATATTTCGGCTTCAATACAGTCACTAATTTAAATCTTATTGTAAAAAGAACCTAACGGCTTTTTCTAAAAGCTCAAATTACGATACCACTAATAAAGTAAACCCCAGTATAATTACCATTCTGCTTTAATTAAATATTCTATTTAAGGTAAAAAGTTCCCTTTAATTCACACCGCATTCTTATATGAACTTACTTACTGAATAACAAATTATTTAAGGAAAAACGAGCAATAAGTAATTACTAAAGCTACAACTAATCTAGACCCAAATGGAAGGGCAGTAAGAGCAATATTCAAACGAATTTATACTGAGACTTAAGACCTTTCTAATTTGGAATATAGTGTCTCGTTTCCCAATCACTCCCAAACTAGCCGCCATGTTTAATTCATTGCATAATTAATGATAGCCGAGTTGTCGTTAACTCATTAATGGAATTATTTCAAGTTCCATTGGCGAGCTACATCTTCCGTCTCGTACTTACCACACAGGCACTACTGAGGTAGGGCATGCTCCCGGTACTCGATTTCCATACAAATACGGTACCGGAACCGGGAATTCCCGGTTCTCGCCATACAAACTCAGTACCGGGAGCATGCCCTATACTGAGGCCAACCGCAGCGCAGGTCAGTTATAAATTAAAAAGGCAGGATATTTGCATGAAAAACGTGCTGTGCACTGAAAGTTTAGAGCGACACCCATGGGAGTCGCCATAGCACATTTTCGGATACAAAATAGTCTGCCTTTTTTTACGCGGGTGACTCTGGGCAATGTACAGTTACATACGCACGTATAAATAATAAATCGTCTCTCACTACGATACTGCTTACACATAAACCCAGGTCCAGACGGGTACGGGTGTAACGCTGTAACGCTCATAGTGCCGTCTACACACAGAATTAGCGTTACACATTACGTCGTGCACGCTACACCCGTCTGGATCCGGCTTAATAAATGAAACAATTCGCTGGCGGCTATTAAGATACATTTTGTTTGTTGACTTTGTTGACGAAACACGGCTGCTGCTAACAATTAATGTACTACGAATTCCGTGTTGCTCTAAGGCTGAAGGATATTAAATTTATCGACTATCATAACGACAGCTCATAAAAATTCTCTAGCACCATACTAATTTAGATAGGGAAACATAATATGTGTCGTGTGACAAGGAATTGCGTGGCTAATAATGTATGTGTTTTATTGAGGCAACAAAATCGCGTATGCCCACTGAAAGCTTATAATTATTTACAGTTGAGACACCATAAAAGAAAAATGGTTAAATTGTATATAATAATGTAGTTTTTCCCCAGAAATTGCGCTACCTAACCTCTTCGAAATGTTAGTTGTGCTAATTACGGATAAGGGATACTTATTAGCAAATGTTTCTATTATAAATTAACTGTACATGAATCTGATCACAGTTTTATGGCCGTCCAGCTTTATTATCAGCTCCAGAGGTATTTTTTAAATTGTATTGTAAATTAAGGCAGGAAAAGCTCTGGAACAGAAATTTTAGCAGCAAAGTACTGCCACGTGCCAACAGCCGCAAATTGGAAGCAATGATAATTATTTCCCAGCGAAATGAAAGGTAAACAGTAATGTTTGAACTGCTATGTAATTAGCAGTTTCACGGACTGGTACCGAAATTTCACGTGTAGCAATTTGATAGGTTCTAGTTATTTCGTTAGTACAATAAGATATTATTAAGTCCTCGGGTGACAAGGAATTAACAATATTTTAGTACCACGAAGTTGTAAAAATGAGAGATATTTTGATGAAAGTAACTAAGACAATTTTATCTTATTAAAATGAAACAAAAAAGAGGTTTATACAATTTTCATTTACGTACGCGTCATGAAGTTGTAGGTAGGCGTCTTCTAATAGTATCATTAATGGCTGCAGACGGTCATCTTTCTTTTTCTCGGTTTTTCCATGGATTATATATATGCATATATATATATATATATATACATATATATATATATATATATATATATATATATATGCATATTATATTATTTATTACATTCAGTATGTCACACGGCGTACTTTCCTAATATCAAGAAATGTTTAAATAACTAAGTATCCATATCCAATATGTTGTTGAGATTTAATGTTACATCAAAAAATGCCGAACCTAATGGGATTCCATCTAAACTAGTTAGGAACCAATTTTATTTACTCGATCCAGACAATAAATCAATACAGTGTCAACATACACGTATTTAGACTTACCTTTCACTTTCAATATAGCATTGTATGGCCCAATCGTAATTATCTTATCTTCATCATTAATCTAAATGAAAACCGCCTTTGAAACGGCCTACGATTCAGTAAGTGTACATCAAAGGATGGTGACGACTTTCTTTAATTAGAATTTCACATGTCTTTAACTCTGATAGCTAAGCAGTTTAGTGTGAGACTTGTAATAAAACAAAGAAGACTCAGATCGCAGGTATTTGACTAATATGCGATCTGAGGCTTTCTTTATTACCTCCCGTGGTAAGTACAGAATTTTACGTCTTCCCAGGGCGGTTATTGCCACTTTATGGCCAGGTGTGACGTAAAATAAAAAATCTACTGTGTATTGCATAAGCGTCTTCAGCTTCTGCGATCATCACTCATTTCGTAACCATTTTCACGTTGGGAGGTAAAAACTAAGTAATATACGTGATTTAATCCATTTAAAATTTTAAATTGTTTTATTACTATACAATGTATTTCGCAAAGGACTTTATTCTCTATTCGTTATAAGGTTAGGCCGACTCATAGGCTTAGAGTGTAAGCCGTGTCGAAGACGATCGAAAGTGATCAATTTTACTCCTGGTCAGCTGGCTTGCCCTCACTTCGCCCTTTTAAATGCACCGCCTTAACCTATTTGACCCGAGTAGGCTGGTCGGCTCGAAAGTGTAGCACACGGTAAATAGATAAGGAAGGTTAACTAACTTCGTCGCTGCGTATACATTAAAGTAAAAGGTAGCCACTATGTTATTTGCCTAAGCCAGTGGTTCCCAAAGTATGCACCGTGGCGCCCTGGCACACCGCGTACCTAAGTAAATAGGAGCGACGTGAGTGACGTCATGTAAACTACAGATCAGAGTAAACTGAGTAGCGTTACTACGAACAAAGGTACATCACATGGCTTTAGCTCCGTGCCGCTTCACCGCCCGCACCACTCATTGTATTTACGGAAATTTATCGGATTTTAGTAGGGGCCGAGTCATCGTGACCGTGATGCTTGTGTCTGTGTTATTATAACCTAAAAGTAGTCATAATAGGTCAGCAACTAAGTCTTCTAAAAGGTCCTAGTGCTCACAGACATTCTGCTAAAACTAGCATATTTGCGCGATACATTTGATTTTTCACTGTATCTATAAATATAATGCATGATGCATTTGCATCTGTCTCTGTTCTAATATCTTTGTACCCTATTTCGGCGCGAAGACCAAATACTAAACCGGTAAGTGTGCCGCGGTCTGAAAACTTTGGAATCTTCTGGCCTAAGCTGTGCTTACATACGGTTCGGTTTACAGATAGGTACATGCTTCAGGCGGGACTCTAAACTCCAATACGGTCTAACCAACCAGTTAACTTGCCCGAGCCGTACAATTTTTCAGTCAGTGGCTTGTTTTTTAAATTTCTAAGAAAAGATATAACATACGAAACTAATCTGGCGGCTAATTACAAATGATGAATTTATTCGAGATTACAAGTATCTAGGGATAAGACGAAAGTTATGACGAACATCCATGTAAAATCCGCTCTAGTGACAATATGGTTATATTTATTTACACACGACGCTAAACCAACGTGATATTGGCATTCAATGCTTAACATAGGAAAACTTCTAAATGAGTAGGTACGCAAGCGCGACGTTACTTAACCATAAACTAAATATACAAAATGGTCGTCGGCATAACTCAGTGACATAGCTCCCAAAGTTAGCAAGTTTAAATGGCAATGGGCTGGGCGATGGAGCCTAAAGGTTCTCTACTGAGACGCAACGTCGTAGGTCGACCGCGCAAGATGATCTGAAACCATGGTTAGGGTTGCCGGAAGACGATGGAGGAAGGCGTGCGACCGTTCGTCGTGGAAGTATTTTGGGGAGACCTATGTTCAGCTGTAGACGTATCAAGGTTGAAATGAAGATGATGATGACACTCAACACACCAAAAGGGACACTGTAGTTTGTACTTCGTTGGCTGTCTTTATCTTCAAAACATATATCTTAGATAAATCTAGTTACACCGTACCAATCACAACTTGTGAACATGTATTAATTTCTATTTATGTATTAATTTCGAAGACAATACCAACGTTAAGACAAGACCACAAAGCAATGCGAATACACTGCAGAGCGCAGAGCCACGGGGGACGTATACATTGTCTGACACGACAGCCCGCGATGGGCACTGTTGGGCACACGTACGGTGGATTGTTATACCAGATTCATTTAAAATTCAAACGCAAATGGCTGGGCCATAAAAGTATTAGAACAGGTAGCTTAAAAATTTAAGTTTGACCCTACCTACAAGAAAAGTACCCAATATGTACACTTTGGACATAAATAACTCTAATTTAGTGTAAGCTATTTATACAATATACGAAAAAAATTATAGTCCTAGGTAAATATCGATGAAATTGTGCCGACAGAACTTTGCTTCATACTTTGAACTACATATTTCAACAACCTAACTTCTTACATCCGTAGACATTTTTTTAAATATCGATAAAGACAACACTGTAATGGTAGAGTTGTGGCTACATTCGTGTACCTATATTAAACCGTCAATATTCTTCACCTACTTCTGGTATTCAGTAGTCCCAAGTCGAGTCACGATACGCCACGTCGATATTTAACTTGCGTGGCTATTACGCCTAATCCGAGCTAACCAGATAATTATTGCGGCTATTAGGTAAGTAGCATATTATATTACCCACTATTGGTTGGATGGATTGGATGCCACAATTTCAGATGGCAGGTTCATAATTTAAAAGAGGGCGTGCATGTCGCTCGCATGGGTTAAAGTCGTTGATTTATGTGGGCGTACGATTTGTATCCTAATATTTCCAATAGGGTATTTGACAACAATCAAAATAAATTCATTAACACTAACCAGCAAATTACGCTTCCAAAACAGCCCGGATAAAATCATTCGAACTTATTTTCGTGCCATCAACGATTTTACAATGACGAAAACTAAAAATAAGGCACCATGTTGAGCATGACGTCACAAGATAGTATTTCATACTAAACTGCATACTTTCGAAGCGTTTTGACACTTCATAAAAAGAAGCTGATTTGAACTGTCATCAAGTAGCCTATTCGATATTTGGCGGACGGTTGGCGAATGAATGTACACTATCATGCTATTTCCTGAAAGTCAGTAAGTGACATACAAGTTTTCTCTGAGATTTTTTGACTCCGTTTCTCGAGTGAAACAAGAGTTTATCATGAGAGCTCTTACTAACTAAAAGCAAACGCTCAGTCTATAGTAACTACAAAGCCAGTCTGTAGCAATTACAGAGTCTGTTACTACCAACTCCCAAGCCGGGTAAGAGCGCTTATGCTAAACGCCCGGTTCGTACCCGAGAAAATAACAGCCAAGAAATCTCGAAAACCAGTGGTTTAAGTTCTGCGCAGCAGAATATAAAGTACTTATACCTACGCTGCGGTTTAGATTTCACATTACTGCTTGATACCCTTTACTGTTGTTTACTGTATTCACACTACAGATGTATTGTTCGTTTGCTTCAGGTTCTGGGCGAGGTATAATCATGTTCTGTGAAGTTTGTTTGAGGGTATGACAGTGTGGGATGAAACGGTTGAACTTTGCCACAGGAATCAGCTTTAGAGACAGTTGTAAGGATGGAGTACATTAATCAGAGCTTTGTAATTTTCATGTCTTTACGAAAGCGGCTCAGCCCTGAAGGTATTTAAACACAACCGAGGAAACATTCCAGACTGTTCGAAAATTATACTGTACGGTGAAAATAAAGCCTTTTAACGCTATCTCTTTATTTTAGACAAATATTACTTATTAGGTACTCTTAAAAGCAAGTCTAAAATATGCTGTTATTGAATCTTTCTTTGGTCTCGTAGCCGCTTACCACGAAAAAAAAACAATAATTTATCAGAACACCAGTGAGAAATATGTTTTATGGCAATTTACTAAATACTATTGTTGATGAACTAATGTACCACCCCACCGCCCTATGGCTGGGCATCCACCAGTGCTGTGTGAGGTAGTAGCGGAGCTGTGCGCGATGATAAGGATGAATTTCCACTAACGTGGAGCTGAACGGAACAGACATAGAGAAATAGACCGTGTGGCCCACAATGCTCGACATCAATTTTTTCCTCGCTGATCACTTGGCTATGCGCGGCTCCGATGGAAGTGCAGCCTAAAAGGTCCAATATCCCATCTAGGCTACTCTCGAGACTAAACGAGATTCACCTATCCGCAGCAAAATAAACCGTCAGCCCACGCTGTCATCGAAATAATTACGGAACAGAACCATTCAAAGTCACAATCAAACTGTTGTCTCGATTTGCTTTACTTTCAACCTCTAAAGAAAAAAATTGAACCTGGGAGACTATGGCACTACCTGATTTCAGGCACGTCCTTCAGGCAAAATCTACCACTTATCTGTTTCTCAATAAGGACGGTCTTTAATCTTCGTAGCTAAAGCATATTACTAACCCTAATGATCCCTCACTGAATAATTAAGTCGTACCTTTTGTCTAAGAATGACACAAATTTAGTCAAAAACGGAGCTTATTTACACTATATGTATAAGTATACAAAATAGTCCCATGGGTGAAGAGTTGTGCCGTTCTCGAAAATTTTCGGAAACGTTCTCAGTATTGTATGGGAAATGTTCTCGAGAACGTTCTCGCTCCATATAAAACGGAGAACGTTTCCGAGAATGGCACATCTCTACATGGGTGCATAAGGTAGTGGCAGATAATGTAGATACAACATATACCACCACAACAGATAACGGAGAGAAGTTTGAAACATAGCCATGTTCTACTTCTACAGGAGACGTAAAGCACAAAGAAATATCTTTACGAAATTCAACCCCTAAAAGAGAGAAACGGGGGATGAAAATTAGTATGAAAAGTATGAACATTTACGCAGACAGAGCCATGTGGCAACTAAGAACATAATATTTACAACATAGTATTCGATAATAAGGTCACAAAGTGGCCGATAATTCGTATCATTATGTAGTAATTAGCTGGAACAGTATTAGATGGTCATGGTTTATGAAAAACTGGACCGTTAAGATAACTGTTAACGGAAACATTAACGTGATAGGAATGTTATTTGTGCACACGCTGCTTGTTATTATCAAATTGTGGATTTGTATTATACCTACAACTTATTTTAGTAAATAAATTTGCTATCTGAACCAAATAAGTACTGTTTAAAATCGAAATATGTCAGATTTTTTTAGGATCACGGCGGCATGAATGTCATTGCTATCTCGCCTATGGATTCGGAAAGTTAGCAATAATGATTAATTTAGCTTTGTTGAACCGTGATATCGCTCCTTTCACGTTCGTTTATCTCTTTGCATGCATACTCCAATTCTTAGTTTAGCTGTATGCCTGATAATCTAAATAAGTAGTAATACTAATTTAATTGTTATGCTTGTTCCAGGTAAGGAGATCAACTGCATTGAAACAGTTGATTGGTGGAATCTTCAGTGCATTTCAACAGCGGCGAAATTTCTGATTCAGTTAAGATATAAAATACTTACATAAATAAAACAAACAAGCAAACAAGGCAAATATGACATACTAGCATTTTCCCGCGGCTTCGCCCGCGTTGTTCCCGTTATCGTCCCAAAGGAACTCTTTACCGGGATATAATGTATCCTATGTTTCAATCCAGGACTTGGTCTACTTGCATGCCAAATTTCAGCTTGATCCATCCAGTTGTTACCCCGTTATAAGGTAACAAACATCCAAACATCCAAGCATCCAAACATCTTCACAAACTTTCGCATTTATAATATTAGTGGGATGACTGACAGTATGTGTCTATGGTAAACTTTTTTTTTTTATTTGAAGTATAGTCGCCAGTGACACGGAGTGACGGTATTAAAAATACTTTTTTATGTTGGCATCAATGAATTTAATTCGGAAAGTTTTGTTTTTCTTAAAAACCGTAGGAATTTAATTGTTTGTTAATTTGGTAGTTGTGCATTTTTATCGTAAAGTTAGAATTGAGCGCTTAATCCTTGACCTAAGTTTAATCTAGATTTAGAAGTCTGTGGCTGCTAGCAGTATCGTAATGTGACTATAACGACACTAGTGCTGTTATGGGGAATAGAGTATAGATTTCTCTGAACTCATATTATGTAATGTTCTTATATTAGTGTTCGTGACCAAGTAAAAGACAGATAAAAATACAGGAGTAGAAAAATAATTATATGTTCAATGAGTACTCTGCCGTCAAATTATGCGTTCAAAATGTTAGCTACAAAAAATGTCTCCATTGAAAATCCTACATTTCTCCGTCTTAATCAACTCCCTACAAAACGCATTCCTATATAGGTACGTCCATTTTGCACGCACTATCCATTTTGGATCTGTATTGGCGTACACAAACAGATACACACATACAAATACTTCAAACTTATAGTTTCCCAAAGATTGCGTCGATAAAAAAAACACGAAGGTCCAAAACGAAACAAACCTTATCTTACCTCTTTAAAATACGTAAACAGATGCCTCCAGCGAAACCCCAGTTATTATGGAATCGCTCATTACTTCCACGCCTGCGAAGTATCATAAAGTATCAATTAGTGTTTTTTTCAATATAAAGTGCCACTTTAGCACCATTAAAGCATATTAAAAGAGCGGCAGCTAACCAACCGTCTTTTACCCAGGTAATGGTTTGAAGTTTTCATCGAAACGTAAGTGCATCGATTTATTAGGATGCCTACAAATTTCTTTCGCGTAGGTGGAATATAAGCTGAATGTCTCAACACAATAGTAGGTAACAAGTATCCTTAATTTTAACCGAAGTCATATCGACCTGTAAACCAAATTTCGTGGAAATCGCTCTTGTAGTTTTTGCGTGATGCGCTAAGTCATCAATCAATACAACATTTTTAAAGAACTTTTTCACTTTACACTCCCAGTTTTTTTTTGTAATATACATAGGTACTTACCTAGTTTTATACAATTTTATGATGTGTGTAGAGAATAAGAGATACATTTTGCTTTTTACGCACGAAAACCTTATATATCAACTTTTATCGTGATTGTATATTTTCGCTTCAAAAACGGGTACCTTTCTTACATATTTGAATTATTTATATTAAAGATAGGAGAAAGAAATCATAGTGAAGTGATTAGGAAACAGGTGAGAAAACTGATTCGACTGACAAGTTAGGTTCCCACAGTTCTTAATAACTCAATATACAATGCTCTACACTTGGCTACAGTACAGATAGAAAAGATTGCGGGACATCGTCCGAGATAAATTGAGGCAAAAAGGATGGAGGAGTATTTAATGCCTTTGAATTACTCCAGATATGTCATGACGGTAGTAGAGGGATTGCAGCGTGAATAGACCCGTATTGTTTTTTTATTTTATTTATTTATTGATATTTACATCTCTAAAAGTGCACCACGATGTTTACTAAATCAAGAGAGATGGCGGAATTATACGACAACGACATCACTACCTTTTGCTGAGCAGTTGATCACGACCGCTCTGTAAAGTGCACACCGAAGACAGCCAAAGGTCGCAATATTCAAGTGATTTACCTACTAACTATCTCTAGTGTCTTAAAAGAAAACGAGTTAGGACCTTATTCCGTAGAAGTAGAGTAAAAACCACGAAGCTAAAATGCAACTTCTGTTTATATTAGTGGTTGGACGGAGTAAACGGATCTCGTTTGTTTTTTCCCTCGGTCGACAGGATCGGCAGACTGCATGACGCGCTGCGGTCGCGCAAACTAGTTATAGGGCCGTATCGATAGAGGATATCGATGATTTTGATAACGATAATTATAAATAATTAATTCCTCATACTGCAGCGTGTGAGGTTATACGCATTTGGGTTGCATTGCCGAAAGTGGAACTAATAATGTATTGGTGTATATTAGTTACATAGAGGCTACTAAAATAAACCCATGTTTACGATCTTGGCGGATTCCGGTGCAAACCGTCAACATAAAAGAAGGTAAAAAAATAAGTACTGTATCAATTATTCCATCTTCGTGACATTACGACGACAAGAATATTGTAAAAGTAAGAATGAAATATCCATACCTTTGGAATGCCGTATATATTTATTTTTGAAGTCTTTAATAAAATAAAATAATTTATTTCTGCAAGTAGTCAAGGGCTCTTTTACATGTCTGATTCTATTATTTTCTCTTGTCTTTCTGACTCTGATGACTTTCTGGTCTGAAGAAGCGCCGGAAGAAACTCACCAGTTTCTCTTTTCAAACATCTTAAGTATTACAACAATATGACGATAAAAAGGCCAAACCAATGATTCTCATAAACTATCATGATTACATTTTATGTCTAGTTATGTTTATTAGTTATTTACTTATTAGAAATACGGATCTGAAAACATGAGTATTTATTGCAATCATACACAATTATAATATTCATATAAACAAGTTATAGAAAATAAAATAATGCGTTAAGATACTTTAAGCCAGAATATATGTACTTAAAAACTAAATTACCTAAACTGCATAATAATAAATCTCAAAGCTGCCCAAGCTCTAAGTACCTCATAAAGCTCCTTTATTATATTACGATCATCTACTTATTTTACAAGTCTTGATACTGGATATCAAACTCAATTATTCAGAAATGAAGTTACATGTAACTACTTGTCATTAATACCAAGGTAACCCGATAAGCGGTTGTGATATAAACTGAGAATAACTAAAATAACTGGGGTCACATATAACTGGAGAGGTTATCGACCCTGTCAATAGATATAGTAAACACGACTCATTGATGCTCCGTTTTACCACTAATCAACGTTCATTTATATTTAGAGATCCGTAATCCTCTTGTCTATGAACATCATTATGCTGGAATATTACGCTTTATTCATATTAATGTGAATTTAGGTTACTAATAAGTGCATGTTCTATAATTGTATGCTTTGTTGGGTTTGTAAATACCTCCTCGCATTCATTTTATAAACAAATACGTTTAGCGAAATATTAGTATCAGAAAGTTCACTTTAAACAAAGTGGCAAGTTAAATTCGTGATTATCTTCTAACTTAAGCTGGCCGCAAGAAAGCCTTAAATAGCCTCCCTTATTGAAGTTAATTAAGAACAAAGTTATTTTAAGACAAGACCCCTCTGTAAGTTTTGCTCAACCTTTTTATACAACTTGTGTTTATTAAAGAGTCTTTCTATTTAAATGTATAACTTCAGGTAAATCCAGGATTTTCAAATACGAGTATGTTAATGTGAAAGGAACCCTGAGTTCATGAACGATATTATTAACACAATTTTTTAACTCAAGAGCACTTCAACTGACTGATGAGGTCATGGCGTGATTCTCATAAGCTTAGGACCAATATTTATTTGCGCACATGAAAATAAAATGTCCATACTACGATAGAGGCAGTTTGATTTTATCGACTGTGTAACTAGTTGGTCGTACGCATTTTAATTTTTCACATGTCACTTATAATAGAATAGGCTATTATAACTACAACATTTCGATTGATATAGTGTTTATGGTAGCAATTTTTTCATCAGGATGATTTTGCGAATACATCATTGTGCGGAGTCATTGGTTTTTTAATTATTTTAGTTTTAGTGTCCATTAATTCGAAAGCTCTCTAATGAACGTGATTAATTTATGCTAGTGTAATAAAATTAATTGAATGTTACGTGAGCTCTGGATATAGCAAAGCATGTTATTAAAATCGGCTTTAGTATACAATAAAATCACTTTGTAAGATGAGTCTGATAATTTAAATGGTATTATTTCGTATAATTGTATTGGTTCTTGGATTTTAATAAAAGTAAGTAGATCTAGGGAAGTAGGTTTTGAAAACTGAGTTGATCTTGTAAAAATAAATCGAGAGTTAACAGTTTCCTACTTTCAGTTATAGTTATTAACGCGTACTAAGTTTTAGTTTACTATGTCAATAACCAAACGATTTCTTTAATGACATCTCAATCTACACCCATTGAAGTTTCCAGTTGCAAACCGCAAAGAAAACTGTTCAAGATTTTAGTGATAAAACTCCCATTGATCTAGCTTTCAGTTTAGGTTATCGATGTCGATAAATAAACTATTTTGGCACGTCTTTACCTGAGCAAAGACTTGAAACCACCGGTTACCCAGGGCAAATAAATCAGTGCACCTTAAGCTTCTGTTTTCAAAATGCATAATTAAAAAACCGGTCAAGTGCGAGTCGGACTCGCGCACCGAGGGTTCCGTACAAACTCGTCAGTAGATAGGTGAATATTTCAAGAAAAACTGTATGGTGGGACAAACTTAACTTTGCCCTTGTAAAACTGTTGTCCCCATACATCGACATATGCCGCGGTTAGTTTAGTAGGAGCAAATAAGGTTGTCTTACGATTTTTGCGAATTTCTAAAAAACGCTGCAAGTTAGGAAAACCGTTTTATTTTTCCTGTAATATTTAGGATAATATTAATAATCGGTAATTATTACAGATTTTTCTATTCAGTATCTTCGGAGATAATAGGGGGGGAATGGTATTTTTTTTAACGTTTTTTGTCTTCAATCAAAAACTACATGTCTAAGAAAAAAAAGAAAAACGGTTTTGGAATTGACATATTAAGCCCTTTCATTTGATATCCCACTCGATATATTAGCTCAACTTTTGATTTACGACATCCCATTTCGGTCCCCTTTAAAAAAAAAAGTAAAAAAGGTATAAGATTTTTTTGCTGTCTCATAGGCTCGAATTAGGGGTTTTTAACACTATTCCAAATTTCAAGTCGATAGCATCAGTAGATCCTGAGATATCTTGCTGTGACAGACGGACAGACAGACAGACAGACAGAGTCGCACCATAAGGGTTCCTTTTTTACCATTTTGGTACGGAACCCTAAAAATGCAGATGAATTAAATGTGTACACTCGAGGAATTTGAATGGTTAGTTAACATAATTCTGAAGTTGGTCGTGTTACTATTTTCCGACGCGACGAGACTAATGTCGAACCAGGGAGCCGCGGCGCACACTTTGGGAACCCCTGCCCTAAACTAAAGAAGTTAAACCCATAATGTTTGAGCTCATTTCATTGGTTTGGATAAGCAGTTTGCGTTTATAATAAATATCAAAGTTGAAAATAAAAGCTTGTTTAAAAAAATATAAGTTTTTTTTATTTCGAGATTTATTACTCTCTTATAGTTAAGTAGCAACACGTACACAGGGTATTGTCTACGTCGATGGTAGTTAGTAATTTTAACAGGTACTCTGTCACTGTTAACGGTATTGAATCTTCTAATCACCGCAGTATTGTTATTTTACTGCAAAATAGTGCTAAAATTATCCGCTATGTAGATATTTGATACTTGCTGATATTTAGTTGACAACAGGCTTAACGTTTGGCTTGTTTTCAACACGTTTGGCGGTTGTTCTAGTTAAAGGAATTTGATTGGACTTATATTCGAACTTCCGAGCGTTATTCCAAGGAATACGTACCTTCAGTCATATCCATTAAAAGTTAAGAGCGTTTTCATGTTATGGAGGCTTTTTATAAAATTATAAGCCCTCTTGAATTCCTTCGTGCCGCTTACCTATTGAATAAAATTCGAAATAACTTGCAAAACAAGAGAAAAACCCAAGTTACAAGACTATTACAACAGTGGCAAAGTGAATTATTATTGTGAGCTCAAGTCAATTTCCATTTTCCAACACCATTTCTCCTATAAAAATATATGATGTCATGGACACTCTTATTGTCTTTTACTCACCCATACATAATGTAATGTTGAAATAGGTCAGTGAGAGCAATTAACTCATTCAGTAATCATAACCCAACTATGATCTTAGAAATACCAGAAATAGTCTTACAGATCTTTACTTTTATGTTAGATCAGAAAAAAATAGTATTTATTATACATATGTATATAGTATTTGCCCTCCCGAAACCTCTACAAGTGAGAAACATAAACTTTTATAAGTGACAGTCATTTTGCACGCGTGCACCTCTTTGAGTGAGATTGCTACCTGCCTATACCTCTAGAAGTGACAGGTTAAACGTATTTAACATTTGCTATTTATGACTCATTCTTACGAGGGACCCTTATTATATTCGAATGACCATATGTGCGTCTGTTATTATTTTTTTATAGTTCGAGGAACTCACATTCTATACAAAAAGCCAAATGTGCGTGCCGACTTATTTGTCAAGCTTACTGCAGCCAGTTCATAAGTTCATAAACAGCAGTTGCGAAGTTGGTTGAAACGCTCTGAAATCCACCCACTTACTTACTCATAATCTTACGAAATCAAATACAAAGAGATTTTGGCTTAGCAGAATCCACCTAACCATGTTTGATAAAATTTACAAACTTGAAAAACACGCATAAAATGTTATAAGGCATGTAGATTAAACATTTATGTTTAGTTATTATTTTTAATAAATTGTACCCATTACATACATACATCACATACATAACAGTATGTTTCTAGTTACGTGCATATTTGCCGTATTTTTATAGACCTCTATAAGTGAGACAGACCCCTCCTGTAACTCTGTAAGCTAGAAACTTGGGTAGGTAAGTAAGAAACCTCTATAAGATAAAAAGATAATGCGGTCCTTTGAGTTCTCAGTTATCCAGGTTTGACTGTAAATATTTATTCTTCTCTACTGACAAGAGAGCAAGAAATTTTTACGTCATATTTTTTATAGTTTTCTTATTTAAGAGGTGTATAGGTAGGAATTATCTTATTAACATGTTCACTGTCCCCGTACAAAACTATATGACAATGTCATACAAGTCCCAACTCTGCAATCAGTATGGGGAGGTGACCTCATAGTGGAAGCACGGACTCCTGAAAAAACCTTCATGACCCCACATTGGGGGCACCGGGACTGGAAACATGTTAATATCTGCTGCTAAAGGAAGTTTAGAACTAGATCCTACATGATGAGTTTAATATTGTTCCTTGATATGTTTATTTTTTACCTATTTATAGACCATTATAGTCACAATATTTAGTTTTAGAACCTAGTCGACGCATGTTGCTGAATTGATGTGTTTGAATTATTGATGAAATGTCAAAGGTTTTATATATAAGTACCGTTTTATTTCAATACCGGGGAAGTATATTATTCAGCAGGTAGTAAATTTTAGGAGGCATAAAATGTCTTGCTCCGAGCGCAAGGTAACATAGTTCATGCCTGGAATGCGCGGATGTTCATTACCTACATGTTGAAATTGATGTCAATACGTTCTCTAGCTACGGTGTACGGGAAATTCGTCGGGTATTTAAATGTTGCCACATTCACACACTGCACAGATATTATGAACTTTTCATTGTTTATGCCACACCTGGCCATAAAGTGACTTTTTTTACTGAAAAAGCCACTTTCTGACCAAGTGTAGACAAAAAATGATGTACACAACACGGGAAGTAATAAAGAAAGCCCTCGATCGCATATTTACGTCCCTCGCTTGCAGCTCGGGCCGCAAACTTCTGCGATCTCGGCCTTTCTTTGTATTACCACCCTAGTTATGTAATGTACTATTATTTTATCTGTAACAAACAAGTTATAGATAACGTGTTAGGAAACATCGGGATATAACATTAAATAATTTACGCGATTTTTATACCTATATTAGGTAATTACGCCAAATTTCATGGAAATCGATGGATTCGGTAGTTTTTGCGAGATGTGCAGACAAATAAACAGACGAAAAGTAATAAAATTATTTATTTACATTTTATTACTTGTCATCATCGTATATTTCCTGTATTACTGTTGTAGATTACGCACAATAATAAAATACAGGCCTATAGGCGTTCGCTGCCAACCATAACTAGGTACAATTCATTATAACCATTGTAGAGTAATTGGTGTGGGCACTTAGGTTATAAGGCTACTAGCAGGTATGCTTTATTACGTGCAATGCAATGTCTAAGCACTTAAGCATTTCCTTTGGAGTTATCTATTACGCTCGCAATAACATAGATCAATTTGAACAGATGTTTCTTTCTAAGCTTATATCTTTAGCCGTATAGTGCACTTTAGTTTTTTTTTCTTTAGCCCAACACCGAGTTACAGATTGCATTATGAATTATTAAGTGTACGGTACGAATATCATATTCCTATAATTGGTCTAGAAATGAAATGCTTACTCTTCATAAACCTAGTCGCCATGGTTTTTTTTGCATGCATCTATTCAATATAATTATTTTCTAATAGACATTTAATTGGCCTATGGACTTTGTACTAAATAAATTCCACTCACTTAAATATTGTGTCGATAAGTATTGGTAACAACATAAAATAAGATCTTGGCACAGTATAAGCAGTATTTTTTTTCTTCCGACAAATTTAAATTGTAATAATAAAGAAAACAAAACTATAAAAATAGTACTTTTTAGGGTTCCGTAGCCAAAATGGCAAAAACGGAACCCTTATAGTTTCATCATGTCCGTCCGTCCGTCTGTCCGTATGTCACAGGCATTTTACTCAAAAACTACTTGATGGATATTGATAAAATTTGGAATATAGGGTTCTTGTATGGGCCGCTACTTAAATTGGTAGTTAAAAAACTAAAAATAATATTTTTAGGGGGGACACTCCATACATGTTAAAGAAGCTAAAAAAAATTTTTTTCATCAAATATCAACGTGTGGTACATAGTTCGACAGCTCTTTAAAAACCACTATAAGGTTTCAAAATAATGTTTTTGATTAAGTGAATATATTTGGAAATAATCGCTCCGAAAGTTGTGTAAATTGTGTCCCCCCCCCCTCTATTTTCTAAACCGTGCGTCCGAAAAATATAAAAAAAATCACAAAGGTAACGCTTATTTAATACTTTCAACGAAAATTATTTTCAACAAGATCGGATTAACCGTTTTTGAGTTATTGCCGGTAAACTGCGCTTCTCAACAAAAGGACGTAATTGCTATGAAGATACGCTCTTTTGTTGTTGTACTTTTTTTACATCGTATTTTTTACCTTATAGTTACGGCTATGGAACCCTACACTGAGCATGGTCCGACATGCTCTTGGCCAGTTATGGGTATCATTTAATCGATCAGCAAAATATTCATATTTTGGTCAGCAGAAATATGTATTTGGCCAGCCAAAATAGCTAGTTGGTAAGCAACTTATGGTAAGCAAACATTTATAAATCAGGCTGCAATTAATGATATACTGATCTGCTCTAAATTATTTTGGTCAGCAAATTAAATATTTGAGCTGCATTAAGCGATCTACGGTAAATCAAATTTTGGTAAGCAATCAGTAGGTAAGCAAAATATTTCATTTTGTTCATCAAAAAAAGGGGGCAATAAAACCTAACTGGGCGCAACTATTCTGCCGCCAATCGTGTGCGCATTTTGTCATTCGGTAATTGTCAGCTGTCAAGTAGCAGGTGTCACTGTGATATATACAGGGTGTCACTGTGATATATACAGGGTGTCACTGTGTTATATACAGGGTGTAACTGTGATAGATACAGGATGTAACTGTGATATATACAGGGTGTCACTGTGATAGATACAGAGTGATACTGTGATATATACAGGGTGTCACTGTGATATATACAGGGTGTCACTGTGATATATACATAGTGTCACTGTGTTATATACAGGGTGTCACTGTAATGTATACAGGGTGTCACTGTGATGGGCTCATATAAAATTGGTATTTCGATTTTTTATACATCTCATAATGTTTAGAAGTTATATTATTTATTCACAACGTGTATCGTTTCGTTTTTAGGGTCAGCAAAAAAAATAACCCTAACCTACCTATTTTTGAGAGCCGTTTCGTTTTTAGGGTCATCAAAAAGAAAATAACCCTAACCTACCTATTTTTGGGAGCCGTTTCGTTTTTAGGGTCATCAAAAAAATAACCCTAACCTACCTATTTTTGGGAGCCGTTTCGTTTTAGGGTCATCAAAAAAAAAATAACCCTAACCTACCTATTTTTGGGAGCTGTTTCGTTTTTAGAGTGACACCCTGTATACATTACAGTGACACCCTGTATATAACACAGTGACACCCTGTATATATCACAGTGACATCCTGTATCTATCACAGTGACACCCTGTATATAACATAGTGACACCCTGTATATATCACAGTGACACCCAGTATATATCACAGTGACACCCTATATATTTCAATTAAACTGCTTACAGACATGTTTTCTCTGCTGACAGTGACATCCTGTATCTATAAAAAAAAAAAAAAAAAAATAGTGACACCCTGTATACATATAACACAGTGACACCCTGTATATATCACAGTGACATCCTGTATCTATCACAGTGACACCCTGTATACATTACAGTGACACCCTGTATATAACACAGTGACACCCTGTATATATCACAGTGACATCCTGTATCTATCACAGCGACACCCTGTATATAACACAGTGACACCCTGTATATATCACAGTGACACCCTGTATATATCACAGTGACACCCTGTATATCTCAATTAAACTCTCTGCTGACCAATTGTAAAATCTTGCTACCCAAGTAATTATTTTGCAGCTCGACTGTTTATTAGGCAGCCAAATGATAAAAAAAGCAGATTAATATTGGTTAAAATGCTAACCGTTTTTAAACCGTTTGCTGAACAAGAGTTGCCGCCCAATTTTATTTATTGCCAGCCAAATCTTTGTATGCTGCCCAAATGATTTAACTGCTTATTTTTTTTTGCGGATCAATTTTAATAACGGCTGACCAAAAATTTACTTTCCCAGTTATTATTAATGTTTGTACAACCCTACTACTTCGCCGTCGCTAACGCTGCCGCCCGTGTCCGCGTATGGCCTCTAAATAATAGGGTAGAAACACGCAGTTTTTTTGTATGACAGACAGTTTAACAAGCTGTAACTTGAAAACGGTGATAGATATTACCTTAGTATATTTGGAGGAAATAATGTACTAAGGCTAAACAGTGCCACATTTGCAGGAAAATCCCTCGTTCCGTTCCACCCTGTATATATTGCAAATGTGAAGAGGTTTATTGGCCTCTATTATTGCCAAGATGTGATACCAATAGCATAGTTACACTTTGGACAAAACTATTTATTTTTTTATCTCTTGTGTAATTTTGGTTGGTGAACGTACTTTATGTCAAATACAAGCTTAGTGTTATATAGCTGGTCCTACGAGCCGGATCTACGTCTATTACCTCTATGGTAATAGGCAAGTAGGTAATTAGCTTCCGAGTACGAGTTGTTTATGGGCGATTCCGCGTGAAACACTAATGCATTGTATTTTGAAGAGTTATTGGCTATCGGGTGTACAGTCAGCTGCAGAGCAAAGGAACCCCCCTGGCACACATTGGTAGTATTGCAAAAGAGTTACTTTTCTTACTTGATTTTGTTAAAAATATCACAGTTTGTATCACATAAATATATTTGTATACGAATCAACCGTGTAACGTTTTCCGCTTGGTATTTGACGCCAAAAGTGTAATTTAGTGATAGAAAACATATCATTTTGTTTTTTTACGTATTTAACGTAGTCTGTGACACTCGCGCCATTTAGACAAATCTAATGATGTATCATTTATCAAAATCGGGTGTGTCGTTGAGTACCTAGTTACAAGCGGACATACATACTTACCTACTTACATACATAATACCTACATACTACTACGTGATTTTACATACCTTAGAAAAAAGGTGAATATCGGTCGAATCGTGAACCAACTGCTATAGATAAGTGGCCGTTATTATTTGTTACAGTCCCTGTCACATCATTTTCAACTTACGTATATTGAATACCTAAGTAGGTACAATAGTTTCGCGTGAGTCACTCTAACACTGAATTTAATAATCCTGAAAGCTACTCTCGTCGCCAAACGAGATAATATGACCTCATTACAAATAAGTTAGCCAACGAACAGAGGCCAACTTTTAGTCACGTCCCCTTAAGCCAGTGCTAGAAGCATCACGTACTTACATGATATCCCATTATTGCCAACTTTCACGGCCAATACGAATCGTGACACTTACTTTTTCACAAAATACTTTGGAATAAGTTCGATATTTTATAAAACCATTTTCGTTGTCATGCTTTCTTTAGTGTCGATAGAAATGTTTTATTTGTAGTGAGTTTATCATAGTTACCTTCCTCGCTACGGATAAAAATCTCTTTCCGTTAAATCTATCTATCTATCAGTCACGGACGTCCACTGCTGGACATAGGCCTCCCCCATAGATCCCCACAAAGTCCGGTTCTGAACAGACCGCATCCACCCATCCGTAAAATAGGTACGGATGCATTATTTCCATCGATAATCTTCTTTGTGAATTTTGTAGTAACATTCGACATTAAGTCTGCCACCAATTTTTGCTTTAATTTTATGTACCTAAGTAATAAAATAAAAAAAGCGCTTTTAAAGTCGCAATTTTCATTCAACATTAATATTTTGACTTTCTAAGATGCAAGGAAATCTGGAAGGAAGCATCTTTATTTCGTGAGATTAACATAGCAAATCCTACTCCTGATTTAATTAGGTGTTAAATAAATAAATTTATTTGGCTTTACTTGTCATGTAATTTTTGGGGAAAAGAGTATAATATTGCACTTATGATAATTATCGGCCTATCTTGTCCACCTACGTAAGGCCAGATTCAAATATTTTGAAGATACAACAAAATAAACGAACAATTTATCGAGCCATAGTGTTTCCATTCTCTGCACTTAGGTATAAAACTAAGTAACTAATCTACGTGAAAATTGATGAAAATTTTAACATTTATATATATTTTAATTTTAGAATGATGATGAAGGCCTTTTTTTCCCTCGTAGGGCGAATAGTATTTTTTTTTCTTCAAGGTCCTACGTATGGATTTTTTAACTTGTCATACTTTTATGTCACACGGTAGCAAGATTATTTGCTAAGTGCTAAAACTTGAATCAATGTGTACCCTAGCTGTAAATGTATGTATATATGTATGTAAACACTTTATTGCACAAAATAAGACAAATTACAGGGTTACAAAATTAAGGTATATATGTACAAAAGCGAACTTATCCCTTTGAGGGATCTCTTCCAGTTAACCTTAAATGCATTATATGTATTATTCCCTTGTGACACAACCTTATATAGGACAATCAATACTATGACAAAGAAATAGACCCCCTATGGTTAGACGGTAACACATACAACAAGTCTGAAGCACTTTAGCTTTACTACAAACGTGCTGATAGAATCCATTAGTTTTACTCCATTCCGAGGCACGTTCGCAAAATCCATGTTGACAGAATTTTAACCAAAACTTACATTAGTTGTGAACACATACATACAGTGTCGTACTGTTATCGACAGAAAATGTCGATAAACAACTCTGCGACGCTATCGCCTCGATCTAGCACAATCGATGGAATTTCGAACAGGGACTGAGTTAGTTCATGCTGTTTTATCGCATTGAAAGGGACATTATCTGTCTTGTTTATTGTTTCAATATGTTAACTGGCCTATTTTTCTAAATTGGTTCCTTGAACTCTTTTCACAACATTAAATATTATGAGTTCAATCATATATCTTATAACTTCAACACTTCTATAAATATGTGTATTTCTATTTTTTTTTTTTCATTTTAATTTCTCTTTTTTCTTTAGATTTAAAACTGCTACTTTAATTTGAAATCATCTTGAAACTTTTTAGTACATACCTAGTATGTTCTTTTTAGGGTTCCGTAGCCAAAATGGCAAAAACGGAACCCTTATAGTTTCGTCATGTCCGTCCGTCTGTCTGTCTGTCTGTCCGTATGTCACAGGTATTTTACTCAAAAACTACATGATGGATATTGATGAAAATTGGAATATAGGTGTCTTTTATGAGCCGCTACTTAGTTTGGTATATAAATAATTAAAATAAATATTTTTAGGGGGGGCACTCCATACATGTTAAAGACAGTAAAAAAAAAAAAATTCAGCAAATATCAACGTGTGGTACGTAGTTCGACAGCTCTTTAAAAACACTATAAAGTTCCTAAGTAATGTTTTGGATTAAGTGAATGTATTTGAAAATAATCGCTCCGAAAGTTGTGTAAATTGTGTCCCCCCCCCTCAATTTTCTAAACCGAAAAATATGAATAAAATCACGAAGGTAACGCTTAATTAATACTTTCAACGAAAATTATTTTCAACAAGATCGAATGTACCGTTTTTGAGTTATTGCCGATAAACTGCGCTTCTCAACAAAAGGACGTAATTGCTATGAAGATACGCTCTTTTGTTGTTGTACTTTTTTACATCGTATTTTTTACCTTATAGTTACGGCTATGGAACCCTACACTGAGCATGGTCTGACATGCTCTTGGCCAGTTATTTTAAGTAAGTATAATTAAAGAGTAATTCTATTATTGCATTGTAATTATTATCTGGTCTTCCTTGTCTTAGTTAAATTTCAAAACTAAGCGTCACTAAATTACGCCTACATAAGGGCCAAAAAGTTAGGTTACATCATTCAATATTAATTGGTTTATGTAATAATTACACACTGATGGACGGTCTCCACATCTCGTTTAGAGGTTTGACATGGGTCGAGATAACTATTACAAGCCTGACACTGACATGGCCCCGCCTAAATAATTTGAGATTCGCTATTTGACCAAGTGCGAAAAACATTAATTTACATATTATTTTTAATTTCATAAATTTGAAACTTTCTTGGCTCGTTAAAAAGATTTCGCAGGTCGTAATAAACAGCAAGAATATATTTTTATAATAGAAGTCGTGATTTTAATATCAATATGAAATTAATACTATATAGGGTGGAATAAAATCTGTGGGCCCTGGAAGGGAACTACCTGAAATCCATTAGTTAGCTCATTTTACTAAAAGAAAACATCCATTTATTTTTACAAAGAAACAAAACTGCATTAAAATATTTTCTAAAATTCGCTTGTCTCACCCGGGAATCGAACCCGCTAAAAATTCATAAAGTAAGCACTCACTGTTTTATTCTACTATTCGATAGGACTGCGGCAGGATAACTTCTCTCTAATTAACATTTGGTCTTACAATTAAAAAAATATCGTGCAATCTACCATTAATTTTATTTTACCATAAATTCCAATACAAAGGCCAAGAGATTCAAAAAAATGTTTAAATGCAGAAATGTTTCTTTTTAACAATAAAATAATGTTTCCTTTAAGTAAAATGAGTTAACTAAAGGATTCAAGGTAGTTCCCCTCCAGGGCCCATAGATTTTTTCCACTCTCTATAGAATGTGTTAACGTTTTTGTTTACAGTACACAGGTTATAGTTTTACAAGGGCTAGTTTCGGCTATTCGCCAGCCCATTTTAACAAATAAGCAAGATAATTCAGCATATGCAAATTAGAGGTTTGTAGCGGTAGCCTAATTCCATCCTCATAATATTTTTTTTGTATACTTTTTCATCTACTTATCGAAAATGCTGCAAGATTAGCAGAAGATATTTTAATTACAATATCATTTCAAAATTCACCTTGCGATGTTGATTTTATGTTCTTATTGCATTCTACGATTAACAATTAAGAGATAATTGGATATCTAGATCAAAGTAACGCACCCCACCTGACAAACATCGTGATCATATTTACATTCCATACAAACAAACTTACCTAATAGCACATTAAGCTCTGTAGCAAGCGTTTCGCAACGCAATCAGTCGCAAGGTCGCTTATAGAAATCGTTCAACAATGTCGTTCATTCATTCAATGACACTCTGATACTATCGATATCGATCTGTTAGCAAAATGTTACATCACTATATCACGACTATGTATTTGTAAATGCATTTGAGTATTTGACATGATGTAGAATATTGTCGATTGCATTTTGTATGGTGGCATGTAACATACAATAAAAAAAAGTTTATTTATTATGCTCAAAACTTCCATTTACTTGTAGGTATTTTATTTACTAATCCATCATAATATCTACAAATATAATAAAACAGTTTTGTAACTAAGATACTGATTGACAGACAACGTAAAAAAGCCTAAACCTCTGTTGATAGCGGAATGAAATTTCAAACACATTCTTTAAGACTAGATTGATTAAGACTATATTGCATTAAGAAAAGATTTTTAGAAATTCCTTACTGGGTTAAAGATTTTGTATAAAAAAGTTGAAAATTCACGTGGACGAAGTCATGGGGCAACTAGTGTTGCATACTCTTTTGTGCTGCATGTCAAAACGTATAAATACGCTTAATTTCAAAACGACTACAGTACAGAGGTAAGTATTTAACAACTTTTACTGAGGAAAGCAAATTAGCACTTTTAATTGTAATTAGCGTGGAGATAAGATACAATGGTGTTAATGCACTTTCGTTTATGAGCAACTGCGGGCTGGTAATGAGACTGTCCCTTCATACTGAATAACGATTGCTGCGGCTTCGCTCGTCATGAAATATACATGTTATAATTAAATTTAAGTGTTTATTAATAGAGTATCGAGTCGCTCTGTTTTCTGTACGAATGAAAATGCGGTTAACAATCGACTTCAAATTTGGTTGAGATGTATTTCATATTCTTAGCCTTATACATTTTATGTTCACGAAACAAAAAAAAAAAACAGAAAAAAACATGCAATTGTGGCCAACGCCTTCTATTTAAAGCATCATTTGAAACTAATCGTACTACCTTAGGTAAATTAAACGATCGCAACGCACGCCGTGGTAAAATAAAATAGGAGTGAAGTGCTTGTCATTGTCTAAATTTCTTCGACATTTCTTAACCGTTGACAGTCCTTTCTTAACCTGCGAACGCAACGAAGCACTCCAGTCGCGCACATATCCAATAGGTATATCGATCACGAACGCTGAAAATTGCTACGAAACGACGGGATGTTAAATTAAAATAAAATGACAGGAGTTAGAAAATGGCCTGAATGGCTTCGAGAAGAGGATGGTACGGCCGTACCTTTGTTTTGCTCGATTTGGCGAGATTTGGCTCGAGATAATATGCTCGTACGTGATTTTAACAGCTTAAATTGTTTTATTACGGAAACCTAAGACAATATCAGATAAGGTAGACGTCCGAGTGCTCGACACCCAGTAGTCGCCATCTTGAACGTTAAGTCATTAGCAATAGAGGTGACAGCGGGGTGTCGACTATTGTGTGTCAAGCACTGGGACGTTTACCTTACATGCACAGAGAGAAGCCAGCGTAGCGATTCATGCAACAAAGTAGCAAGTTCCGGTATAACAATGAGAGTTCAATTATATCTTGAGATAGGCCACTATTGATAGTGCGTTCCGGGACTTTCTAAGTTGCTCCTAAATAAAGACGTTGCTAATTGGTGTCGCATCCAGCCCCATAACTTCACACCTTGGCAACGGCTTTGCATGCAAAATGCAAGTAATGAGAAAATTCAGTGTTAATTATATTTCCTTTCCTTTGTTCAGGGCTAGCACAACTGCCTGTATTTTTTTACGTGACACTCTATTAGCCGTTTCTATCGTATTCAAGTGGTGTTGAGCCCTCTGCATTTGAAACTATAAAAACCTGTTATATGAAATTAAATTTTACTTAGTAAATTGAATATAAACAAACAATAATTTAAAAAAAAACGGACAAATGCTGGTCGGACTCGTTCACCGAGGGATATTAAAGTACTCTATACATTTTCATTCCCTTAGAAAAGTCTATTTTTTATGATTTATTAAAAATGTATCATTTTAAGATTGTTCCCTATATAATATACTTGTAGTAAGATGGTATTACTTGCCAAATTTCGTAGTTCTAGGTCTACGGAAATGACCCTTTAAATTTACCCTTGAGAGTGCCGAAATTTATGTTTTTTTACGGCATAAACGGCCGTTTTTTAGGGTTCCGTAGCCAAAATGGCTAAAAAGGAACCCTTATAGTTTCGTCATGTCCGTCCGTCCGTCCGTCCGTCCGTCCGTCCGTCCGTCCGTCCGTCCGTATGTCACAGGCATTTTACTAAAAAACTACAAGACCTATACTGATGAAATTTGGAATACAGATGTCTTGTAGATGCCGCAACTAAGTTTGGTAGTTAAATAATAAAAATAAAAAAATCTAGGGGGGGCACTCCATACATGTAACAGAATCTAAAAAAAATTTTTTTCACAAAATGTCAACGTGTGGTACATAGTTCGACAGCTCTTTTGAAAACATTATAAGGTTCTTAAGTAATGTTTGTGATTAAGTGAATACCTTTGGAAATAATCGCTCCGAAAGTTGTGAAAATTGTGTCCCCCCCCCTCTATCTTCTAAACCGTGTGTCCGAAAAATATTAAAAAAATTACAAAAATAACGCTCAATTAATACTTTCAACGAAAATTATTTTCAACAAGATCGGATTAACCGTTTTTGAGTTATTGCCGATAAACTGCGCTTCTCAACAAAAGGACGTAATTGCTATGAAGATACGCTCTTTTGTTGTTGTACTTTTTTTACATCGTATTTTTTACCTTATAGTTACGGCTATGGAACCCTACACTGAGCATGGTCCGACATGCTCTTGGCCAGTTTTTAACTTAGAAGTTTGTTTTTTTCACAGCTTCAAGGAACTGTAGACCTGAGTATATGGTTTAAATTTCGACTCAATACCTCGGAGGTATTGAGTTAAATTATATATTACCTCCACGCGTTTCCGAGATAAAGCGTCTTGATAGACGGACAGACGGTGACAACAAAATGATCTTATAAGGGAACCCTAAAAAACAACTAACATAGGCCAACTTAATTTACTCATGGATTTGTCTGTTTAATTTAATTTTTATACATATATCATTTACAAAAATTATAAATTGTATTCAGACTTCAGAATACGGTGTTCCAGTTGGAACTAAGGAAAATATTCTGAGGTTAAAGATTCATAAAAATTATCAGCGTGAGAAAACTCCTCAATTTACACCATTTTAACCACAGTTTTAGCAGACCTCAAATAGGTGAATCTCATATTGCCATCCCAAAGACAATCGCTGGTCGTATAAATTTAAACCACAGACTGTAAAGCTCTGTTCCGGCAGATCTCGTGACCAATCACAGCTTCGATCTCTGAGGTTCTTATCTGTGGTATCCGCACATCGTTAGGAGGTAAAAGTTGATCGTTATCTGTGCCGATGATTTGTGGCAACACCGGGTGACATGGCGTGCGCATGACTTTCGTTAGTTGCATTGTGTCATTTGATAACTATTGTATTGTCCTTTTTACTTGGCTAAGAAATAAACATATAAAACTTTAACTTTGTAAAAAGAACACATGAAATTTTAAATAGTTATTTTTTTCTTATTATGTTACCATTTCTGTGATAAAGTATTATATTATGCGAACACTTTCTGGCCTTTACATACTTTATAAGATTTCAGGTAAAAAAACGTTATGTAACATTTATTTTTGTTAACTTTACATCGACTTCGCTAACCAAAGGTTGTCTGGAAGGACTCTGTAGCAATAAGACCGCTTATTGTATACCACTGTATTTATATAAGTTTGCATTATATACATAATTGAATATATTTCGTTTGGTGTGCAATAACGTCTGATTGTATTGTATTAGTACATTGTGTATCAAGGGCGGTAGGTAAGGAATTACAAACGAGTGTTTGTTACAAGGCCGAGACGAAGTCGAGGGCTTTAATAACACGAGTTTGTAATTCCTTTACCGCCCGTGGCACACACAATGTTTTTCATCACACTTGTGAGGAAATCTAATTAAAATAACCTTACTTAACCTAAATAAAATTGTAAAACTGACAGTGACATATCCATAGACAATGCGAAAGTCAAGACACGTTCGGAACCCATAACGGTAAAGACCTAAAATGGTTGATTTTATATTTGCAAAATACTGAAATACACTATTTAAACATTAAATTAATGTAACAGAAATATGTGTTTATATGTATTTGCAATAACAGTTCTCTTTAAATAAATATTTCAGTGATAAAAGTTAAAAAAGTAAATTGGCATTTCCTTTGAACACGACAAATAAGAGTAAAACAAAACCATCGTTTCAAATTTAAAAAGAAAACCATTACGCCCTAGGGCGTAATAGGTCATTTACGGCCCGCAGAACCGACGTGTAATGACACCATTTTCGAGCAAGTGTGATGAAAAATATAATGGTATCTCTTTATTTTTTCCTAAAATACATACATGGTAACAAATTCTATGAAAACATGTTCAGTTAACTAGATGGCGGGTAAACTTTTTTCATGGGGGGCCAGAAAGCTTGAGAAATTTCGGAGGAGGGCCAAAATTATCATATTATTATATAATATTAAAAATATGATCTTCGCGGGCCATATACAAACTATTTCGATGTATCCGCGGCGAGCCGGATAAAATGGTTTCGCGGCCCGGAGTTGGCGCGCGGGCCGTACTTTGCCCACCACTGAACTAGACCATCGTCAAATAAAACAAAATCTCGTTGCATTTCTTATCAGCTGTCATCGCGCTGGCAACACCAATTTACTTTTAAACAAATCAAGTGCGCCACAGATCGTAAATAGCGCCGATGGTATCGTGACAAAAGAACGAGGCATCGATACAATCGTTCGGCACCCGCGAGCCGATACGTATCGGTTGCGATCGGTATTGCTATCGAGCCAACACGATTGTATAAAGTAATGGATTGTTTACATTGGTATATTTTGCTGACCTCACGGTGCATTGCGTAGCTGGGACGTAAACATTACTTATTTAAAATTGAGAACATTTATAATTAATCAAACTTGCACTATGTACTTATAACATGTAGTTGTAAAAATATTATTTTCGAAGTAATTTTTGTAGCTATTTAAGGGTGCCTAATTGAAATGTACACTTTAAATTTGTTGAATGATTATAGTCAGTTTCATGTCAGAATTGCCTGAATAGTATTCAATTATTTTACACACAGAAATACATATTAGAGAGAGCAGGACGTTTTTGAATGATTAGGTATAAGGGATTTTTTCCAACTATGGTACCTAAAGCAAAATGGGCTATTAATGACTTTCTCAGCCTCGCCAATAAAGTTGCAGGCTAAGTCTAGTTATGAGCAGACATAGAAGTTTTGGTGGCAAAAACCTCAATTAATATCGTTGGAAAGTCCCTATGACAATTCTATTCGTGCCACAAAAAAACTTCTATTGTCTGGTTATGAGTTACACGCCTGATTCCCATACAAATCTACGATCTATTTCCTTCTATATCTATATATTTCTGTGATCTAATCATTCATTATTCTAGCTAGAGCAAAATAAATCTCATATCGGACGAGTCTAAGCTCTAGAAGTAAAAACTAAAGCCCTTGATGCATGTAGTAGTATACGGAATTTACATGGATCTTATGGCCTTTTTCTAAAATGGAACATCAAACTGTCTATACAGACAGATTACTACAACATACAAGAAGGGCATTGCTTAAGTTTTTTACCTATTATTTTCTCTATGTGCTTACCATTAGTTACGGGGTCGACAAGAAACGTACATATATGTATACGGCTAAACAGAAACACGGACAATATCATTCTCTATACCTTTGATCCAGCAATTATAATTAACTATCATTTTCCCGCGGCTTCGCCCGCGTTGTTCCCGTTATTATCCCAAAGGAACTATTTACCGGGATATAATGTATCCTATGTTTCAATCCAGGACTTGGTCTATTTGCATGCCAAATTTCAGCTTGATCCATCCAGTTGTTACCCCGTTATAAGGTAACAAACATCCAAACATCCAAATATCCAAACATCCAAACATCTTCACAAACTTTCGCATTTATAATATTAGTGGGAAGTGGGATTATAGGGAATATAATTTTCCATTGATTTCTTTACGCTTTCCGAATTCCGGTTATCGTAACTGTCATGAATGCCTGTCGACATTGCATTACTGTTACTAAACGTTCCGTCATTACCTGTCAAATTGGAATGACATAAGCGTGTGCGCATTAATTTTGGTGTCACAAAGTCATCTGGGTCGATGTCACTGTCATACTATTATAACAGTTACAAGGGACAGCTCTGGCTTTAATAAGCAATATTAAAGCCAACGCTAATAACTAATAATTTAGTTTCAAATCTTTGCACCTACAACATTACATTACACACATTTTGTTGTTTATTTCAGAAAAAAAAAAATGTTTTTTTATGTCGGTTAACAATGAGAAACCATTATCATAACATTCCTTTACGTAATATCTGTTAAATATTATATGATAAAACCATGGGTTTAGTTTTTTGCACCACATTGCATTTTACGGATAAACCTCTAATGGATATTTTAGGACAGTGTAGATTGGCTGTCTCGGTCCATGCTGTTCAACCATAATACCTATACTATACACATACAATGACGACTAACTTTGACTTACGACCTGGATTCTTTATAGCAAGAGTGAATAGGTATCTCCTGAGCAAGCGTGCTTCATCAGGAGAGACCAAGCTCAAATGCAAATTAATTAACCTGGTCGACCAAGCTTTTCTCGGAGAAAAACACACGAACACTCGTGTTTTCCCAGTGTTAAGGCCATGCTAGATCGCTTGTGCACCCTCACCAACCCACACATAGCAAATTTCATCGAAATCGTTACAGCAGTTTCCGAGATCCCCGAAATAAATAAATATGCAAGCTTTGCTGGTTAAAGGTTATTTTAGATTAAGTACATAAAAAATAAAGTGTAAGAGTTGAGAGAACTATTGTATCTTGTTATTGTACCATGATTATAAAGTAAATAATGAGATTAGCGCGGCAACTAATTCATTTATTCCTTATGTATAATATTGATAGTTCACCGGTAATAGACTCAGTAGCCCGCCCCATCGCAACCGATGATAGAAATTACGCAAGCGAATATCGAAATAAAGTAGCAATTTTGTTGTCAATAGCGCCGTGCGAGAGAAACGATAGACATCGCGCCGCCGATCTTTATCGCTATCAATCATACTACCGTTACACGTAATATGAGCATTTTTGTACCTTATCAGTACTACTTAAGGTTTAGAATAACTTTAGAACTTTTTCGTAGGAAATTTGAGCGATTCTGTACCTTATTGCAATGGTCGAGAACCCAAAATTGCTTGTTGAATTGACACGGTATTAATAATGCATAATATAATGGTAATAAATGCATTTTAGATTTTAAAGGTTGTGAATGATGTGTTTTGTAATTGTTAAGAGTTTAATTAGGTCTCAAAAATGCTGATGTTATTATTCTGTATAACTTTTTAAGTTAATTGTAACGCAGATCCAGCTACAAATCAATGAAAACATTTATGACTTTCCACGGGTAAAGGTACCTTATGGCCGGAATTCAGTTATCCATATATGTATTAACAACCTGTAATTGATAAGCAGTAGATATCAGAAAGGTTCAACTTCCTGAGATGTGTAGTTATGGATATATATTTAGGTAGAATCTTATTGGTAAACGGAAAAATTCCATAAAATAGATCATATATTTAATTTAAAGCCGCTTTAATGGGTTTATAATTCACTAACAATATATATTAAAATAGGCAAACAAATGTTACATCGCATGTGTTGCGAAATAGCAATTAAGAAGCAATCTAAACTTTTTTTTTACAAAACGTTTAATATCTCTAAAACTAAAAACCGCCTTGTGGAACGTCACGTTAAAATTTGCAGATTTTTCCAAGTGATTGGACGATCGAGATAGTTCGTGCACAACTATCCATATCAGTATCAACTTTCGACGTAAAACAATTTATCACATTACACGTTCTGTTTCCTGCTAGTGATGCTATCGATCGATTATCGAGTGTTTGCGGTGAAATGTGACGGGAAAGGCTTTGTCGATTATACCATCGATGGCAGGAAAGTGATCCGGACGACATTCTCTGAGTTTCACAAGTAATAGCTGTGAGTCGGATGAATCTAAGAGAAGTATTGACTGTGGGAACGGTCAGGGAGGAGTGATTTCAGGGTTTTGGCGATGTCGAATTTGATACCTTGCAGATGAAAAGAGTAGAATTAGGGTAGTATTTATCTGCTCGTTGTGTAAAGACTTAACCCTGCTGGAATATTCATTACTTTGGTAAAAGTTAAACTTCATTTTTAGGGTTTCATACCCAAAGGTTCCAAAATTCGTAAGTAGATACGTGAATAGAAAAACGGTGCAAGTTAGGAAAACCGTTATATTTTTCCTGTAATATTTAGGATGATATTAATAATTGGTAATTATTACAGATTTTTCGGTTCAGTAACTTTGAAGGTAATGGGAAGGGAATGGTATTTTTTTGACCGTATTTCGTTCTAAATAAAAAAGTACATGATAAACAAAGAAAATAAAAATGGGTATGGAATCTACAAATTAAGCGCTTTCATTTGATATCCCACTTGATATAATAGCACTACTTTTAATTTTCAACATCCCATTTCAGCATTTTAAAAAAAAATAATAAAAAAGGTACAAGAATTTTTCTATGTCTAATAGGCTCGGGTTAGCGATGTTTATTACTATTCCAAATTTCTAATCGATAGCAGCAGTAGTTCCTGAGATATCTGGCCATGACAGATGGACAGATAGACAGACAGAGTCGCACCGTAAGGGTTCCTTTTTTACCATTTTAGCGCGGAACAATAAAGGTGTTTTTTTTTTTCTTGACTGTGGTACGGAACCCTTCGTGTGCGAATCCAACTCGCACTTGACCGTTTTTTATTTGTAACGAAAACTCACACGATTATTTAAATACTATTACAATAACCTTAACTAAAGACATCAAAACCCTGTAATACCTGCACTCCTGTTCAGAACAACGAGCCAAGGATCCAATATCCCAATATTGTTATGTTATACTATTTTCCATTATGTTGCAATTTGGTGCATCATATTATGTGAAATAGAAAAAAAGTGGTATATTTTAATCAATAGTGCCTTCTCCTAACACTGCGCAAATATAAATTAAATATTTTAAATAAAAAACAATGTTTGAACAACTTTTTGATAAACTCTCAACGTTTACCGAACCAACCCTGACCCCGATGTTACTGACAGCTGTTAAATTGTCACTGAATCGAACCCAGTGATATGTTAATTTAATGGGCACGCTTTCTAATATGGTAATAGACACCTGCTGATTCCCGGCTGATTGACGCATAATCACCTGGACCCAATGCCTGACTCCGGAATAACTTACTGTCCAAACATCAGTATGCAAAATAAATAACTGCAACAACTACAGTTAACTTGTATTAGAATGCCATGGATTTATATGCATACTAGAAGATAATCGACAGGTGATGCTGTTCACTTGCCAAAGAATAGAAAAGTGTATAGTGAAAATCTGCGTTTGTATTTAACAATGTCCATGTGAAGTTTCAGAGAGGTAAGGATAATTCCAGTAGGCTTATGATGCTACGCTTTGTCACGCGATAAATAAATGATAAAGCATCCGTCACGTTCTGACAAATAGTGTGTGAGAGTAACGGATGCTTTATCATTTATTTATCGCGTGACAAAGCGTAGCATCATACGCTTACAGGCCCCATATTTGCCCGAAAACCGTCGAATATGATTTTAGTAATACCTACTTTGGCACCCTAGCTCAGTTTGCCTTCATTCAGATAGTGAGGAACACACCAGCATTTTAGTCGGATTCGGTTTCTATCAGTGGCGTGGTGTAAAAGATATCCTTGGGCAAGCCGGTGTAGATTTGGCGTACATTTTCCTTAAGAGCTGTAGAATAAGGTGCTCAAATGCCTAATATTAGGCAAGCCGGTAGGAATCGAGTTCTTTGGACGCCACGCTACTGGTTTCTATAGATACAAGTCTATTCACAAGAGCTGGCGCGGATTTTGTATGCAGCCAGTGCTTATTTCATATTAAACCCGCGCCAGCTGTTATGAATCGACCTTATACCTACAATATGGGCTTAGAACATTAAAAGATCAAATTTAAAACACAGTTGTACAATTTATTGTACAACTATTAAATCATAATTATGCAATAAATATTTTAAATCCCAAGCGCATGTGTTTTGTTTAATTGTTTCAAACTTCACATGTACATAGTTTTAGTACAACGCCACATCGCAATAGGGAATATGCATGATATTTTTTATTTACTTTAATAAAAGCTCATTCATATAAAAAACAGTAGGAAAAAAATATTTTTCGAATAACTATAAAAATAACCAAGATATAACACAACAAAGATTTATCTCTATCTCTTTCTCGCAAAACAGAATATAGTATGGAGATTGTATGGCGGCCGTGTACTATGACGTCATAGTCCATATCGGATCTCTCTCTCTAATCGCTGTCTGATTAGTGCTTTAAAATGTTTATATCTTCCGTATTTCTCGGTCGATTTCAATTTTATTTTGACTGTATGTCATCTTTTTTACAGTATTTTCATATTTTGTTAAGAAATCTGTTAAAAAAAATTCATGCATATTCCGTATTCATACAAAAAGTAGCCATGTTAAAACAACAACACAAATGCAATGGGAAGTTTAACCTGAATGCATATTTCACTCTCAAATAACCTAGCACAAAGCGGACAATGCAAAATGCATTTCGCTTAAACAATAACTCCCATTTACACAAAGTGGTGGAACGGAAACCCAGGATACAACTTAAATTGGAGTAGGTTAAATTCGTTTCGTAGAATCAAGTTTTAAGCGAGAAATTATTTTTTGAAATGCGGTCATTTCCTTTTTTGATCGTCACCCCATTTTAATCGCGTACCGCTTTCGTCGTGCCACCCAGAATGGAGACCTTTTAATTAGCTTGTAATTTTTAGTCACATGCAAGTTTGTACCTACCAAATTTATGAACATTACCTACAAGCATTTTTCGGATATGATAAATGACAATGATACTTATCGCCATCATTTCCTAACACTTTTTTGGATGAATATTCCATAATTTTGAAAAGTTATAATGCATTTTTTGACATAACTATCGTCATTTTGTCTGAAACGTAAAATAAAATAAATAAAATAATTTATTTCTGCAAGTAGGCCCTCAAGGGCTCTTTTACATATCTGATTCTATTATTTTCTCTTCTTTTCTTTTGGCGCTTCGGGTAATAACCTTCTGGTGAGAACAGCGCCGGAAGCAACTTACCAGTTTCTCGTTTTAATCGTATCTTAATGATTATAAAACACCCCTAACTAAATTGGTACCGATACCGTTTAAAATTTTAAAGTGTTCACAAAATACTACGACATAAAAAAATACTTAAGACTAACAATAGTTATGACAAACAATCACTTATAACTTTATTGGAAACAAAGGGATCTCTGCGTTTTCGTATTTCTTCAGACTACCCATTTTTTCAACACGATCCCAGATTTGGGAGGTTAGGGACTGCCATCTAGCCTCCGTAACCCCTGCAATGCGGTTTATTATGTTACCTCAATGTGCAAGTTTCCTCATGACGTTTTCCCTCACCTTACGAACTTTGGTTACCACAGTCGTGTTCAAATAAGTTACGAAGACTCAAGGACCTTAAAATAAATAGCCGGACGGAGCCTCGCCAACAGATAACTGAAGCATTTGTAGTGGGCCGATTGCTTTGTACTTACGAGCCGTACGCACACATCAACAAGTTTTTTTCCTACTAGCGGCACCACTCACACATTGACCTGACCAACCAGCGTTAAAGAAATCTAGTTAACTGACTAGTTACTAAAAGTTCTATTTATTTTAAGGTCCTTGGGAAGACTCATTAATAAGTCGCGTCGGCTGGGATAAGAACCTAAGTCAAAGAAAACAAATCCCTTGTATTTATATTGTATATTTCGTTGTACATTAAAATTTAAACGTAAAGCTTAAATAATTGGTAACTTGACGAAATCGACTAATGTTAACCCTTAAATGCGTACCGTATCGTGCATTTTATTTCTGAAATGTCTCATGTGAAAACCAAATCCACGTCAATTTGAGATTTCGTCACCAGTTTGACAAGGTTTGAAATTGACGTTAAATTGATTTCTACTTGTGTCATTTCAGTAGTGACATTTTTGGTACCGTATGCATCTAAGGGTAAAATTAATTAGGCGGCTCTTTATAAACGTGTTCTATGCACAAAAAGAGTAACTGCGAGTTAATAACAAAGGTCTGCGATGCGCAGTGGCCGCGGATATAAATAGATATCAGAACACGCAGCCCGCATACTGTTCTGATAGCTCTAGTGACGTGCGATACTTATCGATAATACCTACTTAGGTGCTAAGTCATAAGTTTACCTGTTAAGAGCTTTGTAAGAGCTTCTCAGGTCGGTTCCTCTCGAGTCACAAGGTTATTTTCTGAACTGGTATTAAGCAGTCTGATATTCATAGGTGCGTTATGCTATGCCTGAATTAAAGAATAAAGAACTTTGACTTTTATTTTTCACATTAATCTAAAGTTAATTTCTAAAAGATTGCTCCTATTACCGTGCCATTAATTTTCCACTGGCATGATTGGACACCGGGATCCGCAACAGCAGTCTGATTTTTAGGTCTACGTCATGTAAATGTGTCAAAATGTTCATTAGGTGAATCAACATGGAATTGTCTGACAGTTTTTAACAATTAATTTTGTCTCTTCTTTTATATATTGCCGAAACAATGATGCGTATGATGTGTGGTAAATGTGCCATACTCACAAGAGTAAATATGGCACATTTACCACACATTATACGCACATTTGACATATTATTCGCTCATTTACCCATAAGTAATGTCGTAAAGACGTCAAAATAGAAAAATTACCATGCTTTTCTTCTGAAACGTAACCATACAAGATGACATTTCAGATTTTCAAGAGGAACTGCCTGTTCTTTTAAGCGTTCTTAATAAATAATCTTCTATGGTAGCCAAACTTCAGTGTGATAACTATAATATGTGATAAGTACTTAACATTTTGCAACGCTGCCCATATTTGTATACAAATAACATTAATCGATATCGATGCTAATTAAGGCATCCCTCGCCCTGCACAGTGGGAACAAACTGGTGGCTATAAGTAAAATAATCGGGCAGATAAAATTGTGAAATAATTATTGCGCTATGGCCTATGGTTGGCCGTGGAATTACGAAAGAGCTCGCTTCACGGGGTTTGTCTGTTTAAGCTATTTTTATGTAATCACTTGGTGATTGAAAGATTTAAAATTCGTTATTCGAAAGTGTCAATATTTATAAAGGGAAAAAAACAAGTAGGAAGATTGAAAATTAGATAAATTTATTTCAATCAAGTAATATTATAACATTATGAAAAAGGTAAAATGAAAATGACGAATAAGAATATTACCTGTACGTATTTCAAGGCCTACTAATTCAAAAATCATATTTGAAACTCTTTAATATTTACTTTCGCATTTAGTAAAAATATCACAAGTGATTTTCCCATTTTGGGCACAGGAACAATTGAAAAAGATCAAGACATGTGCAGTTATATTTACGAGTATGTATTTGATTATCCGCCTTTTTCTATGCGTCTAGGTTGAAACAAAATATCATGCAATATAATTCTTATGACGAATTCTAAATAGTTACAGGAAACAGAACAGTCAGAATACAAACCGTAAAATTTGTGCCTTAATTCTGAGATTAATGACTTCACTCGCCGGGTACAAATGGATTTAATTGCCCGATGTAATTTAGATCACTATCCAGATTAACTCAAATATTTGTACGGATCAGTACAGATATAATGCAGCTATTGATTAAATTTAACGACGAATAATGACAGCACTTGGACCCCCAGGCAGCGACTTCAATCTTGACTAGTGCAGAATATAGTAGTAGTTTAAGTTGCAACAAAGGAAGATGCAATTTACTTGAATTAAAGATATTGGGGCAATGTGAGACTAAAGTTGAAAAATAATAAAAGGAAAAATACGCGACAAACAGCTAAGTTATAATAAAATATAATTTAAAGAACTGCGTCATTGTCAGCCGATAGACGTCCATTGTTGGACATGGGACTTCCACAATGCCACCACCGGCTCTGCAAAGTCCGCATCCAGCGGACTCTTAAGACCAGCTCATAGTCCATCTTATCCTTGCTGCGTCTTTCTGTGTGTGGTCACCGCTCAAAGTTTCGTTGGCCACTGTAAATATCCCAACAATCTATTAAAAATGTTATGGAAACTGCTACAACATGATTAAAGTATGACGAAACCATAAACAAATCTTAAAATTTTATGATACTTTGTCTGTTTATTGAGACAATCATCCACCTTTGGAATAACTTGTCACAACATTATGAACGAAATTTTTATTTATTACTTACCCATGTTTACATTAAAATTTATAGTTTTTAACAATACCTCGTCGATGGTGTCTTCATAGCTCCGCGTTATGGACAGGCAGACGGGCGAATTACGGGCGATAACTAATAATAAAATTTATAACCTCTCCATTCCAATCAAGAACTGACATAGTCGGTAGTTTACTGACAGTATACACCTACCTTTGAAGACGCTTGAATGCCGTCGGAATCATAAATAATATCAAAGATCACTCAACAGAGTTTAAACACGGGGTACTGGCAGTTATGCCAGCTGCTGGCGTGCATTAAAATTTTAGAACCTCTCCTAGTATTTTTGGAACATTTACATATATATAACAATTAATATACAATAGAATCAAAGTAACACAATAGAAAATTCCGATGAAAAGTTAAGTAGAGCTTAGCCCGAAATAATCATTGCAAATCAAAAATAATCTTCGTGAATCGTGAAAAATTAAACTTTATTTAATCAATGATATCATTTCCATGCACATCCTTTAAAAGGTTAAATAGAAGCCTTTAAGATAACCATTTTCTCTCGAATCTCTACCTTTTCATTGTTTCTGATACCATACAAGTGATCAGACCACTAACGTCACGCTCCTCTATGTCTTGGCTTCAATCTTTCCGTACTGCTACTATTCTGTGTAGTGTATTGTATGTATAGTTTAATTGAATGCACCGGTGCCCCTTTGGTTGTAAGAGAGTAAAAGTGGTTTATAGCCGTTTTGTTAATGATTTATCACTTTAATACGACATATTTGTTTAACAGTTCAAGCATTCTTTAAATCTGATATTGATGAGTCCTTTCTCTCATTGTAAAAGGTAAAGTGCGTTTGTTGTATGTGATAAGTACCTATGTATAGTATGTATAGTCGCGGAATGAAAAGGTTCGTCACTTTAAAACCTTAAGAGCCTTAATCACACTTGCGATGTGCGGGCGATTTAGAAGCGAAGTTCCGTACAAATGTCGCTCGCGGCGAACTCGCCGTGAGTTCGCCGCGCCTAGTTTTGTATGGAAACTCGCCCGCAAATCGCTAGTGTGATAAGGCTCTAACTCATTAACGTGTCGAAAAGTGACGAACCTTTTCATTCTGTGGCTGTACAGTCACGTCTAAAAATATGCATACGTTTCGATACTTATGTCTGTTTGAATAAGATTCAAAGCCGCGTAAATATTTTTAACTGTGTGTGTGCGCATACAAAATCAGAAATAAGGAGTTAGCTCCACTACTATATCACTACCTATATCATTAACTTTAAAAAAACATCGTTACTAAATCACTTACTCTAAAGTAACATTAGTTACTTTAGAGTTAGCGATAGCGTTTTTTATAGGCTATCAAAAGCTTCTATGAAATTGAAAACGCTCGCATGTCTCACGCGTGTGATACTCCGAAGACTTAAGAAAGGCTCTCCAGTTTAAAATATGTAAATCAAATCCTTCGTGAGATTAGCGATTAACTAGATGTTCTAAGCGTTTATTCTATCTTATAATGTGAGTACCTACCAGTGGCGTGGCGTCAAATATATTCTTAGTTAAGCCGGAGAAGATTTGGACTACTTTTCAGGGAGCAGTAGATACTCCGGCCATATGCTTTAGAATAGGCAAGCCGGTTGGAATCGGGTTCTATGGGTGCCACGCCACTGGTAAATAAATAAATATTAGGGGACAATCTTACACAAATCGAACTAGTCCCATAGTAAGCTCAATAAGGCTTGTGTTATGGATACCAGACGACGATATATTTAATAGATACAAATACTTAAATACATAGAAAACATCCATGACTCAGGACCAAATATTCGTGCTCATCACACAAATAAATGCCCTTACGGGATTCGAACCCAGGACCTCGTGCTTCGTAGGCAGGGGCACTATCAACTAAGCTAATGCGGTGCGGACTGGTGAGGTGAGTACACAAGTTGCCTTTGTCTCCTATTCGCTACCGGAAGGCTGCAGCCGAAATTATAATGTAATTGTCAATTTCCTATGCACGTCTACTTATACTTAAGAAATGTGGGCGCGTCGGCCGTTTTTTGCCAAATCCATTGTGACCACTTAACCGATGTTAGAAAATCGATTCTAACTGTATTTTCAATAGAAATTAATAGAAAGTTTCGTAAAAACTAGGCAGGAATACTTTTTTACGATTCTGTTAAGTGTACACGATCAATTTCTTGTACCTTCTAAAGACCTTGCAAAAGATTCCATAGAAAGCTGCAGAGAGTGGCCGAATGGTTGTAGAAGTATTACTTAAATAATTTTTCGTTACCCTAAGCCGTAAGTGGCATTTTCTACCCGCTGTGCGGCAAGTAAATACCACTTCTTGGCCAAGGAAAGACGTAAAATTGTGGACACCACGGGCGATAATTAGTAAAGCCTTAGATCGCCCTTTTTAATTTATGGTCGTTATCAAACACGGCGTGTAATATGTTACTGTATAAAATCATTCAAAGATGACCAACGATTAAAATCTGCAGGGAAAGCAGTTAAATTAGTAACAGGCAACAATACATTTTTCACACCTCCTATTCAGAAAAAAGTATTTTGCTCCCTCATAAGAGGGATCAAAGTAGCACTTTTCTGTTCAAGGGCAACAGGGTATTTTTAGTTTGAACCCACTTAGAATATGCCATACCATAGACTTAAATTACACACCGAGGGCGGTATAATAAGGAATGGCCTAGATCACAGGTGTTTGCGGTCCGAGCCGCAGGCGAGGGCCATAAATATAATATGGAAGTGGTATTTTCGTCTCGTCCGTAAAAAATAATAATCGTTTTATAAAATAATAATAGACTATACATTTGACAATTTAACATTTAATTTTTAATAATAATGTGTGATGCTCTTTGAGTAACTATATATTTCGTTATTTTGGTACCTAGGTAGCGTTTGTATTTGAATTTTCCTCATAGTCGGTGTGAAAAGCAGTATGTGTCACTCGGTAGCAAAATTATTTTCACCTCGGGCGTTAACACTTGAATCCCTCACTACGCTCCGGATTATACTTTAGAATCCCTCGCTACGCTCGGGATTCTATTGTATAATCCTTCGCTTCGTTCAGGATTCAATATACGCCCTCGCCGTAAATACATCATTTTGCTCCCTTGTGACACAATCTACTATTTCACACCTCCTATTCAGAAAAAAGTATTTTGATCCCTCATAAGAGGGATCAAAGTGATACTTTTCTGTTCAAGGACTACCTACAGGGTATTTTTAGTTTGAACCTGCTTAGAATATGCCATTGCCTTACCATACATTATAGACTCTACATATTGACTCTACATATCAACTCTACATATCGACTCTACATTATTGACTCTACATATAGATTCTACATATCGACTCTACATATCAACTCTACATATCGACTCTACATATCGACTCTACATATCGACTCTCCATATCGACTCTACATTATCGACTCTACATTATCGACTCTACATTATTGACTCTACATATCGACTCTAAATATCAACTCTACATATCAACTCTACATATCGACTCTCCATATCGACTCTCCATATCGACTCTACATTATCGACTCTACATATCGACTCTACATATCGACTCTACATTATTGACTCTACATATCGACTCTAAATATCAACTCTACATATCGACTCTACATATCGACTCTCCATATCGACTCTCCATATCGACTCTACATTATCGACTCTACATATCGACTCTACATATCGATTCTACATATCGACTCTACATATCGACTCGACATATCGACTCTCCATATCGACTCTACATTATCGACTCTACATTATTGCTCTACATATCGACTCTACATATCAACTCTACATATCGACTCTCCATATCGACTCTACATTGACTCTACATATCGACTCTACATAAAGTCGATAATAAGGAATGGCCCAGACTACAGGTGTTTGGGGTCCGAGCCGCAGGCGAGGGCCATAAATATAATATGGAAGTGGTAAATTCGTCCCGTCCGTAAAAAGTAATAAACGTTTTATAAAATAATAAGGAACTGTAAATTTAACAATTTCACATTTCATTTTATTAAAAATGTGTGATGCTCTTTGACTAACTATATATTTCGTTTTCGTTATTTTGGTAGGTATCGTTTGTATTTAAATTTTCCTCATAGTCGGTGTGAAAAGCAGTATGTGTCACAAGGTAGCAAAATTATTTTCACCACGGGCGTTAACACTTGAATCCCTCACTACGCTCCGGATTCTACTTTAGAATCCCTCGCTACGCTCGGGATTCAATTGTAGAATCCGTCGCTTCGTTCAGGATTCAATGTACGCCCTCGCCGTAAATATATCATTTTGCTCCCTTGTGACACAATCTACTATTAAACTTACACCTTACACCAAGGTTACATATTTACGTTCGCATTTATATCGGTGACCTTTAATTTTTTTTTCCACTGACTTGCCTATTATTTAACCGTGGAGGAACACATTTTATAGATCTAATAATAGGCAAGTCGGTGGAAATCGAGTTCTGTTGATACCCCCCCCGGTACTGACTTGGTTTAACTTTACATCTCAAAACTTTTTTGTTGTAGGAGAACTGCGTTGCGAGACTTGCATCGTTTTACATGTAATGTTTTTGATGGGATATATTTAACAGCACCCGTATAGTTTAATTATAGTAACATGAATATAATTTGCTTACACGTGGATCTCGTATCCGAGCCTCTAATAGAGTCGATCGAAATATCATTACGATATGTGTGGGACAAGCGATAAGAAAAATGCATTGGCATTCATTATTTTTCAGGACAGCCATAAGTGAGATCAAAAGATGAATCGCAAATAAAATCAAATTATTTATTTTTGCAGGGGCTCTTTTACAGAATATTGTCAGCCAAGATTCTTATGTACAAAATTGGTACTAAACGGGTTATTTTCTTCTGAATGACAGCTACACTCATTTTCCTGTCTTCATTTCCTGTGACTCAAAGAGCTTTTATTGAATTAACATATCTTTATGACTTTCAATTAGCTACAGTAGACTAACCACAAATAATTTTTCACCAGCATTATACGCACACACGTGTGGAATATATAAATGTTGTACATAGAGTCATATCGCTCAACCAATGTCACCGCCTTGTTCAAAAATCGCTCTTCGCCTATAACATGTAACGATCGCATACATGTATATGCGTATGGTCCCTGTATTACACCGAGTCATTTCCTGTAACTCAATATACGCTGTCGCAAATTGAATCATATAGTTTCTAATTGATATTGATTATTTACATATTACTTGATAATCAACATGGAAGCCTAGTAATTAATAGCTACGTTTCATTGTTTATCCTCAAGGACTACAGCCACCAAACGTCACTTGAAGCAAAATAATGACCCAAGTTGCAGATGTGCGTGGCACGAACAGTAAGGGAAGGAATTATACAGTGTGTAAGTCAAATACGGGCGAATCTCTTAACGGTGGTTAGTATAGGACAACGTGAAGGTAATTAGATAACATTTACTTAAAGTTGCAACAATAATTTTGTCCATACAAAATAATTCAGCCCGCAATGTAATGCAAACACACTCACGTTAAACGCTCGTTGACAGTTACGTTGACATTTCGGTACCGCCGTACCGCAACCATGTTTACAGTACATTGCTGCTGAGAAATTTAAAAAAAAATAATTATGGGGTCGTAATGAACTGCAACTTAAAAAAACCTTTTGCTTCATGATTACACTAATGAATACTATGTCCGATTTAATTTATCGCCCGTATTAGACTTACACGCTGTATACTTAAAAAATATATGATCTGCGGATTTTTTATTATTACCTGTAGTAAGTAAAGTAAGTCTTCGGCTGGCCAGGAAGAAGTATTTTCTCTCCATATATAGCGGCGGTAAATGCTGCTACAATCCGGTGCGACGGAAAGACAGACTTAAACAGAAATGAAACGAAATGATCATTTCATTTCTCTCTAAGCAACCAAGTATCCCGTCTTATGTCTCCGGTTTACAATGGGCATTATTTTGTATGCCACCAATTAAGTCCACAAATTAGTGTAACGCAGAGCCCACACGCCCCATTAACTGTGGGACCGTACAAATGTATGAGCGGTGCAGCTGCTTGCATCTGTGCTCGTTGCTTAGGGTTAGCAACCGATTCTTGAAGTCAACTTCTAAAACAACAACATTTCGTGTCAACTTCTTAAGCTACAAAAAAACCGACTTCAAACATTAAATCACTACGACACTGCCGAATGCACAATCGATATACTATAAAAATACTAAAATACTCGTAGTTATACATGTGTCTATAGCATTTGAAGAGTTTCCTGGACTTTTCCAAGATATCAGCATCAGATCGTGACCCAGTTGTAACAAGAGCAATCAAAAGAAGATTTTGCCAAATCGGCCCAGCTATCTTTGATTAAACGAGGAACATACATATTACATACGTACATATATTGAAAAAAAAATATTTTGGTGAAACGCGAACGTCCTGTAAAGTTGATTAAAATTTAAGACAACAAGTAAATAAGGGCAAATTCTTGCGGAGCTACGAGTGTCCAACGCACAGTCATGTAGCAACCAATATTTGCAACTGTTCTCTACAGTTTTAAATCACTTCACGGGCTGTGCACAGAGCGTTGTTTAGCGGTGTACTTAGTTTCCTTGCTAGCCCTGGAAGCAGTAAAGCGTATAATCACGTACGCTCGGCCACGCCGAATGATGATCACGAACAATGGCCGCCGCAACTTACGCAGAGACAGCTAGCGGTCGATTTACGGCGGGTATTTAATTTATCCTAATGATTAGTAATAGTGGAAATTGAAGACCATAGTGTATTTTAAGTACCTAAATGATGAAGATGTATTGGTATAGCAGTGGCGTGGCGTTCAAAGAACTCGATTCCTACCGGCTTGCCTAATATCAGGCATTTGACCACCTTTTTCTACAGCTCTTAAGGAAAATGAACGCCAAATCTGCACCGGCTTGCATCAAAAATGCCTGTCCGTAATTGTTAAAGTTTATTTTTTGGACTGAAATATATAACTAACGTACGTGTCATTAAAGACCTAAGTAGGGATACAAGTTTATTTAAAATTAAATTACGTTTTATTCTGTTTCTACTTGAATCTAATAGAATAAAACGTATCGATAGCAGTGGTTGCAGGCCCAATTACACTTCCAATTTTGTTCTCGAGCTAACCTATTCCAGTCCATATGTATTTGTAAGCCCATATGATTCATTTTCGTTAATTTATAACCAATAAAATCTGTTACTCATAAAATGTATTCAAATAAAGTTTAGCAGTTATTACACAAAATAGGCGCATATGAAACGTAGAGTTGCGGAATACTAGCCCGCGTTAACCTACATCTAGCAGTTAGTATTCAAGTGGATTGCCTGTTTTACTCTACCGCGGGGTCCGATTGTCGTGCGCTTACGCTGCTTTGTCCGTCGTAATTACTCCAAGCAGTAGCCGATGGTAATAACCATTGGAGTAATGCTCAATTTGACAAATTGTACGAACTCTATTGTATTATGCCACTGTTCCGAGGCCCCATTTGGTGTGAGGAAATGGTAACTTTTGTATAACTATTTTAGCTTGCATTTTGGCAGTTTGGAGTGATATATGATACAGAACCTCTCCGTGAAAGTAAATAAAATACATGACGATTGCATGCTATTAAACTACGACAGTCGTAAACTCATCGGTAAAGTAGAAAAAATAGCTTACTTAAATCGATGAGTCTTTTCAACTTATATGGCCTCTTAAGTTAGGTACTTAGGCAGCAGACGAATACTAGCACTAGAAAGCTTACCAACTTTCTAGTGCTAGTATTCCAGGAGACAAAATATGGGTAAGTAGGTACTTAGACATAGAATCCACGGACACAAACAACTTTATCACATAATTTTTCGCCAGACGTTACGACGTCGCATGTTACGTACTTTTTTCTTTGCTTGACAGAGCTCAGGTTTTCTGCCATAAAAAAATGACAATCCTATCAAATATTTGTAACGTTACTTTGGAAATTGTAAATGTATTGTATGCCACGTTTTTATCTTTAGCATTCAATTGTAACTGATACCCCGATAGAGAATACCAACAAAACGATTACCGACAAAAACCGTTGGGCCCATTACTATTCACAGAACCAGTTCAAAAAAACAGGTGTCAAAGCATCAATAATGCATCAGTCGTGATTCAAATTATACTTAACAGTATGCCGTCTCTACCTAACGTTTGAGAAAGAAGAGGAACAGTGATAAACATGTGTTTTGAGCAAAGGTCCAGAATTTGGTGTTCCCGTTAGACGGTGGGTCTACTGTACTACGAACAAATATGTACAATATAGAAGGAACATAACTGTCATGGAAAATGAATTCATTAGAAAATACAGAAATTTACATAGATGCTGTTCGACAGGTGTACCCGCTACAGCCGTGTATCTATCTCACATCTATAACGAACTAGCATTTTCCCGCGGCTTATTCGCCCGCGTTGTTCCCCTTATTTTCCCAAAGGAACTCTTTACCGGGATATAAAGTATCCTATGTTTCAATCCAGGAAATGGTCTACTTACATGCCAAATTTCAGCTTGATCCATCCAGTTGCTATCCCGTTATTAGGTAACAAACATCCAAACATCTTCACAAACTTTCACATTTATAATATTAGTGGGATGGGATATACTTCCATTTTTGTTATTGAAAAGTATTTTTTTATAGTTCGGTAATGTATTTTTTTGCCTTACATACACAGTAAAGATTTACACTGTTTCATGGCTTCGCCAGACTGCAGAACAGTTTTTTGGCGAACAGAACACTCGTCGTTACTCCTGTTTTTCTTCTTACTCGTTGATTTGCGTCTGAGCTTCGTCTTCCTAGTGAAAGGTTTACCTCTTGCCTTAAGTAGGTCGTTGTTAAGTCAAAGTAAACACAGACCAATTAAATAATAAATACAAACATGTATGGTTTTGAGAACCCTCCTATTTGTACCTACTCTTTTTGCATTTAGTACACTTAGAATTCAAAGGGGAGCAGAAGATTATTTAAAACGCTTGAATTTGTCAACGTCCAAATACGTTAGCGACACACGTGTTCATTGCAATTCCAAACACGTTGTCACCGTGTCTCCTGCAGTAGTAAACCATTCATAATGTAGTAGCTTTGAGTGAACAGCGGGCGATGACGCTAAAGAAGTCCATGTTTAAAATATATTAGTATCCTTTTTCACTGCCTATTTTGACGTCGAAAACATCGTTCCAGGAAGACATGTCAAACATGGTGTAATTTAGGGATATGACGAATTGACAAAAATATGTTTCTCAGTCTGTACACGGTATACAAGTCCAGTTCATACCCTGTAGTCATTTGTTTTGTTCTAACCTATTAACGTTAATAACGTTCAAGTTAATGTTAATAAAAAAAAGATTATTAAACACTAGTGGACCCTTTCGCAACGTCGTACGCGGAGGTAAGATAATCTGAATAATATCGTTTTTTTCCAACGCTGTAGTCGGGTAAACAGTATTCAATGAGTTATCCGAGGTCATAATCTACTTGCGTACCAAATTTAATTGAAATCTTAGGTAGACTTACTACGATTTTATTACATATGTATATATAGATAGTTTAATACTATCAATACCATAGGAAACACTTAACTGGGTCCATACAGTTAACTGGACCCCGGAGGTAGGTAGAATATATGTATTAACTAATTGTAATGTAAATTGTAATAGGAGCAGTAACATTGAAGGTTTCGTCTCAATGTAGGTAATGGGCGGAAAACGAGCCGACGACTCATTAAACTAAAAAACCGGCCAAGTGCGAGTCAGATTCGCGCACGCAGGGTTCCGTACAACCGTCGAGCAAAAATCACCAAAAAGTACGTTTCTTATATGGGGAACCCCTTTCATTTTGAATTTTATTTTGTTTTTATTATTTCTTGTTATAGCGGCAATAGAAATACACATTTTGTGAAAATTTCAATTCTCTACCTATTACGGTTCAAAAGGTAACCCAGTAACAGACGGGCAAACGGATAGACGGACAGCAGAGTCTTATGATAGGGTTCCGTTGCTACCCTTCGGGTACGGAATTATTAAGCGACTCTACTCTGTTCGAAATTCGAAATAACAAAGTTACAAATATGTCGCTCTCCTGTAAAACAATATTTGACTAGGCGGGATAGCACTCTAAAAACTTCGAGTTTTAGAGAGACCTATAATTACGTAATATATGCATATACAACAGTTCTCTGACTAAGCTACTTGCTGACAGACAACTGACTGCCTATACCACCTTGGATAGCAGGATTTTTGAAATACCATTTTTCTTTAGACAACAAGTGACATAGACGAACTGACTAATAACCACATTTTTACTAAAAAAAACCCAACCGCGGTGCACTTTGAAACTGCATAAAATCCGCCATTTTGTTTATTTTAACGAACTTCATACCCAGTGACACTCGCGCCATCAAGACGAATCTAATGATGTATCATTTAGCAAAATCGGATGTGCCGTTGAGTAGTTACGAGCGGACACAGGAACGGACATACATACAGGTCAAACACATAACCCTCCTTTGGGCTTCGCCGCAGTCGGTTAAAAATACCTTTATTTTTTCAATATTCAACACATAATGGGTTGTGATTGTGAGTGAAAGAGAAGAGAGTGTTGGGGGTGAAAGTTTGTATAAATAAAGCGGCATTTAGTATTTATATGTACAAATTTCTTAGTGTTATTTCCCTTCAATAATACTATGTATGTTTGGTTTCAGGTAAGAGATCCTATTGTACCGCTGGGTTTCGTCCAATTGTATTACTACGACCGGGCAGACAGCTCGGCAAAGGTAATTAAAGCTTCCACAGGTATTCAATAAAAGCAATATTCATTACAGATGAAAATTTAGTCAGTTAAAATTGAATCAAGCTTTGAAAACGGGGTTCTTTCATGCTATAAAATTTAAATAATATAAATTATTATTATTTTTATTGACTAACTAAATAGTTTACTAGACTTAAGGCGGGCCCTCATTTGGTTCGTTCAACTCTCAGACTCTAAGGATCGTCACAGAAAGGCATTTTTCTCGCGCGAATACACTTGCTAAAAGGAAATTCTCGGTGGCAAAATCTATCATGAAACTACAAATAAAATACGTATATTACTTAGTGCATGAAATAGAGTCATTTGTGTAAGTGAGCGTGTTATAATCAATTTTATAATCGCTGTCACTGATTAACTATCTTTAGTGGGATTTATTGGATATGCCGTAAAAAGCGAAAGGCAATCAGTCTTTATGGCGTTTTCTAGCTTCCCGTGTCAGGGGAAAGGAACATGTTTTGAACAGCGGGTCCATTTTATCCAACAAACGCTGTGAAGAGACCAGTTAAAGATCATTTTTACGACGATTTTTTGTTTGTGCTTAATTATAAATATTCCCATAGAAGTGATTATAATATTTACACAATATTGTTATGCTTCTGCGACTTGTTTTAAATAATGTTTCAAAATTGTATTGTAGGTAGGTATTTGTACATGATATTTTTGAAACATGTAATGTGTATTGTGTTAGTTACACCGCCCACAAGCTATCTGATTTGTCCTAAGGTTAACTGGTAGAGAATGCCTTCTGGCATTAAGTTCGCCTTTTGTACGATAAGTTTCCTTTCGTGCAATAAAGTTAAAATAAATAAAATCTGACTTAAGATGCTAATACTTTAGAAAATAGCATAAATGTAACCGAATAACTCCTTTGAATATGAATTAAGGAGAATTAATGGAGACTTACTTATCTAAACTATTTCATCATTATTCACTAGCTGGGGCTGCTATATTTATTGTTAGAATAAATGTATAATTTTCAATCGTTGTTATGACAATACATGATTAAAACTCGTAAACATAGAATGACATGGTAAATCATCAGTTGCGTTTGCGTGTGTTTGTCTATAGACTTCGCTGTTCTAATTTACAATAAATAAGCTACGATTTCCATTTCCCTGCAACCACGTCAAATTGATTTTATGATGACCACACTTCTGATTGCTAGCGGTCTTGCAGTCGGAAATTACAAGTACTTATTTATTTCAATTTTTACTAGTGCTTAGAGAGAAAGTTGAGATTAAATAAGATATCCGCTCGTAAATAGGGATATAGAATTATTGGGAAGCTTATAAGACATCTTTTTCCCCATACCTATAACAATCAATATCAGAAGTTCCTTGAACGTTTTATAAACTTTAAAACTAGTGGTAAATCCTACTTATCATTGTTTAGTTACCAAGGGAAAGTGATGATACATTTACATTATTATTTGCAATATGTACTTTGTGGGTTCCGAGGCAAGAAATTCCATATTTGAGCGTCTCTAAAATAGTTTAGTACATCAAATATCAGATCCTTAATATATTTTTCTTAATTATTTTTAGGGTCAGTATTAGTTTATTTCTTTAATAGTATAATGGGCAAAATAGAACAGATAAAAAGACTTAAACCTAGACATATATTGAGGTTAATAAAAGAATAAAAAATAAACTTAATTTATTCCTATTTATTTATCAATACTTTTGATGATTATTCCTTATGGGTTGATGTTATGTTGGTTCATTTCGATGAATAGGATAAGATATTTTAAATAGAATCCTTATTATGAAAAATAAGCAATAATAATTATTGTTTATTAATTATGATAAAAAACTAAGCGAGTTAACGGCTTTTGTGATATTTGACATGGCCATATAAATGTTTGTACAAACTTTTTCAGAAATGGGTCATTTGTAGGAATTATCTATTTTTTAATATTTAATCTGTGCCATCTGGATCTATAGTAGCTTCGTAGCATCCGTACACATTGTGCATCAGAACTTTCTGTTTTCTATTATTTAACACTCCGCTTAAAGTGAAAATTTTACGACTTGAAATTTCTTAGCCATAGAAGAGAGTCGCTTCATTGTTAGTGTCAACCATTCATATTCTTGTTGTCAGTTGCAGTTATTTTAATTGCGAAATTATGTAACATAAACTGAAGGTTATCCTAAAAATAAACTAAAAAGGTTTTACTATTTTTCATTCTTATTTAATTTATGCCACACCTGGCCATAAAGTGGCTTTTTCCTCACGCTGCGCGTACGGAAAAAGCCGCTTTCTGGCCAACTGTAGACATAAAATGATGTACACAACACGGGAAGTAATAAAGAAAGCCCTCGATCGCATATTTAAGTCACTCGCTTGCAGCTCGGCCCGCAAACATCTGCGATCTCGGCCTTTCTTTATATTACCACCCTAGGTGTGTAATGTAATATTTGAAAAAAATAGTAACAATATTATACATATATTATGTGTATTGTAAGTCATTAAGAGTGTGAAATTTAATGGATTGAAGTAGAGCTAATGTTATATTACAATCATTTTGGAAAAAACCTTTTTTTTTTTTTTTTTTTTTTTAAATTTAAACCTGACAAACTCACAACCCACTTCCGAGCATTGTGATTGTCGGGCCGGGTGGTTGGCCGTTGCGGTCACTGGGCTCGAACCAGGTCGCTGGCCAGACCACCCAAGGGCGTCCGACCGTGTGCCTTACACACGGCCGACACGCACATCGGGCTGGGTATGTGCCGGGGGGTGCCTGGAGTCGAACCAGGTCACCGGTCCCGGCTTACCACGATAAGAGTCGGGCTAGGTGGGGGAAAAATCCTAAAATAACAAATCCCTAATGGAAGGTTGTAAGTGTAAACAAAAGAAACAAGTACCTAGTGAAGAGGAAAAAGGCTTTTACCCATTTTTGGTAGTACGGTAGAAAAGTAACGAGGACCCTGGGCATCTCTTTTGCTTTCTTTTAATATAATATGTACTTACAGTCAGCGTCACATCGGTCATCATACGCTTAATTGGAGTACCTAATGGACATTGCTTTTACCGCCTGTCCCTTACCGCAATTGGGTCTACGGTCGACGATATAATATGTACTATAGAAGCTCGACATTATATTCGTACGTATAATTTCGTAACGGCTAAATAATCTTTAGACATTATATTTGTATTGCTGCCTCTAACCAAATTTTACTATTTAAATAATCAAAACGAACTTCCAAATTTCCGTTGCAAACTTTTTGAACACTTTACTACTTTAAGTCAAAGCCGGATAAAATAATACTATGTTCTATAAGAATTATATTCAAAACGTGATGAGTCACAAAAAAATTAAAAATTGAGTTTATGATGCCAGTTTATGGTCAATCGTGAATTGAATGTAATCTAATTTACAGATTCTTGTAAAAGGATTATTAGGGATCCGTATCAAAATGGTAAACAAGGAACCCTTATGGTGCGACTCTGTCTGTCTGTCCGTCTGTCACAGCCAGATATCTCAGAAACTACTGCTGCTATCGATTTGAAATTTGAAATAGTATTAAAATAAGCTAACCCAAACCTCTTGGATGTAAAAAAAATCTTGTAACTGTGTTAAAGGGGTCCGTAATGGGACTTTGAAAATTGAAAGTAGGGCTATTATATCGAGTGGGATATGAAATGAAAGAGCTTGATTTGTAGATTAAAACTACGTTTTTATTTTTTTTCTTAAATAAATATTTTTGATTTAAGACGAAAAACGTTAAAACAGTATAATTATTTTAAATTGCAAACTTAACTACAAGAATACACATTTAAAATATTTCATCTAAATATTCGCGGGAAAAATGTATACTGAAAAAGTTTTTGGAAAGGAAATTGAAAATTTTTCATTCTGTTATTCTATTTTTTGCCTCATAACTATCTGGCCTCGCTTTCGCTCGGCCATCTATATGTACTCGGCCGGCAACCCCTTACTTCCCGGCCTCTGTAGTAATTTACTATTTATCTACTAACTACGTGTACATGGGTAAAGATTAAAACGTAACGTACGTATAGATTTTGCTAAAAGCTCATGCAACTTTATATCGCCTATTCCCTTCTTTTTGTAAAACAAAATCCAATGAATCAAATTGAATGGAATTGAACCTTTGCGAGCCCTTCTTGAATTAGAATCCACCCTCTTCATTTGTATGTATTGACTTGTTGCTAGCTAGACCCTATAAATGTGGGTGGGTAACCTCACACCACGCTTATTAGGGATCCCTATTCAGGATTCTGCATAACGATTTACCTTTTAAAAATAACGTCCTCCCATCTCACACTGCTTCGAATTATTCGTTTTTATTTTAATTTTCCTGTTATTTATCGTTGCTATTTTATATTACATGGTCTATTGAATTATTTTGTCTTGACTATTTTTTATGGTTTTGTATAATATCTTCAAAATAATCAAGCCACATTGTTTCACTAATTAAAGCAATATCTAATATTTCATATTTGGCTTGACCCGGCAAATTTGTATCAAGTTTGGTACTTTACTTTCCCGAGATTATTTAATACTTGTATAATAAAATTTAATCTTGGTTTTATAACGCAGTCAGGAGGTTGGAACAGCTGAGGATTATCATAAAATATTTTTCTTTCTTGTTACGGTAATACCCGATTAGATCGTTTTTGATGCCAATTTTAGCCATTGGAGTGACACCGCCTACAAAGCTCCCTATGAAACTATGACATTTTGCCGTTCTGGAGTTTTCAGTTTCAGTTATTTTGAAATTTTGTCGTATCTGTGATTTGGTATTTGAACCAAATGTACATTTCAATATTTAAGCGTTGTGAACAGGTGACGTTTTAGTTCAAATAAATCATGATGACATTTGTTCATTTTAGAAATGAGACAATTAGATATTTACGTATTATGACCCTATGGCACTTTGAAATTTAATGAAATTAGTGATTTTGGCATTATGCAAATTAGGTGGCATAAGCCCTACTCAAAAAATTAGTCCACTAATGTTAATATTTTTTTATACAGAACCTACGGTGCAATAAATTTAACATCTATCATGGTTTTTCATTTTACCTACTCCCGCAGGGATTACAGTCACATTACGTTTTATCTCTCAGAATATTTAAAAGATTACCAGCGAGACTTAGGGACGCCCAGAGGTAGATTAAAATCTTAACAAAAAACCACGGTACCAGTGCAGTTAGGACCCGGGTTACGGTCCTTTTTCTATGAGAAAAGCAGCCCAAATTAGTTAGTTCTTGACTCACGCAACCGCATATGTAATATGGCGTTTCTGCTATATTAGTACTATGTTGATTCGTCCCTTTTCTTAATACTATATCAATAAATTATTATATCGCCGTAAGTTATTGTCAAGCTTTTGTGACAAGATAATTCTCTTGTAATGGCTGTCTATGTTTAACCACGCTTACGACTGTACCCAATTATACAACCCAAAATTCATTAGTTTGAGTATCCACCAAAGCTGAGTGAAGTAGGGGTGCGATGTGTAATGAAAAAACCGGCTAAATGCGAATCGGATTTGCACATGATTGGTTCCGTACCAATGTCAAGGAAAAAAGACCAAAAATTAAGTTTTTTGTATGGGGAGCCCCTTTTATTTCATATTTTATTTCGTTTTTATTATTTGTTGTTATAGCGGCAATAGAAATACATATTCTGTGAAAATTTTAAGTCTCTACATATTACTGTTCAAAAGATGCAGCCCGGTCACAGACGGACAGACAGTCAGCGGAATCATGGGGTTCCATCGGCACCCTTTGGGTACGGAACCTGGAAGTCGGAAAAAACTAGTTGATGTGTGCGCGCGGCTCGTAAGTACACGCAGCCGGCTTACTAGAAATGGCTTCAGTTCTCTGTTGGCGATGCTATGTCCGTGGTCGGGACGTAAAAATTAAGTAATGTACGCGATTTAATCCGTTTAAGTCATCCTGATAAGTATCTTTCACTGTCCGCCTAGTGTCTCTTTTGTCGATTTAGTACTGCCACCTTGTTCCTACGTTCGCTATTCGGCGGGGATGCGAGCTACGGTCATGCACATGATTAAGAATACAGGATGCATTCGAAACCTATCAAGAAATGTTTGGTTATTTACAACGTAATTGATCTGTTATTAGCTCAATATACTTAAATCTCACGAAAGATTTCAAAATAAATTAACATCTTCATACATTTATATTAACATTCTTCTGTTATTAATCTTAACCTCCCTTAACCCAATCGGCTAAGTGCATTCACCCGATGCATAACACATGAGTGCACAAGGAAACAGTCGGACGGATACGGCTGATATCAGGTGTCGATCTAAGAAAGGATTGACTGACAATGTTGGAATAATAAACTGTTTGATACACGCATAATGTGCGTTTAAGATAAATCAACGGATGTAACAATATAAGTTTACCTACAAATATAATTCAATTTGTTGCCAATATTCGTCAGACTTTTGAAATGCTCATAGATTAAGACTACCTTTTTCTACGATTTAAGGCCAGTCTTGATGTTTTTTCGACCCCGTAGTTCAAGACCATTGCAGTTGATCTGTATTTTATTTATTTTTCACTAGCAGTTACCCGCGGCTTCGCCCGCGTTGTTTCCGTTACTGTCCCAAGGGAACTACACTCACGAACGATGAATTCGGGTCGGTGAAATACCTTCCGTCTAAATGCGAACGAACTGTCCGTCAATCACAGCCAGATATCTCAGGAACTACTTACTGCTGCTATCGATTTGAAATTGGGAACAGTATTACAAATCGCTAACTTGAGCCTATTGGACATTAAAAAAAATCTTATAGCTTTTTTACTTTTTTTAAAGAGGGACAAAATGGGATGTGAAAAATTAAAAGTAGGGCTATTATATCAAGTGGGGTATTAAATAAAAGGGCTTAAAAATTGTACATTCCAAAACTGTTCTTTTTTTAATAAACCTGTAGTTTTTGATGTATGATGATAAACGTTCAAAAATCACATTTTTCTGTCCAGAATATATCAATATCGTCCTGAATATTACAGGAAAACTGTAATGGTTTTCCAAACTTGCATCGTTTTTTTAGAAATTCGAAAAAATCGTAACACAAACTTATTTGCTACTACTAAACTAACCGCGACCTACTTATGGGGACAACAGTTTTTCAATAGCAAAGTTAAGATTGTCTCACCATATAAATAACTCAAGAAAAACTTTCGGAACCACTCACGTAAGCATCTACTTACGAGTTTGTACGGAACCCTCGGTGCGCTAGTCCGACTCGCACAAGACCGGTTTTTTTAGTGGCAAGGGAAGTTGAAAAAATAGTGCACTGGTTGCGAATTCAAAAATGTAAACCGGGAATTTGTATAGGTACCTCGCGGTTTCCACCGTGGGTTCCAGAATTGCTACCCACGTCACGCCGCTGCCCGATGAAATGTCTCTTACACTGAACTTTATTTAATTCAATTTGGACACATCTGCGACGCCGGTACCGTAGTTTCCAGAACACAAATCGCTTTAGAAACTCGCTCGACTTAAGCGATTTTTAAACTAATTTCAACTGGTGTAATAAATCATACGGAATTTACACTAGTTAACTAAAGTTCACTGTTTTATACGTAGATAGTTATTCACTAGGCCCATTGTATTGTTATGGTTACAGTTTGAGGGAAACGTATTATGTCTAATTTAAACTGCTAAATCTCTTGAGGTGTTTCTGGATCTGGGGTACTTTAAGAGTCGAGTAAAAAGGGCTCCCAAAGATTGGCAACGCATAAGTAACATCTCTGCTGTTGCAGATATTCATGGGCGATGATGACTGCTTTCCATCAGGCAGCTCGTCTGTCTGTTGGCCACTTATTACATAAAAAAAAAACTATGCAATGGACGCTTTCAAAATATCTTCATTCAGGTCAGGTATACTCCTCATCCCCACTTGGTTCTAGTGTCCAAGATGCCCAAAGTTTACCGGAGTGATTTCGAGGTTTACTGCAGTAGTCTAACAAATACCCGACCCATAATAATAGATCTTGGAATAGGCTAGACGACTAAAAAAACTGTTTAGACCGTCTGTTACATTATTAAAAAATATTGTACACGTATTTTTTCTTTTGTTTGACATACAAAAACTGACGAGGATAGAGTGCTTAGAAGTTTCTAAGTGACGTCAAGCCCCCGCTCCAGAAGTTTGATGATCTATAAGTTTGTCGATTTTTAATATTTTGATAAACCAATAATACGTGTCCCATATTTTTCCTTAATCTAAGTGACGGACTAAATAGAATTACATATTTTCAACCCAGTCGTCATCCCCATTTACGCTGGACAGGCTGCAAAATATGAGAAAGCATAGTAGCAGATATTATTTGAGCAACTCGGCATCACGTCCAAAAAGGCGGGATTAAGGCACGTAATGAAATTTCACGCGTTTTAAGCACGCTACAGTAAAATAACAATTTCGGAATTGTAAATATTTTTTATTCGAGAATTTTTGAATAAACACCTGTATCTCCAATTCAAAAGGTAGATTTTCTGAGAATTAATTAGTTGAATTCATGTCTACTTTAGTGATGAAAAATTTAGCAGATGCTTTTCATTTATTCCGGTATTCGATTTTTAAATTATGGATGTCATTTTCATAATGTAACCATGTGAAATAATGAAGTCGCAATCTTACATGTGAGAAGGGCTTAACGAAATTTGTATTTAGAGTGCGACTACGCTAAGTTTGCAGAGGTCAAAAAAACCCGGTCAAGTACGAGTCGGACTCGTGCACGGAGGGTTCCGTACAAACTCATAAGTAAAGATACGTGAATAGTTCAAGAAAAACTGTATGGCGGTTAGTTTAGTAGGAGCAAATAAGTACGTGTTACGATTTTTGCAAATTTCTAAAAAAAGGGTGCAATTTAGGAAAACTGTTATATTTTTCGTGTAATATTTAGGATTGTATTAATAATTGGTAATTATTACAGATTTTTCTGTTCAGTAACTTCGAAGATAATAGGAGGGAATGATATGTTTTTGAATATTTTTGGTCATAAACCAAAACATTACGACGACGATTAATTAGTCTTGATACTTGGCAAATATCTTTCCGCTTAATAAGTATATAATGTGTCTACATACCTACTGAAGTAAATATTCTTGCACAAAGTGATCTCGTTCCAACCAAATTAAGCAAGGCCTGTATATATGTACATAATGTATAAATATAATGGCCCGGATATTTATTTCAGTAGGTATATAAGCCGCCCATTATAATAAATGGAAGAATTATTGCTAATTATCAAGATCAAATAATCTTCTTGCTGTAGTTTAACAATGGTGCCATATATATTTTTTTGAATAAATCCTATTTTCGACCGCTGCAGACTTAGCGTAGACGCACAATAGCATAATTCGACTCAAACCAACAATAGAACGTTCATAAAAGCTTGGATTATTCATGTTATTATGTAATAAGTATCTAACCAGATATGATTACGGATAATTTATAAGCATTACCATACTAAGCCAATCCCGATATAAATTAAACAATAAATTAGTTACTAAGCCCTCTAAAAGGTTTTGCAACGGATCGTGACCCAAGAGCACCCACGGTTCATTGTCTAAATACGTATTGCGAAACTTATTATACAGATTATTTCCTCAGTTCTTAACTCTCAACTATATATTATAGAAATCACACCTTTAACTACATTATAATAAAGTTTAAATTCGAACTTACCCGAAACATTGTCAAGACTTTGCGTAAGTTATTCGTCAATTTGGTGTATTGTGATTGCTTTTATGGTTTTCATTAGGATTCTGTATTGCCTAATACGTAAATGACTTTTGACCCTAAAAATAGTATCGATTATGGTGTGGTGACTTTCTCTAGGCTAAAGCGTACAGTCAGCATTGGATATCGGACAAATCATCAAAAGTAAGTGGAGTCTTAATAATTATAATTTTCGACTCATTATTTACTTATACTACTTTTTACTGACTGGCAATAGAAACTTTAATTAAAATGTTAATTGTCATTCACAACACTTAAGGGGTCATCCATATATTGCGTTATACGCATGGGGGAGGGGAAATTTGATAGCCTATGTTAAAAGAACCCTAATATAGGTACTACTTTCAAAAATAATAGTAATATTATCCCTGACTACCAGTGTCCCGTACTGAGAAGTGATACTTATCACTCGCATATTATTTTATTCAGACTTATGCATCCCTACATTATTTGATCATTATTCCAGCAGGATAACTTCCACCTAATTTCATACGTATTCTCCGTTATGGCTTGCTTGAAAAACCCCCTATGTAACCGCGAAGATAACTACTTATTTACATCACAACATTAGACAACATCGACCGGAGTAATATGCCTCCCGTTATCTAAAAAGCTCGTGAGAAAAACTACAATAAACCAAAGCAATGGCGACGCGAAACAAAAGGAATGCAAACAAAAAAGGCAATAGAACGTAACGGTTGCCCCCGCGCATCGAGATCTGTGCGCCGGCCGCTTGCGCAATTTGGTGCACCTTCTGTTTTTATAATGATTTTTTACCGTAGTTATAAATACCTTTGCATTGTACTATAAATACCATCTTGTGTTGTTGCGTTCAATCTGTAACTGGAGGCGTTTTCATCATAGTAGTTCAAGTTAATGTGACAGCATAACATGCAAATGAATTTGAGTGTAGAATTTATGGACAGCATATTAAAATCCTAAAAGTTCTGACATTTACAAGAAGGACTACATATTTTAGTCAGAAACTAAAATCATCATCAGCATCGTTATTTCACGAGACTTCCATTGCTGTACATAGGTCTTTCACAAAGACTTTCACCAGGAACGGTTGCGATAATGCGAAAAATAAATAGGATCAATTAAAGTCTAAAAATTTGGAGACCGTAATTCCGGACAAATCCGAACAGAGAGGCAACCTTACTAATGCTCTTTCCAACCCTTTCAGCCCTCCCTAATATGACGACCCTTCTAAACATCACCTGTCTATTGTAACCGGAAGTGGATTACGATGAGTAATTACGCCGCAGCGGAAGCGGCCATCCATCATGGCGGCTTATTTACAAAATGGCGGAAGTGCCGACTCATGTCCTGTATCTGAATTAACCATGGATATTGCGATCGAAGTGAAGACATTATTGACAAATGAAATCATCTGACACGTACGTTTACGAAATAAAGCTGCAACCACACCGCTGCTGTAAACATAGTGACGTGCCAGAGTGCCAGTGCAAACTAGTGCCTAAAATACGTAGTATTCATACTATCCATGCGTATTTTGAGCACGATTCAAAAACGTGACGCACGTGTCACGTCAATGCGTTTACGGTGCGTCAGTGTCTTTTGAGCCTCTCTCTACCTCGATTTATATTTCTGTGGAACAAACGGTTTTGAATGGAATCATAAACAACAAGGGGCTGGATAATGCAAATTTATTATTTCCTGGTATTATAAGGGTTCTTTATTAAAATTCAATTTGGTGATTGTGATATTATTGTTTGAAGTGTTTGTCATGCCCTCAAATTGTCGTTTTGTTTGAAGGGTATCTGAATAAAAATGGATGAAGACTCTTAAAAATGATGAAAGACATTTTTATTCATGTACGTCTTTCTTGTGTATTTGTTTTATTTAATTGCATAAGATTACTATAATGAAACTAAGTATAACAATAAACACGTATAAAATAATAAGTTTTCTGGAAACTTTAATTACGGTGATTAACGATGCGATAAAACGGGGTTAAAAAGGAGTTCGTATTGATGACAATGACGGTTATTGTATATTGTCACGTATGACGTTGACAGCTCATTTGCCTACAGTTTCGTAACAAATGAATATCAAAGCGAACCCGGCAGGTGTGGGATGCGCGCGCGTACGTTCGCCGCTGTTGATCGATCGGTCTTCACGTGTACCGACAATACATGTGGAATGCACGACCAGTTCACTGATTTAGTCAGAAAACACAATTATTCGACGCGATATGCAAGTTTCCTTAAGGTAATACTTAACCTTCAGCAAGAGGTCAATGGTTAATATCAAATTCTGTGGGTCCAGTGAAAGAGGGTACAAGCATGCATTTCAGCTTCAAGCGAAGTATCTCTTTCTAACAAAACTGACGTTCAGATTCGACTACCGGACAGAACGCACCGAATCCGACCGTCTCTCTCTAACGCATAACGCGTGCGCTTTCTGATCGCTGGCTAAGTTCCTCCGGAGGGGCAAAATTTGGTAATAGGCGCCGCGCGGCTAAATCGCGGAGTGAGCCACTCCTGGTACCTCCACATGTACCCTAAGTGCAAAAGAGATCGTGTCTAACAATAGAATTGTAACTTTTTTTACCTAGTTCATATGTAACTTGTACTAATTTTCACTAGACCCAGAGATTTATGTGTCGTACATAAATTCCGAAGAAAATACAAAGTTTCACATACTCCTTTGAATTTCTTCGGTCCTCAACTCGCACTGGGCCAATAAGGGAACTACAGCGCATACACTCTCATCTAAGCTCTCTTAGATTAGTCTTGACTCCTACGTCATCTCCACAACTAAGACTAAGAGTAAGTAGTCTTGTGCCCAGCAGTAGGACATAAATATATAGGAGATGACGTACGAGTCGTCAACATCAGCAGGATCTTGATGTGCTGTCGTTGTACAATGTAACATGGTATTGTGGAAATCTACGTCGTACAACGTAAAAAATCACGCCACGATGTCGTGTCGTAGCACGATGTATGAAAAATCTTGTTGATTTAATTTTGAATCTTGTTAGATTGTCGTTAAGTAGTTTTAGGATTGACATGTTTCCATGACACAGCGTCGCATCCTCAACGACGTCGCATCCTGCCACGTTGTGTCATGATTTTTTGCCTGGCTCGTTGATTTCCATGATAGTGCCATTGTGGTCTGGCCTTTAGAGATAAATAAATAGACGAATCGAAACCGTTTAAGTTTTTTTTTTTAACAATCGTAATGTTTATAATCTACACTGAACCTATCGCTTCTAAGTCATCTGTCTCCAATTGTATTAGCTGACTTCCTTCACACGGTATATGATAAAACAAAACCGAACACTGAAAGCAATAAAACAATGTATACCTAATTTTCACAAACTAATATCTTACTCCATCCTAAAATAGCCAAATAATCCTTGCAACAATAACCTAAGACATACATTCCAGTAAAACGAAAAATCGAATAAGAAATGGAGAAAGTTTACCTTCTACATAACGGAAGCGAATCATAAAGCATCACTATCGGAAGAGCGGTAGTGCCCTTACACTTCAAACATCAAAGAACCCGAATTAGATCACTGGCAACCCACAAAAGACGTTCCAAAGATGCCTGTAACCGTTTAAAAATAAAGTCGAGATTCGAATGCCTTTCGAAATTTAAAAATGGAATCTAATTCGAATTAACCAAGCTACATTTTCTGCTGATAAAAAGAATAATAGAACTTAATGTATTGGAATAGGATTTAGAATGAAGTACTTGGTATTTCTGGAACTAATTTAATTTGGTAATGAAGGTTTGTGAGTTATTTTTTAGTGTCAGTGGAGTGATAAGGTGAGGTCAAAGTGCCAAGTTCTCTGTTACTTAACTGATGGAATCGTGGTGATAACAGTACGTTAACGCCTGATTTTAACTCAAGTTATTAGGTTAGTATGCTGCTTTATTTTTTAGCCGTTAAATTGTTATGGTTGAGTGCGAAGAAATCTCAATATTATTATACTGATATCTCTCAACACATACAAAAGTCTCCACAACATTGATAAATCTCAATTTACACATGTTTGCTGACAGACTCCATCATAAGCTGTGACGTCACAAACTCAATTCAAACACGTGACGTCACGAGCGTAAAATGTCACCACGAATGAATCAACTCGTATTAACCAATTTGTCTCAAATTTACCGGCAAAGTGACATACAGGCTGCCCTACATCCAAAAGGTCGGGCAGTACCTTAGAATTTGAATATGTGTTACGTCCTTATGGCCCCAGTGTATGTATGTAATGAATGTTCTACATATATCATGTCGTGTATGTAATTTCTGCCTATGTTTTAACCTTGTTGTGAATTAGGTGCTAAAAATCAACGACAACGTTGGTAGAATAACTTATTTTTCAAAACTGTCTTTATGCCATATGTTAAGAACTAATGTTTATGTGTGTGAATTATAATAATCTAATAATTTAATGTAATAAATTCCTTGATTATACGTCTGTTATGTATGCATTGATAAAGAGGTATGGAAGAAGAAGACATGCTGCACCGACCTCAAATGAATAGCTTCAATGCATACATAAATGGGACAAGGGCAACCAAATGATAATGACGACGTATGTATGCATTGAAGCTCGAAGGAAGAAACTAGATGTCAAAAATATAAATGAAAAAGAATTATACAGGAATGGATAATTTACGTAGCATAAAATCCAATATCCACTGACTCAAAAACGTTCCAGGAAAAAACTAACGTAACGGTTAATTTAATAAACAGAAACCTTTTCACAGAATTCTCATTTGACTCTCATTCAAAACCAATTAAGAAGCTAACTTTAAAATAGCCTGTTAATTTAATTCGGAATCAATGAAGCTTAATAATCCAGTGTGCAGTACTTACATGAAATATCATAAAAACCTGTATCGTGAGAATTGGGTCCCAAGTACTGGACAATAATTATTGAGTGTCGAATGCGTTTTATAATTGACACCTTCCGATTTGACGCAAGCGATGAGATATCCGCGATTTTTACCCACGGCGACGAACGGAAGGGTGGCTCTTTGGGGTAGAAGTTGTTTGTGTGTGTGTGTGTATGTATGTCTATTACCATTTTTCTGGAAATTACTGGACTTATTTTGATACGGTTTTTTTCTTTGAAAGATGACTCCCCGAAAGTGTTATTAGCTAGATTTCATCGAAATCGGTTAGGCCGTTTATGACATATAGATTTTTACGAGTCAGGGTTCTTTTATATATTTAAAAAAGTTTATTCAAAATAAGACGCTCTATTGACCTCTTAAATTATTGACAGAATCACATATTCACAGTGACCATAACTCAGTATTTTATCTACAAATGGGTAAAATGCACTGGCAATTAAGACGACCGCTTTAGCTTAGTTGGTAGTGACCCTGCCTACGAAGCAAGAGGTCCTGGGTTCGAATCCCGGTAAGGGCATTTATTTGTGTGATGAGCACGAATATTTGTTCCTGAGTCATGGATGTTTTCTATGTATTTAAGTATTTGTATGTATGTATCTATTAAATATATCGTCGTCTAGTATCCATAACACAAGCCTTATTGAGCTTACTATGGGGCTAGTTCGATTTGTGTAAGACCCCTTGTCCCCTTATATTTATTAATTTTGGTTCTCTGTGATTTGAAACTAATTTGGCACATTTATAACAATAACAGTAGGTATTTTAACTAAGACCTAGTACTAAAACTATCTATTAATTTGGAAACTGAATTTGCTTTCAGTTTTCTTAAATACAGGTAGATTCAAATAAGTAGGTATTGGCTAACGAATCTTTTTAAGAGAAATACCCTCTATAGAAAATAAATATCATTGGTCCATTCTTAGGTATTATGATTAATAAATTCCGCTTTTTAACTGTAACTTGATCACCACCAAAACGTGAGAAGGTACCTGATTCTCGTATAGAAAAGATATAAATAGTTTAATGAAACACTCTGAAGATAAGCTTGAAGCTGGTTTCCGTTGCTTATAAAATGTTAATATGAAAGTAATTAAAATTACAGCAACACTCGTTATTTTAAAGCTACTTGACAGTTACTTCTCGTTATTTTTTTGATATAGGTAGCTAATATACAAGAACAAGATATGCACGTATGTATATAGGTTTAAGAGCCGATTGCTGATAGGATGTAAAAAGTATTTGAACAACGCAGGACAAAAGGAAGGACCTGGTTAAGATTGCCGTAAGCCGATGCCGAGAAAATGCGATCATTGGTCGTGGAAGTCCCGACCTGTAATATTTATCCTTAGTACTATCATTAACATTTCTTCACTGTAGATTTACTGTGAGTCTTCATTATTGTTACTTACAACTGTTTTGGAAAAATAAGCTAAAGTGGCAGGAATGCTATTCTTCGTAGACTTTAGCGAGCTGATTGACACCTTCTTCGAGACTCTGGTTTATCTGTTTTATCTGTTTAAACAAATAAACTCATAAATGACCTTTCCATCTCAAACGCACGCCCAAATAAAATTATTTTTATCTTAATTATCTTAATGTGCAAGTATTTTATATCACATCGTTCTCCATAACACAATCTCTCGTTTAAACGTTCCCTTGCGCCAATGAAGATTAATCTTTAATTTATTTAGTTTGATAAGCCCGTGGCCCGAATAGCCGTAATGTCCATCAATAAACAGTATCTCTGAAGAAAACATTAAATGAAAGATGTTAGATAATGCAATTTAACTGTATGCGCACACTGCCGAGTATTGCCCACTGAGAAAATACCTGTGCTCAGAAAAGGGACGCCCTTTGTTCGATTATACTAGTGTAAGTGATGTAAATATGTATACATATTTTTTACATAGTTTACCTTAATTTTCAAACCCCATTCCAAGTACTAGCAGTAGGAGTAACAAAGTATAATTTTACACATTCTTGCTGTAAATTAGTAATATATAACACCTTTAAAATTGATATTAAAAAGTGGGCATTCGGCGCCTTTTAAATGCGTTTCGTAGCGAGCGATGTCTACTCTATTTTTTTTCTCCTTAAAAATAAATAGAGTCAGCGCTACGAAACGCGCATCGACGTCGCGTTTAAAAGGCGCCGTGTGCAGATGCCCTTAATGTTATCCCACTTGCTCTCCTGTACGTACGCAGTGGACATCAGACATCAGAGACTAGACATCCCAGAATTAAAATAATTAGTCGGCAAGCTTCATTCGTATCACGATCAGCCCGAATAAACGCATTCTGGGCAAGTCGACACTTAACTGATGACATCCGAACATTATTCAACCACCACAATAGTTATTGCTTTTCACAGAGACTTTCATAGAAAGCATGAGAGTTTATTTTTGCTTGCTTCAGCTGTTCTGCTATTTCCCTGAATTTGTTTTTGTGGTTACGGAGTGAACTGTAAGGTAAAGGGAAAAAATGTATGCATCTGGTACGATTCAATTCTATACTTGATTATTGCTTCTTAACTTTGATTCTCATTGTGATCTTATTTAAATAACAACTTGTTTTTAATATCTGTTTAATTGACTCTAGCAACTTTGATGAAATTTGGTTAGAGCCTTGCTTTCGATTTTGGCTTATAGGATTCTATGTATTGGATTATTTTTTGCGGTTTATCGCGCAGGGATTAATGATAACGGCTTAAGAAGTCATATAATGTTAAATTTAGGTACAATATCTTTTAACATTCTTACCATACTTATTACATTATTTTCCTACTACATATACACGTATATAAAAGCACGTAAGTACGTACCCTCTGTCAACATCTTCCTGCCCTTATCCCACTTTACGTGGGGTCGGCACAACGTATTTTTTCCTTCCATTCTTCTCTATCATTCGTCATCTCAGCACTCACTCCTTTCTTTCTCATGTCTTCCTTCACACAATCCATCCATCGCTCTCTCCGTCCCTCGACATTCATCCCCGACGTACGTACAGTCAGGGAAGTTTTCACATGACCAGTTTCAAAACTATTTCGCTTGCAAGCTCATCTTAAGCAGACCCGCCCCTCAATGAGCCAACCAATCAGGAAAAGACACGTTTTTTAAAACCATCTGTTTTTAATTACCACAAATGTTTCGACGGTCCGTCTATTGATTTTGACGGTCCGTCTATTGATTTTGACTCAACTCTGCGAGTTGAATCTTCGAAGTCATTGTGATTTTTTTAGGATTCCGTACCCAAAGAGTACCAACGCTATTACCTACTGTGCCTCCGTTGTCCAACCACCATACTAGGCAGATACTTGAATATTTCACAGAATGTGTATTTCTGTTGCCGTTGTAACAGAAAATAATAAAATCAGAATAAATTTTATAATTAAATCAGACCCCTCATACTTACAATAAACGTGGTTTTCGGCGTATTTTGCTCGACGGTGGTACGGAACCCTTTGTGTGCGAATCCGACTCTCACTTGACGCATTTTTTTTTGCTGTGTGAACTACCCTTGTCGTGTGGTCTTTGAATCGCGCAATGCCGCTTTAAGTAAGCGAACCCAGCAGCAGGATAATTGCTTTTAGTCGCCTCGGGTAAAAAATATCCTATGTCTTAACCGGGGTAATACTCGTAATGAACGCATGTTTTTGCGTGATACGAGCACAAACGGTTTTGCGACGACTTTATTGTATGAATTGATTAATCATTTCATAATAATAAAACCTAGAGTCTATTAATATATTTATCCCACACCTGGCCATAAAGTGGCTTTTTCCGCACACTGCGCGTACGGAAAAAGCCGCTTTCTGGCAAAGTGTAGACATAAAATCGAAAAAGTAGTTACAATCACTTTAGCCAAATTATTTGTATAATACTTGTAATTATTCTCGAAATACATTACTATAGGTTGATAATAAAAACAAAACCAGTTGTCAAAAGCAGATCGTTCTTTAGCGATAAGACCACTTGTTATTTTTTGCCACTGCTTACATTCCATTGAGTTGAGATATGCAATTTAAACTACGTGGACTGGGGTTACTCTGATTCACGGGGTAACATTGATCATCGATTTTTAAACCCAAATACCTACCTTTGATTTTGAACACGTTTATTAAGTATTTTTATTGAGGTAGCCTACCTTAATAATAAATTGTTCTGAATGCATTCAAAAACTTCGTATAGTTGAAAAATCGTTGATCAATGTTACCCCCTGAATCAGAGTTACCCCAGTCTACCGTATACGTAAGTTACTTTGCTCAGAATGAAATATCTGTTGAAATCGAATCGAAGTTTGAGACAAAAGCAGGGTCTCGGGGTCCTTTTTTGTGACATTTTTTGTCGTTTTCTTTGTTATAGAACCCTCGGTGTGTCGTAACATTTGCTTTAAGAAAAAAATTGGCTTCTTGAACCATCATTGGTCAGTAGAGACTCAGTAGCCGCACGCAAAAGTGACCCTTAAGGTGGTCATGTGAAAACTTCCCTGACTGTACGTACGTCCCCTCCGTGACCGATGCAATTGAAACCGTAGCCTTAATTCCCATAATCTCTCAAGTAATAATTTCCATTAAAAAGGCCCGTTTAAGTTTAACAACCGCAAAGCTGTGATAACACCTATTAAGTCACATAACAAACAGTAACACGAAACTACTAACAAAAAGTTAATAAAGGCCAGGAAATTAAATAAGGGTTGAAAATTAAATAAACCCCGCCACAGACAAAGTTGACAATAGGCCAGGCCACAATGGTTTCGTAATAATATGCTGTTGTCATGATGAGGCGTACTTTTTTGCCTTTCGGTCGTGAACACAGAAATATATCGGAGGTAGAAGGAAAAAGTGTATACACCTCGCGTGCTAAAAAGAAGTGACGGTGACCTACTTTGCCCGTCGTCAACTTCAGTTTCCGTCAATATTATCAGATTTTAGTATCTGTTAATAATGGTACCTAGAATTAATTGTTCAAATACCACCAAATGAAATGTAAAATTTACGTTTTCCATCGCTAAATTACACTTTTGGCGTCAAACGCCAAGCGAAAAACGTTACACGCTTGGTTTTCGTTGGATACAAATCGACGAACTATTTGTTTGTATCTCGATATAATTTCTGTGGTCGTGAAGGTGTGGAATTTAATACCAAACGGTGTACATTAGAATTATACATACCTACTTAAATTTTGTTGAGCAAATATTATTTATTTATTTTAAAGAACATACAGCTGCAAAGATTTACAGGTCTTAACCTAATAGTGTGGAATTATCTTAAACTAAATTATATATTTGAGTTAGGTATGACTAATCTTTTTTTCTTTTTTTTATGTAAAGTTAGAGAACTTTGCAAAATTTTTGAACATATAAATAAATTGTACCTGGATGATCCAGCTTTGCTCGAAGGAAAACACCTGAAAACAGCAAAACACACGTTTTTCCAGGGATAAGACCAAACTAAAAAGCCCCACTTACCAAATTTTATCAAAAACGCAAGAGCCGTTTCCGAGGTGTTCGAAATAAATAAGGATCGTTCGTTTAAAGGTATTAGATATAAGTACACTTTGTTATTTTGTAAAACGCATGCGTTATACATTTGATAGTATTATCAAAGATATTATAATACAACTTCATAATTTATTTTTCGAATATGAGCGAAGATTAAAACATTCTCAGTATTTATAATAATTCCACCGGCCGATAGTACAGACACATTCAGCAGCCATTACTCTAAAATTTATATGTTTTGGTCAATTCAGTAATTACTTTGGACAAATTCCGTTTTATGTCCCGTTCCGTTTAGATCTTTTTCTTTTCTTAAATCTGTCCCGCATCTATGAAATAGAATTCAAGTTTAAAAGTTGGAAACTGAACAACCCTTAAATTTTTAAATTAAATAACCCTTCTCAACAATTCTCGTCTCCACGTTATGATTATGTTAAACGAACAATACCTTCCTTTATTTAAGAAAAGATAATATCTCTGTAATAGCGTAACAATTATGAGGGCAGATGAAAGTTAAAGGGTCTCTGATAGAAAAGATGGAATCATGGTGTTTTGTGTTTGATGTATGGTTTAATTTTTAAATTACTTTATAATAACTTAATTCTATTAAATATCAGTGGAATTTAAATGAGGACAAGGATGATAGAAAATGAAGTCCTTTTCACACGTTCAACTTCCACGTAACTTTTGTTATTTTAAATGGTTTTAGTAAAGATAATACTTGATAGGTTTTTCTCTAGCTAGAGTGTATTAATTGCTTTTGTTTTTTACAAATGTGTATTTTTGTTACAGGTACTTAACCACGTCTGATGGAGAATAGTGTATTTGGTGGAGACTGCTTCAAAATAAATATTATACACCGTATATACCTACCTACGTTTTCGGACACTACGCTACTGAAAACTACGATAATATGGAAAACAGTTACACTTTATTGCACACCCCAAAACAATAAGATACAAAGATCAAAGTAACAATTATAGTAGAGGCAAAAAAATGTAAAAACGTGTAGTATGTATGTGCACACGATTTAGTCGTTTACTATAAAGTATTGCATATCTAATACTCTCAATATTGTGGAAATTATCAAAGCCGCTCATTCCATCATTTATTCATAATTGTATTTAAGTATTAAAACTGTAAGATCTTCGTAAAGTAGCACTAACCTATAAAAATTATCATCATTTTACCACGAGACTAAATAATAAAACGTTCAGTCGAATCTCTATAAAACCTGACTAAGCAACCTTGACTCGAATAAATAACGTTAATCGCACCCTTACAATCGTTGCGTATAAGATTAAAAACATAATACCCCCATAAAAACGCTACGAACTCAAAAGACAATACAAACTTCACATCCAAATTCCTACTTTATTTCCTTCCAACAAAGTTGAGATTTGCCTGCCTCGATTTGAAGGCTACACAAAAGCCGCTTACTCGTCGACAAATACTTTTCATAGAGCTACTGACATATTTTTATTTCATCAAAATTTCCTTAAGTCTTGGAGGGAATCATTCACAATGGTTGGTTTCAATACAGGGTGTATTAATATGGAATGATAAAAGTTACGAAATAATTTTTCGACGCGTAAATAATTTTTAACGGCATACTTTTGGTGAATTGTACTTTAGCGTTATCAATTGCAGAGATAAAGGAGCTGAAACTTAGGTCAAGTCATCTACTCAGGTATCAGTGTCATCATCAATCTCTAATCATTAGTAGGACATGATCATGTTCTTATGATTATCTGATGCCGCTGCGCTTATTTAGCAAAGTTTTTATCTCCAAAATAAATTCTTATTTGCAGTGAATGAAATACATACATAGGTATGTTACCATCAGGATAGGTTTCTCCCAAAAACTAACTGCAGGATAACTTAATCAGAATGGACGAACCAATAAAACAACCTTCTGGCTATACCAATTCTAATTTGCGTGAGTCTTCCGCGTATATACTTATTCGATATCGATTGCCTAAGGCTTGTCAACACGCGAAACCACAATCTAGACAAGAATATGGTTATTGGGCCAATCGAAACAATTTGGCTCGGACAGGCCCATACACATTCAATTCCTAAAGGTCCCCGGATTTATGCCAGGGCGTTCCTTTTAGCTCTTATCTTTAACTGCCGTAACATTGTAAGACTTAGCAAAGAACTATCTTTCGCATAAAAGACAATAGGCGATACCATTATCTTTTACAAAATTTCAATAGCATCTTTATCACATAATTTGCCATTCATCATCATTACACATAGAAGTCAGGTTGGTTGGTTCTAATTTGTCTTTCCTGTTCTTGATAGTTAGGGGAATAGAAGTATTAACGACCAACATAACTGACACAGGCAAAAACTACGTCGTTGGGATATGCAAATTAACTCAAAAAGTTAAAAAAATGTTTCTAATGTCCTAAATTCAGATTTTCTTGTTTTTCAGTCTGTGTATAACATTACAGTACAATCCAATACAATATTCTTTATTGGAGACCAAAACACAGAGCATAAGAAACTTAAATCTTAAACTGCGTATGAAATGGTAAGCAGCAGCTGATTTTACCGCTAATAAGCGATCTTTCCGGAAAACCTTAGGATACCGCCGTTGATGCAAAATAAAAACATAAATGAGTAGATACTGCACAAAGAGATGAAAGACAAATTAATAACAAAGACAAATAAATAAATAGTGTATAAAAAAATCCTCTCACAATATACTTCTACATTATGACCCGCTTTCATTACACTGATTGTTTCTGCCAGTTAGTGTTTATCGGATTCATTACACCCTAATGAACTCCAATTGCTAACATTTCGAATCCATCGCCAAATTAACATTTCCTTTAACCTTTTGTGTGTGCCTCGACTGTTCAACCTTCACAACTCCTTGGATTTATTTTAGGTTTTCCCTGAACTGATTTTCCTTATTTTCTTTGACCCGGTAATAATGTGATATTCAACCTTTCTATGGTCTTGTAATTGGAATGAATAACTAAAGTTCAATATTATCTAGAAAAATCAAAGTACGACAATTTTTTAGGGTTCCGTACCAAAATGGTAAAAAAGGAACCCTTATGGTGCGACTCTGTCTGTCTGTCCGTCTGTCCGTCTGTCACAGCCAGATATCTCAGGAAATACTGCTGCTATCGATTTGAAATTTGGAATAGTATTAAAAATGGCTAACCCAAGCCAAAAATCTTGTAACTTTTTTACTTTTATTTTAAAGGCGTCCGTTATGGGACTTTGAAAATTGAAAGTATGGCTATTATATCAAGTGGGGTATCAAATGAAAGGGAAAAACCATTTATTTTTTTTCTTGCATAAGTAGTTTTTGATTTATAACAAAAAACGTAAAAAAAATACCATTCCCCCTATTGTCTTCGAAGTTACTGAACAGAAAAATCTGTAATAATTACCAATTATTAATGGCATCCCAAATATTACAGGAAAAATATAACGGTTTTCGTAACTTGCACCGTTTATTAGAAATTTGCAAAAATCGTAACACATAATTATTTGCTCCTACTAAATTAATTGTCATACAGTTTTTCTTTAACTATACATTACATGTATCTACTTATGTTTTTGTACGGAGCCCTCGGTGCGCGAGTCCGACTCGCACTTGACCGCTGACCGGTTTCTTTAGTTTGGTTGAGTTATACAACTAAATAAAAGAATAAGATATGTATATAAAGACTAGCTGTTATTTTGCTAGCTTACACCACACACTATTTTACAAAAAGTCACCGATTTTCTCAGCCCATGGAATTGTCGATCCATTGTTCTGCGTTGACCTCATATCGTGAAAAACTGTTTAACTGAAAACATTTTTATTTACTTCTTGTAATATTACATCGCCCTCTTTCTAACGAACTTAAATTGAAACTCGTAGTACCTTTCTTAGACAAAACAAATTTAATTATACTAAAATCTGAAAGCTTTGTTACGACGTTTTTAATGAAATGCTAATTATTACGTAGAGATTGAGGCCTCGCGTTTCAATCAAATAAATGTTTACCTTCAGCTATTTTTAGGTTTAAAAATAAAGTGGTTTTTCTTATAAAGAAAAAAAATTTTTTAAAACACGTTGAGCTCATTCAGAATAAACATCAGCTAGTTATTTTATATAAAAGAAACATTTTGTCTCTTCATTGGTTTTTATGCGGGTAAATCACACCACATTTTATGTTACATATTATTTATTTATATATTTATATGGATACAAGAAATCAAAATACAAAGAAAAAAATAATAGAAGTCAAAGTAGATGGCAAAATCGAGGGCGCTTACTGGGTGGACGAGTGGTTGAGTCGCTGGGCCGGAAATCCAGAGGTACCGGGTTCGATTCCCGGTATGGACACAGGACACAGGTGAGTGCCATTTAATTTTTCTATGTACTTTGATTTCTTGTATCTATATATGTAATCAGCTCGTTTGTTTAGTACTTTGACGTAGAAATGTAACAACCCACATCAATAAGTACTTGGGTGACATTTATCAAACAAAGGGGCAGCTAGAGAGTAGTTATTAGCTAAACTTACCAAGTACAGCCAAATTCGGCATCTACCTACTTCGCATCAACCTTAACTGCAAAATGTATGTATTCATAAACATGTAAGTAGTACTTGCTTAAAAATATGATCGTCCGTTGCCTTATATACCATCAACTCAAAAAATCTGTTAAATCATACTGTATTTTTCTTTTAACCTTCTGATTGACAGACATATTGCAGCTATCCGCATCTATAATAGTGTAATCATATCTTTGTCACGCAACGCAATAGTACATTGTGTATCAAGGGCGGTAAGTAAAGAATGTTTGTTACAAGGCCGAGGCGAAGCCGAGGGCTTTAATAACACGAGTTTGTAATTCCTTTACCGCCCGTGGCACACACAATGTTTTTCATCACACTTGTGAGGAAATCTGATTAAAATAACCTTACTTAACCTAAATAAAATTGTAAAACTGACAGTGACATTAGTGACATATTCCATAGACAATGCGAACGTCAAGTCACGTTCGGAAACCATAGCGGTAAAGACTAAAAATGGTTTATTTTATATTTGCAAAATACTGAAATACTATATTTAAACATTTAATTTATGTTACAGAAATATGTTTTTACAAGTATTTGCAATAACAGTTCTCTTTAAATAAATATTTCAGTAATAAAAGTTAAAAAAGTAAGTTGGTGTTTCCTTTGAAAATGACAAACAGAACTAGCGTTTCAAATTTAAAAAGAAAACCATTACGCCCTATGGCGTAATAGGTCATTTACGGCCCGCAAAACGTACGTGTAATGACACCATTTTCGAGCAAGTGTGATGAAAAATCTATGTTGACTTTAGCTGTATCGACGATTTGAACATATTACGAAATGAATGAAAAACTAATAGCAGAGTAATATTATCACATTTATGATAAAATCACCCTGTATAAATCACAAATCATAAAGATCGTCAGAGACGATGTCCTGGTGCACCTAAGAGGATTATACCAATAAATACTGGAGCTGCCAAACCCTTTCAGTAGTGGTTTCAGTAATGGTTATCGATATATCGATACCGATAGTCAAATTAATATCAACCACATATCGTGAAAGATTTAAATTCATGTAGCATTAAATACTCTTACTTTTAATACAGTTCAACTCAAGTTGTTTTTATACTGCAATAATGATAATGATAACTTACTAAGTGTGTCCCGAGTATAATTTGACCAATGATCGTTCGTGATATGAGGACAAAATAATACGTGTTTACGTCCTTTGAGTCTAAAGGTATCGATATGTTGGTTCGTGCGTCGCTTCGACTTTGGCGAACCTCAGCAGCCTGACCTCCAATTATGAACAGTTATTACTAGTTCACGGACCATATTATATTAAAGACTAGCTTGACGTCAAATTCCTAAATTACAACAAGCGGTCAATCTATCGATAGTTTGTTTATCGATACTTGCAGAGCCTTATTTCTCAGAACACCTCAAGCGCTGATCTACAAATATTTTAATAGCTATTCATATAAAATAAATCTGTTTAACATAAATTACGTGATGCATGCTCGATTAGAATGACAAAAAGATGACAGTTTTTTAAGATGATCGGTCACAGTCTGGGAATTCTTAGGTTTTTTTCAGTAGCATTTCTTTTTCATTTCTATCTATAGGTTTCAATGGCGCATAGAGTCTGTGCGGAAAGAGAATAGGATTTAGATTTGGGGGCGCTGTAATACTTTTCTACCGTATTTGCCATACTGGTTAGGTTAGTTCCGTTTTTCGCCACGCCTATTCTCTTTCCGCACAGACTCTAATTGGTAAAACAACATTTTTAATGTAAATATTACAATACCTAAACAAAAAGATTCAGTGATCGTATTGTTAATGTTTTTTTTATGCACTATAAATAAGCATTTGACCTCGATCTCACCTGTAGCTAAGTGAAGATGAAGTCCATGATGGAGCATGCTCACGTAGATAGTGCCTATTCATTCTCGATTTGAAGAGATCCAAGTTATATTTTTTCCGGGAAAAGGTTTGCTAGAAGAAAGTTCCAGTCCTTAGCTGTCCTAATAAGGAATATGCTAATAGCAAAGCACTTTGTGCGAGTCTTTGGTATATCGACAACGTAAGGGTGAAACCCAAATCCACGCCTAGTCCCATAATAACGCAATGGTCAAATAAACTTAAGGTAGTTCGGGTCGGTCGCTTTTCCATACAAACATAAAGAGAGTCGTTGCTTGCTTCTGCAGCATCAATTTCGTTTGAAATCTGTTTTATGCCACACCTGGCTAAAAAGTGGCTTTTTCCGCACGCTACGCGTATAAGCCGCTTCCCGGTCAAGTGTAGACATAAAATTATGTACACAACACGGGAGGTAATAAAGAAAGCCCTCGATCGCATATTTACGTCCCTCGCTTGCAGCTCGGGTCGCAAACTTATGCGATCTCGGCCTTTCTTTGTTTTACCACCCTAGTTGTGTAATGTACTATTATGTCACACCTGGTCATAAAGTGGCTTTTTCCGCACGCTAAGCCGTGTCGACATAAAATGCTGTGCACAACACGGGAGGTAATAAAGAAATGCCGAGATCGCAGATATTTGCAGTCCTCGCTTGCAGTTCGGGTCGTAAATATCTGCGATCTCGGCCTTTCTTTGTTTTACCACCCTAGTTGTGTTATGTACTATTATGTTATAGCTTGGTACATTTTATTTGCAGAAAATGACCCTCAAAAAAGCGACCGACTCGAATCTTACGGTGATCTTACAATATAAAATCAATATAATGATATGAAACAATATCGAAGGATTTGATTACAGATTAAGGTGACGCATCGCTAAACAATGAATCCGTTTTCGGAGCATTTGCGCCCCGCAACCCGCTCACCCCCCTATATTTTTACGCGGTATACCTAGGGAATGCAATTACCGGTAATTTACCGGTAATTTACCGGACTTTAGTATGAAAAGACGGTAAATTTTACCGGTAATTGCATTCCCTAGGTATACCGTATATCACACACAATCAGTCGCAAAAATGACATTTCAAGTTACATTATAATCGATGCTAATAACGCTCACTTATAACCTGTGTCTATAAAAACTGTCATTCTAAAAAGAACTCAATTCCATAACCCTATATGTCAAATTTGAAAACGCACATTGAAAACTTTACATTAATATTACCTATCGAAAAGTGCCTACATTGTTTATGTCAAAAGTGAACAGAAAATAAATGGAGTCGCTTCCTATATTTTTAAATTTTTTATTTGTTAAATCGATACACAAAACTTAGTAATGATAATGTGTTCTACAGATCTACTCAAATCAATAAAACACTACCTTGTTTTCTGTACTGTTTGTATGGGAAAAAGTAAAGTGAAATTGATAAATATATGTACCGTAAAAACGAGTAATTCTAAATATTATTTGTGTTATTTATTTGAATGGAATAATCAAAAAACTTTAAATAATTTTCGTGGATTTTCCGAATACAATCCTACTAATATTATAAATGTGAAAATTTGTGAAGATGTTTGGATGTCTGTTACTAAATACGGGGTAACAACTGAATGGATTGATCTGAAATTTGGCATGTAAGTAGATCAAGTACTGGATTGAAACATAGGATCTATGCCGGTAATTAGATCCCTTGGCACTATAACGGGAACAACGCGGGTAAATGCTAGTAAAGAATAAATAATTAATCATTTGAAAAGTGGTCGAATGATTCATTCGCGGATATGCTATTCACGAATAAATAATTCAGCAATAAAAATATCGTGTTATTGTTTAGTCGAATAATTATAAGTCCTGATAATTATCCGAATAATCTTTTGTACTCGGATAATTATTAGGACAAAAGATTATTCCAATAATGCTAATCTTTGGTTAAGAACTGGTAATGTATAGATAGGTACTACTGCAAATTATAGCACAAACAAAAATTAATTCGAGCATGGTGTTTTTACGGGCAATGTATTGAACAATTTTTACATTTTAAATTTACAATATATTTACATTTTTACATATTTGTCGGGAATTCGTAGAAGCACTCTCAAGTACTTCGGTGGGCGGGTTGCGGGAGGAAAGACCGGGAGGCAGAGATTGGGCGAGCCCTTGTCGTGCGCGGACCCACTGGCGATTTACCCATCAAAATGCCCACAGATGACGAAATATCGGACTTGCAGAATGAAATTGCGACATACGAGTATTTATATTTCAATCTACGTCCATGTCAAAAAACCTCTGTCATGCGTTTGGAAACAGTATAAAATGACCACCATTAGCCATATATGTACCTAAGGTCAGTGCGTTGTCTGTGCCAGTGTTAAAAAATGTTTAAAAAGTTATTAAAACATCTTTACCGATACTAGATATAATGACAATCTAGTTGGCCTTTGAGTGTTTATAATAACATGTGTAGATAGTAGATGTATGCAACTTTACATAATTAAGCCTTAAATACTCGTGTGATCTTATAATGGTTATGTTGCTATCGTGTTTTAAGACCTCTCGCTATGTATCAGTAGTATACCCTTCTTACATATTTACATTTTGTAAGCGGATAGTTCTCATATTGTTTTACGAATCCATCACAGACGTGGTTAAACTTGTTGAGGTTTTATGAGGCAAACATTGATTTAATATACTAGAGAGTGATATGTATTATACATTACCTACTGAATGGAATGAAAGTAGACGAACACTTCTCCTGGTCACCTCACACAGATTTCATATACGATAAATTAAGAGTACTGCTAGGCAAATTTGTTCATTTAAGTTATAGAGTACCTGTCAGCACCTTAAGATGTTTATATATGTCACTAGTAGACTCAATTCTGGGCTATGCCCTTGACAGCTATGGCCTTACAATACAACCAAGACGAATATAAATAGATTAGAAAATATGCAACTAAGATTTTTAAAACTTCTAGTAAATAACAAAACCAAACATAAATGTAAAAACGATTATAAACGTCTTTTTAAAATATGTAAAATATTACCTATCAGCTTAAAACATAAATACCTGCTTGCCGTCAATAACCATAGCTGTCTGGGGCACGGACCAGAGGAATCTTTAGTCAAACCGATAGAACATGTATACAACACCAAATCTATTGCTGACGGCAAACTATTGGTGCCAAGGGTTAATAATTATTATGGAGACAGATCCCTAAAAAAAACGTATCCCGTATTTAGTCAATAGTTTGCCGGCAGAAATTAGACGTGAGCCTAACAAAAAGCGATTTAAAAGACTGTTAAAAAAACACTATTTAAGCACATTAACTTAATATACTAATTACTTAGTTTATATAGAGACCCATGATCCCGCAGACAAACCTTATTAAAGGTTTTGTGGGACACTGTTCCTGTATGTTAACCCTATGTTTTAATAAATAAATAAATAATAATAAAATAAATAATAAAAAATACTAAGTATTGGCTACTCACTAATGCATTCAAGAAAAACCGACTTATGAGCCATCCTATCCTGTATATTTACACTATTATAGTTTTCCTTATTTTAATTTAATACAATGGGTATATTACAAATGTTTCTATTTACGTACACCAAAATAATATTTAATTGTACAATTGAAAGTCTCGACGACGCCGCTGTTCCAATGTCAACATTTCTTGTCATTTTCCCGCAGCGTAAACTAGACTTATTTGTGGTATAAATATGACGATTACTTACTTTCTCTTAGTCATATAGTTACATTTTTCAAGTAATAGTGCTTTCCTTTTCCTTTTGGAAAAACCAACACGCTTTTTTCCCATTATTAAATAAGATTTCTCACAGGTTTTGTTTACGGCGCGGCCAGTCAACTGTCACAGACCTGTCGTTGGCAACGGCCGTCGGCGGACTGAGGGGAGACTGATTTCATACAAATACGCGCTTGTGCTAGCTTATATGAAAAGGTCGTATACGTAGAAACGGTTTTTTTCGTTTCAATTACAAACTACAATTAATTTTCAAGAATCTGGTCTCAGATATTAAAGTATAGGTTAAAACTATGTTACTCAGAGAATTTAGGGGCTTAAATAGGTCTGGTTTGCCTGTACAGTGCAAATTCCGCTTTTGAAAGAGGTATCTTTGACATACAAAAGTCTGTTACAAAAGTTAGCAAATCGTGTTTCTGCGTCTAAAAAAATGGAGTAGATGATCCCAATAATCAGGTTATCAAATGTTACTTTCATATGTTTTATGATTCCTGAGAAAAATCGAAATCCCTGCCACCAAAATTTCCGATTCGTCATCTTAACTTTTTTACCCGACTGCGGCGAAGCCCAAAGGAGGGTAGTGTGTTTGACCTGTATGTATGTATGTATGTGTGTATGTATGCATGTCCGTTCCTATGTCCGCTCGTAACTACTCAACGGCACAACCGATTTTGATAAATGATACATCATTGGATTCGTTTTGATGGCGCGAGTGTCACTGGGTATATGAAGTTCGTGAAAATAACCAAAATGGCGGATTTTATTCACTTTTAAAGTGCACCGCGGTCGGGTTTCTTTTTGTAAAAATATTTATTTACATTGCTGAAGTCTGGCTTACACCTACATTACCATACCTAATAAATATTTAATTTGTAACCACAGGATAAAAATGCTCAACTACAGTACTTTAAAGGACCCTTCCTTGGCATCCTAAAGAAATAAAAGAAAATAAAAGCTGGCAATAAAAGAAAAAGCAATAAAAATAAATTAAATCGTTAACATTATCATGTATGAGCTCCATTGAAGCGGCTGCTCAGATCAATGCGCAAGATTCACTCGTAATCGATTTTCCTTAAAGAGACAATTAATATTAATCGATTGGGCAAAAACATCGATACCGGTGATATTTGAGACGAACTGTCGATATTAAATGACAGCGTTCATATTGTTCATTGACATGTACCAATGTGACAGTTTTTCTGTGCTGTTCTCACAGGCTGTTCATCTTACATTAAATACAAATATTGATATTTAATTATACAATTAAAAAATATCGATGTTTTAATTAAAATATCGTGATGTGTTATTTTGTGATACTCAATAGATATAAGTACATATTAGATTATAATTAATCGTGATGGATACGAAGTTCCAAAAGCGATAGTATTTTTACACAACATTTTGTTACACCTATTTGGGGTCTGACAAACCTATCCGAGAGTTCAACAGCATTTTACAGTCCAGCTTGTCTACAACAAGAATTACTCATTCCCAGCATTAGACATAATTTGAAAAATATTGTTTTTAAATAAAACATGATGGCTAGGCTTTGCAAAATCTGTCACGCAATGTTCCATGATGGAATGTACCCAGAATGCAACCAACAAAGATAGATGGAGAAACATCGCGAAAGCAGCGACTAAGACCGAACGAACCTCCACCACTCTGCAAGAGTACCGACTGAGAAAACCATAAAGTAGTATTGAAGCATCTCCACGATCCACGATACACATCTTAATGTCGCAATAATGCACCATTGTCTCGGGGCAATGACCAAACGACCACATTTATATATTTTCATTCAGTTAATGTCTGAAAAGGTTTGGTTTTTTTGTCCGCCATTCAGAAGTCTCAGAGTCATTTTCTTTTTTCGTGACAATCATTTGTACATTCTGACTAGGGTTGCTACTACTCCTCGGAATATTTATTAGGGTTATAAATAAGTCTTCTCTACAATAGAGTTTCAAAGGGTCACATTAAGCTGCGTACTGACCAACGTTACGAGGTGTAATGTAACATTCGCATCGAGCATGTTACGCATCGAGCATGTTACGAAGTGTTCTAAAATCGGCGTAACATACTCGTTTAAACTCTGTGCTCCATATTCGCCCTACTCTCAGTCAAGATGTCCGACAACGAGGTTGTGTTAGGTTGGGATCTTTGATTCTACTATAGTACATTGTGCATTGTGCATTGGTAGTAAGAAGGGGATTACTAACGAGAGTGTATTTGGAGCCCGACGCCGTATTTAATGACTTGAGTTTGTAATCCCCTTACTGCCCGTAAATACCTACACACAATGTTTTTCATCACATTTGCGAGGGAAAAAAATAGGACAAAAATCAAATTATTTACAACTTTTTCAATATAGCCTTCCATAGATAATGCTAAGAACTGTGGTTAGTTTTCAAATTTGACAGGCAATACCGCCAGATTGTACCGATTTTCAAAATAAATTTTTAAATAAGTTTTTTTAATTGCATTAAAATAATTAATGAAAATATTAATGAAATAATAGTACATTGTTGTAAAGGCCGGAAAGTAAGCAATAGATGGGCGAGTGAGTTTTTTTCTTAAATAAGTAAATTTTGATTAATGACAAATATATGTTTATAAATGTAGTTAGATTATATCTGATACTTATGTATAATTGATGTATTTATGTTAGGTTTTTATGTGTAAGTATTCAAAACTTGTCCTATTTTCTTTGTGTAAGTAAATGATTCAAGTTTGTTAGTTTGTCTATCTTCTGTGGTATTAGTTATTCTTTCTCATCTGCTCAAAGGTTAGCTGGAAGAGATCCCTTACAGGGATAAGCTCGCCTTTGTACATAACCATTGATTTTTGCTGCTTCTATGTGATTTTATGTGCAATAAAGTGTTTACATACATACATAAAAACGTTTAAATAAATACCATTCCCCCCTATTATCTTCGAAGTTACTGAACAGAAAAATCTGTAATAATTACCAATTATTAATGTCATCCTAAATATTACAGGAAAAATATAACGGTTTTTCTAACTTGCACCGTTTTTTAGGAATTTGCAAAAATCGTAACACATACTTATTTGCTCCTACTAAACTAACCACCTTATAGTTTTTCTTGAACTATTCATGAATCTACTTATGAGTTTGTACGGAACCCTCGGTGCCCGAATCCGACTCGCACTTTTTTTTTAATTTTGCTAATTACTAGTGTGACAGTGGCTGTATGAAGATGTGTCGAAGTCGCGTGACGTGCTGCGGCACAGTTCGCGATCTGATTGGTCTATTATAATGTCACTGAGGTATACGGCGTGCTCTCATTGGCTGTTATATACTGACCGACAATGTTATTTCTGTCGTGCCTGATTACATTGTTGGCTTGTCTCATACACTGTCTAAGAACCCACCGTTTTGCGGCCTGAATTCTGACCATCTATTGCTAGCTTCCCTAGCAGTCAGTGGCGTGAAAAATAAATTATTTGAAATATACCATATGAAGTTTTTATATACACTAAAATTGGTTTTGTAGCCAAGTTTTGAAGATGGGAAATAAAATAAGCCTTGGCAAATTTGTAACCTCCTTAGTCTGAAATGACGTACGGGTAGGTTCTACATTTTAAAACTACTCTCATAACTCCCTCGGGAGTTATAGATTTTCATATAGTTTTTCCTCCCATGGGAGTTATAGATTTTTGTATCCCACGGGAGGTAAATCGGCTCGAGCTGGTCTATAAGCCCGCGTACACACTTTACGCGCAAGTGTGATGAAAAATGATTGTTTAATACAAATTAAGAACAAAAAACGTTATTGGATATCAAACTTATTTCAAAACAGAGACGTATCTGGTGGGTGTCATTGATAGCAATATTAAAAAACCAAATGATTACTGCATGCGCTCGTGACGACTTTTTACAGCGTACTGACTGAACCGCGTAACACTCAAAGGATTCGCCAAAAAACCGACAGCCGGGTAGAGCACTCAAAGCGAGCAACGAGCGGCTCGTTGCTCGCTGATTTCCCCGTAACACTACGTACTGACTGCACGAATGCTCGCTGTGTAAAGCTGCGTACTGACCAACGTTACGAGGTGTAATGTAACATTCGCATCGAGCATGTTACGCATCGAGCATGTTACGAAGTGTTCTAAAATCGGCGTAACATACTCGTTTAAACTCTGTGCTCCATATTCGCCCTACTCTCAGTCAAGATGTCCGACAACGAGGTTGTGTTAGGTTGGGATCTTTGATTCTACTATAGTACATTGTGCATTGTGCATTGGTAGTAAGAAGGGGATTACTAACGAGAGTCTATTTGGAGCCCGACGCCGTATTTAATGACTTAAGTTTGTAATCCCCTTACTGCCCGTAAATACCTACACACAATGTTTTTCATCACATTTGCGAGGGAAAAAAATAGGACAAAAATCAAATTATTTACAACTTTTTCAATATAGCCTTCCATAGATAATGCTAAGAACTGTGGTTAGTTTTCAAACTTGACAGGCAATACCGCCAGATTGTACCGTGTTTCAAAATAAATTTTTAAATAAGTTTTTTTAATTGCATTAAAATAATTAATGAAAATATTAATGAAATAATAGTACATTGTTGTAAAGGCCGGAAAGTAAGCAATAGATGGGCGAGTGAGTTTTTTTCTTAAATAAGTAAATTTTGATTAATGACAAATATATGTTTATAAATGTAGTTAGATTATATCTGATACTTATGTATAATTGATGTATTTATGTTAGGTTTTTATGTGTAAGTATTCAAAACTTGTCCTATTTTCTTTGTGTAAGTAAATGATTCAAGTTTGTTAGTTTGTCTATCTTCTGTGGTATTAGTTATTCTTTCTCATCTGCTCAAAGGTTAGCTGGAAGAGATCCCTTACAGGGATAAGCTCGCCTTTGTACATAACCATTGATTTTTGCTGCTTCTATGTGATTTTATGTGCAATAAAGTGTTTACATACATACATAAAAACGTTAAAATAAATACCATTCCCCCCCTATTATCTTCGAAGTTACTGAACAGAAAAATCTGTAATAATTACCAATTATTAATGTCATCCTAAATATTACAGAAAAAATATAACGGTTTTTCTAACTTGCACCGTTTTTTAGGAATTTGCAAAAATCGTAACACATACTTATTTGCTCCTACTAAACTAACCACCTTATAGTTTTTCTTGAACTATTCATGAATCTACTTATGAGTTTGTACGGAACCCTCGGTGCCCGAATCCGACTCGCACTTTTTTTTTAATTTTGCTAATTACTAGTGTGACAGTGGCTGTATGAAGATGTGTCGAAGTCGCGTGACGTGCTGCGGCACAGTTCGCGATCTGATTGGTCTATTATAATGTCACTGAGGTATACGGCGTGCTCTCATTGGCTGTTATATACTGACCGACAATGTTATTTCTGTCGTGCCTGATTACATTGTTGGCTTGTCTCATACACTGTCTAAGAACCCACCGTTTTGCGGCCTGAATTCTGGCCATCTATTGCTAGCTTCCCTAGCAGTCAGTGGCGTGAAAAATAAATTATTTGAAATATACCATATGAAGTTTTTATATACACTAAAATTGGTTTTGTAGCCAAGTTTTGAAGATGGGAAATAAAATAAGCCTTGGCAAATTTGTAACCTCCTTAGTCTGAAATGACGTACGGGTAGGTTCTACATTTTAAAACTACTCTCATAACTCCCTCGGGAGTTATAGATTTTCATATAGTTTTTCCTCCCATGGAAGTTATCTAGATTTTTGTATCCCACGGGAGGTAAATCGGCTCGAGCTGGTCTATAAGCCCGCGTACACACTTTACGCGCAAGTGTGATGAAAAATGATTGTTTAATACAAATTAAGAAGAAAAAACGTTATTGGATATCAAACTTATTTCAAAACAGAGACGTATCTGGTGGGTGTCATTGATAGCAATATTAAGAAACCAAATGATTACTGCATGCGCTCGTGACGACTTTTTACAGCGTACTGACTGAACCGCGTAACACTCAAAGGATTCGCCAAAAAACCGACAGCCGGGTGGAGCACTCAAAGCGAGCAACGAGCGGCTCGTTGCTCGCTGATTTCCCCGTAACACTACGTACTGACTGCATGAATGCTCGCTGTGTAACATGTTACATTACACCTCGTAACGTTGGTCAGTACGCAGCTTAACATGTTACATTACACCTCGTAACGTTGGTCAGTACGCAGCTTTAAGTGTAGTTTTCTGTTTAAGTTTTGATACGTACCTAAGTATAACATTTTTTTTCCTATAATGCTGGCAATGGATTTCATTTCAACAATTTTAAATTATCATACTGTTAGGCCATAACCGTCAATGCTAGTTGGTATACCAAGTTTAAAATATGGTTATGGTATGATAAACGACAAAATAAATATGATGAATGTAGGTAGTTGAAAATAAAAGAGTAAAAATGTTACGACAACTCAGCCATGACAGCTAGATTAAATTCATATTGGAAGGAAAAAATTAAGGAAGTAGAAAAAACGGAAGACTAAAAAGAATATACATGACGCAATTAAAGGAAAAAGGCAGCATGTAGATTTAGTCGGAAATTACTCCACGGACAAGAAAAACTCATGAGCAAGTGATGAAATGAAAAGATGATAATTAATTAAGAAATTGCATTCATATCAATTGGAAAGATACCTATTAAGAGAATAATAAAATGTAAGACCCGGAATTCAACATACAGCTCGCAGGTAAGTATTTACACTAAAGCGAATATTCATTGCTTGCATCCAAGAAACATCGCAGTGGCAACCCTGAAACGTGGCCCGGTTAAGGAATCGCGTCCGCATTCAATTCAATGCGTTTGTGCCGAAATCCGGTACACAGGGAATATTGATGAGTATGGTATCCCGCTTGTGTGGAAATCGGCTGTGCACCGTTATACAAAAAAGAAAATACTTAGCGATGGAAATATAAGTGAATAAAACAAAAGAATGACAGTAAAGCAGCTTTTTTATAAATATTTATTACCAAGTCTAGGCCTTTTAATATTGAAAATATTTTTCGTCATAATTTTTATTGGTCTTGATAGGGCTGTCGTTCAACATTTTACATCATTTGCAACGTAATTTTCATTTACTTCCATAAAGAGAATGAAAATCGTAAATTGCAAATATCTAATAAATAAGAATAAATATTATGGTTACTTTATTAAAACATTCGGTATTGTATAAGTAACTAAGGCATTACCTACATCACACTAATTTAGACATCGTTACTTAAGTTTTCATTCATAAAGTGAAATAAAACCTTAGTGCCTTTTTTTCTGCCACTACCAGTCTACCGAAACAGTACCATAAAATGCACCCGAAGACCGGCTCATTCATACATCGCCCAGGAACCCGAGAAGATGCTTTTATTGTATTTTATTGGCCTTTAAGAGCCTTTTTGCGGACTATAATAATGGATATTACTGCAACGGTAGTACCTGAATGAAGCATTCACGAGATTTAATGTTTACGAGAACCCTTCTTTTTTTATGTTTATACCTTATAAGTTCTTTGCCTAAATCTGACAACTCAGGATATACTAGTTTAGCCTAGTTTGGCTGATTGAATTGTTAAGTGTGTTAATTGTTGTAATCTGTATACGCAGGGATTCCCCTCCTTGAGGACCCGGGGGTGTTCCCGACGAAAGTAGGTGGATAGAGGCTCAGGAAGAAATAGTTTGTCCTAGGACAAACTAAAAACTAGATTGTCTTAGGCTAAACTAGTACCGATAAATCGGTTAGGACAAGAGCGTTTTCCAAAATAAATCCCGGGTATACCTTACCCAGTTTGAAGCGAGCGACCCAGTTTGGCCTGAAATCGGGTTTGGCCGGTAACATATGTCCGTACAATGTCCGATTTCAAATAAATCGATAAATCGTAGTTTTGTTACAATAGGGAGACACTGAAAGCGCAGGAGTGCGACCCGTCCAATTGCGACAACTCGCGAAAGTAGCGCACACGCAGCCTATAAATTAACGGATCAATTATAAATCTCTTTCATCTGACCGACGGACATTATATCTTTACGTGGACATGCGAACTATTCCGTCGGTTATGGACTGATGCGACGTTCATAATGTCGATAAGTGCTCAATCTGTGGAGGCTGGTTTATTGCTATATGGGTTTCTAGGTCAGGTGGTATTTATCTTTCTGGCATTCCTGGTATGTTTACCTTTCCTGCTTTACTTTTACCAGCATGCTACTTCTCTGGGCTTGGTTAGAAATATAGATATTTGAACTAAGTAGCATTGTGACCAAGGAGTAGTTGGGAGCCAATTTTATTCACACACCTAACAAAAAAAAAACTGTTATGTTAATTAATGAGCAATTTACTAGTTATCGCTATTTTATTTCAGATCAGTTACTTACTATATATTTTTAAATTCTGTAATTCGGCTGCAATTGACCTCGGTTGCAATGATAGTAAGCGACTACGAGGCCGAAAATGTGGCTCTCCAGTTAAGTTAAAGCCTATCACTTATTTTTATTTATCACACTCAAAATCCATCTTCATATAATGCGTGCGACTGTTTGTTGTGGAAATCTTTGTAGTAGAACTATACTTATAACTATGGATTGAAATAATAATCAACAATAAAACGCGGTTAAAATAAATTGGATTTACGTCAAAGTTGTGTTTTATACGTAATTTACGATTCGCAACACTTTAACATTTCGTATGCCACTTTAAAAATTTTGTTGTTATAAAATTAACTTTGATGTTTTAAACATAGGTACACCGTGGGCCCGAGTAAACCGACCAACTTTAACTTTAGATTCTTACAACTATTCTAATAGTTGTAAGAATCTAAAGTTAAATGTAAATAAAGTTACTTACTTTTCGAAATATTCATTATTTTTTAAATGAAAACTCTCAAGTGTGTAACAAACCCTAATAAATGTGACTAAGATACATTTAACTATTTTTTTAATGCTTTAACTAAACAGCAATTAACCTTCGCAGTATTTGATGGTAAGCGACTACGAGGCCAAAAAATTTACCTTTCGTTTCCATTTTACCTTTTTTTTCCTTTTTCATAACTTTTCCTCCAGTAAGGACATGTTTATAGCGAGGGGCTGAATTTACTGATTTATTTTGTTCCATAAGACTATTGATGTAAAATGACAAAATTCGACTTATGTTGATATAACGTTATTTACTTGCAATACCATCAGGAATACGTGGTTAAAATTGGTCGGGTTATTCGGGCCCACGGTGTATAATTCAATTCAACTGGGATCGGAATATGGTACAAGGCATACGACGGGTTAATGCAGCAAATAACCGAAAACCTACTTTTCTGGACGCGTGAAACTCTCGCCCCACATATCTCGGTGGCCACTTATTTATCTGGATTGCCCAATGATCCCCTGCCTGACCGACGCATTAGCCATTAAGCTGGACTTATGTCAATTAGATACACTTTGAGGCCCCTAGTTCCGTATAAGGCCGGCAATCCATCGAGGATTTAGCACGAGCGATCGTTAATTTTAATGATAAGTTATTAGTCTAATTTATAGTTTTTAACTTAATTGAAACGCCTAGTTAATTTCTATTTCGTCATTTATAAGTATTATGAAAGGCAGTGGCAGTAGCAAGCATGCCTTCAAATCCTGGTCAGATTATAGATATTTTTTAATATTAACTTCATTTCTAATTAGAGTTCGAAATAAAAGAGTTTAGTTATGAGGAAGCCTATACGCTGGAAGTAGATGGAGGCAAAAAGAGTGTGACCGTTCATTGTGAAAGTTTTTGAAGGAGACCTATGTTCGGCAGTGAATGTTTCTCGGTTGAAGATGATGATATAAGCTGTATTTTAGTTTAATACATATAATAAAGGCGTTTTGATACATTTCAAGCGGCATTGCTAGAAATTCACATTTATACAAAATAACAGCATAAATCTTGATAAAAGCTCACTATTCCATCTTCGCCACTAGACACCGGTGGTCCTTGATAACCTTTACAATACGGCAGTTATAATATTTACACAATTCTGATCTTTATTACCCAGACATAGGTTCCATAATGTGCTCATATGATTACGTAGACGTGACTCCCGGCAGTATTGCTACGTTGGGCCCTATCATAAACTGTGTACTGTTGCCAGCTACGACAAAGGCTATTTTCTTTTAGTACCCCCCATACAAGGATTGGGGTCGACGTCATATAACCTGTATTCTTGTTCGTAGTGGTTCTAAACCAATAGTACCGTTGATGCATTTTGATGAAACCTCGTATGTGATTTTTTTCGTGTCGTGGCAAAAATAACCCTTATCACTGCAAGATAAAGTGCAATTTCGGGAGATCCCTAAGATGATGAGAGCAGTCGTGGATTTAATCGTTGGATCATTGCTGTCGGTGGCTTGTTTGTTCAAATCTATCGTTTATGTGAATCTAGTACCTAGTTCATAAAAATTCCCAATAAAAATTGTTGTTAATTATAATTACTCTTCCCCTATTACGAGTACCATCCTCCATAAGTAATAATAATAAGTGTACCTAGTTATCAAATCGACTTTAAAGCAAAGGCAAACTGGTGGCTTTTTTTATTAGATGGGTATTTTTCTTTTATGGCTAAAAATAGCTATTGTTCATGTTTATTTGTAATAAACATTATTAATAATTTAAATAACATCCAATTTCATCACAACGAAAACAACATTAAACCAAAAGTTTATAACCCCACGTTGTGAAAAAAATTCCTTAAAACATTTTCCTGTCGATCTGAACAGCAAACTCTGTAAAAAGGGCAATTAATTCTTTTCATTGAACGTTTTAAAGTCCGCCATTGTTCGAAGAAATTTAAACACATCCCAGTGGGCCTTCACGTCGCAATTCACGACAAAAAGTTAATAATTCAGCATCTTGATCAGGACCCGTTTGCACCACAGTGCTTCTTTCTATACAATTAAAGATAATAAGGGAATTATACTTCGACTCAGGTTTTTATTTTAAGTTCCATTCAATAGCTGTCGAGGGTTTTTGTTGGTGTTGTACAGTTAAATGTAAGATCTTCGTTGTTTGTCCCAAATGCCGGTGTGTTCGTTTATTGGGGTGGTTTTTCTTTACCTACAAATTTAATAACTATTATTGTATGATCCCTGGTCTCCTTAGCCACTGTAAGAAACCGGAGCTCAACTTTGGTAATCCAGCATCTTGACTCCGATCTACTACAAATTGCGATTTCTACAAATGGAAGATAATTGTTTTTTTATTTTGTTTCTGTAATTTATTTTCAGTTATTTTACTTTGGTCCCTCCTAAATTACACGATTGTTAAATCAGCGCAAATAACACCCTGTTATGAAATTTGACATATATTTTGCGCGCTATTAAAAACATGATTTCCTTATAACTTATAACACAGTATTGATCAGACACAACATATTTTTTTTTTAGAACCAAGCAGATATTTTCAATAGGTATCAGTGGCGTGGCGTTTATAGAACCCGATTCCTACCGGCTTGCCTATTTTAGAGCATATGATCAGAGTACCCATCTACTATTCCTGAAGAAAAAGTAATCCAGATCTGCTCCGGCTTTACTAAGAATATATTAGACGCCACGCCACTTATAGGTATCACACTAATATTATATATTATGTGTGGAAGTTTGTGAAGATGTTCGGAGATTTGAATGTTTTTATCTTTGTTACTAAATAACTCGGTAACAAATAAATGGATTGAGATGAAATTTGGCATACAAATAGTCCATGTCCCGGATTGAAACACAACACTTTATTTGCAGGTAAAAAGTTCTGATGATGGCATGAAATAACACAGGCAACGCGGCGGGTAAACGCTAGGTATATTTTACAAAGATGATATTAAAAATCTAATAACGGACACAACAAAGACTGTAGTCGGTGGCCATAATTCACCGATGATAATCAATGATCATACGAAAGCCAACTGTCAAAACCCCTTAATAAATTCCCAATGACATTTGGAAAGCTCACCCACTAGTGTTCTGCCCAGGCTTTGCTCGCGAAAGCACTAACTGCATCATTGTAATTGGGGAAAGTTTGCTACATTTGAATACAATGAGACACGCATATATGCGCTTTACTATATCCATAATGCCCCATGGTTCTATAAAAAGATAGCAACATAGGACCTTTTCGTTTCACATGGAATGTATTCGCCATGAATTAAACATCGCCTAACCTATTGGTTTCACTGTTTTTATGCAACATTGTTATACAAGGCTTGTAATGATATAGTTTATTATATGCGTGGGTGATGGATTGCATTCTGCCTACAATCTTACGTGATATTAAAATAATGCATGACTATTGAAGAAAGATTACGTTATTTCGTGAGTTGTATTTATGCTGCGCCGTATTATGGTTTGTACACATTTCTTTATGAATAATAGTTTTAGTAGTTTACGTCAATGATAATTATCACTGACATTATACGTGTAGTAATTTATATTGGGGGACAATCTTACACAAATCGACCGAGGCTCACTAAGCAATGCATGTATAAGGTAAACGTGACGTCATTATTGTACATTATCAATCCCCCAATTTTTCATATATAAATTCCCATACACTCCACGACCGACCTTGAGTTTGCTACAAAAATAACAATCATTCTTAAAAAACAACGAAACAGCCTAAGGTGCCCCCAACATCAACCCTTTCAGAATTCTGTTAGCAGGGTAGACATAATTATTCATTTTATTTATTTGCAAGTTGCTTACAATTTTGATTCAGAGAATAAAAATCTAAATTTGCTAATGGGGTTTATAAGCGATTACCGATATTTTTAAATGCATACCTATTTTCGGTTTATATACAATACATTGCGTCGATTTAGCTACCATACCAAGAACCTGATAACATGCGCAAAATTAATGTTAAGAACACTGATACTGTAAGCAACGTAATGAATTCTTGTCGAGTTTGATTTCATTGTCGTACAAAAGGTTCTAAAAAACACTCGTTTCTTCACAGTGTGTCGGACGCTTGTCAAAACACGACCAGCGCCCGCTTTCTTTTAGATTTATTTGCGGTCCGCAAGAACACAGATTCGCAAACAAATAGAACAAACACTCTCGAGCACTCTTGTGTTAGTTTTTCTCATCATAAGAAAATTGTATATTTGTCTTAAAATTGGATGGGTTTATCATGCCGCAATAAAAATATTCCTACAAATAAACGATCACAATAGATGACAAAATGAAATCAACCAAAAATAGTGAAATTCTTAAACTGAAAATCAGTAATAAATAGGATTCAAATCGTTCAATAAATGTCACAATAAGTATTCATACGTATGATAAGTCCGTCTCACCCGGTGGGCTTGTCACCAGACTGACGGGATTACGGACAAAATTTGACAAATCTCTCACCAAGATGAATTGAGCCCACCGTGCATTTGTCATTGCCCCATTGTTTTGGGGACAGTGCATGAACCACTGTTTGGTTACTTTTTATTCTCGAAAGGAAGTCACTTGTGTATTACTTTATACACCAATGATCGTAAATATTTTGTAAACTGGAATTTTAGCCATTTTCCAATCAATCAATCCAATCAATCGAATGATATAACTTGGTAGTGGTAGGTAACTATTTTCAAAAATAATGAATTATTATTGGGAAGACCCTACCAAACAAGTTTCATTTTGATTCCTACGCACTTTGTGTGGTGGGTTATTTGGAATTGAATTCGTGCTTGATCAGTAATATATATTGTATCAACTTGTAAAAATAATATAATTTTATAATTTATTTTTGTTACAGGTATGGGTCAAACTTCTGAGCAATATGGCTGATTGGGAAACGCCTAAGCAAAGTAACAATAACAAGAGATGTGTGGGAGTATTGGCTACATTATTATTATTATTACACTTACAATGTAGTCCAGGAAACGAGGAGATTCTTTGTATGGAGACCTCGGAATAATTCCTCTGTCGCTGAAACTTTGCAGTGTGATAAAGTAGGGTATAAAGCATACGTTTGACAAATTATCTAGGATTTTTGATATTTCGAAGTTAGGTATTTCTGCCAAAACATGAAAATCGCTTATAACTGCTTGTGGAAAATTCCTCCGTCCGAAATTCCATCGGTATATGATATTATATATTAATAAGAGTATATATTATCATTATCTAGGAAAATTTCGATTTCGAATAGGTAGAAATTTTAAAATACCTATTTTGCATCATAACTTCTTCAGGAAAATTGCTCCGTCAATATTTATTTTTTTATATGCCCTAAATTCTTTAAATATATCCATTTTCACAATTATCTAGGAAATTTTCCTCATCGATCACACCTTTACAGATTTTCGGCAATAACTCATGGGGAAAAATTGCTCCGTCAATTTTTATTTTTTTATATGCCCTAAATCCTTTAAATATATCGCTTTTCACAATTATCTAGGAAATTCTCCTTATCGATCACACCTTACAGATTTTCCGCAATAAATCACTGGGAAAAACTCCTCCGTCCATTTGTATGAAATTAACTTATTAGACACAGAACATAAAAATATAATATAATTGTGTATTATCCAGTAAATTTTCGCCCTTAAACATTAACTTTCGAATATCGCAATATAATGAACAATATTTAAAAAGCGCGCTTTCAAACAACACCGAGCGCGTAGTGCGGGAGTGGGGTAACCCCGCCCGCACCGTCAAGTTTTCCGTGCCCATTGAGTTATTATGTATACTAGAGTGGGCACCTCAACTTGATTTCTTGTAAAACCTGTTTGAGCCGATCGGCACAAACACGCTTAGTCTGTGCCGGACGGCTGCGGTAGCTGGACGCATTGGAGTGAAAAATAATTACGTCTAAATATGCCGTCATGTGTAGCGAGGTACTGTACAAACTGCTCAGGAAAATCAAATAAAAGTCAAGGAGTGACTTTTCACACGTAAGTTTACTGCATTTTCGTTTAATCACGCTTAATTTAATAATTTTTGAATCAATTTAAACTCGGCAGTCGCGCCATGTGGTGGCGGCCATGTTTTGTTGAAATCAAAGAGTAAAAAAAAAGGTTTACACAGACGTGACAATATCGAGGTGTTATGTTAATATAGATAATGAAATTATTTTGAAGTTCCCTATCGGATATTAAATTTTATATTATTCGATTTTTTTTTTATATTATATTATGGGACAATCTTACACAAATCGACCTAGTCTCACAGTAAGCTCAATAAGGCTTCTGTTGTTGGTCCTAGGCGGCGACATATACAGGGTGTCCCTAAACTATGAAGGGAAAGTACCTCAAATATTGGAGATAGGATATTTTACTGAAAGGACACTTTATTTTATTTTTAAAAGTAAGTAATACTGCATTCAAAGATTTTTTTAAAAATTACTTGTTTTGTATGGGAAATAATTTTCTTAACCCTTAAATGGACACATGTGTTTCCCCTGCTGTTTTTTTTTGAAATCCTGATTATAGTTTTGTATTTGGGGAGGAAAAGAATTTTTTTTTCGTAATTGTCAATAATTTATAATTTTTTTATGATTTTCAGCATGTCACTTAAAAAGGACATTGCCCGTTTATGTGTTAACTATGCGTACTCGAGATCTGTCACACAGGACGGACATTGCCCATTTAACCTAATGAAATATTCTTAGGACACAAACAATGAAATTAATAAAAATTATATGTAATCACAGCTTTTGAGATCACGACTCATGTTTATTATATAGGAAACATTTACCTTCCACATATACATACGTTCTTATTATTAAACTTGCAAAACAATGAAATCATTATAATGCTTCTCAAAAAAAATCTAAACATAAACTAGTCTTTTCCCTTTCGGAATATAAGAAAACAAATAAATATAAAATAAGCTTATATTACCGCCTGTACTTTTTTGTACAATCGCAAACTGTATGTGTACGTCAGAACTAATGAAATGAACCCAAACACGGTGAATTTATCTTATGTGAATTTAGATTATCATACCGTCTGGTTCCACCATATTCATGCAAAATTTCAGTTCCATCGGTTGAAGATATCTGCTACAAAATTGAGTTGCAAGATTCGATCTGAACAAACATAGTTACATACATACATACATACTTACATGCTTACATACATAGATTGCGCCAGTGGCATGGCAGATGCGATCGGCTCAAATCTGAGGTCGTTGCTCTAGTAATGTTCAATAGCCAGCTTCCTTACAATACCCATGAGCATCTCTATCATCATTATTTCAGGCATAGGACGTCCACTGCTGGACACAGGCTTCCTCAATAGATTTCCAGATGGACCGGATATTATATGGGCATATATGATGGGCATCCAGCGAGTCCCTGCAATCCTAACCAGGTCATCCGAGCACCTGGCAGGTGGCCGTCCCACGCTGCGCTTACCAGTACGTGGTCTTCACTCGAGAACCTTTCTGCCCCAACGGCCATCGGTTCTTCGATCTATGTGCCCTGTCCAGTCCATATCCATTTCAGTATGCTTACCCGGTTTGCTATATCGGTGACCTTAGTTCGTCTACAAATCTCCTCATTTCTGATTGGATCACGCAGAGATCCCGAGCACAGCCCTTTCCATCGCTCGCTGAGTAACTCTGAGCTTCCTTAAGTGGCCCATAGTTATAGACCACGTCTCGGCTCTGTAGGTCATCACCGGTAATACGCACAGGTTGAAGACTTTCATCTTCAAGCACTGAGGTATCTCGGACGAGAAGATACTTTGCCGTTTCCCAAACGCTGCCCATCCGAGTTCGATCCGTCGATCCGTCGGTATGTGATCTCTTTCTCGCAGTTGGACCTACCTAGCTTGATTGTTTGTCCTAGATAGACGTATTCGTCAACAACTTCGAGGACCGAGATACAATGCAATACTGTGGTGGGCGCTACATGGACATTCGACACGATCTTCATCTTGTCCATGTTCATCTTAAGGCCCACCTGTTAGAATACTCTGTTGAGATCTTCGAGCATTGTATTGTGTCTCTGCCACGATATCGTCGGTAAACTGAAGGTGCGTGATGTAATCGCCATTAATTCTGGTGCCAAGTCCTTGCAATTCCAAGAGCTTGAAGGCGTCTTCCATTGCTTTGGTGAAGAGCTTTGGAGATATCATATCTCCTTGTCTCACACCCCTCTGCAACAGAATCGCCTCCATACACTGGTATAGTACTTGGACCGACATAATGGCGTTGTTGTGCACATCTCTCAGTTAATTCGGTATTGCTGGAGCGACTATAGTACTGCCCATGTCTCGACAGAATAGTAAGTAAGCAGTGGACTTTGTCCGTTATAAGTGACAAATAACTTTTAAGGGATCACAGGCAAAGTCCGTTATAAATGACATATGTTCAAATCACTACTTTTAGGGAACGTGGGCAATGTCCGTTATAAAGGACAAACATTAAAATCACAACTTTAAGGTATTACGGGCAATGTCCGTTTTAAGTGACACTCTGATTATTTCAAGCATCATGAAGAAATTACAGATCATTTTAGCAAAATAACTACTTTATACTGTTATTACAACTTATTTACACAATAAAATAACATAAATCCTAGTAATACTTACGAAAAAAATGTTTTGACGATGAGCCTACACCGTTTCGGTCGTTATACTTTTAGGAATGCTTGCTCCTTGTCACGCGTCGCGTGCGCACGGCTTCTCGATACGCAAGGAGGAAAGGGGATAGCCTAACGAACGTCACGTGACACTTGAACCGCGCGGAAGTTCGTTCAAATTTGAATTGTGTGCGTTTTATTGGTATGTCCTTTAAAACGGACAAAATCCATTTAAGGGTTAACATTTAAATCAAATATTTTACGCTATTCCTCTCTTTTGGGATACTATGTTACTTAAGAGGAATTATTTGTTTTTAACCACTCTTTTGATTGCCATCTTAAAAATATGGGGTGTTGTTTTTTCACATTTGAGTCGGTTCGATTCTCCGACGAAGCAAGTAATTTTTAGAAAATCTTTGAATGCAGTATGTCTTACTTTGAAAAATAAAATAATGTTCCCTTTCAGCAAAACATCCTATCTACAATATTTGAGATACTTTTCCGTGATGTGCCATAATCTTGGACACCCAGTATAATAAATAGATATATATAAATGCTTAAATACATAGAAAACATCCATAACTCAGGTACAAATATCTGTGATAAGCACACAAATAAATGGCCTGACCAGGATTTGAACCCGGGACCTCCTGCTTCGTAGGCTGGGTCACTACCGACTGGGCTAGAAAGCCGTTATTAAATGAAATATTTATTTTTGCCCGACTACGGAAAAAAGGTTATTTTTATTAACACAACATTTATTCAAGGTTTCCTCGGCCGGACCATGAAAAAAAGAGAGGCATGGATTAATATTTATTTTGTTATATTATATCTACACCCATGTCCCTTCTATTCTACGGCTTCTATTTTAATCTATACAGGGATCAACATCGCGACAAAAACGTCATAAGCGCCGTGTAAATCATCTATCCGTCCGTCCGTCGGTTACACGCAGATATCTCCAGATGTACTGAATAATATAGAAAAAAGTTTAAAAAAAGCTTTTATTCATCAAATTGCCTACAAATTACAATTCAAATGACTTTGTTAATCATAATTTCATAAAAGTTTAGTTGTATTATATGTACAGGTATAATTTTTTCTAAATGAACTAAGAAGAAGAGAATAAACTTTAAATTAAATCAAATCACAAGATTTACATGATATAAAAAGCTTGTCGCGAGATTCCTTAGAATTACTCATATCGAGCTCATGATCATATCGATAGGTACATATTGTATTCATGCATAAAGCTTCTATATCATATAAATCATGTGATTTGATTTAATTTAAAGTTTATTTTCTTCTATTTAGGTCATTTAAATAAAAAAAAATCAAGGGGGGCGGGAGGGTCGTGTCGTCGTCGTCGGTACGAAGAACGATGATGAGCTGCGAGCGGGTATGCGGGCGGGGCGACGCGGCGTCGGCGGTGCGGCGGCGGTGGCCTTGTAGGCTTGTAGTTCTTCTCCACTCCCCGCAGTCCTCCCGTACCCCGCGCTCGGTGCTGTTCGAAAGCGCGCTTTTTAAAAATAGTTTATTATATCTGTACTGATAATACACAATTATTTTGATGTTCTGTGTCTAATAAGTTAATAAAAATGGACGGAGGAATTTTTCCCAGTGAGTTATTGCCGAAAATCTGTAAGGTGTGATCGATAAGGAGAATTTCCTAGATAATTGTGAAAAGCGATATCTTTAAATAATTTAGGGCATATAAAAAATTAAAAATTGACGGAGCAATTTTTCCCAGTGAGTTATTGCGGAAAATCTGTAAGGTGTGATCGATAAGGAGAATTTCCTAGATAATTGTGAAAAGCGATATATTTAAAGGATTTAGGGCATATAAAAAAATAAAAATTGACGGAGCAATTTTTCCCCATGAGTTATTGCCGAAAATCTGTAAAGGTGTGATCGATGAGGAAAATTTCCTAGATAATTGTGAAAATGGATATATTTAAAGGATTTAGGGCATATAAAAAAATAAATATTGACGGAGCAATTTTCCTGAAGAAGTTATGATGCAAAATAGGTATTTTAAAATTTCTACCTATTCGAAATCGAAATTTTCCTAGATAATGATAATATATACTCTTATTAATATATAATATCATATACCGATGGAATTTCGGACGGAGGAATTTTCCACAAGCAGTTATAAGCGATTTTCATGTTTTGGCAGAAATACCTAACTTCGAAATATCAAAAATCCTAGATAATTTGTCAAACGTATGCTTTATACCCTACTTTATCACACTGCAAAGTTTCAGCGACAGAGGAATTATTCCGAGGTGAAATGCTTCATTAATCGGACTAATGGTTTGTATTCATAAACCAAAGTAGACCTACCTATCACACCTGTATGATAATATAGGTATATCTTGTGTCGGAGGCTAAGAACCTCTATAGGTCGCTGAGTAGTAAATAGGAGCTTTATAGGAACGTCCCCACTGAGAGCATTATTTCACGAACACTTGTACCTACCTAAACGAGCAATCGCACCAACCAACCAACCAAACGCTCGGCTCAATGTCTACACCACTCGAATAATCGACGCCAAATGCTCATTATACGCGAATGCTCTCATTGAGGAGTGAGGACGCTCCATTGCGTCATTAGACGGGCGTTTATTTCTCATGAAAATAAAAATTAAACGCTGAAAAAAGACAGAAAATCGTTCGAGTTCCAATGGTACCGTTTATCATATCGTATCAAACTAAGGCGCCTCGTCCACTAATGCACTTCCGTGAGAAGAGACACAATGGTGAGAATCATAATTGTGCCTCATATCATTATTGTACTTTCAACGGAGATTAAGATGATAGCTTTGGGAATATACTTTATATACTTTATTCGCTTCATCTATATATATAAAAGGCAAAGTCCTGACTGACTCATCAACGCACAGCCGAAACTACTGAAGTGAAGAACTTGAAACTTTTACAGTAGAATGGTCATATGACGTAGGTGAGAGATAAGAACGGATTTTTCGAAATTCATCCTCTAAGGGGTTCAAATAGGGGTTCAAAATTTGTATGGAGAGACTACGATTTTGGAAGTAAGAGGTTTGAAGCTTCGTGCTTAGATTTTTCATTAGAATAAAAGAAAAGTGATTTCACCGTTTTTTGAAATTCATCTCCTGAGGGGTTAAAATGGGGGTTGAAAGTTTATATGAAAAGTCTGCGATTTTTAAAGTAAGAGGTTTGCAACTTCGTGCTTAGATTCTTCATTAGAATGAAAGAAAAGTAATTTCACCGTTTTTTGAAATTCATCCCCTGAGGGGTTAAAATGGGGGTTGAAAGTTTGTATCGGGATTCTACGATCTTTTTAAGTAAGAAGTTTGAAACTTCATGCTTAGATTATTCATTAGAATGCAGGAAAAGTGGTTTCACCGTTTTTGAAATTCATCCCCTGAGGGGTTAAAATGGGGGTTTAAAGTTTGTATGGAGAGTCTGCGATTCTTAAAGTAAGTGATTTGAAAGATCATGTTTAGACTCTTCATTAGAATAAAAGAAAAGAGATTTCACCTTTTTTTGAAATTCATCCCCTGAGGGGTTAAAATGGGGGTTTAAAGTTTGTATGGAGAGTCTGCGATTCTTAAAGTAAGTGATTTGAAAGATCATGTTTAGACTCTTCATTAGAATAAAAGAAAAGAGATTTCACCGTTTTTTGAAATTCATGCCCTGAGGGATTAAAATGGGGGTTGAAAGTTTGTATGGAAAGTCTGCTATTTTTAAAGTAAGAGGTTTGAAACTTCATGCTTAGATTCTTTATTAGATTGAAAGAAAAGTGGTTTCACCGTTTTTTGAAATTCATCCCCTGAGGGGTTAAAATGGGGGTTGAAAGTTTGTATGGAGATTCTGCGATTTTTAAAGTAAGTGATTTGAAAGATCATGTTTAGACTCTTCATTAGAAAAAAAGAAAAGTGTTTTCACCGTTTTTTGAAATTCATCCCCTAAGGGGTTTAAATGGGGGTTAAAAGTTTGTATGGAGAGTCTGCGATGTTTAAAGTAACAGGGTTGAACGATCATGTTTAGACTCTTCATTAGAATAAAAGAAATCTGATTTCACCATTTTCCGAAATTCTTCCTTGAAGGGGTTTAAATATGGGTTGAAAAATTGTATCGGGACTTAACAATATTTTTAAGTAAGAGGTATGAAACTTCATGTTTAAATTCTTCATTGTTTTAAAAGAAGAGTATTTTCACCGTCTTTTGAAATTCATCCCCGAAAAGCTTAAATAGGGTTTGAGAGTTTGTATCGGGAATATATGATTTTCACAATAGAAGATCTAAAACATCATAGATATATTTTTTATAATGAGCCAAGAAAAGCCATTATTACCGTTTTCCGAAATTCATCTAATTTAGGAATTAAATAGAGGTTGAAAGTTTGAAAGAGAAAACAAAAACTTATAGATCTAGAAACTTTACATGTGCAGAGGTTCTTATTTCCCTTGAGGGGTTTAAAAGGGTTGTATATTTGCATGGGAAGGTTTGAAACTTTATGTATAGACTGCTTATTAAATTTAAAGAAAAGTGATTCCACAGTTTTTCAAAATTCATTCCCTAAGGGACTAAAGTCGGAGTTGAAATTTGTATACTTGGGACATGATTTTTAAAGTAAGAGATTGCGATATTATATGTAAATCCTTCATTATATGTCAAGAAAAAGTAACTTTGCCGGTTTTCGAAATTCATACTCAATTAAATGGAGTTAAATGGGGGTGAAAGATTTGAATTTGGACAGAGTCATTAACTACTAAATCTAGAAACTTGACATATGCTGAGTACCTACATTATTTATATACAACGTAAAAAGAATAATAGTGTTTTTTGGAAATTCACATTTTAAAGGTATTAAAGTTTGTACTTATAGAGAATGGTTCTTACAGTTAGAGATATAATGTTACATAACAATCCTATTTACTAAAAACCAAGAAAATATATCCACACATTCTTAAAAAGTCATTCTCCTAACTTATCAAGTTTCTTCAATAAAAGAAACGAAACTCATCCCCATGGGGACAAAATGGGGTTGCTTCTTAGGGGGTAGTTACTGCTTCGCGCACGGCCAGTTTTACGTGGTTTTGGTAATGTAGAAAGCGGTACTACTATTAGCCTGCGGTAAAATAGGAATATGCACCTTTAACCACCCACATGGGTATTCGAATTTCACGCGGACGAAGTCGCGGGCAACAGCTAGTATGATATAAACCAAGATTTTAATTTATGAAAAACAAGCTTTTTGCTCACGGTCGGCAATACGGGAATGGCATTGTACTTTAATTGACAAAATTCAGCATGAATTGTGTAACTTTGTATAAAATATTCAACGGACGTCCGTTTTTTGTAAACAATGACGAAGTAAAATTGCATTTACAGTTTAAAAAGGCTCATCCTTTTCACGTGTTTGGTATTCGGAATTGATAACACGTTACTGGACTTATAAATATTGCGTTACGACAGCGCATTTTATCAACGATGTTTCTGCGAGTAATGTTTTTACATTAAGCATTCAATACAGGTATTTTTTTACGATACCAGTATCAGTAATTGTTACTAACTTACTAAATGTATGGACTATCTGTCTGAAATAAAGAATATTTATTATTTATTTATCATAAACAGTAAAAATACCGGTATATGGAATCATAATACTAATATTATATTTTCCGCAGCTGAAAAGTCGTGGAACTAAAAAGTATAACGGTGTAAATCACATTTTGTTACATCATTAGGTACAAGGTTTCCTCCACGCCATTATTAGCTTTACAAGCGCATACTCTGGAAGAAAAATTGATCTATCATTATCCATCTTATAAACTACTCCTTACTTGCAAAATGTTAAGTCAATTATTACTTATTTCTAACTGAAAAATGATTGTTATAATTATCAACACTGAAAAATAAATGAAATAGACTTTTAGAATTTTCTAGCGTTAGTAAGAATAAAATACATATGCAAATAAAAGCTCACAGTGACAGACAATCAGCACCTTTCAGATCGGTTTATCTTCACATCTTCACTGAGAATTGGATTGGAATTTGATTCACGCATATTTGCAAACACTGCTGGGGCCTAAACGCTGAAGTCAGACGAAATGTTTGAGAGAAAATATTAAAGCGAATCCACAAACAACCTCAAAACGGTCTGTTCAACACAGCGCAATAATGATAAGGGTAAATTCTACTGTAAAGAGGAGTCACAATCCACCATTGACTTTTTTTTTTTAGGATTCCGTACCAAAATAGTAAAAATGGAACCCTTGCGGTGCGACTCTGTCTGTCCGTCTGTCACGGCCAGATATCAAATTAATATTGGACAAAAAAAATCTTATACCTTTTTTTAAAGGGGGCCGAAATGGGATATGTATCGAAAATTAAAAGTAAGGAGAGCTATTATATCAAATCGGGCTTCATTTAACATAGTTTAATGTGTAGATTTGAAAACCGTTTTTATTCTATTTTTCTTCAGTACATATGTAGATTTTGATTTCAGTTGAAAATATCATCATATTTCCAGTAAATATGATGATTCCAAATGCATTAACTTAATTTGAAAAAGTTTAAAAAATACCATTTTCCTCCTAATTATCTTCGAAACTGAACAGAAAAATATTGTTTAATACATAATTACCGATTATTTATATCAAAGCTGAATATTACAGGAAAAATATAATGATTTTCTTATCTGCAGCTAAGGGCCGATACAGACGGACTGCAACCCAACTACAACTCCCTACGATTTGTATGGAAACTGCATCACAACTGCGCAGTCGGCGTGCAATGTTTTAAAAATACCAAACAACAATGCTTTAAAAATACCAAAATCGCTATTATATTTGAAGAGTTCCCCTATTTCTCCAAGATCCCATCATCGGATACCGATTTGGTTGCAATAGGCGCTCCCATTCCGTCGGTGATGTAACTTTATAGATTGAAGAAGTATTGTAACCTCCATGGTTGAAATGCCTTAGCTTGACTCCTTAGAGGATCAAGGATAACCCAACGGAATGTTACTTTGTTGAGAGAACAAAGCCTGGAACCTTGTCCACTTTTAAACAAATAAGCGTGGAATAAAACAAAGTCGTCCGCTTCGGTAAACATTTTGTTTGCCGTGAGAGGCTGCTACCCTCGGGGCTTGAGGCTTTTACACTACACGTTGGAACTTTGTGTTCACTGTCATTATACGAGTTTGACGGGTTAATCTGGAATCGCCAACAGACGTTTCATCGAGAGCAATTTTCACTGATACCGTTTTTTTTTCTTGGAATTACTCTAGGAACCTTTGTAATGGGATGACGTTTTCGAAAACCTTGTAAAACAAACGGTTAGAAAGCAGTTGCCGATGAAATGAAAATTCGATGAATCATTTCTCGAGAAAAGGCAAGAAGTCGGTTAAAACGATTTATAATTGCCTCTTCATAGCAATAACCTATCAACTTATTGACAGTCGACAATTTGGTACCTTTTGCTTGCAGGCCTCACATAAAGTTTCCCTAACAACGAACGAACAACGAAATTTGCTATATTTTGCAGTTTTATTAGGGTTCCGTACCTCATAAGGAAAAAACGAACCCTTATAGGATCACTCGTTTGTCTGTCTGTCTGTCACAGCCAATTTGCTCCGAAAGTACTGGACCGATTGAGTTGAAATTTGGTACATATATAGAATTCAATAACTCAAACGCGGACGTGTAACGGAAATATATGAATTTTAATATGGGAAGCACACTGGGGGTCAAATAGAAAATTTAAAAGAAGTTAGCAAACTGTATTGTGTAACATTTCAAATAAGAATCACTGTGAGAATCTGAAATGTATATTTTTTTATAACATTTATATAAATAGTGTTGAAGTTATTTAAGAAAATAGACCTTTTATAGTATTTTTTCTACTCCTGTACTGTTATCTGTTTTTTACTTGGGCACGAACACTAATATAAGAACATACATAATATGAGTTCAGAGAAGTCTATACTCTATTCCCCATAACAGCACTAGTGTCGTTATAGTCACTTTACGTTATTGCTAGCATCCACAGACTTCTAAATCTAGGTTAAACTTAGGTCAAGGATTAAGCGCTCAATTCTAACTTCACGATAAAAATTCACAACTACCAACTTAACAAACAATTAAATTCTTACGATTCTTAAGAAAAACAAAACTTTCCGAATTAAATTAATTGATGCCAAGATAAAAAAAAAAGTATTTTAATTATCGTCACATCAAGTTTACCATAGACACAACTGTCATGCCGGCTGTACATACTCGGAGACCGGACGAGACACGCGTGACGTCCTTTTTTTACTCACATCGTGGGAACGTGCGTGTCTCGCCTGGTCTCTCCGTACACGTACAGCCGGCGTCAGACAATATGTCATATTTACCTTGTTCGGGAGCTGTTTAATTAGGTATGTATATGTATGTGTTTTATATTTTAACCTAGTCGTAGAAAAAGTATTGTATGCAACGTTGTATAATTAAGTCAAAAAACGCTCATTGCGTCTCTATTTGCGATACTCGCCGCATTCGCGGCTCGTATCGCAACTCACGCAATTCGCATTTTTTGAACCTTCTTATACAACTGTTGCATAAAATACTATTATGCAACAGTTGTATAAGTGGGTTCAAAAAATGCGAATTGCGTGAGTTGCGATACGAGCCGCGAACGCGGCGAGTATCGCAAATAGAGACGCAATGAGCGTTTTTTGACTTAATTATACAACGTTGCATACAATACTTTTTCTACGACTAGGTTTTAAATTATAAAATACAAAATTAATCATAACCTGGAAACAAGGCAAATATGACGTTTGACTGACAGTATGTGTCTATGGTAAACTTTTTTTTTTAATTTAAAATATACTTAAATTAAAATACTTGTTTTATGTTGGCATCAATGAATTTAGTTCGGAAAGTTTTGTTTTTCTTAAAAACCGTAGGAATTTAATTGTTTGTTAAGTTGGTAGTTGTGCATTTTTACCGTAAAGTTAAAATTGAGCGCTTAATCCTTGACCTAAGTTTAACCTAGATTTAGAAGTCTGTGGCTGCTAGCAATAACGTAAAGTGACTATAACGACACTAGTGCTGTTATGGGGAATAGAGTATAGACTTCACTGAACTCTAGTATTTTATGCAACAGTTGTATAAGAAGGTTCAAAAAATGCGAATTGCGTGAGTTGCGATACGAGCCGCGAATGCGGCGAGTATCGCAAATAGAGACGCAATGAGCGTTTTTTGACTTAATTATACAACGTTGCATACAATACTTTTTCTACGACTAGGTTAAAATATAAAATACATGTACGTCACGCGTGTCTCGTCCGGTCTCTCCGAGTGTGTACAGCCGGCATGACAGTTGTGAAAGTTTTGTTTTTCTTATGAATCGTAGGAATTTAATTGTTTGTTAAGTTGGTAGTTGTGAATTTTTATCGTGAAGTTAGAATTGAGCGCTTAATCCTTGACCTAAGTTTAACCTAGATTTAGAAGTCTGTGGATGCTAGCAATAACGTAAAGTGACTATAACGACACTAGTGCTGTTATGGGGAATAGAGTATAGACTTCTCTGAACTCATATCATATCATATCATACTGACAGTCATACGTCATATTTGCCTTCTTTGGAGGTTATGCCTTGTTTGTATTTTATAATTTTAAAACCTGTCGTAGAAAAAGTATTGTATGCAACGTTGTATAATTAAGTCAAAAAACGCTCATTGCGTCTCTATTTGCGATACTCGCCGCATTCGCGGCTCGTATCGCAACTCACGCAATTCGCATTTTTTGAGCCTACTTATACAACTGTTGCATAAAATACTAGTATATAGAATCTAGCGTCTACGAAACTGGTTCGCAATAAGCGACTATATGAGAAACTACCTACCTCTTTTATTAATATAACTTGATAATTTTCTTTATAATTTAGTCGTGTCGTGTCGTGCAAGAAGGCATGACGTCAGTGACTTGGATGAGCTAAGTGGCGTTTACCCGCAAAGGGTAGACATCGCTAATCCAAAATGAGCCCCTTTAAATTTGTACAAGCTCGCGGTCCTTTCAGGTGTAACCTGAAAAGATAGCGTTTTCAAAACATTTTTGAAGAATATTTTGCTAACGACGATTCACATTAGCGGCAACTAGAGTGTTGTAAGGAATGCGCTAAGGCTGTAACGTAATCAATTCAGGCGACAATGAGATTCCGGCGATCTCCGACTCGTGTGTTCGTTGTTCATCAAGTTTAGTTTAAGTATAAGTAAATAATACATGGTTTAATAAGAAAAACCTAAAATATCACGGATAATTAGAGATTACGGACATTAAATTTTACCGGATAGTTCGTCATTCGTATGTTATTCATAATACAATGCAAATTATTATGATATATGTTAGTAAGTATGCCTCAATCCTATGACCCTCAGTCATAGGTTTTATTGCTCACCAGATACTTATTTTAGGTTTAACGACAATAAGTACAATTTGACACATTCGATTCTAGTACTGTTTAGAGCTAACTACTAAAAGAATACATCACTTTGTAAAAAATATCAACAGCTCTTAAAGAACTGAAGAATGCGCTGAACACACAACCTTGCGTTTCGCTCTAAGTGAGTTTCGTAAGTGTGATTGCGTTAATACACAAACAAAACTAAACGTAACATATTTACCTAGCGGCTTGATAACGCTAAGCCATAAGAGACAGCGGAAGCGGATTCGGGGTACCTCTTCTCATCAGTCTACGTCTAGCGGACTTTCAACTAGAAATTGAAATTAAGAAACAAGATAATATTTCCAAATCGAATCTGTTAAATGTTGATCACTGTTTTCATTTAACGTTTTTGGCGCTATGCCTATACAACAATTGACAATCGTAAGACAGGTTACTGTACTTAATAATTTTTTTGATCCTATTGATGAAATGCTACTGGGACAGAAAATTGCAATTTTATGCTGTGTATTTACTTAGCGTGCGAAGAGTCAAAAATGCAAACATAATTTTTGTTATTTTTTTAATCGCAGTATCCTGTGTCAGAGACCATACAATTATAAGATTACGATATACAAAGTGATGTCACTCATCTTGAGATTGTAGTGTTGACTCTTAAATGTTTACTAAATACCGTATTAAGAGGTATTAAATAAAAACGGAATATTACGTAGCCGTATGACTTTGACCAGCCAAAATAGTACGCACCCTTGGCCTAAGAATGTGAGTTAATTTTAAAATAATACACCTTCGTAACGCAGCTTTACCACAACCGAATTGAATAATGGTATCAACATATTTGAACAATTAATCTATTATAGATTAAAATAATACAATAACATAATAAAACAGAAGAACTAACCTACCCTAAGCCAATATGTGGGCTGTCTACAATGCCTCGTTAAGTGAGACGAAGTCAATATCTGGGTTTGATTGTAATTATTGGCTGCATCTAATCCCAGTTACTTGTAAAACTATGCAGTTTAAGTTATAGGATGGCTGCGATCATAAAATTACCTTTTATTATTGCACTATGGGATCATTCAACAATTACGTGATCACCGGAGGGGGGGGGTCGGGTGCTTGTATATACATCTGGATTATTTGGGGGGAGGGGGGGGGGGGGGGGGAGAATCCATGATTACCTCATCATTTTATAACTTGTTAGCTAAAGAAATTTTCTAAAAAATGAAAAAGGTGTTGTAGAAGCTAGAAATACTTTTAATTAGAAAAGTAATAACCACCCAAATCCACCTGAGAACATTATTGTAAAGCCAATTTAAATTTGAATTTTTCATCCTTAGATGGCTCCTTTCTGTATGACTGGATTAGCTTTATTTCTGTGATTCTTTCAATTTTTTTTTTATAGAACAAACAAAATGTATTAAGCACGGACGAAGATTACATAATCAAGGCGAGGGGGGGTGGGTTAAAAACAAAAAATTTACGCTGTGATCACAGGGGGGGGGGGGGGGTAACAAACGGCCAAAAATGATCACGTAATTGTTAAACGATCCCTATGACATAAGCTCCTTTTATCGCGCCAGATTCTAAGGTTATAATATCATATTTTTTATAACATTTTCAATAAAAAACCGAAGTGCATTCTCATGTTTCGAAACTTGTAAAAGCTCGTGGCCAAAGTAATTAAACTGATCAAAATTGCTCAATTCTCATTTCGTTACAAGTTAAATAAAGAAAAGTTTCGAGACTGGAAGAAAACAAACTTAGGTAATTGCTTTTTTACGGGCCATTTACATTTGAGTTTCGCTGTTATAAGATCCTTTGTAGTAAAAATGCGTAATCAAATAGCAAATCCATATCATTTTTAACGTAACTTAATTTTACCTATGATTAAGGTAAACGTCTGCTACACACTGTCCCAGTAGTCATATTCAATGTTAAGTCATTAGAAGTGACCGGGCACTATCGGTGCTAAACTTTAACAAAACTTGTAAAGCTGACGTAAAGGAGAATTTACAACCAAGGAAATAAGAATATTATTGGCAGATCAGTGTTAAATTTAACTCTATATCGAAATCTCGGATTTCCAATACTTGAGTATAAATATATTAATATTTTCATGGCTGTAAGCACTCTGTTATGTCCGCCTGGCAAGTTTTGTTGAAGTTTTGCACTCATAGTGCCGGCCACTGGTCATTAGCCATAGCGATGACAGCAGGGTGTCAACTATTAGGCGTTATGGTGTTAAACACTAGGACGTTTACCTTACTATAATATTTTATTCCGACAACCTTTATAGAAGCTGAATATAATTCAATGTTCATTCAGTTCAGTCAGCAAAAAGGAATGGTTTGAGTAATTATTCGTGAACTGAAGTAAAAATTGGGGATAATCTGAAATTTTCTTTTAGACTAATTTAATTTATTTACTCGCTCGCAATCGCTCGCAATAACAATTATGATAGGTAGTAGATAACTGCAAAAAAATTACAGAATTATTTAAAGAGCTTATTTCAAAATACCATTCATTGAAAATTACCTTCAATCATGAACGAAGCTGTTGCACCAACTTAAATAATCAAACGAACCGACTGAATGGATTTGCAAAGGAATATTCAATTAGTGTTATATGTACTAAACCCAACTACGGTGAAGTAAAAAAGGGGGTTGTCGTTTTTCCCTCGCCGACAAACTTGCGGGTAAATCGACCAACCAATAAAGCATGTAGTACACGTTTTGCAACAATGAGCTAGCGTTGCAAGTGGGATGAGCACGTGGGCAGATGCTAATCCTACGTTACGACATTATTGTAATAGCACAATGAGTTATCGTCGCGTCATCATCCATTAGCAATAGTTAGCTTGATTTACCGACAACGTGTCACTGGTGTGGTCTCTCGAATAAGAGATATTGGAGGTTAGATTGATTTACATAAAGCGGACGTACCTTAGGCAACTTCAAAAACTGGTCAGAATGATGTCTTGTCACATTGATGGTCTTTACAGATTTTTTTAATATGAATTAGTGTTCGCGTCTTTCAGATGGACATCACTTAATGAAGGGCTTTAAAAAACTAATTTTGTTGCCGTATGCTTTTCTACCACTAGACCTGAATGTTAAACAGTAATTTATGTACCCATTCCGTTGACTATTGTAATGGCCACAGGAAAGACGCTTTTTCTGAAGTCTACATGATCCTTATAATTATTACGATTCGATGTGTTTGTAAGTGACGGATTGATTATACTATTTAACTATCGCGGGACAAAGTCTTCCATCATGAAGTCAGTTTAAGTTTTATAGAAAAGAAATATAGATACAGGTAGCAACATTATTTTGATACTTGTAGTCACTTTCGTCTTTCTGTGTCATCAACGAAAGTGTCTTTTGTCACAAAATCCTAATTGAAGTGATGATTATACCAATAGCTGTTTCATATTAAATTACGGCTTATTAAAATATAAAAGCGACATTTTACGGGAGAGAGCGTTGACACGGCTCATCCTACACTCGCCGGGATAACAATCACAATTATAAAGTTTAAACTTATTAAAAAAATTTAAGCATCTTGACAAACGAATAAGACAACCAGCAATTTTAGAATGATCGCGTTTGTCACCATTACTAAATCAATCAACCTTTCGAACTGTGCTAGAGAAACCACGTAGGGCACGTAGACTCCACCATTAAATGAGGACAATAAAATAATCAATAAATCTTAGAAGTGTAAAGAGAAGAGGATTGATGTGATGACAATGCATGAAGATAAAATTCACACATTCTGTTTTACATCTAAGTCTCTAAGATAAAATTCACAATGACGACTTCTTAAGCACCTCTTCATTTGCCTATCTACAGCAGAAATATGGTCATGCATGCGAAAGTGGCAAGTCAAAAGGTTCTAGTGCCAATAAAATGTCTGTTTAACTTGGCATAAGTTAGCCATAAACTCACGCGCCGCCGTCACTTTCCTCTGTTTTAAGGCATCTTTATGGCGTTTAAATTATGTCTTAGTGCAGAAAGCAGAAACATTTATTAATAAAAATGAAAGTTTTAAAAACCTTGGACTCGGTAGGAAGTTGTTAGTTTTTATTTAATAAGAATTAGGCAGATGTTTTTGGGTCAATAGCGGAGTTTAAAATGCTACGGTCTTCTGCATTTTAAACTTTTAAAAGTTGTGTTTAAAAAAAAAATATAAATAAAATAATTTACTTCTGCAAGTAGGCCCTCAAGGGCTCTTTTACGTGTCTTACATTCTTTTATCTTCTTTTCTTTTGGCGCTTCGGGTAATGACCTTCTGGTGAGAAGAAGCACCGGAAGAAACTCACCAGTTTCTCTTTTCATCATTTAATATACATGAGATTTCATTAATACATTACATTAACTTAAAAACTACATTTATAGAGATGTAAAGGGGTCTATGCGTCCAAACAAGACAAATAAAAAATAGAAAATAAATTGATACTAAAATTAATGGAGATGTAAAGAGTCTCCGTTGTCTAAATATTATGTTTTGGAGGTGTAAAGGATCTCCAAACGTCAAAATACAAATTGAGAATTTACGACCGAAATGGAAAAAATCTAAATAAATATGTATTTTAGATACGTTGCGAATGAGATTTAAGCACTTGTTTCCTAGCTTTATTCCTCAACATTAATCTTATGCTCTGATTACGATTTCAAAATTGATTTTACATAAAATAACAATTAAAAATATACCTTGTTTCCCTCGGTTATACACAATAATTTTCATCATTTTATCCATCTATAACATCTACGAACGATACACGTGTACGTGTGTCTTAATTAACGAATTGTGACAAAAATAATTGCGGCTCTAAATCTAATGCCACCACTAAACATTTCATCTCCTAAGTAGTAGAATTTTAAGCAGAACATAAAATCAAGATCTCGGATAGAACTAGTCACGGGGTCTCGTAAAAATGTCCCAACGCCATGGTTTATGGGCCGAACCTCCTATGTTGAGACCATGAATTTGTATGAGGAGTGACTAAGGCTGTGGTTTTACCTTAGGTATGAGCATTTAAATGTGATATTTCTAGGCCAAAGGTATCACATTGCTAATTGTCAAAAAGGACCATTGCTAATTGCATCGTATACCTAATTATGTTACAATTAAGTTTATTTGGTGTCTTTTGTTGGAAAACTGCATACATTTAGATATGACAGAGTACTTTTTCTTTCAAAATTACTTAACTCTACCTCAAACGTCAATTTTTTTTAGTAGGAATCGGGTTTTTTGGACGCCTTGGCTAGTTTAGGATTAATTTACTAAAGTAGCACAAACCGTTATAATGAGGTGAGACCGCCTATCAAGTAAAATCCTCAGTATACAGTTATCGGCAATTTGATTGCTACTGGGGATCACCGATTATTTTTTTTATACAGGGTGAAATTTAATTCACTGGCCAAATTGAAACACCCGAAAGAACTCGAAAAAATATTAAACACGTGTTTTTTGTTTTAATACCGCTCAGTACATTTTTTTTTTAAAAAATCATCATCAAGTTGTCCTTAAAATCTCGTACGTTATGGTGAACCGTCAAACTACCCACTACACCCGCTTTCCTTATCAGTTAAGGTCATTGACAACCCGCCCCTCCCACAGCTTGCAATCATGCCACCATATTATGAACCCTACCTATTGCAGCGAGATAAGACGCTTACCTACATAAGTTGCTAATTTTTCCTTCATACTTTAACGGGCTTAGGACCGTCAAAGTGCAAAGGCATTTTTTAAATCTAAAATGATAAATCTGACTAATAGATAATTAATAAAAGGTCCGTGGTTTAAAACAATGAGTAAATTTTAAGTCGGGAATTTTTGCATTCAGGCGTATTTAAAAAATTGAATCAACTTATGTACATTTGATTAAAAATCGACACAATTAAACTATTTACATAATCACCCTCGGTACTTACTGAAGCAAGTATTAGTTATACTGCAATAGATGTTCAAACTGTAATCCACGCACCTCCAAACAAAGTTCGGCACGCTTATGCACATTGTTTTTTAATTTGCGAAGCACTACAACGCTGTTACGCACTTCGTCAAAGGCACGCACAATTTTACGCTTTAAATTGTCGCACGAGATGGTACATTTGGATTCAATCCTTGCCTCCGAAGGCGCGGAACTGATTCCAACTGGTATAATCTTTGTGCACCACGTAAACATTCACCACTTAATAAATAACACCGCACCATTTCGTAATATTCCCGGTTCGAATACATTTTTTAAATCTTAGTACGCGCGCGACTATTATTTTACGGTTGGCGAGTGACGAGTGACTAATCATTTGCTATGTTTACCTCTAGCATGGTTTAAGACTACCCTCGTTTATAAGATTGATAAAATTGCCTACCATAGCAATAGTGTTGTGCTATTGTGGACCCTATTGCTACGATATAAGGTTTAGTGTAGGTTAGATAAGGGTTTTGTTGATGTTGTTATTAAAACATACTACTAGGTATGTTTACATTTGTAGTAATAGGGTGACCACGACTCGTGGAAAATATAAAAAAATTTAAAAATGAAAATTGAAAAATAAAAATTCTTTTTTTTTCGCTAAATAGATTCCTTAAGTGTAACCTAGTGTCAGGAAAAAATTTGGCCAGTGATTTTAATTTCACCCTGTATAATAAATAAATGGGCTTGCTTTTGACTCCGATCATGCCCGATGGTAAGCATAGATGGAGCCTACGATGGAACGAGCGCACCCAGAAGATGCCTCTGTATTCTAATCTTAAATGTGACCGGGTTATAATTAGTCGGAAACACCGACACTGGCAGGAAGTTCCTCACTTTAGCCGTTAGATCACTGCTGATAGCTCTCTCCGCTGACTACAAGGCGTGTCTCCCCTCGCCAGTCCACTGCAACATCTGCTTGTTTCATGTGAATATGTTTTTATGACGCACTTTACGCTGTTTCTATGCGAAATTGAATTCTGAGTGCCACTTTGCACCTTTTTACAGTTCGTTACGGCGATAGCATAAAGTGACGTTAAAATACGATTACAAAATATTGCACTTTGTTCGCTGTAAAAATTATTAATACGAACCGAATAAGGACACGCCTATGGATTTAAATTGATTTAGTACATTGCATAGTGTAACTACACAAGTACACAGTGGTTTTATTCGTTTAAGGAATTTATAGATTGTAAATTGTAATATATATTAATTTGAATTTTATTACGTTATGAATTCAATTGTATTGATAATGTATGGAATAATGAATGAAATTATTAAATCCAATAAGAATAAATTAAAAAGGAAAACACGACTTGTCATATGATCTACCAATAAATGATATCTATGTATTTGTTTCATTGACAAAACGGGTTTTGCTTTAAAATGTAAGACCTTTGTAAAACCTATGAAAGCAATAAACGAACTGATAAAGGATATACTTGTATAACTTCTGGGTTTCACTGACATGTAGGTATTTTTGATGAAAAATCGAAAAATAATTCTGGCTGTCGTGAAAATCATCGTCATTTAAGGTATCGGGGGGGGGGGGGGGGGTTAATGTTTTCATTCTTGAGATCTTCTTTACCTTGCTTTTTAGCATAAGTAATGATAAAAACATCAGTCCAGAATTTTATTGGCGAAGATATCGAGTAAAATACACACAAAAATATTACAGTCCAAATGAGCATCACCTATATCATGTTGTTTCCTATCGCCGCGAACAAAACGCTAAATAACGCTTAGTCGTCACCGACTCCCGTCTTATATGGCCGTCGTTATCTTGTGAAGTAGGATTAAGTTTTAATCCAGTATTTAACAACAGTATTAAGCATCATCTGTTAGTGTTATAGTACATTGTGCACCGAGGGTAGTAAGAAGGGGATTACTAACGAGAGTCTATTAGAAGCCCGACGCCGTAGGCGGAGGGCTTTTAATGACTCGAGTTTGTAATCTTCTTACTGCCCGTGATACACACAATGTTTTTCATCACATTTGCGAGGAAAAAAAAATAAAACATAAAAATGAAATAAACTAAACGCACCCGCTAAGAGACAACTTCAACTGTCAACTTTTTCAATATAGTCTTCCACAGATAATGCTAAGAACTGCGTTTAGTTTTTAAATTTGACAGGCAATGTCGCCAGATTGTACCGATTTTCAAAATAAAATTTTAAACTAAATTAATTTAATTGCATTATAATAATCGCAAAAACTACGGAAATAATAGTAAAATATACCATATAAGTTTTATTTACACTAAAATTGGTTTTGTAGCCAAGTTTTGAAGATGTGAAATAGCCTTGGCTGATTCGAAACCTCCTTAGTCTGAAATGACGTACGACTTTTAAAACTAAACTCATAACTCCCGAGGGAGTTATAGATTTTCATACAGTTTTTCCTCCCGTGGGAGTTATAGATATTTGTAACCCACGGGGGGTAAATCGGCTCGAGTTGGTCTATAAGCGCGCGTGTTATAACACCCTTTACGAGCAAGTGTGATGAAAAATAAATTTAATGCTTAAAATGCGGTATAGCTGCATAAAGTCAAATTTAAACGTAATGTAAGTCTTACCGCAGTTCCTGAACACAACGTACAGCAATATGTTGTGTTTTCAAAGTTTGTAGGTATGCAGTCATGCTTTCAATAAATCAAAACAATATATTGCGTTAAATTTTATTAAGAAAAAATTTATTAAGCACGAGTTTTTAAAAACGACTCGTATAATAAAATTTGACTCATAAAACTATGCATTTGGTCATCCTGAGCCTTCGACATTTTGCTGGGCATTTCTCCGCTGATTTCGGTGGCATCATCAATATCGAAGTCCTAGGTGCAAATCTTTGCATGACATTTTCAGATATCTGATAGACGTCAAGGTTGTCTACCAAATACTCAAAAATGTCGTGCAAATATCCCAAGACATCGAGATTAATTATGCTACTGAAGTAGGGAATGCAATCTCGATCTCGCGAGATCTCGAGCAAATTTTTGAGATTCAATCTCAACAGCAGGAAATCTCGATTCTTGTGATCTCGATCGAGATCACGGTTATTATTTTCGAGATCTCGAACAAGATTGTGAGATCGATGCGTATGAATTAATTTGCTTTGATTAATGTTTTTGAGGCTAGATTCGTGTTATTCGGGCAGTGCTACATGGTGCTACAGTGCGCGGCCAGTTTTCACCGACGATATGAGCGCAGTGGGGAGCGCTCTGTGCGAAAAAATCGGGCGGATGTAGCATATCCAAAATTATTAGTACAATTTTTGTTCGCTAAACCTAACTTTTTTGTAAATTACTTGAGCCCCAGTCATAAATAGTTAATATATACTGAATTCTTAGGCATTTTGATCAAAATAACTCATTTTCAAACAGCATACAAAAAGGAATAAATTTAAAATTAAAACTAAAACTAACGAATTAAACCCTAAACACCTTATTATTAAACAAAAAAAAAATACAAAGTCAGACTTATACAACACAATAATCTTAATTACAAAAAAACAAAAACAAACTAAAAAAAAAAAACCTATTCAAAAAGACCCCCCCGCATTACTCCCGGCGCAAAAGTGCCCATCAGACTCGCGGCGTTCCCGCGCTGAACCGCGATGGACAGCCTCTGCGCCAGGAAGAAACCGGAGCGGGGGTCATGACCCCTCTCCCGCAAGCGACGACCCAGCTCCCCAAGGAAAGCCCTTGCTTCCGCACACCAGCAGCCGGACGTCTCCACCGCAAGGGGAACAAACGAATAACCAGACAGGCCCGAGTACTTGGCCCTCTTGAGCAACGCCGCTTGCTCAGCGGCCGCCCCTGGTGACCGCACGGTGCGCCCAAGGTGAGTGGCAGCAAAAGTACTCACGCAAGTGGCATCCCACAAGACCGCACCGGCCCTTCTCCCAAGGTACCAGCGTCAGACCGTCCGGCCTCTTGCCATCCGACCTGCTAAGACCTGGTGGTTCCAGCACACAAGGAACATTGGCAGACACTAAAGCCCTCCGGACGATGTCGTTCAAGGCATGGTGCCGCGGGAACCTACCCGCGCAACGACCGCAACTCAGGGCGTGATGCCCATTGCTCTCCACCATGGAACCGCAAATGCATAGATGTGGTTGGCAAACATCACAGCCCAGGCGAAAAGCAACAGCCACCCGCAACGAGTCATTGTCGAGGAGAGTACCTAAATTCGGGGACGGGAGAGCGTGCAACCAGGCGCCAGATTCTGGTCTCGCAGCCGCGAGAAGCCTCGCCCTATCAGCGCCAACAGCGCCGCCCAAAAGGCCGTCAAACAAACGCTTAACACCAACTTCGTCCCACAAGCGTTGACAGTCCAGCCTCCTAGGAACCGGCGCACCCGGGTTGAGGGACTCCCAGGCCACCAAAGCATCGGACGCAAAGGGTATGGTAGCCTCACCACCCTCTAAGGGTAATATCTTAGAAACAAGGCCCACCACCCCCGCCGCCGATGCCAGAAAGGCAGGAAGACTCACGTCCCGCACGCGCCTGATACCAAGCCCACCACTCCGAATAGGAAGCGATGCCAAAACCCACTGGTCAGAACCCAAGGAGACATTAAGCGTCAACAGCGACACAAGGTCGAAGGAGTCCACGTGCCCGGGGTGTAGCCAAGTCGGCACGGTGCGCAAAAAGTACGTCACCTTGGGCAAGGAAAAGCAGGACCTCAACAAAGTAAGTCCCACATGCGCCGAGAGTTTTTTAAGCCGTTCCCCCGCGGTCCGGAGAAGCCGCTCCTTCCCCTCAAAGGCCCCAGGAACCGCGGCGGAACAAATCGGAGAACCCAACAGCAGAAAATTCATTCTCATTTTTAATTACTTTGTCAAATCTCGATCTCGTCGAGATTAATCTCGATCTCAAAAGTCTGACGGTCGAGATCCAAACACCCAATCTCGAATCGGATTTTTTGTACGAGATCTCGAATCGCCAATCTGGGTTCGAGATTGTATTACCTATACCGAAGTCAGTGCCACGAAAATCACCGGAGAAATGCCCTGCTATAACAGGCTTTGCTGGCGTAACAGGAAAAATCACCAGTAGAAAGCAAAATCCGGCGACAAATTTACCCTAATTCACCTTCCGTAAAGTCGCAGAATATACATATTCGCATCCTAATTCAAACATACTCGGAAGAACATCTGGCAATTCGTAAAAGCCCAAATAAACTTCTGTGCCGAGTTTGTACCACTTGGCACCAATATTCGAAAGATGTGGGAAACTTTTCTAATAATTATGCGTTTTTGCTTTTTATACCTAAGAATTAACTTTATATAGGTAACATTTTACTCAATACTATAATATTGAAATATCAAAATGTAAACACTCATCAAATCGAACCTAAGTATTAAATTAAGTAACTTTTACGATTTTCACTCATTATTTTATCAAAACGGGTTACAGTTTATCAATTCTCATTTGTAGCTAAAGAAAGTTCTAATTTCAAAATAAAAACTTTGTTGTCTAAATTTGGTATTTTCTTGTAGGTGCCTAATCAATCTCAGACAAAATATAGCTATAGCTGCTTTTGGGATATAAAAGTTCATCGTGAGGCTAAAAGTAAGTTACTAAGTAAAATATTTTAGAAACAAACGTGGTTATTGGTACTCTTGTAGTAACTAACGCAACGTCGGCCGGCCCATCTTGCGTTTTAAAGATTGTGCGAAACGCGACATGGTTGCATTTGGCATCGATTGCAATGTCTGGGAGGATATTGCAGTAGACCGCGATGAGTGGAGGGGTGTTCTTTTGGATGGCTGCGTAACTCATGACAGGGCGTGGTTTCGAGATCTGGCCGCGAAGCGGGCTCAAAGGCACAATCCTGTTTGTGTCCCCTGTGTAGGTGATTCACGATTCTCGTGCAGTAAATGCGGACGGATATGTCATTCTCGGATCGGGCTGTTTAGTCACGAAAGGCGATGCCTTTCTCGCACCGACGCTGCTTAAATCGTCAGTCAAGACGCAAAGGCCCTATGATGATGATGATGTAGTAACTAAGTATTCAACACCACTGAGATACTGCGTAGATTTTGTTAGCTATTAAGGATTTACATATTCACGTTCTGAAAGACGTCCTTAGCGCCATTTATCGTTAAATCTTTATAGAACCAAGAGGAGTGCACCATCGTATAACCACACTTCACCCAGAAATATGGGCTCTTGGCTGCATTTTATGCCGCGACCGCGAGTATCGGCGTAAAGATTTACGAGTAGGGTGCCCATTCCGCGCTTGATAACAAGGACGTTTCCTGTTAAATTCATCGGGTGAAAATGATTTCACTTAGGGCCTCACGTTTCGGTACAAATGGACGGTTGAAAGATAACGCCTTTATGTTACCGACAAATTCCTCGAGTATAGACAATAACTTGCCTTCTTGAAATCAACAGAATAATGAATGATATACATATTTATAATTCAAACAAAAATCACGTAATCATGTCGCGGATTACCGCGACATGATTACGTGATTTACGTGTTAGTAAATTAGTGCTGGCCCGTTACAATTACTTGCGTATTTTTTTCATGCATTCACATGCAAAGTAAAAAACATGCAAATAAATTTAACAAACCACCACCATAAATACAAAACTCGTGTTTCGCCTCTCTACAAGAGATCCTCAGGAGAAGGTGGAGATGTTGACAGTCCGGCGTCCGTCGATGGAATGAGGTGGTAAAGCAATATTTTTGTTTTAATTAAAATGGATTTCCGCAAAATAGCGCCTGATCCAATGAATTATTTAAATATTTATAGTTTAGCGGTTAACGTATTTAAATACTTTACTGATATGTATAAAAATGTAAGACACTTAGGTTATAAACGCTGCCGAAAATTGCATTAAAACCGTGAAAACTATACAAATATAGCAATAGCATTGTTACTCTATATCAAACAAAGTCAAGATAGTATTGTGGTATATTTTTGCATTGTCTACAAAATTAACATAATACGAATGTCCTTCTATTTAATACCTATGAGTAAGATGACACATTCATTCACCGATCTCAGAACTCTAGAACACTGATAACAGCCTTTTGCGTCATGCCAGACGCATTACTAATAATTAAAGACGTATGTTACCTTTAGACGTAGAATCAGGTGCTGGGCGTAAACGCACTTGCACACTGCGTTTTAAATTCGTTAAATACTCGTACGCACGTCGAATGGAACAACTGAATCAGGTGATTGACGGATTTTTGAGCATTCCAAATATTTAAGGTTTACAAAGTGTCAATACTGTTCTAACACTTCATGTTAAGCACTTTTTGCAGAGACCATGTGGGTATTTTGCTAATACAATACTATGGCGAAAAAGCATCTCCATGGTTTACAGAAGTGCAATCAAGCCCTTTTATTCAAAATTAACTATACACATAGTTCTAAAGCCTACGGTTGGACAATGTCCATACTATCCGATGCCACCGCCTTCTATAGATGACAGTAAGTGCGCTGTTCTGAATGTATGTCCCAAATTCTTTAGCACAGTGATGTGTGTTGGGGTCTCTATATGACTTTCGATAATTATGACTAACAATACAACATGACTTACAACTTTATGGGTAAAAAGGGAATTCCATGTTTGGACACCGGGACTTAAGACCTATTCAGATCAGAGCGGTATCCGCTACCGCCGTTCATAGCGGTAATAAACGCCCCTTCTAATTCCTTTTGTTGGGTGTAACCACTACTCACGGCGGCATCGGAAACCGCTCTAATCTGAATAAGCCTTATGTCGGCCGGCTGTATGTTCCTTGGACTGCGGTGGAAATGTGTAGTGTATAAAGAGCCTAAGCCAGGAACAAGCGATAATGATTGATGGCTATCGTGTCGGGTTGTTTAGCACTGGTTTATTTCGCACGGTCTATGAGTAAGCGGTGCTGGAAATGGTTATTTTACCTAGTTTACGTGGCCTCTGAATATGATTAGTAAGCTGTAATTCTAACAGATGTTTTAACAACCGATAGCCGAGAAAAGTTTACTTAAGGTATGATATTGTATTAACTAATGTGATAAATATTTATTTTATAGTGATATAGTTCAATACATTTATATAATATCATAACTTATAAATTAAATTAAAAACTAAATACTAAACGAAAACCCTAAAGTAGAAACAACATACACCTAAGCCTAAAGTAAAAATTAAAATATACCTACCTGAAACTAACTGGACTGGACCCTTGGTCCGTGGGGCCCATCAGCAAAGACTAAGAATTTCAAAACGTTTGGTCGACGCCACTGAGGACAAGAGAGCTGGCAGCTTCCTCGCTCAGCGCATAAGCATCGTGATTCAGCGAGGAAATGCTGCCAGCGTTCTTGGCACAATGCCAAAGGGGCCTATCTTAGAAATAGGTTTAGATACATTTTAGTTTCAGGTAGGTATATTTTTTACTTTAGGCTTTTATTTTAGGTGTATATTGTTTCTACTTTAGATTTTTGTATTAACTTAATAGTAATGAAGTAGGTAACTTTTATACATATTCATTTAATGTGGTCGCGTCACAAAATTCGGCATAAATTTTATATATACGGGTACAAATTTTATTAATGTGACTAATATTTAATTTATCCACCAAGAAGGAAGTCGTTCATTTTAGTAATGATTTTCTATTATTTCAATGATCTTGTTAAATGACTTCAAGGAAACAGTTTAATTCAAATATTTGGAATAATATCATTGCAAAATGAACTCTCCACCATACGTGATAAGGTTTAACATAGGTTAAAAGTTAATGTAAACTGCCCAGCACAAATATCTGTACAAATAATAACATATTGAATGACAGTCACTGATAAGGAAGGCCCTAAATATTTTACTTAATTTTTAAAGTCATTCGGACGTTAGGGAACGAGAATAAAGAAAACTTGGAGAAGGTAATTTAATATGTGTAACGTAAATATTTATTTTATATTATGAAAAACGGTCCCTTCCTTATATAAATACATAGATACTTCTTTGAAAAAATAACACTAAATACATGGACGAGAGAGTCAGTTCCGTTTACCGAAGTGACATCTTGTAAGTTAAAGATGGATAGATTGCTTAGCCTAGCCTACATTTTCATGTTTTGCTCCAAATATGCTCGTGTATTTAATGTACCGTAAGTGATTTTATTGTAGTATTTTATGCAACTGTTGTATAAGTAGGGTCAAAAAATGCGAATGGCGTGGGTTGAAATAGAGACGCCATGAGCGTTTTTTGACTTAATTTTACAACGTTGCATACAATACTTTTTCTACGACTAGGTTTTAAAATATAAAATTAAACATAGCGCGCAAACAAGGCAAATATGACATATGACTGACAATATGATAAGTATGTGTCTGTGGTAAATTTTGTTTTTAATTTGACGTATCGCTAGTGACACGCAGTGACGATATTAAAAATATTTTTTTGTATGTTGGCATCAAAGAATTTAGTTCGGAAAGTTTTATTTTTCTTAAAAACCGCAGGAATTTATTTGTCTGTTAAGTTGGTAGTTGTGCATTTTTATTGCAAAGTTAGTATAGAACGCATAATCCTTGACCTAAGATTTAGAAGTCTGTGGCTGCTAGCAATATTTTTGCGACTATAAAGACACAAGTGCTTTTATGGGGAATAGAGTATAGACTTCTCTGAACTCATGTTATGTATGTTATTATATTCGTGTTTGTGACCAAGTAAAAGACAGATAAAATTACAGGAGTAGAAAAATATTTAAACCTAATCAGTAACCATGAAAACTCATAAAAGTCACAGAGAACCACTCCCAACCAGGTACATAAATGCGAGATTAAAAAGCCATAAACCAAAACAAAACTACCGTATCAACACAGTTTCCATTTCTGAATCATAGACCCGCTATCGCCGACGCTAATACACAATACGTAAGTGACTAGTTTCTGATAAAAAAACTGATAATCATTCCAGCACAGCTCTGGTGCGCGGGCGCATGTTTTTAAACGAAAAATAAACGTGGAAAAATGTGTTGTTATTGTTGAAAGAAAAAAAGAAATTGACTTAGAAACTGCAAGTAAAAACATCACTCAGCGTACATTAAAAAAGTGTTGTGGTATTTCCAATTTGAATGGTTTAAAATATGTGTGCGCGAAAACCATTGCATTTATAATTAGGTCTGTGTTGAGTGTAAAGTTTAAAAAAAAAAGTGTGATTTGATTTTGAAACCAGACCGCTCTAGTTCCGGTTTTTATCAGCGATTTATTATTCAGATGTTAAATTAAAATTGCTTATTTACATGGACTTACAAGTTTATTAGAGTGTTAATGGTTCATAAAAGATGTTTGGCCGAAATGTATCAACATTTTTATAGTATTATACTGTTCGTCCGGTGTTTATTCTGATTTGAATGCGTTTTCCATTGGTAAATTTTCTATTAACCGTTACACAACCGCTACGAAAAGCCCTGTAAAAACCATCAATAACCATAAAAAGCAAGTGAAAGTAAATCTATAACGTGACCATAAAACCCATAACTCTTTTATATCGGAACCGGTTGATTGTGTAACTTGATGGAAAACGGCTCGTTAAATATGTGTTAATTCGTTTAGAAAAGGGTGTTAATAAGCCTATGATCGATTTTGACCGATTCTCGTAGTGCCAGAGATTCGGTGGGCAGTGCAACATGAGTGTTCCCAATTTGAACATCCTGCAAATTACAGGTACTTTTATTACTAAGTACTACTTTTGTTTTTCTTGGCGTTTATTTATTGGTGAATTTTTTAAACGTGAGTATGTCCTGTCAAAAAGTTTTATTGCGCAGTTGAAAAAACGTGGTGTTTATTTACAAAACCTTTTCTTCTATTTTCTATTGCTCTTTGGCGGTGTAATAGAGTGTATAGAGGGTGACGGACCTGTTTTTTATTCACCAAATAGTTTAATGAAAATTAATTCGCCTTTGTTTTTAGCAGTCAAATCGGGGTCACCAATTTACCAAGTGAGTAATCAAATTACTCACTTGGTGGATTGGTGACCAGGATTTTGATTTTCACGTTTTTACTTATTATTATTGGTTGATAGTTTTGCATTGTGTTCACTCTCTTCCCAGTAGTAGGACGCTGATGATGATGATGAGTTTTGTACGGGCATTTTGTTATCAGCTGTGACATCAGCACCAGATGGCTTCTTTATGTGAGCGCCGTTAGCGCCTTCCGGGCCTGTGTCGTAATGATGTCCACTTCACTTCATTATCTGGTTAAAACTGGAACATACTTCAATATTGTCGTCGGTACTCAAAAGGACATAACTACCTACCAAGAAGAACGTTTTCTCATTTCATCTGTTTATATTTTTACTAGGGGGGTCACCCCTGCGACTTCGTCTGCATCTGTAAATTTCATACAGTTTTCATCTCCCTTTTCACTTCTTTAGGGGATGAATTTCGAAAAATCCTGTCTTAGTACACCTCTTCGTCCCTAAATACGTCCTCTGTACGTTGTCTGTCAGCGCCTTATTGTTAGTAACAGAGCTGTTTTATATGTGTGTATTTTTTTTCTTATTTGTTGCGCGATTATCTTCTCTAATTAAGAATCGATTTTGATAATTACTTTTTATTGGATATTGGATATGATTGTTGACTAATAACAATTTTGTAGCTATTAGATACATAAATCATTGAAGTGTAACATAAGTAGTAACTACTCATAATTAATCTATTCATATTTCGAGACAACTCATTATAATACACATGTTTACACAATGTCTTGGTTTATAGTTACCTACTAATATAATGACCGACTGATAATTATTACCCACGTTATATTATGTTATAATTTTCACCGTATATGTAAAAAAAATATTTGACACACGTAATTTTAGCAGAGAGGTGCGAAAATTCATATAGAAACGAGTTTTTGACACTTTTTTATTCACTCCCAAAATAAACAAATCTCATGAAATATCTCTGACTTTATTAAGAATACAATAAGCATATTTTACATCTTAATATATTTGATGATAGTTCATGACTGAATTCATGTTCATGAAACAGGTACTCAACACATAGTACTTTTTTCATTACTTCCAAGCCTTATTTCAGATTGCGCGAAATAAAACTTACTTTATTTAGAATTTAGTTTAGATTATATGTATTTCGGTCCGAATACATTATTGTTTTTTTTGTGGCGATTCGATAAATATAGATTCTCTTATGTTATCCGACTCAATGTAGTCGTATTTTTTATATTTATTACCTAATCACAGTGTGACGGTTTTTTATTTTATTTAAAGGTTAGACTTCCAGGTTTTTAAATCCAGTTTTGATGAGGCGACCCTTTGCAGTATCTTTCTGCAGGTGTCATTAAAAACGGTGAACCACGAACAAGTATGCTGACTTCGACAATACGTTTACGTTCGATTTTTTTACAGAACACTCTAGAGACGTTTAGTAGGGTCAAGATTAGTAACCAACTTTAAAGGCCGGAGCCGAACCAGTCTTACTAGGACAACGGGATGTGTTTGTTCATTCTAAACACAAATAGACTATTTTTGTTCGAATAGAGAATGGCTCAGCTATCAGCCTCTGCGCACTCTTATTAGGGCCACCACATTATTCCACGGCTGTCAACTACAGAGCTTAATTAACTCCAGAACAAATATCGTGTGTCGGCATACTCATAACTAGGTCATACCCTTACCCCGATCAACGACAACAATGTAAAAATATGATGGTATTAACTAGGTACTAAAACGCAAACTGCAAAATAAAATAAAACTAGGTACTTGCTTAACTAAACTGAAGAAAAATTAAACTAAACAAAGTTAAAACTAAAAAATTATCTAAAAAATTGGACACCCTTGGCATGATGGCAGATATGCTAGGTACTTATTTTATACAGTTATCGATAACATGAATAAAAGATAATTAAAACCAAGGACCATTAAAACAAGAAGACTGTCATTCTCCATATTTTGGATCGTGCCCCGACCGCAAGGGGATATGGCCAGGCAAAAACTAGATGGCACTAAAAAACTAAACATTTAACGATGTTGTAATTGAACAAAGAAACATAGTACAGTAACAATTATATACAGTAATAAATAAATTCTAACATTTAAATACTGTGTCACGCTTGCAAAGTTGAATAATTGTAAGTAAATAATATAATTCTTATACCAAGCTTATACATAGATGGCGTTGTAAATAACGGGGAACAGCTTTTTGTATGGAGAATGACAGTCCTCATGTTTTAATGGTCCTTGTTAATACTAACGATTTTGGACGATAATGTACCGCTTTCGCTAAATTATTGTGAGTATTTTCGGTACAATAAATACTTACTATATTAATCGTCTTACCCTAGATGCGTAAGTATTCGCATTTCTAGTAAAATATTCCCTTATAGTTACACATGAATTTGTAATTTGCATCACGGTAAAACCAGTTATATTCTTCCCGTGCCAGCTGATGACGTCGTTTGTACTTGATTACGTCATAAACATATTAAAGCTCATATACAGGGGTCGGACAAAAAGTGCCGATGACGTAAAAATGACGTACCTAATCTTGCACACAGGACGATGTTTGTGTTTAAATTTCCGTGTGACATGTAGTAACGAAGTAGTATTAATGAAGTAACAAAATAATCGTAAATAAATCCATGGAATTAATAATACAGGTGGTAGGGTGATGTAGTGAATAAAATAAATTTGACGAAACTTGTTACCATAAGGTACGATTACATAAAATTAATTAGGATAAATCTGTGGGAACCTCAGATAAATAGGTTTAATACTCGTTACCTTCGTTGGTATATCTTGATTACAGCAAGACCAGTCTACGTGTTTGTCACGTACCTCCAAAAACGGAAAATTGCCGCAATATTCGAGTAAAGATGACATTTTACAGCGTTTTTTTATACATTAGTAAATATAAATTATAGCTAAATATAATCGTGAAGGTACAATAGCTAAACAATAACGAAGTCAATTTATTGTTCATCTGATTGACAATGTGTCAGTCAAAACCGTACTTACTCATTTCAAGTGGCGATATCGTTTAATAAAGAGGTTGATAAATGATAAGTGATAATTGTGTATGAAAATCAAAAATACTATTTTAAATCATCCTATAAGTGGTTTGACGTCATCCGCACTTTTTGTCCGACCCCTGCTCATATAAAATGGCAACATTGTCGGGACGTAGACAAGTTCACTCTCGGGAAAAACATACCTTGTAGGTACCATGCCTTGCACGTTCTAGAGCGTTGTCCAGTATCATAAGACACTACTACTGTATGCATAACCGATGTTAAACTAAATAAAATATTGCATCGTAGAATTTGCATCGTCATTCTTATTTTCTCCTTAGGGCCTTATCACACTTGCGATTTGCGGGCGAGCTGCGGGCGAGTTTCCATACAAAAGCAGTCGCAGCGAACTCGCCATTTGTATGGAACAATGTGATAAGGCTCTTAACTACGCGCTAGTTTGTCTATCAATTCAGCCTGTATCCGCCCACTGCTGGCTGTCAGCCTTTTGTTTGTTACGCTACTCTCCTCGATCTCGTACCAGCCTCATCACTGCTTGGTTAATGCGGGAGATATCATCTGGCCATTTAGCCAGTGGTCCTCCCGCATTTCTTTTTGACAGCCTTGGTCACCATTCAGTAACTTCCTTAGTCCATAATCATCGCTAAGTGTTGCCCATCTCCACTTAAGCTGTGTAATTCTATGCGACATATATACGCTAGTAACACTAGAAAATTATACAACTTCAAAAAAGTGTCCATTAATCAAATTTAAAAGTAACATTAAAGAAATGAAACTCAATAAACAAAACGTTTACAAAACTAGTTATCTATTAAATAATGGCCGAAATCAATTCCACAGCGAACACAGGTGATGATACCAATTAAGGGCTTTTTACAGGTCATAAATAACCGAAATAACATAAAAGCCGAGATGTACTATCTAAATCACTTGGAGTATCAAAACACGGCCCTTTTTAAACGGATAATACGTCTTCTGAATGTAGTGGCTGGTAACTAGTTGATAGAGTTATGGTAGGGTTCCGTAGATGATACACATAATCAATACTTATTTTAAATTATTGTGGAATAAAGAAACTCACATACATAGACCCTGAAAACATACCACTCCTTTCTTTTACACGACTGCCTGTAAAAATAAAATAACGGACTTCAAACTAGTCTATAATCAATTTTAACTTATGTGTTGATTTATCTTTTTATTGTGCGTTTTATTGAATAAATGTTTCACAGAGAAAACAATTGTTGAATAATTACAAACATTCCTAATAGTAATTTTTAATATTAATATGTATAATTGAATTTCATATAATCTAGAATAATAAAATAATTTTCTCTTAAATGTTCCTTGCTCTCAATCTAAATTCTCTTTTACTTTCCAGGCCATACGATTATCGTACTCGTTACCTCTGAGTGCCGAATCCCTTCCTATATCGAAACCCAAAATTAAAGAGCATTATTTATCCCACCCATAACATTTTTTAGTTTGTGTACTTTTCCAAAGTGTGTGTTTAGAATGTCTCCTGATTGTTTTGCGGTTAATATTTCCCCCCTATTTATTTATTTGTATTTATGTTTGTATGTGTAGATTATAAACCTATTTATTTATGTATGTTTATGCTTGACCCCGCGATTATTTATTTTTGATACCTAATTAATTAGCTCTTGCTTTTGGTACCTTTCGCACCACCTACTTTTAAGGTTTATTTTTGTGTCAATTCCGCAACCCGAAGGTTATCTCGAAGAATTGGCTTTTTAGTGATAATACCGCCTGTTGTCTACCTTTTTAAATTGTTTGTAATTATGTAATGCATCTCTTGTAATGTGTTTTTCTGGTGTGCAATATATCATATTTGTATTGTATTGTACTAAACTAACTAATGCAAAAGTTACTAAATCGCTCAAGGTGTTCCCATAGGTAATACTCGTATGTGTATACTAGTACTTCCCTGGACTTCTCCAAGATCACATCATGAGATTCGGACCTGGTGACAATGGGATAACCTGGGAGCAACCCAGAACCCCTGGGAAAACCCTTTCAAAAAAATATTCCAAATCGATCCAGTCGTCTTCCAGTAATCGGCGAGAATATAAAAAAAAAACATAAAGACCGATAAACCTTAAACCCTAATAACATCAAATTTAAAGTTTTTAAACATACACAGAGCGTTTGTCACCGAATTACATTCTCACCCATTCGTCAGTTTTTGATCCTTGCCAAACAACAACAACAATGTAATCAAAATTCTCGGAACTTTACACTACTACTAGGGGGGAACTTTACATCACACAAAGGAAATATTACTTACTACATTGTTGACGACAATATTGACTCGATGCCTACCCGTTATTGGATTGTGCGTTGAATCGTTGATGTGTACATTGTACAGATGTAGTGCAAAATAATTTTCCATCGGGAAAACTCGGATCTCAATCGGAATAGGATGGCACCCGAACTGTCCGTCAATGATTGTATTAAATGAGAGAGACGTTTTCATATCCATTAATATGGAACTTTATTGTTTAGTGTCAAATGTCAAAGTGAAAAATGGCGGCTGTAAGATGGGTACTGAAGCTGATTGAGAGAGCACAATAAATACGAACTTTTCCGATAAAGTACGATGGAAAATCATTTTGCACTACATCTGTACTGATTGTAAAATCATTGTAGTCGTGTGCCGTGCCTAACTTTCTAGCTACTCTTATTCAAAACCACCGAAATGGAAAATTCAAATTTTACTTAAAAATGGTCAACATGCAAATTTTACTTAAAAATGGTAAGAATATAAGTACACGAGTCTTGAACTCTTTTGTACAATTGTATACAATCAGAGATTATAGTATTTGATAGAATGAGGCGATCAAATATGTCTTATATTACATGCTATAACATATTTATAAAAATTATTCAGATATTATTCTTATTAATTTTAGAAACTCAAAGCTTTTCGTAATTTTTATTAAATAAATACCTACAACCAAAGTACCTAACTAGCTAATTTGAATATCGCTGATGTTAATACCGGATAAGTACTAATATTTTATTGCAACAGTATTGACCTTCACAGTATTTAAGAAGAAATCTGACAAAAGTAATATATGTACCTTAGTACTTATTTTACTTTTGTCAGATTTCATGTTAATGTTTTATAATAAAAAACATTAAAGGTCTCTTTGTGAACAGAACCCTGATGAAACATTTAATGTAACTCAATACGCGGTTCGGTGAAAAATTGCCGCACACTTCACCACTTAGGCCTGAACCCTCGACCTCGATACTTTCCGAGAAAAGGAGTTACTCATAAACACACTGGACATGGTATATTTCCCTCATCGTCAATATTTGCTATACTGAGATCTAGATACGTTTTTAGATCTACATATATTCATTTCATCGATTGTAGGTTAAAATGCAAATCAAACAGGGCTCTCAAAGATCTGTAACGTATAGGTAAACCCTCTGGTGTGGCAGATACCTATATGGGCGTCGTTAACTGCTTTCCATCAGGCAGCTCGTCTGCAAAAAAACGGTGAGATACTGGGAGACAATAAAAACGCCGTGCTACGACCCCCATAACCGTAGGTACCTACTCTGTCAAGAGTATATGACTATGAAGAAGAAAGTCCAATTGTTCAGTTATATTTTTCCTACAAATGATTGCAAAATTAAAATAACACTCAACAAGATTAATCATTAAGTACAAGGAATCTGAGGTGTGAAACATGACATGCAACAACAATCTGGTTTTTGTCTAATTCCATGAAACGTTAGTCAAAGTTGAGCTGATCCAGAAGTAAAATATACATATTCATGTTTTCGTCTGTATCCAATGATTTAATGATTCGACTTCCAACTAATTTTCCAGTCAAAGGTTACTGTGTCCAACCATTTGTAGTTAAAATTAATCGCGTGTAGAATTAAGACTAAATAAGCTATTCATTTGAAATTCAAATTGGATATCACTTTCATACTTTTAAATTTGTTATACTGCGACTTGAAATGCGGACAGATTTTAGAAAGATTATAATAAGGTCGTAGGTTTTATTGTACAACTATTGATTTATTTACGGTATGATTTTTGAATAAGGCTAAAATGCTGTTTACTATTTAATTTTACACTAGTTTTCTTTAAAGAAAACTCAGTAAGAATCCCACAGTCTAACAAAGAATGTAAGAACGTTACATAATAGGTAGCACGTTTCCGAAGTCATTTGTAGTACTTTTGTTCTCTTTAAGCACCTATGATGTAAAGCACCAGTAGAGTAAGACTGAACATTTCTTATATCACCTATTTTATGACTTTTTAAACCATAGATATATAATTCTATGCTAACTTTGTAACTAGCTGGTTTAAATTAAGTATCTCAGTTGATGATGTCGTCACGCGCTTCGTTAGGTAGACAACCGTATCCATTCCACTTTCACGCTTGCTCACAGATTTGTGTTTTATTTCAAGAGTGGTTTCTCTCCATTATTTAGACATTTGTAGCCGTCAGCCCTACAATAGTACTGATTGGCCCTATGGCCTACACCGTGGATAAAGCAGTTAACGTAACCAGAGATTCTTGAGCCCTCGAAGCATCTACCGCCTTTGAAATTTCATTAGCATTATCACTGACGCACAGATCTATAACATTGGCTGTTTGACTATTAATATTTATAGGAGAAAGGCATTTTGTTTCTATCTATTGTTTGTGTTCGGCCCTTGAAGGTTTTTTGCTTGCGTAAGCGGTTTACCTAATTTTTGGAGTAATGGTCGTCGTTTGGTTTTATTTGTTTTGAATTTCTAATGCCGTAATTTATTAGCTTAAGTTTGCGATACTTTGGTTTCTCTAGTAATATACTGATGATTTTAAATGGTATTATGCCATTCTTAACCTAGATGCGGAGTCATTGTTGATACTTTAAACGATTCAATAAAAACATTCGTCTGTTCGTTGTCCATGCTTTTCACATTTCTTTAGATCAGTCGTAACTGTTTGGTTTCTTTGTTTTATTAATCACCATATGTGGACATTTTAATAGAATTTTGTGAACTAGCTTATCATTACATCAACGTTATAATATAATGCACACCAATATAATAAATTACATTACTGCTATATTTGCTGAAGCTTTTCTATTACATGAAATGGACTTGCTCTTGACTCATGTCTGATGGTAAGCATTGATGGAGCGAGCGCAACCAGTAGATGCTTATACACTATGATCTTTAAAGGTTATCATTTGTCTGAAACACGGGGGGAGTTCCACACTGTAGTTGTTCCACTAATGTGGATAAATAACCACTTTTTTTAAGCTAACGTGATCATGTCAATTGTTTCAGAGATCGAAGCGGCGGAGGCGTGCAAATGGCTGCGAGCCGCCGGCTTCCCGCAGTACGCCCAAATGTACGAAGGTAAGTTACGCCAAAATTGTCAAACATCATCCTCTCCCATTTAGGTAGGGGAGACCGGGTATGGTTGTCACAGACCTTGGTTATCTCAGAGCTCATAAAAAAGAGGACTCTACGGAAGGCTCTTCTGACATTTTAACACCGATCGATGCGTTTATTCCTTCGTTTAGTATTATTTTATAGCCGCTGAGACAACCAACAAAATCTGTTACAAGAAATCCTTTACAGAGATGCGCGGCATTCATAGACCTCGATTATCCTTAGCTGACCTAGTTTAGTTAAGGTTTAAGTATATCCTATTGTTCTTTAAGAAAAAGTAAGCTAACTTTTCAGGTAGGTCAATACCTACCAATTTTCGAAGAACTCGTCTTTATCGTGATTGACATGACATCAGCAACATTGCTTCTTCACATCAAAACATTTCAACATATTTTAATATGATGGGATAATAAAATAACTTAGAAATATAATGGCGTGTAAGCCTTAAACGTCTGAATCATACAAAATTACGAATTTTTAACAATAGCTAATAATACTCTTTTGAAAATTGAGCATTCCAAGAAATGTGCTAATGAAAGCACAGGTCCTGCGCAGCTGAGACCGTTCCCAACAAATCTATTAATCATACTTACCCCTTACAATATGCGGTTTGTCATACTGGAGTGCTACACAGGGGGTGTCGATCTCTTACATCATTTTACTTGAAGTAGTTTTCAAATTGTTATTCTCAATTTGTAGTACTTATTAGCTAAATCTTATTGGAATAATCTAAGATAAGGGATACGCACTTGTAACTTTGACTTGATGTTGCATTGTGTTGCAGCTACTTTCAATCAAGCTTTGCTTGCTTTTTGCTTTCCATTTATTGCGCCTGCTTATTTTTCACTTAATATTATAAAATGGCCATGAAATGGTATTAAAAGTTAAGGGATAGCTGAAAATCTAACAATGAATTATTATAAAACGGGTAAAATTTTAATAAATTTTACTCGATTATGCTCAAGCAAAAGATGGTTTTGAATTTTTCGACTTCGCAGATAAAGTTGCAGGCGTCTTCTTGTATGAATTAAAATATTAAGGAATGCGATAGTCAGAGTGACCACTATAGGGAACGTGCACAAACTATAGGTGGCAGCACTAAATAACAAAAAAAACACGGGTGGTCAATAAAGGAAACTATCACCCCTGTGAAATCATGCTGTCAATGTCAATGACAATATGTAAGTGTCAATGTCAAATATAGTAAGTCGTAGCTACACTGACGTTAATCGTCCTTCATTCCAATAAATTACGGCGTTTCCGTCAATGTTGCCCCAGCATGACAGGGTACTTGATTTAGATTGGCGGCACCAGTTGGCAGCACCTTCGTCGTGCACGTTCCCTATATGTATAAAAGAGTTACTCAAACAAGATACATTACGTCGAACGTCGAGATACATGGCGGTTCATTTAGTGTAAGGGACATTTGAGTTCCCTGTCCCTTACCACAATTGAACCTACGGTATATGTCCTTTAGGTGAAACGTGCGGTTGTGTAAACATCCCGTAGTAACGAACCTCAGCTGCCGGGATGAGGCCAAATCCTATTCAATTGACCACTATTCTTACGATACTGACGATAGAACATAGTAGATATTCCTACGGTTTCATTTTTATTCACCAAGTTTACTGGCAGTTTTTTAAAGATACATTTTCAAAGTGTGCAGACTTTTTGCTGGTGGTATTTTACCTATTGATCGAGCCAGTGCAATGTGCGAGCGAAGCGTCTCCGTTTCAGCTTGATGTCTATTGAGGGCTATTCTTATCTACAGGTTGCATTTCTCAACCAAATCCCGTGAAATTTTGTGAGCGGACTCAATAATTGTATAAGTAGGTAGATTTTTTTGTTAACTCAGTTTTTGGAATTGTTTTTAAAATGGCGGAGCCATTGTATGTAGCATTGTCGTCAAATATATTTACTTACATATTTCATGTTTCATGTTATTTCTTAACATGAAACATAAATATGTAAGTTCACAAGATTTCATTTCACTTGCTGCAAAAGATCAAACTAAGATAACTATACATCAAGAAAAATTCAGTGACGTAATAAAAAGTGCATTTAATCTAGTTAGAGAATTTAATTTCTTTTAAACTAGCTAGATAGGATGATACTTTATTTTTACCTTTGCCCGAGCGAGCCAGCGCTATCAGTAACAAATTGTATTTGACTATTTCCTCAGATTTATCACGATATTGGATTTAATAATATAATAATGACGACCGCTTTAGCTCAGTTGGTAGTGACCCTGCCTACGAAGCAGGAGGTCCTGGGTTCGAATCCCGGTAAGGGCATTTATTTGTGTGATGAGCACGAATATTTGTTCCTGAGTCATGGATGTTTTCTATGTATTTAAGTATTTGTATCTATTAAATATATCGTCGTCTAGTATCCATAACACAAGCCTTATTGAGCTTACTATGTATAGTTCGATTTGTGTAAGACTGTCCCCTAATATTTATTTATTTATTTATTAATAATAAATAATAAAATCGCTCAAGTGCGAGCCGGATTCGCACACGTAGGGTTCCGTACCGCAAGGTTGATGTACTAAAATATTTAAAATAGAATCAAGCAAGAAACGCAATAAAACACGTTTCTTGTATGGGGACTCTCTTTTATTTTTAATTTTATCTTGTTTTTATTATTTGTCGTTATAGCAGTAATAGAAATATGTATTCTATGCACATATCAAGCATCTATCTATATCCGTTATTATAATAAAAAAAAAACACGTTTCTTGTCCCCAAACGCACGTCACGTTTGTTGAGGGACCCCTTTTAATTTTGGTTTTATCTTGTTTTTATTATTTGTTGTCAAAGCGGAAATAAAAAATTTTTTTTTTTTTTCAAAATTGCAAGTCTCTACCTACGCTGTAGCAGCCGGACAGAAACACTTTCTTTTCTTATATGAAAACCCCCTTTTATTTTTTATTTTATTTTATTGTTCTTATAGTGGCAACAGAATTAATGCACATTTTGTGAACATTTTATTATGTCTCTACCTATCAGTGGTGTGGCGTAAAAGATAGCCTTGGGCAAGCCGGTGCAGATTTGGCGTACATTTTCCTTAAGAGCTGTACAATATGGTGCTCAAATCCCTGATATTAGGCAAGCCGGTAGGAATCGAGTTCTTTAGACGCCACGCTACTGCTACCTATTACCTACGTTACAAAAGATACAGCCCTGTGACGCACGGACAGACGGACAGCGAAGACTTAGTAATAAGGTTCCGGTGGCACCCTTTGGGTACGGAATTCTAACATGGTGAGCCAAAGCGACAAGTATTATAATTCTAATTTAAACATATTTTCGGTATGTCCATTCCATACTTCCGACACTCCAACCATGACAATATAAAGTAAATTATCCTTTAATAGGACTAGAGGTTCTATCACTTTTTCTTTTTTCCGACGTAAATATTCTATTATACTTTGGAACTGTTCAGTAATGGATGCATTCATATGCAGAATGCATATGTAAAAAGATGAATGTATCTATGTGAAAAATGTTCGGCTTATTTGATCATATGGTAATCTTTTACAATGCTTATGGAAGCATTTTCAATTTATTACACAGTATCTTAATAAGTAAAACAAGACTTAAAAGTTATATAAAAATTACAAACCGAGATAGGTATCGTCCGCCAGATCACAACATGGTTCAAGTTAGGTTGGTCGCGTTTCCTCTCTAGATTGCAATGTTGATGCTTTCATGCAGTCCAGAATCTTTCCTAAAGTACGTAATTTCAAGGTTAATCATAAGATCATAACCATATCATAATGATTATATCATACTCATAGCGTACTCGTAGCGTAAAAGCTAGTAAACTACCAACATCCTGGTGACGGCAGATTTTAGATTCAGCGTCTTATTTCAAAGATAAGATAAGCCTAAATGTAAACTGCGCTGCGTGGGTATTGTTTGCTTCTTGATTTCTGACACGTTTTTGATTTCCTGTTCTCCTGATTATATGTATATTGTTTTTATTTCCGGAGTTGTCTTAGAGATCTTAGTTTAAAAAAAAAACTTTGTTATCGATAATGCTTACACTAAAAACAAACTCTCCCAAATAGGCTTTATCACTCCACGTCAAATTCCTTAAAAATATACTTTTTGCATAGTACACATTTTAGGACACTCTAATGCTCTAACGGGATAAACGTAGAAGACGAAAGAGTACCTACAAAAAACAAATTTGATTCTTAAAAAAAATAAGTATCGCCATACAGCGGGGAAACGCTGCCAGCATATTCGGCACCATGCCAAGGGGGCCCAATTTTTTAGATAATTTTTAGTTTTAGTTTAGGTTTATTTTAATAGGTTTAGTTTAATTTTTACTTAAGTTTAGTTCATTAAGTAGTTATATTTTATTTGTATATGTCTCTGCTATTATATTAAATTTGAGAATGATGTTGCATATTAGGTAGTTGTACCTATAATTTGAAGTAATTGAAATTAATACCTAACCATAGATAGGTACTTAGATCTCACAGAAATATATCGTGATAGAAGGAAATAGTTCGTCGATTTGTATGGCAACCAAGCGTGTAACGTTTTTCGCTTGGCGTTTGACGCCAAATGTGTAATTTAGTGATGGAAAACATAAATTTTCCATTTCATTTGGTGGTATTTGAACAATTAATCATAACATTATTATCAACTGAAGTTAACGGCGTGCAAAGTAGGTCGTCGCCACTTATTTTTGGCCCGCGAGGTATATACACTTTTTCCTTCTATTTCTGTGGTAGATCTATTTTCTGTTGGAAAACTTTAGTCTAACGCAAATCAACAGATTTCGAGATAATCTCGAGTTTTTCACGTGAATGTTCACCAAGTGAGTTGATGTTTTTCACATGAGCGAGCTACGATCTAGAGTTTTTTTTATTTAACATTTCTATACAACAGATAAAAAATAAAAAACAGTATGCTTACTGTCTAAATAAATTTTAACAAGGTCAGAACAACAGGTTAGATAACCGGCCCTCCAAAAATGGTAGCCCTAATAGTTTATTATAATGAAAAAAAAACCCGTGTCTACCGTCACGTACTTTAACAAAAATGACGTCAAAAGTTAAGTGAAAGTGTCCGCCATTAACCACAAAAGACTACAAAACGATCGTTAACGTCATTCTGTGACCAAACAAAACATAACCGATTAGCCTTATCTCGGATTCAGGTATACATTTCTTGTAAATGTCTAAATTCCTTTTTTAAACACTAACGGTTCAAGGAAATCTCAAACGTAGCCTTTTTAGAATAAGGCTCCAAACAAAACGTGAAGTTTTGCATCAATTTAAGTTTACAACATTACGAGCTCAGTTTTTGAAGTTAGAAAAATAAACAATGAATTTTTAACTCTATTGTAACGTCTCAGAGCTGACATTGAATGTTATATGAAAAGGTCGTAATGTAGGTAGTATTTTGTTAAATTTTGAGGGCGGTAGGGGGTCGGTCGTTTTGACAGCGGAATAGAGCATATCTGTCAAAATATTTTTTCGTTTGTTCTGATTAGTTCAGGTATCAGTCCATTTTTGTGTGTGGTAGTGGCCGGTCCTAAATTCCGTGATGTGGGGTGATACATAAAAAACGGATGGCTTTAATTAGCGCTGATACTAACTGGAAGACATTAAATACAACGTTAGTGACTATTAAGTTGTTGTTTTTGCCTCGTTATGGAATTTATATCAGAGAATACAGGTATGTTATTTTTATTGTTTATTAACAATAATACACTCCGATTACAGCCATATCCTATCAACATCGTCGTGAAAATAATTTTGACAAGTAATTTTACATCTTCATTTATTTGAAATGTCCAATTAGTTGTAATAAGATTTGTTACAACTTATAATATCTTTAACACACTGCTCATGTAGCTATACATCACTGGATCATGAACCCTTCGACTGCCAAGCATGTCAAAAATAACTCGCAGTAATTAGCAAAATTTTGCCTCGACCTCTGATCCTTTTTTAGAGTTCCGTACCCAAAGGGTGCGGACGGAACCCTTTTACTAAGCGTCCGTCTGTATCGGTCTATTACAGGGTTATCTATACTTTTTAAACCGTAATAGGTAGAGACACACAAAATGTTTATCTTTATTACCGCTGTAACAACAAATAATAAAAACAAAATAAAACTAAAATTAAGGGAGCCCATACAAGAAACGTGTATTTGGCGTTTTTGGTTAACGGTACGATTGTACGGAACCTTTCGTGTGCGACCGACTCGGACTTGACCGGGTTTTTTGTATTTTTTGTCCGAATCTACTACTTGTAGGTCTGAAATTATTACTGAATAGAAAAAAAAATATTAAGACATCGATCCGTAAGTATGTCATCTTTTGGTTCGTTAAGTTAAATGGTATTTTTTTTGACAAACCGTGTTATTCTACATTAATGAAGATGAATGAAGAGAAAATTATTCATGGCATAATAATTCGCAACGCGACACCCCATTTTTCGGCACATCCCGAATTACCGTGCCCCATTTCCCTCGAGCGAGTTGTAAAGGTATCCAAAAATATTCAAAGCTTAATCCAGTTATATTCATATACGTGTCAGTAAAATTTAAATTTTTTATTGTTTGTTGTTTTCGTAGGACATTGCGTTTGACATGACTGCGCAACGCAAAGGAGAGTATAATGTGTTTATCAGTCTACAACCAAACGCGTGGACCGATTTTGACGATTCTTACCCTCTGGTCGTCTTAATTGTCCAAATGTCATTAAAGACATGAAAGTAGTCAAAACTCATGAAGACATGAAAGTAGTCAAGTAGTCAAACAATATGGCGCTTCATCCTCGCCATATTGTAAAACAGAAAAAAAATCGACGTACGAGTGGGGTATGTACCTACGAGCCATTGAATAGGAATTAGAAAAACATTATTAGGTTTCTTTTATCATTTCTACGTTTGGATTATAAATTCTAGAACTATTATAAGTTTACGTAGTCGGGGTTTTTTCTCAAACAAGTAATTTGCGTGCGAACAAATACTTTACACGCCTGTTACGTCATTTGTCATCTACATTTAGAAACACAAGAGAAAAGAGGGTGACGTAATTTAAAGACGTGCCTATAATATTTTCTCCCATAATACCCATACCTATTTTAAATCTAAAATGTTTGACATTAAATTTTTGTTATAAATGAAACCTAACGTAACCTATTGGTTTTCATACGATAGACATTATGAGTATGACCTAAACCTTTATGAGAGACAGGAGTTCTTCCCTTTTAAAACGTTCAGTTCGCTGTTAAATTAATATTTGTATTGTTTCTGATGCCGACTACCTAAGGTAAGTAATTAATATTTTTGTTATCTTATCGACCTAACAATATACATCGATAACAAATAAGTAGATTACACAATGCTTGAACGGAAAAATGAATTACTTAACCCTAAACCTCAATTTTGCTAAAAATCTCAGATTCAGTTCAGATACCCGTAACAAATAGGTACCTTGTCGGCAGTACATTTAGATAAACTTTTCACGTCACACCTGGCCATAAAGTGGCAATTACCGCACGCTACGCGTGTAGAAAATCCCGCTTCCTGGCTATAAACGAATATGAATATGAATATATGAATAAGGGAGACGTAAAATTTTGTACTTAGAGTCTGTGCGGAAAGAGAATAGGCGTGGCGAAAAACGGAACTAACCTAACCAGTATGGCCACAGAACAGAAAATACGGCACATATGGTACAAAAGCATTACAGCGCCCCCCAAAATTAATCCTATTCTCTTTCCGCACAGACTCTACCACGGGTGGTAATAAAGAAAGCCTCTGATCGCAAATACCTGCGATCTGAGACATTGTTTGTTTTACCGCCCTAGGTAAGTAATGTACTATATTATGCTGCTGTATGTATTGGTAGTATAGTGACCTCATAAACTCATTACTGGCTCATCAATGGATCTTTATTTGCGACCGTCAATTTGATAATAATCGCGACCAGATGCCGAGGTCATTAGGCAAAATGGCTCAATACATGAACTAATGGAGGAACTTCTTAAATAACAGCATCATCATCAGCCTATATTATTATTTAAAGCTTATACGCAATCCTTTTACTCGAGCAGCCTGTGGGTAAAGTATACGACAAGTATACGCGCCCTGCGCGTACAGTAAAATAATGCGATTAGGTCGCTATAGTGGGAGTGCCGAGATGGTACTCGTACAGAGCGTTCGGGTAGGGTATGTTTGCGGAGGCCCACGTAGACTGCTTTCAAGCTCTTATTCGCAAAAAAATAACTTCACTGATGACTCGTATCAAGCAAAGTCCCAATAGTATATCCTTAAGGCATTAGCAGAGCCATCTGTTTAAATTTTGGGTTGAGCAGATTAAAAGTGTAGCCCAGTATGTCATTTAATGTAATTAAATCAAATAATTATAATGATTTAGTGCTAAGTTACTAATGTAAGTAATTTTAAGTTCACTTACACGTTATGGATCTGTAAATTGTCCGAAATACTCTAGTAGATAGATAGCTTCATTTACTTCTGATTGAAAATTACATTGTGTTTTATAGACTTGAACTAAAATAAATTCACAAAAAGATCGTCAAAAAAGTAAAAAATGAGAAAAGTATTTCGACGTTTTAAAACGCGTATTATTTTTTTATACACATATATTGGGGTAGAATCATACACAAATCGATTCAAGTACTCTACGTAATCCCAAACTACCTCTAAGCAATGCTTGTACTTAGGCACTAAGGACGATACTTGTAGGTTCATAAATAATTAAATAGAAAATATCTAAAATGCAATATTACGCAAATATTCGAAATGATTACACAAGCATTTGCTCTTAACAGAACGAACCCAGGACCGTGGTTAGCTTCACACCCTATCACTAACTAAGCTAAACGTGTCACATTCATGATCTGAGAATAGACGAACATCCATAGATTTATGCATACGATTCTAAAATCGCTGTAGTCGGGTAATAATAGATATTCGCTACCACTTGATACTTGCAGCCACTCCATGCTGATGCAAAGCGGAACCGCCAAGGCCAAGCCAACAGATGCTGCCAGTACCTCATTGTGATTCAATTATCTGATTCATGTTTAAAAGGATCCTTTTGCAAATGCATCACTGTGGAAAACAGAAAAATCGCGTTGTTTTTTCTGTCAAGCCTCATTTGGATATTTTTTTGGCGCTACATATATCTCAATATTAGTTGATTAGTTGTTAGTGTTTGTGTCTGCAGTGAATTCGACAGTTAATTACCGTTAGTAAGTGGTTTACGCTGCATTTATGTAAAAAAATATGTTTTAATTTATTGCGTTCTTTTCTGAAATAGTCAAAATGGAAGACTTATGAGCTTTGGTCAACTAAGCAAAAGGTTAATTGCCTGTCGGCTAAAATCAGCTATTTTGTAGAATGTGCCAAAAATATAATGCATAGTACTTTTTGATATAATTGCAGAAAGTATGCAATTTCTCACGAGTCCCGGGGGTCTTGGCCCGAGCCGTGAGGCGAAGGATGAGACTCGACTCGGGACGAGGTAAAATGACTTTTCACCACGTGTGTCAAACGACTGTTTTTAATACATTTGTGAAACATGTCAATGAAACAAAAACATAGCATCGGTTGTCACCATTCAGCCAAATCAAAAGAAACTATTTTGGAAAGAGACATATGATAGATAATTATTATAATTAAATAAATTTAAACATGTTGACGCAATATAGTACTTTACACAACTAGGGTGGTAAAACCAAAAAAGCCCGAGATCGCAGATGTTTGCGGCACGAGCTGCAAGCGAGGGACGTAAATATGCGATCGAGGGTTTTCTTTATTACCTCCCGTGTACCTCCCGGCCATCATTTTATGTCAACGCTTAGCCAGAAAGCGGCTTTTTCCGTACGCGCAGCGCGCGGAAAAAGCCACTTTATGGCCAGGTGTGGCATAAAGATACATTTGAAGGAATGTTTACAAAAACAACATAAATAACTAAGCTGGTTGACACCTACTGCCATTAAAAATGTTGCTTTATAAGTATCAACCAGTCTAGTCAGTTATATTGCTATTGTAAACATCCCTTCATTTGCATACGCGAAGGTATACAGTACCGACAGCGCAACGATCTGCTTAGCCTCGCTATTGAATACCATTTTGAATTTACGGCTATTGAGATTGTTATGCATAAACTCATATTAATTGTATTGTATAGAACTGGAAACGGGGATTTTGACATATATTTAACCAATTTTGAATTATTATTAGATAAGTTAACTGACGAAAACAAAATGTTTCTCATAATAGGCGATCATAATGTTGACTATATTTCGGATAATAGTTTAAAACGACGGGTCGATGACGTATTAAGTAGCTACGGATGTACGAATACAATTAATTTCCCAACGCGCGTTACAGCCGAGTCTAAATCGTCCATTGATTGCGGTATAGCGAACTATGTCCGTGACTGTCTCAGCGTAACAGCAGTGGACATCGGTATTAGTGACCACAACGCACAGAGATATGACATTAGATTACAACAAGGACACCGTAGTACTGATATACTTGAACGTCGGATATTTAATGATGAAAATATACATTTATTTTATTGTGACATTTCTAATTATGATTTTAATTTTATTTATGATGATTTGATTGACATAAACTCTAAATTTAATAAATTATTTAACATACTGACATATTACATAGACATACATTTTCCAATTAAGCAGTCAAAGTTAAGACCTAAATCCAAAATTCCTTGGCTCACGGATGAACTATCAGAAAACCTGCGCAAATACAACGATTTCCTAGAGATGCGGCGCCAATACCCAGATAATCCAGTTATATCGGAATGCATTGTACATTATCAGACCCTTATAAAATCCTCAACGTTACATGCTCGGAAATTATACATAGAGAAACGCTTGCAGGAGAGTAATAATCACACTAAGGAAATTTGGAAAGTGGTGAACGAGGAGGTGGGTACCAAAACCAGACCAAGTTCAGTGTGTATAAAAAATCCTTTGACTGACACTAACATCCCAGAAGGAGAAGTAGCAAATACTCTCAACAACCACTTCTTAAATGTTGCGTCGAAGTATGTCATTCAAAGTGACGAACCTCAGTCCTCACGCTACTTGACCAAGCACCTTAATGACATGGAAGTGCCTACATTCACCCTACCTACCGTAACACGTGACCTCTTGGATAAGGCATTAAAGCCAATGCTTAAAACGCGTACAACCGTGGATACGTATGATATGTCAGTCAACATTATTCTGTGTATTTGGCCTATAATATCAGACATATTAGTAGTACTTATTAACACCATGTTCGAGGCTGGTGTATATCCTCAGGTGTTAAAAAACACACGAGTGTGTCCGGTTTTTAAGGGGAAGGGGGATAGTGATGACGTCAATAACTATCGACCGATCACAATTGTACCGACCATCTCCAAGTTAGTGGAGTCCATCCTTTCGTCTAGTGTCATGAAGTACTTAGAGTCAAATGAACTGTTAACTCAATATCAGTATGCTTATAGGCAAAAAAAGTCAACAACTTCAGCCGCACTCAACATCTTTGACTGTATTGTAACTGGCCTAGATGAAAAACACAAGATGGCCGGTATCTTCTGTGATCTGTCGAAGGCATTTGACGTCATCAATCATCGACTCCTTTTGATCAAATTAGCTCGTTATGGATTTATGAGTAACGCCCATAATTTAATTTTGTCTGGTCTGCCTGTACTGTTCGCAGATGACACGACAGTCGTAGTCAGTGCTCGGTCATATGAGGAGCTGAGCGTGAAAATTCATGAGGGATGTCAACAACTCCAAAAATGGTTCACGGCAAATGGACTCCTCTTGAATATATCAAAATCAAATATTATGTTGTTTTCTGGTCGTAGTATCGCAATACCTCCTGCTTTAGCCAACACACCTATGGCATTATGCAGTGAGTGTAGGTTTCTCGGCTTTACGTTAGACTCGACTCTAAACTGGAAGACTCATGTGGACATACTCTGTGGTAGACTGAGCAGTGCGGTTTTCGCGCTTCGAAAACTGAAACCCCTGATATCGGATGACGCATTAAGATCTGTCTACTTTGCCCATTTCCACTCGTTGCTGTCGTATGGAATAGTAATCTGGGGAAATTCAACTGACGCAAAACGGGTGTTTATTATACAAAAGCGCGCACTCCGCACTCTGGTTGGAGTGAAACCAAGGCACTCTTGCAGAGATCTCTTCGGAAAGCAAAACATTCTGACGCACTATTCCCAGTACCTCTATGAAGTGATAATGTATGTCAGAGACAATCTTGCAACTTTTAAACGCGTTCATGTCCCTGGCATACATATACGTTCATCAGGGCGACTATGTAATGTTCCGCGTCGAATGGCCTTAGCAACAAAAAACCCGCGAGTTATTGGGCCTACGTACTATGAACGTCTTCCTGCTGATATCCGAAACGAAACATCTGATCAGACCTTCAAACGTCGACTGAGAAACTTTTTGTTAGATAAGGCATTATACTCTGTTAGTGAATTTATGGACATGTAACCTGTATTTATTATTTAATTAGCTGTTGTATCTTAATAACATAGACTGACGATCCACTATTGGGGACAATCTAGTAATTTTTGAACTGTATTTTGTTTAATTATTTGTAGACATTGTATTGTATTTCAATTGTAGGATAGACTGACGATCCATTATTGGGGACAATATAGTACTTAATTCATTCTATTTTGCTTAATTTATTTTGTGGACATTGTATTTAATTTGATTGTTATTAATTTGAATTATAATTATTTTTGCTTCTGACGATCATAATACGCATTCATATAAATTGTCATGTATAATTTATCATGTAATTTTGTATTATGAAATAAATAAATCTATCTAATCTATCTATCTATCTATCTATCTTACGATTCTGTCGGTTCGTCTGCCAGTAGTTAAAGTTGCTAATACTTGATAATTGTAATTCTGTCGATTAATAGTGAAATGAATCATACTGTGTAACGTAATTGTCTAGATTTGCTCACTCAATACCTACGCCATAATATTGTAACAACTATTGTAATGCCTGATGATTTTAAAAGAGAAACTGGTGAGTTTCTTCGGCGCTTCTTCTCACCAGAATGTCATTTACCGAAGTCGCCAAAAGAATCAGAGGAATAAACGATTTGATCTGACATGAATCCACTTCTTTAACCAACATACCTCAACGGCCAGGATTCTGCAGCTAACCCATCCTGACCTGACAGTCAGTCAACACGCGTGTATCCGACAAGTATAATTGTGCAAGTCAATAGTGATTAAGAAATATAAATTAAAAATCCAATTTGATTACTATCGTATTTACCTTTTTATTCAACAATATGACGATAAAATGGAGACGGTATCTCAAATTCAATTAACGGAATCGTCTCGACAACAAAAGAGGTTCATGTCTAACCACCGTTTAAGTCTAAAAGTTTTATTCTGCTTTATACGGGAAAGTCAGTTTTCTCATAGTTAAAATGCATTAGATACATTCAATCTATACTTATATTGGAGAGCGTAAAAATGAATCAGAATTGTAATATTATTTATGCCACACCTGGCCATAAAGTGGCTTTTTCCGCACGGCTACGCTTTCGGAAAAAGTCGCTTTCTGGTCAAGTGTAGACATAAAATGATGTACACAACACGGGAGGTCGTAAAGAAAGCCCTCGATCGCATATTTCCGTCCCTCGCCTGTGGCTCGGGTCGCAAACATCTGCGATCTCGGCCTTTCGTTATATTACCACCCTAGTTGTGTAATATACTAATAATATAATTTATATGTTTAAGAGAAAGGGTGTATCCCTATTTGAAAGTACTAAGTTCTACACCACTGACTTTCAAAAGAGAAATAAGCCTTATATTTACTTATTGAATATCTGGTATAGGTAATATTTGTTTAAAATGTACCGTTTCAAAAATAAATCGTTAGATTTATTCCCACAAATTATAGTCAAACCAGAATTTGTTGTTTGTTACATTTCTAGTTATACCTAATATTGCTCAGTTTTTTTAGACTAGACAGGAACACAATTTATAGTTTTCTCAAATAAAGAATCCTCCACGGTTAAATAATAGGCAAGTCGGTGAAAATCGAGTTCTGTAGACACCCCCCCCCCCACCCCTCATGTAATATTTTTGATGGGATGATATTTACGACAAACTAATATCGCTTTATTCACACTGACGGTTTTCCTAATCACATTTTGAGAGGACTCAACTTTTGTAACTTATAAATCTTTATACCGCTTAAAGTTTGCGCTTTGCGGGTAGGTCCCGGAGGAGTAAACTTGTCAGCTCAAATTGAATCGGCTCTCAATAAAATACCTAAAGCCTCGTGGAGTGGCTAGAGATTATTTTTAACCGCCTTCAAAATAGGAGGTTATCAATTTGACCCGTATGTATGTAATATTGTCAGAATGCACAGTTTTCCTAAATGTTAGTACCAGCTTCTAAATACGTATGGCTAAATTTCGTAAGTGTAGGTATGTATGTTTGTTTGTCCGCGCATATCTCAAAAAGTAATAAGTCGGATTGCAAAAATTATATTTTAGTTGATTTAGGTATAGTCTGAGGGAACTGCGCAAGTTTCATCAAAATCAGTTCAGTCGTTTTTGAGATAGAGAGTTAAGTGTGTATCTAGGAAAACGTGTCGGCTAAATAGCGTAAATCATTTACTACTGAAATTCTGAAAATGACGAAATAAAAAAAATATTTAAAATATTAAACCGACTTCAAAAAAGGAAGAAATAAAATATTATTTGATGTCGGTGCCAGGCTTCATATTTGAAATAAACGTAGTCATTTGGTAATAGTAGGTACCTATTTATGCGGTAAATAGCTGGCACCGACCTCAAAAAAAATATTTTATTTCTTCTTTTTTTGAAGGCGGTTAAATTTATTAAAATTACTTTTTATGATCTGTTGTTTCGTAATTTTTAACTTCTAAAAGAAAGACGGCTCTCAATTCGTCTATATATTTTTTGTATGTTTGTTACGCGAGTACCTACTCAAAGACGGCTGGGCCGATTTAGAAAATTCTTTTTTGTTTAAAAGGGGTATACCCGAGTTAGTCCCACTGTAACCAAATCAGTATCTAATGATGGGATCTTGGAGAAATCGAGCGACATACATATACTACCCATCAGTGGCGTGGCGTAAAAGATATTCTTGGGCAAGCCATTTTCGTTAAGAGCTGTAGAATAATTTATTATTAATCATTTATTTCGAAACTCATGGCTTCATATTACTACAAAATACATTAAATTTAATAGCCTTATATTTACTTATTGAATATCTGGTATATATTATGGAATAAGGTGGTCAAATGCCTGATATTAGGAATCGAGTTCTTTGGACGCCACGCCATTGCTACCCATTCCTTTTCACTCAGTATAATGCAAACGTGACATGCCATAGAAATATATCGAGGCAGAACGAAAAAGTACCTTGCATGCTAAAAAGAAGTGGCAGCGACCTACTTTGCACGCCGTCAATATTATTATCAGATTGGAAAATCTGATAATAATGGTATAATTAATTGTTCAAATACCACCAAATGAAATGGAAATGTTATGTTTTCCCTCACTAAATTACATATTTGGCGTCAAACGCCAAGCGAAAAACGGTACACGCTTGGTTCACATAAATCGACGAACTATTTCCTTGTATCTCGATTTATTTCTGTGGGATATGCTCTGTCGTGTGATATGCGAAGTCGCGGCTAGCTGTGTTAACCCGATGTAGAACTAATTTAATGACTAAATGTATCAGTTCGGTTTTATTTATTTCTAAGTGCTGTTGTTGTGTGAACACTCGTAAATTATGATTATAAGTAAGCAAAATAGATAATTTGTTTTATATAAATACTTTTAATCCATAGATCGAAAGTGATACAAATTCCGTATCAGTTCATTGCCCTACGATAAGATATATTTTTAGTCTATGAGAATTATCAAGTGTCGTAAAATGGGGTGAGTAGGGATTGTGAGGGCAGTTGGGTTATGAATGGGGAGAGTAGAGATGACAGAGGGGTGAGGTGGTTTTTAAAGGCTACTGCTACCTAAATAATATATTCTTATTAATATTCATAATCCAAAAGTGTCGATCCAACAATTTGCCCAACTCATCTTAGTATGAAATCCCATCTCACCCCAACTACGAGGGACTACGGGGTGAGGAGGAATTTTGTGTTTATCGTTAAGGCGAGGTGAGACCAGAATCGGGCACGGAAGCCTAGTTTCCAAATCATTTTTAGAGCACTTATTTGACTCTTAGGTCACTGTAAAACATATATAATAATATTCAGAACTGTATCTAGGGCTACCTCTCACTTAGAACACGATAGCGAACACTTCGCTCGATAGAAAAGTAGCGCGAAAACACTATAAAATAAAGTATTTTATTCATTTTGTTCATCACCAGTTACCTTTTCTGACAAAATTAATACCTGACAATCATGATTTCACAGTCATGCAGGGCATCCTCTCATGTTTGGGTTGATAACGTATACTTTTATGTTAGAAATCGAAGATAATCTGCAATAATCTGCATTCCGCCCGACCCTAGTTTGTATGTGAAATGCGAGCCAGGTCCTACCGCGCCTTAAAGTTATGAAATGGAACTACCCAAAATCATAGCAAAACTAAAATACAAACGACCGGAACATTTATTATTCAGTTTGCATATGTAAAAATAAAATGCTATCGAGGTTTGAATGTCAATTTTGTCCCTACTGACCCCGTTTTAGGGCGTGTATTCTTAAACTTTATTTCATATCTATCTCCGTCTAATAACTGGTAATCTTTTTAAAACTATTTGGATAGTTCCATCCTTTGGAAATGTAGAGCTAAACAGAAATTTCAAATCCGTTCCTTGCGTACAATCGGGCGAATATTCAGCGTTTTAACAGCGTTTTTTTTTTCGTTATTATCATCTTGGCAAATATTGTTGATATATGCAATGGTCATCGTAAACTTTTTATGAAACCGAAAGGCAGTCCCGAGGCTGAGTCTAGTTTGATCAAAGTTATGGGGGCTTGGTCTTCCATTAAGGTAATCATTGCGAAACAACAATAACGTTGGAAGCACGCGGTCAAAGCGCTCAGAGAATCACCCAGTCACGAAGTTTAATATGTGACCAAAGTTACTAAGCGACCACCTCATTGCATTATGACTGTTCAAAAAATATTTCAGCGAAATGGGTCACAAATTAAATGTCGTCTCTTTTTCTTTTTTTCAAAAGACAATGTATGTACTCGTATGTTCAGCACTGCTTATCAGCACAGGCTAGCCTATTTAGGGAGTGCAGACCTAGATTTGAGGACAAAGGAAACTTGTGTTTTTTGGAATAAATAAAAAAAAAATAATCGTGACTGTAGGACTGTATAATTTCACTTATTTCGATATTACTTGTTTAGTACCTTTGTGAGCAATTTCACATTGAGTTACTTTGCTTAATTTAAGAGCTGTATTTACCTACATAAATTTGTTTAATCTCTTACTTGTTAAGTGGTTAGAGTCGTTCCGTTCCCTATACAAACGATCTTCTCGTTTGTATAGGGAACGGGACGACGAGTTAAGAATCCCCTTTATCGACGTCAAATTTTGCTACGCTAATATACCAAGTTATAAAATTAAAGATATTGTAAGTCTTTAATTTTATAACTTGGTATATTTTGTGAGCGAAAACAAAGTAAGAAGTACAAAAAAACTTGAATTACTACAAATATAACATATTTTTTTTATTTTTTGGCTCTTTGAGACTGTATTGCTTTGCGCATACAAAATGTATCAAGCTTTGATATGATACACATTTCAGCACCAACGTCAAACACTAAAATGGTAAACTGAATGAGCTGGTCTCTGTTGATGACACAGTTCTTTCGCCGCACTAAGCTGAATGAGTGAGATTTCATTCATATTATTTTTAGCACAGTTCCCACATACGTATACCTACTGTACAAATTAAACATTGTGCGCTAAATGGGGACCGACAAAGCCTGTGTCCACTGGGCCATGCATTCGATTAACATTGCAAATGGCTGCCACTCTTGTATCAACAGAATGCATTGATTCGTTGATGGGTTTCCTTTTGATTGAAAGGTTCTGTGCTTTTGAGGCTTTGTTTACCTTGGTTAATGTGGGTGGGTGATGATATGGCTTTAAATTAAAAGCGATGATTTAAACATGCAAATTACAAATTGAGGTGGTTGAACAAGATTGATGGTTCATTGTAGGGGTATTAAAGTTTCAGATATACATGCAGTCGATGATTCCTTCCACGAATGCACCAGAAAAGCAGCTCTTAGAGAGGTATGGCGGCGCATCATAAAGCTTGCCAGCAACACTTGAAATGCCGACCACGGTCACTCTATCAAGAGTAATACCGACGAACAAGATTTCAGATATTCATAATCAGATATTACTTAAGTTTCATATTTTTCTTAAAAATAAGAATGAAAAAATGTTTATCATAGATGTTAGCCTATTATAATTATGTACATACATAAATAAATAACTAACAATGCCAAGGTGTTGTATAGTTCCGTTTATAAAAATTAGGCCTATGAATGATAGCCTATGCCCTAAACTAAGTAAATCTGTCTTATAGGGTACAGGGGTATTCATAATATTAGGGAGTTCTCTAGAGAGAAGATTTATTTCCAACATCAACAGGATTTTAAAACATGACAGTGTTGTTTTTTAGGACTGCCGGGAGATTAAAAATAATACGCTCCTTGGCGTCACCCGCAAATATGTAAAGCCGTACTTAAATAACTTTCAAAGAGCCGTAATTGAATTACAATTTAATCACATTTCGAACCTTCGCCCTCGTTGCAGTAGGTCTCATTTTGTACGATCACAAAATCAGTAAAAACATCCAAAAAGAAGCCATTTTACACAATCTCGGAGATTAGTAGCAAATGATAAGTCTGTGGAAACGTGAATCATGTTTCATAGGTACACTTAAAACCATTATTTGTTATCCAGCCCTTATCGCTAAAGATACAGCATTGTTGGGCCTTAAGTAGGTATAAGATTACAGTTGCATTTTTAAAGCGGTAAAATGATAAAACTTTGGTTACTGCACTGGGTTCTTAATCCCCTTGCTGGTTACCGCTTTTTGTGATTTTCGTTTTGTTTTGTTAATACTGATGATGTCATTCTGCGTACTTCGCGCCAAGTAACCTTTTTAAGACAAATAATCTTTACTCGTGATTTTTACTCGTGTAATTGATGTTATGGCTAACCGAGTCCTAGACCAGCCGAGCTGACACAACTGGCTGCAACTTTGGCTGTCGCGTCGCGCGACAATGCATGACTTGTCTCTGTTACACTATACTGAATGGAAAGGGTAGGGTAGTATTTTTCCCGCGACAAAGAGTCGCGTGTCACAGTTGTGCTAGAGGTACAGCTTTCAAGACGCCAACTACTGATATTTTGCGTAATACTTGCTATTATAGTAAATTTAACAGCTTAAAATTAAAATATTTAAAAGTACCTGCAATAAAAATCATCAAAAACAGGCTTCACACAAACAAATACGACAAGGCTAAACAAATACTTATTTAATATTGTCTTTAGTTTTCACGATTATCACTCATTGATTATCAATCAAACCCGTGAAGCGTAATATCCCTCTGCAAAGTGCAGGTGTACCTATACAAACTTGATTATCAGTGCGGTCTTTCATTCATTGGCCAGACGAAACGAAGTATATCCACTCGGAGGAAGGAGCACGTAAGTAGCTGATTTCAAACACCGTCGTGTAATCGGTCTGCAGTCTGAGAGCATGTCATCAACAAACCAAAGCACTCAATCAAGATCGATATGCTTCGATCCTCGCTGGAGAGAAGCGCTATTTTCTAAGGATGCCTCGCAAGACTATTGAAATCAAAAAGTATTCTAATTTCAATAGAGAAGATAGTTTATCTCTACCACCTGCCTGAGAGCCCGTACTAGATTACATCAAGGGACAGGAACGACACGACACTACTAGATCTTAACACTGAATGGTGTATGTTTTTCTCGGTCTACCCGCGACCAGGAACGCTGAAAGGGTTACGAAACGTCGGGACGTAAAAATTAAGCAATATACGCGGTTTAATCCATGAAAGTTGTTTCATTACAACTATTTATTTGTGAAGGCACTCTACTAGATCAATCCAGATGATCGACGATAATTTGTTCTATAATACCGAATCCTAAAACATGAACCCAATAAAAAACTCTTTAATACTTTAGTCAAATTTTCACCCGTAAAATACCGAATCCTAAAACATGAACCCAATAAAAAAACTCTTTAAACACTTTAATCAATGGCACTCAAGAGTCTTCAAACACAGTACACATCGTCAGCCATTCATGAAGGTATAGCCCAGCAGGTATAGGGTTTGGGATGAAAGGCGGGAGCAGTGGGCCGGACGCGCGCGCTCCGCTGCGCTCGAGCTAATTTTAGCCCCCGATGATGCTGTCTATTCAGTATTTAAAAGGGAAAAAGGCTCGTCTACTGAAAACAAATGTTGACTCTGGTGCCCGCAATTAAGGATCCCGTGGCATATTTACAGTGTTCGGATCTTAGGTGCTATTTGGGGTATATGGTCTATTTAGGCGAGGAAACCATATTCCTCGCCTAAATAGATATTTTATTTCTACGTGTAATGTCGTGTTAACATGTATTAATAAATAAATAAACCTTATACAGAAACATGGATATTCCTCCAGATTCCGGGAATGGGTTATAACTGTAGAGGCATATAACAAACAAAAAATGCATCTACAATAATATTAATTTCCAGAATTCTGAAAAATATCTATGTTTCTGTATAACCTTTGAGATCCGAACACTGCATACTTACTAACTTTGTAATAATAGTGTCTGAACGGATTAGGCTTTAAATTCAAGAAAGGTTTTCTCCTCTTGTTTGTAACGGGCTAGCAAATATCGGCCTAGTTTCAGTAGTTCGGTTTATTAGTCCGGTGCTATAATTAGGTCGAACCGGACTACTGAAACTAGGTCCAAATATCAGGCCAAATGGAAGTTCTTGGTACGTAAAAAGATAAGATTATAATACCTGGGGGAGTGCTAGAATCAAAAATCTACAGTGCATATGATTATGGAACAATGACTTATACTATAAATAACTTTACGCATAGTATAGGCGCTTCAGCAAATATCATATAAATATGTATTAGTATACAATACTAAGGTTTTACCTAGTGAAAATATGAGTCCCTTTTAATACGGGTCCCGTTAAATCTATCGTGAAAATAGTGCTGGGAACCTTCCTACACATATTTCACAAGAGGAAATCGAATGCTTAACAGCTCTTTGTGTACAATTCGGGCAAATTCTCGTGCATGAATTCTATCGGATTTTGGGGTACCGACGGAACGTCATAAACTTTCGGAACAGAAAAAATGTTCTGTGCAGATTTTCAGCTGTCAGTCTAATGAAACTTAATTTGGGAGTATACTTCCTGAACAGAAAAAAGGCTTTTTTGGTAGAATATAAAAATTACAATAGCCAAATAATAATTTTAATGTGCAAGCTTCATATTTAATAAACAATTGGGTACTTGGATATAACGGAAATTTCTAAAAATTATAGAATATCCTGTCAAAGCAAAATAAGGAAATGTGTTAAAGTTTTGAGTTTGATACCTAATGTGTAACTTTTTTTGTGAGCCTGCAAAGTTGAGTGGGAAAGACCATTTTAAAAGTATAAAATTAATAAAAACTATTAATAGGTACCATTAAATAACCTATAAAATTTATGGTAACTTTTTTAAAGTTTTAAAATAGTTGCAGAACAAAGTTCTTGATTTCCCCAAACAACGTAGGTATGACTCGTGACGTCATAATATTGTAATGGGCTTCAGTAGGAAGCGTTTCGGCACGTATTTGAGAAACTCTAAAATGTGATTTTAACATTGTAGTATCCCGGTGACTTTTTATGATATTGAAGTGGTTTTTTTTCACTAATATTTCTATTATTGACAGATGTTTCTGTAACGTATCCCAGAAAAAGTTGTCAAATAGCCAATTGTGGCGAACGTAAACTAAATTTAAGTGAAAATTTACTTTCAAAGTTGAAGTTCATATTTTTATTTACATTCTTGTCTTTTAGTTTCCGATGCAGATAATTATGAAATAATGGCGTCACCAAAATTTCCAGTTTACAGTACATTGTAATAGGATTAGTGCCTCTTTTACCGTTACCATTCATCATCATCATTAACCTACGAATGCGACTAAGCACAATCCTCTTTAATTATTAATATTTCTTTATTTTTTTTATTTTTACAGCTGTTATTTATTTATCATTTTACTTATTTAAACTTTATTGCACAAAACAAATAAAAATAAACAGGGTTGAAACACGCGGTTTTTTGCATTAAAAGTTAACAAGCTACCTATAACTTGAAAACGGTGACAGATTTTAACATAGTTTATTTGGAGAAAATAATTCAAATTCAAAATACTTTAATTCGGATAAACATCCATATCGGGTTAGTAACACTGAAAACTTATATTTATGTTAGTAGGAATATAATGTAGTTACATAGTTATTTATTTATACACTTAAAACAACGATAGAATTCAAATGGTATGACACAGATTAGGATTATTTAATATATTTTACTAATGTCCTGATCTGTGTCACCCAGTGACAAAGTATGGGACAGTTGTACCTATCAGTTAACACCATCAGAATGCTGTTTCGACTCTTTCTTTTTCTTTCTCTCTCTCGACACGGTCCATCAAAGATGCCATTTTTTTTCTTATGATCGCGTGGAATCCGTCCGTGTGAGCGTCCGCGAACATTCCCGAGGCACTACACCATCTGGGTAGTCTCAACAGCATTCAGAAGGCGTTATTGTACTGGATGCGAAGAATAATGTACTAAGGTTTCTTCGTCCTGTTCCACCCTGTATGCAGTACTGCCGTCCTAGTCTAAAAGGCGACTTTTTGTTATGGAAGTTAATAGTAAAAATTCGCCTTTTAGACTAGGACGGCAGAGTAGGTATATATAGGTGATCGTGGTAGTTCGTGCATTATGGTTTGTTGGAAACATGTACGGTTACGGACTTTAATTGCTAAGCCATTTAGGGTTCAGTCTAATTTTGTCTTGTAATACACAGTCTATGCTGACACGACTATTGTAAGGTGAACCCTAAATGGCTCAGGAATTAAAGTCCGTGAGTGTACATCAATACCTTATGCGCGAAGTTACATAATCGAAAATTGAGTACGCAATCACAAAATCGGATAGCGGCCCTGACACCAATATCCCGTGGAAATCAGTTTTTCAGAGCCATTTCCTTGACGACCTACATACGGCGCGGGACAGGCAGCTCTTGGCGGAAGCTCTCCCACTATTTCCGGTCCGACCGGAAATGCCGTCATGCGATACTGAAGGCTTTGTGAACGACCCAGTTATAAATACCTGGTGACTTGGCGATGGTTTTCTACTTTATTCTCGTCTGGGCTGACGTTGTGCGATGGTATATTGTCAGTGATACTGGTCAATAGTCATTTACAATATATAACGGAACTCCAAACAGTTTCAAAACTGCTTCTAGTTTTCATATATAAATGGCTTTGTTTTTTGTTGGAATGTTTGTTTGTTTGTGTGCGCACCACGCTAAAACTACGAGACCAATTTCTATTAAATTTGGTCTACAAGTACATAACTCCTGTTAAACCATATCACATTTTTTACCCGACCAAGCCGAAGTAAACAAATGTCATTTATCTTATTTCTTTTCTCTGCGAGGGAGTTCACTAGTTTTAAATACACACTTTTGAGGTTTAAAAAATAACGCAATATTCAGCTCCTCCCTTGGATTGCATAGAAGTTGCTAATTTAATAAATAGTTAACGTAAACTAGTAAAGGAAGCCCTGAAATTATCACCTAGTTTTCTAGCTGACTATAAAACATACAAAGCATTCCATTTCTACTGACTGGTCTCATTTTCACATATATAAATTAGGACAACAAAAACACATTACGAAAGGTAAGCTACGTTTATTCCATTTACTGAAATGCGACGAGAATGTCACTGCTACTGGTACTTCCCCGTGTGAATAATACCTCTAATTCTCACCCTATTTGTATACGCAGTAACGTTAACTAACCTTTACAAGAATAAGGCATACTTGACTACTCGTGGCAGAAATTTCCGGAATAATCCAATTTCAGGAGAAATGTGCGCTTCGTCGGCGCGAGATATTCCGGACGGGATTTAACTCGGTTTACTAAAGTGTGGTACACAAAAGCTGCTCTTAATGCTCGTGTGCAGTACCGCTGCGATGCATGCCGCCCACGCACGATCTACAAGTTTTCATGATGATCCTTAAAATGATCCCTTTATTCTCCAATATTATACCACAACCCTTTCACTACAAGTGAATTCAATATTATTCCAAAGCCTTTTTTAAGTGTAACCAAAAACTATAAATCGTAAAAATAATAAAAATCCGTTTTAGCTACAGCTAATGAATGAAATCCTTTCATAATTATTATACCCAACATGATACGGTCGCCTGACTGAACGAATCTTACACATTAAATTTGCTTAATATTGTTCAGAAGTTCGCGAAATACTTTTCTGTTTGTTCGGCTATAATTCGAGTAACCTTTTCCTGAAACTGATATTTCTGATATTTTGTCAATATTTTTTATTTAAATATTCTATTCACGGCAAAGTGCTATTAATGACTTCAATTCATTTCATTTCATTCAAAACATTGTCAATTTGTCAAAGGCATTTCTTCGCCGAACTAAATACTCAATTTCTAATTAATAATAAGTTATCTCCAATAATAAGCTTTAAACTTTGATATTATTGAATGAACCCTTTCAACTACACAAAACAAAAGGCCATTGTACAAAATCACGTCGTCGTGAAAATTGGCAGGCCTTCATTGATATAATATAATAGCGGGTAATTGTATAGTAACCTATATTGTAATATTAGCAACATTAAATCGGGTCGTAGGTTTAAATATTTGTTAGCTTTCCCAAAATATAACCAGCGACTAATTGTTTTAATTTAACTTTATAGCCGTGATAGACGGAGAAACGGATGGTAGGGCATGTAATACTGGTTTTATTTGTATGGATAATACCGGTTTTTCGGTATTGGCCCATACAAGTAAAACCGGTATTGCATGCCCTAACGGATAGACGGGTTTCGACTGAAAGGATATGCCGAGAACTGTCTAGGGCGGGTGTGACAAGTGTAGAAATAGAAGATTTCATTCGACGAAAAACCTTCAGTAACCTTTTCAAGCCAAAATGGGTGCTTAGCAAAAGTTCGAAACCTAAAATTCCTAAGTACGAAACTTCGAAAATCTAAATGTTTAAGGCGAGGTGAGACCAGAATCGGGCACGGAAGCCTAGTTTCCAAATCATTTTTAGAGCACTTATTTGACTCTTAGGTCACTGTAAAACATATATAATAATATTCAGAACTGTATCTAGGGCTTCCTCTCACTTAGAACACGATAGCGAACACTTCGCTCGATAGAAAAGTAGCGCGAAAACACTATAAAATAAAGTATTTTTTTCATTTTATTTCATTTTGTTCATCACCAGTTACCTTTTCTGACAAAATTAATACCTGACAATCATGATTTCACAGTCATGCAGGGCATCCTCTCATGTTTGGGTTGATAACGTATACTTTTATGTTAGAAATCGAAGATAATCTGCAATAATCTGCATTCCGCCCGACCCTAGTTTGTATGTGAAATGCGAGCCAGGTCCTACCGCGCCTTAACGTACGAAATTCCTAAAGACGCGCGTATTAATGTACTTTTATTCGATTGATCACATTTTCTAAAGTTAGAATTTCTACATACAAAATACGTAATGACAATAATTCGAAAATCAATATTAGGTACTAATGCTCAAAATGCCTACGTTCAAAATTCCTTGTAAGAACACTTAAAACATCAGAAATTCCTAACGCGCACAGTACTTATTTTTTACACTTAGACAGGTGCGCCTATATTATGCTCTATCAGGTGTACTGCATGCTTGTTTGTCACTTAGTAATGTAAAAAAAACCGTTAAACCTACAGGTAAACTTTTCAAACTTAGGTCAACTGAACTTATGATAAACGTTGTTAGAATTTTCATATCATTCATCATTAGCAATTGTGTACATTAGACATTTTAAACGTAGGTAATATGATCGTAGATCATACGGTTTTAGGAATTTCGTAAGTACATTAGAAATTTTGATTTTCGAAATTTTGTTGTTAGGAATATCATAAGTAGAAATTTTAATTTTTGAAATTTTGCTACGCACCCGCCAAAATCATACCTACTTCAAAAACATCTAAGGTACCTAAACGTGCTAGTTTATCACCCCGCTGTAAGCTCTATTGTTAATGACTTAATATTCAAGATGACAACTACTGAGACAGTGGCAAGCATTCGGACATCTACCTTATCTACGAACAATAATTTTACAATTCATTGGTCTATTTGTTTCTGACACCAAACCAATTCAAGAATTGAACATCTCGACTATGACTACGGGATATAATGCACATAGAAATAACCATATTTCTATACCTAAATTGCAAAATTACTCTTGTTGATTGATGATTGAGAATATCATAGAAATTATAATAGAATACTGATGCTTTGTGTTATCCTACATTCTGATGCTTTGTGTTATCTAAAGAACTTTTCCATTTGAAATCAAGGTTGTTCTACGTTTGATTTTGTTTTCATTCCATTATGGATTCCATTTGGAACTACTAAAAATACAGAGACGAGGGGATTCTATTCTGGTAATATTGTACTTTCGCATTTAGAGGACGGAATGAAACAGGAAAAGGAGATAATGTAACTAAAACGATTAGTTCTAAATGTTCTAATTTACTTCATACAATTCTTCTGACAGACAACAGACAACGCACAGCCTGAATCCACCTGACTAGACAAACGCAAAGAAAATAACTTGAAATTTTGTCTTATTATGCAAGTACATATAAGCGCTAAAAAATATTTTTAGATTATTCATCTCTTAAACACTTTTTGACAAGGAATGGAAGTTTGCATGAGATTTCCAGAGCGCACATCTCAATTGTTATAATGTCAATATTAATAGTATTAGTCTAACAAATTAAACTCGTAGACTGTGCACAAGCCTTTGCATAACCCTACTGTTTTCCGAATGAATTCATGCAGATAAGAATGAGAATGGTTAATCATTTCATGAATCCTTGAAACGCCAGTATTGAAATAATATCGAGTATTTTTTTTTCACAGTAAAATGTTTATTTGCCAGATATATTCATTTATTCTGTGATGCCCTCACAGCGACGTCAGAAAGACGAAAGGAAAATAACTTTTAGTGTTCCGTACTAAAACTGGAAAAACGTAATACACACTAAAGAAAATATTATATTTTAGTTTTGATCCTTAGTTAGAAATAAGAAATTATTATTATTTATTATTAATGAAGTAATCAGAATCATTGACTTAGTGCAGGGCCTTTAACGACAATAAGAAAACTTAAGATGAGTTTACAAATATGATACCTTTGATATATATATATACGTATGCTTAAAACGCAAACATAACTTCATGCATAGGTACTTAGTTTCATGCTTTCTACTGCATAGAACTGACATACCAAACATGTTTCAATTGCTCGATGTACACTTTAAAATAATTCGATATTCAATGGATTCAGCCTCCTCTATTATAAAAAATAAGTTTCTGTCAAAAAAAAAATAAGACCAACTTTTATTGCCGACTTTACTTTTTATATGATCGCAAACTGCATGTCAAAACCAATCAAATGAACCCAAGCACGATGGGTTTATCTTATGTAACTTAAATGATCCTATGGCCACCTTCCGACTCCATCATCAATCAGCTCTATTGTACCATATAATTGTCACGGAAGATACGCAAGTACATAAACCAAATTTGAGTTCAATCCAACTTTAGGAGGTAGTTTTAATTCAGCTTGCAAGATTTGCTCTAAATATACTACTAACATACCTACTAACCAGGGGTCGGACAAAAAGTGCGGATGACGTCAAACCACTTATAGGATGATTTCAAATAGTATTTTTGATTTTCATACACAATTATCATTTATCAACCTCTTTATTAAACGATATCGCCACTTGAAATGAGTAAGTACGTTTTTGACTGACACATTGTCAATCAGATGAACAATAAATTGACTTCGTTATTGTTTAGCTATTGTATCTTCACGATTATATTTACCTATAATTTATATTTACTAATGTATATAAAAACGCTGTAAAATGTCATCTTTACTCGAATATTGTGTCAATTTTCCGTTTTTGGAGGTACGTGACAAACACGTATACTGCTCTTGCTGTAATCAAGATATACCAACGGAGGTAACGAGTATTAAACCTATTTATCTGAGCTTCCCACAGATTTGTCCTAATTAATTTTAAATAATCGTACCTTATGGTAACAAGTTTCGTGAAATTTATTTTATTCACTACATCACCCTACCACCAGTATTATTAATTCCATGGATTTATTTACGATTATTTTGTTACTTCACTACTACTTCGTTACTACATGTCACACGGAAGTTTATACACAAACATCATCCTGTTTGCAAGATTAGGTACGTCATTTTTACGTCATCGGCACTTTTTGTCCGACCCCTGCTACTATCAGACATTGTTAGTTAAATAAAAGCAGTGATATTTCTGAGAATTTCTACACATTCAAATAGTGAAAAAACTCCTGACATGTACCCGTTTCGCATGGATCATTTTGTGGGAAAACAAACCCCTGCTTATGCTGTCCGTGTTAGAAGAAGGCACATGTGGAAATTACTTATTTTCAAAAGAGCCGAAACTACAATAAACTTTCTAGGCGCTTTTGGTTTTTGACTTTCGCAATTGTCACTTATGCTGTTTTTACGAGTATGCTGAGTCTACTTGATATGCGTAACGGATACCATTGTTTGACATCGTGGCCTTTAGCGCAAAATAATATATATCTACTCTCAAATTTGAATGGAAAAGGGTAGACAGAGGCATTCACGGAATGTTCAATTGTAAAACGAACAGAGGTTTTCTATGTTTAATCAATGAAAATTAACGTTCTGATTGTTTAAATCGCTTAAAAATTTCACATGAACACAGCTAAAGTTAAATATCTAAAGTAAATATAGAAACTAGATTATGTAATGCGGTATTCTATCAGGTAAGTAGGTACACCAATCTAGAAAATGGTTAACTAAAAGAATCATCACTAACTGTGAGAAATAGACAAACACGACATACCTAAGCACTCGTATTATAAGCAAACAACTATGGCTGGGCAACTTCGTTGGTGACATTCACATATCGATACCTTTAGACTCAAAGGACGTAAACGCCGTAGGTTCTAATGGAGCTTACGCCCTTTGAGTCTAAAGGTCGATATGTGCTTTTTGTTATGTGCAGCCGTAACTACGTACACAAGTTACCGCCAACCGAACGGCGACCGACGGAGGCAGCCTCTGCAGGCAGCCGTTCGTGTTGGCGGTAACTTGTTTAAGTAGTTACGGCTGCACATAACAAAAAGCACACATGTGAGTGTCACCAACGAAGTTGCCAAACTATAGGGTTCGTGTTATGACGCATAGTTTTAGCACAAAGACAATTATTGTTCTGTCCTACCCACAGGATAAGAATAGACCTGCTAGATAAGAAGAACGTTCACATATCACATTATTCTATGACGTAGGTGCCCATTCATTTCACATGTCGACTTGATGGGACAATGACTCATTCATACGGCTTGAATGATATTTCCTACCGTTTTGAGGTAAAGCCTGACCAGAAACTTACAAGGTTCGGCCTTACTGTGGAATTTCATCGGAACTAATTTCTTACACTGGTAAAAATGTATGATTGTCAACGTGACGTCAATCTTGCCCAGTGATGTTAACTTAGCACATTCAGTGCTAAATTGAGCACATTTTCGGCCAATGATTAGTTACAGTCCTGCCGTTTGGCAATTGACCTTTATATATCCAAAAAAATACATATTATTATTGCGAAATAACGCAGTAGTAACTTTAGAATTACTTAGATTATTTCTGGTCAGAAGCCTTTCTCCCCTATAAACCTGAGTCATATCAGGGAATAATTGACGTGCCTCAATTTGCTAATTTTGTAACACACTCGTCTCAGATGCATTGATACATTGTAACCATTTTATAGGTTTTGATTACAAATTTCATAAACATTCCAACGTTGTAGCTAAATTTCGTCAATAACTGACATACAAATGTTTCACAGATTCAGTTAAATACGTCAAATTCAGTGTTAAGTGTATTGCCAGTAGGCACTTTGTCTGTACGTTGTTTAAGCACCTCTGAGATTTCAGTTTATTTGACTCTTTCGTGCAGAATGCCAGTTAATACCTAAAACTGAGCCAATAACAAATTTAGCTTTCATATATTCTCATATTCTGACTTGTTATCGGACGTCTATCTCGACACATTGTTTTTGGAACATGAGGTTAACAATAACAATTTGTTGTTGTTGCAGATCTCCAGTTTCCCATCGATGTATCAGGTGTGCAAAACGATCATCCGTTCTTGGACGCGGACTCTCTGCAGTCTCTCTTCAGACGGCTTACGGCGCTCAACAGGTGCGCCAACATGAAGCTGGAACACCATCATCACCAGAAGAGATCGGTGAGTTGTTATTGTGGTAGTATCTAGATACTATAGATAGAAATATATAGAGGCAGAAGAAAAAAGTGTATGTACATACCTCGCGTGCTAAAAAGAAGTGGCGACGACTTACTTTGCAAGCTGTTAACTTCAGCTGCCGTCAATATTATTATCAGATTTGAAAATCTGATAATAATGGTATAATTAATTGTTCAAATACCACCAAATGAAATGGAAAATTTATGTTTTCCATCACTAAACTACACTTTTGGCGTCAAACGCCAAGCGAAAATTGTTACACGCTTGGTTGTCATACAAATCGATGAACTATTTCCTTCTATCTTAGCTGTAAATAAGTTAATGTTATTTAGCCTAAATATTATTGAAGCAGATGCTCAATTTTTCATATTATTGTGAGAGCAGTGAGACTGTTTTATGACTTATTTGAGTTGATTTTTAACACTAAGCCATTATTTCATTAGTTTATTTGCGAAAACGATTCCGCATGTCTACTTTAAGGCCGCTAAACTGGGCAAAACGCGTAATGTTGGATAGACGCAACAGCAAAACTCCTTGATTGAGAATTGGACCGGATTGCAATAGCCAAAATGGCTAAGGAACCCTTATAGTTTCGTCATGTCCGTCCGTCCGTCCGTCCGTCCGTATGTCACAGGCATTTTACTCAAAAACTACAAGACGTATACTGATGAAATTTGGAATATAGATGTCTTGTAGATGCCGCTACTAAGTTTGGTTGTTAAATAAAAAAATCTAGGGGGGGCGCTCCATACATGTAACAGAAGCTACATAATTTTTTTTTCAGCAAACATCAACGTGAGGTACATAATTCGATAGTTCTTTTAAAAACATTATAAGGCTTTTATGTACTTTTTTTTGATTAAGTGAATACTTTCGGAAATAATCGCTCCGAAAGATGCATAAATTGTGCCCCCCCCCCCCCCCCCCCTTTAACTTTTAAACCGTAAATCCAAAAAATATGAAAAAAATTAGGAAGGTAACGCTTAATAAATACATTCAACGAAAATTATTTTGAATAGTAAGGAATAAACCGTTTTGAAATTATTGCTGAAAAACTTCCCATCCAAAAGGTTTTAAGTGCCATTGATTTACACGGCATTTAAAACCTTTTGCCAGTTGTTTATTTTTAGCTTTATTTTTATCTGTAGCACATTTCCTTATAGATACGGCTATGGAACCCTACACTGAGCATGGTCCGACATGCTCTTGACCAGTTATTATTCGTAAATGAGGGCAAAACTTTTGCTTTATATTTATCTACACCAAAACAAATTACATATCAAAAAGAGGTATCTCAATTTAAACTAATTCTTACTACATTTTTAGGCGCATTATAAACACATCAGACGTCTTTCAATTCATAAAAGTTGATGCGCGACGATGAAGACTTTAGCTAGTTTTAGATAGTTTCACAACTTTATCAAGACAAAATCAGATCTAGGCTAGTTTTGTAAAGCTTTTTCTTTATGTGAATTCTTTTAGTGAGATTCAATCACAGCTCTGATTGAAAAAGTTAGATTGTTATTTGTTACACTCTGGTATTGTCTTTCTAAACTATTACTTAGTTGGTCAACTCGTCTCGTTATATTTCTGCTAAAAATAGAATCATTGAAACTTGTTGCGTTGTTGTTTGGAGAATGATTGTAAAGCAAAAACTGGCTGTATTTAACTTGGAATACGTGCTTAAAAGTTTTGATCGGAGATAATTTGACACTGAGGTTCGATATTTTTCAAGTCAGGCGCTGGAAACACTGTTTGATATATAATTTAACCTTACGCCGCTAGAGAACAAGTCTATTCATTTTAGAAACGATTATTTTAATCATAAATCATCTAACATTACAGATTTCAATATCCCTCATTCCTTACCTCAAAAAACCATACTTATTAAAATGAACTCTTAAAGTTAAATTACATTCCCAGTTCATTAAAAATAGTCATAATATTAAGTAATAAAATAACGTTCTTAATAGGAGTTAATTATTGATTTAATTTCGATATTGAATATTAATGAAGTAATATTACTTGATTAATATTCAATAAGTAATAATATTCTATCGCTTAATTGATTTCTGGCCTCACACGATAGAATTTAAGCAATGAAATGAGAAAGTCAATTTCCTGGGTAACATGGCTCATTTTCAAACATTGGATTCCATTTTAAATGAATCAGTTAGTGTTTAACAGCCTCACCAAACTAAGAAAAGATGTTGCTATATCGCTCTTCCTTTAAAAATATGGATTATATCGATACCTTTAGACTCAAAGGGCGTAAACGCCATTAGAACCTACGGCATTTACGCCCTTTGAGTCTAAAGGTATCGATATTACTTTTGTTCATACCTGAAGAATGTACCTAGATGATTGATACTCCTACTGCGTGCTTTATGCAAAAGGAGACATTAAGCGACTGTCTATTCCTATTGTATTGTATTTTTAACCGGTTTTCAAAAGAAGGACTGTTCTCTATTCGTCTGAATGTTGTTTTTTTTTGTGTGTTTTTTCACCGATTACTCGAAAATGGCTGAACCGATTTTGAAAATTCTTTTTTTGTTTTAAAAGGTATATTTCAGAAGTGGTCCCATTGCAACCAAATCACGATCTGATGATAGGATCTTAGAGTTATTGAGGGAACTCTTCAAATATTATAAGCACACATGCGGCGATTTCGGTACTTTTCAAAGAGTCTCGGCATTTCTTATCGAAATTAGCTTATTGAAAGCCGGTTGTTTTAAATTTTTCAATTTTATGGTTATTTAAATAATATATCCGTTTATTTTGAACAGTACGAGCCTGTGTATGTAACACAACGAAGCAAGGCATTCACAGGGGTAGCTTTGAAATGGGGTATATTATATACCCCATTTATACTACTTATATACCGTACATATGTAGTATAAATGAGACACAACAGTACAAACGGTCGAAATTATACGCCCTATTAAAACCCGGCTTTACTTCGGTTATATTATAACACACAGTAAACGCATTCCTCTTATTCATATAAACAAAAAATAAAAGATTGTAAGAAAACAAATAAATAAATTATTTTTTAAAGTGTCAAATCTATATGTAATACATAAAGTCGGGTTAGTTGCACCATTTATAATTCAAGAACCGGTGGACCGATTTTTATGATATTTAATTTGTTGAGTTTGTCTCCGCCGCGAATCGCAGAATAACTATTAAAAAATGAAAAATTCGTGTGCGTGTGGATTGAGTGAGCACCCTTCTGAATTAAAAAAAAACATCCTGTTCATTTAGTAAAAGTTCTAAAACAATTGTAAAACTAAATCTCTGTATTTGTAAAAAGATAAATCAAAAGATATAACCTTTAACGTGTGCTCACTCAGTTCTCACAAACTACCAACGAAATCAGGGAATGTATTCATTTAACATATAATATTTATATACGAATTTTTAGTAAAACCTGTGCTAACTTACCTTTATAATTTGTAGATCACCTAGTAACGTATTTAAGATTTTACAAATAATTTCTTATGCTCACTCAATCCGCACACTTTCGAAAACCCGATTTCTGATGAAAAAACTGAAGATTTAAACTGCTATATATGTGTATAGTTTAGTAAAACTAATCTGGGAATTTGTAAAATACAACACGAACCACTAACGTGGCAGGTTTTTGGATAATAAATGTTTGTTAATGCTCACTCAGTCCACACGTTACAAGTAAGTTAAAAACGTAAATATCTCAATATTTGTAGTATTACATAAACTATAAATTACTTCAGCTTTTAGTAAAAATTTTTACTAAATATCCACCATCTAATATTTTATATTCGTTGTCTGTTTTTAAAGATATTCAATTGCAATTTTTCTAATGTAAGTAGATTGATTAGGTTGACCACACTTTATTATATTATGGTCATATCCATGAATTAAATTTTAAAGTAAACAATTGTTTTGATTAGGTTAGTACATACTTATTACAATTAAGAGTTACCTGATCCGTAATTATTACCTTTCATTTACTGTAAAAGATTTAATCCGAGATCAAAAAATAAAAATAAAACATCTTTCAATGTCAAAGTGAAGTACCAGGGGTAGTAACCTTTTTGATCTCATATATTTTTTAAATGAACTGTATTTTGGATATGACCATAATATAATGAAGTGTGGTCAATCTAATCGATCTACTTACATTAGAAAAATTGCAATTGAATATCTTTAAAAACAGACAACGAATATAAAATATTAGATGGTGGATATTTAGTAAAAATTTTTACTAAAAGTTGAAGTAATTTATAGTTTATGTAATACTACAAATATTGAGATATTTACATTTTTAACTTACTTGAAACGTGTGGACTGAGTGAGCATTCACAAACATTTATTACCCAAAAACCTACCACGTTAGTGGTTCGTTTTGTATTTTACAAATTCCCACATTAGTTTTACTAAACTATACACATATATAGCAGTTTAAATCTTCAGTTTTTTCATCAGAAATCGGGTTTTCGAAAGTGTGCGGATTGAGTGAGCATAAGAAATTATTTGTAAAATCTTAAATACGTTACTAGGTGATCTACAAATTATAAAGGTAAGTTAGCACAGGTTTTACTAAAAATTCGTATATAAATATTATATGTTAAATGAATACATTCCCTGATTTCGTTGGTAGTTTGTGAGAACTGAGTGAGCACACGTTAAAGGTTATATCTTTTGACTTATCTTTTTACAAATACAGAGATTTAGTTTTACAATTGTTTTAGAACTTTTACTAAATGAACGTGTGCGTGTGGATTGAGTGAGCACCCTTCTGAAATAAAAAAAAACATCCTGTTCATTTAGTAAAAGTTCTAAAACAATTGTAAAACTAAATCTCTGTATTTGTAAAAAGATAAATCAAAAGATATAACCTTTAACGTGTGCTCACTCAGTTCTCACAAACTACCAACGAAATCAGGGAATGTATTCATTTAACATATAATATTTATATACGAATCTTTAGTAAAACCTATGCTAACTTACCTTTATAATTTGTAGATCACCTCGTAACGTATTTAAGATTTTACAAATAATATCTTATGCTCACTCAATCCGCACACTTTCGAAAACCCGATTTCTGATGAAAAAACTGAAGATTTAAACTGCTATATATGTGTATAGTTTAGTAAAACTAATCTGGGAATTTGTAAAATACAAAACGAACCACTAACGTGGCAGGTTTTTGGATAATAAATGTTTGTGAATGCTCACTCAGTCCACACGTTTCAAGTAAGTTAAAAATGTAAATATCTCAATATTTGTAGTATTACATAAACTATAAATTACTTCAACTTTTAGTAAAAATTTTTACTAAATATCCACCATCTAATATTTTATATTCGTTGTCTGTTTTTAAAGATATTCAATTGCAATTTTTCTAATGAAGGTAGATCGATTAGATTGACCACACTTCATTATATTATGGTCATATCCAAAATACAGTTCATTTAAAAAATATATGAGATCAAAAAGGTTACTACCCCTGGTACGTCACTTTGACATTGAAAGATATTTTATTTTTATTTTTTGATCTCGGATTAAATCTTTTACAGTAAATGAAAGGTAATAATTACGGATCAGGTAACTCTTAATTGTAATAAGTATGTACTAACCTAATCAAAACAATTGTTTACTTTAAAATTTAATTCATGGATATGACCATAATATAATAAAGTGTGGTCAACCTAATCGATCTACTTACATTAGAAAAATTGCAATTGAATATCTTTAAAAACAGACAACGAATATAAAATATTAGATGGTGGATATTTAGTAAAAAATTTTACTAAAAGTTGAAGTAATTTATAGTTTATGTAATACTACAAATATTGAGATATTTACATTTTTAACTTACTTGTAACGTGTGAACTGAGTGAGCATTAACAAACATTTATTATCCAAAAACCTGCCACGTTAGTGGTTCGTTTTGTATTTTACAAATTCCCAGATTAGTTTTACTAAAATATACACATATATAGCAGTTTAAATCTTCAGTTTTTTCATCAGAAATCGGGTTTTCGAAAGTGTGCGGATTGAGTGAGCATAAGATATTATTTGTAAAATCTTAAATACGTTACGAGGTGATCTACAAATTATAAAGGTAAGTTAGCATAGGTTTTACTAAAGATTCGTATATAAATATTATATGTTAAATGAATACATTCCCTGATTTCGTTGGTAGTTTGTGAGAACTGAGTGAGCACACGTTAAAGGTTATATCTTTTGATTTATCTTTTTACAAATACAGAGATTTAGTTTTACAATTGTTTTAGAACTTTTACTAAATGAACAGGATGTTTTTTTTTATTTCAGAAGGGTGCTCACTCAATCCACACGCACACAAATGAACAGGGTGTTTTTTTTTATTTCAGAAGGGTGCTCACTCAATCCACACGCACACGAAAAATTCTAAGGCGGAACGAAATTTGCCGGGACTGCTAGTTAGAAATAAGTACTTTAAACCGTGTAAATGAATACGAGTATGCCGCATCACTACATAGTATAAAACAAAGTCGCTTTCTCTGTCCCTATGTCCCTATGTATGCTTAAATCTTTAAAACTAGTACGCAACGGATTTGATGCGGTTTTTTTTAATAGATAGAGTTATTGAAGAGAAAGGTTCATATGTATAATACATGCCTAATATAATAGAGAAACACCGTGCGAAGCCGGGGCGGGTCGCTAGTATAAAAATAAAAGTAAGATAAACCGTTAAGGTTGTTGTAGTACCAACCACTTAGCCGCTGATTTTATGGATAGCTCTAGGGACATCAACAGGCATAAAAGTAATCCTAGCACAAGAGAAGTAATTTTGCCAGTATTACAAGTTCTGTGTATGTGGCGTTAATTAATAAACTATTTAAACACGAGTTGCTGTATACAGCTGAAATGGAAATCTTAACACCTAAGGCTTCAACTCTCTTTATAACAAGTTCTTTGTCATCAAACTTGATAACGATGTTCACATATTTCATTATATCAAAAGCATTGTCCATTTTTAGGGCTCCGTACCTCAAAAAGAGAAAACCCTTTGTTGTCGTCTGTCCGTCATTAAAACCCTTTATCTCGGGAACGCGTGGAGGTATTGAGATGAAATTACAACCATATACTCAAGTCTATGGTCCCTTGAAGCAAAAAACGTAAATTTCAACACTCTCAAGGAAACCAAAATTCGAAGGGTACTTTCCGTTGACCTAGAACTATGAAATTTGGCAAATAATACCGTCTGATACTGAAAGTATAGGGCAAAATCTGAAACTATACATTTTTAATTGAATCGTTAAAAAAATAGACTTTACTATGGGAGTCAAAATTTATAGGTTACTTTATTATATGTACCTACAAATTTGTACAGAACCCTCGGTGGGTGAGTCCGACTTGTTTGTCCGGCTTTTACTCTACCACTGCAGTTTCAAAAACCCTCCATCCCCATCTGCTCTCTTAGTGTCTATACTCGTATATGGTAAGCGAAAATAAAAACAAATCGACCATCAAAAATATTCTAGCTAAACTAACAGACTCGCTGCAGCTGCAGGTTGTGTCCTGCTGTGGATAAACTATGAATTTAACATGAAGTTTAAATGCTGGTATTTATAGTGTATATTTTCACTGTCGTTAGGTACTTCCTTATTGTAGCGGTCATGTTTGCTTTCCAACTGAATGCTTATTACGACTAAGCCGTACTTGTTTCTGATTTTATGAATGAATAAAATAGGTATTTGATGATCGGATTCTCAATTAGCTTGTTTTATGTTGGTACATTTCAGATATCGTTGGCTGCAAATAGGAATATTTATATTTCATAATATACTTAGGTTATCGATATATACGAAGTACAGTAAACGGCGATAAAGAATGCACATCGATCTTTGGAAAGAGGCAATCGGCTAATTTCGACTTCGTATAGCGATATCTGTGTCGCACACACCATGCCGTTTGTTTTGTCAGTCGTGGTTCAAATGCGAGAGAGTGCAGTCGCATATCCAAATCAATATATATATAGAGTTGCTAAAACTTTTACAAAATTAAATTTGTACTATGGCATCTACAGGAAAAAAAGGCAAGCCGTTACTTTGCCAGTCACGCGAAATTATCTACAATGTTTATATACCGTCACCGCAATATTACACTTTTTGTCGATCTTTAAACCCACATTTAAATATGCTAGTAGTATAACATCAGTTGCTAATGCTCAGTCAACCTCTTGTAGCAATATGGGCGTGAATATATGTATATATATATATATATGTATGTATATTATTTGCCCCCAACAAGCAATAATTAAATATAATTACATCGTGTTTTACAGCTCTATATATTCCACGTGAAATCAAAACAAAACAACAATAAAGTACCTGGTTCTAAATTCAAATTCTGATGAACAATTAATCTAATAATTGATGTACATGGAAACTAGCATTCGTTTGTATTCGGAAATGCGATGATTGCCGATGTGCATTCTTTATGGCCGTTTACTGTACCGTAAGGTCGGGTTACTTTCGCCCTGGGGGGTAACTTTGACCAATAGGGATTAACTCAATTCAGGTTTTATTATTGCATTTAAATTACGGCACATTGCCATGTGGTTGGTTTTAGCTGACCATTCATGTTTTTATGTTTATTATCAGACGTTATAGATCTGAGATATGTAAGTTGTAAGGTGGGCAAAGTTACCCTATATTTGGCCAAAGTACCCCGACCTTACGGTATTAAGATTATTTTGATTTGAATTTAATTTAATTTTTATTTTTTACTTTACTTTGGTGATCAACTAGATGGAAATGTTTTCATGTATTGATGTATAAGTATTTACTAACAATATCTATAAGTAGACAATTTAACTAACAGCAATGGATCTTGTTTTCTGAAAAATAAATGATTTGTAGTATTAAGATATTGTCTATGTTGTAAAATTATACGATAATCTGCTAGTTTTGTTAGAATGGCTTTGCTTAGGTAGTAACTTTTAGCAATTGTTTTATTTTTACCCGACTGCGGCGAAGCCCAAAGGAGGGTTCTTATCATTTGTATCGCTTCTAATACTATGCGGAATTTATTATATATAATAAATACATATATATCATGAGTCACTATCAATGCTAATTTCTAAACACTTTCTTCTATGACCAATATCTATAACTGACTGGTAGATGTATAGATAAAATCCATTGAACGTATCAGCTGTTGTTACGACAATACTATCGAATAATCGACTAAAGCCTATTCGATACCGACACGCTGTATCGATTACCACTCCCACTATTTGCATATCGATATATCATATAAATTATACTTGTTTGTTCTATAGATGGGAGATAGTGTTTTTGAGTAGGTGGAATAGCCCCATGTGGAATGGATGAGATATTATTGATATAGTTTATTGATTGTTTTGGCTACAATGGCATTATATATACAGGTTTATCTGATAAATGTTTAATAATATGTTGCCCTGTATTTATTTATGAATAAGTTATGACAAATTTCTTTAGGCTGTTTTTTAACTAGCAATTCTAACCTGTAAAAATTGCAATTATTAGCATAAAAATACCCAAATCTCTTTCGTTAGGTATGTCTATAATATTTGAAAAGTTCTCTCGATTTCGCCAATATCCCATCATCAGATCCTGACCTGGTGACAATGTATAAACCACCTGGAACGTATAGCATTTCAACCAAAAAAATTCGGACAACTGCGAGTCGGACTCGCTCACCAAGGGTTCCGTACAAATTTGTAGGTACCTACGTATTCATATTTTTATGATTTTATTACAAATGAATCTTTTTCAGATTTTTCCCTATACCTGTAGTATAAGACGGTATAACTTGCCAAATTTCAAAGCTCTAGGTTAACGGAAAGTACCATATAAATTTTCATTTCCTTGAGAGTGTCGAAATATACGTTTTTTGCGGCATAAACGGCCATATATTTTTTTACGTTAACGTAGTTTGTTTTTTTTTCACAGCTTCAAGTGACTGTAGACCTGAGTATATATGGTTTTATTTTCAACTCGATACCTCTACGCGTTACCGAGATAAAGGGTCTTGACAGACAGACGGACAGACGGACAAGATAACAAAGTGATCCTGTAAGGACTACGTTTTTTTTTTGAGGTACGGAACCCTAAAAAAATCGATTCAGCCGTTTTCGAGTAATCGGGGATTGCGACGAACAAATGCAAAAACTGAGTGATTTTTTTTATAAAACAATACTGTCATTGTTATCATATGTAATGAAGGAAAACGATTCATGATATTACTGCAGATATAAACCTTTCCTGGCATTTAACGAATATTGAAGAGACAGTCATATCGAGTGTCCATTGTCATAAATAGTGCGGCATCAAATATCGTATTATAATAAATGTCTCGTCATAAACTCTTTCATTGTTGATTCATTGATTTATTGGTTTTGCTATTGTGCAATTGGTATAATGTATTGATGCGTCTCCCACTCATGGTTGACGAAATCAACATAAAACTAAAGCGAATACCCACATATTCCCTCCCTTGTACATTTTAACGCATCATTTCTCACTCGTTAGGTTAGGATAACCACCAAAAATCAATTGCATATGCTCCCCCGTATGACATTTTTTGTCAAATTTGTAGGCTAAGAATACAATAAATCATTTTTTTAGTAAAGCAGTGGACACTATTTTTTTAAGGTGACATGGGGCCCAGTTATGCTGTGGTAATTTGAGTAAGAAATGAGACTTTTTTTATAAGAAATCCGAATATTAAGCAAATGGTAATAAACATTGAGCCCTGATAGAGAATCAACGTTAAACTGCTACGAAAATATTTAGAGACATCTGAATTTTGTAAAAGTGTCTATAAAGTTTCATATTTATTTTAAGCGTTAAAATAATTTTGGACCGTTTACATAAGCAAAAAATATAATTTAAAAATAATTTGTCGCTTGTCAATAAAGACGATTTCAAATATTATCAAGGACAATTTTGACAAGTATACCTTTTACCGGTGAATGATACGATTATTATCAAATTCCCAGCCGAAAGAAAACTAACAAAACTATATTTTTTTATCTTGGGTCAAAAACATGTTGTATTTATTCGGCTTTTCCACAACATACAGGGTGGAAAAAAACGAACACCACATGAGGTGCGTGGTTTGTAGGCATGTAGTTGGCGTTCATGTAGTGTTCGTTTTTTGCGCCCTGTATATGTAATATTTGATGCCTTTACACTTTAAGATATTCCGGCCCGCATATAAGTAGGTACTTTCATATGTATGAAGTATAATATGGATATGTATTCACAGTAATTACTCTTTACCACTAAAGCAATCCTCTTAGAAACTATATTCGTGAGCATATAAACGGTTGCCCTACAGTGGTAACCGCAGGGTAAGGTCACGTCAAATTGCAACCATCTTGAGTCATACAAAGATCATAACAATTTCACCTCACGCGAACGCTATCGACCTTTGATGATCATTCTAATGATAGCAGAGTTTCGACACGTAGCTACTGATGGAGCAACACAATGAGAGAAAATAAGGTGTTTTGATATTACTTCGATACGAATATTTAATAAAAAATATATCTGACACCATAAGGGTTCATTTTGGTACGGAACCCTAAAAAGAACCACAGTTTTTGAAATTAACGCTCGTCTAAAAACTATTTTTTTATATGACCCTTAACCTAACTATATAGTTAGTTTTGGCAATATATTATTTTATTATTACCTAATATGCATGTATATCAGTAGCGTGGCGTCCAAAGAACTCGATTCCTACCAGCTTGCCTAATATCAGGCATTTGAGCACCTTATTCTACAGCTCTTAAGGAAAATGTACGCCAAATCTGCACCGGCTTGCCCAAGGATATATTTTACGCCACGCCACTGATGTATATACATACATATTTCCACACTTATTCACAAAAGCAACTGAAATTAAGCGATTACTTAACTAATAAGCATTTAAAAAAAATACTATTCGAACCCGGGGTCTTGTATGTCAGGTAAAGTCACGACGACGGCGACGCTCCCAGTGGTGAAATAGCCGTTATGTTGAGCAACCAAGAAAAATGGCGATGAAAACACTAATTTAGTGGCGCAAGTTGAGATGAGAGAATGTAAAGACAGCTTATAAATATCTGTAATACATTCTATTATGATGACTATAATACTCTCCTTATTTTAACGATAATCAAGTAAAAAAAAAACGTAATATTTTACAGGAATACTTAATACATTTTGTCATGCTGTGTTTACTTGACTGCAGTATACTGTATACAACCTAAGCTCACCTACGATCTGTCTAATATTTAGACAATTTATGTTGATTGTTTACATTTTACAAGAATTAAAAGTTATAAGTCAAATGTTTAGTACGTATATTAATTTAACTGTAACTCCTAGCACAACTGCTAAGCTTAATCGCGCGACAAATATTAGCAGGCCCTTCTCATTCAATGTAGTGCGAAAGTCACAGGTCATGTTCTGTCCCGCGACAAGCGAAGTCGTTGCTACACTTTGTCGACAAAGCATTCGTCGCTCTCACATTTACATACTTATCAGAACATGACGCATGCTTTATCATTAATTTATCGATCGACAAAGCGTAACATCATAAGGCTGTCCGAACCCGGGTGGTTTGCAAATTTACGTCGATTTTGGATCACTTTGAGTACAAAATACCTTCAGAAGTGCTTCTGTAATAGGAAAGGATATCTCATTGAAGCTGTTCTTAGGTACAGAGACTACAGAGAGTAACGCGATTACTTCCATAGTGCAGGCCGGTCATGCCTGAAATTGACTCCGCTTTGTTCGGGGCCAAGAATTATGGCTACTGTGCTGCGGGTGTGATAACAAGGTAATAGACAGCCTACATACATTACGCTAATCTACGCAATAAATCAGGTTACCAAAAGACGGGCACACTTATGGTCGCGTTTTTCTTAAAAAACTGCGAAATTGGCAAGATTCCTTCCTAAAACCATTTTTAGGTTTTAGAATGGCCGCAGATCGCTTTTTAAACTATTACAAAACCAAAAATGTTACTTCGGTTGCCATTTGATGTCTTAATGTGTTTCCACGATTTGTCAGACTTAAAATATGTTATCAACTTATAAAACTGCACTCAACTGAACTATTCATTCGAGTGAATAATTTCGTGTTGAGCTTATAATCATTTATTAAAGCATAATTTATAAAATTGTGTATAAACACCTTAACAAATTATTCAAAAAAAATACTGACAAAACACTTGGGACACCATAAATAAATTAAGATAGCCAGTAAAATACTGCGTGAGAACATTCAAAATGGCCGCCATCAATTCTATTTTCAAACTTTTGAATTTGACAGGTCACGCGATCCGTTAGCAATTAACGGACGTAATAACTTCTAATTAATGCGGGTAGTTTTAAATTAAAATATTAAGTGACAGGCTTAAATAGGCGTGAGAAAATGAGAAATAGGTAAGGTATGAGCCATGTCGGGTTAGTACTTACAAGTGACGGCGACTGCGCTTATCGCACGACTGAGCAGTCAGAGACAGACCTGTCTCTTTCACACTATATTGAGAGTGGTAAGTGGAAGGAGTTGGTGGAGAGTTGGTTGTATTTGACGCACCAAAGCGTCACGACTTTAAGAAGCATCTCCGTATCAGCTTAGGCAAAAATGCTTTCGTATGTCTGTCAGGCCGCTCTCCTCTAGAGTTCGCATTTCTCCATCGATTCTCGTGAAATTTTGTGAGCAGGTTGGATAATTATATAGATTTATTGTCGACTCAGTTTATGGAAATTTTTCAAAATGGTGGAGCCATGGGGGTTGACAGACTCGTGAGGTCTACAGCTTATGGAGCCACTAGTAGCTAGGTAGGAAGCAGTGGCGTGGTGTAAAAGATATCCTTGGGCAAACCGGTGCAGATTTGGCGATCATTTTCCTTAAGAGCTGTAGAAAAATCTGGTCAAATGCCTGATATTAGGCAAGCCGGTAGGAATCGAGTTCTTTGGACGCCGCACCACTGGTAGGTAGTCCTCATATAACAGAATACGCAGGTAGTAATGCAGCTGGAAGTTTTCGCGAAATACTTCGCGAGCTAATAGCCATTTGAAACACAGCGGGTCAACACACAGCCAAAGAAAATTCAAGTAAATTGATATGAGCAGGTTTACGTGAATAGGCCTTAATCAAGGAGATAACAAAATCGGGCATAGATATTATCAACTGACATATTGTTAGAAGAGAAACTAGGACTCTCAATTAAAAATACAGCTAAATCCGTACTAAGCAGTAAACCTCATTAACTGACACAATAAGACTCATCACGGTGTGTATCTTCAACCAAACAGGACATGAATACCTTGAAAGTTCATACTAATATACGGTCTTATGGTGGATAGAATTGAATCCAATTAAAATTTAGTGAGTCTAGTGAAAAGGAGTACAAGCCACAAATAGCTTAAAAGCCCAAGAGCTACAGTTTTACGATATACTTGTGACCTTTTGTACGTAGTTAATATGTGACTTGTACCCCTTTTCACCAGACCCACAGAATTGATGTCACTAATTTAAAGGTTTGGGACTAACGAGGTTTAATCCTCCTTGTCAAGACCCACAGTAGCAGGGATTAGGAAATAGTTTACATTTGAAATTGGAACATAACAAAACACTCTATTTTGTACCTTCAATTACAACTGCCAGCAGTTGAAGGTAGGCTTTAGTTCAATAATATATAACTAGCACAACTATGACGCACGACGAATATATTATTATAATGTCTTTCCCGTACACGAGACAATAGTGTCCCGGCCCTTTGGGAGGCGTGCGTGGAGCCGAAGCCAACACGTAGAGGCCCTTTCGACAATTTAATGAAAGGCAACGTGTACACCCAGCGGATGCTGTCCCTGCCCGTGTCACGGGACGCACGCAGAGACAGCCCCCGCCAGATGCAAGGACTATTGTTGATTGATGGAATCTAAATTTACTGGGTTATGGTGGTGGAATTATGGACTAGATACTGGGCTATGGGTTGAGACATGATGGCGTCTGTCAGGAAAAGTGTCTCATGGCTTCCGCGGCACTGACAGACCGTGACTTGCCCTCCGCTGATGGTCCCCTGTTAAATAGCGACATTATGAGCAATGGCCCAGGGGCAACACCGCTGCCGAGGGCTGCAGGGTATCGAGAGGTGTGCTGCGCTTTCTCCGAGGGTACTCGCGGCGTTATGCCTTTTATCACTTCCACGCCTGGAGCATATAGCTCTCGCGACTCCACTCTGAACGGCCGGTTAAGGCAAGCCAGAGGCGGAGGTCCTTTCACTAAATCCCATGACCCTCCCTAAGGACCCCCCGGAGCACTCAGGTACGTGGGGTCGCTACTCCCCAACAGCTCGCCACAAGCTGCCCTGCGTTATTATAATTATTATTAGGTCGTACCTAATAATTACTATATTTCCTTTTAATACAATGCAAAGGACGACAAGTGAATCGTGGCCCTTCCTAGCTCGACGGAGCAATCACCTGTCACTGTCACACTATATTGAGTGTAAAGAGATAGGTAGGTAGCATTTGTCGCGCGACAAAGAGTCGCGCGTCATTCACACTTGTGCTAAAGGTGCAGGAAGTGGGTTTTTCTTTCCACGTAGCAAGTAGCAATTTGCCGCTTCCGGCCTAGGCTGACTTATTTTATGCAAATATCGTTCGGCATTTTAAAACACTTTTTCGTTTACTCTAGCAGAATTATTAATTCCGCAGCAAATGACAGCTTGAGTAAAACAATCCTCAAATATTGCGAAACGCAATTAAGTCACAACGACTCCCCCAATTAGCCAGTCTCGAAATTTCCTCATCATTACGGGAATTTCATTTCCCTGGGGTTTTTACGAAAAGTTTACCTTTAAAAATATTGGAAAATTTCATTTAAGTATTTAAGAGGACACAATATAATATTAATGCTTGCAATTATAAATAATATCGTAAGACAGTCTTTTGTTTTGATTGATCTAGCTCAGCGGTCGGCAACCTGCGGCCCGTGAACTGCTCACTTGCGGCCCTATCTATATTCCGGTCTGTATTGCAATCGCTATATTCGAAATTGTATAAAATCACAAATTATTAACAAAGTGCGGCCCGCGTCAATTTCCTTAGATACTTTGTGGCCCTTGGCTGCTAAACGGTTGCCGACCGCTGATCTAGATGGCGCTGACCTTAAATGGCCGATTACACATTAATTCTAGTTTGTTGAGACTTCTCGTGTTGTTTCGCGCAGACAAAATGTATCAAGCTATAAAATGGAACACCATAACTGATGTTATAGAAACGAATGATGGCCCTCTTTTTTATGGAGAACCGACCAACTCGAATCACCCTAATAATTATATAAATTTATTAGCAAATTTTGAAACTGCATACCGAAATGTATAAACTGCTCAGATCTAATCATATTTACTTACACTCAGAACTTGTTCGAGTTAAATAGGAAAACAATTTTCGCCGTCGGCATAATGAATAAATCAAACGAAATCATGCTGAATAAAAACGATTTCAATTACATACAAGAATGATTTATCAAGCCTTGTTAGTGTACAGTAATCCAAGAAAGAGGTCAACCAATTTTGAACTCTAATACCACTCAATAAAGTTGAAAAGTGGTAGAGCACTTTCTTGACTTACATCACAGTACACGGCGTGAACATATTCATCATTTTGAAATATGCGAACGGAATAGGACATGTACGGTCTTGATACAGTTGTAATAGGATTGATTTTCATATTTTCAAATGTATATAAAATTTGCAATGATTTAGACTCATTAACTGGGGTATGCAGGCAATGAGAGTGTTTACAAATCATAAACCCACCAGTTGGCAGCAGGGTGGCGAGAGGTCTTTTTGACAGTAGGCGTCAAGATCCACCAATCACACCACCTGATTTTGACATCTACTGCCAAATAGACCTTTCGCCACCCTGCTGCCAGCTGGTGGATTTCTGATTTTTAAACACCCTCATTTAAGTTGATCACAAGAGTTTGACATTATGAGTATTTTTTCTGGTTTTACTTAATGCACATTTTTTCATAGAAAGTTTGCTACCGTCATGTATACACTCAGCTCCAGAAAAAGGTAACCTCCAAACGTTACATTGGTATCGCAAAAGATCACCCTTCCCAACAGTACAGCCTGCTGCACAGTGTCATGATCATGACATGACTTTAAAAACGAATATAAAATAAAAATATACTCATGTTTTAAAATTATGTTCAAAGTTAATGCCATTGGGTAATTCTAAGGCAGAGAGTAACGTCAGTTACCAATTCTTCGCATGTTTTTTTATTGATGGTGCAAATTGAAATGTCGATATATCTAGGGATTAAAGTAATACTTATCTAGAACAAAATTAACACTTAAATTTGCAGAATTTGCACCATAAATAAACACGCGATGAAATTGTAAATTGCGTTACATTTTCGTATAATTACCCCATTTTGCATTCATAAAGTAGTAACTAATTATAGCTGTATATCTTTATTTTCTCAGGTTAGGAATTTTACAATACATATATAAAACGTAAAATACAAAATGAAATTACAAAATATAAACACATTATAAAAAACCTAACCTAGTGTGCCGCCGGCAGCGGGGCGGGGCCCAAGCTACCGGTGGTTAGGGCCGCAGAGAGAGGAACCTCCTGACGATGCGCGCCGTGTCTAGAAGTACCGCCTTCTGTATCTGACCCTCGATACAGCCATCTAGCGAGAGTCTCTTGAGATGGTTGGTGATCGAGATGCTATAAGCCCGTTCGCCGAAACGACTATCGGAACAATGATCGTCGAATCAACATCCCACATGGCGGTAACCTCGTAAGCCAAGTCAAGGTACTTGCTGAGCTTGTACTTCTCGGCCTTCACGAGGTTCTCGTCATGGGGGATGGTGACGTCGACGAGCACTGCACGGCGCTTGGATCGATCTATTAGCACGATATCTAACTAATTATAGTATTATTAAAATAATAACAACGGTATGATTGATATTATTATTACTAGGTACTATTTTATTGATACGTTTCTCCCTACAACTCGTCACATAATTTTTAATGCTAAATAGAGTTTTTTTACGCATCAACGGATTTTTAATCCGGCCGTCCCCCAGACTATAAGATTAACTGGCCGTTTTACACACAATGTCAATAACTCTATATTTGTAGCGCATCATCGCTTCACCAATTTGTTCGGATGACGGACAGAAAAAACGCCTAGTAATGCTATACTAGTTGTTATTATTAATGATTGATTGATTGATGTATAGATCAGCGAACTTTTAGGGGTCATCTACTTAGCTGACTTTCCGTGTAACATATGTCAACCATGTTCACTTTATTTAGGGACATGGAAATATAATATATATACAGGGTGTCCCTAAAACAAACGTACAAACGAAAAGGGCTGATAGACCAAGACCAGATTAAGTAAATTTGACCTCAGTAAAAATCTCTTAGTTTTCGAGATATTGACGTTAAGTGTGCACCTAATTTGTAAGAGACGTCAAGCACGCCAGGTGCAAACTTAGTTCAACCGGATCGTATGAGAAAATTTAGATGAAGTCGGTAGACAACTTGTAAACAAACATAATACCAATTAATTTTTTAACAAAATATCATTATCAATGACAATGGGCATCGACATTGATGGCAAACGGTTGACCAACTTACGTTTTGCCGATGATATAGTTTTGTTCTCCCACACGGCATCTCATCTAGAGCAAATGCTCCAGGACCTGAGCACTGCAAGTCTTGAAGTAGGACTCAAAATGAATAGGGCAAAGACGCAGTTAATGACCAATGGAATGAAACGTAGGGTAAAGGTAGACGGGCAGGATATGCAGTATGTCGACGAGTATATCTACTTGGGCCAGATAGCATCCTTCGATAACAGGCAGTCCAAAGAAATCGAACGTCGTATCGAGAATGCCTGGAAGAGCTTCTGGTCCATGAAGCCGCTGATGAAAGGTAACCTTCCACTGTCTTTGAAGCGCAAACTCGTCGACATGTGTATCCTTCCTATCCTAACCTATGGCGCCCAAACTTGGTCATTGACAGAAGCCCAAAAGTCTAAACTCAAGATTTGCCAACGAGCCATGGAGCGTAGTATACTCGGAGTTTGCAGACGCGATCGTATCAGAAACACCGAACTGCGCTCTAAAACAGGCATTGCAGATGTAGGTGTCAAGACCGCCAAGCTCAAATGGGCCTGGGCTGGACACGTCTGCAGGATGCATCCTGAACGATGGGCCAATATAGCCACCAAATGGATTCCGCGAGATGGCTACAGGAGCAGAGGCAGACCGAGAAGGAGATGGCGGGATGACCTGGACTCATTTCAAGTCGGGTGGCAAGAGCATGCATTAAACCGAGACGAGTGGCTGAAAAAAGGGGAGGCCTTTGCCCAGCAGTGGGACATACAAACAGGCTAATAAAAAAAAAAAAAAAAAAAAAAAAAAAAAAAAAAAAAAAAAAAAAAAAATCATTATCTCAAAAATTATTACAGTATTTAGTAAATGTAATACCATTTTAGAAACTGCAATAAATGCGCTATTTTTGTACGTCATGTGCCAGATTGTATTGGTACATTTTGTTTTTACCACCCTCGTTCAAAATCAGAGGTGAAATTTAGTAAAATCACAAAATATTTTTTGTTATTCTACTGTGTCCGGAGCATGAAGAAGTTAACAAAAATAGGGATTGCGTTCAATATAATAGTTATTTTACAACCCATAGCAAAAAACAAATTTGTAAAGTACTTGATATTTTAGTCATGACACTCAAAACACCGAGTCAGGGTATTCAGCACGAATTTTGCAAAAACGTCAATATCTCGAAAACTAATAGATTTTTACTGAGGTCAAATTTACTTAATCTGGTGTCTTATGAGCTAGTCTATCAGCCCTTTTCGTATGTACGTTGGTTTTATTATATTCCTTTCTTCGTAAGTTAAAATCAAAACGTTTATTCTTCAAATAGGCCACAAAACATGTTTCAGGACTCATAAATTAACTTTCAAATTTATATTGCAGAAAATACTTTTGCAAGATAGGCGTATACCTATTATCATTATTAAAGTCTCTTGGAATTGCGTATATTCTCATTTTACACCCAATTTGTTTAATACGACAACCTGGGGAGAAGGAGGATCCCATCCCTTTGAAGAAATTTATCTTTTCCAAATGAAGTCTAAATATGATCAATTTTTTTCGTATATTTTTTTCTTTTCCGAATTTGTTGGTACCGGTATTATTTGGTGCTAATATTTTCTCAACTAATTTGTAACATCAACTTTCTAGTTAGATACGAATACCTAGGTAAAATTTCCCGCTACCACTTTACTACTCAGCTCTTATGACTTACGACTTACGAGTATTACTGCGTCTACAATGATTGACGAGAGGAATGCACTACAGGGATTAGTAGGCACAATAAGTTTTAAAAAGAGGTATACTAGTGGCTTATACCTATGTATGGAGACGCTGAATAATATTTCTAATGGTTTGCTTTAATTGTTTACAGAACGATTCGGACGATGACCAATGCGCGCTCAGCGACAAATGGCAGTACGAGAGGAAGTCGCGGCGGTGGTCGCGCGTCGTCGAGATCACGCCGCAAGCGCAGCGCAGGCTGCAGGTTCGTAATACCATTTACCATGTTCGTTATTATCATTTTCGTTGTATGTCTTTCCCGTACACGAGACAATGGTGTCCCGGCCCTTTGGGAGGCGTGCGCAGAACCGAAGCCAACGCGTAGAGGCCCTTTCGACAATTTAATGAAAGGCAAAGTGTACACCCAGCAGCGGATGCTGTCCCTGCCCGTGTCAGGGGACGCACGCAGAGACAGCCCCCGCCAGATGCAAGGACTATTGTTGATTGATGGAATCTAACTCTACTGGGTTATGGTAGTGGAAATATGGACTGGATTACATGATGGCGTCTGTCAGGAAAAGTGTCTCATGGCTTCCACGGCACTGACAGATCGTGACTTGCCCTCCGCTGATGGTCCCCTGTTAAATAGCGACATTATGAGCAATGGCCTAGGCGCAACACCGATGCCGAGGGCGGCAGGGTGTTGAGAGGTGTGCTGCGCTTTCTCCGAGAGTACTCGCGGCGTTATGCCCTTTAACACTTCCACGCCTGGAGCATATAGCTCTCGCGACTCCACTCTGGACGGCCGGTTAAGGCAAACCAGAGGCGAAGGTCCTTTCACTAAATCCCATGACCCTCCCTAAGGACCCCCATTTCATTTTCGTTATTATTAGGGATGTAACGATACATAATTTTGCCGATACGATACCGATACCGATTATTGTAGTAAATAATCGGTGATACGATACCGATATCTTAGCTAAATAATGAAGTATGAACTTCAGATATTTGTATGTCCTTATTATACCTAAAACTTGGCTATATTTAACAGAGAGTCACCGTTGAAAGTGTAAAGTAAATATAAATAAATAGTAAACTCAAAATTTAAAAAAATATATTATGAACCAAAGATATAATTAACATAGTAATTATCATTGCACAGACCAATGCATACATTAAGTCAGTAATTGAAATTACTTTTAGCAAATTTTTTTTCATACAGCAAATTCTTTTCGCGATTTTCAAATATCGGTTGTACATAATCGGCGATAGCGATATATCGGCGATGCCGATATATCGGTATCGTTACCCACATCCCTAGTTTTTATCATGTTCGTCATTATCATTACCATGTTCGTCATTACCATCTGCAGGTTCATATTACCATATTCCTATTATCATTTTCGTTATTATCATGTTCGTCATTACCATATTCACCATTACCATCGTCATCTATTCCTCAATCCATTTTATTATTAGCATGTTCATCAATTTCATCATTGTCATCATCATCACAATCACTAAAAACGGCGCTGCGTAACCGTTGCCATCATTACAGGAATTGTTCTTTTATCATCATGGAGTTTTTATCTTATTTCTTTATAACCAGTTAAGTAGATTAAGAACCATCACAGCAAACATAGAGACAATTATAATTAAAACCACAATAAAATTAAACTAAGTATTTAATATGAATTTTAAATTTATCCATAAAATGCCTACTATACAGTGAACTGGGGAATGGATCCCCAAATTAAATAAAACTAAATATTTCACCTGCAAGATTATGCGTAAGTACCTATTATTAAACAAAAAGCTAGATTTTCCCTAATAAAGCTAGTCTCAAAGGTCAGGTGTGGGTATAATTATTCAGTTACGCGATATGTCGAAAGGTTAATTGCGTTAATAATAACTTAATAATAAGGGTTTTCTGAAATATTGTTTTATTACTACGCCTGTGTGATGTGAGATTGAGGGCTGAAAGTTAATCCTGGAGAGGTTCTGGAATGGTGAGCAATGCTCTTGATTGTTAGGAAAACATACTAACGAAAAAAGTATGAATAGACGGAGACGATATAAAAGAAGACTAATACAAAGATATTACTTTGCATATCCTCACAAAACTATGATTTAATTTAACATATCTGCTTTGCCGTAAGGTCGATTGGTACAGAAAGCTTTAGGGCCTTATCACACTTGCGATTTGCCGGCGAGTTAGAAGCAAAGTTCCATACAAATGTCGCTCGCGGTGAACCCGCCGCGAGTTCCCCGCGAGTGGTTTTGCAAATGTTTGCTTGGCAAATGTGATAAGGCACTTAGCACTTATAACATAAAGTTCGCCTTTCCAAGTTTTCTTTTGTGCAATAATGGAAGATGTTATATGCGTAGGATGTGGGTATGGTATTTCAATAAAGCTCAACTGGTCATCGTTGGCCTCGCTCCGTGACTCTCAGCAAAGCAGGCATACTGTCTGCTCTCAGTAAAATTGTATGCCTATAAATTTAAATGATTATCTACAGGTGATCGCCGCAAGAGCGATAGCAGAAAGGGAAGCAAGAGAAGCGAGAGGAGAAGAAGAAGATGATGATGAAGACGAGACTCTCCCCACCATCAGGGTGGGGTTGGTCGACGCTGATGGGCATTATACAGACGTAGAACCCGACTTGTAAGTACTTCTCTACTATATTATTTATACATAAGAATTGCAGTCCAGAGCCATTCAAAAACGACTAATGGGTACACTATACTGGTGCTGCATCATACTACTGTGCTGGTTTTCAATTCGCCAGAATCAATTTTTTATATGTATGTTCTCCAATTACTCGAAAACGGCTGGACCAACTAGGAAAATTCTTTTTTTTATAGGATCCCTATTATCTTGTGGTTCCATTGTTACGTGGTTAGAATCAGATGATGGAGATTTGGAGAAATCGAGGGGAATCTTCGGTTTGGGTGTTATTTGATAGTAACTCCTCCATTTGTTAATTAAATACAATTTAAAAGTGCGTGTGCGTACAAAGACATCTAAAAATGACTAACAACAAAAATCATACTACTGCATCTTTGTACAGTTATTATACATCCTAGAAAATCCTATAACTAGCATTTTGTTCAGATCTACTCTCTCTAGGAGCCTCCCAAAAATCAATAGCCCTAAGGCTACTCTCTAGTTAACCAAAATCAATTTCTGATCATATATCAATCAATACTCGAACAAAGAAATTAACGAGGCTGTATCTCCACATCAGAATACTCGATTACTTCTCCAAGCTCTTCAAACAGATGATAGAGATTTCAGATGTGGACTCTAAATTGCGTGGAATTTGGTCGACTTTGATGTGTAACAGTTGAGTAAGATGCGAGTTTAAGATGCAATTTGATATGTTAATGAGCGGATAACAGTACACGAAGGCTCACACCAATAATTGGCCCTTGATTGCATAACGATTGAAACGTTAGATACAAAGGGAACATAATAAACAGAGACGATGGTGCACTCTGTTCCTTGGACGCCTAAATCTTGTTAGTCAATATTGGATTTCAAAGGAGCTAACGTCGTACGAAACCGCTTGTTATCCTGTGTAGAATACGAAAGGCTTTTTGAACATAATGGATGGAGTCCCAAATCCGCTGTAATATAAAAAAACTTTAGCAATGGTAGCAATTAAATTGAATACATAATTCATGTGCATGCTTCATTTATTTATTACATCATCATCAGCCTTCATACTTCCCACTGCTGGGCACAGGCCTGCTCTCATTAATGAGAGTTAATGGGCTGTAGTCCCCACGCTAGTCCACTGCGGATTGTGAACTTCACACACACCTTTGAATTTCTTTGCGGATGTATGCAGGTTTCCTCACGATGTTTTTCTATCACCTAATAACATTACAAATGAGTGTATTTAGTATATTTCCAAAATTATTGATCGAAAGCATATAAATAAAACTTTGAAATTAGAAACATAACACGTCATCCAAAATCACGAGTAATTTTTTACAAGTTTTAGCGTCTATTACTTTCAATGACTTCTCTGTCATGTCGTAACCTGCGGCACTATCGTTCTTTTACTCAAACTTATTTAACTTGAGCCTTCGAGCCTTTTGAATTCTGATCCACATTCTATTTTCGAAAGAGATTTATTTTTGGGCAGGGTTTTTCTTAACCTGGTCGGATTTCGACAACATGTGCAACATTTTAAGGCTTCTACGTTTTGTAGTATGGACTTTGGACATATATAAGTGACTTGCTCTGTCAATTCTAATGGACTTGTATATTAACTACTTATTTTTTTGTTTGCATTGCATCGTTCATCACGACATTATTTCCATTGATCCATTTTAGATAAGAGTAATAAATGGGCCTGGGCACTATTTTATTACTTAATGTGTGTTTTGACGATCATTTAGGTGTTTGAGAATTAGAAAACATGATGACAGCTTCTTAGCCTTATAATATTAGAAATTATATTGTTTGGGAGAGATAATTCATATTTTGGATCCAAAATTTTAGTACCTATTTGATTTAGTGATTGAACTGTATCAACGATTTTACAGTACGTTTCTTTAACATTCTCTTTTCTGCTTTTCTCGCTATTAAGTTTCCTTGTTATAAAATCTTAAATTTGTAATTTAGCTACACTGCTAAAATGCCATAGACGAGATGACAACGACCTTTTTAGGAGTGCCCATTCTAACCAAATACCGGACGATAAAGCCGGGTGGTAACGCTACTTCCAAATATTTGACTAACTAGGATAATTTAGAACCTAGTCAGTTAGTCTCTTCGTAATAAAACTTGGCCTGTGAAGTAATAAAAAGTTCGTAACCGGTGGTTATGTTACTGTGGTCCATCGACGTTGAAGCTACGAGCTAGAGAACTGATACCTATTTACCTAGCAAGAGAGAGATAATTTATTTGTCAAACATAGGTACATTTATAGGTCTTAAAATAATAAATGGCATTCATTACTGATAACTATGTTTTCCCTATGGCGTACAAATGTTTATATCCTTAACACTATCATGCAACAATAGTTCATTCTAAGGCCACATATGGCATTATTGATTCATAAAACTAAGCAAAATTTATATCGAAATGTCATCTTAAAAAATCATTAATTGTATAATAGCATTTCTGCATAAGTAGTGAAGTTAGCATTTGTTTTAAAATGACTAAATGGTAGTACTTAATAGAATCCGGTGCTATTTTATATCTGGTAGCCATACCGAAAAAGCTCTTTTTCATAAGTGCAGTTTTCGTTTGTTCATTACACAACTTCTGTTTATATTGTGATCGAGTTGGAAGTTTCCGATGATGCGATATTTTGTTGAACAAGTCAGGATTACTTTTAACATAGGTTGCAATTTCAACAATATACAGCGTTGGTAGCGTTAATATTTTCATGGATTTAAAAATGTAATTTACTAATTCACGGGTCATATTATATTAGGATTAGATTGACGGTCATGTTCTGAATCACACTCCAGGTTCCGTATGAAGAGAAACAATACCAAACAGAAAACAATACAATCCAAATTTAGAACACAATTCCTCATTATTTTCGAATCCAGTTCCCGCGACACAGAAATTTAATTAAATCCGAATTTGATAAACGTGTGAAGCGAATTGTTGTTTTGTTTTTGTAATTAAATGCCAGTTTCACGAGGCTATTAAGATATTATTAATCTTGTGTAAAGGGGTTTCCGCTCTAGATAGATGTAGGTACGTATAGGTCTATGTAGGTTATGGGTTTGACGCAATTGTAAAGGTTCGACTAGAGGTATGAGAGAAAGCGGTTTCCAATTTATACATTTTCTACTCACAATAAATTCTCAATGTACAAGTTTTCGAGTGTTGCAAGTGCGACAGAAAATATAGCAAAAATTTAAAGAGAAACAATGATTAAATCATTTTCGTTTTAAAATATCCGTATAAATATTTTCTTCTATTACCTAGTACGTTAATATTAGGGCTTCCAATACCGGGATCCCGGGATCCCGGCTTTTTAGGGCCATTTTTGAATACCGGTATTGACGGTGCAATACCGGGATCCCGGTATCAAGTACAATTAAAGAAATGTGCTACTTTAACTGAATTTTCCTATTAAAACAATAATTTTCGGCCACGTCAGAAGCTTGCTACTAGCACTCATGCTAATCTAGCACCTTCCTGTCTTTTTATTACCATAAACCAACCCGACCGAGTACGTCTTCTTTAGCAGATAGCCGTGCAATTGATTGAATTTTGTATCCAAAAATACCTCTATTGCTTGACGTAGTATCTTTCAAGTATAATTGTAATAATATTATAATAGGCCTTCCCCAAATAACGCCATGGTGAGTCGTTCGGCACCACTCGCATCCAGAGACCTGACCTTCATCAGACCATCAGTTCTCTTTTATGCAGTTGGGAAATCGGCCCTCAATCCTACAAGAAATATGCTCTGCCCATTGACATATAAGATTTAAAACTATATATTTCGGTCACTTTGGTTCTTCTATAGATCGAAACGTTCATTTCTAATTCGATCTCGCAGAGCAACTGGATTTAACCCACTCCATCTCTCTTTGAATGACTTAGAATATTCTTATGAACCTTCAAAATGAAGTCCCAAGTCCCAACCCCTTCAGCTGCAGTGCAGATACGTAGATTCAACTTTGAGAAGGAGGTTAATCTGAATATTCTAAATCGACTTGGTTGGACAACGTGGGACGCACAATATCTTATCGTTAAATATTTGAAGATGAATGTTTCTATTGGCAATTTGGCAGTGATCTAACAATGTTTATTGCCAGTGATTATTAAGTTCAAAGTGATAGTAGAATATTAAATACTACTTAGGTACACTCTACACACGGTACACACAAATAATTATCAAATAGGAGTTCGTCTATGAAGAATTCGTCTAACGGGCGCTATAGTCATAACCTTAAAAATAATTATGGGTTGAGGCCCTGTCGGTACATTTATATACTACTAGCTTATTATGTGGGCTTATGAACACATTTGGCCATCGGAACCAAATTTTATATGGTTATTTTTCATCAAACCGGTTTCCGTATTTCAGTTATTTTATCATTTAACGCACTAAATATTATGAATTTATACCAATAAAACCGAGGTAAATTCTAGTTAGTACGTAAGTTCGTAATAAATACATTTTTTATTTTCCAATACCGGGATCCCGGGATCCCGGTATTGAGGAAGATGGTTCCGGTATTAATACCGAAATTGCGAAGAGTCCGGTATTTGGAAGCCCTAGTTAATATCCCTTTTCCTTGCCTTACTCCTTTGTCCTGTCCTTGGTCCTTTGACCTTTTTGGGGCTCTAAAATAGTCGGTTGGATCCTTGCCCTTGGAAACAAGTGACGTGTGGTCGTCTATAATTCATAATATCGTGTACCGTAGGTCCAATTGATGTAAGATGCTGGCAAATCAATGTCCCTCGCGCCATTGAACCAACAGTTGACGGTATCACAGCAGTAATTTTTCCTACTACAAAAGGGGCATCGCGCATCATGTATTATGTGTGCGCGCCGTGAATAAACGCGCTACAAGCAAAGTTTTACGAATGCATAAGAATGCCCCAGTGCGGATCGCACTGTCTGCGCCTCGACCTTGAATACGTATCGCGCGCTGCTAAACGGCCGGGTAGTTTGACTACTTGTCTGTCTGAATACTTTGACGATATGTATGTCCGCTACCGCTAACCGCCTGAACTGGCGCCACATACTGACTAACAGGCCTATCATTATTACTTATGCTTTAGCAATCCGAAATGGAAACGTGATAGGTGAAGGGCTAAGTGCCCGAATTGTAAGTAGAACAATCGTTGTACTTAATTATAGTCATTGTGTTGGCCCTTTGAATGGGTACAGTCGACTTCAGAAATATATACACGAATCTTCACCTTATACCATCGACTAAAATTGAGAAGTGTACAAACAAACTAAAAATGCATAGGTAGCGGTTTCAGCAAACTATGTTTGCAGTATTTATATACATATAAAACAGTTCCAACACTAAGGTACTGACAGACAGCGTACAGTCTAAACCACCGCAAATAGCAGGATGAAATTTGAAATCTATTCACCTCCTGGGTTGAACCGGGGGATGAATGTTTGTTTGAAAAAACTCACGCAAAAAAAGTGGCGAGGCGGTATCTAAGTATATAGCCGTTAAATAAACACTATAAACAAGTAAGACTAGTACCTAATACTAAAATATACAAATAGCTTGATCATTTGTGGCGGTTTTGATTACCCGGCGTTTAATCAGGCTATTCCTTCTAAATGATTATCAACCGCAGTACCAAAGCCAATTCTCTGCGGTGATACGATTGATCTGTGCTTAAATTAGTTTTCAATTATGTAGAAATCAAGGTTATCCCCAGTGTTATTGATAATCTAGTGACTAGTTCACACTTCTACTAATTACAATTGTTTTGCCAATTAAATGTCTACTTCATAGATTTGTGCACTAACTTGCTAATTACGACCAATTTATTCAAAAAGTGAATAGGACTGTGCTGTGGCGTATAGTCATATAATAAATGGGTCATACAGAGTCTTTAGTATGAGTTAGTATTCGCACCTTTCCTGTGGACATCCCCAAAGTCTAATTTTCTTGCTGGATCCTTGTAGGCATGTACATACTATGTAGTACTACTAGAGCTTTAAGATCAGGTATATAATAATATGTGCCCACGCCGGTAACAATGTATTTTTCACAGGAAAGACGCTCAGTTTTTGGAATCTGTATGACCCAAATCGTATAAAGGGCATTTCTTCAGAATTATGTCTGCGACTCATTCATCTGTCTCCATATATTTAGTATGATAAAGGGCCAGATGAATGAGGTGACCGCAGACATATTTCTGGAGAAACGCCCTCAATAGTGTGTTTGTACATTAAAGTTTTTTCCATAAAAGTACCTGGCGAGTATTAAAAATAAGTAATAAGACGTAAATAAACAGTTTTTCGAATTTTTGTCTGTTTGTGCGCGCATCACGCAAAAAATACCGGGCCGATTTCGATAGACTTTTGTGCACAGGTAGATTATGACCCCGGTTAACAGATAGCATACTTTTTACCCGACTAAGCTGAAGCAAAAAAAGATACATTTATCTTATTTCACATCCGCGAACGAAGTCCCCCCCCCCCCCCACGATTAATGAACTGACGATATTAAGTGCCTAGCTATCGTATAGGTATGCAATTGTGCATTCATGAAACTCAAAACCTATCTTCTTCTTGGTCGGTATCTTCAATTCTGAAGGTCGTGTGCCTGAAAGTCTTTTGTGGCTTTACCACCTGCTTTCTCCATCTAGCTCGGTTCTCGGCTGTGGTGTCTCTGCTCCTTCATCTTGCCCACCACAATCAACTTGTCGAGATTATCCGTTTCCCGGCGAGCAATGACGACGAAGTCAATATCGACACCACAGTATAGCAGTAATTTTTCTTCCTACAAAACTTTTTGTATGAAAAAAAATTACATCATACATTAAATGGCCGAAGTTTGACTACTTGTCGGTCTTTTACTTGTTTATACTTTGGTGACACCTAAAACATTCAAAAGGTTGGCTCCACCGCGGTCTGCCGGCATTGCAACTTCACTCTGCCAATTATAATGGACTCTAACCAGGGGTGCATAACTGAGTCCCTGTCGGAAAACTTTTAACAAGCGCGCACTGAACTAAATTGAATTGTTCCGGGCTACCGAATTTGTGCATTTGTAGTAACAATGTGGTGAAAAGTGGAATTTAAGTAAAAACGAAAATACTGGCAATATTAAGGAACTTACTTGGTTGGGTAACAATAACAGAGCATTTAATTCTGTTGTGTTCATAGATGTTGTTACACTTCATCCAACTATCTATGGTCCAAAACAAAACTCATTAATTTCGATCAATGTCCATTTTCTATAAGTGATTTTATACATTTTTATGGTCATACCGAAAGAGTGCCAACGGAACCCTATTACTAAGACCGCGCTGTCTCCGTGTACCCGTCTGTCACAGGACAATACAATACAATCGTACTTTATTGCACATCAAAAGAAAATTACATTGCAAACTTATATAAAAACAGTGGTAAACAATAGGCAGTCTTATCGTTAAAAAGCGATCTCGAGGAGTGTATCCTTTGAACCGTGACAGGAAGAGACTTCAAATTTTCACAGAAATTGTATTTCTATTGCCGCAGTAACAAAAAATAAATCAAAAAGAAAATGGGGTGGCTGTACAAGAAACATGGTTTATTGGCGTTTTCTGCTCAACGGTGGTACAGAACCCTTTGTGTGCGAATCCGACACGCACTTGGCCGGTTTTCAATTAATTTTTTTTTAAAACTAAAATTACCCATCTTATGTAGAGTTTATCCGTGTCATAAATTGACAAGTTATATTCGAGTTAATATGGACCAAATAGCTGGGTGAACTCGACTATAGTTGGAAAGTTTTACGGTACTGTATCAGTAGGTGGGTAGTTCTCTGCGACTAAACAGTCGCACCAATCACATCATTACCATCGCCACATTATGGATGAGCTCCCTATAAACTATGAAGTCGTTTTCGATTATCTTGTAGAAGTCGCGTGCCTCTGCTATTTTTATCATAATGATCCTGATTGCTTTTATAAAACGGCCAATAATAGTGGCGATGGTAATGAAGCAAGCAAAACGGTATAAAATCGCAGAGAACTACCCAGGTATATGTATATGGGTGTCAGAGACGCGGCGCGGCGTTATCATGACCCGTTTCTCACAAGCTTGCCTATTTTCAATCGTTGGATGGAGCACCTTATCTGCAAGTCTCTAAGAAAATGTAACCAAGAGAGAGATGATTTACTTGTCGATCATTGTATATTGATACATGTTAAAAATTATGGTATTTTTAATCACTATGTTTTGCCAATGGTATGTCATAACGTAAATATGGATACAGTGCTTTGAGGTTTTGAGTTACGTCACGCCATGGTACATTTTTTAGCTAGAAAAGACGTCACGAACCCCCACTACGGAACTTTGATGGTCTTTATCTTTGTCAATTTTTAATTAATTTGTTGAAGCGAAAAATACTTGTCCAATATTTTTCGATATTCTGACCGACTAAATAGAAAGATATTTTCTTAACCCCTGCATCATTTATTTTCTAGGAACAGCATACAAAAATACATTATTTTAATGCAAATATTACATTGAACATTACTGATTCATAAACTAACCAACTTTGCACCGAAGAAGTTTGATGCCAAGCCACCGATCGGTGTCTTACTTATTTAAAACTAACTTTTAATCCGCTATAACTTCCTATATGTAAATAAGCAATATAACGAGATATCTAAGGAAACTTAGTAAAACTTATGGATAAGCTAGTGACTTCACACTAAGTAGTTAGTGGAATGAGAAAAGTTTCCCAGGCGGTCGTAACGAGGTGCTATTTATAATGACGTCACTGAAAGCTAATAATATGATAAAATATTACTAACTCTATTTAAGTTTTCAAATGGTTTAGTCCATGAAAGCGAGCCCCACTGCAAATGTGAAACTTTACGATATCGAATAGGAGAAGTTATAAAGAAGATCACTCTATTTTCTAGTTGCTTTTTAATATATACTTAAATGCAATGACTACAATAACTTTCCTAAAAAAAAATAAGCAACCGCAAACATTGTAAAGTTCTTTCCCGCCCTGCCCGAGACATATAATTTTTCAATTTTTCTCTTCTAATAAAATTTATTGTAAAGTTCCTTCTATTCTTCGTGGATCCTTAACATCAGATCTAAATTTTGACAAAATAAAGACCAATCTGGATGTCATCATATTTTTTTTTTCAAATTGGTTGCAGCAAGGCAACAGAGTTTTGTGGTACCTAACAATAAAATTTAAAAAAAATCTACCGGCAAGACAACTTTTCGCGAAGACTGTTAAAAAACTCGGTTGACCCAGTTGACCTGATAAATTGTATAAGGCTATAACTATTCGCGAAAATGTCTCCCTATATATATTTATTTATCAACTGAATTATGTTAGTGCATTGAAATAATCCGGAAATTTAAAATGTTATATTTTGCATGTATTGGGAAGCACACAATAACAATAACAAATCCTTGCATTTTGATGTAAGGTATGTTGGCACGGTACTCGTTTTAATTTCTCTTTTTAGGGTTCCGTAGCCAAAATGGCTAAAAAGGAACCCTTATAGTTTTGTCATGTCCGTCCGTCCGTCCGTCCGTCCGTATGTCACAGGCATTTTACTCAAAAACTACAAGACCTATACTGATGAAATTTGGAATATAGATGTCTTGTAGATGCCGCAACTAAGTTTGGTAGTTAAATAATAAAAATAAAAATATCTAGGGGGGGTACTCCATACATGTAACAGAAGCTAAAAAAATTTTTTTTCAGAAAATGCCAACGTGTGGTACATAGTTCGACAGCTCTTTTGAAAACATTTTAAGGTTCTTAAGTAATGTTTTTGATTTAGTGAATACCTTTGGAAATAATCGCTCCGAAAGTTGTGAAAATTGTGTCCCCCCCCCCCCTCTATCTTCTAAACCGTGTGACCGAAAAATATAAAAAAAATTACAAAGATAACGCTCAATTAATACTTTTAACAAAAATTGTTTTCAACAAGATCGGATTAACCGTTTTTGAGTTATTGTCGATAAACTGCGCTTCTCAACAAAAGGACGTAATTGCTATGAAGATACGCTTTTTTGTTGTTGTACTTTTTTTTACATCGTTTTTTTTACCTTGTAGTTACGGCTATGGAACCCTACACTGAGTATGGTCCGACATGCTCTTGGCCAGTTTTTTTATTTAGAGTTCCGGTTATTTTCTAAATAGGAGCTTCAACGCACATCATTTAGAAGTTTAATTAAATAAGTTTCTGTCAGAAAACATAGTACCTATGCAATAAATAGGTAAAAAACTTACTAAAGCACCTGTTGCAAGTATAGGTAGTAGTAACCTGTCCGTATAGGCAGTTTGACATTCCATTTTAGAAAAAGGACATAAGTTCCATATAAATTCCGTACACTACTACATACAACAGGGTGCTTTAGTTAAGTTTTTTACCTATAAGACTGCCAACAGTATTTACTTTTTTTTTAAACCATACAAATGAGCCCTAACATGATGCGTTTATCTTATGTAATTTAGACGATCCTGTGTACACCTGGTGGCTCCATCATCAGATCAGCTCCATGTTGTAATAAGAACGCATTGTCATCCGATTTACATATTATGCATGCAAAGTTTCAGCTCAATGAGAAATTGAGAAGTGGGTCAAATTTAGCTTGCAAGATTTCAGTACAGACAGACAGACAAACACCGGGCGGGACTCCACTCAAGGTGGTCCGGCCAGCGATCTGGTTCGACCCCAGGGAACGACACGGCTGACCACCTGGTCCGAACATTGCAATGCCCAATATGGGTCGCAAGTTAGTCAGGCTTCAAAAAAGAAACCAGGCGGGACAGGTGAAGCTAAATAGAAGCTGGTAAAAATAGCGTCAATATAGCACACAGAGCGGCCTCCAAATCACGCTTTGATCCCCCGACGAACTTCGTCACCACACAAACTTATTCAAAACTCATTACACTTTATATTCCGGAGTGTTAAACAACTTTGCTCCGGCAAACCACACTTGCTCAAAGTTTTCTTTAACCTGACCGGCAAAATAGGACTTGGTATTGTCTAATACTCCTGTACGACTGGAGCGACTATTTGTCTTTCACTCTATCTATTTCAAGTTAATATGTACAGTCAACGACAGACAGACGATGCGCGATGATGTGTCGCACGACAAGCGAACCCTCATCTAGTTGTAATAGTCCGACTGGACCACCGTGGGACAGATCAGATACCCATACGATACCTGTAGTGTATGTGGTGACGTCGGAGCAAACGTAGCATTACTTCTTGAAGTGTTCTAATATTCGTTCTTTATTTACCAAGTCTAACTTCAATAATTAGGTCCTATAGGTTTAATCGTGCAAGTCAACTTATCTCTTCGCGCACATATAGGTAAAGAAAGAAGCAAGTAGGTAGGTATATTTATTTTTCGCCATAGCAAGAAACATTAACAGAACAAAGAAAGAAAGAGCAAAGCAAAGCATTGTCCCTTACGCCAATTGAAGCTACCCTCAACGAGATGGATGAGGGCAAACAGGCGACTCAAAATCTCGACGAACCTCGGTGCTAGTTTTCAGTGGGGACCTTCCTAATACTACAACCAATACACACATGCAACACAATACAATATCATGAAGTTCATTCGCCATCTTTTCTATTTAAACATCGAAAGCAATTATTTCGATTAGGAAGTCGCGGACAGTGGAGACAGAGGAGTCGATACATAACCAACCAATCGCAAAACATCTCACAACCAGTGAAGACATCGTATAAAATATATTGGGACTATAACACGGTAGAAAATAAGATGACGTCATGATATGTATATTCTCAACTTGTAAGCGCAGCAAATGGAAAATGGCAAAGACTTGAAGCTACGGCAAAATTTTCTTTATCCGAGTATATGTTCTTGTCGCCGGGTTGAATGTTGCAACAAGTTAAATTACTTGGGCTGAAAATTTCTCGCTTAACATCTAGAGAACAAAGTTGGATAAAATGTTAAAGATCGCTTGCTTTCGCCTTAATGCTGGAGTTAGAGATCTTCGAGTTAATGTAAGTTAAGTGAACTTGCAAGTTGGCGGGTGCTACTTAGCAAGTTGCTATTAAATCCCGCGAAATGAACACGCAATCAAATTACTAACATCGCGATGTATCCATTTATCCTAAAGGGTATAAACAATACTTTTCAAATAGGTAGGTCGATTTATGTCAGCGTTATATTTTTAATAGAACATACCTATCGTATACCTATACGGTATCGTTAATTCCTTACTCCTGTCTTCTTTTAAGAACCATGAATTTATTGTTATGAAGTTTCTACTCGTACAGTAACAATCATTCACCATGCAGCAGATTATAATGTAGGTAGGAATCTTTAACTTCACGTTTCTCATTAATTACTCATTACAAATTCTCTTGAATGCTTAAGTTTTGCAATTAACCTGTTTTTGTTTATCTACCCCGATATTCCATCAAACGGTATTGTGATGTTAAGTTACTTTAACTAAATTCGAGAGTTGCCAAGAATTTGCATGACCACCAAGCTCCAAGGCGGGATAAGATTTTGGAAACTCCTTAATTGTGTTAAGGATCCTTACGAAATACACGTTTTAATCGTTGTTGTGAACGAATTTCGATTGCGCACTTGTGACGTCATTAAGTATATAAAATTCGCTCCAACGATCATTTAGGTGACTCGATCTCTTGGACTGACTTACTAAAGAATGCAAACCTGCTCTACTATGATTAAGAGATATAAATTAGGAATAAAGACAAACTTAGACGGTAAATATCGGAATACCTCAAGAAAAGAAAAACAAATTTATCTGACCTATAAGCTCAAAACTTGTTTATGAAGCCAGTTATATATAATACTAGCATTTTCCCGCGGCTTCGCCCGCGTTGTTCCCGTTACTCTCCCAAGAGAACTCTTTAACGGGATATAAAGTTTCAATCCAGGACTTGGTCTACTTGCTTGCCAAATTTCAGCTCAATCCATCCAGATGTTACGCCATTATTTAGTATCAAACATCCATACAAGGAGCACGCTCCCCAGGACAGTTGTTGACACAGTTCATTTTCGAATAGTCCAGTTGCACGCAAATCAAAGTCCGATATCAGTAAGCTACATAGTCCTATAATATAGCAGGCTTTTGCCCGCGATTGTATTATAGCGGTTCTAGGAAATGTATGTAGAGTATATTTTATGTAAAGATTTCTCCATGTTCTCCCTTAGTGACAATTTTAGAAAAAATATATGTTATAGCTCGTTGTGGGTGTATTGGTGAAAAAACTGGAGCGGTCTCTAACCTAGAAGTAAATTAAAAAAAAAATTAACAAAAGTACATGTAGCATTTTTTTGTATGACAACATGAAAATGTAATTTATGCCACACCTGTCGATCGCATATTTACGTCCCTCGCTTGCAGCTCGGGCCGCAAACTTCTGCGATCTCGGCCTTTCTTTGTATTACCACCCTAGTTATGTAATGCACTATTATGTAAAATAAATATCTTAAGTATATAGACAATGTTTGTGGCGCACGCTAAAATCGGTCGGCTAGAAAAAAAAATGGACGAAAGTTAACTTTTCGTTTTTTTTTTATTAACAAAAGTGTTAAGTTTAGGGGGCTGAAATTTTGCCGATTTATTCCGATTAAGCCCCATCGATTTTTGTCTTGTAATTGTTATAGATGATAACAATTACAAGACAAAAATCGATGGGGGCAGAATCACTTACCTTATCCTGGCACGGCCTTTGGAATTTCTAGAACCAGCGGTTTGGGCTGTGCGTTGATATATCAGTCAGTCAGTCAGTCAGTTTCTTGTTTTATATATTTAGATAAATAGATAGATATATATTGTTACATCTTTTTCTTAGATGTATTAAAGTGTAAGTAAGAAACAAACATTGAAATTGTTACTTCGAAACTCAATTATATTGACGTTCTGATCAATATTACTTCCTTGATAATTAACACTTACTTGTCGTCTTGTAAAATGATTATGTCAGAGTTTCCAGTGCTGGCAAATGAAATGAGATGAGAGACATTGAAATTGATGTATCTTTTTGTTTCAGATTAACAGTACCAGGCCAACCAATGATACAGTTACCAAGCGACAAGGAAGACGAAGAAGACAACGGCACTAGATTCAGAAGAACGGGATCCGAAAGATTGCGGGACGGCGCGAAAGCCTTACTCAGACGAGTAGAATCTCTCAAAACTAGGAGAAGAAAACGGCAAAACAGAACCGAAGTCATCGTCTCTTCCCCCCACTTTTTAGACACACAGACAGATCGATATCCGGATCTGAATTACATTGACATGACTCCCACAACGCCTACAGCGTTTCCTTTTCCAGACTTCAATAGTTCTCCTCTGCATGCCCCTGCCATTAGAACACAACCTCCTTCACCTATGACCATCCTGCCTCCATCACCCATCGCTCCATTAGAGCAGTCCTTTGTTTTAAACCCTCCCTTCGGTGATGACAGCTCTAGTTATGCTTCAGACGGGAGCATGGGGTCAAGTAACAAAAGTTCCAAATCAAAATTGGGAAAGGCTAAACGCATATTCCACAGAGGAATGAAGAATGACGATTCCAGTGCGCTCAGCGACTCAGAGTGCCAGCCGGCTAGTTGGAGACATAATTATTATAGGGATCATAATACTCACCACAATACTGAGGTGAGCCCCTAAATGCATGTTTACTGATAAAACTTTGTTTCGAAATATAAACATAATGTCGTTTGTGTGAAATAAACTTTGAGCTTTGCTCATTATTCTTTTGAGCTGTACAATGAAGTGTATTGTATCATTACCTTTCCGCCGCGACTAAATCAATTAGAAACTGTACTTAGATAAATAGTTACATTTGTTAAGAGTGGAGAGTGTAGACTGTAGCGCAGATCCCACAACTAAAGTTACAATACAATATCGTTTGAAACTCAGGAATAAAATGTAGTTCTTTGGTAATATCTTTATGATTCGTGATTTCATCCAGGATTCTTCTTCCAGGTATACGTGGAACCTCCATCTCCGATAGAACTGAAACCAGACCCCGCGGTGCTGAAGGAGGTGCAGAAGTCTCCTGGCCACACGACGCACAGACGGCAGGCCATACGCACCAGCTCGCTTAACCTGGGGAAGGAAGGACAGAAGTGAGTGTGTTGAAGGATTTAGCAGGGCCGTCCGATCAAGGCCGCGGTAGAATATTTCGCGACAAAAATTACCACAAAAGTACTGCTGAGAATAAAAACAATGCTGTCCCACTGCGAGGGCTCTATGCGACACTTCAGTGCCGCTTAAGTATATCCTTATACTCATCCGCTTGGACGTTAAGCGGAAACAAGGCGGTCAGTTTCTCAGTTTCAAATTGTATAAAGAATAATAATTTGATAACAAACATTTGAAATAAAGGGCACAATTACGTCTCTAACGGTTGTCATGAGGCACTTACGCAAACCTAGATGGAAATGGTAGGACCTGGGCGTATTCCTCAATAACTGCCCGAAGAATATATCGCAGCAATAGACACTCATTTAAGCTATCAAATATATTAGTAATATACCTAGAGACAGGGATCCCCCATGCTCGACGTATTTAATATGAATTAAAGGGCGAATTTAAAAAGGATGACGTACATATTACGCAATTCCTTCTCCGACCGAAGTATGACATATTGAGAAAATAATATACCAAATGAAAACCTTTGTGCACATATTTGACGAATAATTATGTTTTCTGTATTTCGCGTACGGGAAAACAACACGCACATATAGATAAATATCAAAGTAGCTTTGTGCTTAATAATCACTCGCATAGTTGGGCTATTTTAAAGTAGGTAAGTTGTTCAAAGACTTTTTTAGATCTGAGAAATTTTACATCATTTTTATTCAGAATCGCGAGTACGTACTATCGACTCTATTAGGAGAAAAAATGTGTCCTAATATTTTTTATTCCAATTTCGTTACTTTTCCATATCATCACTACATAATATAAAACAAAGTCGCTTTCTCTGTCCCTATGTCCCTATGTCCCTATGTATGCTTAAATCTTTAAAACTACGCAACGGATTTTGATGCGGTTTTTTTAATAGATAGAGTGATTGAAGAGGAAGGTTTATATGTATAACTAGCGACCCGCCCCGGCTTCGCACGGTGTTTCTCTATTATATTATGCATGTATTATACATATAAACCTTCCTCTTCAATCACTAAAGTATACTTGTATGGCGGTAACGAAACGGAAGAACGATGTTTATATGAAAAATTTGTGACACTTTTTTCATCTCTCAGAGACGCGGGATTCTGAGTAGAAATTATATAAAACCTCAGATCTAAAAAAAGTTTTTGTACAACTTTCTATAAAATGGCCCAATTATTATGTCCTCTCCAGTGGCGTGGCGTAAAAGATATTCTTGGGCAAGCCGGTGCAGATATGACGTCCAGTTTCCTTAAGAGCTGTAGAATAAGGTGTTCAATATTAGACAAGCCGGTAGGGATCGAGTTCTTTGGACGCCACGCTACTGGTCCTCCCGTACATTTGCGACCTACGACCAAGTCTACCAACTAAAGAACCACATCCTTTTAAAAACGTGCTTATGGCTAAGTAAGTACTTATGTCTGGCGGCAGGAAATTTATAGATTATAAGAATACAGTTATTTTACTACCCCTTTAAAGAAAATAGCTACCTATGGCCCGTCAGGCCAGATATGACTGGCATAAAATTGCTATAAAAGAGGAAAGGCGTATACTTATTTCTTAATAGAATATTTTATGACTTCTCTTCGTCACTTATCACTAAGAAAACGTGCGGATTGTAATAACTACTTAAGTCGGTCGGTTTTCCATACAAACATAAAGAGGGTAAGTAATTGTTTGCTTCCACGGCGTCAATTATGTTTGATTTGTGTTTTATTTTATAGTTTGATCAATTTTATCTCCGCGAAATGACATCAGAACTCGCAAAAAGCTAAAAAATTTTTTTTTAGCAAAGTCGTTTGGTTTCAAATTATGGTAATAGATGGCGCTAACCTTAACCGGCAGATAAGGTCATCAAGAAATGTATCAAGCTAGAAAATGAAATACATTTCAACCGCGACTGATGTTGTGGAAGCAAATGATGACCCTCATTGTGTTTGTATAGAGAATCGACCGCCTGGAATCACCTTAAATGGTTACTTTAGTGGTGGCCCCGAGTTATTTCAGCCTGTGTAGAGGTAAATTGGCTAGCAACTACCATCAACCATTTTTGAACCATGTGCTAAAGTCAAGACTAATTGCTCCTTTAGTTAAACCCATTATATTGCAAAACGTTCTTGTTAACGCGTTTAAGTTATTCGCATGGTAATTATGTCGTGACGAATTACCCACACATTGACAAAAAGCATTATCATCTTAGTATTCGTATAGCACTTGGAACATTTTAGAGGCGTGTTATTTTAAACTTGGGAGGAAACTCAAAGGGCTGTTGTTTGAAATGCGTCTATAACGCTTAGGACCTTTTAAATATTGCCATTTAAACATAAACGTTTGAAAGATCAAGATGGGTAATGAACCTTTTGCCAATTTTAAGTGTTGAGTTACGATCCTTCTATATGTTCCTATGTTATATAACTTTGGTCTGTCTATACCTGACCTGCTGTTAAACCTCTATTTATGAACTACTTATGCCTAGCTTTTACCAATAAATACAGCTTATTTTGATTACTAAGACAATTTTTAGCGGATTACCAAAGTAACATTTAACTAGTAAACTAATTTCCGCAAAGTAACACCTGGAATCAATTAATTTCCTGTGAACTTTTCTCTTGTCGTATCACCTTCATGAACTGCTTGTGAACTTCAGGGCAAATTGTACTAACTTTTATAATGTAACATAATTATACTCTGGCGAAAGTGACCTTATAAAACACCTAATTATTGCATTTTAATTAGTATCAAGCTGTGTAAATGATATTAAAATGTCCTTTAACACTGAAGTCAGTGCTTTGATCTTAGTCTTAATTAGGTAAATATTAATGAGTTGTCCCACAAATTTCTATTGAAAATTCATTTAAACGATGTCACTAATGAGATTTCCGAAAACATAGGCAGCCCGTATTTTATTAACTTATATTTAGATCTAAAGCTAAGACAAATCTCAGATTTAATTAGAAAAAAGTCAAAATGCCGTAATATTTTTTTAATTAATATTCTGTAAAATAGATAGGAAAGAATCTTGATAGTTTCTTGAAAAGGAGGGCAAAGCGGATCTATTCCGTAGATGAGTTTACAACGCGATTAAGGTGCGCTAATAGACCAAGATACGACTGCCGTCCGTAACCCCACCTGGCTCTAGTATAGTAAGATGCTGAGATAAGTAGTCCTCCTGCGATAGTTAAACATTTCTATTACGAATATTACAACCATCAGACCTATACCACATGTAAAAGAGAAAAAAGTTATGTATCAACGTTAATAGGTACTCAGGTCGCCAATGATCATTAAAATTATAGAAATAGAACAGACTGAACCTTAGCAGACCGAGGATATTATAGGCCGTCAACATTACAGCAATAATAGAGGCTAGCGATTTTTAAATCAGCAAGTACCTACTACAGTAGTATAAATAATAAAATATTTGTCGTAAAAAAACGAATAATCTAAATGTTTTACGTCGTTTTACATCCCAACTAAGTAGGTATTATCATAGTAGTATTTTAAATAATTCTATCTTGCAGGTTCAGGGACAGAAGCTTGAAAAGGGACAAGTCAGGGTCGAGGAGTTCCGAACTCGAGGACAGCCCTAACTCCGCCGGGTCGCGGTCGCACGACGGTGACCAAGATGACGACGATGACAGCCTTGACATGAAGTCTAAAAAGTGATTATCATAATTTTCCTCAACCTCCTAAACCTCGTACTATGCAATAGGTATTTTTAAGGGGAGGGACCCTTAAAAATACCTATTGCATAGTACGAGGGTCAAACTGAAAGTTCTTAGAAAATCAAAAACTGAACAAACTATCAAGTTATTAGTTTCATTACATCTTTTCAAAAAAGTCTCCGTGCACATCAATACATCGATGCATCCGATAGAACCACTGAGAAAAGAACTTTGCCCACTCGTCCTTAGGGGTCTTTTCTATGGACTTTTTGAGCTTCGGTCAAATTATGAGGTATCCACCGAGTAAAAATCTTCCTAAGCGCTAAATGTTCATGAAGGATTTTGTGGACTTGACTCATACCGATGCCTAAGCTTGTGCGAATATGCTAATAGGTCACTCTTTTGTCAGTCTCTATCATACGCCGCACAACACTGATGTTATCTTCAGTCGTCGCCGTAGAAGGCCGTCCCTCACGCAGATCATCGGTGAGATTAGTGCCACCACGTTTAAATTCATTAAACCAGTTGTAAACAGTGGCACGAGTTGGGGCTTCATCGTGAAAGGCCAATTGAAGTCTATCATAACTTTCTTGTTGACTTAAATGACATCGAAAGTCGTAAAAATCATTGCACGGAAATTTTCTCGCGTTAAATTCATCCTGACGTAACACAGACAATTTTCAATTTGCCGCCAAATCGCGAAACAAATGACAGATGAATGGAATACATACACAATAATATTAACAAAGAGTTCCATTTTCAAATTTAAAACTTATTTTTTCATTATATATTTTAAAAGTGGCCATAAAAACTTTTAGTGTCACTGTCGCCCTCGTATTTTTTACGCTAGGCTGAATGTGGCGTTTACCGCATTCTACGCGGAGAAAAATCGCTACTTCCACATATCACGCAGGAATCAAAGGGCCTCAGATTCCATATTATGCACGTTTATGGTCCTCACCTACGGATCGGGCCAGTCACTTGTAATTAGGGCTTCCAGTCCCGGGATTATTTATATGACCAATCCCGAGATCATGGGATACAAATAATCCTGTCAATTCCATGAAATGTAACACAAGTTACCATTTCATCACGAGTTTATTTTTTTATTTAAGTATTAATATTACTCTAGATAAGTATAACTATAATCCCTACATATATTGACACCTGAATTTGCACCATCATTAAAAAACACGCGAAGAATTGGTAACTTACGTTACTCTCTGTCGTGGAATTACCCATCCCGGGATTGGGTGCCCTACTTGTAATCTTGGTAATGCTTTGTTTTACTACCTACCCTAGGCGCGTAATGCACTAATTCAAAGGTACCTAGACAAAGACTTTGATTACTAGGGAAATCACGATCGATGAACCACGGATTACCGAAACTGACTTCAGTTCTATTGAACACTTTGATACCGAACCGAATTAAAATTACTAATATCAAAATGTTCTTATTGAGTTCGCCAGAAAGTTAAGTCTTTAGAGTTATCCGATACCTTTAAGCAATTGGTTTCTAAACATAAAGTTGTATTTACAGAAATAACATTCAGAGATGGTACTCATTTCGGACGACTACCCTTAATGGCGGACCCAAAGCCAACAACACTCTCCAGCCAGTAACTAATCAAAAGGATCCGGAAGCATATTGTGAGTAAACTTAGTTTCAATTCGAGTTTTAAATGTAGGTACCTCGGTAGCCGAGTGGTTCGGACATGTGCCTTTCAAGCACAGGTCGTGGGCCGTGGGTTCGAATCCTGGCTCGTACCAATCAGAGATGGGTACTATTCGAATAATGTTTTATTTGAATGATCATTCGAATAAAAAATAATTCACGATATTTTTATTCGCGAATAAATCATTCCACGACTTTTCAAATGACGGATGTTTTATTCGTTATTTTATTCGAATAAATCCAAGAAAAATATTTAAGGTACGACACGAATGATGACTTGTTTTTACTGTACTTATATTGGTTCTAACATATAATGTGTTCCTTCCTGAAGGCTCAGCTTCCTAAAGGCAGTTTAAATAATAAAAGTATGTTTTATATAAGTAATGCAAAAATCTTAGTTCGTTCCGTTAGTACAAAAACAGTCTTTCAGTTCTGTTTAGTTATTATTTTTTAGAGAAAAGTCAATATGGTATTCCAATAAATAATTATTCGTGGCAATTTATTTGCGAATAAATTATTCCACTAATAATTTATTCGAATACGAATAATCATCCGCCAATTTTATTCGTCATTCGCGAATGATTTGGTTATTCGTCATTCGAATAAATTTTGCCCATCTCTGGTACCAATGAGTTTTTCGTAATGTATGTACGAAATATCATTAGATATTTACCATTAGCTTTTCGGTGAAGGGAAACGACGATTTTCGACGTCAATTAGTAATAACTTCGTATTATTAGATTGTCCGATTGATAAATGAAATAATAAACCAAAGAATTAAAAGAACGGAAAATTATACCGGTATTTTTGCATGAAGAAAATACCGGTATCCGACCCCTGGGGACTACAGCCCATTCACTCTCATCTATGAGAGTAGGCCTGTGTACCTACAGCAGTGGGACGTAGGTATATAGGCCGATGATGAATCTTTTTGCCTTTCTAGTGTCTCGGCCTATGTCGTCTCTATCCTGCGGGCAGCTCCACATCTTGCGAAAGCTGGCACTCCTTCGATTGACAGCTTGTATGGAGCGCTACTGCCCTTCACACAAGTCTGGTTGGAACTGGGAACTACCTAAGCTGATTAGAAAGATCAAGACTCCTGATTACAAAGGTAAACTTTATAGTTTGAAGCATGAAATATATATCATAACATCGCTCACTACTGTCTCATACTTAGTCATAGCTGTGTTCTGACAAATACGATAGACGGATTGTGACTACTCTCATAAATATATACCAGTGGTGTGGTGTTGAAGAAATCCTTGGGCAAGCCGGAGCGGCTTTGGCTTCAAGTTTCTTTAAGATTTAAGAGCACTAGAATTAAGTGCTGAACTGCCTAATATTAGGCAAGTCGATGGAAATCTGTGTGTACCTGTGTGTTTCAAGACGGGAAAAGTGCCTTTTCAATATGTTTATATCGCCAGCAATAAAAAATGTAACACTGATTTCTACTCCAGTCTTATGCCATTTGCATTTGATCGTCCGATCCCTAGTCATAACATAAATGATTATTAACTTTCACCATACGTGATTTTGTATTTTTAGATAGGTACAAAACCATCCTAAATAAGTAAAGTTTTTTGTTCAAACCCAACGTTGAAAATTTACATCGCCCCAAAATAACTTCGCGTTTCCCATCCCAGCGTAACACATTGTTTTGAAATTTTCCATTATTTGGAATATTTGGACAGCCAAAAAATTGTTTTGCAGATAAAACCGTTTTCGGCGTGCCTCTCACCGTGTCGCTGCAAAGGACAGGCCATTCGTTGCCAAAACCTGTTCAGTGCGCGCTGAATTGGTTGAAAAATAACGCCCTTGATCAGGTATGTGCATCATATAGTTATTTTCAATAAACATCTTTTATTATGTCACTTTTGTTTCGATATTATTTGTTTTGGAACATTCTAATACGTATATTTTTTAAAGCTTTTATTATTCGGGTGGAATCTTGCAACTCAATTTTGAAGAAGATATCTCAACCGATTGAACTGAAATTTTGCAAGAATATGTAAATCAGAAGCCAATGCAATATTATTATGACATAGAGCTGATCTGATGAGAGATCCGGATGGTAGCAAAGCAATAGGATCATCTCAATTACATAAGATAAATTCACCGTGTTTGGGTTCATTTGATTAGTTGTGACGTGCAGTTTGCGATTGATTATATAAAAAAACCGGTCAAGTGCGAGTCGGACTCGCGCACCGAGGGTTCCGTACAAACTCGTAAGTAGATAGGTACGTGAATAGTTTAAGAAAAACTGTATGGCGGTTAGCTTAGTAGGAGCAAATAAATATGAGTACGATTTTTGAAAATGTCTAAAAAACGATGCAATTTAGTAAAACAATGGTATTTTTTTAACGTTTTTGGTCATAAATCAAAAAGTACAAAATTAAACGATATAATAGCTCTACTTTTCTTTTTCCACATCCCATTTCGGACCCCTTTAAAAAAAACGATGCAATTTAGTAAAACCGTTTTATTTTTCCTGTAATATTTAGGATGATGTTAATAATTGTTAATTATTACAGATTTTTCTGTTCAGTAACATCGAAGATAATAGGGGGGGAATGGTATTTTTTTAACGTTTTTGGTCATAAATCAAAATTACAAAATTAAAAAAAAATGGCTTTGGAATCTACAAATTAAGCCCTTTCATTTGATATCCCACTCGATATAATAGCTCTACTTTTCTTTTCCCACATCCCATTTCGGACCCCTTTAAAAAAAAGTAAAAAAGGTATACGATTTTTTTTCTATCCAATAGGCTCGAGTTAGCGACTTTTAACACTATTCCAAATTTCAAGTCGATAGGATCAGTAGATCCTGAGATATCTTGCTGTGACAGACGGACAGACAGACAGAGTCGCACCATAAGGGTTCCTTTTTTTACCATTTTGGTACGGGACCCTAAAAAGTACAGTCGACAAAAAAAGATTGTCTCAAAAAAGTATTTTTTTACAGAAGCGTATTGCATATTCGTCTGCTACTGCAGCGCAGAGTTTGCTTATTAATAAGTAAAGTAACAGGGGAAATCTATCCAGGTACTTGAATGGACAACACGAAAACAAGTGATAATCCGTGTACCCTTCATATTATCCGTAAATTACAACACATAAAATCCGACAATAGTTAATAAGTCGGCGTTTGCTTTAAATCTAACAACCGTAAAAGGGTATCAAAAGCCTTTGTTTTTTAATAAAACCCTTTGTTCCGAGTGTTTAAACAGAATTAATCTCAGCGGATTTCCGCCTCGTGGATTTTTCCTTATCGAAAATTTTACGAAAAATCCTATCGGACTTAGTTCGCGGCATTATGACCAATAAGACATAAACTCTTCTCACTTAATAACTATTTATTATTAGGATCATAGAAATATACACGTTATATTCCCTCACATAACTAATCTCTTTGGTATTCCTAGATGGGTATCTTCCGGAAAGCCGGTGTCAAATCAAGAATAGCAAAGCTCCGCGCGCTAGTCGAATCAGCAGGCGCAGTGAACGCTGCCTTTGCCATAGAAAACATGAACACCGTGGACCCCCACCAGTCGAGCCTGAACTTCGACGGCGCGCAAGCGCACGACGTGGCCGATATGGTGAAGCAGTACTTCAGGGAGCTGCCAGATGCGTTACTGACGAATAAACTTAGTGAGACGTTCATTGCGATATTCCAACGTAAGTAAAATTTTAGTTACATTCTTGCAGCTATAACCATATTGTTTATGATTGCAACCATAATCAGGTGGTTCTAATTTTTAACCGTCGCAATTTTACCAAGATTATTGTAACTACTAGTAACTCTAATTTTAATACTTCGCTTCGTCCGAAGTTGTGGGAGGTAGCGAAGTGGTGCGTGAGAAAAAAATGCAACTATCTACGGTGCGCTGGACGAGGCTAGACACAATGATTGGTAGATTTTTTCTTTGCTGATCGCTCTGGTTGATATTCAGCCTTAATATTAGTTCGTTCATTTGACCCTCTGTCATGGCTATGCAAAATCAGCTTACCATTATTTACAAACCTAATTTAATGCAGAAAAAACTACATGGATATCTCGCCTAGGCACGCCATAAATGAAGCATCTTAATTATGTTTCCAGATGTACCAGAACCGTTAAGACCTGACGCAGTGCAGTGTGCATTACTCTTGCTCCCTGAAGAACACTTGGAAGCGTTGCAGTCACTCCTCATATTCCTTGCGGAGGTAAGTTCTTGCAAAATTTGACGGCAGTTTTCTTCTGAAGAGAGTCTGAAGGTACCTATTCATTTATTTTTGACCAGCACCGAGGTCCAAGCAGAACCCAACAAGCAAGAACTCCCCAAACCAAAATCATGAATCCGCTACTGATTGCATGTCGTAAGTGAATGTCTTGTGTTCATAGATTGGAAAACTTACAGGTTGCAGAGCATTCAGCCGTGAATCAGATGACGGCATCGAACTTGGCCGTTTGTTTGGCGCCTACGCTGTTGAGGCTTCACCACGCGCCACCCCAGACTGGCAGCACTAAGGAAGGGAATTCAAATCGGTGAGTTAAATTTAAAATACTAGCTTAGGTACACCTGCTTCTCTATACCTAATTTACCATATCCCAGGTCATTTTTCCTTTCAATGTCGAAGTGATGTAAAAACATTAGGTTCTAGAATCTATCGTAGATATCGTAGGTTATTGAGCGACATATACTATCCCCTTTCATTTAAATACACAAAAGTGACAGGACATCCTGTGTCACGCGACAAGCTACGTCGCAGCCAGCTGTGCTAGCCCGGTCGTAGGTAGAGGGAAAACGCACCCACGAAGAGTTTCAATACGATGCACAGGTGCGATGCGGTAAAAAGGCTGCCAAACGTGGTCTGTTTAGCCAGTCGGCTCAATGACTAAGAATCAAATTGGATGAGCGTGTAATCACCATTACGTTTGACCACAATACTCAATCATAAAGGATACCAGGAAGATCCTTTCAAATCACTTATAAATCATCATGCATAAACACAAAATACATTTTTTTGATTCTAGAATGGTGATTGAGAGCGTAGCCGATCAGCGCCAGATCAGTGAGAGCCGTGCAGCGCACGCGTGCCTCCTCTTGCTGATTCAGAAACATCAGCAGCTATTCCTGGCACCAGCGGACATGATAGCTCGGTGCAAGTTCAACTATTTTGAGGAAAGCGTGCCGGTGAGTAGCGCCAAGAAAATTATTCATCTCTTTGACTAGTAAGTCATACGAAGGCGAGATAATTACAAATTGTAAAACTGAGATAACGTCGCATTTGTAATGGGTACGAGTCTGTGGAAATACGGAATCATTTCTAGAATAGGATGTTCAAAAAAAAAATTAAATGGATTTGACTGCCCAAAGCCGGAGGATTTACAGTTTACACGATCCATACTAAAGAAATATGTAGGTAAGCGCTTTAGAAAATTTAACTACATGATATTTTTGTTATTACAGGTTGCGTTAGAAGAATTAGGAGCAGATTTCAGCCAAGACTGGAAAGGTTTTCAACAAGCCTGCATTAAAGCTTTACTAAAAGAAGCCAAAGAAAAGTAAGTCAATTTTATAGGCATTTCACTGTCGTCAATTTTTGTGTTTAACTAATGTAGATCAATTTTCTCTTAGCAATCTTGTGTCAAATATTGGTACCTATTTCTCATAGTTTTAACTTTTCTCGTGCTTTTTTAGAATCTGTGGCCGTTCAGGAAAGAGGTGAGAGATCGGTGTTCTAGAGCGTCTGCCATCTTCATTTTCATTGATGTAGCCTTTCTCGAAATTTCTACTCTATACTGAAAGATCAGCTGACAATACAATCAATGTCACAATTTATTTTTATTCAGTACAGAGTAGATATTGTAAAAATATTACTAACTTCGGCACATCACTTTCATTTGTAGTGGCCACTTAGGTGTTTCTGTTTAGTGTTTTTCTGTGAATATCCTGAGATCCTTAGGGCTTACTAATTATTCCTGGAATAAAACATCACTTAGATCGCTTTTTGCCTATAGCGGTATTTAATGCTAATGACAATGACTGAATGAGGCCTCCAACGAGACTTGTCGCTTTAAGTAGAATCTTAGAATTATATTATGGGAACTTATAGAGGCGTTCTCGCTTTTGATTTATAATGAGTTCGTGAGTAAATAAGAAGACGTATAATATAAGTAAATGTAGAGTAGTAGGGAATGAAAATCATGATATGGACCATGAATACCGGGCCTTATCTCGTTTATTACATTAATACAATTATGATGATATTTAAAAATCTGTTTCCAGTGCCGTTAACGCATATACTAATTAATTCATAGTTGCGTTTTAGATTTTAGACAATAGTGGTTCAAGCTCATTTGCGATACTGAGCGAGGCGAGTTCTAAAAACAATACCGACAAACAATCAATTAATTAAAATTCAATCCCATACGATACTAGTCATACCGGCAGAAACACATTCTATCGTTAAATTTCCAGGACGAGAGGATGGATGTCAGTGTCAGGGGCTGCGCCTCACGTAGAATTGTGCTGTAAGAAGGTTGGGGACGGACATCCCTTGCGCCTCTGGAGGGCCACAACAGACGTGGAGGCACCACCACAAGAGGTTATGCAGAGGTTTGTATTGAAACTATTGAATGCTATGTAAAGGATCTCATGTTGCTAAACGTTTTAACAAAGCTTGTTATCGTTCTGCTTGTTCTGTTTCCCCTACTTTAACGTGACACTAATTTTTGGGGTGGTTTCCACTCTGCCTTACACCCACTTAACCCTGCCCTACCAGTTTTACTCATACCATATTTTTGATTCCAGAATTCTTCGTGAACGTCACATTTGGGACGACTCGTTGGTGAAGTGGCGAGTTGCCGAGAAACTGGGCACAAACGCCGAGGTGTTCCAGTTCATAACAGCCTCCAGTATCAACCTACCGCCAAGAGATTACTGTGTTTTGAGGTAAGTTTTACGTCATAATCAAATTCGAATTACTATTTTTGAGGCTGTAATACTACAAGATGCTGACTAGATCATTCGTCGTATATCTACTGACGTCATACGTTGCTGGAATTAGTTGCTAGTCCCTAGGTGACGTTATAATAATAAGTCAACAGGAATAGTTGTAATACCTAATGACATTGTAGGAAAACGATGACTGAATCTTAAGGAACATCGGCCTATGTAGGAAAACGGATTAAAAACCAAACCATGAAAAGTTTAAATGGTTGCGAGATATTTCTGTGGTTGCGAGCGCTTTACGTAAACGCAATTGGTCACAAAAAGCCCGACCTTATGCCTATGTATTTTCCGTAGAGATTTGTTACGTAATGTATTAGTCAAATGGTGTTTAGTTTTGTAAGATTTTCTCAGTGTCTCATGATCCATGACTGTTAAACTCGGTGTCGACATGAAACACCAATCAAGATAATATTTGCCCTTTCTCGTGCAAACCTGTCGTGCCCGAAATATCGCATTCCCAGAGTATCAGTTTTTCAAAATTCTTGATTTATCAGATTCTCGCCATTTTGGCTACGGAACCCTAAAAAGGAGTTTGTTTTGTTCGCTTTTCCATGCAGGGGACTTCGCCCCCCGAGCCCCCCTTGTGGGGGAATCCGCCCCCCCGTGAGATCAGGTTCTAGGACAGAATAGATTTATACAACTAAAATTTGACGGACTCGGCTAGGCGGATTATTTAATGTTGTCGAACGAAAGCCGTTTGGTAGAAGGCCCGATGATCATCCAGGCACTTAACTAAATGGCACCGTTTAATGAAAAGGCTAGGCAGCTAACCAAATAGCTAATGAAGCTAGTTGGCGGCGACATACATACCAGATATCCAAAAGAAATCTGGTATTCGAACAATCTAGTCCTATTCTGGGAGAGCAGTAGGTATGCTGGGCACCGCTCATTCTTGATATATCAGATTCTTCATATAGGTACCAGATTCCCAAAATAATACATCGACCAAAATAATTTAGATCCTTGAGTAACCTACGATTTTATAATCTAGTGTAACGGGAATGTGGTAAGACAGGAATCTGATAAATCGAGAATCTGGTATTTTGTGAATGCGGTAGTTTGGGCATGAGCGCTGGGCACGAGGGCTGCAAGCAAACCAATTCGAGTCTCCATACCTATTATTTGGTTTATAGATCATGGCAGCAAGGCGGTGGCGGCGGTGGCTGGTGCGCAGTGGCAGAAACCTCGGTCGCTCACGGCAACCAGCCCACCGACGGGTCTAGAGGCGTGGTGCTGGCTTCGCGGTATCTCGCACAGCCTGCCGGCAAGGGGCGCAGCCGATTGGTGCATTTAGCCCGGGTAGATACTATGTAAGTATATTTTTGCAAATTTCTAAAAAACGGTGCAAGTTAGGAAAAGCGTTAGGTATATTTTTTCTATAATATTTAGGATGATATTGATAATTGGTCATTTTTACAGATTTTTCTGTTTAGTAACTTCGGAGATAATGGGGATAATGGGGGGGAATCGTATTTTTTTACTACAAATTAAGCCCTTTCATTTGATATCCCACTTGATATAATACAACTTAAAATGTTCAACCTCCCACTACAGCCCCCTTTAAAAAAATAGTGAAAAAGGTATAACATTTTTTTATATCTAGTAGGCTCGGGTTAGCGACTTTTAAAACTATTCCAAATTTCAAATCGATAGCAGTGTTCCTGAGATATTTGACTGCGACAGACGGACAGACAAACAGACAGACAGAGTCACACCATAAGGGTTCCTTTTTTACCATTTTGGTACGGAACCCTAAAAAGTCCCTGTCGGTGTTAGCCTGTCCATTCGCGATAAACACAAAAACCTCTGGACCGATTTACTTGACTAACGTATATAACGTGATATATTAACTGACTTTTAATCAAAAGAAGAACGGTTTTCAATTCGTCTGTATGTTTTTTTTTGTATGTTTGTTACGCGATTACTCGAAGACGGCTGAACCAATTTAGAAAAATATTATTTTATTTGAAAGGGTAGTCCCATTGCAACCAAATCAGGATCTGATGATGGAATTTTGGAGAAATCGAGGGAACTCTTGAAATATACAGGGTGGCAAAAATCTATGGGCCTTGGAGGGGAACTACCTTAAATCCTTTAAAAACGAAATACGTTTCTTTTTAAAAATAAAGGAATGTTTCCTTTCAGTAAAATCAGCTAACTAAAGGATTTAAGGTACCTAGTTCCCTTCCAGGGCCCATAGATATTTTCCACCCTGTATAGACCATATCCTATAGTGATCTGGGTATTGTTCAAAGTCATTGGTTTTTTTATATTTATTTCTTATCAAAATAGGTTCATTGGAAGTCGGTTATTTTAAAGCTCTTAATTTTGTGGTTATACATTCTAGGGTCGCATTTTTAAATTGATACCTACGACAGTCTGACAGCTTTTTGACAATCACAGTCGTACGAGTATATCCAAGCCTATAACTGCGTCATGCTTTAAATCAGTCGTTCTTAACCGGTGGTCCCTGGAAGTACCCGATGTAGTCCACGAAGCCATCCGAAACAATATAACCTTACAACCACAGAAATATATCGAGGTATTCGAGGTAGAAGGATAAAGTGTATGTATGTAGTTAGGTACCTTTGTCGCGTGCTAAAAAGAAGTGGCGGCGACCTACTTTGCACGCCGTTAACTTCAGTTGCCGTCAATATTATTAATAGATTTGAAAATCTGATAATACTGATTACCTAATTGTTCAAATGCCACCAAATGAAATGGAAAATTTATGTTTTCCATCACTAAATTACAATTTTGGCGTCAAACGCTAAGCGACAAACGTTACACGCTTATATTTCTGTGCTTAAAACCTACTTACTTACTTTATATTACCTCCAAACAGTTGGTAGGTAGGCTGTGGCAAGAAACAAATTTGTCAAATGGCCCCTCATCACTACCTTTAGGTCTGCTTTAAATAGGCACTTTTCCTCAATAAAAGTTACCTTATTTTCAATGTAGTAGTTTATACTAAGTACTATGAAAAAATATATGTAATATCAAACTGGCAATTGTCTGGTATCTGTTGTCAAACTACCTGTCGATCACCCTATAGGGACCGTGCACGGCGAAGGTGCTGCCAACTGGTGACGCCAATCTAAAGGTTCTGCTCTATATTTGACATTGACAGTGCTGCCACCTATAGTTCGTGAAGCGATCGTGCACGACGAAGGTGCTGCCAACTGGTGACGCCAATCTAAAGGTTCTGCCCTATATTTGACATTGACAGCACGGTCCCTGTGATTATAAATACGCAGGGAATTACTGAATGACTGTTAAAAAGTCACAACTAAATTTGGTTTTTTTTTCACAGGGGTCGAACTCCAGAATGGTACAACAAATGCTATGGCCACATATGTGCGCTATACTTGGCTCGAATTCGGGCCTCTTTCAAGCACAACACCGAAGGACCAGAGTCGAATGTATGATCCAAGCATTCCACTTAAGCTGGCAATGTAGTGCTAGCTTAAGTTTGACGTGAAGGGACGTCAGTGTGTACATAGCCTTATTTTAAAGGCATATTTTAAGCCCTTTAATTGGGGGACTCCTGTTCGCAATACTTATTGTGATTGGTGATGTCAATGGATGTCTCAATGTTTTTAATTATAATGGTTTTGACATCATAATGTAGTTGTTCGAATCACAAGGGAATCACCTGTAGGGTAGGGATATTATGGATGAGAAATTGTTATTACTCATTGTACTGAAGGGTTTTTTATACTTAGCTAGCAATTGAATTAATTACATTATTGTCGATCCATTTGCTTCTGAATCCAGAAAACAATATCTGGCTGTGACAGACGGACAGAGAGACAGAGTCGCATAAGGGTTCCTTTTTTATCATTTTGGTACGGAACCCTGAAAACAAAAAGCCAACTCAGCGAAATAAAAATATAATGTCGCCCTAACATTGTAGTCTTTTCAATCTATTGCTGTGCTTAATTTATACCGGCCATTCTCACGAAGTATGTCTGCGGTCATCTAATTACCGCGACGCTGTTTTCATACTAAATGTATGGAGACGCGGTAATTAGACGCAGTCATACTTCGTGAGAATGGCCGATACCTACAGCACCTAATTAATGACAGCGTACTGTAGATAATATACGTACAATACCTAAGCCGTGGAATCATTTTAACAGTTGGACTGTTATATATAGAAACAAAATATAGAAACATCATGTTTCTTTCATAGAGTCTGACTGTGTTGAGAGTATTGTACCTACCATTTGATATGTATAGCATTTAGAATGCAATAGCTTGCGACGACTAAATAATTACTCATAACCAGAATTCCCAAATGCTCAAGTTATGTACATATTATTTCCCAGTTCTTTGTCATTTGTCCGTCATTATGCCCTTCAAACTGACGTCTTATACGTACAGCCCTATTTTAAGTTTCCTGTTACTTGACGACTGCAATATATTACTATTTTAGAATAACGCAGCTACAACTCTAGTGACGTAATAATGTCCTCACGACCACTGACAAACTTAGAATCCCCAGTTTTGATGAATTTCGTCACTACTTTGAAAAAAACTCGTATCTAAAAACGTCGTAGAGAAAAACGTCAAAAGTTACATAAGGACGAAATTTTTACCTGCAGTCAGTGTCAGATACGTGTTTTTTTTAAGTACCTAATGACGATTTGCCCAGTACCTTTGACTATTTAACGTCTTGATAGTAAGATGTGATGTATAAAGACGAGAGTTTTTAACCTTTAATCCACTTGAGATGGTTTTAATATATTTGATATTGTTATTGAGAGTGTATGCTGTAAGTTATATGTAAACTAGTTACGTGGTGTGCAGACTGTTCAAAATGTTCAAAACTATTACCCTGATAAATTGTTAGATCTGGAAAAATTCGCGAGAGAAAACTACAAAATAAATTATGCGTCTGAGGACCTTCAGATACTAAACTGTTTCAAAAGTTTATCCCAAGATTAACACAGAAGGCTTAAGCGCATAATAATATTTTATTGTACAGAACTTTAGTATACCTAATGTGTTGATTTGAAAATGTGCGTGTGACCAAAATTTTAGTCTTTTTAATATTTAGTGTATAATAATACCTATGCGTCTGAGTGTAATGCATAATAAACATAGATTAAGGATGAATGTTCAATACCTACCTCCATATTCAAGATTGTTTTTTTCCTAGTTAAATTCCCGAGTAAAGGGACCTACCAAAAAGCCTGAAATATATTAAAAATAAAATTAGTTTACCTGTAATTAGTTAGTTATGCTTTAAATATCCATCGTGATGTTAATTTTCCCATGGTGCGTACTATAATGTTACTCTAATTAAATATTATGCAAATATTAAGTATGATTGAATATTCAATAGTAGGTACATTACACAACTAGGGTGGTAAAACAAAGAAAGGCCGAGATCGCAGATGTTTGCAGCCCGAGCTGCAAGCGAGGGATGTAAATATGCGATCGAGGGCTTTTTTATTACCTCCCGTATTGTGTACATCATTTTGTGTCTACACTTTGTCAGAAAGCGGCTTTATGCGTACGCGTAGCGTACGGTAAAAGCCACTTTATGGCTAGGCGTGGCATAATAGTACATTACACAACTAGGGTGGTAATACAAAGAAAGGCCGAGATCGCAGAAGTTTGCGGCCCGAGCTGCAAGCGAGGGACATAAATATGCGATCGAGGGCTTTCTTTATTACCTCCCGTGTTGTGTACATCATTTTATGTCTATACTTTACGTACGCGCAGCGTGCGGAAAAAGCCACTTTATGGCCAGGTGTGGCATAAAATAATTTAAATCAATAATCTCAAATATTTGCGAATCACTTTTACCATACTTCGTGTTAATGTTGTTGTTACATATCACTAGTCATATATATAATTAACATAATTAAATATTTGCATTATAAACACATAATAACCGTACCTGTCCTGTGTTCAGGAATAGTATTAAATTGTATTTATGATGTATTCATTACTATTAATAATATATAAACAATTACTATATGAATACTTTATTATATTTATGGGTACAATATAAAATTAATAGTCGTCAATGTGAATATTTTGCAAGAATTAATGTCATTTGACATTTTATATGTAAAAAGTCTGATTACAATTGTATATAATCTGTTAGCATATTTAGTTGTACTTCATCACAATTAAATTAAGGAAGATGTATTTTAAAACGTTTTATTAATCATAATAACTGGAATCTTAAGTGAAAAAAATAGTAAACGTGTTAAAAGTCTCTCATATCACACTGTACATCTTAGGATAAGTGTATTAATTAAATATTATGTGTTTCATAAAATACTCGTCAAGTGTTTTAACTAATAATATAAATACAAAAATATTCAATAAATGTCAAATTTTTGTGATCTTCATCTAAGAACATACCTAAGATTACCGTAAAGTGGCCAGTATTGTTGTACAATAATTTCCTAGTTATGTACCGTAATATGTATACATTTGTACTACTATTACTATGAAATACATAATATTTTTCTCTAATTTTACTTCGGAAAACAAATTCAAGCCAAAAATCACACTATGTTATATGAATATACTTATTTAGAATAAATATTTGTAAATATATTTACTTAAAATAAATATACTTTATGTAGATTATTGTAATCTCAATTGTAAAGGATACAACGCACAGTCCTAACTACTACAAGTTTCTTAGTAAATAGGGACAGGATATGTTTGTAGGATTGTGCAGCTCATCCCTAAATTTAATATTAATCTTATCAGTTACCTGCCAAAATCACAGTAAGTTTTATGACATGTATATGTTATACTGAAAGATATTAAAAAAAAACTATCAATTTAACACAATATTTCAAACATGTGATAAGTATCTATTTAGTTCAGTCATTTTGCTGTATTTAAAAATCTATAAAGTATTTGTGGCCGACAATATTGCAAAAAAGACCAGTAGATTTCAGATACTAGATAAATTATTCATATACAGTATAAATGATAATACCTACTTATGTTCAGAACTACCAACCAAAATGTAGGTACAATCGAAGACACTGCTAACTGACCACTTGTCACCCTTATTACAATGTATTAAGGTCTACTGATGGTCACTTAACTGTGTCTTCGTTTGTACAGTGTTAAAAATGTAATTTATTACCACTTCCTTCAAAACACCATTAAAATTTAAGTATGATACATATTTTAAATCATTCCAAGACATACCTAGAATTATGAAGTAAACTGAAGGTTACTTGTGTAATATTTTAAGCGTCAATAAAATACTAAAAATGTTTTGTCTGTACTGTATCACAAGTGGTAAATAGATTCAGTATTTAAATATTAAATCGTAGGCAAGTTGCATTTGCAAATGCATATAAATACAGTGGTATTAAATAGCAAATAGGTAAGTGATTGAAATATTCACCGTTAATACTCCAAAATGTCTGTTATATTATTATCTAAAATAATTATACCTTAATGCATTGTGATTTTAATCTATATGAAATATATGGACCATTACTGTGAATGCCTGAAGTTTTATTTCTATAGAAATTCGTTTAATTAAATAATAACATGTATGTGAATAAAACCAACCATTTTCGTATTAAGGTGATTGGAGTCTGTTGGTTTTTCATACACATATAAAGAGCAATGACCATTGTTTGCTTGCCCGGCATCAATCATATTTGAAATGTGTTTTATTTTACAGCTTTATACATTTTGTTTGCGTGAAATGACATGAGAACTCTCGAAAAGCCAAAAATTATATAAAATTAGCAAATAAACAGTTTAGTGTCAAATGATGGTAATAGAGATGGCGCTGACCTTAAAGTCCCAATTGCACGTTAACTCTTGGTTTTTGAGACTTCTCATGTCATTACGCGGAGACAAAATATATCAAGCTATAAAATAAAACACATTTTAAACATAATTCATGCGGGGAAGAAAAAAAAATGAAAAATGATTTATTGACCAAAACATGCCAAAACTGAGCATACAAATGAGTAAGTGGTAACAGTGATACCCACACTAGGCGAGGCCTGTATCGTGGGATTCAGAATCAGTGACAGGTGACAGTTAACAACGAAACTAAGCAATCACTAAACCTCTTTTTATGCTTGTATAGAAAACCAACCGACTCGAAACGAAATACCTTAATCTCGTGCAAAGTGCACTACCAACACAATCCATGAGAAATTCTTGCTGCTCCTCCCTGCCATTTCTGATAACTCCATCCACCACACATGTAGATGGGTAAACTAGCATAGTACTTGGTAGGATCTCATTCGCACTTGCCTTCTTACGATAGTACCCAAAAAAAATTAATCTCGTCTTTTTTATTTATCAATCGTATAATTTGAAGTGATTACTGCATTCTTTTACTTCATACACCTTTGTAGGAATAAAAATTACCTAAATTACAGTAGTTCTATACATTCTCAATCGTGTTTTTGCGAAATAATGTCTAAATAACGAAATATATATAGGTATTCACTTTATTACTAGCAGATACTTGCGACTTTGTCCGCGAAAGTGAAAAATCATAAGCATAATATAATTATGGATCAAAAACAAAGCAGCAAATGCTAAATTGAATAACACCTGCGCTAAGTGTTACAAAATAGGAACAATGAAATATTTTTTATCGATTAACATTCTTCACTCTGATTGAAAATATTTCGAAAATTGCATCAGACGAGACACAAACCAATAGCAGTCTTCCCTTTCGGCAGTTGACATTCATTGGTGGAAATAATATTTTCTGTATTGCAAGCATTTACAATTTACAAAATATACTTCAGGTAATGGAACGTGTGATGATTGATTACGATTTGTTTTAAAATATTTAATAAAAATTAGGATTCTTTATTAGTAAAATATTACTTGTTCAATATGTTTGACATCACTAATATAAGATTTAAGGAAGAACAATATTTAATAGACAAAGCTTCGTAATTATTCATATAATATTTCAGCTATCGCGTATAACGGAACGTAACATAATATTGCCACTACAAAAAAATATTTATCATCAACCTCCCTTCATTATTGTACTATAAAAATGGAAATGTCAGTTTACGATCGAACGTCGCTATGGGAAGGCTTAAACGAATTTTATACCTTTAGTGCTAGTTTATTATTATTGTAACAACGTATCCAAATCACTAACGATGAGACACAAGTAGAATAACAAAGTGACATTTGTATCTGTGATAAATCCCTTCAAACGCTGCTAACATTATTATACTTTCTCCACTTCATTTGAAGTCACACGTAGTCGCGAATTTCGCAAGTTGTTTTTATATCAGTATACATTTGGCATAAAAGAGAAATTAACGATGGAAAACAGTAAAGGAGCTAGTACTAGCAAATGCGAAGATATTTCCAGATACCTATTGGACAGGCCGCAGTGTTTGGAAGTAACGAAGCCACGAAAAGAACCCTTTTGGATTTTCGGCTATGGATCGCTGTGCTGGAATCCAGGATTTGAATACCAACAAAGCATTACGGGTTACGTGAAGGGATTTTCCAGAAGATTCTGGCAAGGGAACACCACGCATCGCGGGACGGATCTAAAGGTATGTTGAAATGATTACTTTTTATAGTTGATACGATACGGAACTGCGATTATTACCGCTGACCAGTTGTCCATTATTTATAAACATTCCGGAGTTGGTCTCAGATTATTTCCTTTTATTGCTGTAAAGATAGCTAATTGTGTAAAAACAGGAATAACACTCAAAAGCAATATTCAATCTGTGATAGAAATTAATTTAGTTTAAATTGAATAAAAGTTTCGTAGTGAAAGTTGTGATAATGCACCTAGTGTATGTTTGAAAGGACACATAACATTACCATAATTAGAAAAATATGGCAGAGCAGCTACCTATTCAACTTTAATCCTGAAGTTACTTAAAACTTTGGAGTAATTGAATGATGTAAGGTAAGTGTAGAGCACAGTTATAAAATTTTTCAGCTTCAACCTTTAAACCAGGAACAACCCAACAACCCACTAATAAAATTATTTAGTTGGTCCAACAAAATGTCTAAGGTCAATATCATTAATTATCAATATTATGTGCTAATTAATTTAACTGCCATGGTGAGGAAAGAAGAGCAGTAGGTCATATATGATATCTTTGTTTACTTATCCTGTCATTATTCATTAGAAGTTTATACATTAAATAGAACCCGCTTAATACAATAACATTAAATACTTACCTACTTACATAGTTTTCTTTCCTGAATAATATATTTTTCTGCTTAAGACATGGACCCTTCAGAATCGTCTTAAGTAGAATGTAGTGTATTATTAAAGTTAAAATTTCTCGGTTGGTAACCAAGTCAATCAAATCATGTCATCTGTAGTATGTATGGATGCTTACAGACTATTTGGGGTCTATATTAAAACGCATACAGTAAAACGTCCTATTTTGACAATGCATACCGTTGTTACGCATAATTGTATATTCGTATAATATTAAAATGTATATTTTAAAACGCATATTTTAATTTGCATACTATTAAAACGTCTAACAATTATTTGGTATAACATTAGTGTTCATAAATACTAAAAAGTATAATTTTAATATGTCTAATCAGACATTTTAATTTTAGATGCTTAATCGAATAATTGGTATCGCAGAGGTTGTACAAGTATGTTTACAGTGACATATCCATACTTGATTTGAAAACTAACTGTCGCTTCCAGTTTAATTACGTAAAGTACTTTCTCTCGAATTTATTTATTAAAATACCAACACTATTATAGTTAGGGATGTAACGATACATAGTTTTGCCGATACCGATATCTTAGCTAAAGAATGAAGTATGAACTTCAGATATTTGTATGTCCTTATTATACCTAAAACTTGGCTATATTTAACAGAGAGTCAACCTTGAAAGTGTAAAGTAAAAATAAATAAATTGACAACATTTCATTTTAAGAACATTTTAAAATGTATATACGATTCGAAAGCATTTTGTCTCCTGAACACTATACTATTTTTATAATTTTTTTATATCGCTTAATATAAAAAATATAAATGAATAAAAATATGTTCTCATTTTACCAGTTCTACGGCACAATAGATGAAATGCCAGTGCCTTTTGCCACAGAAAAATAAGCTGTCATAATTTTGAATTTGACATTGTTAATGCATACTGTGAGATAGCTTACTTTTTTTCGATCGCGATAAGACTAAAGTAATGGTTTATTCTACCGTAGAACTGTAGTCACGCCCTTTTAGAATAAGTAAATATTAATATATTAATTATAAATTAATTACAAATCCTGGTGAAACAAATAAACTATCAGCGTATTCGTCTTTTCAAACCAAATACAGTGAACCAATAAAATTAAAGGCACAAAAAAATGAAAGGTTGTCAATTGTCAACTCATAATTCAGTTTTTTTTTATTAAGAAAGAAAGAAAGAAAGATTTAATTAACATAGTAAGTCAGTAATTGAAATTACTTTTTGCAGATTTATTCATACAGCAAATTCTTTTCGCGCTCTTCAAATATCGGTCATATATAATCGGCGATACCGATATTATATCGGTATCGGTATCGTTACATCCCTAATTATAGTATATGCTGATAAGCCAATTTTATTTATGTAAGAAAACACCCAGTACGCCCAGTTAAGTGGCCTAGTGGCTCAACTACAGTGAAGATAAAAAACTCCCGACAATAAAATACTAAAAAGTAAAGAAAATATAATTATGCCACATCTGGCCCTCGATCGCATATATTACGTCCCTCGCTTGCAGGTCGGGCCGCAAAAATGTGCGATCTCGGTCTTTCTTTGTTTTACCACCCTAGTTGTGTAATGTACTATTACTTCCCTACCTATAGTACTACTAAAAGAACATTTAAAAAGCATGAAATAAAACTTAAATAATAACACCCCTCTTTTTGCATCGGGGGTTAAAAAAACGCGGAATATGAATGTTTCTCCAATCAGACAAAGATTCTAAAATTCAATTAAGTTATTTTTTTCCAAGTAACGCCCCACGTATACCGAACGCATAAAAGTATGCGTTCGTTATGCTTAATAACATTATGCGGATTTCAGGTATGCCAATTCAATCGGTATGTAAATTAACTAGTATGCGTTTTTATGATTATGCCATCTAATCGGTATGCTTAATCATCGTATGCCTAAACTGTTATGCATTTTAATATTAGGCTTATTAAGTTATGCCTAATAAGGGACACCCGACTATTTGTATTAATATAGATTTATTTTAATGTACCACTATACTTAGCATCTAACATCTATAGAGACTGATAGAGATGTGAATATAAAACTGTCTTTATTAGGTTGTAGGTTATGATTTAAAGAAACAATAATTTTACTAGAAATGTTTGTACCTATCAATAATATCTGACAACTGATTGTGGTCTACCTTATTTCGTATAAAACTAAATGGTATAAACTCAAAATGTATAAATTCAAAACATATAAAATCACTTTGTATTCAAAAACAAAAAAAGCGTATCTTCGTATTGTAGTTATTCATTATAGTTAAAATTCATTTTGTATAACATTACAAGCTCTAAATACGAAATCTCTATTCTTCAATATTCAAAATGTATAAAATCATTATGCATAACATTTAAGGTGTATAAAATTATTATGCATAATATTCATTTTGTATAACAATTACTTGATCGCATATAAAAAACGTAGGTAGAACATTCAAAATGTCTAATCATCACAATGTATACAAAACAGTCAAGCTCGTTAAATACGGTGGTTGAAATATAAAAGTACCATTCTTAATGCGGTCCATACACTATCAGTAATATTGTCATTCAACATATAAAATTCGTTAATTCGAATCACTACACTGTCAATAATTTTGTCATTACTTATTGTATTTCATTATTATTGATAATGTCTAGACCGCTTAGTACCTACTTCGATTGAAGCTATTTTCTTTTGACAACTAAGAGCAAAACTACCCTCATTTTTAAACATTTTTTTTTGTTATATTTTTACTAGTTAAAATATGTACATTCTTACATTTGCGTGTAAGACTTGTAAGTCTTAGTTGCAAAATATAATCGTTTAGTTACTAATAAACTAAGATGTCTTCTACAACTTAAGTACCTAACTAATAACTATCAAATAACATACTGGAAATGTATACCTCATGATGAAAAAAATATGTGTGGCAGCAGTTCTAACCTTACCTACTTTTCCAGTAGCAGTTTCTTTTTTGTTGGGGGACACAATGCAAACCTAACATACTTTTTTGCCTAATGTAACCATTGTTTTGAATTTTTCTTAATGCGGAGGGCTTCGCCCCTCGAACTCCCCTTGTGAGGGGCTCCGCCCCCCCCCCCCCCCCCCCATTCCTCCTTTGTCTTTCAGCCTATGTAAGTTTTTTGTTAAAGTCATTTCCCCAAACGGCCCCTTTTTTATAAACCAACCTAACCTACTGACCCGGGTCGACTATAATATTTTTCTACAAAACAACGTTTATTTTAGATTAGTAGAATTAATAAAATATTATAGCGAAATGTACCTCTGTCGAAAAATAACTTGGGATATCGTTAAAAATAAACTGAAAATTTGTCGAAACATATGCAGTGCGAAAAGTATCATTGGGTAAATGTAAAATGGGCAACGAAACAAAATACGTAACAACTCAACATAGGGCAAGTGAATGGGAAACGTTTTTCGGAAAAACGATACTTTTACTAAACGTGAAATGGTGAACAGAAAAAAATACGAAACCTGTAATCGGACAAACGATAATAATTCGAACAGTTTTTGGCCAAATGAAATCCCCGTGTACTTTTTCAAAAAGTTTTCGATTAATAGAACACTTCGGTACCTCCGTAATCGGCTTTATTACTTCAATTGTTCAACAGAGCGGTTAATAGAAAATTTGTCGTTTCGAACCCGCCGAACAGAAATATCTCTGTAATAGATGAGACCATACGCTACGGTGAGCCCAAAAGGGTCTTACCTAAACTACATGCATTGAAAACCTATTGAGTAAAACAGAGGTCGGTGTGAAGCGTGAATCCAAATCACAGAACCCCAATGTGTATATATTAAAATGTTTAATTCGTGAAACTACTTCTGTCTATTAAATTATTTGCCAATCTCTAATTGCTTATTGAAATTGCGTTTAAGTAGGTACCTACTGCCTATTGTGGTTTGCAATGTTTTTACAACATTGGGTAACTTGAATGGCGGAAATTTAACCCGTGACAAAACAACATTGCTTAAAACGGGACTATAGAACTGTATCTAATTGTTTACTGAATAATTACAAATTATACACACCATTGTACCCTTAAAATCCAACTTTTTCCAAATTAACAAAGTCTAGGCTAAATATAGTAATAGTATATTGCTTACCCAGATGTATCGATAAATATGCGATCTGAGGCTTTCTTTATTACCTCCCGTGGTAAGTACAACATTTTACGAATCCCCCAGGCCAGGAAGTGGGATTTTCCGCACGCGGTACCTAATTGCCACTTTATGGCCAGGTGTGACGTAAAGATAATTTTGATTCAATACTGGCCTTGGTTTATACCTACCCAGCGACGGTTTCATATACATAATTTAAAATACGCAAAGGAGTGCTCAGCGTAAACTTCTGTGTCCAGTTTCTTGACATTACCTTAGCATTGCTTAGTAATTCTAAATACCCGTGAAGCGTTTTATCAGAATACTTTGTTATCGATATAAGTTACACACTTAATATGTTATGAGAGAAATATTAAATCCATTAGTAATTTTAACTTGTAACTTCATCTGATCTGTGTGGTCGGTAGCCTATATTGTATCATGTGTGTGTTTTATTGGCTCATGCACCTCAGTATGATTGTGTTGTGAACTGCTAGTAGTTTGCCGATGGTTTCATTCATGTTATTGGCTTCCTGGCGTTGGCACCAGTTCAAGACGTGCACATTCTCACGCGTCTTTGATGCATTTTATTTTTACACGCTTGAGGACAAAAGGGTGTTCTGGCCGTGGAGAATACCGCGACCTTAACTTAAAATTATCGTTAAATAAGGTCAGACTTGCGTAAGTCATCGTAAGCACCTGCTGTCTTTATTATAAGTAATATGTATGGATCAATGTCGGTTTATATTTTTCACACTCGCACAAATTCACTGTATGCGTGATTTGGCAGCCCTCAGCGTCTCATCACTGAGACATTGGTTTTGTAATAATGTCCCATTCATTATAATGAGTCAGTTGGCAAGATATTCACCGCAAATGGTTAAACTGACAAAATTATCACACAAATTTGGTGGAGTTGTTTTTGTACCAAGTTAAACCAGTTATTTTACTTCGGTGTTCACCGCATTTCGTCCTTGTTTTGAGAAAATCGATTCGCTTCATTTAACATGTGATTTCGCTTTACCTTCCGGTTACATGTCGAAACTAGACATGTAGATTTATTGAAATCGTAATGAAACTTGTCATTAATCGAACACTTTAATTTTTGATTGGCGTCGCATTGGTATGGTCACTGTGGTTTAGTGTTTAAGAAACCCTATTCTCAGAACTGAACTACCTATTTGCCTGTCCTAAAAAAAAATACTTGTACACAGTAACTAATTGTAAGTTTCATTATTGTTCATATAAGTTTGTAATACCTCGGAATGTAGGTAATTAATTACCCGCTCATGCCCTTTGAAGACTTGTATTGTAAGTAACGTTACCTGCTTCATAAGACCCTGAAAGATGCGGTGGCCTGCTGAATTCCACTGAATACTATCAGCCTAAACACATTAACAAAGACCGAACAGGTGTAACAGTACAATGAATCATTGTGAACGCATATAGTTACGTCGACCTAATTTTTAAACAATAAACCTATTTAAATAAGTCCGTGGTATTGGCATTTCCCGTTCTAAGAAATTATGTCCGCTACATACAAATTGGGCTAGCTTAGTTTTTACTACTAACTAAAACGTTTGAGTTTTATTTGAAATTTTATAGAAGGATTTGCTGAAATTCAAAAAGTTTAAAAATTGCGCAGTTTTTCGCATGGTGCGCAGCGAGCACCACTTTTTCAACGTTGCAAATTTAGATTCACACTACCCTATCTGTTCCAAACCAGAGAACATACCAAAAAACAAGAACTATATCATGCTTTGTGATATTAGCAGTATTAGCGAGTATTTGTGATATTAGCAGTATTGTGTTAATTTCCACTGGCCTAAAGAAAGCGCAAACGTACCAACCTTTAAATCGTACTAGAACTTTTTTATACATTGCTTTTTCTCTGTAGCAGCATGAGATAAAAACCATTCTGGTGATTTCTGGTCTCCAAAACTATTTTCTCTAATTCTGCAATTGTCATTTTAAAATGTTAGCTAGCTTCTTTTTATAGACATTTATCTGGTCATTCAACTGAATTCACATAGTATAGGAATACCCCGATAGTTTTGTATTTGTGGTGCAAAAGCTGTTACAAGAAGCTGATTTATTTACGGAAGCGCGAACATTTGGCCGTACGGCCGTAGTACACGGCAGCACCTCGTGATACTACTAAAGAACCGTAGCGGAAAAATTATGTACCTATATAAAATCCTCAATAACGTAAAGACTGTGGCTCCCCCGTTGATGCGCAAAATAATCTTGGTTTTTTTAACGACACGTGTGACTGTATCTGTAAACAGTGGGCAGTATGTGCTTGTGTGCGTCAAATGTGTATGAATTAAAATAAGAACGCGTTCTTCCAATTTTGTTTAAATATCGCGTCTATAATGTAACGCCGGGTATTATTAACATTGTTAAGTGATTTGTATTTAAATAATTATTCTGTGTGATTAGATTATAGGTACTTACTATAAAATTCTTCAAAACTTGTTTTTTATTGACATGCTAAGCACGTTAAGCATTAAAATGATTACCAAATTATCTTCATACATAAATAAAAGTGGTAGGCTGCGGAGTCCAGTAAAAAGATGCGCAAGCAAGGATAGTGAAATAGAATATAAATAGCGAATAAATTAAATAAAAGAATAAAGAGACAAAACCATACAAACAATATCAGAAAAGTGATTTTCTTTGTTATGTAGGAAGGTATTTGTACGATAATGATGATAATAAAATAACAGCACAGAACACCTGTAAAAATAAATTAAATTGTCAATAACCTTAAGGACTTTATTTACTACTTATATTTCATGACACTTTCTGTACACCAAAATAAAAAGGGTATTTCTAATATACGGGAGAGATCTGGTATATTTATAGATAGGTACACTTCGATAAGAATGGGGCTAGCTTCAGTTAATAAACTTAAAGTATCGTAAATAGTACTAGCGACCCGCCCCGGCTTCGCACGGGTGCAATGCTGATACTAAATGCATGTATTATACATATAAACCTTCCTCTTGAATCACTCTATCTATTAAAAAAACCGCATCAAAATCCGTTGCGTTGTTTTAAAGATCTAAGCATACATAGGGACAGACAGACAGCGGGAAGCGACTTTGTTTTATACTATGTACCTAGTGATTGTACTAAAACACATGTATTTTTGTTGCAGCCCGGTCGTGTTGCTACGCTAATAGAGGACCAGGAAGTGAGTATATTTATATTGAAATTTATCTTTGAACCCGACCTATTTTTGCTACCAAGCGTATATTTTTAACATTCCTGTAGGTATTTGCTACAAATCACATGCCGTTGAGTATTAAACAGAATGCAGTGGTCGAAATTAAATAGGCTTCGAATTCTAGTCTAGTAATCAGGTGATTCGATTTTCTATACCTTAATAGGACTTTCTTAACTTACGCTTACGCTTCTTTTTACCCGACTGCGGCGAAACCCAAAGGAGGGTTATGTGTTTGACCTGTATGTATGTCCGCTCGTAACTACTCAACGGCATCGCATATTTACGTCCCTCGCATGTAGCTCGGGCCGCAAACATCTGCGATCACGGCCTTACTTTGTTTTACCATCCTAGTTGTGTAATGTACTATTCTTATCTCGATCAAAATGCTGGTGGTCTTGTTAAGATTTGATTAGTCAAGGTATTTTATTTTAAAAACGAATCAACACTTTAAGACAATATTCTTGTGATAAACTGTTATCATCTCGGTAAGATAATTTGAAAAGTACTGTAGACATATAAATAGATTAAATTATCTGGCAAATTATCATATTTAGGGCTGCCATCCGTCCGGGTTTCCCCGGATTTGTCCTAGTTTGGAGAGCGTCCGGGGAACGTTTCATTCGTAGTCCGGGTTTGCTACTCCGGCTCGCGAGAGCTAATGAACCCCCCCCCCCCCCCCCCCCTGGAAGCGAAAAAAAACTGCGTTGCTGTTGAGATGTCCGGGTTTTAAGCTCCAAAATCCGGGGATTTACGCTTTTGTCCTAGGTGTCAAATTTTGGAGATGGCAGCCCTAATCATATTAATAATCATAGACAGGTGTTAGTAGTGGCACGTGCTGTGGGAATGATGATGAATACTCTACAAAACATGTGGTTCTGGTTCAACGCAGAATCGTTGGACTGTTTTATGTGTTGTATATGTGTAGGAAGAGTGAGCAATCCAAACATTGTCTCTGTGGTATTAACCTCTTTTTTTCTTTCTTTGTTATCTTACTATTTACGCGTTTGTTACTTTACTCCGTAGTTATTACTACCACTTTATATGATTTACGTAAAATTTGCAAAGTTCAAAATTTATGTTTTTGCCTGTAGTGAAATAATATTTTGATCCTATCTAAAATTGCTCCGATAAACTGAAAGCGAAATCGTGTTGTTTATGCAAAACAAAATTATACGTGTCCGTGGCATATTTTTTTGTAGGTAGATAACTTTATATCTTTTTAGCTTTTTTGGTTTAAAAATGTTGATAAAACGATTAGGTAATTCTTGTCAGATCAGTTTCAATAGTATGGTCTCTGATACACCTTTTTGCCATTGTTCTTAACTTTTTCTGCATTCAATCATCTTCTGCGTCAAATCTTATGTTCTTAATTCGTCCATCCGCTAAGTACTGTATTTTCTGGGTCATGTCATGAATGATTGCCCAATCTTAATTTCGGGTACTTTTCTTCGTAAGGCTGCTATTCTGTTTGTTCTCACCGACTCCATTAAGATCAAGTTTAGTGGTTCAATTGCTACTAATCTAGTAATTTTATTCCGATTAGTTCATCGGCCACATCAGTGGTTAACAAATTAGGTCAAATTAACATTGAATAGGTAATGAAAAACCATGTTTGGAGATGGCCCACATCATGACATACCACTTCTTTAGATTAATCTTGTATAATAATTTAATAATGAAAGATAGTATCAACTGCTTGCACAAGTATATACATATCTGAAACCTCTGTCTGTCTGTGTGTCTGTAATCAAATCTTGCAAGTTAAATTTGACCCACTTCCCGGTTTCCGATTGAGCTGAAATTTTGCAAGGATATATAAACCAGATGACAAAGCAATATTATTATGACATGAAGTTGATCTGATGATGGGGCCGGTGGTAGCCATAGGATCATCTAAAGTACACAAGATAAACTCACCGCGTTTGGGCTCATTTGTATAATTTTCAATTTCAATTTGATTAGTTTCGGTTTCGACGTGCAGTTTGCGATTATATAAAAAAATTTAGTCTGCAATAAAACCTTGTCTCGAAAAACAGTTTGACAGAAACATATTTCAACTTCAACTCCCAAACGGGATAACAATTTTTATGAAAAGGTCGGCAATTCACAGGAACGACCTCGCGGGCCAGCACCTAATTTAATAACAAAGTAAGTGGACTGATAAGGTCGACCACCATACATTTATTATACTCATCGCAAAACTGTATCTTATCTTAATTTGTCCTAATAGCGCAATGGTAACGAGATAAGCCGGTCTAGACGATAATATGTTATTTCTATATCGTATAAATGCTGTTTCAGGGTGTTATTGATCTTATCTTTCATAAGTCATAAGTTCATAACCTATATTTTTTCGTCAACGATATCGCGGGAGGTATTTTTGCAAATATACCTATGGCAAGTGCCCTGAATAACGTTAACTCAAACAATCAGTTCTCTTGGGATTTTTATTGTTATACGCGCGTTCGTAATGAATTACATACCAGGGGTATGTAATAGGTATTAATTAGTTGTTTACTTATTGTAATAAACTAAACATCTATATATTAGTACATTACACAACTAGGGGGTAAAACAATCGCATATTTACGTCCCTCGCTTGCAGCTCGGGCCGCAAACATCTGCGATCTCGACCTTTTTTTATTACCTCCCGTGTTGTGTACATTATTTTTTGTCTACGCGGAGCGTGCGGTAAAAGCCACTTTATGGCCATGTGTAGACATAAATAATATTATATCACACCGAGATTTCATATCAACAAACCTATGGGTTATCACAGTATCAACGAGACTCAAAAAGTTTTTTTTTCGTATGTGCACTCTTTATTTAATAATTGTTAATGAGCGTTTTGGAACTACTATTAGTGTAATTAACCTAATTAATTGAGTTTCCTAATATTATATTACCGACATCACCGGAAGGTAGAATGTTTTTTATCGTATGATAATTACTAGCTGTCCCGGCGGACTCCATTCCGCCTCAGAATTTTATTTTTTTTAGATGTTTTAATAGTTATTCTGCTATTGCTATTCGGGGTGGAGACAATCCCAACAAATCAAAGATCATAAAAATCGATCCACCCGTTTTCGTGTTATAAATGGTGTAACGAATCAGACTTTGTTTTATGTATATAAGGTACTAACAAATTAGGTTTAAATCCTGTTAACTTTCATGGTTTCTTCATAAGCCTAGTTAATTTTGACCGGTTTTAAGTTGGGAGTACTTTTTCGGCGAACGTTACTTTGAATCTAACCTGTTTTATTCCTCATCAATCTCATCATGAAGGGCGTGTATTTAACGTGTCGCGTGTACGTTGCAACAGTTCTTGGATTGTCAAAGACCTGGGCTTTGTGATTGTGACGCATGGGCACAGACCACCTCCACTAGACGGAGCATGCCATACGACACGAGCTCACCACGTATACGTGCGATTAAATATCGGTAGATATTACTAGTACAACGCGTGTTTCACATCTTTTTTATCATTTTATGTTTTGAGATTGTCGTCGGATTGAACAGAAATATTTATTTCACGTTTGGTGCACACACAAGTCAGAAACATGGTCGCAACTGAAAGAGCGGCTGGTCGCGTAATGTCGTAATGCTATACGATTGACCATATCTGATGTGAGCGCGCGCCGCCCAACATGCTCCGTCTAGTGGAGGTAGTCTGTGCGCATGGGTTACACGTGTAGCATGTATTATGTATTTATAAACAACAGTTCAGAATAAATATCGAGTTGACATAATACATGGATGTAAATATCAATGAATGTCGGGTATCTTAAAAGTATGGAAATTAGAATTAGGTTTTATGTGATGCCCGATGTAAGAAGTAAATTCGATAATTAGAACCTAAATAACTGCATAATGACACTACAAAATGAAGTTAACTGCAATATTTACATGTTGTATTGTAAATGTCTAGGTAATCTTTACCACAGAATATAACTTATATATATTCTGTGTCTTAACATTCAATCTTAATTAGTTAGTGGTCAATTGCGATAGCAGTTATTTTTGTCGATATCATGATCAATTAGGAGTACATTAACTAGCAATTATCTACTGAAAACAAAACCGAACGAACACGAGCTTTATAAACCTATTGATTTCTAATGTCTCGCTTATTTATTTTATATTTAAAGGATTGGATTATCACATCACGTATATTTATACACGAGTAAGTACTTAAGTGCTATTAAGAGTGCTAGGCTCAATTCGATCAACATTTTATATCGTGTTTATCCCTCACTCATCATCGCCTAAGGTTTTTTATCGTTGCTTGCGGGGTATGCTTTAACCATGATCCTAGATTTAACAGGTTACATTATTACCATACAATACAGCGACTGCCATCTCATTTCACCTCGGTATCGCCTCCAAGAGGGAAGCCTGATGGACGAGATTTATCCCCTACAATTGAAATGTGATGTTGAAATGTTAACAAAATCATAAAATGATAATAATCATCAAATCATCAATGTTAAATCCTGTTTGCCACTATAACATTAAAAATTGGCATACAACTAAGACCTGGTTTGAAACATAGAATACTTTGTGTCTCGGTAAAATAACGCTAAAACCCTTAAAATAACGGGAAAACTGCTGGCGAAATCGCGGATATACGCAAGTTCGGTGTAATACATGACCCCAATCAACCCTTAAATGAGAAAATTATGGATTAGGCACAAATATCTAACTAAGATTAAAATGAGCTCTTATTCATAAAATACCCCGCATGACCGAAATCAATACTATACTTAATAGTTTAATAGCTTAATAGCTTGTCAATAAAGTAATCTTACTATCACGGGTCACACGAGCGAACCAGATAAATTACTCACGTATTCACATAAGTACATGCAAATACAGTGATTGTGTACTCGAGGCCATTAGTGTATTACCCCAAGATATTGTAATATCTTTTGGTAGTTTAGTTAAATTATAATCTACTTGTTTTTGCAATTTACCAGCGAGCCTACTCTACTCTAAGGAGAAATCTTCGCCGTGTCAGCCGTGTCGTGTGTGATCCCCTTACACCTACGTGCACTACCCACGACATCAAAAAGAGACAAATTATAATAATTAAGTATGTATAAGTAGTAGTATGATTATAATTTAGAATCATATCATTATATCACTTACATATTACTAGTAGCCCACAGGAGGGGAAGATAATTATGTAGAGACCTGGCCGCCTCTACAGAATATTTATAAATATAATTCAAATATTTGTCAGTTTTAAGTATTAATTCAGTTCTCATCTGAGCGCCACCATAGAAACATAATGCAAGAGTTCGGAATAAAACTAATACTAAATTTATGCCACACCTGGCCATAAAATGACTTTTTCCGCACGCTGCGCGTACGGAAAAAGCCGCTTTCTGGCCAAGTGTAGACATAAAATGATGTACACAACACGGGAGGTAATAAAGAAAGCCCTCGATTGCATAATTACGTCCCTCGCTTGCAGCTCGGGCCACAAACTTCTGCGATCTCGGCCTTTCTTTGTATTACCACCCTAGTTGTGTAATGTACTATAACATGTGTTTTTATCCCTTAAACCTCCTCTTAGTAGACGCCCCCTACATTACTTACATTACACGAAAATAGCTATCTAATCGATATTTATAGTCGTTAATCTGCGAGTTAAATTCAAAGTAACGTGTTTCGCATGAAGGGATTTAGTTATTGGTGCTCAAATTGCGTCCGCCAATTTCCAATTTGTTGAAGACGTCACGGTCTCGTTGGTCGCCACGTGATTTGATTTGCCGACTTTAGCAATGGCTGATGTTTATAGCATATTCCATTTTGGTCGTACATGTTCTATTTTCCCTCCAAATTATTACATCAAAATTAAAATGTTCCTATCTTCGTAATGGTACATTGGTACAATAAAACGAGGTATGTTTTTACTATATGAAGGAAACACGGTGTTTCTTTATTTGTTTTTAACGTTTAGTAAATTAGACATTTCTATATTACCATAATGTCATAGCATGCTAAGGCTCCTTTACAATGGCAACCTTCTCGTGACGTAGACAAGTTCACTCCTGGGAAGAGCAAATCTTGTTTAATTATTTATATCATACATAAGGGTACTTTATATCCAACCAGTATCATCTAGTTCGAACTGCCAAGCACAAAGTGATATCCAGATATCGTGAGAATTCTTCATAACATTTCTCACGACAATCGATTGTATATTTTAGTTATTGAGTTAATTCTTTTAGCTCTTAATCTTTTTCCTGGATTATTTTATGAACTTCTCTCTGTAATAATAAAAATAAAGCCACAGTTAGTATTTAAAAATGACACTTAAGAGAGGTAATTTTATAGGTGTGGTGTTGAGCCAATCTCCACATTGCAGTAATTTAATATGCTTCCATGATACCGTTGATCTAATATCCCATTTCATAGACAAATTATGAAAGGGAAATATTTAATTGATGTTTGCTTCTATGTTCTATGGCATCAATTATGTTTGAAATTAGTTTTATTTTATAGCTTGATACATTTAATTAGTGCGGAATGAAACGAGAACTTTCAAAAAGCCAAAAAAATATATAATATTAGAAAAAAACGTTTAGTTTCAAATGATGCTGATAGATGCCGCTGACCTCAAAGGCCAAATTGCACGATAATGCTGTTTTTTTAGACTTTTCATGTCATTTGGCGCAGACAAAATGTATCAAGCTACCAAATAAAACTTATTTAAAATGAAATATGAAAGTAAATAAAACAATGTATTTTTGTATGGAAAACCGACTGACTCGAATACGACACATTTTGAAATTATAACAACAACATCTGAATTGTTGGTTGCTTTGTCATTTATTCTCTGAAGCATAACCTTACATTTTGGTCCAATTCAGAATTTAAATATTGACACTAATCGTTACTTATCCTCATTTTAGTCAAGCGGTTTAGTTATTGTTGCGGTTTATACTCGTAATGCAATTTTGCCGATTTTTTATATTATATTTATATTCGTGTAAGCCTTGCCCCCGTCACACTGATATTATATGCGTTATGGTATGATAAGAATATGGAACGTACGATCGTCATAAAACAAAACGTTATTATTTTATGATCCCCAGGTCAGTCCTTAGTCCTTATTGTTATAAAACAATAGGAGTGTATAAGCCACAGTAGTTGTTATTAACACTATTATTACATTTTTATATATCTTGAGATAATAATTTCCTTTGGGCATTTGGAATGATATTCCTCATTACGTAATAGCTGTACAGTCCAAGGCAAAGATAAATATCCACACAAAGTTCCAAAAGTAAACCTTACTGCCATAGTAATAAGACCTGTATCCATATTTTTGAAAATTTGTGGTATATATACATATTGGTACCCTTGACTGTACATACAGTGTATTGTGGCATTATCTAAATGATAAATTGTTATTTATACATTCATGAAATCATGACATACTATGAACTGGAAATTAATCGAAGGTTTCTTATGAGGAGATTAATAGTACATTACCGCCCGTGGTAAGTTCAAAATTTTACGTCTCCCCCAGGCCAGGAAATGGGATTTTCCGCACGCGTAGCGTAACGTAATAAGTACATTACACAACTAGGGTGGTAATACAAAGAAAGGCCGAGATCGCGGATGTTTGCGGCCCGAGCTGCAAGCGAGGGACGTAAATATGCGATTGAGGGCTTTCTTTATTACCTCCCATGTTGGGTACATCATTTTATGTCTACACTTGGCCAGAAAGCGGCTTTTTCCACTAAAAGTCACTTTATGGCCAAGTATGGCATAAAATAATTTTATCTACCAAATACATACTGAACCTAGGCTTTACAATGTTTCCTTCTTCTATATAAATAGTAGTAAATCTTATAGCTATGGCGACCACTTATCTTTTGCTAGGCCGTTGTCGGTTTCGCTATCAGACATTCTGTCGCGCCGTGTCGTCCATTTATCTATCAGTGACATGCATTTTGACATAAAAATCTAGACTAGAATAGACTACATTGATTAATATTAGGGATGTAACGATACATAGTTTTGCCGATACGATACCGATATATTGTAGTAAATATCGGCGATACCGATACCTTAGCTAAATAATAAAGTATGAACTTCAGATATTTGTATGTCCTTATTATACCTAAAACTTGGCTATAATTTAACAGAGAGTTAACCTTGAAAGTGTAAAGTAAAAATAAATAGATTGTCAACTCAAAATTCAATTTTTTTATTACTAAGAACTAGGGATGTAACGATACACAGTTTTGCCGATACGATACCGATACCGATATATAGTAGTTAATATCGGCGATACCGATACCGATACCGATATCTTAGCTTAATAATGAAGTATGAACTTCAGATATTTTTATGTCCTTATTATAACTACTGGCAATGACTACTGGCTATATTTACCAGAGAGTCAACCTTGAAAGTGTAAAGTAAAAATAATTAATTTTCAACTCAAATTTTTTTTTTTTTTATTAAGAACCAAAGATTTAATTAACATAGTAATTATCATTGCACAAGGTAATAGAATAGACCAGTACATAAATTAAGCCAGAAATTGAAATTATTTTTTGCAGATTTTTTTTCATACAGCAAATTCTTCAAATATCGGTTGTATAATATCGGCGATACCGATATATCGGCCGATATATCGGTATCGGTATCGGTATCGTTACATCCCTACTAAGAACCAAAGATTTAATTAACATAGTAATTTTCATTGCACAAGGTAATAGACCAATACATGAAATAAGTCAGTATAGTCAGTAATTGAAATTACTTTTTGCAGATTTTTTTTCATACAGCAAATTCTTTTCGCGTTCTTCAAATATCGGTTGTATATTATCGGCGATACCGATATATCGGTATCGGTATCGTTACATCCCTAATTAATATTATCAGTCGCACTGTCTGTCAAATGCGGACAGAGTCCTAATCGCAGAATGCTTCTTGGTGCTTTTGATCCCAACTTGTTTGTCTTTTATCAATAACACAGACGTCGTCTGCGTGAATTTCAGACTTCATAGAAACTTTCATCGCTCGTATCGACTCTTTCGGTTTTGAATTTCGAAAAATCCTTTCAAATGTGCACCTCTACGTCCTCTAAAGATCACGTGTTTCAAACTCCATCCCGCTATATGTAATGATTTAACCTGAACGTTGACTGTCAGTACCCTTCGCTTGACTGTTCTTTACGTTTAACTAACTGGGCTGACGCAACAGCCCAAAATGAGTTTTAACCTAGTTTGCCTTCGATACAAGAACACGTATAGATGTTATATACTGTATGAACTAAAAACCGGTAAATTTAATCTTCCAAACTGTTGACAAGCACTGATAATCCCGGAAATTCACCAGAAGTGACATTCACGTGTTATAATGTAAATATTATTTAAGCATAATCTTATCTTAATACGTTGAACTTGTCACGGGATCATGGAACTTGCATGTGATTTTCCGCTTACGAGATTATCATATTTCGTTTTTGTTGACTGACACTGAATCGATACTTTAATTAGAAGAACTATAATAAGATTACGAAACTCTATCGAGGTTTCTGACCAAGGTTTGTCATATTCTCTACATGATTTATATTCTCTCATCATTAACGCCCTCGGAGCGGCAGTCGGAAAACCTTATACATTACCAATACGACCTCCCCTTATCAGAAGAAAGGTTCTGACCTCTCTGCCAGGCGGATTGAACCAACTTTTGCAACAGACTCACTCATAACGATATCTTGTTTCCAAGAAAAACATTAAAGTTTTTTTTTATTGACACATTTACATGCGTCATCCACAAGGATAAGGTGTTACTAAGCTAGATATTGAACGATATCGTTATCCAACTGTCAAAGATGAAATCCAATACGTATACCCAAATCTATATAACAGGTACACTTACGAAAACATATCATTTTCACGTTGTGTCGCTGTAAGACAATACATCAACCTACCTGTCATAATTATGACATTACTGACGTTTATTTCCCATATTAAGTTTAGTAGTATAGTTTACTTATTCAATGCAGTCATCGAACTCTAATAAATTATACATTCATCACCATTGCAACCGGAGACATCCCCTGCTGAACATAGGTGGAGACCTAAAGACTTCCACAATGAACGATCGTACGTTTTTTGCCTCCTTCGACTTCCAGCAACCTTAACCAAGCCGCAAGGACATCACGTGAGGAATGGGGAGCCGACCCACCACGCTGCGTCTTCCGGTTCGTGGTCTCAATTCGAGAATCTTTAAGCCTCATCGGTCATCGGTTCTTTGAGCCCATTGCCACATTAACATTTAATTAATTGGATGAATATGATGCCATTTTAATCCCCGTAGTGGGTTTTATTGTAAACTGAAAATAAAAAAAAAACCTTTTTTGTCTTTATGTTACTCATTCGCGGTCATTGTCAAGAGGTGACTGTCGGGTCACTGACCGCTGATTTCTATTGCACTTGCAGCATTTGCACACATGATATTTGTAACGTGACTTGGATATTTAGTCACTAAGCTGAATGCACCACGTGCCCAATGACGATTGATTAATCAAGTATTTGCAACTATGTTGCAAAACAAGCGCTACAAAATATAAGTATGCGGATCAATGTAGATGTCAGCCCAATTATAATAGATAATGATACCAAGATACTAAATAGTAAAAGTACTTTTTATTGCACGCCTCTTAAAAACAAAAAAGTAGACACAAAAATTAAAAATTAAATCACATACCTACACGTTAAAATCCTGCTGATTTACAGGATATCCTCCCCTCCCCGTGATTCACGTAGTTAAGTGTCGTATACGTATAATACCTAGGCAACATTTTGTTGCTCTATTTTCTTTAAGAAATGTTATCATTTTATGTAATTATCTTGTTTTCCTGCCTTGTAACCTTTGCCCTTGTCATCTGCCACATCTTTGTAAACAATAGACACGCGCTCTGATACATACATTTATAACTTAAAATTAATTGTTAGTACACTCAAGGAATTGGATTTTTTAGCAGGTAATGTTAATAATGAATTAAAAGAAATCGGTCGTGTTACTAGTTAACTAGGTACCTACCTACCTATTTTCGACGTAACGCGACTGATGGCAAAACCACGAACGAACCAATACGAACAAATTAAGAAGACGATTACACTTCTACACATTCAATTTCCTTGAGTGTACCTAATTCTACATACTCGGTCTTTTTTTAGATATATGATTTTGATATAATTAACTCAGGGGTTCCCAAAGTGTGCACCGCGGCGCCCTGGTGCGCCGTAGAATGTAAAGAGGGGCGCCGTGAGTCGATCCTCTATCATTATCTAAAACTAAAACCACAAATTTTCCCGAGTAACTATAAAGCAACAATACCTATTTTGGGCGAACTAGGGTATGGACTGAAAAAGATTGGGAACTCCTGCTGATTAACTGAATAATTAATGAATTAAAAACCTTTTTCCACATGACGACGCCATTGGAGGATTTTCCCAGTCGACTTTCCCGGGTGCTTTTCGTATATCGTTATTTATGGCAGCTTAAAATCTCTATTTATCAGTTTTGTCATTGAGTATAATCTCAAGAAAACAAGCGACTTGACACAATCACCTTTCTATTAAAATTCAATTCAATTAACGTTTCAGTGGATTCACAAAACCATTTCGCGAATAATATTATTACGCGCATAGTGAGTGCCCTAAATTAAGGTCACTGATATACATGTAGTAAAGTTACTTATATCCGTGTTCATAATAATTTGTAGGTCGTAAAACCTATCTATTTAGAATCGTTAATGGTATTGTTGCGAATTAGTTATTTAAGTAAGTACATGCTAAGTGAGGATTAAAACTAAAGTTTATCTATAACGTTTTGATATTAGGATCTAACCTTTGAAAACTTTATTAGAAATTCTTTATTCATTTCAAGGACGAGAGCGTAAATTTCAAATCTAAATTATCTAAACTTCAATAAGAAAGTTAAGATTTCTGCTAGCCAGAAAAAAGAGAATATCAATTGACGACATAGGCTTGGTCAAATTACTTAAAGTGCCATGTTCTATTGAATTCCATTAAAATACACCGACCTGAATGTAGATTCTGGACAATCTTTGTATCTAATACATATTTGTATTTGACGACCGCTTTAGCTTAGTTGGTAGTGACCCTGCCTACGAAGCAGGAGGTCCTGGGTTCGAATCCCGGTAAGGGCATTTATCTGTGTGACGAGCACGAATATTTGTTCCTGAGTCATGGATGTTTTCTATGTATTTAAGTATTTGTATCTATTAAATATATCGTCGTCTAGTATCCATAACACAAGCCTTATTGAGCTTACTATGGGGCTAGTTCGATTTGTGTAAGATTGTCCCCTGATATTTATTTATTTTTTATTTATAATTTGACTTCACAGATAATATTAATATATTATTAATATTAGTAATGCATTGTTCAAAGATGGACATTAATCATCAGCATCAGATCAGTGGCCCAAACCCAAGATATCCAACTGGCGATGTCCCTTTAAGCATACTTTTCCCGTTTCAAAGCTCAATCACATCACATCAAATATTCAGTCAGTGGCCAGTTCCAAAAGCTCTCAAATATTCATTATGAAACCTAGCAATTATTCACAAATTAATCGTTTATTTTCCTTATTTCAGGGTATCACGTGGGGCAAAGCATTTCTGGTCGCCGCTGATGATAAAGCAGCTCTTCCCTACCTCAGCACTAGAGAGTGCCAACTCGGAGGCTATCGAACGTACACAGTCAACTTCCACGCCCGCCCTTCCTTCCACAATACAAGCTTCACCAGTGACAAAAAAAACGCAGTCCTCTACATAGCAGTTCCGGAAAACCGCCACTGGCTTGGCTCCGCCCCTTTACCGGACATTGCGAAGCAGATTCTAGAATGTTCTGGCTCTTCTGGTTCGAATGCCGAATACCTCTTGAAGCTAGCTGACTTCATGCGGGAAGAGATTCCTGAAGCGTTGGACGACCATTTATTTTCGTTAGAGAGACTCGTTAGAAAGTTTGCTGCTGATATGAAGATTTGCTTAAGAAGTTTGATGGGAGCAGAAGAGGTTGCAGAAGTTCAAGAAGAGAAGGAAGCCAAGGCAGCTGTGCCCAGCTACCAGTTCGCTTCGAGAATTCCCGAGAAGAAATTGCGCTGCGTGAACATGTGATGAGTGCTCGATTGTATGTATAATTTGCTTTAAGCTCAAATGAGTAGGAAAAATGATTGCGGTGCTACGGGATAGAAGCGCAACTTTGTTTTGGAAACCTGTGAAACAAATGAATTATCATGAAAACAAGCTTTCTTCTGTAATAATACTATCATCCGTTATAATATGTGATATTGACGTCTTTTGTAAGTTATGTTTCACATGACAGTACTGTGAGACGGTTCAATCAGCTATGAAAACATGCCATTGTTACACAATTTCAATAGCCAGTTATTTCATAAATATTTAAAGTTTTGACATAAACATAGATGATAATAAGTAATAACAGTAAATTTATTTTCCCAAAACACTTTGAATGGATACAATGTTGCTAAGTTGTTAAGATAGATTAAGTTTGGTTACATATTCAACTAAAATTGACCAAAAATATGAAATTGACAAGTATTATGTTATGAATCTAGATTAAGGCTAAGTTTTTATTTTGTGATTATTTTAAAAAGTAAGTGATACCATTTTGTTTTGCGTAAATGTTTTATGACGTTATGTTTATGTTTTAATATTTGTTGAATCGATCACAATAGAAACAAATTATTTAAATAATACTTTTAGCATAAGAAATTGACTTCGCTAGTTTTATTATTTGTGATTCAAGGACAAAAGCTCTTAAAGAGCTAGTTTGTAGTTTTTGAACTAGTATTTTGTATGTTCGCAACGTTCACTAGCATAATTTTGATATGAACAATTTGTATGACAATGTAAGGCTCTGCCATAGTTACAACGATAAAAATAAATTTATGTACTAAAACACTTGTACAGTTTAATTTCGATAAAAATCCTTATTCCGAATGAAATGGGTGTGCTTAAAATACCAATATTAACTACTTCCAAAATATTACGTTAGGTACCGGCTTATAATTAACGGGGAGATCAACAAGATTTACAAGCCCTCTAAATAATGAAGTATTGACTATTTAAAGCTTTATAAGAAAAAGCGCTGCCGTACTAGTTCATATAGGTACTCATAGTACCCATAGTGTAAATCCAGCCCAGCGCCGGTAAACCCTTAACGCTATCATCGAAACGTGACTCAACTCGCAACACTGGCGCACTAAAACGCCTGCCATAAAAATGATTGCAATGATCGAATATTCTTAAATTGGTAATTGCTCTGTTATGAGCCACAGAAATTTATTGATAAACCGAATTTATAAGGGTCCAAAAATACGACGAAACGATTCTAAAAAGGTAGGTAGTGCCCTGCGCTTCCATTGTCTCGTCTTGGCGGGGGATCTACAATGCCCCCAGATACTAGTGCCTCATGTCGAGGGGTGGTTCTCTCGGTCACGATCACGAGCGCAGTTTCTTGAGACGTTGCTTTTAAGTTTTGCTTTCAAGGAACGTAAAGCCCCATTTAGACGGAGCGAGAACTCGTATGCAAGTTTCATTTCATTGCGGCGTTTGATCGATCGACTGAACTCATCGTACCTAGCTAGCCCGCAATGTCATGAAACTCGCACACGAATTCTCGCGTCGTCGTCTAAATGGAGCCTAATAGGTACTATAACTATTTCCGTATGAAGTTACCGTAGAAGAGTAGGTTTCATTACGCCAAATGCTTTTGTCTTTAGGTAATTGGACTACATACCGAATTAATTTTAATGGATTTTTTTATTCTTCTTAAAATAACAGAATAATAACTTCCTTGGAAAACTGCGTTGCAATTGCGTTTCATTCAAATCTCGAATTACCGAAACGATTGAATTACAGAATGAATCTATGCCGATAGGTATCAAAGATGTCGCATTATCATTCGAGTACATCTTGTAATTACAAACAACTTTACAATCTAGAAGTAGAAGCTTGGTCTTTCACTACGACCATCATGAACCGGCTCAAACACGCTCTATGTGCTATGGTGAGCTATACTCAGAGTCTCTTTAGGGCTCGTCCAGGAATCATCAATTCAATAAATATCACGAATGATCACGATGGGCGAGGGGGGCAAAACAATATTTTAAATTTTCAAAATTACACATGATGGGGGGGGGGGTCAAAAATAGGCCAAATTTATGTTATAAGTGGCAAACGAGCAGCCTGATAGAAAGCAGTCAACGTCGCCCATGGATATCTGCAACACCAGAGGTGTTACCTATACGACGCCGATCTTTGAAAGCCCTGTTTACTCGTTTCTTGAAGTACCCCATGTCATAGCGCGCTGGGAACACCTCAGGTGGGAGTTCATTCCAAATCCAAACAAAGTAACTCCAATCCAATTGAAGTAACAATGGGCATATGGCTCGAAAAACCGATGGCCAATGGAGCCTAATGGTTCTCAAATAGAAACCACGAATCGGAAGACGCAGCGTGTATCGGCCCCCCATGAGATGGTCTGACATCCTGGTTATTGTCACCGGGAGTCGATGGAGGCAGACACTATTCCTTGTGGAAGTTTGTTTAGGAGACCTATGTTCAGCAGTGGAAGTCCCAATCCCAAGGTTGTAATGATGATGATAATGACCTTTAAAACAATAAACCGATTCGATACAAATAAACTATCATCGATATCAATTAATGTTCAAATAGGCACGTGTAAGCCGTTGATCGTGAAATAAGTCATTATAATTAATGATTAATTGATTTCTGCGCCGGAAATTAACGATTTTTTTTCAAAAGTTTCATTGTCTAGGACTGTCGGGCAACCAAGCATTTACTCATGAATGTAGGACATGCCATTTATGATTGTGAGATGGTTAAGTGTAAATTAGTTTAATATTACCTATATACCTGAAAATAATCTTAGGTTTTCAACAACACGGTTCCCCAAATGAAGTACCTACTCGTAAATTCTGATAGTTTTAAGTTGCTGAATTTCTAATGGTTAAATGTTCAAGAGTTTCAAAGTAATGAAACGTCAAATAGCTGTTCAAAATGCGTTTATTTATTTATGCCACACTTGGCCATAAAGTGCCTTTTTCCGCACGCTGGGCGTACGGAAAAAGCCGCTTTCTGGCCAAATGTAGACATAAAATGCTGTACACAACACAGTTGTGTAATATACTATTATCTACCTGTGTCCTTTCTTAACCATACGCACCTCAAAAACCGTGACATCGCTGCCTTTTCTTACACTGCGATAAACCCATAAAACGATAAGAAAGTAATTGTTTCCCCATGTTTATAAATACTCAGGGTGCTTATAAACGCACCTTCGTAATCGTTGTATTGCCTCGACCGTGGCTATTGCTTATAAATTTGCCTTGAGCATCGATAGACTTTATTGTTTTCGGGCTGTTTAACCGGTCGTCAGGCAAAATGAAATTTTTGATCGCTCTCACTGTTGCCATCTGCGCTTTTGCTGCTGTTCAGGTATTTTATTACATATTTTATCGTGTTTAGGTACTAAATGCAATTTTTGATAATATGTTTAATAATATTCAGAAAAAAGTATTTTTCTCTCTCATAAGAGGGATCAAAGTGGTACTAGGGTATTTTTAGTTTGAACCCACTTAGAATATGCCATACCATAGACAGCCTTATTGGTATATTACACACAGAGGGCGGTATAATAAGGAATGGCCCAGATCACATGTGTTTGCGTAATAATGTAATATAATGTGGAAATCGTATTTTCGTCCCGTCCATAAAAAATTATAATCGTTTTGCTTTGCGTAAAATATAGACTACCTATAAATGTAACAATTTAAAATTTAATTTTTAATAATAATGTATGATGCTCTTTGATTAACTATATATTTCGTTATTTTGGTAGGTAGCGTTTGTATTTGAATTTTCCTCATAGTCGGTGTGAAAAGCCGTATTATGTGTCACATGGTAGCAAAATTATTTTAACCACGGGCGTTAATACTTGAATCATACCTATCTTGTCCAATGTCTGATGAGGTCGGAAAGATATTAGCCTTGGTTAAGTGTGGCCTGAAGGCTAGAGAAGTGAATTACTACATAGAATTCTATGATGTACATTGTTACGAGGACATTCGGAGCGGCATATTCGCATTAGCGAAAAAGGTCCTTAATAAAGAGAAAAAAAAAATAAACCTTTCAGACGCCAACGACGGATGTATCGCACCACAGGTTCAACGCCAACGACGGATTATAATCCGTCACAGAACGCAGAGCGATATAGACTTACTTGCACCAGCATAAAGTTCAATTTCGGTTTTGACACTATTATGTCATGGCATCTAGTTTGCAACATTTCTGTTTGACGTAGCGTCGGAAGGATTAAACAGAAAAACACTGTGCTCCTCAGTCAGCACCAGCCCCAGATGACGCCAAGTCCGCCGACGCCGCCCCGGCCGCGGCCGCAGCGCCTGCAGAGGTAGCGGCGCCCGCTGCGGCGTCGTCAGACGCAGCGCCCGCCAACGCTGCCTCGTCGGAAGCTCCCGCGGTAAGCCCCGTGGATCACAAAGAAGGGTAACTGTGAGTCCCACTAGCTCGATCACACACTACAACGTTGAACCGCTTTAATTAATCCCGCTGGTCTGCAGTGCGGACTCAGCATGCTCACTTTGAACGGTCAGCGAAAAATCGCCAGTGGCAGGAGTGGATCATTCCGGGATTTCGCCGCTCGGCTTTGAGGCCCCCGCGAGAGGGCCTTAGACAGCGACCAGAAAGAGCACGCGTTATGCGATAAGTATAGAGAGAACGGTCGGATACCTACAGTGCGTGCCGTCCGGTGGTCGGACCCGAACGACAGTTTTATTAGAGAGAGAGACTTCTGTACGTAGTACTAGGACTGTGCGGAAAGAGAATAGGATTAATTTTGGGGGGCGCTGTAATGCTTTTCTACCGTATGTGCCGTATTTTCTGTTCTGTGGCCATACTGGTTAGGTTAGTTCCGTTTTTCGCCACGTCTATTCTCTTTCCGCACAGACTCTATTACTTGTTCTGTGCTAGGGGCCGCGGCTGGCAATTATGGGCTTGCAGGATTGTAAGCCCCACTTAGTTAATAGGACTGCTATTCAAGAGCTCGCCGAGCTTTAGTCAGCATCAAATAAAAATGGCAACCGTGTGGTTACATAAAATAGCTCTAAAAATTCCCATTTTTTTAATTTTCTTTTTTAACATGAGAAGTCTCAAAAAACCAGAACGTGCAATCGGCCATTTAACGTCAGCCAGCGCCATCTATAATAGGTATAAAAATATATATTTCTCGCATTTTTGAGAGTTCTCACACACATATTTTAAATGTAATTCAAGCCGCGGAAGCGAACGATGATCTTTTTGTTTGAACGATGAATCTCTTTCTCGAATTTCCTTTAATAAACCTCCCTACCTTTAAAGAAAGCCGAAGCAACCTCATCAGCAGCGCCACCGTCGTCAGATGCTCCGGCGCAATAGAAGGAGCCCCAGACTAGCCGATAAATACTTCTACACAACACAGAAAACAACAGAAACCGTTAAAGTGGTGTACTTTGGGTAAAACCAAGGCGGAGCCGAAACCGCTCAAATGAATGTGTGTGTAATATTGGAATAAAGAATTTTAGAAATATGTTGTTTTCTTGATGGCCCCAATGAGATTGTGTTAGATTAGACCATTTTTTGTCCGAATAATTCCTTATTGAAAGAAAGTACAGTAAAGTAACAAATACAAACAAGATACAATTTAAATTTCCTAAAACTAAATTAAACTACCTAAATTAAAATACGACCGCTTTAGCTTAGTTGGTAGTGACCCTGCCTACGAAGCAGGCGGTCCTGGGTTCGAATCCCGGTAAGGGCATTTATTTGTGTGATGAGCACGAATATTTGTTCCTGAGTCATGGATGTTTTCTATGTATTTAAGTATTTGTATCTATTAAATATATCGTCGTCTAGTATCCATAACACAAGCCTTTATTGAGCTTACTCTGGGGCTAGTTCGATTTGTGTAAGATTGTCCCCTAATATTTATTTATTTATTATTATTATTAAATACCTAAAATACAATAAAAATATTATAAAAAGAATACCCCTTCAAGCAGCTCCGCCTGCGGCATGGTACCCATTACGCTGGCAGCATTACCTCTCTGAATAGCCAGGGCAATTCTTTGTGAGAGGTATGCGCCAGCTCCAGGATCTCCCGAGGCATGTTACATGCCTCGGGAGATCCTGGAGCGATGAGGGCCCTGTCGCCGCGGCTGGTACATGCCGCATGTACCAGCCGCGGCGACAGGGCCCTCATGAAAGTTTTAATATCGGCTGACCAGGGTCCCAAAGTCTCCACCGCAAGCGCCGCAAACTCGTAATCCTTTAGTAAGGCGGAGTATTTGCGGCGCTTTAGGGTTTGGGCCTGGTCAGCCGCTGCGCCGGCCTGTGAGCGAGTTGCCTGAATGTGGGATGCGGCCAACGTGTCAACGCAGGTCGCATCCCACACCAGGGCTCTACCAAGTTTCCATGGTACCAAAGTGACACCGTCCGGTCGCTTGCCGTCGTCTCTCGCCATACCTGCGGGTTCTAGGGTCGCAGGTACGGCGGCAGTGGCAAGCGAACGGCGGATTATATCATTTATGGTACCATGGCGATATAGGCGGCCGGCGATTCTGATGCATGAAAGGCCGTGTCGCCCCAGCTGATCCACGCCTCTGCCGCAGGCGCACGTGTGAGGCACACATATTCTGGCTCCGAGTCTCAGGCAGATTGCTATTCTCAAGCAACTCGGATCCAGAACTGTGCCTATGTTGCGTGAGGGTAGAGCGTGCAACCAATGGCCTGCCTCGCTCGTAGAGACTGTTGTCGAGCAGTGTAGCATGGGTTGCCTTGAGCCGGGGGGTGTCCCATGCTCTTTGGTTGTGTCTCGTGGCCTGGGCATTCACTCCAGGGCACGAGCCGCACCAGGCTTCCCTGGCCTCCACCAGGCTCGCTATCTCGGTGTCATGTATCTGTGGGAGATTTAAAATGATACTGACAAGAGACAGCGAACCGTAAGCGGAGGACAGAAATGCCGGTAGCGCCACACTGGATGAGGAGCGAAGTCCCAGATCACCGAGCCTTATAGGGAGAACCGCTTGGGTCCAGGGCATGTTGTCGAAGTTGATGTTCAGAATTTTAGAAAGCGTTGACTGGAGGCAGTCTTCGATGGCCGATTTAGGTACAGCTGTACCATTTTTTTAGGTACAGTTAAGGGTCAAAATAAATATCCCTACAAAGTTCCATTAATATGTATACATAAGAAGAAAGAAAGTCATAAGCCACTTTCATAAGTCGAGTACGAATGTTCTCACGCGTACGTACATTTGTATACAAGGCAGTAGTAACAGAATTGGTGCCAATAAAATTATGATGTTATCACTGAATCAAAATATGTCCAGTAGGTACAGTCAAGAGCACCAATATGTATACACCATAAAGTTTCAAAAATATGCATAGGTATATCTCACAACTTATCGAGGGGGGCACTAAAAGTTTTTAATCATGCTTAAGTGGGTGGCAAGTCACAAAAGTTTGGGAACCTATGGATGATCTAGTGTAACGGGTATGTGGTAAGACAGGAATCTGATAAATTGAGAATCTGGTATTTTGAAAAATCTGGTATTTTGAGAATGCGGTATTTTGGGTATAAGCGCCGCATTCCCCCTCACATCCCAAATATCCGCAAAATATATCAAATAAACCGCATCCACAACATTCTCACTTGGGATGTGTGTTCAAAGAAAAACTTATAAGTATTTGCCTCAGAGGTTTTATTTGTGGATGCAAGGAAATTTCAGTTGAGCGTAAAGAAGAGAATGTCCCTGAAGCTGCCGCGGGAAGGCAGCTCTAATGACGGCAGCGCCACGGCACCCGCGCTGCCCACGCTGTTACGAGCGGTGCTTTCCGAATCCTGAAAAAAAAAATGTTGAAATGTGGATTCCTTTTACATTATATTTAAAGTATTTAAACACATAACGTTACAAAATATTTTTCAAAAAAGAATAACTACATGATTTTTGACGTGATAACGTCTTATAATTCGATGGAGCCGGCTGCACGCACGAAAAAGTGTGACGTCATGGGCCGTTACCTTGCAGGGTCGTTACCTGTCAAATAGGTACTTTATATTATTCCAGCACTAAAGTCGTTAAGACCATAGTTTCTTACAAATTGTTAATAAAATAGCCCTTATTCCCTAAGATACGGCTGTCAAAAATCTCTATTGAATGACAAGAGACCAGTGGCGGATTTGCCCTAAGGCCTAGTAGGCCCGGGCCTAGGGCGGCCAGATATTAGGGGCGGCCAATCGTGACAAAAAATCACTGCTGCTGCTGAGAAAAGGGCGGCTGGTACTCAAGTCGAAGTCGAAGTCGAAGTCAAAGTCAAAGTCAATGTCAATGTCAAAGTCAAAGTCAATGTCAATGTCAAAGTCAAAGCCAGGGTCAAGGTCAACGTTATCACGTTCGACTATCGTCAGTAAACCGACTTTACAGACAACCGATTTTTTCCTTAGAATATTGACTTTTAGATTTTTTCTTACTCAAAATCGTTTGTAGGTAAGTACTTAGTTTACGGACCTAATACACGAAAAATTGTGTCTGAACTGAACGACAAAGATTATAAATACCTGTCCATGTTGGTCAGTATGGTCATCAACTCAGTAGAGAGCTCATAACAACAATCATTTATAGTATTCGGGCATATATTATTAAGGGTTCCGTGTTTAATCTTACTTGTCGCTGCGGCCCATGCCTGCTAGGCTCGCCCGAGAGCGGCACCGAACGCGGCTCTCGCGCTGCCCGTTTTCTTTTGAAGCTTCGCTTCCCATCGAACCGCTTCTTGCTTGCGGTGTTTGACTGGTCTAATAAAAAAAGAAAAACCGGTCACATTTACATAATAAAAATAAAATGCTTCAATAAGTCGAGTTTGAGAGCGACACTCGAACAGCTGGCATGATTTTCGCTGTAAAACAAAGTAAAATAGAGTATAATAAGTTCGTACCATGCCGTTCCTCTTGCTCTAGTGCAGTGTTTTTCAATGTGTGGGTCGCGACCCCCTGCGGGGTCGCGAGGCTTCTTTAGGAGGGACGCAAGAGGTCGAGAGGACTACTTCAGTAAAAAAAACGATAAAGTTTAAAAAGATAGATTTCATGTATGTCATACATGATCAAAAAGCCAAGGGTCGGGGGGTCGCGAAATATTTTTTCATACCAGGGGAGTCGTGTTAGATCAAAAGTTTAAGCAAGTGGGTTGCCATCATTAAAAAAATAAACGCTAGTGGTGGTAAGTCTAAAATCATTGATATAATTATAAAAAAATAAAATATTCACAGGTAAACACTGTTGTATGGATATTTAAAAATATGTTAAGTACTTAGTTATATAGCGAATTAATATTTTTTTATAGGTAACGTATTTGTGGTGTTTAAGTAAATTATATGGAGTTTAAATTTATACTACTGGTAATGGTAAGAAGTTTTAAACATTTGGTATGTAATTAAAACAACAGTTTATTTTTAATATTATTATCAAATATTCGCGAGTCATTGATACCTACATTTTTAATTTTTTTTCCATGTATAATTGTATTTCGTTGCATTTTGCTTTTTGTGTCTTGTTAAGTTTTCTATTTGTGCGTGTTGTTTAAAGAGTATAATCGTTTTTTCGACTAAACCGTTTTTACTTCACAATATACTGGCTAGTTGTAAAACGGCCGAATAAAAAGCACGTGAGAAAAAAACAAATGAGGGTGGTTGAATATTTGTAGCAGATGCATGTGAGTTTTGATCTCGTTGTAACTTTTAAATAAATAATTGTGGTTTAAGGTGAATTTTTAACACGTGTTCACCCAATATCTGTTACTGAAAAGCATACGTGGTAAATAAAATTCAAACATGCATTAGATAGAAAAGATTTTATACCCCTGGAAGGTCAATTTGATATTCGACTTTAGTGCAAAACTTTTACTTACCGGTAAGGCATGATATGAATTTCGAACTTCGGAATACTAGACCAGGCCGTACTCTCCGAATGTATTCGTTCGAAGTTCGTATACTACTTACCGTCCCGCTCCCCAAATATTCTATAACAAGAGCGCGAAGTGGACAACCCCCCACGATACGAACTTTGAACACTTGGAACCAATTCGAATGCACTTATGACGTCTTTAGATGCGACATGTTAACATACTAGCTTTGGTCAAATTAGTGAAAATATGTATGTACGAACCATCCGAGTTCTCGAGTATCCCGGGCGGGGGGAGCGGCGTGGCTAGCGAAGGAGCTAGGCTCGAGCGCCGGGATTCAATCAGACGCACCAGGTTTTCCAGGGCTCTTTGTTTATTCTGGAATAATAATGTCACTTAATACTACAGTGAACGCTAGAACTAGGCGAACAAGTTTAACAGACAAAATGTATCAAATGTGTGTGTAAATTTTATCGACTTGTTTTTTGTACCTACCTACATCCAGGTTACATATTAACTAAACATTTTATACGGTCAATTTTGTTCGATCAGATAGGTACTACTGCTATCATAGAATTCATAATATTTGCATAATATTGACAGTTGCTAGTAAAAGACTGATATGTTTTATTCGCTAGCTTCGGGTGGCCAACTAGAAGATTTAACATCTCAAATTTCTAAGTATAATTTCGATAACAATTCGACTCTGTATTACTATGTTCCAACGAAGCTACAGTTAACTGACCAGACCACCCATCATAGATTTTAACACGCTGCAATAAAGTTGACATCCGTATACAAATAACAGTTAACAGTGTGTTCGATTGTACTACCAATACTGCATGCTGATTAGTTTTCTTAGCAAGTCGACGTTAAATAACACATGAAACGTACCCTAACTTCTTCCAACAAAGGTTCTAGGGCGGCTGGATCGTTGGACTCCTTTAGCGCTTCCCAACTCAGATACAATTTACGGTCCGCCAATCGGATAGAATTTTCCATTTCCCGTGTCTCTGTAAACAGAATTTATCAGTTTGGGAAATCTGTGCCATTGCTCCTTCGAAACTAGATCTTTGACCGAAATCTTCTTTCATGCTGACCAAACAGAAAAGAGACAAATAAAAGAAAAGACAGAACATAATGTGTACCTACTTACATATTTGCACTACTTACCTACAACACGCGCATTCAAAATTCGCGCGTTGGACGTTTGGATGACGAATGCTAAAACCAAATCGTGCGACATTTCCTCTAAACGTCGCGTCAGTTACCTAAATACCCAAAACGAAGACCAGTAAATAGTGGAGTGCTCACCCGTTTCCATCAGGCTCACCCGCCTCCTCCTCTAAGCACTACTCCAGTTCACTACTCACTCAACGAAGACTAGTATAGTAAGTAGTTAACAGGTACTTACCAGTCTCCTTCAGGCTGGCGAGGTGCGCGACTAGCTGCTTCTTCTGCGCGCGCACCGCGCGGCGCTGCACGCGTGCGCGCTCCACTACATCCCGAGCATTGCGCGCTTCCGCTGCTAAAGCAGCCAGCTCACCCGCCTCTTCCTCTAATCGCCGCTCAAGTTCACTGGCAGTGTTGTGATTGCCGATGTAAAGTCAGCATTAGATATACGGATAGTTTGACTAAAGACGCATCTAGACGCATCATGAAATTCAAGAGAGAATCAGGTAGACGCGTTGGTGACTCTTTCGCACCTGACGGAATGGTTCTGTGTAGAAACTCGCCAGTCAGTCGTTAAAAGTAAAGATTGACTTAGCCAAAAGTGTTGTGTTCTCTTTGCGAATTAAGTATCGGCTAAAGTAAGTACCTAGTATTAAGTATCGGATAAAAAAGTTCATAATCATCTAAAATTAAAACCACGGCTACCTGCTACCCTTAACCTGTTTTTGAAAATGAGATTCATCATGATGATTTCATCATTTGGGGTGGACGATCCAGTTGAAGATCGTTCAACCGCCGATCTAGTCAGTTCTGCCACTGACACAATCTCGTCTGGACTAGCTATCGGTGTATTTTGTTATTTAACTAACCTTGGATATTCACCAGTGATTTTCGCGTAAGACTGGATGTTTCTTATCACCTGGACTAGATGGTGCAGTTGGTTGCAGAACTCTGGCAGTTGCTCCGGGGACAGGTATTGCCCGCCATACCTATCAAAACAGAGAACACTAAAACGTAAATTTGGTAATCAATTCCTTTTTGACTGTGGACATATTCGGTAATGTCCAAATCGTGTGTCATAATCTGTAGGTACCTAATGTGTGAACCAATTATGCTAACTAGAAATGGGTCGAATAACTTGGCCGACTAGTTAGCGACTATAATTGAGGCCAAATCTCTAAAGCCAATAAATAGTAGGTACCTAATATGATCCAAGCATTGAAATGGGCAGGATGAGGACAAGACTATTTTCTAACCTCAAATCGATGTTGGCAGCGAACTGGAGATCGTCCAAGGGTGTCTGGGAGGAGGCCACAGATGGGACCGCATCGTCATCGTCGGTCAACATGCTTGCGCTGGTCCTGGCAGTGATGGTGAGAAATAAGATAAGGCCCGGTTCCGTACACGAAATATTATATTACACGCAGGGCGGATAAATATGCGATCTGGGGCTTTACTAGGTAATGACCGCCCATGATGTGTCAACAAGTTTACGTTTTTACTTGGCCAGGGAGTAGTATTTCCTTCGGCATTTCAACGGCATGATGCGAAATTTAAATTTCTAATTTGGGGTCTTTGTTGGCTATGCATGAGTAGGTAACTTCCTACCTAACGAATGGGTATATTTGAAGTGAAAAACACGTTCATACTAGCAAATCCTGGATTGCAGATTGGACTATGATTGATTGTTGCCTTAAAGCTACTGACACATTTATTCAGGAACACGCATGCTTAAAATCAGCATGCTCTGCAGCTGTTCAGATTTGCTAGCAATAATAATAAGCATGCTGGTTTTAGAAACGATTTGACACACTTGCTAATAAGCACAGGGTCTCCAGTCTCGGCCAAAATCAACGTTTCGCAACAAAACAGAGGTTGTCTATGGTATTACAGTATCAGTTCTATATGTAAAGAACTCTAAAACCAACGTACCGTCAAACCCTCCAACTTTGCCCACCGTCCAATCTTTGCCCAGGAAGAAAATATACTATTTTCTTCCTGGGCAAAGATTGGGCGGTAGGCAAAGTTGGAGGGTTTGACTGTACCTATAGTTACTACTTAAATATCGATACCTTTAGACTCAAAGGGCGTAAACGCCATTAGAACCTGCGGCGTTTACGCCCTTTGAGTCTAAAGATATCGATATAATCATGTACAAAATTGAAAAAGTTTGGATAAAATTCATAATTCTCCGCCCATTCGTTTCAAATTCCCGCCAGAGGCCGTGACACTCATACTAACGTAATAGTAATCAATGAGATACCTATGCCGCACGCCTGCTCTTATTTTAATTCTATGAATGTTAATATCTGAAGGGTACACGGAAAGAACATGTCTAGTCACCTAAGTTACTTTTTGAGTTACAGCGGTTTGAATGTTAGTCATCGGGAACAACTACTATCGCAACCAACTCTTTAGAAGTGAAAAATATATATAATATTTTAAGATATGCACCTGTAATCAAGTGGTAAGTTATAGTTCATTGCGAGCTCTACATTTTCAGATTCAAATCTCATTTTTAAAAAAAAGTGACTAGACATGTTCTTTCCGTGTACTCTTCATCTGAACTTTTCGGGGCTACGCTACGCCCGTGGCACTCGCTTATTAGTGGCATGCTTTCGTTCTAGTAATGAGCAAATATTGTGTCAATACCTTAACTTTTTGCGCAAACATCTGCGATCTCGGCCTTTCTTTGTTTTATCTTATCACCCTAGTTGTGTAATGTAGGTACTATTAATTTTTTGTTTTTTTTTTTTAAGATTTTAAGACATTTTATTATTCTGCAATAAAAGTTTGAATAAAATAAATACTTCGCCTGGGTTCGTAAACGATTTGTTAATACAATTAATATGCTCAAAAAGGCAGATATATATGTATTTTATACCACACCTGGCCATAAAGTGACTTTTATGCCACACCTAGCCATAAAGTGACCTTTTCCGCACGCACGGAAAAAGCCGCTTTCTGGCCAAGTGTAGACATAAAATGATGTACCTACACAACACGGGAGGTAATAAAGAAAGCCCTCGATCGCATATTTACGTCCCTCGCTTGCAGCTCGGGCCGCAAACTTCTGCGATCTCGGCCTTTCTTTCTATTACCACCCTAGTTGTGTAATGTACTATTTAGCCATATACCATAATTGATGAATTAGAGCATCGCATTGTCCAATACCTACCTAAAATTTTGCGCCAGCACCACATGTCTGATGCGTCAGTAAATTAGGCACTTAGCACTCGTACAACGTACTTTAGAGCTCGGATGCCAAAGATACATTCAGTGCGCGACAATTCAAGTCTGCAGGTAGGTTCCAATAAGGTCAAAAAGTGTAAACATACTTCTGACGTCGACTGTACAATTCTGCCGTCCTAGTGTAAAAGGCGACCTTTCACTATGTAAGTTCATAGTAAAAAGTCGCCTTTTACACTAGGACGGCAGAATCAGTAAGGTGACAAAATTTTAAGGAGACCACCTGAAGTTGAGACCTACCGTCTTAGTACTTACCCGCTAGAAGTCTTAGAAAACCGTTTATCAAGCGCAGTGTTACCGCCGCGCAGTTTGCCCAACAGCCTTCCGAGCAAGCGCAGCTGCCGCCTCCCTCCCTCCATCCGACTGTGTGGATGGCACGTTTGCTAGCTTTTCTGGTGGTGCTGGCAATTAAAATCGTTATTCAGGCGCGAAACCACTATTATGGCAGCAAGAACTTAAAGCAATCGTCCAAAACCGATGCACTTTGTATACATATAAACAATTGTGTAAATGCCTCATACAAAACAACTTACAGTTTACAAAGATTGCAAGCATTGATTTGGTGAAGATGGCAATGTGGTTTTTAATTTAAATAAATCCATTGTTTTTATTTTATAAACAAATAAATCATTTTATTGAAGCACATGTCACATTAGCTACTACATAGGTACATAATTGACGTAATCACTTTTCTAAAACACGTGTGCCAGTGTCTTGTATATATTTGTTCAAAAAGTTTTCAGCATGCAACTCGAATAGAAAGCGACTACGATAACTTTGCAAAGCAGAACATAGCAGCACTTCCGTTTAAAAGACAAATTTCTAAGAAAATGCTGTAATGAGGGTATTTAGAAATCAGAAACCCACCAGCTGGCAGCAGGGTGGTGAAAGGTCTATTTGGCAGTAGATGTCAAAATCAAGTGGTGTGATTGGTGGATCTTGACGCCTACTGTCAAAAAGACCTTTCGCCACCCTGCTGCCAGCTGGTGGGTTTATGATTTCTAAAAACCCTCATTCGGAGATTCTACGAGATTCATACCCACAAACTAAGCCCACAAACCATGTATTAAAGTAGACCCAACAAAATTTGTTGCTTTAATGCTTATTATACTTCGCGTGCACGGAAGATAGAGACTAGAGACTTGTTTTTTCTTCCGTGTTCGCGTGCCATGACTTTTATCTCTCGGTTGCACTCCGGCCGTTCAAACCATGTTCAAACTGTCAAACGCAACGATCTCATACAAATCGAGGAACTTTTTCCTTCTATCTCGATATATTTCTGTGTTCATACCAGTTTAGATTTTAATCTCATTCCACTCCAACGAAGCACAACTTTGACTACTGGAGGCAACTGTACAGTGAGTGCAAGAATCAGTGTGATACTATACAGCACGACCACGGACGATTTTGTTATTTCTTTTGCGGTACATATTCACGAAAAAAAAATGTACTTTTTTGTACTAATCATTAAAAAATTTGTACTCGTACGGTTTCGGAGTTGTGAGATAGAGGTTGTGGTCGTGCTATGTAGATGCTACCTGGCACGACCACACTGAGATCGAGGTTAGTTTGATAGTCGAAATAAATGTACTGAAATTGTACTATTTTGTACCGAGTATAAAATAATTGTACCGCTTCCCAATTTAAAAAAAAAATACCTTTTTGGTTCGCGGAGTACAGCCGACGGAAAAGAAAGCGGTACAAATTCACGAAAAAAATTTACTTTTATGTACTCTTCATTAAAAAATAATAACTCATACGGTTTCGGCAGTATGACACAAAAGGTGGGGGTCGTGCTAGGTAGATGCTACCTGGCACGACCACACTGACATTGAGGTTAGTTTGATAGTGAAAATAAATGAACTGAAATTGTACTATTTTGTACCGTACATAAAATAATTGTACGTACCTCTGTTCAGTAAAAAAAAATGTCCCTCAATGGTTCGCGGAGTACAACCGACGCAAAAGAATGAGGTACAAATTCATGAAAAAAAATGTACTTTTAGGTACTTGTAATCAAAAAGTAATTACTCATACAGTTTCGGCAGTGTGACACTAAAGGTTGGTTAAGGTTGGGTCGTGCTAGGTAGATAGATGGTTCCTGGCTCGAATACGCTGATATCGAGGTGAGTTTGATGGTCAAAATAAATGTATTCTATTTGTACAGTTGAGTTCATCAATATATGAGCATTTCCTAGGCTACAATAATAAATGTACATTTAACGGTACATATTCATCTGAACAGATTTATCAATCAATAATATATACACGTTTTTACCTGCCATATTCATCTGAGCAAGTTTCTCAATAATATGTAAGCAACTGAAAATTGATAAAATATCTGTACTACGATTTTTCAAGATTATCTAAACATGTGGAAATATAATAAATATCTGCACAAGGGTTTTCAATTACTTGTAAACAGATTGTGGTGCATAAATATCTGTACTGACGTATTCCAATTTATGTGAACAATTAGAAGCTGGTAAATATCTGTACAAACAAAACATTTCAGCTTTTCAGTAGAAATAAATAAATTAGTCAATGAATACGTAGTATGGAGTATTTGTTATTTTGGAAGATACATTTTTAGAGGTATATTTATCTATTTAATTCTTTTTTTAAAGAATGTTATTTAGGAGGTTTTGAAATAGGTTGTAAGAAAGTTAAGATGAGGAGATTATTACAAATAGTATCCCACGCAGGCGAAGCTACAGGCACAACACAGGCAGGCAGCCTGCCCCACGCCCGTATTTACGTCGAGTTAATCATTATCTGAGCAAAGATTGAACCAAAAATATCTGAACAAGACCCTATTGTCAGAAGCATAAGAACTAGATCAGATCTTAAATATATATATATATATATATATATATGTATATATATATATATATTAAAGCATGAAACATTATAGCTTTTACGATGTTTTTTTGGAGAAAAAGGAAAAACAAATTTGCTACGTAATAACACCCTGTTAATGTGATTACTAAATGAAAACTCATTGAACAGATTCTAGTAGCTCTTTTACGTACCACTTATCTGTAACTGGCCACTTCACGTCGATAAATCCCATCCTAATGACATCTGCAGTTTTCCCGCCGAATCGTTACGACATTTACGACAAACTATTGTTGACATGACAGATAGTGTTATTGTGACATGTGATAATGCACATGATGATTTTATTTAGACGAAATTATAATTAATTTTTTTGTTCGGTAAATGAAATCAAAAAAGTTATATGAAAAGATTTCTTAATTTCTATTTAAAGTTAATTATTTTAATGTAAAGTATAATGTGTTAAAATATCTGCAACTAATAAATTAGGAAATTATATATATATATGGCAACATGGAGAAACTACAGCAAGAGGATCATTTAATCTTGGGGGGCAGGGCACAATAAGACTTAAGTTCATTCTCAATATCATTCAATTTGAACGTGTAGTTTAAGTTCCTTAGTTTTGTCAGTGATTCACTGACTGACTAGCTCCAAATTTTAAACATAGTTACTTTTTAGCCTATCACCTAAACCAATATTCATACGATTTCGGCATAGTGACGAAAGGTTGTGGTCACTGTGCTAGGTAGATGGTTCTTGGCACAGCCACACTTTCATCGAGTTTAATCGAATGACCAGAATAATACAAAATAAATGTGCTCAAATTGTGGCTACAGTCTACACTTCTATAGCACATCAAATGTAACAGTGTTATGGCAAAAACCGCTGCAATTACAAAAAATCGGTCAAGTGCGAGTCAGACTCGCGCACCGAGGGTTTCGTACAAACTCGTTAGTAGATAAGTGATAGTTCAAGAAGAACTGAATGGCGATTAGTTTAGTAGGAGCAAATAAGTATGAGTTTTGATTTTTACAAATTAAAATAAACGGTGCAAATTAGGAAAACCGTTTTACTTTTCCTGTAATGTTTAGGGTAATAATAATAATCAGTAATTATTACAGATTTTTCTGCTCACTTCGTAGATAATAGTGGGGAATTGTATTTTTCTAACTTTTTTTGTCATAAATAAAAAACTACACGCTGAAGAAAAAAAATAAAAACGGTTTTAGAATCTACCTATACACATCGTACGTATCGTATATACGGACGTCGCAGTGAATGGGTTAAGCCCTTTCATTTGATATCCCACTCGATATAATAGCTTTTGAATATATATAACTTTTGATTTTCGACATAACATTTCAGTCCCCTTTAAAAAAAAAGGTTTTGGTTTTGTCCAATAGGCTCGGGTTAGCAATTTTTAACACTATTCCAAATATCAAGTCGATAGCATCAGTATATCCTGAGATATCTTGCTGTGACAGACGGACAGACTGAAAGAGTCGCACCATAAGGGTTCTTTTTTATCATTTTACCAATATATTTATTTTGACCATCAAACTCACCTCGATATCAGCGTATTCGAGCCAGGAACCATCTATCTACCTAGCACGACCCAACCTTAACAAACCTTTAGTGTCACACTGCCGAAACTGTATGAGTAATTATTTTTTGATTACAAGTAGGGATGTAACGATACCGATACCGATATATCGGCCGATATATCGGTATCGCCGATATATCGGTATCGCCGATATTATACAACCGATATTTGAAGAATTTGCTGTATGAAAAAAATCTGCAAAAAGTAATTTCAATTTCTGACTTAATTTATGTTTTGGTCTATTCTATTACCTTGTGCAATGATAATTACTATGTTAATTAAATCTTTGGTTCTTAATAAAAAAAAAGAATTTTGAGTTGACAATTTATTATTTTTACTTTACACTTTCAAGGTTGACTCTCTGGTAAATATAACCAGTAGTCATTGCCATTAGTTATAATAACGACATAAAAATATCTGAAATTCATACTTCATTATTTAGCTAAGATATCGGTATCGGTATCGGTATCGCCGATATTAACTACTATATATCGGTATCGTATCGGCAAAACTCTGTATCGTTACATCCCTAATTACAAGTACCTAAAAGTACATTTTTTTTCATGAATTTGTATCTCATTCTTTTGCGTCGGCTGAACTCCGCGAACCATTGAGGGACATTTTTTTTTTACTGAAAAGAGGTAAAATTATTTTATGTACGGTACAAAATAGGACAATTTCAGTACATTTATTTTCACTATCAAACTAACCTCAATGTCAGTGTGGTCGTGCCAGGTAGCATCTACCTAGCACGACCCCCACCTTTTGTGTCACACTGCCGAAACCGTATGAGTTATTACTTTTTAATGAAGAGTACATAAAAGTACATTTTTTTTCGTGAATTTGTACCGCTTTCTTTTCCGTCGGCTGTACTCCGCGAACCAGAGGTATTTTTTTTTAAATTGGGAAGCGGTACATTTTATTCTCGGTACAAAATAGTACAATTTCAGTACATTTCGACTATCAAACTAACCTCGATCTCAGTGTGGTCGTGCCAGGTAGCATCTACCTAGCACGACCACAACCTCTATCTCACAACTCCGAAACCGTACGAGTACAAATTTTTTAATGATTAGTACAAAAAAGTACATATTTTTTTTCGTGAATATGTACCGCAAAAGAAATAACAAAATCGTCCGTGGTCGTGCTGTATAGTATCACACAAGAATCAGGCGAAATAATTTTGCCCATACAGATAAGATAATTATCGATATTATTTTATCAATATAATTTTGCTCCATACTTAGAACTATTACCATTATGGTACCAATTATGGTAGCAGAAATTGTTTATGCTGAACTGACAATTCGTATTGTGTTCAATATGAATGGATTCTGTCGGGAGAACTAAATTAAACTCGTTATTAAAATGCTTACGACGACAATCACACCAAAAAGTCCCTAGTATAATAGTTTTCGAATAGGCTGAAATAAAAACAGTGGTTGTTTTAATGCTGTTTTAATTCATATAAAAATACAATTATAATTATCAATATACATAATCGCATTCTTTGCCGTAGGCCATCATTAATAAAACTAACTGCAAACGATCGTAACCTTTAAGTACAACATTACGTCAACGTGGAGGCACAAGTCAGTCAGAGCCAACACAATAAGCTCAAAACCTTAAAGATTTCATACAACACTAAAATATAGAGAAACGAGTAACTAAGGGTTCCGTACCAAGGCATAAAGATCAGACTTGTTATTTCTGTAAGAAATTGAGGAATGTTTTTTAGTTTTTTTTTTTCAAAGTTTAAACTTGTGAAGGTACAGAACCCGGTGTAAACATTTACAAATTACAAATACGTTTTTGGCCAATAATGTTAAAATTATCAAAATTTTGTGACAAGATATTACCTAATAGAGAGAGTTGGCTAGCAAAATTCTGCTTCAACAAAAGCTTGAAATGCACTGGTTAAATATAAAATAATCTCCTAAAATAATACTAGTACCGAAAGTTACATGTCCATTAAATAGAATTGCATTCTGCGAGGATTAAACAAGAACCAATGCAACACTGGCTTACTTTTAAGCAAAAACGCTAAGAAAACTAGCATGGGACCAGAGCAACTCCAATGGCCAACAAAACAACCGAAAAACGTAGCTTTTCGTAACAAAGGCACGTTTTAAAGACAAATACGCTAATTAGAAAACTCAGTTTTATGACTGGTCCCAGCGAGAATATGTTAACGCCACGAAACCAAGTTTGGGGTGTCCAGTTTTACCAGAGCCCTGAAGAGAAACCGCCAGGGGGAACGCGTACGCGCTTCGGAGCTTCGGGAGCCGCCTTTACGGGTTCTGGCTTGGCTGGTTCGGGAGCCGGCGCTGCAGTCTTGGGTTCTGGAGCGGCTTCAGGAGTGGGAGCTGGTGCTGGTGCTGGCGCTTCCTGGCCGTTCTGGGTCGGAGCAATGGCATCCGGTTGCTGCCGGTGTTCACCGAGAGCTGGAAAAATAATTCCAAAATAAGGATTAAGGACAATGTTTAATTGACATTGCTGATCACAGCCGAAAATAAATAGAAAGTAATGAATGTTCCGACAGCTATCATATTGTACATAGCATAATAGGAATTGGCCACAATCTTGGATATATTGACTTATTAACACATGAATACTGGATACTTGTTTCATTTAGGTCAGAAGGCTCAAAAGCCCATGTGGGGCCAAGTGGCCTAGCGACGTAAATCGGCGCCCAGGGCACGCATCCAAACTGCGCCCCTATGTTTCTTGGTGACACCCTGCGCGGATAATCCATGTGAAATTGTGGTGGGGGAGGGGGTTGCATTCAAGACTTTAGATAGATAGATAGATCATTTATTTCACGACAAAAAAAACAGTATAAATTTGTACAGACAAAATTATAAGTATTCACGCCATGATCGTCAAAAACAAAATAAAATAAAAAATGAGGATAAATGTAACAATGTCAAAGGATTTAAAAAATAGAAGTAACAGTAACAGTTTAATTTTTTTATTTCGCCACGTTTGCGAATTCGAATTGATTTTTTTTTCATAAGTAGTAAATTTCGTTTCCCTGCCGGCACCCTCGCTACGCTACTGGTGGGGCCTCAATATGAGTGATATGTTGGTGACTGACGGCTAACCGCTACAAGAGAACAGACAGGTACTCCGTTTAAAACACAGGTTTTATAGTTTGCATAATTTCATTATACATTTTACCTTGATGGGTTTGTCTACGTTTTTCCTTGTCATTAGTACCCAAAATGTCACCCAATATAATTTTATGTTACGAAATAATTAAATGAATACTTACAAGTTGCAGAAGCGGCGGCAAGATTAAGACGGCGACCGCGCGGTGGCTCCGGGTCCCCTCCAAAGATATCGGTGTGACCGCCGCCCGGGGGGCGCAGCACTCTGCTGGATAGACGCGGGTCTCCGCCAAGGCCAACATTGAACGATGTGGAAGTCATTATGATTTTTTTATGTATGTATCTGAAATGATAAAAATCTCCTTAAATAAAGGTAGGTAGGTACATTTTAGCCAACCCATTAAAGCGGAATAAAATGGAGTAGAAAGCGGGTAGATCGATCCAAAGCAAGTAATATTAGAACTTTTCACAACAAGACAAAATGTTGTATCCTCAGAAGTAATCTTTTTCCCATCTAACTCGTCCGTTGTACGATTGTTAAAACTACCTATCAAAATTTTGATTTATTGGTATAATGAGAAATAATCTGAATTCTGAATAGGGCCTAGTTTCAGTACTTCGGTGATTTTAGTCCAGTTCATATATATTAGTTCGAATATATTTGAACCGGACTAAAATCACCGAACTACTGAAACTAAGTCATGAATAGATAGATGGCCACAACATATCACTGCCAAGCATTATTAGTCCTGAAACTAGAAAGTTAATGTCGCTCCTTTCTCGCCGCAAGCAACCACCTACGCATCGCTATTTCTCATAATACAGAACCTTACGCAAAGCGATCCGATTACGTCAGTATACTAGAATATTAAGGCTTTATAATACAAAGTATGCCTAAAATGTGGACGTCCGGCAAAATTAATATTTTATGGAGTCTTCTTCTGTCGTTTCGCTCTTGGCAGAGCGGTCGTGGTCACACTGAGGCGTCCACATCGGTGATTATGGAGAGTACACTTCAGAAAATATTAATTTAGCCGTATCTATACGATAATGAACCTCACCGAAGTTGACGAACATCACATCGCTCCTATAAAAGATCGACCAGCGAGAGTTAAACAAGACATGTCTTGGTATTAACAGACTTGATTTACATAAAAAAAAAGAACAAGCAAGGAAACAAGCTAACTACGAAGTCACAATCAAATTGATCCACAGTGCCAGAGAAAGAGCAGGACAAGGGTTAATAATATACCAGATACTAAATACAGATTTACCATTGAAGGTCTTGACACTGATTCTGAAACCTTAAAACGGAAAAGAAAAAGAAAATGAATCTTAAAGGGTAGGTCAAATAGGAAAAGTTAACGCAATGGAAAAATCTAAGAATTCTCTGAAGTCGTTAAAATGGTACAATCCAATCCAGTAATGTATAAAAGTACAGGAAATGTTACATTTAAGGTAATAAAAGGTTTAATGACGCGCCGTCACGGTCGAGATCTAGTTTATGACAATACGACACGAAGCCGTAAAACTGTTTAATCTAATCTTGTATCTTGTAATCCAGTTTCATTTGGATGTTGTTTACACAAGCTGGCTGAGAAGCGATCACAGATTAGGGCAATTTGCGCTATGGCCGTACAAATCTGCTAAGGATGCACTGTTTTAAAAGTATCTCGCGATATTCTTACAGATCGCAACATAGCGACTTCTGTGCGGACTGGCAAGGATGGCTGATTCCAGCTCCATTAAGCATGATGAATTGATGATTAAAAAAACTGTTTGGTCCGTCAGATAGATTATTAAAAAACAGTACACGTATTATTTCCTTTTTTTGACAAACGATAAATTACGACGATACAGTACTTTGAAGTTTCGTTTGACGTCATAATATGACCCCTGAAAGTGTAATTACCAAACTTTGCACCTTGCGTGTCGCATTATGGTATAATCACATATCGATTTGTTATATTTTTGTCTCTCTTACGGTGGCCAAATTAAATCGACCCACAAAATGGTTGGGAGCAAGGACCTTACCCCCGGCCCCCACCCAGTCCGATCCACTCAGGGTGGTCCGGCTAGCGACCTAGTTCGACCCCAGGGAGCGCCACGGCCGACCACCGGGTCCGATTACCGCTATGCCCAATAAGGGTCGCGATTCGCGAGTTAGCCAGGCGTCAATTGGCGAGGCTCCGTGCGGCTATTTATTTTAAGGTCCGTGGTTGGGAGGTAATAAGCTTGTATTTAAGGTTCGACTGACTACTAGGTATGACACCTATGTTAAAGGATAATGTATAAAGTTAACTCTAATGTTATCAATAAACAGCTGGAGTGAATTACAAATGTCAAATTCATTTATATGGATGTTATTTCAAAAAAGTACACATGGGAACAAGTGTATGGTCATATTTACCTAAGTGTCCTTTTGGTGAAAAGTATTTCCATGAGTGGTATAATATGGGTGTATGTATAAAGGCAAGATATAAAAACGGTAATTAGGGCCGATACAGACGGACTGCAACCCAACTGCAACTCCCTACGATTTGTATGGGAACTGCATCACAACTGCACGCCGACTGCGCAGTCGGCGTGCAGTTGTGATGCAGTTCCCATAAACTTTCCCAGGTCCAATGAAATCCCTTATACTCGTAAATGTAAACGTAAGTAACCAGAGAAAGCATTTTCCAGTTTCCCAGATTACAGTGATTGTTTGGTTATGACCTGTAAAATAAGAAAAGCCAGTCTATTGTCTATGGATAAGTAGGGCAATGAATAGCGTGCGCAAGCACATTGCAATATTAAATATTCATGATACATACATCAGATTCTTTTGTTTTATTTTCTTTGCTATATGTGGTGGGTGATCTATTTAATTGATCTTGTTTTTGTATTTCGAAGAATTTCTTGACGTTTAGCTGCATTGTCATCCAGTTGCAAGCATCGAATTGAAAACACTCCAATTGACTATTTGTATCCTTATTGCAATGAGAGTCTACTAATGATAATTGAAACTTCGTCGTTTTTACGTATGTGTAGTGTATGTCATGAAATGAGCAATGATTTATCAGGTATTTGATCACGCATGACTTGGGATAATGACGCCCGGCCACACACAAATGACAAATTAGCACCTTAAATGCATCAACACAATACCGGTCCGTATCATGGTTACTTAAGTATACGAGGACATTACTAGAAAATAGTATTTCTTTTTTCTGAAACTTGCATTAAATAAAACCTTCTCACGCACTGGCACGACTTGCACGTGTTAGAAAGGGTCTAAGCATTTTTGATAGATACTTTTATGCACAGGGGTTTCCAAAGTGGGGGGCGCGACCACATTTTAAGGGGGGCGCGGGGCCTCGGGAAATTTGAAGTAGTGGCAGTACCGGGAATTGCCGGTGCTGCCATATTAAAATTTCCCGGAACTGCACGCCCTAGTTTCCTTGCAACGAAGCGAAGGGGGGCGTGGGAACTTCATTTTAGACCTATAAAAAAACAAGTACTCGTTATTAGCAAAGGTACCTACTCTGTAAGAACACGTACTAATCAAATAACGACACTACTTCGTAAATTCATTGGTTTCGGCTCTTGGGAACACGGGCCATGTGGCCTATTTAATGTTGCTACACATGATTGAAAGGGCGTATATCTCATTTAATCCTGATATAGACGTCTGCCTTCTGTAAATCGTATACTATAGATACAGCAATGCCTACCGGTTTTGGGGAACGACATCTGCTAAGAATGGCGAAACTATGTATGCGACTACCAGTAGCGTGGCGTCCAAAAAACTGTATTCCTACCGGCTTGCCTAATAGCAGGCATCTTATTAGACAGCTCTTAAGGAAAATGTACGCCATATCTACACCGGCTTGCCCAAGAATATCTTTTACGCCACGCCACTGGTGACTACATAGTTTGTATTAGCATAAATTAAGACATCGCCATAGAAAGCTCATTATCATGATAATCGTACCGCCATATCCCGAAGAACAATTGCATTGTATTATTTGACAATGCAGAATATATTTTTGTTGGTTAATAAAATAAGTATAAGAATTCTTTCCAAAAGGAAGACTGGAAATAATTATGTCAAATATCTGTCGCTCAATTCTGTTGGCGATGCCAGATCTATATGATCGAGGATTAGGTTCTTTTCCTTGTTTACTAAATACGATCATAAGTCATAGCCAATAGAGGTTTCTTCCACTGCAATTACATAGTGGACAACGGAAACTCATACAATGAAGCATTCGTCGCTGCTATTTAGTTTTATAAAAAAAATACTGGGAATGGAGAGGACCGTCAGCTAAAATTCCCACGGTATGTTATTATCATCTGTGACAATCTCTAATAAAACAAGACTCCATTAACTTTTGCTAATCTCTTCGTAAGATTAATTTTCGCAAACAAACACGTAGCAAAATCATTTGACTCACTGGTTCGAGCAAAGTCACTTTTCCCATTACACTGTGACTAATTCAGAGCGACGTAAAAACTATCGACAATTCTGTTTTTATTACGCTTTGTGACTAAGACGATAAGGTTTATTATTGTTCAATAGGCTTAACGATTTGCAAATAAAGATATTCGATCCTTGCCGGTCCAGTCAAGCGGAGTTAGTGTGCATTATATTGCTTGTCACATTGTGAAAACGGACGGATTTTCTAGGAAATACTGAGGTACTTAGATGGAAGTTAAGCAAAGAAAAAAAGAGCGAGTTCAATAGTGTATTACATCCCTTATAATTAGTTAAGTAGTTTCTGTGTACTCCACTATTAATTATTTTTAAGATTCCGTACCAAAATGACGACCGCTTTAGCTTAGTTGGTAGTGACCCTGCCTACGAAGCAGGAGGTGGGTTCGAATCCCGGTAAGGGCATTTATTTGTGTGATGAGCACGAATATTTATTCCTGAGTCATGGATGTTTTCTATGTATTTAAGTATTTGTATCTATTAAATATATCGTCGCCTAGTATCCATAACACAAGCCTTATTGAGCTTACTATGGGGCTAATTCGATTTGTGTAAGATTGTCCGCTAATATTTATTTATTTAAAATGGTAAAAAAGGAACCCTTATGGTGCGACTCTGTCTGTCTGTCCGTCTGTCACAGCAAGATATCTCAGGATCTACTGATGCTATATCGACTTGAAATTTGGAATAGTGTTAAAAAGCGCTAACCCCTATAATCTATAATATATAAGCGCCGAGCCTATTGGACAGAAAAAAAATCTTTTATCTTTTTTTACTTTTTTTTAAAGGGGACCGAAATGGGATGTCGAAAATCTAAAGTAGAACTATTATATCGAGTGGGATATCCGGATATCAAATGAAAGGTCTTAATGTGTAGATTCTAAAACCGTTTTTTTTTTCTTAGACATGTAGTTTTTGATTTAAACTTAACGTTAAAAAAGTACCTCCTCCGAAGTAAAAAAAAATCACATAAAAAAAAAACAAATGCACAGAAAAATCTGTAATAATTACCGATTATTAATAGCATCCTAAATATTACAGGAAAAATAAAACTGTTTTCCTAACTTGCCGCATTTTTTTAGAAATTCGCAAAAAACGTAAGACAAACTTATTTGCTCCTACCAAGGACTATTAAAACTTGAGGACTGTCATTCTCCATACAAAAATCTGTTCCCCGATATTTACAACGCCATCTATGTATAGGCTTGGTATAAGAATTATATTATTTACAATTATTCAACTTCGGACTTCCGACTCGCAGTTAACCGGCTTTTTTTGTTAATTTTGCATCAACTCTCTACTAAGTACCCAAAGTTTGTCTCCAGACAAACAGAGTACCTATCGTATCTTATCGTTCTTTAGCCATAAGACCACTTATTGTTTACCATTGTTTTGTTTTTAAATAGGTTTGCATTGTAATTTTCTTTTTGTGTGCAATAATTGCTGCTGCCACAAATTTGTCAACCAGACGGGCATGCCGTTTCAACTCTCTAAAACTGTTATGATCTAGGTAACATTACAGTCAGATCCATGATAGGTACCTACCTACGAGCTTTGATTAGTACACTTTTCACTCTTAAATCATGTAAAATAAACATCACTTTTTCCAAATTTATAAGAGCAATCTAGCTTCTCAGCTTTTTCTATAGGATTTACTAACACTAAAAAAACTAAAGATTTATAAAAAACTGACAGGGAAAAGCTTGTTTTCGTAATTTTATTCCATTTATTATCAGGAAAGTGGTACCTAAGGTTATGATAGATCTATATAATGACTCATTTATGGAATGGAATGCATACTGTCCACATAAGTCCAACCACAAGGTAATGCATACCGTAAGGAAATACATTGGAATAATAATGCTCAATCTGTTTGCTAATATGGGCAACCTTACATACCTACGTATAGACTATTGAGCTGGCTGGCTACCCGACCATGATATAGATAGACAATCAATTGTCTGTACAAGGGTTAAGGCAGATTTCTCCTTAAAAGAACTGATTAAATCTATTTTATAGCTCAATTAGGTAGAGTTACAACAGAATAACTTAAGTAACAACGACTGGCAAGCAAATTAAACCCACACACCCACATTGGTGGTAAATGCAACCGATTACTTGAGATTGCAGGGAAATATGTGTGTAAATAAAATGTGCAAGTAACAACTAAATTTGGAATTATAGTATAATTTTAAGTAGTTATTCCTACTACAACAACTCCCAGTTTTCCATTAGTTTATTATACCCAAAGGAAAGAAGGAAGCAATCTAAAAGCACTAATTTTTCATATACATAATTCCGAAAAAATCAAACATCTCCCTTAATAATTTGTAGTATGTATGCAATTTGGGCAAACCCCATTGAAATTATGGGAAAACCCAGACACCCCTTGTTGATGTACTGGACTATAAATAATTAATTGAAGTGCTACTGAATGACACTTGTTACTTACTTCTTTAATATAGCTGTCTATAAATAAAATTAATGAAGTAAACTTTGAAATTTAGTAATGCAGATAATTTTTTGAAAAAGAAGTAGTGTTGGTTTTAATGCATACTGTATACCAGAAAGCCATAACCATGTGGAATCTTTTGATATATCAATAGCAAGTTAGTATTGCAAAGCCTTGACAAATCAGACATTTATCCCTACATTCCAACTATAAGAATTTTTAAAGTAGGTACCTACCAGCATAATATTCCACATAGATCATACCACAAACAAGGCTTCAAATTAATGATGTGTCACTTCTCACTTATGAATGTTCTCAAGTGTAATAGAGAATTTTAAGGAATACAATGAGAGTATTTCACTTTATTGCACTCAAAATACAGAATAAAAAACAATTACAAGAAGATTATGAGCAAATAGGCTTCATGAAGTAAACAGAAGGCAGTCTAATCAATAAACTGATGCAGGGAATTTTCCTTGGCATGGTACCTACATCTCTAGGCCCAATGCATAACAGGCAAAAACTTAGCAACCTTGTACAGTCATCTCAAATAAAACCCAAATCATTCTATGGGCTTTAATGCAATGCTGTTTCAACAAATATTACACAATTTCTTATTTTTGTAAAACGTGAAAGATCTTGTGTATTCATGGAAAAAAGTGATATTCTATCAACTAGTGTAATATTACATAAAATGAGTTTAATGTTATCAGATTAAGCCGAAGAGAGATCCTTAATTCAACTTTCAATATCCATTTACCTATCTCCTTTATCCATCACTTGAGCGAGTTTTCAACAAATCCATTGTAAGCCACTAGCATTCATATCTCATATATTAAAAGATAACAAGTGAATGTTTCACATAACATTTAATAATTTGTTATTAAATTCTTGGAGGACAGTCATAACACTATGTTGTAAGGATAACCAGTTTTAACATATAATTTAAACGTTTTGATATTTTAGTAGAATTAGATGTGGATTTATGCTATTCAATAAATATGTGACTGATCTCTAAAGTACGTATACGTATTTAAGTGGAACACAGTACTACTGACCACATTTTTATCGTATGATAACGCGTAGATTGTTTATTAAAACCGCCAACAATGTATTAATTTTATTCGAAATAAACCAAGTATGTATGTATATCGATACCTTTAGACTCAAAGGGCGTAAACGCCATCAGAACCTGCGGAGTTTACGCCCTTTGAGTCTAAAGGTATCGATATAAGGAAATCGTTATCAACGCGAATGTGTCATGTCATGACGGGCCGCACAACAAAATATAGAGTTCGTGTGCTAGAAAAGAACATAATGGTGAAAGTCGGCAATTATAATGTAATTTTATACACATAACTGTAGTTCATCAATCTATCAAGAGGCGGCCGGTCATGCGGGACTACTAACGGTGCCTTCTTTGTTCGACCGCGCCATGCTTTGCGGTCCGTTACGAGCAGAAGTTACCAGAAAACTCGTATACCAACAGCCTTACAGGATAAATTTAGCAAATAACCCATATACCCATACCGGGCAGGTCGAAGATAATCCTCCTACACTACAACATCAAAGCACATTGACCTTTACGAAATCTTGAAAAATAACGGACTAATATCGAACGTTATCCGCAAATGGCTAGCGAAATGTGAAAAGTAATGAAATTACTCACCTAGATCTACAACTCTTCAGATCGGATCACCCCAAAAACGGATTAAAAAGTAATGCTGCACAGAATTATAAGAAAGAAAAGCTTTTTTAACGATTTTTATCAATGCAAAGATTACTCACCACCACCCAGTTTCGTTCTTTTTGAAGGAATGCGTTTTATGCGTTAGTAAGAAAGAGAGAGATAAACGGCGTACAAAAATGTTGCAAGCATTAGTATATGAAATACTACCATTTTACAAGCTTTGATTTGGTTTCATTACGGACAAATTAGGGTTTGTGCATTAATCACGCGAGGCTCTAAAGGGATGAGATAATATCATGAGTATTGTTTCATAGGCCTCGAGAAAATAAAAAATAAAATTGAATGTATATTATGTGAAATGTATAATATATATTTCTTTTGTGTGACTAAAACACAATAGTTTTAGTGGGATCGTAAGGTACATTTTATTCTGCAATTGCAATAAATTATAACGCAATTGTATTGAATTCCGCATTAGCCCATACATGGCGTAATTGGTTTCAAGTAATTTTTTTTCACAGATTATAAACATTTTTATGAAAGCAATGGAATTATGATCCAGATTTCCTGCGGCTATTCTTTTCGAAATAGCAAAGAACAATCTTATGCACCAAAAAACGGCTAAACATAAGGTTAACTACATTTTTTTAAATTTCTTGGTTTTCGATTCATTTTGCATTCCTTATTCAGGAAATCGTCAATTTTAACGATACATAGTGAATAACTGTGCGCAATATGTAATATTGCGCAATACTATTGTAGTTAAGTAGGCAACGTGTAGGGCTTCTAATCCTGGGATTATTTGTATGGCCAATACCGGGATCTCGGTCTTGATCATACAAATAATTCTGGGATTGGAAGCCAACATGACAATTGTTAGAGTCTGTGCGGAAAGAGAATAGGATTTAGGTTGGGGGGCGCTGTAATGCTTTTCTACCGTAGCACAGTGTTTCGCTTGTGACCAGACATTTGTAACGAATATCTAATATCAATGTAGTAAGTTGTAATAACACAAATTGCAAAAGAAACCCCATGTCAATTTCTGTGCGTTTTTCAGAAAAACTATGCTACTTCGGAGGCTGTATGAAATTGGAAAAATACGTTTTTTTCTCTGTATATCAAAATTAAAGGCTCGCACTTGATCGGATAATTTCGCAGATCCATACACTACATGACCGATTTTTTTATGACAAATAGATTATAAGGTCAGCTACCATTTGTGAAAAAAATTGTAAGCGGAAACTACGAAAATAAAAAATAAAAACTAAAATGAAATTTTTCATGAAGATTTGTGTTCCTACTCATAATTCATATCTGTCGTAAAGCTTAAACAATACATAATTGTACGTGTCAAAATGTGGTTACAACTTGTTGCCTTTAATTTTGATATACAGAGAAAAAAACGTATTTTTCCGATTTCATACAGCCTCCGAAGTAGCAACTTTGACATAGTTTTTCTCCAAAACACACAGTAATTGACATGGGATTTCTTTTGCAATTTGTGTTATTACAATACAACTTACTACATTGATATTCGATATTCGTTACAAATGTCTGGTCACAAGCGATCTTAAAACACTGTGCGTATGTGCCGTATTTTCTGATCTGTGGCCATACTGGTTAGGTTAGTTCCGTTTGTCGCCACGCCTATTCTCTTTCCGCACAGACTCTAAGACTGTGTTTGCATTGCATGTCGTACTCTTAACTAGAGTTTTACTCGAAATAGTGTGACTTCATTTGAACCTGAATTATTTATAAGTCACCGTATTCATTATAATATTTAATAATATTTATTTATTTCAAAAAACATCTTACAAAGATTTCCTTAAAAAGTAGAAGTTCCACTTCCTAAATAGGCTAACACCTGTACTTTAGGGTAAGCATCGCTCCTCCCCGTGAAAAAGCTTGATGTTTAAAAATACAGTTGAGTCTTGCAAACTTACATTACAACTAAAAAGATTATATACTAGTAACACTAAGTGTCTTCGTATGTGTGTGTGTGTGTGTGTGTGCGTGTGTGTGTGTGTGTGTGTGTGTGTGTGTGTGTGTGTGTTTTGTTTTCGTGTTTGTGTGTGACATTTTATCTTAGGCAATTACTTTTAGGACATCTTCCGTCTCGTCGTAGTTTTTATTTAGTAGCCAATTAGTTAACTTCTTCTTACACTCATTTTTGGTCAAAGGATAAACATTTAGAATTTTATTTATTTTATTATACACGTATGGTCCGGTAAAGGCAAGGTACTTTTTGATAAAGCTGGTTTTAAATTTGATTGCTCTGTTGTGTATTCATTCATTCATAAATAGAGTAATTTTAAGACAAATCGAGTCACTCAGTTTTCCACGCAAATGAAAACAGGGAATCGAATCGAAAGAGGAATCGAATTTAACGACATCAAATTTGGTTGAAATGTGTTTAATCTTATAGCTTAATATAATTTGTCTCCGCAAGCCAAAATGATCAGTCTAAGACGACACAAATATATTTTATTAATTAAAGCTATAGTTTCTAATAATGGTCTCTTCGGCCGGTTGCATGTTTCTTGAAACTTCTCATAGTTCTCATGTTGTTTCTGTGAGGCAGAGAACACACGGAGCGGTGCGGCGCCGCCTGCGGCGGCGGCACGCGGACTGCTCCACCGCGCGCTTTACACAGACAGCGGAGAATCGAAACACGGCTCCGCGCAGAGGAACGCACCGTACCTATGCCCGGTCTCAACGGATTACCTACATCTTAGGTTAGTGATACAAAATTTCAATCCGCTCAACCGCGTGCCGCCGCGGTAGCCGGCACCGCGCCGCTCTGTGTGTCTGCCGCCCGGTCTGACACACAACACGTCTCTGTGTGTGTGTGTGTCAGAAACAAGAAGTTCACAATTTGCCAAAATCATATTTTATGTATGTTCAGTCACTATGAGAACAGATTTTGATACTATGATTCGATGGAAGTGGTGATGGTGACCCATGATTTTGATACAAATAATGACCATAAGGAATGACGGAATTTTTCAAGTTTTAAGATCAGGGTGATTTTGATATTACTGTACACATTTTTTCTAGTGATATTTAGTTCACTAGAGGACTTTATTCTCAATAAAAAAATTTAAAACATTTTTTTTTTATTTACGGAGCACTCGAGAATATTCACGATTGGATATTTTTTTTGTAACAATGTTCTTCCGACTTCCGGCCTAAATTAATTTTCTACTACAATAGAAGAAACTAAATTATGGTAGCCCTGAAGTCAAACCGAAAAAAACTGGATTACTCTGGATTATTGTTGGGAGTTTTGTTTCACAGATTAAGGTACAATTTTAAGAAAAGTATTAATATTTTTATATAAGAAAATTAATCACTTTTATAGAGAATAACATAAGTCTAGTGTATGGTCTCTAGTGTCATGAACAGTGCTTGAAAATTTTCTTAATTGTATTATCTGTGGACAGTCTGCATTGGAGATGCTATCACTTGTCAGATTTTAATTAGTATACTGCTAATGCCACAACTTAATATTATCTTTAGACATGTTTTAGATTCTTTTCAAATATACTTAATTGCAAAGCATTACGGTATATTTTAATATACAAGAACTATCAATGACAATACCTAAGTAAACGTACTTCTCGCATTGGTATTTTTAGTTTCGTTTCGTTCGTTCGTTTCGTATTGTTGTTTGACGAGAAGGAGAATTTTTGAATTTAATTGTGTAAATATGGAAGCTGCTGTTGAAGAAACTTTAAAAGATAATATTGAAAAAGTGCTACCGGAAAATAATGGCGAAGTAAGTTTGAACTTTTTATTTTATCTCCAATTTATAAATAGAACGCGATCGAATGTCGGTAAATTACTTTTCTATATTTACAGAAATGTTGTTCAAAGATAGCTATATTCTGTATTATTTTAGGAAATTTATGCACATTGAGAAGTTTCGGAGGCTTATGGGCACATAATTGTCATAAATTTGGGTCTAAAAACAGGTAAATCAGTTAACCTAAAACGCGTCTGGCATGATGCCAGAATAGGGAATGTTTATGATATTTCTGTTCAGAAGCACGTTCCGTGCTTTCTTCTTTTATGGTTGACGACAACCTGATGCCAACTTGTCCTGAACTCGGCATTGTGTAACCACAATGTTGCTATGGATGCCATTTGCTGCCTGTGCTTTAGATTTAATTTCGATTACTGTTGTAAACCCATTGAAGGATCGAAAATCCTTGCAACCAACGTTTTCATACATACACATACTTGGATAATTCTTGTAGTTTTGATGCGATCCCCTAAGTCCTATATCTAGTCCTATATAAGATCCCCTGAGACCAAAAATAAAGAGAGATTTGATTCATTTTAATAAAAATTGTTGCTGGACAGATCTCTCAGTGAGGCACCCAAAAAAAGAGGTGTAACCCAAAAAATATACTAAATCTACTGATGATTTTAAGCCACAGTGTTTTATTTTATTTTTAAGCCTACTATTGCAATATATTTTCTACAGAAATTGAACAAGGGTTAGGACTCCTCTTTTTTGTTTATGTAAATTTTAAGGCTGCATGGTAGGCATCTTTAAAATTTCCATGATTCTAACACTGTGAGAGTTGTTTTGCAGTCTCATAAGATTGTTAGGGTGTTAATGAAATATTTTACGGAAATTTAGTGTATTTTTCTTATTCCTCCTTGAACGCTTTTATAACCTTTCATTATGAATGATCAGGATGAAACCATATCTATTATGGGTATCACTACATAGTATAAAACAAAGTCGCTTTCTCTGTCCCTATTCCCTATATACCTATGTATGCTTAAATCTTTAAAACTACGCAACGGATTTTGATGCGGTTTTTTTTAATAGATAGAGTGATTCAAGAGGAAGGTTTATATGTATAATACATGCATTTAGTATCAGCATTGCACCCGTGCGACGCCGCTGCGGGTCGCTAGTTTAAAATAAGAGAATCTCATTGCTTTTAGCAGTAGTGGTTTTATATAAAAGTATTTAAAAATATTTCTGTCTACCCATTCTGAGACTTGTTAATACTATATTTTAGGAAGAGATTCAAACACCTCCCGCTCAGGACCCTCCAAAGAAATCAAAGAAGGAGGATCGCAACAAAAAGGATGACAAAAATGTTGAACAGTTCATGAAGTCGCTGAACTCAGTGCCTAGTCTGGAGGAGAAATTATCTCTGGTCTGCAAGAAGTATGTGCAGACTGCTGATGATAATAAGAAGCTTCAGTTTTATATCAAACAGTCTGATAAACGGTAAGTTTGCAACTTACATTTGTTGCCATCAACAAGAATTAATTCAATTTCAATTCTAAATTTATTTCTGACAAGGTCCATATTGTATTAGTAATTTACAAATAATTCTTGTTTCTATTGTTAGTAGTACAACATTACAAAAACAAATTACACTAGAACTAAATATTATGCCCTGCATATCAATTATGGTGGGGCATGCAGCCTATGTTTCTTTTGTCAGTAGTATGACATTACAAAAACAAATTACACTAGAACTAAAAATTACGCCCTTTCAACATATCAATTATGGTGGGGCACGCAGCCGCACCCAGTGCTTTAACCACGGCGAGTCCCGTAGATCGGCTAACATGATGGTGTTCTAATTGATTAATGAAAGGGTGGAAAAATTACTGATACTGGTAACTTTTTCTCTTGGCCTCTGGAGAGTTGCATTTTGATTAATTAGGCAGCTTTTTTCACTTATTGTGAAACTTGCTCAGTGTTTTCTTCAATGGGGTAACTTTGTTTACCCTTACCCTAATCTTATTTGCCATTTAAAACCAAAGCTGTTGTCAAAAGCCCATAAAGTTTGGTTAGGTTTGTTCCATATCTATATATTCTGTAAGGTTGACAGGTTTGGGCTTTTAAAGCAAATGAAAATAATGGTAAAAGATACAATAGGCTAGTTTCCTAACAGGTCAACTCAGCTTCTTTTTATGTAGTGTCACAACGCTACGATAGTATGGAGCTTCATAGATAATTTGAATAAATGACGTCACAGGGTGCTATGATCAAATTGTCTCCTTATTTTAATATCTTATCTTTTAAAAATCGTTAAAAGCAAGAAAATAAGAGAATCTGGATTTATTTGGGATCAGTTTTGGAAGCTGAATAAGATAATAAGTGTAAAATATATATTTTTTACTACAGGAAACTAGCCTATTATGGCAATTAAAATTACGGCCTACGCTACAATGTTGAACCCTCTTTGAAAGGTATTATCAATTTTTCGTTATTTGACTACCAGGTACGCAATATTGTTGAAGGAAAAAGAGCAGTTACAGCATGAGTTTAATAAGACCATCCTTGTCAAGTCCAAGCTGGAAAGCCTCTGTCGCGAGCTGCAGAAACAGAACAAGGCGATTAAGGTAAAACCTCATTGTTATCACGTCATCTTCTATGAAAAATGCATAGGTTTTCGGTTATAGGTGGGTGTATTTTCGTAAAACGTCATTTCTCTGTCATGACATATTGGCGAATACTGAGAAGATTCTGCGTTACTAGAATTGGCATGTTTGGTTACAATGTAGAATCTGTTAAGTTCTCCCATGTAACTAACGAATGCCAGTCTAGTGAGGAGGAATCTTTTAAATATTTGTGGCCAGAGAAATTAAGTCTTCGAAAATACACCCAGGTATAGGTGGGTTTGTTTTCCACATCTCAACATCTGATAATGTGTTTATTTTGCTTGATTGACAAATACATACAACAACAACAAGTTACAAGAGAAATACATGTCCCAGATCTTATTGGTGTACAACTTAACCAAGCTGGGGTATGCATGAAGTGTGGGGAATGAGGGAGGTAACTAGATGTGCTTTGTTGTACCACAACTTTACACCTCATGCATACCCCTTATCTGAGTTAAGTTGTATGCCTATATTATTACCTTTTTCTACTCCTGTACTGTTATCTGTCTTTTACTTGGTCACGAACACTAATATAAGAATATACATAATATGAGTTCAGAGAAGTCTATACTCTATTCCCCATAACAGCACTAGTGTCGTTATAGCCACTTTACGTTATTGCTAGCAACCACAGACTTCTAAATCTAGGTTAAACTTAGGTCAAGGATTAAGCGCTCAATTTTAACTTTACGGTAAAAATGCACAACTACCAACTTAACAAACAATTAAAATCCTACGGCTTTTAAGAAGAACGAAACTTTCTGAACTAAATTCATTGATGCCAACATAAAAACAAAAGTATTTTTAATATATTCACTGCGTGTCAACTTCATTTAAAAAATAAAAAGTTTACCATAGACACATACTGACAGTCATACGTCATATTTGCCTTCTTTGCAGGTTATGCCTTGTTTGTATTTTATAATAATAATAATAATAATAATAATTTATTTATTTCAGGCATCAAAGGCCCATAGATAAATACCTTACAATCTAACATACATATCATACAAAAATAAACTTAACAACTAGGTCACATTTCACTGCGATGTGGTAACGCTGTTCGGGGTTGGGCTGTTGGGGGGGGTTGTTTATATTTTAAAACCTGTCGTAGAAAAAGTATTGTATGCAACGTTGTATAATTAAGTCAAAAAACGCTCATTGCGTCTCTATTTGCGATACTCGCCGCATTCGCGGCTCGTATCGCAACTCACGCAATTCGCATTTTTTGAACCTTCTTATACAACTGTTGCATAAAATACTATAATTTAAAAAGCGGTATGGGTTTTTCTCTTTTTTGTTTTTATTTTGAAGCTTGGCTAATTTGCGACTAGGGCATGCAATACTGGTTTTACTTGTATGGGGCCAATACCGAAAAACCGGTTTTTCGGTATTGGGCCATACAAGTAAAACCGGTTTTTCGGTATTGCATGCCCTACTTGCGACCCATATTGGGCGTTGCAATGTTCGGACGAGGTGATCGGCCGTGGCGTTCCCTGGGGTTGAACCAGGTCGCTGGCCGGACCACCTTGAGTGGATCAGACTGGGTGGGGGCCGTGCCGGGGGCGCCTGAGGTCGAAGCAGGTCGCTTGTCCCGGTCCACCTTGCATTTTAGCTGATTGCTCAAAGTGAGCTGCAGACCACGGGAAGGATGCTTTTTATGGCATTTGCAGACAATGTACAGAAACATTTTACGTCTACAGTTGCTTGCAAAACTTTCCAGATTTTAATTTTTCATTGTAATGTTCCTCAGGAAGAATCACTCTTAAAAATCCGGGAAGAAGAGGAACGTCGTAAAGAGACCCAGGCTAAGTTCCAGAACACTCTTACCGAGATTACTACTCTACTGCAGCAAAATAATGAAAAAAATGCCAAGTTGCGTGACGACAATATCAGCATGAGCGAGAAATTTAAGAGTGTAGTGCAGCAGTATCAATTAAGGGAACAACAGGTAAGATCTTCAGGTTTTTGGAACGATCCATTAATTTTGTAAGGTAAAATAACAAAAAAAAACTTCACACTTATTATATTTCTTTCACACACAGTCGTTACTTCAACACTGCGTCATCCTAGTGTCGAAATCGATATGCTTTATTCTTGACTTTCAGGTAGAAAAAATGGGTAAACAAATGACCCTAGAGTCCCAATTATCAGATGCAAAGCTTCAAAAAGCGGCTTTAGAACACCAGGCTGAGAAAGAACGTCTTCTAGCTGAAATGGAACATCTGAAAGTTACAGTAGCTCAGTGCACAGCCAAAATCATGGAGCTACAAGGCACAGAGACTGCATTAAGGTAGAATATATTTTCTAGTCAGATTTGTTTAGGAACAAATATTTCTATTTTTCTTGACAGGTATTGTGAAAGGGTTAACAAGTAGTTTATTCGTGAAAACTTGGACTGAGAAAGTAAAGGATTGCTTCGAATTGCTTCAAAAGTTTTTCAGCAGTCCCCAGGTTTTTAGATTTTTGTGAGAGATTCTGTTAGCCAGCCAGGTGGTATAACACCGCTAAATTATATGGAAATGTGCCCTCAAATTATGTATTTAAAAGATGATATTTCAAAAGTATTTCTACTTATTAAGTTATTATAAAAATCGCTAACAGGCAACTAGTTTCAAGGTTATTGGGGTAAGTGCACGAAAATTGAAAAATAAGACCAACAGTTGAAATGGCTTTCATTCGTTGCCACTCAGCTTTGAGAATCTTGCGGGGTTAACGTGTAAAAATATTCGTAACCAAGTCTAAAGCTGGCAATGTAACTAGTAATGTACAGTTATAGACAATGAAGTAAATATTCTTCTTAAATTACTGGTTTTGAACGAAGAAATCGTTGTTCTTTGTACAAAACTAACGAGATTCTCTAATAAAGAACGATTGTTTATTGTACATTTCTGGTAATGTAAATCAGTAATATACAAAGAACAAGGGGTCTGAAGATAATTCAGGCATTTGGGTTTAAATCGATAATTCTATGAATTTATGTATGTAAACACTTTATTGCACATAAAATCATACAGAAACTATACAAAAATCAATCCAATCATTCTTTTATGATGAAGGTCGCAGCTTGGGGTGTACACGGATAAATACGACGAGTTCCAGAACGCATTAGTGAAGAGCAACCAAGTGTTTGGAGGGTTCAAGGAACAGATGGAAAAGGTGAGCAGTTTAGAAGATTCTGTGTGCTTATTTATTATCAGTATTTCACCACAAATTTACTGGTATCCTTTGCCATTCAGAATGTGGTAAGAGACCTGTAGATTGTACAAAAATCCAATGTCTGTTTATAACTTATCTGTTTACTGATTAATCAGTGTATGACCATCGTTAGGCAGTTTATCTCTGTCTTGGACACAGAGAAAGGGCGCCATGGTATCGCATGCTATAATAAACTCCCACTCACTCGTATTAATCACAGATGAATTATGTTTTAAGGTATAATCATCTCCCAAATGTCTATTCCAGATGTCAAAGAAAATTAAGAAGTTGGAGAAGGAATCTCTCTCATGGAAGAAACGTTGGGAGACGTCTCAGACGGCTTTGCTGGATATGTGTAGTGAGAGGCAGGCCAGTGAGGAGCGCTCCACGGCCTCTAGCCGCCAACTGCTGCATATGCAGAGCTTGTGTCGCACGCTGCAGGTTAGTCATGCCACAGAATAAGTATTAGTACTACGTACGTTCTCTAACAAATCTAGTCATTTGGGTCCGACCACCGGACGGAACGCACCGCATCCGACAGTCTATCAGGGACCGGTCAACACTTTCCCAAAGGACCCCCCTTGGAAAAAGGCCAACCAACCAACGGACCAACCGAGCAAACGGTCAACCGACTAAACGACCAACCGATCAACCAACCAAACGACCGAGCGACCGACCGACCAACCAACCAACCAACCAACAGACCAAACGGTCAACGGACCGTATATATACGTTTGTGCTTTCCTACTACTTGATAAAATTTAAGCTGTCTCGTTTTTGACGTTGGAAATATGCATAGATAAAAAAGTGCTTAGATAAGCCGATAGGGCCGTGCGGCGGCATCGCGGAGTGAGCCACTCCTGTCTCAGGACCCACTAAATCAGCGTTGCCAGACGTCCAGATTTTAGCGGGACGTCCCGATTTTTAAGTCAAAATGAATAGTCCCGTCGCGCTGCACGCGAATTATCCCCGAAAAGCGGGACTGAGCCTGTCCCGCTTTTCGGGGATAATTCGCGTGCAGCGCGCTGAGGAAGTGCGGGCGGGTGGCATAGACAAGAAGCGCGCGAGAGAGATAGTGGTGCGTCACGCAATCGGTGCGTGCGACCGCGACATCTCTTTCTCTTTCACTCTTTTTTTATTCCTATTTGTTTAGAAATTTCTATTTCGCGAAAACTTCTGATTATATACGTTTTTTTAATATATCCCGCTTTCGACGAAAGAATCCCGCTTTTTTCACTCAAAAAGGTTCAAAATCCCGAATTAGCAAAAAAAATCTGGCAACGCTGCACTAAATATAAACTCACGACCCATAGATTATGTACTATACTGATGTGAATCCCTACTGCAGGCGGAGCGCACGGTGCTGCTGGGGACACTGAAGGAGCACAACATCGAGCGACCGCCGCTGCCGACGCCGCCCGCGCCGCCCGCCCCCGCGCCGGCGCCCGCGCCTAGCAAACAGAACAACGACAAGGTAACTTGCAGAAATCGTCTTCGTACGCATATTGATTAAAAAAAAAATACTAGGGATGTAACGATACATAATTTTGCCGATACGATACCGATACCGATTATTGTTGTAAATAATGGGCGATACCGATATCTTAGCTAAATAATGAAGTATGTACTTCAGATATTTGTATGTCCTTATCATACCTAAAACTTGGCTATATTTAACAGAGAGTCAACCTTGAAAATGTAGAGTGAAAATAAATAAATTTGTCAACTCGAAATAAAATAAAAAAATATATTATGAACCAAAGATATAATTAACATAGTAATTATCATTGCACAAGGTAATAGACCAATACATAAATTAACTTAGTAATCGAAATTACTTTTTGTAGATTTTTTTTCATACAGCAAATTCTTTTCGCGCTCTTCAAATATTGGTTGTATATAATCGGCGATACCGATATATCGGTATCGTAACATTCCTAAAAATACTGAAATACTCTAAGAGATAAATTCAGTAATCATATTCCATGTTTTGGTGACGACACTTTCACGACCAGACAAAAAATTTAAGAAACCGACAGAGCCCGCTAGAGGTAGCCACCTACCGAGTTTGTGTGTGAGCCAATAATGTGCAACGCGAAATCGGCTGGCATCTGAGGAAAAGTTACGATCGCCTACTAGGCGGTTTGTTGATCATGAAAGTGTTGAAAGGTTTTATTTATTTTTAATCCTTGCGAATCAAGACAATGAAAGCGATTGAGGCTTCAAACATAAATACACACCAATAATGTAACATAAATTAAATCACAAAATTACAAGTACAATTGACATAAATAGTCCATGCGCCGCATACTTCGAATGTGAACTACAAGGGATAACTTATGTATAAATACTGAAAATTTTAAATCTCTTTAAGTGAGTAATGAATTTAGTATATAGTAAGTGTAATGAACAGTAAAACGATTTTGTGATAAATGACTTACATTTAATTTAAGGTTGACAAGATGGCTGCCAATTGCGCACAACTCCGACAGAGCCTCGTGCATCTTCAAAGTCAATTAAACACGCTCACCAACAAGAACGGCGTCAAGGAAGAACCACCCAAAGCAGACAAACCCAAAAAACAGAAGTCCAAGAAGAAAGCAGAAAAACAGTCACAAGAACCCGCAAACCCAGTAGAAGTCACAGAAGAACCAGTCAGAGACGATAACAAAGAACCCGTAGAAGAAACCAATGCAAGTGTAGCTTCAATCCACAACGACATAGATAGCTTAGAAGAAAAAATAGATGAGAAAGCAATGGAAACTCTTATCCAAGCCATTAGCAACGCTAATATAAACCTACACGATCTATCAGTTGATGAAAACAATGAACAGGTAGACATTGAAAAGGTTATAGATGGTTCATTCAATGAAACTGCGGATACATCAAATGATGAGGTGGCACATATAACCGAAGTAAAGCCTATATCGAGTGCATAAATCAAGTGCAGTGTTTGATAGACAATCTGGAAGTTATCAGTTTTGTGTAAGATTAACGAAAATCAGGTGTTCAGGTTATTTCACGTTTAGAGCATATTCTGGGTTAAATCATAATTCTAGCGTGATAAACTCATAATTGTGTCGTTCTAAGATAATATGTATCACTTTCATTGTCAATAAGGTCTTTGCAATAGGCTACTGCTATCAAGATACAATTAAAACTTGTTCGGATTGGCACGGGGCAGTTATGCATGTCTGAAAATGTCAGAATTCTTGGGTTATACGCAGCTTCTCCATGAAGACGATATCCAGCGAGTTAATTTTACACCATTTTTAAAACATATAATAAGGTAACTTAAATTACAAGTGCATAGTTGTTCAGTTGCACAATATACACAATTTAGAAACTTATTGTTCAAACGTAAGTTACAAAATGTATCATCATGTATGTAATCATTAGACACAACTGAAACAGGAATAGTTTACGCGCATAAGGTCTCGTTCGCAGAGTATCTCTTGGTCCCTTTAGCAAAACGTCCCTTTATTAAATACCCCTTTCCCAAAACGGCCCTACCGCAAAATATCTCCCGTTCTCAAAAGGTCCCTTCACATAAAATACGTCCCTTTTACAATATGTCCCGTTCGCAACACGTTCCTTTTGCAGTATTTTGCAGACAGGAAAATTTGCGAATGGGTCATTTCACAGATAGGATGTTTTGCGAAAAGGCCATTATGCAGTAGCGACGTTCAGCGAGTGGGACCTTATGCGCCCAAACCACAGGACTCTGTTTGAAAGAACATCGAATAAACTTTTATTTGCTAGAGCAAAGAAAACTTTATATCGCAAGTGTTAAGGCTAGGTTCGCACTCCGGGTTTCTTACCTTGAGAGTTGACTGTTAAAATGCTGAAGGTATTGACAAACCGAGGTAAACATTTCTTTATTCCAGCTTTAGTGGTTTTACATTATTAAAGTAGACATAAAAATAATGATCATGTTTTAGTACTTAATTTAAAGAGCTTGTATAGTTAAATCGGATAGGAGCGTAGAGGTAGTAGAACTTATTAGGAATACAACTAAGCAAAAATATGTTCTAAATACATAATATTTGATTTAAATAATCTTGTACCACAGGAGTCCCATATGAAATATTTCTAGTAACTCGATAAGTCCTGTATAAAGATTAATTTGGTATCATAAGTATGCCATTAGATTCACAAGAATTTCTCGGCGTGGTTTAGAATATGCCAATAGACTTGGGACGTATTACCATCGACAATACTTGCACTTTGGTTTAGCAGAATTCACTCTTACCCGATTTAACTGAGCCTAGTTATGTGTCAACGTGTGTCTCCACGACGCACATATTCGATTTTTGTGTGAATAGTTAGGTTATTAGTTATATACAATTCAAAGTATTTGATTCAAAAGTGCCTATAACTTCTCTAGTCAGGATGTCGGTATTCTACCATTTTGTACGGAATACATTATACACTTTGACAGCTCTTACACGAACTTTTTCTTCTTCCTCAACGTCGTCCAGTTTGTGAAGAATAAAAGGGAGTTTGTATACTACCATAGTTGCAGGACGTTCTTAAACTTAAAGCCACACTACATTTTCCTTGCTTTTGGAACTATTCAGAGAAATACAGAATGCCACTTCTACTGCGTACCGAAATGTCGATATTAGTACTTAGTAGAAAATATGGGCATCGGCAAATCGGTCTTAATATATATAATAGGCTACTTGACAGGTTTCTGAAAAGTCAATCCGATTGTTTAATGATGTCTATTGAGCACTCAGAAAGTGGTAATTTTTAATTCTTTTGTGTATTTTTTCCGAAAAAAGCAAATAAAAATGCAGTTTTAAAATTAGCCGCCAAAACGGTTTCTCGGACAATATGGCGTCTATGACGACACATGATAGTAAACCGACAAATATCAACGAGGATCGCATAACGTTCTACCTTTAAAAATAGGATTGACAGATGCTGTCGATGCTGTTTACTATGGTGTGACGTCATCGGCCAATCCAAACCATTTTCGATAAAATGGCGACAGATAAAAAATAATAAATTTTCATCCGAGTTTTATAAATAAATTATCCATTTATTTTTAGTAATATTGACGTAAATTAGTTTTAATACTTATAATTAATACATATATCCATAATTCTTCCATTATTTTTCACACTGTCAAGTAGCCTATTAATTCATTATATTGGCATCCTGTGGTAGTTTACAAATGCCCTAGAAATGGCCAATCACGGCTTTCCTTTTATTTGCGCGATAAACTTATGCAGCGGGTCTTTGACGATTATCGCTGTGGGTAAAACCTCTGTCTCTTTCGCGCTTCAGCTCTAGGTAGTGGCGGATGTTTTTTGTTACGATAAATGCGACTTTTATACTGGTACAATAAAACTATTATGTAATATCATCCCTAAATTGTGTGGTGCTCAAACTGTTCATATTCAGAACTACCAAGCATCTTAGCCGTGTGGAAATAGACTTAGTCTTTCATATTATCATCAATCGCTTTCATTTTAACTATGCAATTGTAGAAACTGGGGCCTAGACCAATCAGATTGTAGACATTTTGATTGACAGTGCTTCACAATTTTCTTACGGCGTAATATCTAAGACCAGATTTACACCTGTAAGTTTTACTTACGTAAGTAAGGACGCAGCTATACGTCAAACTAGGATAGTCAGTCTAACGTATTGTGTCTAAGGTATAGCTGCGTTCTTACTTACGTAAATAATACTTAAAGGTGTAAATCTCGCCTAATAGATGTCACATGAAGGTGCTAACTGCCTTGGCTGACATAATTACTATAATTAGTACCAAATGTTTTGGAGCCATTCATAGCCAATCATATTTGAACATGTTCTACCGCAGTTTGTATGTTTGCGGTCAAATTATAGGTGTATTTAGAGTTTTGTACATTTAGGTAAGCATGTCTATTGTTGACTGTACGTATACCACAAAGACACTATGTACCTGCGTGTTATAATCTTGTCATCGTAACATGATCCCTTACACTTAAAAGTAAAGTAATAGCGTTGCATTTTTATTAATATCTATTGAATACATACCTTCACTGACTTTGTTGCATTATTGAACACCTTGTACGATATGGCGCTTATATTACTAAACCCTTTGAAGGAAACATCGAGGAAAGGCCAAGCATAAACTACACGAACAAAATAAAAGGGAATAGAGCCGTATTGTCGTACAGGGAAGTCAAGGAGGTGACTTGGCAGAGCCAGATGGAGAGAGCTTCTTCTCTCGCTTCATTAGCTATACATTGCATGTGTCATAGGGATCATGTTCCAGTGATCCATGTTAAAATTCAAAGCATATAATGTTACAGAAATAGTTCAAAGGTGTATGAATGATGGCAAGGTGTATAATTTATTTTATTGTGCTTGTCAATTGCACCAAATTGAAACTTATGAATTTGTCAGTCCGTCTGTCCATACTGGGCCGAGTTTTTGTCTGTCTCGACGATTTCTGAGTTTTTGTAATAAAGTTAGATTTTGTAATCATTATTTTTGTGTTTTTTTTTCTCGATATATCTGGACGTTAGGCTCCCAAGCACTATTTATTACAGACGGCAAGCTTTCGTCCTCAAAGTTCCTTGCTGTAATTGGGATATATCCAAATAACTGTTTCAACTCTTTCAGAGATGACTATGCTTATACGCAACTTCAATTTATAATGAAGCTAATAATTTAGCTCATCAGAATGGAATAGAATAGAATATCGTTTATTGCATAACTGTGTCCGTGATAATACAAAGTTGATAAATTGTGAATACAAAAGTCCCAACAGCTACCCTTTGTGGGCGTTCAAGTGCTTTCAAGCCAATAGGGAGATGGTTAAATACTCGGATGGCCATTACATACGAACTCTTATTATACAATAGTACCTATGACGTACCTATAGACGCCATGATCGTTTTTTGACTTCATTATACAACGTTGCATACAGTACTTTTTCGACGACTAAAATATAAAATACAAAATTAAACATAACGCTCAAACAAGGCAAATTTGACATGACTGACAATATAATAAGTATGTGTCTATGGTAAACTTTGTTTTTAATTTTATTGTAAAGTTAGCTCTTTTTGCGACTATAAAGACACAAGTGCTTTTATGGGGAATAGAGTATAGACTTCTCTGAACTCATATTAGTCTGGGACCCAATGAGAATAAAATTCATTTCCGTGGGACTTACCTCCGCCATACGGACAACTGGTATGTACTTATTCGGCATACTTTCCTGAATATAAAAAGTGCGGTAGTCACTTCCTAGGGGTATGGAGGGGGTAGCTATGACGTAACAAAGATGGCGGCCGGGCCTATTCTATTTACGCTATGTTTAGATAACTACTGGACCGATTTACTCAAATAGGGTGTCAAATGAAAGATAATTAAATGAACATTATTTTATTCTAAGGATTCAATACTGTAAAGCTAAAACCAAATGAAATATTTTCAAAAAACTACAATTTGTAAAATCAAACTTTTTTTAACATGTGAAAAACTCGGAAACCGTTAGGATTATGGAAATTTAGATTATTATAAAAAAAATAAGTACATTTATCACCTTTTGAATAAACTTTAAATCATTAAAATCGAGCTATAAACAACGGAACTGCAGTCGTCTAAGTGAGCGTGGGTAGCGCCGAACTGACTATGGTACTTCGATTTTGGTACGAATAATCTTGTAAATAACGTAACAAAACGGGTACAATCACAGCAAAATAAAAAAGTATTATGGGTGCTTGACTAAATGTCATAGAGGTTTGCAAGACAAAGAGAGTGGTATTTGTTTTTTTTTTTCAAGATGGCGACTTCAATATGGCGGCTGATTTTCAAATTAGTCCGAGGGGGCCGAAATTCAGTATGGGAGGGTTTTTGGGGCCTACGAGTCTGAATCTGAAATCAGAATTTTTCCGTTCATACAAAAAATATTTTTTTTCATACAACTAAAAAAAAGTAAATTTTGCGAGCCCGAAGGGTGAGCTTCAGGGTACAAGGACGAGCCCCCGCGGAGGGCCGCAGACCCGACGCGTCATCACCTTGGCAAACTCTCCTCATCCCCGAGTAACCTAAAGCGAGGCCGAAGGCCGAGCTCCGCGTAGGGCCGAAGGCCGGAAGCGTCCGAATATTCCCAATTTTCTCTATATCCAAGTATATTTAAGCTCACCCGAGGGCCGCAGGCCCTCGGGAGAGTGTCAGCGATGCGAGGCCGAATGCCGAGCTCCGCGTGGCACCGAAGGTGCGGAGCGTCACAGCGCCGCTCCCAATTCCTCACCCAGCCAGATTCCCCACCCAGATCCTTACTACCCTCACAGTATCTTATAGCTCTCCCGAGGACGGCAGGCCCTCGAGGGAGTGTCAGTGACGCGAGACCGAAGGCCGAACTCCGCGTAGCACCAAAGGTGCGGAGCGTCAAAGCTCCGCTCCCACTTACGCGAGTCCAAGGGCCGCAGGCCCGAAGGGCGAGCCCACCTAGATCCTTACTACCCCCTAAGTATCTTATAGCTCTCCCGAGGGCTGCAGGCCCTCGGGGGAGCGTATGCGACGCGAGGCCGAAGGCCGAGCTCCGCGTAGCACCGAAGGGGCCCTCGGGTGAGCTGTAAGACACTTGGGGATTAGTAAGGATCTGGGTGAGCTCGTCCTTCGGGCCTGCGGCCCTTGGGCTCGCATAAGTGGGAGCGGCATTGTGACGCTCCGCATCTTCGGTGCTATGCGGAGCTCCGCCTTCGGCCTCGCGTCGCTGGCGCTCCCCCGGGGGCCTGCGGCCCTCGGGAGAGCTATAAGATACTATGAGGGTAGTAAGGATCTGGGTGGGCTCGCCCTTCGGGCCTGCGGCCCTTGGACTCGCGTAAGTGGGAGCGGTGCCGTGACGCTCCGCACCTTCGGTGCTACGCGGAGCTCGGCCTTCGGCCTCGCGTCACTGATGCTCCCCCGAGGGCCTGCCGTCCTCGGGAGAGCTATAAGATACTGTGAGGGTAGTAAGGATCTGGGTGGGCTCGCCCTTCGGGCCTGCGGCCCTTGGGCTCGCGTAATTGGGAGCGGCGCTGTGACGCTCCGCACCTTCGGTGCTACGTGGAGCTCGGCCTTCGGCCTCGCATCGCTGACACTCGCCCGAGGGCCTGCGGCCCTCGGGTGAGCTTTAATATACTTGGATATAGAGAAAATTGGGACTATTCGGACACTTCGGGCCTTCGGCCCTACGCGGAGCTCGGCCTTCGGCCTCGCTTTACGTTACTTGGGGATGAGGAGAGCTTGCCAAGGGGCGACGCGTCGGGCCTGCGGCCCTCCGCGGGGGCTCGGCCTCGCACCCTGAAGCTCGCCCTTCGGGCTCGCAAAATTGACTTTTTTTAGTTGTATGAAAAAAAATATTTTTTGTATGAACGGAAAAATTCTGAATTCAGATTCAGACTCGTAGGCCCCAAAAACCCCCCCATACTGAATTTCGGCCCCCTCGGACTAATTTGAAAATCAGCCACCATATTGAAGTCGCCATCTTGAAAAAAAAAAACAAATGCCACTCTCTTTGTCTTGCAAACCTCTATGACATTTAGTCAAGCACCCATAATACTTTTTTATTTTGCTGTGATTGTACCCGTTTTGTTACGTTATTTACAAGATTATTCGTACCAAAATCGAAGTACCATAGTCAGTTCGGCGCTACCCACGCTCACTTAGACGACTGCAGTTCCGTTGTTTATAGCTCGATTTTAATGATTTAAAGTTTATTCAAAAGGTGATAAATGTACTTATTTTTTTTATAATAATCTAAATTTCCATAATCCTAACGGTTTCCGAGTTTTTCACATGTTAAAAAAAGTTTGATTTTACAAATTGTAGTTTTTTGAAAATATTTCATTTGGTTTTAGGTTTACAGTATTGAATCCTTAGAATAAAATAATGTTCATTTAATTATCTTTCATTTGACACCCTATTTGAGTAAATCGGCCCAGTAGTTATCTAAACATAGCGTAAGTAGTATAGGCCCGGCCGCCATCTTTGTTACGTCATAGCTACCCCCTCCATACCCCTAGGAAGTGACTACCGCACTTTTTATGTTCAGGAAAGTATGCCGAATAAGTACATACCAGTAGTTCGTATGGCGGAGATGAGTCACACGAAAATCGTTATTTGAAGACTTTTTTACAATTGGGTCCCACACTATATTATGTTTGTTCTTATATTAGTGTTCGTGACCATGTAAAAGACAGATAAAAGTACAGGAGTAGAAAAAAACTATTTTTTACAGTGGGAAGTTGTATATTAAATTTGTACTGTTCTCGCATGTTTTCCCTTAATGAAGACATATTTGTAAAATACATTGGTTCATTTTTGACAAATAAACACAACTCCGAAATATATATGTATGTACTAGTTAAAGTTAAGAATCGTTTTTCCCGGAAAACATTGCGGAGCGAGTCCCTCGTGCGCATCCGATAGGCAGCCCTCAGATACTTCTTCTACAATCTAAAGATCTCAGATGCCGCTTTAGTTGATTATTTATTTACTGCTTTTAGCTGGATACTTTTTCACCTGATCCCTCCCTCATATCATACGCATAAGATAGTTCTCCTTACTATACCCTCCATAAGTAAACGTGTCTAGATTATCTGTGAGCCCCATGGCCCCGCCCGCTTGCAAAAAACTATTCTAGTATAAGTCCGTTCATAGTCCCCATTGACATAGCGTGGGGTTGGCCACCACGGTAATCCCGATATATAGAATATACTGCAAAAATGTTCTAACTAGATACACTCTCCACTTTGGCTCCAGTGACCTAGCAGCCTAGCACGTCAAAGATTTACTCCCATCCCATAGTAATACTGAGGTCATGCTGAGGTAACTAGTCTACCGCCACGTAGCCCAATAGATGCAACAGTTAAAAAAGCTAGCAGGGGTACAAAAAAAAATGCAGCATGCGAATGATTAAAGACAATTGTATCAGACACGTACTTATAAAACTGCGACCAGACCGCGGCTCAAAAGACGTGATACATGATGCGTCACGTGATACATTCCGCCTTGATAATGGGTAATAGATAGGTACAATTTATAATAGGTTTTACCCACATCCGCTCTCACGCAAACGTTTTACGAGGCATAATTTATCGAACGCAGTGTACCTATACTTCCGAACTTTAGTATCGATTGTGTCAATGGGCGATTCCATTATAGCGGGTGCAACATTTTGACTCATTCAATGCCTCTTTCTAATGAAACGAAAAACATTTTTTATAAAAATATTATTTTAAGGATTACATTTTAACCTCTTTTCTATAGATTTGTGTATAAGAATTTTAAATAATTAATGTTTAAATAGCCACAAGAGAGGGTTAAAGTGCTATTGCGGGTGCAACCAAATCGGCCCACCTCTCCGGATCATAGTATAAAAACAGAAATTTCTTTTAATTGTCAAATATTTAAAATGTTTTGCATTTATATTGAAAGATAATAAACAATCAACTATAGAAACATAAAAAAAGTATTGAAAACAAAAACTATCAATGAATACTGTTAAAACGATCGCGGGTGCAACATCGTACCTATGATTCGCAGTTGGTCCTAAACCTTAGAATGCTAAGGTTTTCAAGCGCGTTAACATCCTTAATATAAAGTTAAGTCCATAACAATTAATTTAAAACCTCACCCGACACGATGGTATAAAAAAAAGTAACAAATATTGGGACTTGCAAATTGATGTCAAGGTTCGTCTCTAGCGGAATCGCCCCAATCTCATTTTCCATTTCTGTCCTAAGTTGTTACTAAAAATTAGTGACCACAATTGAGCATTATGCATCTCAAGATAGCAAGCGTCCGTCAAAAGTGTTATTTTTGATACATTTACAAACTTTTATTGCCGACTCTACCTGCAATTGATTTGTACAATCGAAGACACTGCTAACTGACCACTTGTCACCCTTATTACAATGTATTAAGGTCTACTGATGGTCACTTAACTGTGTCTTCGTTTGTACAGTATAATTTAGATTATTCTATGGCCACCTTCCGACTCCATCATCAGATCTGCTTGCTGGTACCATTATCTTCCATTGTCATCAAACATACATAAGTATGCCAAATTTCAGCTCAATCTGGTATCAACCACGAATTAATTGAAAAATGTTATGCAAATTTTGAAACCAGAACTTACACACTTACACTTACCTATACGTACCAGTGGCGTGGCATAAAAGGGTATCTTTTACGTCGGGCAAGCCGGTGCAGATATGACGTACATCTTACTCAAGAGCTGTAGAATAAGGTGCTCATTTGCCTGATATTAGGCAAGCCGGTAGGAATCGAGTTCTTTGGACGACACGCTACTCATAAGTACATACTTAATTACAAACTTACATTCGAACGTTGCAAGTTAAATAAAAGCTTGTCAAAAGTCCCTGAGACCAATTTGCTAAATAATATCTAATAAGGTTAACTGGTAGAGAATGTCCTATGGCATTAAGTTCGCCTTTTGTACGATAAGTTTTCTTTTGTGCAATAAAGTTTAAATAAATAAATAAATAAATATCTATTATACCATATATCTAAGATATATGGTATATATGGAGGACAGGATACGTACATATTCCTCTATTGTGGTACATTATGTGGTAAGTCAAACAATATAGGAAGGTGTTGATGAGTTTTTCATTTAGCGCTATCAGGCCATTTGACCACAAGTTTAAATAAAGTTGGACAAAAACTAGATCTAATAAATCAGTGTATTTTATTTTCTCGTCTAAAGTGTTTGTACTTATTTACTTTTTTCTGTAGACTTCCGCTCTTTCCAATCGGTAACAGAGTTAGGTAACACCAGACGCGCCTAACGGAACAACCATTGCTAACTAACATTGTTATTATAAAGTCGGTAATGAAACCGACTTTAAAACGCAATTGGCTACTTGACAACTTTTTCCTGTGATATGTTATAGAAACACCTCTCAATAATAGAAATATTAGTGAAAAAACCACTTCAATATCACAAAAACTCACCGAGATACTACAATGTCAAAATCACATTTTTAGACTTTCCCAAATACGTGCCGAAACGCTCCCTACTGAAGCCCGTTATACAGTGACGTCACTACTCATACGTTGTTTGGGGAAATCAATAACTTGGTTCTGCAACTACGTTAAAATTTGCGTTTATCGTAACGGTTTCATAACAAAAGTTACTATAAATTTTATGGGTTATTTAATGGTATTAATAGTTATTAATAATTATATACTTTTAAAATGGACTTTCCCACCCAACTTTTGAGGCTCATAAAAAAAGTTACACGTTAGGTATCAAACTGAAAACTTGAGCATATTTCCTTACTATGCTTATTTTAACAGGATCTTATATAATTTTTACAAATTTCAGTTACAGTCAAGTAGCCAAATTTGTTTGAGCACTAGAAGATACGATCCGAATTAGACATTGTAAACGCTTTTAGACAGAGCGTCTGATCCAATTGCGAATGGTCAGGCGATGGTAGGGCGATACGGCCACACTAGACCCATCTCCTTGACTTCTCTTTACGACATGACGGCTACTTTCCCTTTTATAGGACTTGATAGGCCTAGTTACAGCCATAAGAACGTGTCAGATATTTTTGAACGCTTCATTCTGCTGGATAGTAGGTATTTCAGGTCACTATGTCTTCACTCAAATCTCTCTACCCAACTAGACTTAACAAAATCGCAATACCAAATAACACTCCATATTATTTTGTTTCACAAAACGCAAGAATGCGTTATATTACGAAACAGCTAATTAAATGTAAATAAAAGCTACTGTCAATTTCCGATTCGCAGATAACTTCAGGGCTACTCACCGATCCATATGGATAGCTGGTCAATGTCGACCCCTCGTTGAATGTAAAAGTAGAGAGTGCGACATTTTTAACTGACCTTCAAAAACTTACAAGACATGTTTTTGAAACATAACTTGGTGTTTACTTGGAGTGGTCATTATAATGAAATTTTTATTTAGCTTTAATTTTAAATGTTTTATTGAAAGCGAAGATTGCAAAAAATATAAGCCTCGGGCCCGATTCGAACCTGCATTTTCAACGGTTTTCTGGGCATGAACATATAGTCGAGGAGCCTCTCCCTATCCCCTAACTACGTACCCTATATAATTCCATCTACCCTTATCCCAGGCTTGTGGGGAGCCATTAACATCATCATGCCCAACTCTTCAGGTCCAGTCCGACATTGTACAGGACGAATTGGATCTTTGGTTAGATGCGGTGTACTATCGACGACACACTTAACTGGCCATTCGTCAACTGTATTGAAATAAGGTATACCTACCTAAGTACCTATACAAATGGTCACTTAAATGTGACTTCATTTGTACCAATGGAAGTGCTACCAAGCAAGTACCTACTAAAGGATCATGCAGAGGTGCCGTTGTTGAATAATGTTTTTCTATTTTTCTTCAAATTTTTTACTTTATACTTATTATTCGTTTAATTTTGTAGTTCGATTAGATTAGACGGTATACATATAGGTAGGTACTTAGAAGATTACCTACTCTGACTCAGTGGTAAAAGTAGGCAGCCTCTAAAATGAATGAAGAAATAGTACATTACACAACTAGGGTGGTAAAACAAAGAAAGGCCGAGATCGCAAATGTTTGCGACCCGAGCTGCAAGCGAAGGTCGTAAATATGCGGTCTAGGGCTTTCTTTATTACCTCCCGTGCTGTGTACATCATTTTTATGGTTACACTTGGCTAGAAAGCGGCTTTTTTGAAGCACAGTCCCACAGTAGACTTATGATGCTACGCTTTGTTTCGCGATAAATAAATGAGAAAGCATCCGTCTCTCTCACACACTATTTGTTAGAACGTGACGGATGCTTTATCATTTATTTAACAAGCGATAAAGCGTACCATCATACGCCTACACTACAGGTTTACATAAAAGCAAAAATCGGTTAAAAGTATTCAGATACTTTTAACCGATTTTTACTTTTATGATTTACAAGCCGTGCTTTGCTTAGACCTTTATTTATGACCCAATTTCCCTAGGTAGGTATGTTCCATTTAAAAGACCGTCGCAGTTTTTGTAAGTGTCCATGAAATATTAAATTGAATCTATAAACTAATTTCATACAAATTTGAAAATGACATAAAATCGTGCTCAGGTTCAATCCCGCTTGCGGAACATCATTGCACAAAGATTGGCAACAAAGCACGTGAACTGATTTTAAGCCGTGACTCTGTCGAATTGCAAGATTTCAGTTGACATTCAATTCAATCCAGATGACTGGGAGGGTCAATCTTGTAACAAGATTCTCGTTTCATTGGTCCCGGAAATCCCAACGGTCCTCAAGCAGGCGTTAACTGGTACCTAGAGAATGCCTTAAGGCAGCGGTCGGCAACCTTTTAGCAGTCAAGGGCCACATAGTAGCTAACGAAATGGACGCGGGCCGCACTTTGTTAATAATTTGTCACGATTCTGAATATAACGACCTATACATACAAAATAGCCAGGGAGGCGCGCGGGCCGCAAGTGAGTGGTTCGCGGGCCGCGGGTTGCCGACCGCTGCCTTACCACCGTGTGTAATTCCTGTATTGTGCGTTTAAATAAATAAATAACAATGACCAATGACTTTTTCTAACGTAATATAGATGTACGTTACAGTGGCATAGTTATGTATGTAAAGTATATCGTCATCTAGTACCCATAATACAAGCATTGCTTAGTTTCGGGGTACGTAGATTGATTTAAGTAAAACTAAAAAAATATTACTATTATCGATAGAAGCGGTTTCCCAAAGACTCACCTATTTTAAGGCGATAGAGCACTTTACTCAACCGGTTTGAAAAAAAAATAAGGATAGGCTTGCTTCGGCTTGCCAAAGTAAGTATACCTTTATTTGACGCCACGTCATTATTACCGTGGTAAGAACCGTCCATAAAGAAAATTAGGTTTTTTTTTAGCCCCATAGTAAGCTCAATAAGGCTTGTGTTATGGATACTAGACGATGATATATTTAATAGATACAAATACTTATATACATAGACAACATCCATGACTCAGGAACAAATATTCGTGCTCATCACACAAATAAATGCCCTTACCGGGATTCGAACCCAGGACCTCCTGCTTCGTAGGCAGGGTTAAACCCTAACCTTGGTGATGGCCACAGGAAAGACGCGAGCATTTAGCTAATACTACAAAATCTATAAGATTCCTCACTGTGTGAGGTGGAGTGGATAAGGCAGTTGATATCAACGTGTTTTTATATTAGAATGAAACTTAATCGTTTTTGTGTCACCTCGGTTCTAAAAGCAAGGCAATTAGGTGAAAAAATTAAACGCGGTTTAAAAATAACGTATTTTGTAAATTGTCGGTTGTAAATGTTTGTAGGACACCATTAACTAACGATATTATAACAACTAATTTTAATTAATTAAAAAAATATATAATATTTAATAAAATTCGGAACTTATTAATCGTCATGACAATAAAATTATAAGAATACGTATAAAATTTATTAAAATAATTGACTTCAATTGAACCTATTCGATAAGAAATCTCGTGCATTCACTATAAAATTACCCAAATAGGTAGCCTGTAATATTTCAAGAGTTCCTTCGATTCCTCCAGAACCCCATCATCAGATCCTGATTTAGTTGCAATGGGCACACCAGCCGTACTTATTCGAGTAATCGCGTTACAAACATACAAAAAATAATCGGGAACCGTCCTATAGAAATCGGTTAAAAAGTATTAATTAGAGAAAGCGTTATCTAAATAATTTAGAGCCAGGGCGATAATTTTAATTGAGAATTATTCTATTGAGACCACCTAATTTAATTACCTACTATAATACAATCATTAGGATCATTAACCTAGAGATGGTGGTAACTGCTACCAACGCATCTCTGATTACGATCACGATCCGTCTATAGACTCCGATCAACATCGGCTTGTGTGGTGCCAGTAGTTTGGAGCTCCAAACTACCGGTGCCACACCCACCAGTAAAATGTGAAGACCAGTAGAATAGGGGGGTTGAAAACCCAAGGATATCTTTGACGACACGCCACTGGTAAATGCTTGCCTCTTAATAAACAATGTCGTAATAATTTTGAGCATATGCGTGGTATGCGTTTCAAAATGCAAACGATTGTACTGGTATTGCACGCAGAAAACACGTTTGGCTAATTATAAGTGCGTTTTTATGATCTGAATTAATTTCGAAACTAGCCATCTCGCGATTTGACCACTCAGAACGTCATCCTATACCTACCTGTAATAAGTATAGCTTTTGCAAGATAATTTGACGGTAGTTACGCGGGCCATAAGACGTGTGATTAGGCGACTAGAGATGAGCTGTTCCCTGAACTAAGTAGTCCTTATTTGTTTGCCCAAAATCCCATATTTCCCCGTTTGAATATATAATACCTATTTTCAAATGGCACATCGCTAGACGGGACGTAGGGTACACTAAAGTGGTGTACATTGCATAATTATATATAGGTGCTTCACTCATTAATAGGTAAATAGGTACCTACTGTGAAACAGGGTAAGCTTGCACCTTTACACCTTCTCAGTCCACTGAGTATCTCAGATAAGGCTTTCCATTCCGGAATTCTACGAATGTGATAATGTTCATACTTAAATAGATAGAAAACATCCGTGACTCAGGAACAAATACTCATGCTCATCACACACATATTTGCCCTTTCCGGGATTTGAATTTGAACCCGGGACCTCAAGCTTCGTAGGCGGTATCACTCCCACTAAGCTAAAGGTGTCGCCAAAATTAATAGGTATAATAGGAAAATTAATATTCGTCATGTATTTTTTAAAAACCAGGTGAACTTCCGGCTGGCAAATAAACATAAATAAAATTATTTACTTACCTACACGTGAGAAGGACAATAAACCTTGCTGGTGTTCTCGACAGGTGTAATTAAAGCCTAAATACAGTCCAAATATTATAACCAGTATTTTAATTCATTGGAAGCACCAGAATCAGGCACATTGGTCATGGTTTACATAGAATTTACTTTCAGGGGCATTTAGTTAATTTAAATTATATCTACCTACTTCAGTGTAGCAGTACATACAAGAACCGTAGTCTCAGCATTCAACAGTGGTCTCGAACAGTATCAATAACATTCCGTACGCGCGATCAACCGTATAAATATGATTTGTACCTGCTTTATTCATAAAGAACTGGTTATAAAATGTAAACCGTGATTAAGCAGCAAATTAAAGTAATAATGCCCACAAATAAAACAGCATGCAATATCGGGCGCTGGGTCAAGGCCCTTCTCGGTACACTTTCGCTTTCCGAAAAAACTGCACTTATTTGCTCTGCTGTCCCTGCACGCATTTCTTAAAAGGCAGACGAGCGTTTATTTTTCCTTTTTAGGGTTCCGTAGCCATAATGGCAAAAACGGAACCCTTATAGTTTCGTCATGTCCGTCCGTCTGTCTGTCCGTATGTCACAGGCATTTTACTCAAAAACTACACGATGGATATTGATGAAATTTGGAATATAGGTGTCTTTTATGAGCCGCTACTTAGTTTGGTATATAAATAATTAAAATAAATATTTTTAGGGGGGGCACTCCATACATGTTAAAGACAGTAATTTTTTTTTTTTCAGAAAATATCTACGTGTGGTACATAGTTCGACAGCTCTTTAAAAAATACTATAAGGTTCCTAAGTAATGTTTTTGATTAAGTGAATGTATTTGGAAATAATCGCTCCGAAAGTTGTGTAAATTGTGTCCCCCCCCCTCTATTTTCTAAACCGTGCGTCCGAAAAATATGAAAAAAATCACGAAGGTAACGCTTAATTAATACTTTCAATGAAAATTATTTTCAACAAGATCGAATGTACCGTTTTTGAGTTATTGCCGATAAACTGCGCTTCTCAACAAAAGGACGTAATTGCTATGAAGATACGCTCTTTTGTTGTTGTACTTTTTTACATCGTATTTTTTACCTTATAGTTACGGCTATGGAACCCTACACTGAGCATGGTCCGACATGCTCTTGGCCAGTTATTTCCATTATTCTAATAAAGAACTTGTGTTATTTATTAGAATGTGGTGTGTGTAATTGTGTATTTGTAATGTAAAAAATATACAATTTATTCAAGACACCAAAATAAAAATTAAACATTTTTTTTTTTCTAATAAAGTGTAATTAAATTACCAATGTAGTAACTTGTTGATTTTCGAGGGCAGGGAGTAAGGAAGTCTGGATTCTGTTGTTTTGAGACTATAAAATATATCAACATGGAGTTTGCGTTCAGTGAAATTAAGGCACTAGAAGACATGTACCTAGTGTCATCCTAACTATATCAGGCAACTAAGTGGGTACATTTAAGACAGTTGGAAGTATATCACGTATATTATTTGTTTTTCGTCCCGATGTTTCAAGACCTTTTCAGCACTCCGTTCCGTTTATTTTATTGAATTGCCTAGTAAGATATCAAGTCATGCATGAACTACCTAGGCACTAAACAGTTTCCCACTTTGTTAATCTGGGTCTTTCATTTGTTAACAGAAATGTTGGCAATAGTTACGTTTTTGCGAGCAACAGCCATCTTACATAAAGTGTATTAAAACCGCTGCGTTCATACCGCCCGTCTCCACTCCCCATTTATCATGAGGCTGCTGACCCATCGTTCACGTCTCAATCAACTACGCTAAGCCCCCGTTAAATCTAATCCTTTGTTAAGTAGCACTGTCTTGTAACAATCTCGTGACACTTTCCAAATCAATCGTGATTGGAGATGAAAAGACGACTTCGGATCGATTGAATCATCGGGAATCTAGATCACTTTCAGTTTCCTGAAATACGTCCGTTATCTTTAAGTAAAGAAAAATTGTTTTGTTAGTGTTTTACCTCAAAACAAAAAAAAATTTGTAGGTTTTCACCTTATCGCATTTCACCTCGATCGCATATTTACCCGACTGCGGCGAAGCCCAAAGGCTATGTGTTTGACCTGTATGTATGTATGTCCGATCCTGTGTCCGCTCGTAACTACTCAACGGCACATCCGATTTTGATAAATGATACATCATTAGATTCGTCTTGATGGTGCGAGTGTCACTGGGTGTGAAGTTCGTTAAAATAAACAAAATGGCGGATTTTATGCAGTTTCAAAGTGCACCGCGGTCGGGTTTTTTTTAGTAAAAATGTGGTTATTAATTTGCGCGTTGTGTCTCAATCGTTTATTTTTTTGACCGTTAATATTATGTTTAGTCGCATTTCACCTCGATCGTGTATTTCACTATAGTCTTGTGCCTCAATCGTATGTTTTATTATTAGATAATATCTTTAGTCGCAGTGTTTTTCGTTAAATAATATAAACAAAACACTAACAAATCGAAAAAAAAAAATGTAAAAGAATCGATGACTTTCTGCATCTATCTAAGTATCTATATTCATCGCCAACGGTATGATTTAGACCAGCGGTCGGCAACCTTTTAGCAGCCAAGGGCCACATAGTAGTTAACGATTTTGACGCGGGCCGCACTTTGTTAATAATTGGGGCATTCCACTAAAACGTCTACTTTGTCGGGCACGTGACGGCTATGGCAGCTACCTTAAAAACAAATAAAAAGTCCTAAATGACATTATCAATTCAGAAACCAAGTTATAAAATATAGACATACCAAAATGTACTTCCTAACTTTGTTAGAAGTATGAAAAAAATGGCGTCACGTGCCCGACATTCTGATGGAATGCCCCAATTTGTGACTTTATACGATTCTGAACATAACGACCTTTTCTCAAACATGGCATGAAATGTTGACATTACGTGCCTAAAAATAGGCCACAAAGTACCTCGTTTCCTATGCGGCTTGACACTTGGCACGGAATGGAATTTCATACTTACATTGCCGGCCTAGGCCGGCAATGTATTTTTTTTAAATTTCCATTCCACATTTATTAGGGCCCCCAGCATCACGGCATTCAGCCATTAAAAAAACAAAAACGATTTTTGCTATATTTTGCAGTTTTATTTATTTAAAATTGACATGAACATAACAAACAACACATTATAAACAATTTCCAATTATTATAAATTGCAAACTAAACCACAAAAATACACATTTAAAATATTTCATCTAAATATTCGCGGTAAAAATGTGAACTGAAACAGCTTATTTTGGCCGAATTTGCATTGTCTATGGATATAATGTCACTACACTAATGTCACTTTCTGACAGCCAGTTTGTTTGTGTTATAAAATATTAAGTAAGGTTATTATAGTAAGTTTATTTATTTCATTGCATGTTTGAGAAAAGCACTATACATACCTCGGCGGGAAATGGGGTTGCCGGCCTCGTAACTATCTGGCCTCGCTTCGCTCGGCCAGCTATATGTACTCGGCCGGCAATTCCTTACTTCCCGGCCTCTGCAGTAATGTACTATTACATACCTACAAAATAGCCAGGGAGGCTCACGGGCCGCAGGTTGCCAACCGCTGATTTAGACAATCCAGATTTATATACTTGCTCATAAGAAGAAACAGTCTGATCTTTAAGCATTGCTTCTTGTATGGTTTTGCCTTATGTCATTTCGTTGTTGGGTTTTCTCTCATCGATTTACTAATAAACCCTTATATGTATACATGGCTATCCATAAAAGTTCCGCGAACATCTGAGTTTGTGAGAGTTAAGAATTATTTGGATTTTATTTGGTTAGCCTTCGTTGTATTTCCTACAGCTTAAATAATGTCATTTACAAATTTAGACTAGCAAATACGGACACATAGGAATTCGTAACATAGAGCAATATCTGAAGATATAGCAACCAATCACTTAAAACCATGAGGAAGACTGCCCTTAGCAACCGATTATTACTCGTATAACATTTCGTCAGTCGTTCATAAAACGACGTGCACGAAACACGTGCCCCCGTGCCCCCCCTAAATCCGCCCTTGGATGATACCATAGACGTGAGCAACTCATCCCCTTAAAGTTGCTATATCCAATATCTAAATTAGGTATCCCATTGAATAAGGCCTAGGTACGCTTTGCAATCGATCATTTCCCTATAACAATAGTTTTGGTTGCAGTGTTTATTTCATAACGAATCGTGCCGATACCTCCGATAATATTAATAATACCGATATTGTGATATCAGCCAGAGGTCGAGTGGTTAGGCCTATCTGGCATTGAATCTGATTATTACATGGCCTGACAGGTAAAGCAGGTCAAATACCTGTGAAAATCATGGCTTAAGTTATCATCATCATAACAACAAAATTGATGCTTAAACTGATCGCACTTTGAGTTTTTGTACGAGTAGAGAAAAACCTAATAGTGTTCGCTTTTACGAGTATAGTATTATGGGACTATAGGGGAGTAATAACGGGAAAATCGTAACGAAACTGAGATTTAATTTATTTCTCAGTTTCGTTACGATTTTCCCCTATATTTAGTTTGGGCGTAACGAAACAGAGAAATTCAAAATTTGTACGGAAAAATTGGGACATTTTGCACTACTTTTTTTTATTTCATAAATGAAAAGTGCTCGTGTTTCTGAGTAAAATGGTATAAGGCACACCATGATCAGACAAAAAAAGTAAAAGGTGCATTTTTTCTGCAATTGACCCGTTTACGGTTCAAAAATACAGTCCGGTGACTGATCGACGCAAACACATTTATTTCTTTTTCATTTTATTTTGATTTTATTATTATTGTTCTAGCAGCAATAGAAATACATATTCTGTTAAATTTCAAGTCTCTACCTATTTATTACCGTTTCAAAGCTAGAGCTCTGTGACTCACGGACAAATAGGCGGACAGACAGCGGAGGCTTATTCTTTTATGGTATCTGTAAATAGTTTAATTTGATATTTCTAGCACACACGTAACGGTTCACCTTGTTTTGGCATAATTTTATTTGTCCGAATGTTCTATTTGCCCGAATACTATTTACACATAATTGTTATTTTCCAGATAATATTGACTTTTCAGAATAATTATAAAAGAAACCTAACCTAACCTAATATGTTCTAAGTGGCTGATGTAAAAGATTTTGCAAAATATTTTCAGTTAAAGCTGGAGAAAAATTATGCGAAATAAAATTCGGGCTAACAATACATTCGGACAAATAAAACGTATGCCAAATAAAGCGAACCCGTATGTAACATTCCCTTATGCTACTTGATTGTATTTTGGTTTGAGCTGATGGCCTTGTTGCCAATGCTTCTAATAAATTAAAAAATAATAATATTTTCTGTCAAGTGGACGTCGTTTTCTGTTAAGTGGCCAAGTCTTAATCACTGATTATTGTTTACCTCGTAAACAGGGTGCTTTACGTAGCAAACTTACTTCCCTTATTTTCTCCAAAAAACATACATAATTTGTTTTTCATCACACTTGCTCGTAAAGGGTGTTATAACACGCGGGCTTATAGACCAGTTCGAGCCGATTTACCTCCCGTGGGTTATAAAAATCTATAACTCCCACGGGAGGAAAAACTGTATGAAAATCTATAACTCCCGTGGGAGTTATGAGTTTAGTTTTAAAATATAGAACCAACCCGTACGTCACTTCAGACTAAGGAGGTTTCAAGTCAGCCAAGGTTTATTTCACATCTTCAAAACTTGGCTACAAAACCAATTTTAGAGAATATAAAACTTATATGGTATATTTTACTATTATTTCAGTAATTTTTGCAATTATTTTAATGCAATTAAATTAATTTAGTTTAAAATTTTATTTTGAAAATCGGTACAATCTGGCGGCATTGCCTGTCAAGTTTAAAAACTAAACGCAGTTCTTAGCATTATCTGTGGACTGTGGAAGACTATATTGAAAAATGTTGACAGCTGAAGTTGTCTCTTAGCGGGTGCGTTTAGTTTATTTGATTTTTATGTTTTATTTTTTTTTCCTCGCAAATGTGATGAAAAACATTGTGTGTACCACGGGCAGTAAGGGAATTACAAACTCGAGTCATTAAAAGCGAGTTCTTAATAGACTCTCGTTAGTAATCCCCTTCTTACTACCCTCGGTGCACAATGTACTATTTTCTACTCCTGTACTTTTATCTGTCTTTTACTTGGTCACGAACACTAATATAAGAACATACATAATATGAGTTCAGAGAAGTCTATGGTACTCTATTCCCCATAACGGCACTACTGCCACAGACTTTAAATCTAGGTTAAACTTAGGTTAAGGATTAAGCGCTCAATTCTAACTTTACGACAAAAATGCACAACTAGCAACTTAAAAAAACAATTAAATTCCTACGGTTTTTAAGAAAAACAAAACTTTCCGAACTAAATTCATTGATGCCAACATAAAAAAAGTATTTTTAATATCTTCACTGCGTGTCACTAGCGAGTATACGTCAAATTAAAAAAAAAAGTTCACCATAGACACATACTGTCAGTCATATGTCATACTTGCCTTGTTTGCGCGCTATGTTTAATGTTGTATTTTATATTTTAAAACCTAGTCGTAGGAAAAGTACTTATTGTATGCAACGTTGTATAATTAAGTCAAAAAACGCTCATGGCTTCTCTATTTGCGATACTCGCCGCCGCGACGGCTCGTATCGCAACTCGCGCCACTCGCATTTTTTGAGCCTACTTATATTGTTTTATACATAAATAAACCCAGAAAGTAGTACTCGACTTTCTGAGTTTATTTATGTATAAAACAATAACAAAGAAACGAATTGGAAGTAGAACGAAGGATACAAAACACATGGAACAAGTACTGGAGTTTAAAAGAAATATTTAAAAGCTGCTCACCAATAACGATAAAAACAAAAATCATGAACTCTAGCCTCTTACCGTGTTTGACTTATGGCTGCCAAACGTGGAAATTCACGACAAAAATAAAAAATAAAATTAACACTCGTCAACGGAGAATAGAGCGCAGTAGGTATGCTTAATATCAGGAAAATGGACAAAATACGGCATACTAAAATAAGAGCCATAACAAAAGCAACAAATGCTCTCACCCACGCTCAAAAACTTAAGTGGAAATGGGCTGGCCATGTCGCGAGGTTAACAGACCAGAGATGGTCTATAAGAACGACTCTATGGCGCGGCCCACCAGGCAATCGGAGTAGAGGAAGACCTTTGACACGCTGGGAAGACGAGATCAGGAGGACAGCTGGCCCGCTTTGGAAAGAAGTGGCACAGGATAGAGAAGTATGGTCATCTTTGGAGGAGGCCTTTACCCGCCCGGGGGTTCTTGCAGAACAGCTTACTACTAATACCTAGTTTAAGTTAGCACAGTTAAAAATAGTATTTTCTTTTTTAGTTTTAAGCTTTCAACAATCAACAAATTGTAATATCTTTGTTTTTTTTTTCTGTAAGAAATAAAAGGCTTTTTTATTTTTATTTATTATTTATTTATTATAGACGATACGACAAGTGTGTTCGCTTCTTGTGCTCTGGGGTCAAAGTATAAAGATGAACAAGTAGTCCAACTTCAGCCGACAGGAGCGCGCGACACGTATTCACACAGATGCGCGATAGCACGACTGTGTGAGTACGATCCATACTGGAGCATTCTTATTCTCGGAGTGGCTTTGCAAGGTTGTATTTTTTTTTCAGACAAACGGGCAACTTAGTGATCCTATAAGCCTTATAGTATAAGGGTTCGGTTTTTTTCTTTTTGAGGTACGAAACCCTAAAAACATAGAAATCGGTAGAGACAATCTCTCAAGTATGCGGTAGCAGAATTTTAGGGTTCCGTATCAAAATGGTAAAAAAGGAACCCTTATGGTGCAACTCTGTCTGTCCGTCTCTCACAGCCAGACATCGCAGGAACTACTGCTGCTATCGATTTGTTTGGAATAGTGTTACAAATCACTAAGCCGAGCCAGAGCCTATTGGACGTAATAAAATTCTTATACGTTTTTTACTTTTTTTAAAGGGAGCCGAAATGGGATGTGAAAATTAAAAGTAGGTACGGCGGTTATGTCAAATGGGGTATCAAATAAAAGGCCTTAATTCGTACATTCCAAATCCGTTATTTTTTCTTAAACCTACAGTTTTTGATTTAATATGAAAAGAAAAACATTAAAAATGGTATTTTTCTTAACGTTCTTCACCCTATTATCTTCGAAGTTACTGAGCAGAAAAATGTGTTATAATTACCGATTATTAATATTATCCTATTTTCCTCGCCTTTTCCAAATTCCGTATTATTCCGTTTTCCTATCTTAAATAATTCCGTTTCCCAGTCTTACTTGTTTGGCTGAATGCGCAAGAGCGCGATGCCATTAAAAAAAAAATTATCCTGAATATTACACGAAAAATAAAATAATTTTCCTAACTTGCAGTTTCTTTTTTAGAAATTGACAAAAATCGTATTACAAACTTATTTTGTCAGTTACTAAACTAACGGCGACCTATGTCGATGTATTGGGACAACAGTTTTCCAACAGCAAAGTTAAGCTTGTCTCACAATACAGTTTATCTTAAACTATTTACATACTACAAGTTTGTACGGAACCCTCGGTGGGTGACTCTGACTCGCACTTGAACGTTTTTTAGGGTTCCGTAGCCAAAATGGCTAAAAAGGAACCCTTATAGTTTCGTCATGTCCGTCCGTCCGTCCGTCCGTCCGTCCGTCCGTCCGTCCGTCCGTCCGTCCGTCCGTCCGTCCGTCCGTCCGTCCGTATGTCACAGGCATTTTACTCAAAAACTACAAGACCTATACTGATGAAATTTGGTATATAGATGTATTGTATATGCCGCAACTAAGTTTGATAGTTAAATAATAAAAATTAAAAAATCTAGGGGGGGCACTCCATACATGTAACAGAAGCTAAAAAAATTTTTTTTCACAAAATGTCAACATGTGGTACATAGTTCGACAGCTCTTTTGAAAACATTTTAAGGTTCTTAAGTAATGTTTTTGATTAAGTGAATACCTTTGGAAATAATCGCTCCGAAAGTTGTGAAAATTGTGTCCCCCCCCCCTCTATCTTCTAAACCGTGGGTCCGAAAAATATAAAAAAAATTACAAAGATAACGCTCAATTAATACTTTCAACGAAAATTATTTTCAACAAGATCAGATTAACCGTTTTTGAGTTATTGCCGATAAACTGCGCTTCTCAACAAAAGGACGTAATTGCTATGAAGATACAATCTTTTGTTGTTGTACTTTTTTTACATCGTATTTTTAGGGTTCCGTACCAAAATGGTAAAAAAGGAACCCTTATGGTGCGACTCTGTCTGTCTGTCTGTCTGTCTGTCTGTCTGTCTGTCTGTCTGTCTGTCTGTCTGTCCGTCTGTCACAGCAAGATATCTCAGGATCTACTGATGCTATCGACTTGAAATTTGGAATAGTGTTAAAAACCGCTAATCCGAGTCTATGGAACAGAAAAAAAATCTTATACCTGTTTTACTTTTTTTTTAAAGGGGACCGAAATGGGATGTCTAAAATCAAAAGTTGAGCTAATATATCGAGTGGGATATCAAATGAAAGGGCTTAATATGTAGATCCCAAAACCATTTTTATTTTTTTTCTTTGACATGTTGTTTTTGATTTAAGATAAAAAAACGTTGAAAAAAATACCATTCCCCCCCTATTATCTCCGAAGTTACTGAACCGAAAAATTTGTAATAATTACCAATTATTAATGTTATCCTAAATATTACAGGAAAAATAAAACGGTTTTCCTAACTTGCAGCGTTTTTTAGAAATTCGCAAAAATCGTAAAACAACCTTATTTGCTCCTACTAAACTAACCGTGGCATATGTCAATGTATGGGGACAACAGTTTTACAAGAGCAAAGTTAAGTTTGTGCCACCATACAGTTTATCTTGAATTATTTACGTATCTACTGACGAGTTTGTACGGAACCCTCGGTGTGCGAGTTCGACTCGCACTTGACCGGTTTTTTTACCTTATAGTTACGGCTATGGAACCCTACACTGAGCATGGTCCGACATGCTCTTGGCCAGTTATTTATTAATGTAGATGATTTTAATGGATTTGTTTTACTGAGTCATTTTTTGACTTGACTTAAATTATGGCCTTACAATATTTTAGGCACTAAATCTAATCTTAGAAATTAACGACTGTGCATTAACGGCCTGTATGCTAACTGTGGGAATTTTCAGTTGGGTATTATTGATTAAATATTCCACTATCGGGAGATTTATATGTAGGATTAAGATATATTTCAAAGACAAAAATAGGTTATTATTATCAGATAAAAAACTGTTCCACGAATAATAATAAAAACAATTTGCATAAATAATAATAAAAAAAACTTTTTTTAAAGTCGGTTACGGTTCTTTTTCTATATAATGTTTTATTCCACGTTCGAAAAGTCAAAATCATTTGTTACTTGTAGATAGAAAAAGGCAGTATTCTTTGACAAACACGATTATTTTAAAATAGACGTCTAGATTACAGCCTATTATACAACAGACAGTCTGACAATTACAGCCTAGACTAATTAGACCATTTCAGTGCGGCCCATTGCGTTCGATTTGTAACAATTAACATTTTAGGACTCACTCTTCTCAGCGTTCAGCCGTGAAATTTTGTAATTCAGTGACGAGCTTGTCACAGATATAGTCTTTTTCGCACGATGGGATGAAATGGTTTAATATAAATAAGATATAATTAGTAGTTTCCAGGTATATTCAGGCTTAGATATTTTTTAGTTATTATTGTATGTTACCCGTTTACTGAACACCGAGCATACAAACAGAACGCTGACGTGCGTCCTTTGCTTAACTTAGGGGTCTCCAAACTACGGCCCGCGGGCCAGACGCGGCCCGCGGAAGAGCCCATTGTCGCGAGAGCTGGCTCTTCAATGAAACACCCCCAGGGAATTTCAAGGGTGCAATGTGGCCCTTTGCTAAAAAAGTTTGGTGACCCCCGGCTTAACTGAACATGAATCTGTTCAAAGCTTTGCTTCGATTACTCTCTCCTCCGGATCTCGGTGATAGCTCCTGGACTGCTAACAACTGCTGTAGTCGGAAATCAAGCTGCTGGATTATTAAAGATGCCAAATGATACTATCATTTTACTTTAATTATTTAATCCCTTTATAACTACACTTTATTCAATGACATGCAATGAGGATAGGAAATATAAATATTGTACGCCATATTCTGGCTGATTGTGACGAACTAAAATACGGTGATGTTGTGAGCTCGTTACGGAATTATACTTTCTTACTGAATTGTTAAATTACGCCCTAAAAACCAAAAACAAACCAAGAGCACAGTCGTTCTGTCTTAGGCCCGCTGCCGCTGTGCATCTTGTGTCTAAAAGATACGTCAGCGCAGAGTAAAGCAACGCAGGTAAATCCTTTGAATATACAGCATATATACAGGGTGATTTGGGTGTCAACCCTACTGATTCAGTAAATTATAAGCTGTTAATATCAGTATTAGTGAGATTAACTTAATTTTTTTGTGCTGTAAACAATAAGTTTTAGAGTATTTAAGACATTCAGGATCACTCTACAGTTCCTTAGAATATTTCTATCAAGTACCTACTGATATTCTTCGCCAAAATTACAATGATAATTTACTTTCTTCGTGATTCAAATGTTGTCATAACAGTTAGAGGTTTTTATCTTTCAAAGAAAATTAAGTTTTGTACTTAACAAAAATTAAAAAGAAAACACAAAGGTGCGGGAGTTTCACTTCCCTTAACTTGACAATGTGCACCACAGTTCACAAACTCTTTGGCCATCTTTTTGTATTTTTTTCCAACTCCAATCGCACGTCGAATCCCGGCGAGGCTTAAATTGTGGACCTTCTGTATTTTTTGCGAAGTTAAGGGTTAAATACAGTGGTGAACCATCCATTAACATTTACCGAATCCGTAGGGTTGATCCTGCTCACAGCTCCGTAATCACTCTGTACAATCACATACATAATGTATCACGATTTCAAAATCGGCCTGTATTAGTACGCTCCCTTTGAAAGATAAAAGAAAACATTTAATTTGTGTAATTTTGAGTATTGGTCCCATCAATAAGTTACATTTACTTTATTTCCGCTTTTCAGTAATGATTGGGGTTTCATTAGATAATGGGATCACAAAAAAAGAGAAATACACTATTGTAACAGCACAATACTCAATAGTTTGACAGTCGTAGGTATGTTCTTTTTCTGTTTTTGTTAGGAACTATAGTATTGAAGTAAACTGAAAATTGAATAGTTTATATTCTTAATTATGCAGTGAAATTCGTGTGAAATAATTTACTATCTGACTGCATGCAAATAATACAGTGTTTCAATAGCCGACGTTGCGTGGTGAAAATTAGACCTTTCGTTTCCTTACAAAGCTAAACATGTTATTTTTAATGATTTAATTTGGTTTCTAGCATTGATTTGTGAATAAGGACCCGACCAATGAGCGTATCTAATTGTATCAGCGTGCTGGTCCTAAATATCAGTTTATCTCATGTTTCTTTGACGTCTCATGTGTCGCATCCCGCCGCCGACTGACATGGCGTTGGACGTAAGACTGTATTTGGGACCAGCGCGCTAGTAGCATTAGTCGCACCCGGCCCGGTCCTTATATATACGTCAGTGGTTTCAGGTGTATTTATAAGCATGCAAATAGTTTTATAGACAGGATCCCGTCTCATCAATCACATTATGCGTTCGCGCATAACACCGCACGCGCACAGAATCTGCAACAAACACATATCTACTATAGGGATGTTATTACCACCGTCGCTTCAAAACCACGATGTTACACACGAGTGCGCTTAAAATAAAAAATGACGCACATCGCAGCTGTTGATAATCCTTAGCGGAGCTTTTGAATTATGATTTAAAAGCTTTTGAGTCCTATTTAAGTATGATTTCAAACGTTTTGATTAGTATAAATAAGCAATTAAGATTTCTGCCTAACTACACTACATCTGCATATATAAAAGAGACAAATTAGGCTGATATTCGATCAGCCTAATTTGTCTCTTTTTACACAAAGTTGAGTATGAAAGTTTTTTTATGCACGCCATTAGAAGAAGAAAGAAAAGACTATAGATGTTTTTAAAGGAATTTTAAGTACATGATCTTTATTCGTTTGTTTAATTGCAAATCAAATAAGACATTTAATTAAATATTCACAGCAATACAAAAAAATAGACGTCACTTGCATGCAATTTTTATGTTGAAAGACCTTGCAATGAAAGAAGAATTACAGGTATAAACTCATTTTTTAAATTCAAGTTTAAATGAGTTAGGATTGAGGACTGAAACTAAAACACATTATATGCAATTACATAAAAAATGCAATTAAAAAAAAATTCTCGTCCCATAGGATTCTTTTAGGAGGTGGAGGAGATAGCGTCCTATCCGTCATTTTGATTTGACATACGACATAGTAAATACCCTGTATAACACACATTTATAACGGGAATTTTAGAAAATACAAAAGAAAGAGGATATAATTTGCCTCGCTTTACTCGCTTACTATGTACAGGTACAGTACTAACAACTTTATATCATTCCCGCCTCTGCCTCTCTCTGAGGTCCGAGCGGTTCACTATAAATATTAGTGTCTCGACCATTGCTTCCATTGCCTCACCGTCAGCCGAGCCAAGGGGTCACATCCCCCGCCACTATCTACAACCAAGTATTTGTGAAAGTTTGGGAAGGTTAGATTTCAGTGAACTTGTGCTTTTTTGGTCAACTTTTGACAATATTTTTTAGGTTATTTTTTTAAATAAAAGTGTCGTTGTGATTTCAGTTCGACTAAAATGAAGACCAGGACGTTGTTATTATGTATTGGTAAGTCTTTATTATAATAACTATTTTTAAATTAAAAGCTATTTAACTAAATTTAATTTAAATATTCAGTATTTAAACAAAAATCATTAGACAAAAATGACATTTATTCAAGATCGAAAATAAAAATATATAAACACTACTTTTATTAATTAGCATATCAATGAATGTTATACATATAATTATTTACCTACATATTATATTTTATATCGACTTTTCTAATGTCGTTTTTATTTTTTTAAAGTACTTACTTATTCTTTATGACTTCAATAGAGAACAGATAAAAATGACGAACTAAAACTAGGCATAACTTAACGAGAGGTAAAAATTAATATTTATTACGTATTTTGCATGCTGTATCTGTTAGTATCTTAAAGGATGCGTGCTACGAATGCGCACGAATACATGTTACGTAACAAGTGCTACGCCGTAGAGCCTCGCGTTAGATGCATCCTCTACGATTACGCATCTACATTCTCAATGATTTCATTCCAACAGCCAAACGAGACATGATTATCACATAAATAAAAAAATGAGTTATGCTCATATGTCTTTCTGAGCTTATATGTTTTCCACAAAATATATATTTGTGTTTTTTTTCTGTAGGTAAAATTTTATTCTAGTTCTTTAATGTTACGATTTTTATTAATTGCTTAACTTGCTAACTGGAGTTCAATATTGCAGATATATGTCGGTAATTTAGTTATTCGTATTAATGTTAAACTTAAATACCTCAGTGAAGTAGACGTCCGAGTGCTCGAAACTGTCCCAGTAGGTACTTAGTTGTCATCTTGAACATTAAGTCATTAGCCAGAAAGGTGACAACAGGGTGTCAATTATTGGGTACGAGTGTCACAACAGAACAGAAGTGACGAGTGAACATTAGAACGTTTACCTTATACAGGATGGTTTTCGATAAACAGTACATATTAAAAGGGGTGAAATTTCAACCAACTTTATCGGTAAAACTGACTTTAATTTTTGTTTCGGGCCATTCCTTTTTTTTCTAGATTTTTAATTAGGGATGTAACGATACACAGTTTTGCCGATACGATACCGATACCGATATATAGTAGTTAATATCGGCGATACCGATACCGATACCGATATCTTAGCTTAATAATGAAGTATGAACTTCAGATATTTTTATGTCCTTATTATAACTAATGGCAATGACTACTGGCTATACTTACCAGAGAGTCAACCTTGAAAGTGTAAAGTAAAAATAATTAATTGTCAACTCGAAATTCATTTTTTTTTATTAACAACCAAAGATTTAATTGACATAGTAATTATCATTGCACAAGGTAATAGAATAGACCAGTACATAAATTAAGTCAGAAATTGAAATTATTTTAGCAGATTTTTTTTCATACCGCAAATTCTTCAAATATCGGTTGTATAATATTGGCGATACCGATATATCGGCGATACCGATATATCGGTATCGGTATCGGTATCGTTACATCCCTATTTTTAATCTTTCCAGTGAAATTTTGGGCAGTACATCGGTATAACTTTTGATCTTATTGTTGTAATAAAAAAATGTTTTTAAGATCAAAATTAAGCTAAACGAAAATAATCATGAAAAAATTATCACAAAATACGCAAATTTTCGAGAAAAACGGCGTTTTCCGTAAACAAACTAAATTTTTGCAGCCGTTTTTCACAATTATAATTTTTTTGGTGGATTTTTTCTTGAGGTCGGTTGTTTGTTGTTATTGTTACTAAATGACGTGTCTATTGTCATCATCCTGCATTTATCTTACAATTTTAAACAAGTAGATTGATTGAACTTTTGAAAGTTATACTGTGTCAAACAGATGTATTGCCCAAAATTTCACTGAAAGTTTAAAAATCTGTAAAAAAAAACGAATGGCCACAAATAAAAATTTAAATCAGTTTTACCGATAAAATTAGCTGAAATTTCACCCCTTTTAATATGTAAAGTTTATTGAAAACCACTCTGTATAAAGATAATCTACCTAACCTCTACCTTTCCTCATATGAATAAATACAGTGTACCAGAATGTAATAGAATCGGAAAATCGGAACTATAGTTTGCACGCATTTCCTCAACAAATTACATAAAGAAATTACAATGTAATTACTTGCAATTACACGCAACCGTGTTATGGCCGTTTAGGTAATGCTTTCTTATACTTATTTGTTTATGGTCGTCACGAGTGGCCGATTTTGGCGGTTGTGTTGATGGCTATATTGTATGCGTGCTCATGATGCATCAATCAAGTTAACTACAATATAATACGCACTGTTGTTTTAGTGGAGTTTACAAATTAGCCGCCAATCTTGTCTCCAATATAATTTGATCTGTGAACCAGTAATCATCATCATCATCAGCCTATTTACGTCCCACTGCTGGGCACAGGCCTACTCTCATAGATGGGAGTGAATGGATTGTAGTCCCCATGCTGGCCCAGTGCGGGATGGGGTGGACTAGTATTATAGCAGGGGTCACCAAATGGCGGACCACGGTCTGGATCCGGACCGCCGACCTATTTTGTGCGGAATTTAAGAGGAAACAGGAGGGCAGTTTTTCCATACAAACGTAGTCCCCTGTTTCCTCCCTGGTTAATGCCAGTAGAGCAATAATTTTTTGTCCAAAAATCTATGGCTACTATTGATATGTTCCTATGTTTTCCTTTTTACGATAAATTGATTCTCAAAAGAGATATTAACCTTCAAAAACCTAAAAAAAAATGCTAGATTTTCCGCTGTGTTCACACATCCAGAAAACAAATTTGACTAGATTATTAAAAAAAAGGAAAACATAGGAACACGGCCAAAGCCTTTCTTTAATGTTTAATGAAAAAATAAGTTAAATAGGTTAAGTTTTGGGGAAGAAATCAGGGGACTACGAAACGTTGTTTTCATGAAATTTTAAAAGGTATTTTCGGTCCAAGCTGCAGTTGTCTCTATCGCGCTCTGCGGGAGAGAGGCGGGCAGTGTGGGACAGCGACACATTTTACAAATACCTAATTTTCAATTCTCTCGGCCTTACTGTTTCCTCTTAAGTAACGTAAGTTACTAAGAAACGGACCGCGATGATTATTTTATATTGAAAACCAGACCCCTGAAGAAACTAATTGGTGACTGCTGTAGTATAAGTAGTAATAACAGTCCGTAATCGGAGGTCAAAATATGTCGGCTTCATCGGGAACATGTTTTTGTATAAGTAGGTACTGAAATGATAATAATTCAAGAGACTACTAAGAGATGTCTTTTTATCAAACTTTTCAATTGAAGTACGAGTAACATTATAAATAAAAGTATTTATTTCTCAAACTAAATATTATATAATTATGTTTTTGAGGTTTTATACGATCACTTAGCCTACCCCGGAACATCTAGTGGAGCAAGTTCTCAAAACATTTGGACATGATATTAAATAATGTCCACGATTTCATATTTATAATCCGTTTATATTTCTTTAGTAGGTAAAACAGCTTTACGTTTAACCGCTTATAAATCTCAATGAGCACAAACAATTTTAAGCCCGCCATTTATGGCTCGATTGAGATAATATCTGTTTTCAATAACTTTTTGCAGGTTAATTATGGAACCTTAATTTTTGGACTCTACATATAGTCTGCAAGGTTATAAAACTGTGGAATCTGTAAAAAACAGGTTTCTATTTGTTAATTTGATAAAAAATCTGTGGGTGGGAAATATGCACGCTGTAGTGAAGTTCGACTTTTTATTTAAGCTTGGCCGGACATATTTAGATATGACAAGATGTGTGCCTAATATATATTTTGTTGATGTGACAATAATTATATTTAGGACTCATAGAACTCAGAATTATTATAGGTTGAGTGTTTCGTGGTATTAGACTATCTATAGGGCCCGGTGACCCATGTGTAGAGCAAAGCTTATTAAGGCCAATATTCAGCATTCTTACAGGATTTTTAGTGCTATTGTTAAACAAAATGATGTTTAGAGTAAACTTTTTATGAAACTAAAACACAGTCCCGATGCTGAATCTAGTTTGATCAAAGTACTTAGTCTCGTCTGTTCTTCAAGTTGTGGTAAACAATCATGAGACAACAAATACTTACAAACAGCGAATTAAGAGTAAGTTGCGGTGGTCTCCAATATTCTACGATGTTAAATCTCCTCCATCCCTGCAGCTGCGGCGCTCGCGTCGTCCGCGCCGGTCCCCGAGCCCGCGGCACAGCACGTCGAGTACGACTACGAGTACGAGGCCGCTGCACCCCTCCAGGCACAGGGGAAGGCACAACACACCGCACAAGAGCCGCAGGAGTCCGCCAGCCATTACGACGCGTACATACAAGACGTGCAGGCTGCGGCTACTGGCGGCGGTGGTGGTGGTGCCAAAAAAGGTAAAGTCCGGACAATATAATTAGAGTATGTGGAGTACGAGTAGGAGCCCGTTGTTCCGCTCCAGGCACAGGTGAAGACACAAGAGCCGCAGGAGTCCACCAGCCATTACGACGTGTACATACAAGATGTGCAGGCGGCGGCTGGTGGCGGTGGTGGTGCTAAGAAAGGTAAAGTCATGAAAGGTAATTAGGGTAGAATGTGTACAAGTATGAAGCCACTATATCGCCGATGTTTCGAAAAGAACGAGCTGGAAAAGGCAAAAAATAACCCTAAAGCCACGTGGAAAGCGATCAAGGCAATAACCAATACAAGTCGAGTAAAACAATCTCCAAATGAACTTCTCCAGCTGTCTGCCGGACCACAAGCATCTGTTAATTCAGTTAACGATTATTTCGTCAATATCGGTAAAAATTTGGCCTCAAAAATCCCCTCCAACATTACCACCTCAGCCCTCTCAACAAACTTCCCCCCCTGTAACTCCCTAAGTATTCTCCCCACAGATCATGCTGAAGTAGAACGCCTTATACGAAGCTTGCGTGCCGATTGTGCAACTGGCTGGGATAACATCCCTAGCAAGGTCCTCATACAGTCTAAAGATTACCTAGTACCCTCAATCACTCATATCTGTAACCTAGCTATCAACAACGGCTGTTTTCCCAATATACTTAAAAAGGCGGTGGTACATCCTATACACAAAAGTGGTGATAGAGCCAGTGTCACTAATTATAGGCCCATCTGGATCCTGAGCGCTCTGTCAAAAATCTTGGAAAAAATTCTCAATAACAGACTCACCTCCTACCTGGACAAATACCAAATTATCGCTTCAAATCAGTTCGGCTTTAGGTCAGGAGTTTCCACGGAGGATGCTGTCTCGGCTTTCACGAACACTCTCGTCAAGAAATTAGATAGCAAACTGCACTGTTATGGCATTTTTTTAGATCTTACAAAAGCTTTTGACACTGTCTCTATCCCCATCTTAATATCGAAATTAGAGAGGATTGGAATTCGTGGTTTATCTCTCAAAATTTTTGAAGACTACCTTACCAATCGCTCTCAATGTGTTCTAATCAACTCTTACCGAAGCTCTGACGACATCCTCTACTTCGGAATTCCGCAAGGTAGTATACTTGGACCAACGCTTTTTCTGATATACATTAACGAGCTGTGCCTACTGTCTATCCCCGACTGCGAAATCTTCACTTACGCGGACGACACAGCCCTCTTAGTGTTCGATAAGACTTGGGAGAGGGCCACGCAAAAGGCAGAACATGCATTACTGAAGGTGAAAGAATGCCTCACAGTGAACAAACTTACTCTAAATATTGAAAAATCTAAAGTCATTCGCTTCTCCTTACCTAATTCTCTTAAGTCTCCGAATGATTCCGGGATAATAAGAGCTCACACCTGCGACTCCCCATCCAATAACTGTAACTGTACCGCCCTTTCCATTGTTCCCAATATCAGATACCTGGGCGTATATGTGGACCAGAGACTGGACTGGCGCTCTCATATTGAGGCCCTCTGTACGCGTCTCCGTAGGCTTCTATATATTTTTAAAGAACTCAGGCACTCTGCATCCAGAGATACACTCACCCTCGTATATCAGAGTTTGTGCGAATCGATCATCGCCTACTGCATACCTGTTTGGGGAGGCACCTACAAAACCATGTTAATTCAGGTAGAGCGAGCGCAACGAGCTATTTTGAAAGTAATGCTTTTCAAAAGGAGAGACTACTCTACGACCCAACTCTACTCAGACTCCAAAGTCCTATCAGTGAGGCAGCTATACTTGCTTCGTATTATCCTACGTCAACACACGCTACTGCCAGTCGACAATTGCCGTACCCACAAACGACAAGGCCATGCCGTATCCCAAACAGTCCGCTGCCGCACATCGTTTGCCCGCCGACAGACAGCTGCCCGAGGTTCTCGTTTGTACAATAAAATCAATAACCAAATCTCGATTTATACCTTATCCAAATACGAACTAAAAATTAAATTACGAAATTGGCTGCAGTGCCTATCCTACCAAGATACAGAAAATCTTTTACTTGTCCTTTCTTGAGTTAATTAATTCTCGTTTTAAACAATAGGCATAATAATGTAATCAATTACAACCTTGTTTTTGTTAACTTTTATTATATAATTAAATGAGTAGCTAAACTTATTTATAAACCTAGATAATTAATGACCTTTTATATTTCTTATATCTTAGTAAGCCATATTTCGCAATTTTTCTGCTGTTACATTGTCTAACTCTTGTTTACTGACACAGAATTAGGACGAACTCAAGCCCCCTAAGGCACAGGTTCACACCTAGTTTAGGGGTCGAAAGCTTCGACCACTTTATACCTGACCTGTTTGTACTACTGAACGATGTATTCCTCTTTGTAACACATTTATGTACAATAAACAATTTTATTATTATATTATTAATAGGTGTAGAAGAAGGTATGCGTAAGTACTTACACACGCGTACATAGTATGAGGGGAATGTCCGGCCACAGAGGCTAAGGCGTCCCTACGAAGTCCGCTGATTTATCTAATACCTTTTGATATACTCTTGATATGCAATACTTATTCGTAACCTTACACTTGCCTGCCCGCAGACGAAACGGTACAGTTAGTAAGTCAATGAAAATATACATCAAGCAGAATAGAGTTGTATATATCTTCGAGCCAGTGAAGTGTGGTGTTCATAAAAACTGAACGCATGTTTTATGTAAACAGGAAAACTGGGGGTCGATCATTCACGACGGATTCTGCATGCCTCGGTCATGTAACTGTAATAATAGACACGTCAGTACTATGGTTGGTGATTACTTAATTAAATGTTTACCCAGTTAGGAGGCTACCTAGACCTCTTCAGTTCACTTTCTTTTACCATGTAGTACCTATGTACTTTAGGACCAATTTTGCAAAGTTTAGGGAGATTTGATCCAGTCGGTTTTCCATACAAACTAAAAGGCATCGTTTACTTCCACTACATCAATTATGCATGAAATGCATGTTAGAGGTATAGTATAGCTTGCAGTGGCGTGGCGTAAAAGATATTGGGCAAGCCGGGGCAGATTTGGCGTACATTTTCCTTAAGAGCTGTAAGGTACTCAAATGCCTGATCTTAGGCAAGCCGGTAGGAATCTAGTACTTTGGACGCCACGCTGTCATGAGAACTCTCAATATTAAATTATTACTTTGAATATGTTAATAGATACCCTTGTGAAAGAATTGCAAGTTTGTATAGATTTAGTCATTTCGTGGTCTGCTGATATATTTTCCCAAACTAATAAGACACAAGGGCGTGGCGTCTATAGGTCCTGATTTATGCTAGCTTGCCTATTTTCAGACTTATGAGTCATTCTGATCTTAAAGATAATTAATTCAGACCTACCCCTGGGTATGTGAAAGAAAATGTAATCCAAATCTGCTCCCTGCCCAAGGATGTATTTGACACCATGCCACTATAAGACACACAGCTACTGCCTAATAACTATGAGATATCTTGCATTTTATTTACTAAAGAAGTAGTAGTTGTGTATTAACCTAATATCTCCTGCAGGGTTCAGTCAAGGCAGCGGTCTCCGGACCATAGCCGTCGGCTCCGCCAACCAGGCTAAGACCGCGCTTGGCAACCAGAACGCGGCCGGCCACCAAGCGGCCTACGTGGCCAAGAACACTCTGGCGCAGTCCGCCGCACAAGCTAGTGCTACCGCACAGGCAGCGCTCGCTGGTAAACAGGTTAGTAATTAAATAGTTACGCCCGATTCTGCTTAGGAGTCAAGGTCTCTGGACCATTGCCGACGGTTCCGCCAACCAGGCTAATACCGCGAAATTAGGTTAATCTGTATGGTGGATGCCACTGTTAACGAGAGCTCTAGCGCCTATACATAAATGCCTTACTGGAGGATATTTAACAATGCCTATAAATTAAATGTGCCTTCTTAGGTACTTAGTTATGTGGATATATTCAGCGTCAAATGAACCACGTAGCAGACGTAACAAAATCTTTAGGCCTCGCGCCCATTGACAAAAACATACCTTTATTTATTATGTATAGTAAGAATTATCTAAGGTGTCCGAATGTTTGTTCATTCTCTTTACGAACATTTGGACACCTTAGATAATTTTTACTATACCTATCGTTTTTGTAACATAAAAAAAATTATCGGTCAGTCGGCGTTTTATCGTATCTTAGGCCAAGCCAAAGGCCTCTTAAAGGCTGCAGGCTCCGCGCTACCTCAATTCGGTATTCATCATAAGCCTATAGGTAGGTATACGCGTTCCACTGCTGGGCACAGGCCTACTCTCGTAGTTGAGAGCAGGACTGGTGAGATGCTGTAGTCCCTACGCTGGCCCAGTGCGGGTTGGGGACAGCACATACACCTTTGAAATTCGGCATTGGATAGATCTTAAAAGTGAAGGTGATCTAAAAGGCAAATTGCTGACATCAACTTATTACCCAGGTGATCCTCTCCGGGCTGGAGCAGCAAGTCCGTGACGCAAAGGTGGCGGTCCAAGGTGAAGAGATGCAGCTGCAGCAGGCCAAGCGAGCGGCGCAGGCGGCGGCCCAGGCGGCGCAGCAGGCTATGCACCAAGTATATCCTAATTACTAACTTTTTCACAGTTAGAGTCTTCCCACATCCATCGACACGGTATCAGTCAAAAAAGGACTAATTTATATCGGCGCAATAAGAGGGAAAAAGACGTCGTCGTCGTCGGTGTCGATCGGTCGCGTGCGCCGAGCCGGACCAAGTTTCGTGATGGGAGGAGAGAAAGAAAGAGAGAGATGTGGGGAAACCCTACCGTTAACCATCACGGTAAAAGTTTTAGTCTCTTCTGAGGTCTTTGGCAGAGACCTATATTTGGAGGAGACAGCTGCCCATAAATAATATGTATGCATAGATGTAGTATTATTTCGGGCAGCCTCATACATACACAGATATTATGTCTCTCCCAAAGACCTCAGGAGAAACTAAGACTTTTACCATGATGGTTGACTGGTAGAGAATGCCTTGTGGCATTACGTCCGCCACTTGTACTTTCTTGTGGTGTGCAAGAAAGTTTAAGTAAATAGGTAATTAAATAAATATCAAAAAAATGCAACTACCAGTGACAGTTTAATATTTAATTTTATCAGTCTAAACTCGTTCGTTAAACATACGTCCGAGGAAGATTGGAGAACCAATTGAAAATTTTGCTTTACAGTGCAATGTGTGTATTTTTATAGTAAAGTTTTATACTTCGCACATGCTTTGTCAAATAAATAAACGAACAAATCCACAACACATGGTTTTATAGTTAAATATTATACCTATACTACTATATTATACTTATGACCTATATGCATGCAATATTTGCATAATTAATCTAAAAACTGATAGCAATGGACTTTTTGCCAAAAATACAAATGCAACCGGTCAGCTAAGAAATAATGGAAAAAAATATACCAAAAACTGTCTGAAACACTTAAGCAAAAAGTTAGTTGCGTAAAGCTAACGACAAACCAGCGGCGAAACCGTTTACGTAATATCGGGCAAATTGCTTCAACGACAATTTTGTTATTGGGAATTAAATTCTTTTATCGTAAAAACATTGCCGATTTATGTTAAGTATGTGTACTTACTCTAAAGAAATTGCTCCAGTTATCGTACTCGTACTTCTTTAAAGTTCAGAGTTCCATACTAGTTTAAGAAAACTAACTAAATTGATTAAATTTGAATCAAAGAGATAATTAAACCAAATTTAAATCAAATCAATCTTTCCAGGCACGTAAGGAAATTAGTTTGATCGGAAATAATCATTATGATCATGTTACGACTAAAAATTTGATGAAGTTACTAGGTTTTTGTTTAAGTAAGTCGATAGGTAATAATAGTACATTACACAACTAGGGTGGTAAAACAAAGAAAGGCCGAGATCGCAGATCTTTGCGGCCCGAGCTGCAAGCGAGGGACGTAAATATGCGATCGAGGGCTTTCTTTATTACCTCCCGTGTTGTATACATCATTTTATGTCTATACTTGGCTAGAAAGCGGCTTTTTCCATACGCGTAGCGTGCGGAAAAAGTCACTTTATGGCCAGGCGTGGCATAAAAGTAATTATAATAAGTAAGTAAAGAAAAGGAGCAGGTTTCATATGTACAGTCACCACACGGGAATGTTATGCCACTTACCACTTGTACTTAATTTACCCGTGTTGTAATGCAAATCGGGCGTACTTCAGGTACACGACTTATAATGATTAATGATTACCTACACGTTAAAATTAAGAACGATGGCAGGGTGACTGTTCTGTCGATGACACATATTATGTTTACAATTTTCTACCTTATTTAGAAAGAAAGAAAGAAAGAAAGAAATATTTATTTGGATCTATTACAATATTGAAATGGTATGGTATTAGTAATGGAAGCGTGTACAATATTGAGATGTATCCAAAAAGGAGGAGGATTTCATTGGAAAAAGGTTGAAGAGTGTAAACATAATTGTGCCGTCGACTATACCAATATTTCATTATTTGCTCTACTTTTTCATTATCTACGCACATTAGGTTAATTGAATGTTATTAAATTATGATACTTGTAAACAAAGTAGCTTATAAAATCAACAGACATAAACAATGTCTAACTTTACGCCAGAGTGCACTGTAAATGTGCAAATAATTGTAAAATCCACTCTTGGCACTCTTGCGCAGGTTCGCTTTGTCACGTGCGTTACGTTACAACAGCCGATCCAGATCGGTTGCTAAACTAAATTAGATGTGTAATTAGTTTCGATCTATCGACGGTTATTTCAGGTGCTTATTGGACGCTTACTTGGCAAAGATTAACTAAAAAAAACAAACAGACTAATTGAAAATCGTCCTTCTTTTGAAAGTGGGTTAAAATGTGACTGTCTTCTCTCTATCACCTTTCTCTATCTCTCATTGTTATAAAATAATTTAGACGGAAATAATATTACGCGTGACCTACCTAATTTTTTTTTATTACAGTACAAAAATATTTTTTTACCAAACTAGTACTACACAGTTTTCCTAACATGGACTGTTGTGCAAAAATGGTAACACATACGTATTTGCTACTACTAAACTAACCGCCATACAGTTTTTCTTGAACTATTCACGTACCTACCTACTTACGAGTTTGTACGGAACCCTCGGTGCGCGAGTCCGACCGTTTTTTTACAACGTCAGTGATTCGTTTTTTATTCAATATGTTTGAGTCTCATGGTAGTTTTCTGAGTAGAATTGTACGTTTAAGTAATAGGATTTCATCAGTACATACACCATCAATACCTAGCAAGCACCGCAACTAAAAAAATAAATTATTTTTTCAGTCAACTATTCTGTTACATATTGTATAACTTAGATGTAGGTCATGCCTTTGAAGTAGTTCAAGTTTAATAGCTATATTTGACTGTTTCTGATTACTTATTTTTATTTCGAAAGCTATTCCGAGATATTACTTTATCGCTTCAGTGCACACGACTTAGTTTAGGTAATTACTTTTGGATTTTTCGGGGTCTTGTCACCAGTTACATATTACTTTAACACCATCACTGCGGCAATGAACTTAATTCGTTATTAACCATATTATATACAAATTAATAATCATTATCATTTCATACTTGAGACATAGACTGTTGAGCACAGGTCTCCGTAAACACTTCCACAATTAATTAATACTTCTAGCCAAATATTGGGCGGCTGGATAGCTACTAACTACTTAGCTGTATATTCAGTATGTGGGATCTGCCCAAACTATCATTCGTTGCATAGGCAGGTAGTCCGTGCGTTGCGTAGGGCGGGGCTACTCGGTATTAATAAATTCAAATGTATCGATAGTTGGGTCGTGACCTATGGGCTTGTGGCTAATTGACTGTAACGTTCTCTCTTGTCATAAAACCACGTGAAACCAAATACCGAGCTAGTTCAATGCCACACACTACCTTCTGGAGTTTCACACATTTACCACTTCCTTATTTTCACTTGATAAAATCAAGAGAGTGTAATAAATGTACAAAGTGTGGTTGAATTACGCAATTTAACTATAACTTGAACCTCTGATTAAAAAGTTTATATTACGTATATTTGTTTACCTGTACATTTTTATTATTTTTGTTTTGTATCTCGCTCCGAGCTCTTACCATATACTTAGTTTGAACATTTGGATTGCAATATGAGATCTATTATAGAACTAACTTGATAACTATTAGTTAGTAGTATTTGTTAGGTAACACAACGCACGGCTTAAACCATTGAAGTCAGCGAAATTTATTTCGAAATACCTACTAAGAAAAGATTTTCCGAAATCAATCCCTAAGGGGTTGAAACGGGGGATGAAAGTTTATCAGAATAAGCCAGAAATTCACGCGGACGAAGTCGCGGGGCACCATCTTGTTATCTGCAAATTCCCACAAGTATAATATATAGGTACCTCAAAGAACCCATTTTCTAAAAACAACCAGAAATATTAGGCTTTAGCAAGCTTCTATCTTTTTGTTTTCATCGATTATTTTCCATTTCGTTATCTCATTAATTACCTATGCAATATTCGTGTATACTATAATTATATAACCATAATCCAAAAAATGGTTGTTTTTATGTTTTTTATGTTAACTTTTTAGGTGAACGTGATCCAAGCGGCGCTGAACGCTGCGCAGGCGACCTCCGAAAACGCTAATGAGGCGGCGTCACAGGCGGCGGGCGAGCTCGGTGCACAGACCGCTATGGTCGGCGCGGCCCGACAGAGGCTCGGATCGCTGCAAGAACAGTTGCACGGAGTCAGGATCGACTTCGAGGCTACACAGGCCGCGGCTAGGAAGGCACAGGTATGATCTTGATATTCTACCAAGGTGGGTGAGGCCGCCAGAGGCTAATAGGAACGTTGCAAGAGCAGAATCGACTTAAGAGGTTCCGAAGGCGGTGACTTTGAAGATGCAGGTATGACATTAGCAAACGCGTAGACAGGCATGATCGGTGCGGCCCGACAACGGCTCGATGCGCTACAGGAGCAGTAGCACGGAGTCAGGATCGACTTCGAGGCCACGCAAACCGTGGCAAGGAAGGGGTGGCTATGAGTATGACCGATAGATTCCCGTAGAGGAGGGGCCATTTACACGGAGTCTGTATCTACGGAGTCAGGCGACAGCGACTCGTAGCACTACAGGAGCAGTTGCACCCACTCAGGATCAACTTTGAGGACACGCAGGCCACGAACAACACCGGTCAGTAGGTTATTGTAAATTTACATTTGAGGATTATTTCACAATTCTAAGAAATTAGTAAGAAAGAAATTAGTAGAAATTAGTTTATAATTAGCACTAATTATTTCGTAGCTGGGTAGTATTCGGATAGGAAAATAATTATGAACAGAGTAAATAACTGGGTGTACTTTCGTATGCAGGAATCGCTGAAAGCACCAGTGCTCATATTCGAGGACATAACGATTGATGTCACCTTTTGAAACATCATCAACAAGTCCGGTGAAGATCGCAGATTAATACGAGATTTGTCCGAATAAAAACCTAGTCCAAACCACTTTCCTCTTTTTTTTCTGCTCCTAGTTTATTGTATTTCTGAGTGCCAAATTGTGTATTCTGTTCTTTAACAATTGCAAGTCGTAAACAGACTAATAAAGGTGAGTTCTATGTACCTAATTAAGGGTACTTAGTGAAGACTAAATCCTAAGTGTCGTTTGAGACATATACATATATATTTTTTTATTTACAATATATGCCGTTCGTTACTATATAGTATATCTAGGTCTTAGGGCGACCCAGTGGGAACTTATATCCAATCTTTTTTTTATCTAGTAGCCGAGGCTAGCAAACCCCACCACTAAGTTCAAATACCTACGTAGCTCGCCGAGCTTGTAGTTCGGGTCAGGGTAAAAAAAAACTTGTAACAAAAACTTTTTCGAAATTCCCAGGCGGCTGCTCAACAAGCTCAAGCGAATGCTGCGGAGGCGGCGGCCAAGGCCGCAGCGGCCGGTCTCAGCGCGGGCCAGAAAGACATCTCCCACGAAGGTACGAGCTACGAGGAGTATGTGTTGCCGGCGCAAGAGGCGCCCCAGGAGTACTATATCAACGTTCCGTCGAACTACCAACACTAGTAGCTAAGGTTTAGTCCAGTCTGGAGAGGATCAGGTTATTTTGTAATTTGGTTCGTGATTTGATATTCTTCGTTTTATTATTGTTTCGTTAAGGGAATTAGAGTCTCTCAGTTCTCCGTACAAAAGAACAGGGGGTTAAATGTAATTCATTTTATACCTTGATATATTTCGTTGACGCACAAAAAACTTGAGAAACCCCAAAAGCCACCCAAACAGCGTCATCTACTATATTCGAAACGGCTTAAACTTTTATTTAGAACACTTTTAGACAATAAATTACCATATTTTCTGAATAAAACAATAATAAAATCATAAAACAATAAAAACATTGCTTGCATGTGAAGTTAAACGAAATGACTACCTATAGGTAGCGCTAAGTGTTTCAAACAGATCCAATGATATAAATTATTTAATAACCTGATTCAAAAACCAGATGAAATAAAATGAAGGTTAACATGAGAATAGGAGCCCATAATTTATATGAGAAAGATACTTGCTATGTTTTAAGTTGTTATCATTTTAAGATTACATATAATATATGTTCTTAACTTCAGTCAATTTGATTACCGAGGAATCCTATTCTGATTTTAACTAAAATAAACAAAGTGTACATAATAATCATAGGTTTTGCTACCTAGTTGTTCAAGTTTGATTTTTTTACGAAGCTTTTTTGTGATATACTTTTTACTTGATTTTTATAACTTTTTTATAAATTTTACAACCTATTTATTTACAGTAGATCAGAGTGAGTTTTTGAATTATATCGTGTAAATGAAAGTATATGTACAATCTAACAATAAATTGAATAACATCACTAATCTGACACTAGGGAAATTCTTTGGAAGTAATGGTACAAGTGGGTTAAGAAAGATTTTTTTATAAATATTCCAGCACGGATACCAACCACGTTATACGAGAATAAAAGAGATTTCATTCCTCTTATCCTCTTGCTGACGAATATTCGTCAACAAAACTTTTTTGGATTTTAAGCAGACCTAGAGTGCCAGTACGATAACTTTGCAGAGCGAAACATGGCAACACCTCCATTTAAAAGTCACATTTTAGAAATTTGACTATTTTGACTTTTAAACGGAGGTGCCATGTTTCTCCGCAAAGATATCGTAGTCGCACTCTAATCCACTTTGTATAATAAAGGCTTTGTACCTCAGCAATGGTATTTTCCGTGGGTGGTGGGCGTGGCCAACGCCGCAAGGCGCAACGTATCATTTCTCGGACATAGCCTTTGTATTTTTTAATGGACGAGGTTCCTGTAGAAATGGGCAACTTATACGCGCTGTTACCCTTCATTAATCACTTGTAAAGTCATACCCGATCAATATAGTTGGCTGTTTTCTACTTACACAACCGAATTTCGAAAAAAGTCATCAAGTGCAATATGGCAGCCATATGTTACTTCTTATAACACTTATACTGTTCCAACCAGAGAAAACAAAATTAAGTGCGATGTCCAATTCCTAAAAAGATGGAAACAAACAAAAGTGTATTTATTAAATAAAATATTTTGTGATAATGTGTTATTTTAATCATTTGACTGTTTCTGACTGTAACTTGACTCTTCTTGACTGTTACTCTGACTTCTCGACATCTCACTTGATTCTAACTTTACTGCGATTGACTGCCTAACTGACTAACCCTAACTTTATGTTATGACGGTTAATTTTTCAATCTCAGACCAGTCTTATTCCATACAAGTTATAAATAAGTTGTATGGAAAAACAGCTGTTCTGAATATTTAAAAATTAATCTAAGTTGACTAAACAGAAACACCTTGTGACTAACCAGGGTCGACGGAAGTTGGTAAGTGTTTTTGAGATTACTGATATCTACCGTACTGTCTACTTAATCATAAGTGGCTCGATGTGTGTGTGTGGCTCGTGAATCTGTCAACCCCGTTGACTATATTTTGAATAATTTCCAAAAACTAAATCGACAAAAAACTTTTTAATTTATTAGCGAATCTGGTCACAAAATTACACGAGAATCGATTGAGAAATGTGCACTATAAAGGGGAACAGCCGGACATCCGGACAGACATACAAAAGTATTTTTGCCCAAGCTGTTTGCTTTTGTTCGCGCTTCGCCCTTGCTTGGTAAATAAGAAATTTCTACTCACTCACTGGCGTGACGTCAAATCTATACCTACTCGTACTTGGGCAAGCCGGAGTAGTTTAAAATAAAGAAATATTGTGGGGTCAATCTCACACAAATCGATCTAGTCCCAAGCTAAGCAGTGCTTGTAAATATGGGTACTAGACAAAGACATGCTTATGTAGATAAATATATACTTACTTAAATAGATAGAAAACATTCAAGACTCAGGAACAAACACGCGTGTTCATCACACAAATAAGTTACCATTACCAGGAGTTTTGTAGGCAGTGTCACTCCCACTAAACGTGCCGTCTGAGGCGTTTGACATACATTTTCTTCTAAAAGCTGAATAAAAGCGCTCAAGTGCCATTATACAGGATGTTTGGTAGAGCGTTGTAAAAAACAGGCGAGTAGAGAAAGCCATCTGCTACTTACTTATTTCAGGTAAGAACCTAAACCTTAAATTTATTATTCGTGAAACGAGACCCTAGTCGCGAAAAAGGAAAATTTGCATAAGCTAGCTCTAACGATGGTGCTTTAAATGTAAAGTTCGATTCTTTTCGCTAAACTGAGATACTTTTGTTTTGCAATATCTTCCAATAACTTAAATTAAGAAAGTTAATTCATCTTCAAAGTTCAATTCTGAAAGCAGTGAAATCTCACTTTTCGTATGTTTGTATGAAAATAATAAAATTAGAACTTGGCGTGTTTTTAAAAAGTTGCAAAACGAAAGTAGCTCAGATTAAGGAGTAGAAACGACCCTTTCATTTAAAATCCCATTGTTAGAGGCACCCTGTATAGATAGATATCCGCTTCGGGTGTCACTCATTCTAGCTACGCCACTGCAAGTACTTTCATTGATTAGCCAATTAATTAGTCTTCGCTCCGTTTAATGTGACTCCTCTGATGCGAGAGAAGAATTGACTCCAAAAGCCCGAGTACAATACTTTTCATTTATTTATGTAATTTCTTCAAATTAACTCTATTATAAGGATTTTTACCAACATATCCGCATCCACGAATGCGCTAGAGTGCGACTACGCTAAGCTTGCAGAGGTCAAAAATAGGTTTTATTTCAATAAATGCATATGGCAACATCACAAGAAAGAGGATTAATCAGTCTTGATACTTGGCAAATATCTTTCCGTTTAATAAGTACCATTATGCCATTACACTATACTTCATATCGAAGTTGGCCAGCTTACAGGTTTGCTTTACGATCAGATACGTACTGTATATAATGTGTCTATACACCTACTGAAATAAATATTCAGAACAGTCTTGCACAAATTTAACTAGTTCCAACCCAACTAAGCAATGCTTGTATACATGTACATGTTTAAATAAAATACTTAAACTAGTTTTTTCCTATTGCGAGCAGCACACACAGATAGGTAGCCGGCTCATTAGACATGCTTCAGTTCTTTGTTAGTGATGCTCCGTCGGGCTATTTATTTGAAGGTCCTTGTTAGGCACTATTTTCCTTGCCTAATGCTACCCCGAAGTCCCCCGTGTCCTAAGTTCCCCCAATTGACGGTAGGTATAGCATAAAGTCACAAGTAACGAGGCTCTTGACGGCAAATGTTTTTGGCACCCATGCGTATATGCAACACACTATACACAACTCTATATAAAGGCTTGTTAAAGAACCACAAGTCATAGCCGAAAAGAGACACCAAAAACCTCTAATAGGGAGTTTAAAATTAAAATTACGTTTGGTCTCAGTTTACCCACAAAAAATAAGCTGATCCGATACGCTGAAGGAATAATACATATATTATACTCTGATAAGGTTTGTTTCCGAGTTTATTATAGAAACCCCCCAAAAGCCAAACTGCGCATTTCTTTTCCTTTTAGTGAAAAGTTAAAAAATCATGACAACCTTACATAGTGGGTGGAAGCGATTTATGCCTGTGAAGGCATTCATAAATAATTAACCACAAAATTAAAATTTTTAAAACAACCGGCTTTCGATAAACTAATTTCGATAATAAATGCCGAGACTCTATGTAAAATAACCAAATCGCCGTATGTGTGCCTATAATATTTTAAAAGTTCCCTCAATAACTGTAAGATTCTCAGATCGTGATTTGGTTGCAATGGGACAACCTCAGAGGTTTACCCTTCCAAACAAAAAATAATGTTCAGCCATCTTCGAGTAATCGCGTAACAAACGTATAAATCAAATGCCGTTTTTCCTTTGCGGAGGTCAGTTAACACTGGACCTTACGTCAAATGAAGCTAATCGATAAGTAATGCATGAGACCCTATAAAAATACCCAAATCGCCATATGTGTGCCTATAATATTTGAAGAGTTCCCTCGATTTCTCCATGATCCCATCATCAGATCCTGATTTGGTTGCAATGGGACCGACTCTGACGTATACTATATATTCTAAATCGGTCTAGCCGTCTTCAAGTAATGGAAGAACCTACATAAAATTTTCTCTTTGTTTTGAAGTCGGTTAACTCTAGAAACTCATTTCTAATAAGAAATGCTCGAGAAACTATAAAAAATACCAAAATCGCTATAAGTATGTGTGCCTATAATATTTGAAGAGTTCCCTCGATTTCTCCAAGATTCCATCATCAGATCCTAATTTGGTTGCAATGGGGACCACCTCTGAAATATACCCTTTCAAACAAAAAAAGAATTTTCAAAATCGGTTCAGCCGTCTTCGAGTAATCGGTGAACAAACACAAAAAAAAAAATAGAGACGAATAGAGAACCGTCGTTCTTTTGAAAGCCGGTTAAAAAAAATTAGATAATATCGACTTGAGCGTTTTCCAAAAAAAATACCGGGGGCGTTTTTCTGGCTCAGAATCGTTAGTACATTCGAACCTTATACGTAAAAAAAAAGTGTCCCGGTATTTTTTTTGGAAAACGCTCACTTGTCACTGACTAGGCGGTAAAATCGACTCTTTGGCCTCATCAAACACAGGTACAATTGTACATTAAATTTTATAGTCACCACTCACCAGTCACGTCACAGTCACCACGCGCCCATTTAAAGGTTGAAAGTCGGCTAGTCGACCAAGTGAGCCAAGTCAATATAGTCAACCCATCTTTATTAATAAATAGGTTCCTACTTACTCTACTTTAACGTGAAATAAATTTTTCAGAAGTACATGCAGAACCAGCCGATGATGGCGAGGAAGAAGAAGAAGAAGAAGATTGCGAGGAATAAATGAAGTGCAAAGCCACCTATTAATTTAAATGCCATCAACTTGTTTTTGTTTCTATAGTTTATAATATTGTTAAGTATTTTTAAGTTTTTAAAGCTAAATAAAATATTATATTTATGATTAGATTTTTATTCCCATTTACACTGGAATAATGCTAACAATTTATATAAACGCAAACCTAGCGTCAAACGAAACGTTCCATGCTACGCAAATATCAATCGTGTTTTAACCGCTGTTTATTATTTTTTTGTGATTATTTGGAAACAATTTATGATTTATATCTATGATTATCACGTTTTTAAAGTGATACGTTATGAGGATACTCATAACTTTTCAATGTTATTAGTTTTAGGAATAGGTACGATTAAAGAACTACATCATGTCAGTCATTTGGTTACAATCCGTAGAACGGAAACTAAAAGTTGCTGTCACTGTCAACGTCAGAGAAACATCCTTCAAAACGCGAATTCAGTCGCGTAGCACATGATCATAGTATTATTTTAAACAAACAATTATGTCCGTCGTTAAGAAAAAGAAACATGTGTCCAAAAAGAACAAGAAGGCATGGCGGAAACACTGTGATATTCGTGACGTCGAGGACTTTCTGGAAGAGCAGCGGCTGGACGAGAGACTGGGGTGAGGTTATGTTTACGTGTTTATAACACGCTGTTTTAATAAATAATTGGTAAATATGTAGTAGATAGCGCGTGAAAAATATTCTTTAAATGATGATTATGCCATGAGTACATTAGGTACCTACTTGAAATTAAAAATATATGTTGTGAAAGCATTTGTACTCTTCTGTGTAATGCAGTTCTAATCAGTTCATTAGACCAATCTGGACTTGTCGACTGTATTTATTGGAAACAATTCAATATCAATATAAGTCGTTAGATTTAAGTAACGGCTTGTTCAGGTTTCCAAAGTATAAATTTCAATATTTCCTTTCAGTAAATTTGAAACCAAACCTGATGCAGAGCTTTTTGTTGTGGACACTGCTGGAGACGAAGTAATAGTAAAGGAGGAGAGGCCTCTAACAGCTAAACAGAAGAAAAGAGCAAAGCTTGCGGAGACACCAAAATGTTATGAAATTCTACTGCCGTCGTCAAAGGTACATCTTATGCCATTTCAAAGTGATATCGAAAAGCGGAATAAATTTTGTATTCATGATAATTCTTCTCTTATTTTTTAGGTTCCAGATCCCAATGCAAAACGTAACCATGTCAATCCGGTTGGTACAAAAGCAACCGCTCTTAGCAAACTCAATGACAAACGTCGAGTTGAGAACGGAGCATATGAAAAGAAGGCTGAACTGGCAAAAAAGAATAGGAAAATGGCATTAGATAAGAAAAGAAAAATTAAAAGAACCCGGCAGAGCTTTGGCATTGATCTCTGGGGTCAGGACTGTAAGTTGATTAATTGTCTATGGCAGCCTTTCCAAATTTTTTTCAAGGACCCCTTAGTGCCTCTTTGTCTTGATCCACAGACTCCCTCAAATACCCAACCAAAAAAGATGTTTAATTTAATATTTGCTTTGTCTTCAGATCTCAAAGGGTTCATAGTCCTCTGGTTTGGAAATGCTGCTGCTGTTTTATACCGTTATCTACATACTAATATGCTATTACTTATGGCTTATATAGCGCTTATACTTGTATCTCTCCTATATGTAAAGTTAAACAAGATCATTGCATACCTAACAGAGAATCACATTTTGAAATGTTACATATTGTTACACGCAGTATTAATTCTATTTTACAGTACCAGAAGCAAAAGGTATTCCATCAACACTGGTGGACGACTTCATTTCAACAGAAGCTCAGCTTCACAATGTACTGCCTGACCGTAGACTGAGGGCTAAGCCTCCATTAGCTAAGACAGTTGTCACTCGGAAGGCCATTGAGATACCACATCCCGGTGTCAGTTATAATCCTTCATTCAAGGTAATGAGTGTTTTATGTTCTAGAGCACTTAAAGCATGTATAATTGTATCAAAGATAAGCTTGTGTGCATTGTTCCATGAGAGCAAGGCACTATTGTCGCATGCATTCGATCACAGAGACTTTCTTGTGGTGTTTGTTTTGAGAGCAATAACTTGCCTGTTTTGTATAGGAAAGGCAGCGAGTATTACAAAAATATGTTGTTTGCAGGAGCACCAAGAGTTGCTGCAGCAGGTAGTGCAGCATGAGCAGAAGATCATCAAGCGTGGAGAGCACCTGTACAGAGTCACCACCGGCATGTTCAGCAAGGTCACCGTGCAGGAAAAGGATGTAAGCAAAGTAGTTTACGTCTTCCATATTGGTTTCGAAGATGTTCAAATTGGAAACTCGTAACTTTTTAATTTAATGCTGTAATGCTGCTTGTTGTCTATGGTTGAGTGCGTTGTAGAGAATTTATGATATGTGTATAGATAAAAGAATTTGAAATGTTTTTAATCAAGACTGTGACAAAAGTATTGACAATATTAGCTAACTGGTTAAAGTATATGATAGTTTTATATGAGTTTTAAACTATGGAGGGCTAATGTTTGGTTTTATTGTGTATTTATTACAAGAATCTTTATTTTCAGAACCAATGGCGTGAAGAGATGAACCTAAACGAGCAACCTCACAATCCGGCAGCCGATGATAGCGGCTCCGACTCAGAGTACCGCGCCGTCAACCCGCCCGTGCAAAACAAGAAGAAGGACCACAAGGCCAGGAGGAAACAGAAGGAGCGGCTGGTGGAAAAGGAGCGGCTGAAGAGGGAGAAGATTGATAAGAAGAAGATTACGGATCTTTACAAGTGAGTGGTATTTTTGTGTACGTAGCCCCAACACCTAGTAGCGTTATACAGTCTGTGGGAACTATATAAAGCACAATTCCACTAATAATAAAAATTCTCCTCCACCGCTCTTGTTAAAAAGAGATGGCTGAACAATACTACTCTAAATGACCCTCTAAAACTGCCCAAAATCATCTGTCCTCAACACCTTATTGTAATTAGTCAACTTACGTAGTTACTTTGATACATGTGTTCTCATAGTAGAGGTGTACACATAGTTAAATTCTACTTTGAAGTTTTATATTACTGTCATCCTATGACTAAAACCCGGCTAATGGCTATGGAGTTGTATAGCAGTTAGCCCGGTGTTAGACTTAGGACAATAGGATATTTGTGATTGTGTATTTGTCAATATATAATAGGCTTGTGTCCTAAATTTTGTTTCTGATGTAAATGGATGGTACTATTTATGAGGAACAAATATATACTGCCGTCCGATATCTAAAACTGGACTAACCCCATACAAGTCCATAGAGGTTAGTCTAGTTTTAGTCATAGGATGGCAGTATACCTTTAGCTACTACAATTGGATTACTATAACATCCACAAATTACAATCAAAAGTAGCCGACCGCGCCGAGCGTTGAAAACGGCCCATACAAAACGGACGCACCCTGTGACGTCATCTCTTGTCCTCGCTGTACTAAGTCTGTATAAAAAAAATTGCATTTTGCCATTTTGAGCACGAAAAAGTGCGCTTAAGCACATAGTTGTCATACATTTATTTTTTCACTGTTATTTAAGCATTCCGAAAAATTCCGATTTTTTTTTTAAACTTTGTGGTCTTATAACTTTATATTTTTTGTTTATTTCTTGTGTTAAGACAATTTAGTATTTTCCAATCGATGTGACTATATTATGTTGTAAAATTCAACATTAGTCAACATTCCCATTAAATATTTGTTACAGACTACGCAAGCTGCATTCTTCCATAACCACCAAGGAGCAGCGACAAGAGAAACAACGAGTGTTGCGTTCGAGCAAACGTGCGGAGCTGGCAGAGACGGCGGCGCCGGCGCTCAACAAGAACAAACCGCCGCAGAAGGAGCCAGAGTTCGTCGACCCCGCCGAGCTCAGCGGGAACCTGACCAGATTGACCACTAACAGTGAGTACAAGAGACCTGCAGAGGTTGGATGCATTATAGGGAACGAGCACCACGTAGGTTTCCAACTGGTGTCGCCAATCTAAATCATTGGGGCCACATTGACGGAAACGCCGTAATTTGTCGCGATGAAGGACGATTAACGTAAGAAGGTGTGGCTACGACTTACTTATATTTGACATTGACACTTAGATATTGTCACAGCTTGATTTGACAGGGGTGATAGTTTCCTTATTTATCCGCCCGTGTCTCTAAATTCGTGCACGTCCCCTATAGATACATCATCGACCGTATGTTCAATGGGCAAAGCAATGTCCCTATCTTTAAATGAATTTTTTCAATCGACGATATGCTACAAAGCCTGGTACTCATAGTACTTTTCCTGCGTTGCAATTGAACTAGTCGACAGAATCTCAAAATTGGCCAGTGTTGACAAACTTGGTCATGTCCACGTAAAAAGGTAACGGAATTTGTATTTTTTTTTTAAAGGCATAATATCAAATTGGCTTACCAAATTTCGACGACTTAGGCTATTTTGATATGTATCGACAAATTGTGACAGGAGAATTTGAAGATGCATTTACTTAAGCAATTTTGGTCACAGTAATAGGCTAGACGACAAAAAAAACAGTTTAGTCCGTTAGTTAGATTATTAATAAATATTATACACGTATTTTTTTACAAAATATTACGAAGATAGAGTGCTTAGAAGTTTCGAGTGACGTCACTCCTTGGTACAATTTTCACCTAGGACGTCACAAGGCCCCACTCCAGAAGTTTGATAATCTATAACTTTGTCGATTTTTAATATTTTGATACACCAAAAAATACGTGTCCCATATTTTTCCATAATCTAACTGACAGACTAAATAGACTTATATATTTTTAACCCAGTCGTCATCCCTATTCTGTCTATTCTAGCGAACCTGCTGCGTGACCGCTACGAGTCGCTGCAGCACCGCGGAGCCCTAGCCGCCTCCAAGCTGATGATGAAGAAGAAACGGAAGCTCAAGAGCTACTTCAAGGCCGGCCATAAGGTCACCGACCAGGAAGTCGAGAAGTTTATGAATAAGAAGAATAATAAGAAGTAATCGTTTGTATAGGGAAGAGAATAAACGATGGAGATATTGTAAGTTTGTTTTTACTTTCCTACTTTTGAGCAGGAACTCCATATACCTTAAAGAACAGAGGAACTTGACAGTATTACTCCGTGTAATAACTTCCCTTGTTAGTAAGTTACAAGGTGGCGTCCCCCGCGACTTCGGCTGCGTGATTTCCGAATTTCGCATACAAACTTTTACCCCGGTTGAATTTCGAAAACCCTTTCGTCGCGACGAACGAAACGACGCGACGTTTAACTTTTTGAGTACCATCGACCCATTGTCGGGTTCAACGTCTGGCAATTGGCGTGCTAGGGATTACGGCGTAGCACACGAGCGATGCTTGGCACTGAATGCGCTAATTATAGTACATTATGTTATGCTACGATACAAGTGGGTTATGTTGGTCGTTAAAGTCGAGGTTGTGTTGTAACAGCTGAGACTGTAATAACCAATCCCCACGAGTATCATACGACGTTTTTCAGCACACTTGCGAATAAAAAATAATACTTATCAAGTTATCATTCAGATTAGATCATATTCTGTTTTTGTATTTATTATGTGGGTTATCTAACCTCGTCGTGTGATGCAGTGCGGGGCGCGCGCCCGTGTACACGGCGTCGGCGCTGTTCAGGTATAATATCAGCGCGCCGAGCCCCACGGCGTGCTCTCAGTGGTCAATTGGCGGTAATTACTACTAGTACAGTAAAAAACACTGTGTAATAAGCTGCGTTCCGCCCGTCAGAACTATGAAATAAGAGCCACTTTATGAGCAAGTGTGTTGAAAAGGATATATAATATCAAATTTCATCCCACTACTTGCAATGGTTTAGGCTGTACGTTGTCTATCAGTTCAGTACCCTAGTTATGGAACTGTTTTATATGTATGTCGCCGTCAACTAGCTTAATTAGCCATTTGGTTAACTGCCTAGCCTTTTCACTAAACGGCGCCATTTAGTTAACTGCCTGGATGAAAGGCCGTAGCAGGATAAGGGAGGAAAAAATGCCCTTGAATGATTAAGAGCTGTTTATTTTTTCTATAGTTGCTTTCATTTAGTTGTATAATTGTGCAAAGTTTGGTTGAAAAATTCCCAGTGGTTCAGCCGGGAAAAAATAAAAACAAAATTTATGAAATTTGACGTATCTCTAAAACTATAAATCTTTATCATAATATCTTAAATTCATTTTGGTTAATTAAATAGTATGTATGCCTTAAAAGAAAATTGAGTCTCTATCTTTGCAATTTCTGTAAAAAACACGTAAGTCAAAATTTCAAAAAAAAGATTTTTTGATACCTGAAGGAGTGACCACTCTAAGTGACATTTCTAAAAAAGCCTTATTTAACGATCTGTCAGTCATATAAGTTTAACGGTTAAAATCGAAAAGCAACAGTGTCAAAATTAAAAAACTATGTTGGTCGGATTCTGTTACATTTTATTCTTATACAATTCTAATACAGCCAAAGAACTTAAACATAAATATTCTTTGTTAAGAACTAAAAAGCAGTATTCTTAAATTAAAATTACGCGACAAACAAAGAAATTCAAACATACGCCAAAAAACTAAAATTATAGACGCAGCAAAATTAGCCTGTGAACTAAAATGGCGGTGGGCAGGTCATGTGGCGCGGTGCACTGACGGCAGATGGACAGAAAAGGTGCTCCACTGGTACCTGCGCGGAGAGCACCGCCCACGCGGGAGACCGCGCCGGAGGTGGAGAGAAGATATCGAGGAAGTGGCCGGCAAAACGTGGACAAGGGCAGCGGGAGACCGAGTGCTATGGCGACGGATGGAGGAGGCCTATACCCGTAAATGGGTGCCCCATTAAAAAAAAAAAAAAAAAACTAAAAAAAATACCTATACAAATGCAATAAAATTAAAAAATATTTAAAATGTTAATTTATTTAAAATTTAATGTAAAATGTAATTTATTAAAAATGTAAGTGTAATTTATTTATAATGGGAAATAAATGGCTTTTTATTTTTATTTTATTTTATTTATTTATTTATTAAGAACTAAAAATAAAATAAATTTATGGCATTTACTCGTATATGTATCAACTTAAAAATGTCTTTTACTTCTTATTTTAATCACTATCGCTATCTTCATTAACGGTAACACTAATACCGTTTCTCAAAAAAGGTCCACTAAGAATTTCGGCAGGCTGAATAATTTTTGATAAATATCTTGCGTGCGATAGGTAGTACACAATTGCGGCAATGTGTGAACAACACCCTACCTACGAATGAATATATCTGGTGAAACGATAAGTAAGGCTTAATTAGAAATAATGATGATTACCTATTTGAAATAACTGGTCAAGAGCATGTCGGACCATGCTCAGTATAGGGTTCCATAGCCGTATCTATAAGGAAATGTGCTACAGATAAAAATAAAGCTGAAAATAAACAACTGGCAAAAGGTCTTAAATGCCGTGTAACTCAATGGCACTTAAAACCTTTTGGTTGAGAAGTTTTTCGGCAATAACTTCAAAACGGTTTATTCGTTACTATTCAAAATAATTTTCGTTGAATGTATTTATTAAGCGTTACCTTCCTGATTTTTTTCATATTTTTTGGATTTACGGTTTAAAAGTTAAAGGGGGGGGGACACAATTTATGCAACTTTCGGAGCAATTATTTCCGAAAGTATTCACTTAATCAAAAAAAAGTACATAAAAGCCTTATAATGTTTTTAAAAGAACTATCGAATTATGTACCTCACGTTGATGTTTGCTGAAAAAAAAATTTTTTAGCTTCTGTTACATGTATGGAGTGCCCCCCCTAGATTTTTTTATTTTTATTATTTAACTACCAAACTTAGTAGCGGCATCTACAAGACATCTATATTCCAAATTTCATCAGTATACGTCTTGTAGTTTTTGAGTAAAATGCCTGTGACATACGGACGGACGGACGGACGGACGGACGGACGGACGGACGGACATGACGAAACTATAAGGGTTCCTTTTTAGCCATTTTGGCTACGGAACCCTAAAAAAAAGGTTTTATAAGTTAAAAGGCGACAATTAATACAAATACAGGCTGGTTTTCGATAATCTGTACATATTAAAAGGGGTGAAATTCCATTTAATTTTATCGGTAAAAATGACTAATTTTTGTTTCTGGGTAAAAAAAAATTTTTACAGATTTTTACAGTTTGCTATGAAATTTTGGGCAGTACATCTGTTTGACGCAGTATAACTTTTGATCTTATTGTTCAAAGCTGTAAGAAAAAAATGTTTGTAAGATCACAATTAAGTGCTAAACGAAGATAAGCATGAAAAAATGGTCACAATATTCGCAAACTTTCGAGAAAAACGGTGTTTTCCGTAAAAAAAACTGAAGTTTTGCATCCGTTTTTCACAATTATAATTTTTTTTGACGAGTTTTTCTTCAAGTCGGTGGTTTATTGTTATTGCTACTAAATAACTTGTCTATTGCCATGACCCTGCAATTTTTTCTTACAATTTTAAGCAATTAGTTCAAAAGTTATACCGTGGCAAATAGATGTACTGCCGAAAATTTCACTGAAAGTTTAAAAATCTGTAAAAAAAAAACGAATGACCACAAACAAAAATTAAAATCAGTTTTACCGATAAAATTGGCCGAAATTTCACCCCTTTTCATATGTACAGATTATCGAAAACCACCCTGTATATTTTCAAGCCAATATTAATGGGAATGTCAATAATTGATTTATTTTTAATTTTTTACAAAGAAGATTTATTTTTAAGTTCTTTGGCTGTATTAGATTAGAATAAAATGTAACAGAATCCGACCAACATAGTTTTTTAATTTTGACACTGTTGCTTTTCGATTTTAACCGTCAAACTTATATGACTGACAGATCGTTAAATAAGGCTTTTTTAGAAATGTCACTTAGAGTGGTCACTCCTTCAGGTATCAAAAAATCTTTTTTTTGAAATTTTGACTTACGTGTTTTTTACAGAAATTGCAAAGATAGAGACTCAATTTTCTTTTAAGGCATACATACTATTTAATTAACCAAAATGAATTAAAGATATTATGATAAAGATTTATAGTTTTAGAGATACGTCAAATTTCATAAATTTTGTTTTTATTTTTTCCCGGCTGAACCACTGGGAATTTTTCAACCAAACTTTGCACAATTATACAACTAAATGAAAGCAACTATAGAAAAAATAAACAGCTCTTAATCATTCAAGGGCATTTTTTCTTCCCTTATCCTGCTACGGCCTTTAGCCAATGCGTCAATGTATCGATTAACGATATGGCTGGCCAATGCTTAGGCCTATATACATACTTATATCAAGTATTTAGATTACGAGTGCTTGGTTTAACTCAGGATCTCACAATGTTCATCAAAATAAAAAACAAAATAATTTTGTATAAAATTTACTATAAAAAACCTTAACACATTTTACAACTAAAAATAGTCTACTTAGAGTATTTTACAGTAAAATAAAGTTGGCAGTGTAACAATAGCTTAATTAGGTTAAAATAGGTAACTCAGTAGGTTGTCAGGTTATTCTCCCAAATATGGGGAAAACCCAAGTATATCTGAATAAAAATAAAGTCTATAAAATCATTTTTCAATAACACAACGTAATAAGTTAACTAGTTTTATGAACTAAAAGGCAACGTACCAATCACCATTTTCAATAATAATTTGAATACTTGACAATTATCACTGAAAATGGAGATTTTTCAAAAATTTGAGCCTGAATCTTCTATCTACAAAATCACAATATTTTACAATTACATTTAGGGATGATAAAATAGATAATATACAAAATTCAGACTGTACACCAATTGTTTTGCAACAAAAACATAAAGGCATCCCTAAATATTTTGAAAATTCAATAACTTATTATGGGGTTGTATCAACCCCATCTAGCGGCGATCGTGTAAAGCGATCTTAAAAGTTCCAGTGCTCTTGTGTCGGCGGGTGTTTTGGCTTCTTCGTTGGGCGCAACCCTAGCCTCTGCAATAGGGTTGTCGACTATTGGAGACTTTGTAGTCCTCTGTTCTACCGGTGTCGTTCTCACTAGGAATTTCTTGACACCTCTTCGACTGGCTGTTGTCGTTCTTGGAGCTTGTGTGGTTTCTGTGTAAATTTCAGTTGTAGTTTTTATATTTTCTGTAGTTGATGGGCTTGATAAAGAATTGATGGCTGTAGGATCAAAGTTAATACTTTTCCCTCTTCTTTCGAACTGTTTGGGCCTTATTTCTTCTAATGCGGCGACTTTATCGCTTCTCTTATAATTCTTGATTTCAATATCAGCAGCGGTTGTCGGAAGGTCTACCACGCCTTCTTCTTTCGCGATTTCATCCATATCCTTTTGTGAAACTGCCATCAAAGCTTCTAGTAAAGCCTTTTTAGATGCTTCCGCTGTCGTGTTATGATCGTCATCACAAGTCTGCACCAGTAACAGGATCAATCTTCTTACTGTTTTTGATTTAGTCTTCTTCATCACGTTCATTAGTTTCTCAGTGGTTGTAGCGTTCATTCCTCCCATGATTTCCTTGGCTTTCTCAACTACAGTGTCAGCGATAGTTGTTATATCTTGTGCAGACTCCGTTGAAGTGGGGTCTTTTACCAATTTACTAAGTCTCTCTTCGTTGCCGTTCCTTGGTGTAGTGGATTCAATAAATACTGAAGAAGAGAAGGCTTGTTCGCTGGTTTTTGTTTCACTAGCTGGCGTTGTTGCCGTGTTTTGAGCCCAAGCGTTTGTTTGACTAGCTAGTTGCGATACTCCTTGCTCTGGACCTGATGGGCTCAACCCATCGTTTAATGTTATCGGGTCAATTACGGTACTCTGCCAATATTCGAAGGTTGTTGGCCAGTTGAAATCTGACGTTTTTTCGCTATCAGGTGAAGTGAATATGTTGGAAACCGGTGTCACGGTAGAAGCAGATTCTTCTTCTTTTATTGTGGTACTCGGTTGAGGAGTAGTTTGAATTGTGGTAGTTACTGTTTCAGATACCGTGGGCGCTTCCAGATCTTCGGAAGGTTTCTTAATCGTTGTTTTGGTTTCCTCAAAGTTGATTTGTTTGCCTTGACGCAAATTATTTTGCGGTGTAACGAACGATTGGCTGTGAGCTCTTTGCAATTCTTCTTCGTTTTCTAATTCGATACTACTGTCACCTTCAGTGAAGTACACCGGCGTAGTTTCGGGAATACCTGTGGTTGTTCTGATCTTTTTGCTTTCGAAAATGTTGTCTGAATTGGTTATTGGCGGTAATGTTGCATCGGAAACATCAACTCCCCAAGCAGAAGGCAGGTTCGTCACTTCAACGTATTCAGTTAAGGGTTTCGCATTGGTCGGGATAACCTCTTTGCCGTAAGGGGAATTGTTTGAATTGTTTTGGAATCCACCAAATCTTTGCAATGAGTAACTATCTTCAGTTGTAGTTATTGAAATATCACTGTTATTGTTTGCTAAGGTATTGACGTCAGCTGCAACCGTATTAGTGAAAGAGAATGGAGTGGTATTACGCGCAACTGGAGTAGAAGCAGTAGTGTAAGATGCTGATATTCTTCCGCAACATCTGAAGGGACTTCTAGGCGTCGTTGGTTGAACAGAAGTGGATATAAACTCAGTGGTAATTGTGGAGGGTGTGGTTGCTGGTTCGTCAGATACTGTTGGGTAATCAGTGGCAATATTTAAAGCTTTGCCATCTCGCAAGGAAACAAATGGTGGTCTAACTTTATTGTCATCAGAGAATCCCAATATCTCATCGTCATCTTCATTCACTGTTGTAGTTGGTTCGGTGTTGTAAGATTCTTCAGTTGTGGATAGCATGTCACCAAAAGACGGGTGAGTAGGTCGGATATCTGAGAGGACCTTTCTAAATTGAATAGGATCTTGCAAGTAAGCCGACAATGCGTGTGTGAATACTTGAGCTAACTCCCTAATTTGTGGCGAGGTGGCTAGAGGGTTTTGACTCTGTTGCACGGCTAAATCATCGGCCAATTCATTGTATGTACCATTAGGGTCTAACTTAATTTCTTCTAGTAATTCAGAGGTTTCCGTACCGTGTCCAAAAAGTTTGCTGTATTTATTGATAGTATGCTGGCTGAATAGTGCAGGTAGAGCTTCTTCCATAGCTCCGTAATCATCGAATAAGGGTGTGCTGACATCGCTGGTTTCTTCAGGAGGTGCAGTAGTGGACAGATTGTCTAAAGCCGTTGCGTAGTAGATCGCTAGAGTATGTAGAGTTTTTGGAGTTAATGACGGTGGTACAACTAGACCGGGTCTGTTTGGAAGGTCGCCATAATATTTTTCAGTGTTTGTGGTAGGAACCGTTGGTTCAGTTGACTGGAATGTTTCTAAATTCAATTTCCTCATCAACCTTTCCCTTCGCTCTTGATATGACGGCTCGGTAGTTATCTGATTGAAATTATTACTGGAGAATGTATCGAATCTATCGGTTGAGATTTCGCCGTAGTACTGGTTCCTTGTTGTTTGTGGAATTTTGGTGACAGATTCAAAATTATTTTTAGTTTCAATAATTACTTTATTTCCGGTATTCGGAGCAAATTGGTCACTTCTGTCCGTTACTTGCGCAATCTTTTCAGTAGTGCTGGCGATTAAAGTTTTATTCCTTTCTTTGTCTAGGAAATCTTTCAAAGACGATATTCCAGGCCGAGTGTAAGGTTCGCGTCTATCGTTATAAATGGTTGCGTAACTCTTGGTGTACGGTAAGAGAGTTGGTCTTTTAGTAGTTATAGTAACTTCTTGCTGAACCTGGTTTAGAGTTTTATCTCTAAAATCGTACAAAGTAGTCAAAGTTGGATTGTTTTTAGGTTTGCTGACTTTAGGTGGAACATTTGGAGTATAAACCGGATACGGGCGATAATTCTTATTATACGTATCTTGTAAATATTGCCTGTTCTTGTTATTAGTGAATGACGCTGTTTCTGCCGCTACTTGCATCTCCTTAAGACCGTTGTAGTCCCCTGCGGCCTTATCAGCTCTATACGTCGATGCTTCCGTGTAAGTGGGCAGAGTGGTCCTGGTCGGCGTATTACCGAAGTTATTAGCTATTAATTGCACGAGGTTTCTCCTTCTCTTTTCGAAGCTAGTCGTTGATTCAGTTTTCAATGTAGGGTTTACTTCAGCGAAGAGGGCATGGAAACTTCTAGCGGTCGCTTTAGGGGGCTCGGTTTGCAATCTCTGCCTGTGTCTGAGCAGTCTTTCCGTTGTGCTAGGAACATTGACGGATGACCTTCTGGATTCGGCTCTGGCGTTGTTATCGGCGATTTGCTGGTAGTCGACGTTCTTGCTGAGGCTTTGGGTGATCTTCTGGGATTTTTTCTGCTCGTTGGAGTAGTATTCGGCACTGGATTCGTAGAGCGCGGGTGCGGATGCGCAGTCCACCTTGAACCACCAGTCACAGATGAGGTGCGACTGGCTGAAGATGGTCCCGTTCGGGCAAAGGAACGATATTTTGCGGGATGTGTCGCAAATGTGGAATACCTGCAATTGAAAAACAATATATTAACATAAATATTACGTAACCATGTCAAAAATACTATTTTATTAAAACAAAAGTAAGTTTATTAAATTATAAATATCAAAACCGACATATTTAAAAATATGGATTTTGTTCTCATGATTTTTTTTAATAAATACAGGATCTAGGGAGACTCCTGGAAATAAGTCTGCACCTACTTGCAATTGATACCTGGCGTTGGTTATCGAGTCAACTAATCTGATACTTATCAAACACCGTTAAGAATTACTTTACAGGCAGGCATGAACCAGCTAACGATCTTGAAAGTTTAAATACTTCCTTACCTGGCAGTCAGTTTCCAGATCGGCGTAGTAGCCAGTCGGCACGTTCTTGCAGTTAAACCCGGTGTTAGGGATGGTCGGGTATGCCGGGAAGTCCACGCCCGCCTTACCGATCACTCCTGGAAGCACAGACTTAAAATTAAAGTACTATATACAAAGCTAAGGAAGTAGAATACAACGCATCGTATTGGCAGGTCCTCTGGTTTTGTATATATTCTTGGATACCGATGAACAACGTCGTTTGGAATTGGAACAATACTTAAAAAATGATACTGTAACAGAAATACTAAGTCTGATGTCTTTTGCAGTATTTTAATTCATGTGTTGAATGTAGGTTTCTCATATAGCGATGGCGTTGTGTTGCGTTGATAATTCTAGTGTCATTCTGATATTCCGAAATCATGGAATCCACAAGGACAAAACAGCGCAGATGGCGGTGACAATTTTTAGTACTTAGTGATATCAGATAGCCTAACTTCCCTTTTAGGGCCAGCTCAGGAATCTTCCCATGAAATAGGTAAGATGATATTGATATACCTTGGTGTTCCACTAGATCCAAGTCAGGCTGTGAGTCAGCAGGGATGAGCCGCTTGACCAGGGTCCGGCCCTCGCGGTGCTCGAAGCCCGCGGCTCCCATCGCCTGCGCCAAAGCAGTGAGGGTCTCCGCGCTGGGCGCAGCGGCAGGCAACTCGGCCCGCGCCGTATCCTGGTTGACGAAACAGAATAGTACATTATGCCGCAAGGAAGCCGAATCATTATTTACGTCGAGGGCGTATATTTAATCTAAAGAAAGACTACAATAGAATCCTGAAGGTAGCGACTGCATTAGTGTTAACGCCCAAGCTGATAATAATTTTGCTGCCGTTTGATAAATACTGCTTTTATACAACGTACAACTGCAGTTATAGAGTTGTACGATCTTTGAACAGATTGGCATACCTTTCTCCGTTGCGCTCGTCGCGCCCCATCGCAGGTGCTGGCAGCTGGAAAAAAGGAAAATTCTCATGAGTAAGGCCAGAATATCGCTACCGAGTTTCATAATTTTGCGCTATCGCTAGTTTTTTTTATTTATTTACTGACTAGCTATTGAGCTCGGTAGCACTTGAGGTAAGCGATTTCGAGGCTCGCTGTTCCAATAACAGCCTATTAGTTCTATACTGAGATTTATTATTAGGCGTGTAAAAACGAGGGTTCTTAACAGTCTTAGTTTATGTGACGTTTATGTGGCATCTACGCAGGACCGTGGGTAACTACGATTTAAATTGGCTGTAGTGGGCACTATTTTACGAGCGCTTAAGCGCCTTCAATTCTTCGCTGTCTCGTTGTCTTTCTAGCCTTCGATTCGCGATCGTTTCTTGGGTTCGTATCAGTTGCAATCAAGTTGCCATGCGTAAAGTCTGTAGCACAAAAAACAACTCTACATATATGTGATATTCATGTTACCTATACGTGCAATCAGCATCAATTAGACTGTAACATCCAAAGCGCCATATATCGCAACACATCTTTATTGTTATAGCTTTGAATGTTATTTGATGCTAACTATAAACGTACGTAAATGGTAAGGTATACATACTACACATACATTCAGAAACGAAACCATTCATTGAACACGCCGCACACATGGGTACATCTATCTCTGTTCACTTTTCACCGACGATGACTCACCTCACCACAGCCTAGACTTCGTCTAGGAATGTAGACAATACCTTAATAAATTACTCCATCCATTGACAACATTAACAGACAGACAGACGAAGAACAAAGACTCGGGCGTGACGGACGCGGCGAAAGTGCAGTCACGATATGTGCAGCGTCCAGGATGGCACACACAGGTACTTTTTTGCACTTTCAAATCACGACTGGTTAGTTACATGTCTTCCAGTTGACATAACGGTCCTTTCGAGGATGTTATTGTTTTACCAATATCTGTACACAACCTACATCGACAACTATTTCCTAAAACTAGGGCCCAGTTGTGCTAGCCTGGCGACACAGCCATGTAATAATATATATGTAGTTCAATGTCTCTTTTTTGCTTCGCCTACAAAAGGATCGCGTACTGACTTAAAAAAAAAAGGTTGTATTCATTATGTTTTGGTTGTTACAAAAATTTATTGGACACCCGTCTGGAAAGTTCGCCATGTAACAGCAAAACGTAAAGGTATAGGAAGAACGTCAACATAATGTCGATATAGTTGTTAATTTTTATAGCATTCACGTGTTGTTTGCGGCTAAATAAGTAACCGGTTGTTTTCACCAGCCCATTGATCGCCATATTTATAACAACCCGATTAATCAGATAATTTATTCAACGTCTTGTGTAAGTAAAGTAGGTACCTAAGTATATATTTTTTTTGATAAACATGCAATCTAATTATCCAACGTTGTCCTAAATAGTAAACGAGTACCCTAATAATATTTTTTTTTTTCAAATACTGGTGTTTTGTCGTAAATAAAGTAGCCAAATTTTCACCCTTACTTGGGTGAAAATTTGGTTAAACCAACCGTTTTTTTTTTAACTGCTTTTTTTAAAGCAGTTACCATTATTAGCAAAAGATAGGGGGTTATTCCCATGGCGTTTCAGCCGCCCTCCACTCTATGTTAGTATTTATGACGTAGTTCGTGTACCTACATTTTCATGACATTTTCGGTTGTTTGATAGTGGTCGTGAACCATTATCAAATAATCAGAAATGACACAGAAATAAACAAAGACTTTGTCATAAATAGGTACTGACATGGAGTGGAGGGCGGTTGAAACCCTGTGAGAATGACGCAGGTAGTATCTTGAAGGTAGAAAGTTGTTAACTACTTATAATATCAACAAATTTAATTAATTAAGGCAGAGGTTCTGATTCTGACTTAGTATTGGTGTACTCATCACATAAAAAGCTGTCATGGTTAGCTATACTCAACTTCCACGTGCTATAATAACTCATGACAATAGGAAGTGGGTCAGGATGTACTTTCGTCGCGTGCGCATGCAAACATTATACTATGCATTAAAGTTAATCCGCCATTAATGGGCACTATTGTCTGCCACGACAGCACGGCAGCCGGCACGAGTGTGATGCATGTTTTTCCAGCGGGCGTGGCATTGACATTTGTACAAAGTAATGTTATAAGTGTGAAAGTTGTTTATTGTATACCATGCTTAACATGCTTAATAGTGGTTGCGTTGTCGCGCAATAAATATACTAGTAGTTCCCTCCAAACAGTAACATCGCGACTAACTTTTTTCGTCCTTCCGAAATAATACAGAAGACCAGTTGAGGTCAAAAAAAATTGAAACTCGAGCATGAGCAGGAAGATCGGTAAATGGTATCCGAGTTATCGTCGAACAAGTAATATACAAACAAATATGTATATATAATTGTATATAATAAAGTTATAAATAAAAGAAACTTTGTAAACGCACGTATTTGAATAGGACTTATGCAGTTCGTATTGAAATTCCAATCTTTTTAGGTTTTGCAGAACTTGATAGGCTAAAAACTAATTATGTTTGAAATTTGAAGCTTGTGGGTCTGCTAGAAGTACCTTAGAATTATGATGATCATCAGTGAGTCAGTGACAAAACTAAAGAAGTTTGACGTGCAATAGTTCTTATACTATAAGTTCAAATTGAATGTAAAACCAAGGTACTTTTAGTAAACACCCTTATTCTACCCGATTCGATTACGGTGATCTGTGTTATCCTGACTTGAACGAAGAACTTCTTGATAAGCTGGATCGCCTCCTTAATAATTGCATCCGCTTTATCTTTTGTCTCCGTAAATACGATCACGTCTCTGCATTCCGCTGTCAGCTTGGGTGGTTCCCCATTTGAGAACAACGTAACATCCGTATGCTCTGCACCCTTTTCTCGATTCTCAACGATCTACAGTCTCCTGAATATCTCAAAACTTTCTTTCACTTAGTCAGTGAGACTCAAACTCGGTAGTTTCGCTCTTCTGATAAGTTAATCCTCTCTGCCCCTCTTCATCGTACCAGATTTTTGACTTATTTCTTCTCGGTTCAAGCAGTGCGCCTCTGGAACGGTCTTCCGCTTAAAATCAAACAAGCTCCAAATAAGTTCGCGTTCAAAAAATCTTTGCGTGATTTCTATGCTGGTAGAACTGAAATCTCTTAGTGTATCTGCTTGGACGTGTCATCTGTATTTAGGTATGTGTATGTATTTATATATATTATACACCGTGCCCCCGAATAACCCGAAAAAAATTAACCACGTATTCCTAATGGTATTACATGTAAATAACGTCATATCAACATAGGTCGAATTTTGACATTTTACATTAATAGTCTTATGGACCAAAATAAATCAGTAAATTGAGCCCCTCCTCATAAACATGTCCTTAATTGAGGAAAAGATATCAAAAAGGAAAATAAAGCTAAAATGGAAACAAAAGGTATTTTTTTTGGACTCGTAGTCGTTTACCATCAAATACTGCAAAGGTTAATAATTGCTGTTTAGTTAAAAAAAAAATTAAAAAAATGTAAAAGCATCTTAGTCACATTTATAAGGGCTTGTTACACACTTGGGAGTTTTCATTTAAAAAATAATTAATATCTCGGAAAGTAACCGATTTTCGACTATACATCATATAGCTTATTTTACTCTTAATAGTTGTTAGAATCTATAGTTAAAGTTTTTCGGGTTATTCGTGGGCACGGTGTATAGTTATCCCTATATCTATGTAAATATTAGTATCTTTATTATATAAATAAATATAAATAAATAAATAAATATTAGGGGACAATCTTACACAAATCGAACTAGCCCCATAGTAAGCTCAATAAAGGCTTGTGTTATGGATACTAGACGACGATATATTTAATAGATACAAATACTTAAATACATAGAAAACATCCATGACTCAGGAACAAATATTCGTGCTCATCACACAAATAAATGCCCTTACCGGGATTCGAACCCAGGACCGCCTGCTTCGTAGGCAGGTTCACTACCAACTAAGCTAAAGCGGTCGTCGAAATGTATATGTATTACTAGCGACCCGCCCCGGCGTTGCAAGGGTGCAATACTGATACTAAATGTATTATACATTTAAACCTTCCTCTTGAATCACTCTATCTATAAAAAAAACCGCATCAAAATCCGTTGCGTAGTTTTAAAGAACTAAGCATACATAGGGACAGACAGACAGCGGGAAGCGACTTTGTTTTATACTATGTAGTGATTTGATATAATGTATTAAATATTTTTTTTAATAGCATTGCCCACAAGTTATCTGCTTTACCCTAAGGTTAATTGGTAGAGAATGTCTTATGTCATGAAGCCCTTGGTACGATAAATTTTCTTTTGTGCAATAAAGTTTAAATAAATAAATATTCTTGAGAATATGTAAGCCATGTTATACCTTATACAAGGTGAAATTTTAGTGGTTGTTTTCCGTTTAAGGGCATGTTCAGTATCGTGTTCTGATTAGGAAAAACAGGAAGAAATTTTTTTAAACGCGGAAAAAAATATTTTCTATGGAGCAGGTCGTTCAAATTAGCCAACCCTCCATACAAAAGACAATTTTTTTTACGTCAAAAGAATTGTTTTTCTTCTTTTTCCTAATCAGAACACGATATTGAACACGCCCTTGAACGGAAAACAACCACTAAAATTTCACCTTGTATATCCCTGAAAATTCATGGTTCTAGTTTTAGTCAGCATAAAATTACAAGAGGCTGAAAATGGCCTGAATGGCTTCGAGAAAAGGATGGTGCGGCCCTGCCTTTGTTTTGCTCGACTTGGCGGGGGCACTGCCGTGCCCCCAGATATCTACGTGAAAACTTATTTGTCCGCGATACAATAAGACATTATATCATACTGAAGTAATTTACAGAATCGAATATAGCATTCAAATAATTAAATAACTCAAGACCAACCTGCTGACGTTAAAATAGGTGCCGCACTTGTCATATCTATTTCAATGACATTGACGGGGTCGGGACCCCGGCTTTCTTGACAAACGTCAATACAAAGCCTTAGAAAGTTACCTAGTTATTGTGCGTGTTCATTATTTAACGATTAAAATCTTCGCTACGCATGGATCATTGTAAGAGCTGTGAACATGATTAGTATTTGTTCGGAGAAAGTTAGGATTGAACTGAATGGGATTAGGCGATTGTAGGACTACAATGGTACATGTGACTGAATAAAGTCTGTCGTGTTAGCTAAACCTACCTTATACTTAATATCAAACCGCGATTAGAATACACACACACACACACTCACACACACACACACACACTCACACACACTTCGCGACGCATGCGCTGGTTCACTATTACTTTTCTTTGTATTCACTCAGTCTTGTTGTTTTTATTATTAGTCAAGTGTTTCACAAATCGCACTCCAGGGCCCCAAGATACAGGCTCAGCCTAGTTTGAGGTCCGCCAGGTATCAACGTTTATGTACATTTCTTTGTTGATAAGCAAATAAACTATTTTGTATTTTGTAATACGATTCCGAAGTACCGTTAGCACAAAAGTACATACAATTAATAAACATAATTATAAGTCAATCTATGATATCTACATAGAGTAAGTGCCAGTGGCGTGGGGTCCAAAGAACTCGATTCCTACCGGCTTGCCTAATATCAGGTATTTGACCACCTTATTCTACAGCTCTTAAGGACAATGTACGCCAAATCTGCACCGGCTTGCCCAAGGATATCTTTTACGCCACGCTACTGGTAAGTGCAGACACTTATAGATTTACAACGTATGCTTCATCATAATTATTCACTACATATTACAAATCACTTGTTCTTCGTAAATGCTGTGTCATTTCTTTTATAAAAACATATTAAAGTCGACAGTATTTGACAAAACTATTCTATTTTAATTAAGTAATATAAGTTATGTTAGAACTTATTCGTACTGAAATAAGTATTTTTATTTATCTGCACACTCTACCATTGACAATGTCATTTCATGTATTCATTTAAAAAATGACATATGTTCTCAATCGTATTCTAATCGCGGTTTGATAATACCTAATAGTAACCTACGAATCTTAAGAAACGAATCGCTTTTTTGGTAGGTACAGAATTCTTGTCAGTAGGTACCTACCTACATTTTTTTGGGAACAGGGTACGGTCTCGGAAGGTAGTTAAGTTTCCGAAAAGTTTTGTAACACTGATGGGTAAGGCCGTGGAGCATTTCAAGTTTCAACTGGCCTTCCCGTGTGTCACCAAATATTTAGATATATGATAACAGTTAGCAGGTCGTCACAGAACTGACGATTAGTGTCAAACTCCATACATTTCGTCACGAACTGACAGGTTAGACGGTATTTGAACATAGTTCAAGTTTCGCCTAACCGTAGATTTTAAAATAAAAATGCCCATAAACAAAAAATGTTTTAAATTTAAACAAGAATAAGAAGTTCCACAAATATTTTGCTATATTCCTCAAAAGTATGTGCATTTTTCATCATAAGTATATATCGCCTGAAACGCTCTGCGACCCTACCCTAGTAGCGATATAAGTATACCTAAAAAAAGAAAAACTGAATAAATCGAATTGTGGTCGATCGTGATCCGGATTCCGGACTGGTAATCTTATCGGACCGACGTTTATTTATTATAGTTAAGTATACAGGTCATGGACATTATAGTACATTGTGCACCGAGGGTAGTAAGAAGGGGATTACTAACGAGAGTCTATTAGAAGCCCGACGCCGTAGGCGGAGGGCTTTTAATGACTCGAGTTTGTAATCTTCTTACTGCCCGTGATACACACAATGTTTTTCATCACATTTGCGAGGGAAAAAAAAATAAAACATAAAAATGAAATAAACTAAATGCACCCGCTAAGAGACAACTTCAACTGTCAACTTTTTCAATATAGTCTTCCACAGATAATGCTAAGAACTGCGTTTAGTTTTTAAACTTGACAGGCAATGTCGCCAGATTGTACCGATTTTCAAAATAAAATTTTAAACTAAATGAATTTAATTGCATTAAAATAATCGCAAAAACTACGGAAATAAAAGTAAAATATACCATATAAGTTTTATTTTACACTAAAATTGGTTTTGTAGCCAAGTTTTGAAGATGTGAAATAGCCTTGGCTGATTCGAAACCTCCTTAGTCTGAAATGACGTACGACTTTTAAAACTAAACTCATAACTCCCGAGGGAGTTATAGATTTTCATACAGTTTTTCCTCCCGTGGGAGTTATAGATATTTGTAACCCACGGGGGGTAAATCGGCTCGAGTTGGTCTATAAGCGCGCGTGTTATAACACCCTTTACGAGCAAGTGTGATGAAAAATAATTTAACTCACTGAAACCAATTTGCTATATACGAAGTAACTAAATGGGCGTTTTCCAAAAAAACGTGTCCGAAAATTTGTATGGATTTTTTTTCCACTACGTCACGTTCATACAAGTTTGTAAGATATAGAGATTTTTTACAAGTTTGTATGAACGTGACGTAGTGGAAAAAAAATCCATACAAATTTTCGGACACGTTTTTTTGGGAAACGCCCAAATACCAGTGGCGTGGCGTCCAAAGAACTCGATTCCTACTAGGGCTCGCGCTCGTGTCCGGGTTTCGTGTAAACGTTTCTATTACCCGTTTATGAGTAACACGGACACGGTTTTCTGGCCCGTTCCGCACGGGTAATTAGGAAACGTGTAATTAAGATCCGTTTCCACGGGTACACGGGTACCCGTAGAAACGGATCTTATTTACCCGTGTCTCCGGATCCGTCCTTAACGAGTAGCGAAGGTACGAATCGTGGTACGAGCTAAAAATTAATAGACACAATATTTATAAGTTTCGAGCATATCTTATTCCGTGGTGTAAGTATATATGTAAAGCCGAAAGTCAATAAACAATTTATTGGGCTAAGGGTTCGGCCTTTTAAGAGCAGGTAGTTTTTGCATAGAATACGAGTAGGTAGACATTTTTATATAAGACTTCAAAGTTCAAATACTAGCACTTTTTAGGGTAAAAACGAGACCCTATTATAATTTAATTTTATACTAAGAGTACACTGTCTGTCTGTCTGTCTGTCCCTAGGCTGTATCTCCTGAACCGTGATAGCTAGACAGTTAAAATTTTAACAGACGATTTATTTCTGTTGCCGCTATTACAGAGATGGGCAAAATTTGAATAGGACATCTTAACGGATGTATAAAAATAAAATATTCATGTATTACTTACGATATTTTGACCATTTCTATGGAGTGAGATCTCTGTGCTAACTATTATTCTCTTTGATAATACCAACTGAATGATCTTAAATTGTGTATTATACGTTTAGTTTGGATGGGGCGAGAGCGAGCGATGAAGCGAGGGACGTAAATAGGCGATCAACGGCTTTCTTTATTACCTCCCGTGTTGTGTACGCGCAGCTTGCGGAAAAGGTCACTTTATGGCCAGCTGTGGCATAAATATTTTAAATGAGCACACGTTGAAAAGGTAGGAATTTCCTACCGGCTTGCCTAATATCAGGCTTTTGACCACCTTATTCTACATACAGCTCTTAAGGAAAATGTACGCAAAATCTGCACCGGCTTGCCCAAGGATATCTTTTACGCCACGCCACTGCTAAATACATTAAATATAATACTAAACCAAAACAAATGAGACTCGCCTACGTCTACTGTTTTCTCATGAGTAATGTTCATCCATGCCCATTTCTAACTTAAATAAGCTTACGACTGTCTCAAACACAAAATAAGATCTTTCAATCAGATTTAGTATAGCCGTGCCAATTTAAAATGATTTGTAACCGCTTGAAATGTATTTTAGCTCTTTATTTGCAAGCAATGTTTCTTGTCGATCTACACTATGTTAATGGGATCGTTCGTTATGTTTAAACAGCGTAGAAAGTTCAATGAATCAATAGATCTAATGATTGAAGGTGTATTGATGATCCGAGTTACAGCCATCAAGTATTGTAAGATTGCGTGTAAGTAACTAAGTATGAGTTAGTAGTGGTACATATATGAATCATTAGTTTGTCGCCGACTTGACACTAATGATTATGTTTCTTGTTTTTACACTTACCACTTACATTGCCTCATTGCATTCGGACCTCGTAAAATTAAATGTTTTCTTGAACTGATGGTTGGATTGAGAAACTTCAGTAAACGGTCTTAACCCAAACTGAACGAACACTTGAAACTGAGTTCATATGGACAAATTTAAATTTTAGATTGAGCATGGCGAAGCATTTCCGTTTTAGCTTGGGCAAAATGAAAGCATTTTACGTACGTCTGTCTGTCTGGATGTCCGGTTGTTCTACTCTACTTCTGAACAGATTCACGTGAAAATTTGTAAGAAGGTTCGAAAATAATCAATATAGATTTTTTATTTTTTTTACGTTAATTCAGTCCTTGATTTTTTTTAAATGGCGGAGCCAAGGGGGTTTAACACAGAAATACATCGAAGTACTTAGAAGGAAAAAGTGTATGTATCTCGCGTGCTGAAAAAGAAGTGGCAGCGATCTACTTTGCGCGGCGTTAACTTCAGTTGCCGTCAATATTACCTATTATCAGATTTGAAAATAATGGTATGTATAATTAATTGTTCAAATACCACCAAATGAAATGGAAAATTTATGTTTTCCATCACTAAATTACACTTTTGGCGTCAAACGCCAAGCGAAAAACGTTACACGCTTGGTCCTCATACAAATCGACGAACTATTTCCTTCTATCTCAATATATTTCGGTGGGGTTTACAGACCCGCAAGGTATATATAGCTCGCAAAGCCCCTAATATACAGCGTGGGAGGGACTATACCGACAAACTTTAACTATAGATTCTAACAACTATTAGGAGTAAAAAATGTTATGTGATGTATAGTCGAAAAACGCTTACTTTCCGAGATATCCATTAATTTGTAAATGAAAAATCCCAAGTGTGTAACAAGCCCTAATAAATGTGACTAAGATACCTTTACTATTTTTTTAAAATCCTTTAACTAAACAGGAATTAACCTTCGCAGTATTTGATGGTAAGCGACAACGAGGCCAAAAAATTGACCTTTCGTTTCCATTTTAGCTTTTTTTTTCTTTTTGATAACTTTTCAGCCAGTAAGGACATGTTTATAACGAGGGGCTTAATTTACTGATTTATTTTGTTCCATAAGACTATTAATGTAAAATGACAATATTCGACCCATGTTGATATAACATTATTTACTCGTCACACCACCAGGAATTCATGGCTAAAGTATGTCGGTATAGTCCCTCCCACCCTGTAGATAGGTACATAAATGCGTTTTATAACATTATTTGTAGTGTTGTAGGTATTTCGAATTGACTATAGGGACCGTGCACGACGTAGGTGCTGCCAACTGGTGACGCCAATCTAAAGGTTCTGCCCTATATTTGACATTGACAGTGCTGCCACCTATAGTTCGTGCACGGTCCCTATCTATTGTTCTAATACCTACAAGCTACACCATCACTTTTAGTATTGATACCTACTGTTAAGTGCTAAGTTTTGATATCAACATCTATTCACTACTTAGGGATTAGTTATTAGCACATTCTTCACAAATAAGATAAACAGACATTGCAACGCTTCGGGCGATTAATATTGCAGGTTAACTGATGAAACAGCTGTGTTGGTTTAGTTAACGGATGCATTTCTGGCCCCTATTCGATATGGGCTAATCATATAGCCATCGCATTGCTGACTTGCGTGTCGCACTTACAAATTTGGCGAAGCGTTACGGAAAAGTAAGAAAAAAAGTTCGAAAATACGGTTTTTGTTCATACTAAGTAAGCAAGTATTTGACTTCAATCTCGCCAGTTATCGATTTAATGTTCCGTTTTAACACGGCTGTGCACTGGACTTATTCACGTATATCTTGGGTTAGATATTTCAATGTCACGAAAGAAAACAGTGCAAACTAAAACTCTACGGGTAAGTACTCTGTTAAATTGAGTTTGTGAAAACACTACTAAGTACCTAAATAATGACTGTCGCCCAGTTTTTCTTGATGCGACAGATCAGATGTGTCTTAGTATTTAAAATTTTACTTATTTAATTTAAAAATAGCATGTTCACATCAACTTAGCAATAATAACGTCTTGAGCAATAATAATGTACTTATTTGATTCTTAATGCTTACAAACAAGTCATAAAGTGCTCTACGGGTACCAAAAGACAATCTTCGGCAGAACATTAAACACTATCAGCAGATTGATCTATTTACTTATGAACAGCCTTATTTCAACGTATTACGACTTATTTTCTATTGTTTTTCGGCCACGACAAAGGGGAAAGTTACACGGTACTCATTAATTATAACATATTGCTATCGGAAATAGTTTTGTCTTGGTGATGCCATATTGACATCTTATTACGTGGTGATCGCCTTTGTTTTATTTAGATCATCTCGACATTTGGACATGGGCTAATTCGGCTAAGGGGCACCATATTGATCAAACATTGTTGATGGTATCCTAAGCATTATTATACAATGTGAAAGTCATTTTGTTGATCGAGCATTAGGCTCCCCGTGGTTTATCTTTCGTGTATCTCACAGGGTGGGATACCTAATATGTAAGTATTATCTTTTAACTAGACGAATAAGGCGGCAGCTCTGAGACTCTGTCCGCGTGAATTTTCGACTTTTTCATACCAAAATGTTACCCCCCGTTTTAATCCCATATACAGGTTGCATAGTATTTGACTTAGATATAAATTGACACCTAGGAATAGTTCTTATGGAAAAAAGGGGTGTTTACAGTAATTTTTCTGTTCATAAGACCCTTCCTAGAACATCACAGAATATTTAAAAAATGCTCTCAACCGTTCTGCAGTTTTACGCTTAGCGACACATTTAGCGATTCACTTTTATTTATATACAGGGTGTCCCACAACTGACACGTCACAGTGACACTGGAGGTAGACCTGGTCAAGAGGTACCAAGCCAACTTTACATGACCCGCCGACCATAATTTTTTTTTTACTACTGGTGGTCCAAGTCGAAATTAAATTTCGCTGTGAATTAATTCAAGATCAAACTAGTATTTTTTTCAGTTTTACTTAGTTTTTGGAAAAAATACCATTTCTGTAACCTTGATTAACAATTCATGTTACTGTACACATAAAAAAAACTAACCTTGACACCTTTCCGAATGCACACTGGCACTAATAATGTTAAAAACGGTCAAAATTCATGAACAACTTTAATTCGACAATAACTCAAAAACCGTGCCACTTTTACGGGGTCATGTTAAGTTGGTTTGGTACCTCTTGACCTGGTCTACCTCCAGTGTCACTGTGACGTGTCAGTTATGGGACATCCTGTAGAAGATATTGCGCATCGTAGAAACAGTCTAGTCCGATATACGAGCTTGAGGGCTGATTATTCAGAAGCTGAATCCTACAATACGTAGGTGCCTACCTACCTAATTAGTGTAGGTTAGTTACTATTGCTATGCTATATCTCTAGTTTGAAAACTATTCGTAGTCTATTTATTTATAGGTAGGCCGTTACCATACTATGTAATCAAATGTCTTTCACAAGTCTTGCAAAGCAACGAAAAACACGAAGAGTATAAGTTTAAACAGTTAAACAACGGCTTTCAACAAATAATGTATCTTTTCATATTTGCATTCTCATGAAAACTAAGTTTTGTTGTAACAAAGATTACTTTATAGCTATTCGAACTGTCTGAATTGATAAGTTCGTAATGATTTAATTTACTGAATACAATTCAGCTGTTAATTGCCTATTACTTCATATTATCTTTGTACCGGCTTTTACATAATGCTTTATCTTCCTAATTTTACCCAAGGCACCATTTTAAAATAACAGTGTCATAGTTTGGCATTTGTCATATCGTTAATCAAAGGTTACAAAAATCTGTCAAACGGTTAGAAAGATCAGTCAAGACCAATTTGAATAACAATTACTTTCTTAGTTGTTATACAACTCGGTGAACTGTTGGTATGACCCGCGACCACGCGTGCCAATGTAATGAGCTGTCCTATTTGTCAACATGTCAAGATTTTTGACAGTTCGTGGAAATGTTATGTTTTGACAGTGATTGGGCACGGGCATTATACTTGAGCAAGACTACATTTTTTTCATCATCTAGATCAGATTTTTTTATTAATTATCTTTAGTACCTAAGTTTTTTGGTTCTATGCGACTGGATTTTCAATCACTTTCAGTGTGCGCATTGATTTCTTTTAATTTTTTTTCATCTTAGTAGGTATAAAAAAGCTTAGTTAAAACGTACGTTAAAACTTACTTGGTTGCTTATTAACGGCAAAATTTTATTCATTTCAACTTTATTGCAAAATACGGTACCTAAATACAGAAAGTTAAGTATGTCATTAGACACTCTCTGCCAATTAAAAGTCGGGCCAAGTAGAAAATATAGAAATATTGAATTGGTGCAGTGCATGATAGGTAATGCGGTTTTTACTGCATATAAAATTTGACGGTATTTTAATCAATCCTTTAAATCTTTTACAAAGTAATACATACATTTCTCTAACAGACCTCCAATCGCGGTGCACACTATAAAATACAAAGCGACAATAATAAGGAAACCACCGCAAACCATCTCGCACCATAACTGATTCAGTTACATCACATGACGTCACGAGACGGCGCATTGTCATACGCGCATGCGCGGTCTGCGGTCGGGTTATGCCATTGAAGGAGACATTATAATAAGATATATGAGCGATTTTATAGGCAAGGCATACTGGGAGAGCTGAGCTATAACGGTTACGGATATAATATTAAACTACTGCGGTTGTCTTATGGTACAGTCGACTTCAAAGGTGACAATATGGCATATGTAATTTGACTGTTTTTCATTTTTTTGTAATTTTTTAGTTTCATATTTCTGTAATTTTGACTGTTCTGTATCCCTTTGTAGTGGCCTGAGTCTTAAACAGTTTTTTTACTACTAAGTTTTTGTACTAGTTGTGTTTTCTTCACGACTACCCTGCATTTATTCGGAGTACTTAAATGTAGTCGATATCACTAACCAAGCCGAAAACTGTTTCTACATACAAAAAAAATTTTAACAGATTATTTTTATTGCTTAAATTACCAGCTGAACCAGCACTACTGACTGACTGCGACGTCGCTTGTCGCGCAACAGAACGTGATCCGTCATTTTCGCACTATATTGAATGAAAATGGATACGATAAGTAGTATTTGTCGTGCAACAAAGAGTCCACAGGAAAAGGTCGCCGGAAATTGATGAAGGAAAAAAGTGTGAGACTGTTCGTTGTGGAAGCCTTTGGGGGAGACCTATGTCAACCGCGGACGTCTCTAGATTGAAATGATAAGATAAACAAAGAGCGTCACAGTTGTACTAGAGGTACCTTTATTTTAGTTCGATACTTTCCAATAGTTCCTAGAATTATGTCAAAACAAGATCATCGTAGTCATGCGCAAGCGCAGAATTGGTCCCGAATGGCGCAAGCGATGGCCCAGAGATCGGCGCATCCATAATTATTGTGATCCAAGAGCATTGGTCTACAGGCTCTAATGATTGAGTTTCACAACTCTGTCGTTGGCTAACTTTCTTATCGATAATATAAGTTTGTTATTTTTCTTGAATAAATGTGAGGTTATGATTCTTTTGAAACGTCTAACGATTGTTTAATACCAGATACGTTGTTTTGCCATGATACGGCAGAGTAATAGAGCTCTCTCTCTAGTTTTCTAATGTATATAGGTTTATAAGTATAAATATGTTAGTAACTTACTAATTGCCAGTAAGGTGAATATCAGCACAGCTCGCGCCATCTCGCAACCGGTCCACCTCCGCCGCATGATACTCTGAAACAGAAGAAAACATATTGGCACAAATTTTATTATGTGCAGGCGTGTCACCCGTAGCAGAAATTATGAATAATAACTAAGGCGGTTTTTCTACGACGTGTGCGAAGTAGTTAAGCGGTGAGCTAACCCGTTTCTATCAATGCTAAACTAAGCTGAACTATGAAAATAACCGATTCTTATCGGTGGCTTATAATACACATCCTTAGCTACGCAGCTTAGCACATCTCCCGTGTATATTTTTTTATAATAACCTACTTAAAACGAACCTATTGGATAACTAATGTACTAGTTACAGAAAATACCCAAATAGCAAATAGCTGTGCTTATAATATTTGAGTGCCCTCGATGTTTCCTAGATCCAAACATCCGATCCTGTCTTGGTTGCAATGTCATTAACTGAAAGGTGATTTTTCAAACAAAAAAAAAAACTAAATGGTGTATTCGTCTTAGAGTAATCGTGACACATCTTCTAAATATATAAAAGAAGAAGTCCTGACTGACTGACTGACTTACTGATCAACGCACAGCCGAAACTACTGAAGTTAGGAACTTGAAATTTTCACAGTAGGGTGGTTATATAACGTAAGTAAGGGATAAGAAGGGATTTTTTGAAATTCATCCCCAAAGGGGGTTAAATGGGGGTTGAAAGTTTATATGGGGACCATACGATTTTTAAAGTAGGAGATCTGAGACTTCGAACATAGACTCTTTAATACAATTTAAAAAAAGTAATTTCACCGTTTTTGGAAATTCATCCCCAAAGAGGGTTAAATGGGGGTTGAAAGTTTATATGAAGACCACACGATTTTTAAAGTAGGAGATCTGAGACTTCGCATATAGACCCATCAAGATGAGTACAGGAAAGTAATTTCACGGTTTTTTGAAATTCATCCCCAAAAGGGGTTAAATGGGGGTTGAAACTTTGTATAGGCACCAAACGGTTTTTGACGTTAGAGATCTGAGAGTTTGCACATAGATCCTTCAATATGACATGAGAAAAGTAATTCCACCCTTTTTTGAGATTCATCCCTAAAAGGGGTTAAACGGGGGTTGAAATGTTGTATAGGGACCAAATTATTTTGAAGTTACAGATCTGAGAATTCGTATATAGACTCCTCAATAAAGGTCGAAGAAAGTAATTTTACCGTTTTTCAAAATTCATCCCCAATGGGGAACATCCTAAATGGGGGTTGAAACGATTTTTGAAGTTGCAGCTCTGAGACATCGTACATAGTCTCCTCAATATGAGTACAGAAAAATAATTTCACGGTTTTTCGAAATTCATCCCTATAAGGGCTTAAACGGGGGTTGAAAGTTTAAATGGGGACCAAACGATTTTTAAAGACGGAGATCTGAGACTTTGCACATAGACCCATCAATATGAGTACAGGAATGTAATTTCACGGTTTTTCTAAATTCATCCCCAAAAGGGGTTAAATGGGGGTTTGAAACTTTGTATAGGCACCAAACGATTTTTAAAGTTAGAGATCTGAGAGTTCGCACATAGATCCTTCAATATGAGATAAGAAAAGTAATTTAACCCTTTTTCGAAAAACATCCCTAAAAGGGGTAAAACGGGGGTTGAAATATTGTTTAGGGACCAAATTATTTTTAAGTTACAGATCTGAGACTTCGTATATAGACTCCTCGATAAAGGTCTAAGAAAGTAGTTTTACCTTTTTTCAAAATTCATCCCCAACAGGGGTTAAATGGGGGTTAAAACGATTTTTGAAGTTGGAGCTCTGAGACATTGTACATAGGCTCCACAATATGAGTGTAGGAAAGTAATTTCACGGTTTTTCGAAATTCATCCCCAAAAGGGGTTAAACGGGGGTTGAAATTTTGTATAGGCACCAACGATTTTTGAAGTTGGAGATCTCAGAGTTCGCACATAGATCCTTCAATATAAGTAGAGAAAAGTAATTTCACCCTTTTTCGAAATTCATCCCTAAAAGGGGTAAAACGGGGGTTGAAAGTTTAAATGGGGACCACACGATTTTTAAACTAGGAGATTAGTTGCAAAAAGTAATTTCACCGTTTTTCAAAATTCATCCCCAACGGGGGTTAAATGGGGCTTGAAACGATTTTTGAAGTTGGAGCTCTGAGATATCGTACATAGTCTCCACAATATGAGTACAGGAAAGTCATTTCACGGTTTTTTGAAATTCATCCCCAAAAGGGGTTAGATGGGGGTTGAAAATTTGAACTTTGAAGTTAGAGCTCTGAGAAATCGTACATAAACTCCTCAATAAGAATGAAGAAAAGTAGTTTTACCATTTTTCGAAATTCATTCCTAAAAAGGGGTCAAACGGGGGTTGAAACTTTGTATGGGGACCAAACGATTTTTGTAGTAAATCTTGAACTTCGTTCATAGACTCATCCATAAGAGTAAAGAAAAGTGATTGCTGTTTTTTGGAATTCATCCCCAAAGGGGTTAAAATGGGGGTTGAAACTTTGTGTAGGGTACAAACGATTTTTGAAGTTGGAGCTCTAAGACATCGTATATAAACTCCTCAATAAGAGTAGAAAAAGTGATTTTTCGTTTTTCTAAATTCATCCCTAAGAAGGGGTCAAACGGGGGTCAAAACTTTGTATGGAGACCAAACGGTATTTATAGTAGATCTTAAACTTCTTACATAAACTCATCCATGAGAGTAAAGAAAAGTGATTGCTGTTTTTTTGAAATTCATCCCCAAAGGGGTTTAAATGAGGGTCGAAACTTTGTATACGGACCAAAAGATTTTTGAAGTTGGCGATCTGGGACATCGTACATAGACTCCTTAATAAGAAAAAAGAAATGTGGTTTTACCGTTTTTTCATCCCTAAAAAGGGATCAAAAGGGGGTTGAAACTTTGTAAAGGGACCAAACGATTTTTGTAGTAGATCTTGAACTCATCTAAAAAAGAAAAGAAAAGTGATTGCAGTTTTTTGAAATTTATCCCCAAAGGGGTTTAAATGGGGGTTGAAACTCTGTATAGGGTCCAAAGGATTTTTGAAGTAGGAAATCTGACACTTCGTACATAGATCCTTCAATAAGGGTACAGAAAAAATGTTAAACCATTTTTTGAAATTCATCTCCAAGGGTTATAAATGGGGACCAAAACTTTATAAAGGGACCAAATGATTTTTAAAGTAGGGTATCTAAAACTGATTAAACTGAATAGAACTCAAATGATTTCACGGTTCATTAAAATTTATCTCGAAGACGGGTTGAGTAAGTAGGGGTTGAAAGTTTTTTTAGGGACCCGTACAATTTTTAAAGTAAAAGGTTTTTAACTCCATGCATAGCATATAGCAATTAGTAGATTGTTTTTTTGTGTAAGTAACAAGCGGTTTATTAAGTGCATTTAATTTTTTGGTAATAATCCTTAAATGGACTTAAGAATTGATTTTCACGGTAAATGTGCATTGTGCAGTTTTGGGCCCAATATTTGAGGGTTTTGTTTAATTACAACAAAGTTTATGAACAAATATCAGAAACTATTAATTGCCTATTAAGATTAATTGCCTAATTATAATTTACACCGCAGACGAAGTCGCGGGCATCAGCTAGTATACCTATATAAAAAACAGTTTGTAACGAACTGAAAATATCCTTTTTTTGAAGACGGTCAAAAAGTAACCTAATTATTCGTAGCAAATGCCTCTGGGGAGGATTTGCTCATACTTATACCCTTTGACATTAAACGTCTCGGAGACAATTCTCAGTGCGCAGCACGAGCGTGCTCGACTCACAAGTATGCCATCTCTGAACTGCTTGTACATCCCTGTATTATACAGGCAGTATTAATCTTAGGGATGCTTATAAATATAGCTATTCATAAATGTGCAGTCTACGAGGCGGTAAGTAAGGAGCCACTCATTGAAGCGGCGACTGAAAGGATACCCAAGCAATACGTCTTCGACAAAAAGTACAAAATACAACTGCACGAGGATCCCGGTCTCAACCCTAGGGAGCTGAGAATCTTCACTGATGGATCCAAGACAAGGTCAGGCACTGGCTCTGGAGTATTTTCAGAGGACCTCAACATACACATCTCGACGCCATTACACCGTCTTATATACTGCATTTGTGGTTACCTTAGTCTCTCTTGATACTTTCTATTTTTTTATCAAACTATCCCAGAAAAGGCCCCTCCCTAAAGTAACCACACCCTGTACCTAAACAAAAGCCGGCGCGGCGCACGGAAGTCATGCGACTCCTTCCCTGTCGCCGTTCAATTAATATCACTTGCATATCCCAGCTTTCCCTCTGACATTCGAACTTGCAGCTTTCCTGCTTGGAATATCTTGTATCGCGAATATTAAATGTGTTTGGTATATGTTTATGACATAGGTAATATTTCTTAAGCCAAATCGAGTAAAGTAGATAATAGTTGTTCACAAATTAGACCGATTTTTTATGAATTATATCTATTTGTTGTCACGCCACATTATTTAGAACTCCTTCGGGCACCTGCCGTGCCGTTTCGTCGATAAGCGTTTCATATGAATGTTTTATGTAATAATGCTTCGGATGAAATTAGGTAGATAGATAGATAGATTTATTTATTTCTTATTGAAAATGACATAGTGTTTTATTATCTAAAACTAAAATGAAGATCGTCAATAATGAAAAAATAAAAACAGAATAATTCATTAAATAATAAATTACAAACACATGTCCATCGAAAAAAAATTACTACTACAATGTCAATCTAAAAATTAACGAATATCTAAATTACCTATATCATTGGCAATTAAATGAAACGCCCATATATTACCCACATAAATACTCTATTTACTGTGATTTTGACATGCGATAACATTATAAATATTAGATAATCTTGACCATAAAACTCTTCACTTTTTTATATTGTACATTTTTCACTACAACCTACCCAAAACTTGCACAAATGTTCACCTCAAGTGTTTTACCCGGGTAGGGGTCGGGTTGCATAAAGTTTAAAATCATATTTTTGATACGCATACGAGGATTCGTCATACTCATTATTACGCATAACTGTAAATAGTCATACATTTATGCGCATAAAGATTTTAATCATAATGTTTATGGAAATACTGTGTAATATAGTTGATATGCATACATTTATTCAAGCATACTTTATAATGGGCATACATGGGTTGCTCATACAACACTTTAACCATACTAAGTAAATGCATAAAATGCTAAACGCATAAATAGGTTGCCCATACAACACTTTAACCATACATACTAAGTAAATGCATAAATTGCTAAACGCATAAGCCTAATTTAAAAAGTTTTTTTTAAAGTTCTCTTTTATGTTGGGTCACAGTTCTAACCTTATATCTGGCAGCGATTCGGTTATGTGTGAGATAACAGTTCTAACCTAACCTAACCTACTTTTCTGGCAGCGATTCGGTTATGTGTGAGGTAACAACAGTTCTAACCTAACCTACTTTTCTGGCAGCGATTCGGTTATGTGTGAGATAACAGTTCTAACCTAACATAACCTACTTTTCTGGTAGCGATTTGGTTATGTGTGAGGTCACTAATATTGTGTAAGGAGTACAAATTAAAAATACTTCAATAATATAAATCGTTTCTTTTTTGAAGAACTATCGCAAGTGCATTATCAAAATTTATACAATACGATTGTTATAATCATCAATATTATGGCTTAATAAATGTATGAAATTAACATTATGGTTAAACCAATTATGACTCCGTATAATTATGACGCGGAACAATTATGCCATAGGACAATTTATGCCAAAAAAAATATATGAGCATCAACTTTATGCTTAAACTGTTATGACGATCAATAATATGACAATAGTTATTATGCAACCAGACGGCCACCCGTTTTACCCCTGTACTTGCAAATCGAAATAGATTATTTCCACCCATTTTGTATTCTCTAGGAGATTACCAATCCATCTTCCTACGTTTATGGCAGTTGTATAACAGTCGTGATGGTTCGGATCGCAAATCAATTGCTAGTTGGCGGTTCACCCGTCAAACGAGCGGTTATTCAAGCATGACCTGTAGGGTGATTCAGAACTTCCCCGTCATCTCGTCTGTAATACATATTCACCCGTTCACTAGAATATCAGTCCGTAATCGGGCGTCAAAAATGCCTATGTCTTCTCTTTGATTATGACGAGCCACAGCGGCATGACCAAAGTATTAAAGACGAACACGTGTCCAACTTCGGCCGTTTACGCGTACGTCTGTGTGAGTGCGATCTATACTGGAGCATTCTTACGCATTCTTAAGAGGAAACAGGAGGGCAGTTTTTCCATACAAACGTAGTCCCCTGTTTCCTCCCTGGATAATGCCAGTAGAGCAATAATTTTTTGTCCAAAAATCTATGGCTACTATTGATATGTTCCTATGTTTTCCTTTTTACGATAAATTGATTCTCAAAAGAGATATTAACCTTCAAAAACCTAAAAAAAATGCCAGATTTTCCGCTGTGTTCACACATCCAGAAAACAAATTTGACTAGATTATTAAAAAAAAGGAAAACATAGGAACACGGCCAAAGCCTTTCTTTAATGTTTAATGAAAAAATTTGTTAAATAGGTTAAGTTTTGGGGAAGAAATCAGGGGACTACGAAACGTTGTTTTCATGAAATTTTAAAAGGTATTTTCGGTCCAAGCTGCAGTTGTCTCTATCGCGCTCTGCGGGGGAGAGGCGGGCAGTGCGGGACAGCGACACATTTTACAAATACCTAATTTTCAATTCTCTCGACCTTACTGTTTCCTCTTAAAACTTAGCTTGTAGTGCGTTCGTACACGGCGCGCACACATTCAAGTGTACCTTTTGTAGGAAGAAAAATTACTGCTTTTATACTGTGGCATGACCTCCGATTACGAACTAGTTCGATTCTCATCTATCATCGTTGATATTGCCAAATCCCACTTGTGCAGATATTTTGTTAGTAAATACGAGTAAAACACCGCATGTCGTAGCACAGGGGTCGGCAAACCGCGGCTCTTTGACCGACCCTTTTAACAGCCGCGCGGTACAGATTATCAGAGTAAAGGTACAGTGAAAAACATGAAACAGAAAACTTCGGCGCTTTGAGCTTCCGAATAATCGATATTTTTCCGGCATCTGGCTCTTTATTTAAATGTTTGGCGACCGCTGCCCTAGCTCAAAAGATGTTTTATTTAATAACAGAATATCTGCACATGTGGGATTTGGCAATATCAACGACGCTATGAAAGTAGGCCAGTGGCCACTTGCCCAGCAGTGGGATGTATATAGGCTGATGATGATGATTACTAGTTCTCAAGTAAAATTATGTTAAGCACGGGATTGGCAGCGAGGGTCTGAATTACCCTACTGCGCGCGAGTGTGGCCCGCGATAGCTACTGGTTACATGCTAATCGGAAGCTGTGGAATAATCCTGAAGGGTTAAGTGATGTATAGATGGCGTTTCTATTAATAGACGGTTTGAGGAAATTGTAAACTGTAGAGCTTCAGGGAAAGTTGACTTCAAGAAAAGGTTTGCTACTTTTTTAACGAGTTAAAAATAAACGAGGTTATTTAAATGTTACTTACCCCGGAGATTTTTTAACTTCTAGATTGATCCCTAGCTAGTTAATGAGCTACAATACTAAAATCGGAAAACCGCACTCTTGAGTCAAGATGCTATTATTTGAGTTTATGCCCGAAAGGAAATTCGTGGGTTTCTTTATGGACCCTCTTTGGGTCTTTTTATTAACCAAGAAAAAAACGAGGTTATTATAGTTAATACTCGTGCCCACAGGCACCTAGGCGACTGCCGCATCCCCTCATCATTTGCCACCAAGCCTTTTTTATACCACTAAACGGCTAATAAATAAGTTTGCAACTCACCACTCGAGTAAAATGTTACCAACGAATATATAATGTATCTTGTGTCTGTAAGTAATTATTCTGGTCCTCTAACTCTTCAAACCGGAACACAACAACTCTTACATCGTATAACTCAGACCAAAAAGACAGAGGACCTCCTCGGCTCATCGCTTGTGAAACCCCGGCGTTTCCCATGGCGGCCGCTTTCCACTCACGCGCCATCGAGATCGGCAGAGATCGGGGATGATCGGAGCACGGATTTATTCTTATATATCTGTGGATCGGAGGTCCTCGACTTGAAACAGTGATACAATTGATGACATAACACGGGCAAATTGATGTGATTACACGTATTATTACATTTATCCCTCAATGCTCCCAAAGTGTATTATTTACACTATTTTTAGGATTACCTACTAGTAGTTTTGATTAGCGGAGTAATGTTTTTTGTCATTGTGAGGAAGAGCATAAACTGTATAAAGTCAACGTATTATAACCGGCTTTTTTTAACCGAGTTAAAAAAACGATCAATTCGAATGAAGAAATAAAAAAGTTATTTAAAAAAATCGAGGCATAAAAATATTGTATGCCAACTATTTGTTTGAGGTTGGTGCCAGCCTTAATATTATAACGGTACGAGACTGACACCGAACTCAAAAAAACTTGTTGCCATAAAATATCTATTTCTTCCTTTTTTGATGTCTGTTTAATTTTTTAAATTGTCTCCAATCGCTATAATATATGTACTAAGTAAGGCATTTATACTTAGATATCGCCAGCGATGACAGTTTAATTAAGTTATGAAAATTCTGAATGATCATTTTTTTTTTCTATCTAAGCAATCATGTCGTCGGCCTAAATCGCAAACCTCGTAACTCCATTTTTTTTACCTTAATTTTTTTTCATTTATAAATAGTACTATAATAGTACGTAGTAGTAGTAGTAGTAAAAATGAAGGTAAAAAAAATGGAGTTACGAGGTTTGCGATTTAGGCCGACGTGTTATGTTATATCTTACATCATGTAAACTGAATAAAGATGTCTGATGTGTGCTTACATTGATATTTATTTAAATTAACTTCATCTCAAAAACTTATAACTAGTTATTATGCAAAACCGAGCAGTTATCGTCCATTTTGTGTAATTTCTGGTAACAATGCGTGAGCAAATTTTTAAATTACATACTCGTATGCTTTTATAGAATATAAACAGTGAAAGTGCGACGATTAGTCGCATTTATCTGTTTCCTGGTTATGTAAGACTGTTTAAAAGTTATCAAAAGATCCAGTCACTGTTAATAGGACGTTACTACTTAGTGGATGATGTGTAAAAATTTTCTATTGCACTTTGTTCTCTGTCAGCAAAGGTAGTTTTTTGAACAATGCGTGCGCGTAAGTGATTATTGCAAAATAGTAGGAAATAAAAAAGGTAGCTAAAAACAGTTATTTACGTACCTACTCCCTAAAACAGGCACATAGCACGTTAAGTTTTTGGCTACGTAGATTGTGCGCTTAATTACCTATATAACAAGGATAAATGCACCGATACATATTAAAATCACCTACGTACTGAGAATTACATATTACAATTTAAAGTTTATTGCTTTTCGAAAATAATCAAACTGCATTCCTAAATTTCCTAACCTTGGATTTGAGGGACTTGGATATTTGTAGACACAAATAATTATAGAGCATTTGTAGGTAGTAACTGTTCTAAGGGCGTATGTATGCACTATGGTCTACCTACACACATACGCAGGTAATGCTGTAGATCCACGATAAGGCTGCGCGTGAGTGAGAGCTGTTATCAGCCGCGACGGGATCGTGCGACGCCGGCGCAGTCCGGGAAAAGCTACGTTTTAATTACCTACGTTAGTCGACGCCCGCGAGCAAAGCTTTGCACAACTATAATATAACTTAAGGTGCGTGTTATTCTCATTGGCATGGCTATTCGCATCTCCTTTCAGCGAGAAGGTTTGTTGAATAATTTACATTGTAATTAATAAGCATGGAAGCGTAACTGACGCTCAGAATCAACCCCACGGATTACGTGCTAATGGGGGGGGGGGGGGGGGGAGCTACAACTTAGTGCTGAAGAAAAAAACTATAGCGTCAAATGAATTCTTCACGTCAGTAGGTTTGTAACCATAGATTTTGTCTTAAACGATATGCAACCTATCCGAAGATGTCGTCTACTCAAACTTTATATGCATAACTATTTGTCATAAACGACTTTAGACTCAAACATAAACATTAAGTTGGTTATCAAAATGTTTATGGCTTACAACAGTCACAACTCAAATCAACTAATTAAGTAAACAAAATATCACATTTAACTTCTCAAATAATTAAAAAAAACTATTGAAACAAAAAAAAATAATTCTAAAAACTAAAACACTGATTTGCTATAGGTATCCACAACGCATGTTTCGCCAAAAGTACAAAATGAGTATCCATAATACCAAAATCAAAATCACTTGATACATAAGACGTATTGATTTTATAAAAGTGGGCGTTATGGTGTAAATTTCAACGTTAGTTTTGTTACATAGGTACATCATATTTCGCTGGTACCTACCTAATTTAGTGGCAATGGCGTACAACTTGAGAGAGAGAGAGCTCGTGAGGTAGGTATAGTACAGCAAAGTAGCCTCTATGATTCTAGCTCTAGTGGTCTCGGGTTCAAATCACAATAACGTAAAAGATTTGTTCTTCAGTCTTAGATAATTATTTTAGTTGTAAGTATTAAATAGTATATATAAATGTCTAAAGACAAAAATATAACATACCTAATATTAGTGTATTAGTAACCCAGTAACCTACTTATTGAAATTGTAACATTAGGACCCAAAGTTTTTGAAGGTATTTAAGGATTATTAGCTTTGTAAATCTCTTATTTATTTATTTTTTTTGTCCTTGCTAAAAATAAACATTATGTATTATATTATATATATTTTCGTGCCCACGTAATTATTCTGTGAGAAGATGAGCATTACGAGATCGGCTCAATTATCGGGTGCGCGGGCGCGTATTATGACTCGACCCGTCGGTCAACTCGTTGGGCGATCGGCACAGTCAATAAATTATTCACAGTATTTATTTTCTTAATCAGTAATATAAGCTGACAGGTATTTAGAATTTCATCAAGAATTACTTTAGATTGATAGTTATATGAACTTAATGTCAGAACACCATTTTAATATAGCTACCTCGCTCACAGGACACATCTATAGCCCATAAGTTTATATTTTTATTGAAATTAATGTGTTGACGTCTTATGAATAATAAAAATGGCAAATTCACTTATCTAGTTGGTATGGGTAATGTTGTAAATGTTTCTAAAAAACTAATATAACAAAATATTTCATCCAAAAAAAAACGCTACGTTGGGCAGATTTGGTTTTAGTATATAAAAAGTAAGAAGGTGCATATTATACTGGTTGTAATTTATAACCGTGACTAAAACGATACAGATCGGTTACGCGAGCGGTCGAGATATGATAATTTTTAGATTTCCTAGATGATCTCGAGGTCTATGGATTGTCTGGTTTATCTGCCAAACGAAATCAAATAGAATGGGAGATAATGATAGTTTGACAGCATGGCATGCAACTTAATCGTAATGATTTCGTAAATATAAAAATTAGACACATAGACGACTATCAGATAGCTGCCGAAAGAGGACTCTCTGCTTCTTTGGGAACATCATGTACTCACTAAGGCATGCTTTAATTAAAGAAATAGATTGTTCTGTAGAACACCGCAGCACACCCAGCAAACACACCGGAGGAGGAGTTCCAGAGCGTTAGAGCGACGCAACGCAATCAAAAGTGCTGCTAAATGTAGTTTTTATCAGGCGGTCAAAAATACCCAGAATTGAACTGTATGGAAGGAAAAAAATCGAATGGTCACGATCCTCAATCATGAAGGATAGACTAAGACTAAACAAATATATAAAGTTATTTTAATAGTAAGTTAAAGAATGTTTGTTTTGTTTGCCTAATATATTTTACAAGTCTGCTTACGTATCTGTATAAAAAACAAATTAGTAATGTGTTCGTCCTAGTTAAACTCGAAGAAGTGATGAGGAGGAGAGTTCTACAATCATAAAAAAATTGTGGAACGATGAGCCTATAAATTTGTTTAAAAGAATGTGCTAATACTCTAATAACTGGCCTAAATATCAGTTTAGGTCAAGGAGCAAGTCATCGCTAACCCGCTTAAACATTCTTTAACTTTAGTCGAAACAATGCCGCTAAATACCGCCTTCTAAGCTATAATCTTTAGACCAAGTCATTCAAAATTGTAAAGACAAAGCTTTGTAATTTACAAGGTACATTCGAGGCAGAAATACAAATGAGTGTTGCTCACAGTTGCTGGTAAATAAGAAGCTAGAGAGGTGTCTTTTGGTGCCAGGGTTCTATTTAAGGAATATAAAATCTTTCGGATGGAAATTAAAACGGACGGTCTTACTTTTCTGCAGATTAAGTATCCATAGGTTTCTAACGATCATATCCGAGTTGAAGGTAGATTACCTTGTAGGTTTGTGGTATATATTCGAGGATTTTGACTTTCGGGACCCGGGGCAAAGATGATATCAATATCCGCCATACGAACTACCTCTTTCTCTCTTCTCCTATAACAGTCTTTCCCAAGCTTTTTAAAGGGCGGATCTTGCCTTGAACAGCAGACCTCTCCCCAGGGAAACTCTGGACAGTGTTTCAGCATTTTCCCGTTTCTTTCGGCGTACGCTTTGACTATGATCAGGAGTGGCTCACTCCACGATTTCGCCGCGCGACCAGTATCCATTTTTGTCCCTCCGGAGGGACTTAGCCTGCATCCAGAACACGCGTTATGCGGTACAGAGAGATGGTCGGATGCCGGTGGTCAAAACGGAACGTCAGTTCTGTTAAAAAGAGAAACTTCTGTATGTGGTACTATTACTTATTCTGTGCTATGATCCCAGATTTGCCAGGTCCGGTTATTACCATGTAGCAACTACCATCTGACCTCCGTTACCCTTTTAAACAGGGAACTAGGAAGACCTACAAAATATAAACATATAAAAATCAAGCCAATTCATTTCCTACCCCATTATGAATATGTAACTAACGTAACATAACATAATCCCTCTCGCCTTGGCAGCAATGGACTCAAGGATGCAATGCTGTTTGGGCAGGTAACGATGCTTGACGCGAGATCGGAAATCAATGCTTTTAAAAACGAATTTAAAAGAAATTATACAGATTGGTGCAACAAGATAATAATTTTTGAAGTAAGTAAATTCGAAACATCTACCTTACCTTTATAGATCTTTTATCAGTTGTAGCTTATTTTGAGCTGTGTTAATGTAGGTTTCAGTAGCTTGACTAATGTCATGTTTACAAAACAGCAGTTTTATGTAAGGTAAACGTACCAGTGCTCGACGCTGACCCAATTGATGGCACCTTCAACTTTATGTCAGGGCGACAAAGGTGACTGATGGGTGTCGACTATTGGGCATTACGGTGTACGTTTACCTTACAATTGGTTTATACGCACTAACAGTTGCAGTTTTTGAAATTTCATATGGCATTAGCTCACTTTTAGTTTAGATGAATCTCTTCGAATATTTGATCTATCTTGAAGCATGTCCTCTTTATGGTTAAGGAGATGTCGCGCAATAATTGACATGCCATCGCGTTTCGCCAAAGGCTTCTTCGATTTCTCAATTTACATTAGCCGATGTACCAGGATCGATGAACTCAGGATTCCAAAGCCAACAAGAACTCTGCAATGTAAAAATATCTATTGTTTTGCTGATCCATACCCAATTATTACGAGGAAATTTTCGATTAATGAGTTTAATCTCTCATCGTAGGTACTTCATTTCTAAACGATATTAACTGGTTTCCACACTATTGGGCTCATCAACTTTAACATTGGCCTTCGCAATGTCTCTCATTGATTTTCTAATAACACCTCTCACAACTAAAACAATTATTCCTTACTTAACAACAAGGCATCAACTTATCACTAAACCTATGATTATAACCGATAATTATCGCATCTACTGTCAGTTTGTTTACTTGAACTGTGACGAAACTTCGTGCTATGAAATATGTATCAGCGGAATTGTTCACGATTTTTCGCTCGGAGATGTCGTAAGGTCGCAGGGATGGCTTTCTCTTTATTTGCCGAATGCGAGAGCAAATGCGATTTGTATCGTAAGAAAGAAGTGACAAGGACGACACTTCATCGCATAGTCTAGAAAACTCTCGCGTGGCCTCGCTAGATACATTTTCATGAGCAGCAGCATTGATGCCATTTTAGATAATGATGACTAATTAGCATTTATGATCGCAAGAGAAATTTGGAAATGAACAACAGAGCGTCCAAAAGAAATCCCCTTTTTAGGGTTCCGTACCCAAAGGGTAGCAACGGACCCCTATTACTAAGCCTCCGCTGTCCGTCTGTCCGTCCGTCACAGGGCTCTAGCTTTCGAACAGTACTAGGTATAGACATGAAATTTTCACAGAATGTGTATTTCTATTGCTGCTATAACAAAAAATAATAAAAACAAAATAAAATTAAAAAAAAGGGACTATACAAGAAACGTGTTTGTGGCGATCAGTCACAAGAGTGTATCTTTTGAACCGTAATAGATAGAGATTTGAAATTTTCACAGAATGTGTATTTTAATTGTCGTTAAAAGATCGAGTAATAAAAAGAAAATTAAATCAAGAATGAAAGGGGGTCCCCATACAAGAAACATGTTTTATTGGCCTTTTTTTGGTCTATTTTAATAATGGTAATAGGTAGATGCTTGATATATTCACAGAACATGTATTTTTACTGTCGCTACGACAGCAAATAAAAAAAAATAAAATAAAGTTCAAAATAAAAGGGGGTATCTATCAGTGGCGTGGCACCAAATATATACTTAGGAAAGCCCGAGCAGATTTGGATTACTATTTCTTCGGGAGTAGTAGATACTCCGGTCATATGCTTTAAAAAATAGGTAAGCCGATGGGAATCGGGTTCTATGGACGACACGCCACTGGTATCTATACGAGAAACGTTTTTTTCCCGTCTTTTTGCTGGATTTCAATAATGATAATATGCTTGCTAATGCAAATAATATGCTTATTAATGCTTGATATGTTCAAAGAATGTGTATTCCTATTGCCACTATAACAGCAAATAATAAAAACGAAACAAAGTTTTTAATAAAAAGGGGTCCGTATACAATGAACGTGCTTTTTGGTGTCTTTTTCTCGACGGTGTTACGGAACCCTTCGTGTGCGAATCCGACTCGCACACGGCCGATTTTATTTCCAATTTGTACAATAAGCGTGTATAATTTATCAAAGCATATTTTATACAAAGGACTCAGTATTGATTGTTACGAACAGTGAGTCCCTCCATTGTACCGGCCTGCACCAGTGAAAACTTTTTTTCAGAATTCCCAGTTTGACAGTCGGTTTTGTCATTCTTACTACCTGAAAATCATTTAATAATAGTCTATTAATGACAAATCTACTAAAACAGCAAGCCACATAGCTCACCGGTCAGTAATAAATTATGAATAAACAATGATATTTTATAAGAAGATACGTTATACGCATACTCGCCAGCTGAGAAATATGCTTCCAAGAAAGCAGCAGCACACATTGGTACCTCACTGTACGGTGTACATACTCACACATATTAACAGATTGCATAAAAGAGATGGCATAGTTACAATAATGCAAAAAAAAGAGACAGCTAGCTTTTTGTTACTTGCGCGATTAATTTTTAAACGTAACCGAGTGAACCCATCGGCTAGATTCGGATTGACTCGGAGCCTGCTCGGCGCTCGCAGATTAAGCACGCAGAAGGTTGGTTATCCTTGTCACTCTCATTGTCAAAGACGTAAGTTTGTCTCTTTCATTCAAATGACCTCTATGGTAGTAAGATGGCGTCGTATTTGAAAAATAAAATAATAAAAATGATAAAATTAAATTATTTCAGCGTACTTACAGGTGATATGTGATCCCTTGCGCTTTGTTGCACTTTTTGCTATGATTGGTGCACTTTCTGATCACACACGACGGCATTTTTTTTGTGAATCTTGTAAATATTCACCCTTGACATCGTCGTGCGTTTCGTTGACCGACCCGCGAGTGACTACCCACTACAAAAAGGGCACCAATACATTTATCGTGGTTTCAGTGCTTCACTTTTCGAGTGCTTGTAACCTATCTACTTATAAAATATCATTGTGAATAAAGCGTTTTTCAGACTTATTATATATTTTAAGTAGTGTGTATTTTTCAAAACCTTTTTTTCTCGACGCTACCTTGCGCAAGAGCCGATTAGCGGTCAACAATTCGCCAACAACTCGCATTTTAAAAACAAAAGAACATCACAGAATCTAGAATAACACTACCATTTTCAAAACAAATAACGCGCAATAGGTTTGAAATTGGAACGGAGTAATTTTTCGACTCAAGCCATTATGTACCTATGCAAAGTTATGAACTGTTTGCATACAATATGAGTTTATAATGAATAGCTGAAGGCAATGGTTCGCAAAGTATAATTTGAGATGAAACAATGAGCTAGCACCCTTGAAAACGGTTTGACCCGTACAAATCATACACTTTGAGGGTGTTTTAACCTTAGATTAATAAACACAATGGTCTATGGGTGAACTTTATTGTATCAGTAAAACCGACGTAATCTTATTTCCTTTATGAATTAGTAAACATACCTTCAATGTTAAAAGCATTTAGGTACTTAATTGTTCTTATAAATTTATTCCAGATATACAGAGGCTTTAACTGAGTAGGAATAGGAAGGTTATATATAGGCCATATTAAGTGGAGGGTAAAGTTAAGCTCTGATTTAACAATCAAATATTTAGGTGTATGGTTAGACCGGTCTCTGAGGTGGGGAAAACATATTGGTTTTGTGGTTGAAAAAACTCAAAAGTTTCTCGGCATTTTGAAGACTCTAGCTGGTGCCTCATGGGGGGTACATCCCAAGCACCTGCGTAGATTGTACATCTAGGATGGATTATGCGTGTGCTTTATATAGTAATAGAGCTCAGTCCCACATTTATAAATTAGAAAAAGTTCAGAATCAGGCTTTAAGGGTTGTAGGCGGTTTTATTAAGTCTACTCCTATCCACGTCATGGAGTGCGAGTTGTGCATAGTACCGTTGCATATTCGTAGGAGATTTCTTGCTACTAAGTTTTGTTTGAAATCGTTGTCTTGCTCGAAAAACGCTACTCTTGATGCGATTCAGGATTTAGGGTCCTCATGCCGAAGGGGCTACTGGAGTAAAAAGAGGAAGCCGCTGCTAGCTGAAGTAGTCGAGGAGGTCTCGGAAGAACACATTGATGCATCATTTCTTCTTCCTATGTTCCAGTTAGATGTGTGGGTGTCAAAAATTGAATTGCGTAACGTTTTGTTTAGTAGTTTAGAGTGTGTTGTTGGTGCGAAACGTACTTACGATATCAACGTTCTTCGTCTTGAAGTCATTATGGAGTTGGAAAGGAAATATTCAGGTTTTCATAGGATATTTACTGATGGTTCAAAGTGTGGCGATAAAATTGGGGCAGCTTTTTTCCATCCTGATAGCGTTACAAGAGCACAATTTAAAATCTCGGCAGGATTGTCTATAATGACCGCTGAACTATTTGCCATATTTCGCGCCTTACTGTATATTGAAAATGAAGATTATCCTAGTGTAGTCATTTACACGGATAGCAAAAGCTCCGTTCAGCATTTAGTGCGCTGTGCCGCAGGTGAACGATGCTTTTCCCTTGCGTACAAGATCTTAAATCAGATTTGGAAAATTCAAAGTACCGGAAGATGTTTGAAGGTACTGAAACTGAGGTTGCCCCGGATGTATCTGAAGTGGTCGCTCGGTACAAGGTTAAATTGTACGTCCGTTGGAAGGAGTACTTTGATCTGCGCTCGCAAGAGAAAGGCATCTGGTACAGGACGTTGCAATGCGAGCCTCCTCGCGTTCCCTGGTTTGACCAAGGAGGTTTAAGCAGGTCGGAAATTGTTAGCGCGCACAGGCTTCGGTCCGGACACGTTCCATTGAACAAGTTTGCACATCTGATGAGGAAGAGAGAGTCGCCCAACTGTGAAGAGTGTGGTTCCATCGAGGATGTGCAGCACTTGTTGGTGGAGTGTGTCCGGACTCGAGGGAAAAGGGATACGTTAGCGAGAGTTTGGGGCTTAACATGCAAAAATGTAGGCCTCTTTAATTCCATTTTGGCGAAACCCCACTCAAAGGTCGCCAAGTTTGTATACGGTTTTTTTAAAGCATAGTGTACGAATTTGGTAACCTTTTTGTTTATTTTTAGGTATTTATGTAAATTTTTTATGGTATTTTTGCTTTGAAGATTGTACGGTAGAGGCTTAACGGAGCTGGCATAGTCAGTCTGACAAAAGCTCCCTAAAAATAAAGATTAAAAAAAAAAAGTGCAGGGTTTGGTTTATTTGTGATGTGACATCGTAAAATAAATAAAATAACTGTTTATGTTAAGATGTTTTCCACCCTTATGCATTCAAACGCGCGCAATTTTATCTCTAAATAATATGAAAATTCCCTATGGAAGTAAGGACGACAAAGCCGTATAAAAGGTAAGGTTACTTTACTCATAGTAGATAGCGCTACAATTTATATTAGGCGTATCAAAAGTGCCGGACTCAGTAGTAGAATCGGAAGTGCGCCTGTGCGCCAGTTCGAGTCCCACCCAAAACATATAAGTTTTTCATCACAGTAGGTTTTGCGGGCCGTAAATTACCTATTACGCCCTAGGGCGTAATGGTTTTTTTTTTATTTGTATACGCAGGTTCTGATTTACTCTTCAAAGGAAATACCAACTTACTATTTTAACTTTTATCACTGAAATATTTATTTAAAGAAAACTGTTATTGCAAATACACGTAAACACATATTTCGGTAACATTAATTAAATATTTCACTATTTTGCAAATATAAAATCAACTAACATGGCCGTTTTAGGTATTTACCGCTATGGTTTCCGAACGTGACTTGACATTCGCATTGTCTATGGATATATGTCACTAATGTCACTTTCTGTTTTAAAATTTTCTTCTGATACTGGATGGATTAGTAAGGTTATTTTTATTTAGAATTCCTCATATGTGTGATGAAACACATTGTGTGCCACGGGCGGGCGGTAAAGGAATTACAAACTCGTGTTATTAAAGCCCTCGGCTTCGCCTCGGACTTGTAACAAACACTCGTTTGTAATTCCTTACTTACCGCTCTTGATTGATACACAATGTGCCTACTATTAATTTTCGCTTAAATAAAAACATTCCTAGAGGAATGTCGAGCGTGCTTCACATTGTCTTCAGTATAGCATGTTTCGTCATAGTTAATCATACTAATCACTCATTTCAATTTGAGCTGGTATATGCAAATGTGTTGCAGCTGACGCAGTAGGGCGAACAATCCGGCAACTTGTCTCGCGATCGCTCCACTAACGCGTCTGATGAACTAGCCATAGGGTTGTCAATGCATTGATATGTTTAATATTATTTGTTTTAAAAAACACTTGTGTATTGTATTGTATTGTAAAGAAAACATAAAAAAGTGGTAAATTACAAAATGTCCAAGTTAACAAAAGTTAAAAGTAAAGGTTGTTACAAAAATGGGAAACTAGACCTAACTTTTGCCCATAGCTTCATCATCTGTGTAGCATATTTTGGGTATTCGTTAGAAATAAATAGTAGATGATCCGAGCTAAAAAAATATTGCCACTCAACTGCTCATAAAATATCTCATTGCTGCGTGTAAGAAAATTAATTAAAAGACCGCAAATCAACAAATTCCGTTAGGACCGAAGTTGCGAAGTAAAACTGTGATACTTAATTGACGATTGTGACCTAAAGTCAAGAAATTCAATTCACTGAACTGCGAATCTCAAAGACAACCCGATCGGTTTTGATTTCATCAGGTACATTTTGTCCATAGGTACTGGTAATTATTAAATAAGTGAAGCATTCCACATAGCGTGTAAGCGTGTAACAGAATTGCCACGGGTGAAAAACCCGTACTTTGCATGACGTAATTTAATGACTGACCTGTAGAGAATTTAGTTTCGTGCAATTAGGCAACCCTAACAGCGGTAAGGTAACAATGAGTGTTTCCGATGCAATTGTTTGTTAACAAATCGGTGCCGGCCTTACGCCGATTGTGGGTTTTGCATAATTGTCGGGTACAGACGAGGAGTGCCTTAAAATGACTTATTGCGTCTTTGCAAGCTTTCATTAAACTTCACTTGTTAGGTCGTTCAGTTACCTAGTCAGAGAAAAGCGTGTGCGTGTGTGTACGCCAGTTATAACATTTGATATTTGGCATGTGATATCATAAAATGCTGATTGCATACAAATGTTCATTTAGCAAAGAAAGTCAAATTCAAATGATTTATTTGTGAACATAGGTTTGTAGGTGCTACATTGAAATTGTTATAATTATGTATCACTATGTTTCGCCACAAGGCATACAAATATTTTGAGTCATGATGGGGACTACTGTCCCAGTACTCTATCCCCAAGCGAGTCGGACGCATGTTAAAAAAAAAAACACTAGCTAGACGTTCACCTCACATTTCGGTGTCCGTTAATATAGGGTAGACCGTAAAGATATTTCGAACACATTCCATATAAATATCAGTGTCATTAAAATTTCTGCATTGCATAGTTTTCTATGCCACTGAGTGTCACCTATTTACTGACACTGATTTATTATTATTAGACTTAGAATAGTAAATATCTGCATTATTTTAAATATTAAAGCCTTTATTTACATCTTAAATCCGTAATTTTACCTTCACTGTTATTATTTTACACACTACTGTATATCACCATTTCATTTGTTAATCTGCATCTCATTTCCGATAGCAAATCCATTGTTAGTTACTGATAACAATACTAAGTTCCATCACCCAGTTAGCACAATTAACCTGTTTCGGAAGTTATTCCGTAGCGGATATTAGTATATTTCGACACCGGCGCTGAATAGCTGACTTATAGCATTGTTCGGTTTGACCTTGATATTGTGATGATTTTGATACTTTAGTCGTTTTGGAGTGGATCAATCACTTTGTTTAAGGCTGTTTATAATATTATTACACGTTTTGATATACCCTGCTCTACTCGAATTCGGTTCATGATCAAGCAAGTCAATTTTGTTTTGATCCCTACCCTGATGAAAGTGACTCGAAATTGACATATTTATGCAAGTTTGTACGTAAGTTGTCCCTATCCAACTCTATTTTGACAATTTTGGTATGTAGGTAAGCACCATCTGTCGAACCTGATGTTGGAGTTGGGATGTAGAGACTGAAACTCCCTGGTAGCAAATGTTAACTAGGATGGTCGAATTTGAGCAAGTATGTAAATATCTTTTGTTATTATGAGTATTTTCCATGAAAACGTTATTTGTTTTGTAATCAATATTTTTATCAAAGTTATTTATAAGTATCTGACAGTGGACAAAGTGGGAACACCGATTAGGTACCAATATTACACGGTTATACGATATCTGTTTACGCCAATTAACTTACGATATAGCGCGGTGAAAGTAGGGAATTCACGTTTACCTTTTTAATGGCTAGACCGGATTAAGCCATCCTTTTATGACCTAGGTCGGTGATCTGGCCTCGGGGAGCAACGTGAGTCTACAACCCACAACTCAGAGTAACAGTCGCTTAACTCGATCCAGTCGCGGTCTGACATATCGCTGGCTCAATAATACAGGGTTTTATATTACATTTTCGGGTTAGTTAAAATTAGACTTTGCGTCACTTTGACAATATTTAAATTGCAATTCCTTAAAAGTGAAACATAAACCTGTAATATTGGGCCTGTAATATATGAAGTGACCTATTGCCATTGGTACGTCATATATTACGAATGTGTGTTTTTGAATTGTCCTTCTTTCAGGCAATAAAGGAACCTTATCCATCGTATGTTATGTCAAAAATGTTCTTATCAAATTGAAACTTAAAGAAAATTTATTAAACATAAGTTTCACTGCATTGTTTTCTGCACTGATCAGTGTCTAAGCATACAAAGGGTTAAAAAGGCAAAATATTAATTCTAATTGTCAAAGCCTAATTCATTTGTCTAATTGCACAACATGCAGTTGACTTCCAAAGTTAGATCAAAACAGACAATAAAATAAATAAGCGTAAATTTGATGAGTTTTAGTGCTGCATATCCATTAACTGTGACGTCAGTGGAAAGCTGTGCAAAGGTCAAACCGCCCGTTGCCTTAATGTGTTTCTAAGCATCTCGAAAGCGAACTTTATTACTGCCCAGCGGGTCCGCATGATCATGTTTTACGTTTAATGGCTCGATGGCTAATGTGAGCTGTCAACGTTCATAGGAACGGTCCGGAAGTGTCAATTTGTAATATACTAGTGGGAATTCCTCTTGGAAACATGAATTTCTATATGTACTTTCATCTCTATTTATCTACTTTAGAATGAATTTACACAAAATCTGTCTTAGTGGTACCTAGATTGTATAAGGACCTATTGGTCTTTGGACCATTCTTGATGATTAAGCTGTGTGTTGTTGGTCAGTTATTACGATTTAATTACAAGTTAAAATCAACCTGATTGACAGAAATGTAAACGGAATACCATTTCTGAGAGCTCGTTAGTGATGAGCGCTTTCAGTTAATTTGTTAAGGAATGACAATATTTTGGCGGTGATTTATTATTTACAGCTGCAGGGACATGCGCTGAGCCGGGACGAGTGGAGGAATAGAGAGAATGCCTTTGCCCAGTAGTGGGACACACATTGTAGGCTAAGAAAAAAGAATGGGTATCTACAGATACAAGCGTCGAAGTCTACTTCTATAGCTAGTCTACTTTCTTCTCTAAATGTGAGTGTATTTTTTAAAGCAAAGTGTTCAAAATATTGTTAGATCTTATATTCGTCAAGGGAGCGGTCAAGTCGATCGATTCCTATAAATAATAAAACACGTGTTTTATGTCGCATGTTAGCCGCTCGCATGTCCATTGTTTAATTGTTGTTTGACAAAATCCTTAAAGCGAATTGAAACCGTGTGAAGTAACGAAATAATCCTCTACAACAATAGCAATGACACGAAAAACTTGTTTTTGTAACGAAACAATGTTCTTGGCTATAATACAAGTTGAAGCCGTAACGACAGGTACGTATGGACAGTCGAAGAGAAGAAAATGTGGATTTCTGATTTTTATTATTTTTATTTGACGACCGCTTTAGCTTAGTTGGTAGTGACCCTGCCTACGAAGCAGGAGGTCCTGGGTTCGAATCCCGGTAAGGGCATTTATTTGTGTGATGAGCACGAATATTTGTTCCTGAGTCATGGATGTTTCCTATGTATTTAAGTATTTGATTTATTAAATATATCGTCGTCTAGTATCCATAACACAAGCCTTATTGAGCTTACTATGGGACTAGTTCGATTTGTGTAAGATTGTCCCCTAATATTTATTTATTTATTATTAAATGAAATTGCTTCCATAATAAAGTCTACGTTGGAGCGATTAACACCGAAAGAAGTCTATTGACACTGATTTTAATTCACCGATTGATTTAAAATAACCGTATTGTATTTGGTCGGAAATATTGCAGGCAAGGAATTTTATGCGTGACTTCTTGTGCGACAAGTTGATAAGCCACTTGTACAATAATGAAGTCTACAATGAAGCTATTGCAAGTATTGCAACCTAAAGATGTCTACGCAATCAGATCATAGGATCAGAACATAGGCTTAGTACAGTCAATGACATTTGATATATAAAACGAAGCATGTAAAAATGGTCGAATGGTAATTTTTATCGGAGATTCCGACATAGACAAGGAAATCCACATATTTATTGTTCGTATGACAACAAGAAGGTATAGTGACTAGATTATAGATATTATACTACAAACGACATCTTACATCAACGCGACTAACTAAAACGGAGTGGTGTAAGATGTCGTTTGTAGTATAATATATCTACTTTTTGATATTTACTGACCTTAAACCTCTTTGATGAAAAATTACATTGTATAATATAACACGTCGATGTAATGAGACATAGTGCGAGTGTAAATGTGAGATTTTGCCTGGAGCATTTCATGCAAGGTTATGTCTGTGAAAGAAAAGCAGCAGGTGAATAAATTTGTGTACACAACAAGAAAACGAACGAGGAATGAGGAACCTTAAGGATTGATTTCCGGGAAAATAATTATCCTGTTCTTCCCAGGGTCTCAAACTATCTCCGCACGAAAATTTATCTAAATCAGTTCAGCGTGAAAAGGTAACAGACAAACTTTAGCATTTATAATATTAGTTTGGATTTAGACATACGAATTTGCGATACCTACATTCTATTTCTATGAAATTTCGCTATGGAATTGCGTTTCAATGGCACCATTTGAGTATCTGTGTTAATTAAGAAACGCAGATTGAATCCACGATTTGTTTTCTTCTCCTGCCAAACAATTACCTACAACATGCTTAAGAGAAACACATAAAGCAAATCTCAAAAGTTCATCTACACCGATATGGTGGAACAATGACGCGGTATTACATCGTATTACAGCAGCAATGAGAGTCGATTAAATGATTTCTGAATCGATTTCGCGGTTGGACGACTCCCGCGCATCCCGGCTGCGATGGGTGAAAGTGTTAGGTCTGAGTCATAAGCGGTAAGTGCTATGATTATAAAGGAAGTTATTTTTAAATTGTAATTTAAACATACAATCTCTTTTTATAACTAAGTTTGTAGGATAAAACGTCAAGCATTTGGGTAAGCTACTGCAGATTTGCTGTACTTCAGGGTGGGGGAGGGGAGGGGCCGATCGTCCCGGCTGCTAACCACTGAGGGGTGACACAGCGGACCGCATGTCATATGGCGAAAATAGTAGTTGAGTTTTAATTAAACTTTAATGACATTAGTTGCAAAATCCAAAAGTATATAGACTAAGCATTTTACTTACGCCGCCGTGGCTGCCCGACTGGCTTAAATCGCCACTACTGTACTTTTTCTTTGTTAAAGAGTGCTTCATAATACCGTAAAATAATCATGGCGGTGGCGATAGGGTTCTGCGGGTACTTCGTCTCTTAAAGTTTGTGTCTTGCGCCGGCGTCACACGGGCGATGCGCACGCAACGCGGTGAGCGCTCGCGCCGGCATGCACTGCGCAATGTCGCTGTACCAATCGGATTCTTAAGAATCCCTGAACTCGAATAAAAATTAAATTTACTAATGAGGTTTAAAATTAGGTACGTTGTAAAAAAATATAATTCTAAGCTAAAATATTAGTATCAGTAGGTCACTGGTATCACCGACATAAAGCACTTATCCTTCTTGATAGAAAAGGGTACCTACCTACTTACAACATACGATTATAATACATAGGTGAAATATGCTATATGCACTTACATAGCCTGGTAAAAGCAGTGAGATATCTTAAATAGAGATTAAATTGCTTCATATTACATATATCGCTGAATATTATTGATGTGTCTAATATTGTGTTGATTACTCTATAATTCTGACCAGTATGCACTATGCAGACATTGATAAAGGAAACATGGATTTTTTTACTTAAAATAATTAATGCAAACTCTTAACTTAGTATTACTTAACACAACCTAGTACAAAAAGCGAGCTATATGTGTGCGCAAACGCATAAACATCCACGACAGCGACAGTGAGAGTCGCAGATCGCATCAGCAAAGTTATGTTGCCGCTAGACAGTAGCGTTAAGGATTTAACACCTTATTAACTGAGTTACATGAGACTTAGTGTGTTTGTTGCCTTTTCTATGTTGATACCTCGTTATGTCAAACTGAGACGTTCATTTTCAGAAGTCATTAGATGGGACCAGATAGGGATGATGAACTGTGATTTGGTTCTTTTCAAAAGTCCTGAATAACTATTTTAAACTAAAGGAACTAATTCGTAACGACACGATATTACATCCTGTTCACTTGAGTACTACATTTAATGTTTAACTCGGAAAAGCAATATACAATTTATATCAATGTGTCTAGAAGCATATAATTATGCACTGAAGCACTTTTATACAATGTGTGTGAGCACTTAAAGGGCATGAAAGTTGGTAAAGAAAGCATACATCTAGCATACTGTATACCTACCATAGAATTAACATTTCAAAATGTTAATTCTATTGCAAGATTTACAGATATCCACCGGTATGCCTGTAAGAATAGTTGTTTTATTTGAAAAATAAATAAAATAAAGAAATACTTGAAAAGACTTATTGCTTCTTCAATAACATCGTCAGGTTTATTAACATTTTCACCCATTTAATCTTCGGTTGTGGAGTAAAAAATCGATTTGTGTAGCTAAGAATGATGCACGCATGTAGGAAGCGGCATGTAAAGCGAGCGTGCGAACCCGCCGTGGGAGTGTCAGCGCGGGCCAAGTTACAAATGACACACGTACTATATTTAAAGCCTTTTATTAGCCTAAATTAATCCCTGAACTAGCTTATAGTAGGTATCCTTGGTATTGGGCAGGATTAAACCTTTTGAATTAAACTACAGTGTTCCCAATATTAAGAACTAGTTTTTAACCGACTTCTAAGGGCGGTTCTCATATGGACTGTTTGTTTGTAGCGCGATTACTCGAGGACGACTGGGCTGATTTGAAAAAATCTTTTTTTCTTTGAAAGAGTATACTTTCCAGTTAGTCCCAACGCAACCACGACAAGCGACCATTAGCACGATCTTGGAATCTTGGAAGAAATCCAGGGAAATCTTCAAATATTATTAGCATACCTACATCGAGTAGAGTATTTTTATAGTATCTCCTGCATTTGCTGTCGAATATTTCCGAAATTTGCTCGTTATAACCTATGATTCAATCCAAGAGTTACTCTGTTCTACACAATAACCAAACCGAAAGCACTTAGCTTTTGTGTCAAGGTAGACTCTAAATTATTTAAACCATCTCTTCTTCCTAGCCGTATACTCTTGGCAGAGTAGTGGTGGTCATGGGGTCGTAGCACGGCCTTTTTGACTGTCTCCCGCCATCTCTTCCTCACCGACGCATTTCGCACGATTTTGTTAGGGCCTTCACTTGATTCGTCCATCGCAAAGGAGAGCGTCTTCTGGATCTTGAGCCATTAACTCTACCCTGAACAACAAGTCTCTTCGTAGCGTCAACTTCCATACGCATAACGTGGCCAAAGTAACTCAAAATTCGAGAGTTAACTATTGCCGAGAGTCTTTGTTCGATCTTAAGCTCCTGGAGAATAAATATATTAGTCCGGTGTTGAGTCCATGATATCCGCAGCATTCTTCTCCAGCACCACATCTCTAGGCCATCGATGCGTTTCCGTTCTCTCTTTTACCGTCCACATTTCTGCTCCATAGATAACACTGGGAACACTAAGGATCTTATAAGGCGAGCCTTTGTTTAAACCATAGACATAGATTAATGCCAACTAATCAGACAGATGTTTCAATCCAGTATCGTGTAGTTTCTATGACTTGAACCACAATACTCTAGAGAAATTGGGATAGATGCTAATCAGGCAATCTGTAGATGCGCTGATACGCGTGCGAAGCGTTTTGATTTATTTAAACCGTCTGATTGCAGTGCCGCAACTGTTGCCCGACTGTGAGTTTTGTAAGTTAACTTAACTAAAGTGCATCAGTTACTCTTATTAGCACCGATTTAATTTTTGAACAAAAGCTTTTGATTTGGTTTTTATTGTCTCAGCTCTCAGCCATGCTAGCACAGTTGTGCACAATTACGCGGCATGTAAAGTTGCGGACAGCGTATGTGACAAGATATCTCAGGAACAACTACTGACCAAAAAACGTGTACCTTTTTTAATTTTTTTTAAAGGGGGCCGAAGTGGGATGTCAAAACTTTAAAGTAGGTTTATTATATCAAGTGGGGTATCAAATAAAAGTTCCTAATTTGTACATTTCAAAATCATTTTTATTTTGTTTCTTAACCGTGTACCTAATTATGATTTAAGACGAAAAACGTTAATAAAATTACATCCCCCTATTACCTATCTTCGAAGTTACTGAACAGAAAAATGTGTAATAAATAGGTACCAATTATTAATATCATCCTGAATTTTACAGGAAAAATATAATAGTCTTCCTAACTTGCATAGTTTTTTAGAAATTCACAAAAATCGTAACACAAATTTATTGGCTGTTACTAAATTAACCGCAACATATGTAGATGTATGGGGTCAACAGTTTTTTAACGGCAATGTTAAGTTTGTTCCACCATAAGTCTTGTACAAGTTTATCTTGAACTATTCACCTATCTACTTACAAGTTTGTACCCTCGGTGCGCGAGTCCTACTCGCACTTGACCGATTTTTTATTGTATACAATATGGAACTTCTATAAAATTTAACGGCTTGTAGAACTACTCGCTTAAGTAGCACGTTCTCTGTCAGTCACTAATTTTATTTTTAATATTAGTTATAGGTATTATTATTAGGTATTACCAAATTAAAAGCAAAACACTGCAACGGCGCATGGCACCAGTCTACAAGAAAATATTGTAATCTCATGTTTCTAAAAAGCGCTGAGATATTTTCGGCCTCGTAACTACATTAAGCAAGCTACCAACAAAACTTAATGAACGGTTATTAATAAGATAAAACTGATACCGAGCGATCAATAAATAGGCCAGTCATAAATAATAGGCGTATCGGTCTCACACTCTTTCTAAACTTATTTGCTATCTGTACCCCTGAACCTATAATTAATTCGTTTGATTACAATACAACCTTCTAAGTACCTAGATCCCGCGGAGTTTTCTGTATAGGCTACCATACAAAAGGACACCTTAAAGGAGGTTTCTAGAAAATAGTAATTCGACCAGCTGGCAGCACGGTAGCGAAAGGTCTATTTGACAGCAGTTGTCAAAACCCACCAATCACATCACAAGATTTCTAGAAATCCTTATTGACCGAGCGGGCGAAGCGAGTTTGGTCTATGAGTTCATAAGGCGCACCGGCGTTTTACGTTTGTTTATTTGTCGGATAATAACTCGAGTACCGTTTGTACGATCTTCATAAAATTTGGTTGAAGGGCAGTTGAATGAAGTCACGCGAAATTTTAAATTCAAAGATATTATTAGTTCGCTTACGCTAACAGTACTCGTGTTATCGTCGGACAAATAAAAGAACGCTAACGCACACCCATTAAGTAGGAGAATAATAAAAAATCATCTATGAGTCGACACTCATAGACTTCTATTTGGCTTTTAACGTTATAAGATTCGGGAGCTGCTGTCACTAAATATCTCTCAGATCTGCCTTGACTTCACTTGTTCTTTGATTCAGAATTTTCAGATAACGTCAGGACAATCCGCTTAATATAAAATGTGTCTCGTCCCTAAATAGTAGGTAGTTTACGCATCGGTTTGTAGGGCTGCCGGCATGGGAGTGCGCACTTGCATTAAAAGTGTGCACAATGAAAGGTCGTTTTCGTTTTCATCTGGTTTCACGCGATAGCATCGCATCCCGCGTATTGTAGAGCCGAATCAGAGTGAAACTGATTGGCCGGACTAAGGTACTATTCCTTCTACTTACAGGCTTCATCAGATACCCATAGTTAGCAGGCCATTTAAAAAATGCTTTTAGAATTTCATGCACGGTTCCGAATACATGTGCCAAATATAAGATTTATTTACATAACGGTTATTTAGGGTAGCAACAGAGAAAACGTGCTATCCTGTCATTAATTTTGTACGGCAGAGTGCGTAGGTAAGGTAGGTACCTCTTTCGTTATCACAAAGCCAAAGTCAATCATTTATTTATTAAAAGTGGGTTACAAAACAGGTGTTACAGACGAAGCCTTGAAAGAAGTTCTCCACTTTTTGCCGTTTCAGACGTACAATTGTTTAAGGGTGCTTGAGTAGTCACATGCCCAAATTTTAAATTAAGTAGGTATTATAGGTAACAAGGATATCATTATTATTCTATTAAATTATGCAGTTAAATAAAAAGTAAAAAAAAAATTGTACCTTTATCATCATCTAATTTGTGTTAATTTATTGTTCCATGAGTTATTATTATTCTTTATTTAGTCTTAACTACCTATGTACTAATAAACTTATAAAGTACTATTTGAGATTCCCAAAAACCGACGGGATTTTTTCGACCGTTTACATAACCGTATCATGTGATTCACGCGCTCTTAAAGATCCATCACCCAAACCAAACCACTATCGTTACAGATACGAATACGACCTTGCTTTTACCCTGCTTATTGCGAAACTCATGCGCATCCAGATCCGGTCGGAAGGTCGTTTCGGCGCGCTTCGGCTGCGCTCGGTTCCCAGCCGGAAATCGATCGGCCATTGTTATTAATGATCCTTGGATCGTTAGGAGGCTCGTATGCCCACGACACGACCGCAGTTCCCACGATTGGTTAATGAATTGAATGTGATGTTGATCATTGAAAATTAGATCATGGATAATTTTTTAATACCTTATTCACTCACAGAATATGATATCCATGCAAGTTACAGTGTTTTGTCATACGAGTATCGTATTATACAAATACATGTGCTATACTTTTCATGTTGGAAAGTGACCTATAATAATTTTTATTTAGTTTTGATCTCACTCAACGTGGTATTTATAAACTGTATTACAAAAATCCTACAGCATACCGCTCTAAATATTAGTTATTTTTGAGACGGAGAACACGTGTTAATTTACAACAAGTACTGAAATTAGAATTTTATTTAACGGCAAAACGATAAAATTTCATAAATACTTAGAAAATGTGAACAAACAACAAAGGGTAGAATAGAAGGTAAGGTACAAATGTATTACCTATACTATCTAATTTGTGGCAGGTATTTGGATAAGTATGCCAGCCCAAAACGGGACAAAAAATCGTGAGTACCTAAACATTATACAATGATTCATTCATGGTTACCGCATACATCACCCTTTTGTCTCACTCAGTATGAATGATGTACGAATGTCAATTTCTCCAGATCCATCGCGGCCATTCTTCCGCGCTATTAGCTCGTTATTATGATTAGTTCCTCGCTCACAAAGGAAAGAAAGTCGTTATAATAGGAGGCATTTAGGTGGACCATCGCTCACGACCAATATGCTGCGCTTAAGTTACAAGTAGAAGCGGACTGATCCTATATGACAGAAAAAAAAATCATTTGTACGATTAACAAAAAATACTAGTTTTATAGAAAATATTTCAAGTATCCAAGTGGATTAAATAGATAAGGAAAGAAGATTAGGGTTTGGGTAGGTCAAAGCGTCATTTTAGTTCCTGTTGCAGCAATCTGAAAAGGTAAAACAGGTTGGATCGTTATTAGTGGAGTGAAGTGTTAGTACTTTCCAAAATTATAGAATACAGGACCTCTCGAAGCCTCCTGGCAGTTTCTCTTGGCTTTTTATTGGTTTTCAGTGTGACATTATATTCTATACAAAATTTGTAATTAAGAATATTTTACCACTCCGGCAGTATTCCATTGGAAATACTAAATAGACTCAAACCTACTGCTTTGAGGTTTGTCACTCTCAAGCTTACATAACACGTTCACGACGACATCGGGTCGAATATATCCGATGCAGATCTTTCCTCCGGTGCGGGGAAGAAATTGCTGTTCCGAACGCTGGTACGGGACAGATATCTTCGGATTTTGTTTGAGTAGAAGAGAGACAGTTTGTGTTTTGTTAATGTTTTGTCGAACATAGACAATTTACACCAAAAAAAGCACATTGGTTACTTTCGACCCGTTGGCGACCAGGACGAAAGTATTTTCTTCTAGTACGGCTATCGGATCTAAAAGACCCGATGCCCGGTGACCCGATAGCCGTACTAGATGATAGATTAGTTGAACTAGTGCAGTCCAAGTGTGTAGGTGGTTGTGACGTCAAAGTGAGAGATAACGCAAACTATAGATTATGAAGCGGTCAAGAAAAATGTTGTTTATGTGTGAAAAAAGTGAGAATGAACATGAAACTGTGAAAAAGAAAAGAGAGGATGGATCTGCTAGAAAGATCATAATGGGTAAGCCAAATATTACGGCCAACATTAAAATTAATAAACAACATTTAGTAAAGCCAAATAGTATTATAATGTATCTCAAATATTAGTTATATAAGTGTAATTGTCATCATAAAAATTGTCATTGTTTCGATATCGATATTTTATTTTTGCCTCCAACACTAAAGAGTTATCGATACTATAGACAACCAGTGCGGATAGCGGGCCGATAAGATCCGACAGATTGTTCCTCTATTTGCAAACAAACCATAAAGTGAATTAACCTGCGACTACAAGGTAACATACTTTGGCTAATTGAGAATATATTACTATAAAAACATACGCATTAATCATCATAATTACAAAGATAGTGACATTTAAACAAGTGCATACTCTACAGTTCTTTTCGACCCGCTAACGCTCCAGAATAAAGTTATGCATCAGATCTAAAAGACCCCATATTGTACCCAGGGAAAGTCACTAAAATTCTTTGCCGTCGTGAACGTGATAATAATGAAAATCATAATTTTTTTTTATTTTCATTGATAATATTCCCTCTCGAAATATTATTATTAAGAAGTGCGAAATACCCAAATGTTGACTACTACACCCATGAAGATGAATTAGATTTGAATGGAATTTCTATACAAAGTGAGCCAGTTTTCTTTACCCTTGCAATATTAAATGTTACGTACTTCACTCGTCACTTATGTAGCCCGCTATCTATCGACGAGGGTCTATTCGTTTTGAAAGCACAAGGTTCCTTACATAACGACGTCATTTAAAAAATTGACGTACAGTAAAATGTCCGACGAATCTTGTGCGTGATACAATTTTTCTCAATTATGCCTTCTTTCGATAGTATCGAAGATGAGATTCGCAGAATTCATGCCAGATAGATTGTCGAGAGCCGATTGTTGAGATGAATTTGATTAGATGGTTCGTCAGCGTAACTTTCATGAAAGTTTTTTACTACGGATTTGATCTACCAACGACATGTTACATTTATTCTACGTCAACTGGAGGACTGGAATTCCGTTTCAGAGGATTGGCGTATAATAGTGAAATATTAAAAATAAACCACTCTTTTTCCATTTAACTAATGCGTGCATTTAGCTCACGACATTTAGCATACATGCCGGTATGCCAGTCTTCCTTAATTTCGCAACTAAGAGCTTTAAATAAGTTTCTGTCAAAAAATATATTTTTGAGACAAGCTTTTACTTTTTTATTACCGACTGTACTTTTTTGTATAATATTGCATTGTCATCTGATTTTCATAATATTGCAAAATTTCAGCTCAATCAGAAATCGGGAAGTGGGTTAAATTGAACTTGCAAGATTTGATTATAGTCACACAGACACACTGACAGATGAAACTAAATAAAAGCTTGTAAAAATGTATGTTTTCATGAAATGTAATAATAAAGTTGCTATATTTTTCATCGTTCATCGGATATGTTAGCTTTATAAAAATAACAAAAGATAAACTGTTTATAAAACATTTTTTTTTATGATACGATCAGCATATGTTATATGTGATATGTAAAACAATTTTTTTTGACAAGCGTCAGCCATTCAACGGTAAATCATTTAGCTAATCCAATTAGCCATGAAGCCTTCATATTACTGGCCGTAATGTGCAATAACTTATCAGTTATCTACAATAGGTACCGTTCAACGATCCTAAGATGAATTGATTGATAGTTGAACCACAGTGTAAGGACCATACAGCAGGCCGACGGAGACGTCGTCAGCGATGTGGGGGTCGCGTCACAGAATAAGTAGGTAGGTAAGTAATAGCACTTACTACGCACAGAAGTAGCTCTTTTCTGTCACTGTGTCTTCCCATTGAATGGGCTTTGGTCAGCTGTACCTTTTTAAACTATGTTTGCGTTGAACCATCGTGAGTGTCCCGCGGCTAGCCGTATGCGTTTGCGCACGTTTGACAGTCCGACGCCATCCTTGACACCGGCGTGCACGAACATGGCATTTACTCTTTTGTCTTATTAGCGAGTAAAAGATGATACCTACTTTTGTTTTATCACTCGACGTGAAGTTCGTACGATTAGAAAAGTTGTCAATTATACAAAGCCTTAATTGAGCGCTAATGATTATACTGATGTTGAGGTACCTTTAGTAACTAATTATCACGTAGTTATATAGGTACGTAATGTGCTATAGTGTATTTAAATGCACTTAGGTATTCCTTTGTAAATGGTTAACTCGTTAAGGGTCAAAACTATTTGACCCTAACATAGCTGTCGCAAGCAAATTACCTAATTGTGAAAGTGACATCCCGTAAACTTTCTTGCACTTAGCTTGCTTATAGACCGGGAGATAGTGACACAAAATTTCCGGTCATTTATACCAGTATGGCCTTACAGGGGTCTAAATTACGTAATAAAGAAAAGCAAAATCCTATAATTTTTGTGACCAGTTCCTTGTATGAACAACCAGCAGCTTGATCTCCGATTACAAGAGTTGCTGAATGAGTGCAGTGTCAAACTATGTAGTGAAAATGAGCGCGTGGATACGTTTTTTTTGGACAAATTACTGAACTGCATACCAAGACTGTTTTCACATTGTATAGTGGTTAGGCTGATACTACAAACTAATAAAATGTTGTTCATCTTTACATTATCATAAATTTACTCAACCTAAAACTAGTGAAATTTGATTCTTATACTGCCTAATAGCAGATTGCATCGTGGATTTTAGTGTAAAAATATTGAACAGGCTGCGCAGCGCACATTACACGTTTGCTTAAAAATATTATAATCAACATAATTTAACACACCTGGATTTCTTGGTCTAGCAAACCATGGCCTCATAAGCCCATTATCTGTAATTGAGTCAAAATACCGGTATGATTACATTACATTTCATCTTATTAGTAACCATAATAACCATTCAAATATGGATCTTAACACAATCGAACAAGATCTGCCCTTTTATCGTCCAATGAGTGAATTACAGTGACATTTCTTATGAGAGAACATCATTACATTCGCGATGACCAGGATAGACGCAAAGATCACGTAACATTTGTAATGATGGTGCGATTTGGCATTTCCAGTAACTGATCCAGTTGCATTTATACGGAATAATGAATATTAGATTGGATCTGATTCGACGTTATTTATAACATAGGTAATGATTATGCACTTTAGCATTTCCATAAAAAGCTCAGTTACGTTTAATTGTTGAACTGTCTCACCCTGCTCGTAGATTTATCGTAATTTTCAAATCAGTTTACGTACTTTAATTATATGCAATGCGGAAAGATTAATAGTACATTACACAACTAGGGTGGTAATACAAAATGGCCGAGATCGCAGATGTTTGCGGCCCGAGCCGCAGGCGAGGGACGTAAATATGCGATCGAGGGCTTTCTTTATTACAACACGTTGAACACGTTGTGTATATCATTTTATGTCTACACTTGGCCAGAAAGCGACTTTTTCCGAACGCGTAGCGTGCGGAAAAAGCCACTTTATGGCCAGGTGTGGCATAATAGTAGATTGTTCAACTAGGGACTAAAACAAGCCATAATGACACGAGGTGTTTAGCCACCCGAGCGTAGCGAGGGTGACTATAGATCGAGTGTCATTATGGTTGTTTAGTCCCGCGTTAAACACTCTACTTTTCACTTTGAATGCGAGGAAAAAAACGACATTCTATTACACAAAATTACAATATTTTGTATCACCTCTTTTGCTTTTTTCTCCATTCTGGAGTTAGGCGTTAATTCTTCTTCACTGGATGAAGAAAACATTTTTATTCCGTACTTTCGGTATAAAGTTGCACTATACACATTAATAGGGAATATGCATGATATTTGTTATTTACTTTAATAAAAGCTCATTCATATAAAAAACAGTAGGAAAAAAATGTTTTTTGAATAACTATAAAAATAACCAAGATATTACATAACAAAGATTTATCTCTATCTCTTTCTCGCAAAACAGAATATAGTATGGAGATTGTATGGCGGCCGTGTACTATGACGTCATAGTCCATATCGGATCTCTCTCTCTAATCGCTGTCTGATTAGTGCTTTAAAATGTTTATATCTTCCGTATTTCTCGGTCGATTTCAATTTTATTTTGACTGTATGTCATCTTTTTTACGGTATTTTCATATTTCGTTAAGAAAGCTGTTAAAAAAAGATCATGCATATTCCCTATTGTTGAAATATTGTGCTCAATGCGATTAATGAATATTCAAAAAGCAAAGAATAGTACTTTTTGATACAAGTGCGGAAAGTATGTCATTTTTCACGAGTCCCGAGGTGTCTTGGCCCGAGCCGTAAGGCGAGGGACAAGACTCGGGACGAGTGGAAATGACACTTCCGCACGTGTATCAAACGACGTTTTTTAATACATTTGCGAAAAATTACAACGAAAATGAAATGATTGAATGATTAAGAGACAAATTTGTTTATTTTTTGGCCTCATAAAAATGGAGCACTCAATTGGAACACTTATTAAGAGTCACGTTGAGTATCCTGACCACATTGTAGATGCCTGATATTTCTTAGATAATTCAAGAAAGTAGGCCATAAGTACATTTTCTGAGAATGACGCCGTTCGATTTTCTCGTTTCCAGTCAATGAATTGCTCATAGACGGCCAGATATTCCTCCTTCGACTTCTCTGGTAAAATAATGAATAGTAGTTGCCGTTGACACCTTTGCTAGTATATCTCGTGGTGTTGAATTTATTTCAAAATCGTCTGAATCGCTCATTTTTCACAAAAGTGTTATCAAACTAATGCGTGATAATTAATAATTACAAAATTACAATCATGAATGAAAATGGCGGGAATAAAACAAAATGTGTTACTTTTAATTGCGAACTTTTTCCAACGTGGCAGCGTTTGTCACCATTCAGCCAAATAAAAATAAACTATTTTGGGAACAGACAAACGTTCTAAGATAATTTAACTGCATTTAAAAATGGAAAAAAGCAATAAATATTTAAATACTTAATAGCTCATTAATTTCCAAGTAAAATGTAATCTTTAGTGCCGGAAAGCTAGTTGTCATTTATAAAACTCGAACAGCCTGCACCATATTATCTTATATGTGACAATTTTTATTTTTTGGGTCTCGCATAATACTAGTATTATGCGAGACCGCTGACTAAACTACTCATTGGTAATACTCAAGAAGCATACTTTTTAAACTATTTTAATATTAGATAACAGTTTAATTGTTTATAATAAAAACAATCAAACGTTATATATGTGGATTTAATATTTTAAACGTATCAAATGTATACTTTCATTCAATGTCCACTGACGTAATAAAAACAAAGAACGTATTTGACCATTAGTTGGATGTATGTATTTGAACAACAGTAAATTAAAAAAAATGGGAAATAAAAAGCACTAGTTCGCAAAATCGAACTTTGCGCACGATATACAGCTACAAAAAGTACCACTTTTTGAGCAAGTGTATTAAAAAAAATTTTCCGCGGTTCTTTATTTTTTTTTTACTTAGTGAAGTCACTCATTCTTTAAATGCTGGCATTTTTAGCCAACAGGTTCAAACGTGAAAACTACCTATTTTAAAACTAATTGGATCATGCAAAATAAAATTAAGTTACCCATAATCTAGTTAAATTGATTTATATTCGTAATAATTAAATCGTTATTTTTTTAATATTTTTGCACAGTTGTCTTTTTAGGTTATTTTCACACCCAAAAATTGTCTATACACAATCACTAAAAATGGCGACAATATTCCAACCACAAACACCCCGATTGGCTGTTTAGGGGTTTTCAAAGTCAATTAAAAAAAAATACTTTAATCCCTAGAGATTAATAAGGAACTTTAGTCCCGATATATAGAGACTAAATTAACATTTTAAGAGCATGAGAAGTGAAAACTATTTTTAGGGTTCCGTACCAAAATGGTAAAAAAGGAACCCTTATGGTGCGACTCTGTCTGTCTGTCTGTCTGTCTGTCTGTCTGTCTGTCTGTCTGTCTGTCTGTCTGTCCGTCTGTCACAGCAAGATATCTCAGGATCTACTGATGCTATCGACTTGAAATTTGGAATAGTGTTAAAAACTGCTAATCCGAGCCTATGGGACAGAAAAAAAATCTTATACCTTTTTTACTTTTTTTTTAAAGGGGACCGAAATGGGATGTCATAAATCAAAAGTTGAGCAAATATATCGAGTGGGATATCAAATGAAAGGGCTTAATATGTAGATTCCAAAACAGTCTTTGTTTTTTTTCTTAGACATGTAGTTTTTGATTGAAGACAAAAACCGTTAAAAAAAATACCGTTCCCCCCCTATTATCTCCGAAGATACTGAATAGAAAAATCTGCAATAATTACCGATTATTTATATTATCCTAAATATTACAGGAAAAATAAAACGGTTTTCCTAACTTGCAGCGTTTTTTAGAAATTCGAAAAAATCGTAAGACAACCTTATTTGCTCCTACTAAACTAACCGCGGCATATGTCGATGTATGGAGACAACAGTTTCACAAGAGCAAAGTTAAGTTTGTCCCGCCATACAGTTTTTCTTGAATTATTCACGTATCTACTGACGAGTTTGTACGGAACCCTCGGTGCGCGAGTCCGACCCGCACTTGACCGGTTTTTTTTACATCGTACAGAAGATTGTGATATAATACAGAAATCAGAGTATTTGACACTGTACTAGCAGTTGCCCCTTTGAATGCCAAGCCATCCCACTATATAATATTATAAATGTGAAAGTTTGTGAAGATGTTTGGATGTTTAGATGTTTGGATGTTTGTTACCTAACAACGGGGTAACAACTGAATGGATTAAGCTGAAATTTGGCCTGTAAGTAGACCAAGTCCTGGATTGAAACATAGGATACTTTATATCCCGGTAAAGAGTTCCTTTGAGACAATAATGGGACAAACCCGTGCGAAGCCGCAGGGAAATGATAGTTAGTAATACAAGTGACAGCAGAGTATCAACTAAGTAGTAGGCATTAAAGTGTCAAATACTACGACATTACCTTACTTAATTAACAAAAAGATCAAAGGCAAAATAATTACTAATTTACGCTCATTTGGTCCAAGTTGAAAATCAAACGTTTGGTATAAATTTTAAGAATTAACTTTGCAATTTTTGGTTTTTAGATAGGTAGGTACCTCGACTTTAGCAAAGTGTGTTCATGGTCGAGGCGCATACGATGCGATCCGTACCTACTGCATCATTCTTACGCATTTTTAATGAAATGAAATAATTTATTTCCGTAAGTAGGCCTCAAGGGCAAATGACATTCTGGTGAGTCACCAGTTTCTCTTTTAAAATAAACATTGAGCATTACAATAATTGTGAAAATGCAATTTCAATAAGTAATACAATTAATCAAACAAGTGCTTAACTAATAGGTATACATTTCAATAAACATAAAACTATTTTTTTAGAGATGTAAAGGGTCTCTAGGGGTCAAAACAAGATAAATTAAAAATTTAAAACTTTGCATGTAGTGCGTTCGTTTACGGCACGCACACATACAAGCCGCGCGATGTACATTTTGTAGAAAGAAAAATAACCGTTATTATACTGTGACTTTACTATGCTCGAGTGAGATTAAGGAACCAATAAAATTTAATTAATGCCCTTTTCCTCGTAGTTGTCTCATTGAAGGACATTACACGGATGCATCGAAGTATCGTGAGAAGCATGCTTGACATTTGGTTGGATGAGTAAAAAGAACAAGACTTGTTATTGTATTAGTCATCACTGTAGCGTGGCATTGGATATAAGTGCATGTCTTATTCGTTTAGGATACATTATTTATACATTATTTATTTTAACTGTTCATAATGTAGTCACGATTATTTTACTTTCGCCACGTTATCGTAATTATTGAGTATGTATACCGTAAAAAGGGGTGAGTAGGGACAAAACTGACATTCAAACCTCGATAAAATTTTATTTTTAGATATGCAAACTGAATTGTATGTATAATAAATGTTCCGCCGTTTGTATTTCAGTTTTTTTTTTATGATTTTGGGTAGTTCTGATTCATAACTTTGACAATAAACAAAAAATCCCTCCTCACCCCGTAGTCCCTCGTAGTTGGAGTGAGAAGGGATTTCATACTAAGGTGAGTTGGACAAATTGTTGGATCGACACATTTGGATTATGAATATTACTATAGCTCCATTTGCAATAAGAATATATTATTTAGGTAGCAGTAGCCTTTAAAAACAACCTCACCCCTCTGTCATCCCTACTCTCCCCATTCGTAGCCCAACTGTCCTCGCAATCCTTTCTCACCCCATTTTACGGTACTGAAAGGGACAGTTTAGTTTTAAAAACAAGTATCTATCTACCTATAACTAAATCGTTTCAACCTTGCGTTTGCATATGAACATGTACATATACCTATTACATATAATGATAGGAAATCACATCTGATATCAGGTACAATCCTTTTAACTTTAAATATTTTGTCTCATTCATCCAAAGATGCCATGACCCATAACATCTCAATTCTACCTATACCCTATACCTAAGTATACACACTCAGTTCTTTCTTAACCGTTTATTCAACACCTTCAAACCACAAGTGATTTAGGTAGGTACCAGTGGCGTGGCGTTCATAAAACCCGATTCCCACCGGCTTGCCTATTTTAAAAATATAACCTAAATCCAAATCTGCTTCGCCTTTACTAAGAATATATTTGACGCCACGCCACTGGTAGGTACCTCTACCTATATACTTAGGGGCCGATAGCAGTGAATTAGTAAAATAATTCCCCCACGTAAACATGTTTAGAGCAATTGTATTTTGTATTTATTTAGCTTACCTTGTAAAATGCATTACAAACTTTCTTTCGTTTTATTTATTTCAGGGAAACCCAACACAGGTATCAATATTAAATCCGGATTAAAACGTTGGATCAAACTATACAATCACGGTACGCATAGGTATGCTTCATTATCAAATCCAGATTGGACCGCACAGCACCGTGTGAATCCAAAACACGTAGCAAATCTAAATAACGACCTTAGTTATTTGAAACAAAAACGCCTTGACACGAGTGTTCCACTATCAATGGACATTGCGAAAGCCGACCTTTGCATTTTTTCCCGACTACGCGCCAAAAGGAGGTAATGATTGTCTAATTACGGTAATGATGACAGTATTGGCTGATGATGTGATGATACTTTTGCGGTCAAGTACTTTTACATACAGAATGAGAGCTTTTACAAGTGTCGTCGATGATTTTATTTTCAAGGTCAGTTGATGGTTTCGAACTTCCAAGCTGCTAATTACTACTTATAAAAGGGAATAATTACTTAGTGGGTACTGCTGAAAACAGAACATTCTCAAATACAACATAAGTTTAAATACTTATATAAACTTAAGACACAGGAATTAACGAATATCCAGATGTAAATAGAGAATGATGATGTTTCATTTGTATTGTATACCTACTTTTGTTATTTTCGGAAGGTCCTTTTCAAAGAGGGAAAAGGAGTAAGAAGGAAGGAGGAAATAGGAGAAGAAACCTTATAAGATTTATTTTCTCTTTCTTTGAGAAAGGAAAAATATTCGATGAGTACCTACCTACGATTTAAATCAAAAAAGACAATGTACATTATTGCTTAATGCTTCATAGTTTGATATCTTAAAAGATCTAGACGGATGTAACTTGCACAATGAGCCAAAATCAGATAGAAGTAGGTAGGTTCTGTTCATTATTTTACCCTGCCTCATTATTACTTATTGTATCCAAGTTTGGGGTGAAAGCTCAAAATATTTTGATAGTTCTAATAAGATTACGATAACTATAATGGCTTATAATGCATTGTACCGTATATCGTAATAAAGGTTTAGCATTTTTTGTTATCTGATATTAGGAAAGCAATGAAAAGTGCGCTTTTAAAGTGCAGAGTTGTTGTTATTGCCAAAGTGGGCTTTTATTCGTGTGACTGTATTTTCCATTTACTTATTGCATTCAACAAATTAGTTGGGACTATAAAATATAGATGGTGAAGGATTAAAAATTTCACCAAATAATATGTGCATTATGGTGGACATCTATAGGAAAGATGTTAATTTTTCCTATAAATATCCGGCTGCTAGACAATGGGCTCCCTCTAATTTTTTCACATATTTTTAACATTATTAACATATAAGGGCGCGGCCCCATGTCGACGGCACGGCGCCGTCCGCCGTGGAACGGCACGACGCCGTCACCGTGCGACGGTACGGCGTCGTGCTGTGCCGTGTACGGTGTGACGGCGCCGTCCACGGTGCCGTCTACGGCACACGTTGCCGTGTGCGGCGCACCGCACACTGCACTCTTCCCGCTACACTGTGGATCGAAAATTCGACTCTCCATAGAAATGGGGATTTATTTTTGTAAGTGTATAATTTTTTGTTTGAAATCGTATCCTTTCATCATTTTTTAGGGTAAAAAATTATTTTGAGTATGGGATTTGTGTAAAAAACCGACTAGTAATCATTTTTTTTCTTTAATTTTGTATGGAGCGTATACGAAAAAAACGGAATATCTCAAAAAAATACTTAAAAAAAGGTAAACAAAAAAACCCACGTGAGTCGGGTTGTTCAGCAGCAGGTTTTTTTAACATTTTTTTAAATACCTAAATAACCACATTTTTACTAAAAAAAAACCCGACCGCGGTGCACTTTGAAACTGCACAAAATCCGCCATTTTGTTTATTTTAACGAACTTCATACCCAGTGACACTCGCACCATCAAGACGAATCTAATGATGTATCATTTATCAAAATCGGATGTGCCGTTGAGTAGTTACGAGCGGACACAGGAACGGACATACATACATACAGGTCAAACACATAACCCTCCTTTGGGCTTCGCCGCAGTCGGGTAAAAAACAGATTATAGGTACGTTGGTTTTAGAGACACCCTGTATATTACATAGAAATGTGGTATAAATTACCCATATTAATAAAAAAGTAATTATAAAAATCAAACCGTCTTCAAATAAAAGGAAAGTTTTATGCCAGCAATTTTTTCTGTCTTCCGGCCGGAAAGCGTTGCTGAATGAAGATGCCGCTTTCTGACTCCGTCGAACAGAAAAAATCTATATAAATAAAATATTGGCCAGTAAATAAAGAAAGCCTCCGATCACATGTAATTGTCGGCCGAGGCGAAGCCGAGCCACTGCTTACTTTACTGGTCTATGTATGTAATATAGTATTTGAGCGTCTCGTAGCGTACTTCCAAATATTAAGACTAACACCGACTTCAAAAAAATAGTGTTCATAAAACTTTTATTTCTTCCCTTTTAGAAGACAGTTTAATTTTTTAAAGTATTTTTTTATTTCTTTATTTTCTTAATTTCAATAGTGATCGAATTACGCTGTTAAGTAGGTACACGTTTTCCTAGTGACTGATACACACATAACTCTATCTCAAAAAATTCTGAACCCATTTTGATGAAAGTACACATTGACATTGCTAATTAAACCGAATGATGATAATATAATCACAAAATTAAAAAAATTAAAATAACCGACTTTCAGTGAACCTATTTTGATACGAGATGCACGAGTGAATATGAACAATTCCCAAATCACCGTACATGTGCCTATAATATTCGAAGAGTTCCCTCGATTTCTCCAAGATCCCATCATCAGATCTCGGTTTGGTTAGACCACTCTGGAGGACAAATCCGTTTCAAACAAAAAAACAATTTTCCAAATTGGTCCAGCTGTCTTCGAGTAATAGCGTAAAAAATGAAAACCGTCCTTCTTGTGGAAGTCTGTTAATAATGGACTTCAAATGAAGAGATTCGATAAGAAATGTACAATTCACTATGAAAAATACCCAAATCGCTATATGTAGTGCCTATAATATTTCAAGAGTTCCCTCGATTTTTCAAAGATTCCATCATCAGATCCTGATTTGGTTGCAATGGGACCACCTCTAAAATATTCAAATATCATTCTTTTAAACAAAAAAATAATTTTTAAATTTGGTTCAGTCGTCTTCGAGTAATCGGTGAACAAACACACAAAAAAAACGTCCTTCTGAAAGCCGGTTAAAAAGTCGCCGCGACAAGCGATTCTCAGTGTGCCATACCCCGCGATTTTTCTATAAAAATTGATGATTCTAGATTCGCCGCAGTGTGAGATCCGCCTAAAACAAAACTACCGAGCCGTGCGCCGTCCACCGGTGCGGTGTGCCGTAGACGGCACCGTGCACGACGCCGTCACACCGTTCACGGCACGACGCCGTACCGTCGCACGGTGACGGCGTCGTGCCGTTCCACGGCGTACGGCGCCGTGCCGTCGACATGGGGCCGCGCCCTAAGGGTTTGTTTTTAAACTCTTTTCTTCTTATAAATGAAAATGAAAACGAACTTATGTCAGGTCGTCGAGAATGTTTATCAAGCAATATGATGTTTTGGGAACTGTGTCATACAGAATACCAACAAAATATACAAGTGTGAATAAATACCGTGGTTATATAAGGCGTTATGGCGTGCGACCGCCATTGTTGCGCGCGTGCATTTGGGACGCTTCTGATTAACTCAGATTAAGAGTTACGCGATCATCCAATAATCATGTGATTGCTATTGTTTTCCCAATTCGTGATTGATGAGCGCATGATGAATTGAAAAAGTGACTAAACAAGATGTATTACGAATTGATAGTAATTAAAATATTAGTTACGTTGTAATGGGAAAAATAATTCAATGCCAATTTCAGTTTATTATTGGTAAGAGAAATTTTAAATAAAAAACCGGACTTTGACTTTGAAAGTGCGAGTTGGGGTTTATGGTTTAATTACAAATGTATAGTTTTCAGATTTTTCCCTATGCATGTAGTATATACAGTATTAGGTACTTGCCAAATTTTAAAGTTCTTTCTGTCAGCGGAAACTAACCTATAAATGTTGGTTTCCTTGAGTGAGAGTGTCGAAATATACGTTTTTTGCGGCATAAACGACCATATCTTTTTTTCACGTTAACTTAGAAGTTTAATTTTTACACAGCTTCAAAAGACCCTAGGCTTGATATATGGTTTTATTTTCAATTCGATACCTCCACGCGTTCTTAAGATAAAGTGTCTTGACAAACAGACAGACGGACAACAAAGTGATCTTATAAGGGTTCCGTTTTTCTTTTAGAGGTACGGAACCCTAAAAATAAAGCAACCTGTTTAGAATCTTGTAAAATATAACCATTTGACATTTGTATGTAAGAGCAATATTTATATTTAAATAAATGAGATGTGGACATTTAAGTATTGCCAAATCTGCTGTCTACAAATTTTAATAATCGACCGGTTTTATGCGGATTTCAGACAAAATATATAAAATTATGTTTAGTGAATAAATTTTTGGTATAATATGTATAATTGTTTTGGCAACGGTGTAAAGTCCTTAAGGTCTTAAAATGAACCAGCAAATCGAATATAGCTAAAATATCTATTGGTTTTTGGTTTTATAGTAACGTTGATTGTTTTCGAATCTATCTGTTACATATCTTAGTCTTATCTTATATCCATAATACAAACACTGCTTAGTTGGGGTGGGGGCTAGGTGGATTTGTGTACCAAAGATTTTTTCCCAATATTGTTTATTTGTTATTTATAATGAGTAGCATACCATATAAACATATCTTACGTATTTTAATTAAATCAGTTACAAAAACACAACAAAACTCCGGAACTGTAAGACTATAATGACAAGTTTGTTAAACTTGTTATTACCACGACATAACACAAGTATCAATAATGTCAACAGTATCATGACGCGATATGGAAAGTGCAACAACCGCTGCCGTGCCGGTCCGAATTCGGCCGAATGTCAAGGTTGCCGCAAATGTCAATACTGACGCGTGACGTGGGATCAGGGAGCCGCTTACACATTTGATACGACTTTCATTCAAGTCCCGTAGTTTTGCGATGGCTTAAGTGTACGGTCATGGGAAGCCTTCATAATAGTACCTAGTAATATTTGGTCACAATAATAAATCAGCTAAGTTTACTGAGTTTCTCGCAGTAGCATTACAATGATTTGCATTGTCTGTTTGTATTAGAGCTTGAGGTATTAATTATGTAGGTTAAGCGCACGACAGTTGACAGCTATCTGTCACCTTATTGTCATTTACCTATCAAAAACGTCAAATGAAATGACAGATAGCAGTCAGTTGACATGTGCTTTTATAATATTTTTATTTTTGTTGTTTAAAGAGTTAGATTCTAATTTTGAATACCTGTGATGTAAATGCTTTACTGTGACGTTGTTTTAAAATTTGTTTTTAGATAATTCATATGAAATGAAAATGCACCAGCTATTCGGGATTTTTACACGTGGACTATAAAAAAATATATAAATGACACTTCTTAGAAAAATCGCTCATACTCATTCATTCGGGTTGTTACATACAGGGTGCGGTGCGATTGGCTGAACAATTCAATACGAATATCATTAATTTTACGTCACAACATTCTTTAAGTCTGCACTCATCTCATAGTTGCTGTACTTAACACCCCAAATCTTAGCCTTATTAAGCAAAGGTCAATAAATCCAAACTGGTGCGAGGTAACCGGCCTTACGTCACGACATGGCACATGGGAAGATGGCCTTTGCAAGTGGATTATCGGTAGCGTCGGCAGATTAAGTAAGGTACTATTGATATTTGGAACTAATTTTTGACGAATCGTACGTAACATTACAATTACAAGTTTGGAGGTGCTAACTACTTGACTTGCCACATCATTGCATGGTGAGTAGGTAGTTAATTTGCTGGCAAATGTTGTATCAATTCACATGTAATGCTAATAATACACAAGTACCTGATTTATGAGATAGATGTAGCTTATAGGTAAACTCTTGTGCAACATCATTAGGTATTTCAAGCAGAAGTTTACCTACTACACTTATGTTAGGACTATTTTATTTTTCTCTCACTCTTCCTTGCAAAGCCAATGTCATGATTACATACGTCATACTCATATTCATATCCCCACAATGACTATTTATTTCGAAGAAGGTCTGTGCAGCAATCTTACAGCAGATGATCAGCTTCCTGAGATTCTTACTTCACCACAGGCGTAGGTCTACTGGGTGAAATTTATAACGTGAACTATGATAATGTAATAGTAAATGCAAAAAAAATCTGCTGTTTCATAGAAAAAGTCATGAGTCGGTAGACCAAAATGTATCAGAGTTGTTTTTTTACATTTAAAAGGCTGACACCATTGTAAAAGTTGTTCAAAGTCATGAATAGATTGAGGTTTTATTATCATAGTTCACGTTATAAAGGACATGGCCGACGCGTCTATGGGGCCTCGTACCAAATCAAAAGTCATTGCGTCAACACAAAACCGACTGTATCTTGAAGAACAAGAAACTGCCTTTCCTAATCACTAAATCCCATTAAAATTGTATTCGGGGATCCATAGGAAATTGAGATTGATTTCCAGATTTCGAGGCTAGTTTTTGGGTAACAAAACGTAGGTAAGTACCTATTTGTCAACCAGCCAAATACAAAATAAGAAAGAATCGCGGAATTTTAGGGAAATTATACTTTTTTCATGGTGGCGGCGGAAAACGTAAAGCACAACTCTTTTTTAAATGATCTCAGATTTCCCATTTTAAATTCAGTAATAAAAAAACGCCCTGGTTAAAAAATAATACCTACTAAGTTTTTGGTATCTTTTTGGTTGCGACGCAAATTATGACGATATTGGTATGTAGGTACCAAAAGTCGGCAATCTCCTTTCACCCAGTATATAAAGTGCTTATCAATAAAACCATGAACCATTTAAAAATGTTTAGGTGAAACAGTTTTATCTTTAATCATTAGCTGGTCCTTTGGTCACATCCTGACTCCATCATCAGACTCTCAGCTAAGTCGAAATTGTCATAATGTATTGTCGCGGAAACTGAAATGAGAGAAGCTTCTCAAGAATCGATTAATTTAATTGAAGTAGTTGAAAAAGCTGTCACAAGATTTGGTAAATTAAATAAAACTGTTTAATAAAGAAACACTGTACGCGAGTACAGCACAATAATAAAAGCCCAGCTACCGTAGGTATTGTTATATTTTTTCTGCTGTCACTACTCGCATCGTATTAACCGTTACGTCCTTGAACTTTTTGTTCGGCAAGCGGTTTAGCAGCTAGAGAGTACTTACACACATACATACGGACACGCCATTGTCTCATACGATGGTATCGCGTAATGGAGGGCTAGGAGAGATTTACTATCGTGTATGAGAATAATGGTTTCGTTTACTGCGAGATAATTGGGACCTTACCGAAACAGTACATTGTACGAGTATGTTTTTATCTAATCATGATATTTTTTTGGTGTTAAATAGTTTTATTGAATTGACAGAAGAACCACAATAACCTGTGTTTTATCCGAGAATAATTTTGGCTAAAATCAGCGTTTTTCCTTAATTATGCCTTAAAGTTAAGAAGCTCTATCTTTCCATTAGTCTTGGCACACCCTGTATAAATCAAATAGATACAGAATTAGTATTTATTTCAAAAGACAAGACACATCCTGTCATTACATTTTCGGTCTAATAAAGCTTTCAAGATGTAACATATTAGGTACTACAAAACGTGACGAAATCTGCATATCACATAAAGCTAATCAACTAGTTCACTCAGGGGATTCTGCTCAATAAAGTACTTAGTATGTCTCAATTGCTCTAGTTTCAAAGGTTTATCATTTGGTATTTGAATCTTAGTTTGAACTAGACTAAGACTAACCAAATGTACTAGTTGATATTTTGATGGCCATTTGAGTGATTGTTGCTCCATTAAAAACAATTTATTGATATCGTACCACTTATGTATGAAGTGCTTTGAAAGTAATTATTTTATGGCTCGTTTTAAATCACATATGCGCATAATCATTATTTACGCACTTCAAAAAAGGTGGTACTGGGAACCCAAAAAAAATAATTCGTTATCACATACCTAGGTATCATTGTGCATTCACATCGGAGTTTGTAAGTATATTGAGTTCGTTGTTGTGTTAGACTAAATAGTACGAAGTTAAAATTTGACTAAAGGTGGTTTTCTACCGGCAGGGCGAGACGAGACGCGACGCGGATTTAATTGAAATTTGTATGAAATTTTCAATCCTCTCCTAGCGATTGGATTGGATTAGAAATTTCATACAAATTTCGATTCAATCCGCGTCGCGTCTCGTCTCGCCCTGTCGATGGAAAACCACCTTAAGGACTAAGTTGAATCTAACATAAAGTATTGAACAATACTTTATGTTAGCTAACATAAGGTATTGAACAATACTTTATGTTAGATTTCGATTAATTTCGAAAAACTTTATGAGGATTTCTTAATAAATGCACCGTTTATATAAATTTTAGTCGACCGATTCATATTGGTCTCTGCAGCCTTACCGATTCGAGTTAGTTGACTAAATCGGCCGTCGGCCTAAGGCTCATCACATTTACCTGCTTAATCCAAACGCAACACAGTAACACGAAATCCACACAGCGCGTAACACTAAAAACGCCCAGAAACGTTCCCATGATCCCATTGTTGCATGCTTATGTAAATAACTATTAATGATGCTGTATTAGTTGTGTAAGGCACTCGTAACCGATCATTCCGCACGAGATGGTGATAAGGGTTAGTTACAAATGTTTTGTTTCAGTTTTGATTGTTCCGTTCCGACTAGTGGCAAAGGTTGCAGGATTTATGATTAATGCGACACCTAAAGCTTGCAGTTGTTGGATGGTACTATGCAATAATATTGCATAATGGATCTGATCATATCTTCGTTCTGGTTAACGATTAAATCGCAGTGGCATAGCCAAGTACAGATATTTAAAATGTTACATAGAAAGAAGTTAAAAAAACCTGTTCTACGAGATTAAGTAAAAACTGTCTATAATGTTATTATACGAATTAGAAAGAAAGACATAACAATATTTATAAAAATATTTAATTGCCGTATCGAATATTAAGGTGATTCAAGTCGGCCGGTTTTCCATACAAACAAAATAGGGTCATTGTTTGCTTCTACGGCTAAATGTGTTTTATTTTATAGCTTAATACATTTTATTTGCGCGACATAACATGAGAACTCTCAAAAAGCCAAAAAATATATATAAACAAAAATTTTTAAAACAAAAAATAAAAACAGACTTCCAAAACCTTAAACTAAAAAGCAGAAAATAATATGTTAATTACCCGAAAGAAATGGATAATCAACGATTCATATATACATATACAGATATTTATAGTTTTTAACCTGTTTTTTTGAAGTCGGTGCCTGCCACGCAAAGCTGGCTATGCTGAGCTCCTTTTATCCTTAGCTGGCACCGACTTCAAAAAAGCAGGTTAAAAACTATAAATATCTGTATATGTATATATGAATCGTTGATTATCCATTTCTTTCGGGTAATTAACATATTATTTTCTGCTTTTTAGTTTAAGTTTTTGGAATTCGGTTTTTATTTTTTGTTTTAAAAATTTACTTTATTTTTAAATTTTTAGTGGCGCTGTAAAAATACTATTTTAACCAAATAGACTAAAGTCTATTTAGTTAAAAGAAAATTTTTCCAAATCGGTCTAGCCTCAAGTAATCGGGGAACAAACCTACATAAAAATTGATCTTTGTTTTGAAGTCGGTTAAGACTGGAAACTTATATCTAATAAGAAGTGCACGAGAAACTAAGAAAAATACCAAAATCGCTATATGTGTGCCTGTAATATTTGAAGAGTTCCCTCGATTTCTCCAAGATCCCATCATCAGATCCTGATTTGGTTGCAATGGAATCACCTCGGAAGTATACCCTTTCAAACAAAAAAATAATTTTCCAAATCGGTCCAGCTGTTTTTAAGTAATCGGGGAAGAAACCTACATAAACATTTGTTCCTTTTTTGAAGTCGGTTAACACTAAAAACTTATTGCTAGTAAGAAATGGACAAGAAACTACGAAAAATACCGAAATCGCTATATGTGTGCCTCTAATATTTGAAGAGTTCCCTCGGTTTCTCCAGGATCCCATCATCAGATCCTGATTTGGTTGCAATGGGACCATTTCGGAAGTATACCCTTTCAAAACAAAAAAAGAATTTTTCAAATCGGTCCAGCCGTCTTCGAGTAATCGCGTAACAAACAAAAAAAAACGTTTAGTTTCAAATGGTGTTAATTCTGGTTTTATGAGGCTCTCATGTGTCCGCGCAAGCAAAATGTATCTATAGCTGTAAAATAAAGCTTGTTTTGAGCATAATTGACGCCGTGGAAGCAAACAAATGACCCTCTTTATGTTTGTATGGAAAACCGACCGACTCGAATCAAAATCAAGAACAAAAATATTTCCTTTTGTACACGTCTATGGAATTGAAAACATCTCATTGTACATTACCCAACTAGGGTGGTAATACAAAGAAAGGCCGAGATCGCAGAAGTTTGCGGCCTGAGCTGCAAGCGAGGGACGTAAATATGCGATCGAGGGCTTTCTTTATTACCTCCCGTGTTGTGTACATCATTTTATGTCTATTTCCGTTACTTTATGGCCAGGTGTGGCATAAAAATAATTACCTACTCATATCTGTGACGACCTACTGTTTATTTATTTATCTGCCTTAGGTACAGTCAACATCAAATAGTCTGAAACATCCAAAGCGCAAAGTAGGTAGTAATAAAGACGTATTGCGACTAGCGTTGCCAGGCGTCCGGATAAAGCCGGACATAGTTAGGCTTTTTGATTGCGTGTCCGGCCAAAATAAACGGTGTCCGGACAAGTTTTTTGTCGTACTTATACCTATTAATACTGAGACACAAAATCCTCAAGAAACAAAGTAGGGTGTCCGGCCTTTTTACCCAAATGTCCGGCCAAACTGGCTGTTCTGTCCGGCTATTAGGTCTGGCGACCTGGCAACCCTAATTGCGACATATTATAAGATGTTGCCTGTACTAGGAACAAATAATTAAAACGTAGATTGTACCTACTCCTCAAACTGAACAACATTTATTCCGCGATATTTAAAAATAACTTATCTTTTAATTTTTAGTACACTTTAAAGTTTATTTGACGCCGCAATGTATTGCGATGTTTTTTATGCTTGTAGCATGACAAGCGACGTCAATTAGACTGATGTTAACGTACATTGAAAATACTATTTACTAAAGTATGAAAAATATTAAATCTAAAGATTACATAATTTTGAAAAGTGGTTGAACAAAAGTTATACTTATTGTTTGATGAGTAGAAATTACAGACTATTTGACGCTGACTGGGCAAAGATGTCGAGTACTAATAAGGACGGGAATGTTTATTGTTCAACAGATACGTTACGCAGACTCCATTATAATCTAGTTATAGAGCCACTTCCATTCTGACATTAAGTCATTATTGCATAAGTAAATAAATTAGTAAAAACAAACAATTATGTATTACGTCTTGAACTTTTGACTTACCCAAGAGCTCGTTTAAAACCGCTGTACAGGCACCAAATTCACAACTGAAATAGAAAAAGACATATAATTAGGAACATTTTTTTAATGTAACCACCTTAGTTTCATGCATGTATAACCAATGCATGCATTTTCAAAGAATTTCATTTTATAACTTTGTGTGATTAAGTACAATTCACGCATTTAATCTCATACATACTTGTGTTATTATGATCCTATCTTAATTCTTAATTACCTAAGCGATATCAAAACCGATCACATCTTCGATATCATCCTGTACATATAAAAATTGGAATATTTCATATTTTGTAGGTTAAACTTTTGTAATTTGAATTTTAGGGTCCAGCTTTTGTGTATAGCCTGAATGGAAAACTTATAAATAACTAGGTCAATACTAGCGTAGGTACTTTCAATAAGACACAGTGCCTTAGATATGGTGTTATCCAACTGAGGTAAAAGCTAAACTGCCAATTGTTACCATCTGTATGCACTTTGACATCGGACAAATAAATTTGGCCAACAATAGCATCTTCGCGACCTTTCCACTTCCTCTTACCCAACCCGACATTTCTCTCGGGACTCTAACAAGATAATCTCAAAGGTCTAGTGTCGACACACGACACTAGTGTCGACATTACGCATTGTTCGGAGAAATGTGTCGTCGAGATACCGTGATGAGATTATGCATGAACAGTGTATTGGAATCTTTAGTTCTCCTTAGAAAGGTTAGTCTTTATGTTTGTGTCTAGGGTATAAATATCAGTTACATGCTAAAATTACTTTTTATGCAATAAAAGTATTATTTATGCTTGTAATAGAATAGAAGCATTAGTGTTCTCAATATTTATTAACGCAGCGGGTGGAAAATGCCAGTTATGTCCTGGGTGACATATCTTATTTTATATGTTCCCCTTGCCAGGAAGTTGGATTTTCTCTTGCTATAGGCAGAAAAATGCCTCTTACTGGTGACAATAATTATTTTTTATCTTGGATGAATCCCTCGCTACGTCTACATCTATTTAGACTCTACATACTATTGTAGAATCCTTCGCTGCGCTATGGATTCAATATACACCCTCGCCATAAATACACTATTTTGCTTCCCATGACGAGACTTGGGCCTAGTTCTTGTTATGATTTTTTTCTATTAGGAAGTCAATATTGCTTGTTTTTTAGGTTTCAGAATTATTTTGAAAGTTATAACTTAAAGTCAAAACAATTGAGAATACATGGCTGTATTCTCAGTTGTTCTGAAATCTATTATAAAATCTACATAAACTTTTTTATTTCAAGATTACATCATTTTACGAGTCGTCCTCTTTAATTATACGATGTGATAATAACAATATAATGAAGTAAACGATTATAAACACAAAAATTATGTTACAATGCCTTTTATAACTACTGCGGTGTGAAAATAAGTACTTTATAATAATCTGCGTAATGACAATAAAACAGAATTTTCATTTTAGGTTCATACAATTGCTAGGAAACTCGTAACTCGAACTAGGTATATGTGCCGAGTCAAAATGGTCATAAAACGCACAGCATGTAGCTGCGAAATGCTTGCATTGATGGCCTTTTGTGATGCATTTTGTTAAAGTTGCATTGTTGAACATAAATAAATATAACAATAAAGTATTAGGTCAACTGCAGTGTTTCTGATTTTGTGGAATTGGCAATTTTCCAGTATGAACGTGTAAGAACTACAAAATCGTCACTAGAACGTAAGTAGTAGCTATAAGTTATTCCAACCCTATTTGCCGTAAAACACTGCACAATACATAATGTTCAGAATCGTCTGCTATAAAAGTCAACTAAGTAGGTGTAATATCCTTTAACGTAGGATAATTGAACATGGAGGTATGAGTACCAACTGTACCAATACCAACCCACTCTTGGGTCTTATTATAAGAAATAAAACTAGGATTGTGACAGATGTGCCTATAACATTTTTGAGGAGATCCCCTTATTCTCATGGATCCCATAATTCGAACTGGATTTAGTTAGAAAGAAACGGAATCAATGTGGGATTCTATTTCTTATTTGAAAAAGGAAATCTCATTTTCAAACTGATCGACGGAATAAAAAAAATACAACCAGAGAACCTCCTCATTTCTTAAAGTCGGCTAAAAATCGATCATCAAGTTTTGATAAAGCGCCATTGATCGTCAGTTCGCTGCGTCTGCGCATATGAATATGCAAACTAGTCTCACGCGCCTTCCGTTAACAATCGAACTGCCGCTTTGTCGAGCAATGGAAACAATTAATTATGCATTTCCTTGCCTCAGTTTTTGCTTCATTTGTCAAGTGTAATGTATTCTAGAGAGGCGATTAAACAGTTGTTACCTATTATTTATACGACTTTATTATTACCCACCTCCTTCATACTTATTCCGATCTTAAGAGAATTGGAGATGACGAACATAAGCTACTTAGAAAATTATATTTTAAATAGTAAATTAAACTATACCTACGATTTAATTTGGAGTTACCATTTAAGTTCCTTTTATTAAATTATGCTAATATATATTCACGGACAATTAATTCGGGTAATTATCTACTACCCACTAATATCATAAATGTGAAAGTTTGTGAAGATGTTTGGATGTTTTGATGTTTGTTACCTAATAATGGGATAGCAACTGGATGGATCAAGCTGAAATTTGGCATGTAAGTAGACTATTTCCTGGATTGAAACATAGGATACTTTATATCCCGGTAAAGAGTTCCTTTGGGACAATAACGGGAACAACGCGGGCGAAGCCGCGGGAAAATGCTAGTTATCTATATAATTGTTCATAGAAAATTACCCGAATTCATGGTCCGTGAGTGTAGTAACTGTCAATATTAATATTTTAAGTTGGGATTAAATTTAAGATACGTATATTATCCTATTAGCTCTGCAGTCTGCCTAAATTATAAAGGAATTGTTTTGTAAATAGCTGTTATGTTACAGTGCAATACTCAATCATTAGCGGTAATCATCATCATCTGGAGTCATCGTCTGAGGGTGAAACCGTTGCGTGCGTCGTTAAGAAAGTTGAGCACGCGTTGCACGCCGTTTTCAGAGGATTTCGTAGATTTATATACGTGTGTATTATTTTATATGGCTTAATTACGATAGCGCGATGAACCCACGTTGCCACCTAACTAGCAAACAAGCAGTAGCTCATACAGCCATTATACCGCCAGTTTAAGCGTTATAAGGTCTCTCGACTCGGTGTCCACTCGTAGCAGGAATGGCCCCACCTAGTCCGATCCACTTGCTCCGGCCAGCGATCTGGTTCGACCCCGGGGAACGCCACGCCCACCTGGTCCGATTTTTGCTACAGCCAATAAGGTTTGCAAGTTAGTCAGGCTTAAAAAAAAGCAAGAATGGCTCACTCCGAGATTCCGCCACGCGGCCTTGAAGCCCCCGCGAGTGTGCTTTAGCCAGCGACCAGAAAGAGCAAAGAAAGAACAAAGTTAAGTAAACAAAGAGCAAAGAAAGAAAGAAAAAAACAAAGCAAACAGAAAAGAACAAAGTTGGACATAAGTAGTGCTTCTTTATTTGATTCACGTTATCGTAACATAATAATTTATTCCTAGGTCTATCAATGAATATGTACCTGCTTAGATAAACGTACAAAACGAAAAAAAAGGTAAAAAGTACTCTCCGTACCTGGGTCTTTATTGCTAGAACGTTTAAAATTAGTCTTATTCAATACGAGCTTCAGTAGTTTCGTTTTTGTGTTGATAAGTCTGTCATATTATACAAGGTGAAATCTTTTACGTGATACAAGATAATTAAACCTCAATCTATCCATGATTTTGAACAACTTTTACTATGGGGTCAACTTTGTAAATGCAAAAAAATATTAACTGTTTCATAGAAAAGGTCATGAATAAGTAGACCAAAATGTATGAGAGAGTTCTATTTTTTTTTTGCATTTACAAAGTTGACCCCATAGCAAAAGTTGCTCGAAATCATGGATAGATAGAGGTTTAATTATCTTGTATAACGTAAAAGATTTCACCCTGTATAGAATATAGGTAATGTCGGAGTGTATTTGTATCCACTTACAACACGGGAAAATGGCTGATTGTGAGCTGATATCAACTACATTTAGTGCATTGCATTGCAGCTGGACATCCAGACATGCCCGAAAAAAGGGCCATAATTATTTTCACCGTATGCACTTCGTATGCGCACGAAGTTCCGGGCTACTTCATGTACGAGTACTTCTACAAATTCATTCACAAAATCATTGTCATAGAGCGACACTGAAACAGTATTGAATGCAATACAATGCGAAATTTACGTTAAGCCTACTAAAGCGTAACGTAAATTCCTGAAAACATTACATGCCCATTTTTAAGAACGAGGAAACTGCTACCTCGGTTTATTTCGAATATATTTTTGTTCCTGCATGAGTCCGTTCACTCGACGCTAAAAGTCATGGCCAAAGGGCTTTCACTTATGAGATCTATGAGGGATGGATCCGTAAAACAACCCTTGGTAGAATAATAGCGCGTCTACTATGTCTGTAGGTGGCACATACGTCTTTTTACTGCGGAGGACGCAAATTTATGATATTGGATTACGTTGTCTTATCTTTGGTTCAAGCATCCTTGAAGACACTTGGGTATCGAATGACTTGACCTTTATATGACAGAGATGCATATGGTGAGACAAAAGATTTTTTGAAGTGGAAGTAAGTGAAGTTATTCGTGGTATTTAAATATGATTGTTTCACGAGGATATTGAAGATAAATTTAATTCTTAAACTAAAATATTGTTACCGGATTTTTTTTTCTATAAAAACTTTCAGAGACGGTAAGGTTGTTTTTCTTATTGTTAGTTTGTAAATATAAAAATACTGCAGGATACTTTGTCCGACTTAGATTAAATCAGCCTCCATCGAGTCGCTCTGCATGTTTCACAACACCACCTGAGTGTTCCACATACACCAGCAGACAAATAATATTTAATGATAGGTACTAATCAAATATTTTGCAAGAGAAATTCGAACTTTGAATGTACATACAGAAAAATAAATGAATCATCGTGCCTTTTTTTAATTCAGCAGCGTGTAGCCCACTTGATGAAAAGAAAGAATTGCAACCATACAAAACATCTATTCAATAAGCATTATTATAAATAAAATGTTGTTGAACACTGAGGATTTGGATGTACGGTTGTGTTACAGGTACACATTATACTGGTTCTTTACCCTTTAAAGACGGGAATACAACAATAAGTACAAGGTTATTTGACAACAAAAAAAATAATCCCAGGTGGGCTGCGAAGGACCTTCCACAGTGCTTCCACTGAGTACACATAACATAGCAATTTATATTTCCCTTAATAATTGCCTACTAAACTCATTCACACATTGTTTTTGCGGCAATTAACATTTGCGGTACATCGCAATGGTACGGTGTGCCGCAAAAACGGTTACCTATCTGAAACACTAAAAATGTTAGTCCGAATTTCGTTTCGGCAAAAACTATTCGACAAATATCGTTTCAATTTTTTTTCGTTTGTCCGAATTTTCATTTCGAATTTTTACGATTCGGCATTTATTGGTTCGGTTTTTTAATTATTCGACAAATTACGGTTTGCCCTAAATCTCGTTTCACCGTAATATCAGTTACCCGAAGTAACGTTTCGATTTATTCACCATTCGACTTTTTTCGATTAACTTTGATTTCATTTGTCCGATGTAAAAATTCGATTTTTGACTATTCGACATGTGTACAGGTGGCATTACAATTTACAATTATTTATTTTTATACCTGGCAAACTAGTCTGCAAGAATCTACCCGCTTTGTACTTTGATAAAGATAACCCTACCCGCCACATAAAACTTATGGTTATGCTACTTGTTATGGTGTATTATTAAAGCTAATACTGAGTAGTACAGTGCGATAGTGAAAACTTATTTAAATATGTCTGACCTAACCTACTTTTTTCCTAGCAGTTCGTTTTTGTTGGGGGACGGAGTTCAAACCTAACCTGACCTATTTTTCTGGTAGCAGTTCGTTTTTGTTGAGGGACGCAGTTCAAACCTAACCTAACCTATTTTTCTGGTAGCAGTTCGTTTTTGTTGGGGGACGCAGTTCAAACCTAACCTAACCTACTTTTTTACCTAATTGAACCTTTGTTTTGAGTTTTTTTTTTCATGCGGGGGGCTTCGCACCCCGAGCCCCCCTTTTGGGGGGCTCCGCCCCCCCGTCCCCCCTTTGTCCTTCTGCCTATGTAAGTTTTCTGTGAAAGTCACTTCCCCAAACGGCCACTTTTTTATGAACCAACCTAACCAACTGACCTTTCTCTAAAAAACTAATAATAACTAATTTTCTTTTCTAAAATAACATTTATTTTAGATTTAGGGAAACATACCTCTGCCGAGAAATAACTTGGGATATCGTTAAAAGGTAAACTGAAAATATGTCTAAACGTATCCAGTGCGTAAAGTATCATTGGGTAAATGAAAAATGGGCAACGAAACAAAATACGTAACAATTCATAGGGCAAGTGAATGAGATGGGAAACGTTTTTCGGACAAACGAAACTTTTACTAAACGTGAAATGGTGAACAGAAAAAAATACGAAACCTGTCATCGGACAAACAATAATAATTCGAATAGTTTTTGGCCAAATGAAATTCGGTGAATGGTTTTTAGTGTTTGCGATAGGTTACCGATCTGGTGTTATTAATTATTATGTCGTTTGCAAAATAACTGGATACATCTAACTTGAATTTGTAGTTGTTAGAAAATACTGCAAATAGTTGGACCGTAAGTTATTTTGTTAAATATGTTACTAAAAACTGTTAAACTGTGAATGATGAGTCATGGTTGCATAATTGCAGCTGTTATTTACATTACCTACATTCCAACTTAATTCTTACGAAGCCGATGACTTTTTGAGTTTAAAGTCTGAAGCTGAGAATAATATTCAAGTAGGTAATAATTTTCTTGCATTTCACTAGATTCTCCTCTCATCAAACTTAAATTACATTTAGGAAAGCTTGTCAAGTTTCAAGATTTCTGCAAATGGGACTCGTAGGAGTTAGTTTTACCTGTCTTTCTTGAATGTATTTTGTGCTATTTTATGTAAACATTGCGAGGTATATTTTCTACGCAATATATACGTTTTCAGGAATTCAGTTTAGGTTACTTGTTTTATCTAAATAAATAAATTCCAAAAATAGATCCGTTTTACAAGTTTGAGTCTACTATCGTTCCTCAAGAGTAGACCACTAATTGACAAAAAACGCTAAAAAGAAACAACATAAATTTAATATACCTACATAGTCATTACTTACTTAATGTATTGTGTGAATTCTGCTCGTATCACTCACTATAATGTATTGTGTGTCCTGTACTGGGAGCAAATAATTAAAATATAGGTACTCCTCAAGCTGAACAACACTTGTTCAGCGATATTTAAAAATAACTTATGTTTTGATTTTTAGTAAGTACCTACTTTAAAAATTTTAAGCCGCAATGTACTGCGAATACTTTATATTTCAAGTATTTAATTTGTATAATAAAAAGAGAAAATCTAAAGACAACATGATTTTTAAAAGTTTTATTGTTTTAGGAGTAGAATCTACTGCGTTTTAATAATTTGCTCCTATTGCAGGGCACACCTGTATATATGGGTTGAATATTATTTTTCTGTTTCATGATCCATAGCCGTCAACGACGATGTAATCTAGATTTAGAGGACGTTTACTATGTTGGTGGCTTTCAATTAATAGATATATTTAGTCGGTCTTAATGGATATAATAGATTGATCCATTTATAAGGATCCTGACCTTGTGTTTTAAGTGTGATCACTTATAGTAATTGCTTCTGTAATTATTGAATAAATACCAATATCGTTATGCTTTATTTTGAAGGTCAAATTTGAGTATAATTTTGGTCTTACTTCATCTAGCATCGTTAATAGATTAGGTATTAGTGAAGTTTTAAATATATTTCCGTTGAATTTGTCGTATAATCAAGGTTAGTCTGTTAGTTCGGGGTTGACGTTAAACAAGGAAACTAAACATGTTTATGTTTATAATACATAGGATATAACTATAATGCTCTAAGTTTTTATTAAAGAGTCCATTCTAGCACGTGATTAGGTAAATAATCCGTTATTCTCACTTTTACCTACTTGTCAGAAAGAGATGAAGTGCTTTGTCTTTGCGAAACGCAACCATCATCATTGTGTGTTATCGTAAAAAAATCCGCGATGAGAAGCTCTAATTTTACAAACTATTACTAATGCCCATTAAAAATACTATCACCATCGTTTCTATTTGTATAATTGACATTCACGAATTTGGCAAATTACATAGGAAAATATTCAATAATAACCTCAATAAATATGGATGAAATCACTAAATCGTGGCTTCGTGGTTGCCACCGTGAAGCCAGCGCTAGCGCACGTGCCTATTCGAACCGTCGATTTTTCATTAGAAAATCATAGTGTAAATCGCCATAATAACAGATCGCAAAGACCCTATTGCGACCTACGGAACCTAGCCAGCTAGGTATTTGCTTCGAGAGCGGTTGCGAAGTACACCCGTGACCTTCCCTCCAAAGTGGATTACAGAGTACAGTGATATAGAGCGATCAGTTTCCTTTTGTGTAATTTTAATCCATTTTATAAAATACTATTAACTGAATTTGACTAATGTTATTAATGTGAAGGTTTATTATAAATTTGAAAATGTTTGGGAAGAATACGGTTAATAGTGAAATAATTTGACACGTTGCATTACACTCAGGTAGAAGACCTGAATAGAAGCTTAGGATACTTTATATCTCGATAAGGAGCTTCGTTAGCATAATACCATTGGTTAAACTAGTTAAAAACAAATCGCTTAGAGAAACAAAATAATCGATACTGGGAATCGATAAAGCCAAGTGAGTTAAAATTAATTTGCATTGATTAGGTATAGGTACAATGTTTCGAGACGTGAGCAATATTTTACAATTTCACTTGCTCACGTATTAGGTATTACGAAGTTTCAGAAACATACAACAATTATTTGACCACACCCACTGCTCATCTTTAAAGGTCACTTCAAACAACAATATACTCTATTGCAAAACCATACTGCACAATCTTCAACGGCCACTTTATAATTAAATTAGTTATAGCCAATTATTTTTCGCAATTAAGTTTATCAATAATCGTTATTTATTCAAGTTGAATCGACGTATTTTATTACTGTTGAACTATCTTTAATGATTTATTGGATTCCGGACAGTTGAAATTTACCTACAGTTTCATAATTAACGTATTTCAACTTGGTATGCTTTCGTTATAATATCTAACTAAATGGTATTTTTTTTAATTTTATATGAACCTGACCTGCTAAATTTAGGGCATCAGTCAAAAGGGTTACTTTAAAAGAAACGGGAAAAAGCGCCAGGACCAGACGTAACTAAAGCTAGCATCTTTGTGCCATCTATAACATTGTGAAAGTATTTACCTGCCTACCATTCGGTTTAGATTCATATTATCTAAAAAGTTTTTCAGACCACTAAAACATGATATTAAGTGGCTGTACTATCTGATTGTCCTTGTTATGGTTTTTTCTTTTATTAATTTGTATTTCTGATTATTGCCTTTGAACGCTTTTAGGAATTAGGAATGGGTTCTCTGGACGCCATACCAATGTTAAGTAAATAATGAAGGAGATCCAATTCCATATAACTTTGTTAAATAATTAGTTCTGCTATTGTTTTTGTACCCGAGGACCTTACTTTCCGCAAAACCATAATGTGCAACGCGGAGAAATACTCGTTGTTTAGCGAAATCGCCCCACACATAAAAAAATTGATAGAACCGCTTGAATCCCATAGGCTGACTAAGTGCTTAACAAAAATACACAACTTCAGAAGTGGTAGCGTACGGCGGTTTTCCGTTTGCAGGATTGTAATTGTCCCACTAAGTCAGGACAATGAAGGTCAAAGCGGCTGACGGCACTCTCATACAACTTCGTTGCCTTCTGGATCAGGGATCCCAGATAAATCTGATCACCGAATCTGCAGCTCAACGACTCGGGCTCAAGAGACATAAACAGAACTCCACGGTGTCAGGCATTGGGCTGTCTGCAAAACAAAGCAAAGGAACGGTACAACTGATTTGCCAGTCATTGTATGGAGACCATGAATTCACTACTGATGCACTGGTGATGACCAACATGATTAAAAATTTACCAAATTACTCATTTGAGAAACAACAATGGTCTCATCTTGGCGGCATCAATCTAGCGGACCCGGAGTACAACATTTCCAGATCTATCGACGTGCTTCTGGACGCTGGAGTTTATGCAGAGATAATTATGGACGGTATTCTCAGAGGTCCTGCCAACGCTCCAATTGCTCAACAAACAAAACTGGGATGGGTACTTCTAGGAAACATAAAAACATTCAACTGCCACGCGGTACTTAACAACCTTGAAGACATCGCTCAGTTTTGGGAAATTGAGGAGATAACAGAACAATCGAGCAAAATGACGTCAGCGGAGGAATATTGCGAAACATTATACAATACAACAACAACCAGACTTGAAAATGGACGTTATGAGGTGAAAATTCCAATGCAACCTGGCTTCGAAGAGAAACTTGGACCCTCTAAACCACAAGCGGTAGCACAACTACTTCAATTGGAGAAACGTCTAGCAAAAAACGAAGAACTGTGCCACAGTTATAAAAACTTCATAAACGAATATATAACGCTGGGACACATGAAACTGTGACAACTAACAAAGAACTCACCTGGGCCGTTAAGGTCCTGTTGCCAACGTCAGCTCAGGGAAAAAAAAACTCTCTACGTCCGTCGTTACTCTGCGGCGGTGTCGTCCTTTCCCCGGCGGACTCGTCGAACATTCGCTTGCATTCACCGCGGTCGCGATGCGTTGTTGCGGTTAAACTACATTTTATTTTAGAAACGCGATCATTCAGCAACCAAGTGTGAAAATACTGATAAATCTAAGTAATTTTGCACTAGTGACGACGAAACAACAATTGAGTAATGTGACGTAAGACTTTTCGCTCTCAAACTTGAGAGTAGGGTTATTTTCATTGTGTTGAAGTTGAAACGAACAGATTTGATATGGCATCCCAAAATGGTGTGATATCAAAAAATTTACTACTCGAAGGAGATATTATAAACAAAAAATACTTTACATTTTCTAGCAAGAAATTACCTATGACCCAATTCTCGGGTTTTTCGAGATGCATCTGTTTCATGAGATTGCGTGCAATGACAGCATCACCTTTATGGAATCTCGACTAGAGATTATCTCGATGGAATCCGAGAATTGGGCAACTATCCCGACATTTGCTTTCATATCCAGTCAATTTTTTTATAAACCGAGCGAGCGACGCAAGTGAGGTGTATGAATCGATTAGAGGCGCGTGGTGGAATTCTATGTTTGTATATCTATTTTTTCGATGATAACTCTAGTACAGTCGCCATCAGATATATCTGAGCTGTCAGTGTACTCATAAATATCTGAACACGGCTCTAATGCTATGAAAATAGAGCCGTGTTCAGATATTTATGAGTACACTGACAGCTCAGATATATCTGATCGCGACTGTACAGTAAGAATTATCTAAAGTGTCCGAATGTTTGTTCATTCTCTTTAGGAACATTCGGACACCTTAGATAATTCTTACTATACCATTGATGCGATCTTTCTGAGAGTTGAGGCCAATAGAATTCGAATTTTCCAACTTAAACCAAAACGAGGTAACCCCTGAAACATTTGGCTTAGTTGGAGCCAACCTACAACCAAATATCAGAAGGAGGGAAACTGTTGGCTTCGAGGTGCTAGTTTTATGCAGCCACAAAGCGCATCATAGATTAAAAAATATATCATCAAGATAGGTAGACTGTTACAATATTTCCCGTGCCAAGCATTCACCGATATAAAGCGATTTGTTGTTAAATACAAACCTTCAAAAACCATAACGCTACACGCAAAGACGGCTCGCAGTTGCAAGCAGATAAATAGTTTAAGCGAAAATATACCTTATTTAAATATACTATTAGAAATAGTTTGTTACCCGGCTTTATTGGTTCCGCTAATCGTTTTTAAATAACTCCATCGTCGTATGCGCAACTCGCACTGTGACCTGTTGGGTAATTCATAGCTTCGTCGTCAATTTTATCCGCAATAAAATTTGACCCATGCACCAGAGACACCATGGCAGACCAAAAAACTGGCAGCTAGGTAGTTAAGTCGCTCAACGCATCAGTCTCAAAATTCAAACGAGAAAATACATACTGCTATTTCTCTGCAGTAGAGGCCATTTTTAGATTTTTTAATATATGTAGTATTAGTTCATATAATTTTAATGTAGTTTTAGTTCCTAATATATTTTACGGCACATTTGGCCATAAAGTGGCAATAACCGCCCGCTACGCGTGCGGAACATCCCACTTCATGGCCTGGGGGAGACTTAAAATTTTGTACTTACCACGAGCGAAAAGAAAGCCTCAGATCGCATATTTATCGCCCTTGCCTTAAGCTCGGGTATCAAATATCTGCGATCTAAGACATTCTTTGTTTTACCGCCCTAGGTAAGTACTGTACTATAATTAAAGTTCAGTCTTAGCTACTATATTATATGTATATAGTTATATATATATTTTTTATTACCAATAAATACGTCGATCCGCTCAATGCGCCGACTTTAGCCAACCACAGCAGCATGACCTCCGATTACGAACTAATATTACTAGTTCACGGTTCTATTAGGCACGAGGTTGGCGATGAAGTTGTTAATACTTTACTGTAACAGTGCGTGCCGCAAATTACACGTGTAACGGTACACGTGTTGACATATTAATGTAATCGTAATTTAGGAAAGGAAGACGTCAATGTAACCATTTCAAAATAAACTTGACTTATGAACTGACCATTATTTGAATGGTTTTTGTTGACCACATTTTATGTAGGCAACTTGCAATTGAATTGTTAAGTATAGACATGTGTCAAAACAAATGGAGAAAGAACATAGTGTTACCTCTCGAGGTCCATGTTTTTAAGGTGAACAGACATCTTTTATTTTAAGTGTGCTTGCTCCATTACATAGTAGATCCGGTCTCCACTTTTCATTAGGTGTGATCAAGGTTAAACGCAAAACCAATAATCATAAAAAAGTATTTTGCTGGGTTTGTGTCTATACATACCGTACTATGTAAAAGACTTAGGCAACTTGCACTTGTTTTTTTTTTAAATTTTCTGACATCAGTTAAATCACAAAGCCTCAAAGTAAAATTCAACCCGAAGATCGGTAGAGCTGTGTACACGTACAGTGTACATACTTTTGTCATATTTTATTAATTATCCTACTGTTGTACTATTACTGAGCACAACCTCTAACTTTGTCATAATCTTACATTTCAAAACCAGTAAGTAATAATTAAATCAGTAGGTACTATTAATGGAATTTAACGGTTTTTAAGGTTCCGTACCAAAATGGTAAAAAAGGAATACTTATGGTGCGGCTCTGTCTGTCTGTATGTCACAGCAACATATCTCAGGATCTACTGAGGTTATCGACTTAAAATTTAGAATAGTGTTTAAAATCGCTAATCCGAGCCTATTGGACAGAAAAAAGTCTTCTACGTTTTTCACTTTTTAGGGTTCCGTAGCCAAAATGGCTAAAAAGGACCCTTATAGTTTTTTTAAAGGAGACCGAAATGGGATGTCGAAAATCAATAGTAGAGCTATTATTGTAGAGCTTTTATTGCCTTTATTATTTTGTGTAATTGTATCTAAAATGTGGACCCATGTTGTCTTGAAATAAAGTATTAATTATTATTATATCGAGTGGGATATCAAATGAAAGGGCTATATATAATGATAATATTATCCTCGAAGTTACTGAACAGAAAAATCTGTAATAATTACCGTAAATCTGTAATATTAAATATTACAGGAAAAATAAAACGATTTTCCTAACTTGCAGCGTTTTTTTAGAAATTCGCATAAATTGTAAGACAAACTCATTTGCCCCTACTAAACTAACCGCGACATAATGACGATGTATGAGGACAACAGCTTTTCAAGAGCAAAGTTAAATTTGTCCCATCATACAATTTATCTTCAATTATTCACGTAGGTATCTACCGACGAGTTGTACGGTGCAAGACACTCCGTGCAAGAGTCCGACTCGCACTTGACCGTTTTTTTATTGTGAAATAACAAGCTTTTGTACCCTTAATAATTTTACGGAGCGATTGTGGGGATGACGACTGGGTTAAAAATATATAATTCTATTTAGTCCGTCAGTTAGATTATGGAAAAATATGGGACACGTATTTTTTGGTTTATCAAAATATTAAAAATCGACAAAGTTATAGATCATCAAACTTCTGGAGTGGGGGCTTGTGACGTCACTCCTAGGTGAAAATTGTTCCTAGGAGTGACGTCACTCGAAATTTCTAAGCACTCTATCCTCGTTATTTTTTGTTTGTCAAACAAAAGAAAAAATACGTGTACAATATTTTTTAAGAATCTAACTGACAGTTTTTTTTTGTCGTCTAGCCCATTACCATTGCAAAAAATATTATGAAATGTAAAATGTTCTCTAATTTCCGTTTTGTCCCGAACTCCTCGCGTGCCGGTAACAGCTTCGGGTTACCGTTGTTGACATTACTATTAAAATTGGTTGTTGTGTTTGCTACTTTCCAATGTCCAAATTGCTGACGCGTGTGGAAAGGTCAGTTATTTATTACTTATTGTTATAATGCAGTTACGTGTCTATAACCCTTTATTGCGGTTATGGTTTTACTTAATTGAGTGGCTGCGTAAAGTATAATAACGGGCAATTAAGTTTAAGGTTAAGAGCCGGTTGCAATTGGATGCGTTTAAAAACCTATTTTACTAATTCTGATTGATTGTGATGTGAGTTTTTTTGCGGCGTCTTCTCTCATCAGAAGTCAGATTGTATTCCGAAGCGCTGGCAAAAGTAGACCTGTGATGGAATTCTTGAAGCCTATTTAAACTTGAGCAGATTTTGCTCACTTAATTTGTTCAAGAGCAGATAAATCCAATTCTTTATAACGGACAAGCCAATGAGGTTCTATGAACGCGACGCCGCTGGTAGAAAAATTACATGTACCTAACCTAGAAGAATATTTCTGTAAACATGCAGCTACCGCAATGAGCAGATGGTCTCACAATATTTTCCCTCGTCGTAAGAAGTAACAGAAAAATCAGTAGGTAACTAAATGTGACATTTTCAAGCAAAAGCTATCACTTGCGGCTTATTACTAAGGACAATATTTTATTGCATCTTCATTGCTTATTGCTAGGCTAGGACCTTATTGACAGCTAGTAAATTGGCACTTTTTGCCTGAGAATGATGTAAATATGTTGCATTACATGTTACTATTAAATATACGTCGTTCCGAACTTATTGTAGTGAAGGGATTTGCACTGCAACCTCTCAAACGACAGCCTCTCTCTGTACCTACTAATTGCTCATCAGTTGCAAGATGCGCACGAGTTCCGCGGTCGATGCCGGCGTCTGCAATGCGTTCCCATCACATTATTTTATAAATATAAAAATCGTGTAACCCTATGTTGCTATTTGATTAGCACTATTTGTTAAATCGCAAATATTTTTTTAATGTCCATTTAACATCCTGATAATATTCATTTGAACAAGTTTATTCAAATGTGAAAATTATACAATATAATGTCATTCATTGCATGAGGTAAATTATTCTATAATCTTTAATTTTATTTACGTTATGATTACTTTACACTGGCTTACAATACTGCAAAGAAACTAAATGGGTAGTTAAATGATTAACATCGGACATTCGTACATCTCATTTGAATTGAAATGGCACGTCCTTTCGCCATAGGTGAGTTAAGGTACAGCCGACGAAAATATATTACTTTCTTACGGCCAACTATGTGTCTCTTCTTCTTCTAAGTCGGTTCCTCACTGTTGAGGATCGTGACTCCGCCGATTAATTTTTTTGATAGCAGCTCTCCACTTCTCCTTGTCGGTTGCTTTGTGAAGCGCGCTGCTTAATGTCGTATCCAGTTGGTCGGATATCTGATCGCACCATCGTGTTGGGCTTCTTCCCCGTGGTCTAGTGCCGTCCATCTTTCCCATCACCATCAGTCTCTCTAAATTGTCCGGGTCTTTTCGAGCTATGTGGCCAAAATATTGTAGCACACGTTGGAGGCAGATGGTCGATAGCCTCGGCTGACTTTCTAATTTAACTATGTGTAAGTATATAAAAAGTATGAGGTCAGGTTTAAATTGTCATTAGATAGGAATATCTCAAAAGCGCATAATTTCAATTCGGCTAAGTTTTTCCATTGATTTATCGAATCGTACCGTATGTGTCAATGGAAACGAAGCGCCAACGCAACGAGATAAAAGTGGAACGCCTAACTAATGACGCGTGTTTTATACTGAATGATTAATCGAACGACGATCGAGCGTTATGTCATAGTGAGATGCGTGAAGGCATGCCGATCGATGCACTCTTATTCTTATTCTAGAATGTGTCAAACAAGATATAGGACGTAATTTATGCTCACGACTATGATAAAGATTGTGAATCGAAATACCTGCATCCCGCCCGCGTCTTGTCCGCATGAAATTTTGTACGAACTTTCATCCCCCGTCTCAATCCTTTAAGTTGAATTACGAAAAAAATATCTTAGCGTACTTCTACGTTCTCTGAATAAAGAACATGTGTTTCAACTTTCACCCCACGATCGGCAGAAGTTTTGGTTTACGTCGTCATTCAGTACCTTAGTCACGAAACTGTTTAATATATAGGTATAAGTATACTTGTATTTATACATACGAGTATAATAAAATCGTAGAAATTTCATATTTGTCGCGCAAAATTTGGTATACAAGTAGATTATGACCACGGTTAACACATAGGATACTTTTTGTCCAACTATTTCACCTCCGCGAACGAAGTTGCAGGCGGGTTCACTAGTAGATAATAATAATGCATATATATATATAGGTAGATGTATTAATAATAATGGGTCCTGATGGTAAAACTGAAGATTTTATTATATCTGCAACTAGTAAACTTCATCTATAAGTAGGTACGGGTTGGAAAGAAAATATTGAAAGAATGTTAAAAATTTATTTAACAAACTTTTCTTTAACTATATCTGACCGAGTGTTCAGTTATTGTATCTCCAATCATCATAATCGTGACGACCGTAACATCTCAGTATAGCTATAACAAGTGTGATGTTCCCTATTAAAAATTTCTCGTTTACGTGCTTCCTCCAACTGGCTGCTTGTTGCACGTAACATTGGGATATTATACAAAACATGAAGATCAAGTGTTGTGTTTCGCGATCCGCGATCGCTTTACGTAAAGGTCGTTCGGTATAGCACTAAACAAACATGGCGCAAGAGTGGCCCATGCCGTGAGAAGCAGCGGATAAATAAAATGAAATGTAAGCTTACTAATAAATATATCATTATATGTATTTACAATCGAGAAATGAAATGAGGACATAAACGATTTCTAAAACCGTTTGTGGTACCTGGAGGCACAGTAGTGCCCCCGCCTAGTTGAATAAGATTAGAACTAAAATCTTATAACCTAACTTATTTAAGTTAGGCTGCCCATCCGTATCCTACGGTTTTATATTTTCTATTGAAACAATAAAAGACAATGAGCTTGTAACCTTCATATTTTTAAACATATTAGTAGCATGTACTTGCATCACGCATGGAAGCTGCAATCATTTCACCGCACTCATCGTGTCGAATCGCATTCAATGTCCGCGCGTCGGCGCCCGCGCATCGCAATACTCCTTTCATGCGATGCATTATTTGATTGGGTGGATTGCTAACCTATACGCGTTTTATTATACTTAAAGGTTGAGTTAATGACGGTAGTGATTGCACGTTAGAAAATGTTTCTGTGTGAGCGATAATTTATGATTAAAACATCACCTTAGTAACCATAGCGACATTTTAATTTATTTTGTTCCATACGGTTTAGGTATTTTATACAGGTCGCAATTTGGCTTTAGGTGTGAGAATTTATGTTGTTTTTTAATCTACTTTAAATACTACTTTTCTTTTTTTTACTTTTCGATTTTACGATTTATTTTTGTTTGTATTTTTTGTCTTTTTTGCCCCGGATTGTACCCAAAGGATACCAACGGAAGCCAATTACTAAGACTCCGCTGTCCGCCTGTTCGTCTGTCCTTATGTCACAGGGCTGTATCTTTAGACCATACTAGAGACATGAAATTTTCACACTATATGCAGCTATAATATTGTTGTAATAATAAAAACAAAATAAAATGATTTTTGGCGACCTTTCGTGTGCGAATCTGACTCGCACTTAACAGGTTTTTTACATATCTTACTAATATTGTAAATGTGAAAGTTTATGAAGATGATTGAATGTTTAAATGTTAGTTACAGAATAACGGGGTAATAACTGGATGGATTGAGCTAAATTTGGAATGCAAATGGACCAAGTCCTGGATTGAAACATAGGATACTTTATATCCCGATGAAGAGAACCCTTGGGATATAAACGGGAATAACGTGGGTGAAGCCGCGGGTAAATGCTAGTATAATAACAAGGCTCAGGATTAAAAATACTAAATGTAGTTGTTTTTTAACGTAATTTGTTATTTATATGTCATGACTTTGGAACTTCTTCGCTAAATTTCTAAACGTGCATGTTTTGTTGGTTAGTAGATTGGTCGGAGTTAGTAGTAGTAAGTTAGTTTAGTTGAAGGAATGTTCAAGTATAAAGAACGAATAAAAAAATCCCGGATTATGGAGTGTTAATTACATGCTTTATTCAATAGTTACTAATTTTATTTAAAAAATTCATTGATGCAAAACATTTTTAACCACTTAAGCAATACGATTAATGGTCTAGTGTTCAAACTTCGATGTAGATTCTCGAATAAAGTGTAAGTAGCCCAATGGCAAATAAGCTTTAGTAATATTTAAATTGATTTTCCTTTTGTCGGGAGTTAATTTGATTTATTGTTATATTGCGTTGAATCAATTTGTTAAATGAGGTTGCTGTGTGATCGTCTATTATGATGATTACTGTATTGCGGAAATCTGTTGCCAATCGGAGGTGACGTTGAGCGTGATTAGGTTCTATCATTTTTCTCAAACATGCAATGAAATGTTACCATTACGTGCCTTATAATAGGCCGCAAAGTACCTCGTTTCCGGTGCGGCTTGACGTTTGGCATTTAACCCTTTTGGTGCGGAATGACGCCACACACCAATCTTCATGACACGCCTGTCGTGCCATCCGCAACGAATCGGTTAATGGAATTTCATACAACATTTGCGGCCTAGGCCTGCAATGCGCTTTTTCTGCCCTCCGGCCGGAAAGCGTCACCTTGCCTGTCGCTGCGCTAAACGAAGATGCCGCTTTCTGGCTCTGTCGAACAGAAAAATAGTATACAAACCTTGACCAGTAAATAAGAAAGCCTCAGATCTGTGATTTGAGACATTTCTTAATTTACTGGCCTCGGTATGTAATGAAGAATTTTTTTAATTTCCATTCCACATTCATTTGTGACACAGCATCACAGCAGCGTTCAGCCATTAAAATTTTTTTGCAGCTCGACTGGCAACCCCTTGCTTCCCGGCCTCTGTAGTAATGTATACTATTATTATAATAGTAAACGTCGAATTGGACATGTTGACGACATAAATATTATACAAAGTTAGGGTGATTCTTGAAGGACATCATTCCCCTGGTCGCAAATACTTACCTATATTAAGAAGATTCCGCCTCATTTGTATGGCATTTATGGTTCATTTGTAGAGCTTGACCGGAATTCGCCTGTTGACTCGATTTCTGTTGTAAATCGATTCTACTATTTGTGAGGAACAAATATCTATATGACACCTAATACATTTGTCTAAGTAGGTATAACAGCCACAAATTGTAATGGAAAGTAATTTTTTGGTCAGCCGTTATTAAAATTGATCCGCAAAAAAAAATAAGCAGTTAAATCATTTGGGCAGCATACAAAGATTTGGCTGGCAATAAATAAAAATCGGGCGGCAACTCTTGTTCAGCAAATAATTTAAAAATGGTTAACATTTTAACCAATATTAATCTGATTTATTTATCATTTTTCTGCCTAATAAACAGTCGAGCCGCAAAATAATTACTTGGCCGGCAAGATTTTACAATTGGTTAGCAGAGAAAACATGCGTGGATTGCGTTTAGTTTGAAAAATCAGCAGTACTGTGGGCAGAGCGAAACAGACCACGTGACGCGAGCAGCCAATCGTGGGCGTGTTTGTTTTGTCATTCGGTGATTCATCGGTGAACAATTATCACTATTATCAGTGATTTTTACCGTATTGCTATTTATGAAGATAGTACTTACTATAAAATGTAAAAAGCCTGCGAAAGTCCGAATCTAGGGCTCTCGCTGGTTAGGACGCGTGCCGACACTGCGCGCCCTAGAGTGTTTTTATAGAGCCGGAGGCGCGGAGGGAGAGTAGCCCTCGCCCGCCATGACGAATGCATCCAAACGAATGCATGCGAATGAATCCATAAAACATGCTTATTTTAGCGAATTCTATACGATAAAACAATAATAAATAGGTGTTATAATGACACCAACATCCATCGAAATTTTTACGTCTTAAAAATTTGTCAACTTTGAAGTCGAATATCTCGGACATTTTTTATTTTAGAAATAGAAGTTTTTCTAATAAAATATGCTTATTTTATTGTAAACTTGAAAATTTTATTTAGATGCGTTATTGCGGCAGAATAGTTGCGCCCATTTTGTGCATGCCAATTAGGTTTTATTGCTCAGAAAAAAAAATTGATGAACAAAATTAAATATTTTGCTTACCTACAGATTGCTTACCAAAATTTGACTAACCGTAGATCGCTTAATGAAGCTCAAATATTTAATTTGCTGACTAAAATAATTTAGAGCAGTTCCGTATATCATTAATTGCAGCCTGATTTATAAATGTTTGCTAACCATAAGTTGCTTACCAACTAGCTATTTTGGCTGACCAAATACATATTTGTGCTGACCAAAATATGAATATTTTGCTGATCGATTAAATGATACCCAATTGTAATCAAAAGTAGCAGATCGCACTGAGCATTGAAAACGCTCTATACAAAACGGTAGGATCTTAGGACGTTATCCGTTCCGTCGCTGTAATAAGTCTGTATAAAAAATAACATTTTGCCATTTTGAGCTCGAAAAAGTGCGTTTAAGCACATAGTTGTCATACATTTATTTTTTCAGTGTTATTTAAGCATTCCGAAATTGACTTTAATTTTTCTTCAAGACGATAAAAAAATATCGTTTTTTTTAAACTTTGTGGCCTCATAGTTTCATATTTTTTATACATTTTTTGTTTATTTCTTTTGTGTTATGATAATTTAGTATTTTCCAATCCATGTGACTATATTATGTTGTAAAATTCAACATTAGTCAACATCCCTATTACATAAACAAAATGCTATTCTAAGGCGGGATCTTCTAAATATTTGCCAATATGTGTGTACAGGGATAATTTTCAAGAATGACCTGCTTCTGTCAATTAAAGCTGAACTTTAGTGATCTCCAGGGAAAAAAGGCGACCACTAACTAGTACAAAAAAAGTCTGCATGGCTTTTTTACATACTTAGATACTTATACAACTTGAAACTAAAACGTAAGAATTGTAAATTTGTGACATTTACAGAGGCACCCTTTTACCTTCCTTATCAGCGGGCGTCGTTTAAGAATGAGGAAACTTAATGCTAAAGTTGTTTACGCTTCCACCTCTGGTACCTTCACCACGATTGCGACTCAAGGCTGTGAGTGAAATACTGGGCGATGACAGCCTATAATATATCACAAAAATATCCAATAAGGCGAAGAACACACTGAAATCGCCCGTCGCCGCGATTTTTTCCGTGTAGCTGCGCATAGTAGTTGCGAGTCGCCGCGCCAGTGTGCGCCACCCCGCGATTTTTCTATACAAATCGATGATTCTACATACAAAGTTGAAAATCGCTGAGTCGCGTGTCGCCGCGATTCGCGCTGCAGTGTGAGATCCGCTTAAACATTGTTATTATTAAGGTGTTTCGAGTTAGTCGGTTTTACATACAAACATTAAAGGGGGTCATAGTTTGGTTCCACGGCATAAATTATATTTGAAATGTGTTTTATTTTATAGCTATTCTTTTACTGTTATTAAGTGTAAATTAAATCGAATTACTTAAATGAATTGAATTATTATTATATGAATTATTATTATTTTGATAAATGAATCTAATATTTAATTATTATTTTTTTAGATGTCAATAATTTATTAATATAATCTTTTAATTATTATTATGAATTTAAAATGTGATATGTTAGCTTTAATTATTTGCTGTGCCCTAATTTCATGTTTTGGGACCTAACCTTAACCTAATGTAAGACCTTATAATGTAGTATGATTTATGCAATAAATGAATTATGAATTAGCTTACAACATTTTACTCGTATATACACAAAATGACATGAGAATTAACGTGCAATTGCCCCTTTAAGATTAGCGCCATCCAGGGGTCGAATACCAGTATTTTCTCCATACAAAATTACGGGTTTTTTTCGTCTTTTCGTTCTTTGGTTTATTACTTCATTTTTATTTGGACAATCTAATAATACGAAGTCATTACTTAAATACATCATTGAGCTCTACATAAAAAGCATAAAATAATTAAACACATTGGACTATATCTGGGTTTTTGCAAAATACCGGTTTCGAGCCCTGGCGCCATCTATTAGCATAATCTGGAACTAAAAGCTTTGCTTTTTTGCTAAACTTGTACCTATATTTTTTGGCTTTTTTTAAAGTTCTTATGTCATTCCGCGCAAATAAAATGTATCAAGCTACAAAATAAAATACATTTCAATGCCGCAGAAGCAAATAATGACTCTCTTTATGGAAAACCGACCGACTCAAATCACCTCAAGTTATATTTCGCTAAACGTTCGGTTTATAAATATTGAAATATCGTGAACCGTCGTTGGAGGCAAAAAGTGCGCGTCACGGAAGTCTTTGTGGGAGACCTATGTTTAGCAGTCGACGTATGCAGGATAAAATGATGATGACAAAAATGCGGCAGTCAGTGGAGTATTAAAATCCCGGTTCAGGTTGCGGCGCCCGTTTATGTCTTTACTTATATGACGCAATGCGCCTGAGTGCGATGATACTGCATTTAGTATACTACTTAGGTACTGCCAAGGACCATTAAAATAAGAGGACTGTCATTCTCCATACTTTGGATCGTGCCCGAACGCAAGGGGATATCCAGGCAAAAACTAGATGGCGCTAAAAAACTAAACATTTAACGATGTTATAATTGGACAAAGAAACATAGCACAGTAACAATTAGTTCGTAAACAGCTAATAATAAATAAATTCTAACATTTAAATACTGTGTCACGCTTGCAAAGTTGAATAATTGTAAATAGATGGCGTTGTAAATATCGGCGAACAGCTTTTTGTATGGAGAATGGCAGTCCTCTTGTTTTAATGGTCCTTGGTACTGCTTACAAATACGTGTGAGTTTAAAAAATACTTTTTATGCCACACCTGGCCATAAAGTGGCTTTTTCCGCACGCTGCGCGTACGGAAAAAGCCGCTTTCTGGCCAAGTGTAGACATAAAATGATGTACACAACACGGGAGGTAATAAAGAAAGCCCTTGATCGCATATTTACGTCCCTCGCTTGCAGCTCGGGCCGCAAACTTCTGCGATCTCGGCCTTTCTGTTTATTACCACCCTAGTTGTGTAATGTACTATTAAATCATGTTCATAAATTATTGTATCCCCCCCCCCCCCCCCCTCCCCGCGATGTTGTTTGTAAACTGTGAAGATTAAAATTAATATCAGGGCATACTCTTACTGCCAAGTCTTCTGACACAGAAATAAATAGTCGTATAGAAATTAGTACCAGATAAATTCTGGTAAGTTTATTTAACTAAATAAAATAATTAATTAGAATTAACTCTTGTATAGTTTTAACATCACCCCCTATTACTTTTTTCCTGACTATTCGTCATTTTTAATTTTATATTCTTGTTTTTTTTTGTATTATTAATGCAATTCAGATTTTTTAATTGAAGCAGTAAATACGTACCGATAAGTTCGGCTGTATGTTAGCAATATAGTACGATAACAATAAAACAATTAAAGGTGTTATCTAACAAACTACGTCCACAGCACAGCCCAGTCTTACATATATCACTTAACAATAATCATCTCGCTTAGCTCAAAGAAAAGTGAATTTTCTCCAGTTAACGAGCATGACGCACACACATTAACACCCTCACAACATACACAGCTGCACACAAGTATAGGTGTCGTCTGTGTTTTATTGTACTTTCGGTTTCTCGTTAGAATAGGGTACTTTCCTGACAGATCAAATCAGTTACTTTTTATGGTGTGTCAAAACGATCAGATAGTATGAAGTTACTGTAAAAAACAGTAATATGACGTCATTTTATTCGTAGGTCATCATATTTTTAGTTTTTGGCCTATTAGATATTTTAAATAGTTGAAACGTTTAGTAAATTTTGGGTTCCGTATCCAAACGGTGCTATCGGAACCCGGTTACTAAGTGTCCGTCAAGATAGCGTACACCGTAAAGATATTCAGAATCTGATGCAGCCAATAAATAGTACCCAAATAGTACCGACGAAATACCTAGGTGAAAAAAATAGTACCCTTAAACTTTTCGAAATATAAGGCCTGTTCACGGTGTACGCTACCGGGCGTCAAGCTGGCGTACACCGTTTGTATCTCTGGAACGGCTTTGTTTTTGGAAACGATTTATATCTCAAAAAATAGTACCCAAATAGTACCCTAGGGCCCTAAAATTTTATTTCTCTAGCTATCGTAGAAGCCGAGATATTCCATAACTTAACGGTGTACAAAATTTCACACCGTCAAGCTGGCGTACCCGGGAATTCCTTATAGAAAGAGCTCACTATATCTCGGCTTCTACGATAGCTAGAGAAATAAAATTTTAGGGCCCTAGGGTACTATTTGGGTACTATTTTTTGAGATATAAAGCGTTTCCAAACAAAAACAAAGCCGTTCCAGAGATACAAACGGTGTACGCCAGCTTGACGCCGGTAGCGTACACCGTGAACAGGCCTTATATTTCGAAAAGTTTAAGGGTACTATTTTTTTCACCTAGGTATTTCGTCGGTACTATTTGGGTACTATTTATTGGCTGCATCAGATTCTGAATATCTTTACGGTGTACGCTATCTTGACGGACACGGTTACTAATCCTACGCTGTCCGTCTGTCCGTCAGTCACAAGGCTCTAACTATTGAGCCGTAATAGGTAGAGACTTGGAATTTTCGCACAATGTTTATTTCTATTGCCGCTACAACAACAAACAAAATAAAATCAAAAATAAAAGGAGGCCCCCCATACAAGAAACGTGTTTGGCGTCTTTTTGCTCGACGGTGGTACGTGTGCAAATCCCACTCGCACTAGGCCGGTTTTCGCAAATTATCGAAAGTAGATTTAAAGGCTAGCGTGAAATAATATGTATTGTGGGACTACAGGCTCGTAGCCTTTTATCGCGTCTACGAACGACGATAATCGCTGGGGTGAACGGATTATCGTCTCTGTACGAAAAGTTGCGATTAAATGACCCGGTGTCATACCTATACTTATGAAACTGACGGTGTTAAAGGAATTCTGGTTTGTGGCTATCATTTGCGGCTCTCGAACAGATATTGCTAAAAGATTATTGACGAAGAAGGAGAGAAAGAGCTTTAGACCTTAGATTATTTGTGATTTTGCCTAAAAAAGAAGTGTCGTACTATAAGCAATAGTTACCTTCAGGCAAATTGGGTCAATTAGGACAGTTCTTCGTCTTAATTTCAAATAAAATTACAAATTTAATTTCTGTGAAATAAATTAGGTAGGCAAAGCAAGTTAACGATAATTATAATGAAACCTCTATTCTCTCTCTATATAATGCCTATTCTCTTATTTACATCTAATATTTGATGTTACCAATATTTCAGTTTCACACCACTCTACCCACCCCATTCTCGTACAAAATGATAATATAAAGAAGGCCATAAGAATAAAAAAAAATAAAAATAACGCACACTTTTATAATTATGTAAATTGGTACAATTAACCCGTTTTAAATGTGAGCTTCATGTCCAATTGTTTTGCACAACTCCGGGCTTCATTAGCACGAGTTTCGTCATAATTGGACTATGAATTTTGAAATTTCTGTGCTCGCGTGTTAGGGCGATTTGATGGTAGTAATGATGGCGGACAAATGCGACATACCCCGTAAGTATTTTTTTTAATTTCTTAGTTTTCTTTTTTATGCTACATCTATATCTGTCTGGGGCGGTGCTGCAAAAAGTCGCTTTTTACACCTTGAACGTGCACAACGTGCACTATTAAAAGTAATGCACTTCAAAAAAATTACATTTCCCACCGATCTCTTATACCAGATTAGTGGATTACTGTCGGTTAGAAAACTATTTGTTTTACAAACAACATTGAAAAAACATAAGACCATACCATATAATCCAAATTATAATAAAAAAAGAGTAATAACTAACATTATTAACATATCTAAAACTCGAACCACCTTTGCTAGGTCACAATACAACACAAAATCTGCGCAACTTTATAACAAAATAAATAAATTATTAGACATTCATTCGAAACCTTACCATGAAGTCAAAACGCTCCTAATAAAGTGGCTTAAGACTAAAACCTATGAAGAGATAGAGAATTTGCTACGAGGATTCTAACACACACACACACACACACACACACACACACACACACACACACACACACACACACACACACACACACACACACACACACACACACACACACACACACACACACACACACAAGACCTGATCTCTATAGTTGTATAACTTTGTACAACTTTAAGTTAACTTTAAGTTTTTGTAGTTGTATAACTTTAAGTTTTAAGAGTAAGAGTCATAAATTGTTTAAACCTCATGTTACCTAAGGAAGAGCGGTGTCTCCCGACACAGGCAATTTTTTGCTTACAGGGCGGCTCCATCCCTTGGATCACTAAAACGTGTTTTTTTATGAAATAAAGAATTTGAATTTGAATTTGAATATCGCCCTCTGACTGCAAAAACCGTCTATCTGAATTGCGAGAATAGCGCATTTAAAGGACTATATGCCAAAAAATTGTATTGTTGTTACATAACTAACTGTACAATTTTTTTTTTATTATTGTATACAACTATCAACTAATTTATATGCGCTTCTTGAAACTCTACTAAATTAAGATAAACGGTTTTTGCAGTAAGAGCGATATAGATATGTAGCATAAAAATTAAAACTGTAAAATTAAAATAAATACTTGGCTAGTTGTTCAAGTCTTAAAAGATCCTGCCGTTTTACAGATAAACGTTTCATCGAATGTTTCATTGCATCGATGGTTTCATTTTATAGACAAATTATCTTCTCCGAAACTCTAAAAATTATTTCTGAAAAGTTTGTGATTTAGAATAAGTTAGGTTAGGTAAGGTTTTGACTTATTTTATACCATAATATTGTCTTCGGTTTCCGCGACTATCACTCATTCTAATAAAACAATTTTAAACCAATTCTAAAAAACAAACAAAAAGACTTTCAGAGAAAAAAATGCTGTCGATGAAAATTATATACCGAAGAAATGAAATGTTTGTTGGTTACCGGTTCCTAACCTATTCAATATCGCTATCCCCATGACCTACTAGTTATAGGTTGAAAGGGGTTCAGAGGACAGCACCCAACAACTCTCATGCAGATTACAGATAGGGTTGCCAGGATGTCCGGTATTTAAGCGTACAGTCCGTTATTTTCGAGGCCTGTCCGGTAAAAAATAAATGGTAATGTATTAGTATAAAAAAAAAACGTATTTTTCCCCCCTTTTTGGGGTTGTCCGGTATTTTTTCGCGACTCACCTGGCAACCCTAATTACAGATATAGGTGGTGGAGTGCGAGAACCGCATTACCCCTCCTCCCTAAATAGCAGATTAACCACCGCGAGCATTAGGTACCTACCCTCAATTCCGAAGTCCAGACATTGAAGAAATATGAGGTATCCAATAAGGATTGTGTTAATAACTTATTTATTTAATCGTATGGCATATACATTTACTAATTGGAACAGGTCGAATAAAAGTAAATAAATAAATAAGATAAAATATCTTTATTTTCAGAGAACTTTGGTCCATAGGATGTTAGTAAACAAATTGAAAACTAATTAAATTAAGGATGTTATAACTGAACAAAGAAACATAGTATAGTAACAATTAGTTCGTAAACAGCCAATAATAAACGTTAATAACTTAACGTTCAGTCAATTAAAGATTTTCTGTTTTTTTAAGTGTACTTAAGCAAAACAAAGTAGAAAAAATATGAGAAAAAATTTATGACGACCTAATTCTAAGTCACAATAAATTGATATATACTAAACTGTGGGTAGTCTATATTAATATTTGTCTTTTTTTACATACTTAATAATTTATTAGTAAAACACTTACCCAAGTAAAATCAGCGTTCAACACAAACTTGTCACAAAACTTCAAAAGTTTGTCACTCGCAATTCAAGTCACTTCTGTTGGTCTGTGTGCTTCCAAACTGTTGGTGTAAAATATACGTAATATATAATTTAACAAACATTTAACAGTGATTGACAGACAACGCGAAGTCTACACAAGGGGGAGACTGGTTATTAAATTTATTCCCTAAATCTGAAATGAAAGTCTGCATGAGCAAGCTATTGTGTACACCTTTAGTATTATAGAAAAGTGTAGAGTTTTAACAAAAAAATGTGTACTTAATTGTCTGAATTGAAATTTTAAAATAACTAACTTGAAATATTTTGACACAAATTCATATGAGACGTTCTTGTAAAGTGTATTTGAATAAAAAAATCTCTCTATGCGAAATTTGTGTTTTTATGAAGCAAGGATTTTAAATTTGTAGGTAGTTAATACAATTTTACTTATATGTATATGGAAAAAATATTTCTGCACATTTCTATGACAATTTGGGTTCTTAAACGCGTTTCATGCATATAATCTTCTGATTACCCTCTGAAAATTACACTCATGAAGACAATTAAACCCGTCAAATGTCTAACACTGTTCCTACAAGTTGTATAACAACACTGAGCCTAATCTCACAAAAACCAACGGAGTTACGCCGCCAGGTTATACCCTATCTCATGGTTAAAATTAACGACTTTATTCCAAGGGATTATGCGTTATTTCCAAGCAGCAAGTTAATCATGTTACTTGGGTACAATCGTTCCCACGCTAAAGACACGTTACGCAAATATTGCAGATAATTAGAGTCTTTTTTTAAAACGGACATTGTCTAAGAATTTGACAAAGCATAAAGTGGGGTTGAGAAAAAAATGCCATTGTGCGAGCGGGTCAGAGGGCGATCTTATCTGCGCATCGGTGTAAATAGAGCCTGTATGGAAAAATAAATAAAATTGCTCGTGTTTTTTGTGTGAATAGATATAAAAACTTGTTTTAAAAGGGAATTGTTGGTGACTTGAAGTGATGTTACTTCGCTTGTAGATTCAGACCCGTAAAAATACCCTGTGGGCTATTTGCATAAAAAAATAACTTTTTTGGTGTAGTTATTTTATGGCCATAAAATGCAGGAAAAACCTTACAGTATACCTAGTACTCAAGAGATATCATTTTGATTTCAATCTATTTTTATTTTAAATTTTAAAAAATGCGTCTATGTATGTAGATGGTACCGTTAATAATTTAATCTAATGTAATGTGTATATAATTTTCCGAACTTTTCTCATGCACTTGGGACTGTAATCAGTAATGAAATAGTTTATGTATGGCATCCAACACCTGCTTAAAGCCAGTCAGTTCCTAAATAGACGAATCCTAAACATACTATCATTTAAATCTTAAGCTACGCTCTACCTAACCTTCAAAGCATTTTCAAGACCTTATCAAGGTTTTGATTCAGAAAATAATACTAAATAGTTACTACTATTTAATAATAATTTGTGCTTAGTGTACAACCGCCTTAATTCCCTAATAATATAAATTTCAAGAGTTAGTATTAAACTTTACATGCACTTTGAACTAATGCTTCCTATTAGATAAAAAACTGCATAAACAATTTTAATACGAAATTACATGTAACCCCTAACTTATACTAATCTAAAAGGAGACCACAATTCCAAACGCAAAATAAGCTTAAAATATCGCAAGTATTGAAAGCTTGAAAGAGCACAAACCAACAAGATTACACTCGCGAAGATGCGCTCGCGTCGCGGCGCGCTGGGAGACTGTGCGGATCGGCGCCGGCGCATCGACGGCGGGGCGGCGCGAGAAGACCCTTCGCTTGCATCCTGATGTTAGATGGTCGACGGTTTACACGAACGGTTGAAACGCTGTCTGACGTCAAAAAATGTTCAATGTCTGCATTTTAAAGCAATTTCTGCATAAACCGCAGCGATAAAGCGAGACACTTTAAAGTTATGCGATCTTTCAGAAAGCTTTCAGGGGCATAGGACTGGCCTTAAAATAGTCATTGATTGAACTATATTACAAACGAAGCCACTGTTAACTGACCACCTGCAGACTTTAACACGTTGCAATAAAGTTTACATCCGTTTACAAATGCACAATAAACAGTGTCTTCGATGGTACAAAAGTAGAATACGAAAAGAAAACTAAAACTTGTTTAAGTATCATCACACACATCTTTTATGAAAAACGACTTTAATACGTAACGAAAAAGAGTCGAATTGCTCCGGCCTCCAAATTTACACTTTTTATCGCCTAACTTTTTTTTCTGTGTGTTTTGACCAGTATCTACAACGTTACCACTGTAACGAACTGTTTTCTAAAATAACCATATTTATACAGGGTGGGAGGGACTATACCGACATACTTTAGCCATGAATTCCTGGTGGTGTGACGAGTAAATAATGTTATATCAACATGGGTCGAATATTGTCATTTTACATTAATTAATAGTCTTATGGAACAAAATAAATCAGTAAATTAAGCCCCTCGTTATAAACATGTCCTTACTGGCTGAAAAGTTATCAAAAATAAAAAAAAAAGCTAAAATGGAAACGAAAGGTCAATTTTTTGGCCTCGTAGTAGCTTACCATCAAATACTGCGAAGGTTAATTCCTGTTTAGTTAAAGGATTTTAAAAAAATAGTAAAGGTATCTTAGTTACATTTATTAGGGCTTGTTACACACTTGGGATTTTTCATTTACAAAATAATGAATATCTCGGAAAGTAAGCGTTTTTCGACTATACATCACATAACATTTTTTACTCCTAATAGTTGTTAGAATCTATAGTTAAAGTTTGTCGGTATAGTCCCTCCCACGCTGTATATTATTTTAGGCGGTTAGGACGCTCAATGTAAATGAAGCTTTACTTAACTTAGTTCAGGCTATTATGTACTTAAGATAGAAAGTTATTGGGTGTCATGCCAAGGTCGATCTTCGGGTCCCGCAAAATTCAATCCGCAGTGGTGGATCCGTGATATTTTTTAGCCGGCTTTAATAAAGAGGAAGACTCTTTGTATGATTGCATTTTTAATGTTTTTAATATGTCATATAAAAGTACATTAGGATTGATTCCATTTTGCTCAAAACCAAACTTCGGTGGTGGGATCCTGGAGGAATCAACGAAACTTCTCAAATATTTTTGTGTAATCATGGCACAAATTAGGCAATTCATGTATTTTCTATTATAATGTATGCATTCGCTTATGTGTTTTCATATTTGATATGGGTTATATATTCTTGACAGAATGTAATATGAAATTGAGTCAATGTCAGATTTAGATTCGCGTCTTTCCGATGAATATATGCGAAATTAAGTATTCCAGGGCCTAATTTTCTGATAAAACTCGTATGAGAATAAAGATTGTTCCCTCTTCTATAACCCGATGTAATAGTAATATAACCTAGATTTATATTATTATAAGCTGTTTACTAAGTATTGTTTATTATTATAGGCACAAACGCGTGTTACGATGTATATGACCCTTTTGTTGCTACAGACTATTTGACGCTGACTGTACATTAAATTACGTCACTGAAGCTAGAACGGTCAAAATGTTTTATAAAACAAATAATAGCCAGTTAAGAGTTATTTAACGGGCTAATTCAAAGCAACGAGTACCAAATTAACGGTCTAATTAACAATTAACAAAGTAAAGGCATTCAAATAAAAATCTTGATAAATTCAGTTCGATATCTTTACGACGCTTTGTGTGGCGACCTCGGACAGACAGACAACAAAGCGTTCCCACTACCTATAACTAGTGACGTCGAGGGTTCGAGTCCCGCACTCAAATTTAGGCGCATATTTTTTTTTATCTCTTACTGGCATTTTTATGCCTTGGCTTTTTATGGCAAACGAGTAGACGGATCGCCTGATGGTAAGCGATTACCGTCGCCCATAGACACCTGCCCATAGCATAACTACTTGTCACTGTCACGCTAGTTCAGTGGAAAGAAATAGGTAGAATTTGTCGCGCGACAAAGAGTCGCGTGTCACAGTTGTGCTAGATGTACTGCAACACCAGAGAAGTCACAAGCGCGTTGCTGCCTTTCAGGTGGGAGTACGCTCTTTAATAAACATTATTGATTGACTTGTATAGTGTTTTGCTCTAAAGTTCTTCCACAAAAATGAACGGGCATCTTCTAGTAATTGTCTTCTTAGTTATTTACAACTGTTCCTCGCCATTGTACTAAAAATACAATACTGCTTCGCAACCGAAAACAGATAGATGATTCATATTACACTTATGAGAAACTTTTACATACAGATTCGTATTTTGGGGCGGAAACCATCGAGAATTATAGCTGGACAGCTTCTTAATTTTAGGTGTATTTCTTCAAAATGACAAAAGATGAGGAGAAAATGTATGTGATTATTAGCTATTGTCAAGCCATACTGACATAGATGACATAGATTCAAACCAGAGGCATCCACTGCCATTGGTTGCCATTACTATCATTACGAGGTTGAACTCAACATTCTGCACTAGCAACTTATCTTGCACTTTGCAGCCCTTTTAGTGAGAGAATAAGTACATTAATCAGACAAGATGTGAGTGCTAAAGGACTTCTGAAAGGACAGGATTGTGTGTAATCAACCCGTAATGCTGCGTAAATGTCAATCCATACAATCAATAAAATGATGCATTAACTTTTAACTTCCGGCAGGTGAAGCCTACGCAAGTCACTTGATGGGTACAAAATAACAAATAAAATATTCCTCCCACCGTGGAGAAGGGAATTCATACATCTGTGTCTATGATCCATCGTGACCAACGATGTTAAAAAAGGTTTACAATAGGCGTATATATTCAAGTTATATTTTTAGTCGGTTAAAAAACACCATAAATAGTACCATAAACATGTACACCTAATTCTAGTCCTAGCTGGTTAAGACTGATGGAGTCAAGATGTTTTAAAACAATTTTTCCCTATTTGGGATCAAGTTACCACTTCTAAAATAAGCTTTTTACATATAAATGCCACCGACTCGTAGTATAGGTGTATAAGCACAATACGCGTAATGAAGTATAAAATGACAACGGACAGGACGCGAACCCGCGACCCCGCTAACGAAGCAGCCCCAGGCGGGAGAGAGCTGGTGACTGATGCCTGTATTTTATTAGATGAATGGTTAGCTTGATAACTAAGATTAAGCTTTTCTACCTAGATGCTATTCATATAAAGAGATTGACGTAGGGTTACATTATTTGCCAATGAAGCTAGTGCCTCTGGCACAACTAGGTAAGGCCACGGCGCGTTTCAACCGCCCGCGCCCTTTCCCGTGAGTAACCGAATATTCATGTATGCGATGAAAAATGCATAAACTTTTGAGGAATTAAATATTAGTGGATTTTTACCCGACTGCGGCGAAGCACAAAGGAGGGTAATGTGTTTGACCTGTATGTATGTTTGTATGTATGTCCGTTCCTATGTCCGCTCGTAACTACTCAACGGCACAACCGATTTTGATAAATGATACATCATTGGATTCGTCTTTTTTGCACTTTTAAAATGCACCGCGATCGGGTTTTTTTTAGTAAAAATATTTAGTTTATTTTATTCTCATTTTTAAATCTAAAGCAGTGCGAGTTCGACTCGCGCACCGAGGGTTCCGTACAAACTCGTAAGTAGATACGTGAATAGTTCAAGAAAAACTTAGTAGGAGCAAATAAGTATATGCACGATTTTTGAAAATTTCTAAAAAACGATGCAATTTAAGAAAACCGTTTTATTTTTCCTGTAATATTTAAGACGATATTAATAATTGGTAATTATTACAGATTTTTCTGTTCAACTTTGAAGATAATAGGGGGGGAATGGTATTTTTTTTTAACGTTTTTGGTCATAAATCAAAAACTACATAATTAACAAAAAGAATAAAAATGGCTTTGGAATCTACAAATTAAGCACTTTCTTTTGATATCCCACTCGATATAATAGCTCTACTTTTGTTTTTCCACATCCCCTTTCGGAGCCCTTTAAAAAAAAGTAAAAAAGGTATAAGATTTTTTTTTCTATAAGTACTATTGGATTGGCTCGAGTCAGCGATTTTTAACACTATTTCAAATTTAAAGTCGATAGCATCAGTAGTAGGTTTTAGGATCTCGTTTTGTCTCTTTGAGTGATTTGAGCCGTTGAGTATGAAGTACAATATACTTCATGTGTCAAAATCGGTTTAAGTATTGTGATATGTAAACTATTTGGAGCAATCGTGAAATTACCTGCTACTGCATTTGGTTGCGATGTGCGCGCGTTTGAACCAATTAATCAAAGTTATTATGACCCTCTTTATTGCTATTGAACTTATATCATAAGAATCGAGCGTTTTAGATGGCCGGCATGTCGTCCCGTGAGAGAGTTATGATAAAAGCTTAGCCCTATAGTCTGTTGTCTTAGGTATTTAACAAAAGGTAAACAAAAAACCACGTGACTCGGGTCGTTCAGACAGTGGTATTATGCCATAGATACCTACAAAACATTACTTTTATTGGCTGAACGACCCGAGTCACGTGTTTTTTTTGTTTTCCCTTTTTGTACTACCTAAAAGAACAGTGAATAGCTATAAAAATAATGAATATAGCTTGGTAACGGCAGTATTCTTATAAAACTGTACATACTTATTATACTCGTCTCGTCCATAATAAGACTGACGTCACTAAAATATCGTTATCAAACAAATTGTACATACTTAAGAACTTAATTTAACATTTTCTTAATTAATGGTTCTTTGTGTAACATACTTATTCACACATTTTATAATGGTTGACATGAACTCCAATTTTTAGTAGTTATTTAATAAAAATTGCTGTGTATCTCTAAGTATCGCAAGGCCCCACATTATGCCTCTGTTTGGAACTATGGTTGACTAGTAGACTGGCATCCGCCATTTGTAGTTGCATTTATTTTGTGCAATAGGTTTTTAATATATACATAAAATAGCGACACTTTATAAGCCTTTTAAAAACGCTTTCGCTTGTGACTTACAAGCGCCAGTAGTCTAAACATCGTAACGCCGATTGCTGCTGTCCAATAGATGCAATCCAGGGCAGGCTCGTCACGACATACACGATACTACTATGGGAAGGACGGCAGTATGGGATGTACAAGAAAAATAGGCGTACTAAATACTTACAGATATTTACGTAATTACGCATCGAGGAAGACTAAAAGCGTCACAATTTATAAAAGTAAATCAAGTTAAAGGCTAACCAAAAACATGTGAGGTTCGTTAATATCGCAAAATTGGGTCCCATAATGTTTAAAAGTCATACTTATTGTTAATCATCATTATCGAAAATCATACAATTTTGACGGCCGCTTTAGCTTAGTTGGTAGTGACCCTGCCTACGAAGCAAGAGGTCCTGGGTTCGAATCCCGGTAAGGGCATTTATTTGTGCGATGAGCACGAATATTTGTTCCTGAGTCATGGATGTTTTCTATGTATTTAAGTATTTGTATCTATTAAATATATCGTCGTCTAGTATCCATAACACAAGCCTTATTGAGCTTACTATGGGGCTAGTTCGATTTGTGTAAGATTGTCCCCTAATATTTATTATTATTATATTATTATTATACAACCTATTTTCTACGAAACCGTTTAGTTTTCAAAATTGTGATAAGACAAACCTAACCTAACCTATGATGGACTTTAGTAGTTGAAATGGGAAATAGAATGGATTGGAATGTAATGCAAGTCTCGCAAAGCAATTCTTCTACAGCCAAAAAGTTTTGAGATGTAATTAATGTTCAACCAAGTCAGTACGCATAACTCGATTTCCGCTGACTTACTTATTATTTAATCGTGGAGGAACACATTTTTTTAAATTATAGTGATTTTTGAAATCTGTGATTATTGAGGACAAAAAAAATTATCCAAAAATATAAGACTTCTTACCTAACCTATTGTTTTCTATATGCTAACGTTTTAAAATATCCTAAAAATGTTAGCGTTTTAGAGAAACAAATACGTTATGAGTTTCAATAATTATGTTATGACTAACAATACTGTATGACTTTAATAACTTTTTGGGAAACAAGGGGATCGCCGCAGAATTTCATTGGAATTAACTTCATACACTGCTGGAACTATTATAAGGTAATGATTGTCAATGTCACGTAAATGATGGCCAGTGATGCCAACTTAGCACTTTTATTAAATGAAACATTTATTATGTCGGACTACGCTAAGTTTGCAGAGGTTGAAAGAAGGTTTTATTAAAAAATATATACATGGCAACATGAAGAAACTACAGTAAGAGGATTATTTCATCTTGGTACTTGGTAATATTTTTTCCCTTTATTACAAAATGTGTCTACATACCTACTGAAATAGATATCTGGGTCAGTCTTGCAGACATCCATCTAGTTCCAACCAAACTAAGCGATTTGTCCCAGGGTCTTGGATAATTTCTATGTATTTCAATATGATATTTATATATCTACATGTATACAATCATTGCTTAGTTTGGTTGGAACTAGATTGATTGTGCAAGACTGTCTTGAATATTTATTTCAGTAGATTTGTAGATTCATTATATGCTTATTAAACGGAAAGATATTTCCCAAGTATCAAAACTAATTAATCATCTTGCTTGTGATGTTGCCATGTTTGTTTTTGGAAATAAAACCTTTTTTCGAGCTTTGCAGACTTAGCGTAGTCTGACTCTGCCACCAACAATAACCGTCCAGGTGCCCTCGGGTAGTTATTCATTTCGCGGTCTTTTGGTTCTTGCAATGGCTAACTATATGCTTTATTTTTTGAATCCTAAAACCCTAAATAAAAAAAAACAATTTAACAATAGAGAAACAGAAATCTCATGAACGACTAGCATTGTGTTGAAACAGTATGGCTGGAAGGAGTAAGTGTGGTGCGTATATTAAATCACACTCCAATAAATACTTTGAATAAAACAGAATCTAGAGCAACTTATACGAAAAATATATTTTTTGTGTTTGTTATATTGATACAGACTTCAATGGCGCCAGTAGGGGAGACCGGGTATGGTTGTCACAGCGGCCATAAAATAATATTAAACGAAGGAATAAGTGCATCGATTGGTGAAGTACGGAAGGATGTACAGCTCTTGCGATCTTTTAGCACCGATCGATGTACTTAATGTTTCGTTTAGTATTATTTTATGGCCGCTGTGACAATCAACCCGCGAGACAACCATACCCGGTCTCCCCTAGGCTGTTTTACTGTATTCGAATTTTGTTGAAATTGTTAAGATTCTGTTAAAATAAGCAAAATAAGGAAATATGTTGAAGTTTTGAGTTCGAAACATAAAATGTAACTTGTTTTATAAGCCTTCAAAGTAGGGTGGGAAAGTCCATTTTAAAAGTATGAAAATATTAAAAACTGTAAATACCATTGAATGGCCCATAAAATGTATGATAATTTTGTTATGAAATCATTAGGATAAACGCTAATTTTCACAAAGCTGCAGGACAAATTCTTGATTTCAAAATAAGATGACAAAATAAGACCGAGTGACGTCACTCCGCTACTATTTTTTGTTTTATGGGAAAGTCTATTTTAACATTGTTCTCTCTCGGTGAGTTTTTATGATATTGAAGTAGTTTTTTCACTACTTAATATTTCCATTATTGAAAGGTCTTTCTAAAACAAACCACAGAAAAAAAGGTTTAAAATAGGCTATTGCAGTTTTATCTTAAATAGTAAGATTTTTCAAATTGTTTAGTTCCTAATAAAATTATTGAAATAGATTTATAATTAGTAAATTCAATTTTAATTTTATAAAGATCACAAAAGTACCAAGAAAATTATAAAAGTAAGGTTACTATTGTAGAAGTCTAGTAAAGCAGACACCTACCTACTCGTAATGTACGTAGCTCAGCCGTGCTAGCGACTATTAGCGACTTAGTCATTGCCATCTTGCGATTGATCTATTAAGTAAGTACAAATCATTGTAATTTATCGATCAGTCCGATAACACGTAACGTATGGAAAGTTACGTTGGACAATTTGTTCTTTTATTTTGAACTGAAAATAAATAGGTGTGAACTGGGTTAATGGGGCGTGCGTAACGGCTTTTTTTATTTTGTGAAAAATAGGTATGTCAAATTGATAGTCGATAGATATAAGATATTTTATTCAATATCTTATGAGTTGTCGTCGGTAATGGGTCATTCTCACTTTTGTGCACACCGTCACAACCGTGGCTTTTGTCATTCTAATCGTTTGACCTAACCGTCATATTATCATGAATTCTTTTTATCAGATGGATGAGTGAATTCATGATAGCATTATTTTTTTTGATCAGTTAGAAATATTTAGTAATAGGGCCCACGGTAGTGTGTGCACAAAAATGAGAATGGCCCTGATATTCTGTTCTTTTTCAACCATGCTTAGAGAATAACTGATCAGTAATAGTACAAATGAACTGCTGGTGATAAATATAAATGAGAATGGCCCTGATATTCTGTTCTTTTTCAGTCATGATTAGAGAATAACTGACCAGTAATAGTATAACTGAACTGCTGGTGATAAATATATAGAGAAGTGGTAAACGATATGTCCCACGACAAATGAAATCTCGGCAGGAGTGACTCACAGAAAGAGAAACTTCAATGTCTACTTGTTACCCGACTGCGGCGAAGCCCAAAGAAGGGTAATGTGTTTGACCCGTATGTATGTATGTATGTCCGTTCCTGTGTCCGCTCGTAACTACTCAACGGCACAACCGATTTTGATAAATGATACATCATTGGATTCGTCTTGATGGCGCGAGTGTCACTGGGTATGAAGTTTATTAAAATAAACAAAATGGCGGATTTTATGCACTTTTAAAGTGCACCGCGGTCGGGTTTTTTTTAGTAAAAATATTTAGTTATTTTAAATGAAGCCAAATCGATGGCTTTACCAACGAGTTCCGGTAGCTGACTACCACTGTTCTTTATGATACCGTCTTTAATAAACAAACGAAAAGTGATATCACTAGGTATTCTAACTAGTATTTAGGCTGAGTTTCTAATTATAGGCAAATAGTAGAGTTAAATTTAATTAGGTCACGTCATGACGCTTATTTATCCAGCTGTCATAAATCCATCTTATGTACCATGGCCGTAGAATGGACGGCTTCCAAATTTAACTTGACATTCGGCCACTTAGTACCATCATTAACAGTTATTAAAGATAATTACTCCAATCGTATTGCTCTTATTAGACACTAAGGCGTGACTTGTCAAGAAAAACGTGTATTCTTTCATTCCTTCACAAATCCAAATAATGATAACTTATGGTAATTATTATTCTGTAAATCTGATACTTTGTTCATCTACGGCTGGGTTTCCAGTCGTCTTATAGACCTTAGGTTCAAATTGCAAAAAAGAAGTTTTCATTATGTCATAATGTTAAATTTTTAATGAAGTTGGGCACAGTCATCATTCGAATATAATGATAATGTAAATAAATTCTTCTGTTCTCAAGTTTATTTCTATTCAGTTCGTATATATTCTACAGTGCGATTACAATTACAAATCAAATTTCTATGAAAATGTGACTTTTAAATGAAGCTGTTGCCAATATACCCCACTGCAGAGTTGTCGTAGTCGCATCGCACTCTAGCGCCTTCTTGCTGCTGCCTACTGTCCGGAAAAGACTAGGAAAACATTCAAATTATAAATAAGTATAAGATAATTAATCACAATTTCGTCGTCAATTTCCCCGATAATATAGATTGACCCGTGCCGTGCCCGTGCGTTTGAACAGTGGCCCAATTTACGAAGCTTTAATTTTATTTTGATCAAAAAAGTTCGTTATAAACTAAAGTAAAAATTCTTTTACAACAAACAAACAACATAATAATTACCAGAATTCTAAAATTTAGATACCTACTCTATTTATTTTCTTATAATATAACGTAAATGTATCTTTTTCTTAAGTATAAAATGTTATAATAATTTAACTACCATTATCAATTCATGTTACATAAACTATTTGGAGATTTCAAATCACATTGGGCATAAGATGACAATATATATTCTCATCTTGTCACGAGCTTAGGTATACAAATGTTCTTTTCAAGTTCAAGGCTTTCACGGCCATGTTTCTGAAACTCCTGCGCAACTTGGTGTAAACAAAACAACCACAAATTGCGTCGCCTTTTCATCTTTCCCTCTTTGCGGTGATTTGCGACATTCGAACCACTTTGCAAAGTACTTTCGAGAACTAAGAATTACTCTTAAAATAGGCGTTGTACTTTACAACTTAAGAATGGTATTGCAGCAAATGACATTTGATAACTGCAAAAGTAATTTGGTAACCGTTTTCAGATCTTAAATTTTAGGTTTGTTGCAATTTATGTTTTAACAGAATTAGTTAGAGTTGAAAATTTTACGTCCCGAGTTTGAAGAAGGTGTTGAATACCAAATTGAACCAGAAACTGTCACGAAAATGTTAGCCAAGGACAAATACGCAATTTTAATATTATTTTAATAATTACTGACATTTTTGTGGTATTTAACTATTAATTTTGCGACATTGAAGTTTTTAATAAGCTATTATTATTACCACAAGCCAATTAATATTGTAGACCAAATTTATTTGTAATCTGTACTTTATTGTAGGATTCCACGAAATAAAAAACTTGTCTATTCTAAACGAATTGGGGTCATTTTCTATGAATTTAATTATACGGAAAATTACCCGAATTCATTGTCCGTGAGTGTAAATGAGGGTTAAAAAGGTTTTTGTCACTAGGCCGACGCCACCAAAAACAAGGTAACATAGTAATTTGCTTAGATAATTTATTATTTAGAAATAATAACTCTTCCCCTTACAGATCTACAACACTAGGTAACACCGGGCCAAAGTAGGCACTTATATATTAAAAGCTTCCAAATTCTGAATATTGTCTCTCGTCTCTTTTTAACCTAATACGTAAATGAACATGTTAAAGGCTAGTTAAACCGACCACAGCCATGTTGAAACCTCAGCAGTCAGGGACGCAGCTAATCACACTTGACACGTGTCAGTCCGTCTGTCCGCTCATTCGTCACGCAATCTCCGAACCTACGCTTCACGAGAATTCTTACAAATTAAAAAACAACAATTGGTGCTTTATTAAAATAATCTATAATTTTGTTCATGCTTGTCAGTTTGTATTGCAATGGTATTTAATAAATGAGAATTTGGATTTGGACATCCCTTGATGTTTTGATTCATATGTGATTGTTTATCAATTACTAGATTTTTGCTGCAGCCTCATGAGGCCTTAGAAAATTTGAACTGGTTTTATTTCAATCGAACTAATGACAAAAGTATTGATCGACCAATCAAATGAAGGGATGTTTATAAAATCAACATAATAGCTAAGCTGGTTGACGCCTACTGTCTTTAAAAATGGTTCTCTGTAAGCACCAACCAGTCTAGTCAGTTACGTTGTTTTTACCCAACTGCGGCGAAGCCCAAAGGAGGGTAATGTCTTTGACCTGTATGTATCGTTCCTAAGTCCGCTCGTAACTAACTCAACGGCACAACCGATTTTGATAAATGATACATCATGGGATTCGTCTCGATGGCGCGAGTGTCACTGGGTATGAGGTTCGTTAAAATAAACAAAATGGCGGATTTTATGCCCTTTTCGAGTGCACCGCGGTCAGGTTCTTAGGGTTCCGTAGCCAAAATGGCAAAAACGGAACCCTTATAGTTTCGTCATGTCCGTCCGTCTGTCTGTCTGTCTGTCCGTATGTCACAGGCATTTTACTCAAAAACTACATGATGGATATTGATGAAATTTGGAATATAGGTGTTTTTTATGAGCCGCTACTTAGTTTGGTATATAAATAATTAAAATAAATATTTTTAGGGGGGCACTCCATATGTGTTACAGACAGTAAAAAAAAATTTTTTTAGCAAATATCAACGTGTGGTACATAGTCCGACAGCTCTTTAAAAAACACTATAAGGTTCCTAAGTAATGTTTTTGATTAAGTGAATGTATTTGGAAATAATCGCTCCGAAAGTTGTGTAAATAGTGTCCCCCCCCCTCTATTTTCTAAACTGTGCGTCCGAAAAATATGAAAAAAATCACGAAGGTAACGCTTAATTAATACTTTCAACGAAAATTATTTTCAACAAGATCGAATGTACCATTTTTGAGTTATTGCCGATAAACTGCGCTTCTCAACAAAAGGACGTAATTGCTATGAGGATACGCTCTTTTGTTGTTGTACTTTTTTTACATCGTATTTTTTACCTTATAGTTACGGCTATGGAACCCTACACTGAGCATGGTCCGACATGCTCTTGGCCAGTTTTTTTAGTAAAAATATTTAGTTATTGTAACCTCCCTTTAATTGGTTGAAGTATATGCGATAGTTGTGTAGGTATGAATTTGAAACGGTGGCCTAATATTTGGTTTTTATTAAGGTTGTGGAATACAAGAGCAATATACGCGGTAATCAGATATTTGACACTAAATTTCTGATGAAAAGTTAATAATAGTATAATAGTACATTACACAACTAGGGTGATAAAACAAAGAAAGGCCGAGATCGCAGATGTTTGCGGCCCGAGCTGCAAGCGAGGGACGTAAATATGCGATAGAGGGCTTTCTCTATTATCTCCCGTGTTGTGTACATCATTTTATGTCTACACTTGGCCAGAAAGCGGCTTTTTCCGTACGCACAGCGTGCGTGCATAAAATACATTTTAACATTTTGCCTATAATAGTATTTTATGCAACAGTTGTATAAGAAGGTTCAAAAAATGCGAATTGCGTGAGTTGCGATACGAGCCGCGAATGCGGCGAGTATCGCAAATAGAGACGCAATGAGCGTTTTTTGACTTAATTATACAACGTTGCATACAATACTTTTTCTACGACAGGTTTTAAAATTATAAAATACAAACAAGGCATAACCTGCAAAGAAGGCAAATATGACGTATGACTGTCAGTATGTGTCTATGGTAAACTTTTTATTTTTTAAATGAAGTTGACACGCAGTGAATATATTAAAAATACTTTTATTTTTATGTTGGCATCAATGAATTTAGTTCAGAAAGTTTTGTTTTTCTTAAAAGCCGTAGGATTTTAATTGTTTGTTAAGTTGGTAGTTGTGCATTTTTACCGTAAAGTTAAAATTGAGCGCTTAATCCTTGACCTCAGTTTAACCTAGATTTAGAAGTCTGTGGTTGCTAGCAATAACGTAAAGTGGCTATAACGACACTAGTGCAGTTATGGGGAATAGAGTATAGACTTCTCTGAACTCATATTATATATGTTCTTATATTAGTGTTCGTGACCAAGTAAAAGACAGATAACAGTACAGGAGTAGAAAAAATACTTTTTTTTATGTTGGCATCAATTAATTTAATTCGGAAAGTTTTGTTTTTCTTATGAATCGTAGGAATTTAATTGTTTGTTAAGTTGGTAGTTGTGAATTTTTATCGTGAAGTTAGAAATGAGCGCTTAATCCTTGACCTAAGTTTAACCTAGATTTAGAAGTCTGTGGATGCTAGCAATAACGTAAAGTGACTATAACGACACTAGTGCTGTTATGGGGAATAGAGTATAGACTTCTCTGAACTCATATTATGTATGTTCTTATATTAGTGTTCGTGACCAAGTAAAAGACAGATAACAGTACAGGAGTAGAAAATAGTATTTTATGCAGCAGTTGTATAAGTAGGCTCTAAAAATGCGAATTGCGTGAGTTGCGATACGAGCCGCGAACGCGGCGAGTATCGCAAATAGAGACGCAATGAGCGTTTTTTGACCTAATTATACAACGTTGCATACAATACTTTTTCTACGACTGTACTTTTATCTGTATTTTACTTGGTCACGAACACTAATATAAGAACATACATAATATGAGTTCAGAGAAGTCTATACTCTATTCTCCATAACAGCACTAGTGTCGTTATAGTCACATTACGATACTGCTAGCAGCCACAGACTTCTAATTCTAGGTTAAACTTAGGTCAAGGATTAAGCGCTCAATTCTACTGCTCTTTACGATAAAAATGCACAACTACCAACTTAACAAACAATTAAATTCCTACGATTTTTAAGAAAAACAAAACTTTCCGAATTAAATTCATTGATGCCAACATAAAAAAAGTATTTTTATTATCGTCACTTCGTGTTACTAACGAGCGACTTCTAATTAAAAAAAAAAGTTTACCATAGACACAAGTGTCAGTCAATATGTCATATTTGCATTGTTTGTGAGCTGTTTAATTAGGTATGTATTTTATATTTTAAAACCTAGTCGTAGAAAAAGTATTGTATGCAAAGTTGTATAATTAAGTCAAAAAACGCTCATTGCGCCTCTATTTGCGATACTCGTCGCAACTCACGCAATTCGCATTTTTTGAGCCTTCTTATACAACTGTTGCATAAAATACTATAACAGAAAAATGCTGTTATATATAGGCCAATTATGTGCATTATTAAGTTAGAAATACTTTTCATTTAATAAATTAAAACATTAAGATTTGGACAGTAAGTATGTGGATTATATAGAACACTTTATGTTGTAAACAAAGAGTAAGGGCAGATTAAGAGCGCAGGCAAAATCTAATAAGAAAAATAATAGTAAAAAAAAATTTGGATACTTATCATAATATATCAATATTAATAATAAATTATTATAATGTATAATTATAGGTAATAGTAGCAAAATGAATTCAAATATCAATAGATTTTCAACACCTTTTCTTTCTTACATTCCCATTTACTTAACACCAGGAGTGACTCACTCCGCGATTTCGCCACGTGGCTTCGAGACCCCTGTAGGGGGCCTTAGCCAGCGACCAGAAAGAGAACGCGTTATGCAATAGAGAGCGACGGTCGCATGCGGTGCGTTCCGTCCGGTGGTCTTCGAGACCACCTTCGAGACGTGTCCGAGAGAGACTTCGGTACGTCGCACTGTTACTTATTCTGCGCTAACACCAACAAATAACATATTGCACTATTCTAGAAAAAGAAGTCCCTAAGTTTCCATAAAAAAATAGGTTCTTCTATTGCATTTTTACAAGCTTTTATTTAACTTGCCTTGTTAGTATGAATCCAAAAATAGAACCTAAATTTCGTATACTCGCGTATGTGGTGACAATGCAATAACATAATACCATGGAACCGGTCTGATCATGGAGTCGGAAGATGGCTACAAAATTATATAAATAATACAAGATAAACCCACCGTGTTTGAGCTCATTTGATTGATTTTCGACATGCAGTTTGCGACTATATAAAAGGGTGTAGTTTCAAAAACGCCATTTCGCTGTTATGAGTGTCATGACATATTGGCGAATACTGAGAAGATTCTACCTTACTAGAATTGGCACTTTTGGTTACAAATTACAATGTAGAATCTGTCAAGTTCTACCAAGTAACCAACGCGAATGCCAGTCTAGTGAGGAAGAATCTTTTAAATATTTGTGGCCAGAGAAATTATGTCTTTGAAAATACACCCAAAAAGGGCATTAGCTTTTATCCGCGGCAGGCAAAGCTCGATCCCTAGGAAATGCTTATTAGTTCGACCCTTTTAAGTGGCTAGAATATACTTTCACCTATCTACCCATCAAACGGTAGTGACATAACGCGACGTGAGCCCGTCCCGGAAACGGATTTTGGTGAGAAACCCACGATTCAGCTTCATCTCTTATCTCTCATCTGTCGTTACTCACGACCGCATGGTTGGCATTTTCTTTTGTTTGTTCAGTTTTGTCCTGGAATGCTATAAATCATATGTTAGCTTTTGTTTTTTGGGAACGGGGTGAAATTATTTCCTGAATGGAAGTGGAAGTAGAAACTAGGTTAGTAATGAAAAATACGTGAGATATCAAGTCTACTTTTCTCCATACAAAGCAATTTTTTTATAGTTCGAATTCCGCTATGGTTATTATTATTATTTTTAACCTGTACCGAGTCCTAGTGAATTCTCAGCAACGTAACTGGTTTACTAGATAAAAAAAACATTAAATATCAAAATATGTTTTATTTATTTTTTTATTCAGCATAATAATAATTTCAACATTGGTCGTGGTTGGAATGCAAATTGTAGCTGAAAATGTAAAGTAAAAGCATATAGGGCACGCTCGCGTGATGATGGAGATTATGGCACAAAATAAGAAACATCTGATCTCATTCCGAACAAAACATTGTTACTGAGATGCGTTCCCACATTCCCCCAGTGAGGCGCCGACGAGAGTGTATCGATGTTTAGCGATCGATTCAATAGAGTTGCGCATAGTACGCGTGTTCAATGCTTTACGTTTAGTGCGCCCTAGGTAGTGTGACCTAAATGATACCTAATTATAATGTTATATATTACATACATTGCAATTGTGCGAGATCTAGGGATCAGGGTACCCTCTATAAATTTAAATAATAAATTCAAATACTCCAGCTGAAACGAAAAACATTTAAATTATTTTTAATATTTACTCATTTAGCTGTTCTAAATGAGTAACGTTAAAAAACGGGTTAGGTTTCGGTTATTATTTTTCTGAAATGTCAAGTGTATCTGTTAACTTAATGTTAATTTTACCACAGAAGTCTATAATGAAACCCATTGTCAAAATAGGCAATGTTTCACCACCCGCAAAACTATAAACATTTTATACTTACTTGCAGTCTGTCAAAGCTGAGTATGTTATTCTTGGATTGTTCAAAATATTACGACCGGACACTCCTTTCCAAGGGCTATAACATTTAGGAGTTTGAGCATAGGGTACCTAGCCAAAGTCAAATGATAATACGAATCAAGATTCTCTCATCTTGTCGCTCCTTAATACCAGCCAAACTTACCTAAGGCAAGGCTAACTTAGGCCATATAGACCTATGGTATATCGTTTCGCGAAACATCACCGGAGTTATCGATAATGGCGCATCCCTAGCGGTGCGGCGGCGCTGACACGGATCCCGCGCGGCCGCGCGTGGTGCTATAATCATTGTTATTATGACATTTTTCTGGTGACGCAAGCTGCGGTGACGCTCATAGGGTTAACAAAACGAATTTAGGCAGAAATTGGGAAACCATAGACTATTCAATGACTAGAAACAATTTCTGTAGATCTCAAATCTCACTTCTCAATACTCAAATTGTTTATATTGCGTTAATGTTGATCCAGTATGAATAGCTATCCTAGAAGCTCAAGCATTAAAACCCTTTACTATTAAATAATAGATTGACTACTGTTTGCTTTCGTTCGCGTTCCATTTGAATACTTTTTTGTATAGTTGACAACCCTACGGCGACGCCATCTTGCGGGAAGCTGCGCGCGCGCTTTTTCTGCTATCTAATTGGATATTGGATGGAACATTGTTTGGAGCAAACGCCTCGAATGTAGGTTGGATCGGTAGCTATATTACCTTCTTATTATGTGAGTGGATCACGTCGAGTCTTGAACTTTTTTAATAGAAAACGGTGCATGATTTTGGAAAGCTCTAATTTAACATTTTGCGTTTATTCAGTTTTCGATGCGAATTTATACAATTGAATAGCTAGGGAGAAACAAAACGTGACCTCAGATTATATCTCATAACGAAATCATTATGGGAAAGTTTTGCTCACACCCTTCTTTTACTAAGTTTTATAGGTAGGTACTAACATAGTTTTATTCACCTTCAGTACACAGCACACCCACGTATACATGTAATTAATAGAAAATGCGCTGGTTCGTAATATGGTGCTTATGTGAAGATTTCGCAAAATGCATAGGTATACAAAACAAAGCTTAGAAAAATATAAAATATCATAAGGAGGTGCGTTGCTCTCTATCTCGCTGGGACCGAGCTCTTGGACGTTTACCTTATAGCTATAAGAGGATGGGGGGGGGGGGTTTATACTGTCCCAGTAGTAGCCATCTTGAGTCATTAGGAATAGAAGCGACAGCAGGGTGTCGACTATTGGGCATTAGTGATAGGTACGTCCGACAAAACTTGAACGACTTCACTCGGAAGAAGCGGGCGAGCAACAGATTTAAAGATCAAAGACAGCACAATCTTGAACCACCTAAAGATGAATGATCGATTAATTTTATTTTATTTTTGATTGTATAAGATGACATTGTATGATTCATACAAAATAAACGAGTATGAGTATGAGTATAGGTAACACCCCTGGTGTTGCAGATATCCATGGGCGATGTTGACTGGTTTCGATCAGACAGCTCGTCTGCTCGTTTGCCACTTATAACATGAAAAAAAATTGTGTGTCGAAAACTAGGACTGTAAACTTTCTTTACAACCACCTGTTGCGAAACGTTTAAAAATTATCACAATTTTTAACCCTTGTTCTTAGTAAAACTAACACTGTCATTTTAATTAATTTAAAACTCAAATTATCTTTTTATTGTCAATTATTCTATTGCATATTTTTTAAATAAAATATTCAACAAATGTATTAAATCGTAAATGTCGAGTCATAGTATGTAATTTCAGCTTTGGCAACATTAAGCAGTCAAAACGGTAGCTTTTTAAAAATACCTATCAAAATTGTGATTCTTACCTATTATTCACGGCAACGGCTCGAACTTACTTTTTCTGTTAAACTTTCTATTTTGGATTACACCAGTTAAAATTACAGTCCACTTTTTCAATTCCACCACCATCGAAGATCCAGTTCCTGTATTGTATTACTCAAGGGAGTAGCGGATTTTATTCATGGTCCTTACGAAGCCTCCAAAGTGGAAGAAGACAGAATTGTGAGGTCGGACGGAGCCGAGCTTCTTCATTCAACGGACTTTCTACAGCAAAGCCGTGGCATCCAGATTGTCGTCGGGCACATTCAGCTGCGTGAAGTTACAGTGCTGACACTCATCGTATCCCATTAGCCAGGATATTCAACGGCGGGTGAACAAGGCCAGAACTCACGGAGCGTCCCATTTCAACGGGAAATTCATTCGTAACCAGCAGACAGTTACGTTTTAGCCCATCCAGCACAATCGTATCAAGAAGCAAGCATTCAACGGGCATCCAGACCATTCAGTTGAACCTTCGAAGCACCGAGCAACACACAGAAGACATCAAACAAGGAGAAAGGACACAAATTAGTGAGATCGTTCCTATATTCCTTTATCCACATAGTTCATTTTATTTTGTAGTTGCTTGTCCATCCATTTCATCCGTTGGCTCAACGTAAATTCATTGTTTAGGTGTTTCATAACAGCCTAATATTCATCCCGTAATCATTGTCATACATTCATATTCATTTCATTGCAATCAACTGATCAGTAGCGAGACAATCAATCATATTCATTACAATAATTCACTTAAGTTATCAAATATAACCTCATCTATTGTTTACAATCGCATATTCACTTGGTTATAACACGATTTCACTTGCGATCTATTCAAATCATAATAATTTATATAATACCCATTTCACTAGCTTGATTTAGATTATTTACAATCATTAACACACTGCTAAAACATTAATTTCAACCAATTTTATAACCAAGCACTTGTTTGCTGAAGGGCGCACTGTTAAACATCTGGTGCACAATACCTACTTACATACTGGCCGGTCATATCGGTGCATTGGGCAAATATCAACGCCTAGAAAACAGTAATAGCAAAGTGCATAACTGGACGCTTTAAGGGCGACAACACTAAAAGTTATAAAACGCCATATCCATTCACTTTGTTATTATTTTCAAGATACATATTCATACGCATTGCATACCTTTTTATTAAAAAAAAATCATAATGTCATCAGAGCAAGACTTAAAGAGGTTTATCCATCAACGTTACATCATTAAATGCAGACTTACAGCATTCCAGACATACTTGCAAAGATTACAAATTGAGTCTCATCTTAGCGAGTTACAGCTTACCGAACTTCAGTTACGCTTTGATAGAATGGCATCTGTTTTCGATAAATTTAATTTATTACAGACTGACATAGAAATGCTGTCCGCGACTGTGAGTGGGGAGGCCACCTGCGTTGAGCGTCAGCTTTTCGAGGAGGCCTACTACGCGAGCATGTCGTCTGCGCAAGTTTTAATTCAAAAATATACTGCAAGGCGTAACTCCGGTGTCAGTGAATCTGAGGTAAGGTCTTCATGCACAGTTGTCGAGACACAGAATGCAAACTTGGATGATTCATTACACATTAATGTACCTCGTTTTCACGGTAGTCATAAAAATTGGTTAGCGTTTCGAAATGGCTACCTGTCTCTTATTCATAACAATAACTCCATCACTGCTATTAACAAATTTCCGCTATTTGCGTGCATCACTTGAGGGCAGTGCGGCACGTGCCATACAGGGTTTAGAGCACACTACTGATAATTATTCAATTGCATGGCAGCTACTTTCTGAGAAGTACGACAGTCAAAAAGTGTTACACACTAGCAATGACGATGTTTCATTCAAAGTCGAGCCAATTCACGAGCATTCATGCCAAAAGAAATTTATTCACGACGATAATATTCATTTAAAAAACTCACACTGGCCTAAACATTCAAAGAAGGAATTCAATATTGCTCCGCCTAAAGTGGTAGAACAATCCTTCGTTATTCAAGAGCGAGCTAATAAGTCGTCCTCTAAATATATCCAAAATTCATCGAGTTTTACCAAGCTCGGGCATGTCGTGGCCTATGATTCACATAGGTTCATCAATAAAATGGAAGCCATGCCACTAGGCATCCTTCCTATTCAAGAGCTAGAATGCTGTAACAATTTTCTATATCATAGAGAACAAACAAACTCCTTTCCCGATGCCCTTGACGTGCTTATTTCACACAAACAGTTACCTACAAATTCAAACCCTCCGTTTTTTTATACGTTCCGTGGAGACGGCAATCTCACTTGTGTGCGGGGAAGACTGAGCAACTTCAGCTCCGACTATGACGTCGAACATTCAGTGTTGCTCAGTTCTAGATATAACGTATACATATCTATGCAACCTCAGCATCCTTCGGCTAGTAGCGACAGAGTGCCAGTCAAAACATTCATTTGTGCATTTGTGTGTCTAGCAACTAATGTGGCACACATTCAGTGTGTCATAGGCTTAATTCAAAAAGCTGACATTGCAGCATATCGGTCAGATTCACTGCACGCCGGGGAGAGCTTCAAACTAACACCATATTTCAAGGTACTGTTTGTAAAATTTTCTATACATTTCTCAATCAATCGTTATCAACTGAGTCGCAATATATTCAGGTGTTATTAATTATTAATTTTTCTCGTAGATTTAAATTCAGCAACCATAATTTTTACCATATTTCAGATCAAATTCACATAATATACGATGATAAGCTCTGATCTGCTGATTCAGATTGAGGCAATTTTATATTTCAGGCATCTTACGCCATTTTCAGATCCAAATTATCACGATCCTTTAGCACCCATCCATTTCCACATAGGACGATTCATTAATTCCGTGCTCCATCCACAGATGGCAGCATCCAGCGTACTTAGACTTCGGAATCCCATCAAAATTTTCACTAAAGAATTCATTTTCTGGCTCCAACAGAAAGCAAAGTGGCATACGTCTGCAGGGGAACTCAAGGAGGGTGTTCTCGTTATTGTCAAGGACAAGACTTTGCCACCACTTCTTTGTCAGCTCGGTAGAGTCATCGCTGTCATCTCCGGAACTGACGGCGTAGCGCGCGTTGCGGACATCCGGACGAGGAAAGGCGTCATCCGCAGGGCCTTCAACAATATCTGCCCGCTCCCTGTGGGCAAGGATTGAAAACCAGGACTACAAGGGCGGCAGCATGTTGCGAAACGTTTAAAAATTATCACAATTTTTAACCCTTGTTCTTAGTAAAACTAACACTGTCATTTTAATTAATTTAAAACTCAAATTATCTTTTTATTGTCAATTATTCTATTGCATATTTTTTAAATAAAATATTCAACAAATGTATTAAATCGTAAATGTCGAGTCATAGTATGTAATTTCAGCTTTGGCAACATTAAGCAGTCAAAACGGTAGCTTTTTAAAAATACCTATCAAAATTGTGATTCTTACCTATTATTCACGGCAACGGCTCGAACTTACTTTTTCTGTTAAACTTTCTATTTTGGATTACACCAGTTAAAATTACAGTCCACTTTTTCAATTCCACCACCATCGAAGATCCAGTTCCTGTATTGTATTACTCAAGGGAGTAGCGGATTTTATTCACCACCCTTTCAAATACATTCCACTTTTCTGTCAGTACTATAGTTAAGAACTAGTACGAGTATAGTTAAAACGATAGAATAATACCTACGTTATTACAACTATGCAGTTGCGTTCTAACATCATTCATCACTTTTTATTGTCATCTTCGTTACACGGTCTCGGTTCCTTACCTTACGTCGATATTTAAATGTTAACATGTAATTATTACTATTGTTGTACAATTAGGTAGGTAAGTTTTCCACATGTTCACAGTGCGCGCGTATTGTCAAATTTACATAACTTTGACTGTCACAAGAACAACCGGCGGCACGAGACAAAGGTGATAGACATGAGAATGTGTCATTCTACACGAAGCTACTTAATCATAGTCCTTATTAAACTGTTACTATAGGCATGTTTTTGCTTGCCTGTATATTCACAAATCTATGCATGCGACTCCACAATTTTTCCGATCTCGTAATCGTAACAAAAGTTAAATTAACTTTATTGCGTAGGAAATAAAGTTCAAAATCCAAACCTAAATTAGTAAATAAGCCCTCGATTAATGCCAACGTACACAACTTTATGAAAACCATGAAATCGTTGCACCCAATCACTCATATGGCGTAAACAATAAGGACTAGTTTGCTAAAATAATGTTATGTGGGACTTTTTGCGCACTTTTATAAATATCAGAAAAACCGTGTTTGATGTATCGATCGACCTGTTACGTGTGAAAATGATTGAATTGGGTATTGTGTTTAAGTGACGTTATTCAGAAATGTTGTAGGAGACCAGTTTTAGCTGGTGTGCAGTGGAAAAAACTAGGCCTGTCTCGTTAAGTACTGAGAATATAGCATGGTTGGTAACATACTTAACAACTTCACTGCCAGCTTCCCAATTTTTTATTAAGATAGGCAAATTCTCACCAATTGTTCATGATTGTATTAATTAAAACCTAATCAGAGCTTAGCTACCTTTTGTCAGTCAAATACATATATGTAAATTAAAGATGAAAAATAAAATGCGATTGTTGATAAAAATATAAATATTGATAAAAGTAGTACCCTAGTTCCTACTACTGAACTTTCTGCCTATTTTTTGTCTCCACACACGGAGAGGTGCTCTGTTCGATCCGTATTTTTTATACGACATATCTAACTGTATTTGGAGTTCGTGTGACCGTCTATCTTCTATAAAAAAGTGCGTAGGTAAGCTGAACCTAACAATGCATCCTCATCAAAAATTAATCATCCTTTAGTCAGTAAAAGTTCAAGGTATATTGTATTACACGTCTCACCCGTGTTCTATTATATCAATGGACCCCAGAGAATTGTAACAATACGATGGCCCAAACTGGACGACAATGGATTTGAATATGGTGACCTGCGCCTTATTAACTCATGATGTATGGTGATGTAAGGGCACGGTCAATTTGTGTTAAATGCCACGCTCATAAAGACGAACTATCTCTATTCTGTATATGATTTTGTTTCATGTCGATTCATAATAATTACAATGTACTTACATTTAAACCAAACTAATATTACGAAAGTTACTCTTCACGCTTTAACCCCTTAACCGATTTCGATGAAATTTAGCATGGAGATAGTTTGAGACCCTGGAAAGAACAGGGGTTCCCAATCTTCCCGTGGCGCACTTACAAGTTTAGTACTTCGTCACGGCGCCCTACCTTAGTTCGCTCAAAATAGGTACTGTTGCTTTATAGGTAGGTACCCGCAAATATTTGTGGTTTAAGATAATGATAGAGGATCGAAGGCGCCCCTCTTTACTTTCTACAGCGCACCAGGGCGCCGCGGCGCACACTTTGGGAATCCCTGACATAGGATATTTTTTATCCCTAAAATCTACCCAGAAAGGAAAATGGAGTGGAAGTTTGTATGGAGATTCGATTTCTCATGCAAGGGAAATACAACTTTAATTCTATGCAGATGAAGTTTCGGGCAAAAGCAAGTCATAAAGTCACCGCGCGGGAATGTTCCGTCACTTGCCACTGTTCTTAATTTAGTCGTGTAATACAAATGGGGGGCACTTCGGGCACTCGACTGCTAACGAATTATGGTTAGGTATACGGCTAACTTAACCTATTAATTGCCGACGCTCCAAATTTCTACACTCCCCGCAGTACCGCCGCCTTACAAGCGATGACACGAATTTGCGTCTTCGGCAATGAATGGGTTAAGAACAGTGGCAAGTATAGCGTAACATACCCGTGCGGTGACTGTAGATAAAGACCAATGTAGACTAGACAATTTTATACATAATATACATTTGACATCCTGTTTAAAGTATTTTTTTATGTGTTAACTGGTAAGAGTCGGCGGTGGCATGAAAGGCGAGCAGACGAGCTACCTCATTGAAAGCAGCCTATTAGAAAATTGTTTCCTCCTACGGTATATGTTCGTTTGACAGGCTGCATACTTCTCTCGTTGGTATGTATAGGTAAGTACATCTTAGTTTAATAGCATCTGCACCCCATCTGGGCTTCACACCTCCATATGCTCACGCGCAATACCCCAGTTGCGCATCGCAAATAGTTCATACAAAAAATTGCTCAACGCGCACAAAAGCTTTAATGAGCGCAATTCGGGCGATTGCGACCAAAATGGCTGTATTAGCAGGCCTATTGTGCCCGGTCACACCCAATTTCACTGGCAGCGTGGGAGGCTAATGGGCATAATGAGGTGATAAACTTAGTCTACTTATATGTAGGATATAGGGCATCATTGACCCAGGTAAGCTATTAAGTAAACCCTTAACCTTAGAGCTATCGCATCGTCGTGTGCACAGATGTAGTTTTTATTCGGTTGAGGAATTTTGTCAGTATAAATGTGACCAAAGAAAGTAGGTAGTAACTAGAAAATGAATTATTATTAAATGATTAATTATTTAGAATAGATCGACATGGTAGTTTTGTATCTGTCGCACCCAACAGGTTTCATTAGCCATTTGGTTAACTGCCTAGAAATTTCACTAAACTATGACCCGCCAGCAGGTCGACGAAGCCCTGCTAAAGGCTAGGCAGCTAACCAAATAGCTTAATTAAGGTAGTTGACGGCGACATATCCACAATAAACAACCATGGAACATGTTTTCAACGAGAAAGCGTTTTGTACGGTAAAGTAATTTCATGGTGACCCTGCCAAAAACGCATCTTAAGCGGGAAAATGTATCAACGTGGGAATCAATGGAAAAGGGAAAATAAACCATAGGTATATATATACCTTACCTACATATGGTGTATGAAAACATGCCTCAAGTTACTGCATGGACTGGTTCCTAAGCCCTTCGAATATCTTCGGTTACAATATTTCCGATTCCGACTCTAGTACAAACTAAGACGCTGTTAAGTAACTATTAGTAAACCTTATCCCATTGTAATAAGGTTTACAAATAGGCAGTTAAGTGTGGCTTCGATTGTACAGATCGCGATGACTTCGTCTTATTACATAAGTAAGCAAAATTGTTGATTGTCATATTGTCTCAAACAAAAGACTTGATCAGACACTAAACAATAAGTATAACTCTTATGCCTTTGAAACATAGTTGTTGACTGTTTTATGAATGGCAAACTACGGTTGTATGTAAGTAGATTATTTATAGCCGTTTTGTTGAATGGGACGGGAGGTTCTCACGGTGTTTTGTCTTATGGTCAGTGTAATTGAAATTTTAGGTGGGTCCACTGGTTCGCTCGAGAAATGTTGGATTGTATGATATAAAGCTATCTAGATAAAGTCCATTTAGTCAGGTACCTGATGTGTCTTGTTGCATTAAGCTAAAGAAAATATCTAGAAACTAACTATCATCTGCTGAGGCGACGCATTACAAGGAGGCGCAGAAGTTCTATAAAATATAATAGTATACTGGAGGTAGTGTTTTTAGAGGTCTAAAGAGCCCAAACCGCTCTGCCTATATTAAAATAGTTTGATGTGCCGTATTACATTGCGTATGTCCTTAACATGCTGCATGTTCATATAAATAAATGTCACACTGAGTTTATTTTTCTCCTATATTTTATCAATAATTCCTTATTTATCAATAAAAAGTTTGTAATTTTTTTTAAGTACGAATAGAAAGAGCAGCCGCAATGGCCGCAGTAGGTAATTACTATTTTGGCTCCCATCAATACGGAACATCGGCATAATGACGCAATCGATCACCCATGACGTAAGAATCGATGCGTCGATTCACATCAGCCCGATCGATAGACAATGCGGGTCAGAGTACACCGAACAAATTAATCCTACGGACAGATGTGGGCAGAAAGCAATTAAAAACAATTATCACGCGGGTAATTGATATGGTATTAGGTAACCCTATGGCCGAGATTGTAGTGTCCCACCCTACATTTCTTTTTTTTAAGTAAGTATGGAAAAATAGACATCATGTTTGTCTTTTTCTATTTTTTTAGGGTTCATTACCCAAAGGGTGCCAACGGAACCCGATTATTTACTAAGCCTCCGCTGTCTGTCCGTGAGTCACAGGGCTCTAGCTTTGGAACCGTAATAGCACAGATTATATGTAATAGGTAGAGACTTGAAATAAAAAGTTAAAAATAAAAGGGGGTCCCTATACAAGAAACGTGTTTTTTGCGTCTTTTTGCTTGATTTTAATAATGGAGCTGAGCTTTATTCATATAATGGGTCTCCATACAATAGGGTGTCCCTTATTTTGCGAAAATCCGAACTGAATAACGCATACCCTTCTAATTATGTTTGTTATGTGCTAAAATGCCCCGAAACCAAAAATCAGCTCATTCTGTGAACGGGAATCCGTGCCGACTTCATCCTAACTTTCTCATACTAACCGGTAAATATAAATTTAACATTTTTAGGGTTCCGTATTTATAATAATGCGTGATGCTCTCTGATTCACTGTATATTTCCTGATTTTGGTAGGTAGCGTTTGCATTTGAATTTTTTCTCGCAGTCGGTGTGCAAAGCAGTACCTATGTGTCACAAGGTAGCAAAATTATTTTCACCACGGGCGTTAACACTTGAATCCCTCACTACGCTCCGGATTATACTTTGGAATCCCTCGCTACGCTCGGGATTCTATTGTACAATCCTTCGCTTCGTTCAGGATTCAATATACCGTCGACCGTAGGCTGAATTACGGTAAGGGACATTGTTTTGCCTGTCCCTTACCGTAATTCAGGCTACGGTCGACGATACGCCCTCGCCGTAAATACATCATTTTGCTCCCATGTGACACAATCTACTATTTATGGTGTTTTTTTCTCGACGGTGGCACGGAATCCTTCGTGTGCGAACCCGACTCGCACTTGGCAGATTTTTTGTAATTGCACATCATCATCGGCTTAATTTCAGTCCACGACTAGTTATAGGAATATTTTGCAAATTCTACACTACTGCTCGTTCTAGAGCTCTCTACCTGCTTTTGGGCAATCCACACTCACAAAAAACAGAAGGAAGACGATGCGCGTGTGCGTATTGTTGCGCGTATTGAACTCATTCTTATAAATCCTGTAACTTATGAGCCTCGATAATATGACATAACATTTGACATTTTGAAATAAAAACATACCGCTTATCTGCTTGATAATGAGATTAATGAGGCCATCAAGATTTTTAATTGTATCTTCATAGCCAGAAAAACATTGCAAGGGTCGTATTGACAAATATTAAGGATTATCTCGCACCTTCTGCCTAAAAACGATACATTATCAAACACTATGCAAAGTGTTTTCATGCCCATCTCACCTTCGTCTATAGATAGATACATATTCATACTAATTTCATTATATTTCGCCCCGTTTCATCTTCGATCTTGAACACTATTGAAAAATGATACCCACCATATTTGGTCGGTATTACTGTCATGCAATAAGGCGAGTTGCAATTATCGTGAATAGTAGCGACGGACAATGGCGGTCAGTCGGAGTTAGAATTGTTTTGCTCGCTATTTCGTACTTCATTACATTACTCTTTCAATGGCATTGTTCACTTATGGAGATCGTTGATGTAATTATGTTAGAGGATTTTTAATTTGACCGCTATGGATGTCTTGGATTGGGTAACGATTACATCCTGATGGATGTCACAATCACAATATTGTTAAACCTACCTTTTGCGATATGCTAAGAGGTATTGTGTTAATTTGAATTGGCGTCTAAAATCAGCTTTGACGACAGAACAAGAGGATCTATTGTTATAATAGGTCGTTTTAGTAAATTGTGAAAGATGGACCTCTGATATTTGGGCATTTTTATTTTAAAATGTACGGTTAGGCGAAACTTAAGCTATTTTCAAATACCGTCTAACCGGTCTAACCTGTCAGTCCGTAACGAAATGTATGGAGTTTGACACTAATCGACAGTTCTGTAACGATCTGTTAACTGTTAGTTAAGAACGCACTTTAAATAAAAAAACCCATTTATGGCTTTAATTTGTATGAAATTAAAGATAAATATATTTTGTTATTATTTATTTTATTCGTCTAACATCGAACTCTTTAAAGTTTAAACAAATAACAACATCTGACTACTTACATCTAGTTTGACACAACATCGACTAGAATTCTAAAAAAAAGTAATAAATCACAGTAAACAATGGACTAGAACATTCATATCTGTTTCTAGATACTTTGGCACCTTAAACATTTTACTAATTTGACGTTGGCTGTACATCATCAAAATGTTGGCTGTACAGTCTGACCCAGATTCATTTATCTATACCTATTATAGATAACTCTTTACACCTTTCCTCTCCTCCTTTCCCCCTTTTCTCCCTCCGTAGATTGTATATGGACGAAGAAGTCAAACAGCTCCAACTGTCCATGGGCTCCGCTTTAATAATATTTCAATTCATACAACCCCCCCCCCCGGTTAAAAATTAAAATATCCTGGGGCTTCCTGGGGTTTCATGTGTTCAATCGTTAAGTTCGTTCGGTAGTCTATATGAAGTAGAAGGTGTGCGGCTGCAGCTCGAGCTGCGCCATCTTGGCGAGCAGGCGCAGCAGGCGGCGCTGCGGGCGCGCGGCGGCGGGCTGCTGCGCGCGCACGCACTCCGGCCGCAGCGCGCGGCACGCGGCCACACGCTCTGCCACGTGAGCCGGCATCTACGGGAAACACCGCAATACACTATAGTAACATTGGGGATTTTGACTAATGTTGAATTTTACAACATAATATAGTCACATGGATTGGAAAATACTAAATTATCATAACACAGAAGAAATAAACAAAAAATATAAAGTTATCAGAACACAAAGTTTAAAAAAAAAACGATATTATCGTCTTAAAGAAAAAAAGTCAATTTAGGAATGCATAAATAACACTGAAAAAATTAATGTATGACAACTATGTGCTTAAACGCACTTTTTCGTGCTCAAAATGGCAAAATGCTATTTTTTTCATACAGACTTAGTACAGCGAGGACAAGAGATGACGTCACAGGGTGCGTCCGCTTTGTACGGGCCGTTTTCAACGCACGTTCGGCTACTTTTGATTGCAATTTGTGGCTGGTATAGTAATCCAAGTGTAGTATAGGTATATATTTGTATCTCATAAATAGTAGAATCCATTTACATCAGTTACAAAATTTAGGACACAAGCCTATTATCTAAGCCTTAGATAATAAGGCTTCATGTTAAACATAAACAAATGTATGTGAGCGTCCTGAGTGCACGCTGCACAAAAGCCATAGATGCTGCCCGCCGCGCCAGACGCGACGCTGGACTCCATGTCTGCAATGTTTATCCAGGGTGAACAAAACGTATGTGCCCTGACGGGGAATTTAGCTTAATTCCACAAGTAAGAATAATTATATTCACAAATTTGCATGTAGCAGATCCTTGTAGTGTTAAAACGTGGATGGATTGTAATAATAATAATGGAATCCACCCTGTTCCATTCTAAATCGAATTGAAATCCAGTTTGTATCGTACGTTTTATGCATTTTTCTACTCCTGTACTGTTATCTGTCTTTTACTTGGTCACGAACACTAATATAAGAACATACATAATATGAGTTCAGAGAAGTCTATACTCTATTCCCCATAACAGCACTAGTGTCGTTATAGTCACTTTACGTTATTGCTAGCAGCCACAGACTTCTAAATCTAGGTTAAACTTAGGTCAAGGATTAATCGCTCAATTTTAACTTTACGGTAAAAATGCACAACTACCAACTTAACAAACAATTAAATTCCTACGGTTTTTAAGAAAAACAAAACTTTCCGAACTAAATTCAATGATGCCAACATAAAAAAAGTATTTTTAATTTAAGTATATTTTAAATTTTAAAAAAAGTTTACCATAGACACATACTGTCAGTCAAACGTCATATTTGCCTTGTTTCCAGGTTATGATTAATTTTGTATTTTATAATTTAAAACCTCGTCGTAGAAAAAGTATTGTATGCAACGTTGTATAATTAAGTCAAAAAACGCTCATTGCGTCTCTATTTGCGATACTCGCCGCATTCGCGGCTCGTATCGCAACTCATGCAATTCGCATTTTTTGAACCCACTTATACAACTGTTGCATAAAATACTAATACAGTAGAAATTCTTTTTCTAGAGCGAATTCACTTAGCTGTGGACCTGACGAACAATACTCATTGTCTGCGTTGTTAACTGTGGCCACCACTACACTTCGAAATGTAAGGCATTATAAGTGTAAATAACTTTTACACTAAATTAGTCTTTAAGTCAAACGAATTAAGGTTTACACTTAAACAAAGAGAATACATTGTTCGTCTTTCTAAGCATCGATACGTACTTCACTGCTCTTTTACTTACGAAGTGACCAACATCTGTGTTCTCTTTGTTTAAGAGTAAACCTTATTTTGTTTGACTTAAAGACTAATTTAGTGTAAAAGTTATGTGCACCATAATGCCTTACATTTCGAAATGGAAGTTGTGGCCACAGTTAACAATGCAGATAATGAGTATTGTTCGTCAGGTACAAAGCTAAGTGAATTCGCTCTAGAAAAAGAATTTCTACTGTACCTCTTCGAGTTTCTTACGCCGGTTCTACTGGGGGCTGAGGTTTCACCTTGGAACCGGTGTTGAATAATTTTACTAATACGCATAAATTGAAGAATAAAGAAGTTTAACTTTGAATTATGTATGTGATTGTGACTTAAATATCATAGCGCCGTTAAAGTCCGCCGGTAAGTAATAGAAGGTTTATGCTTTCTTGCCCGGTCTAATCAACGGCTACATAATATAGAACTAAAGAAAAGTGGAAAAAATAGAACTCACATTGAACAGCGGTGAATGCAGAATGGGCGTCCAGAGAGGCAGCAGCTTGTTGAGTACGGTGGAGTTGCACTCCAATAGGGACTCCAGCAGGCCGAGGAAGTGCAGGTTCACAGTTTCCGCCAACTGCAATAGATATGAGCCTTATATGTTGGTAATAAGGTACACATTGAAGCACGAACCTAAGTTCTGTTATGTGATTAATATTGGACCTTTGCTCACGTAACGGCAATTTCTCAAGATTGGTACTTCACAAAACTGTAATTTGCCAAAGGCGCAAAATCGCTAAGCGGCCATGTCTCAAAACGAATGTGGCCTTAAGATACAGTATTAACACATATTGCCTGATGGAGCATTTGCTTTTTGGTGTTATGCGAAAATTTATGTCTCTGTTCAACCGCTATAGCCAAACCCAAACACATGATCTGTGTTGAATGAATGAGTGAATTTGTGACAAATGAATGAGTTCCGCAGTTGAAAAAAACCACGTATCTGATACTTACTCCAGGTAAAAACGCAATAAGTGTAATTGAAGTTCGTATGCATCTTTGAAGTTTTTCTCTACGAAAACCTAAGTTACGAGTTTTTTTCAAACTAGTGACGATACCAGAGATAAACGAGATACAAACCACTTTAGACTGCACGGTGACTTGCAGTATGCTCGGCACCAGCTTGCACCAGAAGTCCAGCAGTATGCAGACGGTGGTGTGGTTCGCCTCGCCGCTGGGCGTACTCCCGGCAGCCAGCTCTTCAAGGTACAGAGTCCAGAGATGGCAGAGTATGAACGCGTGGAAGAGTGCGTTCATTCGCTGAGGCGCGGGCTTCGTTTGCTCCACGTATGAGGACATTATTGTCTGCGAAATAGTACATTACACAAGGGTGGTAAAGAAAGGCCGAGATCGCAGAAGTTTGCGGCCCGAGCTGCCAGCGAGGGACGTAAATATAAATATGCGATCGAGGGCTTTCTTTATTACCTCCCGTGTTGAGTACATCATTACCTCCCGTGTTGAGTACATCATTTTATGTCTACACTTGGCCAGAAAGCGACTTTTTCCGCATGCGCAGCGTGCGGAACAAGTCACTTTATGGCCAGGTGTGGCATAAAGGAATTTTCACACCTCCTATTCAGAAAACAGTATTTTGCTCCCTCATAAGATGGATCAAAGTAGTACTTTTCTGTTCAAGGACAACAGGGTATTTTTAGTTTGAACCCACTTAGAATATGCCATACCATAGGCACCTTTATTCGTATATTAGGCACACAGAGGGCGGTATAATAAGGAATGGCCCAGATCACAAGAGTTTGCCATAAATATAATATGGAAGTGGTATTTTCGTCCCGGCCGTAAAAAATAATAATCGTTTTATAAAATAATAATGGCCTATAAATTTAACAATCAAACATTTCATTTTTAATAATAATGTGTGATGCTCTTTAATTAACTAAATATTTCGTTATTTTGGTAGGTAGCGTTTATATTTGAATTTTCCTCATAGTCGGTGTGAAAAGCAGTATGTGTCACAAGGTAGCAAAATTATTTTCACCACGGGCGTTAAAACTTGAATCCCTCACTACGCTTCGGATTATACTTTAGAACCCCTCGCTACGCTCGGGATTCTATTGTACAATCCATTGTGTGGTATATTGAACGCAGCTTAGGCGTTCACCTCTCTCTTTCCCACTTTGATGATCCCTTTCTTTCATATTAGCGATTGTCACACGTGTACAGCTCGGGTTCAAATAAATCCTAATTAATTAATTATAGGAGTTTAATTGAGATACCACAATTGGCGACGACAACCAGAACCCAAAGTGCAAAGTGAAATATAAATTGAGCAACCACATATTACAAATACAGTACATCCGTGAATCGCCGATCGGCCGATCAGTGAAGTGAAGTTAGCCACTGAACATCATCGACGCCATTTCGCACAGGCGACTGCACACTACTTCATGCTTGTTTACGAGGATGTACACATCCATAAGTTGAGGTTATGTCAGATTCTGATAAAATTGAATATTCTAGTGCCAAAGAAGATGACACCGAGGAGGTTTTAGAGCACATAAAGGATAAAATAACATTAATAAAATCGGGAAAAAGAACTTATATTTACAAGTGTTCAAAGCAAGAACTACACGAATTATTGAAGGCTGAAAACATCAGTTTCTCAACAGACACAAACTTAGATGGATTAAGAAAACTCCTAAGTGATTTTTATAAAGCTAAATCAACAACGGAGACATCCCAACAAGTACAGCTAAAACAAAAAACTTCAAAAATGTCATGGTGTGGAGAAATGAAGCAATTTGATGGAGACAACTGGGAGGTATTTGAACAACAACTTGAATGTTTTATTGTAATTAACGACATTGAGGACAGAAAAAAGGTACCCCTGCTACTAACAAAGTTATCTCCAAAAGTGTTTGAAACATTAACCTATCTATGTTCACCACTTAAACCAGCCAAGTCAACCTTTGAAGATTTGTGTAAAATACTCAAAACTAAATATGTAAAACTGTTATCGACGGCAGTGGAAAGGGCAGAGTTTCGTAAAAGAAACCAATTACCTAATGAGAAAACTGAAGATTATTTATTGGAATTACGAAAATTGGCTGGAAAGTGCCAGTTTAAAGATCCAGATGATCAAATAAAGGAGAAGTTCATGGAAGGAGTGTCCTCAAAAGTCATCAAGTATGAACTAATGAAAAGCGAAGTGGAATTGTCATTGGAGAAATGTCTGCAAGTGAGTAGATCGGTAGAAGCAGCCCTACTACATACAAATGGATCAAATGAAAGGATTGAACAAATATTCTACAATCGACAGAAACCAAGAAGCACAGGTATGTTGCCAAAGCATAAGCAAAACTATTCTAAGAGTAATCAGAAAGTCATAGAATGTTTTTGCTGCGGCAAGAATAATCATGTCAAAGCCGAGTGCCGCTTAATAAGAAAATATTGCAGCGAATGTGGCCAACAAGGGCATATCTATAGAATGTGCAATAAACGCCAGATCAAGGTGTTGGAAGAAGGAACAGGAGATGCGGAAAGTGCAATAAAAAATTTGTTTGAAGAGGACTGCTTGGAGACATACAGCGTGGGTGTAAGTAGAATACCACCCCATTATATTAACGTACAGGTCTGTGGGCATATGCTAGCATTTGAATTGGACACCGGCTCCGATGTAACGGTTATGTCAATCAATGATAAAAATACATACTTTAACACTGTTAAAATACAGGACTGTAATGTGTTATTTAAAAATTTTGACCAAAGTATAACAAAACCAATAGGTATTTTAACAAATTTGTCAGTGAATTTCAATGGGGTGACTAAGAAACTAAATGTTTTTGTAGTAAAAAATAATGCCCCTAGAGTTATTGGGCGAGATTGGTTGAATGAGTTGAAGCTGTGGCCTCCAATTGTAAACACTAGTCTTAATATTGGAACTAATGTAATACACAATGTTTCAGATACACAACAACTTGTAAAGACCCAGTTCGCAGAGGTATTCAGTCCAGGTTGGGGAAACTTCAAGGGAGAAGCCATAACATTGAAACTGAAACCAGAGGCTCAACCCAGATGTTTACCAGTCAGGCGAGTACCTTTCGCACTCAAAGAAAAGGTAAATAACGAAATTTCTAGATTATTAAGTAATGGCCGAATAACTCCAGTAGTGCAAAGTGAGTGGGGAACTCCCGTAGTACCCATACTGAAACCTGACGGTTCGGTTAGATTGTGTGGTGACTATAAATTAACAGTCAACCCATGTCTTGAGATTGACCACTTTCCATTACCCCATGTGGATGATATTTTGAATACCCTTAAAAATGGCGAATATTACTGCGAACTGGATTTAAAAGAAGCCTACCTGCAGGCACCCCTTAGTCCTGGAAGCAAAAATTGTACCACCATTGTCACTGAAGCAGGTACGTTCATGTACAACTACTTGCCATACGGCGTCAGTTCAGGACCAGGGTCCTTTCAGCGTTTAATGACAAAAAAACTGGTTAATATAGAAAACACAATAGTATTTATAGATAACATTTATATTAAGGGTAAAAGTTTGCCAGATACTTATGAAACTTTATGTAAAGTCTTGAAAAAACTGAATGAAAGTGAATTTAAATTGAAACCAGAAAAATGTAAATTATTCACAACTAGTCTAGATGTTTTTGGATTCCGTGTAAACAAAAAAGGTATTAGTGTGATACAATCCAACATTGAACCCTTGTTAAATGCAAAAACACCCACCAATTTAACATTACTAAAATCATTTTTGGGTAAAATTAACTATTATGCACGTTTCTTGAAGGATATGGCTACAGTATTGACACCACTGTATGATTGCACAAAAATAAACAAATTTAATTGGACACCTGAATGTGACAAAGCTTTTGCAATTATTAAGAAAAAGTTGGCATCTGTTGGTAATTTAAAACATTATGATCCCGAATTGCCACTGATATTAACATGTGATGCATCAGATACAGGGCTCGGGGCAGTGCTGTCAAATAGAGATAAAAATGGTGTAATAAAACCGATTGCTTTTGCTAGTAAAAAATTAAGTGAAGTTGAGCAAAGATATGCGACGATTGATAAGGAAGCAATGGCAGTGATTTTTGGAATTACTAAATTTTACAACTACATATATGGACGTTATTTTGAACTAGAGACAGATAATGCAGCATTAGTGCGAATTTTTGGTCCGACAAAAAGCATTCCAAAAATGGCTGCCAAAAGGTTGCAACACTATGCCATTTTCCTCTCTGCATTCAATTATAAGGTTAGACATATTAAGTCGTCTAAAAATCCAGCCGATTTTCTGTCCAGAACGGTGGAAAAAAAGAGTGAAGAAATAAAAATTCACTCGCTATGTGCTAATGGAAACATCAGTGCAGTCTGTTACACGAACAATTCGGAAATGGAAACCTTAAATTGGAAGACAATTCAAGTAGAGTCGCAAAAAGATGTAATTTTTTCTAAAACAATCAGACATTTAACAGATGGCTGGCCAAGCAAAACGGAAGTAGATAAAGAAATATTACCGTTTTATAACAGGAGAAACGAATTAACTTTAGATAGAGGTTGCATATTTTGGGGTTATCGAGTATTGGTACCACAGGCAGTAAGGGAAGCGGTTTTGACAGAATTGCATAAAAGTCATTTCGGAATTGTTCGAATGAAAGAAATTGCACGATCATACTTTTGGTGGCCTAATTTAGATTTAGAGATAGATAAAATAACTAAAGAATGTATTATATGCTTGCAAAATAGCAAAACTCCCACACAAACACAGAAACCTTGGCCTGTACCCCCATCACCGTGGTATAGGATACACGCTGACTTTCTGGGCCCATTCTACAACAAAATGTTTTTAGTGATAGTGGATAGCTACACAAAATGGCCCGAGGTATATGAAATGCCAACTATTACAAGTAATCGTACTATAGACATTTTTGAAAGCTTAAAGTCACGATTCGGCTACCCTGTTCATTTAGTTACGGATAATGGTCGCTCGTTTACTAGTGAAGAATTTCAAAAATTTTGTAAATTAAATGATATAAAGCACACGATGACTCCTCCATATCACCCAGCAACAAATGGTGCAGCGGAGAGATTCGTGGAAACATTTAAGTCAGCACTAACTAAGATAAGAGAAAGTGGCTATAGCTTAGGCTCAGCTATCAATCTATTCCTATTGGATTATAGAAGCACCCCCCAGCGTACCACTGGTGTGTCACCAGCTCGGTTAATGTTAGGCAGGGAGATAAGGAACAGGTTCAGCTTATTGCGACCACCGCCCATATCCGATGTAGTGAGGGAGAAGGTGGAGAAAAGAGATCAAGGAAATAGAGAAACTAAATTTGAATTGGGACAGAAAGTCATGGTAAAGGATTATAGGAAGGGTAGCAGGCCATGGGTTCAGGGTTTAATTATAGGCAACTCCATACCTGGAGTCAGCTATATCATTGAGGTGGATGGCTTACAGTGGAAACGACATGTGAACCAAATGTTACCTTGTTCACAGTCATTGGAAATAACATAAGTTAGTATAAAAAAAAAAAAATGTATAATTTCATTAAATATGTATGTAGCATGTTTATTAGCTTAGTAGTAGTAGCATGAAATAAGTGGGGGAGAGTGTGGTATATTGAACGCAGCTTAGGCGTTCACCTCTCTCTTTCCCACTTTGATGATCCCTTTCTTTCATATTAGCGATTGTCACACGTGTACAGCTCGGGTTCAAATAAATCCTAATTAATTAATTATAGGAGTTTAATTGAGATACCACACATTGCTTCGTTCAGGGTTCAATATACGCCCTCGCCGTAAATACATCATTTTGCTCCCTTGTGACACAATCTACAATAAGTCACCTGTATGTGGTCAGTGATGTGGCAGTTGGCGTCCTGCGGCACGGGCTGCTGCAGCGGCTGCGGCTCGGAGCCGGCGCCGCCGCACGCGTTGCACAGCGCTCCCATCACCAGCCACGATACTAGTCTCACGCGAGTGATGCACTCACTCACTTCACGGGATCTGTCACCAAAAATAAAGGGCCTTACGTATATTGCATGCACTCGATATCTGACAACACCATGATGTAATCATATGAAATGCAAGTGCCCAAATGTGTTTTTGATGTTTATTACCCAGGTAGTGCAGTGGTGGTGAGCCAGGGTAGTACATGGCGGCCCTGCGCGCAGGCTTTGCCACCCCTTTCCGCTGCTAACTCGAGCGCCACGTACTGCGCGATGCCGCCCTTCACTATTGCGCCTAGCGTGTCCTCGTTCAGGCATATTAGGTTGCGGTTCACTATCGACTTGGAGACAGAGCCCTGTTCACAAAGAATCACATTTCATTTCAAAGCACACTTCATTTCCCCTCGTTCCCTCATTTATCGTTATCGTTATCACATTTTTACACTAGACTAAAATCGTAGGTAATTCAAGAAACTAAATAATTTTGTAGAATGTATTATTTAGGAAATCTGGTATACGGGAAATCTGATAAAAAAAAATCTTTTTCTTTAACTGCGAACCAACCCGAAAGAGGTCCATTACGGAAGGTCGGCAGTCCAGCTTCTTAAATATTTCCTTGTCAAGCGCCAATTTTCCCTGTCCATTCCCTGATGTTACGGAGCTGAGACATCTTGCGTCTACCCAATTTACGCTTACCAGTTACTTCCCATCATGATATAGGCACGAGGGCTTATTTAAATCATAAGTGGCCTAAATGACGCGGAATATTAGTAATCGTCTCTCAGACACTGTCAATGGGTGGATTATGGGAGTCGCTAATAAAATTGCCATAAATTCTCAGCTGACCTTGATCTTGTTGAGCAGATGCGGGTCCTGCAGCAGCTCGATCATGTCGGGCAGGTGCGGGCGCATGCAGTCGACGGCGCCGGAGCCCAGGTCCCGCGCCTCGGTGCCGCTGCTCAGCGTGAGCAGGTCTCCTGTATTCAGCGCCGGCGGGAGCACTAGCGTGCAGTTGTGACCTGGTATTCAGTTCACGTTAGTGTCCGACCGAAACTTACTTTCACGGCCAAAACCGAAACCGAATTTCGGCTTTGAGTTTGTTTTAGCCGAAACCAGAACCGAAACCGAAACTTCCATATAAGGTCATTTTTGCGTGGGAGGAAAAAAATTACAACCATAATCAGTCAGTCTTCATTTTTAAATAACATATTAATCATTCAGTGTCTGATATTTAGAGTAATCATTATAAATATTACAACTTCTTATTTCAAATAAATTATGTGCTATTTGAAATAAAGACTCCGATCGCTTTCAATTCAGTTTCTGTTTCGGCTGTAGTTTGGCCTGATGGATGCCGAAAGCAAAACTAAGCCGAAACCCGTTTTTTTGCCTAAACTAGGCCGAAACCGAAATTTCGGTCGGACTCTAGTTCACTTATATGTTTTGTGACTAACCAAATTTTTTTACAATAAATCGTCGAAAATTAAAACCTTTGCAGATTTAAACCAAAATTACACCGCTTAGCTTCGAAAGAAATAATTTCACACATAGTTTTGAAGCTAGTACCTCTTTATCAATAGTGGAGTACTTTAGCACTACTAACATGTCTCCTTACAACACAAATTGTAGCAAGGTTCTCGTCCAGAACGGTGGTCTTGGTACCCAGCGCCTATACCAACTCGAGGCGCTAGCACGCATCACACTAACAGCTAGAGATCTTTGCTACTTAGTTCTGAAGCAAGTACCTCGATATCAATAGTGGAGTACTTTAGCTCTAATATCTTACCTTGCAGCACGAACTGTATCAGTATGAAGAGGTTCTCATCCGGGATGGTGGTCTTGGTCCGCAGGGCCTGCACCAGCTCGAACACGAGCACTCGACACACCAGCAGCTTGTCGCGGTCGCGACTGAACACCCGCACGCACACCGCGCTAAGTTCTGAGATTATGGACAGCTTCACTACGTAGTTTTGAATTGAGTAGCTGATGATCTTGGAGATTGGCTCGAGGATGCTCTGTGTAAGAATTTTTGGATTAAGTGCATGGTGTTGGTTGGTATTGATATAGGCAGCACATTTTTTTATTAGATCTTGCCCTTCAGGTTAGTTTCATCAAAAGTTGCAGAATAGTAAAACAGAAGACTTCATATAACAGGAAATTTTGGCTTTTCTTTCTGGAGGACACGTACAGACTAAAGCAGTGGCGTGACGTTTATAGAAAGCGATTCTCACCGGCTTGCCTAATATCAGGCATTAGAGCAACTTATTTCACTGCTTAAGGAAAATGTAAGCCAGATCTACTCTGACTTGTTGGAGGGTTTTCTACCACGCTACTGAACTACAGATTTGTGTACGGTAGCACCGGTATCTATCTGTGGGCCTAGTGAAAAAAGGGTACAAGTCGCATTTAACCTAGGAGCAAAAGAGCTTAAGTCATGCAATAGAGTTATGACCTTTTGCTCTTGGTAAAGAAGTGACTTGTACCCCTTTTAACTAGAGCCACAGCGATTGTCACCTTGTTTTGGTTAGCGGTGGGGATCCGCAGCACGGCAGCAGCGGCGCGTAGCAACGGACCGGGCTCGTCCAGGGCTGGCAGCTGTAACACGATGCTGCGGAACAACGCCTCGAGCTGGCTCAGCAGCGCGCAACAAGCCGTGTTCGGCCCGAGGACTTCAGGAGCCAGGCAGGATAGGTATAGGCAGATGTTCGACGCGATCACTGATATTTGCTGCAAACGATATATATAAACGATATATTTGCTTTGTTGGTTTTCTATTTAAGTATGTATATATCTATATAAGTATGTATATCGTCGTCTAGTACCCATTACAAGCATTGCTTAGTCTGGGACTAACTCGATTTGTGTAAGATTGTCGGCCTCCCTGATATTGAGATAGAACGGTTCCATTTTTAAAGCAGCTGTCTAGGAATCCTAGTTATGAGGATAAAACCTCGATAATAACTTCTCATTTCATACATAGCAATGGCGATTTGTTAAGTTATGAGTATTTGAGTTTACTAATAGCTATACAGTTACTTACTTCAATAGGTAGAGTCTTCTTAGAGTTTAAGTGCTCGACCACGAGCTGCAACGGTCCGCAAGGATACAACTCGTTGAAGTCCACAAACGCTTGGGCGATGCTCTTGAAAAACATCAGCCGCTGTTTCTCTAATAGATAAAAAATAATGCCGTCAATAAAACGATTTGGCAAGCGGGAGCCAAAACGGCAAAATATTTTAGCTATATTCTGCTGATCTCAGGTCAAATAGAATAAGACATCTTTATGAAAGGTGCACATTGGTTACCAGGACTCCGGAGGAGGAATATTTGTAGGAACACGTTGTTAGGTGCCAGCTGATGCAGCACACAGCGCAGGAACTGGTGTGCGACGAAGACGGCACTACCCGGCAATCGAGTGTTCGTCTCTGTCTGCCAAGCGTAGTTGCCAAGCTGCACGACCCTGCGAATGATGTTGCGGTTTCATGTCTACTCAATCTGCGTTTGAAGCGAACAACACCCAAGCAACATCTTGATGCATGAAAATTATTAGGCAAGATTGACGTCCGATGTTATATTAAGCGTTGTCACAGCAAGATTTTCAAACAGATAAGGGGCCATCCATAAATTACGTCATCGATTTTTGCCGATTTTGGACCCCCCCCCCCCCCCCCCCTACAATCATCCTATCGTCCTATTGTCGCCCCCTTCTACGTATATTACCATCATCCGCTGGCCAGACCCCCCCCTAATTTCAAATGACGTAATTTATGAATGGCCCCTAAGCGTCGTTCTGACATTGTTGGCCCATAGTGTTCCGGCATGGAATTCTACAAATGTCTTATTATTTTATTTACCTGCTGACATTATGTAGTAGTGACGGCAACATGGCGGCAGCAGCACATGGCTCACGGTGGACGAATGTAGCCAATATAATAACGCACAGCCCCAACTCTTCATCACTGTACTGCTCTACGGCCGTACCGCATTCAGCGCCTGGCATAATAAAACAATAAATGCAACAGGGTATTTTCCTGGCTGATCAAATCGGTTACTTCTTATTGAAGTGTCAAAACGCTCAGAGAATATGAAGTTTCTGTAAAAAAAGTATTACGTTATGACGTCATTTTCGTCAGTGGCCAAATCATGTCCTTATTTTAAGTTTTTGATCTTTTAAAAATCGTTTAAAGTGCTAAATAGGTGAAGTTTACTTAATTTTTGCAAGTAGATTTAAAAGCTAGCGTGAAATGAATTTGTATTGACTTCAGGCAAGTAACCTATTAGTTTCTCGAGAACTCCATAGTACATAAGTATGTGATTTCAGTTCATGTGAAAGCGGAAAGAATCCCACAAGATTGACTAAAGGTTTGGTGAAGATCTTGTGAGTTCACTGGATGTGGAAGGCTGATCACGATGGAATTCTTACTGAAGACCTGAGTCCACCAATTGGTCTTCTGGCTGATGATGAAGACTTACATCGGTAGCAAAGCGTGGTGTCTGGACGCGGCGCAATGCCAGCGTGTGCGGCGCGGCGGCCCGCGCGGGTCTCGTCTTCCCACCAACCGCCACTGCCACCGTCACATGCGCTCTCTGTTTACAACCAACAATCAGAATAAGAGGTTCAAAAAATTCGACTTGGAAATAAATATAACGCTTTCCTGTACACATCAGTGATCTTTAAGAAGGGTAAGGGTCAAATAGTTCCTATACATCTCTGAATGACTGTTGGTATCATGGCCATCTAAGCAATCGCGGTGAGCCTTGTCGCCCCTCCCTCTCTTGTGTGCTCAACGCCTCCGCATCCTTGCAGCAGAACTGCTGGTTGGATGAGTCACCGGAACGGAACGGGTATAAACGGTCAAATAGTAGTAGTCAAGAACCCTATTATACACAAAGTTCAAAGTTTATATTGACAAGGTCCACTTTCAAGTCTCCAGTTCCAAGTAAGCAATCAAGAAAAGAAACCTACCTGTACTGAGAGGTCGCGCCGATGGTGGTTGTGGTGCGGGCGGTGGAGTAGGCGGCGACCCGACCTGGGCGGCCTGCCGGGCCAAGCGACGAGGGGACGTTCCTCGGGATCGACTAGAGGGAGTATTTTTGTTATTTGCGTACGAAGAAATTAGGTGACGAATAAATTATGATGCATTTTGATTAACCATATATTTGATTATTTTGGTAGGTAGCGTTTTATTCGAATTTTCCTCATAGTTGGTGTGAAAAGCGGTATGTGTCACAAGGCAGCAAAATTATTTTCACCACGGGCGTTAACACTTGAATCCCTCACTACGCTCCGGATTTTACTTGAGAATCCCTCGCTTAGTTCAAGATTCAGTGTACGCCCTCGCCGTAAATAAATCATTTTGCTCCCTTGTGACAAAATCTACTATTGTTTGCGGCTTAGAGATTTCTGGCCCTTAGGTACGTGGCTTCTTGGTTTAGGTCAATCCGGTCTGCATATAGGAGTAATAACAGAGAAGGATCTGCGTAAGCTTCGAGCCAAAAACTGGCGAAGAACTGGGTCCGATCCTGCGCAGTTTTTCGCCAGTTTTTGGCAGTTTTTACCATGCTTTCGTTATAGAGGACAATATTATTTCTGGTTAGAGAGATACGTACGTGGCACACTCAGATGAGAGGTTCTTGGTGAGGTCCTGCGGCCGCGACGTAGGCGTCGGTGTGGGCTCGTGCTCAGACTTGCTAGAATCCGTCTTGTCGGTAGAATCATCTAGAAGGTAAAACAGACGAACGGATGAATAAGGAGAACCACAGCTAAAATGTTATATTTATTATGTGGATATTAGAAAATTCGATGCAAATTTTATTTCGTCTGCTACTGTATGTGCAAGGACCAAGTTTTAATCAGGCTAGGTTAAGCACATCTGAAAAATACATGCAGAATAGAAGCTAAAGAGCTATTTCGCTGGCTCGATATTACAGGGTTCTATGTTACATTTTTAGGATAGCTAAAATTCGACTTTGCGTCACTTTGACATTGTTCAAATTTCAATGCGTGAAAAGGGAAACATAGAACTCTGTATATTGAGCCTGCAATTTGGAATACCAAATGGGAACTAACCTGAACATATTTACCATGAAAGAACACGCGAGTGGAAACGAGTAGCATGCATTTTTTTGGTCCGTCAGTGAAATACTACGTAATAGGTAAAGGAAAAATTAAAATACCTGGCAGAGTAAGAGCTTCTCTCACACGGTCCACCAACGCGTTGAATACTGGATACTGGTCCTTATTAGGCTTCGGACCTATAGGCAGCAATCTGGAACAAAACCCAATAATCAAAATTCCATAGGCTTCTAGTCGCATCACTACTGTGTAAATCTCCAATTCTGTTCCATTTCTTTGCGATGTGGTGGAGCTTTCAATGGCATTACCATTTTACTTAATAATTTGGGCTTTTTAACCAACTTAAAATATCAGGTTCTCAGTTTGTCCCGAAGAGTACTCGAAAATGGCTCATCCGGTTTAGAAAAGTATTTTATTGTTTGATACATCTTGTGTACACCTTATAGTTGGTGCCATTACAAGCAGGTCAGGATTAGTTCAATCTCGTCAGCAGAAAATCTCGATCTCTGTAATCTCGGTCGAGACCTGGCACGAGATCGAAAGGTTGACGCGTATGAATTATTTTGCGTTCCAGGCCAGGCCAGGCCAGGCCAGGTTCGTGTTATCCAGGCAGTGCTACTATGTGAGCGTTTTCCAAAAAAAATACCGGGGTAGCTACTTTCTCAAAATATGGACTTTTGAGGTTTTTCTGGCTCAGAATCGTTAGTACATTCGAACCTTATACGTAAAAAAAAGTGTCCCAAAATTTGTATGTCTGTATTTTTGTCTTTCCACTACGTCACGTTCATACAAACATTATGCAAAATGGTGACGTAATGGAAAAAAAAATTGGGACACTTTTTTTACGTATAAGGTTCGAAAGTACTAACGATTCTGAGCCAAAAAAACCTCACAAGTCCATATTTTGAGAAAGTAGCTACCCCGGTATTTTTTTGGAAAACGCTCATGTGCGTCCGGGTTTAACCGACGGTATGAGCGCAGTGGCGTAAAAGAATCGCCTGATTCCCACAATTAACATACCCACAATTAAGATATTTGTATTTTTCAAAGATCAAGGACGCAACTGAAAAATCTGAAAAATGTATCTAGTAATAAGGAAGGTTATTCCTATCATCAGAAAAAAATCAAGCATATCTAATATTTTCATCCATTCCCAATTATGTATTTATAAAATTTTTGCCTTAATTTTTTTGTAAGTCGCTCGGCGCTTGTCAAAAAAAGTTAGTATAACTGAATTCGTAGGTAATTTTAGTCAAAATTACTCATTTTTAACTACTTCGTCAAATCTCGGTCAGGATTTCGAACTACCCAGTCCCGAATGAGATTTTTGCACGAGATCTCAATTTACCAGTCAGGATCTGATAATGGGATTTTGGAGAAATCGAGAGAACTTTTCAAATATTATACAGGGTGATTGATAATTCGACCTATACTTTGAAAGGGGTTATACTAGAGCTCATTTGCAATAAATTTAGCTCAGTAAACTAGGGGTCTAAATTTGATGGTTATCAAGTTATTTGAGTTTTACGTTTTTTTAGAAAAAGCCCGCTTTTCGGACTAAAAATGATAATTATGAAAAAAGTACTTCCATTTGGCTGGTATAAACTTTGTTTTCTAAAAGCCAATGAACCAATGACTACTTCAAATAAAAATTTGTGTCAACATTTCAGAATTATCTTAGAAATAAACGGTCATGAAAACCAAAGTCATAATTTTTTTTTTCGATTTTGTTACAACTGATGAGAATTACTTGAAAAAAATGTACGGCACTTGATGTAAAAACTACAGAAATAAGTTCCTCAATTAATAAGCTTTCCAAAAAAGTACAAATGTTGGCAACTTTTTCAAAAATCTTGAAAATAATAATAATAATTCCAGAGCAGGTAGCGGTTTCGCAAAAGGCGTACCTGGCCCGGAGCCGCGTTGTTTGTGTCACCTTTATTTTTCTGAGGGCTTCAATTGACCTGCCTCGGTATCTTATCTTACCTTATTAGGGGTGAGATCAGGGTAGATTGCGTTCAGGCATGTTCGTGACTAACCGAGGTTTAATTATCTTCATTCAGTAAGTGATCAATTATCTGCCTTCGTCTTTCCAATTCAGACGTATCGTTGTTAACTTATTTATTTTACAAATGAAATGAATTATTGTTTATCAAAACAAAGAATAATAGCATGAACCTCGTATAATCCAACGAACTAACCGAGGCTAAATTATCTTCATTCAATAAGTAATCAATCAATTACTGTCAACCGTCTTTCCAATTGGACGTATCGTTGTTAACTAATTATTTTACAAATCATTAACTAACTAACCGAGGCTTAATTATTTTTTTCAGTAATGAGGTGACCAATTAGTTAATTATTGAAAGTAATAATGATACCTAATGACTGACAGAAATAAGCATACCGGACCTGAAGCCAGTCTGCTTACTTTGTGTTTCTTCATGCAGAAAGCACGATATTAATTTATTTACATCAAATGCTTGTTGGTAGGAATAAGATTGCAAAAGCAGTAAAATAACCAGTTTCTAAATAAAATTTTATTTTAAAATAATTAAATTATTACTAAACACAAAAAGAAGCACGCAGGGTAATGTTTCGCCATACGATAAATAAATAATTAAAATAAATTACAATTACAACTACAAATCTTGTTCGAATTGCCTGCCTCGGTTGCGAATGCAAGCACGAAGTCTTGTACGTACTTCACTGACTGTAACCCGCGTCGACAGACTTTCTTTAATAGTTTGGGCAGCTGCTACAATTTTTTCTCGTAAATCTTCTACATCACGAATTGGCCTGTCGTAGACTAATGCCTTCATGTGACCCCAAATGTAGAAGTCGCATGGAGTTAAGTCGGGACTTCTCGCTGGCCAAGGGATCGGACCACCTCGACCAATCCATTTTTCTGGATAATTCACATCCAACCAATGTCGCACACGCAGATAATAGTGAGCTGGGCAGCCATCGTGTTGATACACCATGGCTATCCTTCTGGCAAGCAGCACATCCTCCAGCAGCATAGGTAGTTCGTCCCTCAAAAAGTTCTCGTACGCGTCACCGGTTAATCGTGCCGGCAGAAAGAATGGCCCGATCAAATTGTCGTGCACAATACCCATCCAGACATTTAGTGAGAATCTGTGCTGGTGAGCTCCTTCTCTGGACCTCCGTGGGTTTTGATGTTTGGGGGCCCAAAAATGCAGATTGTGGTAGTTAGTTATTCCGTCGCGGTCGAAGTTGGACTCATCTGTCCACAAAATGTTCTTCAGGTACTCCGGGTCTTCGATGTCAGCATTCAACAAAAATCTGCAGAAATCCATTCTTCTTGCAGGATCTCCCTCCTCGATAGCGTGTACTGGAGTGTAGTGGTATGGATACTGCCGTGCTGAATGTAATGTGAACCAAACCTTCCACTGAGTTATCCCAAGCTGGTTAGCCACAATCCTTGTTGATGTAGTGCCATCCGCGCGGAAACACTCCAGGATTTGTTCCTCTTCAACCGGATCATGGACTGGAGGTCTTCCAGCATCAGCTTGACGACGTTGAACCGATCCAGTTTCTCGAATACGTCGATACGTCGCACCAAACACACTTACATCAGGTAAACGGCGGTTGGGGAAGCGTCGTTGATATTCTCTGCGAGCCGCAGCGGAGCCGCCATCACAAAACCCGTAACAGTACAGGATATCCGCGTATTCTTCATTTTGATAAGCAGCCATTTTTTTTAAGAAATTAGTACGTCCGAGTTGGAAAGAAGGTCAAAAGTAATTGATTGATCACTTACTGAATGAAGATAATTAAACCTCGGTTAGTCACGAACATGCCCGAACACGAACCGAACGCAATGTACCCAGATCTCACCCCTAATTAGATAAGATAAGATACCGAGGCAGGTCAATTGAAGCTCTTAGAAAAATAAAGGTGACACAAACAACGCGGCTCCGGGCCAGGTACGCCTTTTGCGAAACCGCTACCTGCTCTGGAATTATTATTATTATTTTCAAGATTTTGAAAAAGTTGACAACATTTGTACTTTTTTGGAAAGCTTATTAATTGAGGAACTTATTTCTGTAGTTTTTACATCAAGTGCCGTACATTTTTTTCAAGTAATTCTCATCAGTTGTAACAAAATCGAAAAAAAAAATTATGACTTTGGTTTTTATGACCGTTTATTTCTAAGATAATTCTGAAATTTTGACACAGATTTTTATTTGAAGTAGTCATTGGTTCATTGGCTTTTAGAAAACAAAGTTTATACCAGCCAAATGGAAGTACTTTTTTCATAATTATCACTTTTAGTCCGAAAGGCGGGTTTTTTCTAAAAAAACGTAAAACTTAAATAACTTGATAACTATCAAATTTAGACCCCTAGTTTACTGGGCTAAATTTATTGCAAATGAGCTCTAGTATAACCCCCTTCAAGGTATAGGTCGAATTATCAATCACCCTGTAGACATACATTTGCTATTTGGTATTTATGATAGTAACTCTTGCATTTGTTGCTCAATAAATAGGTTAGTATAAACTAGGTTATTTAAAAAAAAATTAATGGTTTATTTGTTATGTATAAGGCACTTACCTCTCAGGAGGGGGGATGTGGAAGGGCTGGTGCGGTTGGTGATGCAGAGGCGAGGGCGCGCTCCACGCGAGCTCCATTTTCGACAGCGGCGACTCCGGGGACGCGTACGGGCAGTTCAGAGCTTTCACTATCCATTCGACAACAACAATCAACAGTTAATCTTTTAAGTAAAAATAAAAAAACCGGTCAAGTGCCAGTCGGACTCGCTCACCGAGGGTTCCATACAAACTCGTAAGTAGATACGTGAATAGTTCAACAAAAACTGTATGGCCGTTAGCTTAGTAGGAGCAAATAAGTATGTGTACAATTTTTGAAAATTTCTAAAAAACGATGCAATTTAGCAAAACCGTTTTATTTTTCCTGTAATATTTAGGATGATATTAATAATTGGTAATTATTACAGATTTTTCTATTCAGTAACTTCGAAGATAATAGGGGGGGAATGGTATTTTTTTTAACGTTTTTGGTCATAAATCAAAAAGTACAAAATTAAGAAAAAAAACAAAAATGGTTTTGGAATCTACAAATTAAGCCCTTTCATTTGATATCCCACTCGATATAATAGCTCTACTTTTCTTTTTCCACATCCCATTTCGGACCCCTTTAAAAAAAAGTAAAAAAGGTATAAGATTTTTTTTTCTATCCAATAGGCTCGAGTCAGCGACTTTTAACACTATTCCAAGTTTCAAGTCGATAACATCAGTAGATCCTGAGATATCTTGCTGTGACAGACGGACAGACAGACAGAGTCGCACCATAAGGGTTCCTTTTTTACCATTTTGGTACGGAACCCTAAAAATCAAACCATTGCAGATAGCGGTATAAAATTTCAATCGCATGTACTTTAAAGGAGCATTTCTGGAATTTATATCATACTCCATTTAACTCACGTATATCGTAGAGGCTGGTAGTGAATAACTTACCTGGGCTCTTCCCACGATGCGGCGGCCAGGCGGCGAAATTCCCGTCGCCGTTGGACGACGGCGCCGTGTCTGGAGATGTGCTGCTACCCACTAACGTGAAAACATACAGTTGCGTCACGATTCAACATGTCTCACTTTATAGTAAAAGACGTATATGCGCTCAGATGTGTTTGCTTTAGTATCTACATCTTGACTATACCAGGAGTAGCTCACTTCGCGATTTCGCCGCGCGGCCCCGGGCGCGTGAGGCCCCCGCGAGGGGGCATTAGCCAGCGACTAAAAAGAGCACACGTTAGCACGCGTTGTGCGATAGAAAGCCGTCCGGTGGTCGGACCCGACCGACAGTTTTCTTAGAGAGAGACTTCTGTATGCAATACTATTACTTATTTTGACAGCTCTTCAGTCCAGCTCAAGTGGCAAAACTAGAACATTTTAGATTTGTTGCAACAGCATTTTCAAATATATAACTAAAATGTTCAACACTTCGTACCCTTGGTCAAATAACGACGCAAGTGACTTTACGTCTAAAGTTTTTTTATTGCTTAAAAGTCATACAAATCATACGAACTACATGATACACACAGATCCTGAAAAGTTGTCACTTTGCAGATGCGTCGTTATTTGACCAAGGGTACGACTTATGATTAGTCTTACCAATAATCCTTTTCTGTTTGCCAAGAATTTTAGCTCGCGGGGAGGTTTGTGGGCCATGCAGCTGGTCGGGCCAAATCTCTACCGACTGTCCACTCATAGGAGTAGATTTCCTGAAAATACAATATATTGTAACTTTGCCTTGGGGTTTATGTTTTTGTATCAAGCATTATCAAACTATTTTAGCAATTCAATATAGCATTGAAGAGTAGTCCATTGTATATCTGATTACTTAATAAATCTACTCACAAATTTGAAGAATCACTCCCAATCGAAACTGAAGAGCTAGTAGATAGATGATTTGTGGAGCGAGATCCCAATTGTGCCTGACAATAAAGAACAAACTTTATTTAAGAGACAGCAAGACGCAAAGCCAAAATATAAAAATAATTACTTAAGCCATTATGTCCGTCATTTGTATTTTCTTAGAGAAACCCTGAAACCCTCCGGGAAGCACAATATAATAGCCGCGATTTTACTTCTTACAAAAGGTCCACCGCGCGGCTTGTATGTGTGCGCGCCACGAACGAACGCACTACAAGCAAAGTTTTACGAATGCGTAAGAATGCTCCAGTACGAATCGCTCCGCCTACGCATCGTCCTTGAATAAGTATTGTTATGCCGCAATGGTAGGAAGCTGCTAGTTTACAAACGATTGATTCGCTTCGTTTCGATTGTACAAATAGAACTATATACTTACAATCTTGCTAAGTGGAGGATGTGACGTAGTGGCGACAACAGTCTCTATCTTCGGCGGTGGATCTTCATAATGAGATGGCTCGTCAAAGGACCCCTATAAATTTATAAATTGGTTTAAATTCCTTATGTAGAGATGTGCCATTCCCGGGAATATTCCCCGTTTGTATGGGGAATATTCCCACCGCGGGAATATTCCCCATACAAGTGGGGAATATTCCCGGAAATGGCACATCTCTACTTATGACACAATGTCAAAGAAGAAGCGGGACCTAAGTACAATACCATTAATCCTTCAATTTTTTCTAAAGGAATGTGTAAGTGCAAATAAATAAGAAAAGTTACCGGTGCAGTGCTTCCGTGCACAGTGGTGTCGACGTCACTGGTTTCAGGAATGGCAATCAGTTCGCTCTCAGACGACTCGTGTTCGAGGCTCCACTGCTGATACCTGTCATGTAAGCACAAGGTGAGATAGCGGGATGAGCATAAAACAGCCAAATGCTGATTTCAATATCATGATAGCGCCTTTAATAGACATACAGCTGAATAGAAAAGCAATAAAAATAATAGGGTATTTGACAACAATCAGAATATATTTATTTAAATAAAGCACCCTGTTGAGCATGACTTCACAAGTCAGTATCGTGTCAGTATTGCATACTAAACTGCATTTTCTGAGCGTTTTGACACTTTATAAAAAGAAGTTGATTTGAATTTGAACTGTCATCAAATAGCCTATTTCGCTCTAGCAAAAAAAATAAGCGTCACTTATTTTCGCGCTTTCGAAGATTTTTAAATGACCGGAAACTAAAAATAAGAAGTTGATGTGACAGCTGTGAAAAATTTCATACGCACTCTCTAAGCGTTTTGGCAGCTCATAAAAAGTAACTGATTTGTTCCTCAAGCAAGTACCGGATTAGAACGCGCTCTAAGGGATCTAAAGGTGCCAACTTTTAAATACAGAATTAGTACATTACACAACTAGGGTGGTAATACAAAGAAAGGCCGAGATCGCAGATGTTTGTGGCCCGAGCTGCAAGCGAGGGACATAAATATGCGATCGAGGGCTTTCTTTATTACCTCCCGTGTTGTGTACATAATTTTATGTCTACACTTGGCCAGAAAGCGGTTTTTTCCGTAAGCGCAGCGCGCGGAAAAAGCCATTTTATGGCCAGGTGTGGCATAATAGTACATTACACAACTAAGGTGGTAAAACAAAGCGATCGCATATACGGCTGCAGCTCGGGCCGCAAACATCTGCGATCTCGGCCTTTCTTTATTACCTCCCGCGTCGTGTACATGATTTTATGTTTACACTTGGCCAGAAAGCGGCTTTTTCCGTACGCGTAGCGGCAGGCCAGGTGCCAGGTGCGGCATAGAAATGTATACTGAATGCATGACAAAATTCGAGTAATTCGTGTGTGTACTGACTTGTTAGCAGGCTGCTCCCAGTGTGTGGGCATGGCATCTGCGGGCTTGGGTTTGCGCTCGAGCGGCGCGGGGCTAGCCGTCGCGCGCTCCGGCGCGGCGCACGACTTCAACGACGGTTGACTGAGCTCTGAAAACATAACTTAAATCTAACCACGATCACGAGTGACTCACTCCGTGATTTCTCCGCGTGGAAACTTTTAACCAGCGATCAAAAAGAGCACGCGTTAGTACGCGTTATGCGATAGAGAAAGATCGGATATCGGTGCATTCCATTTAGTGGTGCAGACACGAACGACATCGACAGTTTTGTTAGAGATCTAGATGCTTCTGTACATAGTACTAATACTTATTCTGTGCCACGGTACAATAATACAACATGTGTTCTTACCAAGAGAACTTGCCTACGTCACCATTGTTTAAATGATGCGGTTTAGATTATCAATATTATCACGTGATACACGGATATCACGCTCCGTATCACGAATTTATTGACGCGTATAGTAGTGAATCCGAATGTTTTGAAATCTGCGATACATATTGTCAATACCAGTATCATGGTAATATTCACCGGGACAGTCGAACGAATAACTCGCTGCGACGTCGCCCCTGTATGACGGCACTAGACTTGGCATTATACTGATTACCTTTTTGTAGCAGCGAGATTTATTTGTGTTTTCTTTTTCTACTGTGTACCTTTTTGTGCTGTCATAAACAAATGTTTTTTTCTTTCTAAACCACACCAATACTTCAATATGCTTATGACGTAGTCAAGTTCACGCGGCGTCATCAACTTGCACGGGAACATACATGGTTTTATTGTACCATGGGTCAAACATTTCTGTGGTAGTCACATGGAAATATTTAAGGAAAGAGTAATAATGACCTCTAGCGGCGTGCGGCGGCATCACAATCATGGGCGGGATGCGCTTGCACACGTGGTACTGCGCCTCAACGGTGTTGAGCACGATGCGCACCAACGCCTGCACCTGTGTGCACAGCGTGCCGCTGCCGTAGTGGTACTGAAAAGCATTCACTGCTATTACAAAATTGTTCACTGCATTTCCTACGAAAAATGGAATTCTAAGAAAAATCTTGACAGCGTAAAGATTTTTTTTAAAGCCTGATAAACTTGCAAGCCTTACTGGCTGTTGCAAAAATCGGACCCGGTGGGGGCCGTGGCGTTCCCTGGGGTCGAACCAGGTCGCTGGCCGGAACACCTTGAGTGGATCGGACTAGATGGGAGCCGGGGGCGCCTGGGGTCGAACCAGGTCGCTAGTCCCGGTCCACCTTGAGGGTCGGACTAGGTGGGGGCCAAAGCGCCTGGGGTCGAACCGGGACGCTCGGCTAGGGCCACCTTGAAGTTACGCTGATTGCTCAAAGTGAGCAGCGGACCAGCGGGAAGGTTGAAGCGAATCAACCTGTCCTTATGCGAGTTAGAGATTCGAACGAATGGGAGAGCGTAAAGTACGATTTCTATGGCAAGTGCTGTATTAAAGTACTGTGCAAAAAGAAAACTATGAAGTAGTCGTTAAATTATGATATAAGAGTATGATATTGTTTGACTGTTTTGAAAAAAATATACCTCCCCGAGTTTCTTACGCCGGTTTTTCTCGGGGTAGAGGTTTCACACTGGAACCGGTGTTAAATCTTGACATTCATAGGTGCATTTTAATATGCCTAAATTGAAGAATAAAGAACTTTGACTTTTCGTACGATTCGGGAATGAAGTTGCGAGTAATTCTAGTTGTACATATGTAAATGTACCCGAATTCAAAGATTCACACATGCATGCATGTGTTATAAATCCAAGGTAAAAATACGAAGTGTAGCGCTATACTTATATTTGCTGGCTCATTATAATGTCCAAATTACAGCAGCATAGTTTAAGTAAAACGGGTTCACTTTTACATAGGCCATCAGACCATCGCTTGAGTATACATACCTTGTACAACACGACGGATAGAGCCATGAGCCAGTGGCGTCTCACGTGCGGCTCTAAGGCGTGCAAGGAATGTGTGACCACGGCCCCGGTCATCGATGTGGGTGCCGTGACGCCGGCGCTCGACCCAGGGCTGCTACAAAACTGTGGAACAATTGCGTGGCTCAAGAAAAGTTTAGCAAATAAAAATACGTCTGCGGTTTATTAATGAAACATTTAAAAATCTGCAATCAGTGAAAAATAATTAAAGTGCCGTCTCACCTTTCTTCCTATTTGACGTAGGCAAGGAATCATTGTTCAAGGAAATTTCAACCTTTAGTCTTTAAAATCACGGTTAAAATAACTTTGAAGACTTGGTAGTGTTTAGAAGACGTCCTATTGAATTCGATAGACTCTATCGTTAAGTAGGACAGGTGAGCGGCGGTTATCTAATAACGTCGTAGAAACATCAGTATCTAGATGCTAAGTAAAACTGACCTGCAGCAACATCAAGGTGGGCTCAGCAATGCTAGCGCCCATCAAGTGGTTTTGATCCAACACTTGAGGTAGGTTCGCTATAAAAGCGTTGAAGATTGACGATTGTCTGGACACGGGGAAAAATTACTTAAAACTATTATGAATACAGAAAAAATTAAGTTTAAATAATTTGGTGGAATGCAATCGATGCCCCCCTCCGTAGCAAGCACAGATAATTAAATTCAAATAGTTGAGTTTATTGCTTAAAAGGGATTCATTCATTAGAAAGGTACTAAGGTATACCTTAATGTATGTGGCGAGATGTGGAAACATTTATCGACACAGTTGTATCCCAGAAGCAGAAATAAATGTCTCAGCACTACCTCTTGAGTCTTCAACGACTGTTTGTCTTCATTAGGATGTGCTTGGTCCGACCTAAAACCATTATTATATTGTTAGTATGCGAAAAAAAGCTAAACAAATCAATAGGTCTTAATAATTACAATGGACCCAGAAAGGAGGTTAAACATGCTTCTTTGTGAATATTACCGGGATAGGAACTGCATAAGGAGGAAAACCAGCAGGTTAGTAGTTTCCCTGTCGGCTTCTTCCAAATCTATCGCTTTTGGCATCACGGTCATAATCTCCTCAGTAGAACGCCCTGACAACGTATGGAGGCCTTCTGTAAATTAAACCATACACCAGAATTTTAGAAAATAAGTACGTAATGATGGTATTACTCACACCGGCGGTTCATTCCCATTTCCTTGAGTTACTACTCTCAACAACGCGCCGGTTCTCTAGAACCTTTCTAGCGCGTACAATACGGATCTGGAACGAACTTCCTGCTAATATTTTCGCGCTACAATATAGGACTTTTTAAAAAGGGTGTCATCAAATTTCTTCGAGACCGGCCACGCATTGGCAATGCATCTAGTGTTACAAATGTATATAGGCGGCGGTGACCACTTACCATCAAACCAGTCTAAGGCAATAAAAAAACGTATTGTGGTGTATAATATTGCAGTCATACAAAAGACGTGTAAATATCGTATTACCATGGTTATTAGCGCGTTGAGGAGCCGGGATAGAAGCAGGAGCGGTAAGGAGTTGACCGAGGCCAAACCGCGATGTCTTCCGCTTCAGAAGTGGCGCAGAATACTGCCGTGAGTATACTTTCTCACGTTCTAAAATAATGACAACATATTTATTGTACAAATAGGTTACTAATTTATATCAAGAGCCACTTGGGTAAATAACCATATTTTTTGTTAAAAAAACCCGACCGCGGTGCACTAAAGTGCATAAGATCCGCCATTTTTTTCGAACTTCATACCCAGTGACACTCGCACCATTATGACCAATCTAATGATGTATCATTTCTCAAAATCGGATGTGCCGTTGAGTAGTTACGAGCGGACATAGGAACGGACATACATACTTACATACATACAGGTCAAACACATAACCCTCCTTTGGGCTTCGCCGCAGTCGGGTAAATAGTAACATTAGCAGCATAAATATCAATACAGGCGAAGAGCTTAGGAAAGATGGCTCGCTTGTAACGCCACTTGGTGTCGAAAGCGCTGAGTATGTTCACAGCGGAGGCTCTAAGTGCCTCATGAGCGCGTTACACCTTCTTTTAAGATTTTCAACGCTCTTACAATTTCGGATTTGTACTGGAACCACTCCGAGCTCGTGTCGGTGCTCACTAGTTCTGTATTTCTGCTCTGAGGGACTCAAAGCTGACTTTTTTTTTTTTTTTTTTTTTGAAACTGACGAACTCGCAGCCCCTCCTGGGCGTAGCGATTTTCGGACCGGGTGGTTGGCCGTGGCGTTCCCTGGGGTCGAACCAGGTCGCTAGCCAGACCACCCTGAGTTGGTCGGACTGGGTGGGAGCCGGGAGTGCCTGGGGTCGAACCAGGTCACTTAGTCCGGTCCACCTCGATATGATCGGGCTAGGTGGGGGCTTCACGCCTGGAGTCGAACCAGGTCGTTTGGCCAGGGCCACCTTGACTTTACGCTGATTGCTCAGAGTGAGCAACGGACCAGCGGGAAGGATGACTCGGGTCATCCTGTCAAAGCTGACTAACAAACCTAACCTAACCTAAAATAAGGAGTGTGTTTAATGAAAAGGCTGGGCAGTTAACCAAATGGCTAACTAAACCAGTTGGCGGCGACATACACACCAAGTTGCCTGTCCGGCTGCGGCGGCATGGTCGCGGGCGCTGAGATGGTCCGCTTGTAGGGCCACTTGGTGCCGAAGGAGGCGCTGAGTGTGTTTACAGCGGAAACGCTGAGCGCCTCTTGCGCGCGGCGCACTTTGTACTGGAACCACTCCGAGCTTGTGTCGGTGCTCACTAGTTCTGTGGAAAAAAAATAAATTAGTTTAACTAACAGTATGCGCCCTCATACTTACCTTTATAAATAAAAATAAAACGACAAAAACCAAAACTTACCGAAAATAAAACACCAAAACAGCTACCTCCTAAAATTAAAATAATCAAAAATGAACATCTAACAAACAAAAACGTAATGTTAATGTTTGAAACAATGAATTTAAAATAGGGAATGTATGGTTAGGCGAAACTTAAGTTACTTTAAAATACCGTCTAACCTATCAGTTTGTGGCGAAACTATGCCGTTTGATACTAATAGTCAATTTTGTGACGACCACCACTACCCGTTTGTTAATGGTACATCTTTAAATGAAAATGCACGTGTATAGCCCCATTCACAGTTCCACTTCCGCTTGAGAAATATGGCAGTAATGTCAGGAGTGGCTCACTCAGCGACTTCCCCGCGCGGCCTTGAGGCCCCCGCGAGGGGGCATTAGCCAGCGACCAGAAAGACCACGCGTTATGCGGTAGAGAGAGACGGTCGGATCCGGTGCGTTCCGTCCGGTGGTCGGACCCGAACGACAGTTTTGTTAGAGAGAGACTACTGTACGTAGTACTATTACTTATTCTGTGGTAATATTTACAATGGGGCATGCGATCTGTCTTATTTTCTACGGAAACCTAGTTAGAGAGGCACGTAAAGGAAGAGTCCTCATGTGTTATGTGTCTTACCTCTCAAGTTATTGACATCCATGTTCTTATTGGAGTTGATTTGCGCTTCGAGAAAGAGTGCTTCGAAGCGATTGAGGAAGAATTGCCAAGTCAATATGTTGCGGTCGCTCAACGTGTTGTGGAGCTGGTACACGCACTGTAGAACCATCGCCCGGTCCACTATCACCAGGTCAAATTGCGTCTCCAGACAGTACACTAGCAACTATAACACAATGGTAAACGAATTATTATTATTTCCAACTGGGTACAGCATTCAAAGTAAAAACACTGGTATTCAAAACAAAAACAATAGATGTGACATACAACAACAAAATGGGCAAAGTGCCCTGCCCGACCAAGTAAGTTCAGAGAAAAAAAATTACCAATGTGCGAGTCAGATTCGCACACGAACGGTTTCATACCACCGTCGAGCAAAAAACACGTTTCTTACCATGGACCCTCCCTCCTTTAATAAAAAAAAATTTAGCGATAATAGAACAACACATTCTGTGAAAATCCTAGTCTTTACCTATGCGGTGCAAAATATACAGTCCCTGTGTCAGACGGGATAGACGGACAGACGGCTTACTATAGGGTCTCGTTGGCACCCTTTGGGCACGTAACCCTAAAAAACCAATGAACAATGCAACGATACGGCCTTCTAATCCCGGGATTTCTGGCATGGCTAATACCGGGATCCCGGGATTGGAATTCCTAGTGTATACTCGATAAGACTTACATCAATGGCATTGTCATGTATAGTGCCGATGTACAACGTGGCTCGTTGCGCCACATACACGTTGGTATCGTCCATGCTGGAAATGAGGTAGCAGAAGGCGGTCGCAAGCGCTGTCTGGAGGGGCAAGCTGGTTTTGACAGGCGATCCATCCATGAATCTGATGATAGACAAGTAAATCACATCATCACACTGATAAATGTGAAAGTTAGTGAAGGTGTTTGGATGAGATGTTTGGAGGTTTGGATGTTTAGATGTTTGGAGATTTCAATGTTTAGATGTTTGGCGGTTTGGAAGTTTAGATGTTTGGAGGTTTGGATGTTTGTTACTAAATAACGCGGTAACAACTGAATCGATTGAACTGAAATTCGGTATGCAAGTAGACCAAGTAATGAATAGAAATCCCGCTAAAGAGTTCCCCTGGGACAGTGACGAGAACAATGCGGACGAAGCCGCAGGTGAATTCTATTGATAAATAAATGACAAACTGTAATTCGTACAACCTTCCGACTATCACTTGAATATTTCCTTGTCACTGTGACAAACACTTGTATCCTCGTTATCATCATCATGAACATCGAAGGCGATCCAGCTGAGTTACTTCGATGTTCGCATCATATCGTCATTCTTGTTTTCAATTCAATTGTACAGACTTTGTATCTCGAATTTCCAACCACAAAATTATAGACGCCATAAGCGATAATCCTCGAGTCTGATACGGCTGTGAGTTCACCTGATGATGACGGTGACCTTCTCCAGCGCCCGGAGGCGGACGCGCGCGTCCCTGTGATGGAACTGATTGCGCACCATCACGCAGAATACGTCGCCGCCTCGGGCCAGTGTGCAGCTATGCAACAGCACTAGCTCGGCTACTGAACAGATCTCAGTGGGACGCATCACCACGCCATAAAGGATAACCCTCGAGTCTGATACAGCTGTGAGCTCACCTGATGATGACGGTGACCTTCTCCAGCGCCCGGAAGCGGACGCGCGCGTCCCTGTGATGGAACTGATTGCGCACCATCACGCAGAATACGTCGCCGCCGCCGGCCAGTGTGCAGCAATGCAACAGCACTAGCTCGGCTACTGAACAGATCTCAGTGGGACGCATCACCACGCCATAAGCGATAACCCACGAGCCTGATACAGCTGTGAGCTCACCTGATGATGACGGTGACCTTTTCTAACGCCCGGAATCGGACGCGCACGTCCCTGTGGTGGAACTGATCGCGCACCAGCGCGCAAAACACGTCGCCGCCCCTGGCCAGTGTGCAACAGTGCAACAGCACTGGCTCGGCTACTGAACACATCTCAGTGGGACGCATCACCACGCCATAAGGGATAACCCTCGAGTCTGATACAGCTGTGAGCTCACCTGATGATGACGGTGACTTTTTCTAACGCCCGGAAGCGGACGCGCGCGTCCCTGTGATGGAACTGGTCGCGCACCAGCGCGCAGAACACGTCACCGCCCCCGGCCAGTGTGCAACAGTGTAGAAGCACTGGTACTGCCACTGAGCAAATCGCGGAGTGGGACGCATCGCATACGCTCCATAAGCTAAAAAGAGATATAATCTAATATTTTCCCAAAAACATCGAATAGGCAGCGAAACTGCCCATTAGACGTACAGGCTTTATACAATAAAAGAGAGGTCCGCATACAAGCATGTATGGCTCTGTGGGATTTTAACATCATAAATATCTATACGGATGAAATGTATTTATGGATAGTATATTTATGATGTTGACTGTACATTCTGTATTTTTCCACTAGAGTTTTTCGACGACACTGTCTGGGAGGGAAAGTCAAAAGCTACCTCGCTTCACGGCAGTAAAATGTATTCGTCCAAAACATTTTCAGGCTCACCATTTACATATTCTAATAATTTCAGATATAGGCACATAATTACTTGTCGATAAGCAGGTTTTCTTGGCACCAGATCAGGAACCCCCTATGCTCGGAAAGAGCGTCAGCACTCAGCACTAACACTTGCAAGCATTGGAGCAAATGATACAGCACGTTGGGGTGGGACGTGCTCTTCAACTCCTGCGCAAAAATATTGAGATCTAAATCAATAGAGGTAATAACAATACAGGATTAATGTGTTGGTAGGGAACAGGGGCGTGGCGTCCAAAGAACTCGATTTCTACCGGCTAACCTAACATCAGGCATTTGACCAGCTTATTCTACAGCTCTTAAGGAAAATTTACGCCAAATTTGCACCGGCTTGCCCAAGCATATCTTTTCCGCCACGCCACTGGACATGGGAAATAACCAGGAGCCCATCAGAATCCACGTAGATTCTTCTATTTGTATGCATACTCTCAGTGCTCTGTCTGTCTGGCCAACACTCATGCACAGAAATAGATAGAAGAACCTATCCATAGAGCAAACTGGAATATGGATTGACAATTGGACAGCATCGAAGTATAATAAGTATGGAAGCCTACTGCCGCTCAAAATCGGCCCCTCGGAATACTAACAGGGCGGAGCCAGTACTTAGTGCAAAAGAAAAAACTATGGCGTCAAATGAATTCCTCACGTCAGTAGCTTTTTAACCAATCACATATTTTTGTCTTTTAAACGATAAGCAACCTATTCGAAATTGCAGTCTTCTCAAACTTAATACTAACATTTGCGATAAATGACTTAAGACTCACACATAGTAAACATTAAGTTAGTTATCAATACCACTTGATACATAAGATGCATTGATTTTAAAAAGTGGGCGTTATGGGGTAAATTTTAACTTCAGTTTTGTTAGATGTTATCGTTCCATACTATTATTATATTTCGATGTTGGACAGGCACGTTCATATTGGTAGCTGATAATAATGATAAATCCGAAACTTAGTACTAATATTATGAATGTTAAGATGTTTGGATATTTACATATCTGGATGTTTAGATGTTTGGACGCTTAAATGTTTGGGTGTTTAGATGTTTGGATGTTTGTTACTAAATAAGGGGGTAACAACTGGATGAATTGAGATGAAATTTGGCATACAATTAGACCTAGTTCTTGATTGAAACAGAGGGAAGAGTTCAGAAGAGTTCTCTTGGGATATTAACGGAAATAACGCGGTCCAGGCTGAGGGCAAAGGCTACTTTACAATAAAACTCACCTGCAATAGCTGATGTATATACTGCAACTCCTGCGGCAGCTCATCGATACAAAAGTGGAATTTCCCAGCTGTAGTCGGCCAGAAGTTGGTCATGTCCTCCTCCACTGACTCTGCCATCGCTTCGTGGTCTCCCAGTAGATTCGGAGTGGATACCTACGAAATTTACATGTCTTCATTAAATGGCTTAAACCGTTTATTTCCTAAAGAGTATATTGGTTGTAGTATGCAGAACTTTATTAGTCCGTAACTTCGCAAGCACTGTCGTATACAGACTTAGTCGATATCTAGTACCACTGGTACTGTTATGTAATTTCCACTTTCACTTTAGTAACATAATAGAAAATTGGCATTTGAGTATATACAACACCCGTAGTGGTGATAACATCAGCATTCGTCCGTTGGCGGCAGACTCGTCGCCATATTCAGTTTCTCTATGATGTTCTCTACCGTCAATGTCATTTTCTAGAAACTTCATAGAAGATGTAAACTTACATCAGCCGTAGCAGTAGCAACATCAGTATCAGTCAGCGTGATTGTGTGAGCGGTGGCCATCGGTGGCGCGTCCGTTGGCGGCAGACTCGTCGCCATATCCAGTTGCTCCGTAATGGTCTCCACTGTCGCTGTCATTATCTGGAAAATTAACAGAACATTCTCGCAACTTAAAGCTTAATAGTATGTATAGTTATGGGTACCCCAACCATTTTATCATTGTAGAATTTTATAAACTGAACGAATTTTATAATTGTGATATTATATTCTACAAACTATATCCAATAGACGCTATCAATGTAACAGATAAGCTAAGCGATGTTCACTCTTTAACTATTGATTGGTAAGCAATAGTAAAAAAAACTATATTTTTAGGCCAACGGTTTTGTTAATAATTTTCGAATAAAGTAGCCTTATAGACATTACCTACGTTCTTAATTCCCGTTTTAAATATAGGTTTATAACAATGCATTTATTTAATGAGATAATTATATATCTAGTGGAAAAAATTACATATTAACAGATATTTGGCTCAACTAGTAGTTCAAACCTAACTAAAGCTGCTTACCATGTACCCGACGATAATGTTACTATATTATTTTATACGTATAAGCTAAATCACAAGCTTGGTGATTAAATTATCATTTTTATGCAAATTATGAAGTGTTGAATAAAAAGAAAAAAGGATTCTATATTAATTTATACTTTGGTTTTATTTCTTAACATTAAACGTGGTAGCTATAGTTCTAAACAAAAATAAGCAACATATAGAGATACAGCTAACAAGAAATAAATTGTATGATGGAAAAAAATAGGATTATGTTGGACTTCATTGAACTGTTTAAACGTCAAAAAGTTAAAATTAATATATACATATGCGTTCATCGAAGGGCATGGAAGTGCTCTAAGCGAAGTGCGGGTATGAAAGTAATATAAAATACTTTACGCAAGCAGAATACATATTCGAATAGCTCAATGAAGTCATTAAGACCTTAGTAACAAAGTCAATGTTACTGATTAATTTACTATCGTAACATAGACCTTATTCAGACAGTTAAAGCACACAATGACAAACAGAGCAAGGAGGAACATACTTGCGTGTCGGCTGACGACTTAGTCAGGGTCGCTTCCGAGTCGACGTCGCTTATGAGTGACAGTTGCATGAAATGAACAAACTATACATCTATATAGACATACATTCAACTCCCAAAATCGTCAACTTCTTAATACCTTGTCGCATTATATTAAAAGAAAACCACAAATGCTTATGTATCACGGATCCAGGTACCATTGCTAGAAGAACGCCATTTAAAAAATGGTTGCATCTAACTCACTGGCATTAAAATGCTTATTTACCAGTAAAACATTATGGATAACCAGATAACCATCGACAGCGTAGCCAATAAGTAACTGAATTTAATTTGACATATTACTTTACAATTTCTTACAGCGACTAGGTATTAATAAGTTCAACTATTTTTGGATTGTTTCATACCGCAAAGGGAAAAGAAAATTAAATATAGAGAGAGATAGACGTAGCTATGTTAGAGGGAAAGAGTTGCGTGTCTGTCGTTGGCCAGATGTCTAGTCGAAAATCAAAATAAAATTTACGAACTTGGACTTGGACACTACATTGCGATAATTAGCTAATTTAAGAGTGTATATCCGAACAATAACATCATAAAACATTATATTTACTTCTTGCTTAAGACCCATATCCAAGTGTCATAGAATATTTTGCAATACTGCAATATTAGTTAGGAAATAATTCAGTACCTGCTTAGAATCGAATAACTCAGGCATACGAGTAAACATATAAGTAGCAAAACACATCAGGTGTAAATATGATACTTATGTGTTACATAAGAGTATCATGTTTTCAGACTACAGACCTCTAGCCACGTCATTCTGTATAGTCAAAAACGGTAGAAGTTAACATTGAATCTACCTACATAAGTATCATAATGACGCAAAGGTACACAATACCGAAAATCCTAACTTAACGAGACATCCTTCGAGGCACTTAATAGAAAAATATGGATTTTGTCTGACACACAAAGAATGCACACTGGTGAGAATCTGGTTGTTTTGACTGACGCCACGTTACTGATACGTACATAGATTATAGTTCATCATCATCATCATCATCGGCCTATTTACGTCCCACTGCTGGGCACAGGCCTACTCTCATTGATGAGAATTGGAGACTTCACATACAACTTTGAATTTCTTCGCGGATGTATGCAGGTTCCTGACGATGTTTTTCCTTCACCGAATAGTTAAAGGTAAATATCTTATACCATTTCGTACATAAGTTCCGAAGAAGAAGATTGGTACGAGCCAAGATTCGAACTTGTCCGAACCACTCAGCTTCCATAGCTTGTCCTTTCTTAGATTAAAGGTTACCATTGATATATTGTGTCACAGACCCTGATCATTAAACTTGTCGTAACATTTGTAGGAGTATTATTTTTATACTGTTTATGTACCACACAAAGGATATCTCGTATACAGATAGACATACATCCATGATCTAAACACCGGGAGGCTACGGGTAACGAGTACATGCAGCGACGGGGTCGTTGAGCCTGACAAACAAGCCATGATGAAGCCTTGACTTAGTCTATTCCATTTTTATTTAGGAGTTTGTTTATATTATTATTAATAATTGAAAGTAAACCACCTTATCTGGGATGACGATACTCGTACATAAGTCTTTGTTGGTCATAAAAGCTAAAATGAAATATTGGATTAAACTGTTAATCTACATATATAAATGAAATCGGTAACTACACCGTAATCTTCATCCCAAATTTCAAGGAGAACTTGATAAATTATTTTCTGACAGCCAGAGAAACTTTGTCGCTATTTTTTTTTAATAAATAGTAATAACTACCATAGCCTGTATTGATTATACGTCAAAGTTAAAGTGCTCGTTTGCTCTGTTTCTTAAGTAAGCATTACAAAGAGCTTAAAGATCGCAAAAATGGCACGAACGTATCACCTAAGTTATAGTAAAGTTTATTTCTACGGATTTGTCTTCGGAATATTCAAATACAACCGCGTATTCAAAAGGCCTCATTATCGGACTAAATATAGGTATGTTTCTTTGACTGTTAGATCCTTACCTAAATGTATCACCCATCACTTCGAAAACCATTAAAATGGCTCGCGATGTCTATAACTATAGCGATAAAACCTGCAGTAACTATTATGTTAGGCAATTCATGTGCCAATGAAATCCTCACAAAGTGAACTCCATCCCTTATCTGGTAGGATACATTGAGGTTAGCCAAGAGGCATCATCCCATTCGTTCTATAGAACTACTACTTCTGTGGCGTGAACTCCATAAAGACAAATTGGTACTGCTTATCCTCTAATTCTACCCTGTTAAGGGTAGTAGGGTTGAAATAAGTAGAGTAGGTAGCGTGTGAAGATACCGCCTACTCTAGAGTTTCTACCTTCCAGCGGGGTGGCGTTGAAGAAATTTTTGGGCAAGCCGATGCAGCTTTGGCTTCAATTTTCTTTAAGAGCAAGCGCTGAACTGCCTAATATTAGGCAAGTCGATGGGAATCGAGTTCTATGGACGCCACGCCACTGCTACCCTCCTACCATTAGTAGGGAGGACATTAGAGGGTAAGTAGTGTCTTTATTAAGTGCACGCTACTGCCCATTCGTTTTTTCACAGCTCTACGAACCAATGGGATACACCCGTTTAAGATTGTATTAAAGGAATATATAAAGATACACACATGCGGCATATGCACTAGCACTCCTCCGACTGAGCTTTTGTCCAAAGGGTGCGCCATCGCCATGAGGGCGTCGGGAGCCGCGGGGGTTCCAGACTTGCTACGGTCTTCATCCTTCTTCTCTAGCCAGGGCTCTTCTGTTGGTGGCTGAACGGACATTCACCATCATTTTTTTTATACTACTAGGGTGGCAAAAAGTGGCGTGAGGCCTGCCTGGTGTTAAGCAGTCACCATAGCCCACGCTTGTAACGCCAGAAACATTACATTAAAAATCACAAACAGTAATGTAATTTGCTACCCAAAGGTTGTCTGGAAGAGATCGCTCTTTAGCGATAAGACCGTCTATTGTTTACCACTGTTTTTATATAAGTTTGCATTGTATTTTTTCTTTTGGTATGCAATAGGGTACGATTGATTGATGGCGTCTTTAAAAAAAAACTTCAAAACGACACTCATGCCACATACTTTGTATCGCATTAGAATTCTTGCTGACACTTTCTGTTTCGTCTTCACCAAGATAAAAAAGTCAGATTTAGACTCGCAGTGTAATCAAAAGTGCAACAAGCACATAAGAAATCACTTAGCTAACTTTTTCCTGGTGCACAATTTCGTATCGTATTTGCTAAGATGGTAAACTCTCTTCTCGAATACAATCTTTTTTGTGTTTTGGCTGTAGTTGCTGAAAATCCTACCTGATTGAACACCTTCACCTACCCCTTTCGTCGCTCTCCTATAGCTTGGCAACTTCGTTGGTGACACTCCCATGTGTGCGTTTTGTTATGTGCATACGTCGTTATCGCGGGTGCAGTAACAAATGAAATAAAGAGCACATATAACAGAATGTCTATTTGGTAGAAACGGACATATTCTGCCTACAGCTATAAGCATCTAAGAAGCTCTTTACATGTGGAGAGTTTTCGCTAGCAAAGGTCTATAAAAATTGAAGGCATGTTTACAAAACAGTAGGAGGCGCCCAGGATAGGTCTCAGGATCAATCAGGTAAAAACAGAATACCTCCACATGAAACATTTTTGGCGGATTTGAGTTATTGATATCATAGTGGTCGTCTAAGAAGGAGCTACAAGTAGTCCAAAAATATTGACTAAAAATTACCCCATTTGTCCAAAATCAGTCTTTAAAAATATACCCATTTTACAAAGGTAAATAATAAACGGTCCGAACGAAAAACTAAAGGTGCGACTAAAATGATTAGTACACGTACATGGCACAGTCGCAAATTTAGTATTTCAATAAGTACGTTTAGTTAGTTTTTAGGTTAGGTTAGTTTTCTTTCAGGGGTTTTATACATACCCTTTTACAAAAACTACCTACATATCTACATTATTTTTTACAAAAAGAAATAACTGTATGCGTTCACTTCAAAAACTTGATTTTAAATATGATACATACACACTCTTTTTAGTAGGTTGTATAACTGGCAATTAAGTGCACAAATGTAAAAAAATGGAAATAAAAAAAAAATAGATTGCACTAAGCATATAAAGGTTGACGTATCCAGAAGTCGTATCATGTGTACATCTTAAAAATGGGTGGAAATCATTCATCTCCAGAATCGGTGAGAAATATTACCCTTAAGCGTATTGCTAACATTTTATCTAGCAATATAGAAATTAAGTTGATAAATTTTAAACTCGTACGAGTAGGCATAAATGTTCCTCAAAATGAGTATCGCGTCTGTTATTGCTTGTTTTTCATAATCTTTCTGAACTGTCAAATCGTTTTTGCACCCGCGATAACGACGTATGGTTATGTGCGTCCGTAACTACTTACACAAGTTACCGCCAACACGAACGGCGACCGAGGGACCGAGAGGGAGCCTCCGTCGGTCGCCGTTCGTGTTCGTGCCCTGTAGTTAGCCGAGTAGGGTTACCGCTTCTTTCGATCAAATAGGGGTACCAACAGTTTCTCAGGAGGAAAAGCAATATTTACCGTGGGCTGTGGTTTAGGCTTGTCCGGGACGAGAGCCCGCACTAACTGCACAGCCAGCTGGTGCCACAGCGCCGCCGCTTCGCAGTACGAACAGGCGCCCTCAGACGCGCAACGCGCTACAACACAGATACGTAGTAAATTTTTTGCTTTACTTTAAAACTAGCTAGGGTAAACCGGCTTCCAAGTGGTTTACACCTTAGATTTTGCCTACATTTTCCATCAGATGAGACCAAAATCAAGTCAATGATTCTCGAAAAAAAGGTACTTCAACACTAGACGTTAGTTCGTAATGAAATGAGGTAAGTAAATAATTGCTTGAATGAAGCGTTACTCTGCGGAAATCCATGTTAATTAAAATATTAATACAGCTTTTCTATTAAATCATATCACGGATTAGTAAAGTAAAATAATATGTTGCTATAGTAGCATTTTTGGTCAAAAGAAGCCATAGCAAGATTACTCTGGCCTTGTTGGAAGGGTCCTAGCAATGATAGAAGTAATTTTCAAATTACACGTTAGATGTACATGTAATTAAGAATTTTGGTGGATGTTTATGTATTTGTATTGCGAATACCCTTTTTAGGGTTCCGTAGCCAAAATGGCAAAAACGGAACCCTTATAGTTTCGTCATGTCCGTCCGTCTGTCTGTCTGTCTGTCCGTATGTCACAGGCATTTTACTCAGAAACTACATGATGGATATTGATGAAATTTGGAATATCGGTATCTTTTATGAGCCGCTACTTAGTTTGGTATATAAATAATTAAAATAAATATTTTTAGGGGGGGCACTCCATACATGTTAAAGACAGTAAAAAAAATGTTTTTCAGCAAATATCAACGTGTGGTACATAGTTCGACAGCTCTTTAAAAAACACTATAAGGTTTCTAAGTAATGTTTTTGATTAAGTGAATGTATTTGGAAATAATCGCTCCGAAAGTTGTGTAAATTGTGTCCCCCCCCCCCCTCTATTTTCTAAACCGTGCGTCCGAAAAATATGAAAAAAATCACGATGGTAACGCTTAATTAATACTTTCAACGAAAATTATTTTCAACAAGATCGAATTAACCGTTTTTGAGTTATTGCCGATAAACTACGCTTCTTAACAAAAGGACGTAATTGCTATGAAGATACGCTCTTTTGTTGTTGTACTTTTTTTTCATCGTATTTTTTACCTTATAGTTACGGCTATGGAACCCTACACTGAGCATGGTCCGACATGCTCTTGGCCAGTTATTTTGTATTGTATTTTGTCACAACTCACCATGCTCTATGGTATTGCTCTGACTGGACTTGAGCATCAGACGCAGTAACTTAGTGGCCTCGCTGCTCACATTCTGCATGTTGATACGGCGTTGCTGTAGCTCCATCTAGTAATAATACAGGGTCAATAGTTACTCGATGCTTGTTTCTAAGTAAAACATTGAAATAAATCACTAAAAAATATTTTTATGCCACACCTGGCCTTATAGTGGCTTTTTCCGCCACTTTCTGGCCAAATGTAGACATAAAATTATCTACACAACACGGAAGGCAATAAAGAAAGCTCGGCCTTTCTTTGTTTTACCACCCTAGTTGTGTAATGTACTATTTTTTCATATAGGATCATAACCGATAGAGTTCTGAGTAGGGCATGCAATACCGGTTTTACTTGTATGGGCTAATAGCGTAAAACCGGTATTGGCTCATACAAATAAAACCAGTATTGCATGCCCTAGTTCTGAGGTAGGTTAACACGGGCTAATTGGTAACAAACATTTTTTTGAAATACAACCCACTGGTGAATATTTTAATTTTTGCGAAATTGGTAAAAAAGTAGGTACTTTATACTGTATCTTACACACCACGGTTTAGGCAAATGTCTTATAGGAAAGGAAAGGTGCAAAGCTGATACTACTAATTTTGCCGGTTGACTATTGACTCCACTAGCAAATTAAGTGTAGTATTGTTGACTCCGGTCTATACTTTAATCATGCCTGATAGTAAGCGAATTGATGACGCCTGCGATGGAGCGAGCGCGCCAAAAAGAAAACACTTCACACTTAAGCACTTTGGTTCTAAAAGTGTCTGGATTGATCGGTTTGATACCGACGTGATACCTGTTTAAGCAATATATCCAGCATAAGAATGCAGCAGGTAAGGTTCTGTGGCCGCAACGAATCTTCCTTCTCTTTCGTGTCCGCCTCATTCATTTCTGGACACTCGGGGTCCTCCTTACTCTTGCTGCCGGCTAAAAAAACGAAAACGGCATCGTAAGCATAGGCTAATATAACACTGAAGGCAAGCACAGTAAAAGATCGACCACGACGAAGGCAGTGGTCTCCTATTTTATGCTGTACGCGGCGTCTCGTTACGTCGTACGCTGCGTCAGAATGCTTACTATAGAAATGTATTGTTGCGGTCTCTTTCACACGTCGACGTTGGCGTCTTGACGTCGCATGCGGCATATAAACGCTGTCCGCCGCAATCACCGCATCTCTAGTCTTTTCGAACCATTGCAGCGTGAACGTCGTCTCTCAAGTCACATAAAATGATGAGGTTTAATAAAAAAAAAGACGAATTGTTGATAGAATCAGTGAAATCTTTTAATGCAGTGTATGATAAAAGTGACAAAGCGATGTTTCTCTATCAAAATCTTGAAACATCCTTCTCTCTTTCGGTTCAAAAACAACCGATGCCGTGTTGCCCGTATTTTTCTCCTTATACGGTCATACTGTGCCTCTTGTTCCAGTAACAAATACACTATTAAAAGTTTTAGAATATCCATGATGACCATAGCCGAAGTGTTCACACGCCGATTAACGCTGCCTTTACGCGGCTGTTTACAAGTAGAAAAAGTGATGTGTATAACGGGTCACGGCGCGGCGTATACGCCGCGTTAAGCTTCCATATGGTCGACCTTATACCAGGTCGAGAATAACAGTCAGTTCGCTATTGTAATGATCGACTAATCATACACATTATAACGGTATCATGAATTAAGAACACTACCTATGATTAAAGTTAAAAAAAAGGCGCGATTTTACACTTTTACATACCTGTAGGCGGTTTGAAGATCTTTTCGGGAAGATTGATGACGCAGTGGCTGAATAAATCAAACAGCTGCGACAGGGGGATCTTTACTTCCAAGAGGGAAATAGTCTGGAAAGACAGAGTGATTTTTTTATATAACTTAGCCATCATTATAAAAAAGGTTAAGAGCTACCGCACGCTAAATCATTCGGCGTGGTAACTAGTTGGCTACAACAAAGCTATTATAAATAGTTACCACCACACAAATACATATATCGAGATGGAAGGAAAGAGTGTAGGCACCTCGCGTGTTAAAAAGAAGGGCCAGGGACTTCTTTGCTCGCCGCCAACTTCAGTTTATAACAGCTAATCATAGGTATAATAGGGGTGATGACTGGGTTAAAAATATGTAATTCTATTTAGTCCGTCAGTTAGATTATGGAAAAATATGGGACACGTATTTTTTGGTTTATCAAAATATTAAAAATCGACAAAGTTATAGATCATCAAACTTCTGGAGTGGGAGCTTGTGACGTCACTCTTGAGTACAATTTGTACTCAAGAGTGACGTCACTCGAAACTTCTAAGCACTCTATCCTCGTCAGTTTTTGTTTGTCAAACAAAGCAAAAAATACGTGTACAATATTTTTTCATAATGTAACAGCGGACTAAACAGTTTTTTTTAGTCATCTAGCCTATTAATTGTCCAAATACCACCAAATGAAATGGAAAATTTACATTTTCCATCACTAAATTACACTCTTGACGTCAACCGCAAAATCTCCGCTTGGTTCCCATATCGTCGAACTATTTATTTTGAAAACGGAGACTCTTTACATCTCCATTAATTTTAGTATCAATTTATTTTTTATTTGTCTTGTATGGACGCATAGAGAGACCCTTTACATCTCTATAAATGTAGTTTTTAAGTTAATGTAATGTATTAATGAAATCTAATGTATGAAAAGAGAAACTGGTGAGTTTCTTCCGGCGCTTCTTCTCACCAGAAGGTCATTACCCGAAGCGCCAAAAGAAAAGAAAAGGAAAAAAAGAAGATAAAAGAATGTAAGACATTTAAAAGAGCCCTTGAGGGCCTACTTACAGAAATAAATTATTTTATTTTATTATTTTTATTTATTCTATTTCTTACCTGGAACCACTCCAGTACGGGCAGCACGGTCTCGGGCGAGGGCGTGTCGCTGACCCGCAACACGGCGAAGTTATACAGGTTACGCTCGTCTAGCCCCAACATGGCGCCGTCTGGCTCCAGTATCTTGGCCACTGGCACTTTTAACTCGATCAGCTCCTTTAATCCATTTGTAGAAATTGTAAATTACCTAGGTAGGGAGGAAAGCTATTGCTTGCTTGGATGGTTTAGAATTTAGATGGAAGAGCTTGCGTGTCGCCTCGCTTGAGAGAAGATGGCCTGAGCCAACCAGGTGGCATGGCATCAAAAATTTTCATTCGCTAAACCCTCACTCTAAAAAATCTGAGCCAACTAAGAGAACTTAAGTAAAACAAACAAGATATTAAAGCTGATTAATTAAAACAGCAAGTTCATTAGTGATTAAAACAACAATCTAGAATCTTGATAATTTTAACAAATATAATCCTTGTTCCTATCATTATTTTCTTCTTTGTTTGATTCGATCATGTTTAATTAGTTACCTTATACAATACATCAATGTTTGTTGAATCAAATCAGAACACGGTTAATTGAACTATGATAAACAATCAATGTCATCTTAGTTGGTGCATTTAACGTCTTGTTAGGCTCGTATGGAATCAAGATGCTTGATTATAACTATCACAATCTTGTTAGGAGCAACCAATTTTTTTTTAGAGTGTACTAATTTCGTCGAGTACAGTGGTATAGGGAATGCAAATGCCTTCAAATAAATGAGAATTGGCTCTCATAGATGCCTCGATAACAGTCCTTACCTGGGCACCAGTAGCGAGGCATCTATGGCAGCGGTCGGCAATAGGCGGCCCTCGGGCCGCATGCGGCCCGCGAGCCTCCCTGACTATTTTGTATGTAAAGGTCGTCAATTCAGAATTGTCATGTAAGCATCCCGAACCATGAAGATAATTGTGTCGTTTTTCATTTCATTCACAAATTATTAACAAAGCGCGGTCCGCGTCAATTTCGTTAGCTACTATGCTATGTGGCCCTTGGCTGCTAAAAAGTTGCCGACCGCTGATCTATGGAATCCGATACACTTAGGTATACCTATACTTAGTTAAGTATAGCGGTCTGTTCAATGCAAGCTAATCGAACAATTTTATAGTTCTCCTTATCGATAACGACGGCGATCCTAGCAAATATAAACTTTTGGCATGAGCTCCTTTGTGACTCACCACAGTAAAATTCGTTCCTATATTTCTGTACGCATGTAGTATGTATTTCTAACTATATGAAAGTCATAGAAAAATTTACCTTTTCTGGAACATCGGAGCAGATAGCTTCCATCCAGGCAGGCATGATGTAATCCCAGATGGACTGCGTGATGATGCCGTAAGGTATCAAGCAGTATAGCCTACAAGGCAAAAATGATTATGTAATTGGTCGACTAGTATATAGAGGTTTACGTTTTGACGCTTCTACTTTATGACTACACTTATCTATTTATTTTATTTTATTTATTTATTTACAAATTAATTACACAGCATTACAGGTTACTATGGCACTGTGAAATTCAGGATTTACAATAAAAACATTACACAAAAAAAAAACAAAAAACATTAGACACTAGAGGGCCTGTCATCCATCATCTCGCAGAAACTCAAGCACTCCTGACATCTAACGTTTAGACACTTTACTGTTACCGTTGTTGCACAACAAAGGACAATCGTGTTTGCAAACTTTTCTATCATAGTAATAAAACAACTTAAACTTTTCTATCATGTTTACTGTCTCGCCTGTAGTCTGCTAGTTTACTCAGATAGAAACCTAACCTGTTAAGTCCATCCTTCAGATGATGCGTCTTGGTAGCCAGGTTATCCCAATGGCCGGCCTGCCGCATGTAGTGCGGTGGGTGCGGCAGGAGGCATGCTACAAGCACGCCGCGGTGAGAAGCGGCGATGTCGCGCAACCATGGACAGACGTGCTCGTTCTTCAATTTCTCCACCATATTTGCAGTGTCCCCTATAAAATCCTATTGCTTTATTTTCCGTAAAATTTTAGAAAGTATTTTGGATTTTGAGCGAAAGATGTATTCACTTGAAAGCTAGGTTAAAGTTAGTCTGGCTTCTATTACCAACACTACCAATAAACGTAAAAGATGTGATGCCATAATTAAATTCAAAACGACTCGTTGCCCATATTGTCTCAGTACTAGATTCGTTTGCAACTTTGCAACAAGCGAGAAAGCGTTTGTTACCTTCGAACTATATTGAATAGAAAGGAATCGGTAGTATTTGTCGCGCACAAAGGAGCCGCGCGGCACAGATTATGTTTACAGACGACACTGACAAGTGTGGTCAAGTTTTTTCAGGCTACATTTTCCTTAAGTACCTGTGTAAGAGAAGGAGGTGACGTGGAACCAGTGGAACAGCACCGAAAGCAGACGGCCCAGGATCTCGTCCGGGGTGTCCGGGTTAGGCGTGCACAGTCCAACCATCAGCCACACGCCATACCTTCAAATTATGTAAAACTAAATGTATCTCAATTTAAAATTTGTCAATTCTCGACAAGTCTCAGGAGACAAAGTGAGAGAGAAAGGTTCACTGTAACATACAGCAGCGTTCAACCGGCTAGCCATACGTCCTACAGTAAAGACAGTTACAATGCATTTGGAATAAAGCGGGTTCAATATAGAATTCCGATGGTCCCCATTTTCTCAAAAGCATCACTCTACCGCATTTCATTATTCCGGAAATCATATTGCACTGAAAGATTTTTTTTCAGAATTTAACACCTAACCTAGTTTTTCAGATAACAGTACCGTTTACTTCTTACCGAAATTTGTTAGTTTGCTATTTGAAACCAATAGAAATTTCGGAATAGGTACTCCTAAAGACGTGGTTCACATAATCGTGGTACATAGTACTCGACGTGCATCTACATCACCTTACCTGCCGAGTAACTGTCGGTCTTCTATGGATATAGGGTCTGGAAGGTCGACGCTGAGAGGCGGTTTTAACTGATCCGTAGAGCTGTCTGGATCCTCCATATTTATCGGTTTTGCTTCTTTCAGGAGGCTGCCAAATAGGATACATATACAGCGTTACCTTGAGCAATGTCAACGTTACGGAAACTTCACCTAGTTGAAATGTATATTTTACTAGTATTTTATTCATCACCGGGTCAGCCCAGAGTCGCTTTACACCTTATTGCTCTTCAGACACGGGTGACTTTCCTTTAAGTTTTTTAGCGATTAATCAGTTTAGGTTGTCACCCCACGATATAATATACCGTATCGTACAAGCTCGTTATTTGGTACGGCGTTGGTTTTGATGGTGGTTTGGTATTATTGTACCAATATGTGGTACTGGCTACCGTTTTACAAAAACAATATACCTGATAATAGCTTCGACTAGATTGGTCTGCATGTCAGAGTCCATCTGCCACGCGGGAGGGAGACGAGTATGTACCACGTGGTCGCCGCCGCGCCGACTGTTATGGCGGTTTCCGTGGCATTGCTGGCAGTACCTATAACCAATAGGTTATAAAAAACAGACAACACACCTCCTGACATTGAACGCCTCACACACAACTCCTGACATTGAACGCTTGATATTGATCACGAGATAAGAAATTTTAATTAAGTCGTCATAGTTTAACTAGACTCCTTAATTCGTAATATACGTTATAACTGGCAATATTAATCAATTCGTCAGCCCGCCGATAGGGAAACTGGACGCCAGCTGTTAGAATGAGAGATTAACACGCAATCTCTTTACTGGTTTTTGCTAATCTGACCAGATTGCCGACTAGAAGAGTCCATTCGTCAAATAATGAAGTCTACTAAGCAGTTACCGTATTGGATGCATTCCGTTGTAATTGGCACATTCGTTTGAGAAACAGATTGAGTAGGCAGATTTATCCGTGGAACGGCAATTCTGAAAATAATAAAAAATATTGGTCAATTATTTTCTCGATTATTTTGGGATCTTTGAAAGCCAACTAGACAGCTTGAAGTACCTAAAATCGATACACTATATTCAATAATGTCACTCAGTGATTTTCTGCGGTAACATAGGTATTAAGAGATAACGAAAAATAACATATCTCACCTTATTTTCGCAAACCATTGACACTTGTTGTTGTGGATGTAAGATGTCTAGGAAATTTTGGTTAGGATGCTCTCTGCAACAAAAAAGAAGATTATTTATAATAATGATAACATTTATCAATCTTTAGCTATAACGATCAAATTATGCATTAAAATGTTTATAATGCCTAAGACCAGCGGTGGATGTCTCCCGGCTGATGATGATGAAGAAAAAAAGTTCATAATTTAGCCTTATAATAAGTGACTGTTGATTTTATAAACATCGATAGGTAAGTAAAATAAAACGTATTTTACTTTCAGGCAACTTCCGTCTAACAATACCAATTGTCAATTATTGCTAGAACACAAGCACATCTAAATTACGTACAAAGTGGTTCCTGAATCGCTGACCAGACGGGACGACGGGACCAGGTCGTCTGTATGTGACTCCAGTATCGCTGTCTGACTTTACCTCTTTATTTAATTGGCGCATTCCGTGCACAGATAGAGAGGCGGGGGGCTGTCGCTGGCGTAAGTGACGCTGATGCAGTGGTCGAGGCACACCTTGGCCGCCTCTGCGGTGCCGTTGCTTGGGCACATGTCGCGCTGGCACGCAAAAGGCACCAGATCGTCTGTATGTGACTCCAGTAACGCTGTCTGACCGTACCTGTGTATTTCATTGGCGCATTCGATGCACAGATAGAGAGGCGGGGGGCTATCGCTGGCGAAGGTGACGCTGATGCAGTGGTCGAGGCACACCTTGGCCGCCTCTGCGGTGCCATTGCTTGGGCACATGTCGCGCTGACACGCAAAAGGCACCAGATCGTCTGTTCATCAGAAAATTACGTCTTATTGAAATATTATGTGGGACGATTTTACAGTATCTGAAACCCCTATCTGCCTCCTATATCACAGTATTACGTTTGGCTAGAAAATGTGTGCAACTTAGTAGAAAACTTGCGAAGCAGTAACTTCCTGACGATCGTGATCTGTCCAAATACAATTTCTAATAAATCCAAGAATAAGTCAAATAAGTGCAATTCACTAGGGAACTTTCGGGATTCTAAATAGCTAGCTGACAGTAATGTGCTATTTTCCTATCAAAGGGCTCAGAATTGTGTAACTTACTGGAGAACTTGCAGAGCAGCCCTTTCCTATCGAAGAGCTTGGCGTCAAACGGCGGCCAGTAGTAGAACAGCAGTTTGGCCGCCGACACACGAGCTCCCCACGTGCCGTACGCTATCACGCAGAGGACGTCCTTCACGACAGAGCTCTTTCGGGACATTAGGCATTCTAGAAGCTGGCAATGGTGCGCTGGAAAATAATTATATGCATTAGGACTAGATACCAGATTTGTTTGCTACCAGGGCGGCGAAAAAATATTTACAATCTAAAATTTGTTTGATGCATTTAAAATAATTTTGACATATTTTTACCTGGATTGTTAGAATGTTGGAACACCATCATGATGATGGCTGCAACAGATTGGGACGCCTGGCTTTCTTCCTCCTGCCCGGAATACCGACGAGCTAGGATAAAACATAACAGTTACTTTAACTGTTTTGGGCATTTTTCCGAAAAGTCTAGTTATAAGGTGCGAAACCAACCGACGATCAATTTCAAATTATAGTTGCTGGGACACAAAATGGAAAGTTGAGACTATGAACGTTCATACGAGAATATTTTGCAAAATTCTTTAGGAATATTCCTGATCTTATCTTGGGAATCTTCCCCAACGGCACATTAGGTACTACATCAACCTTAAAAAGTAAAGCAGAATTTGAAATGCTTCTATGATTTGTTTGAGCAACATACACTCTACTCAAGACATTATACTCACTGATAGTAAACGGCAATATGTAATAGCAGAGTAAATGCAGAATGTCCTGGTGCAAGGCGACCGGCAGAACAGCTACGCAGTACGCTACGAGGTACGGGAGGTTGTCTATCATGTCGTACTCCAGAAACGGCAGCAAGCAGCCCAGGCATTGGAGGACTGCTTGGCCAAACGCTGAAACAGAAACTATCTATTGACCCGGTACGGCGTAAGTCTGACAAATAAAATACACGTTTTCACGAGATCGTAAACATTGTATAGATAGTTAATTCTTGAATTGAGATATGCAAGGAAAAACATAGAACCGCTCCCGGCCAGATGGATCTATCATGGAAAGTTTGGAGGATCATTTTAAACCGCGATAAACTACATTATTGAATAGTTATTTTTAACAATGACTCTCGGTGCGCAACTTTATAAATTAAGATACCTCAATTAAATTGTACGCTTATATTACTTTTTATTTTAAGAGTCCACCACCTGCGGTATGGCGCTAATAAGACCCTTGTAGGCTAGTTCGGAGTATAGGATCATGCGGTCTTCATGTCGGCATCATCATACTTTCCCTATAATTTACAGCCGAAGAAGTAGTTGTGCCCACCTTGCATGCCGTATTGCAAGTGCGGCGCCGAGTCTACCAGCTGCGATATGGCGTTGAAGAGCCCCTTGTAGTCTAGGTTGGGGTACAGGATCATTCGATCGGCGTCGTTGTCTGCGTCGCGGATCATCTCGAGCGGCGACCGGGGCACATCTTTTAGGACACCTGGGTGAATCAAGGGTTAACTATGAAACTACTATCATAAACGTAAAAATGCGCACGGAAAAAAGCAGAAAAATCGTCAACCCGCATAGAGTTAGCAAGCTTTTTTCAACTTAATCCGGTCTTGCTGACCTAGGTAGCCCTATGTCCTAGATAGGCCTAAGTCCGGCAGTGTACGTATTTTTGTTAATGATGATAAATTGGATAAATCTCTACAAGTAGCATCACTAGAGAGGCGTAAGCCTAGTAATTCTCTATCCCGTGCTCTTAAATGTCTACTTGCTCGAGGACGGCTAAAATCTGCCTATAACAATGTAGTAGAGGATCCCAGTATAGAACGACCTTCACCGAGCTGGTTAATGGATGAAAAGTATTGTATATTGAATTAAATATGTTAATAAATATATTGCAAGTGGGTTGCCTAAAAAAATTCAGTCCAGAATATGATTAATAAAAAATTGAAAAAAAAATTTTTTTTTAATTTTTCACCGTTTTGTTTAATAGATAAATGACATACCAATCAAAAGTATGAAGCCTATAGAATATGCAACCGTTAGGTTGCCTATATTTTTCCCGTCATAACTGTTGGGTTGCCAGGCATAAACAGGTACATCATATTAGTAATTTGCACTGGTCTGGTTAATGAATAAACTTTATGCCAAAATAAAGATTATTTTATTACGAACACGGTGATATAGGGTTGCCTGCGAAAAATCAGTCCTGAATTCCGGTTGCCGAGTTTTAAAAAGTCAAAGCCCTTCAATCCCGGTTGCGTTAAGTTTGCACCTGGTTGGTATGTGATGCCAAGGAAACCAGGTGCAAACTTAGCTCAACCGGTTAATATGAAAAATTTAGGATGAAGTCGGCACGGGTGCATCGATATTAGTGATTTGCACTGGTCTGGTTAATGAATAAACTTTATGCCAAAATAAAGACTGTTTTATTACGAACACGGTGGTATAGAGTTGCCTGCGAAAAATCAGTCCTGAAGTGCGGTTGTCGAGTTTTAAAAAGTCAAAGCCCTTCAATCCCGGTTGCGTTAAGTTTGCACCTGGTTAGTATGTGATGTCGAAGAAACCAGGTGCAAACTTAGCTCAACCGGTTAATATGAAAAATTTAGGATGAAGTCGGCACGGGTACATCGATATTAGTGATTTGCACTGGTCTGGTTAATGAATAAACTTTATGCCAAAATAAAGACTGTTTTATTACGAACACGGTGGTATAGAGTTGCCTGCGAAAAATCAGTCCTGAAGTGCGGTTGTCGAGTTTTAAAAAGTCAAAGCCCTTCAATCCCGGTTGCGTTAAGTTTGCACCTGGTTGGTATGTCATGCCGAGGAAACCAGGTGCAAACTTAGCTCAACCGGTTAATATGAAAAATTTAGATTGAAGTCGGCACCGGTACATCGATATTAGTGATTTGCACTGGTCTGGTTAATGAATAAACTTTATGCCAAAATAAAGACTGTTTTATTACGAACACGGTGGTATAGAGTTGCCTGCGAAAAATCAGTCCTGAAGTGCGGTTGTCAAGTTTTAAAAAGTCAAAGCCCTTCAATCCCGGTTGCGTTAAGTTTGCACCTGGTTGGTATGTCATGCCGAGGAAACCAGGTGCAAACTTAGCTCAACCGGTTAATATGAAAATTGTAGGATGAAGTCGGCACGGCTGCCGTCCTAGTCTAAAAGGCGACTTTTTACTATGAACTTCCATAGCAAAAACTCACCTTTTAGACTAAGACGGCAGACGGGTACATCGATATTAGTGATTTGGTTGGTATGTGATGCCAACCAAATCACTAATATCGATGTACCCGTGCCGACTTCATCCTAAATTTTTCATATTAACCGGTTGAGCTAAGTTTGCACCTGGTTTCCTCGGCATGACATACCAACCAGGTGCAAACTTAACGCAACCGGGATTGAAGGGCTTTGACTTTTTAAAACTCGACAACCGCACTTCAGGACTGATTTTTCGCAGGCAACTCTATACCACCGTGTTCGTAATAAAACAGTCTTTATTTTGGCATAAAGTTTATTCATTAACCAGACCAGTGCAAATCATTAATATCGATGTACCCGTGCCGACTTCAATCTAAATTTTTCATATTAACCGGTTGAGCTAAGTTTGCACCTGGTTTCCTTGGCACCACATACCAACCAGGTGCAAACTTAACGCAACCGGGATTGAAGGGCTTTGACTTTTTAAAACTCGACAACCGCACTTCAGGACTGATTTTTCGCAGGCAACTCTATACCACCGTGTTCGTAATAAAACAGTCTTTATTTTGGCATAAAGTTTATTCATTAACCAGACCAGTGCAAATCACTAATATCGATGTACCCGTGCCGACTTCATTCTAAATTTTTCATATTAACCGGTTGAGCTAAGTTTGCACCTGGTTTCCTTGGCATCACATACCAACCAGGTGCAAACTTAACGCAACCGGGATTGAAGGGCTTTGACTTTTTAAAACTCGACAACCGCACTTCAGGACTGATTTTTCGCAGGCAACTCTATACCACCGTGTTCGTAATAAAACAGTCTTTATTTTGGCATAAAGTTTATTCATTAACCAGACCAGTGCAAATCACTAATATCGATGCACCCGTGCCGACTTCAATCTAAATTTTTCATATTAACCGGTTGAGCTAAGTTTGCACCTGGTTTCCTTGGCATCACATACCAACCAGGTGCAAACTTAACGCAACCGGGATTGAAGGGCTTTGACTTTTTAAAACTCGACAACCGCACTTCAGGACTGATTTTTCGCAGGCAACTCTATACCACCGTGTTCGTAATAAAACAGTCTTTATTTTGGCATAAAGTTTATTCATTAACCAGACCAGTGCAAATCACTAATATCGATGCACCCGTGCCGACTTCAATCTAAATTTTTCATATTAACCGGTTGAGCTAAGTTTGCACCTGGTTTCCTTGGCATCACATACCAACCAGGTGCAAACTTAACGCAACCGGGATTGAAGGGCTTTGACTTTTTAAAACTCGGCAACCGGAATTCAGGACTGATTTTTCGCAGGCAACCCTATATCACCGTGTTCGTAATAAAATAATCTTTATTTTGGCATAAAGTTTATTCATTAACCAGACCAGTGCAAATTACTAATATGATGTACCTGTTTATGCCTGGCAACCCAACAGTTATGACGGGAAAAATATAGGCAACCTAACGGTTGCATATTCTATAGGCTTCATACTTTTGATTGGTATGTCATTTATCTATTAAACAAAACGGTGAAAAATTAAAAAAAAAATTTTTTTTCAATTTTTTATTAATCATATTCTGGACTGAATTTTTTTAGGCAACCCACTTGCAATATATTTATTAACATATTTAATCCAATATACAATACTTTTCATCCATTAACCAGCTCGGTGAAGGTCGTTCTATACTGGGATCTTAGACTAATGTATGTACCTCTATTAGGGTTTTGTAAATTTTGAATTTTCAAATACAGAATTGAAAAGGAGGTCAGTTCCAACAACTTTAAGCCGCAGTGTGCCCGAGCGACGGCGAATAATCCACGCATCTTAAGCGGCGCCAACGCCGAGTCTATTATTATTTTATTTACATCACCTCACAATTCTATTTCAAATATGGTCACACGTTAACCCAGCGTCCGCCGGTCCACAAAGCAACGTACCTATGACGCTTACAATCGTTCCTTAGTCACTTGCACTAGGTACTTACAAAAAATACTTACTTAGAAGCGTCTGCGAGAAGTACTTGACGGTGTTAGCGATGTCCGTTCCTGATGGTAACGGCTGTATGTTGTGCATCAGCCGCAGCTGGCAGTCGTACAGGCTGCGGATCTTCGCTGTAACTGCCATTGCACAATGGACCTCATTAGCAGTAACGAGGATTCAGAGTTGAATGAGATTTTGGTATCTTCTAACCGTCTAAATTTACTATAATTTGTATCCACCTTATGAAGGCGGCAAAGATAGGGTTGCCAGATGGTCGGGAATTGGCGGGATTCTCCCGATTTTTTGTATGTCCTCCCGACTCCCGACAAAGAAGAAAAACTCCCGACAAACGACTTCATATTAAAACTTAGTCCGATCCACTCAAGGTGGTCCGACCACCGAAAAATTCTGCTCTTTCAGGCAAAAAAAAAAGCACGCGCGTCGAGCGCGCGGGGCATTTCTCAAAATCCCGACATATTGTTTCCTGCTCCCGATAATTCAATCTGGCAACCCTAGGCAAAGAGGTGAAAATTGAATAAATAAAATGTTGTCACCTTTGATATTGATTCAAAATCATTTCAAGTTATTTAAAAGAATTGATATCCTTAACAATGTTCTAGGATTATGATTTTATGATATCTACCACAAAGTAAGGAAATTCTAATTGTAAAGGTAACCGTCATAAACCTTGTTTCTTTACAATATAGGAAAACATCATATGTATGTACAAAATATAACAGAATACTTATTTTAAATAGGGTACTTTCTATTATTACTATATTGCACTAAAGCGTTACAGAAAAATAAAAATAAATCCAGTTGCACAAGCACAAGTGTTCATTAGAGTTAATATTGCACTCGAACACAGGCTGTAATTTTAATTATGACTGGGGGAGATAAAAAGTGACATAGTAGATAATAAACATTATGTGCAACTGGACAAATGATTGTTTTATTTACTTGGTTATATTACACTCATATGTATAATTTATCCCACTTCTATTGATCACACATCAATATATTTAATTTTATTATTAATTATTTAATTACTGTACACAAAATAAATTGCACAATATTTAATTTCACATATATTATTTCGATGACACAAACAGAAATATCTATGGAAAGTAAATTTACAACAGATTCTAGAGGATGAAAGCTGTAGTAAACAATTCTATTTAGCATTCCATTACTGATTATATTTTAAACATCATTTATCTGAACACTGGTAAGCAGATTCGGCATCTCCCGACCAAAGTCTCAAAATCCCGACATATTGTTTCCTGCTCCCGATAATACGGTAATTCAATCTAGCAACCCTAAGTGTAACAGATTTATTTGGATTTACATAAATTAAAAGATGTATTAGTCCCTTTCACACAAACTGGTAATAGACTTTCCCATTTCGCTGAAGAGAGGAAAAAGTCATAATTACTCTCTCTGAAGAATCAATTGCTTTTGTGACTGGGGCCACTCAATGCCCGTCCATAGCATTTGCTAATCTTGCTATATCAATACCTTTAGACTCAAAGGGCGTAAACGCCGTAGGTTCTAATGGCGTTTACGCCCTTTGAGTCTAAAGGTATCGATATGGCTAATCCGACCAATGTCACTACTCAGGGGCAAATGAATATCTGTGTGTGAATCAGTAAAGGAAGGCTACAGAAACTAGAGCTAGGCCTACGTGGAAGAAAGGTGAGCCACACAGCACACAGGGATAACTGAGATTTAGACACACATAGAAAAAACCAGGCAATGACTAGATGTTGATCAAATCTTTACCTTCCAGAATAATAATTAAGAACTGCCTGGCTAGGTACTTTCATGTACAAAAGTAAAAAGGTATTTGTTAAACTCCCAAAAAAGCAGTAAAGTTCCATCAATTTTAATGTTTTATAAGGCATAAGTGTACAAACAATTAGCTGGTTTTAAACCATATCACAAAGACGTGAAGTTTAAAATGTGGTGGGAAATATATTTCCTCTGCCTTGTAAAGGATTAACACATGGCAGGTGATAATCCAAGAATATGTTTTTTCTGGTTCCAGTATTTTTCATCAATTCACTCGAATCTCATGGACAAATTCTAGTACACAAAAGTTTGTTTATAGACCTTTGGTGTTAAAGAACCATAATATAGTCCAAAGTTAGTCTTCAGAAGTTTAAATTGTGTTATAAAACATTCTCCGATGGGCAATTTCAATATTAAGTAATGATTTGATCAATGACCATTGCGTCACCTGGTAAATTCAACACATAAGTATCTAAAGTTCACATGAAAGAGTCAACATCTAGCAATGCTGCACTAGCTGTCTTATTCTGCTGTACAATGTTAGACCAAGACAGGTAAAGCCACTAACCAGGATCAATTGACTATTTCGGTCAGTTAAACAGACACATACATATCCAGTTTGTTGGTAAAAGTGCAACAGTAACAGCGGGATGACAGATATTTGAAGTAGTTTGGGAAAATAGACTGTCAGGTATACCTAGTTGCGACAGATCACAAAACCTAAGGTAGGATAGGGTGTCCACTCTTCCTATTTCAACGAATAATACCACCTTATTGAACAATAATCAGGAAATAAAAACCAAAACTATGTACATGAAACTTTATACTTTAAAGTAAATACAAATGACTTTGCCTCAGAAAAGTTATGTAACCGAGACTCCAAACAGCTGTTTGCTATTTTTAGGACCCAAACTGCTGTGGCTAAGTATTAACAAAAATATAAAACTTGTTCAGTATCACATTATCAGCTGATAAACAACAAAACACACAGTTTAAAAAAAATAAAAACACGCCTAAGCACTAAGCTCAAGTGGACACCTCGCTACAACGGATCGTGCTGGGGTCGTGCTAATCCAACGAAAGCCCCAGCTCACCTTTCGCCCCCGTCGGCTCCGGCCACACTTCACCCACTGTCTGCATTATACACAAAAAGCTTTCTACCTCCTCAAATCTCTGAAAAATAAACGCGACAATGCATGCAAGCGTTATTAAAATTAAAACTGTTTAAACGGCTCCTCTGTTGTTATACTCACAAGCTGCCGCCCGTGTCCCCATGTTTATAAGTTGTATCTTGAAACTGCCCTGCATTGAAATGCCGGACGTTCTCGGTTACCATGAGTTTGGAACGCACAATCAATAACACAGATAACACTACTACAGGTGCAGTTTCCAGCACACTGGGCGAAAGAGATAAGACCTGAATCTAGATTTTCCTTTCCCCTCCCTCGGGATATTGATCGATTGGAAGGAAACTTTGTTTTTGTTTTGCTTCTGGCGCGCAACGCGCAACGCAACTGTGCCAAACGTCACTGTCATGTCAGTGTCAACGGCAGTAATTTTGTCAAATGCGTTTAGTTATGAAGCTTACAAAAAAACAGAAAAAGTATACAAGTATTACAGTGGGTTTTTTTAATATTATCCATTTAATAATTCATTGCTTCTTATCTGTAAATAATAAACATTAACACTTGAAATTTCAAGTAACTCCTTTTTTTTCGCATATATCTAAATCTTACAATAGATAACACTCGACTACGCTACGCTACGCTAAGTTTGCAGGGGCCAAAAAAAGGTTTTATTTAAAAAACTGCACATGACCACACATGGCATGGCATCAAAGACTACAATATTACATGGCATCATCACAAGAAAGAGGATTACTCGTAATTAGTCTTGATACTAGACACATATCTTTCCGTTTAATAAGTATATAGAGTCTGGCTAATGAAAGATGAGACTGACATTTATTCCAAACTTTTTAAATGGCGACATTATACAAACGTCAAATGTGTCAAACGTCATTAGATTTCTGTGGATAGTATGCTGTGGTGATTTTGATACTCAATATGCAACATAAGAAAGTAACAGTTTCCGAAAATACTTACTGAATTGTTTTTGTTTTCTTTCCGTGGCTAATGTGGGGAGTAAATATATATCATAAATAAACACTAACACTCTAATAAAAGCTATGTACTTACCAATTTTCACTAAAATCGGAAGAATTAAAAAGGTGACAACAACTCAAAAATCGGCTCAAGTATCATTACCGTTTTTGTCACCCTATAAACAGTGTTGCAACCCGTTGTTTTTTTAAATTTGCCGCTATTTTTTAGTCTCATCTTTCATTAGCCAGACTCTAATGTGTCTACATACCTACTGAAATAAATATTCACGTTCACGACAGTCTTGCACAAATTGATCTAGCTAGTGCCAACCAAACTAAGCAATGCTTTATAAATGTATATATTAAAATATAAATACTTTATGCCACACCTGTACGTCTAGCATAACTAGCCGCGACTTCGTTTCTCGCACGACAGAGCATCACCTGTCACTGTCACACTATATTGATTGGAAAGAGATGGGTAGCATATCTCGCGCGAGAAAGACTCGCGTGTCACAGTTGTGCTAGAGGTACAGGCCATAAAGTGGCTTTTTCCGCACGCTGCGCGTACGGAAAAAGTCGCTTTTTGGCCAAGTGTAGACTTAATTGATGTACACAACTCGGGAGGTAATAAAGAAAGCCCGCGATCGCATATTTACGTCCCTCGCTTGCAGCTCGGGCCGCAAACTTCTGCGATCTTGGCCTTTCTTTGTATTACCACCCTAGTTGTGTAATGTACTATTTCAACACACTTGCTCGTAAAGTGGCTATAATTTCCTTATTCTTATGAACGGAATGCGGTTTATGTTTTATTTTACGTTACCGCAGTAGTGTTTTGCACATTAAACTTTTTTTTAATCTCCATAAAGAGGTTTTTATTCCAAAAAAGATTACCATTTTTGTCGATGAATATACTAGTGTCAGCCATAATATGATAAAAAAATTAACTTTGAAGTTAATTATGGCATATGATGAACATAAAAGTATCTACAAAATGACAATATATTTAATAGTTAATTATTTAAAATACTCTATAGAAGTACATAATTACTCTGTTTATTATATTTTGGATATTGTTTAAGTTTCCACCGTTGCCTGTACCCTGTACGTGAATATGCGCGCGCAAAAGTAATTCAACCACAGATCGGAGCGCGAAAAAATAAAACTTACGCCTTTTGTATTAATATTTGTTTATTTACCATAAGCAGTGTTCGGATCTTGGGTACTATTTGAGGTATATGACTTCAAACGTTATACAGAAACATGGATTGAAATTGGATGAAAAATTACGACTAAAAATGACTAAGAACAATGAAATTTGACGTCGCTTGATATAATTAGTGAGGTATAAAATGCTAGTGATAGTTTGTTGCCATCGAAAGCAAAAGAAAAATGCGTAAGTAAGCCTATGAAAATTTCATTAAATAGAAACACAACACTAAAAATCCAGCCAAGTACCAAGATTAATGATCCTCTTGCTGTAGTTGTTTATCCATGTTGCCATATATATATTATATATATATTTATATATTATATATAGGGATGTAACGATACACAGATTTGCGATACCGATATATAGTAGTTAATATCGGCGATACCGATACCGATACCGATATCTTAGCTAAATAATGAAGTATGAACTTCAGGATATTTGTATGTCCTTATTATAACTAATGGCAATGACTACTGGCTATATTTACCAGAGAGTCAACCTTGAAAGAGTTGAAAGTGTAAAGTAAAAATAAATAAATTGTCAACTCAAAATTCAATTTTTTTTTATTAAGAACCAAAGATTTCAAATTAACATAGTCATTATCATTGCACAAGGTAATAGACCAATACATAAATTAAGTCAGAAATTGAAATTACTTTTTGCAGATTTTTTTTCATACAGCAAATTCTTTTCGCGCTCTTCAAATATCGGTTGTATAATATCGGCGATACCGATATATCGGTATCGGTATCGGTATCGTTACATCCCTAATTATATATCCCCTCAACTGTGGCAAATAAATATGGCAGTACCCCCTCATCTGTGGAAGCCCGTGGGGCCTGCTCCACAGACAGGCCTTCAAAGTGCACATCCAGGTGGAAAATTACGTTTTACTCAGCTTTTTACGGAGTTACAGTTTATAATTTGAAATAAATCTGCTCTCTATTAAATTACCTTACTGCCAGTGTAAAATACCATATCAAAATTGAGGTGTAATATCTGAACAGATGAGTTAATTATAGGGGTACCTAAATTTCTCCCATATTTTTGGATTTTTAATAAATAAAAACAGATTTCTGGCTACGTCAGTGTTTTTATTATGTAATTCAATATAAAATACACATAATACAGTTATAAAAAGGCAGGCTTCAGACTAAAAATGTGCAAAAAACACCATCTCCAAACTTCACCAAAATGCTGTCAACCCTAGAGATGGTGTTGTAAGGGGGTTTTGAATTACATGCATTGTCGAGGGATACTACCACCTAGTTTTTTAATTCATGTATAAACATGGAATTAAAGTCATGAACTAGCCGTCACCAATGCAATATTATTGTAGGTGCAGTAGATATCAAGTAAAAAATGATTTAAAAAAGGCCTTTTTTTTAATGCAAAATGACTGCTTACGAAATATTGAGAAATCACAGCAACCAGCAAGCTTAACCCAGAGAAATTTAATTTCCCGGCATATTCATTAAATAAGCTTTAATATAAAACAACAAAACTTTCTCTCATTGAACAAAAAACATGTAAAAACTTAATCTAAAAACAGTACAAATAATCGGAATAACAAATATATGGTTTGACTAATATGGACATACCCAGACCATGGCTGAGTCAAAGGGAGATTTCAAAATGTGTAATGAAGTAACTTCGACGTGGTGTAAAAAAATACAAAGCTTGTAAAGTGAGCTAAACGTGTCATCAAACTTGAAAACACGATTTAAAAAAATATTTGGCAATATAAATGTTAGTCCATTCAGCAGTAGTTAGTCCATGGTGTATCCATGTTATGCAAACGTGCGTTAATGCGCTATCTGTGGGGCAGCCCGGCGGGCCGTCGCCAAGAGTCTGTGACGAAGCCCGAGGGGCCTTGTACCGACCGTTAATTTGTTTTGTGAGCTATTTATCACTTTTAAGAGATTTAATCTTATTTAATTGCATTGAATAAAACACATGATAACTAAGACGTATGTTAATGGCTTTGTAAAATAGTAAAACATTAGAAAAGCCTAAGAAATCGTGCATGAAAGTTTAGGCTATTAGTTGGCATGTTGTTTTCTTTACAATTTTAACACAGATAATAGTTAGAAACCACACCCAAACTTTTTAAGAACAAAATATTACTTACATGGCATCAGATTTCCGCTTCTTTCTTCATAAAATAGTCTCACTTTAACTGTAATTCTTTAAACAACACCACAACACACCCGCGTCAGCTTCGGTTTTTGACTGCCAAAATTTACGACTTTTTTCAACCGTTGCACATTCAAATGTTGGCTTGCTAGCCGTCTTGCTTCGTTCACATGACGATTGAGCGAGTTAAAGAGAGACAAATATGGGTTTCTCTGAAATATAGCAAGAAGTATAAACACGTACGTAGCCAGCCCGGCGGGCCATGCCACAGATGCGCCGAAGTTTTTGCTAAGGCCCGAGGGGCCTTCCCACAGCGGAGGGGATATATATATTTATTTTTAGTAAAATCTTTTTTCGACCTCTGCGAATTTCGGACCCCGACTATAGTTGCCTTGAAATGTTTTAAAATCTGATAAGAAGCGAAAAATAGTACATTACACAATTAGGGTAGTAATACAAAGAAAGGCCGAGATTGCGGATGTTTGCGGCCCGAGCTGCAAGCGAGGGACGTAATGCCTATGAAATCCTTTTTATTCTGCTATATCCGAATAAAGTGAATGGGGACTTACTGGTGCACCCTGGAAACAGTGTCTTATGTAATCTTTCGCGAGGCAGCGAGGGCGAGTTTCATAAGAAAATACAGTATATGAGTAAAGGGGCTAACTTATTGACTGCTGACTGAGGGCCATATTGATTAAGAGCTGCCAGCTGCGGTTACCAGCCGCCGGGGCTGGCCGCCAAGGGTTGTCAGAAACGAAAACCTGTACTTTTAAGAGGCAAAGAACCCGTAATCACAACTTCGGCAAAAAGCATTGTTTGGAAAAAGGGGTCTATACTAGGTTAGTTTTCGCTGAGAGTTACGAAAAAGAAACTTGTATAAAAATTACGCAGTTTCACTTATTCTATTAGTCAGTAAGAGTCTGATACACCTCTCCCACCGTGGAAAATGCGAGTACCTATATATATATCACGTATCTATAATAACATTTCTGACTTCATTTTATGCTTTCGAGTACAGGAGCTCTAATAAACTAAAAAGCAAAGCCGTCTCTTCGGAAGTCAACTGTTAAATAAGTCGCAAACTAAAAATAGAGCAGATCCCCAAAGCATTTATTCCTTGTTAAGAACTAAACCGTGATAGCTCCATTTATTGACTGTCAAGTAGGGACGTACCGCAGTGACACGTACGTCTTCGTTACATGCATTGCACAACATGACTCTCCGACAACCGCAATAGGCTACTTGATGACAGTTCAAATCAGCTTCTTTTTATGAAGTGTCAAAACGCTCCGAAAGTATGCAGTTTAGTATGAAATACTATCTTGTGACGTCATGCTCAACATGGTGCCTTATTTTTTGTTTTCGTCATTGTAAAATCGTTGATGGCACGGAAATAAGTTTGAATGATTTTATCCGGGCTGTTTTGGAAGCGTAATTTGCTGGTTAGAGTTAATGAATTTATTTTGATTGTTGTCAAATACCCTATTTGAGATTAAATAAAATATACTTAGAATGTGAAAAATTTTATTGTCATGATCGTCACAATTTTATTATGGTGCACTACCTACAATCACAGTGTTCTCTACAGCCGATATCAAATTGATTGGAACTGTAAAAATATTCAATAACAGATGAACATTAACTTTCTTGTTAGTTCGATAACGTACAGATATTATTGAACAATCAGACAGCCACTATACATTTTTGATGACGACTGTGCCATAAATATACACTTAAAGCTAGTCTTAAAAAAAAATATCACCTCTAAGTATTAAGTCCAAACCCGTCTAACGAGAGTAACAATACGACAATGCGATAGTTTATTGACTTGTGTACCGATGGCATTGAAACTAAACGGTGCGCCATTATATCATCAACGGGCATCCATTGCGCCGGCCAACGCTTGCTGGATGACCAGCTGCTGGGCACTGATCAGTTTTTTCAGCTCACGCACTTCCTGTGTCAGTTGGCGGACGTTCTCAGAAGTCTCGTCCAACCTCACCTGCAGGCTCCCCAAACCCGAGTATCCCGACGAATACCCGTATTCTCGGTAGCTTGAGTCATTGTTGTTCTCATACTTTTTGAAACACGAATACGCTCCAGTAGTCGAACCATTTGAAGATATCGTATGCCCGTACTGTTTCCTCATTTTGGCGATGTCATATGCCGCCGTCATAATATCTCTCGGAAGCCGTTTCTCACTTGGATTTAACGGTTTAACACTCAGCACTACTCTGTAAGCTTGCGGAGACACCAGAGCTGATGAGTGAAGTATTTTCAATAAGCATTTAGGCAGATAACCGTTGAACAAGGCCAATTCCATGTAGGATATTAGTTTCGTTTGCCGGACGAGCTTGGAGAGACCCGCTGTCTTCCTCAATCCTTGAATGTCATGTACCGCTATACCTACTAATAGGTTCATGAGTACTACGGTGACGAACAGAAGAAATAAAACGTACGTTATTTGTGCCGAGAATTCTAAGAACAAGGGAGGATCATTCCCATCCGGTTCGTTCAGCAATAAATCTAAGTTAAGCTCTCCAATCATCATTGTCAGAACGGTAATAAAACCCATAAATGGATTAGCGAATGAAGAAGAATCCGGAAAAATAACGCAGAAACTTATCGTGAATCCAATCAGAATGCAAGAATAGGCCATTAGTAGTTTCGCGAATTCTTTTTGAACTTTTTGGTACATCGCCACATAGGTACCAAAAACTGGTAGCTGGCCTATCATCATCATCAAATTTGTCCATCCGGCGAGCACGGCAAATGCGCCAACGTGATTCTGCCATGTATACGTTATGTTCGTATAGATATACGATATAAGAAAAACGCTTATGATCACAAACCACTCTATTATATTTTCCGACTGCATGAGATATTGCCTGACTGTAGAGTAACCAGCTATGCCGTAAACTTTTCTAAAAATTTCGAAAATTGTAATGCCGGCCAAGACCCACCATTGCATCTCTATGACAAAAGGGTTTTTCCTTAAGAGATCTCCAAGGATAGATTGCTTCTGGCATAATTCTTGTTCTTGAATTGTTTCCTCCATGTCTTTACTGCCATTGTAGCAATTATGTGCGAGTGCCGTCAGAACATATAATGTCAGGCCTAGGACGAATATGAAGCTAAGAAATAATCTTGCAACATAATATTTACGTATTTTCTCCCATTTGATATACAGGAATGCGGAACATAACGGGTGTAATAACACTTCCTTCTGTCCTTCGTCTACAAATGTGTTAAGATAGCTGATTTCCCGCGGGTAGCAATGTTGCAAGATACTACGAAAGTCAAGTTCAAGCTCTACCTCTCTATTGGTAGTCTGAGAGTGATGAAGAGTGATAGCACAATCTAATTTCCGCGTGATCATAGCCAGTGACGCGGGGGTTTTGCGAGCTATTACGTTAAGAGCGGAATTTCCTTTTTTAGACCTCGTGGTAACGTCGGCGCCGTGATAGATGAGTGTTTCGACACAAGCCGAGAGCCCATCAAGAGCTGCGAGGTGCAAAGGCGTGAATCCATACTCGTCCTTCTTGTTGACGTTAGCACCCCAACTGATTAAAGTCTCGATGATGTCACAAGCCGAATCGCATTTTCCGATTGCAGCATGAAGCGGTGTCCGGTTATCGAAGTCATTAGCATTCGGATCAGCCTTTCCCATTCTTAACAGTGATTCAACTGATTCCAAACTAGCCGCACGCGCCGCTAAATGCAAAGCTGTAAAACCCCTGTGATTTTTCAGGGTAGCGTCAGCGCCTTTAGACAGCAATAAATCGACGCATTCCACAAAGCCGCCATCAGCGGCTAAATGCAGAGCGGTTGATTCCCTATCGCCAACTCTCGTTCTAACTTTTGGATCTGCTCCTGGCGTATCCAGCAAGATTGCGAGGCATTGAATCATTCCCAAATCGGCAGCAAGGTGAATCGCGTTTGTACCACCGGGCTCGATCAGGTTCACATCAACTCCGTGTGCAATAAACAGCTTTAAACACTCCACGGAATTAGCTCGAACGGCACAATGAAGTAAACCACCTTCACAATTCACGTACTTGACTGCGGAGTGGACTGACGCACCTCGACTGATTAGTAAATTAGCCACTTGCACAGAATCTCCAAACGCCGCGCAATGTAAAGGCGCAAAGCATCGTGGCATATAATTGGGATCCACTCCTCGAGAAAGTAAAAAGCTAGCGCATTCTGTAGTGCCACTGAAGGCGGCCACATGCAACGGTGAAAGTCCCAACGGGTCGCAATAAACTGGATCTGCACCCAATTCTACAAGTATTGGTAGAAGCTGTGAAAGTTTCAGGAATGCCGCCCAAAACAGGCATACATTTTTCTCTGCTTCAGTCGAAGTAGAAAATGTATCGGCTGCCGTCTCCGCGGTAATGACCCCCGACTCCAGTTCGTCTAACAATCTCAATCGGCCGCCGACAGCTCTCATTTGTTCATATGCGCTCTGACGTAGCGAATCTGCACAGATATGCGCAGTTAGATCAAGCGGAGGTTCTTCGAAGCTGTCATACATGTTAGGGGCGCTCTCTGCGGGCGGAGAGGAGCCATAGGACACGTATTCCAAATGTCCCGTGGAGGCTCTCTCGAGGGTTTCCTCGTCTTGGGGTTGGTTTTGGAGGGGTGGCGCGCTGAGAACGCGGGAGGCTCGAGGGCGATCCATGTTGGGGCGCGGACTCCAGGTGCCGGCGCGGGCGTCATCGTCGTCGGGCCGGGGCGAGCGGCGGCCGCGGAGCCAGCGCGGCGGGAGCAGGCGACGCGACGTGGGCATGCGGACGACGCGGCGGTGCGGCGCTGAATGCCGGGCCCATTGTTCGCCAATTGCCAAGCCGGAGAATCGCGCGCACCTTTTTGCTAGTAAGGGTGGTGGCACACTTAGCGGCTAGACGTTGGCATAGCTATTTTTTTTTAAACTAAGCATAAAAATAACTGCTGATCACAGTTATTATTAGGCTACAGGGATCCTTATTTTCCTACATTATTTATTACTAAATAAAAAATTACTCGATGCGATGGGCTTACTAAATCGTTACCTACACGAAGTATTAGAATTACAGTACCTACCTAAGTTATTTTACTATTCATGCGATTGATAGCAGTTGGTGTAAAGTATTACAATAGAGTTCATTTATTGACTAATAATTTCAGTCTGACCCGTATTTAGAGATCCAAGGCCCCTAGGCACTTGGTATTGAGAAGGCAAGCCATGCTTTTGGGCTTATATGAAGGGTCCACCGCTGGGGCCTCTCTAGGCTGGTCGCGCCCCTAGGCCGGGGCGTTGTAGACCTAAGGCAAAATCCAGCGCTGATTTCAGTGCATCTCTCCCCGTTCACCTTTCTATCATTTTATACATCATACTTATAGAGCACCTGACAAGTGCAGCGAGATATAGCTTTCAAGTATGTTGGCGAGTGTGCAGCAAGTTCAATCTTCCGTGGCATTAACAATGCACCGCTTGATTCGCGCTATTTTACCAACATCTTAGAGATGATATCATTGTCTCTGAGAGACCGATCCAACGATTAGGACACAAGCGTAACGCCCCGGACGCGGATTTGATGCCTGCAGAGGCAAATGGAGGCAAGCGAGACACATACCTAGGTACTTAGATCTTAGAGCAACACGGACACTTCGACTTAGATATAATATGGCCAGCTGTATTTGGCAGTAGCAATGTACAGCGAAATTAGTTCTAATAACAAATAAGCAGCAAAGTACATCAAAGTACATTTTCTAATTTTAAACCCGAGTAAAGTTTCTTCTGTTAAGTACTAGTATACGTATAACAAAACAATTCGTATTCAATTCCGACCAAGCGTTTTTATGACTCAGTGTCAAAACGGAAAGTCTCCGGTCGAATATAAGCATTTTGAATTTACTGCGAATTTCCTCTCTAAACCGCCAAACTCTAATAGGCCACTAGAATTCGACACTACAAAATGCTAAAATCGTATCGTAAAGCATGATGTAGTTTTTTTTATTCGTTGATACGTTTTGTAGCCAGTCAGGGTAGCGTAAAACTAAATCCCACCAAAAACATAAATGTAAAAAAGGAGAGCCAAGTTCAATACAAAAATTATTTTAGGCTGTGGGCTTCGCCGCAAAAAGAATGGAGATCTAAATGAGTGCCAAGTCCTATGTAAAATCCAAATATGTATTTATTGGAACAAAATAACATTATGAACAAGTATTAAACTCTATTTCTTTGCTTTATTGGGTACCTATATAAAATGACTGATGTAATGAAAACTGGCGAAGTCAAATATAACCTACTTTAAGATCTCACATTTTTAAAAAACAGCAATTGTTATAGGTTATAGGTATCCAATAAAGCAAAGAAATAGAGTTTAATACTTGTTCATAATGTTATTTTGTTCCTATAAATACATTTTTGGATTTTGCATAGGACTTGGCACTCATTTAAATCTCCATTCCTTTTGCGGCGAAGCCCACAGCCTAACATAATTTTTGTATTGAACTTGGCCCTTTTTTACATTTATGTTTTTGGTGGGATATCATTACTTTTTGTAAGGAAAACTAGGCAGGTATTGAGATTTAATGTTTGTGACGGTTCCAATACCCCCTATTTTTTAACTTTTTTTATTTTTAATTTTTTTCTACGCTTACACACAATTACCGAGCTGGATTCCAAATTTCATCCTTCTAGGTCATCTGGAAGTAGGTTAGGTTTAGGTACTATATATGATTCAGTCAGTCAGTGCTAAAATTTACGACTTCTTGACCTTCATATCTTTATAACCGTTTGAGCTAGCTTCATGAAATTTGGGCTTCTAGATGTCCTTATGGATATAATTAAACACACGTAGTTTTATGTGTTTACGTTAAAGAGGTTTTGAGTTATAGAAGGGTCAAAAGTGGCACCAAGTGGTTCGTGTAATATTACACTTGGCGCTGGCTAGCCAGTTTTGCTTGAACTTGGCTTGACACGCTGCCGCGTGTCTAGATTTGCAACTTCGAAAAACTTATACTTACCTACTTGCTGCGCATTACGCGGAGAACTGCGTAACTTTTCACAATTTTTGCTCCAAAAGTCTTGAACTAACTAAGCATTTTTCGACGACAAAACCATTACTTTATTGTTTTTGAACTTCCTTTTAACGAGTTTATCTGTCATCATAAAGGATGCCTTAATAAGGTTGTACAAAACAAAACAATCTGCATAACAATAAAGCGGATTGAGGAAGTAATTTGTTTTCAAGATGATTATCTTAACTGCACCACTGCAATAGTAAAATGTGTATTTTAAGATATAAAAAATATTCCTACCACTATAAGATAATTAAGATGCATGACCTTAGAGGTACTTTTTATCTTTGCGCATCAGAAAAAGATGGAACTAATTGCCATAACTGGATATTATTGTCAAATTTTGAATAGGGGATAGCCGCCATTGCAGATTTCATAACATCCTAACAATACGAGCAAAGTGGTGAAAATTGTTGACTTGAGCGACGGCTAAGGTCAGTAAGGTATTTGACCCTTAACGGCATGTTTTGTGGCAACAAAGAGAGGAGAGGATATATACGTTATGAGGTCTGATTTCAGCTGTAGGAAGGAAAATAATTGAAGGGACGTTTACGAAAACAACACTGAATAGACTGGTTGATATTTATAGAGTAACATTGTTAATGACATTAGGTATCAATCAGCTGAGTCGTTAGGTATGTTGTTTTGTAAACATCCCTTCAATTATTACCAGGTTAATCATATTTTCGACATAACTCTCCCTACTCCCTAAAACAGACGTTCTTCCTTTGTGGACGGCATTAGTTGACTCTAATCGATGAAATAAATTATTTTAAAGTACAGAAAAAAATACCTAAACAGCTAGTAACCGGAATCACTAACCGGTTAATTAGTACCTATAGATGACGGTTTACCAATCAGTAACAATGGCATAAAACATATTGGCCAGAAGGGCAGACTTGGCTTTACTTTTTCTTAGTGTCCGACCGAAACATGTTTTTTTGCCGAAACCGAAACCGAAGGTTCGGTTTGATTTTAGTTTCGGCCGAAACCGAAACCGAACCTTTTATAAACGTGATTAAAACGTTGAATAAAAAAGTCAGTGGGCCGTTCTTTCCAAATACTAGATTAATGAAACATCTCGCCGGCCTAATATTACGTTCAAATTTATTCGAATGAAATTTCAACATTGCTATAGTGACACTGGGTTAAAATTTAACTTCCCTAAAAAGTGAAAATTTTTAAATGTTACTTTAACTGTAATACTGAGACAGCGAATTGGTAATAGTAAAATGGTATATAATAAAAAAAAAGTTTATTATTAAAATATGATAATCATAATATCATACATGTCTATATTAAATTAAAAGAAATGCTATAATGGCAAATCGACTACGGTGGTATGGACATGTTATGCGGAGGGATGATAACCATGTGACTAGAAGGGTATAAAGTATGAATGTGGATGGACTGCGTGAGAGACGATATGAATAGAAAGGAAGTGAGTGACGAGATGACGGGTGATAGAGAGGTATGGAAGGAAAAAAACATGGGATAAGGGCAGGAGGATGATTATTCGGGGAACAAACACAAGCGTCACTATCACTACACGAGCAAAGAGCACTGATTCAGTGGCCGGCGGAGTTAGGCGAGCGACGCCATATTGTCGGCCGTGCCGAGCGCACCCTACGTTACCCGAATGCGACCCGAAAGTACGATGTTGTAAGTTTCGGCCCGGCCGAAAGGTTCGGCTGCTTTTTGGCCGAAACCGAAACTCCGGCCGAAACATGATTTTTGGCCGAAACTGGCCGAAACCGAAACCGAATCTTCGGTCGGACACTATTATTTAAAAATAGTTAAATTCACATAATTTGGTAATGACAATTACGGGCCGTAAACTGTGTTTCAAGATTTAGGGAATGCAATAACCGGGTATTCGAACGGTTATAAAGTAATAACCGGTTAAAACCGGTTATACCACAATATTGAGAAATCGTGGGAAGAAAAGGTTCAAAATGGCTATTAAGCTGCGCAAATCAAAGAAAACGCCGTTTGATATTATTTTAAGCAACTTAAGATAGTATTTAAAAACCTTTTTCTAAAACTGATTTAAAAAAAGAGAATCGACAATGAAAAATACAGAAAAGGTATTATAAGTAAATCTTTGTAGATTATGACTGTAATGTAATGAGAGATGACTTAGCCTCCCGCCCCTCCCGCTGTTGAAAATGCACGTTCAGCTCCGACGCTAGTGGGCTGTACCGACCACATTTGCTGATTTCATGTAAAACCATTTCAGACAAAATTATTTGTTGTACGACCGAGAAACTTGATGTGGCGGTAGATTCTGTTGAAGTCGACGGTGTAGCACCGGCTGCCAACGTATACAGCAGCTCGTCTTTAAATGTTTTAAATTTTCAAGTGGGCCATGAAATTTATTGCAGCTTCATCAGTTTCATGAAGCGGGCTTTTATTTATCGCAAAGGACAGAACTGCACCTTTGGGTACCCCAATGGTGCAACTATTGCTCATGAAACAATTCGTTTGATGAGTGTACTATATTTCAGGATTACCTACCTGAAACACAATTTATCGATCTTCTATTATTATTCTTTTCAAAGCTTCTAATAACTTTGAACTCAAATTATATGTATCGGAGATTGATTCTTAATATTTCAAACATATATTGCATATAATAATATTTCTAGGATACCTACTTCTTACAATTGACAATACCTCGTGAATCTAGGTACTCATTCCTCATCATAGTGGTTCATTCAAGACTTAAATAACTGGTCAAGAGCATGTCGGATCATGCTCAGTGTAGGGTTCCATAGCCGTATCTATAAGGAAATGTGCTACAGATAAAAATAAAGCTAAAAATAAACAACTGACAAAAAGTCTTAAATGCCGTGTAAATCAATGGCACTTAAAACCTTTTGGTTGGGAAGTTTTTCAGCAATAACTTCAAAACGGTTTATTCCTTACTATTCAAAATAATTTTCGTTGAATGTATTTATTAAGCGTTACCTTCCTGATTTTTTTCATATTTTTTGGACTTACGGTTTAAAAGTTAAAGGGGGGGGGGGGGGCACAATTTATGCAACTTTCGGAGCGATTATTTCCGAAAGTATTCACTTAATCAAAAAAAGTACATAAAAGCCTTATAATGTTTTTAAAAGAACTATCGAATTATGTACCTCACGTTGATAAATGCTGAAAAAAAAATTTTTTAGCTTCTTTTACATGTATGGAGTGCCCTCCCTAGATTTCTTTATTTTTATTATTTAACTACCAAACTTAGTAGCGGCATCTACAAGACATCTATATTCCAAATTTCATCAGTATACGTCTTGTAGTTGTTGAGTAAAATGCCTGTGACATACGGACGGACGGACGGACGGACGGACGGACGGACGGACGGACGGACATGACGAAACTATAAGGGTTCCTTTTTAGCCATTTTGGCTACGGAACCCTAAAAATGAATAAAAGTGTTAAAATAATGTGCACAAATGTATAAAGATATAACCGAACCGGACCTGGTTTTCAATCTAATAACGGGTTTTTGGTTATGCCAAAATTTTCGGTTATAACCGGTTACCCGTTTCCGGTTAAAACCGGTTTGCATTCCCTTGTTTCAAGATAAGCTCTATAGTTTTTGAAAAATCACAATCGCAATAATCTCCATTAATTTTAGTATCAATTTATTTTCTATTAATTTATTTGTCTTGTTTGGACGCATAGAGAGACCCTTTAGTGCCTGTTCACACTAGTGATTCTTTTCGGCGATTTGCCAGCGATTTCTATACAAATTCGATCACGCCGCGAGATCGCCGCGTTCGAGTTTTTATAGAAATCGCTGGCAAATCGACGAAAAGAATCGCTAGTGTGAACAGGCACTTACATCTCTATAAATGTAGTTTTAAGTTTAATGTAATGTATTAATGAAATCTCATGTATTGACGTCATATTGTTGTAATACTTGTAAAATGGTGGAAAAGAGAAACTGGTGAGTTTCTTCCGGCGCTTCATCTCACCAGAAGGTCATTACCCGAAGCGCCAAAAGAAAAGAAGAGAAAAGAATAGAATCAGACGTGCAAAAGAGCCCTCGAGGGCCTACTTGCAGAAATAAATTATTTTATTTTATTTATCACAATTTTTATACTATCTATGGAAAAGTTACGTTTGGTCGCAGTTCACCTACAAAATATACAAATTAAGCCCTTTCATTTGATACCCCATTTGTTATAATACCCTGACTTTAAATTTTCAACATCTCCTTTTTAGGGTTCCGTAGCCAAAATGGCAAAAACGGAACCCTTATAGTTTCGTCATGTCCGTCCGTCCGTCCGTCCGTCCGTCCGTCCGTCCGTATGTCACAGGCATTTTACTCAAAAACTACACAATGGATATTGATCAAATTTGGAATATAGGTGTCTTGTATGAGCCGCTACTTAGTTTGGTAGTTAAATAACTAAAATAATTATTTTTAGGGAGGGCACTCCATACATGTTACAGAACCTAAAAAAAATTTTTTTCAGCAAATATCAACGTGTGCTACATAGTTCGACAGCTCTTTCAAAAACATTTTAAGGTTCTTAAGTAATGTTTTTGATTAAGTGAATACCTTTGGAAATAATCGCTCCGAAAGTTGTGAAAATTGTGTCCCCCCCCCCCTCTATTTTCTAAACCGTGTGTCCGAAAAATACAAAAAAAATAGCAAAGATAACGCTTAATTAATACTTTCAACGAAAATTATTTTTAACAAGATCGGATTAACCGTTTTTGAGTTATTGCCGATAAACTGCGCTTCTCAACAAAAGGACGTAATTTCTATGAAGATACGCTCTTTTGTTGTTGTAATTTTTTACATCGTATTCTTTACCTTATAGTTATTTCCTTTATAGTTACGGCTATGGAACCCTACACTGAGCATGGTCCGACATGCTCTTGGCCAGTTATTTATAATATCTTTTTCATGTTCAGTGGGCTTGGGTTAGTGATTTTTAACATCATTCCAAATTTCAAATCGTTAGCAGCTGTAGTTCCTGAGATATCTGGCTGTGACAGACAGACCCAGTCGCGCCATGAGGGTTCCTTTTTTAACCGACTTCCAAAAGAAGGACGGTTCTCAATTCGTCTGTATGTTTTTTTTTTAATTTTTTTTTTTGTGGGTTTGTTCACTGATTACTTGAAGACGGCTGGACCGATTTAGAAAATTCCTTTTTTGTTTGAAAGGGTAGACTTTCGAGGTGGTCCCAATTCAACCAAGTCAGGATCTGATGATGGAATCTTGGAGAAATCGAGGGAACTCTTCAAATATTATAGGCACACATATAGCGATTTCGGTATTTTTCGTAATTTCTCGTCCATCTCTTATTAGCAACAAGTTTTTAGTGTTAACCGACTTCAAAACAAAGAGTTAATTTGTATCTAGGTTTCTTCCCCGATTACTTGAAGACGGCTGAACCTATTTGGAAAATTCTTTTTTTGTTTAAAAGGGTATACCTCCGAGGTGGACCCATTGCAACCAAATCAGGATCTGATGATGGGATCTTGGAGAAATCGAGGGAACTCTTCAAATATCATAAGCACACATATGCGATTTTGGTATTTTTCTTACTTTCTCGTGCATTTCTTATTAGAAATAGTTCCCAGTCTTAACGGACTTCAAAACAAAGAGCAATTTTTATGTAGGCTTGTTCCTCGGTTACTTGAAAACGTCTAGACCGATTTGGATTTTTTTTCTTTTAACTAAATAGACTTATGTCTATTTGGTTAAAATAATATTTTTACAGCGCCACTAAAAATTTAAAAATAAAGTAAATTTTTAAAACAAAAAATAAAAACCGACTTCCAAAAACTTAAAAACTAAAAACCAAAAAATAATATGTTAATTACCCCAAAGAAATGGATAATCAACGATTCATATATACATATACAGATATTTATACTTTTTAACCTGTTATTTTTGAAGTCGGTGCCAGCTAAGGAGCTCAACACAGCCAGGTTTACGTGGCAGGCACCAACTTCAAAAATAACAGGTTAAAAAGTATAAATATCTGTATATGTATATATGAATCGTTGATTATCCATTTCTTTGGGGTAATTATTACTATTTTGGTACGGACGGAGCCCTAAAATAGAGCTCATACGCATACGATACGACATACCTATAATATATAGGTAGTACCCATTTTAACCGGAACCGTAATGTTTATCGTCGTTTAATTAAAATTCTGGGTTCAAGACTATATCTGCTTGTAGGTAGTCCTTCATGCAAGTGACATTCATCATGATCACAGTTAATTTGCATTTATATAATGTAAATTTAACCCAAAACGTAAGTTTACAAATTTTTGTCGACCGTGACATATTATACCTTGTTGTAAAAACTGGTTTTAATTATAAATGATTCGCCTAATATGGACGGGCTCGGGTAATGTGGAACGAAACGGTGGCGAATTTTAGTTGATTAAACTATTACAGTAAAACTAGTTAAAAAGGTTCGTGTTGTGTATATGTATAGTGTTATGCGCAAGCAAATCATTTGCTAGCGGATAACTTGACAAGTTTCAAAATACCTCGTTAGAATGGACTACTCCTAAGCACTATTTTTCGAATAAGTAGTTTTAGTTTAAGCGGCTAACTAGGTACCAGAGTTCCCGAGTCATTTTCAATTCACAAGTATCTGTAGGTAAGATTTGGTCGCGAAATTTCATGTTTGGTCGCGCATCACGCTAACATTACCGGGCTGATTTCCATGTAATTTGGTATACAAGTATAGCTTGGCAACTTCGTTGGTGACACTCACATGTGTGCTTTTTGTTATGTGCAGCCGTAACTACTTACACAAGTTACCGTCAACACGAACGGTGACCGACGGAGGCAGCCTCCGCAGGCAGCCGTAAGATACTTTTTAGTCCCTCTATCTGTCTGTCTGTTCGTCCATCTGTCCGTCAAAAGCCTTTATCTCGGGAACGCGCTATTCGAACCCGGACCATTGACTTCTCAGGCAGAGTTACTACCACAACAACTAAGCTTACCGTGGCCTCAAATAAATCAGATTGTAATTTAATCAAACGCGCCATGGACCATTGTCGTTTGTTCCCACGGCTCGTGCTTTGATCCATTGATTCGTTACCGTCAGTTGAATTCGATACAGACTGAATGACATGACGTGACGGTGTCCGGTATGGTTTAGTGGTTCGCGGTTCGCCATTGTAAACCACTGAACGGTGAAGTTCGTACAATATTTTTATACCTACCACCTACCTCTCGGTTATACGTACATACACATTCGAATTTAAACGTATTAATTTTTAGGCAACTGTGGACCAGATTGTGACCTTAACTCGAGAGCTCATTATGCTGGATCGTCTGTCCGAGACTTTTCGGATTTGATGATTAACCATAGAATTTAGTTAATAAGTCTTTTCGTATTGTGTGTGTCCTACTGGGGTATCTGTCAGAATAATATTGGTCAGAAATACACTTCGCATAACATTTGTTTCGCAAACATTTTTAGTCGAATGGTAATTTTGCATAAACGTACTCGTATATTTGGCATTACTATTAGCGTTCGGCGGCAGTAACGGGTATCATCGTAAAGCCACGCTAAGCATATGATGGTACAGCTAACGCAGTATTTATTCGTGATTGCCTATCAGTCAGTACGGTGCTTGCCGATCAAAACCCATACCATTATTAATAATAATAAGGAGCAAATTTTTACTGTCATGTGGGGCACAACAACCAGGACATAACCGTCGAAACAGGGTGTAATCTCAAACTCGAGACTCTGACTCAGATGCAACGCATCTGTGTAAGCCAACACACACACGCAGTAGGTACGGCGCGTGCCGCAGTCGTTCTACTATAAGATCGTAGGTATTGTATGGCGAAATTTTACTGTCTTTCTAGTACATTACATAATTTGAGTACCGCCGGTGAACGTGTTAATCTGTTTGTTTTAATAATAATATACGATAACTACGATACTCTTTCAGATGCCGCCCTCACTGTTTGGCAATGCAAGTATCCTCACATCCAGTGCCGGATTAGCCATATAGCAAGAGTAGCAAATGTTAGGGGCCCCGCGCATTGGGGGACCCCGCGCATTGGGGGGCCCCGCGCCCACTCGCAAAAGGGGACCCCCCCCCGCTCGTTATGTCATTTCGTCACGTATAAAATTATCGGTCAGTCGGTATTTAAGCATATCTAAGACCAATCAAGCGCCTCTTCGAAGAAATACTACAGGCCCCGCGCTGGCTTAATCCGGCACTGCTCACATCGCGATGTCTATAAACTGGATAATTATAAATGACCCGGAGCGCCGAGGCGTAAGTAGGTACCTTACGGCCACTTAACCTATCAACTGTTAATCTTCAGCATGCCGTAGCACGTGATTTCTGAGAAAAAACCCAAGAAATTTTGTCCGTTTGTTGCAAATGAGAATTGGTAATTCTAGAACTCAAGGAAAACGGTTGTGAAGAAGTGTTTATAGCTTAAATTACAAACGCATGTTATGAAATTTTCTTTACATGCTTATAATTAGGGATGTAACGATACCGATATATTGGCTGATATATCGGTATCGCCGATTATATACAACCGATATTTGAAGAGCGCGAAAAGAATTTGCTGTATGAAAAAAAATCTGCAAAAAGTAATTTCAATTTCTGACTTAATTTATGTACTGGTCTATTACCTTGTGCAATGATAATTACAATGTCAATTAAATCTTTGGTTCTTAATAAAAAAACTTTAGATTTTTGAGTTGACAATTTATTTATTTTTAGGTAGGTACCTACTTCACACTTTCAAAGTTTACTCACTGTTAAATATAGCCAAGTTTTAGTTATAATAAGGACATACAAATATCTGAAGTTCATACTTCATTATTTACCTAAGATATCGATATCGGTATCGCCGATTATTAACTACAATGTATCGGTATCGTATCGGCAAAACTATGTATCATTACATCCCTACTTATAATCTGTAATGAAGTGGATAATTTATATCGTCAGCCAGGAGGGTATTGGTACTTTACCTTCTTAAAATATGGATAGTTATAATTTTGGCAATGGTGTTGTGACGTTAAACCCTTAGCGTTAACCTTTTCGACGCTACGTCAAACAGAAAAGTTGCAAACCAGACGCCATGACATAATAGTGTCAAAACCGAAATTGAACTTTATGCTCTGTCTCTCTAATATTGCACCATGAATCGTCTGTAATAGACGCAAAGGCCTATGATGATGATGGTAGGTTTATATATCGCTCTGCGCTCTGTGACGGATTAATCCGTCGTGGGCGTGTGAAAGGCTAAACCACATGTAGAGCACGTTTCGGACATAAAAAAGGCGGACTTCAAGTTTTCAATTTTAGTTTAGAAGCAACTATTTGTTAATTACGTAATATTGAATTGCTGGACACAAAACTCTGCCTTCAATCTCCATATTTTTAATCCTATTAGATGTTTCTTGTGGTAGCTTCCCGATGATCCAGATTCTGAGATGGACATACTATATTCAGGTGTGGCTCACTCCGCGATTTCGCCGCCCGACTAATAGTATCAAATTTTGCTCCAGGGGGCTTAGCCAGCGACCAGAAATAACACGCGTAATACAATAGAGAGCGAAGGTCGGATCCGGTGCGCTCCGTCCAGTGGTTGTACCCGAACGTCAGTTCTGTAAGAAAGAAAAACTTCAAGCCGTAGATTTTCCGTTGCACCAGGAAAGATTGGTAGAGTCAAACTTATCTCTAGGGAAGTCGTAGCAAAGTTGTCTTCTTCTCTTAAGGTCAATAGGATCACCTTGGTATTTGAATGTAAAAGTTAAGTAAGTAGGTAAGTCGGAGTCAGCTTCGAATCAGATTCCAAAGAAATCTCGCCACTGGTAGGTAAGGTAATATCGTCAATACGTGTAGAACAAAGCCGCAGCACTCCACTAGTATGTTATCTAGGAAGCTATGGGTATTAAGGAAATAGTTGATTAGCTGCTTAAGGATATCTCTTTATCGTAGAGTTAAATCTGACTCGACGTGTATTTCTGTCGTTTTCCTATAGTTAGATACACATGTGAGCGTTAAGTCGCGGTGAATAAAAATGGCAAAGCATATGCGTGGCGAGATATTGCTCAAAATAGAGATAAGTGAAAAAGAGAGAAATTTTGCCTGCCGCCCAGCACTGAGAGCCAAAATAGGCTATGAAACACAACTATATGAACCATTTATATACTGAATCCTTCGATTTGAGTTTTAACACTTTTAACCCAAGTTGTTCAAGGTGGTCGACAGGTGGTATGGATACATTTTGGAAAGGAGCCAAGGCAAACTGACTCCTTTTTGCAGTGAATAGAGACGCCTGCGTTTTGGAGGCGTTGAACTGAACCAAGTTGGCATCGTCCCAATCGGACACAGCCTCCAAGGTCCTGCTCGTCCGTTCAACCATAGCCTTCATAAGAGATAGGATAGGATATGACTTTGTATTTGGTTGGTTGAGAAATACTTTAACGTTTTGCTACGCAAAAGTTAAAATCAATCTTAATTTCCTATGGATCCCCAAATACCATTTTAATGAGATATAGCGATTATAAATGGCAATTAATTGTCCTTTAAGATACAGTCGGTTTGATGTTGACACAATTACTTTTGATTCGGTACGGGGCTGTATAGTCTCCAGGGCAATGTCCGTTTTGTTTCTTTTTGTGTGGTCTTAGTTATTAAAAGGTGGTCTTGAAAAGATCGGTACTCACTTTAGAGACGTGTGGGAGGAAACAAAGAAAAGGCAAATAATAAAACTGAAATATTTATTGTTACATAGTTTGGAGGTTCTCACCATCATGTAATGTACATATTCAAATATACGCATTAGAATAGAAAATGTCTAACAACCAGAAGAATTCAAAGAGTACAAATTGAAAAAGAAATCACAATTAGGTTTAAAGTGACGAGAAATACAAAATAATCATTATAGATTTTTCTATACAAAATATTAAATCATACACATATTTGGATTAAATGTCTCTTTTACACTAAAATACTAACTATTAAAGCTAACCTGTAACATAATCTACGACATAAATTAAAACTATTTACAAAATATTACAATTTACTTTGTTATTCCTTTTAACAAATATGCCTATTGGCATAAAAAGGCGTATCTACACTTAGGCCTTTTAAATGAAATAATAAAGTGCCCTTTAAAATGAAATAACTCGATATATGTGCAAACCTAATAATAAATCTGATCAGTGTATTATTAACGAATAAGTAACCGTATTACGTTCTTGCGATTAACAATGGAAACAAAACTGGACATGGCACAAAAAGTCAGAAACGAAAACGTGCAATGACATAACGCTGGCATCGCTTCGATCGCTCAAAGCATCCTTTATGCGACGTTGGAACAGCTATAAACGTTTGACGATAAAATAATAATCCTACAATACTTTGTAAATAACAACGGATTAGTGATTATGACACCCTAGAGCACAATAGTACTAATTACGAAATATTAGCACGTATGCGCTTCAGTTGCATTTTTATTGACTAAAATATGTAATTAAATGCGATTATGCTATAGGGTATCGATATAAGAAATGAATAAACCCATGAATTGAACAATCACAATCACACCTTTTCCTAAACCATAATTGCATTAAGATTCATTAAGTCCATAACGAACCAAAACTATGTGCATTATGTACTAGCTAGATAAACATACAAAAGCGTGCATAGCGGACTCAGAAGCTAGCTGAGTCGCCGAGACGTTTTGGAGGTGAGTACAAACAGATAACTGGCAAACAACGGTAGGCTGTAGAAGCCTTTTGCGCTGTGCCTAAACAATCCTGCCACTTCAATTTCTTATAAAAATGCTGTCTAACTTAAGTTTGCCGATATGTACTATACATTTCCATACAACATAGCGGCAAATGTGTTATTTAATTAAACCTCATTATGGCGCCAGTACTGTAGGTAAACCATTGAACCTAATCAGTCAATTAAATTGTCAATCATTCTTTTCGAAGACTAAATTCTGACTCACAGTAGCAGTACCAAGTATTATTTCTCAGCAAGTCTGCAGGTTTAAAAAAAAACAATTCCTCTATTTCGTACAAAAATTACAGCCGAGACAAAATGGCGCCGTAGACTTAATTAAGACAATTGTAAGCTCAGGTACATTTATTATTTGGGCGGCGATCGCATATTTCTGCCACTTTTACATTTCGTAGCATACTCGTCTTCTTTTCAATCATAATTAAATTATTATTTTTTTCGGTGTAAAGTTCTGACATAACTTTACGGCTTATTAGGAAGCAATATGGAAAAACTTGAATTAGAAACGATATAATAAAATAATATTGCCAAACTTTGAATAATACAATCAGTGTTTTTCCTTTGTTTAGATTACAACAGTTGCCATAAGCGCTATTCGCATAGGTACAAGTATCCATTCCGAATATCAAGTTTACACCTGGTGTGTAGACAACACAGGGATACCATTATCTTGCCGCGACCTGACGGAACGAGTACCAGTAGTGTCAATCGCTCGTACCCATTTGCACGTTACCCTATGCGTGTAGATACATATATCTACACTCAGCTTTGCTGGCCTTGCACCCGAATAGTAATTAATAGTGGCAGTGCAGGTGGCACGCGGAGTAAGTTTGGACAGGGACTCCGTCATGAATATTTACATTACCCTACAAAGGCCTGTCGCTCGTACCGGTTCACACGCAACCCTATCGCATCGTACTTGCATCCATCGACAGCCGAATAGCTGAGGTGGCAGTCCAGTTGTCTCGCTCGCACGCGCCCGTGATACACCACACAACGTAGCATAGCGAGAGCGACGACCAAGGTGATGCGACCTGACCTGAGCTACAAAACTACCCGACATAGGCCCACACACCGTTACCGCCATAGGCTGTCTACACGCAGCTTCACTTGCGTCCATCGTCGCCCAAGTCGCAGTACATCTGTCTCACTTGCACGCGCACGTGGTACATAGCACAGCTACAGCTGAACTGAGCTACAAAACTACCCTACACAGGCCCGTCGCTTGTAACTTGCCTACACGCAGATGTACTTCCGTCCGTCGTCGCCCAAGCAGCAGTGGTGGCAGTCCATCCGTCTCACTTGCACGCGCACGTGGTAGCACAGCTAGAGCTGAACTGAGCTACAAAACTACCCTACGCTTATAACCTTGCCTACACGCAGCTGTATTTCCGTCCGTCGTCGCCCGAGTAGCAGTGGTGGCAGTGCAGCCGTCTCGCTCGCACGCGCACGTCGGCGCCGGCGCGCCCGTCGCCGAGCGCCGCGCCGCACACCGCGCACGTGAAGCACCACACGTGGTAGCATAGGGAGAGCGACTCGATTATCATGGCGGCGCCGCGACCTGAAATACAAGAATAGGATATAGTTCATGGAATATAAAAAGAGCTATTGTATTTACGGCGAGGGCTTCATTGCATCCAGAACAGAGCGAATTTTATTGAAGGAACCTTTTCAATAAAATACTGTGCGTATACGATAGATTTAAATGTTAACGCCTAAAACGAAAATAATTACATGGCGACAAAAGTATTTAATCCCTCCTTTGAAGGAAATCAAGATTTTTTTCTCAATAGGAGGTGCGAAAATTGTATTAAAGTAACAAAATGGCTGCACAATTTAGTTGTTTGTATTGTTTACCTCTTGTTAACGTAACCACAAACAGGCGAACAATAAAGACGCGTGTTGCCTGCAATGTTTTGGGCACTTATTTTGTGTAGCTGCTGCTGACTATGCTTACTTTGATAAGAAAAAATACACATTATAAAATAATGAATATCTCATACCTAACTCCTCTCCACAATGCGAGCACTTTCTCCTCCCGCTCACGCTCAGTAGTTTATCTTCTTTTGGGTCATTCTTCATTTCTCTCTTCTCCAAGCTGTCTATTCTAGGCGAGATCTTTGTGTTAGGCGACGTTTGCGTTCTAGATTGTTCTCTGATTTCTGTTCTGGCTTCCCGTGGTGGCTCCCTTGGAGACGAGGTGGTTCTAATCGGGGGTTCGGGCCGGACTGGTGGGGGGACGGTGTCTGGACGAATGAGGCGCTTGTATTCCTGCGGTAAATGTTGTTGGCTGGAAAAAAATTAAAAAAATATGTAATTAATTATAACTACTAATACGAAAAAATAACTGGCCAAGAGCATGTCGGACCATGCTCAGTGTAGGGTTCCATAGCCGTAACTATAAGGTAAAAAATACGATGTAAAAAAGTACAACAACAAAAGAGCGTATCTTCATAGCAATTACGTCCTTTTGTTGAGAAGCGCAGTTTATTGGCAATAACTCAAAAACGGTTAATTCGACTTTGTTGAAAATAATTTTCGTTGAAAGCATTAATTAAGCGTTACCTTCGTGATTTTTTTCATATTTTTCGGACACACGGTTTAGAAGATAGAGGGGGGGGGGGACACAATTTTCACAACTTTCGGAGCGATTATTTCCAAAGGTAATCACTTAATCAAAAGCATTACTTAAGAACCTTAAAATGTTTTTGAAAGAGCTGTCGAACTATGTACCACACGTTGATATTTTCTGAAAAAACATTTTTTAGCTTCTGTAACATGTATGGAGTGCCCCCCCTAAAAATATTTATTTTAATTATTTAACTACCAAACTAAGTAGCGGCTCATAAAAGACACCTATATTCCAAATTTCATCAATATCCATCATGTAGTTTTAGAGTAAAATGCCTGTGACATACGGACAGACGGACAGACGGACGGACGGACATGACGAAACTATAAGGGTTCCGTTTTTGCCATTTTGGCTACGGAACCCTAAAAACACGATTTGCACAAGGGCCGTTTAGAGGAAGGGACATTTTGAATAGGAAATTTTAACGAGAGAAAATGCTGCCCCAATTTTTGGAAAAGAGACGTTTCAAGAACTCTGCCATTTGCAACGTCAATGTTAAAAATAAGTAGTTTACTGTATGTCTGTCGCAGATAACATCAGCTGACGTTAGACCCTGTTTTCTAGTCTCTAAACGAGTTTACAAATATTGCAATATTATGCCAAAAGCCATACTAGAATTATACACAGTTTAAGGACTGCATGGAAGTTAAAGAATATTACAGCATATGACATGATGAGATGCTGCAAGTCATGTGATACCTTGTGCTAATGTGGTGCATGTTGAGCAGCGCAGACGGCATGTCCTGGTGGTAGGAGTGTCTCTGCGCAGCACGTAACTTGCTTCTTTGCTCGTCAATGCGCCGTTGTTCTGCCTCCTGGAATGTAGATATTATCAATGAATTATTCGGAACCACACAAACATAACTTCTTAAACTCAAGCCATAATTTACCTAATGCCATTTTGATAATCTAACCACACAAACTTCTTAAACTCAAGCCATAATTAACCTAATGTAATTTTGATAATTTAAAACTTTGTGTCATACACTCATGAAATGACCTTCAGATTTAGCTGTAGGCTGCCAGTGCTTTCCCTAAATTCCGCACATCAGAGCGTATGGGCAAACTATGGGGCTATCAGTAAGTAGCATGGCATCAATATAATCCGATTATCACCGGTTCGCCTATTGTGAACCATTCGAGCACCTTATCGTACTGATTACCTACCCTTATTGAAATTTGACGGCACGCGATTGATGCGACTTATCCGATAGGCACTAACCTGTATGAGCCAGTGCTGGTTGTAGTTGTACCCCGCGGGTTTGCGCGCGCGCTGTGCCAGCCACTCGTTCCCAGAGATCAGCTTCGGCGTGGGCGCTGCGCTTAAAGCCTGTAATTAAAATAACAACACGGTTTTAGGCGGGAAAGTATTTTCAGCAGAGCGCTAATCTTTTTGACGTGATAAATATTTAGCTGATGCGTGTAATTTGGGTAAGTATTGACATTAAAAACGTGATCAAGAACTTTACAATAAATAGTGTCGTAGGAGGCGTGCCTTCGTCTACTTTTACATTATAGGTAAGATCACTTAGCGTCTAACTACATTATTTTTACGTGTAATTGGGTAGTATGATCGTTATGCTGTGACATGTCGTTCTTCAAGATGCTTAGAAATAGTGCTGTTGAAGATAGGCAATTCATATAATTTTGCATTATATAGACCGACCCCTCTCACAAGATTGATCTAAGTACTTAGTATTATTTTTTGCATACTTTAAAATGCTGAAGTTAATAGTACCTGCAGAGTGTGACGTGTCATGGGATGGTAGTTGGCGCCATTGGGCATCACAGGCGCTGGCGCCGGCGCAGGCTTAGATCGCAGTTGCACTTGCGCGGTTCGCTCCACGTTGGCATATTCCACCGCGGAAGGTACTCTGCTACTCCTAAAATAGTACATTACATAACTAGAGTGGTAATACAAAGAAAGGCCGAGATCGCAGAAGTTTGCGGCCCGAGCTGCAAGCGAGGGACGTAATTATGCGATCGAGGGCTTTCTTTATTACCTCCCGTGTAGTGTACATCATTTTATGTCTACACTTGGCCAGAGAGCGGCTTTTTCCGTACGTGCAGCGTGCGGAAAAAGCCACTTTATGGCCAGGTGTGGCATAAATTATATTTTTTTAAGCTATATAGTTTTGTCTTTCATCATTAGCTGTTATATTGACGACTTCCTGACTTCATCGTCAGATCCTCCAGTAAGTCGAATTTATCATAATGTCGTATTCCTACGGGAAGTCAATGTTTGCAAAGCTTAATGAGAATCGGTTTAGCAGAAGTAGTTATAAAAGCTGGCAAGATTTGCAACAAATAAATATATGGGATCAAATTAGATAAATCTGCTTAAAAACTATAGAATCCTTTGTTGTTTGAACAGTATATGAAATCTGGGGTGGACTTTAAAGTATGTTTATGAGAAACAAGGCACAAACAGATATAAAAAAACATAACAATCCTTTTTTGGGCAGTCGTGTAAAAAGAAAAGAGAATTTATACAACCCTTAAGGATCCCTTTTCGAAATGTTTAGTACTAAATGCAGTCAGTTCTAAAAGTACCTCATAGTAATCTCCCTCTCAATGGACTCCCGGCTCCTTGGCTTCGGCGGCAGTATCGGCTGCGGCGGTCGTCTCCTATCCTTCCCATCTTCATATAACACCTTTCGACTTTCCTCCACGCCAAAATGCCTTTGGATATGCTCTTCTGAGACAAACGGCTTCCGTTTTATACTCTCATCGTATTTGATTTCTGGTTCCGGTTCTACAGGTGTGTATGGTTCATTAATCAGTAAGTTAGGCATCGAGTGTCTGTGATTTTCACTAGCTGCCTTCCTAAGAGGTGGTTTCTCTGATATGTCCTGAACAGACTTTTGAATGATTCTCGTCTGATCCCTCATTAAATTGTCTCGTTGTCTCCTTAACTCTTCTTGTTCCAGTTGCAAGAGTTCTCGTTCGAAACGCAGAACCTCCTAGTCGGGAATTTGGTATTAGTTGTGTTGTCTCTTTTCGTTAGTGTATTAGTGCAAGGCTTAAGCTAGCGTGCATTGTGTTAATATTTCTGGATGCTTCGGTTAACATACGCTGATTTAAGGGTTATTTACACGTATCATTTTAAGAATAGGTTTTTCTGAATATTTAAAAAACGAATAGAATTACACGATTGAAAAATAAACCGTTGAAATTTTAATTCATATGAATTTTTCTACCTTATTTTATCTATTAGAAACGCATACAGCAGCAGTTATAAATTTGAAAGTAATTTTTTAAATTGCTAAAATACAAGATAGTATATTACTTTTAAACTAAACCGTAATCAACAGAATTAATCTCTTTTCTAATAATAAAGTACTAAACATAGGGCGAGCCAAAGGTCAAGCAGTGGTGCTAGCTTTAATTTAATACCGAATAATGATGTTGTATATCTAATAACGACTTAGTAGGTTAGAATGATTGAATGAAGTACCTATGTAGGTATGTGGTACGTGAACCGAATGTGTAAATAAGAGATTAGTGTAAAAGATGTCAATCACCTTTGTGTGGGCATCGTCGTGCCCGTCAGGCCAATCCTCGTTAGTGCGTCCCTGGAAGGGCAGCCATCTTGTTATTGTTATTTACACAAAATGGCGGTGGGTCAATGTCGGAATCATAAATGTTAGACACAGTTACTATTATTAACACGAAATTATTAATAAATTATGATTCCAAGGTTGAATGTTTCTGTAATGATTATGTAACGGGTTTTAAAATGAAGTAAAACATGTCGTATAGCAGGAAGACTAGCGCAAGTCGGAAAGATTACCATGCATTGTATACTACATATTCTACAAAAGGTGCGTAGTTATAAATAAAAGGCAATAATATCGTAACATAAATATTTTTTATTTAAAGGCTAAAATAACATATTTCGACTAACCAAAACTACTTTCCTACGATACATTACGAGCAAAATCATCCTGATGGATACATAAATAATTGTGTAAAATACAATAAAAGCATTAGAAAAGCAGGATTTGTTAGTTTGGCAGCTTTACATAGAAAATGTACCATTTACCACGATAATTTAATAATTAAAAAAAAAATTAAAGTGCATATAAATCCAATTTCTGCATTGTACATATTTATATATTAGTATTGTAATATTTTCCAACAATGCTAATTCATATTAAGATAATAAGTCCGTATGTTACAGACAGTGGCAGTCAGATTTACGAACTGCTCTTATGGCTATGATTATTGTATGCAAAGGCGTGACAGCGCAAAAACTGGATATTCTAAATTGAAAAGAGAGACACTACAGTGCTTAAGATTTACAGTGCAATTAAACTAAGAGCTAAACCTTCTAGAATCACTAGGCATTGATAATAGTATGAGAATTCAACACAATATTTATCCCAAAATTATATCTAAACTACGAGATCTACTCTTGACTAACAATCCAATAATATGCTGTTAAGGAAATATCTTCCAAATAGCATTTCTACTACGAAACGTATAGAAGAAAATCTAGCTAATAGTACATACACAAATATTTGTACTTGAAATAATTAGTTAAAAAGTTGGACCCAAGATAGCACCTTGTGGCATCCTAATCTAGAAAGAACATATTGCAGCAATTATTAACAATCTTGAATGTTTGTCGACATAATATACACTCATCCATAATCTGCATAGCCTCTTTGATTCTCAAGTATCACATTAAAAATTGATATCCCATAATCCATAATTTCAAAGACAATTCATATTTCAAGAGCGTTCAGTCAATATTACTGGAAAATTACTCTAGTTCCATACTAGCCAGTACTAAAAACAATTCGTAAGAGCCTAAAACGTTACATTGAAAAAATGGCGTAGCTACAAATAGTCATCATCAAATTTAAACTTAATAACCAAACCTGTTTGGTTATTGACATTTTCCACCAAAAAATTACTTTTAATAATTAATAGTTAAACGCAATTTCACCAATAGGTTTCATCCAATTTAGGTCTTATTGCGATTGCTTTCTTTATTTAGGTATTGTTATTATGACTGAAGAAAGCTTATTCGATTCTTGTACGTAATTGTTAGTTACAATACAACAAAAACCTTTTTAGTTCAGTTATTTTGATTCTTAGAATCTTTAGATAGTGTTTATAGATGTCCTATTTGTAAGTCATACCGTAAGACAATGCGTACTATCTACCTAAGTTACCTTTTTGTACGATTTGCCAGGCCTCCTATTGGTTTACCTGTTGTTCCTGTAGCTTCTTATCTAGACTATCGATGTCAGGTTGCTCCAGGTCTGTCAGCTTGGATGTCAGATTCGAAGCGAACTTATCAGGTTTCCTTGAGGCTTCTTCTTCGTCTGATGTAACTGTCACGTGAGTGTATGGCTGAAAAATGCAGATTAGTCATTATTGATCGACAGTTAATTGAACTAATTCACAATGGTTATGCACTTGGGAAGCTAATCTTCATTGGATCTTATTTTTCTGCTACTTTTTGCGAGGTGTCAAAACCCTCAGATATGACATTTCAAAGAAAAAAACTGTAATGAAGTCACTGTTCTCAGTGGTAAAATCGTTGGTTATATAAAGATTCACTTGGTAATATATTAATTTACATTAACTAGAGACGTGTACCCTATTAGACACAGCACACATACCTCACTATTTTGTCTGCTGTGTGGATTCGAGGTCTCTGGTGATGACTGCTTATACCACGCTTCAGCGGATGGCCCTCTATCCACATCGACTCCAGAATCTCTACTGTCCCTCAACTTCGCATTGTCATGGGACAGCGTCTTCTTGTACAGCAGTTTCTCGATCTTTGTCTCCTCTTGCAGGAACGAGGTGATATCGGGGCGAGGCGCGGTGAGATCTGCATCAAGGTAATCGTCCACTTGACCCTCAATACCGAGAAAGCTGGTGCGTTTGTTGCGGATTTCTTTCTTGATTCTGCGGGCAGAGCTCGTGTGCTTGAAGTTCCCCTGTAAATGGGCATTACGAATGTGTTAATTGAGATCTAAGAAGCAAGATACTTTTAGTCACGCTGTTAAGGTTTTTGTAAACATACATTGAATGTTGTCAATATGAGTGGTCTTATTGTTAAAAATAGAATAAAAACTGTTTGCAGTAAGTATATCTAATTGTCTATGGATATTTTCACAAGGTAGTCACAAGAATTAAACACGCTTATCTTTATCAAACATCAACTTCCGAATCACTGTTTATTATGACATAAAAAGTTAATGTAATGACAGAGCTTTACTTACATTTCCCAGAAGTTCGTCGTCTTCTGTAGGTGGTGGAGGTGGCTTCTCTTTAGGCGGTTCCAAAACATTTGTAGGTAGATCTAGTGGGAAAGCTGTTCCATCATCTACAGAATTTTGGAAGAACATATCCATGTTCTCGTATAGTGGAGCGACTGTCTTTTCCGAAAACTCAAGAATTTTATCTGTCTTAACTGCCGCAATTTCTGGTTCTTTTGCAGCGTCTTCTATGGTGCTGTTGTTGACGCAACTATCTTCAGAGTCTAGCTCTTGGAAGGCCAGCTCCAAGGCATCAATTACCTGAAGTTTAAAAAAAAATATGAGCAAATGAAAACAATAATATGGTAACGATTCTAACACGTAGACGAAAATCCTAAAAGAAGCTGAAACAAAACCACGAAGCTCTGTTTGTTATCACAAATACTAATTACCATTGAAAACACAGGAAATAAAATTATTCAAAAGGTAATAAATACATCTAAAGTTCCCATTAAAAATAATTATCACAGTAGTTGCATCAACCCTTGAACGTTTACAACACTGAAAATATGTGTCATGCAAATACAATGAAAACAATAGCATACCATGCAGCGCAAATGATGTTAATGAAGCGAAACACTACGTACGATATTGGCTTACCTTCCCATCACCCAAGCTGATGCAATTAAAGCTAAGTAACCTATGAGCTCCCTCCGACCGCTCTTATCAGACTAACGTGTACCAGTCATGATCACAAGATAACGACCTTGTTTGCCAATGATATCATTAAAGATAAAGCTCTAGTGCCGCGGCCTGATTTTCCTACTAATAAATCTGAGTGTTTAATTAGCAGCGAGGATAAAATACGAGATACAAATAAAACCCATACATAACAGTGTAACATATATTTTTGATAATGAATTTACAAATATCACGTTTAAGAATAAATAAACTAAACTGAATCTAATGGTTCTACGTATCTTGTATATAAATAGGAATATATTATACATGATGACAAAATGGGTACTAAAATATAACCCTGTATGCAGAGCAATTCTAAATCTACCTTTGATGATTGATGAGCTGAACTGGGCTGTTGCTAGGAATTATTATTGAGTTTTAATAAAGGACATGAAGTGATTATTAATAAGTATTGGTGTTTCTAGACACATTTAATGGTTTTATGAAATCTAACACATACGTTATGGTTCTATAGTTAAAATTGTGACGTGATCGCTATTTATTATAGTAAAAATTAATGTTAATAGAATGTGGACAGGTTGTGTGCGAGATCAAGAGATCATATTTACTCAAAATGAGTCCATTTCGGAGGTCTCTCATCTGTCTTGCGTCTATAGCAATTTATGAGAAATTGAATGGACTGTAGATTAGGCCTTGTTTAGGCATTATTTTTGGCACTACAATCGCTTGAATTCAGTACGGTTTTCGTAACAACTTTATTATTAATAAATAAGATAGTCTTTCGGCGGTTAGGCTCGATGTTGCGTTTGGTCCGTTTCTGCCAGAAGGGGTTAAAATCTTGCGAGCTACTTACCGTGGCGTCTATGTTAGCTGTAACATCACGATTGGATTTCATGTTATTGTCATTAAATGTTTGACTAAGTGTGTTATTACATGGATCATGATTGACTACGTCTTTAACTGAGCATTCGGATGTACACGTTACACCAGCTAGATTGTTAGTAAGCGTATGGTTATCTGTTAATGTTTTTAGCGTTTTAATGGAATTCTTTGGTGAAATGTTAGTAGTAGTTGTAATATTAGAGACAGTTACCATTGGCATGCTTTTGCGGTTAGTAGATTCGTTAGTTGTGCTAATTTCCTTATGGTTAGTATCGTTCCCATTCCCAGCACCAGAGTTCGTGTTGTTACATATTTCGTTCAAGTTGAGATGAATAGTCATCTTGCCCTCAAACACCACCGTATCTCCCTCAGATCCCGTGGAGGCCGGCTCATTCAGACTTACACTAGTATCCTGAATATCCAAACTTTTAAGCGTATCTTCATCTTCTTTGTCCATCTGTATTTCTGTTACTTCTTCGGTGACACTAAGCTCTTCCGGTTGTGACACCGCTTGGAGATAGTTACTTGCACTATCGGAATCAGCTTTACTAACATCGTGTGTTTCAATTTCTTCAATAATGATGTCTTCTGATATTTCCTGTATAGGTCCAGATATTCTTTCTACAGGTTCTTCAATCTTGATTGGGTCCAATGTTATCGCACCATCTTCATTAGACGACTCGTATTCAGATATTTCAATCATTGGTTCTCCTATTGGAGAAGCTACTTGCGTTAAGTCGGCAATATCATCAGCCGGAGCGCAAGAATCTCTAGCGGTGTGAATTCCACTATCTTCAGTTTCAATGTCACTCTGAACAGTGTTGTTCTGCATTTCAGCGCAATCAAAGTCTTCTAAGCTTTGAACTCGGTCAAAGGAGCTAGGTGATGTTTGACCATTAATGTCTAAGCTATCAAGTGAACGACAAAAACTCTGCATTTGACTTTCTATGCCTGTCAAACTAGTTTTCAAAGAACTCTGCATGAGATTGTCGTTCAAATCGTCTTCTTTCGCTAATGGTTTTTCAATAACCATCATTTGTTCTTCAATAGATATTTTGGGTATTTCCTTGTTTTTCGCTGCGTCCAAGTACGAAAGGCGCTCTTTGAGGCTCATAGACACATCCTTGACTTCAGTTTTGGTTATTTTTTCTTCTTCTGATGTTTGAGACTTAAGACTTGACAGACGCTCTTTCAAAGACTTCGTGTTACTCAGGTCACCATTTGAGAGTCTCTTTACCTTTTCAGGCTCTGAAGACGCTGATTTTACCTTTTCGAGGTTAGAAAGTCGCTCTCTTAGTGGCTTCACTTCTGTAGGTAACTTAGTTAGGTCGCTCGTAGACTTTTGAATGTGTGTTTCTTCTGTAAACCTCTCTAAACAGGAAAGTCTTTCCTTAATAGACTTTTTGTTTGCAATATCAGGTAATTTTGGTTTATTTTGTGACTCCTGTGAATTTTCTCTTTCGAACTGTTCTCTTCGTTTGTGAATGTCTACTTTAGGTAGATCTTTCTTCTGGTTATTATTTCGTTCGTCAGCCCTTTCCTTTTGGAAGGAGAAAACCTTTTCCTCGATTTTGTTGCTGACGGTCGTTCTGATTCTGTTCAGGTCGCCGTTGATTTTGTCTGGTGACTTCTCTTTGGCGTTGTTAACGACAGTTTTGACGATAGTGCTGTTGGTCTGAGAGATGATTCGGGACTTGTAGCCCTCGATGGCTCCCTCGTAGGTGTACTCCTCGGGTTCGGGGGAGCTAATCGTCATGGTCGTGCAGGTGTCGTATTCGTTGGCGCTGGAGCCGAGCTTGCGGTTATCGCAGTTCGACAAATTGTCGACGTCGGAATGGTTTTTATCCAGATCCATCCCATCGCTCTGAAATTGAGATAAGATAAATTTATGCAAACAGAATACTCATATAACAGCCTTATCTCCTGAAAAAGTCACTCAATATTTTAACGTCCAATCCAAAATCACCCCGCTGCGTACATTCCACCTGTACTTTCTGAAACTCACAACAGCAGGATTGATTCTGATCAGAACGGCGATTTTTGAATTTACATACATGTATTAGTACATATGCTTAGGCCGTTCTGAAGGATATAAATTTACTATATATAAAATTTAGTTAAAAGATATAAAATAGCTTGAGGAAGTATTAATACTTAGTTTTAATTGGCTAAAATAATTTACGTTCTTAAATAGAAAAAAATTGGAAGTCAGAATTCGTAATCTCATTTGTGATGTAAATAATTCATTACCACAAACTACAAAAATATGCCTAGTACGATTTTTACTGACGGTGATAATGCCACAATATACTTACAGCCAAGCTGTGTGTATCGCAGTCCTCGCTGAGGCTGCTTTTGGTGCTGGAGGTGCCGATGCCGAGGTCGCTGAGGTCGTGCCCATCGTCCTCCGCGTACAGGGGAAGGGGTACCCGTCGCCTGCCCGCTCTGGTAACAAAGAAAACCAATCATTAGATACAAATTGTATTGTATCATATAATAAAAAAAAGAGTTCTATTGACGGAGACTCCATAGATACCACAAACTAGATAAATTACTTCATTAAACTGCTGGATGTGGATCGTGTGGTCATCTGATCTGAGGAAGGCCTTAGTTCAGCAGGAGTCAAATGATTTGAATGCTGTTTGATAAGTTTCAGATTATGCTTCTAGATGAAATCAAGAACCGGATGTGATAATAATGGAGTTCTTATGTCCTTCAATGTGGAGATTGAGCCGTGAAATACTGTTTTCCGAGAACTGCGTGAATATCTGCGGCCTATGATGATGTCCTTCAAATGTTGATTTATTATATTTTGTACATTAAAATCAAATAAAATCTTGGACAAATTTAAATAACTTCATAACCTGGTCTAGCTTCCTAGAAGTCAAGTTTAAATATCCTTTCCGACCAGTTCTAATAATAGGCTAGTCATGCGCGTACGCATGTTTGCTGTTAGTCAGCCGGAACAGTGGATTCCGAGGCGTTGCGTCAAATTGCAAAAACAGTCGAGCCCAGAATTTGCGCAAAGTCAACTGCAATTTCAAGGTTTATGTTTTGAAATGAAGATACGGATTGCAGAAAGAAAAATCTTTATCAATTCTAATTAAAAAATTAGCTAATGAAAAGAATACATGTGTGGGTGACGACACGTTTAGCCTAGTGGGAGTGACACTGCCTACAAAGCTAGAGGTCCCAGGTTCAAATCCTGGTAAGTAAGGGCAAATATTTGTGTGATGAGCACGAGTACTTACTTGTTCCTGAGTCTTGGATGGTGTCTATCTATTTAAGAATATTTATAACTATGTATATCGTCGTCTACCCATAATACAAGCATTGCTTAGTTTGGGACGAGGTCGATTATTTATATTTATTTACATTCATATTTTTAACTACCTATTAGATAACCTAGCAGTGGCGTGAAATCCAAAGAACTCGATTCCTACCGGCTTGCCTAATATCAGACATTTGACCACCTTATTCTACAGCTCTTTAGGATAATGTATGCCAAATGTGCACCGGCTTACCCAAGGATATATTTTGCGCCACGCCACTATAACCTAGCCTAATCTGCGCTTCTTATATACAATCGAAGTGACGAATCAAAATAAAGATTGCGGAAGTATGTACTAATGCGGATACAACTTATCCATGCTTGATAATCTTATTTATTATTTAATTCCTGTACTGTAGGTGAAACGTTGTCAACGGATGGTGACACTGATTGTACTGTAAACAAGCCAACCCACCCACCTTGGGCAGGGCTTTCTTAAGCCCTACTAATTGACACAAATCAAACGTAATAGACGTCGACATTGATTGTCAACCTTTCAAGGTGAATGTCAAATTAGAATATTAACACCTGCCAGATAAACCAGCGGATCACGAAAGTGAAAACTTGACACGTGCTTACTTTCGCTGTCACACTTTCGGAAATTTGCATAGAAACTGACGAGTCTAACACAAGATGCAATGGACGTAATGAAATTACGTAATAATATGTAATAATAACAGACAGAGATAAAAGCGATCAATATGATTTGAGAGATTGATCCTTCTTTATGCTAGTACTAGTAGGGCATCACTTATTTAACTTTTAAATAAAATAAACAAGTTGGCGGTTTTCTAGCAGGTCGTATACGAATAGTCGTTAGTATTGATAAAGTTAAATATAAAAGAAACAGACTTTTCGTCATATTCTATCCTACCAAGTCTTGCAAAAAGCACGGTATTGGACGTCATTTACACACTAATCGAAATAAGGAATCGCTTTAGGTGTCCCCTAACCCAAATAAGGAATCGAGGTGTTAGGTGTCCCTTTCGCAGTACTTCATATGTAGAGTTTGTATAATATAGTAAAGGTGCGCTTAATAAAATCAGAACACTAATAATTTATTATTATTAGCTCCCTTTTTGACGTGACAGGCAAAACCATCAGCTATTACGAGGGAAAAGTCCGTCATATTTGAAAGTCATGCAATAAATAGGTTTGCGTATAGGCTTAAAAACCTAACTTTTACCGTAGGTATTCAATTTAGCAACGCCTAGTGTCAAGACGTCAGGGGTCAATCTATTACCTGACCCCTAACGTATGCGTGCCACGCCACGCGTCATGCGATTTCTTTTTAGAGTTCTTTGCAATGTTGCCTTGGAAAGTAAGTACTTTAGTGCGACACAAAGGAGTCCTAGCTTTTTAGTATACAAGCATGTTATATAGCTAACTTTAACTAGTCCCCACGACATACCATTATTAACGTTATCCTGCGAACCCGCGGTTTAGGCTGAGCATAAAGTATATAAACAAAACTCAAACTAACATTCGTCTCATAATGCATGTTTCAGTCAATTGTAAAAAGTTACATTTTTATTACCTGGGCCCTATTTTAGAAACGATATAAGTGTTATAAAACAACAGTGTGTTACGAGTAAAAAGCTGGTATCACAAGTCTTATAACTTTCGTGAAACTAGCACCAAAGACTCTATTTCAGGAACTATTCAAGTCTTGTTAAACAAATCTGTAGCCTAAGTAACTCAACAAAATGCTGTTGAAAATGCTGGTATTCCAAATCTTCTTAGTATCGTGAAAAGAGCACCTGTTTTCACACAAGTTCCTACCGCGTGATCCCTTACTAACCAAGTTGTTTTAACTTTCAGTTTTGATTGATTGCTAGATTTAACACTTTACTAATCCTGAAATGCAATACCAATAAATTACGGAACACAAGCCCGAATAATAATGTTTTTTTTTTACAATTTTTGCAATGATTACTAACGCGAGTAAGAGTTATAATCCATAATAACTCCATTATGCTGTTAGCTGTACGTGCAAATACCACGCTGATTTTCGTTGATGATTTCATCACTTACGAACAACTTTTGTTACCACGCCAACGTAATCGGAATGATTGGTCGAATTTACGGTTTTTCGAGTAACTATGTTACGTTGTCACAATGTTATGTCGATGAGTTGTGAGCTTTGAAAATTTGTAAAGTAGAATCTAGCTAGTAGCTACCCATATCTGGCGCTACAAAACGGCGGAAAACTCCAAATTTTGTCGAGGCAAAGATTTTTCTGGCTTCTTCTTCAGTGTTTTAACACTACATAAACTCAATTGCTAATCTAGAAGAATACTTGTTAAATAACGAACTGAGCAAATATGTACGTCTCAAAAATTTTAGGGTTACCAGAAACAATTTCGTTGTATAACAAAGGTCACATTATAAATGAGAAATTCTTGATAGTTATGTCCTTCTATGCCAAAGGGTTACATATCACGAAGATCCACTTACTCCAGCTTCGTGCGCGCACGCACCCATTCCGCTTCGCCTCAGTAATAGTCAATTTCTACCGAGATGTGCCAGGGCACTTACTATAAGCGAGATAGCGATCCTTGACAGCTAAAAATATTGCTATCACGCTACTTCTTGATTCAAACTGGATTTTTGCATACAACCAGAGCAAGATGTCTGAAATGTTATTAAATGACAATCATTTCAGTTTTCATGCAAAATCAGTCTTATACTCAGCAATAAAACAATTGATACACGTATTAATAAATGAAAGCAAAACCGATATAGTTGCAGCATACAACCAGAGCGCTCGTGCGTTCGATATCACGGATCAATCGACTTGTCTTATTTCACATTGGCATAAATTGTTTAGGGGTAATTTTGCGCTATTTCATTATCCCTAAACTTTTTGCAACACAGTGTTGAGAAGTATGAAATCCAAACAAAATTTGCTAGTTATATTGGCTCGTTTAATTTGACATATAAGAAATGTGCGAAAATGTGTGAAAATTTAGTAATGCGCCCTCGATGTGCTCGTTCGTACAGGGAATTCTAGTTTGAAGTCTGATTATTTGCACCGTTATCAAAAAATACAGTGTAAATAGTCTCGGAATGCATGAGCAATGAAGTTTTCTTTTTTTATACTTTTTATACTTAATAGTAGGAATGAATTGAATTATCAATTCTTCCTAAATACAACACATTCCAACAAAAAATAAGAGTTCCTAGAAGAACCCGTTTAGAAAAAGAGCCATTTTCACACATTGTTTAAAATGCCGTGCAAGCACGAACGTAATAGTAGCATCGAAAAAACGTACGTGGCCGAACAAGCACGAGCCGAAGGTAAATCGTGGATTTTTGCACGAATGCCCAATCGTGCGCATTCTTTACGTTTATTACATAGCTGTGCGAGGCACAAGCGAGAGCGACTGGCGGCAAAATGCGTATTACCAACGCCTTAGGGTTTAGAGCAGCAGTAGGACTGCAGTAGTATTTGAGAGAGAGACAACAGGCTTTTCTAGTTTCCTACCAATGCAGTATTGCCTGATATATATTTTTACCCGATTGCCACCTGGACATATATTATGGGCACATAATATTGATACAGTAAGGTTATAAGACTTTATTTTTACATTAATTGGACTAGGTACATTTGATGTGCGGATGGCTTGATGTTTGAAATCCTTTATTCCATGATTAAACAATATGGAATATGACGGTCAAAATACTGAATGTGGAACTAAATGTCTTTCGCTACAATCAAAATAACAGTTAAAACGCTGTCACTTATTATTTAGCCTACTAAACTAGTGGGAAACATGGGTCTTATTGTCTCTAGCTACACCAGTCACATAATGTCGTGATTATGTCGCAATTTGTACCACGTGGGAACGAAATGTATGAAGGTAAGGTAATGCTTATGCGCAATTAGGTAGGGGAGGTAAGGGACTCATAAAAGATAATATCACTATGATGTTGATTTTCTTAAGTTACTCCCGTGGTTTTGTCTCTAAACTCCCTTAGGTACAGGTATTACACCGGTGATCAGAGTATCAGTATGGAATATAATTAATTATATATCAATTCTATATACGATAATCTGACAGAACTTTGTCACTAATCTTAATTCTTTTTTGTTAGCTAGAGATTACATTACATCATAAAAGCATGAACTAAACACAGACATTAAGATAACTTTTATTATTGATGTAGAGTGTTTACCTACTTAAAGCATAACGCAGAAATCACATCGAATATTCCCTCATAACTGTCCAAAAACTGTGCGATTACTGTATCTAACTAAAAACGCGAGATTAGTTTAACAGTCGATTACCATATTACATAATACGAGTACAGCACCCTAAAGAAGTGCTTTTACTTTACATACATCAGTGCTTAACATATTCTTCCTAACCACCAGTGGCGTGGCGTCAAATTTATTCTTAGTAAAGCCGAAGCCGATTTGGATTACTTTTTCTTCAGGAGTAGAGTAGTAGATAGATAGGAACTCCGGTCATATGCTTTAAAATAGGCAAGCCGGTGGGAATCGGGTTCTATGGACGCCACGCCACTGCTAACCACTTACAAGCAGGATTTTCATATGAAGTTATATTTACACCATTTGCTATATGTTGCTCATATTTCTCTTAAAACAAGCTGTTGCATTACAGTTTTCCAGTAAAGTACTTAGTACTCGCATGCAATAAAAACTACTGTAGAAGCATTTCTGGGAGAAATACCAATAACTCACTTGGCTGGCAGCATTCTTAAGGTAATCGAAATATTTATAGCCAGCAATGATTTCACTCACTGTTTAGAGTCATAAGTAAACAAAATAAAACCAAACAATAGCGTAGACAATGTAAACTGACAACTAGAAACGATCGCAAAACAAACAATTGACATACCTAACTAGCATTGGTTACCTCAGAGCAACGCAGCCTCTTTTTGCGACAGAACGTCTGTCAAACACATTCCAACTTTACAATTTATGGTGTCGATTTCTATAAAAGATTACATTTACCTATGGTTCTCAATGATGCCTACCTTAATGAGTGGACGGTAAGGGTTATTTTGACATGCAGTATTGGACAATGGTTGGGTAAAAAGTGATTGCTTTCGTGCAGCGATGATACAATGACGTACAAAACACCGAGTATTTAACAATATCGAGATTGGCTGATAAGCTAGAAACCTTAGTCGATAGTTGTAGCTCGTTTCCACTTAACATTTATCTGTACTTAGTGGAAATACCCACGGGTTAAGAGTTAGCGGTTTTTGTAGGTATTATAAGCGGGCTGCACCTTCACGGGCAGTCAAAGTCCACCGCGGTCGGGTTTTTTTTAGTAAAAAATGTGGTTATTTAAAAAATTAGATTTTAATCTCAAAATGTAGAGCTCGCAATGAACTCTAACTTACCACTTTATTACAGACGAATATCTTAAAATATATATATTTTTTTTTTTCACTTTTAAAAATATGGTTACCATAGTAATTGTTCCCTAACTTTCAAACCGCTATAGCTCAAAAAGTTACTTAGGTAATTAGACATGTTCTTTCCGTGTAGCCTTCATCTATACACGTCCCACTGCTGGACATAGGCCGACTCATAGATGAGAGTGAATGGGCTGCATTCACTACTAAAACTGATGCTGATTTTTTAATTCCTTGTCAAAGTGAACGGGATGCCATTATTCATATGATTCTAGAACGTTTGAGTGCATAAACAATCTAATCAGGCCCATAAAAGAGATGGGCGCAGCAATCCGGGGGCAGGACAATAACCTGCGCGCGCGCCCATTTGCTACTACCATCCATAGTTCCATCCATACACACTCCATTCGTTGATGTATGAAGCCACGGTGGGTGTATGTTGTCATTTTTACAAAATAAGTTCTATAATTAATACTTTTACGTGTTTTACTATTATAACAAATACGAGTAAAAAAATTATACAATTATTTTTCAGACTTTTAGACCCCCCCCCCCCTCATGTCACACTTTTTCCTCACATATTTGACCTTGTTAGTATTGGCTGTGACATTTGGCTAGACCCTCCCCCCATGGGTGTGACGTACTATATGGATGACCCCTTATATGCACATTGCACGCACACCTTTAGCGATTTGGGATATATTTTTTAAAGTAACTCCAGTATTTGTTAATTGAAACCATTCGTTTATGCCATTATAATTAATTTTGTATTCATTATGAAAATTGAACTGCAGGTTAAAATTCAAAAACCAGTCCTATTAAACATAAGGCAAGGCTTTGCATTTTGCGCGAGAAAAACTTATTGAACCCACGAGAAGTCAGTGGTTCTAAGATGACACTGGTACCTGGCAGAGACGGCTTTCTCGGCTCTAATTGGCGATGGACCGGCCGGGCAGGAAGCGATGGGAAGACACCCGGGGTTTTTGCGCGTACGCATATGAAGCGGACCGTAGGCATGCGATGTGCAACTACCGTTTTATTGTAAGTGATTTAGATTACATTGAATGAGATTATTGCTAACAGATTCCCCCTAATAACTTCCGACCAGTCACAAGTATATTATTGAGCTTACTGTAAATATTTTATAAACGATCACAAACCAAGCATTAGAATCGAACTAGCCGATTATTTTTTCTGGTTAAGTTCCTACAGTCAAATCTTATTTAATAGTTAAAGGTTATATTGTTTAACTTTTTTACAATAAGTTAACATCTTAAATAGCCCTTTCAGCCTATAATTATAATTATGAGCCCGAATAAATTATGAGCCTTCTAATTCTACATATAGATTATTTGTAGAAGACTAATCTTTACATAGATCATAAAGAATATTTTGTTCATTAGAAAAATATTTAATTTAAAAAGGTTTTGTTATAATTATATTATACGTATATGTAAATCTATCTATATCTACACATAGATAACAAACTGGCGTTTGCACATGTAAGGGCCGATACAGACGGACTGCAACCCAAATGCAACTCTCTACGATTTGTATGGGAACTGCATCACAACTGCGCAGTCGGCGTGCAGTTGTGATGCAGTTCCCATACAAATCGTAGGGAGTTGCAGTTGGGTTGCAGTCCGTCTGTATCGGCCCTAACAATGTATGCGCGAAATTCTTTGTACGCACTCGTTATTCTCAGTAATTATTACTTTAACCACATATGGAATAGGCTATGTAAGGGTAAATTAGGAATATGGTATGGTCGTGGGTGATTAGTAATTAAATGAAAAACATAACTGGAATAGGAAGTAGTAGATCAGTCTAAATATGGATGAGGCTATCTTGGTCAATTATAATAGGACTGAAGCTTTACCTTTGATATGGTTTGATTATTAGTTGCATGGTGAGGTAAAAAGCAAAAAGGAGTCTCCGATGTTATGACTTTTACGTGTTAAGTGCGGTAACAGAGGTCCATATCTATAATAACCATAGCAGTATAGATAGATCTCTCATTGCTGAATTACTGAAATACGTATTTAAGAATTGAGTAAAGATTTGAGTCAACTTTTGCAATAAGTACGTACTATATTTTGTTCCAAAAGGTTTGTATAGAAAAAAATCTCCAGTTTAATAGTTGTCTTTCAGACAACCCCGTCAAGATAGCGTACACCGTAAAGATATTCAGAATCTGATGCAGCCAATAAATAGTACCCAAATAGTACCGACGAAATACCTAGGTGAAAAAAATAGTACCCTTAAACTTTTCGAAATATAAGAAATTCCCGGGTACGCGAGCTTGACGATGTGAAATTTTGTACACCGTTAAGTCAAGGAATATCTCGGCTTCTACGATAGCTAGAGAAATGAAATTGTAGGGCCCTAGGGTACTATTAGGGTACTTTTTTTTTGATATATAAAGCGTTTCCAAAAACAAAGCCGTTCCAGAGATACAAACGGTGTACGCCAGCTTGACGCCCGGTAGCATACACCGTGAACAGGCCTTATATTTCAGAAAGTTTAAGGGTACTATTTTTTCACCTAGGTATTTCGTCGGTACTATTTGGGTACTATTTATTGGCTGCATCAGATTCTGAATATCTTTACGGTGTACGCTGTCTTGACGGACACTAATGGAATGGACTAAATTTGTCATTTTATAACATGTATTACGTTACGTAAGATGTTTTCGATATTCGAAGGATTTCCTCGACCCGTGCACAGCTTTTATCTTTTACACCGGCAAAATCGTGGTCTAGCGAGTGTCTGATAAAAATGTAAAACGCGGTAGAAAGTAGAAACCTTAATTAACTTGCAGATTGTCGTATCGCAGACGTCTGCAAACTTATCAATGATAGCGACAGGACAAAATGGCGTCTCACTCAGCTGTAGATCTATTCAGTCAGTCTTGTCAATGTTTTCCTTTTATTTTATTATCTAACATAAACTAGTTATTTATTTTACCTAATTGTTTTGTATCTTAAGACCATATCGATAGTATCAAAATAAATATTATCTTTTAGAAATTAAGAGGAAAACTGTTAAAAATTATGTGCGACTTACTAGCAAGCCTAGCAGACGTATATAAATATGAATTAATGTGCAATCCGAAGCAACGAGTGCAGTGTCTTAAAGACAAACCAGATGGTTTCGCTCCAATACGTTGTTTAGAAGCCAGAGCCACATATGCTGTAGGTATTCAGTTAGGGTTGTACAACTGATGAAAATATATATATTATTTATAACCTTCTAAAATTATTTGACAATGAGTTTTAATAGTTACAACTATGCCAGCATAAACTTTTATTTGTTAATTTTAGATTGCCTCTGGTTCAGTATAAATTCCTATTTGGAAGAAAGGATCTGTAAAATTAAATCAAAAGCTAATTAATTATACCTAGTTAACTCCGTTTAGGACTGACATGCATAGAAAACGATGCTTAAATGTCAATAGAAAAGTGACTATGTACGATAATTTAATTGCTTCATATTGTACTGTATTTTTTGTGATCTCGACTTACGCCTTACGACTTCAAGATGTACAATCAGTTATCGGCTCGCCAACAAAGCCATTCGACACGTCAACCCCTAAACACGGCTGGGTGCCAAGTCTCTCAACCGTCATTGATGGTCTTAATGGCTGACAATCATTCATCGCGATAAACAGCAGAGGAAACCAGATTTTTTTTGAGTTCATAAACTCGCTAAAAAGAGAGGGTGCTTAATGGCGAAAGAAGTGCTACCACTAGGCTTGATTTACTTATTAGGCGCATAAAAACTTTAAAACCTAATGTTTTTTTATATGTTTAAATACCTTAATGTTAACCTGGTGGGACAAATGTACGAACATTATTAGTCTGGGTTTTCAGTGCGCAACGTATTCCTATTTGACGCGACAACCCTAGCAATTAGTCTCTTTCAAGACAGGTTGTAAGTCGACACTGCGCATACGACTCCTGTTTCTGAGTCGAGCTTGACGGCCTTTTACCTAAGATATGTTCGCTATATTATTGTTTTCATAATTAGTCATAAATTATAATAATGTTAATTATTTAGGTGATACGATTCCGGTTGATTCCAACTGTGACGATTCCGCCAATTGATTTGGATATAGTCATGATAAATGAAATTGGCAGTCCATAATTATTATGAGTGTGGTTATGAATTCAATTAAGGCCATCTTCTAATTTGATCTAATCGGGAGTTCGGGAACTATAAAATGCAGGACTTCTGCCATTAACATTACCAATCGAATTTTGAGTACCGGGGCTGGTATCTTATACTGGAACACTTTATACAGGCGCCATATTGAATAATAGCGCTTTACAACATCTCCATCATTTCCAAGTTTAATGCTACACGTCTCCCAAAGAGCTTAAAGCCAGATAAAATCCACAACCCACACGTACATACTTGTAAACTCAAACAAATAAACCTAATAAGTACACTCGAAGACATAAAAACGTGACATCAATTGCCCAATAACGTGTCGTGATTTTTCATAAAACAAAAGTCAAGCGTGAGCCGTTCTTATGAAATATCGCCCACACGGTGCATGTTAACGTAAAGGTATAAAGGGGATCATTCGTCAGAACCCACGCGATAAGCATATAGGTAGTATAAAAAGCTATCTTTTTTTATTGAGCAGACGATAAGAATTGTCATTAAACGGGTGTACACCTACCGAATGGCATAACGCGGCAGTTAACCATAATGCTGGTATACACATTATATTGATCTTTTGACGGTCTACTGAATGTCATAATACAAAATCGTAGCGAACGTACGGTTTTGTATGACATTGACACAGGTAGTACTACTAATGAGAAAGAGAGAATTTATCATAACCACATGGTTTTTTCCAAAAACATACAAGCAAATGTGTGATCACAACTGTATAAACCCAGTTTATCGGTCAATGGGTCCCGAGAGCTTTATTAAAACATGCAGATGCCAACTCAAATGAATAGATTCGTGCAGAAAGTACCGACTACGTTGAGTCATAACTTTTAGGATAGTAGACTACATAACTACACAACTTGTCTATACAAATAAAGTGGATTTCCTCATCTGACTCGTGAAGCTGTGTGGTCGGTGTAGAAGTCGTCTACACTGTAGACGACTTAACCATACGTACATACAATTTCATGGCATCCATACTAAAATGATGTGGTGAGTGGGAACACAATAACGCTATATGGAAACGATTTGTTAAAAAAGTCCAGAATGTCATTATCGTTAACATACAAATGGCATTTTTTAATTTGTTGAGTCTTCATATAAATGTAAAAAAAGAATACATACGGATGGTTCATTAGCAATAATTATATAACTGTTGCCATCGGACTGAAGCTATATTTACTAACTTTATTTAAAATGAATATTGTGTCAATATTATAACGGTAATAAAAATAATACACTACCAATTAATCTCTGCTGGAGCAGATGTACCAAACTACCAACACACCTGAAATTCCCTTAACAAAAGATGCCGCAACATAACAACAAAAGTATTATAAATCCTATTAATGAATACCACAAATCAAATCTCATAAAAACGTCAAAGCTTACACAACTACGAATCTATGGCCACGCGGATCAATTGAATCATTAGTTTCACAGACAAGCCTAAGTTAATCGATTTAATTGATACATAGGCCATTTTTGAGATGCTATATTGTTTGACACAACCTACTTTTACGAACAACAGTATTAACAAGCTTCGATCTTTGTTACGAGTATAGATAACTGTTTACACGCGGGTCGTAAAACAAAGTGTTACTGACGCAAGCCGTCAGTCCATCAATCAATAATGCCTACGCAACCATCGTTTACGGGCACTGCAGATTGAAGGGCAAAATATGCAGCTTTGGACTTTTGGAGAATAATTAATCATATATTGAAATTATGACAAGGCGTTAGTCTGCACTATGCACTATTTTGGATAACTTATTAACTCCTCCAAAGGCCAGCGTAAATTATTACCGAAGTGTGACAGTAAATTACAGCCACATCTTTTCACTCCCCAATTTTTGGGTCGTTAGAAGTAAATTTATACTGTAACATGAGATGATAGGTACACAGCGAGACCATGTCACTTTTGTAATTTATGGCATTTCGAATTTGAACTTTACTATTACAAAGTGTCCTTTATATCTACCTACATCTTTCTATCCGTTCATAATATGGATATTTTCAATTTAGCTCCAGAGAACACACAGTCTAATTTAGTCATTAAGTTAAACGAGTTCTATGGAGTTTCTTCCACTTATTTTACAGCAATCACAGCTCCGATAATTGTACAAAAAAAACCTCTTCCAGGTGCGCCTTTCGCAATTATGTTCTTAACTAAATAGGATCGTGGGGGTAATTTCACGCTTTTTTAGTCCATTAGGTAAGAGTTCTTATGGTCACTTTAGTATAAGTTGCAATAAGTAATACGGGTTATGATCACATTTTGAAAAACCGCAAAAAGTTGTAATTTATATTTGTGACTAAGAAATATTTGCGAACTACCCCAGTTATTGGAGCCATCAAACGACAACTAATAATTTACTCGATTTGGATTGAACTACTAGCAGCTGGCCATATGCCATTCAAAATGGCTTGAAATTGACCCCACCTCTACTAATCCCAAGTATCCAAACACAAGGAAATAAAAAAGAAAAGGCAACCCTAAACCCTTGTATAAAATAATCGTCAGTTAAGTTCCGAGAAACCCTGAGCCAGAATTATAATCATATCAGCAGTACAGGATAGTTCCTGATGCCATATGGTCTGATTGTAACCCCATGTATGGCGCTAAGGATTAATTGCACCGTGGTTCAAGAACTAGGCGAAATGCGTGTAGGTGTTACATTAATAGATTATCTATTAGATAGTATCTGCAGATTTATGAATTCTATTAATCAGAGTATGCCTAGACTGACCAATGTTATAACGATTAATGAATGTTCAAATGATTTCTGACACATTGCATTGCTTTACTGGATAAAGGGTTTAAGTAAGCGATGAGACCCTTGGGCAAGCAATAATATTGTGTCGTATTGAAAAGCTGAGGCGATTGCTAACAATTTAACTTCCTTTATCATATTACACGTCAAATTTGAACAGTGTAGGTTTTGTTAGTAGGTGTAATTGTTTATTTTATAAACAAAAGGAATAACGACGTGTCTGAATAGCCTATTTGATAACGGCCATTAAAAATTAACATACATTTGCATATGGCAGATGCGCTATTAAATGTTTCCTCTAATGAGTGTAGGTGGTTTTTACTGCAGTGCATTGTTACGAACTCGGAAACCTTGATTGAAGAGGTTTGATACAGGCTGTCGTTCATTAATCAAGCGTGTGTCTTTGTAAGTCGCCTTGAAATTTGTGTAGGAAGTCGAATAGATATATCTTTAGGCCGAACCGAGATCCTACTAATACCTCACGTTAGGCAATTTTTGTTTTTTCACTTATGTTCCATTGCGTGGTTTTCTAAGGTAAATGCAGATGTGGCTTTAGTTGACGGCACTGACCTGATTTATATTTTTGTCTATGTTTTGTAAAAATGTCTATCAAAATTATTTTTTTAATTTGAGATTAAGCCCACAAGCTATCTGCTTTGCCCTAAGGTTAACTGGTAGAGAATGCCCTATGGCATTAAGTTCGCCTTTTGTATGATAAGTTTTCTTTTGTGCAATAATGTTTAAATTAATTAATTCATTAATTAAAAGAAAAAGTTAGATAGAGTTCAGTGCAGTGGTCAAATAGTCAGAACATTATTTGAGTACCCAGTACTAATTTTGGTAGTTTTATTATATTTCAAAGGAACGCTTTTGACCGTCTTGATTTCCGCATGAACCACAGGCCGACAGCGAATAAGGTCAGACTCGGAGCCCGGCCCGTAAACGGAGCATTTCTACTCGTAATACATCACATCAGCAGCGCCGGCGCAGGACTGCGTAACGCGGTGAACGGTGATTTATTGTCTGCAAGTTTTTAATGCCGTTTGAGATAAATTTCGCCATTACAATTTATCATACGCGTATAAGGGGTTAGTTCAAGTCGCGTATCAACTCTTTACATTTACTATGTATAGTTATAAATGAGTACTTTTAAGAGCTTTCAGAAGCTATGTACTTACATGATGATGAAATTCCTTATACGATATGATATTTATTTACTTTTTCTTTAACATCCATATAAGTCCTTCATGGTCTGTCTCTCTTCCTCTTTCCATCAATCATCTACTCTATGATGATCTTGATGTAATCATGTCGTAAACGGTATCCAATCATCCTGCCTCTCTATTTGCACATTCAAATCTGACGCTGTAAAATCGTTATTATCGGGCGAAGGTACCTACTTGCAAAGTGGAAATAGATTTTTTTAACAGGAACTCCAGTACAGCACATAATTACGTTGCGCAGTGAAAGTGTTGTCCTATGTTATCAACCATCGGCGCTCGCGCAGCCCGCAGCGCCTAATCATAGTGTTTGCCGAGAAAGCGATCTATCTGGGCACAGTCTGTTCGACTGTTTGTACGTCTGTGGGGTGTGATGCTGGTAACAATCGCCCTGCAGCTGGATCTGAGTGCTGGTAATATGATAAGTGATACGAGGTTCAATTGTCATTTTACAATATCACTGAGTCTACAGTAAATATTTAAATCATAACGTGTTTAGAATTTTTAATGTGGCTTTGAAAAATAGATACAAAGATCCTTAGTAACATTGTTACAAATGCATGAAAAATTTCGACAGCCTTGTACCGGGGTGGTGTAGCGGTTAACACGTTGTCCCGGTAAGACGCGGGTTCGAATCCCGCCTTGGCTACAAGTGAGTACGTTTGATTTTTTCTATGTATTTAATCTTTGTATCTATAGTAGTCATAACGTGTTTGTTTGAATTATTTTTAAAGGTCATCCATCCAAAGGGCAAGCTTGGAAAAATGGCTTTGTAATTAAGAGATTTAGATTTATATTTCATACATACTTTAAAATATACATGCATGAATAAAGTATAGAAACCAAGATACCTATTAGTTTCCTCTGAAACACTAAAATGTTATCTTGAACCAAAGGGCAATCTACGATCGAAGGAAAATATATACGTTTAGTTTCCCTTCGATAGAGTAATTTTATAGGGATGTTTAGGCTACGACTGACGGACGGACAGGCAGATGCGAGCATTAGTCCGTCAGAGGTAATTGTGGACAATTGCAACGCTTTCTAGAATCGGATACAGTTCGGAGAAAGTACTGAACAGAAACCTGTTTTTTTTAAAGTTTACAATGAATTCGTAAGCATAAATTACTAGTAACGGGACCAATGACTCTTGCAATCGTAATAAACGTGGCCAAACTTTAATCAAGTGTCATGAAATTTTCCTAGGCTGATACTGTGACTCTATTCTCAGCCTACTTCCTGGTACCTATCCTTCTCCTTTCTTACAAGTCTATACTGACGTAACATGCGAAAGATATTTCACATCACTATGTAATTAGTTAACTAATCTAAATCCACTGAGATATACATGAATGCAAATGCCAAAATGTCAATTAATGGACTTGGGGCATATCGTTAGGCACGCACCATGCCGTATGAGCGAGACAGGCAAGCCAAGAGCTATGAACCGTACCTTAATTAAAACCTGCATAAGCTACACAATTAACAGCGACATCTCTCGTCTATAAGACGCAGATTATAAGGAAAACTGGCGCGTCAGAGGCATTTTGTCATGTTCATGTATTTATGAGGTCATAATTACAGAGACGCGGCGCGGACAGGACACGTCACTCGTATCTTGCTGTATAAGCTCCGCCTAATGACATCTACCCAGCAATCAAGGCACTGATGAAGTAATTTCTCGCAGGAAACACACTTTTAATTGAAAACTACAGTTAACACAGTCATAAACGGGCAATGACAAATGAACAAGGAAGCCACAAATGTGAGACCGTTAGATTGTTAGAAATGCAATGAGAACAATTAAGTTGACAGTTATCTACTTACGTTAATCCAATTAGGCTTACACTTGTATAACTGATATGCCGCTTTCAGTTAATGCCCTAAGGATGCGAGTAACAGTCTTTATAAAACACGCACTTTATTTTTATATGTCCGTATGAAGTGTGTTCGTGAATGTAACATATTTTCTTAAGATTATCAGCGGAAAGATCTACTGCTGGATAAAGGCATTCCTCAATAAACGGCACCAATACCGGCTCTGTGCCGCCTGCATCCAGAGGACTCCAGCAACCTTCTCCAGCTCATCAGTCCACTTTGGGGTGCCTACTGACGCTGCGTCAACCGGTGTGTGATCGCCGCTCAAGAACTCTGGTATTTTCTTGTACACAAAACGAACTAACTTAGTTATAGAGTTGTACTACCCAAGTCTAATAACACACATTATATCTCGCAAGTCCCCTTCCTAAATCAACGGTAGTAAATGAGTTCCTCGTGTAATTTGTATGTGACTTGCAATATTACGCTAAATTGTAACGTTTAGTTGCACAATGCAATCGTAATAAGGCTTGCGACATTATGCAAATCGGATTAGCGAGTTTATCCTTATTACAAGGAGATGACGTAGATTTTATACCGTTAGTTATCACGTAACATCGCTGTGACATCTGTGGCGTCCCATTGGATTCTCCCATCTTATTAAGAAAAAAAAATCTGACATGCTACAGCAACAACGTTAGACCAAAACCTTTAACTGAACTAAAGTTCCAACGGACATTACTGTAAAACCTGTAGACGTCGTTGGTCCCTAAAAGGCTAATCATTCCTGGTATAAATGTAAAAGATTTGAAGAGCAATTTTGAATAATTTTCGTATCTCACAATAATTCTAAGATTCCTAACAACTAACGTATACCTCGATACCTCTATATGATACCTCGAGCCGATATATCGCATTTTTATGTCAGTTCCACCCTGTATTATTAAGCGTACGGCGTCGTTTGTTAAAAGTAAGTTTGCATTCATTCATTGCCCCTAATTCACAGTACAGCCTCAACCTCAGTACCGTAACACGAGTACAGAGTTACGTAATGAACGAAATAAAACGATATCTCGATTCTCGACCCAGTTGTGGTAGCTAGGGTGACCAGCAGAGCGGCGCGGACAGTCCGAAGAGGGTTGGATAGCTTTATGACCAAACAACGGAACAATGTATGCAAAATACCAAACCGAACGTGGTTTAAAATGTAGAAATAATTACACAGAATTAATTGATAATATTTGGATTTTCCTTGTCATTTAACATTTCCATGTCAAATAAAATAGCGTAAACAGTAGGTATGCATACTAGGCAAACATATGACTTCGATCTCACCTGAAGTGACGATTAAATCGAAGATGGAGCATGTTTGCATTGACTGATGCATAAATGTATCTTTTGATTTAAGTGTTATTTGCTTACAAAATCTATTATAAAAGGAGTATGACTGGAATAACCTTTTTTAGGGTTCCGTACCAAAATGGTAAAAAAGAAACCCGTATGGTGCGACTCTGTCTGTCTGTCACAGCCAGATATCTTAGGAGCTACTGCTGCAATCCAAATGAAAGGCCGTAGCAGGATAAGGGAGGAAAAAATGCCCTTTAATGATTAAGAGCTGTTTATTTTTTCTATAGTTGCTTTCATTTAGTTGTATAATTGTGCAAAGTTTGGTTGAAAAATTCCCAGTGGTTCAGCCGGGAAAAAATAAAAACAAAATTTATGAAATTTCACGTATCTCTAAAACTATAAATCTTTATCATAATATCTTTAATTCATTTTGGTTAATTAAATAGTATGTATGCCTTAAAAGAAAATTGAGTCTCTATCTTTGCAATTTCTGTAAAAAACACGTAAGTCAAAATTTCAAAAAAAAGTTTTTTTGATACCTGAAGCAGTGACCACTCTAAGTGACATTTCTAAAAAAGCCTTATTTAACGATATGTCAGTCATATAAGTTTGACGGTTAAAATCGAAAAGCAACAGTGTCAAAATTAAAAAACTATGTTGGTCGGATTCTGTTACATTTTATTCTTATACAATTCTAATACAACCAAAGAACTTAAACATAAATATTCTTTGTTAAGAACTAAAAATAAAATAAATTTATGGCATTTACTCGTATATGTATCAACTTAAAAATGTCTTTTACTTCTTATTTTAATCACTATCGCTATCTTCATTAACGGTAACACTAATACCGTTTCTCAAAAAAGGTCCACTAAGAATTTCGGCAGGCTGAATAATTTTTGATAAATATCTTGCGTGCGATAGGTAGTACACAATTGCGGCAATGTGTGAACAACACCCTACCTACGAATGAATATATCTGGTGAAACGATAAGTAAGGCTTAATTAGAAAAAATGATGATTACCTATTTGAAAAAAAAAGTTTTATAAGTTAAAAGGCGACAATTAATACAAATACAGGCTGGTTTTCGATAATCTGTACATATTAAAAGGGGTGAAATTCCATTTAATTTTATCGGTAAAAATGACTAATTTTTGTTTCTGGGCAAAAAAAATTTTTTTACAGATTTTTACAGTTTGCTATGAAATTTTGGGCAGTACATCTGTTTGACGCAGTATAACTTTTGATCTTATTGTTCAAAGCTGTAAGAAAAAAATGTTTGTAAGATCACAATTAAGTGTTAAACGAAGATAAGCATGAAAAAATGGTCACAATATTCGCAAACTTTCGAGAAAAACGGTGTTTTCCGTAAAAAAAACTGAAGTTTTGCAGCCGTTTTTCACAATTATAATTTTTTTGACGAGTTTTTCTTCAAGTCGGTGGTTTATTGTTATTGCTACTAAATAACGTGTCTATTGCCATGACCCTGCAATTTTTTCTTACAATTTTAAGCAATTAGTTCAAAAGTTATACCGTGGCAAACAGATGTACTGCCGAAAATTTCACTGAAAGTTTAAAAATCTGTAAAAAAAAACGAATGACCACAAACAAAAATTAAAATCAGTTTTACCGATAAAATTGGCCGAAATTTCACCCCTTTTCATATGTACAGATTATCGATAACCACCCTGTATATTTTCAAGCCAATATTAATGGGAATGTCAATAATTGATTTATTTTTAATTTCTTACAAAGAAGATTTATTTTTAAGTTCTTTGGCTGTATTAGATTAGAATAGTATAAGAATAAAATGTAACAGAATCCGACCAACATAGTTTTTTAATTTTGACACTGTTGCTTTTCGATTTTAACCGTCAAACTTATATGACTGACAGATCGTTAAATAAGGCTTTTTTAGAAATGTCACTTAGAGTGGTCACTCCTTCAGGTATCAAAAAAACTTTTTTTTGAAATTTTGACTTACGTGTTTTTTACAGAAATTGCAAAGATAGAGACTCAATTTTCTTTTAAGGCATACATACCTATCAATTTACCAAAATGAATTAAAGATATTATGATAAAGATTTATAGTTTTAGAGATACGTGAAATTTCATAAATTTTGTTTTTATTTTTTCCCGGCTGAACCACTGGGAATTTTTCAACCAAACTTTGCACAACTATACAACTAAATGAAAGCAACTATAGAAAAAATAAACAGCTCTTAATCATTCAAGGGCATTTTTTCTTCCCTTATCCTGCTACGGCCTTTAGAATAGTTTTAAAAGTCGCTAACCCGAGCCTGCTTGACATTTAAAAAATCTTGTACCGTTTTTACTTTTTTTTAAAGGGGGCCGTAATAGGAGGTCGAAATTTTAAAGTAGTGCTACTGTATCAAGTGGGGTATCAAATGAAAGGGCTTAATTTGTAGATTCCAAAACCATATTCTTTTTGTTAATTATGTATTTTTGTTTTATGACCAAAAACGTTCAAAAATATACCATTCCCCCTATTATCTTCGACGTTACTGAACAGAAAAATCTGTAATAATTACCAATTATTAATATCATCCTAAATATTACAGGAAAAATATAACGGTTTTTCTAAATTGCACCGTTTCTTAGAAATTTGTAAAAATCGTACCACATACTTATTTGCTCCTACTAAACTAACTGCCATACAGTTTTTCTTAAACTATTCACGTATCTACTTACAAGTTTGTACGGAACCCTCGGTGCGCGAGTCCGACTCGCACTTGACCGGTTTTTCTTTCGTCACACGCCATGCGTTGGTTCACAAACAAAAGACGGTGTCAGAGACAGTGCCACGGGATACAGTTCCGTGGTTGCGGTCAGATGTGTTCAAATTTGTTCGAGCGGCAGAAAACAAAGTCTGTTTGTCATTGACACTTTGTGACGCTATAAAAGAAAGGTTGACGAACCCGTGAGAGTTGGCTGTTATATGGATAGACTATGAAAAAATGGGTACATTTTTAGAAAGATATTACCTTTGCTTGCGGGAAACTAACCCGCGTAATAAAAATCTACATTTAGTTCCAAGTATAAAAAATACCAATCTATTCCAGGCCCATGAAAATTCGGCATAACATCCATAGAAATCTCAAGTACTCAAAGAAATAGTACATTGTGTATCAAGGGCGGTAAGGAAGGAATTACAAACGAGTGTTTGTTACAAGGCCGAGTCGAAGCCGAGAGCTTTAATAACTCGAGTTTGCAATTCCTTTACCGCCCGTGGCACACACAATGTTTTTCATCACACTTGTGAGGAAATATAATTAAAATCAACTTACTTAACCTAAATAAAGTTGTAAAACAGAAAGTGACATTAGTGACATATACATAGACAATGCCAATTTCAAGTCACTTTCGGAAACCATAGCGGTAAAGACCTAAAACGGTTGATTTTATATTTGGAAAATACTGAAATACACTATTTAAACATTTATTTAATGTTACAGAAATATGTGTTTACATGTATCTGCAATAACAGTTCTCTCTAAATAAATATTTCAGTGATAAAAGTTAAAAAAGTAAGTTGGTGTTTCCTTTGAAGATGACAAATGAGAGTAAAACAAAGAAAACCATTACGCCCTAGGGCGTAATAGGTCATTTACGGCCCGAAAAACCTACGTGTAACAACATAATTTTCGAGCAAGTGTGATGAAAAAAATATTATGAAAATGTTTCTGTTATTAACATTAATAGTGTGGTCACCCCACCGTTCTAAAAGGCTTGCTATAATTGTAATGTCTGCAATAAGTACGTATTTGGCTGCGCCTGATGCAATGGAGTTAATTCTAAACCGACTTAGAAGTCTGAACTTCTTTAACCTGTGTAGGTTTGTCACGAATTTTGCATTGACACTACTTTCAATTTCATGAAAACCTTAACTGATGGACAGATGTAACGAAAAAAAAAGAGAAGTAAAAAGTGCCTAATTGAATAATACTATCACAAAAACGAAATACAATAAAACAAAATAGTACACACCAGTGGCGTGGCGTAAAAGATATCCTTGGGCAAGCCGGTTCAGATTTGTCGTCCATTTTCCTTAAGAGCTGTAGAATAAGGTGCTCAAATGCCTGATATTAGGCAAGCCGGTAGGAATCGAGTTCTTTGGACGCCACGCTACTGTACACACTTCTTCTCCTTAATTCCCATACTCATGTTTACAGAAGTAACACCGGTTGTTTGAACGGTCCACCCCACATATAGGCGCAAAGACACAAATATGTAATTTCTAGGCTTAGGACTTCTGGTAGCACTGTAAGTACTGTGTTTCTAAAATCCATGGAGCCACCATGTGAAAAATGTTTTCGAAGTCAAAGTCAAAAGTATGATGTAATTAAATATATTAAATATAATGGCTTACATCGTTACCGAATTCATTTTCGAACGTAATTAATGTGATCAAAAACTTTTATAATAACATTATTAATTACTGATCACAATATAATGGTACAATATGTTTTATATAATAAAATTATGCATCCTCTTTAATGCCCGTTTTTAGTGAGTAGTGCAAACTCATTCGCAATTTAAAATTAAAAGATATTGACAAAATTCGATGTCACTTTTGATAGAGACGTTCAAATTGGTTTTAAGTTCAAGTTTGTTCATCGTCGTTTAATTCCTTATATGGCTCTATCCAGTATTTAATTTCGGACATTGTAATATTGACTTTGACTTCGACTTCGACTTCGAAAAATATTTTTCACATGGTAGCCACCATGGATTTTAGAAACACGGTATGCTGTCAGAAGTCCTAAGCCTAGTAATTATCACATTATAGTTATATCTTTGACTGCACGGCGCTATATTGATCGTCTGATTCGATTCGACGCAAGTCTCCTGTACATTTGTTTCAAAATTGTACTATAAACTTCGCTTCGGAAAATACAACATTTGAAGAACCTTGAAAAAAGTCACATCTTTATCTACAAAACAAACAATTGAAATGAGCGTACAATCGTTCCATTTATTTGCGATCAATTTGACTTGAAATCTTAGCTAATAAGGTCAACAATCGCATAATACAATAACAGAATTGAATTGCACGACTTAATTCTGTCACAAATGCCATTGGTTTTTTGATTAAAAACTTTATGTTTCTATGTTTAAAGTGTTGAATTCCATACCTCGACTGACATACATATGACGTTTTCGATTCGGACGAATCATTGCGAAAGCATTATCTCATCAAATGGAAATGATACGGCATCATTTCTCGTGTGAAATGATACTCCATTGTCGCGTATTGTTCGGAGAATCGGGTTAATTCGTAGTGGGTTTAAACTAAGCATTATGGTTATAAAATGTTCATTTAACCTGCTGCAATAAATAAGTAGTGGTTTTGAATGTAGAGCAAGAAGTTAATCGCGATATCCCCTTTGCAACACTTATCTACCAAGACAGACATTCGTTCGATTCACACACTCACATTAGAACAGGTTGTTCCGCTTCAACGTTTTCGCTGGTCCGCTGCTCACTTTGAGCAATCAGCGTAAGTTCAAGGTGGGGGTTCGACCCCAGGCGCTTTGGCCCCCACCTAGTCCGACCCTCCCAAGATGGACCAGGGCTAGCGACCTGGTTCGACCCCAGGCGCCCCCGGCCCCCATCTGGTCCGATCCACTCAAGGTGGTCCGGCCAGCGATCTGGTTTGACCCTAGGGAACGCCACTGCCCCCACCGGGTCCGATTTTTGCAACAGCCAGTAAGGCTTGCTAGTTTGTCAGGCTTCAAAAAAAACCAAGACAGACCAGCAAAGTACGTAGAAAGTATTTTGCATAATAACGGATTAGTACGCTAGCTTTGTCTTAATTCAGAATATTCAGATTGTGTCACTTTTAGGCTGCTTTCACCACGTGAGAGGTAACGAAGCATTGAAGTGCAAAAAGCTAAGCTGAGCTATGAAAATAAAATCCTTATTGTGGAATATCATAAACCTCCCCAAGAAAAGTAAGCTTGATCGGACAAACACGACTGAAGGTGCCGCGATCGAACAAGGACATAGATCGCAGGATAACCAAGGCACATATGTACCTCGACTGTCGATTGCATTTTCCGAACTGGTACAAAGACCACGCTTCTACTACGAATGTCATCACAAGCGACACACCCTAGTCAAACACCTCGGGTCTTGAGACTCTGTGGATATGGTCTGACGACTGATTAAGGCAGCGTTTCTTAAACTTTGGTCCATGGACCCCTTTGGGTTGCGAGAGCCGGGGGTCCATGCTGCCGTACTAGTCTAAAAGGCGACTTTTTGCTATGGAAGTTCATAGTAAAAAGTCGCCTTTTAGACTAGGACGGCAGCATGGCTATGCATACATACAACACAAACTTTCATGTACCCTTGATTTTCTTTTTCTCTGATTATGTAAGGAAAGGGTCTGTCAGGTTTTCGAAATAATGTAGGGGTCTGTGACCAAAAAAAGATTAAGAAACTCTGGATCTGGGTTAAGGCCACCGGAAGTCGATGAAGGTAAAAGGCGTGCGACCGTTCATTGTGTTTGCGGGAGACTTATGGGCAGATGTGGACGTCTCCGGGTTGCAATGAAGATTGGATATAAGATATAACTAAACCTACAATCATCCAACTTTGTCTACCAGATTCGAGATAGTCTCGTTGTTTCTCGCATGGTTAGATTTCTTAATTAGCTGTTATTTAGGAAACAAATACAGGATGTTTGAGAATGCCTCTCCGAACCGCATTGCATTGTAATCGACGTTTGTATGTACGTGTATATACGCGTATAATGTACGTGTTCAACGACATGAGAATTAACGGATGTGACGTAAGTATGGTGTAGCTGATGCTTTTGAAATCTTTGTATGATCCGTTCGCTACAACATGTCATTCGTTTTATTTGTTCGAATCGAGAAGAGACTTTTAGGATTAGTCGCACCACTCTCTGGCTTTTCTGTCTTCTAGTGGATCTGAACTGAAACCGATGGTTTACTCATCCCTTAAGTAAAGAGTGATCGGTGTTAGTCATATGTATGACTAAACAGTACCGTAACTTATTTGTAACCTCAGAATATTGCAGAAAAAAAAAACGCTTGAAAGGAATTCTCTTTACTTCGCTCTTCCAATTGTTATACAGTTCATTAAACTAACTTATCCCGCTCTTTGTTGTAGCCTAAACTAATTCGTAATTTGGAAATGGACCTACGGACAAGACATAGCAATTCACAGAACACATTTCAAAGAGGCAACTGCACAAAGACTTCTTATATCAGACAGTTTCTGATGACAGAGGGTCCGAGTATATTCTTAAAAGATAATAAAATCAATCCTTACTGGTTCACGATCCTCACACCTTCTTTCTTCCTAAGACCTGATGTAATGATGTATCGATTTCGTCAATATTCCTAAAGTGGGCGGCAGTACCATCTTGCCAAATTAGAACAAAACAATAAGATACTCCATTTTATCTGCAGACAAGTTAGGCAACTCTTATTATAATGTCAACGAGTGGCGGTTTATCAGATGTTGTGAGATTATGCTGTCAGATTAACTATCTGTAACTATCTATTGTGTCACATTGAGTATTAGCGACAAGCACTTCTAAACTTCTAACTATTGCTGCAATGACGCGTGGAAACAATTTCGCAGTATTTATTTCGAAAGAAATTGAGGAAGAATTTGTTTTTTATTTTATCTGAGTCAAATATATGTGTCGTCAGTGTGTTGCAAAAAAACCGATATTGGAGTATATTTTGCAAGACACCAGTATAATGTGCTTAATTTTCAAGCGAATTGCCGAGTCTGTTAATATTATTATGTTTATTGTTGGTCTGATTTGAGTTTTTACAATGTGTGGTAATGAAAAAAATCTAAGGATATAATTTATGAACCACTAGGCATTACTAGATTTCTAAAATATAATTTGTGTATCAACTAGGAATGATCGCAGCACCTAGTAGTTAGTCAAATTTATCATATCTAAATAGATCAAAACGACTGACTGACTGATATAAAAATAACAAACTTACAAGGTCTACTGCAAATACTGCAATATGTAACTGTATTTGTTTGAGCTATAGTTGTAGATAACGCGATAAGATTATCTAAATCCGTAATAGATAATTATTGTTTTGTTCATTTTGTTTTCAGAACTTGTTAAGTGGTTAGCTAGTTTTTTTTCTCATTTTATTCTGTTTAGCGGACGTCAGGAAATGACATAACAATTATTATGCCGTTGCGAAAGTCAAACATTATTGTTTTAATTAAATGTAAAGATCGTAAAAGATTTGTTACGCGTGTAACAATTTGTATAAATTTTGTAACACTCGCTTCCTCGGTTTTGACATGATTGCTGAATATAACCTACTGGGTAAGAATATATTTGACGCCACGCCACTGGTAGCTGGTTAATTGTATGACGATGAATAGACGTAAGAATTCATATGTAAACAAATAAAACGAGAAGAAGAAATTGAGAAGGCCGCATATAAGAATCGCTTTTATGTGACCAATCTTACGCAAGTAGGACTACCAAATATTTTAAGCCACCAGTCTTTGTAGATGCTTTTTAATAAAAATATATTGATATGTTACAAGATAAATTTCATTGACAGTAGGTATATATGTTCAGTCCTTTCGATCAATGTAACATCTTGTGAGTTAAAAATCGATAGCCCTTAGTATGAATGAAGGGTCGAATAGAAAACGGCAGTGAACAGACACTGCGCATGCACATGTAACCTGACGCGCAGCGGCCAAGCGCGACTTGTAACGTACACCGCTGCGCCCCCTAGAGGAAAGTCGGTTTCCTTTTGAAACTGAGATTGTGAATATGAACCGAGTTGATAATAATTTGGACATGGTCAGCTGATTTTGTTTCAACATTTTTTAAAGGCTCTTGCACATAAGTATAATAAACAGTTTATAAAATTATGCAGATTATTGGCAAAGTGGTAAGCTTTGTTGCTTTGCTTTTCTTAAGCCGTTAAATTCTGAAATATTGCTATCGCTTAGATATGCCATATATGCATTATTAAGATGACGGCTGACTAAGAAATTCATAGGGTTAAGCCTTTGTCCAAGTAATTGTTTATAGTAATCGCAATCCTGTGATGCGTCGGCCCACCGTAGATCACACGATTGCAGACCGCCTAATTTCGTACTGTAAGCAAATGTCAAAACTGATTTAAGGTTTCCACAGTCACGTTTCCCAATGTCGCAAACACCAAATCTAATTATATACACATTGAGTAAGTCAATTATAACCGATATGTGAAAGAAGCCTCGCACAGACTGGCGTGCCGAATCGATTTCGGCGAAGGCTACAAAACACCTGAAATTGCGTCAACTGTTACAGATTTGTTGTTTCCGAAGACAGATAGACAATTACCTTGCATATTACAGTAACATACAAACGAAGAGGGAGATAACTAACCATTTGTAAACATTATTTTTTGCAATATACAGTCTACCGATGGCCACTTTGTTTTCGATGACTGATGATTTGTTTTCGATACCTGTTGTGAAGTGATGGAAGATTAATGCTGCTACTTAAACCACCTAAGTTTAAAACCAAGGACAATAAAAACGCGATTCTACTAATTGGGATTAAGTTAATCCGGATTTATTAAGGACTAATATTTATGATAGGTACTAATTGTGATGGTGGGTTAGGTTAGTTAGATAATGAATAATATCTAACACCGCAGTTTATAGTATAGAGTTGTTAATGAAATTATCATAGCATACTACTAAACAAGACATCTTAGTCTATGAGAGCATCATGTCAATGCCAAATTGTTGTGTGTTATGCCATATAATTATGTTTAATTTATTGACAAACAGTGGCAAAATTAATGACCGAACCTTTCGAGGGCCGACGTGTTGTGATAGCTGCCATTTGTCTTTCACCTAACTTCCGTATACTTGGCATTTAACCTTAAGTAATTTGTCAATAATGTTCCACTTTAGTCACGTAAGCGTTTTTCATAATCACATACATCATATAGAAATACGAATATAATTGTAGTGTCGATTTCCACAACCCGATTCTTCGGAATGTCATTTCGTTGCATCATAATAAGTACATCGAATTTCGAGTTTTCGACTGATTTTATCAACAAGTGTTTTTTGCGTTGTTACGAAATCTAAACTTTGTATCATATGGTCTAAGGTAGCCATTGCCGTTGTAAAATTCACAAACATACGATGTAGAGGAAGCAAGTGATCGATTTGTAACCGAACCGGTGGCATAATCGAATAAATTACCAGTTTCATAAAACGAAAATGATCGAGTCGATTACTCAATTAGTCTAATAGCGATCCCTTCGGCCATCTATCATCTTGGAATTGCTCAATGTGATATATTAGAATGTAATGAAATCATCTATTATTATTGGCAATATTCATGTGTAATAAAATAATGAATCGAAGTATCATAGTCCATCGAGGTAAACATTATAATCAACTCGCAAACATGACTACAAGTAAGGAGTAAACTATAAAGAGAATATAAGTACATATTTTCGAAGTAAATGTGAAAAAAGTGGATGTATGAAATAAATCCGTCAAGTCAACAGGGTTTGAGCTGCTATCACTTTTTTGAGTAGGTACCTAAGAAACAAATGACGTTAATTCAGAATAGTTAAGCAAAGTTGTTTGGATCAGTAGTACAAGCACCTGTTAACAAAATTATCCCTAGATCGTTATGTGATAAACGGGCGACATTTCTAACAGCGTTAAATGGAATCGCCTATGAAAAACCTTTAATATCTTATGCAGATTAAAAATATATTATATCTAACTTCATATTTTAAGTGTTCCGTATGTATACATTTGACCGCTAAATGTCATATAAAGGTGTGTCACACTCATAGCATTCCTGCATGTCCGTGTCGATCCGTCATCGCGTTCAATCTACAGCACGCAGTTTCCCAATTTAGACTTTAATCTGAAGGCAATAAGAGCGTCGATCTTTGTCAACAAGAACTGGAGGTACGTATGTTGTTATGGATACATAAAAGGGTTTATTTTATTATGGAAATCAAGTGAGTTAGGTCCTTCTATAGATGGAAGGGGTATATTGCTGAGATCATAACTTCGCACTGTCAAGGTTGTCAACAATCACGGAATTCATAACTTGAGTTACTTAGGTTATACGAGTGGGTATAATGACAAATTGCACCATCGATATGAATTAATAAAGGATTTTATTGAATTGTGTGATATTTAAAATAGTTTAATCTTCTTCTATGTTTTAGTAGTAAAGTAACTACTTTTATAATTCTTTTAAGCTCTAGAACGCCATAAGACAGAAATCTATTCACACAGACGCGCGATCACGTGGTACGCGCTCCTAAACAGCCGGAATTGGACTACTTGTCAGTTTTTATACTTTGATATCAACTAGGTAAAGTTTAAGTTCAGGTGAGAGAACAGCTTCTAGGCAGTAAATTAAAAATCTGCTTAAGTAGGGACTAAGTTGTTAAACTGCCGCTGACCCAATCAAAGCTAGTACCTACTTTTAGTCAGAAGTTTTCTATTAATCAGCAAAGGCATACCATAAAATGTACGACTCACCGTTCTTCCAGCATTTCGTTGAACGTTTTGGACTTGGCCCGCGGCTGGCTGGGCTCGTTCTCCATCCGTCTTACTTCAACGCACCGTTCTATGATATGTTCCACTCGCTTCCGCCGCGACGATTTCCAGTTGTCCAGATTCTGCGGGAAGAGTTAGGATATTTTAAGTTTTTTTTATTTTTAATTGTAATAAATACCTAATTATACCGATTACGGACAGTTTTAAGGCGATACAGTAACTCCATAGTGACATGTCACAGAGGCATTGGGATTTGGGATATGACAGTGAGGTCATCAATGCAATGGACTAGCCAGATCAACTATGATATATCGGACTATTAGACAGACACAGGACCTTCGCACAAAATCTGCGTTACAAAATAGCAGTTGGCCACGCCTATTTCTCTGCCGTCCGATATCTAAAACTGGACTAACCCCTATACAACTCCATAGAGGTTAGTCTAGTTTTAGTCATAGGACGGCAGTTCTATGGCCACGACCATTTCATTAGGTTTTTCCGACATTACATCTGCAGTATGATTGCGACTGTACCTTCGGTGAGCGTGAGGGTAGGAAAGGAATGCGGCATTTAGGACTGATTGGCTTCCAGCAGCGCAAGGACGTTTCTGCACGCGTTGCATTCGGTTCAGCTTGGTGTGAGGTAAGAGAGATAGCGATTTTTAAATTATGTCGTATTTACTGATTGTCTCGTCAGATATGCCTGAAAAATGTGACACCAGAAGGCAAATGTCTCCCTAACACATTATTTTCACTCATTGTTGTGTTAAATGATTTTGATTAGCACTACCGATAGCTATAATCTTAATAAACAAGTGCGAGTCGGACTCGCGCACCGAGGGTTCCGTACAAACTCGTCAGTAGATACGTAAATATTTCAAGAAAAACTGTATGGTGGGACAAACTTAACTTTGCTCTTGTAAAACTAGTGTCCCCATACATCGACATATGCCGCGGTTAGTTTAGTAGGAGAAAATAAGGTTGTCTTACGATTTTTGCGAATTTCTAAAAAACGCTGCAAGTTCGGAAAACTGTTTTATTTTTCCTGTAATATTTAGGATAATATTAATAATCGGTAATTATTACAGATTTTTCTGTTCAGTATCTTCGGAGATATTAGGGGGGGAATGGTATTATTTTTAACGTTTTTCGTCTTCAATCAAAAACTACATGTCTAAAAAAAAAACGTTTTTGGAATCTACATATTAAGCCCTGTTATTTGATATCCCACTCGATATATTAGCTCAACTTTTGATTTACGTCATCCCATTTCGGTGCTTTTTAAAAAAAAAGTAAAAATGGTATAATATTTTTTTGCTGTCCCATAGGCTCGGATTAGCGGTTTTTAACACTACTTCAAATTTCAAGTCGATAACATCAGTAGATCCTGAGATATCTTGCTGTGACAGACGGACAGACAGACAGACAAAGTCGCACCATAAGGGTTCCTTTTTTACCATTTTGGTACGGAACCCTAAAAATAGACATAAGGATCATACAGATTTCGTACTAGTGATCGTAAACAGTTAGTTAACTTATACTGTTTTTCTACGATTTTATTATATGTATGGATCTTCATGAATAAACTACAATTGAGTCGATATCGACAATTATCTGCCGGTTCCCGCGGTTAAAGAAACTGTTTGGGTCTTTCTGATTAATTAATATGAATACTAATACGAAATTGTTCAATATCATCTATCAGTTATTCTATTATATCATCCGTTAACCACAACCTTCTGCAGGATTATGATGCTACGCTCTGTCGATCGATAAAAAAATTATAAAGCATCCGTCACTTTTTGACAAGTATGAGAGTGTGAGTGTGACGGATGTTTATTTTCCGCTTGACAAAGCCTAGCATCATAAGCTTACTGTAAATGAAAACGCCATATCTTATGCACTTGTAGCAAACGTCATTCCGTGCACTTTTAAGATTCAGTTCTAGGAGGCTATCCTATGCCGTCGTGATACAGTTTGCCGCACAATTTATCTACAGAAACGATTGCAATCGCATTTGTACGAGTACTTGCATTTACTATGAGTAAATGACATAACGGTAACATCGAGTTATAAAAACTGCATTATAGGCACAGAACAAGAAAGATATATCCAAGGGCTTTTAGTTAAAGTAAATTTTGTACTAGAATCATACGGTTTTGATATGTTAAAAATTTGGATAACATGTATATGATACAGAATTTTTACAAACTGCTTTGGCGAATTATACTCGAACCGATAAGTTTACTCATCACTCCTAAATTTTACATTTATTTTTTAATGTGAGTAAATAAGTTTTGTCAGTTTTTACCACACTCTTCTTCAGTTCGTTTCTACTACTCTACATTAGCCAGTTAAAGTAAATTTTGTACTAGAATCATACGGTTTTGATATGTTAAAAATTTGGATAACATGTATATGATACAGAATTTTTACAAACTGTTTTGGCGAATTATACTCGAACCGATAAGTTTACTCATCACTCCTAAATCTTACAAGTATTTTTTGATGTGAGTAAATAAGTTTTGTCAGTTTTTACCACACTCTTCTTCAGTTCGTTTCTACTACCCTACATTAGCCGCATTGACGCTGACTGTACCACGAGACCACGACCGAGCGTGTCAAGAATCGCGTGCGACTGTATATTTTTTTTTTTCAATCTGTTAGTTGCTAGTTAAACTGCAATCTTAGACGGACTGAAGAGATAAACGTAACACGTTTAATAAGCAGTTATCAGTTCAAAAAAGCATTCCGTCTGGAGCACTTACAAGTTAAAAAAGAAACGGGTGTAAAACCTTTTCTTAAATAGAAATGTATGTATAGATTGAAATTAAAAAAATCTATGCACGCAATATAATGAAAATCCCGACAGTGTGACACATTTTGGCCCCAGCTGTGGTTTTACTTATATTCAAAAAATAAATTACGATACTAGATTGACTCTTAGTTCTATACAGAACCACTAGTATGTATTAGATTAAGGAGAAGTAATCAACATATCTAAATTAAAGTGTTAAATCGAATTCACTAAAATTAATCAAACAAACTGACTTTCGCCGATAACTTAGACCAACCGTTTAGACTCCCAACTAGTCTCCAAGTGGAAATAAATACCTAGGTAAAATTTTCGCAGTCTCTTATTACGATTGATCACGTAATTCAAAACCAACCTTATGTCGTGGACTACAAGTCTGAATTTCGAATATAGCCGTTACTTATCTGTCCGTCTAAGTAATCTTCGGAACATTTTTAAAGGCTATACGGCGAACAAAACGTAACATAAGTGTTTGCAATAAGGACCATTATATTTTTTTATGATTCTTGTTCTTGGTCGTTTAACGATAGTAATCTCAGTAATGATTGCCGATAGCTGATAAGACTTAATGATAGGTTAAAAAACAATAATTTCAATCTCGTAGTTTTTTGTTTGTACAAATAGTAATTTGGTAGCACAATGGCCAATGTGACTTTAGTTTGCATGTCGTTTAATACAGTTTTCTCTTGAGCGTACTAAATATGGATTGTGCGCACTAGATTAGACATAAGTTTATTTACATAACTTTATAGAGATTAGGCGTATAAGTAGACATAAGAAGCGAAATCGTCTCAAATAAGCAGGTTGGTGCAATTGATCTCTATGTTACATAAAATCGAACTGTTCGTCTTGCAATCTAAATTACTTATTCTTGGGTATTTGTGTCATGCATGATACAATATTTCTTTTTTATCGATATTGGATTGGAATTTGTCACACTTAAGCCATTAAAACCACATTTTCTGCACGAATCATCTTTGTTACAGTAGAGCAGCGGTCGGCAACCCGCGGCCCGCGAGCCTCCCTGGCTCTTTTGTATGTAAATGTCGCTATATTCAAAATTGTATGAAATCACAAATTATTAACAAAGTGCGGCCCGCGTCAATTTCGTTAGCTACTATGTGGCCCTTGGCTGCTAAAAGGTTGCCGACCGCTGCAGTAGAGGGATGGCTATAACTTTTACGTCTTATATTATATTTGATGATTTTATTATTCTTTTAGCTTGATAAACTTTATCAATTAAACTTGAAGGCATTACGTACGGTCCAATAACCACATTTTTATAAAAAAAAAACCCGACCGCGGTGCACTTTGAAACTGCATTAAATCCGCCATTTTGTTTATTTTAACGAACTTCAAGCCCAGTGACACGCGCACTATCAAGACGAATCTAATGATGTATCATTTATCAAAATCGGATGTGTCGTTGAGTACTTACGAGCGGACACAGGAACGGACATACATACATACAGGCCAAACACATAACCCTCCTTTGGGCTTCGCCGCAGTCGGGTAAAAAAGGATCACAGAAGAGACACCAATGTGACGTCATCGAGGAACGAAGAAATGAAACGAAACAAGCAATACTTATAGTGCGCCGAGTTACGGACAAGCTTCTATGGGAAAAGTTCACATTCGGATACCAGCACCAAATTTTAGTATGTTGTTAGGCATGGTCTCTGGACCCCAAAACTGCCGGGAGACAGTCTCTGAAAGGTCAAGGTCACCGAATATGACGTCATTCATCTAGCCCCTCCCGCGTTCTTAAGAATGTTTAATTGTGACAAAACTACACATCTCACATCCACATAAGAGGTATCAAATGAAAGGTAATTAGATGTACTATAAATGACTTTATCATTTGAATTTAATAAATGTTATACTTTAGGAATTATTCACACAATAATTTTAATGTCAGAAAAAAATATACGGAAATTTAGGTTTTACAGCAAAACTAAAAACACTAAGTTATGCAAATGTACTACAAAAACAGAAGCAATTTATAAGGCTTCATAGCATAGTTTAAATCTTGGAAATCTGTCAATAAATATAGAAACTATAGCCCAAAAACCTTGAGCGTGCGAAATACTCCCATAGTGCCCCGAGTTAAGGAAAAAAAAATTTACTTCCGGATACCAGCACCAAATTTTAGTATAATATTAGGCATGCATTCCGGACTCCAAAACTGCCGGGAGACAGTCTCTGAAAGGTCAAGGTCACCGAATATGACGTCATTCATCTAGCCGCTCCCGTATCTTAAGAATGTGTAATTGTGACAAAACTACACATCTCACATCCACATAAGAGGTATCAAATGAAAGGTAATTAGATGTACTATAAATGACTATTACATTTTATTTTAATAAATGTTCTACTTTAGGAATTATTCCCACAATAATTTCAATATCAAAAGACAAATACGGAAATTTAGGTTTTACATTAAAACTAAAAACATTAAGTTATACAAATGTACTACAAACATATAAACATTTTTCTAAGCTTCATAACGTAGTTTAAATCTTGAAAATCTGTCAATAAATATAGAATCTATAGCTCAAAAACCTTGAACGCGCGAAATACTCCCGGTCGGAGCAAGCTCTTAGACATTGTTCAAAGATGGCTAAGGTCTAATGAAACTGGACTTTTGTACTATATGTCTTACTTACGACCATTTTAAATGACCCTCAATAATAGCCTGAGTTACAGTGGTCACTAATTTCTAATTCAAACGACCAATAAACCCTAAAATATACCCTATGAAACACATATCGATTCACATAAATTTCAAGTTCATTGTCAGTCGTAAGTGTAGTTCGCAGCCAGCAGTGAGTGAACTCGGCAGTGGCGTGACGTCAAGTATATTATTTTCTTAGTAAAGCTGTAAATTTGATATCTCTTATGTGGATGTGTGATGTGTAGTTTTGTCACAATTAAACATTCTTAAGATACGGGAGCGGCTAGATGAATGACAACATACTCGGTGACCTTGACCTTTCAGAGACTGTCTCCCGGCAGTTTTGGAGTATATATGTATGTATGTTTATTTATTGCAACCATGGTATTACACGATGCTATCGTATTACAGGTACAGCATGGACCCTGTTAGGGCTTAGCAAATTAAATTTAAATTTAAATCAAAATCAAGTCCAGAGTACATGCCTAACATCATATTAAAATTTGGTGCTGGGATCCAGAAGAATTTTTTTTCCTTAACTCGGGGTACTATGGGAGTCTTTCGCGCGCTGAAGGTTTTTGAGCTATAGCTTCTATATTTATTGACAGATTTTTAAGATTTAAACTATGTTATGAAGCTTAATAAATTGTTTCTGTTTTTGTAGTACATTTGCATAACTTAATGTTTTTAGTTTTGCTGTAAAACCTAAATTTCCGTATTTTTCTTTTGATATTGAAAATATTGGGTGAATAATTCATAAAGTATAACATTTATTAAATTCAAATGTAAAAGTCATTTATAGCACATTTAATTACCTTTCATTTGATACCTCTTATGTGGATGTGAGATGTGTAGTTTTGTCACAATTACACATTCTTAAGATACGGGAGCGGCTAGATGAATGACGTCATATTCGGTGACCTTGACCTTTCAGAGACTGTCTCTCGGCAGTTTTGGAGTCCAGAGTGCATGCCTAATATTATACTAAAATTTGGTGCTGGTATCCGGAAGTAAATTTTTTTTCCTCAACTCGGGGAACTATGGGAGTATTTCGCACGCTCAAGGTTTTTGGGCTATAGTTTCTATATTTATTGACAGATTTCCAAGATTTACACTGTGTTATGACGCTTAATAAATTGTTTCTGTTTTTGTAGTACATTTACATAACTTAGTGTTTTTAGTTTTGCTGTAAAACCTAAATTTCCGTATATTTTTTTTTGACATTGAAACTATTGTGTGAATAATTCCTAAAGTATAACATTTATTAAATTCAAATGTAGAAGTCATTTATAGCACATTTAATTACCTTTCATTTGATACCTCTTATGTGGATGTGAGATGTGTAGTTTTGTCACAATTAAACATTCTTAAGAACGCGGGAGGGGCTAGATGAATGACGCCATATTCGGTGACCTTGACCTTTCAGAGACTGTCTCCCGGCAGTTTTGGTGTCCAGAGACCATACCTAACAACATACTAAAATTTGGTGCTGGTATCCGGATGTGAACTTTTTTCCCGTAACTCGGGGCACTATTACTACTAGTAAGTGTTAAACACCTTTATAATAGCAGATTATACGAATGTAGTCGTTTAAAACTTCTCTTAAACATCAAAAGAACAAATGTTAGGCTCTTGTGCCACCGCCGGTGAGTAAGCGAGTAAAACTGGGCGAGTAGCATTACACTGCGGATCTGGAAAGGTCGATCAATCTCACTGTACCTCTTCAGCCCGCAATGATCTGTTACTCGCCTAATTTTACTCACTGGGCAAGGAACTAACCTAAAAGTAAAAATAAAACTAAAACCTAAGTAAAAAAACAATCAAAACTACCTATTTCTAAAATGGGCCCCTGTGGCGTTGTGCTGAGAACGCTGGCAGCATTTCCTCGCTGAATCGCGAGGCCTATGCGCTGAGCGAGGAATCTGCCAGCCTTTTGATCGCCTGAGGTGTCGACGAGCCGACAGCTCTCTGGTCCCTTTTTTACTCACTTACTCGTTGGCGGTGAGACAAGTGCTTTAGTAAGTGTTAAACACCTTTGTAATACCAGGTATACAACTAAATTACGATTTAAAACGTCTCTTAAACATGAAAAGAATGAATCTTAAGGACAACAGCTAGACGGCGGATCAGACCGGAAATGCGCGGACGCCATTGTATCCGCCGAAGCCTTGGGAATGCATCGGCTTCCGGAGGGCTTACTCTTTCCATTTTGACTCGTAATTGGAAAAAACGAAGGTGAAATGTTGTTTCCGTTTTCGCATTTTATAAATGTTACCACGTTTTAAACTGCGTAAGATAAATGCGATAACTTTAAATAAGGGTCGATAATAAGTTATTTTTGATGGTTAAGGCATTTATTATTATAAAAAGTACGCCTTTACTTTATCTGCGCAAGAGCTCTAAACATTACTTAAAATAAAATGAAAACAACCATTCCACAACATGTTCTTCCATAACTGATCCGTTTATAATAAAAAAAAACTGAATATAACTCTGTATTTCCAATTAGCCTCGTTCTACACTTTCTTTCACAGAACGCTCAATTAAGGTCAGTTTAAAAATTAACCGGAAGTTAGAAGGGCTAATGATGCGAGGTTGGCATTACTGCATGGCTAGCACAAGACATGTAACAGCCAATTGGAGCGCGCATCTGTATCTGGGGGCACGGGAGTGCCCCCGCCAAGTCGAGCAAAACAAAGGCACGCCGTACCATACTTTTCTCGAAGGCCATTTTCAGCCTCCCGTAATTTTGTGCTGGCTAAAGCTAGAACCTTGAATTTTCATCAGGGATATATACGGCACAATAAGACTTAAATATGTTCTTCATAACATTTAATTTGAACGTGTAGGTTAGGAACTATTTATTGCACGTCAAAGTTCCTTAGTTTTGTCACTGACTGACTGACTGATGATCATCATAATTCTAAGTTACTTCTAGCAGACCCACAAGCTCTAAATTTTAAACATAATTCGTTTTTAGCCTATCGTTTCCTATCAATCAAGTCACGCAAAACCTAAAGATATTGCAATTTCAATACAAACTGCATAAGTAAGTTTGTAATCCTATACAAATACAGGCGATTATAAAGTTACTTTTGTAGTTCAAATGGGAAATATAATGGATTGGAATGTAATAAATAATAGTACATTACACAACTAGGTTGGTAATAAAAAGAAAGGCCAAGATCGCAGATGTTTGCGGCCCGAGCTGCAAGCGAGGGATGTAAATATGCGATCGAGGGCTTTCTTTATTACCACTCGTGTTGTGTACATCATTTTATGTCTGCACTTGGACAAAAAGCGGCTTTATGGCCAGGTGTGGCATAAAACTAATAAATAAAGGACTTACACTTACGAAAAGAAATGAGAAGATCCATACAAGCAATGATTTAAGAATGTTTAGGAATGCTCCAGTATGGATCGTGTGAATACATGTCGCGCGCTCCTAACCGGCCGAAGTTGGACTACTTGTCCGTCTTTATGCTTTGTTTGTAGCGCAACGCAACGTATTCGCGTTCTAATTGGTTGTTACATGCGTCGCGCGCGAGATGTATTGTGGTTGTGGCCGTCTTATGCTAGGTGTGTTGGAGAAATATTGGAGCTATATAGGTTCGTCATGGTCCTAAAGGGTAATGGTACAGAGCCATCATTATGGTCTGGAGATTAATTGACCCGCGTAAATGTCATGAAGGTCGCTTGTTATGTAATTTGTCTTCCGCGTGGACGGGATTTCTCTGGGAAATTAATTTTACTGGCAGTCAAATGAGCATGAAACTTTGCACATGATCTAAATGACGCAAGGTGAAGATGAGTTTTACAGAGCAGATATTATTCAATAGCCGTTGTATGAAGAGTGGTCGTTAAAGGCGCTGTTATGAAATAGAAAAATCATAACTTTTGTTGGTGTTGCCACCAATGCTGGCTGTCGTCCGCAACTATCATAAGCGAGTATTTTACAGATGACAGTAGTATTATACCGTAACATGATAAGAAAATAAGAAAATTATCGGAGTAAACTAACTCTGTATGAATTGTCGCTGCTATTCACATTCAAATTATGGTATCCTTGGAGCAAGAGATTGAATTAACTGATACAAATGTTCTCTCAAATGTTGCACCCCCCGACAGATACTCTTGTTGTGCTAGTTCGTGTTACAATAGGTTACTTACTGACTGCCACTCCTGGCGCTCCACCCGCGCTGGCTCTGTCCTCTTGGCTAGCTCGGCCCTCCGCAGCTGCTCGCGAGCCCGGCCGTCGAGCTCGGCCGGTGCGACCCGCACGAACTGCAGCGGATTCGTCGCCGGCTTCCCCCGCAACACCGATGCCGTGTGCGGCCGTGTTATAAGGAAATCCGCCCTGTCTGTTGTACAAGTCCGCCTGTTATAAGTTACTTACTGACTGCCACTCCTCTTGGCGCTCCACTCGCGCCGGCTCTGTCCTCTTGGCTAGCTCGGCCCTCCGCAGCTGCTCGCGGGCCCGGCTGCCGAGCTCGGCCGGTGCGACCCGGACAAACTGCAGCGGATTCGTCGCAGGCTTCCCCGGCAACACCCCTGCCGTGTGCGGCCGTGTTGTGAGGAAGTCCGCGCTGTCTGTTGTCTGCAACAAAACAAAGAACATTAGTCATTACTTCTACGTCAATTGATTTATGGGCTTTTTTATTTAAAATGTCCTCTTAACTGGCAGTTAACAGGTCGTCACAAAACTGACGCCACCTCCATATATTTCGTCACCAACTGACAGGTTAGTTAGACGGTATTTAAACATAGCGAAAGTTTCGCCTAACCTTTAAAATAAAAATGCCCTTATATAGCGAAAGTAAGCTAGCTCTCCTACTGGAAGACGCAGAGTAGGTCTGCCCCATAAGATGGTCTGACGACCTGGTCAAGGTCACCGGAAGTCTAGGAAGCCAAAAAGCTTGTGATTGTTTCTTGCGTAGGTCTTTGTCATTCACAAAGACCTACGTTCAGCAGAAGACGTCTCAAGGTTGAAACGATGAAGTTAACTCTCCTTAAACTGTTTTTACTGGGGAACAGGCGGGAGTTCTCAAGTTGTCATAATGACGGCTTTAAGTATGTTTTTGAACTAATGAGTGTCTTTAAATGCTGTTAAATCTGACGACAGTGAACTCGTATCCCGTGCTCCAGCGACAATAGTAACATATTTATGCAGTTTAACCCAAAAAGAACATTGATCTCTGATCAGTGATGGGCCGTTCTCGAGAAGTTTCGGAAACAAGAGAATATCGGGAGAAGCTTCTCGGGAAAGTTCTCCTCAGCGGAAATTTCTGAGAAAGTACCTTATATTTTTGAGTTATGCATTTTTTGTTCGCTTAATACTCATTATATTTGTGGTATATAACTATTTGCAGAGTATTTGTGCGCAACAGGTCATTCTATCAATGAAATTCTCTTTGTTCTCGAGAATTTCCCGGGAAACTTCTCGGAAACGTTCTCTGGGGAACGTTCTCAGCAAAAATTCATGTTATTTTTTCTTCTAAAAAGTTTTTTTTATAGATTATTAATCATTTACGGTACTTTATTAGGCGTTGTCATCGTATTATTATTCGTTTACACATTAAATGTTAAGTCTATTCAAGACTGGAATGGGTAAAAACGGACTAGTGCGACTTGATCTGCGGACATTGATATATTATCTTTTTCATCACTTTCTCGAAAATGGTGTTGTTACACGTAAGTTTTGCGGGCTGTAAATGACCTATTACGCCCTAGGGCGTAATGGATTTTTTTCTGTTTTACTCTTATTGGTCATGTTCAAAGGAAACGCCAACTTACTTTTTAACTTTTTTTACTTTAAAGAGAGCTGTTATTGCAAAGACATGTAAACACATTATTTCGGTAACATAAATTAAATGTTTAATAAATAGTGTATTTCAGTATTTTGCAAATGTAAAATCAAGTAAAATGGCCGTTTTAGGTTTTTACCGCTATGGTTTCCGAACGTGACTTGACATTCGCATTATCTATGGATATTAATGTCACTTTCTGATTTAAAAAATTGTTCTCATACTGGGTGGATTAGTAAGGTTATTTAGGTATTTAGATTTCCTCACAAGTGTGATGAAAAACATTGTGTGTGCCACGGGTGGTAAAGGAATTACAAACGAGTGTTATTAAAGCCCTCGGCTTTACCTCGGGCTTGTAACAAATACTCCTTTGTAATTCCTTCTTTACCGCCCTAGATACACAATTTACTATAAAATATCACCGACTCTTGTGCTTTCTTACCTGTCATAAATAATTATCTCTCTTTACCTGCCACCCAGTGCCCAAAAAAGGGGACAGGTCAGATCCATCAAATTACAATCCTATTGCTATTACTTTACTTTTCTCTAAGGTGATAGAGCGTGTGATTAATATAAAATTCCTTAGATAGGTATCTAAAAGAACATAATTTGATCAACGGCCTTCTATATGGTCGCTGCACTGGTGATCTCCTAGTACCTATATCCCACACACCGCTGCCAACTGCCCACAGCCAAAGCTGGCATCCAAAAAGTTTGATGTGCTGAGTTGAGCGAAGCGGTACATCATGTCTGGGCAAAGACAGCTGTTGTACAAATCGCAGGTCTGACTTCATATGGAGTACTGCTATCATCATGTTCCTCTTGGCTCGGTCCAAAAACGCACTATGTGACAAATTTGAAGCAGTAGTGAACCTTTAAGTCTAAGGAGAGACTTCGCCTATTTATGTGTATTCTACCATTTTTAAAACTTGTATAATAGGCTGTTTATTTCATTGCATATTTGTGAAAAGCACTACCTCGGCGTGAAATGGGGTTGCCAGCCTCGTAACTATTTGGACTCGCTCTCGCTCGGCCATGTATATGTACTCGGCCGGCAATCCCTTCTTTCTGTTGTGAAGTAATTTATTAATTAAAAAAAACAGCAAATAGCAAATGTATTAAATATAGAAACTAAAAGTATAATCAAGTAAAAACAAATCCTATAACGAAATAAAAATAAAAGCAATTATGTAGGCTGTCAATATAGTTCATTATTAGAAACAGCTACCGAGGGAGAACGTTTCCGAGAAGCTTCTCGGGATTATAGAGAATTTTGCCTTTAGAATATTCATTCAAGATACACTCATTTACGAATGCCTATTAAACACAATAACGAAAACATTTCAGCCCAAAAAATACCTGTATTTTAAATCTAAATCACTTTTATGCTAATATTTGTTCCGGAGAAGTTTGCCGGAAATATTTCACCGAGAATGTTTCCGAGAAGCTTCTCGGGAATTTCTCGAGAACATAGAGAATTTTGCTCTCAGAATATTCGAAAAAGTTCAGGTACCTTACGAACGTCTATCAATAACATATACGAAGACATAAAAGCAAAATAATACTATTTTATTTAAAGTATTTATGTACTTTCTCAGATATTTCCGTTCCCGGAGAACTTTCTCGAGAACATGTGAGAATTCTCAGGAGAAGGAATTCTCGAGAGCGAGAACGTTCTCACCGGCACAACACTGTCTCTGATACAACACATAGTCCTGAAGGGGTATATTCCTGGAAACATCATGTGGTCAGTAGCATAATTGAACGAGTTCGTACGTCCATGGTTTCTTTTTATTAACGCCGCAAAGACAGATCGAATTGGAAATGACAGGATGACCGCCACAGGTTTTGTAGAATACTAAACAAGCTTACCAAGTGAGATTGAAAGTAAATTAGTTCTAAGAAGTTTCTTTAACTTTTTTCCGAAACCAGCTACATTTATCTAAGGCGAAAGGACATTTGGAGACTTGTTCCTGAACGTCCGAGCCTATTTCGAAACAGTACATTGATAAATGAGTTTGCTCGCTATATTTAGCGACTATCTACTTCACCACTTTCTTCAAACCAACTAATCAAAATCATTACTTAAGCGAAACAAGTAATATTCTATATAGGTAGTTAGTATTTCGAAAGTTTGGTAACACATTTGAGACTGTCTTAGAATTGCGTTTGCAATTAAAGAAATCAGGCACTAAATTATTGTTCTTATATAAAGGCTTTGACACGGTCTTAAATTCAACTAAATATATTTAATTGCAATCACTGGCTTTGATTTATATTAGCGGCTACTGTACAAGACCGTAATATCTCCTGTCTTAATTGATCGCTTCACGGTAGGTTTTTATTTGAAAATGACGCAAGTGGCCTGATTGGGTTTAAAGATTTTAAGAACACAGCCATCCGTCAAGACTAGGTGTACAGATATGTACATCATCATGTTTGAGTTTAGCGAGTTTTACCAATATATAAGATCACTTGATCTGTGACTCCTTAGAAATCAGATAGCGACAAGAAAGCAGTGGCGCCTACTGAACAAGACCATAATTCTCCTTTCCTTGATTGCTTCACGGTAGATTTTTTTTGCGCCTATCGTTATTCTACCCAAACACATCAGACATCTCTTTAACAAAACTACTCTCAGTGGACATCTCGAATGATATAGAAAGTGAAGCCTATTTAGATAGCGTAGCACTTATCAATGACATAAAAATCCATTTACCCAACAAGGATATAGAAGATAGATATCTTTAATATCCTTTTAATCCAACATGTCTTATATGTGTGCATGTGTTGTGTACTTATGTGTGTGCAAATAAAGTTACTTTTTTATATATTTGCCCAATTTTCTATAGAGTTTACTCCAATCAGCTGTCTAGGAAGTTCGATCTTGTGCGACTGTAACTTTCCACGTTCCATAAACACATCAAATGAAATAAGTATTTCCTTCTCAAAGATCATTGAACGCTAGACGAATGGTTTCTTATTTTATTGCTTTTTAAGTGTTGGGTGTTCTATAAAATTTATCGACTTAGTTACGTTACGTGTCGCAATCAAAAACAAAAAAGTCTTAGGTCGAAAATATTTTGATATTATGTGTTTTTACCTAAATAGAACTTCATGCAATAATGATTATCCTTTGAATAGGATTTGTTAATATAAGTTGTCATATCACATGATTATTTGTTAACAACGATTATTTAACCTCACGCTTGTATGGTTTAATTCACATCTAACCCTTCGGTAATATACGGGTATGACAGTAGATGATCAATGTCGAAATGACTCTATATAGTGTAATGCATAAGTAATGGAGGTTCCATTTATTTTATTCGCGATTATGATACGGTGTTACGTCGCAAGCTGCATGCTTGTCGTCAGTATTAGATCATCGAGTCATCAGGCTGAGTAATAAGATGATGACATATTGTGTAAATTATGAGTAGATGGATAAAAACCGACGAGGATACCCGTAGAACTACGCCGTAGTGGTAGTTACTACGGTGACCGAAATAGCGGCCAGAGTTAGCAAGAAGAGGCTATGAGCTAGGCATATAGCTCTAAGAACCTTTTGACGACATGTTTAGGTTAGTGGTAGTGATACCGCCTACGAAACTTGAGATCCTGGCAAGAGCTAATATTTGTGTGATGAGCACGAGTATTTGTTCCTGAGTCATGGATATATCGTCGTCTAGTACTCATAGTACAAGCATTGCTTAGTTTGGGATATAAGATTGTCCTTCAATATTTATTATTATAACCAGGCGTCGGATACCGGTAATTTTTCAGTTTTTTTGTTCTTTGGTCTATTATTTCATTTTTAATCGGACAATCTAATAATACGAGGTCATTACTTAAATACATTATTGTATCCTATATAAAAAGCATATAATAATTCAAAATATTGGGCTATTTCGGGTTTTTTTTTGAAAAATACCGGTTCCGAGCCCTGCTAAGAACCGATGGCCAATGGGGCGTTAAGGTTCTCGAATGGAAAACATGAGCCAGAAGACGCAACTTGATGGTGTGACGAGCAGGTCGCCGGAAGTCGATGGAGATAAAAAAAAGTGCGACCGGTCGCTGTGAAGTCTTTGGGGAAGACCTATGTTCCGGAATGATGATGCTGATAATGGATAGACTATTTTTAGGCCATTACGTTACAATAGAAATGAAGAGAGAGAAATTGACTAATACTATAAGATTATATGAGAATAAAGTTGTACAATAACAATATACAGAGTGAATTTTTTTTCATCGTCCAAATTTTGACAGTGGATTCTTAAGCGAACACACGTGTTTTTTCAGTACTAAAACATTGAGAAACAGCAGGTGAAAAATATCCTAAAAAACATACGTTTTGGTTACCGCGCGCGGTAGCGCACTGCGCGGGAGACGGCAACGGTCCCCTCCCCGCGACGCGAACCCTACCCCACTCCCGTGTTGAGTCGCCGAGACAATTTGCGCGTCGATACGCGTAATCCTCACGTTACTAATTATTTTTTCGGACAGCTCATTTTATGGTGAAAATTTTACCTACATTTTTTTCTTCAGAAATGGCATCTTTTTATTGATACCTAATGCCTAGGAAAAATTTCGACGATCGATAAAATTTCACCTTGTAGGTATGTAAGTATATATGTCAATTTGTTTAGTTATCATATCGGAAGATTAGCATTATTATGAATATAACATGTATATACATGTTTATCAAGATAAATGATAACATTGATAACGGTTGATATTAACAGGAGCTAGACTTTCACCTATCGGTCATTTTGGTGACAGGTATAATAGATACTAATACATTACAATAACAGATAAACTAGAATGTTTACTTAATATTGTCTTCGATTTCCGTAATTATCATTCATTGTAATAAAATAACTTTAACGGATTAAAATAACGGCGTAAATGACATCATTTTTACGTCCCGACGTTTAGACAAAAACTAAAAATAACAAGGCTGTTACAGGCCAGGCAAGATACAGTTTTAAAAAAGGTTGTCTAGAAGAAATCGCTTTGTAGCTGTAAGGTTGGCCATTGTTTACCGTTATTTTAATGAGGGCTCAATAATTCCGGGTTAAGTGCACTTGGCACTTCATATAACCGCAATTATAAATGTAGGTACATCATAAAAGTACAATTACGCCACGGTCAATAGCTGCTAACTGTGATCCAAACTACACATTTTAATTACTGACCACTGTACCATACGGCCTTACTACCAATTACGGTCGAAGACACTTATCACTATTTTACATTTGTTTCAAATTCAATCTAACGTACAAGCGGCAAAGTGGACTTTGCAATTAAGCGGATACCTAGATAGGAGTTTGCTATGGTTATCCATTGCTAACCATTTCATAATACCGTTGGTAACGGTACAAAACTACCAGAATTATACAAAATTCATACTTGCGTGTGTACAAATCCATTAAATGGAAGTTTCGAACATTACGAGTATATGAGTAAAATCCCTACAACCCTGGGGGGTCTATGAAAGTATGGAAAAAGCGGTGTACGATTTCAGGAGCACAGAATAAAATTAAATATAACGTGTTTTTCAATCCGATCAAACAAGCGTTCAATTCCTTCCTTTTGAAGTTAAAAATAGGCAAAACACTGAGATTCATTGGAAAAAAATACCCCAATCCTAATCCATAAACTAAAAACATGTACACAAACAAACTTTTTTCACTGATTAAAGAAAGGAATCCATCCAAAGTTCACACTGGCAGCTGCAGTCTATTTAAATTTAGAACGAATGCAATCCGTGGAGCGTTCTAAATTTCCGTTGGGTTCGGTTAAATATAGAACCCTCGACTTAGTTCAGTGTTCGACACTGCCGTTTGTCACTCGCTAGTTCTAAATTTGAACTTTTGATTAAGAGGCCGGTTGAATTAAAATATCAAAAACTTTTTTATGCAAGTAGGTATGCATGGATTATCTACAAGGAGCAGTTAACCCTTATGAACTTTATGACTGAGATTTGGTTTGATCACACACTAATCATACAGCGCACAATCGGTGTTAGAGATTAGATGCTCTTAATCCGTTACATATACTAGGAATATTTTGAAGATTGATTTTTTCGTGACTTTATCCATTTGCAAATTACGCGTTTATTTACGTTTACAAGTTGTCGACGATCAGGAGATGGGATGAATAAGTAACATCAGAACTTGTCACATTGTCACATTTCATTCCTTGTGTAGTAGTGATGTTCTTTTTTGGATTGACCATCAATATAGGTATCTTGTGCGTACTATATTGGTACAAATTATTTAAAAAATATGAAAATCAATAAGTAATTAGAGCTTTGTATAAAACAAATGGTTTAGTTAAAAAAACTTAAAGATAAAAGATCATTTATTCAAGTAGGATTTTCCAATCACTTTAAGTTTAAGTATGTCCCTAAAAGACTAGTACTAACCTCGTTTGAATGAACACTAGGCGCCTTGCTGGACGAGATCGGTAGTCAAGTTGTACGTGTTATACGTATATGGTACAGAGAGATCTAAGAAATAGTCGTTTGCACTCAGCAGTTCGAAGAAGTTGCAGTGATAAGAGCCACCCACTACTCAAAACACTGATAAATTATAGACTACTGGGTCCATAATATATCATAACCTTTATAAACATAATATTAAGAAGATTGTTCAAGTACGCTAAGTTGTTCAGAACAAGTAAACATTAAAAAAAAAACTAAGCACAAGTTAAAATTAAAAAGGATGGAAAATATTTAAAAAGTATTGGATGCAAACATCCTTACAAGATTTGAAAATCAATCAAATATTTAAGCAGTAAGTAATATTAAAATAAAATTGGTACTTCACCGTTCAACTAGTCTAGTAGTAGTAGAAAGCGCAATCCATTTCACTTGAATGTGTAAGAAAAACTAATGATAACAGCACAGTTTGTCTATTATTTTTATAACTTTTTAAATGAACTTGTTACGTTCCGTTTGACGCAACGAGCGTGTGCAATGTGCAGAGGAGGACTAGCTAACTTTCGCGGGTTTTCCAAGCATCTAGCGGGGAAAGTATTCAAGTAATTACTAAAACGGCATTATTTTTAACGTGGCTGTCCAGTACATGTTGCTTTTAATTGTTACTTTGATAAAACGAATGAAAAACAAATCTTAATGCGTACGTGATATGATTGATTTTAATAACAGTAGTATCAACTTTTTTATAGGTTTGCGTGTCTTAAGTAATTATTCGGATAATTTGAGGAGTCGGCGATTCTTCTTAAATGATGCTTGATTGGTTTTGCCATTGTGGTTACAAAGAGGACATCGTTCGTTTTATTGGCCCTTGACATCTGTCAAATGACTCTTTTCATTAAGCGGCCAATTAAAATTGTAGAATTTTTGTCCGGTTAAGTTAGTTTGGATTTTATGGGCATTTTAGGTACGTGTGCAAATATATTATTTATTAGCAAATTGGACACTTCATGCGTACCTACTTATGTTATGAAATGTAGGTAAACATTTTTGCAAAACCGAGGCTTTAATTTATATACGACTTCGTTCATGAATGAACCAGAAAAACTAGTGTGAAGGGAACTAAAATCAATGGAAGTCCAAAAATAAGTATATTTACCTATCCTGGTTGTCAGGAGATAACATTTCTATGTATAACATGAGTATTGAATATAAACAATAAATTAACTATTTAATGTCATAAATTAAATAGTTGCGCTGCGTTGCTCAATTCAACATAATTCCTAACTTGCTTAAGCAAAGTGGAATTACCGAGTCCATTAATGGACTCGGTAATTCCACTTTGCCCTTCGTTTATTAGTTTCTATATTTACTACTGACATTAATGTCGAGATTGACATTTGGAGATTTGATTATTTCGAAAACGAAATTGTTATGATACGTCTACGCGGACATTTACGGCTTCAACGTTGATTTAAAGTTTACAATTTGATTTTAAAGTTGACTACGAATTAAATAAAATTAATCTACATATAAGGTTGGTAAGATAGGCAAGAAGTAGAAAAAAATAAGTATCTTAAAAAAATAAGATTAAATAGGTATGTACACTTTCGTAACTTCTCAACGGTTCACGAATCTATTTTGCGCGACAACTGTTTTCGAAGAAGAATCAAAATAAAAACAACAATATTGTGATGTTCGTATTAATAGGTCGCCTGAATACCTAACTGACAGACTGATTTCAAAACACGATAATTAGCTTAGACATAATCTTTAAAGAGGTACCGCATCCCTTTTCTTTCTTCTACAGAATACAAAAGAAATGCTAGGTGATATTTGAAAATTTGGCAGTAATAATGGCCCTCTACTGATGCGATCATCAGTCATTACATCCCTATCAGCTACGCAATTCTCCTAGATATAGGTTCTCCAATGGTGCGCTGTTGGTACTCAGCCACGTTCTTTCAGATATCTCAAGCCATCTCGCGTATATCATCATCAAGGGAGGTGCCAGGAGCATGTATCAAACCGGGATGGGGACAAAGGTGAAGGTTTTGCCCAGCAAACGTGTTTTTTTAGCATTTCTCCGCAATCTTGAGACAAACCATATACCAAATACCAAAAAAATCGCAGGAATTCTAAAGCTCACGTTGGACGTAGCGGGGAATTACGTAAACATTCACGAGTAAGCAAAGGTTCTAATTTACAAATTACTCAAAATAATTACCCACATTAACCTTTACCAACATAATGAATAGCAATAATGCAGAGTCACATCTCTCTTATTACACATGTGGTGGACATTGCCACACTCATACGCATGGCATTTTCGTTCATTGCCCGTTAATAATATGGGTATGTTTGACCTCCCTGCGACGAACCTGTGTGTTGCACAACAAAAACTATGCAATTTAAAAGAACTTAAGTTTAGAGAACGTCTTTATAAACATTGATCCATAATTAAGCGCTCTAGTTTGACAGCTCAATAAGCATTAAGCACTATGTTTGGCACATTAATAATAACTCTTATAACAATTTAAAAAAAACAAGGTTTTAATGAAGTGTAGGTACTCATCATAGCAAAACATATTAGCCCAGAGTGTTCTAATATTTGCTATCAGGGAACAGGGTGGAAAAAATCTATGGGCTCTGGAGGGGATCTACCTTAAATCCATTAGTTATCTTATTTCACTGAATGGAAACATTCCTTTATTTTTAAAAAGAAACAAAACTGCATTAAAAGATTTTCTAAAAATCGCTAACCAGCTAAAAATTCAAAAAATAAGCACTTACTGTTTGTTGTTCAGGATAAAATCTCTGTAATAAAATTTTGATCTTACAAGTAAAAAATATCATGAAATCTATCATTAATTTTTTTTACCATCAATTCCAATACAAAGGCCAAGAGAATTAAAAAAATCTTTGAATGCAGTTTTGTTTCGTTTTAAAAATAATGTTTCCTTTAAGTAAAATGAGTTAACTAAAGGATTTAAGGTAGTTCCCGTCCAGGGCCCATAGATTTTTTTCCACCCTGCATGTCGGCTCCATCGTCAGATCAGCGCGATGGTGTTATAATAGCACATTGTCACCGAACTTACCTAAAAATGTCAAAGCCACTAGTTAAAAATACAGTTTATTGTTTTTTTATTTAAACTTACAAGTCTTACTGACTGTTGTAAAAATTTGACCGGGTGGGGCCGTGGCGTACCCTGGGATCGAACCAGGTCGCTTGGCCCGGACCACCTTGAAAGGGTCGGACTGGGTGGGGGCCGTAGCGTAGCCTGGGATTGAACCAGGTCGCTTCGCCCGGAGTTTATTGGTTGGTATGGTCCCTACTATTGGAAAAACATTAATATTTCACATCTAAAGAAAAAGTATGAATATGACTGATTATCGATATTAATTCAATAAAACATCGACATTAATCCCTACTTTTAATTTTGATGTAACTGCAATTGGGCACGTTTTATATCTTATGATAGGCCACCAATTAGATTAAATTCTAGTTTAGAAGGTACTATTTACAGACTTAAAAAAGATTTGATAATTTTTTGTATAAGTTTCGTAATATTGCCTTCTAACAGGAACCAATTATTTTTTAGTTTTAATAATAAACTGGCATACAACTATCATAATAATTGCAAACTTAAATTGTAATTATAATTTGTATGCGGTCAGTAGATTTAATTAAAAAAGCGAATAAGAAAGAAAGTGCAGATAATTAATAGAGTCAAATTGACGAGCTGTTAAATGACTAAGATATATGATTATTATCAAAGTCAGTCAATAAAAAGTCGCAAGGCATAGCAATAAGAGCCAGATTTGACTGGTCGACCAATGATGATTTTTTAACTCTGCATAACATTATACTCACATACTAATGTTGAAAGGCTAACATTATTTGTTAAATGCATTATTATACAAATTGAGTACGGAATACTTAATTAGATTGAGGTTAAACTTTATCTAAGTAGGCTAATGTAGATGCAGAAAGATATGAAGTGAATATGATAGTTAATTTTTCAAATTGGTATAGAAATTAGTTTAAAAACAAACAAACTTGACAAAAACACGGTAAGCTGAATAAAACCGTTTAAAAACATCCTTCATAAAAGCCAAGACACTGAAGTGGGGATTCATTGTAGTTACATACAGAAACATATGAAAGAATAAAAATTTAACACTGATAGAAATTCATGTCACTGTCTTTACGCGATAAAGTCCAGTTTTGTTATAATCGCGAAATGAACCAAAATCGCTAGAACTTCAATACTTTTGAGATTCTTATGGTTAGTAAAAATTATGTTAGGGAACGTTTTTCCATACCTATTGAATTTTCCAGAGAAAGTGCAAAGAAGGGATTGAAAATAAACTCCACATACAAAAAACACGTGAAAATTCACCAGTAGCAACACTTAAATGAAAGAAGGCCCGATGCACACTACGCGATTCTCGCGCGCTTCGCTCCTCCAAATGCACTTTCTCCCAAAACGTGACGGCCTTACTAAACCCGCGTTATTGCCGTTTGGAATCTTAATCGACACGACCGTAACCAAACAAGGGAAAAACTACTTTATATAAAATCAATAAGGTCTTAATTTATCTGTACAATAGCTGGTACTTACGTGATTCTTCGATTGTATTTGGTTCCATTTACAGGTGCGAATATAACAATAAAATCAAACATTGAATGCTAATTTGCTTTTTGAATGTCATATTACTGTTTCTGTGTTTTGTGTTTTCTAACACGCAATATTGCTAATGGAATGTGACATTGAATTTAATTATAATAAATTCTATTGTTATACTTCTTTTTTAGGGTTCCATAGGAGGTAGGTACCCAAAATGAATACAAGATCTGGTGATTTCCACTGCTCGTGTCTGTCTGGGTACTATAAGCGTGACTAAAAATGCAAATATCATCCTAATTACATACATACATTGTATTTATTTCCTGTAGTAATTTACCTATTAACCTAGTAATGACATAAGCATGCAATAAGTCACTTGTAACTTTTACAATGACTCAAACAAAAACTTGACGAAAGAGTCCAAGATAAAATTCACATTTAGGCTGATTAAAAATAAAGCGACAAAACACAAGTCAGTCACACCGATCGATTCGGGGTTCTAGGCTCGGGTTGTACATTATTTTAGTTTAGTAATTATAATCATCCCCGATTGACGCGGTATCATCGTTTACGTATAAGAGAAAAATCAAAGGTTTTTAAAAATTACCTATTGATTTCTGTTGGCGTGTCTTGCATTATACTGCCAGAATTAGGTATACGTATTTATACAAGCCAGTTTTCATGCTACACAAATCAGAATGAGACGTGTACCGATACTCATTGCATCTCAATTGTAAGATAATGGTCACACGTGAATTCGTTAGAAAGTATGCCGTGTACGTAACCGAGTCGTAACGTTTGTTTGGGATTTCTTTACGTGTTCGCTGATGGACAATGAATTTTAATCGTAAACTGTTACACGGTTAACATAATATTCAAATTATCTGTGTTTTACATGAAAACACCTTATAAGGCCCCTGTCTGTGGAGTCAACTGCTTTTTATGTGTTTATATTTAACTTAAAGCGAGTATACCTACAGGGTTCTCAAAATTCGGCAACGTTAAGGCATCTATGTTGTTGCATATATCCATGAGTCGTGGTTTAATCAAAGCTTTGCAGAATATTCAACAACAATCAGCAGTCTGATTGTTTTTTTGTAACAATCACAACAAATCTGATATGAAATAGGAGGCATTTGTTTTATCTCAATTTTCTTCGTATTCCAAGAACTCTATAGTTGACCAGAAATCGCAGATTGGCAGTTCTAAATTGAACATCTAAAAATGTTTCAGGCTATAAATAAGGAATTGCAATCATACTTGTGAAGAATGTTTTTTTACTTTTGTTTTAATTAGAGAAACCATTCTTCACAAGTATGACTATACAGCTTTAGCCACACGTAACACACCATTACTTGTACGATAAAGCGATTAGATTAAATCACCGTATTTAAATTAAACATTGACTTTGATCCGAAATACCGTTAACTTGTGATTGAAATTGTGATCATGGGTATTGGTCGCGGATCAGAGTGCCCGATTCGGAATTATTTAGAAGGTTCTCTTATCGAGCATTGACATGAGAAAGCGGTGTTATTTGACCATCAGATAAATGCTGGCCAGAATTATACCTAGTGGCCCTGTGGGCTGTAGACCTCGCGAGTTTGTCAGCCACCATAGTTCCGCCATTTTGAAAAAAAAAAATGAATTGATAAAATAAAATATTCTATATTATAATTATTGACCCTGTTCACAAATTTTCACGAGAATTGATTAAGAAATGCGACCTGTAGAAGAGAATAAAACAGAAGAGACAGACATGCGGAATACGGAAGCATTTTTGCCCATGCTGAAACGAAGACGAGACGCTTCGCTCGCGTTTCGCGTTCGCTCGGTCAATGAGGTTGGGTCATAGGTATTGCGAAATTTCACTGGAACTAATTTCTTACATTGGCAAGATTTTGTTCGTCAATGTCAAGTTGCTCGGTGCTAACTTAACACATTTAGCGCGCGTAAAAAAAAACTTTATTTGTGTTAAATAGGTACCGCAATATTAAAGTATCAGTTATTCTACAATCATAATAGTTTCAGGATAGGTACTTATTTTAAAACGCTAGCATATGAAACCAATAGGTAGGGTTAGGTTTGTTTTATAGCAATTCTGAAAAGTTAACGACAGAGAAAGAGGCTTTATGTCTTTCGATAATTATGAATTTATGACTAACAATACATTAAGTTAAGACATTAAAGATTTTGGGAGACTATATATAGACTCCAAAGGTATTAAAGTACGAGTAGATAGCTTGACTAGTGATAAAATGATCTGCAACTACATCACACTGACTGTATCATCATTACCCTCAGTCACTTAAAACGGTAATTCTACCACAGCACAGCCGCCCCGCCCACTCGTGGTCAGATGACATCACTGTTACGCAAACCCAGCCTCATCGGACAGTCAGACGTAGGATATTGGCTAACATACTCGTAAACAATTCTAAAGTATTGAGATATCATTGTTGTGAAGCTTAGAATGTATTTGATGCCGTGTGCATTGGCGACTTTCAAATGTACTCGTATTTAATAGGCTTAGGATATCTACATAATGTGCATGCGTGGAAGTGCATCATAGAATATAATAATATTATACGATAGTTACGTACGTTAGTTATGGTTCATTTTTATCAATAAACTTCAAAGAAGAGTAGTCTCCATTCTAAATTCTTTTTATGTTTAATTATGTGAAAACTCATGAAAATACGGAAAAAACATTATGGATTCTATTAAAAAAATATTTGAATCGTATACAGTTTCAATAAAAATATTATATGAATTATACACATATTTTTCGTCTCAGCTTAAATGATCCTGCGCCCAAGTCTCTCGTTTGCCCAATGATTGACTAGTAGAGCATGCCTTAAGGCACCAAGTGTGCGAATTATAGGTACTATTGTTTATTGTGCAATACAGATTTAAATAATGAGAATAGTATGAATCGACAAAATTAGTAGTCACCCTTGTCGCAGTAGACTGGGCTCATATGGATATGAACATAACAAACAAAACTATTGACCTAGGGAAGCGTGTATAGAATCATATCAAAATACTAACGTCTTCATCTGATACGTTATCACCGCCAGCGTCCAGTGGCCGATAGCGAGGTCAACGACCTCGCCCACTCGCAGCAACGTAACAGTAGCCCGACCTTACTAGGAAATGACCGGGTGTGACCGCGATCCCGATGTGAGGTTATGAGCGAGTATCGCTATCGATATTGCTATTGATATCGATATTTTTAAGCTTTGTGTTTAGCGTCGAACATAACGGATAACTATTCTGAGAACTATTGACCGGAGCTATTGAAGTCCAGAGTAAATAAATAGCCTCAAAGTAAGTGTGCTTTATGGTTCGCTGCATCGGCATGGCATATAGATCGCTTATACATACATATAAAATACTACAATGTGTCAACAGAAATGGGCGCATTATTATATTACCTTTGAACAAAGCAAAACAATATTGCTCCGGCTTACAAACACATGACGTGAGACGTGGACTCTGCGGGAAATCGAAAAGAAAAAGATAGACGCTCTGGAAATGTGGTGCTGGAGACGAATGCTGGGAGTGTCGAGTACTGAGTATCGCACAAATATCTCCATCCTTCTGGAACTCGGCGTCAAGCAGCGTCTATCTGCTCTAGTACAGTCGCGCATACTTAAATTCTTCGGTCACGTCTCAAGGCGGGAAAGCGACTCCATTGAACGCCTTGTGGTCCAGGGCAAAGTGGAAGGCACTAGACCGCGTGGCAGGTCGCCCATGCGATGGACTGACCAAATAAAATCTGCTCTGGGTAACCCATTGCATGAATACACCAGAAGTGCTACGAATCGGACGAGATCGCGAGATATCGTAAGGCGGGCAACAACAGCCTCCAACCCTCCCTCATGGTGACCACGACCGCTCTGCCAAGAGCGAAACAAAAAAGAAGAAGACAAACACATAGGTAGGTTTGACGCCTCGCCAACGAAAGATACAAACTGATCAAGTGAAATATTAGTTACGTCACTCACATTTTTCTAGTTGTATTGATGGGATAAGAAGGTACCTCGGTTCAATGCAGCTATTATGTTTATTGATTGATTCATTACCAACATCACATACATCGATACCTTTAGACTCAAAGGGCGTAAAGGCCATTAGAACCTGCGGCGTTTACGCCCTTTGAGTCTAAAGGTATCGACATGTCAGTGTATATTCAAACATAGCATCATACTACAAATATTGCTATTTAACAAGGCACTTAAAACTAAATAAATATAAATTCTAAGGCAATATTATTCATTTACGTAACTGGACCACATTTTCTTAGTACTTCGGCAACTTAGTAAAACTTGAGTAAAGTTATATAACAGTCATTATTTTGATTTCGAAACAAACTGCTGGTCAGAGGTCGAAAGTCGATTATAAATATAAGTTGAACGCAAAGTGACTCACAAATATATTGAAAAAACAAACACCGGAAGGGAAATGAACGTTCGTAGTATGTAATTGTCAATGTTTATGGTCACAGATAGGTCATGGTCAGCTTACGTCAAAAAAGAAACTGCATATTTTTCACGTTGGTAAGTACAAATAATTGTATTATAATACACTCACGGACAATTAATTCGGGTAATTTTCTATGAACAATTATATAGAAAATTACCCAAATTCATTGTCCGTGAGTGTACTTGAGTGTACTTCCAAAAGTGTTTCGGCATAACTTATTTTCCAATTGACATTTTTGATTTTAATTTTTTATTGTAATTTATTTTGTAATTATTTTATTTTATTTAGACGATCTTTTTGTGAATTAATTTTAGTTTTAATATCTAAAACACTATGTAATTTCTAACAAGAAATAAATTAATCTAATCTGATCTATGTATATAGATTTCTATGAGATTACATCCAAAAGAAACTGGAATTAATAAATGGTGGACTTGAACTTAAACCTTCAACCTTGAACTATACAATTAATACAGGCAGACACGCACCCAAAGTTACGTTGATTGATGAACTCATTGATTTTTTATCGTAGACCAATTTCGCTGAAGTTACAGAGAGTAACGAACGACCGAAAGAAATTAGTTTGAAGGATATTCATGAGACTTCTATTTAAATTCAAATCAAGCTAAATCTCTACTACCACACCCCAAGGGACAATCTCTTTAATAAATAATATCTAATAAGAAAGCGTCAGTGTTATGAATAAAAACATCGGTCTGTCTTGAGACTATTCAACATAAGTTTCATTCATCACTTTCAATGGGACAAACAATCTCCCTTTTGTCAGGCATTTACGAGAGAGCTACGGTGATCAAATGTGAGTTTAGACAAGTGCGTGCATCTATGAGTACGTGTAGCTGCTATATGGGCTGTGAAAGTAATAAGTAATTAAATCAAAAGCTATGTAAACACATCCCCAGTTATACACATTATGGCGGAAATTTAAACAAAATCACACGGACATCAATCAATACGGACGGGAATCAGTACGGACTGGTCAAAGAAAACAATTCGTTAAATTTTTAAGCACTGTTCAAACGTGCGTCAATTTATTTTAGACAATCAGTAGGCTTTGGTGTCATATTTTTTTAGGAAAGTATAAGTTACCCTAAATATAAGGATTCTTGGCGATGATGAAGAACGGACGGTGAACCAAGGAGGTGCTGAATGGAGGCCAAGAATATCGAAAAGAAATGCAGGAAGACTTGATGGTCATATGACATCTCCCGGCAACCGAGAAGTGGATGAGGATATGGCACAGGACCGAGGATAATGGCGTAATAAGGAGGCCTATACCAGCAGCGGGTGGGTACAGGCTGAATAGATATACAGATAGAAATATACGTTGTAATTTGTCCTAATTATACGTAACAGGACCTTCCAAGGCTACAGCACAATTTAAATAATGGAATGAGTAAAATAACGGCACACGCTTAGCATACCGGCTAGACGCACACGTAACGCATCCAATTACCGCACTTGTGAGGATTTGCGACAGACGATGACGCAACGGTTCAAGGCAGTTTACCTTGCTCATAGGAATGTTGGCTTCGAACACCATGCTTTACGGTTTCTTTGTAACTCGTCAAACCATTTTTAAGTACATTCAGTGGTACATACTAATAGACGGAGAGCTAGCGACCAAATCGGTCATGTGGCTTCAGCTGTATTGAAACTCCGTTAGCTACTTCCCTGAACAACCTTTTCCTATAATCTTCGTGCTGGCAGGCCGCGGGCGGTGGCTGCGGGTGTAGTGGGGTGGGGAAAAAAAAGAAAAAAAATGTGGGCTCAGCGACTTTAATTTTTTTTCAAACAGTTGATCTGTACTCCCTGTGCACCCAAAAAAAAATTTAAATCCATCGGGTGGTGGGAAGGGGTTGCCAGCGTTAGTTAAAAGTACCAAATAATAATTTTCGTGTGGGCTCAGCTGTATTGGCTTTTTTTCTGACGCGAGATTAATCAATATGTAAGCCCCAAAAAATAGCCATGCAAAAATATCGGTGGGAAGGTATCGAAGTAGAGGCTGATTGTGGTGTTCCGTGGTTAAACAAATCTAAGGGATCTTGGTTTCCGACACCCAAACTATTAAAAGAAGTACAATGTAAAAATAAAACGATAATAACTTATCTTATACCGTATCGATACCTTGTCACACAAAGCGCTACAAGCCTTCGAGCTGGGATCAGCTGAGAAGCTGAGATGTGTGTCCGTTTTTAAACTAGAGTGCATAACCTTCTCAATAAAAATAATAATAATTTCAGGGCCTTTCCAGACATTGAAGGCAAGAGTAATCCCAAAAACTACCAAAATCCACTAAGTGTTTATTATTACATCAGTCGTCAGAGTTTTCCCTAGGTATTATGGATTTCAGATATAATGATTATAGTATATAGGTTTACGTAGGTTCGTTTTCCGCAATTCGACGTCTGATACTATGCTCCTATCTTGCGTGACATATGACTTAGGTTAACCGATGACTTAAGAAACCCTTGGAAAACATATGAATACATTGTGTTACGGGTTGACAACACGGCTTAGTTACATTCAGACAGCCATTGACACGCAAATTACTTCAAATGCCATGCGATTTAAGGGTCACGAAGTTGTTCGTCACTCGACGTACCTACATGACAGGCTGAACCCAAATCACAAGATAACAGACAAACAAACATGACAACTTTCTCCCCCCAAGGTCGCGGGAGTGTGTCACCATTGTATATTGTGTATTGTTCGCGATGGGAAAGACTAGCAATACTAGTACTAAGTAACTGGTACCGTGAGAAATGCTGACAATAAGTTACTACTGATTACTAATGCTGTAATTTGGGAATTTCGTTAGCAATGTTACAACAGTGTAAAATTTACTGATCGGACCAGCAAGCACTAATGCTTAGGTGTCAGGAAGCGGCTAGTCAACTATATTCAATCGAAAGGAACAGAGGGTCAACTTTCCTTTAAGTGTTGTCGGTTCTGTTCTGGTGATGGTAAATATCTTAAAGTCCGGAGCCCGGTGTACTTAGAAGAAAATAAAGGATAAAAATCTTAACAGCGAGAAGTGCGATTAATGATAAAAGTGAAAAACTAAATGTCTTAGCCGAATCGCAGCCGAACTCTCTAGTTGCAAGTACCCTCGTTTTTATTAAACTTGTTCCAAACGATGCGATATCATAGTTTTTTTCTAAATTGGTACGGGTTATGCGTGTTATGGGACCTACCACACTTCACTTAGTTTATCAGAATCAATAGCAAAAGGAAAATCTGGGTCACTTAATCACGGAAGTCATATGCATGAAACCTGAATTGTTACTATATAATTATATTTTCTAAAATTTACCTACCTACTCTAAGCATATCGGTATTTTTTTGGTCTAAAATCGTGTGTACGTCAGCGTTACAGATACGCGTTCCCATTGGCCGTTATCTAGGTAAATATGAGTGTCGCGGCGCGTGGCGCAAGAAATATGTCGCGGCCGTTATGTGCTAGCCGTGCTCAATGCACCAATGTGATAGGCCTTATTTGTCATTAAGTAACGTAATGAACTCGACGAATCCTTGACCCCATGCACTCATTCATGAATGGGAACCTACACCTGCTACAGTTTGAACAGGTGCAACCAGATTTGAAAGGAAGTCCGAATAAGTCGTTTTTAATTAACGAATTGAGCAGTAGGCCATGAAATAAATCATTAATGATTACTAAAAAGTATTGGTATGGCTTTAGTTAATTTTCATTATAAATCGTAGGAATTTTGATTTTTTCGCAAATATTGGCGTTGTGCAATGTGCAATTGTGCATGTGTCAATATCGGATTGCTTTGAAAAACCTTGTGTCAAATTAGTCCCGATTAAACCCTAAACTGCTATGTACATATGTCGTGCAATTTCTTGCCATATATGAAAATATGAAGGTTGCCGGTAGCAGTTTCTGAAACTCATAGGCGCATAGTTTTTTTATAAATATTTTGCATTTGATCTTGGTCTCACCTACTTACTATACCTAAATTGAAGACAAAAAAATTTTGACTATGTCATGCATGTGTGCGGCTTGAGAAATTTGTAGAATATGATAGAGCTAGTTTGCATCATAAATTGGGTAGTTTTTAACAGTTTGAACAAAAGTTTGCCTACTTCACCAAGAAATTGAATCGTAACATAAAAAGTGGACTGTGTAGCAGTGGCGTGGCGTTGAAGAAATCCTTGGGCAAGCCGGAGCAGCTACGGCTTCAATTTTCTTTAAGGCGCGGTAGGACCTGGCTCGCATTTCACATACAAACTAGGGTCGGGCGGAATGCAGATTATTGCAGATTATCTTCGATTTCTAACATAAAAGTATACGTTATCAACCCAAACATGAGAGGATGCCCTGCATGACTGTGAAATCATGATTGTCAGGTATTAAGTTTGTCAGAAAAGGTAACTGGTGATGAAAAAAATGAAAAATAATGAAAAAAATACTTTATTTTATAGTGTTTTCGCGCTACTTTTCTATCGAGCGAAGTGTTCGCTATCGTGTTCTAAGTGAGAGGAAGCCCTAGATACAGTTCTGAATATTATTATATATGTTTTACAGTGACCTAAGAGTCAAATAAGTGCTCTAAAAATGATTTGGAAACTAGGCTTCCGTGCCCGATTCTGGTCTGACCTCGCCTTAAGAGCACTAGACTTAAGTGCTGAACTGTCTAATATTAGGCAAGCTGATGGGAATTGGGTTCTATAGACGCCACGCTACTGCTGTGTAGTACTACAGAGTACTATACACAGAGATTTTCATAAAGTGACGAATGTTTTATGCGGGTAAAAATATGAATGATACCGAATCAGACAGCTGACTGAAAAAGTGACATAAACTACGTTACAGCCACTTATTTGGTAGGTAGTTGCGGGTCGGGTGCACAATACGAACAGGTTCGAGTAAGGCGGGGGAGATTAAAAGTGAAATGTGACCTAGGGCATGCAGAACTGGATACGACTATGGTAGCACTTTCTTTTGAATCTCCGAAACCAGTCGCAGAAGGTGAAATTGGTCGGGTTTGTTCCTGGTTTCGTAAGAAAATGAAATTAAACTGCATTTTAAGTTTCAAGCCATAATTAGTAATAAACTTACTAAAGTAAGCGCTGTTTATTCAATCTGGATTAGCCGCTGATGGCTTTAAATAAATACGTGCGTATCTCAGCCAAAATCGATTATTTTTTTCGATTTTAAAGAGTTCGCAGTTAGTGTGGTCATGAGCAATTTAATGTTTTAAGTTTTTCGATCGATAAAAATATTATTAACATCCGTATGTAAAAATCCACAGCGAAGGTTTCGTCCAAACTGCACAAAGAACGCAACAACCTTCGCCTAAGTTTTATAAAAGGAATATTCAGTTGCAAACCTAAAACTGTTAAAGTTTTATGAAGCAAAGATAGAAAGGACAGAAAAGAGTAAAAGTTTTATTTCTAAGTTTTTTTACTTAGAATGAGTAAATAAAACACTATTTACACTTCATGCCAGGAACGACCTGCACCAGCAACGACACTTAATTTTAATGTCATCGGCCTGACATCGCCTCATAAGAGCCGACAAATGTCAATTGAATGAATAAACGCTTCCGTCCGTACATCTGTCTTGTACTTGTTAAACAAAAAACTTAGAGTAATTAGCTTTGGCCTGAATATATTTTTTTCGACGTGGTAAAAATTGTGCACTGCTTCCACTGAAAGACTTATTGGTTTTCCCGCATTCATGGTCATTGTTATTACTATTAAACTAGCCTCTATAATCTATGTGGATTATGCATTGCTTTTTCTACCTACTTTCCTATAACTACCTACCAGCGGCGTGAAGTCAAATATATTCTTAGTAAAGCTGGCGCAGCATTGGATTACTTTTTCTTCAGGAGTAGTAGATGGGTACTCCGGTCATATGCTTTAAAATAAGCAAGCCTGTGGGAATCGGGTTCTACGGAAGCCACGCCACTGGTACCTAGATAGCAGTTCTTTACTTGGTCAAATGTACGAGAAAGAAAGGGTTAAAATTAATATTGATACAGTTTTACCCAATTTTTTAGGTTTTCAAAATTGATTTCTTAATTCCGATGTAGCTCGATTTCGAAGTTATCAAAGTAGATTAGCTAAGTGACACTAAAGAGAGATTTCAAGGATGAGAGTTATAATACCACGGAACGTCTCACACAAATGGAATAAATTATGTATAACGATATCCAATAAATTTCCACCACAACCATGTTTACGTATACAGTATAACTATTAGATTTCTAAACTAATACGCCATTGATAAGCCGTGAGTACTGAACAAACAATCATGGAAAAATAGCAGCCTAGCGTTCTAAAGATCAGAGATAATGTTACAAGGAATGTATGAGTACAATTATATTATTTAATCCGTAGATATGATCGTTGTGAAATGACATTGTACATTGTTTCCGAAGGTCAATTGTAATTGTTAACTTGCTCTTAACGACTGGTTGTTTACGAGACTATGAGATTAAGTGCGTAGTTTCGTACGCATTGTTGTCATGAGTTATGTTCCGTGAAAGATCAATTAAATAAAAAAATCCATATAATCTTGTTGACATTGGAATGGATGTTGCTGAGAAGGCTAAAACATAATGTAGCAGAGAAACAAAGATACGTGCCCTATGCTAAATCTTTCTTTTAAATGGGAACAGCATATTCATGACCCTGAAATATTAACTCTAAGTAATTACACTACACGCAACGAATCTGTATCTCATACAACAGCCTAAGTGTTATGAATATAGCACACCTAACATCAAAACGGCCAGTTCTAATTGAGAAATCTCCTGTAACTTTTTTCCGACTACGCGAAGCAATAAGGAGGGTTATGATTTTAGGACTATTATAGTATTTTACTTCGCTTACGTCACGTACTTCTCGATCGGTGAGAACAAAATATCAAAAACCTTGATCTCAAAAATTCTTTAACTTAAATCTTGAGACATCTTCGCCCTAGGCGACAAATACTAACAAAAAACATTGATGAAGAGCTTTATTCAAAGCACAAAGCGCTAAAACGCTTGATTCACGGTTTTTACCAACAGGGTATGATCATCGATGACGAAATTACTCATCAATCATTTCCCTCTATAAGAATGACCGCAGGCGTCAAGTCAGTACTGTCGCAAATTACTACATTAATACACCGCTACAAGAATTAACATTATATTAACAAGCATGACACTGACTTAGGTTTGACGGACACGAAGGCCGTGTCTTTTAATTATTGGCCTGACCGGTGACAGGTGTCAAGTGTGACTTAGTCGTAATTGGTCATTAGAGAGAGATGAGGCTAGGGTCACGTCACCTGTGATGACATTGACCGCACGATTCACAAATAAGATTTTAATAGGGTGTGAAGGTATTATTTCTCAATGGGGCAGATGGTTCCAAATGTTACAGTGCCAGCCATAAATTACAAATGTAGACAAGGTTTTGGACGGCTGATTGTTTTAAATCATCGCAAAAAGCAAGCAGTATGCTTTTAAACTGTCCACATATAGCGATTTTGACTGTTTTCTAGTCTGAGTCGATCATGTAGACATTTTGTTATATTTCCGCCAGGATATGCTCAAAGCTTTGCCAAATCAACTATTTACAATTTCTGGCTTTTGATTTCAAAAGCAACAGTTCGTTAACAATTGGCAGGTTCATCTATTGTATTCAAAGCCTTTATACGACCTTGTGTAACGGATAATCATCAGGGTTTTTGAGGATGGTTGAAGTCACGAAAGGTTAAAAACTGTAAGACTTCTAATTAATCACGATGATGAATTAAAATTTTAAGATAATTTTATTTCTTGTAATTTTGATATTACTTTACAATACAATATTATGAATAATATCTTTATTGTGCACCAAAACAAAAGATTACAAAAGGTTAAGTCTAAAAGAGCATAAATGGTAAAGAACAGGCGGTCGTAATATAGCAGTGTTTTTAAGCATAGCTCAAATCTAAATTACATGTTGTGCATATCATATTCTACACAAGCATGACCCTTAAAAATTGTTAATATGTATTTACTACATACTTAAACGCTTATCAGTATATACTAAATGCAGCACAGAAATATATAGAAGGAAATAGTTCGTCGATTGCTTTTGTATGGCAAAGAAGTGTGTAACGTTTTTCGCTTGGCGTTTGACGCCAAAAGTGCAATTTAGTGATGGAAAACATAAATTTTCCATTTCATTTGGTGGTATTTGAACAATTAATTATACCATTATTATCAGATCTTCAAATCTGCTAATAATATTGACGGAAACTGAAGTTAACGGTATTCAAAGTAGGTGGCCGCCACTTCTTTTTAGCACGCGAGGTACATACACTTTTTCAGCAGCAAATGCAGCCTACTTTAAACATTTTACTTAGTAAATGAATAATGACCTTAGTTTTTTTAATCTATGTTCCCTGACAAATATGATTTCCGACTCTTAAAGAAAAAGTGTATACGTTACAAATACGTTATTACTGAATCACTAAGTCGCATCTTTGGCCTTGTAATCGTTAACTAGGCACTACTGAGATTAATCGCAGGTTAGTTAAAGATAGAAAAAAAAAACTATAAAAACGCGTAAAATCCTAATCTAATCAGAAAACTAGTAACGCAACATTACAGTTCGAATAAAACTGATAATAATATATTGCATTTTAGGGCTGAGAGGTCAATAAGTGTCCATGCATCTCCATAGATAGTTACTTATTGGATTCACCTCTCAGCCCTCGATTTATTTTATTTTTATTTTTTTATTTTATTGTAATGGGAAACAAACAGCATACAATTACACTTAATAAATTAAGTATTATAGCTAGATACAGAAGCCAAAACAGTTTCCACTAATAGTAAGTACATTTTTGCTCTGAGAGTAACTAAAAACAACATGCATTAAATGTATCTAAGTTATATGTAGGTATACGTACAGGTTATTAATATAATACCTGTCTAGTTGCGAGAACATAAAACAACATTGAGAAAAAAAAAACATAAAAAGTTAAGTTAATACTAATTCAATACTGCAATCTTAATGTTTTGAAATAATTTAAAATAGATTTGTAAAGTAGACTATAGTTTATCTATTGCTTTCAATACAGAAACAAATTTGCGCTGATCTAATTGAAACATGTCTATATGTGAATATTTCTTATTATAAATTTTGCAAGCTCTTACTACATACCTATTATTTACATATCTTTTACGACTAAACGGCGTTGAAAATAAGTCCGTGGACCGAGTTCGAAAGCTTGGACATCTAAATGTTACCTTACTTATGAGATATTCAGAATCGATAATATTACGAAGGAATTTAAATAAAAACATAATATCCCTTTTTTAGGGTTCCGTACCAAAATGGTAAAAAAGGAACCCTTATGGTGCGACTCTGTCTGTCTGTCTGTCTGTCTGTCCGTCTGTCACAGCAAGATATCTCAGGATCTACTGATGCTATCGACTTGAAATTTGGAATAGTGTTAAAAGCCGCTAATCCGAGCCTATGGGACAGAAAAAAAATCTTATACCTGTTTTACTTTTTTTTTAAAGGGGACCGAAATGGGATGTCGAAATTCAAAAGTTGAGCTAATATATCGAGTGGGATATCAAATGAAAGGGCTTAATATGTAAATTCCAAAACCATTTTTGTTTTTTTTCTTTGACATGTGGTTTTTGATGTAAGATAAAAAACGTTGAAAAAAATACCATTCCCCCCCTATTATCTCCGAAGTTACTGAACAGAAAAATCTGTAATAATTACCAATTATTAATGTTATCCTAAATATTACACGAAAAATAAAACGGTTTTCCTAACTTGCAGCGTTTTTCAGAAATTCGCAAAAATCGTAAGACAAACTTATTTGCTCCTACTAAACTAACCGCGGCATATGTCGATGTATGGGGACAACAGTTTTACAAGAGCAAAGTTAAGTTTGTGCCACCATACAGTTTTTCTTGAATTATTCACGTATCTACTGACAAGTTTTACGGAACCCTCGGTGCGCGAGTCCGACTCGCACTTGACCGGTTTTTTTCTCTTCTTATTTGAAGACTTTCAATGTTCTTACAGACAAAGGAATTGAATTTATATTTAAGGCGATTGAGGAACTTTTTTTGTATACGTTCTACGGAATTAACGTGGACTGAATAGAAAGGGCTCCATACAGTGGATGCATATTTATAAATTAATATTTTTATTTATAAAATAATAAGCAAATAAAGCTTCACTTACCTCCCTAGAAAGGATTTTCCGGCCAAGGAGACTAATATTATGATTAATTCGTAATATTGTCAGCGTCTCGCCACGACGAATATTTTGATTAATTCCTAATATTGTCACTGCCTCGGCACGACGAATATTTTGATTAATTCGTAATATTGTCAGTGTCTCGACAAGACGGGCTGTCGCAAGCGTATGACAATGGCTCGTTAGCATAGCTGCAGGCCATTTGTCATCACCGGGTTCCGTGGGTCATGGTTCACGAGGAGTTTGAACCTTTTCTACATTACTTGGTTGAATAGGCGATAAGTGGGCTACCTAAGATGTAAATGTTTTATCAAAAGCGAAAATTTATAAATTAAATGCCTCGGGGTATCTTGGGATTTTATGTGTCGTAGGTATTATTCATAGATATTGATCATATTTCCAACATTCTTTCAGGATACGAAGAGTTTTCTCTAAAGATTTACGCATTTTGATGTACTTATATTGATTTACCAGTTTAAAAAAATTACCTGTTAGTTTTTTAAAAAGTAGGTGTATTCAAAGGTAAAATTTTAAACCTTCTCTATTTAAATTATATTAGGACAAGATATAGCAGCTACACCCGCGAGGTCCTAATGAAGGGATTAAATTATAATTTCCTACCACTAATAATAGTATTAGGATTTTATATTAGTAATTTGCTTAGAATCTAAATAAATATCGGGGGTCAATCTTAAACTTAAACAATTTATAATTTAAATGGTTTAGTTCAAAACATCAGGTCTTCTACTAGCCACCTCCTAATTCCATCATCAGAACCTCGTTATCAACGTAATGTAAGTTAAAGGTGTACGTGCAAATTTTTGAAAGAATCAATTAAGTAGAACAGAGGTTCAACTTTTTTTGGTCTTGGAGCCCCTACATTATTTCGACAACCTTACGGACCCTTTCCGAATGAAAGTTTGTGTTGTATGCATAGCCACGGGGTCTCGTATCCGCTAAGCCCCCTAAGGGGTCCATGGACCACAGTTTAAGAAACGCTGAAGTAGAAGTAGGTGGTGGAAAAAGCTGTCGCAAGATTAGAAACAAACAATACGGGGACAAGCTAAATAAAATCGTGAAAAAAAAGGCTAAATGGTGTTTATCTGTCAATCAAGTAATACGTAACCCATTACGTGTAATCGGTTCACGCTTGACCAGTTTTTATCGTTATTTAATTGCATTCATGTCAACGAGATTGTAATTATTATTGAATCATAAACAGGTTACTTTAATTATGTTTGTTTAACATTGATTACTTATTAATTATTGAGAGATTACGGTTGCGTTAGGTGACATATTTTAACAATTTAAACGTCATCTGCAAATGAGTTGTTGCTGTGATTGGGTTAAATCTTGCAAGTTTAAATACACTTACTGAGTGCTTATTTCTTCACCCAACGCAGAATGAGCATTTCTTTTTCCTTAAATAGCTGGTTTCCTTGTGGTGGTTGTTTGGTATGTTTCATAAGGATCAGCCAAGTCAATCTGATTGTCGGTTTTATATTTTAAATTTAGTAGCTATTTATTACTAGTGAACTCTATCATCTGTAATAGTAGATAGTACTTATAGTATCGTGTCTTCGTAAGTTATTTCATATCAAGGCTCCGAATTGTATTATGTACCAATGTTATGTACATATTGAAGCATCTTCAAATGACATATTGGTTTCCACACACAATGCAACAGTCCATTCAAAAACTGATGTGCTAAAAGCCCATTCAAGAAACCAAACTGCGCAACCAACGTAAATGAAACCTCCAAAAATCTTACTCCACTGAAATAAGGTTCACTTTAATGATGCAAACCGCAAATTAGATTCTGAAACCATGTTATCTACGATATTCAGAAGCTCTTATTGCGCTGTTATAAGGTTCGTTTTAGCTTGATTCTAGTTATAGTCAAATTGGTGGAACAAGTAATTGGACTCGCCTTTTCGGGCGCCGCAATTGAGGCAGCGCATACGCGGCAAAGTAAGCTAATTAAACACACAAAGAGATGGCCAAGTGTTGCAATGAACGTGGGTTGCAAGAACTTAAGAGAACATGATCTTGTATGGAGAGGAGAATGAAAACTATGGCTATTCAAAACACAGTTGATTTCACGGGTCAAGTACGTGATTTAATGGATTTTTAGGCAACTATACATAATTAAAATAGAAAATTTTGCGTGTGTTGTGTACGTAACGCTATACAAAGTAGCCTAAAACCACGACCGACATTAATATCTAGCTTATTAATAATTACTAGAACTATGATTACTAATCAATTTTTCAAAGTAGATATTTACTATTAACCAGGTTAAATCTTTTTCACAGGTCTGTTTTTGTATGAAAATAATTAAAAAAGTAACCTACAAAAAGCAGTAAGTACAGTGAAGGAATTTCATCAATTCGAGTATACCTTCTGTACATACTGTGCATAATTGTCCTAATACCGTTCTATTTTGAAATAAACAGTAGTCTTTCAACAAATATGTGCTACTCGTCTAGAAAACTAACGATTAACTAGCTAGAGTGTCGCTTAGAGGCATTTTATGCTCCAGTGTGTTTGCTCACTCCTGAGTGCTCTGAATATCCTCATTGTAGAACGTCTCGCGCATGCGCTAACCAAACAACGGAAACTAGGCTAGCATTGGCTAGGGTTAGCACTGAGGCAACCGCTAACTTTGTGTCATCAGGTTGAAAAAGCACACATAGACGAGGACGCTATTAAGATCCAAGCTCATCTAATTCTATCAACTTTTAGATTCGATTCTCATGTTTTACATCCATCGTACATGATAAATTCGTTTTCCTTCAAAGCATGCATTACTCTTTCAAGAACACTTTTGTAAGTGCAATGTAATAGCGATGTTTTAAAACAGTTCTCGTTTATTCATTTTAATCCTAATATATGTGTCATTTCTTGGCCTTTTTGGTGGATAAAATGGAGGTCCATTTCAAATCTTATATTTATAGTTTAATTGATTAAGTAACGCTTTGTTAAAAATTGTTAGATCTTCTATCTATACGCCATTTATATTGCAGATTTTATTTTAAGGGATGCTGTGATTTAAGGTAAAGGTGTAACGGCGTATACTTTGACTAGTGTCGGAAATCGGATGATCATAATTGTGAATACACCAATATTAGTGTAGGAAGAGGAAGTGGCAACCCTAGAGGCGTCCTAGTTGGGTGTGTGCGCAGTATCACGAACGAGTAGTTTGCACGTTGTAAGGCTTCAGGTCAGTGAAGCGGGCCGAATTTAGGCTTCCTTCCTTTCCTACCCCTGAGTCTATCCTGCTCACTAAAATGGCGTGTTTTAGTTACAAATTCTGGACAGCTATTTCGTTTAATTCACAAAGGGCATAGCATAGGCGTACTAGTCAAATAAAGACCGATTTCTACCATTCATAATACAGTTGACAAACCTACGGATGCTTAACTATTCTGACTTAATTTGGCTTGCGATTAGATATTTTCGGAGTAAAATGAGAAAAATAAAACTATTTCAATTTGATTATTTTTACCAGACACGAGAAAATTACGAAAAGCTTGAAGAAGAAACATATTCATTACATATATTAAGAAACAGAGAAGAGCGAGCGAACTTACCAATTTGAAAAAGAATTGTAGGGTGGATTTCAGAGCGTTTCAACCACCGTCATCACCAATCCCGATATTACGATGACATCTTTTTAAAAATTACATAATATTTGATCAAGACATGAAAAATGTACGTACTATTTTAGCATTTTATCAAAATAATGGGACACATTTTTAAAGTGAATCGTCGAAATTGCGGGATTGGTGATGACGGCGGTTGAAACGCTCTGAAATCCACCCTGTAGCAGTTTCAATTTGCACAAAATTATCATATTCATATAAGGAATAACATGTGTAAATACACTTATTACATATCATACAACTTACTCAAAATATTTGCCCCAAAACTTAACACTGTGTACAAAATTCCGCACATTGGTGGAACGGTTAACCCGCGAAAGTGGAACAACAAACTCTTACACATAAGGACCTGAGTCTTTTAATAAGGCATTATGATTCACACAAATACCTAAACCAGTCTGTGCATGCCCAAACTGTGTGTCATTCACCTTAAAGTTTATCTTTACATAAACTGGAAGACTTAACCGACTTAGCGTGGGTAAACATGGTTAATGCGAATGGCAAACTAACTACAAGAGCGAGATTTGTTTTAGATACTTTTGTACCAAGTTTATTTATTTATTATTTAAATTAACTCCACATTCTAGCTGTAGATATAATAGTTACGACATAGGGTTTTTTAAGAAGCAAGTATACCGGGCAAAGAAAAATTCGCAACATATTCCTCATGGCATCGCGTAAAAACTGCATTGAATTGGACTTTCTGCCGTCGCCTAAGATGAAATTGGACTTGATTGGCGATAACTTTGAAACGGCTTCATATGTGAAGTGTGACTACTTCTCTCTTTCTCTCGAACCCAGTTCAAGCCTTGAACGTTATTACAGTCCTAAACGTCGAGTTAAATAAATATAATGTCTTATAATAATAAGAGCTGAATAGGTTATATCCAAATAAAGTGTCATACAAAAAAAATAGGCTATATGTTCACGTAATTTGTGACATTGCAATAATACCACCATCGTGTGTAATGTTTGTTACGTCAAAGATCCAATCACAGAACAGAAATATTCCTAGTCACCGAGTGAAAGAATATGCTAGAATCTTGAGTCATAATATGCTTTATCGTTACACAGTACGTCAGATTGATAACGTCTTGATAAATACTTAGATAATAATCTCTTCTATTATAAACTGTCCTGATATCGATTACTGATACGTGACAAAACAAGGCAAGTCCTCTTGATAAGGAATTACACCGAAAATACAAATATTTGGTAGAAATGTATGTATATTAACTGAAATATTGGCTACCGACTTAAAACTAGGTACGTAACATGTCAATAAAAAGTCACAAGTCAGATAAAAATGCTACTGGTGGCAAACAAGCGTACGGTCTGCTCGATTTGCTTGCAACGCTAAAGATATTACGTGCGTGTTGCCGACCCTTTAAAAACCTATTCACTCCCCTATTGAAGAAGTCCGTACTGCAGACCAAGTTAACAAAAACTTGTGAACATGACTTTATCGTGAATTACGTTTTCAACCTATGAGCGCTCATGTATTTTTTCCCGTTACTAGTGAGTAGTTATTTTTTGGTAAATTACCAATCTTAACTTCACCATTTGGTGACACATTTGAAGACAAATAGCTCTAGTTTAGCATTAACGAAATGTCTTTCACTTCTGTACTCACATCACATATCAATAAAAACACTGTCAGTCAACCCTATCTGCATCACGCCAATTTAAAATCGAAAGCCTACTTACAATTTAAATCAAGCTATTGTTGTGAACCGGTTTTGGTTTTAAGGTCAAGTGCGACAATGTCACTTCCTGATTGGTTTCTAGTATCGATTTAGAGAGCTGCGGGTCCAGATGGTACGGTTAGATTTGACCATTTGTGTGAGTGTCAGTGCCAAAAACACTAGTGTCAATATGCATAGGCTTAATTAGAAAACTAGTGGTGACCATGATACGAAATCATGATCACCACTAGTATAAATTTTATGTCTATAGTTAAGAAAATACCTTATAACATAACAAAACCGGACAAGAGCGATTCGGACTGAGGGTTCCGTACAAATACTTAAATTTAAAAATAAAATATTATAATCTTCAAAGAAAGACTATATTTTTATGATTTTACTACAAATGTATAGTTTCAGATTTTTCCCTGTACTTTGTAGTATAAGACGGTGTTACTTGCCAAATTTCATAGTTCTAGGTCAACGGAAAGTACCCTATAAAATTTCGTTTCCTTGAGCCCAGTCGAAATGTACGTTTTTTGCGGCAATGGCCATATCTTTTTTTACGTTCACTTAGAAGTTTGATTTTTTTAGAGCTTCAAGGGACTATAGACCTGAGTATAGTATGGTTTTAGTTTAATTTCGATGCCTCTACGCATTCCCGAGATAAAGGGTCTTGACAGACGGACAGACAGACAGGCGAACGGACGGACGGACAGACGGACAACAAAGTGATCTTATAAGGGTTCCGCGTTTTCCTTTTGAGGTATGGAGCCCTATAAACTACCCTAAATGTTTACCAGAATTAACGAACTAATAGTTTCTGCGATTGTTTTACTCAGATGAGAATGAGATATTTAAACAGTTGAAGCCTTTGTAAGGGCAAAGAGTTTACTTCTCAAGCTCTAACCCTACCACCGGCATCGCTTGCGCTTGGTACATTAGAAAAGCACACAGAGACAAGAATCTCTTGTGCTAATTGGTAGTACCATTAGGTAAACATAAGCAGAAATAAGACGAGTGTATTGTAGACTTCTCAAGAAACGCGTTTGCGTCTATGCAGAAATTTAAACAGTAGGAACGGAAGAGTAAATAAAGATCTTAGAAAATGGAAATGGAACCTTCCAGACGTACATTAGTAGTATGACAAGGGGTTTACTTTTCTCTGTAGCTGACCTATGTACAAACGAAGCAATCCATAGACTTTAACACGTTGCTATAAAGTTGACATTCATTTATAAATGTACAGTTAACAGTGTGTTCGATTATACAAAATGTGTATTACATTTTCGACCACGTATCAGATCCTTGTCACATCACGCAAGAAAAACCAAATTCTCGTCACGAACAAAATCACGTATTTCGTCACATTACGAGCGTTGCGTGACGCTTTCCTTCCGTAAGACAAAAAGAAAATCGCGTTTAAAGAGCACTCATTGCATTTTGATCGGCGCGCGCACGAAACCGCGATTCGGCTGTCACTTTTGGCTTTTGGCTTCACTGGATTTTACTGTCACTTTTGGTACAACGCTTTTAAAATGGTAGCAATATAAGTACAAGTAGCTACTCGTTCCTTTCAGATTTTAAATAGCGCGTTCAAGTTCAACGAAACTTTATTAAAAATTGTTATTACAAACTTACTTATATTTAATTGAATTTGCAATAAACATAGCTATAAAATTCAATTATAGCTCTCAAATGTATCATAAGTACTTCTTTTGTCATCATAGCAAAATGCGACTGTTCGCTGTGAAAACTTAAGGGATAGTTAAGTTATGTTCAGCAGTTGACTTCTACGGGTGGGTTGAAATGATGATGATGATCACAGCCTTGACCTAAGGAAGACAAAGTAATAATTAGTAGTTCGCCTTTCAGAATTTTGTGTACAAAGCATATTTAAAACGAATTCCGTATAACCTTTATGCGCGCGAGCACAAAAGGTGGGACTGGGAGATAAAATCCAATCGCATGCCGTCGAAGGCCGGCGCGGACGCAAATGTCAGAGGGGCTTGGCAGGTGCGTTGTTTAGGGTCGATACGCACGAGCGACTTACGTGCGCGCGTTTGTCGCTCAATCGCATAAAAAACGTCAACAAGCTTAACCTATAACTAAACTATACCGTTACGATATACTACGTTACGTTGCGAGAATAGAATTTGCTTTGTAAGATAGCTTTTTAGGTATGTTATGCTACACTTAAAAGTAGACTTTATTTAAGAGCATAAGAATACTTAACACTTTTATTTGTGAGACTGAATGTGTGTCTGATGCAATTTTGAATCAAACTTTCATTCCTTATTTAACCGTTCATAGTGCTAAGTGATACACAGCACAAGGATTAGGCTGCGCGTTGTCTGTAGTTAGGGACTTATAATAGGACTAACTAACTATCTGTAAGACATTATGGTAATCTGCGTAAGAATTACTGATATCTGGGCCATTCACCGAGCTATTCAATAAAAAGCGGGAACTAACGGTTTTACTAAAAGTGAACCCTAGGCATAGCCTTTTTGAACAATATTTACTAAAATGGCTGACGAAAATAAAACACTGAATATTAGCCCATGTACTAACTATCCTTGCGTCCTTGCTTTCTACGAATTAATCGTAACGTTTAGAAATGACCGTGCAGCTAGTCGGACGCGTGCAGCGGGCCTATGAACAGAACAGATGGTGTTTCGAGGATTAGGGTCTGGGTGCGCCCGCGCCTTGCCATATAGCATTGTTATTGCCCGAGTGCATTCAACATGGTCACGAATGAATACGTGCAGGAATACGGCTTTACATTGCCAAAATCTTAGATTCTTAAACTCGTTTCTGACACGAATTTTGTATTAAGACTACATGCCACCCCACGACTTCCTCCGTGGGACTTTTTATCTAAACTTTCATCGTCCGTTTCTTTCCTTTTTAGGGGATGAATTCCAAAAAATAATTTCTGAATGCACCTTTGCGTCCCCTAATTTAAGTTAGCCTTTTTATAAAATACTAGCATTTTCCCGCGGCTTCGCCCGCGTTGTTCCCGTTATTGTCCCAAAGGAACTCTTTACCGGGATATAAAGTATCCTATGTTTCAATCCAGGACTTGGTCTACTTGTATGCCAAATTTCAGCTTGATCCATCCAGTTGCTATCCCGTTATTAGGTAACAAACATCCAAACATCTTCACAAACTTTCGCATTTATAATATTGGTCGGATACTTCCTTTAAGGTTTTAATTTTAATATAGATTTTGGTGGTTAGTATATATTCTAGTTAGATATGCCTAAATTGAAGAATAAAGAACATTCATGCCATGCCATGATTTGATTTAGACACGGAAATGGATGATTTATTAAGCACTTCAGTCGCAAATAGGTAAAGGTCAAGTCAAGCGATATTGAATATGGATGACCTATAGTTATTTTAGTACGCTAAGATGATCTGAAAATATACCTGAATTAATGACGCACTTATGTTTGATCAAATAAAGAAGTACAGTTTTTTAATAACTGATAACAAGAGAGACCTAGAAAATTGTTTTACAGGTCTAAAGCGATTATAACTATGTATTCACCTTTTATAAAACTTCTGAATACGTATTCAAACTGAAAATAAAACCGTTATAACCATTCAAATCCTTTAAAGTGTTTTTGTACTTGGAATTGACTAGTTCACAGTTTAGTAATATTTTACTACTTTCTTTGAAGACACTATTTTAATTGTTGAAGACCGTCTTACATAGCTGCCATGCATGATACCTACGTCGCAAATTTAAGACTCAGATTATGCACGTTATCATAACTTCGTTATGTAAACTACTAACAGCCAGTTGCGCAAACGTTAATTAGTATTAATGCCCCATTAGGTCACTATGTGTCCAATTCTGATTTAGCCAAATTCAAATTAGAAGCATGCGACTTAAATCGGCTTTAATAATAGGGACGATTTCAGAGCATTTCGACAGCGGCGGTTTTTTTCATTCGTGTTCCAGCGAAGCAGCAAGCGGTGGTGATCACAGTAAACTTTTATTATAAACGATAGACGGTTTCGAGGCTACACATGATTTAATTAAAAGTTATCGTCACTCGACAGTCCTTCGCGGCAAAAGTCGAGTGACACTAATGAAATATAAAAAAACGCCAGAAAAACGCCTGAAATCGACCCAATAATGAACATTAGTGTAGTAGATCATTACTGTAATGTTTTAATTAGAACGAAAATTGAAAATATACATGCCATTGATAAAGTACCTGTAAGTTCAACAGCTTCAGCAAAATATTTACTTGGTCACAATGGTCTAGTTCACACTCTTACTAATTTCATTTTTTTTGCCAATGAAAAGCAACTTTAAGATTTGTGTACTAAGGTGCCAATCCCGAAACATTTTTCTCGTAATTAGTACGAGTGTGAACTAGACCATATTAAGTATACAAACCTACATACATAGTAAGATACTAACAAACATGCACTGTAATGATTATTCATGACAAAATGTAATTCAATATGTCACGTATACATACTGTCCCAAAACTCAACGATAAGCCGGCACCAGAGGATGGAGCTACTTATGATTAGTCGAGAAAAAATAAGGAAAAAAATATATATCTCAATTATTTTTTCTCGACTAATCATAAGTAGCTCCATCCTCTGGTGCCGGCTTATCGTTGAGTTTTGGGACACGTTGTATAATTACGATACTTCGCTCGCAGTTACAACTTCATAATCGTAATAGAGTATTTTCAGAATAAGGCGCAACCGATAAAAAATGGTGTGGCAAATTTTTAACAGCTTGAATTGGTTCTATCAATCGATTGTTAAGGTCAACCAAATTCAATCAGATAATTGATATATCGTGTCTGTTATAAGATAACACGGTTTTAACTAGACTTTATGCTTATCATGACTGGTTTAACGTAGTAAATGCATTTATTGGCATTACATTTTATTTATATTGGTAATATACTTTTATTTTGCTACAGAGTAGATTTTTATGTGAATAATCGTAAATTTGCAACAAATTAATGTGATGTTGGTACGTTCATGTTTAGTAGGGCAAGGAAAAAATTACCCCGCAATGATATTTTACATTTATTGATAAGAATATGCATTAAAAGTAATAAAGCTTTTGATATTCTCTTTACTTTACTGAATAAGATAAGTAACAAAATTGCTAACATTGACGTGAAAATAAAATAAAAATGTAATCATACTACATTTCATTCCACTTTTTACGCGATTTAATTTTGATATTGATTGCTTGCAATGGCCAAACTCTTTTTTGGTCTCAGTACAAAAGAGGGGAAATGTTCGTCATCTTGAATTGTCACTGGCTTGAAATCGTGAAATCGTGATGCGAGTAATGGGATAACGGATTTTAGGTGTTTATTTAGAAATGTAGGGTGGCCGTGGTTTGCGGTGAAAATGGGACAACGTTTATTTTTTTAAATCAACACTTTTTGATATTTCTTTCTTATATTACTGTCGTTTTTATGCATTGAACTCTGGTTTCTTTATAATATGAAGACTTTTAAAATGTTAAACATTTGATAAGCAAGTTAATATTTTTCTGGTTATAAAAATTATAATATTAATACCCGTACTAATATTAATTTGATTAATTCTAAACTAAAAAAATTGCACTTAATTTAGGACTAAAACTAAATATTAAATTATATCTAAAAAAGCCCCCCGCGTCATCGTACCAAAGATGCTGCTAGCATTTCTTCCTAATTTTTCTAGCGTTATAAGTGTGAATTTTTGTAGGTATACTTACCTACGTATCTAAGTAGTACACATAGCGAATGACACAGTATTTACCTACTTATCAATATTCATAACACATACTTGTTTCAATGAGTCATTGCCGTGAGAATCTAAAATCTAGGATATAATCTTGTTCCAAATAGGAATAGAAATGAATTTTAATTCCATGATTCTAAAAGTTCAAGTTACTTTGGCTCGTCAGTTACAAGTTCTAATAAAGATTAATCGCCGGCATCCTCAATTAGTATCGACTATCGATGAATTGGACGTTCATGGGTCCTTAGGCGTCACTTTTGAATACCAGAGCAGAGTATGAAACTTACCGTCTCTTACGCGTTTAAAACCGGACATGACCTTATTATGCAAGTCAGATGGTTAAGGTTATTCCTGCTGAACTCAACGACGCATTTTTCATAACTTTTAGGGTAAAGACGGACGCCTGCTGTTAATAAAAACTATTAACCCATATATTTTATGTCACACCCAGGTACGGCCAGCCATAAAGTGGCTTTTTCCGCACGCTGCGCGTACGGAAAAAGCCACTGACGTGACGTGAAGTGTAGACATAAAATGATGTACACAACACGGGAGGTAATAAAGAGAGCCCTCGATCGCATATTTACGTCCCTTGCTTGCAGCTCGGGCCGCAAACTTCTGCGATCTCGGCCTTTCTTTGTTTTACAACCCTAGTGGTGTAATGTACTATTGTTTTAATAGTATTTTATGCAACAGTTGTATAAGAAGGTTCAAAAAATGCGAATTGCGTGAGTTGCGATACGAGCCGCGAATGCGGCGAGTATCGCAAATAGAGACGCAATGAGCGTTTTTTGACTTAATTATACAACGTTGCATACAATACTTTTTCTACGACAGGTTTTAAAATTATAAAATACAAACAAGGCATAACCTCCAAAGAAGGCAAATATGACGTATGACTGTCAGTATGTGTCTATGGTAAACTTTTTATTTTTTAAATGAAGTTGACACGCAGTGAATATATTAAAAATACTTTTGTTTTTATGTTGGCATCAATGAATTTAGTTCAGAAAGTCTTGTTTTTCTTAAAAGCCGTAGGATTTTAATTGTTTGTTAAGTTGGTAGTTGTGCATTTTTACCGTAAAGTTAAAATTGAGCGCTTAATCCTTGACCTCAGTTTAACCTAGATTTAGAAGTCTGTGGTTGCTAGCAATAACGTAAAGTGGCTATAACGACACTAGTGCTGTTATGGGGAATAGAGTATAGACTTCTCTGAACTCATATTATATATGTTCTTATATTAGTGTTCGTGACCAAGTAAAAGACAGATAACAGTACAGGAGTAGAAAAAAGTATTAACAAACGTTATCTAAACTCGGAGAAAAGCTGCAATAAAATCATTAAAAACGTTTTTTTTTATATTTGTTACCAGTTACCAGCTGACATATTGTATATTCGATGAAAGTGTTAGTGTTTTAGAAAACAATAATATTCAAAGAAAGTGTATAAATATTCATCTAAAGCATAAAATTACCTAACATAACAAATATTAAATAAAAAACGAAAGTGAAAGCATTCGTAACGATTGAACGGTATCACTTTTTATGTTATAAAAACAGTTTAAAACGTTATCTATTTGAAAATTGTATTTAGAGTTTCGTAATACACTACTAATATAATAGATAGCAGAAGAGAAACATTTCCAGGTATGTGTTTAACTACTATAGATTAATAAGTTTTTGGGTATAGATCAGTAGTTAGCGATAAAATACTGTCATCTTTTTCGTGTTATTTTTAACATGATGAAAAAGAGTAAGTATCTCACTTCTAATAGAGACAAAATAGAGCTTGTACGTGTTCAAATGTTGTTCCCACGCTTTTTGAGGGACCAGTGCCCGATCCAAAGAAGGTAGAAGTAATAATACACTTTAACTACAAAAAATGTAAAGCCTCCTTGTTGAAAGTATAAAAGTGTCTATCTCTTTCTTTCTAGATTGGCTAGAGAAAGATAGACGCTTAACACTTGCATCTATTTTACATCTTAGTACCCCATGCATGTTAATTATGGTAATTAGGTCCAGGGCTACTCATTAGAGATTAATTGTTATCGGTAAATTAATTCAAAAGGTAATTAATAGAGAAGGCGGATGCGCTTTTGATAATCACGTACAGTCAGCAGTAGATATCTACTCATCTAATAGACAACTACCTATTCAAATTGTTGTACTCTCTTGACAAAAGCCCATAATTTAAATTCTACTTTTTGTCGTGTTTTGACGTCTAGAGACCCTTTACATTTCTAAAAATGTAGTTTTAAGTTTAATGTAATCATCTAACATTGATAACATTATCATAATTGCTGTACCTAATAATAAATATTTTTGAAAACAGAAACTGGCGAGTTTCTTCCGGCGCTTCTTGTCACCAGAAGGTCACTACTCAAAGCGCCAAAAGAAAAGAATACCTAGAATCAGACAGTATGTAAAAAAGCCTACTTGCAGAAATAAATGATTTTGATTGCATACGTAGGTAGGTATATCGATTATATTGAGCTCAGCGTCCTTGTTAATAATTATTTTGTAATTGTAAAAACCTGCGTTTACTTAAGTACAGTAGAAATTCTTTTTCTAGAGCGAATTCACTTAGCTTTGTACCTGACGAACAATACTCATTATCTGCATTGTTAACTGTGGCCACAACTTCGACTTCGAGATGTAAGGCATTATAGTGCACATAATTTTTACACTAAATTAGTCTTTAAGTCGAGCAAAATAAGGTTTACTCTTAAACAAAGAGAACACAGATGTTGGTCACTTCGTAAGTGAAAGAGCAGCGAAGTACGTATCGATGCTTAGAAAGACGAACGATGTATTCTCTTTGTTTAAGTGTAAACCTTAATTCGTTTGACTTAAAGACTAATTTAGTGTAAAAGCTATTTGCACTTATAGTGCCTTACATTTCGAAGTGGTAGTGGTGGCCACAGTTAACAATGCAGACAATGAGTATTGTTCGTCAGGTACACAGCTAAGTGAATTCGCTCTAGAAAAAGAATTTCTACTGTACCTACTATCGTTGTGACGTTTTTTACGTGTAAATAATCCGAAGGTAGCATTTAATTTACTAGGGAATGATAAAAAAATCGGTCTTTATCGAATACGTTTTTTTTGGGAAATGTAGAATTTTTAACCCTGTATGTATAAGAATGAAGTTTTTTTTTAAGTTTTATTTAGGTAAGATTACGTTTTCTTTTCATTTGACCTAATTTCTTTCCAAAAATTAAGTATCCTATATCCTAAGAGTATAAGTATTGAAGTTAGAAATACTTACAGCCTTAGAGTATCCACTGCCGGCGCTGCCATCTGAAGAGTTACTCAATCTCCTCTCGCTGTTGGAAGCCGGCGGCGACCAAGTGGAGCCACTGTCAGACGGCATTGTCACTCACTAACAACTGTTCACATCATAAACTAAAACTTGGACACGTCACAACACTAGCACATATCACTACGCGTTCAGTACCTGGAACAATTATTTTTAATTAGCAAAGAACAAAAAATATAAAAATAAAATATCAACTAAGAAAAAAGTTTTACTTTAGAAAACTACCATGAGAGTCAAACACATGAAAATAAAGTAATAATTAGAAAACCTAAGTGATCCATTTGTATTTTAATTTTAAAAAAGTACATAGGTACAGAGTATGCATACTCTGTCGCAGCGTGCTATTTTTAATAGTATGTTATGTACCTACCTACCTAGGTAATTGATTTTATTGAACGCTGTCAATATGTCCCATTTTACCCCCAATAATTAATATTGTACACTTATTTTAAGAGTGGCATTTAGTATCTTCACAAAGGTAAAAACAAAGATATTCACTGCATAGATTTATTGCCTCCGAAAATAAATATACAATTACTTTTTGTTTCACAAAATTAACAACCGTTCAAAAATTTCAACGAACATTTAAAATGTACCTGTCTCGTAATACTTTTTTTTTACAACAATACAATAAACTTAATGCGTCCGATTTGTGAAGGTTCAGGTAAAAATCGCCAGCGTGAAAAAAAACTTAAGGTTATCTTACTGTCAAAAGGGAAAAAGGCCTTGAAAGTTATACGACGTAAAATACAAGTTTTAAACCAGCTTACAAGTAACAATGGTATTACTAAATCCTTTAGCAAACACGAGAAAATATCAACACACACAATCACCAAGATTACGTGCAACTTAAAATTGTCCTCGTCAACCGCTTAGAATAGTGGTACTTATAACCGCTGTCACTCATTCTAAGACTTACAACTTCGCTTTTACAGCCTTAATACTTGACGTATCTCCTAAATTATTTACGCACTTATGTAATCCTTCTAAAAAGAAAGCTCTGATTACCGGAATATTTCACTTTGGCACTGCAATGTTCACAATAGATCGGGTATGTCACGACGATATGCCCGCTATTGTGGCACGACCATTCGGCGGCGCGGTGCGCTCGAGACTGGCGCGAGATAACAATTGTTCTTAATCGATGGCTTTATGCATAATTGTTTTGCAATTAATTGTTTTTTGGCGGTTAAGAGGTATGGAATATATGTGAAGAATAATCCGGTTAATTAATCTTATTCCAGATTTTTTTATGGCTTAGCAAAAGCAAAAACATCTGGCAAATGGCAAAAAGCAAATTATGTAACTTACCACTTCCTATACTCCGTTTTTTTTAGATGTGAAAATTTGGTAAACAAAGTTGACATCTGTCAACTTGAGGTTTTTTATCAGGTACATTGTGTGACGACATTTTGCAATTAATTTCATTTGATAGTGAATACTTGATTTTTATGTACGTTTGCAATTGACATAATTAACAAATTAAGAAAAAAACTCATTTTTTTATTTTACTTACATTATTCTAAAAGCAAAAATCAGATTCATTTTTTGCCTATTATTTTAATCATTTGTAGAAATGTTGCACAATAAAATACCCAAAGAGGCAGAGGTTTTGAAGCTATGGTTAGGTTTTTAAACGTCGTTGACGTTATGCTCAGTTTGTCAACACAGTTGCGAATAAAAAGTAATATATATCTTTAGAACTTCTGTTTTTGTATTTATTTTGTGATTTATCAAAGTAAAAAGTGTGTGTCTGTAATAAGCTGCGTTGCGCGCATAAGAATAATGAAATTAGAGTCACTTTATGAGCACGTATGTCGAAAATCTTTTTTAAGTGTACATTATATTACTATGCCTTGTCTTGGCCTACTAAGTGGGCACTTTAGGCTTATAAGTAATGAATTAATATCGGACAACGAAAACGACATAATAAATATCATGTACTTTTAAATTGTTCATTGATAATTACAAATGTTGACGACCACTGCTTCTTTTGTTTACCAAATTTTCACATCTAAAAAAAACGGAGTATAGATATGTTTTACGCTTAATTCTCCCCTAGTTATTTTCTCTACCTGTTTGCTGTAAAGTATCGTCAGTTTCTCTCCTCAATTCTTAATACCTACTAATAAGATGCCCATTTAAAATGTTCTCATAATTTATTCTACAAAATATCTACGTATGTTTTATATAAGTTTTTGTGCAAATATTATGTAACAACAAGAAATCCTTATATGTACAAGTAAAAAACTTGTTCCTAGTTTTTAAACGTTTCGTGTGCACGAAGGCATGCACTTTAATCGTTTTACAATAAACTATGATTGGGCTGCGACCGACTTCATTCGCGAAGGTGAAATAATATTGAAATGGTTCTGTTTGCTTCACCCTGGGACAATTACCTTTTTGGGTTTTTCTTTCAAGACATCATTGTGCTGGCCACAAATACTTAGAAGATTCCTCCCCCTATGAAATAAAAAGATGGCATTTTTGATTACTTGTAACTTGGCAGGTTTTACACTTTACACAATAACCAAAAGTGTATTTTTTTTCGAGTATTTGCCAATTGCTATATATGCGGACAGGGAATGATGTTTTTCAAGAATACGAAACCTTTTGTATTCGGAGGGTTTTATTTATACATATTTCTATACTATTACTATATAAAAATTGCTCTGACTGAACGCTCTCGTTTTAATGCTTGGTACTTGAAATACTTGAATACAAATGCAAATATGACTTTTTAATTTTCTTTACTATCAGCATGCTAGCGCTTTTGACAAGTGCAACTCTGTTTACTTTTACTTTATTTTGTTCTTAATCATTTTTTTCATTTTGTAATAATTTATCAGAATTATTATTATTATTTTTTGAAAGAAATATCTGATATTAATTTATTCAATAAATACAGTATTTTAAACAAAGACAGAAACTAAAAAATATCCTATTGAAAGGTCTGAATTATTACATTTTTCTTTCATATTTTATTATACTACTACAGTGGTGAACTAAATGGGATGTCTCTTTTTTATTTTATATTTTAACCGGGGTTATAACCGACCTGTACACCGAATTTCATAGAAATCAGTCGAGTAGTTTTAAGAAACAGACAAAAATTTCATAAACTACATATTTATTTATGTTTTGTTACCGACTTATTTATGGCACTGCCACTTTTTTGAAAAATATATTTAAACAAACATAATCTTGCTACATTTTTTTCTATGAATACATTTTTTAGGTATGTAAAGTACACTTTTTATATAAATAATATTTGCATATAGCAATTACCCAATTATTTGCAAATGATTACTAAGTAACTTCAAAGGAATAAACGGAACCCTTATTTTAAAATTAAAACTACTTTAAGTTTTGGAGATCCTATCAATAAAACAAACATCAAATTTGCTTAACAAAGGTTTTGCAACATTGTTTGTACTTGTCTTGAGTTGAATGTTGACAATTTTTTACACGTGTTTTATAATGTCCTTTTTGAATGTGCATTGTGTATATAGACACTTAGAGGTCATTTAGTGTGTAACAATGGCATTCACACAAGTAATCCATCTAGGAGATGCAGAGTACTCGCAATAGTGTTGTTTACATTTCATGCTACACAAAAAAACAGAAAGCATTTAAGGTCATCATAAAGACATTTTTATTAGGTGACAACTAGAGATTTATAAGTAACTTTCTTTTAGTCTTAACAAGTCCGATAATAGATGTACGATGTAAGTATTTTAAAATAAGTGTACACCATAATTGAGACATGCATTTCCCTCGACAAAAAACACAACATTAGACTAACACGCATTCAAGTAAAACCACACAAAACAGAGACTGTCCCAATAAAAACCCAAACCACATCCACCCTACAATTGGGACACTTTCTATGCTTACGACACTCGGATAACCATGAAACAGCTTAAAGTACCATATTACTATGCAATTAGGGTTCAAACTTGAAGTGGTGATTTCTGGGTCATTGGTAGACAAAGGGTTGCGGAGAAAACGATGCCCTTATTCGAGGATTTATGTAATTGACAGTACTGTAAAGCTTAAAGGTTACTGGCCACGTGTAGGCAGTAAAGGGACTCGATAACTACCTATAAAACACCGCATAAAGCTTTCGATCGGTAGAATTCTTAGATCTGGTAGTTAATTACCGATTCATGCACTTTTTAGTGGTCATTTTTATACCTTTTGAATCATCAGAGGGCTTAGGCGCAGAGCACATGGCGCAACTCAAAAGATATGCAGTTAAAACGTTAGTTGCTTTATTCATTTGATGACTATTTAGTTTTATGTATGAGATCACAAAAGACGGAAGAGGAGGGAGGGACGGAGTACGGAAGTCAATGGAGGCAGGAGGCGTGCGACCGTTCGTTGTTGAAGTCTTTGGGGGAGCCCTATGTTCAGCAGTGGACGTATCATGGTTGAAATGATGATGATGATAATGACGGGATCACACAGCCACGTTATACATACATATATAAAGTCTCTAATACGGCGCAAAGTGGTTAGGACGCGTTTTAAACCCGAGTTTTGTTTGATACAGTTGCATCACAGGTTGTGTTTTGTCAAGCAATTCGTTGTATGCCCAATGTGAAAGACTGTTCTATCTATTTTCACCAACTCTTTCACTTTCTTAGCCTTATCACACTTGCGATTTGAGGGCGAGCTGCGGGCGAGTTTCCATACAAAACCAGTCGCACATCCAGTCGACATTTGTATGGAACTTCGCTATTAAACCAAATCGAAACACCAGGTTAGTGACTATAAATAAAATCTCGTATTCTAAGGATTAATTAAACTGATCCAGTCGAGTCGGAATGAAAAAGGCGCCAAACGATGGGCAATATTAGCCTCTCTAAGTTAATGTTTTGGCAATAAGGCACTAGCCTTATTCACAAAAAAATAAACTTATTAAGTCTTTGGATACTAAGAACTGAAGGAGTCAATAAGCGTATCCTAATCCTCTTGCAGTTTTGGATCACCTGCAAGCCTGGATTTCCCCATGTTTTAGTAAAGTATCTTATTGTGCTTGATGGATGTTTCTGTAGGCAGTAGGCACCTCTGACCTTGCCCATTTACTAACCCTAATGTGTATTCTAACAAACTAACGCACAAGCGAGACAGCGTACACGCAAAAAGCGCGTAACGGTACGCGCACGCTCCAACATGGCGGCCGTTGACGGGTTTTTTCTATAATCTACTCTTTTAAACGCTATACCTCGTTCTACATTGCCATTCGAAACTAGACCATAGTGCCATGGAATAAGGTTGTGCAAGTTCACGATTTAATGAACGGGGTATAAAACTTTTAAAGTCTGCTTAGAATGGGTTCCTTGAAACCGTTGCTCGCGATCACAATAACTGCTTAGTTGTTTGACGGGTTGAGATTCGAGTTATCTGAGTGGTATAGAAGCAGAGATGAAGGGAGGCATATTTAGCTGCTATAAACATTTTTTCGGCAGGGCTATAGTGCGACTACGCTAAGTTTGCAGAGGTCAAAAAAAGGTTTTATTAAAAGGAATGCATATGGCAACATCACAAGAAAAAGGATTGATTAGTCTTGAAACTTGGTAAATATCTTTCCGTTTATTAAGTATATAAGGTGTCTACAAACCTATTGAAATAAATATTCAGGACAGTCTTGCACAAATCGATTTAGTACCAAACCAAACTAAGCATTGCTTGTATACATGTACATATTTAAATTTAATACTTAAATACACAGAAATTATCCAAGACCCTGGAATAAATCTCTTAGTTTGGTTAGAACTAGAATCTAGTTCTAACCAAACTAAGTCACACATCCCTCTAGTTACTAGATGGATGTGTGCAGTAATATGTAAATGTCATAATTTAATTATCGAACTTTATCGAAATCCTTCCCTAAATGCAAACATCGCAAACAGACACTGAGCTATATTTGGTTGGTCGTATGATAACATTAAATTGATCAAAACCAAGGACCTTAAAATAAATAGCCGGACGGAGGCTCGCCAACAAAGAACTGAAGCCATTTCGAATGCGCCGGCTCCTTGTACATACGAGCCGCACGCACACATAAACTAGTTTTTTCCTATTGCGAGCAGCACACACAGATAGGTAGCCGGCCGATTAGACATGCTTCAGTTATTTGTTAGTGATGCTCTGTCCGGCTATTTATTTGAAGGTCCTTGATCAAAACTTAAAGATTGGTGCTGCTCAATTTTTGACAATCCCGTTTTAATCGAGGGTGAAAATGACAGCAAGGCAATATTTTTTATAGTGTCATATGACAAATAAACGTCCTAATAATCTGCTAATAGATAACAGTAATTAAGCTAAAACATCATGCATAGCAACTTTTTATACCTACTAAGTTTGCAATTCCGTTATCACTCCGAGAACTAAGATGATGTTTGTGATGAACATAACAAAAGTCCTTTTCTAAACGTAATGAAAGTGTTTGCCTTGGAGTTTCCCGCGTTTCCATATGTTTAATTAGCTAAGTAAAGGTTTGCGTAACATTAGACGGTAGTCACTTTCGATGGAATTTGTAGTAGCAGCAAATCTTTGTACTTGCAGTTGCAGTATTGTATAAAGTTACCTGAGAGTTATGAGTATGCAAACACAACAGCCTATTGCTATGCATTTAAAGAAGTGTTTGCATCTGAGCAGGTTCCTTCGGGAATTACAGAAAATAAGACTTTAGTGCAGATAATACAAATTACATCATCATTCCAATTTTTCAGGTATCTTTAAATTTGACTAGACTGCGCCGGCTCAGCCACGCCACGTAGAAACTGGGAGGATCTGGCTGCGAATCGAAATGGATATTGTCGCTTGCGTCCTTCTATCTTGATGTCCTATAGCAGCGGTCGGTAACCTTTTAGCAGCCAAGGGCCACATAGTAGCTAACGAAATTGACGAGGGCCGCACTATGTTTAATAATTGGTGATTTTATACAATTCTGAATGTATCGATCTTTACACACAAAATACCCTGAGAGGCTGTCCTATTAACGGAGTTTTTACCGCGGAACGTCACAAATGGCGTTCTCTGGTGTCGGAGGCCAAGATTCACTTCGGGTCTTTGAGACAGTTAATAGCTAATAATTATGTAATTCACAAGGACCTTACAATAAATAGCCGGACGTAGCCTCACTAACAGATAACTGAACCGGCCGCTTAGCGCTGGTTGATGCGTGCGTGCTGCTCGGTATACGGCTACTACGCTGGTTATCTCTCTGGAAGCCGATATCTCAACTTGCCATAAGGCCTTTCAAATCCCGCGATGAGATTTATATATGACCACGATTTATGACATGTTTTACGCGTTGAAATACGCTTTGTTGAACCTTAATTTGACTTCAAGTGTAATTTTAAATTGCTACAAAGGTTACCGAAGTACACTTGTCAAGCAATAAATTGCATTATAACGTTTTTTCCTACATAAAGCTATGAATACTGAAACGATTGCGTGCACTTGCGTTATCGATAATAATACAGGAAATAGACTCAATTTCCATGCATCCAGCCTATTTACTAGCCTTGCATGCTACGAATAAAGAGATAATTCTAGGGTGTAATGGAGGGAAGTATGTAGACTTTATACCAGATTATATCTTGCTTAATAATTCATAAAAGCTCGGGAAAAGATACCAAATGAAAATATTACGTTAACGTTAAAATGAACGACGGATAAACGGGACCCGAGCACTATTTCAGCTACTAGGCAATTTTAATTGCAAACACCTATTTGGCACGGCACGTCACAACTTTTCGCTTTAGTACACGTGTCGTTAACATTGTGACATTGTTAATGCAACAAGAGAGTTAATAATTAAATATTAATGTAATTTTACTAGTACTTTAGCAGAAACTCTACTTTTTCTGAGCGAAAACTCAAATTGAAGAAACAAGGAGGGTTATTTCTATTATAGGTATAAATCGATTGACGCTTTAGGAAAATGCTTAAAATAAATACGCATTCGAAGAGTTTCCGTTCTGGTTTATAAATAGCCAGATAGTATAATGGTTAAATTGCTGTCCTGGAAAAACAAAAAGCGCTGTCTCTCTCGTCAGCTAAACTGCGATTGACTGCAATCGAGATATCAATGTTGATCAAAAATATACGACGACTGAAGTCAATAAATATAACTCTTAATATAATGTCGACATAGGTCTTGTTAACTTTACTTCATTGCAAAAGGAATATATTTTATTTAACGCCATGTGAGCATGTGGTTTACGTCCTTGTGAGGCATGCCACGCATTTAATTATCATTAACTAAGATGTATTTAATAACATTTTTCCCACGTATTTTGGTCGCGTGGAATATGGTTGTATGAGACTCGAAATTCCAGGACGCGAAATGAGGTACAGCTTCTATCAAAAGTAAACAATTGGATTTTTTTAATATTACTTATCTATTTCGTGGTTTATCTGTAATACATGTACCATATTATATTCGTTGAATCAATTTTCATTCTAATTTGCCATTATAATTTCAACCTGAAGACGCTGACGACTGCTAATGATCGAATCATCACTTATAGAAAAATAAAACAATGCAGCAAATCACATCGCACTTCACACTTCCCACTAATCTTATAAATGTGAAAGTTTGTGAAGATGTTTAGTTTAGATGTTTGGATATTTGGATGTTTGTTACTAAATAACGAGGTAACAACTCGATGGATTGAGATGAAATTTGGCATGGAAGTGGACCAAGTCCTCAATTGAAACATAGGATAGGTACTTAATATCCTGATAGGAAGCTCCCACGGGATAATAACGGGAATGACGCAGAGTAAATGCTATTTAGTTTAGTTATAAATCGTAGGACCGAAGGCTTACAGACGTATGTACAGAAACACGGTCGCATACTTAAGCGGATGCCATAGCAACCAGCAGCCGGCATAAACCGCGCCAAATAAAGAAGTACCCCACATTCCAAATAGCTTGCGAAACTTCAACATAATTATAATCTTTGAAAGAACGCGCCAACGAAGTAGAGCTCCAGGTCCCCACAAATGTTTTGCCAAACGTTGGCGATGTAGCAAACGGTAAATGTAACCTTTGTACCTACATATTTGTTTACTTAAGCTACCAAACATTTGCATACATCATTTACTAAATTTACATTTGAAAATAGTTTACATACAAACTACAACCTCTGTGCCTTTATGGCTAATATTAGTACGTATCCACTTATCTACTCACATGATAAAGATAGTAACGTAGATTGGATCACACTGAATTTCTACGATTTTGGTTATTGTATTGATACAGATGCACTCACTCTCACATATACAACTTCATTATTTTCGACAAATTTCAATAAAAGACTTTTTCTAAGCCAACAGACAATAAATCTGAAATGCGACTTCTTTATTCTTATTAGCTGGCAACCACGATTCAAGCTAAATGAAGACAAACCCTTCCCAAAAAAAACTAATGCCGTCCTGGAGCTAATGCCCGGACAAGTAATGGCTCAAATATTTGCTAAGCCTAGGCGTGCCTAGCGCCTAAAATGGCGGAACCACATGTCGTCTCAGTCGGTATCTGGTAACTGGTAGGCACCCAATACCAATGACGAAACCAGAGCCTTGCGACAGCTGGCTGGCCGGGATATTGTATAACGAAAGGGTGATCTTAACTTGATCGTGGGTGATTACGGGTAAACAGATGCGAAATTACACAAGAGGAGGAAGAAAATCATAGGTGGACAATACGTAGTATAAGGTCAATATTAAATTTGAATACTACGCTACAGACAATAACAATCATATTTTCTATATAAGTTACGAGTAATATGTGCATAAATATAGTTGATTAATAATACATTCTTAGTAATAAAGGTAAACATTCTCAAGCTACCTTTATAATGGGCTAACTAGCCCACGTAACCCTATAATAAAGGTAGCTTGAGAATTTTTAGGCAGCATCAGAAAATGGGCCAACCGAAGGCAAATATATTCTTAGAATTGAGAGCGGTATAAACTTTGATCTTCTTTATCTTAATTGGCTTAGCAGGTACCTCAATAGGTAGGTAGCTGCCTACTGCCTACCCGGATACACAAAAAACTTTCTGGAATGAACTCCGACCACAATTTTCAAATAATTAAAACAGTTAATATCCCATCAAAAACATTACATGTAAAAAGACCGACTTGCCTATTTGTTAACCGTGGAGGAAAACATTATAAAGTTCTCAAATAAACGCCACACCACGGTTAAATAATAGGCAAGTCGGTGGAAATCGAGTTCTGTGGACCCCCCCCCCCGTCCGGTACTGACTTGGTTTAACATTACATCTCAAAACTTTTTTGTTCCAGAAAAACTACGTTGCGAGACTTGCATCTTTTTACATGTAATGTGTTTGATGGGATCTCATATCTTTTTGTAAGTGTTCTTCCTTTATTTATGCCACACCTGGCCATAAAGTGGACCGCACGCTACATGTACGGAAAAAGCCGCTTTCTGGCCAAGTGTAGACATAAAATTATGTACACAACACGGGAGGTAATAAATAAAGAAAGCCCTCGATAGCATATTTACGTCCCTCACTTGCAGCTCGGGCCGCAAACATCTGCGATCTTGGCCTTTCTTTGTTTTACCACCCTAGTTGTATAATGTACTATTATTACATTCCAATACATTCTATTTTCCATTCGAACTAAAAAAGTAACTTTGTTATCGCATGTATTTGCATAGGATTACAAACTTACTTATGCAGTTAGAATTGAAATTGCAATATTTTTAGGTTTTGTGTGACTTGGCTAAAAACTAATTATGTTTAAAATTTAGAGCTAGTGGGTCTGCTAGAAGTACCTTAGAATTATGATGATCAGTGTGAGTCAGTGAAAAAACTAAGGAACTTCGACGTGCAATAGTTCTTAAACTACAAGTTCAAATTTAATGTTATTGAGAATTCATATTATGCCCTATACTCGAAAAATTCAGGGTTCTAGCTTTAGCCGGCACAAAATTACAGGAGGTTGAAAATGGCCTGAATGGCTTCGAGAAAAGGATGGTACGGCCGTGCTTTTCTTTTGCTCGACTTGGCGGAGGTACTACCGTGCCCCCAGATAACGTCTGTTGGATAATTTATGTCATATTTAATGGAATCACGATTAATAAAATCTAATCTAATAATACGAAGGATGTAAACAGAAAAACTCACAATGCAGTCTACAAAACAACCTATAAAGAACCTTTTCTCGTAAACCAGTCCAAGTAGAACAAATGGAAAGAAAGCCACAATTGAGAAAACAAATAGCGAATTGAAATTGAACTCCAACATCAAGATACAGAAAACGCGAAGGCAAAAAATTGCGAGCTCAGATTGAACCTATCATTTCGGACCATCATGAGGAAAAAAACCCTAGCAAAAAGAGGTACACATGCTTCGACCTTTGAAATTCCAAGAAGGACGCAATAAAAATGGTACTCAAGAATGATACAAATAAGGTTAAATATGGTAGGGACAATGCAGTTGCTAAAGCTGTTTTGGATGCAACGACGAAGAAAGGTGGTACAAAAAAGAATAAGAATATTGTAAAGCGGTACACCGACGACCTTGGGTGTAGGCCGCATGCCGGCTGTTGCTCCGAAGAGCCGGTTCTGTTTTTGTCGGGCCACGGCGTGTTTTGATGGATCGATTTTGGGGCCCTTCGATGGTATGAATTCTTAAGTGGCGAAAGAAATTCGTTCATGAAAACGATGGATGTTTCATTCGGCACACGTAAAATAATATTGACGATTCAGTAAACCTTTAGGTAAATCGTGACTAATCTAACCTATTGGTTAATGCATCAGACATCTTGAAAGTAGATAAACTCTACGAATTACAAAACGAATAGAATAATAACAATTGCCTTCTTCTAAAAACGAAAAAATACGTATTTTGTCATAACGAGAGAGATAGACAAATATGACAAGCCTTTTATTCTGAAATTATATTGTGCGTCCGTGAATGTAAATAAAAATGTTCCTGATAACATTTTTGGCATTCTTGTTTCACAGTGGTATATCAATAAACATTCAAATGTGGCTATAACGCCTTGTACGTTTCTTAACACATTTCATTTCTTTCCATATTCTATACGTGTTGCTCTTCTCTGCTCTGACATCTCAAACCTTCTACACAGAAATAAAGATCCACATGACGTTGTTCAAATACTCTCACGCACATTATCGCCTGCATCCGTATAAATTACATGCTATCCAAGTCCATATTGAAGATTGTCTATACCTTCAATAGTTTCCAATTCGGGCCCTTCGGCACGCCCCTTATCGTCTGCAACACGATTATCCAGTTTGGTTTGTATGCAATTATTAACTTTTACTTTTATTTGTTGAATAATTTTTGGTAGAAAGTTCCGGGACCGTGGGCCAGCGTGCGGTGAAATTTTCACGATCGCTATCTTTTCTACGTCGTGTTGTATGTTCGCGGTTGTCATAATAATATGCATTTCGAGTTTCATTGACTTTCTTTGTGGCTTCTTCTTTAAACTGGCTTTGATACGGTTCTTGTCCAATAATGTGTCATATATTATCCAAGTCACAGAACGTTCGGTTCTTAAATTCACGACACGACGACGACGACGACGAGTTTATTTTTATGTTTTACAGCGCACGAAAGACATCGATTGTACTTATCATACATTTATATCTTCTCATCTGTAAAGTCTGTGTCTTCTTAAAAAAATTAACATTTGTTAGTTTCAGTTAAGTGACAGTTAAAACTTAATCTGGTAAGTCGCTCTGAAAAAGCAAGTAAACAAAGTACACTTAGAACTAGAGAAAATAAAATAAAACTTAAATTTCCCGATTCAAGACAAAGCAGCAGGGCATACAAATCAACCACCAATATAAACTAATATGTATATCAATTACTAGTTTTGTTATAAATTTAAATTGTGACATTGTCGACATTGACAATCCCTATTGGGAGATATGATTAATAAATTATGTTTTTATTTTATTTTATCAGTAGACATTGTGGAATCGATTTTTAGGGTTCCGTACCAAAATGATAAAAAAGGAACCCTTATATATGTGTCACAACAAGATATCTCAGTATCTACTGATGCTATCGACTTGAAATTTGGAATAGTGTTAAAAATCGCTAAGCCGAGCCTATTGCAAAGAACAAAATTTTTATCTTTTTTTAAAGGAGACCGAAATGGGGTGACGAAAATCAAAAGCAGAGCTATTACATCGAGTGGGATATCAAATGAAAGGGCTTAGTGTAGATTCCAAAACCGTTTTATTTTTTTTTCTTAGACATGTAGTTTTTGATTTAAGAAAAAAAAATCATCCCCCACCCGCTATTATCTCCGTTACTGAGATAGTAAGTTACTGAACAGAAAAATATGTAATAATTACCGAATATTAATATCAACCTAAATATTACAGGAAAAATAAAACTGTTTTCCTAACTTGCAACATTTTTTAGAAATTAGCAAAAATTGTAAGACAAACTTATTTGCTCCTAGTAAACTAACCGCGACATATGTCAATGTATGGGGACAACAGTTTTTAAGAGCAAAGTTAAGTTTGTTCCACCATACAGTTTATCTTGAATTATTCACGTATCTACTGACGAGTTTGTGCGGAACCCTCGGTGCGCGAGTCCGGCTCGCACTTGACCGGTTTTTATATTATGAAATAAATAAATCTAAATCAAACCTAAATCATAGACCCAATTGTTAAGTTTAGAAATTAGTTCTCATACTCGTACTGTACCTTACAAATATTACGTGTATAGCTGTACCTTTTTTTACAGTTAAACTTAAACCTACGAACAAGTGATCTATTCACGTAACGTAATAAAGCTACTATTATAACAACTATATCAATTAAATAATTAGAGCATGAACGTGATTCACTAATTGATATTTCGCATAGTTAGATTGATAATTCTGATAACGGTAACTTGATTGCGATGTTTCCTTGGTTTTGTAAGGATGTTTACGAATATACTCACATCAAAAAAGATGTAAAAAATAAATATCTTCGAGTTTACATAATTAAATAAGTCGTTAAGATAATTCTAAGTATAGTAAATATATTGCAATATCCACTATAAAAAATATATTGACACACTTTATTATCGCAATAAAATTAACAGAATTACGGGCAGTAAAGATAAAAACAATAACAACAAGAATGTTGACACTGGTAGCGACTGATAAACTGCCAATTGGACCATAATTGGACTGCCATAAGAAATACTTCGCAAAATGAATTGATATTATCGGCTTTAAAAAAGATAAAATGGAATTACTAACAAAGTTTCAAGGCTGTTTATTTAGTTACCACATATTTGTTTAAAAATAATGACCAAAAAACGTACGTGACAGTAGCTAAGAACATTTGAAGTGGATTGGATCACTAAATATGGATACAAACACCGAAATGCTTTTGGCACAAGAGAGCGTGTCTAAAAACAAAAATATCAACTCGGTCAAAAAAGGAATTTTATGTCCAAGAGAATTGCTTTAATGTTGAATTTGGAATGTATTTAAAGTGTACTTGTCTTCAGCTCTCAAGATGAGAAAATGGCACATATGGCTTACATAAAAAAGAAACGCTGAGATAAACGCATTTGACGCAAAATCTCAAGTATAAAAACTTGAGACAACTTCGACCGTTGCCAAACGCTATCACCCAAATGTTGGTTTTTGCGATAAAAAACAAAATTGACACATTTCAAAAGCGTTTACTTCTACTGTACTCATATTTTTAATGGCATGCAAATATGTAGGTATAAACTTTTCTATACATACCTATGGGAACACTTTGCGTATCGCATTTGACCCGATTTTTTTTCCTATTTGACGATGAATGGATTTGCGTTTGACCTTGGTCTCACCTGATGGAAAGTGGATACGAGATCTAAGATGAAGCATACTTACCCAAAATATGCATTTTGCTGCTAGGGTAAGCCTTAAATATCTAGGTCGTAAGTCAACGGAAATACAGATGCCGTTAAGGGAAGTTCAGTCGATAGCACAACTGGCCGCGACTTCGACATGACCTGTCACTGCCACACTATATTAAATGGAAAGGGATGGGTAGTTTTGTCGCGCGTCAAAGAGTCGCGTGTCACAGTTGTGCTTGAGGTACAGACCAGGCTCTATTTTGGGACCAATTTTGTTTATAATTTACAGTGCGGATATTACGAAATGCATCAATAATTGCAGCTATCACATGTATGCTGACGACACACAGCTCTACTACTCGTTTAAACCTAATACGACTGATGAAGCTGTGAATAAAATTAACTCTGACTTAAATAATATATTTAACTGGTGTCATAAAAATAGTTTAATGATTAATCCGAGCAAATCAAAATTTATGATTATAGGTACACGAAATCAAATAAAAAAAGTAGAAGCACACAATTTAAACGTTTCTATGGTGGGAGATCGTCTTGAAAGGGTTCATGAAGCTCGTAATCTGGGTCTGATCATGGACGAAACGCTCCGTTTCGAGGGGCATGTCCTTGAAACGATGCGTAATTGTTTTTACCGGCTCAAAGTACTATACCGGGTCCGCGAGTACCTCACTGTAGACATGCGCATTAAGCTATGCGAAACACTCATACTGTCCAAACTTAATTATGCTGACACTGTCTTCGGTGGCTGCTTGCTGGCCCGGACTAGAAAGCTGATACAGAGGATTCAGAATGCCTGTGCACGGTTCTGTTTCCCTGTTCCCCGCCGTGCGCATATAACACCATATCTTAATAGACACGACATGTTGAATATGGATGCCCGGCGCACTCTACACTTGGCGTCCTTACTGTTTGGAGTGATAGTAAATAAACAACCAGCATATTTATACCAAAAGCTTGCGTTCTCCCAACGCCCCGTTAGACACGCGCCACAACTTGTGTGCCGCGCTCACCGTACCGCTGCTTTTCGTGGCAGCTTCCGCTTCGCTGCCACGAAGTGTTGGAATGACTTACCGCCGCCAATAAGAAACTCCGGCAGCTTAGTGACTTTTAAACTGCGTATCAAGAAGTACTTAATAGACAAGCAGAAGTCCCAATACTAGCAGCGCGCGCGCACACATACGTACACACATACACACACACTCACAAACACACACACGCGCTCACACACACTCTTTAACGCCAATGTACACAAGCTAACTCGCATGCGAAATTGCGAAGCGCCATCATTATAATGTATTTTAGTTTAGTCTTCTAATTGTTTGTAGTAATAAACGTAAATGTAATTGTTTTGTTTAGGTGAAGATATATGATTGGTTTGTTTAGTTAAAAAACAATGTATGTATACTGTACCTATATAAGCTATTTGCTACTGAGAGTACTGAGAGACCTACAGGCGTCACTGAAAATCAGCGTCGCGAAGTAAGTAATTTACTTTGTGGCATTAAGCTGAGTGGCGACCTTTTTAGCATATTTTTTTTTTTATTTTTATTATATTAATTTTGTAAATGTTTTAATAAGTTTGTGCTAAATAAACGTATTTCTTTCTTTCTTTCTTTCTTCTTTCAGTATGCTTATGATGCTACACTTTGTCGCGCGATAAACAAATGATAAAGCATCCGTCACTCTCACACACTATTTGTCAGAACGAGACGGATGCTTTATCATTTATTTATCGCGCGACAAAGCGTAGCATCATAAGCCTACAGTTGTACCTTAGTATGGGGTAAAATTTTCAAAAATCCTTTCGAACTAACTGTGGAACCCCATGCGAAATATCATCATTATATTCAGGCTCAGTGGTTTAAGTGTTGTCTTATATAGTTTTATTAATTTGGATCAGCGGGACATTTGGATGTAACCGTGGATAGAGGTCATTTTTCGAAAGATATACGAACATTTTCAATAGGTATATGTATGTATGTATGTATGTATGTAAACACTTTATTGCACATAAAATCATACAGAAGCAGTACAAAAATCAATGGTTATGTACAAAGGCGAGCTTATCCCTGTAAGGGATCTCTTCCAGCTAACCTTTGAGCAGATGAGAAAGAATAACTAATACCACAGAAGATAGACAAACTAACAAACTTGATTCATTTACTTACACAAAGAAAATAGGGCAAGTTTTGAATACACATAAAAACCCAACATAAATACATGACCAATTATACATATCAGATATAACCTTACTACATATATAAACATATACTACTAAATAAATAAATAGATATACATACCTATAATATATACACATATATATATATACATATATACACATATCAAGTATTCAACCGTATCAGAAAAAAAATAATAATAATAATAAGGTAAACCTTTTTCGTCAGGAGTCTGAGAGCCATAGCTTTTTTAACTTCTCCTTAAATGATGCAACAGATTGAGATTGCCTCACGGCCACTGGTAGTGAGTTCCATAATTTCACGGCATGGACTGTGAAGGATTTCCTATATGTGCGTGACTTAGTTGGTGGAATAGCCAGAGAGAGATTGGCACTCGATCGCAGTCGATGGCCACTACCGACAGCCATATAGGTAAATCTTTCGGAAAGATAGGAGGGGGAAGCAGGATTAAATAACACGTTGAAAAGCAATGACAGAACATGCACATCCCTGCGACGACGGATCGGAAGCCAACCGAGCTGTGATCGGAACTGAGACACGTGGTCAAATTTCCGCAGACCAAATATGTACCTTATGCAAACATTTTGCAATCGTTCTAACTTGTCAAGTAGCTCTTCTGTAAGGTCCAGAAACGCAATGTCACCATAGTCAAGAAGAGGGAGTAGGAGAGATTGGGCAAGAGAAATTTTGGTGTCTATCGGAAGGAAATTTTGCAGACGCTTCAAAGAATGAAGTGACGCAAACAATTTCCTGCTGACCTCGGCTAAGTGAGGAGACCAGGAAAGTGTTTGGTCAATGGTGATGCCTAAATTTTTAACTGTAGAGGAAAGAGGGATCGGGGTCCCATCAAAAATAATATTAGGAACCACCATGTCCGACAGTTTTGACATGAAGTGAGGACTACCAACGACAATCGCCTGCGATTTTTTAGCATTAACCTTTAACCCAAAATTAGAAGCCCAAACACGTATGGATTCAAGGTCAGCATTAATTGTATCGACTAGCAGAGGAAAGTCGTCGATAGCAGCCGCTGCGTATATCTGCAAATCATCCGCGTAAAGATGGTAACAGGAATGCAAGGATTTAGTAATACCGTCGATGAAAATTGAAAAAAGGAGAGGGGAGAGCACACCTCCCTGGGGGACACCAGCAGATAGGTCACACCACTCGGATACCTTGTCGTCCACTCTAACTCGCTGTCGCCGCCCAAAGAGGTAGCTTCGAAACCAAGATAAGGCGGTGTGAGAAAGATTCAACGTACTGAGGATCCCTAGAAGGATATCGAAGTCTACGGTGTTGAAGGCACTACTGAAATCCAACAGAACGAGAAGTGTGAGCTTCTTGTTTTCAATGTTAAAACGAAAGTCATCAGTGACTTTAACCAAGGCCGTGACTGTGCTATGCCCGGGGCGGAAACCAGACTGAAAGGAGTTGAACATTTTGTTCCTATTGAGATGTGATAAAAGGCGACGATTTACAAAATGTTCAATAACTTTGGACAGAATAGGAAGGATGGAGATTGGACGATACTCAGAATAAGTTACAGGATTGGTGGTTTTGGGGAGAGGAATTACCTGAGCATATTTCCAGATTGAGGGAAAGGAGCCGGAGTTAAATGAGTAATTTATAATGTTGCAAAGGACGGGAGCAATGAAGTCCACCACGAGCATAAGCATGTCCACGCTAAGGCTATCCTCACCAACAGCTTTCGTCTTAATAGTTTTAAAGATGGTGATGAAATCATGCGGAGAGATGCTACCAAGCTCAAAGGTAGATGAGTCTAGCCTAGGTGGGGAACTAGCAAGAGAAGACAGAGTAAATTGCTTAACAGAGGTGCTTAAAATAACAGGAGACGAACTGAAGTGCATATTAACGGCATCTAAATCTAGACCACTAGGAGAACATTGTTGAGCTTTGCCTATCCCAAGTGACTTTAAGAACCTCCAAAGCTTAGCCGGAGGGCAGTCTTCGATAGATTTGTGGATATACCGACGCCTTGCATCCCGACAAACCCTGTTGCAGCGATTACGCAGAGCAGTGTACAACAGATGATTCTCCTCTGTCGGACTAGACCGAAGCTTGACGCGTGCTCTATTCCGTTTAGCCATAAGATGTCTTATGTCTTCCGTAAGCCACGGCGCTGGATAATGCTTAACGCGTGTTGGCTTCAACGGAGCGTGTGCATCAAAAATCGCAAGCAATGTGGCATTGAAAGCCCTCAACTTGAGGTCGACGTCATCAATTAGATCAATGCTATGCCAATCGGCCTTGCACAGATCCTCTCGAAGCGCCTGTAGATCGATGCCTCGTAGATTACGACGCAATATAATTTTATGCCTCCGTTTAGGGGGACGAATTTTGAAAGACGCATGTATCAAGTCATGACAGGAGAAAGCAGCAGCGTTAAATTGCCCATGAGAGGAAACTAAATCACGAGAAGAAGTAAGGATGAGGTCTAAAAGCGATGGGGGTCCGTTGTGAGAGAAATGGGTAGGGCCTAAAGGCAATATGTTGAGATTTAAGGACGTCGCAAGAGCGTGAAGTTTGACGGAGCGGGAATCATTTTTAATGAGACATGTATTAAAGTCACCCATAATTATACTGTGGTCAAACTGTGGGCTGAGGTCTACTAAAGTTCTCTCAAGGGTATCAAAATAATCAACGTGGCAAGATGGGCTATAAAAAACGCCAAGAAGGACTTTCGAATGATGAAGAGAAATATCGAGAAAGAGATACTCGGGAGAGTTCGAGTAGACAGTAGGTGACTGTGCGACCACCCGACAAGTCAGATCACTTTTAATATAAATGGCAACACCACCGCCGCGAATTGTACTGGAACCGCCATCGCTAGTGCCGGTTCTGTCATTGCGGATCAAGCGATACCCGGGAAGAGGATAAAGAGCGGAGGGTAGGGAAGGTTTGAGCCAAGATTCTGAAATAAGTATGGCGTCAATGTTGCAGGAGCTAAAGGTGGAAAGTAGCTCCGGATAGTGAGCCGGGATACTCTGCGCGTTAATATGGACAACGTTAAAGTGCTTTTTTGACGTAGCAAAAGTACAGTGCAACCGGTCACACAAATCAGGCATGTCTGACGCATCACTTAAGGAGTCGTAATGGCTAGAGGAAGACAACGAGAAAAACTCACTTTCCAGACTTGCGTTAAAAACATCGGACATTCTTAATACGATTGGATACTATAATAAATACAGATACAAATATATATGTCAATAAATAATATAAGATAAATATGTGTATGCAAAAAATGTATATATAAAACCAAACTACAGCACTACAAACACATCCTCTCTTGCTCGCCAGCAGTTAGCACAAATAACGATAAGCAACAATAGCAAAATAATCCAATTTAGACATAAACACTTATAAGCAGTCAATACAGGAAAATACGAACAATGTTTTACACAGAAAAATACATCTCGATCCAAGTAGCAACAAAACGCAACGTCAATCGATGACAGGTCGGTTGACATACGTCATGCAAATTGTACACAACAAGTGAATGTGATTGCTGATGATATTAACGTTACCTTTTTCGCTACTTGGATGAAGGTACTTCGAAAAATTAACACAACGGTGTAAAACACAATGGAACGGAGGCACATATCATATAGATGACAGAACACACACTAACGAGATCCTGATGGAGCGGGGGTCTTCTTGGCATTGCGAGTACGCAGAAACGGCGCCGAGGGCGCCGGCGCAGACTCCTTCCTAACTCCCGCGGGGGCTACCTCGGGGGCCTCAACAAGGCCAACAACGGGGGCTTCAGTTAGGATGGCAGGCGGGTCCTCGGCAGAGTCATCGGCAGCTACCGTCGGCGCAGGCAGCGAGCGCAGCTCCGCAAGCGTTGTCACCTTGCGGCGCGTCCCGTCACGGTACCGCACCACAACCCGGCCGTCACTCGTCCAACTGCCCCGGACTCCAAAAATTCGCCGGGCCTCCACAAACACTGCATGCCGCGATGCTGTAAGAAATTCGGACAGCGTTTTCCCCGTGCCCTTAAATTTCTTTTTCGCCTTCCACACTGCATCCCGAGATCTAAGGCACATGAACTTCACCAGAATTGGTCGTGGCTTACTGTGCTATATGTAATCTAAAACGTGTGCCTAAGCACAATGGGTCTAGATGTTCTATCGTTCTAAGGGAATTTGCAATTTCGTTTAACGGCCAATGTGCATTGTTATGTTACGACGACGGAGGCCTACAATGTACCAGGGATCTGTAGACTACCAAGAGTTTGCTTATGCAATATTTACTGCCTTTTTGTGTTTTGTAGTAAATTATTTGGCAATGTCACCCCGATACAATACGTACGAGAAATAATGAAAATGTCAACCTGTGCCACAAGTGTACATGCTTTCTTTAATTTAGTTACCAGCTTTTGATGTTACGGTGACAAAACTTTGCAATGTTGCCTACAGATACTTTGTATTCATAAACCAGCCTTCTTATTAAACTTTATCGCTTTGTATGTAGGTACAGTAAATTATTTGAAACTTGCCCGCTGGGTAGTGTTCCTGGGTCGGCAGGGTGAGTTGAGTTAGCAGTGTATTTTGGTAGGCTTCGACCCCAAATGTCAGCACCCTCCTGCCAAGTTTTACAAGTATGCGATAAGTTACATGATATTTTAACCCCTTTTAGCCTTTTCGACTACGACTAAACAAAAAGGCACACACACTAAGTTTATTTATTTCATATTGTTCCCTACAAGCAAAAATGAGTATTACATAAAATTTAGCTATAATAATAGGCTAGCGCAACCCGTCAGAAAAGGAGCGCGCGGCTAGGAACGAGCGAGTGGCAGCACTCTGTTTCTACTTTATCTAAGTTTTACTAATATCAAAGTATACAACCGCCAAACCATTTGCATACGCATTGTAACATAGAGTAACATATACAGTTGCCCTTAATACACAGCTCAGTTTGGCTTATTTTATGCCCCCGTTTACCAAACTAGGAAGTATCAATTGAAAATCAGGCTTGCGACATAATACAATGCGTAGAGCCCAATAAATAGCCGTAGACAATGGTCTTTAACGAAGTGAAACAACCAGAGTCTGCCTTTAAGTACGTCGAACATGCCACATTAGGTGTTGAAACTGGCAATTAAACAGAACAGAATGGATGATGACATACTCTGTGAAGAAAATCAAGTCAGGTTAACCTTTGTTCAGCAAATTCTCAGAAATTAAAAAAGAAACCTACTATATAATCTAATAAATATTGTGCCAATCGAATGAGGAGCTTCTCCCTTCCTAGGCTCAAACTGCAAACTATAGATTAGAAACTGCATCGTCATACCTAGTCTCATTTTAATAGACTATTGTTACTTGGCGCTTATATTGCCGCGTTATTAAGTGACACGTTAAAGACAAATAATGAGATAAACAGTCGTAAGAATGCGCCATAACCACAATGCCACGCAAAAATTCCTTGCTCCATTTCACCCGCCTAATACATATCAGTACAAATTAGACGATATGTCAAATATCACACATTGTTCCAAATCTAAACAGATATGACAAAATACACGAGCGAGATAGAGATCGAAAGGGTTGTGAGGCAATGCGGGCTCCGGGCATTTTGCCACCGTCTTGCAACATGGCAAAACGGACAACGCATACAAACGATTGTTTAAAACTTTTCTTGAATATTTCATTGTCTGCAACGACTTGCGTAACGTGGCAGATGACGAATTAATTGAGTTCAGCGGCCATCAGTAACAGTCAATAAGTGGATCAATTGCCAAAATGATTTGCATGAATGATGGCTATTACGAGATTCTTACATATTGTCTCGCGGATTTCATTTTAATTCAATCAGAGATGCAAATTTTGTGTCGGTTACATATTAAGGATGAGATTTGCAAAATGAATGCTGATTAAATTGCCCTTTGCTCGTTTGACCTTTTGTGGGCGAGCAAAAAGCCTAATGATCCGCCGTTGTGAAGTACAAGTTAATCAAAAAGGTGGAAGCAATAAGAATGCAAGTAGCACAGTTATTCTGTTTGCTTATCATTACAGTAGCCGTATTGTAACGGACCGGCCAGCTTTTTGTCAGACAAAATTCGTACTCCACAATGCATCAAGATTACACGCCGTCAGACTTTTAAATTACACCAACCGTCTTTGCTTCTCAAAGACACCTGACCGTGCCACAATAGGCCATATCCCATTGTGTTTAGTGCCATCAAAATTCGGCAATGGATGAGCAATTACTTCAATTAGGTTTGTAGAGGTATCTGGGATATAAAAGATTGATCTAACCGAGTCAGATATGGTTGATTTTGGTAATTGGTGGCCACTGTAAGAGTGTTGGTAATGTCAACGCTGGAGATACGAATCGAGATGTCGGTTAAATCAACGAGGAAACTTGTACCTACAGTTAGAAGTTGTAAAAGTTACAACACACTCTTTCAATAGCTTTTTTATAAAGTATCGAACCGTGGCGTGACGTCCATAGAACTCGATTCCCATCGGATTACCTAATATTAGACAGTTCAGCACTTTATTCTAGTGTTCTTAAAGAAAATTGAAGCCAAAGCTGCTCCGGCTTGACCAAGGATTTTTTTCAACGCCACGCCACTGGTATCGAATGACCATTGTATTCTAAGAAGGAATAAAGACGTCCACTAGAAGTAATCCATTTTGAAATCTCGCTCTACTGTTTATGTTTAAGAACTTTTAGCTCGTATGTTATACATATGGCTTTCCTTAATAGGTGTTAAGTTCATGATGACAGCAAATAGACAAAGCGACCGTTTATTCCATATTTATGGACATCCTCATAAAATGCCACCAATAACGGAAAGGCACGCCTTAACAAGTAGATAGTGTTCTTTTTGAAATTGGTAAAACAACTACCAAACACCATAAGACTGTAATATCGCAATAACTAGAGTTTTAGAAGCTGGTACTAAAAAGGTGATGATAGAATAGAAAATCGTACATGAATATGCAAAATTAATAACGGCTTGACTAGAACTACATTCAGCAGTCACTAGTTCGGATACCATAGGATCGTATTTCAAACTGAAATTTAAATGGACGTATGCCCGTATACTGAGAAAGCCACCATTACAATGTTTTGTAGTTATGACACAAGTAGACAGACAATTATCTTTCGCAGTATACTATGCCAAACGACCGGTTTTGCCAATACGAAAGTTAAATTAAGGATTATGCATATTGCATAGTTGCAAGGGAATTTTAATTTAAGATCCTAGATGAGTTAGGACGATCTCCGACAACTTACATAACATATGTAAAACTGTCGTGTCCATTACTATTACCTAGGACTCTAGGAGAAACGTTGCCGATTTTCATGGATCCATGATACTTTGTGATTCTGCCGAACTTCTAGCAAAATGGGTTCAAAGTAGCATTACAGCTGATGTCATCCACTTGTACTTCTATCACACTTCTATGGACCAATTAAAGAGGCATGGAGATAACTTATCACCTGTAGGCGTATCATGCTACACTTTGTCGTGCGCATCATAAGTATAAGCATCCGTCACGTTCTGACAATATGTGTGTGAGAGTGACGGATATTTTTACACTACTGCCCAAAAATGGGAGTGTTATATCATTTAGTTATCGTGCGAAGCGTAGCATCATAAGCCTACTGGACGTTTTTATTTAAACATGTATGGCGAAGCCTAACTTATGCTTAATTAATTATCCTCTAACCTGTCAACTTTTTGACGAAACATAATGCCGTTTGACAAATCGGCAGTTTCGTGATCGCCACTCACTCAACATTATTTTAAAAATACTTATTAATTGAAACTGAAAACTAAATACATAAATCGTAAAACAATTGCGTAAGTCGTGGGCAATATGACTTCCAATAGGTACCGGTATTTTTTTTTAATACCATACAAAAAATGCCGGAGACCCTAGCAATGAACGAGCATCGAGTAGATCATCGTCATCATCAATAATCTCGGAAATGCAATATATCTGCCAGTTAATGTATTTGTTTACCATCGTAGTAAATATCAATTTATGTGAATTCCGTCTAGTATCTTTAAAGGTTATCCAAGGTTCAGTATAAACTGAAATAATGTTGTAATTAAATTGTTTACCATACTACACGCATAACCGCTTTATTTCACAGTCAAGGGCTAGTTAGCTTTTATCTCCTAAGTACATACATATTTATCAAAGACAACATGATGCTTTAAAACATGCGTTGTATTTAAGCAAATTCAGAATACCTTTCATGTGAACAGGAACATAGTAAAAAAAAACAAGCGTTCGTGAAACCGAACGAATCGTTAGGAAACAAATATGCCTTACGATATTCTTGCTGTAAACTCTCAGATTGTTGTAAACCGAGTGAGGACATTCGTGTCATACCATACCCTAATCATGCCTTAGAGATACAACAAATTGTGGGAAAGGCCTACTTCCAGTAGGTAAGCAAAACCACACTGAAGACATAATAATGATAATATAGCCATCAGTATTAACACTTCGATTTTCCGTACGATACCGCCTATCGATAATGTCATTCGACACCGATTCGCAAGAGACGAGCAAATTACTCTGACATTAAACTTTTTATCTGACTGAGGCCGGGATTGCTATAAATATTAACGTAGTCACATACTTGTGCCTCAGAATAATGTAGGTACATTGCGTAATAACGGTGTTTTGTACTAAGTAGTTTCGAAACTAAATATCAAGGCTGGGGCATATCTTTAAGATCTGATTGATACACATCGCATCGCGAATTCTTTTACTTTTAGAGGGCATCAAACCGGTTTCGCCTCGACTTTTGGCCCTTCCATTTCAACGTCTCCCGAGTTTGTTGCAGACATTCAGAAAATATAAGATTATTATGGAAGTAAAAAGTAACAATCGAAGGTCAAATGCACTACACATGTATGTTGTCTTTTACTCGTATATCATTTCTTTGATCAGAATCATTTGAATACAAAAAATGTTCTTTGCCAAAGCAAATTTTCATCCAACTGATGTTGTGGCCGTAATAAATAGCTGATAGATTCAAATCATACTTTTCAAGTATAGATCTGTTATTATAGTGATGACCATAAACTACAGCCACGAAGAAATAAAAAGATAGACAGTAACGGTTACATTCAAATTTAGTACCATTTTATCCTTTTTCAATTGCAAAACCAACACAAAATTCATCGAAGCGTCAAAAACATCAAAAGCCTTGATAATTTATGGTCATGCTCTGTTAACTGGTGCTCTATGGTCAAACGAAGGGCATCGACCCGCGGCAAAAATTAACATTCACTATGGAATTACTCCATGTTGCTCTATGGTCGTCATTAGTGTGATCAAATCTAAGCGGCGGAATATGACCTTTTTGGTATTTAGTGGTACGTTTGGTAGGCTGTAGTATGTTGGGCTACACCTTCTTGATGTTAAGTAATGGTTAGGACCTGAAATGGGCATGGGTCTGTAGAGATAGAGTAGGACATGCAACACTTCCATTCTTTATTGTTTATTTTACTAATACGTTATGTTTACAGATAAGGTACATATTAACTATTGTACCATTAGTTGTTTCTTATCCCTTGTTGATACTTTGACGATTTTGCAAAATAAACTTACTAAGTACCTAACCTTCTTCAATAACTAAAGAATAAATAACAACAACAATAAATTATCCTAACCTAAAATAACGTACTAAGCCTAAGACTAAAGCTAAAACTAACTATTAAAAATTATATCTAAAAAGGGCCCCCGTGGCATGTTGCCAAAGATGCTGGTAGCATTTCCTCGCTGTATGGCAATACTAATGCGCTGAGAGAGGAGTCTGCCAGCCTTTTGATTGCCTCAGGTGTCGACGAGCCGTTTTGAAAGCTCCTTGAATAAAAGCCGAGTGCATGGACCCCACGGACCCAGGGTCTCAACGCCGAATGCCATGAAGAGATATTGGGAGCCGAGATCCTGGTATTTTATCTTCTTGAGTTGTAGAAACAAGAGATTCATTATAAATCGAGGTGTTGAATTAAATTATTAAGTGATTTAATGTTAGACTTATTGAAACATTATTACATTTTTAAGTTTATTACAAAACGAAGCTACACTGTTCATTGTATAAAACACCTTCAACGGATCCATAAACTCTACAAGTTCCATTGCATTCCTTGCAACAAATCTATCTGAAGAGAGTAGAATACTTGGAACTGCCGTAAGCAATGCTGGCGCTAAACCGGCATACTAATGCGGCTGGATATGATCTCCGTAACGCTCCAACAACACGTTCCTGCTGATAAAATTAACTGAATCTTAACTATTAATCGCTAACTTGGTTAATATCCACTTGAGGCCAAAGGACGGTCGTCCATAGACTAAAAGCTAACGAATGTATCGTCAACATTGCTGCCGTCCTAGTCTAAAAGGCGACTTTTTACTATGAACTTCCATAGCAAAGAGTCGCCTTTTAGACTAGGACGGCAGATTGAGTCGTTCTAAAAGGTAGGTGATCAGTGGCGTAAAGTCCGTAGAATCCGATTCCTATAGGCTTTCCTATGACACTTGAGCAATTGAGCAATGAGCATCCCTTAATACTATTCTTGAATAAAAGTTAACAAAAACCATCTCGGGTTGCCCAAGGATATGTTTCGATGCACTTGCAAAAATTTTCTTGTACTTGATGAAATTACACTAGGTTTGGAAATAAGGTGGGAAAAAAATTAATTCAGCCAGTTAAGACTATTTTAAATGATTGTTTACTTTCCATAAATTAGACAATACATTCGTATAAATATAAACAGATAAGAAAAAAAAACGATGAAAAATAATGAAATACTAATTGAAATTATTGTTAAAACTCATTATAACAAATTAAACATCAAACATAGAATGTGGAGTTGCGTTCTTTGAGAGAGACCACGTAATGAAACAATAGTTGGGGACAAGGAAGGATATGGACGAGTAGCCCAGTAAATGTCAAGGAAGAATTTATCATACTAGGAGTAGGACTAATATCGCATGGCCGTCTCTATGGATGCCCGTCTTATAGCATACCGGTTATCTTGAACAAATATTATAAATAAGAGATAAGAACAATCTACACGTATCACCTGGAATGTACTTAGTAGCAGTGGCAAGGATAAAGTCGCAGTAAGATCCTTACAAAGTTTTATTATGAAACATATATGAGTTTACTAATTAATATCTGATTATAGCAAGTTAATTAATCTTCTTTGGGCTTCGCCGCAGTCGCGGTAAAAGGCATTTTGAAATTGCACAATAAATATAGTTCACTTGGTGGTTCTACATTCCTAATTTTTATTTGATCTCGAGTAAGCAATAATGAATGACCCATGAAATGAATCTTTTTTCAGAAACAAAGCATGGGTCATTCATTATTGTAAGTAAAATGAATCTTTTTTCAGAAATAAAGTACTTCAATCATTAGTGTCCTTCACTAGAGTTTTCCAATGATTCACAAAAACTATGTACCTATAAGATTTTTGTAACTCATTGAACAACTTTGCATTTAGCATTTTTGGTAAGTACCTATATCGTATTAAGTTGGGGACTCAATCCAATTTACAATTTGTATTGTAATATGAAGAAAACTAAAAGCTACAATATACAGTTAAATTCGGCTCAAGTACGGTATCCTGCGGGAATACCGACGTGTGAAGAGACCTGCGATCACCTCTCGGACCGGGACTACTTATATTTAAGTCGCACGTCCAAGTACTGTAAGCCTTTTCACTCAACATCTAATATCTCGCCTCTTCGCAACCACCGGCGGTATGGCTCAAGCTTAACTTTTTGCAAACAGCGCATTCCTGCCGTTGTCGAAACAGTTTTACGCAAGATGGCTGACCTGCGACATTTCAGACCGTGTTCTGCGTCGGCTTCTGGTTGCCGACAAATGTTTGCACAAACATTATTTTCAATTATAATTTACACATGTTTATATTACGGTGCAAGCTATGAAATGTTTGTGCCGTATTAAATTATTTATGTTTTTTGAGAAAACTTATTATTACCTAAACAAATGTAAACCATTTCTAGATATGAACGTAGATAAATATACATGCCGACACAGGTACGAAAGGTTTGTTGTATGAGTGGCTAGTAATCTGCCAAACAAAGAAATTGGTTCCATCGAAACTTATGTTTGTTCACTCAAAATCTGCAGACAGAGAAGGAGTCTATAGTTTGTCATTTCTGAGATATTGGCGTACTCTTCGCCGGTGAGCGCAGTTAGCGATCACAGAGACAGATTTTTTAGTGACTAGAAATACAAATACCCAGTAAGGTTTCGACCTAGGGTTAGGCGTCTACGTAAAAAGAACCGGCTAAGTGTGAGTCGGATTCTCAGACGAAGGACTCCGTACCACTGCCACCATCGAGCAAATAGCACCAAAAAACAAGTTTCTTTTATGTTGGTACTCTTTGGGTACGGAACCGTAAAAAAACAAAACAAAGTCTGTGAGCCTTGATGGGCTCTGATGGCCCACAAACTGTGCGTACCTAATTGTATGTCTGCACTTATTAGTGCATTCGTGTCTTGACGGACCTAAAAACCTTTCACAGTTTTTACGACAGGAGAACTAGGAATTCAATTTGCTTGAACCTCGCCCAAGCCATAGGTTATCAAGCAACGCCGTGGGCCGGTGAATGTATTGCACTTGCGCAACGCCAATTTGTAGCACGAATAGTTTGATAACAGCTTGCTGTAAGGGAGTGTTATATGGCATTACAGTGTAAATTATAAAACCATGTTCACTACTGATTGGTTTGAAATTAATATAGAAGTTCTGAAATCCAAAGTTAAGCGTCCGTTGGCGAATATTTCTTCTTTATTGGGAGGCATAGTTTAAGGATGCTTTCTAGGCAGTCAATGCTACAGAGATATCAGCTATCTTAAGTGTCGGCTACCGGACTAAAATCCCGAATCGTCATACTACTAAGGATTGGAACACTGTTCGAGCGTAAATACAGTTTTTTACTGGACTATTACCTACTGGGAAACTAGTTGGTGGTTTTGATATGCCTGTGTTTTTGTGAACCAGTTTCAGTACCAAATGCTTTGTTTTTTATTCAATAGGCACGTGATAGTCTACACGTGCCTAGCACGTGTAACCTCGCTGTATAGTTTGGAAACGTTGTAATAATATTTAAAATTAACATTTACCTGCAACTACCTTTTATATTTACATGAATTAATTAGATGAAAGTCAGAAACACGCGTTATTACACGTATTCCGCATAAACCACAATAAAAATAGTAATCGATTACGCACACGCTCGATGTAAAGCGTTGAGAAATGTGGAATAAAATCGCTATTTACGAGCGCCATTGTTGGTACGCGCAAGTATCAGGAAATTGAAGGGTTCAGTGCACGTATGGAATTACATGCAGAGAAAGCATGTAAATCCATACGTATTGTTACGCAATACTACAAACGTATTATTTGCTAGTAACCTTTGAGACACTACAGGGTTATTAAACGCTATCATTCGTCGCTGTCTGACTTTTTCAAACGCTGTCATCCATCGATCCATTAGACAACATGTTGAAGATCAACTGATCGTTAGGAAAACGTTAACAAAAAAAGTAGAGGTGCGTTACATACATATAATTATAGCAAGGACCATTAAAACAAGAGGACTGTCATTCTCCATACTTTGGATTGTAACCCGACTGCTAGGGGATTTCCGGGCAAAAACTAGATGGCACTAAAGAACTAAACATTTAACGATGTTATAATTGAACAAAGAAACATAGTATAGTAACAATTAGTTCGTAAACAGCTAATAATAAATAAATTCTAACATTTAAATACTGTGTCACGTTTGCAAAGTTGAATAGTTGTAAATAATATAATTCTTATACCAAGCTTATACATAGATGGCGTTGTACATTCGGGGAACAGCTTTTTGTATGGAGAATGTCAATCCTCTTGTTTTAATGTTCCTTGATCATAGTAAAGTTAGGGCATACTCAAAATCTTAAACGTAATGTTCGTTTCGTAATGAATGCTAATTTGATGTCTACATCTATTGTATTTGGTCCACGCAAAATAGGCACATATCTGTTCTCGAGTTGCGGAAACTTAGCCCGCGTTAATGTTTTCTATTTGGTCGCATGATCGATGGTGGAAAAATACAAATGGACAGAGGCACTCAATCGTTTTGAATATCCATTATATAGGAAGACCACATTTTGGAAAAGGTTGACAGTAACAGATTGCGAGAGTTCACCGAGTGTTCTGATTGGTCGCCGCATAGAGCGGTAGAACTAAAGTACAAACATGCAGAGGTGGGCAACCATTGTCAGTGGTCACGGCTCCTGATCCGACCAGCCGCTGTGACGAGAATTTGATATGCTATTGTCACACTGGAGGTCGAGTTTTTGTTGTTTTTTATGTACATAGTTATGTTTATCCGGTTGCGTATAAAATATTGAAATTTTCAGCCGTGAAATTTTACTTTTTCCTTCATTGGATAACTGTGGAGAAATCATAATAAGTAAACTTCTTGACTCGTGGTTCCGCTGGGCCCATATTACTTAATGCCAAACGGTATAATATGAAATTTAACGGCTATGGAGTACAGTTTTTCACAGGGAAACTGCCCAGCTGCCAATTTAAAAGTGATCGTTTACAGTCCGTAAAGATGAATATTGATTGTATGGTTCCGTTAATTGAAGTATTTAGCGAGGTATTGAAAGATTCGTAAAGATATGACCTAAATGCGTTCCTGAGTAATTTCTAGAGGTAAGGTATTCGGAGAGATGAGTGGAAATGCAGGGGAGAGGCTTTTCTCAGCTTTCTAGTGAGACACAACAACAGTTGTTGCAATAAAAATTATATAAATTGCTACCTTAGAAAAAGTTCATATCAGCTGTCAATTCAATCGCAGCCGAAAGTCTACCTTGCATTTATGATGAATTAGTAGAAAAAGTTAATCTTTTTTCATTATTTCTTCAAACATATATCTGTATAAATTAACAAGGCATCGCAATAACGTTTTGCTGTAGTTAGTTAATAATTATCCTGCCTTTACTAAAAAGCGGTCAAGTGCGAGTCGGACTCGCGCACCGAGGGTTCCGTACAAACTCGTAAAGTATATACGTGAATAGTTCAAGAAAAACTATATGGCGGTTAGCTTAGTAGGAGCAAATAAGTATGTGTTACGATTTTTGAAAATTTCTAAAAAACGATGCAATTTAGGAAAACCGTTATATTTTTCCTGTAATATTTAGGATGATATTAATAAATGGTAATTAATACAGATTTTTCTGTTCAGTAACTTGGTTAATCCGTTGTCGATAATCGCCGAAATCAAAAACAATATGAAAAAGTATCAAGTTTACAACCGAATAGACACATACACGTACATGCGCGAGCGTCGCAATAATATGAATGTGGACACTTTGATGATCGTTATAAAACGGGCGTCACTCGCCCTGCAGGGTCAGGAGGTTTATGGCTAATATCGACTTTCGCTTTTATTGACTCGCTCCACGGTACTGTGTTCATTTTGAAATAATCGTATTTCACGTGTATATGTACCGTGGGTATATTTCTCGAGAACACAGGGTTGGTTTATTGCCACTGTTATAGGAGATGAGGGTGATTTGGAGCCATTTGTGTATTACGTACACGCTTCGTGTATCATTTAAGAGTTGACGAACCGTTTTGCTCAAAACTGGGATTCCTGTCAGCCCCAACCTTTCATTACTATAGTAATACTACACGTGTACGGATTATTTATTTATATAAGTAAACAATAAATCATATTTAATTTCAAAAACATAGTTTCCTTTACATATATAGATACAAGAAATCAAAGTACATAGAAAAATTAAATGGCGCTCACAAACCATTGTGTGTGTTGATTTCTTGTATCTATATATGTAACATAAAAATGTGGTGTAATTTACCCGCATTAAATACCAATGAAGAAACAACATGTTTCTTTCATATAAAGTACAGTTTCCTTTGATTAGAAAATGGTGTCCTAGGCCGTTTGCACAAACTATCACTGCTCATTTCCTTCGCAAGGTCCATATCAAGTTTGCAATTTCAAGCCATGAATATATAATATATTTTAACGATCCGAATAACTAATTAAGGAAGTCGGACTCGTTAATTGTTACGGTATTCGGTCTCCGGGTCTAGGTCGTCAAAATTCCTACATTCTATTAGTAAAGGAGATTCGGTGGGCTATCAAAAGGTTGTTTTTATTCAGTTAATTGGCCACACAGATTTTAAGTTATAAGAAACATAAACAGTCAGTCGTGAAAAGTGTAACTTTGGCGAGATTTTTAATTAGCTGGAGTAAACTGACGTACATGAGCTTTGATCGTACAAGTACAGTCCGACAGCAAAAAGTAGAAATTAAAAAGTGGCAACATCGTAGTGTAATCCCTTTCAAATCAATCTAATAAAAAAGGGATGACACTACAGTGTTGTCACTTTTTAATTTCTACTCTTTATTGCCGGACTGTATCACCACAGCTTACGACGTTCTGATATCTTTAGTTTAACTACAGGCTGAGCTACAAGCTTGAAGAAGAGTTGAAATCTACTCCAGTTTTACGAATATGTTAGACGCAATGCCTCTGATTATTGTAATTAATATTTTAATCAATAAAAGTTACTCATGTGTCATTCATAAAATACTTTTTATAAAATAAAAAAACCCGACCGCGGTGCACTTTGAAACTGCATAAAATCCGCCATTTTGTTTATTTTAACGAACTACCCAGTGACACTCGCACCATCAAGACGAATCTAATGTATCATTTATCAAAATCGGATGTTCCGTTGAGTAGTTACGAGCGGACATAGGAACGGACATACATACATACATACAGGTCAAACACATAACCCTCGTTTGGGCTTCGCCGCAGTCGGGTAATAATGTCTAAATAAGTCTATTCCATTTGTTATCAGCCTGTTTAATACATTTCGAAACTCATGTCCGTGGAATAGGATTCAAAAACGTATGTATTACAGTCCAGTAATAGAGTTAATTCGTTATGAAATTAGTGACATGTGTCATCCGACTCTAATTTGCCAAACTTATACATAAGTTCATTTGTCAACGACATACATAATTTCAGGAATCTTCAATATCTGTATTCTGTACGTAGAAACACGAAAACTCACCACCGAAAAAGTAACCTAGATGCCGTTTCTCCAAATACAACCTCGTCCCCTCAATAATGAGTGATGATCGAGTCGAAGGCTTATCACGGATTTCCAGTAGATTCTAAGTATTCTAACACAATTTCGAAACAATACACCTGTCACTACCAAACAATGTACTGTGTTTACCGTTCACCACAACAACAACAACACTGCAGTATCTCAATATCTTATCACTATCAGCTGATAGATACATCAATTTGTCATGGAACTATTTAAATTTGGCTACTCCACTGTAACTTTTTTAACAATCCCATCAAACCGTCGTTTGAAATATTTACTCATAGGTGAAATCCTTATAAAATACTATTACACGAATGCAATTTCGTACCTTTGATTGAAGTATTAGAACGGTCAATTAAACAGCTCGCTTACCTGAAAACATAAAGAAGAATTAGGGACACATTCAGGGCTCGAAAATGTCTAGATTATACTTAATCGATGGATACACTCACGCCGTGAAAGAAAAATTCTGAAAAGTCCTGTGACGGTCTCATTTGTCTAGTGGTAAAGAGAAGATAAAAATATCAGTCTTTCTCTGACCTGTGGTACTAAGTCGAAAAAGATGCGGATTCTTTTATTTGTTTTTATCACGCGACAAACGCAGTCATCAAATTCCTGCATACGTTACTTACTTTTTTTCTTGTATTTATTCACTGATCGAAAGCAAAATGCTATTACAAATAGGTACATAGTAAACAAAACCTTTAAAAATAACAGTATATAAAAATAACTCTTACAACAATTCACGGAACACAAGATGGATACGATACCTCAAAATCCCACAGTAAAAGTTACTAAGACATTACCTCACCGTAATGGACCAGTGGAGTTAACGACTACCTTTTAATGAGTTAATACTCATGTGTTACACAACAGTTATTTCACTTGTAACACGTTTTAATAACAGTGTAATGGTCTCTTTATTTAAGACGGCAATCGTTCTCGCATCTTTGCTTTGGTTGGATTGCTTAAATCAATTTAACCTATACACCGAAGAAAAAACAGTAAAATGATTATATACAGTACAGTACAAGCGATCACCGTGCCTTTTCGCTGATCAGTCAAAGTGAGCGACGGACCAGCGGGATTAAGACGGTTCAACCTTATGTAGAGTTTGTGGTCGAACTAATCGAACTAATGGGACCTGGGGCTTTCGTTATTACTGCCTTTGGCATGTACGTTATTTAACATCTTCCCCTGGCCATGAAGTGGAATTTTCCCAAGGGCAGAAATATACCACTATCGGCCTGGAGGGGTTAATAGTACATTACACAACTAGGGTGGTAATACAAAGAAAGGCCGAGATCGCAGAAGTTTGCGGCCCAAGCTGCAAGCGAGGGACGTAAATATGCGATCGAGGGCTTTCTTTATTACCTCCCGTGTTGTGTACATCATTTTATGTCTACACTTGGCCAGAAAGCGGCTTTTTCCGTACGCGCAGCGTGCGGAAAAAGCCACTTTATGGCCAGGTGTGGCATAAAGGAAATTGTCCTTTTTAGGGTTCCGTACCAAAATGGTAAAAAAGGAACCCTTATGGTGCGACTCTGTCTGTCTGTCTGTCCGTCTGTCACAGCCAGATATCTCAGGAACTACTGCTGCTATCGATTTGAAATTTGGAATAGTACTAAAAGTAGCTAACCCGAGCTTATTGGACATAAAAAATATCTTGTACCTTTTTTATTTTTTTTTAAAGGCTCCGTAATGGGACTTTGTAAAATGAAAGTAGGGCTATTATATTGAGTGGGGTATCAAATGAAAGGGCTTAATTTTTAGATTAAAACACCATTTTTATTTTTTTTCTTAAATAAGTAGTTTTTGATTTATAAGTGCAAACGTACCATTCCCCCCCTATTATCTCCGAAGTTACTGATCAGAAAATGTGTCATAATTACTAATTATAAATATCAACCTGAATATTACAAGAAAAATATAACTGTTTTCCTAACTAGCACTGTTTTTTACAAATTTGCAAAAATCGTAACATATACTTATTTGCTCCTACTAAACTAATCCACATACAGTTTTTCTTGTACTATTCGCGTATCTACTTATGAGTTTGTACGGAACCCTCGGTGCGTGAGTCCGGCTCGCACTTGACCGTTTTATTTTAATTCACGATGGATAAGCATTAGACTTAGATCTCACCTGTTGGTAAGTGAAGATGAAGTCGATGATGGAGCATGCTTACATATTTAGATAGCTAGTGCCTATTCACTCTCGAACTGAAGAGATACAAGTTATATTTTTTCCGGGAATAGGTTTGCTGGAAGAGAGTTCCAGTAATTAGCTGCCCTTATAGGGAAAGTGGAAGCAAAGCGCTTTGTGTCTGTCGTTGGTAAATCGACAACTTATTTTGGAAGTTAGGCACATCAATAAATGAGTACATGAAATTAATTATTTAATTTGTATGTTGGGTTTTGCAACACAGTGTGAACCTTAACTCGTGAACAGAAATGATTGTTTCTAACGCAGTATTTCGTGGTGAATTCATTGCATTTTTTATTAATGAATTAACAAAAAAACATTTACATATTTTTGCATGTTGTCACGTCCACGTGTTTACACTAAAGGTACAAAGTAAGAAACACATTTCTGTTAACGACTTAGGAATCACCCTGTATGTTCTCATTTTACTTTTTATTGTTCCAAGTATTATTTATTATTTTATTATAAATTACTATGACGATCCTTATTGGGAGACATGATTTCATTATTATTTGCTAATTCTGTTTTTTATATTTTCAAATTGTGACATTTATTACTTTTATTTTTATTATTCTAATTTTGTATTTCGATGATCATGACGTGAATACTTGTAAGTTTGTATCGCAAATGTATATTGTTATTGTCTCATTAAGTAAATGATCTATCTATCATTCAGGAACGCATATGCGCTTATGTTTTGAATAATAATCATGACAGCATTATATTGAATACGCATTGCTCTCAATCCGCAAACACATCGCGTTATCACCTCGTGACAGTATCACGCAGGTACATCTGCTTTCTACGTCACTGACACCAGAACCAAAAGGCTCTATCTACTCTACCTTTAGTGATACGGCTCTTGAGCCCTTTTTGACTAATGCGATATATAGAGCTATTATCTGGAACTTTCTGATCTGTTGTGCAATGGATTGGATAATGCTAAGACGTGGGAATACAGTATGATAAAATCGTGATTAAATACGGAGCTAAGGTTATTTATTTAGAGCCAGCAATTAACTGATTAAGTGATTAATTACAAATTGAGTCCGGGAAACCAGACAATTGCTGAATATCTTCAGTTATCTACAGGTGGACAAACTGTCTTACCCATTTTCAATATCATTGATAGTATTATCGACCTACAGATCATTTTAAAACGCATGCAACATAATGTAATGGGTTGGCGAATATTGCGCAAATTACTTTCCTGAAGGGATAATATTCACAAACCGACTAAGTTCCAAACTAGGCCTTAGACTTATTTTATTGGTACAAAACAAAATCAAATCTTGTAGGGTAAAGTCCCCTTAGATCAGTGGTTCCTAACTTTTATTATCATATCACCCACATTCTCATCGAGATTTGTATTATTACCCCTCCAAAAAAATAGGTATATAAGCTTATAAGAAACTGCTCAAAGTAAAACGGCTAACATTCATGCGTATTGCCCCTAAGAAAACTTCGTTTTACCCCTGGAGGGGTAATTACCCCCAGGTTCGGAACCACTGCCTTAGATATACCTACGACACGCTGAGGACAGTACTTGTAATGATGAAATATGGTGAGGATTAGTGCTTACAATATATCAGTAGTAATTAATAATTCACAACTTTACCGTCAATCTCGTCTCAAATATATTTTCACCCGTGATCTAGTAATAACCAGAAAGTTCGTAACCGGGGGTTAAAATACGTCGGCCCGCTCATCCCTTCGACTTTGATTAACCACAGTAGGATGAGCTCGGGTTACAAACTGATATTACTAATTTTATTCACTGGTCAAATTATACTATGGTGATTCGAGTCTGTCTGTTTTCCATAAAAACATAAAGAGGGTCACTGTTTGCTTCCACGGCATCAGTTATATTTAAAGTATGCTTTATTTTATAGCTAGAATCATTTTGTTTGCGCGAAATTATATGAGAAGTATCTAAAAGCTAGAATTAACGTGCAATTGGGCCTAAAAGGTTAGCGCCATCTATTTGCATCATGTGAAACTAAACGTTTTTTGTTAAAGTTACATATCCTTCTGGATTTTTGAGAGTTCTCGTGTCATTTCGCGCAAATAAAATACATCACGCTATAAAATAAAACACGATTCAAACATAATTGGTGCCGTGGATGCAATCGATGACCCTCTTTATGTTTGTATGGAACACAGACAGACTCGAATCACCTTAAGGACGAATACGGCGAAGTTGTGAATAAAGTAATAGCAAATCTTCATAAATTTACATCGCCTGTACTCGCAGAACAAGCTAACACGATAGACGCAATCATTGCTCTTACTTTACTAGACGTTACTTGCGAACAAAACACTGTATTGCATTAGCACTAACATTGTACGTTACAAAACGTACTATCCCATATCCCACTAAATACCTATTTTATTTTTATTAGGTAGGTAGATAACATTAATAAAAAAATGGATAACCAACAATAACAACAAAATTTGACACTGAGTAGCAAAATATCGTAATATTAAAAAAATCACAGTACATCTCACAGCACTTGATTTCACGTTCGTAATTCGGAAGTTATTTATCGATTGGGATAGAGCCCAAACAAGTCAATATACTGTGAACATTAACTGTGACAAAAGTAGGTATCATCGATGCATTCCCTAAAAGACTACTGACCGACTTCGAAAACATTCAAGTGCAAGAGCACAGTTGGCAGCGAGACACGTACAATAACATCACGGTTTTATAGCACACATATTAAGGTAAATATGTCGTACCGGATTTAGCAGTGGAAACAATCTCAAGGGCAATGATCCGACACAGCTTGATGAACAGCGAAGTCACTGTAATGTCTCATGCTGAAAACAGGAATAGGGATATTTCATGAATAGGCTACTTCTTCAGGTTGAAATTAAGATGGATCGTCCTGGAAATATTGCATACCCACAGCGATTTCGCTCGTCATGCGATACGATGTCAGATTCTGCCTATGCCACGACAAAAACGACACGATAACGAATTAACAAATAAATGGATAAGAATATTTGTCGCGTTAAATACCGTCGTCGTAGGTAGCCTTTCTACATAGAAGGGTAAAAAAAACTCTTATTGAATAGAATTTGGTAGATCGATTAACTGTGTGCGTGTGGATTGAGTGAGCACCCTTCTGAAATAAAAAAAAAACATCCTGTTCATTTAGTAAAAGTTCTAAAACAATTGTAAAACTAAATCTCTGTATTTGTAAAAAGATAATTCAAAAGATATAACCTTTAACGTGTGCTCACTCAGTTCTCACAAACTACCAACGAAATCAGGGAATGTATTCATTTAACATATAATATTTATATACGAATCTTTAGTAAAACCTATGCTAACTTACCTTTATAATTTGTAGATCACCTAGTAACGTATTTAAGATTTTACAAATAATTTCTTATGCTCACTCAATCCGCACGCTTTCGAAAACCCGATTTCTGATGAAAAAACTGAAGATTTAAACTGCTATATATGTGTATAGTTTAGTAAAACTAATCTGGGAATTTGTAAAATACAAAACGAACCACTAACGTGGCAGGTTTTTGAATAATAAATGTTTGTGAATGCTCACTCAGTCCACACGTTTCAAGTAAGTTAAAAATGTAAATATCTCAATATTTGTAGTATTACATAAACTATAAATTACTTCAACTTTTAGTAAAATTTTTTACTAAATATCCACCATCTAATATTTTATATTCGTTGTCTGTTTTTAAAGATATTCAATTGCAATTTTTCTAGTGTAAGTAGGTCGATTAGATTGACCACACTTCATTATATTATGGTCATATCCAAAATACAGTTCATTTAAAAAATATATGAGATCAAAAAGGTTACTACCCCTGGTACGTCACTTTGACATTGAAAGATGTTTTATTTTTATTTTTTGATCTCGGATTAAATCTTTTACAGTAAATGAAAGGTAATAATTACGGATCAGGTAACTCTTAATTGTAATAAGTATGTACTAACCTAATCAAAACAATTGTTTACTTTAAAATTTAATTCATGGATATGACCATAATATAATAAAGTGTGGTCAACCTAATCGATCTACTTACATTAGAAAAATTGCAATCGAATATCTTTAAAAACAGACAACGAATATAAAATATTAGATGGTGGATATTTAGTAAAAAATGTTACTAAAATCTGAAGTAATTTATAGTTTATGTAATACTACAAATACTGAGATATTTACATTTTTAACTTACTTGTAACGTGTGGACTGAGTGAGCATTAACAAACATTTATTATCCAAAAACCTGCCACGTTAGTGGTTCGTTTTGTATTTTACAAATTCCCAGATTAGTTTTACTAAACTATACACATATATAGCAGTTTAAATCTTCAGTTTTTTCATCAGAAATCGGGTTTTCGAAAGCGTGCGGATTGAGTGAGCATAAGAAATTATTTGTAAAATCTTAAATACGTTACTAGGTGATCTACAAATTATAAAGGTAAGTTAGCACAGGTTTTACTAAAGATTCGTATGTCGGGGACAGCAGCGATAGTTCAAGAAATCCTAGATCGTCAATTGACTACTGTAGTACTAAGTAGATTTAAAATGGCGCGAACGCCGTGTGACGTAACGACCGGTTGCGTTGCACGTGGGCGGGCTCGTTGGACAAGAGTGTCGATTCTCTTTCTGACTGTCGTGGCGACAACACTTGTCTTACGATTCTGTCAGTTCGTCTGCCAGTAGTTAAAGTTGCTACTTGATAATTGTAATTCTGTTGATTAATAATGAAAAGAATCATATTGTGTAACGTAATTGTCTATTTGCTCTCTTGAGTATCTACGCCATAATATTGTAACAACTATTGTAATGCCTGATGATTGAAAAGAGAACCTGGTGAGTTTCTTCGGCCCTTCTTCTCACCAGAATGTCATTACCGAAGCGGCCAAAAGAATCAGACGAATAAATGATTTGATCTGACATGAATCCACTTCTTTAACCAACATACCTCAACGGCCAGGATTCTGCAGCTAACCCATCCTGACCTGACAGTCAGTCATCACCGTGAAAATCCGACATCAGGCGTGGGATGTAATCAGCGCCCACAGGATGTGAATGATTTCCAGTGTTTGAGGCATTCCACATCTTCGTCAATATCCAGTGAAAGGCAGTTATGAGATTTTGTGTCTAGCGAATTACACATGCTTTGCAAATGCTTGGATCACATCAGTGGACATGTGAGTCAATGATAATCAACCGAACGGATGCATTTACTGCGTGTAGAATCATTGTGACAAAACAAAAATGGTTTTACTAGAAAAGAAGTCAATTTCTTACCTACAAAGCAAGTCCAGCAACTACAGCACAGCCTACGTTAATGTATTCAGAATATCCAACACTGCCGGTTTTGTTTAAATGCAGTCTCTGAAGAAAGTTTGACCGCAACACTATTAATTGTGATCTCCGAAAATAAAGAGGCACTTGCACTGCACAACAGTCAACACCGTGAAATATAGTCACATACAATGAAGAATCCTTCAAGAAGTACGGTTTGAAGCCACAACAAATATCATCATTTGATCTGCTGCCGGGAGCAAAAGAAGATTCGTCGTTTTGGAATGCATCACTACTATCTGCTACGGATGAGCCACTACAAGGTGACAAGGGCGGCAACGGCGCTTCAGGCGCGTTAGTCAACAACAGGGACCAACACCTGCAAGATTCGCGAGTTTGTGGAAATCTAATGTGATCTGGTGAGTCGTACTCATTTTATAACGATTCTTGGCCCGAGTATTTTCTCACAAAGCGAAACTTTACTTTTAAATTGTCAGAAAAACTTTAGTTTGCCATTTAAGATTAACAATGAAAAAGTTAACAGTAAAAACGAAGTTTACGAAGTAGCTATTTATGACAGTCACTTATTTTTACATTCTACCCGACAATTGTTCGTATTACAATATTGTAACTGTTCGAGCTGTTTCGGATATAGTTTTCTCCGTTATAAAATCGAATCAACGCTACTACGTTTCTTGAGAGGAAAATAAATGTTGTCAACCGTTGTTTTCAACTACCTTTAAATTTAATGTTTTTACAAATTCCTAGTTACGCATTCATGTTTGGAAGTAATGTAAAGTTTACTGATGTGAGAAAAGGCGCGGTTCTATGGAGTTTAGTGATTGAAAATATTGCGATGTGCTAAAAATGATCGAGAGACAAATACCCGTTAATTTTAGTGATTCGAAAGTTTCCGCATAGTACAGTTTGTTTGATTTTTAAATTTGGTAATCAAGATAAATGTCCTATGGAGTCATAATGATCTCAGTGGTGATCGGATATATCGCATAGGACTACGGAGTTGGTTTTATGCCGAGTAACCACAAGGATGGTTGTAACACTACAGAAATTGCCGGACAAAAGCGGTACTTAGCTTGATATTTTAGTTTTTTGAAAAAAATGTTTGGTTATAATTTGTAATCGGTACTTGAACTCTAACTTTAAATTTTATTTTGATTTAGTAAACAAGAAAGGAACTAAATAAAGTTCACCCCAAATTCAAAGGTCCATTTGATATCACAAAGTGGTGTTTTGTTTTGAAAGTACTAAACTCTAAACACACTATGACAGGTTGAGGAAAATGCCAGAGACTCACGTACCATTTTTGAGTTAAATGAGGATGTTAGCGAGACATAAAATGAGGTTCTTAGTTCGGCTGGTCGACCGAACCGGAGGCTTCGCCGTAGCCGTAGCCCGTTAGAAGTCGGTATCTGCTCTGAGTAGTCCGTGGGTGCGCGGTGCGCGGGGAGCTCCGGCGGAGGTCGGGTCTCGTGGAGACCGTAGAGTCTTAAGGTAGACTCGGCGATCCCGTGGGGATGCGCGTAGTGTGGGTGGCTTGTTAAGCCCTAGGCCACGAAATGAGATACCTGTTTTGTTGTCTTATAGAGTTTTCATGATTGTGATGAGGCCATAAAAGGCAGTCGAATAATGGTACTTGGTTTCTCTTGCATTTAAAATAGTTTTTTTTTATTTCATTTAACTTAAGCTCTAAGTAGAAAAAAAAGATTGAAAAGAAATGACCATAATTTAATCGCATTTCCACCACGAGTAATTTTGTAAGTAGTCGAGTAGAGTTAAATGTTTGAAATGAATTAAACGATGAATTTGAGTAAGGAAGTGTTACGAAATTAGAGATAAAGTCAGGAAAGACCGAATGGCGTACTGTGTTGTTTTTTTGCCTGTTTCAGGATAGACACACGAGGACGTGTGCTATGCAGGATGGCCGTGTCGGGGACAGCAGCGATAGTTCAAGAAATCCTAGATCGTCAATTGACTACTGTAGTACTAAGTAGATTTAAAATGGCGCGAACGCCGTGTGACGTAACGACCGGTTGCGTTGCACGTGGGCGGGCTCGTTGGACAAGAGTGTCGATTCTCTTTCTGACTGTCGTGGCGACAACACTTGTCTTACGATTCTGTCAGTTCGTCTGCCAGTAGTTAAAGTTGCTACTTGATAATTGTAATTCTGTTGATTAATAATGAAAAGAATCATATTGTGTAACGTAATTGTCTATTTGCTCTCTTGAGTATCTACGCCATAATATTGTAACAACTATTGTAATGCCTGATGATTGAAAAGAGAACCTGGTGAGTTTCTTCGGCCCTTCTTCTCACCAGAATGTCATTACCGAAGCGGCCAAAAGAATCAGACGAATAAATGATTTGATCTGACATGAATCCACTTCTTTAACCAACATACCTCAACGGCCAGGATTGTGCAGCTAACCCATCCTGACCTGACAGTCAGTCATCACCGTGAAAATCCGACAAAATAAATATAAATATACATATAAATATATATATAATATAATATGTATAAATATTATATGTTAAATGAATACATTCCCTGATTTCGTTGGTAGTTTGTGAGAACTGAGTGAGCACACGTTAAAGGTTATATCTTTTGATTTATCTTTTTACAAATACAGAGATCTAGTTTTACAATTGTTTTAGAACTTTTACTAAATGAACAGGATGTTTTTTTTTATTTCAGAAGGGTGCTCACTCAATCCACACGCACACCGATTAACTTGTGTAAGTCGTCAGAGTCCGCTGGGTCTAGGAGACCGATATTGGTAGCGTACTTTGGAGGAGATTTCTGGAAGTATCTTCCGAATGATGATCATCATTCAAAATTAAGCAGCGGCCGTTAACCGTCCCTAGTTTCACTTGCCATCAATCATCTATTCTGATGTTATGCGAAAGTAGTACAGAGCAGTGGCGTGGCGTCAAATATATTCTTAGTAAAGCCGGAGCAGATTTGGATTACTTTTTATTCAGGAGCAGTAGATACTCCGGCCATATGCTTTAAAAAATAGGCAAGCCGTTGGGAATCGGGTTCTATGGACGTCACGCCACTGATACAGAGTACAGCTAAAAATAATGAAATGACTTATGGCCTGGTGCGTACCTTTGTTGACAATTTATCGTCGGTTAATCAAAGTACAATACACTAATCACATGTACACTGTCTGTATCTATTAATATCAGCAGTCCGACTACGACAGACTACTTAAAAGGAGAAGCAAAGAAAAGCTGGCAAAAGTGTTAGAATTTCCTTTTTTCTTTTACATGAATTTCGATATGTTATTAAGATGAAGAACTAATATCACAACACAACATATCGCGGTTGCTTCTCTGACTAGAATACATCTGCTCGAGACCTCAGACGACACAAGTTGCTAAAAAGGCACCACAGCACTCACAACCACACATTTATAGCTACATAACTTGCAGCAATCAGAATTACTGCACATTATGTAGCAACAAATTGTCGCCGTCGCCGAGTGAGGCATCTGCGCCCGTCTGCGGTCTCGGTTGAAGTGTGGCTAAATTTAATTAACTGAAATAGCTGCTTAATAACACTTCGCCACAACAGTTACTCGAGTCAGATGCTTCATGCTGTACTGGTGATGTTGACCTCGGAACGAGCTTAAATTCCTATGAACCATTCCTAGTACTACGTATTAAGTTTAGATTCTTGGATCCTGGGTCCTAAACGCTTGATTTCATTTTTGATCCTTCACATAAAATTGTAAGGAAAGCGGCGAAGACGATATGCTCTAATTCCTAGTAATCTCGATATTAACAAATACATTCGTCTTCGTAATTAACAAATTAAGAAATTATTTTATTACCAAAACCATCTCAAGGAAATGACAACTACATAATAGAAATATTTTTTTTTAGTTTACCAAAAGGGTAAGTTTTCCTGAAGACAAAAATGTACATCCTGTACATCACGGTGGCAGTCAATTGATCACTTAACACCTTTCCTGTCCCAGTGCCCCCAATGTGGAGTCATGAAGGTTTTTTCAGGTCAGTCCGTGCTTCCACTATGGGGTCACTTCCCCAGACTGATTGCGCAGTTGGGACTTGTGACATTGTCCGATAGTTTTGTATGGGGACAGTGAACGTGTAAGCCTCACTCAACCTTATACGAATTTTGTAATTTATTATTATTGAAGCAAAATTTGATGAATTATATGCCTCAGGTAGGACTCGAACCTGCAGCTCCACTGCTCTCCGGGCCAACACGGGCGCAAGGTCCTTAAAATAAACGACGTAGCCTCGCTAACAGATAACTGAAGCACCTCTAGTGGGCCGGTCGCTTTGTACTTACGAGCCGCAGACGCACATCAACAAGTTTTTTCCTGCTACGAGCAGCACGCACACAATGACCTTTTTTTTTTTTTTTGACGGTGGGAAAATGCATTACGCATACCCCCCCGGGGCCTAGGGAGGCCCACGCACACAATGACCTGACCAACAAGTGTTAAGCAACCCGGCCCACTAGAGGTTCAGTTATTTGTTAGTAACGCTACGTACGGCTATTTATTTTAAGGACCTGCATGGCACGGTCGCACTTGCCAATTAGTGACAGCGATACCACCGCCCCGAAATCTTAATAAATTTTGTCGGTCGGAACTTTTACTGAAGCATAATATAGGTTACATATTATGCTTCAGTAAAACCTAGTCAATTAAGCGTTTTTTCAACAGTGTAAACCACTAAGATCATTACGTCACATCCGGACCAGGTAAGGCTAACAGGGTGCACGTACGGGTAATCCTACTTGGCATCGTAACCTCACTTCCGCCGCCAATTAAAATAACCTGTTCCAGAAAATATTTGTACTCGAAGTGACTCATAGTCTCAAAACAGAACTCAATTTGTATAAATAACTATTATTACTTAGTTCTTCTGGACACGGCGCGCATCGTCAGGAGGTTCCTCTCTCTGCGGCCCTAACCACCGGTAGCCTGGGCCCCGCCCCGCTGCCGGCGGCACCCTAGGTTAGGTTTTTTATAATGTGTTTATATTTTGTAATTTCATTTTGTATTTTACTTTTTATATATATATTGTAAAAAGCCTAATCTAAGAAAATAAAGATATACCTGAATAATAATAATAATTTCATTTTGTATGTTACTTTTTATATATATATTGTAAAAACCCTAACCTAAGCGAATAAAGATATACAGAAAATAATAATCAGGTAAACTACAGTAGTGCGCATTAACAAAATTATGAACAACCCATACCAAATACTACCTTCTTAACCTTATGGAAGCCATCAAAGTACGTCTTAGGATGAATCTAATTATGAATATCGATCTTCCTAATTTTGTTAATTTTTCGCCATATATAAGAGAAGCTCGGGCAGCCAACGTCGAGTAGTCTCCCCATCCTCCTCGGGTTTGGTCATCTAAAAAGACTGGAGTAGTTCGTGCAGCGATTTTCTTCAGTATTTTAGTGATAACCATCCTGTAAGGACCATCCCATCACTTGGAACTACTCAGGTAAGTCAATTCTTAGTAAACCTTTAACTAATATATACTGCCGTGGCAGCAATTCCCAAAAATACTAAGAATTTCAAGAACTCGGGTTCATTTCAGTCTGATTTCTAGTTTCATCCTTGCTCTGGAATTCAGATATTTATGAAGTTTGAGTAATTATCTTGAATTTTTAGCCTTAACTAGGGCTGAACGAATTTATACCAAATAAAAACCAGTGTAAAGGAAAATAATTATTATTGTAAGCCTATACAATATTTTATTTATTTATTTAGAAACAAACGGTAATTTACAGATACATGGACATACATAGATAAATACTTAAAATTATTACAAAATCCAGACCTACAGTTCCCTTAATTGATTAAAATTATGTTTCAGAGGTTCATGTATATGTCATCTGAGTAATGGAGTTTTTATAATGTTCCAGGTCTAACACAGAGATGTCACTCTCAAGCTTAGATGTGGGACCGGGAGTGGCCGCGCTCCAGGCATGGGGTGCGCAGGCGGCGGCATACGGCTCCAACATGACGGTGGTCGACAAAGTCACACCCGACATGCTACACATGGTCGACCCCCACTGGTATGAATCCACAATAATCGTTGTAAATGTCTAATCAACACCTCTAGCACTACTAAACCGCGCAACTTCTCGTGCGACAATTCGTCGTCGGGTCGTCCTAAAAAAAAGATGTCAATCTTGTTCCTCTGTGTTAAGAAATTTACCATACAATTTATATCGTTAACTTCCGTTACACAAAGGAAAACTTAACACTTGGTTAAATAAAGCCCTAACTACCGGCATCTTTTTTGAGATCGACCCAAATACCCCCTAATACTAATACGTATAGGTAACACCCCTGGTGTTGCAGATATCCATGGGCGACGTTGACTGCTTTCCATCAGGCAGCTAGACTACTCGTTTGCCACTTATAACATAAAAAAATACCGCTTAACCTTGAATATTGTGCGAAAGTGATAAAGCGACAAGTGAAGTTGTGGCCAGGTTGTGCTAGCCCGATGGATACTTTAGAAGTAACATTAACATCTAGGGCGAATCAGAATTTCTTTAGTTTCCGAATTAGCCTTAAGTTGATTTTCAGTCTTCATTTTGCCAAGTTTCCTACAAACAAATACAAATGCAACAATTTCAGGTATCAATTTCCTCCAATGAACCCGCTGTGGCATGGATTGCTGGGTTTCGTTATCGGTTGTCTTGGTTTCATCTCAATGACTGGCAATGGAATGGTCATCTACATTTTCACAACCACTAAGGTAAGTAGGTATGACTCATGATAGTGAACTTGTTAAATTATTCAGAGATTTTCCTACTAAAGAAGCCTACGAATTGTCGATTTATTAAACTGGATTTTTCAATAAGTATAATGTTTTTTCCAGAACTTGAAAACTCCATCAAACTTACTAGTGGTTAACTTGGCGTTCTCCGACTTCTTTATGATGTGTTGCATGTCCCCGGCTATGGTTATAAACTGCTACCACGAAACTTGGGTATTCGGTGAGTTACAAACTAGAATCATATTTCCCTGTAACAATTTTCGGGGTAAGAAAATCTAACTTGGCGGGGGCACTGCCGTGCTCCCAGATAGAGTGAGACTACGTTAATTTTGCAGAGCAGGCAACACCTCCGTTTAAAAGTCAAATTTCTATGAAAATGTGACTTTTAAATGGAGATCGTCGCACTCTAGATGTATCAGATGTTATCGTGTACTTTTTCCAAATGCTAAACATAAAAAGCTCGAATGTCGTTTAAAGTCTATTCCCACGTTTTTGTCTGTCACTTTCATTTCTCTTATCGTCTATAACGTCACTAATCTTCGTGTCTAGGTCCTCTGGCATGCGAACTCTACGGTTGCGCCGGCTCTCTCTTCGGCTGTGCCTCCATCTGGTCAATGACAATGATCGCCTTCGACCGCTACAACGTCATCGTGCGTGGTATCGCTGCCAAGCCCTTGACCAACAACGGAGCCCTCATGAGGATTGCTTTCATCTGGCTGTTCTCGCTCGCCTGGACTGTTGCACCTTTTTTCGGATGGAACCGGTAAAACATTATAATCATAATTTAAGTACATTATACATTAGTAACAACTACAACCTCATTTTATCGTCACACTTTTTAATGCTTGAGTACGTAACGTTAAATATTAATTGGCGAAATGATAACGATTTAAATTTAAAATCATATTATGGATACGAGTTCATGCTCTTGTCGCGAATGCGAATTATTAAGTTGTTTCTGTACCGATACAATTCTATTTTTGTTTACAGGTACGTGCCAGAAGGCAACATGACCGCCTGCGGTACCGATTACTTAAACAAGGATTGGCTTAGCCGCAGTTACATCGTCGTGTACTCTGTGTTCGTCTATTTCTTGCCTCTCGCTCTTATCGTTTACTCATACTTCTTCATTGTACAGGTAACTTAATAATTGCACATTTCGTTATTATATTTTGCAGAAAGAATATACATTTAAAACTTATGTTGCAGGCTGTGTCTGCGCACGAGAAAGCTATGAGGGAACAAGCCAAAAAGATGAACGTTGCCTCCCTCAGGTCTTCTGAGGCTGCCAACACCAGTGCCGAATGCAAACTTGCCAAGGTGCAGTCTCTTTATCTCTATCTTCTTTATTCTATTTGCACTACTCTCCCTCTAGCATATCTGCCGAATTTTGGTTTACAATGGATTAATTTAAAGACGATTCGTTAGTGATAAGATCGAATGTGGTTTACTACACATACCTTTTTTAATTTTTGTCTCCGTAATTTCTTTTGTAAAGTCTATAATAAAGATACATTTTTGAATTGTTTTTCTTTGTAGGTGGCTCTCATGACCATTTCGCTCTGGTTCATGGCGTGGACGCCGTACCTGGTGATCAACTACGCGGGCATCTTCGAGAACGCCACCATCAGCCCGCTCGCCACCATCTGGGGCTCCCTCTTCGCCAAGGCTAATGCCGTCTACAACCCTATTGTATATGGTATCAGGTAAGTCTTAACTCTCCAGACAGTGTCCACTTATACAGAAAAAGATTAATAAGTTGAAGAAATGCGATTCTGTTTTCACCTTTTTCGTTAGGAATAGTCCCGTTTTTGACGTAAAAAAAATTTAAGTCCTCATTTATTTCTTATCTCATCTTTCGTCGAAATTAATAATGTTATTATGCATCACATATTTCCCACAGACACTATGGTCTTCAAATGTTTCCTTTTGATTTCTCCGCTATCTAAGGGTAGTCTGGAAAATATCAGTATTTATTTAGTGATAGTGCCTGTTGTTTGCTTCTATCTGCTCATAATCTTCTTGTAATTGTTTATCTACTGTACTTTTATTTAGAGATGTGCAATAACATAATCGAATTGTCTTCATTGTTAACAGATCTTGAGATTGCTATGAAACTTCTAACCACTCATATTTTTGCAGCCATCCTAGGTACCGCGCGGCGCTATACAAGCGGTTCCCCTCGCTGTCCTGCCAGGCCTCCTCCGACGAGGCCGTCTCTGTCGCCTCAGACACCACAACGGTCTCCGAGAAGCCAGCTGCTTAAACCTGAGGACTTCAACCTTTTCCATGCAAAAGACGCATAACACACTTTATATTTCAAGTCCAAAGCGGTGTTATGCGCAACCTCTTTTACGGCTAATGGCATTGCAGAAAAATACAGAAAAAAAAACAATTATGCAAAGTGAATGCCATCATGCCGCCCTTGTCCCGAGACTCGTCTTAGATTGTAATGATGGAACTTACGATGACTTGACTGCTCGTCTTAGATTGTAATGATGGAACTTACGATGACTTGACTGCTCGTCTTAGATTGTAATGATGGAACTTACGATGACTTGGCAATGTATTTTGGACTGATCATGCAATATAGACGCAAAGTGGTTGGACCACGTTAAACTTTGTAGTTTCTTTTTATCTTTTCTCTAATTACTTTTTACATTTCCCCAAATTTCTTTCTTTCTTTTCTAAGGTGATATTCACAATCCTATCGAAGTTATTAAGGATAAAATCACTATGTATTTAATTCTCTTACACTTTAATTTATAATAAGGAGCACGTCTAAGATATTTGAGAAATAACCACTTTTTTACTAAAAAAAACCCGACCGCGATGCACTTTGAAACGCCATAAAATCCGCCATTTTGTTTATTTTAACGAACTTCATACCCAGTGACACTCGCACCATCAAGACGAATCTAATGATGTATCATTTATCAAAATCGGATGTGCCGTTGAGTAGTTACGAGCGGACACAGGAACGGACATACATACATACAGGTCAAACACATAACCCTCCTTTGGGCTTCGCTGCAGTCGGGTAAAAATAGGTCGATAAACGCTTCTTACTATGACTTTGGCCCCGCAGTCTAATTGCGTAGTCATAATAATACCTATATCACTGCGTAGGTACTATGGTTTAAATATAATGCATATTGTCATTAAGACGAAACTTGACATGAACGGCTGGCCTTAACTGGCCCTTAAGGTCACACTCACGACTTTATCATTACAAGTTTCTCAATATCGGTGCATATATAGCGATTGCTGATGCATGGATCGATTATAATTATGGAATTATCATAAAATTACGACGAAATGCGTATCTGATTGTGAAGGCACGTAATAAACATATTTCTGTTTTGCCCTTCATGGTTTTTAAACAAAGAGCTATGCATAACATGTGGCTCAATCATTCGTGTTTGAAATACCGTCATAACACTGAGGTTCACAATAATTATATTTTAAAGTTTTCAAATAACCTACGAAGTTTCCAATATAAGTTATCGAAAATGCTTTGACGTAGGCGCCTCTAGCTATATGTTGATAATTTAGTACCAAAACACCTGGCTACGTAGGAGTTTAGTGTACATTTATAGGCATGGTCAATATAACCTTAGGAGAAAAACGTAATAACGGCTATTAAGTCCAATAGCTACATACAGCATCAGTCTCCCGAGGGCCCCACCTGATCAAACCACTTGCATATTCAACGGTCAATCGAAAGTAATATGAATAAATTACCAATGAAAATAGTTAATTAGTAATCTAATCTGTCAATGACATGCCATCCATATTGATGCAAGAAATGAAGAAAATTTATGTTTTTGTACGATTTCACTTTCAGTAGACTTCTAGTAAAGTGACAAAGAGTGGACCTTGGGTTGTTAGGGATTCTTGAGTTAGCTTGAAAATAAACTTTTGATTATATTATGTGCAGTGCATACAAGAGCAACATCATGCATGTATGCATTTTAACAAAATGATGTGTGACACAACATTGCTAATGAAAAATTAATAAAATACATGTCAATTGAATGGTATTAAACCACACTAGTTCTGAACTAAACGAAAACTTCATAAAAACATTAGGACTAGTCTTGAATCGTAGAGAAAATAGCCTAAATCGATGAGCATTTCAAACGTCTACAAGGCCTCTTAACATGCGTGAGCTACTTGTATCCTTCCTTATACCTGTTGCGCTTGCGACTTGCGAACTAAAATACCGTGCGTGGGATATTGGATTTCCATAGTACATACCTCGAACACTTCAGTAAAATAGTCCTAACGATATTAATGGCTTTACGTTGCCTTATTTGCATTTTAGGGCAGTAAATAAACACAATTTTTATCGTAATTCTACGTAACATCTACAGAAAATAGAGGGCAATGAGGAAAGTAACAGGAATCAAATAGTACAATATCAAGTAACAATAGGCTAACAAACATTAACGCCCACAACAGACCCACTGTTCGCCTGTTAGACACCGCTCACTAAACGTAACTGTACTTAAATTAAACAGTTTATTCGGAAAACAACCTCGAAATTGCTAAGGCTTCGGGAATTTGCTGTTGAATGTTTATGACTGAATGTTTTAGCGAATGCCTATTAACACTAAAAAAAATTAAGAAGCGACAGTTGTCGCCTCCTAGCTCATGATTCAATTATGGCAGTAGTTTGGCAAAGTGACCAAATGAATACTAAATGAATTGACCAAAAAAAATACTAAATCAGAAATAAGACTTATTTTCCAATTTAAAAAAATTAACAGGGGTTTAAGTAAGATACAAAGATAGTATGAAATAAAAGTACCTATTAAAATTAATTAGGATGGTACGACTGAGACACATTTTTAGGAAACTCGTAATAGGTACTTACACAAATTATACATTTAATTGTTTCCAAAACGAATGAACCGATTTCTACACTTAAGATTGGCATTCACAATTATCTCAGTCTTCTACACGGGTCTATCTATAACAATTGATAATAGAAAATATTATACAGATAATAAGTTCGTTGTGTGTATTATTGCAATAGTATTAAATTGAATAAAGGTTAATTCTGTAAAACATAATTTAGGATGAGAGTAGAATTATTATTTTTTAGGGTTCCGTACCCAAAGGGTGCCAACGGAACCGTATTACTAAGCCTCCACTGTCCGTCTGTCCGTCTGTCACAAGGCTCTATCTTTTGAATCGTAATAGGTAGAGATTTGAATTTTTCACAGAATGTGTATTTCTATTGCCGCTATAGCAACAAATAATAAAAACAAAATAACAATAGCACTCATTCAGAAATCCTTGTAAATAATTAACTATTTAATAAAGGACTATTTCTGAAAACTCGACGACGTAAATGCATTATCTTGACCAGATAACCTAAGTAAACCGCGGTTATCTGAGGTGATGGATCGAGTAACGAGTTGATTCACTTGGATCAGAGAGTAAAGGTGTTTGGAAAACTACAGTGATGCGTCAAATATAAGCTGGGATTAATAAATGTCATTTAATACGTACTTGATTGGAGACATCTTTCTGATGTGCCCGACTCTTGTCCAAGAGGATTTGAGCGCTAATGAAGCGGGCTGTCCACTGCCTTGACCTTCTGATTGTGATGCATAATGTTGTTATTGCCTTGTTTACATCCAACAGGCCATATTTAATGTTTATCTCTATTCAGTTGTACAAATATAAACAATACCATTGAAAGAAAATGGCGAGGAAAAGGAGGAGGAAAAGAAAAGAATCACGGTGACTTCATCAAAAAACTTGTAGATAATAACAAAATAAACAATGGTGAACGTTAGTCGCATTATAATTAATATGGACTGCTGAAATTGTAGGTGACTGAAGTGAACCATACACAAAAATGGTGTGTATGGTTCAAAATAAAAAAAACAGGAATGTGCGAGTTAAACTCGCGTGGAGAGGGTTCCGTACTTTCAAAACAATACAACACAATTATACTTTATTGCACAGACTTCTTATAGGTTTTCCTGTAATCTATATGTGTAGGACTATTTTTTGTATTTTTTTCAAATTTTTAGGTCCAATACTTTCGGAGATAATAGTAAATTTTTGTCTATGTCTTAAATACAGGGTGACCACTATTTACAACAATCAAAATTCCCTGACTTTTCCCGGTTTTCCAGGCGTTTTTTCAAGTTTTTCCCTGACCATAATCTTAAATGTAATAAGGATAAAATATATAATTAGAATACTTTTTCAATATTTAAACTACGAAGACTTCAACGTTTCGAGTATTATGGTACAAAAGCAACGAATTGAGAAACCTAATTTTTTGAAGTCGGTTAAAAATATAAGTGAAATAAAAATTAACTCGTTGAGTTATAATAACAAATTCGATTGCAACTTGGTAATCTGTCTTTCCAATAACGCAGCTTCTTTGGCAGCTCCTTCCAGAATTCCTTGCCTTTTTGCTTCAAGTTCTCTAACCAATTCTGCAGTTTTTCTTTTTTCTCTTCTGAACTTAAGTTTTCCTTCTTTTATTTTGCTCATCCATGTACAAGGAGTGAGCTATTTTGAGCCGCGTGGATCATTGAATTTTTCGATTTTCTAGTATGTGAAAGAGCTACCTCTGAAACGGCCTGAAATCACTTTTCAGCCTACTGAAAACGCTTCTACGGAAATTAAGTTTGAAGTTTATGCCTATAACACCAGCGCAACACTACCCCCTCCTAAGACATGCTCGTCCCACCATCCAGAGACGCGCTATCCGCATTGTCAACGCGATACTTACTGACGGTTTAGAAACGCTTAGCCTCCGGAGAGACTTTGCATCTCTCTGCGTCTTCTACCGTCTGTATAATGGGGAATGTTCCAAGGAACTGTTTGGGTTGGTGCCTACCGCATCATTCTACCATCGCACCACTCGTCATCGGCAGGCGGTTCATCCCCATTTCCTTGAATCATTACACTCAACAACGCGCCGGTTCTCTAGAACCTTTCTAGCGCGTACAATAAGGATCTGGAATGAACTTCCTGCTAAGATTTTCCCACTGCGCTACAATATGGGTGTCATAGTCCGGGTGTCATCAAATTTCTTCGAGACCACAACGCATTGGCAATGCATCTAGTGTTGCGAATGTCTATAGGCGGCGGTGACCGCTTTCCATCAGGTAGGCCGTCTGCCTGTTTGCCAGTCTATAGCAATAAAAAAAATATATATGGCGAAATTTCTCGAAGGAGTGAAAGAGACAGCGCTATTAGAAAGAGACAGCTATACTGAGAATGTTCGAGAAATATGCGAAAGAATACCAATAGTATAAATTTTTAGTAAGATTCCGGGACTCAAGTCCCGGGAAAAAAATTAGTCATAAGGGAGTCTCCACTTTTCGACTATGTTCTTCGAAGTTTAGGTAAATATACTCTACCTATTCCGATCACTGGTGATATACGACAGGCGCGAAGAGGGCAGCGGGTGACCGTCAAGATGGCGTACACCGTAAAGATATCCAAAATCTGATGCTGACAATAAATAGTACCCAAATAGTACCCACGAAATACCCGAACCCGAAATAAAAATAGTACCCTTAAACTTTTCAAAATACATATAAGGCCTGTTCACGGTGTACACTACCGGCCCGTCAAGCTAGCGTACGCCGCTTGTATCTCTGGAACGGCTTTGTTTCATATGTATTTATACAATATATTCGCAAATCATAGTCTCATTTTTTATTCCCTGACCTTCAATAAATTTCCCTGACAATTCCCTGACTTTTCCATGACTAGTGAAATTCCCTGACATTTCCCGGTTTTCCAGAAAGTGGCCACCCTGTAAATAACTTTAAAACTGTTTATATAAAAATTATAAAAAAAATATATTTGAGATTCTTACAGTGTGCTCTTTTATTTGATATGTCACATAATATATAATTCCTAACTTTTTTAAATTTCTTCTTGACCCCCCAAAAGTGGCCCCCATGTTTAAAATTCATATATTTCCGTTACACGTCCGTTTTTGGTTTATTGATTTTAATATATATGTACCAAATTTCAACTCAATCGGTCCAGTAATTTCGGAGCAGCTTGGCTGTGACAGGCAGACAGACAGACAGACACACGAGTGATCCTGGGTTCCATTTTTTCCTTTTGAGGTAAGGAACCCTAAAAAAGAGGAGAAACAATATATGTCCCGCCCTTTCCCGAAAGTTAAGGCCACTGGAGCCTATTTTTTTGCTGTGAAGTTAATAGATAAGCCCATTATTAGAACCCAACTCTAAGACACGTTTAACCGTACATACATTTATTAGTCAACTACTTAAACAGGAAATCAAAGAAAATAATGGCCGGAAAAACAATACCCGTTTTCACAAACAACGTAATCAACAAAGCTGTATAGACGACATCCCCATAAATCGCCACAGAATATTGTCCGGTAGCTTACTCCAGTTTACGGCGAAGTTACAATCGCCCGCGCCGTTATAAATATCTTGCGTGCGTAAGCGCAGGGGCCGGCTGCCATGATTTACCGTGCCAATAAAAGCCTCGGGTCCTAGTGTGAAGATCTGCATAATAAATGAGCTATTGTAAAATGAGCAGTTGCACTGAGATTTTGCGTTATGGAGGTAATTTGTCTTAATGTGTTTTCATTGGGTTTGCTAAATATATCTGCAGTCAAAACAAAAATTATAAAAAATATCATTTAAATTTAAAACTAAGAAGGCCTAAGAAAGCGGGAAAGAAAGAGGGAACAGCTTCCATGATTGAAGGCAAGGAAAAAGGATGCTTGGATATTGCTTAACTGATAGTAACCTATATATACATACCAGTGGCGTGGCGTGAAAGATGTGCTTGGGCAAGCATGTGCAGATTTGGCGTACATTTTCCTTAAGAGCTTTAGAATAAAGTTATGAAATGCCTGATGTTAGGCAAGCCGGTAGGAATCGAGTTCTTTGAACGCCACGCTACTAATACATACTTAAATAGATAGTAGATTCTAGTAATCGAAACCCTATTCCGAAACTATAACTATCTAGTTTCCTGTGTCACATTGAACTACTATTCAGGACCCACATTTCCTCAATAGCATTGGCAATAAACTTGCTATTGTGTTCCTATTTCGCCCGGGATCTTGTCAGTTTGCAAATGTCTCTAGAATAGGGGTCTCCAAACTCCGACCCGCGGGCCAGATCCGGCCCGCAAGCCAGTCCAATCCGGCCCGTGGAAGAGCCCATGATCAAAAAGGCGCTAACGGCCGAGAGAAAAGATTAACGCCGTGGTCGACCATGTCATGTGGACCGCGCAAAATTTTCAAAGGTGCGGGCCACACTGCACCTTTTGCTAAAAAAATTTGGAGACCCCTGCTCTAGAATCAAGATAGGATCTTGTCAGCTTGCAAATGGCCCTACAATCAAGATGGGTTACTGAGTCCGACCGCAAGGGAACGCATTGTCCCTGCAAATCACAGACCACTACTCACGCCTCAATTAAGGCCACGGTGGCAGTTATTGAGGAAGCCGGATAATATACTGCCACGGCTCGTATCTCAATCAATTGTGAAGATAGAAACACGACCTTATTTCAGGGAATTATATGTTAATTTTCAAGTGAATGCAATAGTAACACGAGAATAAACGCTGATATAGGAATTATCAGGCATAAAATGCAGCATTCAGTCGTATATTGCTTATTAGTATTTGTACTATCGGTAGGAGTATCTTATAGAAATCCTTTTTACAAGTTTTTATTTAGATTGCTTCATTTATGTCTTTGCAGTTCCAATCTTGTTTAGATATCGATTCAACCCATTTCCTCTGTCAGTAGACGATAATGGGGCATTAAAAAGAGTAACTATTTCATTTATTAAAAACGCAAATTGGTATAATGCCATGGTAGAGTATACCATGTACTTACGTACAGTCAGCATCAAGTAGCCTGTAACATTCAAAGCGCCAGATATATCGTCATACAACTTGGCTTTAGTAATAAGATGCGTTGCGACTTGGGATATACATGGCCCTTTGGATGTTACTGATTTTTTGATGCAGATTTTACGTTAAGTTTGGTACCAGCTATCGAAAGTTTTTTGTAGCACAAATTATTTGGAACAGCAGTATCCTTGTTGCCAGTTAATACTCCCAGTTACTATCTAGCTCTACTGCATATTTTCATCTGAGCACTAGGAAATAAATATATTGGTATTCGTATTGACCTCAATATTGTATAGATGCCGGCCATTGAAACGTGCATCGATCTTTCACCCCGCCATTCAATAAGTTTTATTGTATCGACTCGTATTGATATAGAATTATCACGCCATCTAATTCCCGCCGAGTACACGGTCACCGAAGTCCTAGATCTGTCGGGTTAGCGGTGCGCTCTATTTATACCGGCGCCCGCGCTGCCACAATACACCCAGTAGTCTAACTTCGGCAGTTTAGGAAAATTACGTACCCAGCACTCGTACACGGTCGGCGTGGCACCATCAATCCCTCCCTACTAACGACCCATAATATTAAAGTGTCCCCTCCATTTAACATTAAATTTGTTGGTTCGAATTTATTGTTTATCCGATTTATTAATCCGCATAATTTTCTAGGTAAAACGAATATCATCTCGGAAGGTATTTTAATTAAGTCAATTAAAATAAAAGAAAATAGGTAAGACTTGATTCCTTTTATAATTTTTTTAAATGTAAATCGTAAACTAACTATATTTCTATCTTTAACCAACATATTGTATTGTGTAAATGAATGATGAAAAATTATTATGATTATGAGTTTTTGGACAAATAAAATTGTGCCAAAACTCCGAAACAAGGGGAACTCGTTCTATCTATATATATCCTTAAAAGCCGGGATAAACGGGCTGAACTACTCGTATGTACATCCATGTCGCGAGATGTACCTTTCTTTGTAGTTAAACTACTGGGTTATACCGGCGCCCGCGCAGGATGCGGTTTATCGTCGTGTTACAACACTGTCGGCCATCTCTGCAGTCGCGGGCAGCTTCCGTGGAAATGCCAGGAAATAAAACCGTTGAGTGATAGATTAAATGAGACGGATAAAGAGATACTTAGGCTGATTCTCCAGAGCTGCCCTAAGTGGTAAATAAGTTTCTACTTTCAAGATGCACCTTTTTGCCTAAAATTGGTGTGAATAATGTAACCCTAGGTAAAAAATTTGCTAGCTACGCATCGACATTGGCTATGTTCTCCAGATTTAGTACATCATCATCATCATTCATAATATCAACCTTGATACGTCCAATGCTGAACATAGGTCTCTCCCAAAGACTTCCACAACACAACGAACGATCGCACGTCTCCCGTCTCCATTGACTTCCGGTGACCTTACGACCTCACGTCTCCTGTCTCCATCGACTTCCGGCGACCCTAACCGAAGGTCGTCAGACCAGATTGTGCGTCTTCCGATTCGTGCTCTCCGCAGAACCTTTACCCCCCAGCGGCCATCGGTTCTGCGAGCTATATGCTCAGCCCATTGCCACTTTAACTTACTAACTCTAGCAGTTATGTTGGTTACCTTGGATTTAGTACATTCTACCTCAAAAGTAACTTGACAATGTAGCAGGCCGTAATACTAATTTTGTCCAGCTACCTTGAGGACGACTGTACAATGACAATTTGAAGTATACTCCGATTTTGAGAAAGAAAGACAAATTCCATCATTTGGACTTAAGGAGAGTTTAATAATATCGACATAATTAGTCTCTTATGGAGATGTAAACCCACCAGGCACCTGGCTAGTTTCACAATAACAGTACAAGATCTTATTAATAATACTCGTAGTTTCCCAGGCAATGCTCTATATGTCGTCGTAACCCCGAGTCATTGGTCCACGATTCCACATTTATTTACCAGTTATGGCGATACTCCGTAGTTAATAATTCTTGGCTATTTATTGCCCACGACTTGAATCACGAGGCATGCAAGGATGGCGCAAGTTAGAAGCTGAAGCGGAGAACCCTTGTTGTGCCAGGGTCAATTTTAGTTTATGGTTAGAAATTATGTATATCAGGATCAGGTGAAGCAATAGATACGAAAATTAATGGCTAAGATTTCAAGCTCATTATCAGGGATCGACTAGGCAGTGCTTGTATACCTGAAGCTCACCAGATCACAATGCATAGGGTCTTTTTAGGTAGATTAGTCACAAATAACACCTCTAATTAGAAAATGTGGCAAGGAAACAAGGCCCTGGTACTGTTTTCGAGTTATTAGAAACGAGTTTAAAACAGGGTTCTCAAAGATCGGCAACGTATAGCTAACATCTCTGGTGTTGGAGATATCCATGGGCGACATTGACTGCTTTCTATCAGGCAGCTCGTCTGCTCGTTTGCCACTAAGAACATAAAAAATATGCCGCTGGGCTAGCAATTTCAATTGGCCACGATTTCGCTTGTGATGCGACACATTAAACAGCTATCTTTCTCATACTGTGTTGAATGGAAAGCGATAGGTCTCGAGCGAAAAAAGTGGCGCGACGCATGCTAAATTACATGGAAAGTTTGGAGAGGGTTTAGAATAGATTCAAGATCGTATTTCTATTAAAGTAGCCAGCAGTATTTGTAGCTCAAGTCGCGATCAGTCTCGCATCGCTTATCGCTTCCCGCTCCTGCCTCGAGCCACGACATACAAGTAAGGAACGCATGACGACCTTGCTCACGTGAAATATGACGCGTGCGCCGGTCACCGTTACGGTTAACGGAATTAAAAGTACTCTAATCATCTAGCCGAGTAAGTCTCGTAAGTTGTGAAGTCTGATGGCCTGAAATAATGCCAATCGGCGGTTGAGTTAGTAGCGGAGATATGGGTCAATTTCAATGTAACGATACCGGTAACTTTATACTGGTTTTAATTGTACGTAATGAGTGATGTATTTCGGAGTATAAAGTACACATATAAATTGAAACTACTTACTTAACTACTTTGTTTTTAGACTATATACATAGTCAAAAACAAATTAATACTATATGCAAACTACAAGCTTTAATATTTTTACTTTCATTCAATAATTTATGTTGAAAATCTGCTGTTAGGATAAATAACCAAAAGATTCACCGATAATACTACAAAGATCCCAAAAAACTTTTTCTAAAAACATTACATTGCTATTCCACACAACTAAAAGCTACTGCTACTGGGGATATGCTGCTATGCTACTCTTAGAATCTAGAAATATAAAAAAAAAATGTCAGCCGATTCTATATTTCATCACAATGACAATACAATGAAAACCTCGACAATCATAACTCGGCTACCATAATAGTGCGATTAGTTTCATTTAGCCTGATTATTAACAATAAATTAATAATCAACTGCCTCATTTGCCTTTATAATTCTCCATTCGTATTCAGGCCAAGCTTATTAGTAGCTCAGATCAGGTATCCTATTGGTCTGCTGGAAACATAATATCTTGTGCCGTTTTGAAATAATATTGTGTATAACAATGAAATTTTGTTGATGATGCTACGGATATGTATGAATGGATCTCGATAGAGTAAATTGGTGTAAATGCTGTAATTCACACGTTTCCGGCATATGTAAGCAGAATAAGTCTAAAAATTGATACTCCAAGTAATTTGCAGTGGGAATTGCCATTCATTGTGTGAAATATCCCCATTTCCATAAGAAAATTAGGTTTAAGATTAAGCGTCGCCTGGGTGTCAGCCGCCCGCAGCGGATTTTTGCCGCCCTCTTATGTATTAAATTGATAAAAAAAAGTTCAAGCCCTGAATTTTGCCGCCTAGGGCACTTGTCCCTAGTGCCCCTAGTATTTGCCTCCACCAAAAAGTACCGCCCGGGGCGGGGCGCACCCCCTACTGTGAGTACCTATCAAATTATAAAAAACTTATGTCGCTAAAACCAAAAAGATGCCCTCAGCCCGCAGATGTCAATATCTTTGGCAAGCTGAAGCAGATTCGCCTTAAGGTGGAATCAGACGGTTCACTCGAATGAATAGTCACTCTCACTCGAGTACCTTTCATTTTTCTTTCATAATTTGTTTCACTTCGTGTTCAGACATATCACTTTGAGTGAAAGATGCAGAATATAACACGAAAATGAACAAAAATGAACCGTCTAATTCCACCTTAACATTTTCTTTAAGATCAGACAGTCTTTTACGATGGAACATAAACAAAAATATTATAGTATAGTAAAGACTCGATCGCACAGGGGTCTCATCACAGCGCCCAAAGCGTTAATTGAACTCAATCTGATTGAATACAACCAGTTAAAGCCAACAGTTAATCACTCATCAATAACCATCGATTACGTAAAAACCGGTACTTACAACCGCAGCCCGTAATGTAGGTAACCGCTATCGGCAACTTATATAGGCGACTTGAGTTCAGAGACAAGATAATTATTACGTAAAAATAGCCTAATGTAACACACTTAAGTCTACAGTTTGGCAGAATTAAACGACGTAAACCATTGTTGTTTGACTAATTATAGTTTACGTATAAGTACATGAAAAACTGTAAAAGCATTTCACGACTTTTTGAACCGACCTTTTTGTAGGTAATTGTACCTACTGTAATGTCTATGTACTTATGGTTTGGCCTTACTCATATGGAAAGAAAATTACATATCCATTCCTGTAAATTAAGGACATATGGCAGTTTTTTTGCTCTACAATGCTTACTTAGGTAGAGTATTCCCGTTATAGTTTTGCTCTTTGACAAAATTACCTTTAATTTCCAAGAAAAGGGAGAAGAAATTAGATATTTATTCTGTGTACGTGTAGATATATAATCTGTGTATCTATATATAGTTACATCTAATATAATATTTGTACAGTTCGGAACTTATGTCCATGGAATAAGATACAAGATCGTGCACAACTTTTTTGACCACACCATCTGTGATGAGGTTATTTATTAAAAAACAAAATAGTTAATATTGTACTTTTGTACAATATTATATTGTATTGTACATTGTGTTGTACACATTCAGCTGTCTTAATGTTTGAAGCTGACTACTTGTCAATGGCTAAAAATAAGTAATCAAATTCTGACACGATATTACACAATTGAACTCTCCAGTAATTAATCAGTAATCAAAGAGCATTGAAGCATAGGTTACGTTACCGGCACTTCAACCATGGCATGGCCACTCCGCCCGTAATTATGATAACCGCAGTAACGGTAAGTAACTAAGGTTTGTCGGTTCATTGTCACAGTTACCTTGTTTTAGGAAAATTGCTAAATAGACAAACGTAGGGTTCCGTGGTACTCGTGGTAGTAGGTTCATTGTTGTTGTTGTGATAAAAATAATCAACAATCATTTCTTGGCAATAGTACCTACCTAGCAGAAGCACGAAATAAGCAGGCCCTATACAATATTTAATTGTTTTACTGTTATGATTGGTTTCTACACGAACTTATACATTGTTATTTTGTATTCGACAGGTCTACGTTGAGTTCTGTTTATTTTAATCCCTCAGATATCATTAGTACATTGTGTATCTAGGGCGGTAAGTAAGGAAGTACAAACGAGTGTTTGTTATAAGCCTCAGGTGAAACCGAGGGCTTTAATAACACGAGTTTGTAATTCCTTTACCTCCCGTGGCACACACAATGTTTTTCATCACACTTGTGAGGAAATCTTAATAATATAACCTTACTAATCGCCCCAGTATGACAAGAAAATATTAAAACAGACAGGTGACATTAGTGACATATAACCATAGCGGTAAAGACCTAACACGGCCATTTTAGTTGATTTTATAGTTTCAAAATACTGAAATACACTATTTAACCATTTAATTAATGTTACCGAAATATGTGTTTACACGTATTTGCAATAACAGTTATCTTTAAATAAATATTTCAGTGATAAAAGTTAAAAAAGTAAGTTGGCGTTTCCTTTGAACATGACAAATAAGAGTAAAATAGAACCAGCGTTACAAATTTAAAAAGAAAACCAGTACGTCCTAGGGCGCAATAGGTCATTTACGGCCCGCAGAACCTACGTTTAATGACACCATTTTCGAGCAAGTGTGATGAAAAATAATAAACTGCACAAATCATTCAAGTCTGTATAGAGTCTAAAATGTTTTGGAAATGGAACCCATTTATTCTGAAAGAACTTTGTTAAACAGCTAATTAAGTTGGTGGACGTTCGCTAATGAATCTAATGAGTGGGTGTTTTGCCGTTAAATTTTAAGTATTGAAGTATTTTAAAGTTCCTACTTTCCATACAAAATAGAAGATTGACCCGGGCGCCCACGCATTGCAAATATTTTAAATAAATATGATCTTAAAATATTGATGTTCCTGATATAGTGGCCAAACAAGATCAAATCCAATCAGCTAAGATGGGGTCAAATGTACGTGTAGATGGACACAGTGTGAACAAAATTCGTATTCGCTAAATTAAGTTCGTAGAGTCTGTGCGGAAAGAGAATAGGATTAATTTTGGGGGGCGCTGTAATGCTTTTCTACCGTATGTGCCGTATTTTCTGTTCTGTGGCCATACTGGTTAGGTTAGTTCCGTTTTTCGCCACGCCTATTCTCTTTCCACACAGACTATATATATGGTGTAATCCTGGTCAGTCCAATGTTGTTTTGGAAGAAAACAAGAGGGACGATACGATACGAACTTCGAATTTTGAGATTAGAAGTAGCTCCGCTCTGTATTTTCCCTTGACTATCTTTAGTTTTATATTTTTGGTTCGTGTCATTTATCCTAAATTAATGTCGATAATATGTTCAATAAAACTTTAAACTCTTTAAAGCACGCACGCTGTTGCATTAGACGGTTGTTACAGATTTTATAATCCTATATAATTTAAGATCGTAAGCAAATACTCATAATATGTAATAACTATATTATTTACTAGTAATAATAGTAGTGATGTATGCCAATGACAGGTCAATGACAGGTATATCAAAGTGTACGCATGTAAAACACTATTACAATGAGCAGAACTGCATGAGAAATATGCAAAACAGCATGTAGCTGTATAGTGGATGTAAAGCGTAGAACATCTAGGTACATCCAAGGACCTTAAAATAAATAGCCGGACGGAGCCTCGCTAACAAAGAACTGAAGCATGTCTAATAAGCCGGCTACCTATGTGTGCGTGCTGCTCGCAATAGGAAAAAACTAGTTGATGTGTGCGTGCGGCTCATATGTACAAGCAGCCGGCTTATTAAAAATGGCTTCAGTTCTTTGTTGGCGAGGCTCCGTCCGGCTTTTTATTTTAAGGTCTCGGGCACAACAACATCATATTGTTAAAAACAAAACGGCTTATTAGACATGCTTCAGTTCTTTGTTAGCGAGGCTCCGTCCGGCTATTTATTTTAAGGTCCTTGTTTAAAAATGTGTCGTATCCGGCTGTTTTCCTCTACAGCTCGCATTTCTCAACGGATTCTCGTGGAATTTTGTGAGCAGGTTTAACGAGTATATAGGTAGATTTTTTGTCGATTCAGTTTTAGAAAAGTATTCAAAATAGTGGAATAATGGGGATTTACAGACTCACTGGCGAGGTCTACAGCTCACACTAGAACGACTACTCGACTAGTATTAATCTAGGTTCATTATGAAATCTATATTTTAGTGCATGTATGTTTCACTTTTTCATACGTGTAAAAATCAAGATAAACAGTGTATAATCTTCTTTTAACCCATTAACGAACATCTAGTATAATAGTCACTCTTAAGGATCAGCAATTTCGAAATCTACATCACGTTCAATTTATCTATGCTATTTTTTAAAACATAGGTACGTGACATTCAGATGACGTGTAGAAGTAGTGTTCTTGAAATAGTCAAACCGAGAAAGGGAAATAAATATTTATTGTAAACCTAAAGTTTTTGATTTGCACACACCCTACACCAAAGACTACAATATTATACTAGGTTATAGACAGGCAACTCGGCCAAATTTCTAATCATCGTACTTGTGCTGCCATCTATCCTTCATTACACGTCAACAAATCTACACACACATATACACCCACACCCACACACATACATACACGCATACACACATATATATAGCTACGTATATATAGGTAATTATAGTTTGGCATGGTATGACACATCTTAGAAGTTACGTTGAAATAAGTTTCTAATTACAATCACCAAGTTTAAATAAAATGCGCCCAATAAAGCAAATTAATTTAAATTTAGTGACCTCAACTAAAAACTTATTTCTACGTAACTTCTAAAACGTGCCACACTGCATAGTTTGAAAGAGGATTACTAAAGAGCAGTGTAAATAAAAACACCAGTTTCCATTTTTTAGTTTTACTTATACCTACTTATTTCAAAGGTGAATTTATCTTCGCATTCGTTTTTAAATTGACAAGAAAATGTACTTATCATCTTTCCCTTAAAAGTCAGATCCACAACTGTGCTTCGATATTTTAAATTTTTCTGGATTGCTAGCAGGATTCCGAAATCTATGCAATTGGATCCCTGAAAAAGAAAAAGTATTAAAGATGATATCAACGCCGAAATACGCAAACCTATTTAGTACCACGAAACATTTATTATAGAATTGGTAAAAGGTTCACTTTGTTGGATATTCATAGGCGATTTCAATTCCGTGATTACCGTGTCTAAATTATAGTAGACCAGTAAGCTTATGATGCTACGTTTTGTCACGCGATAAATAAATGATAAAGCATCCGTCACGTTCTAACTAATAGTGTGCGAGAGTGACGGATGTTTTATCAGTGATAAACTATCACTTATTTATCGCGTGACAAAACGTAGCATCATAAGCTTACAGCTTTGATAAAAACCCATAACATTATAATTACCTTCTCCGTCACGAACTTTGCGGCCGGGTAGTCAGAAAATTCTGACCGACATTTTGTTTAAAACAAAACTTAACACAGCAAAAGGGTAACAGCACATACAACGGGGGAATTAATGCTCAACTCGACGTTGAAATGAAATAAATAATGGAAAATACTGCACTCGATAAAATTCCCGACATTTTTTATTTGATTGATGTCAAGCAGCACCGATTTCTTTTTTTTGGGAATGTTATGGCCAACCAGCACCGCCTTGACAGACTATTGTTGCCATGTAACAAACAATAAATAATATCATGAGTGGTTAATTTTAATCAATTGAAATTTAAATTAAAATATATTTTTAGATTCACACGATTTTTATATGTATTATCTGGTATATATCATGTTTATTTAATTACATTCACATCATTACGTATGTTAAAAGAAGGCCAAGTGGTACGTGTAATGTAAGGTAGATGGCAATCAAAGCAAAGCGGTTCACTTTTTTTCTATTGAGTTACCGGGGCATGCCCTACACTTCTAAGGAACGCGAAATCTTCATTCATACAATTGGACTCAAAATATTAGAAAAATGGTAGGAGCACTGACTCAAAATTGGCTTGTATTTATTTACAACCATAGGATAGACCATACGTTCCCGAACTTTTTGACTTGACGCCCACTTAGGCATAGTAAAAATGTATCAGCGCCCCCCACGACAAAAAAATCGACAAATGGAGGCTGAAGCAGCTAGCAGCTTGGAGAGGCCCCTGGCAGCGTGATCGATTGCAGAGCCTACATTGGTAACGATGTTTCTGTCGATACGTGTTGTTTTGTTTGAGTACGCAAATTAAATCATGTGAGCAAGAACGAAAAATACTGTAGTTGATATTGTGATTTATGTTTTTATTTTCAAAAGCGATAGCGCTTCCTGGTTAGCATCAACGCCCCCCAATTTCTTTCAAGGCCCCTACCGCCCCTGGGAATCCTCAGCGCCCACTGGGGGGCGATACGGACAAGGACCACTTTGGGAACCTATGGAATAGACGATAACATTTTTGACTTTCATGATTTTGGACTAAATTACCTATCATAATTGGTTTATACGACCTTTTGAAATGCCCCTATTTTGGTATGTAATCGGCTGGCGGCTCTGGCCATGCCTCTAGTTTGGGGAAACCAATTGAACCAGGAAGCAAACCCTTTTGACTGACAACTTGAGGTTTTGGACTAAACCTAACCAGTTGATTCGGTACAGCGAGCCAGGGAAGTGGTTTCTTTTCTCATCTTACGGTGTAAGTATGAACATTGTAGATACAGTAACATTGGTACTGGTAGTCCAGGGCAGTGTCAGGACGCCTTTTGACTTTGACAGAGCTATCCTTACCTCTGTAGATCCGCGCTAAAGGTCGGCGGCGCACCGTTAGAGGCGGGTATTTGGGTCGACGCACGCGCCGGTACAGTATGCCACGCGACGCCAGGCATAAGCGCAAGCGGGAGCTAGAGCGGACGCGCAAGCGTTTTTAAAAACCTGTATTAGTATTGTTTTGCGAGTTTTCAAAAAATCTGACAGTTCATACAATTTAACGTAGTCACAATCACAAGCATACTCATCAACTAAAACTGTGGAGTATAATCATGTCTTTACTAATGTGTAGAGGGTTAGATTGGCCAAACGGGAATACTTTACGGGCTAATTATCAAAATATAAAACAAAATGAGAGTACCATTTTATTAAATATCTTCTAGTAGGTAAATGTTATTCTACTTTGGCTAAATTTAATTCATTTATACCTAATGTCTGTAGACTAACATCATATAATGTTGCAGTCTAGTGTTTAACTAGTTTAGTAACATTTCATATGCATTTTATGCTCGTAGTATATTCGTAGAAAAAACATACTTCTGTCCCTTAGACCACACGGCACCAACAGTAATCTAGGATGTTATGCGTTATGTGTGCGCCAGCGATTGTGACGGTATGTGAATTATTCCATAATACAACTTACGGAATGGACGTTTATTTATTTTTAAACTACTACTGACGTTAAAGTGGTTCCTCAATCGTGTTATATATTATAACTTTAACAAAAAAGGTATTTATTTACCTTAAGCAATTTACCGGCATCAGTAGAAATGGAATATTAAATTCAGAAGGTCTATTGATAACTGCCGTAAAATATTAGTTTTGACTATTGATACTATTCACAACACACTGCATCCGAGATACATTTAGGAAGATTGTGATAACCTAGGTTGTCGATCCGTGCTAGATCAAGAGCACGGATCGACAACCTAGGTTTGGCAACCTAGTTTTATCAGATTAAGAAGGTGATGGCGGTAAATTATCGATAGTCCGTAAGTTTACTGCGAAGCCATTTGTCACCCTTCATTTTAAATGAAGGACAGTATTTCGTCATACGGGTGAAACAGGCAAAAGAAGAAAACAGAAACTTATGTGAGATTACATTAGGTTAAGAGGACAGCAGGATAACCCAGCAATATAGGTAAAGAACGCATCCAAAACGCCTGGAAAAGCTATTGGTCTATGAAGAAGTTACTGAAGCGCGACCTTCTTCCGTTAAACCATACTATACTACTGAGACTACTATATATTGCCTATTCTAACTTACGCTCAAACCTGGACGCTTACCGAGTTACAGAAGACCAAATTGAAGTTTTGCCAAAGAGCCATGGAGCGTAGCATGATCGGAGTGAAGAGGATCGACAGGATAAGAAACACTACTTTGCGCTCCAAAACAAATTGTCGAGATTGGTTCGAAAACCTCCAGGCTTAAATAGGACTGGCCTGGTTATGTATGCCGTATGCATCTACAAAGGCTAAGACAGCCACAAAAGTGGATTCCACAAGACGGACGAGGACACCGTGGTCGGCCCAGGAGGAGACGGCGTATATCTCGACTCTCGATTTAGACGTATATCTCGACAACTGGCCACAGGCCGCATTGGAAGTCTAGGGGGTGGGACACTACACCGGCTATTAAATAAAAGATAAACAACAATATAATAAAGAAAGATTTCTGCCACTGACTTATATATAAAGACCCGATCAAAGGGCTGGACTAATGGTGTAACCAGCGCGTTGGCATGGGATGAACTGAGAAATCGGTTTATTCCCGTTCCTTTTTAACCCTTGTATCGCAATAGGCATTTTACGACGATCGAGTGCTAACCGCACGCTGCGCATCCCGTCAATGACTGACGATGCGTTGGACTCTAAAACTGTTTTTAGGGCCAGCGCATTGATACGGCGCCCGTCAATATATACGTCAATTAAAAGGCGGTTGTCAAATTAATTGCGTACAAAAAGCGATTTGTAGGATCATTAGAAAAGATATAAATACAAGAGTATAATCGCAGGTTGTATATCAATAATTATGACTGCTATACGAAACGCACACTGCACTTAACTTCTTAATGAGTAGTCGGTTTATAGCTTTACGAGCGAGCATTCCCGTGTTCTATGAAGCGGGAAGCGGTTTTGTTGAATATTAGATTAATTGAGCAATATGGCGGATCATTTTTCTAAACCTAAGAAATCGTTTAACGATGGGTGCGCATTTGGTGCTCTATAGGGTGCAAATGACGAAAAAAACATTTAAAAAAATATTAAATAATGGGAAGTGCTACAACGCTATCGAAAAATAAAAAATAAACCGGTGAAGTGCGAGTTGGACTCGCGCACCGAGGGTTCCGTACAAACTCATAAGTAGATACATGAATAGTTCAAGAAAAACTGTATGGCGATTAATTTAGTAGGAGCAAATAAGTATGTGTTACAATTATTGCAAATTTTTCAAAAACGGTGCAAGTTAGGAAAACCGTTATATTTTTCCTGTAATATTTGGGATGACATTAATAATTGGTAATTATTACAGATTTTTCTATTCAGTAACTTCAAAGATAAATAGGTTGAAGAAAAAAAACGAAAACAGTGTTTTAATATACAACTCAAGCCCTTTCATTTGATACCCCACTCGATATAATAGCTCTACTTTTGATTTTCGACATCCCATTTCGGTCCCCTTTAAAAAAAAAGTAAAAAGGTATAAGATTTTTTTCTGTCCAATAGGCTCAAGTTAGCGGTCTTTAACACTATTCCAAATATCAAGCCGATAGCATCAGTAGATCCTGAGATATCTTGCTGTGACAGACGGACAGACAGACAAGAGTCGCACCATAAGGGTTTCTTTTTTACCATTTTGGTACGGAACCCTAAAAATGAACGATTATCGCACCTGAAGCTATGATGAAAAAAAAATTAAACGCTCAAAATAACAGTTTTATTTCTCAATATTTAAGAAAAAGATACAATGTTCAAATATAAGACACTTGGAAAATGATGATCATGGTAGTTGAAAATAGGGAAAATAAAACTAATGGCATTCATTACATTATGGCATTTGAAATTATTGAATGTAAAATTATGGAACTCCATAATTACGGCCCTTGAAACTTTATGGAAGGCAAGAATCATGATATGTAAAATGATGGAAAATTAAATTACTACAAACGAAATTATGGCAAACATTAGAGACCCCAAAAATACATCAATCTTTGGAGGCGTCTAACTCAGCCATTTTTAATTGTAGAGGAAAGTTTTTCTTATAATAGATGCTTATTTAGACGTGATCTGACATATTTTCTCAAAAAAATTACAGTCCCAAAAAAGGCTCCCCTTTGGTACAGTCTGATCCTCCTAAGTATTGTTTCTAAACTGAGTTACTTCTCAGTGTGCGAGTGTTTAGTGCATGTTGAGTAAGCACTTGATTATTTTTTTTAATCACACTTTACTGATCACAATTTACACACTTGCCCGAAAATGGTTCTGTTACACGTAGGTTTTGCGGGCCGTAAATGACCTATTACGCCCTAGGGCGCCGACAACAATTTAGCGCGAGTTTTCATTTCAATTCGATCTAATTGGGTGTAGCTACGAAAAATGATACAATAGTACTTTACTTACCTTGAGGTAAAACAAAGAATGTCTCAGATCGCAGGTAATCGATGCCCGAGTCGAAGGCAAGGGCGATAAATATGCCATCCGAGGCTTTCTTTATTACCTCCCGTGGTAAGTACAAAGTTTTACGTCTCCCCCAGGCCAAGAGGTGGGATTTTCCGCACGCGTAGCGTGCGGTAATTGGCACTTTATGGCCAGGTGTGACATAAAGTGAATCTATAGTCCTGCCGGCTTCTAACCACACGGATTTAGTCGTATAATTACGTAGAATAAGAAAAATGCGGTAAAACTCACCGATTATTAACAAATCACCATCCAACGTCTGACATCTGTAAAAGAAAATGCGCATTAAACATCAAAATTCGCTTTCTAAATTCGAAATGACCGTTAAAATACACTAACGGACAATGGAATGCCCGGAAATAAAAAAGAAAACGGGAGCGGGTCAGGTCATTCAATCATTCGTTTCGTTCGGTCATCGTTTAGAATGAATGACATTGATCTATCGAAGGGGCAAGGCCGTAACCTGTAGTAGTGGAGTCTTTGGGTTCACTATAATTAGGAAATACATTAGGTAATTTTGGTTATTTTGTGTATGGAAAAGTCGGTGTTAATAGATATCTTGATTTCATTTCTAGATTCGCAATACTGATTAGGTATATAGACTTTAATTACAATTTTTATGAGAAAATGAACTTTTAAAGTGAAAATTTCGCTTTTATGTAGAGAACGTGCAGAATTTATTGAATATTAATTAGACATTAAACGGAGTTATCATTAAAAATACCGAAATTCTCATAAATCCTTCACTCTTGAATACACTTTTTGTTCATAGACAATTTCCATACTGTCTAATAGCTATGACCTATTTGTTTATCCTTACTAGACGCTCATACATAGAGAACTAAAAACAGTACTATCTTTTATATTAGACGTGTCACGTACTTATCGCTACAGCGAATTGAAACAGCGTGTGCACTTTGCATCTGTCATTAGACATCTGTGCCAGTATTGATTGATAACGATATTAACCGACATAGCTATCAATAGGGGTCGTGTGTCTGTGCCCTAATTGATTTAAGTAATGCTTCAGAAATTATTTAGACATAGACTGGGCTAATTATTTTCTGCGGGCGTATATGCTGTATTATACGTACAATTGAAGTATCAGTTGAAGTTTTTCCTCAAAATAACAGCATTTGGTACCTATAAGGTTTACGCGGGTTCAGTTTCTATAAATCGAGGTTTGATAATGCGCCTGTTTTGTGTGATGGATTAAAGACTCTTGCTAAACCAATTCTACCACAAAGCCTCGCAGACCCTTGGTATTGCCGACGACTTCTGGGAGCGACCCTACTGGTCCAAGGTGTTGTGCCCGCTAAGGATTGTAAGGAAATGCCTACTATTAAAAAAACTGTACTGAAGTAACGCCAAACAAGAGTCAACATTAACCTTTCATCCGCAAAACGTAGGTACCTACTTTTGTCAAATGATCGTAACTTTCACTGAGTAAAACTTCAAAATAGCGCTCCCTAATGATGTACGAAACCATTTTCCCAGCTTTCCATTAAGTCACATACATTATGCCAGGCGGTTGATTGGACTCAGAAATAGAATTTGGAATAAAATATGCAAATCTCTCGTAATTGGGTCCTGTAGGGTCCTATTAAACCGCAATAAATCGTACCTCCCAGAATAGTCCCTTTAATTGTACCGTTGTAGTTTTAAATCACTAACAATAGACATTAAGGTATTGTAGTACTAACAACATGGATCATAGTTATCTGAATAAAGAATTTATATTATACATATAAAAAAAAATAAGACGACTTGAAGCTATGGTAACCGAGTTGTTCGGACATGTGCCTTTCAAGCAGACGTCTTGGTTTCGAATCCTGGTTCGTATTTTGATTTGATATTTACCATTAGCTCGTTAACTTTTCGGTAAAGGAAAAACTTCGCGAGCAAACCTGCATACATCAGCGAAGAAATTCAAAGGTGTATGTGAAGTCCCCAACGCGCGTTGGACCAGCGTGGGGGGACTACAGCCCAATCACTCTCATTTATGAGAGTAGGCCTTTGCCCAGCAGTGGGACATATATAGACTGATGATGGTCAGGCGACTTTCCCCGCTCATCGGCTTACTCGTGTTTTTGCCGCCCGTCTGCCGCTCGTCTAATTAGTTTAATAGTGTCGCATTGGGGACGCAAGTTTGTGGGGCACCAGGATTTTATTGCGCTGCGACACCAGCTTGTCTGTCAAATGGCAAAAAATTAAACAAGCGCGACTTCATTCGACTACCAATGCTGTCAAGTTCGAGTGAGTTATGCCGTTTCGTGGCATACATTTTGACAGTGTATTTTCCTACTTTTATTTCTTCGTACTTAGAGTTCGAGTTTCGCGGATACGCGTTTTTACTGCATATCTCGAATTTGTCAGAATGTCATTAACCCTTAAATGCATGGTGTACGATGCAGCGTACATCAACAAAAAATAATTCATTTTTGAAAACTAGAAATATTTATTTTGTTCTTAAGATTAATTCTGCATGGAAAATGAACGTATTTTCATATTTATGACTCATTTTTGCCAAAATTGTATTTAAAAAAAGTTATTAGAGTTTTTGAGCAAAATGGCGGCAATTTTGAAAAAGTTCTATTCTATTTAAGGTTTTTCGTTGAGTGTGTGTTGATTTTTAACAAAATAAGTAATTATTTTTAGTATAATGTTGTAGCACATATCATAACGATTAAAAGTTTACGAAATTTAATAAACTTCTCAGTCTATAAGTAAACAATATTTGATCATGTAGGATCTAGCCTACATTTGATTATTAATGCAAAAATAACCCAAAAAATTGCTATAGATTTTTTTTTATATTTTTCTAGTGTTTATTACGCCTTTTAGTAACAATAAAAAAATCATGCATTTAATGGTTAATACACTAAGTATATCGAATAGAATATGTTATAACGTAACGGTAAATGTTTTTGGATAAATTGAATTCAGCCATAATTAGTCTCCAGCAAAAAAAAAAATGAGATGGAATCTGCAAAAATATCTAACACCTCTCCCTACAGCGATTATAACAATATCTGACAAAACATGTGTCAGATATTTTTGCGTGCGGTGTCATCATTATATTAATGCCGGTCACTGTACTTTGATACAATCTCCTTACTGCATACAGTGAAAAAAAAAACGATACTATTGAAATGACACAAGTCAAAATTAATTTCAGACTTTGTCTAACTCGTCATGGAATCTCAAATTGACATGGATTTGATTTTCACTTGAGACGAGACGGTATACATACATCTATCGTTTAAAGATATCAGGTCTGACATCAGAATAAGATTGAGAGTCACTCTCATTTCTAATCAAGTCCTATTTGCCCCAGATATTGCCCATGACCGTTATCATAGAAAGAGTACGCACAACAATAAGAGGGTTTAACACGCGCACGCGCTCTGGGTCAATCGGCGTGACAAATCGCGCGACACGCGGGCGCAGGCCCGTTGGTGGGGCCCGGCTCTGTGCGAGCGAGTAACCAGGGAATCATGGAAAATATGGCATACATTTTGGATTAGCTTCCGGGTAAGGTAAGAGATATTACCTTGCCAAGAGGTGTAATGCGTGCGGGAAATGAACCCTAACACTCCCCAATAGTAAGTATTGCTCCAAACTAGCTTGTAATGCTCCAAACGGAATGCTTTTTTATTGGTTCTGAATATGAAGAAAATTTGGGTGTTCATTTTGCGGCATCCATGCGGTATCATATGTACAGTGACGTTTGATAATATGCATAGCATACATCTCGGAACTTATGTCTGTGGAATAATATCAAAAACGCATACATATTCTAAGACTTGACCGTACTCACGATCAGAAATATGTACACTATATTTCTATGTACGTTAATTACAGCGGAATTAAAATGTAGATATTTTTGAAACTTTAGGTTGGTATACGTTGTCTTATACAAAGAATATATCGCATAGTACAATTATGTACCGACGAACAAAGAGGTATACATGAGGTATATATACACTCTATGCTAGATAATTAATATGGCAGGATGCATACCTCTCGACCTGTGCGACTGTACCTACGTGCGTTGAATAAATGTCCCGGATAGCGGATAAAACCAATGGATCTATAATACGCTAATCGCTGACACTGGGCTCACCGCCGCCTGCTGCGAAATAAATTCAATTCAGTTAACTTTAACTGCTTGTACGCGTTACTGTTAGACCGAGCTGGTCACGAGACCATTACGCAAACCTGAACGTGAGGAGGTGCTTCAGACCAAGACTAATGGGGCTGGTCCAGCCTTAGGATAACGGGACCGGTGACCAGGTTCATACGATGACCTTGTAATTGACTTTGTTTAATTGGTTAATGTGCAATTAAGTTTACATAGGTACGTAATAAGATTCCTTTATCATGGAGTATGGACGCCAGAAGATGTATTAAAATCAATTCCCTAAACTAAACTGACCGTGAACTGTTTTTTTTATCGCCTAACACAGCAGAGTCAAAGAAATCTGCACTAATTGGTCGCTCATTGACTCAACGGCCAGCATGACTGGACGGTTGACTAGATCAGCAATTTGTTCAATAATGGAACTCTAAATGTCCCCACATAATCAATTAAGATTAGGCCAAAGATGGGATGGGATGGGGCCCTAAATAATCCATCTAATTTTGGTGAAATATGACGCTATGACGATAGACTCGATGCGCTTTAACTCTTGGAACTACTAGAGCTCTCCTGGGTTCAGCAAAATACCTTTTTCTACTCCTGTACTGTTATCTGTCTTTTACTTGGTCACGAACACTAAGATAAGAACATACATAATATGAGTTCAGAGAAGTCTATACTCTATTCCCCATAACAGCACTAGTGTCGTTATAGTCACTTTACGTTATTGCTAGCAGCCACAGACTTCTAAGTCTAGGTTAAACTTAGGTCAAGGATTAGGCGTTCAATTTTAACTTTACGGTAAAAATGCACAACTACCAACTTAACAAACAATTAAATTCCTACGGTTTTTAAGAAAAACAAAACTTTCCGAACTAAATTCATTGATGCCAACATAAAAAAAGTATTTTTAATTTAAGTATATTTTAAACTAGCTGATGCCCGCGACTTCGTCTGCGGTGTAAATTATAATTAGGCAATTAATCTTAATAGGCAATTAATAGTTTCTGATATTTGTTCATAAACTTTGTTGTAATTAAACAAAACCCTCAAATATTGGGCCCAAAACTGCACAATGCACATTTACCGTGAAAATCAATTCTTAAGTCCATTTAAGGATTATTACCAAAAAATTAAATGCACTTAATAAACCGCTTGTTACTTACACAAAAAAACAATCTACTAATTGCTATATGCTATGCATGGAGTTAAAAACCTTTTACTTTAAAAATTGTACGGGTCCCTAAAAAAACTTTCAACCCCTACTTACTCAACCCGTCTTCGAGATAAATTTTAATGAACCGTGAAATCATTTGAGTTCTATTCAGTTTAATCAGTTTTAGATACCCTACTTTAATAGTACATTGTGTATCAAGGGCGGTAGGTAAGGAATTACAAACGAGTGTTTGTTACAAGGCCGAGGCGAAGCCGAGGGCTTTAATAACACGAGTTTGTAATTCCTTTACCGCCCGTGGCACACACAATGTTTTTCATCACACTTGTGAGGAAATCTAATTAAAATTAACCTTACTTAACCTAAATAAAATTGTAAAACTGACAGTGACATTAGTGACATATCCATAGACAATGCGCAACGTTCGGAAACCATAGCGGTACAGACCTAAAACGGTTGATTTTATAATTGCAAAATACTGAAATACACTATTGAAACATTTAATTAATGTTACAGAAATATGTGTTTACATGTATTTGCAATACCAGTTCTCTTTAAATAAATATTTCAGTGATAAAAGTTAAAAAAGTAAGTTGGCGTTTCCTTTGAACATGACAAATAAGAGTAAAACAGAACCAGCGTTTCAAATTTAAAAAGAAAACCATTACGCCCTAGGGCGTAATAGCTCATTTACGGCCCGCAAAACCTACGTGTAATGCACCATTTTCGAGCAAGTGTGATGAAAAAATCATTTGGTCCCTTTATAAAGTTTTGGTCCCCATTTATAACCCTTGGAGATGAATTTCAAAAAATGGTTTAACATTTTTTCTGTACCCTTATTGAAGGATCTATGTACGAAGTGTCAGATTTCCTACTTCAAAAATCCTTTGGACCCTATACAGAGTTTCAACCCCCATTTAAACCCCTTTGGGGATAAATTTCAAAAAACTGCAATCACTTTTCTTTTCTTTTTTAGATGAGTTCAAGATCTACTACAAAAATCGTTTGGTCCCTTTACAAAGTTTCAACCCCCTTTTGATCCCTTTTTAGGGATGAAAAAACGGTAAAACCACATTTCTTTTTTCTTATTAAGGAGTCTATGTACGATGTCCCAGATCGCCAACTTCAAAAATCTTTTGGTCCGTATACAAAGTTTCGACTCTCATTTAAACCCCTTTGGGGATGAATTTCAAAAAAACAGCAATCACTTTTCTTTACTCTCATGGATGAGTTTATGTAAGAAGTTTAAGATCTACTATAAATACCGTTTGGTCTCCATACAAAGTTTTGACCCCCGTTTGACCCCTTCTTAGGGATGAATTTAGAAAAACGAAAAATCACTTTTTCTACTCTTATTGAGGAGTTTATATACGATGTCTTAGAGCTCCAACTTCAAAAATCGTTTGTACCCTACACAAAGTTTCAACCCCCATTTTAACCCCTTTGGGGATGAATTCCAAAAAACAGCAATCACTTTTCTTTACTCTTATGGATGAGTCTATGAACGAAGTTCAAGATTTACTACAAAAATCGTTTGGTCCCCATACAAAGTTTCAACCCCCGTTTGACCCCTTTTTAGGAATGAATTTCGAAAAATGGTAAAACTACTTTTCTTTATTCTTATTGAGGAGTTTATGTACGATTTCTCAGAGCTCTAACTTCAAAGTTCAAATTTTCAACCCCCATCTAACCCCTTTTGGGGATGAATTTCAAAAAACCGTGAAATGACTTTCCTGTACTCATATTGTGGAGACTATGTACGATATCTCAGAGCTCCAACTTCAAAAATCGTTTCAAGCCCCATTTAACCCCCGTTGGGGATGAATTTTGAAAAACGGTGAAATTACTTTTTGCAACTAATCTCCTAGTTTAAAAATCGTGTGGTCCCCATTTAAACTTTCAACCCCCGTTTTACCCCTTTTAGGGATGAATTTCGAAAAAGGGTGAAATTAGTTTTCTCTACTTATATTGAAGGATCTATGTGCGAACTCTGAGATCTCCAACTTCAAAAATCGTTGGTGCCTATACAAAATTTCAACCCCCGTTTAACCCCTTTTGGGGATGAATTTCGAAAAACCGTGAAATTACTTTCCTACACTCATATTGTGGAGCCTATGTACAATGTCTCAGAGCTCCAACTTCAAAAATCGTTTTAACCCCCATTTAACCCCTGTTGGGGATGAATTTTGAAAAAAGGTAAAACTACATTCTTAGACCTTTATCGAGGAGTCTATATACGAAGTCTCAGATCTGTAACTTAAAAATAATTTGGTCCCTAAACAATATTTCAACCCCCGTTTTACCCCTTTTAGGGATGAATTTCGAAAAAGGGTTAAATTACTTTTCTTATCTCATATTGAAGGATCTATGTGCGAACTCTCAGATCTCTAACTTTAAAAATCGTTTGGTGCCTATACAAAGTTTCAAACCCCCATTTAACCCCTTTTGGGGATGAATTTAGAAAAACCGTGAAATTACATTCCTGTACTCATATTGATGGGTCTATGTGCAAAGTCTCAGATCTCCGTCTTTAAAAATCGTTTGGTCCCCATTTAAACTTTCAACCCCCGTTTAAGCCCTTATAGGGATGAATTTCGAAAAACCGTGAAATTATTTTTCTGTACTCATATTGAGGAGACTATGTACGATGTCTCAGAGCTGCAACTTCAAAAATCGTTTCAACCCCCATTTAGGATGTTCCCCATTGGGGATGAATTTTGAAAAACGGTAAAATTACTTTCTTCGACCTTTATTGAGGAGTCTATATACGAATTCTCAGATCTGTAACTTCAAAATAATTTGGTCCCTATACAACATTTCAACCCCCGTTTAACCCCTTTTAGGGATGAATCTCAAAAAAGGGTGGAATTACTTTTCTCATGTCATATTGAAGGATCTATGTGCAAACTCTCAGATCTCTAACGTCAAAAACCGTTTGGTGCCTATTCAAAGTTTCAACCCCCATTTAACCCCTTTTGGGGATGAATTTCAAAAAACCGTGAAATTACTTTCCTGTACTCATCTTGATGGGTCTATATGCGAAGTCTCAGATCTCCTACTTTAAAAATCGTGTGGTCTTCATATAAACTTTCAACCCCCATTTAACCCTCTTTGGGGATGAATTTCCAAAAACGGTGAAATTACTTTTTTTAAATTGTATTAAAGAGTCTATGTTCGAAGTCTCAGATCTCCTACTTTAAAAATCGTATGGTCCCCATATAAACTTTCAACCCCCATTTAACCCCCTTTGGGGATGAATTTCAAAAAATCCCTTCTTATCCCTTACTTACGTTATATAACCACCCTACTGTGAAAATTTCAAGTTCCTAACTTCAGTAGTTTCGGCTGTGCGTTGATCAGTAAGTCAGTCAGTCAGTCAGGACTTCTTCTTTTATATATTTAGATTAAAAAAAAAGTATACCATAGACACATACTGTCAGTCAAACGTCATATTTGCCTTGTTTCCAGGTTATGATTATTTTTGTATTTTTATTATTTAAAACCTCGTCGTAGAAAAAGTATTGTATGCAACGTTGTATAATTAAGTCAAAAAACGCTCATTGCGTCTCTATTTGCGATACTCGCCGCATTCGCGGCTAGTATCGCAACTCACGCAATTCGCATTTTTTGAACCCATTTATACAACTGTTGCATAAAATACTATTATGACCAGCTATAGGTACTATAAATAAATATTTTATCAAGACTAGAAAAAATCATGCGTTTTTAAGAAAAATTTGCGGAAATTAGTATAATTATTAACCTGTGCCAGGCATCAGGAAAAGGTTCGTTAAAAAACCTCATTAGGTTACTTCACTACACTTACTCCTCTTCAAGTCCCATCGATAAAGTAGAAACAAAAAGCTCTTATTTCTAAATATTACTCAACATACGCTAGAAGATTTCAAAACTAGCCTCCCAACGATTTTTTCAACATCAAGATCTTTAAACAGTCACGACGCAACTCGCGTTGGCCATTTTTTTTCACCAAATTCGTGTCATTTCATACGTGACTCGAGGCATTATAGTACCGTACTCCAATTAACAAATGCCCTTCTTACACATGCATTACGCTGGAGAAGGTTATCACCGCTGTGACTGATCTCTGCTAATGTGTCTGGCATTTCAGTTTCTACATATCGATGGTTGCGGTCAAAAGCGCTTACAGCGATTTGCGGCAATATCATTTTAAACTCAATTTGTACGGCGGAAGGTCGTATTTTCTATGCACACATGTGTCTGGATACGACCTGAGCCAATTGTCGCATATGCAGCCAATAACCTCAGTCAGCGAAATGTCAGTCAGCAAAAACCTGATCTAAATACCAAATCTGAAATTTACGAACGCAAGTCAATGTCCCCTTAGACCAAAAATGGTTGTCTAATAATTTATATGGATAGTTCGAACTCGAGCGGCCACTTAGAAAACAATGACGAGGTATGCAGGTGTTTTACTTCTGATATCTTGGTAGTATGCAAATCTTTCTTGAATTAAAAAAACCGGACAAATGCGAGTCGGTCTCGCCTACCGAAGTTAGGAGGGAAACAAAGACTATAATTTTTATGATTGAATGACAAATACATATATAGTTTTAGATTTTTCCCTAGACATATAGTATAAGACGGTATTACTTGCCAAATTTCATAGTTCTAGAAAACGGAAAGTACTCTATAAATTTTGGTTTTCTTGAGAGTGTCGAAATATACGTTGTTTGCGGCATAAACGGCCATATCTGTTTTTTACGTTAACTTAGATTAGACGTTTAATTTTTTCACAGCTTCAAGGGACCGCATATAGTTTTATTTTCAACTCGATAGCTCCACGCGTTCCCGAGATAGAGGGTCTTGATAGACAGACGGACAACAAAGTGATCTTATAAGGGTTCCGTTTTTTCCTTTTGAGGTACGGAACCCTAAAAATGACAAAAATCACATCAAAATTAAGGCGGGCTTCCTGTATAAAGAAATACCTTATAATCAGTAGAACTTGCTTACCCATGTCCATTGCTTCAGAGTCGAATAAAATTATTTCATCGTGTGAAACCGACAACGACAATTCTTGTAACAGCATCAAAAATTTATTTTTCACGTCATGTTTGACTAGAATCAAATTATCTCTAACACAAATGCGATTAACGTTATACACAACTAGAAACCGTAATGGATTCACCAATGGTTATTTGCTTCACTAATTAGAACGACGCTATACATCAAGCCACATTAATTACTTCGAAGACAGCTGGCAAAAAGTGTTAGAAAACCTGTTCAAAACGAAGAGGACGAGACATACGAGACGATGGACTTATTGGACACGACAATTAAGGTGCTGCAGCCTATTTAAGATCATAAGCAACCTTCATCAATACATATACGAAAGTTTTTGTTCAGATTTTTCATATTCAATCTATGGTCAAAGATGCGACAGTAATGATTAAATAGATGAAATAAATTGATGTTAATTGGGATCTGAAGCTAAACTAACTCAATTAAAACGGTTTCAATTTGATCTGGTTCCGTTAACCTTATTGTTAGTCTTATCATTCCTATATTCGAAGATAGTTCAGCAAACATAAACTATCTTCTTATCTTTTTAGTTTAGGTTTTAGGCAATTAAATTCAACATTTATTTACTGGCTCGGCACACAGATCACTGATAGATATTAAAGTTAGATATTACGGAGCTAGTTCTTAATTCTGTATGTTCAGTATTTTACAAATTAGCATATTACCAGACTCAGTTTGGTCTCTCTAATTAAAAATTCTACTTCGCTGCACACCTGCCTTGCAAAGTCGAATACTTTGACAAGGTGCTATTTGTTCACATCGTTTATTTGAGGTTCCCGTCACACACTGCCCGTCAATAAATATCAACATCTTGTTGTTTATTTATCAACATCGATCGATAGAGAAAGTGCGACGTAAAAGTTGCTTAACATAATTGAAAACGTTAGATGCAAATTGAACTGACGTATCTGAAGCAAAGTTTTTGCTATATTTCATTAGATTGACAAAAAACTAGAGAAACTAAAGTGAAATTAACTGAAAGCTTGATTAGTATGCCCACAAAGGCGTATCATGGTAGAGTAAAAAGTGTCAACTTGTTTCTTGATTATGGAGATTGTTGTGGTGAGCATTATAAAATATCGTTTTTTTATGATGGTGGTCAATGACAAAGTGAAAAAGTTAGTGAGTAAATTACCTACTTGCAAAGAACATTGATTAGGATGATGATAATAATTTGTTGTTCGTATAAAATCAATGATCTTTTGACAAAATGTTTAACATAGACAGAGCCGACCGCAGAATAAAACAGCTATCGCAGAATTGAGGCAGTGGTTGACATGAGCCAAGTTAAATGCGGTATAAAACAAAAGAATGGCATGGAATAAAAATCTTCATATCATAACCCAATGAAACATTAAAATAAAAGCAGATATTGAACTTGTCAATCGAATTTTAGAATGCCTTCGGTACATACTAAATAATTTATATTTACTGCCAAAAAACACATGTAGATAAAAATTATACATCTCAATATGTCTCCGATTTTAGGTCAGTTAAGTTCTGAAACTAACGGATTTATTTCAGCCCTCAATTATCTCCTTATTTAACTGTTTCTTTACATTAAACCCGGATTAAACTTGTAAATCTAGCAGGTTCACGGTCGCAATTGATACCGGTTGACTTTCACACTTCACGGCACATCCGAGAGAAATTCCGCGACACAGAACCCAAAGGTCGGATGTCCAATATAATTAGTCAACACATATGATATATGGGCTCTTGGAAATGCAACACTAGTGAAGCGTGCAGCTTTGCTCGCATAGCGAGAAGAGCAACCTTGACACCTATCACTTGCCATCGAGTATGCTCTGGGTAAAGCGAGATCCTGTTCTGAAGGTAGAAAATATCTTCAAGCTAAGACAATGATATGACAACTTTTTTTCTGAAAAAGTGGGACGACCTAGATGCATTCCGAAGGGAGTGGCGGGAGCAAGCTATTGATAAGGCCGAGTGGAAAAAGGAATACAGGCGTTAGGCCAGCAGTGGGACACCTCTTAGTTGGACTACGAGTAATAAAAAAAAATTACTAAGTATAAACTAGAGAGAAGTGGCTGGAATATCAGAGAAACAAACAGTCTGTACACGTCACTTCAAGTAAGTTTAAATAAAAACGTTATTGCAGTAGGAGGATGAACAGAAACGTCAGTCAAATATATCTAAATATAGTCAGTGGTAATCAAATCTTCGTATTTAATTGTGGACTGTCAACTCCTACTTAAATAGACTAAGAGATTTGTAACACTAGATGCGGATGCGGGGTAGTGGATCTTAAATACACAACCGAAGGGAGCGAGATATATGAACCTCACTGAAAGCACTATTCGAATCGAAGTCAGTTCACATAACTTGATATACTTACTCTACTCTTTAATATGTCTATTTGAGGCAGAAATAATTTCCGACAAATTAAATTTATACAATTAAGAAACGAGGTCAAAAATATCAACAAAAGCATGACATAAATGTCTCTGGTCACATGTAAATGACAGAGATTTATATGTTTAGACGCTACAAAGAAGAACAAATGCGTGAAATGAATCTGCCCGTCAACATAATGCCTTAGATTAAGTACGAGCTTAATTAAAAAACACACAATAGCATACCGCTAAACTGGTAACGGTATAGCAAGCTAAATGTCGCATATATTTGGCACAAATATCCAGGGTTTAGAGATCCGTGCAAAAGATGAATCGTCATCATCATAATTTAACCCGAGGTCTCCGGCGGACACGTTCGCTGCTGAACTTAACCAGCCGATCCGAAGAAGACTTTCACAACGAACGATCGAATGTCTTCTGTTTTCATGGACTTTCGATGACTTTAACCACCATCTCGGGTCCTCTTTATGTGGTCTCTTCTGGTGTGATCTTCATTTGAGAATATTTATGCAACAAGAATCATGATGTACGCAGTAAAATAGAGTTCAGAAGTCTGACGCAAGCGTCAGAATTCTTCACCGTTTACAATAAATATTAGAGGACAATCTTATACAAATCGAACTAGCCCCATAGTAAGCTCAATAAGGCTTGTGTTATGGATACTAGACGACGATATATTTAATAGATACAAATACTTATATATACATATAAAACATCCATGACTCAGGAACAAATATTCATGCTCATCACACAAATAAATGCCCTTACCGGGATTCGAACCCAGGACCTCTTGCTTCGTAGGCAGGGTCACTACCAACTAAGCTAAAGCGGTCGTCGACAATACCTACATTAATTATGAGACGATATTTGAAACCACACCACATTGACGAACAGATTTTATTTTGCCTACGTACAGAACTCTATTTAGCTGGGACGCACATGAGCTGGTTTTTGCAACGCCAAAAGACATATCACATCGTAGTATCGTTGCGGACCAGTTTTTTTTTAATAACAACTGATCACCAAATATCATTTTAACATTTGGCTTGATTTATGAATAATACAGTAACTATGTATATTTAGCTTTATGTTATTGGGTTTCGAGAAATCTAGTTCACGTCTCGCTTGAAATGTAATCTTTGTGATGATAATAAAAAAAAGATTAACTGTTGAGCTAATTAAAACCACGCATCGCGCGGTGTTGGCTGCACGAATGCTAATTCAAAGACAGGAATTACCGAGTTTAAGATTTCTACTTATTTTACCATGCCTTGCAATTTAGCCGACAAGCGCAAATGAGGTCGCCACATCACTACTTTTCAACGGCCAAGAGTACATGTAAGAGTTGGACGCTCTGGGGATAAGTAAGAAGTGACACAAACTGCCCAAATGCCCTGCCCAGGAAATTGATTCGAACTCTAAACTTTAGCAGGTTGACAGAAGAAAGAAGATTTCCTACCTAATAGACTAAGAACGAGTATTTGTTAAAACATCTGGAGTTTACTGAGTACATATCTGGAAATTCTCAAGACAAACCAGAAGACGCAGTTTTTTTAAAATGCGTTTCCAAACCTAATTCCTATCTCAATATCAGTAGATAGATATGGCTTGTCGACCATGCGTTTTATGACCACTAGGAGTTATTCGGATGATTCTGTGTAGAGGTCGCAATAATATTATTGTAGATATCATCATTTATTCATGGTTATTGAACTATGAACTTATTATTAATTTTGTATTTTATAATGAATGATATAATATTATGTACGTCACACCTGGCCATAAAAATCCAACTTCCCGGCCTGGGGGAGACGTAAAATTTTGTACTTACCACGGGCCGTAATAAAGAAAGCCTCAGATCGCATATTTTACCTGCAATCTGAAACATTCCTTGTTTTAGGTAAGGAATGTATCAATGTACTATTATGAGATTGAAGTGTAAAATTATTTTACCAATAAATATGAATATGAATTTGGAGCTATATCTATTTATTAAAAACAATAAAATTTAAATAAAACAAGAACAATAAGAACTAATCTTATACGTTATGTATAAGATATTGGTTGGTGTACCGGCTTTGGAAGAGTTTAATGTATTTTTTATCGGTCGACTTGTTTTGTGATGGCAGATTGCCGATCAAAGGTGTTAATGATTCAAGTTATTACTTAGGTTTTTATTACATAATTATTCTACTTGACTGAGTAGCTGAGGAAATTACTCAATAAGTTTCTACTTAAGACTTTTTTGCCGGTTAAAAGGCAAGGCTAGATACATTATAGGAGTTAATACTTATACATTTTTTATGTTATATGAGGCGAATGATCAGACAAGCAACCTAATGGAAAGTGGACATCGTCGCAGATGGATATATGCAACATCGAACCCACAAAAATATATCGAAATATTTCTGTGATCGAACCGAACACAAAAAGGAACCATACATATCGAAGACACCCTTCTGCTTTCAAGACAACCAAATTAAACGAATACAATTGTAGATATATGTATTTATGATCGTGTTCGGCAAGGCAAATGAAATGACGAACATTGACTCTAACATTATTAATGTCTAGGACATACATAGTGGTAATAAAATAAATATTACAGACATTTACATTAGTAACTAAAAACCGAATAAACAGAATTTAAAACGACATCACCAAGAAATAGTACGTTTTGGTCGGGAAATTTGCCAAATACCTAGTGTTTCCCGACCTTGAGCTTGAAATGTGTTTTAAATGACTCACACAAAGAATTAATCAAAATGTATGTTTGTTTTGTAAGCTAGTAGGTATGCACGCATAAAACATAAGCTTTTTAATAAAATTTCGTTATTTTTTAAACGTCCACCAAGAATTGCTATAAAAAGGGTAGGAAAATCTACAATCGGATTTCGAAGCAGTTTTGCCAAAGCAAATTTCGGAAAATGACCTTTGAGTACCGAAAATCGCTAAAAGTCACATGCTATGTGGAATGAGGGGTCTAATTTATACATCTCTCATGAATATACATATATTGACTGTTCTTGTTTTCCCATTTCTATAATGTGGATATTGCGATTTTGAACCCGTGTCTAATTTATATGTATAAAAAATCAAAAATGCTTTCATTGGAAAGTTAGACATGTGCATTTGCCCAAATGACCGAGAATAAAAATCTAATTTGACCGTCAGTGGCCGTATCAAAAATATGTTTTATTGTATCCGTTGGCTGCCATAAGCTAATCAATATAATTCTGCGCCGTCGCCAGATGGGTCAAGAGATATATTTCGTTCACGTCGTCGCGTCGTACAATGGGCATTGACAATTGGTTTCGTGTCGTTATACCTAACTGTTTAAAGGAATGCAGGTTAGTGATCCACGTTTCATAATTTCCTATAGTAACAATGGGTAACCCTAATATGGTATAGACTAGATACTTGTATTGGCTACATTATTACACACAGAAATATATCGATATAGGAGGGATGTATGTACCTCGAGTGCTAAAAAGAAGGGCCAGGGACCTCCTTTGCTCGGCGTCATCAGTCGCCGTCAACATAATTATCATAATTGAAAAATCTGCTAATAATGGTACAATTATTGTTCAAATAACACCAAATGATATCGAGAAGGTACGTTTTCTATCACAAAATTACACTCTTCTTCACGTCAAAAGTCTTCCGCGAAATCTTACGCGCTTGGTTCCCATACAAATCGACGAACTATACTATACTACTACTAACTATTTCATTTTATCTCGATATATTTCTGTGTAATTACACGTCCTTCTTAAATTGGTTGGATTAAGCAATTGCACTGTATTTTTTACTTCGATTGGGATCGCTCTTTACTTGAATCATGCCTGAAGGTAAGCAGTGATGAAATCTACGGCCTGGGTACGAAAGGTTGGCTGTTTTGGTAAATCAAAGATATTATAAGCCGAGCTTAATTGGAGGGAAAAAACACACACCTTGCACCCATTGTGGAATATTCTAAACGTGCAGTAAATCTATTTATAACTGGCGCCAGTATTCCTGGGTAAAGAAATAAGAGAAGGCTCTCTAAAAAAATCATAGAATTTACTGGTTTAATTACATAGGCGAAACTTGATCAGACCTAGTATAACCTAGCTCTTGGTGCCATGGCAATATGTAAATATCTTCATGGGTTCACGTAGAATCTGGAACATGGCTCTTTTATTCTGCAATCGTGTCAGATCATGCTGTCACAGAGAATTGGCTCCTTATATGTCTGAGATTACATCAGCCAACTCAAATTGAATTTTAATGCTACTTATGTCTGTATCTAGGTTTTATTCAGTTCCAAACAGGTAAACACACAGGAAAGAATGCGCATGAGCCTGTCAACTTGCCAACTCGGAGTGAATGGAAACCAGTGAACGAATCCGAAGGCTAAGAAAAACTAGACGAATGAGTAATGTTTCGAAATAGCAATGAGCGATTTACATTCAATGTCGTTAGAAATCGTGGTACATTTGCTATAGGTAGTTATGACAGATAATTCTTTGTCTGTAATTCGACATAATAGTCTAGGTATAGGTAGTCTAGGTAGCAGTTCATTGGTGTATTTGAATTTTTCTTGTTTCAAAACGGTCTTTTAAACACAAAATGGTGATCACAACGATGAAGAGATCAGACAGCAGTGGCGTGGCGTCAAATATATTCTTAGTAAAGCCGGAGCAGATTTGGCTTACTTTTTCTTCAGGACTAGTAGATATTCCGGTCATATACTTTAAATTAGGCAAGCCGGTAGGAATCGGGTTATATGGACGCCACGCCACTGTCAGACAGTGAAGACACATCAAATTAATGCTAGGATCACAATACTTAATCGAAATAATTTAGACGCGTCTTGTAAAGGCGTCAGTGGTCAAAAAGAGGTAACTATAAAGAAAATTAGCAAGAACTATGTGAGAGTTCACCTGTTTTTCAACGGGATATTCACTACATGCTTAATAGACTGTGGCGGTGCTTCTGCTTTTGCGACCACATAAATTCAATATACTAAGGTCATATAATATTCAGATCAGACAACCATGTCTCAATCGTTCTGAATAACCAGAAAACCGAATGGGTCGCAATAAAGTTGTACCATTTTGTTTTGTTTAATAAATTTAACATAAATAATCATACGTCGTACTCAAAATTACAATAACTCCACTGCCCTTTTATTCTTTTTCGCAATTTTCCATTGTTGCTAAACAAAATATTAAATCCCATACCATAAAGCACTGCTGCATTAGCAATGCAACGCGCCATCCATCATTATGCATGCTCAATGCATGCTTTGAAAATGTCCTTGCACAAGACCACCATAACCGGATCCTTTGCCACAGGAGTTTTAACCGTATTACTGTACACTTAGGGTTGGAATTAATAAAATACGTTGTGGTTTTGTGCATGACAAGACACTCATAATAACGGGTAAGCGATTCTGTCAAGAAAATGTTAAATAGCCGTTTGCGGTATACTTTATACGTACTTAGTGGTCCATTGTTAGGGCTCGTGCAATATTCATTCAAAATACAAGCATTTGAATCATACAGGGCCAACGTTTTAAAACTCAATCGCGAAAATCCTCTCCATCTCTAGATATGTACTTACAAGATAAAACCGATACCCAGTTCCATGGAACTTTCATTTCAATTCAACCAAAAAAACATTGTATTGTATGACGCCATCTATATTTACACTCGAATCATTTGCCAACTAAAGCAATTTCATTACTAACTGGTTTCAGCTTGGTTTCAGCATTGTTGGATATATCGTCGCCACCATGCTAAGCTTACATATCTGTAATTTTTGTGAACTTGGATTTTAGACCTAAACCTGTATAGGTTAAGCCTAAAACCACAAAAAAGGAAACATCTTTTACATAGTTAACTTAACTAGAATATTCCACTTCCTAAGTAGGCATGACATGTGCATTAGGATAAGCAGCGCTCTTCCCCTTAAAACAGTTAGATCAAGCTAAGGGTGCAGTACTTGTTCCAGTACTAATATATCTTTCAGATCTGTCTGGTACCCAGCCTACCAGTATCGAGTCTTAATTCTCCCTCTCTCTGTGTCTTTCAATTCAAAAGACGGCAAAGTATATAGGCAGCTACTCCGGCATTGCTGCATATATGCAAAGGCGGCAATGATCACATTTCTTCAGGGATGTTCTTCAGCTCGTTTGCAACTTACTTATATCATAAAAAAGTTATCGATGTGTAAATAAAATCTCCATCACAGTTCTATTAATTAGTACCTTACCTTACATAAGGTCGCGGCCAAGGGGAGCGACTAATGGTACCAGCGTACTGGGCCAACGTCAGTCGACAGGGTGCACTTGTCAGTCGATCGTCGTAAAAGGGCCTAGTTACGTGGTCAAAGATTGCAAGAGTTACGACGCAAAAGTTCAAAGAAACATGGGAAAAATTGATTTTCACGTTCTTCCATACCTATCGCAGTTGGCTTTTTCAAACTTAATCCGTAATGAAGCATGCTCGCATGGGCCGGTCTGTATGCTAATAAACATAAATTAAAACGCATTATTAGCGGGAACCGGGGAACAAAGTAACAGAATCAGGCCCAGACGAATAACTAATTGAGCGTTAATGTCCGGGCATCGAACCTGCACTCGGGTAAACAATTGTGACGGGTTATAAACAAAACTTATGTTAAAATGGCCAACAATGTTTATCGTTTCGTCCAGACACATTGTAAAGACAACCTTAATCGAAAAAGCTACAACAGTACCATAAGTCAATGAGCATCGAAGCATGCTTATTAAAATTAATATATTCTTAGTAAAGCCGGAGTAGATTTGGATTACTATTTCTTCAGGAGCAGTAGATACTCCAGTCATATTCTTTAAAAAATAGGCAAGCCGGTTTTATGGACGCCACGCCACTGCCAGAGATGGGCAAAATGTAATCGACTAACGATTAACGATTGAAACTAACAGAATTAGTTGCGACGGACGATTGAAAACGACGACTAATCAATCTTAGTTGCGTAGAGTGCAACTAATTTAGTTGCAACTAAATTAGTTGCCGATTGATTTTGGACAACTAAAATTTTTAATCGACTAATTAGTTAGACTAATTTTCCGCAACTAATGCTAGAAGCAAATTGAACTGAAAACCTCGGTATGGCTATGTTGACAGACTGAATAGGACATCTTAACGGATGTATAAAAATAAAATATTCTTGTATTACTTACGATATTTTGACCATTTCTATGGAGTGAGATCTCTGTGCTAACTATTATTCTCTTTGATAATACCAACCGAATGATCTTAAATTGTGTATTACACGTTTAGTTTGGATGGCAATAATAATATAATGGTCGAAGAATAGAACATGAGAAAAACACAGTTATGATAAATCAAACTTTGTATATGAAACATTCAAACAACAATAATAATTTAAAGCAAAAAGTATCAAAAAAATCAACGTTGTTTATACAGAAACATGTATGTATATACATCATAACATTATGATATAGGTAATCATTAAGATTTGCAAATCATGTTTTTCATTTGTGATATTTACTTAATATTTAATCAGTGAGTAATATAAGAAATGTTTCAAATTTATAAAACAGAAACAATTCCAATATTGTGATAGGTTTAAAAACAAGGACAAAATGATTGGTAATTTTTTTAACTACTTTCTTTACTCATAATTTATAAAGTATAACATTCAATAGCTCTGCATATAATTAACTAAATAATCAAAATTCGCTCACAAATATAACAGTATCAATCAACGTACTTACAAGTTAAAATACAACAAATATAACACAAGTTAAATAATTTTATTCCACACCTGGCCATAAAGTGGCTTTTTCCGCACGCTACGCGCTTGCAGGCTACAAGCGAGGGCCGTAAATATGCGATCGAGGGCTTTCTTCATTACCTCCCGTGTTGTGTTCATCATTTTATGTCTACACTTGGCCAGAAAGCGGATTTTTCCATACGCGCAGCGTGCGGAAAAAGCCATTTTATGGCCAGGTGTGGCATAAATATTTTAAATGACACGTTGAAAACAAAATAGACCGTATAGGTAATAAACAACATGCAGATGTTTCATTCAATAGAACGTGTTATTTTTGGAAGATTCGTCGGCACCTGCACCAAATGCAACAAACAACTTCCAGGTACCTAAGTAGGATTATCCCATTGTTTTGTCGCCGCGTGACACTAAAAAGAGTTTCACTAATGACCGACAGCAAAATATTGATAATATCTATGTAAACTATCTATGTAGTCTAACTAGTATTAAAGTATCAAAATATTAATAGAGCACCAACCTACCTACTATATTGTTTGCGACTTGTAAACATTGCAGTTTCTCGTTATTTATCATTACGGGCCATACCCATAATATTGCATTGTCATTCAAGCGTTTCAAATTAAACGTGTACTTATACATAGTTTTAGCTCAATCGGTTGAAGATATCTGCTTCGAAATTAGTTGCAAGATTCCACCCAAACCAACATAGTTACAACATAAGAGTACCTACAAACAAAGTACATACCTACTCGTAGTTACGTATTGCAAATTATCTATATTACAAGTTAAATAAAAAATGCAAAAACGAGCGACTACGTAGTTTTAATATAGATTTAATCGTGAAATTTAGTCGATTGAAACTACAACTAATTTAATTGTTAGTTGCACATTCTCACAACTAATTCAATCGCAACTAAATTAGTCGCGATTAAAAAATGACGATTGATATTTTCAATCGATTGATTAGTTAACTAAAAAATTAATCGATTAATGCCCATCTCTGGCCACTGCTAACTACCCAAAACGATTAAAAGGGCTACCTGATTTTTGGCACTACTGAGCAAAGTGTTTTCACGGATCTGAAACTTCTTGTTTCAGGGTAAAATTTAAAATGAAGTCACAAACAAGACAGCTACTTAGTCCCATTTACCAAAGCGACATCTGATGTGCTAAAGAGAGTAAAAACTTGGTTTCGTCGCTGTTCGGCATTTATTCTCCGAAGTAACCTCTTTCAATTAGGTCGATTTTAGCTTTATTTATTTTTTCATGAATACCGGGGACAACGTACAGACAAAAAAACTTGAGGACATCGGTGCGTATTAGATTAAAATACCAAACGCGTTACGCAAAAGCCGCGAACGGAAAAGTGTTCTAAAATATCACGAACATGATTATTACGCTGTCACAATAGTAGCGATATCGCATTACAGTGGGCAGAAAGGTGACGAGGCAAGGTCGGTCACTGTGTGGTACTGAAAAGCGGGGTGCACACTGCCCGTAATGTAGTTTCTAGTACTTGTTGCAGATTATTTAAATCGGGCTTACACCTTACTCAAATTTGGCGTAAGAACTGGGCATACTTCACGTTTGTAAATATTGTAACCCTATAGTACCTACAAACCTACATGACAACGGTTTGAATCACAGGGCTAATAGTAAATATTCGAAAACGGAGGACAAAACGTTTCAGTCGATCCATGTCATTAAAAACGTTAACAAACATCTAGGTTGATCATCGATTGCCAATTGTTATAGGTTCGGGTATCAAATTATATCAGTAAGGAGCGTATCAAAAAGGTCTCTTAAAGTTGAGACGATCTTGTTGATGAATTTTGAGAGACTATATTTTATGTCTACACTTGGCCAGAAAGAGTTTTTCGTACGCGTAGCGTGCGGCATAAAAGTATTGATAATATCAACCAATTAATAGAAGTAGTTGTATACAGTTTTTACATGTATTATAATTAAAAGGCTGAATTCTTATGGTAATTTCATAATTCGGCTTTAGCTAGTAAGTTTTATTAGGGTAGCTAATCTACCATAGCGTTACGTAAGCGACAAAAAGTAGATGTTTTCATGGAATGCTCCTGTGGGGGGTTACCTAATATTGGTTTTATTGCGCGTAATGGAAAACAAGAGAAAAAACACGATTTCAACTTGAATGTTGGCAATATAAAGTGCAGATGTTTGACACAACGTTCCTCAATGAAAAATAAATAGAATACATGTCGACTGCATGCCATAAAACCACAAACGTCCAAGAAACATCAAGCCTCGTCTGCAATCCAAATAGGCCTGCTTGCCAAATTGCTGAAATCATGGCTGTTATATTTGTTTTGGTTCGACTCGAAAGTATATTCACAAACGTCGAGTGAGAAAGTGCCTTGGTGTTAGAGAAGGAAATGTATATGTGAAATTTTTAGTAATATAGGACTTTGTCTTATTTTGTAGCATTAACATTAAATTCGCGTAAAACTAAGTTCACCACAAAGTCTCTCAATACTACCACGCATCACTGGACATTGGGCGCTGCGCGCAAATACTAAATTAGTTCCACTTTCCAACATTTAACCAACTTTGAAGAAGTTAAACGGTTTCATTCATTTTTATAAACGTAAATAATATTGAAGATTTTGTTCAAACTATTAGGCCAGACATATAAAATATTGATTCACTTTTTTATAAAAAAAAAACTTGCTATCAGATCAATCGCTAATCTTTTAATTGTAACGCATAATTTACTATACACAATAATTATGTACCCAGATTGGTATTTGTGCCTATAATAGTATAAGAATTTCTTCAATTCTTCATGGATCCTATCTAAATCATCTTACCCAAATTTCGCCACCACGCCTTTCAATCAAAAAAGGATGGTAGTGATCACGTTCCGTCCGACACAAAAAAAAATCTCTATCGCGAATATTCTCCGTTTCAAGTCGGCATAAAAAGACTAGACTAGTGTAATCGTTTTGCCACTAGCTTTAGAATGCAGTGCCTCTCTCTAGTAAGAAAGCTTTAAACGACAAACAAAAGGATGCAAGTCTCATAGGACTTACGCCTTTGGCTCATATTATACATAAAATCTTTTTTACTAGAGGCACTGAATATATTCTATAGATAAACCAATAGAATGCAAAAATAATCTCACGTCACGAATAAGTTAGTTTGAATACTAGGCTTCATTGAACACATGTATAAGCCGATTTGTCTAATCGTTAAAATGGTAAGTTAACTCCGGTTACGTCATTAAGAAATCATTCAACTTGACCCGCCCACTCTTGACAGAGTAATGATATTGCTATTGCTACTTGAAAACCTTGTGGTATATTATTTTTAAGCTACCTACTGGCTGTTTCTTGCAACCGCCGTAGTCTAATCGTTCAGCCGGTTAAAACATTCCGTTAAAAACACCTTCGAAACTATTAAAGTCTCACTCCAAAACTACGTTTCATAGCAATTATTATAAGACCATTTTTTTACTTTTCAAATTACACCAAATCCAAGAGTTCCCACAGGCAATCAGTGAGAAAATGGCCGGCTTGCGTGGCTTGCTGTCCAAAATTTGATGGTCTTCCCTTCGCATCTTTGCTTAAAGTAAATGCAATCTCTTTAGAGTTGATGGTGCAGATGTTAGAGGTCTGAATACAGTGGTGGTTGATAGCTCTAGTCGTTAGTCCGATGAGCCGTGCCTTCCGGATTTGCTGTATTGTTGGAGGTTTCTCACATTACATTTGTCGAGTAAGATCGGACAATATATTCTTCCGCGCTAACCAAAAAAGTCGAATATGCGTCCCAACTGGATAACCGTTGAGTACAGTTTTTATAAACAAAAATATATCCAGCAACTGCCGAGTTTCTATAGTTGGATTAGAATCATCTTAAGCTTTTATAGAATTACAGTTTTCATACCTTGGAGACGACTGTCATATTTTAATTTCCATAAGTCATGTAATCGGACTATTAATTTAAACTTATACGATTTTCACTCATTATATTAATAATGCCCCCTTCCCTCCCGGTACCTTCGCATTTACGCCACGTTCGAAACATCCAGATGGGCATTTTCATTTAAAATGTCCTCTTAACTCGCAGTTGACAGGTCCTCACAAAACTGGCGATTAGTGTCAAACTGCGTTATATTTCGACACCAACTGACAAGTTAGGTTAGACGCTATTTAAATATATCTTAAGTTACGTCTAACCGTACATTATAAAATAAAAATGTCCAGATATTAATTCATGTTTTACTCGGAATTTGGATGATAAGGTTAAATTTGACCCAGTTAACCAGGATATCAGAAAGGAATGACAGCCAAGCCAATTTAAGCAGTCGCCGTGATTTCACTACTGTCTGATAGTGACGTCACATTTCTCCACACAAGCCCACTTTCGACGGCCGCTGAAGCAGAAAACTCCGAGAAAACCCGACACGTTCTCGTCGTGTCTTAATGAGCGCCGCAGACTGCACTAGAAATAGACACTGTTATTTTTAACTAGACGGTACAGCCAGACAAAGAGCCCTTTGTACCTCCAAATTGAAACAAAGACTCAGGCAGGCACGTTCTTGTTATACCTAAACGGGCAAATTTGAACCTTAAAATTTAACTGTTTAGGTCCCATTTTGAAATATCAATAAGACAACTTAGATGAGTCTTTCAAAACCTCCTATCGCGATTATAGAAAATTGCAAGCACGACTTTACGTAGTGGATATAAAGTCGATATTCCAAGTAAATTCTACTGCAATAGGAACTAAACCAAGTAACCAACGTAAAAGTGCAAATAGGCGTTGACACCTAAGTTTCATTCGTATACTGTTGATTATAAAGCATATTTTTAAACACGGTCTTAAAAAAAACGAGGCATGAAAATATAAGTTTGCCGGGTTTTGCATGCTTTCATCTACCCGCTGATGATAAGGGGACTTCCCCTAGCACTGGAGGTTACATACCTATTGGAAGGGTTAGTATAAAGGGAGGGTAAGATAAGAGAACCTACTCCAACTGATAGTTCTGTCTGAGTAGGGTGTAAGGATGGCAGTAGCATAGCAAGTGATTTGTCTGTGTACCTAATGGCGTAAAAGATATCCCACCAAAAACATTCTGTAAAAAACTAGCCAAGTCTCGATGGAGCTGCTTGTTTATCTCTAAAAATTAATGAAATCTAGACAAAGTCGTGCCAAGTCTAAGGTTCTGCGATTTCTTTATTATTATAGTTAATGTTGTGTGACTTGGCCGTTGAACATTCTTTATACGTTAGTGGGTAGTTTTTATAGTTTTCCCTTTATGTGGCCATTAAACCCTAACTCTGTACCAAATTTCAGCTCTCTGAGTTTATGAGTGTCATAAATGTGAAACTTTGCTTTCGCTTAACTTCGGAACTAAATGACCTACGGACTTGAAATTTTGGATTTTAAGTACGTGATTATAGCTTACTGGATGACGAAAATTTCTGCGTTCTGGTCTTATCCAGAGGTTCTCAAATAGGGGCCTGAAAATGCGGCGAAATGATTCCAGTAAAGGATGATACGGCAGTGTTTGCTTCGCGCTCGACTTGGCGGGGGCACTGCCGTGCCTCCTGATCCTTGGGCAAGCCGGTGCAGGTTTGGCGTACATTTTCCTTAAAACTGTAGAATAAGGTGCTCTAATGCCTGATATTAGACAAGCCGGTAGGAATCGAGTTCTTTGGACGCCACGCTACTGATAGGGATACATATGTTTACACCGATTGGTTTTCGCCACTCGACGTCATATTCTGCGCCTGTTTTGCATGCGGGGTTGAAAGCACTAACACTACTCTAGCCAATCCAAGTCTACCAGAAACCTAGTAAACCCTTGATGTTCCCGGCGCCTCTGGAAGAATGACTTTCTTAACAATACATACATACCCAATATTGTGAAAATACAAAGAGATAATCTCAAAGACATAATAATTATTTTGTTGGGTCGAAAACTATTTAAAGCTGTCGTCGCCACTGGCCGCGTTTATACTCATACATGACTAAAATATAACTTTTTAAAAAGAATCGCGTGCTTTATTTTCTTTCCTTATCATTTATTACAGATCGTTCGATTAATTTGAATATAAAAGTAACAACAAACGCCGTAAAATAGCTGAAACGCATCAGGATATCCGTGTTTATGAAGCCGGCGTCTGCGCACTATATTTAGCCCCACCTGGCTCTGGAAGCGTAAACAAACCGGATGAATGGAACGCTGTTTGATTCCAATTATTTTATACAAAAACAATGAGAAAACGTCGGGAAGACCTTTCTACAAAATTTACAACCACTTCTGTAGTCTTATGTAGAGTCCAATAAGTCCAGGTAGTGTTGAAGAACTTATGAACCTCGGGATAGCAAAGTTTTGTAATACGATGTGACTAATTGTAAGTTCTATGTCATAGCCTTCAGTGCAGCTTTGAAGTGCCCTTTAGGGCCAAACAAATAGCCCAAAATAAGTGTCGAAAGCTTAATCCGTGTAAGTATTTTTATTTTTAGTAAGTATTTGTAATAGTGTGAATTGATGTATATTGACGAAAGTCAAATGATTTATATTGACCCTCTTCTAAAATAATGTCTGTCTGAAAAACTACAATCACGAGACTACCGACAACTAAAATTATATTTTACTAAAAACCGATAACGAAAATGACAAGTGTCAAAAGCCTTATGTTGACAAGAGTCCCACCCACATGTGTTGACAGGAACAAACAGACGGACAAACAGTGCGCCTACCCCTTCCGGCAAGCGGGAACGTATGGGAATAGCTTACTCGTAGCTTTATCGTACGATCTGTTTGAACTTGTCACTTGACTAAACGTCCACTATCTTTATAACATACACCACGCTCACGGTTAAATCCTACAGTATTCATTCGAAATGAGTATTGAACTTTTATATAATGAAAGGCTCCAATTTCGATAGAAGATTACATTTTTAAATAAAAGTAAGCTGGCGTGGCCACCTCGTAGGAGCCCCAACAGATCAAGGCAGACGAGACAGGCCCAACCGGAGATAGCTGGGCTGTTGTCTACTATTCGTTTTTAATATATTGTTTATTGGGTCTCTGTAATTTTTTGGTGCGCAATAAAGAGTATTGAGGAAGATGCAACTAATAAGAAGTCGTAAAGACCATTGGCATTCTGTGATAGTTGTTACTGTGTTATCCACTGAAAGTGGATGAAGTACACTGAGAGAAATCGGCTTAGCAATTTGAACAAGTTCGACTTGTTAAGTGGTTATCTGTTTGAAATAAAATTATTTTGGTCAACGGAAACAAACGCAATATTGAATATACAAGTCGATTTAGTACAAAGAACAAGATTAAACTTGTTGACAGCTATTTAGTTGAAACAATCAAACATTTGTTTGAAACAACATGCTTCATTATTGCTTTGACAAAATCGAATTGTTCAATCAATCAAAACATAAACTTGTAGTATCAATAAGATGGTATCACGTTAAACGAACAAGACTGTTTGTTTATTTCAACATTACATGTAGTTGAAACTACATTAAGTTAAATGTTAAATGATATCTTGTTCAAGTAACGTTACAGGCAATTGAAACAACATGACGTCATTTCAAATTGACATTCCCTTAATTGTAAGATCAACATAATACATAACTTGTTAAGGAAACTACATTAATTACAAACTTGTTGCATGAACGTGATGGTATCTCTTTAAACCAACAAGGACTGTTTGATTATTTTAACATTATATGTTGTTATAACTACTTTGCGATAAAACAACTTTACAGGCGGTTGAAATAACATGACGTCATTTCAAATTGACATTCCCTTGATTGTAAAATCAAAATTATAGTAGGTACTTTCCTTATCATTATTAAATGTCCTATCGATTCGAAATTTGGTACCGTGTTAAGTACTTCAATGATATTGAAAGTATATGGTAAGGTAACTATGACCTGATCAGCCGTTTGAAGATCATCAGCTCTTATGCAGACCTACTTTAAAACGGACAAATCAAAAGTAAAATTAAACATTTTAAAAACCCCCTACACAAAAAAATAATCTCTAAAAACTAACAAATAATATTTTAAACCTATTATAATTATTATCGTCACATATATATTTATGTATTTAAGTTTATAGCAATAGCAAACCGTATGACATCCACCATTCCCGCGCGATCTAGCCGTGGGCGGTTGCCCGCTCGATACGCAGAAGCGCCCGCGCATTTCCGTCTCGCTCTCGCTCGCACAGTTGGTGAAACAGTCTCCTACCAACGCTGCTCGCGACCGGCCACGGTTTGACACGCGTGCGCGCTATATTGATTGTAACTTGCACATTTTGATCTTTTCTGGGCTAACAAACCCACTTTTGTTTAATTTTGTAACTTGTGTCGTGTGTGTCAATCAACTATTGAACTAAAGACCGCGGTTTCTTTACCGACCACGCGCAGACCCTGCTTAACCTCTCATATATGGCGCTCCAACGTTTGTATGTGACAAGTTCGAATAGTGCAGTGAAAGAACATAAATACTATCTTAACCACGTGTGTTAAACGAAATACCGATTACAAGAAATAGAGCGAAGAGTCTTGACCCCCCCGCGCGTCTCTATCGACGACGATCGCGGCGCCGCGGCCGCCGACGGCCTCTTATCTAGTAGGATTAGGAAGAGAGTACGGAGGGAAGAGATCGTTTCTCTTAAGGAGTTACTCCATCTTGCGAGAGGAGAGGCGTTGAAGATCCGTTCAACGAGGAGGAAAATAAGACGGCCGCGCCGGCAATAAGCCGTGCAGCCGCCTTTAACCAACGTGCGCTTCCTGCAGCTATGACCACCATGTAAAATACCACATATAATGCGAGATTGTATGTAGTTTTGAATTCTAGGACAGGGAAGCATTGTTCTATAGCCTTTTAAACGCCACTGACGTATATTGTAAATGAAAAAATAATTTGTCATAAATAAATAAGACCTTAAAATACTTTTTGTTTCTTTACAAGTCTATTTAAAGATTATTCCTTTGCGACACCAACGACGTAACTCAAAATGAGATGCGGTTAAAGGCTGTAATGCGTTGAATTAAAATTGTATACCTACACACTATACTTCTCTTTGTGTATGTCGTTCTTGTCGTATATGTATCCATTGTAAGTTAAATTAAGTACTTGTTCTATCTGGTTTGTTTGTTATTGATATATTTAATGGAATTGCATATTGTATTTTTGTTATTATCGGTGAGTTATTTATGTTTTGTTGTTAAAGTTTCCATCTGAAAGTTGAACGAAACATAAAAAACAAACATGTAGCTTGTTATGTTACCTTGTTGAATCTGCATTGTTGGCATGTTCTATTTACAGTTATAGTCCGACCGCTTTAGGCCTCTTACAGACTGGAGCGGCCTGGCCGCGGCGGTCAATAGTAAACTTGTCATTAGCTGTCGAAATTTACTATTGACCGCCACCGCAGGCCGCGCCAGTGTGATTCAGGTCTAACTCAGTCCTCGCCTGCGCCAAAGGGCGGGTGCAGGGGTATGATGATATAAAGATCGTCATACCCTTGCACCCGCGCGCCGCGCAGGCGAAGACTGAGTGAAGCGATCGGACTAAACCGTAAATAGAACAAGGCAATAATGCAGATTCAACAAGGTAACCTAACAAGCTACATATTATTGATAGAACAAGCACGTACTGTAACTACAACAAGATAAAATAACAAACTGCTTGTAGATTCAACAAGCTAGTCATGTCACAACAACATGGCAAGCATGTTCAAACAACAAGCCGAGCATGTTGGAACTACATGCTCAACACGTAAGAATAACAAGGCAGACTAACAAGCTGCTTGTAGATTCAACAAGCTAGTCATGTCACAACAACATGTCAAGCATGTTCAAACAACAAGCCGAGCATGTTGGAACTACATGCTCAACGCGTAAGAATAACAAGCTGCTTGTAGATTCAACAAGCTAGTCATGTCACAATCTACAAGCTAAACTTGTAAAAACAATCGGAAAACTTAATGTAAATTCAACATTACGTAACATAGAAACAACATGATATGTAGCTTGTAGAATCAACAAGTTACACTTTACAAGATCAAACTTGTAGTTTCAACCAAAGAGCACGTAGGCGCTATTTTAACCCGAAAACTTGTTGAAGCAACGTGAAATCTGGTTGTTTTTTCTCTCAGTGTAGATTTAAATATTTGACGCAAAAATTCTTATTGTAAAACCATAAGGTAGTCATCAAAAAGCGGTCTCTCTCAAACTAAAAATAGTTTGAGTAAAATACACCGGTAGCCGTTAAAAAAACTCCTAAAAATAATACTTACTCTTCAATTAAACTTCATTTAAAATATCTGGATCTCAAGCAATAATAAAATGAAGCGGAATTTCCTGAACGCATCAAAGTTAAAAAGACCACCGTATTCGAAGACACTAAAGCGAAGTAATAAGCTGTTGGTGCTCTTAAAAGAGTATAAAAGTCGTTTAAAATGTCAACATTATGGCCAGTTTGTTTTAAAGCTACAGAGTATCAAAAGGTCACAATGACACAACTAAAAAATACAATCTAATTTAAAATTACACAGATTTATTTTAGTTTGGATCATTAAAGTTACCAAGAAACGTTATGGAATTACTGTCAAGAGTTTACAACAGCGTGGTAGTTGCAGGTTAACTAAACGTTACAAAACCTAGCGGTCTTCAATGGAGATATAAACCTTCCAGTATTTCATGATTGAACTCAATTTATTAGGGTTCCAGATATTAATAATGAAGAAACCTTTAAACATGTAATAATAATAATAATAATAATTAGGTCTATCTCCGAGGCTGAAACCTACAAGTACCTTGGTATGTCACAGGCCTTGAGTATTGCGGACAGGGACACTAGACAGGCGGTGAAGGAGCGCTTCTTCTGTCGCTTGACAAAAGTACTTAACAGTCTTTTGTCTGGCGGCAATAAGGTGCGGGCCTTCAACGCTTGGGTGATGCCCCTGCTCACTTACTCCTTTGGCATACTAAGGTGGACCCAGACTGAGCTGGACGCCCTGGATAGGCGGGTCCGTGTGCTGCTCACTACACACCGCATGCTACACCCACGCTCCTCAGTTATGAGACTGTACATCCCGCGTAAGTGTGGCGGCCGTGGCTTTTTAAACGCCAAGGACCTCCATAACCGCGAGGTGTGCAGCCTCAGGGAGTACTTCTTAAACAACGAGTGTGGGATACATCGCGATGTAGTAGCAGTAGACAGAACCCTAACCCCTCTTTCCTTGGCAAACGAGAACTGGCGTAGACCTAAGGTGCTTAGCACCGACGACCGCAAGGACATATGGAAGAGTAAGGAGCTACACGGGCGGTTCTACAAGGCCCTCACGGGGCCCGATGTAGATCTGCTCGCGTCGGTGAACTGGCTACGCTTCGGTGATCTCTTCGGGGAAACTGAAGGTTTTGTCTGTGCAATCGCGGACGAAGTTATGATGACGAACAACTACCGGAGATATATCCTGAAGGACGGTACGGTCGACATCTGTCGGGCATGCCGCCGTCCCGGAGAGTCTATCAGGCATATTATCTCCGGTTGTTCCCATCTAGCTAACGGCGAGTACTTGCACAGACATAATCAAGTAGCCAGGATCATTCACCAGCAACTTGCTGTTCGATATGGTCTTGTGGGGTCTGAGGTGCCGTACTATAAGTACGCACCAACGCCAGTTCTCGAAAATGGCCGTGCCACGCTCTATTGGGATCGATCTATCATCACGGACAGGACTATTGTAGCCAATAAGCCTGATATCGTGCTGATAGACCGATCCAAGCGCCGTGCTGTGCTCGTCGATATTACCATCCCCCATGACGAGAACCTCGTGAAGGCCGAGAAGGACAAGCTCAGCAAGTACCTTGACTTGGCTTACGAGGTTACCGCCATGTGGGATGTTGATTCGACGATCATTGTTCCGATAGTCGTTTCGGCCAACGGACTTATAGCGAAGAGTCTCGACCACCATCTCAAGAGACTCTCGCTAGATGGCTGGATCAAGGGTCAGATACAGAAAGCGGTTCTTCTGGACACGGCGCGCATCGTCAGGAGGTTCCTCTCTCTGCGGCCCTAACCACCGGTAGCTTGGGCCCCGCCCCGCTGCCGGCGGCACCCTAGGTTAGGTTTTTTATAATGTGTTTATATTTTGTAATTTCATTTTGTATTTTACTTTTTATATATATATTGTAAAAAACCTAAGCTGAGAAAATAAAGATATACGGAATAATAATTAATAATTTATTTATTTAATCAGATAACCATTGATCCATACATTTGTTAGTAAGTACTTAGAACTATGTTAGTAGTGCATTTAAATTGATGTCATTTCAAAAAATAAAAATAAATAACAAATTCACTTCATTCACCGCTGTGTAAGTCCGTTCGACGTCACACAGCAGTGATTCACAAAAGGACAGTCCAACCTACTCGCGATCATTTTCAGGATGGTATTCGTGCTGCCTCGCACTCTTTGCACTAGGGAAGCGCATCTTTTACGCATTGTTGCGTAAAAGCAATCAACTCGCGCTGAAGCAAACATTCCCGAGGCGCTACAGCAGCGGGGCAGCCCGAATAACACCCTGAAGGCGTTGTTGTATTGTACTCGGAGGGCGTTATATGCGGTCTGCGAGTACTTGCTCCACAGGCTACACGTGTAAAAAGATGTGCAATATGCGCGAAACAGTGTAAGTTTCACGCTACCAGAACAGCGTGCAAACCTTCGTGCAATCATGTTCGCTCTTCGAGATAACGCCCTCCTTTCCCTTTCAATGTCCTCATTGTCTTTGAGGTCGGCGGTAATCACGTGGCCTAAATATTTAAAAGCATTAACCCTATTTAAGGGAGAACCATCAAGGCGAATAGGTGGAACATTGTTAGGTGCCTTACCACCGGCCGCAAACACCATGATTTCGCTCTTTTGCGCGTTGCGTTGCGTTGCGTTTTGTTTTGTTGTTGTAATACGTATTTTAATCCTACGTGACCCATCAAGTAGAATACAAGGAATACTGCTGTAGTCTCCTGCCTGAGAGAGACTGAGAGTCGTGACTAGGTGAGGCCTTTCGTCATTTACGCAAAGCTCTCCATTCCACACGGTTTTCCACTTTCCGGATTGTTAGCCTGCAGAGTTCCCTCACAGGCTTCCTTCTTTACATCGGTCCATCGTGCACAGGCGATGACAGTAGTAGGGCAAAATTATTCTTAAGTTTAAGTTGATACGAGTGGTAGAACATCCACATTCATTAAAACGACGATAATAACGTATATGGTTCTAATTGCAGAATTACAACTTTGCACTTTGCACCATGTACGCAACGTATATGATTTTAATTGCAGAATGACTACTTTGCACCATGTACATGTGTTGTTGTCGTCGAAAAGCTGATGGATTTAACCACCTTCTACCTAATACATCAATTTTAATAAGATGATGTACCTACTTACAAAGCCCTAAGGTTATATTTTTTCCAGGTAATTTCTACCACTTTGGATACTTTACGTCTAACAATTAGTGTAACAATCAGAGATATCGCGGTAGACACTTCAACTGACTTGTTTCCAAGTAAATCAAAGAGTGGCTAGAACAGAACCCACTCATGCAACTCAGTCTCTCACTGACCGTGCCATAGATTAAACAAGAATCCACCGTTCCCACAGCGTAACGAATTGTGATACTCTAACAAAAGAACCATTTGCGCCATCGCTTGCGTCGGCACCAATTAATTTAGTATATGGCACTTTGTTAAAATTAAACTGCCATTAGTTTTTATTCTGCATTCATTTTGCAAGTTAACACTTATGTTCATCTTTATTTAACAGACCTTGGCATAGGTGGGCACTAAGCGAGTATTGTTTGATGTCACTAAACTTGTTAACAGCAGATTTACTGTAACATCGGTGTACAACACTTAGGAAGATATAGACATCTCTTGAGATGCTTTAAACTTAAAGGGTCCTCATCTTCCCACTCTCATAATAAAATTATAAGTATATAAAGCCCATAGGCATGGCATAGTCAGTCTGACAAAAGCTCCCTAAAAATAAAGATTAAAAAAAAATTATATAAAGCCCAGTTTGACATTACGCAGCCTACAGAAGGGATTACTACCTTATGGACCGACCTTGTAAAAGCAGTAACTAAATCATTTGTGGTCGAGTGCTCTCGCAACGCTTTCAATCGCCAGAAATGGAGACGTCGCGAAAGAAAGCGTGAAGTCCAACAACAGTAAAACGGAAATGAAGACCAGCAATGCACAGATAGTTACAACCATCCTAATATTATGAGAAGAGAGACACACAAGAAAATATAAGAAGTTAGAAGTACAAAAGAATATGGAGATATGGGGTAAACAAATAATAGACGAAATTATTTTCAATTCTGAAATAAATAAGTTTCTTTCAAAAAATTATGTTTTGAGACAAGCTTTTAAGCTGCGTTTCCATCAGGGATGTGCGAGGATGCATAGCGAGGGATGCGTTTGTCATGTCAGCCTTATTCCCGACTCTATTTTTTTTGTATAATCGCAAACTGCAGTTCACAACTGATCAAATGAACTCGAACATGGTGAAATTATCTTATTTAATTAAGATGATCCTATGGCTACCATCCGGTTCCTGATGATGGAGCCGGAAGATCAGCTGCATGTCATAATAATATTGCATTGTCATCTGATTTACGTATTTTCAAAATTTCAGCTCAATCGGTTGAAGATATCTGCTTCAAAATTGAGTTGCAAGATTCCACCCCCCGAACAAAAAGTTACATAGCAAGTTAAGTAAAAGCTTGTAAAAAGCAAGGTTAAGAATGAAAATTAGTAGCTTAGTACCATAATAATAGCTTACATAGTATATCTCTAATCTAAGAGCAAAACTCTAGTAACCATAAAGAGCCATTATCGCAGATGTTAAAGAGGTCACCTCTAAAAGTAGTCGAGTGCCGAGTGCTTCACCCCGCACAATAAACTCTGCAGTTTACCGGCAGCCGACTCACATTTATTTTAGTACTGTTTATCCGATCAACGAGAAACAATTTCATTTACAATTTGTACAAGTACTGGCGTGCCAGTCCATTTACGCGCTTTTTAATATTATTATGTTATTTTTTATTAAATTGCCAAAGAAAATTCATCCAATCCCGTTAACAGTGACAATGTCACAACAATTGGATACAGGAGAGGCTCCATCCAGGAAGGAATAGTAAACATTAATGGAGATTATCTGATATTTTCTTTAAAATACTAGGATATGCGTATTTATAAACTCAGAACCCAAGATCTGCTCTCATTCGTGCCCATTGGCCGTCGATTATTTTGCCTCACTTTAATTTTAATACTCTTCCAAGATGGCATTAAAGATTTACCGCTTATCCTCCCGTATCAATTACAGAATTGTAAACTCATGAACCGTTAAGGCATTAAAACATGCGTTATCTTCCGAGAAAGCGTTGCCCCCATTGGCCCAATTGGCCCAGTTGGCCCACCCCGGTACATCACGAATAATCTTGAATCAGTCCAGTGGGCGGAACCTTGACACGGACTGAAGACAATCGGATTAAAAAGTCTCCGTTCGAGAAAACATCATAAATTCGCGTTGACAAATTGAGGACTGGTTTGATGATTATTGTCCTGGTGAGAGGACTTGTAAATAAACGTTGCAATGAGCATTTATTGGCTATCCAGATCAAAAATGCACACGGACCAAATAATCAAAGTGGACAAAAGCTTTAGGTATTTGAACAGGATCCACAATGCCTGTGGATCGCGTGCTATGCTTGACAGTGATGATTTCTATGAAACTTTATTGTTAAGTAAATTACATCAGCACAATGATTCACACGAATTGTGTCAATGCAATATCATTAAAATGTGAAAAAGGGCATTTATTGTAAAGCTCAATCACAATCCACGTTAACCCACAGGTTGATGAAAACGTTAAAAGAGCATGTAGAAGTGACCTGGTAGACACAACCCATCAAAAACATTATATGTAAAAACAACGTACAGACGAACTGAGGACGGTCCTTCTTTTGGAGGTCGGTTAAAAAGATGCAATCGCATCTTTTACATGTCGTCTTTTTTGCATCTTTGTACTTGATGGGATCTCATTTCTTTTAGTAAGTGGTATTTTTTTATTTATTACTAACTTTGTAATCACATGTATTTGTATAGGATTACTTATGCAGTTCGTATTGAAATTGCAATATTTTTAGATTTTGCATGACTTGACAGGGTAAAAACTAATTATGTTTAAAATTTGGAGCTTGTGGGTCTGCTAGAAGTACCTTAGAATTATGATGATGACTATGATCAGTGAGTGAGTCAGTGACAAAACTAAGGAGTTTTGACGTTATTGAGAATATATCTAAGATCTAAGTCATACTTATTAAGCCCAATATATAAGGTCCTAATTTATTAGTTGCAGATATTTTTACAGCTGATAGTACTCGGTCTCTGGAGTATATTAAAGCATGAAACATTATAGCTTTTACGATGTTTTTTTGGAGAAAAAGGAAAAACAAATTTGCTACGTAATAACACCCTGTTAATGTGATTACTAAATGAAAACTCATTGAACAGATTCTAGTAGCTCTTTTACGTACCACTTAACTGTAACTGGCCACTTCACGTCGATAAATCCCATCCTAATGACATTTGCAGTTTTCCCGCCGAACCGTTACGACATTTACGACAAAGAATTGTTGACATGACAGATGGTGTTATTGTGACATGTGAATGCACATGGTGATTTTTATTAGACGAAATTATAATTATTTTTTTTGTTAGGTAAATGAAATCAAAAAAGTTATACGTATGAAAAGATTTCTTAATTTCTATTTAAAGTTAATTATTTTAATGTAAAGTATAATGTGTTAAAATATCTGCAACTAATAAATTAGGACCTATATACCTGAAAATTCAGGGTTCTAGTTTTAACCAGCACAAAATTACAAGAAAGAAAATGGCCTGAATGGCTTCGAGAAAAGGATGGTACGGCCGTGCCTTTGTTTTGCTCGACTTGGTGGGGGCACTGCCGTGCCCCCAGATAAGTAAGAAAATTGCCTAAATTGGTAATGTTTTCATATTTCCGACTATAAAGGCAGTGCTAATTACTGGCTCAAACTATTCAAGTCTCAAAATCTAGATTTCAAATTAGAATTAATTCAATCAACTAAACTGCAGATAACGTCACTTTCGCTCAAAGCAATAAACAGATAAGAGATAGCCGGAAAATATTGGCACAGATTTAGCATGATTATGATTAATAAAGACAATGCTACTGAATCTGATAAGGCCAATCCTTAGACGCACACTTGAAGAATTGAGACAAACGACCGGAGAAAGTTCGTATTGTATGCAAAAACAGTGATACAAATTTCGAATTAATATTATGTAGATTGAATTGTCGATTTCTTCAAACGAAGGTCGATCTCTATTTAACGATGAGTGGCTTATGAAATATAAAAATAAACATAACTAAAGACCTGTATGTTTTTACAAGAGCTCTTAAAGAAATATGTAAAATAAGCAGAAGGGAGAAGTCAGAAAAGAGTATCTTTCAAATCAGTTAGAAAAGTCGAAACAAGTACGCACATGAATTAAGTTGCGTTGATGATATTACCATTTGAGTCAATATTTTCAACACACCCCACGTAGCATCCAAAGCACTTTTCTCACAACAATGTTCGCAATGGAACAGGAAGTCATTAAATACCTCCTTCTTAAAATAATAACAGTGCTCAGTATTGACCCACTATTCTGAAATCGATCCATTAAGAAATAAATCAATAAGCCATCAATATCACTAACCGGCAATTATTTAAAGGAAAAGGCATCTATATCAGTTCTGTTTTGATGAAGGAAAAATTGTTACAGACACTCCCATCATGCCACCGTATAAAATACAACTTGCGGGATGCTTTACAAAATTTAACTTTACGCCAAAGCGATTAAGTCATTTTGACTTTGTATGTTTGTTGTTCTCCAACCGATCATATTTTGCATCGATTGCAAGACATCAGGCAAAAGACTCAATCCGCACAACATGAAATTAGCATTTAATTGTATGTATGTAGATGTAAAATATGATTTGCGCGGAGAAAGTGACATTTGGGGTTTATTGAAACGCTAACCTACATCGGGAAGACGTGCTGATGAAATAATGATATACCAGACGACGGAATAATAATTTTATAGGACTTCGAGACAGCCGAACGAAACCGAACGAGAAATAAACGAACTGAATAAATCCTCCCGAGAAAAAGGGTGAAAGAGATGGAACTCTTATACAAATTATCCTGAAAAATGTGTCAATGTCAATATTAGTCTTCTGAGTCAACCAATTAGACATTGACACTATAGGTACTTGACATTTTAACTGCTCAGCACAACCATATGTGTAATCTTAACATACAGAGCGTAGCTAATTCTAAATTCCCCATTTTCTGCCAGTGATATCACTGGTCAATTGCTGACAAGTTACAATATTTTTCATCACACTTGCTCGAAAATGGTGTTGTTACGCGTAGGTTTTGCGGGCCGTAAATGACCTATTACGCCCTAGGGCGTAATGGTTTTCTTTTTAAATTTGAAACGCTGGTTCTGTTTTACTCTTATTTGTCATGTTCAAAGGAAACGCCAACTTACTTTTTTAACTTTTATTACTGAAATATTTATTTAAAGATAACTCTTATTGCAAATACATATTTCTGTAACATTAATTAAATGTTTAAATAGAGTATTTCAGTATTTTTCAAATATAAAATCAACCATTTCAAGTCTTTACCGCTATGGTTTCCGAACGTGACTTGACATTCGCATTGTCTATGGATATGTCACTAATGTCACTGTCAGTTTTACAATTTTATTTTGGTTAAGTAAGGTTATTTTAGTCAGATTTCCTCTCAAGTGTGATGAAAAACATTGTGTGTGCTACGGGCGGTAAAGGAATTACAAACGAGTGTTATTAAAGCCCTCGGCTTCGCCTCGGCCTTGTAACAAACACTCGTTTGTAATTCCTTACTTACCGCCCTTGATACACAATGTACTATAATCTGTCTAAAGTTTTACTCAACATGTATAAGTAACACATTTCGTGCGTGATTGATGCTAATGAAATGACGTAGAAAATGCATATCTCAAAGAAAGAGCAGAGGCTGAAAACAATTCTATTCTCGTTTAACATTTTCTACATTATGGCCATGACAGTAATTATACTAGAAATTAACGATTCCAGTTCAGATAGCAAGTGTTTACAAAGAAAAGCTAGTCAAACGACTAATTCTGCACTAAATCTCAGAAGTCGCTACATTCCTATCGCTATACCATCTTAAATGGTTTGACACTGCATATCTAAATGCAGACAAACTGTAAAAGACATTAGAGTCAGCTGCACAATATGGCCACTCAGAACATAAAAGCAACATAACTGATCAACAGCTACTTTTCCCGGCGAGTTACTATTATACATATTTCAGTGTCTTTGAATTTAAATCCATGGAATATGGAGGTAAGGTCTTGTTTGTATCTTCAGAACTAATGGGGATACGAGTTTGTGTATGTTACTCAAGATCCTCTGATACTGTCAGATTGAATCAAGTGTAATTATAAAGGTGATCTCGAGCGTTCCGAGCCGCATATGGCATGATAAGAAATCACGGGTGACTTTTTAGTCGAGCGAGCAAGGTCGTGAGCGGGACACAAAAACTTGTTTCCAGAACATTTATCGGTTTCGATACCAATTCACAATCTCGTCTAGTTAAGGTTCTGTCTTAAAAAGCGAATGTCACAATATGGTATTATCGTTACAGTAATTCTGCTATTATGAAAGTATGCAGTCGTTTAAACCTTTTTTTTAGCCTCGAAGAGTATCACACTGATAGGCAAAGGCCTCTCCATGCGACTCCCACAACTTCTTTTAACTTTATTATCTACTGATTTTATATTTTTTGATCGCAGATAGCTAGATTTATAAAACCGAATAATAATGAGAAGATACTTAACAATCGTTTTTTTTTATTAGTTTCAGAGTCAGATAAAATATAAAAATTACCCGCAAAGGAAAATATTTCAATTACGGAATCAAGTGAACATAAATACAACCAATATCTTCTCACTTCCCGTCTCGGACATTTCGGATGAATTACGACGCAAATAAATTCTTAACACACCATTTTTTCTCAATTTTAAAATTAATATCTTTAAATCTGTCAATCTGTCAGCCTTCGCAGTTTATTCACCGGATTCCGTTCACTCCGGTTCATGGGCCTTCCAGCGTGGACAATAAATGTCTTAATGACAGTACAAATAACCGTATTCACCTTGGTTAAATCACTTCTCTCGTTTACTTTGCAACCACTATTTATATCGTGTCACGATGTTGTTCGAGATTTTTCACTTTCAAGCTACGTGGTCGAGTTATATACAATGCCAATTATTGTTTTTTGTTGCTGCTGTCCGCGTTAGCGTCCTAATACCACTGCCGCCCAGAAGTTTTTACATTTCTCGCAGTACATTTTAACTACAGTTAAACTTGACTGTCGTGTGTTAAAATTCGTTAATATTGTGGAAGGCAAAATTAAGGAGAAGAGAGACAGAAACTTCTGTCTTGAGTGTACTTGTACACTCTATTTCAATCAAGTGAAAGAGTAGTTCAGTACTGTACAGTAGTGAGTAGTACTATACAGTCGACGAGACCCTATTGTCAGAAGCATAAGAACTAGATCAGATATTTTTGCTCCGTTCTTTGCTCAGATAATGATGAACTCGACTGTTCGAGACGCGCGTACCAAGAGATCAAAATACTGACGTGACGATTACTGTACCTACAAGAACATCGGACAAAATTTGATGATGATGATGTGTTTGAACAAATGTCGCTCTTGAACCGATATAGATGCAGCATTTTTTCAATATTGTATGGTTTGTTTTGATAAAATGGAAATTGATCCATCGGTTAGTTAGTATTTTACTCTATAGTTATTCCGTCTTCTTTTAGATGAGCTGTTGCTTGACATATTTGTTTTGCATTTTGCAATCAGATTATAATGACCAGATTCATTGATCATTTTATATGACGTTATATCGCTAAATGATATAATGCATAAGTCATTGACGTATACAAAGGACAGGGCTAAGCGAGCGCGCAGACGATTCCACCGCTTTGGCGGTAAGAATACCGCAATATCAGTAGCAGCCGGTAGTGCGACAGGAGGCGCGTGCACTGCGCAGCTGGTCTTTATAGCTGCATTTTTTGTTACGGGGAAAATAGTTCGGAACTGTTAGGATGGCCTATCCTTACTTTTGAAATCATTGGCATAAGTTCAATTTCCCCGAACCACCCTCATTGCAATTCAACCATTATGGATGAAATAGCCACAGAAGAGAAATTGATGTTAATTTATATTTTCCTTGTAAAGATGATCGTTTTGTGTGTCATTACCAAAAGCATATATTTATTTACACATAGGTAAATGTGTCAAGGCAAAGTCAACTAATCGCGATATAAATATTCCTATCATGTTATATTAGGTACGGTACATTTGCAGACTTTCATTTAAATCGACGACTTTTAGGCAAATCGGTACCTAGGTGGATTTCAAGTTTACATTACCTACCTTTTTAAGAGTTGCTAGTTATTTCATCTCTCCATAAAAAGTAGTTTTGTTTTTATTATAAGACTACAGGCTAGATTAATCTACATCGCTACAAAAACCCCTTCGGCCGCCATCGCAACCATGTTTCACAACCAGTTGCAAAGGAAGAATTTTCCTCCTTTGTTGGCAACTAGTTGCGTTAGCTGAATATTTTGTTTTAATACGCAACCAGTTGCGAAGATGTTATCCATTTTCCATTATGGCAACTAAGTTTCGCAACCAGTTGCCAAATATGTTTTTCTTTTCTGGCTACGGAACGAAGAAGTTATATGATATGCAAAGTAGATGAGGTATAAAAACTTTTTCAACTTTGGGAAATCCATGTTTTATTTTAGAAAGCTTATCGGAACTAGTTTGACATATTACTTTTTATTGTGACACTATTAAGGCAAACCAAATCGTTGGATCGTGACGTTCAAAAAGGTTACCTAAGTTTCTGACAATGTTCTTATGTGCAAGAGAGATGTTCCTTGCATTATTTATTACCGCTCAAATATTTTATTCAGTCTGGTTGCGTATTAAGAAAGAAAAACATTTTGTCGCAACTATATTGTTAAAAATATTCTTAGTTGGCAACTGGTTGCGTATTAAGACAAAATATTCGGCTAACGCAACTAGTTGCCAACAAAGGAGGAAAATTCTTCCTTTGCAACTGGTTGCGAAACATGGTTGCGATGGCGGCCGAAGGGACAAAAACATATTCACTGCCTTAAAATTTCCCTTCCTTATCATTTTTTATTTCACCTTCCAAATATTGACTTGCTTTGGGCAGGCCATGAGTAAGAACTGAAAATAGTCTTATGGGTACTTACCACATTCGTTTCATCTTGGTAGTCAAAGGACCTCAGGAACTACTTTTACGAGATTCGTTCTTGGTAAGGTCAACGTCCTGTAAAAGTACAGTCATTACCTTGAGCTCAGTCGAGATTGAGCGGTTGATACGATCAACACGCCCAGTACCTCTAGCACAACTGTTACACGCGACTCTTTGTCGCGCGACAAAAGCTACCTATCTCTTTCCACTCAATATAGTGTGAGAGTGACAGGTAATGCTCTGTCGCGCGCGAAACGAAGTCGCGGCCAGTTATGCTAGACGTACTGGTGTCCATACAAAAATAATTATAAAATCGCACAAAAATAGACGTAGACGTAGTAAAATTTTTTTGTTCTAAAGTTTCTTCTTCTAAGTTGAGAAAGAAATTATTTTTTGCTTCATCGTAATCTGGTATGAAGATTTCTAAAGTTTCTTCTTCTAAGTTGAGAAAGAAATTATTTTTTGCTTCATCGTAATCTGGTATGAAGATCACTATAACATTTCTTACTCTTCCAGCTAGTAGTCGAAATCCGATTGTAACTAATTGATGAGACAAGAATCATATGAACCTACATAGTTATACGTTAAACATGAATTAAAATTCATAGTAATAAAACAACTTAAACGGATTAAATCGCGTATATTACTACATTTTAAGTCCCGACGTTCCCCCGACCCCCGTTCCCGTTCGTCCACCCGCGACCACGAACGCTGAAAAGGGTTACGAAACGTCGGGACTTAAAATGTAGTAATATACGCGATTTAATCCGTTTAAGTTGTTTTATTACTATGAGTGATAATCGCGGAAACCGAAGACAATATTATGAATTAAGATTTTTCTTAGAGCTTTACGTTTTCTCGATAGGTTAAACACAAAAGGTGTTTAGGTAGGTAGTTAGGTATAGGTATGTCTACCTATTTACGGAAACAAACTTTCGATCTAAAATAACCCAGTGGATTCTGACAAACCTACTATAGAGAGAGGTACCTACCAGTAGCGTGGCGTCCAAAGAACTCGATTCCTACCGGCTTGCCTAATATTAGGCATTTGAGCACCTTGTTCTACAGCTCTTAAGGAAAATGTACGCCAAATCTGCACCGGCTTGCCCAAGGATATCTTTTACGCCACGCCACTGGTACCTACCTAGGTATAGGTTGTATAGGTATTTAGGTCGTCTACATTAAAGGAAAAATCTAAAATGATCAACAACTGCGCTCTTAGAATTTTGCATCATGGAATAGGTAGGTACAATTTCTCCGAGGCAGTACCAACCAGTATCGGCTTGCGGATATATCCACTGTAATTAGATATTTATGTAACAGTGAAATTATACGCTATTGCATGCCAATGACGGTTTCATTCAAGAACTGCTGATTATGTTCTTCGTACCTACCTACTTATAGTAAATATAGTCCTCCCATCTCACGCACTTTGCTTGGCATGCGATTTTGAGCCTTAAAGGCCGTAGCAGGATAAGGGAAGAAAAAATGCCCTTGAATGATTAAGAGCTGTTTATTTTTTCTATAGTTGCTTTCATTTAGTTGTATAATTGTGCAAAGTTTGGTTGAAAAATTCCCAGTGGTTCAGCCGGGAAAAAATAAAAACAAAATTTATGAAATTTCACGTATCTCTAAAACTATAAATCTTTATCATAATATCTTTAATTGATTTTGGTAAATTGATAGGTATGTATGCCTTAAAAGAAAATTGAATCTCTATCTTTGCAATTTCTGTAAAAAACACGTAAGTCAAAATTTCAAAAAAAAGTTTTTTTGATACCTGAAGGAGTGACCACTCTAAGTGACATTTCTAAAAAAGCCTTATTTAACGATCTGTCAGTCATATAAGTTTGACGGTTAAAATCGAAAAGCAACAGTGTCAAAATTAAAAAACTATGTTGGTCGGATTCTGTTACATTTTATTCTTATACTATTCTAATCTAATACAGCCAAAGAACTTAAAAATAAATCTTCTTTGTAAAAAATTAAAAATAAATCAATTATTGACATTCCCATTAATATTGGCTTGAAAATATACAGGGTGGTTTTCGATAATCTGTACATATGAAAAGGGGTGAAATTTCGGCCAATTTTATCGGTAAAACTGATTTTAATTTTTGTTTGTGGTCATTCGTTTTTTTTTACAGATTTTTAAACTTTCAGTGAAATTTTCGGCAGTACATCTGTTTGCCACGGTATAACTTTTGAACTAATTGCTTAAAATTGTAAGAAAAAATTGCAGGGTCATTGCAATAGACACGTTATTTAGTAGCAATAACAATAAACCACCGACTTGAAGAAAAACTCGTCAAAAAAATTATAATTGTGAAAAACGGCTGCAAAACTTCAGTTTTTTTTACGGAAAACACCGTTTTTCTCGAAAGTTTGCGAATATTGTGACCATTTTTTCATGCTTATCTTCGTTTAGCACTTAATTGTGATCTTACAAACATTTTTTTCTTACAGCTTTGAACAATAAGATCAAAAGTTATACTGCGTCAAACAGATGTACTGCCCAAAATTTCATAGCAAACTGTAAAAATCTGTAAAAAATTTTTTTTTGCCCAGAAACAAAAATTAGTCATTTTTTTGAGAAACGGTATTAGTGTTACCGTTAATGAAGATAGCAATAGTGATTAAAATAAGAAGTAAAAGACATTTTTAAGTTGATACATATACGAGTAAATGCCATACATTTATTTTATTTTTAGTTCTTAACAAAGAATATTTATGTTTAAGTTCTTTGGCTGTATTAGAATTGTATAAGAATAAAATGTAACAGAATCCGACCAACATAGTTTTTTAATTTTGACACTGTTGCTTTTCGATTTTAACCGTCAAACTTATATGACTGACAGATCGTTAAATAAGGCTTTTTTAGAAATGTCACTTAGAGTGGTCACTCCTTCAGGTATCAAAAAAACTTTTTTTTGAAATTTTGACTTACGTGTTTTTTACAGAAATTGCAAAGATAGAGACTCAATTTTCTTTTAAGGCATACATACTATTTAATTAACCAAAATGAATTAAAGATATTATGATACAGATTTATAGTTTTAGAGATACGTCAAATTTCATAAATTTTGTTTTTATTTTTTCCCGGCTGAACCACTGGGAATTTTTCAACCAAACTTTGCACAATTACACAACTAAATGAAAGCAACTATAGAAAAAATAAACAGCTCTTAATCATTAAAGGGCATTTTTTCCTCCCTTATCCTGCTACGGCCTTTATACCAATAGGTATTCGTATTCAAGAGTAGGAGACCAGCTAAAGTCTAATCTGACACCACTTAACGCTTATTGCATTGTTCGATGCATTTGCAAACAATCAAACAAAACAATGCTTTTAGGTGAATGCCGTTGAAGTGCAACAAATACCTGCTGGTGATTGGTGGCTAGACAAGTAACCAGGGTCACAGGAATCGCGAAGAGGCAAGTCGGTATAGGCGTACAACTGGTACAACTTGATAGAGACAGGCTATGCTCGAGGTGCGGGGGTGAGGACCTAAGGAGTGATTTCTTTTGAAAATCTGGTGTCGTTTGGTGAACCGAGACGGTAGGAAAGATACCGGACCTTATGGTTGTCGAAGGAAAGTATAAATTGTATTGATTTTCTTCATTGATGTTGATAAAAAGATTGCGTAGGAGGGGACTTCCGATGATCGCATCTCTTTGTAACTGATTACCTGGTGGCTTGATGACGTAAATAAAGGAAAATATTATTGTTTTCTTGAGTAGGTCTAGGCAACCGAACTGTCACTATGCACTATGTTCACTTGCAAGTTGCAGCCAAGAATTCAAAGAAGGGTGACCGATTGTTTAAGTTCAATGATGTTGGTTTGATTAGAATGTTACATACTGTGCAACTCATGGAGCCATTGGCTTCTAAACATAAATAAAACGGGATACATTTCTAATCACAGAATCATCATCGATACACCTAATTCACCCTGTGTTTGGGAAATACAAGTGACCACAAACGCTAAAATGCGAGCCAGGTTAGGTACCCTAGTACTTACCAACTAAATAGGTATTTAGTGGAATACGATTAAATTCCAATAATTCTATAGCAATTCTATAGTTCATGTGCAATTCCTATTATAGTTTATCGTTTCAAAATTAGGGATAATTTGTGGGATGCCTTAACTCCCGACCCGATTAATGCTAGTACCCAGGTCAGCCTGGAAATAGACACTAGTACGGTCACCTTATTCCTCTGGCTCTTTTACATACTAAATGTATGGAGACAGAAAAATAAGTCGCAGAGATATTTCTGAAGAATAACCCTATTGCGGCCTGGTATTAAGCTGTCCAACACTCTGAGGCCCATGGGCGACATAAAGTTCAATTATAAAGATGTGTATGGTACAAAACAATGTTATTGCTGTAAATATGGTCAAAACCACAGTCTTACCTTCCTAGACAACCGTAGCCAGGTAAAGTTACTTTAGTACCAAGCCAACCCCGTTAGAGACGCGTTCTCGTCAACTGACCATGTCGGACACTATAGATAGGAGAAAGTATTTGCATACTCAACGCAATCAAAACTCAATTTAGACGCCAGCAATCGTTTTCAAAACTGACTACCGGTTTTGGAGCGCAATCTAAAATCTTAGACCGTTCTAACCTAAAATTACATCAATTTTTTTGGTTCAATTCACAGATTGTATGAATATAAACGTAGTTTTAGTTACTTACGCGTTAGTGTTCCGTTTTTAAACACACACAAGCACTGTTTAGTCACAGTTTCACGGTTTACACTGTGCGTAACAACACGCACCTGGCGAGGCGGGCCGCGGCTGACTGAGTGAGCTACGTTACGGCCGGCGATCTCCCACTCACTCGGCGTTCGGATTCCTGTGGTGAGGATTTAATTTTTTTAGTTTTAATATATAGTAGAAATTGTGTCATTTTCAGGAAAAAATACTAATCTCTATAAGGATGCTGTTAATATTAGCTAGGTAGTTCATAAGTATAGCTAGGTAGTATGTAAGTTTGAGAAAGAGACTCCTTTAATTTTGTTTTGTTTAATATTTTGTTTTTATAAGTTAAAAGTTAATTTTTGTTCGTTTTATTGTTTAATTACTCAATTTTCACTATCTATTGTTTGCTATTAAATTTCGTGTATTTTTGTGTGTTTAAACTTTAATTTTACAACTTTTACAATTTTATCAATAGATTATAAGATTTAAAATGCCATGTGTATGCCAAATGTATGTGTAATTATCAATAAAGATGATGCTTACCCATTCCCCACCGACCTACCTCACCTCTTCTATCCCCTCCACACACCCAAGTAGGGCACTTGAACACAACCCCACTAGTTGCGCCCTACGTAAATTTACCTTATACCGATTCCTTTTCCTTCCAAAATCAGTCTGTCGAGGACGTCATCGTCGTCTCTGATGACGTGAATGAGTCCAGCTCGGACATAGAGGACCCCGACGTCCCCCACTGGGTGTGGATGATTGTTCACGAACTCCTGCGGCACTTAACTGAGTCCGCAGGACAAAGAGAACGTCTACACTCAGCGTGGGGCCTGAAGGCTTTCCCGTTGGCCAAGCTGGAAAAATTCATCGCATCAAAGCAGATGAAAAGCGTCCCCGCCCGCCCCAAAAGTGCTCTGTCGGCCCCTAAGGCCTCCCCGGCCCCTCAGGCCCCCCAGGCCCCTCAGGCCCCCCAGGCCCCTCAGGCCCCCCCGGCCCCTCAGGCCCCGCAGGCCCCTCCGGTACCCCAGGTCGCCGCTAGTAAGGCACCTGTAGCCCCTACGGCAACCCCCGCTCCGTTAGTGGGTCTCGAGCTAGAGGCCAAGAAGGCGAAAGCCCGCAAGGCCCGCAGCCGCGTGTCCCTTAAGGACACCCCCGACCTCCCAGCCCCTCCGGCCGCGGCTTCATTTAAGAAGCCGCAAGACCCAGTAAAGGCGGCCGCGCCCGCCCCAGCAAACCCGGCCCCTCCTGAGGCCCGCTCTCGTTCCCGTTCCGGTATTCGCCAGTCCCGCCCACGCCCTGTGTGCAGCGGGACTGCCGACGACCGGAAAAGGAGCCGCTCCCCTCTACGCGCAAAAGCGCCGGAGCTCAGCTTGGAGCCCGAAGTCCCCGTTGCAGACCCTGAATTTTCTGACGCCATGGACACCGAGTCATGGACCGTAGCAGGCCCATCTAGGAAGGGGAAGCGTACGCGATCGAAGACGCCTCCGGGAGCCCCGGGGCCTTCATCGCGCGCTTCTCCCGCGTCCCCCTCAAAGTCCGATGCGCCGGCTGCGAAGAAGCCGGCCCCGCGTAGCCCCGACAACTCCGTCTCCTCCGCCCCTCCGGCGTCCGTTGCCCCTGGGGCACAGGTTGACGGGGCTCCCTCCTCTCAGACCCCCGGGGGTCAATCGTCAGCATGGTCCGAGCGGAATAAAAACCGCAAGGACTTCCTCTTTTTAGAGGCTAAGCAGGAATGGCCCACCGTTCATGCGATCATGCAACAGCGGGCCATTCCCCTCATCGAAGCGTCCGATCATACGATTGGCATAAAAATCGTCGTCCGGGGTTCGGAAACCTATCGCGCTCTAGTTAGGCTCCTTGACGAACGGAAGCTGCGGTACAAGCGGAATCCGTTCGACAACGAGAAGTCCCTTCGACTCATGATTCGGGGAATTCCCAAAGAATTCGAAGAATCATATATCAAGGACGATCTGATTAGGCAAGGGATAGCAGTTCGCGAAGTCCACCGCTGCTATCGTAAAAACGGTGGCCGTCGTTACGATATTGTTCTCGTAAAACTCGACCCGAACCACCCGTCAGCAACCGCAATCTGGAAGTTGAAGGAGATTTGCCTGCTGACCGGCTTCCGGGTCGAGCGTCCCAAGCGGTTAGAATTCGCTAGGCAGTGTCACAACTGCCAGCGATACGGTCACAGCCAAACGGGCTGTAACCTGCGTCCCCGTTGCGTGAAATGCACGGGCGACCACTCGACCCGCGAATGTGACAAGCCGAAGGACACGCCTCCTTCTTGCGTGCTTTGCGGAATGACTGGCCACACTGCCAACTGGCAGGGTTGCCTTCAATCCCCAAAGCAAATAGCCAAGACCAAGGAGGCCAGTCCTGCGACTTCTCACAATCGCAATCAAGGCCGAGTGGCCCCCGAGCGCAATTCGCGCAACTTCCCGGCCCTCTCAGCGGCCCCGAAACAGGGGAAATACCTGCCGCCTTCTGTGGCGGGCGCTTCCCCTGCTCCCGCGTCCTCAACGCCCCCCGCGCAATCTGCGCGCCCGGCGCCTTCAGCGCCCCGTCCCCAGGCAGCGGCATCTTACGCCGCTGCCGCCTCCGCGGCCCGGGCCGCCCCCACCCCGCTCCTTGCTGCACCAGTAGCGGGACTCGGCTTTGAGAGGCAAGTGCGTTCGTTTAGTGAACGCCTTGCTGCTCTTAACCGAGCCCTCGCTACTGCTTGCAGCGTGTCCGCCCCGCTTATCTTACGCGAGATCAGTCAGTTAGTCGCTTCACAGAGCGGTTTAATCCAGAACTAGTATGGATAGTACAAATTCTAAGATTAAACCACGTTCGCTCATCGTAGGCTTTTGGAACGCCAATGGCCTACGAGGTAAAAAAGAAGAGTTAGTCGAGTTCATTAGGGAACACGCGGTCGATATCCTACTGGTCCAAGAGACCTTTTACAAGCCGTCACACCGAATTTTCCGAATCCCGGGTTATGAAATGGTTAGGAACGATAGAGTAGATAGGCCCGCGGGAGGAACTGCGATTTTCTTCCGCCGTAGTCTCCACTGTATCGCCCTCCAACCCCCAGCCCTGACTCAAATGGAGGCATCTATCTGCCGTATATCGTTATCAGGTCACCACCCGGTAACGATTGCGTCAGTATACCTGCCTCCAAACAACACACTCTTACAGACCGACCTAGATCTTCTCGCCCAGTTAGATAGTCAAGGCGTCGTAATCGCAGCCGGCGACCTTAATAGCAAACACAAGTCGTGGAATTGTTTAGTTAACAATCCGAATGGCGTTCGGCTTTATAACGCTATGGTTGATGACCATACAGCATTTAACGTCGTCGCCCCTCTCGAACCTACTCACTATCCATTCGATCATGACAAACGACCCGACATCTTAGACATAGCACTTTTACAGAACGTAACTTTACAGTTGCGTTCTATAGAAGTGCTTCACAAGTTAGATTCCGACCACTTGCCGGTCGTTATTAGGCTCGGGCCTGACCCTGGTAGCCTTCCACCCGAGACCAAGACCGTCGTGGATTGGGCAAAGGTGGAAGTAGGTCTAGTAGAGACAGTCACCCCGCATCTAACTTCAATCCCTGACGTTATTAATACAACTGACGAGACCGACGCGGCGATCGCCTCGTTCGCAAACCACCTTAACGTCATTCGTGACGATGCCTCGAGGGAAATGCCGGCTGCGGATATCCAAAGCCGCCCATTGCCCCCGGAGCTTAAGGCCTTGCAAGCGAGAAAGAACCGACTATTCAGATTACGAGCAGTATTCCCTTCTCCCGACGTTCGCCGCGAGCTGGCAGCTGTCAAACGAGAGCTCCACCAGCGCGTGGCTGAACTTCGGGCGAACGAGTTTTGTGATCATTTAGAAGAGTTAACGCCCAGTCACCTTGCGTACTGGAAACTAGCGAGAACTCTTAAATCTGATCAAACACTTTCAATTCCCCCCTTGGATCGCCCGGATCACCCAACTCCCGCGTTTGAAGACGACGAAAAAGCCGAATGCCTCGCGGCTAGTTTAGAGTCTCAATGTACACCAAGCCTTCTACACATTGATGAACCCCACATTAGACTGGTGGATTCAGAAGTGGATAGAAGGTCCCAACTCCCTCCGACCGCGCCTCCGCTTGAGCCAGTTACCTTGGATGAGGTAAAAGGCTTAATCAGGAGAAGTAAAATTAGGAAAGCCCCGGGGGCGGATGGTATTTCCAACCGCATCCTCAAGCTTCTCCCAGAAGCTTTGCTCCTAATTTTAGTTAGCATCTTCAATGCAGCCCTAGCCAATGGCCATTTTCCTGCCGCGTGGAAAAATGCCACGGTTATAGGGATTCCGAAGCCGGGTAAACCCCGCACCTCCCCGTCCAGTTATAGGCCAATCAGCTTACTCAGCTCCCTCGGGAAACTGTATGAGCGGGTTGTATTATCTCGCATTCTCGCGTTTGCGAATGCAAATTCGATAATTATAGACGAACAGTACGGTTTTAGGGCCGGACATTCGTGTGTCCAACAGGTGCAACGTATTTCGGATCACGTGTTAGGCAACTTCGCTAAGTTTAGGGGGGTCCCGACCGGTGCGATCTTTCTCGACGTGGCGAAAGCCTTCGATAAGGTCTGGCATAACGGTCTCATATACAAGCTATATGAGATGGATATGCCGGACAGACTTGTACTCATAATACAAGATTTTCTCAGGGATCGAAGCTTTCGCTACCGACTGGAGGGAACGTTATCGGTACCTCACCCCATACGCGCCGGAGTCCCGCAAGGCTCCGTACTCTCTCCCACGCTCTACTCCCTGTTCACGAACGACATTCCCAGGCACGATAAAGTGCATCTGGGGTTGTTCGCGGACGACACTGCCCTATACACATCGCACGTTAAGCCCAGTATTATACGGAAATTGCTCCAGGAGGCGATAACTGCCCTCGGGCGGTGGTTCAATCTCTGGCGCATCGAAGTTAATCCTGAGAAAAGCGCTGCAATTGTATTCTCTCCGACTAGGAAGCGAATAATGGAAAGGTTAGTTCCTATCCAACTATTCGGTTTAGCCATCCCCTGGGTAAATGAGGTCAAATACCTAGGTGTTATACTGGATAAATGCTTATCCTTCACCAAACATATTAAACGCGTACGCGGTCGCGCTCTCTTCGTCATGAATAGGTTAGGCGGGATGACTAACAAGCGGAGTAAAATGTCGCTTAGAAATAAGCTTACACTTTACAAAACTTGTATTCGTCCCATAATGACCTACGCCAGTGTAGTGTTTGCACACGTGCCTAAAACACATTTGAAACCACTACAGGTCATACAGAATAGGTTCATTCGTAGGATGACCGACACCCCGTGGTATGTTCGGAATATTAGCCTTCACCTTGAATACAAGCTTCCCTCGATTCAAGGTTTCTTTAAGATGGCTTCAAAACGGTATTTTAGGACGGCTTCCCAGCATAGGAATCCACTTGTTAGGCAAGCGGCTGACTATGTTCCCTCTGTTCCAGGTCCTGACGACGAGCTGCGCCGGTCCGACCTCACCCGAGGTCGCTTCACCCGGCGGCCCCGCAGCTTCCTGCATGATCCGGACGACGACATCTCAGCGGGATTCGAAAGAATCATCGCTGAGATGCCGTCGAACGGTGCCCGACGAACACAGCGTCGACCCCGCCGGCGGGGTCGACCTCCTCGCGACAACACCACACAAGGGCCGCGTCCCGATTTGCCCCAGGACCCGAATGTCCTGGCCTAACTTCACTCCGACCTTGCTCGGGCCCAGCTAAGTTTCTTGCCGGAGTCTTCTTAGCTGGGCTAGGTTTAGCGAACCGGCAACTAAAACTCCCATTAGTTCGATACACAAGTTCACATAAGGACAGGATGACCCGAGTCATCCTTCCCGCTGGTCCGTTGCTCACTCTGAGCAATCAGCGTAAAGTCAAGGTGGCCCTGGCCAAACGACCTGGTTCGACTCCAGGCGTGAAGCCCCCACCTAGCCCGACTCCTATCGTGGTAAGCCGGGACCGGTGACCTGGTTCGACTCCAGGCACCCCCCGGCACATACCCAGTCCGATGTCGGCCGTGTGTAAGGCACACGGTCGGACACCCTTGGGTGGTCTGGCCAAGCGAACTGGTTCGAGCCCAGTGACCGCAACGGCCAACCACCCGGCCCGACAATCACAATGCCTGAAAGTGGGTTGTGAGTTTGTCAGGTTTAAAAAAAAAAAAAAAAAAAAAAAAAAAAAAAAAAAAAAAAAAAAAAAAAAAAAAAAAAAAAAAAAAAAAAAAAATCCAAAATCAGTTTATACAGTTTCATACATCCACTTCACTACCGAACCACGCTTCCTCCTTGCATCAATGTTTACTTGAAACAAGTGTTTTTACTGTCTTACGGCCTCCATGAACATCCCGATGAACCCTTGCTGCCACTGCTGACCTGCTGCAGCACCTTACAGTCCATTGCATGGACCTGAGCGGACCTGTCCGCAAAAGTGGTCCTTCGAGCTCCGGATATCAGAAGCAACCAGAAGACAGCAAAACAGAACCAGAACCAAAGAAGAAAGAAACAAGCACGTGCGAGTTCTCAGTGTCGGATTTATCTGGCATCGTTCTGAGTATACTTGATTCAAGCAAAGAAGAAAGAAACAAGTACGTGCGAGTTCTCAGTGTCGGATTTATCTGGCATCGTTCTGAGTATACTTGACCCAATCGAGCCGTAACCACCAGGCGTAGCTTTGCCCGGTTACGTCTCGTTAAACTGCTCATTACGCGCTCAGCCACCTAGCGGTGTTAACTGGCTGTGAAACAAGCGCAGAGTGTTAAGCTTAGTCTGCGCCGGCACGGTGAGGATAGCGAAGGGGGCCACAGGTTGGTCAAGAATCTGGTGCGGTTGTTCCTACCGTGCTATCAGCAACCCTAAGCTACCGATCCCTCTGCCGGGGGCTATCCATCCCTCCTTATCCCTACGTTCCTATTCCTGGGTGACATCACCACGGTAGCAGTTCACCCAGGCAGTTAGTGGTTAGGGTGTTAGGTATAGTAGGGAGTGATAGTTAGGGAGTGATACTAGCTAGGGAGTGTTAATTACGGATAATTTTTATAGCTAGGGACCCTCGTGCGCGACGAAGATGTCTGATCCTCCACAAACACGTGCAATGACTAGCAAGTCAAAGAGCACGACGCCCGAGTCCGGTGAGACTACGTCTACCGAGACGAACACGTGGAGTAAAGGCACCGGCTTAACAGAGCAGAGTAGTGGCAGTGGAAATAAATCGGCACATAAACCAGCGGAACTGGATAGAGTCACGACCGCTAGGGAGAATATCGCGGAAGACAACGACGATAATAGGAGTGCACCGGGCACGTTAGTTAACGCGAGTAGCAACAGTTTAACTGTTTTGATGGCGGAACTAGAGGCGCATAACGCCGAACTTGCAAGGGCCCAGGCGGCCGCCGCAGCAGCGAAAAGTCGGCTGGAGATTGCCAGGATGAGTGACCTAGCGAACTCCAGTGATGCGGCGCCCCCGCCAAGAATCGAGGGGTCTTTGCACGTCGAGCGTTGGCTCACGGAGCAGCGTATAAGTAGACCGGCTATAGCGTTAGAGAATCGAAATATCGACCCGGAAGTCGAGCATCCTAGGCATGGTCCGCGACCGGAACCCGTACGGGGCACCACGGACATGCAGTCGTTGGCAGACGCGATAGTGCAAGCAGTAAACTCAAATAGGTCGAAGCCGCCTAAATTCATCCACGAGCTCCCATATTTTGACGGGACAGTTTCGGAGTGGATGGCATTTAAGGCGGTGTTTAGCGATACAGAGAGCATGTTTTCGGACGTCCAAAACGTAGCTCGTTTGAGAAAGGCCATTCGCGGGACGGCCCGCGAAACAGTTAGGGCTTTACTTTACACGACTACGGAACCTTTTGAAATAATCGACACTTTAGAGCGACGATACGGACGGCCCGAATTAATCATTCTCACGGAAGTCGAAAATATAAAGCGAATGCCGCGATTAACCGACGACGGTCGTAATATTGCTTCTTTCGCGAATAGGGTCGCGAATACGGTAGCCGCGATTAAAACTTTAAACCAGGAGCAATATTTGTACGCGCCGGAGCTAGTTAACAGAATCGTGGATAAACTCAACGTAATTTTGAAATATCGATGGTTCGAGTTTAAGGCGTCGCACCACGGAGCACCCGATCTCGTTTTGCTTACGAGATTTTTAAACACAGTCGGAGATCAGTGCGGATCCATGTTCTCGTACGAAAATATTCGTGAAGAGCGTCGCCTTAAGCACAAACCGAAAGTAAACGCAGCGCGTGGTAGGACGTACTCTGAGAGCTCGTATAGCTCCGAGTCGGAGGAAGAGTCAGAATCCGCGCGTCGTGCCACGGTGGCAAGTTTAAAAAAAACCAAACAACTAAAAAAAAAGCCGGAAAAAAGTCAGCCTAAATTGCCGTCCCCAATACCACCCACGGAGCCCGCGCGAAAGAAAAAATGTGTGATTTGTGAAGGGGAACATGCCCCAGCACAATGCGCGGACTTCGTGAAATTGTCCATAGAAGACAGGTGGGAAAAGGCGAAGCAGTTTAGGATGTGCTTTCGTTGTTTGTCGAATGATCATAGGCGGTTTTTTAAGTGCAAATACGTACCTTGCGGCGCGGGTGGTTGCGAAGCATCTCACCATAAACTCTTGCACAATGAGAATAGAGCTTTAGAGAGTAAAAAAAAAGCCCAAATCGCAACGACCCGCGGCAAAGTTAGCTCGGTTAACCACGTACAACCTAATACTTACCTGAAAATAATCCCGGTGGAGGTGTCGGGCCCCCTAGGCACTGTTTTGACGAACGCACTTTTGGACGAAGGCTCGTCCATAACCTTAATCGAAAGAGCCGTTGCAGACGAAATAGTGCCCGGAGGACAGCCTAACGGATTATTAGCAATAAAGGGGGTAGGGGGCAACAAATTGAACGATTACGAATCGTGCGTGGTTAAAATTTCGATTAAAGGGACATGCAGTCGCGAACTGCATATGATAGCCGCGCATACAATCAGTGAACTCGACCTGGGTCCGCAACAGGTTGATAGGGACCTAGTTAAACGGTGTAAGCATCTCGAGGATATCGCCGACGAATTGTGTTATGATTACGCGAAACCAACTATCTTGATAGGGCAGGACAACTGGCACTTGATTACATCGCGCCAGTTAAAGATAGGGGGTAAACACGAACCCGTCGCGTCGTTAACTAAATTGGGGTGGGTTTTACACGGTCGAGATTCACTGAACCGCGGAACTATAGCCTACGTCAATCACATACGACCCATGTCAAAGCAAAACGAGGATACCGCAATTAAATTAATGCGAGAGTTTTTTAGTATCGAAAGTTTAGGTATCGAGGCAAAAACCCCTAAGGCGGATCCAGAGCAGCGCGCTCTTAAATTGCTTAACGACACGTGTCAACGGATTGACGGCGGCAATAGGTTCGAGGCTGGGCTTCTGTGGCGCTCCGATGACGAGGAGATGCCCCATAACAGAGCCCAGGCCGTAAATAGGTTGTTTAGCCTCGAAAGGAAACTAGACCGAGACCCGCAACAGCGCGAAGAATATAGTAGGCAGGTCAACAATTTGATAGAGGCAGGTTATGCGGAAAGGGCCGAAGCCCCGCCCACATCAAAAAAGGCATGGTACCTACCTCATTTCGCGGTCGTACACCCTCAGAAGGGTAAGGTCCGTTTGGTGTTTGATGCTGCGGCAAAGTCTAACGAAAAAAGTCTTAACGACGCGTTGTTAGCGGGTCCGGACCTACTCCAATCGTTATTCGGCGTATTGGTTAGATTTCGGGAAGGTAGAATCGCGGTCGTAGCCGACATTAAGGAGATGTTTCTCCAGGTTAAGATTATTGACGCGGATCGTGATAGTCTACGTTTCTTATGGAGGGGCGAAGATAGGGCGGGGCCACCGGTAGAGTACCGTATGACGTCGCTCATTTTCGGAGCGGCATCATCGCCCTGCACCGCCATTTACGTGAAAAATAAGAACGCAGACGATCACGCAAGCGAGCAACCCGAGGTCGCACGGGCGACCGTCCGTAACTTCTACATGGATGACTATCTGGGCACATTCAGTGACGAGGGGGAGGCCAAGAGCGTGATAAACGCGATGCACAAGGTGCATTTGGCGGCCTCTTTCGAGTTGCGCGGGTGGGCGTCTAACATACCAGAGGTCATAGATGACGTTGCGGACAAGCGTACTAGCGAGCAAACTACGTTAGGGAAAAGCGATACGGAAAGAACGTTAGGTATGATATGGAACCATAAACGCGATAGTCTTGGTTTTAACGTCAATTTCCGAAATATCCCGATCGAAGTTACGAAACTAGCTACCCCTACCAAACGTCAAGTAACCAGCGCGGTCATGTCGGTATTCGACCCCTTAGGGTTAGTCTCGCCGGTTACAATGGTAGGCAAAGCATTAATACAGGACGTCTGGCGTAGTGGGGTTCAATGGGACGATCCCATCACGGAGGAACACCACCAGACTTGGCTAGCTTTCGTAAAAAACGTAGGATTCTTGAAAGATTTAGAAGTAGCCCGCTACGTACCCGCGCCCTCGGGAGAAACATCGATGCATGTATTTTGCGACGCTAGCGAAAAAGTTTATTCTACGGCAATTTACTTCGTTAATACCGATATTAACGGAGATAGGTCATCACACTTGGTGGCAGGCAAGGCGAAAGTGGCACCGCTGAAGCCCATATCTGTCCCGAGACTCGAGCTACAGGCCGCGGTATTAGGCAGTAGGCTAGCCGAAACGATCAAGCGCGAATCCGATTATAAAATCGAAAAATGTTACTATTGGTCAGATAGTAAAACCGTACTAGCATGGATAAAGTCGGATCCTCGCTCGTTCAAATCATTCGTAGCACATCGACTAGCCGAGATCGAAAGCTTAACCGCGCCAGTAGACTGGCGATGGGTGCCCTCCGCCATGAACGTCGCCGACGACGCCACCAAGGGCATTCCCGTAGACTTTAACGCGAAGCATAGGTGGTTTTTCGGTCCCGAATTTATTAGAGGCGACCCCGAGACGTGGCCAAAGGAGAAGCCAGTGTCGGCGCCGCCATCCCCTACGGGGGAAGAACGAACCGTAAAACCCGTTTTACACACGGTCGGTAAAACTGTAACAGATTGCTTACCGTCGATCGATAGATTCTCGAACTATAATAGACTCTTGCGTTCCACTGCTACTGTTCTGCTCTCTGCTGAGGTATTCAAAGCCATGATACTCGATACGACAATACGTCCAACAATGAAAACCGACCACTTACAGTTGGCCGAGTTACTCCTTATAAGGAGAAGTCAAAGATTGACGTTTCAAGAAGAGATCACATGCAAAGAGGCTGGACGGCCACTACCGAAGAACTCGCCCCTGAAGAAGATTGCCGTGGATATACGGCAAGGCGTGCTCTATTTGAACAGCAGATTGACGCAAGATCGTTTGAGAAAACTGCCCATTCTACATGCCAAAGAACAGCTGACGAAGTTGATCGTACTACACACTCACAGTACGCTCGGCCATGGCAACAGAGAAACAGTACTCAACGAGCTCCAGCAGCGCTATTATATCATCGGTCTACGCAGTTGCCTCAGATATATCTGCAATAGATGCCAGTGGTGTCGCACATACAAGGGGGTACCTCACAAAATTCCCTTGGGCGACTTACCACCCGAAAGGCTTATGCATAACCAGCCCCCGTTCACCGCCTTGGCTGTAGACTATTTTGGACCAATGCAGATAACAGTAGGCCGCCGCCATGAGAAACGGTGGGGCGCACTCTACACGTGCCTCACCACACGAGCCATTCATGTGGAGTTAGCCACCTCTCTCTCGGCTTCCTCCATGATCATGACACTAAGAAGGCTAATGGCGCGGCGCGGCACACCTACTATTATTTACAGCGACAATGCGACAAACTTCCGAGGAGCTGAAACAGAAATTGCAGAAGCACTAAGGGCCAACGAAAACGATTTGACTGAGTACGCAGAGAGCAAGGCCATCACATGGAAGAAAATCCCACCGGGCGCACCCAGCATGGGGGGCGCTTGGGAAAGAATGGTACGCTCAGTCAAAACGGCCCTTTACACCGTACTGAAAGAAAAATACCCAACAGAAGAGGTACTTCATACTCTCATGCTCGAGGCAGAGCATTTGGTCAACTCCCGACCGCTGACGCCAGTCAACCCAGACTTGGAACAAGAATCCTTGACCCCCAACCATTTTCTCATTGGTAGGTCATGTGGCATGTCACCATTCGGGAGCTTTAGAGACCTAAAAATGACTACAAACAGCTGGAAGGCGGCTCAAGCTATGGCCGACGATTTCTGGAACAGATGGATACGAGAATACAAACCTCAGCTACAAGTTCGACGAGGGCACGTATCAAACGAACAAACAATCAAAATCGGAGACATCGTACTGATTGTAGACCAGACTATGCCCAGAGGCACATGGCCAAGAGGGCAAGTAACTTCTGTTTTCCCAGGCCCAGATGGCCGGGTTCGAGTAACAGAAGTACGCACAGCATCGGGACTTATCCGTCGTCCAGCCTCTCGCCTCATTGTGATCAGCAGCGACTAGATATAGTGCTCGCGCACGAGGGGGAGATTGTTAATATTAGCTAGGTAGTTCATAAGTATAGCTAGGTAGTATGTAAGTTTGAGAAAGAGACTCCTTTAATTTTGTTTTGTTTAATATTTTGTTTTTATAAGTTAAAAGTTAATTTTTGTTCGTTTTATTGTTTAATTACTCAATTTTCACTATCTATTGTTTGCTATTAAATTTCGTGTATTTTTGTGTGTTTAAACTTTAATTTTACAACTTTTACAATTTTATCAATAGATTATAAGATTTAAAATGCCATGTGTATGCCAAATGTATGTGTAATTATCAATAAAGATGATGCTTACCCATTCCCCACCGACCTACCTCACCTCTTCTATCCCCTCCACACACCCAAGTAGGGCACTTGAACACAACCCCACTAGTTGCGCCCTACGTAAATTTACCTTATACCGATTCCTTTTCCTTCCAAAATCAGTTTATACAGTTTCATACATCCACTTCACTACCGAACCACGCTTCCTCCTTGCATCAATGTTTACTTGAAACAAGTGTTTTTACTGTCTTACGGCCTCCATGAACATCCCGATGAACCCTTGCTGCCACTGCTGACCTGCTGCAGCACCTTACAGTCCATTGCATGGACCTGAGCGGACCTGTCCGCAACAGATGCTTTTAATAATTTTTTTCTACTCGTCGACTTTAATCTTTCCATTAGGATCCCATAGACTAAACTATAAATGCTAACTTTTCAATGTTATTTAGTCTATGACACTCTCTACTCAACTATAATATTTATTATAATATGCTTTAGACAACTATAATAATTTTGAAAATAGAACTTTCAAATTTAAAAAAGTGTATCCTTGTGTAAAAACCTCCTTTTAATGCAAATTCGATGATTAAATGCGTTTCAGAACGTAACACCTGTCAAATTTGCCTCTACTTAAACACGCTCCTGCCACGCGATTGGTGCAATTAGTCCTGTAATGAGCCAATCACAAACCGCTTTACAACCAATGCTGCCGCTCAATTGTTTTCGGCCTTTAAATAAAACTTTGAATGAATAGTTTTAGTGGAAGTACGGTGATTGTGATAGTTTATTTGTTTGCTTGATGTTGTTTTAGTTGACTCATAGAAAAAGTATTGTATACAATAGTTACATAATTAGCTCTTAAAGTTCTCGTACCTTATATAGGCCACTCGGCAAGCCTCGTGGCCTAAACACGGTACTCGACTTTAAGAGCCTTCATTATGTTACGATTGTATAAAATACTATTTCGTGATAGTTGCCTATCACTAGTATCTTTTTAACAACCAGGGGCCCGTTTCACGAAGCTACAAGTTACAAATTACAAGCGGAAGTCTCTTTCTATCAAAAGGTATTGAAAAGAGACTTCCGCTTGTAATTTGTAACTTGTAGCTTCGTGAAACGGGCCCCAGGTAAGTAGCATATTTTGTATAAGCTTATAGTTTGCCTAAGAATGCTAAAATTTCGGTTAAATCTTGTCTTGTAATACTCGTAGCTAGAAAAATACCTTTATTAATTGGACGTAGTTATGCAATAACGTTCCAATCCACATGCAATATTTTTTGGATCATGGACTTTGTTTTTAAAGACTGAAGGATGATACTTCGTTTTGTGGACTGGAACGTTATTGCATAACTACGTCCTTAATAAATTGTATGTGACAATATAGTGATTATTCGAAAACCAGATTGAATCTAAATTGCTGGCCGATAGTGATACTTCAATATATTCAGCAACCTTTTATATAACAACTGTTATATTAGTCAAATTGATAAATAATAATAAACGCTTAGATTAATAAGTAGTTATATTTTATTTGTACCTACCTAATTTTAATTACTGAATAAAAATCCCAAATAAAAAAATAAACGTTTTAAAAACTCTGCCATAATATCAGTGAATACTACATAAAATTGTCTAGGTTTACTTCTGGCACAGTCAAAGGTTCTTTAACCTTTGACTGTGCCAGAATATCATAAACTACGTACCTACATTTATTCATATTGTGAGCCTGTGTGGAAAAAAATACATTTTCAGTTTAATGATTTCCAATTATAACACAATATTTTTCGCAATAGGTAGTGAGATAAAGAATTGTTTTGTACTTTATTACAAAACGAATCATACGACAAAAGGAAAATACAATAGGCACATTGTCATTAGTAAAATAATAATAAAAACCATTAGGAGATACAGGTAAATCATCATTTGCTTACCACTCGCGTATTGTATCCGAACGCACTCGTTCTCGCTTGCACCGCACGACTGCACTCCATCTCGCGCTATCTTCTATACAAATTAACTACACTCTCAACTACTGTACTATACGTAGGTATACACATATTTAACTATGGTAGTTCACTTATATGAATTTAGCACTTCCCCTTGCCACGAAATTCATAAACCATATAGGTACGAGTCGAGGGGAATCCCCTAAATAGCCAGCAATCGTTTGATTACAGCGCCGTCTATGATACCGCTGGGTAACTAATTTAATTCGTGTTTTTAATTGTTAACTTTTTAGTTTATTAGAAGTATTATGTAACATTTAGAATTAAGTTAAATAATACTATACACCCGGTAATTGGCACGTATAGGTAGTTATAATGCAAGAAGTTGTGTTATTATTTTAATGCGCTATTCATTCAAGTCGTTTACAAGAGGTGGCGCTGTTCCTTGCGCTGAACTAATTTCGTATCTGAGAACCGTAACACTGGTAAGTCCTATTGTTTTCCATACTTACTTACAGTGTTATGCATCTCTGGTACGGAATTTTAAAACTCGTTTCAAATGAATTAATTCAATACGCCTGATAAGTTTGTATTATCGTCGTTAAGTACGTATTTTTATAAAAAAAAACTTATATTGTTTTCTTCATTCGCCTAAATAGCAGATAATACAGCAAAAAGATTCAATTTACTATTAAAACCACGGGACGGGTCCAAAATTGGCGTTGTTTATCAAAAATTAATATATTCTAATCCAATATTATTCTGTTCTAATCTAATATTAATACAAAATGTCTCTAATTTGGATCGAGATTTATTTAAAACAAGTTTACAAATGAGACTTTATGGTAATCGTGGATCACCTTGTGAAGAGAACGGATCTAATTTGCTGATTTAGTATAATTTGTTGCTACACTGATTTGATGAGATCGTAAATTATAATGATCTATTTTAGGATGACGAAAATCGAATACCTAGTGTTATAAAATTCTTACTTCGCACGATAAGCGTACCTATTGTGATGTCAGGAGAGTTTCCGTCTGCCAATTGAAATACGAATTTTAATGTGCTTTTATGCCACACTTGGCCATAAAGTGACTTTTTCCGCACGCTGCGCGAACGGAAAAAGCTGCTTTCTGGCCAAGTGTAGACATAAAAATGATGTAAACAACACGGGAGGTAATAAAGAAAGTTATGCAATGTACTATTGTCATTTACTTATTTTATACATCGGGATCAAAATAAACGGACCGCCGAATTAAACCCTCCGGTCGACTCTGACCACTTCCTAATTCGTCCTTTTCCAAACTTATCCACTTCCTAATTAGTCCTCTTCCTAACTTGTCCACTTCCAAAGTCGCCCACTTCAAAACTTGTCCACTTCCAAAGTTGCGCACTTCCTAATTTGTTCACTTTAATTTATCCACCTCCCGAGTTGTCTTGGGTTTCGGAACTGGTATTCTTTCCATACAAAAAATCTATATATTTTTCATTTTCTATTTCATATTCAATGGACTATCCAGTCAAATTAAAACCTTGACACACAAATTATTACGGATATTAATTAACGTTATAGCTTGGCAACTTCGTTGGTGACACTCACCTGTGTGCTTTTTGTTCTGTGCAGCCGTAACTAGTTACACAAGTTACCGCCAACACAAACGGCGACCGACGAGGGCAGCCTCCGGAGGCCCCCATTCGTGTTGGCGGTAACTTGTGTAAGTAGTTACGGCTGCACATAGCAAAAAGCACACAGGTGAGTGTCACCAACGAAGTTGCCAAGCTATAGTAATAATAATTTTGGAAATGGACGAACTAGGAAGTAGTCAGAGTCGACCGGAGGGGAATAAAATCAGGCAATCATCTGTATTTAAAGCGGTATTATTTTTCGATTTATCGGTTTCAAACCCTGATTCTATTCGCCGTTTGTTGATCGAATTATATATATTTTTATTAAACAAACATTTTTATTAAACTAAGACTTTTGATATAAATTCGATGGTATCTTAAGACTCAGAAGTGGGCTGCGATATACGTTATAATATATTATAAGTAACCTAGTCGTTGAAATACAATTATTTTCTCTGATTAGTAGTATTAGTAGTCCCCAGAAAATGTTATGAAGAACACTGTACTTCTTCTAAGTATGGGTGACCAAATAGGTAAATGAATTCTTGCTGATGCAGCAATATTGTTTTGGCCGAGTTATTATATCTCCAAACTTATTTACAAGAGTTTATTCTCCTGCTAAAGGCTAGAGGGGTTACGTGTGTATGTGCTGGTGTGGTCTGTAAAACCGTGGGACAAAGCTAGTGTCACATAAAAGAAATGTCTTCACAACGATGCGGGCAGTAAACAGAGCCGTAAATCAGCGGAATGACCCGCAATTTGCTATGTAGGTATTTCTGGATGCACTCAAATAGATCTATATTCATCAGACTCTCAGGAACGCGGTTTAGTACTCTTTACTCTAAATATAGATTTAAACCTGCTGATATATTAACGTGCATATCTCTCTATCCTCGTAAATCCCTGCGTATTTGTATACAAGTACCTATAAATTAATGATAGTGGTTCAGACCTGACATTTTAACTTGGTAAGTAACGCGCATGACTCTGCCGTCCTCAAACTATAATATGTTTGAAAATTCATAGAAATTAGCGGCCTTTTAGTTTGAAGACGGCAAAACTACCGAATGTCTTAACTAAAGTTTGTTTTTTATTTCCGGACACAAAAACAGATCTATAAAATGTGTTCCTCCACGGTTAAATAATAGGCAAGTCGGTGGAAATCGAGTTCTGTTGATACCCCCCCCGGTACTGACTTGGTTTAACTTTACATCTCAAAGCTTTTTTGTTGTAGGAGAACTGCGTTGCGAGACTTGCATCTTTTTACATGTAATGTTTTTGATGGGATCTCATTTCTTTTTGTAAGTGGTCTTCCTTTAATTATTACATTCTAATCCATTCTTTTCAAGTTAAACTGCAAAACTAACTTTGTAATCGCATGTACTTGTATAGGATTACAAACTTATGTGTGCAGTTATAACTGAAATTACAACATATTTAGGTTTTTAAGGACTTGATAGGCTAAAAACTAACTATGTTTAAAATTTGTAGCTTGTAGGTCTGCTAGAAGTACCTTAGAATTATGATGATCAGTGAGTCAGTGAATCAGTCAGTGACAAAACTAAGGAACTTTGACATGCAATAGTTCTTAAACTACAAATTCAAATTGAATGATATATAAGTCTTATTGTGCCCTATATATTCCTGAAATTTCAGGGTTCTAGCTTTAGCCAGTACAAAATTACGGGAGGCTGAAAATGGCCTGAATGGCTTCGAGAAAAGGATGGTACGGCTGCGACTGCCGTGCCCCCAGATGAAAGCTTCAAATGTCAAACGTAAAATTAATGTGGCCAGCTTTTAAGAAACAGTGTTGTCCTTTGTGTCGGTTCGTGGTGTAAGTATTAATAACCGATATAATAAAAATTACTATTTACGTTAAAACATATATTTTTTGGTACTTATCGAAAATTAATTACATATAATAACTGCATTGTATTCAACCTTTAAACCTTTACCTATTGGATAATTAGTACCTATGTATGTGATTCCGTTGCTTGAAATTATAACGCAGAGAAATAAAGCGGGTATGGCGTCTTTTTAGCTTTGCAAGATAAGTAATGAGTTTCGAATGAAATAAAATGTACCTTTAAATATTAGTAATATCGTGTATTTACAAATATTCTACATCTCCAAAAGGGTGGCATTTTTACCTAAAGTAATGTATCATTTTGGAACTTCGCGGATTATGCACTCATGGTGTTACAGATACTTTAATATCAATAAACATAAGTAGCTCCCAAAATGTTTGTCGGTAAGTACCGGTTGTGTCACATCACTATTTATGAGGTGTAAAAAACAGGCAACACATGAAATGTCCTTTTTGTCTCCGGAAATAAAAAACAGACTATAGATAATTTTTTTTCATCTTCCATATCAATCGTTCTGCTCTGGCGTCACAGAAAACTTGTCTCGTTGGCAGAGCTGTATACTCCAAGCCCGGTCAACTGCATTGTTCAGTTGAGACCATGTCAGTTGTACATCTGTCTTCATTTTTAGGGTTCCTAAATGTTTACCATTTTGGTACGGAACCCTAAAAATTCATCATAAACAGTAGGAAAAAATATTTTTCGAATAACTATAAATATAACCAAGATATGAGCTATCAAAGGTTTATCTTTATCGCTATTTAGCAAAATATAATATAGTATAGAGTTTGTATGGCGGTCGTGTACTATGACGTCATAGTCCATAATTAGTGCTTTAGAATGTTCACACCTGTCGTATTTATCGATCCATTTTAATTTTATTTTCACTTGATGTGACTGTACATAATTTATTTATTGATCTCTGTGAATTAAATAAATTTACAGTCTTCTTCGAAGACGTAACTTCTTCGAAGATTTCAGCGAAATTAGGAAATATTTCATTAAACGTTGCGTCCCCTGTTCCCAAAGAATGACCTATTTCCATTTCATACACGCAATACCGATGGAAACACTTACTTAAGACGCAAAGCATATTTTAATAAAACGTCCAGATGCTAATCCAGGTCAGACTAACCTGCTGATTTGCTGTTAAATCGTTACATAATTCAGTAATCGATAGGTCAACTAGCCGGACTGCATTCCTACTCGCAGCCTCCAAGGTTTCCCGCTGATATTTCACTAAAGAGCAAAGATCAACATAATGCATTGGAAAATAACCCACGCCTATATCACAGAAAGGAGTAAACACTCTGATCATAGGTATAATAGTACATTGTGTATCAAGGGCGGTAATTCCTTTACCGCCCGTGGCACACACAATGGTTTTCATCACACTTGTGAGGAAATCTGATTAAAATAACCTTACTTAACCTAAATAAAATTGTAAAACTGACAGTGACATTAGTGACATTATCCATAGACAATGCGAATTCACGTCACGTTCGGAAACCATAGCGGTAAAGACTTAAAATGGTTGATTTTATTTTTGCAAAATACTGAAATGCACTACTTAAACATTTAATTAATGTTACAGAAATATGTGTTTACATGTATTTGCAATAACAGTTCTCTTTGAATAAATATTTCAGTAATAAAAGTTAAAAAAGTACGTTGGCGTTTCCTTTGAACATGACCAATAAGAGTAAAACAGAACCAGCGTTTCAAATTTAAAAAGAAAACCATTACGCCCTAGGGCGTAATAGGTCATTTACGGCACGCAAAACCTACGTGTAATGACACCATTTTCCAGCAAGTGTGATGAAAATGTTTATTCGCACGATTGCCTTTTGTTAGGCAGGCTGTTAAGAGAGGAGAGGGGAGGTATTGTTAAGGTTCCATACCTCAAAAGGCAAAAACTCACTCAAAGGATCACTCGTGTGTCTGTCTGTTTGTCACAGCCATTTTGCTCCGAAAGTACAGAACCGATTGAGTTGAATTTGGTACATGTGTTAAGGTTGATGACCTAAAGACGGACGTGTAACAAAAATATATGAATTTTAAAGATGGGGGCTAATTTTGGGGGTACACTAGAAAAAAAAGTTAGCAAACTATATCGTGTGACATTAAAATGAAAAGGCTCGCTGGGAGAATCTGAATTTCATTATATTTTAATTTTAATAGTTTTCAAGTTATTTATGAAATAGGCCAAAATGTACCATTCCCCCCTCCCGTCCCTCTTATCTCCGAAACTATTGGACTTAAAATTTTGAGAATAGGCGCACAATAGTCCTTTATCTATAGTTTAAAGGAAAACCTATGAGCACGTCCTTTATAACAAAAGAAAAACACTAAGTATCATATTAACTATCATGTAATTAGCGGTGAGTAAGCCCACACATATGCACGATTACGTCGGCAGCATACACACATCGACTATGAAGCCGTTTATCTATGACACAGAATAAACAATGACTTCTATTGTTAGATATATGTATACTACCTATTTATGTAGGCCTTGTTATGAAAAGACGATTGCAATCTTTGCCACTTTTCAACTCCGTCTTCACCTTTCGAAAAGAGGGGTAATAATAGTAGATTGCGTCACAAGGGAGCAAAATGATATATTTACGGCGAGGGCGTACATTGAATCCTGAACGAAGCGAAGGATTCTACAATTGAATCCCGAGCGTAGCGAGAGATTCTAAAGTAGAATACGGAGCGTAGTGAGGGATTCAAGTGTTAACGCCCGTGGTGAAAATAATTTTGCTACCTTGTGACACATACTGCTTTTCACACCGACTATGAGGAAAACTCAAAAACAAACGCTGCTAACCAAAATAACGAAATATATAGTTAGTCAAAGAGCATCACACATTTTTAATAAAATGAACTGTTAAATTGTTAAATTTATTGTCTCTTATTATTTTATAAAACTTTTATTATTTTTTACGGCTGGGACGAATTTACCACTTCCATATTATATTTCTGGCCCTCGCCTGCGGCTCGGACCGCAAACACCAGTGATCTGGGCCATTCCTTATTATACCGCCCTCTGTATGTAATATATTAATAAAACTGTCCATGGTACGGCATATTCTAAGTGGGTTCAAACTAAAAATATCCTGTTGTCCTTGAACAGAAAAGTATCACTTTGATCCCTCTTATGAGGGATCAAAATACTTTTTTCTGAATAGGAGGTGTGAAAAAATTTTAATGTAGCTTTTTTCTATCTGTCTGTTTGTGAGTTTATAATATGCTTCTTATGTGGTCTAATCGTGATCATGTAAGGATTTGATGCCGGGAAGAAAACGAGGAAAATCTTCAAATATTATATTCACACAAGGTATTTTTGAAAATAACCCGTGCTTTTTAATAATTGAATAAATTATTATATATTTTTTTATTTTGCACTGTTATTAAGAGAATTTTGGTGATTCGGAAACTCAGTTCATGGTTTAATATAAAGAACATTAGGGCTAATAAAAAAAGTATGCAAGTAGTTATTTTACATATTTAGTCAAAGCAGTAACGCATGTTTCTCCCACGCTATAATTATTCGAACTCGCATTACTCAATGTTAGGTATTTCTAGTATTCCCATAATTAAAGTTTCTAAGGTCCTTCGCCACTTGACAGGCGGAATTACGTAATTATACTAGTTTTTCTGGTATATCGGGTAAAAGCAGAGCAGTTAAACAACAATAAAAACATTTACACTTGAAAACTGGATTTATGTTTACAATACTGTACATGATTTAAACGCCCTATTCTGTAATAACGTATTTACTCTCATCTAATGTGAATTACCTAGGGAGTTCGCTCCATTGGATTGAAAATAAAAACTGCTAAATTAATTTACAACTGACTTCAAACAAATCTATTCTATTTAAACTCAATTACGTCGAATCGTCTTCGAGTATATCGGCGAATATCCATAAAAAAGATCCTGTCAAACTTTCTTCTTTCTTAATACGGTTAAAATTGTAAATGAAACGGTAACCGATAACCGACACGACATTGAAGAATAATTCAACAATTACAGTAAAATGAAACCAATCGAGAGCGCTCACAGAAATAAATAAACCGAAGCACATACAAAATGCGACATCTCAAATCTCGACAACCGCGTACTGCAAGCCACATGCGTTTCTACGCAAAATGATGACTAAATGATTCGCATAAAAAGACAATCAGAATATAAAACTGCACTTACCCGTATGGCCAATGGTACTAGAATGCAAAAACATGTAAATAAGTCTGGCAAGGTCAAGCAAGCGTATGCATTCACTTTCCGTAGGTATATAGAACGTAAAGGAAGACAACAATCTTCCTGCCACACGATTATAGCCTTTATGACGAATATTTAAGGCTTAGTAATTAAACTGCATCTGTCACGTCAATATGCAATGTATTATTATCTCAGATTGGTTTATACGTGGTGTCTGTAGAATATGCTAAGTTGGTGAAGTATGTAATCGCCTGTCTTACGTGTTTCTTGTTCGTTACTAGCTATAAAGCTATAAAGAAAAGAATCAGACATGTAAAAGAGCCCTTGAGGCCTACTTACAGAAATAAATGAGTTTGAGTTTGAGTTTGATTATTGGAAATAGTTATATACGTAGATTTAGTTAGTGATGTGCTACCTGTTTTAAAATTTTGCACCGTGAAACGCCGTCTCTCAAACAATTAATTCACAGACAAAGTTGCGGGTATAAAAACATGCTTATCTCACCATCGATAGCCGAATGATGCCCACTGCTGGATATGGCTCGTCACTAGTCATCGGCAGGCAGTTCATTCCCATTTCCTTGAGCCACTACACTCAACAACGCGTCGGTTCTCTAGAACCTTTCTGGCGCGTTCAATATACAGGGTGCCCCATAACTCACACGTCACAGTGAGACCAGGGCTAGGTCAGCTTAAGAGGCACCAAACCAGCCTAATATGACCTTTGTAAAAGTTGCACGGTTTTCGAGATAATGGCAAATTAAAGCTTTTTAGAAATTTTCACGTTTCAAGATAAATACAGTATTTTTTCGCACATTACACTAGTTATCGACCAAATAACACTTTTGTCATCTCAATTTACTATTCATGACGGCGTACACATAAAAATAAAATTATTTAAGAGCTACTGGAGCACACGCTGCTCGCTGGTACTACACATGTTAAAAAACGTGAAAATTTCTAAAAAGCTTTAATATGCCATAATCTCGAAAACCGTGCAACTTTTACTAAGGTCATATTAGGCTGGCTTTAGCTGACCTAGCCCCGGTGTCACTGTGACGTGTGAGTTATGGGACACCCTGTATAGGCATAGGGATCTGGAATGAAATTCCTGCTAAGATTTTTCCACTGCGCTACAAATCCCAAAAAGGGTGTCATCTAATTTCTTCTAAACCGGCAATGCATTGGTAATGCATCTAGTTACATATATAGATACAAAAAATCAAAGTACATAGAAAAAATAAATGGTACTCACCTGTGGTCCAGTCCGGGAATCGAACCCGGTACCTCTGGATTTCCAGCCCAGCGCCTTAACCACTTGTCCACCGGAGCACTCAGCAACCACCCTCCTCCCTTCTGACTTCCTGAAGTGTTCTCAGAGCGCTATGACACGGGGTACTTTAAAAAGCGTGTTAATAGGGCACTTAAAGGTCGGCAACGTATAGGCAACCCCTCTGGTGTTGCAGATATCCATAGGTAACGATGACTGTTTTCCATCAGGTGACCCAGCTACTCGATTGCCTTTTAATGACGACCGCTTTAGCTTAGTTGGTAGTGACCCTGCCTACGAAGCAGGAGGTCCTGGGTTCGAATCCCGGTAAGGGCATTTATTTGTGTGATGAGCACGAATATTTGTTCCTGAGTCATGGATGTTTTCTATGTATTTAAGTATTTGTATCTATTAAATATATCGTCGTCTAGTATCCATAACACAAGCCTTATTGAGCTTACCATGGGGCTAGTTCGATTTGTGTAAGATTGTCACCTAATATTTATATTTATTTATATTTATTTACTGTACATAAATAAAATCAAACTGCATTTTATAAAATACAGACTCGACTTACTCATAATTTATTCAGTGCATTGGATTTTGATACAACCTCCTTTATCCACATCGATTAATTGCCATATCGCATCATTACGATTTTGTTGACAGTCTTAACATTGTAATATCAGAATATCAGAATTTTTGAGACGATTTGTACTACTTCGATTATTGAAGAAAATATTATTGGAAATGCTGTTTTTCAGTGATAATTTGGTTGATTTTAATACTTTGTGAGTTTCTTCAAGATACAACAATATTTTAAGTGATGATTACTGTGTAATTTAGGAGTAATTTGTGATAATGCCTTCAAGAATGTATGTGTTGTTTGTTTAGTTTAGATCTTTGGACATCTAAGCAACGCACTATACTAAATATGTAATATGGGTATATTCACTGGTCTGTGGGTATATTATATAGTATAGGTGCTGATGCATAGCCCTGTTGGGTGACAGGGCTATGTGCTAATACGAGAAGTCCACTACTGAACATAAGTGCAGTGGTGGATAGGGGTACCCAATGACTTTCAAAACAAAAAAATTACGGACGCTTTTTGCCTCCATCGACTTCCGACGACCTTAACCAGGTTGTCAGGCCATCTTGTGGGGGGCTGACCCACGCTGCCTCATTCGGTTCATAAGTCTCCAACTCCATTCGAGGACCTTTACGCCCCATCGCCCATCAGTTCTTCGAGCCCAGAGTCTGGCCACATACACACTTAGTCTCATATCATTTGACGTAGCCCTATTTCTAGAAAAGAAGCGATGCAATGTCTTAAATATTTTTAAATGGTTCATCTGTACAATGTTAATTTATTGCCGGTAACAAGTTATCGAAAACTTGGCTAAGTAATTCTCTTTACCTGCTACGCGTGAAACATGAAGTTACTAGGTAAATTAAATACACTGCTTTGAATTCAGTCAAACTAAAGAGTCACCAAATATCACAAATATTTAATTTATTAATTTTCATAAACAAAGACTGTGAAAAATAGCCAAGAAAAAACTAGGTACCTACTGGAAAACCGCCGATATGTTATCCTATAAGCCTACGCAAGTGTCTCGTGTATATCTTATTATATTTTATGCACAGTTGTTATTTCTATCGCTTTTATTCTTAAAACCACACCCAAAAAACTGTTAGCTCTCAAAACCAGACATCATTGTATAAGCAAACGCGGGAGGACATTGTGCTTTCTATATGAAAGCTACGATTTTCATTACAATGAACAGTAGCCGATCATTATGTTAATTTAATTCAAATGGTCGAATGGTAAAAGTCATTTTGGAATAGTTAATTGGTTTCGTGGGACGATATAAATGAAGGAAATTTGAGCATTGTCCCTGTGAGTGAGTGAGTATAGGTTTACGCTAGCTAATTTTCCGCAACTCGATGTCTCAGAATTCGTCTATTTTGCATGATAACCAAGGACCTTAAAATAAATAGCCGGACGTAGCGTCGCTAACAAAGAACTGAAGTATCAATAGTCCGCCGGCTAACTTAACGCTGGTTGGTCAGGTCAATGTGTGCGCGCTGCGGGTAGTAGGAAAAAAACTAGTTGATGTGTGCGTGCGGGCTCGTAAGTACAAGCAGCCGGCCGACTAAAAATGCTTCAGTTCTCTGTTGCCGATGCTCCGTCCGGCTATTTATTTTAAGGTCGTTGATGATAACGGTAAGCGTACGACACACCTAATATACAACACAAAGCATAGGATAATACATTCCTACGTAGGTACGTAGGCCGTATGTACTTTATTCCTATATATGCTGCAATGTAGGTAGAATTCTTTCGCCGTAAACTTAAATAATTTTGGCATAAATAACGCTGCGTTGACGTTAATTGTCTCATTGTGTAAAAAAGTTTTATAAGTACAGCCCAGGATTCATATTGTCTGACCATAGACTAAATCTATAAAAGTAACCACTAAGTTATATTCCATTTTCTTATCATAGCACAACATATAAAGTAAAGGTCAAACACAGCTACTGAATTCCACTCGTCTAGACTCCGTATTAATTACATTTTATCTCCTTAATAAACATAATTAGCGTTATTACAGATAAACACATAATTGCCCAATTATCCTGAGGCGGTGCCGTATAGCGCGAATCCGCGTTCCTCGGGTCATGCCACATACTAACACATATACTCATATATGTGTAAATGAGATAATTAATTCTTGAAGTAAGTAATCGATACATACCTATGATTATGACATAGCCTGTTTCGTATATTCACTGATTGATCAACACGACATTGTTAGTAACGTAATAGGTAATAAGTAGTTTATTCGAATTTAAAGATTTTTTTATCTGTCTATATCCTAATCCTAAGCGATGGGTATAGAGAGCACAAGCATACATGAATACATACATTTCTTCCTGAGGCTTGGATGTTATCTATGTTACTTATGTATTTATATAGGTATGGTAGACTTTTAGTATCCATTTGAAGATAGACCGAGTTTATTAATTTAGACTTTATTGCACAATACAGGAAAGTACACACGGCGAACTTCATGCCATATGGCATTCCCTACCAGTTAACCGCAGGCCAAACAGAAATACATAATTAAATTGGTGCATGAACAAACATTAAAATAACAATTTATTTTAATGCGATTTGTGTGAGACTGTCTCCCAAATATTATACAGGGTGACTGGAAATTCGCCGTATTCCTTGATAGGTGTTTTTCTACAGTTCATTTGCAATGATTTAGGCCCAGTCAACTAGGGGTCAAAACTCCTTGGTTTTCGAGATGAAAAAAAAATTGAAATGTAAAAAAATGGGATAAAAATCTGGAATTTCTGACTTTGAATGCTTTTATTTGTCAATTGTTGTAATGTTTTGGCACTTTTTACTAATGTAATGTAATGAGTTGTTTATTAGCTATTCAAAACATGTTTTTTTTTATTTCAAAATTGCGTAGTTTCTACACAATCACCAGTTTTATGTCAAGAGGCGGGTATTTAAAAAGAAAACCAAAAAACTTGAATATCTGTGGTACCTACCTGTTTGAACCTATTATAGACTTCGTCTTTGAGAACATGCAATGCAATACCTGCAATCTCCAGTTACATGGCAATACTCCGCAATAAATCATCATAATAAGCATCTTTCCGCCCACTGATGGCTAAACAGGCCTCTTCATTGATCAATCTAGCTTTACGTCATATTACCGTTCCTACTTAAATTAGGTAATACATTTTTACATCTATATTCTATATACATATAATAAAATCATAGTAAAACTACGTTTGTGCGTGCATCACGCAAAAAATACTGAAGCGTTTTCCAAGAAATTTGGTACCTACAAGGTGAAATTTTAGTGGTTGTTTTCCGTTCAAGGGCATGTTCAGTATCGTGTTCTAATTAGGAAAAAGAAGAAAAAAAATTATTTGACGTAAAAAAAAAATTGTCTTTTGTATGGAAGGTCGGCTAATTTGAACGACCAACACGATACTGAACATACCCTTAAACGGAAAACAACCATTAAAATTTCACCTTGTATACAAGTAGTTTATAACTCCGAATTAACACATTGGATAATTTTTTCGATTACGGCGAAGCAATAAAGAAATATTTAGCTGATTTCGCCTCCGCGAACGAAGTTGCGGGCATCCTTTTGTCGCATATGAAAAGAGTACCGTAGAGTTTATATTAATTAAACCAACTTCAAAAAAGGATCTAATAAGGGATATTTTGAGATCGGTGCCAGCCTCGTACCGCGTAGGTACAGTCAAAGACTACAATATTATACTAGGTTATAGACAGGCAACTCGGCCAAATTTCTAATCATCGTACTTGTGCTGCCATCTATCCTTCATTACACGTCAACTAATCTACACACACATATACACCCACACCCACACACATACATACACGCATACACACATATATATAGCTACGTATATATAGGTAATTATAGTTTGGCATGGTATGACACATCTTAGAAGTTACGTTGAAATAAGTTTCTAATTACAATCACCAAGTTTAAATAAAATGCGCCCAATAAAGCAAATTAATTTAAATTTAGTGACCTCAACTAAAAACTTATTTCTACGTAACTTCTAAAACGTGCCACACTGCATAGTTTGAAAGAGGATTACTAAAGAGCAGTGTAAATAAAAACACCAGTTTCCATTTTTTAGTTTTACTTATACCTACTTATTTCAAAGGTGAATTTATCTTCGCATTCGTTTTTAAATTGACAAGAAAATGTACTTATCATCTTTCCCTTAAAAGTCAGATCCACAACTGTGCTTCGATATTTTAAATTTTTCTGGATTGCTAGCAGGATTCCGAAATCTATGCAATTGGATCCCTGAAAAAGAAAAAGTATTAAAGATGATATCAACGCCGAAATACGCAAACCTATTTAGTACCACGAAACATTTATTATAGAATTGGTAAAAGGTTCACTTTGTTGGATATTCATAGGCGATTTCAATTCCGTGATTACCGTGTCTAAATTATAGTAGACCAGTAAGCTTATGATGCTACGTTTTGTCACGCGATAAATAAATGATAAAGCATCCGTCACGTTCTAACTAATAGTGTGCGAGAGTGACGGATGTTTTATCAGTGATAAACTATCACTTATTTATCGCGTGACAAAACGTAGCATCATAAGCTTACAGCTTTGATAAAAACCCATAACATTATAATTACCTTCTCCGTCACGAACTTTGCGGCCGGGTAGTCAGAAAATTCTGACCGACATTTTGTTTAAAACAAAACTTAACACAGCAAAAGGGTAACAGCACATACAACGGGGGAATTAATGCTCAACTCGACGTTGAAATGAAATAAATAATGGAAAATACTGCACTCGATAAAATTCCCGACATTTTTTATTTGATTGATGTCAAGCAGCACCGATTTCTTTTTTTTGGGAATGTTATGGCCAACCAGCACCGCCTTGACAGACTATTGTTGCCATGTAACAAACAATAAATAATATCATGAGTGGTTAATTTTAATCAATTGAAATTTAAATTAAAATATATTTTTAGATTCACACGATTTTTATATGTATTATCTGGTATATATCATGTTTATTTAATTACATTCACATCATTACGTATGTTAAAAGAAGGCCAAGTGGTACGTGTAATGTAAGGTAGATGGCAATCAAAGCAAAGCGGTTCACTTTTTTTCTATTGAGTTACCGGGGCATGGGTACAGTCAGCTGCAGAAATAAATATACCCCTTGCCATACTACGAATGTTAGATTTTTTTGAAGTCGGTTAAAAACTAGAAAATAGGGCTTGAGAATTTGAAAAGGACAAGATAAATGCAATAATGATGATGACCTTATACAGCTGCAGAAACGTGAAAAGGTAACTTAAAGAACGTTAGAAGTTTCCCACAACTTCGTTTGCGACGGCTAAAAATTATATTTTTTGCGCTATTGTCTGGTAAAAAGTATCCAGCTATACTTGTACCAAACATGTTTTAAATCGTTCGAATTGATGTGGAGACAACCATACTCATGACATGGTAGGTATTTTAGTGTTACAGTAATCCTCATACATTCTGTTGAAATTGCACATCGGGTTGTTAATATTTTTGTCAGAATTGTAAACCCGCTATGGGAAATAGGTTATAACATTTTATAATATTATGTTAGATCAAACTAGTCTTTAATCCTCCTCCAGGCTAGTGTCTGGCGTAGGTAGTACTAGCACAGTTAAACCTACATACAGCTATAGTATGAACTAGCATTTTCCCGCGGCTTCTATTCTACTCTATATTTCAATCCAGGACTTGGTCTACTTACATGCCAAAGGTCATTGGGCATTTTGTTTGAACATATGACCCACGGCGTACACAAACGAAATAGGGCTAGGTATGTAGGTAAATGTATCTGCTACTCAGTGGTAAGCCGGCAATATGACTTGGAAACACCCACACACCGGCTTAGGAAAACTGGCAACTGTATACATATAGTTGGAACTAAAATTTATAATAAAATTCCATATGAAATTAAAAACTACAAAACGATTCCTGGTTTCAACTCGCGCTTAAAAAACTGCTGCTTCAAAAGGCCTATTACTCAATAAATGAGTTCCTGACTGAAATTTGAATAATATTAGTTTTAATTTATATGTAGTACCTAATTTATTGACTTTATTGAAATCTGTATTGTAATTACCTATTTGATTAATTAATTGTATTCTGCCGTGTGACTATATTGACCTATAGTAGCATGTTGCATGTACTCGTATTTACTTCTGACGATGTATGAATATTACTAAATAAACGAATATGAATATGAATATGAGTCGCATTCTTGTAAACCATGGGAAAATTGAAAAAAAAATAAAAATAATTTCTTATCATTATAGCATTTTTGCAATGAATTAAGTCAGAACTCGCCTAGTGATTGCAATTTTTTTTGAGATGTCGCCGTCTCAAAAAAAAATTTGTTGAGATTATTGTTGATTACTGTCACGTACTTAATACGTGTCAGTAATCAACAATAATCTAAAAAAAAAAATTGAGATGTGGCGAAGTATCACTAATTCACTACATCGTACACATACTGTTGAATAACTTTTTTCAGCCGATTGATGCATAAAAAAAATTACATGAAAAGTGAGATTAAATTCTCTATTTTAAAACTAATTTGGTCTCTATACGCGAAATTTCGGAAAGCGGGTCAAAAACGCCCAATGACCTTTCAGCTTGATCCATCCGGTTGTTGCTGAACTAGGTAACAAACATCCAAACATCTTCACAAACTTTCACATTTATAATATTAGTGGGATTATCTAAGGTGTCCGAATGTTCGTAAAGAGAATGAATAAACATTCGGACAACTTAGATAATTCTTACTAGACACCATACCATAAAACCACAGCACAGCAGCTTATGTCAATAAGTACGCAATTAAACATACTCTCAAAACATTTCTAGAATCGCCAAGTTCTCGGTTCAGGAGATCAAAGTTGTATTTTGCCATAATAAGCGAAACGTCTTAGTTGTATATTATCCAGGTAGAGAGATTGTCTCAATGTGTAAAACACCCTCATTACAATATTTCATAGTAGACGATAGGACTTGATTTTAAAACGTCTTAATTTTAGAAAGTGTTCAGCGATAAATGGTCCAGGTAATCATTATGGCCAATTTGGCAGAACGTCAAGGTTGCATAACGACAGTACATTATTTAATTACTACTCACCAGTACCCCAAAATCCTTATCCTTACTTTATGCTTCCAACGATACATCATTTTTAGGGTTCCGTACCAATATGGTAAAAAAAGAACCCTTATGGTGCGACTCTGTCTGTCTGTCTGTCTGTCACAGCAAGATATCTCAGGATCTACTGATCCTATCGACTTGAAATTTGGAATAGTGTTAAAAATCGCTTACTCAAGCCTATTGGATAGAAAAAAAATCTTATACCTTTTTTACTTTTTTTTAAAGGCGTCCGAAATGGGATGTGGAAGAACAGAAGTAGAGCTATTATATCGAGTGGGATATCAAATGAAAGGGCTTAATTTGTAAATTCTAAAGCCATTTTTATTTTTTTTCTTAATTTTGTATTTTTTGATTTATGACCAAAAACGTTCAAAAAATACCATTCCCCCTATTATCTTCGAAGTTACTGAACAGATAAATCTGTAATAATTGCCAATTATTAATAAAAAAAAAAAAAAACTAAAAATAAAAATCCTTTATTTCGGACCACTGCATCCATATATGGTTAGTAACAACTAAAGAAACTTAAATAACTATGTTAGTACCTACACTAAGATGAAGAGATGACCAGTACCTGGTTAGGGCACTGTCCCATCTCTCCGCCACAACCCTCAGAAGTCCGTGGCGGCTGTCGCGCACTCTGCGGAGCGTCGCGGCGCAGCGCTTGCGCAGCGCCGCGTGGAAACCGTCCACGTGCGCGTCTGCGAACATTCCCGACGCGCTACAGAACCGCGGCAGCCGCAACAGAACCCTGAATGCGTCGTTGTATTGTACACGCATGGCATTCATGGCCCGCTGCTTAATATCATCCTAAATATTACAGGAAAAATAAAACTGTTTTCCTAAATTGCGTCGTTTTTAGAAATTTTCAAAAACCGTACACACACTTATTTGCTCCTACTAAGCTAACCGCCATACAGTTTTTCTTGAACTATTCACGTATCTACTTACGAATTCGTACGGAACTCTCGGTGCGCGAGTCCGACTCGCACTTGACCGTTTTTTTTTTAAATAGATAGAGTTATTCAAGAGGAAGGTATATGTGACGTTCCACGGGAAAAGGTACCTTATGGTTGGTATGGAGTTAAGCACAGATCCTAAATCTGTGTTAAATAAGCTATCTAATACAAAAAGAATCACGACCCTAAGTCCCATACTTTTTTTTAAAAAAAACATCAAACCTGCACATGCTAAAATTGCACTTTTGAGAAATCGTCAAAAGAAGTTTAAAACTAATTTTAAGTATGTTCCCGTTGGAAGTTATGGAGATGATGATTGATTATGTATCTCAAGGTATTTTTCTTTGGAAATCAGTAATGGTTTTTTTAATGTGACTTCCAGGTCGTGAAAAATCAGCGTTTGATTAGAGCAAGTCGCTTATGAGAACGAAATTTAAAAAAAAAAAAATCGGCCTGTTCTTTAACATATTGTAATCTGAACCATTGTGTATAGTTAGAGATATTAGACTGCACATTTTGGGATAGAAATAAAATCACATTGTTAACGAAATATTTTTATTTTAATTAAAATGTCATTTTTATTATATGTTTCATCATTCCTATAATATTCACAATTTTCGTATAATGAGTTCTAAATTATATTTAATCAGTCTACGCAAGTATCTCAAAAGTGTCATTATTATTCTACAAGTCGTATTTTTTTATTTATAAACGATTGAAGTTACGTAAAAATCACAAATTATTCCCATACATTTGAGAAAAGGTACCTTATGGCGGGCCATAAGCAAAAATTATTGATAATTACAGTATGGCACGATATTTACATTATTTATTGACAAATCTTGTATTAAGACAGAAAACTGAAGAAAAAAGGTTATTAGAAATTTACTTCAAATCTTGACCAATTAAGAGTAATTCTCAAATGTGACGTCTTACGTGAAAAGGTACCTTATGAGGGTTTCTAGTTACGGAGATATTCAATGTTGTGTAAAAATTGTGTTTTTTTTATTATGTATTTCCATTTAGTAAATTATATGTTACGACACGTCTTTGCCTATCTTTATTTTTGTTATAGGCGAATTAAAGGCTGAATAATATGCTTCTACAGTTTAGTACAAAAGGTACTTTATGGCGGTGTAATTTAAAAATGTTAGAAATACTTGTCGTAACTTGCTCAGTTTTTGTCCTTCATACCGCCGTGCCGTGGTATTATTTTGGCTACACCGCCAGTACCGCCACGCATCTGTCCTACTCTCACCAACACTTTACGTATCGTTCTCTCTCGGTCTTGCTGGCCGCTCGGAGTCTCAGCCGGCCGGCATGAGCAGTATTTGCTTACCTTTTCGTTCGAATAGTTGTGAGAAGTGTTCGTCGTGGATGTTAGCGTGTTTTAAATTAAAAAGATTTTTTTTCTTAAGTGGCCAAGAATTATAGAAACCGCCAAAAAATGTCTTTTTTCGTAATTTTTTCGAAAAAATGAATAAAAACCTTTTTCTAAAATTGTCAAAATGATAGGCATTTGCCAAAAAGTGTTTTTTTATTTTTGTAATTTTTTTGAAAAAAAAACAAAGTTTTTCTAAAATGGTCAAAAAGTTTCACGATTCGCCAAAAACACGTTTTTATGTTTAAAAAAAAATGTTTTTAAGACTTTTTCTAAAAAGGTTGAAAGGGAAACATGACAAAGTGGTAAAAAATTATAGAAACCGCAAAAAAAAAGTCTATTTTTGTAAGTTTTTTCGAAAAAAAAATTAAAATACTTTTTATAAAATGGTCAAAAACGATGGGTATTCGCCAGTGTTTTTTTTTTATTTTTGTCAATTTTAAAAAAAAAAACAAGGTCTTTCTAAAAATGGTCAAAAAGTTATACGATTCGTCAAAAACACATTTTTATGTTTTAAAAAAATTTTTAATAATTAAAAAATTAAAAAAACTACATACAAATGTATTTATTTTTATTTTTATTTTTTTTTTCAATTCCGAATCTGTGGCACCTAGTGGCCCTTTCCCTCCAAATTTTCAGCTTTCTAGGATCATTTCGAAAATTTTTGCTTACCATTATGCAGGCCGCATGCTTGTTTGCCACCGTCGTGGTATAAAAAAGAAATAAGCAAAAGTTGCTAGTAAATTTTATTAATGAATTTTATCAACAGCTTTATCATTTTTGTATGTGATCCGCCATAAGGTACCTTTTCTACTAAACTTTGAACCCAATTTTTATATAGAAGAAATGAACGTACAGCAGTGAAACCAAGCTACAAATACACGTCTATTCCTATATTTTACAATTTTGCATAAAAGAAAAAAATGATGATTTTGAAGGATTTCACAAAACCGTTCATATCTCCGTAACTAGAAACCCTCATAAGGTACCTTTTCACGTAGGACGTCACATATATGTATAATACATGCATTTAGTATCAGCATTGCACCGTGCGAAGCCGGGGCGGGTCGCTAGTCTAAACTAAATGCGTCGGCCGACTGTATGTCCCATATGACTGTTGCACTAGTACGCTTATTCCACATAATTATGGCGGCATTTAGGCGTCGCCCGCGCAGGCCTAGATCAAATTAATCACAGCTTATGTAACGAGTTTCAAAGTCGAATGTCATGTACAAGAACGACAGGCGATTATTAGGTCTCAGTGTAAACTGGAAAATCTAAGCATTATCATGTTGCAGTTGCAAAAGTTACAAATTTCTGTCATATTTATCAGGTTCATTTAAATGTAGTAGGGTAATTGCGGGGTAGTTGGCCACAACAGAGAGATGGCCCATCGAAAAAAAAAACGAACCGTTCCGCTAGTTACTGAACACATGTAGCTCCGCTACGCCCGCCCGTGGAAACCTAACGTAGAAACTATCACTTTGCGAAAAATAAACCAAAAGTAGCAAATCATTGTTATGGCCATCACTCCCGGACATATTCGTTTTGTGATAAAAAAAATAGGTACTTAATGTTTTTTGAATGTTGATATCATTTAATTTTGCTGAACATTGTTTAAAGTTTATTTATAAATATACCTATATACTTTAATAATATTGTATCAGGTTTATTTTTAAAGGCATTTAAAAATTGGGCATCTCCAACTACCCCCTGATTTACCCTACAAAATAATTATAAATTATCATAATTTTCGTTCTGGTACCTACAAAGTACAAATAGAATCAAAAACTATTTTTTTGTTTTAGAATCCCATATTTCGTTGGTAGAAGTGATTAATCTAAATATATAAAAGAAGAAGTCCTGACTGACTGACTGACTGACTTACTGATCAACGCACAGCCGAAACTACTGAAGTTAGGAACTTGAAATTTTCACAGTAGGGTGGTTATATAACGTAAGTAAGGGATAAGAAGGGATTTTTTGAAATTCATCCCCAAAGGGGGTTAAATGGGGGTTGAAAGTTTATATGGGGACCATACGATTTTTAAAGTAGGAGATCTGAGACTTCGAACATAGACTCTTTAATACAATTTAAAAAAAGTAATTTCACCGTTTTTGGAAATTCATCCCCAAAGAGGGTTAAATGGGGGTTGAAAGTTTATATGAAGACCACACGATTTTTAAAGTAGGAGATCTGAGACTTCGCATATAGACCCATCAAGATGAGTACAGGAAAGTAATTTCACGGTTTTTTGAAATTCATCCCCAAAAGGGGTTAAATGGGGGTTGAAACTTTGTATAGGCACCAAACGGTTTTTGACGTTAGAGATCTGAGAGTTTGCACATAGATCCTTCAATATGACATGAGAAAAGTAATTCCACCCTTTTTTGAGATTCATCCCTAAAAGGGGTTAAACGGGGGTTGAAATGTTGTATAGGGACCAAATTATTTTGAATATCTCAATAAAGGTCGAAGAAAGTAATTTTACCGTTTTTCAAAATTCATCCCCAATGGGGAACATCCTAAATGGGGGTTGAAACGATTTTTGAAGTTGCAGCTCTGAGACATCGTACATAGTCTCCTCAATATGAGTACAGAAAAATAATTTCACGGTTTTTCGAAATTCATCCCTATAAGGGCTTAAACGGGGGTTGAAAGTTTAAATGGGGACCAAACGATTTTTAAAGACGGAGATCTGAGACTTTGCACATAGACCCATCAATATGAGTACAGGAATGTAATTTCACGGTTTTTCTAAATTCATCCCCAAAAGGGGTTAAATGGGGGTTTGAAACTTTGTATAGGCACCAAACGATTTTTAAAGTTAGAGATCTGAGAGTTCGCACATAGATCCTTCAATATGAGATAAGAAAAGTAATTTAACCCTTTTTCGAAATTCATCCCTAAAAGGGGTAAAACGGGGGTTGAAATATTGTTTAGGGACCAAATTATTTTTAAGTTACAGATCTGAGACTTCGTATATAGACTCCTCGATAAAGGTCTAAGAAAGTAGTTTTACCTTTTTTCAAAATTCATCCCCAACAGGGGTTAAATGGGGGTTAAAACGATTTTTGAAGTTGGAGCTCTGAGACATTGTACATAGGCTCCACAATATGAGTGTAGGAAAGTAATTTCACGGTTTTTCGAAATTCATCCCCAAAAGGGGTTAAACGGGGGTTGAAATTTTGTATAGGCACCAACGATTTTTGAAGTTGGAGATCTCAGAGTTCGCACATAGATCCTTCAATATAAGTAGAGAAAACTAATTTCACCCTTTTTCGAAATTCATCCCTAAAAGGGGTAAAACGGGGGTTGAAAGTTTAAATGGGGACCACACGATTTTTAAACTAGGAGATTAGTTGCAAAAAGTAATTTCACCGTTTTTCAAAATTCATCCCCAACGGGGGTTAAATGGGGCTTGAAACGATTTTTGAAGTTGGAGCTCTGAGATATCGTACATAGTCTCCACAATATGAGTACAGGAAAGTCATTTCACGGTTTTTTGAAATTCATCCCCAGAAGGGGTTAGATGGGGGTTGAAAATTTGAACTTTGAAGTTAGAGCTCTGAGAAATCGTACATAAACTCCTCAATAAGAATAAAGAAAAGTAGTTTTACCATTTTTCGAAATTCATTCCTAAAAAGGGGTCAAACGGGGGTTGAAACTTTGTATGGGGACCAAACGATTTTTGTAGTAAATCTTGAACTTCGTTCATAGACTCATCCATAAGAGTAAAGAAAAGTGATTGCTGTTTTTTGGAATTCATCCCCAAAGGGGTTAAAATGGGGGTTGAAACTTTGTGTAGGGTACAAACGATTTTTGAAGTTGGAGCTCTAAGACATCGTATATAAACTCCTCAATAAGAGTAGAAAAAGTGATTTTTCGTTTTTCTAAATTCATCCCTAAGAAGGGGTCAAACGGGGGTCAAAACTTTGTATGGAGACCAAACGGTATTTATAGTAGATCTTAAACTTCTTACATAAACTCATCCATGAGAGTAAAGAAAAGTGATTGCTGTTTTTTTGAAATTCATCCCCAAAGGGGTTTAAATGAGGGTCGAAACTTTGTATACGGACCAAAAGATTTTTGAAGTTGGCGATCTGGGACATCGTACATAGACTCCTTAATAAGAAAAAAGAAATGTGGTTTTACCGTTTTTTCATCCCTAAAAAGGGATCAAAAGGGGGTTGAAACTTTGTAAAGGGACCAAACGATTTTTGTAGTAGATCTTGAACTCATCTAAAAAAGAAAAGAAAAGTGATTGCAGTTTTTTGAAATTTATCCCCAAAGGGGTTTAAATGGGGGTTGAAACTCTGTATAGGGTCCAAAGGATTTTTGAAGTAGGAAATCTGACACTTCGTACATAGATCCTTCAATAAGGGTACAGAAAAAATGTTAAACCATTTTTTGAAATTCATCTCCAAGGGTTATAAATGGGGACCAACACTTTATAAAGGGACCAAATGATTTTTAAAGTAGGGTATCTAAAACTGATTAAACTGAATAGAACTCAAATGATTTCACGGTTCATTAAAATTTATCTCGAAGACGGGTTGAGTAAGTAGGGGTTGAAAGTTTTTTTAGGGACCCGTACAATTTTTAAAGTAAAAGGTTTTTAACTCCATGCATAGCATATAGCAATTAGTAGATTGTTTTTTTGTGTAAGTAACAAGCGGTTTATTAAGTGCATTTAATTTTTTGGTAATAATCCTTAAATGGACTTAAGAATTGATTTTCACGGTAAATGTGCATTGTGCAGTTTTGGGCCCAATATTTGAGGGTTTTGTTTAATTACAACAAAGTTTATGAACAAATATCAGAAACTATTAATTGCCTATTAAGATTAATTGCCTAATTATAATTTACACCGCAGACGAAGTCGCGGGCATCAGCTAGTTCAAAATAAGAGGAGCAGAGAGAGTAGGTATGCCGCTTTGTAAGCGCTGTTTTTTTAAATGTAATAAGTTGTTAGCTGTTATTCTATTGGCGTCATATTTACAAAGTTATTCCTTCTATTCGCATAATTAATGTTCCTAAGTCATTAGATGAAGGTTGCCCTTTAGGCTCATAGACACTAGGTAATACCTATAACTCGTTTACGATAGGTTGATAATTTAATTACAATCCTTTCTAGGTCACGCTGCTGCCCGGTGCAGACTCAAAACTAAGAATTATCAGGTAAGTACTACATAGTACTTAGTCGTATCTCGCTTAATATAATTGGTTTTAAGCTACCAGTAGCGTGGCGTCCAAAGAACTCGATTCCTACCGGCTTGCCTAATATCAGGCATTTGAGCACCTTATTCAACAGCTGTTAAGGAAAATATACGCCAAATCTGCGCCGGCTTGCCCAAGGATATTTTTGACGCCACGCCACTAAGCTACTATATATTTAAATGTGTGTATGTAAATTTTTTTGAACAGTGTCTTGGTGCGGACTGCCCTTGGGCATTTCTGCGCAATCTGGGGGCTCTTGCCTAAAAGGCGCCACCTCTCGAAGCACTTGTGGAAAAACGGGTGGTGCGGACAGTGCGAGGAAGCGGAGCGGTGCGCGAGAAAAATCCACCAATCAATAGTATTTATTGCCGGAACCAGTTTGCCAAAAATCTGGACACCGTGCAATATAAATCGGGACGTTGGTGTTCAAATCGACGACATCATACATGAATTGAAGATTTGAAGCTTATCTTCAATGGCATTGTATATACATACAAAAGGATTTTGGAAAATTTATTCCCTTTAATTAAGGTATTAATGCGTAATACAGTCGGTTATATTATAAGAGTATTAATAGAATAGCCAGATACAAACATAATATGGCAAAAAACTTGCTTACCTATCTTATTCCAGCAGCTGCCCGTGCGGAACCCTGTCCAACATACATCTATCTTTGACTGCAAGAATTGTTTTTTTATTTGTCCAGTGGTTCTCTATCTCTCCAAAACAATGCTTAAAAGTTCATCCCCACAGACGATTTAATTTCATCACACAAATTACTTAATGAAAATACACACTGGCATTTTATCTACGGTCTAGAAGCCAATTAACAAACATTATAAGGCTTAACTACAAGTTTAATTAGTCATTCTAGAAATTCTTAAAACACCGTTAAGTATAATGTGCAATTGTTCGGTGGAGGACACAAAAAGGGATAAGGATATCTCCTTAACTTCCTCATTACCGACTTAATTTGTTAAGAGCAATGACATATACATATATAAGTATGAACCGGATCAACGGGAGCGACGAATGGTACCAGCGTGCAAGCCCTAAAGACTTACTTACTACACACTATGCCGGTGGCCTTGCCACGCCACAAGTATAAAGATCAGTTTTAGGCCCAATGCAACGTACCAAGTTAGTGGCGGGTTGCGCATTGTGCGTTTGCCCGTCGATCGACATAAAAATCCCTAGATGCGTGGTCAAAGTATGCAATAATTATGATACAAAGGCTTAAAAGAAACATAAGATAAACTGATTTTTAGGGCCAGCGCCAGCGCACTGATTGGTTCTATTATCGTATTATGTCATTATTATGTATTATGTCAATCGTATAAAGACAATTAAAGTGCGATGTTCGTTATCATCATCATCATCAGCCTATATATATATATATATATATATACGTCCCCGTCCCTGCTGGGCACAGGCCTACTCTCAGATGAGAGTAGATTTGGTCTCCACGCTGGCCCAGTGTTCGATATATATAAAAGTATCAAAATGCTTGTATTTCCATTGAGATAAAAGCGTAGGTTTGCAAAAAGTAATGTTTAAATAACAATCCTGACTTTAGCTCAGTTCCCATTACCAATATTCAAAGCTGCACGATTTTTTTGGGCCGAATGGCCTTTATTAGTGTCAAGTTTCTGGAATGACTTCAAATTCTTGCATAAAATCTCACATTTGGTCCCGATCATCAGGTGTCCAGCAGATATTCAATTTTTACCATGCATGGTCACAATCCATCGTGAGTACTTAACAGAAATAAATTTTGAAGTTTTTGAAATACCTGACAAAATTCCTGATTTGCGAATAAAATCCGTGACGCTTGGGTTGGGAAAGGAGGGTTAATAATGTACAGAAGTTTGTATGTAAATGCTAAAAAGAAGTACAGAACAGAGGTCTTGTTTTGTTTCGTATTCATGTCAATAAAAAAATGGTTGACGCGGAATAACAGAGACTCTTTGGTATAGAGTTGAAAAATGAAGAACCTTTTCATTGTGCGACTATACCTACATTACAAAAAAATATTAAGAAATCATGATATTATCATTTTCCGGCCGCATTTCTGGCAAAATTCCTGACGTCTGGTAAACCTAATGCCGAGTGAAACCCGCTCTTCGAGAAGTCCATACCATGACTTGTAGGTAGATGTATACAGCGTGGGAGGGACTATACCGACAAACTTTAACTATAGATTCTAACAACTATTAGGAGTAAAAAATGTTATGTGATGTATAGTCGAAAAACGCTTACTTTACGAGATATTCATTATTATGTAAATGAAAAATCCCAAGTGTGTAACAAGCCCTAATAAATGTGACTAAGATACCTTTACTATTTTTTTAAAATCCTTTAGCTAAACAGCAATTAACCTTCGCAGTATTTGATGGTAAGCGACTACGAGGCCAAAAAATTTACCTTTCGTTTCCATTTTAGCTTTTTTTTTCTTTTTGATAACTTTTCAGCCAGTAAGGACATGTTTATAACGAGGGGCTTAATTTACTGATTTATTTTGATCCAATGTAAAATGACAATATTCGACCCATGTTGATATAACATTTTTTACTCGTCACACCACCAGGAATTCATGGCTAAAGTATGTCGGTATAGTCCCTCCCACCCTGTATAAACACATAGTTATATATATTATATGCATGTTTACGTAGTCATGGAAGTAAGAAAAGCTACTCAAAGCTGAATTCCTGTTCTGGATCCGACGACACTAAGACGGATTACCTACAGTGTCACATAGCCTACAAGCGCAGTAGGCCGATTTTAATTACAAGATGAGTGAAAAACGTCTTTTACACTGAAACGAGTAAACAATAAACATAAACGATATACTTACTAGTAATAGCACAAACATTATAAATAGTAATTTATATGTTCAGTCAAACAGAGTGCTTGGATGGTTAAGACTGACTGGGATTACTACAACGCTAAAATGATATATTGTCATAACGCCACCTTAAACTTCATATAATTATTAATTATTTATTTAAACTTATTGCCATAAGGCATTTTCTGTCAGTTAACCGCTGGGCGAAACCAAAATATTCAATTGACAACATTTCAAATTATATGAAGTGGGCTAAATCAAAAACCATTTCGGCAAATATGCTTCTCGTATGTAACGAGGCAGTTATTTTATTTTTTTACCCGTTAATTTCCAAGATAATCGCGAAAAACTGTAAACCGGAAATGTGACGTAGATAGTACGTACATAGACAATAGACCAAAGACAAAACTAAATCTATCATTTTTTTCATGTATCCGGTTGTCACACTCTGTCAAAAGTTTTCAAATGACATCAATGACATTGTCAGTTCTTACATTTCGGTGTTAACGACTATTCTTATTTTACGATATTACTCTCGCTCCACTTGAAATACTTGATGACTTGGCTTTTATAACGGACACTGCTGCTTCTTTTCACGCTTACATCGCAATAAAAACGGATATCGCTGCTTCTTTAAACGAAAATTTGGCACTTGTATTTGGACTTATTGAACCTCATAAAAATGAAGACCTCAGATGGATTTGTGCAAGCATTTAGTACCAACTTGCCATGGGTTGATACTGCCATGATGTTAGAGTTCATACAAACGGACGATAAATATAATTTGGCTGGGATACGAGGTGCAAAAGCTGCCTTATCGTCTCGAACTTCGTATAGTGCCGCTTCGTTCGTACGTACCGTATAGATAGTTTCTACCCCATATTGTGTGCCCTACATTGAGCCCTGTTTTTGCTTTACATATACCTGTACCTGTATATGAAACTAATAACATTATCCTAAGAAATAAAACTGTAAGGCTTGGTGCGAGTATATTTATTTTCCAAATATATAAGTTTGTGGTTCCAAATTACAATGTGTTGTTTTGTCTTTTGTCGCTACCTTAACTAGTATGTCTTGGGTTGTCATAATAGGGCAGCACATTACACCTCAGGATGCAGAAGATGGTGTAGGTTCATCATGAGAGGTTGACGGTGCTGCCTGGTTTGCTTCTTTTAACGGTCTTCTTGTGAGTGATGCTGGAAGACGAGGTTTCAGTTTTGCATTGACATTCATGACTTTCCAATATCTATAGTTTCCCATGTCTTTCTCCAACTGTGAAATGACAAATAGGTATAATAAGCATAAGCCTGAACACCGTGAGGGTGATTTCAATGCACACTGCAAGAATTTGTAAGTGCAAGTGCCAATAACTATTTACGAAAGTCCTATATAAAAAAGGTTATATTAGCTAGTTAAGTTAAATATCACAACACATGAGTACGTACAGTAAACTTTATCAGTAAATAGTCCACTACCAATCTAATACAAAGGTGGGCTAGGTTAAGTATATTATTCGGTTGTACTTACATCGAGATGATCTTCACAGATGAATATCCTTTTAGGAACACGATCTAGCCCCGCCGCTCGACACCATGCCTCATTTTGCCCAGCAGGGACACAAAAAAAACTTTTTTTGTGGTGTCAGTCTTGTGTTATTACTACACGTTCTTATAAAACAGTTTTTAGTTTCTTTTGATGCCATGTTTTCGTTTTTACTTGTAATTTTATTGAAGAAAATTTGTGTTGACAATTATATGACAATGACGTAAACCTCAAATCAATCAACCGTCACGACCCATTTTTTTTTTAAAGCAAGGGGCAAAGGAAAATGCGTACTCGTGACGTCATATGTCGTTTACGACCTTTCAAACATTCGCTATTTTTTCACTTGATATTTTTGAATGAAAAATTGCTTTTCTGGGAAAATAAAAAAACACGTATACCTTAGAATTTGATTGTTTTTCAATACATAACATAAAATAGCCCACTTGAAAAAATGAAATGTTGTCAATTGGTGCATGAAAATGAACGTAGGATCTTACTTTAGATGCAATTTAAAGGACAGTGCCCAGGCCTATAAATTATTATTCATTGTTTCTGACAACAAGACTGTGTGTACGGCACACAGTCGGACGCCCTTGGGTGGTCTGGCCAGCGACCTGGTTCGAGCCCAGGGACCGCAACGGCCAACCACCTGGCCAGACAATCACAATGCTCGGATGTAGGTTGTGAGTTTGTCAGGTTTAAAAAAAAAATACAAGTACTTGTTACAAGGAACTACAACAACAAGAATAGGCAATTTGTTCAAAATAAATAAAGAATATTGAAAAACGTACACGCCGTTGAACCGTCCAGTGAAAACTGTCTTATGTTTTTTTGTGTGCTTCAACATATTATGCTAGTACCTACTTAGAGCTTTGTGGCGGTAGGCTTGCCGCAGCAAAACCTCAGCACCACGCACGGGTGTAAAACATTGGCGTATTAGGGCACTCGAACCAAAGTGGGTAGTTTACCTAGTTAAAATAATTTGCAGTAAATATATACTAACCCAATGCTTTTTGTGAAGTCGAGTGGAGTTACTGTCTTCTGCTGAACTTCCGTGCATTCGCCTGTCGGCGCCGCGCTAACTCGCTGACGGCGCCGCCGGCTTTATTTAAGTCGGGTGCGCTAGGCTACTATACTGCTTGCAGAAAACGCCACGCCAGTCCGTCCGTACTACAAAATAAACCTCGCATACGCCCTTCTGTGTGAATATGCATTCTATGACCATACTTTAAGTCCACACAGTAAGAGCTTTAGTCGAATGGCGGAATAATGCAAGTTTTAGAGATTACAGTCTGTGTGACGTGCATATCTACCCATTAGCTTCATTCGAACCTTCTTACAAATGCAGTTCATAGGATATGCAGTTATTGAAGCCGATTTGCTTGGTATTAGACTAACTTGAGGTTGGGAGCGACGATTAAGTTAAAATATTGGCACAAAATTCTGTCCCATGACTTACCGCGTGGATTTTCTAACTAGGAGATGATATTCGAAAAATGGTTGTCACTAACTCCAGTGATTTTTGCACTGCATTGTTTTTAATCTGTTTTATCAATAAAGCCAAGAAATGACATCTTGGAACGCTCGTGTCCAAAATACCGCATTCCCGAAATACCAGATTTTTCAAAAAACTAGATTTTCAATTTATGAGATTCCTGTCTTACCACATTCCCGTTACACTAGATTATAAAATCGTAAGTTACTCAAGGATCTAGATCACTTTGTTGGGTGTGTTATTTTGGGAATCTTGTATACGGAGAATCTGGTGTATCGAGAATCCAGTATTTTAAAAATCTGGTATTTTAGCATTGCGGTATTTTGGGAATGAGCGTCTTGGAATACAAAACTGCCACTACGAAATATTTTAATAGGCAAAAATATTTTACAATGCAATCAATTCCTTTGTTATAAAGTACCAGTAGATTACTAACCTGGTAGGTACTGGAAAAACAAAATTTTAATATTTATAAATATTAAATAGTTTTTTTCCGCTACTTAGGTACAATCTATGGAAAGTGATAGGTACATGCCACCATGGGAGTCCGCATACAATGGCGTTACGTGTCCGAGTGTACTTCCTCTTCGTTAGCATGGGAACCGCTATGTTATGTCAGGATGACTGTACCGTGAGTTAATATGTACCTACTCTGAATATGTTCAAGATGCGGACGATTATGATTTTCTTAAAGACGACAAATACCTACTAATTTATTTTTCTACTTACTTTTTTTATAAAATGGGCTCCATCAAGTTTGTTACTGTCCGTTGATGAAGTCTAAAACTTAAGTAGTTTCTTATTTTATCACGGAGTTAATCCTAAAACGTTTGGTTAAACGGTTTGTAGGGCTACAAACACCTACGATCTAGGACATTCTTTATTTTACCGCCTTAGTTATTTATTGTAGGTACAAAAATACCAGATTTGTACATTAAAAATCTTTACTCTGACTCATTCAACTGCTTCCAAAAACCATCATATCGTTCGTCTATCACATAGGCACCGGTTCACTTTAAGACTCCGCAATAAATCACCTGCGGTAACATGAGCCTACGTGAAATCAAGAACAACAAATACGTTGCCATCCTTGGGGGCTAGATTCTACATATTTCACCTTCATAGCGAAATACAATAATGTAATGCTGCCTAAAGGCAGTATTATTCACTTAGCATCTAGTACCGCACGTCCAACTTTTCTAAATCGCTGCATCGTATCTTTCAATAGATTTCGTGTCGTCGCCACATAATACGTATGAATTTAGTAAACAATATAAACCAACCCCGAGGTCCAAAACGAGCAAATTGTGAAAGCTGGTATGGTTCCGTGTAACAAGCCCAAGGCTCGAACGCACTGTAAATCATCGCCAGTTGCCTTCGGACCGATCGTAACAGGGCTGCCACTGCGCAGCTTTTACAAATGGTGGCAATTATTTACTGCTACTAGGGATAATTTCGTACCTTTGTTATGGTTAGTGATTTGTCATTTTCGTACCTATAGGGTTAGGCTAAGGCGTGATAAATATGAACAAGTTTGGGTGAGGAGTGCCCTCGGGAAGTAAATTATTAAAATGTACTAAACGCTATTAATCTGTACTACCTGTAGGTATATTTTGTGAAGTGGCTAGTACATAATTTCGCATTAAACGAGCTCAAAACAGACGTATTTTGCTTAGGAACCTCTAGTAAAGTAATACCACATTGTATTGTAAAAATTTGACTTTTGTTTTCAATGCGATGTGATATACATCGCATAGGCTAAACTGATAAGCTGATAACATTAGAGGCATCGCATCAAATCGTGCAAAAAAATGGCCTTTACACGTTGGTGAAAATAACAAAAATTAAAAAAATGTGTCCTATTAGTTTATAACAGCGGTTGGCGACCTTTTAGCAGCCAAGGGCCACATAGTACCTAACGAAATTGACGCGTGCCGCACTTTGTTAATAATTTGTGACTTTATCAGGCAAAAGATATCACATTGTCGGTGTTACAATCGAGCTATTTACCAATTCGTGGTTCGCGATACTTACATAACAATTCTGAATATTCGACCTTTACATACAAAATAGCCAGGGACGATCACGGGCCGTCTGTTGTCGACCGCTGGTTTAGAAAGTAAAATAGGGATTAACGATCCCATTAAGCACATGCCTGGTTGCGGTTGACAACCCTACGCAGCCGTCCTGACAATACAGGCGTCTGAGCAGCTCATTTGTACGCTCCAGACACGCCCCGCGCATGCGAAATTATCCACACTAATGTTGCAGACTTGTTTGTCTGCCCATTCGTCTTACTCAGCCTCGTTTGCAAGTCAAGGGGCAAGCCTCGGTGCAGGGTTAAAAATAGGCGTAGTCCAGTGTCAATGTTAGGTTAAGGGCCCGGTGGATTAGGAGTCCGACTGGCAGCTGAGAGGGACACACCTATCTGTCGGAGTGGGAAAGACGCATTAATATCTCAATATTAGTTATGTGAGGCAGGTGTGTGTCCTCTGGGGTGCTAGACAGGAAACCTCCCAGAGTGTCTGGATTCTTCTCATTCCTCTTGATCCGGTTGATCCGCAGGAAAGGGAAGCGTCTTGGCCGGTGCACCCCGGGAGCAACGGCAAGTGATTTCTTAGGGGCCCCTAATTGACAATATTTCAAATGTTCTACTCCTTCATTTTATGAGCTGGATAGAAAATAGGTGGAATTTTAAGCTACCCGTATTTTTTCTTTTTCGTTTTAACTCAATTTTTCAATTAAAAATAGCAGTTTGAAAAGTAGCTCATTCTAAAAGGGCGTATGTAGAAAATGACGTCACTTTCCCAACTAGAATCCAGAGCGACAATTACGATTTAAAAAAACTAGAATCCAGAGCGACAATTACGATTAAAAAAATAACTGTCAGGCGTTACAGCGTTGTCAACATAGGAAGTTCGGGAAGACAACGATGCTTTTGCTCCTCTCATTTGGGCTGGATTATATTTATCACTTGCCGATGTGTACTCCATCATCATAATTTCAACACGCGGCAGATTCGTGCTATCAGCCTGAGAAAACCCTTCTGATGTCTTCATTATATGAAAAAAATCGGTGTCCGGTAAAAGAATGCCAAGTTAATAATGTTTGAATGCGTTATCGGAGTCCAGTGGGAAAGTGCCAAGTCTTTTAAGGTCTTCGAAAACGTGCAAATGAACCAACGGTAAGAAAATTAAACTTCTAAAGCCGCTAAGCAGTTGTAACAATTTTCAAAACAAATAAACGTCAGACGGCAAGTATGTCAGAAAATGACAACCGGATACCATACACTTTTTAATCGTTTCAGCACTAAGGTCTCTCTCGATAATGCAGGGAAAATGACGTCACACTTCCGGTTCACACTAATTGACGATTTTTTCCAAAATGAATGGGAAAAAAAATCCAAAAATATTTTTTTTGAGCATAAAATACAGTTTTACCCAAATGGTTTTCGAATTAAGATCTTTTGAAAATATGAAATGTTGTCAATTGATCACTTGCCGATGCTGCGAATGAGCCTGTCAGGGGGGGTTGGGGGGTCCCGCACCGGGTTTCCTCTGTTAGAGGACTCTCCAGGTGCGGCACGCGAGGGCGGAGCGTCGGGCACGGGCAGCATCCCTCCGACGTCTCCTTTTGGGGGGCACTGCGGGCAGGCACCAGACGGGTGACCTGTGCCGCTGCGTGGTGGCGGTGGACTAGTCTTCTGCGTCCCGAGAACTCAGCCTTGCAGGCTGCCGCTACCTCATGTGCTGGGGGCGGGAGGCGGAGGACTGGCCCACCGCGGTCCGTAAGGACAGGCGGGAGTGTCTGCGGGGTAGGGGCGTTTGTCCTCCCGTGGACGGCTGCGGGGCAGGGGCGTTTGTCCTCCCGTGGCGGCGAGGGAGGGACCGGGACACCGTGTGTCTGGTGCCGGTCCCTGCTTCCCCGGGGGACGGCCATTTGGTCGGGGGGGAGCTGGTGAGGGAAGGCACAGTGGCCATGCTACAGTGTGCCTTTTTCGGAGAGGGTCCGCCCTAGGGTGGAGGTGCTGGTGATGTCGTGGTGGCTTGATAGCGATCCCACGGCAACACCGTGAAGGCACAGGTCGGTAGCATCCCTGGGTTTTAGTGGGTAGGCCAATCCCTTCAGGAGCGGAGAGCCCCACATAACCAATACGTAACATCTGGCTGTCACCCCCGATGGCCTTAGGTTACGTAGTGGTATGCAGTTTTATGCATTTCCCGGGGTCAAAAAAAAAAAAAAGGTGTGTGTCCTCTAAGCCTGCATCGTATCTGGCCAGCCAAATTAATTCTGTGTACAGTGCCGGAATTAAAAGGTTCGTCACTTTTCGACTCTATGTCATTGAGTTAAGGTTTAAAAGTGACGAAACATTTCATTCCGCGACTATAGCCTAAACGTCTTTTAATGAGCAGCATAGCTAGCACAACTGGCTGCGACTTCACTTGTCGCGCGACAGAGCATGACCATGAGTCATATTGAATGGAAAGGGACAGGGGATAGTAGTCGTGTCAGCTCGATTCACAGGAGCTGGTACGAATGGATAGAACGTATGCATCTCAAAATGATTAAATACAGGTTGATTCAATAAGCGAAAATCGTGTTCTTAGACTATTACGTCTCATAACTTCGTAGCCCAGTCAGCATTGTCTATTTTATAAACAATAACAAAAATCCCTACCTATACAATCGCAACCTTGTTTGCACACTGACACCGTGAAGCGCGGAAATTGCATTGAGACATCCAAATTTCGTATGAATTTCGCACATTTTCGCCATGATTTCGTAGATTGCGGCGTCAGTGTGAAAACCGGGAATTGTATAAATTAAAAAAAAATCCATGATACTAAAATATTTGTAACGAACTGTCAAATTTACCTTTTCGATATCTTTTACCTGCTTAGGCTTAATAATGTGCAGAGGTTTATTTTTTCTTGAATAATGAAGAAGTGTTATGTGGGTACTTGTTTACAAAATATTTGGATCCTCCCGTATAAGAACGTCACTCAACAGTGACAAGCGACATAACTTTCGTTCAATCCATTCGTGCCAGCTCTTGTGAATCGACCTGTACAGCAGTGTAGAAACGGTGTGTTTCGGAATGAAAAGGTTCGTCACTAAGCAAGTGAATAAGGGTGAGAGTAAAAACAAGATTAATTAATAAACATACGAGTATAATTGCAGTATGGTTGAACGTTTAAAAAAGGTATTGAGAAACCTGTTATCTAGCAATACATTTTATGTTCATATAATTACATACTATACTGTAATCATTAAACATGTAATTTCGTGGTTATTAATAACATTTCCTATTTCATTTGGTTCAACTTGAATGGCTGATTAAAATTTGAAATATTCGCACGTGAAGTTGGAAACAGTACACAATGTGGCTGCGAATTATTTATTTGATTATGGTATCTGGTAAGTTTTAGAGCCCTTAGACGTTAGAAACGGTAATCGATTTAGGCTATTTCCTATTTACAATTATTCAAATCAACACGAGTATTGATGTTTTTTGAGTTCATTACTACTGTTATGGTTTAATACAGTTCAACTTTTTCACGACACACAACACCAGTCAGGCACCGTGAAAGTTTAATTCTCTAACGTAACTCTAATTTCCCAAAACTCACGCTGAAATTGTGTACCCGCTATAAAACCAAACTTCGGCTCTCTCACAAATTGAAACTCATACAAAACTATCACAAACTTCAATCAATTGCCTGCTATTATCAATAGGTACCTACTTTTGTCATAGTATAGTCTCGATTGGAAATGGAAACATTTAAAATTGTGTAAGGCTTCTTATTTAATAGTGTACATCAGTACAATCGAAGTCACTGAACTGTCTATTTGTAAACCTTATTTCAATAGAACAAAGTCTACTAATATAATGGTCACAGTGTCTTCCTTTGTACTTTATAATAATGCCTCAAGTGATCAGACTCTGCACTGCATGTCTCTATCCGTACTTATTACTCTTACTTACTAGAAGTTTAACATAATTTCATGATAAAGCGGCAAACCGCAGCCTGAAAGTGTAATATATGGCATCTCGGACCACTTACTGGCCAAGGGAAGACGTAAATTATATACTCACTAATCATGGTCGGCAGAAAAGAAAGGGCCTGGGTCATGTTCAATAAACAAAACAATATTTACGCGATGCCGCGCGTTGACTTGTCTATAAATAAAATATTCTTTTCAAAAGTCTTGTAACTGCTATAACTAGGTATAATATAACATATTTCAGCAGCTGAACTAGCTGTAGGAGACGACGTCGAAATAGACGCAAATATACGTTTGGATCCCGCTTTTATGGCGAATGTGAAACAAAAACTTGATGAAGAACTAGAATATTTCAGATTTACCAGTAATGATGACGATCCTTTTCACGATCGAGCAGACCGTACATATGCGTCTCCTGAGATAGCACGTGCAAATTCTGAAGACAATCCATATTTAACTCAAATACGCATGTACGAAGAACGATCACATGAGAAAGGCAAAGATAGTATCAAAGGTATAGCCGAATATTTGGAAAAAAAACTTAACATACCACGTGATGATATGATTCCTGTAGTAAAAAAAATTACCTTTAATTATACTTCTCAGATAAAAAAATATTTTTCTGGCATTTCTTCAGAGATACCTGATTCTGAAGTAGATAGAGAGTATATAATTTTAGACATGATCAATGTTGTCTTTTTGATTACACGGGATGCAGGAAAATCTCTTTTAAACAAAGCTATTAATATGACTGTCGCAAAACAATCCGATAATGAAATAGACACACTTGTTGGCACTCTTGATAATTTCAATGAGTTTGACAAGCGACAGGAAGTGGATTTCATATGTGAGACTCTAGGAATATGCAGACCGAACCCAGCGTTTTCGGAATATTTTTTTAAATTGCTGGACAACATTTTGGATCTAAACAATGATAAACTTCACTATTTTCTTATCAAAAGTTCACAGTTGTTACTAAAGAAGCAATCATTATTTGATACTATATTACGGGATAATATTATTGAATGGTTTAAATCAAAATTTGATAAAATGGTGACGGCAAATATTGCTCAAATGAGAAAGGCATTGACAATTTTACGTACTGTCACTATACGACGTTATGACACTGATCGTATGAATGACAGGCATGTAAAGATTAGGGCAAAATCTGCAGCAATAATTACGGACATAGTGGACGTAGCGTTTGGAATAGATGGTGATGCATTATATGGTATTCAAATGAACAAGATAATTTCTGCGGTTAAGGATTGGGCAGATGGAATAGGCAGAGATATAGAGCAAACGTTAGAAGATACCGCACAATATATTGTGGAAGCGATGAACTATAACCTTACTCCGCGCGCGAGAGAAGAAATTAAGGCACTAGCTGATGTAATTTTCTTAAAGAAGTCCAGACCACAGAAAGACACAGAGTATTTGATGACGGAAGGCTCAAAGTTCGTTAAAGGATTGGTTCATCGAAAAGAATCGAAGAGATTTGTGTAAAATAAAACCAATGTAAAAGCAAAAATAAATATACGTATCATATACAAATATGAGAAATTATTTTTTAGATGTTATGGCTTGTTGATCTTTACCCTACGTTTTTGCAACAATAATATTGTTAGATTGTTTAGGTACAATAGCAATTATCTACGCGACAATGTGTTCAGTGGCGGTGGAGCTCGGTGACCGGCGTCGTCGCGTTATCGCTATGTACAGTCGCCATCAGATATATCTGAGCTGTCAGTGTACTCATAAATATCTGAACACGGCTCTAATGCTATGAAAATAGAGCCGTGTTCAGATATTTATGAGTACACTGACAGCTCAGATATATCTGATGGCGACTGTACGTCGCTATCAGTAGCGTGGCGTCCAAAGAACTCGATTCCTACCGGCTTGCCTACTATTAGGCATTTCAGCGCCTTATTCTACATTTCTTACCGAAAATGTACGCTTATTTGCACCGGCTTGCCCAAGGATATTTTTTACGCCACGCCACTGGTCGCTTTACACATTTTAGATAGAATCGAGAGGTGTTGTTAAATAAGGTACTTTTCTAAATTCCTCGCAAAAGGGCGTAAAAAGCTCTCCAGCAGTGTACGGCACAATATATTTCATAAAATTATTGGAAAAAGAAGCCATATTGAAACTCGCCACAAGCAACAGTCACGAAGATTAGCAATCATGAGAAAAAACTGAAAAATAGAAAAAATATTAGCAGGTTTATTAGATGGTGACTTTAGTATATTAGATTGTTTAAGACGACTCGCTGTTGTGAAGAGTACAGAATAAATGACTAAATGTTAATTACTAATTTAATTATCCATTTGTTGTTTGTAAATATGCTATCTTGAGGTTAGTTACAATGGGATATTAAAATCCTTTACTTGACCATTTTTTTTTCATTTGAGTGTAAATTTTTGCCATAAGACGATTCTGTCCAAAGCCGATTCTGTTCAAACAAGATTCTGCCGAAAACAGATTCTGCCGTACACCGCTGGAGGGATAAAAATCACTATGTGAAGTCTCAGCCGAAAGTGTAATAAATAGATAGACTCGTATTTTTCGAGGGTTTCCCTTCCGAGTCGGTCCTCGCCCATCTGTTCCGGTCTTTACTACAATGTAGTATAGAATAGTATACTTTGTACAATGTAGTATAGAATAGTATACTTTGCTGAAATAAAATTAATGTCTCATAACATAACTGAACAATCAGAATCAGAAAAACATTTATTGCCAAACTTATACTTAAAATACATACAACAAATTACAATATATTCAATAAAATAGGAACAAACTAGACAAAACCTTCTGTACCTAGGTATTTATACTAACAATTTTATTTTGAGGCATTGGGTCTCAACAACCACTCTCGATCAACATGATAGTCTTCTCCACAAATGATCACAGTATTTTATTAACTCAGCAATAACCAAATCAGTATTTGTGATTGACTTATTTATAGTATAACATAGTGCCAGGAGAGTTGAGGTGAATGATTACACAACACACACAGCTACATGAAGTACTGATTGCAAAAAAGTGAATAAATGAAATGAATGAGTGAATGTAAATAAAAACAAGGCAATTTATTATTCTCTTTGGTTTTTTACGATTAATATTATATACCTACGCATATCTGACCTTTATTTATTCATATAACCCATTTAATTAAAAATAAAACTATTTGAATCGGTACCTTTAAATATTTGAATAAAATAAATTAAATTATTTTATTTTCTGTTTTATTTGAATTCTATATTTTCTTTGTAAATAAAACCTACTTAACAAAATATTTTAACTAAACTTTTTGGTCTGTCTTATATTTTGGTATATCTAAAATATCGCTGTCATTACATGGCATGTTGTGTGCGTGACCTTAACTCTGGTGGAAGGAACTAACTTTAGCTATGTGTAATTGTGCACATAGATGACGCCGGCACCGGCGACAATAAACTGAATATAAACTCTTATATTACCGATAATGTCGTTTTAAACGGCGTTACATTCACGCCTGGATTGCTCGAAGAATAAGGCAGGGATGGCGCATAGCACCGCTTGGCGCTATCCTGACGTATCTTTGTGGTCGCTAAGCATCATACGGTTGCGTGCGCGCATCGAAGACCCGATCAGAAGTTGACTCTTTAACATTTTTTTGTTTATCTTATGTCGTCTAGATCAGGGGTCACGAGTTTTTTATATATCAATGTTACATATTTTCTACTTTACTTGAAGTTGAAACCAAACTTGATTGCAGTGCAGTTTGTGCTTAATTGCATTTTATAAATCTTCGTCTTAGACATCGTCTAAAAATTCCGCCCTAGGTGTGTCGTCTTGGCGAAAGTAGGAAAATATTCAAAAAAGATTGTAGGAACGCAGGAAATTCCTTGGTACTACGAAGATCGTATACTTACAATGAAAGATTTTAGTTTAGAGGGACTAGCGGAAAGAAATTGTAAAAAAATATTCCTATACAGGCAAGAAATACTTGTTTAAAATTTGAACTTAAGGCGGGGATGTTGGAAGTTGGAAGACGAGAAGCAATTGACAACCTTTCATTTTTTTGAGCCTTTAATTTTATTGGTTCACTGAATTTGGTTTGAAAGGACGAATACGCTGATAGTTTATTTGTTTCACCAGGATTTGTAATTAATTTATAATTAATATATTAATATTTAATTATTCTAAAAGGGCGTAACTACAGTTCTACGGTAGAATAAACCATTACTTTAGTCTTATCGCGATCGAAAAAAAGTAAGCGATCTCACAGTATGCATTGACAATGTCAAATTCAAAATTATGACAGCTCATTTTTTCTGTGGCAAAAGGCACTGGCATTTCATCTATTGTGCCGTAGAACTGGTAAAATGAGAACATATTTTTTATTCATTTGTATTTTTTATAGTAAGCGATATAAAAAAAATATAAAAACAGTGTAGTGTTCAGGAGACAAAATGCTTTCGAATCGTATATACATTTTAAAGTGTTCTTAAAATGAAATGTTGTCAATTCGGGCTCCTCGCCGACCATAGACAGCGAGCTTTGCGATCGCGTAAATATTTGAACTGAATTCACAAATGTCAAATGTGACATAGCCAAACGTTGGTTTCGTGAGGGCAAATCTGTACTGACGCTTAATAGTGCGAGGACATATTAAACTCATTTTATTACTTGATATCGATAAAAGGGTGTATTTTCAAAAACTTAATTTCGCTGTCATGACATATTGGCGAATACTGAGAAGATTCTGCCTTATTTGAATTGGACTTTTGGTTACAATGTAGAATCAGTCAAGTTCTAACAAGTAACCAACGTCCAGTGAGGAGGAATCTTTTAAATATTGGTGGCCAGAGAAATTACGCCAGCGAAAATACACCCAAAAATGACGTAAAACCATTGTGTAATTTCAAGAATTTGAATGAAGAAGAACCTACATACAGAAAAATAAACTTTTTGAGGAATTAACTTCTTTAATAGGTATTTAATATAACTTTCATAATATACAATCAACATTGTTTCCACATTTCCAGACTTTAATCTTCGTCGCCTGGGCGACAATATCCATTTTAGCCAACTAAATGACCTTTCTAGTAGGGATGTAACGATACCGATACCGATACCGATATATCGGCCGATATATCGGTATCGCCGATATATCGGTATCGCCGATATTATACAACCGATATTTGAAGAATTTACTGTATGAAAAAAAATCTGCAAAAAATAATTTCAATTTCTGACTTAATTTATGTATTGGTGTATTCTATTACCTTGTGCAATGATAATTACTATGTTAATTAAATCTTTGGGTCTTAATAAAAAAAAAGAATTTTGAGTTGACAATTTATTAATTTTACTTTAGACTTTCAAGGTTGACTCTCTGGTAAATATAACCAGTAGTCATTGCCATTAGTTATAATAAGGACATAAAATTATCTGAAATTCATACTTCATTATTTAGCTAAGATATCGGTATCGGTATCGGTATCGCCGATATTAACTACTATATATCGGTATCGGTATCGTATCGGCAAAACTGTGTATCGTTACATCCCTACTTTCTAGGTCAACTGTAGTAATTGGAGCAAATTCACTCAAGTAAAACTGGAATAACTGTTAAAAAATTACCTGTTTTCGTGATGTATTATGATCGAGCGAAGTTATTATTATCGTGTTTTGAACCACACAGCAACACAGAAGCACTATTGAACTATAATATATATATTTTTCAATCCAAAAATATGAATATTTCGTTACTTAATTTTGATTTTCCCGGACGTCGATTTGGGAAATCCCCGCCTTAAATAATGTATAGCATATTATAAGAGAAGTGGTTTGAATATAAAATGCATGTAAATGCCAGTTGTTTTGAGTGCCAAGGCTGCATGCCAATAAAATATATAATACAGGATTTTTAAATGTTTCCATTAGTGTCTTAGATGCATATGTAAGACCTCATCAAATATAATATGGTGTTGGTATTAACGAGTGACATAACTTGTTTATATATAGTTGTTTTTTTTTGGAATTTGAAGATCCGGTTAAATTATAAAATCAAAGTCAAATAATTCATTTGTTATAAACACATCGACACTGGAAATTTCAAATGTCGTAAGGGACATTTTGTCGTAAGTACACTAAATATACCATTGGAATCAGTATTTTTTTCTCTATCGATCTGTTCGATTGAAATTTTGATAACCCGTCAAATAAAAAAGTTATGAGAAGATTAAATTTTGTCGTAACTTCCTAAAATTTAAAGTTGACCCATACAACATAGTGCCATATAAATTTAGTATACAAATTTATATTTTCATACATTTTATGGTAACTTACTTCATTAACCTGGAAACCATAAATATAACTTACAACAGAAATTCGCAATGTACAAATACGCTTTTGATAGTTACGACAATATGATAATATTTTTAAGAAAAAAACGGGTTATTTCAGATTCGTAACGGACATTTTCGTCTTAAATTCACTGCGTAAGGGACACTATTTCCTAAACTATTAAGGTTATAGATTTCCAATAATTAGTTCGGTGTAGATAAAGTTATTTGAAAATTATAAATCTGAGAATCATCCTAATCGGTTAAGAAACGACCGAGTTACGATTTTTTTTAAATTGAATTTTGTTTTTTGGCTCTCCTGAAAAGTCGACCTTTGTCCCTTACGACATTTGAAATTTCCAGTGTCGACATGTCTTAATTCACAAGTCAAATTTATCCGTAATATATTATATTTCATCTGTGAACTAGTAAGAATAGTTCGTAATAGGGGATCAAAATTGGTCGGTTCACTCGTCGATTGTAAACTTTTATCTACACCCATATCAACATCAGTGTATTATCTGTGCCAGTTTTATTATAATGATCGAAATCGATACTATTATGAAAATCTAGTAGGACATGGATTGAAATCTAGTCGGCCATCATGGCGGTAGACTGGCGATTATTCTTACGGTTCAAGTAATAGGACGTAGTAATGTATGCAACATAATTAAGCCTTAAAATTAAAACACTTGTCTTTTGAACACCCTCGTGTTTTAATACGTTCCCTGTCCCGGTGCCCCAATGTGGGGTCATGAAGGTTTTTTCAGGACTCCGTGCTTACTTACTACTTTTACTTCCCCATACTGATTGCACAGTTGGGACTTATGACATTGTCCGATAGTTTTTTATGGGGACAGCGAACGTTTTAACGCCTCTTATTATGTATCAGTTGCATAAACTAACTAGTATTACTGGTCAATACGAGTATGACAAATTATATTATGGACAAGATTGAGTTGTAGGTGACTTAGCCCACAGAAGCCCTCACCTTACAAGCTCACAACTGAATTGATGGGCTAATCTAAACATCAGGTCATGGACCGGGGGAATGTGCCAGAAATAGCATCCGTGTAAACATCCGCGCCAGTTTTAGGAGTTCCTTTGTGATCTGCCTAAAAGTATGCCTTACCTGTCGACAGTTAAATTAAAAACAATTAGAAAGAAACCACATTATCCCTCGAAAGATTGAAATAGTCTGTTCCTAATTGGTTTGGAATCAACATACAGTTTAATCTTAGTAAAGGAAAAGTTTTTAAAATATGTCACAGACTAACGTTGTAATAATTAAAATTTAGTACTTACCAGTCATATACACCGCGAACTTGCGATAACAATCTTCTTAACTGTCTGTTTGACAGTAAACCCCGAAATTTCGAAAGCAGCATCACTCCGAAATTTCGTAATTCCCAACGATATTTTACGCCGAAATCTAATTATGCCTTAAATCTAATAAAAGAAAACTATAGTTATTTTTTTTGTGTAGCATAGGTTACGGAATAATGACATTCGGAAGAATGATGCTTTCGGAATAATTTCACCATATGTGATATTCTGTATTATCTTGTATAATCGGTGTCATACTTTCTAGCGATGACATGGTATCGTATCGAATTCAAAATAGCATTAAAAAATGTACGAAAAATGTACTACACTTACTAACGAGAGAACGACGATTAAACTGTCACCGCTAGGAAGGATACTTTCTGGCGGGCGCTATCTATTTCACTATGTTGCCCTTGAGTTTTCCACTTTCTAATGGATCAGTAAAAATACACCGCGTAATTGTGATATCTAATTAAATTTAACGGATTTAAATCTGTGCAAGCAAGGTCGAAACAGATTATGATTGCGTTTATGACGGGCACTCGCCGAGGCTTTAATTTGCTGCGAGCTCGCAATTATTGGAGATTAGTCAAATGTAGTCCAACTCCGCTGAGATATGACGACTATTAAACATTAATGGCGCCCTAGGAATTAATTACTTGATTATAATCTCGGTCAAAATTGCACACGTAGTATATAATCAGCATTAATAATATAAATCGTCACTACTTTGAAAAAAACTCGTATCTAAAAACGTTGTAAAGAAAAACGTCAAAGTTACATACGCACGTTATTTACACTTACTGCGGTTTTACACGGAGTCAGTATCAGATACGTGTTTTTTTTTAAGTACTGACGAAATATATCTATCTAAGCTAGGGGGTTGTTTTCGTTTGGCGTTTGCCGTACAATGGTATCTACAGTGGCGTGGCGTCCAAAAAACTCGATTCCTACCGGCTTGCCTAATATCAGGCATTTGACCACCTATTTCTACAGCTCTTAAGGAAAATGAACGCCAAATCTGCACCGGCTTGCCCAAGAATATCTTTCACGCCACGCTCCCTGACAGAAAATCTATAACTTCCGAGGGAGTTATGAGTTTAGATTTAAAATATAGAACACCTACCCGACCCGTACGGCATTCCAGACCAAGGAGGTTTCAAATCAATCAGCCAAGGCTTATTTCCCATCTTCAAAACTTGGCTACAAAAAAGATTTTAGTGTATATAAAACTTATATGGTATATTTTACTATTATTTAATAGTAATTTTTGCAATTATTTTAATGCAATATAAATTAATTTAGTTTGAAAATTTTATTTTGTAAATCGGTACAATCTGGCGGTATTGCCTGTCAAGTTTGAAAACTAAACGCAGTACTTAGCATTATCTGTGGAAGACTATGTTGAAAAAGTTGACATAGGCAAATATTTGATTTTTGACTTTTTTTTCCTCGCAAATGTGATGAAAAACATTGTGTGTATCACGGGCAGTAGTAGGTAAGGGGATTAAAAACTCGAGTCAATAAAATCTACGGCATCGGGCTCCCAATAGACTCTCGTTAGTAATCTCCTTCTTACTACCCTCGGTGCGCAATGTACTATTACTTACCACGGGCTGTAAAAAAGAAAGCCTCAGATCGCATAATTATCGCCCTTGCCTTCGGCTCGGGCGTCAAATACTTGCGATTTGAGACATTGTTTGTTTCACCGCACTAAGCAATGTTCTACAGGGTGGGAGGGACTATACCGACATACTTTAGCCATGAATTCCTGGTGGTGTGACGAGTAAATAATGTTATATCAACATGGGTCGAATATTGTCATTTTACATTAATAGTCTTATGGAACAAAATAAATCAGTAAATTCAGCCCCTCGTTATAAACATATCCTTACTGGAGGAAAAGTTATCAAAAAGAAAAAAAAAGCTAAAATGGAAACGAAAGGTAAATTTTTTGGCCTCGTAGTCGCTTACCATCAAATACTGCGAAGGTTAATTGCTGTTTAGTTAAAGGATTTAAAAAAAATAGTAAAACTATCTTAGTCACATTTATTAGGGCTTGTTACACACTTGGGAGTTTTCATTTAAAAAAATAATAAATATCTCTGAAAGTAAGCGTTTTTCGACTATACATCACTTAACTTTATTTACTCGTCACACCACCAGGAATTCATGGCTAAAGTATGTCGGTATAGTCCCTCCCACCCTGTATAACGCATCATGAATTAGTGTATTGTTGTGATGTTCCGTGTATGAAGGAAACTAATCATATCTTGCTAATTGAAGCTCCTCCATTACTCATGCGTTTTCATGAAAAACCGTTTATGATAAGAAACATATGGTACTAATGGTAATGCGAAAAATAAAACAATATTGGTTCATTCAATTTCAGCACAGTATAAACCACTCTTGCGTGTCATATGAGCGTGTTACAGGAAGGTGGTAAAAATAATATAAATTTAAAATAAAGTTTGATTGGGTACATCACATAATTCTGAATAGTCAACATTCGGAAAGGACCATTCTTCTGTATTTCTGTATTCCGAAGCACGTGTTGTGCTAAAATAATTCTTACTTTTTTCAGGATATTACTTACACTATAAAAAATAAATAAATATTGTGGGGATAATCTTACACAAATCGACCTTATCCCAAAATGAGGTGCAACATTTTAGTTCAACCGTTATTGAAACACCTCGTTTTGCGTTACCTCGAGTGATAACAAGCAACACTATGCCGCAAAATAATGCTCACCATTCTACCTTGTGTGTTTAGATGATATTTTTTTGCATTTTATTAATTGTTACACGATGTTTTTAACAATGGTGTTTTTACCTAGTACCTACCTAAACAATGCCCCTGACCTCGTCTGTCCGTCTGTTTGTTGTTATGTTTGACGTTAACCAGTTACAGCGAGCGTATTGTTTATTATTTGGATCTCAACTTATTTTAACAAGTTTATTCATACCTTTGCTTTGGCATTATTCCCTTATTTAAGTAAGTTTGAGACTATACTAGCGCAACACAGTTTGCTTGTTTGCCACTTATTGCATAAAAAAACCGGAAAAGTGCGGGTCGGACTCGCCCACCGAGGGTTCCGTATAAATTTGTAGGTACATATTACAGTACCCTATAAATTTTGATTTCCCTAGTAAAGTCAATAATTTTTTTATGATTAAATTTAAAATATATACTCGTAGTTTCAGATTTTCCGTTTACTTGCAGTGTAAGACGGTATTACTTGCCAAATTTCATAGTTTTATGTCAACGGAAAGTACCCCTTGAATTTTGGTTTCCTTGAGAATGTCGAGGGATCGTATACTCAGAAGTATTTGGTTTTAATTTCAACTCGATACCTCTACGCGTTCCCGAGATAAAGGGTCTTAACAGACGGACAGACAGACGGACGGACGGACAGACGGATGGACGGACAGACAGATAACGAAGAGATTCTATAAGGGTTCCGTTTTTTTCCTTTTGGGGTACGGAACCCTAAAAACCATTCAATATTTACCTTTTAACTAATTTCGCTGTATTTATAATCGTTCATTTTAAGGCATCGCTTTATGTATTCGATTCTACAAGTACAACCGAAGTTCATTAGTTATATCTTATTTTTGCGATTAAATTCTCTATCCTCTGCGAGCTAGTGCTGATATATTTTGGAAAAAGTGTCAATGGGGTTTTGTTAGACAATTTAAAACCAGTGAAAACAGACTCTTTGACTGGTGTTGTGGGTAGGTACTTGGTACTCCAAGATTTTATTTATTTTTACATTCTGTATGCATATATGTATACACGTTCGTGTCAATAATAAATCGATCTTCAATTTGTTATATTAATTCCCAATAAAACGGTTACCTCAATAAATAAAGATCGTAAAAACCACTGCAACTGGTGAATAATTTCATTTATTTGACGTGTAACTACGCCTGACATTAAATAAGATAAACACAGAGCCCGCCTGTTTACAAGTAATTGACAAACTTGTCCTATATTTACCCGTGTACCTAAAAGTACAGTGCTATACGATACGATACGACTTAACTTATAAATTGTTTTAAAGTGTCGAGTAGGTCGGATTTCCATACAAACAAAAAAGGTTCATCATTCGCTATCATGAATACGGTATACATACAGTAGCAGCCAACAACACAGCGTGGAAGTCTAATACGAGCAAACATTTAAACCAGATATAGCGTTTAGTAGTGTTATCATTAATTAATATGATTTTTTAAATTACACTTAATAGTGACCTGGTTATTAATTTTTGAAAATTTACCAAGCAGCATTGTACCGCCTACATGCTTGTTATGACATTGCGAGATACGAGCTTTTTAAAGTAACTGTCTAAGCGTGTTTGTCAACTTGAAAGTGTTGCGTTACATTGCGGGCTGAATTATTTTGTATGGTAAATATTTTCATTGTAGTTTTAAGCAAAAGTTATCTAAATATACTTCTTAGGTCCTATGCTGACCACCGTTTCAATATTCGCCCGTATTAGATTTCCACGCTGTATATCACCTTCACATTTTTAGACCTAACTTTTTTATACTGCATATAACATTTGCACTTTACTGCGTCAGTAAGCTTATGTTACTAACCTTTGTCACGCAATAAATAAATGAAAAAGCATCAGTCACTTTCACACACTATTTGTCAGAACGTGACGGATGCTTTATTATTTATTTATCGCGTGACAAAGCATAGCATCATACGCCTACAGGTCATCATCGTCAACCTTACCCTTATGGCATTAAGTTCGCTGTTTGTACTTTCCTCTATTGTGCAATAAAGTCTAAATAATTAAATAACCTTCATACTTCCACTGCTGAACAGGTCTCCCCAAAAGACTTCCACAACGAACAGTCGCACGCCTCCTGCCTCCATAGACTTCCGGCGACCCTAACCAGGTCGTCAGACCATCTTGTGAGGTTTGATAATAGCGTTCAAAAATAATGAAACGCCAACAAAAGTATTGCAGCCGAGTGTACTAAAGTCGAGTCAGTGGTAAACATTTGAATGTGTGCACTGGCGTGTACACAAAGCTGAGGTTGACGCTCTGTCATGTCACGTGGCTTGATGGCTGGAAACGAGGATATTATGCTGTTGCATGCCACATAAGACTACTAGAGTCTGTGCGGAAAGAGAATAGGCGTTGCGAAAAACGGAACTAACCTAACCAGTATGGCCACAGAACAGAAAATACGGCACATACGGTAGAAAAGCATTACAACGCCCCCCAAAATTAATCCTATTCTTTTTCCGCACAGACTCTACTGACAGGTAGAAATTGTACGATAAACTCTAGACTATTATACTAATGTAATACACAGCAACAGACAAACTGTTCCAAAAAGAAGCCACGACCCTCAACGAGGAAACCGACCACAAAGGAGGATGCAGCATGCAAAACACACTATGTTGAAAATACGAAAAAATAGAGAAACCTTTCTCCATAACTTAACAAGTAAGGCGCCTCAAATAAAATACTCTGCGATCTCAAATGAAATATAAATACGTACTTCCTTTGAAGTTTCAAGAGGTTCCTCACAACGTATTATCAAAAAAACACATAGGTACATGACACCCAAAATGTAGCAAGAGGAATGAGAGCAGAATTTGCATTAATTACTTAATACTTGCATCAAAGTGTAAAAATAGGTACTTACCGTGTGTGATAAATCATCACGTCAAAGAAACATCAGGTCTTAAAAACAAACACAGATAACAGATAAGGCGGGCGCCGTCATCTCAGTCGCACACCGGCCATGGACAATTTCGGTTACCGCGAGATGGCTTGGCCAGCCTCCTCCAGTTCATCCGCACGACTATCCTCCCGATCTCGCACGACTAGTAGTTTCAATTCCAGATATAAAGAGGAAGAGTTCCCCCTCAATACTACCTACAGATATATAAGAAGCCTCGATTTGGTCGAGGGTTCTCGGGAATCAGGAAAAGAATATTTGTTCGTTGGACCCTCTCCACCTGCGGAAGATGTGTCAAATATGCACCAGAGCTTCGTCATCCTTGCACCGGATCCAGAAGCAAAGTTGACCGAAGAAACAGTCAGGCGATGTTTGTGTGAACGTGCCTTTACATTGGGCGCTGGAAGGTTCTTTGATGACATCGAATGTGGGCTGATCACGGCAGATACTATAGAAGAACATATTTGCTCTGCTCCGGAAGGTGTTGTAAATTTAACATTGTTGTGGGCAGCATTTTTGTCGCGTGATGATCTGCTGCCATCTATCTTCAATGCCGGCGCGGATATACATTCGGCGGAACCGATGGGACTCACAGCTTTGCACCTCGCTGCCTTAAGCGGAGCAGGGAGAGCAGCAGTCTTCTTGCTCTCTCGAGGCGCCGACCCAGACTTTGCTCCTAAACATTTCGCTCCTCTCCACTGTGCTGCGTTTGGGAATTCACTGGAAGTAGCTGAAATATTAATTGCAAATGGTGCCTCATTACATGCGGTAGTGCAAAGAACTGGATGTGAAGACAACCTTGTTCACTGTGCAGTAAGATGTAACGCAGTCGAGTGTTTGGAACTATTCATAGATAAGGGAGTTGATCCATGTTTCACTACATCGGGTGGTTTAAACGCTTTGCATTTGGCAGCAGAACTTGGCTCGCAACGTTGCCTTGCTTTCTTGTTGAAAGAAACCAAAATTCCAGTTAACGGAGTAATAAAACAGAGGGACAGAGAGTGTACAGCGTTACACTTGGCTGCTGCGAGAGGCTTCCCTGACTGTGTGGAGTTACTATTATCAGAGGGGGCTAAGGCTAATAATAAAAATTACAAAGGATTTACTGCATTACACCTTGCCGCTATGTGCGGTAGTTTAGAGTGTGTCGAATTGTTACTCAGAGATGGCAATGCTGACCCAAATGCAGAGGATTATACTAAGCGCACACCAGTGCACGCTGCAGTTAATAACTCAGAACGTGCATGTGAGATCATAGAAATGCTCTCGAGCTGGGGCGCCCAAATCAACAAAAAAGATTTGAACGGATATTCTCCACTACACACTGCGGCAAAAGACGGACTTACCCCTTGTGTTGAGACACTGATCGTCCTCGGGGCGGATGTTACATCAAAGTCAAAAAAAGGGCATACCGCTCTAAGTGTGATCGCAAGAAAAACACCAAAGTCCCTAGCCTTTGTGAGACACAATTTGGACGGTGGAATATCGCTCAGCTATCCCAAAGAAAGCAATGAAGAAGTTCAAGTAGAATTTGATTTTGGACGCCTTTTGAAGTTCTCCTACCCTCGCGAGATTACATACCTGAATAGTTTGATTGATGAAGGCCAGAAAGATATTTTACTGCACCCGCTATGCTCGGCGTTTTTGTTTATGAAGTGGAGAAAGATAAGAAAATTTTATTTGGCTAGACTCATTTTCTGCTTCCTATTTGTATCATTTTTATCAATTTATGTACTAACTGCTGTCCGTAAAACTTGCAAAGGGGCATTTTCTACAAAATATGGCGTAAAAAATGAACTCTGCCAGCCAGGATCTATACTGGGCAAAATTCTGGAAGACAATCCAATACAGTTTGAGAGATGGGTATTGATGGCAATCACTGCATTTGAGATTTTACGGAAATTAACTGGTATAACTGGTTACTCTAGTTTTTGGCAATACTTTACAACGTTTGAGAATTTGATGGAGTGGTTTGTCCTGTTGTCTGTATTTTCATTGTATAACATCCATAAAGATTACAGTTGGCAGAACCATGTTGGTGGTTACGCTGTTTTGGGGGCTTGGACAAATTTAATGCTGATGATGGGTCAACTCCCAATGTTTGGTGACTACGTCGCTATGTATCAGAAGGTATTGAAGGAGTTTTTAAAGCTATTATTGGCGTATATATGTCTTCTACTTGGCTTTACTATTTGCTTCTGCGTAGTATTCCCCAATGAAGAGATGTTTGCCAATCCTTTGATGGGTTTTATCAGTACAATGGCAATGATGGTCGGAGAACTGAATGTTAATATCCTAATCAATGCACCAGAAGGCGAAGATCCGCCTTTAGTCTTCGAATTGTCATCTCAAATAATTTTTATACTGTTCCTAATGTTCGTAACAATTATTCTTATGAACTTGCTAGTCGGTATTGCGGTTCACGATATTCAGGGCCTTAGGAAAACCGCAGGCTTGTCCAAACTTGTCCGGCAGACTAAACTAATACTCTTTGTTGAAATGGGCATGTTCAGTTGTTGGCTACCAAGATGTCTTCACAAGTACGTATACAGAACTGCTCTAGTATCTCCCGAAGCTGGTAAAGTCATATTGAGTGTTAAAGCGTTGAATCACAGAGAAAAACGCTTGCCTACAGACATCATGATGGCTGCCTATGAACTAGCTCAGTTGAATAAGATGAAAACGGGAAAATCTGTTCAAGAGGTCTTATACAAAAATAAATATTCGTCGAAATTCAAGAAAGGACCTGAATTGGCTGATCAAAACTTTAATATAGAAATTAAAGGTATGCAAGAGAAAATCGATCAAACCACATTTAATTTGAAGAAAATAGATCAAGAAATGAGACATCTGAATATATTATTAATGGAACAACAGACATTGCTCCAGAATTTATTAAAGAACTCCGACAAAGCAGCCTCATGCTACACAGCTTCTACTGCATATCCTGAATCCCCAGTATTCTTTTCTTATGATCCACAAAAATAATAAAGCATCAACTGGGCATACAATGTGCCATCATTATAGCCTTATGATAGCGCTGGTGCAATATAAGTGATTATAAAATTGGTCTACATGTACGATAATGAAGACAAAATTGCATTAGGTTCATTATACAGGGTGGAACGGAACGAGGGACTTTCCTGCAAATGTGGCATTGTTTAGCCTACGTACATTATTTTCTCCTAATAAACAATGTTAATATCTATCACCGTTTTTAAATTATAGCTTGTTAAACTTTCATGCAAAAAACTGCGGGTTTCAACCCTACTTAGAAGTCATACATCCACGCGTGGACCCCACGGTTGTAAGACACTGTGGTAACGGTAATGAAGCAGTAGGTTGTACAAATATTAAAAAATATTGTTTTGAAAGTTTTGTATTTTTTTGTTATTTCAAGCATTTAGGTACCTATTGCTGGTCGATTCTACATCAAATATATGACACTATATTTTCAGGAAAGTCCATGGTACATTTCCACCCGCTATATGTGCCTATTATGATTATTATCAGAAGCCGCCATTTAAATATTATAACAGGGTAATCGTAGCTGTAACGTTCTTTTAATCTGGTGGAATACGGACGAGATAAATAAAGTATTTTACGATAGTTTTATTTGTTTTGCTTATTTTTATCAAAAACTAGAGATAACAACTAATTTGTACACTTTGACTGCATACAATCAGTTTTGCAGTGGTTCAAGAGGAAGCCAATGTTATGCTTTGAAACATTTTTTTTAAATACCTAAAAATAGGGGAGACCGGGTATGGTTGGCTCGCGGGTTGGTTGTCACAGCGGCTATAAAATAATACTAAACGAAACATTAAGTACATCGATCGGTGCTAAAAGATCGCAAGAGCTGTACATCCTTCCGTACTTCACCAATCGATGCACTTATTCCTTCGTTTAGTATTATTTTATGGCCGCTGTGACAACCAACCCACGAGACAACCATACCCGGTCTCCCCTACAGACTATACATTGCTATTTTATGAAGTACTAGGTGTTTCTCTATTATATTATGCATGTATTATACATATAAACTTTCCTCTTCAATCACTCTATCTATTAAAAAAAACCGCATCAAAATCCGTTGCGTAGTTTTAAAGATTTAAGCATACATAGGGACATAGGGACAGAGAAAGCGACTTTGTTTTATACTATGTAGTGATGATAAAGAATTTACAATAGAGGTAAGAAGCCCGTTGCTTGTCCATACACAAATATGTGAGACCTAACTAACCGCACGGGAATGCGGATGCGTATACGCACACCTAATTGCTTATAAGGGCATCATAATGCCTAGGTACTAATTGTAAGAGATACATCGCACGTACCTACCGAGAAGTGGTTCCGACCAAAGCCAAGTGCGAACGTTTTGTTCTTTGCTCCGGATAGCTTCAGCTTTGCTGTTGTCTAAGGGAGAACTGCATTTCTTAAGTCTTCCTAAATTTTTTAAATATCGATATATTATAGTCAGCATAGTCCTCCTATTTACGAGGTAAAAACTTAACTAAAGGACTTATTGCATGTAGTAGTAACTAGTAACCTGTTCGTATAGACAGTTTGAAGTTCCATTTTAGAAAAAGGACATAAGTTCCATATTGATTCCATCCACAACTACATGTCCTTCCTCCTTCCTCGTCTAGCGCTCTTTAGTTAAGTTTTTTACCTATAAACGGTGATGTGATTAGAACAAACCATATAGCAACAATTTTGTTGCTATGAAATATGTAAGTAGGTACCTAATAGGACTGTACACTATTTCATCGATATCATCGAGTGACTTTAAGCTACAGTATATAAAAAGCTACTCTTTAAGTTATTTTATTTTTATTATTTAATATCCAATTGATTGAATCAGGAGTTACTTTGCGGAAATCTATGTTAATTAATTATTATCTCAATGGTAGTCTGATTCTGTCCGTCTGAATTTTATGAAAGATATGCTCTTCCAAAGAAAATAAGGAATCCACATCTTTAATATAGATAGTTGATAAATACTGAGTAATGTATGTATGTATGTATGTAAACACTTTATTGCACAAAATAAGACAAATTACAGGGTTACAAGATAATTATGGTATGACAAAATTAAAACAAAGAGAGGGAGAGAGTATTTAACCGTTTTATGAACAACATTTTCAGTCAATGCATAATTGCATATTATGTAATAAAATAAGCTATTTTTCTCGGGATTTATTTACGCGATCGGTCAATATCTTATAACCAGAACCTTTAAAATTCATCAATACGAAGCGTCATACATCAAATTAATTTCCATATGCATGCATCAAATTGATTTTAATTCTCGATGGTAAATTAATCGCACTTTACCAATTTAAATTTGCTAACGGTTAAATGCAGAACTAGCATGTCTGTGTACATTTTACGTCACTGTAGTATGGGACTGACGCTTTAGTGAATGGTATAATTAAGATTGTATTGCGATAGTGGTGTACCACAGCGACATAACAGTGACAAATACGTTATGTGGATGGGTTAAGAGCTGTTTTGGCATAACTGGATGATTATGACTATGTAGTTGTGATTGCAGACAGGTGTTTTTAAAACTTGTACTGATTGATTAACTCTAGACAAGATCAGGATGATCCTGCTTTTACACCTTTTTTGTAATATATTCGATTGTGAATTAATTATAATATAATATACTACTTTTTATGTACACGCTATCATGCATAGGTACTTCAGAAAAATTAACACAAAAAAAAAACAAAAAAATAACAATTTAGAGCAGGGGTCTCCAAACTACGGCCCGCGGGCCGCATCAATCGAGCCGTTCCAATCTGGCCCGCGGAAAGAAAGAGGGAGGGCCTCCCCGCGAGGCATTTTAATCCGGCCCGCGGCCTATAAGAATAGTACTACGTACAAAAGCCTCTCGCACAGTAAATTATCTACAGATGATGTGAGACACAGAGCACGAAAATAGTACATTACACAACTAGGGTGGTAATACAAAGAAAGGCCGAGATCGCAGAAGTTTGCGGCCCGAGCTGCAAGCGAGAGACGTAAATATGCGAGCAAGGGCTTTCTTTATTACCTCCCGTATTGTGTACATCATTTTGTCTACACTTGGCCAGAAAGCGAGCGCAGCGTGCGGAAAAAGCCACTTTATGGCCAGGTGTGGCATAAAAGATTATACGTAACTCCAAGTCGACCATGTCATGTGGCCCGAGCGACATTTTCAATGCTGCTGTATGGCCCTCTGGGATAAAGAATTGGAGACCCCTGATTTAGACCAAGAGACGGTCTTAAAACTTGACAGCGATCTCTTCAAAATTATCTAAAACAATATTAATAGACTTGGGTAAAATCCTATGATGTAACATACAAGGTGCCATTTTATTCATAATAAAAAAAAATTGTCACGTAGTAATAGTAGAGTCAAAGTATAAAGACAACCAAGTAGTTCGTCTTCGCCGTTTAGGAGCGCGCGACACCGGAGTCGGCCTAAGGCACAGGGCTGCCGCTCGTCGGTTCTGTAAAATACCTACTTACTAGGAATGTAACTTTTATTAGGTTGACCTCGATCAAACGAACTATCGTTCGAGGTCAACCTAGTAAAAGTTACTTATTTCAATATGAAATTATCTGATCGCACACATCTGATGTTAATGTTATTAAGTATAATAGTAATAGTTTAAATAAATTAGTATTGGTACGTGTACATGTAAGTAACGTAACGATATTTCGGCTCGTTTCATAAAACCACTCTCGTGTTTAAGGCATTTTATGTATCAATAGAATCAACTACTATGTAATTAGTATACACGTTTAAAAAATTTGTTAATTTTACTCTTCACTGTCAAACAAAATAATTATCTACCCTATTTAATTGGTATAGTTTGATCACAAAACTATCAAACATTCTATAAACGACTTAAAATATAACATTTATATAGGTACTAATAAAATACACACCTTTCGGGGGTTAGGGCGCATAAGGTCCCACTCGCAAAATGTCCCTTGGTCCCTTTAGCAGAACGTCCCTTTTATAAATGTCCCGTTCCTAAAACGGCCCTTCCGCATAATATCCCGTTCTCAAAATGTCCCTTGACATAAAATACGTCCCTTTCGCAGAACGTCCCTTTCCCATAATGTCCCATTCTCAAAACATTCCTTTCGCAAAATGTCCTGTTCACAAAACGTCCCGTTCCCAAAACGTACCTTTTACAAAATTTGCTGTTAATCGCTTAGTTTTTAACCGACTTAATTTACCCGCGGCTTTGCCCGCGTCGTTCCCGATACTGTCCCAAGAGAACTATTTACCGGGGTGTCAAGTATCCTATGTTTTGATCCAGGACTTGGTCTAATTGCATGCAAAATTTAGCTCCATTCATGCGGTTGTTATATTTATGTGTTGTATTTATGCGGGTGTCCCTGTGTGATTAGTATTTAGTAACAAACATATTGCCCATCTCCCTCTCCCTGCCTTGAATACGCGAGAAGACTCTCTTTTTATTATACAAGCATTTTGCAGGCGGGACATTTTGCGAATGGGTCATTTGGCAGACGGGACGTTTTGCGAAAGGGCCATTATGTAGTCGGGACATTCAGCGAAAGGGGCTTTTACAGAAGGGACATTTTGCGAAAGGGATGGGACCTTTTGAGAAATGGACGTTTTGCGAATGGGGTATTTTGCACAAGGGGCCATTTGCAAAGAAGACGTTTTGCGCATGGGACGTAATTTTGGTGGAGGGACATTTTGCGAGTGGGACCTTATGCGCCCTAACCCTTTCGGGATCCTTAGAAATGCAGAAATATGACAATTCTGGATTTTGCGCATTATTCTTCAAACATCCGAACACACTGCAGTATATACGTCTTCTATACTTTGCTTCGTCCTCAGACATTTTGAACGTTCGACCGCTTGCGTCGAGAGCCAGCCCTGACTAAGCACGCGCCGATGCTTGTCTGTGGTGCGTCCGTACACGGCGCGCACACGGCGCGCACACATGCGCGCTCCCGATGTACCTTTTATCGGAACAATAACTACCGTCTACCGTGGTAGAGTTACGTAATTTTAACAAATAATTTTTTGGTGCTACTTAGAGATGGGCGCTCGTGGGTATTTACCCGGTAAATACCGGGTATTTACCCAATCCACCCGGTATTTACCCGTTTCTACCCATTTTGGTGGGTAGAAACTACTGAGGGTCAAGATAATTAACAATTGAATAAATTAATTTGTGCAAGGGATAAAATATTAAGAAAAATACATTTTGTCGTTATCGGAATGATTTAATATAACTTGGATTGTTAGATAATGCACTGTTACCGTATATTTTCTGCAGACTTAGCGTTTATATCTGATTTGATTTGAACGTAGGTACCTAATAAAATATGTTTGTTTTATTAAAGGAATGATATTGAGTTTTTCTGTAAACTTTCGAAGTCAGATTTTAAATTAATTTTTATATGAAAAAAAAAATATATAAATAAGCTTCCCGTAAAGACTAGTACTAGTCCTCTCATCACATGCTGGTTCTATGAGATTCAAAAGGTTGTCCAATAATTTTATTTCAATTTCAGTAAAGAAGTGAAGTTGTATAATTATTAAGGCTTTATTAAAGGGTTTTTTATAGTTTCGTGAAAAAATATTTCTGCGAAGTGTCTAAATAGGTAATTTATCGTTAACTTTTAGAATTTTTTTGAGGACTTAATATCCTACGAGTACTCTAGTAGTGTAAACACGGTATTTTAAAGTTTTCAGATTCCTAGAAGCTTCTAGAAGATGTCTAGAAACGTCTAGAAGTTACATTAAAGTTTCTTCATGTTTTATGAATTTCATAGAAGGTTTAACCATATTTCTAAAAGTTTCTTTGATGTCCCTAAATGTAGTTTTGAAGAGAGAAACGTAATCGTCTGGATGGTTCTATAGGATTTATACAAGATCCTACGAACTTCATAGATGGTAGGTACTGCAAGGTTTTAAAGAGATCTAAGAGATTTCTAGAAGTTTCTAAGTTTCGTTTATAAAGTCTTTAGAAGCCTACAGATGAAATAATATTATTAAATGGTATCTCTCTGTGGTATCTCTCGTCATGTTTATGAATATCCTAGATGTACAGTAGGGATCTAAAAGGCCTTGTAAGGTTCTAGACTTTTTTGTGATTTTTCTAGATGGTTTTGTTAAGTTTTTAGAGGGTTCTTAACGTTTTATCACCATATTTAGATTGTAACCTTCAATTATACTTAAAATTGTCAGGCCTCGACCAAGACACAAACCAAAAATTAAAGATGAATAAAAAGTAGGGTGTCCCAGATTTTGCGAAAATCCAAACTGAGTAACGCATACCCTCTAATTATGTTTGTTATGTGCTAGAGTGCCCCTAAACCAAAAATCAGCTCATTCTGTGTATGGGAACCCGTGCCGACTTCATCCTAAATTTTTCATATTAACCGGTTGAGCTAAGTTTGCACCTGGTTTCCTTAGCACCACATACCAACCAGGTGCAAACTTAACGCAACCGAGATATAATAGATTCCCGGATTGAGCTTCTGCTTTGAATTTTTTTTTAATTATGACGAATTTCTATAAGATAGTTGGTCAGACAGAATCAGAGTGTGCAACTACATGTGCATTTCAAGCTTTTCACTTTTCACCAGTAACTTCACAAATATGAAGAAATCGCTGAATTTTGAAAATGCAATGCGGTATTTTATATAATCTAGGAACAAAACATATTTTCTAGCTCTTAATTAGTCGCCACTTTTGGAACAAAATAATAAAATGCGATTTAATTATATAAAAAGAGCCACAATAGTTGCGCCCTTCAATCCTGGTTGCGTTAAGTTTGCACCTGGTTGGTATGTGATTCGAAAGAAACCAGGTGCAAACTTAGCTCAACCGGAAGTCGGCACGGGTTCCCATACACAGAATTAGTTGATTTTTGGTTTAGGAGCACTCTAGCACATAACAAACATAATTAGAGGGTATGCGTTACTCAGTTTGGATTTTCTTAAAATCTGGGACACCCTAATAAAAAGCGTATCATTACTTTTGTTGATGTAACGTAAGATGCCTATTTCGCTATCCATAGCATTTATTCTTACTATAGGTCTAAATATCAACAACATTTTTAATGAAATTTGTAAAAAATACTAAACAAATAGTTTATACCCACCAATTTGGGTATTTACCCAATTTACCGGGTAGATTGGGTAAATACCCGGGTATTTACCCGGTAAATACCCGGGTATTTACCCGGTAAATACCTTGGGTATTTACCCACCGCCCATCTCTAGTGCTACTTAATTGAGAATCTATCTATAGTGACAATCTCGCCCTCAGTAGCGCCGAACTGGTGGAAAAAACGTTCAGTCCACGTTTCGGTATTTAAAGGGTTGAATTCCTAAAAATCCTTCCTTAGTGCACCTCGGCGTCCCCTACAAACTTATGTTTCAAATCCAGCTATTTTCAGTGGTTTAGGCTGCCCGTTGTAAGGTACCGGAGGCAGAGGCATATAAGGCCCACCAAAATATAATATGTAATATTTATTAACACCGTTGAAGGACTTGAAGGAGTAAGAAAACCATTTCCATCACGAGATCTACTATGATAACCAGTGTATATCCTGATGAACACCTTTTACAAGGCTCTAATGAAATTTGATATGTCTTGGCATGCAGTTTGCGGTTATAAGAAGAGTCAACAATAAGAGCTTGTTGCATTTTTTTTAATAAAAACTTATATTCGGTTGAATCACCTCCGCCCTAGACTCGAGCGTTGATTGGCTAAATAAATGTTTAGCGTTCCGGAAATGGTCGGCGACGTATAGAAGTGAGGCAGACGCAGGCCGATAACAATTAAACAAAAATGCAGTAATGCAGTCGGCGCTGCATAGCGGCGGCCTTGCTGGCTGATATGTAAAGTACACTCCCATACAAAAGTGTTACCTATATATATCGTGCCCGATCGTAGAATTGGCCAGATCATGATATTCCTAGCCTAGGCATATCATGGAATGCCGCCATTTCATGATATGTCTAAGATTTGGCCAAGCATATCACGACGTGCCTAATAATAAATGCGGCAGATCGATGAGAGCAACGTATTCGTCGATTTTCGTCGGTATGTAGCTATACCGGACAGATCGTAAAGTAGTAGCATTTTAGGCCACTGCTGGTGGCTCATGAAATGGCGGCATTTCATGATACGCCTAGGAATATCATGATATGGCGGCATTCCATGATATGCCTAAGCTAGGAATATCATGATCTGTGGGCTTATGATGCTACGTTTTGTCACGCGATAAATAAGTGATAAAGCACCCGCACTCTCACACACTATTAGTTAGAACGTGACGGATGCTTTATCATTTATTTATCGCGTGGCAAAACGTAGCATCATAAGCCTACTGGCGAATTATACGATCGGGCGACGACATATTATCTACGGCGCAGGGTGCTGCGTCACTGAATCACGCAGGCGAAACCATAGATTCTGGTCGTATTTTAGAGGTTAGTATTTTGTTGATAAACAAGTTACTAATTATCGCGATAACATCTATATGGATTGAGATAAAATTTGGCATGCAAGTCGACGAAGTTCTGGGTTGAAACATATAGGATACTTTTTATGTCGGTAAAGCATTCCTTTAGGATAGTAACGGGAATAACGCAAGTGAAACCACGGGTAGATGCCAAATGTAAATTCAAGAAGAAATAGTCTTATTAATTGATTTGCCTAAACGTTGCTAGGAAAATCATCAAACGATGAGCTTTGAACGATATGGCGGATGCTAGCTAGCCAAATCATGAAATGGCGGCTTTTCATGATATGCTTAGGAATTTCATGATTTGGCGAATTCTACGATCAGGCGACGACATTTATACACTCTCAAAATACAATATGAACTCATATGCCAAAACAGATAGCGTTTTGCCGTAGGTACCTACTTATAAATTTTCTTGAAATTTCTTAGTTCTGATGGACGTAATGGACGACACTTATGCACATTATAAGCGGTACTTAAACTTAGAATGCCGATAATACACTCTTAGAAGCGAAATAATAAGTCTAGGAACAAAAATTTCGAACTACAAAAACCTAAATCCCGCAAAGCCAGCATAAAAAACTATTGATTTAACAAATACGTACCTATTAAGTAGCTGGCTATTTAATTCAAAGAAATCCATATTTAAAAAAAAGTATCTTTATAACAATCTATAGCATGAATATCGATCTAAATACCACTGGAAGGATGAAGTAGTCAAATTTGTACACGAGCTAATCATAGTCACAGTATAATAGCAGTAATTTTTAGGGTTCCGTAGCCAAAATGGCTAAAAAGGAACCCTTATAGTTTCGTCATGTCCGTCCGTCCGTATGTCACAGGCATTTTACTCAAAAAATACAAGACGTATACCGATGAAATTTGGAATATAGATGTCTTGTAGATGCCGCTACTAAGTTTAGTAGATAAATAATAAAAATAAAAAAATCTAGGGGGGGCACTCCATACATGTAACAGAAGATAAAAAAAAATTTTTTCAGCAGACATCAACGTGAGGTACATAATTCGACAGTTCTTTTAAAAACATTATAAGGCTTTTATGTACTTTTTTTTGATTAAGTGAATACTTTCGGAAATAATCGCTCCGAAAGTTGCATAATTGTGTCCCCCCCCCCTTTAACTTTTAAACCGTAAATCCAAAAAATATGAAAAAAATCAGGAAGGTAACGCTTAATAAATACATTCAACGAAAATTATTTTGAATAGTAACGAATAAACCGTTTTGAAGTTATTGGTGAAAAACTTCCCAATCAAAAGGTTTTAAGTGCCATCGATTTACACGGCATTTAATACCTTTTGCCAGTTGTTTATTTTTAGCTTTATTTTTATCTGTAGCACATTTCCTTATAAATACGGCTATGGAACCCTGCACTGAGCATGGTCCGACATGCTCTTGACCAGTTATTCTTCCTACAAAAGGTACATGGCGCGCTTGTATGTGTGCGCGCCATGAACGAACGCACTACAAGCAAAGTTTTACGAATGCGTAAGAATGCCCCAGTACGGATCGCACTGTCTGCGCCTCGACCTTGAATACGTATCGCGCGCTCCTTAATGGCCGAAGTTGGACTACTTGTCTGTCTTTTTAGGGTTCCGTACCAAAATGGTAAAAAGGGAACCCTTGTGGTGTTTATATTTTGTCATAGCCCTTGCCAACTCGAACTGACTGTACTTGTTCCTAATTGCAGAGTACGACGCGTGCCTATTTTTTGTCAAACGCGCAGCCGACTGTCGCCCATAGCTACGATTAGACGAAACGATCATTTTGCCTGGAATAGGTTAGACGCTTTAGACTTCTAAAGGGCCACAACACACTCACCATCGCCCGTCTCCCTCGTAATGTGTTGTATAAAAAGAGATGGGATATTTGTACCTATGATAAGTATAACGTCGCTAATTGCTTCATCCACCCTCCTCCCTGGTAATCTTCGGTGAGGTTTTAGGCTGATACTTTGTTAGAATATTATAAAAGTCATGCAAAAAAAGTAGGTAATAAGTATAGAAATAAACTTTAAGGAATGCGATGGCAGTCGTGTTCCGACATAGGTAACAAAGCCAGGAGTAAACACTAATCACTCACAAAATTCATAATCATCATCATCCTATATAGTCTCACTGCTGAGTACAGTCCTACTCTCAAATGAGAGTGAACGGGCGGGGACTACAGCCCGTTCACTCTCATTTGAGAGTAGGTACCTATTTTATTCTTCCGAAAAAATCAGAAAGAAACGAATATTTCGAATAAACCCGGAAAATAACATTTGAATTATTCCGGAATTTTCAGCACGAGCTACGAGCGCGACCTGTATATGTCCGAACCACTGGGCTACCATAGCTTGTATACACAAAATGCATAATACAGTTGAAAAACTCCCCTATCTACCCCTTTCGACCCTCGCCTGGTTAATGGGCCTTTACGGGTAAGAAATCATTTCGGGTAAGCAAAATTAAAAATAAACGTAGGTATGTAAAACGCACCTGTCTATTTCCATTGCAATCCACATTATCAGGTCATTATATTTAGTACATTCTCCGGTGTCCACAGCGGGACATCGGATGCTTTATGCTCGTCAGTCGTGATTAAATTGTGCATTTGGTTGATTAATGTCTGGTTCGAAATAACCTGGCGCCGACGTCTCGCACAATACACACCCCACACTTGCGCCTTTCGTCGACTTGTCGGCGTCAGCGCAACGTCGACGCAGCGTCACCGCAATGTCGCAGCGACGCCATCGTGGCGCGACGCGACGTTCACGCAACGCGGTGAGACATGAGCGCGGCCAGCGGGGTAGGTGAACTTCGCATCGACGTTGCGCGGGCGTTGATAAGACGACGACGCTCAAAAGACGCTAGTGTGGGGTGTCTCTTACGGCAAGGGCTATTGGAACCAAAGGAATGGTTTGCCAATAGGAATTAACTAAGGTTAACTGGAAGAGATCCCTTGAAGGGATACGTTCGCCTTTATACATATACCTTTATTTTGTAACCCTGTACTTTGTCTTATTTTGTGCAATAAAGTATATACATTGATTACACAAAAAATATACCACCTAGCATGAACCATGACTGCACTAGAGAGAGAGAGAATGATAAGGGTCACCATTCTTTCCTTTGACTACAGCAGCAGTAGACAGAAGCAGTTTAGGGACTTTTTTAGTTAGTGTGTTGTGTCATATTTACGAGTACTGGTCCGGCGCAGTAAATTATCATGAAAGCAGGCGAATTTTGATAAATCCATAAATGCAGTTTTTATTGATTTCAATCATTAAAGTAAGTTGCCTTTAGATAAAATTGACTTTTTCCAATATGAAGGTAATGTTCATGTGACGTTTTTTAACCCTTTTCTTCCATACATTTCTGTCACCTAGTCGCTTACTTCTTTCTTAGAGTTCTTAGCCATATCATCTCTCACAGATTTAAAATGTAGCGCCTTAAGGGGTTAAATAGGAGATGAAAATTGAGGGTGAAAAAGTTTCCTATTAAAAGTTTCAAGCAGATTTCGTGGGTTCGACGAATACTGCTGACTGGTGGGTACATTACCTCGGGGGTCATCCATAAAGATAAGATCCCTAGCGTGACGTCACATATTTTGCAATTTTACATCTAAAAATTATTAAATTCAAACCGCAGTTCCGAAATTAGTTTTATTTTCATTTAAATTATGTTTTAATATAATCAACCATCTTCGCGCGTGACACTACTAGAGTGAGTGTGAACTCGCCAACAAAAGGTTTGAAGAATTACGCCCAAACTTGGAATTTTAACACTTAGATGTACTAGATTTTGAAGTGTGACGTCACGAAACTTAGTGCCTAGCAGTGGAAAGTATACCGTATACCTATAGGGTCATGACGACGATAGTTATCCTACTATCCTTCCTACTATCACACTAATATTATAAGTGTGAAAGTTTGTTAAGATGTTTGGATGTTTAGATGTTTGTTACTAAATAACGGGCGAACAACTGAATGGATTGAGATGAAATTTTGCATGCAAGTAGACCTGATGCTGGATTGAAACATAGGATACTTTTTATCCCGGTAAAGAGTTCCCTTGGAACATTAAAAGGAATAACGCGAGCGCAGACGCGGGTAAATGCTAGAGTCTGTGCGGAAAGAAAATAGGATTAATTTTGGGGGGCGCTGTAATGCTTTTCTACCGTATGTGCCGTATTTTCTGTTCTGTAGCCATCCTGGTTAGGTTAGTTCCGTTTTTCGCCACGCCTATTCTCTTTCCGCACAGACTCTAGTAAGGTTATAAGTTTACGCGTGCTAGTTTCCGCAACTCGACGTCTGATACCCTATTTGGCGAGAATGCATGGGTTGAGTTGAGGGCGCTATTCATACCAACCCAACTAGCAGACCCTTGATGTTGCCGACGACCTCTGGGAGCGAACTCAGTATTTCGAGGTAAATATTATGCCCGGTGATAGTTATTATTTTACTAACTTAAATCGAATTAGTCGAATGTGTAATCGGCATCAAGCGGTGTATAAATACGCGCGATGCGCCGTGAATCAGTGCGCGCAAATAGATGCGCGTACGCACCGCCGTCACGCGCCATTTTTAGTGCGCAAGTATAAATAAATAAATAAATCGCACTAACCGAACAAACTAGGATTTCGTTGGCACGATTTTTACCATTATTGAATAAAATTATTTATGATTTTCAACATTTTGATTTTTCTTTATACGCATCAAAAAATGGTCATGTCTATTTTTCTTAGTACCCATGTGTCTTAAAATAACCACGATGAGTATATTATATTATGGTAGCACGAATGATTGCGAACAATAGGGGATGATGCCTGTATTAAGAAAATATCATTCTATTTAGTTCGTCAGTCAGTATATTGAATAGGTAATATTAGACAAGTATATTTTGTTTTATCAAATTAATAAAAATTGGCAATGATAAAGACCAACATAGTTCCGAAGTGGGGGCTTGTGATTGTGACATCACTCCTGGTGAAAATTGTAACATGGCGTGACGTCATTTATTGTTTATCAAACAAAAGAAACAATACGTCGTGTACAATATTTTAGAATAATTTAACTGACAGACTCTCTCTCTGTCAAGACCTGTGGTCAAGACCCTTTATCTCGGGAACGCGTGGAGATATCGAGTTGAATATAAAACCATATTCTCAGAAGGCTTATGATGCTACGCTTTGTCACGCGATAAATAAGTGATTAAGCATCCGTCCCGTTCTGACATATAGTGTGTGAGAGTAACGGATGCTTTATCACTTATTTATCGCGGGGCGAGTCCGACTCGCACTTGTTCGTTTTTAAGGTTCTGTTCTGTTCCAAAATGGTAAAAAAATTGGGTTCCGTATCAAAATTGTAAAAATGGAACCCTTATGGTGCGACTCTGTCTGTCTGTCTGTCCGTCTGGCACAGTCAGATATCTCAGGAATTACTGCTGCTATCGATTTGAAATTTGGAATAGTTTTAAAAATCACTAACCCGAGCGTACTAAGCATTAAAAAAAATTATACCTTTTTACTTTTTGTTTTTTTAAAGGGGGCCAAAATGAGAGGTCGAAAATCTTAAGTTGTGCTATTGTATCAAGTGGGGTATCAAACGAAAGGGCTTAAGCCGTGTAGATTCCAAAAGCATTTTTATTTTTTTTCTTAATCATGTACTTTTTAATTGAGGACGAAAAAAGTTCAAAAAATACCATTCCCCCTATTATCTTCCAAGTTACTGAACCGAAAAATCTGTAATAATTACCAATTATTAATATTATCCTACCTAAATGTTACGGGAAAAATATAAAGATTTTCCTAACTTGCACTGTTTTTTAGAAATTTGCAAAAATCATAACACATATCGATACCTTTAAACTCAAAGGGCGTAAGCTCCATTAGAACCTACGGCGTTTACGTCCTTTGAGTCTAAAGGTATCGATATTATTTGATCTTACTAATCTAATCGCCATACAGTTTTTCTTGAACTAGGCACGTATCTACTTACTAGTTTGTACGGAACCCTCGGTGCGCGAATTCTTATCCGTTTCGTTCGGGGGCAAATCATATTGCGGATAAGCGTGACTTGGTATAGCTGAATTACATCCACGTAAGCGAGCTGCAGCCTGCAGTACAACTTTTCTTTGAGTTATTTATATGTATTATATTTAGTTAATTAGTATCCAATTTTTTTAAAATAGGTAAGTAGTCTTTGTATAAAATGAGTAATGAATGAGTATTACCTACTGATAGAAATAGTTAAATAATTCTTGCATATTTTTTCTAACCTGAAGTTTTTTTTGAAGTATAGAATTACTTTGACATTTTAAAGAGTAGGTAATTTGTTTGTCAATATCCTGCAGACCTGCAGGTATAGGGAACGTGCACGACGAAGGTGGTGCCAACTGGTGCCGCCGATCTAAATCATATACCCACTCATGCTGGGGCACATTGCCGAAAACGCCGTTAATAACGTTAATTTATCGCGTTGAAGGACGATTAACGTCAGTGTAGCTACGACTTACTATATTTGACATTGACACTTACATATTATCATTGACATTGACAGCTTGATTTGTCAGGGGCGCTAGTTTCCTTTATTGTCCGCCCGTGTTTCTTTTGTCGTTTAGTGCTGCCACCTATAGTTCGTGCACGTTCCCTATACCTCAGTTGGTGCTTTAGGATTTAAAAATTTAAAAAAAAAGTCTATCTACAATGTACACATTTGGATTTTCCACAATAGTATTTTTTTATTGCGTGATGTAATTTTAGTTTTACTGATTTTAATTTATTAAAATATTTTCAGTTTCATTTGTGACATCTGTGTTACAGCGTCGAAACTACTGTGTCAAAAGTCTCGGCGCGCCCCGCGTAACTACATTAGTAGGTTACTATTCTGCTAGATGGCGCTTAACTCAAAGCAATCTATAGACAGGTCCTTAGTAATTAATTTGCACTTGCTTAATACTTACATAATGTAGTGGGGGATATGTAAGTATGGTCTTTTGACACATTATAAGATTATAACTTATAACACCCACACAACGAAAATTAGCAGTGTTCATAGAAATTGTAAATTAAATATTAGATTTTTTATCTAAGAAAAGTTAATGCAAACACTATACTATCTAATACTCTTTTTATCACCATTGTAATGAATATTATATTTTTTCTTAGCATACAAAGGGCACTATTTTGAATCGTAAACTCGAAACGCATTATTTGAGCGTTTTTGAAAAAAAAATCGAGTAGTTATTTTCTCAAAATACTACAAATACTTTTGAGATTTTTCTGGCTCAGAATCGTTAGTACTTTCGAACCTAATACGACCTTGTTTCTTAGTGACAACTAAGAAACAAACGGGCGCAGTTTGGATGCGTGCCCTGCCTGGGTACTGTTTTACATTGCTACGCCCATGCCTACAGCCCTAAAGACTCACAGTGTATAAGAATAAAAAACAAATTAACTTTATGTCTAATTTTACAATTATAGCGTAGTTAGGTAAGTTTGGATTGGTTTAAAGGAAAATAAGGATGCACTGAGTGTGAAATGTGTGTGGCGCAGCACTAAATCGTGCGCCCATCACTAGAGCGGCGAACCTGTCCAGGCGACAGCGGCGCGCGGGCGCGCGCGCAGGGGTGCCCGCGCCGACCGGCTCCCAGATCGCGGCGCGCAGCGGCAGAGCGCTTCCAACTGGTTTCCGCGCCGCACCTGTGCCACTCGCTTGCTCGCTACGCTTACGCTTTCTATTACGATAAACATAATTGTTTGCTTCGCAAGCTTTGTAAAATTGGAACAATAGTACAAGTAGATTTAAATGTGGAAGTTGTTTTAATTACACGCCTAGATCTAACTACCACATATTGGTGACCCGAGAGTGCAAACGAACCGCGGATTTAAAATAAGCGTTGCGTTTTAACTATGCCGAATAGTAGTACGAATGGTGCGGCGCCGGCAGCGGCCGAGACGGCGGATTTTGTCGACGCTCAAGATGGCGGGCCTGCTTCCGTTAACCGTGTGGCCATGCGTTTGCCGCCATTTTGGCCGGACGACCCCGAGATCTGGTTCGGGCAAGCAGAAGCGCAATTTCACGTGTCAGGTATTAAGGACGACGCAACAAAATTCTACTGCGTTGTTGCACAGCTGGACCACAGGTACGCTAAGGAAATTAAGAATTTAATTAAAAATCCCCCGGCAACGGATAAGTATTTGAAACTAAAGAGTGACTTAACTAAATGTCTATCCGTATCTCGCCAGCAACAAATAACCCAAGCGCTCTCTAACGAGGAATTAGGGGATAGGAAACCCTCGCAATTTTTGCATCACCTCGAGAGTTTGGCCGCCGGCGGAGTGAATGACGAGTTTATGAAGACGATGTGGATGAAAAGGTTGCCTGCTCATGTTCAGCCTATTTTAATTTCGCAGACCTCAGCCAGTTTGGAGGAGCTTGCAGACCTAGCCGATAAAATATGCGAGGCAACGTCACCGTCGCCGCCATTACATGTTGCGGCCACGACATCTGGGTATGACAGCTTGCTGAAACGCATCGACGACCTGACACGTAGCCAGTCTGAGCTAACTAAGCAAATTGCGCAAATGACAATGCATCAAGGCCGGGGGCGTTCACAATTTCGTCGAGATAACAGCAGCAGGTCGAAGAGCAGAGGTCGGAGCCGCAGCAAAACCCCAGGTATGTGCTGGTATCATTCTAATTTTGGTGAAAGGGCTAAAAAATGCACGACCCCCTGCAACTACGTTTCGGTAAAAGCCAGCGGCACTCAGTAGATGCGGCGACTGATTGCCACGCCACAAGCCGCCTTTTCATAACCGACAAAAGGTCACGATTGCAGTTTTTAATTGATACCGGGTCCGACCTCTGCGTGGTGCCACGTGGAAACTGGCCAGATGGCAAACCGACTGAGTACCGCCTCACCGCTGCCAATGGCACACCTATTCACACTTACGGAACCGTAACGCTGCGCCTGGACCTGGGCCTAAGGCGGGATTTCGTTTGGAACTTTGTGGTGGCCAGCGTGGGGAAACCGATTATTGGAGCCGACTTCATTGCACATTATGGTTTGCTCGTGGATTGCAAGAACGGTAGGTTGTTAGACAGCCTCACTACTCTATCTACAGCTGCGTCACGCATGAAGTGCGAGGTCTCCAGCATCAAGACGATTTCCGGGGACAGCGAGTACCACGCTTTGCTCTCTAAGTACTCGCAGCTTACCAAACCGTCTGGCATCACGCGTGAAGTGAAGCACAATACTGTCCATTTTATCCGTACCTCACCTGGACCACCAGCATTTTCTAGACCACGTCGCCTGGCTCCTGACAGATTGAAGGTGGCTAAGGAGCAGTTCGAGGAGATGGTCAGAGACGGCACTGCCCGCCGTTCTGATTCACCCTGGGCCTCTGCGCTGCACCTCGCACCGAAGAAGGACGGCTGGCGGCCGTGCGGTGACTACCGCGCACTAAATGCGCGGACAATCCCGGACAGGTACCCGATTAGGCATATAGAGGACTACGCGCACAGATTAGCAGGCTGCACTATCTTTTCGAAAATTGACTTAGTAAAAGCTTATAACCAGATACCGGTCTTTACAGAAGATATTGCCAAGACCGCCATCACCACCCCATTCGGGTTATTCGAGTTTCCCTTTATGTCTTTCGGTCTAAGAAACGCCGCGCAAACGTTCCAGCGCTTCCTAGACGAAGTGCTGCGAGACCTGGATTTTTGCTATTCGTACATAGACGATATTTTGGTGTTTTCCAGAAGTCACAGCGAGCACTTACACCAGTTGGAGCAAGTTTTCCAGCGCCTGGCGGAGTACGGCCTGCTCATCAACGAGGGGAAATGCGTATTCGGACAGAGTGAGGTAACCTTCCTGGGATTCACAATATCACAACAAGGTACACGCCCTCTGGATACTAAAATAGAAGCGATTCGAGATTTTCCTCCTCCCAAGACCGTAAACGGCCTGCGTAGATTTCTAGGGATGCTCAATTTTTATAGGCGATTCATCCCACACGCTGCAGAAGAACAAGCCCCACTCCACGACCTGCTGGCTGGTCCTAAGGTGAAAGGCTCGGAACCAATCAGCTGGACTCCTGCACTACTAGAAGTTTTCGCCAGCTGCAAAGCAAGTATTGTTCGCTGTACTCTCCTAGCACATCCCGTGGTAAATGCACCTCTGGCTCTGGTGACCGATGCTTCAAACTCGGCCTTGGGCGCGGTGCTGCAACAGATGGTCGACGGAGAATGGCAGCCACTAGCATTTTTCTCCAAGAAATTGAACAAGGCGCAGTGTCAATACAGCGCATATGACAGGGAGCTACTCGCAGTGTATGAAAGCGTCAAGCACTTCCGGTTTATGGTTGAGGGCAGACATTTTGTTATTTACACCGACCATAAACCAATCACCTTTGCCTTCCAGCAGCGAGACCGCCACTGTTCGCCACGCCAGTTCAATCAGCTTGATTTCATCTCGCAATTCACTACCGATATTAGACACATATCCGGTAAGGACAACGTTACAGCAGATACTCTTTCGCGCATCGAGGCCATTTCACAACCACCAGATCTGGAGATGCTGGCTCGTTTGCAGAGGGCAGATCGCGAGTTGCAAGACCTGCTGAACTCCAATAACTCATCGTTGGTTCTCAAGAAGGTACAAGTACCAGGAACTCTTATCACGCTATTCTGTGATACTTCTCTGTCTAGGCCTCGTCCTTTTGCACCACGTGAGCTACGGCGGCAGATCTTTGACGCCATACACTGTCTGAGTCATCCAGGTGTGAGGACAACAACGAAGCAAGTCACAGAGAGGTACATTTGGCCCAACGCTCGGAAAGACTGCCGTTCCTGGACCCAAGCCTGCCATGCGTGTCAAACTTCAAAGGTGCACCGTCACACTTCTTCTCCACTCAGCCACTTTCCGCTACCTGGTGAGAGGTTTAGCCACGTTCATATCGACCTAATCGGCCCGCTTCCGCCTTCACGCGACTTCAGGTACTGTTTCACAGCGGTCGACAGGTTTACGCGGTGGCCAGAAGTACTACCACTCCACGACATAACTGCCGAGTCCGTTGCAAAGGCATTTTGTGACACCTGGGTATCAAGATTTGGTTGTCCTCAGCTGATCACCACTGATCAAGGCCGTCAGTTTAACTCGCAACTGTTCCAGGCGTTGGCGCGCCTCTGCGGCGTGCACCTGCGTCACACTACGGCCTACCACCCGGCGGCTAACGGCATGGTCGAGCGTTTTCATCGCACCCTCAAGGCCGCCATCATGGCCCACAATGAGAAGAGCTGGACGGACATACTTCCCGTCGTGCTACTGGGCCTACGGACAGCTTGGAAGGCGGATCTCCGGTGCTCGGCTGCGGAGATGGTTTATGGTGAGCCATTACGGATCCCGGGTGAGTTCTTTAAATCTAACACGTACCCTCACGATAACTCGGTGCAGCCTTCCGACTTTGTGTCAAGGCTTAAAGAGCACATTACTCACCTTAAGCCGCAGCCGGCATCCCACCACACATCTAAGACAGTTTTTGTTCACGAGGATCTCAAGACAGCACAGTATGTTTTTATTCGCAAAGACGCCCTCCGCCGTTCTTTAGAGAAACCGTACACTGGCCCACATAAAGTACTCAAAAGAACTGATAAAACTGTCACTGTAGAATCAAATAGAGGACCAGTGACTATATCAATCGACAGAGTGAAGCCAGCATTCATGCTAACAGATCAGCATGACAACACGCGTCAGCAAACTGCTGACCCTGCCAAGCAGCAGAACCCTGTAAAAAGGACACGTTCTGGACGTGAAGTTAAGTTCCCCAATTGTTTTTCTGCAGATGGACTTTGATTCTCCCGGGAGGGTGATGTGGCGCAGCACTAAATCGTGCGCCCATCACTAGAGCGGCGAACCTGTCCAGGCGACAGCGGCGCGCGGGCGCGCGCGCAGGGGTGCCCGCGCCGACCGGCTCCCAGATCGCGGCGCGCAGCGGCAGAGCGCTTCCAACTGGTTTCCGCGCCGCACCTGTGCCACTCGCTTGCTCGCTACGCTTACGCTTTCTATTACGATAAACATAATTGTTTGCTTCGCAAGCTTTGTAAAATTGGAACAATAGTACAAGTAGATTTAAATGTGGAAGTTGTTTTAATTACACGCCTAGATCTAACTACCACATGTGTATTTTTCTTGGGCACACAATATCCCGCATTTCTTTCAGTTTGTTAATAGGCATCTGGAACCATTCAATATCACAAATCATCAATTAGACTGCGGTCTGGATGATCCAGTTGGTGTACGGCCACACAGCCGTGCTGACGCCAGGGTAGGTCTCGTTAGCACAGCCGTGTCCCCAAGACACGACGCCCACAATAATATCCCCGTAGTAAAGGGGACCGCCAGAGTCGCCCTGGCACGCGTCTCGCCCGCCGACGTCCAGGATTCCAGCGCAGATCATGTTCTCTGTCACGATGCCAGGGTTGGGCAGGGTGAGGTAGCGCTCGGCACAGAGCTGGTTGTTGACGGTGTAGATGGTGACGTCGAGGAGGACGGTTGATGTGGTGCCGCCTTGCTGTTGGTTAATTGATAGGTTGAGCGACTCAACTATCTTTTAATACGTATAATATAATCGTAGAAAGCCTGTTTGTACGTTAAAGACTTTCCCAAAATAGTAGGTGGCTGGGAAGTGTTAAACAATAAGTAGTATAACGCAAATACCTGAATAGTTATTGAAGTTTTTGTCCGCGCATCACGCAAAAACTACTGGACCGAATTGATGATACATATGAATATGACCCTGGTTATAATATGGGATAAATTTTACCCGACTAAGCCGAAGCAACATAAAGATATTATCTCCGCGAACGAAGCTGCGGAAATCCTTTAGTTCATTATAAGAGTTGTCTCGACACCCAATACGACAAGAGGTGCAATATGCGTTTAACAAGCGCTTGAAGGAGGTAAAGGCAACACACAGGCAGAATTCTCGCGCAAAGGTTTACTATACATATTTATACGATCGAGAGCGGGAACACTGCCTGTGTCATTGGGCACCTTGCCGAGGTTACGTTGCCGTCGAAGCTGAGCTTTGTGGATTTGTGTGAACCTAAGCTTAAAAATATTTTACTTACTGAAGTGGTGCCCCAGCCAGCGTGGACAACGGGCAAGTTGTCGGCGAGGAAGGTGTTGGCGGCCGCAATAGTACCCTGCTGCACGACGGGCGTGTACACCAGAGGCTCGATGAGCCGAATGACGCTAATGTCGCCGTCGAAGCCGTTTTGGCCGTACGTGGGGTGGTTGAAGGCTTCGCTGACGTAGCTGATGACGCCGCCCGTGTTCCTGTAGGTGGTGCCGGCGCGAATGCGGCGGTATTGCGGGGCGTACAGGCTGGAAAAAAGTTCATTCGCAAATTCATTCTACTCTTGTCGGTAGCAGTTTATTCTAGTCTTTTCTCCGCAATGCAAGTTCTTTGACGTCTTGGTACAACCCCACCGGCTCTTCTTTTATCGGCTCTAAATAACTGATGCTTGACTCTTCCTCTTCGCCCCTCGATTTCTCCCTGTATCATATTTTGTAATAGATGTCGTATCGTATCATGTCCTACCGTTTTCCTCCATGAAAATATTCATGTAATTTAGGGATGTGTAATGGAGATAAAAAATATGTATATTTTTAATTTCGTATTTTTTTTGCCCGGTCATACCACATACAGGGCAGGCAGTCGAAGATAAGGTTAGAATGATCGATGCAGTCTAGCTCAAGTACTTACTGCATTAATATTAGTACATTACATAACTAGGGTGGTAATACAAAGAAAGGCCGAGATCGCAGAAGTTTGCGGCCCGAGCTGCCAGCGAGGGACGTAAATATGCAATCGAGGGCTTTCTTTATTACCTCCCGTGTTGTGTACATCATTTTATGTCTACACTTGGCCAGAAAGCGGCGTTTTCCGTACGCGCAGCGTGCGAAAAAAGTCACTTTATGGCCAGGTGTGGCATAAAATAAAATACTGTTTTGAGGCATTTTGGCACCATAACTCAAGATAAAATCTTTAGTCTATATATTTTCTTTCATATTCTTCTATCTGCTCTTGTACGTCATTTGAATACAGTGTGGTAGTGTTGTAGAGTTGCAACTTACGTTCCAGCGTAGCAATGTGCGGCAGACAGCACATATCTGGTGGTGAGGATATTGGCGGCGCAGGACTGGCTCCACACTCCCGAAAACACGCCCAAGGACTCGGCCTGCACGATCCAAGGGTACTGCTCGATGGTTGTGGGACTGCCGCCCACGATGCGGTCGGCCGGCGTCGCTGCTGCTGCAGCTGAAAATATACCACCATTTTCAATCTAATCTTACAATCTTTATCATATAATAGAGTTTGAATAATTTTCCATATTTATATTAATTAATTAAGATACATCTGATATGTAATTTATTTGTGTTACTAATAAACAAAATATGAAACACTAACATTTACCCGCGGTTTCACCCGCATTATTTCCGTTAATGTTCCAAGAGAACTCTTTACGGGGATATAAAGTCCTATGGTTCAATGATTGAACCTCAATCTATTGAACTTCAATCCAGGACCGGGTCTACTTGCATGCCAAATTTCATCTCAATCCATCCGCTTGTTGCCCTGTTATTTAGTAACAAACATCCAAACCTCCAAGCATTCAAATATCTTCACAAACTTTCGCATTTATACCTACTGTGATAATACACTAACGGACAAATATTCGGGTCACTTTCTATATAATTGTTCATAGAAAATGACCCGAATTCATTGTCCGTGAGCGTATAAGCTGAATTACATACCCACAAAAAGTGCCAGGACCAATATCACAAGCGATGCCATGGTACTTCACAAACAAGTAACTTAAATTCAATGTTACCACCTATTTATAACTTCATTTATCAGTAATCTATATAGTACTATAAAATTTACCAAATTCTTGATAACATTCACTGAAAAATATCTTATGAATGATTGTTTCTAAAATACGTACCTACATATCTTGTAGTGTACTGTTTCGGTTAGGCCGGGACATTTTGATTGACAATGTGAATTAATGGTAACCGAGGATCTTGGAGGATTATACAATTCAATGATTTGTACGCCGAACTGGACCGAACGACATATTATGATACCTACCAAAAAAATTCCCTAATTTTATTAATTTTTATTTTTTTATTGACAACAAAACAAAACAATTTTCTTTTTATGCTAAAATTGTTGTCTGTAAATTATAATAAAATCTTAGATATACGAGTAGGTACTGTTTGTGCGCGCATCACGCGAAAGCTACCAGACCGATTCCCATGAAAATTAGGATACAGGTAGATGACCCCGGTAAACACATACCCAGGATACTTTTTATCCGTGTAAGGCGACTCCGCAAACGAAATTTCATAGTTATAAATCAATGCTAAAAAAAATTCACTAAAATCAGTTGAGAAATTCGACTGTAAAATAGGTACGTTACTCAACCATCATCCACTGATGATCGTGGTTGGTGGGCATCGTTCTGGCACGAATACATTTCTGCCATCGACTCTGGTCCTTCGCGTTACTCACTACATCGTAGAATTTTTGAGATGGTTGCTCGCATTTAAGCTGGTCGGTCCATCGTGTTGGTGATCGGCCACGTGATTACGAATACGTAGTATCACGAACAGTACAATCTTATCAAACGGAGGCCAATAATCGGTAATAAATGGATTTGTGTTTGTTAAGATTAAACGATTAATCGCGGCAACTGCCGCTGGGTCAAAAATAGCTTACCTATGGATTTTTCAAATGTCACTGTGATCTCGGGCAACATTTACGTTTGTCTTTAATTGTGGCAATGGCAATTGAATGAAGGACTTCCAATTATCCTGTGTTCTAGTAGAAAGAGTTATTTGTCTAACTCTTTTTATTAGAATTCAAGAATAAGTTTGACTTCACTTGTCCAGTGTTTTATTTTCATTATTGTCGTATAATTGAGTATTGTAAAAAAAGTGATTCTTAAAGTGAACTTTTTACGAAAGCGAAAGACAATCCCGAGGCTGGATTTAGTTTAATCAAATCTGTCGCTATTTGTTCTTAAGTATTTTCTCAACTATCAAGGAGTAAGGTAAGTTGAAGATTTATTAGATTGATTACAAACTTTTGTTTAGCGTATACCTACGGTGAAGTCACAATTACTATAGGTAGGTATTCACTTATTGTTAGAGATGGGTAGCAGCTACCCAGGTAAATATCCAAAGCTGGGTATTTGCCCGGTAAATACCCGATATTTACCTACCTACGGGTAGATACACGGGTATTTTTTTAATTTCTAAATAAAGCGAATTTAGTTGTCTCCGAGCTTAAGTAGGTATGAATAATTTAAACATATTAACGCCGTATCGACTTTATCACATACCTATGGCTTTTTCGTAAAGTCATCCACAATAATATATTTCTATGTACACTTAAGTTGGTACATAGTAATATAAGTTCACTTTAAAATAATCAAACCTGGTAATATACTTAAGCTATTGAACATTGTAAATTACTTCAAAATATATTACGTTGTTCATGCTTACATAGCTTTGACCAAGCAGTAAGGTAATTCAGAACTTCTCTGTTAATCGTGCCTAACATAATTTGACCCATGAAGTTCATGGTGATAAAGTCAGTAGAATCAACCCCCTCATTGGTCTAACTGAAACTCAACGGGCTCAAATAAGAGTAGCCAGGTCATAGTAAGTCTAGACTACTCTCCCACACTCATCCTCTGTTAGCTTTACAGGTCAGGTCAGCGCCCCCCCCACAACCCCGGCCACGAGCTTCTGAGGAGTTCCGGCTACTTCTGACGTGCAGCAACGGGCCGCGGATGCAGGCCCCCCTGTAGAGGCCCCATCACCGGTGTGGTTTTAGTGGATATGCTTCCTCCTTCTGAGGGGTGAGCCCCACATAACCTCCCCGAAGGGTCCTTTTAAGGGCCTGGTAATGCCTAAGGGTATGCGTAAAGCATTTCCACACCGTCAACAAAAAAATGTAATAACTAACAGTTCGTAATTGGTCAATTATTTATTTTAACTTTTTTGCACGATAATAAAAAAGTACATAGGTGGACTTATTGCATGCTATAAGGCATTCTCTACCAGTTCACCATTGGGTAAAACAGAGACTTTAGTTGATGCAGGATTGTTTAAAGCCGAAACGACAAACAATAATAGACATACATAATATAATATACTTGTTACAATAAACATACCTACATAGATTTAGATTTATTTATTTCATAATATAAAAATACAGTATAAATTTAAAATTACACAATGACAATTTACATGACTTTTATACTATGATCGTCAAAATAAAAATTATATCTAATCACAACAAAAAATATAGCATGTCAGAAATATACAAATGCAAAAAATAAAAATAAAAAATCAAATTGTATCTCCCAATAAGGATCGCCATTCATCACAACATAAAAGACAAAAAGGAAAAAGCAAACAAATTGAGAAATACACAAAAGATCGGTTTTACAATGTAACTACTGATAAAATAAAAATTTATTAATCATATCTCCCAATAAGGATCGTTAATCTCACAATAATAAAAAAAAAACAAAATATTTAAATTTATTATAAAAATTATAATTAATTAAATAATGATATCGAACTGTTAATACTAGATCCTGGTCAAATTATGTTAGACACGAGATTGGCGGTGAAGTTCTGAATTACCCTACTGCACTGCTCAATTATGCATGCTTGTTTACCACGCCTGCAACCAGTAGCTACCAAACGCTGCGATACTAGTAGGTAGTAGGTACCTATATAATTTCATCGAAACTAGGTTTACCTTGCGATTAGGGTTGCCTTGCCAGGTGAGTCGCGAAAAAATACCGGACCACCCCAAAAAAGGGGGAAAAATACTTTTTTTTATATACTAATACATTGTTCTGTCCGGTATGACCATTTATTTTTTACCGGACAGGCCTCGAAAATAACGGACTGTACGCTTAAATACCGGACATCTGGCAACCCTACTTGCGATACATGTTGAAAAGATACTGGTGGTTTGCTGTAATAAACTCAAATTGTAATGGTTTATTAAAATCACAGAATGGAATGCCTCAGGGTCTCTCTAATTCTCCGAGGCGGAATCAGATACAGTCGGTCATAAAAAGCATTATGTTAACGCAATAAGAGCGAAAAAGACGTGGTTCGGTCTACTCAGTACGGCTCATCAATAACATTAAAGGAAAGTATTTAGTATTTATTTATTGCACAAACCAATACATTAGGACTTAAACCTAGGTATACGAGTAGGTACCCTGGTAGAGTATAGCAATTTACATGTATTTATGAATTACTTATTATACTAAAATTAATTCCATAGGTATAATGCAAGTTTTATACAGTTCTGCATTGAAGAAGTACCAAAAATACTATCTATACATATAGAACATTTGTCAATAAGTTCACACGAGAGTTTGGTGACTAGGTCACTTCATACAATTTTTTTATCTTTTTCTTGAACTGTTCAGTTTGGTTCGGTAAAACAAGATTTATTTCGTTACTACAATTATATTACTCTAGTTATGGGAAAGAGTACGTTGACACATATTTGTTAATAATTCTGACAGTGATATTTTTGTAATTTTAATTTATTTTTTAAAGTAATTCGGTCGACGAAGCGAATACAGGCCTTGGACCAGCTGAATTCGCGTGTTTCTGTAATTAGGTGGCGATCAATACACCCAAATGCAAATGATACTTCTAATGAGGAAAAACAGAGCATAAAAGACTCATTGCACAAATTTCGACAACTTATCATACAAATGTGACTGTGCTGGAAAAATATCGAAATCTTACTTACGCATGCATTTGTAGTGTAGTGGTTGTACCGTTCGCATGAAAAGGAGAATAATTTAAGTATTTCTCTTAATTTAAATATTATTTAGAATTAGACACTGGCATTATTTTTATGTTTACTTCTTCAATATTATAACGAACTTTTTATGCTGATAGTACGGGAAAATAGAAATTCACATGTACAGAATACCACTACATATGCAATTCCGTACTCTCGGTAATTTATCTATACCTATACTCTTGTGTCATAAGTCAATCGTAAACAAGCAAGAGCATTTTTTTTTGCATTGCATACATTTTTCAAAGCAAGGTAATGTTCATATTTCGACAATGGTGGACCCGCTCGCGACTTCGTTCTCGGAGGTGAAATAAGTTAATGTCTCTTTTTTGCTTCGCCCCTAAGGGTATAAAAAGTATCCTGTGTATTAGTCGAGGTCGTGAAAAAACAAACCTACTTAAAAATAAGTAATAACGTACACTCCCCAGAAACATTTAAGAAAAATCTTTAATGTACCGTAAACCGAGGTTACTTTGATCAATTTTAATGTTTGGCGCCATTTTTTGACGATCCTAATATACGTAAAAATAAAATAATTGTAATAATCGGTTTTTTCTCTACACTCAGCTTATACACAAAAATGTGGACTTATAATAATAATAACGCCGGGCAGGTGTGGCGAGCTGTTGGGGAGTAGCGACCCCACGTACCCGAGTGCTCCGGGGGGTCCTTAGGGAGGGTCATGGGATTTAGTGAAAGGACCTCGACCTCTGGCTTGCCTTAACCGGCCGTCCAGAGTGGAGTCGCGAGAGCTATATGCTCCAGGCGTGGAAGTGTTAAAGGGCATAACGCCGCGAGTACCCTCGGAGAAAGCGCAGCACACCTCTCGACACCCTGCAGCCCTCGGCAGCGGTGTTGCCCCTGGGCCATTGCTCATAATGTCGCTATTTAAGGCCCGGTAGGACCTGGCTCGCATTTCACATACAACTAGGGTCGGGCGGAATGCAGATTATTACAGATTATCTTCGATTTCTAACATAAAAGTATACGTTATCAACCCAAACATGAGAGGATGCCCTGCATGACTGTGAAATCATGATTGTCAGGTATTAATTTTGTCAGAAAAGGTAACTGGTAATGAACAAAATGAAAAAAATACTTTATTTTATAGTGTTTTCGCGCTACTTTTCTATCGAGCGAAGTGTTCGCTATCGTGTTCTAAGTGAGAGGAAGCCCTAGATACCGTTCTGAATATTATTATATATGTTTTACAGTGACCTACGAGTCAAATAAGTGCCCTAAAAATGATTTGGAAACTAGGCTTCCGCGCCCGATTCTCGTCTTACCTCGCCTTAACAGGGGTCTATCAGCGGAGGGCAAGTCATGGTCTGTCAGTGCCGCGAAAGCCATGAGACTTTTCCTGACAGGCGCCGTCATGTCTCAATCCATAGCCCAGTATCTAGTCCATAATTCCACCACCATAACCCAGTAGAGTTAGATTCCATCAATCAACAATAGTCCTTGCATCTGGCGGGGGCTGTCTCTGCGTGCGTCCCATGACACGGGCAGGGACAGCATCCGCTGGGTGTACACGTTGCCTTTCATTAAATTGTCGAAAGGGCCTCTACGCGTTGGCTTCGGCTCCGCGCACGCCTCCCAAAGGGCCGGGACAACATTGTCCCGTCTACGGGAAAGACATACAGTTAACATTGAAGATCGTATTTTGATCAATTTCACCACGTATAGGTGACCAAAGACACCCCGACTCATGGATTCCCCGGCAACGTGCGCAATTATAGGTTGTCAAAATGGGGTTATTTTTTTTTCAAACTCGCGAATAAACACTGATTAACGTAAGAACCATAAAAATTATATGTAATTATTATTGACACAGGTACCGTCAAAGTTTTTCAGCCATAAAAATTACGAAGAAAAGCGCTTTTATCGTTAATTATTTTTTTCTACACGAAATAATATTATTACACCCGCACCCGATCGCTATGCGGTGAAATAACTACCAATGTTGCCAATACTGAAAAAATAATTGCTAAGGCCCAATTCAACTCGTAAAAACAAACACTTTTGTACCGCATAGAAGTTGCTATCAAAGTCGACCCGCAGATCAATGTAACCCCGGTTTACGGTACAAACATCGTCTTTCTACGATTGTATTATTTATATGATAGACATCCTCCGTAGAGACATGATCTAAAGTGGTTTAAATATTCTATAACGTTTCAGAGAACGCAAATTATTAACAATAATTAGTTTAAACAATTTGAATCGCTATCAATTTAAAGTGGTCTTAATAATTAATTTGGGCCAGCAGGGAAATGAAATATAAGCGTATGAAAATTATTTTAACTGTTTAAAATGTACCGAAGTTTTAATTAATGTTACAGAAACACAAACGCGACAAATCTTAACCAAGAAACCCGATTAAAAAATGTTTTGTTAATGTTGGCAAGTTTCCTTTTATTCATACTACAGTACAATTTTATTTCTTTCGGTATCACCAAGTCTTCCAAATTTATTTATAAAGTTGAGCTACAGATATTTACTAATTATCCATAAAGATCGTAACGTACGTGTAGTAAACATGTTTAGTTTAGGAAACAGCTATAAATACAGAAAATATACCTCTTTTCTACTAGCATCATTGTCAAGTAATAATATGTTTATTATGATTTTTGAAGCTGTTTATTTTTGGGTAGCCTACTTCAAGCAGTCTAGACTAGGTCCTAGCTAGCCCGGGTCGATCAATAGCTCCCGCTTATCCAACGCATGCGCCGTGCGCACGGGACCCCAACCAGGAGAGACCAGGCAACATAACACTGCCGCTTGACACCTGATTTAAACTAAAAACACAAAGTTTCTCTACAAAATGAGCCCAGACCCAGAAACCGAAGGTATGTACTAAAACTTTATCACATTCGTGACGTGTTTAGTGCGTTTGAACTTATAATTTACTGTGACAACCTTATTTATATCGGTGGCGAAATGTGGAACTAGTGTTGGTGCATAAAGAATTGCGTGGGTTGTTTTCAAGTGGCGCTTCTCCTGTGTGTAAAGACATGTTTGTAGTTTCGTAACAAGAAATGTCGAGAGGTTATGTTGCAAAAACTTAGGTTATTAAAACAACTTGTTTAGTGTCACGTATCACACCATGAATGAATAGAATCACCTACATAGGTGACCTATGCAGATACGAAGAAATAGTAATAAAACATTACACTTTAATTTTGATAATGGTAAACCCCATTTATTTACTCATCATATAACGCTTTAGTAAAATTTATCATTAGCGGGGCTAGGCCATTTCAGTTACTTATACATTTATATTTCCTTAGTTTTATATACGTCGCATCCTTTAAATAATGCAACAAAGTTCCCTCAGTAAACGCTCAAACGACGATTCTTTAAAATCCGCCTTCTTTTCCAGCGTCCGAAGACATGCTAGAGTCCATAGACGAATTGAAAGAGCGCCTCTCATCCATGAAGAGGCTGATGGAAGAACGGAAGGCTGCTGGCACAGGCACCAAGGACCTATTCCAAGGGCACGCCCCCAGCCTTCAGGGCACTAATATGATCGACGGGAATTTCCTCAGCTTCGTCTTTGGAGGTTCCCTCGTGGTTATTCTCAGCGTCTCTGTCTACGCCTTCTACAACCTGTACCATGCTGTTCTGAAGAAATTCCCTTCCACACATACGGAGTTGTAGGATAATGGACTGTGTGCGGTATATGTAAGGGTGGTTATTGCTTCGTGTGTGGGTAAGGTATAGTGTAAGGTTTTTCTCTAATAAATCACTTTTTAATTTTTGTGTTTGCTTATTTCCCTAGTTGCGTTTCATCCCAACAAGGTCAGGTATTCAAGTGATTGATTGTACGTACTTTATGCTTAATATGAAACAACGTCATATAAACTTGCCGTGAAATAGTCGATAGCTCAATACGAGTAATTGTCAAAATATATGTAAACATTTTACTGCACATATACTATGTTCAGCAGCGAAATTATCCTTCCCTTAAATAAGCAAGTAGAAATATCAGATCAGTGATGAAATTGATATCTTTACCGCTAGAGCGCCATGCTCAAAGCTAAGGCGGCCTACTCACCTACAATATTATTGCGCAATATCGCCTGCACATAACATTGCATTCTGTTACAATGTGTTCAAAATGAGACAGGTACATATAAAAAAATCGAAACAAGACTATGATTGTACACACATCACGTAAAAACTACTGCACCAATTTCCATTAAATTTTGTGTGCAGGTAGATTATGACCCCAGTTAACACATAGAAGACTTTTTACTCGCCTAAGCTAGACAAAAAAAACCGGTCAAGTGCGAGTCGGACTCGCTCACCGAGGGTTCCGTACAAACTCGTAAGTAGATACGTGAATAGTTCAACAAAAACTGTATGGCCGTTAGCTTAGTAGGAGCAAATAAGTATGTGTACGATTTTTGAAAATTTCTAAAAAACGATGCAATTTAGGAAAACCGTTTTATTTTTCATGTAATATTTAGGATGATATTAATAATTGGTAATAATTACAGATTTTTCTGTTCAGTAACTTCGAAGATAATAGGGGGGGAATGGTATTTTTTTGAACATTTTTGGTCATAAATTAAAAAGTACAAAATTAAGAAAAAAACCAAAAATTGTTTTGGAATCTACAAATTAAGCCCTTTCATTTGATATCCCATTCGATATAATAGCTCTACTTTTGTTTTTCCACATCCCATTTCGGACCCCTTTAAAAAAAAAGTAAAAAAGGTATAAGATTTTTTTTCTATCCAATAGGCTCGAGTCAGCGACTTTTAACACTATTCCAAGTTTCAAGTCGATAGCATCAGTAGATCCTGAGATATCTTGCTGTGACAGACGGACAGACAGACAGACAGACAGACAGACAGACAGAAGGGCAGAAAGGGCTTAATTTGTAGATTCCAATACAATTTTTGGTTTTTTTCTTAATTTTGTACTTTTTAATTTATGACCAAAAATGTTCAAAAAAATACCATTCCCCCCCTATTATCTTCGAAGTTACTGAACAGAAAAATCTGTAATTATTACCAATTATTAATATCATCCTAAATATTACATGAAAAATAAAACGGTTTTCCTAACTTGCACCGTTTTTTATAAATTTGCAAAAATCGTAACACATACTTATTTGCTCCTACTAAACTAATCGCCGTACAGTTTTTCTTGACCTATTCATGTATCTACTAATGAGTTTTTACGGAATCGAGGCCAACTCACACTTGACCAGTTTTTTTTTCCTTTTGAGGTACGGAGCCCTAAAAAAGACTAGCACCTATTCTAATACCGATTAGAATCTATTTAGCAAAAATTATACATCGTATATTTTCTATGAAGGATGACTTTACTTGACTTTACTTTTTTAGGATTCCGTACCAAAATGGTAAAAAAGGAACCCTTATGGTGCGACTCTGTCTGCCCGTCTGTCTGTCTGTCACAGCAGGATATCTCAGGATCTACTGATGCTATCGACTTGAAATTGGAACAGTGTTAAAAATCACTAAACCGAGCCTATTGGACTAAGAAAAAATCTTATACCTTTTTTACTTCTTTTTTAAAGGAGACCGAAATGGGATTTCTATAATTGTGTAGATTCCAAAACCGTTTATATATTTTTTTAAACACCTAGTTTTTGATAGAACGCTAAAAACGTTTCAAAAAATACCATCCCCCCCCCCCCCTTCTATTATCTCAAAAGCTAGTGAACAGAAAAATCTGTAATAATTACCGATTATTAATATCATCCTATATATTACAGGAAAAATAAAACGGTTTTCCTAACTTAAACGCTAAAATTGTAAGACAACCTTATTTACTCCTACTAAACTAACCGCGATCAAAGTCCCCATACATCGCGGATATACCGCGATGTATGGGGACAACAGTTTTTCAAGAGCAAAGTTAAGTTTGTCCCACCATACAGTTTATCTTAAACTATTCACGTATCTACTGGCGAGTTTGTATGGAACCCTCGGTGCGCGAGTCCAATTCGCACTTTTTTTTTTTAAAGATGAGTTAACTTTAATCATACTTCATTTTTGCTAAAATAACGCTTCAACGAACTGATTGGCAGTTTGTTTAAATTGTTGAATGTTGTGCATTTCCCCACGTAACAAGTGTCAATGAGCTTCGCTTACATACATATAAAAAGGAAAGCTTCTATCACGCCTTTAGTTAGACTGATTAAAATTGTAGACCTATAAATACCTACCAACGTCTTCAACTCCGGATAAGGTGTTAAGTTAAGAAGCTGTCTTAGTTTTAAGGATCTTTTGTAAAAAAAATTGTTGTAACTCCGGGTGTAATTATCAAAATCTAGTATCCAACGTGCACGTGCAACGTTAAAATATTATCTTCAAGGGGTAGCATAAGATTGAGCTTATTCTAAACCCCTGTAATAACAGCTCAGACTAATTTCAAATTCAGGTGCTGAAAGCTCCATCAAAACCACTTAAATTACAAGCCAATTCCAGCTCAAAATCCGTGACTATAAAGTCCAATTTCGCTGAAATGCTTTTGAAAGTAATAGACCAGTGGCAAAACAAAATTGGACTGTAATATTTTGCAATACAGTTGAGTTTAACTTGGCAGGTATGGAAGCAAAATGGAGGTCAGCAGTTGCATAATGCAGTTTGCAAATTGCTCTAAACGCGGGCAGAGTTGTCGTTTTGTCCGCGAATACGTGCTGCTTAGATAGATTTAAATGTTTATGCCACACCTGGCCATAAAGTGGCTTCTGGCTAAGTGTAGACATAAAATGATGTACACTACACGGGCGGTAATAAAGAAAGCCCTCGATCGCATATTTACGTCCCTCGCTTGCAGCTCGGGCCGCTTGCAGCAGGGTCGTGGTACTATAAGATGAGAATACATGTAGGTAAGCTATGAGATATTTAGAACCTTATAGGGTACTAGCATCTCCTCGCGGCTTCGCTTACATCATTCCCGTTATCATCACAAGGGAGCTTTCTACCGAGATATAATAGTACATTATGATACGAGTGGGCGAAGTAGGTCATTACAGTCGACCTCTGGATTTCCGGCCCCGCGACTTAACCACTCGTCCACCGGAAATCGTGGGTGTGTGGTCGTGGGCCGGAAATCCAGAGGTACCGGGTTCGATTCCCGGTCTGGACACAGGTGAGTGCCATTTAATCTTTTCTATGTACTTTGATTTCTTGTATCTATATATGTAACATAAAAATTTGGTGTAATTTACCCGCATTAAAAAACCAATGAAGAGACAAAATGTTTATTTCATATAAAGTATATATATTTTTAATCGTTATATTGATTTAAGATTACCAACATTTATGATATCAATGTTGATCACCGTCTTCCTTGTCCTTGCTTAAAAAGTATGTTAATTTGAAGGGCTAGTAAGGCTAGTATGTATCATGCATGGCTTTTGCCGCGTGGGTAGGGTAGGGACTGGTAAGGTAATTGCGTCACTTGATAATCCCAGGTGTTGCCTTTAACAGGAGCAAATAATTAAAGCGTAGATTCTACTCATAAAACAATAAAACTTTCGTTCAACAACTTTTAAAAATTATGTAATCTTTAGTTTTTATCTTTTTCATACAAATTAAATAGTATTTTCTATGTACGTTAACATCAGTTTAATTGACGTCGCCTGTCACGCTACTAAAAAAAACATCGAATTACATTACGGTTTCAAATAAACTTTTAAGTGAACTAAAAATTTAAACATATGTTATTTTTAAATGTCGCTGAACAAATGTTGTTCAGTTTGAAGAGTACAATCTATGTTTTAATTTTTTGCTCCTAGTGCAGGCAAAACCTGGTATATTTCGGTGGGTTAGGTATGTAGTGTAGCTACTGGGGAGTAGTATTTTAATTTTATTAGCTGCCAACCTGGGATGGAAAAGCGCTCGGGAAATACCGCTGAGTCATATATGTTATGCAGGGTGACATCAGAGTACTAAATCAGAAGTCTCCTTGTATGACTTGCATTAGGGCATTTATTTTTTCAAAGTGGTAGCACTTTATTCTTCTATCAGAATCGATAGTACTCGTGATGTTTAGAATCCCTGCTTCTGTGTGTTTTGATATCCGGCATGAATTGTACGTAACATACATAAAAAAATCACGTAGGTACGTAAACAAATCGTCTGCCACTATGATACTAGCACATAATGACATAAAGAATGAAATAACATAATGAAAATTTCGTGAATACATAGATAAATACATGTGCCTTCAACTAGTCCTACTGTTTGATGGTTGCTGGGCCGAGCTACGGCCATAACGAAGACTACGCAGTCCATGTTGCTCTAAGCTCACGAATTATAATTCATTATCATACGTAGATTGAAAGCATTCAATAAACCAAATTAGTATAATTTTTTCTTAATAGGTACTTTCACTATCGAAACACCAAGTTGCCAGTAGTGATGTTTTGATCATTTAACGCCACTTTGCTGAAAGGTGAATGTTATCCACTCACTATCGGGAACTGTAACAGAAAAAACGTATGGAAAATAAAATATTTGTCTTTTGAAAAAATATAAGTAGTTTTATAGGTAAAAGGGTTATTCATCGGAAATATGTCTGCGAGTTATTCTCTGTCTCCATACATTTAATATGAAAAAGGGCCAGAGGAATAAGGTGACCGCAGACATATTTCTGAAGAATAACCCAAAAGCAAAATATATTCATCAATATTCTGCACATATTATATATATCAGAAAACATGTATAACCTCTCATAACGTAAGATCACAAAGGGAAGCCTTTTTAGCGAAACATGTACATTGTACAAAACAAATTTAATTAAACGCAGAACTCCCTGCAGACCGAAAAATAATATTACATTACTAACATGTCCAGCAACAAACTGTACTGTAACTCATTAACGCTGAAACGTACCTATAGCTGTCTTTGTCACGCGCATTCATAAATTTGAAGAGGGTTGCGAGTGGGAGAGGGAAGGTGAACAGGGCGGGAAGTCTGACGTGTTCAGAATATAGTATGGCTCGATGGAAGCAGATGGCGTGTCAGAATGAGTGGGAATGGCTGGTACCGCGGGATTTTTGAAACTGGTATTTCTAGAACAGGTACTTTTAGACAACAGATAAAAATCCTATGGGAAAGGGTGAAAAAGACTTGAATTCACTTGTTAGTTACCGGAGAAGTAGGTATTATTTATTTTCTGAGAAGGTTAACTAGAAGAGATAGCTGGGACGATACAGTTCGCCTTTAGGTATACGTTATTTTTAAGTGTAAATATATTTTATGATTGCTGTACAATAAAGTGTTTACATACATACGTACAGGTAATGATCACTATTAAATAAATAAATAAATAAATAAATATTAGGGGACAATCTTACACAAATCGAACTAGCCCCATAGTAAGCTCAATAAGGCTTGTGTTATGGGTACTAGACGACGATATATTTAATAGATACAAATACTTATATACATAGAAAACATCCATGACTCAGGAACAAATATTCGTGCTCATCACACAAATACATGCCCTTACCGGGATTCGAACCCAGGACCTCCAGCTTCGTAGGCAGGGTCACTACCAACTAAGCTAAAGCGGTCGTCATAAATACTATTAATTAACTACACTTTATATCATTCAGGTTCCGTACCAAAATGGTAAAAAAGGAACCCTTAGGTGCGACTCCGTCTGTCCGTCTGTCACAGCCAGATATTTCAGGAACTACTGCTGCTATCGATTTGAAATTTGGCATAGTATTCAAAACCGTTAATCCGAGCCTACGGCGCGTAAAAAATATCGTAGAACCTTTTTTTTGAAAGGGGGCTGAAATGGGAGATCGGTAGTTTGAACTTGGGCTATTAAATCAAATGGCGTACGAAAAACGCAAAAAAAATGATATTCCCGCCTATTATCTTAGAAGTTACTGAACAGAAAAATCTGTAATAATAACCAATTATTAATATCCTCCTAAATATTACAGGTAAAATATACCGGTTTTCGTAACTTGCGTCGTTTTTTAGAAATTTGCAAAAATCGTAACACAAACTTATTTGCTGCTACGGAACTAACCGCGACCCGTGTCGATGTATGGCGACAGCAATTTTTCAACAGCAAAGTTATGTTTGGTTGGCCTACCGTATAGTTATCTTGAACTACTTACGTATCTTACAAACTTACCAGTTTGTACGGAACCCTCGGTGAGCGGGTCTGACTCGCACTTGACCGGTTTTTCTTATGTTTATTATAATATATGCAATTGCAGTACCGTTGTAGCGTTTTTAGTAAAGTGTGCTATGATTACTCATAACATATGCAAGTTTATTTTAATGAGAGCATACGTTTTGCATTATATTCTCATCCCACCCAATCCTGCGAATCTTTCGTGTCCCTAACTAGTAACTGTTAAAAAAGTTAGTAATGATAGGGTGGCATAAATGCTTATAAAATACTCGGTCCGCCTAAAAATGCGCGTCCCTAGGGCAACAAAGTAACAGGTAAAGGTATCGGTTCTGGCTGTGGCTGTTGCAGTCGCGCTCACTAGCCCCAGCGAGTGGACGTGCGGGCGGGAAAACCTATTGTTTATGACATAGACTGTGTTTTGTCACTGGTGTCTTTGCCGAGAATATACAGGTAAGTTTTATTGTATATTTTCAATATAATTTTAATGAAGATTAAATTTATTTTTTCAGATTTTTATCAAAAAGTTTGTTAACGTAAAAAGCGCTTGTTAAATATTATGGTGTAAATTTTTAATATTACACCTTGAAATAAGTTTTTACCTAATGTTTAACTGTAATAAGTAACTGCGTAAATACATATTTTAAACGTTGAGGTAAATGTACGACTTTTGAAAAATACTATCGCTAAAGTAGTCGTCCAAACATGCGTATTACGCAGTTCACAGGCCGCACTACAAAGAATTAAAGGCTGTTTTTATTGGCCAATCACGCTCTAGGGAGCTAAAGAATACCTTTCAATATTTACTACGTACAAAGGCGTTCCCCGCGTTTCCCGGTACAAAGGAACTGTTGCTTTACTCAACAAGTAGAGTTTACCCGCTTTTTCACGTACAAAGCGTTTCATACGTGACTGGAAATAACGGAAATATTATATTAATTGTAAGTTATGCTAACTTACAGTAGTTGGAGCAATTTGTGGTCAATTGAGACGTATTAAATTATTATGATTAGAAGCAGATACTTAAGTTTTTTCATATAAATGATGATGATCGTATGATTTAGCTACGGATTATATTATATTACTAGCGACCAGCCCCTACTTCACACGGATGCAATTTATTTTGTTTTCATAAATGTCTTTGCTATCTTCGCCTGAAATTGCGTAGGTATATCATAAAATACTAAGTAGATATAAGAAGCAGACCTTTATGAATGTACCTAGCTGTAAGAATGGGTTACGATATATTTGGCAACTTTGCTTCTATTTATACGATCCAAACGTACACAACAAAACAAAAATCCACCAAATCGATCCAGGTCAGTCATGCGGCAATTGATTTTTCTTTATATAGAAGAAGGGAATTACTGCCGAATTCAAAATACACAGGCGGTACAGCTAAGAGCCTTACTCGTATCACACTTGCGTTTTGCGAGCTAGCTGCGGGCGAGTTAGAAGCGAAGTTCCATACAAATGTCGCTCGCGGCGAACTCGCAGCGAGTTCCGCAAATCACAAGTGTGATAAGGCCCTAAAGCGCACTATATAATATAGATTGTATGTCAGTTACTAAATACAATATGTATTAAGGTGTTTCGAGTCGTTTGGTTTTTCATACAAACATGAAGAAGGTCATTTTTTTTCTTTCCATTATGTTTGAAATGTGTTTTATTTTACAGCGTGATAGATTTTCTTTGCGCAAAACATGTGAACTCTCAAAAATCCAAAAAAATATATATTTTTAACAAAAAACGTTTAGTTTTAAATGATGCTAATAGATGGCGCTGACCGTGAAGGCCCAATTGCACATTAATTCTGGCTTTTTGAGATTTCACACAAACAAAATGTATCAAGTTATAAGATAAAACATATTTATGCCACACCTGGCGTTCGGAAAAAGTCGTTTTCTGGCCAAGTATAAACATAAAATGATGTACACAACACGGGAGGTAATAAAGAAAGCCCTCGATCGCATATTTAAGTCCCCCGCCTGCGGCTCGGGCCGCAAACATCTGCGATCCGGCCCTTTCTTTATATTACCACCCTAGTTGTGTAATATACTATTAAAACATAACTGATGCCGTGGCAGCAAACAATGACCCTCTTTATAATTGTATGGAAAACATGCTGACTCAAGTCACCTTCAGTCGATTTCCTTTATGATGTGTTCGTTAATAGGTAAGATTTATCTGAGTTATTCAACTTTCAGCACAAAGACGCGAGCTGAATTTAAAAAATCGTGTATACTCAATACGAAGCCCTTTCGAGATTTATAGGGCACTCGATCGCTCGATTGTGTCGAGTCAAGGGTGCTTTCCAAATGAAGGCTCAATATTGGATTACGGGAATTGAAAACGGAACTAAATTAATGTACCGTCACAATTGAGCAAAAATAAATATTAAGGAAATTAATGTGAACCTTTTACAGACAAAGGTCATTGGGCGTTTTTGACCCGCTTTCCGAAATTTCGCGTACAGAGACCAAATTAGTTTTAAAATAGAGAATTTAATCTCACTTTTCTAAATATGTAAATAATTTTTATATATCAACCGACAGAAAAAGTTATTTAACAGTATGTGTACGATGTAATGATAGTTCGCCTAGGGACTGCAATACGGCCACATATCAAAAAAAAAATTTTTTGAGATTATTGTTGATTACTGTCACGTATTAAGTACGTGACGGTAATTAATAAACAATTATCTCAACAAAAATTTTTTGAGACGGCCACATCTGAAAAAAAATTGCAATCACTAGGCTTCTGACTTAATTTATTGCAAAAATGCTACAATGATAAGAAATGATTATTTTTTTTCTCAATTTTCTCATGGTTTACAAGAATGCGACCCAGACCACTGAGTAGCAGATACATTTACCTACATACCTAGCCCTATTTCGTTTGTGTACGACGTGGGTCATAGTCCGAACAAAATGCCCAATGACCTTTATTCCTATTGCTGCCCAGTTACTAACCCGTCCTAGGACCGATGCAAGACACTCACAAACTAGCAATTTAATGTGGTAGTGTGTTGTTCTCTGGATATTCCCGATTGGTAGATAAATAGGGAACAGGTACTTCCGACTCTTAAATTTATATCTTATACGGTCTAGCTGTTGTAACGTCTATAGCTTGGCAACTTCGTTGGTGACACTCACCTGTGTGCTTTTTGTTATGTGCAGCCGTAACTACTTACACAAGTTACCTTCAACATGAACGGCGACCGACGGAGGCTGCCTCTATTTTTAGTTAATTGTTTTGAGCTTTACTCGTTAACCAGATTAGCGGGTCTACACGTAAATGTAATTTAAATGAATGCGTTTTTATGAATTTTTACAATTAACTTCCTTCAACATTCATTAATTAATAGCGGAAAGCTATGAAACAGACACAATTCAGGTTAATCAATTTAATTATGTATCATTAAAAACAGCTTTACCGTTTTCAGTCTATAAAGCATCGTTAAGGGCTTAGCTGGGTCAAATCGGCTTTCAATAAAAAGGAGCCGATTCAACTCGTCTTAAAACGGGATTACGTTTTGCTCTGTCTAATGGACTAGAGGCACGAATTCACAAATGTTCAGTGTTTTCAATTAAACGCCTTAACTGCACTTGTAATCTGAGTCTAAAAGATTTAAAGCGAGATTTTTCTTGTCTTTAGAAGTGTGCGGGTTTTTCTTATTGGATGTTCGTCCGATTTTTATTATCATATATGCGTATAAAAGATTGGGTGTGAGTCAAATGGGATTGCACGATTAAAAATACTAACAAAACCTGTGGCTTAAACAGTTGGTTATAAGTTATAGCACATTAGACTGCCGCCGTAACCGTTTTGCCGTCGGCTTCATGGTATCGGCTCCAGACTGATAAACATTTCTTTACCTTTAAGGAGCGTACTTTTGGTGCGATGGCGTAAAAATGACGTCAAGCTATATTACAGTATGATGCACTTTAGGTTTTACATTGATTTATTGTTAACAGCAATTACCCGTATTGCAAAAGTTATGAATGAATTCTATCACTGCTTTCATTAGTTGGTGTTATTTTATAAATCAAGATGTGTGTCTCGCCTGTGTTATCTTATTTATTTAAACGGGAAATAAAAATATATCGGATATGCATTTTGATATATAACATATCAAATCGCATATCCAATTGATATTTCCAATTTTCCGTTCATATAAATAAGAAAGCACAGATGGACACTTTTTTTTGTTTGAAATGTCTTTTTTCTACCATTGACGGCAATCAAATAAAATAATGATATGATTCATTCGTAACACGATACCGGTAATTAACAATATGTAACAGTAAATCAAAGTAACACCTAAACTAAATCAGCCTGTATGTAGGTTGACGTAATTTGTCTGTCATCCGCACCAAAAATACGCTCCCTGTTTATATTCTATTTTCAGATAGAATATTTATTTGATTTGAACACTTTATTGAATTGTATATGCATAATTGTACCGGATAATGTAGAGGATGCTTGAAGTTTTTCTGCATCAGGAATGGCGAGATCCGTAGAAGAGCCAGATTTACCGACATAGCTCGAGGATTTACAAAACTTAAGTGGCAATAGGGAGGCTATATACCTCTTGAGTGTCGACCACGCACCGAAAGACGAAGTGACCTGGTCATGGTTGTAGGAGTCCGGTGGATACCAACGGCACAGGAGCGGTCGTGATGGCGTGCTTTGGGAGAGGCCAGCATTGGACTTTCTTTGGCTGATGATGATTACGAATAGTTGCGAGAGGTTCAGTTTAAAAACCGGCCAAGTGCGAGTCGGATTTGCACACGAAAGGTTCCGAGCCACCGTCGAGCAAAAATAAGTTTCTTGTATGCTGCTCTAAGAATGAAATAACATTCAAAATTCAAGGGAGTCTTTTTATTTTTGATTTTATTTCGTTCTTATAGCGGTAGTAGAAATACGTATTCTGTCCAGCCTGTGATAGACGGACGGACGGAAAGATGGATAGTGGAGGCTTAGGCTCCTGTTGACACTCTTTTAGGTACGGAACACTAAATCATAAAAATGTCGCTTAAATAAAGCCGTTAAAAGCAAATTGAATTCCCTCTTCAAATTAACGTGCCTAGTTGAATTTCGCCGAAGCCTAGCTTCGATTTGAATTAGTCTCGCACGTGGAATAACAATCAGAACAAACACCAGATAGAGGCATCACGCAAAATAAACAATGTCATGTATTCGAACATAGGCTCTCAGCGCTGGCAACGATTTTGCATACAAATTGCTGTTGTTTCCACAAACAATACGCTTGGATTACTTTCAATTTGGTTGTCTCGGTTAATATATAACGGCCTTGTTAAATGTAATGATCAAAATGTACTTATCGAAAACATTGACCTTTAGGCACCAACGAGCCTTCATAATTTTGGAACCTTTTTATTGACGGTTTAGGATATTTTAGTCATTAGACGTTTACGCAATGGAACTAATGGAAGGTGTGTTTAAAAATACACTTAAAAAGGTTACACCCTCAACTTGACCTTCTTTGGAGACCAGGCGTTTCATTTTAACCTAGTAACATTTAAATATATTTCATAGGTAGACGCATTAAATGGATTAGCATTAAAGTATGATTTCCAACTTTAAGACTGGAAATCTGTGCTACTGAGATGCTACGTTCATCTGCAGTACTTTGATTTGACGACACGTTTAGCTCAGTGGAAGTGCCACCGCCTACGAAGCTAGAGGTTCCGGGTTCAAATCCTGGTAAGGGCAAATATTTGTGCGATCAGCACGAGTGTTTATTCCTGAGTCATGTATGTTTTCTATTTATTTAAATATGTATTTATCTATATAAGTATGTATATTGTCGTCTATGCAGTACCCATAGCACAAGCATTGGAAGCAATTGCAAGTTTGGGACTAACTCGATTTGTATAAGATTGTCCCCCGATATTTATTTATTCAATTTACATTTCGGTACATAAGGGATTAGCGTGCTACGGACTACTTACACTTAACTATGATTGGTAGCTAATAATTAAAGAACTACGGGTACCTAAAGTTTTCATTATTTTTGAACTGTATAATAAAATGACCCATCTACAACAAGAAATATTGTCAATGAATACTGTTGTCTATTAAAAAAAACCGGTCAAGTGCGAGTCGGACTCGCGCACCGAGGGTTCCGTACAAACTCGTAAGTAGATACGTGAATAGTTCAAGAAAAACTGTATGGCGGTTAGCTTAGTAGGAGCAAATAAGTATGTGTACGATTTTTGAAAATTTCTAAAAAACTATGCAATTTAGGAAAACCGTTTTATTTTTCCTGTAATATTTAGAATGATATTAATAATTGGTAATTATTACAGATTTTTCTGTTCAGTAACTTCGAACATAATAGGGGGGGAATGGTATTTTTTTGAACGTTTTTGGTCATAAATCAAAAAGTACAAATTTAAGAAAAAAAACAAAAATGGTTTTGGAATCTACAAATTAAGCCCTTTCATTTGATATCCCACTCGATATAATAGCTCTACTTTTGTTTTTCCACATCATATTTCGGACCACTTTAAAAAAAAAGTAAAAAAGGTATAAGATTTTTTTTCTATCCAATAGGCTCGAATAAGCGACTTTTAACACTATTCCAAGTTTCAAGTCGATAGCATCAGTAGATCCTGAGATATCTTGCTGTGACAGACGGACAGACAGACAGACAGAGTCGCACCATAAGGGTTCCTTTTTTACCATTTTGGTACGGAACCCTAAAAAACAAGCGCGTCTTATATTTTCTTAATTTATCTCCGGTTCCCTCCATATCGGACTCTTACAGTATGACCTCATTCTGACCCAATAAACAAGTTTACATTGAGTTAAGACTTCATTTGGCATTCACAACACGATCGTCCCTACTTGACCATGCTTTTAGCGATCGAGATGTTGTTGTTAATTTTGAAGCTATGTAATGCAATAATACTCGTAGAAAAAATATACTTATTGTACGCATTACCCATTTGTAAAAGAAAATTCGCAAGTTACAAGTACATTACCTACGAAGCAATGCATACAAACACGGCTTTGATTCAAAGAACAAAGTCCCTTAAATTATACACATAATATTAAACAGCCCCTCGAATTCACTCCTTTCAAGTTAAATTTGGTTTCACCCTGAGGCCAAGACGGATAACCGAGATATTTCGATTTATAGGCTTTCTTGTTTTCATTTCAAAACTTTTGTATAAGGCAACATTAATTTATTATGTTGGGCATTCTGATGTAAGTACGGGAAATATTTCGTAGATATATTGAGTTATTTATACATAAATATTTCTTTAGAGCTTAAAAATGGCTTATTATAATACAAAATAGAGGAACTTTATTCATATTTGCAGTATCGTGCCGTTTTTAACATGTTATTATGAGCTCATGCCCATAATATCGTATTCCCAAAATACCAGATTTTACAAAATACCAGATTCTCGATTTGAGCGTTTTCCAAAATATATCCCGGGGTAGCTACTTTCTCAAAATATGGACTTTTGAGGTTATTCTGGCTCAAAATCGTTAGTACATTCGAACCTTATACGTAAAAAAAAAGTGTCCCAATTTATTTTGGAAAACGCCCATTTATCAGATTCCTGTCGTACCACATTCCCGTTACACTAGATTATAAAATCGTAGGTTACTCAAGGATCTAAATGATTTTGTTGGATGTATTATTTTGGGAATCTTGTAAACCTATTAAAATAAGTGCGAGTTGGACTCGCCCACCGAGGATTCCGTACAGATTTGTAGATACATAAATTAACGAACCCTATAAAATTGGAGTCCCTTAGTAAAGTCGATATTTATACGTTTTCAGATTTTTCCCTGTACATGTAGCATAAGACAGTATTAATTGCCAAATTTCATAGTTCTAGGTCAACGGAAAGTACCCTTTGGATTTTCGTTTCCTTGAGAGTGTCGAAATTTACGTTTTTTGCGGCATAAACGGCCGTATCTTTTTTTCACGTTAACTTAAAATCTTGTTTTTTTACAGCTGCAAGGGACCGTAGACTTACAAAAGAATATTGTCAATTAATACAATTAAATTTTACTACCTATGCGTGTTTGCCTCGCATGTTCGCGTTTTTCCCGCGTGTCATGATTAAGCTTTAACGAAGTGTTCATCACAGGTCACGATTAATGATTCTAAAAAAACGTTAGAATAATTATAATTAGGAAAGGATGTTGAACCCAGTTAACGTGAAAGGTTTAAACTGGCGTGATGGGTTACAAAATAGCGTGTGTGTAAAAATAATTGCAGTTTTTAACACCCTTTCACCCATCGAATGTAAATAAGTGGGGAGAATAAAATGTTACGCATATCTTCAGAAATGTTTTTATTTGCCGCGTAAAATTAAAAATTGTGTGCCTGGGGCGGAACTCGAAACCGCGTTATCGAATATTTCAATCACGGGTGTAATTTTATTTCGGTGGCATGATCGGTACTGAACCTAACCTCGAGTTCCGTTCGAAGCATATGAATTTACAATTTTCGCTTTAACTTTACATTAGTTTTTGTATATCTTCGCAGTTCTTGGGAACTATTTTTAACACAGGCCGCAGAGAAGACTAGATGTTGTATGCAGCGCTTCTGTTTTTACAAGCTTTTATTTAGTTTCACCTGTCCCGGTGTTTGTGGGTCTGTAATCAAATCTTGCAAGTTAAATTTGACCCTGAATATGGAATTGTCCCTGGCATAGAAGCAAGATCTAGATTTACCTATTTCGAATTCCCTTTGAAAACTATGCTTATGACACGGTCAAAATGGTCGTTAAATGCTAGTTTAATACATAAACTATGACAGATAGGCTAAACGCCTACACTAGATACAAACAGTTATGATAAATAATTCTTCATGAGGCCGCGGATCAGTGTGTCGACCCTCGTCAGTGGGGCCGCGATAGAAATTAGCCACCCTTTGTGGTCCGGCCTACAATTTAGTACCTAACGTCGGTCAGTTGTGTAACGCTACCGTAAAGATATATGTAACTAGTACTTAAATTTAACATTTCATAATAAGTCATTTCAAACTAAAACTAGTTAAATACTATACTATTTTGACATATTCTATATTTATGTGGTTTAAACAAAATTCACCGGAGGCGGTTTAAATACCTTAAAACTATTTAAATTACAAATTAAAAAATCTCCGTTCTCGTTGGATCGGTTGATCTAATCTTCATTAAATATTGTTTGAAAGCAACGAAAAATAAGATTCTATAAAAAAAATATGGAGACAAGCTCTTGTTGCCGACTGTACTTTTTTATATAATATTGCATTGTCGTCTGATTTACATATCCTTGCAAAATTTCATTTCAATCTGAAACTGGGAAGCGGGTCAAATTTAACTTGCAAGATTTGATTACAGACAGACACAATACATAGACGCCGGGACAGGTGAAACTAAATAAAAGCTTGTAAAAATAAATCGATCTTCATGAAACACGTAATTCGACCAACGACTTAGCGCAACGTAACCACCTTTTCTTTTCAATGAAACACTAAGGACATGAAACTCTAAACAGCTCGTCTGAAGTATTATTTTTGTAGCTTTCAAGCAGACATGGCATGGATCAATATCTATTTGTGTGTGTCTAGACAATTGGTCTATATCCGTTCTACATTTGCGCTTAATTCACAAGTAGTTTAGACATGTTTTTGTAGCAGTAATATTACATGTTTTGTTAACATGCATATGTTATTTAATCTGTGCTATTATACTGATTTCACAGACAGCAGTACAGTCAGCATCAAATAGTCTAACATTCAAAGCGTCAGATATATTGTCACACATCTTTGTGCCTATAAATGTGTTGTGATATACAAGGTGTTACATTGAACGTAAAAACTCATCTCCCTGATGCTAAAACCCTCTGCTAGGTCTCGTGTTGTTAAAGTCATCTTAATTAATGAATATCACTGTTTTAATTATTTATTATTTGAAGAAGTTATGAGAAAAAAGTTTGAATCTAATTTTGTAGTGAGCACTTACCTTTTGTCTTATCTAGGCCGATAATTTATGAATAAAATTCATTCTGACACATTAGTGAAGTCACATCATAAAAAAACAAGTCAGATAAGCGTGACGCCATAGTGAGTGACCACATGACGAGATTTCATTTCTTTATTCTGTAACCAAACTAGCAAAAGTTAATTACGACGTATTTTAATAACTCAATTCGTGATTTTTGTTCTCTGTCGTTAACTGAGCCGGAATTTATTTATTTATTTAGACTTTATTGCCCAATACAGGAAAGTTCAAACGGCGAACTTAATGCCATATGGCATTCTCTACCAGTATTACGGTCAATAAAACACTCTCTATATGGCGATTTTTATATTACTGATTATGCTATTGATGCTGACTGTACGAAAAAAGGTCCGTTCTACAATCTACTATCCGGTCACTAAACCTTGTATATGTATTCCGGGCACAGATATTGGAGCCGGGTAGTGCAGGTTAATAGGTCTTTAAACATAAAATTAATTAGCCTGTGAATGTCATCAACTTTTGCGTGGCAACCAGACGATTCTTCTGAAATAGTTACATTATTTTTAACGAGCCTGTACACTCCTAAGGTCCATGGTTCCACCTACAGGATTAATTCGACTTCGATTCGATTCGAGGAGGAATTGTTCAATATGATGCCCACCTTCTATCACCGGCACCGCACCGTTCGCCATCGGCAGATTCATTCATACACGTTGAAACCAAAATGGTCGCGCACCGTGCGGTTCCAAAGAAATTTTCTACCGCGCATTATCGGACTGTGGAATGAGCTCCCTGCAGCGGGTTTCCCTGGAGGTTACAGTATGAAGTTCTTCAAGAGGGTAGTGAATAGGTTTTTAAAGGGTCGGCAACACGCACGTAATTCCCCTGGTGTTGCAAGCGTCCTTAGGCTGCGGTGACTGTATATCATCAGACAGGCCGTTTGCTTTTTTGCCACACTAGTATAAAAAAATCTAAATTATTCTAAACTGAACAAAATGTTCAAACACGAAAAGTTCTTTGGACCTTATCAATATGCACAGACATTTCATCCCTTAGCTACTTTGCGTCATGAAATACGATTTAAAAAAAAACATTCTGATCACTATTGGGGACGATATTCCGTAAAACACCAAAAAAAAACTGAAGTGAAAATCACAATCTTTTTGAAGTCGGTTAGGCAAAATTGCTGCTTGACGTCTCCATATTCAAACCAAGGCGGTAATAAATTAAGTTAGGGTCCCGCCCTTTTGATCAAAGGGACAATCAAACCACCACTGATTGCATTGTCAACTCTCCGACCGCCCGTTAGACAGCACACATTATTATTCTGTGATTAATAATACTGTTTGGTACTGAATGGCTTACCGGTCGAAAGCGGAGTGACAAATCTCAGTGTTGAAGATTTTAAATATATACTGTACTGGTACTGACAATAAAGATTTTTCACTTCGTATGTTCTTCTTGTTACAGACTAATAGTACAGTTTGCCTCAAAATTAGCGAGACACTTTAGTACTACGCCGCGATACAAATGTGTTCAGCAACTTTTGAGGCCAACCGTACATTGTAAATGGAGGAAAGTAACGCTGTCAAGAGAGTTTTTTTATCTGCTTGCAGTAGACGTCAAAAGTAAGTGTAGTCTCGGTGAGTGAGTTCGAGGGTCAACACGATCTTGTGAGGTTTTTCTCAAATAATGCACGGAGCACGATGAAAAAATGCACGTGAGTTTAATAAGATTAACTGTGCATATGAGAAATAATTTTGACAAAAGAGGAGCAATTTCATAAATGTTAATATTGCTCATACTGAAAGCGTCATTAACTTTTACTGTCTATAATTACATGCAGCCCTAACAGTAAATTGGGTATGAAAGTTAAATAGCGGCTAGGCAGCAACCTTAACTGAATAGAATTAACCAGTGCAAAGCGCAGCAACTAGCGGACGTAATCTCGTTATAAAACTCATCTCACTTCAGCTACGCCGAAACGTAGACCGCTACGTGGCTACGAAAGCGTAGCATATGCTACGATTCCATTACTTCCTTTTGTTACATTTTCCATCGGTTTTATTGCAGTGTCATTGGCTTTGGTGATTTTCACTCGTTATTTTTACAAAACGGGACTTAATTTTGTAAAAGCATAATTTATTTACGTCGACATTTTGGCCGTGTCTAAGGTCCCTTCGCGACTTACTAAACAAATATTTTTATTTGATATTGTAATCCTTCGCCATTTTATTTATTGTCCAAAAGCTTTGATTTTTCTTTAATTGAATATCAAGTGTTGGAAGTTCTACTTTTATAATAAGTGTAAAATATGATCGATAATAATTGGACTCTACAAACTAAACCTGCCAAAAGCAGTCAATTGTGTAATTAGATTCATAGTAAACGCGTATGCAACTGTGCATATTTATGAGTTATTGGTTTCCATTTCAAATGAATGAGTTGCATACATGTTGCGTATTGTCCAGTTTAACAGAGGTCTAGGTACCACCCAGGGGGATGTTCAATAGACGACACGAGTCTATTAAACAATTAAAATCCTACAGAGTGTTTATTTATAAATTGCAATAAAAGAGTGAACATCTTAGATCCTGTCTCTACTTTCCATCAGATGAAACAAAGGTAAAACACCATACATAAAAAAATGCATGTCCAAAAAGGTTTCTATTAATATGTTCCCTTTTGTTGATTGGTATTTATCCCATCATTATTATTGATTGGTATTTATTATTAACAAAATATAGACTTAATAATACCAAAATGACTAAAAGTAATCAGTGAGTAAAATTGAATTTTATAAATCTTGTTTAACAAAATGGAAAAGTAAGACAGGCATAATGATTTATTATGAGAGGGGTCAGATCATACATAAAACATAAAAGCCAAATTCAACAAACATGTAATAAAATAACATTATTTATCTAGTAAAGAGTAAGCAAACCGAATCGTTTTGATGTATGTATAACCACGACCCCTCCACATAACTCGGTGGAGGTCGGAAAAGTAAACATTACGTACCTACTTGAACTCTACCCGCTATTTCTAACGCGAGACACGACAGTACTTGTTCGTGAATGTTTTACAACTTCCAATCGATATCGAGGCGACGGTTGTTTGAGTCGTTGTTTAGATTTTGTTTTCATAAATATAATAGTCTATTGCTTTATTAAAATGACACTTGTTGTTGTCGACAGCAACTTAGTGGTAACGCGGTAAATATATGTAAACTAAAGAAAATCGACTACTTACACTAGTTAGATATACGCGTATAGGTACATTCGTTTATTTATTCCAAAGACCAAGGTGAAAAATTACATAGAGGAATATACAGGTGTCCCAGAAAATATTGATCAAGAATAGCTATGTAATAATTCAATTAATTGATTGTATTTTTAAACACCCATTAAATATTCATCTCTGAACTTCTTTACCACGAACGAACACAATCATTATGAAATATTAATAATATGGTGCGTGAATAATTTCAAATTGTATTACTATCAATCAATGTATATTTTATCATTTTTATTTACTAAATCCTTATTAATTATCATAATGTTACGTCCGTGGGGTAGGTAACGTGATCGAAAATACACTAATTAACCACTAATTAAAAAGGCAAACTTTATTGCAAAATTACTAATTAACAAGGCTTACTTACTTAATAAATCACTGTACTAATCACTTCACTATAACGCACTTATTAACTTTTCGCTTAGGTTCGCTTCGAGACTCGCACTGTATCGCCGTTAGTTCAAAACTGACTGTGGGGTCGTGGGCGCGCGGCTTATATATCCGGAGGCCCTTGCTCCACAATGTTCCAGAGAAATCCCATCGCGAATGTTCGGTCCAAAGTCCAAGGGCGGTCGGTGACCCCTCGGTCAATGACGCATCGCGAGTGTTCTAGGCAATCTAGATTGTTCGATGTTCGATTCGGCTGGAACATTCCCGACTATTGCTATCCCTTTCTAGTTCTGTCTCTTTCACACACTTCTCGAACCTTCTCAATATAGCTGTCTCTCTCTAATAGTGCTATCTCTTTCACTCCTTCGTGAAATTTCGCCATATACTGAAGTGTACTTCAAAGGCCCATAAGGGGTCCTGAAAACGCCTGAAAACGGGTTTTCAGGTTATTGCGCCATCTGATAGAGGGTGCCCTGAAACGGACTGAAAACATGTTTCAGGCGCCTGAAAACAACGGCAACTAGGGTGAATTTTCAATCTTCTAGTATGTGAAAGAGCCACCTCTGAAACGGCCTGAAATCACTTTTCAGCCTGCTGAAAACGCTTCTAAAGCACGGAAAATCACGTTTAAAGTTTTGACCTATACCACCGGCGCAACACTACCCCCTCCTAAGACATGCTCGTCCCGAGCATCATTATTTCCGTGGTACCTCGCCAGTCGGTCAACGTGAACAATCTTCGATGGACTACGAGGGTTTCGCTGTATCCGATACGTGACGTCGTTGATCTTTGTGACTACCCTATATGGCCCTTCCCAGTTTGGGGACAGTTTTGGGGATTTTCCTTTCTTTCGCATCGGGTTATGTAGCCACACCCACGATCCTTCCTCGAACCCAATTTGGTTAGCCTTCCTGTCGTATCGGGTCTTCATTCTCGTGCTAGCTTGAAGCCCGTGTTCACGAACAAGACTGTGAACGTCATCAATCCGGTCCCTTAAATCACTCACATACTCGGTGATGGACCTCGGAGTATCAGGAGGACGTCCAGTTAGAAGATCTGCTGGTAAACGAAGCTCTCTTCCGAAATTAGCATACGCTGGAGTAACCGCCGTACTTTCATGGGTTGCTGACCTATATGACATCAAAAAGAGAGGAATATGCCGATCCCAATCCTTTTGGTGATTCTCAACAACCTTGGCCAGATGTCTCTCTAGAGTCTGATTGAATCTCTCCACCATTCCATCCGATTGTGGGTGATATGCCGTAGTCCTCGTCTTATGCATCCCCATGATTCGACAAGTCTCTTGAAAGACCGCAGATTCAAAGTTCCTGCCTTGATCACTGTGAATTTCCAGGGGTACTCCAAATCGACAGCAAACTTCATTCACTAACTTGTCCGCTATGGTGACTGCTTCCTGGTTAGGGATGGCAAACGCTTCAGGCCATTTGGTGAAGTAATCCGTCACGACAAGAATGTACTTGTTTCCGGAGTCAGATGTCGGGAACGGGCCTGCGACGTCTAGCGCAATTCTTTCCCAAGGTGCTCCAACATTGTACAGTTTGAGCGCTCCTCTACTACGGGTGTGCGGTCCTTTAACTGCTGAACAGTTAACGCACTTCTTGCACCAGTTTTCGACATCTTCACGGCAGTGAATCCAATAAAACCGTTGTCGGATTTTCATTAAGGTCCTTTTCATTCCAAGGTGTCCACCAGAAGTACCGTCGTGGAAACTTTCCAAGACATCTTTCACTCTTTTCCTTGGAACGACCACTTGTAGATGAGCATCCTTCCCATTCGCCGATTCCCATTTCCTGCATAGTACGCCATTATGCATAACCAAGCTGTCCCATTGTGCCCAGTAGCTTTTCGTTACCGTACTCATCGGAGCTACTTCACACCACCTTGGTTTGGGTACTCCCTCATTAATCCAGTCAAAAATGGGTTTCACGTCAGGATCCTCTTGCTGTGCTAGTTGCATGACTTCATCACTCCACTCTTCGCTGACTGTGTCAGTCCTCAGCATCCTCAAACATTCCTTGCCCTCTTGTCTAAGACAATGTTTACAGTCGTCCGGACAAGGTCTTCGAGAAAGGGCGTCCGCGTTTCCATGTGATCTTCCACTACGGTGTTCGATGACGAAGTCATATTCCTGAAGTTGTTCAATCCAGCGTGCAACCTGACCCTCGGGATTTTTAAACTCCAACAACCACTTCAGAGCAGCATGATCAGTCCTGATACGGAACTTCCGCCCAAGCAGGTATTTACTGAAATGCTGTAACGTCCTGACAACTGCCAGCAGTTCCCTTCGAGTGACGCAGTAATTTCGTTCTGGCTTCGACAACGACTTGCTGAAGTAGGCGATTACAACTTCGTTTTCACCCTTCTTTTGTGACAAGACTCCTCCAATACCAGTATTACTGGCGTCCGTGTCAACAATAAAATCTACTTCGGGATCCGGATACCCCAGTATTGGTGTTTCACAGAGTCTTCGCTTGAGATCGTTGAAACTTGCCGTACACCGATCCGTCCAATCAAACTGTCGTTTTTCTTCCGTCAGTTCGTGCAATGGCTTTGCTATATCCGAGAAGTTCTTCACAAACCGCCTGTAGTATGAGCACAGTCCTAAAAATGCACGTACTGCAGTTTTGTCCCTCGGTATCGGCCAATCCTTCACGGCACTTATCTTCTCAGGATCTGTCTGGATACCATCCTTCGAAATCACATGTCCCAAGTAATTGACTTTTCGCTTGAAAAGCGAACATTTCTTTGGACTCAGTTTAAGGTTTGCCTCTCGTAACTTAGACAATACTTGCTCCAATTTGCTGAGGTGATCATCGAAGTCTCTACCAACGATGATAATGTCATCCAAATAGACCAAGCAAGTATCTCCCAGCAGTCCAGCTAGTATTTGTTCCATCAATCTCTCAAATGTCGCTGGTGCATTGCATAATCCAAACGGCATAACATTAAACTGCCAGAGCCCCTTTCCGGTTGAGAAAGCCGTTTTCTCTTTATCTCTATCCTTGATCTCAACTTGCCAATAGCCACTTTTTAAATCTAACGTAGAAAACCATTTCATTCCGTTCAAAGTGTCTAAGGTGTCGTCGATTCGAGGTAATGGATAGCTGTCTTTTTTAGTGGCATCATTCAGTCGGCGGTAGTCGACGCAGAATCTCATGGTCCCGTCCTTCTTCTTTACCAAAACTACGGGGGAACACCACGGGCTTGTTGAAGGCTCGATAACGCCACCCTTCTTCATTTCCTCGATCATGTCTTCTACCTCCTTCTCCCGAGCTACCGGAACTCGCTGAGGTCGCTGTCGGATAGGCATGACTTCACCAGTGTCTATCTCATGCTGTACTACTCCAGTTCTTCCGATGTCACTGTCGTGCGCAGAGAAGACATTGCTATATCGCGACAGCAATTTACGGGCTTTAAAGAGCTTTTCCCTGGTGAGATCGTTTCTGGAGCCATCCAATAACCTTTCAATGTCCATTGGAGGCACAGAACACCCAGGTTTCTCGCTCTCCGCAGAACCTTGACAGCTCCGTATCCAAGATATTTCCTCACATGATCCAACCAGAGCTCCTTTACTAAGGACGCACTCGGTGTCACTTAAATTAAGAACTCTCACGAAAGCTGTAGATGATGTTGTTACCACCGTGCGGGCTGTCATCCATGGTTTACCATCATTGACCTTTTCCACAACAACACAACGATGACATCCTTGTCTTGTGCTGTACGGCAATCGCACTGGAACATGAACCTGTGCCCTTGGTTGGAGGATAGTTCTTCGAGTACAGTAAACATTCCCATTTACTCCACCCTCCATAGGCACCTCATCAGGCCCAAATTTCAGTACTCCAACCTTCAAGTCAATTTTACAGCCATGGACTCTCATAAAATCCAGCCCAATGATGCAGTCGTCGATGATGTTAGCGACGATCACTTTATGCCAGTAGCTCTTATCACCAATTTTTAAAGTCACCTCTCGCTCCCCCTGGATGGGAATGTACTGGCCAGTAGCGGTTTGCAGCTGGAGATGCAGGGGTCGGACTAGATGATCTCTGGTCAGGTGCTTCAGTAGCCGAGAACTGATCACCGTCCGAGAAGCTCCGGTGTCTATGGTAAGGTGACATGGTACTCCACCAATTTCTCCTTTGACGACCAGACTATTCCCGTCATTAGCCTGTGAGATCATAACTGGGACATTTCGACCACCAGCCAGCACTCGTCCCTTAGTCCTGGCTTTTACTCGTTTCCCTGCTGCGGCCCGGATGCCACAGCGCCTGTTGCCCTTGCCACTGGAGTCAGATCCCGTTCTCTCCTGCTCCTTTTCGGGCAACTAGTCTGTATGTGGCCACGTTCTCCACAATGGTAACATCGTGGCCCAAACTCACGACGGGGAGCAATCGGCTCCCTGACAGACACTTCATGTACCCTATAAGGCCTTGATGGGTCCTGGCGCACAGCTTCTACCTCTAGGGCGTGAGCTACCGCATCCTTCAGGCTCCCATGGTGCCCTAGTCGCACTGCAGCCCGTACTTCCAAGTCCCGTATTCCGTCAACGAAGGCCTGTACCAACGTGGTGTCCACAAAAGAGGCGGATGTACGTTGGTACGCCTTCCTGACCAACTTCTCAATTTCTAGGGCCCACTGCTGCAAGGTCTCACTACGCCCCTGCGTCCTGTCTTTTAACTGAGCTCGGTACACGTGCTCCAGGTGCTTGTCACCGTAACGGGCCTCCAACGCTTCTAGAAGCCGGTCGTAAGTTTCCTCTTCTCCTAGGGCTTCCAGTATGGTGAGTGCCTCGTCACGTAGCGCTAGGGTTAGGGCTGTCCTGGCCTGTTCTTTACTCCAGCCATTAGCCTTGGAGACTGACTCGAATTGTCGCTTATAGGCTGTCCACGACGATGTACCATCGAAAGGAGGTACCTTGAATCGTCCACCTCCCGACATGGGTACCTCGGCCGCACAGGTACTCGTACCGCTGGCCACTTTTATTTCGAGCTTCTGGAGGCGGTTCTTGTAGGTGTCGACTTCCTCCTTAACAGTCTCGACTTTCGCCGTAACTGTCCCAACGGATTCCCTAACATCATGAAGTCCAGCTTCAAATTTAATGTCCAAGCCCGTCAGTTTTTCTTGGACTTCACACATCTCTCGCTTCCATTCGGTTGCGGTTTCATGTACATCGCGAAGCATTCTCGATTGTTCTTCCTGCTCCTCCCTGAGCTCCTTCCGGAGGATTCGAGACTGTTCTTCCTGTTTGCGAAGCCCCTCTTGGATTTGACGAGCTTGCTCTTGTTGTTGGCGAGCTTGCTCTTGTTGTTGGCGAGCTTGCTCTTGCTGTTGGCGAGCTTGCTCTTTTAAGAGAACTAAGATGGCATTTACGTTCATCTCTTGCTTACATGGGGCCGGTGAGTCTGATGAGCCAGCGTCCGGCGCAGGGTCCTCACTTGCTGCAGCTTGGCTCCGGGTCTGCACTCCCTTCGGCTCGTTCTCACGCGGTGTAAACGGCATTTTCTATCTTCACTTCTGACACCAAATGTTACGTCCGTGGGGTAGGTAACGTGATCGAAAATACACTAATTAACCACTAATTAAAAAGGCAAACTTTATTGCAAAATTACTAATTAACAAGGCTTACTTACTTAATAAATCACTGTACTAATCACTTCACTATAACGCACTTATTAACTTTTCGCTTAGGTTCGCTTCGAGACTCGCACTGTATCGCCGTTAGTTCAAAACTGACTGTGGGGTCGTGGGCGCGCGGCTTATATATCCGGAGGCCCTTGCTCCACAATGTTCCAGAGAAATCCCATCGCGAATGTTCGGTCCAAAGTCCAAGGGCGGTCGGTGACCCCTCGGTCAATGACGCATCGCGAGTGTTCTAGGCAATCTAGATTGTTCGATGTTCGATTCGGCTGGAACATTCCCGACTATTGCTATCCCTTTCTAGTTCTGTCTCTTTCACACACTTCTCGAACCTTCTCAATATAGCTGTCTCTCTCTAATAGTGCTATCTCTTTCACTCCTTCGTGAAATTTCGCCATATACTGAAGTGTACTTCAAAGGCCCATAAGGGGTCCTGAAAACGCCTGAAAACGGGTTTTCAGGTTATTGCGCCATCTGATAGAGGGTGCCCTGAAACGGACTGAAAACATGTTTCAGGCGCCTGAAAACAACGGCAACTAGGGTGAATTTTCAATCTTCTAGTATGTGAAAGAGCCACCTCTGAAACGGCCTGAAATCACTTTTCAGCCTGCTGAAAACGCTTCTAAAGCACGGAAAATCACGTTTAAAGTTTTGACCTATACCACCGGCGCAACACTAATAACAGCTTATGCTGAAATAAAGATAAAATATACGATTTAAAACTTAAATAAACGTACCTACTCGTAACACTCAATATAAATAATAACTAATTTACACTTGAATTGAATTTAGTTTTTAGTTATATTAAACCCATACTACAATTTTGGTGAAGTTTGGTTCAGGCTACCGTATCACTTTCCCCTATGCACAATTATTGCAAATAGAAGTGTGTAGCAAAGCTACCAGTAGTTACCCTCAACACTGTTTAAGATTTTCAGTAATAATCAACATGTGTCTAGCTAGATCTCCTCAAGGTTTTTACAAGAAAAGTTCAGCGCCATCACGACCCCGGGCTCGTCTGTTGCAAACGGGATTTGAAATGGAAATACTCCAAATTGCGAGAGCACGGCGCTACGAAGAATTTATAAAATCTCCATACTTGATGTATAACTTAAACATACAAAATTAATGAACTGCTGCAATGTTAAAGTTAAAAAATTACGAATATTTTATCAAACAAAAGTGCTAGGAATGTTTAACATTTTTATATATAGCAAATATTGTAAGAATAGTTTTCATTTCTCGCTCGCTCGTAAAGCGAATGCAAATTAGAACAGATTTTTATGCACTTATGCATAAAAGTAAATCCTATATAGAGCCGTGTGTGCAACTTATTGGACAAGCGGCGCGCGCGACGTGGGACTACCGAGTGCGACAGAGGCATATAACAATACAATTTCTTGGAATAGAAGTAATAAGACGAGGTTACATCCATTTATGACAGTCGTATTGCATGGCTCTCGTTTCCTATCAAGATGGCTTATTTTAATCCCTTGTTAAGTAACCTGCTATTTTATTTCACCAATTAACCAGTTGGCGAAAATAATATCGTTATATTTTGTAAAATGTTGTATATATTATGTCGTCGACTCTCAAATCTGTGGAATTGTATCTGTGCGCAATAAAGCGCCAATAGCTCGCCAAGCAATGTGAAACAACCTGAAAATTAGAACAAGTACCAAAATTAATTAATTAAATCAAGAGGTGAGTAGACTTCGAGTGCTTGAACAAATATTCAAATTTAACTATAAAGTTTCAACTTACCAATTAAGTTTAAAATTTAGCAACTATCTTGAAACATATTCATTAGAACTTCACAGAATACTAATTCAAGAATGTATTCAGAAAACTTTGAATTACATGTGAAACTTTACTATAGAGTTTGGTTTTGAACTTAAGAATTATCCACATGTGCCGTTCACGTACAACTGTGTAAAAACGGGTGGGGGGGGGGGGGGGGATTGTCTAACAAGAATATGTGACACGACTAACAAGAAGCGGGAACATGGTTCAAACAAACGTGATAGGACTTCAGATACTTGTGCGCTATACGGGTTCAATTAAAGTTAGTATTACCAATATCGTCAAAGATACAGGACTAGCAAAATAGCCCCTGACATCTTTCAATTGGATAACGATCTGTTTGATACAAAAAAGAACGATACCTCAGACAAACATACAAGTAGATATATATATATACCTAACTTTGCAACACCGTCCTTTTGCTTGAAGGTTTGATAAAAAATTATTTGTGTAAATTCATCTGCTCCGTCTCGAATCCTCAGTGACCGTAAGTTTATTAATATTTTTTTTTTTTTTTTACCTAGCCTATTAGTGTGTCCCACTGCTGGGCAAAGGCCTCTCCATTGGATCCCCACAACTCCCTATTAGCTGCAGCCTCCTATTAATATACTGTAAAAAAAATATTTTATTGAAAGTTGAGGATTCTCTGCATGATGGCAACTATTCGCACCTTTTGTAACGTTTATCGGTGTACTCGTATGCAATGTGCAACCCTCCTTTTACTCGAGTTAAGTACAGTATTCACGCGGGAATGTTACGCCACTTGCCACTGTTTTTAATTTAGCCGTGTAATGCAAATCGGGCGTACTTCGGGCACACGACTTGTACCGAAATATGGCAACACGGCTAAATTGACGGCTATGACATGGGGTACTTCAAGAAACGAGTAAACAGGGCTCTCAAAGATCGGCAACGTATAGGTAACACCTCTGGTGTAGCAGATATCTATGGGCGACGTTGACTGCTTTCCATCAGGCAGCTCGTCTGCTCGTTTGCCACTTATAACATAAAAAATAATAATAATAAAAATAAGAACAGTGCCAAGTGGCGTAACATTCGCGTGATGGTGACTATACTTGCCGTACGGAAGAAAACTCCATACTTTGTTTCTGTTCGTGGACCTTTTTAGTACAGCAAAAAGCGTTAAGTACAAAACGTTGTATAAATAAGGCTTTAGGAGCACTGCTAATAGAACAGTAATAGAAATTGGGTAAAGGTATATTTAGACATGTAGTATTTAATATTCATAATTTTATTGATTAGACGAGGCATGGCCGATGGAGCCAGACACTATTGATCGGTACACCATAGACTCAACCCGCCCTTGGCCCACTGCCCGGCCGCCAAGTTTAGTACAAATGCTTAAAAAAACATTAGGGACTCTGGGGCTACATTTGGTTTTGCAGCTATGATTGTTGCTGATTATGATTATGATTGTTGTTGATTGTTAGGTTAGGTTTAAACTGTGATCCTTACAAAACCGAACTGTTACCAGAAAAGTAGGTTAGGTTTGGTTTGCCTACAGTGTGCCGTTTTCGGAGTAGGTTCGCCCTAGGGCGGAGGTGCGGGTGATGGCGTGGTGCCATCGGATCCCAGGCCATCACCATGAAGACACAGGTTGGAAGCATCCCAGAGTTTTAATGGGTAGGCCAATCACTTCTGGAGCGGAGAGCCCCACATAACCAATGCGTCACATCTGGCTGTCAACCCCGATGGCCTTAGGTTACTTAGTGACATGCAGTTTCATGCATTGCTCCGGGTGAAAAAACAGGTTAGATTATGTTGGTTTGGTTAGGATAGGGTTATTGGTTGGGACATAATAATATTTGGGTTATCAGAATTAGGGAAAAAAATCGTGAGGACAAATAATGTTAGTCGTTTTGTTATAATAATGAGTGAAAATCGTGAAAGTTTAAATTAATAAATAATGTTAGGTTAATGTTAGGTTAATGTTAGGTTATACAATAATAGGATAAACTACATGAGCCCATATAAAGTTAGGATAAATAACAATTAGGTCGTGTGATGTTTAGAGTTTATTAGTAATTATCATAAATGACTATTAGGCAAAATGTCATTAGCATAAATAATCAATATGGCAAATGACATTAGGTAAAATAAATATTAGGGCACAAAAATTTCATCAATATGATGTGAGGGAATCAAATATTAGGGCATGTGAGTGTTAGGACAAATGATCATTATGACAAACAGTATTAAGGAATGCAAAAATAGGTTAAAAAAAATTTAGGGATCCCGATATAGATCCTACGACAATGGATCTATATCGGGATCCCTAAATTTTTTTAACCTATTTTTGCATTCCTTAATACTGTTTGTCATAATGATCATTTGTCCTAACACTCACATGCCCTAATATTTGATTATATTTGGTGGTGGCATATAACATATTATGATTTAAATAGGGTCCTTCAACCTTTTCCAAATCAAGATCCAAGATTTTTTTTTCATAGCATAATATTTATTATATGTATTTTTTTTATTAGGTAAAAATGGGCCGTCATTCTATCCTTATACAGAAAATCACGGCGTTCTGTTGTTCCTATGAAAGACGGCAAGCAGCAAAACTGACAAACAAACTCACTCACTAACTATTACTCAATGAATGAACGATTGACTAGTTAGTTCTAATTTTAGAAACAATTTTACTATTAAACAGTGAAAAAAAAAACTGGCCAAAAGCTTGGCGGGCCGCCGATGAAACCTGCGCGGGCCGCGAGTTAAAGTAAAATGTAAAGGCCAGAAAAGTATTCGCTAGGTGCAAAGTACTAGGTGGGGGTAACATAATCTATCGCAGCGCGCGTCATGGCCAAAAAAGGAACTTTCAGTAGACCAGCTGTCACTTTTTACTATCGAAATTTACGTTTTTAGTTGGCAAAGTGCCTTGCAGCAAAAGCCACAAAACACAAAAAAAGTCCGCGATATTTGTAACCGCTAGTTGGCGCTGTCATCGCGCACCCAGCGAATCGAGTTTTTAATCGACATTGTTACAAAAGTTATAGTAATATTATCCAACCGATTTAAGAGGCCTTGGAAAATAAAATTAAAAATCAAAAATCAAATGAGAATATTTCAGAAGTAGTGATGATATCAACTAACTCATTGAAGTATATTATAGTTGTGTAAGAGTTTCAAACGGTTTTATATTGTCTGATGGAAGACGCAATTTCCGAATAAACCGATCGATAAACCGACCATACACAATGGTTCTGAACAATGTGCTATCAATGAAAAGATATCAAGACTCGCCGTTAGTCATGGAAGAAATAGCCTGAATAAATGAGCTTTTCAAACATCTTAGGCGTATTTACGAATAATGTTCGTTATAAATAAGTATAGGCATAGAATAAGCAATAGTACTGAAAACGCACAGAAGTCTCTCTCTAACATAACTGTCGTTCGGGTCCGACCACCGGACAGAACGCACCGGATCCGACCGTTTCTCTCTTTCGCATAACGCGTGCTCTTTCTGGTCGCTGGCGGGGGCCTCAAGGCCGCGCGGCGAATTCGCGGAGTGAGCCACTCCTGGTCTAGATAGCACTTAACTTAATTGCATGTAGTGGTGTCCGGAATTTACATGGAACTTATGTCCTTTTTCTAAAATGGAACATCAAACTGTCTATACGGACAGGTAACTACTACATACAAGAAGGGCATTAAGACTTAAGTTTGATTATACTGATCTGGTGATATAAACTTCTCTGTATATCACAAAAGAGACGGAATAATTCCTTGTATCATAAACCCAAAAACGACCTGACTCATTGTGTTTTCTGCGTTTAAATAGCCAATTAGAATGTGTGAGGCATAAAAGGGTGCTTAGTTATTATGCTTCAGCTTCCATATAATGACGTCCTACGTTTATGAGCCCTTTTATGATCTAATTTAAACCGTGTAGGTTTTGGAAAATTAAAAGTTATATTTTATCTACTTGTAGAGATGGAAGGACAGAAGTCGATATCAACATTACTTATAATAAATAAAGTTGTAAAATTCACTTTTCGTGCCGATTCCATGATTCCAAGAAAAATCTTAATAGCTCGATTAACGATGTTGTCAGAAAGTATACGCGTTATTAACAGTGCCACCACTCAGACGATGTACGCTGCCGGACTCTATATCGATACCTTTAGCCTCAAAGGACGTAAACGCCATAGGTGTTAATGGAGTTTACGCCCTTTGAGACTAAAGGTATCGATATATATCTATCTACATCGCCTGAAAACAGCTGGACTGATTTAAAGTAAGTACCTTTTGTAAACAGATAGCTGAATATCCCCGAATGGTTTTAAACCATAAAACGTATCTTATGATAAATCGTAACTTATGATATTTTATACCCGACTTCGGAAAAGCCAAGGTGACGTTATGACTGTTTTCGCTCTCGCGGACGTAGCTGCGGGCATTTTCTAGTTAGGGGTCTTCTATGTAGTACGTCTCACCCATGGGGTCTAGCCAAGTGTGACATGGGGGGGGGGTCTAAAAGTCTGAAAATCGTGTGACGTACTTTCTACTACACAACCACGATTACACCTTGAAAAACAGTTGACTAGCCCCCCTCGTGCAGCTAGGATCATTCTGTTGGAGGGCCCCGACGAGGTGCCCTACAGGCATGTCAGGTTATATAAAAAAAACGCTTAAGAGTCTTTGGTTGCGATACAATGACTTTGTATCATGTCAAGTACGATGTATAAATTGAACAGAATTTGGTGCAAATTGTAAGTCGTTAGCGGTCGCTGGGCGACTAATTGCTACATGGATATCGGAACAAAATTAGGTGTTGCACGATGTACAAGGAAACTCCCACTGCAATTTGCAACTTAATTGTTGGGAACGGGTTGTGAATAATTATATCATCTAATTAACACTTTCAGTACCGGGAACCCGCTTCGTGGGTGCTAGGTTTGTAGCAACTACGGGCTATATACGGGTTTTGCCATGTTATCAGCCACGACCAAGAGCGTAGCGCGTAGCACTACGTGCTTGCGAAAGTGTTAATGTAATGTCATATTTCAATTAGGTTCGCTCGGGGTCCGTTTTAAGAAATGAAATGACCATTGCGGTCCGGCCACCATTATATAGGAAAATATATTTATTAAAGAAATGTAATTACGGAAATAACAAAGGTATTTTTTTTACATATCAATCCGCGAACTCTTTCTCGGTTGTTAGCTCGTTACTTCGCCTGGCCGTTTTTGATTTGACGTCAACAAAGATAATGCGGGGGGTACGTTTTTATTAAATTACGTCGCCTGTTGTGCAAGTTGCTGTGTTCTCGCGGCCCGCACAAAATGGGTCAGCGGTCCGAATGCGGTTCGCCATTTGGCGACCCCTGCACTAAGTTACATTAAATTAAATGTGAAAATATGAAGGTAATTACAAGATGTTGGATTATATTTCGAAGAAAAATGGATGTAGGTACCTACCACTACGCGAAACCAATATAGGTACAGGATGTTTCACGAAATTTTAAAACTGTTAGTTAAATATATTTGGAGATAAAAATTTAAACAGTTTTAGGGTTAATTGGGTGCCGTGAGCTCCTAGGGAGGAAGACAGTGTTGAAAAGCTGGGCATGGTGTTATACCGTTATAAGGCATCGTTTGGCTTTCGCACAGTATAATAGCAGTCATTTATCTTCCTATAAAAGGTATACCGCGTTCTTGAATGTGTGCGCGACGTGTACGAACGCACTACAAGAAAAGTTTTAAGAATGCTCCAGTATGGATCGCACTCAGAATACGTGTTGCGCGCTCCTAAGCGGCCGAAGCTGTACTACTTGTTCCTCTTTATATTTTGGCTTTAGATTCGATCTCAAAGCTTTGAGGGCAATTTTTCAAAGGCTATCCCGCTATACCCATTTGCCCCTCCGCAGTGGCTTAGTCAACGACCAGACAGAGCACGCGTTATGTGATAGAGAGAGATAGTTGAATCCGATGCATTCCGTCCGTTAGAAAGAGAGACTACTGTACGTAGTACTACTACTTATTCTATGCTATTACTAAAAAACCGGTCAAGTGCGAGTCGGACTCGCGCACCGAGGGTTCCGTACAAACTCATCAGTAGATACGTAAATAATTCATAATAAACTGTATGGTGGGACAAACTTAACTTTGCTCTTGAAAAACTGTTGTCCCCATACATCGACATATGTCGCGGTTAGTTCAGTAGAAGCAAATAAGTTTGTCTTACGATTTATGCGAATTTCTAAAAAACGCTGCAAGTTAGGAAAACCGTTTTATTTTTTCTGTAATATATAGAATGATATTAATAATTGGTAATTATTACAGATTTTTCTGTTCAGTAACTTCGGAGACTTTAGGGAGGAAATGGTATTTTTTTTACGTTTTTTGTCTTAAATCAAAAACTACATGTCTAAGAACAAAAATTAAAACGGTTTTGGAATTTACACACCAAATTCTTTCATTTGATACCCCACTCGATATAATAGGTCTACTTTTGATTTTCGACATCCCATTTCGGTCCCCTTTAAAAAAAATTAAAAAAAAGGTTTTTAACATTATTCCAAATTTCAAGTCGATAGCATCAGTAGATCCTGAGATATCTTGCTATGACAGACGGATAGACAGACGTATAGACAGACAGAGTCACACCATAAGGGTTCCTTTTTTACCATTTTGGTACGGAACCCTAAAAATACAGTATTGTAGTATATAACGCAGACAAAAGAAGCCTTTAATATTAAAATATAGGTTTGAATATAATTGTAATTTTCGGTTCAACGATAAATCTCACTCTCAATTTTGTTTGAGATAATACGCCTACAAATTTGACGTCTTTCAGTTACAGGTATTTTTCTTGGCGCTTCAGAAGTTTTGTAATTAAGCGTTTATCTTGTGAAAAGTGGTTTCACCGGTAAAATAGCGAGTTTTGTAATTTCATTTTATATTCAAAGTTCAAGCAAGTGCGAAATTATTAATAAAGATCAATAGAATGGGGGTGGGTAGGTAGGTATCAGTAGCGTGGCGTCCAAAGAACTCGATTCCTACCGGCTTGCCTAATATCAGGCATTTGACCACCTTATTCTATAGCTCTTAAGGAAAATGTACGTCAAATCTGCACCGGCTTGCCCAAAGATATCTTTTACGCAACGCCACTGGTAGGTATTGTAGCAGTAAAGAATAGTTACCTACTTTGTAGGTATATAAGAAGGGTTGATTATACATACATGCATTCTCTACTTATGATAGGTAGTATATACACAGCTCAATAATTATTACCCATAACTGTGATCTAATCCGAATTTACTTCACGACCGCTATACCTATGAAAAAAATCTACTGCCCTTGAGGTTTTTTACATTTTTCAGTTTGATATTTGAAATTTTAGTTTTGATTAGCATATTTAATAAAAAGTATAGGCCAATTAAAATACAAAGTGTTTATTTCTCTAAAGAAGCAACTGATCGTGATAAACAAAGAAAAATTGCCAACATTCTGATATTAGCATAATTGGTATCAAAGCAAATCATCTTCTATTTGATTTCTGACTTATCACACAAAAGCGCTTATCTCTTAATAGAACCTCGTAATATTTGCGAGCATTCTGAGCATATTCGACAATATTTTCCCCCAAAAATGTGTTTATTCAGGTCCTTATTACGTCTTATTTATCTAGGTTTATCCAGAATTCCCAGACGTCTGGCGAAATTGAATGATACTTGAATAATTTACCATTCTGATTACCTGGCTTTTGGGTTATTGCCAAAAATAAATCCAATTTACAATTTCCATTTAATGTTTTGCCGAATCAATTTAGTGACTTTTCAATTGGAGTCTTTGATAGTTTACGGCGAAATTATAAATGCTAAAGACGTGAAAATAGAACAAAATTAGTTAGTTATAATGAGGCCAGAGTTCACTACCAATTTTCAAAGTAATCAAAAACACACAAAAATATTTTTGTCTTCCTCTAAAAATAAAAATCTGCGCGGCAAGGAGATAAACACATGTAGCTTTTAATGTAAGGTTTTAGACGCCTTGGTTTATCACCCCACAGAGGTAAGGCTCTGATACTCTTCAAGCTGGTACCTATATATTATACCGGTACATGATGCCCAGAATTGCTATTGTACTTCCACCAAGTAAACAATTGCTACTTAAATTCGAAAGCATGTGACGGGAACGTACCACTAAGTAAAGGTACACCTTTATTGCTTGCCATAAGGACGCACCGCCGGTATAAATAACGATGCAAACAAATATTATTGTCTTTATTAACAAGCGACGATTGGTACATTTAGGTTGAAAACGACACAACGTAAACCATAGAGTTGATGGACGTAAAGGACATTGTTGTAGATATGGGATAGGCCCTTACCCCAATTGAACCTAGAGACGACGATTTAGTATTGAAGATTAAACATTCGAAATAGATGAAACGTAATATTTTACTTTCAGAAAATCGCATATTCAGTCAAAATACGTTGGGAACATTTTATCTAAGTCCGCGTTTAGTGATACAAAGTAGCATTTGATATGTACGAGTTGTAAACTTGAGCCCTTGTCACAATATGCATATTTACGAGCCGTAAAGGTGCCGTGAACGAATAAACACCCGTAACGTCACGACACGCAACACCATGGCACAAGGAACAAGCGATTTCTTAATTCACAAAATTAAAACACATACATTCATTATACCTCAAGTTTGAGGAGTATAAGGGCTGTATAAGCTCTAATACAGCTTGCTACTTGGGAATGACTTGACATTTAAGATGGTAACTACCGTAACTGTGTCAAGCTTTGGGACATCTATGTCACTTACAAGGAGATTTATAACTTTCCGAATTGAATCTTTTAAAAGTGCTTCATAAACTTAACCTATCACTCTAATACACTTACTTTTATTGCCTATCATCACGCCTTACGGCTGTTATTCTCTTTTATCACGAAGTAAGAAACTCACCAAATCATTTTCTTAGATTATATATGTCCCTTTGCCTAAAGGCTCAGCTCGATCATCACTGACTCCAATTCCTTATCCAGCTCAATTCACCGTTTTCCTGACATGCAAAAGGTTGACAACATCATAAGAGAACCAAGTCAATCTGAATAAACGTCATGGTATCGCAATCAAAGACACTCAAGCACAGACAAATTTGACATTCCTAGGTGGGCAGCCGACACTCCGACATATTATAATTACATTTGTGTAAATAAATTTGATATGAATAAGGTATAAAATAAATTAAATAAACTTCGGCTCACCAAAAAAGTCTTTAAGAAAAGTACGCTATAGCTTGGCAACTTCGTTGGTGCCACTCCATGGACCGTGCGAGGGGGGCGGGGTACGTTGACGTATTGAGATACACACGATGCGAATTACGTACGGATATGTCTGCCAATATCCCTAAAGGCCGAAGCAGTCTTTCGATGCTTTAAAATAACTGCACGCTGACTGCAAGCTGACTGCGCAGTTGGTTTACAATTTTGATGCAGTTATTTCACCAGGAAAAGAACTGCCTTCCAACTGCACTATTGCAGCCAGAAAGCAATTTCAAAAATAGGTATGTGTATATACATATATATACATTATGTACAATTTGTTTGACTCCACATCCTATAACTTTTCCGATCGGCAGACTCATCTTTGCGTTATCTTGTGTGCTTTTTGTTATGTGCAGCTGTGATTATATACACAAGCTACCGCCAAGACGACCGGCGGCCGACTGAACGCTCTTGTCTAGGCTTGTGTCGGTCAGGACCGAAGAACTAAAAGGAATGAAATCCCACCTCGGACCGATAGGAACTAGTTCTTCTTAAGCGCTCTAAATCGGTCTCCGGTCCTTTAGTTCAGTAGTCGATACGTCGGTACAAATCGGTTGGGAGCGAATGATCGAATGAGTCAAAATCAAATATTCAATAGCTAGCTCCTTTCTTTCCTTCAGATCTCGAATTTGCTCCTGAACTAAAGGAACTAAAAGACCGAACTAGTTCCTTTGACCGATTGACCGAGATCGGAGCGCTCTTTTCAAAGAACGAGCGGGCACAACTCTACTCTTGTCACACGACCCCCGCCGCGCGCACAGGTTAACATCGCCCCGCTGTACTTCGTCCCCCGTCGCCCGTGGACCATGGGAGTGTCACCAACGAATTTGCCAAGCTATAGTACAGCCGTGACGCGTAACTCTTTGTTGGGCGATAAATAATATCCCTTTCATTCACACCAGTGTTTCTTCTTACCATTGTACTTTCCGAAGCAATGGTAGAATCAAGCCTATAAAAGAACCCTTAAGGCTTACTTACAAAATAAATTAATTCAATTCATGTGAAAGTAACCGGTAATGCTCTTTCGTGCGACATGCGAAGCTATGACTAGTTGTACAAGCCTATCAGTACCGTCGCTGATTTTCATATATTGTACCATTTGCCCTTGCGCCCCCTGCGTTTGTTCCCCGAGGATTAAACACAACAATATGTTTGCGCGTTCGGGTAAATATTTCAAGCATCGTGACCAAACAGTTTTGTTCGTGGTTTGGGGCGCTCTCGAATTCAAGCCGCTTTAGTCAAAGCTTTATAAATATATTATTCCCGAAATGAAACCAGGTCCAAAAACTTGTAAGGCTTATTATTTAATTGAAAAGTGGTTGTTTCTATAAACTCAAGAGTTATATGTAACGTACAACTTTATGCTATTAAGATTAGGTAATATAACCAAATTTTTCACTCTACACTTGCTTTTACACAAAAACAGAAATACCCATTATATTGTTAACCTCGTAATTAAGGTGACGCATCGCTAAACAATGAATCCGTTTTCGGAGCATTTGCGCCCCGCAACCCGCTCACCCCCCTATATTTTTACGCGGTATACCGTATATCACACACAATCAGTCGCAAAAATGACATTTCAAGTTACATTATAATCGATGCTAATAACGCTCACTTATAACCTGTGTCTATAAAAACTGTCATTCTAAAAAGAACTCAATTCCATAACCATATATGTCAAATTTGCAAACGCACATTGAAAACTTTACATTAATATTACCTATCGAAAAGTGCCTACATTGTTTATGTCAAAAGTAAACAGAAAATAAATGGAGTCGCTTCCTATATTTTTAAATTTTTTATTTGTTAAATCGATACACAAAACTTAGTAATGATAATGTATTCTACAGATCTACTCAAATCAATAAAACACTACCTTGTTTTCTGTACTGTTTGTATGGGAAAAAGTAAAGTGAAATTGATAAATATATGTACCGTAAAAACGAGTAATTCTAAATATTATTTGTGTTATTTATTTGAATGGAATAATCAAAAAACTTTTCGTGGATTTTCCGAATACAATCCTACTAATATTATAAATGTGAAAATTTGTGAAGATGTTTGGATGTCTGTTACTAAATACGGGGTAGCAACTGAATGGATTGATCTGAAATTTGGCATGTAAGTAGATCAAGTACTGGATTGAAACATAGGATCTATGCCGGTAATTAGTTCCCTTGGCACTATAACGGGAACAACGCGGGTAAATGCTAGTAAAGAATAAATAATTAATCATTTGAAAAGTGGTCGAATGATTCATTCGCGGATATGCTATTCACGAATAAATAATTCAGCAATAAAAATATCGTGTTATTGTTTAGTCGAATAATTATAAGTCCTGATAATTATCCGAATAATCTTTTGTACTCGGATAATTATTAGGACAAAAGATTATTCCAATAATGCTAATCTTTGGTTAAGAACTGGTAATGTATAGATAGGTACTATTGCAAATTATAGCACAAACAAAAATTAATTCGAGCATGGTGTTTTTACGGGCAATATATTGAACAATTTTTACATTTTAAATTTACAATATATTTACAATTTTACATATTTGTCGGGAATTCGTAGAAGCACTCTCAAGTACTTCGGGGCGCGGGTTGCGGGAGGAAAGACCTGTAATATTATCTAACCTAATTAAATCGTGTATTGGACTAATTTGACTGTTTTTATCATCTCGGGGAACCCACTGGCGATTTACCCATCAAAATGCCCACAGATGACGAAATATCGGACTTGCAGAATGAAATTGCGACATACGAGTATTTATATTTCAATCTACGTCCATGTCAAAAAACCTCTGTCATGCGTTTGGAAACAGTATAAAATGACCACCATTAGCCATATATGTACCTAAGGTCAGTGCGTTGTCTGTGCCAGTGTTAAAAAATGTTTAAAAAGTTATTAAAACATCTTTATCGATACTAGATATAATAACAATCTAGTTGGCCTTTGAGTGTTTATAATAACATGTGTAGATAGTAGATGTATGCAACTTTACATAATTAAGCCTTAAATACTCGTGTGATCTTATAATGGTTATGTTGCTATCGTGTTTTAAGACCTCTCGCTATGTATCTGTAGTATACCCTTCTTACATATTTACATTTTGTAAGCGGATAGTTCTCATATTGTTTTACGAATCCATCACAGACGTGGTTAAACTGTTGAGGTTTTATGAGGCAAACATTGATTTAATATACCAGAGAGTGATATGTATTATACATTACCTACTAAGTATTGGCTACTCACTAATGCATTCAAGAAAAACCGACTTATGAGCCATCCTGTATATTTACACTATTATAGTTTTCCTTATTTTAATTTAATACAATGGGTATATTACAAATGTTTCTATTTACGTACACCAAAATAATATTTAATTGTACAATTGAAAGTCTCGACGACGCCGCTGTTCCAATGTCAACATTTGTTGTCATTTTCCCGCAGCGTAAACTAGACTTATTTGTGGTATAAATATGACGATTACTTACTTTCTCTTAGTCATATAGTTACATTTTTTAAGTAATAGTGCTTTCCTTTTCCTTTTGGAAAAACCAACACGCTTTTTTCCCATTATTAAATAAGATTTCTCACAGGTTTTGTTTACGGCGCGGCCAGTCAACTGTCACAGACCTGTCGTTGGCAACGGCCGTCGGCGGACTGAGGGGAGACTGATTTCATACAAATACGCGCTTGTGCTAGCTTATGTGAAAAGGTCGTATACGTAGAAACGGTTTTTTTCGTTTCAATTACAAACTACAATTAAATTTCAAGAATCTGGTCTCAGATATTAAAGTATAGGTTAAAACTATGTTACTCAGAGAATTTAGAGGCTTAAATAGGTCTGGTTTGCCTGTACAGTGCAAATTCCGCTTTTGAAAGAGGTATCTTTGACATACAAAAGTATGTTACAAAAGTTAGCAAATCATGTTTCTGCGTCTCAAAAAATGGAGTAGATGATCTCAATAATCAGGTTATCAAATGTTACTTTCATATGTTTTATGATTCCTGAGAAAAATCGAAATCCCTGCCACCAAAATTTCCGATTCGTCATCTTAAGCGTATATATAGTTATACTCAAAAAATAATAACAATCTTCATCTACATATTCATCCAGATCCCCGGGTAATCGCGCGTTGTGCGAAATGCTACTAGTGGTTAATGATTGAAAAACTTTTTATGTCCGAAGTATAGACACTGTCGCAATTGTGTATTTTTAAACAAGTTCCTTAAGTAAGACGGTTCTCAATTTGTCTGTATTTTTATGAACTAGAGACACATCACTAGTTTACATGACAGTGTAGCCCTGGGGTATTGGCTAGATGAGAGAAGCGTACAGAACTAATTATCGTCGCATTCATGTAGGAATTCTTTGCAGCCGTCAAAGGGTATTTCTCTATCAGTGCTTTCATTACACGTTTATGTATTCCATTCCAAATTATTCCAGTAGTTTCTTGATTGGACTTTATGATTAAGTATGCAAAACCGCTCAATCCATATTAAATAAAGCCGGTCAAGTGCGAGTCGGACTCGCGCACCGAGGGTTCCGTACAAACTCGTCAGTAGATACATGAATAATTCAAGATAAACTGTATGGTGGGACAAACTTAACTTTGCTCTTGAAAAACTGTTGTCCCCATACATCGACATAGTTCAGTAGAAGCAAATAAGTTGCGATTTTTGCAAATTTCTAAAAAACGGTGCAAATTAGGAAAACCGTTTTATTTTTCCTGTAATATATAGAATGATATTAATAATCGGTAATTATTACAGATTTTTCTGTTCAGTTACTTCGGAGATAATAGGGTGGAAAGGTATTTTTTTTACGTTTTTTGTCTTAAATGAAAAACTACATGTCAAAGAAAAAAAATTAAAACGGTTTTGGAATACTATCCCTTTACACACACACACACACAAACTAACATACTTTATACACTAAGCCCTTTTAGTTGGTACCCCACTCGATATAATAGCTCTACTTTTGATTTTAGACATCCCATTTCGGTCCCCTTTAAAAAAAATTAAAAAAGGTTTTTAACATTATTCCAAATTTCAAGTCGTATAGCATCAGTAGATCCTGAGATATCTTGCTGTGACAGACGGACAGACAGACGGACAGACGGACAGACGGACAGACAGACCAAGTCGCACCATAACGGGTTCCTTTTTTACCATTTTGGTACGGAACCCTAAAAGGGCTGTCGCGTAAATAATCGAGAACATTTCTGGACTAATATTGTATTCCTGCTGCCGCTGATTTATTCAGTAAGATTAAAAACGTTACAGCGTTTTTTCAGCCTTCGATAAGACCATAAAAAACTACCTCGAGAGACCGAGAGACCTCCATTCCTTTGTCGTAAACCCAACCTGTGACTCCATTGAAAAAACTTTTTCAACTTCACTTAATGTTATTTGTTTGCAGAAACAACAAGAAGTCCTATTAAAGTTAGTAAGGAAAATGCAAAAGTATTGAATGATTTTATTTATTTTTTCGATACGTGATGTAAATATTTAATGTGGTTCCTACACACAGTGCAGTAGATACACAAAAGAGTGCTTGAATTTAAACCTTTCAAAGGTTTTATTATTTTAGCTATTTCTTTACTATCGTTAACAATTAAGACGGATATCTCCGTCTTAATAATAAAACACCTATTTATACTTCTGTAATAGACTCTTATATATTACCTTTTAAGCGAAACGATTCCGAAATATACATCTAATCTATTTACCGATCCAAAAGTTTGAAGTATTTTTTTGTCAACCTATAAAAATGAGCCGGTCATCTGTCATCTCACAGCCGGGCAAAGGCTTTTCCACAAGATTTTCATATCTTTTTATTGATTACCTTTTCTGGTCAGTCAGTTTTCAAAGAACACAGAACCTGCCCTCGACAAATCACCAACCTTCCAATGAATCTAGAGCATAATCTGCTCAGCATCTGTACTTGCATTTTACACCTACAGTATACATAAAAAATTCACTACATCCACCCAAACCCTATACGTGTCTAGGGCGATTGTCTACTCGTATAGTTCATTCCACCACTTAGATATAAGTACCACTCAGGGTGACGAAGACACCTTGAAGCCCTTAATCGATCGACTGAGCCTGGAAGATCGGCTGTGAGAAAATCACCATAGACCGCGCCAATACCTTAGGTTTCCTGGAAAGAAAAGTCTTCGTTACTCATAACCAACCCCTTTACTGTACGTAGCCTGTGCATGTGCTCGCTGAATAAATTCACCATCACTATTTTCAATACAGTTATTACCCTCCAGGGGTACATTACTCAGTTGTAACTATACGTATACAGTAGGTATACAGCTCACACGCCTTGCTCAACAATTAACGTACTTGTAATAACAATAAATCTATGAATTTTGACGTATTTCTATAACAGGCGAGGCTCTATCTACAGGTACATATAGGTATACTGGCATTTAACCAGCTTTTCCTGTATTATTCCCGTTATATTCCTCGTTATATCCACTTTATTCATAAGGAACACCCAAACCTCCAAACGTCTTCACAGCTAGGGTTATTTAGTAGCGAAATGGTCATAAAACCGATTCTCCTTGGCTCAGGTACGAATGAATTTGATGCTTCACTTCTAATATAGGTAGGTACGGAATCTTAGACTAATAAGACACTAACAAATGCCGGAGTTAACTGCCGCTGCGACCGTAACTCGAGCTCTGTTTAACGGCCAACGGTGGCTAATGACCGTTCGAACGACGCGTGAAAATTAACCTAAGGACAGTTGAACATTTTGCTCATATATTTTATACACGTAGATTTATATGTGTATGGGAGCCACGTAAGTTTACGTATAATGTTTATAATTTAAATTTTGCTTTTTGATAACCCCCAACCCGCAACTTATTCTAGATACCTAAATATGTGTAATCAAGAAGAAAAACATAAATAATTAATTCAAAATTAGAAATTTTAAAATAACTAACTTCAAACTAATGTAGACCCCATAATCAGAACCTGACCTGTTGACAAAGGAACCACCTGGGAGGTATATACCCTTTTAAACAAAATGATTTTCTAAATCGATCCAGCCCTCTTCGACTAATCGAAGAACATACATAAAAAAATTAAATAAAGCTTCAGATGAACGCAAAACCTCCACCTTTTTTAGAGTTGGTTGAAAAGAGATTTCGGTGAATGGAGCATGTTCTCATTTTTAGGGTTCCCTAGCCAAAATGGAACCCTTATATTATAGTTTCGTCATGTCAGTCCGTATGTCACAGGCATTTTACTGAAAAACTATTTAAAGTCAGTTAAAAACCCCAGAGAGAGATGATGAGCAAAGCTAGGTCGCAACGTAACTGAGGCATAATACGAATACTGTAATAAGTATTTCGCGATTCATGTAAATAATTAAAAGTAAGTTTTATGTTATTTGTAGTTTGCGTTTCTGTATTTTTTGTTTTAAATGATTTTTCTACTACTGTACTTTTATCTGTCTTTTACTTGGTCACGAACACTAATATAAGAACATACATAATATGAGTTCAGAGAAGTCTATACTCTATTCCCCATAACAGCACTAGTGTTGTTATAGTCACATTACGATACTGCTAGCAGCCACAGACTTCTAAATCTAGGTTAAACTTAGATCAAGGATTAAGCGCTCAATTCTAACTTTACGATAAAAACGCACAACTACCAACTTAACAAACAATTAAATTCCTACGGTTTTTAAGAAAAACAAAACTTTCCGAACTAAATCCATTGATGCCAACATAAAAAAGTATATTTAATATAGTCACTGCGTGTCACTAGCGAGTGTATTTAAAATTAAAAAAAGTTTACCTTAGACACATACTGTCAGTCATACGTCATATTTGCCTTGTTTGCAGGTTATGCTTAATTTTGTATTTTATATTTTAAAACCTAGTTGTAGAAAAAGTATTGTATGCAACGTTGCATAATTAAGTCAAGAAACGCTCATTGCGTCTCTATTTGCGATACTCGCCGCTGTCGCGGCTCGTATCGCAACTCACGCAATTCGGATTTTTTGAGCCTACTTATACAACTGTTGCATAAAATACTATAATATACATAAGTATAAAGTTTGAAAGTAAAAAGCGAGATCTATTTTACGTACAACATTTCCTCGTTTCCAGCATTTAGAAACACGTCCAGCAAGTTACTTAAGTGTAGCAGGGATTAGGAACTTTTCTAGTGAGAGCTTTTTGTTTGGACTCTAATGGCCAAGTTTAGACTTTTTGATGTAGCGTCACTACATCAAAAAGTCTAAACTTCCACTGTAACTTTCTTCAGAACGAACTCATATGAGATAAAATTTAATTTTGATTTGTCTTTAGTTAAATATAAAATTAAATCTATTTTTCTTAGAACTGTTGCAAGTACACTCAACTACACTAAATAAGGAGGCATTATTTTCTCAATACCATTAATATGAACGCAAGCAATTAGTATATAAGACAACAGCGAAGTATTCGTTTCATAAATTTGTGATTTATTTATACAATTAAATTTGGTATATATTGTCTAGATAAATAAAGTTAGTTAGTAAGTTAAGTGCTGTACTGACCTTTTGTTTTTTATGAGATAAATAAATGATTAAGAAGACCTCACATAATAATGTATAAATCTCGAATCGGTAACGTTATCCCAAAACTGAATTAAAAATGTCCAGAGCTCAGATACTTCAATGCAGACTCATTATTTTCCGCAACACTGCAAAGGCTGTAACTGAATATTTAAGGAAAAACCCGTTGCCAACTGTTCAAATGACATGACTTATGTTCCAGTGAAAAATGTTTCGTATAATTTTCGGCGAAAGTATGAATCTGAGCCATTCATTGTCAGACACAGGATTTGGAATCTTGAATACGTTTCTCGCACCTGGAGTCGGTCGTAAATCTTGAGAGGTATCTGAATAGATCTTGTTTGATTCAGTTATATTGCTATTAAATGTATAAATTTCACAATTTTTACAGCTTTTTTTCTGAAAAGAGAGCGTTACGTTGACGGGTCGCCAGTAAGCAGGCAGTAGCCTACCTACCTGCTTGGAGGGTTAATTCAAGATCGTATCGTCCCGGGTTCGAATCCCAGCGGTCACCATATCTCAATGAGTTTTTCTAACTCATCTAAATACCTACATCACCTGAGTAGGTAGGTACCTCGTACTATGGTAACCATCATGAGGGAACCTGCACCTAGAATTATCGGCTGTCGTCCATATGCTACTAAATCTGGGATTATGGTCAAAAGTGTACCCTGAAAAAACGCAAAGAAGTGCTAATGCTGATGATTCTTTGTCTTGAGACTAACTTAGTTCTGAAACCAATTGTATTATAACTTTAACTTTTATTTACTTGTGATTAATTTTATTTATGACACTAAATTATGATTTATTAAGGCGCCTATGATGTCTCTAAAGCCTTTGACTGGCTCCTATGCGACACTTATTCCACCTAAATTTCCTAAGCCCTATATTATAAATGTCGGAGACAGTAGCGATAATTCAAGAAATCCAAGATCGTCAATTGACTACTGTAGTACTAAGTAGATTTAAAATGGCGGCGAACGCCGTGTGACGTAACGACCGGTTGCGGTGCACGTAGATGGGCTCGTTGGGCAAGAGTGTCATTCTCTTTCTGACTGTCGTGGCGACAACACTTGTCTTACGATTCTGTCAGTTCGTCTGCCAGTAGTTAAAGTTGCTACTTGATAATTGTCATTCTGTCGATTAATAGTGAAATGAATCATACTGTGTAACGTAATTGTCTATTTGCTCACTCGAGTACCTATGCCATAATATTGTAACAACTATTGTAATGCTTGATGATTTAAAAGAGAAACTGGTAAGTTTCTTCCGGCGCTTCTTCTCACCAGAATGTCATTACCGAAGTCACCAAAAGAATCAGACGAATAAAAGATTTGATCTGACATGAATCCACTTCTTTAACCAACAACATACCTCAACGGCCAGCATTCTGCAGAACCCATCCTGACAGTCACGAGATATCCGACATACATATTTATGACAATCGCTACTCGCGTTGCTGTTCGAGATTTCTGCAAAAAGCGAGAAACTAGAAAATTGTGTCTATCACTGACTGAAGGAGCTAAGACTAAAAGTTATGAAATATAAAAAAAATACTTGAAAAATTGTTAATAAATAAAGGCAATATGTTATCACTATAATAAATTCATAATTTCTGCTACTTTATAATATCTCTGCTGTTATTTATGTAGAATTATACACTATACATATTATAAAACGTATGCTAGCGCCACACAAACCAAGGTCACCTTTGAAATGCTATTATAAATTAACAAGAATTAGGTATAAGACACCGAAAAGTGTTGTGTTACAAATCTTAACAATGCGATGACGGAGTTTGAGTGTTAGAAGTTTCACGAGATTGCCACCGTAGCGCCGTGTATGTATATACAGGATGGAACGGAACTGGGGATTTTCCTGCAAATGTGGCAATGTTTAGCCTTAGTGCATTATTTCCTCCAAATAAACTAAGTTAATATCTATCACCGTTTTCAAGTTACAGATTGTTAAACTTTCATGCAAAAAACTCCGTGTTTCATCCCTATTTAGAGGCCATACGAGGACACGGGCGGCAACGTGTAGCGGCAGCGGCGGGCGAAGTAGTAGTAGGGTTGTACAAACATTAAAAAGTACTATTTTAATAGTTTTTTTTTACTTAAAAGATAATTTTTAGTTTCTCTTTATCATTACAAGCATTTAACTATTGCAAATCGATTCTACATCAAATATATGACACTATATTTTCAGGAAAGTCCCTCGTTACATTCCACCCGGTTTATATCCACATATCACATCGCCGGAAAATGGCTGATCAAATCGGTGCTTCTAGGATTTTTGGTACAATGGTAGGTAGTTGATTATTCAAAGAGTTCCCCAGGGACAATAACAGGAATAACGCAAGCGAAGCCACGGGTAAATGTTAGTACCAAATAAAGGATGTAGAGGAAAAAAACTCATGAAACGCTTATAATCCAAGCGGCTTTGGAAGAGCATAAGCAAGTTTTAACGATAAGTCACGTTTCTCAAAGTTCTCGAACACTCGTAAAGCATCGTGCATTTCCGTAAAACTTCGCGAGTGTGTCTCCGGCTTTAAGTTCATGCCTCGCAGGACACATTACTCAGCCTGTTGCTGTCATCTCTATAATTATGACGATGTTTTATCCTTGCACGCTGTATAGCGGGTATAATTTAAAAATATTAACTTGGGTTGGGTATCGCATTACACTGACTCCCATTTGCGGCATAACGTAACTAAACAAAGTTTTGAGAACATTTACAGTAAGAGGACTTTGTAACTTTTTAATTAAAGTACTTACCTTGAGAAAAAAAGATAGATTTTGTCCTATGGTCACAATATAAATGTACTTGCTTACCTAAAATTTATTGTAGAAGTATTGTACCTATTACCTAAACTTCTTATCTATTTTATTTTATTCTCTATTTTATATGGAATATTGTACAACGAATTATATGTACAACGAACTGTCTTAAAGTAAATTATAATGTGTTGTCTTTGGTTTCTGTGATTATTGTTCAGTGTAATAAAACAATGCCATCAAAAACATAACATGTAAAAAGATGCAAGTCTCGCAACGCAGATCTTCTACAGCAAAAAAGTGTTGAGATGTTATGTTAAACCAAGTCAGTACCGGGGGGAGGGGGGGTAGGGGGTGTCCACAGAACTCGATTTTCACCGACTTGCCTATTTATTAATTTAATGAAAATATCTTGCATCGTTTTACATGTAATGTTTTTGGTGGGATCTCATTTCTTTTTGTAAGTGGTCTTCCTTTATTCATTACATTCCAATCCATTATATTTCCAATTTGAACTGCAAAACTAACTTTGTAATCGCATCTATTTGTATAGGATTACAAACGTATGTATGCAGTTGTGAATGAAATTTTTAGGTGTCGTATGACTTGATAGGCTAAAAACTATGTTTAAAATTTGGAGCTTGTAGGTTTGCTAGAAGTATCTTGGAATTATGACGATCAGTCTGTGACAAAACTAAGGAACTTTAACGTGCAATAAATAGTTCTTAAACTACAAGTTCAAATTGAATGATATTGAGAATTTATATTTAAGTCTTATTGTGCCCTATATATCGCTGAAAATTCAGGGTTCTTGCTTTAGCCAGTACAAAATTACGGGAGGCTGAAAATGGCCTGAATGGCTTCGAGAAAAGTATGGTACGGCCACGCGTTTGTTTTGCTCGACTTGGCGGGGTTGTGCCCCCGCCAAGTGGCCCCAGATTTATATGGATTTAATCGCGCTTATTGCTTAAGTAATTTGACATTCCAACATTCAGTACTTAGCCCTTCACAGCGTTCGCGGTCGCTACTAGATTAACCCTTAAAGTCGCAAATTTTTTTTTGTGATAAAAACGTCAATTTTGCTTTTCAATGGTTGAATTAGTCTCAAAAGGCACTGTGAAAAATAATAGAAAAATTATTATACTTGTAGGTATTTAGAAATTGTATGTATGGTATACCATACACTACATCAATCACAAAAAAATATAAGTTTTAGGAGCTGTATAGTACATTATACACTGCTATTTATTCGCTACAAACATGGTATGAAACAAAACAGTTCCTGATCTTCACATAGCAGAGGTGGACGTTACATTTGCTACATTTTGTACTAGCCTGGCCACCTTTGCATAGATTACATCGTCCGTAGCCAGTGTCTGTAGGCCAGTGGTCGATTCTGACGAACCTTACAGTATCAAAGGGCCTTTCAGTTGATGGCTTTTAAATTTTTTTACTGTCGGCTATCGTCGGGATATTCTTCACTGCCACATGCCTGTGTCCCTTCGTTAACCCTGCATATAATATTTCATATCGAAAGTCTTTTAGCGGGTCTTTCTTTTTCTTCACGTTTGACTGTTCAAACTGCCGTCTTCGCAAGAGCCAAGCATTGTTAACACAGATGTCTATAATTTGGGAGAATATGTTTAAATACCATCTCTGGCTTTTAAGACCTGTGCGGTAAAGGATATAAGCATATCTTCTAGATCTACACCTCCCATGTGGCGATTGTAATGCTTTACAATCTGAGGACATTCAATTTCTATGCGCAACTGATGCGGTGGCAATGTATATTGTACTATACACAACAAACCGAACCTTAGTTACTCATGCAGTCGCAGTGTATAGTATATTATACACGTGGAAGAAAATAATAAAAAACAGTGCAAATATAGTACATCCATTGAAATCGTTATGCAAAAACACAGTGAACATCATTACGAACCATATTCAGGAAATAAAATAGGCACCACACGGCGTTTTATATTTTTAAATGATTTTCTTAGCTTGACTGGTATCAACGCTCTCCGCATTGCTCCGATGAATCGTGTAACTGATCAAATGTTCGAAGGGCTGCCAAACGCCACTGTCAGTTTTGACATTTTAGCTACGTTCAGAAACGCGTCTAAAATGGAATGATGTGTATTTTCATGCTAAAGATATCGAAAACCTTTTTTGAATGTGATGTATATAATACTATACAAAATGACTTTAAGGGTTAAAATATCTGAAACATGCTCATATAGTTCTTTGCAATACGTATTCCATTAAACTTAATTGACATAATAGATGTGATATTATATGAGTTACCAGCATTATGAATGCGTCCATTACTCGGTCCGTTGCCGTCGGCAGAATCTCGCACGATAATAACGTGAGCAGGGAGAACGATACACAGAATTTCTCCCATTATAACAATTTTAATGCCAATGTACTCTACCATACAGAACCTCAACCAAAGTAGGTACAAAGTAAGCGCAAAAACGTAAATATTTGCGTGCGTCTTTATGTGCTGGTTATGATTCATAAAAAAAACACAAAATACTAAAATCTGCATTTACCGCAATATTTACCGTGGTTAAGATACAGTACCTTAACCACGGTATTGTATTGTCCTGTGCAAATTTATAATATGTGTTCTAGTGGATTGGCAGTTAATGTAATCTCAACTACATAAGGCAAACATTTTGACCATCTGCAGCAATGGTTAACTGTATCCATACTACTTGAAGCCAATAATAGAAAACTTTATATATCCGCAAATTTTAATTAGCCTAGAGGTAGGAATACTTCATGCAATATGCAAAGATTGTATAACAAACATGGCGCCACTATTTACACCATACATTTTAATGACTCGAGTTTTCTCTCTTCTGCCCGTGATACACACAATGTTTTTCATCACATTTGCGAGGAAAAAATAAATAAAACAAAAATCAGATTATTTATTGTAGACTTCTTCAATATAGTCTTCCACAGATAATGCTAAAAACTGCGTTTAGTTTTCAAACTTTACAGGCAATACCGCCAGATTGTGCCGATTTTCAAAATAAAATTTTAAACTAAATTAATTTAATTGCATTGAAATAATTGCAAAAAATACTAAAATAATAGTAAAATATGCCATATACGTTTTATATACACTAAAATTGGTTTCGTAGCCATGTTTTGAAGATGGAAAATAAACCTTGGCTGATTTGAAACCTCCTTGGTCTGAAATGACGTAGGACTTTTAAAACTAAACTCATAACTCCCGAGGGAGTTATAGATTTTCATACAGTTTTTCCTCCCGTGGGAGTTCTAGAAATTTGTAACCCACGGGAGGTAAATCAGCTCAAGTTGGTCTATAAGCGCGCGTGTTATAACACCTTTTATGAGCAAGTGTGATGAAAAAGTCATTCCAGCGCTTTGATATCCTCTTTTATAAGTTTGTTAAAAATACTCGTACTTACTCCATCATTTATCTATAAAATTTCGTCACATATCTAGCGCGTAACATCTATCAAGGCCACGTAGGACCCATTACTCAGCCTGTTGCTGTTTTATCATCTTAGTGACATATTTAATAACCGTTGATATGTGTTTTTTAAGAAAATGAGCTCTATTTCAGAGAAATTGTGGTTGCTTTTACAATGCTTGTTCCGTAAACGTAGCTGGTTTCACAAGTGGGCGTCTTGTCTCAACAGAGGCAATATCATGGAGCAGGGTAGGTGATATTTATCACAGGACGAGATTATTAAATTTGTTGAAATATGTTGCTGCGGAACACCATATCGTGTTAATAGTCTCACCTATGAATTTATAGGTTGTAGTTGTAGGCATATCCATAAGTATATCAGTTAATACAGTTAGTCATTTCCCAAAACACCTTATAGGCACCTACTGTAATAAGTTAAAAAACCTACAATCTCTTTTATAACTGTACTAAAAAGCTTTATATGATGCAGGATTTTCGCGAAATTTCCTTTGGGAAACAGAAAATGAAATGGCGCCGCGATCATGCATGAAGGCTAATTGTATTTTAATTATTACGGCCTTTGTCGAGTGAGGGATATTTAAAAGGATCCTTTGCAGCAAATAAACGCGTGGGTAGTGATAATATTTACGAGTACAAGCGTTTACGATTCTTTAAATTTAATTAGTAAAACTGAACTGTCACAAAGCATTGAATGCTTAGAGCTATATTTTGTTTGTGCAGTATCCCTAGCACAACTGTGCCCTGCAACTCTTTGTCGCGCTAAAAATACAATTAGTATTTGTCATTTAATATAGTGCGAATGCGAAAGTGACAAATCCTGATCTGTCGTACTCTGTGACTTCGAAATAGATTCAAAAGGTGACGAACCTTTTCTTCCGTGACTGTACATCGCGGTGTTATTTCATTACTATATTTGCATACTGTACCCGTTCACGAAACAATCGTGTCCCGGACCTTTGGGAGGCGTGCACGGGGCCGAAGTCAACGCGTAGAGGCCCTTTCGACAATTCAATGAAAGGCAAATTGTACACCCAGCGGATGATATCTCTGTCCGTGTCATGAGACGCCTATAAAGACAGCCCTCGCTAGATGCAAGCACTATTGTGCATTGATGGGATCTAAATCTACTGAGATATGGTGGTGGAAATATGGACAGAAAACTCGGCTATTGATGCTCATTATTATTATTATGTAATAAGTGGCAAACTAGCAGTGAAGCCACCTGATGGAAAAGCTGTTATCATCGCCCATGGATATCTGCAACACCAGAGGGCTTGTCAATACGTTGCCGACCTTTGAGTGCTCTGTTAACACACTTCTTGAAGTACCCCATGTCATACTCGTAGCGCTCCGGGAACACCTCAACACCTCTGCGGGAGACTCTGTTAGAGCATAAAATAAATGGCTTGAAAGCCATCACTTGCCTCTACGAATATGTGACATAGTTTTAGCTACAAAACAATTTTTTAATTCCTTTACATTTATATTTTTTTATCTATGATAAATAAAATTGAATAAGTATAATATAACATCTCATATTTTATCTCCAAGTAATATCACTTCTATACCCATTTGGGATTAGTCCTACATCAAACTAGCTCCCCTAAAAAAATTGCTCCCATTCTATTTCTCCGCCTAAAGTCACATTGGATAAGATTTATTCGACCGAATTTAAGTGCCTACGAAACGAATGATATCATGAATTGTACGTATCATCGATATTAATTTATATGCTATCGCAATATCTGTACTATTATGTAAATATTTGAACAGAAATCTCTGGTTCGTATTATTCCATGCTACTTGAATAATACCACGCATAGGGTCGATTTCAGAGCGTTTCGACCGCGGCGGTTTTTGATCACAGTTAACTTTTACTATAAACGATAGACGGTATCGAGGCTACACATGATTTAATCAAAAGTTGTCATCACTCGATAGACCTTCACGGTAAAACTCCAGTGACACTAATGAAGTTACAAAAAACGCTGGAAAAACACCTGAAATCGACCCACTGACGTGTTGCTGAAGTCCACTGAATGCGGGCGAGACAGGGTCTCATGATGGTGTTCTTTCAGGGAAGCTTATGTCCTACAATGGACGTCTTTCGGAATAATAGGTACTTGTAAGTTTGTACGTTAATTACATTTCATCATCATCATCATCTGCCGAATTCCGTCCACTGCTGGACATATGCCTCTCCCATGCCACGTCACTAAATTCGGTCTTGAGTTGCTTCTTAATTATGCAAAGTGATCAATAAAAGTTTCGTTTATCGTTAAAATAAGTTCACAAAATCTGAAAGTAAACGAATTTTGTGACTGTTCACGGGTCCAAACAAAATTATGTAAAAACTTTTTGAGAAATACTCAATTGAAGAAGTGAAATTATCACTGCCACACTTCCATTTCTTTTATTATGCTACATTTCGGGAGAATTAAACTTCATGACTCATGATTTATGTAAAAAATGTCTTTGTGCATTTGGTACTTCATCCAAAGTTCATTTTACTAGTATTAATTTACTTTCCTGTTTTGTCTGTTTGTTTGTGTGTCACGCAAAAACTACCGAGCCGATTTCTTTGAACTTTGGAGATCGATTAATATCCCGGTTAAAATTTAGGGTTATTTCTACCCGACTATGGTAAAGCAAAAAAGACATTTAACTTAATGAACGAAATTCATGGTAAACTTTAGGTTGGATGTAGGCGTATGTAACAATATATTGAGTTTTCCTGATTCCAAAGAAGCTAAATTATTGTACAAATTAGTAAAAAAAGGTCTTAACGCTAGATCATAGCATGTTAACTATAAGTGTTGATTAGTTAATATTTAAATGTTGTATTAGTACCGAGCGGCATAATCGCTTAAGTGACAAAGCTCGTTAAATAAAGAGAAAAAAAAAATTATGGTATCCTCTACTAAATTAGATAATCTTACAGGCTGAGTTTTAATCCAAACGTTTTGCATAATCTCGAATAGGTATCATGAAACTCGTGTTTCCAAGCAGAAATATTTTTCTACCATATTTTTGTACGCCGTTCGTTCGGGATGTGTATTAGATTACCCGTCCTTTGAAAACCGGATGCTTTCAAGGCGACTCAGGCGTCAAGTGCCGGGTTATCCAAAGACGGGTTAAAACAAAAAAAAACTCAGTCCTGTTCCTGTAGATGAGTGAGTTCGTTAACTTAGAGAATTGCTGTGGTTTTTCTAGTTGTAGTGTAGGTGAGTTAGTTAGCTTACATACACTCAAAAAAATCCACACAAGAATATTCGCATGTAGCGCTCGTGGATAGATTTGGCCTTATATCTAGGTGAGCAGTTCTCCGAGCATTTTGACATTGTTAATATTGTTATCTCGCGATTATTTACTAAAACTGGACGACGATTCCAGACAACTTTGATCAAACAAAACTTAGCCTTGGGACTGTTTTTCGGTTCCATAATATAGTTAACTCTAGGCATATTTTTAACAATGTTTAATAAGATAACATTGACGAGAGTCAAATGCTGTAAAAACTGAATATTTGGCTAGATAAATACATAAATATGCGTTATATTGAAGTGAAGTAAACGGTATCCAGATGATAGGTAGGTATGAAAAAGAAATTGCCATCCATTTCTTGAGCGAGCCGCAAAGATTACTTCCGTATTTAATAAACTTTTTCCGATTGCGATGTGGTAATAAATCTTTCAATTTCAAAAGTATTGGGTCGTTATTGGGTTTTAAAGGTACGTTTACGCTGAAAGCCATTAGGACTGCATAAAAGATTGATTGATCTTTCAATGTTCAGGTTTGAAATCGTACCAACTTAGCGATGAATAAGTTTTTCTTTGCATAGCATAGCATATGAATGTATGGTGTATTGTGCATGACCGATGAAAAATAATTATTGACAGTTGAAATAAATATCAGGCACAATGAAAAGTAAGATATAGCCTACTATAGTCAATGCTGGACTCAAACCAGTCTCTCACCCACCGGCATACTTTGAAAAAACTCTTATCTAAAAACGTCATAGAGAAAAACGTCAAAGTTACATATGAACTTCCTAATGCACTTACTGCGTTTTTACCTGGAGTCAGTGTCAGATACGAGTTTTTTAGGGTTCCGTAGCCAAAATGGCAAAAACGGAACCCTTATAGTTTCATCATGTCCGTCCGTCCGTCTGTCCGTCTGTCCGTCTGTCCGTCTGTCCGTATGTGACAGGCATTTTACTCAAAAACTACATGATGGATATTGATGAAATTTGAAATATAGGTGTCTTGTATGAGCCGCTACTTAGTTTGGTAGTTAAATAACTAAAATAATGATTTCTAGGGGGGGCACTCCATACATGTTACAGAAGCAAACAAATTTTTTTTAGCAAATATCAACGTGTGGTACATAGTTCGACAGCTCTTTAAAAACACTATAAGCTTTCAATGTAATGTTTTTGATTAAGTGAATACCTTTGGAAATAATTGCTCCGAAAGTTGTGTAAATTGTGTTCCCCCCCCCCCCCTCCTCTAAAACCGCGTGTCCGAAAAATATGAAAAAAATCACGAAGGTAACGCTTAATTCAGGGTTTCCCAAACTGTGCGTCGCGACGCCCTAGGGAGTCGCGACACTGTCCCAGGGGCGTCGCGACACGGGAGTTTCAAGTCGCCGTAAGTTAAACCTATAACGACCCGCACGTGTCTTAGTTTACAAGGGCGTCGCAAAAAGTTTACAACCTGCTAAAGGAGTCGAAGTGTAAATAAGTTTGGGAACCCCTGGCTTAATTAATACTTTCAATGAAAATTATTTTCAACAAGATTGAATGAACCGTTTTTGAGTTATTGCCGATAAACTGCGCTTCTCAACAAAAGGACGTAATTGCTATGAAGATACGCTCTTTTGTTGTTGTACTTTTTTTTGATCGTATTTTTTACCTTATAGTTACGGCTATGGAACCCTACACTGAGCATGGTCCGACATGCTTTTGGTTTTTATTTTTAAGTAATGACGATACGTTTAAACAAAGAAAAAAATAGTCTTGTACCTACTCTTATGCAGGCGTATTTATCTTGATGTAGTTTCGAGACACTACTTATCCAGTGCAGCATCTTTATCTCGGTATTCTCGATCTAAGGCACTTGTCCCACCACCGGCGAGTAAGCAAGTAAAATTGGGCGAGTAGCATTACATTGCGGATCTGGAAATGTCGATCAACCACAATGTACCTCGTCAGCCCGCAACGAATCGTCCAATTTTACTCGTTTACTCGCCGGCAGTGGGACAAGTGACTTATAAAGCAACTTCTCCCGACATTTTCTGAAACGCAGCATTCTAGCTGGGTAATGATTCCATTTATATTGGCGTTTGAATATTATTTGCATATCATTTACTATATAGTAACCTACACGATATACGTACGCAATATTAGGTTATATATGCCGTGAATACAAAAAGCCATAAATTCAAACGTGGCCTTGTCGTATGGGTTTAAATTTTTGATATCAAGCGTGCGATCTGATCAATAAAACAGTAAGTCACATATTACTCCATAAATATTACATGAGGTACACTTACTATGTATACATGTCGCGGTAGATTCGAACGCTTGTTTAATCTATGTATGTTACGGATTAGTTATGCTCAATTTCAGTTCGATTTGAATGGCAAACATGACCAAATTTTATTCATTAACCTTTTGTATGTCACGATAACACGTTGCCACTTACGCACTGTCATAAATTATTATGACATTAGTCAAGTTGAACCGTTTACTTATAAATTAGACTCTAAACCTTAGAGCTACGCGGACTTCGTAGGAAACTTAGGGCCAGACCACTCTGCCAAAATAAATAATTAATATTTGCTTTAGGGATGTTCCACTTAATTCAAAATTGGAAAATATCTGAATAAAAACCGAAATGCTGTAACTCTATCCTACATCTAACACATCTTTTGGGTGATGTTTAATACAATTCTTGTAGGTACTTTCAGCAGCTAACGCTTGATAAATACAAGCTCAGATCAATGCTTGTAAAATCCATTTGAAAACGTTCAAGCCCTATTCCAGGGGTCGGCAAACTTTTTAGACAAAGAGTCAGATGCCAAAAAATATCGACTTTTCGAAAACTCAACGAGCCGCAGTTTTCTGTTTCAGGTTTTTCTCTGTATACTAAATTGTTTGAGGAGAATTTGAAGAGCCGCAACACACTTTAAAGAGACGCATGCGGCTCATGAGTCGCGGTTTGATCTGAGGCCGGCCCCTACCCTATTCTATACTTAAAAATTTGTTGCACGCATATGTCAAACAACAGCACCCGGCTGCAATTTTGTTAAAAGTTTACTGTCTGATTAACAATGGTCAATACATATTTACGACAATATACCACTTCCCCAACATGTTATTGTTAATTCTTCAAAGATTGCTTGGCATATTTGATTTAAGTTTGTGCAATATTTCTAAGTAGAGCCTAAATTTATAGACTGATTAAGTTTAGGTAATTTGGCAAATTTATTATAATAACCTGAGTAAGTATGTTTACACAAGCCAAATTAATTATATTATAATAAAAAATATTGGCCCTATGTGTTTGAGTGTAAATGAGACACAAATAAACAAACAATATTTCGTGTCGGAGCGAGGTAGAAAAGCTAACGCAGCACAACTCTAAACGCAAAAACTTTTAAAAGCCATGAAAAACCTTATAAAAAAATAATAATAATGTAGACACGTCATAGGTAACTGGTTGACATAAGTTCGAGCTCGAAAGCACTTTATGACTCGGCGACATTTTTTTCCCCGGTGTGCCATTCTAAGCAGACGGCTTCTTTCAGGCAGAAAGTTTTCCAGCCGAGCGAACGTCGCCTATAATATAACCCTCTTTAGGAAAAGGAAAAATAGACTTACTCAACATAACGAAATTTCTACCGTTCAGTCAAGATCAAAAACATACCGCAATTAAATCATAATATGACCGAACGACGTACTTAAAATTACACGTGACCGAACGACGTACAATAATTTTGGTCATTCTTCATTACTGCAGTGGACCATTGCTTGACAAGTGACAAGAAAAATCTTCTTTGTATGTATCGTATTCGTTGCATTACATCTGGCGTCGGTGGCAAAACTTGAGTCGTGAAAACTTCGGCCTCGCTTATGACAGTGGAACTGCGACGCTTTGAAAGTTTTCCGAGCCGCAAAAAAAGCCTGACTTACAGTCAATAAATATACTTAAGCGACATTTTATATGCGTGACAAACTACACACAATACAAAATTAATATTGTAGCTGTAACAGAAAAGACCTCTCCGCCGCTCGGGCTCGAAATGCCGGTTTACGAGTATTAGCTTTAGGTAATTGGAGGATGACAAGGCGTTTGTTAATGGTTTGACCTAGTTATCAAGATATACACGACATCAAGGACAACGGGAAGTTATCTGATCGATGGCTCCTCAGTTTAATCCGACTTCACGAATATTTAATAAAGTAATCGCTTGTCTTTAAGGTTGCGTACCTAAAGAGACCTTTTGGGACCCTTTTACTAAGCCTCCCGCGTCCGTCTGTCAATATGACAGTACAACCGTAAACGAACGGGGGCCTCCGGAGGCAGTCTCCGTCGGTCACCGTTCGTGTTGGCGGTAACTTGTGTAAGTAGTTACGGCTACACAGAGCAAAAAGCACACAGGTGAGTGTCACCAACGAAGTTGCCAAGCTATAGTAGGTATTATTTAAGTAGCGAAACGCGCAAGGTATTACATCTGACACTTAAATTTACACCATCAATAAACACGTGAAGAATTGGTAACTGACGGTACTCTCTACCATGGAATTACCCAATAGGAGAATCTGAGTAATTTGATTAGTCTACACATATTTATAGTTCTGTTACCAAATTCGTTACAATCCTCGCTTCCAATTAGGTATAGGTAGGTACTAGTACTAATTAGGCCTTCACGGTAACTGAATTAATTACTAGTATTTAGGTTTAGCCATCGAATGAAGCCGTACTAATTGGTTCTTCTTTAATAATGTTACCCACAATACATGTCAGTGTAATATTCGGTTGTTCGGATAAATCTTGGCTCTTTTCTTTTGTTCTGTTAGCACACATTTGTTATTTATTATCTGCACGTATATATTATCATGACGTGATGGTGCTTGTTTCATAAATCATTTGTAAAGGAACTCAGACATTTTCCGGGATAGAAGGTACCTCCTCTTTGCTATTTTCTGCTCTGGGGCATCGTTTATGCAACATTTAAAGACAATCGGTTCTGCATAGTTAAAATCAACTATTATAATCAGGCATAGAAGTTTTTTTGGCAAAAACGTCAATTAACTAGGGACTTCCTTCCGATATAAAATTTTATCCATAGGTAACTGTTTTTAATACTTACATCGAAGTGACATTTCATAGTAGATATTAAGTTCCCCGAATAAAATATAAATTACCTAACTAGAATGCTGATCACTATTCACTAGCCATCGATGGTAACATAAGTAATGATAATAATTATGTAATTTAAGAAATTCGTAGGGATACTTACTTTTTAGGGATTTTGGTATTCAAATAAACTTCAATTTTAACAACTAAAAAAGATTTGTCGTTAAATTAATATCGTTGGGAAGACTATTTTATTAATGCCACAAAAACTTCTATGTCTGGTTATAATGAATACCCACGAAAAAATGGCAAATTTATATCTGCTTGAGCGTTTCTTGTTGAGCTACAATGACGTTTATTTCAAAAATCAATTGCGTTCTGTAGCCAATCTGTTCTTTTTATAAGATTTTTTCAACTTATTTTGCATAGAAGTCAAATTGAGCTGAACGAGGAATGAAGCCGGTGGTGATTGAGCCGAGCCCTTGGGTCTAAGTGACATGTATCGCATCCAACCTCACTGCATTTTCTTGTTTTGCTATTATCGTGCACAGAGCTAATAGAAACTTACGCTCGACTTCGAATTACTCTGATGTCTGATATCCTAGCGGCTTTCCTGTTCGTCGAATTTATAGATATAACGTTTATTCTATTTTCATCACACTTGCTCGAAAATGGTGTCATTACACGTAGGTTCTGCGGGCCGTAAATGACCAATTACGCCCTAGGGCGTAATGGTTTTCTTTTTAAATTTGAAACGCTGGTTCTGTTTTACTCTTATTTGTCATGTCAAAGGAAACGCCAAGTTACTTTTTTAACTTTTATCACTGAAATATTTATTAAACTGTTATTGTATTGCAAATATAAAATCAACTTATTTATTTAATCGTATGGCGTCATATTACATAAACATTTCTTTATAAAAATAGGAAAACTGTAGATCCACATTTAGGGTCCCGAGCCACGAAATTGCGTCGGGTGTTAAGTAGTTTGTACAGATCTTCTGGGGAGCCAGAGTATGAGTGCAGAGGGCATGTGCTCGATGGTTTGGACCTCTTCACCACAGTAAAATCAACTAAAATGGCCGTTTTAGGTCTTTATCGCTATGGTTTCCGAACGTGACTTGACATTCGCATTGTCTATGGACATGTCACTAATGTCACTTTCTGTTTTAATATTTTCTTGTCATACTGGGTCGATTAAAACATTGTGTAATTCCTTACTTACCGCCCTAGATACATAATGTACTATTAATGTCTTACTTTGTGCTGCTGTAGTTTCCATCCTGTCAGTGCAGTAACGTCTGTATTATAACAATTCTATTGTACGTTTGTGCCCGACTGTACCCTCAAGCTAATCATTTATTATTAAACCGCAGTTTACAGCAATATTAAAGCAAAGGGAATGAGTTATGGTGGTATCAAAGGATCCAACTTCGCTGCAATTAATTCTAATTTTATAGCATTTACAATTTGATATGGATTTATGGAACACGCAATTGGAATAACTTTTTGCCTGGGTTAATGCTTAGTGAATAATTGGCTATATACGAATTTGTTCGTAAGTAAAATTTATTACTCAATCGTTATATTTACGTGCTTTCTGTATCCACGTATATCTTCTTTGGTAATATTATATTAATTACTTTTATCAAGTTGATAAATATTAGGGTCAATTGCAGAAAAAAAATACTTTTTACTTTTTTTGTCTGATCATAGTGATCATGGTGTGTTACACCATTTTACTCAGAATCACGAGCACTTTTCATTTATGAAATAAAAAAAGTAGTGCAAAATGTCCCAACTTTTCCGTACAAATTTTGAATTTCTCAGTTTCGTTACGCCCAAACTAAATATAGGGGAAAATCGTAACAAAACTGAGAAAAAATAAAATCTCAGTTTCGTTACGATTTTCCTCTATACTTGCTCGCGATTCTGAGTAAAATAGTATAAGACACACCATGATCAGACAAAAAAGTAAAAGATACATTTTTTCTGCAATTGGCTACTTGACTGTAACTGAAATTTGTAAAAATTTTATAAGATCCTGTTAAAATAAGCATAATAAGGAAATATGTTCAAGTTTTCAGTTTGATACCTAACCGTGTAACTTTTTTTATGAGCCTCCAAAGTTGGGTGGGAAAGTTCATTTTAAAAGTATAAAATTATTAAAAACTATTAATACCATTAAATAACCCATAAAATTTAAAGTAACTTTTGTTATGAAACCGTTACGATAAACGCAAGTTTTAACATAGTTGCAGAACAAAGTTATTGATTTCCCCAAACAACGTATGAGTAGTGACGTCACTGTATAACGGGCTTCAGTAGGGAGCGTTTCGGCACGTATTTGGTAAAGTCTAAAAATGTGATTTTAACATTGTAGTACCTCGGTGAGTTTTTATGATATGGAAGTGGTTTTTTCACTCATTTTTCTATTATTGAGAATTTGAGAGGTGTTTCTATAACATATCACAGAAAAAAGTTGTCAAGTTGTCAATCGCCCCATTATGCAAATTAGCTAATACTAAAGACCTTAGGAAAGGATAGATCTAATGCTAGTAGACCCGGAAACAATCAATTACGTTTATTCATTGATTGTAATTTTTGTTTCTAATAAACCTAGTGACCGTATACATAGGCAGGTTTGGTAGACCAATGAGATTAACAATAAATAATTATCTAAATTAATCTTTCCTATGTATTTAGCAAATTTTCATCGTAAAGACTTTGACCGATTATATGCAAAAGCTCTCAAGAATAAATGTTTAATAGTTTTACAAGCACCAAACGATGGGTAGGTATTCACAAAAAAAAACTTAAAATCTTAATTACCTACTTCTGAAATAAACCTGGAATCAAAAGCGTTTAAGCGAGGAAAAAACAATCCAATCAACAACCAAAGTTAAGCCTTGTGTAATCTAGGTTTTATATGTGTCTGCAAATTGCCGCATTAAAGCCTATTCGTTTTATTACCCACCTGATATCCTCATGAAAATTCAGATGCCGTGAAGTGGAATTGGTGAGGCGTTTCAGGGTTACTCGACGGAAACCTAACCGCATAGTTGAATACAGTAGGGCCTCGATAAACCGAACTTCAAAAAAACAACCCCTGTTCGGACTCACGAAGCGTTCGGATTATAGTATGTTAGAATATATTCTGATTTTTTTTTAAAGAGACTCCGAAATAACATAAACTGAGAAACATATTAATGCTACATAATCGCCCAGGTTCAATTTATTGACCAAGCTATTTTTTTGGACAATGACAGGCCATTTTAGTCAGCCCAGCCCAAACAAGTGGTCAGTGCCGATATAGGTAGCTTGCGAATGAGGATATTTCTTGACGTTAAGAGCCGAAGAATCGTCAATAAAAGACTCGTCATCATTGACGTATACAAAGGACAGGGCTAAACGAGCGCGCAGACGGTTCAAACGCTTTGGCGGTAAAAATACCGCCAAATCAGTACCAGCCGGCAGTGCAACATGCAGCGCGTGCACTGCGCAGCTGGTCTTTATAGCTGCATTTTTTGTTACGGGGAAAATAGTTCCGAACTATTCGGATGAGCCTATCCTTACTTTTGAAATCATTGCTCGTCATATCCAAATTGGTCAGTCTCTTGCGTAAGTTGTGCTATCACTCGGCAGTTCGGATTACTGCGACGTTCGGATTAGCCTGTGTTACGGATTATCGAGGCCTTTTTTTTTTTTTATTATATAAGGTCCTAATTTATTAGTTGCAGATATTTTAACACATTATAGTTTACATTAAAATAATTAACTTTAAATAGAAATTAAGAAATCTTTTCATATAACTTTTTTGATTTCATTTACCTAACAAAAAAAATCATTATATTTTCGTCTAAAAAAAACACCGTGTGCATTATCGCATGTCACAATAACACTATCTGTCATGTCAACAATTGTTTGTCGTAAATGTCGTAACGGTTCGGCGGGAAAACTGCAAATGTCATTAGGATGGGATTTATCGACGTGAAGTGGCCAGTTAACAGCTACTAGAATCTGTTCAATTAGTTTTCATTTAGTAATCACATTAACAGGATGTTATTACGTAGCAAATTTGTTTTTCCTTTTTCTCCAAAAAAACATCGTAAAAGCTATAATGTTTCATGCTTTAATATACTCCAGAGACCGAGTACTATCAGCTGTAAAAATATCTGCAACTAATAAATTAGGACCTTATATATTATCGAGGCCCTACTGTAGTGACATTTTAAACGGCAAGCAATAGACATTAGATGATTAGGATGTACAGGAAACAGTTACATATTTGAAAATGGTTGTAATTTTTTTTTCAATTGTGCTTTTGTCCGTTAAAAAGACCATGTTTATAGGATATACATTTACACGAGCTAGTTTTCCGCATCTCGACGTCTGATATACGCCTACTTTTCCATCAAATTCAGATTTTCATGATGTTCAAACTGAAAATAAACATCCCGACAAAAAACCGGACAAGTGCGAGTCGGACTCGCCCACCGAGGGTTCCGTACAAACTTGTAGGTACATAATATAATAAATTAAATTAAATTATAATTCATTTATTTTGAGTATCACATGACTCATAATTAAACACTTAAATAGAACATACCTACATACACACTTAAACATTAAAATTACAATTTTGTACTTACATTACAACATTAAGGCAACCGTGGTTAACACATGACAAACTTTACCTTCTTCGACTATTGCTCAACTTGTCCGCAATCATCGCCAGGACGCTGTTGGAGCTGGCGCGCACGTGTCGCACCAGGGAAGCGGCTCGCAAGCGCATGGTAGCTTTAAAAGACGCCACATGCGCTTCCGCAAACATCCCCAGGGCCGGATTTGGAGGTGTGAAGGCCCTGGGGCAAGGAAGGAGCGGAGGCCCCTAACGGGCTAGTGGAGGCCCCTACTTATTAAGGAAGTGTTGTGGAGGCCCGGGGCAGTAGCCCCGCCTGCCCTCCCCCAAATACGGCCCTGAACATCACCGATGCGCTGCAGTATCGCGGCAGCGTGCGAATGCGTTATTATATTGTACTTGTAGGGCCCTATACGATTTCAAGGTAAACTTTCTCCATAGACTGCAGGTACCTATAGAAAGTTGTGCAGAATAAAGTACCTACCCTTTCAATTTTGATTTCCTTGAGAGTGTCGAAATTTACGTTTTTTTTTTCACGTTGTCACGTTGGAAAAATAATTACGTTAACTTAAAACGAACTAAGTTTTATTTTTTCACTCCTTCAAGGCATCGTGGACTTGAGTATTTATGGTTTTAATTTCAAGTCGATACCTCCACGCGTTCCTGAGATAAAGGGTCTTGACTCTTGCTTGACAGACAGACAGACAGACAACAAAGTGATCTTATAAGGGTTCCGTCTTTGCCTTTTGAGGTACGGAACCCTAAAAAACGGCCATAGACATGTTGAGAAATCACTCCTGCGCCTATACGCTGTCACAATAAAGATAAAATGGCGTCCAGCAAGATAGGTAACGTATTAAGTAGTTGCCGTGCGCGGGACTTCAAAGGAAGTGACGTGGGTCTGACTAATGTATCCAATAAACTGGCCTTGAACTTAGCTTCCAGATAAAATATACGGATAAATTCTAACAGGCTACTACGTTAATTAAATTAGTATTTACTTATATAAATGGAACTTTGAATGTGTTTTATGGCGAACGTGAAGAGTGATTTATTTGAGGACGTAAAACAAAGGCCGCCTGGATATCAGACCACATACCGGTCGCTCGCAATCGAACGTATACTCTGTACTTTTATATAGGTACTCAAAAAAAGGTAAACAAAAAAGTAATGTTTTGTATCTGTGGCACAATAGCACTGGCTGAACGACCCTAGTCACGTGGTTTTTTTGTTTGCCTTTTTTAAGTACCTTTTAAGTGCACTATAATAGCAATTGCGACTAATTGTAAAAATCCGAACAAGTGCGAGTCGGACTCGCCCACCGAGGGTAAGTACCGTAAAAATTTGTAGGTACCAGTAGCATGGCGCCCAAAGAACTTGATTCCTACCGGCTTGCCTAATATCAGGCATTTGACCACCTTATTTTACAGCTCTTAAGGAAAATGTACGCCAAATCTGCACCGGTTTGCCCAAGGATATTTTTTTACGCCACGCCACTGGTAGGTACATTATATTAAAGGGGTATCATTTAATCGATCAGCAAAATATTCACATTTTGGTCAGCAGAAATATGTATTTGGTCAGCCAAAATAGCTAGTTGGTAAGCAACTTATGGTTAGCAAACATTTATAAATCAGGCTGCAATTAATGATATACTGATCTGCTCTAAATTATTTTGGTCAGCAAATTAAATATTTGAGCTGCATTAAGCGATCTACGGTTAATCAAATTTTGGTAAGCAATCAGTAGGTAAGCAAAATATTTCATTTTGTTCATCAAAAAAAAGGGGGCAATAAAACCTAACTGGGCGCAACTATTCTGCCGCCAATCGTGTGCGCATTTTGTCATTCGGTAATTGTCAGCTGTCAAGTAGCAGGTGTCACTGTGATATATACAGGGTGTCACTGTGATATGTACAGGGTGTCACTGTGTTATATACAGGGTGTAACTGTGATAGATACAGGATGTAATTGTGATATATACAGGGTGTCACTGTGATAGATACAGAGTGATACTGTGATATATACAGGGTGTCACTGTGATAGAACAGGATGTCACTGTGATCTATACAGGGTGTCACTGTGATATATACATAGTGTCACTGTGTTATATACAGGGTGTCACTGTAATGTATACAGGGTGTCACTGTGATGGGCTCATATAAAATAGGTATTTCGATTTTTTATACATCTCATAATGTTTAGAAGTTATATTATTTATTCACAACGTGTATCGTTTCGTTTTTAGGGTCAGCAAAAAAAATAACCCTAACCTACCTATTTTTGAGAGCAGTTTCGTTTTTAGGGTCATCAAAAAAAAATAACCCTAACCTACCTATTATTGGGAGCCGTTTCGTTTTTAGGGTCATCAAAAAAAAATAACCCTAACCTACCTATTTTTGGGAACCGTTTTGTTTTTAGGGTCATCAAAAAAAATAACCCTAACCTACCTATTTTTGGGAGCCGTTTCGTTTTTAAGGCCATTAAAAAAATAACCCTAACCTACCTATTTTTGGGAGCCGTTTCGTTTTTAAGGCCATTAAAAAAAATAACCCTAACCTACCTATTTTTGGGAGCCGTTTCGTTTTTAGGGTCATCAAAAAAAATAACCCTAACCTACCTATTTTTGGGAACCGTTTTGTTTTTAGGGTCATCAAAAAAAATAACCCTAACCTACCTATTTTTGGGAGCCGTTTCGTTTTTAAGGCCATTAAAAAAATAACCCTAACCTACCTATTTTTGGGAGCCGTTTCGTTTTTAAGGCCATTAAAAAAACTAACCCTAACCTACCTATTTTTGGGAGCTGTTTCGTTTTTAGGGTCATCAAAAAAAAATAACCCTAACCTACCTATTTTGGGAGCCGTTTCGTTTTTAGGGTTATCAAAAAAAATAACCCTAACCTACCTATTTTTGGGAGCCGTTTCGTTTTAGGGTCATAAAAAAAAATAACCCTAACCTACCTATTTTTGGCAGCTGTTTCGTTTTTAGAGTGACACCCTGTATACATTACAGTGACACCCTGTATATAACACAGTGACACCCTGTATATATCACAGTGACATCCTGTATCTATCACAGTGACACTCTGTATATAACACAGTGACACCCTGTATATATCACAGTGACACCCAGTATATATACAGTGACACCCTGTATATCTCAATTAAACTGCTTACAGACATGTTTTCTCTGCTGACAGTGACATCCTGTATCTATCACAGTGACACCCTGTATATAACACAATGGCACCCTGTATATATCACAATGACATTCTGTATATATCACAGTAACATCCTGTATACATTACAGTGACACCCTGTTGTATATAACACAGTGACACCCTGTATATATCACAGTGACATCCTGTATCTATCACAGTGACACCCTGTATACATTACAGTGACACCCAGTATATATCACAGTGACACCCTGTATATCTCAATTAAACTCTCTGCTGACCAATTGTAAAATCTTGCTACCCAAGTAATTATTTTGCAGCTCGACTGTTTATTAGGCAGCCAAATGATAAAAAAAGCAGATTAATATTGGTTAAAATGTTAACCGTTTTTAAATTGTTTGCTGAACAAGAGTTGCCGCCCGATTTTATTTATTGCCAGCCAAATCTTTGTATGCTGCCCAAATGATTTAACTGCTTATTTTTTTTTGCGGATCAATTTTAATAACGGCTGACCAAAAATTTACTTTCCATATTAAAGTACCCTTTAAATTTTGATTCTTAGTAAAGTCTATTTTGTATGATTTCTTTAACACGTTGAATGCGGTACATGCCGATTTTGACTTGTACTGGACTTTCTTTCGGTGCGGCGTAAGGAAGTTGTTTGTCTCTCTCTGGTGCGGGGACGATTTAACGATGAAATCCTATGGGCTAGAAAGAGTCAAGTATACATTTATGTTTCTTTCTGCAAATTTTATCCAATAGGCACATTAAACCGTACAAGACAAATCTGACTCGTTTCGCACTAGGTGAAAAAAATAATCAACCAGTGCGGTACCGGCCAAAAGTGTCTTGTAACCTACCGCCTTGTATCGCACCGCGGGAACAGGTCAGTGCAGGCCAGTGCGGGGGTAGATGCTTACGTGTCATTTGTTTATCGTCCGACTGCAGTTCGTTTTTCGTCATGAATGCACCAAGAAAAAGATCACGAAAAATGTTACAAAAGGTTTTTGAAGAAATGGAGAGTAGTGAACCGAAAAAAAGTGAAATGGAGAAGAAATGCGACGGCAGAATTTTCACAATCAAAGGAGAAAATGCAGGTGGGACCGGTTCTAAAATTTGTATTTTAAATGATATTAGATTGTCTACAAAATCTACCAAGTCTACGCCCCTGATCGGCAAAAATGAACTTGTAAGAATCATGAAGATAAAGTAATAGATACTGGGAAAAAACGGAAAGCTACTGGTGAATCAATATTAAAACCTAAATGTGTTACAGTGTACAATAACACTAAGAAAGGTGTCGACTATAGTGACCAGATGACATCCTATTATTCCTCATTAAAAAGAGGATTAAAATGGTACCGAAAACGAATGATGAGTTTTCTTTTCGGAACATGTATAGTAAATGCATGGATTTTATACAATAGGATGTACAATAAAAAGATGCGGTTATTAAATTTCACTGAAGCAATTATAGAATCTATGACAGGGAAGACCTTAAGAAATGAAAATGAAACAGAAAAAAAGAAATTTTGGGCGTGGTGGGTCGGAAATCAAACTGTAGATGCGATCACTTGTATTTTATAATTCTCTTTTTTAGTCACAGTTTTTACACAATCAAGACACTTCCTCACAAGTCACGGTCAGTTTCCAATCTGCCGGCAAAGCATAGTCAACACCATTATATACCTGCCAACCGTTCCCGCCAGTCCACCCCACCTGACAGCTGGCCGGGCAAGTCGCGCAACGGAAGGCGCGACTTGTGAAAATGGTCAATTGACTTTGCTTTTATTAATACAAGGAATATATATTAACTATTTAACCATATAAAGCTAACTATAACTTAATTATTGTATTAGTGAACCTTACAGCTCGGCCATCCTACTTATAGCGAGTCCCTTCGCTTTGCTAAATTAAATATTAAATAATTATGACTAATCATAGTGTTTTTTTCTTACTTTTAATTATTTCGTTTTATTTCCAATCCAAGTTTCGTTACTTACTGTAAAAAAAATAAAAATAAACTATCATTCTGAGCGTAATTGCGCCGAATTAAATAATACAACTAGTAACATTGCCACAAAAATCTGTGTATACCATAAGTAACAAAACTTTTACATATTGACTGATAAGTATCGATTTTAAACTAGGTTAACTAGTCCAGTAATTTACATATTTGACTTGCTTTTAATTATGTCTTCACTTAGGTTAATTGTAATCATTATTTTTATTTTTTTATATTTATTAGCAATAAAATATATTGAATTAATTATTTCCAAGTAGTTTAAAACCGTGTTTTTATGAACAAGAAGATATTGTACCTATTGTAACATACTTGATACAATCATTCTAATACAATAGAATTCCTATTGTTCATCAGTGTCATCATCTGAATTATCCGATCCTAGACTTCTTGAATATATCATCCAAGGTTGTACCTTATCTACAGACACTACAGCCTCATATCTTCTACCATTTTTACGTGTCATCGGTGTGTCTTCTATGAGAATTCTATCATTAGGCAAGATCTTTAATACACGGTAAGGGCCCTGATATTTGTTAACAAGTTTCTGGGATTTACCGTCATGCGGGACTTGCCTTGCGACCCGAACCAGATCACCCTCCATGTACACTTTTGATGGTTTCCTGTGTTTGTTAAAGTTTGTGGCATCTTTACCTTGCTGTTGTGCTATTTTATCGCTAGCACCCTGTCGTACATCGGCTAACTGTTCAGGGGACGTCCTATTTAATGTATCATTAATAATTGAGCTTACGATACCTTCCGTTCTACTGATGATGTTGAATCCGAATAACAGCTCCGATGGGCTCTTTCGGGTTGTTTTATGTTGAGTGGTATTAATACCTACTTGAATATCGGTGATGTGATCGTCCCATGATTTATCATCACCACCGTGACTCATTGTTGCCAATGCGTCCAAGATCGTCCTATTGAATCTCTCAACTTGCCCATTAGCTCTTGGCGTCGCGACCGCATTGATGATGTGTTTAGTGCCTAAATATTTTACGTAGTCCTGGAATGTTTTGCTGGTAAAACTTGTACCTTTATCTGTGATGAGGCGGGTTGGGACACCAAAGTACTTCACGTGCTCCTTTAGAACCCGTACTGATGTGGCTGACTTGGTGTTCTTCACAGGAACTATATTAATGAACTTCGTGAAACCGTCAACTAAGATTAACAAGTAACAGTTCCCCTTTTTGCTTTTCACGAAGGGGCCTAGGTGGTCTGCATGGACTGTATGGAACGGAATACTTACCTTCTCGATAGGATGCAGTTCGCCCTCCTTTTTACCACCTGGAGTCTTATGATGAGCACACTCGAGACAGGATGTTACATACTTCTTCACAAAGCGGCGCATCTTCGCAAACCAGTAATGTTTCCGTATACGCTCAAGTGTTTTCTCAAAACCACAATGACCTACGTCATCATGGTTCATTTTTAATATTTGCCAGCGTACACCTTTGGGTACCAACCATTTTATTTCATCACCAACTACGCGGTAGACACGATTATTTTTGAGCTTATAATTTGTTTGCACATCTGCTATATCTGATGAGCCTGGATCAGAAAGAATGCACTTAATTTTCTTTACCTCATCATCTGCCATCTGAACCGTCGTGATCCAATCTTGATCGCCAGTAAGTTGCTGTGTTTGTAATACGTCTAACACGTGTAACTCACTTGATGCAGGATCCACCGGATTTCTGCTGAGAGCATCGGCGTGAGACATCCGGGCTCCCGGCCGATACTCGATTACGCAATCGTACTCCTGTAGTTGGACCCACCATCTGGCGATTCGAGGAATTAGGTCACGTTTGGTCAAAGTGGACCTGAGAGCGTTGCAGTCAGTTAAGATTTTGAACGGGATTCCTACCAGATAGACTCTGAAGCGGCTGAGAGAAGCGATGACAGCGAGCGTCTCCAGCTCGTAGGAGTGAAATTTGCGCTCGTCTGTCGTAGTTTTCCGGCTGAAGTATGAAACTGGCTGCAGAGCTCCATTAGCATTACGTTGTAATAATATACCTGCGACGCCTTCCTTACTGGCGTCGGTGTGCAGCTCAGTTTCAGCGCGAGGATTATATAGCGCCAAGACTGGTCGATCCATAAGCTGGTTTTTTATACTTACAAATGCCTGCTGCTGCTCTGGACCCCAGGCCCAGTTTGAGTCCTTCTTTAGCAAATCCGTCAGCGGAGCCGTTGTAGCAGCATAACCTCTAATGAAGCGTCGGAAAAATCCAGACAACCCGAGAAATTGGCGCAACTCATGCTGGTTACTAGGGGTTGTAAATTTCGAGACAGCATCTGTTTTCCTGCAACCTGGGCGGATCCCGTTAGCACTTACTTCGAACCCCAGAAAATCAATGGTGTCCAAAAAGAAATTGCACTTACTTAACTTTAGTGTGAGGCCACCTTTTCTCAAGAGTTGCAATACTTCAGTTAGTCTTTGGATACCCTCCGAGAAGTCTTTAGATGGGATCAAAATGTCGTCCATGTAGACTATAGCGTATTTGACATGGGCCTCTTTGAGAATCTTATGGACTGTCCTTTGAAACACAGATGGAGCATTCACTAGCCCGAATGGCATGCGGGTATATTCAAACTGCCCATCTGGTGTTACAAAGGCAGTTTTATCGCGTGATCCTTCAGATACCGGGATCTGATAGTAGCCCGAGGCTAAATCTAACGAGGTGAACATTGTGTTGCCTGATAATAAGTCGAGCTGGTCTTCGACTCTAGGCAAGGGGTAATGTTCTTTTTTTGTTTTCCTATTTAGGGCACGGTAATCGACGCATAAGCGCTTCTCACCCGTCTTTTTTTGGACCAGTACAATTGGGCTGGCATAAGGGGAAGATGACTCCCTCACGATCCCATTGTCGACCATGTCTTGGATCATGTTTCTTACTAGCATCCGTTCAGTATGTGGCAGGCGATAGGGGCGATACACCACCGGTTCAGCATCTTCAAGCTCGATCACCATTTCAGTAATATTAGTGAACCCTAGGTCGCTGAGGCTATTCGAGAAACAATCGTTGTATTCGTCTAATACCTTTTGTAGTTGGGCGCGTTGGTCACTGGCCAGATTAGGGTTGCAATTTATTACCTTTTCCGCCGCATCATCAGAGATCGCTACACTGCAGGAGTTAAGCACTAGCCCTGAATCGGGTGTAGTCTTTATGAGTGCTCGGGTTAACAACGTACCTTTTTTTATTAGAAGACGATCTGAGGAGACGTTGTATACCAACAGAGTGCTGCGCTTATTAGAAATCTCATACGTACCAGGAAAGATATAGTATTCCTCGTCTACGGAGCCTCTCAATGATCCATTGACGAAAATACTGCAGTCCATCTGGGTATCTGCAGTGACTACTATAGGTTTCAATACGTTACCGGTAATCTCTGTATCTCTCTCCACTACCAGGTGTACCTTGTTCTGTGAGAGTCTCTGGACCAGTAATTCGGTTGGCGTTTTCGTGATTATGATATCAGGTTTTTCCGTGAACGAGTGCCCTAATAAAGTCGGGTGACTGAGAACATAGTCCTCCACTACGTACATATCAATATTTTCTTTGACACCCTGAACTTCTACATCGACTGTGGAAACGCCAACAGGACACGTTAAATTACCACCTATACCCTTTAAGAGTGGCAAACTATCTCGCAAATCAACTTTAAGACCTAAGTTCGTCGCGGTGCTCAGCCTTATTAGTGAGCATTGGCTCCCTAAGTCCACGTGACACTTTACAATCATTTCATTTATTTTTATATCAAGTATGTACTTATCAATGGCATCACCGTCAACAATCACATTAGAGACCTGTTTAGTAGTGTTATTTTTGTCAGTGGTCTGGGAACTCTCCTTACTGTTACCTTTATTTTTAAAACAGTTCGACGCCTGATGTCCTATTTTACTACATGTGGTACATGTCAGCAATGGCTTATCACACTTAAAGCTCGGATGGCCAACCTCGTTGCAATTGAAGCACCGTATATTAGCATTACTAGGTCCAGCCTTGCTGGTATCTCCAACACGATTAGACGCAAATGGGGTTTTACGCTCATTTGGCCTTCTTACGGCTGCATTGTTGCTGTCCCGAGGTTGGCCGACTTTTATAGTCCTAAAGTATTTAAGCACTTGTTCGGGTTCTTTGAATTGAGCCGCCTGAGCACTAACTCTAACAGTGCGATCTTCTATGCCATTGAGTATACAGTCTACTGCTTGCTTTTTAAAAATCTTACACCGATTGAGAAGGTTAACTTTGGCGTAATAGTAGTGCTCAAACGACTCGCCATATTTAACTTTTTTAGCTAACATTTCTATTAGTAGTTCAGCATAATCTTCTCGACAAGGGAATGATTCTATTAGCTTTTGTTTCCATTCAGTCCACGTGAATAATAAGCTGGATAAACCCTGATACCACGTTTTAGCAAGGCCACTCAACTTGGGTAACGAATAGTGAATTATTTCCCTATCCTCCCATCCATATATCTGCGCACACTCTTCTACCTTCGTTATCCAAGTGAGAATGGTCTGCTCCTTAGATGTCGGATCGAATTCAGGCACAACATTTGTATTAAAAGTTAATTTCGGCTTATCTGACCTCTTAAAACTATCAAGAATACTCAGAAACTTGTCTAATACAATATTAGTATCGGATTCCTTACTTTTTGCTCGTCGCCTTGACCTTTTAGCCGGTAGCACAGGTGATCCTTCCGATGACCTCGAACATGACCGCCGCATCCTCCTTTGCCGCCTTCGCTTCCTCCGCCTGTACTCCTCCTCCTCCTCGCTATCGTAGTCACTCGATCTTCGTCGCCGCGAGCGACTCCTCCTTTGTGTCCCATCCGAGTTAGTATGTACTTGTACCGTCCGCTCTGTCCTCGAGCCAGGTACATCTGCCATTCCTCGTCCATTATCCTTCCTAATTCCTTCCTCATAACCTCCGCCCTCAACCTCGGGCACTCCATGGCGTTGTCTATGTGTCAGTCCTTCCCCTCGACTGTGCACATATCCTCCGCCTCCATCATCATCCTCAGTCAATTCCTTTCCTTCCATGCGAGTGCTGGACCCTTTCCTCGGGCCAGTCCCGCTGCTCGTTCGATGGTTATCTGAAACTTCCCACTGACAGCTTAGAAACCCATAAAAATCAATCATCAAACAAAGTAGTTATCGATTAAATAAACGGTGCAGTATTACTAGCATTATGCTATATCTATGTAATATGTAGTGTTAGTACCGATAGCATAGATCAGGACTTCAAATGTAAATTTTCGTACTTTAGAAGCGTTTTCAGCAGGCTGAAAAGTGATTTCAGGTCGTTTTAGAGCTACCCCTTTCACATACTAGAAGATCGGAAATTTACCCAAATTTTTGTTGTTTTCAGGCGCCTGAAACATGTTTTCAGTCCGTTTCAGGCTACCCCGCACCAGATGGCGTAGTAATCTGAAAACTCGTTTTCAGGCGTTTTCAGGACCCCTTTCTGGTTTTTGAAATAATTTTTTTCAAAAGAATTAAAGAGCTATGCTGGGAATATTTGAGTCGTGTGTGAAAGAGATGGGTCATTCCTAAGAAGGCAGAATAGCAGTAGCAGTTGTCTACTTGCTACATGTCGTATACATTGAGACTGATTTTTCTGGGATAAACCGCTTATTCAAAAGTAAATGTTTTCTAGCTTATTCGAGAATGCTAGGATGATACAAGTGGGCAGTGAAATGAACTGTGCCTTTTCCTATCAAATATCTGCCCCATAAACAATAGTAAATACTTTCTTTGGTGTTAACTGTATAACTATACTAGCAATATCGACAAATAGGAAAAAAAAGATAAGGTAAAAAAAGAGAAACCTTGCTTCAATACTAAATAGTGATACCTAATGTAGGCATTGAACCGTTACTTTTTTTCCTCTACCCTATCATAATTGACGAATAATAAATGAGAAAAAGAAAAAAATATATATATAAATATATATATATCTTTGTACGTTCAAAGTGAGAAAATGCCATCTTAAATTAACAAGAGATATTTAAATTTAAACACAAGAAGAGAAAAGAATAGCATTAGACTTGTAAAAGAGCCCTTGAGGGCCTACTTGTAGAAATAAATTATTCCATGTAAGATATATTCCATCCATATCCTCCGTTTGTAATTTTAATAATTATATCAACGTTTTACTTACGTTTTCCGAGCTGTGGACGCAGTAAGGTCGTTAGTATTAACCTTATCGATCCCAATTTCTGACCTTTTGGGCGTGGTGGGTCGGAAATCAAACTGTAGATGCGATCACTTGTATTTTATAATTCTCTTTTTTAGTCACAGTTTTTACACAATCAAGACACTTCCTCACAAGTCACGGTCAGTTTCCAATCTGCCGGCAAAGCATAGTCAACACCATTATATACCTGCCAACCGTTCCCGCCAGTCCACCCCACCTGACAGCTGGCCGGGCAAGTCGCGCAACGGAAGGCGCGACTTGTGAAAATGGTCAATTGACTTTGCTTTTATTAATACAAGGAATATATATTAACTATTTAACCATATAAAGCTAACTATAACTTAATTATTGTATTAGTGAACCTTACAGAAAGTACATACATTTAAAAAGGGAGCAAAAAGGAAGATGTGTACTCAATGCTACAAAGAATTAAGGAAAACGCTGACGAGTAGAGAAGCTGATAAAAAAGTGAGAAGAGTTAATACCTACTGCCAAGAATGTGAACAATCAATGTGTTTAGAATGTTTCAATCAATCTCATTCGAATATGTAATTTTGGTTAGTTTTTAATAATTACAACTATCGATGTCGATGTTTTGTTTCATTATATTTCTCCTCCCTACCAAAACATCGACTTGAGAGCACCAGCCCTATCTCCATGATGCGGTACAAGTCAGTTTCGTATCGTTAATTAATTGTCCTATAATTCCTAAACCAAGGTCGATAGCCTGTAACGAAAATAGCTTTAGATTATTCAATTGTTTAACTTGCTGTTGTTATCAGTAAATCATCAAATTGTAAAAACAATGAAGATATATTTGCCAAATTTTAGACCTATAGTCACAAGCCAAAATTGTCTTGTACCGCATCAGAGATAAACTATGTTACAATTCAAAAATGGTATGTATAGCACTGGAATTAAATTATTAAATCGAGTTCCCGCATTCAACGTGTTAACGATGTATAGTTTTCAGATATTTCCTATACTTGTAGCATAAGACGGTATTACTTGCCAAAGTTCGTAATTCTAGGTTAACTGAAAGTACCAATGATATTTTATAAGTAGATAGGTTACAAGCACTCCAAAAGTGAAGCACTGAAACCACGATAAATGTATTGGTGCCCTTTTGTAGTGGGTAGTCACTCGCGGGTCGGTCAACGAAACGCACGACGATGTCAAGGGTGAATATTTACAAGATTCACAAAAAAAATGCCGTCGTGTGTGATCAGAAAGTGCACCAATCATAGCAAAAAGTGCAACAAAGCGCAAGGGATCACATATCACCTGTAAGTACGCTGAAATAATTTAATTTTATCATTTTTATTATTTTATTTTTCAAATACGACGCCATCTTACTACCATAGAGGTCATTTGAATGAAAGAGACAAACTTACGTCTTTGACAATGAGAGTGACAAGGATAGCCGAGCAGGCTCCGAGTCAATCCGAATCTAGCCGATGGGTTCACTCGGTTACGTTTAAAAATTAATCGCGCAAGTAACAAAAAGCTAGCTGTCTCTTTTTTTTGCATTATTGTAACTATGCCATCTCTTTTATGCAATCTGTTAATATGTGTGAGTATGTACACCGTACAGTGAGGTACCAATGTGTGCTGCTGCTTTCTTGGAAGCATATTTCTCAGCTGGCGAGTATGCGTATAACGAATCTTCTTATAAAATATCATTGGAAAGTACCCTTTGAATTTTGAGTTGACTAACTAAAATGTTTCAGTACATACCGATTATCCAGTTTCTTCTATAAATTTATCATTTATTAGCTTTCTGCGTTCAAGGGTTTCCTATAACATTAAAATTACACGTTATTTCGTAGAAACAGCATAATTAATTTCAAAGAAATTGCCGTATTTAATGTACGAAATTAATTACCTGACATTAGGTACTTAATCAATAATTAACGTTAAAGATTTCAAAGGGACTTTTTTAATATTAAAGGTTGTTATAGAAATCTACTTATATATACTTACTTATTTGTGGACCCTTTTTAACAGTTATGAGTACATTTTATGATATGTATTAAATGTCTCCGTGCAAATATAATATATATCATGATGTTATGTTCCACTGGCGTGGTGTATAATATTTCATTGGGCAAGCCAGTGCAGATTTGGCGTACATTTTCCTTAATGTACCTACAACAAGCTGCTCAAATGCCTGATATTAGGCTAGCCGGTAGGAATCGAGTTATTTTGACGCCATGCTACTGGTATGTTCTCACATTTAGGGCGGTAAAAGGTGTTTATAAATTAATATCTCAGATCGCTTGAATCAATCGAGAGCTAAATGCGAGGAAAAAAACATACGCTGTGTCACGACTCTTTACCAAACCCATGGTATGAGTACCAGAAAAGCTTTTCTTGTACCATCGCCAAAACAAAATATTATAGATCACTGGTTCTAGCAACTAACACAATTATTGAAGCACTCAAAGTAATGGCGCGACGAATTGTATTTATTTTTCATTTAACTAAGTGCCTAGGAAGGTTTCTGTTGGCAATAAAAAAATATAATTTCGCAACGTTCCGTTTTAATGTAGTTGTCATAAAACGAAGCGTACTTTTAACGGCTTTTTTTGCCTAAGTGTACGGTTGTGGTACGCAAATGTGTTTAAGTATTTAGGGTAAGCCTGGCCGGTGCTACCGGCATTTTAAATAAAAGAAACCTGAATATTCCGGAACGTTGTTTTTGAATATACAATTTCGATGTGGGAACAAGTTGTTTTTAGGGTTCCGTACCGAAAGGGTCCCGACGGAACCCTATTACTAATCCTTCGCTGTATATCTGTCTATCCGTCGGTCAGATGGCTCTATATTTTGAACTGTAATAGGCAGAGACTTGGAATTTTTACGGTATATGTATTTCTATAGCCAGTATAACGATAAATATAGAAGAAAAGGGGGTCCCCATACAAGAAACGTGTTTCTGTCGGTTGTCACAGGGCGTATCTTTTGAACCTCTTGAAATTTCCACAAAATAGGTAGGTAGATGCTTGATATATTCACAGAACGTGTGTATCTGGTGACACTATAAGTAACAAGAAATAATAAAAACAAAATAAAGTTAAAAGTAAAAGGTAACACAAGTAACGTGTTTTTTGGCGTCTTATTGCTCGATGGTGGTACGGAACCCTTCGTGTGCGAATCCAGCACTTGGCCGGTTGTTTTTTTCGTCTTTTACCTATAGTGTTACGGTAAATATCTACTTTGTATGTATTACTGTCAGGTAGGGAAAAGATTTTTATTTAATCATTCGACAAGAAGTAGGTACTTAGTCTGGACATGAAACGGCACCTTGTGGTGTGTGGCACTCTAAATATCAAATAAACTACATCATCATTATCATCATAACTTTCGTATATATCTAGAATAAGGACTAATTGTTAAATCTCGTTTACCTACTTCACTGTTTTCTTGTAGACGAAATTTCTTTGGTAGGTATGTAACGTAAATCCATTAATAAATTATCATCATCCTACTGGCATCTGTCCCGTCCGGGAACGGTCCACTTTCCTTATTTTCCTTTAGGTAATAAATATATGGATGATGTATACGGTGTTTACCGGGTGTCGTAGCGTAAATAAAACAATCACTTACAGTTTCTCAATGTAATGTCCCAGAAGACACACAAACATCCAAATCAGAAGGCACAGAAGAGTTAGGAAGCACAGGCACAACACAGTAGATAGTTTATAGGCAAGACAGTTTATAAGAAAGCAGGAAATAGAAAATACAAGCAGGATACTATGAAAACAATAACAAAAGCGTAAGCAGATAGCGAGGCAAATTAGCGTGCCTTCGGCGCAGTGTCAGAGATATGACTGGTTTGACCTCTGCGCGTGAGACGATGCGCGGGCGCATGCGCAGCCAGCGCAAACGCAGGAGACGCTGCACACTAGTGCGACCGGAGTACGATAAGACTTATCGATATATCGACATGTCGATAGACACCTGAATGTGAGGTCGCACGCTGATGTAGTTGAAATATAATATTGTGTATATATTAACGTGTAAATATATTGTAAATATTATTTAGTGTATATAATAAATATAATCATGTATATAAATTAAATATATCACGTATACTAGTTATTAAGTGTATAGTTTAGTGTTTAAGGATGAAAATATATATAAATATGGGAAATTAGGCCACACCACTCCCCTCCAGAGACCGTCAAGGGCGATAATAATCTGGAAACCTCACCTGGCGACCAGAACGGGTTATATAAGGTTGAGGAATAGGAGCAGTGGGAGCAGGAATTTCCATATCGGTGTCGACTGAAAGTATGAAAGCCGGTTTCAGCCGATCGATCGACACCGTCTTTTCCTTATTGTTGAGGAGGATTTTAAATACCTTGTCCCCACGTTCCAAGACCCTATGGGGCCCGGTGTATGCAGCCTGTAAGGAACCTCTCGATGCGTCTTCTCGAAGGAACACGAAATCGCAGGTTCTGAGCTCTTTAAAAACAAATACCTTGGGTTTACAATGGCGGGCTGCTGGGGCAGGCTTAAGTTTTTCGGCGAAGTTCCTGAGCCTTGCGGTAAATTCAGACATGTCTGTGGGACCACTCGTGGCTGGGTCGAAGAACTCACCGGGAAGCCTTAGGGGTTCTCCATAGACCAGCTCGGCTGAAGACGACTGCAAGTCCTCTTTGAAGGCAGTTCTTACACCAAGTAAGACTAAGGGAAGTGATTCCGTCCACTTCTCGTTCCCATGGCATACAATCGCCGCCTTCAGCTGCCGGTGAAACCTCTCGACGAGGCCGTTGCAGGCAGGGTGATAGGCTGTCGTCCTTTTGTGCTCGAATCCGGCTATTTTCGACAGACATTGAAACAACGCCGACTCGAATTGAGTACCACGATCCGTAGTGATGTGAGTCGGACAACCGAATCGAGCTATCCAGGAAGACAGCAAAGCCTTGGCAACGGTCTCTGCGGTGATATCAAGTATCGGTACTGCTTCTGGCCAGCGAGTGAACCTGTCCACGGCCGTTAAGCAGTACCGATAGCCGCACGAAAGTGGAAGGGGGCCCACTAGGTCTATGTGGACCTGCTTGAACCGTGCGTGTGGTAAGTTGAAGGTGCCAAGGGGGGCGGTCACGTGGCGATTGACCTTGGCCCTCTGGCACTGGATACATGCGCGTGTCCACTCCCTGCAGTCCTTTTGCACACCTGGCCATACGAACCTCTCGGCGACTAGTTTAGCCGAAGCGTTGGCACCAGGATGACTCAGAGAGTGTAGGCTTTCGAAAACTTGCCTGCGGAAGAACTTAGGTACATAAGGCCTGGATGTTGGAGTACTGACATCGCAGTACAGTGGTACGCGACTTCCAGGTACATGTAGTTTCCGCAGCTGCAATGATGAACCTTCAGCTAGGAGTTTCTGCAGCTCAGGGTCAGAAGCTTGACCTTCGGCAAGTGTCTCGAGACTTACGGGTGCTCCCAGTTCCTCAATACGCGACAAGGTATCGGCAACAACATTATCCTTGCCAGATATGTGGCGAATGTCGGTTGTGAACTGGGAGATAAAATCGAGGTGTCTATACTGCCTAGGCGAACAGTTGGTCTTTCGTTCGTGAAATGCGAAACTGATCGGCTTATGGTCAGTATAGACCACGAAGTGCCTGGCCTCGAGCATGTGCCGAAAGTACTTTATCGCCTCATAAATGGCGAGGAGCTCCCTGTCATAGGGCGAGTACTTCACCTGAGCAGGGGTAAGTTTTCGGGAGAAGAACGCTAGTGGCTCCCACGCTGTGTCCTTGAATTGCTGGAGGACTGCTCCGATGGCTTTATCTGAGGCATCAGTTACCACAGCAAGCTTTGCGGAGCAGTCGGGGTGAGCCAGCAAAGCAGCATTTGACAGGCTCTCCTTGCAGGCTTCAAAGGCAGCTAGAGTGTCCCCAGATAATGTGATGGGCTGCGTACCTTTTACTGAGCCCGTCAACAAGGCATGAAGAGGGGCTTGGGTCTGAGCTGCTTGAGGAAGAAATCTCCTGTAAAAATTGAGCATACCCAAGAAACCTCGCAGTTGACGGACATTTGTAGGAGGCGGGAAACTCTTTATGGCTTGCACCTTGGTGTCAAGTGGCCTGCAGCCGCTCTCGGAGATACGGTATCCTAAAAAAGTTACCTCCTTCTCTCCGAAGACGCACTTTGCTGTGTTGATTACCATGCCGTACTCCTTCAGCCTCCGAAAAACAGTCCTAAGATGTTCCTCATGCTCAGATTCGCTATGTGAGTATATGAGGAAATCATCTAGGTACGAGTACACAAAGTCCAGACCTCTGGTGATCTCGTCTACGAAGCGCTGGAACGATTGTCCAGCATTACGGAGGCCGAAGGTCATGTAGGGAAACTCGTATAACCCAAATGGCGTTGTGATCGCCGTCTTCGGAATATCTTCAGGGCTGACAGGTATCTGATTGTAAGCTTTTTCCAGATCCAATGTGCTAAATATTTTACAGCCTGCAACATTGTGAGTGAAGTCATGGATGTGCTTAATCGGATACCTGTCAGGCACTGTACGAGCGTTCAACTTACGGTAATCGCCGCAAGGACGCCAGCCGTTGTTTTTCTTCGGCGCCAGGTGAAGAGGTGAAGACCACGGACTTTCCGAAGGTCTAGCTGTCCCACAGGCCAGCATAGACTGGAATTCCTTCTGCGCGATCTTCAGTTTGTCCGGAGCTAAACGGCGAGGAGTTGAGGAAACTGGGGGGCCTGGGGTCGTCCTAATGTGATGTACAGTGTTGTGTGGTGTAGTGTGGTGTCTACCGGCTGGTCGAGTGATCTCGGCGAAGTCGTTGAGAATCTGATGGTACCGAGTCTCACCAGTCATAACTTTAACAGACGACACATTACAATTGGCTGACGTGGCAACAGCTGCAATTGACGTAAGATTGTCAATTATCCTTTTGTTACGACAATCGACAATGAGGTTGTAGTAGTTTAAAAAATCTACTCCTATTATTGGCTTTGTCACGTCAGCCACTACAAAACGCCAAACAAAAGTTCTACGTAAGCTAAAATCTAGATTTAGGTTTACATAGCCATATGTAGCAATATTTGAACCATTTGCAGCACACAAAAAATAGTCAGTTTTAGAACGACGTTCGTGAAGTGCAGACCGAGGGTAGACACAGAGGTCGCTACCGGTGTCGACCAGGAACTGGGTCTTCGAAGATCGGTCGGTTACGAACAGGCGGCCAGTTGAAGCTGTGGGGCAATCGTCCGCCGCCATTATCGACCGCCCCTGGAGTTTCCCGAAGTGAAGTCACATGGGCGGACGCATTTGGTGGCTTTGTCTCCGAACTTCCCATGGTACCAGCATAGCGGGTACTTCCTGTAATTGGAGTCGGAACGCTGCCTGGATGAGCTACGCCTGCTACGGGAGGATGGAGTACGTGATCTCGAGCTCCTCCCGGACGACGACGCCTTCAACTTCTGGAGGTCCTTCCGAAGCTCTGCAACTTCTCGCACTAGGTCGCTCAGCACGGAGCCAGGAACTGCGTTGCTCACAGCTGCAACTCTCGGCGACGACGACGCGAGATCGTTGGCTCTGTCCGCCAGATCTGCCAGGGATTCAAGTGACGCTGTGGCAGGTTGTCCAGCAAGCACCGTCTGGAGTCCATGTGGGAGACGATTAATCCACATCGTCCTCATAAACTCCTCTGTCACGCCGGCTCCTGCAAGATCCTGGAGGTGACGAAGGAACTCCGACGGCTTCCGGTCTCCAAGTTCCTCATGCATCATCAGTTGCTTCACCTTCTTCTCCTTGGAGTCGCTAAGCCTCTTAATCAACTCATGTTTCAGCTTCTCATACTTGTTCGCCGCTGGTGGATTAATAATTATGTCCTTCACTGCTCTCGAATGGTGGTTGTCGAGATGACCAATGACATAATTAAATTTTGTCACATCGCTCGTAATTCCCGCAATAGCGAATTGGCCTTCAACCTGTGCGAACCAAATATCAGGTTCTTCCGGCCAGAAAGGTGGCACTCGTACTCCGACCTTATACAACTCGGCCGGGTTTATCGACATGCCCCCATCACTAGCGCTTGCCTTTGTCTGTTGGCCGGCCGGGCGTTGCTCTTCTGTAGGCATGTTTTTCAAGGGGTCACCAGTATGGATGATGTATACGGTGTTTACCGGGTGTCGTAGCGTAAATAAAACAATCACTTACAGTTTCTCAATGTAATGTCCCAGAAGACACACAAACATCCAAATCAGAAGGCACAGAAGAGTTAGGAAGCACAGGCACAACACAGTAGATAGTTTATAGGCAAGACAGTTTATAAGAAAGCAGGAAATAGAAAATACAAGCAGGATACTATGAAAACAATAACAAAAGCGTAAGCAGATAGCGAGGCAAATTAGCGTGCCTTCGGCGCAGTGTCAGAGATATGACTGGTTTGACCTCTGCGCGTGAGACGATGCGCGGGCGCATGCGCAGCCAGCGCAAACGCAGGAGACGCTGCACACTAGTGCGACCGGAGTACGATAAGACTTATCGATATATCGACATGTCGATAGACACCTGAATGTGAGGTCGCACGCTGATGTAGTTGAAATATAATATTGTGTATATATTAACGTGTAAATATATTGTAAATATTATTTAGTGTATATAATAAATATAATCATGTATATAAATTAAATATATCACGTATACTAGTTATTAAGTGTATAGTTTAGTGTTTAAGGATGAAAATATATATAAATATGGGAAATTAGGCCACAAATATATTTACATTGTTAATGATAATAACTGTGCACGTAACAAAGTACTTGAAAAGTAAAAGTACCTCATCATAAATTAAAGAGATTCGTCGTTGTAGTTAATGGAGAGTACAGCTCTCTCCATCCGGACCTATCGAGAGCTGCCTCCCTGACTTCCCTGTACGAATGGCGGCTATCGTCTCTTTTATTTGTTTCGTGTAGCTTATCTTTGGTCTTCATCTTCCTCGCTTGCCTTCAATCCTTCCTTATAACAGCTTCAAGTTGAATAAGGTGACCAAAATCTATCAATAATCTATTCTCTATCATTTTTAACAAACTTCTGCTCTTCTTTACTTTTTATTAGTTAAATTATTATTTGCGACTTTTTCAGTCTAACTAATTACCTAAAAGTACTTGTAGTAAGTTTAATCAGGACCAAATTAAATATATTAGACAAACACAAAAACGACAGCCAACGTAAAATAAAGTGATTAAAATATTAAGGCACTGTTTGTTCGCTGTTCCCGTGATCTGGATTTTTGGGGATATGATCATTACGTCTAAATCGCAACTGGTACTAGCGGTAACAGGTCTAAAACGCTGATAGTCTAAAACGCATCTCGTCTAAACTGCAACTGGTCTAAGTAGCTACCAGTCTACGTCGCTATTGGTCTAAGTAGCATCTAGCCTAGCAGACAATTCGCAACTGGTCTAAAACGCATTTCGCCTAAAACACAACTGGTCTAATCCGCACCTAATCTAAAACGCAACTGGTCTAATAAGACATCTAGCCTAAGACGCACCTCGTTTAAAGCTGATTTGGTCTAAAACGCTCTTAGTTTAAAACCTTTCGTCGGTTTAGGACCACAATCAGAAATAACCACAGCTACAAATGACGACATCTATAAATGACTGCTCTACACAAGACCACTTCCCGAAATGACCACTTCTTGAAATTACCACTTTTACCACTGAGTGCCACAGACCCAATGGTTTTGGACCGGGTTTTTATAACACATTGAATGCCAACGGACACAAACCCAGAACATGAGTTCCAAGTCTGTGTCCAACGGCGCTTAACATGAGGTATCCGACCGTTAATAGTAGTACCTACATTACTGCAGATGCCTGGTTTTTTTGAAGCCTGACTAACTTGCAATCCTTATTGGACGTAGCAGAAGTCGAACTAGGTGGGGGCCATGATAACGTGACATATCGCTTAGTGACTGCAATACGGCCCCATCTCAAAAAAAAAATTATTTTTTTTATTTTTTTAACAATAATCTCAAAAAAAATTTTTTTTTCTCTCTAGGCCACGGCCACGTATTGCAGTCACTAGACGAATATAAGTTACTACTTAGGTTAGTCGAGTTCATGACTACTTCCTGCTTTAGAAAACAGTAAATGTTTAGTCAAATGACTTCTTAGACCAACTGCATTTTAGACGAGACACTACTTTGGTCAGTTGTGACTTAGACCTCTTACTACTTAGACCAGCTAAGACTTAGACCACGTGCTCTTAGGCCAGCTGTGTTTTAGACCACTTACTGCTTAGACCAATAGCGACGTAGACTGGTAACTACTTAGACCAGTTGCAGTTTAGACGAGATGCGTTTTAGACTATCAGCGTTTTAGACCTGTTACCGCTAGTACCAGTTGCGATTTAGACGTAATGATCATATCCCCATATTAAGACTCCTGATCCCACAGACAAACCTTCTATAAACCTTGTAAGTTCCTAATAAATAAATCAGAAACTTTACCCATGTGTCATTGCTTCGAACTTTGGTCAAAATAGAATGCGCATACGCTACTATTTCTTTCCGACAAAGTAGTAGGCAACCAAATGTAATCTGTACTGATATAAAACTAGTCGTATAAGTAACCTGCTATTTCATATCCGTAGTGCAGTAGTATATTTTATGTCTGGCTCCTTAGGGAAATTCCCTAAAGTTTTCTTTATGTCTCTTTTCAATAAATATGTTATGCTCAAGCTGTTTTATGCGGTTTTTGTGGACAGAAAAGGCATCTCAGTGAAGTAATAGAACAAATCACTCTTCAGCAATAAGGCCGTATGTTGTGTTCCCCAGCAATTTTATTGAATTACAATACAACAAACTTTTCAAAAGCGATTTATTTAGATATTATTTCTTATTTTTAAAACTGCCCAGTCCAGTTAGGCACTTGTTTGTAAAAATCTTTAATTCATAGTCGACGAAAAATAATTTGCACGGCTTAACTCCGAACGGGACAAAAGAGCGACCCATCTCGGTAATTCGTACATAGTTGTGAAATTCCTGTAGGCGTATGATGCTACGCTTTGTCGCGTGATTTGTGTGTGATTTAATTTTTTCTACGTTTTATAGTAATGTCCACTATTTGTCATATTCTGACAAATAGTGTAGTGTGTGAGAGTGACGGATGCTTTATCATTTATTTATCACGCGACAAAACGCAGCATCATAAGCCTACTGGACATTACTATAAAACGTAGAAAAAATTAAATCACAAGTTAACAGATATAAATAAGTGATTTAATTTACATACCCTCGTCATTTTTAGTTTTTTATCGGAACAATTTAATTAAATGCACTCAAAAGTTTATATTTCAAACTGACTTAGTAAGAAAAATTACGATAATCGGTATGAAATAAGTACCCACAACATTTTGATTAAAATTAATAATGCTGACCCGAAGGTCATTCATTGCCCGTAGCGCCAAAAGAAAATAATAGAATCAGACATGTAAAAGAGCCCTTGCAAAAATAAATTATTTGATTGAAACAGAAAAGATAGGTAATCCGGTCCAGGCGATAGCATTCATTGATGCAAATAATATGTTTTCAACTACCTATGCAAACACAGTTTCTCTTAGATTTGATTAAGTATATTACCCATATGTATAGATAGATAGATGAGTGGATGATAGAAAATCAGCTCTCAATTTCAGCGATATTGAGGCGACCTTCATTATTCATACTGTAATTGAATATCTTAACAAGCCAGTATATTTACGTTGCCAATGTCCAATTTATTCGAGAAATTGAATCTGCGTATCAAATTCAGAGTGACACATTGTTTAAGTACTTTTGAGATTTTCATCAATAACGTTGAGCAAACGTTGGAATTCCAAACGTGCATTATTTTAACAAATTTCACAATCAAATGGGGTTCTCTAATCGATTGCATTTTTTTTATCTATGTTAGGCTTAAAACTATGTTGTTTAGGAGCCCATTTGCAACATTGTTTTTGATAACTGAAAGTATATAATACTTCCAGATTGGTCCATGATAGATTGAAAGAACTATTCAAATATTTATAGGTAAATGTAGGTGATTTGAGTATTTTTATAGTATCTCGAGAATTTGCTGGTATCGTAGTAGATTCAGTATTAGACGTCGGTTATTTTCTTTTTAGATTTTCTTTTTAATTTAAAAGGTGACCAGCCAGTGATTGATTTCAACTAGATTGTTAACTTGCATGTTGGGCTTGCGAAGGTGTAAGAGATATGAAAATTTATGTTTAAAATCGAATATCCCGGGTGTCAACTATGGTGGTTTTATATGGTGCATGTAACTAGAGAAAGTAATAGCACGAGCTACTAGCGCGAATAGTATGCTCAAGTTTGACGCACAAGTTGCTCGCGTATGCTTGTGCACACGGTGCCTGTTACAAGGCCTGCATCCGCGATCCCGTGACTACATGTCGAATGTGGCCGAAGCTCCTCAGGAGCTCTCTGATAAGAGTGCGCGGATGGCTCGGGCTGGTTGTTTGTTTGATGTTTTTTTATACCGCTGTTTACATGATGAAGCTGCGCAAGTGCCCAAATATACGCGAGCTACTTGCACCGTATACAAGCACCGTTAACTTGTACGCCCAGTTATACCGTACCTGCGTTTTTATGAACCCTGGAAATATAAAAAACAGCAACATGCCCTTGGCATTCGAAATAACTCAACTGATGAAAGCCCAACGAATTCTGAATATTAAGTGTCGCGCTCGCCTGCAATCCCCGCTCTGGTAGCGGACCGAATTCTAATTTCTAACCTCGTTTGCAAATGTAAATACTCATTATAATAATTGCTACATATTTTGAGCTTATAATAGATTTTCTTTTCTTTTCAGGTAAGCTGAATCACTGATTTGTGAAGACTTAAGTGAGTAGACTACATAGATCGATATTTTTATGAGTTTTGTAACTGTGACGCTACATTTCTTATGGTTAAGGCTTATCTACTAATTGACAGCCCTAAAAACAAACGAGTGTTACGGTAATTTCTTTCTCGAATAGGGAGGTTGTGGAACGCTCTCATTCCCGAGGTTTTCCCGCTGAGCTATGACATGGGGATCTTGAACAATCAAGTATGTAAGGCGTTAAAGGTTGGCAACGCTTTAAGGGAAACAGGTCCTCTGGTGTTGCATATGTATATCCATGGGCGGGCGGTGATGCTAGTCTGCTCGTTTACCACTTTTAACATAAACAATGACAATCTTCGACGTGTATAGATAGTATCGGCTTATCATTATACTAGCCCATGCCACCCTGCGGGTATTATGCAAGAGGTGACTAAGTGATATACCGGAGGACGCCTGACATGTTCATATTGCACCGGTCCCCTTTTTTTTGACATGATTTTATTTGTCTGCATGTAATACTCTTCTCACATAATAATTAGTTTAGTGATACCATAGACTTTTCAGAAAAGGATTAAAGAAACCAAACCTATTCTAAGTAACATCGCCATTGCGACTTTAAGACGTTCACTGCTGAACATATGTCTCCCCCAAATAGCTATCGCATGCCTTCTACCTCCATCGACTTCCTGCGATCTTAACCACGTCATCAGACCATTTTGGGAGGGGTCGACCCACGCTGCGTCTTCTGGTTCGTAGTCTCAATTTGACTTTATGCCCCATCGGCCATCGGTTCTTGGAGCTATATGCCCATCCCATTGCTACTTTAATTTGCTAACTCTAACTGCTACATCGGTTACAATACAATACTATACAATTCTAATACAATACAATACAATGCTGATTCTTTGTGATGCTTAATAAAACATCCCTTTTACATTTCAACGCATAATTTTTTACCCGTTAATATAATATCCAAGTAACATTTTATTTTAACTTAACTTTTTTCGAAATATGTGGGCTATAAATATAAAAAAAATCTTTTTGGTAACGCAGTGGACACTACATTAGAAGCGGCACGGGGAAAACCCCAAAATATCGAAATAATTCATAATAAACAGAGGCCTGGTTGAGAAGTAACGTAAAACGGATGATAACGTAATATTACGAAACATCCTGCAATTTTTTTAAAAGTGTCTATAAAGTCTCATCTTCATTTTAGACACTAAAAAGAATTTTAGCCCACTTATCTAGTGATTTTAATTATGTATAAACTTTTACAGACTTCACTTACTAATCTTTGACCTAGCTATGAATTATTGACAAAGCGTGTAACATTTGACATTTGCAAATATAATCCACTACAGGAAGTACACATTTAATATGTAAATCCCTCCAACTATGAAAGCTGACAACAACAATGGAAGCTTTAACAAAGAGCTTTAAGCTCGAATAATTAATATTATATGCGCAGTACAAACAGACTTGTTAATTAATTGATGAAACGAACATACAGATGGGTTATTTTAAAGACAATATAAATACAAAATGTAATATCTACTCTTTATAAACTCAATATTCTGTCCTCATATAGTAATAGGCGGTATCTTGGTATTTGAGATACCGCCTTATCGTCTTATGAGGGCAGTATTGCTTACTCAACACTATGTTCGATTAAAGAAAATTTAACTTTGCTGTAAAATAAATAATTTACATATATGAGAAAGTGCAAGCCTACTATAACCCGAAAATGCATGTCATGCTACTCGAACCAATTTTTTTCCAAAGACTGTCTGACAATAGGCACCCAACCATTGATAAGCACCGTCTTGAATAAGCCCAGCAGGGAAAACCAAATACTCGTACATAGGTAAATATAAACATTACTAAAAGGAAGGTTCACATCCTTTACAAAGACACGGAATCGTAATAGTATGCTGTGTATACACTCAAGTTGTAAGAGCAAAGGGTAATTCACAAATCGTTGGCAGTTTTGTCCACAATATATCATTCGTGAACTCTTAAACAACAGTTCGTAATTAGAGGTCTTCCTGCTATGCTTTGTCAAAGTCGAAGTGACAAGTGAACCGACTTTTAAACCCCGATCACAAACTGTTATCAAACGTTTACGGTTGAAATCATACTCGTATTAGGAGCCAGAATGATGGCAAAATTCTTATTAACCTACAGCACTCAAGAGAGCCGTTGACATCGCCTTGATTCACCTTGGCAAACTCTCCAAGACCTTAGTCTTGGATGTGGGTTAACAATTAGGTAACTCCGAAAACTGCGAACACCGGCAAGTTTTCATGGCAGAAAGTTACAGGAATCTCTCAAACTATCGCTTCTCTAAACCTATACGCGTACTAACTTTTGCTTTTCCAGTTTCTATTACCGTATTAAGGCTCAGGTGAATTCTAAGCACGCCTAGTACCTTGTAGTAGAAGTGAAAGTACGGGTCGTTATAAGTTTGAGTAGAGTTTGAGTCTGGAGTACCGAGAACAGAGTACAATGGGGTAAGTGTTTGGTAATTTGAAGCAAGAGGAAGTTTGGTGAGCTAACTTATCGAGGAGTTGAGAGTAATCTTAATTTCTACGAACTAATTTAGTCGTTAGAGTGCTCCAAGTTTGTATCATTATATTTTTTTTCGGCTATTAATACAAAACTTACATATATATCAACATATCTGCTATCATTAAAGCCTTTTCACCGATTTTGCTTTATGAACACCCAAATACCGGCTTATGTCAGAAACATACGTATAACCCTTCGCCCAATTCCTGCCAACCTAAAACCTCTTATAGACACTCATTAATATCGGCTTAGCAGAACTCTAATCCGTGTCCGTCGCCTTAGCTACGAAACGGGTTACAGAGCCTTATGCCATGAAATAGATGATCTACCTATCTATGTATCTAAGTGCTCAGAGATATATATTTTTATTTTTTACTATATTGCAACGGAATAAGATAAATTAATGCATTCATATTTTTTAACTAATAGACACGCCAAGTATCACAATATTTTTACTATTATGAAATTACTAAATGAGAATTTCCGACTTATATATATTTTCTTCCACAATTTTAATCCTTTAGGGATTTAATTCCAAAAAATCATTTCTTAATAGACCTCTACGTTCACTAAAGAACATTCGTTTCAAATTTCATCCCGCTATGTGTAATGGTTCACGCTGTACAAAGATCGATACATTGTAAATGTGATTTTTTTTTATTAAACTTATAAGTAGACAATTTAAAAGAAAGTTAATACAAACCAGCCCATGGAATCACATTCACATATTCTTCTAGAATTGCTGGATTTTAACAACTCACCTACCGCATCTATAGTTTCACTATTTCAGAGCTTTTTAGAAAATCTAGGCGGCCATATTATTAATATATTACGCCACGAATTTAATTAAATTTAGTGGTGAAAGGTGAACGAGACCATTACAAGTAAAATAGGTATTAATTTAGTAAAATATTCCAGTGAAACACCGTCCAAATAAATTGCCACTCAAGCGGGGGCTAGAATTTAGCGCCACAATTTATTTGCGAGATACAAATGGCGCAATCAAGCCTGCTTTTTTGTTTTTATTCCAGCACTTTTATTAAATTTAGTTACAAACCTGAGAACTTTTAGGGTTGTTTTTTTGTTGAGTGTTGCGACATCATTTGGGCTGAATCTACGTACACCTTATTCTTATTTTATTCTTATATGTACTAGCTTTCTGTCGCGATTACGTCTGCGCAGAGTAAGAGTTGTACTTATATCTCTTGCTTGAGAAATGATTGATTCTGCATAGACATCCCCCTTTTTACCCCCTTAAGACTATCCTATGTCCTTGCTAGGGTCCCAAACGATCTCTATACCAAATTTCATATAATTCGGTACAGCGGTTTAAGCGTGAAAGGGTAACATACAGACAGAGTTACGTACGCAGTTATAAAGTTAAGTTTGGATTGGATTGTTTCATGTTCATTGCAGTAAATTGTAACGCTTTTTATCAAACCTCGATATAGTTAAAAATAGCTGTGATTTCTATAATCTCAAGATTTGTACAAGTAATGCGCAAAAATTTATTCACTCTTGGCCAAACCTACGAGTTTGATTTTATGTTCAATTACTGTGCCACTGCTGCTTTAGTCTTTTTTGTAAATTTAAGGGTGTGTGCAACTTCACGTATTGAAAGTTCGCGTTCATTTAAATATTTGCGACTTTCCAGGTGACGGTAAAAAATGCAAATGCCACATTTCTAAAGACGTTGCAGCTGCGGTTTTCTATAACTTCTGCATCCTGTTTGAATGAGCCTCTTTAAATTTAAGCAACAAGGCACTGCAGCCGACCGTGGACATTTTTACATGATTCATTTTTACCTTTTAATCTCTTCATGCGTAAAGGCTTTTGACTGATGACTGATCCATTAAAGACATTGTATCTCATAGTAATTTGCAATAAAGATGATAGTGTGACAAATGAGCTCGTGTGGCGTGCGTTTTTGAAAATTATCCAAATACAATAATGACAAATGATTTATCCAAGATGAAACACGAGGGTTATATTCGTATAATTCTCTAGTATAGCAGAAAAGGTTTTTTTTTGTTGATAACAATATCGGACAAAAAATAGTACATATTTTTAGAGGCCGGAAAGTAAGCAATAGATGGTGGACGAGTGAGTTTGAGGGCCGGCCGACCCGAAGGGGAGGCCCTCAAAGAGTACGAGTCCATCTACTGCACTTTAGGCCGAGACCTAACATAGTGCTTTTCACGCTTACTGAGAGGAAATAATAATAATATCATACCAGAAATAAAATAATTCAAAAGACAATTTTGTATTTTTCGACAATATCCCTACCGTGGACAATTCTTCAACACCGAATAGCAAACTTCTATGTATTATTTTATCCATACAAATACTGTAAGCCCTGTTACATTAGAAAATAACACAATATTAAAAAGTAATAAATTATTCCGGCATTTTCCTAATGATATTTGCATTCCAGAATATTCGAGCATAATAATTGAACGCAGACAACAACAAAAGTGACACTTGTTTTATTTTTTAATTTTGCCAATAATTACCTATACCTACCTATACGCGTGACGTGCGGCGCAGCTCTGATTTGTCTATTATAGTGTTGCCGAGGCATACGGCGTGCTCTGATTGGTCAACTTGCTGTTGTAAACTGACCAACAATGTTGTTTCTGTCATGTCTGATTACATTGTTGGCTTATCTCATACACTGTCCAAGAACCGTTTCGCGGCCTGAATTCTGATCATCTATTGCTAGCTTTCCGAGCAGTAGCGTGAAAAAATCCTTTTCTATTGAATATTTAACTAGTGCGAAAGCGATAGGCCGAGCTCTGTTGTGCGACAAACGAAGTTGCGGCCAATTGTTTCCTAACAGATTACCTATTTGATTATTCGAGCGTTTTATCTTAATTTCATACAGAAAAAAATATCAGTCTATCTCCGACTTACCCGCGGATATTAAACCACTATAAAACAAAATAAGTCAGTCATACATGGAATCATCAAGGAATACATTTGTTAGGTTTAGGTTATTACATAATTCAATGCCAGCGACTTTGCTTGTCGTGCGACATATTGTTACGCATTCCTAATGTTGTAAATGAGAAAGTTTGTGAATTGAATGCATTTTGGTATACAGGTATACCTCGGTATACGACTATACCGAGTGCTGAATTGAATTGAAACATGTCGGTAAGAAAATCTCTGGTGATGCTGGGCATCTATTTACGAATTTAAAGGGGCTTTGTTTTATTCTATCTTTTAGCATTTAATAATTAACTGTGTTGTTATTTCTACGTAAAAGCCACCATATCCATTAATGTGACTAATACGGATAAAGCCGCGGGTAAATGCTAGTGGACAGTAATTGCGTTGCGCTACACGCTAGACTACGATTACCGTCTAACCACTTTAATTTCCAGCGTGTAAGCGCAAATATTTGTCCTAACGGATCGCAGTTCGTAAATTGCCACACGTGGCGCCGACAGGTTCAGCATCGCGCGTCATTGCGCTTGTTAGCGGCGCTGCGAAAATAGATGAAAGTAGGTACCTACGTCGATCTATTTATCAATGAATAGTTTACATAGCGTTACTAGTAAATAATTTATTTGGTGTTGGTATTGAGTAAATGTAATTTTATTGAGAAGAAAAGTAAACCACGTTTTATTAAACTTATATGTGTATTTATATAAGTTTGCAGAAGAAATGGCAGAATTTATGCCAAGCGATATTCTTCACCTGTCAATAATAGGGCCAAACAGAAACGTATAACGGATATATATAGGTGTAGATAGAAAATATCATGATATGTATAGGATGATTCCGTAATTGTCCGACGATTAAAGCTGTATTGCTTTGGATTAGTCAAAAAGTCTGTTAATAGGTGTGTATTATCCCAAATGCGTAAACAGGCAGGGTACTTATATTTTTGAAGAATAACCTAGAACAAGTACGTATAATTTATGCAACATTATGAATTAGTCACTCTACGAGAGTTTCTAGCCTGAAACTACGCAGTGTTTGATTAAATGTAGCCAAACATGCGGTTCGAGTGCTCTCACCAAATTAGTCGCAACGTTTGAGCCCCGCGCAAATGTTTGATCAAGGCTAACCGAGTGCAATTAGGATTCATCTCGAATTAAACACAACCGGGTTTATATAGCAACCTCTAACAAGTGATGAAAGCTATTTAAATGGACGTAGTAATGCACCTACCATATATAATAGTATTTTATGCAACAGTTGTATAAGTGGGTTCAAAAAATGCGAATTGCGTGAGTTGCGATACGAGCCGCGAATGCGGCAAGTATCGCAAATAGAGACTCAATTAGCGTTTTTTGACTTAATTATACAACGTTGCATACAATACTTTTTCTACGACGAGGTTTTAAATTATAAAATACAAAATTAATCATAACCTGGAAACAAGGCAAATATGACGTTTAACTGACAGTATGTGTCTATGGTAAACTTTTTTTTTTTATTTAAAATAAACTTAAATTAAAAATACTTTTTATATGTTGGCATCAATGAATTTACTTCGGAAAGTTTTGTTTTTCTTAAAAACCGTAGGAATTTAATTGTTTGTTAAGTTGGTAGTTGTGCATTTTTACCGTAAAGTTAAAATTGAGCGCTTAATTCTTGACCAAAGTTTAACCTAGATTTAGAAGTCTGTGGCTGCTAGCAATAACGTAAAGTGACTATAACGACACTAGTGCTGTTATGGGGAATAGAGTATAGACTTGTCTGAACTCATATTATGTATGTTCTTATATTAGTGTTCGTGACCAAGTAAAAGACAGATAACAGTACAGGAGTAGAAAATAGTAGATTGTGTCACAAGGGAGCAAAATGATGTATTTACGGCGAGGGCGTACATTGAATCCTGAACGAAGCGAAGGATTCTACAATTGAATCCCGAGCGTAGCGAGGGATTCTAAAGTAGAATCCGGAGCGTAGTGAGGGATTCAAGTGTTAACGCCCGTGGTGTAAATAATTTTGCTACCTTGTGACACATACTGCTTTTCACACCGACTATGAGGAAAATTTAAATACAAACGCTACCTACCAAAATAACGAAAACGAAATATATAGTTAGTCAAAGAGCATCACACATTTTTAATAAAATGAAATGTGAAATTGTTAAATTTACAGTTCCTTATTATTTATAAAACGTTTATTACTTTTTACGGACGGGACGAATTTACCACTTCCATATTATATTTATGGCCCTCGCCTGCGGCTCGGACCCCAAAAACCTGTGGTCTGGGCCATTCCTTATTATCGACTTTATGTAGAGTCGATATGTAGAGTCAATGTAGAGTCGATAATGTAGAGTCGATATGGAGAGTCGATATGTAGAGTCGATATGTAGAGTTGATATGTAGAGTCGATATGTAGAGCAATAATGTAGAGTCGATATGGAGAGTCGATATGTCGAGTCGATATGTAGAGTGGATATGTAGAGTCGATATGTAGAATCGATATGTAGAGTCGATATGTAGAGTCAATAATGTAGAGTCGATAATGTAGAGTCGATATGGAGAGTCGATATGTAGAGTCGATATGTAGAGTTGATATTTAGAGTCGATATGTAGAGTCAATAATGTAGAGTCGATAATGTAGAGTCGATATGGAGAGTCGATATGTAGAGTCGATATGTAGAGTTGATATGTAGAGTCGATATGTAGAATCGATACGTAGAGTCAATAATGTAGAATCGATATGTAGAGTTGATATGTAGAGTCAATATGTAGAGTCTATAATGTATGGTATGGCAATGGCATATTCTAAGCAGGTTCAAACTAAAAATACCCTGTAGGTAGTCCTTGAACAGAAAAGTATCACTTTGATCCCTCTTATGAGGGATCAAAATACTTTTTTCTGAATAGGAGGTGTGAAATAGTACATTACACAACTAGGGTGGTAATACAAAGAAAGGCCGAGATCGCAGAAGTTTGCGGCCCGAGCTGTAAGCGAGGGACGTAAATATGCGATCGAGGGCTTTCTTTATTACCTCCCGTGTTGTGTACATCATTTTATGTCTATACTTGGCGAGAAAGCGGCTTTTGCCCACTTTATGGCTAGGTGTGGCATAAATATCATACCTACAGCTTATGGCATAATACTATCAGCGAATGATTAGTCTTGAAAAGATTTAAACTGGTTCGACTTTGGACGGTAGGTATATTTGTACCTGGCCATAAAGTGGCTTTTTCCGCACGCTGCGCTCTCTGGCCAAGTGTAGACATAAAATGATGTACACAACACGGGAGGTAATGAAGAAAGCCCTCGATCGCATTTGTACGTCCCTCGCTTGCAGCTCGGGCCGCAAACATCTGCGATCTCGGGCTTTCTTTGTATTACCACCCTAGTTGTGTAATGTACTATTAAGAACCGGACATTGAGGTCATTAGGTGTAACGTAGTATGCTTAAATTAAAGCAGAAAGAAGTTTGACTTTGTTCAACAATTATTCATTTGTGCATGTTCAGTCATGTTTCACACATTAACTAATGACTTAAATAATTCATGTCTTTAATGATCATCGTTCATTCATTATATACCTACGTAGGAAATTATATCCTGGTTCATTTATATTTCCACATAAAGGAAATGGATTGGACTTGAAAGTCGAATTAGTTTGTTCCGTTCATAAGTGAAATATGTAAAATTTAATAAAAATACTATACCTATTTTACTTTATATAAGCGTTTTGCAAAAAAGCCTAACTTAAAAAAAATATATATGAACGTACGTAATTAAAAATACTAACCAAGTTACGGATTTACGAAAAGATAAAAGCGTATTAAACTCTTCATTAGTTTGACAAGTTTAATTTCGTTTCAGATAAGTACTCTGAAATGTAAAACAGTCCTCGGAACAATTGAAGGGGCGTTTGCAAAAACAACATAACTAACTAAACTGGTTGACACCTACTGTCATTCGAAATGTATCTCTATGAGTATCAACCAGTCTAGTCAGTTAGGTTGTTTTGGTAAATACCCCTTCAATTGTGTTAATTTCAGAGATTAACTAAGAAACAAACTTTTAAGTTTCAAGCTTGTTTAGTCTAACAAAAGCTGGTTTTGGTTATACTATGGGGTCTGGAATTATTTATTAGACGAGCAGGCAAATAGACAAAGTACCTACTTATAAGGGTGACTATATGTCGCCAGCGGCATTAATATATAATGAAACGGGGCATGAAAAATATGAGACACCACTATATTTCTAAAGCAATAAGGTCATATCAGATATTTATGCGTATTCCCGTTGTGTTTTTGCAGGTCACAGCTTAATTTTAATTTAAATATATTACTTATATTTCAATATCCCGTTGTACTCTCTCAGAGCGCAACATCTGAGCCTAAAATAGTAACTACATTGTGTATCTAGAGCGGTAAGGAAGGAATTACAAACTAGTGTTTGTTAGAAGCCCAAGGAGAAGCCGAGGGCTTTAATAACATGAGTTTGTAATTCCTTTACCGCCTGTGGCACACACAATGTTTTTCATCACACTTGTGAGGAAATTTAAATAAATAACCTTACTAATCCACCCAGTATGGAAGAAAATTTTAAAACAGAAAGTGACATATATCCATAGATAATGCCAATGTCAAGTCACGTTCGGAAACCATAGCGGTCCAGACCTAAAACGGCAATTTTTAGTTGATTTTATATTTGCAAAATACAGAAATACACAATTTAAACATTTAAATAATGTTACCGAAATATGTATTTGCACGTATTTGCAATAACAGTTCTCCTTAAATAAATACTGATAAAAGTTAAAAAAGTAAGTTGGCGTTTCCTTTGAACATGACAAATAAGAGTAAAACAGAACCAGCGTATTCAAATAAAAAAAAAACCGTTACGCCCTGGGGCGTAATAGGTAATTTACGGCCCGCAGAACCTACGTGTAAAAACACCATTTTCGAGCAAGTGTGATGAAAAAGTATATTTTGTTGTCCGTGCCAAATGTCCATTGTCCGTTCTTAGTTAATTTATATTTTTCTTAAGAAACTACGGGCCCTCTTAGTCTCCACACTGAAACACAATGACAGTGATTGAGAATAGAAATAAGTAAGAGGGTGGTAAGCACCTTCCCTTCTCAGTCGGCACTCTTTTACAGAATAGTCGTGGTTATGGGTTGTTCGCACTGGCTGTAGTCGCTGCTTTCACGATGTTTCTTCATCTCTCTCTGTTAGCGGCATTCTGGGAATTTTCTGACACAGGATACTGCGTGAGAGATTCCACAAGGTCTAGCCATCTTGTTGGAGATGGTCCACGTGGCCGCTTTCCTTCCGCTCGACCCAACGACCAGACGTTCCATCGAATGAACTTTCCGAGTGATGTGTCCGAAAAACTTTAGGATTCATAGTTGGACAATCGACGATAGCCTGTACCTATTTGATTCCTTAGGCTCCTATTCCTCCAGAGTATAGGTAGAGAAGAAGAATAACGTATCACAAAGTCAAATACATAAGTAGGTATAATAGGAAGTATCGTTAAGCCAAGCGCAGCTGCAAAAATAACAGGTGCCGATGTTGACTTTGAGTTACTCGATATTCTTAGTGGTTCCTACCCGTCTGTGTACCTTTTATTTCTCGAATATCGTCCGATTTAAAAGAATTGTGGTAAAAGGGTAAAGCAACAACCTTGTAGATATAGATGTCGGAGGCCGATCGTAGAATTCGCCAAATCATGAAATTCTTGGCAGCAGGCAAGCAGCAGGAAAGGCAGTAATATAGTATATGTATATAGGGTGTGCCTAAAACCAACGTCAATACAAAAAGGACTACTAGACCAACTCATAAGACGTCAGATTAAGTAAATTTGACTTTAGTAAAGCACTTAGAAAACGTAATTACAAGGTATGCGTTACACAGTTTGGATTTTTGATAAATATGAGGTACTCTATTGAGCAATAGAATTAATACAATAGTAGTCTGTGAAATTATGGAACAAATTGCCACCGTCTTTCAGGCAGTGTCGGTCTGTAGCCTCGCTTAAGGGAAAACTCAAAAAGTTGTGGTTGCCCTCTGACTAAATACTTGACACGTTTTTAGTTGTTTTTACAGGTTCTGTATATTTTAATGTATTTATTCATGTTTATAATCATATATATGTATTTATATATGTATAAAGTATATGTAGTCATATTATCTATTTACACATAAATACCTCTATAATAATCTCTTGTACATGATCCTGTTCTGTTTGTCTACCACCTCTCTTGTCTCATCACTCAACTGCTCAAAGGTTAACTGGAAGAGATCCCTTAAAGGGATAAATTCGCCTTTGTACACATACCTTTATTTTGTAATCCTGTGCTTTGTATTATTTTGTGCAATAAAGAGTTTACATACATACATACATACCACAGTAGATCTTTTTGTAAAACAATATCGTTGTCTCAAAAATTATTACAGTACTTAGGTAGTAAATATACCATTTTAGAAAATAAATAAATACGGAATTTTTTTACGTCATGTGCTAAATTACGTTAGTATATTTTCTTTTCACCACAAGCAAAAAAACAGATTCGAAAATACTTGAATTTTCAGTAATGACACTTAAAATGCCGAGTCAGTGTAACTCAGCAAAAGTTTTACAAAAACGTCAATAACTCGGAAACTAAGAGATTTTGACTAAAGTTAAATTGGCATAATCTGGTGGCTTACAGTGGCGCAGCGTAAAAGATATCCTTGGAGATGGACAAGCCGGTGCAGATTTGGCGTACATTTTCCTTAAGAGCTGTAGAATACGAATAAGGTGCTCAAATGCCTGATATTAGGCAAGCCGGTAGGAATCGAGTTCTTTGGACGCCATGCTACTGATGTCTTATCAGTTGGCCTAAGAGCCCTTTTCGTATTGACGTTGGTTTTAGGGATACCCTGTATATGTTTAATGTGCAACCTCTATATGGAAGTTTATGTAGCCTGCTCCGCAACTCAAAGATTATAGCTGAAGCTCACCTAGCAAACGGAACTTATTTTTATTCCGATATTTTAATAGAGTATCATATTATTTGAGGCGGAGAAAAATCAAAGATCATAAAAATCGGTCCACCCGTTCTTGAGTTATAAATAATGTAGCTAACTAACCCGACTTTGTTTTATATATACAGATAAATGCTCTTAGCGAGAAAACTCTTCTGTCATTACTTTTACATTTATTGGGTCGGAAACACTGAAAACGATGTAAAATGTAGAAAGTCGGAAATATTTTCCTTATCATAATAGTACATTGTGCACCGAGGGCAGTAAGAAGGGGATTACTAACGAGAGTCTATTAGGGGCCCGACGCCGTAGGCGGAGGGCTTTTAATGACTCGAGTTTGTAATCCCCTTACTGCCCGTGATACACACAATGTTTTTCATCGCATTTGCGAGGAAAAAAAAATAAAACATAAAAATGAAATAAACTAAACGAACCCGCTAAGAGACAACTTCAACTGTCAACTTTTTCACTATAGTCTTCCACAGATAATGCTAAGAACTGCGTTTAGTTTTTAAACTTGACAGGCAATGTCGCCAGATTGTACCGATTTTCAAAATAAAATTTTAAACTAAATTAATTTAATTGCATTAAAATAATTGCAAAAACTACTGAATAGTAAAATATACCATATAAGTTTTATATACACTAAAATTGGTTTTGTAGCCAAGTTTTGAAGATGTGAAATAAGCCTTGGCTGATTTGAAACCTCCTTAGTCTGAAATGACGTACTATATTTTAAAACTAAACTCATAACTCCCTCGGGAGTTATAGATTTTCATACAGTTTTTCCTCCCGTGGGAGTTATAGATTTTTATAACCCACGGGAGGTAAATCGGCTCGAGCTGGTCTATAAGCCCGCGTGTTATAACACCCTTTACGAGCAAGTGTGATGAAAATATATTATCATCATCAGAGAGGATTATGAAATAAAAATGATTTAGTTGAATTTATGTGACAAATTCTGTAACAAAATTAATATCGTTTAATACCTTAATATCATAAAATAATTGCAAGCGTATTATATCTGCTCCGTTATATTAATGATATTCTCTTTGAAATAAATTTTACATAACATATCCTGCGCACGTATGATTTAAATTCATGTAGAATTTCTTGGCAAATATTGTCTAACTTTCTTGTACAAATTTTAGTTTCAATGAATATGCATTATTAAATGTTAATTTATTACAGAATTCATGCCATGCTGTAGAAATTGAAGTTTCATTTGTTTTATGTTGCTACCTACCATTTACTCGTTTATCGTAAGTTAGGTATCCATATATATATGACGAGGAAGGCCTACAACCATACCTTTGGGTTCCAGTTCACCTTTGGCCACCCTAGTGGTATGGTCCAATAATCATCCAATAATCCAGTATCCGCACCAGTTTAAGTACTGGTGTATTGCTCTTCGTGCCTTTCTTTACACAATCTAAATGTCGCGTTGATAATAAACGAAGTTACACGATAAATTCGCAGAAATAGGCTCAATCGCTTATATTTCCCAAGAAGACTGACAATCCATCGGTCAACGTCATATTTCCTCCTTTTAATCTAAACTGTCTGCATTACTCAAAAAGGATCTAATACTAAATGGTCAGTCATAACTAGCGCCCTCTCTGCGACTTTATCCAAGCCATAATCAGATATTTTTGGCTAAAGTAACGTTGTTATTTTATCACGATACGACATATATATTCATTTCTATTTAGAATATCCTATCGTGTAAGTGTGTGGGATATGTAAGGTGATTCGAGTCGGTCAGTTTTCCATACAAACCACCCTTGGTTCATCAATTATGGTTGAAATGTTTTATTTTATACCTAGCTTGAAACATTGTATTCGGGCGATATGACATGACTCTAAAAAGCTAAAAATATATATAATTTTAACAAAAAACGCATAGTTTCAAATGATGCTGATAGATGGCGCTGACCTTAAACAGCTATTGAACGTTAACTCTGGTTTTTTGAGACTTCTCGTGCCATTTCGCGCAGACAAAATGTATCAAGCTATAAATTAAAGCTTACTTTTAACATAATTGATGCTGTGGAAGCAAATAGCCTCTTTATGTTTGTATAGAAAACTGACCGACCCGAATCACCTTAAGTTAAAATGATCGATCACTATACGTGATTGAAAGGGTTTTCTAAGCAAGTCAAATCTTCTTACCTATGTACCTATATTATAAATGCAAAAGAGTGTGTACACACCTAAAACACGTTTTTTCCTAGATTTTTGTATTTGAGGTCGTGTCTTAAAATAATAGTACATTTTTACGCCGACTCATTTTGTAAAACTACGTGAGAATGGGGCATAAAAACAAAAGCAAGCCGTGCATAATGAAAAAGCCTGCCTAGTCGGCCCTGCATAATCAAAAGAAACAAAAGTCGTATCTTAAGAAAAAAATCATGCTGGTTACGTCTTTTTGGCGTTGAGGGTTATAGTCTAGACTCGTCTAGGCTATTCGGTAACAGAATGTAACATGTGAGGCATTACGCCAGCAAAAATAATCATATAAAGTGCCAGGTACGGCATATTGGATTGAAATTCCAAGGGAATTTATATACGTATCAAAATATACCATTATAAGGATGATAAAATGTTGATTCGGGCAATTACTTACGATATAAAAAAAATCCTGAAATACTACTTTTTTGTTACTTATGGTGTTTTCACTCTCACCGGCGAAATTACGAGCAACGGCGGAATGAGCATTGAAAATGCGACAATTTATTCAAAATTAAGATAAGACTGCAATGTTGCAGCAAAATGGTTGGCTTTGGAACGTAGTCACAATTAACGTCAGTTTTCATCCATTCATTCTGCATATCTCGCATTGTAAGGTATAATGATGCCAGTATTTCATGGATGTAATGGGTTTTATTTTATCAAACTGTTTAATGATGCAATAATAGTTCATTACACAACTGGTAAAACAAAGAAAGGCCGAGATCGTAGATGCTTGCGGCCCGAGCTGCAAGCGAGGGACGTAAATATGTGTTGTGTACATCATTTTATGTCTACACTTGGCCAGAAAGCGGCTTTTTCCGTACGCATAGCGTGCGGTAAAAGTCACTTTATGGCCAGGTGTTGCATAAATAACCTTACTAATCCACCCAGTATGAGAAGAAAATTTTAAAACAGAAAGTGACATATATCCTGCATAGATAATGCGAATGTCAAATCACGTTCGGAAACCATAGCGGTAAAGACCTAAAACGGCCATTTTAGATGATTTTATATTTGCAAAATACTGAAATACACTATTTAAACATTTAAGTAATATTACCGAAATATTTGTTAACATGTATTTGAAATAACAATTCTCTTTCAATAAATATTTCAGTGATAAAAGTAAGTTCATAGTAATCAGTCCGGTAGCTTTTGCGTGATGCGCAAACAAACTAACAGACAAAGCAAAAAATAAACAAAAAAGTAAGTTTCAGTACTTTGAACATGACAAATGAGAGTGAAACAGAAGCGTATACAAATTAAAAAAAACCATTACGCCCTAGGGCGTAATAGCTCATTTACGGCCCACAGAACCTACGTGTAACAACACCATTTTAAAAACATATCGCAGTTCGTGCAACATCATCGGCTTGACACTAGAGGTCGTCAGGGTGCACTGTGCAAAGGTTGTATCAGCTAAAAGCCTTTCGCTGTATTCTTATTGCCAGTCCCGACAACGGGATATTGCCTTGTGCTTTTACGCTTGCTTGTTTTATATTTTTATGAGTTACCTACGTTTTACTTTTTGGAGATTAAAGTTTACGGCGTTGATCCCATGCAGGCACGTACAGACAAAATTTTGCCCAAGTAATAGAAAAATAGAGTCAATATAAAACTAATGTCATATTGACGTTTGAGATTAACATTTTTCTGCATATAATTTTGCTAATTAATGTTTGACGAATAAATAAAAAATACTGAGGTACACTATAAGAAATCCGTCTCAGTCCCGTTTCTACCAAATCTACCAATCAACTTTTCATTTCATATTTAGTTTAATTTAATTGACCGTAGTTTAACCTCTTCGCGTAAGCATCATCAATCTTACTCAATTAGCCAAGCTAAGTGTCCACGCAATTTTTCTTAGTAAATTTGTAAATGTGATATTTTGAAAAATATAATTAATTTATACAGATGTACGTGTTTCTTGCTTATAAAATGGTAAATGGTGAAAAGTAGGATATCCCTTAGAATAATATACGAGGAAAACCGGTGGTAAAAGCTAAATAACACAAATGGTTATTCTACCTATAATATATTCAAAGTCCGTGAAGATAGATTGAACAATATACGCAGTGCTACAACTTCGAGCTACGCGCTACGCCGTCTGCGAGGCTACGATAGCGCTACAAGAGCTCTACGAGAATAATCTTTCGATTATATTAGAGAAATGGATGCAATCTTCTCCGAAGCTCGCAAACGCTCTTTTTCAATTTAGAGAAAATAAGACTGTCGCAGCTTTCTGCTGTGGAAGTGATATTAAAGAACTTATCTTACAACTTTAGATAGGACGTCAACTGCAACATATTGCTTACAAAGAATATAAATTACTTGCTTTTCCCCCGGGTTATACCTATTCTTCAGAAACCAATCAAACTTTAAAGGCTCAATTAATTGTCAAACTGTCATATCAAACCGTAAACCGTTACATTGATTTGCGGGTCGACTTTGATAACAACTTCCATCCGCTACAAAAGTGATTGTCTTAACGAGTTGGAAAAGGCCTTCGTAATTATTTTTTCAGTATTGGCAACACTGGTAGTTGCTTCACCACATAGTGATCGGATGCGCGTGTAATAATATTATTTCGTCTAGAAAAAAGTAATTAATGATAAGTACGCTTTTCTTCGTGATTTTTATAGCTGAAAAACTTTGACCTTTTGTACCTGTGTCAATAATAATGACATATAATGCTTATGGTTCTTACGTTAATCAGTGTTTATTCGTGAGTTTGAGATTGAAAAAAAAATACCCCAGCTTGACAACCTACAATTGCGTATGTTGCCGGGGAATTCGTGGGTCGGGGTGTCTTTGATCCTATACGTGGAGACATTGATCAAAATACGATCTTCAATTTTTGACTTTTTTTGTACCAAATCTGTTTATTTGTGTCTCTAATATTCTACTTCAGTTTAATCGAAAGTATTACTTACACTAAAGAAGCAAAATTTTCTTATGTTATTTTATTATAGGTAGATTTTTTTTAAAAGCTGATTATGTCTCTACCTTTATAAGTAAAGTTCCTTTGTTGTTGTTTCTAGTAAAGAATCTAATAAAACGCTTAATTTTATTAAATTTAAAACAAATATAACTTAAAAAGTACTTGACCGATTTTATTTTTTACGGGTTTTTTAGCGTGTTTAGGGTAAGTCCGGGGTAGTTGGCCATAGTTTTTTTTAAATGCCTTTAAAAATAAACCTTACACAATATTATGAAAGTCTATATTTTTAAATAAATTTTGAGCAACTCACTTTGATATATTCAACAAAAAATTAAAAAAATATAATGAGATCAACTTTTAAAAAATATTACTTTTTTATCACAATTGGCCATCTCTCCCGAGGTGCCCGTGTGTGATGACCAAAACGAACAATTTACATACCGTTGGCCATCTTTCCCGGAGTGTCCGGGAGTGATGGCCGTAAAAATGATTTTAGATGCTTTTGGTTTATGTTTCGCAAAATGTTTGGTCATACCCTAGCATCTACGGACGGCGCGAAGCTAATAAAATAGTAACTAGCAACACCAAGTCAACGGTTCCATGATTTTTTTCAATGGGCCATCTCTCCCTTACGGCCAACTACCCCGGAATTACCCTACTTTAAATTATCAATAAAAAAGTAGGGGTTTCAAAGTAACCCCATTCTCAATATAACTTTGATAGCCTTGTTTTTATTTTTTTGTGAATAAACTATATTTCCATAATTTTTGGCATTTGGCAGGCTAAATTTTGAGAAAAAACTGATTATTATATTTTAATTTCATATTTTTACATGTATTATGATGATCGTCAAAAAATGGTGTCAAACTTCAAAATTGATCAAAGTAACCTCGGTTTACGGTATAAATATGTCAGTACTTATACCTACTCGTGTCGTGACACTTTAACAATGTTATAATATAACCATAAACTAGTATGTATGAAACATTATCAGTTATACAATTTTTTCTTAAAATATATGCAAAAGTTCTTGAAAAATTCTTAAAAGCTTTTCAACCCCTTGCCACCGCAGCAACCCCGGAACAAATCAAAGCCTCCCGACGAGCCAGCAATCTCCGGAAGCGGAAATGCGAGCCAATAACGGGTCCGCACCTGACATTATGAAAACAGTATAACAATTTAATCCAGTAACTTTATACATCAGAGCTTGCATTAAACCCGGTAGTTCTGCTTTTTTGCAGGCTTGTTTATGATGCTGGCCCAATGAATAATCCAAGATTGTGACCTCGAGGGTCGAACGCAATTTTGTCAATAATCTAAAAAACCGGACAAGTGCGAGTTAGACTAGCGTGGAGAGGGTACGTTCAAAACAATAAAACACAATTATACTTTATTGCACAGACTTCTTATAGGTTTTCCTGTATAGGTGTAGGACTATTTTTCGTACTTTTTTCAAAATGTTATATCCAATAGTTTCGGAGATAAGGGGGGGATGGTACATTTTTGCCTATTTTCTTAAATAACTTCAAAGCAATATATACATATAAAAATTATGAAAAATATATTTGAGGTTCTCACAGTGAGGTCTTTTATAGGTTATGTCACACGATATAGTTTGCTAAAAAAAATATGTTTTCTAGTTGACCCCCCAAAAGTGGCCCTCATGTTTAAAATTCATATATTTCCGTTACACGTCCGTGTTTAGGTTATTGACTTTAATTGCACCAAATTTCAACTCAATCGGTCCAGTACTTTCGGAGCAAATTGGCTGTGACAGACAGACAGACAGAGCAACACACGAGTGATCCTACAAGGGTTCCGTTTTTTCCTTTTGAGGTACGGAACCCTAAAGACCACGAAAATTTCGGCTTTTTTTCAGATTTTGGTGATTATAATCCTAAAGGACTAGTTTTTGATAGTACTTTTTCTGGACGTAAAGTAGACCATAATTGTTTTCTATGTCATCTACTGTGACATGAAGGAAGGCTCGACCCTAATTGATTTACGCACGGGTTATGGAGGGGGTGGGGGGTGCGCAAACAATCTGAATGTAAATGCCTCATCAGAGGAGGAAACACATTACTTTTCTACCCCTTTGCGATAGTCTTATAAATATTTAACGCATATTATTTATACGGTTGGATTATTACAATGTCACGATACAATAACGCTGTACGAAAAACATCCACCATTTTACTTTGATCATTCAACCTTTTTTGTCTTTGTTGCCTTCTGCTTACAGTACATATAGCTAATGTCTAATCATAAATAAAGTTTAAAGAAAAACGGATGTGTACCTATCGTATATCTATTTGTAAGTCATTCTCTCTGGTTCTCTATATTAATCGACAAGAAAAGCTTAGTAGAGCCGAGCCTAATAATAAATATTAATAACAATAATGTCAGGAGTGACTCACTCCGATTACGATTTCGCCACGTGGCCTTGAGCCCCCTGGGGCCTTGGCCAGCGACTAGAAAGATCACACGTGAGTACGCGTTACGAAACAGACAGAGACGGTCGGATACGGTGCGTGCCGTCCAGTGGTCAGACCCAAACGACAATTTTGTTAGAGAGAGAGAGAGAATTATTTGCGTGGTACTATTACTTATTCTGTGGTAACGTCGTAATTTGGACCCAAATAAGACAAACACTTTAAGTACCTATGGCTGGATGTAGTTTTTGGAGCGGCGAACTTTTTGTTTTACTAATACTTAATAATTTGTCTAACGTAATGAATTAAGGTACCAGCGGCGTAACATCCATAGAACCCGATTCCCAACGGCTTGCCTATTTTTTAAAGCATATGACCGGAGTATCTACTACTCCGGAAGAAAAAGTAATCCAAATCTGCTCCGGCTTTGCTAAGAATATATTTGACGCCACGCCACTGTAAGGTACCCCATATGAATATTACTAATTCACTACGAGTATTTAAGGGGGTCTCTGCCGTTTCGCCAAAATATTTTTGGTCAAATGTTTCATTTGCCAAATTTTTCGTTTCCCAAATAATAATTTTCTCCGAAACCATATATTTTTCAGAACTTTCATAAAACAAACCTAACCTAACCTACTGTATTCTATAAAACCATAACAAAATACACTGAGTTTTTTTTTTGGTTTCGGAGGTTTGGGAAATGAAACATTTGGCAAATGAAACATTTGACCAAAAATATTTTGGCGAAACGGCAGGATCCCATTTTATATACAGGCATTGATTAAAACTGGTTTTACAGTAGATATTGATCAAACGTACACAACGCAAGTTTAGTCTCGTAGCTTGATTTCCTAGAATCCATTAGACGTTCGTTGCAAAGTTGTGCTAGCCAACTTTGCATAACATCGTGTGGGTGCAAATTAGCTTAGTCTAGCCAAAACTGTGGGCGTTAGAGCCGAATATAATATCAAAGGTCATGACGGTCCAGTGCTTCCCAGTTTAAGGTGCCTTTGTATAACCGCAGTGTGAATCGCGATTCATTTCCCAGGTGAAGTAAATTCATTAAAATGGGTTTGGAAAGGCACCCGCTACGAAGTAATTGGGGTAACCAAACTAACAGGGGTTAGCCCAGCCCAGGGCGCCCGTACAGGTTTAGTATTTCGTCTCGCAATACAATTATTAAATAATAGTAGGTAATGTACGAGCATTCAATATGCTTCTGGGTTACTCAAAAGTTCGAAGAGGATATGCTGTACCTCTCAGTCTCCTGTACAACCATCTGTGTATGTATTTGACCGCGCCGAATGGCACCAAAGAACAACAGACTCGAACTTTGGAAGTCTACGGATTGTAGTTGCAAACAAGGATTCATTATTTTGCTCTCAACGTATGTAAGTGGTTGTGTAAGTAACGTCTCTGTTAGGGCCTGTGCACACAGCCGTCGACGCACGTTTCATATCGTCTGTCGCTTTTACATGCAATAAATAAAGAGAGACAGCGCTACGCCGCTCCGCTACGCTTCCGCACACCGCTAGTTTTTTAACCGACGTCCAAAATAAAGAAGGTTCTCAATTCGTCTGTATGTTTATTAATACATATTAGACCAACAACCACAAAGTTATCTTAACATTTAAAGTCTGGCCGGCTAGTAAAGTTTAAAAAAATTAAATACCTTCACACAGTATGCTATTAAAATAGTTTTACTTATATCCATGTAAAATACCTGGCTGGCTGGCTGACAAGTATTTTAGTGTATTTACATAGTACGTAAATATTTACTTCAACACTTTATTAACATTTCACGTTCTCGGTAACGTTATTATCTTTATCCTCTTTCATCCATATTGGCTCACATACCAAATATTTGCAAAACCTCGCAGACATTTTCAGCTCTTTATTGAAACAAAACACACAAGTCCGCCATTTGTAAACCGCCACCGATAGCTGCGAGCTGATAGGCTATCAGATTTTATGGATACCTAATACCTAAGCATAATGGACTTCTAACGCATATCGGTATTTTCAACATTAGCTAGATAGTGGGTCAAGGGTAGTGTATGGTGAATTATGCCCAGCAGCGGGCAGTTCAGGAAACGAGCTTTATATGTAAATGCAAACCATACCTACACGCTTATTATACTTGCGCCTCGTCCTCTTAGATAGATGATACACACATGTAGTAACACATAAGTGACACCACTTTTAACTGTAGTTGAGAATTTTTCTTTTTTTTTTTTTTTGTGCGGGTAGTCTTACGGTCTATATAACCTAGTTCCGTCCCGCGCTCGCGTCATTCACATTTTAGTGCTCAACCACTTAATACGTGTAGTGTTCTCCAGTGTACGAGGTGAAAGTTTGTAGTTTTTTCACGCCACCCATCATCGAGGATGTCGAAGAGGAAACGCGAAGAAGACTATAGCCATTTACTGAGTAAAATTAAGAAATTGGAACGCAAAGTCAGTCGTAGGCGTATACGAGTAATGTCGTCATCGACAGATGAAGATGATTTTGATTCGACGTCGCACCGTCATTCCTTTGAAAGGGAAGCTGGTAATTCAGGTATGTACTAATTAAATATATACCTGCATTAGGAAAATGCTGTTTATGCATTTATTCAATTACAGAGGTATCACTGCATGGGTATCGACCTATGCCGTAGTGAAAAATGCAATTGCAGTTAATTATCTGCACCTGCAACGTACCACGTGCTTACGTACCTACCTAATAGTTATAGTATTCGATGTGCAAAACGTATTTACGTTTGGAAAAAATAGTGTGTAATCTGAGCTGTCATTGGGGCTGTCTCGACACACGCTATATATGCACTAAAGTTAATTTGGGTCATGTATTTACATGTTTACCCACGTGCTGATCAAATGCACAAGATTTAAGGCTCTTTTTTATAATCTATTGCGCTAGGTATCGACTTGGCCATTCGCAATGATTGACTTAACGACATGATAACATTCGTTATTATACCCATTTCCAGAGTTGGCGGCTTTAGGCCCACATGACTGGCTAGCCACACCCGATAGAGAGGAATCAGCAAGTAACGATGATAACCTTATCGAGGTGCCTGTCGAAGTTCATCAACCAGCCGTAAATCCTGTGGTGGATCCGAACGTACCGAGTACATCGGCAGTGGTAGCGTCTGTACCAGTAACACAGGAGGAAAATGCCGTGATCTCATTAGAAAGCGACGTACTTGAAATCTTGGGCGAAGATCCGTCGGCTGTTAAAAAATACGCATCTGATATACATACTGAGATCGCAACGCGTTTTAAGCACATTGCTACGAATGGTCTTAACAAAGAAACGCGCAAAGAGTTACTGGCCAAGTATTTGACACCAGAAAACTGTGCTCATGTCGGTGCACCCGGACTGAACCCGGAAATTAAAGCTGCCCTCCCTGAAGCTTCTGTAAAGCGAGACAAGGGCATAGAGACAAAACAGTCTCAATTGGCAAGTGCTATTTCTTGTTTGGCTGAAGTTTTATCGAACCAGCTGAAAAGTGAAACCAAAAATAACGAGATGCTATCTAAACTAATGGACATGGGTCGCTTGCTCTGCGACTTACAACATGCGGATTCTATAACCCGTCGAAATTTTATTCTCTTTAACCTGAAGAAAGAAATAAAGGATCATTTGACCGGTACAAAAATTGACACTTTATTATTCAGTGAAAATTTACCCGAAACACTTAAATCAGCAAAAGCAGTATCAAAGTCTGGTACCGAGTTGAAACCGGGCGAAAAGAAAGCTTCTAAGGCAGCAACAGCAAAGCCTTTAAACCGCCGAGCTCCCGCCCCCGCGCGCAGGCCGCCGGGGCCGCCGCCGCGGAGCCGCGAGCCTGCAGCGCCGCGCGCGCCGCCTCCCCCGCCGCCGCCGCAGCGCTACTCCAGGACGTCGTCGCATCATCATCCGCCGCCAACGCGCAAGTGGCGCCAATGAATACAGTTAAGTACGCAGGCAGATTGACCGATTTTTATAAACAATGGGCGCTCATTACGAATGACTCCACGATACTGTCCTGGATTAAAGGTTATCAAATTCCATTTTCTTATTCTGTCAAGCAAACTTCAGTACCTGTTCCACCTAATTACACCGATACAGAGAGGTCACAATTCCAGGAAGCAATCAATAAACTTATAAAAATCGGTGCAATCTCGGAATGCGAACCGTGTGATGATCAATTCATCTCTAGTGTGTTTCTCGTACCTAAACCAGATGGTTCTATGCGATTCATACTTAATTTAAAAAAATTGAATCTTTTCATTCATACTGAACACTTTAAACTCGAGGATTTGAGAACCGCAACAAAGTTGATTAGTCAAAATTGCTTTATGGCCACGTTGGATCTAAAAGATGCCTACTTTTTACTTAAGGTACATGAAGATTCAAGAAAATATCTGAGATTTATTTTCAACGGTTTTTTGTATGAATTTAATGTGCTTCCATTTGGTTTAAGTACCGCGCCTTTCACGTTCACCAAGTTAATGAAACCTGTTGTTACTCTATTGCGTACTGCGGGTTTCATCTCCACCCTATATCTCGATGACTGGTTCCTAATAGGTACGTCATACGAGCAATGCCTACATAACATTAAGGCAACTAGGGATCTTTTGTTGGCATTGGGCTTCATCATTAATGAAGACAAGAGTGTATTACATCCATCCACAAATTGTAAATTCCTCGGTGTCATGTTAGATTCTGAACGCCTTGAAGTAAGCTTGCCCTTAGAAAAAAGATTACGAATCAAAGATCACTTAATTAAGTTCATGGAATTAAAACGCTGCAAAATAAGGGATTTTGCGCAGCTAGTTGGCTTACTCATATCTGCATGTCCAGCCATAGAATATGGCTGGTTATATACTAAAACACTAGAACGGTGCAAATTTTTAAGTCTTGACGGAGACATCAACTACAACAAATATATGACCTTGCCTGAGTCGTTGCTCCCAGATTTACAATGGTGGTTGCATAATATCGAAACTTCTGTACATCCGATTAGAAGTGACGAATTTTGCATGGAAATATTTACGGACTCCTCAACCACGGGGTGGGGAGCAGCGTGTAATGGCGAGACGGCTAGTGGTCAATGGTCAGAGAGTGAAAAGCTAAAACATATTAACTATCTTGAACTTTTAGCAGCGTTTATTGCGTTAAAAATATTTGCAAAAAATCTCTATAGCTGTCAAATACTTCTGCGGGTCGATAATTCTACAGCGATATCATACATTAATCGTATGGGGGGTATACAATACCCCCACTTAACAAAAGTTGCCAAGGACATCTGGCAGTGGTGTGAGAGCAGACGGATCTTCGTACTCGCCTCCTACATCAAGTCGAGCGAGAACTCTGTAGCTGATGCGGAATCTCGACGCTCTCACCCAGATATAGAGTTTGAACTGAAAGACTGGGCTTTTCAATCTCTGACACATTGCTTTGGAAAACCAAACATAGATTTGTTCGCAAGCAGGATAAATAAGAAATGCATCAAATATATATCATGGCATAGAGATCCTGATGCATTTGCCATTAATTCATTTACAGTCTGTTGGACAAGTTATTTCTTTTACGCATTCCCACCTTTTCCTGTCATCTTGAAAACACTCAGAAAGATTATTTCTGACCGTGCGCAGGGAATTATGGTCGTACCTTTGTGGCCCAGTCAACCATGGTTTCCTATATTTAGATCTCTTCTTATTTCCGATACAGTCACTTTTCAACCAGAAGAAAATGTATTGATTTCTCATTCCAGCACCAGACGGATCCGCTCGACTCTTACCCTGGTGGCCGGAGTCTTATCCGGGAGTCGTTCTTGCATAGAGGGATCCCGCCATCGGCTTTAGACATCGCTTGCGCGTCACTATCAGAAAATTCTATTAAGCAGTATAACGGCGCTATTAAGAGGTGGTGGCTCTTTTGTAAAAATAGAAACATTGATTTATTTAATGCTTCTGTTCCAACGATTCTTGATTTTCTTACACAAATCTATCAGAGCGGCGCCCAATACGGAACATTAAATTCATACAGAGCAGCGTTATCTTTAATCATAGGTAACGATGTTTCAAAAGATAACAGGATCAGTAGATTTTTTAAGGGGATCTTTCGGCTACGACCGCCATTGCCAAAATATAATTGCACTTGGAATCCTAACTGCGTTCTAGAATTCCTGAGTACCCATTTCCCTAACGAGAATCTCTCCTTAGAAGAGCTTTCTAAAAAATGCATCACATTATTAGCTCTTACCACGGCACACAGAGTGCAGACATTTTCTAAAATCAAGGTTAAGAATATTGAAATATTTAATGACAAAATAATAATTAAAATACCCGACTTAATTAAAACCTCCCGTTTAGGATCCAAGCAACCGTTACTGGTATTGCCATTTTTTAGGGAAAAGATCGAGATATGCCCGGCCAATACATTAATATCTTATGTTGATAAGACGGTGTCTATCCGCCAATCTGATTGTCTATTCATTGCTTCGCGAAGACCTCACAATCCGGTATCCACGCAAACCCTCAGTCGATGGATAAAATCCACGCTGAAGGATAGCGGAGTGGACGTGTCGGTGTTCACTGCGCACAGCACGCGCCACGCGAGCACGTCGCGTGCGCACGCTGCGGGTGTGAACATCGACCTCATAAGAAATACCGCAGGTTGGAGCGGTAATTCTAATACTTTCGCAAGATTTTACAACAGAGTTGTTGTTGATAATAATGATTGCTCTCTAGCCAGGTCTATAATTAATAATGTCGACCATGATGAGGATTAGTATTGTATAAAGCTGTTACAATTATTAAAAAGTTATGTATTATATAACGTAGAATAATTTGTATTCAGTATATTTTAAGGTAATTGTTATATTAATATAACCATGTTACATTGAAAATTAATTAACATCATCATTACATGATTTCATTAAACTAAATAAGACTATTTCATTGACATTCCCGAAATAACTCTCAAGGTCTACATGTGTGTATCATCTATCTAAGAGGACGAGGCGCAAGTATAATTAAGGATTAAACGAACTTACCTTAAGTGAAGTTCTATCATAATTATACGAAGCGCCTCGTCCGAATAGATCTATAACCCCCCCACCCAAAGCCCGCTAGCATTTCGGCAAATATAAAAATAGTCTTATACGGAACTCTAAACTAAATGACGCGAGCGCGGGACGGAACTAGGTTATATAGCACAAAAAAAAAAAAAAAAAAGAAAAATTCTCAACTACAGTGAAAGTGGTGTCACTTATGTGTTACTACATGTGTGTATCATCTATCTATTCGGACGAGGCGCTTCGTATAATTATGATAGAACTTCACTTAAGGTAAGTTCGTTTAATCCTTAATTGTGTTTGTAGGATCACAAACAAGATAAGATTGAACTAGACAAGATTTAGATAATTATACGTAAGTACCTATAGCTTCGAGTCTTAATAACTACCTCACGAAAGTAAAGTTTCATGATCTTGTCAACGTGTTTCAACAGACTTGCTCATAAGGTGGCTCTTATTTCATTGTTCTTAGGGGTGGAACGCAGCTTATTACACACAAGTGCTTTTTACTTTACATTACCGCTTGTGTTGAAATAACCACAAATTGACCAATGAGAGCACGCCGTGGGGCTCGGCGTGCGATCGGGCGCGGGTATTCCTATTCCCGCGCCGCTCAGCGCCGAGGTCGCGTACATGGCGCGCGCCGTACCTACTACATACACCATGTCTAGAGGTGTTGCTATTTTCCCCTAATATAAATACAAAAATAGTACTTTTAAATGATTAGTATATTTTTTTATTCGCAAGGTGTGTTGAAAAACGTCGTATGAAACAGTATCGGCAACATTCCCCAATCGTATCATAATGTACTATTACGAACTATGAACTTCTTTCTTTTTGAAGTCGGTTAATGGATATTTTTTATGTTTATAAATTTATTTTTTTCTGCACGGTATGTTTAAACTGTTATACACCTGCCTACTGATTTTTTATGGCGTCTTCAACTGATGAGTTGATGTCTATACGCGTAGTATCATCGAAATATAATGTATGGAACGATAACGTCTAACAAAATTGACGTTGTAAGTAGCCCCACAACGCCCACTTTTTAAAATCAAAACGCCTTATGCTCAAGTGGTATGGATAACCAACTTAATGATTACTATGTGTGAGTCTAAAATCATTTATGACAATATTAATATTAAGTTTGAGAAGTCTTCATTCTTGGATAGGTTGCATATCGTTTAAAAGACAAAAATCTGTGATTGGTTACAAGGCCTACTGACGTGAGACTTTCATTTGCCGCTACAGTTTTTTCTCCTAGTTAGTTCCCGTTAGTACCTACTATTCCCGTGGCGCCGATTTTGAGCTTCAGTTACGCTTCCACACTTATTTTATTTCGATGTATACGTAAATAACCACATTTTTACTAAAAAAAACCCGACCTCGGTGCACTTTGAAACTGCATAAAATCCGCCATTTTGTTTATTTTAACGAACTTCATACCCAGTGACACTCGCACCATCAAGACGAATCTAATGATGTATCATTTATCAAAATCGGATGTGCCGTTGAGTACCTAGTTACGAGCGGACACAGGAACGGACATACATACATACATACAGGTCAAACACATAACCCTGCTTTGGGCTTCGCCGCAGTCGGGTAAAAAACTGAACTTGTGAATAAACACTATATATCTTATGTAGGTAACAGTAGCGTGGCGTTGAAGAAATCCTTGGGCAAGCCGAAGCAGCTTTGGCTTCGATTTTCTTCAAGAGCAATAGAATTAAGTGCTGAACTGCCTAATATTAGGCAAGCCGATGGGAATCGAGTTCTATGAACGCCACGCCACTGGTAGGTACTTTAATTACGTTCCATGTACTTCACTAATAAAGGCCTCAATAAATTAGAAATACTAAATACACGTATTGTAAATATTTTAACTTCGCCTCATTTTAATTCTACTGTCCACAAATTCATAGTGTAAGATCATAAGAATCTAGCCCGTTTAATCCTCTTTTCATACCTCGTTGTCTAAGTATAGCAGTAGCGTGGCGTCCAAAGAACTCGATTCCTACCGGCTTGCCTAATGTCAGGCATTTGAGCACCTTATTCTACAGCTCTTAAGGAAAATGTACGCAAAATCTGCACCGGCTTGCCCAAAGATATCTTTTACGCCACGCCACTGAAGTATAGATTGACTTATTTTAACCCATAACGACATTGGCAGGCATGTTTACCTATCGATTTAGGCGTAACTCGTAGCAGTGACCAACAATAGACAGATTAGGTAAGTACCCCGTTGTCGCACGAATGGCGTAGGCGCGATGACTACACGGAAACCCCAGTACAATTGCAACCGCCCACGTGACCGCGTGGGCGGTATATTGTACTACGTAGTAGCCTGCTCTTTGACATTTACTAGTACCATACTAGTACTATCGCAGCGCAACCCGACTAATAATGTTACAGATAAACGAGTAGGCTTTTATGTGATCATATGGCTTACTTGCCTTTGTGATCTCTTACATATTCGTTTATCTTTAGAGATGGGGATTGGGGACTCTATAAAGAAAGACTACAAATATCTTACATTTACCAACATTATTAATTTTTTACTACCTACCTAACCAGTCATGTAACTGAATGTATCAGTATTATCAAACTGAGAAAAAAGTAGTACCTACCTATCATGTAAATCACATCATTTTTAGGGCTCCTTAACCTATAACTAACCCTATAACAACAAAGAATACAAACAAAATTAAATTAAAAACAAATGGGAGTTTCCCTCTTCCTACACAAGAAACCTAATTTTTTTGCGTTTTTTGCTCGGCCTTGGCACGGAACTCTTCATGTGCGAATTCGACTCGCACTTGGTTTTTTTTATTGAAATTGATGATTGACATGAGATAAAATAAATACTTAATGAAAAATATAGTTATGAAACAAATTATAAACTTTGAAAGAAAGCTCATTCATAAGCGGCAGCGCTGCAAATAAACTCACAACGAACAACATAAATATACAGGTAAGAGGTGTATTAAATATGAATACGATGTCTTTAAATCACGTTTATAGCCTACATCTATCAGACAATATAACTTATGTGATAACATTATAAACGGTCCCGTCGCGTCGGCGGCTACATCACCATCGTTACCACAGCTTAACAAACTACAGTTGGCCTTCCCATACTTAAGGGATGACACAGCTAGTAAGTGCAAGGTTACGCATACTTGCAAAGTGATTAGTTTTGTCCCGAAATGCTCAGCGATGTACGCAATTACATCGGCGATCACATCTTCGAGCTTTAAGAACCGAGAGCTTGAAGAACTGACGATCGTAACGGTTCTCGAATGGAGGGTCAGCCTCCACAAGTTAGTCTGACGACCTGGTTAAGATCACTGGAAGTCTAGGGAAGCAAAAAGCGACGGGTTGTCTTGGAAGTCTTTGGGGCAGACTTAAATATGTTCAATAGTCACATTTGTAGGTTGAAATGATTACTCGTCCCACCCACGAGTAACCCCGCGGCCCTCGCACGATTGCTCTGTCTAGACGTCTTCATCGGCCCACTGTAACTTCTATAAACTCTGTCAGCGATGTCGTTACGACGTGATGACGGCCCGATAACCGATAAACCTAACGGGTGAGCTTAGACAAATAACCGAGCTTGGAGAACGGTTAAATGCTTTGTCAATGGTAGGTATTAGTTTAGAAGTAGAGTCACGTCTAAAAATATGTATAAGTACCTACATTTCGGAATTTGTCTGTTAAACATGATGCCATATTTAAATGATTTGTCAATCGGCATACTTTTATTTTGAATTAATTATATTGATTAAACTTAAAATGAGAGTTTATTGAGTACTTACCGTGGGTTAGAAAATGGACAAAAATTTAAAAAAACAGTGTATCAAAATGAACAATTTTATAGCGAAGTAACAAGATGAAAGTGGTGATTTAACTAGTATTGTAAAGACTATTAATCACCTCTAAATAACTGAAAAAAATCAATTGTATCTTAAACAAGGGCTCTCGGCCTACAGTTTTCTTTATGTCATAATAAATACACCTACATCACGTCATATCAGACGGTTATTTGATGGTTATTGTGTCATAATATCATGAAGATTTATTACTGCTCCTCAGATATCTGTCAAAAGACCGCAATTCTGACTATGTATAATGGGGACTAATGTTGAATTTTACAATATAATATATGTAGTCCCATGGATTGGAAAATACTAAATTGTCATAACACAGAATAAATAAACAAAAAATATAAAAAAGTTATGAGATCAGAAAGTTGTTTTTTTTTATTTTTTTTTTTCGTCTTAAAGAAAAATTATAATTAATTTACGAATGCTTAAATAACAGTGAAAAAATAAATGAATGCAACTAAGTGCTTAAACGCTTTTTTTTTTGCTGTGAGTTTTTGAGTCTGGTCTGCAGTGCGACCATGTACTCTGGGATATCAGAAAGTAAATTTTGTGCACAAGCCTATTCACGGAACAACGTGTCATCAGCAAAATAAAAGTTATAATATATTACTCGCAATTTGTCATGATCATGACCTTTTCGATATGTAGGAATAAGGTAAAGTCGTTGTTAGCCCGTAGCTTCTACTGCTATCCTATGACTAAGATCCGGCTAACTGTTATGGAGATGTACATATAGGTTAGCCAGTTTTAAGTCATAGGACGGTAGGTACTTTACTATTTAATATTATATCGTTTTATAACGTTAACGTCTATTGTATCTGAATCTCTTTTTTCTGGGTTTCTTTTGTTAGTAGGTACCTAATTAAGAGCGAGAGCCGTTTTTCGGCTACCTAAAATATAACGATCAGCACATTGCTTGTTATTACCAGCCTTTAGCCCGGAAAACCCCTCGATGTTTTTTATCTATAGAAACCTAAAGCGCCCATTTAAATGCATAGTGCGACCACCTGAGCAGGATTACCACGTACGCTTTGCAATTTAATTAAAAATAACGCGTACCTACCTACACGGATGAGACTCCACACTATTGCTTTTAAAGAGGATTTTAGTGATAAGACTGGCAGTATCTTACTAAAATTTTGAAACTAAGCGACCAAATTAAAATATATTAACACGGCACCGAGTTCCAGTCTAAGCTCATTACTGTTTTAGGGGCGATACGCAGGTGGCACGAGCCCGACTTGCATAACTACATCCCTATGCTTAGTAAATCAGGACATAAGTTTCAGGGCTTGAATGACAGTGCAGCGCACTTGTCATTAAGAAGTTAATCGCCTTAAGGTGTAGTGATTCTGAACCTGGGGGTAATTACCCCTTTAGGGGTAAAATTAAGTTTTCTCAGGGGTAATACTCATATTATGTCGTTTTTCTTTGAGTACTTTCATATACTTGTCTATATTACCTATTTATGGAGTGGTAATGATACAAATCTAGAGGGGGCCTGGGCATTTCTCCAGAAATATGTCTGCGGTCACCTCATTCATCTGGCCCTTTTTCATACTAAATGTATGGAGACAGATGAATGAGTCGCAGACATATTTCTGGAGAAATGCCGGCCTGTGGTTGATGTGTGGGCAATAAAGATTAGGAACCACTGCCCTAAGGGATGTTTGCTAATAGATTCCCTTAGGCGCAGCAACGATTTTCGCACTGCAAAAAAGTTCCACCCCTATTTCACACCGAGATAATAGTATTCTTTGTCCATTCCCCGATCTCAAACTCTCTGCTTATCAAATTTCATCACAACAGTTCCAGCGGTTTAAGCGTGAAAAAGTAACCGAGAAACAGACAGACAGTGACTTTCATATTTATTTAAAACCAGCATTTTCCTGGAGCTTCGCCTACTTTAATCCTAAGGGATCTCTTTACTTTATAAATCTATGTTTCAATCCTGGACTTGGCCTACTTGTATGCCAAATTTCATCACAATTAATTCAATTGCTACCGTGTTATTTACAAACAAACATCCGAAGCACTCCGAACATCTTCACAAACTTTCACATTTATAATGGGAAATTACGAAATAAATTAGATGCGAAAGTAACTCTGTCTGTCGGTTATCTTAATGAATGTTAATATATTTGTCTCGGAAGTGTGAAACAGGGGTGGAAGTTTCTATAGCAGTGTGATAATTAATATGTACTATGCATAAGGAAGGAATCCAATTGCAAACCTCCCTTAACGTGATTAACGAGTCTACATGGACGAGGTCGCGGGGAAAAGCAAGTCGAGTTATAAAACCACACGAGTTGTCTGTTGGACACTATCAACTACGGTATTGTGGGTTGCGGGCAATCTAATTTACCTGCCAGACCCAGGCCTGAACACGTCCGCATTTTATTATAGTGTGTAAAAAGTAATTTAGTAGGATTTTTGTTATGGTAATACCCACAATGTTAATATAAACTTCCTCATACCAAGTCGGTATACGGTTAGAATAACAAGATTGAATAGTTATATAAGGTGCTAACAAATTAGTCACCGATATTTTTAGAGCTGATAGTACGAAGCTTTCTGAGTTTATTTATGTATAAAACAATAAACAAATTATTGTATGTTTTTTGGAGAAAATTAGGGTAGTATGTTTGCTACGTAAATCTGGTAATGAGGTAAACAATAATCAATCATTAAGACCTCTTTGATTATCTTATGGTTACTAATTTTTCAATATGAATGAACTGGCCACTTAACAGAAAACGACGTCCACTTGACAGAAAATGTTCTTGTCAGTTAAATTTACGGTATGATTAAGTTTGGGTAGAATTTACCAATAAATTATATGAATAAGATTTTTTAATTTCTAGTGAATGTTAATTATTATAACTTAAAGTATCTTCTCTTAAAATATCGGTGACTAATTTGTTAGCACCTATACAGGACGACTTCGAATTGGTAATACAAAATGAATGCTTTACATACATATCCCCTAAACTTAGCCCCTCAATTAAGTCTCATACTTTTAAAATAATCAGAATTATGTTTTTTTTTATTAATTTATCTCATTTTTGTTGGCTTAACATGGTTATCCTACCATAATAATAAACAAAGAGGTTTAAAGATTTTTAAATGAACACTTTCCTCTTTGGTTATCCGTCACATGCCGCAATATTTATTAAGAAAACGTGTTTTGATTAGTAATTGTCAGTTGTCAAAGAAAATACGAGTGACAGGTATTTAATGGAGTGTAACCACAATTTAGGACTTTAATTATTTGTTTTGTTAGAAAATTAGCAATAATTAAATACAGCAAATTTTAACATAGGGGTTAATGTGTTACACTACATGGCATTAACTGAGCCATAATCAAGTGTTTTGTATTACCAATTTGAAGTCGCCCTGTATATAGGCAGGTCTGTCCATTGTTGTCGTATTTTTTGCTTAATAATGGCGTGTTTATAACCGACTTTAAAAAAGCGAAGGTTCTTAATTTTTACCCGACTGCGGCGAAGCCCAAAGGAGGGTTATGTGTTTGACCTGTATGTATATATGTATGTATGTATGTATGTCCGTTCCTATGTCCGCTCGTAACTACTCAACGGCACATCCGATTTTGATAAATTATACATTATTAGATTCGTCTTGATGGAGCGAGTGTCACTGGGTATAAGTAAGTTCGTTAAAGTAAGCAAAATAGCGGATTTTATGCAGTTTCAAAGTGCACTGCGGTCGGGTGTTTTTTTTATAAAAATGTGGTTATTTATTTTTACTTCTACTTATATTTTTGTTACTCTTTTCTTATTTTATTTCCAGTTTTTTTCTAAATCCAGTCCTATTGATGGAATACAGTTGGATTGAAGGGAAATTCTCAAATATTGTAGACACATGTAAGTATAGCAACGTCGGTTTTCTTTTACAGGAATTCGTACATTTGTTCATAATTCAATTCTGATAATGGCTTTCATCAGGATTTGAGGGAATTCCTCAATTATCAGAGGCACTTAAGTAGTATAGCAATAGTTTTGTAGATTCTTGTGCATATACTAGTGCCATAGTGATTCAATGTTTGAATTAAATATTTTTTTTAGAATTATACTTAAGTCAGTCTGTTCGATATTTCACACAGTAATCAGTCTTATGAGGAGTAAAGTAATACGGTTCCGTGTCACAATGACATTAGGGAATTAATTATTCATCCAACTATAACGTAATTTAGTTAAGTGTGATTGATGTCGAGTTTGACACAAGCATATACATAGTATTCATTATTTAGGTTACAAATACGTGTTGGAATTAACACTTACATCTAGTAAATTAATCTGAAGTGGAGCAGATATAGAATCCTTCGATCAAATAGCTTTCGTATATGTTAATCAAATTAATACCCTTAATGCTATCTATATGTAAATACCTTAATAGAGGAGCTCAGCAGCACCCATGTCGGCTGTCATATCGACGGCGTGTGTGTTAATAATATAAGCTATGCAGACGACATGGTGCTGTTGAGCGCCTCCGTCTGTGGGCTCGATAAGCTTATTAGCATTTGTGAAGGCAAATACCCGCTTGATGTACCTCCGATAAGGTTGAATGGTATACTACTCCGAATAGTGAACCAATTTAAATACTTAGGACACTGGGTAACATCTGACCTTAAAGACGATGTTGACATCGAACGTGAGCGCAGAGCGTTGTGTGTCCGAGCTAATATGATAGCCCGCAGGTTTGCTCGTTGCTCTAAAGAAGTAAAGGTATCTCTTTTTAAAGTCTATTGTACAAGCTTCTATACGAGCAGCCTGTGGGTGAGTTACACGCAGAAACAGTACAGCGCTCTGCGTGTACAGTTTAATAACGCGTTCAGGATGTTGATGGGGCTGCCTCGTTTTTGTAGTGCATCAGGGATGTTCACGGAGGCTCGAGTAGACTGTTTTTACACCACTATGCGTAAACGATGTGCATCCCTGGTGCGGAGGGTTCGTGCCAGCACCAGCAGCATCCTGAGTATGATCGCGAACAGGCTAGACTGCCCGTAACTGAACTATTGTTGTCAGCTTCACGTACGAGGCGCTGTCTAAACCGCCCTAAACTAAATAGATTAAGTTATATTAAGTACAATGTTTAACTAATACTATTTTTAAGTACGTAAATATAATGTTACTAACACTATGATCCAAGTTGGTCGAAATAAATAACTATTATTATTATTATTTATTATTAATGCTTACTATCAGGCAGACCGTATGCTTGTTTGCCTCCCTAGTTGCATAAAAAAATGTAAATATGCACATTACCTGAATTCTGCAGTGGTATCTCAAATAACACACAAGTTGTATAAGAGCTTAAACAGTTATAATACCTCCAGTTTGAACTGTATAAGGGTTGTATTCAACGGGGGGAGGGGGGGAGTTATTACTCATTTATTCATTTAATGTAGGTCTAAGAGTACGGTCCTGGTAGGGGATTACGATTATAAATATAACTTACAAACTAAAGAGTAGTGTTGATCGTAATACCTTCAAGAAAAGAGCGTACTCCCACCTGAAAGGCCGGCAACGCACTTGTGACTCTTTTGGTGTTGCAGGTGTCTATGGGCGACGGTGATTGCTTACCATCAGGCGACCCGTCTGCTCGTTTGCCCCCTATTTCATAAAAAAATACAAGATATTACTCCTACTCTTATACAGCTTCTGTGCTACTGGAGAACTAACGCTCATAAGGTGAGGAAAAACATCGTGAGTAAACCTGCACATTGAGATAACTTAATGTGTAACTATGATCCCGTTGACCTGTTTGTCTTGCCACAGTTGTTACGGACGTTCGGAGTCTGGCGCTAATACGGAACGTGCACGACGAAGGTGCTGCCAACTGGTGCCGCCAATCTAAATCATATACCCTCTCATGCTGGGGCCACATTGACGAAAACGCCGTTAATAACGTTAATTTATCGCGTTGAAGGACGATTAACGTCAATGTAGCTACGACTTACTATATTTGACATTGACACTTACATATTATCATTGACATTGACAGCTTGATTTGACAGGGGCGATAGTTTCCTTTATTGTCCGCCCGTGTCTCTTTTGCCGTTTAGTGCTGCCACCTATAGTTCGGGCACGTTCCCTATAATCTACGTTTAAGACGTCACAAACTATCACTTTAACGGCAGCCGTAAGCTCTTTCCTCCCCGCTCTGCCCGCCCGAGCGACGACAAATATACTGTGCTTTATTTTTATTTATTTATGAACGCTTCGAGAATCTCCGCTTCCTGACGGCTCGATATTGCTCCATGGTTCAGTGAAAATGTCTTGAAGAGCAAAACTGTAAAACTGTTTCATGATAATTTCATGACTGGTGCTATACCCGAGAACGTTCTCTGGTTAGTATTAAAAATATTCCCGTTCGCGAACGTTCTTCACATAAAAAGTAACATAACCTTGAGAGCTATAATAAAAGAATAATTATGTTTAGTTTTTGTGCATGAGTACAAGTTTTTAAATTATTTGAAATTAGAATTGTGTGTCTCGCGTGGAATGTGGGATGAAAAAAAAGTTAAATTAGTAACGAGATATGAAAAGTCAGAAATAAAACTAACCGTCGAATAATATTTACCTTCGGATAGAATTACGAGCCCATTGCTGCGAGACTGGAATAAAATCAGACACCACTTTATAAAAACGTCCAAGCGCATCGTCTATTGTGAATTATCAGCTGACCCTGGCTAATAAAACTAACACTTTATACGGGGCCCTTGTCTAATAAAACTCTCCCGTGTTCTCCGGGGACTGAGTTCGAGATAGAAATCTGCTCAGTTGCCCGCGACAAGTTGTCTCTTTTGTTCTGCCTGGAATAATGTACTTGTACATCGCATTTGGCGGTTGAATTTTATAGGTTATTATAGTAACTATTTTTACAGAAAATTGTTTATTTTCGATTGACTGGCTTACTATTATGTTTACTAATCAGGATACCTACAGAATTTACTCAATTCGACTATAACTAAAATTATAATCGAGTTATTCGCGGTTTAGTTTATCACAGTATTAGTTCGATGACACGTTTAGCTTAGTAGGAGTGACACCGCCTAGAGGTCCCGGGTTCAAATCCTGGTAAGGGCAAATATTTGTGTGATGAGCACGAGTATTTGTTCTTGAGTCATGGATGTTTTCTATCTATTTAAGTATGTATTTATCTATATAAGTATGTATATCGTCGTCCTAGTACTCATAGTACAAGCATTGCGTAGTTTGGGACTAGGTCGATGTGTGTAAGATTGTCCCCCAGTATTTATATTTATTGATTTAATGTTTAAAAGTTCAAAAATAATGTACCCTCTTTGACTCAGAATGAAAAAGCATAGTGGTAAAAAGTTAGGTCGACGATAAAAGAATGTGGATGAGTGTGAAATTTTACGAAATAGGAATGTTGACGAAGTCGTTCTGAGCTCTTTGCTTATTTGGTCAAATTGATAACACGCTACCCAAGAACATCTCGATAACATTTAATTAAAGTCTTCGTGAGATTATACGAGACGTGCGATATGCGTATACGTTCGAAATTTGTTCAGATTTCATAGTTCCTCTTTTTAGAAATCTACTAAAGAGATATCCTCCATGTACTTGTATAGTATATGCATACACAATAAGCAAAGTAAAAATATGTAGTACCGTTGATTGCTCTCATCGCTGTTTATTGGACAATAAAGGTACGAGTACCTACGTTCGTTGGCGCAATGCCACGCGTGGGCGTGATATGATTTCACATTACCTTTGTATACGAAATGCTGAAACAACTGGACGGGGATGAATATTTTATCCTTGCCCTTTGACGTTTCGAATTGAGTTCTACATATTTGAATTTTACTTTACAAAGCGACAGTTAACTTTCTTCCTATACTATAAATATAAAGTAGGACTACGGCGTGCCAAAATTTTAGTTCTTTGAAAATTAGTAAATGTGACAAAAACTAATTTCTTCCAGTGCTCCGTATATCATAAAATATGTACACACATACCGTCATATACGACTTAAGCACACCATTCTCACAACGTTGACAAAATGTTTATAGGCGCACAAAGTGATAACGTTGCTATTCATTTGATGTTTCAAAGGCTATAAAATGGCGTCTCAAATTTTATCCCCGATCGCGTTACCATCTAAGTAAAGTAAGATGAAAATGTGCTTAGATGCTGAAGTACATACGCTCTGTTGAAAATAGGGGAACGATGTAAATAGGCTTTGTAATTGGATATCTTTAGTCGTTAGAAGCTTTGAAAATCGTGACTAGAATGGAATGTTCAGATACCGACAAAAAGTTACTTACCGCTTAAGCATTTCGGTATGAAATGAAAAATATTCTCTTATCTTCTTGAAGGGAGCTTCTAGATTAGCCAACCTCTGAAAGGTTGGATTAAAAGCATTATCAAGGTAACATTTACTAACAAAAACCATCTAGTAAAATTCAATTGGGCACAAAACTTTATCAAATTGACAACCTTATATTATAATTTATAATATTTAAGAACTAAGAGTCGATTTAAATGGATTGCATCCGGTGCCTTTTGCACATTTATATTGAATAAAGGCACGTGCAGATAAAAAAACATCTAAGTATAACTCTTATTAAATAATGAAGACTACATGGTTTTATGCTGGTAAGGTTTTACAATCAAACGAAAGCTGTTTTTATGTACGAAATACATTATTTCCTCAATATTACTGACCAGGAATGTAACAGCCGAAGCGGCGGACCAATCAGTTCGGTCCACTGGCTTACGTGTTCAACATAGCTGCCAGATTTACTTTGTCAGCTCGCACACAATACTACCTTACACGAAAAGTTCTAGAGTTCAAAATGGCTGACACGTTGAAACACTTTGCTAGTGTCGTCACGTATTAGTAAAGGAAAATGGCAAACCGACATGCTCGGTAAAGAACTTTGGTTTAGTTCCTTTTGACAAAATTGGAACCTAGATTTTGCACGTGCCGTGGAAGTCGTAAAGGAAAACAAGAAACTTTTGTAGTTAGTCCACAGTAAGTACTTAAATCTTGATAGAGGTATATTAGATTGCCAGAGAGAAGACAAAGTTTGTTAATGCGTATATGACGAGTGGTACCTACGAGGATACTTTAATAAAAGTACCTGCACCTATTGATTGCAAAATATCAACGAGGACCTTTTTTTATACGCAACTAGCTGTGCCCCGCGGTGTTACCTGCGGTTTAACCGTAGCCTATGTGTTAATCCAGGGTGTCAGCTAACTCTATACCAAATTTTATTAAAATCGCTCCAGCCGTTTAGACGTGAAGAAGTAACATACATACACACTCACAAAATTTCCCCTTTATAATATTAGTGTGATAGTGTCATAAGTGTGATGTCACAACGGAACAAAATCTGAATTAAACGTATTATTTTTTTAGGGTTCCGTACCAAAATGGTAAAAAAGGAACCCTTATGGTGCGACTCTGTCTGTCTGTCTGTCTGTCTGTCTGTCTGTCTGTCTGTCTGTCCGTCTGTCACAGCAAGATATCTCAGGATCTACTGATGCTATCGACTTGAAACTTGGAATAGTGTTAAAAGTCGCTGATTTGAGCCTATTGGATAGAAAAAAAATCTTATACCTTTTTTACTTTTTTTTTAAAGGGGTCCGAAATGGGATGTGGAAAAACAAAAGTAGAGCTATTATATTGAGTGGGATATCAAATGAAAGGGCTTAATTTGTAGATTCCAAAACAATTTTTGTTTTTTTTTTTAATTTTGTACTTTTTGATTTATGACCAAAAACGTTCAAAAAAATACCATTCCCCCCCTATTATCTTCGAAGTTACTGAACAGAAAAATCTGTAATAATTACCAATTATTAATATCATCCTAAATATTACAGGAAAAATAAAACGGTTTTCCTAAATTGCATCGTTTTTTAGAAATTTTCAAAAATCGTACACATTCTTATTTGCTCCTACTAAGCTAACGGCCATACAGTTTTTGTTGAACTATTCACGTATCTACTTACGAGTTTGTACGGAACCCTCGGTGAGCGAGTCTGACTCGCACTTGACCGGTTTTATTTTATATGCCATGAAATGTGTAAGTTATACAGCCTCAGTGATGTAGCGGTACTTACAACGCATCTTTATGTGTGCGTAACAATGTTTTGTAAATAAAACTGTCAAATTTCGCACCAATGCCTAAAATCTTATGTCATGATATCGTTAATGATGATTTTATCTGAACTGTACAACAGAACTAATGGGAATAAAGTATCAACGAGGCTCTCTTAGGCAGGACAGCAAAGAATCCTAAAATCGAATTTAGTCGTAAATTTAATTATGTATATGCCATTTGTACTTCCTTGTATTGTGCAGTAAAGTTTAAATAAATAGATAAATCCTGAAACAATGACACAATGTATTTACCTTTTACCTACTAACGGTCTGATAGCGGAACACTGGTGATGAAAATAAGGAAATTTGACATAGGAACTATGCTTTTCCTCCAATGTTTTCCTAAATCCCATATTCGGAGAGGAATGTAAGAGCATAAAGGTGCGGTCAAACCGCTACTCAAAATACGTTGACGCACAGTAAACGCAGTAAGTCACGTTTTTAACGCATGCCATCTACACCGCTGTGCAAAACCTGGGTCACTTCAGTACGTTTACGGTGCGTCAGCGTATTTTGACCAGCGGAGTGGACCGCCCGCGTTAAAAATTTAACGCATGAGTCACCTTACTGCGTTTACGGTGCGTCAATCGCGCGTTGAGTTGACCGCACCTTCACTCCGTCATCACTCCCAGTAAAAACAAATCACACCCCGAAACCCAATCGTAGCTACGTGGCTGTTGCTATTCCGTTTGCACGTCACTAGAGTAAAAAGCTTTCAGAGTAGACACGAAAAAAATGCAAAAACAAGTTTACACAGAACAGAAAAATCATCCGCATGGAAATCGTTATTTTTACAATCCTTACTTGTTTTTTCGTTTCACTCGAAATGCTCTCGCCCAAAAAAGTGTATTATTTCATAGCTCATTAAGCCAGTGAGAAATTGTAACCTTTTGTGCAATGTGGTGGAAACTGCGTGGCAATTTATTTCTTCTTAAATAAGGGATATTTTTATATTCATTCACCTTTTCAACCTCCATAGGAAGACGGTCTCCAAACGGCAATGTTTTTTCACCAAATGCGAACCAATTAAAAAAACTTGTTTGGCGAAGATCATTTGAATTATCAAAGAGACTCAGAGAAACTACGAGGGACCGAAGAGCTGGCAGCTTCATCGCTCAACGTATCAGCCTTACAATACAGCGAGGAAATGCTGCCAGCATCTTCAGCACCATGCCGCAGGGGCCATTTTTAGATTTATTTTAGTTTTCACTTATTTAATTTTAATTTAGTTTTAGTTTTTAGTATATTTAATGTGTATTCTTGTAGTTTAGCTTGCAATTGACAACATTTCATATTTTCAAAAGATCTTAATTCGAAAACCATTTGGGTAAAACTGTATTTTATGCTCAAAAAAAATATTTTTGGATTTTTTTTCCCATTCATTTTGGAAAAAATCGTCAATTAGTGTGAACCGGAAGTGTGACGTCATTTTCCCTGCATTATCGAGAGAGACCTTAGTGCTGAAACGATTAAAAAGCGTATGGTATCCGGTTGTCATTTTCTGACATACTTGCCGTCTGACGTTTATTTGTTTTGAAAATTGTTACAGCTGCTTAGCGGCTTTAGAAGTTTAATTTTCTTACCGTTGGTTCATTTGCACGTTTTCGAAGACCTTAAAAGACTTGGCTCTTTCCCACTGAACTCCGATAACGCATTCAAACATTATTAACTTGGCATTCTTTTACCGGACACCGATTTTTTTCATATAATGAAGACATCAGAAGGTTTTTCTCAGGCTGATAGCACCAATCTACCGCGTGTTGAAATTATGATGATGGAGTACACATCGGCAAGTGATAAATATAATCCAGCCCAAATAAGAGGAGCAAAAGCATCGTCTTCCCGAACTTCCTATGTTGACAACGCTGTAACGCCTGACAGTTATTTTTTTAATTGTAATTGTCGCACTGGATTCTAGTTTTTTTAAATCGTAATTGTCGCTCTGGATTCTAGTTGGGAAAGTGACGTCATTTTCTACATACGCCCTTTTAGAATGAGCTACTTTTCAAACTGCTATTTTTAATTGAAAAATTGAGTTAAAACGAAAAAGAAAAAATACGGGTAGCTTAAAATTCCACCTATTTTCTATCCAGCTCATAAAATGAAGGAGTAGAAAATTTGAAATATTGTCAATTTACAATAACTTTTAAGTAATGTTTTTTCGGGAATAAATGTGACTTTATTTGAATTATGACCAATTAAATATGCTATAAGCGATAAATACTTATATTCGAAACCCATTACGAAATTTGGTCGTATAAATAGTTTTCGGAACCTTATCGAAAAGTACATAAAATTAGTACCTACCTAGTTCGTTTTCACACCTTTATAGCGAGAAACTGCTGTAAAACCGCTTTATACTCTAACGTAAACTTTAGCATCCCGCTCTTCTGAAACAAAGGAATCATGGTGAAATAAAGAAAAATTTGTGCACTTTATATTAAATTTATTAACAAGTAACACCTAATGTTAGATTAAGTACCTAAGAGATATACCGGGTGTGGCTTGTAACTGGAGCAAATAATTAAAACGTAGATTCTACTCCTCAAACAATAAATCTATTGTTCAAGAACTTTCAAAAATTATGTGACTAGGTAATCTTAAGATTTTCTCTTTTTCATACAAATTAAATACTATGTTCAATGTACATCAGTGATCACAGGCTGTATAAGACACTTTGACTCTGAATGTATTTTAGCATGTAACATGTAGTGTAGACTGGGAAAATTTTAATACTCGGATCCATAGGATAGCCGTTCCGTTAATAAGGCTGTTTGAAATAAGTAACAGGCACAATGTTACATGGGTAGATATAGTATAATTACGTGGTTATTATTAAGACAGTAATTTTAACATAATAAAGCTGAATTTAATGAAATTCATAAAAGTTGCTTCAGTAACGGGGGTATCACGACCCTCGACAATAAGAAGCACGACGCGAGGAGGTTATTTTAAAATCGTATTTTGCTCGTGAATGAGGTTAGAAGCTCATTTTTTTTAAAGCCTGACTAACTTGCAAGTCTTACTGACTGTTGCAAAAATCGGACCAGGTGGGGCCGGGGCGTTCCCTGGGATCGAACCTGGTCGCTTGGCCGGACCACCTTGAGAATAGCGCCATGGTTCGATGCATAGCAAACCTATATGTATCTTAACAATTTGTGCAATTATTGCCTAAAAATTAAATCTAGCTAAAAAAAAATTGTTAACAAAAATTGTATATCTATTATTGCTATTATTATTATTTTTGAATAATAGCACATCATGACCATATTTATAACAGTTCCGTTTATAGGTGCACCAAGCCGAGGTGATTTGCAGAATTGGTCGTGCTTAACTGCATCGTGCGAACGTTATTTTACTCCCTGTGATACAGCAGCCAACACCCAGCCGCAAACTTTTAATTAGTTTACGGCGCAGAAAGGGGGAACCGAGACCCACTACACTTTAGCGGGCAACACTTGCTTCCCTGCTAACCAGAAGCCTTTGCCTCAAAACAAAATTTAAAAAGTTCTAGTGTTATTCATAACACTCACACAGGATTCATCCTGGATAGAAAAAGAGTGCCAGTTGAAATAAAGTGTTGTTTTCCGCCTTTTTGATCGCTGAATAGAAACAATTTTGATACAATAAAACAAGGTTAATGAATAGCCAAGGGTAGTGAATGAATTAAATTTGTTAGTTTGTCTATCTTCTTCGATGTTGGTTGTTCTTTCTCATCTGCTCAAGGGTTAGCTGGAAGAGATCCCTTACAGGGATAAGTTCGCTTTTGTACATAACCATTGATTTTTGTATTGTTTTTATATAATTTTATGAGCAATAAAGTGTTTAAATACATACATACAAGGTTTGTTCGTCCTGTGCCGTCGTTTGAACACCTACTTTGTTCCAACCACGTTTTTATCCTCAAAACTCATTTGTTGAGGATAAAAACGTGGTTGGATCACATAAAACTGCTTGCTACTATTTAATCGGAGCTTAAACGTATATTTCTGTTTTAAGGTTGCTCATACCGGTTCTTGGATAGGTTAAAAACATCATAAGTCACGAAAGGAATCCATCGGGCTACAAAGTAATCTCTCAAACTGTATATTATCTAACTTAAAGAAATCTAAAAATTGGGTATAATCTAAAGATTAAATTATTCATCGTTATTTCAGTAAGCTAAATTGGCAGTTTGGTCGGCTTAATCTACAGCCCCATTTACACAGGCCAGTTATTTAGTCAAGTACAGTAGACTCTGTTTATTATGACTCAATACCAACCGTTTAATATGAAGTAATACATAGCTTAGTTTGGTTTTCATACAAAATTCTTTATTACAATGTTGGCTATATGACCTCGCTTATGACCTATTTTTAAGAAATTCTATCCAGTTATATAGTGACCGAATGATTCCTAGCACTTTTCATCGGTTTTTGTGAAAAATCTGCATCAAAAAATATATATGAGCCAATTACAATACTTTTAACTCCAAATACAGATGTTTGTGTTCGTTAAGAAATGATTATTAATCTTCTTTTTTTTTTCTCATGTGATCATTTCAAACAGGGTGATTTAAATATGTACCTACATGCAAGGACCTTAAAATAAATAGCCGGACGGAGCGTCGCCAACAGAGAACTGAAGCCATTTATAGTCCGCCGCCGGCTGCTTGTACTTACAAACCGCACGCCCACATCAACTAGTTGTTTTCCTACTGCGAGCAGCACGCACACGTTGACAGCCGGCGGACTAGACATGCTTTCGTTCTTTGTTAGTGAGGTTCTATCCGCCTATTTATTTTTTGCCTACATGTATTACCTAGTAGTACCTAGCCTAGCGTCTGACATTATTAAAATAATGTCAGACGCTAGGCTAGGTAGGGTAAGCTGGAACAGACATTTTCTTTGCTAAGAGCAGCAAACAAAGGTATGCAAATTGCTTTAAATTAGACAACCCAATGGGATCAGGTTCTGACGCCACGCCACTGACTAGTATTGAATTTAATGTCAATTCGTACTCGTCTAAGACAACAAGGCACCCGGCGCCATTATCTGATCGGTAAAGTTATAAAAGTCCGATCTTTGTCTATCGACCTTGGTAGTCGATTAGGGGATAATCGACTACTCTCGTACCTACCTTCGGCACGTTTAACAAACTTCTCTGTTCTAACAGGGTAATTCTTCTTAAAAGTTTCAGATCCGTTTTCACAATGGTTAAGAGTTTCAGCGATAAATTATAATTTGTCTTGGCCTCGGTGGAAGTAGAACTTTAACTTTGTATTGTAAATGTTCCAAGATCGAGTGTAAGTTCATTGATTCTACTCGTAATATGAACTTATTTTTCATAAATGTTTTTTTATTGTTCCAGCTATGTCGACCTGCCGTGTGGCAGCGTACGTGGCGGTACTGGGCGCGGTCTGCTGCGCTTTGCCGCACACCGCGCTGGCGCTCGACCTCAACCGGCTCTACGGACACCACACCAAGCGGTCCGGTACGTGCTAGACTAGTGCATGCAGAGCGAGTGTAGTACCGTGTGGGGGAGTACGTAGGGTGCCGGGGGCAGTCTGTACGTCCTGCCACATACTGTGCTGGCGCTCGACCTCAACGAGCTCCACGGACACCACACCAAGCGGTCCAGTACAGTGCTAGACTAGTGCATGCAGTATCGAGTGTAGTGCCGTGTGGTGGAGTACATAGGGTGCCGGGGGCAGTCCGTACGTCCTGCCACATACTGTGCTGGCGCTCGACCTTAACCAGCTCCACGGACACCACAACAAGCGACCCGGTACGGTGCTAGACTAGTGCCCGCAGTGACGAGTATAGTGCCGCGTGGCGGCGTACGTGGTGCTGGAGGCGGTCTGTACGTCCTGCCACACACTACTGTCGCTCGACCTCGATCAGCTCTACAGACACCAAGCGCTCCGGTACGTGGTAGGCTATTGCCCGCTGCAGCGAGTATAATACAGTAGTAGTTCACTAATTCTAATACCCAGTACCTACAAGGGAACAAACATAAATTCTATCCCAACAGCAGGTAACCATTATGAATCATTTGAGAAACTGTAAAACACCGTTAGCTGGCGTATTTATGATAGATCATAAATATCAATTATTTTACAAAAGCACTTTGTAAAATGTACTAACAGGCCTTCTAATGGAAACAAAAGTAAATAGATGTCGCCAAACCATTAGTGTAGCCCGCACCTACCACTTTCGTTTCTCGCAAAATGCTGTCTGCTACTCTCTAGAGATATTAAGCCTAGTAAACTCTAATGTAAAACAGCTTTCAACATTACTTACAGCATCTAAAACAATTACGTTCCATTTCATTAAGACGACGAATAGCAAAGTCGCTTTATCCCTATAAAACAAATGTAACAAGTCATTACTCAGAGCCTCTTGGGAACTCCCCCGCCATCCACGAGACATCTGGAGGTCCGTGAAAATGTTTTTGCTCGTGTCCGTAATCATTTGTATGGTTTATGTTGAACGTAGCCGTACATAAGAGAAGGGACACTTTATCAAGGTACTTTGTCTTTAAAGGGGCTTATTTTTTCGCAAGCCTTACACTACTTGGAAATTCTACCGTAATATTTTTGTAAAAAAGAGTTGTCCTATATTTTTATGATAATTATCCAATAAAATATTCTCTCTGAAATAGAATTGTATCTTTCTCTTTATTTAAAAAAAATATCAACGTAATTACGGTACTACGGTAACGGTATATTTAATTAATAAGCTAATGCCATTCATCGGAGCCAAGTGCTCTTAAAAAAAATAAACGGGAATGGTTACCCAGGGCATGGTCACCCTACAATAATACTTCGGCTGCGCCTCTGTGCGCACCCTTAAATCTCCTTAAACCAAGGGTATGGTCACCCTACAAATAACAGCGGCATATCAGGTCACACAACTCTTGGTGTGCCTGTAGATAAGGTCACAAATTCATTAAGACTTAATAAGTCTCCTATATTTCTCATGGAGGGCACGGTAGTCCAAACACCATGATCAAATTAAAGAACTAGCGCCCTAAATGATGTTAGGTCACATATGTGAATGTGCCTAAACCTCCTAAAACTAAGTCTGTACCGTACCATACCTAAGTACTGAGAGAATAGAATTTATTTAAAAAAAATCCTTTAAAAAAGAATTCTATATGAAAAATAATTATTAATTCAATTATCAGTCAATTATTTCACTTTCACTAGATTATTAGGTGATCAGCCCAATAACTAGCTGAAGTGTAATTAATTGTTCATTAAATTTACGCAAAAAAATTCTAAGTGTGAATATCAAATTTCATTCACCGATAATTAAAATTTACTTGTAGGCGGCGAATACGCACGACCTACTTAAGATTCTGCTTACGCGCGCGGTATGCATCGTCCCGTGCGCGGATGTTTCGCAACTTATTTACGACAATTGAAATTGGGTTAAGTGACACTGGTAACGATTATGATATTAGAATTTCCGAAATGATTAAAAAAAAACAAGACAGAAGATCGAAAAATAAAATCAAGAAAAGGAACTATCAACAGGAAAATAGTCAAGAAAGAAAAAGAAAATGAACACCACCACTGAAGCCACCGGAAGCAGCACCACCACCATACTACACATACATTTTAACGAAAAGGTTCTTTTCGAAAAAATCAACATATAGAAATTACAATACTTAAAAATAGAAAGTTACTCGAAGATTGACTTTGAAGTATCATGTGATATTTACTGCTTTAGGCCCCATTTAGATGGGGAGAGAACTCGTATGAGTCGTATGCGAGTTTCATTACATTGCGGGCTACCTAGTTATGATGAATTCCGTCGATCGAATAAACGCCGCAATCAAATAAAACTCGCATACGTGTTCTCGCCCCGTGTAAATGGAGCTTTACATGTTAGTATAAATTAAATTCTAAATTTGATTTAACAAATCTGATTAAACTAAATGTAATCGGAGAACCAAACCGGCTGGACATCATTTGAAGAATGCTGTTGTGGCTGCCCCGCTGTCTGCTCAACATCGATGCTACTTTCTACCGCAGGATATGGGATGGCATGGAACCCATCGGTGCGGGCTTCGGCGCACATTGTAGAAGCACACACAGAAGCGAGGCAGCCCCATCAGCGCTCTGAATCCGTTGTTAAATTGGACCCCCAGAGCACTGTACTATTTCTGGGTCTAGTTGACCCACAGACTGCCCGCATACAATGAAGTACAATATGCTTTGAAAAGCGTTATTTTCATTTCATCGGAACACTTAGCAAATCGACGGCCGAACATTATTAGCCCTCAATGTACCTACTTTATTTCTGCTTTAGCTCCGCTGTGACGCAACACGTAAATAAGCATTTGTAGAAATTCAACTTAGCATTCATAAGAAAATAAAATAAATAAATAGACGTAATACAGTGGAACCTCGATACGTCAAACATCTATAACACGAATTAAAATCCCGCTCCCTTCCCTTCAAGCCCCAAAACCTCTATAACTCGAAATATTAGACCGCCATAAGTCGGAGTTACCAATGACTCAAGACGTTTTAGTACTTTTTATATATCTATAACTCGAAATACATAGATGAACTTTACCTCTATATCTCGAAGAAATCGTTCTTTTGTTTTATCAGCTCTGTATCTCGAAGTTTGTGAATTTATACCTCTGTAACTCGGAAAAAAATGATGGCAGGTAGATTATACGTATCTGGTATATAGGAACATTTACCTCTATAACTCGATTTTTTATTTATTTTACCTCTGTAACTCGAAATCAAAAAGTACAGAAGCCTTAACCTCTATAAGTCGAACATCAGCGTATGAAAACCTCTGTAAGTCGAAACCTCGTTAACACGAACACGTTAGCGTTTCCCTTGAGTTTCGACTTATCGCGGTTCCAGTAGTTCCGGTAGACAGTATTACGCAATAATGTGTTAAGTGCTATGGAAATCCTATGCACTTGACACATTATTGCATTACAGGATCCGTATAAGCAACGTTAATTTATAAAGCGGGTTTCTTTAATCTTATCTTGTTTTATGAACTCGACCCGCTTTTTCTTCCTGTAAAGCAACTCGTTACAGAGCGCATATCAGCGAGGACAGCAATCAGTATACTCCTTACAAAAGCTGTAAAAGATAACAATCACATCTTATGCAGATGCTCAATGCATTTTAAACTTTATTTTTATATCGCTAAGGAGCAAATTAACCTTCGGAGCTTAAGATTTTCTTATACAGTTGGGCCTGTAAAGTACGAAGTTGAGAACGTACTTTCAACGCAGTGGTTTCGAGTGTCCATTTAAACCATCCTTGAGTTCTAAGAGAGTTTTAAAGACTAAAAGTAAAAGAGGTAGTAATTAATTTTATTCACAACGTTTCAAAACAAAAAGAAAACTTGAGTCCCACCAGCTTGTATATTAAGGTATTTGAGCACTTTATTTTTCTGCTCTAGTATAAGATATAAGCTTATCCTTCTTTGACGCCATGCTACTAAAACCTACGAAGGATAAACAATCCTATTGTGGGCACCCCTATAATTATGGGCAAGATCAATGTAGTAGTGACTATAGTGCAAAACTTAGGTGCTTTTGTAGTTTTATATAAAATAATTCATTAAACCTAACTCACACGATCGCTGATGGAAACTGAAGCTTCAATCGTACTGAAATTCAATTTAAAGGCGTGCCACAAGGTTTCCAAGCAAATCCTTTACCTAGAAAATCAAATTGCTCCCTCTGCTTGCGTCAGCTCGTGTAAACTTTGTGATTGCGGCTCCGAGGCAGTCGCTAACGTGTAATTTTAAGGTACCTAGATAATATTTTGAATTTCAAACCTGTTTGGTAAATACTGCTATATTGTTAGGTGTATCTTTAAGGGTTTACTCTACATTGTGTAACTAACATTATTATTCAAAATATCTAAGACTAGCATTTACGCGCGGCTTCACCTGCGCTATTCTCGTTATTATCTCAAGGGAACTCCTTACCGCCACAAAAAGTATCCTCAGTTTCAATCGGATTATTATTACATACTACTAATTAATCTACTTGTTTGCCAAATTTATCTCAGTCCATCCAATTGTTGCTGTGTTATTTCGTAACAAACATTTAAACATCCAAATAATTATCTTCACAAACTTTCATATTTGACCGAGCGAGCGAAGTGAGAGAAGCGTCTCCGTTTTAGCTTGGGCAAAAATGCTTTTGTATGTCTGTCCAGCGGATGTCAGGCTGTTTTCCTCTACAGGGCACATTTCTTAACTGATTCTCGGGAAATTTTATTAGGAGGATCGATAATTATATGTTATTTTTTTATGAGTTCAGTTTTTGTTTTTTTTTTCAAAATGGTGGAGCCATGAGGACAGACTCAGGAGGTTTACAGCTCACAGAACCACTAGTTGTTATAATAATAGTAGGATATGAAGGCTCGGCGAACGGATAACCGTTAGGGCAGTAAAGTCTGGAGTGGCGATCACGCATAAGTAAGCGCAGCGTAGGTGGGCCCCAACCTAGCGCAACTGGCCGCGAATTCTCTTGTGAACTCCTGTGAACCTGTGACTCTCACACTATATGTATTGATTGAAAAGAGATAGGTAGTAAGTACTTGTCGCGCGACTAAGAGTCGTGAACTCGTGACTGACGATCTCGTGAGAGTAGCGGGGAGTCGGTGGATGCGACCTGCACAGGATCGCACCCAGTGGCGCTCTATGGTTGAGGCAGCTTGGGATTGCCGTGGCTGATAGATAGATAGGAATGATATTAAGGTGGTTTTCTACCGGCAGGGCGAGACGATACAAGACAAGGATTGAATTTAAGAGGAAACAGGAGGGCAGTTTTTCCATACAAACGTAGTCCCCTGTTTCCTCCCTGGATAATGCCAGTAGAGCAATCATTTTTTATCCAAAAATCTATGGCTACTATTGATATGTTCCTATGTTTTCTTTTTTACGATAAATTGATTCTCAAAAGAGATATTAACCTTCAAAAACCTAAAAAAAATGCGAGATTTTCCGCTGCGTTCACACATTCAGAAAACAAATTTGACTAGATTATTAAAAAAAAGGAAAACATAGGAGCACGGCCAAAGCCTTTCTTTAATGTTTAATGAAAAAATTAGTTAAATAGGTTAAGTTTTGGGGAAGAAATCAGGGAACTACGAAACGTTGTTTTCATGAAATTTTAAAAAGTATTTTCGGTCCAAGCTGCAGTTGTCTCTATCGCGCTCTGCGGGTGAGAGGCGGGCAGTGCGGGATAGCGACACATTTTACAAATACCTAATTTTCAATTCTCTCGACCTTACTGTTTCCTCTTAAATTTGTATCAAGTTGCGCGATGCGCGAGCGGCGATGCGCGAGGAGTGGATTGAAAACTTCATACAAATTTCAATTCAATCCTCGTCTCGTCTCGTCTCGCCCCGCCGGTGGAAAATCACCTTTAGGATAGGATACGATTGTTGTAACATAGGTATAACTTTATATTTCGTTAATGTGACTTTTAATACACTCACGGACAATTAATTCGAGTCACTCCCTATATAATTGTTCACAAAAAACGACCCGAATTCACTGTCCGTGGGTGTATGTTTAATAGTTATGAGAAAATAAATACATAAAAAATCTGCCGCTATATTATATTTTCAACGGATTCCATCTTTATGCTGAAATTTTCATCAATCATGGGTACTAAAACATACTTAGTTAACAATTAATCTCAATACGAATACGAATAATAATTCAACCTCGGCGCATATGACACTCGTTTTAAATACAAATTGAAATAAATATAGTACTACTTACCCAAGTACCTGTCATTTAAAATATAAACTTGTGGTCGAAAGCGCCAAACGAAAACCCGAAGCGCCAAAAGAAAAGAAAAGAAAAGAAAAGAAGACAAAATAATGTAAGACATGTAAAAGAGCCCTTGAGGGCCTACTTGCAGAAATAATTTTTTTTTTTTTTTTTTAAATGTAGTTATCACTAGGGCATGCAATACCGGTTTTAATTGTATGAGCCAATACCGAAAAACCGGTTTTTCGGTATTGGCCCATACAAGTAAAACCGGTATTGCATGCCCTAGCTATCGCCCAAGCATTGATAATTAGAGCAGCAACATTGTAGATTAAATTTAATGCGGTACACAAACAGCCATTACGATTAACTGCCGCTCTGTAGCTCGTATCTGGTAACTGGCCTCAGTAAACTGCGAGCGAAGTTCACTGCAACTCTATACCGGCATCCACACAACTACTAAACTAAGACGAACGAGTTGGTGAACAGTTTGTGAGTCTTCTTAATTAAGAAAATATGGTTGAGAAGAAATGTTTATTTAATGTTCAAGTTGTTACAGTATTAACTCTGTTTGCCATTCTAAGGCAATAAAAAATATACATCAAAAACGTTGCCATTCCGTGAATCGTACGACTGGCGACTACTAGATTTTATAAGAAAATTATGCGAAAATAATCTTAAAACTAAACATAAATCGGGTTACAGTAGGTAAATAACTCTGTCGATCGCAAGAAGAGGGAGAAGGATTGTTGACCTACAAGGCGAGACGTTTCTGATTCATTCAAATTTCATCACTAATTAATATTATACGTATTCAATACGTGCATTATAAAATACGTATAACTACTTATATTAAAAAAAAGTTTAATTACCTACGTGTTGGGATTACTAAGAAACTAGTAACATCGTAACTCGCAAGGGTGACGCCTTGGTTTGCCCTACCTACCTACTAGTTACGAGGACGATTCTCTGGTTTTCGCCAAACCTCAATTCCACGTATAAGGCAAGCATATAAATAACATCATGTCATGTCACTTAATGCCAACGCCTACTCACTTTCATACTTATAATTCATACATTTCTATGGAACAACTGAAACAGACAGACCGCTTGGGAAATCATAACTGGTTCGTCATCGAGTTATAGGCAATGGCAGATGGCTGCCCGTTGGGACCGATCGGAGCGAGGTGGATTAGGTAGTTAACTATCCACATTCAGAGGACATTATGACGTTTTGGCTCATTTGTTCGTACATTCAAGTCCATCATCCTGCATTCGACCGCAAAATGCAACCGTTGATTGTCGCTGTTCGATCAAGGACAGTCAGCATCAACTATCAAATCAGCAGCCATATTATTCGACACACACCATTGTGCCTATAGTAATAAATGTTGCGATATACACATGTATATGACTATTTTTTTTTATGTAGCCTGCGCGGTGTCCCACTGCTGGGCAATGGCCTCTCCCTGTGATTTCCACAACTCCCTGTTTGATGCCTCCTCCGGCTAGTTATAGTCCGTACAAACTTTAAGATCAAATGCTGTCAAACGAACGCAAGCCAAAAGCTACCTTATAATTAGAGAATAAGGTAGTTTTTGGCTTGCGTTCGTTTGACAGCATTTGGTCTTAAGAGTTTGTATGGACTATACTAAGGAATGCGTCCAAGTCATCGCGCCATCTCCGTCTAGGCCTGCCCCGCCTGCGTCATCCGTCTTGCGGCACCCACTTGGTGGCTATATTAGCCCACCTCTCCGGGTGCATGCGGCAGACGTGGCCGGCCCAATCCCACTAGAGCTTGGCGGTCTTAGCTCCAACATCGGTGATGCGTGTTTTGGAACACAGGGTGGTGTTCCGGACGCGATCCATCCTATTAACATCTAAGATTCTACGCTCCATTGCCCTTTGGCAAACATTCAATTTGGACCTGTGCGTCTCAGTGAGTGACCATGTTTGGGCACCATAAGTTAGGGTTAGGACAGGCAGAATACACACGTCGACGACGACATGAACATGACTATACAGTGGAATAAATGATATATATGGCGCTTTGGATTTGGATGTTACCGACTATTTGGTACTGACTGTACTAAGTTTTGAAAATTACTTAAAACAAAATTGAACATTTTAAAATCTGTTCAATAACAAAGACACGAATTAGTATAATAAATACCCAAATCGCTATGAGGGTGTCTATAAGATTAATCGAGGAAACTCTTTTCCTCGATTTCTCCAAGATGACATCATCAGATCCTTAATAAGACCACATAGGAGGTTACCCTTTCAAACAAAAAAATAATATTCCAAATCGGTCAAATAATCGGGAAACATGCATAGAGAAAATAAACAAAGATTCGTACGAACTGAGAACTCCTCTCCTTTTTTGAAGTCGGTCAATATGCGCAAATTTTAAAATAAAGATCGTAGTTATTAAGTGTGCTAGTTATATGTATTTTGTTAATTTTGACATTGATTGGATGTAGATATCAATTTGAATGCCAAGAACGTGACGTGACATTTGATTCTAAGTTAGATGATGTTCTCAGTTTCTTGCAGCAATTTAAAACTTATTTATCTCAACAGCTTTTAATTTCTGAGGGAGATTTATATTTCCATTTATACGACCCTTTCTCAGTTAATAATTAAGATTTTATTTCGATTCAGGCAGACTGTTAGCGTATATGTTCGCATAATCTCTGAATCGACTACATAAAAATTACAAGAAGTTCTTGTATTTTATTTAAGTAATCTGATCTGACATTTAATAATTACAAAAGAAACCTTGCTCTATAAAACAAAGAGCCGTTATTGCAAAAGAACATAATTAAAATATATAAGGTTTAGAAAACGAAAACACTCACATTTTCCAGATTAAATATTCATCAAGCACCGTCCACAGACCTTCTCAGTAGCAATTAGCAAAAAACAAGAAACGTAGCGAGAAGTAATTTCCTTTTTAATTAGGACTGAGCTCCGTATTTGTGTATCCGAGTTGCTTTTTCATGAAAACGGGCCATTAGAGGAGGTAATGTTATTACTGTCCCTTCAGGGAAACTTGGGTGTAGCGTCGCAGTTTAAGAAGAAAAGTAGGTTATAACGTGAAAGAGGTAAGGTTCAAAAGTAAAAATAGGAATAGTGCGCGCATTCGAAGAAATTACACAAAATCTGTCACTGGGTTTCGGTTACGATGGTTATGTACGGATAGTTAAATGAAATATCTTGTTAGTCGTCTATAAGTACAGCGCCATATAAGTACTGGTTATTATAATAGGTGGTATTGCCAAAAAAACAATGACTACATCATTGCAAATTTACATTTGGAACATGCAGTTGGAACCATTTTGGATTTAGCGGTAGGGTTGCCAGATGTCCGGGAAATCCGGGATTGTCCCGGAATTACCGTTCTTGTCTCGTATCCAGGAATTAGGTACACTTTATAATCCCGGATTTCGATACTACTTCTAGTTTTTTTTTCAGTATGTTTTGTAGTTTGTAAAAAAGTGATTATTTATGATTATTATTTTTAATGAATTTAATATTTTTACATGTAATATTGACATATAATATATATATTATGAATAAATTGATATGATATGATATGATATGTTAGTAGATACGCGTATCGTACCTACGTGGGTGTTGGTAAAATCATTTAAGTAAAATATTACAAGTAAAGCGATTTACTGAAATATTTATCTATAGCAAAGGTTGTGAGTTCGAATCCTGGTTCGTACCAATGAGTTTTTCGGAACTTATGTACGAAATATTATTAGATATTTACCATTAGCTTTTCGGTGAAGGAAAAACATCGTGAGGGAATCAACATACATCCGCGAAGAAATTCAAAGGTGTATGAGAAGTTCTCAATCCTCAGTGGGCTAGCGTGGGGACTACAGCCCATTGACTGTCATCTATGAGGGTAACAGGCCTACTCTGCCCAGCAGTGGGGCGACGTATCGGCTGATGATGATGATATGACGACTTAGATTAATATCCATATAAATTAATGGGAATTACACATTTTTTGGGAGTACCTAGGTACTTATAACGAGGCAACCACAAAGTAACCTAGGGTCCTCCTCTGGGTAAATAAATAGTAAGTGATATTATAAGGTAGGTATATTTTTAATACTATGTGTGATAATCGCGGTAACCGAAGACAATATTATTTTATTTAATCAGTTACATCCTTAGTAGCACACAAGCTTATACGACCCATATAGCGCTTAAACTGGAGGAATAATGGCTGTATAAGCTCTTATACCTACAGCTTGTGTGCCACTTGGGATTTACACAAACCTCGGCACCGCTTTAACCATCTTATTACAACCTACTTCCATTATTTATCTGTGAAACGTCTTTCTTAACCCTAAAAGTTTCTTCGGGAATGTCCATTTAAGTTAATCCTGTAACTGGCGGAGTGTTCCACTCTTGGTCGAGCAGCGGCAAATTGCGCCTAGTCGAAGATAACTTTAGTTAATTAAGAGGGTTGAACTAAAGACAACATTGTGGGCAAGCAACCATCAGCGTCTCTGTCGTTAATTGTAGCGAGATTTGGTAAAGAGGCTTTGGCCGCTTAACATTCAAATATTTCAATTTTCTCTATGATTCAATTGAAGACGATTTGTTATGTTTTTTCTACGTTACTGCCGACTTCAGTATTAATGTGTGTGTATTTTATGTATTTTTCATAAAAATTGTCCCAAACATCACTTTAAGCAACCAAAGTTCAAACTTAAATGACGCTTTTTGTTCTTATACATATTCCACATAAAGACCAAATAAGTATTAGCCGTGCTACCGTTTAAATTCATTCACAACTAGCATATACTTACTTTAATCAGTTGGTTGATATTATCAATAATTTTGTCCTAGTATCGATTGAAAATATTTCAGATTTTCTAAGGCCTCTTAAACGCCAAAATAAATCATGTCATAGTAATACGTACATAATACGTATACGATTTAAATAAACTGGATTAAGGTTCTGGGTATAGATCTCCAACCACCAAACTTCACATAATTTCCCAAATCACGTCAATGAACCCCTAATATTGCTAAAAAAAGAAGTACCAATACCAATTTCATGAGAAAAATATATTTTCATTAAGCTTTTCTTTGAGCAACTGAACTTACTGAACCATACACATCTCTTTGAACAGCCTAACAACAAATTTGTCACATTCCTAATGACTTGATAGGAAGCATTCGTACTTTCTATTACAGAGCTAACTTTGTAAACTGTCTTCGTTCTTATCCCATTGAGACATGGTGTATTTTCGCTTGCCCTTCGCCACAGACAGTTCTGTTTGGGTCCTTGCTCGAGCTTAGTCGTCAAAGACAGATGTCTGATTGGCAAAGTTCCATTGAAGCTCGGACCGTTGGGAGTAGAGGTGTTTCATTTACTCTAATTGGGGTCGGTCTCAAAAGACGTACGTCCTAGCTAGGATTAGGTACGTGGTACAGCTATTGTTTCATGCATCTTAATAGCTATAAGTGTGTATAGTAAGCAGTTTTTAGGGTTCATATTCTAAACTAAAGCAATCCAGTCAATGGCATTTAATGAAGCCTTTCAGTACTACTTTAATTAAGATCCTAAAAGAGGTAACTCACTTTCATAATTAAACTAAAAAAATTGGTAACTAGTTAGACGAATTTTCAATAAAATTTTAGGGCTGGATATGTCATTTGGAAAAAAATCTAATGAGATGAAAAAACTCAAACAATGGGTCGTCTAGATACGTAGTCATATAGTCTAACAAACGTGGCTTGGATGGTTACCAAAATAGGACTGCAGTACGGTACGAGTATTCGTGCACCTTTTCTAAATAAAAGCCGGGCCGTAGAGTACGAACTACCTATATGACAGTTTATTTTTTCCAATTCACAGTTTTTGTTTTATGCTCTTGTTGACTGAGTAACTGCCAATTCTGTATTCTCTGTCAGCTTTTTGACCTTCAGTTAGAAAACGAATCAGTCCGAGAATCAGTGGATGCGGTTTCATAATTGCTGTCGTTGAAAAAGTTAGTCCGTTACTAGAAAAAAAAAATTGGCGCTTTGACTGTGTGGCTACAGCTAAACAAGGCGGCAACGACATGCGTTTTGCTTAATTGTGCGAATATAATGAAATACCTACCATTTACTCGTAAAATAGAATTTCTTTATGAACTGAAGTATCAATTCACTAAACGCTATTATACTGTGTAACGGTGACACATTTAATTTTCCAGAATACTGCCACCCGTACGAACCGTTCAAGTGTCCTGTTGACGGCAATTGCATCTCGATCCAGTACCTCTGCGACGGTGCCCCGGACTGCATCGACGGCTACGATGAAGACTCCAAGCTGTGCACTGCAGGTAACTTAGAATAGATATAAACAAGAAAAGAGCGTACTCCCACCTGAAAGGTCGGCAACGCACCGGTGACTCTCTTGGTGTTGCAGGTGTCTATGGGCGACGGTGATTGCTTATCATCAGGCGACCCGTCTGCTCGTTTGCCCCCTATTTCATAAAAAAAAAAAAAACAATTATTTAGCGCACAAAATCAGAATAATAGCAATAAAACCTTCAAAAATAAACTTAAAGCAGAAACAGTGCTAAAAAAGGAGTATTTTAAAACCTCGTTTCTGCGCACCAATTAAATTTATAGTGATTTTTCACAATTTAGTTAAAAATGTAACCGTTATCAAAGAAAGTTATATCGTGGTAGGTGCGTCTAAAAAGATATTACTCGTTGTTTGATGACTTTGATGATGATAAAAGGTGGCTCACAAAGATGGATAGCCGATTTAATTATTTATTCGGTATTTTACAACATGTATGTAGTTTCATATTCTTAGTCTAAAATATGAATTACTCGTATCCATCTGCCTACAATAGGCCAAGTTAATCGCCGTCAGAGGGCTCACCGGGCTTACAATAAAATTTATTGTCGTCATTGCGACCAGCATTCGGCGAAACAGGTCATTTCAGCATATTAACGTTTCATTAACGCACTTGGCCCCATTCACTCCAGGGAAAAGCTGAGGGAAATGTTTTGCCAGCATATTATACCCAAATTGAAGGCATAACATAAACGACGCAGCGAGCTTTGAAATAGACACAAGTGTATTCTAAATATAAATTTATCCCAATAATTCAGTTATATTTATATAGGCTCACAATAAATAAATAAATATCACGGGACAATAAGAGATGTGTGTTGGGGTACCCTTGTTTTGCCGACAAACTTTTCATCGAATATTATTTCATCGACAACGATTCATCGAAACTTTAGTACTAGTAATATTGTTTGGCGTTTTTTTGTTTCATTTACTATTCATTTCAATTTTTCTTACTGCGTAGAAATACTATTCAACGAATTTTACTTGATCGCTGATTTGTTTCAAATTGTTTTAATTGGCACAATTACTAAACATTGCAATTCATTTATTCGACGTATTACTTTAATACATTTTTATATGTCGTACTATACATTGTCACATTTTTCTATTGTAAGAATTTTCAATAGTACATTACATAACTAGGGTGGTAATACAAAGAAAGGCGAGATCACAGAAGTTTGCGGCCCGAGCTGAAAGCGAAGGACGTAAATATGCGATCGAGGGCTTTCTTATTACCTTCCGTGTTGTATACATCATTTTATGTGCTTTCTGGCCAAGTGTGGCATAAATCCGGTCTATAATGATTTATGTATACAATATTAGCCTGCGAAAGTCCGAATCTAGGGCTCTCGCTGGTTAGGACGCGTGCCGACACTGCGCGCCCTAGAGTGTTTTTATAGAGCCGGAGGCAATTCAAAGACAATTCAAGGGTAAACCCGAAATGATTACAAATTTAAATAATTTCATGCGGAATAAATTTTATTACATTCAAAGCAACATGAAATAAAAATACCCGTAAAGAAAAAACATGATATAAAATGTATACGAAATAACACAAGTACCAATTAAAAAACACTGATTTAAATGAACTAGTAATGATTCATCGACGCAATGACTTGTCGATGAAATGAAAATCCTTGGAACGTTGCCTTTGAAATAATATTCGATTAAATGTCTGTCGGCAATTCAAGGGTAAACCGTGTTGGGGTATTGTATGTAGTTAGGTTAGGCTAACCTAACTAGATGGTTAGCTAGATGTTTGCGCCGAAAACTCAGGTCTCGGTCTCATTCAAAAATAAATCTTGCGCAATTTCGTACTAATATTTTTAGGGTTCCGTACCCAAAGGGTAAAAACGGGACCCTATTACTAAGACTTCGCTGTCCGTCCGTCTGTCAACAGGCTGTATCTCAAGAACCGTAATAGCTAGACAGTGAAATTTTCACAGATTGTGTATTTCTGTTGCCGCTATAACAACAAATACTAAAAGCAAAATAATAATAATAATTAAGGGGGGCACCCATACAAAAAACGTGATATTTTAGCCCTTTTTCATGGCTACCACTCGCCGAGCTAGATCTCAAGAACCGTAATAGCTGGACAGTTGAAATTTGCACAGATTATGTATTTTTATTGTGGCTACAACAATAAATACTAAAATCAAAATAATAATAATAATTAAGGGGGGCTCCCATACAACAGAGTAGTTGTTGGCGTTTTTTGCTGTATCTCATGAACCGTAATAGCAAGGAGGTTGAAATTTTCACAGATGTTGTATTTTTATTGCCACAATAATAACAAATACTAAAAATAAAATAAAAATAATATTCCATACAACAAAAGTATTTTTTTATTTCTGATACGGAACCCTTCGTGCGCGAGGCCGACTCGCACTTGGCCGGTTTTTATTTTTTTGTTTACCATAACGCTGGTTTGTGATTGTTGCAAAAAATTACGACTTCAAGTAGTCAGTTGAACAATTAAATTCGACGTCGCCTGATATAATTAGTGAGGTATAAAATGCTAGTGATAGTTTTTTACCATCGAAATCAAAAGAAAAATGCGTAAGTAAGGCTATGAAAATTTCATTCAATCTTATAAATTATAAATTTACTAATATTTTTGGTGCAGGTACTTCAATGAGTTGGCCAATAAATAAATATAATCCGACCTCGCTATGATGCATTTATTCCATGTTAAAAGTACGGTTTCAACCAAAAAAAATTCAATAAATGTTTTATAATTTAATGTTTTATTTTTTTTTATAATATTGCTGCTACGCCACTGGCGTATAATATCTAAAACTAATATTATAATCCTGTATTATTGTGAAATTCAAGAATGAATCCGCCGGTATTTGTACCCGTTTGCACTGCATTTGCAGACATGATTAGAATTTACGAGTCAAGTAAACGCGGTTACAGCAGCATTAGCAGTGTTATTCCCAGGTTACGAGGGAATGAAGAAGCCAACTCTAAAAGCCTAAAATGTTTTATGACCCTTATAATTAGGTACTATATTATAAATATTATAAATCTGACATAAAATTTGCATTAAATCAATGAATATACATTACTATTTCGGGAAAACTCGAGCTATGTATATGTAGGTGCTAGTAAATTAGATACCAATATTTTTAGGGCTGATAGTACTCGGCTTTCTGAGTTTGTTTATGTATGAAACAATAAACAAAATATGTATGTTTTTTGGACAAAATTAGGGAAGTCAGTTTGCTACGTTACGTAAAGCACTCTGTTAATGAGGTAGACAATAATCAATGATTAAGACCTCTTTGATTATTTAAAGCAGGAACAGAGTGAAACATTTGAAAAGTTTCTGGTACGTCTACGTCACCAAGTTAGTAAATGCAAATTATCTTGCGAAGACGATAATCTGATCGATCAGATTGTTGAAAAATGTCGGTCTAAGGACCTTAGGAAGAAGATCCTAACCCTAGGCGATTCGGTCATTCTTACTAAAATCATTTCGGAAGCAAACGCGATGGAGGCAGTTGACAGACAGCTAACCGATTATGGCCAGGAGACACAGACAGCCTATTAACAAAATCGATACAAAAAGAGTTCGGGGAAAAACTGAATGTTCAAGGTGTGGCAATTGGAATCACAACGCCGATAACAACAACTGTCCTGCCAAGTTTTTTTTTTTTTTTTTAATCTTTATTAATTTGAAAGGGGTTTTGTCACACAGTGACTATGTCACCCCCATGTCCTGCCAAGTTTAAACAATGTTTAAAATGCGGGTTGAAGGGGCATTTTAAGAACCAGTGTAGGACTCAAGCCTCTAAGAGAAAACTTCCAACCACCACTCAACCAACCAAGCATTACCAGCATTCAATCAAGAAACCTCGTCTGGAAACGAAGAATGATGAGAAACCGAAGTCTAAGACATTGCCACAGAAGACGAACGTCGATTACATATTTCACATCGACGACGATGCAACACTAGCCTGCTATGTTGGAGGGGTTAAAGTAGAAATGGTTATTGACTCGGGCAGCAAGTGCAATATTCTCAGCGAAGCAACATGGGACTATTTAAAACAAAACAATATCCCTGTTATGAATCAGGTGGCAGATCCGGATAAAACTTTCGTCGCTTATGGCAGTAACACACCTTTGAAGGTTATTGGATCATTTGATTCAGATATCCAAGTTGGAGATCAACTTCAGACGGGGACATTCTTTGTCATCAAAAATGGGACACGAGATCTGTTAGGAAAGGACACTGCGATCGCTTTACAGGTTCTTAAACTCGGTACAGGAGTAAACTCGGTAAGTGAACAAATCTTTCCAAAGATTAAAGACTTGCAAGTAGATATTTCAATAAACAAAGCAGTAAAACCAGTAGCGCAGCCCTGCCGGCGAGTCCCTATTCCGTTAGAAGGAAAAATCCGTAAGAAAATTGACCATCTGCTCAAATCAGACATTATAGAACCAGTCACTAAGCCTTCGGGATGGGTCTCGCCGATAGTGCCTGTTCTTAAACCGGACGGTGATGTTAGAATATGCGTAGATATGCGAAATGCAAACAAAGCTATCGAGAGAGAGCATCATCAGTTGCCAACGATGGATCAACTGTTACCTCAATTTAAAAATGCCCGGGTATTCTCAAAATTAGACATTAAAGACGCATTCCACCAAGTTGAGATCAGTGAAGACTCCAGAGACATCACGACTTTTATAACTAGCCAAGGATTGTACCGGTACAAACGCCTCATGTTCGGGATATCATGTGCCCCTGAACATTTTCAAAAAATAATAGAGAGGATTCTCTTGCCATGCGACGGTGTTGTCAATTTTATAGATGACATCGTCGTGTATGGACAAGATGAAGCGGAACATAAGGTGAGACTTGAAAACGTTCTGGATGTCTTAAAGAGTCATAACATTCTATTAAATCGGGAAAAATGCGTATTTAATGTCAACCGCATCCAATTCTTAGGTCACGAGTTATCGTCAGAAGGCGTTAAACCCCTCGATAAATATATGAAGGTAGTAGACAATTTCAGGGAACCAACAACTGTAGAAGAGATACAGAGCTTTTTGGGCTTAGTTAATTACGTTAACAAATGGATCCCTGACATGGCAACGAAATCAGAACCCCTTAGGAGGCTCTTAACGTTAAAGTTAGGAAAAAATGCTAATATAAGTTCACATTGGGGGTCCGAACAAACAGAATCTTTTCTCGCGTTAAAAAGATCCCTTAGTAATATTCACACACTGGGATATTATGACCCAAACGGGAAAACTACCGTAATGGCGGATGCCAGCCCAGTGGGACTAGGCGCGGTGCTTATTCAGTCTGACAATAAAGGACCCCGTATTATTGCTTACGGCAACAAAAGTCTGACAGACGTTGAGAAACGTTATTGTCAGACGGAAAAAGAAGCCCTTGCTCTTGTATGGGCCGTAGAACATTTTGGGATGTACCTATTTGGTAAGGACACGTTTGATTTAGTGACTGATCACAAGCCGCTGGAGGTTATATTTGGCAACAAAACGAAATCTTGCCCAAGGATCGAGCGCTGGGTTTTACGACTCCAGTCCTATAACTATAAGGTAGTGTATAAACCAGGCAAAACGAATATCGCGGACTGTTTATCTAGATTATGTAGAACAAATATAACCCAGCCGTTTGAGGATGAGCATCACATAAATCAAATTGTTGAGTATGCTAGGCCTTGCGCATTAGGGATGGATGAAATCACAGCCGAGTCTGTGCAAGATACAGAAATACAACTCGTGAGAGAAGCCCTACATTCAGGTATCTGGGAACCATCTGTAAACACGTATAGAATATTTCAAACAGAACTTTGGACTCACGGGGATCTTTTATTGAGGGGAAATAAAATCGTCGTTCCGTTAAAATTACGCCAAAGGGTATTAGATGCAGCTCACGAGGGACATCCCGGCATTGGTGCGATGAAGGGTCGTCTGCGTACTAAAGTATGGTGGCCCAAAATAGACTCTGACGCTGAAAAAATAGTAAAAAATTGCAAAGGGTGCACTTTAGTGTCAGCCCCAAATCGCCCAATGCCGCTTACTCGACGTGAGTTACCGACTGAAGCTTGGGTGGATGTTGCGGTTGATTTTTTGGGCCCACTTCCCAGTGGGCATTATTTGTTCGTTATAGTAGACTACTATAGCAGGTATAAAGAAGTGAAACCAATGAAAACCATAACATCCACCGAAACTATAAAAGTACTCAAAGAAATATTTTCACGAGTAGGTGCTCCTCTCAGTATTACTGCTGATAATGGCAAACAATTTACCAGCGATGATTTCAAAACATTCTGTAACGAGTTAAATATTAAAATCAACTTTACCACACCTTACTCACCCCAACAAAATGGCGAAGTTGAGCGGCAAAATCGCGACATTCTCAAAAGGCTACGAATAAGCCAAAGCCAAAAATCTAACTGGTATGAGGACCTGTTAAAATATTTGGTCATGTATAATAGTACGCCTCATTCGACTACGGGTAAAACTCCCTCTGAATTATTCTACAATAGGCAGTTTCGGGACAAACTGCCATCATTTACTGATATAACTCAACCAATCAGTTCGGACTTCAGGGATAAAGATACAATAATGATAGAGAAAGGTAAATATCACGAAGATAGGAAACGGAAAGCAGAGACTACATTAATAGACAGTGGGGAAAAGGTTTATGTAAAGAATTTAATAAAAGAAAATAAACTAACAACCAATTTTAACCCGACGCCGCATACTGTTCTAAATAGTAAAGGTTCCGAATATCATTTAAGGAATGACGAGACTGGACAACAGCTGCGGAGGAATATCATCCATTTAAAGAGAGTTGAGGGCAAGTGGGAAGTGTGTGGAGAAAATAAGCCCGATGACTCTGGAAACTTGAATGATTGCGACATGGATGATAATATTAATGATTAGGGCATTTCTTTATAAAAATTAGCTATGGATATTAATGGATTTATTATGTTCTTAATATGATATTACAGTCATGAAATTAGTCTTATAAGATATGTTTAATAACTAAATTTTGGATACAATGTAACCCAACACTTATGTTAAGAGTATAAAATATTAAGTTGTTTAATTCATCTACATTTTGATTATGTGTAAAGTTGTTGAAATCTGTGATTATTATTCAAATTGTTGAAAGGAAAGAGATGTGATGATTAAACGGTATAGCGGCGGTAGTGGGGCGCGCGGGGCAGAGGGGCGCCATTGAGACGGCTGTCACTCGACCCGAGCGGTCATGCTCCCGGCGGCTATTGCCAACTATATTCGAGTGTTTGATTAAATCCCAACTTACCCCAAGTGACGAGTGGACGTCACATTCGCAAAGAGGTTATCTTTAATATGCAGTGACAAATAATACGTATTGTCATTTAAATACTATTACTGAAATAGAAATTTCGACCTTAATGCATTGTGAATGCTTAACAACATTTCAATGAAAAGGGTAGGAAATTAAATTCCTTGACTGTACATAACACTTTTTCATTATTCAAAAAATAATAAAAAATTCATAATAATCTGCACATTATTATGGCTAAGCAGGTAAAAGATATGGCAGAAAGGTAAATTTGACTGTTTGCTACAAATATTTTACTATCATGGAGTTTTTATTTCATTTATACCCTGTTTTCACACTGACGCTAATCTACGAAAACATGGCGAAAATATGAGAAACTGATACGAAATTTAGATGATTCGATGCAATTTCCGCGTTTCACAGTGTTACTAGCGTCAGTGTACAAACAAGGTTGTGATTTGTGTAGGTGGGGTTTTTTGTTGTTCATAAAATACGCAATGCAGACTGGGTTACGAAGTTATGTTATGAGACGAGATGGTCTAAAACACGATTATCGCTTATTGAATCAACCTCTATTTGTGATGTATCATTTTGTGATGCACACCACACATAAACATTATCATTCACTCGTCCAATCCATTCGTACCAGCTCTTGTGAATCGACCTGTACGTGGTTGAAAGTTTTCTTCACGTGCCGTAACATGGCGGTAATCTATCTATTCGGAACGTCTTGAGACTTAAGCCGCTTTATAGATACCTATTGTAGTTGAATAGGGCTGCCACATGAATTGAGAAAGAGTCGTGAAACAGAACGTACCAACAGAATTAATTCAATTTACTACACTGGTAGGTACAAAAGAACGAAATGAGCGACTGAACGACTGACACATACAGCTCACCAAATCCCAAAAAAACTGATATAATGAACGAAATGAAGGAATTGATTCTTCAGTGAAGGACTGAATGAGTGATATGATTGAAAAAATATACTTCTTTTGAATCCTTCACTCGCAAACGACACATCTCTAACTGTTGCCCGTGAAAATTATTGTAATTTACAAAACGTCTGACTCAAAGCCTATTGAAATTATTATCTTTATTTAAAGAATATGACTTACACAGCCCTAAGTTAAAAATAAATACGCCTCGAAAAGCCGTTTTCCCTGAAGATCGCACTCCACGTGGCAGCTAGAGAGCTGAGACGTCCCAATGTGATTTCCTGACAGTTCCGGCGTATCACGTTCACTTGTTCAGCCTGTCTCGTATTTATTGTTATCTTCTATCTTTTATATATATAAAAGAAGAAGTCCTGACTGACTTACTGGCTCATCAACGCACAGCCGAAACTACTGAAGCTAGGAACTTCAAGTTTTCACTGTAGAGTGGTTGTATAACGTACCTAAGTAAGGGATAAGAAGGGATTTTTCGAAATTTACCATTTTGGTACGGAACAATGATATTATTATTAATAGGGAACGTACACGAGGTGGCAGCACTAAACGACAAAAGAGACACGGGTGGACAATAGGGTATTTACCTGTAGTCAATATAAATTACTACACGCTAGCCATTAAATCTTCTTTCGAAAATTTGCAAAAATGAACTAAACATGACCTATTTAGCGTTTTAAACGATCAAAACCTATAAATAAGAAGATGATTTAATGTTTGAGTAAAATGACGTCATTTCACTTTTATTCCATACAAACTTCATACTATCTGAGCGTTTTGACACTTCATAAAAAGTAACTGATTTGATCTGTCAGGAAATTAGGTAGCCTATAAAGGAAACTATCACCCCTGTCAAATCAAGCTGTCAATGTCAATGACAATATGTAAGTGTCAATGTCAAATATAGTAAGTCGTAGCTACACTGACGTTAATCGTCCTTCATCGCAGTAAATTGCGGCGTTTCCGTCAATGTTGCCCCAGCATGAGAGGGTACTTGATTTAGATTGGCGGCACCAGTTGGCAGCACCTTCGTCGTGCACGATCGCTAAGCAATGTGTCTCGTGTCATTTGCACTTCCGATCTCTCACGAAAAGTGTCGAGAATTGCCGACTGTCAAAGTCCAAATAATCGTACTGTTATACTGTACCTAGATTCATATCCGCAGAATGCTTGACGAACGAATTTCATCGACCTCGGAGAAAAAAATAATTTCTTCCCTAAGCGTTTAATTAGATCAATTGTCGACAGGTGGCGTGGAAGGACTTATTCATTCCTTATTACGGGAAAGAATAAAGGAACCTTAAGACGGCCTAGTATAAAACAGGCTTATAAATACGCGCCGTACGTAAATGTACTTCAAACGCTTGGAAATACGTCCTTTTAAATTACGTAGTCAAAATATTGGGGACCAAAATATCTCAATTCCGAACATGCTGATGCTAATTCTTGTAACTTGGCAGATGTCTCTGAATATTGATGAGCCTTAATTCAGATACATATTCTTGAAATATGCAGGAAGCGCCTTCGATTTAAATATCGACGAGAGATTTTGACTACCTATGTTAACTTATTGGAATTAAAACGTTTTCATTTTGGAGTAGGTCGTAGGGCTGTAATCAATTATAAAATATCTCACGTCCTCAGAAATTATAGTTTCTGGTCACTTTTAAACTGTCGAAGCTTCTTTTAACCTGACAGCTGGAAATGATTAAAGTGAGATAGTTTAACCCTTATTGTAACCAAATCAAGATAAATGATTATGGGATCTTGAAGAAATCGAGGGAACTAGTCAAATATTATTGGTACATATATAGCGATATGATATGGGTACTTATTGTTCATAGCCACTCATGCATTTCTTATCAAAAAGAGATTCATTGGAAGTCGGTTATTTAAATAAAATCTGGCTATTGGTCTGGTGTGTATCACGACGAAAAATATAAATAATTGAACACTTTCGCAACCATCGCAACCAAGAACCCGCCTGGTAGGCACTCGTAACTTTTGCTCAGACAGATGCCAGCCGTTTTTTTCGTACCGTGTTATTGTTCTCACAAACCCGCCTAGCGGGCACTGTCGGTAGATTATAGATTCTATTTACTAGACAGTAAAGTGTAGGTAAATGCACTTATAGATAACTTTCACATTCGCCCGACGTTCGACAGGTGCGTATTCCGTAGAGAAAAGACTTGGGGATACGATGAACTTTCGAGGGATTATCAGTTCTATGACCGTAATGATAAGGCGGTAAATGCTTTAAAACAAAAAAAATAATGCGTTTTGCTTTTACTGACTTAACAGGAGCCAGGTAGCGTGTTGTGTGCGTGCAGTAAAAGCAAAACGCATTGTTATTTTTTTTGTTTTAAAGCATTTACTGCCTTTACCATTACGGTCATAGAACCGATAATCCGTTAAAAGTTCATAGTATCCCCAAGTCCTTTCTCTACGGAATACGCACCTGTTGAGCGTCGGGCGAATGTAAAATGCTAAACAAGTTAAGATCGCCGTTATCTATAAGTGCATTTACACTTTACTGTCTAGTAAATAGAATCTATAATCTAATAATCTTTCAAGGCAGTTAGTTATACTTTTCTGAAACTATATTCTCGTTATCCTAATCTGCGGTTAACCTCTCAATGGTATTGTATTCTTTAACAGCATTAGCTCACTTCAAGGGATAAAATCTTTATCTGGGGTAGTTTTAATTTTTTTGTCTGGTCGTGAAAGGCCGCGGTCTTGATGCGAGCGTGCAGCGGGGCGGCGAGCGACATGCACATTGCACACAAAGGGGGAAATGCTTGCGTGGACATTGCTCACCGCCCCGCGCTGCACATTGGCATCCAGACCGCGGCCTTACTGTGTATTAAAACAGTATCTAGTGTCTGTGCCCGGTGTCTATTATTAAGGGTCTTATCACACTTGCGATTTGCGGGCGAGTTCCCATAGAAAACCAGTCGCGGCGGCGAGTTCGCGGAGAGCGACATTTGTATGGAACTTCGCTTCTAACTCGTCCGCAAATCGCAAATGTGATAAAGCACTAAGGCATACGTTTTGGCACAGTTGATTTTGCCTGGGTTCACAAGTTAAATGAAAGCTTGTGATTGACATATAAACCTTCTCTTTCCAGCTAAACGGCCGCCGGTTGAGGAAACTGCATCGTTCCTGCAATCGCTACTGGCGTCGCACGGGCCCAACTACCTAGAGAAGCTGTTCGGTAGCAAGGCCAGAGACGCCCTGGAACCGCTAGGTGGCGTTGAGAAAGTCGCTATTGCTCTGTCTGGTGAGTTGTTTTTATTACCTACCTTTCTACTATAATGAATGACAGCCTACCTTTGAGGTTTTGATTCATTTTATCCAATCTAATTAATAATTTCTGTATTGTTAACCATAAATCTGCATCTGCAATAACTGACTATATTTGTGGTTTTGTAAGATATTGTTCTAATACATGAAATGTTTAATGTTTTTGTTTGCCAAAACGAACGGAGAACATAATATTATGTACTTAGATGTTAATAGAGGTAACACAAAACATGAGGCAAAGATTACTTAAGATTATAACTACATGTGGCCAAGAAAAAACAGCGGTACAGAGACAGCCGATCATACAAGGTTGCATAGCAGCATTTAATTTCGTTAAGGAGAATAAAACACAAAGTTTTAAATGGCGGACATATATTTTTTGAACACAATACGTGAATAAATTACATAAATACGAATATTCAATCATTAAGAAAATAGCCTGCCTTATATCGATGGGCGGTTTCAACGTCCATTGAAGTTTCCTGTTACCGCCATAAATTTCTAAGTTCTAATTACAAATTACCCTAATTTTATTTTCTGTTTTAGAGTCGCAAACCATCGAAGACTTTGGTGCAGCTTTACACCTGATGCGATCAGATCTGGAGCACCTCCGCTCTGTCTTCATGGCAGTCGAGAATGGCGATCTTGGCATGCTGAAGTCTCTCGGCATCAAGGATTCGGAGCTTGGCGACGTCAAGTTCTTCCTGGAGAAGCTGGTTAACACCGGCTTCCTCGACTGAATAGCGCCGGAGTCTGCCTCTGATTACTACCATGTCGTCCAATTTGGCCCCATCAGTTCTTCATTCTACAGCTACCTTCCTTACGACCCCATCAGATATAGGAAGAAGTAATTCTTTCATTCCCATGTGAGCTTGGTGTGATATGTATGAGGTTTTTAACAGATTTTAGAGAACCGCTTGTCGGATGTCGGATGCGACTTCTACAACCGGCCACGTAGACTCGACTCTGATTCCGACGACCGCTCCTCAAATGCTTATAGCTTTAGATAGTCGAATGCAATTTATTTCGTTCTCGCCCTAGGATAGGTATATTTTTATAATGTAGTTTCGTTAGGTTTAAAACCTAAAAGTCCATTATTTTTTACAAAACCTGAAGTCCGCGAGAGGCTATGCGGTCTGGTACTCGCGTCCCCTGCCGCAGAGTGCTGTAACATTTTATAAAAAGCGTAAGACTGCAACTTCGGAGTCGTCTGGAATGTGGATACATACGTTTAGATATATATTACGAGGAGCACTTCTGCGGTGAACGATGGCATAGCTTGTCGCGGTCGTATGGATGCTTGTGATCTGAATGTCGCCCTAATGTAATTGTAATCCTACTCTTTTCTACTTATGAAGTCAGAGGCGACTCCCAATGTCAGCGTCCATTCTAAGCGAGATATAAAGCTAAACGTCGGTCGATTATGTTCGAGTGATAATGCCCCTAGATTATAAAAATATTAAGAATCGTTGAAAGAATGCATGCGCTTTATATCTGGCTTTTGAAAAAATCCAGAATAGGACCATGGATACATATCATTGTAACTTAGTCTAGATGAAACATATCATAGAATAATGAGTAGTGGATAAAGTACAATTATTTTAATATGATCGGTATTGTAGTGTTTATGAAACATTTTACTGTCTCAATATGTAGTTTAAGAAATTATGTAGAATTTCGTCATCATTGAAAACATATCAATTTTATCGAGGAAAGCATAAGGTGCTGCACCAATCCCGAAACATATCAAAACTATGTGATTGTATGTTTAGATGTTAGAATATATTATACGGTGTGTTATCGCCAACTTCGGCTGGAGTTGGTTCTTTACTGTACCAATTTTAGATATAAAGTAGTTGAAAAATTAATATAGATCACTTTACATTCTTCGAGTCTTCATTAAAAAGTCTATCGTGAATTTGTTTTTTTTTACATAATATTCTTGTAAACGTTGATCGACTGAATTAATCGATGTCGGATCGGCGTTACTTTATGCCTATGTGTAAACTTTGTAGGTAATAAAACTTTTGTCAAATGCGGGCTAAAAAGACAACGAATTATGGTTAAAGAAATATTGATGTAATATATCAAGACATTATCCAGTTGAAAAAGAGTTTGATAGTTTAAGAACAATTCGAAATAAGTAACGAAATTACTGGAGACATATACAAGCTCCTTTTTGCTTCGCCGTAGTCGGGAAGAAACAGCTACAATTACTCTCAGATCGGTAAAGCAGCCTGTATTTGCCAGAAGTTGTATGAACTAGGCCCTGACTAGTCATTTCCATCGCCAAACTTTTAAACTAACCACCTGTAGAACCATACCTGGCCTCCATTAGTTCCATCTAAACTTAATCTTAGACTAAGTTCTCATAAGCTTTTAGGAGATTTTTGACTTCTGTGTTTCAAATAATAACTTGCATCAGATCTCTACTTAGTCTAATTGTATGATTCTACAAATGGCGAACTTTGAGCTCTGTTAGTTAGTTACGTGTTTTAAAACTAAGTATAAATAAATGGCTTACTGTTCTAAAATGAGAAATAAATAATTATCTTGAAATAGAGTTTCATTCACCATATCTATTCACTGAAATTTACGAATTGTAGGTACCTTCAGTCAGCCTCAAAAGTAGCTGGACACTTTAGTCCTACGCCCCGATAAAAAATGGTAGCCAACAGTGGCGTGGCGTCCAAAGAACTCGATTCCTACCGGCTTGCCTAATATCAGGCATTTGACCACCTTATTCTACTGCTCTTAAGGAAAATGTAAGCCAAAGCGGCTTGCCCAAGGATATCTTTTACGCCACGCCACTGGTAGCCAATCATTTCACAAAAAACGTTTCACAAATATTCATTTTAAAAACAACGTTTGGCAAATGAACTAATGACAAATTAACCGATTCCCAAAAAAATGTTTCACAAATTATTTACTTGATAAAAACTCATATTACAAATCATTATTTGACAAATTATTCATTTATTAATTACAACTACTTATTGGCAAAATAACGTTTGGTAAATGAATGTTTGATAAAATGCATAGGTATTTTGGTTTAGCCAAGATATGACACAACAGCAATATTTAAAATTGTAAATGTATTTTGTGTTGTTTACGTATGTTAGTCACAGTACAAATATGTAATTATATTAACCGAACCCCCCCAAATAAGAAAAATATTTCCAGAGTCACCATTAGGTACGACGACGAGCGAAGCGAGGAGGAGGGTTAGGTATCTTGCAACCATTATACAAGCATATTTCGAGCATTAAAGTAAAACGACATCAGAAACACTATTTTGTAACTAGTTTTCTGCACCGAAGTCACCGTAGTCCTCCCAAACCAGAATTGAAAATAATTTACGAGTACATTTTACATGCACACTGTATTTGTATGAAATTTTACATTTTACATGACTAAAATATTATTAAGTATTTTTCACATTGGTATTTTGCTTTGGGCTGCCGAATAACTATGCTATTGAACGTAATTCCTATTCATGTTAATTTCCTCAGGGATATCCCATATAGGAACCTACTTAAAACTTTATGGTAATGAGATGAGGTTAAAACACGAATCTGATTGGACATGACGCCACGGTTCGAAGCACCTAATTGTTACCAGTTGTAAATTTACGGATAATTAGTGGAGTTGTTGCACAAAGAAAATAAAAAATACCTAGGTAGTATCTAAAATAAAAATAATATACCTAGGTAATTGTTGCCAGCGAAATGAATAGTATTTTATGCAACAGTTGTATAAGAAGGTTCAAAAAATGCGAATTGCGTGAGTTGCGATACGAGCCGCGAATGCGGCGAGTATCGCAAATAGAGACGCAATGAGCGTTTTTTGACTTAATTATACAACGTTGCATACAATACTTTTTCTACGACAGGTTTTAAAATTATGAAATACTTAAACAAGGCATAACCTGCAAAGAAGGCAAATATGACGTATGACTGTCAGTATGTGTCTATGGTAAACTTTTTATTTTTTAAATGAAGTTGACACGCAGTGAATATATTAAAAATACTTTTGTTTTTATGTTGGAATCAATGAATTTAGTTCAGAAAGTTTTGTTTTTCTTAAAAGCCGTAGGATTTTAATTGTTTGTTAAGTTGGTAGTTGTGCATTTTTACCGTAAAGTTAAAATTGAGCGCTTAATCCTTGACCTCAGTTTAACCTAGATTTAGAAGTCTGTGGTTGCTAGCAATAACGTAAAGTGGCTATAACGACACTAGTGCTGTTATGGGGAATAGAGTATAGACTTCTCTGAACTCATATTATATATGTTCTTATATTAGTGTTCGTGACCAAGTAAAAGACAGATAACAGTACAGGAGTAGAAAAAAATAATAATGAAATTACATTGAAAAATAACAAAATTAGAACTGAATAAAATACAGCCCGCTCTGCAGACATAATTTCAATTTATTTATTTTCTATTATTATCGACGTCATAATTAGGTAAACATATTTTATGCCACACCTGGCCATAAAGTGGCTTTCTGGCCAAGTGTAGACATCAAATTATGTGCACAACACGGGAGGTAATAAAGAAAGCCCTCGATCGCATATTTACGTCCCTCGCTTGCAGCTCGGGCCGCAAACATCTGCGATCTCGGCCTTTCTTCGTTTTACCACCCTAGTTGTGTAACGTACTATTTTTAGTGACAATAATTACTCAACTTGATAACATAACAGACACTTGTAATTTAACTTGTAAGACAAAAGACAAAGACCACAGAAGTTTCGTGGGACCCGTGGCGCCATCTGGCGCGACTCTAGTCGGACTACGCTAAGTTTGCAGAGGTCGAAAAAAGGTTTTATTAAAAAAAATATATACATGGGGAAACTACACCAAGAGGCATTTTTAATCTTTGTACTTGGCAATAATTCGTCTCTTTATTGCCGAATGTGTCTACATTAGTATGGGAGGCACGGGCGAAATGTTCATCTTATTTCCTCATGAAAATGCTCTGTTTCTCCCTTATTTCGGTCTACTTCCGGTCACAAATCTCAACGTCTGGCACCTCGGAGATTGATTCTTGCATATGTTGTTGTATACTCCCCAAATGCCCATACATTAGAATCAGCCTTGAGGCTTTATGATAAATTTTGACCCTAGTCTTGCAACTTCAGAACCGTCTGGCAGGTATTTAGCAACGCCCTACTTGGTCTGGCAATGTTACCTCGAGATTACCAGCATAAAAAACTATAGATTAAACTCAAAACTATCCTTGAGGCGATAAAATATTTTTCCAGATTTTTTTGCAAGTTTACGGGTCTCGCCTGGGCAAATGCAACCACTCCGAGGTGCCAGACGTCGAGATTTGTGACCGGAAAGTAGACCGAAATAAGGGAGAAACAGAGCATGTTCATGAGGAAATAAGATGAACATTTCGCCCCTGCCTCCTAGACTATTGCACGTCAAAGTTCTTTAGTTTTGTCACTGACTGAAGTCAGTCAGGCTCAAAATGGCCTTAATAGCTTTGAGAAAAAGATGGTACGGCCGTGCCTTCGTTTTGCTCGACTTGGCGGGGCACTACCGTGCCTCCAGATATTCATATATTGCTCCTTGAACTAAGTAATTGATCAATAAATCTCAAGTAACACTGTAGTTTCGTATCTTAGCTGGTAATATTACCGGTAGCATCGGGAAAATACCCAGTAACATTGGTGATTGATTTACCTACTAGTAACTTAAAAAAGATTCGTAACCTTTATCACTAAAAATCACACCACTCTGTTAGTACTTAACACGAATAAAACATCTACATTCTTTTTTTTTTATCTACTTTCAAACATTTTTTTTTATATTACCCAATCTTCCCTATCGTGGGTAATATTGCTGGTAATGTTACTGGGAATATTCCCGCCTTTAGTAAGTTACCGGTAACGACCCATCACTAGTTGGGACTAGATCGATTTGTGCAAGACTATCCTGAATATTTATTTCAGTAGGTATGTAGACACATTATATACTTATTAAACGGAAAGATATTTGCTTAGAGCAACACGGGAACGTACACGACGAAAGCTGCTGCCAACTGGTGCCGCCAATCTAAATCAAATACCCTCTCATGCTGGGGCCACATTGACGAAAACGCCGTTAATAACGTTAATTTATCGCGTTGAAGTGAAGGACGATTAACGTCAGTGTAGCTACGACTTACTATATTTTCATCACACTTGCTCGAAAATGGTGTCATTACACGTAGGTTTTGCGGGCCGTAAATGACCTATTACGCCCTAGGGCGTAATGGTTTTATTTTTAAATTTGAAACGGTGGTTCTGTTTTACTCTTATTTGTCATGTTCAAAGGAAACGCCAACGTACTTTTTTAACTTTTATTACTGAAATATTTTTTAAAGAGAACTGTTATTGCAAATACATGTAAACACATATTTCTGTAACATTAATTAAATGTTTAAATAGTGTATTTCAGTATTTTGCAAAAATAAAAACACACATTTTAAGTTTTTACCGCTATGGTTTCCGAACGTGAGTTGACATTCGCATTGTCTATGGGAATGTCACTGTCAGTTTTACAATTTTATTTAGGTTAAGTAAGGTTATTTTAATCAGATTTCCTCACAAGTGTGATGAAAAACATTGTGTGTGCCACGGGCGGTAAATGAATTACAAACTCGTGTTATTAAAGCCCTCGGCTTTGCCTCGGCCTTGTAACAAACAGTCGTTTGTAATTCCTTACTTACCGCCCTTGATACACAATGTACTATGACATTGACACTTACATATTATCATTGACAGCTTGATTTGACAAAGGCGATAGTTTCCTTTATTGTCCGCCCGTGTCTTTTTTGTCGTTTAGTGCTGCCACCGTAGTTCATGCATGTTCCCTATAAGGCACTTGTCCGGTACACAAATTCCTGCGATTTATCATATTTATCAGTCAGTTCCCGGTTACGTTAAGTTTGCACCTGGTTTCCTTATCATCACTTACAAATTAGGTGCAAACTTGAAACAACCACCAAACTATACGTATTGTTATTTAAGTACGGGGGGTGAGGGGTTTCGGTAAGAATACCTTTGGCAGACTTGTACATAATGCAATATGGGATTAATACCTAACATTTCCGACTCATTCCATTTTAGTATCAAATGACATAGGATGGGGGTCCAAATCGCTACTTTTGAAACAGTCTGCCGGGCACTTCCGGCAATGCAGTAACTGGCAGATATTTTTTTTTGTAACTACCAATATAGTTCCGCTCGTGTCCAAAATACCGCATTCCCGAAATACCACATTTTTCAAAAAACCAGATTTTCGATTTATGAGATTCCTGTCTTACCACATTCCCGTTACAGTAGATTATAAAATCGTAAGTTACTCAAGGATCTAAATCACTTTGTTGGGTGTGTAATTTTGGGAATCTTGTATACGGAGAATCTGGTGTATCGAAAATCTGGTTTTTTGAAAAATGTGGTATTTCGGGAATGCGGTATTTTGGACACGAGCGTATAGTTCTATCCGCTGCCACAAGTCTTCTCTCAGTATCAAATGACGTAAGTGCCATCTTTTTTTTTCCACCGGAAGTGGTACTTTTTTGTACTTTCGTCAAGTTCTAATTTTTTTTACTAGTTATTCGGAACTTAGCCTCACTTTTATAAACGTGTTCTATAGGGCTTATCTTAGTATCAAGTAACGTAGGTGCTCTTGCGGTGGCCACTCGTACTAGAGGAAACTGAGAAATAAAATAGTTTCCAGGGCATCATCAAAGCATTCTTCGTTGAGTTGTCAGACTATAAACAATAAGCTCCCAAAGAGTATAAGGAATGCTAAAATAATAGACATATTATAAGTAACAAATTGTATTCCAAATTATCAATTAAACATTTATTTACACAAGCTTACCCCTTAAAAACATTTAGATACTGTTGTCACATATGTCTACCAGATTATCAGACACAATTTCAATTCTTAACACGTTCACTGTCCCCATACAAAACCATCGGACAATGTCGCAAGTCCCAACTCTGCAATCAGTATGGGGAAGTGACCCCATAGTGGAAGAACGGACTCCTGAAAAAAACTTTTATGACCCCACATGCACCGTGACAGGGTACAGTTGTTTGCTGTAACATAATCAATCAAAAATTATTAGATTAGGGCAAGTCACTTATCATCATTTACAAAGTATAAGGAAAGATAAGTAGTCACACTACCGGTCCTTTAGGAGCGCGCTATATGCCTATGGGGTCATACGTTAGACAATTATAAATAATCTGACATTAACAAACGCAGATGATGATGATGATGATGATTATGTACCGCTTTAAAATGGGAATGAAATTGTAGACTAGTACGTTAGACAATTATAAATAATCTGACATTAACAAACGCAGATGATGATGATGATGATTATGTACCGCTTTTAAATGGGAATGAAATTGTAGACTAGACATAATCTATCTTAAAACATAAGCAACAACAGAAAACATCGTATGAGATAAGGAAGTTAAACAACGTTTTTTTCCTGATATTTAGTTAAAACTAGTAATCCAGGAGGTCTGATCATAATATAAGGTAAGAACATCAGTCTGAAAATCCGAAAATAACAACAAAAAGTCAACTTTTTTAAATTAATCATACCTACTCAAAACTGCAATTTTGATTCTGTCAATATACCAAAACAGAATTTCAGTCCTAACATACATATTATCACTATGAAAAATAAAACATTTAATATTACAATCAATACTATATTTTTTATAGATCGTATATCTATAAATGCGTAACTAATTGATATGGGTTGCGGAACATAAACTGCAAATTAAACATTGCGGGTAGTTTTCGCATCTTATTCTAAATTACCCTCAGGATAAAAAGCATTGTTTTTCAACTATCCATCAAAATGCCATCACATTACAATCTGTTAGCCAAATCTCAAGCTCGCTAAAATTACATCTGTTAGAGATTCAATAGAAGAAAAAAAAAGTTCTTCTCACGACACAAATTTCGATACAATCCCGATTAAGCTAAATTTGCACCTTATTAGGAAATTTTGCGTATTGAGCTAATGATATTTCTGCCAAACAACACCTTGGAATACAAAAATATGAAAGTTTTTAAGCAACACACGAGAAAAACCTATTTTAAAGAAACGAAATCGACATCAGGACCATCAAGTACTACTTTACATCAATCGGGATATGCATCATATATACATATATATGTCACAGCCAACTGATTAAACCAGTTGGCCATTTGGTTAACTGCCTAGGCTTTTCACTAAACGGCGCCATTTAGTTGTTAACTGCCTGGATCAAAGGCCGTAGCAGGATAAGGGAAGAAAAAATGCCCTTGAATGATTAAGAACTGTTTATTTTTTCTATAGTTGCTTTCATTTAGTTGTATAATTGTGCAAAGTTTGGTTAAAAAATTCCCAGTGGTTCAGCCGGGAAAAAATAAAAACAAAATTTATAAAATTTGACGTATCTCTAAAACTATAACTCTTTATCATAATATCTTTAATTCATTTTGGTTAATTAAATAGTACGTATGCCTTAAAAGAAAATTGAGTCTCTATCTTTACAATTTCTGTAAAAAACACGTAAGTCAAAATTTCAAAAAAAAGTTTTTTTGATTCCTGAAGGAGTGACCACTCTAAGTGACATTTCTAAAAAAGCCTTATTTAACGATCTGTCAGTCATATAAGTTTGACGGTTAAAATCGAAAAGCAACAGTGTCAAAATTAAAAAACTATGTTGGTCGGATTCTGTTACATTTTATTCTTATACAATTCTAATACAGCCAAAGAACTTAAACATAAATATTCTGTGTAAAGAACTAAAAATAAAATAAATTTATGGCATTTACTCGAATATGTATCAACTTAAAAATGTCTTTTACTTCTTATTTGAATCACTATCGCTATCTTCATTAACGGTAACACTAATACCGTTTCTCAAAAAAAATCCACTAAGAATTTCGGCAGGCTGCATGATTTTTGATAAATATCTTGCGTGCGATAGGTAGTACACAATAGGGATGATGACTGGGTTAAAAATATGTATTTCTATTTAGTCCGTCAGTTAGATTATGGAAAAATATGGGACACGTATTTTTTGGTTTATCAAAATATTAAAAATCGACAAAGTTATAGATCTTCAAACTTCTGGAGTGGGGGCTTGTGACGTCACTTCTGAGTGAAAATTGTACTCAAGAGTGACGTCACTCGAAACTTCTAAGCACTTTATCCTCGTCAGTTTTTGTTTGTCAAACAAAACAAAAAATACGTGTACAATATTTTTTCATAATGTAACAGACGGACTAAACAGTTTTTTTTAGTCATCTAGCCTATTGCGGCAATGTGTGATCAACACCCTACCTACGAATGAATATATCTGGTGAAACGATAAGTAAGGCTTAATTACAAATAATGATGATTACCTATTTGAAAAAAAAAGGTTTTATAAGTTAAAAGGCGACAATTAATACAAATACAGGGTGGTTTTCGATAATTTGTACATATTAAAAGGGGTGAAATTCCAACTGATTTTATCGGTACAAATGACTTTAATTTTTGTTTCTGGGCAAAAAAATTTTTTTACAGATTTTTACAGTTTTCTATGAAATTTTGGGCAGTACATCTGTTTGAGGCAGTATAACTTTTGATCTTATTGTTCAAAGCTGTAAGTAAAAATGTTTTTAAGATCACAATTAAGTGCTAAACGAAAATAAGCATGAAAAAATGGTCACAATATTCGCAAACTTTCGAGAAAAACGGTGTTTTCCGTGAAAAAAAAAACAGCCGTTTTTCACAATTATATTTTTTTTGACGATTTTTTCTTCAAATCGGTGGTTTATTGTTATTGCTACTAAATAACGTGTCTATTGCCATGACCCTGCAATTTTTTTTTACAATTTTAAGCAATTAGATCAAAAGTTATATCGTGGCAAATAGATGTAGGTACTGCCGAAAATTTCACTGAAAGTTTAAAAATCTGTAAAAAAAAAACGAAACAAACAAAAATTAAAATCAGTTTTACCGATAAAATTGGCTGAAATTTCACCCCTTTTCATATGTACAGATTATCGAAAACCACCCTGTATATTTTCAAGCCAATATTAATGGGAATGTCAAAAATTGATTTATTTTTAATTCTTTACAAAGAAGATTTATTTTTAAGTTCTTTGGCTGTATTAGAATTGTATAAGAATAAAATGTAACAGAATCCGACCAACATAGTTTTTTAATTTTGACACTGTTGCTTTTCGATTTTAACCGTCAAACTTATATGACTGACAGATCGTTAAATAAGGCTTTTTTAGAAATATTACTTAGAGTGGTCACTCTTTCAGGAATCAAAAAAACTTTTTTTTGAAATTTTGACTTACGTGTTTTTTACAGAAATTGTAAAGATAGAGACTCAATTTTCTTTTAAGGCATACATACTATTTAATTAACCAAAATGAATTAAAGATATTATGATAAAGAGTTATAGTTTTAGAGATACGTCAAATTTTATAAATTTTGTTTTTATTTTTTCCCGGCTGAACCACTGGGAATTTTTTAACCAAACTTTGCACAATTATACAACTAAATGAAAGCAACTATAGAAAAAATAAACAGCTCTTAATCATTCAAGGGCATTTTTTCTTCCCTTATCCTGCTACGGCCTTTAGCCAATGTATCAATTAACGACATGGCTGGCCAATGCATAAGCCGATCGTTTAGTAAATGGTTTAGTACGGCAAATATGAGGAGGGTTTTCTTTCTAAACAACTATGACCCGCCAGCTGGTCGACGACGCGGGGCTTCTATTTCTGCTCTAAGGGAGACAAGCTGACTAACAAAAATAACCTAAAAAAAGTAGTGTTTTGTTCACTTTTTCCATGCGGTGGGCTTCGCCTCCCGAGCCCCCCTTGTAGAGGTCTCCGCCCCCCCGTCCCACCATGCGAGGTCAGGTTCTAGGACAGAATAGATTTATACAACTAAAATTTGACGGACTCGGCTAGGCGGGTTATTTAATGTTGTCAAATTAAAGTAGTTTGCCCAGCCGTTTGATAGACGGCCCGATGTTTATCCAGGCAGAACTAAATGGCACCGTTTAGTGAAAAGGCTAGGCACTTAACCAAATGGCTAACTAAGCTAGTTGGCGGCGACATATACATATACTACATCCACATCTGAAGTGTAAGTCACAATACCAACTACAGGTGGACTTGATATTGAAGGCCAATTAAAACACTTATGTCAGTCATATCACCATTTTCGGTTTTAGTCAAAAGTTAAAAAAAAGAATTATTAAATTGTTGCATACTGAAGTGTTTTAAATTGTTCATGTGGAATGAAACAAGATTGTAAAGACACATCGTACTTAAGTACCTACCTACATTATTCCGTAGAGGTTAAATTTATATTTTTCCATATTTATTACCGTACACATTTATTATTCTGAACGTTTGTATTACTTCAATACTAGAATAATTCAATACACTTATACCTACATACAGAAAATTTGAACATACAACTATGCAAACTTACAAAACTCCATTTATCTTACCACTAGTAAACTTAAAATACCTATTTTCAAATTAGCACTTTAAACAAACAGCATAAATCATCAAACAAAAAACTTACTACTACTTCGATTAGCAATACGTTCAATTTTATCTCATTCTAATTATTTGCATTCGAACTTCTTCCACGCCTCTTCCCAGTTTTTCCCCTTAATTGATCTTCTTCGTCCATTTTCGAATAATGGGATTGGATATGGGCTAGTAATTTTTTCTCCCTTGAGAATTTTTCAGAACACATGTTGCATGAATACACATCTTTATCTGTACTCCTTGCATTGCTTTGAGGTGTGGAGGTAGAAATTTGTGATTCCTGGATAATGTTGTCAGTCGGTAGAACGTACGACGGCTGTAGTAAAGGATCTACATTTATAAAAGTAAAAAACTGATCCTTTGATCGACTTGAATCCTCTGACGATGCGTTTAAAGGCTGCGTAACATTGTCATCTGTCTTCGCTATTAATTTCGATTTTCTTTGTTTTTTTTTCGGCGGTTCTTCGACTGGCGGCTGGGGTTTAGTTGATATCAAAAGTTTACTCGGGTTGCCAGTCTTAACTATAGTGTAAGATTGCTTTTTCATAGCCGGTGTGGTAAATGGTACTGGTTGCGGAGCCGCAGGGGCAGGTAAAATGTTAGAGGTGTGTGGAACTGTTGAAAATAAGCCGACTGGATATGGGGGCGCATCGGCAACGTTAGGAGTAATTTCTTCAGTATCATCCACGTCAATTACTTGTGATTGTATATTTCGGTTCATAGTAGTTCTGACAATTTGTTGGGGAACTTCGCTAGACTTAACTGGTGTTAGTTTATTGGGCTGTGTTGGGACTGCTAGTTTTTGTACGAGACGAGGGACGGGAATGTCACGATCAACATCTTCCATAAGTGTAAAAGTATTATTTGGTCCTGGCACTAACTTGTACCTGCTCTTCAAATTAGGAGCAGTAGGGAATTCGACGGCAGGCATGGCTGCGACTGGAGCTGGTCTGAGCTCGGGAGCCGGAACAGGACTCGGCTCTCTTGGTGTTACTACCATTCCGACAACGGGTCGATTAACTTTGCTAGCAGGACCTATTTTTGGTTTCGATTTTACTTCAGGTAGGGCCGGTTGAGTTGACTTAGGAGTAGAAATTGCTGCCGGGAGATCTGTATTTAGTACCGGTTTTCGGGTCTCACTATCTATCCTTGTATTAATATATTTCACAGTTGTTATTTTAGGCGGATCTGGAATTGGCGCCAAATTCTTAGTAAAATCAAATTTAGGAACACCGGTTTTGGCACAGGCGTGAGAAATCACAACTTCCTTTTTAAGGAAGTTTCTGTTACATAACTTGCATTGGAAAAGTACACCGACACCATTCACTTTTATCATACTGACATGATTCATGATATCAAAATTTTTGTCTTTTACTTCAGGTTTTACAACTTCCTGGTTAATTTGTTCGGGTTGTTTAATTTTAATGCTATTATCTGAATCATCTTCACTGCTTATAACATTTAGTTTGGGAACCTCCATCTCAGTTAATTGATTCATTGATTTATTCTGTGAATTATTGGCCATTTTCATTTTTTTACTACCATTTCGCACTTGTAATGGCACGTCCTCGTCACTTACAGATTGTACTTCTATCGGCGATGCTTTGTTCTTGAGCGATGCTGATTCACGTGTCACTCTTTTATTTATTAATGAGTCTAATGATTGATTTTCAGCATGTTTGTCAAGGTTACTTCTTTGTTTAGATTGATCCCGTCTTGTTTGTCTTGAACTAAGTTTTTCCTCTGGTTCTCGATTAACCTGGTTCAGTGGCAAGTCTGATTCAGCATCATCATCATCATCTTCGTCTTTCTGAACAGAATTTAGTTTTGTGCTTTTATTTGGTACTTGTTTTACTTCATCAAGAGGTAATGCTTTAAATGGTAAGTCTTCAATACCTGCCATGGCTTTCTTTATCAAGGCATCACATATATCGTCATTAGAAATATTAGATTTGTGCAATTTTTCCTCCCAAAGTTTGCTGCTTTGAGTTTTTGGACCGCTTTTACCCAGGGCTTTTCGTAGACTTTCTTGAGTTCTAATACACTTTTGTACAAATTCATGCAACTCTTCCACCTTTGCTGAGCATCGAAAGCATATTTTGTGAGGTAGGTCATCATATTCAGCAATCTGGAACAAATATTGTAAAGATCACAAAGTGTAAAATTTTCCTTAAGAAAAAATAAAAAATAACTTATCAATCAATAATAATTTTTCCATGTTTATAACGATAACGTCGATGACCCTTAAGTTCGGGCGCAAAATTTACATAAAAATGTTGATGGCTTCTCTCCTTAAACCCACTCATTAGTTGTAACCATCAAATGAAAAGCTCAATCACCATCAGGTCAGATTTTAGTTGAAAGTGGTCAAGTATCTGAAAAAGCGCTACCTTGGGTTTTAGCGTGTCCGTCGAGTTTAACTTAATATCACAGATTACCTTATAGTTCTTGGATCAGTTAAGATGCTCACACGCAATACAATAGAACAAAGTATTCTGTAACCTTAAAATCCCACTTAAAGTAGTCGACCTCGCACCACACGGTGTAAAATTTATTCTAGGTGATAGTAGATACCAAAATAAAATATTTCAGAAACGCGAGTAGCTAAACAAAATAGATGGACTCGTACTCTTCGAGGGCCTCCTCTTCAAGTCAACCATCGAACTAACTCGTCCATCTATTGCTTAATTCCTAGCCTTTATAACAATGTACACTTCATGATATTTGGACTTATTAAATAAAAATAAAAAATTTGATTCTGTATACGAATTACCGTATTATTTTACTTTATGTTGAGCCATCGTGATTTAAAACCAGGGATGTTGCAGGCTAAGGTATTGTCCAATCTCTTGGAAGAAGCCACCTGACGAAGCTGACCATTGACCCAGCTTGACCTTCTATAGCCGGCTATATGCTTCACATGCATCTCAACCTGATCCCGAAAATGAGGATTCGAGGACTTGCCAGATGTCAGTCTAGATGATATCGAGATGGCTCTTGGCCTGCTTAAAAATGGAAAAGCCCCCGGAGAGGATGGTGTTACAACTGACCTCCTGAAAGCAGGAGGTAAAACGGTTTTGAAGGAGCTCCAGAAAATTGTCAACGCCGTTCTCTTCGATGGGAGAACTCCAGAGGCGTGGAGTAGGAGTGTTCGGTGTTGTTCTTCAAAAAGGGTGATAAGACTCTTTTGAAGAACTATCGACCAATATCACTCCTGAGCCACGTCTACAAGCTGTTCTCAAGAGTTGTCACGAATTTGTCTTGCAAGAAGGCTCGACGAATTTCAACCCCCGGAACAGGCCGGGTTTCTTAGAGGATATGGCACCATAGACCACATACACACAGTGAGGCAGATTATACAGAAGACTGAGGAGTATAAGCAGCAGCTTAGCATTTGTGGACTATGAGAAAGCCTTTGATTCTGTCGAAACCTAGTCGGTTCTGGAATCCTTGCAACGTTGCTAAATAGACTGGGGATACATCCAAGTACTGAGATGTCTCTACAACGCCGCGGCCATGGCCGTCCAAGTACAGAACCTGCAGACTAAGCCCATCCTCCTGAAGCGGGGTGTGAGACAAGGGGATGTCATATCCCCCAAATTGTTCTCGAATGCACTGGGGGATGTGTTTAAGACGCTGGCTTGGGAGGGTCGTGGCATTAATTATTAATATAAACGGTGAGTACATCTCACACTTGCGATTTGCAGACGATATCGTAATTTAAAAGTATCGTAAACGTTGCAGGATTTAGCACATATGCTGAACGGTCTAGCTGCTTCTTCTCAACGCGCCGGTCTTCGGATGAACTTGGACAAAACCAAGGTTATGTTCAACGACTTTGTTCTACCGAAACCGATTGCACTACAGGACGCCCTTCTCAAGTTGTTCAAGAGTACGTTTACCTCGGGCAAGCTCTGCAGGTAGGTAAAAACAACATCTAGAAAGAGATCAATAGAAGAATACAGCTGGGTTGGGCAGCGTATGGGAAATTACGTCGAGTCTTCTCGTCGTCCATTCCACAATGTCTGAAGACAAGGGTCTTCGATCAGTGCGTCCTACCAGTCTTGATATACGGGGCCGGAAGGAAGGAACGGAGAAACGTGGTCGCTCACAGTAGGGCTGGTACGCAAATTTAAGGTCACTCAGCGAGCTATGGAAAGGGCCATGTTGGGTGGGAGTATCTCTAAAGGATCGTATCCGTAATTATGTGATCCGATAGAGAACTAAAGCCGTCGACATAGCCCTAGAAAAACATAAATATTTTATTACTAAAGGATGCCCGCAACTATGTTCAGAGAGGTGAAGTCAGTTGAATGTCTCCTTGTTACTTCACCACAGTCGGGTAAAGCCGGGCGGGCGGGGAGGGTCGGGTAAGCCTAAGCCGGGTGTACCTTTTAACCAGGGTCTTAATCAACCTGTACACCAAACTTCATGGATACTGGTCAAGTAGTTTTTGCGCCATGCAAAGAAAGTAACAAATATTTTAAACTATTTTTTATTTCCTAGTCTTGGCACTCCCCAGTATTTTTTTGGAAAAATCTATTGATGTACAATCTTGTTACGATTTTATTATATTATGTATAGGCGGACAGATTAAGCGGTTCTTTAGGTAGCCATGCCTTCAACTAGTTTAGTCCGCTACTGTGTCTTTCTTACCAATAAAGCCTGCAAACACATTGAGGGCATTTCTCTAGAAATATGTCTGCGGTCACCTCATTCATCTGGCCCTTTTTCATACTAAATGTATGGAGACAGATGAATGAGTCGCAGACATATTTCAGGAGAAATGCCCTTGAAACAATCCCAATATACAATGTACAATTCCGAATTCGTACAATTTCTCATTCGTACAATTCCACATTCGTACAATTTCACATTCGTACAGTTTCACATTCGTACAATTCCACATTCGTACAATTCCACATTCGTACAATTCCACATTCGTATAATTCCACATTCATACAACTCCTGAACAGTTTCGAATTTACTTCAGACCCTCCCTGAGACCTCTCTGCCCGGTTCCAGGAATTTCTTTAAGTATCATGAACTCACATATGCGTTGAAGGTACTCACTCAGCAAATGTATGAAACTCACATAGAGCGTCATCATACCCCTGGCCATACCTCTGCTGGTAAGGTGGGTTGTTTAAAACTACACACTGTTAACTGTATATTAAAGTCTATTGGTGGTCAGTTAACAGCGGCTTCGTTTGTACAAGTATGGAAACTGTACAAATGTGTTGGAAGGCCTAACACCCAATGTAAGGTAAACGAAATGCCTATTGCTGCCTCTCGATTGTATAATATATTTTTTTGTATTGTGTAAAAAATTCGAAGATCATAACATAAAAGAAATTAATAATGTAGACTCCTTGATACTTAACTGGGTCGTTCTACATTTTGGCAGACAATGGCTCCATACTAAAAATGTGTGATGGAGGTGTATACTGACGCCAATATAATAGTACATTACTTAACTAGGGTGTGCAAGCGAGGGACGTAAATATGCGATCGAGGGCTTTCTTTATTACCTCCTGTGTTGTGTACATAATTTTATGTCTAAAAGTATGTACAGTACGCGGAAAAAGCCACATTATGGCCAGGTGTGGTATAAATAATATTATGAGCACGACATATCATATCATGCTAAAGTAAAAATATAAAAAAAGATTTATTTTCAGACTACTTTGGTCCACAGGATGTTAGTAAATATAACATGCAAAGCAAAGTCACCATAACGCATCATATTATAGGTAGGTATATCGTAATGCACGAGGAAGGCGGCCATCAGAGAAGAGTGGCGGCGTGTTGTGAAGCTTGCCACCAACGCCTGAAGTGATGACCATGACCACTCTGTCAAGAGTGATAACGACAAGGAAGGAAGATATCGTAATGATCATTTAACATTTAAAATAAATTAAGAACTGAGTAAATAGTATCATAACATAATTAAGAAATATTTTTTTAGAGTATTACATGCCGTCATTGTCACTGTCGGCCAAAAAGTAGAACTACCCTATTATGTTTTTAAGAATCTGCATTAGTTTTTATTTACAAGCTTTTATTAATTAACTATAACATAGGGTAGTTAGATTGTTTTATTTTAAACCAACATGCCGGATGGAGTTAACACTTGGACATAACCATTATCTTAAATGTTGTTTCTTTGTGTGTACAGAGAACATCAAATAGTCTGTAATATTTGAAACACCAGATATTTTGTCACACATATGTATGGTACGCTTTGGAAGTGACTGACTATTTGAAGATAACTGTAAATTGATATCATACTCTTATTTGCGTACTGTTTTTCCAAAACTTGTGAACCGGCTCTATATGGATTTCACTTACATAGTTACTTTAGTTTTGTTCAATCCATTCATTCTAACTTATGTGAATTTACCAATATTTGTGCAAGAAACCCATGTAGTAACTACTGTAAGGTCGGGGTACTTTGATCCAGGCAGGTAACTTTGGCCATGGGGATTAACTCGAGTCGGGCTTAAATTTTACACTGAAATCATGACACATTGCCATGTGGTTGGTTTTAGCTGACCATTCAAGTTTTTATGTTTATTATCAGACCCTATGGATTTGAGACATATGTGATTTTCATGTGGGCCAAACTTACCCTGCATTTGGTCTACATACCCCAATCTTACAATAACTGAAACTGCATGACATTTCACGGTAGATATGCACAAAATGCGTCACTAAAGTCAAAAGAGTGATATGAATCTTTAGCTCTCAAAGATATGTATTACTCTTTCAGCTCAGTAACTCTTTCAGCTCAGTAGCTCCACGGTGTATCTACGGCTCACTAGCTTTTATAGCTCAGTACGTCCAAATCCGAATGAAAGAGAGATCATTTAGGTATATGGTGGCAAGACAGGAATGAAATGTTAGTGTTTATCGTGTCTTTTCTTGCAGCTCAAAACTCACTCAATAGAGCTACTTGAGAGCAAGTGAACAAGTGAGTTGAAAGATATACTGAGTTGTTTGAATCGGAACTGAGCTAATGAGCCGGTGAGCTAGATTAACTGATATAACTCTTTTGAATCACTCACTCGAGAGCTACACACGTCTATTCCACAGACACTTGATTGTTGATTTCTACTGAACTTAGAACGGATAAATGAGCAAAATATACTATTTTGTTTCGTTCTGAGCCACGAATTCATTCTTAACAGTTTGCTTTGATTTAATTGTTCCTATTCATTTAAACTAGGTATTCATATTCAGTTTATTAAATATTTTTACTTGCCCACCAGACCTCATTATTCTTCTTTTGCATTGTTTGTAATATAGATTATTGTGACTGGTACTGTGTTGATTGTACATACATTAACATCTCTCATGTGAAAAATTTGAGGCTTGTGCATCAATTCTTAAGCTGCCCTACTGTTGCCCTTGTATACCTCGCAAACCTAATAATTATATCAAAATGAAATTAAAATACATGTAAACAGAAAACATAGGTAATTTGCAAATATATTGCTAGCCAAAATAACAAGTCTTACCACAAATGGCATCAACTCTTGAGTCTTCTTAGCTGTCAATGTTTCGGGATCGAAAATGTTGAGAAACGGACCATCTTTGGTCTCGCAGAGCCTACAAACTTTCATCAGTACTGTCTGAGTAACAGAACTCAAAGCCGCCGCAATGGCTTCCGTGTTGATGGAATCAACAACTGAAGGTGAATTAACCACTGTCACTGGTGACTCGACGGCAGCAGCTGGTTTTGCTGACTTTGCTTTACTTCTTTTCTTTGCCATTTCGATTTATAAATTCACTGACTGGCCACTAGTAAGATCTACAATGTCTATCGTTTTCGAGGAAGTCGCAAGTCGTCCAATTTCAAAAGTTTTAATGTTCACGTGAAACGTTCGTCATACTTAATTTTGAAAAGCAACTTGGAGACCGTATTAAGTCAAATTGCAAGAATCTTAGAAAATTAAGCACACATGGTCCTAAAATGAGAACACTATCTAAGTAAGTCATAAACAAAACAACGTCGGCCGACGTTCAGCGACACGAATGTTTGTTCCCCATGTTGTTTCTTCGGTTCGGTTTGGATTCGGTCCGGTCGATCAAGTAAAAGTAACCATAGACAAGTTTATCAGCTGTCTTGACCATCATTTTTTACTTTGACACACTTTGTTACTTTGACATAATATCTTGATAGTTTTGTTCATGTTACGACGTCTTATATAAGAGTATTGAAAACTGTAACATTTGTTATAGTAGGTAGACTTCAGCTGAGATAAATAGTTTAAATTGATTCATTTCAAATATATGATGTGTATTTCAATGTTAACTCTTATGATATCAATAACAACTTTATAAGCTTTTACTAATATTTCTCAAGTTATTTTACATCATTATTTCTTTATTTATATATTATTTTATTTCAATAAAGTCAATATGGCAGCTGTTTGTCACATTTTTATTTCCTTATAAACATGTAAATTTGTCAAAGTCATGTCGTAAGGGATATAGAGGCCAAAATTTTTGAAGTTCATATAATAGGGTATTTGCCTGTAGTCAATATAAATTACTACACGCTAGGCATTAAATCAGCTTTCGAAAATATGCAAAAATAAACTGAACATCACCTATTTAGCGTTTTAAACGATTTTTAAAAGATCAAAACCTACAAATAAAATGATTTGATGTTTGAGTAAAATTAAAATTACGTCATTTCACTTTTATTCCATACAAACTTCATACTATCTGAGCGTTCAAAACACTTCATAAAAAGTAACTGATTTGATCTGTCAGGAAAGTAGCCTATTAGGTTCCTACACCTACAAAATCTTATTTTTTTAATCACGTAAGGTGATAGTGGCGCGTGTAAAATTTAATACATTAAAGCCATCTACATATTTCATTTTTATAATCGTTTACATTTTGATACTTTAGGTGCATGGTACTACACTACAATACTACTACATATTATTATTATATTACATCCTATTTCAGCTGGCAACACTTCGCTGGAATGGAATCGGCCATCTTGAATTTAGTATTGTGCCAGTCGGGGGGGTGGTGACATATTTTATTTAACCCGTCATCAACATAATTTTGTGAATTCGTTGACAAAGCAAAATCAGTGTCGTTTCGGGGTGTGGATAGTTTATGTCAGGACTGAACGTGAGGATGGCGGGTCAGACTATAAACGATAGGCTTTTAGCCGCTCGCCACAGTATAGCCGGGCAAGGCTTAGCAAAATCGGTATGCAAAGCCACTACCGAAGAAATGATCGCACCCAAAAAGAAACATTTAGATTGTAAGTATTGTTTCGATTGTATTTGTGTGGCTGTTATCAGTAGCAAGTCCACAACAGCTTCCGTTCGATACTCTGGTCATGTCACTTGCAGTTGGTTCGTTTAAAGTTATTGGTCGATAAATTCTATGATCTTGTTTCTCGAACGGATAATTGTGCGTGTCTTTCATTTATTTAAAGGTTGAATACTTTTTAATAGTCTTTTCTACCGAAACGTTTCGCTTAATTACTCAAGCTGTCGAGGTAACATTTATTTCGAAATGATTTCGGTCCCACGAATTGTATGCCATTTGACATAGATTCTTGTATTATGTCATGAGAGACTGGAGGATGGCTCGTTTAATGAATAAAAAATTGATTGTATTCGTATCCATTTATGTTTATGTAAGCCCTTTCGTTGTATTCCTAGCTAATATAAGATAATGTATCCTATACATAACCTAAGCATTTTGTTTGTACGATATTCCTCCAACATGTTGTCTAAATGGGTTGAATCATACTTATGTTATTTCTCGATTCAGTAGAAACAGAGAGAACAGATATTAAACCAGCGGTCGGCAACCTTTTAGCAGCCAAGGGCCACATAGTAGGTAACGAAATTGACGCGGGCCGCACTTTCTCGACTTTATACGATTCCGAATATAACAACAACCTTTACTTTACATACAAAATAGCCAGGGAGGCTCACGGCCCTCAGGTTGCCGACCACTGTGTAAAACGAAAGACAGAAATGAAACAGAACTTAAAGGCTTGCATTAAAAATTTAAACCTAAATTTCTTTGCAAATGTGCAATATGATTTTGCAATGGATAGCATTTCCTCCATAGATATGCACCTGTTACAACATATAACAATATGTAAACCGTTAGTTAACTTAAAAAGTACATAATACAATCTAATAAATAATAATAATAAAACTATTATTTATTAGATTGTATTACTTTACTTTAATACGCCAAAAGAAAACATCTACAATGCAAACTTATTAAAAAACAATGGTAAACAAACTTATTACTAAAGAGTGAAGATCACAGTCTGCTATATAATGTTACATTTTTACTACAAAAAATATGGTAGATGAAGTTTTATTCTGAATGCCAGTTATAACTCAATTGGATGGTATTATCCATCATCAAAGAGGCTATTTGATGACAGATCAAATCAGCTTCTTTTTATGAAGTGTCAAAATGTCCAGAAAGTAAGCAGTTTAGTAAGCAATACTGGTTTGTAATGTCATGCTCAACATGGTCGTAGGCATATATAGAGGAGGATTGGTAAGCCGTGCCCATCTCAGTATGGTCTAGTGCCCACCCCAGGATGTAGGGTTACCGATTCGGAATTCCACTATGGACAGTTGGACACCTAAATAATGGCATCTCAAACTTTGTCATTAACTTTGTATTGTGGTAAAATTTCTTTGGTTTTACTTAGGGATGTAACGATACCGATATATCGGCGACACTGATATATCGGTATCGCCGATTATAGGTATACAACCGATATTTGAAGAGCGCGAAAAGAATTTGTGGTATGAAAAAAAATCTGCAAAAAGTAATTTCAATTAGTGACTTAATTTATATATAGGTATTGGTCTATTATAATATATTATACCTTGTGCAATAATAATTACTATATTAATTATATATTTGGTACATAATAAAAAAAAAATTGTGTTGACAATTTATTTATTTTTACTTCACACTTTCAAGGTTGACTCTCTGTTAAATATAGCCAAGTTTTAGGTATAATAAGGACATACAAATAATAAATCTAAAGTTCATACTCCATTAGTTAGCTAAGGTATCGGTATCGCCGATAATTTACTACAAATATCGGTATCGGTATTTTTGTATCGTTACATCCCTAGTTTTACTCTTCGTGGTCACTTTACCAGACCTGGCCAAGACTGTGTAAATAGTCCCAACTATTTACACAGTTTTGGCCAGGTCGTCAGACAATCCTAAAACTTATTAAGATAGTCATATCTTAATAAGTTTTAGGATTGTTCCTTGTGCCTTGAGATACCACTAATTCCCTAGACTACAAAATGCTATAAATATTAATATATAGTAATAAAGTAATTATGATTGTGAATTGAAAATGGAAGTAGATGGTTCAAAGACCTTGCAACAATTAAAGTACCAAATCATTGATGGCAGCATTGACCTGCTGACACAAATAAGTCACTTAAAAGGTTTAGCCACTAATGTAATGCCACATAAATTAATAAAATATTATGTACTATACATACTATACTGCCCTAAGCCAAAAATTGCTATGTCAGGAAGTAAGTTTTAAATTTAAATGTTGGGGAACATTTTACACAAATAGATCTAGTCCCAGCCTAAGTAACAAATACTCATGTTCATCACACTAATATTTGCCCTAACCAGGATTTGGACCTGGGACCTCTAGTTTTGTAGGCGGTGTCACACAGAGTATGCTAAATGTGTTGTTTAAAAAAACAACTTTTTTGTATTTTCATTCTTTGGCTAAGAGCCTTATCACACTTGCGATTTGCGAGCGAGTTAGAAGTGAAGTTCCGTACAAATGTCGCTCGCCGAGTTCGCCGCGACTGGTTTTGTATGGAAGCTCTCCCGCAGCTCGCCCGCAAACCGCAAGTGTGATAAGGTCCTCATCAAGTCAGTATAGTCCGGTGAAATAGTACTGACATGTCTTAAAAGGTACCACATAACAACTTTTCTGCTGATTTTTGCACACAAAGTAGTTGTAGCGTAAGTAGTGTTAAATAGTTTGTCTTGCATATTATTGCTAATGATGAAATATCAGACATTTTTAAAGTTAAGTTAACACGGCGCCACGGCGGTTAACGCGGCTGCGAGACTAGAATCTGGCGCCTGGTTGCACGCTCTCCCGTCCCCGAATTTAGGTACTCTCCTCGACAATGACTCGTTGCGGGTGGCTGTTGCTTTTCGCCTGGGCTGTGATGTTTGCCAACCACATCTATGCATTTGCGGTTCCATGGTGGAGAGCAATGGGCATCACGCCCTGAGTTGCGGTCGTTGCGCGGGTAGGTTCCCGCGGCACCATGCCTTGAACGACATCGTCCGGAGGGCTTTAGTGTCTGCCAATGTTCCTTGTGTGCTGGAACCACCAGGTCTTAGCAGGTCGGATGGCAAGAGGCCGGACGGTCTGACGCTGGTACCTTGGGAGAAGGGCCGGTGCCTCTTGTGGGATGCCACTTGCGTGAGTACTTTTGCTGCCACTCACCTTGGGCGCACCGTGCGGTCACCAGGGGCGGCCGCTGAGCAAGCGGCGTTGCTCAAGAGGGCCAAGTACTCGGGCCTGTCTGGTTATTCCTTTGTTCCCCTTGCGGTGGAGACGTCCGGCTGCTGGTGTGCGGAAGCAAGGGCTTTCCTTGGGGAGCTGGGTCGTCGCTTGCGTGAGAGGGGTAATGACCCCCGCTCCGGTTTCTTCCTGGCGCAGAGGCTGTCCATCGCGGTTCAGCGCGGGAACGCCGCGAGTCTGATGGGCACTTTTGCGCCGGGAGTAATGCGGGGGGGTCTTTTTGAATAGGTTTTTTTTTTAGTTTGTTTTTGTTTTTTTGTAATTAAGATTTTTGTGTTGTATAAGTCTGACTTTGTATTTTTTTTTTTAGTTAACAATTTATTTCTGCTTCTGACATGAAAACTTTTGCCTGCTTTATGATGCTAAATGATATATAAAACAATTAATCTGTCGAAGGTTACACATATGTTTACTGCCAGGGCGGCAGTGAGGCAGAGATAAACAGACGGGACTGCTTCCTGTGTTATCATGAGTCTGATATCTATGCATGACGACAACCGAGATGCATTTATATTCTCCCGAATTTATGAGTGTTTTATCTGATTTAGACTTAAACATGAATAGCAAAAGCAAAAGGCTTCATGGAAACTATAATATAATGTTGCCAGGTTTGCGCGAGTAGGCGAGTAACCGAGTAAAATTAGGCGAGTAGTATTACATTGCGGACCTGGAAAGGTCGATCGATCACACTTTCTCGTCAGCCCACAATGCCCAATTTTACTCGTTTACTCGCCGGCGGTGGCACAAGTGCATTCAAAGGCTTTTTTGGCGCCATTGTTAAAGAAGATACCTGCATGTAGCGCTAGGTTAGGGTATTTTGGTAACTCATGTACTAACACAATAACTCAGCAGCCACTGGTTGCTGAGCGGGTTGGGGGCGTAACAGATATGCAGATAACATTTGATGTATAAATCAGACAACTTTCACATCATGGCATTACATCCCTCTGGGTTGCTCAGCTACCTACCATAGGCGCCATCTGTGTTAAGTGGTAGCTATGGTTAGTATGGGTACCTAAAAAGGTTGATCTGGACATAGATTGCATTTAAAAGTTTTGTTTCCGTTCTTCTGAGTTAAAAACGTCCTAATCAAAACAAAACGCGCCAATGGATTACATGTATCATTTACGGTATTAGAGGACAGATAGTATTTAATATCTACAAAACAGATGTTATCGCATAATTAATGAATCTGGTCAGAGTGGGCTCTATGGAAATACATATCATGTTAAGGAAGTTGACCAGTGGTGTGGCGTCAAATATATTCTTAGTAAAGCCGGAGCAGAATTGGATAACTTTTCCTTCAGGAGTAGTAGATACTCCGGTCATATGCTTTAAAAAATAGGCAAGCCGGTGGGAATCGGGTACTATGGACGCCACGCCACTGGGAAGTTCATATCATCAACAACTGTAATTTTTACGATGATTCACTGGAATATTATATTATGATTAATAAATATTTATAAAATACTAGCAAGCTGTGTAACGTGATTACCCAATTTTATCCCCCATTATTTTGATTTCCAATCGCGTTTTTCCCCATTTAGTTTATTGCCTATCGTACGTATTAGCAATCGCATATTTCATCGAGTGTTTTAATTTCTACTTGGTCTTTTCGCTGAAAGACAGACCCAGGCGGTTTTTCCCCCAATCCATATTATTCATTTTCATTCACGTCATTTTTAACCGACTTCCAAAAGAAGGACGGTTCTCAATTCGTCTGTATGTTTTTTTTTATTTTTTTTTTTATTTTTTTTTTTGTGTGTTTGTTCACCGATTACTTGAAGACGGCTGGACCGATTTGGAAAATTCTTTTTTTGTTTGAAAGGGTAGATTTCCGAGGTGGTCCCATTGTAATCAAATCAGGATCTGATGATGGAATCTTGGAGAAATCGAGGGAACTCTTCAAATATTATAGGCACACATATAGCGATTTCAGTATTTTTCGTAATTTCTCGTCCATCTCTTATTAGCAACGAGTTTCTAGTGTTAACCGACTTCAAAACAAAGGGTAAATTTGTATCTAGGTTTCTTCCCCGATTACTTGAAGATGGCTGAACCTATTTGGAAAATTCTTATTTTGTTTTAAAGGGTATACCTCCGAGGTGGTCCCATTGCAACCAAATCAGGATCTGATGATGGGATCTTGGAGAAATCGAGGGAACTCTTCAAATATCATAGGCACACATATAGCGATTTTGGTATTTTTCTTAGTTTCTCGTCCATTTCTTATTAGCAACAAGTTTTTAGTGTTAACCGACTTCAAAGCAAAGAGCAATTTTTATGTAGGTTTGTTCCCCGATTACTTGAAAACGGCTAGACCGATTTGGAAAATTTTTCTTTTACCTAAATAGACTTAAGTCTATTTGGTCAAAACAATATTTTTCCAGCACCACTAAAAATTAAAAAATAAAGTAAATTTTTAAAACAAAAAATAAAAACCGACTTCCAAAAACTTAAACTAAAAACCAAAAAATAATATGTTAATCACCCCAAAGAAATGGATAATCAACGATTCATATATACATATACAGATATTTATAGTTTTTAACCTGTTATTTTTGAAGTCGGTGCCAGCTAAGGAGCTCAGCATAGCCAGCTTTGCGTGGCAGTGGCAGGCACCGACTTTAAAAGTAACAGGTTAAAAACTATAAATATCTGTATATGTATATATGAATCGTTGATTATCCATTTCTTTGGGGTGATTAACATATTATTTTTTGGTTTTTAGTTTAAGTTTTTGGAAGTCGGTTTTTAATTTTTGTTTTAAAAATTTACTTTTTACGTCATCGGCACGAAAAGTACGCTCCCTGGATATCAATATCACGTGTATTTTATTTTAGGCCCCAATAAAATCATTAAAGTCATCAATTAGGTACTTAAGCGCTTCCGAGCTACTACTTTTCGTTTTATTTTTCTGTGGATCCTAACTAATTTTTTCGCGAAAAATATATTTTATAATTGGTAGATATGCCCACATAATCACAGCAGGAACTACCATAATACGGGACTAGGTATTGTCAGGGCCGGATTTGGAGGTGTGGAGGCCCCTAGCTAAGGCCCCTAATTATTAGGGGAGTGTTGTGGTGCCCCGAGCAGTAGCCTTGCTGGTCCTTCCCCCAACCACAATACCCAGGGGTATTGTGGTTGAATAGCATGCAGTCGATATGTATAATTTCTAATATTTTTTCTTAGAAACATTGTGTGAAAAACATCACACCAAATTGTCATAATTCACGCTGCAATCGCATAGGTACCTACTTTTCATTTATATTCTATTACACACAATAAAACCGAATATTAGCTCATACAAAACTATGTAATACATACTCCAAATAGTTGGTTGATATTATTAATCCTTAAGTAATTATCTCGATTGAAATAATTTCTTTAGTTCTATGGTCTCTAATGGGAAAAATCTATATAAAGATTCGGCATTGCCCGTCAGCACGAAATCGCAGAAACAAGGCTCGAAGCCTCGAATGCAATTTCTACGCGTGTTCCTACCTGGCCGGACCACCAAGCCGAACGAGGTTGTTGTTATTGTGAAAAAAATGTACTCTTTATGTACTATTATGTACCACATTAGAAATTAATTGTACCTCTACAGTTTTTAAATTATAGGTCAACAAAAGTGCCCGGCTGTAGAGTATACTTTCCAGCCGACCACTCGTAGATCTACTAATATATGCAATTTTGAGCTGTAATTCGAATTGCAAATAAATGTACCTATTATGTACCCATGAAAAAAACCTAATTCTTTTAAAAAAAAAGCTCCTATGAATGATTTTTACATATACCGAACATTCTGAGTTGTAGCGCCTGTGAAAAAGAAATAGCAACGTTTTACATTGCGACTGGGCAAGCTCACCGCGCGACAAAGCCAAAACACAGCTGATTGTGCTAAACCATTAGGTGTTAGTAATGAAAGATTTGTTTTTCTCCTTAGGCGTAAGACACATCTATGATTATTATTTAGCATTTGACCCATATATTTATTCAATTCCATATTACTCTTTAACCGCGGTTCATTTTGCCGCGTTAAGTTACTTTTTTTTAAATCTCCCGCAGTCACAAACAATCAGTTTTTTAAATAATCCGTAATAGACAAGCACGCCGATCGAAAAAAAATCGGCGGCGGCGCGCTGCGAAAAAATCCACGGCGCACAGTGGGACCAAACGGTCATTTCCATCTCAAAAATCTGTAACTTTTTTGTTTATTGAGATTTATTGCTGAAATTTTGCATACGTAATCTTGAATAGTTACGCCTTTATATAATTAAAACGCCTTTATTATAAAACTTATATTTATTGAGTAATATAGAGTTGAAAATAAAATTTCACAATTTTTCATACAAAAAATTCAAATAATATATTTTTTTTTTGTTCATATAACTAAGTATTAAAGCATAAGTATTAACTAATAATTATAATAAACTTGATTTAAGTAGGTAGATATAGCTATATTTAGATTTTTTTAATTTTTAATTTTTTTTTATTTGTAATAGCTTAAATATATAATAAATAAAAAATGTGAAGTAATTAGGCAATTTACAACTACCTAGTAACAAAAAAAATCAATCCCCGTCACTTGTCACTAGAAGTTCTTTCGCTTCATTCAATAGTTCTTTTGTGAATAGGACATTTGCACTACTATTAATACTGGATATATAGGGATCTGATGTATAAAGTAAGGTGTGAAAAACATCTTCCATTGTAGCTGACCGCGAACACTTCCGGGCATGATTTAATCTAATTTTTTTGTAGTCTTTGTTCCGAGCTTCTTGGGCATCTTCAGACAATTGCCCTATGGGTAAAATGGCAAAATGCTCTATGATTTTCGAGCCATGTATAAGAACGAAAAAAAAACGAACGAAGAATTAAAAAAACAACGGTAAATTTGACTAATATAACGACAGTTACGTTATATTAAGTAAAAAAAGTTCCATAAATAGGTGCAAGCAAAAATAATGAAATTGGACCTCGGCTGACATATTAGGTTCTATCTCGAAATGGCGCTATAATGACGCAGGTTTTTTTTTTTCCTTGGATTATTTACTAATTAAGGATTCTATAAATGATAATAACTCGACATCGGCAGCTTTCGATAACAAGGAAACCTCCAATTGAAATTAAAACATACGGAAATTTTCATAAGGACATTTCAAAATTAATTAAAAAAATACACATTCTATTTTTCTGTTAAATAATACCGTATTTACAAACTAGAGATCCTAGTGAATCTAAATATGTATAATACTAATATATTTCTTTGGGAAACTTAAAAAATATCTTAAGTCAAACTTCACGAAGGTCTAGTCTGTTAAATACGGAATTATCGAAGTTCAATGTTTCAGTGCCATTTTAGGTAAGTAAAACTTAATAATTATTATTTGTCACACTAATATCAGATAGGCCTTTTATCATAGAACGTAGAACTATCAAAATTATATCAGAATTACGACTTTCGGTAAAACCATTTTTGAGATGGATAAGAACGTTTGGTCCCACTGTGCGGCGGCGGCGTGAGATTTTTCAACTTTGTAAATAGGTATCGCTTTCAATATTAAGGGCTTTATCACACTTGCAGGCGAGCTGCGGGCGAGTTAGAAGCGAAGTTCCATACAAATGTCGCTCGCGGCGAACTGCCCCTTGCCACACGCTTAAACAATTTTTTATAGGCCAATCGTGTCTTGTTAGATTACACCTGAAGTGAATACGCAAGGAATTATTCTTTGGTGATACATTCCTGAGGAATGTTCCCTCACTCGTACATTACGGCAACTTAAACGTTGACTGCGAACGGGATCCCGTAACCTTACTCATCGTTTCAGTTCATCCTAGAGGTGCTCTATGGGGTTCAAGACTGGATTTCTTGCTGGCCAATGCATAAGAGGAATCCTGAACTCCTCCAGTAAGTCGCAGACAATTAATAAAACCAAGCGCTGCGCGTACGGAAAAAGCCGCTTTCTGGCCAAGTGTAGACATAAAATGATGTATACAACATGGGAGGTAATAAATAAAGCCCTCGATCGCATATTTAGGTCCCTCGCTTGCAGCTCGGGCTGCGATCTCGGCCTTTCTTTGTTTTACCACCCTAGTTGTGTAATGTACTATAGGATTTGACCCATATATTTATTCAATTCCATATTACTCTTTAACCGCTCTCTGAATTTGATTGTGTTTCATACATGTGGAAGCACATTTCGAGTACTTACCTTAGGCACTTACTTTCACCTTTGAGTGACAGCCATTTAGCTATAACTGGAAATGCCCCCGCCAACCTGACGTCAGAATGGCGGGCACCATTTATTTCTTAAATATCTCTGGAGTTTAAAGAGCACATTGCTCCAATTTTGGCGCACATTTGGCACATTGCTAGCACTAACTCCTGAGGTATACCACAACTCCATAATGTTGATGTACACCCGCCATCCTGACACTCACTACCTCCTGATGCGCTTGACTATCCGCTAATGATAGAACAGTTACAACTATTACAAGTTTAAACTAGCAACATTGGCCAAATCAACCAATGGTGTTGCTGTATTTGACCTATGTTGCTAGTGTAGACTTGTAAAATTGTAACTTGTAGCTTCGTGAACCGAAGCCCTGTTATAATATGTATAACTATTTACGATCGAAGTTGCTATTTTATACTAAATCAATAGCAACTGTTATTAAAATTTTAGAGACTTGAAACAAAATAGATACTTACCAGTTTTCACAGGCGCTGCAACTCAAAATGTTTAATGTATATAAAACTCAATTATAGGAGCTAAGCGGAGTCCTTCTCTTCCCTTGGCCAGGAAATGGTGCTGGAAAAACTGCTAAACCATAATACCATAATAACAAAACAAAAAATAGTTGCAAAAGCGATTACTTAAAATTATTTAAAATCTGTAAAATACTCCCGGTTAGTTTAAAACATAAATACCTTTTAGTAGTTACCAACCATGGCAATCAAGAGCATAACCCATTAACAATAGAACATAAGTACGGAACAAGGTCGGCGTCCGCGGGCAAATTTGAAGTACCAAGAGTATACAACTACTATGGTGATAGAACACTACATAAAAGACTCCCATACCTACTAAACAGTTTGCCCGAGAACATCCGATATGAAGGTAACAAAAACAAATTTAAAAAGTTGTTAAAAAAACATTTATTGGAGACAGTGATGTTAATTAAGGAATTAAGAATAAATATGTATTTAATAAATAAATTATAATAACAACCTGGTTTAGCACAATCAGCTGTATTTTGGCTTTGTCGCGCGGTGAGCTTGCCCAGTCGCAATGTAAAACGTTGCTATTTCTTTTTCACAGGCGCTACAACTCAGAATGTTCGGTATATGTAAAAATCATTCATAGGAGCTTTTTTTTTAAAAGAATTAGGTTTTTTTCATGGGTACATAATAGGTACATTTATTTGCAATTCGAATTACAGCTCAAAATTGCATATATTAGTAGATCTACGAGTGGTCGGCTGGAAAGTATACTCTACAGCCGGGCACTTTTGTTGACCTATAATTTAAAAACTGTAGAGGTACAATTAATTTCTAATGTGGTACATAATAGTACATAAAGAGTACATTTTTTTCACAATAACAACAACCTCGTTCGGCTTGGTGGTCCGGCCAGGTAGGAACACGCAATTTCTACCCACACCCAATGATATTTTATAAGAAGATACGTTATACGCATACTCGCCAGCTGAGAAATATGCTTCCAAGAAAGCAGCAGCACACATTGGTACCTCACTGTACGGTGTACATACTCACACATATTAACAGATTGCATAAAAGAGATGGCATAGTTACAATAATGCAAAAAAAAGAGACAGCTAGCTTTTTGTTACTTGCGCGATTAATTTTTAAACGTCACCGAGTGAACCCATCGGCTACATTCGGATTTGGTCGGAGCCTGCTCGGCGCTCGCAGATTAAGCACGCAGAAGGTGAAAATTACATTTCAGAGTAGTTTCTGCCTATCTAGGTTCTACCTATGGAATTTCAATAGTGTAAATGATTTTTATTCAACTTAAAGTTTTAACATTAAAATGTGTAACTGAGTTTGTATTCTAATAATATTTATAGTTTTAATTCGTTTCAACAATTAAATTGTGTATTAAATGGTTTATATATTATTAATGATTTTTGACACTTAGACACCATTTAGGTACATCTCTGAGATTTTAATTTTAATTTATTTTATAAGTTTTATAAGTTATATCATTTTTAAGTTAATGTAATGTATTAATGAAATCTCTTGTATTAACGTCATATTTAGGGATGTAACGATACCGATACCGATACCGATATATCGGCCGATATATCGGTATCGCCGATATTATACAACCGATATTTGAAGAATTTGCTGTATGAAAAAAAATCTGCAAAAAATAATTTCAATTTCTGACTTAATTTATGTACTGGTCTATTCTATTACCTTGTGCAATGATAATTACTATGTTAAATAAATCTTTGGTTCTTAATAAAAAAATTGAATTTTGAGTTGACAATTTATTATTTTTACTTTACACTTTCAAGGTTGACTCTCTGGTAAATATAGCCAGTAGTGATTGCCATTAGTTATAATAAGGACATAAAAATATCTGAAGTTTATACTTCATTATTAAGCTACGATATCGGTATCGGTATCGGTATCGCCGATATTAACTACTATATATCGGTATCGGTATCGTATCGGCAAAACTGTGTATCGTTACATCCCTAGTCATATTGTTGGAACACTTATAAAATGGTAAAAAAGAGAAACCGGTGAGTTTCTTCCGGCGCTTCTTCTCATCAGAAGGTCATTACCCGAAGCGCCAAAAGAAAAGAAGAGAAAAGAATATAAGACATGTAAAAGAGCCCTTAAGGGCCTACTTGCAGAAATAAATTATTTTATTTTATTTATTTATTTTTCTCAAACATGGCATGAAATGTTGACATTACGTTTATTGCCGGCCTATTTCCATTCCACATTTATTTGGGCCACAGCATCACGGCATTCAGCCATTAAAAAAACAAAAAACGATTTTTGCTATATTTTGCAGTTTTATTTATTTAAAATTGACATGAACATAACAAATAACACATTATAAACAATTTCCAATTATTATAAATTGCAAACTAAACCACAAAGAATACACATTTAAAATATTTCATCTAAATATTCGCGGTAAAAATGTGAACTGAAACAGCTTTTGGCCGAATTTGCATTGTCTATGGATATAATGTAAATTAATGTCACTTTCTGACAGCCAGTTTGTGTTATAAAATATTAAGTAAGGTTATTATAGTCATAGGCCAAAGATATATGCTAATAAGAAATGGACGAGAAACTATGAAAAAATACCGAAATCGCTATATGTGTGCCTCTAATATTTGAAGAGTTCCCTCGGTTTCTCCAAGATCCCATCATCAGATCCTGATTTGGTTGCAATGGGACCACCTCGGAAGTATACCTTTTCAAACAAAAAAAGAATTTTCCAAATCAGTCTAGCCGTCTTCGAGTAATCGCGTAACAAACACACAAAAAAAACATACAGACGAATAGAGAACAGTCCTTCTTTTGGAAGTCGGTTAAAAAAATACGCTGTAAAGGTTATTTATTGGTTCTAGGTTACGCGGGTATTTTTCCGCGACTCTCCGACGTATTTACAAAAGCGAGATATACCTTAAGATATTATATATTTATGAGAAAATACCTGTATGAACACTGAATAGATATTATGGTTCAAGTTTGCATACTAAGGCATGTAACTAGGAATCAATGCGATTCAACATGACGCATCTGTAAATGTTCATCTTTGCCGCAGTATGGTTATCCTTGTCACTCTCATTGTCAAAGACGTAAGTTTGTCTCTTTCATTCAAATGACCTCTATGGTAGTAAGATGGCGTCGTATTTGAAAAATAAAATAATAAAAATGATAAAAATAAATTATTTCAGCGTACTTACAGGTGATATGTGATCCCTTGCGCTTTGTTGCACTTTTTGCTATGATTGGTGCACTTTCTGATCACACACGACGGCATTTTTTTTGTGAATCTTGTAAATATTCACCCTTGACATCGTCGTGCGTTTCGTTGACCGACCCGCGAGTGACTACCCACTACAAAAAGGGCACCAATACAATTATCGTGGTTTCAGTGCTTCACTTTTGGAGTGCTTGTAACCTATCTACTTATAAAATATCATTGCCCACACCGTGACAAAACCATTACGTTACTTTATTGTGTTTTGCGAACTTGACCTGATAAGTCGTTGACATGCGTTACGAATATCCGATGTTATTCTAAAATAGCTACCAACAAAACAACTGCTGCCCGTCGTGCTTGTGTCCCACCTTTCATATTTACGCAAATCGTCTGACTAAAACGTTTCTGTGGCCTTCGTAAAAAACACAATACAGAACAAGGACCTTAAAATAAATAGCCAGACGCAGCCTCGCAAACTCTAATTCTAGTCCGCCGGTTTCTTTAACGTCGGTTGGGTAGGTCAATGTGTGCGTGCTGCGGGTAGTAGGAAAAAACTTGTTGATGTGTGCGTGCGGCTCGTAAGTACGGAGCAACTGGCCCACTACAAAGCTTCAGTTATACAGGGTGTCCCATAACTGACACGTCACAGTGACACTGGAGGTAGACCAGGTCAAGAGGTACCAAACCAACTTAACATGACCCGCCGACCGTAATTTCTTTTTACTACTGGTGGTCAAAGTCGAAATTAAATTTCGCTGTGAATTAATTCAAGATCAAACTAGTATTTTTTTCAGTTTTACTTAGTTTTTGGATAAAATACCATTTCTGTAGCCTTAATTAACAATTCATGTTACCGTACACATAAAAAAAACTAACCTTGACACCTTTCCGAGTGCACACTGGCACTAATAATGTTAAAAACGGTCAACATTCATGAACAACTTTAATTCGACAATAACTCAAAAACCGTGCCACTTTTACTGGGGTCATGTTAAGTTGGTTTGGTACTTCTTGACCTGGTCTACCTCCAGTGTCACTGTGACGTGTCAGTTATGGGACACCCTGTATATCTTGTTGTCGAAATGTCCTTGATACGGAAGCATTGGATGGAATATCGGGTCACCTACTATGGACATAACAAACACCGCGTACGATTATTAGGTATACACACGCAGACTGATACACGCATAAAACACGCATACAAAAAAAAACGAGGTCTGTTCTTCCCGAGATCAGACATGGTTACGTCACATAGCTTGTGTTAATCATTTGCACGGTGTACTTGTACAAGCACAATCTATTCATCGCCCATGCTTAAGAACTGAAGTTACGAGAATACGGTACATCTATCGACATAAGCAGAGTGATCGCTATTATAAGTATTGAATATTCAATCTATAAAAAGTCGGTTAAAAAGATAAATATTAGATGATATTACCACATACAAAGTGAAAGTTCATCTATTTCATGTAACGATCTCACAAACGTGTCAAGGACGCAATTATGCGCTAGCGCACTCAATTCACACAGTGACCCTAACGCAGAGGCCGCGTTGACATTTTAATAACTAGTCCTATAACTAAGACTCTACATGCAAAGAGGTCTTTAACTTGCTAGCTTAACCCCCCTGGTGCTTTAAAGGAGGGGGGGGGAGGGGCATATATAAGCACAATTCAATACTTAAGCTTGGTGTAACTTTATCTTCCACCTGTTAAATAAATTATTTATTCCAGGAGAAAAAAAAACAGAAAGACATGAAAATCATCCGCTAAATAGAAATTAGTTTTCGAATAAGGGTTACCTAAACTTTGTAAAACTTTAAATCTGTGACCCTTGAAATACAGCAAATTAGCGAAGAACCATCCATCCATTATAACTGATTTTTGTTCAATAAAAAAAAGGCTTCTGAATTGTTATCAACTATTTATGCCACAGACATGCGTCGGTTAAAAAAAATGAGCCTAATTGCAAATATCATTTAGATAATGATATAAAACATCATATGATAATGTTCCACAATTATGTTTCTTATTGGAATGTCAACTCATTTCGAAAACTCATCGTGTTCTTCCGCCGAATTCAAAGCAGTCTTGCTAATATCATTTATCACGTAAGAATTCTGTATGGGGTCATCGACCCTTATAGCATGTGCCAAGTTCGGGGGTGAATCAGCATTCAGTGCAAGATTAAATGGCATCAACATAACCAGTATTGAGTCAACGTCTGGGTTTAATCTATGAACTCGTGCATTATTTTCTAATAATTAAAGTTTATGAAGTTTTGAACTACGTATGTGAAGATAAACTTCAACTTGCAACGAATACAGAAGCCAGTGCCGCGTGCCGCCTGCGGTTACTTGCATTGTACCTACCTATGCGCCTGGTGCGAGATTCTTAGGACCAGGGCACAACTACGGTGCGACCACCGCAACTATTTACAAATATTATCTTTTGCAAAGGGACAACCCATCGCACTGTTGTGGTCAGGCCCTTACTTGGTTATAGTCAATGATCTGACAGAAACTGTGCTGAAAATCCATGTTGTTTTCCAAAAACAATTAAAAACATTTATCTATTGTGTGATGTTTACTCCAGTAAACAAACTTATAAACATTGAACCAAACATATTTTGATAAGAAAAAACATCAAATATTTTTATTCATGGTATCGTTTCTTTTCAGATCTAGTCCACTGCACAAACGAGCCAAATGTCTCGATACCGCAGCTCGCCAACTTGCTCGTCGAGCGAACACAGAATACCAACTGGGTGGTGGTGTATAAGGCTCTCATTACTGTACATCACCTACTCGCATATGGGAATGAGGTGAGATTGTTTTTAACATAGTCGCACACGCACATTAGATTTTGACATAGCCCTTTAACGGATTGACTTTTTTATGAAAACATTCAATTATTTGCCGTAACTAATTCATTATTATGTAGATGCGGTTTTGTTAACCGTATGATAGGTACTAAATATGTTACCAATATAGTATTACTTTTTCATGCCCAACGAATACCATGAAAACATTACAAATTTGATTAAATTTTACGGCTTATTCAAAAATAGTTCAGCTATCACTCCCTTAAAAGTTGGTTATATTCATTACCTAAATAATATATGTAGTTCATGTATTGTATGAAACTAAAAAGAAATTAAGTCAATAAAGGAATGTATGAACGAATGCCATTAATTTGACACCTCGGCGCTTACTTTTTGGAACGCAAGTTATATTCGGCATAACCTATTGGCGTAGAGAGAAATGGGTACTATGTTGTCATGAATATTTTCTGACGTAAATTTTGCACTTGTTATTGTAGCTATGTATTTGAAATGCGCATGTGTAATACTTTGATTTTCAGATATGCTACGCATTGTTATCTTTTTACCCTATAGGTACACGGTGAAATTTTAGTGGTTGTTTTCCGTTTAAGGGCATGTTCAGTATCGTGTTCTGATTAGCGTGTATCAGTCTGCGTGTGAAAATATTTTTTTTTTCGCGTTAAAAAAAAATCTTCTACTTTTTCCTAATCAGAACACGATACTGAACATGCCCTTAAACGGAAAACAACCACTGAAATTTCACCTTGTAGGTATACATACGATTTTTATTTTACTCACAACGAACGGAACGGAACGGTGGCGGTCGGTATAAGCGTTCGGGGTTAGAGGTTGTTTGTGTGTGTTTGCAGGGGGCCTGAACGAGAGTGTTCTTAGCTAGACTTCATCAAAATTAGTTTATCAGATATTCTTATTTACTTTTTAGAGGTTTTTTGAGTCAGGGTTTTTTATTAAATAAAAAAGAACAAAAACTAACAGGTTTTTATTGACGGTAGTTAATTCCTACTTTGTTATGTGACCATATTCTAATTTTCGCCTAGGATATAAGCCTGACTCTTCCATCTTCTATCCCTATACGTATGTAGGAGTATGAGATTTCATGGTAGTAGTGAAGTAAATAATGTATCACGCATATCATATATTCATAAATCAGGGGACAAAGTTTAGATCCCAACACGCGATACTACTGCTAGGCAAGTCGGCCGTAGGTATCATATTATCGGACACTTACTGCTCCTATACATACTTGATGATGATTGTATAATAGGTTTCAAAGGGCGTACTCGACAAAGCCCATACCAGTGCCTAGCAGTCTAGCGGTTAACTGCTATACCAGGTTTCCTTACTTGGTCGAGTTACCATTTAAGTATCTCGGAAAACGTCCCAGTTAGAATGTAAATCTACTTTGTAGTTTTGATCTAAGTTCTGAATCTAGTGAAATCCGTTAAATTATCGATATTAAATGTAACATTTTCTATTAAACGTGTCTTCTTTTTCGCCTCTCCATTTCTGGTCTAATTGATGGATACGGGTTAATAACATTAACAAGTTGAGTATGTCATTTGTACTATGGTAATGCGTAATAAAGATTAAAAAATCAACTAAAAGATAAGACTAACGCCCCCTTTTGTCGCGTTACAATTATCAAATCCATACCACTCGTGCGCTCGCGATTTCGCTTTAATATCGGTCTACTTCATTTTTCATACATACGTTAATTGCTGATTTCAAGTTTTTGCAAAACAATTAGAAATTACAGTTTGTAGTTCTAATAGTTCCCTGTGGGGACCCTTTTCCATTAGTCCTCGGCAAGTACCTATAAAACAAAAAATCCAGTAGTCCTGACTAGAGATGTGCCGTTCCCGGAAATATTTCCCACTTGAATGGAAAATATTCGTACCTCGGGGCTATTTTCCATGCAAGTGGGGATGTGATCACGCCATGCAATCAAACAACGCTAGGGAAAGACATTGTGTCTACTCTCCATGGGAATAGTTAAAATGCAAGCTTACTGCATAACTTAACACTGCAAGCGGGACATCTGACACCTTTAATAAAACAAACTTGTTACTCTACAACACCGCCCTTTTAACAACATTTTAATTGGCCCTAAACGATCTAGCCGCCTGGCCACGGCATTGCGCGACCAGCGGCGGCGGCAGCGGCGGCCATAGGTGGAAGCGGGAGGTCGTTGCCAGGCGGTAAAGGATACTTCAATTTAGACACAGACGAACTAATTAAATATTTGATATTATTCGGTATCGGTAATGAATCGTGAGTTTTTATTAAATCATAGACGTGGTTATCATCACGCTTGTTATCTAACAGTAGGTGATGCCTAATATTTTATGAGCAGTTTGCGAAAGGTGAAAATAAAAATTATGCCGCGCAGCTTTTCTCGAACAATACTTAATAGTAGCACTAAAACACACTGAAGGTGAAGACATAGCACTTGCACCTATAGTATAGATAGACTATGGATCACACTTAGGTTAGGTATTAGTTTCATTACAATTTCGGAACATACTATTTTTATTTTATTTTAGGTAGTTCAATTTACTTTTTAGGTCTATTAATTTTGGGTATTTTAAAATTTATCTTGTTTTTCTTGTTTTATTGTATTATCTGTGTGTGTTCGTACTTAAAATAGTTAATAGAGTGAAGACAAAATATATCAAGCTATAAAATGGAACATACTTTATATGAAAAAATAACAAAAACTGGCTCGATGCGAGATTTCTAGGAATAAAAGCTCTTAACCAAGAAACATATAGAAAACCTTATTATCGTCAAGTGTGATAAGGCTGTAACTCTCGTCAGTTATTGTATGCGAATCTAAAACTTCTGATACTAATGCATTTCACAATTATTACCACAAGACAGAACCACTCTCTGTTCTAGCTTATGATATTCCGATTCATCCATCGGTACAAATTGTAGACTTTGTATCAGAAGTGAAGGCTTATTGACCATCAATCAAACGACACAATTAACACGTTATATTGATGAAATCAACGCTAATATTAGCCTTGGGCCTCTTCATACCAAATGATGTGGATTTTGCCCGGTTTTGTTATGTTTTGCTTATATTAACGTGAATAAATTCCCTTGGTTCTCTAATTGTGGTTTAAAGGTCTTTTATAGCTTGATACATTTTGTCTGCTCGGAATAACATGACAAGTCTCAAAAACCTAAAAAAGTATACCGATTTTTTTTTAAATGTATCTACTATGCAAGTACCTTTATCTGGCCATATCTTGGAATAGGTACACTTTGTAGATGCCGATAGACAATTGAAAGCATTCTCATGTTAGGCAGTCTGTAATTTAGCGATCAAATTATCTAGTTAATTTATGAACGGCTTTCTTTATTCAAATTATCATGAACTTCATGGCTGTACTTAGGGACTACGTTTAAAACACGCTTAATCGTTTTACCCAACATACTTCAATAATCTTACTAAAACCAGCAACGTGCCAAACTTATCGCAAAATAAATCAGGCACTCGTTCTTATCAGATAACATACGAAATGAAACGCGAATGCAATGTAATTAATTTCTACACTCTTATATCGACGATTAACTTTCGCTTACTCGCATCATACCCAACCGTGCTACTGCAAAAGTAGTCTTAACACCTTGAAATTGCATATTCAAACCGTGCGCAAAGTTCATAGAAATTTACGAGAGCTATGCTTTTGTACTACGCGGTATGTCTGTCGGGGTCGATTGGAACAGTTGTATCAATAATGCCTCATACGCCTATTGACGTGACATTGTCTTTTTGAAGATAATAATGTACGTCCTTGTCCAAAACAATGAGGACTCTATAGAGACTGGAAGTTATCGTTTGTTTTTTTTCTGTAACTGACCAAGAGAGCGCGCAGCGTCTCTGTTTCAGCTTGGGAAGAAATGCTTTCGTATGTCTGTCCGGCTGTTCTTCTCTACAGGTCGCATTTCTCAACCGATTCTGGTGAAATTTAGTGAATACGTGAAATTAAGTTTTTTTTTATTTTTCAAAATGGCAGAGTCATAGGGACAAACTCGTAACAGAACGTAAATAAAGACCTAGGCTACTTCTCACTCTCACTCATTACAATATACACGTCCTGGACTGGACGTGTATATTCTAATGACTATAATGTCAGACTATGTCATCATAGATATTGTTGAATGTTGTTTCTTGTAGGCCTTGAACTTATGTAAGCTGCATACTTTCGTAAATGCATGCAAAAGATTATTTTTATTATTTTGAAGCATCACTATGCCAGCACCATTTCCAAATTACGTACTAAACATCTGATACTGACAAGAGCAGGAATTTCTTCATTTTCATTAAATACTTTGTCATACGTGTGTCTGTTTAACGTTGACGATAACGATAAAAGGGGCGTTTTTGTTCGTCCTATTTTATTTAAAACATTTAAGTCTTTACCTGTAGTCAACATACATTACATCAAAGAAGTAAACGCTAAAACCAGGATAAAACTTGTTAGAATCCGCCCTTATTTAGTAGGGAGCGTTAAGAAAAAAAAGTTTTAAAAAACTGATTTGGGTTTATTTGTATTTTCGGATTTACGAACTTGCATGTAATATATATCATATCTTAATGCCTTTTTTTCTCTTGTTCCAGAGGTTCACACAATATCTAGCGTCAAGTAATTCAACATTTCAACTAAGTAATTTTCTAGATAAAAGCGGAGTTCAAGGTATGTACCGAACGTATTTTTTTATTTAGTTTTATAATCCTAAATCTAACAATTTACTATGAATCAGTTACGTACTAACATCCTCTTTTGTGAACCTGTTGTAAAAAATCTGCATATGTGGCTGTCCATCAGAAAAGGGACCTTACGTTACGTCAACGCCATAAGGACCCTTTTCTAACGGAATGCCAAATAAAGCTAACGTATTTTCTTAGATTTATATAGATAAAAATAACGAATAATCTGCAAATAAAATGACATTGTAATATTTATTATACCTACGATTAAGTACAGGATTATATCTAAACTTATTTACATATTTGCGATTAGTAAAACTACAGGAGTGTTATCTTTGTACTTATACACATTTTAATAACTGTTTCGTATATAGGCAAATAAGTAAGAGAAATATTTAAAAGCTTTACCCGGTTCATATCGAGCCTTGGGCCCGCAATGTTTTCTCTTGTACTACAAAAAAATAGAACTCTTTTGTTAAATTTCGTCCATAACCTTAACCTAACCTTTATTACTTGATGTGTGAGACTAAATAAATAGGAACATAAAGGCAAAATCTTCTTCAGGTATAGAAATAAAGTTCAAATGAATTGCTACATATCAAGTAACTGATGATTCCATTCTACACGAATGGAAACTAATAATAGTCTAGCTTCACATAGTACAGGAAGTGGGGAAATCCTATTACGCGTAGTCGCGTACACGTATGCGACGCAGGGTGGTTTTGTCACACACATTCGTTTTAATTTATCGTCTAGTCCTCTTGGCGCCAGAAGACCGGCTGCTATTAATATTATTATGTTTTCAAGACATACACAGTGATACAATTGTGCTCACTTCAAAACATATGGCACTCGCGTCGAAAAAGGCCGAATGGCAGTCTTGAATATAATTTGTTTTGAAGTATTATTTAGGGAAATCTTCATAGGTTTTATTCCGCTGCTTAGTACCTATATAAAACTATTTTCCTATTTGAAATTGAGACTTTAATTTGAACAGTGAAATAAATAAAATAGAATAAATTAACAGTGTTATTTTTGCTCACCTTCCACTTCACCTACTTAAAAAAACCCGTCATCTTTTATTTCTTTAGTATTATGCAACTGAAGACCTTTACTTTTAGGTTAAAGTCAACCGGCTCATATCATTAAGAGTACTATACATATTATTGTCTGATTCTCCATTCCATATCATAAAACTAGCAAACCGATATGCACTTGTTTCATCTTAAAATTCCTACACTGGTTCTAGTAGCTATAAACCCAAGGTATACATATCTTTGCAAATCGCAGGTAATATAGTCATAAATATAGGAATAATCCTAGGTAATTAGGTAGTAGTAAGGCCGATATATTGAGATACATCGTATTGTCGCCTCTTGGAATAATTCCATGTTTTTGAAGTGCTCACATGAAATATGAGAGCTGTGACGTAGATTTTTCGAATGTATTCCCACTATTCCCAGTCTTATGGACCTTGGGGATTTTTAAATATGCGCTAAACCTATACCACGATACGCCGGTTGCTCTATGCTAAAATATCATTGTTAAAAACAGTGATTTTCCACACTCGTATAGAACAACATTGAATAAACTCCTGTGATTTTATCACACTCTGATACCGCACAGTCATCTCGTCAACTTAATCGACCAGAGTTCAATTACCAGTACATATTCCATGGGCTGCAGACCCGTGATAGGTACCTGCATGGAGGCTGACCTTAAGTTCGTTGACTTGACGTAACCTCGAGAGTTATGAATTATTTTTTATACGCGTTGTAAACAGTGCGTAGCGTGACGTGAGGTCCGTTTGTCTTTGCTTTACGGTGTTGGATAGCTTATCCCAGCTATCCCCTAGCCTAGATCGATCATGTTTAAATTTTTCATATGAAAATGCGGGTACTTTTGTTGTTAAAAAAGTAAAAAGAAACTGCTGTCTCTTATAATGGTTTTTTTTGGGATGTGCAATAAAGTATAATTGTATTGTAGTTACAATTTCAGTTTCAATTTTGCCAGTTCAATATATAATTCCTTTTAACTAATTTTCTTTTCTATACAATTATATCACATACGCATAAATATGTACCTAGTAACTAACATGTTACACCATTAAATAAATAAGCATGCTTATTTATTATTTGACGGCGTAAAGAATGCCAATAACTTTTTGCTACATTATATATGATTACCTGATGGAAAGTAGAAACAGCAGCCATATATAACATATGCAATCCTCCTGCAGTCTTCCAAGTAAAATCTTACCTAACATCAAACCGTAAATCCTAATAACAAAACCTTGATATTAACATAAACAACGTGTTTCTGGCTTTATAGAGACAAAATGGGCAGTTGCTGATAAACCTGTGTAATTGATAATGCACATTAATTTGATAATTCAGGTCGGATTACACATTACGAACAAATGGCTTTACTGTTTGATAACCTTGGGTGTTGCAGTCATAACATTACTTATTGAAATATTGTTTTTGTATACTAAATATTTACACAAACATACAGTACCTGGGAGGGAAAAAATAGGCCAAATTTGATCACATGATTTCTGGACGAGCCCTAACGCGTGCTCTTTATTACCACCTAGGGTGGCGAGGCGAGATTTTTATACGCAAATTTCTCCGTTATACGAATTTTGCCGATATAAGTCGTCGATTCGAAAGTGTTATTTTATTACGCTCTATTTTTTGAGACGCTTTTCGTTCACGGTTACCGTAGACCCCGGCTGAATTATTAATATAGATTACCGCGCAATGGAATCGCCGAGTGAGTCAGTCCTGCTATTCCTGCTAATACCTACAATAGAAGTAGCTGACGTTTGAAAGAGAATGAGACATTTGAAGTGGAGGGGGTTGGGGAGGGGGGAGGGGCACACTTTGAAAGGTGCAGATTGCGGATAGACCAACAGCTCGATGCTCAGATATCATAATATCTCCCACACCGCTGGGTGAAACAGTGGATAAGTCTTGACCAACCGAGTGCACAATTAACTGCGACTTCGTTGCGTGACACGTCTCTCTCACACGGTATTGACCGGAAAGGGATATGCAATATTTGTCACTTGACAAACAGTCGCATTGTGCTGTGCTAGAGGGTCAGAATCCAACAGACTAGCGTAATGAAAAGGTGACTATGCCTAGCTGTGGATGCATGCTGAATAGATGTAATAGAAGGAGCAACCTGTTGTTGCTCTCCTGGGCTGTTGCTAGGAGCCCTCTGACATTTCCGTTTATGCCGCATATTGGACATATGGCTGCTCGCACCGCACTTGAACTCAGCTTGTACAGAAACATAACGCCTAATAATTACCAATGTCATTTTATTTGCAGAATAAATACCTTATTAGTTAGACGGATCGAATACGAAATAATTGTACAAACTACTAAGTTCCATAATACGTACAATTTAGGAAAATTAAGAACTTAGCATAGATAATAATAAATCACGATAGACGACGCTAACATGTCAAGATGTAGTACTAAAACTAGGCGTGTTAATTTTTGTGTTCGTAAGTTTTAAATTTCTATAAGCGCATAGCGCAATTTAATTCTTAATTTACACACTAAATAATCCTATATCCTAAAGTCAATTAATAGCTAATAATGCCCTATGAAGATATGCGAATAGGGCATGCAATACCGGTATACTTATATTGGGCCGATACCCTGATCCCGGTATTAAAAAATTGCATGCCCTACACGTGAAGTACATTGGCATGACTATTTTTATACGTAGGTATAGAAGAAGCTTAAAAACAAATTATTCAATTGAGTGTAAAAATGCACATATCACTTGTACATAGGCATCCCAAAGCACAAGTCTGTACTATGAATGTGCATCTTTGGAAGAAAATCTTTACAATGCACCAAGCAAGCATCTCCAATTATTTAGCATGTAGAAAAAATAATGACAAGTAATGCTATATCATGAATATGTACTCGTGTAAACATATTTTGCGAACATTGTGTTTTCCCTTTGATATGTTTCTACTATTAAGGAATATTATTAAAACAGATAGGTAACTGATTTGAATGGCTGATACTTTTAACAGGTGCTCTTTTTATATAAACTATGTTTCATTCTAACGATGTACCGTACATTTCCACATGTGTTTAACTGAATATTTTTACTTCCCTATCGCTTATGGAAAGGCGCGGCCGGTGCGCGGATTGGTAAGTTACAAAATGGTCGCTTTTCGTGTCTGTCTGTCAGTAAAAACCGCTTGGGTAGATGTTCGTTTTAGCACCAAAAGCACGCTCCACATTTCTCAATACCAAGCCAATATTTGATTTTTCTCGAGCTAAACGTAAAATGATTTTTCCGAGAGCAATCAACAGCTGAATTTTTTTTTTGTATGCTCCGTCATTTCTAACCAAAGAGCTGTAATTATTTCCAGCTATATAAGCAGGGTATTTTTGACAGCCATAAAATCGCTATTTGGCAACCAAAACTTCGGATATTTAGTCATGACAGATTTAACGTATAAGTTAAAAGTTCGCATCTTCTTTCATTCCTAGCTCAGCCATGTTGATTACCTCCAAATCTGCAATATTTATAGATAGAAGTCTGTCCAGTTTTCGATAAACAATTATATAGTTCGATTTTTATTTTGCCAATTTAAGCCAGGATAAATAGTAACCTATCGCAAACACAAAAAACCTTTCACCAAATTTCATTTGTCCAAAAACTATTCAAATTATTATCGTTTGTCCGATGACAGTTTCGTTAATTTTTCTGTTTACCATTTAACGTTTAGTAAAAGTATCGTTTGTCCGAAAAACGTTTCCCATCTCATTCACCTGCCCTATGAATTGTTACGTATTTTGTTTCGTAGCCCATTTTTCGTTTACGCAATGATACTTTTGGCACTGCATACGTTTCGACAAATTTTCAGTTTACCTTTTAACAAAACCAAAGTTATTTTTCGACAGAGGTACTTTTCCTTATAACATTGTTTGTCTGGGTCTCCTTTGTGATCCATAATATCGTATGTCCTAAATTCAAATTCCATACCATTTTATGTTAATGTGAACGATATATTGGCGGAGTACGGGCGACCGTCCTTTGCCACGCAAGGGCGGAAGGGCTGCTCTCCCCGCAGCGCCGGAGCTAAGACGGAGTCTGACGCCATACCCATCGAAATTTCAATTCATCAAAAGTCCAAAAATATGGTCCATCGAATCGTTGAACCAATGAAATCAAAGTGAATCAAAAAAAGTCGAATGATTAATAATCTGAAACGTTACATCCAATAACTGATATTACGGTGAAATGAGATTTAGGCCAAAATATAATTTGTCGCATGGTTAAAAAACCGAACCAATTAGTGCCTAATCGTAAGAATTCGAAATGAATTATCGGAGAAACGAAAAAAAAATTAAACGATATTTCTCGAGAAGTTTTTGTCGAAACGAAATTCGGTCTAACATTTTTAGTGTTTCAGATAGGTAACCAGATAACTGTAAAATAAGTCTTAACGATTTTATGTTGTCATTAAACCTTCACCTTCATATTTTTGTTTGTAGGCATGTGTGTATTTGGTGTTTATCTTGGGTACGGCATCACAAGAAATTCTGATACACATCAATTGGGTTATTTTCTTGCTGTTTTTACATTAGAATCACTTTAAAGTATGACTCTGCTGTTTTCACGCTTGTGTTTCGTTTTGTGTGCACTATTCTAGTAAAAATTAGGAGAGAAATTTGTGTGTATGGAATTTCTTTTTGGAGGTTTTGCAGTTTTATTGCTTTTAGGCAATGTACCGGTTCTTTTTCGTATGACAAAACTGAAAAGTAACCATTTGCATGATAATATTGATAATGTTGATTGATAAATGTTGCTAATTATTATTTTTAATTAAAATGATATATGCATTTAATTGATTGAATTTTATTTCATATTAATAATTATTGTTTTCGCATGAAAATAATGAAAACAGATAAAAACTTAGCTTTTTTTTGATATCTATTAAAACAAATATTAAAACTTAACTTCAATCTAAATGCTTACTATGTCACTAAAATTAATTATTTACATATAAAAGTGTATATAATTATTAAAGCAATATTTACAAAGTTAAATTACTTTTATAGTCAATAAAACTGCAATGAGATACAGTATAATGTCGTCACGGCTATACCTATGACTTATTGGTACTGATAGATACCATTGGCACAAGTATATTATTTGATTAGCCTTGTTTTGCATCCATCGAGCTGTACCTATATCACCTTGTTATTGCACATTAGTAGATGCACATTGCACTGAATTGCACTTTGATACCATTTTATGTATTTCATTAGGAATAGTTGTTTTAAACTGACTATATTTCCTGAACTATGCTCGATTTAATCGTGGTTAAACCACGGTAGTTATACGTAGCAAAGTATGCATTTTAAAAGGTAAATTGTATCAAAACAAATTAAGCTGTAAATAGGACATCATTGGCGTTGTAGAAGAGAAGACTTACAAGGCGCATATTTACTTATATGACTTATCGCTACATGCGTTCGTTTTCAACAATAATTAAAAGCTTCCGACTTTCGCTCATAATGTGTACAGGATTAACACGGGTGTATGTTTCCTTCTTATAAAAGCATAGGTTTTGAAACCAAGGAAATATGTTTAATGCGATTACTTTAGCAATTTAAATTGGATGTGATAATACAAGGAAAAGACGAAATGTAAGTACAGGCAATTACGTAAAACGCGGATATTTAAGAGAATGCCGTCTCTGAAAAATTAGATGACCCATAATTTTGCTGTGCATATTACTAATATTGCATAAGCTAATTGAATATAGACATATTTATTTCGATACATGATAAATATGACTGGCTACACCATTTTCATTAGAGTTTTTTGCAAGAAACATATGTCCTCTTTTTCTTCCCTACCTTACTTCTACTTCAAAAACTAAGTATTTGCCTTTGAAATCCACAAACGAGTTAAGTAAAATTGTTCCGTTAACTGCGTCTGTAAAATAAAAATTCTCAGTGATTATTGCCTAGCTATATCTGTAGATTTTGCTCGAAATTTGCGTATGATCGATAGCTACTTCTAAGTCTCCGTTACTCAGATAGAATGTATCCTAGTTTGTTTACAATCAAAATAGCAAAAGCTTGCACCAACGTAAATCTAGTTGGGCGCCTTCCAATAAAATACTAGGAACCGCGTAAATTGGCAAATACTGCTAATTTTTTATAAAGTTTTAAGCGTAGAATACGCTGTATGATGTAATAGTACTACAAAAGAAAGAAACGTACATATTTAGATACAAGTCATTAAAAAAATTTCATTACTTTAATCAAAATGGCGTTGTTTTTTATTTAAACACAGTACCGTCTCTATTCCATGCATGTAGCAATGTGCTTTAAGTGTAGTATCATTAAGTGCTTTTTCAGTGCTATTTGGATTTCTAATCCTTTTTTTTTAATGCAGGATATGACATGTCCCCGTTTATCCGGCGTTACGCCAAGTACATGAACGAGAAGGCTCTGTCTTACAGGACAGTCGCTTTCGACTTCTGCAAAGTTAAAAGGGGGTAAGTAAAACAAACAAAGAAAGTCTAAGTAAGTTATGATATTTTATAGAATGTACTTACGAGTCTCTTCTTGGTAACATCGGTGTGATATGTTTATATAAAAATATGACGATTATCAGTAATATCCAAATTTTTATAGTTGCAACTACAACTAGATTAGTATACACTAAAGTTACGTTTCTACTGATGCTGTAGTGGTCTAATCTATCTAGCAAGCAATTATTTCTCTTGGTATTTCATAGGAACCAAGACATTACAGGCATGTACCATATTTACGTCAAGCTTTTTGTCTTCAAAGAATATAATTTAAATGTTATAGGAAGGAAGAAGGCTCCCTCCGTATGATGAACGCAGAGAAACTTCTCAAAACACTGCCGGTGCTCCAAGCTCAGCTGGACGCGTTGCTGGAGTTCGACTGCAACGCCAACGACCTCACCAACGGCGTCATCAACATGTGCTTCATGCTGCTCTTCAGAGATCTCATCAGGTCGGTACACTGGCTGCAAAACTTAGTGGCCTAGTTTTTCAACCAAATCATTATAAGTTATTCTTTTTCTTTAATTACTCTCTCTCTGTTAGCATATAATGTTGTTGTTTGCTACAATCACCAGATCTAGATATCTTTTTTAAAACTCGCTCTATGGGATGCATTCGTCAACGTGCGCTCTGAGATTTATCTGAGAGTACCTACTTCTCTGTTATGAGGGCTACGAAATATAAAAGTTCTAGTTAATATCGACGACGTGTTCTTAAAAAATCTGCAGCGCCTACGTCTTAGTACAATATGGCTGAATTAATTTCTTCCCTCAATTTATGTAATCCCTCTTAAATTCTAGATTGTTCGCGTGCTACAACGACGGAATCATCAACCTACTGGAGAAATACTTCGACATGAACAAGAAGAACTGTCGCGACGCTCTCGACCTCTATAAGAAGTTCCTCATCAGAATGGATAGGGTCGGAGAGTTCCTTAAGGTATGTGAGTGGAAAACAGACGCTTATTCAAATGTAAAGTATTACAAACTAATTAAGCAAGTGATTCTGGAATTAATTTACCTTATATACCGTTCCCATTTGTCGAACATTTCTTATTCAACTGTCATATACATGAAACTACGGTAGCTGAAGTATCGTTATACCAAATGGACTTCAGGTTATACAAAAGACGAGACATCCACTCGACATGTTTCGGGACCATTCGGTATTCCCTTAATCAATAGTAGTATTCGCGAACGCTGCCCGACGACTACTGCGTCTAGCAGCTTTGTCAGCGCGGCTCGACGCCGGCGCGGGCACGGGGGGCGCGAGCGCAGGCGACGATCTACCCACATTCTTCGTAGTGAGCCGGTAGTTAGTGGGAACGCGCCCTTAGAATGTGACGTGATCAGTGTTGTGTACGGTAGACAATAACAATGTGGGTAGATCGTCGCCTGCGCTCGCGCCCCCCGCGGCCGCGCCGGCGTCGAGCCGCGTACACAGAGCTGCGTTTGCGAATACTACTATTGATTAAGGGAATGCCGAATGCTCCCGAAACATGTCGAGTGGATGTCTCGTCTTTTGTATAACGTGAGTGATCCGTTTTTATTTCAATATGTTTGAGTCTCACGGTGGTTCTAAGTAAATGGACTTCTTGGTTATTCCACTTGGCACTTCATGGATGCATACTTCTCGAATACAGATTCTCGTTATTATTCTCGAACGACTCATCACTAATTACAGTACCTTTGATTCACTCAAGGTGGCAGAGAACGTGGGCATAGACAAGGGCGATATCCCCGATCTCACGAAAGCGCCGAGCAGCCTGCTAGACGCACTGGAAGGACACCTCAATACGCTCGAGGGCAAAAAGGGTTCCGCTGCCAACACTCCCACACAGACCGCCAGGTAACAGGCCTAAAATATATGAATCGTTGTGTAAAATGCATAGTTTGAATAGATGTTACGTTATGCTATTCTTGACTAAATAAATGCTTAAAACTAGCCATGTACTCCTTCCGTGGAATTTAAATACAAACTTACATACCCTATTTAACCCCGCCTAGAATTTCAATAATCCTTTCTCAGTTGTTATCTATGTTCTTTAAGAAATTTTTATGTAATTTTAATAAGTATCACCTTCAACCCATGATTATAAAAAGATCCTGTCTCTTGTTTCAAGTGCCCAAAAGAACGTGGCCTCAGTAATGGGGGCGCTATCATCCACGTCGTCGTCGTTCGGCAACGTGGCGGCCTCGTCGCGGCTCGACAAGGCCTCTAACGGCGCCGGTCTCTTTATAGACGATTCCCTCGCCCAGCAGGCATTGGCCGAAGAGGAGGCCGTTATGAACCAGTATAAGGTAATAGAAAAAAAAAGCACTTAGCGTAAATAATGGGGGTGCGGCGTCGTCGCTGTTCGACGAGGCCACCATCGGCGCCGGCCTCTTCATAGACGTCTCCCTTGCCCAGAGGCATCGGCCGATCAGGAGGCCTATGAATAATAGAAAACAAAAGACTGTAGCTTCACTAATGGGGGCGCTATCATTCACGTGTCGTCGTTCGGCAACGGAGCGGCCTCATCGTGACTCGACAGGGTCTCCAACAGCGCCGGCCTCTTCATTGACGAATCCCTCACCCAGCAGGCCTTGGCTAAAGAGGAGGCCGTTATGAACCAGTATAAGGTAATAGAAAACCAAAATTTGCAAATGGGGGCGCTATTATCCATGTCGTCGTCGTTCGACAAGATGGCAGCCTCATCGTTTCTCGACAAGGGCTCCAAAGGCCTTTTCGTAGACGATTCCCTCACCCATTGGCTGATCAGGATGATCCTGTATAAGGAGCCCAATAGGAAGAAAAACTTTCAATTGGTGTCAGGCCTAAAATTATGTTGATCAATTGATAAGGTTCAAAGAAAAAATACAGGAGCTCTACTATACGAAGTAGTTCTGTAATTTTTTGAGTATGCTAATGTAAATAGTTAACTTTTGAATAGTACATGGTAATTACTAATCCTGGTGATACTAACCCTGACATTCTTTCGTGTCTACTTCAAAGAGGACCTGAACTTGAGACAAATTTTAAATTTGCATGTACTGCTAATCTTTTAACCGCAATAAATAGAAATAGTTTAGACGCAAAGGATATGGGAAACAATAGATGTTAAGAGGTTTGCGACATTAGCCGACGAAAGTATATAAGTCACCTCAATTCCTCATTAACCGTAGATTCGTAGTATTTTCACGTGCCATACATTTCAGGTGCATTTATTGCAAGGGGAGGAATGGACGGGCGAGGAGGAAGTTTCCGTCATCTTAGTAAGACATAGGTGGTATATGTGTGTTGCTTTGGGACGAGTAACTTTACTATCTTATGTGGAGACTGTGTTTTTCTGTGACTGTATTCTTTCAGCAATTGGGAACAGTGGCGTAGTTAGCTACAACAAGGTCTCGGTGCAAAAAAGAATAGCTCCCTATGAAAACTCGTTGGGTTTTATGAAGGGATACATTTTTGAAAGTTAAGTCTTGGGTATGGTTACCAGGACAAACCTCGGTCGGGTTCGAGGGCCCCCCGAATTTGGGGGCCCCGGTTTTTGCACCACCTAGCCCTCCGATAACTACGCTACTGATTGGGAAAAAAAATTATCGCAATTTCAATATTTATTTGTCACTTGAATTTTCATGTATTAACCAAAGAGCTTATCATGGTATTCATGGTCATTTAACGCGATATTAACAGTGTGTCCCTTCACTCTATTCCCCATATCTTCAATATGTCATTCATATAGGGTCAGTTGGGGCAAGTTCGCCTACCATTAAAAATATTGAAAAGTACAGATATTAATCTACAAACGACAACAACAACCTCTCCGTTTTAGTTAGTTGCGTGTTGGTAAGTTGTCGTTTGTAGTGTAACATCTGTACTTTTCGAGATTTTTTATGAGCACACGTACCCCGACTGACCTTAATCACTATCGCCTTTTGTGTATTGGTGTATGATATTGTATGTTTTTTATTAAGTACTTGCACGCGTCGTTTATCAAGAGGAAGTCATAAAAAGGGAGTACTAAAATATATGAAAATCATAATTGCACAATAGGTACAATAAAGTACAAATGGCGGACTTAATGCAACAGGGTAAACAGACATTATAGGTGCAATTTTTAAATCCATAAGTAACTTGTACAAAATAATAAACTAGATACAGAATATAGAGGTGTATACATACTAATAAATATAATGTATATGGTACCTGCTTCTCAACTACTCTCTTAAATTCATAGTTTCTGATCGTCCGATCTTCATGACCTTAGGTTAACTGTAAGGTTATATTGTTCAGATCAGTTAATACAGACACTACCTTTGCACTTTATATTGAGTTGTATTAACACTGGTCACCAAGTCCTCGTTGCCGATAGCTGAACTTAGGAGTGCCTTTAAAAATGTATGTCACATTCACAAATATAAATAGGAAAAATGCAATTTAATAGGGATGTACAGTAAACGGCCATAAAGAATGCACATCGATCTTTGGAAAGAGGCAATCGGCTAATTTCGAATTCGTATAGCGATATCTGTGTCGCACACACCATGACGTTTGTTTCGTCAGTCGTGCTTCAAATGCGAGAGAGTGCAGTCGCATATCCAAGTCAATATATATATATAGAGTTGCTAAAACTTACAAAATTTAATTTGTACTATGGCATCTATAGGAAAAAAAGGTAAGCCGTTACTTTGCCAGTCACGCGAAATTGTCAACAATTTAGAATAACACCAACCTTTTCTTCCCGGGGGTGTCGCATGAGTCGACTAAGGGTACAGGGTTAAACCGTGTTGTGGGCGATGGCCTAGCAACTTGTCACCGTAATATTACACTTTCTGTCGATCTTTAAACCCACATTTAAATATGCTAGTAGTATAACATCAGTTGCTAATGCTCAGTCAACCCCTTTTAGGAATATGGGCGTGAATATATGTATATATATATGCATGTATATTATTTTTCCCCAACACGCAATAATTAAATATAATTACATCGTGTTTTACAGCTCTATATATTCCACGTGAAATCAAAACAAAACAACAATAAAGTACTTAGTTCTAAATTCAAATTCTGATGAACGATTAATCTAATAATTTATGTACATGGAAATTAGCATTCGTTTGTATTCGGAAATGCGATGATTGCCGATGTGCATTCTTTATGGCCGTTTACTTTAAACCCCTTCCTTTCTGTCTAGGATCATTTTCAGACCCTCATATTTGTCGGCCATTCTCACGAAGTATGACTGCGTCTAATTACCGCGTCTCCATACATTTAGTATCATTTAGTATGAAAACAGCGTCGCGGTAATTAGGTGACCGCAGACATACTTCGTGAGAATGGCCATTGTCTATGTTTTTTCACGGTGATGGTACCTACCCTCAAACCGGCACTACAAAAGCGAACCCCTTTCAGAATAAAGTACAGTCTCCGACGAACAACGCGGCCAACAATCCGTTCCTCTCGTCAGCTCCCCCAGCGAACCAAAACCAGTCCATCGTAGATCTGTTCGGGCCGACGTCGGCGGACAATACTAGCGCGGCCAACAAAGCCTCCGACGATCTGTTGTCACTTGGCAATCCATTTGCTGATATGTTTGGAGGTAAGTACTGCACTGTAGTAGCATTTTAAGTATATTAAAGACGAGTTGTTGTTGAATAGGTGAACTTAGGACATAACTCTTATGAGTAAGAGAAGACAGAATAAGATGTTCGTCATAAACGCTAACGTGCTAGGAAGTCGAAAGAATTAATGAAAATGAACGTGCATACTAACTGTCCAATTATTATGTTTTCTTGTATTAGTAAGATATCCGACCGTCTGTAACTTGTATGAACTGATAAATCAAAGTTTGAATAAAATTGGTTTATAATTTAGTAAACTAATCGACTTCCTAATAAGTAATCTGATAGTGTGTGATAATGTTTTAGTAATAACCAGAATGTTAAAAATATATTAACTGTATATGTATTCTGAAGAATAGCATAAATCATTAATCTTTAAACAAAAATAGTAGTATAAACAGTAAGTTGATGTACAGAATGGGTTTATGTAGATGAATAATTTTATTGAGGCAATATTTGAACCAACCCTATGTCTCTTGTCATCTTGATTTTTGAACCACTCACATATAAAAAGTATGTTACCTATAATGTACTTCTTTAAATATTGCCTCAATAGTTGCACAGTATATTTAAATTAACACTGTATAAAAAGCACATCCCGAGCTTTTGGGGATGGTGTAAGCACAACCTTTCTTTGGATATCAATGCAGCCGATAAATCTTCGGTGGACTTATTTTAATCTGGAATATTATCACGATTGACGACGAAAATAAAATAAATAAAAGAACTCTGGCATAAAATACGCCAATATGAACGATTAATTTCAATCTGATATTTGGTCATATTGCTGTCATGACTGTATAATTATATACCTACTTACCCAAAAAAAAATTGAGTATGTGAGCCAAGCTGTTATTGGTGATTTTACAGAATAATTGAAACATAAACAAATCAAATTCATTGGAAAGTCCCCGTATCCCCCGACTGCATTTTTATTCAAAGCTGGCAACTTTCTAGCGGCCCCACAACCTGCGCCGGTGTGGCCACAGCAACCGACCAACGGTTTCACCTCGTTCCCGCCGCAGCAGAACAACACTTTCGTCTCTGAGGCTAACTTCTCTAACGTTTTCAATAACACTGACACCACAGGTGAGGCGAGACGTAGTACAGTGTTGCCATGTGATGCGAATAAAAACACTTACTTATATGAACCAGTTTCTATATATTCGATATTTTTAAGGATGAGAATCGTATTAAATAAACCTACCTACAATTTTGTTAGTGAAATGTATCATTTAGCAAAGATGATCAAGAATTTACCAAGTTAAAATTTGGTACTTAGTTTACTTGCAATGAACATTTCTTATCACATGGCAACTCTTCCTTTATATTTTCCAACTTTTGTAAATGCAAATACTTTCATATCTGGTGATGGTTAAGTGAAAACGTATCCTACAATACCACGAATTATAATGAAATATTCGAAACTATTTTGAACATTGTTACTACGTTTTCTCTTTTATACATATTATTCTATCTATCTTATCTATGTAAATTTCTTGCAAGCTGCCGCAGCAAACCCGTTCATGGGTATGGGAGACCCCACACAACCCATCTCCGCATCCCCCGCGCGCCCCCCTCCCCCGGCGCACCCGCCACAACCGAAATCCGCCTTCGACGATCTCGAAGACGTGATGCGAATGTCCTTAGGTGGTTCCCCCGCCAAAACCCAACCGATAACCCAACAGCCTCAGCCAATGGCGGCCGCCCAGCCGTTCGGTGACGTCATGTCCATGAACGCGCCTCAGCCGATGATGTTCGGCTCTCCTGCGAGACAACCGATGATGCCGATGTCAGCCATGGGTTCGAAATTCAAATTTAGATGGATTTTTTGAGTGGCCAGTAACTGTCGTGTGCTTTTTGTGTTAGTGTCGAAACGTAAACCGAAATTGATTGAAAGTCAGATCAGCGGTGTAATAAAATATCGCAGTATATACAATTTTATCATTTTATGTATTCGGTATGTTTATTACACCTTATATGTATGTTTATTACGCTTCGATAATTTTGTTAATAGACGTTTCGATGGCATTTTTTTTATTTTCTCACGGCATTGATAGAACCCTGCACATTTTAGTGCCACTGCATCGCTAGTCTATTCTGTCAATAGAATTAACTTTTTAGGTTTTATTTTTAGAAGTGTCTGTACATAAAGTATTTAATATGAATGTGTTGCTTTGCGTTAATTGCAATTAATAATAAAGGCACATCAAACTACAAACCTTATTCATACTCTTAGCCTTCGCATATCAATATGCTTGATTTTCGTTCACTGCATTATCGTTCCAAAACCCGTATCATTATGTTATGTACATTATTTTCTACTTGTGATTGTAAAATATTTTGTTTGTTACACAAAATCGCATAGGAAGACATAGGTGACACAGAAAAACATGATTAAAAAAATCAAATATGATGAGTTCTTTATATGATTTGAGTAGAATATTATATAAAGAGTGATCTCAAGATAACGTCAAATTATAGATGTCAGAGTGGTTTGGTTAAACTTGTTTATCATGTTCTTGCCTTACCTCCTAATAAATTACTATTGATCGTGGCAAAATCTTCTACAGACCCAAATTATACCCAACGACAATTTAGTACGGTACATTGACATACATTCCATATTTTCGTTTTTATATAGTAGCTCACATCGTCGGTTATTTTCGTCCTTACGGTCATATTAATAAAGTCCACTTTAGCAGGTCAACAGCAGCAGCAACAGCCCAACAAGGTCCTGACGGGTGACTTGGACTCGTCCCTCGCCTCATTGGCCAACAACCTTTCCATCAACAAGTCTGCCACGGCACCGAAGTAAGTGCACTTTCCATTTACCCTTTGGAAAATAATATCACTTGTAATGCGTCTAGAGTGACGTATGATGTGACATTATTCTGCAAGGGTATTTTAGATAGAAGTTTGGTAGACTTGCTCTGTTGAATCTAGATACGGTTGTGGTATTTACTTAAACTTGTCAAGTCTCTGGCTCTGACTGAAACCACCCTGCATTATTTTTATTTTAGTAACAAACACAATTGTAGTAGAAACAAATATCGTATTCAACGGGGCAGTTGTTTATAAATCGCTTGAATGATTTTAAAGTCAGTTTTAGTAATAAAGTCTTATTACAAAAACTCACTTTAAAATCTGAATCTTGAATGATTTTAAAGTGAGTTTTAGTAATAAAGTCTTATTACTAAAACTCACTTTAAAATCATTCAAGCGATTATCATTTAAAGTCTGAATTTGTACTGTGGTAGTTAGGTTTTAATTCTTACTGTGTTTTAGACAGAATAATATTTTCTATCAATATGAACTAGAATCAAATGTTAGCCTTTTTAAGGCAATATGTCATTGTACAGTCGATGTCAGAAATATATTTACACTTTTCGACCTTACTCCAAGGAAATAAGGTCGAAGAGTGTAAACATATTTCTGACGTCGTCTGTACATTTGACAAAATGTACACCACTATATACTAATTGGACCCATGATATCGTTTTGTCTGAAATTCTTTACTCCTCCACATTATCCTGTGAAGTGAATTGTAAAGTGATACGTTAGCGCTAGATCAATTTGAATATTAATTACATTTTTAATCCTGCCTTTCTTTTACTAAACCTTAGGTTTTTTTTTATTTACCGCTTTAGTACGTTTGAAAAATAGTTTTGAATGCCTGAGAATTAAGTTAGTATTAGTAAAAGAAAGAGCATTTTAGTAGAAGCATCTGCTATAAAACTAGTTATATTGGTTGTAACGGTATAGTGTAGGTATTGCTAGTAATGCTACATCATCATTAAAACTTAATCTGCTATGTGTAAAGTGTTCACTTGACAAATTCGTTTGCATTGAAATCGTAAAGTTCAGAATTTAGGTTAGTTATAATTAGGTTCATTTATTACAATCCTGAAAAGTGTCACGGTGTCACAGTACTAAGTTGTATCCAAAAACAAATTTAAGTTGAATTATATCCAGATGCTATTACTAAATCAGTTTGGTTGTTTGCTACGTGGGAGCATAATAAATCTATGTATGTATTTATCAAACAAAAATGCACTTTTATATCGACACGTAAGGCACATTTTTGCTCATCGCAAACACTTCAACACGATTGACTATAAAGCCGATCTTACTTTGAACCTTAGTGCTTAATATTTAAGACACAGAACAGCACAGCTCCGCACGCTACTGAACAGCCAAGCACGCATGACCGTACTCGTAGCTCAAGTTACTGCCGTCATCTTAAAGTTGAGTTAAAGAGATGTATTTTCCACATTAAAAAAAACCGAGACATATTTTTCACAAAACCATCCGACCATAGCACAACATACCTTATGAAAAATTTATAGACTTAATTCGTCCGATGGCGTCACTGGAAACTCCTTTACACATGCATGCAGTATCCATGCAGTGGACCTTCCATAGTAATAAACTAAATGTGATATGAACAAATAGGTACTATACACTCTATACTCATTCAAAGTCTAAATAGAGTTGTTAAAGCATCTCCTTTTCGCAACGTGACCCGATACTGACGTGAAACTGGTTAGGCCGATGCAGTGGAACTCGCCCAAGAACGGATCGAAGCCAGGAGCCGCGTGGAGTCCACAGCCCATGCAGGCGACCACCGGCGCGGGATACAGGCCTATGGTAAGCTTGTAGGGCGACTCGTCGGTTGTACCATTAACTATCTGTCCCGTAATGCAAGATAACAGAAATAGCTAACGGCTGACATATCAGCTTTACCAACGTCAAATAACGTTCGGTTCACTAATGTATTGCAGTTAAATAACTAAGTTATTTAACCCAGTTGAGTAAAACTCTACATTTATTTCAACATTGATCCTAGTAAAACCAGGAATGGAACCCGGTTCTTATATAACGCTTCATTAACTTTTGATTATTTTCTTAGTATGTACAAAGTTAAAGATGGCTAAATTTTCGTTATTTTTTTATGCTGATGCCGTACTGACTGTACTTCCTTAAAATTAGTGTAAAATCCGAATAGTCTTATCAGGACAATGACACTGCCCCCAAAGCGCTTTCGTTGTTGCATTTTGCGACTATGTTTCCGCTAGTTTTTAATTCTTTTGCTATTAACTTAAAGCTCATTTTACTTTCTGCTCTTTTCCTCCTGTAGCATGCCAGCATCCCTTTTTATTTGCGTTTTTGCAGGGTCCAGGCATGACTCTCCCGCCCATGCCTCATACTTTGCCCCATACATACCACCCCCCGCATTACGTTATGGTAAGTTGTGCTATTTGTTTTTCCGCTTTATTTTTAGGTTTAACACCCTGTCCGCTAGCGCTCCACGCCTTTCGCTTACTTAGTTATTTTTGTAGTATGATCACCCTAAAATTTGATTTATGTAATGTGCCTTATTTAAACCCCTAAGTGTAGAACTTGTCTAAAATGGAATTACGCGCTCCTCCAAAGCAAAAAATTGAGTTGGAGGCATGCGTTATTTCAATTTAGACAACGTCAGTCAAATTATGCCTTCGTAAATGGTTCTCCGATTATTTTAAAAACGGTCCTGCAGTTAATAATATAGACGGAAATTGGAAACAACAATCATGGCCCATGTCCGGTTCTTTCTCAATTAAAGGCCAAAGGAATTTCTAATTTGGTATAACGCATATCTCTAAACCGGCAACACGAGTCTTGGCGTTACAAGGTATGGTATACTATCTAGTTATAAGTGTCTAATATTAAGATTTTTCCAACCCTCTAAAATAATACCGAATATAGAAATAACACTTAACTGAATACTCTTATTCCATTTAGTAATGTACAAATTCGTAGCTAAAAGCGTTTTGAAATGTCATCTCTATTTTCTGGTATTATTTATACCCTATTTTTTTTAGGAACTGAGTGTAGAATCCAGGTTCTAGCTTAAATGGTGTTGTCAGCATGGATGTGTGAATGAAACGCATGTAAACATACATTTATCTAATGTGTATCCTTCAAATTCTTATAGTAGGTAAATAGATTCTTACCTGTTAGTTCCTTAAATCTATTTATTTTTCACTGTGCTACTTCTTTAATTTCTTCGAAATTGAACTTTCAAACGGTATTTTAAAATTGTTGCTGATAGGTATATTACACAGCTCAAGAGCAGTTTCTTATTAGCCATAAACATTCATTGTTAATCCGCGTCTACAACTTTTTTTCTTGATTGATGTTGCCTTGTTTTATCTGAGAGCAAGGAAACTAAGCAGCAACCGTTAATTAGTCTTATTCTTGATTCCCGCTAATTATGAAGTTTTGGTTGATTTCGTAAAATCACAAATGGTCACACTTTTGCTTCAAGTCTTTACGGAAATGCGTAATTATTGTTCAAAACGTAATTTTTTTGCTTATAAACCTGTATTCCCTATTACAGCAACAGCCAGGCATGGTAATGGGTATGCCCGGAGCCCAAATGCCAGCCATGGGGATGGGACAACCCATGCGACCGCCGATACCACCGCAGCCAACCAACCAGTTTAGCTAAACTTGCTTACACACCTTGATTATTGCACTAGCGGTGTTATGTCATGTTTTCTATGTAGTATCTCATCGAAACTATACATAACTGAAGCGACTGTTCGAAAACTCAATCCGTACGAATTAAACTTTTGTAATAAAATAATTTGAGTTACGTCACTATCGTTCTAATGGAATGGTGTGCAGTGTTGTTGCCATAGAGAAGGTCGTAGATAAAAAAAAACTTCAATGTTAAACAACATTTTGGGATTCGAGGAAGAATTTGCTGCCAAAATGCGACAGTAGGTGAGGGTTGCCAATTGAAATATTACATGAATACATTTATCCTTTTTGCACTAACCTCGTTAGTAAGAAACGGATGAGTGCTTAATTTAGAAGTAAGTGCTATAGTGCTTAGGACATTTGGTAGCTCTCTCTGTTTTCCTGAATACATATCGCATAATCTGGTCAGTGGTTGCGTCTACGCATTCAAAGATGCTACATAGAACACCAGTATATACATATTATAGCTGTTCGAAACCATCAATTCGAGGTTAAACGTCAATGTAAAACTGACTAATTATCCTATAGATATCTAAGTTTCCATTATGTATAAATATGATGTATCTTGATAAAATACACAGATTGTATGTCTATATTTTTCTCAATGGATTCTGTGTTGCGAGTTACCTTACTAATTGGTTAGTTGATTGATTTAAATCATTGATTAATACAAATAGTCAATTATTTTTATTTGGATAGTTATCAAAATCATATTTTCTTCCGTCTTAGTGATTATTTATAGTAATGTAATAAAATTATTAAGTTTCTATTCCCTATTTAGAGTAGTAGGAGAAAGTATTTCCTTTATACGATCATGAATATATTTTGCTAAAAGCCAGGTAGGTATTTTGTTAGGAAATTATACAATTTTATGTAAATTCCTATCTTTTGCTTCGTACTATTTATTGTTACGTCTTAATGAAATTTTCTTATGAAACGGTGCATATATCATTATATTTTGTTATCAAACATCACATTCCATAATTGTACAAAACTATATTTGACTGCAGGTTGGTTAAAACGGTTTTCCCGAAAATATGACATAGCATTTCAACTGGAATTGAAGTGAACATCTAGTTAATTTTAGTAACACGTAAAATATATAAATAACTCATAAATGTTAATATGTTGATGGTTAAAAGATCACAATAGAATGACTACAATGCAACATCGATAATCCAGACACTGTATTTTTTCCGTTCTTGATTTTTTTATTTACATTAAACATTACATCGTCGACCCATGTTACTTTGCTATATGCAGGACATGCTCTTAGCATATCACAAATAAAAACAGTTATTTTAACAGTTTATTATTCGCATTGTCTGGTCCTGAACTTTTCAAGCTAATATGTTATTTTATGCCCGATAAATAAATTGTAAGTAAATTAACATGGGTATTATGTTTAAAAAGTTCATATAAAGTGCCGATTATTGTAACATACTTTAATTTTGATTGTAATCACAATCAGATGTACATCTATATTATTCTGTGTATAAATGGTTGCATACTATCGTATAGTCATAGAGTAAGTATATGTGTTTCGCGAAATCCACCTTTACGTAGTGTTATTTCGATGCAAAGATAACCCTGTTAATTCCATATCCTTGTGTAACCTTACCTATGTATAAATTGTAATAGAGATACCTTAGTAATAAATAAGAAAAAATATTTAATTATTGTTCATCAAAAAGGTACAATACGAATAGAAAAACTAGTATCTTTATAGAAGGCCAATGTGCTTGAACGATTCTTAAATATTTTTAAACTAAGGTCGTTTGTATAGGAGTTATCGCATTAGATTGTTATTGAAATTAGGTGTTACGGGTTTATATTTCTATCGTGTGGCTGTTGTGAATATAATGACTAGGTGCTTATTTTGAAATCTATAAGTGCGCTTCGTGATCCTCAGTCATCTTCGCCTCTTCACACATTTCTGGCGTTACATCTCATTCTCAGCATATTTGTATAAAATATTTATGAGGCGAAGCTCCCATTGTTACTTAAAATTTTGAGATTGTTCAGTTATAAAACTTATAAATAATAGTGCTATATATAATCTAATGTAACTAATATGTTTTATTAATTTTGAAATGCAAACACGAAATAATTAATGGTATATGATATCATTTGCAATTAATTGTATAAGAGATCTGTTGGGTAATTACGAGATTGAATATTTTTATGCGGTATAGCTAGGAACGAAATTACCAAGTTTATCAAGACTGTTAATATAATTTGATCTGTACACGCGGTAAGATGGAGCACTTTGCATACTTTCTTGATATGTTATTATTTAAATACTATCGCTGTTTAATTTCAGAAGTTCCTAGCTTTTATCAACTGCTAGTATTTGTTTGTGCAATATTATTTTCCTTATTTATGAACAATGAACATCAAGTATTTCGATCGCTATACATGTTAATCTACAAAAGAGAATACTAATTCTCTTACGTGTTCTGATATGCTATAAAATGTTAGAGCCAAACCAAGAAGAATAGGGTTGAGCGTGGCTTGCTTTTCTATGCTCAACACGTACTGAATAGCGAGCCAAAAGCATACGTATTCTTGACACAGATTGAAATCATAAGCATGAATAGCGTGCTCGTTATGTTTTAGGCTAGCGAACGTGGGCCTAGACACCAGCACGTGTTACTATCCGATAAAAACAAGTATTATTGCAATTGCATCTACTTTACATCCCATAAGGCTTGCCTGTCTAAAGCCAGAATATATTTTTTATCGATGTCTTATTAAAGCCATGCATATAAATTATAATAACAGTACTAAACGTACTTTCCCGGAGATAAATATGTATCCCGAAGATAATTTGCGCTTTTTAAAGATGTATTTCAGTGATATAAAGTGGGAATGGGAACGTACGAAATACGGTTATTATTTTATATACAGCATCTGGCATTTTCAGTTCGTTCTGTGATGTGTGCTTCGACTGATTTATTTGAAAATATTAGAATAAGGAAGGCGGGAACCAATGCAATGTAGTAATAACTTGGCGGCAGTAGCGCCGCCAAGCGATGACGGTTTCTGATTGAACTAGAGCCACCTACGGTTAGATCTGTAGGTAACCGACATCAAGAATCATGTCAATGTATAACAGATCCACTGACCTATCTGTAGCATGAAATAAGAATAACAGGCTTGTATCACTTCAGTATCAGTTAGTGGACCTGTAATGTCTCATGCAAAAAAAAACGTGAAAGCGAGACAAATTTTGACATGATTAGTTTTGTGTAACTGCCCGTTATGATTTTGATTATTAGCACTATTAGTAGCCTTTGAAATTTTTAAGTTGTACATTTATTCTTTTTATCAGTGTAATGTATTGTTTTTATGTAAATACCCTCTATTATTACTTATTAATAGACTTACGTCATGCCTTTAGATATTCAATTTTAGATTATTTATGAAATGAATAAATCATAAAGATTATGTTGCTTTTATTTTTATTTCCATTTGATTTTATCCGTGGGTCCATTTTAAGCCTAATTCCAGAAATGGAGAGTAAGTTCAAAAAGATGTTTTTGTTTATTTGAAATACCTTTTTCCAAATTGTATATTAGAGCATATATTGTGATCGTCTATTTACCTCTTATTCCAATGACAATACTTAAGAACGCTTCACACGGTCTAACTGATTATCAAGAAAGTAAAAAAAGTATTTTTTATGAATTGAATAACAATATAGATATAGTAATAATTAGTATGCAATGGCTAATCGTTGTTTTTTGTTTTAAAAAATTATTTTAGTGTAATATAAGTAGTTGTATGTGCGCTACATTATCAGCGTAAAGTTGTATGTAGGACGATGTTATGATTATCGAGATAGACCGTGTGTTGCAGGCTTTACCACAAAACTATTTAACGGCCTGTATGCTTAAGAGTGAGAGGGAATATTTCTGAATAGCGCTGTCTTGGTCTGTCTTAGTGATCTTCTATTAGCGTTAAAATTATAATGGATCTTTGTAGGTAGTGAATGTACTTAATGCACCAGTTGTCTGTAAAATTATAATTGTTTCAAATCATGGGTCTAACAGTGTTAATCTAGCATTAAATACGTTCTATGTCCCATACACAATATAGTTAAAATCTAAGTCTTAAGTATCCACTTTACTCAAGTGACAAAAAAGTTAACCACTGTGAATGTCAGGACTCCAGGGTATTAGGATGGTCCAAAAAAAACTTGTTTGTTTTACTTTCTCCACAAGTTTCCCTTTGTTCCATTCGACTTCAAATGCTGCTCTGCGAAATTGACAATATTTTATGGGTCACTCACGAGTCGGAATTAATGAAATTTAGAAAGAATTTATTTTTTTGGACCACCCACTGGGTATTCCCTATTGTGGTATCCAAATGTATACATCTGGCATAGAACGTAATAATTTTATTGGAAAAATAGCTATTAAAAGCTCATAAATTGCCTAGTTACTCAAAGGTTAATTTAATTGATTGCCACTCATCATCGACTGTTGTAACTATTTGTTTGATCAAAAAGTGACAGAAAATGTTGGTCTAATGAATCATTTACTCTAATGAACGTTTTTTCAACTGAGTGTATAAACTATTTCGGTAATAGGTACAAACAAGACATCTCGTCTTGGCTAAATACCGTCAAAGACATTCTTAAGTGCCAATTTCTAAACCTTATTACAATGACATAACATCTACAAATTATTATCAGACTGCCTTTTTCACGATCTTGTTAAAAATACTTACATTTAATGAAAAGAAAACTTTAAATTAGGACCATGATTTGAAACCTTTTGTAGGATCAGCTTGCCCTAATGTGTCCTAGGACAGACCAGATGTTTGGTGAACCTAGTGGTATATTCAATTTAATCACAGTATTAAAGTAGCACATACTAGGTGTCTAACAGAGATTATTGTATAGCTGTTATACTTAGCTCGAGAAATTGGAAAATATATATTTTTGTTAGGTGTGGATTGTTTTCTGTGTAATATGCTGCTGTAAACGTCACAATGTCACCATGTATATCATAGGTTTCCAAAGTAGTCCGTACCGCCCCCTAGTGGGCGCTGCGCATTCCCAGGGGATCGGTAGGGGCCTTGGAAGAAATTGGGGGGCGTTGATGCTCTTAAGGGGGGCGCTATCGCTTTTGAAAAAGAAAAAAAACTCAAATCACAATATCAACTGCAGTACAAAATATTCTTGGAGATTGTACTATCCCCAAATCAAGCCGGCAGGGGCTTTTCCAGGCTGCGTCAGCACGATTGCCTCCCCCCTCCCGTTGAAAAAAAATTCACAATATGGTTGTTTTTGTTCGTGGAGGGCGCTGAAAGTATTCATCAAGCCTAAGTGGGCGGCAAGTCCAAAAAATTTGGGAACCTAAGATGTATATGAATTATGAAATATTATCAGTGCTTTATCGGTAAATGAAGCTGCAAATTTTACGGTGGATAGTGGATAATAAAGGCTAAAGGTTCTATTTATTCAGTTTTATTGCATCTCATAATCTATGTAAGGAGAATGTGTACTCGTCATACTCAATTAGTATCAGTACACTGCTTTGCCTGGTAGACATCAATTTTGGTTGAAACAGTAAGATATGCATGAACCTTGATAATAAAATGGACAAGGTTAATCTCAGCTACTGGTATTGCCCGATAGATGCCGCTAGTAATGCAAAACGGTTCGTGTTGTATACCAGCGACATCTATGTACAAAGACAGTTGATTTCTGAATAATGCAACCGTTAAATAGGCTGAAGAGTTATTTTCCATTTATATAAACATTATATTATATGACAACTTTGTGAATATTTCCAAAATAGATAAGGTGCTAACAAATTAATTACCGATATTTTTAGGGCTGATAGAACTAAGCTTGCTGAGTTTATTTATGTCATAATAATATCATCATAATATTTAAGAGCTTGGCTCTTGTCCGTGGAGTAATTTCTAGCTTAATCTACATTCTGCCTTTTCTTTCACTTCTCTATACGATGAAACATTTATATTTTCTTTTATTTGATTCTTGCATGTTCTTCTAGGCCATATAATATAGGTATATATAGGTTTAATTATGTATAAAACAATAAATAAATTATGTATGTTTTATTGGAGAAAATTAGGGAAGTAAGTTTGCTACGTAAAACATCCTGTTAATGAGGTAAACAATAATCAGTGATTAAGAACACTTTGATTATCTTATGGTTATACTAATTTTTCAATATGAATGAACTGGCCACTTAACAGAAAACGACGTCCACTGGACAGAAAATGTTCTTGTCAGTTAAATTAACAGTATGATTAAGTTTGGGTAGAATTTTAATTTATTTATTTTGTTCGGTAAATTAAAAAACCAAAAAATCATATGAAAAGTTTTCTTAATTTCTAGGTAATGTTAATTATTATAACGTAAGTCGTAAAGTATCTTCACTTAAAATATCGGTAACTAATTTCTTAGCACCTTATATATATGTTGCTGCTTTCATAAATTAACACATCAGTTTCGAAATAAAAGATATTACGTTATAAAAGCTTTGTTAGAAGTTTCTTGCAACAGATAACACTCCAAAATGCTTTCAGGCATGTTTGTACCTTGTTGAGCCGCCAATAGTGACGATTATCTAAACACGTAAATAAATACAAATTACTTAATGAAATATTGTTGTTTTGCTTTGCCTCTATCCCATTTGGTTCTACATTTGTTTTTTAACCCTGACTAGTTCTATGAGTATGTTCAGTTTTTTATAGCATTCCTAACCAAGGCTTACCATCCTACAAAGAGGTTGGCCAGCTGCGACTTCGCCGTTGGAGGCTTGAAGCGGATCAACCTTGTGCGTGATCGTCGAGATATAGTAAGAATTATTTAAGGTGTCCGAATGTTCGTAAAGAAAAAGAACAAAAATTCGGACACCTTAGATAATTCTTACTAGGGAGGGATGTAACGATACACAGTTTTGCCGATACGATACCGATATAATAGTAGTTAATATCGGCGATACCGATACCGATATCTTAGCTAAATAATGAAGTATGAATTTCAGATATTTTTATGTCCTTATTATAACTAATGGCAATGACTACTGATTATATTTACCAGAGAGTCAACCTTGAAAGTGTAAAGTAAAAATAATAAATTGTCAACTCAAAATTCTTTTTTTATTATTAAGAACCAAAGATTTAATTAACATAGTAATTATCATTGCACAAGGTAATAGAATAGACCAATACATAAATTAAGTCAGAAATTGAAATTACTTTTTGCAGATTTTTTTTCATACAGCAAATTCTTCAAATATCGGTTGTATAATATCGGCGATACCGATATATCGGTATAGGTATCGGTATCATTACATCCCTAATTCTTACTATATACAGAGGAGTTATAAATGTCGGTTCGCTAGCCCCAGCTACGTAGACTCCGCGAAGAAACTTGGCTGAATCCGACTTGACTAATCCGGTCGGAGTGATTCTATTCAGTTTTTTCGGATCTCGGGGCAAGTCATTTGATCGCGACCCCTGTATGGCTCAGTTTCATTGGTATTGGGCCATAGGGCCCGCATACGGGGAATTGTGTTCATTGGTCGATAGGGTCCGTATGCGGGGTGCGGTAGATCGACCGAGCGAGTTATCGGTTTATGAGTTTCACTGGTCGTTATACCGCCTGCGGGGAGTTCCCGCATGCCGTACCTATATCAACCGAGTTATCGACCAATGAAACTGAGCCAGTATGCTGTTGTCGTGAGGAGGTAAAACAAAAGATTATACTATTCGAGTAGAGAAAAATAGCTTGGGGCCACTAAATTTCATAATACCGTGGGCTCATATACCTAAATGTCAAATTGTCTCATTCTTAAAATGAACGAAATTCATTATGACTAATCTAAAACGTCATATTCTCTAAATACCTAAAGATGAAAATGCACAATGCCTTCAAATACTTAATCACAGAAATGACGAAATATTAAAATAACTCAAACCGAAAACACCTAAATGACAAACTGCCTAATTTTTTTCACGAGTGGTTATTTGAGAATGCTTTGATTTGATATTATGATTATGACTTTAGTATAGTTCCTGTTCAACGTACCCCACTCTACTCTACATATTTGAAATGTATTGGAGGTTGGAGGTTACTATGGCTTTAAAAAAAATACAGGTATATACTTATGTAATAATAATTGTCTTTATTTAATTTTATTATCTAAAACTCAACCTTGCAACAAATGTACCTACAGCACACACAGGCGCTTTTCAATTCACACATATTTTTCAAAGATGCTGAAATGTGAGCGTTTTCCAAAAAAAATACCGAGGTAGCTACTTTCTCAAAACATGGACTTGTGAGGTTTTTTGGCTCAGAGGGCATTTCTCCAAAAATAAGTCTGCGACTCATTCATCTGTCTCCGTACATTTAGTATGAAAAAGGGCCAGATGAATGAGGTGACCGCAGACATATTTCTGGAGAAATGCCCCAGAATCGTTAGTACTTGCGAACATTATACGTAAAAAAAAGTTTATAGACAGTACTATATAGATGTTCGTTCAGTCCCATCAACGAAAACGACATACTGCATACTGGTTAATCCTTCCAACCTGCCAAATGTTATCACATTACAGTAGCGACATCTGGAGTGAGAGTTTGGCAACTTTTTAATGCATTGTTCATATTTTATTTCTGAACGAAACAGTTTTATATGACCACACCGAATCAATCGATGACAGCGACGGATTTTTGCACTTCGCTAGTGACGACATTTTGTCAATAATTCCTAAATTTGTTGGGATTGCAAAATATTTCTTTAGTGTTTAGTGTTAAATAAGCCACTAAAATGGCTGATAATGAACAGAAAGCAATGCAGTTGATGGCGGAGGCGGAGAAAAAGTTGAGTTCGTCTAAGACCTTTCTGGGGTCACTTTTTGGGTGAGTACAATGGACTCGTGAATTATTTGGGATATTCCCCGTAATTATCTTCTCGTCTCGACTTTTGTTCTTTACACTGCGCTTAATCAAATCAATTCCGATTTGTGTACAATAATTGCATAGATCTAAAAACACAAAAAATCAATTAAAATTAGAGCAAGATGTGTCATACTCAAAGCTTGTTCTCTCTTCAACAATTGTTAATTTTGCTGTTAGCGCACACTTTGTCCCCGACTATAGACAGCAAATTTGGCATTCTTTAGCTAGTTTGAGTGGTTGAGTCATAGGCTTAATCATCATCGCATCTAGAAGAGATTAAACATGTTCGCTTTTGGAGCATTCCATGAAAATATTTCGTAAGGGACACCACCGTTTTAATACTTCCGAGAAATAAATTCACGAAGCTAATTATCAGCATTGTAATATCATAATTCGGCTTTAAGATTGGTAGTGTTTCTAAGCATCTAATACGTTTTATTAGGCTAGCTGCCATAGCGTTTCGTAAGGGACGTTGATGTTTTCATGGAATGCTCCATTTTCAATCTATAGTATAGTAATATGTCCTGAAATGCTTAAATAGTAATACTTCTCATGTAATATGAAGTAAATGATCGCGTTTCAAAGAGTTTCTTTGTAAGAATAGTCATTTCCTTTGTCGTATATTGTACTTAGTCTTATAAGAATATAATTTGTACTTGATTCATAATAATTAAATATTTTTCAAACTGTACTCACTGAAAATAGTCTAATACATTGCAAAACAAATACACACAAGATAAGATTTGTGTTTCGTTTGCCATAAATGGTCACCCCTACAATTTAATTATCTGAGACTTAGGTCTAAGGTGAAGGGCCTTAAGAAAATTCACCTCTGATATTAAAGCCTATGCTAACCCAAAGATGCAAAGTAAGGTGTTTTAAGGATGGCAAACCTATTTAATACTACATGTCATTATAATCTTTAAAATATTGCCATCACTTTGCTATCCAATGATAGCCCAATGGCTATACTATGTCTATCCAGCCTTTTTTTAAATCAACATAATCACTGACTTCTGTAGCTTCATAAATTGTTCTCCTTCATCAGGGGGTCATCAAAGGTTGAAGAGGCCGTAGATTGCTACCTGCGGGCCGGCAACCTCTTCAAGATGGCCAAGAAGTGGGCGCAGGCTGGGCAGGCTTTCTGCAATGCCGCTCAGCTTCACTTGAAGGCTGGAGTTCGTCATGATGCAGCCACCAACTTTGTTGACGCCTCTAATTGCTACAAGAAGTGTGATGCTAATGGTAAGACATCTGATATTTAACTAGAGTTTATTGTTTGACAGTTAGTGGACATTACTAGTTTTTATGGATTGCAGTCACAAAAGCTATGCAAACATGGCTCCGTTAAGAGCAAATGGAGCCTTTGAGTAGAGAAGTAGCAAAGTTTTTTTGGTTTATGGCAAGCATTTGACTTCTGATTTGATTAGAACACTTTCGCAACCAAACATTTCATAGCCTACAAACATGGGGAAACCCGTATGTAGCTCGTAGTTGCTACGAACTCAGCGTCCGCGGAGCGAGTTCGCAGTGTTGAAAGTGTTGAGTGACTACAACAATCACAAGGATAGAACATGCTTACTTAGTTACATACTGCCTATGCACTCGCGACTTGAAGATATCTAATCTACACTTTTCGGAAAATGGATTGGAGAAAGAAGTATACATAACAGTGAAGGAGGTTTCACTCTTACTAATACTTCTTGGGGCAAAAAAAGCGTGTCACATTCAGTGCTGTTGAAGTGCCACAGGAAGTAAACAATACTACAAAGTGATTATTAAAAATATGTTTACAATTCTATTTATTACATCACTTTCACTATCACAAAATCAGCATGTTGACAATGATAAGCTCTCAAGGGCGCGATCATTTTCGCAGTGTGACATGCATTTAGTTTGAAAACTAAACAGAGATTAAATTGGGCCATGATATTTTTTACGGGTTTACGGGTCTTCTATTTAATTCTCGAATGGAGATCACGAACCAGAAGATGCAGCGCGGCCCTTCTTTATTTTACCACCCTAGTTGTGTAATGTACTATTCCCTTGTAGTAATGTGTCCAGATCAGCCCGCCATTTTATTTTATTGTTATAATATTACTTATATATTATTGCATAATTACAGAGGCCGTGTCTTGTCTTCTGAAGGCGATTGAGATCTACACGGACATGGGACGGTTCACCGTTGCGGCCAAGCAGCATCAGGTAAGTCACGTTAAGTTTTCCATCACAAATACTTCAATTCAAACAATACAAACTCACATCTGACTGCGCAATTTTTATCGCGACAAACATTTTATATATACCATTCTCTTTAGTTATTCATACATTACGAAGTCTCCTTAACTTTAGCAAAATACTGTTTTCAAGTAAGATACACCATCATTGGCTTGTTTAAGTGTTTTGGTCACCTATTTCTTATTGTTTCTTAATTTTAAATGCCCCCATCAGAACATAGCGGAGCTATACGAGACCGAGTGCGTGGACCTCGCCCGCGCGATGCAGCACTACGAGCAGGCTGCTGACTACTTCCGCGGCGAGGAGTCCACCTCCTCCGCCAACAAGTGCATGCTCAAGCTCGCCCAGTACGCTGCGCAGCTCGAGCACTACGACAAGGCTGTGCAGATATACGAGCAGGTGAGAAACATTACTAGAAAAGTTCTTTATGCCACACCTGGCCATAAAGTGTCTGGCCAAGTGTAGACATAAAAAGATGTACACAACACGGGAGATAATAAAGAAAGCCCTTGTTCGCATATTTACGTCCCTCGCTTGCAGCTCGGACCGCAAACTTCTGCGATCTCGGCCTTTCTTTGTATTACCACCCTAGTTACGTAATGTACTATTGTGAGAGCTGGGAAATGCAGGAGTCCATTTCCCATGCGCTTTTTGACTTGCTTGGTGGGGTAGTGGGCGTCCTAAATGGGACTGCGTGCTCCTAACTACGATAGCCCCATTCTCTTAATCGCTACCAGGATTGCTTGGGCTGACCACGTTTCCTCTTCACTTGCTGAGTCCATTCTAGATCTTGCCTAGCGTTGCCAGGCGTCCGGATAGAGCCGGACATAGGTAGGGTTTTTCATTCCGTGTCCGGCCAAAATAAACGGTGTCCGGCAATTTTTTTGTCGTACCTATTAATACTAAGACACTAAATCCTCAATAATGTAGGGTATCTGGCCTTTTTACCCAAATGTCCGGCCAAACTGTCTGGTCTGTTCGGCTATTAGGTTTGGCGACCTATCAACCCTAATCTTGCCTAGGTTTTTGGCGCAAGGTCAGATGATTCAGTTGAGTTTTCGTGACTGATTTCTAAGGAGCGTTCATCCTACTGGGCTGAGAAAATTTCTAATGAACGCTTTCTAATGAATACTTTAACTTTCTAATGAATACCAAGAATATCACGATATATGAATCCACTACGTGATGGCCTTTGTCACCCTACATGTTTAGGTACATACTATAGCAGTGGTCGGCAACCTTTTAGCAGCCAAGGGCCACATAGTAGCTAACGAATTTGACGCGGGCCGCACTTTGGCAAAGGTTGTCCGAAAGAGATCGCTTTAGCGACAAAATAGTCTGCTACCATTAGTTTTTATTATCTTATTTATTTAAGGATCTGTATTTTTTTGGTGTACTATAAAAAATATTGTATTGTACAGCTACTAACGCGTGTGGTTACTCGACAGATCGCAAAGTCGTCCCTGGACAACAGCCTACTGAAGTACAGTGCGAAGGAGTACATGTTCCGTGCGGCGCTGTGCCACCTGTGCGTGGACGTGCTGAACGCCTCGCACGCGATAGAGAAGTACGTCGCGCTCTACCCTGCCTTCGCCGATACCAGGGAGTGCAAGCTCATCAAGGTAAGTTACCTTCCATCCACGGTAACCCTACCGCTACACACATCGCGATAACGCGAACATTCGTGTTGGCGTCTCTTTTTCTGACATTTATCGAGCGATGTTTGATTTTCGACGTTGAGCGTTGGACTGTAAATTGAATTAAGCTTACAGAACTCCGTGTATCTGTTCTGACGGCAATGCAATTAAAAAAGCGCCGGTGCTCCAGTCAGTTGGCTGTGCGCTCGTGTCGCGTTCGGTTGAAACACGTGTCTTAAAGGCTTATTTGAGGGTTCAAAATCACCAGTAACTCGTCGAATGTACTTAACGACATTCGGAAATAATCACAAAACATATTTGGATTAAGCCTCAAATCTTCATATAGAGATACAAAATGTCCTTTTCAATATCGTTGATCATTAAGGGGATAATTATACTCTTTATGATTATATTTTCCTTTTCTGCCCTCCCGCGACCAACACAAATGACTATTGCCAGTAATTTCGGATTTGAATTCATAATGCACACACCGCCGCAAGTACGATTCACATTGATTTTTAAGGGTTAGGCTCGTAAAACACACTTTCCCGAAATGTACACTTTCTGTAAAGGTGCACTTTCCGCATAATGTGCACTCCCATAATGTATACTTTCCCAAATTGGAAACTTTCCCGAAATGTGCACTTTTTCTAATAGTGCACTTTTCCAAAATGTATACTTTCCCAAATTGGAAACTTTCCCGAAATGTGCACTTTTTCAAATAGTGCACTATCCCAAAATCATGTATCAAACGCCGCATTGTATTTAAAATTGCATGCAAGTTGTGGCATGGTCTAAATGGGACTATAATACCATCACCCCTAAAATTTACTTTCTAGGAAATTTCTAGGATTTTCTTTAGTATCGGGAAGTGAACTTCTAGAGAAAATGTACTTTTCGGGAAAGTAATCATTTTATGAAAATGCACCTTTACAGAAAGTGCACATTCTGTAAAAGTGTACATATTGGGAAGTTAACTTTTAAAGAAAGTGTACTTTCCGGGAAAGTGATCATTCTAAGAAAATGCACCTTTACAGAAAGTGCACATTTCGGGAAAATGTGTTTTACGAGCCTAACCCATTTTTAAGCATCCACATGAACATAAACATTGCGAACGGTAAAAAAGTGCCAACGTTGGGTTTTAACGCGACGCTTTTTAAACTCTCGTGCAAACCGGGCCTACGGCTACACACATCGCGATAACGCGAAGATTCGTGTTGGCGTCTCGTTTTTTATGTATGTCAGAGAAAGAGACGCCAACACGAATCTTCGCGTTATCGCGATGTGTGTAGCGGTAGGGTAAAAAGGAGTACATGTTCCGCACGGCGCTGTCCTGTACGTGGACGTATTCAATCAACGCCTCGCACGCGATAAACAAGTACGGCGCACTGTACCCTGACTTCGTCGATACCAGGGAGTGCAAGCTCGTCAATGTAACAGCTCAGTAAATGAGTACAGTGACCGTCACAAATGTAGACCCAAAGTGGTTCATGAATATTGAAATAACAGTTCGAAAGTTATTCTTAAACAAATATGCATACAATCGTCGCATAGGTTTACATATACCGCACTTCAAACGACAGCTATTTTAGTTTTTTAGTTTAGGTGTACTTTCGTGCCGGGCACTATAGATGCCCTCACTGGAGGACACACTCGACGTAACATGGATCACTTAACCAATGTACTTAGGTATACAAATACAATACAATTAGGGCATGCAATACCGGTATTTTTTGTATGGCTAATATCGGGATCCCGGTATTGGCCATTACAAGTAATACCGGTATTGCATGCCCTAAATACAATAGAAAAAGTTAATAACGACCAGATTTATAACGCCCAACTGGTTTGGGCGACGTATATGTGAACTTCTGTTTGGTTTCATATAGGTAGCCAGTGTAAAACCGTCCTAAAGGTTTGAAACCTTACAATCTTTAAACATAAACATTTTCCCTCTAGGAGTTGATCGAGCACTTGGAAGACCAGAACATCGAGGCTTTCACCGAAGCTGTGAAGAACTACGACAGCATATCGCGACTCGACCAGTGGTACACGACCATGTTGGTGCGCGTCAAGAAACAGATCAACGACAACCCCGATCTGCGTTGAATCTGCCCTCGCCTCGCCGTCGCCGCCTGAACGTTAGGTTTGTTTGCCCTGTAGCGTTACTAGATAAATTCGCGAACTTTTCCGTCATTGTACTGTCATAATTCTTTAAAAAATAACGGGACAGGCGCATTCTTATCCATCTTCAACTTTATGATGATGGTTTCATTCGGGTCAACTGCTGGGCCTCAATTTTAGAAGAACCTTTAATAGGCCATTCTGGTCAGCTACGTTGTTATTCCTTCATTATGAATGATGAATGATGATGTAGATGAGTAGGCGTCACGTTTAATGTCTGATTGTTTTTTGGTGACGGATAATTAAATTTTTGTTCTCATTTATACTATTTCAAGATGGCTCAAAAAATTATTTCGACCTTAATCGAATACTGGTCTTTAAAAACCATTTGGCAATAATTCGTTTTGTTAAGAATATTTATCGGTACTAAATTAAAGTTTGTGAAGCTACAGTCTGTTTTGATGTAAAAGCCTTATAAAACTGCGCGGGATTTAGAATCTTTCTTTAAACTGTAATTGTACGGATTTTCAGGTGGGACATTGCTTTGGACTGTATAAACAAACTTCTATAAATAGAAACGCAAAATCACTATTCCCACTCATAAGGGCTAATTATCTATCAAGTTTCCATTTAGACTTAAAGGCCAATGCGTTATTTGTGGAGGCAATCTTCGAGGACAACTAAGTTGTACAATTTGACACCAGTTATAGAAGTTTGTTGTATATGTCCTGAGTACCGCGTAGGTTTATAAGGTTAGGTGTAAGTTAAAAATACAAAACACACAAAATCTTCTGTCAAATAAAATGAGTAAGACACTTCAGTTGAAGTATATGTTGCTGACTTTGGTTCTTATATGAATCAAATGTTGGACAGAGTAAGAGACGAAAGTGACTTACTGGTATTTAGTGCTACGGAATGAATAATCCGGTTTAAACCAAATTCGACATTATCTAATTAGGTTTGAAGATGAACACGTTTTGAACTTTGAATTAGTAAATCACTATTGTTTTGTTATGAATTGTGCTATCATTATTCTAATGGACATGCTAGTGAAATGTTCGGGAATGTTAAGTAAGATATCATGCGAAAGACGGAATTGTAATAAGATAAAAGACTTGTTAATGTTGAATTAAATTGGTTAATAATGCATGTGCCCAACCTTCGTAATGTTAGGCTGGTTAACAATTCCAATTTCAGTTTGTGTGGGGTGAACACCAAATCGTTTATTAGTGATCAAATCAATTTAGTCCTCACGCCTTCACTAATAATGTTCCTTTTTATTTGAACGTTTGATCTATTTAGTCAGGTATAATAAGGTATTGCTCAAACGAGCACACATCGAAGCGGCGACGCGGCTTGAAGTTATTGTTACTGTAGGATATCACTGCTACACCATCATTATCTAATCTCTACGTTACACTACGCCCCATTTACGCTTTTACTGTTCGTGCCCTTTATAAATAACAAGGGTTATTCTTCGAAAACTTGTTCCTTCTGTCCACATTTACTCAAAATATTCCTTAAGTCTAGTTCGATTATTTGTGGCCAAAGGAATCATGTCGAAGAAAAACCCACAAGCTTTTACATGTCATTTAAAAGGATAATAATTGTAAGCAATAATTCACTATGAATATGGAGTCGGGATGCTTTTGCTGACACAACTACTTTAAGATATTCAACTGTAGATGGAATAAAACTACTCGAAAGATCAAGATCGTAGTCAATGTTCCTTTTAGTTTACGTATAGTATTAAATTTATTACACAAGTTTTTCGAGGCTTAAATACTTGCTGTCGGGTATCACTAGATGATTTTATCAGTTAAGCCCTAATCAAAGATATTGTAGAATGGTCTGGCAAGAGGAAACTAGTTCTTTTTTAATGACAGAAACCTGCCATTGACGTTCAAGGTATATCGCTAGTATAGATACATTGATGAAAGTGCGACGTAAAATGTCCCATTTAAAGGACTTGGCATTTAATCAGTTTTACAATAGATGGTAGTTATCAAAAAATTGTATGTTTAAGACGAAATATTTAAGATTTATACTTAGAAAATGTATAATATGTACGTATTATCATCTCATGTTTCATCGTAGTGAATTAAAGTTTTAAGGTGTATTGTGTTATGTAATAGTTACTGCTTTTCTGCAATACATTTCTAAGTATTACACTTCTATATTTCAAGTCTTTTAACTAGATATCGGAATGTTTATTAACTGGCAACATTTTTCATCCAAAAGTGTGGGTAAAAGAAAGAAATGGATAGTATTTTAAAAATTAAGTCTGATGGTTCGTTCAGTGTTACCAGCATAAAAATAAATTAGGGGATATGGGGATTCCTAGACACCGGTAGCGAGTGATCTATAACCGTTTGATGATTTTGGTCAATAGTGTAATGTAGAGGTATTAGTATTTACTGATCTAGGTATAATTATTGATAGACTGTAAGCGGGCAGATTTTTTAACATCATATAACACATTTAACGTTCCATTGACCGTAGTTCTTCAGGTGACGGTAGTTATTTAAAAAAAGGCAATGGTAATTATAATTTGGCCTATAATAGTGAGTCCCTATCGCAGAGTATTAAAGTTTCTATTGATAAATGAAGAATATATTATGCCCTTCTTAAAGACACGGTCTGTTATTTCCGACCGATGGGCATAAATGTGTATACTGTGAACGGTATGATCTATAAAACTATCTCGGTCACTATATCACTTTAGACAAACCAGAAGTATAACTGCCGTCACAGTATAAGCAGTCGTTTTTCTTCCGACACAAGGTACACCGGGCGCGCGTATGTGTGCGCGCCGTGTACGGACGCACCACAAGCAAACATTTACCAATGCGCACCAATGCCACAGTATGGAGTGCACTCACACAGACGCCAGAACGTGCGTCTGTGTGAATACGTGTCCCGCGATCCTAAATGGCCGAAGTCGGACTATTTGTTTATCTTTATACTTTGCATCTGTACACCTACAGTCACATATTTATAAAGTACACATAGTTTTGATTATAACCTTGATTGTTTACGTCATTATGCAGCCATTCCATTGGCCGTTTTGTATTGTACATATTTATTTTAGTACTTAGACATAGATAGACGTGGCCCTAATATTGGGTTATTTTAATCTAGCACTTTTCAGGAGAGCGGCGTTTGTACACTTACACAAATGTCAGAGCAAATTTCTTAAATATTTATGCTGTAACAACATATTATTCATATGTGGTTCACTGGACTTTAAATTGACCGCACTAACTCCTTTTTGTTAAAAAAACAGTCACTATTGTGACAAACTTGTTAAAATAACCCGATAGGATGAGTTTACTAAATCGATCTAGTAAAATGTGTTTGGGGGCCTATTCTCAATATAGAATAAAATACTAATTACACTTCTTTGTTATTATTGTAAATATTATCTGTTTCGTTATATAATAAATTTTATATTTAATTTGTTTTGTTTATTTTTATTTCCTGTTGCTTAAATTTTTACCAACTTGTATGTAATATCGTAGTTGCTAAGGTTGCGTACATGCGTATGATTCGCAAGTGTGTATGTGGCCTTAGGGTTCTCGAACATTCACTACTTTTTATCGCAGAATGCTAAGATTCCATTGTCGTTTTCAAAATATGTGTTGCCAGGCAAAATATACCATTATTAGTAGTTAATACTATGAAGATACAATTAAAATCGTCCTTATTGTCAGCAGCAATATTGCATAAAGTGAAAGAAAATTATAGGTGATACTAGGTATACTGCGACAAAAAGTAGCGTACGTCCTGAGACTCATAAATATAATGTAATTTGTATTTGAATGTGAGGTGTACATCTTAAGAGGTCACAGAAATCACAGTATTCGGTCAGCTGTGTACATGTCATGTAAGTGCTACTGATGCCATAAACTAATACTGAACAGATAGCCGCAGAGTAATACAATTATAGGTTTACGCAGGCTAGATTTTCGCAACTCGACGTCTCATATTGCACCTGTTTTGTTACAGTTACAAAAATACTTTTATGCCACACCTGGGCATAAAGTGGCTTTTTCCGCACGCTGCGCGTACGGAAAAAGCCGCTTTCTGGCCAAGCTTAGACATAAAATGATGTACACAACACGGGAGGTAATAGGCTCGCATATTTACGTCCCTCGCTTGCAGCTCGGGCCGCAAACTTCTGCGATCTCGGCCTTTCTTTGTATTACCACCCTAGATTTTCTGCAGCTGTCTGTATGTGTATATTGGTAGTGGTTGGTTTTGCGAAGTCGACAGCGACACTGCATCCATTTTCCTCAGTAAAACAGATGAGATTAAATACTTGAAATTGGACGTAGTTAAAGGAAAATAAATGAGAACCTAAAAGGTTTAGCGAAATTCCAACCTTTCGTGTAGAACTTAAGGTTGGAAATTTGTTGAGCATTTTATTGCGAGTTGAATCCTTTTCCTTAATTATGTAAGTGGTAATGCATAAGTAAATGCTATTGAAGCTACTTTTTTAAGGGTGCCAACTCAAACGGTGCCAACGGCGGGACCTTAGCGGACATTCATAATTTACGTTACAAGATTTTTCAGATTTTTAGACCGATGTCACACTTTTTCCTATCATATTTCATCTTTTCAACATAGGTTGTCACATTTTGTTAGACCCCCCCCCCCTTTCCCCCCTAAGCGTGTGACGTACTATATGGATGACCCCTTATTACTAATCCGTTGTCTGTCTGTTTACATTAAATGGGCTTGCTCGTGGTTCCAATCATGGCTGATGGTGAGCATTAATGGAGTCTAAAGGTGGGTTTAGACCAAACGAATTCGTTTGGTCTAAATCCACCTTAAGACGGAGTGAGCGCATCCAGTAGTACCTACCTAGCGACGGCGCAATGTTCTGATTTTATGACCTCTAAAGATCGAGCACTGGTTGTATTTCAATTATTTACAGTAAACGGCCATAAAGAATGCACATCGGCAATCATCGCATTTCCGAATACAAACAAATGAATGCTAATTTCCATGTACATCAATTATTAGATTAATCGTTCATCAGAATTTAAATTTAGAACTAAGTACTTTATTGTTGTTTTGTTTTGATTTCACGTGGAATATATAGAGCTGTAAAACACGATGTAATTATATTTAATTATTGCTTGTTGAGGAAAAATAATATATGTACATACATATAAAAGGGGTTGACTGAGCATTAGCAACTGATGTTATACTACTAGCATATTTAAATGTGGGTTTAAAGATCGACAAAAAGTGTAATATTGCGGTGACAAGTTGCTAGGCCATCGCCCACAACACGGTTTAACCCTTAGTCGACTCATGCGACACCCCCGGGAAGAAAAGGTTGGTGTTATTCTAATCCGACACCACACGGGAAAAAAATTGTAGATAATTTCGCGTGACTGGCAAAGTAACGGCTTACCTTTTTTTTCCTATAGATGCCATAGTACAAATTATATTTTGTAAAAGTTTTAGCAACTCTATATTATATATTGACTTGGATATGCGACTGCACTCTCTCGCATTTGAACCACGACTGACAAAACAAACGTCATGGTGTGTGCGACACAGATATCGCTATAATACGAAGTCGAAATTAGCCGATTGCCTCTTTCCAAAAATCGATGTGCATTCTTTATGGCCGTTTACTGTACGGAGCTAATGCCGATTAAATTCGCCTTAATGTAACTTAGGCTTACATTTTTGGGAATACATAGACATAGTTCAGGGTGTGTCAAGTTTTATTAAAACAATGACATAGGTATTTATACAAAAATAATTTGAATTTAAGTGATTAAATCCTCCCATTGTATCTTGCCGTATTATCGTAAAAAACTGTACATATGGGTGGAATAATAAATAAGGCGGATAGAAGTCCAATGTCCACATTTGCCTTCTATAACCGTCTACCTCGGCTATTCTTTATTCAACATGTTTAAAAAGTGCACTTACTGTTATTAAAAACGACGAGTATCTCGCGTTTGCTTCTGTTTTATCAGCCGATGGAAATTCTTTGACATAAATGGGATGTTAGAAGCGATTTTATAAAAATGTGTTTTTTCATTCAAATTATAGACAATAAGTTCGTTCTTTTGAATTGTCTATGAAGATACGATTTTTTATCAATGATTATTTATTTATTAGGAACTTACAATTGTCATATATATTTAACACAAGCTTTGAAAGTATATTACTGAATACGGCCTTTGTTTAGGTAGGTATATTCGTTTCTTCCAACTTTACTTTATTTCACATATTACTAGCACATGAATTTGAAATGGGTGCTGCGTATATAGAGATACCAAATGTTTATAACTAACACACACATGTCGTGTCGTATCGTATGTAACATATTTTGTATGGGAAGCTGATTAATTGTCTATGACTTTAACACTCTCGTTCGAGTTATGAGATAGGTATACCCGGTTATTTTAAGTTTGCACTTTTGTAAATGATGCCATAGACGCCAAATGTAAACTTAGTTCAATTGGATTGTACTTTCGTACAAGGGCGGATCCAGACCAAAATGTATTTGTACCTATTTTAGAAGCGGGAAAGGTCTGGGAAGATTTAGGAGGCTCTTCTTAATACCTATGTATTATTTTTACATACCTCTATATGCGCAAATCCTCAGATCCTTAGTTATAGGTAAATCATTTGATACCCAAACCCAAAATGTTTGGGTTGTCTCTTCCATTTGTACAAATGTGTGTAGTACACTGTGTACCTATGTTTAAGCATGTATTTTATTAAAATTACCCGCCCCTTATGTCGCAATGTCACCGCCCAAGGTTCTTTCTATGCCAGATTCATATAAAAGCGACAGTCGTTATCTTCACAATCTTTATTTCCGAAGGTGTTCTTAAAAATCATAATTTAAGGGTCTTTATTTGCTTTTTTTTAGTATAGTGCTGTGATTAGGTATATCGGTTGTTATGAGTCGATGACTATAAAATGGATTACCCAGAAAATGGTAAGTTAAGAATGTTTGAATATCTTGTTATCTTTGGGTAATATTTTATTTCCCAACAGTATTTACTTATGTAATGTTTATTTTTTAGTGACAGACCATTCGTTAAGTGAGCATAGTTAGACAAAGTGTGCTTGGAGAGGTTTTCCTATAGGGTCATAGTCCGAGAACTAAAGGGCGGCTAGATATTAGGAGCGTTTGATACGTCTTAATAAATGGGTTTTTCATTCACGACACCGGTCTAGCATCCGCTGTGCCTTTCTTTCATTATTCATCACCGTAGAGTGAAAGGGACAGGGAGCGTCGACGACGTATCGGCACCGGTGTCGGTAGTTGAGAAATTGCTCAAGGATGGAACTCTGGAACTATATTTTTTTTTATATCGCCTAGGACGGCAAATCCACCCCTGTGAGTGCTTTAAAGAAACTATCGACGGATAATATAAGCACTTCTGAAAAGTCATAGGTAAATCTATGGTATACTTAGGGTAGTTTGGGTTTCAGTTAAGTTCCTCTTCGCGCCACGAGATGGCGCATGTATGTTCTTGTTTTAATAAAACGAAAGACATGTTTAAACTCCAGTTTAGAGTTAATCTTCGCATTGAATACGGTAACCATAGCAACGGAAGTTAATTGTATCGGCACCTGATAAATTGATAATCGTTTAATGTATAAATAAAGAGTTAATACAATATTGATGTATCATTTTAAATGCACCCTTCGTATATTAATTGAATTAAAGTAAGAGCCCGCTGCAGGCCTTCGCAAGGTGGTCGCAGCTAGGGAACACGCTTGCAGGTCTGTAAGCCCGCACCTGGTCCGATTACTACCCAGAGTCAGTAGGACTCGTAGGTCAGGTCAGGTACTAGGTAGTCAGGTGCTAAAAAAATCCAGGTCTACTTAGTCTTAGTCGGACACTCTTGTCTGAGCGGTCGTGGCTGTTCGGACGCTGTATACGATCCCGCTGCAGGCAGTTATACATTAAAATAAGAGGATATATCGTGATAGATATAGATCGTGTATTGATCACGTCATGTACCTCAAGTCAGCAGTTAAGCTACTTTTTCACAATGATGTGCACGTCACACTTATATGGGCAAGGACGCGAATTTTGACCAAAGTGACATAGACGTAACATAAAAAAATATACGTGATGTTATCATACAACGTTACTATAAGTTGTCGTAAAGCTTCGATAAACATTAAAACGTTACACAACACAACATTATTTTTCTATTGTATAAAAAAAAACCCGTTTCAAAATAACCACTATTTACTAGGCTTGGGACTTTTGGATGCTTACTGCTTACCATGGTTCTGGAATCCATGGAGTCGTCATTATGTTAAAATAAAATTTTCGAAGTCACACAATACTGACGAGATTTCTTTTTCTCTTTGGTTTTACTCTACAAGACAGGGGCGTAGCTACCGCCGTATCTGCCGTATCAATTAAACGGGGGCCCCCGACGTGAGAAATCTTTACCCTTCATAAGGGCCCCCAAACAAATTATTATACGGGGCCCCGTCAAGGCACGCTACGCCACTGCTACAAGAATATGAGTTTCTAGTGTATAAAACCACATTTATAAAAAAACTAGCTTATGCCCGCGACTTCGGCTGCGGTGTAAATTATAATTAGGTCATTAATCTTTATAAATAGTTTCTGAGATTTGTTCATAAACTTGGTTGTCATTAAACAAAACCCTCAAATATTGGGCCCAAATCTGCACAATGCACATTTACCGCGAAAATGTAGTCCATTTAAGGATTATTTCTAAAAAATTAAATGCACTTCATAAACCACCTGTTACATACACAAAAAAACAATTCACTAATTGCTATAATGTGCTATGCATGGAGTTTGAAACCTTTTACTTAAAAAATTTAACGGTCCCTATACAAACTTTCAACCCCCATCTACTCAACCCGTTGTCGAGACAAATTTTAATGAACGATGAAATCATTTGAGTTCTATTCAGTTTAATCAGTTTTAGATACCTTACTTTAAAAATCGTTTGGTCCCTTTACAAAGTTTTAACCCCCATTTAACCCCTTTTGGAGATGAATTTCAAAAAGTGGTTTAACGGTTTTTTCTGTACCCTTATTGAAGGATCTATGTACGAAGTATCAGATCTCCTACTTCAAAAATCCTTTGGATCCTATACAGAGTTTCAACCCCCATTTAAACCCCTTTGGGGATAAATTTCAAAAAACTGCAATCACTTTTCGTTTCTCTTTTGGATGAGTTCAAGATCTACTACAAAAATAGTTTTGTCCTTATACAAAGTTTCAACCCCCGTTTGATCCCTTTTTAGGGATGAAAAAACGGTAAAACAACATTTTTTGTTCTTATTAAGAAATCTATGTACGGTACGATGTCTCAAATCTCCACAAATCGTTTGGTCCCTATACAAAGTTTCAACCCCCATTTAAACCCCTTTGGAGATGAATTCCAAAAAACAGTAATTTACTTTACTCTTATGGATCAGTCTGTGTAAGAAGTTTAGATATACTTCAAATACCGTTTGGTCCCCATACAAAATTTCGACCCCCGTTTGACCCCGTTTTCAGGGATGAATTTTGAAAAACGAAAAAACACTTTTTTTTTTGCTCTTATTGAGGAGTCTATGTACGATGTCTCAGAGCTCCAACTTCAAAAATCGGTTGGTCCCTGTACAAAGATTCAACCCCCATGTAACCCCTTTTGGAGATGAATTTCGAAAAACGCTAAAACTACTTTTTTTACTCTTATGGAGGAGCCTATGTACGATGTCTCAGAGCTCAAATTTCATAAATAGTTTCAACCCCCATTTAACCCCTATTAGGGATGAATTTCGAAAAACAGTAAAACTACTTTCTTCAACCTTTATTGAAGAATTTACGAAGTCTCAGATCTGTAACTTAAAAATAATTTGGTCCCTATACAATATATCAACCCCCGTTTAACCCCTTTTAGGGATGAATTTCGAAAAACGCGAAAATCAGTTTTCTCTAATCACATTATCATATTGAAGGGTCTATTTACAAAGTCTCAGATCTCAAACTTTAAAAATCGTTTGGTGCCTATACAAAGTTTCAACCCCCGTTTAACCCCTTTTAGGGATGAATTTCGAAAAACGGTGAAATTACTTTTTTCAACTTATATTGAAGAATCTATGTTCAATATGATCTCGTACTTTAAAAATCGTGTGGTGTCCATATAAACTTTCAACCCCCATTTAACCCCTTTTGGGGATAAATTTCGAAAAACCGTGAAATTGCTTTCCTGTACTCATATTGAAGGGTATGTGTGCAGAATCTCAGATATCCAACTTTAAAAATCGTTTGGTGCCTATACAAAGTTTCAACCCTTTCTAGGGATGAATTTCCAAAAATGGTGAAATGACTTTTCTCAATTTATATTGAAGGGTCTATGTTCGAAGTCTCAGATCTGCGACTTTAAAAATCGTGTGGGCCCCATATAAACTTTCAACCCCCCTTTGAACCCTTTTGGGGATGAATTTCACTAAACAGTGAAATTACTTTTCTCAACTTATATTCAAGAGTCTATGTGTGAAGTCTCAGATCTCCTACTTTAAAAATCATGTTGTCCCCATATAAATTTTCAACCCCCATTTAAACCCTTTTGGGGGAGAATTTCAAAAAACGGTGAAATTACTTTTCTTAACTTATATTCAAGAGTCTATGTGCGAAGTCTCAGATCGCCTACTTTAAATATCGTTTGGTCCCTATACAAAGTTTCAACCCCCAGTTAAGCCCTTATGGGGGTGAATTTCAAAAAACGGTGAAATTACTTTTCTTAACTTATATTAAAGAGTCTATGTGCGAAGTTTCAGATCTCCTACTTCAAAAATCGTTTAGACCCTATACAAAATTTCAACCCCCATTTAACCCCTTTTGGGGATGAATTTCAAAATACTGTGAAATTATTTTTCTTAAGTTACCTATATTGAAGAGTCTATGTTCGAAATTTCAGATTTCCTACTTCAAAAATCGTTTGGTCCCCATACAAACTTTCAACCCCCATTTAACCCCCTATGGCAGGGGTTCCCAATCTTTTTCAGCCCGCGGCGCCCTTACAAGGTTCGTACTTCGTCACGGCGCCCTACCCTAGTTAGCTATTTGAAATAGATATAATGGAATAGATATAAGGATCAACTCGCGGCGCCCCTCTACACTTTCCGCGGCGCCCCAGGGCGCCGCGGCGCACAGTTTGGGAACCCCTGCCCTATGGAGATAATAAATATAAATAATAATAATAAATAAATAAATATTAGGGGACAATCTTACACAAATCGAACTAGCCCCATAGTAAGCCCAATAAGGCTTGTGTTATGGATACTAGATGACGATATATTTAATAGATACAATACAAATACTTAAATACATAGAAAACATCCATGACTCAGGAACAAATATTCGTGCTCATCACACAAATAAATGCCCTTACCGGGATTCGAACCCAGGACCTCTTGCTTTGTAGCAGGGTCACTACCAACTAAGCTAAAGCGGTCGTCAAATGATGAATTTCGAAAAACCCCTTCTTATCCCTTACTTACGTTATACAACCACCCTAATTTAAAAAAATCAAGTTTTTAGCTTCAGTAGTTTCGGCTGTGCGTTGATGAGCCAGTAAGTCAGTCAGGACATCTTCTTTTATAGGTATATATAGATAGAAGATTGGCTCTAAAACTAGCTCTATAACGCGTCACGTAATTCAGGATCAGGAAAAGGAATTCAGGTCAATAAAAAGAAGGGAAGATAAAAATATAAAATTATTGGATAATCATGATTCCGCAATCGGTAGGACCATCGTTATATCATTTCATTAAATTTTGTTTCAAACAAAACCATGATCATGAAGAGTTAAATATCATAAAAATAACAGGGCTTTAGGTACTCGTGGTTGAAAATAATCGTCGACTTACGTTACGTTTTGGACGGTTTTTTTAATTTTAATTATTTATTTATAGGGTTTAATAGTACATTACACAACTAGGGTGGTAATACAAAGAAAGGCCGAGATTGCAGAAGTTTGCGGCCCGAGCTGCAAGCGAGGGACATAAATGTGCGATCGAGGGCTTTCTTTATTACCTCCCGTGTTGTGTACATCATTTTATGTCTACACTTGGCCAGAAAGCGGCTTTTTCCGAACGCGCAGCGTGCGGAAGCCTCTAGGTGTTACCATTTTTTGTAATCAGCATAGGAAATTTGAAACGTCCAAATTGATCAAAATCCGCGGCCTTGCCCATTGCATAAGAACGGACTCGTACTTAAACTTACGTTGTTGACTCTACAAATGCGTTTTGTCCTGCACTGAAATCTTGAACGACTAGGGCAAACTACATTTGTTGGCACTAAGAGTACCTAGGCACTTCACCAATACTAGGTAAATATAATAATAAATTTATTTCTTAAGTAGGTACCGAGATGAGAAAGCGTCACCAGTCATCTGCAGCAGATTTTTCATTCCTACCACCGTGGTGTCCGTATATATGAACCGGGCCGTTAATTCGACCTAACCGCATGCTCTGCAAAAAATAAGCAATTCTTGAGTTTGTATGTTTGTTTTAGGGCCAGGTTAGCACAAGGCAACACACATGATAACAGGCCTAGTAGACGGAGAGCTAGCGACCAAATTGGTCATGTAGCTTCAGCTGTATTGAAACTCCGTTAGCTACTTCCTTGAACAACCTTTTCCCATAATCTCCGTGCTGGCTATCGTTGGATTTCGTTCGAAAATGAGCTGAGGAGAAGGCAAAAGCGGACGTGGAGGGGATATCAGCCGGCGAACGCGTAGACGCACAGCTGAAGCAGCTGCTCGTTCAGAAACGTTCGGGTTTTCCCGTTCAACGGGTGCGAGAAGGACAGCGGCTACTCTCTGTGAAGGTGGATTTAGACCAAACGAACAAAGAACTAGAACCAGAGTAGAGCATTCATTCTTGATCTTTTAGTGTAAACAAAAGTTCGTTCTCAGCGTTTACACCACACGAATATCAGCGAGCAAGAATGCAACCCAAGAACTAGGATTCGAGAGCATATGCTCTAGAGATGTTTAGACCAGGCGAACGAGTGCCCGTTGCTCATTCGTCGGGTGTCTGTGGACTATGTGCACTATGTCTGACTCTGAGACTGATATTGTAATTACAAGTTTTTCATTTATCGTCCTGACTCAATTGACAACATTTCATTTTTTCAAGTGGGCTGTTTTATGTTATGTATTGAAAAAAAATCAAATTCTAAGGTATACGTGTTTTTTTATTTTCCCAGAAAAGCAATTTTTCATTCAAAAATATTAAGTGAAAAAATAGCGAATGTTTGAAAGGTCGTAAACGACATATGACGTCACGAGTACGGATTTTCCTTTGCCCCTTGCTTTAAAAAAAAATGGGTCGTGACGGTTGATTGATTTGAGGTTTACGTCATTGTCATATAATTGTCAACACAAATTTTCTTCAATAAAATTACAAGTAAAAACGAAAACATGGCATCAAAAGAAACTAAAAACTGTTTTATAAGAACCTGTAGTAATAACACAAGACTGACACGACAAAAAAAGTTTTTTTGTGTCCCTGCTGGGCAAAATGAGGCATGGTGTCGAGCGGCGGGGCTAGATCGTGTTCCTAAAAGGAAGTTATTCATCTGTGAAGATCATCTCGATGTAAGTACAACCGAATAATATACTTAACCTAGCCCACCTTTGTATTAGATTGGTAGTGGACTATTTACTGATAAAGTTTACTGTACGTACTCATGTGTTGTGATATTTAACTTAACTAGCTAATATAACCTTGTTTATATAGGACTTTCTTAAATAGTTATTGGCACTTGCACTTACAAATTCTTGCAGTGTGCATTGAAATCACCTTCACGGTGTTCAGGCTTATGCTTATTATACCTATTTGTCATTTCACAGTTGGAGAAAGACATGGAAAACTATAGATATTGGAAAGTCATGAATGTCAATGCAAAACTGAAACCTCTTCTTCCAGCATCACTCACAAGAAGACCGTTAAAAGAAGCAAACCAGGCAGCACCGTCAACCTCTCATGATGAACCTACACCATCTTCTGCATCCTGAGGTGTAATGTGCTGTCCTATTATGACAACCCAAAACATACTAGTTAAGGTAGCGACAAAAGACAAAACAACACATTGTAATTTGGAACCACAAACTTATATATTTGGAAAATAAATATACTCGCACTAAGCCTTACAGTTTTATTTCTTAGGATAATGTTATTAGTTTCATATACAGGTACAGGTATATATAAAGCAAAAACAGGGCTCAATGTAGGGCACACAATATGGGGTAGAAACTATCTACTTATACGGTACGAAGCGGCACTATACGAAGTTCGAGACGATAAGGCAGCTTTTGCACCTCGTATCCCAGCCAAATTATATTTATCGTCCGTTTGTATGAACTCTAACATCATGGCAGTATCAACCCATGGCAAGTTGGTACTAAATGCTTGCACAAATCCATCTGAGGTCTTCATTTTTATGAGGTTCAAAGTCCAAATACAAGTGCCAAATTTTCGTTTAAAGAAGCAGCGATATCCGTTTTTATTGCGATGTAAGCGTGAAAAGAAGCAGCAGTGTCCGTTATAAAAGCCAAGTCGTCAAGTATTTCAAGTGGAGCGAGAGTAATATCGTAAAATAAGAATAGTCGTTAACACCGAAATGTAAGAACTGAAAATGTCATTTGAAAACTTTTGACAGAGTGTGACAACCGGATACATGAAAAAAATGATAGATTTAGTTTTGTCTTTGGTCTATTGTCTATGTACGTACTATCTACGTCACATTTCCGGTTTACAGTTTTTCGCGATTATCTTGGAAATTAACGGGTAAAAAAATAAAATAACTGCCTCGTTACATACGGGAAGCATATTTGCCGAAATGGTTTTTGATTTAGCCCACTTCATATAATTTGAAATGTTGTCAATTGTGTTTTTATAATTTACAAAAGTCGGATCCCACAGACACCTGGCATTTTGGTAAGCTTCTATCATTAGAAGACATTTTTCTTGAGACCAATCTATAATTACAACGATATGTGAAGTCCCTCGAGCACTAGAACGCTTTGAAGAGACCGCTCCCCGAAGCGAGCAGGTCCGAACACGAGCGAACGAGCTCGGCGACTGTTCGTACGCTCGTCCGTCGTTTACATCAAGCGAGCGAGCATTCCACAAGCATTCTTAGAATCTTCGCAAAATAAGGAAGAACAACGAAAGAATGCTCTGTCTCTGTTTACACACAACGAATTTGGTAGAGTGGGGGTAGAATGAGCATTCGCTCGTTTGGTCTAAACCAGTGGTGTGCAAAGTACGGCCGCAAAATTATTATTATTTTGGTACTTTTAATTAACGCTGGCAACCCCTTCCCACCACCCGATCGATTAAAAAATTTTTTTGGGTGCACAGGGAGTACAGAGCAACTGTTTGAAAAAAAAAATAAAGTTGCTGAGCCCAAATTTTTTTTTTTCAGTTTTTTCCTCACCCCACTACACCCGCACCCACCACCCGCGGCCTGCCAGCATGGAGATTATGGGAAAAGATTGTTCAAGGAAGTAGCTAACGGAGTTTCAATACAGCTGAAGCTACATGACCAATTTGGTCGCTAGCTCTTAGACTTATAGGGTTTCCATCTCTAAATTTTGGCAACCAGGACAAAACGCGTAAAATCCTCACATTTTAGAGCTCAACACCCGGAACCGTCAAAAGTTTTTTTTTATTTAAGTAGTCAGTAGTCAGCTGTAAAAAATAGTGTCTGCCGGAACTGAAAAAAGAAGGGTGCAGGACGCACCGTCCCACACGCCACTCGCGGGCCGCGAGCCACTGCGAAAAACTTAAAATATACAAATCCAGACTACAAAATGAAACCCCTTACCGGACGCTTCCGGGACGCTCTCTATACTAGGATAAATCCGGGGTACCCGTACAAACGCAACGTAAGCATTTGACAAACGTGGCTGCCATCCGAACGGATGGCAGCCACGTTTGTCAAATGCTTACGTTGCGCTTCGTTACAGATGCGCATTGGCATAGGTACATATTGTGTCGCGCGCCGGATATGTCGGTGTCTTCTTGTGGTAGCTAAGTAGCTGTGCAGGGCGAGAAGAAAAACTTTATTCAACTTAGTTGTAGATCGTATGCAATTGTCTGAGGCGTTAGAAGATTAGATTACTATCATTACTCACCTCAAGCAGACTGACTTGATTCTTGTCTTCTGCGCTTGGCTGAACGATGGGACCATCTGTATTTTTGGTCAGGACGTTAGCTAAATTATACAACAACGAGCTTGCGGCGGACCAAGCATCCAAGCCGCCTGAAGTTTTCACTGAAACAATACAGAACCACACAGAACCTAGTAAGTAAGGTTTTACCTTTATTTCAATTGAATTTGTTTAAAATGTTATTACCATAGCATAATATGATGAAACACAACATAACTTGCATGTAACACATTTCGTTTAAAAAAGTACTACAAGTACCTTTCTCGTTAATTTCAACCCGCGCATATGCTTTGCGATGGCTTGTTCAAAAACAATAGTAATTCAACGACAAACGAAAACGTAATGTTGTAAAATTTAATTGTAATGAAGTAACAGTAAAAGGAAGTCATGCGATTATACCTACCGTTTATTTCCAACATGATACTCACATGATGCCAACATGATCAACTATGAAAAAACATTTGTGTAATTCACGAATGTTATTAATTTATTATAGACCAGCTATCAATCACAATTAGGACGACGATACTTAAGTGGTAAAATGAAGAATTATCCCAAAATGCTGCTATTTCAATCCGGAAGAAAATTCCACCTACTGGCCAGGAGAATATGTAAAATTGTGCAGGTATTTACCTACATGCTGTAGAGCCCTGGCCGTCTCTACAGAATATTTATGAATACAATTCAAATATCTGTCAGTCTAAAGGTGATGTTTTTATATAAAATATTCATAAATGTATGATAAAATATTAATTCAGTTCTCATTAGAGCGCCACCAAACTAACATCTTGTATTCTTCTGGAAAATATAAAACTCTAAATTTAAAAGTGAATTTTCTTCATATAATTCCTCTGAGTAAATGCCCTCTATATTATGGTGGAGGTGCGGGGTACCTGACCTGGCCGTCTCTACAGAAAAATTATAAATGTAATTCAAACATCTGTCAGTCTAACGTAACCACCATAGAAACATAATGTAATAGGCTACTTGATGACAGTTCAAAATTTCAAATCAGCTTCTTTTTATGAAGTGTCAAAACGCTCCGAAAGTAGGTATGCAGTTTAGTATGAAATACCATGGATGTATAAAATAGAAGGATACCGCGCGGTCTAAGACGCGGGTGAAGCCAAGCAATGGCCGCCGCGCTTTGTACGCACGCACGCACACATCAACCAGCATAATGGGCTGGTCGGCTGCCATTGGGCCGTCAACCCACACATGCTCACTTCGGCGGCCATTGCTTGGCTTCACCCGCGTCTTAGACCGCGCGGTATCCTTCTATTTTATACATCCATGTGAAATACTATCTTGTGACGTTATGCTCAACATGGTGCCTTATTTTTAGTTTTCGTCATTGTAAAATTGTTGATGGCACGAAAATAAGTTTGAATGATTTTATCCGGGCTGTTTTGGAAGCGTAATTTGCTGGTTAGAGTTAATGAATTTATTTTGATTGTTGACAAATACACTAATGTTCGAACAAAACTAATACTAAATTAACAAGTGATTTATCCCTTAAACCTCCTGTGAGTAGATTAGTCAAATCAACCAATAGCGTTGCTGTATCTAACCAATGTTGCTTGTTTAGACTTGTAAAATTGTAACTTGTAGCTTCGTGAAACGCGGCCCAGTTGGCAGCATCTTCCTTGTGCACGTTGTGACATCTCCCAAATTTGACACCTACCTAGGACAAAAAGTGTAAATCCTCGGATTTTGGAGCTCAAAACCCGGATACGTCCACAGCAACGCAGTTTTTTTTACCCCGTGGGGGGGGGGGGGGGGGGGACTACAAATGAAACCCCGCCCGGACTGTCCCCGGACGCTCTCTAAACTATGGCAAATCCAATCCGGGGAAACCCGGACGGTTGGCAGCCCTACCTATAAAGAAAGTCAACAACTCAGACTACATATTACCTCACAACCTGCCTGAACACCTGCGATCGAAATGAAAAGGAAAGTAAAATTTTAATATTTTAAAAGGAAAGCGTCATTTTGGCGGCCACTGCGCTAAACGAAGATGTCGCTTTCTGGCTCCGTCGAACAAAAAAACAGCATACAAACCTTGACCAGTAGGTAAATAAGAAAGCCTCAGATCACAAACATGTGATGTGGTGGAGACGTGATGTGATGTACTCGGTATCCAGTACGAATTATACTAAAATATACTTAATGCACTGCGTGCGTGTCTTACTTTTTACCAGGTTCCTAAGATTTTGTCCGTCAAAAATTTTGTTCCATAATGCTTTCTTCAGCCCTTCCATACCTCCAGCCCTGAGAGAAGGGGGAGCCAGATTTCGCAGAAAGTTCGCTACATTGCTACCCATTTCCATACTTCCATCTATATTAATCAACGGATTTGAAATTTCCTTGCCTTGTGATAGACCTGAAAAACCAGCAATTTCATTAAATTTTCTGTGACGCAAAGCTTTTTAATCAATTTCAGTTGTTTTTTAGAAATTCTTCTTTGTTTCTTTACAGTAAACCGAAAATTATTTGTACGAGCGTTTTTTTAAGTCCGGAACCAAAAACACTTACTTTAGTTCGTACTCAAAGGGTTCCAAAAGAACACTTAGGACACAGTATAATAGCAGTAATTAGGGTTCCGTACCACAATGGTAAAAAAGGAACCCTTATGGTGCGAGTCTGTCTGTCTGTCCGTCTGTCACAGCAAGATATCTCAGGATCTACTGATGCTATCGACTTGAAATTTGGAATAGTGTTAAAAGTCGCTAAGTTGAGCCTATTGGATAGAAAAAAAATCTTATACCTTTTTTACTTTTTTTTAAAGGGGTCCGAAATGGGATGTGGAAAAACAAAAGTAGAGCTTATATCGAGTGGGATATCAAATGAAAGGGCTTAATTTGTAGATTCCAAAGCCATTTTAATATTTTTTTTAATTTTAACTTTTTGATTTATGACCAAAAACGTTCAAAAAAATACCATTCTCCCCTATTATCTTCGAAGTACTGAACAGAAAAATCTGAAATAATTACCAATTATTAATATCATCCTAAATATTACAGGAAAAATATAACGGTTTTCCTAGATTGCATCGTTTTTTAGAAATTTTTAAAAATCGTAACACATACTTACCTATTTGCTCCTATTTCTTGAACTATTCACGTATCTACTTACGAGTTTGTACGGAACCCTCGGTGCGCGAGTCCGACTCGCTCTTTCCTACAAAAGGTACTTCGCGCGCTTGAATGTGTGCGCGCCGTGTACGAATGCACTACAAGCAAATATTTAAGAATGCGCAAGAATGCTCCAGTATGGATCGCACTCACACAGACGCGCGATCGTGCGTCTTAATTGAATCTTATAAGGGTTCAGTTTTTTCTTTTGAGGTACGGAACCCTAAAAATGGTGAAAATAACATATGTCAATAAATCTTACCGTGTAATATATAACATATCGTGCAAAATAACACATGGTACAGCATTATACGACCGCGGAACGTTATACTGTAACACTAAAACCACTTTCCCGCTCGTAAAGTTGATCGATTGCGAATAGGCGTGGTACCTAGATAAAATAATTCGCTACAGGCTACACCGGATGGAACTCACGTACAACATTATTGAGAGCCGTGGTATGCGTGAGACACGATACGGTAGATACGATACGACATAAGTACTAGTTCGACTTGAACTTTTCGTCCCTATCTTGTCACCGTATACCTATTATTGTATGACTTGATAGGCTAAAAACTAATTATGTTTAAACTTTGGAGCTTGTGGGTTTGCAAGAAGTAGGTACCTTAGAATTATGATGATCAGTGAGTCAGTCAGTGACAAAGCCAAGGAATTTTGACGTGCAATAGTTCTTAAAGTAGGTACATGATCAAATTGAATGTCATTGAGAATAATCACTATCACTACATAGTATATAACAAAGTCGCTTTCTCTGTCCCTATGTCCCTATGTATACTTAAATCTTTAAAACTACGCAACGGATTTTGATGCGGTTTTTAGGGTTCCGTACCAAAATGGTAAAAAAGGAACCCTTATGGTGCGACTCTGTCTGTCTGTCTGTCTGTCTGTCTGTCTGTCTGTCTGTCCGTCTGTCACAGCAAGATATCTCAGGATCTACTGATGCTATCGACTTGAAATTTGGAATAGTGTTAAGAACCGCTAACCCGAGCTTATGGGATGTAAAAAAAGTCTTGTAACTTTTTTACTTTTTTTTTAAAGGGGTCCGTAATGAGACTTTGAAAATTGAAATTAGGGCTATTATATCGAGTGGGGTATCAAATGAAAGGGCTTGATTTGTAGATTAAAACACTATTTTTGTATTTTTTTTTAAATAAGTAGTGTTTGATTTATGGCGAAATACGTTAAAAAAAATACCATTCCCCCCCTATTATCTTCGAAGTTACTAAACAGAAAAATCTGTAATAATTACCAACTATTAATGTCGTCCTATATATTACATATTGGAGTTTTTTGCGACCTATCGAAGGCATTTGATTGCGTTAGTCATGAGAATTTAAGAAGAAAGCTTAGTCACTATGGAATAAAGAACGGAGCCCTTAGCCTTGTCTCATCTTATCTTTCGGGCAGAACGCAGCGAGTCGTCATTAACGGGACTGAATCGGCCGGCTCAACAGTTTCTGTTGGAGTACCTCAAGGTTCAATTCTGGGCCCATTCCTGTTTCTGGTATACATTAATGATTTACCTAATCTTGTGCAAGGTCAACATGATATAGTGTTATTTGCAGACGATACTTCTCTTCTCTTCAAGGTGGACAGAAAACAGGATGACTACGATGTCATTAGCGATGCTCTGTCCACTATTGTGGATTGGTTTACTGCAAATAACCTGCTCCTCAATGCCAAGAAAACCAAGTGTATCAGATTCACATTACCCAACGTGAAACAGAACAACAGTGCTAAAGTAAAACTAAAGGGCGAGGAACTAGAATTTGAAGACAGAACAGTATTTCTAGGTGTCACTTTAGACTCAAAACTGCAATGGAACGCTCATATAAGCACTCTTGCGGGTAAACTTAGCTCCGCTGCCTATGCAGTAAGGCGAATAAGACAGTTAACCAACGTCGAGACGGCCAGGCTTGTGTACTACAGCTATTTCCATAGTGTTATGTCCTATGGTATTCTATTGTGGGGAAGAGCGGCAGACATACAAACCATCTTTGTGTTGCAAAAAAGAGCCGTACGATCTATTTATGAAATAGGAGCTCGTGTGTCACTGAGAGAAAAATTCAAGGAGATAAATATTCTTACCGTAGCATCTCAATACATCCTCGAGAACATTATGTATGTAAGAAAAAATCTCCATGAATTCAAGCTCAATAGTGACGTTCACAACTTCAACACAAGAAGTAAAAATAAACTGGTTGTGCAAGCCCATCGTCTCCGTAAAGTTAGTACGTCGTTCGTGGGGAACTGTATACGCTTTTATAATAAAATACCCTCCGGTGTAGTGGATTTACCGCCCAGCAAATTTAAATCGCATGTAAAGCGGCACTTGCTGAGCAAGGCGTATTACACCGTCAGTGACTTTCTAGATGACAAGAACGCCTTTAAGTGAGTAGGTAGTTAAATTTTGTAGCAAATATTCATTTTCACACTGCTAAATCTTAATAGCCCCATCCTCCATGTAACATGAGAGCACATTTTGTCGTTTCTCACCGGACAAATTATTTTAGTTTCAATGTCCGGCAGCTTGAGCATGTCATGCTCGCTTAAGGGGCTTTGCTTACGGTGGCGTCGTTGATCGGGTCGCAACCTTCCCTAAAATATGGTTGAGGGAGGCGATGGCTGAGATACGCGTCATGCTCGTGAACGGGTGCCGTTTGTGGGGTCCGGTCTGTTCACGCTTGCATGGGCTATGTTGAATGTGTTAGATAATTATATACTAGTGTTTAATAGAACTGACGTGAGAGACTACATCTTGTTCTCAATTGAAGTTAACGTTTTATCTTATAGCTTGAACGCATAGAGTCCGTTTTTGTAAATAATTCACATTAAACCTTAGAGACCATATACATCTCTGAGGAATGTAGATTATATTATATTAAAAAATCTGTTTTGTACTTGCAAATGTCTTGACGCTTAGAGACGACATACATCTCTAAGAAAAATTGTTTTAATTTTAGTTTTTAAGTTTTGTGAGTCACAGATTTTTTTTTTTTTTTTTTTACATTTCTGTACGTTCGTTTTGTGTAAACCATGTAAATGTAATGATAGTTCTATAGTCTATTTCTCGTTTCCCATTTTGTATTTTGACGTTTGGAGATCCTTTACACCTCCAAAACATGTTTTGACAACGGAGGCCCCTTACATCTCCATTAATTTTAGTATATGCCTTTTTATTTTCTATTTTTCTTAGTAATTTATCTTGTTTTGACGCCTAGAGACCCTTTACATCTCTTAAATTGTAGTTTTATGTTTATTGAAATGTATTTAGTTAAGTAGTTGTTTGTGATATGCAATGTAATATTGTCACAATTATTGTAATGTGTTTAAAAGAGAAACTGGTGAGTTTCTTCCGGCGCTTCTTCTCACCAGAATGTCATCTGCCGAAGCGCCAAAAGAATCAGACATGTGAAAGAGCCCTTGAGGCCTACTTGCAGAAATAAATTATTTCATTTCATTTCATTTCATTTCATTTCATTTCATTTCATTACAGGAAAAATAAAACGGTTTTCCTAACTTGCACCGTTTTTGAGAAATTTGCAAAAATCTTATCACATATTTATTTGCTCCTACTAAACTAATCGCCATATAGTTTTTGTTGAATTATTCATGTATCTACTTATGAGTTTGTACGGAACCCTCGGTGCGCGAGTCCGACTCGCACTTGGCAGGTTTTATTTTAAATAGATAGAGTGATTGAAGATGAAGGTTTATATGTATAATAGAGAAACACCGTGCGAAGCCGGGGCGGGTCGCTAGTTATATCTAAGTCATATTATGCCCTATATACCCCTGAAAATGCAGGGTTCTAGCTTTAGCCGGTACAAAATTCTAGGAGGTTGAAAACGGCCTGAATGTCTTCGAGAAAAAGATGGTATGGCCGTGCCTTTGTTTTGCTATACTTAGCGGGGGCACTGCTGTGCCCCCAGATTTCAACGTGAGGTGCACGTCTTAAGAAGTCAGAGAAGTCACAGCATTAGGTTAGCTGTGTACATGTAAGTGCTACTGATGCGATAAACTGCGTTTGGGACATAAAAGTAACGAATACAGATACCTATAGCTTGGCAACTTCGTTGGTGACACTCCCATTGCTGTGTGTGCTTTTGGTTATGTGCGAAGTTGCCAAGCTATAGCTGCAGAGTAATACAGTTATATTATAGGTTAAAAGCATTGACTTTTGAATAGGGTTTGCAATTCGAATATTCGAATATTCGCCGGAAATAATATTCGAATATTAAGGTATTAATTATTCGAATAAAACGAATATTTCGAATACTAAAAATGATGGATGAATTCATTAATTTTTCTTTAAAAATCGCCTGGGTTCATTATTCTTTACGTAAAGATTAAGCCCACCTGATTAGTTAGACAATAAAACAATATTTTCGTGAAGTATTAAGTTCAATCTCGAACCGTTAGCAGTTCGTTTCGTAGAATTCTAAAAAGGCCTCAGGGAAAACCTTGACTTTGTCTAATCCGTAATTCAATATTTCAAAAGCTACTAAACAAACCAGGGTTCTGTACCGGTATAACAAACGCAGTTGCCCCTGGTATCCATGGAGCAGGCTCACGGCCCAGCACTAGGAACATAGAAAGGCGCAAAAAGTGCAGTCTTAGCTCAAGCGATTATTAAAATTGCATTTTAACACGGAGGTGTCCACTGCTGAATATAAACATCGCCTAAAAACTTTAACAATCAAATGGACGACGTTTATTGCCCCCATCAACTGCTGGTGATCCTAACCTGGACGTCATCTTGCGAGCAAGCTGCGTTTTCCAGTTCATGATCTTCATTCGAGAACCTTTAGGTCCCATCGCGCATCGGTTTATCGAGTAATCTAGCTTTAAAAACCGGTCGCTTATGCCAAAGTCCATTGTCACTTCAACTTTTTAATTCTGACCGCTTTATCGCTCACCTTAGTTCTTCTACAGATTTCTGATTTGACTACTTAAAAGGACTCCGATCAAGATTATAGTTCTCTCCATAGCAGCGTCATACAGATTTTGTAGTATGCGTTAAGTGTTCGCGTCTTTCCTGTGGACATCACATAATTAAGGGCTTTAAAAGCCTAATTTTCTAGTTGGACCCCTGTAGGTAAATAACCATACTCTTCTACTTGTAGGCCTATATGATAAAAACATAGTAATGTGTATTCGGGCCGTTAACTATCATTGTTTTGTCCATAGGAAAGATGTTTTTTCGAAATCTTTATGACCCAGCACGTTGATCGACTCTAAGGCAGTTAATTATGCTCATAGTGAGAGACTACGTTTCTACTTCGTATATCGTCACTGGCTACAGACCAGTGGCGTGGCGTTAAATATATACTTCGTAAAGCCGGAGCAGATTTGGACTACTTTTAAAGTAATCCAAATCTGCTACTCATACTCCGGTCATATGCTTCAAAATAGGCAAGCCGGCTTGAATCGGATTCTATGGACGCCACGCCACTGCTACATACACTGAACAAAGATCTGTCACACAACGCAAAGATCATTTTCAGTTTTCTAAACACGCAGCGTCTCATTTTCATGGCGTCATCTGAAATTCCAGAATATCTCAAGACCACTGTTTGACTAGTAAGTAAGTATACCGAGTAGAAGAGTGGTTTTTCGCTATGTGGGCCTTATGAATAGAATGTAACATGTAATGGAAATAGCTATCCTCTCTCTCTGAACTCTGTTTATTCATCGTAGATAACTTGCTAGTTTATTATGATACTATTTACGTGATTTCAAATGCTCGAAATAAGTTTTTTGGTTAATATTCGAAAATATTCGAATTATTCGATCGAATATTCGAATATCGGAAATCTAAGTATTCGTATTATTCGAATAATAAAATTCGACGAATATTGCAAACCCTACTTTTGAAATCATTGGTTTGGGATTCAGTTAGTTCCTCTTCGCGCCACGAGATGGCGCTTTTATGAGGCCCGGTTTAGCCTAGTGGTTAGTGACTCTGCCTACGAAGCTGAGGGTCCTGGGTTCGGATCCCGGTAAGAGCAAATATTGTGTGATGATATTTGTTTCTTGGGTGTTTTCTATGTAGTATCCATAACACAAGCCTTATTGTTATTGAGCTTATTATGGGACTACCTACATAGTTCGATTTGTGTAAGGTTATGTCCCCTAATATTTATTTATATGTTCTTGTTTTAATAAAACATAAGACATGTTTAAACTACTGTTTAGAGTTCCTAACCAAGCATAGCAACGGAAATTAATTGGGTAGGTAAAGTTTTTGAAAGGTATGAAGTTTATATATTTTTCCGATAGTTCCCTACGTAATGACCAAGAAAATACCGCTATTGCATTTGTATACCCTGTATTTTTTCCAAAATATTGTTTTCAATTCTCGATTTAATATTTCAAACAAAAGGGACGCCAGGCTGACAAAATTAGTGCCTAAATTCGTAAAAAATACGCCTTCTTCTTTGATAGCGATATGAGATAGCGTCACCAGTCATCTTCAGCAGACTTTTCTTTCCTACCACTGTGTTGTCCGTATATATGAACCGGTCCGTTAATTCGACCTAATCGCATGCTCTGCAAAAATGAAGTAATTATTTAGTACATAATATATCCAGGGTGGTAAACAGGGCACAGCTTAAAATAAGCGTAAAATCTCCGTATTTTGGAGCTCAGTACCCAGCAGACACATCAACAGGTTTTTTTTTTAATTTAGTCAGTGTAATAAAAAAATACTGTCTGCCGGAAGGGATCATCCACAAAGTATAGTACGTCACACGATTTTTAAACCTTTTAGAAACCGCCCACCCCTCCCCCATGTCACACTCTTTCCTAACATATTTCATCTTTTTAATATAGGCTGTCACATTTGGTTAAACCCCCCCCCCCATGGGTATGACGTACTATATGGATGACCCCAAACTGAGACGAGAGGAGTGGGGCACCGTCCCACACGCCTCTTGTGGGCCGCGAGTAAGTTGTCACTGCGATCAAAAACTAGAAAAATTCAAACCCGGACCACAAATGAAACCTCACACTGACGCCTCCCAGACGCTCTCTAAACTAAGACAACCTGGTGACACACGGACAGATGACAGCCGCGTTTGTCACTGGCTGTTAATAACATCTTACATTACGCTTTGTTAGAGATGCGCATTAGCTGTCACATACCTACTATGTCGCGCGCCAGATAAGTTGCTGTCTTGTGCTAGCTGCGCAGGGCGAGAATGACGAACTTTATTCATCACAACAATATTAGTTATGTAGTTGCAGAGCGTCTGTACCTATTTGTCTGAGGCGTCGAAGATTACTATCACTACCCACCTCGAGCAGACTGACTTGGTTTTTGTCATCTACGCTTGGCTGCACTTCATTTTTTATAATTTTATTATTGTCCCAAACGTTTACATTAACATTAAGGGCGTTTCTTTCAGAGTCTTGGGTCAGGGCGCCAAGCAAATAATACAACAATGAGCTTACGATGGACCAAACGTCCAAGCCGTTTGAAGTTTTCACTGAAACAATAAGTAGGTATAGAACTTAGTAAGGATACCTTAATTTCAATTCCAATGGATTTGTCTAAAATTTTATTATTATAGCAATTGTGCTACACACATATTAATGTTGAAGCACAATAAATTACAAGTACCTTTCTCGTTAATTTCAACCCGCGCATATGCTTTGTGATTGCTTGTTCAAAAACAATAATTCAACGACAAACGAAAATGTAATGTTGTAAAATTTAATTATAATGAAGTAACAGTAAAAGGCAGTCATGCGATATACCTACCGTTTATTTCCAAAATGATCGAGTAAGAAAAAACGGGGGTGTAATTCATCGTATGTTATTATATTATAAACCTACCTATCAACAACGATAACCGCCCTCCAGCCGCGATGGCAACTGAGTTTGGTAACCAGTTGCTGAAAAGTATTGAATATTCTTGTTAGACAACCAGTTGTCAAAGACGAATGACTGTTCTTGTTACATAACTGTTATCTTTCCCCTTGTAGTTTCGCAACCGGTTGCCGAAAAAAAAATCTTGTTAGGTACTCAACCAAAGTTGCTAAAGGATTAAACACATATCTAACCTTTGGGCTAGATGATTTTTATTAAAAACCTGCTTACCATAGTCTTTAAAATATGTAATTGGGATAAAGGTCGGAACATGATTTCTAAAAATTAAAAAAAAACATACGGAATCTCCATGGAACCTCAAAAACTAAGCTGCATTTATATCTCGGGATAACTGCTAATTTTGTAAATACTTTCCAACTACGGTTACGTCGGCGGCCGGGGTAAACATGACAATTACTTGATCGAAACCAGTTACGTACAAGTACAATAAAAGCCTCTATCGAAACCAGTTTTGAAGCCCCGGTTTCGTAGGCGGCCGAAGGGGGGTACTGTGTGTATGTAGTTATAGCGAAACTTTCGCTGTCATATATTTATTCCACGGTAGTAAAAAACCTTCCGCAGTAATGACATAAGTATTTTTTAACAACATTATGATTCCTAGTTATGAAACGAGAATGATAATTCCTATGAAAAAAAAAATATATAAAAATATAAATAAATAAATATTAGGGGACAATCTTACACAAATCGAACTAGCCCCATAGTAAGCTCAATAAGGCTTGTGTTATGGATACTAGAACGACAGTATTAAGTAACTATACTTGAAAAATTCCTAGTTCGCAACTATAGTTGTGTAGCAAGAATAGGCATTCGTCTTTGGCAACTGGTTGTCTAACAAGAATATTCAATACTTTTCAGCAACTGGTTACCAAAGTCAGTTGCCATCGCGGCCGGAGGGGATAAGCGGTAAAATAAAGAACTGGAAGAATGGTGGTGTTTCCATCCGGAATAAAATTCCACTTCATAGCCAAGGGAAAACGTAAAATGTGTAGGTAGGTTAACCTACACATACACCACTGGCAGTGATAGGGAATCCAGGAACTGTATGTAGTGTAGTGTACTGTAGCAGCACTAAATCGACAAAAGAGACACTATGCGGACAGTAAAGGAAACTTATCAGGCCTGAAAAAGATACTGGTTATAATGTCAATGTCAAGTATAAGTACTAAGTCGTGGCCACACTAACGTTAATCGTCCAGTCCTACGATTATTGGCATTCACGGCCTGTGCTGACGTAAAATTACTGTTGGTGCAGATAACTTTTCCTGTAGGTCCGAATTAAACTAAGAGTGCCCAGGGCCGTATTTGGGGGAGCTACTGCCCCGGGCCTTCACAACACTTCCCTAATAAGTAGGGGCCTCCACTAGTCCGTTAGGGGCCGCCCCTCTTTCGTTGCCCCAGGGCCTTCACACCTCCAAATCCGGCCCTGAGCGTGCCGACTTACTTTTTATCAGGTTTCTTAGACTTTCTCCGTCAAAAATTTTGTTCCATAATGCATTCTTCACTCCTTCCATACCTCCAGCCCTGAGAGAAGGGGGAGCCAGATTTTGCAGAAAGTTCGCAACATTGCTACCCATTTCTATATCTACATTAATCAACGGATTTGAATTTTCTTTTCCTTGTGATATACCTAGAGCTGAAAACATTAGATTTTTTGTGATACAAAGCGTTTTAATCAATTTCATTTGTTATTTAGAATTCTTTGCAGTGATCCGAGCATTTTTTAAGTGTTTTTGGTTCTGTCCGTAGTCAAAGTGTGCCAAAAGGACACTATTCCTAAGCCGTCTGTCTGTTCATCCGTTCGCTTGATGAATTCGTCAGTCATAATAAGCACTGAGTGCGTTCGCTGGGGTTGAACCAGGTCGCTGGCCGGACCACCATGAGTGGATCGGACTAGGTGGGGAGTGACGCATATCATATGCCGGCGGGGGCAGCTGCTGAACGCAGGGGCGAAAAATAAAAAAGTAGACCTTTTTTACTTGAGCAGCCCCGGATACCCGACTGGCTTAAACCGCCACTGGATCGCGGCTTTCCATCACTGTCATCAGCCTTCTTGCTTAAGCCGGTTCAAATTGCTTAGTTCTTCTCATACAAGCGAGTTAAGAATTGACTTTAAGAGCATTTTGGTTGGATTATTTCATTTCACTTGATACGTTTTATCCGCGCAAAACAACATGAGAAGTCAGAAAACGTTCAAGCGGTTTACGGTCAGTGCCATGAATTGCCATCTTGGAAAGTAAAGCTTTAAATTACCAGATATATATATATATATATATATATATTTTGGCTTTTTGAGAACAAAATATATCAAGCTATAAAATAAAACACATTTAAAAAACCGGTCAAGTGCGAGTCCGACTCGCGCACCGAGGGTTTCGTACAAACTCGTAAGTAGATAATTATGTGAATAGTTCACGAAAAACTGTAGTTATGGCGGTTAGTTTAGTAGGAGCAAATAAAATCTGTGTTACGATTTTTGCAAATTTCTAAAAAAACGGTGCAAGTTAGGAGAACCGTTATATTTTTCCTGTAATATTTAGGGTGATATCAATAATTGGTAATTATTACAGATTTTTCTGTTCAGTAACCTCGAAAATAATATAATATGGGGAACTGGTATTTTTTTGAACTTTTTCCGTCCTGAATCAAAAAGTACATAATTAAGAAAAAAATTAAGATGGTTTTGGAATCTACAAATTAAGTACCTATTATCATTTGATATTTGAACTTAAAATTTTCAACCTCCCATTACGGCCCCTTTTAAAAAAAAGTAAATAGGTAGGTTAGGTATAAGGTTTTTTTTGTATCTAGTAGACTCTAACTGTGAGAAACGGACAGACCGACGAACAGACAGACAGATTTAAGAGTTCCTTTTGTACCATTTTGGTACGGAACCCTAAAAATCGATGTCGTTAAAATGATTTTTAACCAAGTGACTCGATTCACCTTAAGCCAAGCACAAGTTCAACCTTAGAGGATGGACCTAACAGAATCTTGGCTAATGCTTAATCCTTTTCTATTCGATATATGTAGTGGGTGGGATAGTGACAAGTGAGGTACTCAGGTACCTACATATTTGGACCAATAGTCACAGAATGTGTTAAACCGGGATTTAAAGTTCCTAAAATGAATGGTTATAATAACATGTTTTGAGAAATCTTACCGTGTAATACATAACATATCGTGTAAAATAACACTTGGCACAGCATTATACCTAACTACGACCGCGGACCGTTTGTAACACTAAAACCACTTTCCTGCTCGTAAAATTGGATCGATTGCGATAGGCGTAGTAAATAAAATAATTCGCTGCAGGCTACGCCGGATGGAACTCTCATAGACGTAGGTACAACTTTATTGAGAGCCGTGGCTGGTGCACTTCACTCGATTTTGGCCTCCCGCGCGGTAGGCGTAGCCGATCCGGTCACCGGCAACCAAAACATCACAGTTTCACAATATAATTATCGTAACAGTACTACGCAAACGCCGTTGATGCCGGCCGAATGCCGCTAGCGAAAACTATGCGAGAACGTATTGTACTGTGCGAAGTTTCCGTGCTGTGGCTGTGGCGGTGGAAATTCCCACGCTCGCGTCAAAACAATAGGCTTCGACACGAGCGTGGGAATTCTTGTTTTTTGTATGGAAACGCGCGACACTGAAATATCTGTTTATATTCTCTAATCTGTGGCCGTGGTATGCGTGATACACGAGTGCAAGGTATCTACGACTTAATTCGACTAGGTACCTTGTCCTTTTCTCGCACCACACGTTACCCGGCTCTTAATTAGAGTATACCTACGCAGTGGCAGATGTGCAGTCTTGACCACCCTAAGCCCTAGGCTACGTAGTAAATTAAATACCAGCCGCCCCTTTCACAGCACCCAGTGGATTTTTAGGGTTCCGTACCAAAATGGTAAAAAAGGAACCCTTATGGTGCGACTCTGTCTGTCTGTCTGTCTGTCCGTCTGTCACAGCAAGATATCTCAGGATCTACTGATGCTATCGACTTGAAATTTGGAATAGTGTTAAAAACTGCTAACCCGAGCTTATAGGATGTAAAAAAAATCTTGTAACTTTTTTACTTTTTTTTTAAAGGGGTCCGTAATGAGACTTTGCAAATTGAAAGTAGGGCTATTATATTGAGTGAGGTATCCAATGAAAGGGCTTAATTTGTAGATTAAAACAGTATTTTTGTATTTTTTTTTAAATAAGTAGATTTTGATTTATGGCGAAAAACGTTAAAAAAAATACCGTTCCCCCCCCATTATCTTCGAAGTTACTGAACAGAAAAATCTGTTATAATTACCAATTATTAATGTCATCCTATATATTACAGGAAAAATATAACGGTTTTCCTAACTTGCACTGTTTTTTAGAAATTTGCAAAAATCTTAACACATACTTATTTGCTCCTACTAAACTAATCGCCATATAGTTTTTCTTGAACTATTCATGTATCTACTTATGAGTTTGTACGGAACCCTCGGTGCGCGAGTCCGACTCGCACTTGGCCGGTTTTTTGTTACGAATGTTACGATTGACCGCCCCTAATATCTGGCCGCCCTAGGCCCGGGCCTACTAGGCCTTAGGGCAAATCCGCCACTGGATATCCCTAATTGCCTATAGAGGTTAATTATTCGCAGTGTTTAGGTTATATAGGCACTTAACATAAGAATATCTACAATCCTTATATATCACCTTTATGTATACGTGATGTACATGTACCTACCGTTGTCTTAGCCATAGCCTCTAGCCACCCACCGTACATGCAAAATTGACAATGAAATTTGAACCTACTTGACATGGAATTGAGATGAATTTAATATTTTTTAGTTTGAAAAGAAACAAAGCAAATTGAACTTTATTCCTTTTAATAAGGATTTAAATTACATTGAAGTATATATGTCCTTTTTGTAGGCCTTTGGGCGGCAGGAGGATAGTAGAAAAATTGGGTAGATAAATGTTTTCGAAGATGTTTTTTTATTTTTTATTTTTTTTATTTTTTATTTAGCGTATAAAATAATAACTTATTAAATACGTATACAATTACAATCTAGCCTAAGTACAGACTAATGAGTAATATAAATTTGACCTAGTTTTATAAATTTATGATATAAGATTGTGTCCATCGGCACTTTTCTTATTTTCTCTATTTAAGGGGAAGGCACTTTGTTCATGTGTCTATAGTTAATACTTTCACAGCACTTTTTATTTATCACTTTACACTAACTCAAAAGGTTTCGTTCTCTTGAGCCGTCGCACGATGTCCGTGTGATCGAGGAGCTGGATTGCCTCGACGTTCACATGATGAAGCAGCCTTTTTTCGTGGGCTTCGGCGTATTTTTAACCGACTTCCAAAAGAAGGACGGTTCTCAATTCGTCTGTATGTTTATTTTATTTTTTTTTTTTTTTTTGTGTGTTTGTTCACCGATTACTTGAAGACGGCTGGACCGATTTGGAAAATTCCTTTTTTGTTTGAAAGGGTAGACTTTCGAGGTGGTCCCATTGCAACCAAGTCAGGATCTGATGGTGGAATCTTGGAGAAATCGAGGGAACTCTTCAAATATTATAGGCACACATATAGCGATTTCGGTATTTTTCGTAATTTCTCGTCCATCTCTTATTAGCAACAAGTTTTTAGTGTTAACCGACTTCAAAACAAGGAGTAAATTTGTATCTAGGTTTCTTCCCCGATTACTTGAAGACGGCTGAACCTATTTGGAAAATTCTTTTTTTGTTTAAAAGGGTATACCTCCGAGGTGGACCCATTGCAACCAAATCAGGATCTGATGATGGGATCTTGGAGAAATCGAGGGAACTCCTCAAATATCATAGGCATACATATGCGATTTCGGTATTTTTCTTACTTTCTCGTGCATTTCTTATTAGAAATAAGTGCCGTCTTAACCGACTTCAAAACAAAGAGCAATTTTTATGTAGGCTTGTTCCTCGGTTACTTGAAAACGTCTAGACCGATTTGGATTTTTTCTTTTAACTAAATAGACTTAAGTCTATTTGGTTAAAATAATATTTTTCCAGCGCCACTAAAAAATTAAAAATAAAGTAAATTTTTAAAACAAAAAATAAAAACCGACTTCCAAAAACCTAAACTGAAAACCAAAAAATAATATGTTAATTACCCCAAAGAAATAGATAATCAACGATTCATATATACATATACAGATATTTATACTTTTTAACCTGTTATTTTTGAAGTCGGTGCCAGCTAAGGAGCTCAACACAGCCAGGTTTACGTGGCAGGCACCAACTTCAAAAATAACAGGTTAAAAAGTATAAATATCTGTATATGTATATATGAATCGTTGATTATCTATTTCTTTGGGGTAATTAACATATTATTTTTTGGTTTTCAGTTTAGGTTTTTGGAAGTCGGTTTTTATTTTTTGTTTTAAAAATTTACTTTATTTTACAACTTTATCGACGAACTGTATGTTGAGGTCCCGGTGTAGATCGTCATTTCTTATATACCAGGGTGCGTTCACAATGACCCTAAGTACTTTATTTTGAAATCTTTGTATAATGTGCATGTTGGTTTGTTTGGTACAGCCCCACAGCTGTATTCCATAAGTCCATACTGGCATAAGGACTTGTTTATAGAGAAGTAGTTTGTTGTGTACTGACAGTGAGGAGTGTCGTCCCAGTAGCCAGTACATCTTGTTGAACCGTATTTCAAGTTCTTCTCTTTAACGTGAGCTTTCCAGCGAAGCTTCGCGTCAAGTGTCATACCTAAGTACTTGGCTGTATTTTCGTATGGTATGCGTTGTTGGTTTATATAAACTGGGCAGTACTGATCTTGTTTATTTGTAAAGTTGACATGAATGGATTTAGACTCATTTAACTTAATTCGCCATTTCTTTGTCCAGTTATGAACTTTGTTGACAGCTACTTGAACCTTTTCCGCTGCTTCTGCATGGGTACTTCCAACCGCCATTATAGCGGTGTCGTCGGCAAAGGTCGCAATAGTGTTGTTATCTAGTTCTGGAATATCACTTGTGTACAGCAGGTACAGGACCGGGCCTAGTACGCTGCCCTGTGGTACTCCAGCTTTTATTTCTTTGATTTCTGAGTAGGCATTTTCTTGCCTTATTCGGAAGGCTCTACCTGTTATGTAGGAATGCAGTATGTCTGTAATCGACTTGGGTAACAATCTTTTTAATTTAATTATGAGGCCTTCATGCCAGACTTTATCAAAAGCCTGCGCTACATCTAAGAAAACCGTAGAGCAGACTTTCTTGTTTTCAAGGGTATTTTCAACTATATTTGTGATTCTGTGTACTTGGTCTATTGTCGAATGACTTTCTCTAAAGCCAAACTGATGTTCTGGGATAAGTTTTTTATCTTCTATAATAGGTTTTAGTCTTTTGAGTAAGAGTTTTTCAAACAGTTTTGACATGACAGGTAGCAGAGAAATTGGCCTATACGACGTGGTGTCGGAAGGTGGCTTTCCAGGCTTAGGTATCATTATTACCTCAGCGACTTTCCATGAATCTGGTACATACTTTAGCCTTAACGCAGCATTAATAAGGGTTGTCAGCTTAACTATAGCTTTCCTTGGAAGATTGTGTAGTATTTCTCCTGATATAAGATCAAAACCTGGACATTTCCTAGGATTGATATGTTGTTTTATTTCTCGTTGAACTTCTCTAGGTGATACCAGTTTCAGTTCGAATTGATCTTCACATACGAGTAAGTCGTCAATTGGTTCGACATTTGGTTGGGAATCGTTTGGTCTAAATATACCCTCTAGGTATTCAGCAAATTGTCTTGCTTTTTGTTCATTAGTAACTGCCCAGCTTCCGGTTCCAAGTCGAATTGGCGGAATATGATTCATGGGACGTTTTAAGTTCTTAGTTGCTTTCCAAAGTGAGTAATCAGTGCTACGCTCACTGGTTAGCTTTTGGAGATATGTACTTGTACAAGAATCGGTGTGGCTTTGGATTCGCCTCCGTAGTTGTTTAGTGAGATTATTTAACACGTTTTTGTCTTGTGGAGACCTAGACTGGTGCCATATTTTTCTCTGTTTTCTTTTTTCCGCTATTAGTTGCCGAATTTCCCTGGGGTATGCGTTCTTGGTATCCCTTTTTATAATTTCTGGCGTGTTTTTCCATGCCGTTTGTTGTATTAGCGTTACAAAGTTCTCTAAGTCCAAGTTTAACTCATCTTGGGTTTTTAATGATACTTTGAGGTTTATACTTCTATCTAATTCTAGTTTAAAGCTCTCCCAGTCCGTTCGTTTGTTAACAAGGCTAGGGCTAGTTTCCTTATTTAGTACATTTTTATGTATTTTTAAGTATATAGCGGAGTGATCTGAGTTCATATCATAACTTTGCTCAGTTTCTAAATAGTTACGAGATATATTTTTGTATACAAAGAAGTCTATTAGGTCTGGGATTTTTAATGGGTCAGTTGGCCAATATGTAGGAGATCTTGTTGATGCAACGTCACATTTAAATTCTGTAATGGCATTCATGAGTTCTCTTCCTTTTGTATTCGTGAGTCTGGAGCCCCAGTGCGTATTTTTTGCATTGAAGTCGCCTCCTAATACAAATCTTTCACCGAGTCGCTGCAGAAGGCTTATATACGTGTATTTTTCTATAGTGTATCGAGGTGGACAATATATAGCTGCCACCGTGAGTGGGTATTTTTCGGTTTGGATTTGGATTGCTATGCATTGGGCCTCCGGTAGTTCGTGTTTGATTTGTTCATCATGTTGTATTTTTGATTTAACAATCACAGCACTGCCGCCTCTTCCTTTGTTTGCTGGGTGTAGTGCGTGATAAATGTTATAGCCTTTAAATGAAATGTATGATTGTCTTGTAAAGTGTGTCTCTGATACAAGGCACACATCAATATTCTCTATGTCTAGGATTACTTGAAGTTCATTCTGGTGTTTCAGTAGTCCATTACAATTCCATGCCATAATTTTTAGGGACTTATGCATGGTTATTTCTTCTGTATATTATGTATAGCTGTTTTAGTGCTATTTTCAATTCTTTTCAGGCGTTCGTCAAATGACGCCATGAACTTTAAAATTTCATTGAGTTTGTTTTCCTCAGTATTAGTTTGCTCTTGACGCTTTATGCTTGAAGCACTTTTGGCTGCAGTCTGAGCATAAGTGACGTTTTTATTTACAGCTGACACGACTTTTGAGCTGGGTTTTTGCTGAATGGCGGTTGGCGTATTTTTCTTGACCTCTGGTTGTTTCTTGGCGGTCTTGTTTCTCAGTTTCTGCATTTCCTTGGCTATCAAACAGCCTCTGTAGTTGGCCGGATGCGCTTCTCCGCAATGCACACATTTTGGCTTGTCTTCTACTCGTTTCTTACAGTCTATAGTAAGGTGTTTTCCCGTACATTTAACACACCGCGGTTCTTTAGCGCAGTATTTATGCGTATGTCCATAAGCTTGACAGCGTTTACATTGGGGGATTAGTTTTGATGACTTCAGCGGTTGAATGTCTACCACACATCCTAATATACATTTCAGCTGATAAATTTTATTGATGCTTTCCTTATTATTGAAGGTAAGCATAAACATGTTAAGTGGCTCCTTGGTTTTCCAGCTTAATTTGTTTACAGCATCTTCAATGAGTAAACCCTTAGATATTAGGTCTTCTATTATTCTTTCAGGTTTACAGGAAGATGGTAATTTTTTCACCATTACTCGGATGGGTCTTTCCTGTTTGTTTTCGTAAGAATGCCAGTGACAGTTATTATCTTTTAGCAACTTTGTGATCGCTTTATACGACTCCTCGTTACTTGCGTTTATTTTGACACCATCGCCGTTCAACATCTTTATTGAAAAGGTGCCAATTATTTGATTTTCTGACAAAAAGTCATAGAATTTTTGATAATCTTTCACGCCATCCACTACGACGGGGGGTGGCGGCGGTACTTTTTTTTCCTTTACCTTCATAGGATTTTCTTTTTCTTGTGGTGAGAGTGATTTTTGCCTAAATTTTTACAAATTTAGGCACTAATTTTGTCAGCCGGCGTCCCTTTTCTTCAAGTGTCAAATCGAGAATTTAAAACAATATTTTGGAAAAATTACCGTGAATAAATATATAAACTACACATCTTCGAAAACCTTTACCTACCCAATTGCAATTTTTGGGACTAGGTCGATTTGTATAGGATGTCCCATAATATTCTGCCGCCATAACGCAAAAGGGCACAACTAACAGTTTTTTCCGACACTGAGTTATATACATATTCGGAATCAGCGAAATTAACTGATTCCGAATATGTAAACATCTTGGTGTCGAAAAAAAATGTTAGATGTGCCCTCCGTTATGGCGACAGTATTATTGTCTTATGGCTACGCATACGCACAGTGGGACAATACGGTAATTTCCATCTCAAAAATGGTTTGGGCGAAAGTCTTAGTTTCAAAATAAGTTTGATAGTTCCACATTCCATGATAAAGTCTGTGCGGAAAGAGAATGGGATTTAGATTTGAGGGCGCTGTAATGCTTTTCTACCGTATTTGCCGTATTGCCATACTGGTTAGGTTAGTTCCGTTTTTCACCACGCCTATTCTCTTTCCGCACAGACTCTAAAAGGCCTATGTGATATTATAGTGAAAAATAATATTATCAAGTTTTACCTGCCTTAAATTGCACTGAAATATTTAACTTTGATAATTTTATATTGAGAGATGAAAGTCATGTGACAAGACGAGTGTTAGGTATGAATGTCGAAGGTTCTGGAAGAAGAGGTAGACCAAGAAAGAGGTGGATGGATTGTGTGAGAGATGATATGGCTAGGAAGGATGTAAACGCTGAGATGACGGGTGATAGAGATGTATGGAAGAAGAGGACATGCTGCGCCGACCCCAAATTAATGGGAAAAGGGCAAGCCAAGCGAATGATGAATGATGAATTTTATATTTACCAGATTATCCATTTGTGAAGTTTGACTTAAGATATTTTCTAAGATTTCCAAAGAAATATATAAGTATTATACATTTTTAAATTGTCTAGGATTTCTAGTTTACAAAGACGTTAGTATTTTACAGAAACAAATTGTATGTATTTTTTTATACATTTTTAAGTGTTTCAAGGATTTTTTCCTTAACTAACCATTATTTTTACTTATATCTATTCATGGAACGATTTAACGTATGTTTATTGTTTTGTTCGATATATTAGTGCAATTAGACGTTGTTTTTTCATATTTGATAAAATATTTTCCCATGAGTATTTTTGCAGTATCTGATTTTACCCACAATTCTGATAACAATAACTACAAATATACCTATCCTAAAACCTACTTAAAACAACTTTATTATAATTAATAGTTAAAAAGTAATATTTAATACTTAATTATATGAATACAAAATGAAATAAAAATATATTATATTAAAATTTTGAATAAAAAAGTATGAAATTTCATTTTTAACCCGATATTACTCAATAAATATAAGTTTTATAACGAACGCGTATTGATTATATGATTGGTTTGGTTTGCATAACTATTCAGGATTACGTTTACACAAATTTCAGTTATAAATTTCAATAAACAAAAAAGCTACGCCACGAGCTAGGGTAGTTACAGATTTATTAAAAAAAACGCAAAACAATGGGTGCCTGATGTAACCCCACGCATCACTGACAATAGAAAGTTATCATCATCATCATTGGCCTATTACATCTATAAAAGATGATTCAAGTACCGTAAAACTCCTAAACTATAGTCCGGTCCACCCATCTTTGGTCTAAATTTACTCGAATCTTACTCGTTAGTGCACAACAATTATTACGGATAAACTCTAACATGAGCAATCTAATTAAACAAATTTAAATAAAAACCTACAAAACCATTCATAGAAAATGGATATTGATATAATTTAATGAATTTTTGGACCATAGTTGGTTGACTGGACTATAGTTGGGTAGTTTTACGATAGCGTTAGTAGCGTCTACAGCACTTGCAGTTTGCAAGACCGATACGGGATAGGAAGTCAAAACTAATAGTAATCAAAATGATTTCTTTGTTCAGAAATTTCATACAAAGTGTACCCGTTTCTAATTGCACCCAAGTGTATTCTACATTTATGGGTAGATACAGTTAGGTATGTACCTAGCATCTATGTAGATGTTTGCACCGGAAGCAATATCTATTTATAGGTATTATGTCAAATCATGACTAAATATTGTATTAAATCTCGATAACTCACACTACTAACAGTCCATCTGCGTATCCGCTGAGTTCTATAAACATATAAAAGGTGGTCAAAATCTATACCTGAAATATTTAGTTAGCTCATTTTACTAAAAGGAAACATTCGTTTATTTGTAAAAAGAAACAAAACTGCATTCATAGAATTTTTTAAATTCTCTTGGCCTTTGTAATAGAATTGATGGTAAAATAAAATTAATGATAGATTTCGCGATCTTTTTACTTGTAAGGCCAAATGTTTATCAGAGAGATTTTATTCTGTACAATAGTCCAATCGATTAGTAGAATAAAATAGTGAGTGCATATTTTTTTAATTTTTAGCTGGTTTGATTCCCGGGTGAGACAAGTGAATTTTAGGAAATCGTTTAATGCAGCTTTATTTCTTTTTAAAAATAAAGGAATGTTTCCTTTCAGTAAAATTAGCTAGCTAAAGGATTTAAGGAAATTCCCCTCCAGGGCCCATAGACTTTTTCCACCCTGTATATATCTTTAACTATGGACCAAAAGTCATCTTTGCCTGTTAAAAACGAGATTCATAATCAAATGGTAAAGGAAAAAAACTCTAACAGAGAGGATATATAGTTGCCGTAACTATGCTTAAATCTTCTCTAAAGAACATTATCATTGTACCTCCATTGGTTATTTCGGTTATCGATCTATAAGTAAGATAAAGTGACAAAGGTATCAAAGCGGGCAGATCTTTATGATGCTAACTGCACTTACATCTTTTGTACTAATGCGATAGCTATCTAGAACATCGTTAAAAACTTCTACGTCAACCTCTTTTCAGTAAATTTATTAAATAATTCAGTAGGGCCAGAGGTCTTGGTATAATCAGGTATTATGGATTCCAAGTGGCACCGTTGTGTGCCACAGTGCTCGTGCGACGCCCGAACCGAGTGGGTACCGCAACCATGTATCAGGAATCCGAAGTGGCAATTAGCTCGAAGATCGAGAAGAATAAGTTCGAGTCTTCTATCAGTGAGCTGAAGAAGAAGGCATTTGTATCCGCCGCTGACATAGAGAGTTATGGTAATTATAGTTATAGTCATTCTGGTCATTCGTGGGGCCTACGGAGTCGCATTGTATTAGACCTGATATGGGAATATCATTTTTAGGGTGCAGTATCTCAAAAGGAAAAAACGGAACCTTTCTAAATTAGTAGGGCCAGACGTCTTGGTATAATCAGGTACCATCGAAAGGGGGGGGGGGGGGGTGTCCACAGAACTCGATTCTCACCGACTTGCCTATTATTTACCCGTGGAGGGAGGATTCTTCATTTGAGAAGTATTAAATGTTCCTCCTCGGTTAAATAATAGGCAAGTCGGTGGGCATCGAGTTCTGTGGACACCCCCCCGGTACTGACTTGGTTTAACATTACATCTCAAAACTTTTTTGTTGTAAAAGAATTGCGTTGCGAGACTTGCATCTTTTTACATGTAATGTTTGTGATGGGATCTCATTTCGTAATCGCATGTATTTGTATAGGATTACAAACTTATGTGTGCAGTTGTGACTGAAATTGCAATATTTTTAGATTTTGTAGGACTTGATAGGCTAAAAACTATGTTTAAAATTTGCAGCTTGTGGGTCTGCTAGAAGTACCTTAAAATTATGATGATCATCAGTCAGTTAGTCAGTCAGTCAGTGAATCAGTGAGTCAGTGAATCAGTGACAAAACTAAGGAACGTTCACGTACAATAGTTCTTATTCTTAAACTACACGTTCAAATTGAATGTTATTGAGAATATACTTAAGTCTTATTGTGCCCTATACAGGGTGGGAGGGACTATACCGACCAGTAGCGTGGCGTCCAAAGAACTCGATTCCTAACGGCTTGCCAAATATCAGGCATTTGAGCACCTTATTCTACAGCTCTTAAGGAAAGTGGACGCCAAATCTGCACCGGCTTGCCCAAGGATATCTTTTACGCCACGCCACTGATACCGATATACTTTAGCCATGAATTCCTGGTGGTGTGACGAGTAAATAATGTTATAGCAACATGGGTCGAATACTGTCATTTTACATTAATAGTCTTATGGAACAAAATAAATCAGTAAATTCATCCCCTCGTTATAAACATGTCCTTACTGGAGGAAAAGTTATCAAAAAGAAAAAAAAAGCTAAAATGGAAACGAAAGGTAAATTTTTTGGCCTCGTAGTCGCTTACCATCAAATACTGCGAAGGTTAATTGCTGTTTAGTTAAAGGATTTAAAAAAAATAGTAAAACTATCTTAGTCACTTTTATTAGGGCTTGTTACACACTTGGGTGTTTTCATTTAAAAAAGAATGAATATCTCTGAAAGTAAGCGTTTTTCGACTATACATCACATAACTTTTTTTAGTCCTAATAGTTCTTAGAATCTATAGTTAAAGTTTGTCGGTATAGTCCCTCCCACCCTGTATATCCCTGAATATTCAGGGTTCTAGCTTTAACCAGCACATAATTACAGGAGGTTGAAAATGGCCTGAATGGCTTCGAGAAAAGGATGGTACGGCCATGCCTTTGTTTTACTCGACTTGGCGGGGTTATTGATATTTACCCTAGCCCCCTAGCTAATTTTATTTTCTCAGGGCGATAAACTTAAAAATACTTCCCTGATTTTTAGTAATTTCAATAATAGCCAAAGTTTAGGTACCTAGTACCTACCAGTGGCATGGGTAAGCTGGTGCAATCTTGGCTTACTTTTCTTCCGAAGGAGCATAAAAAAAGACAAAGTTTTCAAATACTTTAAATAAGCAAGCCGGTCGAAATCGGGTTCTAGGGACGCCACACTTCTTAAAGTTCTTAAACGACAAACGCCCACACTTTTATCATTTTACCGTATCATATCTCCATCGTGTAAAAAAACGCCTCTGAGCTGACAAGTGAACAGTGCGCTCAAATCGTCCCTAAGTTTTAATAGAATTTTACCTTTGAAAGTACAGCCCCCTTTGTAAAGTGTGCATTAAATAAAAGGAAGGACACTACTGGACCGATATAACATTATCAGTGCTATTTAAACAAACGGAGAAGCAGAATGTACAAAAAACTGTGAAAGTGATATATATATATATATATATATATATATATATATATATACGTATAACTAAACACAACTGCTCAAGCCAATTTCGTAAGGTAGCTCGACATTTTCGGTGACAACAACCACAGACTATACCTAATTCTACAGATCAAAGTTTCGTTCGGAAATTGCAGTGTTGCCAGTTTATCTGATATCCTATACTACTGTGGTAGAAAAACCTGTCAAGTGAAAAATGGACGACAAATGTATGGAAAAATTACTCACGGCTATGAAGATGGAATTAAGTAAACAAACGGAAGAATCAACTAGAAGTATAACCGAAAATGTTAACAAGACTCTAGTTACCACGCTCGAAGAAAAAATACAACCCATTATCCAAGAAAACCAGGCTTTGAAAAAAGAGGTAAATGTTCTCAAAACAAAAGTTTACAACTTAGAAAAAGGAGCAAGAAGAAATAATTTCATACTGCATGGTATAAAAGAAACCGAACGTAACTACACGCAACTAATGGACCTGGCCTAGACACCCTAAATGGAGTTAGCGAAAACTCTAACATGGAAAAATGGGATAAATGGGAGATAAGCAGTGCTCAAAGACTTGGGAATAAGAGTGACATTAAAATCAGACCGATCCTCATTACAACAACCTTAACATGGAGAAAGATAGAGGTCCTGAAAAACAACAAAAAAATTCGTAGCGGCACCTATGCAACTGATGACTTCCCGAAGGAAATATTACAAAAAAGAAAGGAACTCAAACAAGAACGGCAGGAAGCTATCAACAATGGCAAAATCGCGATAATACGGTATGACAAACTTATAATAAAAGACAAACCCACAGAAAAAAGGAAACGCTTACCATCAAGCCCGCTTGCCAATGATGACTCAAACGCTACCACCGAGCAAACTGACACTCCAAACAAAATCAACAAGGTGAATGCCTTTGAATACATGAGGCAAAGGTCGACTAACACGTCGAATGAGGCATAGCAACTAATGCAAACAACAACAAAAATCATCATCCCCAACCCGGTTGGTCACCGTGGGAAGATCGACCACTACCCTCCATCAACCAAAGACAAAAACGAATTGAAAAACGAACATCAACTAAAAATCTGCACATACAATGTACGGTCACTATCAACAACAGAAAGACTACTAGAACTAAACAATTCCATAGAAAACATAGATTGGGACATCATAGGACTAGCGGAAGTCAGGAGAAAGGGCCAACAGATCGAAGAACATGAAAATTATATACTATGTTATATAGGCGAAACGGCAGGCCTACATGGAGTAGGCTTTCTAACAAAGAAAGTCCTCAAAAATAATATAGTAAACTTCTTAGGAATATCTGAAAGAGAAGCAATCTTAAAACTTAAGTTTGAGAAATTACCACTTACGATTATCCAAACATATGCACCTACTGAAAGCTCAAGCGAAGAAGAAATTGCCAAGTTCTACAGCGACCTGAGAACAGCACATGAGTTATCAGATAAACACTTTCTTGTGACAGGTGATTACTATGCGAAAATCGGGCAACTAAAACCAGAAGAAAACATAATAATGGGAAAATACGGATATGGGAACAGAAATAATAGGGGAGAACGTCTTATATAATATGCTAATGAGTACAAACTGTCAATAATGAACATATTCTTTAAAAAGAAACAGTCTCGCAGATGGACCCATGTCCATCGGGTGATATCCATATATCACCCGACCAGAAAACAAAAAATGAAATCGATTATGTCTTGACCAACATGCCAAAGTCTGTAGCTAACGTGGAAATACTAAACCTAGCCAGCTTTCCATCAGACCACAGACTGCTGAGATGTTCTCTAGCAATCAAAACACTCAAAATCAGTCGAAAAAGTTTCAAGCCCCGAACAAGCCTACTTAAGACTCCAACCGAACATGAAACATATATTCAAAACCTAGAAAAGTACTCGAAAACGCCCAACAAAATTACAGAAACCAAAACCGATGTTCAAACTATAAGTAACAAACTGGAACAGGTAATAATAAAAAGTCTCGAACTGAGAAACGAAACTAAAACTGCGAAACAGAAAGTACTAACTAACGAAACGCTGAAATTAATAGCCAAACTAGGGAAACTAATACTACTAAGAAATAAGACCAAGGAAGAGAAAGATGAATTAAAACAACTATTTAAACAAACAAAAAAAGCGATCAGAGAAGACTACAGCACTTATAGAACGAGAATCATCGAAAAAAAACTCACAACACTCCCAAGTTCAGAACACACAGGATATGGATTCAGAACCTAAAGAATGGCCAGAATGAAACAAAAAGCAGAAAAGATGTACTCAACTGCGCCACTGACTTCTATAGAGACCTATACCTATATAAAAAACCTCCAGAAGATCCAATCACAGATCTACACAAATACAAGAACAAACCCAAGCAACAATAGACCCAATTAACGAAACGGAAGTCCTGAGACACATAAAAGCACTGAAAACAGAAAAAAGCCCAGGACCAGACAATCTAACTAATGAAACATTAAAAATCGGAGCAAAAATATTAATCCCATACTTGACAATTCTCTTCAACAGGGTTGTAGAATCCGAACAAATACCGGATCAATGGCGCCTATCACACATAGTTCTTCTATACAAGAAAGGCAACCCACTGGATGTAGGAAACTATAGGCCTATCAGCTTACTATCCGTTATATACAAGCTATTCTCGTCGATCCTACTCAGCAGAATCGCGTCAAAAATCGACCATAACCAAACAATAGAACAAGCTGGGTTTCGACCGAACTATTCAACCAACGACCACATACACGCTGTTGACCAGCTAATAGAAAAGTATAAAGAATTTAACAAGCCACTTTTCATAGGATTTGTTGATTATTCGAAAGCATTCGACAGTATTGCACACTCATCTATATGTGAAGCACTCAGAAACAACAATATACATGACAAATACATAAACATCATGAAAAGTCTGTATTCCGGAAGCAAAGGCAGTATAAAACTGGAAAGGAAAGGAGAAGAGTTTCCCATAGAGAGAGGTGTAAAACAGGGCGATCCGCTCTCGCCCAAGTTATTCCTAGCAGTTCTCCAAGAAATTTTAAAAAATATAGATTGGACAAACAAAGGGGTGAGGATACTTAATAGGCGCCTAACTCATTTAGGATTTGCTGACGATATAGTCCTCTTCAGTGAAAATGCCAAAGAACTAGAACAAATGCTCCAAAACCTCGGCAAAGAAAGCATAAAAATTGGGCAAGAAATGAATACCAGCAAAACCAAAATAATGACCAATAACATTCAAACTCCGATTAAAATAGAAGGAGAGTCAATCGAATATGTCAAAGAATACATATATCTCGGAAAACTAACATCATTCGATAAAAACAAAAATGAAAATGAAGTAGACAGAAGGATAAACATCACATGGAAAAAGTATTGGGCACAGAAAGAAATCCTTAAAGGAAACTACAGTATGAAGATAAAAAAGATCATAATGGACTCATGTATCTTGCCTTCCTTAACATATGCAAGCCAGACTTGGACATTCACAAATAAGATCAAGAGCAAAATTCTGTCATGCCAGCATGCTATGGAAAGAAGTATCCTGAAACTAAGAAGAATTGACAAAAAGCGAAACACTGACATACGCAACAAAACAAAGTTCAAGGATGCACTGCAACATGTCATGAAACTGAAGTGGAAGTGGGCAGGTCACATAGACTGATATCTAGATCAGGATGAAAGATGGACACTACAAACAACGAAGTGGCTTGGCCCTATTGGAAAAAGAAAAAGGGGACGGCAAAAGAAAAGATGGGTCGATGACATTGTAAAAATTGCTGGGAGAAACTGGATGAGCACCGCCCAAGATAGACAAAAATGGGAAAAGATGGAGGAGGCTTTTACCCTCATAGGGGCCATGCAATAAAACTACACTCAATATTTATAAAAAAAAAAATGTAATCTGTATGGATAATAAAGCTATAATAATCTCCATCGTGTAGCACCGACGCGTATCGTAATTGTTAGTTAGGTGAGGACGCAAATCAATCACGACTAAGGTACCTACGCGCCGTATCGGAACCCTCGCGAATCCACGATCCATGTTGCTTAAATATAGGCAAACTACATAATTATACCTATACAAAAACATGCTCCTATCCTACTAGATATCATGAATTTATCTTTTCCTTGATATAGGAGAAAGTGGCGTCACCGAACAATACCAGAAGGCTTACCAGCGCTCCCTGGTGGACCCCGAGGGGTTTTGGGCAGAAGTGGCCAATGAGATCGAGTGGGCGAAGCCGTGGGACAGGGTTTTGGATGACTCCAACCCCCCGTTCACTAAATGGTGAGTACTGGTAAAAATTTTGTTTAATATTTACTTGACCTTGCTTCATTCATTTAATATTTCAACATTTGGTTTCTAATATTACTCGAGGTTTGCTTTACTTTTTTGCATGAGGGTCCTGACTCAATGTGAGACCCAAGCTTCTATAATACTTATTTTTATTTACAAAATTGTTAAAATAAAATTCTGTACCTACATTAAAGAAATTTTGATGAAAATTATTATTGAAATAGGTTATTTGGAGGTCTGGAATAGTAAATTACACAACTAGGGTGGTAAAACAAAGAAAGGCCGAGATAGCAGATGTTTGCGGCCCGGAGCTCCAGGCGAGGGACGTAAATATGCGATCGAGGGCTTTCTTTATTACCACCCGTATTGTGTACATCATTTTATGTCTATACTTACGGTACGCTACGCGTACAGAAAAAGCCGCTTTCTGGCCAGGTGTGGCATAAAAGTATTTTCTTTTGAATTTTATGCATATTTGTTTGTAACCGATTTCTACCATTTTTGTAAAATCTGACCATCTATTATAGGATACTTTTTACTTTTTATCGGACTACGGTGAACCAAATGAAGGTTATGTCTATGCCTTTATCACTCTCCAGGACGAAATCGCGACCGTCTTCTAGTAATTCATAATCCTGTCGTAGGTGGGTAGGCGGCGAGTTGTCGGTTTGTCACAACGCTATAGACCGGCACGTGGAAAAAGGCCAGGGCGATGCTGTGGCCCTGGTGCATGACTCTCCACTCACCGACACTGTCAGGCGCATCACATATAGCGAGATGAGGGATCAGGTTAGTCTTTAGATATCAGTCACGCTCGATTGGCAGCCGGAGCAAGGCCAGAGTGACAGTCTCACTCACGGATATTGCAAGGCGCATCATGTACTTATGTATAGAGAGATGAGGCATCAGGTTAGTTTTTAGATAGCAGTCTCTCTCTATTGGTAGCCAGAGGCCGACACTGTCTTTCAGGGACACAGTGAAGTGCATCACATATAGCGAGATGAGGGATCACTAGATCAGTTCGTTAAATAATGACCGAGAGAGAGTGAAGCGTCTCCGCTTCAGCTCGGGCAAAATGCTTTCGTATGTCCGGCTATTCTCCTCTTCATTTCTTTTTTTAAAGTGACTATATGAGAGCCGTTTTTTAAACTACAAATATCAAATTTGTGTATGTACAGGTATCTCGTCTGGCCGGTAAACTATCGGAGTTAGGAGTGACCCGAGGGTCCCGTGTCCTGATCTACATGCCATTGATTCCTGAGGCAGTCATCGCCATGTTGGCCACCAACCGCATTGGGGGTATCCACTCAGTAGTATTCGGAGGTATGTGTTTTGGCTTGAAGATGTGAAAAAGTTTCATCATATGTGGCCACCTATTATATTTCGTGGATCCCAATAGTAAAATAATAAAAATCTGATAATAATATTGACGGTGACTGAAGTTGATGCCGAGCAAAGAAGCTCCCCGGCACTTCTTTTTAGCACGCGAGGTACATACACATTTTCCTTCTAAGTCGATATATTTCTGTGCCATATACGAATAAATAAATCAATTTATTCTATGAAAGAATGCGTTAAGCTTAGTTTATTCTATTACTAACAAAATAATTATACTTATAAAGTGAGTAAAACTGCAGGCAAAAGTTTTATCGCATTGATATCAAAATATAACGACCATCAACGAACCGGCGGTAGGTACCTATTTAATAGTACTAATTAAAGATTTACAACGGACGGCTAGAATTTTATTAATTAGGTAGGTACTAAGTCTATAATATAGACTCTATATGAACCCAAATTTGACTATGCATTTATTTTGCTGTAGGTAAGCGTTTGGATATTAATGATACAACCGCAATCCTAATAAACGGATTCTTTACAATAATTACTACTTTTCAGGGTTTGCGGCTAGAGAATTAAGAACTAGAATTGAACACGCCGCTCCCACTGTAATTATTGCGGCTAGTTGTGGAGTTGAACCAAATAAAATTGTTAGGTGAGTATCTTTACTTTCTCTACTGACCTATGCTGTGAAGAACGTGTCCTTAAGAGACTATTCATTTATGAAAGATTTATGTTTATAGATACAAAGATATCCTAGATGAAGCACTATGCCAAAGCACACATCAACCTTCGATGTGCATTATATTCCAGCGAAGAAGAGTGCTGGAGTGTTCTTTACAGAAAGGCCGAGACTTATGCTGGGAAGAGGCACTTGAGACCGAACCGGTGCCATGCGTGCCGGTCGAGGCCAACGAACCTTTATACATTCTGTACACTTCCGGTAACGCATATAATTATTTTTAAATGTCATAGCTATCCAGATCTTAGTAACATTAAGCAATGCCTTTGTTTTCGAATTTTGAATTTCCCAAATATTTTCTCAATTAGACATTTTATACAGGGACCACTGATGCTCCAAAAGGTGTCCAACGTCCTTGTAACCACGCAGTGACGCTCTGCTGGTCTATGAGCGCGATATATGGCCTGAAGAAAGGCGTTTGGTGGGCGGCATCTGACCTTGGTTGGGTGGTAGGTCACTCGTATATCTGCTACGGCCCTTTGCTCGCCGGACTGACCTCCGTTTTATATGAAGGCAAGCCTGATAGGACTCCGGATCCAGGACAGTATTTCAGGTATGAGCACTTCTACCTACACCTTGAATAGATTGCAGCCTTACCCTAGTCGTAGACCAACTCATTTCTGAATGGCTTAATTCTTTTTTACTTTCTTTTATTTGTTTCAGGATAATAGAACAACATCATGTAAATGCATTGTTTACAATTCCTACCGCAATCCGTGTACTGAAGAGAGCTGACCCTAACGCGAAATATGCTAGGAGATATTGTAACCAATCTCTGAAATCGGTCTTTATCGCAGGAGAACATTGCGACCAAGATACACGGGTAAATACGAATAATTAATAAGTGTGTGTAAAACTTACAATTATTTAATTTTGCCTACCAACTCTTTAGTCTCATATATTTATTAATTTTGTTATTACATAGGGGAAGTCCGGGTATAGTGAACACCTTTACCTTTGACTGGACATAACAGAAAAGTTTTACAAGGAAGAAATGAAAAAATTGTCTGTAATTAGTCTTTAATCAATAATCTTTAAAAAAGAAACATAATTAGCCTCTAATGTTAAACAGTTTTTGAAATTTTTAACAAAAAATAAAAAATATATTTTATTCGATTTGCCCAGAGTGCCGGGCAAAGTGAAACTAGAGGCCGGGCAAAGTGAAACTAGAGTACGACTACGATAACTTTGCAGTGCGGAACATGGCAACACCGCCATTTAAAAGTCACATTTTCATAGAAATTTGACTTTTAATCTGAGGTGTTGCCATGTTCCGCTCTGCAAAGTTATTGTGGTTGCACTCTATGCACGTTCTGATGGCCATATCTAGGACTTATGTTGCCCCTATTGCAGCTCCTGAGCTCTGATCGATCTTTATTTGATATTTGTATACCATCTGTGATGAAATACTGTGATTAGACAATTGAACCTCATAAATATAAACTCACGGGTAAAAGTGAACAGCTGAACACAAGGTCCACTTTGCCCGATCCACTTTGCCCAATCACGTTTCGACTCGTCACCGACGATACGCGCAACAATCGCTCCCTACGACGCATGCCGCTCATTGAGCGAAGGATCCCGAAAATCCTATAGGCGCGTGGTGTGACAAGGACGAATAAGTCGGGAAAGAGAGCCCGAATTCACTGTGCCTGGGGTGTTCGCTTTACCCGACCTTCCCTAGTTGAAATAATACATTCCGGTATTTAGTAATTAACTTAATATTTTTTGTTATGTTCTGGTAATAGCAGTTTCGCACATTCTTTACGTGTTGAATTTTAGTAGGGAAACATAACAGTTACTATAGAGAAACATAATGGATCGTAAACAAATATTCAACTACATTAGGTATGTAGATAAATTATTTTGAGACAATGTACTCGTGAACTCAGGGTCGTCTTTTGTTCGCGCCTTTCAATTACCGTAAACATACCATTTAACTAATAAAAACGAAGAAAAAATAATTCGATTTGACAATTTTGTGACAAAGGTTTAAGGAAGAATATGTATGATGCAAATATAAAAAACCGGACAAGTGCGAGTTAGACTCGCGTGGAGAGGGTTCCGTAAGTTCAAAACAATATAACACAATTATACTTTACTGCACAGACTTCTTATAGGTTTTCCTGTATTCTATAGGTGCAGGACTATTTTCCACATTTTTTTTTAAATTCTAGGTACAATAGTTTTGGAGATAAGGAGGGATGGTACATTTTTGCCGATTTTCTTAAATAACTATTAATATAAAATTATAAAAAAATACATTTGAGTTTCTTGCAGTGAGCCCTTTCATATAATATGTCACACGATATATTGCTAACTTTTTTAAATTTTCTCCCCATGATTAAAATTCATATATTTCCGTGACACGTCCGTGTTTGGGTCATTAACCTTAATATATGTATCAAATGTCAACTCAATTTGTTCAATACTTTCGGAGCAAATTGGCTGTGACAGACAGACAGACACACGAGTGATCCTATAAGGGTTCCGTTTTTTCCTTTTGAGGTACGGAACCCTAAAAAGTAACGTTTAAATTTTGTATAGGGCACCATTTTATAAAAATGATAATTATTGAACGTAACTCGTACTCGAGTTTCTTACCCCAGCTATGTCAGCTTTTCTACAGTTTATGACTCAATGAACAAAAATGTTATTCAACACATTCAAGTAAACATTGTTTTAGCTTTGGGCTGAGCGCATATTTTCCGTGCCTGTTCTCAACCACTGGTGGCAAACAGAAACTGGGTCTGCGATCACTGCTGCGTGTCTTGGGTATGGCATCAAAGGGGTTTTACCACATTCCGCCGGGTATCCAGTTCCAGGATATGATAGTAAGATAATTCTAGATATATACTGCAGTCCTCTTTGTCTTATCCTCTGCTACTTTTAATACTCTGTTTCTATTTATATATTTAAATTAGAACAATGCGAAGAATATTTTTTAATCCAAGCCAAGACGGGGATCATAAACTAGCACCTAATATTATATTAGAAAGGTGACTTAAATCAGCTATTGTTTCCCTAAAACCATCCAAGTTTGTGCTTTTTATTTTTAGTGCACGTGCTGAGAGAAGACGGTTCAAAATGTCAGACAGGGGAAGTTGGTAGATTAGTCGCAAAGCTACCTCTGCCTCCTGGCTTCGCATCTACACTCTGGCAAGCAGATGACAGATTCAAGAAAACATACTTCGAGTCGTATCCGGTAAGATTTACCCTTTGTCTCACCTCTGACACTATTAATTATTTATCACTTGAATTGCTTTCATTAACCTATATTGCGTTTTAAACAATGTTTGTTCAAAGCTTGTTAGTATTGAATTGATCTCTAAGTTGTATTAGAGGTCCTATCGACGTTATTTCTGGCGTGATTTTGTTTAGAAAGTGCATGCTCAGATTTTTTTATGTACCTAATAAATGACAAAAGAGCAGACGAGCTGCCTGATGGAAAGCAGTCATCGTCGTCCATGATATCTGCAACACCAAAGCTGTAACCTATGTTACCTAATGTACGTTGCCCTTAGAGATCCCTATTTACTCGCTTCTTGAAGTACCCCATTGGTTTTCAAACAAGCTTTTTATTTCCTAGGGCTATTACGATACTCAAGATGCAGGTTGGATGAGCGCCGAGGGAGCAGTGTGGGTAGTCGCTCGCGCTGATGATATCATTAATGTTGCTGGTCATCGGCTCTCGACAGCGGCTATTGAAGATGTGGTACTGAAGCACGCGAGAATTGCAGATGCTGTTGTAGTCGGTGCTCCTGATGCTACGAAAGGCGATGTGCCTCTCTGCCTATATGTGATGAGGCCACCCCAAGATGGTATGGATTTAAATGTTATCTATCTCTCCATATTGGGTTCTTATATTGAGCGTAGATCTTTTCATTTCACTTGCATTTGTCTCTATTAAGAGTCCTTCGTTAAAGTAGTGAAACAACCTGCTACCGGAATAATTTCTAGTTTTAAAATACTTCTTTGCCACCGTGAGAATATGCAATATCGTCATTATAGCAGGTTTCTTCCCCGCCGTTATGTAACATAAAAGTCTCATAATTCCTTCTATTCCTTTTCTATGATATCTCTTTCTTCTACTTTCTCCCAACTAATGGCAGGATGTCATTCAACTGTATATTTTTTTTTCTCAATCCTTTTAATTTAGGCCTCGTCCAGAAATCATGTAATCGTCTATAGGGGGGTGGGGGTCAGAAAAATATCACGAATGATCACGATTGGGGAGGGGGAGGGGTCCGAGAAGTCATCACGTGTAATTTTTTTACATAATGAGAAAGCCAAAAACAAAATATTTTCTAAGCGTAGGTATTTACCCAAATATCATTTATCAACTTTAAAACATCAATTGGTACCTTGGTACCTGTCTCATAATAATTACAAAAAATCACACGTGATATTGGATGGGGGGGGGGGGGGAGGTTGCGTAACAATCACCAACTATCACCAAGGGGAGGGGGGGGGGGGGGTTGTAGTAGTAGTAGTAGTAGGGGTGAAAAATAACCCAAATTTGTCGCTTAAAAACTGATTATTTAACTAAATACCATTGCAAGCTCTAATTTAGTTTGTAAGTATTATATTATAAGTAACTTACCGAATTAGGGTTAAAACTAAAGTAAACAAAAAAGATTTGAAAATCTTGTTTTAGCCCACTTGATAATTAGCAAATATTTCAAAATTTGTTTTTTTTTTTCTTAGATGAAGAGATAGTAGCAGAAAGTACGGTAACGCAGGAACTGATAGCTTTGGTTCGACATTTGATTGGCCCAATAGCAGCGTTTAGAAAAGCAGTAGCGGTGCCAGCACTACCACGAACCAGATCAGGGAAAGCACTTAGAGGAGCTATTGCCAAATTAGCTAGATCCCAATTAGTGAAATTGCCAGCTACGATTGAAGATGCCAGCGTGTTTGGCGAGATAAAAACGGCGTTGCAAAAGTTTGGGTATGCCATAGATGCACCGGATCCTGAGGTTTAAGTAACAAGTACGATTTCCTTCTTTTTATTTATATTTTACGTATAAATAAAATACGTATAATGTATGAATTTGCATTTTTAATTGATTAATTGTAAGTAGTTAATTTAGAGTAGGTATACATTATTTTTAATTTATGACAATGGGAATGATATGGATTTCGTCTGAAATATTGAAATCGGGAAGGTCGACGTGATTTTAGATTTATTTAAGCCCATCATATTAATCCTTCGACAAGTCTATATTACAGTTATTCTGTAGATTTTAAATATTTTGGATTAAGTACCTAAGTCTTAGTTTTAATTTTTATTTTGTCAAGCAAATCGCAATAAGTTCTAAAGAGTAATTACTTTTTAAACCGTTAACTTTATTTAGGCACTAAGAGTACTTGACATACCTACTATAGTCACATCAGAATAATTCGACTAGAATACAATGCAGTTAACGTGTTGTGAATCGCATTAAGCATGTTAAATTATTAACTCTATTAGAATTGAAAGGGTATTCAAAACTGTGTCGCAGTAAACGGCGGTACGTAATTATTTAAATGGAAAATTGGTGCACTTTTTACTCCTTAAAAATAAGGACGTAGGTATTTTATTTCTTATAATTTATATAGTATCTTTATCTTTAGTGTAAAGTTAATCGTAAAGTATTAATTTTACATTAAGCGTGTTGTAAATATTTTTATGCCACACCTGGCCATAAAGTGGCTTTTACCGCACGCTACGCGTACGGTTAAAGCCTCTTTCTGGCCAAGTGTAATAAAGAAAGCCCTCGATCGCATATTAACATCTGCGATCTCGGCCTTTCTTTGTTTTACCACCCTAGTTTTTGTAATGTACTATTTTTGCTGTGTAGCCAACGAATTGTAATTGATAATAGTGACCAATAAAAAGTATTGAAAAATCATTTTGTTTTATTACATTTTTACATAAAGATGACAAACCTTAAATAAAATATGTAGGTACATAATTATTTATTGTTTCTTCAAACATAAGAGCCGAGTAAGCTAGTGAATAGTTTACTAAACTAACTTTTAAATTTAACGGTTTTGGGTCCGCCTAAAGCAAAGGGGGCGCAAAATAAGGACTTAGAATTTTTTTGACCAAAAGTGAAAATTATATAGGAATCATAAAACACTTAGAAAAATTTCATTCGAGACGCTAAAATAAGCATGTTTTGTAGAAAAAACTTTTTCTCTAAAATCAAAAAAGGCCGAGATATTTGACCTCAAAGTTGGCACGATTTTAGGACTTAGAAAAAACGCGATGGATGTTGTTGTCATTATAACACCTATTTTTTATGATGTTATCCTTGAGAATACGCTAAAATAAGCATGTTTTATAGAAAAAACTTTTTCTCTAAAATCAAAAATAGCCGAGATAATTGACTTCAAAGTTGGCAAATTTCTAGCACTTGTAAAATTTTCGACGAATGACTTTAAATCGGAGCGCATAATACATCTGCACACCACAGTTTTCTGGTAGCAGCTCGTTTTTAATGTCAATAGTGACTTTCCATCTCCGGCGCTGCGGGAACAGCAGCCCTTCCGCCCTTGCATGACGGCGCACGGTCACTTCGCTCGGCTCCGCAGCTTCGGCTTGTTGGTCGCCTTCGGCGACCAGCCTCAGCCGCTCGCCTTACTCGTTCCCGCGCTTCGTCATGGCGGGCGAGGGCTGCTCTCCCTCCACGCCTCCGGCTTTATAAAAACACTCTAGGGCGCGCAGTGTCGGCACGCGTCCTAACCAGCGAGAGCCCTAAATTCGGACTTTCGCAGGCTAATATCGTATACATAATATTCCATAATTGAAAATTGTACATGTTATTATCTGTCATTTATCTTGGTAATTATGAAGTTTAGAGAAAAGTTGCCCATACAAAACATGCTTATTTTAGCGTCTTCTATACAATAGCATCATAAAAAATAGGTGTCATAATGATACCACCCCCATCGTTATTTTTTGTCCAAAAAAATCTGTCCATTTAGGAGCTAATATCTCGGTAATTATCAAGTTTAGAGAAAAGTTGCCCATACAAAACATGCTTATTTTAGCGTCTTCTATACAATAGCATCATAAAAAATAGGTGTCGTAATGATACCACCCCCATCGTTATTTTTTTAAAGTCCAAAAAAATCTGTCCATTTAGGAGCTAATATCTCGGTAATTATCAAGTTTAGAGAAAAGTTGCCCATACAAAACATGCTTATTTTAGCGTTCTCTATATGATGGCATCATAAAAAATAGGTGTCATAATGACACCAACCCCATCAAAAGTCCTGCGCCCCCTTTGCTTTAGTCCAACCCGGTTTTGTTTAAATTATCAAATCTTCCACCGGAAAGCTGTTTCCACCACCACTACCACATGACCCTCTTCCCATCGACATCCCGCTCCTCAATAGAGCGGAAGACTTAACACAGGACTTAATATGCCACAAGTTTTCTCCTGAAGAGAAGGATCACATGACCCCGACGACAGCCCAAGACTGTCGCCTAAAATGTCGGTCAATAAGTCACGCTCATCATATCTAGAACTATCTAGAATTAGAATCAAACTGAACTTAGCGTTAATACATAGAAAGTATGAAATAGAGTCTACATAGCATGGCACACTTAGCTTTATAACAGCTGCAACAGTTGATGTGGAGTCTGGCTGGCTGGAGCTGGAGGCATTCACCAATCAATTATGCACACACAGATTTGAAATTATGACAACAGTTGAAAAGGAAGTCAGATGTCTTACCATAGACAATAATAAGAATGGCGGAAACTGAATCTTCTGGTAATGTTGCTATGTACAATAATTGATATTTCACGAGGCGTCGCGATAACGGTGTCAATATATTCTACAAAAACGTAAATCAAAATGGTCGCCATCCCTGACTTTGACTAAAGTTCCTATCACTTATAGTTTCGGACCCTTAAGAAAAAAAAATACAATAACATATTACATCTTAATAATTTCTATCTACATTAACTTTTTTTTTGGAAATCATCGCACTGGTTATCCGTCCGTTTATTTTACTACTGACAAGAATTAAATGCATCAAACCGTGGCGTTATCTACAATTAGCTTCGCGATTGTAATTTCCTTGGACATTTCAATGAAAAACAAATTTGTTTATTTATCTGTAACGCCATAGACAAGAATTATTGTAAAGTCAAGCAACTGTCAGCGAGCTGTGCTGTCACTGTCAGTGCCAAACCAAATTGCCAATGACAAACAAACGTCAAATGCGGGTGACGCTGTAGGCTATCACCTTCCACACCCAATTTGTTTTCCAAATATCCCTTCCTCAATCCAAAAATCAATTAATGTACGGCAATTTCATATTTTAAATAGTGCCACTTCAACATTTAAGACCGTGCAAACCTATATGATAGTTAAATTCACCGTGTAACGCAAAACAAATCCGCAGAACCGGCTTAACAAGGTAAATTTTACTTTTTTCTATGCTTTTTAAGGCAAAAACATTCAAATTGAATCTGTTTTCTCGGAATTGTCTCACGGCATCTCTGTGATTACTAAAATCACGCAAGCTGTGTCACTTTATCGTCGATACACGCGGTGAAACTTTGTCAATTCGAAACTACGTGGGAGTGCTAGCTGTAAACAAAATATATCATAAGAAACGTCAAGATAATATTAGATTACGTTCTTCTTAGTCTACAGATATTGTAGATTACCTATCCTTAATCAAAATGGTAAGTTTTATGTTATTACCCACTAAATGTTCTGTATCCTCTGTCTTTACGTGTTTAAGTTATACACATACCTTGTTTGAGAGTAAACGTTTGAAATCGGGTTAGGTAACCACAGTGTTGTGGTTACAAATTATGAGTCATGTATGAGACATGCTTTATCTACATTATAACATTACTTCACTCCCTTTAGGATTTAATTACTATGATATAATTCTTGTAGAAGCGAAACAAGTTGTGTTTAAGGCAGTGTCAGTCTGTCTCTCCACTAAATGGTAATTTTAATTCAATAACGGTTTAAATCAGGGGTCTTCAACATGCATCGGTTGCATTGCCGGCCTGCCAACAGTTTACCCAATTTTTTCATCTATTAATAAACAATATTAGTAAAATTGTGTGTAAAATCAAAACTGATTAGTCAATCGTTAATAAATTGAGTAATATTGATATTGATAACCTGTTCTTTTTGTATGAGAATAAAATGGCAGACAATTTTTACCTATTTAAATAAACTATGTAAAAACCTAATGATGCAGCCTGCTCTCCAAAAAATAATAATTCTTGGCCCTTGATTTAGAAAAGATTGAAGACTCCTGGTTTAAATTAATAAGGTTCATTGGGGTAATTTCTAATATAGCATAATTTTGGAAATCAAGAATTCCTACTGAATCATGCAGTTTTTGGAGATGTACAGTTAGTTGAAACACTATTGGTGTATCTAGTATAGTATTAGCGTTTTACAAAAATTCTTAATTTTCTGAATTACCCCATTTTCAAATTTACCATATACCAAGGTATATAAACCTATATACTAGGTCCCAAACTTACCTGTAGCCCATGTTGGCTTTTTCTTCAACAGCAGTAGAATATAATGTTTAAATACCATAAAATAGGCAGGATGGGTGTTGGGATCTATGGATGCTATGCCAGTGCCACTGCTATATAAGCAGTGTATAAACATCTACATGATTATCCTTGTACCTACTGCCACCATACATAAAATTTTAGTATGCGAAATTTGAATAACCTAACTAATAAAATAAAATATAAAAAAAAAGTTCCTTTTCCTTTGTTTTAAAGTTAAAGGAAACAAAGAAAAATATACTTTATGCCACACCTGGCCTCACTCGTACTCAACACGGGAGGTAATAAAGAAAGCCCTCGATCGCATATTTACGTCCCTCGCTTGCAGCTCGGGCCGCAAACTTCTGCGATCTCGGCCTTTCATTGTATTACCACCCTAGTTGTGTAATGTACTATTATGGGATTTAAAAATGGATTAAATTTCATTTGTATGGTCAGCTGCAGAGAAAAGGAACCCTTGTGTCATACCTTGCTTGTATGGCAAGGAGGGGTTTCTTTTCTCTGCAGCTGACCATTGCTGCACACAACTGTTAATTTTCTTCAAGTTTTCATCAATTTATAGCTATGTGCTTTGTCGTTCAGTCTGTCTTAAGAATAGAATTAATATCTTATAGTTATAACACATGATAGGGTATTTTCCAATAATCAAAATAAATAAATAATGCTAACCATCTAGTTGGTCATGATTTGAAATCTGGATGGCAATGGCGGTGCTATGGCGGTATGTTTGGTTTCCCGAACACATCATTATGGGCCTTTGAACTACACTTCAGTACCTCTAGCACAACTGTGACGCGCGACTCTTTGTCGCGCGACAAACGCTACCTATCTCTTTCCACTTAATATAGTGTGACAGTGACAGGTGATGCCCTGTCGCGCGAGAAACGAAGTCGCGGCCAGTTATGCTAGACGTACAGTATAGTTATGGCGAAATTTCTCGAAGGAGTGAAAGACACAGCACTATTAGAAAGAGATAGCTATACTGAGAATGTTTGAGAAAGATTTCCAATAATATAATTTCTTAGTAAGATTCCGGGACTTAAGTACCGGAAAAAAATTTAGTTGTAAGGGAATCTCCACTTTTTGACTATGTTCTTCGAAGTTTAGATAAATATACTCTACCTATTCCGATCTCTGCTCATTATGTATCACTCATATAATCTACTATTATGTTGTCATCTTATGTTTTTGGTGCGCTTGTCAGATGTGGAAAGCAGCCACGGACGTGGCGGCGCCGGCGCCGGCGGAGGCCGACGACTGGGACACCGACCCCGACTTTATCAATGACGTCACCGAGCACGAGCAACGCTGGGGCCCTGGTGGCAGAAATGTAGAAGCTATAGAGTAAGTACAATTTTTTCATTATAAAATTTATTCCCTCAGTATTTTTCATTATTATTTTAAAACAACTTCTTACCGGGATATAAAGTATCCCATGTTTCAATCCAATACTTGCTCTATTCCCGGTATCGTTAAAGTTATGGTTTATTATATCATTACTTTCATTGATTGGTTGAAGACATTTTAAAAATAAAAATGTGTCCATCATTGTTTTCTTATTTATTTAAACGAAAAATTTGAAATATTAACCGCATATGCGATTTGATGCCAATTTATATATATTTTGCTGTCCCTATGTCAAAATGCATATCCGATTATTTTTTCCTCATTTCCTGTTTAAGCAAATATAAAAATGGCTTCTACCATTGACACCAAGCAATGAAAGTAGTGATAGAATTAATAATTTACTTTTACGATACCGGTAATTGCCGACAACGATAAATCAATGTAATATGTTGTATGTAGCTTGACGTCATTTTTACGTTATCGGCACCAAAAGTACGCTCCCGATTATAACCATAGGGAACGTGCACGAACTATAGGTGGCAGCACTAAACGACAAAAGAGACACGGGCGCACAATAAAGGAAACTATCGCCCCTGTCAAATCAAGCTGTCAATGTCAATGATAATATGTAAGTGTCAGTGTCAAATATAGTAAGTCCTAGCTACACTGACGTTAATCGTCCTTCAACGCGATAAATTAACGTTATTAACGGCGTATTCGTCTATGCGGCCCCAGCATGAGAGGGTATATGATTTAGATTGGCGGCACCAGTTGGCAGCACCTTCGTCGTGCACGTTCCCTATAGACTTGCACTATCTACGTGCTTGTTATTTAGTAACTAACGTCTAAACCTCGAAACATCCGAACATCTTCTCATACTATCACATTTACAATACTAGTCTTTACAACATTTGTGTACCTACATTTAGTTTTAATTTCTATGTTATGTTGTGAAGAGCTTTGTATCGCCGTGGTTTTTATACTTGTTGATCGTGTTACGTATTGATCTAATGTTAAATAAAACTAACAGTAGCGTGGCGTCCAAAGAACTCGATTCCTACCGGCTTGCCTAATATCAGACATTTGAGCACCTTATTCTATAGCTCTTAAGAAAAATGTACGCCAAATCTGTATCGGCTTGCCCAAGAATAATTTTCACGCCACGCCACTGAAAACTAAATAGTAGGATTTCTGTAATAATCTAAATATTCATAAATAAATAAATACTACGGAACAATCTTATACCAATCAAAACTAGTCCTAACTATTACTTACAAGGCAAGGTACCCAACTGTCCAGCTCCGATCTGATTTATTTTGATATATGTTAGAGGCTAGTCTAAAATAATAGACACGTATTTTTTTTAAAAGTTATATTTTCCAAAAAAAAACAACCCCACAGGGCTCAAATTTTGAAGGGTGTTTTTTAGGAAAATATGAGTTTGAGCCGATATAACGAAACACGTGCTTATTATTTTTTCATGTTCTCAAACATAATATCAAACCAGTAATTACTAAGTAACAACTAACTAACTAGCAACTTGCTTGAATTTTTTTTCGGTTGAAGTTGGAGGGTTTACTCACTTTTCAGTACTTTGGACGTCAGTTTGTCCCAATAGGTTGAGATTTAGGCAGCTAAAAAAATACGTTTCTATTATTTTAGACTACTCTCTAACATATATCAAAATAAATCAGATCGGAGCCGGACAGTTGGGTACCTTTCCTTGTTAGGTAGGTATTAATAATGGACGCCAAAATACATAAATACATAGATAAATCAAGGCTTAAATAGACAGGAAACATCCAAGACGCATGAACAGATACAATCAAATTGGATCATCAAAATTTACATGTTAGAATTGTCAGAACAAAATCGAAATTATTACGTCACGTTATTGAATAAGTATATGACTTAGATTTAGACTATTGTTACGAGCTAAACAATTGTCATATTGAAAGAAAACTGGATCACTCATGTTATGTTACGTTGTAAAACGATAATTTCTCGAATGTTTCCACCGTATTTGGCAACTATATTCATGAATATTTAGTTCATTGAACACTCATCGTCGTATGTTAGATGAGCTACGGTTGCAAATACTCATGAATAAGATCGCCAAATGCGGTTGAAACATGTCGAGAAATTGACGATTGTCTGTAAATGTCCGTTTTTATTTTAATATGTCGGAGTCTCACGGGAGTTTCCTAAACAATGTTGTTAAAGTCACAAAATCGAATAACAAATAAAATTAGGGCATGACACCCACCGAAGTCGGCAATGGCTATTACTACCTACCTACTGCATTGAAATGCAATGCAAATATTTCTTTTTCAAAGTGTTTCGTATAAAAATGCGTTTGTTTCGTATTTCCTGTCTGAGGGTCAGAACGTCAAATCAGAGCAGTCATTGCACTCGCATTGTCTGAATCATAACGTATGTTTAAGCACTTTTATATGTATGAGATTGCATTGAAATAAGTAACTAGATACAATAACAGTACATATGTTATAATGTATTTTTATTTATTTATAATATAACAAATTTATTCCGGTCTGAATATAGGTATACATACATCCAAATAAGACTGCAGTGCTTTACTCAAACGTCTTTTGTTACGTAACATTCGTGAATTGAAAATGCTGTGGACATAAACTTAAAAATTATATATTCGGTGAGTTTTGAAGTTAGAAAGCACCTAATAACTTTATTTATTAAATGAATAGTCTACCTACGTCTACAATTTATAATTATGTTAATAAAGTTGTGTTCCTACCTTGAATATTCACTGTACAAAACGTGAAATAATGTCGAGACAAAACACCGGCCACTTGTTCCTTTGTCATTTGTCGTACAAAAAATCGCGGATTCTTTTCCGTAGGTTGAACAACCTGTAGTGTGGTGTAGCCATGACTCAATAAAGGTTTTTGCGGCCCTGGATTCTTGTTATTTCCATTGTAATATAGTAACATACGTGAGGTAACATTCAGGATCGAAAAGTGAGACACATGTTTGAAATTATTTTTGATACACTTTATTGCGGAATTTTATTAAAATAATTCAACAGAAAAGTAGCAAATTTAGTGAACAACGTTAGCTATTCCGAACTTATAACGGGTACGAATCAAAAATATATTTTTTCTAACTTCGATCTGCGAGATGTCGTAATGGGACACAGAATTTTTGTATGAACGCAAAATATAACCCTTCCAAAAAAAATCGCGTTTTTAACAGAAAACGTTAACTAACTGAAATTACATTGTATATATAAATACGAAATTCTGCTAATCAGACATACCTTTACAAGTTATTATAAAATAAAATGATGTAAAAGTTATAAATATTTAAGTAAGAGGGACATTGTTTTTTTTCCAAATGTACAATTTTTGGCGGCCATACCCAGTTGGAAAGCAATTTTGCTGTAACCCGCAAACACTTTCATAGTAATGCAATTGTTAGGAATCATCATATTTACTGGAAATATTTTGATTCCCTATAGTTTAATGTGGAAACACCGCAATGTTATTATGCGACCCACTACTGCTAAAGCCGGAAAAGTAGCCGTTAGTAGGTCGCATTTGATTTTTCAATGTTGTTGCGCTATATATTTATGAATCTAAGAATTCATTAACCGAGTTGAAACAGTTCTCCTCTAAATATCTGTTAATGTCTCTTTTAAACGATTTGTCGTCCTTATCTTTGAGGCTATTCGGTAATTTAATAAATACATTCGCTAACGACCAACAACGTTGCTTTGAGAATCGTCAATAGCATAGGTAAACAATAGGCGATTTTTATCGCTAAGGAACCTAATTTTGACGCCACCGAACTCTTAATATTGAAGCTGGCTGTGCTATACTTTTATTTCAGCATGGCGAAACTCCGGGAAGAGGTGTTGGAGGCCGATACGTTGTCCAAGAAGAAGCAGTACGAACAGGGGCCGAAATCGTCATATGGGTGAGTGGAGTATTTTTCATATTGCAATGTTTAATAACATGCCATTTTTGGAGGAATCTTGTAATACGCGTCGTTTTCAGAGCGTTTTAGCCGCGGCGGTTTTTTTTCATTAGTGTTCCAGTAAATATAACAGCAAGCGGTGGTAATCACAGTTCACTTTTATTATGAACGATAGACGATATCGAGGCTACACATGATTTAATCAAAAGTTGTATTGACTCGATAGTCCTTCGCGATAAAAATCGAGTCACATTAATGAAATAAAAACAAAACCGCTGGAAAAAGCCTTGAATCGACCACGAAGGTGTAACGAAGAAGAAATTTGACAAACAAATGAATTAAATTTCAGTATTTTCACTTTGAGATTTTGATATGTATCGACACATGAAGTACATTGTGTATTATGTACATTGAATATTAGAAAAGGAATGGCCGAAAAATAATTTGGGTTTAATGATTCCGTAGTAATACATACACATATCCACTTTCGGTTACCGCGGTTATCTCTGTCACTGCACTTTTTTGTAGACAATTTACAACATTTCATATTTCTAAGGCCTCAATTTTATGAGTTCTTTACATTCTGCTTGGTAAGAGGGAATCAACAATGTTTTTATATTTTTCTAGAATCAATAGTTATTTTCCTATAATTTTTATAACATGTACTGAATACTTGAATTGACATGAATCATCTTTTCAATCAACATACCTCAACGGCGCGGATTCTGCAGTTAACCCTTCCTGACAGTGACGCGATTCGACATATATATATATATATATATATACATATATATATATGTCTGCGAGACAAAAACCATACATATCATTACAGTAAATTGCCTTAGCCCCCCCCCCCCCCCCCCTCAAGGTGGCCCGGCCAGCGACCTGGTTCTACCCCAGGGAACGCCACGGCCTGGTACGACTTTTGCCACGCCCAATAAGGGTTGCAAGTTTGTCAGGTTTAAAGAAAAAACAGTAAATTGCCGTCTAATTATGTATAAGGAAGTCAGTCATGCAAATTAAACCATTGTTCCGAGTAAATGAATTACCTACTAATAAAATACGCGTATACTAGGAGCTGTGAAAATGCTGGCAAGTCACCGATAACGGGACGGTGCATTCATTTTATTTCAACATCTGACGGGGTAAGGGATAAACCCTTGTTCTTCGTATATAACTGAGTTACATAACTAGCTATGTACAAAGAAAAAATATTCTTCGTACAAAACCGGGTAATGTACCAAGAAACCTACCTTCTTTGCACATTACCAGATACAATGACAGCTATGTACGAGGAAGTATACACTCTTCCCACATAACCCGGTTTTGTACAAAGAAATTGCGGTCCCTTTAACAAACCCAAGGAGTTCTCCGATTAAAAAATAAATATAAACCCGCCGAGCGAATGCTGCAGTTCACTCATAACTCTTTTAACTAAAATCAGAGACTGTGAACGTACATTGACTAAGAGCTCTTGTGGACTAATAAACTATGTAATACCTAGTTATAGTTCGTGTCAAGTATTCGAAAAAAAAATACTTTGGGACTTATGTGTTCTAGTAAATCTCTAGGAACAGCAAATTCTTTGTAATATTTGTTCCTGAGTCATAGATGTTTTCTATGTATTTAAGTATTTGTATCTATTAAATATATCGTCGTCTAGTATCCATAACACAAGCCTTATTGAGCTTACTATGGGGCTAGTTCGATTTGTGTAAGATTGTCCCCTAATATTTATTTATTTATTTATTATTTGTACAAAACCGGGTCATGTAGGAAGAATTTATAATTCCTCGTACAGAACTGTCATTAAATCTAGTAATGTACAAAGAATGTAAGTTTCTTAGTACATTACCCGGTTTTGTACAAATAATATTTTTTCTTTGTATATAGCTAGTTATGTAACTCAGTTATGTACGAAAAACAAGGGAAATAAACATGTATTATCACCTGAGTGATTCCTCACCTACCGATACTGGCACTTAGTTGTCCCTTTAACTTTACGGCGTTGAAAAAAAAAGGACAGCGGATGTCGTTGACGACATATCGGTGTCGGTATCGATAGGCGTGGAAATGACCATTGGAGGATTCGATACTGATTTTAGTTTGTTCATCGTTTTATTTATAATTTATATTTGATAAGACAGTGTTCTTGATTTTGAGACAAAAATAATCCAACATTATTATTAGTGCTATACGTACCGCCTGCAAGGTAATTTATTAATTATAACTAATGATCGTTTTAGTTATGGGGGTAAGTTCGGCGTGCAGGCTGATCGGATGGACAAGTCGGCCGTCGGCCACGACTACATCGGTCAGACCGAGAAGCACGTCTCTCAGAAGGACTATGCTCAAGGTATGTTCTATTTTAAATATTTTACTAGAAGAAAATCATTGAAGAATTTATATGTCTCGGGCAGGATTCGAACCTGCATCTCCTACGGCTATCCGGGCCAACACAGGCGCGCTACCAACTACGCCACCGAAACGTTGCCCAAGTCATCCAATTTTTCAACCAGTCTCCTCGTTTGTGACGTCGTCCTGCGTGACGTATGTAGCATCATCTACCATTGAGTCCTTACAATCCATATGCATGGCATTATCGTCCCAATATTGTGTCTCATATTGAGAAATTCACAGTGACGATGTGCTACACCCAAACATGATTCTATTCTACGTTCTATTTGTTAAATATTATGTACGTAAGCTTGCTATATAACTAGCTTGATATTGATTTATATGTCGTCGCCTGATCGTACAATTCGCCAGGTCATGAAATTCTTAGGCATATCATGAAACGCCGCCATTTCACGATTTGACCGCTAACCTGCCACATCGTTCAAAACTCATCGTTTGACGATTTGGCGTATCGATTAAGTAGGTTCCAATTGGTACAAAACTAAGAAATCACACGACACCATGAATGAAATGATGAAAATGAAATGAAAATGATTATTTCGCTATAATCACTACGTGTGTACTGTGAAGGTTGCATGTTGTTATGCGACCTCCACACAATTTGTTGAGCCTTAAGTTGAACCTACAAGCGAGCAGTCGCAATAAAAGATATTATCCAAGTGAAATTATTTGTATATTATGTACAATATCTCTGTGATTAACATACTCATAGAGCTGACGTTCATATGTTTCTTTGAATGCACTTCTCTTTTCAATAACTTCATTATTTTCCGTACAAAATTGATCTTTCACGGAGTAAAACGGCTGACATCGCGGACGCAGCGCCACTAGTAGTCTAAAATGCATCTACTTAATGATGTACCCGGTATATATACCGTCGGTGGTGCTAGGAATATCGACAAATACGCTGGTCTCATTAATCTGCCGTATTTCTTATTAGGCACATCGTGATATGCCTTGCCATATCTTAGGCATATAATGGAATGGCGCCATTTCATGAAATACCTAGGAATATCGTGATCTGGCGACGACCTATACATAATTTTTTTTAATTTTTTTATTAAAGCATTAACAAAAAAAAAGATCTATACATAATCCAATCCACGAACAGGAGCCCTACTAAAATGTACGTTATAGCGATAAAATAGATTAGGTATACTGGGGCTAATAAAAGCGGCGTAGGACCAGGTATGGTGGCGTTTTTTGGGGAAGGTCTATGTTTAACAGTGGACAACCACGTTTCGGTTAGTGATTATGGGATTAGCTAAAAGATCGTATCTTGTATGCGGGATAAAATGTATCTTCTAAATCTTGTAATTCCTTGGGCAGCTGCTGTTATGTGAAAATAACAAAAAAATAGAATCGAGGGGTTTTATTGTTGGTTATATTTATTACGTTTATTTTTGAAGGTTTCGGGGGTAAATTCGGTGTGCAGACCGACCGCATGGACGCGAGCGCCGTTGGGCACGATTACGTCGGTAAAGTGGAGAAGCACGAGTCGCAGACCGACTACTCGCAGGGCTTCGGGGGCAAGTTCGGCGTACAGACGGATCGCGTCGATAAGGTTTGTTAGTTTATTTACATGAAGGTTTCGGGGGTAATTTCGGCGTAAAAATCGACTCGCAGATCCGGAGCCTGATTGACGAATACATCTATTTTAAGATGTAAGAGCACCTATGAAAAATAAATCAATAAGCTGTATCCACATGCTTATTCTTAATTTTGAACTAATTAAATGTAATTAGCGCCGTGTAAGTCTAGTGTGACGTCCAAGTCGGTGGCACTGAGAACTAGTTAATATTTTTTATTGGAGCTAATTTAATAAACGCAGTCATAAACACCCACACCACATGCTAAAAAAAAATAAGCTGGCCAAAGTAGGTACACTTTACACTAAGTCTCCAGTTTTTACATATTTATGGCACACCTCACGCAGCGGTCGATTGAACAACCCCTTATACATAGCCAATATTATATGTTGCGGGGCTTAAGGTGATTCGAGTCAGTTGATTGTCCAAAAAGAGGTCATAATTCGCTTCCACGATATCAAGCATGGGTGAAATATATATATTTCATGTTGTATTTTGATACATTTTATCTGCGCCAATCAACATGAGATGAGAAGTCTCTAAAAACTAGAATTAATCACTTGTAGCGACACCTTTTTCGTCAAATAAATAAATAGGTTAGCTAGGTTAAGGTATTGTATATTAAGAACTGTTGATGTTGTTTGGTGTGTCAGAATGATTCCTTTGGTTTTTCTTGAGAAAATATATTTCTATTATTACCTCTATATAGAGTATCGTATATAGAATATCGCCCCGTAACTCTTATCCACACACTTTAACTTGTTTTTGCAGAGTGCGGCTGGCTGGGAGCACCGAGAGCAGATCGAGAAGCACTCGTCGCAGAAGGATTACTCGCACGGGTTCGGGGGCAAGTTCGGCGTGCAGGCCGACCGGCAGGACGCCACTGCCGTCGGCTGGGAGCACCGCGAGCAACTACAAGCGCACGAGTCGCAGAGAGGTAACTTCGATTAACGCTACCCATCCGCATATTTGTCCAGTCCAAATGAGGGTTTAGAAATATTAATTCTTCTCTCGAAAGGTTTTTTGTCTAAATCCACCAAACACATCACAAGATGTTGAAATCTACTGTTAAATAGACCTTTTGCCACCATGCTACCAGCTGGTCAAATTCTTTTTTCTAGAAACCCTCATTGTAACAGAAATTGGACGTCTTCACTGCAGGAGGCATCAGTGCCTGACGGGCTCTAGCTGAAATATTGTCGTATTGTCTACAACTCTTTTTTTTCTTTTTTCAATCTCCAAGAAAACTGTTTGAACAGATGATATTTGTGTGTTCGCAGATTACTCGCACGGGTTCGGGGGCAAGTTCGGCGTGCAGGCGGACCGGCAAGATGCGTCGGCAGTGGGCTGGGACCACCACGAGAAGGCGCCGGCGCACGCCAGTCAGCTCGACCACAAGAAGGTTACCTCTTTTTTTCAATCTACTTCAAAAATAAGTATATCGATTCGATTGTATTCTTTACGCTATATTTTTACTAATTGTGGATTAATTTAATTACATTGATCAAAATTGGCGCGCTCGTCTGCCTTTATCTTTTACGTCACACCTGGCCATAGCTACGCGTGCGGAAAATCCCACTGCATGGCCTGGGGGAAACGTAAAATTTTGTACTTACCACGGGCGGTAATTAAGAAAGTCTCAGATCGCAGGTATTTGAGACCCGAGACGAAGGCAAATTTGTTTTACCGCCCTAGGTAAAGAATGTATGTACTACCTATTTTTTATCTCGAGAAAACCTACAAACTTAGCATTGTTATTACATGGTGCGTGATATTTAAATCGTGACACGTGTCAAGCTAAATCGCTATGTCATTATTAAGAAATTTGACCAGTCTGTTTGAAAAATAAATATCGTCATTACTTTCAATTTCTAACAAATTGCTTGAAATTGAACCTTATCTACATATGCTACTTACGCGGTATTGCACGACGATATGTAAGTAATGACGACTCTGATGGTTCAACCTAACGGTGGTAGTGGTTTCAATAACCGGCATTTTCCCGGTTGTCCCAGGGTTTCGGCGGCAAGTTCGGCGTGGAGACGGATCGCGTGGACAAGTCCGCGCACCGGTTCGACGAGGTGGGCGCCGTGGGCACCAACTACACCAAGCACAAACCGGACATCGGCGGCGCCAAGCCGGGCTCCATCCGCGCCAAGTTCGAAAACATGGCCAAGGAGAAGGAACAGGTTAACATAAAACGTTTTCACAACAACACGGAACTAAACACTGTGGTTTCCTTTGAGCACTACTGGTTGTCACTGGTACAATGTTATCACACTATATAATATAATAATCCCATCCCACTAATATTATAAATGCGAAAGTTTGTGAGGATGTTTGGATGTTTAGATGTTTGGATGTTTGGATGTTTGTTACCTAATAACGGGATAACAACTAGATGGATCAAGCTGAAATTTGGCATGTAAGTAGTCCAAGTCCTGGATTGAAACATAGGATACTTTATGTCCCGGTAAAGAGTTCCTTTGGGACAATAACGGGAACAACGCGGGCGAAGCCGCGGGAAAATGCTAGTACATAATAATCCCACTAATATTATAAATGTGAAAGTTTGTAAAGATGTTTGGATGTTTAGATGTTTGGATGTTTGTTACCCAATAACGGGGTAACAACTGGATGGATCAAGCTGAAATTTGGCATGTAAGTGGACCAAGTCCTGGATTGGAACATAGGATACTTTATATCCCGCTAAATAGTTCCTTTGGGACAATAACGGGAACAACGCGGGCGAAGCCGCGGGAAAATGCTAGTTTCCAATAAAGTTATGTGTATCTGAATGTATCGGTTTGGACTGTGCGATAACGCACAGGTTAAAACGCTATTAGTGCCAGTGGGCGGAAACAAACAGAACTAAAGAAGAAAAAAATATCAAAAATGTGTTTCGTTTTAGGAAGCGTTGCAGTCGGTGCAGAAAATACGGCAACAGAGGCAACAAACGGACAAGGATTTATCGCAAAAGGTGAGAAGCCCCTTTTAAAGCAGTTAGGGCTCACGGTCACTTTAGAACTCCATCATTGCCAATCACTTGCCAATGAACAACATGTTGGTTTGGTCACTATAATTTCAAACAGGAATCATTGATAATATAATCATAAAGTATTATATGTACAATAATTACGTATATATGCAATTTATGTAAAAAGCTATACGAATTTAAACAACATACATTAAAACAAAGGTTTTCACACAGGAAAAAGACCGGTTAGAAAAAGATGCGTCCGAGCCTCCTGTCAAGCAACCGGAGGCCGTTAGACAACCGGAACAGGTCAGGCAACCGGAACCGGCCAGGCAACCGGAACCAGTCAGGCAACCGGAACCATTCAGGCAACCGGAACCAGTCAGGCAACCAGAACCGGTCAGACAACCGGAACCGGTGAGACAGCCAGAACCGGTCAGACAACCGGACCCGGAACCGGTGCCTGAACCTATTGAAGACAAAGTCAACCTGCCTGACGTCACGCTGGTTCAGCCCAAGGAGAAAGAAGAGGTCAGTTAATCTTTAACACAAAGAAATAGTAGCGTTGTGTGACTTCCATACCGGCGCAGACAAAAGTTATCAAACTATAAAATTAAAAAAAAAATAACCAAATTTGATGTCGTTAAAGTATATGATTAACCCCTTCCGTTTGTGTAGACCGGGCGACACAAATTAGTGATAAAGGACCACAAAATACCCTTGCAATCCATTTTCTAACAATATTGTCTAGTAATTCTTAGATTTTATTTACAAAATTTGCTGTTTAACCTATTAAATGCGACCAATTATTTAACCAATCCAAATGGTTCCGACTATTAATCGTTAAGAAACCAATGGTGACTTTATTTTATGATTTATTATTTTATTTTAAATGATGTTGTTATTTAGATGGCCCGGCAACCGACAATAGTGATGTCGCCGGTCGGATGGGAGGGCGCCGAGGGCGGTGAAGGGGAGGAGGAGGACGAGGAGGGATACACGGCGCGAGCGCTCTACGACTACCAGGCCGCCGCGCCCGACGAGATCAGCTTCGACCCGGACGACATCATCACCAACATCGTCATGGTTAGTCCGACTGTAGTCACAATAGTGATGTCGCCGGTCAGATGAGAGGGCACCGAGGGCGGTGAAGGGGAGGAGGAGGACGAGGAGGGATACACGGCGCGAGCGCTCTACGACTACCAGGCCGCCGCGCCCGACGAGATCAGCTTCGACCCGGACGACATCATCACCAACATCGTCATGGTTAGTCCGACTGTAGTCACAATAGTGATGTCGCCGGTCAGATGAGAGGGCACCGAGGGCGGTGAAGGGGAGGAGGAGGACGAGGAGGGATACACGGCGCGAGCGCTCTACGACTACCAGGCCGCCGCGCCCGACGAGATCAGCTTCGACCCGGACGACATCATCACCAACATCGTCATGGTTAGTCCGACTGTAGTCACAATAGTGATGTCGCCGGTCAGATGAGAGGGCACCGAGGGCGGTGAAGGGGAGGAGGAGGACGAGGAGGGATACACGGCGCGAGCGCTCTACGACTACCAGGCCGCCGCGCCCGACGAGATCAGCTTCGACCCGGACGACATCATCACCAACATCGTCATGGTTAGTCCGACTGTAGTCACAATAGTGATGTCGCCGGTCAGATGAGAGGGCACCGAGGGCGGTGAAGGGGAGGAGGAGGACGAGGAGGGATACACGGCGCGAGCGCTCTACGACTACCAGGCCGCTGCGCCCGACGAGATCAGCTTCGACCCGGACGACATCATCACCAACATCGTCATGGTTAGTCCGACTGTAGTCACAATAGTGATGTCGCCGGTCAGATGAGAGGGCACCGAGGGCGGTGAAGGGGAGGAGGAGGACGAGGAGGGATACACGGCGCGAGCGCTCTACGACTACCAGGCCGCTGCGCCCGACGAGATCAGCTTCGACCCGGACGACATCATCACCAACATCGTCATGGTTAGTCCGACTGTAGTCACAATAGTGATGTCGCCGGTCAGATGAGAGGGCACCGAGGGCGGTGAAGGGGAGGAGGAGGACGAGGAGGGATACACGGCGCGAGCGCTCTACGACTACCAGGCCGCCGCGCCCGACGAGATCAGCTTCGACCCGGACGACATCATCACCAACATCGTCATGGTTAGTCCGACTGTAGTCACAATAGTGATGTCGCCGGTCAGATGAGAGGGCACCGAGGGCGGTGAAGGGGAGGAGGAGGACGAGGAGGGATACACGGCGCGAGCGCTCTACGACTACCAGGCCGCCGCGCCCGACGAGATCAGCTTCGACCCGGACGACATCATCGCCAACATCGTCATGGTTAGTCCGACTGTAGTCACAATAGTGATGTCGCCGGTCAGATGAGAGGGCACCGAGGGCGGTGAAGGGGAGGAGGAGGACGAGGAGGGATACACGGCGCGAGCGCTCTACGACTACCAGGCCGCCGCGCCCGACGAGATCAGCTTCGACCCGGACGACATCATCACCAACATCGTCATGGTTAGTCCGATTGTAGTCACAATAGTGATGTCGCCGGTCAGATGAGAGGGCACCGAGGGCGGTGAAGGGGAGGAGGAGGACGAGGAGGGATACACGGCGCGAGCGCTCTACGACTACCAGGCCGCCGCGCCCGACGAGATCAGCTTCGACCCGGACGACATCATCACCAACATCGTCATGGTTAGTCCGACTGTAGTCACAATAGTGATATATAAGCGTAGGGAGATGCGGTGGCAAAACTGGGATAGGGAGGAAAATGGAGTCGTTATTATCTACAAACTTTTTATGACTGAATGAATAAATTCAAATTTTATATGACACTTATAAAATCGAACACTCGTACCATGTCGGAAATGTTCTATGTTACATATGCAATTCGATTTCTTTAACAATTCTCACAATTAATCGATATACTTCCTAATAATGAAATAATTAATTTTACAACATAGGATACCGTTGTGTTGAAGAAGGTTGAGTGTCCCACTTCTGGTTAAAGGCCTACCTTCGTTTTCGCCACTGTATTATTGGCTGAAATTTCAAAACTTTTTGGTCAGCTTTTGACCCAAGTAAACTGAAAATAATTCAATATTTTCATTTAAAAAACTTTAGCACTTCTTTAAATAATAAGTGTATGTTTAAGAAAAATCAATCATTTAATTGTTATTCATTCAATCATAAATTTTGCTAGGTGACTCCATTTTCCTCTGTTCAGATTGCCACGGCATGTCCGTACGCAAGTGACGTATCGCGGGCAGGTAGGGCGCGGAGATCTCCAATGGGAGGAGGGAGAGAGCATCAACATATGTGACGTCCTACGTGAAAAGGTACCTTATGAGGGTTTCTAGTAACGGAGATATGAACGGTTTTGTGAAATCCTTCAAAATCATCATTTTTTTCTTTTATGCAAAATTGTAAAATATAGGAATAGACGTGTATTTGTAGCTTGGTTTCACTGCTGTACGTTATTTTTTTCTATATAAAAATTGGGTTCAAAGTTTAGTAGAAAAGGTACCTTATGGCGGATCACATACAAAAATGTTTTTGACGAATCGTATAACTTTTTGACAATTTTTAGAAAGACCTTGTTTTTTTTAAAAAATTTGATAAAAATAAAAAAAAACTGGCGAATGCACATCATTTTTGACCATTTTAGAAAAAGTTTTTTAATTTTTTTTTCAAAAAAACTTACAAAAATAGACTTTTTTTGCGGTTTCTATCATTTTTGACCACTTAAGAAAAAGAATCTTTTTAATTTAAAACACGCTAAAATCCACGACGAACACTTCTCACAACTATTCGAACGAAAAGGTAAGCAAATACTGCTCATGCCGGCCGGCTGAGACTCCGAGCGGCCAGCAAGACCGAGAGAGAACGATACGTAAAGTGTTGGTGAGAGTAGGACAGATGCGTGCTGCGTGATGCGTGGTGTAGCCAAAATAATACCACGGCACGGCGGTATGAAGGACAAAAACTGAGCAAGTTACGACAAGTATTTCTAACATTTTTAAATTACACCGCCATAAAGTACCTTTTGTACTAAACTGTAGAAGCATATTATTCAGCCTTTAATTCGCCTATAACAAAAATAAAGATAGGCAAAGACGTGTCGTAACATATAATTTACTAAATGGAAATACATAATAAAAAAAACACAATTTTTACACAACATTGAATATCTCCGTAACTAGAAACCCTCATAAGGTACCTTTTTCACGTAAGACGTCACATTTGAGAATTACTCTTAATTGGTCAAGATTTGAAGTAAATTTCTAATAACCTTTTTTCTTCAGTTTTCTGTCTTAATACAAGATTTGTCAATAAATAATGTAAATATCGTGCCATACTGTAATTATCAATAATTTTTGCTTATGGCCCGCCATAAGGTACCTTTTCTCAAATGTATGGGACTAATTTGTGATTTTTACGTAACTTCAATCGTTTATAAATAAAAAAAAACCGGTCAAGTGCGAGTCGGACTCGCGCACCGAGGGTTCCGTACAAACTCATAAGTAGATACGCGAATAGTTCAAGAAAAACTGTGTGTCGATTTGTTTAGTAGAAGCAAATAAGTATATGTTATGATTTTTGCAAATTTCTAAAAAACAGTGCAAGTTAGGAAAACAGTTATATTTTCCCTCTAATATTGAGAACCTGACGTGTAATGATTCTATTTAATAGCAAGGACCATTAAATCAAGAGGACTGTCATTCTCCATACAAAAAGCTGTTCCCCGAATTTACAACGCCATCTATGTATAAGCTTGGTAAAATAATTATAATATTATTTACAATGAGGGTGTTTAAAAATCATAAATCCACCAGGTGGCAGCAGGGTGGCGAATGGTCTATTTGGCAGTAGATGTCAAAATCAGGTGATGTGATTGGTGGATTTTGACACCTACTGTCAAAAAGACCATTCGCCACCCTGCTGCCACCTGGTGGATTTATGATTTTTAAACACCCTCATTATTTAACTTTGCAAACGTGACACAGTATTTAAATGTATTTGTAATGTAAATGTTTATTTAGTTTTAGGTTTTGATTACATTTTTACTTTCTATATTTTTTACATTTCCTATTTGTGTAACTCTTATATTTAACTAACGGATTAAATCACGTATAATATTTTAAATTTATTTATTATTAGCTGTTTACGAACTAATTGTTACTATACTATGTTTCTTTGTTTAATTATAACATCGTTAAATGTTTAGTGTTTTAGCGCCATCTAGTTTTGCCTGGAAATCCCCTAGCGTGAAACATGCCATCGCTTAGTTTTGCTACTCGCCGCTAGGGATTTCAAGTTTTGTAAATTTCTAAAAAGGTATTAAAGTTAGCAAGACCGTTCTATTTTTCCTGTAATATTCAGGTTGATATTTATAATTAGTAATTATGACACATTTTTCTGATCAGTAACTTCGGAGATAATAGGGGGGGAATGGTACATAAAAATGTATAAATCAAAAACTACTTATTTAAGAAAAAAAATAAAAATGGTGTTTTAATCTACAAATTAAGCCCTTTCATTTGATACCCCACTCAATATAATAGCCCTACTTTCAATTTTCAAAGTCCCATTACGGAGCCTTTTAAAAAAAAAGTAAAAAAGGTACAAGATATTTTTTATGTCCAATAGGCTCGGGTTAGCTACTTTTAACACTATTCCAAATTTCAAATCGATAGCATCAGTAGTTACTGAGATATCTGGCTGTGACAGACGGACAGACAGACAGACAGACAGACAGACAGACAGAGTCGCACCATAAGGGTTCCTTTTTTACCATTTTGGTACGGAACCCTAAAAATACGACTTGTAGAATAATAATGACACTTTTGAGATACTTGTGTAGACTGATTAAATATAATTTAGAACTCATTATACGAAAATTGTGAATATTATAGGAATGATGAAACATATAATAAAATTGACATTTTAATTAAAATAAAAATATTTCGTTAACAATGTGATTTTATTTCTATCCCAAAATGTGCAGTCTAATATCTCTAACTATATACAATGGTTCAGATTACAATATGTTAAAGAAGAGGCCGAATTTTTTTTTTTTTAATTTCGTTCTCATAAGCGACTTGCTCTAATCAAAGGCTGATTTTTCACGACCTGGAAGTCACATTAATAAAACCATTACTGATTTCCAAAGAAAATTACCTTGAGATACATAATCAATCATCATCTCCATAACTTCCAACGGGAACATACTTAAAATTAGTTTTAAACTTCTTTTGACGATTTCTCAAAAGTGCAATTTTAGCATGTGCAGGTGTGATGTTTTTTTAAAAAAAAAGTATGGGACTTAGGGTCGTGATTCTTTTTGTATTAGATAGCTTATTTAACACAGATTTAGGATCTGTGCTTAACTCAATACCAACCATAAGGTACCTTTTCCCGTGGAACGTCACATATTATTGTGAGATATAGCGTCATTACTTAAAAAAAACACGTATCTTATACTAACTTCAGGTAAAACCGCAGTAAGTGTAACTCGTATGTAACTTATAACGTTTTCCCTACAACGTTTTTACGTACGCGTTTTTTTTTAAAGTAGTTATGTCTTTGCAGCGATAATGTTTTCTTATAAATACAACAATCATGCCATTTTTATGAGATTTCCTTTATAAAATTGAATTTGCAATGCCTTTCTGAACCACATGTATCCTAATAATGCATTAGGGCTATAATAAAATTGTGTAAAAGGGTATATTCGCACTACGATTACAATACGATTTTGTCTTTGTTCACAGATCGACGAGGGTTGGTGGCAGGGCATGTGTAAAGGCGCGTACGGACTGTTCCCCGCCAATTACGTACAACTGCAGGACAAGTGAGTGTGTACTCGGCTTTACATTTCTTTATCGCACTCTAGGGCAGTGTCTTGCCACCTTTACGAACGTTAATCCTATCTTTGTAGTTTTCTTAACGTTGCTGCTTAAAGCCCGAGTTATTTTGTATACTCTGTACTTTTAGGTACCTACTTAAAAAAAGGTAAACAAAAAAAACCACGTGACTAGGGTCGTTCAGCCAGTGGTATTGTGCCAGATACAAAACAATACTTTGATTGGCTGGGTGACCCGAGTCACATGGTTTTTTTGTTTACCTTTTTTTAAGTACCTAAAAGTACAGGTCGATGCACAAGAGCTGGCATGAATGGATTGAACGAAAATAATGTCACTTGTCACTGTTGAGTGACGTTCTTATACCGGAGGATTCAAATATTTTGGAAACAAGTACATAACACTTCTTCATTATTCAAGAAAACAATAAAAAAAAATACATATAATCTGCACATTAGTAAAACTAAACAGGTAAAAGATATGGCAGAAAGATAAATTTGACGGTTCGCTACAAATATTTTACTGTCATGATTTTTTTTATCAATTTATACCCTGTTTTCACATTGACACCGCAATCTACGAAATCATGGCGAAAATATGCGAAACTCGCACGAAATTTAGATGTTTCGATACAATTTCCGCGCTTTACAGCGTCAGTGTGCAAACAAGGCTGCGATTGTGCAGGTAGGGCCTTTTTTGTTGTTCATAAAATGCACAATGCAGACTGGGTTAAGAAGTTATGAGACGAGATAGTCTAATAACACCATTATCGCTTATTGAATCAACCTGTATTTAATCATATTGGGATGCACACATAAACATTGAGATTCACTCGTTCAATCCATTCGTGCCAGCTCTTGTGAATCGACCTGTACAGAGTACTTATGATAGAGATACTTATGTATGGAATTTAATTCATTTTAAACATCTACCATCGACCCAATAAAAGTAGGGTTGAAATATGTTAATTTGAAACACTTCATTCCTTGTCATTAACAAAATAACATTCCTATCTATGGTATCGAAATTTAACCTAAAGTTTCTATAAACACGAACGAAATTGTACAGCATCCTTTGTGCCCCAACCCTTGTTAAAAACAATAATTGTATTTAAGTCAATTTATAAATGAGAATTTTCTCGTATTTTTATTTCAATTTTGTAATATTAATATTGAGTTGTAATTATCATTCTAGTTAGAATAAGAGTAATTATGCACAGGAAAAATATTTTTATTAAAAAACCCGACCGCGGTGCACTTAAAAGTGTTCGCCATTTTGTTTATTTTAACGAACTTTATACCCATTGACACTCGCGCCATCAAGACGAATCTAATGATGTATCATTTATCAAAATCGCTTGTGCCGTTGAGTAGTTAGGAACGGACATACATAAATACATACATACATACATATATATACACATACATACATATATACATACATATAGGTCAAACACATAACCCTCCTTTGGGCTTCGCCGCAGTCGGATAAAAATAGGTACCTTTTTTATATGGCAATAATATGACTGGTATGAACCCAATCAATTGTCTAGTTATGAAATAGAATATTTATATGAGTTTGTACAGTATAGAAAAACAACGGCTCTAGGAACAATGCGAGTAATGTTACAATTGTAATATCGCAAGACCATGTGTTACGCTTGTTTTTGTCGAGTGAAATATATCAAACATATCACTCGGCAAACAAGCGTTACACACTCGATTCTCGAGTTCTCGATCGGTTCTTAACTTTCAACGTGTTGAGGGTCATTCTTTGGATTTGTGTCTGCGTCCACCTAATTACCACGTCTCTAATTTCATATAAACAATTTCTATATGGAGGCGCTGTAATCTGCATCCCTAGATGACGACTGGGTTAAAACTATATAATTCTATTTAGTCCGTCAGTTAGATTATGGAAAAATATGGGACACGTATTTTTTGATTTATCAAAATATTAAAAATCGACAAAGTTATAGATCATCAAACTTCTGGAGTGGGGGCTTGTGACGTCACTCCTAGGTGAAAATTGTACCTAGGAGTGACGTCACTCGAAACTTCTAAGCACTCTATCCTCGTTATTTTTTGTTCGTCAAACAAAAGAAAAATTACGTGTAGGTACAATATTTTTTAATAATCTTACTGACGGACTAAACAGTTTTTTTAGTCGTCTAGCCCATTGGACGCAGACACAAATCTAAAGAATGACCGTTGAATTGGTATAACATCTATGTATATTCATGTATGTACATATCACGAAGTTCTTTCACCTAGATTCCTCGCAGCCATTTAATTTTTAGGGTTCCGAACCTCAAAAGGAAAAAACGGAACTATAGGATCACTTTGTTATCTGTCTGTCTGTCTGTCTGTCCGTCCGTCCGTCCGTCTGTCTGTCAAGACCCTTTATCTCGGAAACGCGTGGAGGTATTGAGTTGAAAATAAAACCATATACTCACACACACAGTCCCTTGAAGCTGTGAAAAAATCAAACTTATAATTTAACGTTAAAAAAGATATTTTATTACTCTCAAGGGAGTCAACATTTATAGGGTACTTTCCGTTGACCTAGAACTATGAAATTTGGTAAGTAATACCGTCTTTTAATACAAGTATAGGGAAAAATCTGAATACCATACATTTGTCATTAAACGAAATCATAAAGTATGCATATCGCGGTATGTATATCGTCGTCTAGTGTCCATAATACAAGCACTGCTTAGTTTGGGACTAGGTCGATCTGTGTAAGATTGTTCCCACAGTATTTATTTATTTATTTAAAGTATTAGTACGGAACCCTTGGTGGGCGAGGTCGACTCGTACTTGTCCGGTTTTTTTCGTATTGCCTGAGAACGGTTGTGTAAAGATGATATTGTACCGTAATACTACATTGCCAGAGATGTTGACAATGTGGTATATCACCTTGTGAACCACTGTTTTGAGAAAAACCGACTAAATGGAAATAAGGTCACTTACGGCATTTCGCAAGTATATCTGATATAAGTTTGTGGCTTTGTAACATCCAGTTATATTGCATTAATTTAACTTTAATGGAATACCACAATTACATTATTACAGGCTTTGTATTACTATTGGATACAATAGAAAGTGAAACTATGCAGACACTGCTTCTTAGGCATTTTAAGTAAACATTTACATTTTTATTCATTTTACTATAGTTATAGACTCTTTCAATTAATGTTCTTTAATAATTTTTAGTAATATTCGAAATGTTGTTCATATTTTTTTAGGAAGTTGGAATACCCTGTTATTTAGAACAAATGAACCAAAATGATTAATTCTTAAATTTAAAATTATTTTGACTGATATAATGTATTAAACATTCACGTGTAATTTATTTCATGAGTATTTAATTTAAGCATTTAACATGATTTTTCACATAATAAAGGAACACCAAAATATGATTAGGTGTTAAGGATCGTCCTAATACAACGCGACTACGCGATTATTGCAAGTTCGCGCGAATTGATAAACACCTATTCGAGTTCAATTTCAATATGTTTGATCGCGCGCGTAAAATTCGCGCGAACTTGCGATAATAGCGTAGTTGCGTTGTTTTAAGACGAAAGAATTAGCGATCTTCGTGCCATCTATTAAAGGCGTTTGCTCAATTAACGGATACAGATAAAATTAAATGAATTTATTGGTTTAATAAGTGTACTCGAAGATTTCCAATTGTGTATTCATTTAATGTAATAAGCAAACATGTTTTTTTTTATAACATATGTAAAAATCGGCAGTTTTATTCCGTGTACTAAAGTTACTGTCAGGAGAGAGTAGTTTCTGTTAAACTCCTATAGTCTGTGTTTTGAAATACATTATTGTTTTATCAGCTACTTTCATGTACTACGTAACGAGTACCTTCCCTATTAGACGTTCGCAATTTCTCTAACTTAGCCGAGATAGCACGGAGTGGAATTGTGAAGTGTTCAAGGTAAAAACGTGATTTATGCATTTTTTTTTTCATATAAATCAGCTTATGTACCTCGGATAATGTTTGTTCTTGTGTTGAAAATATCCGTTTTGACCCTGAACATTTCATCATACTTCCAGAAAATTGTAGACATTGGTTTAGATAAGCGAAAATAATCTTGCAATCTTATGATATCATTAAAATTTTAAGGAGAGTTGAATAAATAGTGTAGATAATTATACGCCACGGCTATGAGAAAATATATAACGCAACATGTTCACGGAAACTCCGTGTGCAATTAAATCAGGAACACATTCGTCCTTTTCTATTTTAAGAAATGTGAGAGTGACGAATGCTATATGTACAGTCGCCGAAAGACGGTGGTATGCAACGCACCCTGCTATACACACATATACCGGGCGTCCCAAAACTATGCGACATGAAGGGAAAGTACGGCAAATATTGGAGATAGGATATTTTGCTGAAAGGAGACTTCATTTTATTTTTAAAAGTAAGTAATACTGCATTCAAAGTTTTTTTTTTAATTACTTTTTTTGTATGGGAAATAATTTTCTTAACATTGAAATCAAATATTTTACGGTATTCCTTTCGTTTGAGATACTATGTTACTTAAGAGAAATTATTTGTTTTTGTCCACTCTTTCGAATGTCATCATAAAAATACGGGGTGTTATTTTTTCACATTTGAGTCGGTTCGATTCCCAGACGAAGCAAGTAATTCTTAGAAAATCTTTAAATGCAGAATTACTAACTTTTAAAAATAACACAAAGTCTTCTTTCAGCAAAATATCCTATCTACGATATTTAAGGTACTTTCCCTTGATGTCCCATAGTCTTGGGACGTTCTGTATAGCTGCGATACCTTTTCTATGTTGCTGATTGTATTCGAGATTATATCTTGTATTATATATTTTCTTGCGGCCGAAGTACGATACGATTGTATTATAGAATGGTATAAATATTGTTCTCTTATTGAATGCGCCGCAGATTTTTGGAATTTTATTTAGATTACGAAAAAACGGTCACTCTTTTTCTAGAACCTTAAAACCGTTGAAATATTCGGGAATTCGCATATTAAGGTGATTCCAGTTGCCCGGTTTTCCAGAGAAATAAAAAGTTAACAATCCCTTTTAAAGACATACATTTTGGTTGAAATGTTCGTTTCATAGTTTGATGCTCTTTTCGTTTGCGTTGCGAATGGAATCGCTTTAAACTGTAATTATTATACTATAACTATACTAAACCTTTAATTCAATCTTTGATTCTCAATTTGAGGTTAAATGAGGGGAAAACGCTGGAAAACAATGGTTTGCTATTTCTGCGGTGTGCAATATTTTACTAAGGAATTTCGAAGGGAATTGGTTGGTTGGCATAGATGTGGTAACATATAGTAAATAAAATAACAAACTAGCTAGGCTCCTAGTATAAGAGTTTACAGCGCAAACTGACATTCTGTATCTGGTACGCTGACCATACTATTGGCGTTTTCAATCATTCATGGCACTTTTCTTAATTTGTATAGGGCAGTTTTTATTTTTACGTCACTCTAAGCCGTAAGTAGCATTTTCTGCCCAGTGCGTGAGGAGTAAATCCCACTTCCTGGCCATGGGAAGACGTAAAATTGTGTACACATCATGGGTGACAGTAAAGATAGCCTCAGATCGCATATTTATGGCTCGAGTAGTGGACGAGGGTCACAAACACCTGCGATCTTGGACATTATTTTGCAACCCTAGGTAGGCATCCCTGAATATGTAATATTTTCAGTAGGTACCTGTTCTCAGTTAGCCTTAGTATGGTGGGCGTACATACAAGTAGAGTAGATACTATATAATACAGCCGGTTTCAAACTAGCTATCGGGAAAGTAACATGGTTATTGACAGTTGTCAAAACAAATACATTGATAATATTATTTTCTCGCGCAATTAGTTTGGAACGGAGTATACAAATGTTATCTTAATCTAATTATGTATAGTTGGTATTTAATACCGAACTGTATTTTCTAAAAGACAATTTATTGTTTATAAAAGTAAATAAATAGTTTTATTTTATATCGACGTGTGGTGTTTTATTCTGAGTTATGACTTATGACGTGTTACGTGCGTCCCTCGTCACTTCAACCTTTCCAAAACAAGATGCTGCCTGCCTGTAGGTACCTACATGTTTATGAGGCTATGGTACTTCTAAGATTCTTCTAAGGAGAACTGTTTAGAGAAGCTAATATTCTAACTCTTCCTGGCGTCTATATCCTAACAGCCTGTAAATATGAAAGAGCAAACTTGAACAGCTTCACCGCATGCCAGGACCAAAACAGGGCTAGGCGCAGGAAGCCTCTCCTACTCGTACCGCAGCGTTGACTAGCAAAGGTGCGCAAGTCACTCGATGTCACTGGCCCTAAATTATATAACCTTCTGCCGTCGGATATAGTCGAACTATCAAATTACAAATTAATTGCAAACAAACTGAAATATTTTATAACCAACATAGCAGGGATCGTTGACCTAACTAATTAAAATATTTAATACAATATAAATTGTCTGTCTTACACTAATCTGCGTTACTATTAATCATATTATATATTCGATTGAAATGTCATGTAAAATATTGTACCTATTTTATGAATAAAAAACTGAATCTGAAGATTGATAGGGTTTTAAATTTTCTTTGATAAACAATTAAAAACTATGTAAAACGCTAGGTGAAATCCCCTACCTGCTCGGTTATTATTGTTATTATTTTTAAAAATCATGCAAAAAGTGTCAATAATTGTACTTTTTTAGAAAGCTAATGAACTGACAAATTAATTTCTGTATTTTTTACGCGAAGTGTTATAACTTTATTTTTAGTAATGCCTCAAAGAACTACAAAATGTTGAACAAAATCCAAAAACTTGAATTAAAATTGTTTTATTGGTAACATTTTGAAAGGTTTTGGCATGTTTTTTGAATTTTTCGTAATCAGCCGTTTATTGGCTATTAGATGACGGCTTTTTTTTATTCCTGATTTAAGTAGTTTCTTCACAATTAGCAGTTTTAGATCGAAAGGCTGGTTTTTAAAAAAATAAGTTTAAACTCAAATAACTTGATAACCATTGAGTTTTGACCCCCAGTTGATTGGACTTAAATCATTGCAAATAAACTCTAGAATAACCCCTTTCAAGGAATAGGTCGAATTACCAATCACCCTGTATTTGTCTTAGTCTCAATGCAATATAGTTGGTGCAGAGCTAAAATTTTCCTCGTAATAGCTTCTATGTAGGTATCTTTTCCATGGTAAAAACCAAAACAGTCTATGACTTTCTATTATAACCTAAGCTTTATGTTTTTTAAGATCAAATAAAAGATCGCCCACTCTATTTACACTGAGACTAGTTACCTACGTAGTATTTTTTCGGGTCAGGGGCAATTAAGGAAACTATTCTGAACTGAGAGAAGCCAGTTAGCATAAAGTAATTACTGTGTCTCTGTGGATAGAGACGGTGTTTTCACATCTCAATGCGCATTTTTAACAAGGTGTCTTGTTTTAGCTCGGAATAATTGTTTCAAACTAGCTTTCACTGCAATATCACCTGACTAAAACTTACTATGCTGGGGTATCAGAATAAATATTAGAGGGGTATTGAGTATTTATTGATATTTGAGTGACTTTTACAATAATACAAATGATATTCATATTTATAACTAAATATGATATTAAGCCACATAATACACTGCCAATGTATTTAATAGACAAAAGAAAAGGTAAGATACGAAGCAGTAGCAGTTCTTTAAGTAAGATCCTTTGTTGGTGTTGTCGATCCAGTCTGCATATGCTGAAACTCTCGTAAATAGAGTAGTTTTATCATAATTTTTGCCACTGGTCACTCCGGTTAATAGTTCCGTACCCGGTACTTCCTCTGGGTCATATGTGCCTTTGCAAGTCAAAGGCCCCCCTGAATCTCCCACAACAGAAGACAAAAGAAAAGGTAAGATACGAAGCAGTAGCAGTTCTTTAAGTAAGATCCTTTGTTGGTGTTGTCGATCCAGTCTGCATATGCTGAAACTCTCGTAAATAGAGTAGTTTTATCATAATTTTTGCCACTGGTTACTCCAGTTAATAGTTCCGTACCCGGTACTTCCTCTGGGTCATATGTGCCTTTGCAAGTCAAAGGCCCCCCTGAATCTCCCACCGACACATCAGCAGTCACCGCGTTGCTACAAACAAAATCGTCCATAATTATTTCCCATATGTGACTACATTGATTTCTTGATAGCACGTCAATTTTCGCCATTAGCAGCACTTGCGACCTTTGATCTTGGCTACCGTGGCCGGTTCTTCCGTAACCGGCGACATAGCAAGAGTCAGAGTAATCTATCGCATGCCTGGCTAATCTAATACTGCCAATAGAGTTTGAGAAGTACCAATCTGCCTTGACAATTATCACGGCAATGTCATCCAATGGAAAATTGAAGTGTGGGTGTAAAACCACGATGCTGATTTTCCTCCATTGAGTTTCTGGATTATTAGTGGCTTTTTGTGAATGATAGACGACGTTTCTGAGTTCCCCGGCGACCACTCTGAGTGATGATGGGCGTTTTGCGTACAGGAAATTGTGTTGTTCGAAGCAGTGCGCGGCGGTGAGGACCTTACGTTTATTGATGATGCTGCCGCCGCATATATTGTTATATGTATTGGACAGTCTTGTTCCTATTGGTTTTTTGATGGACACTATGAACGGTACTTTGCCTCGAGGGGCCGGTTCTCCATTTACGATCACTGGTTTGAGACGATGTGTCGAGTATTTCAGTGTCATAATAATTTGCTCTTTCTGACATGTTTGGGAAATTAACGAAAGACAAACAAGGAGATATCTATAGTACATTCATTGGGTTATCGAAATCACAACTTTGTTTTAGAAAATTTTAATTAATTATTAAGTTTATGTATTTGCCAAAACATAGGTATTCCGTGACATTGACGTTACACTTACATAAGACTTCTTGGCAGTCGAATAAAAAGTCTTTTTGACTCTGATTTTTCTTTGATTACGTGAAAATATTAAGGTCAGTCGGGGCAAGTGCGCCTAAGGGGCAAGCGCACCAATCATAAAAAATCTCGAAAAGTACAGATATTATACAACAAACGATATATTACAAACACGCAACTAACTAAAACGGAGAGGTTGTTTTTGTCGTCTTCCAGGCTCCAGCACAAAGGCGGGCGCTGCCGCATCCTCAGCAGAAGACCTCAAACGCCGCAAATATGGAAGCCTCGGTAGTAGCTACATATTTGAGGCGATTTGGGTCGAGACACTGCAGGGACCCTGGGGACCTAGTGCGCGCCGGCTTTTTAAGGATCTGTCGGCGCGACAATTGGAGGCCACCAGTGACAAGAGGGCTGGCCAGTATTTCGCTCAGCGAATTAACATTGCCATCCAGCGTGGTAATGCGGCCAGCGTTCTGGGCACACTCCCCACTGGCAGCGATTTGGAGCAAATTTATTATTACCTTTAGTTTGTATTTAATTTATAGTTTTAGTTCTTATTGTTATATTTAAATTGTATTGTTCACTAAATAAATTTTACTCTTCCCTCGTTTGTAGTATACTATCGGTAAGTACCTACTTTTCGAGATTTTCAATGATAGGCGCGCTTGCCCCGTTGGCGCACTTGCACCTGACCCTACCTCAAAAGCAGGTATATGGATATTAATTACACATATAACAAATAAAACGTATACCTATGTATAACTTTGGACCTCGAGAGGGAGAGAAGGGCGATGGCCGTGCGCGCTAACATGCTTGCCCGCAGATTTGCAAGGTGTAATAAGCAAGTCAAACTGACGCTGTTTAAAGCTTATTGTCAGACTTTTTACACCTGCAGTCTGTGGGTAGGATTTACGCAAAGGGCATACAACATATTGCGAGTCCAATACAACAATGCCTTGAGGATGTTGTTGAGGCTGCCTAAGCACTGCAGCGCGTCCGGCATGTTTGCCGAGGCCCAGCGGACGACTTTTTTGCCATTAGGCGAAAAAGAATAGCATCGATGTTGCGTAGAGTGCGGAGCAGCGGCAACAGCCTCCTAAGGGCGTTGGATGGGCGTTTCGACTGCCCTTTAACCAAATACTGGGTGGAAGTGGCTATTGGCAGGGTCAAGTAGAGTCAAAGTTCTGGATGGCCCTGCAACTAGTTGCTTCGCCCGGTCGCAATAATGTTGTGTTTAGATATAGTCATTTATTGTTATCCAAAGTTTTTTATACTAACATAATTATTAAGTTTTTGTTACTAATCTACTATGGATATAGATCCATAGTAAAAAAAAAAAAATAAAAATTCTTTATTTCAGACCATAGGGTCTGAAATAAAGAATTTTTATTTTATTTATTTATTTTATAACTGGGGGAATGAATGACCTTAAAAAATAAACCAAACTATGATAGTATGGATAGCGAGCACGGCCACAGGCTGCTGTCAATATTGCCCAATCCTATTATGTTATCCCACTAATATTATAAATGCGAAAGTTTGTGAAGATGTTTGGATATTTGGATGTTTGTTACCTTATAACGGGGTAACAACTGGATGGATCAAGCTGAAATTTGGCATGCAAGTAGACCAAGTCCTGGATTGAAATATAGGATACATTATATCCCGGTAAAGAGTTCCTTTGGTACAATAACGGGAACAACGCGGGCGAAGCCGCGGGAAAATGCTAGTATTAAATACATTTAAAAAATTGCAACTATAATTGTTGCTGCTCAAAGGCCTAATTTTCTTTGCGATGCGAAAAGCAATTTGCGGACAAATTACAAAGACGACGCCCGAACACTGCGGGTTGTTTAGGATTCGACAAAAGTGGATGATTAGGGCAGTGTGATTATGCCTCTAGACAATTTATTGCTGAATAATTTGTCGCCATTATTGCGCTCATCTATCTATCTATAGATGTCAAACTTTATTGCGTCTGTTTTCAAACATATTCTTCGTTTTTTTCCTGATTAACGAGCGTTATCGGTCATGCGATTTCAATAAAAAAATTAATTATACATCTAAAAAACTCCCGACTAAAAATTCACCGACCTTTTCATTTCAAATTTGAATATCTCATGAAAGGCTAAACCGATTTTTATGAAACATATCTAAGAACTAAAGGAAAATATTTGAAATAAAAAAAACCGCATCAGTTTCACCCGTTTAAGAGCTACGGTGCCGCAGACAGACACACACGTAGCGATCAAATTTATAACACCCCTCTTTTTGCGTTGGGGGTTAATAATCATAAAGTGGGACCTATGCGTCGTGCTGTGTTTAAAACGCAATAAGTTCCTGAAAAAATTGAAATTAGTACAATTTTACCTTCTCATATAAGGAAACAAAGAAACGTGAGCAAAAATTACCGATAAAATTCTGAAAAAAAAACTAGGAATAGGCCTTGTTTCCGCGCCTGACCATCCTATTGCATTAATGTACCTATTTGTTGCGTATGGGCTTGTTGGCAAAGGTCGTCCTTCCATCTTAATTGATCTTATTGATAATGAATCTCTACTAACGGTGTTTGTCCGAAGTTTCTATCTACCTAGTGTTGATGACTTGAGCAGGACGGACGTCCCATTATTGAGGGTAATATGGCCACGTTGATAAATGTCCCGGTTTTCAGGAGACCTTTTTTCATGAAAAAACTTAAACGGTTATACAATGCAACACGTCGCAATATCACACATCGAGAAAAGGAAATTATGAAAGCTGACAATTTAAACTCCAAATATAGTCAAGAATACCTACAGCTACACTTTATGTAGAAAACAGGATAATTCCTTATAAGTACATTTTCATTTAAATGCAGTCCAGATTTAAACACCATGGTTAAACACTCTGTAGTCTCAATTTTCGTGAAACTGGACTTGGTAACACCACATATGTATCTAACTGTAACTAAATCCAGCAGGATCGATGTGCAATTGAGAGAACTCTTTAAGTAGGTATTTATACAGCAATTAAAGTATTTTATAGTATTTCGCATTTCTCGTATTTGCTAGCATCGTATGGATTCAATAGTAATATTTTGAAGTTAACTTTTTTTTGAAAATTTCTCTACAGGAGGAGGCTTCCATTATTTACGTCCCATATGACTCATGGCCAGTTCACATTATTCCAGTCCAGTGATCCAGCGGGCTAATCCAGACCAGTTGTGGACTGGAGCATAGCATTTACATTATTCCAGTCTTTTAAGAGTTGTTAAAGACTGTTACCAAAAACAACCACGCGTACCTATTCACTATATTACGTTCAATCCAGCACTGGATTGACGGTTTACACTATTCCAGTGGCGCTGGATTGGGTGAGCTGGAATGAAAAGTTGACGATCTCTCCAGTCACTGGACTGGGATGCTCACTGGAATGGGTACATTCCAGTGAGCATCCCAGTGTCGGTTCACATTATTCCAGTAGCATTCCAGCACTGGATTGGATTGCTGGACTGGAATGCTACTGGAATAATGTGAACTGGCCATCAGTTTCATTGGTCGATAACTCGGTCGACATACGGCATGCGGGGACTCCCCGCAGACGGTACAGTTGTGGATTCAGGTTATATTAAAAAAAGTATCGGTATATAATCCATGTCTTCCGTAGACCAACTATCTATTAGGTCAAGCAACGCTATAGAACTCAACACACTCATTAAGTCTGCCTTGAAGGTTATGTTGATCCGGTAATTCGTAGTCAGTAAGCGTTATTGCTATATTAAACCATGAAGCGCATATATGCGCCCAATATGCGCGCTACGTTACGAATGTAGGAGATATTGCGAATTGCCGGGGCCTACGCAAAATGTAATATATGTTTAAACTTTCTCAGCTAACATACATTTATATAATACTAGCATTTACTCACGGGTTTGCCTGCGTTATTCCCGTTACCCAAGGGAACTCATTACCAGGATATAAAGTATCCTGTTTCAATCCAGGTCTACTTACATTACACGCCAAATTTCGCCTCAATCTATTCAGTTGTTACTGCGTTATTTACTAACAAACATCTTCACAAACTTTCACATTTATAATATAAGTAGGATAGGATTAATACGAAGGAGGATATATTATAATAGTAGGATGTAGTAGGATTTTGTCGATGTTTTTGTGGTTTTATAGGAAGTGTTTTATAGTTGGTTGGTCTACCTATGAATCGGCAATGGGCTCGTGTCGGCGTTCTATGTTTGTATGTCCTTTCCTATGTTTGTTTGTCAGTTGGTTGATCCGATCCTTCTGAAATTTGGTAAGAGGGTAGTTAATGCCAACATAATGCTGAACAATTCTTTTGTACTTGAATTTACTAATTCTGTTGCTCTTAACTATCCTCCGATCAAATTTCGAAGGAGGAAGGACGGTATTTGAGTTATCGGAGTCACTGTTCGCAGCATTTACCTAAAATTTGTAAAAATGTACTAAATTCACCAAAGCGTTTTCAACGTATTTAAAAGATCGAAAACTAAAGAGAAGGAGATAATTTGACTATATGAGTAAGTAAAATGACATCATATTACTGTTTTTTATAAAAACTTCATACTATCAGAGCGTTTTAACACTTCATAAAAACAACCGTTTTGATCTGTCAGGAATATCCTGGATTGTTTCTGTACGTAATGAAGTACTTTAGTACCTTATTGAGTACTATCCAGTTCTGTATAAAATAACATTTAACTTGTATAAAATAACATCAACGCCGTGATGGAAATAATGGATCCCCTTATGGATGCCTTTTAAAAGAAAGCCTATATAGTAACAATTAGATGATGACCTGCGACTTCGTCCGGGTAATATTCCTACTTTTTCATAAAAAATGTAATCTCCCTTTTAAGCTCTTTACGGATTGAATTCCGAAAAATCCCTTTATATCGTGCAGCTCTTGTCCGCTTAAAACATGTTTTCTTAAATCCCCCTACCTGTAGTGGTTTCAGCGAGCCATCTTACTCACTATGGTTATTGGTTACAGGAACGTGAAACGATTAGGGGTAAGGCTGAAAAATTGGGCTTATGTAACATAAAAGTAACTAAAAATATATGTTACTGAGTAACTTAAAAGTTACATAAAAGTATTCTAAAGGGATATTCACAATGTCTACAATACAAACACTTTTTGTACTAAGTGTTTATTTAAGAGATCAAATAGGTATTAAGGTCCTAATTTATTAGTTGCAGATATTTTTACAGCTGATAGTACTCGGTCTTTGCAGTATATTAAAGCATGAAACATTATAGCTTTTACGATGTTTTTTTGGAGAAAAAGGAAAAACAAATTTGCTACGTAATAACACCCTGTTAATGTGATTACTAAATGAAAACTCATTGAAAAGATTCTACTTAGTAGCTCTTTTACGTACCACTTAACTGTAACTGGCCACTTCACGTAGATAAATTAAAAGACATTTGCAGTTTTCCCGCCGAACCGTTACGACATTTACGACAACAAATTGTTGATATGACAGATAGTGTTATTGTGACATGTGATAATGCACATGATGATTTATTTAGACGAAATTATAATAAATTTTATTGTTAGGTAAATGAAATCAGAAAAGTTATATGAAAAGATTTCTGAATTTCTATTTAAAGTTAATTATTTTAATGTAAAGTATAATGTGTTAAAATATCTGCAACTAATAAATTAGGACCTTATATACTTTGGTACATTTTTGAACATGGATGAATAAGTAATTAAAGGCTGATAGCCACACAAAAGCTGTCTTCACAAATAAAATTAAATCATAATTTTTCCCCGGATTACTTGTTATAATCATTGTAATTATGTAAAATAAAATAAAAAACACGTTACTCTTCTTTGTGTTGCGCAGTTGGGTATAAAAATTAAAACAAACCAAATATTTTAAACTCAAAAACCCGACTGCAAGAACTTGTAACTGAAAAGAAAGCGTGAACAAAGCTTTACTTTACTTTTATGTTACGTAACTTAAAAATAAATTAAAATGGTAACATATGTAACTTAAAAGTAACATAAAAGTTAACCTCTATTCACTTTCATTTGCATTATATAGAACAATAACAAACATATTAACTCGAACACGACACCTAGCTATAAACTAATATGAAGATTATATTAATAATGTATTACGTAATACAAAACAGAACAAATTTACCATGAAATTCACTCGTAACTTTTAAATTCCATAAAAAATCCTCAGCACAAGTTGAATCGACGCACTGAACTACCCACAAAATGGCCGATCAGTGAGAGGTATACCAAGACTAAAGAATAAATAGTGTTGCCGTTATAATGATTTATAATTTTAGCCTCAAAGCATAAAAATAAAGATTTTAAAGGATTTTGGCGGGAAACAAAAAAGTTAAGCCCTAAACCTGGCGTTCCGGTGAGTGTCGACGGCATTAGTGACTCTAAAGGCATAGCAAATATGTTCAGGTGTCATTTTCGGGTGGATTCTCCTCTTAAAGATGTTCACCGTGACGTTGAGGCCGTGGTGTCGGGGGTGCCTGAGCGTGTCTCTGCAAAACAAGTTGCTCTCATAATAAAAAGCATGACTAGAGGCAAATCACCCGGACACGACGGCCTGAGCATCGAACACTTTCAACACGCGGGACCTCACCTTCTGAGATTGCTAGGGTTGCTATACACGTTGTGTATTCGTCACTCCTACTTGCCGAGTGAACTAATGATGACGGTCGTGGTGCCGATAACTAAAAATAAGACTGGAGATGTTTCAGATAAATGTAACTACCGGCCGATCTCATTAGCTACAACTGCGTCCAAGGTGCTTGATGCCATGCTTGAGAGACAACTTAAAAAACATATTAATTTACATGATGCACAGTTCGGGTTTAGACCCGGGCTATCGACCGAAAGTGCTATATTGTCCCTCAAGCATGTCGTTAGGTACTACACAGATAGAAATACGCCTGTTTATGCTGCATTTCTTGATTTGTCTAGGGCATTTGACCTGGTTAGGTATGATATTTTGTGGTCTAAACTAATCAACACCGGTGTACCGGGTGAGCTGGTCAATATTTTTAAATATTGGTATGCACATCAAACTAATCGGGTCAAATGGTGTAACGAACTTTCTGATGAGTACGGGTTGGAATGCGGAGTGAGACAAGGGGGGTTAACGTCTCCTTCGCTTTTCAACTTGTACATAAATCAGCTGATCGATGAGCTGGGTAGCGCTAGGGTTGGCTGCTCGATTGACGGCCATGTTGTCAACAGCATTAGTTATGCAGACGACATGGTGCTGCTCAGCCCATCGATCTCAGCACTCAGGAGGTTGCTGAGTACGTGTGAGGAGTACGCCAAGTTGCATGGCCTCCTCTACAATGTAAAAAAATGTGAACTTATGGTGTTTCACCCTAAGAGCCGTAAAGTGACGACTATGCCCCCAGTGCTGTTAAATGGTGTGGGCATAGTTAGGGTGAATCAGTTTAAGTATCTCGGCCATGTGGTAACGGAGGATTTAAAAGATGATAGCGATATTGAGAGGGAAAGGAGGGCGATGGCGGTTCGCTGTAACATGCTGGCCCGCAGGTTTGCACGATCTAGCATTGAAGTAAAAATTACTCTTTTTAAAGCCTTCTGTCAGACCTTATATACGTGCAACTTGTGGGTCAATTACACGCAGCGAGCCTACAACGCCCTCCGAGTACAATATAATAATGCCTTCAGGGTGTTGCTGGGGCTCCCACGCTACTGCAGCGCCTCGGCAATGTTTGCGTACGCGCACACGGAGGGGTTCAGCGCGGTGATTCGTCACCGAGTCGCATCACTCATGCGCAGGGTGCGGGGGAGCCACAACACCATCCTGAAGCTCATCAGTGAGAGGACGGACTGCCCCATTCTGGGACACTGGGTGCGTACGCATGCGCACGTACCGGGTGCTCCAGAGGGTGGTAGGTATATGAATTAATTAATTTTTCTACTGTACTGTACTAACATAGCTATTAAGTATCATGTAACTAACAATATATGGATTATGTCCGAAATAAACAAATTTTATTTTTATTTTATTTATTTTTTTTTTTTTTTTATGAAATCAAATTCCGCAAATCAACTGCTAAAATAGCAAGACAGAACGGTTACTTAAATTAAGTAACTTAAAAGCTTCAATATGTTGACTTGTCTTATGTTACACGTAAATTATTATTTTAAATGGGCAATGCTAATGTTAAAGCTCGAAAAACGTTGCATTAATATATGACAGTTATAAAAAAAACTCCAACATATCAGTATAATATCACAAAACTAAAAAACGATACTTACAATCTTTCAGGAACATTTTTGGGACATTTTTATTTGTATGGAAATCGATGTAATTGCATAGAAGAAAAAAAAATTGGAATACAAACACAGAGATTTACATTTGTTAGTGGACTAGAACTAGTAGAAAAAGTTTTGTATTTTACACGGAAAATTAAAAAAGTAAAATTTTGTAATTACTTTTCGTAAAAACAATGCCGGACGCTTACAAGTCACGAAATCATCCCTTTTTTACGGCCTTACCCTTAGAGATTACAGCAACAGCTCGCTAGTGAGTTTCCCCTTTAGGAACCCCCTTGTCCAAAATTCCGCAGTCTCAGAATAGGTACAACATTTTTAAAAAGACTAGGTTATACAATGGTAGGTTACTCAAGGGATTAAATGATTGTGTAGAATATTTTATTTGGAAAATAGACGGAATCTGATAATTCGAGACTCTGGTAATTTGGAAATGTGATATTCTAGTAAAACGGTATTTTGGCCACGACGGGGATTGTTTTATTGTGCCAAAGCTTCAGGGAATATTCCTATTCGCTATTATCACCTATGAAAGTGAGTTTCTGATGCGATCATATTTGTTGAATAAAAAAAACTTGTGTTTGATTACGCAGACCTGTTTCTATTATTTGTTAAGAATGACCACGAGAAAAAAGAGTGACATCACGTGTTTAATATGGAGCCAATTTAATAAAATGATCTCATACATAAAATATCTAATTCTAAACATATAATACGCGTAGTGAAATGAAATGCCGTTTGATGCAACTGCTGCATATGACATATCCAATAGAAATTCTTCTCATTTTATGACATACAATCTAAAATATTTTTCTAAAGAAGTGCATAAAATAGTTGATGAGAATTCACCAGGATTTGATGAGCACTTGGTATTGAAATTTCATGTAATATTAAGATAGTATGGCATATCAGAATGATGGAAATAGAGTCTGAGTTGGTCAAATAATTTGTACCTTTGGCACAAATATAGGCTTCAAACTGTTTGACTGTAGCATGCAGCTCTCAATAGAGTGAACCGATTTGGATGCGATTTTTATTAGTTAAGTAGGTACATAAGTAGTTGATTTTCTTATGGTGGCGTAAGAACTGGCATGTTATAGTTCATTGCAGAGGCGTGGAAAATAGGGGATTGCCTGAAGAGGTGGGTGCCTGGCAAGATGAATCTGTTTCCGCCGCGGTAATGTTTTTCTCAAATATTGTGATTATTTCCTCACAATGTTTGAGAAAAACATTACCGCGGTTGCAAAAAAACATTGCTTACCTATTTTTTTTTATTGAATTCAACACAAAGATAGACTTATACACGGGCTGTGGTAATGATGTTGAAAACTATTTACTGCTTACTGCAGATGTTGCCACGGTTCGAAGTGGGTGAATCAACTTCTCTTTGTCAACAAAATTTCACCTTCTCCGACTAAAATTGAAAGGAAATCTTTATTCGGATATTTTTTGAATAAAATGCATGCTCATTTAAAAGACAGACAATAAAGCTACGTAATACAAATATGTTTTATTACAATTTGTTGATTATAATTTTTTTTATAAGCAGTGACCCAGTGGACATAGCTGTTGCCCCAGTTTTGTATGAAAATAAGGGTTCGTCCGCTGGATCACGCTATTTATTTGTTAAAAACGAGTTTTATTTTTACCTAATCTATCTCTAGATGTAAGATCTTGTTCCATTAAATCATGTTAAAACATGCAAAATGTGAACAAATAAGAAGAAAGAAGACAATCTTTGCATAAAGCAAAAAAAAGTTGATTCACCCTACTTATCTTTTGTTACCATTTGTACAAAAACCATTTGAAATAAAATAATAGTTAACGTAGGTAATGATATCGAAAATATTAAAAATCTTTTGATCTAGACACGCGGCAGCGTGTCAAGTCAAGTTCAAGCAAAACTGGCTAGCCAGCGCCGAGTGTAATATTACACGAACCACTTGGTGCCACTTTTGACCCTTCTATAACTCAAAACCTCTTTAACGTAAACACATAAAACTACGTGTGTTTAGTTATATTCATAAGGATATCTAGAAGCCCATATTTTATGAAGCTAGCTCAAACGGTTATAAAGATATGAAGGTCAAAAAGTCGTAAATTTTAGCACTGACTGACTGACTGACTGACATATTATAGTACCTAAACCTAACCTACTTCCAGATGACCTAGAAGGATGAAATTTGGAATCCAGCTCGGTAATTGTGTGTAAGCGTAGGAAGAAATCTAAAAATAAAAAAAAGTTAAAAAATACAATTTTTTTTAAATTGTATCGTTGGAACCGTTACAAGCAGATATTTGAAACTATCTCAATATGTATTATTATATTTGCTATAAATACTTTATAAAAAGTAATGATATCCCACCAAAAACATAAATGTAAAAAAGGAGAGCCAAATTCAATACAAAAATTATGCTTGGCTGTGGGCTTCGCCGCAAAAAGAATAGAGATCTAAATGAGTGCCAAGTTGTATGCAAAATTCAAATATGTATTTATAGGAACAAAATAACGTTATGAACAAGTATTAAACTCTATTTCTTTGCTTTATTGGATACCTATAACAATTGCTGTTATTTAAAAATGTGAAATCTTAAAGTAGGTTAGATTTGACTTGGCCCCCTTTGTTGGACTTCTCCCCCTTCTTACGTAAGATTTTATTTAGTTTTAGAAATTGTAATAGACGTATATCAAAGATTTTTATTTTTCAAACGGTGACGGCCGCAGAGCCTTAAAGAGCCTATCACACTTGCGATTTGCGAGCGAGCTGCGGGCGAGTTAGAAGCGAAGTTCTATACAAATGTCGCTCGCGGCGAACACGCCATGAGTTCGCCGTCACTGCTTTTGTATGGAAACTAAAACAGCGGCTAAGTATAAGTTGGATTCGCACACGAAGGGTTTCGTACTTATTAACGTCGAGCAAAGTTCACTTCCCCTACCCCCGAGATAAAGACATGAAGAGACCTACCCGCCCCCTCGGGACCCTTATGTAATTAATGAATGATTCCAAAGTCGACCTGTGTATATATGTCGAATTATCCCCTAAACTATTCACCCGTGAGTCGTAAATACTTTTTATATTCATTTCTGTTTTTATATATGTAAGCGTACCTACATATAAATTACATCCAGTCCATCTCAACAGCTTAATTTACATATGATTTTGTAATACGCTGCGATAGTTCTCTACACGTAAAATTGTACGTACCTACGTACACAACACACAACTTTATGTGCAGTTAACATTAACAATAGTTAATGTGTTTAAGGTGGCTTGTACCTAATCACCAAGACGCATACGGATTCACTTATTAGGGTTTATAATGATTTTAGACCATTCGCATTTTAGACTATACTACCACAGAAATCTGTGTTTGCAACTTAGAAATGCTTTTTAGACCAGTTGCCATTACCATTTGCTTTTTAGACGAAATGAGCCTAACCCGTAAGACCAGTCGTTGTCCGCAAAAATATTACTGGAAAGTCTTAAAAATTCAGGGCATCTGTAGCGAGAAAGTGCCAACTTATATTACAAATTCTCAAACTACCCTTGGCAAGTATTTGATCTACAGATAAAATTGATACACCTTGGAATTCTGAATTAGAAATTATTTACGCATGTATAAAAGAAGATTACCCTAGACTATAAATAAATTAACATATACCTATGTTCTAGATGGAAAAGATCAAGGTAGAACACTGAGAATAATAAGAAACGTTCTTGGTTCTATAATGTATTGTGTGAATAGCTTGTTTAAAAATATCAGGTACAGGTGTCAGGTAGGGATTGTGTGTGTACCTTATGTTTCTGTGGCTTAAAAATAAATTCAATACTTGGATTGTTTATTGACTAATCGTTTATGCTTTTTTTCGTTGTTTTTTTAGACTGATGGGTAAATGAGATATTTTTTACATTTGACTGATATAGTTTTCTATTTAAAATTAGGTACCTAAAAACACATTATGACAAAAAATACCAAAATTTGTATTCATAAATTTATATTTTCAATTGAACATCTTAAAAGTTTTTCAAGTTTCAGGTTAATCCAGTGTTTGTTAGTTGACTAAGAAATTAAGAAAACTACAAGTTTGATGCGACGCGCCCTTTTGCATATTAACCACATTGCTCGGGATTAGACATTCCAGTAGGTACTGTCTTTATTTTACGTAAACATTTTTTTCTCAAATTTCTTTTAAACATAATTACTTTAAGAAATATCTTAAATAAGATTCGTTAAGGAATAGTTTCCAGCATTAATTAAGGTATAATAATCTAGTTTATTTATTTAAATGATATCGCAGTCTCTTCAATTCAGAATGTTTGTCTTTCGTCGCCGTTTGTTATACTCCAAATGTCGGGAATTTCTGGCTCCGGGAACTCCTTCGCAAAATTTATTATAAAAAAATGCATTGGTATGGTATGGTACATTGTAGCACATATAACTGACTATTTATTATGATTAAGTCTGTGTACAAAATGCGACCAATGTTAAGAGATACTTGCCGATGACACAAATACAAACGTAAATTGTCCTCATGTATTACGAGAAGAATCATGTTCGGCACATGCAACAATGTATTCTCCTATAATAGTACATTACACAACTAGGGTGGTAAAACAAAGAAAGGCCGAGATCGCAGATGTTTGCGGCCCGAGCTGCAAGCGAGGGACGTAAATATGCGATCGAGCGCTTTTTTTATTATCTCCCGTGTTGTGTACATCATTTTATGTCTACACTTGGCCAGAAAGCGGGTTTTTCCGTACGCGTAGCGTGCGGTAAAAGCCAATTTATGACCAGGTGTGCCATAAAAATGTTTAATGGCTTCGGTTTTCAATTTTATCTCTCTCACATAGAACAAACATAATATAAACGTAAGCTGTCCGCTTCCCACGTCAGGTGCTTAATTGATAAACACCCGAGTTAATGGTCAGTTAGCTTATCAGTTAACAGTTTACTCTATTATCTGTGATGGCTTTATCTGGACGCCTTCCGACGTGTGTGGGGAAATGTTATAGATACCTACTTAACTTGTAAGGTGGACTTATACACAACGTTTCCAGACAGAATACTTTGCCCAGCGCTGGATTTACGCTAGGGCACGCGAGGCTAGTGCCCAGGGCGGCAAATTTTCAGGGTTGACAAAATTCGACTGCTTAGAAAAAAAAACGCATTGGTGCATCTAGTGCTACAAATATCTATATGCGGCAGCGAACCAATGATATTTTATAAGAAGATACGTTATACGCATACTCGCCAGCTGAGAAATATGCTTCCAAGAAAGCAGCAGCACACATTGGTACCTCACTGTACGGTGTACATACTCACACATATTAACAGATTGCATAAAAGAGATGGCATAGTTACAATAATGCAAAAAAAAGAGACAGCTAGCTTTTTGTTACTTGCGCGATTAATTTTTAAACGTAACCGAGTGAACCCTTCGGCTAGTTTCGGATTGACTCGGAGCCTGCTCGGCGCTCGCAGATTAAGCACGCAGAAGGTTGGTTATCCTTGTCACTCTCATTGTCAAAGACGTAAGTTTGTCTCTTTCATTCAAATGACCTCTATGGTAGTAAGATGGCGTCGTATTTGAAAAATAAAATAATAAAAATGATAAAATTAAATTATTTCAGCGTACTTACAGGTGATATGTGATCCCTTGCGCTTTGTTGCACTTTTTGCTATGATTGGTGCACTTTCTGATCACACACGACGGCATTTTTTTTGTGAATCTTGTAAATATTCACCCTTGACATCGTCGTGCGTTTCGTTGACCGACCCGCGAGTGACTACCCACTACAAAAAGGGCACCAATACAATTATCGTGGTTTCAGTGCTTCACTTTTGGAGTGCTTGTAACCTATCTACTTATAAAATATCATTGCAGCGAACACTTTCCATCAGGTGGGCCATCTGCCTGTTTGTCAGTCTAAGACAATAAAAAAGGGGCGGCGCTAAGATTAAATCCTGCCATCGCTGGATTTCCGTCTAGACCTACAAGGTACTGACCTAGGGGCCCGGCTAGCCTAAAGAGATGGTAGACCCTTCTTTTAAGCCCAAAAGCATAGCTTAGGTACAATCTCAATACCAAGTGCTTAGGGGCCCTGGATCTCTAAATACGGGCCAGGCCTCTGCCCTTGCCCCTTTTCAATTTCTATTTGCATCTTCATATAATTTATTGCCAGTCCTTATTGCAAGGGATATGGTACCTTTTGTCTGAAAACGACACATATACTGATTGTTATTTTAGGTTTACCTATATGAGGTTAGGTTTTCATTGAACCTTAATTCCTCTAAAAAGACAGCGTGCGATCCGAAAGAATATTCGTGAAAAAATTAATTTAGCAGTGGTGGTCCCATTTATAATTGCGGCTGAGCCATACAGATGTTTTAGTATTATAAATTACTGTCGCATTTCTCCTGTGGACATCACTAAAATTAAGGGTTTTATAAACTTAATTGTCTTGCTGAATCCCATATTTGTACAAACAAACCGTCTAGTATAATATGCCGTGATGCCGTCAACTATTCGGCTGCCCTAAGCTAAATTCAAGTATCTCATTTATTTTCATTTTTCGTTTTTTTGCATATTTTGAAAAAGGTGTAGAAAAGGCATATATCTGCATCAAAAATTTTTTTCTAAGCCTCATATTTTCCAAGTTATTAACAATTATAAATTTCAAGTTTGTTTTTGTTTCCTCTAATTTTACGCTAAAATCAAGCATCTTGTCCATTTCTATGCTAAAAACAAGTAACTCAAAGTGAGATACTTGAAATTCAAATGGTTTATTGAGATACTTGATTTCACCGTTTGTTGCGAAATTGGTTTACAACGTTGATATAATATAAAAACAAGTATCTTTTAACTTTATGTGTAATGTGGTGGGTAGGTGAAAACGTAAAGAACTACCATCATCTGTCGTTATTAAAATAATTGCAAATATTATTGCGTGCTGGAGCGTTTAAGTGCAGTGTTAAGTGTCATTGACTTATTTTTGTTGTGTTTTTTGTGAAAATTAAGAGAAGGCGTAACGAAATAAGTGGTACACGTTGTACACAATCTGCAAATAGGGCGAAACGGATGGTGGATATGTGCATTGACCATAAAAGCAATTTGTACGTTAAAAATAAGTATAATTATTTCTATCGGTTACGAAATAGCATTGTTTGCCAAAACCTGTGATAGAATTGTGTTGTTATAAATAAAAAAATAGTATTTTTGTTGTTTTACTTCTTGCGTTACCAAATTTTCAAAGAAAACTTCACGTTCAATAAATAGCAATGATATCAATTGTTCAAATCGTTTTTGTTTCGATGTGTTTTGTTTGTTTTGTTGCGTGAAAAGAAACGACGAGAATGACGGTTTGAAGAATTTTCTTTTGAAAGATATAGTAGAAATCAAATTTGTAAAGGGGGACAGGACGTTGTTATACAAAAAGCGTTTCAAGATAGTTATATTACCTTAGATTTTTTGCAAAAGAAATATTCAGTGCACGAGTTGCCACGGAATAAGCCATCTACGAGAGGAGTTCATCCATCTAAAAAAAGGAGGTTATTGAAAATCGCGAATCCAGTATCGCGGCCAGGGCTTGGAAACCGGTATTTGCTCCATACAAAAATACCGGTATTCTTTCCGTTCTTATCGTTCTTTGGTTTATTATTTCGTTTTTTAACCAGACAATCTAATATTACGAAATCATGACTTAAATACATTACTGAGCTCTACATAAAAAGCATAAAATAATTCAAAATATTGGGCTATTTCGGGGTTTTTACAAAATACCGGTTTCGAGCCCTGATCGCGGCGGCAATTTTGGCACCGATTAGATGGAAACCCTTTATCTCTTGATTTAATCGATAATGGTGAAATTGTGGACTAATTTGTCCACTCTTTGCCTATAGATGTAATATACGAATAAAAGTGTTGATTTCAATTATGTTGATTTTCTAAGTTATAGTCTGTTTTTTATTTCCGAGGACAAAAATGACATTTCATGTGTTGCCTGTTTTTTACAACTCATAAATAGTGATGTGATACAACCGGTACTTACCGACAAAAATTTAGGTAGGTACTTATGTTTATTGATATTAAAGTATCTGTAACACAATGAGTGCATAATCCGCGAAGTTCCAAAACGATACAATACTTTAGGTAAAAATGCCACCCTTTTGGAGATATAGAATATTTGTAAATACACCATATTTCTAATATTTAAAGGTACATTTTATTTGATTCGAAACTCATTAATTATCTTACAAAGCCGAAAATACGCCGAACCCGCTTTATTTCTCTGCGTTATAATTTCAAGCAACGGAATCACATACGTAGGCAAGGCACTAATTTTATCCAATAGTAGGTTAAAGGTTGAATACAATGTAGTTATAATGTGTAATTATTTTTTGATAAGTCCCTAAAACATATGTTTTAACGTAAATAGTAATTTTTATTATATCGGTTATTAATAATTACACCACGAACCAAAACAAAGAACATCACTGTTTCTTAAAAGCTGGCCACATTATTTTTACGTTTGACATTTGTAGCTGTCATATTTGTCTTCGGAAATAAAAAACAGACTATAAATACATTAAAACTGTTCTTACATGGTATTTCATTTCTAAACAATCTTTAGTACCTATAACTAATGCAACAAACCTAAAAACAAGCATCTCAAGTTACTTGTTTTTACAACGAATACTATTCCCAAAATCAAGATGCGTTCTATGCAGAAAACTATTTTTGCCATTTCTAGTTAAACTAAACATAAAAATAAATAACTAAAATTAGTACTAAACTAACTTTATCATACTAAATGCCATGACATTAAAATTTAATGATTTTTGGGATTAATAGTAAATGAAAATGATAAATAACGTTTTTTGGCTCTCCTGTAAAATTTACTAAAACTGAGATACTTGAATTTAGCTTAGGGCAGCCGTATTTCGTTGTACTTAGGAAAAACGCTAAGTTTCTAAAATGGTAATATCATGGTAGGTAGGTTTTCTTCACAAAAATTGCACCAATATTCACATATCTAGTATATATATTAGGCTAAGATATATATATTATGCATGAGTACGTTTATATTGAATAAAGAGCTTTACTACGCCAGCTCTTATATTAACTTAAGTAATGTTGCTAAGATTGTAAACATTCTTTCACAGCTTATTTTCCCGTTATGTTTTTAGCTACAGTTTTGAGAGACACACGTTTTCACGAACAAGCAATACCTATATGTGATTTTTACCGCGACTAAAGGAATCATAACAAAAGTGCAATTAGCTTTATCTCTGAGGATATTTCCATAGAAGCGCGACATTGGCGTGAAGTTTTCCAGATCTAACTATAAGAGTATTTTCAAAAAGTTTAATTTTATTCTAATTCTTCTTTAAATCTCGACCTTAACATCCCAATTATAACGCTTAGTTTCAAGAGACCACTGAATAGGAAATTAACTCTTTTTAGAAGTGCGTCCTCATTTATTTGTCTGGCGCGGCTACGTTTTTCTTCGTTAAGTTTCGACCCAGCAGGTGACGGCATAATTATATATATATTTCTAGTTTTACCTGCAGTTTTGCTCCCGGGGTTCTAAGGAAAACAAAAGCATTTCAAACCGAATATCATTTCATTGGTTACATAAGGCATGAAGCTCATATACCCAATTTCATTTTAAATCTGTTCAGCTGGTTCAGTTTGGTAAAAACGGGTCCATACATAATTACGTTAAATAGCACTGTAGTTCTTTAATTCCACCAAGAAAAAAATCCACGGTAATTAAAAAATAGGGTTGTAAGAAAATAGTACATTATGATACGAGTGGGCTATGTTGGTAATAACAGTCGAGGCTGTGTTCAATCACAATCACACATGATGTGTTGCATAGCCCGAGTCATCAGGCGAGGGCTGTAGGTAATAGCCGAGACTGTAATGTAATGACCAATGCCCACGAATGTCATTCGACGTTTTTCAACACACTTGCATATAAAAAATTATACTTATTATTTAGAACTTCTGTTAATTGACCGAGTGAGCTAAGCGAACTGCTTCAGCTTAGGCAAAAATGCTTTCGTGTGTCCGGCCGGACGTCTGTTCTCCTCTACAGGTCGCGTTTCCCGACCGATTCTCGTGAAATTTTGTGATCAGGTTCGATAATTAGGTATATAATATTTTTGTCGATGCACTTCTAGAAAAATATTTATTTAATTTTTCTGCCGCGAGGTCTACAGTACACAGAGCCACTATTACATTATTTCCTTACATTTTCTATTTATTATGTAACTGTTTCATTTTGAGCGACCGAAAATTATGCCACAGATTGCTCTATGAATTGGCAAGTACATTTATTATGTGTCTTGAACAAAAAAGAACCTTGTGGAGAAAAAGTTTTTAGAATTGTTTTTATAGGCCTTCCCAGTACCTAATAAAAAAATTATCAAATAATTTATTTTTGCAAGTAGTCCTCAAGGGTTTTTTTTACGGGTCTGATTCTATAAATTTGACGGGCTTCCAGTAAGTACCTAAGTAATGATTAGGTACTTTTCTTTGAATGAGCTGAATGGTTGGAATTTCTGGCGTTTAAAACAAATTTTTTCTCGCTAAACGTGGTTAATGTGAAACAATGAATCAAGTGCTTTTAACTGATCACGTAATTGAACCTAAGGGCGTTCTCTGGTGATTTCCGTGGTAATTATTTCGGTGGCACATCAATGTCCTGGGAGATTTGCATGACATTTTCAGATATCTGGTACATGTCAAGGTTGTCTACCAAATAATGGAAAATGTCGTGCAGCTCTACCAAGACCTCGACATGAATGATGCCACCGAAGCCAGTGCCACGAAAATCACCGGAGAAATGCCCATAACGTTATCCTATAACAAAGTAGACCACCACAGTGTCGCTTCGAAAAAGGTAATTAATGGCAATCAGCACTCCCTACCCCATTAATATCTATAGAAGTGTTGTCCTGATGGCGCCGCACTGAGATGATTGCTCTCGTGTTGCCAAAATGACTGTGAAATCATCGACATTTTATTAACAACTGAGAATGCCTGTAACTTCGTTCGCGGAAAAGATGTCTCGCTTTTTTGCTTCTAGTAGCATAGTCGGGTAAAATGTACAATACAGTACAATACAATCATACTTTATTGCACACCAAAAGATAAATAACAATGTAAACTTATACAAAAAAAAAATCGTCTAATTTTGTGAATACACAATCTATGACATGACTATTGTGCGATGAACACTAAATGACTCAACAATTAAAATCCGTGACTCGATTTTATTAAATTTGGTTTGGTACTTTTCAATTTAATTATAATATGCGTTTTATTACTTCCCATTAACACTCCCCAGTTGCCTTCTTAATAAGTAAATAACGTAGCCTTACAATGATTTTATTATATGCAGGTTAATAATAAATCCGCCATTCATCCTGGTTTAATGCATGCTTGTGCCACTCGACGGAAAAATGGGAGGCCTTTGTCTAGCAGTGGGGTACACAATTAGGCTAGCAGAAAAAAAATGTATATATGTAGAGTAGCTGGCACTCTGTGTGGAGTTTCCAACTTTGTATACAACCTTCCATTCCCGGTTTAACCATCCGAGTCTTATAGTAATTGATTGAATCAGGCGTTACTTTGCGAAAATTCATGTTAATTAAAATAAAAATAATAAATAAATAAAGTTTAGGTTGGACAGTAAAACTGTTGCCGCCAATCCGAATCTTGTACTCTATCATGCCAGGGTTACATAAATGGGAAACGCCGTTAATATCTCGAGGATGGGCGATTACCGTCAGTATGGCCACGGCTTACTAAATATGACATTGACATTTATAACCAGTTTTTTTCAGGCCTGATAAGTTTCTTTTACTGTCCGCATACTGTCTCTGTTCCTGCACGTTGTCTATATAACGCATAGAATGTTCAAATCATCATTTCAGCCAAAAGACGTCCACTGCTGGACATAGGCCTTCCCCAAGGATCTCCACGATTGTCGATTTGTCCAGCTATTACTGCTATTATCCAGCGGCTTCCCGCGGTTTTCACCAGATCGTCGGTCCACCTTGTGGGAGGCCTGCCAACACTTCGTCTTCCGGTACGTGGTCGCCACTCGAGAACCTTACCACCCCAACGGCCATCAGTTCTGCGAGCAATGTGCCCTGCCCATTGACACTTAAGGTTTGCAATGCAATGCAATGTTCAAATGCATCCCAGTAATTTTTTTTAGACTTTCTTTTTATTAAACAACATGAAACATTAAAAAATAGTACATTACTGCAGAGGCCGGGAAGTAAGGGGTTGCCGGGCGAGTACATATAGCTGGCCGAGCGAAGCGAGGCCAGATAGTTACGAGGCCGGCAACCCCATTTCCCGCCGAGGTATGTATAGTGCTTTTCTCAAATATGCAATGAAATAAATAAACTTACTAATATCCGTACTTACCCTAAATATTATTTTATCAGAAACTTTCTATCAGAAAGTGACGTTAGTGAAATGTCAAGTCACGTTCGGAAACCATATACAACCAAAAGCTGTTTCAGTTTACATTTTTACCGCGAATATGTAGATGAAATATTTTAAATGTGTATTCTTGTGGTTTATTTTGCAATTTATAGTAATTGGAAATTGTTTATAATGTGTTATTTGTTATGTTGATGTCAACTTTAAATAAATAAAACTGCAAAATATAGCAAAAATCGTTTTTTGTTCTTTTAATGGCTGAATGCCGTGATGCTGTGGCCCAAATAAATGTGGAATGGAAATTAAAAAAAAAATACATTGCCGGCCTAGGTCGGCAATGTAAGTATGAAATTCCATTACGTGCCAAGTGTCAAGCCGCACCGGAAACGAGGTACTTTGCGGCCTATTTTTAGGCACATAATGTCAACATTTCATGCCATGTTTGAGAAAAACACATTATTAACAGCTTACCGACTAAATAATAAATAAATAAATATTAGGGGACAATCTTACACAAATCGAATTAGCCCGATAGTAAGCTCAATAAGGCTTGTGTTATGGATACTAGACGACGATATATTTAATAGATACAAATACTTAAATACATAGAAAACATCCATGACTCAGGAACAAATATTCGTGCTCATCACACAAATAATTGCCCTTACCGGGATTCGAACCCAGGACCTCCTGCTTCGTAGGTAGGGTCACTACCAACTAAGCTAAAGCGGTCGAAATAAACCTAACTTAACCTATTGGGACCTAAAATTATATTTACAGATGTCCCCATATGTCGCCTCCTCCTCCGCCCAGTAATTGTTTTTCACTTATTCGAATTTATCATATGCTCTTCCAATTGGCAATTGGAATATTAATGCATACTGCAATTTACAATAAGTATACATAAGGTAGACGTCCCAGTGCTTAACACTGTCCCAGTAGTTGCCATCTTGAATGTTAAGTCATTAGCAATAGAGGTGACAGCAGGGTGTCAACTATTGGGCATCAGCTTATTAAACACTAGAACGTTTACCTACCTTACTGTAAACAAATTATTAAAACTAAGTTAAAATATAATAAGAATTACTAAAAAGACACAGACACCTTAATATCAGATTCGCGGCCATCAAGATCTCAGTTTCGCAAATTTAATGCTTTTTATCACCCAAAAGTGAATTAAAAATTATTTTCAGAATGTACTTTCCAATAAAAAAGTAATAATAAGTGGTTGTATACGCAAACTACGCAGGTAAGTAGGTACTTTAACAAATAATGTATTTCATGATCAGCATTAAATATAAATTACACGGGTTTTTTCATACTTTTGTAGTTACCTATATGTCGCCGCCAACTAGCTTAGTTAGTAATTTGGTTAGCTTCCTAGCCTTTTCATTAAACGGCGCCATTTAGTTAAGTGCCTGGATGAATATCGGGCCGTCTAGCCCTTCTATCAAACAACTTTCGTTCGACAACATTAAATAACCCGCCTAGTCGAGTCCGTCAAATTTTAGTTATATAAATCTATTTTGTCCTAGAACCTCATCCCACAAGTCATCCTTTTTAGGGTTCCGTACCAAAATGGTAAAAAAGGAACCCGGTGCGACTCTGTCTGTCTGTCTGTCCGTCTGTCTGTCTGTCTGTCTGTCTGTCTGTCTCTCTGTCCGTCTGTCACAGCCAGATATCTCAGGAACTACTGATGCTATCGATTTGAAATTTGGAATAGTGTTAAAAGTAGCTAACCCGAGCCTATTGGACATAAAAAATATCTTGTATCTTTTTTAAATTTTTTTTAAAAGGCTCCGTAATGGGACTTTGAAAATTGAAAGTAGGGCTATTATATTGAGTGGGGTATCAAATGAAAGGGCTTAATTTGTAGATTAAAACAGCATTTTTATTTTTTTTCTTAAATAAGTAGTTTTTGATTTATACATTTTTATGTACCATTCCCCCCCTATTATCTCCGAAGTTACTGATCAGAAAAATGTGTCATAATTACTAATTATAAATATCAACCTGAATATTACAGGAAAAATAGAACGGTCTTGCTAACTTTAATACCTTTTTAGAAATTTACAAAACTTGAAATCCCTAGCGGCGAGTAGCAAAACTAAGCGATGGCATGTTTCACGCTAGGGGATTTCCGGGCAAAACTAGATGGCGCTAAAACACTAAACATTTAACGATGTTATAATTAAACAAAGAAACATAGTATAGTAACAATTAGTTCGTAAACAGCTAATAATAAATAAATTTAAATACATTTAAATACTGTGTCACGTTTGCAAAGTTAAATAATTGTAAATAATATTATAATTATTTTACCAAGCTTATACATAGGTAGATGGCGTTGTAAATTCGGGGAACAGCTTTTTGTATGGAGAATGACAGTCCTCTTGATTTAATGGTCCTTGCTATTAAATAGAATCATTACACGTCAGGTTCTCAATATTAGAGGGAAAATATAACTGTTTTCCTAACTTGCACTGTTTTTTAGAAATTTGCAAAAATCATAACATATACTTATTTGCTTCTACTAAACAAATCGACATACAGTTTTTCTTGAACTATTCGCGTATCTACTTATGAGTTTGTACGGAACCCTCGGTGCGCGAGTCCGACTCGCACTTGACCGGTTTTTTTAGGTTAGGGTTGTTAGTTAGTTGTGTCCCTCAGAGCAGACATAGAAGCCCCGCGCAGCTACCGGACAGATTTCCATGATATTTGGTACACAGATGGATTATAAGTTACGGTTAACACATAGGATACTTTTTACCCGACTGCGGCGAAGCCCAAAGGAGGGTTATGTGTTTGACCTGTGACCTCAACGGCACATCCGATTTTGATAAATGATACATCATTAGATTCGTCTTGATGGTGCGAGTGTCACTGGGTATGAAGTTCGTTAAAATAAACAAAATGGCGGATTTTATGCAGTTTCAAAGTGCACCGCGGTCGGGTTTTTTTTAGTAAAAATGTGGTTATTATCTGACGTATTTCACCTCTGCGGATGAAGTTGCGAGCGAATCCGCTAGTAAAATAAATAATTTTGAATGAAATGAAATAATTTATTTCTCCAAGTAGGCCTCAAGGAGTCTTTCTTCGGCGTTCTTTTGGCGCTTCGGCAAATGACATTCTGGTGAAAAGAAGCGCCGGAAGAAACTCACCAGATTCTCTTTTAAAAAGATTGAGTATAACAATAATGAATGCGTTTGTATAATCAATTGGAGGATGAATTTGTCGCATCAAGCTGCATGTACCTAAACTACATAACTTATACCAATATTAGACTGAGATATTCATAATAATCATCTTATATTGACACAATATATACTGGGTGAAATTTATAACGTGAATCATGATAATAAAACCTCAATCTATCGATGATTTTGAACAACTATGGGGTTAACTTTGTAAAGGAAAAAAAAATCAGCTGTTTCATAAAAAAGTCATGAGCCGGAAGACCAAAATGTATCAGAGAGTTGTTTTTTTTTTGCATTTACAAGGCTGACCCCATACTAAAAGTTGTTCAAAGTCATGGATAGATTGAGGTTTTATTATCATGATTCACGTTATAAATTTCACCTAGTAGAATATCCAAAGAATTTATGTCCTTATTTATAGATCTGTGTATACTTTGTTATACACAGATCTATAAATAAGGACATAAATTCACATAGTGGGTGTCTGTAGGCGGTAAGTTAACAATAAACTTAAGGACTTAAACACAATTCAAAAATGTTTTATGCTGACAATGATGTTTAATCATAGTCATTTAATAAGCGTTATGCAACTAAATTCTGATATGTCTGTTTAAATTACTAAAAAATGCATCTATAGGTACTATGTTACAACCAAAAACGTATTTTATAGGCATGTTCTTCTTCCAATTCGCAATAAATCCATTTCTATGTAAATAAATACGAGTCATACGTTATCACATATTTCTTTTATAAATTGTATAGGTATGTACCTATACAGCCCTTACTACGTAGCTACGGCTATATAAAGGGGAAGCGCGCGGCTCTATGCGTCATTCCCGTAGCAACTTTCGTAGCCCGTAGCACCGTAGCAATGGCAATGGGGTAAGTCAATTTTTTTCTTGTGGTTCTTTGAAAATATTCCATCTTTAGGGCAGTGATTTTCTAGCGTGATTTTATTATAGGAAAATATAAAAACTACGTAATTTTGCAATTATATCTAAATTGTAAAAAGAAAACAGAATTCTAACTACAGAGCGTGAACGATACTTAATAAAGTTTCGTAATAATTGTAAAGTTTTGCCATAAAGTTTATGAGTTTTATAGATAGTGTGGCGATTAAAAGTAGTTAGTTAAAGCGTCGCTCAAAAAGTTTGCCTCTCTCTTGTGTTTTAATTAGTAATGCACTTACTTTATGCAAGAACTGAGAAAAGACCATAGTAGGCCCTTTTGTCATCATTTTCAACAAACAGTCAAATAATAAATACGACGATTTTACAAAATTTGTTCCGATATGAATAATTTTGTATTTTAAATAATCACTTGGTTAGTTTGGCCATATATCTATATACATTTTATTCTACTTAATAAAAAAATTAAAAAAAATCTTTGAGTTGGTACAGCGATTTATGTTATATTTTGATGTGGTAAAAACATATAGCTATAAGGATTCTGAGGGCAATTGTCGCTATATTAGCTGCGCCAAGTTTTATAAAGGGTAATACTGCGTACCGGTGTCCTTGTCTATTATGATGACATGATAATGAATTGTCTTTTAAAGTAAAGTAAAAGTAATCTGCGGTCTTATGACTTTGGTAACTTCTACACAACTCCATAACACTTAACCGGATTTTACGCATAGGCCGGCAGTAATGTCGGGGGTAGGGGCATACATTAATCGGGTCAAATCGCGGAAAAAGGGGAGGCCTTTGTCCAGCGATATGATACACAGGTCCAATATAGCACACAAGAGGCAGGTCCCAAAATAATAAGTCTTTTTATTATTTGTTTACTGTATGCAATACAAACTCATAAGAAAAAAAAATCAAATAGTATACTTTACTACGACGTAACCAAATCACATATTATTGAGATTTCTTTTAAAAAATAAAATCGTCAGATAATATTCTAATTCAAAGGTATTATTTAAAAAAGTTCATTGTCTAAATATTTTGAGAGGTTGCACGAGTCATATGGTTGAAGTTTCTATTTTCCATCAGCTGGCCTACACTTAGTGACATAAAGTAAATAAGTAATTTTAAGTAGATCAAACGCAATATATACATAACTACATAAAAGCATACCTGCTATTAAAATTTGTAGGTTTCGTATCAATTATTTATTTCACTCAAGCGCAAAATAGGTGCATATCAAACGTAGAGTTGCGGGAAACTTAAACGATTTGATTTTTTTTTTATGGATGATCGATCTGCGTTTGACTTTGCTCTCACCTGATGGAAATTGTTTTTTTGTGGATTTAAGGTAAACGTCCTAGTGATTCACAGCTCATGCCCAAAATACCGCATTCCGAGAATACCAAATTTTTCAAAATACCATATTTTCGATTTATCAAATTCCTGCCTTACCACATTCCCGTTACACTAGAATCTAGTGTAACGGGTCCTTGAGTAACTTACGATTTTATAATCTAGTGACTAGATTATAAAATCGTAAGTTACTCAAGGATCTAAATGATTTTGGTGGATGTATTATTTTGGGAACCCTTATTAGATCACTTTGTTGTCCGTCACTCATTTCGACACTCTCAAAGAAACCAAAATTCAAAAGGTACCTACTTTACGTTGATCTAGAACTAAAAAATTTGGCAAGTAATACCTTATACTATACATTTTTAATTAAATCATAAAAAAATAAACTTTACTGAGGGAATAAAATTTATGGGGTATTTTATTATATGTACCTACAAATCTGTACGGAACCCTCGGTGGGCGAGTCCGACTCGCAATTTTCCGGTTTTTTCTATGCTGGGACTGGCAGAATCGCTCAAACATCGGAACTTGTTCATAATTAATTACGGAGCTCATCATTAATTATGATTACCACTAGAGTTTCGTATTAATCTTATACATCTTTGTCTAAAAACCTGGTTTCGATTCACCAATTAAAATTTACCCCGTGTTCATATATCATACGTAGGTGGTCTCATGGCTGTTTAATCTCTTTAACTGTTTAACCTGAATCCATAACACCGTGTGCCCCACAAACCTCGCGGGATGATAAAGTAGGAATTAGGCATAATAAAAACCCAGTTATTTTTACATTTAACAGACTTCAAAAAAGGAGGAGGTTCTTAATTCGGTGTAAGTGTGTTACCTTAGAACTTGGTTATTCATAAACCCATTCAGAAAATATTTTTTTAAATAATACCTACTTCCTACTTCAAAATTCATCCCATTTTTCACAAACAAGTTCTGATGACGGAATTCTTGAGAAATTGAGTTGAGCGAACTCCTCAAATATTATAGGCAATTACGATATTTACTGCTTTATTATTTTCTTAAGTTAGGCTTTTTGCAAACATCGTCAGGATGTATGCAGGTTACATCCGCGGAGAAATTCAAAGGTGCATGTGAAGTCCCCAATCCGCAGTGGGCTAGCTTGGAGACTAGAGCCCAGTAGTGGGGCGTCCAAAGAACTCGATTCCTAACGGTTTGCCGTATATCAGGCATTTGAGCACCTTATTCTACAGCTCTTAAGGAAAATGTACCTACACCAAATCTGTACCGGCTTGTCCAAGCTTGTCTATGAGAGCCCAGTATAAAATAAAATACAACATGCAAATACAAAATATAAACAGTTTATAAAAAAACCTAAGCTAGGGTGCCACCGCCAGCGGGGCTCAAGCTACCGGTGGTTAGGGCTGCAGAGAGAGGAACCTCCAGACTATTCGCGCCGTGTCCAGAAGTACCGCCTTCTGTATCCAGCCATCTATCGAGAGTCTCTTGAGATGGTGATCGAGACTCTTCGCTTAAGCCCGTTCGCCGAAACGACTGTCGGAACAATGATAGTCGAATCAACATCCCACATGGCGGTAATCTCGTGAGCCAAGTCAAGGTGCTTGCTTTATCATTATTACTTAGTATAGCAATAACAATAATTGTTTTATAGTACTTAATTCGTGCATTTGCCCGTGTCGTAGTGATTCACCGCTGGAAGTCGGTTATTTTTTATACTTAATTCATGAATTGAGAGCATGAATTTGAGCATGAATGAGAAGAGCATGAATTTGAGACGTCGAAAGAATGTATCCAATATTACAATAGTATTTAAAAAAGTGAGTACCCACAGGATTCCTGGCGACTACTAGTTACTCGGTACATTACCTAAGATAACCGTTGCGACGACGTTTTGGCCCCTAGGGATTTTACCTGGACTCTTCAATCGGGCTGGTTAAACCCCAGAGTGCCCATAAATCCTAACGATATAGCGCCGCCAAACTCTATTTTTACACATTTGTCAAATAGGTGTGTAAAATTACCCGTCTCGGATTTAGTTGAGGCGTTGACTTTATTTTGTGGCGGACGGTTAAAACAGTTGGCTGCAATAGCTTATATCTTACTCGTATATATTACTTATACTTACAATCTTTCGTAAGTGATTGAGCCGAGAACAATTTGAGGAAAATTTGGGATGCAAGAAGCTTTGAGGCAAAAATTCACAATATTATAAATTATACGGAATTCGCGGTTCCCGTATAATCAATGTTTATGGTGCCGGGATCCAGGCCTCTATTCGATACGCACAAAGAGTATGTAGCTGTAGTAATCCTGGTTACGGTGTGTTTTTTATTACGCAAAACGTACAGAAAAGTATTAAAAACATGTTTTGTGCATTTTTGTTTATTTTCTTGAACTTGAAAAGTACCGATCGCGACTTAGTTAATATTCACGGACTCCTGAAAAAAACCTTCATGACCCCACATTGGGGGCAACGGGACAGGGAACGTGTTAAGCTAAGGTAAACGTTGCTGCCACCTCTACATAATATTATATTGCTAATAGCTACATAGGAGTGACCAATTCATACATAAAATAAATGTATTGATAAGTTTTGCAAACTCAATAAATTGAATACATTATGAACGCGTTAAAAACAACGGAACGAGTTTAAAAATCGATGATTAGTATTATCGGTATCGGTACTTAGATCAAAGTACTAGTAATTTCGGTACTTCGTTCGGTAAAGGTTGGAAAACGCTCGTACCGTACTTTTCTGGGCAATGCATGAATGTAACAGAAAGACGAAGAGGGATCGATAAAATTTAATATTATTTGCGTTTTTAGTATGAACTGTTTAAGACGTAGATACTCGCTGTTGAAGTGTTGATATTTGCGAGTAACAATTAACTGGTAGTAATATTAAGGCGTGGGTATTTCTATTTTAGTTATGAGAGTACCTAAATTATTGAGTGGGGAGCATTAACGCGGTAGGTATGAACATCGCAATCTTCTTTTTGCCCTCAAGCTCAAAAGTTGCCCGCGGTTGACCTTTCCTATATTCCAAAACGTTACGAATAGATTCGAAAGCAGCCTGATTTTATGTTCACACTTAATATTCGAATATCTCTATAAAACCTTTTGATATTTTCATAGCATTTTTATTGTTGTTTTGATTAACACGCAGATAATTAATACACGTAACTCTGATCCATACATTACGTGAACCGAAAGAACCAATACACCTAATTTAACAATAAGTATTTCCATCAAAGGGAGATGAAAGGTTAAATATTTTTAACTAAAAATACCATTACAAAGCCTAAATTATTGACCAAGCTTTCCACTTCTAATATCCCTGAAATATGTTTTAGATGTAATTTTGAATAATTCTGCATGAGGTAATTCCTCTTTCATTTCAATTCCTTTGTAAATTAACTTCAATAGGTAGGTACCGTCTATCTGATTTGATGTGTGATTTGAGATGACGATTTTGTAGAGTTCCGAATCTAAAAAGAAAAAAAACGGAACCCTTATAAGATCACTTTGTTGTCCGTCCGTCTGTCTGTCCGTTTGTCAAGACCCTATATCTCGGGAACGCATGGAGGTATCGAGTTGAAATAAAAAACATATACTCGGGTCTACGGTCCGTACAAGATGTGAAAAAAATCAAACTTCTAAGTGAACGTAAAAAAAGATATGGCCGTTTATGCCGCAAAAAAACGTACAAATGTACGTTCTCTCTCAAGGAAACCAAAATTTATGGGGTAGTTTCCGTTGACCTAGAACTATGAAATTTGATAAGTAATACCGTCTTATACTACAAGTATGGGGAAAAATCTGAAAACTATACATTTGTAATTAAATCATAAAAAATACAGTCTTCATTTAAATTATTTATACGGAACCCTCGGTGGGCGAATCCGACTCACACTTGTCCGGTTTTTTTTTCAATTCGAACGATTGACTGCCCGGCAATAGAATAGCCTCATTGTTTTTTAATCCTCAGCAAAAATACCCGTCACTGCAAATTTTTGCATTGTAAAAAAACCTATGAATGTAGAATGATTCTGCCAGTGTTAGTTGCAGAGTTGAGACACCTGTTGCCCTGTGGATTATTCGTGCTACATTTTATTGGCAAGGCGAGCGCGGGCGGTAAGGAACACACGGCGATCTATTACCGCGAATATTCTCGCAAATTGCTTAAAAAACTAAGTAGTGGATCGAGAGCGGTTCATCCCTCAAAATTATTTTCTTCCCAAAAACTTGAAATTCTGTTTATTTTAATGTGTACATTGATAAAACCTACCTTTAGCCGGGTTAAGCGCCTTCCTCAAACCATAATATTGAAATGATCCTCTCCCAAACTTAAATTCTGAATCTGCGATCAACATACTTTTTTTTTAATACTGGGCTTGCTCTTAACTCCTATCATACCTTCCCGTATTTCATAGTATTCACCGTAGTATCCGGAACTATTATTAAATACCTTTAGTTAAATTTATAACACAACCTTTGGCGATATTTTAAGATTCAAAAACATTGGAAACCTAATAAAAGTTAAAATTACTAGTTCTCCGTCAAATTTAAAACCTAACAGTTACTTTACTCGATTCGTGGGCAGTTAAAAGTACATACGTATATTGCCAGTGGCGGATTTGCCCTAAGGCCCAGTAGGCCCGGGCGGCCAGATATTAGGGGCGGCCAATCGTGACAAAAAAATCACTGCTGCTGCTGAGAAAAGAGCGGCTGGTACTTAGGTACTACACGGCGTGGCGCCTAGGGCGGCCAAGACTATAAATCCGCCACTGATACTTATTGCTTCACGCAGTTTCATCCCGTCTGTACTTATGTTGACGTTGGAATTTTTAAGACGCCGTTCACTTGAAAATTGGTCTATTTCGCCCCAGTCTCCCGTCATCTGTCAGTCCGACCGGCGTCTCTAAACGCCCCAGATTGCAGGTTTAATTACGTGTTTCACTTAAAATGTAATTTTTATTACTATTCGTTGTTTGTTTTAAAATAGGTACCAAGCTCAATGGTTACAATTTGCTATTCAACCAAAACTAGTAAATTAAAAGTCACAATCAAGGGGTAGTAGGGTATCCATTCGTTTGAATCTTTTCGCTTAATATGGATCGATAATACGGAATATAAAATGTCGATTTTTATTTATACAAAATATATTCAACGTCTAATTTTATTTCAAAAGTGGCATAAAACGCTGATTTTACACCCACTTACGGAAGTGTGCTGTAAAAGTGATCGCAGCCACTTTAATAGAAAATCAATCGTAAAGTTATCAAAGGTGGCGGTTAAAGTTGTTTACTGATGTATTAAATATATAGATAGCCTTAATGTTTAAAATAAATAATTTCGGAAATTTGTAATACCAATCTTGATCCGACTTCTTTTTTATTTTAGGCTAAAATAAAAAAGAAGTCGGATCAAGATTCAAGATCTAAAATTTTTAGCATAAAATCTATTCACAATGATTACGAAATTATAGAACTTTATACTTTTGTACGTCTATAAAACAAAATGATCTTAGACGTCCGTCTAAAACCGATTGGGGTGCGGAATGCTAGAAGCAACGTGGCCGTTTCCCGATTATTTATCTTTTTTATACATATAATTCTTGTGTACGTGTGTTTGTCACTTTACTCCTCCTAAAGGGCTTGACCGATTTGAATGAAATTTTGTGTGTATATTGGAGTGGGTTGAAACGAAGTTCGCCGGGATTTCGTGTATATATGTGACGTTCCACGGGAAAAGGTACCTTATGGTTGGTATTGAGTTAAGCACAGATCCTAAATCTGTGTTAAATAAGCTATCTAATACAAAAAGAATCACGACCCTAAGTCCCATACTTTTTTTTTTTAAAAACATCAAACCTGCACATGCTAAAATTGCACTTTTGAGAAATCGTCAAAAGAAGTTTGAAACTAATTTTAAGTATGTTCCCGTTGGAAGTTATGGAGATGATGATTGATTATGTATCTCAAGGTATTTTTCTTTGGAAATCAGTAATGGTTTTTTTAATGTGACTTCCAGGTCGTGAAAAATCAGCCTTTGATTAGAGCAAGTCGCTTCTGAGAAAGAAATTAAAAAAAAAAAATCGGCCTGTTCTTTAACATATTGTAATCTGAACCATTGTATATAGTTAGAGATATTAGACTGCACATTTTGGGATAGAAATAAAATCACATTGTTAACGAAATATTTTTATTTTAATTAAAATGTAATTTTTATTATATGTTTCATCATTCCTATAATATTCACAATTTTCGTATAATGAGTTCTAAATTATATTTAATCAGTCTACACAAGTATCTCAAAAGTGTCATTATTATTCTACAAGTCGTATTTTTTTAGTTATAAACGATTGAAGTTACGTACGTAAAAATCACAAATTATTCCCATACATTTGAGAAAAGGTACCTTATGGCGGGCCATAAGCAAAAAATATTGATAATTACAGTATGGCACGATATTTACATTATTTATTGACAAATCTTGTAATAAGACAGAAAACTGAAGAAAAAAGGTTATTAGAAATTTACTTCAAATCTTGACCAATTAAGAGTAATTCTCAAATGTGACGTCTTACGTGAAAAGGTACCTTATGAGGGTTTCTAGTTACGGAGATATTCAATGTTGTGTAAAAATTGTGTTTTTTTTATTATGTATTTCCATTTAGTAAATTATATGTTACGACACGTCTTTGCCTATCTTTATTTTTGTTATAGGCGAATTAAAGGCTGAATAATATGCTTCTACAGTTTAGTACAAAAGGTACTTTATGGCGGTGTAATTTAAAAATGTTAGAAATACTTGTCGTAACTTGCTCAGTTTTTGTCCTTCATACCGCCGTGCCGTGGTATTATTTTGGCTACACCGCCAGTACCGCCACGCATCTGTCCTACTCTCACCAACACTTTACGTATCGTTCTCTCTCGGTCTTGCTGGCCGCTCGGAGTCTCAGCCGGCCGGCATGAGCAGTATTTGCTTACCTTTTCGTTCGAATAGTTGTGAGAAGTGTTCGTCGTGGATTTTAGCGTGTTTTAAATTAAAAAGATTCTTTTTCTCAAGTGGTCAAAAATTATAGAAACTGCCAAAAAATGTCTTTTTTCGTAAATTTTTCGAAAAAATGAATAAAAACCTTTTTATAAAATCGTCAAAAATGATAGGCATTCGCCAAGTGTTTTTTTATTTTTGTAATTTTTTTGAAAAAAAAACAAGGTTTTTCTAAAATGGTCAAAAAGTTTCACGATTCGCCAAAAACACGTTTTTATGTTTAAAAAAAATGTTTTTAAGACTTTTTCTAAAAAGGTTGAAAGGGAAACATGACAAAGTGGTAAAAAATTATAGAAACCGCAAAAAAAGTCTATTTTTGTAAGATTTTTCGAAAAAAAAATTAAAAAGCTTTTTCTAAAATGGTCAAAAATGATGGGCCATTGTTTTTTTTTATTTTTGTCAATTTTTTAAAAAAAACAAGGTCTTTCTAAAAATGGTCAAAAAGTTATACGATTCGTCAAAAACACTTTTTTATCTGTTTTAAAAAAATGTTTAATAAATAAAAATTTTAAAAAACGACATACAAATGTATTTATTTTTATTTTTTTTTCAATTCCGAATCTGTGGCACCCAGTGGCCCTTTCCTTCCAAATTTTCAGCTTTCTAGGATCATTTCGAAAATTTTTGCTTACCATTATGCAGGCCGCATGCTTGTTTGCCACCGTCGTGGTATAAAAAAGAAATAAGCAAAAGTTGCTAGTAAATTTTATTAATGAATTTTATCAACAGCTTTATCATTTTTGTATGTGATCCGCCATAAGGTACCTTTTCTACTAAACTTTGAACCCAATTTTTATATAGAAAAAAATAACGTACAGCAGTGAAACCAAGCTACAAATACACGTCTATTCCTATATTTTACAATTTTGCATAAAAGAAAAAAATGATGATTTTGAAGGATTTCACAAAACCGTTCATATCTCCGTAACTAGAAACCCTCATAAGGTACCTTTTCACGTAGGACGTCACATATATGTACATAATAATGAAATCTTAGCAAGACATGATTGTGCGCGCATCATGCAAAAACTACTGTACCGATTTCCATGAAATTTGTTTTACAGGTAGATTTTGACTCCGTTTAACACATAGAATAGGTACTTTTTACCCGACTACCGCGAAAAGAGATTTGCCTTATTCCTTTCAACTCCGCGAACAAAGTTACGTGCAGAGGTTCATTAGCTCTAACAATGGAAAATTGCTTCGCAGTTCCTAATCCTAAATTCAGTGGGGTAAAAATAAAAATAATATTTATCTATGTAGGATTGCATGAGAACCGTTGCTCCTAAAATATTTTTGCCAGAAAATCTGAAAATTACAGTCTTAAAGCTGCAAAATGCTTTTTTAAAAGTATCAATTCATCCATTTTACCACATTCACCTTCTAACCAAAGTAAGTCTGTGAAAAAGAATTTTTTTGCCCCCATAATCTTTTCGAGTAGTGTAGGTACTATCTGCCTAAATTGTTAAGTAAAGCCAAGCCTACATTTTCGTGGACCCCCACTTATAATTTGGACCTGGACCACTTTGGGAATCACGCTCTAGTGTTACATAAGATACCGTATTAGCTACCGTAAACTCAAGTTTTTATGGTCCATACACTGATCCACTATCCACTATGGTCCAAACTGGAGTATATCCTTGTATAGTTACATACCTTGCCAATTTTAGCTTCAGTTGTGTGTATCATGAGTAGTAATTGAATATCTACTGCATTATATAACTATACTTAGTTAAAAATAGTGTGTAAATGTCTACATATTAGTTTGGACCATAGTTGTGTGCACTGTAACCATAAAAACCTGACTTTACGGTACGTCCATGCTATCCGGACTAAGACGTAATCGAAATCCACAAGCAACCAGGCATTGTACGATTCGACTGTCAAAGAGAGTGCTGAGATCGCAACAAGTGGCCATCTTTGTCGACAAAGCGTTAAGTTTTCACCTTTATTTGAATGCCGTTAAAGCTCACAACTGACGTGATTTGACAATATACATACATACCTACGAGTATATAGGCGTGCATGTGTGTACACACTGTGTATATTTACCTACCTACTTTGTACTACTTTGGATGACAGAGGGATGTTTCGAGACTCTCAATAACACGTTAGAAGTTGTTTGCTTATCTTGTCACAGACTATACGGTACCGGTGATAGAGACTATAAATTGAATATAGGTACTGCTTTTATTCTTTAATGGTTAAAATGCCTTTGAATTTATAAAACTACAATGTTACGTAACGGTACTTATGTTGGACTGATACTGGATTGGATTCTTTTATATCGAGTAGGAAGCCATGTGGTTCAAATCTCCACGAGTCTGTAATTGTAACAGGCTAATCAATACCGGAAAATATATACAAAAAGTTTAAAAAAACCTGTCCAATTTAGGTAGAGTTAAACCATCTCCAAATATCATCGCAGGTTTTTCATGTAACATGGTCGACTATCAAGCTACGGTTAAAAGAAATACTGCTTCATCAAGACTTTACTATAGAGTTCTTTCAAACTAGCCCACAAAACAGGCAACGGTGTGCATTCTGCCTTACAGCGAGTTTGTTGGCGGATTAGCTTGTGTACACAGTCCTTTATTGGCAGTTTTATGCGGCGTGTCCACTTGCTTAGATTTAAGCTGCACTGTTTATACTGCTTTGATGTAAGGAATAAGAACTGGTATTCCTTTATAATGAAAAGGGGCGCGCTTAAAGCTGCAAGCAAACCGCGGCTCAAAAGACGCGGTGACGCGCCTCAGGTTACCTTAGGCGTCACGTTTTTGACGCACACCATTCAAACCGGTGCTTAAAATTCGTAGTGTTCACGTACTATCCTTGCGTATTTTGAGCACCGGGATTCGCACACGCGTCAAAAACGTGACGCCTGAGGCACATCACCGCGTATACGTCAGCGTCATTTGAGCCGCGGTTTGCTGGCAGCTTAAAGTGATGCGAAATATTGTTCTCAAGGTTGTCGTGTTAAGCTTAAGAGGGGTTTTCATCCCATCACGACTTTATTTGTCTGAATTTTTATTTTAGATAATTTCCTTTTAGCTTAAACGAAAAAACTTTTCAAATAAATATTTCACTTACGTTACTTAAATTAGGTTAAGTTAGGCTTATTTTATAATTATTCTGAAAAGTCAATATTATCAGTGCGCCTAGTGGACACCACTGGTTATCAGAGGGCTGCCCAGTATTTCGCTCAGCGAATCAGCATTGCCATCCAGCGTGGCAATGCGGCCAGCCTTCTGGGAACACTTCCTGCAGCGATTTGAGACAATTTACTATCTTTACTTTTGTAAGTATTTCTGTATGATTTATCCCACCAAAAACATAAATGTGAAAATGGGGGCCAAGTTTAATATTAACAATGTCGTGGCTGTCGACTTCGCAGACAAAAGATTTGAGATCTAAGTGAATGCCGCGTGTCATGTGTCTCTATGCCATAGTGGTGGATAAACTTTTTTCATGACGGGCCAGAATTATAGCAAAAATGTATTTTGTTTAATCGCGGCCATATGTACTACCTACTTATTTCGAAAAACCTTCGGCCGTATTTTACCACCACTGCTCTAGGCGATCACTGTAATACTATTTTTTTATACATTATAATAATCGCGGAAATCACTGTAATACTATTTTTTTATACATTATAATATTCGAGACTAGCTGTCCCGGCAAACTTCGTTCCGCCTCAGTATTTTTAAGTTTTTGTAGTTATTCGGGACCGGGACAGAAAAAAACCTAAAAAGTCAAAGATCATAAAAATCGGTCCACTCGTTCTCGAGTTATAAATGGTGTAACTAACCCAACTTTGTTGTATATAGATATATGTATAAATGAATCTGTACTCAACTAATGTAATACTTTTTTAAGTTTGAATACTTCTTTATTGAAAGAAAGTACAGTAAACGAACAAATACAAACAAGATAAAATTTAAATTTCCTAAAACTAAATAAACCTAAAAACTAAATTAAACTACCTAAATTAAAATACCTAAAATACAATAAAAGTATTATAAAAGGAATACCCCTTCAAGCATTGCCCTGGCTATTCAGAGAGGTAATGCTGCCAGCGTAATGGGTACCATGCCGCAGGCGGAGCTGCTTGAAAGGGTATTCTTTTTATAATGTAATACTTACATTTATGTAGCAAACTAAAACACGCTTTAAGCTCATTTGTAACTGTTATATGTATACTCGGATAGCGTTGACTCTTGCCCTATATTGTTTAAAAATTGAATAAAGAGCACCACCATTCTTAAAAAAAGTAATTTGGGCCTAAAACATTTGATACCTTAATATTTTCCATAAATTAGGGGAAATTACCCCATTATCACCTGCTGGCAACAATTTACTTGTCAAAGGCGTATAAATTCGCATCGCTTTGAATGGCAAATTGCTCGTTACGGCAGTTTTGGAGCTGGTATGGGAGGGCAACACCGGTACTGTTTCGTTTACATTTAATGTTAGTCTGCAGAAGAGTAAATAATGTTAACGAGCTATCTATCATAAAGCAACTAACGGTGTGAGCAATGCCTATTGAGTAGAATTGTACAACGAAAACCATTAATTTAAAAGCAAATTTTCACAACGACAAATAACCGTAATAGAGATTGAGAGTCGGATATCCCGGCTTGAAAAAAGAAAAAAAAACCATTACTAAACGACGTCCAGCAGGCTTATGATGCTACGCTTTGTCACGCGATGACGTCTCTTTGAACTGAAATTTCTGGCATCGGCTAGTATACCTATCTTGTAATTGTAGCTGGTCCAACTTCGGTCAATTTATATATTTTTTCTGTACACATTTTCTACTACTCCAATTACAAAACTTGACTGTTAAAAATAAATATTCTATGGTAAGTTTCGCTCTAAGTGCGTGGAGCTAACTCACTTTTGGCCCATTTATTAGTTATTAATAATAGCAGAATGTCTCTAGCCATCTGCTGAGCTACAAGCATGCACAACCCACCCCTTAGTTTACACCGAATATGACTAATGTTATATTGCTAACTCATCGTGAACTTCTCATAATTGTAAACTTCATAAAGCGAACATTTCAATATGTCTACTACGGAGTTTCAATACAGTGTACTTACCTATGAGACGAAGTTATGGATCTACTCGTGTAAAAGTTTATTTCTTCAATATGCGGGTACTTTTGCGGGTATACAGCAGAGTCATACGCCAAACTACTTTAACGAATATAGTTTAGTCAAAACTATTTGTCATATTAAAATGATAAGCTGGAAAAACAAGTAAATAAAACTTTGTTGAACAAACCTAAACAAATAAATTGATATTGCTCTCTTCAAAGGGCTACTTTGTACTATTAGATACAATATCGGTCAAAGACAAACAGAATGAAAGCATATTTTATTAAACCGCAAAGGATTGCCGATTGCTGCTATAAATGAGTTGATGATCACCAAAAATAGCACTGGGGTTCGGAGTACTTGAATAAACCTGATTTTCTGGACTGTTACTTATATTAATGTGCAAGTTTTCATGGGCACTGCCCGGAATGACTAGGACATGCGAAATGCCAACTTTCTTTTAGCACCTGTTCAATTTTTTTTTTTTTTTTTTTTTTTTATGAAATAGGGGGCAAACGAGCAGACGGGTCGCCTGATGGTAAGCAATCACCGTCGCCCATAGACACCTGCAACACCAAAAGAGTCACAGGTACGTTGCCGGCCTTTCAGGTGGGAGTACGCTCTTTTCTTGAAGGTTTGAAGGTCGAATCGGTCCGGAAACACTGCAGGCGACAATTTATTCCACAGTTCAGTCGTGCGAGGCAGGAAGTTTCTAGCAAAACGCACAGTTGTGGACTGCCAACCATCTAAGTGGTGAGGATGGTAATATTGTCGCGTAGAACGATGGCGGAAAGATGCAGCAGGGATTAATCCGAACAATTCCTCGGAGCATTCCCCGTTATATAGACGATAGAAGATGCAGAGCGAGGCTACATCTCTACGCAGTGCCAAGGAGTCGAGCCGATCTGAAATAACTTGGCAGCCGACGATACGAGTCGCTCTCCGTTGAATGCGGTCTAGAGGGAGAAGCTGGTACTGGGGGGCCCCAGCCCACAGATGAGAACAGTATTCCATATGTGGACGGACCTGCGCCTTATACAGCTGAAGGCGGTGGGCCGGAGTGAAATACTGTCTCGATCTATTGAGCACACCAAGCTTCTTAGAGGCTAATTTAGCCTTACCCTCTAAATGGCCGCGGAACTGGACTTCACTCGATATGTCGACGCCAAGAATTCCGATAGTGGCTGTGGCAGTAAGGGGGATGCTCTCAAAACGAGGTGATGCGACAAACGCGAGCTTTTTGGCGGTGAAGGCGCAAACCTGTGTCTTCGTAGGGTTGAAACGGACTAGATTAAGTCGACCCCATTCTGAAACTTCTTTTAGGGAAGTTTCAATTTCAGACACAAGTCTGTTACGGCTCTCGATGACGCTATCCCGAGAAATATTGGCGCGGCCGGTGTAGGAGGCATCACCCGTGCTATCATCTGCATAACAGTGAATGCCACAGATTTGCAGCATGTCGTTGATATGCAGAAGGAACAACGTAGGCGATAGCACACAGCCTTGCGGGACACCAGCATTCACAGTCATGGATTCAGAGCACTCACCGTCAACTACGACCTTTATGCATCTGCCTGCCAGAAAGCTACTGACCCATTCGCATAACTTCTCGGGAAGCCCATAAGATGGAAGCTTCGAAAGAAGTGCTTTGTGCCAAACCCGATCAAAGGCCTTCGCCATGTCCAAACTAACGGCCAATGCTTCACCCTTAGTCTCGATCGCCTGTGCCCAACGATGTGTTAGGTAGACCAGAAGATCACCAGCTGAGCGGCCTTTACGGAAACCGTATTGGTGGTCACTAAGCAGCTGGTGATCCTCTAGGTACCGAAGGAGCTGGCAGTTGATAATGGACTCCATTATCTTCGAGAACAGAGAGGTTATAGCTATCGGCCTGTAGTTGGTTGGGTTTGAGCGGTCGCCTTTTTTAGGGATCGGGTGCACCAAAGCTGACTTCCATGAGATCGGGACTACGCCAGATGAGTAAGAGAGCCGAAAAAGACGCGTTAAAACCGGTGCCAACTCTGGAGCGCACATCTTCAACACAATAGGAGAGATTCCATCGGGCCCACACGACTTGTGAATGTCGAGGGAAAGAAGTGCTTTACGCACTGAACTTTGGTGGAACCGGACATCCGGCATATAGTTTCCGCACCGCGGTATGGTTGGCGGCACGTGTCCCCCGTCATCCAGAGTCGAGTTGGACGCAAAGAGTTTGCCCAAAAGATCGGCTTTTTCCTTAGCGTCATGGGCCAACGAATCATTTCCCATTTGTAGAGGTGGAAAAGACGGCTTGCAGAAATTTCCCTGGATAGCTTTGGCAAGAGACCAGAACGCACGAGTTCCCGAAGGAAGGCGCTCTAGTTTCTCGCCAATTCTACCAATGTGCAAAGATTTCGCCCTGGCAATATCCCTTTTGAAGGACTTGGAGGCAAAATTAAATTCCTTTTTCAACGCGCTGGTCTTTTCATCCCGTACTGTTGCTGCATTTATCCAGGCTTGGTAACATTCCTGCTTTCGGCGGGACGCCCTTTTGCAGTTACGACCAAACCAAGGTTGGAATTTGCCACCAACGGGGACTGCAGAGGACGGAATGAAAAGTTCCATTCCCTGGAGTACCACGTCAGCAATAGAGTCAGCAGCAACGTTGGGATCATCCAGCGTGAAGCAAACCTGCCTCCAAGGATAGGATGCAAAGAAAGATCGCATCCCATCCCAATCTGCTGACTTGTAGTGCCACACACGGCGGCTACCAGCAGCTCGCCGACGCAGCGGGCACGTGAGTGGCACCGTACTCCGGACCAGGCAGTGATCCGAGGAACCGAGTGGGGCAATAACGGAAGTTTTGTAGCCAGCCGGTTGAGAAGTCAGCAGAAGGTCCAACAGAGAAGACTCCTGGCTCTCCACATCGGGGATTCGCGTGGGCTCAGTAACCAATTGGGATAAGCCATATGCCAGAGCAAAACCGTACACAGATCTCCCCGCATGATCGGTCTTACTAGAGCCGAGCCATTCAATATGATGGGCATTAAAATCGCCTAGTATCACGATCTCCACGGATGGGATCTGCTGTTGCATGGAGTCTGCAGCTATCTGAATTTGCTCGATGAGTCGGTCGGTTTCAGCATCACCGCTATGGGACCTATACAGGCACGCATAGACGCGAGGGTGGTCGTCGCTGTCCACACGTAGCCATAAGGTGGAGAGGTCCCTACCTTCAAGATTGCTGAGGCGGCGAGAGCTGATGTCATCTCTTACGTACACGCACACCCCGGCCTTAGGCACAAAGGAGTGTTCCAGTGCATACCCAGGACGACAGAGGTAGGAAGTGTCCGCCCGAGACGATATCTGCGTCTCGGTCAAAAAGAGCAAGGCCGGCTTTGCTGTCTCGAGGTGATAGTGAACAGCATTAAGATTGGAGTGTAAACCCCTGATGTTGCAGAAGTCCACGGCCAGCGAGGCTACTTTGCTCTTGCCCCGAGCAGATGTTGGCTGGTAGAGCGCGGTTTTGCCCCCCCCAGAGTACGAGGGGCAGCCTGGACCTCCACGCTCAGGAGTGATTCTACCTGAGCGTGGAAGCCCAGTGAGGGATTCTCCAGCGCTAACGCAGCTGGTACCCTCCTGGGGTATGCTATTAGAGAACTGCGCTATCATTGGGGGGGGGGGGGGGGGGGGGTTGGGCCTCCGGTACCCTCACTCACTTGGCGAAACGCAAATATAACTTCACGCCAGTTTTCTGTGAGGCCGTGGTATCTCTCCGGTCGAGCCGGCCCATTCGTGCCGAAGCTTGGCTCTCCCACGGTGAATTGTGGAGGATATCAAAATAACGAAATGTGTCAGTTGCAATGATTGGAGTATAATTGACGTTTTAAAACTATGCTCCATAGAAAAAACAATACGTTCTCCAGTCCAGATATTGGCTCTGAGGTAGGTATTGCTGTTACGTCGTACCTACACATTATTATTAGTAAATTTTTGAGGTAAATTTTCAGTACACGAGAGATTTTGGAATGAAAGTAAAGTTGGAAACATTTACTTATGGGGTTGGTATTTAAATTTTAATAAGTAAGTAATCTTCTAAATTTTGTGGTGCAAAATATCTTAATTAATAGGTAGTAGATAAGTTAAAAGAAAAGATTTTATGACTATTTGGCATATGCGATTTGTAAATTCACAAATTGGAATCAAAATGAATCCTGCACATAGTTTGAATTTTTGGCTTTGGGGTTATTCTTCAGAAATATGTCTGCGGCCACCTTATTCCTCTGGCCCTTTTTTATACTAAATGTATGGACACAGAGGAATAAGTCGCAGACATATTTCTGAAGAATAACCCTTTGGCTCTCATTTTACATTCCTTTTATTAACTTGCAATTTTTGTACTATATGTTTGTTGTGGTCAACACTTAATCAGTTATCCTCAAGCGATTGAACTGAAACTGTTCATGCAATCGCTTGAGGATCATGGAAATTGGATTACAATATAATCTTATTATGACATGGAGCTGATCTGATGATGGATCCGGAAGGTGGCCATAGGATCATCTTACATAAGAAAAACCCACCTTGTTTGGGCTCATTTGTTTGGTTTTGAGATGTAGGTATGTAGTTTGCTATTATACAAAAAAGATCGGCTAAAGTCGGCAATAAACAGCTTATTTCAAAAATATTATATTTCGACAAAAACTTATTTGGGATTTGTTGGTTAACTAGCATTATTAAAAACAGAAAACATTTAAACCGTCTCTCAATTATTTATACATGATATATTCGTATGAGACGATTACAATTCAAAGCCATGTATGGATTCCTGTCCTTATATGTATAATCCGAACTAAAACAATAGTAGGTAAGCGTAAAATAATCCATACACTCACACAACATCATTATTACAAAATTTCAGCACGGGAAATATTATTCCCGTTGCCTAACCTTAAACCCCTGGCATTGATAAATGAATCATAATGATAATTATTTTCCCAACATTGTCAGTCTGAATCTAGGAGATATTCAATACAGATATTTAGTAGGTACGCAAGGTATACTAATGTCGTTATTTCTGGTAATAAAGCTATAGTAGTCACGAACACAGTTTTCACTACTCACCTGGTGTGCAAAACATGGGAATGGAACTTGTATAGCAGCAAATAGGTACGTAGCAATAAAACAGGTCAAGTGCGTGTCAGATTCCGGACGAGATCGAGATTGAGAAAAAAACACAAAAAAATCACGTTACTTATTTGGGATCGATTTTATTATTATTTGTTGTTACAGCACTTATAGCGGCAGTAGAAATATACATTCTGTGAAAATTTCAAGGGTGTATTTTCAAAAACGTAATTTCGCTGTCATGACATATTGGCGAATACTGAAAAGATTCTGCCTTATGTATAATAGTTGGCGATATTAATATATATATTTTAGACGATAATACGTGTCAACAAAAACTGGTAGAAACATTGTCGGTTAATAATTTCATTTGTGAAATCGATTTTCCAACAAGAATAACTAGCCATTCATCTACGTGTTTAGATCACGTTTATAGCAGCCGTCCATCCTCGGTAAGGAGCGTGTCTCCCGTGACCACAAACATAGGAGACCATCTCGCGGTGCGATGCGAGGTGCTGCGCCCGGGCCGCGCGCCGCCCGCGCCTACTCGCCTCGCTCGCAGCTGTACCCACGCTAACCGGCATAGTTTCGTCGAAGCTGTGTACAGCATTGACTGGGCCGAAGTGTGGAACCGTCGCGGACGCTGCGCGGCGCAGATGGCCACGGCCATAATAAATATAATAAGTAATAAGTTTGACATTTGTTTCCCGGTAAAATATATTAGTAATCCGAAAATTAAGACCTGGTTATCGGATGACATTCTAAATTGTAAATTATTTCTATTTGACATAATTAAATTAGGGTATAAATTTCCGAATGATGACAATTTAAAAAATATGATTTATAGTACACATAAAAAATATAGCGAGCTAATTAGATTAAGTAAATTCGACCACAACGTGAACTTTATGAAAAACAGTCAAAATGTTCCTAAGTCTACGTGGCAAATTGTAAATAAGGAAAGAGGTAAAACTTTGCATCCTATTCTGGATTTTACAGAAATTGTCGTCAACTCGGAAGGTACTAAATTCGCATCCAAACAGGATGCAGCAAACGCCATGAACGATCGGTTTGGTCACGCAGCAGCGGCGTGCGGCGCGCCGCGCGCTGATTTACCGCGCGTGCGCGCCGCGCTCAATAGCGCCCGCCCGCCGCCCGATCGTAGTCTGCGCCTGCGACCGTTCACTGCTTCAGAGGTACTCTCCATAATTAACAACATCCCACACAAACCGACAAAAGACATATACGGCGTGTCTATGGAGATCTTACATCTCGCTGCCGCTCCGTTGTCACCGGTTCTGGCGGAGCTGTACAACCGATGTATCTCTGAAGGAGTATACCCCTCTCCCTTAAAAGTCAGCAAAGTGTCACCTCTGTTCTGTTTAAAGGTAAAGGCAAAAGAGAGGACCTCGATGGTTACAGACCCGTCTCTATTATACCGGCCGTAGCGAAAGTGTTGGAGAATGGTCTCAGCTCGCGCCTTAGCGACTTCCTATCGGCCACCGGGGTCCTGTCTGAGCGCCAATACGCGTACCGAGCGGGCCGCTCAACGACTGCGATGGCGCGAGAGCTAGTGCGCCGCGTGGTAGGCCTTCGTGTCGAAGGCCTTCGATGTCGCCGATCACAGCGTGCTCGCAATAAAACTGAGACATTATGGCATTGACGGTAAAGCACACAACCTAATCACGGACATTCTGCACGGAAGATCACAGGTGGTGGTGAGCGACGGAGGGAAAGTGAGGTCGGAGCCGCTGTCTACCGCAATGGGAGTTGCGCAGGGATCGTCGGTATCTAATATACTATTCTCGTTGCTTCTCAATGACCTCCCTGAGGCCATACCGGCAGCAGATGTGTATATGTATGCCGACGACCTCGCAGCAGTAGTATGCGCACCAGATATCGACGAGCTCGAGCAACGTCTCAACGATGTCTCAGCGCAAGTGTCACACTATTTTCAGGTCAACGGGTTGGTACTAAATCTGCGAAAAACTCACTTTCTACATTTCTATCTGGGGGGCAGAGCTCCAAGGAATCTTACGGTTTTTGTAGGTGGCACTAAATTAGACCAACTCCAGAACACCACATTTTTGGGGATCGAGCTAGACAGGGGTCTCCAATGGGGCGCTCATATTATCAAATTGTGCAATAAGCTTGGAGGCGCCTGCTTCGCATTGCGACGCCTTGCTAGAGTGGTGCCCAGGAATGTGGTGCGCTCGTGCTATTTTGCAACTGTTCACTCGCTCATTCAGTATGGTGCAGAGCTGTGGGGACGTGCCGCAGATTGGGAGCGCGTTTTCCGCATGCAAAAGAGAGCCGTTCGAGCGATTGCACAGGTGAGTCAAAGTGCCTCTGCAAAACCGTATTTTAAATCACTTGGGATACTCACACTACCAGGTGTCGTGATACTCCAAGTGGCAATGTACGTTCGGCGCCACCTCAATGAGTACGTGCGGGGATCAGACGTCCACGGACGTAACTTGCGTAACGCCAACAAACTCGTGGGAGTTAGCCATCGACTGGTAAAGTCGGGCAAACTCACCCACGTGATGGGGCCGACGGTTTACAACCGACTGCCTGTACACATCACGGATGCACCGTCGCTGTCCAGCTTTAAGTCTCGCCTTAAACGCTGGCTTATCGAGCACACTTTTTATACATTTAATGAATTTACGGAGTACCAAAGAGGTACTTAATCTATTATTATTATTTCGTTTGCATACGGAGTACCAAATAGGTACTTAACATTATTATCAATTATGTTGTTAAACTTATTTTTCTACTCCTGTACTGTTATCTGTCTTTTACTTGGTCACGAACACTAATATAAGAACATACATAATATGAGTTTAGAGAAGTCTATACTCTATTCCCCATAACAGCACTAGTGTCGTTATAGTCACTTTACGTTATTGCTAGCATCCACAGACTTCTAAATCTAGGTTAAACTTAGGTCAAGGATTAAGCGCTCAATTCTAACTTCACGATAAAAATTCACAACTACCAACTTAACAAACAATTAAATTCCTACGATTCATAAGAAAAACAAAACTTTCCGAATTAAATTAATTGATGCCAACATAAAAAAAAAGTATTTTAATTATCGTCACATCGTGTCACCTGCCATATCAAAAAAAAGTTTACCATAGACACAACTGTCATGCCGGCTGTACACACTCGGAGAGACCGGACGAGACACGCGTGACGTCCATGTATTTTATATTTTAACCTAGTCGTAGAAAAAGTATTGTATGCAACGTTGTATAATTAAGTCAAAAAACGCTCATTGCGTCTCTATTTGCGATACTCGCCGCATTCGCGGCTCGTATCGCAACTCACGCAATTCGCATTTTTTGAACCTTCTTATACAACTGTTGCATAAAATACTATAATTATAAATGACATTAATTTTAATTCTAAATCTTTATTTTATAAATTTTTATCTGATTTTGATACTTTGTTTTGTAGATAATGTAAATGTAATATGACATGTAATGTAAATAATTATGAATAAATGAAATATAGAAATATATAAATATTAGAATTGGACTTTTGGTTACAATGTAGAATCAGTCAAGTTCTAACAAGTAACCAACGAATGCCAGTCCAGTGAGGAGGAATCTTTTAAATATTGGTGGCCAGAGAAATTACGCCAGTGAAAATACACCCTCAAATCTCTACTTATTATTATTACGGTTCCAACGATACAGATACAGCCCGTAGCCGACGGAAAGACAGGGGTGTATTTTCGCTGGCGTAATTTCTCTGGCCACAATATTTAAAAGATTCCCCCTCACTAGACTGGCATTCGTTGGTTACTTGTTAGAACTTGACTGATTCTACATTGTAACCAAAAGTCCAATTCTAATAAGGCAGAATCTTCTCAGTATTCGCCAATATGCCATGACAGCGAAATTACGTTTTTGAAAATACACCCACAGTTTAGTAATAGGGTCCCGTCAGCACCCTTTGGGCTGGCCGTGGACAGACGGATACGGCGAAACTAAAAGTACTTGACTACGGAACCCTAAACAGGTACAGTGGGGAGTAAAAGCTTGTTTAATTTTTTTTCTTTTGACAGAAACTTATCTATATACATATGTATACACAAAACAAAGTCGTGTCGTGTTAGTTACACGGGAGCTAACTCGAGAACGGGCAGACCGATTTTTATAATCTTTAATTTTTGGGGGAAAAAAACATTCTGAGGTGAAACCAAGTTCGCCGGGACAGCTAGTTTATAATATAATAAAGAAAACTGCTACTGCTGTAAAATAAGTTATCACGCAGTTCTAAATATACTATATTTGCAGAAGTTTTTATCATCCACTCGCCAATTGTTCAAAGGACGCTCGGAAACACGTCGCCTTTGTGCTGTACTCATCTTTATCAAATTTGTACACTTCCCGTTTTCATACGCGATGTGTTTGGGAATAATACATTTTTTCCGTGGCAGCTTTGAGCTGTTAACGGCACGTTAAAATTCAGTGAAATTGTGTTTTTTTTTCGGGGTGCAATTTTCACTATTCCAGATTTGGCAGATTAGGGACCCTGGAAATTTACTCATAAATAGAAACAATAAAACATGATCAAAACTAAATTGAACCTAAGCTATCAAATGCTGGCGTAGGTCAATTTACAGTTCAAAATATACATTTTCAACTATACGAACAACCCGTCACATACAAGAAACAGTATGAAATGTCCCCGGTAACACAAGTGTTACCTAATCTTTATGTACCTAACCCCGAAGTGTTAATTTATAATCTTGCTTGTATTGTTTTGCAACGCGAGTGGAAAGCAAAGTGCGAAAAACAAGTCACGTTAATTAAATTTCTTTTAAAAATATGGAGTAGGTACGTGGTGCGTGTGTATTTTGAGAATGGTTATTAAAACATGTTTTGGAATGTGGAAAATGGGCACCGTCCTACAATAGGCGAGTTACAGTGCGATTCACATCTCCGTACTATATTAAATAGAATGACGATCCGCTCGGACGCCTAGTCGTAGGTAAATATCCTTATACTTATAATATTTCGCGAAGCTGATTTTTGACTTATACAGGGTGGAAAAAAATCTATGGGCCCTGGAGGAGAACTTCCTTAAATCCTTTAGTTAGCTCATTTTACTGAAAGGAAACATTCCTTTATTTTTAAAAAGAAACAAAACTGCATTCAAAGATGTTTTAAATTCTCTTGGCCTTTGTATTGGAATTGATGGTAAAATAAAATTAATGATAGATTTCACGATAATTTTTACTCGTAAGACCAAATGTTTATTCCTATCGATTATTAGTAGAATAAAATAGTGAGTACTTATTTTTTTAATTTTTAGCTGGTTTGGTTTCCGGGTGAGACAAGCGTTTTTTAGAAAATCGTTTAATGCAGTTTTGTTTCTTTTTAAAAATAAAGGAATGTTTCTTTTCAGTAGAATGAGCTAACTAAAGGATTTAAGGATTTTAAGGTAGTTCCCCTCATCAGATCTACAATCATGAGCCGATATTGACAAATTATAATATCATTGGGTATGTCTTAGATTCGTCTTTTGATCTTTTATTGAGTGGTTTGATTTTTTCAACTTTTTACATATTTAAAATTGGGATCCAAAGACTAGGTACTTTAATTGTCGCAACTGATTAAAAATGTATGTTGCTGGACACCGCGCGCTGTAGCTTCGTCGTCGCGACTTTAGCCTCACAAATGTGCTAGTGAAAGGAAAGTGTCGATTATAAGCATACGATACGATATTTATGGTAACTCTTGACGATTCCGTTTTCAAGAATTTCAAAAACTTGATATCGATGAAGTGGATTATTTTCTATTCCACTATCGGAATTAACATATCAACGGGTCCCAAGTGAACATTTATTTATTACCTACCGTATTGAGGAGCAATTTTCTTTAGCACATTGTAAAATACGCTCCTGCGGGGCCCGGTAGGTGATCGTGAATTGTACATTAGGTAGGTATAATTTATACTTATTCTTATTTCAGGTGTGAATTGTAATTCATATTACTTACCCCAAACATTTCTTTGTATTAATATTTCTTTGAACTCCTGGGATGTTTCAAGATACCTGAACATTTCGAATAATTGAAAATAGTTAGAATTATAATATGATTAGACTGATTGTGAGATTAATAGGAAATTGAGCCCTACTTTTACTTCCAGGCCCGCGCCGACCCCCGACTGCGCCTGTGTGCAAAACTTATGAAGCCACCTCTATATGGATCCGGCCGGATTGGGAATAAAATCCGGCTGGATCCGGCCGGATTACCGGATCCAGTCCGCCGGATTGCAATCCCTAGCCACCTCTTTATTTGTCGTCGTGTTTCGAATTCCGACAGCCCTATTGCCTTGGCACCTGTGTGCGTTGCACACTTCGCACACAGGGGCGGCGCGGCCCTGTTTACTTCAATAATAACTGGTTATTGGCAAAGTTTCATCGATGGATTTAACTTTTCCATCCAAATGAGGGAACTTATTCATTCATATCTTACCGTTAAAAAGAAACTGGAACCTTTTCTCGTTTAATTGTGAATTCGGATATGTAAGTATTTGGAATCTAGTGTTCAATCGTTATCTTGTGTACATAGTAGGTAACACAAAAATAGTACATTACACAACTAGGGTGGTAATACAAAGAAAGGCCGAGATTGCAGAAGTTTTCGGTCCCAACTGCAAGCGAGGGACGTAAATATGCGATCGAGGGCTTTCTTTACTTATTACCTCCCGTGTTGTGTACATCATTTTATGTCGACACTTAGCCAGAAGGCGGTTTTATCCGTACCTACGCGCAGCGTGCGGAAAAAGCCACTTTATGGTCAGGTGTGGCATAAAACATATTCTAGTTACAGCGTTTTAAAAAACTTATTTTACACTGCTTCAACATAATAAGTAACTACCAATTTCATTTTAGATATGTAAAAAGTATAAACACAATTGAAGTTAGTACAGATAATTTTAAAATGAGCCCGTATTATGTCGAATCACACAAACTTTTCACGTAATAATAAATAACTGCGTGAATAACTCACATAATTTTAGAAAACATTTTTTTCTATTACTAGGGTGGCAAATAAGCATACGGCAGCAGCAAATATGAACAGTATTCCGTCTGATTTACAAAAACAAATTAGGTATTCAACAGCTCTGCCTACAGATAGAAATGTATTGACCACACAAATGTTTAAAAGTTCGCAATGGTTAAGGCACAGTAAGGTCATAAAATAAACTGTACAGTCGAGTTCATCATTATCTCAGCAAAGAGCGGATCAAAAATATCTGATCTAGTTCTTATGCTTCTGACAATAGGGTCTTGTTCAGATGTTTTTGGTCCAATCTTTGCTCAGGTAACGATGAACTCGACTGTACCATAATTTAAAGCGACCGCGATGCGTTTTAAAAATTAAAACAAATCAACATCAGCTTCCGAGTATTTGTGGTCGCAATACGCTTACTCCCCGAGGAAATTCCGTCGTATTGGTTACGATTCAATCAGAGTTTGTTATTTTTATGAATTTCTACGCAGGTTACTAAGTATCTATTAGAAAGAAAGTGGGGTTTTATAAATCAAAAGGGTTACTTTTCAGGCCGACACATGTTTTATACGAATTACGATAGTCCAAAATATTGTTTTATCTCAAAACTCAGATTAGGATTTTTTGAAAGATAAACGCATAACCGTAACGTAGTGGATTTTATTCGATGATTTATTAAGATATTAAAATGTATGATTACAGAAATAAACGCGTTTCAGACAAACGAACCAATTGGGAATACAACAGTGCGACCATCACAGCCACGTGCAAACTTTGTCAGTCGTGTGAAAATAGAAGCGACCGCGGACCGTTAATACGTGCTTAAACCGTTCAATATTATTAATAACAAATTAAAAAATGCATACCTTATAGATGTGACTACTGATGTATCATTTTTGTATAGCACATATTAATCGTTAGCTTCACGAGTCTTTTCCCAAACATGATGACGAATGGAAAATTCTTAGTGCCGACTTCTCTGTCGTACATACCTACGTTTATTACTATGGATCGTGATCAACTGTCGCTTCATAACGCGGTAAAGGGTTGCATGGAACTCCATGGAACCAAAAGTTGTCTTCATGGTGTCTGATTTACTTGACAAGCCTACGTGTTATGGCGCGCTTGCCTTCGACTTGGTTCAGTATGAAACTTCTCTCGACGCGAGGAAATTTTAAGTACAAACCAATTTTAACATTTAAGACAAACTTAAGTCATTCAAAGCAAAGGGATCAACAGTCAACATCATACCGGCGATTTGTAATTACGTATAATTTTGATTAATTTACGTGCTATCATTTACTTTCTAATTTGCATTTTATGAAGTTTAAAGCTACGTCAAAATAATAGGTAGATAACTTCGCCTGTCCGAACGGCGCACTGGATAAATCCAAACAGAGTTATCAAATAACTTTCCACTGAATGTTAGTATTAGTTACGCATTTATAATACTTTGAAAAGTTAATTTACTTAAACAATACGTACTCGACGTAACTAGTGGTCATTTGAATACAGAAATGGCTGATGAAATGAAGCATAAACTAAATTCAGTCCGACTAGACCGTTAATGAATACCTAATCAACAAACTGAAGTTTTAAAGACTTAAGTAAAGATATTTTAACGAGCAAATGTCCCAAAAAATTGCTCCTTTACATAAAATACGCAACTTGATCGTTAACATTGTAACCAGCAGCCAAAATATTATACAACCTTAGTAATTTTTTTGAACACCAATGAACCCTCCAGCATGTTTCAATAGTTACAGTACAGATCAACAAGTGTTGCGATTTGTTTATTTATATACTTTATGTACATAAACTCGACTCGACTTCAATGATTTGCGATTCAAAAATGACGATGAAATTTAAACAGTCAATACTCAATCACCAAATCACGTCTCACAAAAACTATCCAAAAACATTAAAATTATTCGCAAAATTTCCGGGGGAAGTGTTAAGGCTAGGGTTGTGCCAGGCATATTTATTGTGGCGGCAATTAGTCCACAGATGTAATTAACAAGGACTCGTGGTGACGCATAATGTGGACGCGGCCTAATCCATCATGGCCGCAGCGGCTGTCACTTTTTGGCGCGCAAAGACTTTAAATGAAGAGTAAGTTTGAGACATTGTTGGAATTGTGTGTCTTGGATCTGTTAGCGTTAGTGTAGTTAAACCAGGGACACACTTTAAATATGAATCTCAAAGTTTCTTCACCTAGGTAAAAAAATATAGCGTTAACGGATAAAATATAGAACCAGTTCAAATACAATTTATAATGTACGCAGTTTCGAATCAATAAAAGGGAAGTGTGAATATTGAAGCGTTTGAGCCGCTCACTAAAATGATTGATAATAAATATTACATTACACAATTGGTGTGGTAAAATAAAGAAAGACTGAGATCGCAGATGTTTGCGGCTCGAGCTGCAAGCGAGGGACGGAAATATGCGATCAAGGGCTTTCTTTATTACCTCCCGTGTTGTGTTCATCATTTTATGTCTACAATTCGGATGTTGACTAATGTTGAATCTTACAACATAATATAGTCACATGGATTGAAAAATACTAAATTATCACAACACAAAATAAATAAACCAAAAATGTATAAAAAATATGAAGTTTAAAAATACGTATCGTCTTAAAGAAAAATTGAAGTCAATTTCGGAATGCTTAAATAACATTGAAAAAATAAATGTATGACAACTATGTGCTCAAACGCACTTTTTCGTGCTCAAAATGGCAAAATGCTATTTTTTTCATACAACTTAGTACAGCGATAGAAGCGATGACGTCATCGATCTGCTACTTTTGATTACGATTTGTGGCTGTTATACCTACTTATACAAATGTATTAGGTGTCATATAGATATTTGTTCCTCACAAATAGTAGAATCGATTTACGACATAAAAAAATCGACTCAACAGGCGAATTGGCCAGAAAGCGGCTTTTTCCGTACGCGTGGCGTGCGGTAAAAGCAACTTTAAGGCCAGGTGTGGCATAAAATCAGTTTCTGCCCCAGTACCGCCTTCATTCCTCACCTCAAAACTCAACTCTTATCAAGTTATCACCGTTCCTTGCAGTCATTTGTTTGAACATTAATTACAATAAACGCCACGGTAGAGACACTGCAAATGTATCCGGTACCCCAGAATTTTGTGCGATCGATTGGTAGAGTAAGTATATAGGATTAAGGGCTTGTTTTTTGCAATTTGATATCTCATAATGGGCCTATTTTAGTATAATTAGATACTTAGAAATATAACACAAATATAATGAAACTTAGGTATGTGGTTAGTGGGTAAGTAATGCCTAATTAAATAATGTTCTACGTCTTGGGTAGACTACCTACTATAACTAGGCCTTAACAGGCCAGATTGCTCAATAAGTTTAAAGTTTACGATTTTATAATGCTAAATATTACTTAAGAAACAAAAAATGGTTAAAATGCGCGTGTTTTCATTTCTGACAAAAGAAAAAAAGATAACCCGAAAGCGCAAACTATGCAGAGAAATTTGAAACTCAAAGTGTACAAAGGAGCAAATGAAAGACAAATGTTGCAAACAGTATGTGTCCAGTGTCCACTGTGCAGTTTGTTTACTGCTGGTGCTGGTCTATCATTAGTACGCAAATCGAATTTCTTTAGAAATAAAATCTCTCAATGCTTTATGTTTGACGGAGAAAATAGGTACTTACTCATTGCTCGATCATTTTGGTAAAATGTGAAAAAATAAGCCTCTAGATTTCATTTCGGTACTTTTAATCACAAATACTTTATAAAATTATTACCTATATAAAAAATCAAGACTGAGTTTAGACTAAGAGAATTATCGTATGGAATTGTATATTGGATCTCGCCCTACACCCTTACACCTCCTTTCAGCTTCTCAATTCAGATTGATCTTCCGAGACTTCATTTAAAACCGCTTCGAATCTCGGCAATACATTTCATTTAACAATTTAATTTCAGCCGACATTGATAGACGAAGACCTTTTCTGATGGACGAACATTAAAACAGCTAATTCAGACAAGTGTGAGTAAACAGAGGAGCAAATAAGGATGTATTTGGACACTACGGGGCATTATGGGGCAAATAAAGCCCGGGCTGACAGACTGGCTGATTTACTTCGTATTAAAGGTGTCCGGGCAAAGCCGGGGGACATTCGTGGAATAACTTATCGGTGTGTAGGCGCGTTGTAAGTGTTTTGCTTTATTCGTTTTGGACGCGTGGACAGCCCATTGCAATCGAAATGCAACCTTCATACCATTGAAAATGTGGACTATTAGATACCACTTCTGAGTTAATAAGAGGCTTTCAGTTTGATAATTTGGCAATTACCGATAATTATGTGAACGGAGAGAATATTTGGCTAAGGATCTCAGTATAATTGTATTACCTAATTGTAACATTCTACGTATAGTTAATAAGATGAAGTGACTTTAGGTATAGTTTTCTTAAAACTAGAGGTAACGACAGTGTATGGTGTAAGTAATCAACCGGCATGCACTCTTGTTAATGAATAACGTAGAGTTTCTTATTGCAACAATATTGACTGTGCGTATAATAATTGTAAATGACATGGTTCACAACATTATATTAGTAATTCCAACGTTTATCCATACGTGCATAACGAAACGAACTACCTCCATAAATATTTGAACTAATAATTTGCTCGACGGGGATTTGCTCTATATTTGTATACCTGGAGCGAAATAAATTAAGAATAGAATAGGTTTTCGATGCAGTAAATAATGTGGAAATCTAGGGAAGAGGTCTTTGCCCAGCAGTGGGATACCCACAAATGCTCACCAAAAAGAAATAAATAAAGAAAATTAAATTATAATTAATTCATGTCATCATTTATATTATATTTTTAGGACGTTAGTAATTAGGTGGCACCGTTCTCAAATTATCTACTTTGCCTCTAGGTTAACTGGTAAATAACGCCTTATGGTTTTAATTTCCCTTTTCTGCGGTAAGTTCTCTTTTGTGTAATAAACTTTGAAATAAATAAAGCCACTTTATAGTATTTAACTCTGAAAGTCCAGTTAAATGAAACCGTATGGTATGAGACAGTAAAATAAATGTTACTTCTACTAGTATTAGAAGTTAGAGCCTTATAGGTATTCTACTTTCATTATTTTACCATAGGTAAGTCTTAGGTATATTTTGTGTACACATAAACATTTAAGTATTGTCTAAAATTTTAATAAAACCAGTACCTATATTATCGATCGAAAGAGCGCTATTTGGTATTTTTTTCGTTTGTTTAGGATACAAGAGGGTAATATTTCTTCAGTGCCTTATTACCCTAACTAGCACGACCTATATTCTACGATTTCAAGTTAGTTTTCCTTGAAATCGTATGTCAGATAACGTACGGTTGCTTTAATTCAATATGAAACGATGTGGAGAGTATTAGAATTTTTTAAAAATAACTGCATAATTCAAAGGTAAGTATTAAATAAATATTGTTTAAATACCGTCTAACTCTCCATTGAATCACGAAAATGTATTGAACTGACACTCAGTTTCGACACGGCCCTTAACTGCCGTAGTGACCCCTAAGTTCGCCTAGGGTGCCTATCTTTGCCTAGTTGATTTTCCTAAGCTTGCTTTACGACAAGCTAAACTTAAAACTATCATCAAGCCATGTATAAGTACTGAATATTTCATAGTTTTATGTGCTGCTTGTCTTAAAAGACTTTTAGGAAAATCAACTAGGCAAAGATAGGCACCCTAGGCGAACTTAGGGGTCACTACGGTGCTCAAAACATGTACACTTTTTTTAAAAAAAACTCTGTCTATGTATGAACGATCGCTCGTCTGGACTGCGTTCAGTCGGCCAAGATACATAACAGTTTAAAAACTTAACCCTACGATGTTCGCAAATGATCACATCACAACCTTCAGAGGCCTTTTTGACCCTTTGCCGAAACTTGCAACTTCTTCAAATTACACAGACAGTTTAGTTTATTTAAATGCAAATAACTAATTAGTATTCATGTATACAGGTCATTTTCCGCTATAATTGGTGTAGGCGTCAATTTCATAAGTTTATGAAATATTTACATGTCAAAGAAACGTGCGGCTGTTCATCAAGAGGTTTAAAATGCCCTTCATTTTTACTTCTATGTTAACCGTTTTGGCCTCAACATACTAATTTGGGTGGCCTTTGGTAAAAATGTGTATATTTTAACACCTCGCATTTTATTATACCTATATTATTAAAGTATTCGCAGAGCACTATAACTTACCATTGGAGTAAATATGGATATCTAAATTTTTTTTTTTTCACTTAAAAAAATGGTTAGCTAGGTACCATTAGTGGTTGTTCGTGATGACTAACTTTTAAACCGCTGTAACTCAAAAAGTTGCTTAGGTGACTAGACAATACATGTTCTTTCTGTGTACCTTTCAGGTACAATAGCTTTCAAAGATAAAAGGGGAATATACTTTTTACTTAGTAATTTTAACAACGCGTTTTCAATTCGAGCAATAAATACTATTAAAAATCCTCTCATTAAGTTTTAAATAAAATTACTTTGTAATTAGAAATAAAGTACCTCCTTACATAGTTAAAATATAAGTAAATTTGTGGGAATCAGATTTTATAGTGCAATAATGCTAAAACAGTCTGCTAAATTGTCTGTTTAAAATTAGTGTTCATTGTCTTTGCTCTAATAATGTAATGAAAGGGCGCAAAGAAGGGGACACCACCATCTACTGGCAGGTAATAGTGAGTCTGTAAACCGCACAATCTGTTCTAATTGAAGCAAACTGTGTCAATTAGCCTCCGCAGCAGTTAAATAAAGGCCTCAATAGGCATCGCGTGCTAATGCATGTTCTGTATTTGATACTTAGGCATGCCTCAATTTAAAGCTAGATTTTAATTGGATCGGTCAACTTTTTCTTGTACCTCGTTGCCATGGTTACTCAAACGAACATTGTTTATGATCTATCTCCTAAGCACATTAGTACCATAGGTATATGTATTATAACAGTTTTTAGGGTTCCGTAGCCAAAATGGCAAAAACGGAACCCTAATAGCTTCGTCATGTCCGTCCGTCTGTCTGTTTGTCTGTCTGTCCGTATGTCACAGGCATTTTACTCAAAAACTACATGATGGATATTGATGAAATTTGGAATATAGGTGTATTTTATGTGCCGCTACTTAGTTTGGTATATAAATAATTAAAATAAATATTTTTAGGGGGGGGCACTCCATACATGTTAAAGACAGTAAATTTTTTTTTTCAGCAAATATCAACGTGTGGTACTTAGTTCGACAGTTCTTTAAAAAACACTATAAGGTTCTTAAGTAATGTTTTTGATTAAGTGAATGTATTTGGAAATAATCGCTCCGAAAGTTGTGTAAATTTTGTCCCCCCCCCCCTCTATTTTCTAAACCGTGCGTCCGAAAAATATGAAAAAAATCACGAAGGTAACGCTTAATTAATACTTTTAACGAAAATTATTTTCAACAAGATCGAATGTACCGTTTTTGAGTTATTGCCGATAAACTGCGCTTCTCAACAAAAGGATGTAATTGCTATGAAGATACGCTCTTTTGTTGTTGTACTTTTTTTACATCGTATTTTTTACCTTATAGTTACGGCTATGGAACCCTACACTGAGCATGGTCCGACATGCTCTTAGCCAGTTATTTTTAAGAAACGCGGTCACTGTTCGTCTCCAAGACAACGGGACAGAATTAACAATTTTTTTTAGTATGTTATAATTTTATTTGGGCTACTGATTACTGTACATTATTACATAGGCAGATCAAATTTATTCAATAACATTTCTTTCTTTGGTTTGCATTGAGGTTATCAGTAACAAATTTGTATTTTCCAGTAGGTACCTACAATAAAATGTAGTTTAAGACATTATTTTCTCATGAAGTTTCATAAAGGAACCAAAGTTATGTATCCCAGCTAAACTATTCTCGAACCTACTGAAACTTAAGGCGTAGGTAGAGTGCTATCTAGGAGAGACTATATTGTTTTTGGTAGCTAAATTTAATCCAGCATTACTTACTGAGAAATCATTTTGAGGCTACTGATGCTTTGATAACGAAGTATAGATGTATATACCTGCTTTTCAATAGCTACTAAGTAAATATCATATTTACTTCGTTTGGTCATCTCTCGTTTATTTTACATGGAACTAAAATAAGTAATAGTTACTTGTAACAAACTAGTCTAACTAACTAGGCCATACCAACCAGTATTTTATTATGTATGTAAGTATTTATGTGCGTTCCTATGTCCGGTCGTAACTACTCAACGGCACAACCTATTTTGATAAATGATACCTACATCATTAGATTCGTCTTAATGGCGCGAGTGTCACTGGGTATGAAGTACTAAACTGGCGGATTTTATGAACTTTTAAAGTGCACCGCGGTCGGGTTTTTTTAATAAAAATATTTAGTTAAAATTAATCATGAAGGCTTAATTTTTTAAGATCTCTTGCGGGTTATAAAATAAAAATAAAATAAAATATTTTATTTCTGCAAGTAGGCCCTCAAGGTTCATTTCTTATATTATTTTCTTTTTCTCTTCTTTTCTTTTGGCGCTTCGGGTAATGACCTTCTGGTGAGAAGAAGCGCCGGAAGAAACTCACCAGTTTCTCTTTTTCATCATTTAATATACATGAGATTTCATTAATACATTACATTAACTTAATAAACATTTTTAATAAAAAAAACCCGACTGCGGTGCACTTTAAAAGTGTATAAAATCCGCCATTTTGTTTATTTAAAAAAATTCATACCCAGTGACACTCGCGCCATCAAGACGAATCTAATGATGTATCATTTATCAAAATCGGCTGTGGCGTTGAGTAGTTACGAGCGGACATAGGAACGGACATACATACATATATACATACATACATACAGGTCAAACACATAACCCTCCTTTGGACTTCGCCGCAGTCGGGTAAAAACTACATTTATAGAGATGTAAATACTCATAGAGAGACCCTATGCGTCCAACCAAACAAGACCAATAAAAAATTGAAAATAAATTGATACTAAAATTAATAGAGATGTAAAGAGTCTCCGTTGTCAAAACTATTATGTTTTGGAGATGTAAAGGATCTCTAAACGTCAAAATACAAATTGAGAATACTTATTTACTAAATATCTTACAGAAATGTAAAAAAAAATTGTAACTATGATATAACTTAAAAAAAATTAAATCCATTTTTTCTTAGAGATGTAAATGGTCTCTAAGTGTCAAAACAATTGGCAAGTACAAAAACAGAAAAAAAAACACAACTAATTAAACATTGTGTTAAAATACATCTATTTCCAGTCGCAGTTAATCCCACGGTGTTTCATCATTCATGTAGTCTTGTGTGCTGTAATAAGCCTTAGACATGAGTTTACGCTTTACACAATTCTTGAATTTGTTAATAGATAATTCAGTTATATTCCTTGGCAGTTTATTATAAAACCTTACACAATTACCCATGAATGATGTGTATATTTTATGGAGCCGAGTTGGTGGGCACTGCGAGCTTATGTTTATTCCTAGTATTAATATTATGTATGTCACAATTCTTCTTAAAATTCATGATATTCTTATGTACATACATAATATTCTCATAGATGTATTGACAATGCAATGTCATTACATTAATGTCCTTAAACTTATCTCTAAGTGAGTCTCGATAATTCATCTTATATATCGCTCGAATAGCCCTCTTCTGCAGAACAAATATAGTACTAAGCTCTGAAGCACTAGCACTGCCCCACAGCAGAATACCATACGACATAATACTGTGGAAGTAACTAAAATATACTAATCGAGCTGTTTTTATGTCTGTTAATTGTCGGATCTTGTTGACTGCAAAAGCTGCAGAACTTAGCCTATTCGAGAGATTATCAATATGGGAACCTCACTGGATTTTAGAATCCAATGTTATACCAAGAAAGACTGTACTATCAACTAGTTCCAATTCCTTGTCTTTCACAATGACACTTGCTTGCTCGCGATTTACGTTACGCGTGACAAAGTTTATACTAGAGATGCAGCGAATATTCGGCCACTATTCGGTATTCGGCCTATTCGGCCACATTTTGACTATTCGGCCGAAGCCGAATACTGGCATAGTATTCGGCCGAATACCGAATAGTAAATTAACACAAAGTCGAAGGAAAAAGAAGGATGAATAAATATTTTATGCCACACCTGGCCATAAAGTGGCTTTTTCCGCACGCTGCGCGTACGGAAAAAGCCGCTTTCTGGCCAAGTGTAGACATAAAATGATGTACACAACACGGGAGATAATAAAGAAAGCCCTCGATCGCATATTTACGTCCCTCGCTTGCAGCTCGGGCCGCAAAGTTCTGCGATCTCGGCCTTTCTTTGTATTACCACCCTAGTTGTGTAATGTACTATTAATAACAAATTATAAACAGTAATCAATATTAAATATTAAATTAATCATCTTTCACATCAATTTCAAACATATATAGAACAGTAGCATAAACAACGAATTAGAAATTAAACTACAAATGAAATTAAATTTTTCAATGGCGCATTTTTCTATCATAGGCTGCCTACGACGAGTAACAAGTTGCAAGTGTTGCAACCTGTACAGAGATTCACGGCGCCGCTCACCCGGGCGTTCGAATTTACTTCATTTTAGGTAAAACCATTGGCCGAATATTCGGCCGCCGAATATTCGGCTATTCGGCCGTCGACTCCGCCGAATATTCGGTATTCGGTATTCGGCCAAATTACTATTCGCTGCATCTCTAGTTTATACATTTAGTCTTTCTTTCATTTAACAGTAAATTGTTAATATTGAACCAATTAACTACTTTAGAGATAGCATTGTTTACATCATTGTAAGCTTGCGTTGCGTGTCGTCTGCAAACAATACTATATCATGGTGGGTCTTTACGAGGTATGGCAAGTCATTTATGTAAATAAGGAACAGGAATGGTCCCAATATTGATCCCTGCGGTACACCCATCGAGACCAATGATCCCGGTGAGTGCTGCCCATTCACGTAAACCCTTTGTATTCTACCTTGTAAGTACGACTTAAATAAATTCAGTGCTGAGTCTCTAACTCCATAGTAGTGCAGCTTCCTGATCAATGTTTCATGACATACGCAGTCAAATGCCTTGGATAAATCACAGAAGATACCTAAAGCATCACATGACTCCTCCCAGGCATCGAAAATATGTTTAATTAGCTCGACACCAGCGACGGTTGTCGAGCGACCCCGAGTAAAACCAAATTACTTATTATGCATTAAGTTATTCGTATTAAAATGTTTCATTAATTGGGACAAAACTAATTTCTCAAAAATTTTACTGAAAGTTGGTAGCACAGATATTGGTCTAAAGTTAGTGGGGTCAGTAGTGCTACCTGATTTGAATAATGGGGTTATTTTACTATATTTTATTAGGTTTAATAGATTCAAAACGTAAACAAATGTCAACGTAATAAAAAAGGTGTATTTTAGTATTAAAAGTATTGTCGATTATATCCTTACGTTTATGAAAGCTAAAATAGCAATGGCAACCTACGGAAGGGCCTCTTAATTAAACGATCAAAGGGAGAAAATACATTAAAATTAATCTTTGCTTTTCATAATAATTAAATTATATTACCAAGATATTCGTTTTTCTGGACACCTAATCTTAAGTAGTCTGCTCGTTACCTATATTCAATTCTAAATCGTAATTTAACCTTCATTCATGTATAAAGAAAAGGATTCAATTTTGTTAGGGCTTTTTACGTATTTTTTTGGTATGGGCCTTGATTTACAACCAATACTTTAGTAGAAAAGATACTTTGAAAATAGGCGTTAGCGAATGACTGCGCGACTGTCGACTCCTGTACGGTTAAAGTTTCGTAATGTCGTCTCTTAAAACACTATACAAGTTAGGTACATTACATACATACTATACTACATAAATCACTACATAAGTTCGTACACCGAATTACTACTCTCTAAGTCCAATGGTTTAGGCTGTGTGTTAGCTATCAGTCAGTCACGGGAGTCTTTTATATTATGTACATTTACAGGTACGATAACTAGAGAGAGATGCTAATTACAGTATCAACATTCTATAATTAGTATCTCTCTCTATCATTAAAATGCTCATTTTGAAATTAATAATAAAAGTTCAAGAGTGCCTATATTATCCCTAAATGCAGATTTCCGTATTCACTGATCGTACAAACACATCTCGCAAAGTTATCTTGTTGGAAATGGATGAGATACTTATACGACACGTCTGACGGGCAAGGTAAAACCATAAGTTATACTACGGAACCCTAAAACGCTGCTCGTAGCACAGTCTCCTATCGCCCTCAGACGAGTTTAGCTTCCAAATTAACTGTTGTGTTGGTTTTAACTGACAGTGTGTCTGCGGAGTTTCTCAGCCAGTGCTTCCGCGTCATCGTCGCGTACGCATCGCATTGATAAACTGCAATGCCGTTCAACCGTCGATGTTTAAAAATGGAATAAGATAGTGTATAAAAATACCAATAATTAAATGTATCTTAATATAATAGAAGGTGTATATGTGCGACGAACTTTGGTCCAAGTTTTGTGACGGTTGCAATACGAATGGAAAATTAATGTATTTTTACAAGTAAATAACTATCGATATATATATATTAATTAAATTACTCAGAAATACACTAAAAATGAAATACCTACGTTTTGGCAACCCACACTTAGGTAGGTATTATCGGAAGCCTATACGGATGTTTTTAATCGGTTTCCAAAAGGACGGTTCTCGATTCGTCTTAAATATAAAATTGTAAAAATCCTTTTTATTTCTTAAAGTTATTTGTTTAAAGGTTTTTCAATGAAACGATGTGATAAAGCTGACTGTACTTTTATTTATACGTTTACCGTTATTATAAATCACTTTGTTTTGATTTGAGGACATTGAATGTTTTATCGGTTGCATGCATCATACTTTGTCGCATAGGTAGGTGTACTTAAGTAATACCCTATAATATAGTATATGTAAATATATAAGTATAATCTACTCTATTACATCTGTACTAATGAAATAGTACCGCTATCACGCAAAATAGGCGTATATCTGTCAAGTCCATTGCCAAGGCCGTCTTTAACCTATTGGAGGCTCTGGGCAAAATTATTAGGATAATGGGGCCCCTATGACTTTGTATTTAATCTGAGGAGGAGGGGGGGGGGGGGGGGGGGGCTATCGATAGTATCGATCGCGGTGCCCTGGACACTTGCCCAAAGTGCCCACTGGGAAAGAGGGGTCTGGTCATTGCCTCGGGTTCAATTTGCGATCAGGTCAATTATCGCTAATTCCTGTAAATACCTGGGAGCCAATAACTCCCAAGTTAAATTACACGCGATTACAATGTTTATTATCGACACACTTGCTCATAAAGGTGCTCCTATTTCTTTATTCTTACGCCCGGAATGCGGTTTATTACTTACACGTGCGTTTTACTTTAACATTACCGCACTAGTGTTTTAAACATTAAACTTTTTTTTTAATCTCCCTAAGGAGGTTTTTGGCTAAAACAGATATCATTATTGTAGATAAATAAACTTGTTTCAGTCAAAATAATGATGATAAAAACAGATATAGTATCTTATATAATTTCTTTATAATCTTCTTCTTCTCAGTCGTTGCACTCTTTGCAGAGCGGTCGTGATCAACTGTTGTTATATTACTCGGTACAGATATTGCTCGCTGTACGATGTCCCGCCAAAAATAAATAAATAATAATAAATTACAATATATTGAATAATTCAATATTTAATATTCTCCATAGAAATACATAATTGCTCTGTTTGTTATATTGATAATATTTCTGGCTGTACGGGGATCCGTTGTTTCCTCTGCTTCGACCTGCGCGCGCATAAATAATTCAAGCACAGATCGCCGCGCGAAAAAGTAAATCTTGCGTCATTTTGTACTCATATTTGTTTTGTTTGTTTACCATAACGCTGGTTTGTAATTGTTGCAAAAAAATACGACTACAAGTGACTAAGAACATTTAAATTTGACTCCAACTGATATAATTAGTGACGTATAAAATGCTAGTGATAATTTGTTACAGTCAAAATCAAAAGAAAAATGCGTAAGTATAAGCTTTCATTCAATAGAAACACAACAAAAAACCCAGCCATTCGTATAAACATATTCTTTGGCATACTTCAATGAGGATGATACCGAGCTCAAATGATGAAATATGACAAATCAGCGGAAATAGGCTGTATCGACATCTTGCGCGATGTAAAGCGGAAGGAAATTTAAGCACTCAAAACTATTGTTTTTTATTTTATGCCACACCTGTGTAGACATAAACTGATGTACACAATACGGGAGGTAATAAAGAAAGCCCTCGAACTTCTGCCGCAAACTTCTGCGATCTCGACCTTTTTATTTTTTATTACCACCCCAGTTATGTAATGTATTATTATTTCAAGCAATGTTCAAACAAAAGACTGATCGTTGCTTCAAACGCACTAACGAACCGATAGATAGTTTACAATTATATTCATGTAGATTGTGTAGATAAACAAAACATCATGGAATGCGGCTCTCCGCCCGGCCTTTGTGATGGCCATGGTGACAGATTTGTTTGTACATATTATAATAAATAAAAACACAAGCATCTTAACGGTAGAGCGTATCCGAATAATCTGTTGTCTTCTCACCGGGCGCTGTTTGTCTTGCCTTGTTTTTCCTAGAAAATGTGAAGTGTCACCTCATGAATGTGGTCATAGTCACCGGTCGATTGGGATAACGCAAGATGGAAAAGAGCGTACTTATCCTGTATAACGTACATACCTATAATAAGTCGAATTTAAATCTCAACCTTCATTGTAAACGTATAGTTACAGATTCATGAAATTTACTGGATACTTATCTGTGTATATGCTCTAGATTTCTTTACAATATGTGTCAATACAAAATATCTAAATCCCCTAAGCACTTTAATTTTAGAAATATATTTATTTTAGGGTTTACTTAATTTTGTTTTGTACCTACTATAGTTTTTAATTTAATTGTGTGTATATATATAGGGCTGGAATTTATTGAAATGAAACCAGGATGTTTTCAATCATGAAAATGTCCCAGTACATATTCGACTCGCTAATGCCCAATAGTCGACACCTTGCCCACCTCCCACTCCTATTACAATACAATACAATACAAGTATACTTTATTGCACACCAGAAAAACACATTACAAGAGGTACTTACATAATTAGAACAATTTAAAAAGGACTACTTTACTAAGGACTTAACGTTCAAGATGGCGACTATTGGGACAGTGTCGAGCACTCGGTCGTGTAACATATCATATGGCATTCTGAGTCCTCGAAACTTGGTATGTCAAATTGAAGTTTATTCCTCTTTCGTAAAGGCACAAATAACTTTGTTTTTTTGCGTGGACCAAGGCAATCTTTAGGGTTCCGTAGCCAAAATGGCAAAAACGGAACCCTTTTAGTTTTATGATGTCCGTCCGTCCGTCTGTCCGTATGTCACAGGCATTCTACTCAAAAACTACATGGTGAATATTAATGAAATTTGGAATATAGGTGTATTGAATGAGCCGCTACTTAGTTAAATAATCGCTCCGAAAGTTGTGAGAATTGTGCCCCCCCCTCCCCTCTAACTTCTAAACCATGTGTCCGAAAAATATGAAAAAAATTACAAAGGTAACGCTTAATTAATACTTTCAACGAAAATTATTTACAACAAGATCGGATTTACCGTTTTTCAGCTATTGTCCATAAACTGCGCTACTCAACAAAAGGACGTAATTGTTATGAAGATACGCTTTTTTGTTGGTGTACTTTTTGCATCGTATTTTTTTCCCGACTACGGCAAAGCAAAAAAAATAAGGATTATAATTTTAGTGCCGTATGTAGGTATGTATGTTCTTCTGTTCCCTCATAATTCAAAAATTACTGAACCGATACAAACGTGTCGGGTATCGTGAGATTTGTCTTGATTGGACGCAGGTTGTTAGGGACCGTGATCCTCAAAAAAGTAAAGTACCTACTAAAAATCATCAAATAAACGTCATCATCAAGTCATATTGAATTATGTGGCAATTTAAATATGTTAACTACTCTGGAGTAACGTATGCGGAATGAAATTTGGACAAAGTTTGCATTCGGTGTTTTAAAAGTAAAGCATTCGAAATTTGAAATTTAAAAATATGAATTGTTTGCTCTGTTATCTGTCAAAATATTGCACAAATTTCGGGATACTAGCTTTTGTGTAATAATTATTATGGCAAATAGCGAAGAGAGGCGTCGAGAAAGCGTGTGTATTTTTCGGGACTCTCACCCGGACTGGACGAAGTGGGTTATTCCCACCTTTTACCACCAAGTTGTTACCAGTGGTAACAGATGGGAAAAAAATTCCCACTAGTTACCACTAAGCGGTTTAGTGGTAACAAGTGGGAATTTTTTTCCCATCTGTTACCACTAAAACAATTGGTGGTAACTAGTGGGAAAAAAATCTTTAGTGGTAACAATAATATATTTTACTGGCTTATGCTCACGACTTCGTCCGCGCAGAAGGATAAAAAGTATATGTAGATTTCAGAAGGAGACCATTTCTGGTTTGTAGTGAGTAGTCTATAATAATATATATTATGCAAATTTAAAAAGTATGCTATATCTTAACTCCAATTACACCCTCTAAGAGGATTAATTATGAAAAATGGTGAAATCACCTTTTTCATTTTTTAATAGGTGTAATGTATTTGCAAAGTCCTTAGCTTTTTAAAACCGGCCAAGAGCATGTCGGGCCATGCTCAGTGTAGGGTTCCGTAGCTATTCATTCAAAAAAGTGCTCTACGTTTAATTAAATAGCAAAGAGCGTGAGCACTTACGTCTTTTTCACGGGCACTCGATTTTTTCGGGGTTTATTCTATAATACAGTGCAAAGCCTTGGTCGAAAAGTAGGTGTTGTAGATTTTTAAATAGGTATGTTTTTGCAGACGATGTTTTTTTCACCTAATACGATTAAAAAATAAAAAAAAGTATCAGTTGGATACATTAAATTGTATACATTACAGATATGTATCAATAGGAGTTAAGAGTATTCTTAAATCGTAAAACCTAATTTGTGTTTACGTATATTTAGTAACTGTAGGTTTCATGAGTACCTATAGGCGGGTTTGTATAATAATATTTGGAGAAAAATAAACGAAGAAATTCAACTAAGTAACAAGATTAATATCTTCTAAGCGGCAGTTCTCAGTAAATAACAATAGGATTGCAGTCATAAAATGGCACTGCACTTCACCTGCATAGAAGCGAAACGTAACAAGCAGCTTTGAACAGTTACGGTGATTAGTACGGTCGTGCACAGAATAGAGTCGCAATTTCTTTGACAAAAGGATGTAGTTACTGCGATCATACGCTTAACCCTGGAGATCTTGTTTGCCATTCGTTATCTATTTGAAGTTGGCGAATGCAACCCAGTGATTTTCCAAATTTGCCTGAGCACCCATCTCGGTGTAAAAGTGCGAGTAACTCCGTTTGATGTTATTTTGTTAAAATATTTTAATTATGTTTTGTCGTGGTCGGTTGTGGGTCGGTTGTCGGTTACAATATATCCCATTTTTGCCATCGATATGTACATATAATACATAAACGGTAATCGGTAGGGTAGAAATCATTGTTACCTGCGGGGCGTCAAATCTGGAGTTCATCACCCATCACCAAATTTCGAGAAATCTCTATCGCACTGACATATTTGAAAGAAATAGTAGGAGATAAAAAAAATCGAAATGCGCGATCTTCGCGCTAGCCGGCCTGTGGTTTATCAAAGTTTTAAAGTAACGACGTTCCTAAAAACCTTATTAATGCATTTTTATATGTTACTGATATAAACAGAATAGAAGATTAATAACTAATCCTCAAAAAACGAGATATAGTGACAACCCTGAAAAATCGGCCGTTTCGTAAGAACTCGCTAGAGGAGTCGGATGACATTGCCTTTGGCCATCTATAATTGTATAGTACGAACTCCCCTCGGGAGTCGGGTGACATGTGAGCAAAGTTACTGAGAACTCGCTAGGGGCGTTCTTGACAGTGAAAGTGTTAAAGAATTAGGAATGACTGAATTGATATTTCGCAAGAAATGATCAGGTGGAAATGACGGATATTTCCTCAGTATCATAAGAAGTACCTAGAGTGGATGATATTTTTTTCTCGGCTGCTGATTTCACCATTCTAAAGCTGCGCAGAAGCCCACTCCAAAGAAACTTCCATACAAGCCACCTGCTGCGCAGGTTAACTTATATTATAGGTACTATCACTTTTTTTTCGTGGCACCAGCGACAGCTAAAGGATGTTATTTCCAACATTCGTTAAGAATTGTATGTAGGCTACGGTCGCTGCCAATGCCAATATTTGTGACAGAATCACGTTTCATTTAGATGAGTTTTGTTAGCTCAAATATCTGGCTTTGAAGCCTCATACCTATCTCAAAAACGATTAATTTTACAGAGCTATTAGTGAGCTCAAATGTTTTCGAATGAAATATTATTTTAAAGTTATAAAGTAAAAAATGTGAATAAACCCATAGTTATGAATTAAACATTTTTTAAAGGCAAAAACGACGAGTTGTGTAGGAATCGTAGTCTGTCGTCTCTGCCTGCCCAAATGGGATACAGGTGTAAGTATGTATGTACATATATCTCCAGACTTCATCAATAGCATTAAATAAGCTAAAAAAAATTGGTGGTAACTACTGGGAATAAAATTCCCATTTGTTACCACCATTTATTTTAGTGGTAACAGATGGGAATTTAAATTCCCATCTGTTACCAGTGGTGAAAGATGGGAAAAAAATTCCCATCTGTTACCACTGGTAACAAATTGGTGGTAACAGGTGGGAATAACCCGACGAAGTCAAGTATCGTGAAGCATTTCACTCACATGGGGGAGAGCCGGAGTACTATTTATAATATTTTGTCGTCCTATTCCTTACGAAATAGTACTACTAGAAAACTCGGTTCCGGCAAAGTAAGTACTTTAAGTCAATCATCGAAGAAAAGCCAATTAAAGAAAATTACGGCGGGTCGTGTAGCTAAATCGTACAGGCAACTCGGAAAAATATTCAAATGTGACGGCAAAACGGTAAAAAAGCATCTTCAAGGCATGGGGATTACGAAACGAACAAGAAAAGTTAAACCCACCGTGTCCGAAAACCAAAAACTTACCCAGAAGAAGAGACTTGCAACTTTGGTAAAAAGCATTTTCTACGCAAAAAACGAAGTAGAGTGTATTATGGATGATGAATCATATTTCACCCTAGACGGTAATGAGTGGCAGGGTAACTTTTATTTTGAAAACGCCAATATTCAAACTGAAGAATCAGTTAAATATGTGGAGCACACAAAATTCCCAAAAAAAGTTTTACTATGGCTTGCAATTAGCCCTCGTGGTATGTCGAAGCCGGTATTTTTTGAGTCAGGTTTAGCAGTCAATGCTGACCGATATATGGATGGTTGTTTGCCAGTTGTGCGTGATTTTATGAGAACACATCATAGAGGACAGAATGTTGTATTTTGGCCAGATTTAGCATCCAGCCATTACTCGAAAAAAACGTTGGCCAAAATGGAGGAGTTAGGAATCCCATATGTACCGAAGGATTCAAATCCACCTAATGTACCACAACTTCGCCCGATCGAAGATTTCTGGGCCAATCTAAAGAGGCGAGTATATGCAAATAATTTCCGGCCCAAAACTATACAAGCATTAACTCGAAAAATAAAATTAGAGTTGAAGAAAATGCCAACATCGACTTACACCGCAGCCATGGATAAAGTACCAGCCAACTGTCGCAAAGCAGCTCGCATGGGTCCAAATTTCTTTCTACATTAAATTTTAATAGTTAATTGTTTAAATAAATATATAAATTTATTGTGTATACCACAAACTTTTCTTTAAAAGTGTTACAAACTTTGTCCAAATTTCATTCCGCATACGTTATTAGAAAAATATCTAATGATAAATAGCAACAAACAACACGTTCAAAAGCCTGCTCTTCACCGATACGTTTACAATAGCTCTATCATAACTATGTACAGTCACCATCAGATATATCGTAACGGGAGAGGTAGTCAAATAGTTCTGAGCAATGTTTAATTTCAATCAAATCTTTAACGTACCTACACAAAGTAATCTGTACAAAAAAGTGATAAATCAGCCCACAACGAAGCGCAGCGCCAAATATTTTAATTAATTGTGGAAATTAAGGACTCCATATTGTGATGAAAAGAACAAGTTTATTAACTGAACGGTGATAAAATAGCCCTGAAGACTTTCAACACCGGGAACCCGCTCGGCGGGCGCTAGGATCGCAGTAGCTACGGCCCAGGTGGTTTTACGCGAAAATATATATTAGTATCATTCCGCGAGCCCGAAGGGCGAGCCTCAGGCTGCGAGGCCGAAGGCCGAGCTTCTCTGGATGATATATACCGCAGTAAATACAAGCGAAGCCAAAGGGAAGAAACGCTCCAGGTCATTTTATACAAACCGTATAGCAAATTAGATAATTTTAACGAGCCCGAAGACTGGCAAGCTTCTCTGCAAGCGTTTTATATCCCCAGTAAGTCCAACGCCGAGGCCGAAAACCGCTAAAGGTCAAAGGCATATTTGAGTCTCATTTCCGGAAGCCCGAAGGACGGGCTTCAGGCTGCAAAGCCGAAGACCGAGCTCCTTTGCAAGAACCTGTGTTCTCAAGTAATAGGCAAAAGTCATAAAAAATCTCACGCATGCAGAAATCTTGTCATAGTCTTTTTCGTAGTCAGGTGTCAATTTTTAGTTTTATTTTTATTTGTAGCACATTTCCTCATAGTTACGGCTATGGTACCCTACACTGAGCATGGTCCGACATGCTCTTGGCCAGTTATTTTATTTTTTATTTTAACGGAAAATTGGAAACATCAATCGGATATGCGATTTGAAATATACTTATCCGAACGTATTATATTTATGCGGTAATAAATAAGATAGCACAGACGGACACATCTTGATTTATAAAATGGCCTCTATCATTGACAACAAGTAATGACAGTAGTGATAAAATTAATTCATAGCTTTTACGATACCGGTAATTTCCGGAAACGATAGATCAATCTAAAACCTAAAATGAATCATGCTGTATGTAGCTTGACGTCATTTTTACGTCATCGGCATCAAAAGTACGACCCCTGCTCATATAATATTTCTGGTCAAGTTTTACTAACAAGTATTTAGCTTTGTTTAATATGACGTGAAATGAGATCACTTCACGTAGTGTTTTATTCCTATAGTCATAGCGTGTCCCGCATACGCACGAGCGATTACTGTTAATTTGTAGGTACTTCATAACAACGATATTAAACGATTAAGTAGATCAGAATATGCTTTGAATATTTTATCGTTGCGACCTATTTTTTTTTTGAGAAATTGTTGCGAAACTGGCGTGGTTATTTTTTTTGGCACAGACTTTAATAATGTGATAAAGTATCTATATACTGTTGACTTTATCTATAAACTGTGCTGAAAGATGAATTGCAAATTTTGTAACTGGCATCTTACTTACATACGAGCATTGCAAGTTACTAAATAAAAAGTTATAAAATAAAATATAGTACATTGTGTATCAAGGGCGGTAAGTAAGGAATTACAAACGAGTGATTGTTACAAGGCCGAGGCGAAGCCGAGGGCTTTAACAACACGAGTTTGTAATTCCTTTACCGCCCGTGGCACACACAATGTTTTTCATCACACTTGTGAGGAAATCTGATTAAAATAACCTTACTTAACCTAAATAAAATTGTAAAACTGACAGTGACATTAGTGACATATCCATAGACAATGCGAAACTCAAGTCACGTTCGGAAACCATAGCGGTAAAGACTTAAAATGGTTGATTTTATATTTTCAAAATACTGAAATACACAATTTTAACATTTAATTAATGTTACAGAAACATGTGTTTACATGTATTTGCAATAACAGTTATCTTTAAAAAAATATTTCAGTGATAAAAGTTAAAAAAGTAACTTGACGTTTCCTTTGAACATGACAAATAAGAGTAAAACAGAACCAGCGTTTCAAATTGAAAAAGAAAACCATTACGCCCTAGGGCGTAATAGCTCATTTACCGCCCGCAAAACCTACGTGTAATGCACTATTTTCGAGCAAGCGTGATGAAAAAAATATTTGTTTCCGAAGTTGCAACCGAACGTCTCATTAAGTTAAAATACCGCAAATTGTCCATTCCCGAGAATGAATCCCGAGTCCCGACTGACCGAGCAAGAAGCAGCCAATTATCCTAATGACAGGAACTGGTTTCGTTCTGGACCGGATTGTCCATTCAAATCCATTTGCCGGTTATAATTTTGGAAAAATAAGAAACATTTTTCGATTAATGTACGACTTACCCAGGAAAATGATATATCTAAATACTCTGTAAAACATTACAACTACTCTTACACTGGAGCTATTTTAAGTAATCTAGTATGGCTTAAATGTTCGTATTAGCTTAAAAACTATCAGCTACCTACACGTTTATTAGGTACTTTATAATAAGTGTCCCGTTATCTGCAGTGGTTTAGGCTGTGCGTTTTCTGTCGGTACCTTAGTCACGGAACTGTTATATATGTATAGATAGAAGAAGATTCTTTAGAAATGATTTTTGTTTAACCACATACATTCGTTGTAATCAATCATTGGTTACGTAATTACAAGGTCAAGAAAGGCTATTTCAGTTTGAATTTTAGGAATTTAAAGTGATGCTTCACACATTTCTTAGTGATAAATAAAAAATATACTGGGTGGAACGAAACGAGGGACTTTTCTGCAAATATAGGATTGTTTAACCTTAGAAAATGATTTTCTCCAAATATACTATATTAATATCTATCACCTTTTGCAAGTTACAGCTTGTCAAACTTTCATGCAAAAAAGGTTAAAGGTCTGCAAGAAACGGTTAATACCTTTTTTGTAAACGAACTTTTGACTAAACGTTGTAGGTAAAATGGGTAAATTAATGTGACACAATGACAACCACGGAGATAATCGTTATAAACAAAGAGGTTCGTTTCATTCCACCCGGTATATATCAACTGAATGCTATACTCGTATGTATGGTACATGCGCAAAACCACAGAGACTTATATTGAATGATAGAGAAAATAACCTAAATCGATGAGCATTTCAAACGCCTAGGGCCTCTTCAATCGGAAACGACATTTTTAGTCTCTTTCCTGACATTGCTATAAATCTTTGTCACTATAAACTATAGTTTAGTGTCACGGGGTTTGGGCCCGCCGTTGACGTTATTTGGGCTCGTAAAGTGTACTTTGCTTGAGGATTATTATATTTTATGCTCATAGTTTGTCACAGCTGAAGAGGAAAATTTTGAATCCATTGGTCACACAACAACGAAGTATTCCAGTAGGAAGAATAAAACTGAACTAGCAAGTTGGCGGTTGATTTATGAGCTGATTTAATTATAGTAATTGCAAATTTGTAGTAAACTTGCCTCTTCGGACATGCTTTGCATAATGAATGGGATAAGACATAGGTGATCTATGTCGGGCATTAGAAAATATTCTTTGAAATTTTGGTAGAAAAAAAGTTATGGTATTGAAAACGCCCTTCCCTTTTGAATTAATGGCAACATTTATAATTTTAAATTTCCGAAATAACTATGCCTTTCTCCATTTACCCGCAAATTATTATATTCAGTCAACCTCAAAAGTAAGTGCACAGTATACTACCTACCAGGCCGCAGTACAATGTCTAGTTGCTTTTGAGGCGGAGTATACTTAGCTTGTTATTTAAATTAAATTAAGTACTTACCTATTTTTGTATGTATGTTCGAGCATACAAGAAGGACCATCAGATCGTAAGATACCTACATTGTAACCCTCATGCATCGCATATGGTAACAAAGCAACTGGCAGCGTGATAATTTGATAAGTCTCACAATAACTTGATATCTGCGTTAGATGAGTCGCCTCAGACGTATTAGCGATAATGCCGACATAATGCCGCAAAGCCTCCAGAAACCGGGCTTATCGCGACTTGTCCTTTTTAGCCTTGTTTGCGGGGATGATTATGAAATGAACGGTCTGATTGGTTCGTCTCATATTTTAGAAGAAAATTGCTTATGACTTTCACATTATATTAATTATGAAAGAAATCTTATATTTATTTAATACCTAAGTTTTCGACTTATGGTGCTCCCACACTGCAGTTATAAAATATTTTATAACGTTATGTAAATGTAACACGATAACATTCACTAATATTACATAAAACTCATAGTAATTGGGTATAACATGTTCGATAACAAATGTTATATAATGTTATAAAACACAACTGCAGTGTGCGAGCACCATAAGTCATACTTACTAAATCATTTTTCGACTCTATGTCAGCGAGTTAAGCTTTAAAAGTGACGAACCTTTTAATTCACACGTAGCAAACAGTTGTATTTGAAGTACCTACCTATGAATATAGGTAGATTAATAACAGAAAACGGGCACTAGACCCAGGAATTGCAAATCGTGTTTAATCTAATACATTAAATGCCGCTACCTACCTACTTTAAATGAATAGTTAACTAAGTACTAGTAATGGACAAGAACCAAATCCGTAAAACCCACATTTTACTTAAGTACCTAACAGACACTACATTTATAAACTAGGTATCAACACTACTTATGTTCAGATAACTGTCGGTCATAACTGGTAAAGTCCGTGAATGGTCGGCTATAAGCCATTAAATCTTTGCTGTCCATTACTGGCACAGTAGTACGTGCTTAACATATCATATAATGTCTAAAAATAATTTAAAACGGTATAAAACAGAAGGTCTATCGCTAAAAAAAAGAGATCCCTTTCAAATAACCTTTCATTGTGATTTTAATCTATCTCTTTTCATTCTACATTCTCATTCAGTATAAAATAATAAAATATCGAATGTGCGATTTTCATACTCCTAATTTCGTATCATGTTACTTTGAATCGGAAACTGAATTTCGATCTCATACCTACATTATTTAACGGAGTTAAATAAAACGTGAAGCTAATCATATATTTGCGTAAAGGATAACCTACAAAGTACCATATCTTTCCAGTTTGCGGTGATTGGATGTTCTGCTTATATTGGTTTTCATGATGACTTGTGTGTTCCAATGACATTAATATAAGTAGGTCCGTAAATACGCAAGTGTGTTTACATGACCCGGAAATATTAATCAATATTTTTTTTATTCCGAGAAAATGCACTGTTCCAGAACGATAAAAAAAATAGTAATGCAGCAAGCTGATAAAGAATAATAATGAAACTACCATTGAGAAAACTAAATTGAACGCGTTTTTAGGGTTCCGTACCCTAAGGATGCTAACGGAACCCAATTACTAAGCCGCCGCTGTCCGTCTATACGTCTGTCTGTCCGTCCGTCATTCACAGGGATGTAACTTTTGAACCGTAGGTAATAGGTAGAGACTTAATTTCCACAGAATGTATATTTTTATTGTCACTATAACAATAAATAATAAAAAACCGGACAAGTGCGAGTTACACTCGCGTGGAGAGGGTTCCGTACGTTCAAAACAATATACCACAATTATACTTTACTGCACAGACTTCTTATAGATTTTCGTGTAATCTATAGGTGTAGGACCTATTATCCATATTTTTTTCAAAATTCTAGGGCCAATAATTTCGGAGAGGGGAGGGGGGGATGGTCAATTTTTGACTATTTTCTTAAATAACTTCAAAACTATTAATATTACCTAGGTACCTATTAGTATCTACCTATCAGTGGCGTGGCGTAAAGATATGGCGTATATTTTGCTTAAGAGCTGTAGAATAAGGTGGTCAAATGCCTGATATTAGGCAAGCCGGTAGGAATAGAGTTCTTTGGACGCAACGCCACTGCTACCTATTACCCTTATTAAAATCGAGCAGAAAACGCCAAAAAAACATGATTTCACATTCTATGAAAATTTCAAGTCTCTACCTAATTACGGTTTAAAAGCTAGAGCCCTGTGACACACGGACAGACAGACAGACAGACAGACGCACAGCGGAGGCTTATAGTAATAGGGTTCCGTTGGCACCCTCAGGGAACGGAACCCTAAAAATAAAATAAAGAATAAAAGGGGATCCCCGTACAAGAATGTATTTTATGCTCAAAGGTGGTACGGAACCATTCGTGCGTGAATCCGACTCGCACTTGGCCGGTTTTTTTTAACTTCTTGATCTAATAGCTAAAACTGGAGAACGTGAACCAAATAACAAACTCGTAGATTTTGCATGCCTACCACGTACCGTATACCATTTTGTTCCCATTTTAACTTACGCTGAAAATAATCTATGTAGTACCAGAAATATCGAAGAGTCGTTTTACCAAACCTTATGAATTAAATGCAAAGAAGGTTTAGTAAAGGCAATAAGTTTTTCGTTTCAACTCATAGGCATTCCAATATAACACGTGATATGTGGAATTCCTCCGATCGGTTTCACCGAAATGTGTAAAGCGATTTTTATTTTAGCTGGGCGCCTAGTATGTGCGATATTTAGTTTGGCGTCCTTGTGTGGATTTCTGTTTAAATCCGGTGTTTGAGGGAGTCGTAAATCGAAATGCTGGCGGTCTGTGAGTTTCATACATAACACAGATTTTGCCTTAAACTGAGACCTAGGCCCCCTATTCCTGGAGTCAAAGCAAAGAGACCTTCCATGGACTATTGTCTTTTAAACAAATGTACCAGTCAAATTAATAATATTATCCGCGAACTGTTTGATAAATAATATTCTGTTTATTTTATATCACCATACTGTTTCCTGGGCATCAATTAGAGCTTGCAAAATGCAACAACTATATTCTTGATACGGAATATCATAAAATAATACCCTTGTTATTCTGCGTTTCATTGTAACCAGAGACTCCTCAAAGAAATGCGGATGCTTTTTGCATCTTTTTATTATTTCGCCTCGTTATAAGAATGTATCGTAGTTTCATTCAGTAAAAGCCCTCTTTGAGGGCTGTTCGAGGGCAAGTGGAAGAGAAATCGCAATCTATTTCTCCCTTTATGAACTGACCTGATAAGGACTGACCGTTGTCAAGATGCTGACATTTGGAATTCAACGAATCATTGAAGATAGCCTCCGCTTTTATTTTGTTTAGATTGATGAAAAATGGTCAAATAGTTCGAGATTTGTAGGTACTGTGAGTCCTAGCCTAGGTGACGATATACATACAGCACTGTACACACATAATATAGGTAGAAATACTCAACTGCACATAGAATATATCAAGACCCAGAAACAAATACACTCTCTTTGCACAAATTTAACAGATTCAAGCCAAGGACAGCTTCATAGGCACCAAATAGGCTAAATGTGTCGCAATTAGGGCTTCCAAATACCGGACCCTTCGCAATTCCGGTATTAATACCGGAACCATCTTCCTCAATACCGGGATCCCGGGATCCCGGTATTGGAAAACAAAACATGTATTTATAACGAAATTACGTACTAACTAGAATTGATCTCGGTTTTATTGGTATAAATTCATATTTAATGCGTTAAATAACAAGAGAACTGAATAAAATACGGAAACCGTTTTGATGAAAAATAACAATATAAAATTTGGTTCCGATGGACAAATCTGTTCATAAGCCCAAATAATAAGCTAGTAGTACAGCGTGTAAGTATAATACGGGCGATAAATGAAATCGGACATAGTATTCATTAGTGTAGTCATGAAGTAAAAGGTTTTTTTTTAAGTTGCAGTTCATTACGATCCCATAATTAATTTTTTTTAAAATTTCTCAGCAGCAATGTACTGTAAATATGGTTGCGGAACGGCGGTACCGAAATGTCAGCGTAACTGACAACGAGCGTTTAACGTGAGTGTGTTTGCATTACATTGCGGGCTGAATTATTTTGTATGGACAAAATTATTGTTGCAACTTTAAGTAAATGTTATCTAATTACCTTCACTTTGTCCTATACTAACCACCGTTAAGAGATTCGCCCGTATTAGACTTACACACTGTATATAAATGTACCGACGGGGCCTCGACCCATAATTATTTTTAAGGCTATGACTATAGCGCCCGTTAGGTAGACGAATTCCTCATAGAAGAACTCTTATTTGATAATTATTTGTGTGTACCGTGTGCAGAGTGTACCTAAGTAGTATTTAATATTCTAGTATCACTTTGCACTTCATAATCACTGGCAATATACATTGTTAGATCACTGCCAAATTGCCAATAGAAACATTCGTCTTCAAATATTTAACGATAAGATATTGTGCGTATCCCAAACATTGCCAAACCAAGTCGATTCAGAATATTCAGATTAACCTCTTTCTCAAAGTTGAATCTACGTATCTGGACTGCATCTGAAGGGGTTGGGACTTGGGACTTCATTTTGAAGGCTCATAAGAATATTCTAAGTCATTCAAAGAGAGATGGAGTGGGTTATATCCAGTTGCTCTGCGAGATCGAATTAGAAATGAACGTTTCGATCTATAGAAGAACCAAAGTGACCGAAATATATAGTTTTAAGTCTTATATCTCATATGTCAATGGGCAGAGCATATTTCTTGTAGGATTGAGGGCCGATTTCCCAACTGCATAAGAGAGAACTGATGGTCTGATGAAGGTCAGGTATCTGGATGCGACTGGTGCCGAACGACTCACCATGGCGTTGTTTGGGGAAGGCCTATGGTTATATTATTACATCTATACTTTGAAAGATACTACGTCAATCAATAGAGGTATTTTTGAATACAAAATTCAATTGCACGGCTATCTGGTAAACGACGTACTCGGTCGGGTTGGTCCATGGTAATAAAAAGACAGGAAGGTGCTAGATTAGCATGAGTGCTAGTAGCAAGCTTCTGACGTGTCCGAAAATTATTGTTTTAATAGGAAAATTCAGTTAAAGTAGCACATTTCGTTAATTGTACTTAATACCGGGATCCCGGTATTGCACCCTCAATACCGGTATTGAAAAATGCCCCTAAAAAATCCGGGATCCCGGGATCCCGGTATTGGAAGCCCTAGTCGCAATACTATATCACATGACCCTTATGTTACACGTGCCTGAATAGGTACTTACCTACAAAATAGGGATGTAACGATACATAGTTTTGCCGATACGATACCGATACAGATATATTGTAGTAAATATCGGCGATACTGATACCGATATCTTAGCTAAATAATGAAGTATGAACTTAAGATATTTGTATTTATCTCCTTATTATGTATACCTAAAACTTGACTATATTTAACAGAGAGTCAACCTTGAAAGTGTAAAGTAAAAGTAAATAGATTGTCAACTCAAAATTATTTTTTTTTATTATTAAGAACCAAAGATTTAATTAACACAGTAATTGTCATTGCACAAAGTAATAGACCAGTACATAAAATAACTAAAATAAGTATAATTGAAATTACTTTTTGCAGTTTTTTTTTCATATAGCAAATTCTTTTCGCGCTCTTCAAATATCGGTTGTATATAATCGGTGATACCAATATATCGGTATCGGTATCGTTACATCCCTACTACAAAGTATTCGTTACGGTTTCTAATCTACAGCTAAATATATAAATAGTACTGTAGGCTTATGATGCTACGCTTTGTGGCGCGATAAATAAATGATAAAGCATTTGTCACGTTCTGACAAATAGTGTGTGAGAGTGACGGATGCTTTATCATTTATTTATCGCGTGACAAAGCGTAGCATCATAAGCTTATGGATAAAATTGTTGAAGAAACTAAGCAGAGCAGTAAATATAATTTTGGAAGACATACTAGTATACGGGTATCAAAGAATCTTTGTTTTGTTCGCGAACGTGAGTTGAATAATGGAGTGATCCTTTTTTGTCCGATATCCTAGTAATTTAGTCTATTTAGGACATTCTTTACGAAAGCCTTATAAACTGACACAAAATGGATTAGGTTTGATGTTCTGTGTCAGAACATGAATAGTATGGATGGTAGAGGTATATCTCTAATCTCCATGATGTGATGACTATAGGTACTAATAAACAATACCTGAGGTCGTGGAAAATACAACTTTTCATTATTAGGCAGTGCAGCTGATTGTAAAAACTTATATGTACCTACCTACCTACCAGCGCACAGTGGTCACGCGTTCATACAACAGCGCTTAAAATTCAAAAGTCACAATAAAAGTCTAACAAACAGTACGTAATGTTTTATTAACATTGTATTTGACCTGTAATAAGTGAAATACAGTCTTTGGATAAATAATTCTTTTTTTTTGGTAAATTTTGTAATCCAGTTATGTATGGATCGGATGTCATTAAAAGTCTATTGAGCAAATCAGAAATATCGGCAAAATAGAATATTGTATGAACTCAGCACCGTGAATTAGTACCTTATGTACGGAGGCAGGAAGGTGATACCAAGGATATGCCGTTACAATCAGTTTTGCTGTTTCTAAAGCGTATTCTTCATACTTTTTTATGTGAATGCTGTAGCCTGAAGCTAAGGTTTTTAAAATGACAGAACATCTGAGTATCAAATTCTTGTCTAGCCCCGTGCAGATATTTCAGGATTGTCGAAAAATTTCTCGCAGTATTACCGTCATTCGAGGAACCACTACGCCCACTTTTCGGTTTGTCAACAATAAGACTCAGTTTTTATTATTAGACGCCTTTTTGAACAATTCATGAATCTTTTTACACAAATAGTGACATTTTTTTTCTAAATCTTCGGTGTTAATACCCTCATCATCTAAATAAGACTTAGACAGTTGCTGAAAGACATATCTACTTTTTTCAGCATTGGAAGCTTTAGCTGATTGAAGCCAAAGATCAAAAACAAGCTTACGTGATTATGAGCAATTGATTTCTTCGCCTAAAACAAAGATAAAAATCATTACGTTTATTTGACCTTTAATTTCAATGACGTAAACAGGCTACCGCCAAGACCTTCGGCAATCTTCGGTAGAATTATTACTTGCACACGATAAAGCACATTTTAGGCCACAAAACGACATATGTATCGTTACGGGACTCGAAGGGTTTCTAAACTAAAAGCTTCGAAATATCTTTCAAATCGAAATTGTCGTTGGTTATTTTACAGGCTCGCGTAAAATAAATATTACCTACAATAAAAAAACGGCATCGAAAAGAATAAAATGTTCTTAAAAATCATAGAACATACCCTTGTGTACCTCCATTTAAATAATTATAGCTATCACTAAACAAGTCATGTACATAATCAAGTTTAAAGCGACGAGTAAATATTGCACTTTTAGATAACGCGTTCGAGTGTCATGCGGTATGATAACTTTTACAGTTTATAACAAAGATTTTTGTTCCGACACATGCCAAGTCTTTTACATCTTCTAAAACTACCTAGTATAAAGTACCCCCCTGGCTAAAAAAACCAGTCAAATTAGATCATCCATTTATTTGAATTTTGGCTACTACCGTGACGTCTGTGCAGCGGCGTGGCGTCCATAGAACTCGATTCCCATCGGGTTGACTAATATTAGGCAGTTCAGTACTTAATTATAGTTTCTTATAGAAAATTGAAGCCAAAGCTGCTCCGGCTTGCCCAAGGATTTCTTCAACGCCACGCCATTGGTACCTACATACCTATAGTTTCACTTGTTAGTGTGTGGGGTCAAACTTGGAATTATTATGTATTTCGCCAGGTTAGCTTGCTAATTAAAGAGATTTGAAAAATCTGATAATAATGGTAGGTATAATGAATTGTTCAAACACCACCAAACGAAATGGAAAATTTATGTTTTCCATCACTAATCTTACACCTTGGTTCCCATACAAATTGACAAACTACACTCACGAAAAAGTAAAATCGATAAATTCTATCGTACCTACTTATATTATCAATATGAGAGATAACTAAATAACGCTACGCTATAACAATTGAATGGATTCATGGATTAAAATGAAATGTGACATGCATGCAGGTAGGTAGACCAAGTCCTAGATAAAAACATAGAATCCTTTGTATCCTGGTAAGGAGTTCCCTTGGGATAATAATGTAAAATCGTAACAAAGTTATGTTTGTGCGATTGCAATAACTGCCAAACCGATTTTCATAAAGTTTCGATGGGTATGGTGTCAGGCCCCGCCTTAGCTACGGCGCTGCGGGGAAGTTCGGCTTGTTGGCATATCTTCGAAATTACTGAACAAAAAATCTGTTAAAAATTATTAATAACATCCTAAATACAACAGGAATAACTAAATATTTTTACTAAAAAAAACCCGACCGCGGTGCACTTTAAAAGTGCATAAAATCCGCTATTTTGTTTATTTTAGCGAACTTCATACCCAGTGCCACTCGCGCCATCAAGTCGAATCTAATGATGTATCATTTATCAAAATCGGTTGTGCCGTTGAGTAGTTACGAGCGGACACAGGAACGGACATACATACATACAGGTCAAACACATAACCCTCCTTTGGGCTTCGCCGCAGTCGGGTAAAAATATAATGATTTTCCTAACGTGCATAGTTTCTTAGTAATTCGCAAAAATCGTAACACAAACTTATTTGCTGTTATTAAACTAACCGCGACCAACGTCGATGTATGGGGTTAACAGTTTTTCAACAGCAAAGTTAAGTTTGTCCCACGATACAGCTTTTCTTAAACTATTCACTTATCTACTTACGACTTTGTACGGAACCCTCGGTGCGCGAGTCCGACGCGCACTTGACCGGTCTTTATCCTACTACGATGACTTCCGTTGCATTCTGTAGGAAGCAAATAAATTAAACATGATTGTTGTCCGACAGAGGTGACGCGTGTCGTGTATGGGCGCTGTGCGCAGTGGCGGCACTGGCTGTGGCGCACGCGGCGGCCGCGCCGGCGCAGCTCTGCTCCGGCGCCGTCGAGGACGACCCGCGCGCCACGCGCTTCTGCCAAGCGCTCAACACCTTCCTTGAGCTGTACGCCGAGGCGGCAGGCGAGCAGGTGCCGGAGTACCAAGGTGAGCATTTACTTGAGCCAAGGATGGCCTGCGTGCCAAGAGCTCCTATCAAGCAACATATTCCCGGAGTTTGAAAATGTCGAGTTGAGATGAGACACCAAACACAGAATCTTACAGAATGACATACGAAAACGCATTCAGTCATTTAGGGCCGTAGAGGACGTGATCTACGTGCTTCTACATACTAGAGCGTGCTCTGCTAACGTGCTATACGAAAATAATAGCCGCGTTAACCATTGTTATTTTGAAATTAGGCATCACTATCAATATCATCGCGTTTCGGTTGTAAACCATATTTGTACACCTACCGTGCTACTGTGGTGCTAATTTCACTTTCGTCGCTAGCACGTATTTTCTGAAAGTCGGAGAACTGAGAAAACTTGTACCTACCAAAGAAAAATTATAAGCTTATACAGAAAAGTTCAGTAGACTAGGTATATGGTGAGCTTAATTAAGTGTACCTACCTGGACGCAGTGATAGGGTGCAAAAGTCTGCTATTTGGTAGGCCTAGGGGTGTGTATAGTGTAAATATGAAATCTCATCAGTTATGTGTGGGGTAACTCCACAAATGCCAATAGAGTATTTTTAATCCAAAAACGGGCACTTCGCACGATCACTGGAGTTGCATCTAGACACTCGTGCAGAGACATTTTTAAATCGCAACGCATAATGACGCACTATTCCCTTTACTTTTATTTTTTCATTGTATAATTTGATTTATTCCATTTAATTGACGATCTCGCTTTAAATTCTTATAACTTGACATGCAATGCAACTTATAATGTAATTTTAAAAGGAGAAAGGAGAAGGAGAGGTTTTCTAATCTAATCTATAACTACCAGTGTTTCTCAACCTTTTTCATCACCCCCTTTGTATGTGAACCCTACTTTCTATTATCTATTTGAGCTTTTAAGCTCCCTATATTTATATTTAATTTCTTCTTTTTGCCTGAGGATTGGTGACTCTCGCGACCCCCTTCTAAAGGCTCTGCGCCTCCCCAGGGGGGTCGTTGCGTGCGCACACACTAAATCTCCGACTGTTTGTCTTCAGCCCTCGTGCGCGACTACCCGCAACTCCTGGACTCGGGCATGAAACGGCAGGACGTCGTGCACTCCTTCCTGCGCTTCGGCCGCCGCCGCTGACGCCGCGGCCCCCGCGCGCCCCGCGCCCCCTAGACACCCACCGACACGACACTTCGTCCAAAACATTTATAAATATTTATTATAAACTTCTATGTCTGGTATCCGAACCTAGCGACCTCTCTCTCCAATTTAAATGTTAGTGCTGTATGTAAGTAACGATACTGTTGTCAACATTTTTGTCGCACTTCGTTGTAGGTAAGAGTAATTATAATTATTACGATGTTTTAAATAAATACATATTTATGACAAGCTTAGCGATTTTCATTTAGAAATCCTACTCGGGCATTTCTCCAGAAATATGTCTGCGACTCATTCATCTGCCTCCATACATTTAGTATGAAAAAGGGCCAGATGAATGCGGTGACCGCAGGCATATTTCTGGAGAAATGCCCACTCGTCAATGCCATCTAATCTACTAGCTAAAATATAATGTTTATAACTACACGAGACGAAGAAAATTATTACATACCTACAATAAAAATTTTAAAAACCCTGATATATTTAGGATTGCCTGACGATGATGACCATGAATGAGAAGAGGAATAGGTATTGAGTAAAAAAAAATACCATATTATTTGTGTATATTTCCTACAACACAATAGTATCATACTATTCATAATAAAAACAATACACTTATAAGGAATTTAACATGTATTCTCAGTAAAACAAAAATAGATTTTAATACAATTGCATAGAATACAAATTAATACGTTTCTCAAAAAGATGTAAGACTAGGGTTAGGCAGTGTCATGGAAGTACAGTATTAGAAAAAACGAGGCCAATATGATGTAAACGTTCCTAATAAGTATATACATGTAATTAATTCCTATGCCTAATTCCTGTAGGCCTATGTCCAGCAGTGGACGTCTTTTGGCTGAAATGATGATGATGATGTAATTAATTTACTATGCTATTAATTACTGAAGAGAGCAGTTTTTAGAACGATTAACCGCGTTTTTTCATTACATTTAGACTGCTTATTTTCTCAAGCTCATATTTAAACGCCAATGTAATTAAAAAGGTTCGGATTAAAATACACACAGTTGAGTAACCACCAAATAAGAGGCTTAGAAAACGAGCAGTGGATCTATAATATCATAAACACGACAGTTTCGCTGAGAAGACATGTTATTAAATAACAATTATAACATATAGAGAAAACATTCAGTATCACACATACTATCCACGATCGATCCATTTATCTAACAGTCCCGGGTTTGACACTCAACCGGGTTCATCTTGAAATCGAATTATTTTTTCAATGTTTCGGGCCTTCACTATATTTGGGGCATAATTTTACTACTAGGGTGGCAAACAAGCGTGCCTGTCTGATGGTAAGCAGCCACCGTAGCCTATAGACGCTTCTTAATATTGTTAAGTCTGTCTTTTTTTTTAGTAAGCTAATTATTCTGTTTAGTAGATTTTAATATGATCTTTCTTGTACTGTTTTTTTAACGAGCTGGATAGGCCGGGGGCCAGGATTTTTTTGCAAAGCGGGCCGCGTCATAGTTATAACGATTTTTCAATTAGGTAAAAATTGGCCCAAATTCTATCCTTATACTAAAAAATAACGGCAATCCGTTGCTCATGTGAAAGATGGCAAGCTGCAAAACCAACAAACACATCTTCGAGTTTATAATAATAAGGCTCTCTTGTTATGTTATGCAGTTCGTATTGTGACGCCCATATCGTTCTCTTGTCATTAGGATATTGGGATGAGATGTCACGATACGAACTTAGATATTCAGAAATGGAATATAAACCAGCATGAAATAAAAAAGTATAAATAAATGATCTTGATCATCGAAAAGAATATCGAGACTTGTATAAATAAGTACAATAAATAGCACCAGTAAAGTGATTTAAAGAATCGCGGAATAAAAAAGATTACATCAGTTAGAGTAACTAGGCACAAATAAATTTTATATTAAAAACCATCACATCCATACCAAAATATGAGTAAATATGAGTTACAGTTAATACACGGAAAAAATATTTAGACATTTAAGAGCGAATAGGTAAATTATGTATGTACCTTTTACAATACACAATTATTTTTTTTGTAAAGTAGGTACTATTAATTATTTATGAAAGTATGAAATTTGTGACGAACGCAGGATATTTTAAAAAATAGGGTGTATACACTCAAAAATAGATTTATGTTCCATGTGCCTTCTTACAGTTCTATTTTCAAGCTTTGGTAGGATTGATTGACATCTAATAAATAAAAAAACAACGATTTCGTAATAAAAATAACAAAACATTTAAAAGGTATCTAAAACACTTATATATTTTTAACTAAATTATATTCACCATAATAATCAAAAAAGCTATTGTGCATATTTTTCTTATCTGATTAGGTTCTTTATAATGTGTGACAGGTCTATCCATCACACATCTATCTATCTAGTACCTATCTCTTATTTATGTTAATTTTTATGCTTCAAAATTTAACATAACAGTTGTTGCAGACTTCTTTAGTTTCTGACTGACGACTGACAATCATTGATATAAGATTGGACGTCATATAGAAAGCCGTAAAGTTTAATTAGACGGTACTGAAATCAATCACTGGTCAGTTAATGAATAAAACATATAGTTAGATCCGATAGAAATGAACAAAAACGTAAACAAACGGATTTACCTTCATTACTTCGTAATCATGCACTTTTTAAGAACGAACGTAGTCTTATCAACAATTTATATACATAAAATATATACATAAACCTTGTATTTACATTCATTTTTAGTTAAAATATCCATTCATTATTCATATTTCAGTAAAATCAAACTTAGTTAATAGCTAGCTAGTAAAAATTTTGGTTTGGTTTATTGTCGACAAACGTTTCATCGACATATCATTTCATCGAAATATCATTTCATCGAAAGTTAACTTTCACTGAAACCATATTTTCTAAAAATTAATATAAAACAAACCTAACCTAACCTACAGGATAACTCTTTAAAAAATCCTGAAAGTTAACGGTTTCGGAGAAAAAAGTTGTCGACGAAATGAAAATTCGATGAAATGAAACATTCGGTGAAGCGTTTGTCGGCGAAACAAGGGTACACCAAAAATTTTACTTTTAAAATGTAGAAATCTATGTTGTCTTTGAATTCGTAGTGATGGGAATGTCCGTTTTTTAAAAATGTATTACTTTTTATTAACAATGACATTTTGATATTGATTAGTAGGTATTTCGGAGTTTATTTTTTAATTATAGATTTTGGTGAATAAAGCCATATCCAATAAATGTTATACATAATAAAGTTGAAAACCAAAATCCAACTACGAAAAAGACTAAAACAAGATTCTTGCGTTTTCACTCATCTGATAACCTATACAACCACTAAAAGTGACAATTTATGTGAGCCTGGTGAAATCATACGCAAGGATATTATCTCGACGTTTCAGACATGCCGTGACGACCATGGTCGCTAAGGGATTGGCAAGGCGGGTGTTAACATCTTCTAGCTGCGCGGGTTTTCTGAACTACCCGCACTTGGTCTTGATTATACAGGGTGTCCCTAAAACCAACTTTTATACGATCAGGGCTGATAGACCAGCTCATAAGAACCTAGATTAAGCAAATTTGACCTCAGTAAAAATCTCTTAGTTTTCGAGATATTGACGTTTTTGTAAAACTCGTGCTAAGTGATACCCTGACTCGGTGTTTTGAGTGTCATTGCTAAAATATCAAGTATTTTACAAATCTGTTTTTTGCTATGTGTGGCCAAATAACTATGCTATTGAACGTATTTTCTATTTTTGCTAATTTATTCATGCTGTGGACACAGTACAATAACAAAAAAAAATTATTCGATTTTTTTCAAATTTCACCTCTGACTTCGAACTAGCGTGGTGAAAAAAAAATGTACCAACATAACCAGGCACTCAACGTAAAAAAATTGCGCATTTATTGTAGTTTCTAAAATGGTATAAAATTTACTAAACACTGTAATAATTTTTGAAATAATGATATTTTGTTACAAAATTAACTGCCTGCCGCCTTCATCTCATACGATCCGGTTGAACTAAGTTTGCACCTGGCGTGCTTGACATCACATACAAATTAGGTGCAAACTTCACGTAATCGTCAATATCTCGAAAACTAAGAAATTTTTATGAGGTCGATTTTACTCAGTCTCGTTTTTTATGAGCTGGTTTATCAGCCCTGTTCGCCATTTTGTAAAAGTCGCGAATTTTGATAGCCTGGATCAGTCTTTCGAATGTCATGACTTCAAATTTCAGTATTTTCTTAATCTGCTTTTTGTTAAACATTACTTAATAATTATGCTATCATACCTTTTCTGTTCGAAATTCAAATTCTGGTACGAAATTTAACCAATGGAATATTGTAGTATAACCTCCTTTTGAATTAAAATGCTATTATCTTAAAAACTACGGTGTCTAGTGTGTAAAATCTTACTATTTTAAACTACATTATTTTTTTTTTATTTTAGCATGGTAAATTTGTTTTAAGTATTACGCGATTCAAATCCGAGGTCATATTTTGAATCACGTAAAACCTAATTTATTTTGATAAGGTATGATAGCATAATTATTAAGTAATGTTTAAAACAAAAAGCAGATTAAGAAAATACTGAAATTTGAAGTCATGACTTTCGAAAGACTGATCCAGGCTATCAAAATTCGCGACTTTTACAAAATGGCGAACAGGGCTGATAAACCAGCTCATAAAAAACGAGACTGAGTAAAATTGACCTCATAAAAATTTCTTAGTTTTCGAGATATTGACGATTACGTGAAGTTTGCACCTAATTTGTATGTGATGTCAAGCACGCCAGGTGCAAACTTAGTTCAACCGGATCGTATGAGATGAAGGCGGCAGACAGTTAATTTTGTAACAAAATATCATTATTTCAAAAATTATTACAGTGTTTAGTAAATTTTATACCATTTTGGAAACTACAATAAATGCGCAATTTTTTTACGTTGAGTGCCTGGTTATGTTGGTACATTTTTTTTTCACCACACTAGTTCGAAGTCAGAGGTGAAATTTGAAAAAAATCGAATAATTTTTTTTTGTTATTGTACTGTGTCCACAGCATGAATAAATTAGCAAAAATAGAAAATACGTTCAATAGCATAGTTATTTGGCCACACATAGCAAAAAACAGATTTGTAAAATACTTGATATTTTAGCAATGACACTCAAAACACCGAGTCAGGGTATCACTTAGCACGAGTTTTACAAAAACGTCAATATCTCGAAAACTAAGAGATTTTTACTGAGGTCAAATTTGCTTAATCTAGGTTCTTATGAGCTGGTCTATCAGCCCTGATCGTATAAAAGTTGGTTTTAGGGACACCCTGTATATACGGCGCTATAATTCTCCTTTTTGCTTCGTCGCCTTCTGGTAAAGGCCATAGCTGTCTATGGCCATTAAAAAATAACCATAACTGACACGAAGTGACAAAAATTAAAGAAACGCTTATTCGTGTTGTTACGGATATCGTGCATAGTTCTGGTCTTCTGATTTTGTTTGAAATACGACTTGGCTTTCTCATTTTTGGACTTTTACTCCCTTAATTTTTTTGATTAGTATATCTACATTACCTACATTGCTACGTAAAGCCAAGCCAACATTTTCGTGGACACCCACTTTTATAACCTGTGAACCCCCATTTCTTTTATACGCTAACGTAGACCCCGTTGAGTCTTCCGTGAACCCCTGGGGGTCACTCACTGGGTTAATCACTGATCTAAAATACCCGTTGTTCCCATAGGACCTAGCTTTTCATTATTACAAAATATTAAATGATGATAAAAGTATCTGATTAATAATAGTATATTTTATGTTCCTCTCACTTAGTTCTAGTTAATATGAAATTTTACCTTCCAATAAAATTGATATTATGTTTCTTAAGACGTCCGAGATCTGCATTTGAGAGTGAGCGCGCCAGCGCTTACTCGAAAGGTCGATAGATGCCGCTGGAGTCGCCCCACGCCGCCGCCGTCACGTGACCGCCCATTCAGGTAACCTGCCAACATACGAAACTTGCGCCTCGCTGGCCGCCATTAGAGATTGCCATTGTTGAGGAGGATATGCCGTTATTAGCCTACCAGGAAGACATTAATCAGATCTCGGACGTCTTAAGAAACATAATATCAATTTTATTGGAAGGTAAAATTTCATATTATGTGTTCTGTTTGACGTCCGAGATCTGCATTTGAGATCTGTTTATTATCTCCTGGAGGCGAGCTAGCAGGCGCAGTACCTTAGGGTTACAGCAGTGCGAAGAGAAAGTGATCTAGGTGATTAGAGAAAGAACAAGCTTTTGTACCGAGATAAAAACAAACATTTATTCTAAGCAATGTTTCAAGTTAGGCGATATTTATCAATAGTTTTAATTTTTACAGGATATTTGATGATTGAAATCACGAATCATACATTAAATAGTCTTGAGAGAGATTTTTCGACCGAATCACCTTGCAAAGTACCGATATCTTTTTGGTAATAACGTCTAAAGGTAGATTCATGTTGCCAATTGGCTTTTTCTAGGATGTCGTTAATTGGATAGTTTTCTAGCCAGTTTAGCGAAGATACCGCGCATCGAAAGCTACCGGGCGAGGCTTGTATACCAGATTCTGCTAAAAGACGCTTAAGCCAACCTCCGATCATCGTGGGGGAGGCCGGTTTAGACGGGGCTCTAGTTGATACAAATAAATTGGTACAGTCTTCCCTAATATTTTCTGTCATTCTTATAAGTTGACGTATCCAGAATACTGGGTTAATATTTTGAACAGGAGCTTCCAGTAAGGTCCAGCTAGACTGCTGGTAAGACGCTCTGTCGGTTTTAGAACCAAATTTAGGATGTAATGTAATAGAGCGAGGATTATCTATATAATTACCGGGATTGCAGTGTAGCAGGGTGAGGTCGTGAACCCTGCGACCCGAGGCTAATAGTAAGATCGCGGCAGTTCTTCTAGATACGTCGTACAAACTATTTAGGTCAGGCGTAGTATCCGATAGGTATTTGATAAGGATTCGTGCATCCCAGACCGGAAGTTTAGGGGGCGGTGGTTTTGCTATGGATATAGCTTTCAGAACGTGTTTAACCAGAGCATTAGAAGAGATCTTAGTGTCCGATAGAGGTTCACAGATCGATGCTATCACTGATTTATGCACTAAAATCGTCCGGTATGCTAACTTATCTGACAAGAACAGCTGCGCGAGGTATCGCGCCACTTGGTTGGGTGCAGGTACCTGGCAGTTAACGTCGTTCCTGGCGCACCACGTTGACCACTTGTTCCATATTGGGACGTAGGTTTTAACCGTAGAAGCGCGCCAATGAGACGCTAGAAGGTGTTTCTCCTGCTCCGACCAGTCCGGTGTCAGCACGTCCCACCCGAAATGAGCCAGGCCTCGAGATCTAGGTTGTTGATTTGTGGAGGCGGGCGATTCGACGACGTGTCGACCAGCACCGCCTGTAGGTTCCGTACCTTCATCGGCCTTGCCACCGCCCGCTTCTTCAGGTCTGGCCTCCAAAAGGGCTTGGTCCATCTGGGCGTTATCACGATGAAGAGGCCCGATGCGGTGTTGAGGTGATGTAGGACTCGAGGCAGGAGGCTCGGCGGTGGAAACACCCAAGCGAGGTCGTAGTGCCAGTAGCTGCTGAACGCGTCGTGATAGCAGGCGTTCGAGTCTCGCGAGTCGAGTGAGACGTAGTGTGGCACTACGTGGGCGCGTTCGGAGGCGAAGAGGTCGATGGACGGGGTGCCCCAGCGGGTGAAGATCTCCTCCGTGGCTTCCGGGCGCAGGTGCCACTCGGGGGTGGATCGCCCCCTCGACAATCCATCGGCCTCCGGGTTGTACCGACCTGGCAGGTAGTAAGGATCCAGTGTTACCTGTAGACGGTCCGCTAATGCTAACAGTCGGCGGGTCAGACGAAGTAGCGGGGGAGACTTTGTCCCGCCTTCGTTTCGTACATACGCTACGACTGTCCTGTTGTCTGTCTGTAGAATTATTCTTGAGCGTTTCAGCTTTCGGCCTTCCGCAGACAGCGCCGCGAAGACGGCGTACATTTCCTTGAGGTTGCAGTGCCATCTCTTTTGGCGAGGGTTCCATGGCCCATGCAGTGGTTTTCCGTTGACTAGGGCCCCCCATTGGTAGTCCGACGCGTCTGTGACTATGAAATTGGTCGACTTTACCTCTGAGTGGATCGGAGTCTTCTGTGTGATGTTGTCGATCCACCATGCGAGGTCCTCGCGTACGGACGTCGGGAGGCGCTGAGCGATGCCGGGGTCTCTCCGAAGTTCCCTGAGGTGATGTTGGAGGCTCCGGCAGTGCAACCTTCCTCTGTGAGTTGTAAAGTTGGCGAAATTCAGACGGCCCAGGAGGCTTTGAGCCTCTTTCAGTGCGAGGGCGTCGGACGTAAGGCAGATCTGAAGGGCGCGACGTAAGGAGCTCACTTTCTCCTCTGGCATGGAGCGTGTGTTGTGCCGTGTGTCCCATGTAATGCCCAGGTACTCGATTGACTGAGTGGGAGCCAAGACTGACTTCTGGTAATTGATTCGCCAACCTAAGTTGGTCAGAGTCTCTCGAACGATGGATACCTGCCGAGTTAGGGATCGCCTCGATTGGTTCGCTATTAAGAAGTCGTCCAGATAGACGATAACTCGTAGACCTTGGGATCTTAGGATATGTGCCACCCAGTTTGAGACGGTCGCAAATATTTTTGGAGCCACGGCTAGGCCAAACGGTAGGCAGGTCATCTGGAGTAGCTGACCCTGGTAACTTACCCGCAGGAATCTCCTGTGTTGGGTCTGAATAGGGATGTGATAGTACGCTTGGCTTAGGTCGAATTTGGCTAGCCAGTCTCCGCATTGAAGGAACTTGTGCATTTGATAGTGGTTGAAGAGATGGAAGCGAGAGGGTACCATGTATTGGTTGAGTGACTTCAGGTTGAAGATAGTTCTGGTTTGGCCGTTGCTTTTCGGCCGCAGGAAAAGATGAGAGATGTAACTGGGAGTAAGAGGGGCGGGTTCTAAGATTCCGTCTCGAGACATGTTTAGAATCTCCTTCGTCATTTGTGATGATTCTCGGGTTTGAAATTTTTCTAAAAAATCGACTGTTGGAAGAATCAAAGGAGGTTTTTGAACAAAAGGAATACGTACTGATGAAATCAAATCTAGAACAGGCTTTGGGGCTTTTAGGGCTATCCAATTTTCCCGATAAAGTCGAAGACAGCCTGCTGAAAATTGCGGAGAGTCATTTTCTGAGACGGCTTCTACGTTTTGAACCATCCCTTTCCGATCCCTTTTTCTTAGAGGTAGCATCTCGAGCTCGCTTAGGAGCGGCGGGTTTTTTGTCCGATTTTTGTTTATACTGGCCGCGGCGAAAGGATTTGTCTTTGTACGATGAAGCCTGAGCGGGTGAGCGAGGGCGAGCGAAGAAATGCTGCGGGTGCCGCTTCGTGACCTTGTCAAGGCCACCGATCTTCTGTAGGTACGCGGAAAGCGACTCAGGGTTGAACATATATTCCGAAGTGGGCGGAATCTTTTCGATGTCCTCTCTCATATACTTATCTTTGACAGTTTTCAGCAAATCGAATCGTCTGTCCGCTATGGCCTCCGCCCGCTTTCCGGAAACGATCTGGAGGATGTCTTGAGATATGACCTTAAAGTTGGACTGGTTATCGAAGAGATCTTTCACCTTGGCGAGAATGGCGTCGGGCGTCCCGGCTTCCGGCGTGCCCAGCCATCGAATGAGACCGGACAGGGCGTCGTTGACGGCCTCGTTCTGAGCTATTACCGCATTGCACAGCGCTGCGTAGCTCCGCTCCGTCTGGGCCGCGCGCGGGCCCCGGGATGAGAATATAAATAGACATAAAAGATTTCTAGAGTTCGTACTGCGTAAGTATAAGGAAAAATACGGACCTTCCGAGCTGTACGGCAGACGACGCAACAAATGGCAATCTCTAATGGCGGCCAGCGAGGCGCAAGTTTCGTATGTTGGCAGGTTACCTGAATGGGCGGTCACGTGACGGCGGCGGCGTGGGGCGACTCCAGCGGCATCTATCGACCTTTCGAGTAAGCGCTGGCGCGCTCACTCTCAAATGCAGATCTCGGACGTCAAACAGAACACATAATAAAAATTCACGAATGTCAAATAGATTGAATAGATTAATTAATGTTATACCATTCCCACCACTATTTCACAGTAAATCAATAGACAATAGACACAATTGACAGTCAGCCATATTTGTTTACGTTTTTGATCTTGTGAACACGTGTTCTATCGAATCTCACTATATGCTGAAATTGTTTGTGTTTCCTTGAGGGTTATAAAATCTGTCAAAATTTAAGTTTTGATTAGGAAAGAACTACAATAAACAACGCAAACCCTGACCTAATATGGGTAAAATAAGGTTAACAATTCGTTTATTTAGGAGAAAATAGTTGGTTTGGACAAATTCATTCCATTTCGAGGTTATTTATGTGGTTACTAAAGAAGAAATTTAATTATGGATAAGCTTATGTTCTTGCATCCTCCTCCTATGGCCTAGAAGGAATTCTCCTATGAAATTGTCAAGCCGATTGGGATCGGATTCTACAGGCGCTCCGTAGCTGCTGAGCAGTAGTTTGAAAGGGCCATTTGCCTTTTACAACAACAACAAATTATAGTAGTATACATCTTCATCATACACATCATAGACATAGTTTTAATACGAATAGGTAATTGAAAATATATTTTTTTCACTTATTTCCTCTCTACTTAATCTGAAAGACCAATAACACTGAAGAAGGTTTTATAATAACTTTAACAGTCTCTCTCAATTTCTTACAAATATTAGAGATAGTATTCACATACTGTCGCGTCCCGAAATATCAATCATACAGTTTCCTAATTAACTGTACTGACGTTATTTTTCCGAGTGCATTTTAATAACGCATAACAAACAAAAAACTAACTGTGAATCTCTTAATTTTAGGCCGGTTATAAAAAATTGTTAATGGTTTCCTAAAAACAAGCTATGGCATTAACATCAAGGTATTTGTCAAATCGTACGTTTGGTGAAATAACTCAGAGTCTGTAATGAAAGTTCTATACAGTGTCGCGTTGTTTTACCAAGAGTGCGAAGTATCAGAGAAATTATGATAACATCAAAGATATGAAATTTTTTTGTCATAAGAAAAACTCTGCAATTGGGGGATTAAATGTGTTTTTTCGCACTCGGATCAAATAGGTATAACTAATCAACATAGATATGTCATGATACGCTAATACACAAATCTTACATTGACGGGAGCAAAAAAAACCTTAAACATGCCTTTGTCTTACACAGCAATAATTAAAATATCCACATATACGTCAATCGATACATGTATCGAGTGTAGTCGATGCATGTATCGATACATTTATGTTTGACTCGATACACCACTACAATGAAACAGATTACTTAAAAAGGATTTTAGTACGTATTTAAAACGTCATGTGTACTACGTCACCTCCAACCGATAGAAGACATTGACCCTGTAACAAAACAATAAATATGCTCATATAAACTGCAGTGTTACTGTGTGCGTAGGATATTTAAACTTGAAACTGTATCTTACGAGTACTTTATGAACGTGTTATATTACTTGCCATACATCAATAGAATTGACTCTTTAGAATACATACTGTTGCCACAGATGAAGTAGTAGAATCAGGCGTCACACTTTCGTTGTATACAAAAACAATGATAGCACTTGGTATCTATAATACTTTGGGTCCGAGAGGCTTTTAAGAAATGGCGTGCGCTTTATGCGAGTTACAACCTAATGACCTCCTCTTCTCCCATAGATTGCTACAGAGAGCAGTCCTCGGGACAGCATTCTGTATCTACCGAGTTCCCGCTACTATTACGAGGTCGTCTGTCCACCGATTATGAATATGTGGTGGGGTACCTGGTTTTTATGCGCGTTGTCCTGCAGCATGAGTTGCGTGATGTAGAAGGACGTAAGCGCGTTCCCGCCGAGCGCCGCCGTGTACGCGCGGGCTATCGCCAGCACCTGCGACGGATACACCATTACAACGTGCCACACAATGGCACAATCATCGTGACCGAAGCGCGCGTAATAGATTTTTCATCACACTTGCTCGTAAAGGGTGTTATAACACGCGCGCTTATAGACCAACTCGAGCCGATTTACCTCCCGTGGGTTACAAATAACCATAACTCCCACGGGAGGAAAAACTGTATGAAAATCTATAACTCCCTCGGGAGTTATGAGTTTAGTTTTAAAAGTCGTACGTCATTTCAGACTAAGGAGGTTTCGAATCAGCCAAGGCTATTTCACATCTTCAAAACTTGGCTACAAAACCAAATTTAGTGTAAATAAAACTTATATGGTATATTTTACTATTATTTCCGTAGTTTTTGCGATTATTTTAATGCAATTAAATTAATTTAGTTTAAAATTTTATTTTGAAAATCGGTACAATCTGGCGACATTGCCTGTCAAGTTTAAAAACTAAACGCAGTTCTTAGCATTATCTGTGGAAGACTATATTGAAAAAGTTGACAGTTGAAGTTGTCTCTTAGCGGGTGCGTTTAGTTTATTTCATTTTTATGTTTTATTTTTTTTTCCTCGCAAATGTGATGAAAAACATTGTGTGTATCACGGGCAGTAAGAAGATTACAAACTCGAGTCATTAAAAGCCCTCCGCCTACGGCGTCGGGCTTCTAATAGACTCTCGTTAGTAATCCCCTTCTTACTACCCTCGGTGCACAATGTACTATAATAAATTGACGCACATGAGACGTCCTAGAGTTCAGAGAAGACGAGCTGCGTAATATAGCGCGCGCGCTGCTGCGTATCGTCATCGACTATGTGGGGGAGATGTTTCGAGTGATTTCAACGTAATAATACGTTTTCGGGAAATTGATGTGATATAGCATTACCTACTCTTTAAAACACTGTTTCGCGCATGTCTAAGAAAAAGCTATTGACCTAAGGTCTTAGGTAATAGGTTAGGTATTATGAAGGGAGAGACGTAGGTCATAGATGGGGTCATGTCAACCGGACAGGTAAAAAATGTTGATTTTTCCGATTTTAGTACCTAATATTTGATTAAGCTGGACCTACATGTGTCCTCGACCCAGACACAGTTTAAGGACTAACAGTTGTCCAACGCCCATACATTTGACAGGCACAGCCGCTTATGACAGGAACTGCGCTGTCATGCCAGGGTTGTCTCAACATAAAAAAAAAAACCAAGTAGGTTAAATATGTACCAGTATACTTATTAATATTATTACCCATTTTGTGTTTCTGTTGTATCTAAACACACAATTTACTGATAAATATGAAAACGGAATTATGGAATGACAATAACGACTTTGAAAGGGATTTTACAAACAAGACAGCTCGACGTAAGAAATTTCTCTGTCACAATCGATTATTCTGTGTGAAATAAATTAAGCTTTCACATGAAAACATTAACCCTACTCATCCAAATAAATAAGACGCACTGCTGTTACATTTACGCGATTCTTTATTACATTTACGCGAAGTTCAATTTTTTTGATTTTTTTTTCTCAAAATAGGTATTCGTATATAGGTAATTTATGCGAAGTTCCATAATGGGCTGGGAAGTCGTTTAGGAGCTAGACCAGTTACAAGGCCGGGGCGCAGCAGCGGCGTGCGCCGCCCGCCAGCGATAACTCTCTGAAACTATTATAGTACATTGTGCACCGAGGGTAGTAAGAAGGGATTTACTAACGAGAGTCTATTAGAAGCCCGACGCCGTAGGCGGAGGGCTTTTAATGACTCGAGTTTGTAATCCCCTTACTGCCCGTGGTACACACAATGTTTTTCATCACATTTGCGAGGAAAATAAAATAAGACAAAAATAAAATTATTTACTGTCAACTTTTTCATGTAGTCTTCCACAGATAATGCTAAGAACTGCGTTTAGTTTTCAAACTTGACAGGCAGTACAGCCAGATTGTACCGATTTTCAAAATAAATGTTTAAACTAAATTACTTTAACTGCATCGAAATAATTGCAAAAAATACTGAAATAATAGTTAAATATACCATATAATTTTTGTATACACTAAAATTGGTTTTGTAGCCAAGTTTTGAAGATCTGAAATAAGCCTTGGCTGATTTGAAACCTCCTTAGTCTGAAATGACGTACGGGTAGGTTCTATATTTTAAAACTAAACTCATAACTCCCTCGGGAGTTATAGATTTTCATACAGTTTTTCTTCCCGTGGGAGTTATAGATTTTTATAACCCACGGGAGGTAAAACGGCTCGAGCTGGTCTATAAGCCCGCGTGTTATAACACCCTTTACGAGCAAGTGTGATGAAAAATGTTTTACCTGTCCAGTTGACATGGACCCAGCTATGTCAGTTACCTCGCAAGTGAACGTGTGTAGGAACCCGCTGAGCCCTCCCAGCTCTCTCACGGCGGTGGTCTCTCGCACGAACAGCAGCCGCAGCGCGCACACTCGCCGCACGCTGCCCGCGCCGGCACAGTAGCATAACGACGTAAGGGACACTGTCGTTGGTGCCTACAACAACAATATACCACGGTATAAGCGGTAGTCTTCCAACAAAAGCATCTTACATCGGGAGCGCACATGTGTGCGCGCCGTGTACGGACGCACCACAGGCAAGCGTTTGCCCATGCGCGCCCCTGCCACAGTATGGAGTACACTCACACAGACGTGCGATCGTGCGTCTGTGTAAATACGCGTCGCGCGCTCCTAAACTGCAGAAGTCGCAACTTGGTTGTCTTTATACTTTGAATGTACATTACTACAAAAGTTCGGACACTCCACAACGCAGTATGGGAGAACCTCGCAAGAAGATAAAGTTCGCAATTAGTTCTAAACGTCAAGAAATTCTGGATAGGACCAACATAATCCTCACTTTAGACGTGAATCTTGCACAATTTGTGACCGGCAGAATGCGTTTTGTAAAGCAAAGACAAATTTGATATGAATTGTAAACGACTCCGAGTTCTACAGAATAGCCGCAAACGACGTCTGAGTCAACAGGGAAGCCGTGAATAATGAGACCATGATTGTAACGACCAAGGATCTTGAACTAAATAGCCAGACGTAGCCTCGCGAACTGATTACTGAAGCATTTCTAGTAAGCCGGTCGTTTAATGCAATTTGATGTGTGTGTGCTGCTCGTAGTAGGTTACTACCAATGATCGTACTCAACGTGCTGTTTTGGTAGCAAAGTATGGTTGACAAAAAAACAAATACACAAGTAGGAATTTCAAATATTATATATTTTACAAGTTATGAGATTTATATACATATTTATAATCACCTATCCAAACTATACTGAATAAACGACTAAAATTTGTTCAACAGAGTTGGGTGTCAGTCGTTCACGTCAATTGGAAAAAATCCATTTTAAATAGCTAAATGACCTTTCTACGTTAACAGAAGTCACAGGAAGGTAATTTAAGTCTCTAAAATATTGCACGCAATTTTTATTAGGCCTCCGCTTGAAATAGGTACTTGAATTTCAACTCTAGACACGAAGTGTATTGGATTATTTAAATTAAAATAAACTAATTACATTTTCAACGATAGTTGTATTATTGTGACATTTAATGTCATTTGACGTAAATTGTTTTAAAAATATATTAGGACGGAAAAGGTTTTATACCGCAAAGAGGTTTTAAATCTAGAGGTAGAAGTATTTATTTTATATTTAAGAACAAAAGTGAATATTCAAATGTATTTGTTTTTTCTGCCAACCATACTCTGTGCTACGAAAAGTGCACGTTGATAACGATCACTGTTCATTACCGACAATGAACATCAATTTTGTTCAGTGTTAATTGTTACTGCTTCGATGCGTTAGTCGTAACACGATCAGTTTACAAACTCATTTAACTATTGACCTACAGCTTTTGCAAACGTATTCAGAAATTTATGATCAGTGATCGTTATCAACGTGCACTTTTCGTAGCACAGAGTATGGTTGGCAGAAAAAACAAATACATTTGAATATTCACTTTTGTTCTTAAATATAAAATAAATACTTCTACCTCTAGATTTAAAACCTCTTTGCGGTATAAAACCTTTTCCGTCCTAATATATTTTTAAAACAATTTACGTCAAATGACATTAAATGTCACAATAATACAACTATCGTTGAAAATGTAATTAGTTTATTTTAATTTAAATAATCCAATACACTTCGTGTCTAGAGTTGATATTCAAGTACCTATTTCAAGCGGAGGCCTAATAAAAATTGCGTGCAATATTTTAGAGACTTAAATTACCTTCCTGTGACTTCTGTTAACGTAGAAAGGTCATTTAGCTATTTAAAATGGATTTTTTCCAATTGACGTGAACGACTGACACCCAACTCTGTTGAACAAATTTTAGTCGTTTATTCAGTATAGTTTGGATAGGTGATTATAAATATGTATATAAATCTCATAACTTGTAAAATATATAATATTTGAAATTCCTACTTGTGTATTTGTTTTTTTGTCAACCATACTTTGCTACCAAAACAGCACGTTGAGTACGATCATTGGTTACTACACTGCAGTGGCGTGGCGTCTATAGAACTCGATTTCCATCGGCTTGCCTTGTATTAGCCAGTTCAGCACTTAATTCTAGTGCTCTTAAAGAAAATCGAAGCCAAAGCTGCTCCGGCTTGCCCAAGGATTTCTTCAACGCCGCGCCACTGCTACACTGGTTGATGTGTGCGTGCTGCTCGTATGTACAAAACGACCGGCTCACTAAAGGTGTTTAAGTTATCCCTGGTAACGACTGAAACTTTAGCGAAGCGAAATACCAATTCTATGACTATACTGACTTGTCCATTGACCACGACAACGGGCTTCTCCTCCTCCTGGCTCTTGACCAGCTGATCCTCGTCCAGTGTGAAGATATCGTCGTCCTCTACAGTCCCGGAGTTGGAGGAACCCTGTCCGTTCTCGCTGTGCTCGACCTTGCTCGGGTCAATCAGCCGGATAGCGGCACCGGATACTACTAGCTGGATTTCATCCTGCAAGAAAACAAATTAGGACGTTATAGTGTTAGTTCGGGTTGTGCGTTGTGTGGGTTTCTAGAAATAGTAATTACACCCGTTGCTATAGGGAACGTGCACGACGAAGGTGCTGCCAATCTAAGTCTTGTACCCACTCATATGCTGGGGCCACATTGACGGAAACGCCGTTAATTTATCGCGATGAAGGACGATTAACATCAGTGTATTTACGACTTCCTATATTTGATATTGAAACTTGAAGAGGTAATTTGAATTGACAGCCTGATTTGACAGGCATGATAGTTTCCTTTATTGTCCGCCCGTGTCTCTTTTGTCGTTTAGTGCTGCCACCTATAGTTCGTGCACTTTCCCGATTTAGCGTGCTTGTGCGTGAAAGGTTTTTTTGACAAGTTTCAACATCCACACACCACACCTCAAGATTTTGACATCTACTGTCAAAGAAACCTTTCGCCACCTCTCTGTCAGCTGGTGAAATTACGATTTGTAGAAACCCTCAGTACTGAGGAATAAGTTGTCAGACGGAGATGAAAAGTACATACGAGTATAACCTAACCATAAAGAGAAGAATTTTGGTAAGAAATAGCTAATCAGAACCAGAAGTAATCAGAGCTAATGGGTGCCATTGCCATCATCCAATTTTTGGATTTCCGATCTCACGCCCCCCCCCCCCCCCCCCCCCCGGCAGCTAGCCGCCACGCTGTGGAGCGTACTAGTGGCAGTCACCTCCGGCAGCTCCAGCTGTATGCGGGGCGCGAGCAGCGCGCAGGGCCGCAGCCGGCGCAGCTTGTAGGCCACGCCGTCAAGCGCGCGCGCCACGTGCCGCTCGCCCGCCGTGCTGGCTCCGCCCCCCCCGGCAGCTAGCCGCCACGCTGTGGAGCGTACTAGTGGCAGTCACCTCCGGCAGCTCCAGCTGTATGCGGGGCGCGAGCAGCGCGCAGGGCCGCAGCCGGCGCAGCTTGTAGGCCACGCCGTCCAGCGCGCGCGCCACGTGCCGCTCGCCCGCCGTGCTGGCTCCGCCCCCCCCGGCAGCTAGCCGCCACGCTGTGGAGCGTACTAGTGGCAGTCACCTCCGGCAGCTCCAGCTGTATGCGGGGCGCGAGCAGCGCGCAGGGCCGCAGCCGGCGCAGCTTGTAGGCCACGCCGTCCAGCGCGCGCGCCACGTGCCGCTCGCCCGCCGTGCTGGCTCCGCCCCCCCCGGCAGCTAGCCGCCACGCTGTGGAGCGTACTAGTGGCAGTCACCTCCGGCAGCTCCAGCTGTATGCGGGGCGCGAGCAGCGCGCAGGGCCGCAGCCGGCGCAGCTTGTAGGCCACGCCGTCCAGCGCGCGCGCCACGTGCCGCTCGCCCGCCGTGCTGGCTCCGCCCCCCCCGGCAGCTAGCCGCCACGCTGTGGAGCGTACTAGTGGCAGTCACCTCCGGCAGCTCCAGCTGTATGCGGGGCGCGAGCAGCGCGCAGGGCCGCAGCCGGCGCAGCTTGTAGGCCACGCCGTCCAGCGCGCGCGCCACGTGCCGCTCGCCCGCCGTGCTGGCGCCTCCGCTCTGTCCCGATAGAGCCAGCCGCGCACGCCACACCTGCAGACCAAATAATCATTCAAGTATATGTCGCCGCCAACTAGCTTAATTAGTTATTTGGTTGGCTGCCTAGCCTTTTCATTAAACACACTCCTTATTTTAGGTTAGGTTTGTTAGCTTGTATCCCTCAGAGTAGAAATAGAAGCCCCGCGCAGCGGGGCTTCGTCGACCTGCTGGCGGGTAATAGTTTAGTGAAAATGCTAAGCAGTTAACCAAATGGCTAATTAAACCAGCTGGCTGCGACATATACATGAATAGAACAAAAGTATTAGTAAAGGCCGGAAAGTGTGCAATAGATGCACGAGTTTAAGGATCGACCCAAATTAGACGCCCCCCATGAATACAACTCCATCTATACAAACACGATTTGATTTGATTCTTGACATTGTTGGCTCGCCGGTTCGCTGTTCAAGAACGAATGTTTTGCGTTTCCAATACCGACCATTTATTGCCACCTTTCCTAGCAGTGACATGAAAAAATGTTTACTGAAACAATTAATGTAAGTAATATGGGCACGGGCGCCAGAGAGTGCTTTAGGACTGATAATAACCCACAGACTACCTCCACTAGACGGAGCATGTTGGGCGGCGCGCGCTCACATCAGATATGGTCAATCGTATTGTTCAGTTGTAAACATGTAACAGTTGCTAAACGTTATTTAGTAACGTTTTTTATTGATATTTATAGCTATAAAATCAGATATTCATAAAATTGGTAATTAATAGTTCGTCTGCTCGACAACAGATGGCGCTAGTAGTAGTGCTTTCTGATGTTAATATTATAGTTTAGGTTCAAAATAATATTTGATATTAAATTAATATAGTATTTAAAAAATATTTGTATTGTCAAACACTTCTCAATTTCCAAATTAATAGACTTGTTTAAAATTATATAATTTACCGAAACGACGCTAGATGTCTCTGTACCGAGCGCCTTGAAATCCTACAACGCGCGGGTGAGATTTTTCTTGGTTCGCATATAAGGTTCGGAGACTTATGTTTTTTTTTGTAGCTTGCAATAGTGATGTACTGGTGTATGTGCTGATTACATTTATCGATAGTACGCAAGTGTTTGATTTTTGGGACCCAAGTGTACATTGGTCCTTCACGAACTGGATACGGTTCCTGTGGGATACGACGGGCTGCGGGTCTTCGAGTACACCGACGCGGTGGCGGTTTGCCACTGATGGTGTAAGGCGGGCGGCTGTGACGTCATCACCGAGGACTTCGTGGAACAAAGTGACGTAAGCAAGTGTTGGGAACATAGTGACGTGCAAACTGTGAGTACATTAACATTATCTCTTTAGTGCAAAAGTGATCATTAAATTTAAAGAAACGTTGTTGCAAAAGTGGTCATTAAATTTAAAGGAACTTTAAAACTTGGACTTAGAAAAATTTAAGTTGTCTTGGACTTGTAAAAATTTGAAGTGTTAGTCAGGACTTAGAATAATTTCGCTAAAAGTGGATCTACGGGGAACCTATGCCCGATTTTGGCTAAGTCCCAATTGCTTCAAAGACTTAGAAAATTCACGAGTGAAATTCCAGACACTTAGAATATTTTGCATCAAAGTTGGACTTGTAATTTTTTCAACTTCTTCTCAAACTGAACATTAACTATGGAGGCTCTAATAAAGGTGCAGTACGATTTGTATCAAAACATACAGAGAGCTCAAGCAAATTGGAAGAAAACTCCTAAAGAGCGGTTTTCTTTAGAATATGTCGAAACTAGACTGGAAGCACTTGATGAGTCATGGGCTCAATTTCGTTTAACACACACTAAGATGGTACAAGATTCTGATCAAAGTGCATTGGCTTCCAGTAATTATGTGAAGGAAAACGTTTATGGAGTAGCAGAAGAGTTGTACTTTATGTACAAATCAGATTTGAAGAAAATGCGGACCAAATTAGAGCCACCAAGTTCCAGCGGTCAGAAAACTCCAAGTACTCCAACACAAAATAAAGACACTTCGAGTGAACAAATAAGATTGCCAAAGATATCTATACCTCCGTTTTCTGGAACATACACTCAATGGATCAGTTTTCGAGATTTATTTACATCCCTTGTACACAATAACAAATCGTTGGATAAGGTACAAAAACTGCACTATTTAAAAGGACATCTCACAGGAGAGGCGGAGCAACTGTTGCGACACATTCCCATTACTGCGGACAATTATGACAGCTGTTGGGAATTGTTAACAAAGAGATTCAACAATAAGAAATATTTATCAAGTTGTATACTAAAGAGATTTTTAAGTCAAAGAAATATCAACGTCGAGTCAGCAAGCGCGCTAAAAGAATTGTTGGACACTACCAATGATTGTCTGTACTCTTTACGGAACATAGGAGTAGATATAACAAATTGGGACATTTTAGTGATACACATACTTTGTCTTAAATTGGACAATGAAACGCGGAAACAGTGGGAATTCAAGGTGAGTGAGACCTCTGGTGATTTTTCCACTTTAAAACAGTTTCAAGATTTTTTGGAAACCAGGTTTAGAGCGTTAGAAAATATAGAACCTAAATTTGTAAGAAATAGTAATCCTCAAAGGAATACTCACCAGCATGTCTCACACACAAACCCGAAGGTTCATCATGTGCCTGCGCCATCTGCGCCGTTGTGTATTTTTTGTTCTGAAGCGCATAAAATAATATTTTGTAAAGCTTTCTCCAAGACAGATGTTGAGTCACGTCGTAGCTTCGTGCAATCAAACAATTTATGTTTTAACTGTTTGAATGTAGGTCACTCTGTATTTTCATGCCGTCAGACCACGAGGTGCCGTATATGCAAGAAAAAGCATCACTCTTTACTACATCCCAAAAACAATATCGATTCAACTGAGTCTAATGTCGGGCCTAATCACTCAGTTGAAGGTAAGGTTGTTGCACATGCGACAACTGACGCACATACATCACTAGATTCACACGATGAGACCACTAATATTACAACCTGTTTTTCGACCAGTCATAGTCAAATTTTATTGGCTACGGCTTTAGTTAAGGCTCAATCGAAAACAGGCACAGTCGTAACTGTTAGGTGTTTGCTCGATCAGGGGTCTCAAGCTTCGTTCATAACGGAGTCCGCTGTTCAGTTACTCGGATTAAAAAAAGTACCACACAAAAGCTCCATATCGGGTTTAGGTGACCAAAAAGCTTCTATAGCTTCTAAGTCAAGAGTTCAAGTTGAGATTCAATCACTTCATGACCCGAACTTTGTCGTAGATGTAAACGCTTTTGTACTCAGCAAACTCACATCAATTCTCCCTGAAAGAGAAGTTGTAGTCGAGCTTTATTCAGAGTTTGCCGACCTCAACTTAGCGGATCCAAACTTTAACGTCCCAAACAAAATCGACATGCTGCTGGGAGCAGATGTTTATGGTCAAGTCTTATTGGATGGGATAATCAAAGGTCCATTAGGTACGCTGATAGCACAAAGAACCGCTCTCGGATGGATTTTATCTGGTCCTGTTACCGTGAACAATTCATCGTCGCAAAGCATCAGTGTTAACCATGCTCAGGTCAACGAAAAGGATATGCTCAAACAATTTTGGGAACTCGAAAATGATAATCCTGTTGTAGATCCTAAGGAGCATTACAGTGAAGAAGAAAAAAAGTGTGAGGAAATCTACGCAGCAACTACCACCAGAGATAGTTCTGGTCGATACATTGTCAGACTCCCATTTCGAGAACCAAAACCAGAATGTACGAATGGAAACACTGAAAATATTGCACACAAACGATTCTTATTTCTAGAAAGAAAGCTGGAAAAGGACCCGAACTTAAAAGAAAGATATAAAGAAGTAATTCAAGAATACGTTGATATGGAACACATGGTAGAAGTAACCGATCCCAATGAAAACCGTAACCAAACATGTTACTTACCTCACCACGCAGTTATCAGGGAGGACAAAAGCACTTCAAAGGTGCGCGTTGTATTTGACGCGTCATGCAAAAATAGTAACAATGTATCGTTGAACGATGCCCTTATGATAGGACCCACACTGCAACCCGATCTGCGTCATCTTATAATGACGTGGCGTCAGTATCCTGTTTGCCTAGTAGCCGATATCGTAAAAATGTATCGGCAAGTGTTAGTCCACAAGGAAGATATTGATCACCAGAGAATACTGTGGCGGGCAAATCAGAATGAACCCTTGAAACATTATAAATTATTAAGAGTCACCTTTGGAACTGCCTCCGCGCCTTACCTCGCTGTACGTACTTTACAGCAAGTCGCGCATGATGAAGGTCAAGATCTGCCAAGAGCATCTGAAAGAGTTTTAAAGCACTTCTACATGGACGATCTTTTGACAGGTTGTGAGACGGTGGAAGAAGGGGAGCAAATCTATAGAGAGATAAATGAACTCTTGGCGAGAGGTGCTGCCAACCAACAACTGAAACCAGCTGGCTGCGACATATACATGAATAGAACAAAAGTATTAGTAAAGGCCGGAAAGTGTGCAATAGATGCACGAGTTTAAGGATCGACCCAAATTAGACGCCCCCCATGAATACAACTCCATCTATACAAACACGATTTGATTTGATTCTTGACATTGTTGGCTCGCCGGTTCGCTGTTCAAGAACGAATGTTTTGCGTTTCCAATACCGACCATTTATTGCCACCTTTCCTAGCAGTGACATGAAAAAATGTTTACTGAAACAATTAATGTAAGTAATATGGGCACGGGCGCCAGAGAGTGCTTTAGGACTGATAATAACCCACAGACTACCTCCACTAGACGGAGCATGTTGGGCGGCGCGCGCTCACATCAGATATGGTCAATCGTATTGTTCAGTTGTAAACATGTAACAGTTGCTAAACGTTATTTAGTAACGTTTTTTATTGATATTTATAGCTATAAAATCAGATATTCATAAAATTGGTAATTAATAGTTCGTCTGCTCGACAACAGATGGCGCTAGTAGTAGTGCTTTCTGATGTTAATATTATAGTTTAGGTTCAAAATAATATTTGATATTAAATTAATATAGTATTTAAAAAATATTTGTATTGTCAAACACTTCTCAATTTCCAAATTAATAGACTTGTTTAAAATTATATAATTTACCGAAACGACGCTAGATGTCTCTGTACCGAGCGCCTTGAAATCCTACAACGCGCGGGTGAGATTTTTCTTGGTTCGCATATAAGGTTCGGAGACTTATGTTTTTTTTTGTAGCTTGCAATAGTGATGTACTGGTGTATGTGCTGATTACATTTATCGATAGTACGCAAGTGTTTGATTTTTGGGACCCAAGTGTACATTGGTCCTTCACGAACTGGATACGGTTCCTGTGGGATACGACGGGCTGCGGGTCTTCGAGTACACCGACGCGGTGGCGGTTTGCCACTGATGGTGTAAGGCGGGCGGCTGTGACGTCATCACCGAGGACTTCGTGGAACAAAGTGACGTAAGCAAGTGTTGGGAACATAGTGACGTGCAAACTGTGAGTACATTAACATTATCTCTTTAGTGCAAAAGTGATCATTAAATTTAAAGAAACGTTGTTGCAAAAGTGGTCATTAAATTTAAAGGAACTTTAAAACTTGGACTTAGAAAAATTTAAGTTGTCTTGGACTTGTAAAAATTTGAAGTGTTAGTCAGGACTTAGAATAATTTCGCTAAAAGTGGATCTACGGGGAACCTATGCCCGATTTTGGCTAAGTCCCAATTGCTTCAAAGACTTAGAAAATTCACGAGTGAAATTCCAGACACTTAGAATATTTTGCATCAAAGTTGGACTTGTAATTTTTTCAACTTCTTCTCAAACTGAACATTAACTATGGAGGCTCTAATAAAGGTGCAGTACGATTTGTATCAAAACATACAGAGAGCTCAAGCAAATTGGAAGAAAACTCCTAAAGAGCGGTTTTCTTTAGAATATGTCGAAACTAGACTGGAAGCACTTGATGAGTCATGGGCTCAATTTCGTTTAACACACACTAAGATGGTACAAGATTCTGATCAAAGTGCATTGGCTTCCAGTAATTATGTGAAGGAAAACGTTTATGGAGTAGCAGAAGAGTTGTACTTTATGTACAAATCAGATTTGAAGAAAATGCGGACCAAATTAGAGCCACCAAGTTCCAGCGGTCAGAAAACTCCAAGTACTCCAACACAAAATAAAGACACTTCGAGTGAACAAATAAGATTGCCAAAGATATCTATACCTCCGTTTTCTGGAACATACACTCAATGGATCAGTTTTCGAGATTTATTTACATCCCTTGTACACAATAACAAATCGTTGGATAAGGTACAAAAACTGCACTATTTAAAAGGACATCTCACAGGAGAGGCGGAGCAACTGTTGCGACACATTCCCATTACTGCGGACAATTATGACAGCTGTTGGGAATTGTTAACAAAGAGATTCAACAATAAGAAATATTTATCAAGTTGTATACTAAAGAGATTTTTAAGTCAAAGAAATATCAACGTCGAGTCAGCAAGCGCGCTAAAAGAATTGTTGGACACTACCAATGATTGTCTGTACTCTTTACGGAACATAGGAGTAGATATAACAAATTGGGACATTTTAGTGATACACATACTTTGTCTTAAATTGGACAATGAAACGCGGAAACAGTGGGAATTCAAGGTGAGTGAGACCTCTGGTGATTTTTCCACTTTAAAACAGTTTCAAGATTTTTTGGAAACCAGGTTTAGAGCGTTAGAAAATATAGAACCTAAATTTGTAAGAAATAGTAATCCTCAAAGGAATACTCACCAGCATGTCTCACACACAAACCCGAAGGTTCATCATGTGCCTGCGCCATCTGCGCCGTTGTGTATTTTTTGTTCTGAAGCGCATAAAATAATATTTTGTAAAGCTTTCTCCAAGACAGATGTTGAGTCACGTCGTAGCTTCGTGCAATCAAACAATTTATGTTTTAACTGTTTGAATGTAGGTCACTCTGTATTTTCATGCCGTCAGACCACGAGGTGCCGTATATGCAAGAAAAAGCATCACTCTTTACTACATCCCAAAAACAATATCGATTCAACTGAGTCTAATGTCGGGCCTAATCACTCAGTTGAAGGTAAGGTTGTTGCACATGCGACAACTGACGCACATACATCACTAGATTCACACGATGAGACCACTAATATTACAACCTGTTTTTCGACCAGTCATAGTCAAATTTTATTGGCTACGGCTTTAGTTAAGGCTCAATCGAAAACAGGCACAGTCGTAACTGTTAGGTGTTTGCTCGATCAGGGGTCTCAAGCTTCGTTCATAACGGAGTCCGCTGTTCAGTTACTCGGATTAAAAAAAGTACCACACAAAAGCTCCATATCGGGTTTAGGTGACCAAAAAGCTTCTATAGCTTCTAAGTCAAGAGTTCAAGTTGAGATTCAATCACTTCATGACCCGAACTTTGTCGTAGATGTAAACGCTTTTGTACTCAGCAAACTCACATCAATTCTCCCTGAAAGAGAAGTTGTAGTCGAGCTTTATTCAGAGTTTGCCGACCTCAACTTAGCGGATCCAAACTTTAACGTCCCAAACAAAATCGACATGCTGCTGGGAGCAGATGTTTATGGTCAAGTCTTATTGGATGGGATAATCAAAGGTCCATTAGGTACGCTGATAGCACAAAGAACCGCTCTCGGATGGATTTTATCTGGTCCTGTTACCGTGAACAATTCATCGTCGCAAAGCATCAGTGTTAACCATGCTCAGGTCAACGAAAAGGATATGCTCAAACAATTTTGGGAACTCGAAAATGATAATCCTGTTGTAGATCCTAAGGAGCATTACAGTGAAGAAGAAAAAAAGTGTGAGGAAATCTACGCAGCAACTACCACCAGAGATAGTTCTGGTCGATACATTGTCAGACTCCCATTTCGAGAACCAAAACCAGAATGTACGAATGGAAACACTGAAAATATTGCACACAAACGATTCTTATTTCTAGAAAGAAAGCTGGAAAAGGACCCGAACTTAAAAGAAAGATATAAAGAAGTAATTCAAGAATACGTTGATATGGAACACATGGTAGAAGTAACCGATCCCAATGAAAACCGTAACCAAACATGTTACTTACCTCACCACGCAGTTATCAGGGAGGACAAAAGCACTTCAAAGGTGCGCGTTGTATTTGACGCGTCATGCAAAAATAGTAACAATGTATCGTTGAACGATGCCCTTATGATAGGACCCACACTGCAACCCGATCTGCGTCATCTTATAATGACGTGGCGTCAGTATCCTGTTTGCCTAGTAGCCGATATCGTAAAAATGTATCGGCAAGTGTTAGTCCACAAGGAAGATATTGATCACCAGAGAATACTGTGGCGGGCAAATCAGAATGAACCCTTGAAACATTATAAATTATTAAGAGTCACCTTTGGAACTGCCTCCGCGCCTTACCTCGCTGTACGTACTTTACAGCAAGTCGCGCATGATGAAGGTCAAGATCTGCCAAGAGCATCTGAAAGAGTTTTAAAGCACTTCTACATGGACGATCTTTTGACAGGTTGTGAGACGGTGGAAGAAGGGGAGCAAATCTATAGAGAGATAAATGAACTCTTGGCGAGAGGTGGATTTGAACTTCAAAAGTGGTGTAGCAATCAAGAGCAATTAATGGAAATAATAACAGATGGAAAATGGGAAGATGAAGAAAACGTAAAGCTAAGGATAGACACAGTAATGAGAGTCTTAGGACTTACTTGGAATCGAAGCACTGACGAATTTGAATATTCCGTGCAGCTACCAGAGTTGAAATTTCCTGTAACGAAGAGAAAGGTAATATCGGACATTTCCAGGTTGTTCGATCCTCTGGGTTGGTTGGCCCCAGTCATTATAACGGCTAAGATATTTATTCAAAAGTTGTGGCTGTCCGGCATCGAATGGGATGACGAAGTACCCCCTCCATTGCTAAAAGAGTGGCTTGGTTATCGCGAAACTCTAACCCATCTTGCTAAATTTAAACTGTCTCGATGGATCTATACCAAAAGAGATGACGAGGTTTTTGAATTACAAGGGTTTTGCGACGCATCCAATGATGCGTACGCCGCTGTGGTATACGCTCGTGTTGTAGACGGCCAAGGAAATGTACACGTATCATTGATAGCATCTAAAACAAAGGTTGCGCCGATTAAAAGAGTCTCAATACCGCGACTCGAGTTGTGTGGAGCTGTACTGCTCACCAAGTTACTTTCAGAGGTAACAAAGGTTTTGAATGTGAGCAAGACTAACATCCACGCTTGGACCGACTCAGCTATTGTTTTGGCATGGCTAAATAGTCACCCGAGCCGTTGGAAGACATTTGTGGCAAACCGGGTGACCGAAATTATTACTTCCCTAGAGCCGAGTCAGTGGGCACATGTCTCTTCCAGAGATAACCCAGCAGACATAGCTTCAAGAGGCATCCATCAGTTTACCGATGAACAGTTGTGGAAAGAGGGACCGTCGTGGCTGAAACAAAAAATGGTTAATTACACAAAAATTCACACCAGAAATACACACTTAGAGGAAAGATCGAACAAGATATGTCTAATAAACACTTGTGCAAATGATACCGATTTTGAAAAAGAGGTTTTGAGTAAATTTTCTACCCTGAGAAGACTTATACGTGTTGTAGCTTATTGCCGAAGATTTATACAGTGCTGTAACAAAGAACGCGTTACAGAATGGCTTACGAGACAAGAATTAGTTGAAAGCCAACGTATATGCATACAAATTACCCAAAAAATATATTTTACAGAAGAACTAAATAATCTAAAAGAAAATAATGTAATAAATAAAAAGAGCAAACTAGCCAGTTTAAGCCCCATTGTAGATGATTTCGGGATCTTGAAGGTTGGTGGTCGACTCCAGCAAGCCGGAATCAGTGAAAACATGAAACATCCGATTATCCTGCCTTACCGGTCGCATTTCACCAATTTGGTTATAGCTGATGCCCATGAAAAAACATTACATGGAGCACCTCAACTAATGCTCAACTATTTACGATCTAAATATTGGGTGGTTGGTGCAAAAAACTTAGTTAGATTCTATGTACAAAAGTGTGTAAGATGCTTAAGATATGCAGCCCCCACCATCCAACCATTTATGGGACAGTTACCATCTGCTAGAGCCACTGCGCAGAGAGCATTTCTTCGAAGTGGAGTTGACTACGCTGGTCCCATCAGCATGCGAACGTCGAAGGGTAGAGGGCATCACGCCTACAAGGGCTATATTTGCCTTTTCATCTGCATGGCTACTAGAGCCATACACTTGGAAGCAGTTAGCGATTTAACGTCGCAGGGATTTCTAGCGGCTTTCAAACGCTTTGAATCTAGACGAGGTCACTGCGTAGACTTGTGGAGCGACAACGGCACTAATTTCGTGGGTGCCGCTCGTGAGCTGAAACAGTTATTCGCTCAAGAGAATTCAAGAATGACAAAGGAAATAGCAGAACAACTTGCAACCAATAATACTTGTTGGCATTTTATTCCTCCCCACTCTCCTAATTTTGGTGGACTTTGGGAGGCTGGAATAAAATCTACAAAGCATCATCTGAAACGAGTAATAGGTGACACAACATTGACATTTGAGGAGATGACAACAATGCTTACTCAAATTGAAGCTTGTCTAAACTCTAGACCATTATCTCAAATCACGGGTAATAAAGATGATCCAACGCCTTTAACGCCAGGACATTTTCTGGTAGGAGAACCATTGGTTTTAATACCTGAAGACGATTATCTTTCCAGTAATGTAAGTAGTTTGAAGAGATGGCAATTAACTCAAAGAATGGTACAACAGTTTTGGCATCGCTGGTCGCGCGAATACCTAACTCAATTCTACCATCGCTATAAGTGGTCTCATCAAACTCCCGAGCCTTCCGTTGGTACCGTGGTGTTAGTGAAAGAGGATGACTTACCACCTGCTAAGTGGTTATACGGCCTTATTGTCGACAAACACTCTGGTCTAGACGGCGTTACTCGAGTTGTCAGCTTGAAATGTAAGGGTAACATAATTAAGAGACCCGTAAGTAAATTATGTTGTTTGCCTATTGAGTAAATTTCACATAAAATTGTTTGTAATCTGGATTGAGGCATTCTCTCATTAGTTAAGTAATTTTTGTTTAGTTTTAAATTTGTTCCTGTATGCTGAGTTTCCTCGCAATGTACGATCGTGGTTTCTGTACGTAATAGTATAGCCTGGAAATTCAACTATAATTTGTGTACCTTTACTTTATCACTAAGTTTATATTGTTATGTTTGTCTTAGATTAGTGCATGAAGGAACTTGTTTCTCACCGCGTCCTTGGCGGGCGGTATGTTCAGTTGTAAACATGTAACAGTTGCTAAACGTTATTTAGTAACGTTTTTTATTGATATTTATAGCTATAAAATCAGATATTCATAAAATTGGTAATTAATAGTTCGTCTGCTCGACAACAGATGGCGCTAGTAGTAGTGCTTTCTGATGTTAATATTATAGTTTAGGTTCAAAATAATATTTGATATTAAATTAATATAGTATTTAAAAAATATTTGTATTGTCAAACACTTCTCAATTTCCAAATTAATAGACTTGTTTAAAATTATATAATTTACCGAAACGACGCTAGATGTCTCTGTACCGAGCGCCTTGAAATCCTACAACGCGCGGGTGAGATTTTTCTTGGTTCGCATATAAGGTTCGGAGACTTATGTTTTTTTTTGTAGCTTGCAATAGTGATGTACTGGTGTATGTGCTGATTACATTTATCGATAGTACGCAAGTGTTTGATTTTTGGGACCCAAGTGTACAACATTACGCGACGAGCCGCGTAAGCATTACGACATTACGCGACGAGCCGCTCTTTCAGTTGCGACCATGTTTCTGACTTGTGTGTGCACCAAACGTGAAATAAATATTTCTGTGCAATCCGACGACAATCTCAAAACATAAAATGATAAAAAAGATGTACTAGTAATATCTACCGATATTTAATCGCACATATGCGTGGTGAGCTCGTGTCGTATGGCATGCTCCGTCTAGTGGAGGTGGTCTGTGTAATAACCTCAAGGATATAAAGATTTTACCTGCGCAAACGCATGCGGCGGCACACCGGGCAGCGCCTTGGAGCCGCTCGTAAACACTTGCATGTGCGGGCGGCGCTTGGCCAACACCTTCGCGGTCTCCACCTTAGGGAAAAGTTGATAAATTAGATTCATCTGTTTGTGATTTTTTAAATCTCGTCAGGTCAATTCACAAGAGCTGGCACGAATGGATTCAACGAAAGTAAAGAATGACACTTGTCACTGTTGAGTGACGTTCTTATACTGAGAAACCTTTTGTTGGATAACCCTCTGTACTCAATAAACGAGTACATGGAACTTATTTTTTAATTTTTTTTTTGGTATTGTCTTGATTGTTTTTATTTTTATATGTATTATTATAATTTGTAATGACGATCCTGATTGGGAGAAACGATTTGATTATTACTTGATTATCTGTTGACATTGTGACATTACAATTCTATCCTAATTTTATATGTATCCTTTCGTATGTGCATTTTATTTTTGGTATTGTTCTAATAATTATGTTTATTTGCTATTGTAATAACGATCCTTATTGGGAGACATGATTTGTTATTGATTGTTATTTACGAGTATATTTTTAAATCTTTTGACATTGTTACCTTAATTCTCATTTTGTATTTTTGTTTTTGACGATCATGGCGTGAATACTTATAATTTTGTCTGTACAAATTTATACTGTTATTTTGTGTCGTGAAATACATGATCTATCTATCTATCTATCTATAGCCTCACGAGCCTCCCGGGCTCCAAATATTTTGTAAACAAGTACATAGCACTTCTTCATTATTCAAAAAATAAATAAAAAGTACCGGCGCCTCGTCGCCTCGCCCCCCGTCTGCCTCGGCGAGCGCGCCGTTTGTACTCAACTCGGTCACAATAAACTGATACTTACATCCTCTGCCTCGTCTAACTCGAGTACGCAGGCGTCCTTGTCGGCGCACAGGTCGAGTACCGGCGCCTCGTCGCCTCGCTCGCTGTCTGCCTCGGCGAGCGCGCCGTTTGTCAATTCGGGAAGAACTGCAAGCGAAAACAGTTCCTTATTATTGTTTTTATGGCAATTAATTTAATAAAAATACTTGTAGACCGTGTTACAAATGAACAACGAAGAGAGAAAAGAGTTACTAATTTCATACCTGGGTTTGGATGATGCATGCATGATGCGTTTAACTAATACTTGTTATTAAAAGATCGGGCGATTAGCTTACCGACATCATAACCGTTGGCCGCCTTGTTGGCAGTGAACGCGTCCCACAACGCTTTCTGTATTTCCAACGCTTCTTTATCATTTTCCGTTGCCTGGAACAAGAAACAGTATGATGCGCTCAACGTGAAATCTTTCTTTTATGACTAGGAAGAAGGATATTATGCGGATAATAAATGCTATCAGTAAATATTATCAGTTAGTATTTATTCTGTGTGGCTATAATGCCGAACTTTGTGGCGGTCTATGGGGGAGACCTAAGTCCAGCAGTGGACGTCCGTGGCTAGTAGATATTTTTACTTTACGTTGGTGCCGCTAGCGATGACCATGACGCAGCGCCCGCCCACCGCCACCAGCGTCTGCAGCGAGAACAGTGCGCGCGCGCCCTGCGACTACAACACTACATTACCTTGATCCTGGGCGGCGTGGGCGGCGGCAGCGCGCAGATCCGCACGGCGGTGCCGCTGGCGATGGCCATGACGCAGCGCTCGCCCACCGCCACCTGCGTCTGCAGCGAGAACAGTGCGTGCGCGCCCTGCGACCACAACACTACATTACCTTGATCCTGGGCGGCGTGGGCGGCGGCAGCGCGCAGATCCGCACGGCGGTGCCGCTGGCGATGGCCATGACGCAGCGCTCGCCCACCGCCACCTGCGTCTGCAGCGAGAACAGTGCGTGCGCGCCCTGCGACCACAACACTACATTACCTTGATCCTGGGCGGCGTGGGCGGCGGCAGCGCGCAGATCCGCACGGCGGTGCCGCTGGCGATGGCCATGACGCAGCGCTCGCCCACCGCCACCTGCGTCTGCAGCGAGAACAGTGCGTGCGCGCCCTGCGACCACAACACTACATTACCTTGATCCTGGGCGGCGTGGGCGGCGGCAGCGCGCAGATCCGCACGGCGGTGCCGCTGGCGATGGCCATGACGCAGCGCTCGCCCACCGCCACCTGCGTCTGCAGCGAGAACAGTGCGTGCGCGCCCTGCGACCACAACACTACATTACCTTGATCCTGGGCGGCGTGGGCGGCGGCAGCGCGCAGATCCGCACGGCGGTGCCGCTAGCGATGACCATGACGCAGCGCCCGCCCACCGCCACCAGCGTCTGCAGCGAGAACAGTGCGCGCGCGCCCTGCGACTACAACACTACATTACCTTGATCCTGGGCGGCGTGGGCGGCGGCAGCGCGCAGATCCGCACGGCGGTGCCGCTGGCGATGGCCATGACGCAGCGCTCGCCCACCGCCACCTGCGTCTGCAGCGAGAACAGTGCGTGCGCGCCCTGCGACCACAACACTACATTACCTTGATCCTGGGCGGCGTGGGCGGCGGCAGCGCGCAGATCCGCACGGCGGTGCCGCTGGCGATGGCCATGACGCAGCGCTCGCCCACCGCCACCTGCGTCTGCAGCGAGAACAGTGCGTGCGCGCCCTGCGACCACAACACTACATTACCTTGATCCTGGGCGGCGTGGGCGGCGGCAGCGCGCAGATCCGCACGGCGGTGCCGCTGGCGATGGCCATGACGCAGCGCTCGCCCACCGCCACTTGCGTCTGCAGCGAGAACAGTGCGTTCGCGCCCTGCAACCACAATACTACGTTACTATCTAGCTTATGCCACGACTACGAGTTAGTCGAACGACTTATAAAGCAAACATCTCTTCCTGCTGATTTAATGTTAGTGCTTATTAATATAATATTAAGAATTGCAAGGGAAAAAGGCATTATAAAAATCTAACTATTGAGCAAGTTTGACAAAGATTGGCCATCAATTGTGTGGGCTGCGGCACACAGCGGCATAGCTGCGTTGTAGCAAACGCGAACCACTCCGCTAACTCTCACTAGTACCGGAGTCAGGAATTTGTTTGGTAGGGGCTTAACCCTGTTGAGGGTACGGCACTAAAAAAGTGCATAACATTTTATGTTTTTATCGGCTTGAGCCTCTTAGTCTACCCACTAGCTGCTGCCTCCACTACACACAACTGTCCTGGGCGCCTGGCTCGCCCCGCGTCCATACTCCGTACTTATGTTTGTGTCTTTATTTAAAGTTGTTATGCATAAAAGGTATAATAAGTAAAAGCTAGTTTGTAATATTTTTAGGAAACTGTAAGTCTACAGCGTAAGATTTTTTTTGTATTATTTTTAACTATATGAGACTGTTTGTTTCTTTGTTAAATAAATCCATCACGGTATGCACCTACCTGCATCCTCAGCTTGGCCAGCAGCAGCTTGTGCAGCTCGTATTCCAGGAACGGCAGCTGGTCGGAGATGTCCCGGGCGCCGGGCTCGGCTTGAGGCGGGGCGCGGCGGGCCCGCGCCGCCACGGCAGTCAGTGGCACGGCCGCACTGTAGCTGGCTAAGCTAGCCGGCTTCGCGCAAGTCGCGAGTAGCACGGCTGGCACTCGAGCGCGTCTGGTACAAAATATGTGATGTGAGCCTTTAGTAGGAAAACATGTCCGGCAAAACTTGAACGACTTCACTCGGAAGAAGTGGGCGAGCAACAGATTCAAAGATCAAAGACAGCACGATCTCGGACCACCTAGACACAGGCTAAAAAAATCAGCCCATTGTCTGCACGTCTTGGGTTCTCAAATTTATGACAAAATCCCAAATTCCATCAAAGACTGTAAAACGTACCTCGCCTCGGGTTTAGTCTAAAACTAAAATCGCTTCTTGTGCAAAAGGCCTATTATTCCGTTTTTGAATTCATGAATAATTGACATTTTATTTCTATTTGTATTTTATAATTTATTTCTATTTGTATTGTATAATGAATGATCGATTAATTTTGTTTTATTTTATTTATGATTGTATAAGATGACATTGTATGATTAATACACAATAAACGAGTATGAGTAATGTGCATTTTGTGATTTTTAGGGTTCCGTAGCCAAAATGGCAAAAACGGAACCCTTATAGTTTCGTCATGTCCGTCCGTCTGTCTGTCCGTATGAAGTGTTTGGTGTTAGTAGATAGTAACAACACGAGATTCGTAGGAATAATGATTATTTATTAGAATCATACATGCGTTTATATACTGATTTACATATGGTTTATTACACAATATTAAATAGGAAGAACAAAGGATTTACATTAATGCCAAGGCTACGCTACATATAAGGAGCGCTGCCTCTAATATGATATTAATTATTATATCGTGTTACATTGTAACACATTCCATCTATCAGCTGTATGTATCAGCTGGGACTACACCACATCTCTCCTCCACTTTTTGAGATAAAAATAGTGGCTTAAAGAACTATTTTTATCTTATATAATCTTAATAATCTTATATCTAGGTTTACAAAGTTTACATACAGGTTCTTATACTATCTTACTGCTAATGTTTACATAACATGTTCCTTATATAGGTTCCAGGAAATAAATAAGAAATTGCTTTGTTGACATGTGATTCGAGTGATTAACATGATGTTTATTTGTTATGAGTTATTCTACACTCTCTTTCTTGTTATGGTATAGTGATGCCCTTTTTTTGGTGATGGTATTTGTTGTGATTTGAATTAATGAATGTATGAATTTGAGTGTAATGTTAAACATTTATTACTTAGTGTATATTATTATGTTTAAAAATAGTGTGTTTTTAGTTTTATTTATGTATAATAAGACTTTGTCCTATTTTTATGCACAATATGTTCTTTTCCTAAAACTAAAATTTTTACATTCGTACCTTGATCTTCAAGTACAGTATATGGCCCTTTATATACTGGGTCCATTTTATCTCTATCTTCTTTTTTTACTAATAATAAATCTCCTATCTTATAGTTAATAGGGTTGGTTTTTAAATCATAACTTAATTTTCTATTAATTTTTGTCTTAATTAAATTATTTCTAGCATCCTCTTGGGATTTTTGTAATCTATACTTAAACTCTATAGGATATGAATCAAAGTTATACATTGGATCTACTTGCTTAATAATATTACTAGGTATATTACATAATTTACCAAATACTAATTCATATGGTGTATACTTAGTTGCTGAGTGCACTGTCGTATTGTACGAAAAACACCAATATTGCAACCAATCTGACCACTGGTGAGCCTGGTTATCTGTTTGGATCCTTAAAAATGCTCCTAAAGCTTTATGTGAGTTTTCTAAAGAACCTAGGCTTTCATGGTGGTAAGCGGTTGAGTGCAATTGTTTAACACCTAAAATATTACAAATTTCGCGCATAGTTGATGAAATGAACTCGCATCCCCTATCTGTTCCAATTTCCCTGGGGATTCCATATCGTAAAATAAAATTATCAACTAATGCTCTTGCGACTGTGTCCGTTTCCTTATTAGGAAGTGGGTATGCCTCTACGTATTTTGTGAGCTCGCACTGTAACGTAAGTATATAACAATACCCATTCGCATCTCTAGTTAGGGGTCCGCATAAATCTAGGAAAACCTTATCGAAGGAACCCGTTGCCGTACTAGTAATACATAGTGGCTGTTTTACGTTTTTATGGTATTTTTGCTTTTGACATTTGTCACATCTTTTTACAAATTCCATAATGTCGTTATCCATTCCGGGCCAGTAGTAGTAACGCTTCACGTTATTGGTCATTCTTCGAATGCCTGCATGGCCGCTAGATGGCAATAAATGAAAATCGTTCAGAATGACACGTCTGTCATCTTTATCTGTTATCTTTTTAACACCTTTAATGATACATAATCGGGGTCCGGACCCTGTATCGTATTTATTTATACATTGAGCTAGCTCTGCAATAATACTTGCGGTGTCATTGTTACAGAGTATGCATACTTCTTTTATCTGTTGTGCCTTGCAAAATATACCTAATTCTCTCGCGAAGAAAGCTCGTTTCGTCCGCGATAGAGTGCTAGGTGTGACACACAGTGTCGCCAAGGATGGCGAGTACACGATTTCATTATTTTTACTTTCAACGCCATCTTTTTGTTTTAGTATTTTATAATAGTCCCGTTTATCAAAACTTAATTCGGGTACATCCTCTGGTTTTTTAAGAAGTTCTACCATTCTTGGTTGATCAGACCCGTCATGGTGGAAAGTCTTATTTCCTGAGTCATTGCGTTGTTCTTGTTCTCTCATCCGTTTCGTTTGTGCCCTAGTCATTACTGATATCACTGGCATTGTCATATTTTTTAACTCATCACTAGAAATTTCTATCCTAGATAATGCGTCTGCAGCTGCATTATCTTTACCTTTCAAATACTCTACGGTGAAATCGTATTCCTCTAGGCATAAACGAAACTTTGTGAGTCGACTGGATGGATTATTCATCCCAAATAAATAAATTAACGCTTTACAATCCGTAATTATTCTAAATTTTCGTCCATATAAGTAAGGTCTAAAATATTTCACTGCCCATACGATAGCTACTAATTCCTTATGTGTCGCAGGATAATTTTTTTCAGCTTTGTTTAAAGGCCTACTTGCGTATGCTACAGGTAATCCATTTTGATTTGATAATACACATCCAACAGCTGTGCCTGACGCGTCTGTGTGTATCGTGAACGTATTGTCATCTGAAAAGTCCGGATATTGCAATAATGGCGATGTGCTGATCGCTATTCTTAACTTTTTAAATGCGTCTTCGCATTGTTTAGTCCAAATAAATTCTACATTTTTCTTTAACAAATTCGTTAATGGTTGGGTTATTTCGGAAAAATTCCGAATAAATTTTCTATAATAATTTACAAAAGCGACGAAACGTCTGACCTCGTCAGCGTTTTTTGGTACTGGGTAATTTTGAACCACTGAAATTTTCTGCGGATCGGGTTTTATCCCTTCGGGAGTTACTACATGTCCCAGATATAAAATTTCCTTTTGTAAAAAGTTACATTTTTGAGGGTTTAATTTAAAGTTCACTTTTCTTAGTCTTGTAAAAATATCAATTAAATTTTTGTTATGTTGTTGTAAACTTCGACCCATGACAATGATGTCATCTAAATAAACTATGCACTGGATGTAATTTAGTCCTGACATAGCTATGGTCATTGCTCTGCTGAACGCATTTGGGCTAGTTTTTAATCCCATTGGTAATCGTTTCATTTGGTAGTGTTTATCTGCTATAAACGCGGTATATTTTCTACTTTCAGGATCAAGTTTTATTTGGTAATATCCTTGGTTTAAGTCCAAGGTCGTAAAATACATAGCACCTGTTAAAGAATCTAGGATCTCTGTGATGTTGGGTAAGGGAAACTTATCGTTTTCAATTACTTCATTAACATTTCTATAATCTATTACCAATCGCCATTTCTTTTCTCCATTCGCGTCTGTTTTCTTGGGAACGAGGAGCAACGGGCTCGCCCATTCCGACCTTGACTCTTCTATTACGTCATTATCTAACATCTGTTTAATCTGTTTATTTATTTCGGCTTTTTGTGATTGAGGTAAACGATATGGTTTACTATATACTGGTGACACGTTGGGTTTTAACCGTATTTTTTGTTCATATAGGTTTGTCGTATTTAATGAGTCACCCGGTAACTGAAAAATGTCAGCGTATTTTGCGACAATATTGGAAATGGATTCGTTTTCTTCTTCGTTAAGGTTATCTAATTTCAAGAGTGAGAACAGTAATTTGACTCTATCTGCATTATTTTTACATTTTTCAAAAGAGAAACAGTTATAGTCTCGCAATGGTCTTATTTCTGGTGTAAAGTTATTTAATATTATTTTTTCATCTCGCGTGTTTAATATTTTTACTGGTATTGATCCCTTTGTGCTACTTGTTATTGTATTTGCTACAAAAATTCCTTCGCCAATTTCGCTTGATAATATGACGCAATCACCCTTGTAGTTAGTTGGCAATTTTATAATGGCTTCACTCCGAGCCGGTAACGTTATTTTTTCCGAACTATTTATTCCGTTACTGTTACTTTTTAAGGTTAATGGTATTGTTATTAATTTGCCGTTATTATTCAAAGCCAGTGAATTCCGGTAGTAGAAAGCTTGTTCCGGACCAGCTGTAGGTGTTACGGACACCTCCTGGTCCTTTGCACCTTGGATGGCATCTTTTAACGAAGTGTAATTTCGAGATGCAACTATGGTTCCTAGTTTGCCGCTTCGTAAACCTTCTGCAAATTTAGTAATTGCCGTTTTTAGGGTTCCGTACCAAAATGGTAAAAAAGGAACCCTTATGGTGCGACTCTGTCTGTCTGTCTGTCTGTCTGTCTGTCTGTCTGTCTGTCTGTCTGTCTGTCTGTCCGTCTGTCACAGCCAGATATCTCAGGAACTACTGCTGCTATCGGTTTGAAATTTGGAATAGTGTTAAAAGTCGCTAACCCGAGCTTATTGGACATAAAAAAAATCTTGTACCTTTTTTACTTTTTTTTTAAAGGGCTCCGTAATGGGATTTTCAAAATTGAAAGTAGGGCTTATATATCGAGTGGGGTATCAAATGAAAGAGCTTAATTTGTAGATTAAAATGCAATTTTTATTTTTTTTTTTAAATAAATAGTTTTTGATTTATGGCGAAAAAAGTTTAAGAAAATACCATTCCCCCCCTATTATCTCCGAAGTTACTGATCAGAAAAATGTGTCATAATTACCAATTATTAATGTCGTCCTAAATATTACAGGAAAAATATAACGGTTTTCCTCACTTGCACCGTTTTTGAGAAATTTGCAAAAATCATAACACATACTTATTTGCTCCTACTAAACTAATCGCCATACAGTTTTTCTTGAACTATTCATGTATCTACTTATTAGGATTATTATTAGGAAGACCGTTATATTATCTCTTCCTAACTTGAATACTTTTTAAAAATTTACAAAAATCTTAACATATTAGTTCTACCCTCCCTACGAGAGCCATCTAGCGGAGAGTAGCAAAACTAAGCGATGATTTATTTCAGATTATATAAAAAATGTCTATTAAATACAATGATCACTCATCAGGCATCGGGAAAAAAACATAAAGTAACAATAATTAATAAAAACTCTATAATAGGAGTATAAAAATGAAATACCACTAGCGCCATCTAGGGACACAAATCTAAAATAAGGTAGCTTGTGGCTAAAAATGATACATGAGAACTAACTTAGTTGACAAACAATTATTTCAATCAGCCAATAACAAAAAGTAATGTTTAAGGGTGGATTTCAGAGCGTTTCAACCGCCGTCATCAACTTAGCTTGTATCGCGGTCGCTGATTTAATTGGTAAAAGATGGAGCCGCATTTCATCAACTAAATCGCTTACATTGGTATGCTTATCGGATATCCTAAGTTTGGCACTTTGCGTTAATCTAGTCTTAGTTACAAAATTTATTAATAATTTAGAGTCCGCGTCCTTGAGCATAGACGAGTATAACTCTATGGCATCTATAAGTTGCTTAGTGACGGTTTCTGAACCGTCCATGGTCGGTAATAAAGAAACCGCCGTTTTTAAATCAAAGTTTGACGCCATTGTGACAGACTCTTTACTATCTTGTTCGTAAATGTCTAAAATGTTTCTATTAATTTATAAAAAAAAAATAAAAATTGTATATAAAAAAATATTTACACTATTTTTTACACAGGTATTGCAACTTAATAAACTTTGTTACGAACAATAATAATAACGACTTAACGCAAATTAAACTTTTGTACCTCTAAATTGTGGTGACGTGCTGAGGTGCCGATGGTGCCATGGAGTGTCCGATGACTGGTTGACGCTGGGCTGTGTAGACTTGTTGTTAGACGCTCTGCTCCGGTCTGTTGCGCATTGTTGCTGCTACCGCCTGCCGCTTGCCGCTTGTTGCTCAATCTTCTTCCGCACTGCGTGATGCCGACGAAAAAGAGTACCGCTGTGGTCACGTACGCCGTGATTTTTCTGCTGCCGTGCGTGGTGCGTGCTGCTGTCAGCTGTTTGCGTGACGATGACTTCCTTCTTTTTGTCGTCTTTTGCGGTGAGCTGGCGGGTGGTTGGCTGGCTGGTTGGCTGGTCGGCGTCTTGGTTTATGCTGAATTTCCTTTCGGCTACATGAAGTCTACGATGTGGGCAGGCTGGATCAGCCTGGTCGGCAGGGTCTTGTGGTAGCCGAGAGGTAGGCTGCCTTGAGCAGCCCGACTGGTAGGGTCTTGATGTCTCGGAGAGCTAGGCTGCCTCGAGCAGCCCGGCTGGCAGGGTCGCCATGAAGTGTTTGGTGTTAGTAGATAGTAACAACACGAGATTCGTAGGAATAATGATTATTTATTAGAATCATACATGCGTTTATATACTGATTTACATATGGTTTATTACACAATATTAAATAGGAAGAACAAAGGATTTACATTAATGCCAAGGCTACGCTACATATAAGGAGCGCTGCCTCTAATATGATATTAATTATTATATCGTGTTACATTGTAACACATTCCATCTATCAGCTGTATGTATCAGCTGGGACTACACCACACGTATGTCACAGGCATTTTACTCAGAAACTACATGATGGATATTGATGAAATTTGGAATATAGGTGTCTTGTATGAGCCGCTATTTAGTTTGGTATATAAATAATTAAAATAAATATTTTTAGGGGGGGCACTCCATACATGTTAAAGACAGTAAAAAAATTTTTTTTCAGCAAATATCAACTTGTGGTACATAGTTCGACAGCTCTTTAAAAAACACTATAAGGTTGCTAAGTAATGTTTTTGATTAAGTGAATGTATTTGGAAATAATCGCTCCGAAAGTTGTGTAAATTGTGTCCCCCCCCCTTTATTTTCTAAACCGTGCGTCCGAAAAATATGAAAAAAATCACGAAGGTAACGCTTAATTAATACTTTCAACGAAAATTATTTTCAACAAGATCAAATTAAGCGTTTTTGAGTTATTGCCGATAAACTGCGCTTCTCAGCAAAAGGACGTAATTGCTATGAAGATACGCTCTTTTGTTGTTGTACTTTTTTTACATCGTATTTTTTACTTTATAGTTACGGCTATGGAACCCTACACTGAGCATGGTCCGACATGCTCTTGGCCAGTTATTTTTTATTGCCTTAGACTGGCAAACGGCACACCTGAAGGAAAGTGGTCACCTTCGCCGCCTATAGACATCTGCAACCCTAGATGCATTGCCAATGCGTTGCCGGTCTGGAAGAAATTTGATGACACCCTTTTCAAAAAGTCTCATATTGTAGCGCAGTCCCATATTGTATTTGGTAGGTCTTTTTCTGTTTGGTCACTTTTACGGCCAATTTTAAGCACGAACCATACCTACATACATCGCGTTTCGTCCGTACTAATAGGCATGACAAAAGATATTGAAATTCTCTTCCATAATGGGGGTTACACATTTACTATTTACGAAAAAACCTTTATTTCGCTGATAAGTTTAACGAAGTTTAAAGCCATTTTTAGGGTTCCGTAGCCAAAATGGCAAAATCGGAACCCTTATAGTTTCGTCATGTCCGTCTGTCTGTCTGTCTGTCTGTCTGTCTGTCTGTCCGTATGTCACAGGCATTTTACTCAGAAACTACATGATGGATATTGATGAAATTTGGAATATAGGTGTGTTTTATAAGCCGCTACTTAGTTTGGTATATAAATAATTAAAATAAATATTTTTAGGGGGGGCACTCCATACATGTTAAAGACAGTAAAAAATTTTTTTTTCAGCAAATATCAATGTGTGGTACATAGTTCGACAGCTCTTTAAAAAACACTATAAGGTTCCTAAGTAATGTTTTTGATTAAGTGAATGTATTTGGAAATAATCGCTCCGAAAGTTGTGTAAATTGTGTCCCCCCCCTCTATTTTCTAAACCGTGCGTCCGAAAAATATGAAAAAAATCACGAAGGTAACGCTTAATTAATACTTTCAACGAAAATTATTTTCAAAAAGATCGAATGTACCGTTTTTGAGTTATTGCCGATAAACTGCGCTTCTCAACAAAAGGACGTAATTGCTATGAAGATACGCTCTTTTGTTGTTGTACTTTTTTTACATAGTATTTTTTACCTTATAGTTACGGCTATGGAACCCTACACTGAGCATGGTCCGACATGCTCTTGGCCAGTTATTTTCTAATAATTTTTCAATAGCGCGCGAAAACAGCTCACAGTGTCATGGCGTCGAGTGTGACATCACGCCTAGGTAAACTAAACGTCAAATGTCAAATGCGTCAAACGCGCAGCCAGGAAGAAAGTAAACAAACATTGCATATTTTATGTGATAAAAATGAATTCCAAAGTTTATAAGTGGTGTGCAGTACCTCAGTGTAAAAATACATCAATAAAAACACCCGACAAGGTGTTTGTGTATGTCCCAAACAAGAAAATAATAAGAAATGAATGGTTGAAGCTCGCCCGACGAAACCCGAACGACATAGTTACGAATTCACCACTTTATTTCTGTGAAGACCACTTTGATGTGAGTATGTTATCATGTATTAATAGGTTTTAAACTTAATGACGTGAAATTGTCAAAATATGAGGCTGTGGAATAACTAATTTTTTAAGGTTATGTTTGTTTTGGTCTTGGTTATCTATATTAATAATTTAGCCGGGCCCTACGGTAGACCTGAACAAAAAGCATCTCAAAAATTAAAGCGTAAAAAAATAACACTTTCGAATCGACAACTTATATCCGCAAAATTCGTATAACGGAGAAATAAGCGTATAAAGATGTAAAATAATGCGAATAATACCAAAAACAGTCGGCCATGTTTGCTTGCGTCAATTCGAGTTCGTTCGGAAATTGTCACAGTTTAGTGCAGGGGTACGTAGCATGCGACTATAATATAACTGCGGGCGCGGCTGTACATACTTGGCATGGGTAAGAAACCCGTTTTTTATTTTAATTAGAATAATCATACGTTTCCATAATTTTATTTCAAAGAAAACAATCTTTAAACGGGAAAATATTAATAAGTTACTGACATAACTGAAAAATAATATAATAATATTGTACAATATTATTGACACATAACCCAAAAAAAGTAACAAACGTTGGCAAAGGTGTCAGATAAATTTCTAAACGAAAAAAAGGAATAGGCACATTTGTTTTTAATCCCTCTGATGGTGAAGTGGTAAGTTAGGGCGAAACTCTGTAGGGGCTTTTTAAGTTTTCTTAAATTTATTCTGACATCAAAAACAAATTAAATTATACCCGTTTTTGGTACAAAGATAGAAATTTGAAAATCAATGTTTATCATTTAGGTGAAAACAAAAAAATTACCAGGCGTTTGAAATATTCGACCATAATAAAGATAATGCAGGTCTGAATGTTTTTACGGTTCCGTATCAAAATTGTAAAAAAGGAACCGTTATGGTGTGACTCTGTTTGTCTGTCCGTCTCTCATAGGTCAGTCAGATATCTCAAACGATTGCTGCGATCGATTTGAAATTTGGAATAGTTTTAAAAGTCGCTAACCTGAGCTACCTACTGGACACTTAGAGACTGGACATAAAAAAAATCTCTTATACCTTTTTTTACTTTTTTTAGGGGGCCGAAATGGGAGGTCGAAAATTTCAAGTTGTGCTATTGTTTTAAGTGGGGTATCAAAAGGATGGAGTTTATTTGTAGATTCCAATACCATTTTAAGTTTTTTTCTTAAGCATTTACTTTTAGATTTAGGACGAAAAAAGTTCAAAAAAATACCATTCCCCTCCTTCCATTATTAATACATATCTTCGAAGTTACTGAACAGAAGAATCTGTAATAATTGTCAATAATTAATATCAACCTAAATATTATATAAAAAAATAACGGTTTTCCTAACTTACACAGTTTTTTAGAAATTTGGAAAAATCGTAACACTTACTTATTTGCTCCTACTAAACTAAGCGCCATACAGTTTTTCTTAAAATATTCACGCATCTATTTACGAGTTTTTCATGTTTGAGGTAGGAATAAGAACGTTCAAATATGGTTTCGAAAATTTATTTTCTACCTACGGGGAGCAACAATGCCGGTTAATTTTACCTCCATAAGATGATTCCGTAATTTTTGAAGAACATGGTAAAATTAATAAGACAAAATTTAAGGTTTGTCAAATCACGCACGCAGCAATCAAATCCAATCAGGAACGTAGTAAGCGTAAAAAACTGACAGAGCGGGAGGGCCTATATAATCTGGCACACGAGGCATTCTAATCCGGCCCGCGTACAGAAGCCTCCCCTGCCTGCACAGTAAAGTACCTACAGATGTGAGACACACAGCACCCCCAGGACGAAAAAGATTATACGTAACTCCAAGTCGACCATGTCATGTGGCCCGCGCGACATTTTCAAAGGTGCTGTACGGCCCTCTGGGAAAAAAGTTTGGACACCCCTGATGTAAATGCTTACCCCTTAGGTTGAAGTAAGACTACGCCGGCCACGTCTGTAGTAAGTATCCACATAGGCGGGCTAAACTGGCTTCGAACTGGGTGTGACATGTTGAATGGACAGGACCGGACTGGGCTCCGACTCCCCACGAGTCCGGGGCCCAATAACAACAACCACAAGCCGGGGGCCCGGCCCGTGCGGGCCCCGCGGCGGCTAGGAAAACTGGAAAACACCACCTTAACTATATGGCCAGTCCGACGACGCTAGAACAGGCCGCGGCGAAGATAGTGGGACGACCTGAATGTATTTCTTAACGGATGTCCAAAGTTAGCTCTGGACTGGGACGGCTGTCATATTTTGTAATTCACTGTCATATTTTGGACGACGGCTTAAATTAAATATTTAGACCATGTTGGGGTGGGGTGAGCCTGAGGTACAGGCTGGGTAGCGAGGACGTAGCTTGCCACGGTGAAAATAGCAGGACAACCTAGACGTATTTTTAACGGCTGGTCAGGGTGGTCCTTTGGACCAGAACCATTGCAAGCGGGATAGATTTGCCCTTCAGCTTCAGTGGGAAATTAATAATTAGACTTAAAAAATAGGATTTGGCTCTAAAAGGGGTAAAATTATGAATAGGAATCTGTTATTTCAGATATTTGAAAGTAAAACTTGGTATGTAAATTACATACCTAATACATTAAACATTCGTGATGTTCCCTCAATTTCAACAAAACATAACTACATAGAGAACCCACTTTCTTAGATGTCGGTTAAAAATAAAAGGCTTCGAAAGATAAATAACAAAATGTACCTAATTGAAAAGATTCTTGGTAATGCTATTTCTAAGGAGGTGAAAGGGTTAAATGGGGTTTGTAATTTTTTACATTTTACCCGGGCGAAGCCGGGTTTTCAGCTAGTAATTTCTTATTATCAATTATATTTGTTTACTTTTCTTTTTTCAGTTGCCAAATGATATGGAAAATTATATGGAGTATCATTTGATGGGGTCGGTATCACAAGTACGTATGAAACCAGGATGTATGCCCAAAAAATTTATTTGCCAAGCAGACAGGAATAAACGAACATCTGACACAACAGAGCGACCCTATATAACTAAGAAACGAAGAACGATGATTCTTGAAGAGTGTGAATAGCAATTCGAAGAAATATTTATAGTTACAGATCATTCAATTTCCGAAGAAATTGCATTGGGTAGTTCAGGTATATAATGTTTTATTTACTTGTTTATTAGAATATACATAGTATTGAAAAAGTTAATATTATTCTCAGTATTATTACATGCATTCTTAGCACACTCAAAACTACGTAGGTTTTTTCTGTGACTTAGCAATCTCCTATTTGTGTTCATAATTATAACATTGCACTTAAATAATAAAAAAATTGTTTTACAGTTCAGCAGATTGTTGAAGAAGTTCCCCAATTAACACCAAGAGTGTTGGATAAAGCAATTCAAGTACACATATGTAAAACATTCAGAAGTAAAGCTACACAAACAAAAGTCAGTTCGGTAAATCAGATGACATCACCATTGAAGCCGTTTCTACATTCTGTCTCTATATCACCAATAAAAATCGAGCATAGTGTCAATAGTGACCCATGAAGGCCAAGTATAAATGTTTTGAGTAAAATAGTCCAACAAATAGAAAAATCTGATAGTGATGCTTCTTATACTCCCTCTGTAACTCACACAGAATCATCAAAATCCATAAAATCTCTTCAAATGGCGTCTACATCTGACTGTAGCGAGATGCTAGAGGATGACAAAAGGAGAGAAGATTTAAACTCTTTAGAGTGCACCTTGAAGTCAACGTAACTGTCAACGAGCGTTTAACGTGAGTGTGTTTGCATTACATTGCGGGCTGAATTATTTTGTATGGACAAAATTATTGTTACAACTTTAAGTAAATGTTATCTTTATCTCATTACCTTCACTTTGTCCTATACTAACCACCGTTAAGAAATTCGCCCGTATTAGACTTACACACTGTATAACAACGGATACACATGGGATTTCCAAAATGTAATAACACTTTCAAGAAAACCTGACATATAGTGATCATGGAAGGTTACACATAATTCACATACAATTTCCACGTTTTTGTTAGTGGAAAAATTTGGGTCTGCAACGCAAAAGTAACACCGCCTTTGTATCTGGGTAAAGCATTTCTTGCTGGGTTTCCCATTTTTTACATAATTGAGATAAGTTTTGCTGCTTATAGGACATTTTATCTCCATGACCTTGATAGCTTCGATTTCCGCCAATAACACTGAACTTCTGTGCATGAAGGTTCTTTGCTTCGTCTATGGACCCACATAAGCAGTGCTATGGCATGCTTACATCCACTCTGGGCAGCAACACAATCATGGCATTCGATTGATATTACTTTCTCCTCATCTTCATCAACCATCAATGTAACAGCATATAGTTTTGCATGGACCTAATGCTCTGGACAAATCTTGCATTTTACTGTACAGATGTTTCCTTCCCCTTTTAGTTGCACGTAATTGATTGCATCATCCCCATATGATGGTCTTGAAGACCTGATATAATGGAAATTAATTAGAACATATACATACACATTGTCAAATCAAAAACAATATTTTCTAAACTAGGCTACAATTTTAGCATTATTTGAAAGTTAAAAATTTTGTCCTGTCTGTCTGTCACTCTAACTCTGAAACTCTCGCCACTTCGCTCGTGACTTGGTGCTATAGATATTTACTGGTTTTGTCGGGTATTAACTCTAAAGTAGAGCTAACCTCAAAAATAAACAATGACAAGTTTATTTTATAATAATCTATGAAAGTAAAATAAAATAAACTTCTACGAGCTCAAAACGAGTTTGATTAGTTGCTTGTATTTGTATATAATGCTAAAGATAAATACAAAATTTACTTACAATGAGGTTTTCACGTTTCTAAACTCAGACGAGCAAAATTCTTTGTTTGTTGCGAGGAAATCACCCAACATCAATAAATCAATCCTGGGCAAATTTGAGCAGTTTGCCTTAACAAAGCCTGGTTCCATTGTTATAGATTCGTGAGGAGTCGATAAATCACACTTAAACTAATAAAAAATCAATCCAAATGCGTAATCACTAGCAGTCATAACAAAACTCAGTGAAGTGTGATGATGTGAAGTATACATAGGCGTGACGTCATGCGCTGTGATAGGTGTTCCAGTCAAAATGGCCGATAGCAGTATTCTAATATTTTATTTTATTGAAAGATCTTATTAATATCAATGTTTTAAATAAAAAAAAATCTGTGTTTTAAATCCTTTTAATATGTGGGGAAAGTGGTGTCCCCTTGTTTCGCCGACAAACGTTTCATCGAATGTTTAATATTCAAGGGTAAACCGGGGAAAGTACATATTAAATGGATTTAATCTTTGATTTTTTGATACTGTCGTCATGCCTACGGAGATATTTAAATCTCGCGGACAGCGCGCGGCGGGCGCCGCGTACGAAACGCGATTTCTGGTTCGTGCCTTAGGTAATCTGAGATAGAGGGCTTAGAGTAATGGCTAAAAGTGTGTACTTTATCGATGAGCCTATTCAAGCATATTCTGGTAACCTCATTCAGATGTTTGGTATCGGTAGGTTGGTGGCAGGCTGAGGCGGCACAACCCTGCATTACCTGCAGCCGCCGCAGATCGAGAGCTCGGCGCGGTAGGGCCCGGCGCCCGGCGAGTACGGCACGTGCGCGAGCGAGCACGAGTCCGCCTCGTCCCGCGCCTCCCACCCGCAATCCAGGTCGATCACCGCCGCGGTGCCGGAGGCCGACAGCACGCACACATCCTCGCTGGAAAAAAAACAAGTTTACGCAAGGTTATTCGCGTTTTTGATATAGGGAACGTGCACGACGAAGGTGCTGCCAACTGGTGCCGCCAATCTAAATCATATACCCTGTCATGCTGGGGCCACATTGACGAAAACGCCGTTAATGACGTTAATTTATCGCGTTGAAGGACGATTAACGTCAGTGTAGCTACGACTTACTATATTTAACATTGACACTTACATATTATCATTGACATGGACAGCTTGATTTGACAGGGGCGATAATTTCCTTTATTTTCCGCCCGTGTCTCTTTTGTCGTTTAGTGCTGCCACCTATAGTTCGTGCACGTTCCCTATATTGCGGATGTAGACTTTGTGACATCCTCCACGCGAAAGCGGATATTCTGACATCTACAAAATTCTACATCATAATCACAACCAAATATGACTCACCATATAGCCGCAGTTTCCGTGTAGGCTATGACCGCGTTGCACCGCAGCGCCCGCGCGTGCGCCCGCAACTCGGTCCGCAGCTCGGCCCACCACGCCGCCCGAGAGCTACTCTCACCGCCGCCGTCCATCAGTTTCACCGAGCGTGCGCAAACCGTGCCACCTGATTAGACAAACATAAATATGACGTTCCCAAGCAAATAAGCACTTTACCGTTTGGCAAAAGGATACATTAAAGGCGGGCCCAGATGTGTAATATAATGTAACACCAATTTCTGCGTGCGAGCGGCACTACGCACATTTTGTCGTGCCGAATTTGCGTTACATTACATGATACATTCGTCTGGACCCGGACTGACAGGTTACTGGCATAAGGATGCAAGCTAATTTCGTTTTATTGTCAAGCCACGATTCGGTATAATTTACCTGGGAACGACAACAATAATAGCTTATGATCTCATAAGGGGCCCAAATTGTACCTATAGAGCATATTGACAATAATGTTTAACTTTGACTCTCGTTTCTGACAGTTCTCCAATTTATACATGTCCCATAAATAAGAAAAATGGGTGTCAAATTCCCAAATTAAAGAAAAACCCTACAAATAGTTTGTAAGCATATTACGCGACCACCCTAAAAGCGCAGCCACCGAACGCCTCGTTTTCTGTATTGCATGATCGTGCTTAATTATTTCAGAAACGCATTGTGTAAAGGCGATAAATTAAAAAAAAAATCGCTTTGACTGCACTGGGCTACTGCGTTTTGTCATGCGGTTGAAGCTACTATGATTTAGATTAGAGTTAGGGCCACACTAGGGCTTGAAGGACACGGGTAGTATTAAAGGAGTACTATGGAATAGGTAGGGTAGGTGGGTACTAGAGGTGTGCGCCGATGGCTAAATCGTCGGCGGCGGACGCCGGTCAAAAATTGACCGGCGGCGGCGGCGTAATCGGCGTGATCGGCGTGGTAAACAAAATAAGTAATTATGCATATATTACAGTACATTTTTACACATATAGTGAAACGGTCGGGCTATATGAGCATCATTCGGTCGTTCGTTTCAAATAGTAAGAAAAATTATAACTGGTCTTTTTTTTTAAAGCAGTAGTTCCATAAAATGGCCAAGTCATACTTATTGACCAAAATATAGGGCTTAATGAGTTAGCGCCTTAAGCTTGTCTTTATGAGATCTGGTAACTTTTTCACTGCGAACATGGAAGTAGCAGTATTTTACTACCCATTTTATATTCAATGTTTTTGGGGGAATTGCAATTTTTTTTAAAGTTAAGATAATAGTCCCTCATTGCTGAGGGTTCTGAAATTCCTGTGACTTCCGCTTCTTTCTGACGGTGTCTCAGCGTCTGTGCCTGTTCTTGGCATCGTGTAGTGCATCTGCCGCCTCTAGATTGTTTGCCATAAATCTTGCCAGTAACGATAAGTTGTTCAAGATTGTGGCCTTCTTTCCTGGCTATGTGACCGAAAAACTCTAGTATTCTGCGTAGACAGATGGTTGATGGTTGATCTTGATGTTCAATTTGCATAATATAGATGCAATTGTGCGAAAAGCTGTCCAAGAAAATTGAAGCATTTTCCTCCAGACCACATCTGGAAACATCAATGCGATCACGATCAGTCTTTGTCAGAGTCCAAGTCTCAGCTACGTAGCTAAATATGGAGAAGACTAAAAACTAAATTAGTTTTAGTTTAGCGTGAGATGTTGCAATTCTTTCATATATCTTGCAGCACGGACATTGCACTTTTGGCCATTCCGATGCGCCTCCTAATTTCCACTTCACAAGACCTGGTATTGCTGATGTTCGCGCCCAAGCCCAAGCACAAGAGCACCGTGAGCTGTAGCTTTCTGCTACGATCCTCTACCTTAATCTTAGTTTTGCTTTAAATGATCTTGATGCACATTTACAGACTGCTGCGCTTCATTCTACCTAGGATTCAAATTTAAAATTGATTGTGGTGTCACCAATAGTTACTCCTCTCTCCCAGTTTTCGCAGACTCTTCTGATTACGTACTCTCCATAGGTATTGAATAGTATGGGTGACAGAATGCATCCTTGTCTGACGCCCATTCTGAAACTGAAAGAGTCCGAATTTGTGTAGAACACTGCTTTAAGCAGCCTGCTATTTTTCATGCGTACGATGTGACCATACACCACAACTGATGTTTCATTATGAGAGCCTCAACACCAGGCATCTTGACGCAAAGTAAAACTTTCTTACTTGGTGCTTGATCTTGACACTTAATGAGCAGAATAGATAACGGAGATCGAAGGGGTCTTCTGCTTTGTAGTAGCACCATGTTTTTGTAGTATATTAACCCACGTTAACCCAGTTAGGTTAAGATAAACTCATAATCTCAAGTTAACTCTGCCAAATCCGCCGTCTAAGTTTTCCTCAGGCTGCAACTGATTTGGCTTTGTGGGAAACTATCTTGGATGTCAAAGTCACGTTGAAAGTGACTTCCTAGATACCTAAATTGCGGTACTTCTTCCAGGCCTTATAATGGAGGGCTCCAAACTATTCCTGTGCCATAAAAAGCTGAAATCTGTTCTTTCGCTTCACTGGAAGTATTGCCAATAGCTTATACCTTTCGATGTAGATGACTTACAAATATTATGAGCTATTATGATATCTCACTGTAAAAGGGGTGTTATTTATGCTTTTATTGTGCTCTAATGTACAACCAAAGATAGTTTTTCTTCCAATAATGGAGAAGATAGATAAATTGGATCATGGTCATCATAGTATTAGTTCACGCCGATTTCACGCCGGTGCAATGATCGGCGGCGGCGGCGTGGTAAAAATGGCCGGCGGCGTACGCCGCGCCGGTCAGCGCACACCTCTAGTGGGTACCGCAGGCTAGAGCCTGGCTGACAAACACCACCTGGCCTATATGATCAATCTGATCATTATCATCTTAATCACCAATCGTCCCCTGCTGGACAAAGGCCTCCTTCCCTAATTCGCTCCGCTGTATCCCGCCTATATTTTCACCTGGCGAGGGTCGCGGCGGGGGATCCTGTTTACAGAGAAAGATACTCACCGATATGCACAATGAAACCGGGGGGATACTCCGACATGGTGAGGAACGGGTACTCTAGCATTTCAAGATTGTTGCTGTTCATCGACGGACGCAGGATGGCGCCACCGCCGCTGCCGGTATTACCGACTGACGCGTTTAGTGATCCACCTACAATATCCAACAATTGATATTAAAACATAAGAAAAAATGCTTTATCTTAATTAATTCTAATCCCACTAATATTATAAATGCGAAAGTTTGTGAAGATGTTTGGATGTTTGGATATTTGGATGTTTGGATGTTTGTTACCTTATAACGGGGTAACAACTGGATGGATCAAGCTGAAATTTGGCATGCAAGTAGACCAAGTCCTGGATTGAAACATAGGATACATTATATCCCGGTAAAGAGTTCCTTTGGGACAATATCGGGAACAACGCGGGCGAAGTCGCGGGAAAATGCTAGTATACAATAATTCAATGCCTGGCTTAATGGGATTTTTATATTAACTTTCAATACCTATTGAACCCTCTTAGCGTTATTTTAGAATATCTAATGCCAAATTTCAAGCTTTTAAACTCGCCAGTTAAGCGTTGTCTTTCTTCCAGATAGTATAAATTTTTATTAAATTCTGTAAAGGGGATACTTTGGTGCTGAAGCCATATATTATTTCGCAAAGTTGTCGCATTAGTAGCTAATGTCTTGCGGAAGCTACATGTTAGGTAGAAAGAATCAAGCATAGGTGCAAAGATAATGAATGAATAATCTAACTGTAGATTTTTTTTCGTTTATGACCAATGGGATGGTGGGAATTATGCACGGGAAGTATGGATGGCAAAGGTTGCCTCTGACACTGGTTTTTTACGCTGACTTCCCAAGAAGCCGCCCAAGTTTCTTTTTTTCTTTAATAAAGGGGAGAATGTGCTAGATTGCACATCCTTTTTATATATTTTTTAGTATCGTATGTTTTTATACCCTTTTTCTTTATATTTTTGATATATATTTAAGTTCAGTACACTTTTGTTTTCTAAAGAAGAACCAGTGCATTCATTTAATTCGCAACACCTGGCATAGGAATTCTATATAATAAATTAGATGAACAAACTAACCTTTAGGTGTAACGCTAAGATCAGAATCGGACGACCGCCGATGGATTCCAAGCGGCGTCGACGCAGCTTCTAACGAGGAGTTAGGCGCGTGCGCGGAGCCCATCCCGTCCCGATTGCCGTATGACTCGTGGCGAGCGTGCCTCGGCGACCCCTTGTCTTTCTCTCTGTCCTTCTCCCTCTCTCGCTCCCTGTCAACACCGCACGCTGCATGCGAGTTATCACACACACTAGCCTGGTTAGTGTCGCTACATTCACACTTATCATTACATAGACAGGTGCCGTCAATGTCTATACTCTCGGTTTGGTCTATACTAGTTTCTGGCAATGAGGGTATGGTCGCTAACTTTGGGGCGCCGCTAAGTAAGGGATGGAAGTGTTGTAACATAGGCGCATGAGGAACAGATGAAACGATGTTAGGTTTGGTTTCGTTGGACATTTTATGCGACTCGTCTGAAAATATACTATCTTGCTTCACTAGTTTCTTATGGTTTGAGTCAGTTAACTCAACGTTTTCTTTTTTAGACTGCTTGGTTTGGACTTTACTTGCAGATATGTTTTGTTCCTCTTTTTGTGAATCGCCTGCATGCACCGTTTCTTGAGACATAGTTTCAGGGATATTTTGTGCCATGGTTTTCAATATATTTCCATCTTTGTCGTTAGATAAACTAGTCATAGTGTCAGATGTCTTTTGAACGTCATTTCCGGTTTCATTTTTGATTCTCGCCTCTTCTAAATTCTCTATTTTTTTATTGACATCATCGAATAATTTATTTTCATTATTTTGCTGACTAGGCGATGTCGGTGCAAGTAAACTCTGTACCTTATCAATCAATATGGTCTCCATGGCAGTAGCGATTAAACTACTGTGATTATGTTTAACGTCTTTCGCTTTGTGTACTGGATCATTTTTAGATATAGCTCCAGATATCTTTTTCTTTTCGGTTTCAGACTCTCTTCTGATTCTCGCTTTGTCTTCTTGCTCAAAAGTTTCATTGGAGTCACCGAAAAAAATATTTTCATTATTTTGAGTTTGACTAGGCGATGTCGGTACAAGTAAACTCTGTACCTTATCAATCAATATGGTCTCCATGGCAGTAGCGATTAAGCTACTGTGATTATGTTTAACGTCTTTCGCTTTGTGTACTGGATCGTTTTTAGATATAGCTCCAGATATCTTTTGCTTTTCGGTTTCAGACTCTCTTCTGGTTCTTGCTTTGTCTTCTTGCTCAAAATTTTCATTGGAGCCACCGAAAAAAATATTTTCATTATTTTGAGTTTGACTAGGCGATGTCGGTACGAGTAGACTCTGTACTTTGTCAATCAAAATGGTCTCCATTGCCGTAGCGATTAAACTATTTCGATTCTGTTTCACGTCTTTCTTTATGTGTACTGAAGTAGTTTCAGACACCTTATGATTGTCATTTTCTGACTCTTTTCGAATTCTTGCCTCTTCTACTTTCTCTAATTTTTCATTAACGTCATCGAAAAACTTCTTTTCATTATTTGGTAACGGACTAGGCGATGTCGGTACAAGTAGATTCTGTACTTTGTCGATCAAAATTGTCTCCATTGCAGTGGCGACTAAACCACTTGGGTTTATGCTCGGTCTTTTCTTGAGAGACCTGTGTTCATGAGGATGGTAATCATCTTTCCCATGGTAGGGAGAAGATGGACCGCTCACAGAAGCCCTGGAAACCGGTTCAGAGCCAATATACATAGACACTTTTGAATGTGCGAATTCGTCACTCTTATGAAGACGATTATTGGCATCCATGCCTTCCTTGTCAAGACTGAGTAAGTCAGAATATGACAGAAAGGCAGAGCCTAATACAGTTTCACTAGGTGCTTTGGATGGGACGTCAGAAGCTGAACTAGGTTGGCTGAGAGGTTTCGGGTCACTATGCTTTCTTTTCGGTAACAAGGAGTAATGAGACAAACTTTTGATCATGCTGCTTTTGGAGATTTTCGAAAGCTGGCGCTTGATCTTGTTCGAGGAACGATATACGAAGCCCTTCTTTTCTACAGGGGACGATGGGGCACTAATGCTCTGTGAGGGTTTCTTATGCGAGAATGGATTGTGAAATTTGAAATGGAGATTATGTGATTTTGGTTCTACAAACATGTGTTCGGCTTTTCCAGTACTGGTCGATGCTTCTGGCACATTCACCTCTAGCGTTTGAACATCTGTCTTCGTGTCATTACTACCACCAACTTCATGTTCAGCCCCTTCTCCGTAAATCTCTTGAGTTGTTTTTTTATGACTAACATCTTCTTCAATAGCTTGCTGATTTTTGATATCTTGAAGATCGGGAGTATTACATTCTAGCACACTTAATTTTTTATCCATTTGTGCTATAAAGGCAGGATTATTTAAAACAGACTTCACCACAGAACTGGTAGTCTCATATAGTTTTTCAGGGTCAGTTTTCATAGAGTTTTCATCATCTTCCTCAGAACTAGTATAAGCTTCAGAACTATCTCCAGATAATCCGGAGTATGTTGAACCAAAATAACCGTCTTCTCCGGGCAATTTGAGAAGATTTTTTCTAACAGCTACAGGGGTAGATGGACAAGATTCTGATAATTTTCTTTGACGCCCTTCAGTATGTTCTATTTCTTCTTCAGTAGAGATGTTCTTCAAAGACGAGAACTTTATAGCTGGCAAATTCTTCTTTTCGCTTTCGATAGATTCGCTATCATAAGATTCTCCGTCCTTTTTAGCCTGCTCTTCATCAGATAGATTAATATTAGGCTCAGATTCACTGGTCCGTCTTAGAGTCGAGCTTGGCGAAGCCTCGGAATCTTGACTTTCAGTGATGCAAGCAAGGCTTGTATGGGCATGTATAACTGACCTAGCAAGCACTGAGGCCATACCGATGCCTTCATCAGATTTATTCGCAAAAGCCTTTCGCAATTTGGGTTTTTTCAATCTTTTTAATTTTTTGAACTCTAATTTGATATCGGACAGAGAAATCTTTGACGTGTCGGAGACATTCGACTGAATCGAAATAGCATCATCGGCTTGATCTGACTTACGTGACTTAGTGCTGCCCAGCCTAAAAATGCTGGTTTTAAGTTGTTTTATTTTTTTCAAAGGTCCCATAGAATCGTTGTCGTCATCATTACGGTTCAGAAGCCTGTAAAGATCTGTTTGATCCTCCGACAAGTGTCTCATGCTGTCATGAGGACCGTATTCATGTTGATAAATAGAATAATTTCCTGTGTAACTTTTAATACTCTGTCTTGATAACTCCTCTTCCTCGAAATTCTCGGTTTCGTCAAGCATTGACGAAGTTTTGGGGTTGAGTATGTATAATAATTTCTGTAGTTCGTCTTGGTGAGTTTGGAAGTATTCGTTCAAATCGGTCGTACTCTCGTGGTCGGTCGCTAAAATGTCCAAGTACTTGTTGAGTTGTCTATGTTATGAAGCGACACGACACACCATGCAAACATATATTCATGAGTATATTTATACATTTTATATTTCTAGTTGTTTAGTTGTAACAACATTTAAAGCGGTGCTTTTAGGAGCTGATTCTATAAAATATATTCTTTAAAATTATAGTAATATAACATAATATAGGTACGCATATTACCTACATCATATTATCTAATATTTTCAACACTGGGAACATAATATTTCATTACAATACCTAAGTAGCAGACATCTAACTAAAGAAAAAATGTTCCTATCGATATTGGATTGTACTAATATTAACATAAGACTCACTGTTGCGAGCAGGGCGGCATACTGGGAGGTTGGTTTGACATCGGTTGAGCAGTTATGCTGACTGCGGTACCTTTTATAATTATAATAAAATAGTAAGTATTAAATTTACTACTTAAACATAGGAATAGTTTATCTTTTAAGAATAATTCAGATATATATCCATGTTCAAAGTACAGCCAGCCAAGAAAGTGATCTACCACTTTTCAACTTTATCAAAATTAATTACTTGTTGTATTTAAGTTCAAAAGTAGTGGACCACTTTCATGGCTTACTGTACCTACCAGGACCGATTTTGCTGTTTAGGCGGGAAGCTACAAGTCGACGAAGTTGACTTGTCAGGACCTATAAGCGTGGGTTAACACACTGTCTCTAGATGCAAACCTGCTTCTTGAGCGCAGTATTTGTTGGCAACCCTAATTAAGGTTCGTTACATAAGTGCGAAACAATAACGACCTTTCCACGCCGTAATACAGTTCGATGTTGACCGCGCACGGTTATATTGATAATAATAATGTAAACGTGTAAATGAGGCGCCTGCCATTTCGATTAAAAGACAGGGGTTTCTGTACTCAGTATTCGTACTTTGAACTATGTATTATTTTTAAGAATACTTACCTATAGCTCTCGCGACGACGCCCGCTTCTCCTTCCAAATCGAAGTCTTGTTGGTACCCGACTACCGCGTTGGCACCCAATTCAGCCGCCTTGAGACCAACCAGACGTTGCACCTAAAAACGTCACAAGTATTCTACTACAACATACGACCATGTCATGGCATAGCTGTCTTAAAATCTGATAGTGGACTGTAATTTCTCGTGTCTACTGACTGCTATACATACGTTTTCAACCTTTACAATGTAAGAGCAATCTACTCCCAGTATTAAGGGTTAGCTCTATCGTTCTAAGAACGATAGAGCTAACCCTTAATACTAAGAACGACGTTCTTTAAAAAGAACTCGGTAATAATACGGCTTATATTATGATGGTGAATAGTAAGCGCCTGCCTTGGGTTATCAAATGGGGAGCTTTGCTATATATCTAGCTGCCTAACTTTCAAAACAAATACGGATATGCAAGTCGCGCTCGCAGACGTAGAAGCAGTCATCAAAAGAGTCAAAATGCTAATAGTACATTACACCACTAGGGTGGTAATACAAAGAAAGGCCGAGATCGCTGAAGTTTACGGCCCGAGCTGCAAGCGAGGGACGTAAATATGCGATCGAGGGCTTTCTTTATTACCCCCCGTGTTGTGTACATCATTTTATGTCTACACTTGGCCAGAAAGCGGCTTTTTCCGTACGCGCAGCGAGCGGAAAAAGTCACTTTATGGCCAGATATGGCATAAAATATAAAATGTTTGTTTCAGGGTGCCGGCATCGATACATACATCTGGGAGCCAATCATTGTTATTTTGTAATATCACCGAAGTCGCTTCTCATATTATTATTTGAGCCGGCGCCTATTCTCTACAACGACACATGGTTACAAAGGCCGTAGCAGGATAAGGGAAGAAAAAATGCCCTTGAATGATTAAGAGCTGTTTATTTTTTCTATAGTTGCTTTCATTTAGTTGTATAATTTTGTAAAATTTGGTTGAAAAATTCCCAGTGGTTCAGCCGGGAAAAAATAAAAACAAAATTTATGAAATTTGACGTATCTCTAAAACTATAACTCTTTGTCATTATATCTTTAATTCATTTTGGTTAATTAAATAGTATGTATGCCTTAAAAGAAAATTGAGTCTCTATCTTTACAATTTCTGTAAAAAACACGTAAGTCAAAATTTCAAAAAAAAGTTTTTTTGATTCCTGAAAGAGTGACCACTCTAAGTAATATTTCTAAAAAAGCCTTATTTAACGATCTGTCAGTCATATAAGTTTGACGGTTAAAATCGAAAAGCAACAGTGTCAAAATTAAAAAACTATGTTGGTCGGATTCTGTTACATTTTATTCTTATACTAATCTAATCTAATACAGCCAAAGAACTTAAAAATAAATCTTCTTTGTAAAGAATTAAATTAAATCAATTTTTGACATTCCCATTAATATTGGCTTGAAAATATACAGGGTGGTTTTCGATAATCTGTACATATGAAAAGGGGTGAAATTTCAGCCAATTTTATCGGTAAAACTGATTTTAATTTTTGTTTGTGGTCATTCGTTTTTTTTTACAGATTTTTAAACTTTCAGTGAAATTTTCGGCAGTACCTACATCTATTTGCCACGATATAACTTTTGATCTAATTGCTTAAAATTGTAAGAAAAAATTGCAGGGTCATGGCAATAGACACGTTATTTAGTAGCAATAACAATAAACCACCGACTTGAAGAAAAAATCGTCAAAAAAAAATATAATTGTGAAAAACGGCTGTTTTTTTTTCACGGAAAACACCGTTTTTCTCGAAAGTTTGCGAATATTGTGACCATTTTTTCATGCTTATTTTCGTTTAGCACTTAATTGTGATCTTAAAAACATTTTTTCTTACAGCTTTGAACAATAAGATCAAAAGTTATACTGCGTCAAACAGATGTACTGCCCAAAATTTCATAGAAAACTGTAAAAATCTGTAAAAAAATTTTTTTGCCCAGAAACAAAAATTAAAGTCATTTGTACCGATAAAATCAGTTGGAATTTCACCCCTTTTAATATGTACAAATTATCGAAAACCACCCTGTATTTGTATTAATTGTCGCCTTTTAACTTATAAAACCTTTTTTTTCAAATAGGTAATCATCATTATTTGTAATTAAGCCTTACTTATCGTTTCACCAGATATATTCATTCGTAGGTAGGGTGTTGATCACACATTGCCGCAATAGGCTAGATGACTAAAAAAAACTGTTTAGTCCGTCTGTTACATTATGAAAAAATATTGTACACGTATTTTTTGTTTTGTTTGACAAACAAAAACTGACGAGGATAGAGTGGTTAGAAGTTTCGAGTGACGTCACTCTTGAGTACAAATTGTACTCAAGAGTGACGTCACAAGCCCCCACTCCAGAAGTTTGATGATCTATAACTTTGTCGATTTTTAATATTTTGCTAAACCAAAAAATACGTGTCCCATATTTTTCCATAATCTAACTGACGGACTAAATAGAATTACATATTTTTAACCCAGTCATCATCCCTATTGTGTACTACCTATCGCACGCAAGATATTTATCAAAAATCATGCAGCCTGCCGAAATTCTTAGTGGATTTTTTTTGAGAAACGGTATTAGTGTTACCGTTAATGAAGATAGCGATAGTGATTCAAATAAGAAGTAAAAGACATTTTTAAGTTGATACATATTCGAGTAAATGCCATAAATTTATTTTATTTTTAGTTCTTTACACAGAATATTTATGTTTAAGTTCTTTGGCTGTATTAGAATTGTATAAGAATAAAATGTAACAGAATCCGACCAACATTGTTTTTTAATTTTGACACTGTTGCTTTTCGATTTTAACCGTCAAACTTATATGACTGACAGATCGTTAAATAAGGCTTTTTTAGAAATGTCACTTAGAGTGGTCACTCCTTCAGGAATCAAAAAAACTTTTTTTTGAAATTTTGACTTACGTGTTTTTTACAGAAATTGTAAAGATAGAGACTCAATTTTCTTTTAAGGCATACGTACTATTTAATTAACCAAAATGAATTAAAGATATTATGATAAAGAGTTATAGTTTTAGAGATACGTCAAATTTTATAAATTTTGTTTTTATTTTTTCCCGGCTGAACCACTGGGAATTTTTTAACCAAACTTTGCACAATTATACAACTAAATGAAAGCAACTATAGAAAAAATAAACAGTTCTTAATCATTCAAGGGCATTTTTTCTTCCCTTATCCTGCTACGGCCTTTGTAACTAGTTTTTAAGTTGCATGCACTTTAATTCTGCTCTGTAGGCTTATGATACTACGCTTTGTCGGGCGATAAATAAAAGATAAAGCATCCGTCACGTCCTGGCAAATATGTGTGTGAGAGTGACGGATGCTTTATCATTTATTTATCAATTTATGATTAGAACTAACACATGTTTATTTCTGTAAGCAACACACCTGGTTACTCAATTTGATGAACGCGACCTGCCGCGCCTCATTGGAAGCCCTGGGGGTCCTGATCTTGTCTATCCACTGGTACTCGGGATCGTCATTGACCACCAACTCTTCGACGAAGCCGTGGATAGCTGTCACCTTATAGCCGGGTGGTATCATTGGGCCTGGATAAATATGGAGTTGCTGAAGAGGAGTATAAACCAACACCCACGATCAAAGTGACTAATGAGAAAATAGACCTAATATTGTGATAAAGATAAGTGCGTTACTTTTTTTTCCATGTATAGTCTAGTGTAAAAATATGGGTGCATACAAATGCTCATAAATGCGTCTGAATACATCTTCTGCAGAGGCAATAAGTACCATATTTATGAAAGAACCGGTTTATTGGATACATGTCTTTGCACTTGATTGCACGTGCGACAAATGAACGGAACAGTCTAAATAAAAAAGCTTCAGGAGCCGGTTAGCCTGGATGATATGAAAATAGAGGTAAATATTGTCAAGGGAGATTTGTAATCCCGCTCAATATTACTGCCGTGCAGAACCTAAAGTACATTAGGTTCAATTGAGAAACGTATTGACTTACTGTACCACAGTCCCAAACCACTCACAAGGTACAAGGGCCACAAACACTCACAGTGGAAGAACTGCACGCCGCAGCTGGAAGTCTTGTACTTGTTGAAGTCGGAGAAGAGCTCCACCTTGACAATGACGTTCAGCTCGCCGCGGATGCCGTGCATGGTGTCGAACACCGGGATCCAGCCCGACATCATTGCTGCTATAACAAACACATCCATGCAATGGGAACTAGAATATAATCCAAGAGAGATTAAGAGTAAATTCTCCTATCTAGACTCTGGACTGACCAGATAAATGCCCTATAAAATAATTCCCTTACATTTACCCAGAGAATCAATGGGAGGGACAACCGGCATACAATTTTTCAACATGTTACGTGACCACGACTTCAGTAGGTATTAAGAGTATTCGATAAAGAAAAGAAGCTATGTAGTCAAGTCAGACATATTGTGCTTTATGAATGACTTGTTTTTCTCTCGATGTCGATGCTTGTAACAAATTTGGCGTAGCCTTCAAAAATTGACTATTATTCCAAAATAACTGGAGTGGCTGAAGGCACTGTTTGGCCCATATTTTATCTCTATCCATCAAGTATTGGCTACTTTGGCAAGCAAAGAAGCGAGTCTGATGACGATCTTGCCGATAAAATGGTTGGCAGAGTACGTATCGTGGTCCATCAGGTGCAACTGCAGCGGTTCGTGTCATCCCTACGAAAGTATCGTCGTTGTCTTACCCCCATGAGGCGCGGCGGCTCCCCCTTTAGTATTAGCCACTCTGGCAAGCAGAGGGGCGAGGCTGATGACGACCTTGCCGATAGCATCGTTGGCAGAGTACGTATCGTGGTCCATCAGACGCAGCTGCAACGGTTCGTCTTGTAGCTCCGATTCGTCCACCTGCGCAAAAACCGTTGATGTATTTATAGTGGCTGGGTTAAGCTATGTTTGCACCCTGCTCTCGCGCAATGCCCTCTGTTGCCGATAAAAAAAACATTGGTCTATTTGTTGCAAATATGTTTCTTAATCTGAAATGGACACAAACTTTATGCCCAGGAACATGAATTTTAACGTGCTAGTATCGACACTGCCTGTTTATAATGTCGATTTACAATGAAGTATGAAAATATCTTGCTTAGGTAGTATGCATTGTACCCATTGGCATGTACATTGTATGATCTCTATCACATATTGTATAGCCTAGTTTTGGATGTCTCTTTGAACAAAATTGGCACTTTTATAAACCAAGCCACTACTTGCCCTCCCTGCCTACTATTATTATTTTTTCATATTGCAGTACTAAACTGACATAGTTGCTCAAATACAATGTAAATTCCAGCTGATTTTCTAAATCAAAATAACAAATCCATTTTATTTATCTTTCGTTTTTTTGGCACTTTGGTACGTTTGAAAACAGTTAAGTATTTACAACAAAGGAAATATCCATCAGTCATGACATTATGAAACGTACATCGTATTAAAGCCAATAATTCTGTGTACAATAACACAAATAAAGACCAACTAGCAGACGCTCGCCAGACATTTCCAAAAATAAACCAAACATATGGTGTTTGTACCCGAGCCAAGTTTTGGAACCAAATATTATGAATTTGACTAGCATTCATACAGTGCTCAGTAGTGATCATAAATATTCAGGTCTAACAGCAACCATGAGTTTTTGTAGTGTAGAAATAGCAAATTTTGAACCAGTTCCCTTTTGTTAGCGTTTAGCTACTATTGCAGAAGATTGAAATTCATTTAAGGGGATTTGAGTCAGTTGGTTTTCCATACAAACAAAAATATGGACATCATTTGCTTCATTGCATCTATTATGTTTGAAATGTGTTTTATTTTATGGCATATATTACTACTTCACGAATTGACCTGAGAACTCTCAAAAAATTATAAAAATACATATGAGAAATTACCTAAAAAATCAATCTACTCTATTGGGTAGATTCTGTCCAAAGTTGAAAATCGGTACCTGAGAGGCGTAACACTGTAAGTTCAATTGTTTTCCATACTTACAGTGTTATGCTTCTTAGGTACGGAAATACGTGAGTGTCAGGATGGCAGGTGTACATCAACAAATGGAGCTGTGGTATACCTTAGGAGTTAGTGCTAGCAATGTGTCAAAAAAATTGGAGCAATGTGCTCTTTAAACTCCAGAGATATTTAAGAAATAAATGAGTCCGCCATTCTGATGTGAGGTTGGTGGGTGCATTTCCAGTTCTAGCTAATGACTCAAGAGTGAAAGTAGTGCCTAAGGTTAATGCTCGCAATGTGCTTCCACATGTATGAAGCACAATCAAATTCAGAGAATGGTTAAAGAGTAATATGGAATTGAATAAGTATATATATATACAGGGTGATTGAAAATTCGACCTATTCCTTGAAAGGGGTTATTCTAGAGCTTATTTGCAATGATTTAAGTCCAATCAACCGGGAGTCAAAACTCAATGGTTATCAAGTTATTTGACTTTTAACTTATTTTTTTTAAAACCCGCCTTTCGATCTAAAACTGCTTATTGTGAAAAAACTACATAAATTAGTAATGAAAAAGAGCCATCATCTAATAGCCAATAAATGGTTGATTACGAAAAATCCAAAAAACATGCCAAAACATTTGAAAATGTTACCAATAAAAGAATTTAAAGTCAAAAGTTTTTGGATTTTGTTCAAAATTTTGTAATTCTTTGAGGCATTACTTAAAAAAAATTACGACACTTCGCGTAAAAATTACTAAAATTAGTTCCTCAGTTCATAAGCTTTCTAAAAAGGTAGAATTGTTGACATTTTTTGCATAACTTTTTAAAATAACATTAATAATAAGAGAGGGGGTAGGGAATATCACCTAGCGTACCGGACCCTTAATCAGTTTGTTTGTGTCACTTTAGTTTATCCGTGGGTTTTGTTTGTCTTCGGTTTTTTATTTTATTTCATCTTCTTAGGATTGGAATCACTAAAAGTTGCCTTCGGTGATATTTCAATGAGTAATTAGCAATCAGTTCCCGGTTGCGTTAAGTTTGCACCTAATTTGTAAGTTACACCAAGGAAACCAGGTGCAAACTTAAGGCAACCGGGAACTTACAGATAAATTACTAACCGAAATATCACGGAAGGTTACTTTTAGTGACTTCTAACCTAATAAGATGAGATAAAATAAGAAACCGAAGACAAACAAAGCCCAAGGAGAAACTAAAGTGACACAAACAAACTGATTAAGGGTCCGGTACGCTAGGCGAAATTCTCTACCACCTCTCTTATTATTAATGTTATTTTAAAAAGTTATGCAAAAAATGTCAACAATTCTACTTTTTTAGAAAGCTTATGAACTGAGGAACTAATTTTAGTAATTTTTACGCGAAGTGTCGTAATTTTTTTTAAGTAATGCCTCAAAGAATTACAAAATTTTGAACAAAATGCAAAAACTTTTGACTTTAAATTCTTTTATTGGTAACATCTTCAAAGGTTTTGGCATGTTATTTGGATTTTTCGTAATCAACCATTTATTGGTTATTAGATGATGGCTCTTTTTCATTACTAATTTAAGTAGTTTTTTCACAATAAGCAGTTTTAGATCGAAAGGCGGGTTTTAAAAAAAATAAGTTAAAAGTCAAATAACTTGATAACCATTGAGTTTTGACCCCCAGTTGATTGGATTTAAATCATTGCAAATAAGCTCTAGAAGAACCCCTTTCAAGGGATAGGTCGAATTTCCAATCACCCTGTATAGACGTCTGCTTATTTGAAATAGCAACTACCTGCAATAAAGATGTTATATTGCTAAATGGCTAAATTTAATAAATTGCAGACATTATTGTCAAACATAAATAAATACAAATACACTGATATAGTTGGACATATATTATAGTGATTTATTTGACTTTGAACAACACCTAAAGCGATTTACTGCATTGGTAGTCACAGACTGAAGATTTCTTGGCAAACAGTTGAAGTATATTTGAAACACTGAAGCTTCAATGAAAATGAATAATTAATATCTATATTAATAATTTAGCCGGGCCCTACGGTAGACCTGAACGAAAAGCGTCTCAAAAATTAAAGCGTAAAAAAATAACACTTTCGAATCGACAACTTATATCCGCAAAATTCGTATAACGGAGAAATAAGCGTATAAAGATGTAAAATAATACGAATAACGCCAAAAACAGTCGGCCATGTTTCTTTGCTGCGTTCGGAAACTGATATAGTTTAAGGAAGCGCGCGTAACGTGTGACTTTGACCGCGACGTAAGTTTACGGTGTTTTTTAATTAGAAAAATCGTGCGATATCCTTACGAATATTATTTCAAAGAAAACGATCTTTTAACAGGAAAATATTATGCATCTTGCTTTATTTTTTAAAACGTACCTAATAAATTACTGACATAAGTGAAAATTGCTCAATATTATTGTCTCATTGCTCAATGAAAACGAACCAACGTCAGGCGAAAATGACAGTTAAAATTCTAAGCTTAAAAAACAAGGAATAGGCAGTTTTGATGCACTTTTGTATTTAATCCTTCTGAAGTGGTGACTTGAGCGAAACTCGGTATTGTAGCTTTTTAAGTTTAATTTTTTCACCTGTTGGTAAGACATGGACTATGATGTTATAGTACGTTTTTTGATTTTTTGAATCTTTGATGGTATCTTGGTTATTTTTATACTTATTCGAAAAATACTTTTTGCCTCCTGTTTCTTATATGAAAGAGCTTTCGTTAAAGTAAACAAGAAATATTATGCATATTCCCTAATGTTTTTTTATTTTGTCTTGGAGGTGGGAATGTTCAAATATATACTAATTCTTTCGAAAATTCCTTTTCTATTGAGGGCAAAATAGTGGATGGAAGTTAATTTTACCCCCATAATATAGAGGATAGAGGTAAGGATAACTATCTTATACGGGGAATCAGTTAAGTATGTAGGTCACATGTTTTTTTATTAAATTAACAATTTTCACTAATGAATTAACAAAAGTCAAATAATTTTTGGCGCTTTGCTGCAACATTTACCCACCTGTGATAGTAGCGCCATCTTAATTTTTACCTCTCGCGGGCACTTCTACATACACAGGAACCGTTCCATAAAATAAACTAAACATAAACTCCATAAGATGATTCTATACTTTTTGAAGAAGGTCTAAATTGAAAGAGGAGTGACACGAACTGACCGGGTCTGAAACACCACACTGCGCATACAAAACCGCGTTGCTGATGCAGGGTCCAAACCCGCCAGGTTGAAGATGGACTGTGCCCGGGCTAGCCACATCTGCCACACACATAGGTTGACTAAACTTACGCTAAGTGGCTGCCACAAATTGGATGACGAGGATGGGGCCGGCCGCGGCGAAGATAGTGGGATGATTTAGATGTATTTCTTCCGCCGGGTCCCGGCCAGAGTTTGCCCGGGACCGGGACAGTGGCGCAGCAAGACCTAAATTTGCTGTGGACAAAAGATATTTCGCGAGGCCCTTTGCTGTTCCATGAAGACGGTTAATGGTATTATTAACTGGTGACGAAGCTCTTTTTGCTGTGCTGCCGTCAAGGCGCGAGGGCCCTTGGACCGCGTGGCGTTGGCGGTGGCCCACGTCGCCTACGTCTAACGCCGCCTCTGGACCGGGGCGATTCTAATTTAAAGGGGAGAGCTGTGCTCACTAACGGGAAATATAGTGTAACAACAATAATTTAATTTGGATAATTTAAACCAAAAACGACTTCAACATTATTTTAATGTTTGGAACTCAGCCATCAGTTCAACATCCTCCTTTTTGTAATGTCTGTTAAAAATAAGAAAATATTTCTAAGGAAGTAAAACGGGGGTTTGTGATTTTTTACATTTTTCCCGGGCGAAGCCGGGTTCACAGCTAGTACCTATGTATTGTTGCTTGTTCAACACACAGTTGGTATTTTTTACTGGGGTCGAAAGTATAATAATAATAATTTATAATAATCTATTTTAATAGTATGATAATTTTGAAATAAATATTAAGAAGTATGATTATCTTGATAACTCGATCCTTGTTTTTTTATGTTAATATTATTTATTCTATCCATGTCCGTCCCTTTGCTATGGTGTTAGAGCTTGAACTCACTTTCTCTATTTTTTACTGTTTATTACTTAATGCCTAATTAACCCTTAACCGATTCGTTGCGGATGGCACAACAGGCGTGTCATGAATGCTGGTGTGTGGCGTCATTCCGCACTGAAAGGGTTAAATTAAAAGTTATTTTGAAGTAGATTAATTTAAGCATGTTTGCCGAAACATAAATGCATGACAGGCAAAAAGTACCACTTTGCCTCTTGTCATAATAGTCTAATGGTAGGTAATTATTGACATCCAAATATTTGGTACCTTCTGACCGAGAGCAACACATATGTATGTATATCAATATCTGTCAATCAACAGATTTTTCCAAAATGTAAAAACCATATGTATATCCCTTAGTTACCAACTTTTTCCAAAATGGAGAATAAATCAGTCTTATACCAACTAGTGACAAACAAACAAGCATACAAACCACTTGACAGGAAGCAGAAATTTCAGCAAATACATGCAAACTAATGCAAAAGGTTGTAGATACATTATTAGTCTGAGGACTATGAGGCGGAATCTATTAGTGCTTGGGAAAATAATGAAGTCTGAAATAAAATAATGTCGCAAGAATGTCTCCTCTTTAAGAGCTCATAAATATAAAACTATACCTTATGGACTTGTGATTAGTTTTCACTCGGTTTTCAACTAATTACATCTATTTTTCAGTTTCAAGGAGTATAATTTTTATAATTTTGCTAGACTGCGATGATAACTTTGTTACAGAAAAAATCAATGATTCTTAAGCATTTCGAAACCATAACACGAACTGATTCATAATATATATTACCTACAGTATAATAGCTATACCTCAAACCGATACCACTCTGTGCTGCTCCAATGGGGGTTCAGAGACTTTCTGCACACATCGGTCTTGTGTGTAACACTCCCAAACTTGATCTCCACGAAAGCATCCGTGGTGTCGCTCGCACGGTCCATAACCGGCAGGTTCCGGCCGGCCAACACCTTCACTTTAATCTTTCCAGGCATGTCTATTTAAAATTTCCTTATTACAATAATAAATTGACACAGTGATGTTATACAAATATTCCCAAATAGTGTTCACAACATATTCACGCGCATTATCACTTCTTCACGCCATAGATTAGCACATTTTATCCGTAAATTTCGAACACAAATACGAGATTTCGATCTTATCAACGAATAGATGTGTAGACGGCATGCGAATAGATCTAGCGATAACTACGTCTTTATCGCGTTACACTGAAGCGACACTAATATTTTCGGCGTTTCAAACCGAAATAGTCCAGTGTTTACTGCACATTTTCTTATAAAACAATGTTATTTTGAGACAGAATATTTGTGCCTCGCACGCATTTGGGATGCGTATTACGCGATGGTGTAGTATAAACACTGCACCTTTGAGCGCCTCGGCAATGTCGAAACTGTTCTAAAAGTAATGAGTAGGTTTATTAATAGACAAATGAAGCTTTTATAAATAATTTGTAAGTGATAGGTGCAACAGTGCGACACTGGCATGGCAAGTGTCAAGTGGCAGATGTCAAAGTAAATGACAACAAACTAAGAAGCCGTTCGGAATACTAGACAAAAGTTACCTCTTGAAAAAGCAGTGGCTTGTTTTTTATTTTTTCAATTCTTCAAGCCTCATGTTTCGAATAATTTAACTCTGGGTTTAACATTTTAGAATGTTTACTCATCTATATTTTCACATAAAAAATTAAAGGTGTAATGAACACATAATATCACAATAATTTAGTAAAGCAGTTGTTTTAGAACACTATCTAATTGAATTTCTATTTCAACCAATGAAATGACAACAAACTATCGACTAGATAAAATTACATCCAATAACATAACGGGACGTAGGCGTTATTCACTAACCAACCAATGATAAGACGGAACTTCATACGCCGCGCAGTTTTAAAATTTTTGCAAGATATGCGTGATTATACAGGTTTATTTTGCTGTTTCACACATTTTTAGTCGATTCTTTGGCGAAAAATAGAAAATACGTGTTTTTTTCAGTCAGTAAAATATTGAGAAACAGCAGCTGAAAGATATCCTAAAAAACATGCGTGTACTTGTGGATACCGCGGTAGCGCACTGCGCGGGAGACGGCAACGGTCCCCTCCCCCGCTCCCGTATTCAGTCGCCGAGACAACTTACGCGTCGATACGCGTAATCCTCATGTTACTAATTATTTTTTCGGACACAACGGAGAGCACATTTTTATGGTGTAAATTTTACCTAATTTTTTTGTTCAGAAATGGTATCTTTTATTGATACCTAATTAATACCTAAGAAAAATTTGGACGATCAATAAAATTTTATCCTGTATAGCAAGATTGTCAAGCAGGCTACTATCCTTCTTTTTTAGGTGCCTTATTTTCTTTGCTATTTATTAAAAAAGTATTTTATGGGAACATTAAGAAAACGACTATTTCTTGGAATGTTTACAAATTTAATAAAACTAAGATTACAAAGTTAAAACATGGTCCGGCCAAGACAGAGAGGCTAGTTTAACTTAGACTAGTAGGTCACGTTATATTTTACATATATAACATATTTATTTAGCACTTATTTGTATCAATGTCGTAAAAAATACGCAGTTTCCTCATTAAACTACAAAACATCTAAAAATTGCTAGTAATATATTAATAAACAGTTGAAGGACATAATTTTAATTGTTACAATTTTGTTACTAATGAATGAATAAAACTGAACATAATTATTTATAGTAATAAAACATCTTAAACGGATTAAATCGTATATTACTACATTTCTAAGTCCTGAGGTTATATAATTACTTACTTTTTAGAAGCTACCAAAAATGTAGTAATGTAGTTGTGTATGTAGGTATCAATAAATACCTAGATGAGGCAACTTAGCCAGGCAACCGATAGGTACGCGTCTAATGTTAGAATAAGAGATAAACGTGCTATCTTATTTTATTTGACGAATAGCTGTGTGTCCCTATCGGTTTCTGCCTATCTGACCAGATCGGCGATTAAATTTTTCCGTCTGGATAGTATGCCAGATAATGAGACGTCTGTCTACTCTACATTATCCAACTCTTCCATTTTTTGATAAGCTTGTTTGAGTTCCTTAAGCAGGTTGTTCACTTGCGACTTGTGGACCAGCACGGCGTCTTGTACGCGTTCGCCGGTAACGTCTTCCGCGAGTACAGTCAGCTTAAACGGATCTACGGTGCCTTCGGGTCCCGGGTTTATGGTCACGTCTGTGACTTTGTTGACTGGAACAGAAGTATGAGTACACTTTAATATGCTTAAGAACGTTCAGGAAAAAAAAAATGGTATGCCAACCAAACCCACCAAGTGAGGTGGGCAGGTGCACACTCGGACATGCATAGGTAGAAATGTGTCGTGAGACGGGGAGGTCTCAGCTCGCACAGGTTGTTCAACCTGTACATGGACGGGCTGATTGCCGGGCTCAGCAGCATAGGCATCGGTTGCTCGATAGGCGGAAACACTACCCACAACATCAGTTACGCGGATGTTATGGTGCTGCTGTGCCCGTCGATCAGTGCCCTCGTAAAGCTGCTTAAGATTTGTGAGGAGTATGCAGTGATCCACGGACTGAGGTACAGTACCATCAAGAGCGAGTTGCTGGTTTTCAAAGCAGGCAACAAGGCACTTGACTCCATTCCTATCGTGCTCGTGGATGGAGCTCCTCTTAGAAGGGTGACTAGTTTTAAATACCTCGGTCCATCGGTCACTGAGGATCTCAAGGATGACGCAGATGTGGAAAGGGAGCGCAGCGCATTGGCCGTGCGCTGTAATATGTTGGCCCGCAGGTTTGCACGCTGTGATTGTAATGTCAAAATAACCCTTTTTAGGGCATTTTGCCAGACTTTCTACACGTGCAGCTTGTGGTCAAACTGCACTAAAAAAGCGCTCAATGCGCTGTTGGGATTGCTAAGATTTTGTAGCGCGTCAGGTATGATTGCGGAGGGTCGCACTGATAGTTTCGGTGCGACTATTCGCAAGAGATATAGGTCCGAGACAGCCCGAGTACCAGTAGATCAGGATTGAATTGTGAGCCAGGACAGTCTCTGCGCCAAGTTTAGCAAAATACTCGGCACACAGTTCTCGGAAGGTACCAGGAAAATAACAAAAAGTTATGTTACTAACCCATGAATCCACTCGACTGCACCTTCGCTTCATACGCCTCCCGGCCGCCGTCGGCCGCTTCTGCTAACGCAGTGGCATGAGTCCGAGGCAGCCCGAGTACCAGGAGATCACGAGTGAGTTGGGAGCCGGGACAGCCGCCGCGCCAGGTTTGACGAAGCACCCAACGGATAGCTGCCGCTGCCCTGGCGGCTTCTTCGCGGGACGCTGAACGACAATGTTATTAGATAGATTTTGCTAGCAGAAAAAAATCGGCTACATACTACTGCATCTTTTTCCGACTTCTTAATTGTATCAGAGGCTCACGTTTTTACAAACTACAACATATTTTTAGCAACATTATGTGCAACGCAATATACCAGTGATAGCAGTACGCTAACATTTTTTTTTCCTACTTGCATATGTAGAGACTTTCTTCAGTGTTCTCTAACATAACACAACAGATTGGTAAGGTTGTTTGCCGGCTGCTTGGCAGACGGGAACATCTGGCTAAAGCTTTCTGCCCACTACACTGTACCATACCATGACCGTACTATGAAGGCGTCAGGCAAAATAAATATTATTTGTACTGAAAAGTATGAGACTACGCCCACTGGCACGTTCCGTCAGCGTCATCGACCAGCACTTGTCATACCGTGCCTGATACTTTCATAGTACTTTCATTGTATTATACGGTGTAGTGGGCAGAGACCTTAAGGCCCTACAATCTTCCCGTTGCTGTAAGGTATACGACCATGTATACCAGTGATTTCGCTAAAGGGTCATTCTCAAAAAATGATGTCCGCAGTTAGGGCTTTATAAAACAACCTCTTAATCTTGTTCCTTTGTGTAACGAAACTTACCATACAATTTATATGGTTAACTTTCGTGACACAAAGCAACACGATTAAGAGGTTGTTTTATAAAGCCCTAACCTACGGACATCATTTTTTGAGAATAACGCTAATATCTCTTCCACTTATATTACCCGTGAGAAGTAAGCACAACCCACGTGCAGGCAAGTCGGGTAGGTAGTTGCCTAGGACACGAGGTATGAATTAGGCCTTTCATGAGTGATTCTCTAACTGAAACTTAGCAAAACCCGCACAGAACTAACTTCCACGGAGTTGCTGAGTTTTGCGACAATAGGTGCCTAGTTACGTCCTGCATTTACATCTTTGCGAACATGTAACGTTCTTTGTATACATACATACGTATATTAATGCGTTGCATACATTTAACCCCTTAAGTATTAATATGACCTAACATGCTTGGTACCTACTTACAGAAGTAAAGTAAGATGTTACTTACACAAACTCGTTTCTTTCAAGATGTCCATGATGCCATCCTCCTAAAATAAAACATTTTTTCTGTTAAATCAACCAATAATATACCTAGACCTAAATATTATTTACATTTTCATAGCGGCTATGGATTTACTTCACTTCAATTTTACATTCATATGAATGTGCTACTAAGTTCATAAAAAAAAACATTGCTGCTTTGCCGTGCCGTAGAGGTGCTACGAGCAGCTACGGCGTAGTCAATTGTTGTAGATGGTACTACGGTCCTACGGTATAGGCGTTAGGTTAATGGCATTCCGTTCAAGTAAACATCCTGGACGTAATATAGGAGGGCTCTTAAATAATTATATTTGATAGAATAATATATTAATATTACACACTTTATTTTTTTTATCTTGTGACGCCTAGAGACCCTGTACATCTCTAAAAAAAATAGTTCTATGTTTATTGTCATATATGTAATGTAGTTAAGTATTTCTATGATGCATTGTTTAATGAAATTGCATGTAATATTTTCACAATTATTGTAATGCAAAATTTTTTTGAAAAGAGATACTGGTCAGTTTCTTCCGGCGCTTTTTCTCACCAGAATGTAATTTGCCGAAGCGCCAAAAGAATCAGACATGTGAAAGAGCCCTTGAGGCCTACTTGCAGAAATAAATTATTTCATTTCATTTCACACCAAGGCAGGTAACATTAAAAATGACTCAAATCGTAGGTGTTTGTGGCCCGAACCGTAGGTGAGCCATAAATATGCGATTTGGGGTTTTCTTTATTACCGCCCGAAAGTGGGATTTTCTCTCTGCGTAGCGGGCAGAAAATGCCACTTACGGCCTGGGGTGAAGTAATAATAACAATAACGTTTCTGATTTTGCTCTTCCATTAGTGAAAGAGCAAAATCAGAAACGTTATACTTATGAATATCCTAAAAATCAACAATTTTATTTAACGCATTAGAATAATGAGAACAAGTGCTTTGTATTGTTATATCCGTCCTTCTTCCCTAATTCCTTATAGCTCACATAAGGTGCTAACAAATAAGGTACCAATACCAAATACGGGTGTTGCCTGTAACAGGAGCAAATAATTAAAACGTAGATTCTACTCATCAAACAATAAAACTTTAGTTCAACAACTTTTAAAAAATATGTCATCTTTAGATTTTCATACGAATTAAATAGTATTTTGAATGTACGTTAACATCAGTGTAAGTGACGTCGCTTGTCACGCTACAAACATCGCAATACATTGCGGTTTCAAATAAACTTTAAAATGTACTAAAAATTTAAACATAAATTATTTTTAAATGTCGCTGAACAACTGTTGTTCAGGTTGAACTTTTGAAGATTGCAATCTACGTTTTGATTATTTGCTCCTAGTATAGTACAGGCAACACATTAGATAGAAATGTTATATTACATTAAAACAATTAACTTTAAATACAAATTAAGAAATCTTTTTATACAGGGTGAAACGGAACGAGGGACTTTCCTGAAAATGTGTCATTGTTTAATCTTAGTACATTATTTTCTCCAAATATATTAATATAATAACTGTCTGTCTGTCTGTTAGAAGCAGTAGGTTATCACAAGTAAGGATTTAACTATTACAGTAGGCGTATGATGCTACGCTTTGTCACGCGATAAATAAATGATAAAGCATCCGTCACGTTCTGACAAATAGTCTGTGAGAGTGACGAATGCTTCATCATTTATTTATCACGCGACAAAGCGTAGTATCATAAGCGTACAGGTCTATTCTATAACAAATATATGACACTGTAGGTATAATATAAATATAAGTTTTAATTTCCCGGACGAAATAAATAAATATAAATCGACCAAACATAATCATACTGTCCATTTTCAAAGTGTGTAACCAAAAGGGCCAAATTTAACTCCACCCTAACAATTTTAATAATCGGGTAGGTAAAATAAAAAATAGAAATACCCACTGAAGTCTAGGTACTCTTAGGGATGAGTATTATCAGCTCTAAAAGTATTGTTACCTAATTTTTTAGCACCTTACACTATATGTAGGTAATTCAGTGGCGTGGCGTGAAAGATGTGCTTGGGCAAGCCGGTACAGATTTGGCGTACATTTACCTTAAGAGCTGTAGAATAAAGAGCTCAAATGCCTGATATTAGGCAAGCCGGTAGGAATCGAGTTCTTTGGGCGCCACGCTACTGGTAGGTATATACCTATAGACAGAAGTCCAGACTATAAAGATTGTATGTCATACGTAAATTGTTATTCTCTTTTGCAAGGTCATGGTCATGAATCTGTAAAAGATTCACATACTAGTATCGTGACGTAATACACAATCAAATTACCTTCGTGGTGTCAAAGAATAGTCGAATGAAAGCAAAGAGCCAAATGCTATTTACTCGCAAAAAGCGTGATCAAATTGGAAAGGACATTTTTCCGCCTCCAAATGTGTCTATTCTCGAAAATAGAAGAACCTCAGTAATATTTGTATGACTGTTTAGTAAGTCACATAAATATTCACACGTGGCCTAAATATTTTTTTTTTTATTTCATGCTGTGTAACCTAATAAACATTTTACATTTTTTTACATTTTACATTTGGTTTGCGTTTGACCTTGGTCTCAACTTTAGGAAAGTACGGACATTGTAAACTTAAACAATCGAGCACGCTAATCCAGAAGATGCCTGTTTACTCTTGCCTTAAAAACATTGGTTGCAAGTTAACGTGTAAATGATAAATTTAGTAGGTACGGCTAGTAACGCGCAGCAACTGTCGCATTTTTTAAAATTGAATTGAACGATTTTAAAATATCATATTCTGAACGAAAGACAACAATATTAAGTTATTTTGAAAGTGCAGACTAGAAACTATTCGAGGCAATACTGTCAGCATACTAAGCGTGGTAAGTTAGTGTAGTATCTCTTGAATTTCAAATTTGGATGAAAAGAAATGATAAATGTTTAAGCGAGTGATGTATCTACCTACATTTTTGGTAGATCACAACATCTTTACAGTTAAGACTTGTTTTTCAATTCTTGATTAGTATCAATGATAGAAGAGAAAATGTCAATGCCGCTGCCGTATAGACTTACGCTGTCATTTAGAGTGGGCCTGTATTCCCAGGTGCCGTTAACTAATACTATAAAAGTCTAAAACCTAATGAAACAAGATAATTTTGGGATATTCCTTTTTTTACAGCGGCTGTGTAAAAGTGCTCCCTCCCCCCCTCCCCACTCACGCTGTAGAAGTTCTCGACAAAATAAGATTACGATAATTTTAGACGTAACAAAATTAAAACGATGACAGCTAATAGAACTTAAGGGATATATGATAGCTTATAATGAAAAATAACTTAGAGGTAATTTGTCCTCATATAGCAGTAATTGAAACAAAGCGTTGTACGCGCTCCGCTCGGTGCCTGCTTTCAACTAGGAAAACAAACACCGAGTGCGTATTAAGCTACTATGTAGCGCCTACAGCGGGCAGTCGTCGTCTGAGCAGAACTTGTACTGTACTCACAGGCAGCTCATCCACGATGTGCTGCAGCAGTGCTCGGAACATGGCGGCGGGCAGGCTGCCGAGCGCATGCAGCGCCGCCAGTGCCCACAGCGGGCAATCGCCGTCCGAGCAGAACTTGTACTGTACTCACAGGTAGCTCGTCCACGATGTGCTGCAGCAGTGCTCGGAACATGGTGGCGGGCAGGCTGCCGAGCGCATGCAGCGCCGCCAGTGCCCACAGCGGGCAATCGCCGTCCGAGCAGAACTTGTACTGTACTCACAGGTAGCTCGTCCACGATGTGCTGCAGCAGTGCTCGGAACATGGCGGCGGGCAGGCTGCCGAGCGCATGCAGCGCCGCCAGTGCCCACAGCGGGCAATCGCCGCCCGAGCAGAACTTGTACTGTACTCACAGGTAGCTCGTCCACGATGTGCTGCAGCAGTGCTCGGAACATGGTGGCGGGCAGGCTGCCGAGCGCATGCAGCGCCGCCAGTGCCCACAGCGGGCAATCGCCGTCCGAGCAGAACTTGTACTGTACTCACAGGTAGCTCGTCCACGATGTGCTGCAGCAGTGCTCGGAACATGGTGGCGGGCAGGCTGCCGAGCGCATGCAGCGCCGCCAGTGCCCACAGCGGGCAATCGCCGTCCGAGCAGAACTTGTACTGTACTCACAGGTAGCTCGTCCACGATGTGCTGCAGCAGTGCTCGGAACATGGTGGCGGGCAGGCTGCCGAGCGCATGCAGCGCCGCCAGTGCCCAAAGCGGGCAATCGCCGTCCGAGCAGAACTTGAACTTCTGCGAAATAAAATTTGGATACCTATAGACCTGTAAAGCCAGCTACAATTCTGCACCTTTAAAACCTATTTTTAGTCAAGTGGCCGATAATGTTTAAAGAGGTAGAATTATTATCTGTTATGAATGTATAAATTTATAGACGATTTAAAAAAATACTGTAGCAATGCGCGGTTCCAAACGATTTCTTGCCAGGCGGACGCAGGCGCCGTCGTAGTCAAGAGCTAGTGCATTATAGGCGGTTAAACTCAGGATTTTAGATCTAATTAGCATGTCGTCATCAGTCATTCACCAAGTTAGCTTTAGGCTACATCGCTAACATACTTTCATAGACATGTTACTAAAACCGCAAATATTATCGATTATTTGTACATAATATAGAAGGCTTAACTCGAGTCAGTCTAACATCTGCTTTAGACTGACACTTTATAATTTTCTTGACTAGTATTAAATTTCTCGCTAGTTAAGTATGCAGTACGTATTGATTACTATTTGAAAAGGGCGTCTATTAACATAGCCCTTAGGGGGTTTGGAAGTCGTGAGACATTGAAACAGGGCTCTTTATTATAAGTAGACAACTCTGCGTCGTAAATCAAATAATTTGATTTAAGTGTATTTATTAGATCGTTTGGATAAAAAAAAATATATTATTTTTTTTATTTTTTGAAATATATTTTTTTTTATATTTATTTTCAACATAATGGCACTGATAATGTTTTAAGAAAGCCAACGGATTGATTTACAAAAAATATTATTCAAATTATACTTAGGAATTCTTTTTAATTAATTTTATGTCAACCCTACCCGTACGTAAATTTACTGCATTAAAAAAAAACACGAAACCAAAAAGAAATGTACTGTTTTAAACCTATTTAAATGGGCAATTGCAATATCACTGCTCGACAAGTAAAAAAAAATTTAAACTTTCATTTTCAAATGCTTGTTCTTTTGCCGGTACTCGAATCCATGACCAACAAAATACACCCCCAGCGCTAGACTTACCTACATATAATATTTTATAGTTGATGTTGATATGTTGAGTTTATACATGATTTTAATAACAATACTAAGATACTAACAGATTATGTTGGTGTAAACAATATGTAATATTTACCATAACAGTATGTCAGCCCGTTCGTTCTGAAACAGAGATAACAGTTAAATTAACATACAAACTACGAAGACATACAAGTCATATAGACGCAAGTGACCACGGCCCGTTGACTTCATGTATCTTGTGCTATGTACTCAGTTCCACCAAAAATAATATGACTGTTTTCATTCTATATAATTATCTCTCAATTTTGAAAGAAATATTATGCGTAAAAAGACAGTCGGTAAACGTAAATATTTCAACTAAGATCAAAAAGAATCGAAAAAATGGTGTGTCAAGTACTATATAAATACGCTATATATAGATACATCAATAAAAAACCAAGCCTACATGTAAGTCACAATCTATTGGGGTGAGATAGGTATGCGAGCCACAAAAATCATTTAATTACATTAAAACTACGAATTAAATTAGAGAGAAACATTTGTATCACAATGAGACATCGATCACAAGATGGACTCACGCCGATGGAGTCAAAAAGCATACGACTGTTCGTTATGGAAGTCAGTTTAGACAATGATCATGCCGATATGATAATCGGCTGTTGATCATAATTTGTATGTGACGTTGCTTGCGACTACGCCTCGGTACAGTTGAGAGAGGAACAAATATATCTGAACACGACCCTATTGTCAGGAGCATAGAAGCGTGTTCAGATATTTTTGTTCCCTTATATGTGTAGAATCTACACTGTAGATGTAAATGAACTCGACTGTAAGTGCAGCGTAAGATGGCCCCAGATTTGGTGAATAAACGACCTCGTGAGAGTGGCGGGGAGTCGGTGGATGCGGTCTGCACAGAACCGCACTCTGTGGCGATCTATTGGGGGAGGCATATCTCCAGCAGTGGACGTGCGTGGCTGATAGGCGCTACACATTGCTTGAATTACCAATAAAACGAATACTGAGTGTACAAGTGTATTTTCCAGTTTTAACTTTAACCAATTAACTTGAACGGGTACTATAAAGTTCAGTATAAAAACGTGCAAGGTACAGTCAAGGAATTTAATTTCCCACCCGTTTCATTAAAATGTTGTTAAGCATTCACGATGCATTAAGGTCGAAATTTCTATTTCAGTAAGTAGTTACAGATAACCTCTTTGCGAAGTCATTTGCTCATCTAATTACGAATACGTGTCAGTTGGTGTCAGTGTCAATCGAGAAAATTTTAAAATAATTCCGAATCCAGACTCCGGAAAGTCTAATTGCAAACGTCGATAATCTAAATTTCGTTATTTGCGTTCCTTTGATTCGAATATTGAAAGAGCGAGACAGATGGACTTTCTTCGAATTTCGATTCCACGGTTGTCGTCTTTTTTTGGTAGTGCCTTGACGTTCCAAATTTCAGTTCACCATGTCAACATCGTTAATCTGTTACCTAGTTACTGACACAAAACAATGCGTGTGATATGTCAAAGTAACGTCGGACTCTAGCTAGCTCTTATGATGACAGTATGCTATACGATATTGGACCTTAGGTGGGTTGGAAATTAAATTCCTTGACTGTACATTTTAAGTTAACATCAAGTTGAGTCAAAGATCAAAGACTCCCAAGGTATTAAATTTCTATTGCTTATTTATTTCGCTGTCTAGTCTAGTATCTACTCAATTAACATAATTTTACTATAGATATTTTCATTCTATATAATTATCTCTCAATTTTGAAAGAAATATTATCCGTAAAAAGACAGTCGGTAAACGTAAATATTTCAACTAAGATCAAAAAGAATCGAAAAAATGGTGTGTCAAGTACAAATATAAATAAAGATTAGGTGAATAAATACGGTAGGTAAGTATGTATAGTTAGAATTCATCGAAGCGAAATATAAATATTTATTAGCTCATGATCCTGAACTACATGCCTGAGATCATCAGATAAGTATGTACCTAGAGACTTGTTAAGAGACTGTAGAAATAAATAGTATGTAGATATTATTTAGTGGCAACTTTTTTGTCAAAACCCTCAATTAATTTTGTCGTAAACGTAAACAAATAGCCATTTCTTCAAGTTAACTATTAACTTGAAGAAATATTTAGCTGTTTTGAGTACCTATATGTGAATGAACTACCTAGTACAGGTTGAGATTAGAAAGTTTTTACAAATTAAGACAAGTCACATGCGATCTTTTCACACGGAGGGTGGAATTTTCAGTTTCATCACGTGACTGGAACGGATGAAAGACACAAATTGACGTGAATGGTAGACCGAAGTAGTCGGGGAATAATTGCCGATGTGTTAAAACGTGTAACGCGTGTTAAGTTACGAGAATTTTCTCACGGCGTGAGACAAGTCTAGCCACTCGCTAGCTAGGTACTCAATATTTTGCGCAAAAATTAATAGATTATGGGTCAGACTTAATACATTGGAATATCAAAATACCCCATGAAAATGACACAAGGCTTTTTATATATGAACGGGGAGGATATTCATAACTTTATTAATATAACTTAGGTATTACTTTTCATAACTTTGTAAATTAAATTTAAAAAAGAAAATATATTCAAACTGTATTATCTTATTAAAGACTATTAAAACTCGTTATCAGAGAAAAGAGGATGGGGAGTCCCAAAAGTAGCTGGACACTTTAGTACTGCGGCCTAGTAAATTGCTTAGCTACTTGACTACCAGAATAGGGAATGAACATTTTGGCGTGCGTTTTCGCTGTTTGTGAAGCGTTTTATATTTTTTACGTTACATCTGGCCCTAAAGTGGCAATTACCGCCCGCTACGCCTGCGGAAAATCCCACATCATGGCCTGGGGGAGTCGTAAAATTTTATACACACCAGGGGCGGTAATAAAGAAAGCCTCAGATCGCATATTTATCGCCTTTGCCTTCGGCTTGGACGTCAAATACCTGCGATCTGAGACATTCTCTGTTTTACCGCCCTAGTAAGTTATGTACAATTTCATTCAGGAGCAGTATTTCATGCAACATAAGTTATTCTTCTAGTTTCCTTGTTTTTGTACGTGATAAAATACAAGTTTAAAAATAAAAAGGTACTTAATACCGTTATTTAAATATCACTATTATTATAGTTACACATATAACGGTATTGCATTCAAGAAAAGTAAATACCTAATAAATAAGATAAAGCGTAGGATTTTCTGACGTCAAGTTTTTGGTTCCGCACAAAACTAATTAAATTTCATTCAGTTCTCGCACGCATGAACAAGCAGTCTACCCAAATTATCACTATCTACATAAATTAAATATTTGCATAGTATCTTGAAACTAAATGTAGATCAATTACTACGATGGTGTATCTGTGTATGTCATATGGTTATCTCAAAGATTATCAAGTGCGAGTAAGTTCTGAGTTTACTGATCATAACAGTAAAGGAATTTGTTGTATACCCATTTTTTATCTTAAATTTTACCACAATATATGGCGTATCTACAAAATAAAATCTATTAAAAAAGTATATATATTTACATGGTACAATAAAAAACCGGCCAAGTGCGAGTCGGATTCGCACACGAAGGGAAACCTCGAGTATCACCGTCGAGCAAAAACACGCCAAAAAAACACGTTTCTTGTATAAGGACCCTCTATTATTTGTAACTTTATTTAATTTTTATTATATTTTGTTATAGCATCAATAGAAATACACATTGTGTGAATATACTCGTATTTATTACCATTATTTAAATCCAGCAAAAGACGCCAAAAAACACGATGCTTGTATGGGGTCCCCTTTTAATTCTTGATTTAGTTTTCTTTTGAACTTTTAGCGATAATAAAAATACACATTCTGTGAAAATTTCAAGTCTCTACCTATAACGGTTCAAAGGATACGGTCCTGTGACAGACCGACAAAAACACGTTTCTTGTATGGGCACCCGCTTTTTTTTTCATTTTATTATTTGTTGTTACAGCGGCAATAGAAATACACGTTCTGTAAAAAAAAAACAGTCTCTACCTATTACGGTTCAAAAGCTAGAGCCCTGTGACGAACAGACCGCTGTCCGGGGGTTAGAGATAGGGTTCCTTTGAGTACGGAACCCTAAAAGGGTATGTTCTTCCCGAGAGTAGTCAGGAGAATGCTGCTATTGTAAATGAGCTTCAACATACTATGACGTACCCAAGTCACCCAAGTTCACACGACGTCATCGACTTTTAAGGGAAGAACATACCTTGTTTAATAGGATTATAGATATTTAACAGCAAAAGAGCTTACCCACCTCCGGCGGTATAAGAACACTATTCATACGTCAAATAAAGTGTTTTTACAATAAATAATATTAAAATCAATAATATTAATTGTAAATAAACGGTAGTGTAAAATTTTTTTTTGAAAAACTTCAGCTTCAGCGTGTACCGTAATTGTCAGTTTTATTTAACACGCTGTAAAGTGAAAGGTATAGGGATATCGTCGACGACATTATCAGTGCCGGTATCGGTAACGCTCAAATCGCTCAATAAGAGCATTCGCTGAAAAGTAAAACAGTGGTTTTCACGCCTACTGCGAGAAAACAACAAAAACAGTTTAAAAATATTACATACATTCGCGTAGGTATAAGATTTTTTTTTAATCCTTGTTTCTATGTTTTTGTACAATCATCATTTCATAAAAAAAGTATATTGTAGTATAACATTGAAATATTGATCTAAGCATGAACTCGATTAACAATGCCATTTACATTTTATGTAACGTCCGTTTTACTTATATCTTTTTCTTTTATACGATCTAAGAAACATGGAAAGATTTAGAGACGCAACCCCTTAGCTTCTTGATATTTTTTGTCGTGTTTTAAGTACACATGACGATGGGATTATAGATACGTCACTGGAATGAGCGTTTCCTCGCTTTCTAACACTGGCACCGATTTGTCATCGCTGACACGCTCTATCCCTTTCACTCTACGGCAGTGGAGTGAAGGGGATGTCGCATCAGGCTGTGTCACCCTATATTGGTTGATAAAATAAAAATATGTAAACACTTAAGTGAGGTGACAATAGGTATATTTAGCACTGATCTGATACTATTATAAATAACGTACAAAATGACATTCTAAACAAAGAGTTGTTTTGCTTGGCTTATCTAAAGTGAGGATCCGTGTATCATTCTGGCAATACGTATACCTATTAAGGGAGGAGGGAGGCTATCCATGAATTTAGAAAAGTGAGAACACATTATTTTACACACACCTATTTGTTGAGTAAGGATCATAATATTGATAATAAATATCTAGGTCCATTGTCGATAATGTAAGTCTCTGTAAACTTCATTTATCCGAATTAAGTTTTTCCGAACACGATGACTGAAGGAAGATTTTATTCCACAGAAAATGCTTTTTAGAGAAAGATTAATCTTATAATAGATTGTCTTACAAGGGAGCAAAATTACATATTTATGGTGACGGCGTACATAAAACGCAAGAACGAAGCGAAGAGTTCTATATTAGAATCCAGAGCGTAGCGCGGGATTATAAAGTAGAATTCTGAGCGTAAACGTTAACACTTGAATCCCTCGCATTCTAGTGTTAACACCGACGATAAAAATAATTTAGCTACCGTATGACACCATACTGTTTGGACTCCAACTATGAACGAAATATGTATTCAGCAAATATACAGGATGAATTTTAAATCGTGAATCGTAACCACGTTTACCGGTAAAGCTACTTAAGACTAATACAGAGCACTAGAATTAATTACAATTAAAGACCCGCTTAATTAATTATGAACAAAACGGTGGAGGCGCTTATACCATTAATCGTAATAAAACTGAATTATTTTATGAGTAAATAGGTACTTATGTTGACAATGTCGACGATGTTGACATTATTGACAATACGTGCCAAAATTCTATCCAGCCAACTTCAATATTAGGAGGTTGGATATCTAATGTTGAAATTTTCATGACAAGTACGAAACATGAATGTAGGGTGAAAACGAGATTTTAAAAATTAGGATAAATCAAATTAAAAGTGGACAAAATAAAAACGTACTTAATTTAGGTTTAAAAGCATTGTAAATTATTGCTAACTATTGTATAGACTACAAAAAAATTATTACGATTCACGATTTAAAATTCACCCTGTATACCGCACAAAATAATAAACTGTGTGTGAACTATCTGTAAAAAAAGATAATGACCAGAAATGAAACCAGTGGCGTGGCGTCAAATACATATATTATTAGTAAAGGCGGAGCAGATTTGGATTACTTTTTCTTCAGGAGTAGTAGGCACTACGGTCATATGCTTTAAAATAGACAAGCCGGTGGGAATTGGGTTCTATGGACGCCACGACACTGGTACCTACTAATAAAGACATTGAACGGAAAAGTACCCAAATATTGTCTTTGGTTTCCGCGATTATCACTCATAGTAATAAAACAACTTAAACGGATTAAATCGCGTATATTACTACATTTTAAGTCCCGACGTTTCGTAACCCTTTTCGGCGTTCGTGGTCGCGGGTACTTAAAATGTAGTAACATACGCGATTTAATCCGTTTAAGTTGTTTTATTACTATGAGAAAAGTACCCGTTTGATTTATGTTTTTTTTCTGAATAGGATATATTATCAATTATCATCAATCATCATCAACATTCATCATATTACACATCATACTGGTGAGCACAGGCCTACTTTCAAAATTTTCAAATACATCAATCAATAGGATATATAGATATATATTTTCTCTTCTCATGCTCTTAAAATGTTAATTTAGCCTCTGTATATCGGGTCTAAAGTTCCTTATTAATCTCTAGGGATTAAAGTATTTTTTTTTAATTGACTTTGAAAACCCCTAAACAGCCAATCGGGGTGTTTGTGGTTGGAATATTGTCGCCATTTTTAGTGATTGAGTATAGACAATTTTTGGGTGTGAAAATAACCTAAAAAGACAACTGTGCAAAAATATTAAAAAATAACGATTTAATATAGTAATAATGATTAATTATTACGGATATAAATCAATTTAACTAGATTAGGGGTAACTTAATTTTATTTTGCGTGATCCAATTAGTTTTAAAATAGGTAGTTTTCACGTTTGAACCTGTTGGCTAAAAATGCCAGCATTTAAAGCCTGAGTGACTTCACTAAGTAAAAAAAAAATAAAGAACCGCGGAAAATTTTTTCTTTGCTTTTTGAATGTTCATTAATCGTATTGAGCACAATATTTCAACAATTAATGTGTATAGTGCAACTTTATACCGAAAGTACGGAACAATAAATATTGTAATTTTGTGTAATAGAACGTCGTTTTTTTCCTCGCATTTAAAGTGAAAAGTAGAGTGTTTAACGCGGGACTAAACAACCATAATGACACTCGATCTATAGTCACCCTCGCTACGCTCGGGTGGCTAAACACCTCGTGTCATTATGGCTTGTTTTAGTCCCTAGTTGAACAATCTACTATTTTATCTTGATTAAAAGTAAGCATTAGCTCATTGCCTACAATGATTTTTTTTAGTGTTGACAGTTAGTTGTGGAACCCTCGTTTTAAGTTAAAAACTTGTTGAATTAACAACAGGTCCTCTCAAAAGACGAAGGCAAAAAAAAGGGTACTGATCACTAAGTCGATTCCTTTCGTTTCCCTGTCCCCATTGTTATCGTTCAATCAATTTGGGCCCCTTGCTCAGGTGTTTGCACCATCGCAACTGCTGGGCCATCGGGAGCCACTTACTGCCTTCGGTAATCATTGCCAAACGAGATGAGACGACAGTGACGGTTTTAACGCCAATAATTGGTCGGGCTATTAAGAAACAAAGACTGCACGTTACTCTATTTCAGGAATTATCAATACCGATAGGCGCATTGTACTCGTATTGTGTCAACCCGTTTCATCTGCATGAAAAGAATTGGGATGAAACAATAGTCTATTACTTACCTAGGGCGGTACAAAATTTTTCATCACACTTGCTCGAAAATGGTGTCATTACACGTAGGTTTTGCGGGCCGTAAATGGCTTATTACGCCCTAGGGCGTAATGGTTTTCTTTTTAAATTTGAAACGCTGGTTCTGTTTCACTCTTATTTGTCATGTTCAAAGGAAACGCCAACTTACTTTTTTAACTTTTATCACTGAAATATTTATTTAAAGATAACTGTTATTGCAAATACATGTAAACACATATTTCGGTAACATTAATTAAATGTTTAAATAATGTATTTCTTTATTTTGCAAATATAAAATGCCGCTTACCGCTATGGTTTCCGAACGTGACTTGACTTCGCATTGTCTATGGACTTAAATGTCACTAATGTCACTGTCTGTTTTAATATTTTCTTGTCATACTGGGGCGATTAGTAAGGTTATATTATTAAGATTTCCTCACAAGTGTGATGAAAAACATTGTGTGTGCCACGGGCGGTAAAGGAATTACAAACTCGTGTTATTAAAGCCCTCGGTTTCACCTCGGGCTTATAACATACACTCGTTCGCAATTCCTTACTTACCGCCCTAGATACACAATGTACTATTTCATCACACTTGCTCGAAAATGGTGGGGGCGTAAATGACCTATTACGCCTTAGGGCGTAATTGATTATTTTTAAATTGGAATACGTTGGTTCTGTTTTACTCTTATTTGTCATTTACAAAGGAAACGCCAACTTACTTTTTTAACTTTTATCACTGAAATATTTATTTAAAGAGAACTGTTATCGCAAATACATACATGTAATAGTACATTACTGCAGAGGCCGGGAAGTAAGGAGTTGCCGACCGAGTACATATAGCTGGCCGAGCGAAGCGAGGCCAGATAGTTACGAGGCTGGCAACCCCATTTCCCGCTGAGGTATGTATAGTGCTTTTCTCAAATATGCAATGAAATAAATAAACTTACTATAATAACCTTACTTAATATTTTATAACACAACCCACACAAACTTTCTGTCAGAAGGTTTTCTGTTTCAGTTCACATATTTACCGCGAATATTTAGATGAAATATTTTAAATGTGTAGTCGTGTAGTTAAAATTGCAATTTAAAATTGTTTATAATGTGTTATTTGTTATGTTCATGTCAATTTGAAATAAATAAAACTGCAAAATATAGCAAACATCGTCCCAAATAAATGTGGAATGGAAATTAAAACAAAAATACATTGCCGGCCTAGGCCGATACCTGTGAGTATACGTTGTAGTATACCTTACACGACCAATTTTTGAATTATGTTAACCTGTGATAAGTTCGAATTCCTTGAATATACTATACATATATATATTATTCGTGCTTTTCCGTCCCTTGATTTGCCAATAAGATATAAAATGGGTATATAAAAGCAAGGCGATGGCTTGCAACTCGTAGCTGGATATCGGCTACCAGGACAGCTCGCATGGGCAATAATTGTCGAACGAGGTTCAGCTGGTGATGGTCGTTAGCTCGAGCTTTAGAAAAATGCACTTCTTTAATGTTCCAACGTTTTCGAAACGTACGAATGCGAGGACGCACTAATAGCACTAGCTACCACGACAAAAAATGCTTAGGTAGGTTGTCGATTAAAATAAAGTTTTTTTCTACTCCTGTACTGTTATCTGTGTTTTACTTGGTCACGAACACTAATATAAGAACATAAATAATATGAGTTCAGAGAAGTCTATACTCTATTCCCCATAACAGCACTAGTGTCGTTATAGTCACTTTACGTTATTGCTAGCAGCCAGACTTCTAAATCTAGGTTAAACTTAGGTCAAGGATTAAGCGCTCAATTTTAACTTTACGGTAAAAATGCACAACTACCAACTTAACAAACAATTAAATTCCTACGGTTTTTAAGAAAAACAAAACTTTCCGAACTAAATTCATTGATGCCAACATAAAAAAAGTATTTTTAATTTAAGTATATTTTAAATTAAAAAAAAAGTTTACCACAGACACATACTGTCAGTCAAACGTCATATTTGCCTTGTTTCCAGGTTATGATTAATTTTGTATTTTATAATTTAAAACCTAGTCGTAGAAAAAGTATTGTATGCAACGTTGTATAATTAAGTCAAAAAACGCTCATTGCGTCTCTATTTGCGATACTCGCCGCGTTCGCGGCTCGTATCGCAACTCACGCAATTCGCATTTTTTGAACCCACTTATACAACTGTTGCATAATAGTATTTTTTCTACTCCTGTACTGTTATCTCTCTTTTACTTGGTCATGAACACTAATATAAGAACATACATAATATGAGTTCAGAGAAGTCTATACTCTATTCCCCATAACAGCACTAGTGTCGTTATAGTCACTTTGCGTTATTGCTAGCAGCCACAGACTTCTAAATCTAGGTTAAACTTGGGTACGCCTCATGTTGCAGAATCTTTTTTGGTCGAATCATCATTTGGCAGAATTCATCATTTGGCATAATGCATTTTTTTCTGAAACTGTAGAATTTTCAGGACTCTTTAAGGGATTATCCTGTTAAATAGGTTAGGTTAGGTTAGGTTTGTAACATAACAATCCCGAAAAGTTTAAAGTTTCAGAATAAAATGCATTATGCCAAATGATGAATTCTGCCAAATGATGATTCGACCAAAAAAGATTATGCAACATAATAGTAACCCGTTAAACTTAGGTCAAGGATTAGCGCTCAATTTTAACTTTACGGTAAAAATGCACAACTACCAACTTAACAAACAATTAAATTCCTACGGTTTTTAAGAAAAACAAAACTTTCCGAACTAAATTCATTGATGCCAACATAAAAAAAAGTATTTTTAATTTAAGTATATTTTAAATTAAAAAAAAAGTTTACCATAGATACATACTTTCAGTCAAACGTCATATTTGCCTTGTTTCCAGGTTATGATTAATTTTGAATTTTATAATTTAAAACCTCGTCTTAGAAAAAGTATTGTATGCAACGTTGTATAATTAAGTCAAAAAACGCTCTTTGCGTCTCTATTTGCGATACTCGCCGCATTCGCGGCTCGTATCGCAACTCACGCAATTCGCATTTTTTGAACCCACTTATACAGCTGTTGCATAAAATACTATTATTTAACTTGCAATCTATGTATGTTTGTTCGGGTAGAATCTTGCAACTCAATTTTGAAGCAGATATCTTCAACCAATTGCCATATTACGCAATGCAATATTATTATGACATGGAGCTGATCTGATGATGGAGCAGGATGGTAGCCATAGAATCATCTATATGTATTAGATACATAAGATAAACTCACTGTGTTTGGGTTCGTTTGATTTGTTGTGGGGTGCAGTTTGCTATTAAAAACGTACGGTCGGCAATAAAAGCTTGTTTCAAAAAAAACATTTTTTGACAGAGACTTATTTAATGTATGTAATGCAAAACGATTGTGATGTGAAGCGATGGGATGGTGATCATTATTACAGGTTGAAGAAAAAGAGCACAACCCTTATATTTTATTGAATAAACTTCAAACTAACCGGTGGTCTATGACATTATAGTAGTGTATGTGTTTGTTACTCGTGTGATATTATTATGAAACTCCACCGTCGCCTCGTATCATAATCATAAGTCCACCCTCTTATTGTAATGCCTAATTATGTATAGTTACATATACGCACTGCTTTATCTACACACATATTATGAGCTCTCTATGATGTGTTCAAAAACCGCAAATTAAAAATGTCAAATGGCGGTAAATGAAAACTTTTTACTCGCATGTCACGCAACCGTACCTAGTTTTTTTTTTAATTTAGAGACAAACTAGAGACGGCCTCAACTACCATATCGTTCGATATCAACTAACATGCGAGATTTGTCAAAATAGTTTGCAATTGACATTTTATGTTGAATAAAACGTAATTTAGATTGATAATTAGAATTGAGGTCAAATCAAACTGCTTTGTTTTTCAGAGATGTTCGAAATTTGAATGTCATAATAACGTGGAATTGGATGTTATTATGAAAAAGTCATAACATTTGACAGATAATAAAGTGTAACTTATCATCCCTAGATATATTGACCCTTTTACGTGAAATGACCCGGGTCATATTTTGTTACTTATCTATTAAGAATTTAACTTTTCTCAAACATGGCATAAAATGTTGACATTACGTGCCTAAAAATAGGCCGCAAAGTACCTCGTTTCTGGTGCGGCTTGACACTTGGCACGTAATGGAATTTCATACTTGCCTAGGCCGGCAATGTATTTTTTTTAATTTCCATTCCACATTTATTTGGGCCACAGCATCACGACATTCAGCCATTAAAAAAACAAAAAACGATGTTTGCTATATTTTGCAGTTTTATTTATTTCAAATTGACATTAACATAACAAATAACACATTATAAACAATTTTAAATTGCAATTTTAACTACACGAATACATATTCAAAATATTTCATCTAAATATTCGCGGTAAAAATGTGAACTGAAACAGCTTCTGCATTGTCTATGGATATAATATGTCACCTTCTGACAGAAAGTTTGTGTGGTTTGTGTTATAAAATATTAAGTCAGGTTATTATAGTAAGTTTATTTATTTCATTGCATATTTGAGAAAAGCACTATACATACCTCGGCGGGAAATGGGGTTGCCACTTGCCAGCCTCGTAACTATCTGGCCTCGCTTCGCTCGGCCAGCTATATGTACTCGGCCGGCAACCCCTCACTTCCCGGCCGCTGCAGTAATGTACTATTGTATAGATTTACAGAAGAAAAAAATAGAAAGTTTCCGATATCATTTCATTGACACACAATATATTAAATTGTATAAAATTCGTATCATATTATATAAACATAATCACAAAACCCATGCCTTCTTTAATCACAAGTTGTTACTTTAATGTCTATGGAACTCGTGTGTTTGATAATATGAGACGCGAAATTGTGCTAAATTAAAGACCCAAATTATAATCATTTGCGAGATAACAACGACATTCATAACAGAAAGTACGATTTAAATCCCAAGTAGGCACCTGCCTGTAACATGAAAGGTTTAAACAACTTTTTGCGGAAATAAGCAGTTTGGAATTGACGGTTTGATATTTATTTAAACTACGTTTATGCATCAAGGTTCGACTTGTCACTACATAGTATAAAACAAAGTCGCTTTCTCTGTCCCTATGTCCGTAGTCCCTATGTATGCTTAAATCTTCAAAACTACGCAACGGATTTTGATGCGGTTTTTTTAATAGATAGAGTGATTGAAGAGGAAGGTTTAATACATGCATAATAAAATAGAGAGACACCGTGCGAAGCCGGGGCGGGTCGCTAGTAACTAGTAAAATGGCTTTTTATAAGAATATCAGTTGATAATAGCCATTACGATTACGAGTATACATCGTATAATACGATCATAATTGCGTTTCCTTTTTGGTGCGAACTTGAAAGTTTTTGGGGTTGGTTTTCAAGTGCACCCAACACCCTATTAGAATTTATAGGAAGATCGGAAAACCATTTTATAGATAAGGGGACATGCCATGCATTGTTGAATGAAGTTTAAGTATGTTAAGCCTTTTCGGTAGATCCTTAACTAGTCTACTAACTATATAAAAATATACGTACCTACCTATAGCCGGCGCACACATATTTTAGGTACATCTAATTTTGCAAATGCTTTTTGATCCTGTAAGCAGGGCTCGGAACCGGTATTTTGCAAAACCCCCGAAATAGCCCAATATTTTAAATTATTGTATGCTTTTTATGTAGAGCTCAGTGATGTATTTAAGTCATGATTTCTTATTACTAGATTGCCTGGTTAAAAAACGAAATAATAAACCAAAGAACGATAAGAACGGAAAGAATACCGGTATTTTTGTATGGAGCAAATACCGGTTTCCGAGCCCAGCCTGTAAGTATGGTGTGACGGAACGTAGCCTCGTCAACATATTAAAAAATAATTTACAGTTCATTCAGAATTTGAAACTTCAGTTGCAATCTTCAGTTACGGGTTTCAGAGCTGGAAAAATTGTAAGGATTACCAGTTCAACCAACCGAACTGAAGCTCCTAAGAAATGCAGAGTAATGGATAAAATCCTAACATTGCTCAAACAATTACGTTAGGCGTTTGGATAAACATTATATTAGGAAAAGATATGGAAGATTTGCAATCTTACCTAGTATAATTATCCATGGACGTTGGTGACGAAAGCACTCAAGGTAGGGTATATTTACAACCATGGCACTTATAAATATAACATAGGACAGTTGCAGATTATTCCAATACTTAATTAATTTTCTTCGCCACGTGAACGTAAACAAGGAATGATATCGAAACTGACCGAATGTATTTGAAGTGATGTCACAAATACAATCGCGTAAGTTATGGTTTAGGGAAAATTATCGGAATTAAGATAATGTTTTAATTTAGATTAATTATATTATATAGATTAGAAAATTAAGAGAAAATTATTGGTGAGTTTATGAAAGTGATTTGTGATAGCTAAATTAATAATATTATTTGCGGGTTCGAATGGGAAAACTTAGTTAATACAGAACTGATTGTCTATGGCAAAGATAAGTAATCGAAAGTACCCGTAGATAAGATTCCTAAGGAATAGACCTTTTGCTCTTAGACATAAGGTTGATTTTGGGCAAACCGTAAAATATTGGCGCCTTTTTATGGACCAATCACAAAGCGTCCCAATGATATGCATATGTGTGCAGTACTTTTGGACTGTTGGATTATCGAAAAATGTTGCCAATTACTGAAGGGGCAAATTGGATTGGAGAATAATTGTATGATTAGATAATAAAATAGGTAGACTATAATTAAGCTTTCTAGTAATTAGAAAAAGACATTAAAAGGATAATTTGTTTATGTGTTATTATACGCCAGGACAACAGGTATTTTAGCATAAATGGGAGATAATCGGGAACTTATGTTCCAATAATTGGGATCACTACTTACGAAACGGACGGTTATACGGACTACCCTCGGAATAAAATTCCTCAAATCAAACAAAGAAATAGGCTGTATGACTTTAGTCATAAGGGCGATATTCAGCCAAATGAGAAAGTGGCGTGATCTTGCTTCTTCCAATCAGAGGATGTCCCGGAACTATGAATGTGTGAAATTTACCCTGATGAAGAATCGTGCATAATGAGACTGAGATATCGAAGGATGGACATAAGGTTGAAAATCATGTACATACGAAAAACCGGGAGAAACGTCTATAAAACCCGATGTAACCAGTATTTCAGCGTTCAGTGTTCGTCTAGGCGCCACTGAAACCAACCAGCCCTGGAGGCTGCCATCAATAATCGTCGAAACTAGACCTTTGCGAAAGCGGTACTAACTGTACGGGCTATGTCTAGTGTTAGGAAATAACTGAACCTTTGCGAAAATCTTTCGAGATTATGTTCAGTTATTAGTCAGATTAGGGAACTCTTCAATTATTCTCATTTGCGGCTTGCCGACGCGGAAGCTATGCCCAAATCTAGTCAGATTTTAGGCACATTTTAGTCACATCTTAGTCGAGGGTTTATGACCAAATTGGGGAAGGTCTACGTCCATTATTTAGTCCAGGCTGGGCCTACGCGGAAGCTATGCCCAAATTTAGTCAGATTTTAGGCAGATTTTAGTCATAGTTTAGTCACATTTCAGTCAACAGGTCCTATGTTCGTTAAGTTAGTCCAGGCCTACCTACAAAAGGGTTATGTTTTAAATAGGGAAGATTTATGTCCATTTTCAGAAGTTCTGTCTTGCATACAAGGGGTTCTTGTCAAAAATTTAGGGGAGACCTACGTTTAATCTAGGCCGACAGTCGGTAAGAATCCTGCGATCATAGTTTGAACCATAATATGAAACTTAAATTCACGTTACAGCGGAGGGAATAGTCAATTGTCAACGGCGGGGCAGCGGGGCAGCAGGGAGGACGCCCTCGGCTTGCCCGTGCTCTACGGCGTGCACCTGGTCCTAGATTGAAGATAACAAAGACAAACGAGCAACGGCGCCACGGTGGGCTGGCTGGCGGTGAACGTGCAGACCACGGCGGCGGCGTGTTCCTGTCCTTGCAGTGGAGGGAATCGTGACTATCGGCGGCCGAGCGCGTCGGCGGCGGGCGCGTCGTCCTGTGGCAAGACCCGGTTCCTGTTCGTAGAGGTTTGAAGACATCGAGGGGTAAGTGTTTTATTTTATCACTGGTAGGGCTATCCGTGTGGGGGTTGCTTTGTTTTGGGAGGTTGTATATGAATCTGAAAGTCATAGGCCTGTTTGGTTCTAGAATTGTCTAAAGTTTACTAAAGTTAGTATCATATTAAATGCATTTTGAGTCAAAGATAGCAACAATTTCGGTTGAGACGTCAAGCGAAATTGTTAGCATATTTTTTTGATCGAGCATAGGCGAGGCTACCTAAAGGTTCTTTGTGCATGTGAATCTTTGTGTATTTCATCATTATGTTACTATTTTCCTACTGAAACCTTTTATGACATTGAACTATTGTTTGTGCAATGTGTACCGAATATGAATGTGTTTATACCATTTTACGAATTTTTCCTTACGATTGTTGTGTATGAAGGTATTTGTGCAGAACAAATTAGTGCGCGTCATATTATTTAAATTACAGTTAATTAATGCGATAATTTCCACTCGGTTTATGGGGATAGTGCGTGTCTATATATGTATGAATAGACTTAGGTCGGCTTCTACATTTTACTATGCGGTTTTACATAGTCACTCGCTAGCGATCATATGTCTTATGAACAAGGCGGATATGAGTTTCGTACACGTATGAATAGAATTAAGTCGGGTTATACGTATTACCTCACGGTATTACATAGTTGTAAGCTTGCGTTTAATTGATGCGTAAACTACTATTTGTTTATGAATAATGAGTTTATAAGTTACGTACAGGTACGGTTGGATTTAAGCCAGGTGGTACGTTATCGTATTGTGGTGTGAATGTGCGGTTTCTCATGAATTTTATAAGTGTTCATTTATCTGAACATACATATTTTCTGCAGCGTATTTGCGTGTGCAACCATACCCTCAATCTTTACTATACTGAGTTATGTATGCAACTCATTTCCTAGGAAGTTTTATTTACGAATCTTTAAGAGTACGAATTGAAACATATTCAAAACACCGAGACCTTTTGTTGGTTTCACCGAGATTTATTTATTTTAATTATTATGCATTTATGTGTTGTGAATGTGATGAGACGAATCTATTGTCGGATACTTGCATGTAATTTATTGGGTTGGTTTTGTTACTTATTGCATTTCTATGAGTGGATGCTTTTATATTTTATGATGATAATCCCGTGTTCAGGCTATTATTACCCGATGTTTATTCATGTTTACATAAACTTTACACACTCAGTCACACATACTTGCACATTAATTTAGTATAGGGTAAGTTAGCAGCTGATAGTCATAAATTTATTTATTCGTTTTATTTGTTTGTCGACCGCTTTAGCTTAGTTCGTAGTGACCCTGCCTACGAAGCAAGAGGTCCTGGGTTCGAATCCCGGTAAGGGCATTTATTTGTGTGATGAGCACGAATATTTGTTCCTGAGTCATGGATGTTTTCTATGTATTTAAGTATTTGTATCTATTAAATATATCGTCGTCTAGTATCCATAACACAAGCCTTATTGAGCTTACTATGGGGCTAGTTCGATTTGTGTAAGATTGTCCCCTAATATTTATTTATTTATTTATTTATTTATTTATTACTTATAGACAACTTCAAGCATTCTTTTGGGAACCGAGTAGGTAGTAAATTGATCTTAAAAGGGGGGAAAATGAGGTCAATTTAATAGGTGGATAGGGGGTGTATAGTTAGCAATAGATATATCATTACTATATGATATTAGGTAGGTGCCGTGGTAATCGGGGGGAGACGGTTTGTCTGCCATATTGCCGTAATGTGACAGGGGAGCGATCTCTGCCTCCGGGCTGACTGTACTTACGAGATAGGCTAGTAGTTCTGGGGATAGGTTTCAGAATTGTACTCATGCTGACATGAGTCATGCCGGCAAGGTTGCAGTTCCTTAGGGGTTACTGATAGTAGAGGTTTTTGTCAATAATATTGAACCGTAGTTTATATAGCTCATCCAAGCATAGTCACGCCGTTTGTGGACCCATGGGTAACTCAGGCTGACGTGAGTGTCTACTGTACTTCTCCCTAATGACCGTGTGACTGTGGGAAACCCTAGTGTGGTTATGTGTTCTTCACCGACGCATGCCATACAAACAAGCTTGCTTGTCCGGCTTTGCCGAGCATTATGCCGGCTGATGGAGGATTGTTGGCCTCTCCTCGGAGAGTTGAGCCCTGCCTAGCGGGAAATCCGAAATGCAGTCATACCCCTGTTGTATACTCGAGCTTAGTTCGCGATTTGTTTGACCCTTTGCTATTAGTGACCCATGGGTATCTTGTAGGGGGAGCTTAGTTCAAGGAATACCGACCAGAGTTGATTTGTAGTATTACCATTTCTTATATCGTCACGCCACATTATTATACAATCCCGGGGAGGTCAGAGTCCATATCCCCGCAAATGTTAGTGGGAGTCATGCAGGTTACGACCGGTGTCTGTTGAGTATGTGATTTTGAACTCTTTAGCGTGAGTGCTTTGGGAGCTGTATTATAATTGGCTTAGGGAGAGTTTACTCTCAATTACATAACAAGTTTGAACACTTGATACACCACTCTTATTCGTCAATAAGAACCAGCTCTGGGAGGACCCTTGGTAGCTATTCGAGTAGGGATTTAGGTACACTGGTTTAATCCTAGGTTCCCACATACCGACTTTTAAGACATTAAAGTCACACTTAATACATAGCATATTATGATTTAGGCTTTATTGACTGCTTACTTTAGATTTGTTCTTTATCATATTATGAAATAGGTTTGACTGACTGACGTCTTAGTATAGCTAGGCCAAGACACTTGACCGTTATAGGGTTATTGACATCCTGCCTTTGACAAGACTACTAGACTGAATACTATGACTAGACCCTCTACATACAGTGACTGTACTGGTAGGTTAACTGACCGGTGGATGGTTATTTTGCGACGTTTTTTACCATTCGCAAAGCCCTACCTTACAAAACGTTGGTAGTTTCATGAATTGTGAAGATTGAGCAAATTCCATAAAATAATCCATCTTTCACAATTCTTCTTGCCAGGTATTAGAGCAGAATCAGTCTATAGATAAGCCTGTATCTTAGCTTATGTTGTCCTGCATGTGGGGAGCTGGGACTGACATATGCTATAGATACAGCACCTTAGTTATAACACTACGTTATAACCTCCCTATTTGTTGTCCTCTCAGTAATATTGGCATCTGAGCCGATACAAGAATTTCCCATAACTGTTATATGCCTCCAGGCATTTTTGTGGAGGGGGCTCATCGTCTTTGGCCGGAGCTACTGGTGATAGCGGGGATAGGAGCGTCACCCTTGCCACAACCCTAATACCTTTTTTATACTATAATATCAACGACTATAATCATACAAAAGACTACTTCGATTGACAGACAATTTTGTATAGAATGACTCATGACTGCCTTCCCGCCTCTCTAGACCTTCTATATAGTCTAGAATATAGAACTCTAACATGATATCATCTCTTATTAACATTACGCCTTTCTTACATAAGATAATAAAAAGTTAACTCATCTATTTTATATCTGCCATACTTACATTTCCTTCAATCAAGTCAAATATTCCTGCGGAGTCCCTGTCTTATCGAAAAGAGTTCTGGGTTATCTACATCACAACGAAGGGTCCTACCAATACTAGAACGATCACGCCATGGCCAAAGACAAGTTTAGATTATTAATGTAGGTATAGCACATCAACCATCCAGTAATAAGTATTATAGGAATAGTTCAGTATTAACAGCCTTCAGTACCTACACTAGAGTCAGAGAAAATTACCAGTAGTTTCAGATTCTTTAGATTTTCATTCAGTACTAAATTTCAGTAGTATAGTTTCAGCTACAAAATTCATCGTCATGTAATTTCAGTAGGGCAGATTTTCTAAGGCGGACTTCTTGGGCGGGATAGAAGATGTAGAGTAGCGAGAGTTGTATTTAGGTAGTAGGGTAGGGATTTATTACAATAGGCAGTACGTCTAGCATAACTGGCCGCGACTTCGTATCTCGTGCGACAGAGCATTACCTGTCACTGTCACACTATACAGCCTGTAAATCTAATACGGGCGAATATTGAAACGGTGGTCAGCATAGGACCTAAGAAGCATATGTAGATAACTATTGCTTTAAACCACAATGAAAATATTTACCATACAAAATAATTCGGGCCGCAATGTAACGCAACACTTTCAAGTTGACAAACACGCTAGTTGACAGTTACTTTAAAAAAGCTCGTATCTCGCAATGTCATAACAAGCATGTATGCGGTACATTGCTGCTCGGTAAATTTTCAAAAATTAATTACGAGGTCACTATTAAGTGTAATTTAAAAAATCATATTAATTAGTGATAACACTACTAAACGCTATATCTGGTTTAATTGTTCGCCCGTATTAGACTTACACGCTGTATTGAGTGGAAAGAGTTAGGTAGCATTTGTCGCGCGACACAGAGTCGCGTGTCACAGTTGTGCTAGAGGTACAGGAGTGGCTCACTCCCTGATGTCGCCGCGGGGCCTTAGCCAGTACGCAGTACTATTACTTATTCTTTGGTATAGGTGCTAATATTATAACTCACCCCAGACCGTACCTAAGTGGCAAATTGCTGCCCGCTACGCGGAGATAAAATCCCGCTTATTGACCAGGGGAAGACATATTAGTACATTGTGCATCGATGGTAGTAAGAAGGGCATTACAACGAGAGGCTTTTTATGACTCGAGTTTGTAATCCCCTTACTGCCCGTGGTACTTTTCATCACATTTGCGCGGAAAGTAATAATAATACAAAAATCAAATTATTTATTGTAATTTTTTTAAATATAAATTCTTCCACAGATAATGCTAAGAACTGCGTTTAGTTTTTAAACTTGACAGGCAATACCGCCATATTGTACCGATTTTCAAAATAAAATTTTAAACGAAATTATATTCATTGCATTAAATTGCAAAAAATACATAAATAATAGTAAAATATGTCACATAAGTTTTATATACACTAAAATTGGTTTTGTAGCCAAGTTATGAAGATGTGAAATAAGCCTTGGCTGTTTTGAAACCTCCTTAGTCTGAAATGACGTACGGGTAGCTTCTATATTTTAAAACTAAACTCATAACTCCCTCGGGAGCTATATATTTTCATACAGTTTTTCCTCCCGTGGGAGTTATAGATTTTTATAACCCGGGAGGGAAATCGGCTCGAGATGGTCTAAAAGCCCGCGTGTTATAACACCATTTACGAGCAAGTGTGATGAAATAGTAAATTACACAACTAGGGTGGTAATACAAAGAAAGGCCGAGATCGCAGATGTTTGCGGCCCGAGCCGTAGGCGAGGGACGTAAATATGCGATCGAGGGCTTTTTTTATTACCTCCCGTGTTGTGTACAGCATTTTATGCCTACATTTGGCCAGAAAGCAGCTTTTTCCGTGCGCGTAGCGTGCGGAAAAAGGCACTTTATAGCCAAGTGTGGCAAATAGTACATTACACAACTAGGGTGGTATAAACAAAGAAAGGCCGAGATCACAGATGTTTGCGGCCCGAGCTGCAAGCGAGTTTTTTTCTATCCAGTAGGCTCGAGTTAGCGATTTTTAACACTATTCCAAGCATCAGTAGATCCTGAGATATCTTGCTGTGACAGACGGACAAATAGACAGACAGACAGAGTCGCACCATAAGGTTTCCTTTTTTACCATTTTGGTATGGAACCCTAAAACTAGTTTGATAAGGAACAAAAAAGAAATTGTAGCACTGAGAACAGTAGAAAAATAATTTTTGTACCATTTTAAAATCGTCTAAAACAGGAAACCATGAAGTTACTAATGAAGGGGACTCTGGATAGGGATGTTTCGTCCTACGACGCCGCGCGATTGTGCTATTGCAATTCAATAGTTGCCTAACGGTAGCGACAGCAGCCACGTGTTGCATTATGGTAAGAATAAATTTACTTTATTGCAAGTACAGTACCTATAGGTACATAACGATAGAAAGTAGTAAATGTAATGGACCTCCCGTTTTTAACCAACTTTGGATAGCAGCCTCCTTTTCAACTTCCTCTTTTTGTTTTAATTTTACTATGAAGAAATCTATGATTATTTTTCGGAAGTGTCTTCAGATTTTTTAGTCTACATATTTATTGTTTTTTATTCTTTTTACTATAATTATTTCTCCAGTACTATTTTGGAGAAGGTGCACACCTATTCAGATTTTTTAGGGGACATAAATATTGTAAATAATGTTGTGGTTGAAATCACGATGCTGATTCAGAACTTAACAATTATTGCATGTCTAAAAATATGCAAAGTTATCTCCTACCTATTGATGTTTCTATTATATGTTTAACACAATTATATGGTAGTCAGCAGGTAAGAAGTATATTTCAGCACTGTAATATTGGTGTACATCTTATAACGCTTATTGAGCCATTAAATGAGATTGAATACTTGGTAAATGCTAGGAACCATCCAAGCATCATAAGCATGTTAATTCAGAAGAACAGAGATGCGTAATACTATAAAATGCCTATGTTTTTTATAAAGTACAAAAACCCGGGCTTACAAACTGTATATGCTTATACCTATTGTGTATACTTATTGTTCGGAATGTTCGTTTTTATGGAAATTGAAGAATAATAATTTAAACTTGTTTTGCAGTTTTGGGCCTTCACGATGTTAAAGAAAGCTTTCGCTTACGTATTTATTTACCTGTAATCTTAATGTTAAAATGCTGAAAAATAAAAAGGAAACTTGCAAGTAGGTAATGATATCGCAGACGTATAGGGAACGTGCACGAACTCTAGGTGGCAGCACTAAACGACAAAAGAGACACGGGTTTACAATAAAGGAAACTATCACCCCTGTCGAATCAAGCGTGAATCAAGCTGTCAATGTCAATGACAATATCTAAGTATCAATGTCAAATATAGTAAGTCGTAGCTACACTGACGTTAATCGGCCTTCATCGCAATAAATTACGGCGTTCCCTATAACGCGCATAAATACCCATGAATGTATGTACTGATGGACATAGGATGACTTTAAATGTACATACACAACTTAGGATGACTTTAAATGTACAAATTAGTGTTAGATTATAATATACAAACTGACGAAGATGTTCACCAGGATCTTACTTTGAAGTTAGGTTCACCATCAGCTAACCTAACCGTTCCTTGTACCAGGCGCACGTCACTCCGCGATTTTGTTTCGCGCTAATAATTATTATTTCTTGCCTAGTGCATTAGGCAAGCCCAGGGCTGCGCCGACCCCCGGACATATTTAGCTAAAGTTTGCGTTTATACTTTGTTATACAAATAAGACTAATAGCGTCAAGTTTTTTTTCATTACTGGAGGATGCGAATAATTGGTAAATCTGGTTCATTCACGTTAATTTATGAATATTATTAGATTCTAGTGATTTTGTTAATTTTACAATCAGTTTTGAAAAGAAAAAGCGATATTTTGTCATTTAAAGTCCTATATTATACAATGTAGAAAGCATTGGGTTGTAATACCTTTAAGTAAATAATAATAAAACATCTTTGCTGTGCACCACGGAAAACAATACCTAACCTACTCGAAACTTGAAATACTATATTATTTCGACTATGTATAAAATCAAATGCCATTATAACGCCATAACTAGGGCTTCCAAAATTACGGAAATCTCAATAACGTAATTGGTTACGGATATTTTTTTAATTACGTAATTTTTCCCACTTTTGTAAAAATATTTATATTTTCAGGAGTATCAATGAAAACAACAAGTTAGCTTTTCGCTCCACCGATATAAAGCAAAGTGAGCTAAAGCTAAAACATAACGAAATTAATATAAAAGGTTTCTTTCTAGCAAATAAAATGATTCTACATGTATTACGTTTGGTGATTAGTTGAGCAATAATTTCTTTATCAAAATTGGTTATTATTATCTGCTTATAGTTTCTCAATAATTTTACCCTCTCTAAATTATGTTTTTACGAGTTTTATTACAGTTATTAAAATTCTAAAGATATTTGGTATAAAGTAAATAGTAAGTTGATTTAATAGTATAGAGGTATTACATATATATACGGAGCCGGAAAGGGAGGAAAGCGGCATCTTCCTTCGTTTAGCGCAGCGGCCCGCAAGTTGACACTTTCCGACCGGAGGACAGAAAAAAATGTTTGTTCGAAATACCTACATGGTTGTAATTTGTAAGAACCGGATAAAAAGAATATCACATTAGTTTTTTATAGGCTTAGGTAGGTCGCCGTTGTTTATTAATCACAAGTCACAATCACAAGTTGAAACCAACAACATTAATGCACGATTATAAAAAGTTTGGAGGAATTGTAGTTAGTGGTGTAGTGTCCCGGGTGACTCGTGATCGATCACTAAACTTCTTTTAATTTTCAATTTCAAACTTCAAACACATTTCCGTACCTGAGAAGCATAACACTGCAAGTGCCTCCATAGCCGAGAAGCACAACACTGTAAGTTTATGTATTTAACATAGCACATACAGTGTTTTGCTCTTCAGGTACACGGCCACTTACAGTGTTATGCTTCTCAGGTACGGATTTAAGGGAATCCCCAATAAGGGACTTTTATTTTTGGAAGTTTTGGAAGACGCTTTAGGCAAAATTGATCTCTATTCCTTGTATGAAAGAACGAATATTCTTCTATTTTTGTTTTACTTGTGAAGTTATCAACCCCAGCCTGACGGGGAATTTCCGAGTCCTCAACTCTATGCAACATGATTGAAGTAGCCTCAAAAGATGGGGATGCTCGATATTGTAGAAAATGTTAACGGTGCATCGTGTGGACGTGTTTTAGTAAAAAAACGTGCATTTTTGTAATGAAAAATCGGTTATAATGCTGAAAGTAAATGATAACGTAATTACGGAATTACAATTTTAAATTACGTTTTTACGAGAAGCCCAAAAACTATCCGTAGTTACGTTATTGCGTGATTACGGAACACAATCTGTAATAAGAAGTTTATTTTTGTCGACAACCCTAGCGGTGAGTGTGGCCACCAGAAAGAGCGCGCGTTAATGACTGTTATGAGTTACAGCGAGAAGGTAGGATTCGGCGCATTTTTGTGACTCGAACGTGCGTTTTGTTAGACAGTGCGAGTTTTGTACAAAGTGCTAATACTTATTCTGTGCTTGTACTCTATTTGGGTCATTCTCATTTTCCTGTACACAGTCACTACCGTGGTTGTCACTGCCGTGGCTTTAATTGCTCTTTCTAATCGTTTGACTTAACTGTCATATTATCATTCATTCTTTTTATCATATGGATGAGTGGATTCATGACAGCATTAACTTTTTTTCATCAGTTACAAATAGTAGTAAGGCCCACGGTAGTGACTGTGTGTATAAACATGAGAATGACTCATTTATATCACTGATTGAATTTTATATCTAATCCTATCTCGCCGTTGCCGACGCTCCTTCGCAAGCCGCTATATAAGGCGCTGCTCCCGCCGCCGACAACCATAACATCCCCGACTGTCAACCAATACACCACGTATCGTAAACACCACACATGTAATGAGCGGACTTCGCGCAAACAGGTCAGTGGGATCATTTTAAATTCAGCATTACTTAGATCTTCAATTTTATTGGGGTCAGTTGCGACATTTGAAAATATATCACAACACTTTTATTTTTTCAATGTTGCTAAAACTTAACTTTTTAAATAAAATATTTAAAGTTGACACTATTTTCCTGACAGACAATCTATTCAAGTGATAAAAATGTTATTTAAATTTCAGCTAATTTTTAACCGAATTCTTTAAATTGTTATATGTGTCTGTTATTGCTCTGTTCTTTGATGATTATTTCAGATTTAGATTAATAGTACATTACACAACTAGGGTGGTAATACAAAGAAAGGCTGAGATCGCAAAAGTTTGCGGCTCGAGCTGCAAGCGAGGGATGTAAATATGCGATCGAGGGCTTTCTTTATTACCTATCGTGTTGTGTACATCATTTTATGTCTACACTTGGCCAGAAAGCGCCTTTTTCCGTACGCGCACCGTGCGGAAAAAGCCACTTTATGGCCAGGTGTGGCATAAAATAAGTGATGTTATCGAAAGTTATTTTTGTTGTTTTTAAAGTAACTTTTTTAAACGCATTCCAAACGTCAGAAACAAAACGTTCATAATTTTTTCTTCGGTTCCTGGGATTAAAACTAATACGAGACAGTTTTAACGGGCAAAATCACGTATATTGTTTATTTTTCCGGTAGTGTAGTTCAATCCATCCATTAACTTCTTTCTGGCTCCCCTAGGTATAGATAGAGCAACTCATTAGTATGGTTGAATAATTAATTTTTCAATTAACAACTTTAAAATTATAAGGTGATTTTTTTTATGAAAACACCTGAAATTGTCAAGAAGAATAAAATAAATAAATATTGAGGGACAATCTTACATAAATCAACCTAGTCCCAAACTAAGCAATGCTTGTACTATGGGTACTAGACGACGATATACATACTTATATATGTAGATAAATACATACTCAAATAAATAGAAAACATTGATGACTCAGGAACAAATACTCGTGCTCATCACACAAATATTACCCTTACCAGAATTTGAACCCGGGACCTCAATCTTCGTAGGCGCGGTGGCAGTCCCACTATAACTACATTTTTAATATTTTCGATTGAATGTTTATTACACCATTTAGGAAAATCGACTTAACGGATTTCGACTATTAAGTACCTACTTCTTGGCATAGGGCAACTTAAAATAAAATTTATAGGGGTAGCTGAAAGGAAGGTTAACTCGAGTACTTCGTAATCCCATAGTAGGTACTTATATATATTTTTCTATTATTGCCAACGGAATTGCAAGCAATTAATTTATATAAACTTTATTCAATAAATCAAAAGTAAATACAAAGAACGAAGCTATGAACTTCGCTCTTTGTATTTACAGCTATTAAATGGCTTTTCCCTACTAGTTAAGAGTCACAGGATCAAACACAACTTTAATTCCATCTATCTTAATAATATCAATTATTGTCAAAACTCGAGAACGTCTCGGCTTGACCAATTTAGATATATTTTTCAAATATATCGATATTTAAAAAAAATATCTGTCTTCGTCGAATATAGTCTGGAAAAACGTAAAACACGCATTTTTGTTTTTCCCATACAAATTGTTCTTGGGTGTTAACTTAAACAATTTACTCAACAAATATTCACGTCAAATAGCATTCGAGCCCGACAAGGGCTCGAAACGGGGATTGTATGAAAAAGTTGTATTTGCTATATTTCTTGTTTACACTGATTTTACGCTTCCTCACTTATTATATAATCCTAAAATGTACGTAGGTATATATGCCCAGAATTGGCTAAAATGGCAATGAAAGGGCTATCCTTATACCTTGTGCCTCCGGGTACCGCGATAGAAACCTCTCTCAAAATGTGTAAATTGCTTTAATCTGTCGGTAGCAGACTTAAAGCCTTTGTTAACATACATATTAATTAATAAAAAATAAGTAATAATAATAACCCTTAGAAAATATTATCATCCGGCCGACGATTTATTTAGTATTATTAGTTTAGGTAGGTATTATGACAATTAAATATCACTTTTTACTAGAAAATTAAATAATTTTTTCTCAAAAAAAACAGATAAGCTTCTATTGCCGACTGTACTTTTGGGTTTGGTTCAGGAGGTCCAGGTTGTATCGTACCCTTGGTCAAATAACGTCGCATGTGACTTTACCTCCAAAGTTTTTTTATTGCTCTAAAGTCATATAAATCATACGAAGTACATGATACACACAGATCCTGAAAATTTGTCATTTTGCAGATACGACGTTATTTGACCAAGGGTACGGTATATTGCCATAGTAAGCAAAAGTTCCTATTTGTACCTATATTGTTCAGGTAGAGATGTGTAAATGTGCAATAAATAGTAGACGAAAGGACTTCGTTGTAAAACATCTTAATGTTCTAAAGTTTTTATAGGTAAATGGTCCCTTGATCATTGTGGCATAATGCTGAGGTGACAACACATTCCTTTTTATTATTACCTCACCAGTACAGCAAAGTCTTTATCCTTACTTTATGTTTCCAACTGTCAAATCAGATAAGTACTTGCCGAGTCCAAATTCAATGACCGAGTGAGCGCGAAACGCGAGCGAAGCGGGTCCGTTTCAGCTTGGGCAAAAATACTTTCGTATTTACCAGCTGTTCTCTACAGGTCGCGTTTCTCAACCGATTCTCGTTAAAAGTTGTGAGCAGGGTCGATATTTTTTTTTGTCTACTCAGTTTTGGTTTTTTTTCAAAATGGCGGAGCTCCATGGCTCTCACAGAGCCACTATATTAAATGTATAATTACATGTTTCGAGACAGATACACTAGTATAGCATTTGATTGATAAGGGATTTGAAACAACCCTTGTTATATAAATTACGTCAATGGTCTAGATAATATTTGTTTGCCCATTTTGATTGGAAAAGAAAATCTAATATTATGAATATTATGATTATTTCTCAAGGCCTCGTGCTCGTCCGAACTCTTTCTGCATATTTCATGGAAATGCTACATTTAAAATTAAGGTGAATCGAGTCGGCCGGTTTTCCATATAAACATAAAGAGGGTCATCGTTTGCTTCCACGGCATCAATCATGTTTGAAACCAAGAGTTTTTTGCTAAAAATGTATATCTTTTTGGCTTATTCCGAGTTCTCATATTGTATCACGCAGACAAAATGTATCAAGCTATAATTAAAACACATTTCAAAGATAATTGATGCCGTAGAAGCAAATAATGACCCTATTTTTCGGTTGTATGGAAAACCGAGACTCTAATCACCTTAAGGTAAAATTTACAGACGAAAACTTAGGGTCTTTACAGGTAGACTGCATTTCAGCTGCAAAGGTGCAGTTTGAATGGAGTTGTTATAACTGCATAGAAATTGCAAAACATCTGCGCAGTCTGCTTGCAGTTGCCATGCAGTTCTGATGACTGCAAATTAACTGCACGGTTGTAATGCTTCTATCTTAGAGCCGATACAGACGGACTGCATGCCAGCTGCGATTTGTATGGGAACTGCATCACAACTGCACGCCGACTGCGCAGTTGTAATGCAGTTCCCATACAAATCGCAGCTGGCATGCAGTACGTCTGTATCGGCCCTTAAGAATTTTGAAATATTTGTTGTAACATTTGTAAGAATGACATATCTGTTCATGCGTTGCATCTATGCCACATACAGAAAGAAATATACCTTATTTTTGCATTGAAGGCCGAGCCACACCGGCTGCGTACACGTCTGCGTGCGCGTGGCGTACGCGTTGTATAGTATGAATATTTTTCAAAATGGCGACTAGTCACGCTCAAAGTCAAGGAGCTGCAGCGTACAGTGCGTGCACACGCAGCCGTTGTGGCTCGGCCCTGAAACAAATCCATGGCCAAACAGAAATTCGGATTCAAGCATACCACTTAAAGTTTTAGCTTTTGGCTAAAGAACCTAAGTAAGTATTTTATCGTTTCACCAGTCTAATCAATCTTAGATAACTAATTAACAGATTATTTATGCCTGATGTCTGAATTTAGGATAAAATATTAATTTATTACAAGACATCAGTCTTGGCTATGGTTAAAAGATTTTAAAGTCAAAAATAAAAAAAGTATAAGTACCTACTTACATAAAATAAATTTTATGCCACACCTGGCCATAAAGTGGCTTTTTCCGCACGCTGCGGTGTAGACATAAAATGATTTACACAACACGGGAGGTAATGAAGAAAGCCGTCGATCGCATATTTACGTCCCTCGCTTGCAGCTCGGGCCGCAAACATCTGCGATCTCGGGTTTTCTTTGTTTTACCACCCTAGTTGTATAATGTACTATTGTCTTTGCTGCTATTTTAAAGTGACTTTAATAAAAAGTTTTCAAAACATAAATAAATATAGGCCAATTTTCTATACACTGGAAAACATCACAAAGTAATGGTCAGTGATTACGACCGTATATGCAATGGTATTGTATAAACGTATTGTTATTATGTATTTATGTTCAAAAGTTCATACAGTATGAGCCTGTGTATGTTTAACCTCATTGTCAAACATGCATAGTCATAGATATGGACATACATGAATGGAAAGTACAAGGGCAAAGAAAGTAATGTAATGTAACGTAGTAATGATGATGTCTGATTGAGGATATTTTGGAGTTTTTTTTTTAAATAAGCTATTAGAAGGCCATTCAGTATGAATTATTATAAATAAATTAATAAGAATATGAAATATCAATGAAATAGTACATTGTGCACCGAGGGTAGTAAGAAGGGGATTACTAACGAGAGTCTATTAGAAGCCCGACGCCGTAGGCAGAGGGCTTTTAATGACTCGAGTTTGTAATCTTCTTACTGCCCGTGATACACGTCACAATGTTTTTCATCACATTTGCGAGGAAAAAAAAATAAAACATAAAAATGAAATAAACTAAACGCACCCGCTAAGAGACAACTTCAACTGTCAACTTTTTCAATATAGTCTTCCACAGATAATGCTAAGAACTGCGTTTAGTTTTTAAACTTGACAGGCAATGTCGCCAGATTGTACCGATTTTCAAAATAAAATTTTAAACTAAATTAATTTAATTGCATTAAAATAATCGCAAAAACTACGGAAATAATAGTAAAATATACCATATATGTAAGTTTTATTAACACTAAAATTGGTTTTGTAGCCAAGTTTTGAAGATGTGAAATAGCCTTGGCTGATTCGAAACCTCCATAGTCTGAAATGACGTACGACTTTTAAAACTAAACTCATAACTCCCGAGGGAGTTATAGATTTTCACACAGTTTTTCCTCCCGTGGGAGTTATAGATATTTGTAACCCACGGGGGGTAAATCGGCTCGAGTTGGTCTATAAGCGCGCGTGTTATAACACCCTTTACGAGCAAGTGTGATGAAAAAACCATTATGGATGTTTTTCTTATTTAAACCACACAAACATGAAATATATTAAAATAATACATTATTCACAACTTACTAGCTGAATAAACTTAGCTTAATTTATTGGGACCTAAACTACGTGTACAGTCAAGGGCACCAATATGTATACACCACAAAGTTTAAAAAATATGTATACAGGTCTTATTACTATGGCAGTAAGGTTTATGTATACATATATTGGAACTTTGTGTGGATATTTATGTTTGCCCTTGAGTGCAGTACAGATGTCCCCCATGTCGCATCGTGTGGGCAGGGGGTTATTAATCATATACTTATTTATACGCCCAAAAGGAAAACAAAGTTCATAATAATATATGCTTAGGACCAAATGCGATATATTATTTATTGGCAATCTAAATATTGAGTAACATAAATGGATCTTGTAACCAATACCCATTCGTAGTTGTAATGTAGCTGAACAAATATACCTGATATTTATAGGTTTACATTATTCTTTATTTATAGATTTTCCTCAGTTTCTGTAGCGTAATACTAAATTATAATTAATTAATACAAATGAACAAATGCAAGAGTTTCTATAAAAAAATATTTTTTGAGTTTATCGCGCGACAAAGCGTAGCATCATAAGCCTACAGATCAGCTTCATGTCATAATAATATTGCATTGTCATCTTATTTACATATTCTTGCAAAATTTCAGCTCAATCGGAAACCGGGAAGTAATTAAAAGCTTGTAAAATATCCAAATCAATATAAATGTGGCTGTAATATTTTAAGTTCGTTCGATTTCTTCAAGGTCCCTTCATCAGATCAAGATCATACATTTTTGCAAATAACATTCATTTCTTTATCCTGATTGCAATGCAAAGTGTATCCAAAGCGCTATATATAGGTTTAAAAAAGAATCGTCGTCGGAATATTCAGTTTTATTTCAAACAGTATTATTCCAGTTGATCCTATCGTCACCAGGTCAGGGTCTGATGACGGGACCTAGGAGGAATCGAGGGAACTCTTCAAACATCATAGCCATACCTATAGAGATTTGGGTATTTTCGTACTAACTCTTGAATGTTTTTTTATAATATTCAAAATTCAATAATAGGTAAGTACTACATGTTAAGCTAATGTTAGACTAAGCCTATTTCCCGAGTTCCATACCGGTAATCCTTTGATTTAGTAACAAATAGGCCTGCGGAAATTACCTATTCCCCAAATTTATAATTCAGTTAGTGAGTTGGCATGAATCGTTACAGTGTTAAACCATGTTAAACTAAGTTTGTGGTATGGATAATACACGAAGATTAGCGTGTTCCTATTCATCTTTACATATAACGATATCGTAACAAGACTATGTTTGTGCGCGTATCACGCAACTATACTGGACTGATTTCTATAAAAATTGGTAAATAGGCAGATATGACCCCCGCATCCTCGCACGTCCCTGATGGAAACGCAGCCTAACACATAGGTCCGACATCATTCTGACATGCTCTAGGCCAGTTTTTTTTTATCTGCAATCGACTATTCCAGTCATAGTCAGATTTTTTGTATTTAGTTTTTGTGTACATATTTCGTTTTTATATTTCGAGAGGTATTCCAGTGAACACTCTCCCCATTGACTTCAAAAAGATCTATATCTCTATGTCTGTACATTAAATATATTTTTTTGAATGTGATGACTCATGAAGGTACAGTTCCGGTCAAAAATATATCACCTTTGTGTTACGAAAAAAAGAATACTGCCATATCGTCATTAGGTCATTACTTAAATAACTAAATATTTTTACTAAAAAAAACCCGACCGCGGTGCACTTTAAAAGTGCATATATCCGCAATTTTGTTTATTTTAACAAATTTCATACCCAGTGACACTCGCGCCATCAAGACGAACCTAATGATGTATCATTTATCAAAATCGGTTGTGCCGTTGAGTAGTTACGAGCGGACACAGGAACGGATACATACATACAGGTCAAACACATAACCCTCCTTTGGGCTTCGCCGCAGTCGGGTAAAAAAACACGTATCTGATACTGACTCCAGCTAAAAACGCAGTAAGTGTAATATGAAGTTCGTATGTAATTTTTGAAGTTTATCTCTACGACGTTTTTAGGTAAGAGTTTTTTCAAAGTAGTGACGATATAATTTTTTGACACCATTTTTGTCTGAAAACGAAATATTTTATACGAACAGTTATTTCTATGCGAGTATGTCATTCTAGAAGCATATTCGTAGAAGGAACTTGTACGATTGATATTTATGATGTTGTGACCAGTTGAGAGGATCTCATGTAGGTTCAAGATACATCCCTTCAGGCAAAAGTTTCAGGACAGGAACACAGGTAGGGACCGACCATTACTTTTAGTGAAAGGTACGTGTTACTATTTTTTGCTGATCGGAGCAAGAGTGGGGGACTTAAATCCTTGAAATCGTATTTAATACAAAATTATACTACACAGCAAGGTTTTTAAGATGACGATGAATAGATAATAAAAATCCGTTCAAAAATGAAGCGTTTGTTATATTTACATTGACGTGCTGCACAATCATGTGCGAAAAAATCTAAAGAGGAAATCCTAACACCAGTCACACGTCTGTACTCTTTTGTTTCTTAATTGATATTTATATGAACCGTATCTCTTATTGTATAATAAGCTAACAATATTATTTATCCACCTCCATTGCTACACCCACATATATGTATTGCATTGTCACTCGTTACACAAGTGAATTGCAATAAAATAATACTTTCATACGGCGCACGGGAAAAAATACTCGGTTTTAAAATCGTTGGTTAGTTTCGTCAACATCGTAAATTGATGACTTAAATAAAATACGCTATCATTGCATAGAAAAAATGCCTGAATTAATTGATCCATTTTTTTATTCAGTCTTTATTATTTCATCTTTCTTCTTATGTCATGGGTAAACAGCACATTCAATTGACATTCAATAGCAGTCTACAAAGCCGAATGCACTGTCAAAGCGGTCTAAAAATATGACTTTGACACCTACCAGCCCTATACCAGAACAAAGATGTCAAAGAACATTCCAGACGGTCCACATTTTGACTTTTGTGTAGACTCGGTAATAGAGGACCTTTGAAAAGCCATCCTTTTCATGAGAATTGCATTCCGTGCCAACTATATTTAGAACTGCATCGTACTGGACCAATGTCATGTTCGATCGACTGATTTTTATTATTTACAAGACTTTTCAAACTAACTCTAACCATCAGTGTTATGTTATGATATTATTTATTTAAAACAATGAGCTGTGTTGTGTATAGGTAACATAATGATGAAACGGAACATGCAAAAACATAGAATAGAATCATTTATTGTCAGAAAGTGAATAGATGTTAACAATTATTGCCGGTGTCTGTACGGCCCTATTCCTGGTCAATGTTTATAACTTTATCATGCTATTAATAAACAGATATGAGAATTGTTGCAATTTACCTACATATCACGTACCTATAAGTGTTCGTTTAACTTATGATTGTAATTCTAAGTGATATTAGAAATAATACGATTCTGGTAAAACAAACTACACTCGGCGTCAAAAAAATCGCACATCTTCAGCGATCATAAACCATAGTCCTTCCTTCCAGCGATCATAAACCATATATTATGTATGACAAGGTATGACTATGGGGTCTCATTTGAAAGGTGACGAAACCTTCTATCAGAAAATGACATTTGACAACCAACCTCGCAAGGAAAAAAGAAAATTTGCCAGGAAAAAGGAAAAATCGTTTATTTACACAAAAGTTACAAAAATGAAAAACCCAACAATAACAAAAAATAAAGCTTCAAACTAAACTTAAAACCTAGTGTTGCCTCCTCCGGTCCTCCGAAGATCTGCCATGCGATCAGTCATGGACCTCATGAGCGTCACAATACTCTCTTGAGGGATGTTGTTCACTTCTCAATGGCGGCATCATGAAGCTCATCGAGAGTTGCAGGAGCAGGATCACGCGACCGCACCCGCCTCCTCAGCTGGTCCCAAAGGTGTTCGATGGGATTCAAGTCAGGACTCCTCGCTGGCCACTCCATAACGGTGATACCAGGAGCATGCAGGTAGTCCCCAACAATCAACGCTGTAGGGCAGCGGGCGTTGTCGTGCATAAACTGGAAGCCAGGACCAATAAACTCAGCATAAGGGACCACATGTGAATCCAGGATCTCCGCTATGTAGCGTTGAGCAGTCAGGGATCCCTGGCCACTGCCAGCTCCAGTCCGGGAAACGCACACAAGTTCGGTCTTCCCGTCGACGGAAATGCCGCCCCAGAAGATGCAGGATCCACCCCCGCAGCCGACGGTTTCCACGGTGCAGGCTTCTGTGTACCGCTCCCCCTGTCTCCTGTACGCCCTCCTGCGCCTATCGTTGGTGTAAAGGCACAGCCTCGTCTCGTCAGAAAAGAGGACATTCCTCCATTGGGCGAACGTCCAATTCTCGTGACGAGTGCGAAAACCTCTTCTGGCATTCCGGTGCTGCGCATTCAATTGGGGGCCGGTAGCGGCCCTACGGGGCAACAAATTCCTCTCTCGTAGTCTTCTTCTGATTATGGAGACGCTCATCGCCGTTCTGCGAGCTGCTCGAAGCTGCTGCTGGAGCTCAACAGCGTTGGAAAAACGATTCCGCAAAGAAGTCGTCACGATGTACCGGTCGTCTGTACCGGAAGTACAGCGTCGTCTCCCGGATCCGTGCCTCCTGATGTAGCCGCCAGTCTCCTTGAACCGCTGGAATACTCGTCGCACTCGAAAACGACTGATATTCAGACGCCGAGCAACTTCAGCCTGTCGTAGTCCAGATTTCAGTAATGCAATCACTTGAACTGCTTCTTCTGGCATGGTATCCATTTCCCAAGGTTTTTTTCGTGCTGTAGCTGTTCAGGTGTGACCTCAGTGACGTCTGGATAGCAAATGACCTTTAATTTTTTTTTTTATAGCATTGCTAGACCGTAGGACACCTGGAGTGGGCCCTCCAACAGTATTGTACATTTGTGCACGGGGGAGAGAAGCTCCCACGCGTGCGGAGACCCTTAATTGACTTTTACCCCTTCTTTTATACCCGTCCGTGTGGGCGCAATTAGCGACCCGCCAAACGCGTATTTCGGAACTTTAGATTTAAAACTCAAATTTTTTGGCGATAATTGATTTTACGAAAACAAGCAATACCTCATTTTAAAGGTCAATAATTGCGCTTTTAAATGATATTTACCTTGTTAGGGTACAATCAATTATGTATGAGCTATATTCGCTCAAATAGAAATTTTCGAGATGTGCGATTTTTTTGACGCCGAGTGTATTTTACTAAGATTGCCATGAATTGCAAAATAACATTTGAGGCTACTGAATCTTTCCGAAAAATATTCGGTCAATGACACCAACCGATAAAGCATCCTTGGAGTCCTTGAGAAAACACTTCTATAACGAGATAAAATTAGATCTTTTATTACATTTGCATACTCATTTTATCTCCTTGCCCCTAGAGTACGGAAACATAAATACCGCCGTTAGAATAATAATACCTATTAAATTTGAAAGTAAGCGACAAAAGCACTAATTCAATGAAGCGAAGAATTTTATATTGATTGCTCGAACAAATACCATTACTAAAAGATGTTAACAATCTATACAAAAATTATAGCTGCTTCTATCTGACCTCCTCTCATATGACAGACCAATTAAGTACCACCTTGATAAACTGTGTCTATCAAGAACTGTGTTCTGTGTTGTGTTCTACTATCCTTGGACTGAAACACGTAAATTGCTCGATTATCCCGTTATACATAGGTCTTGTGTATATTATGGAAGTGTTAGTGTGTGTGTGTTATGGTGCCGGTATGAAGCCACAAGTAACCATATTGCCCTTTCCTCTTTTCTTGGGATCCTTCAAATTGGCACCGATAAACGATAAAATCAGCCTCTTGTGGTCTAGAGCTGAGAAATACCTGAAAGTGGCAATTCGGGATAGATCATCCTAGTGCAGTGGTTCCTAACCTTTATTATCATATCACCCACATTCTCATCGAGACTTGTATTATTACCCCTCCAAAAAAATAGCTTATAAGAAACTGCCCAAAGTAAAACGGCTTAACATACCCCTGAGAAAACTTCGTTTTACCCCTGGAGGGGTAATTAATTACCCCCAGGTTCGGAACCACTATCCTAGTGCCTACGCACAATAAGGCCAAAAACCCCTAATAGAGTTGGGAAAAGGGCGAAAGAATAAGAAAACCTCTTGAATCTCTAAAATTTATTACGGTTAGGGTAGGTTACTTTATTTGTAAGATCAGAATACGTATGCAGCTATTTACTCATTGATTATTTCCAGAGCTATGATTTATAATTCACTGAGAGGAACAGATCTGTATTATGGATAAATCGTGCCTAACCTAGATCACTCTATTTGACGCAGACTACTTAGAGTAGACAGTTCGAATGTATTAATATACAGCTTATTGTAGAGCTATTTAAGCACTTCTTGAAATCTTTGTACCTACTCAACTTAGGTACTGTTTATTTTTTTGTAAAATGACTACTAGATTGCCCAAGTTCTAATATGATATCTGACTATGGTGAAAATAGTCTTATTTTCAGAAACATTAACACGCAATGGAAATCTTATAAATTTTATGTCACACGAATGTGCACGCTACGTCCATTACTTAAATGAGAATGTATTGTAGAAAATGATTTGTGGTTACTTGGTAGACTACTCGTATTTATTACTTATTTATTTTTAACACAACGTATTCGCCTTCCTATAGACTTTCTTGTCCCTTTTGTTATGCGAAACAGTATAGAGTGTGTTTGTTGCACGAAAACATAGTTTTGTCAAATATTTTCGAGACAAGCTTTTTATTGTATACCTACTGACTGACTGAACCTTTTATTGTGTAATGCAGAATAAAAGCTCGGAAAATCTCTAAAAGTAAAGTTTATATAGTTTTCTAGATCGGACGAACGTTAAATGCATCTTATTTTGTAACAAACTTCAACACTAACTTTTTCATCAACGAGCTTTGTTACACTAAGAAATTTTACTAGTGGACCCGCTCGCGACTTTGTTCGCGAAGGTAAAATAAGTTAAATTTCTCTTTTTGTTATTGCTTAGGCGGATAAAAAGTATCCTATGTGTTAACCGGATTAATAATCTAGGTAGTTACCTGTACAACAAACTTCATGAAAATCGGCGCGTTAGTTTTTACGTGATGCGCAGAGAAACAAACAAAAATATAAACAGACAAACCGACAAAAATTTAAAAACTATTTATTTATGTTACTTTTTTGATATTTTTTTAATGTATGAACCCAGTATTTCTGCTATTTTATATATGTATAGACATAAATAGATTACGAGGCGTATATGTATCAGACGATGAGTTTCGGAACACTACTTAGCCCGCGTAAACCTATAATAACCTATCACTTAGCGAATCACATAATACACTACATTAACAGAATATCAAAGCCCAAGTCTAAAGTTATTGATTTATTAAATTATCACAAATCACATGTGAATCCTCGCGGTCATCCCTCGCAACTTGTCTATTTTGTCTAATCCCTTCAAGAACCGTAATTCGATCAAAGGTTAAATTAATGCGCTAGGACTTCGAAAGATCCGTACCCTGATATTCGAGATCGAAAAGGTGATGACTTATAAAACACAGTAAATTTGATATGATAGGATATTGTTTGCTAACTTCTAAATCTTCACCCTTCTTTCAGTAGGCATGTATGTATTATGATGTATTAATCATTAATAATTAATGTATAAAAAGTCTGTATTTTTTTAAATCTGTGCATACATGGGTTGATCGCACCTATATAGGGCGTTTCACGCCCACAGAAATATTTTAATTTATTTTTATCTAATAGGTAATATGCTTGACTTATCTGGGAGTCTAACCCGTCCAATGTGACAAAAAAAACCCTGTATTTCAATACCGTTAATAGTATAAATTATGAACGATAATATTGTCTTAAGTAACTTGAGATGTATTCTTTGAGTTAAAGATACTGTGTTACTTATGACAAATTATTCCACGTCATCTCTTTCTATTGACATCACAAATACGCAGGATGTAATGATTCCATTTTGTGAGTTCCAGGTGACGCAAGTATTCCTTTAAAACTGAATCATAATATCTTATGTTATGTACAATATTTAAGGTACTTATTTAACTTACCCTTCATGTCGCATAGCCGTGGGACACCCTGTATAGTAAGTTAGGTATCGTGCTGGATTTAATCTAACACGTTGTTTTTAGAAAATCTACGTAAGCTTTTCTTAGTGTTTAATGAATAAAGAAATTAGTGCAGAATTTCTTACGGATAATAAAAATCAAATATCCGGCGGCACGTAGCAAGGTATTGAGACGTCAACGGCAGGTAACGAGCTTTTAACTTTTGAGACATGTGTTGAACATATTATTATACTGTGTACCCGACTCAGCAAAACAATCTATTTAAGTCATAATTTTAACTTGCTTAGTGCAGTCTGTAGGCACTTAAACTTTTAACTGACCGTGACACATCAACTACATAATGTAGCTATTGAAAAATACAAGGTGAATTTTAAATGGTGAATCATCATCATCATCATTTCAGCCATAGGACGTCCACTGCTGGACATAGGCCTCCTCCATAGATTTCCAATTAGTTCGGTTGGAAGCAACCTCCATCCACCGTGAGCCAGCAGATTATCTGTCCATCTTGTTGGTGGTGAATAGTAACCATGTTTTCCGATATTCAATAAAAAGCCAATAAAATATATAATTTCAGCAAAAAACGTTTAGTATCAAATGATGCTGATAGATGGCGCTGATCTTCTGGGCCCATTTCACGTTAATTCTGGTTTTTTGAGACTTCTCATGTCATTTCGCTCAGACCAAATGGATCAAGCTATAAAATAATAGTATTTTACGCAACAGTTGTATAAGTAGGGTCAAAATATGCGAATGGCGTCTCTATTTGCGATACGAGCCGCCGCTGCGGCGAGTATCGCAAATAGAAACGCCATGAGCGTTTTTTGACTTAATTATACAACGGAAGCGGGCGCGAGGGCGTGGTTGTTAGCTAACTTCACAGCGATCTTTCACTCAGACCGAGCTAGGCGCTGTAATTCATAAAGTTTTTGAGGTGTTTTGGTGTGGCAGGAGATTGAGGTAAAAACCGAGGGACAAAATATAATGCACTTTTCTTATAATAAATTTCGTATTTAAGCCAAAATTAGACAAACACATTCAAACTATACATATCATACATTACTATTTTGGTGTAGATATTACGTACAAACTCAACATAAAGTTATGATGCAAACTTTAAACTTTCGTTTCGCTCGAGGGACATGTCAGGAGACTGAGAATTTGGCACTTTAGAATACATTTTTTGAAAGATATATATTTATGAGAGAGCTAATTTTGAGTGTCATCCTAGAAACCATTTAGTATTACAGTTTTAATCCCAAATCAACATAATTTACCTACAAAAACTTTACAAAGTAAGGTGCGCCGCAGAAAATTCCCTTGGGAGTAGAACCACCCTGGCATCAAAGAATTCACTTCGGAAAGTTTTGTTTTTCTTAAAAACCGCAGGAATTTATTTGTCTGTTAAGTTGGTAGTTGTTCATTAGGGTTCCGTACCAAAATGGTAAAAAAGGAACCCTTATGGTGCGACTCTGTCTGTCTGTCCGTCTGTCACAGTAAGATATCTCAGGATCTACTGATGCTATCGACTTGAAATTTGGAATAGTGTCAAAAACCGCTAACTCGAGCCTATGGAACAGAAAAAAAATCCTATACCTTTTTTACTTTTTTTTTAAAGGGGACCGAAATGGGATGTCCAAAATCAAAAGTTGAGCTAATATATCGAGTGGGATATCAAATGAAAGGGCTTAATATGAAGATTTCAAAACCGTTTTTATTTTTTTTTATTAAACGTGTAGTTTTTGATTGAAGACCAAAAACGTTTAAAAAAATACCATTCCCCCCCTATTATCTCCGAAGTTACTGAACAGAAAAATCTGTAATAATTACCGATTATTAATATTATCCTAAATATTACAGGAAAAATAAAACGGTTTTCCTAACTTGCAGCGTTTTTTAGAAATTCGCAAAAATCGTAAGACAACCTTATTTGCTCCTACTAAACTAACCGCGGCATATGTCGATGTATGGGGACAACAGTTTTACAAGAGCAAAGTTAAGTTTGTCCCACCATATAGTTTTTCTTGAAATATTCACGTATCTACTGACGAGTTTGTACGGAACCCTCGGTGCGCGAGTCCGACTCGCACTTGACCGGTTTTTTTATTGTAAAGTTAGTATTGAACGCGTAATCCTTGACCTAAGTTTAACCTAGATTTAGAAGTCTGTGGCTGCTAGCAGTATCTTTTTGCGACTCTAAAGACACAAGTGCTTTTATGGGGAATAGAGTATAGACTTCTCTGAACTCATATTATGTATGTTCTTATATTAGTGTTCGTGACCTAGTAAAAGACAGATAAAAGTACAGGAGTAGAAAAAACTTATTTATACTTATGCCGTGGAAGCAAATAACGACCCTCTTTATGTTTGTACGGAAAACTGACCGACTCGAACCATCCCTTAAGATAACCTAGCCTAGCTGTCGATAAGAACCTAGCAATAAGCGAAATTCAAAATTTTAAAATAACCGACTTCAAACGAACTTTTTCTACAACAAATGCACGAGTTACTATAAAAATACACCCAAATCAGTAGCGTGGCCTATCAGTAGTGTGGCGTCCATAGAACTCGATTCCTACCCGCTTGTATTTGAGCACCTTATTCTCCTCTTAAGGAATATGTACGCCAAATCTTAATCGGCTTGCCCAAGGATATCTTTTACGCCACGCCACTGGCGCCTATAATATTTGAAGACTTCCCTCGATTTCTCCAATATCTCATCATCAGATTCCAATTTTAAGCTTACCTACATGCTCATAATTACTATTAATACCGGGATATTTACCGTGTATGTCGGTACATTCTTTTTTTTTTGGTTGGTCTGTGTCCTTTGGTCAATGTTGGCCACTTTGGGAAATCGAAAGTTGTGCAGTACATGGTAAATATTCCGGTATTAATAGTAGTTATTATCAGATTCCGACTTGGTTACGATGGAACTAGAAAGTGTATCCTTTCAAACAAAAAAAGACTAAATCGATCCAGTCTTTGAGGGATATTTACCATGTTTGTTTGTACGTTAAAACAAGCATACATGGTAAATATCCAGGTATTATAGTGATTTGTTAGATGAGGTTCCCAAACGCTTGTTTTCCTTGCTGAAATTTTTCTTTTCGCATTTTTTCCCGAAAGCGATTATCACCATTCACTTTTTTCCTCTGCAGCTTATTTTCACAGTCGCGTTGTTTCCGTTTCTCATATTTTTTCGCCTAAATTTTAACCTGCAATTAATTTCTACATTCGTATTTTTTCTTTGTTGTGTTTTTTCTGTGTCTCCTTTTTTCCCGCGGCCGGTTTTTATGCGGCCAGGTATGATTACTGATTTGTAAATGCAAATGTAAAAAGATGAAAATAACTTTCAGGTCTACATATTATGCTATTTGCAGTCAGGGGACCTGATCTATTTATTAGGCTGCGGCTTCACTATGGCAGGCAGAGACGAGCGGAGCGGAGAAGTGTCGTATAGCGATCGACCAATCACATTAGTTTTCGCTGTTTCCATTGAAGCGAAGTGGAGACGAGATGTGGATTTCAACTGATGTGATTGGTCGATTCCTACTCTCCGCTCCGCTCGTCTCCGCCTCAGTGGAGTCACAGATTTAGGGTTCCGGAGCCAAAATTACTAAATAATTTTACACCCAGAATAATTAATATTTGCTTTAGGGAAATATTGCGAGCAAAAAATATGCTACTAAGTAATAAACCGAATGTGAAAAAATGCGTTTGTGAACAAATGCGATTAAAAAAACTCGCTACTAAGAAATAGTAAGACAGGGTAATTAGAGAAATGGGAAATTACGAGACTAGGAATAACCGCGAAAAGAAAATTTGCCGCAAGGAAAACAAGCGTTTGGGAACCTCATCTAACAAATCAATCAATCCAGTCTTTGAGTAATCGAAGAAAAAATCTGACGAACTGAGAATGTCCTCCTTTTTTGAAGTCTGTTAAATATCACATTAGAAGTTCCCTGAATAAATAGGTTTGATTTACGTTTATTAAGTAAGCAAATAAATGCTAAGAATAAGTAGAAAGCAGATCGCAATAAGATTGTAAAAATATTAGTTCAAGTTTTCCCCAGATAGAATTTTCCATCGGCAAGATAAGCAAAGTACGCCAAGTTACATATACTTACTTAATGTTTTCAGTTTTCTTATAGAAAATAGGTGAAGAGAAAATAGAATTAGTATTTTGGCATTTATTCTAATTTTAATCAAAAGCCTTCGCAAGACCGTTACATCATATATCTATAGGTACATATAATACAGTTTCGAATAAATTTGGTATACAGATAGATTATGATCCCGGTTAACACATAGGTTAAGCCAAAGCAAAAAAGAGACATTTAACTTTCACCTTTGCGAAGGGAGTTGCGAGCGAGTCCACTAATAATCAGTAATAATTAACGAGGTTAAATATAATGCCCACCAAAAAATACTTTGATACCCTGAGATCTCTTACCAAAAAAATATACTGAACACCAAATAACTAAATATTTTTACTAAAAAAAAGCCCGACCGCGGTGCACTTTAAAAGTGCATAAAATCCGCCATTTTGTTTATTTTAACAAACTTCATACCCAGTGACACTCGCGCCATCAAGACGAATCTAATGATGTATCATTTATCAAAATTGGTTGTGCCGTTGAGTAGTTATGAGCGGACACAGGAACGGACATACATACATACATACAGGTTAAACACATAACCCTCCTTTGGGCTTCGCCGCAGTCGGGTAAAAAATAATTCTACCATTGCAATAGCACTAGCTGTTTTAGTAACGACTACACATTAAATTGTATTCAAAGACCAAATTTAGTAAATATTCACCAAATCTTAGCGAGCATAGGTATTAATAAGCTATTTCTACCTAAATAAACCACTATGGTTGCCACTAGGGATGTAACGATACCGATATAATCGGTAGACCGATATGTATATCGGCATCGCCGATTATGTACAGCCGATATTTGACGAGCGCGAAAAAAATTTGCTGTCTGAAAAAAAGTCTGAAAAAGTAATTTTAATTACTGACTTAATTTATGTTTGTGTAATGATAATTACTAATAAAGTATAATGATGCCAAAGGACCATGGGCAAATTTGTATGGGCAGTGTCCCCAAGACCAACAGAAATGAGACTTGTGTCAGTTAATAGACCTTGGCAACACGATGATTTTTAGGGTTCCGTACCAAAATGGTAAAAAAGGAACCCTTATGGTGCAACTCTGTCTGTCTGTCCGTCTGTCTGTCACAGCCAGATATCTCAGGAACTACTGCTGCTATCGATATGAAATTTGGAATAGTTTTAAAAGTCGCTAACCCGACCCTATTTGACATTTAAAAAATCTTGTAGGTACCTATTTTTTGATTGATGAACAAAAACGTTCAAAAAAATACCATTCCCCCATTTGGCGTTATACTATATCTGGTGATCCGTTAAACATAAGCCATAATTAACAAGAAGGTACTTTGGCAGGAATAAAAAGTATACAAAGTTAAGTAAAAAAGCAACTGGTACCTACAAATTTCATGACGAATTCGACTTATTGAGTTGTGAAAAATTGAAAACGTAGTATTTATTACAGCTTTAAATATTGTTTTCATTAATATTGTATTGTATTGTTCACTTCCCATTTATAAAGGTCATAAATTAATGCTAATGTGAAATTGAGCTTATTTTATATGTTGAGTTAGTCCGCTGTTTGGAGATTTTAGGAGATAAAAAATAAAATGTAGCGTAATCCCCTGTTTTCATTTTAGAAATGGAAGTGGGACACATTTTATTTCCTACATACCTACGTACTCGTACATCCGTGAAAAATGTAACGGTTCTTTCATTACAGATTAAGTAATACATATCAATGAGCATTCTTTTTTACTCTCTTTTAGGTCGACTTTGTAATAATGCTTACCTACTGCATTAACTTTGAACCTGTTTTGTTCTTGTCATATAATTACAGTAAGCACCTAAAGACTAAACCAAATTATGGAAGAAAAACGAAAATCCGGATTGCAAAAACGACGAAACGATTGCAAAACGCGAACTTATAGTTCCGAAAAAATTAAACTCACACTGTTGGCAAAATAAACCTAAATTAGGAAAATTCACGAAGACGTTTTGTTAGAAAACATAATTCAATTGTTAAACTCAAAATTACACGTTCTTAACAATCTGAATCCCTTCTAAAACATGAAACCCGAAATAAGTCACTTGGCTAACTTGTAACTGGCCTGTAACTTATAAGTCGGGGTACAAGCTTCCCGTAAGTAACAAATAAGTAATTACTAGGTACCGTAAATAGGGTCCGCATAAAACGGTCACCAAGTTAAATTGGCCGGAGACGAGGCCACTCGTAAGGCATAATTGGGTCCCGACAGTCGGGACGAAAAACATCCATTTGTTTCTTTTTCATTTTTCATAGAATCATGATCAATAACGTTATATTGTGACTAGCTGTTGCCCGCGACTTCGTCCGCGTAAAATTCGAATACCCATGTGGGTGGTTAAAGGTGCATATACCTATTTTACCGCAGGCTAATAGTAGTGCCGCTTTCTACATTACCAAAACCACGTAAAACTGGCCGTGCGCGAAGCAGTAACTACTCCCTAAGAAAAAACCCCTTTTGTTCCACTGGGGATGAGTTTCTAGTAAATAGGATTTTTATGTAACATTATACCTCTAACTGTATGAACCATTCTCTATACAAACTTTAATACCTTTAAAATATTAATTTCCAATAAACACTTTTTTATTCTTTTTACGTGGTATATAAATAATGTACTCAGCATATTTCAAGTTTCAAGGTTTAGTAGTTAATGACTCTGTCCAAATTCAAATTTTTCACCCCCATTTAACTCCATTTAAATGAGTATGAATTTCGAAAACCGGCAAAGTTACTTTTCTTGACATATAATGAAGGGTTTACATATCAAGTCACAGATCTCCTACTTTAAAAATCATGTCCCAAGTATACAAATTTCAACTCCGACTTTAGTCCCTTAAGGAATGAATTTTGAAAAACTATGGAATCACTTCTTTAAAAATAAACAGTCTATACATAAAGTTTCAAACCTTCCCATGCAAATATTCAACCCTTTTAAACCCCTCAAGGGAAATAAGATCCTCTGCACATGTACATTTTCTAGATCTTTATGTTTTCGTTCTGTCTTTCAAACTTTCAACCTCTATTTAATTCGGAATTCGGAAAACGGTAATAATGGCTTTTCTTGGCTCATTATGAAAAGTCTATCTTAGATCTCCTAATGTAAAAATCATATATTCCCGATACAAACTCTCAAACCCTATTTAAGCTTTTCGGGGATGAATTTCAAAAGACGGGTATTTTCACTCTTCTTTAAAACAATGAAGAATTTAAACATGAAGTTTCATACCTCTTATTTAAAAAGATCGTAGAGTCCAGATACCAACTTTCAACCCCCATTTAAACCCCTTAGAGAATGAATTTCAAAATAGGTACGGTGAAATTACTTTTCATTGATTTAAATGAAGAAAAACATGAAGTTTCAAATCTCTTACTTAAAAAGATCGTAGAGTCCCGGTACCAACTTTCAACCCCCATTTAAATCCCTTAGAGAATGAATTTCAAAATACGGTGAAATTACGCTTCATTGATTTAAATGAAGAATCTAAACATGAAGTTTCAAACCTCTTACTTAAAAAGATCGCAGAGTCCCGATACCAACTTTCAACCCCCATTGAAACCCCTTGGAGGATGAATTTCGGAAAACGGTGAAAACACTTTTCTTTTATTCTTATGAAGAGTCTAAACATGATCTTTCAAACCACTTACTTTAAAAATCGCAGACTCTCCATACAAACTTTTAACCCCCATTTAAACCCCTTGGAGGATGAATTTCAAAACACGGTGAAACTACTTTTCTCTTATTCTAATGAAGAGTCTAAACATGATCTTTCAAACCACTTATTTTAAAAATCGCAGACTCTCCATACAAACTTTCAAACCCCATTTTAACTCCTCAAGGGATGAATTTCGAAAAACGGTGAAACTACTTTTCTTTCATTCTAATGAAGAATGTAAGCATGAAGTTTCAAACCTCTTACTTTAAAAATCGCAGACGCTCCATACAAACTTTCAACCCCCATTTTAACCCCTCAGGGAACGAATTTCAAAAAACGGTTAAATCACTTTTCTTTTATTTTAATGAAGAATCTAAACACGAAGTTTCAAACCTCTGACTTAAAAAATCGTAGTCTCTCCATACAAATTTTTAACCCCTATTTGAACCCTTTAGGGGATGAATTTCGAAAAATCCGTTCTTATCTCTCACCTACGTCATATGACCATTCTACTGTGAAAGGTTCAAGTTCTTCACTTCAGTAGTTTCGGCTGTACGTTGATGAGTCAGTCAGGACTTTGCCTTTTATATATATAGATTGGCGTAACTAGAGCAGTTAAACGTTTGGGACGACAACTTGGCAGAGAAACCCTTGGCAGGAAAAAATGTAAATGTTACTAAACTGGTCAAACGGTCGACTAATCTACTTGATTTTTTACGTAACGATCGGTATTCTAAAACTATTGATAATCAATCAAAGGGTTTCCACTGCTAGACATACCTAGGCCGCTTCCAAGGAATGTGACTATGACAGGTCCTGTGTCACCTGCATGCAACGGGTGATTATAATCTATAGGTACATAAAATACTACTTTAAATCTACATGAGAGTTCCTGAGATTGACTCTGTACTTCTATTGAAGTTTCTATTTTTACTGTTGTAGCTGTTGGTTCTTCTGAATAAAATAAATAAATAATTATAATAAAATCGTAACAAAACGATGTTTGTGTATGCATCACTCAAAAACGACCAGGCCTAAAAACATTAAAAGTGGAAAAACTACCGGTTAACTGGAAGAGATCCCTTTGTACATATACCTTTATTTTGCAACCATGTACTGTACTTTGTCTTATTTTGTGCAATAAAGTGTTTACATAGTACATACATACATAATATAGGTACAAAACTGGAAGAATAATGTCTGTATAAGCTCTTATTCAGCTTGTCTCGTTACTCGGGATTGCCATCTCTGCAAAAATGTATTTGCGGATGACTGAATTAAAATAACTACTGGGCAATGGGAAAAGGGTGATTCCATCATCGCGAATGAATTTAGACGCATTTTTATTTTTTTTTGTTAACTGTACATTCTAAACTATTCTTTTCCGTTTGTAAAAGAATTTAAATTATAATGTAAGTAGTATAATATCATCATAGCAGAAGAACAAAATAATCAGCTAATTGTAAGACATTTAAAACGGCAAATATTTAATTGAGCTTCTAAAATTCTAAATGAGCGGGGCTTCTATTGGCTTCTTGCTGGCGGATTGTAGCTGCTTCGAAAAAAATCGAAAGTAATAGTAGATTACACAACTAGAGTGGTAAAACAAAGAAAGGCCGAGATCGCAGATGTTTACGACCCGAGTCGCAGGCGAGGGACGTAAATATGCGATCGAGGGCTTTCTTTATCACCTCCCATGTTGTGTACATCATTTTATGTCTACACTTGGCCAGAAAGCGGCTTTTTCCGAACGCGTAGCGTGCGGAAATGGTCACTTTGTGGCCAGGTGTGGCATAAAAGTTATTTTTATCACTTCATTAGGTGCCTCAAAGTGTAATTTTTAGATTTAAACATTTGAATTTGCGTAGCTCTAAACAGAATAAGATATCGCTCGGTTTGATTTATTCTATATCTCACAAAAAAAGCTCAATCAGTATAAAAGATGCTCATTTATAATTTTTTGCTTACCGTTTCTACAAAACTAAAATGCTCAATAAATTATCGTTTAAATACATGCCATTTAAAACTACTTTTTCCCTTAATTTAATTTCAAAGAGTAAACATTCATTTACCTACATGTTTCCATTCAGTTACCAAAAATTGACAAAAACAAAAATTATTAATCATTTATGCCTTGATCACACGTAGGTAGGTACCGAGTACAGTGGCGAGACAGTGCTCTGGGCTGAGTGCTCGGTTCGTGAGAACGGTGTGCTAGGCCCAGTAGGTACGGGAAGAAACGTACTGAGCCGAGCACTGTCTCGCCATCGCCATTGTACTCGTTACGTGTACAAAGCCTTAAGGCCTTGTTACACGAACCGAGCACTCGGCCAAGGGCACTGTCTCGCCAGTCGCCAACTGCCACTGTACTCGGTACGTGTGAGCAAGACATTAAGTAGGTATTTAGGTAAGTAAGCGATCGTGAGTGCAGCATGGACCGATATTAAGGTGGTTCGAGTAAAATATTGTTTTGCTACCACGGCAACAAATATGTTTGAAATGTGTTTTATTCTACAGCTTAATACATTTTACTTGCGCGAAATGACATGAGAACTATCAAAAAGTCAAAAATATATTATTTTAGCAACGTTTAGTTTCAAATTATGCCAACAGATATCTAGATCTTATTTTTGTGGCGCCACTAATAAAAGTAACAAATACAGCGATAAGTCATGTGCCAGTTCAAAAACTATTGATGAGACTCGTCTCTAGCGGAATCGCCCAATACGCGTTAAAATATTCATACACACCGCCAGTTGTTATATATAAATCCAATGTTTACGATATCTCTGCGTGGGCATGAATGTTCATTTATATTGTCAAAGGCTATCAAGTACAGAGTTTTTCAAAATCGTAATAAATCAAAATAAATATACCCAGACCCGTCTTTCCCGGTGGGCTCTTTGGGCAAGTGCCTAGGGCCCCGCGATCGATAGGGGTAGGGATCTAACAAAATAGTGTTCTGTCAAAGTCATAGGGGCCCCATTATGCTAATATGCCCAGGGCCTCCAATAGGTTAAAGACAGCCCTGAATATACCTACAGGGTGTCGCTAATATTCTACCAACGTGAATACTTAGAGCAACACGGAAAGGAGGCGACATAACATGACGCGCTTGTCCGGTAAGTACACAAATTTCTGCCATATTTGGCGAGGGGGCAAAGAGGAAACGCACACTTACTTACACACGCATACATGAAAAATCATCTCTCACTACGAAACTAACACTTAACAAATAGAACAACACATTGACCAATTCACATTCACAAAGATACATTTTACATTGAAATAGTGTAATGACGTGACGCACAACATTGATAAGTTTAGCAGAACACGATGGCAACGCGAGATTGCTTGCTTGTCAACTAGTAAACAAACTTCAAATAGTGCCAATTAGATTTTTGTAATTTTTATGTTTTAAAGGAAGTTAATAATGATAATGTGAATCTAAATACCTTAGATGTAAAAGGTTAAAAAATCTCTCTGTACGTTTGACGTGTTAGAACTCCTTTTACTGCGAAATACGGAGCAATTCGGCATATTCAGGGAGTTACTAGATTCAGTCTGACGACGAATCCAATTACAATTAGTTTTATAGAACGAATATGATCACTGGCGCAAATTGCTTGGCAGAGGGGAAATACTAAAGCAAGTCCACTCCCCACTAAATCCGCGTTGCTCTAAGCGTGAATACGAAACGGGCTGATAAATCAAATTTATTACGATTAATATAATTTTTAATCCGTAATTTGCGTCTTAAATTTCTCTACAAACATTTACATTTTTGGTTGAACGCCAAGTTAATAAAATAATAGGTACTTAACTATAGTGTAAGCTCCTTTTATAACAAAATATTACAGTGGTTAGTTAATGTTGTTCCGTTATAACTAAATAGGATATTATTATGTCAGGTATGCTAGGTTATGTTGTAACATTTTCACCATACTCGCTCGAAATCTTGGCTTTAGTGACATCGTGTATACTCACTTATTTCAATTTGCGATGTTGAGATATTTTACGGTTAATTCATAACATTAAATAAGTAGTTAGTTCAGTCTAATCAGGCCTCAAGATTGTTTGATCGGGGCTGACGTGGCTTACGCCTTCTCAATTCTTGCAGTTCTTTAATATTCCGGTATCAGCCATTGTCAGAGGTTTTAGCAAACAAGCAATATTGATGTCTTGCGAGATCGAAGTGCTTATTGTGACTTGGAAAATGTTTTGAAAGTCTAACGTTACTGCATTACACGGTAAGCACAACAAGTCTGGAATTTAAGAATCTAAATCGAATTTAGAAATGGAGATTCTCTTATAAGCAACATCCACATAAGGAAATATGTATATGTTAACACTTTATTGCACAAAATAAGACAAAGTACAGTACAACTGGTTGCAAAATAAAGGTATATGTACAAAGGTGAACAAGACTTATCCCTTTAAGGGATCTCTTCCAGATCCCTACCTATCTGACTCTGGTCGTAACGAAGGTAGTGCGTGGAAACCGGCTCAAATGGGATTAGATATTTAACGCACACCTTTGAATTTCTTCGCAGCTGTATGCAGGTTCCCTCACGATATTTTACGTTCACCGGAAAGCTAATGGTAAATATCAAATTATTTTTGGATTCGAACCCGCGACCTCCGCTTGAAAGAAGCGTGTTCAAACCACTCGGCTACCATAGCTTACAGTGTTAAAGATTCACACTAGCAGGGACAGGGGATGTAGTTGACCACACAATATCAGTATCGTTATGCGTAGGTGTGGAAACGCAATGGGGATGAACCGAGGACCTTAAAATAAATAGCCGGACTTTATCGAGGCTTAGCGAGGCTACTTACCCTCGCTAACAAATAACTGAAGCACCTCTGCTTTAACGCTGGTTGGTCAGGTCAATGTGTGCGTGCTGCTCGTAGTAGGAAAAGTGTTGATGTGTACCTGCGGCTCGTAAGTACAAAGTGACCGGCCCACTAGAAGTGCTTCAGTTATCTGTGAGCGAGGCTACGTCCAGCTATTTATTTTAAAGTCCTTGGGATGAACAATACAATAAAAGTTTCTGTGAAAAAAAAAATTTGAGACAACATTTAAGTGCCGACTGTACTCCATTTTGTATAATCGCAAACTGCATGTCAAAACTAATGAAATGAGCCCAAACACGAGTATCTTTAAAAATATATATTATGTAATTTAGATGATCCTATGGCTAACATCCGATCATCTTCATGTCACAATAATAATTGTCATCTCATCTGATTTACATATCTTTGCAAAATTTCAGCTCAATCGAAGACCGGGAAGCGAGTCAAATTTTACTTGCAAGATTTAATTACAGACACACAGACACCGGGCGGGAAAGGTGAAATTAAATAAAAGCTTTTAATAAAATAATACTATTTTGCGTCGACGAGGCTGAGAAATAATTAAAGGTCACCTGGACGAAACCGACTGCTTATACCTCGTTTCGTCTTTTATTAGAATCTTAACGGTAATTTTTGCCCACGTTTCTTCGTTTCTTTCGGATATAAGAGGGTAATATTATACTATGTACTACGTTCATTTATTTAATTACCTTATTACGTTTTAGAAACAGCACGATTCATTTTCCGGTTTCAAGATGGTTTTCTTGAATGAGCCAAGATATAGTACCCCATTTGTAGTAAGGATATACCGCCTATTTTCTAAGTGTGCACTGTCACAGGATTAAGTAATAATAATAGTAAGTACTACGTACTGAAGTCTCTCTTCTTACAAAACTGTCGTTCAGGTCCCACCACCGGACGGAACGCACCGGATCCGACCGTCTGTCTCTCTCTAATAATAACGCATAATGCGTGCTCTTTCTGGTCGCTGGCTAAGAGCCTCTCGCGCGGCGAAATCGCGTAGTCAGCCACTCCTGTTACTGTTAATAAAAATGGTAAAAGCAGTATCAATCAATTTTCGATGCCTAATCTTTGTTTGTTTATTAACGAAGGAATGCAATGTTATTTCCTAGCCGAATGTTCAAAACGACTGCGTTATTAAATACTAGTGGACCGGGCATTTCTCCAGAAATATGTCTGCGGTCACCTCATTCATCCGGCCCTTTTTCATACTAAATGTATGGAGACCGATGAATGAGACGCAGACATATTTCTGGAGAAATGCCCGACCGTGGACCCGCTCGCGACTTTGTTCGCTGAGGTGAAATAAGCTAATTGTCGCTTTTTTGCTCCGGTTTAGTCGGGTAAAAAGTAGCTTATGTGTTAACCGAGGTCATAATCTACCTGTACACCAAATTGTATTAAAATCGGTTCTTTATTTTTTTAAGTGATGCGCACACAAAGAAACAGACAAACCTACAGAAATCCCAAGAACTATTTATTTACATTTTATTGACTTGACCTACGAAAATTATGAGTTGTTTTTGATGCAGACTTTACGCAGACGAGTATATAGCTAGGATGTTCAGCTGCTAATTAACGCACCTTTAATAATAAACCGGGATAAGTCAAAATGATTCTGCAATTGAGTTGAAACCATTGGAATTCTTTTTAAGATTGTATATAAATTGTCATTTTTTTTTGAGTTAGCCCGGTTTATTATTAAGCGTGCTCAATTTGAGCATTTCTAAAAACGTTTGTAGCTACATCAATTAACGAATCCTTATATGATTTTTATTTTGTTACCAATATTTTTGAAGATTATTTATTATTGGTTGACGTTTCGTGCATCATTCATTTCGATAATAAGGAAAAAATATTCCCGATAAAATCTTAATTAAAAATAATGATCAATAATAGTATCATTTATCATTCATAGAAGGTAACAAAATCGGAAAATTAACCACTTTTGCGAAATTTACCTAACGCGTCCATGCAAAATTTAGTACAAACTTTTTAAAAATGCACTAGTTAGATAAGTACTGCATTTGGGAACCGCAATAAATTTTTGGTAATAAAAATCGATGATAATTTTTTTTCTTTACAGAACCATGTTGCACTACTGGCTCCTGCTTTCCTGGTTCGGATCCGCGAGTCTGCAATACATCAACGTCGGAGTCGGACCCTCATCGGATGCGCTCATGAGTCCTGTCCCCTCGAACCTTAACGCCCGCCTTCCATACTTGAATTACATAAACCTTCCGCCCCAAGGCGAAATCAGCGACCAAATGGAGTCAATGGACAATACTGATACCTACAACCAGTTCTACCAACGTGGCGAGTATACGCCCGCCGATCGCAAACGACGAACCATAGGCGAAGAATCAAAACATTGGCTACCAAACATACTAGACGGTGATAAACAGACTGATGCAGAAAAGGTCAGTACGCCCTCAATGAACCAAGACTACTCCGGTACGGATAATGACACAGAAACGGAAACTTTGAGTTTGAGGAAGCGGAGTTTCAGTCCGTGGGGCGGGAAGCGATCGGAAGGCGCGAACGTCGAACAGATCTGGTCTTGGAAGCGCGCCGCTCGCAGCAGGGAGCCGAGCATGCCGAAACGGGTCCGCTTTAGTCCTTGGGGAGGAAAACGGAGCGGCCAAGTGATATACAAGCCTGGATCTAGCAAGGTTATTTACTCTACTTCGATACCGGCGCTGACTCGGATCTTGTCCAACTATTCACCCTCCGATCATCCGCTGGACATTAACGACTACCAGTTCACACCGACTTTTGAAAAGAGGCATCCGATTAAAATTCTAGCTACGGGCGGCCAATCGGACCACGTCCTCGAAGCGTTGCCCTTCAAGAACCTCATAACCTCTCTGCCGCCCGTGTTTAAGCTTGGCCATCCATACATGGACGTGGCTTTCAAGAAGGACGGCAAAAGGAAGATCGTATTCAGCCAGTGGGGAGGGAAGCGGTCGCCGCCCATAATCGGGCCGATATGGACCCCGGCTCCCAACAACATCAAGGACGCCACTTTAAACGCCATTTTACTAATCAGGAATCACAACCTCAACGATTTAAAAGAAGAAATGATGAAAGCACTGTAATAAGGAACCACTGTCTTGTAACTTCCGAACTATTAACATGACTCCTTCTTGGCGGTATCGTGATCCTCATATGCGTTATCTAGTATTCTATCTAGCTTGCTATATAATACTATAGTGCCATAATTAAGATAAAGATAAGCAGATTGAAGTTCGGGAGTTACATAATGTCGTCGACAAAAAGGCTGGGTTTGTCGATGGCAGCGAACTGAAAAATGCACTAAGTCAACGTTGTTAAGGTCTCGTATTGTACTTATTTATTGTGCTATCTTGTTAGAATATTAAAGAATATTAAGTTGATGTTTGTTTTATTTTCTTAACATATTTTACTAGCAGTAAGTACAAACGAAGCCACTAACCACCCATAGACTTTAAAATATTGCAATAACATTTAGAGTTTATAAATGTACAATTTCAAGTGTGTTTGATGGTACTACCTAGTGGAATTGTATTCTGTATAATGAAATCGAGAAAAGGATGGTACGGTCATGCCTTTGTTTTGCTCGACTTGACTGGTGCACTGCCATGCCCCCAGATAAAGATGGATAATATTTATCACGTGACACAGAAGCGTGGCCAGCAATGTTAGCCTTCTAGGAAGGATGTAACGACATGCTCATTGATTAATTACCAATAATAGCCATACGGATTTTATCGTATGAATAATTTCATACTACAAAATCTGTCACGTAATTACTTTCTTGTTTTACTAACCGATTTTCAAAACAGAAGGTTTTTGGGACAATTCATCTGCTTTTTTAGGGTTCCGTAGCCAAAATGGCTAAAAAGGAACCCTTATAGTTTCGTCATGTCCGTCCGTCCGTCCGTATGTCACAGGCATTTTACTCAAAAACTACAAGACCTATACTGATGAAATTTGGAATATAGATGTCTTGTAGATGCCGCAACTAAGTTTGGTAGTTAAATAATAAAAATAAAAAAATCTAGGGGGGGCACTCCATACATGTAACAGAAGCTAAAAAAAATTTTTTTCACAAAATGTCAACGTGTGGTACATAGTTCGACAGCTCTTTTGAAAACATTTTAAGGTTTTTAAGTAATGTTTTTGATTAAGTGAATACCTTTGGAAATAATCGCTCCGAAAGTTGTGAAAATTGTGTCCCTTCCCTCTAACTTCGAAACCGTGTGTCCGAAAAATATAAAAAAAATTACAAAGATAACGCTCAATTAATACTTTCAACGAAAATTATTTTCAACAAGATCGGATTAACCGTTTTTGAGTTATTGCCGATAAACTGCGCTTCTCAACAAAAGGACGTAATTGCTATGAAGATACGCTCCTTTGTTGTTGTACTTTTTTTACATCGTATTTTTTACCTTATAGTTACGGCTATGGAACCCTACACTGAGCATGGTCCGACATGCTCTTGGCCAGTTATTTTAGATGTTTGTTACGTGATAACTCGAAGACGACTGAACCAATTTGGAAAACTACTTTTTGTTTGAAAGGGTTATACCTCCGAGTTCATCCCATTGCAAATCAGGATTTGATGATGGGATCCTCGAGAGCACTAGGATTTTGGGTATTATTCACAGTCACCCATACATTTTTTATAGAATAGGTTCATTGGAAGTCTGTTATTTTTATTTTGTGGTTATTTTTTAAACTGAGCATAAATACGAGCATAATTTATAGTTCCTCTCCATCACCTGAAAAAATGATGACGTCTCCTTGGGCCGCTAACTGCCAGTGGTGTGGAGACCTCTATCTTAAATGATTACGGTAAGGGTTTCATTATCCTATCCTACAATAATAAATATGGGAGAGCTCACATTTGTAGAATAATTTGTTTTGTGAATTTACTATATACTTTCATGGTCAACCAAAGCATAACAAAGTAAAGAGGATAGTTTGGAAAATACTTTATTGCTGCACTTTCATCTTAATTTTGTTATAACTAATAATAATATGGAAAGTTCATACTTAAAGTAAATAGTAGATCTTAATAGAGATATGAAATTTAATTGTCACAAAAATCAATTGCAGTAACTTTTACTAACAAACATTCAAAAGGAAAATAAAACTTAGCTTTTTAGACAGTCCGTAAAATGATATGATATCCTGACTCAGTCTCAATAGGCTTACTGAGCTGTCCAAGTTTAAGCTTAAAGGCCTCTTCTTCAAACGGAGCCTGCATCTGACCTCTCCCAAACATCCCCAAATCACCGGCTCTTTTTGCCGAAGAGCAATCTGAATACTTGGAAGCAATGTCAACAAACTGAGCACTTTTGGAGACTATTTGCTTGCGGTAACCCTTAAGAACATCTAAAGCCTCAAGTTTAGAGCGGCTTATCTTTTCTTCTCTCCACGAGGATGGTCTCCGGCTGTCGGCGTGTTTGACGAGGACATGGCTGCAGCGGATCTCTCCCGGGTCCGCTGGGGCCTCTGGTCGCTCCCACTGAGACTTCTTCGTGTAACTGTTGAGGAAATACGTCATGCCGGTAGAACGGCTAGTCCTCATCTCCCAACCTTCAGGAAGTGGCGCGTCGCTCTCTTGAGACATTCTGGAATATTTGTGCAAGGTTGTGGTGGATTTTCACAGATAATTTCACTAATTGTTTATCATAGCAGAAAAACAACTCGTACATTTAGAGATTTCGTATTAAGAACAATAAAATTTATTGACGTTATGTCGCCACGAGTCAAAAAAAACATATCGTTTTACAAGTTATTAAACTTAATGTTGTCTTAAAAACATGCATCATTGATCAGTGCCGAAGAAAAAAAGTTTATGAACTTATAAGTGTAGTGAAGCTTTTGTTCACCATGAAAGTGATATTATATTAAAATAGAGGGACGAATGTTTACATACAAAATGTGAGCCGCAAACAAACTAACCTTTTAAGGGTAAAATAAACAATATGGATATTATACGAAGAAAAATGGGAATCTTACCTTGTATATTCCAAATTAAGCAAACACCGCGCAAAGAAAAATAATTACAAGCACAAATTTATTATAAAAACGAACGAATCTGCAAGCTTGTGGGAGTTTACGCGCTTTCTACAAAATGACATTTTACTTCAGTGTTGCCAACGAAACGGTCGAAACGTGAGTATATTATGTTTCTTTTTTAGTTCATTTTTTTCAGCATTTACTAAAACGAAAAAAACATAAAAAGTAATAAAAATAAGATGTTATTATTTTGATTGTGACTTCATTATTTACTGTAAATTATGTTTTTATTTTATTTGTTATGTAATGGTAGCTGCCATCTATGTTATTAATTTGTAACCGTTCAGGAACAATGACATCTACTACGTAACGCGACATCTATCGTGAAACAATAGCACTAACTATTTCACTAAGCTCAAGTGTTAGTTTTCGTATTTGTATGATACCAAAAGATGGCTTTAATAATAATTTACATTTGTCTTTATTTTAATTCCGTCCAATACGGTTAAGAATACTATAAATAAAACCTAAACCGCTCCCGTAGGTACGCCACAGTTGATTTGATAATGCTGCTGCTATGTAACATAGGGTGACTCTACGTATCGTAGGTATTAGGTACTGATATAAACAGCATTTACAGTAGGGATCTATTTGTCCCTTGCGCAATCCTTGATGTATAATCACGAATGTTGACTTCCCTTAATGAGTTTGTTCAGGAACAACGAGCTTAGGAGACGTTACCGACAATACTTAGGTATACGTTATAGGTCATGATAGTCTTCTTAACTTCTGATAAGTAACAGGTACCTACTAGTTGATATTCAGCTGTTTCTGAACGGCACTCACCACTAAATAGGAACCTATAGGTAAACGCGTCATTGGATTAAAAATATGTTAAAAACTAGGATCTCTTAGAATTACTTCCTTAAACTGAAATCATAACCCAGTTTAAAGAAGGTAGGTACCCACCCACTAGGGTGACAGCACCAGTAACGGACAGGAACCAAATTATTTTTATTAAATTACCACTTATGGGGGATCAATTAGAAAATTAAAAAATATATTCTGTGACGTATTAAATGAAAGGGCTCACGTTGAGAATCTCAAATATATTTTTTTATAATTTTTATATCAATAATATATATACATATACATATACAATATTCGCAGGCAGAAGGCACTACATACCTAGTTCCCAAGAATATTATGTGCGGTCGGTATATAGGTCCCACTATTGGCACGCCCTCCTGCCCACGCAGACCGCAAAGTGACGCCTTTTAGCACCTCCAAGTTTACCGTAGCAATTTAGTCCCACGCAGTCCGCATGAGGGGTACCCCCACGCGGACTGCGTGGGACTAAATTTTGGCGATAAAAAGAACGTAGGCTGTAATTTGTAACTGTACCTAGGTATCTACTGCTATAAATTGTTCACTACTACATCCATAGGTCGAAGGATCATCGGAAGGAAGGTAGGATCGAAGAGTCTAAATCTCTACACCCGTAAAGAAACTGAACATTGTGATTAGGTATAGTTCTGTCACTCTGGTTTCTCTGTCGTTTTGTTAAACTTTATCTAGGATTTGGTCGAATCAGCTTCTATTTACGCAATGTCAAAACGAACAGATGCAAATGCAATATCCAAGAAAATTAGAAGTGTGACGTTTTGATGGTGAAAGGGTTTGTTCCCAGCCGTGAGCTCCAGGGGAGCTCCGGTCGCATTTCCGACGCGCAGCAAGTGCTGCTACAGAGGATCATTTAAAATAAAACCGGTCAAGATGCGAGTTGGACTCGCGCACCGAAGGTTTCGTACAAACTCCTACGTAAATACTTGAATAATTCAAGATAAACTGTATCGTGGGACAAACATAACTTTGCTGTTAAAAAACTGTTATCCCCGTATATCGACGACGATAGCTGCATAGGTCGCAGTTAGTTTAGTAGCAGCAAATATTTTTTTGCGAATTTCGAAACAACGATGCAAGTTAGGAAAGCTGTTATATTTTTCCTGTAATATTAAGGATGATATTAATAATTGGTAGTTATAACAGATTTTTCAGTTCCGTAACTTCGAAGGTAATGGTTTTATAGACGATACTAGTATGGCATTTTTTGAACGTGTTTCGTCCTAAATCAAAAAGTACATGGTTAAGAAAAAAAAATGATTTTTGAATGTACAAATTAAGCCCTTTCATTTGATACCCCATTTGATGTGGATATAATATAATAACAGAGTAATTATCTATTTCTATAGAGCATTTTAAATAATGAATTATTAAATTTATTGTAATTTTGTAGATACTTTGATGAAGTTCAATCTTTTGTCATATTTTGTTTGAAACTAGTTTATTCATTTACAAAAATGATAACCTTTTTTGGTTAAAAACCTATTTTTGGAGATTAAAAAAAAGTGTAATGTGCAAAACACTAGTGCGATAACGTAAAGTAAAACGCACTAGTTCGTAATAAAGCGCATTCCGGGCATAAGAATTAGGAAATTATAGCCACTTTACGAGCAAGTGTGTTGAAAATTTATCCTATTAACGTGACTATAGTTGGCACGTATTCATTAGGGGTCGCCTATTTTTGGCATAATTTTATTTGTCCGAATGTTCTATTTGCCCGAATACTATTTACGCATAATTGTTATTTTACAGATAATATTGACTTTTCAGAATAACTCTAAAAGAAACCTAACCTAACCTAATATGTTCTAAATGGCTGATGTAAATGATTTTGCAAAATATTTTCCGTTAAAGCTAAAGAAAAATTATGCGAAATAAAATTCGGGCTAAACAATACATTCGGACAAATAAAATTATGCCAAATAAAGGGCACCCATTCATTAGAGTGCTTTTATTGCCTGCCCACGAATTGTGTTTGAAATTTCAATGGAATCATCAAATGATCTGTATTGAATGCAGCTGCCGCGGTGGCGTCCGTTCCACAGGATCATTATACCCAATTATTAACAGCTTGTACACAGAATGTCGTTTGACAAACATTCATGCGAGATCCACTCGTTTATGTGGAAATGCAGTGGTCATACGAAAGCGAGACCGAAAGTTCAACCAGGAAAACAGACTTTAACAATAGTTATTAGCTGCTAAGCTAATAATACTAGTACGTATTATTAGTTTGCCACCCCAGCATTAAAATAAATAGTAGTTAATTATACTTATAATCAGTCTCATCTATGTAAGAAAGGAGACTCGTGACTAAGATGAAAGAAAAACAGCGAATGAGAAACAGGGTGAGATTGCAAGAGATTTTTTCTAAAATACTTAACATTTTTAAAAATTTAAAATTCTTCTTGGAGTTTAGGTATACAATTATACCGACACATGTGTATATGTGGTTGAATGAAACACATTAAGTATACCTTTTTTTTGGTTAAAACCGTCTTCTGGCTGTCCTGTAGACATTTGTCCTCAGCTCGCAAACTCGACGTGAGAAATGGCTCTAGCGTGATACAACGGTATTTGGGAGTATAAGAAAAATAATTATTGCTCTCGGTCTCGTAATTATATTTAACATTGAGTCTTCGTCTCACAGATAAAAAGTCACATGGTATTAATATTGTTATCTTGAAATTACGAGTCAGCCATAATGTATGCAACATGTCTTGCAGCTTACCTAACCGTTAACATTTTGTTGCGTTCGGCCGGAGTCGCGGTTGGTTGTAAGTATTTGGAAGACAACAGTTAATTGCTTATTTAAATCAAATCAAATAATTTACATGCCTCAATTAAAGAGGCCTCTTTTACAGGTCTGATACCAGCGCCGTCCGTTTTTAATCGACTTCCACAAACGAAGGACGTTTTCAATTTATTTGTTTATTACGCGACTACTCGAAGATGGTTGGACCGATTTGGAAAGTTCTTTTTATGTTTGAAAGGGTACCTATATACCATTGAGGTGGTTTCATTGCAACCATATCAAGACCTGATGATGGGATCTTGGAGAAATCAAGGGAACCCTTCAAAAATTATATGCACACATACGAGTATAGCGTTTTGGGTGGTTTACCATCATTTCACAAAAAACTTTTCACAAATGATCATTTAACAAATAACGATTCACAAACTATTCATGTAACAACTATAGCATTTCTCAAAATCCTCATTTTATAAATGATTATTTGACAATCATTCGTCAATATTTCAAAATTAAACAATAATTAGGTATAACTAACCTAAAAGTAAAAATAAAACTAAAATCTTAAAGTAAAAAACAATGAAAATACATATACAAGGTGTCCATGAGCATTGCGAGGGATTTTAACAGGATATTCCAGACCATATTTTAAGTTAAAAATGTTAATTAACGTTTGCTAAATTCGACTCGGTTTTAGAGATATTTCCATTTTTTGAAACACCTTTATGATTGCGACGTTGCGAGACTTAACCATCTAATTTGACTGTCAAAGTCAGATAGCAATAACCGACGTTGCCAGCTCGTCGTAAAGGCACGTTTCCACTAGATTAGAATTATTAAGCAATTATTATGTATGAAAACGTAAAAGAATTAAATATCATAATTCGACCTAGGTTCATATAACATTTATTACTCCTTATAGCCTCAGGAATTCGTGGTTAAAATCTCTCGCAATGCTCTTGGGCACCTTGTATAGATAAAAACCAATGAAGAGACAAAAATGTTTCTTTCATATAAAGTAACAATGAAAATATTAAATATTAAATTATCAATTTATCATGTAACAAATGTTCAATTCCCAAATAAATCTTTTATGCCACACCTCGGCTTCGCCTTGGCCGACAATTACACGTGATCTGAGACTTTTTTATTTACTGGCCAATGTTTGTACACTATTTTTCCGTTCGACGGAGCCTGAAAGCGGCATCTTCGTTAAGCGCAGCGGCCGAGAAGGTGACGCGTTCTGGCCGGAGGGCAGAAAAATAAGTAAGCTTGGGGTACAACATAAGGAACGCTTGGACTCAACTTGTGCAGTTATAATTATATTTACTGTATTAGGACATAAGGAACGCTTGCACTCAACTTGTGCAGTTTTAATTATATTTACTGTATTATTTTTTGTGTTACATGACCACTATAGGTATTTCTATATTTTAGACCTTCTTATTTTTATAAAAACTACGTAGGTAGAGCCTACGTATTGATGCATAATTCATCGACCGTAGTTTCTATTAGGGTAAGAGGCAGGCAAAACAATGTCCCTTACACCAATTGAGCCTACGGTCGATGATATTTTTAGTTATCCTGACCGACATTTTACACGTGTCTGCAAATGACCCAGATATGTCATTATATAATTATTCTGTGCATCCTTTTGATTATTCCATGCAAATAAAAAATACTACGTAGATAATTGCTTCCGTCAATATTTTTTAAAGATGCCTTTGTAAATCGAACGTTGTACATAATGTTAGCATCTACCAATATAATCACAATAAGGCCACACCTATGACCGAATAATAAAATGAAGAAGGCTTTGACTTCCCTTAGGTGTGTATTTTAATTTGTTTATTATGTTTTAGTGTCTTCGGAGAATATGGCCTCTTCTTAGAAAGAGCCTCCTCCATCCTCTTCCATGATTTACTTTGTATAGCTATAGCTACCCTCATCCCTCATCCTATTCCAACCACATTATATGTGCGTGAACATGTGGCCAGGCCCTCTTCAAGTTTGCGGTAAAGTTGCAAGGTGAGAAGCTTAAATTATGAAGATATTTTATAGGTAGAATTAACTTGGTTATCTAGCCCGGCAAGCAAGGTGTAATAACAGTTCGTAATAGGGTAGTTTCCTGTTTTAAAAAATTTGGTTGCCTGTAAAGTCGGTATACGGGCGAAAGTTTTACGTGACAACGACTAACCATGCCCGAGTGGAAGGGACGCGTGCCTCTCACTCGCTCTCATTGTGAGCGCATAACGTGAGCGGAGCGTAACGCAGTTTCTTGAAGTGTCACCCGGCAAACCAATTTATAAGACGTTGTCACGTCAATAAATTATTCAATAAATATCACATTCAGCTTTCAAAACTGCTCACAAATATATCCAGATTCACTTATTTTCTTGCTTATAGCAATTTTAAAATGCCAAAAAAGTGTTGCACATTCGTTCATATTTTCTATAAAGCTTCATACTACCATCTGAGCGTTTTGACATTTCATCAGAAGCTGATTTCATCTGTTAGGAAACTAAGGCTATTGGATTCGCAGTTCACAATTCATATCTACTCTCGTGGTCTCGGTTAGCTATGGGCCTCTTAAGAAAGCTCAGAGTCACTCGGCGAGCGATAGAAAGGGCTATGCCTATGCTCGGGATCTCTCTGCAATAAGGAATCAGAAATGAGGAGATTCGTAGATGTACCAAGGTCACCGACGTAGCAAACCGGGTAGCAAACTGAAGTGGCAATTGGCAGGGCACATAGCTCAAAGAACCGATGGTCGTTGGGGCAGAAAGGTTCTCCAGTAGAGACCACGTACTGGCAAGCGCAGCGTGGGACGGCCACCATGCAAGGTGGTCGGATGACCTGGTTAGGGTTGCGGGGACCCGCTGGAAGCGGGTCGCTTCTATCCGGCCCATGTAGAAATCTATTGAGGAGGCCTGTGTTCAGCAGTGGGCGTCCTATGGCTGGAATGATGATGATGATGATCTACTCTTGTCGTCCGTCAGTTGAAGCGACAAGCAAACCGATATATTTTGAGCCCCGATTACGAACTGTTATTACTAGTTCACGGGTCAAATTATATTAGGTACGAGATTGACAGCGAATTTCTACATGCTCGTTACAAGCAGGAAGAACATGATCAGTAGCGTAAGCTGGATTATTGTGCTTTGCTAACAAGTTTTGGTCTGCTGCCAAATCGAAGCTTAGGAAAATGGTATTAAGTAGGTATCGTGTACCGGAATAGTATTTTTTTAAGACAAGATAAAAATGTGTTCAAGAACATCATTTACATAAACTAATCTTAATATGGGAAACTATTCTTATATCCGGAGCCAGACATATTTAGAAAAACTTAATCAGGAATGTCATGTTGAAACCTCCTAAGGCCCAAGATTTCCGGCCGAGTGACCCAACCACGCGGCCACCGGAGCTGCTGGGTAGCAAGTGCCCTCAATTTTGCCATCTACTTTGACTTATGTGTCATTCTGGTTTGATAGGATTTTAACCTAAACGCCATTAAAAAACCAATAAAGAGACAAAATGTTTCTTTCATATAAACTATTAAAAAATGTGTCTGAATTAGTATAAAACAATAGTACTATTGGTAGGACCATGGTTCACAGTTACTAAGAGCGATATTTTGCTTTGGGTCTTATGGGGATATTATAACCATCCTGGGCTGGCGTTAAGGCTTTACCGTATAGTTGATCATTTTCCAGCGTTTATTTATTTTTTCTACTCCTGTACTGTTATCTGTCTTTTACTTGGTCACGAACACTAATATAAGAACATACATAATATGAGTTCAGAGAAGTCTATACTCTATTCCCCATAACAGCACTAGTGTCGTTATAGTCACTTTACGTTATTGCTAGCATCCACAGACTTCTAAATCTAGGTTAAACTTAGGTCAAGGATTAAGCGCTCAATTCTAACTTCACGATAAAAATTCACAACTACCAACTTAACAAACAATTAAATTCCTACGATTCATAAGAAAAACAAAACTTTTCGAATTAAATTAATTGATGCCAACATAAAAAAAAGTATTTTAATTATCGTCACATCGTGTCACCAGCCGTATCAAAAAAAAGTTTACCATAGACACAACTGTCATGCCGGCTGTACACACTCGGAGAGACCGGATGAGACACGCGTGACGTCCATGTATTTTATATTTTAACCTAGTCGTAGAAAAAGTATTGTATGCAACGTTGTATAATTAAGTCAAAAAACGCTCATTGCGTCTCTATTTGCGATACTCGCCGCATTCGCGGCTCGTATCGCAACTCACGCAATTCGCATTTTTTGAACCTTCTTATACAACTGTTGCATAAAATACTATTATTAGTGACCCTCGATATTTACCGCGGAGGACTATCGACTGACGACAACTTTTGACTAAATCATGCGTAGCCTCGATACTGTCTATCGTTTATAATAAAAGCTAGCCGGGATCACCACCGCTATATTTGCTGGAACACGAATAAAAAAAAAACCGGTCAAGTGCGAGTCGGACTCGCGCACCGAGGGTTCCGTACAAACTCAGAAGTAGATACGCGAATAGTTCAAGAAAAACTGTATGTCGATTTGTTTAGTAGAAGCAAATAAGTATATGTTATGTTTTTTGCAAATTTCTAAAAAACAGTGCAAGTTAGGAAAACTTATATTTTCCCTGTAATATTTAGAACCTGACGTGTAATGATTCTATTTAATAGCAAGGACCATTAAATTAAGAGGACTGTCATTCTCCACACAAAAAGCTGTTTCCCGAATTTACAACGCCATCTATGTATAAGCTTGGTAAAAAAATTATAATATTATTTACAATTATTTAACTTTGCAAACGTGACACAGTATTTAAATGTATTTAAAATTATTTATTATTAGCTGTTTACGAACTAATTGTTACTATACTATGTTTCTTTGTTCAATTATAACATCGTTAAATGTTTAGTGTTTTAGCGCCATCTAGTTTTGCCCGGAAATCCCCTAGCGTGAAACATGCCATCGCTGAGTTTTGCTACTCGCCGCTAGGGATTTTCATTTTCAAGTTTTTGTAAATTTCTAAAAAAGTATTAAAGTTAGCAAGACCGTTCTATTTTTCCTGTAATATTCAGGTTGATATTTATAATTAGTAATTATGACACATTTTTCTGATCAGTAACTTCGGAGATAATAGGGGGGGAATGGTACATAAAAATGTATAAATCAAAAACTACTTATTCAAGAAAAAAAATAAAAATGGTGTTTTAATCTACAAATTAAGCCCTTTCATTTGATACCCCACTCAATATAATAGCCCTACTTTCAATTTTCAAAGTCCCATTACGGAGCCTTTTAAAAAAAAAGTAAAAAAGGTACAAGATATTTTTTATGTCCAATAGGCTCGGGTTAGCTACTTTTAACACTATTCCAAATTTCAAATCGATAGCATCCGTAGTTCCTGAGATATCTGGCTGTGACAGACGGACAGACAGACAGACAGACAGACAGACAGACAGACAGACAGACAGACAGACAGAGTCGCACCATAAGGGTTCCTTTTTTACTATTTTGGTACGGAACCCTAAAAAGCCGCCACGGTCGAAACCCTCTGAAATCGACCCACTGCTGAACATAGGTAGCCCCGAAAGACATCCACAACGGTCGCACGCCTCCATAGAAAACAATAGTACATTACATACCGAGGCTAGTAAAGTCAGAAATGTGATCTGAAGCTTTCTTATTTACTGGCCAAAATTTTATACCTACTATTTTTTCTGTTCGACGGAGCCAGAAAGCGGCATCTAAGTTTAGCACAGCAGCCGGCAAGGTGACGTTTTCCGGCCAGAGGACAGAAAAGTTACTCGACCTCCGATTTATCACTTCATAAAACTCATATTACCACATATTACTTAAGTAGTTTGGTATAAAATATTCAATAAAAAATGTTATACAACGTTATATAACTTTATGCCACACCTGGCTATAAAGTGGCTTTTACCGCACGCTACGCGTACGGAAAAAGCCGCTTCCTGGCCAAGTGTAGAAATAAAATGAGGTAATAAAGAAAGTCCTCGATCGCATATTGTCCCCCAATATTTATTTATAAAAAAATCGGTTGTCTGTAAAGTCGGTTTACTGACGATAGTCGAACGTGATAACGTTGACCTTGACCCTGACTTTGACTTTGACTTTGACATTGACATTGACATTGACATTGACTTTGACTTTGACTTTGACTTTGACTTTGACATTGACATTGACTTTGACTTTGACTTTGACATTGACATTGACTTTGACTTTGACTTTGACTTTGACTTCGACTTCGACTTGAGTACCAGCCGCCCTTTTCTCAGCAGCAGCAGTGATTTTTTGTCACGATTGGCCGCCCCTAATATCTGGCCGCCCTAGGCCCGGGCCTACTAGGCCTTAGGGCAAATCCGCCACTGGTCTCTTGTCATTCAATAGAGATTTTTGACAGCCGTATCTTAGGGAATAAGGGCTATTTTATTAACAATTTGTAAGAAACTATCGTCTTAACGACTTTAGTGCTGGAATAATATAAAGTACCTATTTGACAGGTAACGACCCTGCAAGGTAACGGCCCATGACGTCACACTTTTTCGTGCGTGCAGCCGGCTCCATCGAATTATAAGACGTTATCACGTCAAAAACTATTGTGTGACCACTATTTATATATATTATATTTTGTAAAAAAAACTACTGTGTGACCACTAAGCAGTGGACATATCTCAGCTTATGATAAAGGCAGTTAGTATGTGGTTCTCCAATGTCTTAAAATATGCGAATCGGGTTAAAACCCACGCCGCCACTGATAATATTTTGTTAGCAACATTGACTTAACTATATGTATAAACGAATTAGGTTATGGGTAGCTTAAAAGTAGTTTACGGGTGAAAAAATCCTCAAAGATAATTATATTAAGGTCATGTTGAGCTATCTTTAAGATAATGATAGGATCCACTCTCTTTTACACCTACTTTGAGGTAGAATATATTTTATTGATTAACATCTTATTAAATTAGTCGTATGATTTTTTTTATTTTACGACCTTATTTGCACCGTCCACAAGTTATCTCCTTTACCCTAACGTTTTACAGGTAGAAAATGCCTTTCGTTTTTTGTATGATAAGTTTTCTTTGGTGCAATAAACATAGCTAAATTATATTTATTAAAACATACCATAATAATAAATATAGTAGTAGACCACAAACTATCACCTAAATTTATTTCATATTTAAACCTGCAACTTTCGGTTGTAGGGTGCAGTTTAGCGACTGCTCATATGTATTTCTATAGCAATGTACTATAGAAATAGTAGTTTAAGACTTGACAAATTTAATATTATGACTATTCTTAAATCAGTATTATTTTCTCTACATTTTTTATTAACATGGTATGTTTCGGAGCGGGACGTGACCTAATATCCAGGAAAATTAACTCGTTAGGGTAATTCGTATCTTATCGCCGATAGTCATGAAGTGTTTCCTATAATTTAACGATTTTTCGTACTTCCATGTAGACATGAAAAACCAATTAAACTTTTAAGAGTATCGCCTTTAACGTGATTGGTCTCTCGGTTCGCGCGGAGGCGTCCGAGCGCTGTGATTGGTCGTCGGATTCCCTAAGTAGAGGAGTTTTCGCGGGCTTTCCATCAGTAGCCGGCAAATTTTCCCGCGCGTAGCAGCTAGCTACGTTTTGTGAGTCGCAAAAGTTATGACGAGTGCTTGATTCCTGCGAAGCAGTTTGTCCACGGTAAGTTTTTTTTAACAAAAGATTTAATTGAATTCGTGTCTGGGACCCGTTCGAATATTTACTACATTTATACTAGAAAATTATGTGTACACTTATTTTCCCAACGAAAGTTTATCGGTAAATCATATATCAGATAATTCAGATAAAGTTCAATTACGCAAAATAATTAAAAAGGGAACGCCTAGTAAAAAAGGTACAGATTTTAGTAATTGAATCATTAGCTGCAAGTATTTTTTTATGCGGTCATATTCACTTCCAAGAATTTGGCACCACCTGTGTAGATGCTCTGATAATAATGCATACAACTCATATTTAAGAAAATAATTATTCCAAAATAATAATAAAATCTTCAAAAAATCATTTCAGTTCCAGTAATAACAAAGAGTAACAGGCTGAAAAACTATCAACGGTTCATTTAAAATTCTGGCCAAGAGCGAAATCACTCCAACACTTTTAAAAAGTGTTTAATTATTCTCATTCCTTAGTACTAGACGTCAGCATTAAAATCTTTCAGAATGATTTGATCAAGCTGAACTATGAAGTGCTTCTCAGTTACTTTAATTATTCTAAATTTTCATAACTTTGGTCAATACTAAAAGAGAGAAATACCTAGTTGGATAATGGTTATTTTTACATTATGGAAAGTTATATAACTTTTAGTTTTATTTATCACATTATTATATTATTATTATAATATTATAAATGTGAAAGTTTGTGAAGATGTTTAGATGTTTGGATATTCGGATGTTTGTTACTAAATAACGGGGTAACATCTGAATGGATTGAGCTGAAATTTGGCATGCTACTAGACCAAGTCCTGAATCGAAACATAGAATACTTTATATCCCGGTAAATAGTTCCCTTAGGACAGTAACGGGAACAACGCGGGCAAAGCCGCGGGTAAATGCTAGTTTACAATATATTGTAAAATGTTGATACTATGGAAGTCTAGATTTTTAATAAAAACAACGTCAAGTGTAATATTTAAACAGGCAAAAGAATAAATAAATGAAATAAAATACTTTTATACATACTACTTATTAAAACGTTTATTTATGTATTTGTTTATTTAGACTTTTGCACAATACAGGAAAGTACAAACGGCGAACTTAATGCAATAAGGCATTCTCTACCAGTTAACCGCTGGGCCAAACGGAAATGTACCGAAATGTACGTGTTTAAGTTTAAAAATGATTTTCGACTATATTTGGAAACGTTTTTATGAGGGTGTAACATCTCAGTAGTGTAATCCGGGAATTCGCTGTTAATCTGGCCCTTGTATAACGTAACCAGTGAACTATTTAATAACAGCTCGCTAGCTCAATATTACAGGGTTCTGAGTTACCTACATTTACAATGTAGGCTTTGCATCACCATGACGGAGTTAGTGCACTACTGGCAATTGTCTCTGATTCGCCATTTTCGTTAATTCTTCAGTTTCCATAACTCGCCAATCAATGCCATCAAAATCTCTCTCTAAAAACTCCCATGATGAAGTTCAAATTTCAATTCGAGCGAGTTGACAACCGGTAGTCAAAATACGTAGTTTCACTCAAAGCTTCGTCTATGACGAACCACAATTGCATAAACTTCGAACTGTTAAAGGTCTTTGCCCACTACAACGTATCATACCACGACCGTACTATGAACGTATCAGACACGTTATCACAAATGCCATTTGATGACGGAACGTGCATGCTAGAGGCAGTGCCGTAAATAGCCTTTTCTGCGCCCTGTTCAAGCGTCTATAACTGCGCCCTTATTTTTTGTTTTAGATATGATATTATAGGTACCCTAGGGTACCTATAATCGTCCTGTCCTGCCTGGTCTGGCCATTCTGGCCCCCCAGAGTCTGCGCCCTGTGCCTGGGCACCGAAGGCACCGCCCTATTTACGGCACTGGCTAGACGGCATAGTCTCATACTTTTCAATACAAAGAATATTTATTTTCTCTGAAACGTTTATAGTACGGTCATGGTATGATACGGTGTAGTGGGCAGAGACCTAAACACTATTAGTTTACTGGTCAAATTATAAATTATGGATTAGTTGGTCCCGCCCTAAACTTCGTTCGCGGTGAGATAAGTTGAATGTCTCTTTCTTGCTCTGACTTGGTCGGGTCAAAAGTACCCTATGTGTTAACTGGGGTTATAATCTACGTGTATACCAAATTTCATGGAAATCGGCCCGATGAATTTTGTGTGATGCGCACACAAACAGTAGCTACGATTTTGTTAAATGTATAGATGAGATTGACTTCGAATATCTGAATTACACTACAGTTCGGAATACCGGTGTCCATCAATCTGTCATCCCACAACAATTAACCTTGTACAATCCAAACTTGGAAAGTTTAGCCAGATACCGGTTCCGGTAAATTGAGGATTTCTGCCATTTGATATTGTAATCCATCATTTACTGGTATTTAAAGGGACGGTACCTAAAAATTTATGATTACTTCCAGTTTAAAAACGTATAGTAAAAGTAAAATTTAGTTTCTAGTGTATTTTAACTTTTTATCCAAAGCACTAAACCGCAGATTAACAATCCATTAAGGATTTTCATTTTTACTAAAACTAGCATTCTTTATCTACGAAGTGTGAATTAATATAAATAAAAAAAGTATACATTAAAATTCATTATGCTCCTCGCTTGCAGCTTGGGTCGCAAACATCTGCGATCCAGCCTTTCTTTATTACCTCCCTTAGTTGTGTGCTATTTCACGCTACTCATAAGAGAAAAATACGAAAAACGTCAAAGCCTTTTTAATGAATTTTAATGTATACTTTTTTTATTTTACACATGTCTTGTGTGTCTTGTTATTTTATACGTGTCATGTTTATGTGTGTATGTGTACATAATTTTATGTCTAAACTTGGCCAGAAAGCGACTTTTTCCGTACGCGTAGCCTTTATGGCCAGGTGTGGCATAAAAGCCATTTTATGGCCAGGTGTGGCAGAAAATAATTTATAACTTTCTTGTTGATCGACTTCAAAAAAGGAGGTTATCAATTTGACCCGTATGTATGTAAAATTTATATATGTTAGTCTATACCAGCTTCTAAATACGTGTGCCAAATTCCGTAAGTGTTATGTACGTATGTTTGTATCTTTGCCCGCGCATATCTCAAAAACTATAAGTCGGATTGCAAAAAATCTTTTTTAGTTCAACTACGTTAATTATAGCCTCCTAACTTAAGGAAGTCGGTTTAATTTTTAAATGACTTGTTTGGAGTGTCAAACGCTCAGATAATATGAAGCTTCTATGAAAAAAAGTAATATACTTAACGTGATCTTACTCAATGGTCAAATCGTCTCCTTATTTTTAGTATCTGGCCATTTAAAAATTGTTGAAAACTCTAAATATGTGAAGTTTAGTTAATTTTTGGCAATTTTCGAAAGCAGCCTATTGGCAGCTAATTAGCCTTTAAGCCGCTAGCGGGAAATAATTTATATTGAATACACGCAATACCCTATTATCACCAATAAACGCATCATCGGTGAGGCGGAAGAAACAAAATCTACTATATATTTTTGATTAAGTAAATACATTAAATTGATTTATTAATTAATTACTTTACTTAAGGTGAGAGTGTGAGAGGAGAGTGTTGTATCTAGTAACTATAATTAAATTGCCATACTATTACTTTGTGATTAGGTAGGTACCTACTTTGCACAAGTTTTCTTATTCCTTTCTATTTATTTAAGTATGTATGTCGTCGTCAAGTACCCATAATACAAGTATTGGTTAGTTTGGGACTAAATCGATTTGTGCAAGATGTCCCGCGATATTTATTTGTTTATTTTATTATTTATTTATGTCCCACTTATGCGTAAAGACTTCTTCCTCTTTTTCCGCTGCATCTGACCAATCTCTATTTTCTTTACACCCACATACCTATACAAAACCAACGTCCATGCGAAAAGAGCTGATAGTCCAACTCATAAGACACCAGATTTAGTTTGATAATAAATTTGACCCCAGTAAAAAATCTTTTTGTTTTTGAGATAATGACGTTTTTGCAAAACGCGTGCTAAGTGAAACCCTGACACGATGTTTTGGATGTTATGACTAACATATTAAGTATTATTTCAAATTTGTTTTTTGTTGCGGGTTGCCGAATAACTATGCTACGAGTATTAAACGTAATTCCCATTTGTGTTAACTTCTTCATGCTGTGGTCACAGTAGAATAACAAAAAAATATATATCTGATTTTTCCAAATTTCACCTCTGTACCTCTAGCACAACTGTGACACGCGACTCTTTGTCGAGCGACAAATGCTACCTATCTCTTTCCACTCAATATCGTGTGACAGTGACAGGTGAGGCTCTGTCGCGCGAGAAACGAAGTCGCGGCCAGTTATGCTAGACGTACTGATGTCGATTGTAAGAAAATATTATTATCTCAAAAACAATTTAAGTATTTAGTAAATGTTATACTATTTTAGAAAATACAATAAATACGCATTTTTTACGTCATTTGCCATGTTGTGTTCGTAAATGAGTCGTTCTCAAAAAAAGATCTCCGTAGTTAGGGCTTTATTAAACCAAGTGTTAATTTTTTCCTTTGTGTAACGATAGTTAACTATATATGAATGTATATATATATATATATATATATTGTATTGTATGGTAACTTTCGTTACACAAAGGAACAAGATTAACTTTTTGTTTAATTAAGATCTAATTGCGGACATCTTTTTTTGAAAACGACTCAAATATTATTTTCTGCCCTCCGGCCGGCAAGCGTCACCTTGCCGATTTCAAGATGCCGCTTTCTGGCTCCGTCGAACAGAAAAATAGTATACAAACCTTGGCCAGTAAATAAGAAAGCCTCAAATCACATGTTTGTCGTCCTCGGCTTCGCCTCGGCCGACAATTACATGAGATCTGAGGCATTTCTTACTCTACTGGCCTCGGTATGTAATGTACTATGTATTTCACTACCCTCGTTCGAAATCAGAGATGAAATTTGGAAGAATTCCCAGTTAAATACAAGAAGGCAGCAAATAAACAAGTATCACGCGAGTACGTAAGAAATACTTTTTTTAAATTCACTCTTGATGAACAAAATTTACAAAAAAAAATAACATTGCCAAATGTCTCAGTGTAAACGCTCTTACTCGTTACCTACCTAAAAAGAACTTTTTATTTCGATAAAGGCTTTTTTATTCTAAACAAAAGTTTGTACAGAAAATACTAAATATACATCGTACAAGTCAATATTGACTCAAGGAAATGTAAAATAACCGCAAGCTCAGTTTATTCAAATGTTAATGTTATGAAAATTCTTTTCCCTTACGTCGGTTATCTTAAAACTTTCACATTCATATTGGGAGTCACATAAAACTTTGGAGATATTAAACTTTTCCATAGCAATCATGGCTAAAATAAAAAAAGTAAGAAATTCGCAGTTCGGTTGGGTTAGGTTGTTCCGGTTTGAATAATTATGCCATTTTTATTTGGGGTTTACTTATTATTATGGTACCTTGGGTAGTACCTACGTCTATTACTAGCTTTAAGAGTACGTGTTCAATGATAACAATGAATAACTGGCCAAGAGCATGTCGTACCATGCTCAGTGTAGGGTTCCATAGCCGTAACTATAAGGGAAATAACTATAAGGTAAAAAATACGATGTAAAAAATTACAACAACAAAAGAGCGTATCTTCATAGCAATTACGTCCTTTTGTTGAGAAGCGCAGTTTATCGGCAATAACTCAAAAACAGTTAATCCGATCTTGTTGAAAATAATTTTCGTTGAAAGTATTAATTAAGCATTATCTTTGCTATTTTTTTTGTATTTTTCGGACACACGGTTTAGAAGATAGAGGGGGGGGGACACAATTTTCACAACTTTCGGAGCGATTATTTCCAAAGGTATTATTCACTTAATCAAAAACATTACTTAAGAACCTTAAAATGTTTTTGAAAGAGCTGTCAAACTATGTAGCACACGTTGATATTTTCTGAAAATTTTTTTTTTTTTTTCTGTAACATGTATTGAGTGCCCCCCCTAAAAATAATTATTTTAGTTATTTAACTACTAAATTAAGTAGCGGCTCATACAAGACACCTATGTTCCAAATTTCATCAATATCCATCGTGTAGTTTTTGAGTAAAATGCCTGTGACATACGGACGGACGGACGGACGGACATGACAAAACTATAAGGGTTCCGTTTTTGCCATTTTGGCTACGGAACCCTAAAAACAGAGAATCCTTGGTCAGGGATCGCCAGTATTTGTAGAGATGTCATTGGTAAAAAAATAACCGACTTCAAAACATTTAAAAAAATTAACCGACTTAAACTGACCGTTTAAATAAGAGTTTTATTTATAGAGGTAATCCATAATCTAAGTATCCAGTAAACCAATCCAGCACTTAGGTACTAAGCTTTAATGATGCACCTGAAGCAAGAGCCATGCACGTAGCCCATAATTGAATAGTTTACGTTTGTCGTTAACCACGATGGGGACATTGCAAACGCTTTTTAGTTTTTGCTGCCGGTAACATCATCGTATTCTGGCTCATCTTAGTTACCTACTTCGAAAGCACGGAAAAGCTAGCACAATACTCCACGCGATAGAGCGTCACCTGTCACTTTCATATTACTTATATTGAATGAACAGGGATGGGTAGACTGGCCAATAGTCGTGATTTTCCTTACTCACGTTTACAATTCACAAATGACAAAGTAGAAAAGTCCACGGTTTAGTCAAAGTTTATCGTTTTCTGTTAAACATAATGTACAGAAATAAATGCATTGCATATCATGTTCAAATTTGTGACTTTATACATGCAGCTTCGGAAATGTACAAATATGACGTTCTCAAGCAAAGGGTACGTCCCTATAACATGCCTATTAATTAATTCTGCTTTGAAGATGCAAAATAGGCATCATGTTACTAATCGTCTATATAAGTATCAAAGTAATAAACATGTTTTCAAAACATATTTCAAACAAAAATATCCAAAACTTGTGTGGTATGGACTCATATTAAGTACTCGCAAACATGGAAACACCTTACTGAATAAATAATCACTACAAGCGTTACTGTTGGGTGTTTAAAAAGATGGCTAGTTTTCTATATGCTTTCTATCGCTGATGCGTTATTTCGCTGCTCAGTCAAGATTTGTCCAAGTCCTGATTACAGGGTTTTGTTCTTACAGTAAAAAATATTTTTACAAAAAAAAACCCGACCGCGGTGCACTTTAAAAGTGCATAAAATCCACCATTTTGTTTATTTTCACGAACTTCATACCCAGCGACACTCGCGCCATCAAGACGAATCCAATAATGTATCATTTATCAAAATCGGTTGTGCCGTTGAGTAGTTACGAGCGGACACAGGAACGGACATACATACATACATACAGGTCAAACACATTACCCTCCTTTGGGCTTCGCCGCAGTCGGGTAAAAACGCCCATCCGACAGTATAATAAGGGGCTAACTAATTAAAATCTACATCTAAATTGTTTCGACCTACCTCAGCTAAATTTTTCTTCCTTAAGCCGTAAGTGACATTTTTCTGGGGAGAAAATCCCACTTTCTGGCCAGGCGAACACGTAAGGGCGGTAATAAAGAAACTGAATTTACTACTTAAAATATTAACTTACGAAAATATGTCAAATTAAGTTTTTAACGAGTGTGTACCAACACCAACCAAGGATTGTACGAAAGTAATATATTTGTTTTTTATTTCTATTTTATGCATTGTCATATCATACCTACAGATTACAATTTTCAAGAGGAAAGAAAAGCTCGACATAAAAATTAAGCGGGTGACTCTAATGTAGCTAGTAATCTCATGATTTATTAGAGCCCAAACTTCGGAAACTTCTGTGGAATTGTCCGAAATACTGAAATACCCTTTTATCAGTTTCATCTTTGAACTTGTCGTAAAACGTGATGATAAATCGTTACTTGTACCTAGTTTTGTAATTTAGCCTTTATTAGGTTTTTTTTTAAATCTCTTCAGCTTTAACCACATCTCTCTTTTACGATTTGCATTCGGTGCCTGCCAGGATGTGAACAGGGGTTCGTGGAACACTATTCCCGGCGACATGCATCTAGATCCAGCAAGCCCCTAAACTAGCAGTTCCCTAACATGACTGCTCATCTAATATCTTGAACAAACTGTTATGCCATAGCGTTTTTACACCAGCATTTGCACACCTTAAAACACAAAAGAAAACACATTTTAAAGTATATTGGATAACTGTCAAAAACCTGACGATGATTTACTCATAATCCAAATAAAATTAATCCAGGAGAATGACGGAAGCGTTTGTTCCACTCTAGCCCCTCAAATCCCATTGTCTTTAATCTGGAAGTCAATATCCGGGAGTGGAATTAACCTAGTCTCTATCTTTCAATGTCGACATTGATTTGATAAAGAAGTTGTTTGCTCACTCAGATGTATTATGAAAGAAAAGTATTGGCCGTATTTGAATTCTATCAGTAAATATTATTTATAAGGAGTGACTATGTATGATCTTTGACATAATATTTAGTACATTACTGCAGAGGTGTTGCCGGCCGAGTACATATAGACGGCCGAGCGTAGCAACTAACTAACTCGTAACTATGCGACCTTACTATAGTGCTTTTCTTAAATATGCAATGAAATAAATTAAAAAAGTCCAAAAAATCTAACTTTATTTTGTAGAGAAAATAAAAGTAAACCAGACAAAAAAAATAGAGTTAGAGAATAGAGAATCAAGAAGTTTCAATTTTCTCTCCCAAAAACTGTTTGAGCACACATTTTTAAATGTGTATTCGTGTAGTAAAATTTGCAATTTAAAATGTGTTATTTGAGACTTATTTTCCTTTGTTCATGTCGGTTTTATATAAATAAAACCGAACCAAAAAGCAAATATCGCTGAATGCAGTGGTGCCGTGTCACAAATAAATGTGGAATGGAAATAAAAATTATCTTGCAGACAATTTTGTTGAAATTCCATTAAAGACCTCTCATCTAGGTGAAACCTAGTACTCCGCGGCCTATTATAAGGAACTTAATGTCAAAATTTCATTGCATGTTTGAGAAAAACTACTTTATAACAACTCCAATAAATACCTTTTCACCTCACCTGTTCGAAAAGGCATTATTTCTTGCTCAAAATCTGCGTACAAAATTCCACTTTATCCGCTAGCAGCAAAATTATCATATTATCATGAAACTTTTTTCCTTATATCAGAAAGACACTAAAAACTTCTAGCAAGAGATACGAGTACAGTGCAACACAACAGTTTACGGGTCGATTGCAGGAAATGTGTACATTGTGTAACGATGAAATGTCGTCAAAATTAAAAAAGCTATAAAATATATGTTATTGAAGTTACATTTATTCCAGATACATTTTGTTGTAGTGTCATTCATACGTTTATACGATTTGTACAGCTTCACCCTGTAAAATTAATAAAAGTATTTAAAAAATCATATTAACCAAAAAAACGTATTTCTCTCGCATACAAAATTAATGTGTCCTCACCATACCCCACGATGAATAAAAAATCGTAGCTTTGATTTGAATGAACCGAGCGCTGTTTTTTTTTCAGTGTACGTTAAATACATTAATGTAGTTTGTAGCAAATGGTTATGGTAACTAAAACATAATTTGGATTACTAAATCTGTTAGTAAAGTTGCGTGACAGATTTCGTATTCATTAGGTTTAGAAACACCTAATCTATGCTGGTGCCAACTCACGCGGCGATAGCTACATAGGTTTTCATGCAATGGACAAAGAAAGTGCGCTTTCGTTTCGTGTTACACAAAAAATACCAACTAAAAAGAAGTAATTTTTTTTGCTACCATTTTTACATTGTTAGATAGAAAATTTAGTTGGCAACCGGCTTGACATTAGCGAATTCCAGAATTCCTTTAAATTTTTTCGTATACAATTTTAAACATTTTGTGGCATCGATATTTTGTTCCATTGTGTAACGTTTTGTTATTAAGGTTAGTTCATATTGGCATGTTTAACCGACATGAAAGAAAGGAGGTTTTCAATTTGTTTTCACGTCAAGTTGACTTTTTTATTGGTAATTTACGTGCTTGTGCCGATAATTCTTTACTTATCACTCTTGCCGCTTCATATCATATTTTTTGTTTGAAACTCTAATAAAGAGTTTCTTTTGGTTAAAAATGTGATGGCGGTCTCTATCTACTGAGAACCATAGCGGATTAATAAACTCCCTTTTAAAATAAATACATATTGCTGCAAATATTTTTAAAATAATAATTATTTACTAGTTTTACCAATCCGCTCCAGAACATCAGATGGTAATTTGAATATTTTGGGCTTAATTCCAACCAGTAGGCTCAAATTAATTTTGGTGAGTTATTGACTATTTAAGTATATTTTCAAATAAACGATGAACTAATTGAAGTTTACTTGTCGATTTACACATTATCGATTTTTTATTTTATCGACAAACGACAAAGTGGCAGGTTTGCCTGGAAACGTCATATTTAGAGTTTTTTCCTACTTTTATAGTATATTACACTTTTTGAATATTTACTGAATATTCTGTTATTCCTGATTTAAAAAAAAATAGACAATATGTCTAAATTATGAAACAAAACAAAACTAGGATTTTTTTTATTCTTCAAAACAAACGTTTATTTTTTTACTAATATGAAAACGCCTTTATGATTTTTTTTGTGAAACTTTCTTCGTTTTTGTGTAACATTTTTATGAATTTCCTTTGTGTCACGTACACTTTTTTTGCAATTCACCCTTAAACTTTAAAATAGCTGGATATCCCATCCCAATTATATGTTAAATCTGAGGTTGACTGTTGGCCATACTTTACTGATGTTGCTGCACAATTGTATGCTCAATTATATGATATTAGTATTTTTATAGTTTCTTTATAATTATTCTAAATCTGGCCAAGAAGAGTTTGGTTTAAGAGGGTTTACCATAGAAAACCGCGAAATCGCTGATTTGTCATGATTTTGCGCAAAGTTTTCGTGGTAACGTTAACAGTTTACACCAAAAATATCATAGCAATATAATAAACAACTCATTCGTTTTCGGGCTGGTACCATTTTGCATATTATTTTGTTTTATTACGATTTAGGGCACTTCTTTCATGCACGTTTTAAAAATTTGCCAAAATATGTTGTCATTTTCAGCATGAAAATTCTAAATTGTGTCAAGATAGGAATCATGATGTACATTTTTAGAAACTTAATAAAATGTTATATTGCCGCAATAGACCTAAATTGCGATTATTTATGTTTTCTTTAACTAATTTATTAATAAAAACTACTTACATACTTTTCGTTTACTTTATGGCACATTTTGGTTAAGAAATTGCTGAAAAAAGGAACTGTTTATACATGAATATGATGAAACAACTTATCCTCTATCATAACCAATAAAAAATGTAAAAATAAATTAAAAAAAATAAGTATTTAGATTTATTCAAAGTCGCGTACCTTTGAAACGCGACGCGCGAGCAGTGACTCGTCGTTCCGAGCCGCGGCTCTCCAGAGGATGGATTTATCGCCGATTTTGAAAATATATTTTTACGCCATATGGAGTTTCAGTTTACTTGAAGTTTTGGAAGAAACGAATGTTGAAGAGTGCGCTCCATCGTAAACGCTTTTAAAGCACCCACATAGCATTAGACCGAAGAAGTACTACTTTATGTTTTGCAACAACGGGATTTGGCTGACTAGGGTAGGAAAGGAAGTAGCGATTACAATAGATCAGATATGGTCGAGGTGACTGCAAAAAACAGATACATAGTAATACCACTACGAAACACTTGTGCGGCCGGCGTTACCGCTCCCGTATCGTATTGGTCTTGCGAGCCAAGCTACGTACGCAAGTGCCGTACCTCCATAGATGGTACTTGATTTTTTTTGTTAACGGTGTGGAAATGCATTACGCATACCCAGAAATGCATTAGGCACTACCAGGCCCTTAAAAGGACCCTTCGGGGAGGATATATGGTGCCCAGCGCCTAGTCACCCCTCAGAAGGAGGAAGCATACCCACTAAAACCACTCAAACTGGTGATTGAGCCTCTGCAGCGGGGCCTGCATCCGCTGCACGTCTGAACTGGTCGGAACTCCTCAGGAGCTCGCGGCGAAGTTTAGGAGCTAGCGGCCATCATCTTTTATTGATTTAAGTATGAGTTACGAGTATAGTGTAGATATAGCAAACAATCATTGCATTCCTGTTATTAAAGAAACTAAAACAAGTGTCATCATGAATCGTCTTTTATACATGTAAGAGGCAAATGATGATAAAGTAGATATAGCAAACAATCATTGCATTACTGTTACTAAACTGTGATCAATTATCAATTTGAGTTTTTCGAGAGCATTTCCAAATGTATACCTACACACACAGGCTTTGGTAACTTTATGAAAAAAACTATATATTCGTTAGGTTTTATAATTTCGTTCAAAACATTACGATAATTTTACATAAAGTCATATCATATAATAACGTAATGAAACCGTAACGTTATAAAGATATCGTTATATGACTAACCGCTGTCATGAGCGAGCCGCAGCGCAGGGCACAGGAGCGGACGAAAGTAAAGGAAAAAGATGGCATATAATGATATTTGATTATACAAAAAACCCCTATATTGGAAGCCCTAATGTATATCACTGATATCTTAAAAGCCGACTGTACCTAGTGTCGCGATTCTATTCGACACCGATATTTGATGTAGTTGTAGACTGTACAGCTTCAGGCGACACCAGATGTCATGGCAATAAATAGTAACGAGTCGAGTCCAGAAAGTGTAAGTGCTACAACCGTTCCCCAAACGGTTTTACTTTAAAGCTCGGTTCGAAATGTTTTCATAAACTTGTCTAGTAGATAAGTGTGTTTCTGACCGAGTTTTGAACTTTTGTTGCTAAGGCATACAGTCATAATGGTTATAGGTTTACGCGGCGGTGCGGAGTGGCGGATTTGTAGTCTTAGCTGCCCTAGACCCCAGGTCATGTAGTAAGAGTAAGTGCCAGCCGCCCCTTTCTCGGCATCATGTATGTAGACTAGCGCCCCTAATGGCCAATTGGCCACCCTAGGCCTACTGGGCCTTAGAGCAAATCCGCTACTAGCTGTGCGGGCTAGTTTTTTGCTCGCTCGACGTCTGATAATGACATTAAATTCTATAAATAAACGGTGTGGACTATGGTCGTAATATAACATGCAGGCGGATAGGTACACACTTACACAGTGAAGCTATGATAACTTAATTGACCATGATAAATAAAATAAAATATTAAACAACCTTATGTCAATTATTTTAATTAGATTCCAAGTAATCACAGGAATATATATTATTATGAGGCGGTCCAAACAAACCCACGGGCTAAGCTACCCGTAATTAAACGCAATCATTTAAATAAATAAATTCTCAACTCCTGTTACAGTTACAAATGGAAATCAGAATGAAACGCTACACGGGCAATTTCACAAAAAAATATTCAAAGATTATAATATTCCTTATGAATTATTTAATAGATTTCGTCTCAATATTTTAATTTCTTTTGAATATCAAATGTTCGAACGTTGTTTTTGTTACCCCTTCGTTTATGAAGAATCGTAATGCTTAAATTATTCTGTTATAACAAGAATATATTGTTGTAAGGAGCTTATGGAAACATTGCGCATTTAAAATACGCCAATTTTATAACGAAAAAAAAATCCGAAACAGCCCAGTCGTTTTCGAGTACCTAATCGCATAACAGCATACAAAAAAAACTTATCTACCTACTTACAGTCTAATTGAGACGGTTAAAAATACCTCGTCTGTGTTTTATTCAGTACAGTGACACCTTTAAATGGTAGTATGATTAGATTGACTAAACAGATTAACGAGGGTCTGAGTAGTAACCACCGCACAGTCAAACCTTCTAACCCTGTATATTATATATATATATATATATATATATATAGTTCGCTTCTCTTCCACAACAAGATTATGGTTTACATTCTAGAAGTTATGTTATATTTTGGGAATATGCATGAAACAAGAAAACGATCGAGGCGTATGATTTGTTTGGTACTTCTAAACGTAGGTACATATATGCGTGTGAGAATTCATGCGTCTAATTCTAATTTATCCCGAGCGGTAACATACAGTTGTTAGAAGCGGATAAATTAACTAACTACACAGTAGGACCTGAAATTTTTGTACAATGGTTACGATTGGCTGTTGGTTGGAAATAAAAAATATGTTAAATAACTTAGTTATCTATATTTCACGATGGTTAATCATGTTAGATTTTTTTGTCGAGAAATGGCTGGAGCCTACAAAGTGTCTAAGCTATGGTGACTTTAATTTCTAATACTTGATTTCTGGCTCAACAAATAAAAGTACCAGTTAGCTCTCTCATTTTCTTACATAAATAATGCGAAAGAAAAGGCTAAAACGAAAATGAACACCTAGATAATTATCGAATGTTGAGTCAGTCCTAAGTTGTGATCGCACGTCAAATCGGACAATCCGAAAATATCCGCCTTAGGCACTAGTCCCACCAAGAGCGAGAAAGCGATTAGCTATCGGCGATTTTCTCGCCCAAGAAACGAACAAAAGATAAGGATCCTGTGTTAGTAAAAGAGACACATACATTAATAGTTCATCGCTGGCTGTTCACACTGCCGGCGAGTAAATTTTCTAAGAGAATTCACTCGCCCGCGAAGAAAAAACTCGCCAATCGCTACTCGCTGCTCGTTGGTCGCCGCTGGTGGGACTAGTGCCTCAATGATCCATTCATTCTTATACATAGGGCTGACAAAGGCAACACGATTTTTTTCTGAACAGAATTTTCTCTAATAACATCAACAAAAACATAATTTAGCCCGGTAACCGACTTATTGTCGGGTTCGGTTCCCGCTGGATTGAATCACGTTTTTTATCCCGAGGGAACGCCCTCGATGTGCGCTTGTGGGTTAGTTTATCATTTTATTTATTGATAATGTCGTCAGACGCTGAACAAATATTTGGAGATACGGACTTAGCTTAATTTAAAAGGTTCAATATGAAATGTCTCAACTAGATATCTAAAATTTAAATTTTATTTCATTGGAAGTTTCTCACTTTGATAGGGTACCGTGGTCGCATTTACAAATCTACCTAACCGTTGATCTGAAAACTGTAAATTACGAACGTGGTTTAAAATGGAACTAACAATGTCGTACACAAACGTCGCATTTTAGCATTGATGCACGGCACCGCGGCTGTGTTTTTGTCATTTTTGGCATGACTTTTTTCATGACGGCAACGAGCGTTTGATATTTTTTAATTGTTCCTTTAGACCAGCGGTCGGCAACCCGCGAACCCGCATGCGGCCCGCGAACCCCTCACTTGCGGCCCGCGAGCCTGCCTGGCTATTTTGTACGTAAAGATCGTTATGTTCAGAATCGTATTAAGTCACAAATTATTCACAAAGTGCGGCCCGCGTCAATTTCGTTACCTACTATGTGGCCCTTGGCTGCTAAAAGGTTGCCGACCGCTGCTTTAGACGGTAAACCATGTGACATTATTGGAACTAACATATGAAAATGTAGAATCCATAAGTTTCGTTTGTAAGGTCGTATGTCCAGCATAATTATCAAGTAGTGATTGGAGCCTCGCTAACCCCATGACTCTTCCATTTCCTGCACCTTGACATTACTTCCGATTGTAACCCACATAGTCATATGTGCATTTCGATGAAGTGTGCGTTGAATCTGCCGGCAACCCTTGAATAAGTAGGCAAGGTAGTGAAATAGATTTTTTCAGCTACTTGCCTATTTCCACATTTTCAGGGTGGGGCTACTACTCACACAACGCGAGTGTGAGTAAATAATACCTGTTGGAAGAGTGTCAAAACCCAACACCTTGCATCGCTACCGTTCATTAATTACGTTCTTTCACTCTACCAATCATATACAGTGTCCTTCATTCGTCTTACTCAGTACAGAACATAGAACTGCCAACACGTAGGTATTTTATTTATTAATGATACCAGGAATTGTCAAAAGTCTTGACAATCTCGTTGAAAGAATGCTTGTTGTTTAAACGCCTAATTAAAATATATGTAATGGTTTTTCTGCAAATTGATGTGGTAAAGAGGACTAGTATTTCGACCATGAGCTGTATTTGTGTGTAATATGTAATTAAAACTATGAATATAATAACTGAGCGCATTCATAAAATATGCAATAAGTGAAATAAATATGTTGTACGGACCCATTATACTGTATGTATACCTGTATTGTGTATGCAAAATGTTGATTGAATCGCCTCGTAGCTCGTTGCTTTGAGCAAAACCAACCGCCGGACCAACGAGGTTAACTGTTCATTAAGGCCATTAAAAAGTATTTGTCAGGATGACCCAAAAGTTTTATATGCAAATCTGTACTTTGATTTAAAAGTTAGTTAAATAAAATTAATTAAACCATTTTTTATAATTTATTTTCTCAGAATGAAATACCGATATTTGGGACGACAAAATTCTATTCCATAATATTTTCGGTTACGTAGCAAAATATCTAAACACACATGTTATACGGTCGGTTTGCATACGATCAAAATACATAAAGTCAAATTGCAAAACGTACGGAATTCATAACATCATTTATCATAAGTTTAAAATGTATACGATCTAAATTCATAACGTTTATAATCTATAGTGCTAAATATGTATACGGTTCAAAATACATAAAGCCAAATTATATATCTATAATATTCAAACGCTGGGTCTCCTCCGAACCGTTGAAGCGGTTAACCAAAACCAATATTTAATATGACTTGTAAAATATTTGGTACAAGAGACATTTCATCTTAGTCCTCAGGTAGCGACGCATAAGCAGGCTCTTATTAGTGCGGGTGTGTCTATCTATGGGCGATTCGGCGGCGATCACGAACATTTACTATCAGACAGGCTGTCTACTCGTTTGACCCTTCATGGTTTAAAAAACATGATACCTAGTTCTCCAATTATTTTGTCGATTCGATTTTCTACATTCTAGACATATACGAGTATGTATCAACTTTATATAAAATAATCATATGCATTTTGTACTTCGACATCATAATCTTTCGACTAATCGTGTTGTATGTATAACACAACGAACATTATTTATTTCGATTTTCGACATTCTAGACATATGTGTATCGAGCTTATGACATTTGATGTTAGATATTTTGCTACGTAACCATATTTTCTTGTTCTCATTTACTCCCTGACACCCGTTTATTTCAATATCCTATTTAACCGCCCAGTTGTATTCTACGAAAACTAAACAGCTTCTACATTTCAAATTAGTACCTAAATCTTACCGCGCCACATGACAATACGCAGACTCATTGTGATGCATTGAAAGCCGCGCACAAAGAGTCAGCACAAGTTGTCCGACCAAGTTACGTGATAACTGCGTCCCGCTGCCTTTGTCTAACGCGTTGGTTTTTTAGTCCAGCTGCATTGGTTCTGCAACATGCTTAGATTGAATAGCGTCTCTCAGAGTGAGAAGTTTGTCATTTACACTTTTTGTAATTAGAATAACTGCGTTGTCGGTAACACATTTTTACTGGATAACACGAACACGCCGGTCACCTAGTTAAAAAGAGTTTATGGAATTTGCTTACGACCGCCAACTAACGTATTTATTTCAAAAAAATATATATTTTATGGCCGCGTGCACGAAATTACTCGTTGACTGTCAGACAACACTTAGCATCCCTTTAATACAAATATTGAATAAAAAAATAGTAGGTACTCGTATATAATGTGAATATAAAATATTTTCAAATATAATCTAGACCTGGACATACAATACAACCTGGACTTTATAAATTTGTTAAGTCGTATAAGTTTTTATGTTGGTACAACGGAGAATTGAAATCGGACGCGATCCCGGAATTTGGGGTACCTACATTTTATTTAAAAGTTTACCTCCCTGATTTTGACCCCTATGCTATTTAAAGAAGTAATCCGACAAAATATCATTCAAAATTCCCTACTCATAATTAACGCATTATCTCATAATTACTCGTATTCTCCGCACTCCACAGGAGTGTTCGAGGATTAAAAGATTATCCAAGTTAATTGAATGCTTCATCACATTACCGCCAATTGGCGTAGAGCATCCCTAAGCCTAAATGACATGCGACTACAAAGCCTTTCATGTTATTGCGGTTGAGCACTGCGTTATTTCAGTTTAGACTAGCTACGTTTTGGTATCATCATCATCATTGTCCTAGCGCTTGTTCCGTTCCGTTTCTTTCGGGGTATGTTTTGATTACGGTCCCAGAAGTAGCATGTCAGGTAAACTCAAACTCAAACTCCTTTATTGATGATAATTACTTATCACAGGTCAGTTGCTTACAACTTTTGTTTTGTTGCTTTAATTACTATAGACCGACCATATGACCTTTGTAACCTCGATAACCGCATCGATGGAATCATAATCTATCAATTATATTATATAATTATGTATATACAATAAAATCGTATCAAAACTATGTTTGCAGATTAAAGAATTTTCCATAAAAGTAAATGGGGAGTGTTAAAAATAAGCAATCAAACGTAAATTATTATTTGTTTGTTTTTTTGTGCGCGCATCACACTAAAACTACCAGACCGATTTCCATGTTTGGTGTGCCTATAGATTATGACCCCGGTTAACACATAGAGTACATTTTCCGACTAAGCTGAAGCAAAAAAGAGATATTGAACTTATTTCACCTCCGTTAACAAAGTCGCTTGCAAGCGTACACATAAAGTTACTTCAATGTCCTTGTTTCCTCATGATGTTTTCCCTCGCCGTACGAGTATTGGTTACCAGAACTGTACCTACTCAGGTAAGGTGCATTTAAGTTACAAAAACTCATATCAGCACACTGGGCTTCGAAACTGGGACCTTCGGTCCCGTGTCCTCCCAATTTGTTTGCCAATTTTCCTCGAACAAATATGATGCTACACCGCTGACATAGTTTGATCTACGTACAGACGGTTCACAATGAGACGTTACATCGTTGATTATTCATTAATAATAAATCAATAAGTTTTATCAACACCGACTGGGAATAAATCCCCCCGTGCATCCATCGTAGTGTCCGTCAACAAATCATTAATGATGAAGTTGGTTTACAATCACAATGTAAACCTTACTGTTGTATTTAAACTGCAAAATGAAGTAATTTGATGACGCAATAAAATTTGTACATCGTTAATTGGCATGACACACTGGCCCGTTCTTTGTGAAAGGGGTGATTTTGCATACGCTCGCTCGAACAAATTTTTATAAAGTTAAAAATTACCTCCCTACTAGGTGAGAAAAGGAATTGCCTACAATGCAGTGTAACTGTCGCCGTCAACTAGCTTAATTTGCCATTTGGTTAACTGCCTAGACTTTTCACTAAATGGCGCCAGTTAGTTAAGTGCCTTGATGAACATCGGCCGTCTAGCCCTTCTATCAAACGGCTAGGTAAACTACTTTCATTCGACAACATTAAATAACCCGCCTAGCCGAGTCCGTCAAATTTTAGTTGTAGGTATAAATCTATTCCATCCTAGAACCTGAACTCACATGGGGGGCTCGGGGGGCGATGGAGAAAGTTGCGTTGCCGCATGGAAAAAGTGCACATTAGGTTAGGTTTGTTAGTCAGCTTGTGTCCCTCAGAGTAGAAATAGAAGCCCCGCGCCGCGGGGCTTCGTCGCCCTGCTGGGGGGTCATAGTTATTTAAAAAGAAAACCCTAATCTCCTCATAGTTATCCTACTAAACGAGTGGCCTAAGCATTGGCCAGCCATATCGTTAATTGACACATTGACGCATAGCCTATAAAAGGAATTACCTTCCTACTAGGTGACAAAAGGAAGCTAACTTAATTTGCCATTTGGTTAACTGCCTAGCTTTTCACTAAACGGCGCCATTTAGTTAAGTGTCTTGATGAACATCGGCCGTCTAGCCCTTCTATCAAACGGCTAGGCAAACTATTTTCATGGAGAAAGTTGTGTTGCCGCATGGAAAAAGTGCACATTAGGTTAGGTTTGTTAGTCAGCTTGTGTCCCTCAGAGCAGAAACCTGTGCGGAGCGGATGGAAAAAGATTGCCAGGCAGTTAACTAAATGGCGCTGTTTAGTGAAAAGGCTAGGCAGTTAACCAAATGGCAAATTAAGTTAGCTTCCTTTGTCACCTAGTAGGAAGGTTATTCCTTTTATAGGCTATGCGTCAATGTATCAATTAACGATATGGCTGGCCAATGCTTAGGCCACTCGTTTAACCAAATGGCTAATTAAACCAGTTGGCTGCGACAGGTACATCGTCCCACAAAACTGTTTTTACAGTTTGATTGTGGGATCCTATCTATACAACATTAGAAATCTTAATTAATAACAAGATATAGTTAGGTATTAACTAAATACCTAGACAGTATTGAATTTAAATAATTAAATACTGCCGAGGTAGTATTTTAACAAGGCTCTTTTAAATTTATTTTTATTTTTCTCCGTCCTAATAGTCGCAGGTAAGGCGTTGAGTAAGTATGGTAAGCGCTTTTCTATGAGCATGTCCCCATAGTAATTGCTTACACTGGGAACAGCATAGGTCTGCCAGGCCTGCAGCTACAGATTTGGTGCCACGTTTATCTATCTGTAGGTAATATCTAAGGTAATATCTATTAATCGAATCAATTCGTTATTGTTTTCATTAACGATATAAAGCCACTATGTACATAACTTGCCGATTGGGTTAGCCAACGTTATGTAGGTACCTAAGCTGTTTACGAGTAAATTTTAAGACATTGTCATTGATAGATATTACCACTATTGTCCATTGCTTCCCTCTAGTATCATGGGACAGCGGTAATCCAAAACATACTTAAAGTTATTCTATTCCTATCTAAGTTGATGTAAATCTTCCATCAAACTTGTGCTTCGGAACGTGCCTCGAAGACTGCAGCCTTAATGGAGTTAGGAGTAAAGTTCCCTCCAGGCATCCACAGGTTGGAGGACAATAACAATACTTCACAACCTTAACTAGTATTCGTGTTCTGTATACGGAACACATGTTTCCCAGTAAATCATCTTTCCCTGTCGCTCATTCATTTCTATTAGTTTTAAATATGATTTCAACTCCCGTTTACCCTTAATTTGGCAAAATATACAGAAGGTCCACAATTCAAGCCTCGCGCCGGGATTCGACAGTAACGAACGAGCGATAGGAGTTGAAAAAAATACAAAAAGATGGACAAAGAGTTTGTGAACTGTGGTTCACATTGTCAAATTAAGGGTTAATCGTACAAACTTTGGGTATACTAATGTTTCGGCGAAAATTATTTCGCAAATTATTAGTTCCCAAACTTTTTATCCCATATTTTTATTAGGGCAAAATGTTATTTCCCAACTCAACGTTTTGCACTGATATAATTTCCCAATAAATGATTTGATAAATTATTGTTAGGCAAATTATTACCAGGAATTTTTTTAAGACGTCATTTTTGATTTCGTCAAATGTATTGATTGGCATACCGTAATTTGGCAAAATATTGAATGGCATTATAATATATAACGTAGTTTGTTAGAATGCAAGGTTTAAATTGCTAAGCTACTGTTCAAGCAGTTCGTTTTTGTTGGGGGGACGCAGTTCAAGCCTAACCTAACCAAATTTTCTACCTAAGTGAACCTTTGGTTTATGTTTTTTAATGCGGGGGACTTGGCCCCCCGAGCCCCCTTTTTTCTGCGCACTTATAATTTACTTATCTATCCTAGTTTTTGATAGCAGTTCGTTTTGATGGAGGACGTAGTTCAAACATTTTTTTTTGATGCAGTGGAAACGCAAGTTACGCGTACCCCCTGGGCTTGGGGAAGCCAGATGTTGAGACACAGTTCAAACCTTTTTTTTTGTTGACCCAGCAGAAATCCGTAACGGATCCCACCCAGCTCGAGAGAAGCTGGGCGGGTATGTCCGACTTCCATGGACTAAAACTCCTGGGGTGTTCCGTTCCGCCACTCGCTGTTGGACGAGGTTCCGGGAACGCTTTCGCTCTCCACCAGTTCCCCGTCAGCGTTGCCCTTTCGGGCCCGACTTCAGGCGATGTTAGCCTTCTCCAACCTAACCTGTTGTTCTGTCAGCTGTTTATCTTCTAAGGGGTCGCAGTTCTGATCTAACCTACTGTCTTTTCAGCCGTTTATCTTCTAAATGGACGCAGTTAGAGATGTGCCGTTCCTAACCTACAATTATATTTTGAAGGAATTAAGATGTTTTAGTCGTTACCTATTGAACTAAGCAGATCATTTGCTTCATAATTGTATGTCACATAAGAGTAAGTTGAAGTATAACTTTTCAATATAAAAGTTGGTAAATTTGAAAATATGTTTTGATTATGTTATACTTATGTTATTTTAAAAATAATTTGTTCATATTTTTCAAAATGGAATACTATTATTCTGCTGAGGATCACGAAAACATGATTTTAATTTACGGAGAGTGTCACCAGAAAGCCAACCTTGCGTTAAGGAGTTACAGAGAGAGAGATCCGGAGAAAACAGAAGATGTCAGTCCAATTAATGTCGTCATTACGTATGTATCATACGGTATGCTACATTTCTGTTGATTTTTAAATTCTTAAATTTTGTTAGAAATTTTAAATATTTATCTAAGCTCCTAATTTAAAAATTATGCTTATCAGAGCATTCCTGAGAAGTAATTCTACCGGGGATTTCAAGCTAGGTATGTCCAAAAGCTACTAACACACTGTATATAATTACGCATAACAGATGCAACTTCCTAAACGGTTTTGAATGTTTGGCTGACGACAGCGATAAAGTGTCAATCACGTGCAATGGGACTATCAGCAAACCATTTAGCATATAATTGGGCATGTGTTTAATTGATAAAGTTACACAATAACCGCACATAATGTTTAATTATGTATATGGTACGAGTATGTAACTACTAGATTAAGTGATCCAGTAAACCTAATAACTCTTCCGAGGGCAATTTACTGAAGTACTTAACGGTCAGCAATGAAGCAAAGGATATTAGGGCTAATCGTTACTTCAAGTATGTGAAGGGATCCTGGGTTATACCCCTTTTACCGCCAGGCTAGTAACCGCAGCCAACTTTGCCCCTTCACGAGGCGTTCGGGTTATTTGATTTTGAGCCGTACCTATCAAAAATACACTGGACTTAAAGTCGTATTTCGCTTACACTTTCCTGATATAGCTGGATCCTAGATCGTTACAGAGACTTCACCTTTCCTTGCAAATTAGGTTTACATGAATTGTAACTGTTTTGATACGTAAGCGACGTTTTTTATTATGCAGATTGATTGGCTGCTTAGTTTGACTGAGGAATTATGTCGTACGCTCTAACTCAAATACACAAAGCTATAAATAATAGTAAAGTAATATCAACAAAACAAATTAATCAGTCAAGGAGCTGCAAGCAAGGAGAACAACAAAACGCAAGAAATTTAGCAATAGGAAGTAGTAAGGTAGCTTTAAAGGTAACTGCAATAACAAAAAATATATAGAAGGTATTTTATTATCGCAATTCTTGAGAGCCAAAGGATTTTCAAGATGATGATTAAACCATAGATTTAATTGTTTCCGTTATCGCGGTCATTAATTGTAAAACTGATTAAGATATAAAATCTAATTTTGGTAAGCAGATACATTCAAAAATCGACTATGTGAGATTGACTTAAAGTTCAAAGTTAAGTGAACAAAACTTTTGTCCGTTTATATAATTGTGGCTATTGTATCACTCTTTAGTGTCGGAATGTAGCTAAGTATTTAATTTTAATAGGGATGAACAAGATGAAAATCCATAAATTCAACACTTTGGATTTGTTTTGGTTCTTCTGTCAATTTAACCTGTAATGTCATTTTAACCTATACCAGGTGTAACATGAGGAAACCGAATAATTTTAACAACGTATTCCTGAGGTCGTAAGAAACAAAAAATGTTATATGAACCCAGGCCGAAATATGATTTTAATTTTTCTTAATATTTTCGTACATAATTAATTTTCCTTCACCTGTAAAAAAAAACCTTAGGATAAGAATGAATTAAAAAAATGTTTTATTCTTCAATACTAGTGATGAATGGCTCTTAAAGAATACCAAAGTGTAACAGTGTGAAGTCTTACCTCAAACACGCCGCTTGTTCCTGGCATTGTATCCTGTCCTGTCCTATCCTAGTTTTGCAAATCCTGGATTCAAGCATAGGATACTTTATACCCCGGTAAATAGTTCTCTTGGGATAACTACGGGAACAACGGAGGCGAACCGCGGGTGTATGCTAGTTATTAAATAAAAGTAATCATATACCTACAACGTTGGATTTACATTAGGGCACTAGTGCCCAGTTTGGCAAATTCCCAGTGGAGGGAGCGTTTTTTTCCATCTATGGGTACTATGGAATGGAAAGTGCTATGCTCGGGGTTTCTCTGCGTGATAAAATCAAAAATTATGATATCCGCAGAAGAACCTAAGTAACAGACATAGCACGCAGGACTGCACGGTTGAAGTGGCATTGGGCAAGGCACATAGCCCGGACAACGGATAACCGTTGGGAGAATAAAGTCCTGGAGTTAAAACCACGTATACCATGTATAGGTAAGCACAGCGTAGGACCCAGACTCGGTGGACTGACGACCTCGCGAGAGCCTCGTGATCTGCACAGGACCGCACTTTGTGGCGATCTATGGGTGGGGCATATGACCAGCAGTGGACGTGCGTGACTGATAAATGTATGTAACAGGGTAGCATGTTTACGGTACCCAGGGCGGTACTAAGGGAAAATCCGGCTCTGATCATTAACTACCTACTATTAGAATAGGCTATTTTACAACTTTTTAACCGACTTCCAAAAGAAGGACGGTTCTCAATTCGTCTGTTTTTTTTTTTTGTGTGTTTGTTCACCGATTACTTGAAGACGGCTGGACCGATTTGGAAAATTCCTTTTTTGTTTGAAAGGGTAGACTTTAGAGGTGGTCCCATTGCAACCAAGTCAGGATCTGATGATGGGATCTTGGAGAAATCGAGGGAACTCTTCAAATATTATAGGCACACATATAGCGATTTCGGTATTTTTCGTAATTTCTCGTCCATCTCTTATTAGTAACAAGTTTTTAGTGTTAACCGACTTCAAAACAAAGAGTAAATTTGTATCTAGGTTTCTTCCCCGATTACTTGAAGACGGCTGAACCTATTTGGAAAATTCTTTTTTTGTTTAAAAGGGTATACCTCCGAGGTGGACCCATTGCAACCAAATCAGGATCTGATGATGGGATCTTGGAGAAATCGAGGGAACTCTTCAAATATCATAGGCACACACACATATGCGATTTCGGTATTTTTCTTACTTTCTCGTGCATTTCTTATCAGAAATAAGTTCCCAGTCTTAACCGACTTCAAAACAAAGAGCAATTTTTATGTAGGCTTGTTCCTCGGTTACTTGAAAACGTCTAGACCGATTTGGATTTTTTTCTTTTACCTAAATAGACTTAAGTCTATTTGGTTAAAATAATATTTTTCCAGCGCCACTAAAAATTTAAAAATAAAGTAAATTTTTAAAACAAAAAATAAAAACCGACTTCCAAAAACCTAAACTAAAAACCAAAAAATAATATGTTAATTACCCCAAAGAAATGGATAATCAACGATTCATATATACATATACAGATATTTATACTTTTTAACCTGTTATTTTTGAAGTCGGTGCCAGCTAAGGAGCTCAACACAGCCAGGTTTACGTGGCAGGCACCAACTTCAAAAATAACAGGTTAAAAAGTATAAATATCTGTATATGTATATATGAATCGTTGATTATCCATTTCTTTGGGGTAATTAACATATTATTTTTTGGTTTTTAGTTTAGGTTTTTGGGAGTCGGTTTTTTCTGTAATATGTTCTAAAAAGATCACTCAATAATGGAAATATTAGTGAAAAAACTACTTCAGTATCATAAAAACTCACCAAGATATAACAATGTTAAAATCACAATTTTAGACTTTCCTATATGCCTCATAATGCTTCATAGTAAAGCATATAGCGATGTGACGTCATTCGGTCATACTTTGTATGGGGAAATCAAGAATTAGTCTTGTAGCTATGTTAAAACTAGCGTTTATCCTTATGATTTCATAACAAAAGTTACCATACATTTTATGTGCTATTTTGGTTAATTTTCATACTTTTAATATGGATTTTCCCACCCAACTTTGAAGGCTCATAAAACCCGTTACACTTTATGTATCGAACTCAAATCTTCAACAGGTTTCCTTATTTTGCTTATTTTAACAGGATCTTATATAATTTTGACAAAATTGGAGTACAGTAAAATAGTCTATTGCATAATAATTTGCAGCTTGTGTCAACCCTGTGGATCGGCAGCTGTCGATTGTCACGTTGTGGACGTCGCGCAAATATCTCGCATTGCCAACTGCGGGCGAATAGAATTCGATACTCGCTGTCTAAATACTCGCCTCGACTAACTGTAACTGCGCCACATTATCAATGTTTAGTACTAACGGAACACCAACACGTGAAACGTATAGAGATTCATATTCAGCCTTGAGGTGATTGAAGTCGCCCAGTTTTCTACGAAAATCACCCTGAAAACCCTTTCTCTGTCACGGTTTATATTCTAACGGAACCCTCTTATCACGCGCAAGATGTACTGCCATGACAACATGCCAACATTACATTCTCACGAATGGACATTTTGGTTTGGATATCCGTCTGATAAATTTGTAGTATTTTATCTTACGTCTTAGGTAAATGAATACATCGCAAAATTTTAATTTTTTACAGAAAAAGCTTAATTACTTAAGGACTCATAGTTCAATAAAATTGAACTAGGTACAGGGCACAAAAATTACGAAGATCTCGGTAAATAGCGGTGAATTTTCAGATACCTTTGTTTATTTTTTGTAAAAAAAATACCTACCTACTTGTTTTACTTTGCCAACATCACTATACCCATTGTTGTCAAGAATACTGTCCCAATTCCGCTCGATGACAGTGCATCGTTACAGCCAACAATTTGCAACTCCGTCGTCCGTTCCGATAGCGACGCCCCCAGCCAACAATGCGACGTAGCGTGGGTCGCTACGTCTGCGATTCCAAATGGTGAGTTTTGTCGTGTATCACGTGAATAGGTAATGGTTACAGCAGATCGCGAACGACGTATTTTCGCTCGCTATAGATTCGATCTATTTACCCCCAACGCGAGGTAGAGGGGCATTTGCTGGATGACTTGATCAGAGTGTTTTTTAAACGAATTATTTTTTTTATGAAATGGTCTTAGCTAGTAGCTGGTGGATTAGGAGTAGCCGTTTCAAATTCAGTTAATAATCACGATGAATGGTGCAATAAAAAGACAATAAATATTTTCAGATATTAAAATATTCGATAAAGGAATATACTCGACTTAATCACATCATATCTTACTTACTTAATCGATCATAAACAATCTGTACTTATTTCAAAAATTTGGTAATGCCCTTGAAAATGTTTTTGTGCCTAAACTTACGAAACCATCTGTAATATAATACCGAAATGAAGTTATTTGTAAATTATTATTTACTGAAATACCTAAACAAATGATTCAGCAATACAAATATTAATCAATCGGGCACCCAAAGAAAGTTAAGCACAATGTGAAAACATTTTGAATATGTAAGTACACATAAAATATTATCGTAGCCTCACAAGCTTTTGTATGTCTGAGTCTAGTAATAGAATATTTAAACAAACAAGATAAATAGTCTACTCAATGAAAGCCTAATGTCATGAGCACAAATAGTGTAACATGGATGAGCACTTATGCATACTATTAAAAAAGAACTTGACCTTCATGATAAAAGTTTGTATGTAAATCTTATTTAGCACGCTGTTAAATTGTATGAACTTCGAAAGAGTAAAATGTCTTCTGACAACTTAATCCATACGATGGTTATATCAAATCGAACGATGGAAAACTACCAGTTAGGACAAGGAAACTTACTGAATTTATTTACGAAAATGGAGATATTTTATTACGTTGGTACAGGATTTACCAAAAATTTGTTACTATTGATCTATCGAAGAAGAAGGTTACATGAATACCTTTATCGATTACGGATAACCTACAATTATTCTTATCTAAAATATAACGAGGTATAGGTACCTACTTAATGTACTCGTATTAGGAACTCGCTTGCCCTGTCGCAAAACCGCGAAGTCGTAGCGCGGCTGGTTAGACTGCTTGTCTAATATTTGGGTCATTCTCAAAAAATGATGTCCGTAGCTAGGGCTTTATAAAACAACCTCTTAATCATGTTCCTTTGTGTAACAAAACTTACCATACAATTTATATGGTTAACTTTCGTTACAGTTATTATCCGTTCAAGTGGGCTAATGTTGTTAAAGAATACAATAGCATTGAGAGGTAAACCACAAATTAGGATAACGAGAATATAGTGTCAAAAAAGTATAACTGCCTTGAAAGATCATTAGATTATAGATTCTATTTACTAGACAGTAAAGTGTAAATGCAGTTATAGATAACTGGGATCTTAATTTGTTTTGCATTTCACATTCGCCCGACGGTCTGCAAGTGCGTATTCCGTAGAGAAAAGACTTAAAGATACTATGAGCTTTCAACGGATTATCGGTTCTATGACCGTAATGATAAGGCGGCAAATGCTTTCAAACAAAAAAATAATAATGCGTTTTGCTTTTACAGACCCAGGTGCGTAACACGAGTAGACCCTGTGCGGCCTACAGGGTCTACTCGTGTTACGCATTGTTATTTTTTTTTGTGGTATTGTATTCTCTCAATGGCATTGTTCGCTCAATGGCATTGTATTTTTTAACAACATTAGCCCACTTGAACGGATAATAACTATACACAAAGGAACAAGATTAAGAGGTAGTTTTATAAAGCCCTAACTACGGACAGCATTTTTTGAGAATGACCCATTTATTAGTCACGGTTAACATTCTTATTAAGTAGAAGGGGGAAGGGAGTCATTCTTGAAAATTGTATTCCCTGGCCACACATATTGGCGAATATGCAGAAGATCCAGCCTATTCACAATGGCATTTTTGGTTATAGTGTATTTCTTTTTTTAAATAAAATAATTTATTTCTGCAATTAAGCCCTCAAGGGCTCTTTTACATATCTGATTCTAGTATTATCATTTTTTGTCACTTCGGATAATGACCTTCCAGACAAGCTTCACAAATTAACCCGAAAATCATTCTCAGCTGAAAACTTTAAACGCCGCAAATATGGAAACCTCGGCAGCAGCTACATATTTGAGGCGTTTGGGGTCGAGGCGCTAGGACCCTGGGGACCAAGTGCGCGCCGGCTATTCGAGGACCTGTCGGCGCGTCTAGTGGAAGCCACTGGTGACCAGAGGGCTGGCCAGTATTTCGCTCAGCGAATCAGCATTGCCATCCAGCCTGGCAATGCGGCCAGCCTTCTGGGCACACTCCCCACTGGCAGCGATTTGGAACAAAGACTTAGTTCCTTTTGTTATTGTTTTATTTAATTTTTATTGTTTGCAAAACAAAAATGAATTTTTATATTGTGCTTGATGAATATAATTAAACAATCGTAGTGAGGCGGAAACTTCTGAATATTTAGGGCCAATTGAATAATGTCCTTCAAGAATCACCCAAAACTGAACCTATTAACTCAAAACATTAAACGTTCCTAATAACTAAATCGACTACGTCGAACAACTTTATATTTAAATAAAATACACAACTCATTCTAAAGAAACAAATTACTGAATGAAACATATCAGTCGAACTGAGTCTCTCAACTGCAGTGCAATTGTAAATACACTTATTTAGAACAAAATTGACTCAGCTCCTTCCCCAGACGCTGATATTGCAGTTATTTGATTGCGGGTAGAGAGAAACATCGCTTCATAAGAACTGCATTTGACCAAAAGTTGCGCGATTGCGTTTGACTTATGAAACATACGAGTAATAGCTTGTTATGAGTGGCATAGCGCTGACCAATCTCGAGACGTAAAGGCATTCTTAAAGCATCTCATCTTAACTACGATGAATTTAAGTAAAATTAAGAGGAACCTTTTGATAATGTTCAGTTTTGCAATTGTACGGCGATTAGAGTCTCTTGGTTTTCTATACAAACGAAAAGAGAAATATAATTTGGTTGGAATTTCATACCATTTTATCTGCGCGAGAAGTTCCAAAAATCAGAAAAAACATGGGATCGGCCGATTATGATCAGCGACATCTATTAACATGATTCGAAAGAAAATCTCTAATTACTAAAAAAAAATTTTGGTTTTTGATACTTCTCAATCTCATGTTGTTTTGCGCAGATAAATTGTAGGTATTACGCTATAAAATTAAACACATTTCAACCATATTGTATGTTGTTAAAATCTTTTCGTTTGTTGCATCTCCATTCACCATGAGGTAACCTTTGATCATTTATATCGTTTTTGAGTTGCTTAATAATGCTAACTAGCAGATAAACAATGAGTTGTAAAAGTAATACCTATATATGGACTTTCCATTTAAAAATTGGTTTAAATGTTTGTTCCTTAAACTAACTGGCTGTAGTCGAGTTGTTGTTGTTGCCAACGTTTCAGCTGGGAACTGAGAATTTTTAACAATAGTACATGGATTGAACCTAAACAACTGAAATAAAGTTTGTTAACAAATGCGTAAAAATCGTACGTACATTGCATTTAATATTTTTAAATTTAACAGCTCGTTTGTGAAGGTGAATATTTCGCTCTAAACTGTCAAAGAAATTGGTCAAGAAAAGATAAATAGATAAAAGCACCAGACTATTATTATACATTTTAACAAGAAATAGCTCCTAGACCTCATCTAGAATTTATTAGCTCATGTTAGGCACCCTTTATGAAAATTATATGAGGCTGTGATTAAAACTTTTCTAGTTATGAAAGGAAGAAAAACATAACTAGGTATAATCCTCGATATCGATGTAAATACAAGTCGAGTTAAATACACAAACCGCTGATTTTTGGAATAATCCCAACAATCCGTAGGTACGTTTCTTTTACTAATAATAATCCACTAAACCGATATTAGGGATCCACGACCCAAGGAAAGAGTGCTGACGGGTCCAAATTTTAAGTGTATATTAATAGTGGCACTGAAATCTACGTGAACGACTTTACATATTTTATTTTTTATTTTATTAGACCAGGTAACAAAGTGTAAGCTAATAATTACAAAAACATGAAATGCGTGCTAAAGCTATGACTAAATTCACACTTCAATAACTACGTAGCACAACATTCATTCATCAGTAAGTACAGAACTAATGTTTTATACTTAATAACTTTTTTATAACACTGTAACTTAAATTGTAAGTTAAATTGCAAGTATGAGTTAATTTGGTAATACAATGTTTAAAGCTATTATATATGCGTAAAAAATAGTATTTTATGCAACAGTTGTATAAGAAGGTTCAAAAAATGCGAATTGCGTGAGTTGCGATACGAGCCGCGAACGCGGCGAGTATCGCAAATAGAGACGCAATGAGCGTTTTTTGACTTAATTATACAACGTTGCATACAATACTTTTTCTACGACTAGGTTTTAAAATATAAAATACATACAAGGCATAACCTGCAAACAAGGCAAATATGACGTATGACTGACAGTATGTGTCTATGGTAAACTTTTTTTTTTTATTTTAAATTGACAGGCAGTGAATATATTAAAAATACCTTTTTTTATGTTGGCATCAATGAATTTAGTTCGGAAAGTTTTGTTTTTCTTAAAAGCCGTAGGAATTTAATTGTTTGTTAAGTTGGTAGTTGTGCATTTTTATCGTAAAGTTAGAATTTAGCGCTTAATCCTCGACCTAAGTTTAACCTAGATTTAGAAGTCTGTGGCTGCTAGCAATAACGTAAAGTGACTATAACGACACTAGTGCTGTTATGGGGAATAGAGTATAGACTTCTCTGAACTCATATTATGTATGTTCTTATATTAGTGTTCGTGACCAAGTAAAACACACATAAAAGTACAGGAGTAGAAAAAGTATTTTATGCAACAGTTGTTTAAGAAGGTTCAAAAAATGCGAATTGCGTGAGTTGCGATACGAGCCGCGAATGCGGCGAGTATCGCAAATAGAGAAGCAATGAGCGTTTTTTGACTTAATTATACAACGTTGCATACAATACTTTTTCGACGACGAGGTTTTAAATTATAAAATACAAAATTAATCACAACCTGGATACAAGGCAAATATGACGTTTGACTGACAGTATGTGTCTATGGTAAACTTTCTTTTTTAATTTAAAATATACTTAAATTAAAAATACTTTTTTTATGTTGGCATCAATGAATTTAGTTCGGAAAGTTTTGTTTTTCTTAAAAACCGTAGGAATTTAATTGTTTGTTAAGTTGGTAGTTGTGCATTTTTACCGTAAAATTAAAATTGAGCGCTTAATCTTTGACCTAAGTTTAACCTAGATTTAGAAGTCTGTGGCTGCTAGCAATAACGTAAAGTGACTATAACGACACTAGTGCTGTTATGGGGAATAGAGTATAGACTTCTCTGAACTCATATTATGTATGTTCTTATATTAGTGTTCGTGACCAAGTAAAAGACAGATAACAGTACAGGAGTAGAAAAATAAATAAAAAATGTCAACTTCGTTGCAGTTTTTACTGTAAAAAGTTTTACACATAGGAGTTAGTGGGCTATGATGACTTCTTCTATTCTACATAGAATTTATTAGTTCATTGTCTTCGACTGGCATTTGACTGGGTTTTCTTTTTATACGCATATTCTAATAATTTCGTTCAAAAACATGGGCGTATAATTTATTTCGTTGGTAAAAATCCTTTCATTGAGCTGCAAAGGAAATCTTTAAAGAAATATCCATGTTTTTCTAAAACGAAACTCTGTTATTTCGCCACCACATGTTTTCAGTGGATGTTTGGTTTCCTCTTGGCTAGATAGCTTTGTGCTCTGTTGACGCAAGTTATGAAGATGATCGTTTTATTAAAAACCTTCTGAAAGAACAAATGTTAATAAGCATACTTATCAATGTAGGTTTGTTTATTTGTATACTTCTTCATGCTTTTTGCCTTCATTTTTTATAGCCGAATGTGTACATAATGTACTTTGCAAAAAGAGTATAAATAAATTGGTTGATGTATATCGATTAGCTATGGACTAATGACGAATCTAAGCTTTTTGTTTTTTATTTTATAAATACTACTTTATTTTCTAGCTACTACTACCTAAATACCTAAAAGAAAAATATAAAGTAGATGAAATTATCTATTTTTGGTTTGCATGTTTATTCTGTAAGTTTTATTTAGAAAATAGATGTACCAAAACAACAACAACGGAGAATCTTTACATCTCCATTATAATTTTACTAGTCTATTTATTTTCTATTATTTTATTTGTCTTGTTTTGACGCCTAGAGACCTTTTACATGTCTAAAATGTAGTAATGTAGTTTTAAGTTTAATGTAATGTATTAATGAGACATCATGTATTGATGTCATTATTGTTGTACCTAATACTTAATATTTTTTAAAAGAGAAACTGGTGAGTTTCCTCCGGCGCTTTTTCTCACCAGAAGGTCATTACCTGAAGCGCCAAAAGAAAAGAATAGAATCAGACATCTAAATGAGCCTTTGAGGGCCTACTGCAATGCAAGTATGCATTAAATGAATTATTTAGATTTTTGATTTACCTATAATTTATATTTAGAAGTAGTCATCAGGTTAGGTCAGTGATGGGTAAAGTACGGCCTGCGGTAGGGTTTAGCCCGGCCCGCCGACTGTCCTTCGAATTAAGTACCTTATAGTATATACCTGTGGCGTGGCGTAAAAGATATCTTTTGGCAAGCCGGTGCAGATTTACATTTTCCTTAAGAGCTGTTGAATAAGGTGCTCAAATGTCTGATATCAGGCAAGTCGGTAGAAATCGAGTTCTTTGGACGCCACGCTACTGGTATTTACACTCACGGACAATGAATTCGGGTAATTTTCAATATAATAGGGATGATGACTGGGTTAAAAATATGTAATTCTATTTAGTCCGTCAGTTAGATTATGGAAAAATATGGGACACGTATTTTTTGGTTTATCAAAATATTAAAAATCGACAAAGTTATAGATCATCAAATTCCTGGAGTGGGGGCTTGTGACGTCACTCTTTAGTACCTACAATTTGTACTCAAGAGTGACGTCACTCGAAACTTCTAAGCACTCTATCCTCGTCAGTTTATGTTTGTCAAACAAAACAAAAAATACGTGTACAATATTTTTTCATAATGTAACAGACGGACTAAACAGTTTTTTTTAGTCATCTAGCCTATTGTTCATATAAAGTGACCCGAATTCATTGTCCGTGAGTGTAGCTATTTATATTTTGACAGTCCAGCAGTATAGAGATTTTAAAACAAAATAATTTTTACCCCCCCATGAAGAAGGTTTACTGGGTTAGGTATTAAGCATACCAAACCTAATTTACAAGGAGTGGTTATAATTTACAGCAAAAACTAAATTATCTAGGCGAGGTATTTCGTTGTAATATTGCAGCAATCCGCCTACACCGAATAGGAGTAATTTAAATATCCAAGTTAAACGGACTGACCTGGTCAGATTACATCGTTAATCAGGGAAATTTAATTACTTACCTACTGCTTAAACGTTGTGAAATTACTCTGTAATTGTAATTTAATCATTTAAGACATAATTTAAAAATCTAGTTGAGAAGAAAACTAGTAGGTAGGTTAAGTAACGAGTGTAATTATTCGTCAACAAACTGCAGTTTGGTACAGTTGTTATATGTTATAGTACATTACTTACCTAGAGAGGTAAAACAAAAAATGTCTCAGATCGAGCCGAAGGCAAGGACGATAAATATGCGATCTGCGGCTCTCTTTATTACCGCCCGTGGTAAGTACAAAATTTTACGTTTCCCCCAGGCCATGAAGTGGGATTTTCCGCTCGCGTAGCGGGTGGTTATTGCCACTTTATGGCCAGGTGTGAAGTAAAAAAAATTGCTAAACTAAGTACATTAAACTAATGTTTATAGGTCTGACATAACAAGTATGCCAATCAAAGCCTAAGTAGTTTCAAAATAACATTGTTAGTTTTAGAAGCAAATAGTTGTTAGTCGTAACTTTACTAAAGTATTTCACATTCGTCAGAACAGGCCCACACATAGGTATTGCCCATATGTGACAGCAATTAAATAGTTACAACTGAATCGCAACTTGTAAGATTTGTTTACAAACTTATATTGTTATTCATATACAAGTGACATAAATCAACAAATGTTAACGCAATGTAGAGCTGGTTTGCTAAATATACTTATACGTTTATAGTAAACGTCACGCTTAGCTTAAGAGGGAGTGACACCGTCAACGAAGCTAGAGGTTCCGGGTTCAAATCCTGGTAAGAACAAAGATTTTTATGATGAGTATTAATATTTATATCTATTTGAGTATGTGCTTATCTATATAAGTATGCATTCGTCGTCTAGTACCCATAGTACAAGTATTACTTATAGTTTGGGACTAGGTTATCGTCGATGTCGATTTGTGTGAGATTGTCCCTCACTTAAAACACAGCAAAAGAAAATAAATTTAATCCTCAACGGTCTACTACTATAATATTCTAAGCAAACACAAGTGGAGATCATACACACAAATAGAGAGACATTTTTATTAAACTGAAACTTCAGTCACTTACTGTGCATTTCTCAAAAATTTTGTACATCAATTAACAGATCCTTAATTGATTTCTATTTTGTTAACAATATTTTTGATGATTATTAATTATTGATTCATGTTTTCACTAAATAAATGTATATAAAACAAGTCGCACATCCGGAGGTCCATCGGTTAACTAAATTAAATAACTATGCAATTTCATTTCGAGGTACGGAACCCTAAAAACAAAGTATAAAGATTGGTATAAAAATAAAATATAAATGTTTTTTCCAATAATAACCGTGGGAGACATTAATGCTACCCGGCGCCATTAGGCAGAATATATCAAAAGAAACCTTTAAAAACGGTGTTGACAGGATTTTAAAAGATCACGGTTTCTTTGTTTAACCTCATATTTTTCAGCATTCGTGATACTGGTTTACTATAGGTTTTTATTTCTTTAAATAATAAAGAATATCTCCGAGAGCAACATTGCCATTGCACATTTTACAAGCTTTTATTTAACTTAGTAGTACTTTTTTGACGGTGGACTACTAGGCTCAAATTTGGTATACTTGCGTATCTTCGGTGATCTGGTCTGATTATAGGATCATCCAAATTGAATAAGATAAACCCATCCCTTTGGACTCTTAGGTCTTGTTCTCGTTTGGGCTTTTTTATGGCATGCAGTTTTCGACTACCGTACTTAAAAAAAAATTTGTACAGATATTTATAATTCTTACGTTTTTGTTCATAGGTGTATGTTACATACACCTGATTAAATTAGTAATCTGGCTTTATAATGACAATATACTTAAAAAGGTTGACAAACTGCCTACTTTATATGAACGAAACATTTTTGTCTCTTCATTGGTCTTTTTAATGCGGGTAAATTACATATTAATTATATATATGAAACTCTGCCTATTTCCACATTGAGATAAGAAGCGTACAATATTTAAACACCTAAACAGCCCACAGCACATACTGTTGGTTCGGGCCAAACGTTTTCCTTAGGGGTTGAAAACATTGTCGCTCAAGAGTAGCGCTAACACTCGACTGCGGTTAACAAGTGAGCTAGCTTTCTTTGTGTTTCAGGGGTTGTCAACATTGGTTCATTAATTTATATTTATTTATAGAATTGAGTGCGTCTGAGTGAGTGGGATGCTGATTCAAAGATTTGTTAACGATGTTTTGAGAGCGGAAAATGTTCTTATTTTTGGAGTGCTACGCGTTGCCTTAAATAATAACGGTATTTGTCACCGGAAATAAAATTATGATTTTTTTGGTAAGCTTGTAACTGTGAAAGTTATAAAGAGTAGAAGGTAGCTTCTATCTCCAGTTAATTTACAATAGCGTAATTTTATAAGCTAGGTCTAGCTTGAGTATTAAATTCTAATAAATTATACTTTAAAATACCATTTCCTTCGAATGCTTTCCTTTTCATGTTTCTGTACACATTTAAACCCAAGTGGCGTATAAATCAAATTGGTTAACGTCTATTTGTCATTCGAGGAACTCGTCAAACCCCGGGGGCTCTTAACGTAACGTGATTACGCACGTAATTTATGCACAAATGGTATCCGTGGCTGTGTCAACGTTTATTGATACGTGATCCGGAACCCTTCATTTTAGTAGGCCGTTGTGTAAAGACTTGAAACTTGAATCAAGGCTGTTACTTTTGAAAAGAATGCCAATATAATACATGAATGTGTCCGGCGGCTCTGACGCGTAACCAATATTACCTGTCTTTTTTATTCTGTACTGTGAGAGAGAGACAGGTGATGGTGTGTTGCAACAAACGATATCGCGGCAAGTAGCCTGTGATGGTAGGCTTTGTCGCACAATACATTTATATATTTAAACCAGTTCCGAAACAAAGGTACTGTCATCAGAGGCCTGCAGAGATTGGCTACTTTTATCCCCAAAATGGATGGGTGGATCAATGGGTAAACAAATTACAGTGAAGACGCGTCTAAAGCAGTGGGAGAACCTAGTTATACAAATATTAACAGCTTGAAAGCACCAAAGCAGATGATTCAAATACAAAAGATAACTAAGTGATGCCTATTGTATGATTTCTTCCACTTAAATTTTAAACATCTTCACGTTATTCTATCTCTCTAAAGAAAGAAGAATCTACTGTCCACGTATTAGTAAATGACTAATTATATTTATAGATACCTACATTGAACATTACGTAGATAAACGATTCTAAACTATAGCGGGAAACCAGCAGGAAGGTGGGCTTTTGTGTTTGCTGTATGGTTAAGCCAAACTTATGTAATATTTATGCAACGCCTTAAACGTCCACGTTGTCACCCTATGTCACTTGACATCAGTAATCGTCAGTTTTGTGACGGCCTCTAAGATAAGGCCATAAAAATGTCCAGTCAGGCGCATTGGGGTAATTTTGAAAATTAGGAATTTCTAAACCATGCAAGATTTTTATGGTGTGCAATTTAACAAATCACTATTGGCGTATAGTATACCAGTGATAGCATATGTTTCAGTTAATACATGTAGCGTGGATTACAAGAAATTTTTAAATGTAGGAATTACCATATGTTCCAATTTACCCCAATGCACCATAGGGTAATCCATAACTTCGATGTCAATCTCATCCTTAATATAGTTTGACCCGTGTACTAGTAATTAGCGGTTCCTAAACGGGATGAAAATGTGATAGTCCGCTGGTCGCTTCAACTTCGACGGACCACAGCGTCACGGTATACTGTAGTTCTTCCTCCAACAAAAAGTATATCGGGAGCGCGCATATGTACGCTGCGTGTACGGACGCACCACAGGCAAACATTTGGATCTGCGCGGGCCTGCCACAGTATGGAGTTCCCTCACCCAGACGCGCGTCGTGCGTCTGTGTAAATACGTGTCGCGCGCTCCTAAGCGGCCGAAGTCGTACTACTTGGTTGTCTTTAGGCGAAGAACACACTGAAATCGTGACGTCGCGAGTCGCCGGCGCGACGCCGCGATTTTTTCCGTGTAGCTGCGCATAATAGCTGCGATTCGCGGCGACACGCCCGCGAGTCGCAGCGAGTCGCCGCGATTTACGCGCCTACGCGCGAGTCGCGACTTCAGTGTGCGCCACCCCGCGATTTTTCTATACAAATCGATGATTCTACATACAAATTTGAAAATCGCTGAGTCGCGTGTCGCCGCGATTCGCGCTGCAGTGTGAGATCCGCCTTATACTTTGGTGGCGTGACCTACGGCCGGTATAGATACTAGGTTTAGTTTATTTCACACTTTCACGACCAACAACCCGCCTTGTAGGCGCTCGTAACTTTTGCTCAGATGCCGACCGATTTTGCTAATGCGTGTTGGCGTAAAAAATAATATTTTACGTACGAAAATCAATCAAAAAAATCCTCGTAACTCTTTTCTTGTGTTTTTGCATTATGTTATATGATCTCAGGAAAGCGTGATTAAAATCTTTTGGATTCCTCACGAGCACCTTGTATATGGCGTGTGTAATATTACATTAGCATCTCACTTTAGTTATCACTCGAGATGTCAAAATTAATGTGTTTATTAGTCTCCTTGGAGACCTGCGGTGGCGCTCCATATCTGGTAATCCTCCTACGCAAAATTATTCAAAGCAGAATATGGCTTTAAACTCAAAAATAATTTGTTACATTGACATTCGCTTATGAACAAATTTTAAACCTACGTTTTATCACACGTTTACTGTATGATAGCTATACATAAAAATATGTCAGTTTAATTATTGTTCAAAGGAAAGTAAAATGCAGTAATTAATCTTAAAACAAATTTTTCTCGTAAATAAAGCCAAGTGTGAATATATTTTAAACAATATTTTTAATGGTCATCAATTATCCTATCCTACTAATATTATAAATGTGAAAGTTTGTGAAGATGTTTGGATATTTAGATGTTTGTTACTAAATAAGGGGTAACAACTGGATGGATTGAGATGAAATTTGGCACGCAAGTAGACCAAGTCCTACATTGAAACATAGGATACTTTATGTCCCGGTAAAGAATTCCTTTGGGACAATAACGGGTATAACGCGGGCGAAGCCGCGAGAATATAATAGTGCAAAAAAGGTTTATGTTTCTGGACTCGGTCTCACTTGCTGGTGCTACGACGTGTAGCACGCTACGATTTGCTACGAACTGAGTTGCTGCTACGCCGTAGCAAAAGGGGCTCTGCATTTTCAAGTTGTCAACTCCATTGTTTAAATAGCATAAGAAAATTGACGATAACGGCACGAATAATTCGTGTAGTTTTGAAAATGGGCACAGCTTCCCCAGACACAGGCACAGAAAATCTCCGAGTCTGGGGTGCGAGCTAATGTCAGGATTGCCATTTAAATATGTCACTTCTTCTTTTATCTCGGAAACGAATGGAAATATTGGAATAGTTGTTTCAGCGAAAATTAACAATATTAAATGTGCAACAAATTAAGTTCTATACATTTTTACTGTAGGTAAGTGTTGGTATATATGTAAAATATTTTTGCCAAAACCGACTTCTTTTTCACCGACTGTGCGTTTTTAAGTGATCTGCAATGAAATAACGTTAAATTAGTAAAGATTTTATAAGATAATTTTCGACAACATCAGGTATTTCGATAAAGTGCCCTTACCGGCTCGACTAAACTTGTGTGGCTGCCCCTGGCGGCCGTGTCCAGCCACTCGTGGCCGCCGCTAGTGCACGCGTGGGACGCGTAGGACGCGGTGGGCGGCGACTGTGGCCGAGTGTGCGAGGCGAGCTACCATACTCCGAATTCTAATTCAAGACCAAAAAAACTACGACATATCTGTCACTATCAAATGTGCTTAAGCTACTTATCTTATGTCATTGTCCAGTGAACATTTCAGAGACCCGACAATTTTAGAATAGAATAGAATAGAAATATTTATTTACAAGGACCCTGTCGCCGCGGCTGGTCCACGCCTCGGGAGATCCCAGAGCTGGCGCTTACCTCTCTCAAAGAATTGCACTCGCAATCCAGAGAGGTAATGCCGCCAGCGTAATGGGGACCATGCCGCAGACCGAATTGCTTGAAGGGGTATTCTTTTTGTAACTTTCCTTTTTTTTTTGTATATAGCTTAACTCGTTTTTAGGTACCTATATTTAGGTTTTAGTTTATAGTGTAATTCTTTACTTTTGTTTGTTTTATTACCTATGTTTAATTAAATATATTTACTGAGAATACGTTACAATTATATCAAAAATTAAATTATTACTAATATATTTCTAAATTGTGACCAATATCTTTAAAAGTAAATAATTATAAGCAACAGTGACAAGAAAGTTTAATTCAAATACTTTTAAACCCATTTATAGGGCATTTCTCCAGAAATATGTCTGCGACTCATTCATCTGTCTCCATACATTTAGTATGAAAAAGGGCCAGATGAATGAGGTGACCGCATACATATTTCTGGAGAAATGCCCTATAGCGGTCACGTTGACATTGTCGGAAGTGCTACCAGTACAATAACAGTTTTTCTATCAAAAATCAACTGTGCATGTAAGTATATTAATTCGGGCATCTTATATTTATGTAAATAAGTAACAGAGACTTGTTTATTTAAGTTTGTAGTAATTTCATAATTAGATAAATACGATTGAACACTTACGGTTTTGTAGTGGCAACCCACATTGGTCTTGAATTAGAAATCGGACTTATGAGTGCGGCCACAAGTAGCGAGCGCGTGCCACTCCCGCAGTTTGTGCCGCGAACGTGGCAACTCGAACGCCCGGTGTCCGCCGATATTATACAAAATGTATGAAAAAACTCGTCCGCTCGGCCGCTCTTCCATTTTTTTTAACAAAACGGTTTGAATATATTCCTACTGAATCCTAAGTCCGGGGTAATTTGCGAATGATGAATGTCATGCAATAATCATCCCTTCGTTTGCTGGCATTCGCTCAAAGATACAAGTCAACCCGGTATTAAACAAACCCATTAATCAAGCATCCACATTGGGGACCGATGTCAATGTTCGTTTATTCATGGAATAATTAAGGTTAGACTTTTTTATTTAAATTGATCTTCATGCACTAGCATGTGGATCTATATCGCTATGCGCTTTGTGACGGATTAATCCGCCGTTGGCGTCGAAAAAGTTAACCAGGTCGTGTGGGAGGCCGACAGACGCTACTTTAGCAAGTGTACAGTTAGCAAGTTGAACTGGCAATAATCTGGTCTATAGCTTGAAGACCTGAAAAGTTATTTTACCAATCAAATCAAACCATTTATTTCTGCAAGTAGGCCTCTAGGGCTTCTTTTACTTGTCTGATTCTATTGTCGTTTCGGAAGATGATGATGATGGCGAGAAGAAGCGCCGGAAGAAACTCACCAGTTTCACTATTCAAAAAAATCTTGTCAAAAACATTAAGCATTACAATAATTGTGTCTAGATCACATGATAAATTTCATTAATAAAATGAAACAAACAAATAACCTGAACAAACAAAACAAATACATTATAATAAGCTTAAAACTAATTTTTTTAGAGATGTGAAGGTTTTCTAGGCGTCGAAACAAGATAAAAAAAATGGAAAATAAATAAACATATACTAAAATTTATGGAGATGAAAGGAGTTTCCGTTGTCAAAATATTATGTTTTCGAGGTGTAAAGAATCTTCAAACGTCAAAATACAAACGTAGGAGATTACGAACAAAAAGATTCAGATATAAAGTGAAATACAACATATACAACAACACACAACAACACAACATATTTTTATTTTACAACATACTTTTGCTCTCGATTCGACTTTATACTAAGGGACTTTAATAATCAAAAGTTCGGATAATTGAAATGTGGGTTTGGGACGGAACGAAATCATAATCAACACATTTTTACATAAAAGCAGTACATACATATAACTGTGTTTTCTTGATTTCCGTTAAATTCGACAGGTTGCTTCGTACGTCAACAGAAGTTTCCTGGTATATCGCTTTTTGTTAAATTTGAAAAAAATTTTTTTTACTTTTCATAGAAAATAAATTAATATTGAGTTGATGACCATTTTAAAAGAAACTTTTGAGTTAGGAATTATGACAGCTCATTTATGTGTTGGTGATCAAATTAAGATTATTAATACTTATTTTTAAAACGGTATGAGTTATAACATTAGTTTCTTGGAGAAATGAACTTAATTAGATCTGAAAAATGTGCGTTCGAAGTTAACGGAAATCAATAAAAACACGGTGTATATTAAAAATTTACATACATCTTAACGTTAATGTAAATGCCCGCGATTCTCGCAAAGATACGTTGTTGCTCACGGCGGTAGCAGCGAGCTTGCGAGAATGTATGTTTTGCCATAGAATAGGTAAGTAATACGTTCGGATAAATTAAGTCATCGTTCGGATAATTGAGGGTTCGGATATTTGAAGTTTGGATAATTCAGGTTCTACTGTATGTGTTTAAATAGATATCGTCGCCGTAGAGCGAAAAGTCACCAAATCACAAAATGGCCAAAATTGACTTATATATGTCATCAAAATCGCATTTTTTTTCTCCAAATTTCAGTCTTATTGCGGTAGCAATAGCGATCATAGTTTCAATTTTACAAAGTTAAAGAACTAACTAAAAACTCACTTCAGAATCAATATTTTAGTCGAAAAATACCTAATTCCGTTATACATTTTTAAACTTCTTGTCACTTACTTATGAGCGTACCTAAGTCATTTTAGTTATTTTTCCCCTAAGTATTACTAAACTATTTAACCACGAAGAACCTCATTCAAAAAGTCACTTAATGTACTTAGTTACTTTTTGAATACCTGGTATGTCAAAAATGTGAAAGCGAAAATTAACTAACTCTATTTAGTTATTTTTTATTCATAGTTGTAAGGCAATTTACATCATTTAACCAAAGCGATAATTAATTAAACAGTTTTAATTAGTTTTACCCTACAAAAAAATATACAATCCAATAACTAATCATATTTAATTAATTTTACAATAAAGACTGTACTGTACGCCGACGTGATTTGATTGAAATTCGCTCGCAAGTTAGTTAATTTTCGCCCAGTGCCGCAGGCCCCCCGCATCGATTAACTTTAGAGTATCAAAACAAATTAAAATTATTATCAGAAAATCCGTAAAAATAACAATATTCTTAGTAAAATAGCATAGTAGTAGCATCACAGTCACTCTTCGACCTCTTCGTCTGTTTCTGTGACATCAGGCTCACACAATCTGTCAATAACTGTCTTATTGGTCGGCAGACTTTGGTACCATGAATGGAGCTCTCGAGGAATAACTCCTTTAGTGCATAAATTTAAGAGATCTTTTTTTTCGCCTCAAATATAGGCAATGCCTGTGGATATGCCTTTGGAATGGGATAGGCTTTTATCTTATTGATCCAGTCCTCGGCGTCGTCATGGTTGTCTGGTTCATGAGATACAAGCCCCTTGCACTTCTTTGTGCGTCTCAGTGGCTTTGGCGGGCCACCGTAAATCTGTTGGACTTTAAATTCAGAGTAGGGGGCCCTCATGGCTGTAGCAAAATTTGACGACACCAGGACGCTGTTTCCCAAATCTGAGACACTTAAATTTAAGCCACGTCAATTTGTTGCCGTCAGTGTCGTGTGTCGTGTTTCTAACGACAGCTTCATTCAACGCCCTGACATCGAGCATTTCGTCGTGAAGTAACTCTGTTACGACGTATGGTGGAGCAGATTCTCGGTGCCTTTGGAACGGGCTCGTTACATTATATTTTTCCAATCGATCATGGAGTAAACTGACGTATGTCTTTGCTCTCTTTCGATTGAACTAAGCATCTAGTCCACTTCCATATGAGTATGCCCACTCTCTAGATATTTTTGCTCCAACACTTCCAAATGCACACTGTCTTTTTGAATTAAGTAAATTAAAAACGCAGTTATATATTGATTTCTGTTTGGCCCGCACACGTATCACTGTAAATGGTTACCTCTTTTATTGTTGTCGGCAACTGACTTATCCAATGATCTATTGCAGGCTTGGCTGTATATATGGTATAGTTTTGTACATTCAGCTTTCGTGTATAATAGAGAACACCCACTCCGCATACAGGTTTCTATATTAAACACGAAAGCTGAATGTACAAAACTATACCATATATACAGCCAAGCCCCCTCATAACGCATATTGCATAACGTGGAATGAAACAAATGGTAAAAGAGGCAGCAATGAAATAGCTACTGCAATAGATCATTGGATAAGTCAGTTGCCGACAACAATAAAAGAGGTAACCATTTACAGTGATACGTGTGCGGGCCAAACAGAAATCAATATATAACTGCGTTTTTAATTTACTTAATTCAAAAAGACAGTGTGCATTTGGAAGTGTTGGAGCAAAACTATCTAGAGAGTGGGCATACTCATATGGAAGTGGACTAGATGCTTAGTTCAATCGAAAGAGAGCAAAGACATACGTCAGTTTACTCCATGATCGATTGGAAAAATATAATGTAACGAGCCCGTTCCAAAGGCACCGAGAATCTGCTCCACCATACGTCGTAACAGAGTTACTTCACGACGAAATGCTCGATGTCAGGGCGTTGATTGAAGCTGTGTCAAATATCACTACAGCCATGAGGGCCCCCACTCTGAATTTAAAGTCCAACAGATTTACGGTGGCCCGCCAAAGCCACTGAGACGCACAAAGATGCGCAAGGGGCTTGTATCTCATGAACCAGACAACCATGACGACGCCGAGGACTGGATCAATAAGATAAAAGCCTATCCCATTCCAAAGGCATATCCACAGGCATTGCCTATATCTGAGGCGAAAAAAAAAAGATCTCTTAAATTTATGCACTAAAGGAGTTATTCCTCGAGAGCTCCATTCATGGTACCAAAGTCTGCCGACCAATAAGACAGTTATTGACAGATTGTGTGAGCCTGATGTCACAGAAATAGACGAAGAGGTCGAAGAGTGACTGTGATGCTACTACTATGCTATTTTAGTAAGAACATTGTTATTTTTACGGATTTTCTGATAATAATTTTAATTGGTTTTGAAACTCTGAAGTTTTTTTGTTTTGAAGTTCCTTTTCATTTGATTTGTAGGTCAACTTTATTTGATTTTTGTCCATTTTATTTGAATAAAGTGTTCGCATAATCTTAAATAACGTGGTTTAATTTGATCCTTAAATATTTAGCAGAATCTAAAAAAATATTATAGTAAGTAGTTTTTAACTAACACGTATTTTCACTTTATCATAGCAGTCATAATTCAACTAACATTACTTAGTTAAATCTAGATGCACTAAAATGTGGGCAAATAATCATTAACTTCGTTCAAAAAATCACTAAGTCATAATTAAGGTGTAATATTTAAGGGCAAAAATTAATTATCGCCTATAGCTCCTAAATCGTTAGTGTGAATAATATAAATCCATTTTGAGCCTAAAGAATAGCAGTTTCCAATGAATAAACACATATAAAACCACAATTTAATCTTAAGATAATTTCAGTAAAAAATTTTTAAATTATTTTTTCTTTAAACCCTCATAACTCAAAACTGACCATGAACGATTTGGTGACTTTTCGCTCTACGGCGACGATATAGACATAACACAGGGACAAATTAAACTTTCTGCATTGTCTATTTCAAATGATAATTTTAATTGCAAATCGTTAATTCAAATATCGTAATTACCATTTAACTTCTTGTGGATTTACTCAAGTAGGTAACAGAAAAAGTATAATACTTTTAATGCAAACAAATTGACGTGTAAAGCTGATAAAACGATAACGCACTTAGCGGAAAATTATAAAACTGTCATTATCAACATAATTGAGCACATGAGGCGATTGTGGCGTAACTAAATCGATTATTCAATAATAATCGATTTTACACAATTGTAATAAAGAATGATCGCAAATTCGTTCGTGGAGGTGTAATAAGTTAAATGTATCTTTTTTGCTTTGCCGTAGTCGGTTAAAAAGTAAGTTCTATGTGTTAACTGGGTTATAATCTACCTACTCGTACTTATACAACTTTCATGGATAGCGGTCCATAGTTTTGCGTGATGCGCACACAATGACAAACTGAAGAAATAACAATCTTTTAGCTCATAATATTGTCTTCGGTTCCCGCGATTATCACTCATTGTAATAAAACAACTTAAACGGATAAATACTACATTTTTAAGTCCCGACGTTTCGTAACCCTTTCAGCGTTCGTGGTCGCGGGTAGTCTACCGGCAAGGAAAGTAATTTTCATGGACATATTTTTGTCGAAATGCCTGCAGATTTTAATGATATTTCAAAATAAGTCCGGAGTATGTACTAAATTTGCAACTAAAGAGCTAAGGAATGCAAGTCCCTTCCTGCAAGCATAAAATTACGTATGGTTGTTTTAGTGAACCTTGATACAACTACCCTCAGAGGAGTCAAGCTCCTCCTAGACCAAAATGAATTCATTATTATCACTGGAAAAACTATCAGCTGTTGCAATATGTGGTAGTAAAAATATTCTGCCTGGATCTGCGATTGACGTTTACACGTGAGACAAAATGGAGTCAATACGGATAACCCCGCTGAACCTAACATAGTAATGAAAAACGCAGGTTTCAATAAATTATTCATAGTATTCGAATATGCAGTCGTATGAAGGTGCTGCGGCCGCAATGGATACCGAATGTTAGGCTTTAATTTTTCCATCACACTTGCTCGTAAAGGGTGTTATAACACGCGGGCTCATAGACCAGCTCGAGCCGATTTACCTCCCGTGGGTTATAAAAATCTATAACTCCCACGGGAGGAAAAACTGTATGAAAATCTATAACTCCCTCGGGAGTTATGAGTTTAGTTTTAAAATATAGTACGTCATTTCAGACTAAGGAGGTTTCAAATCAGCCAAGGCTTATTTCACATCTTCAAAACTTGTCTACAAAACCAATTTTAGTGTATATAAGACTTATATGGTATATTTTACTATTCAGTAGTTTTTGCAATTATTTTAATGCAATTAAATTAATTTAGTTTAAAATTTTATTTTGAAAATCGGTACAATCTGGCGACATTGCCTGTCAAGTTTAAAAACTAAACGCAGCTCTTAGCATTATCTGTGGAAGACTATATTGAAAAAGTTGACAGTTGAAGTTGTCTCTTAGCGGGTTCGTTTAGTTTTTTTCATTTTTATGTTTTATTTTTTTTTCCTCGCAAATGCGATGAAAAACATTGTGTGTATCACGGGCAAACTCGAGTCATTAAAAGCCCTTCGCCTACGGCGTCGGGCTCCTAATAGACTCTCGTTTGTAATCCCCTTCTTACTACCCTCGGTGCACAATGTACAGTCAAGGAATTTAATTTCCAACCCAGCTAAGGTCCAATATCGTATAGCATACTGTCATCATAAGAGCTAGCTAGAGAACGACGTTACTTTGACATATCACACGCATTGTTTTGTGTCAGTAACTAGGTAACAGATTAACAACGTTGACATGGTGAACTGAAATTTGGAACGTCAAGGCACTACTAAAAAAGGACGACAACCGCGGAATCGAAATTCGAAGAAAGTCCATTTTTCTCGCTCTTGCAATTATCGAATGAAAGAAACGCAGATAACGAAATTTAGATTATCGACGTTTGCGGTAGACTTTCCGGAGTCTGGATTCGGAATTATTTTATATTTTTCTCGATTGACACTGACACCAACTGACACGTATTCGTAATTACATAGATGAGCAAATGACTTCGCAAAGAGGTTATCTGTAATGTGCAGTGACAAATAATACGTATTGACATTTGAATACTATTATGTAGAAATTTCGACCTTAATGCATCGTGAATGCTTAACAACATTTCAATGAAACGGGTAGGAAATTAAATTCCTTGACTGTACTATAACATTCAGTGGGTTTTGGGTAGAATTTAGATATTATTTTCACTGTGCCTTAGCAAAAGTTAAAGAACGTTAAAGATTATAAATGAGTTAACTTTGCCTTCATGTGCTACTCTATGCTTAGTTATTAAAGAAAATCGTCTAGAAGAATACCTTTAGCGATTGAAAAGTTGCTTAAATAATACAAATTAAAGTGAGTATATTTTTTTGTTATTTAAAACAGGTTAAATGTACCCACATCAACGCGACTAGCGCAGGCTCTCGAATGAAATCTCCCGGCGGGCTTTCAGCGCTTCAAACACCTCATTACGCCCATCGCAGCGCCGTTGACTGTGCGCGCAATTTTCTAATTGGTTAGCCTTTTACCTTTTTTAGAATCGCAGTTAAGTTTTAAATTAACTATCAATAAGCCATACCACTTAATTGAGAGCCGAGTTATGCATGAGGTGCGAAGAGAGGACAACGATGACTATATAGTCCTCCTAGTGGTTTTCGACCACAACGACTACTTCAACTCCGGTGTTGGTAGCCCTTGTGTGGTCTATTAACCCGATATTGTTCCTATTACCGAAGACTCTTGCGCAGAACGGACACGTAAGAACGCCATGGACATAGTTGTAGCTGATTGCCGCAGGTGGTCGGGCTTTTTGCTCATTCCTACTAGACTAACTAAGTATGTCGTATCACTCACAATTCATGGATCCGCACCTCACCCATACCCCTGTTCTCAATTACCTTGCACGTCTATATGGTGACAAATTAGGATTATTATAACAAAACGGGACTTAATCGCGTAAAAACATGATATTACCTCGACGTGCCGTGACGTGCCGTGACGTCCATGGTCGCGAAGGGACCCTTCGCGACCATGGACGTCACGGCACGTCCGAAACGTCGAGGTAATATCATGTTTTTACGCGATTAAGTCCCGTTTTGTTATAATAATGAGTGAAAATCGTGAAAGTTTAAATCAATATAAATTAGGATTATTCTTCAAAAATATAATTCCCCTATCCACACGTATTGATGAACACTCAAAAGATCCCGCCTCATTACAATGGCATTTTCGGTCACTGTGTAGACCTTGGCAAGCCCTACGAAGTTACCAAAACTGCCATTCTAGGAGTGTTCTGAATTTTTTGTGACCAGGAGAATGATATCTTTCAAGAATAACCCATAACTAATCCAAAGGAAAAATAAAAAACAGCTAATGAAACAATTAGGGAACTAATTAGTTTCCATTCTCTCCTCACCATGAATACTACGGAACTCACCACTGCAGATTTACAGTAAGTCGTGAGTTCCGTAGTATCTATTCATCGAATTCGGCTTACCTGTATGGGCTGTATGCATTTGAGTACCATACTCGAATATTCACCGGTCAAAAATATCCACCACGCCAATTGTAGGTTGGGAAATTCCTGTTATTTTGCGGAAAATAATTCCACCTTGGTAATATACTGCTTGTATTAATTCACACACCTCATTACGCCCATGCAGCTTGAGAATATTTTCGAATGGCACATCACGACAGTCACATAATTAAAAAAATATTGCGGGACAATCTTATACAAATCGACCTAGTCCCAAACAAAGCAATGCTTTTACTATGGGCACTAGACGACGATATACATTTGTATATGTATAGATAAATACATAATTAAATAGATAGAAAACATCCATGACTCAGGAACAAATACTCATGCTTATGACACAATTATTTGCCAATATCGATACGTACCAGGATTTGAACCGGAGACCTCTAGCTTCATAGGCGGCGTCACTTCCATTAAGCTAAACGTGTCGTCTAATAATTATTAAGTAATAAATTTATTAGGTAATTAATACCGCTCACGTCAGATGAGCATAAGCGCATTACTGCAACCGACTCACGCAGAAACTCTACCAACACATATGAGATATTGTAATTAGCTCCGCTCACGTAATATTGTTAGGTGAAATTTAACAACGAAATTGCATACGATACCCTTTCATGGCCTAAGCAGACAAAGGCAGCTTGCAAATGCAAGCTACCTCGAAATTGCCCTCCTATTTTCAGTCCCTCAGAGAGAATGACTAAACAGTTGCCAGAAGTGCAAACAAAGTACTCTACTTCACAATATTATTCTATTATGTTTCATTAAAGGTCAAGTAACGTAGATAATCTTATGAGCTACCTACATTAAGACATGAAAAATACTGCAAAGAGTGATGAGTTGACCACTCTCATCAGATAGTCACTAAAATTGGCTTGGTATTCCTTTAAAATCGCCTTTTTCGTAAAGATTGCAGACAGAAGGATTCCGTAGTTTGCCATAAACAACGATCGCCCTAACGTCTGATAAGTTTAAATAATCATTTGTCTTTAGGGTACCGCAGCCCTTGCGTTATGGTGGTCCCACACTGCAGTTATAAATCTTTGTATAACGTAATAAAGCATTTCTTATTGAACACTTATACCTACTTATTATGAATTTTATGAAGTGTTAGTGAATGTCATCGTGTTACATAACATTATAGGTACAACATTTCATTACTGTGGTGTGGGAGCACCATTAGGTACTAGATTCCAAACGTCACAGTAAGAGACATGATCAGTACCTATTTGTCATGACCGATGCAGAAACAAGTAAAACTACATGTGACTCTAAAACCAAACACAACGTCCATATAGCATTGTTGAAATTGTTAAGACAAGCAGGGGCGTATTTTGATATTTAGCGCCTTGAGCCAATAAAGTTTACTAACCGAGAGGCTCCTCGTGTTTTAAATCTTATATGGGTCTAAAGAGCCTGAAATAAATGTTTTCAATTCAATTCAAATTGAGTCTCGTGGCTTGCGCCGGCCGCCCCTCGTACCCTGCCGATGCCGTCCGGCCCGGCCCATGGTCTACTTAGCCCTAGGCTAAAAATCCGACAAGGGGGAAATAGTACATCGTGCATTAAGGGTAGTAAGAAGGAAATCACTAACGAAAGTCTATTAGAAGCCCGGCGCTGAAAGCGGAGGGCTTTTAATTACTCGAGTTTGTAATAATCCCTTTACTGGCTGTGATAGACACAATATCATTACTTTTGCAAGGAAAAAAAAAAGACATCAACTTTTTCAATGTGTCTTCCACAGATAATGCTAAGAACAGCGTTTAGTTTTCAAACTTATCTGGCCATACTGCTAGATTGTACCGATTTTCGGAATGAAATTTACTAGACATAATTGCAAAACTCTCTGAAATAATAGTAAAATATACCGTATAAGTTTTATATGTACAGTAAAATTGGTTTTGTAGCCAAGTTTTTAAAATAGAAATAAGCATTAGCTGATTTGAAACCTCCTTAGTCTGAAATGACGTACGTTAATGACCCTTGGGAGTTATAAGTTTTCATACAAGTTACCTCCCGTGGGAGTTATAGATTTTATAACTCCTACGGGGGTAGATCGGCTCTAGCTGCTTTATATGCCTGCATGTGTAACACCCTTTACGAGCAAGTGTGATGAAATTAGTACACTACACAACTGGGTGGTAATACAAAGAAATACCGAGATCGCAGAAGTTTGCGGACCAAGCTGCAACCGAGGGACGTAAATATGGGCTGCGCGTACGGAAAAAGTCACTTTATGGCCAGGTGTGGCATAATAATTATCTATTTCGGTTAAGGATCCGGCTGTGGCAGCCATTCTTTGGCACACAGCTCAAATGAGATATAGTCTAGACAAGTTTTTATTTCACAACATACTCACAGATTTACACTTTAACTGGCAATGGGATTGTTGGCCATAATTCGTTCACTACATTGTAAATATTCGCTCCTCGCAATCGTGTTTATAGTTCAATGTTCAATCAAACTTATAACTTTTCCAATCTGGAGTTCACGTGGCATACATGTGTCACTTGGTATCCTGTAACGGAGTGGTCACATCGTTTTTTACAATTTTTATCTATTATAAATGTGAAAGTTTGTGAAGATGTTTGGATGTTTAGATGTTCGGATGTTTATTACTAAATAACGAGATAACAACTGGATTGCGATGAAATTTAGCATCCAGGTAGACGAAGTCATCGGAACATAGAATACTTTTTATCCCGGTAAAGAGTTCCTTTGGGACATTAACAGGAACAACGCGAGCGAAATCGCGGGTAAATGCTAGTTTAAAATTTATCGCTATTTAAGGTGATAATTTGACTCCGGTGGTTCTCCATACAAACAAAAAGAAGACCATCATTTGCTTTCACGATATCAGTCATGATTGAAATGAATGAATGACGTGACGTGATTTGAATGAATTTCATTTTATAGCTTGATTCATTTTGTCTGCGCTTAATTTATTTATTTAATCGTATTGTTGGAGTAGAAGATGACAGGCGGCTATGACGTCACGCGAGCTACCTTTTTAAACATACCGTACGGCGCGCAGCGGTTTACTTTTGCTTGAGCTCCGGCGTGGTAACAGCTTTGGTTACGTGATTTGTGAGCTATCTTTTATTTTTCTATTACTGTGTGATTATTCGGTGCCTTTAATTGTGTTTCTCAGCGCTAATTGCGTCAATACTTTGTTCCTTGGCTTATAAGTGAGATTTTGAGTAGTAAAATAAATTTGTTGTTGTTAAAAGTGTTTCTTTTTAATCAATTTAAATTCAGTCACCTAAAATCAGAACTGGGATAGGGCCTACTTCGAAACGGTTTTTCTATCTTACGAAAGATTAACAAGGAACAAAGTACGGCCGTGTTTTTATCGGTGATTTATTTTTTTTGTATCTATGTGACGGTATTTTCATAATGACGGGTGGCGCGCATAGATCGCGTAGCAAATCACGTCATCATCGCCATGGACGTAGGTCGCGTACTCGTACACCATCTCGTACAAGAAAATCGTTTCAAGATACATTGAACGCTATTTTGACGCGATTAGATACCCTTGAAAACAATAACAAAGACCGTAGTGCTACTGATGGTGTGCCTAATATCCCCAGTACCACGCCGAGCAGTTCTCGTGCAATATGCCAGGAGTTGGTCGCGCCCATTACGCCGACGAGTTGTGTAAATAATTCAAATGCGACTTTGTTAAGCCAAGTGGACGTTGCCACGAATCACTCTGCTATTGAAAACAACTCGGTGGGGGGCGGCGCGATCAATCAGCCGGTTCTACTAACACCATCATCCATTTCATCTAACATAACTACCCCTGTAAATGATGTAGGACAGGATAACGCGTATACCAACATAGACCATCATGATCGTGACCCTGTCTTGCCTTCCTCCACGCAATTATTAGTCGACGCGATAAAATCATTGAATCCAGCGCGGGCTCATAATTATTATGTGTCTAATTTTGACCCGTCAATACATGATATCGACGTATGGTGTCAAGAGGTAGACCGCGCTAGATTGGCGAACGGGTGGACCGATCATGAGTGTCTTTCTCGCGTTGGCAGCTGCCTCAAGGGAGATGCCAAAACATGGTTGAATGAGTGGGTCAGTGCTGATCGTACGTGGACTAATTTTGTACGCGAATTTAAACCGTTGTGCCCTCGCAAACTAGACTACGCCAACATACTATTTGAAACTATGAACACCACGTCCGATAAGTACGCCACTTACGCAGAATACGCTCGCCGTACCCTATTGCGTCTTAGGGTAGTTAAAGGCCTTCGTATTGTTGGAGTAGAAGATGACAGGCGGCTATGACGTCACGCGAGCTACCTTTTTAAACATACCGTACGGCGCGCAGCGGTTTACTTTTGCTTGAGCTCCGGCGTGGTAACAGCTTTGGTTACGTGATTTGTGAGCTATCTTTTATTTTTCTATTACTGTGTGATTATTCGGTGCCTTTAATTGTGTTTCTCAGCGCTAATTGCGTCAATACTTTGTTCCTTGGCTTATAAGTGAGATTTTGAGTAGTAAAATAAATTTGTTGTTGTTAAAAGTGTTTCTTTTTAATCAATTTAAATTCAGTCACCTAAAATCAGAACTGGGATAGGGCCTACTTCGAAACGGTTTTTCTATCTTACGAAAGATTAACAAGGAACAAAGTACGGCCGTGTTTTTATCGGTGATTTATTTTTTTTTGTATCTATGTGACGGTATTTTCATAATGACGGGTGGCGCGCATAGATCGCGTAGCAAATCACGTCATCATCGCCATGGACGTAAGTCGCGTACTCGTACACCATCTCGTACAAGAAAATCGTTTCAAGATACATTGAACGCTATTTTGACGCGATTAGATACCCTTGAAAACAATAACAAAGACCGTAGTGCTACTGATGGTGTGCCTAATATCCCCAGTACCACGCCGAGCAGTTCTCGTGCAATATGCCAGGAGTTGGTCGCGCCCATTACGCCGACGAGTTGTGTAAATAATTCAAATGCGACTTTGTTAAGCCAAGTGGACGTTGCCACGAATCACTCTGCTATTGAAAACAACTCGGTGGGGGGCGGCGCGATCAATCAGCCGGTTCTACTAACACCATCATCCATTTCATCTAACATAACTACCCCTGTAAATGATGTAGGACAGGATAACGCGTATACCAACATAGACCATCATGATCGTGACCCTGTCTTGCCTTCCTCCACGCAATTATTAGTCGACGCGATAAAATCATTGAATCCAGCGCGGGCTCATAATTATTATGTGTCTAATTTTGACCCGTCAATACATGATATCGACGTATGGTGTCAAGAGGTAGACCGCGCTAGATTGGCGAACGGGTGGACCGATCATGAGTGTCTTTCTCGCGTTGGCAGCTGCCTCAAGGGAGATGCCAAAACATGGTTGAATGAGTGGGTCAGTGCTGATCGTACGTGGACTAATTTTGTACGCGAATTTAAACCGTTGTGCCCTCGCAAACTAGACTACGCCAACATACTATTTGAAACTATGAACACCACGTCCGATAAGTACGCCACTTACGCAGAATACGCTCGCCGTACCCTATTGCGTCTTAGGGTAGTTAAAGGCCTTAGTGATGAGTTGATGACGCAAATAACTATCCGCGGTATAACTGACGCACAAATTAGAGCGGCCGCTGCGAACGCTAATTTAGCCTCCGACAGTCTAGTTTCTTTTCTGTCAATTTATGCCAAGCCTACTCGCAGCAAACATGACATGAATTCATCGAATTCTAGTTCCAGAAAACGATCTCACCAGACACGAGACAGTAATCTGAAGTGTTTTTCCTACGGACAGACTGGGCATAAAAGTTTCCATTGTCCTAAAAAAACAAAATCGGGTTTAAATGATAAAAATACGCCGGATCAAAAAAATATCGTTTGTACTTTTTGTCATAAATCTGGTCACACGGAGGATAAGTGTTTCGCTAAAGATAGGTCTCAAAATAATAGATCGAAGAAAACTAACCTCTGTAAGCAGGAAGTAGCGGATGCCGACGCGAATAAGGACTTGACCACGGCTGTTATTCAGGGCATCCCTGTGGACGTGCTTATTGACAGTGGAGCTCTCGATGTTTCATTAATATCGGAAGATGCCATCAAATATTTTTCATGTGATAAAAAACCGAGGTTCATCATTTTAAAAGGGATCAGTAAGCAAGAAATAGTGGCAAATTGGTACGTCACTTTGACTATTGAATTTCCTAATATTTCTCTGGAAGCTGATTTTGTAATAGTTCCCTCAGGATGCATGAATACTCCCATCATAATTGGCACTGATGTCCTTAATCGTGACGGTATCACATATGTGCGTACTAAAGATAAACAATATCTGACTAGGTCGATTCCGCAACATGTTTTAATAAGTAATGTCAAAACAGCTGGCGATTCGTTGACAGTGAACACACCCTTACAGGGAAAGCAAAAAGATGAATTGATGACGGTTATTAACGACTTTGCCGACAATCTTATTTCTGGCACTGCCACAACAACAGTCACTACTGGTAAAATGAAAATAAACCTAACAGACGATACGCCAGTTGTCTACCGACCATACAAGCTCGCTTACCAAGAAAAACTCAAGGTAAGGGAGATTGTACAAGACCTGTTAGACAAAAATATAATTCGAGAGTCCCAGTCAGAGTACGCGAGTCCTATCATACTTGTTAAAAAAAAAGACGGATCTGATAGGATGTGTGTGGATTTCCGGGCCCTCAACCGACTTACCGTCAAGGATAGGTACCCACTACCCTTGATTGATGATCATATCGATCGGTTAGGCAGTTGCAAATTTTTCTCAAGCCTCGACATGGCAACGGGGTTTCATCAAATACAAATTGATGAAGACTCGATCCACAAGACGGCATTCGTCACACCGGAGGGACATTATGAGTACCTCAAAATGCCCTACGGTCTGACTAATTCTCCGGTTGTGTATCAACGAATCATCAATAACACACTACGCAGCTTCATCGATAGTGGAGATGTCTTAGTGTACGTCGACGATGTACTTATAATGAGTAACACTGTAGAAGACGGCATCACGTTGCTGCGTAGAGTGTTGGAAACCCTCACAGCCGCTGGGTTCTCAATAAATCTGGCTAAATGCTCATTCCTCACTACCGAAATAGAATACCTAGGTAGAGTCATCAGTCAAGGTCAGGTTAGGCCGAGTCCAAGGAAAGTTGAAGCGCTAGTAAATTCTCCGACTCCCACGAACGTTAAGCAGGTCAGACAGTTTTTGGGGCTTGCAGGGTACTTTAGGAGATATATAGAAGGGTACGCCACAAAAACTGCCTGTATAGCTCACTTGACCAGGAAAGGAGTAAAGTTTAACTGGGGTTCAGAACAAGAAAGGGTGCGTCAGGAGCTTATATCCCAATTAACGTCCGAACCCCTGTTAGCCATTTTCGACCCTAATTTGCCAACGGAGGTACATACCGACGCTAGTAGTGTCGGATACGGTGCTGTGCTACTGCAAACACACGGGGATATGAAAAGGGTTGTTGCATATTATAGCAAAGTTACGCAGGGTGCGGAAAGTAGGTACCACTCCTATGAATTGGAGACTCTGGCGGTAGTGAAGGCGCTGCAACACTTTCGCCATTATCTAGTGGGTCTCCAATTCAAGGTAGTGACCGATTGCAACGCCCTCAAGTCTACCGAGCGCAAAAAGGATTTGCTCCCACGTGTTGCTCGTTGGTGGGTGTATCTGCAGGACTTTACGTTCTCAATCGAATATCGAAAAGGCACTAATATGTCCCACGCTGATTATCTCAGCCGTAACCCTGTCGCCGCAGTACACAATGTTCAACGGCCCCGAAATTGGGCGCAAATTGCCCAGGCAGCTGATGATGAAACACAAGATCTTTTGCAAAAATTACGTGAAGGGCGATTAGACTCCAGGCGGTACATAAATAAAAAAGATCTTTTGTACTATAAGTACAACCCCATAGGCGAAGAAAGCAGATTGTTGTGCTACATTCCAAAAGGTCATAGGTTTAGTTTGCTGCGCATTTTCCACGATGAGCACGAACATATCTGCGCCGAGAAGACGTTAGACCTCATCTTAAAGCACTTTTGGTTCCCTGGCCTTCGGCAATTAGTGAGTAAATACATAGCTCATTGTTTAGTGTGCATTTCCAAAAAACGTGTCCCTAGAGCTCCGAACCAAAACATTACATCTTGGGAAAAACCTAACGTTCCGTTTCACACGGTTCACGTAGACGCCCTGGGGCCCTTACCCGAGTCTAATGGCTTCAAGTTCGTACTCATTTTAGTAGATTCGTTTACTAAGTACACCTTGCTTTTCCCCATCTACCGACAAGATGCAAGTGAGCTTAAGCGAGCCCTCACAGAAGCTATCTCGTTATTTGGCGTCCCTACTCTACTAGTAACGGACCGTGGACGAATGTTTGAGTCGTCAGACTTCGTTGAGTGGATCACCGAGTTGGGCAGCGACATTCACTATATCACGCCCGAAATGCACCACTCAAACGGCCAGGTTGAGCGATATGTACGCACCGTCCTGAATATGATTAGGATTGAGGCTGGTCACCGAAATGCTTTGTGGTCTGAAAAGCTCTGGAAACTGCAGTTGGTACTTAACATCACGAAACAAAAGACCACTCAGGCATCTGCGCTTAATCTTCTCATTGGTACGGATGCAACTACTCCAGTGATTCGCGCTCTAGTTCGTGATGTAGCGTTAGAAACCTCGCAACCGAATAGGGAAGCTTGGCGTGAGCTCTGCCGGACGAGAGCCAGTGAGCTTTTGAGACGAAATCAGGCCGATCAAGATTCCTACGCTAATCGAAATAGGCGAGCTCCTAGAGAATTCGCCCTCAATGATCTTGTCTTTGTCATAAAATACTCGCAGTCGACGGGAAAATTAGACTCTGGGATGAGAGGACCTTACAAAGTCATTAAGGTTCTCCCCGGTGGGCGCTACGAGCTTAAGCTTCTTGGTGGGTCGTAAGGGAAAACGACGCAAGCGGCTGCCCAGTATATGGTGCCATGGCGAGGAGAATGGTGCCCAGAGACTTGCGCCACTTTCTTTGAGTGTAAGTAGGTGATCACCTTATTTTCACGGTAATAGTGTTGTAACTCAGTTCGCTGCAGCCTCTTTTGTCCCAAACCAACGATAACACGCTCCTGCACACGCGTCTCCTATTGGCCTCGCTATATACTATTGGCTATTGCGTGCGGGCTGCAAACCTATTCCTCAGTTGACTGGCCGCGCGGCGCTCGGGGACACACAGATGCTGGTCTCGATGGCTTGTGTTTTCACTGCTTTTGGCCATAGTAGTGATGCAAAACAGACATTCAGGTGATGCCTGATAGTTTGTTAAAGGCGTGCGATTCAGTGATGCCTCCGCCTTACTAAAACAAGCGATTCAGCGATGCCTCTGTTTGACTCCTAGACACGCGATTCAGTGATGCCTCTGTCTGCGGGCGTAAATGTGAATAATTTCGAATGGGGTTAAATGAGACGTCTCGCTTAGGGTGTTAAAGTCGTGAGTGAAGATGGATGATGTGTGGCAATTAAAGAACAACTTAATTGACGAAAGTGACGATTGAACGTTTATGAGTGGAACTTCGCTGTATCACACATCGCTTGAATATTTTGCTTACGACTTTTATGTTTTAGGTGGCGATCTTGAAAATGACGTTGATGTTCCCTTGGCTGGGCCCTCTAACAGAAGTGACGTCGAGGGCGACGTGTCGTCAGGAGAGGCCGTGTTGGAGTAGAAGATGACAGGCGGCTATGACGTCACGCGAGCTACCTTTTTAAACATACCGTACGGCGCGCAGCGGTTTACTTTTGCTCGAGCTCCGGCGTGGTAACAGCTTTGGTTACGTGATTTGTGAGCTATCTTTTATTTTTCTATTACTGTGTGATTATTCGGTGCCTTTAATTGTGTTTCTCAGCGCTAATTGCGTCAATACTTTGTTCCTTGGCTTATAAGTGAGATTTTGAGTAGTAAAATAAATTTGTTGTTGTTAAAAGTGTTTCTTTTTAATCAATTTAAATTCAGTCACCTAAAAGTATGATATTTTCAAAAAATATGCGTGAAATTAAATGAGAAGTCTCAGAAACCAGAATTAAGGTGCAATCTGCGGTTAAAGGACAGCGCCTTGACCCTTTTAATCTTTGTATGGAAAACCAACCGACACAAACGATATGGGTCCCTACGCGTTACCTATAAGCTAACTTAGTAAGCCCATAAGGCAGCGTTCAAATAACTAAAACTAAAAGTTTTGCAGAAATGTTTACGATTTAACTTACAAGTCGGACCTTCCCTAAATTTGGTTGATACCTGGCTAACTTAGGGGTGTTTCGGACCTCATGTGATTTGTTTTTCTAATAAAACTTTCCAACTCAAAGGGAGTGTACTTAGCTTCGAATTTTATGCGACAGCAAAAAGGATTTGGGTCTTTTATCTTGTTATTCTTTAGTTTCATAGTTGGTCATTAAAAACGGATGACTTAGGAAAGATCTAGTGGATTTGGATTATATCTTTTGGACATAAATAAACCAGGTAAATAAAAATTCGTTTCGCTGGCGGACAGGGCTGGATATTTATAATGCAGTGACCTTTTTTAAACCTAAATTGGATCAGATGAAGAGAGGCAATTGTTAACTTATATTTTTAGATTATTCTGCCGGTCACCTTAGAAGATTTTTCAATATTTCTTTTTAATAAGTCAACAATCAAGCGGATATAAAATATTTATTCGGGAAATTACGAGAAGTCCAATAATTTTAGTGTAACTTTGGAATGATTTTAACCAAACCAATGACTTGACGTTAAATGATAGTCATTTAAATTTGATGTTTAAGTAGTTATACTTGTACTAATACAAATTTCTCACTAAAAGAAAATTTACATTAAAACGACGAAGCTTTATACGCTATCACTATTCTTCAATACGATCCAGCAAATAAAAAGTTTTCACATCAGCTCAGTTTTAAATAAAAAAAATATGACGCAGATACGCTATAACGCGCGGAGGAATTCGTTTTTTAATTCAAATCGACTCTGCCATAAAGCCAATAAATATTTTGCGAGCTATAAACGAGACCGTAAAGCACCTGTTATATTCTGCATTTTGTTTTATCGCTCGAGAGCTGGAATGCTGCTTCACCATAGGAAATGCGGCAACGTCAGATGGGAAATAATCTTCAATAAAGTTTGTTATTTCGATATTAATCGAATATTTTTTTGAGGGTCATTCACAGAAATACATCGAGATAGAAATAGTTCGTCGATTTTTATGGCAAACAAGCGTGTAACGTTTTTCGCTTGGCGTTTGACGCCAAAAGTGCAATTTAGTGATGGAAAACGTACATTTTCCATTTCATTTAGTGGTATTTGAACAATTAATTATACCATTATTATCAGATTTTCAAATCTGCTAATAATATTGACGGAAACTGAAGTTAACGGTATTCAAAGTAGAAATACACTTTTTCCTTCTACCTCGATATATGTATTTCTGTGGGGTCATTATAATCTGTAGTATGTGCTATGGCAGTGAAAAAATGACAAATTAATATTAAGCTTTACTAGTCTGGGGAAACCTACTACACAACAATATAAATAAATGCCTAAAATATCGTGCACTTAAATTAGATTCACTCTTCGTTCATTCATTACATTTTTAGCAATTAGTACCTACTCTATGTAGCTGCGTGTGAAATTATTCACCTCAACTCTCGTGCCGATACCTATACCTCCAGTTTGAGCACTATAAGGGCTGTACAAGCTCTTATACAGCTTGCTTTACTAGGGTTGTCGTCTCATTTTCGTACAATGGACACGTGAACAGTTTGATTAGAGTCCGTTATGACAGCATCGGTTAATGTTGCCGCTTTATTGAGATTGTCTAGAGCTGGCTAGTTATTCTTTAACTACCTCCAATAAAAGTTTCGTGCAACCTTTCCTGAGAATCATAATTTTTGAATGAAGAAAATTTAATTTCATGAGCCTGGACATATTTTTCTATATTCAAGTGTCGTGTTCTTAGTATACCTACATGCACCAGCTTTTAATATTAAATTTATTAAAATTTATTTTCTTCATTAGATATCATTCTGTAGCAGTGGCGTGGCATCTATAGAACCCGATCTCCACTAACTTGCCTGTTTTAAGACATAACACATGATGTTGCCTGATTTGAACAACTAGTAGATACAGTCATTTCTAGGACATAAAGTAAGCAAAATGACTGATTTCTGGCAGGTTAGGTGCAGTTACAGAACTCTAATGATATTTAATGCCGCCTTTCGTAGCGAGCTGTCATTTTTTATCTAGTTCTGTCAGGCGCTGATGTTGCTCTCCGCATAATAACCCGCAATCTCTCTTGATTTGAAGACATGCACTTGTAAAACGGCCCGCCTAATACCATGCATGCATCGATCTCACTTGTAATTTAGTTTATTCTTACGCCCCCTTACTGTATTCAAGAGTCTTAAAATTCCATTTCTTCTTGTTAATGATTCGCATTCCATCGCATTCCCCCTCTTATCATCCTATGAGATTCCCAGCATTCTTAAATAGCGTCAATATAACTTGAATATGGAACCCCACAACAATCACATTCACAGGCATCCATCACGTCATAACAAGGGTGATTCTTTTAATAACGCCCCGCAGTGTCAGCGGTGACAGAGGTCCGCCTTGTTATTCAAATGCGGGATGAGCTCCATTATGTGGAGCTTAGATTTAGGGCACCCTGTACTCAGGAGCGTAATCATATGAACAGGGTGTTACAGTAACCACAACACATACAATAGGCATAAGATAGTTATGCAGATGAAAGTTGGTTACCGGCCTATGAGACCCCTGTAGACTCGCAAAGTCATACAGACCATCTATATATCATAACTTGGTCACAGTAACTAGTAGATTAACACCGTGGCTTATGGACAATTAAGCGACTACCGTAGTTTCATTTAAACTTTATTGCACAGTTAAAAAATTGCAATTGGCGGACTTACAGCCTTAATATTACTCTTCTACCATCCAACCATTTGGGTACATAGAGACATTTGCATGGTGCAGGATCTTTATAACAGTTTGCATTTCCATTTGGATAATTGTTTATTAATATGCCAGCAATTTGTCTCTACAAATCCTAGAAATTTGCATTTTTTATATGGCATATTTATACTTGATAAGGTAATCCGAGTCCGTTGGTTTTCATACAAACATAAAGAAGGTCATCTAATATATTTGAGAACTCTCAAAAAGTCGAAAATATATATCATTTTAGCAAAAAACGTTTAGTTTCAAATGATCCTCAGCTAATAAATGACGATGACCTTATGGCCCAACTGCACGTTAATTCTGGTTTTTTGAAACTTCTCATGTCATTTCGCGCAGACAAAATGTATTAAACTATAAAATAAAACACTTTTGAAACATAATAGATGTCGTGGAAGCAAACGATGACCCTCTTTATGTGTGTATCGAAAACCGACCGACTCGAATCGCGGGTACACTGAACTCCTGAGCAAAGCATTCTATAATCAATAGAATCCTGAGCGTATCGATGGATTCAAGTGTTAACGCCGAAGATTAAATAAATGTTGCTACTGTATAACTTGCTATTGTGAGGACAATTATATATTGTGCAAATATATACCAAACAAGGTAATAAACTGCCCAAAAAGTAAAAAAAAAGGTATTCGGATTACAGGCCTTAAATAGAAATGTATCACTTTTACGAAGGAAGAAAAGGCTTTTTCTCTGAATAGGAGGTGTGAAAAATTATTTTAAGCAATATACACGATTGCGTAAATTCGAGGAAATGAAGTCCCCTGCCCGGATTTGCCCCAGACAGTGGCAAACAGTCGGGTAAAAATATATTCAGCATGTAACAATGAACAGGGTTCACTTAATTGTTCGCGCTGCTGAAGGATTATCCCCGCATATGGCAAGAGCTTTTTAAATCCTTAATAAAAAAATATTTTCTTTTTTTGTCAAAACTTGATGTAGCAGGTTCTGTATTGTTTTAAACGTATTATTTTTTTACCGATGAATATTAATGTAGAACTCACAAATACAATAATATATATACAAGATGTGCTTCGAAAACACGTTAGAGATATGTGAAAATAGGTATTTTACCCAGGATTTGTATATAACTGTCCATTTGTACATAACAGTCTATTTTAAAACTAAATAACCCATTCCTGAATTAGCATACTCGTATTATTTAGTTGTTATGACAATATTTCTTAAATCTCTTTATTTTATCAATTAGATATACGTCTCGTAACTAAGTACATACTTAGAGGGATATTTCAAAATTTAAATTAACCGATTATAAACCACTTCCCGAGAGTTCAAGCCACCTCCTGTATTTTCAACTAGTAACTTTCTAACCGAATAAGTGCCGTCACCGATTAAAAGTTACATAGATTGCAAAAAAACTTCTTTCCTGTGGACAATACTATGATATAGTTAACGATCCGACGACTATCACTCTTTTTTTATCATTAAGGTCTTGTAGTAGTATTTACGGGCCTATATGGTTCCACCAAGATAATTGGGCTTCATTATCTATGTAACGTACTCTGAAAAAAGAAAAGTGCTGGGGTCATTCAAATCGAAGTAATGAATTTTTATTCATCGTGAGCTAAGACACATAGATTTTGTATGTGAGAAAAATATGGAGTTTTGGTTAATGTCATTTTATAAATATTTTTATGGTGTCATACTTTCTGGCGGAGACATGGTATCGTACTGAATTTAAAATAGCATCAAAAAATGTACGAATAATGTACTAAATTGTACGTTAATTAAAAAAATGTACTAAACATACTTACGAGAAAACAACGATTAATCTGTCACCGCTAAGAAGGATACTTTCTGGCGGGCGCTATCTAGTTTACTATGTTGCCGTCGAGTTTTCGACTTTCTTGTGAATCAATAAATATGTAAGAAAAATGTACGCTAATTAAAGAAATCTGTACTACACGCACTTACGAGAAAACAACGATTAATCTGTCACCGCTAGGAAGGATACTTTCTGGCGGGCGCTATCTAGTTTACTATGTTGCCGTCGAGTTTTCGACTTTCTTGTGAATCAATAAATATGTACGAAAAATGTACGCTAATTAAAGAAATCTGTACTACACGCACTTACGAGAAAACAACGATTAATCTGTCACCGCTAGGAAGGATACTTTCTGGCGGGCGCTATCTAGTTTACTATGTTGCCGTCCAGTTTTCGACTTTCTTGTGAATCAATAAATATGTACGAAAAATGTACGCTAATTAAAGAAATCTGTACTACACGCACTTACGAGAAAACAACGATTAATCTGTCACCGCTAGGAAGTGCTGTGACAGACGGACAGACAGACAGAGTCGCACCATAAGGGTTCCTTTTTTACCATTTTGGTACGGAACCCTAAAAACGAGACGAGTGGAAATCTAAGAGAGAGGCCTTTGCTCAGCAATGGCATACATCACAGCTTTTAGGTAAACATAAAATAAACACCTTAAAATATTTATAGCTCTTAGGTAATGTACACATAAAATATAAATACCATATATATTATAATTTATTTCAAAACAACCCGTAATGAAATTCTATTTCCTACAAATTAAATGGTATGCACAAGCATGCAAAATAGATCGCCTTATGAGTTTCCGCCCCGCCGTTTCACACTCGTATGCGGCTTACCTTACGAAAATAAATAAGCCTTCTTATTATGACGCTCATTTTGCATACATGGGGCTCAGTAGACACACAAGTTAAATATAATAGAGACTTGAGGGGACGAATCATCTTGCTGACCATACCTGGCAGTTTTGTTGTTTATCGTAATATTTTACCGTTAACATCACAACACAACACAAGTGAATTCCTGGTTCAAGCCTTTGCCTTAATGAATGGACTTTGATATGCCCCTTACTAATACAATATAGGTACTTTATCGCAAGTACTTACCTACGCAATATAATAGAAGAGAAATATACTGCAAACAATTAATTAGGCTTCGATTTCGCTTTGCTAGTACGCTGGTCTTAAAAAATATGTCTCAATGAACAGAAGCGATTTTCTTTAAACAGACTTTTATGTAATTGCAAGCTTTGTGCAATTCCTTACTACCTTTGCTCCGTTTTGGTAACACATCTTCATTATTATACCTAGGCATAAGGATGTATGACGATATATCTGGCAATATATCGCTATTGTTGTTACGGACTATTTCATGCAGGCTCATGTTGAGAAAAATCTAGCCTAAAACGTCCTACCGCTGGACTCAACCTATTTGACAGAGTAACATAACAACTGCGGAGTGTTTTTTTATACAACTAGGGTGGCAAAATAGCATACGGCCTGCCTGATGGTAGTTAGTCAGTTATGGTAATGCAATACCGAAAGTAAAATAATAATTTCGAAATGAAAATGTATATTTTTACTTAATTTCTCGAAAAAAGTTTATAGTGTAAATAAGCCATTTTGAAAAGACACTCCTCAACTAAACTCCAAGTAACTGGCATAATAACCCTCCTTTGGGCTTCGCCGCAGTCGGGTAAAAATAAATGGTAGCCCTGTATGTACAAACTTTTATTGGTTTATTTAATGGTAGGTAGTTTGGTATTACTTTTCGAGTGACATGCCGAATTAAACTTTTAATTAAACTTTGCAAATGTATAGGATAAGGGCCTTTGTTTGAAAAATAAAACAAACAATTTTTCAACATCTCATTTATGAAATAATATTTGTAAAGTTAAATTCAGATTTTAAAATTGGGTGTATAATATGACTTATGAGGAAAATTATGATTATCTAAAACCAGTAGGCTTATGATGCTACGCTTTGTCACGTGATAAATAAATGATAAAACATCCGTCACATTCTGACAAATAGTGTGTGAGAGTGACAGATGATTTATCATTAGTTTATCGCGTGACAAAGCGTAGCATCATAAGCCTACAGGTATTCGGAAATACCCACCGAGAATTTAAATGTAGTAACAGCATTGTTTTGTGTACCTATAAAATGTTACTTGATATCTTTGCTGATTTCCAATATTAATGTTTTTATTTTGTTGATGTCATGGTTTGGATATTTGTTATCGGAACAAAATGATTTACTCATTTGTCACTAATTCATGGGCTTGTCCAAGTAAAATCATTTAGTTTATTATGTAGAGTGTGTGTAGTTCTATTTGTATTGTGGGCAGGTGATTGTTATTGCTTATTTGCCGTACTTATTTGTTTGAATTTTTTTTTTCATACGTTTTAAAAAAATCTAAGAAGTTATAATAAATCTGTTTAAAAATAATTTCAGTAGCGTCACGTAGATCATTCATCTTCTCTCAATCATGTGAATGGGCATTTGAAATGTTCCAGTGAATTCCCGTCAGTGTGGCAGTGAAATATGCTATATTTGAACCCAAATGAATTCAAAAATCGAATTCGATTCAAATGTGACAGCGCACGGCTAACATCTGATTGATTGAGTTTTCGCGCGTTGTGCTGGCCAACCTGATTTGTATAAGAATAAATTGTAAACGGAAGGTACAGCTTGGTAATATATCTAATTTGTGTTTTCAGTAGATACATAATACTTGTTAGTGTATATTAGTATATATAGAGTAAGAATTAAGTATGGTGGTGGACCAGTACGACATGGCCACATTTTAGGAACAGTACAAGTCTTACATATGAAAGAAACATGTTTCTTTATTTGTTTTTAATCCGGGTAAATTACACCACATTTTAAAGTTACATATATACCACTTGGCCAAGTGTTTAAGGCGCTGGGCCGGAAATCCAGAGGTACCGGGTTCGATTCCCGGTCTGGACTGAATCTGAATCTGAATTCTTATACTACGTACCCGTACGTCAAATACACAGACCAGAAAAACTTATGGTTTCAGACTCTCCTACATTGATATTTTTAGATTTCTCAGTGCACATCTGTTGCATAAGTAAATGGATCACCTTAGATCTTAGTTCAACTCAGTGTTGAACTTCATTTACTATTCGAATATCTTGACTGTTACCGGCAGCTTAATTTCACTTTACCTTATTTTACTTATATTTGCGATGGCTTAAACCTTTTCAAAGTAAAGCCGGTGACCCAGACTGTTGATAGATAACCTATTTATCTGTAGGATAAGCAGCCATTGTCCCCGATCCATAAACTGCAACGGCAGATTTTGTTTTAATTTAATAAGCAAAGATCCAGGTAAGCTAAAGCTTACGAATCTCGTGTTGAGTGCCGGTCGCGGACGTGAATGTAATTTACACCAAATATTCATTATAGGCAGGTCAGTTTTTTTTTAAACAATTAAAAACAGTCACACACAAACAGTCAAACATTATAAAGATAGAAACCTGCAGCCGAATATGGGAATACGTACAGTGTATGGATCGTTTTGAAAAAAACCGGACTAGTGCTGGCCAAGTGGTATATATGCTAGTAATTTATATGGTTACCTTTCGTTACACAAGGGAACAAGATTAACATTTTGTTAAGTTAAAACCCTTAATTACGGACATCTTTTTTTGAAAAAGACCCCTATGGGAAGGACTAATGAAAATTGTGGCTTGCATGTCGGTTTAGTTTCGTTTTAAAAAGTCAACTGAATCCGAGAGTAGATAATTCAAGATGTTTAAGGTGAAAAAACAAGTAAGCAGACAATTAATTGTAATTGTAATTGTAAATGTAATGTAATTTAATTAATTTTTATTGTAATTGATAATTTAATTTGTTGTAATTTTAATAATTGTTTAATTAATTGTTAATTGTTGTAATTGTAATTGTGATATAATTTGTATCAATGGGTTTATACCTAAATAAATACACATTTTATTTTATTTTTATTTATTTATTAATTATAAGTATATCTCGATAATTATAACTATGGGGAATTGAGGATAATATACTTAATTATTAATGTATAGGTATTGAGAACTACAACCAGCTGAGTAGCTAATTTAGGCATATTTTCTTTGACAGGCATATTTTGTCCGAATTGATATTTTCACTTTCACTGTAATTAAACAATTCCCACGAACGCTAAAAAGGACTACGAAAAGTCGGGATGTAAAAATAAGTAATATACACGATTTAATGCGTTAAAGCTGTTTTATTATAATGAGTAATAATCGTGGAAACCGAAGACAATATTATTTGCACTATCAATTCAAAAGCACTTACGTGTATATTTCCCACCTCACTACCCAAGGGTTGTATGGTAGAGATTTCTTTTTAGCGCTAAGACCGGATCGCTATTTAGCAATAAATGAGTCTCTCTGAACAAAAATTAGGTATATAACCTTAGTACCCCTCCTAGTGAAAGCCTCCTAGTGAAAATATTAACCTAAAGCCAAGAACTTTAAAATAAATAGCCATTTTTAATAAGCCAGCTGCTTGTTTGTGCTTACGAACCGCACGCACACATCGACTAGTTTTTTTCCTATTGCGAGCAGCAAGCACACATGGCTAGCCGGCTTATTTATTAGACATGCTTCAATTCTTTATTAGTGAGACTCCGTCCGGCTATTTATTTTAAGGTCCTTGCCTAAAGCTAAAAGACCGATCATAATAAAAAATATTCACTCTAACAGTTCTAATACTTCTTGTATTTCTTTTGTGGATTGGAATATTTGAAATTGTAATTGTATCTCGTGAGCTATTTTAAAAGCGAACATTTACACGTCAGAACTATCAAGTTTAAACGCTCAGGTAGTTCTTTCAGCCGCGTCAGTATCAACTAGGTAGTCCGCAAGTCCCAGCCGCTCCGACAGGTGTGAGTTATGTACTTTGGAACTTGTTCTGCGTCAATTCCTGTTGCTTTATGGGTTGTTCTTAACTTTGACACGAATGGGCTATGATTTTATAAAATGACTGGAAGATTCGTAAATATGTTATGTTGTTTTTTAATTGAAAGTTAACATCCTCTGTATTTTTTACTAGTGGAGTCGGTCGCAACTAACTACGTTTGTGAAGGTGAAATAAGTTAAATGTCTCTTTTTTACTCCGGCTTACCGGTCTACTTGTGTGCCAAATTTCATGCAAATCAATCCCGTAGTTTTTACGTGATAATTACGCTCTCAAACAAACACATAAAAATTCCACGTTCTATTACCTACTTATTTTTAACACTCCGGGTAATTCCATGGCAGAAAGTAACGTCAGTTACCAATTCTTCGCGTGTTAAATTTAAATATCAATATGCCAAGGGATTAAATGAATACTCATCTAGAGTAAAATTAACACTTACATTTGTATCATAAATAAATAAACACGCGATGAAATCGACAGTGGATATTTCAAATGTCGTAGGCTACAGAGACTAGGTACTTTTAAGGCGAACCAAAAACAAAATTTAATAAAAAATAATCGTGACTTGACTTGGTAAATTCTTAACCTATTAGAATGATTCTTAGATATAGATAGATAGATAGATATTAGGGGACAATCTTACATAAATCGAACTATAAAGCCTTATTGAGAGCTCAATAAGGCTTGTGTTATGGATACTAGACGACGATATATTCTTAGATTTATACTTTTACCTATAGCGAACTAATGATTGGAAATCTATAAACTCAATAGTTTAGGGTTTTAGAAATGGTGTTATGCAGTAAATTTAAAAAGAAAATGTGCGTTATGATTCTGAAAAACACTCATTTTTTCAGAATCGACAGAACAGATCGAGAAAAAAAATACTGACTTCAATGGTACCTACCTATATTTAGTGTACTCACGACAAAATGTCTTATACGGCATTTGAAATTTCCACTGTGGATATTCTGTTCTTGTAAATGGTTTAAATAAAGAATAACAATCATAAACTTACTATCTCGGATAAAAATACTTAAAGTAGGACATCATTTTTGGTGAGGCAGTTCAATATCCTGTATTGAAGTAATACGAATAAACGATGTTGTTTATGATATGATTGATAGAATTAAATAACATAATAAATTAATGCTGGTAGCGTTAAAATATTTGCAATCTTCTAACAAATATTTTGTATAGATATATGAAACTACATTAACTGAGCCAATAGCGGGTTAGTTCTAAATGTATTTCATTATTTCCACACAGTTGGAAATAATATATAACGTGCATCAATTGTCAAACTAAATTTTACCAAAACAAATACTTTAAGTACTTGAAATTTAGCAATAAAAGTTTACTTGTAGAATATTTCGAACTCGTTGGCTTGATCTAGGCTATTATTGAAATGTTTATCACAATCAAACCGTTAGATTTAACGGGTCCATTAGGAGTTGTCACCAGCCACTCTGTTCCCACCGAGATGAGAGCAATTAAAGACATAATAAACTTTATGTCGTCTGGTTTGAAATTCGGAATACCATGCGATACACCGTAGAAATCTAGGACATTGTTTACGTAGTTTGTTACGTGGTCCGCTGCAAAGTTCGTCAGAAAACATCACGCTATGGAATAAGCCTCACATGAAACAGCATGTTATTAATATCTACATAACAGTAGCATTCCTGCAAGTCCAAGGTTTTATCGTTTAGCGATTTAGAATAATTGCAACTAATATCATAACGATAACCTAGAGCATAATCGTATTCATTACATATTTTTTTGCCGCAACTTTATGATTTGTGCACTAACGTGCTAATTACAAAACATTATTTTTCGTATTTCAATAGTATGATTGTGCTCTCGGGTATTGTTAATACAGTACCTAACTTACTAACTTACTACAGTCTGCCAAGTTTTTTTATTGTGTAGTTTTAAGTTCGGGGCTGCAAAGAGCCCATGAACTACGAATCGGGAATCAGTCTGCCATGTCACTTGGCGACCCTACTTTATGCGCACTTTACAGTTTTATTGGCTGAAGGTAGAACGAGGTTAAAATGTCAGACATTATGAGGCAATAATAATTAAGTATTGGTTTAAGAGTTTAAGTGGAATTGTTACCACTTACGCAATTTTAAGACCAATCAATATCGGTTCGAGTTGTTTTCTTAACCCCGGCTTCGTTAATGGAGGTTGGAATGAACAGTATATATAATCTCTTAAAAAGTTCAGGTACGATTATAAATATACTTTTTGTATTTCTCACGTCTTGTATGTTTTGACAAATTTCAATGCGACTTCCGATAGAGGCACGATATTCAATGAAATAAATACACTTTGTTTCCTTATTTGATCAGATCACTGACTCCATTAAACTTACTCACGCACTGTTCGTAATCTAAAGCCGAATCCACACCTGTTTTTTGATATGTGTATTTTACTCAGCCTGGCAGTGTGATATCCTGTCATTATGTTATGATCCCTGTATCGTTCCGAAACGAAGATATCCATTCAGAGCAACCGTGTTGTAAGTTGCGAAGTTAACTTGAGAAACTACGGCAAGTGGAGCGCTCGGTGCGCAGTGCTCGACAAGCTACTTGTGCTAACTTTTTTTTATAAATAATGAGCAAAACGACTTGGCAAGTTGTAGGTTATTATTAACTCCTCAAAACTTTACCTACACGACGGTAATAGCTTATAAGCTATTCGCGAAGATGGTACGGCTGTGCCTCTATTTTGCTCGACTTGGCGGGGGCACTACCGTGCCCTCAGATAAGCCTTAGAACCCCACGATATTTAAAATCTGATGACTTTTAGAAGTTTTATATATTTTCATCTTAACATGTAGATTGTGAGTCCTGTGTACACAGATATTAATCAATATTTGGGTTTTATCATCGTGATGAATTCTGCATACAAAAGTGGAGTCTAACCCGCACTACGAAGGCGGCACTACAGCCCATTCACTCTCATCTATTGAGAGTGAGTGGGCTGTGCCCCGCAGAGGAACGTTTATAAGCAGATGATGACTTGATGATGTGGCGTTTGTCAAGATTTACTAGAAAAGCTACCATTGGGATCCTATTTTAAGGAATAAGGTTATTCTAGACATAATAATTATGAGTAATTTGTACCTGTTACTGTGCTATATTCGTGCGCCATATATCCTAATAAATATGTTTAACCTTTACACATACATGTCACCTCATGTTTATGTATGGTGAGGGCGTTAAAGTTCCTGTTTGTATTTAAACTTCGCCAAAAAGAACGTACAAAACTTTGAATTAGGTAAACAATGACTTTTTCGGAATTTGACAAAGCAATTTGGTTAACAAATATTAGGAAAGTTGTTCATAAACAAGCAATTACCTATGTTAAAAAATTATATTAAACTATATTTTGTTTTAAATAATGCTGCATTGTAATTTTCTTTTGGTGTGCAATAAAGTATTACTGTATGTATTGTATGCTACCAGAATAAACGCTATTAAAAACTGGGGTATTTAAGTTCATAGATATAACAGATATTCAGCAAGCCCTCATAAACAATCTTTAGCTCCCCATATGCGGCTTTGATAAATGCGATTGTCTTTCTTGTCTATGACTCCATTCGCACTTTGAATTTTACCTTGCAAAGTTATCTTGTGAGAACCATCAGTGTTTTTATTTCAGGATTTTTTTTTATTATCTGTGAACAGCGCCTTGTTCATAAACGTCACCCTGTTGGCAACGATACTCACGGACAATAAATCGGGTCATTTTCTATTAACAATTATATAGAAAATGACCCGAATTCATTGTCCGTGAGTGTAGACATTGGTAGCCCTCATTTAGTCCCATCATCAAGCGACATCTGATGGGCTAAACATTATAAACTCAATGTCCATCTACAGCTCGATCGAACTCAAACCATTTTAAATTCTGCCGATACAATATTTTGATGTGCTGTCGAGTTCTTATACTTTGGAGCAAAAATTTTGTCAGAAATATGTGAATACTACTCTATTTTTAACATCATAGATGGCATTCCATCAGAAAAGGGTCCATACGTCAAAGCCATAAGGACCTTTTTCTGATGGACTAACTGCCACATAGAAGCGTGTTCAGATACTTTGGATTACATTTTAGTTCAGAAATATAAGAACTCGACTGTGTTGGTCCACTGCTCATTCTACTCCTGGGTTCGTGTTCTCCTGAATATTGATTATTATTTTATCGTAAATCGTACAGTTGCCATCAGATACGTCGGAACAATCAAGGCGTTGACAAACATCTGAACACGGCCCTATTGCCAAGGCGTTAGAGTGCGTGTTCTGATATTTTTGAGCATCTTGAAGTGTATAGATGTATCTGATGGCGACTGTTTTAGTGTTTTATAATACTAAAACAGTTGTTAGGTTGTTAAGAGTAGTGACTTCAAGTGCAACCCATCACACATAAAATAAAGTTAAAAACTAAAACCCGACTACGAAAAAGTCTAAAACAAGAATCTTAGGTTTTAGTTCGCCAGGTACAGATAAATTGCAATTTTTTTAATTTAGAGAACGTTTCGAGTATGCCGTCAATCGTTCGTAGTCGGAGGCCCCGGCAAGAAGACAAACAAAAAAGGGGCCTCCGACTACGAACGATTGACGGCATACTCGAAACGTTCTCTAAATTAAAAAAATTGCAATTTATCTGTACCTGGCGAACTAAAACCTAAGATTCTTGTTTTAGACTTTTTCGTAGTCGGGTTTTAGTTTTTAACTTTATTTTATTTACGTATTTTTAGTTATTATTCAGTTACGGTTTTAAGCGCCTTTCCTTCCTAAGAACCATATCAGGGTGTGAGGCCAACGACCGAGCTCTTTCATGAGCACCCTCCATTTAATAGTATTTAATGACAAGAATTACAACAGTAACACTTAGATACATGGTTTGCTTACAACGATATAAGACGCTTTATGCTTTGCTTTTGTCCCGCTTAAAATTACTACGAGACAGGGTGTTTGCGGAAGAGCTCGGTTTTCGGCCTCGCAGCCTGGTATACGTAAGAACCAGGGGCGCTCGGTGCCTTTGGTCCATCGCGGTATTCGGTCTTTGCCCGCTTAAAATTATTGCGGGATACTGGATTATTGGGTGTTTGCTGAGGAGTTCGGCCTTTGGCCTCGAAGCCTAAAGCTCGCCCTTCGGGCTCGCAAAAATCAGACTAATAGGTATACGTAAGTAACCAGGCGCGCTCGGTACCTTTGGTCCGACGCGGTATTCGGTCTTTGTTCCGCTTAAAATTATTGCGGAATGCTGGGTTATTCGGTGTTTGCTGAGTAGTTCGGCCTTTGGCCTCAAAGCCTGAAGCTCGCCCTTCGGGCTCGCAAAATTTAGACATTTATATACAGTTTGCGCGAAGAAACCAGGAGCGCTTCATGCCTTTGGCTCTGTGCGGTACTGCTTGCGGAGGAGAAATAACATGAATTGATATGTTAATTAGTCAAAAAGTATGAAAACCGGTGACATACAACCGTAGCAAAACGTATGTACATGCCACACTTTTATAAAATGCTTTTAATTGGAACAACTTTAGAACTATCAAAATCAATTCTACCGCGTTTTACTTATACTGCAAAATAGGTACAAAGAAAAAATATCTTTCACTAACACCTATTTGAATATCGTGATTCAACGTAACTAAATGTTGTCATATATGATTCCACTCCTCGCCAACAGATGGATTAAAGCAGTTTACAACACAGTGTCATCTGTTATTGAGTAGGAAGAAATAATTATTATAGGGGTGCGACTAAGTGTGACTAGAGTGATTTATAGATATCGATTTAGGACCTTATCACACTGGCGATTTGCGGGCGAGTTTTCATACGTGTCCGTCAAGATAGCGTACACCGTAAAGATATTCAGAATCTGATGCAGCCAATAAATAGTACCCAAATAGTACCGACGAAATACCTTGGTGAAAAAAATTGTACCCTTAAACTTTTCGAAGTATAAGGCCTGTTCACGGTGTACGCTACTGGGCGTCAAGCAGGCGTACACCGTTTGTATCTCTGGAACGGCTATGTTTTTGGAAACGCTTTATATCTCAAAAAATAGTACCCAAATAGTACCCTAGGGCCCTAAAATTTCATTTCTGTAGCTATAGTAGAAGCCGAGATATTCTATGACTTAACGGTGTACAAAATTTCACACCGTCAAGCTGGCGTACCCGGGAATTTCTTATAGAAAGAGCTCACTATATCTCGGCTTCTACAATAGCTAGAGAAATGAAATTTTAGGGCCCTAGGGTACTATTTGGGTACTATTTTTTGAGTTCGCCGCGAGTGACATTTGTATGGAAACTCGCCCGCGGCTCGCTCGCAAATCGCCAGAGTGATAAGGCTCTTACAGTCAGCTGTAAAAAGATAATACATGGTTACCGTATTTAGAAACATCTTTACTTGAAGTTTATTGCAATTAAAGAGTAGATATTTTTGAGTGCATTTAATACGTATGTCTGCTGTTTGCCTGAGTCCAAGACTTACTTTTTCAAATATGTTGCTACATTAAAATAAGTTTTTAATTAGATAAGTATGTTTCTCTGTTTGTATGAAATTATGAAAAATATCTTGGCCACCGCATACTGTGCTACTGCTTCAGGGCTGCGGAAACCAAACTATCCCGGCCGGTAGTATTCATTCACTCTTTTTCTAGGAGCGGATCTTTCGGAAATCTGAAAGGGTTAATTTTGTATTTTAGGTGCACTGAGTTATTCAATTCATACGTAACTAATGTCGATACAAAATATCGACTTCATCTTAGCCACACCTCTAGTTGAGTAGCTTAGCAAACTGTCATTGCGGATAGAGAAAATCGACATGTACAATTATTTCAATATTAATACAATAATACGTACCGGTGATAATATATGCCTCCTCAGACATATTTTAAATCTGCTCGCAGTGAGGCAGCATATTTACGGCATTACAACGATTTTATTTCAACATTTTTGATGTGACACAACACACGCGTCAGTTGGCGGCATGAAAATGACATGTATTCGGCAATGTTCGCAAATACGAAGTTACCCGATATCTCTCAATACGAATGACACATGTAAAGGTCTAGCATAGCAGGCCATTAGGATATTTAGCAGGTGTCAAAATATCAATATAGTTATGTTTTTTCTTTTTCTTTCAAATATATTATGAAAGTAACGGGTGATGACGTTTCGTGCCACGACTGCCATAACTGCACATTATGCTAGCCCTTCTGTAACAAATCGTCGGAGATCAAGCTGTTGAATATCGTTCTTGTTGTTATTAAAATGAAAATATTGTTGCATGATATACTTGTATCAGCATGTGTGATACATTTTTGCAATAGGTTTTTAAAGCTCTTTAATTTGATATGTAACTCGATGCTACTCGATGACTTTTATTTTTTAATCCTTGAGTTTTTTGAGAATCACGGCCTTTATATTAAATTTCAGTTTCAACTAACTAGCCTATAACCCGCGCAGAATCAAGACAAATCTAACGATACCCCACATGTTTGAATCGGTTTAGTAGTTTTTGAGTTATGAGGGAACAAACGAACATACAAACATACAAACATACATACATATATACATACGGTGCTAAAATCATAACCCTCCTTTTTGCTTCGCCGTAGTCGGGTAAAAATAGGCGCATATCGGACATTGCGTTGCGGAATACCAGCCCTCGTAAACCTATACTTATTAGGGCAAACAATACCGGTAATCATCGTTTTCAACGGCATTTTGTTCGGCTATGGCTACAAATTTGTTTTTCAAGACTTATTATTCCTTAAATCCACATCTTAAGCGGCCTGAGAAAATTTGAATAGTTTTGAAATCGGGGCTATGACAAAAATATTGATAAAATATGATATGATAGTCGTGCATGAGTTTTAAGCGGCGCTCCCCCTTAATGGTTTTATTGCGGGTGGTGGAATACAAGCGCGAAAAAAGCTATTCCAGCTTGACTTTCGGGAATTTAGAGTGATGTTTGACCCAATATTTCTCAATGAAAAGTACATGTCACCTGTATGCTATTAATCCACAACACTCTTGAACCTAATGATAACCACAAAATAACGTCAAGACTCGACTTGGATCATAGAGACAGAACTAGGGCTTCCAATCCCGCAGCCTATCTTTAATCTCGGTACCTGCGGGATTGCACATTTTTGGTCCCGCGGGATCCCCGTATTTGCGGGATCCCGCATAAAAATTAATGATATCAATTATAAGGTAAATTAAATAACGAAATAATCAACGTACCTATTTAAACTTTTATTAGAGTTTATCTTTTAAACATTAAATATTAAACATTAAAAAATAACATTGCACTTCTATTAGTTCTATTGAGACCAAAATTAAAATCAACCTATGTTAAACAAACTGTAAGGAACTCAGTTATAATTTAAGACAAATGATTAAAATATTCAATTTATGTATGTATGTAAATACTTTATTGCACATACAATCAAACAGAAACAATACAAAAATAATGGATCTGTACAAAGGCGAACTTATCCTTATAAGGGATATCTTCCATTTAACCTTTGAGTTGAGCAAACGAGAAAGAATAACTAACATCAAAGAAGATAGACAAACTATCATGCTAACTTACACAATGAAAAGGCAAAGTTTTATTATTATGTTTTCTATGTATTTAAGTATTTGTATCTATTAAATATGTCGTCGTCTAGTATCCATAACACAAGCCTTATTGAGCTTACTATGGGGCTAGTTCGATTTGTGTAAGATTGTCCCCTAGTATTTATTTATTATTATTTATTTATTATTATTATGTACTTATTTATTATCTGCTAGTATCAATATTTTGTTGAAAATGTTTGTCCCGCGGGATTCCGCACTCGTAATCCCGCTATGAGCGGGCCTGAAAAAAGGCGCGGGATCCCGGAATACCGAGATCTCGGAATACCGGGATTGGAAGCCCTAGACAGAACAGTATTACAGGGGTCTTAAGAGTATCATGTTTTTCAAGAGTATTTTTAAATATTCTTGAAAATCTAAAAATAAAACCGTTGATATTACGTCGCCTAACACGGTGCACTCTAACCTCGTTGGTTAGCGAAATTGCGACGGGAAAAATTATCAGCTGCCGGCAAATTGCAGACTTAGGTATAAAAAAAAGTTAAACAAGCAAGCGCCGCGGGGCAGGAGGACAGGGTGACTTAAGACTTCTGCATAACCCATTCTATTTCTGAAATGTCACAAGGGAAATCAAATCCATGTCAATTACCCGGGATTTATTCGATGTAATAAAACAATATAAAATCACACTAATATCACATCACACTAATATTAAACTAAAACCCTAAAGTAGAAACAATATTGTACACCTAAAATAAAAACCTAAATTAAAAATTAAAATGTAACTAACTACCTGTAATGTCAATTTGAGATATAGGGGATTAGAGGAGGGGATCTAGGATCATATCGACAAAGTCTGAAATTGACGTCAAGTTGAATTCTAAATTCTATTACCTGCCTACCTGGGCGTTTTCCAAAATAAATACCGCGGTGGCTACTTTCTTAAAATATGGACTTTTGAGGTATTTCTGGCACAGAATCGTTAGTACTTTCGAACCTTAAAAAAATGTGTCCCAAATTTTGTATGGATTTTTTTCCATTACGTCACTTTCATACAAACCTAAGTACAAAATGGTGACGTAATGGAAAAATAAATATGGGACACATTTTTTCACGTATAAGGTTCGAAAGTACTAACGATTCTGAGCCAGAAATACCTCAAAAGTCAATATTTTGAGAAAGTAGCTACCCCGGTATTTATTTTGGAAAACGCCCACCTATCGTTTTGCTAATGTATGCAGCTAAGGGCCTTATCACACTTGCGATTTGCGGGCAAGTTAAAAGCGAAGTTCCATACAAACGTTGCTCGCGTTCTAGGCCCATTTTAGTAATTCGTTTCGTTAATAGTGCTTCACGCTTGTCCTGGAAAAATAATACGGTTAAAATTATAGTTAGAGTTAAGTCATGTCTTGTTACTAGAAGCCACAAAAATGTGTTATGTAAAGCATTGTTACTGTAAGAAAGTAGGGTAACCAATAAGCACAGTTTTACATTTATGTAGAATTATCGATCGATTGCCTGAAATATTTATTCAGAGTGATATTTGAAAAGGATATCACAAAGTATGGTTAGCAATAATAAATATAGCATGGATCTGTTGATGAAGTTGGTATAGGTAGCAGTGACGTGGCGTAAAAGATATCCTTGGGCAAGCCGGTGCAGGTTTGGCGTACATTTTCCTTAAGAACTGTAGAATAAGGTTCTCACATGCCTGATATTAGACAAGCCGGTAGGAATCGAGTTCTTTGGACGCCACGCTACTGATAGGTAGGTATAATAAGAATTATCTAAGGTGTCCGAGTGTTTGTTCCAGGGCTCGTAACTGGTATTTTGCATAAACCCCGAAATAGCCCAATATATTAAATAATTTTATGCTTTTTATGTAGAGCTCAATAATGTATTTAAGTCATGATTTCTTATTCATAGATTGTCCGGTTAAAAAATGAAATAATAAACCAAAGAACGGAAAGAATACCGGTATTTTTGTATGGAGCAAATACCGGTTTCCAAGCCCTGGTTTGTTCATTCTCTTTACGAACATTCGGACATCTGAGATAATTCTTACTATAGGTACCTATACAAAAGCTCTTATTCTCACGGAAATATAAATCTGCTGAGAAATAACAACCTCTAGGGCATATCCTTAAAACAACGAAGCTGAGTACACCATAATTAATTGGATTTTCATTAGAAATATTTTTTCGGGCTACCCGGTATTTTTCTTAAATATTGAATGTTGGTTGTTTTTAATTACGTATCTATGAAAATGTAGATAACTTAAAATATATTCTGAAAAGTTAATATTGTTAAAAAATCGTTTAGGACTAATAAGAATATTTGGCACACAACACGTCTTGAATCTTTAAAAAATACCTAATTCTAAAAATAAAAATCGACTTCAAACATTTGCAAATCCACAACATAGTATAAAAATATTGAATCTGCTATACTAGTACATGTACCTATAATATTCGAACAGTTCTCTCAATTCCTCATAAATCCCATCATCAGAACTAAATAATGAAAAAAAAAACCAATCTTTTCAAAACGGTTCATAAAGAATGGAGTTCTGGGGTAACATTGATAAAAAAAAATCAACCGACAAGAGAACATGTTTTCTTTTGTAAAATTGATTTAAAATAAAAATCCTGGATTCCTGCAAAAATACGACATTAATTGACGCAACATTGTCAATTTTAACCTATTGATAACTCGATAATGTTCTCTAGATATCAAAAACGCCGAAACTTTCGGACTGGGTCTGTTTTTTACGTGAAAGGGGATAATCCGATATGATGGATAGAGTAATGTATTACTATCTTGTACTAACAAAGTTTATCGCGTACTGACGCATACAGAAATGATTAACGAAGTATTTTGAACTTATGCAACGTTAGATGGTATATTGATTTAAACTTTCTCGATTTTCACTCATTATTATAACAAAACGGGACTTAAACGGGTTATATGGTATAACAGCAATAGTTTATGAAGTCTAAGACTACCGTTTGTTTCTAGCCTTAACGACGACCTGTACAATGTTTTTGCATGTCAGCAATGTGTGTCCGTCAAGATAGCGTACACCGTAAAGATATTCAGAATCTGATGCACCCAATAAATAGTACCCAAATAGTACCGACGAAATACCTAGGTGAAAAAAATAGTACCCTTAAACTTTTCGAAATATAAGGCCTGTTCACGGTGTACGCTACCGGGCGTCAAGCTGGCGTACACCGTTTGTATCTCTGGAACGGCTTTGTTTTTGGAAACGATTTATATCTCAAAAAATAGTACCCAAATAGTACCCTAGGGCCCTAAAATTTTATTTCTCTAGCTATCGTAGAAGCCGAGATATTCCATAACTTAACGGTGTACAAAATTTCACACCGTCAAGCTGGCGTACCCGGGAATTCCTTATAGAAAGAGCTCACTATATCTCGGCTTCTACGATAGCTAGAGAAATAAAATTTTAGGGCCCTAGGGTACTATTTGGGTACTATTTTTTGAGATATAAAGCGTTTCCAAAAACAAAGCCGTTCCAGAGATACAAACGGTGTACGCCAGCTTGACGCCGGTAGCGTACACCGTGAACAGGCCTTATATTTCGAAAAGTTTAAGGGTACTATTTTTTTCACCTAGGTATTTCGTCGGTACTATTTGGGTACTATTTATTGGCTGCATCAGATTCCGAATATCTTTACGGTGTACGCTATCTTGACGGACACAGCAATGTGACTTTAATTTCGACGAACCGCCGAAATGTTGCCGAGCTGTTAAATATTTGTTTCTTTTTTGCATATATGCGAAAACAAAACGTAGGCAGGAACAGGCACACATTACGATTAGATTTGAAAATGTCATGTTGTGGCATCGGGCACGTATTTGAATATCGAAAGGTAAAAAGTCGGCGGTCAAGATATCGAAAATTAAAATATCGAATGATCTAAATATAAATAGATACCGAACGGCTAAAATATCGAACGTTCAATATAGGTACTCGTATCTACAACCGAATGATCGGCATATGTTAATATCAAAACACAAAATATCAACCAGCAAAAAACCAACGTTTAAAATATCGAAAATTGAAATACCAAACGATCTTAATGTCTACTGTAATTATATCGAATCGACGGGTAATATTCCTACAGCTCAAATGCCGAACACTTAAAATAGTTAACTTGAAAGTGTAAAGTAAAAATATTAGAAAAATATAGATTGTCAACTCAAAATTCAAATTTATTTTTTAAAAAGAACCAAAGATTTAATTAGCATAGTAATTGTCATTGCACAAGGTAATAGACCAATACATAAAATAAATCAGTAATTGAAATAACTTTTTGCAGATTTTTTTTCATACAGCAAATTCTTTTCGCGTTCTTCAAATATCGGTTGTCTATTATCGGCGATACCGATATATCGGTATCGGTATCGTTACATCCCTACTTAATACCAGTCCTACACGAGGCCCTGACCGGCGTTGTGTCTATCGCTTGGCACTGTATTATTCTACGTCATAGTCACAATAATTATAACACTTCTCTGTCTAACTGTACGCAAAGTTTTTTGTATTTAAGTGACATGCCGAGCTTTAGTGTATGAACACTAAAGCTCGGTCAATGATTACGACGTGAATTTACGCGTATTCATAGTGAATTGTTAAACTTAACTCGCGCTATCTACTAGGTGCTGTGACATCCACAAAGGCAAGTTTTTATAAATATGTAGTTTTAAAACATTCTGTTTATTTTGCCCGAGTAAATAACGATCTAAGTCGATACATTATGTACAATACAATCATGGTAAGACTATGTTTGTGCGCGCATCACGCAAAACTACCGGACCTTTTTTCACCATTGCGCATTAAACCCGACTATGGCGAAGTAAAAAATAGATATTTAGCTAATCTCACCTCCGCAAACGAACTTGCTCATCCTCTAGTTAACTGATCCCACTGGGCATGACTTTGCTTGTCGAGCTGGTTGTACAAAGCACAACCGTTATTTTAGCTCTATATTTAATGCAACTGTACCTACTCGCCGTATTATTTTTGCTTTTTTTTAGTTCCGGCAACTATATATATATTCTATTTCATTGCACATCTTGTGTTATGTCTAAATTTCTTATAGTGGAAGTAACCAGATTATAATACACCTCTTGTTTATAAATTACTAAAAAACTCACTATATTGTCGCCCAAAATTGCTCAAGTTTAGTTTCGATGAGACAAAATCACAAAGAGAATGTCGAAAATAATGTCACCATGCTTGTTGCATGTTTTTACGCGATTAAGTCCCGTATTGTTATAATGAAGAGTGTCACCGTTGTAATTTCAGATCATCTTTTGCTCCTTACTTACACGTAAAATAGGTGAAACGGAATAGTTCTTATCATTAAACTTCGGTAACTAATTGTACAACAGGGGAAAACTCTTGCATAACAGATTAATTGCCACAAATTGCATAATATTTAGATTAATAGTTTGTTACCGATGTTTAGTTATGTATGATGCAGAAATAAATTATTTTGAATTTTGATGACAAAATTTTTATCTACTCTAAGTATCGATAGAAATGTAGTGTCAGTAAACATTCTTTGATGATAAATATACTATACGTTTATGTTGATAGCTATTTAGAGACGTTTATTCTTTGGGGTTTTCTATCCAGTTCCTAGATTTTCTATTAAATTTAAAAAGGGTAACTTACATTATTCGCCTAGACAGTGGCGGCAACATCCTATTGTTTAAATATGCTCTAAGAAACAGCTCATTAGTCGTCTTTGTTTTGCTAATTACTTTTTAAAACCTAGTGTGATATTAAGTGTGTTAAAAAGGGTTACCTACTCTATTATTGATGTCCCAAATAAATTTTGCCGGATGTTTCAAAATTGAAATGTCGAATTGTCGATTCTCAAATTAAAACATAATAATAGGTACAGTCAACCAATTTGATTCCTAGGCCACTATAGAACTTTGTCGCATTAACATTAATAGACAATTACAACGTCAGTGCGGGTCAAACGATTGATTGATTCATTGTGACATGGTTCTATAGTGGCCTAGGAATCAAATTGGTTGACTGTAGGTACGATAGTTTCCTATAACAAAAACAAATTATATAACGTTAAGCATAAAATAGGGATGACGACTGGGTTAAAAATATATCATTCTATTTAGTCCGTCAGTTAGATTATGGAAAAATAAGAGTCACGTATTTTTTGGTTTATCAAATTATTAAAAATCGACGAAGGTATTGATCACTATATGACAGAAACATGATGATTCTTTATTAGTTTATTTAAAGCGGGAAATTACACCACATTTTTATGGGTTACCTTTGTTTTATCAAAATATGTTTGACAAATTATCACTTTCCAAAAAAAAATTCGCAGAATTTCATTTCCCAAATAATCGTTTGCCAAATTAACTCTTCACAAATAATTGTTACGCGAACCTAATGTTTGACACATGAATGTTTAGGCAATGCCTCGCTCACCAAATGGTAGTTTGACCAAATTTTATTTAGTCAAATGTTTTAGTTGGCATAACATATTTTACGCAAAACAAAATTACGAAAATGATTTGTATCGTCAAAAATCAATGAACCTTTTTTTTAAGAGGGGAAAATGCGTTACGCATACCACCAGAGTGCGGGGACGGACCCTGATGGTTATGTGGGACTCCCTTGAACCTAACCTACTGTTCTGGGAGCGGTTCGTTTTAGTTGGGGGACGCAGTTCTAACCTAAACTAACCTAATTGAATCTTTTTATTGAGTTTTTTTTAATGCGGGGCGCTTCGCCCACCCCCCCCCCCCCCCCCCGTCCCCCCTTTACCCTTCTGTTTATGTCAGTTTTTGTTTTTATTGAGGGCCACAGTTCTTCAAAATTCTTGCTGTTGTTCAAAATTATTACTTAAACTTTAACCTTTTTTATGGGATCGTGCCGTTTTACCAATATTATTTTGGTCAAATTTTATTACCTAAAGAAATCCGATTTTTGACTTTTTATGTTTTGACATAACAATTCATTTGACTAAACTTTTATTGACTAATATTTTTTTGCCTTAATAAAGCATTTGCTAAAAGACCAAATACCGAAATGTCATTTTCCGTATTAATATTATACTGAATAAAAATTTGACCAAACGAAAATTTACGTATTATAATTATGCCAAAGATTGCATTGGCAAAAAAAACAGTTGCTAATATTTGTTTGGGAAATGAAATTTGACCAAAATAATTTTGGCAAAACGGCAGGATCCCCATTTTTATGATGACCACCGGAGCACCCGGGTGCTCCGGTGGTCGAATTGGTAAAGACGCTGGGCCGGAAATCCAGAGGTACCGAGTTCGAGCCCTGGTCTGGACCATAGGTAAGCGCCATTTAATGTTTCTATGTAATTTGTTTTTTTTGTATCTATATATGTACAAATGTGCAAGTTGCGGAAAGTTTCCAATTTTTTTTTATTTAACTTAAAAAAAACTAATAAGACTTTTTAGATGTTTTTCAGTTAAATCAAAAATAATTTTGGAAACTTTCCGGAACTTGCACATCTGATTATATATGTAAAGGTATATGTAGATCATCAAACTTACGGAGTGGGGGCTTTGTGACGTCACTCCTAGGTGAAAATTGTACCAAAGAGTGACGTCACTCGAAATTTCTAAGCACTGATATCGTAGTAATTTTTTGTTTGTCAAACAACAGAAAAAATACGTGTACAATATTTTTTATGCCACACCTGGCCAGAAAGTGGCTTTTACCGCACGCTACGCGTACGGAAAAAGCCGTTTTCTAGCCAAGTGTAGACATAAAATAATGTACACAACACGCTATGCATGCAACATGCTATGTAGCACAAACAACATTCAAAATTGGAAGTCAGACGTCAGAATTTCAGAACACGCGGCAATCGATTTTCGAATCCAGTACACGGAGTACATAACGATTAATTTATCGGTAATCCTGCACCGCTCACTCGCTGACGTTGGTTGTATGTTGACTGAATGCAATACAACGCGTATTTGTTTTAAGTAAAAAAGTTTCAATTACTCGGCACGAGTCTACGGGTATGCCAGTCACGATTTTGGCGGGATTTACTTCAAATATTGCCGTTACGTATGAAACTCAGATGTTATGAGGAGTAGTGTTTTTTTATAATTTTTCATCACACTTGCTCGTAAAGGGTGTTATAACACGCGGGCTTATAGACCAGCTCGAGCCGTTTTACCTCCCGTGGGTTATAAAAATCTATAACTCCCACGGGAAGAAAAACTGTATGAAAATCTAAAACCCCCGAGGGAGTTATGAGTTTAGTCTTAAAATATAGAACCTACTACGTCATTTCAGACTAAGGAGGTTTCAAATCAGCCAAGGCTTATTTCACATCTTCAAAACTTGGCTACAAAACCAATTTTAGTGTATACAAAAATTATATGGTATATTTAACTATTATTTCAGTATTTTTTGCAATTATATTGATGCAATTAAAATAATTTAGTTAAAAATTTTATTTTGAAAATCTATACAATCTGGCGGTATTGCCAGTCAAGTTTGAAAACTAAACGCAGTTCTTAGCATTATCTGTGGAAGACTATATGAAAAAGTTGTCAATAAATAATTTTATTTTTGTCTTATTTTATTTTCCTCGCAAATGTGATGAAAAACATTGTGTGTACCACGGACAGTAAGGGGATTACAAACTCGAGTCATTAAAAGCCCTCCGCCTACGGCGTCAGGCTTCTAATAGACTCTCGTTAGTAAATCCCTTCTTACTACCCTCGGTGCACAATGTACTTACTGTCACGAATGTCTGTGTGAAGGTGAACACCGTTACTCAAAAAAAATAATGTCACGATGTCATGATAAATGCTGTTAATTACATAATTATAACAAAGCTAATTGTCTCTATTATTAACACTATTTATAGTTTACACCTATTTCCTAGTTGATAAAAAGCCCTAGGTACCTACTTCATGGAATTCACTGTAATGAGTTAAAGTTTGAAGTTGGGCGAAAAGTCTCGGAGACTTCCGATTTTTTTCAATCACTTTCAGAGTAGCAATTTATAATGTTTACAGGGTTCCACTTTAACTTTGCAACGAGCTTGGTTACTTTCTTAACTTTTTAGGGCCTGTAAAACGATTTGATTCGATTTACCAGGCCGGCATTTTAAAATTAGTACGATGGAGAAAGTTCATTGTCAGGCTTCCGTACTCAAAGGGTACCAACGGAACCCTATTCCTTAGCCTCCGCTGTCTGTCCGTCTGTCCGCGAATCACAGGGCTCTAACTTTGGAACCGTAATAGGTAGATACTTGATATGTTCACAGAATGTGTATTTCTTATGCCGCTATAACAACAAATAATAATAAAGTTAAAAATGAAAAGGGGATCCAAATTAATTTTAATAAATGTGTTTTTTGGCGTCTTTTTGCTCGACCGTGGCACAGAACCGTTCGTGTTTGAATCCGACTGGCATTTAGCCGGTTTTTTTTTCATTTTAACGTGATCCCAAATTACAAAATAAAATCAGAAGAAAAATAAAATACAATAGCTTAGTTATTGAACATTATACCTACCGATTAAAGTAAAAAAATGGGTCGAGCTGTTTTGGGACACACGCTGCTTATAACATGAAACGAGTCGGCGCCGTTTGCTAAGCGCCTCTTGGGGTCTTATCACACTGGCGATTTCGCCGCGACCGAAATCTGTATGAAAACACGCTCGCAACTCGCTAGTGTGTTAAGGCCCTAAAGTGGCTATTATTTATTTATTCTTACGCCGGAATGCGGTTTACTACGCACTAGTGCGCTTTACGTTACCGCACTAGTGTTTTGCACATCAGTGGCGGGGTGTCAAATATATTTTTAGTAAAGCCGGAGCAGATATGGATTACTTTTTCTTCAGGAGTAGTCGATACTCCGGTCATACGCTTTAAAATAAGCAAGCCGGTGGGAATCGGGTTCTATGGACGCCACGCCACTGTTGCACATTACACTTTTTTTAAATCTCTAAAAAGAGGTTTTTATCCAAAAAAGCTTATCATTTTTGTAGTTAATTAAACTTCTTTTGAGTCAAAATATGATAAGAAAAGATTCATCAAAATTAGAATACATTTAAATATTTAATTATTTTTTTTTATTTTTTTCCCTCGTAAGTGTGTTGAAAAACGTCGTATGACACTCATGGGTACTAGTTATTACAGTCTCGGCTATTGCGAGAGAGTTAGAAGCGAAATTCCATACAAATGTCGCTCGCGGGGCGGACTCGCCGCGACTGGTTTTGCATGGAAACTCGCCTGCAGCTCGCCCGCTAATCGCAAGTGTGATAAGACCCTAATGCCCAACATAGCTCACACGTATCATTATCTATATTTTCGTCACAATCCACTTTTCTGACTTTCTACCCGTATATTTCAGTGTGATTTTAAAGACATTTCATGCCAAAAATTGGTGAGAGTACGTACCTATATAACTTGGAAATTTTCGGCATTGTGCTATTTTTAGTACCGCACACTTAGTCCATAATATGTTAAATAACGGTATCATTCGTTTTTCATATTATCACACAATTGAATAACGAATATCTCATGACAATCGTGAGGCCACGTGAGCTGACAAATTGCTTCTGATCACATCTGCATCAAAGGAGGCATTGAAAGCAAAGTCTAATTGACTTCTTACAATGGTTCTTTTATTTGAGAAAACAGTTTGTTAAAAGTTAACGCATGATATTTTTCCAATTAACTTTGTAGTTATATTTGGGTAATTGGCGTATAGATTTGACATTGGAGGTAATAAAGAAAGCCCTTGATCGCATATTTACGTCCCTCGCTTGCAGCTCGGGCCGCAAACTTCGGCGATCTCGACCTTTCATTGTATTGCCACCCTAGTTGTGTAATGTACTATTTCTTACAATCTCCTTTTTAGGGTTCCGTACCAAAATGGTAAAAAAGGAACCCTTATGGTGCGACTCTGTCTGTCTGTCCGTCTGTCACAGCAAGATATCTCAGGATCTACTGATGCTATCGACTTGAAATTTGGAATAGTGTTAAAAATCGCTTACCCAAACCTATTGGACAGAAGAAAAATCTTATACCTTTTTTAGCGCTTTTTTTAAAGGGGACCGAAATGGGATGTCGAAAATCAAAAGTAGAGCTATTATATTAAGTGGTATATCAAATGAAAGGACTTAATGTGAAGATTCCAAAACTATTTTTATTTTTTGTTTAAAACATGTAGTTTTTGATTTAATACAAAAACGTTAAAAAAATACCATTCCGCCCCTATTATCTCCGAAGTTATTGAATAGAAAAATCTGTAATAATTACCGATTAATAATATCATCCTAAATATTACAGGAAAAATAAAATGGTTTTCCTAACTTGCAGCGTTTTTTAAAAATTCGCAAAAATTGTAAGACAAATTTATTTGCTCCTACTATAGGGTAAACTAAACCGCGACATAATGTCGATGTATAGGGACAACAGTTTTTCAAGAGCAAAGTTAAGTTTGTCCCACCATACAGTTTATCTTGAATTATCCACGTATCTACTGTCGAGTTTGTACGGAACCCTAGGTGCGCGAGTCCGACTCGCACTTGCCCGGTTTTTACTCAATGCAAGATCAATATTAATGCACGGCATATTGAAAAATTCTGTTTCCCGCCTTTTTTTTATTTCGTAGTACTCTACAATCAAGCTGCATACAGCCAATATAGTACATTACACAACTAGGGTGGTAAAACAAAGAAAGGCCGAGATCGCAGATGTTTGCGGCCCGAGCTGCAAGCGAGGGACGTAAATATGCGATCGAGGGCTTTCTTTATTACCCCCCGTGTTGTGTACATAAATTTATGACTACACTTGGCCACAAAGCGACTTTTTCGGTACGCGTAGCGTGCGGAAAAAGCCACTTTATGGCCAGGTGTGGCATAAATAAAATAATCCATTTTCTTTAACAATTTGTCTCATTCTAAATTCAAATTCGTACACAGCGGCGGTCGATATGGAATTCTCGGTTGTTGTAACTATTTACATACATAATATGGTATTCTCACCCCGTTGATCCAAGTGAATGTTTTTGAAAAAAATATATGTTATAGAATATTAGTTTACACATAAAATACCCAAAATTGGTGGGTGTCTCAATCTAGGAACAATTAAAATAAAATAAAAAAAAAGTAAAAATATCACTATTTACAAATGCATTTGGGACTTAATTTTTTTCTCATTTCTTTTTTTTTGTCATCAGAATAACTATCATAATATAATTAAGTTACAAAATATCGGTTTCGTAGTGTAGAACAAAAAATAATAAGTAACCGATTTGAATTTTTTCGAAAACGTGTGCCTTTTTGGGTTGAATATTTGGTGTCAATTTTTTTTTAATTTATGTAACCGAAAGTTCTTGGATAGTTTCAGATACGAGTAGTTAAAAACCAAAAGTCTAAAGAAATTATATTGTTCTTATATTTATTTTTTGTAACCTAATAATGTGTGAACATTTTAATTAGGTATAACGTCAAATTTCAATAGGAAGTTTTTGTTCTGTTGAAGTCGAGTTCTTAGACTTCTGAGAAAAATATTATCAGAAATATGTGGACACAACTCTATTGTTAACGGCGTAGAAGCGTGTTCAGATATTTTTGATTGACTTTTTGCTCAGAAGTACAAGAACTTGATTGTACATGAACTTCATTACCGCAGTAATTAGGTTAGGGTATATATTTTTTAATATTTGTGGTAATTTAAAGCTTTGTTTTAAACAGTGCCTATGACTATAAAATTGTACAAATTTAGAACTAGGTTTTAGGAGCATCCCACGGAAAGGTTACGTAAAGGACAATACCTTTTTAATACTTTCGGCATTTAAATTAGCATAGTATCGGTGTGGGCTTCACTTGACTTTAAGATTGGTAGTGTTTTTAGCAGCTAAATAATAAGTTATATTAAGGTTTGCGTTACGTAAGCGACAAAAAGTAGATGTTTTCATGAAATGCTCCTTTATCTTTCATAAATCATAAATGAAGTTTAAAAACAAACTAACTTTTTTATAGGTATGAAAGCTTGTTAAAATGTTTGCAAATTGCAATCTAACCGCGTTTTTAATCTGCGCACGCTTGTAATCAACACGGAGAACACACAATATCAAAAACGCCACGAAAAAGCCAACTCATTCCAAGTAGGTATATATAAAAAGAAGACAAAAATTCAATGAAATGTCGATTAACAATAAAATTCAATTACAGACGCAACACAATTAACAATATAACTTTTGCAATATAATATTCCATGTAGTGTTATTGGACACTATAGAGTTTTATCTTTATCGTATTTGAAGCATTCAATTTTATGATTATTATAACAAAGCGGTATCGTAATAATTACGTATGATCATGATCACAATATTCAGGGCGGCATTATCAAAGCGGGGCTTATGCCAAGTGTTAAACACGCCAAATTTAAGCAAGTATCTGGGGGCACGCCAGTGCCCCCGCCAAGTCGAGAAAAACAAAGGCACGGCCGTACCATCCTTTTCTCAAAGTCAGCAAGTCAGGCCATTTTCAGTCTACCGTAATTTTGTGCTCACTAATCTAATATTTCTTTAAGTCGTTGGCAAAACGTAGATGGCGATTCTCCGAACGTTTTGAGCGCGCGGTTGAAAAATCAATGTTGTCCGACGATTTTTTACTACAACAGCTCTAAAAAGTATAATGTTTGGTTTCCACCCTTATACCGTCGTTATTAGAACCAATGGACCAATCCTCATCTATTAGATTTTATTATCCAAATCCAACAACATGCCATGAAACATTGGTTTATTCCGGTCACCGCTGGCCAAATTTTATTTTCACTCATTACTCCTTTATACAATTTGCTGCGGAAGGAACTAATTCTATACCGAATTGTTTCATTCGGGCACGAGTGGAATTTCTCATTGCTTATTTTTGTAATGACGAATTTGATGAATCACAAATTTGAATGCTGAATAATTGTAATAGGTATATGACTGACGAAGGCATATTATTTGAAAGAGTTTTTGCCAAACATTGAGTTGCTAACTCTGCTCTTTTATTGTAATCGAATTAACGGATACAAATCAATTTAAGGTGATTCGAATCACCCGGTGCTCATGTGGTTTTGCGCAGACAAAATGTATCAAGCTATAAGATGAACTAAATATCAACCTTTGATTTCATTTGTATGGAGAACAGGGCGGGCGAGTCGACTCACCAGGGAGCGTACTTTCGGTGCCGATGACGTAAAAATGACGTCAAGCTACATACAGCATGATTCACTTTAGGTTTTAGATTGATTTATCTTTACCGGACATTACCGGTCTCGTAAAAGCTATGAATTAATTTTATCACTACTTTCATTAGTTGGTGTCAATGGTAGAGGCCATTTTATAAATCAAGATGTGTCTGCCCGTGTTATCTTATTTATTGAAACGGGAAATTGGAAAATAAATCAGAAACGCATTTTGATAAGTATAGAAAGAACCGCATGAATTTATTAGTTGCAGATATTTTAACACATTATACTTTACATTAAAATAATTAACTTTAAATAGGAATTAAGAAATCTTTTCATATAACTTTTTTGATTTCATTTACCTACCAAAAAAATTAATTATAATTTCGTCTAAAAAAATCACTATGTGCATTATCACAGGTCACAATAACACTATCTGTCATGTCAACAATTGTTTGTCCTAAATGTCGTAACGGTTCGGCGGGAAAACTGCAAATGTCATTAGGATGGGTTTTATCGACGTGAAGTGGCCAGTTACAGTTAAGTGGTACGTAAAAGAGCTACTAGAATCTGTTCAATGAGTTTTCATTTAGTAATCACATTAACAAGGTGTTATTACGTAGCAAATTTGTTTTTCCTTTTTATCCAAAAAAACATCGTAAAAGCTATAATGTTTCATGCTTTAATATACTCCAGAGACCGAGTACTATCAGCTGTAAAAATATCTACAACTAATAAATTAGGACCTTATATATATAATACATTCGGCATAAGTATAATGTAAAGAACCGCATGAATATATATAATACATTCGGCATAAGTATAATGTCAAATCGCATACCTATCCGATTAATATTTCCAATTTTCCTTTAAAGTAAAAGTAAAAAATATAATTAATTCGAAACATAAACGATACCGGTAATTTACAGAAACGGTAAATCAATGTAAAACCTTAACTAAATCATTCCGTATGTAAGTTGACCTCATTTACCTGTCAGCGGCACCAAAAGTATGCGCCCTGCGAATCACCTTAACCACTTGAAATCATGAAGGGGAAAACACCAATGTTACCTACCTATGTTTGACAAATAAATATTCTGATTCTGATTCTGAAAATCGATTGCTTAAAACCCTTAGACCCCATTCAGACGGGGCGAGAACTCGTAAGCGATTTTCGCTTTTAATTTTTTTTTAATCGATCAACTTTTCGATTAATCGATCAACGTACTCAACTAGGTAGCCCGCAATGTTATCAAACTCGCATACGAGTTCTCGCCCCGTCTAAATGGGGCCTTAGTCGTCCGTCCCCAAAGAAAAGAATAAATTTGATTCAAAGTCAAAGTTATTTATTTGCTAGGTAGGTATAGGTTTGCAGGTACAATAAACAAATATTATCAACTATTTTACCACGCCGTGCGTGACATGCAAATAATTTATAAATAATTAAGCACCATCAATTCAGTTGGGTGTTACTCGTACATAACTGGAAGTCTTTGATTTTGTAACAGCCAGTTATATAATGGCCGAACATACTACTGATATCTTTGTGTCCGTCAAGATAGCGTACACCGTAAAGATATTCAGAATCTGATGCAGCCAATAAATAGTACCCAAATAGTACCGACGAAATACCTAGGTGAAAAAAATAGTACCCTTAAACTTTTCGAAATATAAGGCCTGTTCACGGTGTACGCTACCGGCGTCAAGCTGGCGTACACCGTTTGTATCTCTGGAACGGCTTTGTTTTTGGAAACGCTTTATATCTCAAAAAATAGTACCCAAATAGTACCCTAGGGCCCTAAAATTTTATTTCTCTAGCTATCGTAGAAGCCGAGATATAGTGAGCTCTTTCTATAAGGAATTCCCGGGTACGCCAGCTTGACGGTGTGAAATTTTGTACACCGATAAGTTATGGAATATCTCGGCTTCTACGATAGCTAGAGAAATAAAATTTTAGGGCCCTAGGGTACTATTTAGGTACTATTTTTTGAGATATAAATCGTTTCCAAAAACAAAGCCGTTCCAGAGATACAAACGGTGTACGCCAGCTTGACGCCCGGTAGCGTACACCGTGAACAGGCCTTATATTTCGAAAAGTTTAAGGGTACTATTTTTTTCACCTAGGTATTTCGTCGGTACTATTTGGGTACTATTTATTGGCTGCATCAGATTCTGAATATCTTTACGGTGTACGCTATCTTGACGGACACATATCTTTAGGGACACAGTTAAATATCCATTAAATTAGAGAATCGGGCGACTACGTTGATGTGCCACCGTCTATTTGCACTAAGGGAGAATTACAAATGCAGAGATAGTTGGGACAAATACCATTACCAACCTCGCTCGTGCATTTACCTACTTGCTACCACATTTGCCGCAAGTTGCCTTCTGGCCACGTCGTCTTTCATTTGTTTCACGTTAATTTCTACCAGGTGTTGCCTGTACTAGGAGCAAATAATTAAAACGTAGATTGTATCTACTCCTCAAACTGAACAACTTTTGTTCAGCGACATTTAAAAATAACTTACGGTTTAATTTTTAGTACACTTTAAAGTTTATTTGAAACCAAAATGTATTGCGATGTTTTTTATGTTTGTAGCGTGACAAGCGACGTCAATTATACTGATGTTAACGTATATTGAAAATACTATTTAATTTGTACGAAAAATATAAAATCTAATGATTACATAATTTTTAAAAGTTGTTGATCGAAAGTTTTATTGTTTGATGAGTAGAATCTACTTTTTAATTATTTGCTCCTATATATAGTTTACTAGAAGTAGAAGGGAAGAGACCGCCTAACGTAACGACCTTCCTTTGACTTTGTTCTTAATGTTATGTCATTCGAGAATATAGTGTGTCATTTTACTAGTACAGTAATTAATACTTGACCTCATTAAATGAACAAAAATGAACTCCATATAGCCCAAGTCATCTTCTACCTACTTACCGTCTATAAATATGTGAACATTAAGACGCTGTCAACAGCAAAATGCCCTTGAGGATTCAGGATTTTGGCCCATCCCCTAGCCCCGCCTAATTGCTCCCAGCGCTATTCACAAGTGAGCGGCGAGAAGCGTAACTGTTTGCATTCGGCTTGCGATCGCGATCGAAATAAACACGCCTGCCGGTAGATGGCGTTAAACTCCTGTAGGTTTCCCAATTTCCCATAGAGCGCAGAATAAAATAGACAGGGCGTCGTTAAAATAATATAGTTGATTTTTAATTTATTTTCATAATTAAAGCGTGAACAGATAGAATGAAATTTGGATATGTAATACGTAAATAAGTAATGAAAACTTTCAAGCACATTTAATGAATTTTGGATATGTAATATAAGTAGTTAAGATTTATTAGAAAAGAATACAGTATTTTTGTAAGTAGTAATACGATTATATTGAATTAAAATATACAGCACTTCCTTTATGTTTTTCTTGATGACCTGCAATGTAAGGTCATCGAGAAAAACATAAAGGTAAGGTAAGGTTTACAAAAAAATCAATCGATTTTCGATTTGACAGTATAAGGTATTTATACTTAGTATCTGTAACCTGGTATCCCATCAAAAACATTCTGTAAAAAACTAGCCAAGTCTCGATGGAGCTGCTTGTTTATCTCTAAAAAGTAATGAAATCTAGACAAAATCGTGTCAAGTTTAAGGTACCTTACTGCGATTTCTTTATTATTATACTTAATGTTGTGTGACTTGGCCGTTGAACATTCTTTATTCGTTATAGTAGGTACAAGTCAACAAAGAAACTTTGTAATCGCATGTATTTGTATAGGATTACAAACTTATGTGTGCAGTTGCAATATTTGGAGGTTTTTTAGGACTTGATAGGCTAAAAACTAACTATGTTTAAAATTTCTGCTCTCTGAGTTTATGGGAAGTACTAGTTCTATTCTGATGATCATGAGTCAGTGAGTGTCTGTCGTAAATGCGAAACTTTGCTTTCGCTTAACTTCGGAACTAAATGATCTACAGACTTGAAATTTTGGATTTTAAGTATGTGATTATAGCTTACTGGATGACGAAAATTTCTGCGTTCTGGTCTTATCTAGAGGTTCTCAAATAGGGGCCTGAAAATGCGGCGAAATGGTTCCAGTAAAGGATGGTACGGCAGTGTTTGCTTCGCGCTCGACTTGGCGGGGCCACTGCTGTGCCCCCAGATATGTACCATGCAACTCCGAGTACCTTTAGTAGCTAATGATAATGTATGTTACGTAGGTAATTATATTAAATGAGATTGAATATAATATACAATATAATAAATACTTAGTACTAGTTAGTACACATACCTTATACTGTCAAATCGGAAATTGATTGGTTTATTTGTAAACCTTACTAACTGACGTGCCCGAAAAATTACCCTGGAGTGCGGTGTATGATAATACATACATACATATATCCATACATACATACATACATACACACACACACACACACACACACACACACACACACACACACACACACACACACACACACACACACACACACACACACACAGACACAGACACAGACACAGACACAGACACAGACACAGACACAGACACAGACACAGACACAGACACAGACACAGACACAGACACAGACACAGACACAGACACAGACACAGACACAGACACAGACACAGACACAGACACAGACACAGACACAGACACAGACACAGACACAGACACAGACACAGACACAGACACAGACACACACACACACACACACACACACACACACACACACACACCTACCTACCTACCTACCTACCTACCTACCTACCTACCTACCTACCTACCTACCTACCTACCTACCTACCTACCTACCTACCTACCTACCTACCTACCTACCTACCTACCTACCTACCTACCTACCTACCTACCTACCTACCTACCTACCTACCTACCTACCTACCTACCTACCTACCTACCTACCTACCTACCTACCTACCTACCTACCTACCTACCTACCTACCTACCTACCTACCTACCTACCTACCTACCTACCTACCTACCTACCTACCTACCTACCTACCTACCTACCTACCTACCTACCTACCTACCTACCTACCTACCTACCTACCTACCTACCTACCTACCTACATACATACATACATACATACGTACATACGTACATACATACGTACATACATACATACATACACCTTAGGCCTTCATACACAGGGTTTCGCACACAGGCACTGCCGGGTGTGGGCGCAGCCCTGAGCTTGCCTAATGCATTAGGCAAGGAAGAATAATAATTACGTCAAAATAAAATCGCGGAGTGAGACATGCCTGCTTCGGCTCGTTTCCTAAAACCACACTCGTGTATTGATGCCTCCCATAACCCATAATACATAACTATTACCGTCGACTCCAAAACTTTATAGATCTATGCAAACAAAACGTTTCTCGATGGGCGTAGCCAAAACCGCATCTGAAGAAGCGTTGAAATGTGGACCTTATATCCAGTGACATAAGGTCCACATTTCAACAAAAACTGAATGAGTATTCATTTGGACAGGCCAGTGGCTATTGCGGTGATCATACATTTAACACACTTAACTAAATATTTACACTTCTTATATTATAACTTTGATTTATATAAGTACGTATACAGTATTTTAGATTTTTAACACAAGGTTAAACAAATTTTTGCGATGTTTTCGATGCGCAAACGAGAAGCATAGGTCCGTCTAGCACGGCGCGTCAGCGCACACTGTCTATTTGTATCGGAGTAAACGAGAGCCTACTGTCACTGTTTCTGGGCAGCCGGGTCTTAGAAGATAATAATAAATAAAAATTGAAATAAAAAAAAGTGTGGACTATTTGTGAAATGTGACTCGCTAGCGGTTTAGGTATGAATATGTTGACTTCATGTTTTTATTTGCAGACCCATACGTTAAAAAAATAAAGACATAGAACCGTTTAATGATGATTTTAAGACCAATCTTTGCAATTTTTTTCTATCGAGCCGATTTCGTGAAATTATGTATCGCGTCCGTCCACGGTCTTCGAAATATGATGAATATTAACATATATTTTTTTTGATGTGCTAGAACAAATGGTTTTTCTTAAAAAACTGCTTAAATAACATCAATTTCAACAAAAGTAGGTCTTGTCAGCCTCTTAAGTCACAGATGCAGATCAGTTAGCGCATTCAGAGGAGACATAGTTGCATTGTCATCTTGCTCTTACAAATTACACCAACAGGGTATATAATATATACCACACCTTACTGTTTTCATGATTAATGAAGATACATAACGTTGTGTGCAACAAATGGGACAAACTACATACTAATGTGTGACGATAACTTTTTCAGAGATACGAGGTAAATAAAATGTAGCCGGGGTAAATTTGGCTTACGTTTTCTATAAGAACAGTAAGATCAAAAGAAAACATAAGTTTTTGACAATAACTGATTTTTGAGACAAGCCTTTATTGCCAACTGTACTTTTTTACCCGACTGCGGCGAAGCCCAAAGAAGGGTTATGTGTTTGACCTGTATGTATGTATGTATGTCCGTTCCTGTGTCCGCTTGTAACTACTCAACGGCACATCCGATTTTGATAAATGATAGATCATTAGATTCGTCTTCATGGTGCGAGTGTCACTGGGTATGAAGTTCGTTAAAATAAACAAAATGGCGGATTTTATGCAGTTTCAAAGTGCACCGCGGTCGGGTTTTTTTTAGTAAAAATGTGGTTATTGTATAATCGCAAACTGCATGTCAAAAGTTATCAAATGAACCCAAACACGGTGATTTTTTTTTATTCGCGATAAGCATTTGATTTTGATCTCAACTGTTGGTAAGTTAAGATGAAGTCGATCATGAAGCATGCTTACCTAGTTAGTGCCTATTCACTCTCGACTTGAAGAGATCCAAGTTATATTTTTCTAGGAAAAGGTCTGCTAGAAGAGAGGTCCACTCCTTAGCTGTCCTAATAAGGAAAGTAGAAGCCAAGCGCTTTGAATTTATGATCTTATGGCTATCAATCGGCTCCATCATCAGATCATCTTCATGTTTTATTGTAGTGTCATCTGATTTACATATCCTTGCAAAATTTCAGCTCAATCGGAAGCCAGGAAGTGGGTCAAATTTAACTTACAAGATTTGATTACACACACACAAACAGAGTCCGGGACACGTGAAACTAAATAAAAGCATGTAAAAAAAGAAAGACAAGACAAAGGCAAGGAAAAGAAAGAGCAGGCACTCGAATCTTAAATAGACAGTGGAAATCGGGTTCTATGGACGTCAGCTACTAGGATAAAAGATATCACGTAATATCTTTTCAGATACCGTGTCCTTCCAACCCTCCTGATGTTCTAGGCTGAATCTACTTCCCCACCTAACATCACGTGTATTTTTAGATGCTTTTATTGCATAATACATGTGATGTCTCCTCACACCCCCGACCCTCATATTTCGTTACCATTCAAGAAGCAAAAAGTTATATGTTGTATAAAGGCTCTTTAATGTAATAAAATATCAAACGAGAACTGCTATTCACAGCGGAAATGCATCGTCAAATGTTTCCAAAACCCCAAAAAGCTACATCCCTCTCCAATGGCCTGCGCCGCAAATTTATTTACCTGAATCACCGTAAGTGCTCCAACACCGTGGGATAGTGCGGCCCGACATATTGCATTGTCGTTAATGTCGTGCGACAAAACGAGAGTGCCACGGTGTGTAAAAGTGCATTTTTAAAACACTAACGCGTTTTCAATAGTTTTGGACGAAATGTTTGGAAATAACCGAACGAAAACAAAAATAGGCTGATGATGCAGTTTTTGAACTTACCCGTAAACGTGGAGCAAAACCCGTAATATAGGGAACTATTTGCCTATATACTGATTGCGTAGTTATTCGACGTTGGAAAAGAAAGAATAATTGCATATGTTTGTTATAGTATTTTATGCAACAGTTGTAGGTATAAGTTGGCTCAAAAAATACGAATTGCGTGAGTTGCGATACGAGCTAAGACAGCGGCGAGTATCGCAAATAGAGACGCAATGAGCGTTTTTCGACTTAATTATACAACGTTGCATACAATACTTTTTCTACGACTAGGTTTTAAAATATAAAATACAAAATTAAGCATAACCTGCAAACAAGGCAAATATGACTGAAAGTATGTGTCTATGGTAAACTTTTTTTAATTTGAAATATACGCGAGTATATTCCAATGAGACACGCAGTGACTATATTAAAAATACTTTTTTTTTTATGTTGGCATCAATGAATTTAGTTTTTCTTAAAAACCGTAGGAATTTAATTGTTTGTTAAGTTAGTAGTTGTGCATTTTTATCGTAAAGTTAGAATTAAGCGCTTAATCCTTGACCTAAGTTTAACCTAGATTTAGAAGTCTGTGGCTGCTAGCAGTATCGTAATGTGACTATAACGACACTAGTGCTGTTATGGGGAATAGAGTATAGACTTCTCTGAACTCATATTATGTATGTTCTTATATTAGTATTCGTGACCAAGTAAAAGACATTAAAGTACAGGAGCAGAAAAAACAAAGAAAAGCACCAAAAAACGCCGAGATATAATACCAAGTAGTCCGCTGATTGAACGAAAAGATTTCTACAATATTTATCATGTTTTAGGAATAACGAAATCAATGGACACTAAATTCGTTTAATGGATCTAAACTCGCTTCTCTCCCAGCTGCCTCGTGGGACTTAAAATTTTTATAAGCTTTCATATCCTCCTTCGGCAATAAATTATGAAGTCTGCGCTTCGGAAATACCTCAAATTTTAAGAAGAATTTATATTTCTATTTCATATTATTTGTTAATAAAATATCCGAGTAAACAAAATGTTACGGGATAATATGCTTTAATTTTGAATGAATTCTAAATAAGGAAATTTCAGATATCCGGGCTTCCAAGGGAAATACAATATAATATCAAATGTCAAGATAGAATAGAAAGTCAAACGTCTCGTTAACATTTTGTGTGAACAATAAGTAATAGGAAGGACTATTAAAACAAGAGGATTAAAATAAGCATTCTCCATACAAAAAGTTGTTCCCCGAATTTACAACGCCATCTATGTATAGCTTGGTAAAAGAATTATATTATTTACAATTATTCAACTTTGCAAACGTGACACAGTATTTATTTATTATTAGCTGTTTACGAACTAATTGTTACTATACTATTTTTCTTTGTTCAATTATAACATCGTTAAATGTTTAGTTTTTTAGCGCCATCTAGTTTTTGCCCGGAAATCCCCTAGCGGTCGGGTTACAATCCAAAGTATGGAGAATGACAGTCCTCTTGTTTTAATGGTCCTTGGTAATAGTAAATAGGTACATACTTACGTTATTGTTAAAACATAATGTAATCCTATCTACATAACATCAAAGTTTCTTCATGGTTTTCCCTGCCTCCTTCTCTATTTTCACTACAAGATTGTTTTAACGGAAGAGTTTCGCACTCGTCTAAGTCCTATTTTAAGGAATGCAAAACTGTACCAACTGTTTTGTGTCCTTCAAACTCTAATGCTTAGTCAGAAAGTATTGTTTCATGAATGCGGCATTAATACTGTTATTTTTGTCTGAATGCGAGTAATAATTAAGTAAAAAGCAAATGCTGTAAAGGCTTGACTTTGACCTAAAAGCTGCCTTTGAACTTTAGGCCGTGGCCGTTCTGTAAGCGCATTTATTTATCAAACCTTAACTATCTTGGTTAAACATGGGTTAACATACATTCAATATTATGAACAGAAAATAAGTACCATATGTTTTTTTCCTGCTCTTTTAATATTGACAGATAATTATAAACCTTAAGATGTACCATACCATATTAAACACGACAACAAGCCAATTAAGAATATGTGAATATTTTCGGAAATACAAACGCAGCCAATGTTAACTAACCCCAGTAGACTTTAACACGTTGCAATAAAGTTTACATCCGTTTACGGAAGTACAATAAACACTGTATTTCGTTGGTACACGGGTTTACTTTCCGATAATATTGCTCGGACGTAATAATATCGACTACATTTTCCTCCTGGCACGATGATTTATTTGTCTATTCTTTGATGCGTGCTTAATGCTTATGTTGGAATTGAAAGTGCGAGTCGGACTCGCGCACCGAGGGTTCCGTACAAACTCATAAGTAGATACATGAATAGTTCAAGAAAAACTGCATGGTGATTAGGTTAGTAGGAGCAAATAAGTATGTGTTACGATTTTTGCAAATTTCTCAAAAACGGTGCAAGATAGGAAAACCGTATATTTTTCCTGTAATATTTAGGATGACATTAATAATTATTTTTTGTTGTGTTTGTTATTGTCATGGCAAGGTTTTGTATACAGTGCGCTAGCTTAATATAATGACTGATTAGTTCAGAAACGTTTAATTAACTGACGAAATAAAGGCTATGCTCTTGGGAGATGTCTAGTACACCTAGCAATGTAAACAATCAGTGTTCAGAGTGAGTTGGTCACAATCGGGTCCGATCAAATTGATCTCAATCTATACATGAGTTATATATAATAAATACGCGTAGGTAGAGGCCCTTTCGACAATTTAATGAAAGGCAAAGTGTACACCCAGCGGATGCTGTCCCTAACCGTGTCACGGGACGCACGCAGAGACAGCCCCCGCCAGATGCAAGGACTATTGTTGATTAATGGAATCTAACTCTACTCTACTGGGTAATGGTGGTGGAAATATGGACTAAATACTGGGCTATGGATTGAAACATGACGGCGCCTGTCAGGAAAAGTGTCCCATGGCTTTCGCGGCATTACTATTATTATTTGTAAATACGGACAGAACGCTCAGAGTCAAAGCACAGCCTTAAATTAAAAAATAATTAAGCAAGAGACAACAGTGTACCTGAGTGGTGTGAGAGGGGGACACACTTAGAACCGGCATGCGAGGAAAAGAGAGGGGGTCGCGCTAATGAGACGTCAGCCCTCGTCAGGGGTAAAACAGCGTCATAGATGTATGGAAGAAGTTTTTTGTATGTTGACATGTGACGGTTAGGCCGAGCCATTATAAATGTACACTCGCGTTCATTTATGTCTTAACGCCAGACCATTGAGCAAATTTAGCCCAACTGAAAACAATTTTTTTCTGAATGTTAAATTAGGTCGCCAGCCAATTTTGGCTGAAGCGAAAAAAAACTATTTGTTATTGATTTAGGTTAGCCTTACCAGTTTAAATTTTTCTTTAGATAGCCCATATACAATTTATACTTATATGCCAATACCTAATGGTTCCGTTGCCCAGGTTTTCTTGTCGAAAAGGTTTCGAAGGATGACTGTTGATCCCTTACCATAACCTGTCCTGCCAAATCCACAGAGTACCCTGAAAAAAATCCGGCGAAACCTTTTTTGTTTTATTTTACGTCACACCTGGCCATAAAGTGGCAATTACCGCTCGCTACGCGTGCGGAAAATACCACTTCCTGGCCTGGGGAAGACGTAAAATTTTACACTTACCACGGGCGGTAAAGAAAGCCTCAGATCTCATATTTACCTTTGCCCTTACCTTCGGCTCGGGCGTAAAATATCTCCGATTTGAGACATTCTTTGTTTTAGCGCCCTATGTAAAAATATTGAAAAAAATGGCACTGTGTTACAATACAACACACTATTTCATTGCTATTTTTTAAAATTCAAGCTGAAGTCGTATTTTCGTATAATAGTTTGCAGTTTAAAACTCGTAGATACACAACTATTGTGATGCTTCAACCGTTTGGTTGTCCTTGTCTCGATTGAACACATTTTAAATTTTAAATAAGCCTGGACGAATGGACGATCGAAAAAAAAGAGCCACAATCATTTTTCTTCGAATTAGTTTTAACGCTCACTCCTGTCGGCGTAGACTCGACGCCGTAGAGTTTAGTTCACAAACAATAATTAGAATAAAGCTAACAAATTAATTAAAATCTGATTAACTTTCCTATCTGAACTTGAGATTTCTTAACAAGGTAATTATAACTTTAACTCGCCTATATAAGGTGTTAAATTATTAGTTTCAGATATTTTAACACATGATAATTTACTTTAAGCCAATTAACTTTAAATAGAAATTAAGAAATAATTTTCATATATTTTTTTGTTTTCATTTACCGAACAAAAATTTTATTATAATTTCATGTTAAAATAATCCCCATGTGCATTTAACTGACAAGACGATCAACACTATCTTGTGGCTCCTCTACACGATGGGCCATCACTGGCCCAGCGAGATGGCCATGCGATGGTTGATGGCTCCTCTACTCGATGGGCCATCGCTGGCCCAGCGAGATGGCCATGCGATAGTTGATGTCCACACTATGGAATGGGTCATCGTGTAGATGCGTACCGCCATCGCAGGCCCACTACCTTTGATGTGCGGCCGAAAAACCGACAACCGACCATCGCACGCGCCATAAGCCATCCGTCACCACTATGTCCTCCAAACGCTGGCCCTGACTATGAAGTGGACCATCACGATGGGCCATCGTGTAGAGGAGCCATAGCATGTCACTCGTCTACAATTATTTGCAAACGACACAATTAGACGGCAAATAACATGACATTGACAATCAAGTACAGATGTAGTGAATAATCCTTTCCTTTCGTATTTTCCCGGAAATGTTCGTTTTTGTCTTACTACTTCACTCGCACTCAGTACCCATCGAGACAACGTAGGGAACGGTCGCATTGCAAGAGGAAGTATCTATATAGAGTAGTTAATACCACAGAAATATTTTGTTGATATTTTTAATTTTGTGATTTTTGATTTTGTGATAAACTTCATGAACTCGTGTATTAATGCAGGCCACCTATATTTTGATAGACATTTTACATGTCACTCTTGTCTGTCATTTTTGTAAATAATAAACATTGATTTTATTCGATCCACATTAACAATTTATAACAGACATGCCGAAAGCACTAAGAAAAGGGAAACGTTTAGATCGGCAAGCCTGCGAAGTTATTTTCAATATTTATCTATATTTCCTAACTGAAAATTATAAATTCAAACATACCAACTATACTGCTTACTTTTGTAAAGTCCATCACCCAAGTGGTTCATCCAATCAGAAAATCATATTTATTTATATTAATTTCTCTGCTGGTTTGTTTTGTTTTATGTTGAGGTGTCTTTTTTGTTATGTCATAGTATTTTTAATTAATTAAAAAAATTAATTGTTATAAAAAAGGTCTGCAAAATCCTACTGTAATTTTGACTTATAGTTAGACTTTTGGGGTTCCAATCCTTATAGAATCATTAGATCATCCCAACCGGAATTTGGTTTTTATCAGTGCGTTTTATTGAAATAAAACGTCCTCGGTAACTAGTTATATTTTTGTTTACCTAACGAATTCTTTATATGATAGAATCGTGGTGGTTTTAACATCTCAGTGTAATATACGTCAAACGGGCAGTTTGACATTTGACATTGATAAATAAAGTATGCGATTTATTTGATACCTACACGTAATTTAATAATACAGCAATTCATAGACACATCGGCAACATTCGGGTGTTATCGTTGTTCCGAGTTTTGCCGATAGGAAAGGATTATTCACTACATCTGTATTTGATTTATCGGCGTGAAGTGGCCAGTTACATGTTAGGCAAAAGAGGTACTAGAATCTGTTCAATGAGTTCTCATTTAATAAAATCAAACTAACAGGGTGTTTTACGTAGTAAATTAGTTTTTCAGTTTTCTCCAATAAAACATCGTAAAAGTTATAATGCTTCTTTCATACTTAAATATCCTCCAGGAACCGAGTACTATCCTGCCGCCATAACGCAAAAGGGCACATCTAACATTATTTTTCGACACTGAGTTCTATACATTTTCGGGTTCAGTAAATTTCACTGATTCCGAATATGTATACAACCCAGTGTCGAAAAAAAAATTTAGTTGTGCCCTTTTGCGTTATGGTGGCAGTATCAGCTGTAACAATGTCTGCAACTAATAAGTTAGCACCTTATATAGATTTTGTGTAAGCACGTACGTATAATTGGTATTTAGTTGATATGTTTTTTTTTCTCAAAAAGGTGTACATAACTATACATTTACAACTAACTCGCCAAACTGCTAAGACAGCTTGTTGGCGAGATCGCGCTCATATTTCACAGTTCTTAGCTATATTCACCTAGTTTATTATTTCTAACCAGTTATATGGACCTATAAATGAAATATGTATCAAGTTATCCAAAAATAGAGCATGAAGCAAGAATATTTTTGGAAAACAAGTACAAGTGCATTAACTGACAAGTTGTTTAACATTTTCTGTCAGATTCTCTAGAAGAAAAGCATTGTAGCTGAGTCTGTGTTGAACTTCGCTACTTTTGTTTTTTACATTGTGATTTCACAAAATAATGGCAATAGAAATAACGAGTTTTCAAATAATATTCGAAATAAACGTTCACTTTCCATATAGATATGTCGTCAAACGATCATAATGACACAGTAAGTCGACAAAATGTCCGTCCCCCAAACATTAAAAACAGATGGTCGGTACTATCGCACATTTAGTGCAATTTAAATAAATTGACAACATTTCATTTTAAGAACACTTTAAAATGTATATACGGTTCGAAAGCATTTTGTCTCCTGAACACTACACTATTTTTATAATTTTTTTATATCGCTTAATATAAAAAATACAAATTAATAAAAAATATGTTCTCATTTTACCAGTTCTACGGCACAATAGATGATATGCCAGTGCCTTTTGCCACAGAAACAATAAGCTGTCATAATTTTGAATTTAACATTGTCAATGCATACTGTCAGATCGCTTACATTTTTTCGATCGCGATAAGACTAAAGTAATGGTTTATTCTACCGTAGAACTGTAGTTACGCCCTTTTAGAATAAGTAAATATTAATAAATTAATTATTAATTAATTACAAATCCTGGTGAAACAAATAAACTATCAGCGTATTCGTCTTTTCAAACCAAATACAGAGAACCAATAAAATTAAAGGCTCAAAAAAATGAAAGGTTGTCAATTATATCCTGTTTTTAAATATAATGGATAATAGCATTTCAAATTACTTTTTCCACATGCGTGATGGTTTTATTTTCTTTCTTCTTTTTTTGTATGATTTATCTTTCCAAACGATTGGCTTCATAGAGAGTGCTCAAGAGTGATGTGATTTCATAATACTAAGGTATCTGACGTGATTGCTACACATGGAAACAAACTTAAAAGTATTATTTATTTATTAAATTGTCATGACGCCATATAGGTGGATTAAACCGGCCAATATAGTTGGATTATAATTAATTTAACAGTTAACCCTTATTAAGCTGTGACATTCAGATAACGAATTTAACTACGGACCCCAATAAGGGGCTAGGGCTCACGATAAACTATATTAATGCCCTACTGACCAAAATTTATGAGGCAACCCTACGTTCATATTTTTACACTACTGTTTATTGAGTTGGGGTCTTGCATTCGGGAGCTACCATGGTTTTCTGAGAAGAAATAGATAGTATATTCGGAAAAAAAAATTTTTTTTTGTTACTTTTTACTTCCTAGTACATACGAGTATACTCTATGAGTATACTCCATACGTGCAGTGGCATATAGTTTTTAATCTTTGTAACTTTGAAGAGATCAGATGATGAGAATATTATTATAGACAATAGGCTATTTGATGACAGTTCAAAGTTCAAATCTGCTGCTTTTTATGAAATGTCAAAATGCTCCCGAAAATTTGCAGTTTAGTATGAAATTTTGACTATGACATCATGCTCAACATGGTGCCTTATTTTTAGTTTCTGTCAATTTAAAGTCGTTGGTGGCACGAAAATTAGTTTAATAGGTTTTATCGGGGCAGATATATGGAAACATAATTTGGTGGTTAGAGCTATTTAATTTATTTTGATTGTTGTCAAATACCCTATTTGAGGCACTTTATTTCTATTACAATCGGTAACAGTAAAACATGTGTTTGATTCTAAGTACCTATAACCATTTCCAAGTTTTGAACCCGCTCAAGAGACAATGTAGCTCAATTTAGGTACCTATGTTCATCAATGTAAAATGTTGAGCGGGACAGAAAGGCTCAAGGCGAGGAAAACGGATTTTTACATACTCGTATACATATATTAGTAAAGTACTATTATTGATACAAAGACTAAATATCGTCGCTGGAAAGCAATAATGCTGTAACCCGCACCACCATCGAAAATGCTTTTTTTGCATATTCGTATTCAGTTTTTTTTTCTGCGTCGGCTGGTATAGTTATTATTTGCCTGTGATGATAAATAAAATGTATACAGCATATATTTTTTCACCTAAATTTGTAATCACGGAATGAAGAAACGCTGTAACCCGCATAAAATCCCGTGTTTTCAACTGCATTGTGGTTTACAGCAAAATGGTTTCCGCAATTAGGTCTCCGCCATCACGTACAGCATTTTTGCTTTCCGTAAATTTCAACTTTTGACCAATTTTTGTCATTTACAGCATTTTGTCGGGAGATGTTGTGAATAAACTATGGTGTACAGCATTTTCAAGATACAGTAATAAATGAATAATGACAGTAAAAACATTTTAAAATTTATACTAAATTTGTATGTGTATATTATTGAGGGTCGTTTTTATTTGTAGTTTGCTAGTTTTCGTTTTTTAAAAGATTTAATCATGATTTAAATTAAATATAAATGTTTACAAAGCTTCCTTTGGATTATAGAGGTAATATAAAAATAACCTATTTTAAAAGAAAACCATGTTAATTCTTTTTCCGTTCAAACTTTAATGCATGTAAACTAAAAGTGTACCACAACTGTTCTGTAAAACAATCTATATAAATTTTTGAATTGAATTGAATATATTTATCGATTACCTTTTTTTGGAAAAAAAAACACGTCAACCGTCCACGATTTTTTTACTAGTCTATTTGGTGTCTCACTGCTGTGCATAAGCCTCTCTCCCAATACTTTCCTCTACCTCTGAAGTCCTCCTAGATCTTAACTGGGAGCCATAAGTCAGAATGGGTAGAATGCACCAAATCTCAATGACCTTACATTTCAGTTATAGAAGGGGTTTCCCACCATTTGTGTTTTCATTAACCACAAGCTCCTCCAGGCGTTTCTGATACGTATTTAGATTTATTTATTTAGTAAAATAATGAGTTTTTTAATACTGTGTATAGCCTCATAAATACCATACTTCCGCTCTCAATCATCATCCAAACCAAATTATTTAAAGGAGATTGCCGACTTTTGGTACCAATATCGTTATTAATTGTGTCACAACGAAATCGATACCAAAAACTTAGTTTTATTTTTTAAACCAGAGGGATTTTTTTATTACTGAATTTAAAATGGGAAATCTGAGATCAATTAAAAAAGAATTTTGCTGTACGATTTCCGCCGCCACCATGAAAGATGTATGAATTCCTTAGAACTGTATTTGACAGACAAAATCGGTCAAAATCTAAAAGGCCTATGACAGTGGCACCACCGTCTACGCGAATGTATACAAAAATATTAATTCCATAAAACTCCGCGGTTCTTTCTAATACGAACTGCATGATCTTAGCAAGAAAGTTGACAGCTTGACATTCTGTCTTATTCTAAGTTTAAATATTAGGCACTTTATAAGACACGTCTTTTCACAATTTTTTGTCGAAGGACGTAAATCATTTTAAATTCTTTATTTGGTACAAATAACTCGTGATATCTCGCTGATACTTCACTATACGAGACATTGCGCGTAAATGTAATGTTACAATATTTTTTATCTCACGATGTATCAAAATAGTTTCAAAGAACTTTTTTTATAATAACATTTTAACAATCTGAATAGGCACAATAAAAAACCTAACACAGGTATCTGAAATGACATGTCATACGACTAAGTTAAGTGAAGTCTCGACAACGTCAGGAATTAAAGTTATTAGGTGATTTTGTATTTGGCCGGTTGACAAATATTTAGACGGTTTGCTACGCAAAAACTAACTTCGAAATCAGGAAATCAATCTCAATTTCCTATTGATCTCCGAATACAATTTTAATGGGATTTAGTGATTCGGAAAGGCAGTTTCTTGTTCTCTAAGATACAGTCGGTTTCGTGTTGACACAATGACTTTTGATTTGGTACGAGGCCCCATAGACGCGTCGGCAATCTCCTTTCTTTACGCAATTGTATAGTGCTGCTGCATCTAATATACATACAGTCCAACAACATAAATATAACAATACCTAATGATAACTTTGTAATAGCCAAAACATAACATTTTCAGCTTAATATAGAAAATATTACTACAGATCAACAATTATTTACCAGTGACATTTTAAAATGGATTAATATTAACAACCATTCGCACTTACTCTACTTCATTTATACCTGTTTCCTTTCATTCATTCAGTTACAGCAACATTGCAGTACAAAAATCTTGTCAATTTAAGTTTTCATGGCCCAAAAAATGTATTACGAACCACATTTTAGACTTACAGCATTTTAAAACGACTGTGAGATTTGGTAAAAATATTGTTTCCATACAAATTTTTTGTAAGTTACAGCATTATTGCGCGCCATGATTAGAAACATCGAAATGCTGTAAACGACAAAAGTCATATTAAAAACAAGTTTATATTAATTTTACCACTAAAATTATAGACTTCGATTTTTTTACAACATGTGTACTAAAGGGGGTTTAATAATCTCTTTTTGTTTGTGAGTTATGAATTTTTCAAAAAAAGTGCAAACGTTTTTTGGCTCTAGTGAAAAGTTTACTTTTTGAGGGTTACAGCATTATTGCTTTCCAGCGACGATATTGAAAAATTAAACGTAACCTGGGAATCAGCGTCTGTCCTAGACCTTCCTGGACAACGTGCTAAACGACACCGCTCAGCCACTTAAATACCTGGCACATTGAGAATGACAATTAATTTGTAATATATTATTATGTTCACCCAAGCACCACTACCGAAACTTGGTCGCTCATGCTCATAAAAAATGCATTTTTTTTAATGTGTATTTTCTACCAATTTTATGTTACTTCGTTCCTATAAAGAATTTTACGAGACTTTAAACGTCCCATAACTAGGACACTTTTTTTCTTCTATTTGGATGGAAAGAACTCATAATTCTAAGTAGAAATAATATAAAATTAGCAGAAAACTTCGCAATGAAAAAATGCCATTTTTGTAGAAGTGTTCTGAAGATTTCATGCTCGGTGTTTTCTACTTGCTTCGATTTTTCCAATTGGGATTAAAGGGAACAAATAAACCAGCGTATCGACCACGCACCGGAAGATGCAGCATGGGCAGACTGGTAAAAGTTTGCCGGCGTCCGCCGAATGCGGCCCGGCCAGCACCGGTCAGGGTGGCGGTCTTTGGGGGAGCCCTATGTTGCCTATGCCATGTTGTATAGGTTTTTTGGTACGGTAAAATGTTTTTTTTTGTTTTGGCAGATTTAGTGTCGTCATACTAAATGCTTGGTCAAAAAATCCGTTTAAATGATAAATACCTTTAAATAAGGCAACGATAAATTAGATCTACCAATGTAGCTTTGACTGTAGCGAAGACTCAAGAGGTTATAAATGAGCAACTTTTGTTTCCAGTATAATCAAAGGACTTGGCGTTATGTAAGTTCAGACGGTTTTACGCAACATGTCGTGTTTGGTACCTAATAAGGTCACCGACGTAAATGAAAGACTTAAATATAAACAACTACCCTAGGTTCCCAGTTTTGCCTCTGTCATTAGTACATGTGCTTGAAACAAAATGCAGGCCAAAGAAAAGCACTATAAATATACAAATACTAACAAGTTTTGCTCAAGGGAACATTTTTAAAATGTAAAACTGCATTTAAAAATTCCTGAGAAGACGGGAGGGATCTTGGGGAGGGAATGGACTTAAAAGCGATTTGCAATTTGCCGTATTTTTAGGCTACGAATAAATAGATTTTGGGGAAAACGTAAATTTGGGGAGATAACCCACATTATGTGACCAAAGCCTTGATTCATAGAATTTCCAATTCCATGAGTAAACCGCACCGACCCCACGATAGAACTCAAGTGCTCTTTACTCTTTGAACTTCAAAGGCCATAAATTATTACTTAAATACAAACAAATCTACAAACAAATGTTTGATTGTTCATTTTAGATTTAGCGCTTCGCTACGCATAAAATTTTGACGCATGGACCACGATCAAAAAGGTATACCAGTATATTGAATTTATGCAAACATTTAGACATCTATCGTTCATTCGTATAGTTGACGAAAGCATAACTTCAAGCAATTTAATCATAACTGCTTATCCTACTTATAAGAAGAAAGGTACTCTGGAATTTGAAAGTAAGAATAAAAAATACCATAAATACACGCTCTATCCCTGCTAGGTAACCTCAAATATAGAAACATGCCATTAGGCACTAGTCCCACCAGCAGCGACCAACGAGCAGCGAGTAGCGATTGTCGAGTATTTTCTTCGCGGGCGAGTGAATTCTCTTAGAAAATTTACTCGCCGGCAGTGTGAACAACCAGCGATGAACTATTAATATATGTGTCTCTTTTACTAACACAGGATCCTTATCTTTTGTTCGTTTCTTGGGCGAGAAAATCGCCGATAGCTAATCGCTTTCTCGCTCTTGGTGGGACCAGTGCCTTACCTCGGCGTTTCGGACGTGCCGTGACGTCCATGGTCGCGAAGGGACTGGCGAGGTTGGTGTCAACATCTTCTACCCGCGCGGGTTTTCCGAACTACCCGCACTTGGTCTTGATTATTACTTTGCATACTAGACAGTATTAGGTCTAGAAATACGAAATATTGCACAAGATTTCCTTAATATTCTTAACCCTTAAATGGACACATGTGTTTCGCCTGCTGTTTTTTTTTTGAAATCCTGATTATAAGTTTTGTATTCCGGGAGGAAAAAAATAATTTTTTCGTCATTGTCAATAATTTATAATTTTTTTATGGTTTTCAGCATGTCACTTATAAATGACATTGCCCATTTATGCGTACTCGAGATCTGTCATACAGAACGGACATTGCCCATTTACCCTAATGAAATATTCTTAGTACACAAAAAATTAAATTAATAAAAATTATATGTAATCACAGCTTTTGAGATCACGACTCATGTTTATTATATAGGAAACATTTACCTTACACATATACATACACTCTTATTATTAAACTTGCAAAACAATGAAATCATTATCATGCTTCTAAAAAAAAACTAAAAATAAACTAGTCTTTTCCCTTTCGGAATATAAGAAAACAAATAAATGAAAAATAAGCTTATATTGGCGCATGTGCTTCTTTGTACAATCGCAAACTCTACGTGTACGTCAGAACTAATGAAATGAACGGTGAATTTATCTTATGTGAATGAAGATCATCATACCGTCTGGTTCCAGCATATTCATGCGAAATTTCAGTTCCATCGGTTGAAGATATCTGCTTCAAAATTGAGTTGCGAGATTCGACCTGAGCAAACATAGTTACATACATACATGCTTACATTGCGTCGGTGGCATGGCAGATGCGATAGGCTTAAATCTGAGATCGTTGCTCTAGTAATGTTCAATAGCCAGCTTTCTTACGATACCCATGAGCATCTCTATTATCACCATTTCAGCCATAGGACGTCCACTGCTGGACACAGACTTCCTCAATATATTTCCAGATGGACCGGATATGATATGGGCATATATGATGGGCATCCAGCGAGTCCCTGCAACCCTAACCAGGTCATCCGACCACCTGGCAGGTGGCCGTCCCACGCTGCGCTTACCAGTACGTGGTCTCCACTCGAGAACCTTTCTGCCCGAACGGCCATCGGTTCTTCGATTTATGTGCCCTGTCCATATCCATTTCAGTATGCTTACCCGGTTTGCTATATCAGTGACCTTGGTTCGTCTACGAATCTCCTCATTTCTGATTGGATCTCGCAGAGGGATCCCGAGCATATCCCTTTCTATCGCTCGCTGAGTAACTCTGAGCTTCCTTAAGTGGCCCATAGTTAGAGACCACGTCTCGGCTCTGTAGGTCATCACCGGTAATACGCACAGGTTGAAGACTTTCGTCTTCAAGCACTGAGGTATCTCGGACGAGAAGACACTTTGCCGTTTCCCAAACGCTGCCCATCCGAGTTGGATCCGTCGATCCGTCGATCCGTCGGTCCGTGATCTCTTTCTCGCAGTTGGACCTACCTAGCTTGATTGTTTGTCCTAGATAGACGTATTTGTCTACAACTTCAAGGACCGAGATACCTTGCAATACTGTGGTGGGCGCTACATGGACATTCGATACGATCTTCGTCTTGTCCATGTTCATCTTAAGGCCCATTGTCCGTTATAAGTGACAAATAACTTTTAAGGGATCACAGGCAAAGTCCGTTATAAATGACATATGTTCAAATCACAACTTTTAGGGAACGTGGGCAATGTCCGTTATAAATGACAAACATTAAAATCACAACTCTAAGGTATTACGGGCAATGTCCGTTTTAAGTGACACTCTGATTTTTGCAAGCATCATGAAAAAAGTACAGATCATTTTAGCAAAACAACTACTGGATACTGTTATTTAACTGTTATTACAACTTATTTACACAATAAAATAACATAAATCCTAGTAATACTTACGAAAAAAATGTTTTGATGATGAGCCTACACCGTTTCGGTCGTTGTACTTTTAGGAATACTTGCTCCTTGTCACGCATCGCGTGCGCAAGGCTTCTCGATACGCAAGGAGGAAAGGGGATAGCCTAACGAACGTCACGTGACACTTGAACCGCGCAGAAGTTCGTTCAAATTTGAATTGTGTGCGTTTTATTGGTATGTCATTTAAAACGGACAAAATCCATTTAAGGGTTAAATACAGCCTAACCTTCCACCTTATTCCTAATGAAACCAATTTTTTATATAAGAAGATGTAAAAATAAACATAATGCGCTAGGGTTTCCAACCCATATCCTGGCAAGGTAATATTCACTTCACACGCAAGAGCGTGTGAAGTGGGTTCACAATGCAATTACGTTACATTACCTCATCACATACGACTTTACAGCTCACAGCTCGAAGTAGCGTCTTGGTAGTATTGTAACATAAAATACTGGCTTACATATTTTTATTTAGAATGAACAGATAGACTTTTCTGGAACTTAGTGGTAAGTAGTGAGCCCGCGGATATTCGTTAGGCTCAGTTCGTTCGTGCGTTGGCCACTAGGGGGCGCGGCGCGTACTTCGTCACCTCGGTTATTTGGTTAGACTGCGATATTTACTCACAGCGATGAAATATTGTTTTGTAAATGCTCCTTTGCTTGTGTGGAAGAAATCTATTTTATATAAATTGAAAGGATTAGTATTTATAACTAGCGGTCCCTGCGAAATTTGTTCCGACGCAGATTTTAGTTATTCTGTTATTCCAGGCAGAAACAAACCCAAAATATCAAAGATCATAAAAATCGATCCACCCGTTTCGTGTTATAAATGGTGTGACTAACCTACTTTGTTTTATGCATATAAGATCAATAGATATGAAGGTCATGCAAAACCTACCTTATTAGGTAACCATATATTATCTATAGAAATATTATTGAAAGTACCTAGACATATAGATGGGTTCCTTATTTTATTTCAATTCTAGGTACTGAAGGACAATATTTCCTTCTTATTAGGTACCTATACCTACTGGTTTCTTTTGTACATGTCGGTACACGACTAATTAATTGATTATTGGATATCTCGAAGGATAATAATGTAGAATTCGTTGCTAAGAGAATACCTACAGTACTCGTAATAATAGTTCAGAATCGGAGGTCAAGCTGCTGCGGGCCGTTAAAGTCGAAGTGACCAGCACACCGACATATTTTGACCCCTGATTAAACTACCAAATTATTTCACGTGCCATTAATATGTTAGCGACGAAATTCACGATGAATTTGTGAATTAGCATACTGCTGATAATGATATGTATTCTTCCCCTTACCAGACTCATTAGCAAAATGTAATACTTACCTTGATCACTGATAAGTTACGTCCGAATTACCAAATACGAATAGGTAGGTACTAAAACTTGCAAATAAACATTGTTCGGTTTTTAAGTAAATGAAAATAAAACGGCTTTTATTTCAATCTACCTATATATAGGGTGGGAGGGACTATACCGACATACTTTAGTCATGAATTCCTGGTGGTGTGACGAGTAAAAAATGTTATATCAACATGGGTCGAATATGGTCATTTTACATTAATAGTCTTATGGAACAAAATAAATCAGTAAATTAAGCCCCTCGTCATAAACATGTCCTTACTGGCTGAAAAGTTATCAAAAAGAAAAAAAGAAGCTAAAATGGAAACGAAAGGTCAATTTTTTGGCCTCGTAGTCGCTTACCATCAAATACTGCGAAGGTTAATTCCTGTTTAGTTAAAGGATTTTAAAAAAATAGTAAAGGTATCTTAGTCACATTTATTAGGGCTTGGCTTGTTACACACTTGGCAGTGCCATTTAAAAAAATAATGAATATCTCTGAAAGTAAGCGTTTTTTGACTATACATCACATAACTTTTTTTACTCCTAATAGTTGTTAGAATCTATAGTTAAAGTTTGTCGGTATAGTCCCTCCCACGCTGTATACATATATATAAACCTTCCTCTATCTATTAAAAAAACCGCATCGAAATCCGTTGCGTAGTTTTAAAGATCTAAGCATACATAGGGACAGACAGCGGGAAGCTACTTTGATTTATACTATGTAGTGATTAGTAAACAGAAAAAATAAAAAGAAATTAAATTACTTATGTAAAAAACGCTTCAATTAACATGCTTTTTAATAGCATAAAATGATGTACGAATTTTGATTGTTGCAGACCACCATGAACGCGACCAGGGTATACTGCCTGCTCATCCTCGCCTGCGTGCACGTCGGTCAGCACGTCGTCTCCGCGCAGGACAAGCGCGCGCCCATGGGGTTCGTCGGCATGCGCGGCAAGAAGCTCGCCGACCTCGACGACCCCGATGTCTTCAAGCGGAAACCACAGTACCACTTCATCGGCGTCAAAGGCAAGAAAGACCAATTCAACCTAGAAGAGGTCAAGCGAGCCCCCACCGGCTTCCTCGGAATGCGAGGCAAAAAAGACCCCGATTATTTCCTCCCACCTTCCGAACTCTACGACGACACCGCATACATCAGAGGCAAGATAGATTACGCACCCATCCCGATGTTAGAAGAAAATCCGTTACACGACTACCAATTGAACGAGTTATTAGACCGATTGCGGTCCGAAGAGAACGAAGTCTCTATGCCTGAGTCGGCGGAAGATGATATGTCAAACGCGATAAACAAAAGAGCGGCGAAAATGAATCAATTTTACGGCGTACGAGGCAAGAAATCTGCGCAGCCTTTTGAGGCCAATTTTCGGGGCAGATTCATCGCGGTGAGGGGCAAAAGGGACATGAAAAACCGCGACGCGCAGGAGATCAAGTTTTTGCTGGGGCAAAACGGGCCGTGGCCGAAAAGGAAGGCGCAGATGGGCTTCTTTGGCATGCGCGGCAAGAAATGGGCCGATGGTAAGCCACCTTTGTTACTCCACGATCTAGGTTGTAAAGTCGGCTTCAGGCATTAATTTGTTACATAGATACTTACTATCCAATATAGGTACGTTAACCAAGTGGTATGTCTACTGAAATACCTAACCGGATGATACCTAGAGCTATATTAATTGCCTCTCTGAGCGTCTTATACGATCATCATTCGGTACTTATATTGAACGCAACGCACTTTTTATTGATAGCTGTTCAACTCTCTAGTTTGTAAGTTGTATTTGTAATTAATTGCAATGCCCTAACAGGGCCGTACTCTTAGACCTAAGTCAAAATTGTACCTGCATTAAATAAATGAATGAATGAGTACTTAAATTTTATAAATTGTTCATTAATACAATTTGGACAGACATGGAATAAGATACTAGTTCGATTTTTTTTGTCTAACAATGAATTCACTTTAAGAAATAAGAAGGTTTCTTTTCTTATCTATAAAAGTGGGTACGAGACCTAACACGCAACACGGTTACGCAGAAGATGCCTGTTCATAATTTTTTTGAATTTCTGGTAATAAAGCCGTAAAAAATAATTGGTTACAAAACTAACACCGTAAACTCAGGTTTCTACGTTCAAATGCATACAATTTTGGTCCAACTTACTTGTGTACATGTTGTGCCAATTTCGGGTTTAGCCGTGTGAATTAGGAACAACAATTGAATGTATACTGCATCATATAACATAATTATAGTTAAAAATAGTGCACATCTAGAGGTACATAAGAGCGCATAATAGTTTCTACCATAGAAACCTGAGTTTACGGTGTACTTACTTATATTTTATTCACGCCTGGTTTGTTTTGTTCCAGAGTCCAGTTTCGAGGAGGAACAAGTGAACTAACTCCCCGTGAAGCGTCATTTCTTGCTCCAAAAGACTTCCCCTACCAACATATCTTAATTATTCTTCTGCGCCTCGTAGCTTTCGAACATAAGTCGGGTATGCCTAGACAGTATTAAGCTTAAACGAATAGCTGTAGGATTATCGACATCTTGCTTTCATAATGTTACCAAGAAATTAATAAATGTTGTTCGTAGATAGATGAAACTTTTTTTAACATAGTAAAATTAGACAAACTCTAATTATTTATCGTTAACTTAAATAAAGGTATATTTTCTTCATACTTATAGTAATTATTTTGATAATTGTTAAGATCTACCTGTTTCTCGATTCGATGTTAAGATGTTATCTAACAAAGTTTTAATGTAATTATTTTAATTGATACTAATATACTGTAATGTATTGTACATTTTGTTAAGGCTGGCAAAATGTGACAGAACACTGTAAGTATTATAATTAAATAAATGCAGTTGCCTATTGTTCGTTATTTTTTACAACCTTTTTGTAGTTATTTCCCGTTATTTGTAAGTAACCAGAAAACTAATAGTATGATTTTAAAATAAAATAATACCAAAAAAATCTAAAAATAAACCGACTTCAAACATTGTTTCGCTACGACACTAGCAAACACAGGAGATCCTATAAAAATATGAACTGGATATACATGTGCCTATAATATTTGAGGAGTTCCTTCAATACCTCATGGACTCCATCATAAGAACTGGGCTTGGAAAATAATGCGCCAGTTATTATAAAAAAAAACTAGGTAGGCACTGAATACAGTAAATACTTGCCATTTTTTCTAGAATAAATGTTTGGATTGCGTGACGTGTTTACTTATTATTCTATGTGTATTACATAATTTGCTAAGTACTCTGGCATAATGACCCTTCCCTCGACTTGAGTGGAGCAACAGAGTTTAACTCACACCTTTCCTGTTGTGCCAAACACCCATACGTTATTTCCCCACAGACCAGAATAAAAAAGAAATTAAAGTAGATAATAAGTTTTTTAACACTCCGTGTCTTAATGGTTCGTTAATAAAATCCCTTGTCAAACAATCTACAACTTATTTCGGCTTAAATAAGCGGTATATCCTTAAAAATACTTCAACCCTTAGAAGTTACCTTTATGATTTAAGTTGGTAATTAAGTAGACCCCAATTATCTCAGAAGTCACGTAGCAATATTTGTACCTACCTGTATAATCTCATTTCGTTCTATCTAAATCTGATTACACAAAGTAATGGGTCCACGGAAGATTTAGAATTGAGACTTATTTAAAGAGAAGGATACTTAAGTCGATTTTCATTTTAGAAGGTTTTAACTTTATAGTCTAGGATGCGGCCTAACATCGACCTGCCCTCATCCTTTTTCCTAATGAAACCAATTTTGTACATAATTAGAGGTAAAAACAAACTCAATTTGCTAAGGTTGCCATCCCATCCTGCCAAGGCTACATTTAATTGAAAATTATTTACTTCAAAAGTTCATTTGACGGTTAAAGGAAATCGTTATTTTAGAATAAAGTATTGCCCAAAGATAGTAAAATAGCAGGCATCTTAACATTTATGAATTGGCATTTCCTTCGTAACTACTACACTATCTACTTACTAGAGAGCTACGATATCGTTATGTATCATTATCGCTGTACAGTAGATAAGACAAAGCAAAAGGTAGGTACCTATTTATTTATGCACCCTGCCATACACATGCGTGCCTCACCTTTTCTGTTAGTGATTGTACTTAGAGCCCCAGCAGACGGAAAAAAAATTTACATGTGTTTTTTTCAGAATATAGACTTTTTGGGCTCTTCTTACTCAGAGTCCTTTGTACTTTCGAACCTCATACAAGAAAAATTGTGTCTCAAAATTTCCATTCCGGATCGTCACGTTTTTGTATTTAAGATTTTTTTATTTCTATGGGTGTGGCGCAATGGAAACCTATTTCCCCATACAAAATTTAGGGACAAAACAAACATTTTTTTTTTAAAAAGGACTGCAGACTTTTTATCGGCCTATATTTTGATCGTGCTATTACCTAATCAGTATGAACATGTATGAATGAAAGTACGCACATTATACCGATTTGGTGTTCATACTGATTAACAGTACTATTAAACTATCGGCCGATCAAAAGTCTATAGTCTGTGGGGGCGCTTAATAATGGGTAGGAATAGTTTACTACTCAACCTTACTTTGGCTCATTTTCCGCCTACCCGTCATTATCAAGTAATGACAGGCCAGCCCTAACTATTATTGACATAATTATATTTCATCATTAAAGTCACACTCTACGGGCAATTAGCTAGAACATTGAACCTAGTATTAACACTTATTTTATTGTTATCATAATTATCATCAAGCAAAACATGCCGTATCTAAAAGGCATCTACCTAGTCGTCAAATGGATCGGGGCCAATATTCAGCGTTATTACAGCATTTTATTTTCAGTCGATATTGTTCAAAAAGACAACGCCTAGAGCTAACTTTTTGTGGAACTCAAAGACAGACCCGATTCTATGCCTAGTTTGAGCAAAGTTTTCACTATTTGTTTTGTTTGTGGTCAATAATTATGGGGCAACAATAACTTTCGAATCGTGCCTTTAAAAACGCTCGGAGAATCGAGTCCTGACAATAGAATATTTGTTAATCCCAAGATACAATATCTGATGATCCAGAGCTGTTCTAAGTAGTAACCATGTTTCTACCATCAAAACAAAACCCATCTTTTTACTGAAAACAGCTCTTTCATCATCAATAAAGCGACTCAAAACAACAGTTGGGACTTTACTTTGTTAATTTTCAAAGAGTTCACGAGAAAGCAACAGTTTCGCGCATCGAAGGTGCGTCTTAAGGGTTGACCCTTGTTTACACTTAGGTTAACTTTGGAGAATCAAACTGTAATTTTGACCACATAACACTCACGAGACGTAAGTGAAGTAATTGGCTATGTGCGCGCTTGCAGAGCCACCTAGCGTTCGGAACTAGGTAGATGTTAATAGTATATTACACAACTAGGGTGGTAATACAAAGAAAGGCTGAGATCGCAGAAGTTTGCGGCCCGAGCTGCAAGCGAGGGACGTAAATATGCGATCGAGGGCTTTCTTTATTACCTACCGTGTTTTGTACATCATTTTATGTCTACACTTGACCATAAAGCGGTTTTTTCCGTACGCGCAGCGTGCGGAAAAAGTCACTTTATGGCCAGGTGTGGCATAAAATAATTTAGACCACCACTTCAGTACCTACTCCCAAGGACCTTAAAATAAATAGCCGGACGGAGTATCTCTAACAAAGAACTGAAGCATGTCTAATCCGCCGGCTAGAGTCTGTGCGGAAAAAGAATAGGATTAATTTTGGGGGGCGCTGTAATGCTTTTCTACCGTATGTGCTGTATTTTCTGTTCTGTGGCCATACTGGTTAGGTTAGTTCCGTTTTTCGCCACGCCTATTCTCTTTCCGCACAGACTCTACGTATGTGTGCATGCTGCTGCTCGCAATAGTAAAAGACCAGTTGACGTGTACGGCCCGCAAGTACAAGCAGCCGGCGTATCAGAAATGGCTTCAGTTCTCTGTTGGCGAACCTCCGTCCGGCTATTTATTTTAAGGTCCTTGAGTCCTCCTAATTTTTTTACCATAGCGTCTGTGTGTGGTAAGACAGGAATCTGATAAATCGAGAATCTGGTATTTTGGGAATGCGGTATTTTGGGCATGAGCGCAATGTACATATTCACAATTTTATAATATTATAGAATATACTTCAATCTACGGACGCATTCAAAATTATTTCACTGTTCAGAGCTGATCTTGAGATGGTTAGGGGATAAAGGAATGAAAGGAAATTAAACGCAAAACTAAATTTCATAATATTTTTTATTAAAACTTTCTCCTTATAAATCCATCGATTGCTAACATAATATAGAATAGATCGTACATAGAAGCCATGTCTCGAGTGATATACATAAATACATTACATACAATGGGTGACGATGACAACAAACCTTACCAAAATGACACTGCTGATCATCATATTTATGTCTCCAAAAACAATTAGAACCCCTCCCCACCCAACATTTTTGACGGCGCATGTCTCTACGTCACTGTTGATTATCGAAATGATATTTTTGAGTCACGATTAACATATTTACCTACTCTATTTCTTCCCCCAAAGGACCCGCCGTTTATCACAATGTTTTTGCTGTTACAACGGAACAAAACGACGATATAAATTAAATATACTTGTACAGGGAGTCGCGTTAAATCGGTAAGTAGTGTTCGCGGCACGAGTCTAGCAGTGACCGTTATTGCACAGATCCCTCCACATTTTTGTTCACGGCTAAACTTAAGTGCCGCAGTAACTCTTATTTATATTTCTCGATTAGTGTAAGTAGGGTAGTTCATATTAATAAGCCAATAGTTCTAAAACGCCATTGGATTATTGAACTCAAACAATATCAGTCTGCTATTCTTCAAACTGTCATTTTCCAAAACATCGCGGACGGGAATATTATGTATGACAATAGGCCCCTAACATAAGTCCTTAATAATAATAAATGTGGCGATTCAACGAGACTACCCTGTGTTAAGAAAATATTAAATTGAAGTAAAAGACTATTAAAAACACAGGTAAAACTCATGATTTTAACGCGTTTCCAGCAAAATAGATACAAAAAATACATTTGGTTATAGGCACTATTGTTTGGATAATAAAGGCTAAAATGACCATGTTATGGTCATAAAAGATTACTTACAACCAACACTGTTCCAAAGGTAATACATAAATTTTATCTTTTTGACCGTGAAATTGATTCTAAATATAAGTAGATGATGTGACATTTGCACTGAGCGCAACGATCAAAAAGATAGCGTTAATGTTTATAAAATATACACGCATTTGAAAACCGAAGGCTGCTTTTGAACAAATATGTAAAAACAGCCATCTAGTATCAAAATACTGAAAATATTCGTGAAATTAACAATTAAATCTACTAGAATAATGGGCAATGAATGGAATATACAAGTTTTGGAACGTCCGTTCCTGATATTAGATAATTTGTTACTATTATAATTATTAGGTTAAATACAGTTACACTAGATTTTATTGTATTCAAGCATAAGAACGGTGAAAATAAAAAGAACACTATACATTTTAAAAATGTTGAAAATTGTGTGACTTCACAAAATCTTAACAGAATATAAATACAATAAGCACAAGAAAAAAAAACAGGTAATTATTTGAACGCTAACTACTTATTATACAAAATTGTTTATGCATCGTTTAATAACTTAACTATTAATATACGCGTATTTGTTATTGTTATTATGGGTATGGTTCAGAGACACATTTGGTACTTGATAGCTAAAAAACGGGTTTTTTCACTAAGCTCAATGATTAAGATTTTTACTTGAACCTCCTAACCATCAAATTAGGCAACAAAAAAATGTTTACCCACACTAATCACGTAGGTGTATAAGATGTTACAAATATGCGGCAAGCGCGCTGAAATGGTTAATATGGTGCGAGATACTCATCTCGATTTAATTCATTTTACTCGGCAAATTATTAATTGAATAAACAAAGAAAATAGTTTTTAGTTTATGAACCTCGAGTAATTAAGCAACTTATGCATTACACGCACACAGAGTTTCCAGCAATCTATACAATCGGCTGTTAATGAGTTCGATGGTCAAATGTCAATCAATTATAATCAGCCATTTATCTTATCAATAATTGTAATTCTGTCAGGATTCCCGAATTTCATCACTTTATCGGTAGTTTGAACACTGGGATGATCGAATGGTTTCTAAATGCTGTAAACACTAGTTGGCATCGATATGCGCGTCTATCAGTCCAAGTAAAATAGGCAGCACAAAAATGCGGACGAAATTAAGAATCATACCCATCCCGATCTCACACACTCGCGACCTGAGCCCGTCTATGTCGCTCGGTCGGCCATTTTCTCTGAGAGGCGAAGGTGATAAATTGATTTCCTTATAAATATTTCCTACAACCGGGTCATTAATAAAACATCACAATAAATAAAAACTAATTATAATTTACACAAAATGTAATACGCACTGCAAAAACAGCGTTTTATACACAACCTATCAATGATACTATCAAACGTGAACAATTAATGATAATATATAGAAAATAATGACATTAATTCCGTTAGTCCCTGATCCTAGTGATACTCGTTCACTGCCTCGACTATGCTAAATGAATTTCCATCGATTAATGTACGAAAATATGTTTTCATTTTCCCATAACACGAAATGTTAAGCAGTGATTATATTTGTTATTTAATTTTTTATTATTACCTTTGCTATACTTAGCAAAACGAAAAGCTTGGAAACATCTTAGTAGAATCAAGGATTTGCAATATAAATGCATTAATAATTATTATATTCATTCTAACAGTCTGCTTCTCATTTTTAAATATTCGATATTTAAATTTAACCATACGTTTGACGTCGTAAGTATACATGGTGCATCTAGTTCGCACACGTAGTATTAGAAAGAGAAGATAATATACTACTAGATAGGACATATTTTGTAAATAAAGTAACGTATATTTTCGCAACCAATATGCGTCAAATCCATTTAAAATGGGATATGTGGGTCATCCATACTTTGGACTCATTTTCCAGTACGTTGGGCCTTAATTGCGAAACTTTTGATACGTTAGTTTATTTTACTCGTATGTAGAAGAGAAGCAGATACCCCACAAGCCGTTCTCAAGGCATACATATTGGCTGTTAAAACTTCAACAATCTCTGATACATTTCAATAGAACAGCGGTCAGTTGATTTTGCAACACATTACCCATTTTATTACATCATTAATTTTATTATCAACCAATATTACCTTGCAAATACTGATTATCGTACTAAAGAAAACTAGTGTAGCACCGAAATAGTAACTAAATTTAAATCTGACTATCCAAGGCACCTTTTATATGTTTCTCACATACACATCTAGGAAATAAAAATCCACTTGTATAAAACACAAATCTACTCATTTGTTACATTGAACATCACATAATGTGGATCAAGCATTTCACTTATTAGCGTTGCGTCATTTTATTCAGCTGTCTATGACTGCTGCATAACTATGTGACCGTTAAAAGGCGGCAAAGGTCGCGGTATTGAGGTTGATTAAATATTTTTTTTAAATACAAGTAGCATAATCGTTAAATTTTCATCCTGCATTAATATTTATATCTTGTTTCAAACTATCAATTGCCGCACACTACGCCATTATTTGCGTGGCATTTGCTTTCTGCTCACTTAAAAACGAGACCGTATTCGGATATTTTATAACGTAAGCTTGAATCCAGTGCAAGTCGTTAAAGAAGTCAATGGCATTTGTAAAACATGATTTATATAACATGCTGAAGATAATTTTTCAATATTTGATAACATGTTTTCAGGGTAAACTATCCTCCAATTACTCGTTCAATCTTATCCCAAGGTAGCGTCAATCCAGTGCCAGGGCAGGCCTAATCTAGGGATGGCGAACCTTTCATATACGTGCCATTTTCTAAAACAAACTATGCCAATGCAAGACATGACATTTGGTAGCAGTCTTACGTTGTTCTGAAAACTAATATTCGCATGATCTTATTTCTCGGTGGCGTGCCTGGTTCACCATCCGTTATCCCTAATCTTTTAGGCTACGTATTAGTCTTCGGCTATCACCGTTACAACCTACAAAGCAATTTGTGCTCAGCCGAATTAGTCTGCCAGCCAATATGTATATATTGAGACATACCAATCTCCTAGCTAGATTTAGATGGCGTTTTGCAACGTGAGCGGATGGTTGAGCGTCCCGTGCCCGTTGTGCGTGGTGAAGTCATCGTCAAGTAACACCTCGGCCTGAAATTAATAATGGAAACTAGTATATTCACGCAACTTCGTTCGCCGGGTGGAATAAGTCATACGTGTGTGCTCTGCCGTAGTAGGGTAAAAAGTATCCTATATTTCAACCAAGATCATAATCTGCCTGAACAACAATTTCTTGGTAGCTTTTGCGCGATGCGCGAACAAACAAACCGAAAAACATCTCAAAAACTAGTAATTTAGTTATTCTTAACAATGTCCAGCCACCTTTTGGAAAACTCTACATAGTCTTGCTATGATTATATTATGTTTATACACCGTGTTTTTTTTATTTCCGTTAAATTCGACGGGTTGCTTCGTACGTCAACAGAAGCTGCCTGGTTTTTTTTACTTTTCATACAAAATAAATTAATATTGAATTGATAACCACTTTAAAAGACACTTCTGAGTTAGTCAAAGATTAACGTCAACTATACAGTGTTGGGATTATGACGGCTCATTTATACTGGTTGGTGATTAAATTAAGATTATGCATATTTTAAAAACGGCATGAGATAAAACATTAATTTCTAGAGAAATTAACTTAATTAGATCTGGAGAATGTGCCCTCGGAGTTAACGGAAATCAATAAAGACACGGTGTAGATTATCATTTCAACTCGGAGACGTCCACTGCTGAAAACAGTTTTCCCGTAGACTCACCACGAACGATGACACGTTTTTAGCTTTAGCCCTTAGGTGAATACGGTATCATAAATGATACTACTGAAATGACACAAGTAGAAATCAACTTTACGTCAATTTGAAACCTTGTCAAACTGATCACGAAATCTCAAATTGACGTGGATTTGATTTTCACATGAGTCATTTCAGAAATAAAATGCACGATACGGGATGCATCTAAGGGTTAAAACGTCAGTAAAGAAGTGCACCAGAGTTAGAGCAGCTGCTAGAGTCCTTCAACTGGGCCACTATAAACCGGTTTCGATGCGTACGTGACGTACGACCGGACAGCCTTGAGGTGGTTCCGAGTCGGTCGGGTTTCCATACAAACAGAGGGTCATCGCTTCCTTTCACGGCATCAACTATGTCAAAATGTGTTATACTTTATAGCTTCATACATTTTGTATGCGGGTGAATCAACTTTTTTTCTTTATGCAAAGATTGCCCTTTCTCCTTATTTGTTCACCTTTTGCATGTTTTAACATGATTTCAATGGAACAAGATCTTACCTCTAGAGATAGATTACGTAAAAATAAAAATAAAATTCGTTTTTAATAAATAAATAGGGTGACCCAGCGGACGAACCCTTATTTTCATACAAAAGTGGGGGACAGCTATGTCCGCTTGGTCATTGCTTATAAACAAGTTATAATAAACTAATTATAATAAAACATATTTGCATTACGTAGTTTTATTCTCTGTCTTTTAAATGAGCATACACTTTATTCAAAAATATCTGAATCTCAATTTTAGTCGGAGAAGGTGAAATTTTGTTGACGAAGAAAAGTTGATTCACCCATGCGCGAAATCACATGAGAACTCTCAAAAAACCAGAATTAATGTGCAATTGGGCCTTGAAGGCCAGCGTCATCTATTAGCTTCATTTAAAACTAAACGTTTTTTGCTAAAATTATACATTTTTTAACTTTTTAAGAGACCTATAAAATAAAACACATTTCAAACATAATTGATGCCGCAGAAGCAATCGATGACCCTCTTTTGGTTTGTATGAAAAACCAACCGACTCGAATCACCTTAATCTTTGTTCCGTTTTGATGATGATTATAAAGAGAACGTAAGTACCTTCTGGCTGAGTTCCGAGTTCCGCTCCGTCTGGATGAAGTTGGCGGATATGTGGCCCACGTTGGCGTTGCCGTTGTTGGTCTCGGGCGGGTTGGCATTGTCGTTTGACGGATTTTTGGCTGTCGGCTGCTCTTGAGGTTTGTCTTCGGTCTGCAGTAAAAAATATTATTTAGTAACAAAATTATTAAATGTAACAAGAAACAAAAGAGGGCCTTATCTGGAAAAAGCCATGTATGAATCAATATAATTCATTTATACATGCCACTAGTTACATAGATATAACTACAGGGTGGCCCTGCAACAGAGTTCGCGTGAATTTATTAGTTTTTTATATACCGGTTGAATTTGGAATTTTTATTTCTTTAGTAGACCTTTACGTCACCTAAAGAACATATGTATGAACACTATGTTTTAAGAGGAATGCCTCCCTGCGATTTTCCCATACAAACGCTCTCGACTGTTTCCTCTCTGGTTTTTGAACATAGAGCAATGAATTTTTCAAATAAGATCAATATCTATGCCGCTATGTTTTGCATTTTTGGATATTTTTATTTTAAAGAAACTTACAGCGCCTTGAAAATCGCAAAAACGGCTTAATTGAATTGGCTGCCAAAAAAGGCGCAGTATACAAATATGACAACAAATATCAATTTTCTTCTTGCAGTGCCCAAAATTTTATGATGATTGGTAGCGTTAGGATTTTTGAGTTTTTTGCGTCGGATTTTTAGTCCGAGCTGCAGTTGTCCTTATCGCACGAATTGGAATCCCGTCCACAGCAGCGCAACATAAACATTGCGTCAATAATTCGAGATTTGAAAAGTTGTTCAGCTAGGCATTGCTCTTAAGGATTTGGCACACTGACGACGGTCTGCCGGTCAGCGGGCACGCGGTCTATACAAAATATCAATGTTGTTCATACATGGACCTGCCCGTGACCGGCAGACCGTCGTCAGTGTGCCAAATCCTTTAAATTTCATTTAGGTGGTTGTTGTCTGTCAGTGCCATAGACACGGAACTGTTTTATTGTATATAAGCATAATGGTATCATCTTGGGTCGTCCCGTTCGTTTTTTCTCAAGTTCTTAAGTCACATTCTGCTTTCGTCCTCCATTCTTAATTCCTCACTTTTGGTCAAATTTGTTGTTTGTTTTTTTCTTACTCCGGGTCCTTTCGGTATGAGTCTTCATCTTCTTTGGGCATGTTCGATGTTAGTCTATCTCTTTTTTAGTCTCATTGTCAGTCTCAGAATATTGATGCAGGATATAGGAAAATAACTGTTAAGATAAGGAAGCATAGCCGTTTTGGTTATTGTGTAATCATGGAACTCTTAACTAAACTAACTTGATTGGCGCACCGACCTAAAATGAGTCTCGGCCTCCGATACAAGAACACGCCACTATGCGAGAACGTATTGTAATGTGTGAAGTTTCTGTGCTGTGGCTGTGGCGGTGGGAATTCCCACGCTCGCGTGAAAACAATAGAGGTGAGCACGAGCGTGGGATTTTTTTTGTATGGAAACGCGCGACACTGAAATATCTGTTTATACTCTCTAATCTGTGCCGCAGACTCAACCATCCAACCATCTTTCCAGCGATATACTCCGACGGACTCTAGCGCGGAGGAATTAAAAAGAAGCTTGGGACGACGTGAATGTTTAATTTTGCAGTGTAACCCAGTCGCCCGCGACCACTCACCGGGTGTGGGTCGGACAGCCCCAGGAGGTCGGCAGCGACGTTGCCGTTGTTGATGGCGGCGGGCGCCGGCGCGGGCGCGGGCTCCACGGCCGCTGGTTCTGAGGCCTGCTGCGTAAATAAATAAACAAATAAAACATAAGGCACTGGTCCGGTCAAGAGCGAGAAAGCGATTAGCTATCGGCGATTTTCTCGCCCAGGAAACGAACAAAAGATTAGGATCCTGTGTTAGTAAAAGAGACACATATATTAATAGTTCATCGCTGGCTGTTCACACTGCCGGCGAGTAAATTTCCTAAGAAAATTCACTCTGCCCGCGAAGAAAAAACTCGCTGCTCGTTGGTCGCCACTGCTGGGACTAGTGCCTAATGTGGGGACAATCTTACACAAATCGACCTTTTTAGGGTTCCGTACCTCAAAAGGAAAAAACGGAACCCTTATAGGATCACTCGTGTGTCTGTCTGTCTGTCACAGCCAATTTGCTGCAAAAGTACTGGTCCGATTGAGTTGAAATTTGGTACATATATTAAGGAGGTTAATGACCCAAACACGGACGTGTCACGGAAATATATGAATTTTAATCATGGGGGCCACTTTTGGGGGGTCAACTAGAAAATAAAAAAAAGTTAGCGAACTATATCGTGTGACATATTAAATGACACACAGCTCACTCTGAGAATCTTAAATACTTTTTTTTATTTTTGTATTCATAGTTTTGACGTTATTTAAGAAAATAGGCAAAAATTTACCATTGACCATGTACTAATTAATGTACTAGACGACGATATAAATACTTATATAGATAGACATATACTTAAATAGATAGAAAACATCCAAGACTCAGGAACAAATACTCGTGCTCATCACACAAATATTTGCCCTTACCAGGATTTGAACCCGGGACCTCTAGCTTCGTAGGCGGTGGCATTCCTACTAGGCTAAACGTGTCATCGTGTAAAATAACGATAATATTACAGTCATGACGAGATAATTACACGCCAAAGAGGGCAAAATAAAGAATGACCCAGGTCGCAGCTGTTGGCGAGGGCCATAAATATGTCCCTGGTTCGTTAGGAAGCGGATTTTCTCCCCACACGTGGGATGAAAACTACCACTAACTTGACCTAACCCTAGGTAACGTAATCTATAGTACATAGGTACCAAGTATATAGTACATAGGTACCAAGTATGATAAAACGAAGGATATTCACGATCGCAGGTATTTGTAGCCCGAACCGTAGTTGATGGCCAAAAATATGAAATCTGGTGCTTCAAATATTGCCCGTAGTGTTCAAATAGTCTTTCCCTGGCCAGGAATTCGGATTTCCGAGTAGCGAAGCGTTAGAACTGACTTACTCTACGATTCTGTATTATTAAATATTGCCACCTGCTGGAAAAAAGATCACGCGTTATGCGACAGAGAGAGAGACGGTCGGATGCGGGTCAGCTCCGTCCGGTCATCCGACGCGAACGGCAGTTTTGTTAGGGAGAAAGGCTTCTGTACGTACTTAGTGTTATTCTATAGCAGGGGTTTCCAAACTTTTTCCCAAAGGGCCATACAGCACTTTTGATGTCGCGCGGGCCACATGAAGAGTTACGTATGATCTTTTGGCTTCTGTACGTAGTACTGTTTTTATTCTGTGTCGCGGGCCGGATTAGAATGCCTCGCGGGTCGGATCATAGGCCCTCCCGATTTCTTCCCGCGGGCCCGTAGTTTGGAGACCCCTGTTCTATAGTATGGATAAAGCTTCGTGCACACCTCTTGCGCTTCCGGCGCGCACAGATCGGCGTTGCCGTTGTCGGCGCTCGGCGCGGGCGCGCCCGGCTCCTCCTCCTGCTGCTTCTTGTCTTCCTCGGCCTGGGGAAACCGTCATTCAGTTACAATCTACTATATACCTCTAGGACAACTGTGACAGATATTACCTATCCTTTTCCTTTTAATGTAGGGTAAAACTAACAAGTCGTGTTCACCAATGAAAACATATTGTCACTGAAGTAGGTTAGGTACTGTACATTTTTGTTTTATCCGATTTTTTTCGCAATGTACAGTACAGGAACTGTCATTTCCACTCGTCCCAGATCTTTATCCTCGCCTGGCGGCTCGGACCAAAACACCTCGGTACTCGTGCGAAATACATACCTTCCGCTGTTATATCAAAAAGGCTCTATTGTATTACAATACAACCCTCGTGCCCAAAACATCGCATACCCAAAATACGAGATTTTTAAAAATACACGAATCTCGATTTATCAGATTCCCCGTATACCAGTACCTCTAGCACAACTGTGACACGCGACAAATGCTACCTATTTCTTTCCACTCAATATAGTGTGACAGTGAAAGGTCATGCTCTGTCGCGCGAGAAACGAAGTCGCGGCCAGTTTTTAGTACCTCGAGAGACCTACGATTTTAGAATTAAATTATATTCCGATAGGAATTTGATAAATTGGGTACCTATTTTGAAAAATCAGGTATTCTGGGAATGCAGTATTTTGGACACTCGGGACGGTAAGACGGACCTTCCTGAGGCGGGTGCGCGCCATGATGGCCTCGACGCGCTGGCGGCGCGCGACGCGCTCGCGCTCTGTGCGCGCGAGCTCCTCGCGGCGCAGGCGCTCGGCCTCCTCGGCCTGGCGCCGCTTCTCGCCCTCCTCCTTGGCGCGCGCCTCGCGCTCCGCCTCCTCGCGCACCTTGCGCTCCGCCTCCGAGCGCTCGAGCTGCTGCTGCGCCTGCGATTATTACGATAAATCGGGTGTTAGTTGTCATTACCAATGAGAAAAATAGAACGTTCAAAAGTGTAACTAGCAATGAGGGGTTACAGTTTTCAGCTTATCAGATGTCACTTTAGTTGAATAGACCTAGTCCGATCCACTCAAGGTGGTCCGGCCGGCGACCTGATTCGACTCCACGGAACGCCACGGCCCCCACCTGGTCCGATTTTTACAACTTCCAAATAAATTTTTTTACAGCCAAAAAATAGAACGCCAACCATAACTATCGGTATCGTTCTATTTTTTTGGCTGTAAAAAAATCTTACAAAGAGAATAACGAATTCCGATTCGTTATTATTTACTTTTCGTGGCTGATGAACGAAGCAACATTCATTCATTCGTACATCGATAACTTTTTATTCTTTGTCAAGCCCTTACGTCGACGAAATATTAAAGTTTGTGCATGTATTGAGACGGTGCGGGCGTTAATGTGTACTAGGCAATAGCAGCGCCATCGTTGCTGTAGTGTGGCGCCCTGTTCTTTGATGATTGGTGGTGACGCTAGTTTATTCGTGCTTGTTGTCTTTGCATGTGCCCAGCGTTAATGTATGTGTGAGCAAAACCGGCGACAGAGATTCTAAAACAAAACGCGTGTGATTTCACATCGTTGTTTCTTATATATCTGCGGGTTATCGGGATGTGGTTTTGATTACCTCGATGGCCTTCCTCAGTTTCTCCTCCTGCTCGGCGCGCTGCAGGCGCGCGAGCTCCCTGGCCTCCTCTTCCTCGCGCCGCTGCCGCTCCTCCTCCAAGCGCTGCCTCTCCGCCTCTTCTTCAGCTTCACGCTGCAATCTAGAAAATAGACGTTTTCGTATTACTAAACAATACGTGAGAAATTTAACTTTATTTTTGCTTTCAAACTATATGTTTCCTTATTGTTTCTGCAAGTAAAATCTTCTTTATTAGTAAGCAAAGCCCTGTAGAAAGAGTGGAAATAAATTGTCAAGTAGTCTTATCCACTTCTTTTTGATAATGAATCAGTATTTAAGATTTTTGTCTCCCCATGCTTCATTTTGCCGGGTATCAAACCGAATCTAATAAATACAGTCTTCGAGTGTGACGGCGTACTGTCTTTCTTTTAAATTTATAAGATAAAATTTCAATCTGTCATTCACTGTCATTCTGATACGTCAAACGCTTAGAAGCGAGCAGGGCCGCAAACATCTGCGATCTCGGCCTTTTTTTGTATTACCACCCTAGTTGTGTAATATACTATTATGCCACACCTGGCCATAAAGCTGCTTTCTGGCCAAGTGTAGACATAAAATGATGTCTCTAATCTATGACTGAGGTTACCTCTGTCGCTCGAGCTCGGCTTGCCGCTCGAGCTCCTCCCTCGCACGGCGGCGGCGCTCGGCCAGCGCAGCCTTGGCCTCCTCCTCCGTCGTGATGCGCCGCGAGATCATGGACGCTGGCAACAAATAGTATCTTTGGAACATACATAGAGCATTTGTTTCAATGTATATAAACTGGTTTAATCAGCCATTTGTTTCAATGTATATGTCGCAGCCAACTGGTTTAATCAGCCATTTGGTTAACTGCCTAGCATTTTCACTTTTCACCCGCCAGCAGGTCAAGGAAGACCCGCTGCGGGCTTCTATTTCTGCTCTGAGGGACACAAGCTGACTAACAAACCTAACCTAAAATAAGGAGTGTTTAATGAAAAGGCTAGGCAGCTAACCAAATAGCTAATTAAGCTAGTTGGCGGCAACATAAATATACACTATCAATTTAAGGGCAATTTTTTATAAATCCATAAATATAGAACTTGAACGGCTAGCCAACAACCGCAAACATAAATACAATTCATATGTAAGCTAGCAAAACATGTTCACTTTGTTACAATATAGCAAAAAGTACTTTACGCAAAACATATCTCTACTTCCAAGTGCCTGTGCCATTCTACTACTTAAGATTTTTTTCTTTCTATCGAATGTCGTTTTATTCCTCTGTGCCGATGATTATTAACCTACAAATCCTTACTTACCCGTCATTTCATTTTCTTCAGTCTTCTCTTGGGACGGCTCTTTCTTTTCTTCTACCTTCTTCTCCTCTGACTTTTCCTTTTTTTCTTCTACTTTCTTTTCTACGACAACCTCTTTCTTTTCTTCAGACTTTCTTTCAACTATTTGCTCTACTTTTCCTATCTTCTCTTCAGCTTTTTCTATTTTTTGTTGTATAATTTCTTTCTTTTCTTCTACATTTGTTTGTTTGTCTTCTACTACTTTCTGTACTTCGACTGGCTTCTGTACGACTGCTATTTCAGGCTTAGCCTCTGCAACTTTCTGTACTGCAACCGGCGCTGGATTGACTACGTTTGTGTTCTGGTTTTCTTTATTTTCGTTAACCTGCAGACAAGGACATGATTAATCTAAATCAATTGGAATACAAGTCAATTGGAGAAATTAATGCATGATACCATGAATTAATTATTGAAAGCAGAGCTTGTAATTAATCCTACTTTTGAAATCTCTCTAAGAACGCGACGTTCGGTAATTTTTGTTTAGTAGTCTTGGTTGGTATAAATCACAAAAATATTAACAACCGATAAATGAAATCAATAATCATAAAAGAAAGCCCTGATTGAAAGACCACTAAAAAAAAAAAAAATTATAATTGGTTAGTAATGGTTAATAGCCGTGATTTTCCTATCCAGTATTCGCTACTAATTTTAGAGTGACACAGAAGAAAGTACCCATAGCACATTTTTCCTGACTGGTATTTCAAGACCACGAAGTTACAGATTGATGATTGATTTAAGATTGATTTTCCCCTATTTATGTATGTATATGTAGGTTAATATATCTATTTATTTATGTATGTTTATTGTTTATTTAGTTTTGGTACCAAATTAGCCCTCGCTCTTGTTACCCTTCGCACCACCTACTGCTTTTTTGGTTTATTTTTGTGTCAATTCAGCTACCTAAAGGTTGTCTGGAAGAGATCGCTCTTAAGCGATAAGACCGCCTGTTGTCTACCTTTTTAAATTGTTCTAATTATGTAAGTACCTCTTGCAATGTGTTTTTCTGGTGTGCAATAAAGCATACTTGTTTTGTAATGTACTGTTTTTTTGTCTTGCTGTTTGACAGCTGCTTGGTAGAGGAGAACGTCAGCTAAGGCTATTACGAAGACCGCGAGATCCGCGTTGCTCTAAGGTATTCATTAATGATGAAGAGACGTGTACCTTTTCGTGTAGTGGCTGTCCGGCGTGATCATCACCATTTTGTATTTTCAACGCTTCCAACTTTTGACTCACTTCATGCGCGTTGACGTGATTCTTATCGGCCGGTTTTTGCTGGAAAATATAATATTTTATCAAAATTAAAACATTTGTTTCAGCAAAAAGCTACGAACGCTTGACAGTACTAATTAACTTCGAATCCATTTTTTAAGCTGATCGATTGGCATTATCACTCGTAACAACATTTAGGAACATTACGGGCGGTAAGACTATTATTTATACGAAATAAATACTAAAATAGGAACTTCTTAACACTATGACATAAATTCAAATACCTCTGCCATTTAATTCATAACCTGATCGTAGTAGTGCAACGACGTTTAAATTTAAGAAAACCCTCTAGTAATGATTTTTAGAAAAAAAAAACCTCTATAATATATAATAGTAATAATTCCTTTAACTTTTTGGAATAGTAGTTGATTTTTTTCGAATATGCACGTGGGGTTTCAAGCTGGTAAGGTTATGTAGAATTGTTAGTACGTAGTCACAGACCATGTCTTCACTTTCCATCAAGAGTTTTACGTCCACCGTCGGTCTGTAGTTATTTATTTTAAGCGAATTTACGCACCTTAACGACTTCTTTGTCCTGGCTAGGTTCTTTAGAGTGCGCGGGCGAGGGCGATAGAGCGCGGCCGGGCGACGCCGACATGGATTTGCGGTTGGGGTGGTCTTTGGAGGGCTTTGGCTTTCTGTGTACGGGCGGCTTGCCCTCGCCCGGAGCCACTGGGGCAGCCGACGCTGAAAAAAAAAACTCTTTAAGGGTTCAAGTAAAATAAAAAAAAAACAGCAGTTATGACACTTTTTGGGCTTTATGAGTTTTCTTACATGGGTTTCGGCTTTCGGAACGTCACTAAACTTTTTAGCGGTTTATGAATAGTTTTCTGGGGTCTTGTGGTTTCTGTTTCTTAAGATGAATCGAGCTCTTTTTTCCATACAAACGAAAAGAGAGTTAAGAATGAACATTAACTACATAAAATTCAGTTAGAATGGAGCAACAAGATTATGATTATTAGCGTGCCAAATTATGACAAATAGCCGAGGAAATTTTGACATTCAAAGGGCCCTCTTGCCATGGAAAAGCTTAACCCTTAGATGCATACAGTATCATAATCATAAATGATACTACTAAAATGACATAAGTAGATATCAGCTTAACGTCAATTTCAGACTTTGTCAAACTCTTCACGAAATCTCAAATTGACATGAATTTGATTTTTACTTGAGACATTTCAGAAGTAAAATGCACGGTATCGTATGCATCTAAGGGTTTTTTTGTATGGGGAGGAGTTTCTTCTGGAGGAGTTGCTCCTCTCCCAGTGGAGTGTTTTGTACCAGTGGCGCGGTGCTAACGGTTTACAGTTTACACGTTGCCTCTGGGGTGTGTTCATGTGTGTTGCTGTGTAGTGTAGTGTAGTGTGAATGTTGTTGAGTGTCTCTTATCGTCCGAGGGATGATGCCGGTCATGACGAGCTATCATCCTGCGGACGAGGAAGAAAGATTTGTACTGGGCTATTTTCAGCCGGTGTGTTGTTAAAGGCTTTGAGGTTTTCTACTATGTGTTTTAACAGTGAGTGTAAGATAAGGCTTGAGGATTCTTTGGATAGAATTTCTATTAGGCAGTTGCTGTTTAGGTTAAGGTTCTTTTCTAGGTCGTTTAGCTGTGAATCAGGGATAGTGTAGAGTACCTGGGCGGGAGGCGTGCATCGAGGCGGGGCGCGGGCGGCGAGGGGTGGTCTGCGCGCGGCGCGGCACGGCGCACGACATCACCGTGCTGTCGCGCGACACCGACGGAGTCGTCGCCGCGCTCTGGCTGTTGGTGTCTATACCGCCTGTTATTAACGTCAATGTTAATTTGCAAACGTAAAGGAACATCAAATAACGCGCTTATTCTCAAAATACCGCATTCCTAAAATACCAAATTCTCGATATATCGCAAAAAAATACATGCACCAAAACATTTAAATCCTTAAGTAACTTTCGATGTTATAATTTAGTGTAACGGGGATATGGTAAGACAGGAATCTGATAAATCGAGAATCTGGTATTTTGGGAATGCGGTATTTTGGGCATGAGCGAAATAACGGAACAGGGATTCAAAGAACGAACTCATATACCCAATAAGGCTGTTAACGCACAGGTATCCATTGATTAATGTGATGACGTCCTAATTTGTCTAACACTTAATTTCACAAAGATTTCAAGTGTGCAACCATTCTGCACTATATTCATATTATTGATGCGATAACTAAAATAATAACTGTATACTATTATCGCGTGTAAGGAGATACTTTAAGGTCTGTTAGTTTAAGGATTAGAGTTGAAAGAATTCTGGCAGAAAATACTCGGTGAAATGTGGGTAATATGTTTGTTGTATTTTTAGGTTAGGATAGGGTATCTCAATCACAACTAAGGATAAAAGTGGTTTAGATCACTAACACAACTATACTTAAAACAAGATCTATAGGTGATAATAATAAGTCTAGAATAGTCATGGTAACAATAAGTAGTTTAGTAGATACAACATCAATACACTCAGGGTTTAACAGGGTAACATTCAACATTCGTGTTATTTACACAGCTAAGCTAAGCTAAAGCACGTCTAACACTGATTTAAATATGCATGATAGAAACTACTTATCCAATTGGGAACTTAACAAAATCCATTGCATGGTTAACCTGACATGAAACACGAATAAGATATAAGTTATTTTGAGGTTACTATGTTTCTGAATGATTTAAGACACATTACAGAAGCGTACCTCAAAGACCAGTAGTTTTAAGTTTATATTTTATTTAAAGCCTTATTTAAAGCACGGTTCTGTATTGTGTACCCTCATCCTCATACCCGTATTTTTACGATACGTTACGTGAACGCGCCGCAAAGGCACTTTGAAATCGCATTCGTCACGCTCGTTTGCGTCGTTCAGTGCACATCCGACGCGTTTCAAAAAACGCAGTATGTAAAGGTTAAAAATCCGCAGGAATTATGGACTTTATTACAATGGAATACGGCTTACCTCGAGGCGTGTTGACTCCGGTACCGGCGATGGAGGCCGGCCGTGGTTTGCGGACGGGCCTCTGCCGCAATACAGGCGCCGCGTTGGACAGGGCGCTGGCAGGCCGCGAGCCCGGCGTCGTATCGCCCGATCGCGGTTCTGTGGCGTATTTACACGTGAGCTACGTCGGTAATTGACGTGAGCGGTAGACATGGGAAAAGGAACAGGAAATATGAGGGAATATTAGTGAATGAGCCTTGGTAACATTTTTGGTTCGTGGGAAGCTAAGGTTGTGTTGACGCAAGTGTGTCGTCAGTCCATGGAGTATTTACGCGAAGTGGAAGGAAGTTTAACGTGAAACATGACGGAGCATGAGGGAGGATGAGGCTCTAAGATTGTAGTTCAGGCGGAATAGAATGCTTGTGTGTAGCTAATGTCACGGTTCTGTTGTCTATTAACCATTTACCCGTTGGGTATCTTTGTTTTTATCACGTGAGGAACATAAGGTTCGAGGAAAGGCTTGGCTAAGTTTGCGGTTGAAATGAAAAAAAAAATAGTGTTGTAGTGCAGTGTTTCGAACCCCATCCCGAAATTTAGATGCTCATGAATATTTGTGTTAACCAATAATATAAACGTTTTGTGCGTTTTATACACAAAACATTTAATGTTAAGTTTTTTTATACAGAAAACAAAGCTCAAAGGCGTTCAAATTCAAATGATTTACACCACGGTTTTATTTTTAAATACCTTTGTCCGGAAGAATAGGAGAGATATAAGACTCAAGCTCTGGTGGATAAAGAAATGGAATAAGGGATGGATACTTTTGCATTTTACAACTATTTACAGATTCACCATTACACTTACAGTGCTGTACACAAACCCAGTGCATAATAAGTTAGATCCCAACTTACCTCAGTTTGGAAGTTATTCATTTGAAGGGTGATAGACTAAGAGTAATATAAATATGCTCACCTTTTACCGTATGTGAATGTGCCGAATATAAATACCCAAAACAGTTATCACAGATGATCAAGAGAGACTTTACGAATGCCAAATAAGATATCCCAGGAATTTGAAGCATAAAGAATTTGAGCACAGATTTATCTATCAGTCAATTTTGAAGACCCCTCAAAGTAAAGATGAAGATATTTAGTAACCAAATGAAAAGTATTTAAACCTTTCCCAATATTACAATGAAAGTTATAGTAATACTAAAGCAAAGCTCTTAAACACAAAACACACTCTGAAAAGGCAGCCATAACAAATGCGCTCAGCGATAAAAAAAAATCATCGAATATCATGGTCTCAAAACAATATCGAATAAGTAATGAGACTATCAAACATCACAGGCATAAGATACCATTGAAATATTTTTTGATGGTCAGTTTACAAAAGGTATCGTCAGTACTAATAGACATGGAAGGCAGGCATGAACGGAGAGCCGCCGACAAGAATCGATCACCTATGCGAGGTGCCTTCGAAAACCTCAGCCTATCTATACTGTCAACAAGGCGAAGCGCCTTTAAAAACGCAAACCCAACGAAGCTCATCTTATCTAGATCATTCAGTCACCGAAGCGAAGTTAACGGGCTTTGTTAATTAACATGGCAGACTAATGGAGAGAAGAAGCACTAATAAATAATCAAAGTGTAGCGCCCTCAATCCGATAAAACTAAATCTAACCCAGCGTCACTAAAGATAAGCGCCTTTGGGACCCAAAACCCAGCATGGCTCATCCTAACCTAGCGTCTGTCACCAAAGCGAGTGAGAGACGTAGACGAGAAGCATCAATCACGAAAGCGAAGCCTTCAAAAACCTCATCCTATCGCAGCGCCACCAAAGCGAAGCCCATTTAATTCAGTCACCAAGGGGAAGTCTATGAGTTTTGTTAATAAACATGGAAGACTATAGGGAGAGCCGAAGACAAAAAGCATTAACCCTTCGTGTGCAGTGTCCCAGATGTAACCTATACCTGTAGTATGCCAAAGAGGCTTGCAAGCTTGTATCTGTTGCCTTACTAGAGGTATAGGTACGGATCTGGAACAAGGCATACGACGGATACAGATGTTCGAGCCGCTTCGGCATACGAAAGGTTAACAACCAAAGCCTATGAACCAATGAAGCGCCTTTCAAAACCCAAACCCAGCAAAGCTCGCCTTATCCCGTAAGTCACCAAAGCGAAGCGGTCATCCTCCTGAAAGTCTTACGGGTCCTGTTGAGGTGGTGCATAGAGGGCGAGCCGGTGAGCGGGCGCGAGGGCAGCTTGTCGAGCCGCGTCATGGAGTAGGCTCTACCTGGGGCGCGCGGGGCGGGGAGTGTGGGCACCAGGTCGGTGCGGCGCCGGGCCACGCTCGACCACGCGGCCGGCGGCGGCTGTCGGTCGGGTTCGTCTGGGGAGCAGATTTGTCTTATTATATAACTCGGCATTCATCGTCGCTTAGCAACAGGTGAGATCGAAGTCAATTCCTTGCTTATTGCGCATAAAAATAAAACTATAGATTTAAATAACAGTAAATGATCCGAAAAGCGCCGTCTGATATAGACAGGTACCAATATGTATCCCGTTTTGTTATTCATAGATCATTTTTTTCATAAACGTGTCTGACTTGTCTGAATTTCAACGTATATATTCTCCATGAGCGTCAAAACAATAGAAACATTTGCAAACTTATGCCATAATATTACCGCGCAACGTCATACACAGGACTAGACATCTCGAGTCTTACAACGAATTAGTATAATCTCTTCTAATCCATAGCAAGGCCGCGCGCTCGATTAGTGTCGCTCTCGGGAACGGGTGCTATTATATATTTTATTACGTCATACATACATACGTGTAAGCAAAATATATCTAAATACAGCTTCCACATAACCGTCGAACTTCACAAGTACAAATATCATATGCCTGATGCGAATATATTATCTTTTTTAATGTTATTAGAAGATGCTCGAGATTGCGCTCGCGTGGGAGAAAAATCCCCATTTTTGCTTCAGTATAAGCGTGTAAAAAGTATCCTGTAACTGGTGATGTGTGAAGCTATTTCTGTACCAAAATCGGTCCACCAGTTATACCACCACCAGTTATACCACCAGTGGTACACCAGTTATCGGTGTACCAGTTATTTTCATAATAATACAGTTCAACGAACATTTCATTTTTAAAATTTCATAATATGATAAAATATATGAATTATTATATACCATTCGGGTTATTCGTAAGAAATATGTCTGCGGTCACCTTATTCCTCTGGCCCTTTTTCACACTAAATGTATAGAGACAGAGGAATAAGTCGCAGACATATTTCTGAAGAATAACCCATTCACTGTCTTCGCTTGACATTATGTTTTGATAAATTTTATGATAATTTTGTACGCAGAGTATAGTACTCATGTCTACATAATGTTTAAAAAAATCTATTTACAAATATAGCGTCATATTCAACATGGAATTTTATTGAGAGTTAACTTACAGAAACTTGTAAACATCCTCAATCCTATTGCGGCTGCGTTAAAATAAAAGGGTTCACACAATAAATAGAAATGAATGATTAGTTCAGATACATCATGCTTGGAGCCCATCACTTAAAGGTAAGTGCAAAAGACTTGACATTCATATACATAAATATACATTGATAGGCACAGTCCCTACATTTTGTGAGCATGGGTGTTTTCAAAGTTAGAACTTATTTTTAAGGCATTTCAGTCGATATTCATGCTCCTAAAATGTAAGAACTACATTGGAAGTAGGTACCAGATCGGAAATATAGACAATCTTATTAAAAAACGGAGCTGAGCAACCGAGGCAATGCATAGAAAAGGAATACCTAGACCCAGAAGGTTTGCGAGTCGATAGCCATTATTAAGGGATGCGTGTGCGAAATGGGCAGCATTTCACTATTTACACATGAAATTAGATGAGACAGGCTTTTTGTCTCGGGATATACTGGTTTTAAAATTATCTCGAAGTTATAAATGACTCGCGTACGTTCTATGGCTTTATAAGATCATTTCAGTTTGGAGAAAACCAATCACTTAGAGAGAAAGTGTTACGTTACAGTAGTTCGGTCATATTAGTCCGACTAGTCCAACTATCGGCACGTACGGCATCGGACTAATAAACTGAAATACCGGAACTAGGTCTTACGTTGAACGCTTGCACTTTATTCAAAGAAATATGAGATTTTTTATTAACTGCTTTCGATCCTAAAAATTGACAGAAAGCAATAGCAGCTGACATTTACGTTGTCTATAATTCAAAGTAAATCCTTATCCCTTTTTTTAAACTTACGTATCTACTTCAGTGCATACATCCAACTTTTGGGAGCAACATTGCTAAGCTATAGATCCATGCACATACAAACGGCTAGACTGGGAATTCTATAATTGCAAAATTACAGTTTCTTCGGGTTTTATTTTATTATATACTGATGGAAAAATATTAAAATAAGTATTAAAAAGAAAACAGACGTTATCAAATGCATATGTATCAGATGCATGATCAGATACATTTTGTATTTTTTTTTTCTTATTATATTCACACTAAATGGCCAGAAAATTATGTCCCACATTTCTCCGAGTATATTTTACTGTCTTAAACTAGTGACGTACCGAATATTGTCTTCGAGTTCTGCGATAATCACTCATTGTACTAAAATAATTTCAACAAATTAAATCGCGCATAGTTAATTTCTCATCCCGACGTTTTCTTACACGACGTTCGACGATTTACAGAGTACATTGTCGCGTATACTGAGAAAAACATTATTTCCAAATGCTTTCTGTAAAGAGTCCAAGTAAAGGTTACGAAACCTTAGGATGTAAAAGTTTAATAATATACGCGATTTAATCCGTTTAAACTATTTTATTAGGACTAATGTCCTACGGTTTTCACTTATCACTAATTACCTTTGTTATCATTGTCTGAGTCGAGATGCAACGCGGAAGCGCGCCTCGTGAGCGGCGCAGACGCGAACATCACATTTGTTGTTGATGCCGCCCTGAAATACACACAAACATAGATTTTAAAGACTATCGAATTGGATTACACGTAGGTTCATTTTCCACCGGCCGTGCAAGAATTGTATGCCATTTAAATAGGGTACACTACAAAAAGCCGGTGAATCATAACTTAGTAAGCGTCATCCTTCCGAAATCCATGTTCCACTGAATTTTTTTAAATATTTTTTCAGTACACTAACCTAAGATAATTATATTTACTATTATACTGTCTACGGCAAAATCACCATTCTGCAGAAAATAGCCTTCGGAATTATGAAATTTCGGAATAATTATGCTTTCGGAATTACGACTCTTCGGAATTTTTGGGTGTTCCAGTCTAAACACGATCGTTGCGAAGCTGGTTGAAAAAGTAAAGGGTTAGTTTTGCGCTACACATGTTAGAATACTAAAGCTCCATGCTATGCTACTTTCCTTCTAATTCTACCTAATGCTACCATAGTTTTACCTTTTAAAGTTTAATGATCTCTGTTCAAATGATGTTTTACTAAGGAAATGTACTAAGCACATTTATACAGAACCGCCCTTAAAGTACCTAAGTATGGCCGAATTCTAAGTTTCATCCAGCCCTTGATGTATCTCATTCATTTCACGAAATTGTGTTAAATGTTAGTCGACTCTAGGAATCTCGAATAGACATCATGGCGATCAATACCGAGAATTGGCCTCCAGGAACTTAGTTATAGTTATACGTGGGTGGAGCGAAATGTGAATGTAGCACCATCTAACGATATCGTACCTCCAATGTTTTCTCCGTCTATTTGAAATATCGTTCGAGGCATTGATTAAAGTAAGACTTCCATAGGATGCACCGAAATCAATTGAATGATGAATAAATTGAATTTTATCGCATCTACCTAAAGTTTAAGTTTGCATGCACGTGGCTATCAGAATTTCGCGAGAAATAAGTACATTTCATCATTAGGTTTCCATCCAATATGTCGTATGAGAATCGTACCTACTTCACAGAACGCAGTTAAACAAATTGAACACACCCCTGATATTATATGTCAACCTTACCTAATTGATCACGACCAATATCTTGCGAAAAGCAAGAAACGCTATATAAACTGACTATTTAACAGCTAATACTGAAAAAAGATTAGTTAAGCCGTAAGCCCAATAGTAAACAAAACGCTGTTAATCTGACAAACACAAATTTCCTTCTGAAATAACACACAGTAAACCGTCACCTTACAAGTTATGCACAAAAAAGGAAGCCATCATCAAGCTAACTTTTTAGTCGTGTTACTCTATTCGGTAATCCTACTTGTCATACGCAAGTACGGTTCATCTAATAATTTGAACAGAGATCATTAACCTAGATCTTCGCATAGGTAATGATCGACAGTTAAGGTTAAAACAATACTAAATGCATATTATTGTTTCGTCTCGAGAATTTCAATGTTTCGCTTTCATATAGGTAGGATATCTTATTTAAGATAGGTAGCTCATAACAGTCGAAAAGTGACGAACCTTTTCATTCCACCACTGTACAATGAATGTATCAAGTTGTTAGTAGCTCTACGTAACCCAGTTTCAATAGACACTATATAATATTAACTAACATTAAAAAATCTTAAATAGAACAAAACATCCAAACAGGAACTGTCAAAACAACAATCTACCACAATCGAGTTACATAAAAATTTCACCATTGTCAAATGTGCCACGTTAAGGTCACCGTTTTGAAACAATGGGGACGGGAGACAATAGAGGTACTGACGTCACGGGGTCGCTGGACCATGGTAATTATGTCACCATCTGCGAGTCCTTATGGTGCAGGATGTGAATATATTAGCTTACGGGCTATAAACTTGCCTACATCCGTAAGATATTGATTTGATGGAATACGATTGTGCGTAGGAGTCGCGTGTTATATATTTTATTAAATTGAATGATGTATCGTGAAGGCAATGTTCGATATTTCCACATATATTTAAACGTTTCTTCTATGCGTTTCTATTTCAATTATACCTACAGGATGATTGAAAATTCAACCTATTCCTTAAAAGGGCCATCCTGGTTGATTGTACTCAAACCAAAATTGGGTCCTAACTCATTGGTTTTCAAGCTATTTGAGTTTTTAGTTTTTTTTTTGAACATACCTACAAGCATACCTCTTTTTATTAGTGCTCCAAATTACACTATAGTATTAAGGTAGCACCAGATAAATAGCATTAGAAATTCGATACAAGTCACAATGGCAAGATCTCAAATATTTTATCACTAGAAGAATCTTTATTTAGAACAACCTTCAAAAGGGCATACGAGGTAAATAAACAGACCACACATACGACGTCATGCAATGTCAAAAGGCAAGGTATAATGAACTTTGACGTCTGTCAAAACAAAGCATGTGAATTAATTCCATAGTCAAATTGTTATAGCTAATCTGACTGAACTCGCAAGGGAATTTGAGTCTTAAAATTACTGTAATAAAGTTTAAAATGTAGATGCCTGTACGACTGTAACTAAGCACTATAGAAGATTAGAAACGCCGTTCATTATATTTCAGCGAATTTTGCATGTTGTTAGTAGAATTATATAGATAGGCGTTGTGCGTGAATCATGCGATATGATGTAATTTTTGTAGAAAGTCGAAAACAGCTAATGAAATTAGTTATATATATATAGACTGCGACCCAGCGTGCAGACAACTCTAAATAAATACCACCAGCGAATGTGGTCTTCTTCCTAGATACAGTTAGCCGTTTTTGAGAGACTATAATATTTGCCCCACGGAAAGCAAAGACTTTGTACCTCAAAATGACATTCTACACCAATGTAGGAAACTGTGGCGTTATCAATCATTGTGGCTACAACGACTAACAATGACATTATTCAGGTATAGGTAAATCCTTAGAGCCGAGTTAAGTGGCAGAATGGAAGAAAGTAGCTGAAAATCATGCTTACAGGCGCGCCCTTAGAGAGACCTGTGAGCGTTTTTATTTAAAATTACCTCTTAACTAACACACACAGTTTGTTAACAGGCCGTCACAAAACTGACGATTAGTGTCAAAATTCATATATTTCGTCACCAACTGAAGTTTTGCGTAATCGTACATTATAACTGCGACAGATTGACAAGGAAATGGATTCATTCTCTTTACAATATACCGACCAGGCGATATTTATTTTTCAGACAAATAAATAAGCGATCAGATTTATGACTAACTATAATGCAGTTATTTTCTGTTATCTGTATATTCAGCGAAGCAATTTACCGCATAGATAAATCTAAGTGCCACAATTAATGTAATAAACTACAACGACATCTTACAACGCTCCTGCTGTTCAGTGTAGTATTAATTGTACGGATTGTAGGAACGCGACCTATATACGAACATTACTATGAAAATTGAATGGCAAAGGTGAAGCAAGAATGTCTCTTGTCACACACGCTAAGTAGTTATCCGTCGCCTGAGTTAGTGGAACTAATCAAATAATACTGTTTCTCTTACCCAAGGTAAAATAGTCTATCTCCCTTTTTACAAGCTTTTATTTAGTTTTTTTTCACTTTCATTAGCAATATTTACTAATGAATAAGGTATGACGACGAGATAAGGGTAGCTGCAGCAGTCATCCTTTTTGAGGCATCTTCGGGTGACGCCAAAGAAAAACATACGAGATTATTTGATGATCGCACGCTGCGCGTACGGAAAAAGCCGCTTTATGGCCAAGTGTAGACATAAATGATGTACACAACACGGGAGGTAATAAAGAAAGCCCTCGATCGCATATTTACGTCCCTCGCTTGCAGCTCGGGCCGCAAACTTCTGCGATCTCGGCCTTTCTTTGTATTACCACCCTAGTTGTGTAATGTACTATTATTATTCACAATACAAGTGAATTATCTTGTTAACAAATACGAGTTGCTACTGGTGCAGGTGCACGAACATATAAATCTTCTACATTCGAAACTCTATAGTCTTTGGATGAACACGATCATTCAGTGGACACTCTTAAAAACAATATCAGTTCATCTATGTACCTAATCAATTTACAAACAAAAATTTTACTGGTATTCATTAATCGTTAGGAGAGTTCTTTAAATTGAAGGGATTTTTACAAAAACAAAATAACTGAATAGACTGGTTGATACTTATAGAGAAACATTTTTCAAACAGTAGGTGTCAACTAGCTTAGTCAGTTATGTTATTTTTGTAAACATCCCTTCAATTTAATTCATAAAAGGTTCACTTAGAAGTACCTAACAGTAATCCCGACGGTACTTGCAAATCAAATTCACGAGTGCCTTGGAAGTTAACGAAGAGGACCCGTCAGTAAGTCGTCAGTTTTAACAAGTTCATAACTTACTTGAAGTATTCTCGGTAAGTCTAAACACAACTTAAAATTCTTGTTTATCTAAATCGTGATTAATGTTGATGTATAGCACTCATACAATTTAATGTTAAATAAAAATACCAACATAATTTCTTATCAAAATAAAAATATTCCGATTTATCAAAATAAATACATAAAAATATGCTACTTTTTAAAGTCAGTTATAAAATAATAGTTAATTTGTTATGAGTATAAAGTAGTACACAAACTACACTATTAAAATACTTCTGATGCAAATTAATGCAATGCAGTGTTAGTCATACGTGATGTATGCAGTGAAAGTACCGACTATTGGTAGATATACATACTTCTCTTGAAATGTATGAAGTATGTGACATGCACAATTGGACCATGCGGACTCGTACATCTACTGTTTACTTAAAATAGTTCCTAAAACATTTACTTACAGCTTTATAACATACACAAAACAAATAATTAGTATAGTTAAGGAGCCAAAATCAAACTAAATTAGTATTCATTATTCTCTAAAAACGTGAACAAAAACAAATAAAAAAAAACTGCTTACAGTGACTCAAAAAAGTTCATCTGATCAATGGGGTTGGTACTGGAGTGGGGGAAAACACAAAACAAAATTAGTGTGAAATAAAACAGTGAAACAAAACACGGTATCGGGGATAGTCCTGTTATTCACTGGGAGCACCCAATGACATTCAGATATGAACCTTCACCATAAAGAAATAGAAACCGAAAATAAGCAAAGCTGGAATGGAAATTATAAAACTACAGTAAGTAATTAAAAATCTGGATTAAGTCAAAAGATATATGATTATCAAGTGAATTGATTGATTTATCTTGAGTCTTAGTGAGACCAAATATCAGAAGTGTTTAAATTGAAATAAAAAGTCCCAGTAATATTTCACAGAGCTTTTGACTTAATTATATAAAAAAAACTATACTAGCTTGAATAAAACTAATCAAACCAACTATAACTTGCAGCTAAGTTTCATTTCGCTCATTCAAATATAACTCATTCAATTTCTAATATTAAATACACTTATGGTTGAATGCTCACTGTCTTAAGCACTCAACGATTTGTAATATTTTCGCGATTATATTTTCTGCTCTCTGCTTTGCTCCTATATTTTCACAGTCGACCAGACATTAAATTGACCATAACAACAACTTTGAACGTGTAAGTAATTTGTTGTGAACAAGAGGATTGATGATTTAGGGAAATGACAATACAACAGTGATCTCATATGAATATTTGAAGAAAGGATTATTAAAGTACCCATCAGCCGCGAGGCGTAAAAGATATACAATATAATAAGGTGTTCAAATACTTATTATTAAGCAAGACAGCGGGAATCGAGTTCTGAACGCCACGCTTCTGATAGATACCGATTTCAATGATCACCACCCTGCAACGTTACTATAAGCGTTCGTGGAACTAACCTGCGCGCGGCCCAGAAGAATCCCGCCGAGTCAAGCGGCTCGAGAAGGCGGGGGGTTGACGATCCGAAGGCGAATGCCGAACGGGGTGAGGAGCGGGCGGCGCGCGCGCGCTCTAGGCGTTCGGCGCGCTCGCGCTCCCGTTGCAGCAACGCTTCTCGCCGTGATACTGACGCCTCCCATATCGCACGTTTGCGTTCTTCCACCTGATCAGAACAAATTCGTGTTTATTAGTGTTATTACAATGAAGTGTAAATTGTAGGTAGTCTATGTATGAGATTGCGTAATTCACAGGCGCAGTAATACTGTGAAGTTAATAGACCTTTCTATATTTGTGAGTGTTCTTACTTGTTATGATAGGCAGTAAAGGGAAATCAATTACTTTGTAGGGTCACCTAGTACATTTTTATGATTAGTAGGGTTTGCGGTTGACTTTTGTATCATCCTCGCCTAATGGAAATTGAAGACCAAATCTACGAGAGCACGCTTACCTAGGCTGTTCACTCTTGCCTTAAAAATGATTTATACAATCTAACCGTCATTAAACCGCAGCTTCGCCTGCGTAATAATACCCGTTATCATCCCAAGGGAATTTTAACCTTAAATAGTATCATATGTTTCAATCCAGGACTTGGTCTACTTGCATGGCAAATTTCATCTCAATCCATTCAATAGTTATCGCGTTATTTAGCAACAAACATCCAAACATCTAAACGTCCAAATCTCTTCACAAACTTTCTTAATTTATAATACTAGCATTTATCCGCGGCTTCGCCCGCGTTGTTCCTGTTACTGTCCCTAAGGAACTATTTACTGGGATATAAAGTATCCTATGTATTCATCCAGGACTTGGTCTACTTGCGTGCCAAATTTCAGCTCAATCCACCCAGTTGTTACCCCGTTATTAGCAAACCCCCCGTAGTAACAAACAACCAAACATCTTCACAAACTTTCACATTTACAATATTAGTGTGATGATTAGTAGGATAACATGTAATTTAAAATTGACTGACTAGGTCTGATTGTATCGAGTCAAAGTTTGTTTATATGCAAGTTTTACAAGTTTACGACTTCTTTTCCTAATAAGATTAGGTACTAAATAATGAAAAAATGACACAAAAATCATACAGTACATTGACAAGGGTTAAGCTGTTTATTCCAGTCATAAGTATCAAAGGGGCATCAAGCCTCTAACTACCTACCACCTTATAAAGGTAGGTCACGAAGTCAGCAAAACGATCCTACTTGGTAAGTGTCAGATGTTCATTCCACGAATGTTGAGCGAGCAAATGCGGCGACTCGAGTGGTGCGCAGGGGAATCGATACAGAACAGGCGCAGTGTTTGTAAGCACTTTAGGAATCGAAAAATTTAATACTTAGTTCTTCTAGAACCGTTTTGCGGAAAATCTGGAACCAAATACATTGCTTACGGACTGCTCACTTTTTTATTACATATGAGAACTGTCAGACATTGCAATATGGTCACTAAAGCATTTAATGAATCAGCCCAGGCGTCAGGCAAGCTGTGCCATAGGTTGCATTCCTTCGTCTCTTGACATTCCATACTTTTGGGGTAAAAGTTTAAGCAGAATAACATCATACTTTCCAGTAGGCGTATGATGCTACGCTGTGTCGCGTGATAAATAAATGATAAAGCACCCGTCACGTTCTGACTAACAGTGCGTAAGATTGACGGATGATTTATCATTTATTTATCGCGCGACAAAGCGTAGCATCATAATTCATAAGCCCACAGGTAGCTAAATTTTTGATAAAAATAACATGCCACCATAATGCTGTCATTATCAGATTATCATTAGACGACGAAGACGACTAAGACGTTAAGCTTACCAACATACTTATAATAAAAATTACTTCACTATCTTTAATATACCTATGGCGTAATATATGGTTAAAAATGCATTTTTTTGCATCTGTCTAATTTAGTAGATGAACAATAATGACACTAAGTAATGTATATTTCTGATAGTCAAATTTCAGTTTTAATATAATTACCACAAAATTTAAAATAATCAATTTCATACTTCCATTCAATTAACAAATGTGAGAGTTACTATAAAAAATACCTTGACCGGTATGCCTATAATATTTGAAAAATTCGCTCGATTTCGCTAAGATTCCATCATGAGATCCTGCCCTGGTGACAATGAGCCCTGGGAGATATACTCTTTGAAAACAAAAAACAATTTTTCAAATCAATCAGTCGCTTTTGACTAATCAGAAAACATACATAAAAATTCCGACAAACTAAGATCCTCCTCTTTTTTTAATTGAGCGAAAAAAATTGGCACTTTAAACTGAACACTTATGGAGCACACAATTTGTATAATAATCGATATTTACCATACACTGACAAAAAATCACTTGCTTCGGCATCGTTCCTAAACTGAAGTTAAGAATCAGCAAAGCGACTATTTCGCATCATGTTTTAAAAATATATGATTAAAACGGTGATCAATTCGCTATCTGTTAAGGAAATGATAATGAGTTGATAATTCACAGAAACTGCAAATACTCATTGCCATGTGTTTGAGTTGGCAAGGAAATGCGGAGCTGTTTGAAAATGAAAACAACATTTGATTTACTTGATAATTGGGTGTGTTGTCTACAAAGGTCATTGCCAATGAAGCACTAATATGTTGCCAAAAATATAACATTCTTATGTTTGTACTTTGTAACAATAGATAACCATTTCGATATTTTTGTTCAGATTTAAGATTCGATGTGAATGACCTGGCTCCTACATTTTATAATTTATTACTTCAATTATCATTCCTAACAACAATGCGTAGTAACAACAAATGTGTAATGGCATAATATTTTAATTGGAACACGGCTCAAAATTTTATTAAGAAACTATAGTAACGTTGTCTATGTAGACAACCTAATAATGCAAAAAAAAATAATGGACCATATACTAATATAAGATATTATCGGAAAGATACAATAACATGTTTTATATTCAAAAATATTGACATGTGGTGGGCTTCGATTATTTATTTTTAGGATTTTCTATTTCATTTTCCGACAAGTTAATCCAAATATATTTCATGCTACTTTCCAGATACTTCAAATAATCCCAACTACCTACACCTACTAACTACTTAGGAACTGAAATCCACTTAGAGTTTAACCCGAATGTTCCGGAGCTAAAGAACGTCAAATGCGGTAATCCGTGAAGAGTAAAGGGTTTAAGCCAAAGTATAAAAGTAACATGAAGTAGGAAGTGTGCCTATCATTACTTAAGCGTTGCTTTACAGAAGCACGCATTAATAAAAAAATTAAATTGTAAATTCATTTAGTAATAAGGCTGGAAGCGTAAAATGTACCTAACGAACGCCAACATGTTAATTCACAGCAGACTAATGACCCTTTCAAACACAAAGCGGTTTCTAATCGCCTTAGTCCATTCATACGCAACGAAGGCTTGACCTTCCTACCCATTCATCCATCGTGATGGATACCAGGATCTTGTATTGTTCTGGCTGTTAACTTTACTACAGATGCTGCATTTTATCAAGCAAATACTGCCACAGTTACTTTCATCTCTTTCATACTGTTTATGCATTAGGGAAAGCTGTCAACGCAAACATTGCGACGAACAGAGGGCCAAATCTTAAATTAAATAATCTAATTCAATGGTTTTAAAAATAGCTGAACTAAGCAATAACAATCTCATGAAATCTTACTCTCTGAAAATTGCTAGAGCACGAAATCTTAGTTCTGGCGAGAGCTTGGTCTTCTACATCTTAGACGCCGAAGTAAAACTTTTAGTGTTATTAGTTAGACTGTCCGAGAAAATACATAAACCAAATTTGGCAGACTTTAATTTTTTAGGAAACTTTTATACGCCTAGAAATTTCACTAAGTTTTATTTTCTTCGAGCAACGTAGACGAAAATTTAACGTAGATCAAAATCTTGAATCGCACAGTATCTTTAAAAATTCAGGTAGAATTTTTTGGTAAAAATTAACAATATATAAATTCCTTCATAATCAATAATATTATTTGTCAGAAAAATGTGGCTTCAAACACAATTTAGATATGCGCGAAATCTAATTTCAGGTACCTTAAGAGAGAGAGAGAGTTGCGACCATTAAATTCGGAGATCTGTTTGTAGTCAATGTCCGTGGAAGAATGAAATTAAAGTTAAGGGTAATAAACCCCTCCAGGTATATCTTGTCATTATTCGTCATGACTGAGATTAGCATCTTTTTTCATAGCACTCTCTATACCAAAACTCTGGCGCCCTTCAGTTTTCTACAATCCACAAATTCCTAAAAAAATTCTTGACAACTTGACTTTGCACGATACTAATAAGAAAGTACAGAAGTTTATCAAAGGTGGTGACCTAGACCATACTGACAAAAAAAAGAATAATAAGTGTACGCTTTTGAGTGACATAAGCTGCCTTAGACTACATTTGAATTGATATAGCATACACTAGGTATCACGTAAGAAATGGAAACACAAGTTGGAAGCAACGAGATAGTTATTACGTCAGCCGTACCAAATCGATCGTTGGCAGCGCCCGCAGTGTGTACCAATCGTTACGACCACATTCGATAAACAATTGAGATGAAGAGGGGAATAAACTTACAGGATTATCGTTCCAAATAAATTGTGAACCTAAGTTTATTCATGTAAAAATATTCTAGGGTTCCAGAAATACGTCAAAGCTTGTTCGAATACGCGTAGGCACGATACTTTCTATCGGAGCATTTTACAGCACGTCCTCATCAACCTATATACGTCCCACTGCTGGGCACAGGCCTACTCTCATAGATGAGAGTGAGTTTACAGCACTTAACTTTCTTTATCTCTTTCGGGTCTTTTAAATTAATTTCTGAATATTTTCTCTTGATTTGATACCTATTAACATTACATATCTACTTTTATTTATCTTCGTTGGAGTAACAAAATATATTTTTATCATTGGATTATAAAATTACTATTTATGAAGCTCTTTAGCAAGCGAAAATGTCACGTTGAAAACGGTTTCAAACAATGGAAGAAAGAACAAAGCTGAGCCAAGTATTGTCTTAGAACTGAAGGAAAATAAGAGACGTGAGCGTGAGCGTATAAATTAATTATTTGGTTGAACGATTTATAAAGTCTTCTACAGTATTATAAGTAATACAATTTTTTTTATTGTTAGAAATAAAGTTATCAACATTTAACAACAACAACACAACACAACAACAAGTTATCTACTTCGATATCAAATGCAAGACAGTCGAGCGCAGACAAGTCGTGCTTATTGTATATGTACTCGTAAATATAAAACCCCTTATAAATATCAGTCACCATACGATATACGAGTAAATGAAGTTATAAAAGATTTAATGTTATCATTATTGTATTTTTACATATTTTGCTGATGAAATGTGCCGGAAAATCCAGCAAAAATTATGTCATGCGTATGTCACTCTTCGCTATACAAAAAATATTTAACTTTTCTGTTGTAATACAAGTATGAACGGGTACCTAAATCATCAACAAAATCTTCGCATTAGCAACATTGGTATTGGTATGAATGATAATAAATAATAATATTACCGAATTCGATCCGATAACATGTTTCAAGCGATCAATAAAGTCTAAACATTTTCTAGATCGGTCCAGGCCAGCCCAAATCTGTAATGGTGTCAATGTCAAGAACGCGCTTTCACTAACGGACATTTTCACGCCGGTCTAGATATTCTATTTAGTCTATTTTTAATAGACTAACTAATGCAAAGTTAATATTGCAACTACATTCGCAAATGAGTATTAAGTACTTTATTATGCACATAACGAGCATGAATCTTAAAATAAAGAGCAGTTAGTATCGATGTGAACATACTTTCTTAATCTTAATAATTTTCACTAGGCGTGGATTACAATTTATTTTGACAATGACCTAAATTAAGGGAAGCCGGAACAGTTTGGACTTAGGCATCGTTTAACTGTAGACCTTTATGATGACGCACATGAGCCAGACACGAAAATCGGTAGGTACCTACCTACCGACAATATACATGCATGTTCATGTATTTTATGTATGATATTCGATAAACATAATAAAAACCGTACCATTCTCATGCGTCAAACAATAAACTTGAGAAACTATATCGTTCAAATAAAAAAGAAAGGAACAATTCAAATGCTGTTGACTGTGACGTCAGTCTTTTATAATTTTTTTTGTAATTTATTAATTGATGACTCGCCAAAACCCAAACTACTCTTTTTCTTAATTTTTAAGTTTTACACTACAGAATATTGTAGTTAAATACATATGTGTAAGAATTTTAGGATAGATAAATTGTCATTTTTATAAATCCATCAAAGACATACCCTTCTTATCGCCTCACTGTAGTCAAGCGAAAACCGGGACATTTCTCCAATATCACTTTATATTGATTTGTATTTTACCTCGCAATCAAATTCCAAACCCATCAGAACCGTCACAGATACAGAAACAGAACCGAACGCTTTCAAAATGATTCAGTAACTATCACTCGCTCGATTGCGAACGCTGATTGAAAAAACGCCCATATTCTAAAATGCACCCGCTAACGGCCACCAAGATAATATTACCGTTAACTCTTCACCAATTTCTAAAAACTTACTAGAGAAGTTTATTTTATCGGTGGTAGAGTTAACATGGGTAAACTAATGACGCCAACTTAAATAAGGAATCAACAAACAAGAGTATCTATGGAGGATGGTTAAGATAAAGAGTTTGTCAACGGCAAAGTTTAATTGGTTCTTGATCCTGAAGGAAGTATATTTTTGTCGCGACTCCTTGACGCAGTGTGAGTTAAAATTAAATGTTTTGATGCACTACAACAGAACGGCTTTGGATTATTTCCGTATGAGCCATTAACGTATGAGTGGGTTTGGTATTTAATTTCGTTTACAGGAAGCTGACAAAGTTGCTTAGAAGATTTGATATGTGGGATTTTATTCAAATTGATGACAGCTTCTAGGAATGTATACATTTATAAAGTGAATAAACTCTCTTACACCTTCAATACGTTTGTAACAGATCGTTATTGGCGATCTTGACCGCATTTGTACGTAGTAATTAGTGTCAATGAGAACAAACACATATATTACCTATGTGAATAGCTACATTTCGGCTTCGCGTACCTGACAAAAGTAATAATTCAGAAGATCTACAAAAGGAAAGCGGTTCTTAAAACTGTTAAAATTTTAAGATATTGGTAGATTAAGAGAGATTATTTGCAAAGACTGTACTGACAGTGCCGTCTACTTTGTGCCCTAAACATAGGAATTCTATTTGTCCTGTTCTGATCCGTCAATTAGTATCAACACTTCAAGGTAAGAGGTATTTGGTTTTAACATAATTATCGGAATATTAGTGCCAATATTAGTTACGAATAAGCGATAAAGCATTATCACTGCGCAGGTCTTTTGTCATACGGATCGCACATGCTCGTGTGTACTCTGGTAGTCAATATAGTACCTACTAGAGCTCTAGGCCCTCTCGAGTCGAGCCATAATTGACAATAAACACGTTACGTAACGTTGACCCGGTCACCTGACGAACATGTGATAAATACTTCAGTATGTACGAGATAAATGATATTTTGATGTCTGGGGATGATAGCGTTGATACCACCATGACAATTGCTGTCCTAAATAGGCTTATCCATATAGGGTATAATTTAACATGTCGTGTTTTCAACAGCTGCCTAATATACAATACGAATGTTTTTTCTTTCATGAAGGTACGATTTATTTCTGTACTTTTTCAAATGAATTTTCAACACAAAACTTTTTCTGAAAAGTAAAGTAGCTACGAAGGAATTAAATTACTCGCGTTCGAGTCAAAGATAAGTAAAATACATGCAATACACAAACCTACATACCGATACAAACTATAAATATTATAATACTGCATAACTTGAACACGATTGGCTCGATGCAATCTTTGCGAGAATGCAAGACAATCCATAGCAAGAATGCAAACCATGCGCTACCATAAAGCGCGTAAGATAAATCTAAATGGCTAAACAAGTGAGAACTGAGATGACATCATCAGAGCAAGGCCGTGACGTCACGAGGCAAAACAAGCGTGCAGTTACCTTGTGCTGGCACTTACTCGTCGCAGTGTTTTACAAAAAAAAGATATTTGCGAGAATTTCTTTAAGATGGTCATCTTAAAGAAATTTCGCAAATATCTTTTTTTGTACACAAAGTCGTGTTTAAAAGCTAAATGTTGCAATGTGGCTATTAAAGTACAAGGTACAAGACCACGTTACACAGTACCCTAATATTCTTCGACTTGGAATTGAAACGATGATTAATTCATAACGTTTCCATCGATAACCTTCGACTCCCCCGGACTACGTGAGACTTTGATGCATCAGGTGACAATTCCAATTAGATATAATATTGGAGATAAGATAGAATGTCCTTATTTGACATTAACTTTTCTATTCAATGACAATTTAAATATTACAGATTGAATTATACTATTCACAGTAACAAAACAAGAGGAAACAGTCATGTACCTACAAAGGGTGCTGTTATTACCTTCGGGACAAGATTCCTTCATGCAGAAGTTAAAACAATGCATATTTTTCCAAGAAACTCCATGTTTAAAATTAGAATTGCATATTCATGACTCCGCTTAGCGATGTACGTAATCAGACGTGTTAATTGGTTCCGCAAGCAAATGCATCACCTTGGGTGGAATTTCTTCGGTGCCTGAATAGTTAGGTAACGGCCTATTTTTTACTTTATCTATAAACATTATAGTCGTCTCTAGACACAGTTTAATTCGTTACTATGTTATATTATTTAAGAACCCAGACTATGTGATCCTTAAGCATCTCGAGTGTATTGTCACGTATTTCAATGGTTGCTTCTACTCTCCTTCCGCGACACACTCTACTCTCAAGTGACCCAACTCTTGTGCTTCTTCCGACTCCCGAGTCACAATACCAATAGTACCACCGAAGACACAGTTAATTGTACATTATTTGTAAACAGATGTAAACTTTATTAACGTGTTAAAGTCCTTGGGTGGTCAATTAACAGTGACTTCATCTGTACCATTCCATATTCCTTCAACATTCCTCTTACCTGTACTCTCCTGTCATCGTCCCTTGCTCGCTGCTCGGCCTGCCTTTTTCGTCGCTCGTCATCCCTCTTCTCCCTCTGTGCTTGTGCGGCTGCTGCGTGCGCTCGCAGCTCGTCTAGCCGTTTTCTTTGTTCCGCTTCGCGTCTTTCGCGCGCTAATCTTGCTCTGTCTAGGGCTTCTGCAGACGCTGGAAACGGAAGGAGAGATTGATGATACGTCTAACGCGCCCCATTCGCGGGAGAGCTACGACCTTATGGATATAACGCGAATGGCTTTAACTGAATGTCTTAATGACAGATTCTATTGAGGGACTTTGCGAGTAAATACCCAAAATGTACCATGCAGTGGCTCGTAATACGCACTATTGACCATTAGTAGTAGTAGTAGTATACGGTTCGGAATTCATGTTTCAAAACGGGAAAATCTAGTTCCAATACGTTAGACTGAGATAGTGTAACGTATCGTGTCTAACGTATAGCTGCGTCCTTACTTGCGTAAGTATAACTTAAAGGTCCGGCCTTAGATCTGTGGGGCACAGCAGTGCCCCCGCCAAGTCAAGCAAAACAAAGGCCATAACGGCCGTACTATTCTTTTCTCGAAGCCATTCAGGCCATTTTCACCATCCTGTAATGTTGTGCTGGGAAAAGTTAGAACCCTGATAACTTTTTACAATATGTATGTATGCATATCAGTATTGGATTGGTCTGGTTGGAAATGATTTCAACAAATTAACATCGACTTAATGAGTAATGTTCAGTCAGTATCAGGGCTATCAGAGGTGTGATTCCGTAACCTTAGCAATTATGAGATAGGTATCTTGAGGTGCACATATATGTTACCGTGTTATTATACAAGACTAACTGAACTTTATCATTAGATTTGATAAATGTACCTAGTTGTAGTAGTTTTAAAAGATAACGCCTAATTAATTATTTATAAACATTGTGTGAGCATTCTTACAAATAATGCGCTACAAGTTCACAAAATGTATGGTCAGCATACTAAACTGGCCGGTTACAGATTTACCTCATGTTATTTACGTGACTTGAGAGCAACTAACGTGCATCATAACGACCCTTTCTCCCGCAGAAGACGCAAGATTCGGTTCGGTCTAATTCCAATGATTATTGGCTATAAAGCTCACTTTATAGGCGCCGGCTTGCGTGTGCGCAGCCAGCGAAAGTGATAATGGGCTACGGTTCTTATTGCTGTTCTGTATGTTTGGAGCCTAAAATCCCTGTTACATGAATGTGGTATTACAGAAATCAAATTAATCAATCAGGCTCCTGCTTTATGCTAGATAAAGTTTTTACAGATTCAAAGCTGTAGTTTACCCCCTACCCTAATGCAGGCAAGTCAAACTTGGGGCCAACGGCAGGCGTCTTATTGGACTCTAGTTGGGGCATCCCGTAACCAAGCAACCAACTGTGTCTTGGAAGTTTATTATGCCTGAAGCTAACCATGCCAATATAGTACATTACACAACTAGGGTGGTAAAACAAAGGCCGAGATCGCAGATGTTTGCGGCCCGAGCTGCAAGCGAGGGACGTAAATATGCGATCGAGGTCTTTCTTTGTTACCTCCCGTGTTGTGTACATTATTTTATGTGGACACTTGGCCAGAAAGCGCCAGGCCAGGTGTGGCATAAATATATTTTTAACTAAATAAATAACAACGCGTAGTCCAACTATTTATTGCATGAACTTCAACTATATAACAGGAAAGGTTGAGAACCAATAAATAGTTAAAAGCATAAAAGGATAAATATACTCACTTCTGATACAGTGTTAACAGAAAATAACCTAACTCAAACCATAAACACGTTATTAAAATTAATAAAATCAAAAACAGGGCTAATTAATGAGGTAAAAATTCTGCCACAAAACTGCCGGAAATCGAATTTATGTATAACCCTTAACATGCAATACTACCTCCTACTCGGAATATGGTAACCCACGAAAGATCAGATCTAGCTTCACGTTTCAATCCAAAACAAACCTTACTAGACGCATGGCAAGCATTAATTTAATGAAACTTCAATGCCACTTAAGACGTTTTAAGAGTCACCGTTTTAACAGTTGACAATTCGCCCTAAATTAACAATGATTTTACTCATATTCGTATTTACCGATCAAATTGTTGTGCAATATGAACCATATTGCAATAAAGTGCAAGGCTGGTTTTACAATAATTATATAGAGTGACTTATGACATTTAAATTAAGGAAATACCTTAAACCCTCAAAGCTTTGACCTAATTAATGCGAGGCACGCACACACATGTATTGACACACATACTATAATCAATGAGTGAATGGAATGTCACAACTCATTGAGCATAGAGATCAATAGGTTTATTGATTATCTTTGTAAATAGTGATGTAAGGGGCCGGGAATTTCGATTTCTTTTATTCATGTCAAATTATAAATAGCGTCAAATAAAAGGGAGCGAAATAACGTTTGCCTTTAACGTGGCCATCGTTTTGAACAAATACGAGAAACGCAAACGCGTCCCATTCTCTGGCTTGTTACGTTGAGAACTTATCCTAAACATCGGTTTAAGGCTTTGAACCTTGTAGATTTATACATGAAAGGATAATTTTACCACGGTCCGCAACAAACACCTCAATAATAATGTGACGTCAGTCGGTTCCCCCGAGTTAACGTTCATTTGTTTTCCTTTCATGTTCACTTGTGTTTTATTTTGGTGTAGAGAAGTAACACTAAGTGACAGATGTAGAAAGAATCACACACTAAGTTAGGGCTCTTATATATAAACACGATACGACGTCGTGTCGTGGAAAATTATATTTTAATATTTAATCTTTCTACAGTGACAAAGTTGTTTATTGATTGATTGTTTATGTGTGAGAGCCCTGAACTTTTGTCTGAACTACCAATACGGGAATCAGAAACAACATCGAAATGTTTATTGCGTTAGTAACTTCCGTTAAACTTAAACGGTTACGAGTAAATACCAATATAGTCATACAAGTGTTTTTGAAAACTAAGCCACATATCGATACCTTTAGACTCAAAGGGCGTAAACGCCACAGGTTTTAATGGCGTTTACGCCCTTTGAGTCTAAAGGTATCGATATACACATCACTATAAATAGTTCACTTTTAAGTAATACAAGGAGTAACAATCATAAGCCACAATTCTAGTCTATAAATGATGTTATGCTATTAAGTTATTAAGTAAATAAGTGGAGTGTCACTATGCGGCCGTTACCGTTGTCTACATGATTACCCCGACCATGTACGGTTGTAGATCTATGTTCATAGTATATTACAGTACAGTCAGCATCAAATAGTCACCGCCGGCGAGTAAGCGAGTAAAGTTGGGCAGCATTATTTGTGTGCGTGTGGATTGAGTGAGCACCCTTCTGAAATAAAAAAAAACATCCTGTTCATTTAGTAAAAGTTCTAAAACAATTGTAAAACTAAATCTCTGTATTTGTAAAAAGATAAATCAAAAGATATAACCTTTAACGTGTGCTCACTCAGTTCTCACAAACTACCAACGAAATCAGGGAATGTATTCATTTAACATATAATATTTATATACGATTTTTTAGTAAAACCTGTGCTAACTTACCTTTATCATTTGTAGATCACCTAGTAACGTATTTAAGATTTTACAAATAATTTCTTATGCTCACTCAATCCGCACACTTTCGAAAACCCGATTTCTGATGAAAAAACTGAAGATTTAAACTGCTATATATGTGTATAGTTTAGTAAAACTAATCTGGGAATTTGTAAAATACAAAACGAACCACTAACGTGGCAGGTTTTTGGATAATAAATATTTGTGAATGCTCACTCAGTCCACACGTTTCAAGTAAGTTAAAAATGTAAATATCTCAATATTTGTAGTATTACATAAACTATAAATTACTTCAACTTTTAGTAAAATTTTTTACTAAATATCCACCATCTAATATTTTATTTTTGTTGTCTGTTTTTAAAGATATTCAATTGCAATTTTTCTAATGTAAGTGGATCGATTAGGTTGACCACACTTTATTATATTATGGTCATATCCATGAATTAAGTTTTAAAGTAAACAATTGTTTTGATTAGGTTAGTACATACTTATTACAATTAAGAGTTACCTGATCCGTAATTATTACCTTTCATTTACTGTAAAAGATTTAATCCGAGATCAAAAAATTAAATTAAAACATCTTTCAATGTCAAAGTGACGTACCAGGGGTAGTAACCTTTTTGATCTCATATATTTTTTAAATGAACTGTATTTTGGATATGACCATAATATAATGAAGTGTGGTCAATCTAATCGATCTACTTACATTATAAAAATTGCAATTGAATATCTTTAAAAACAGACAACGAATATAAAATATTAGATGGTGGATATTTAGTAAAAAATTTTACTAAAAGTTGAAGTAATTTATAGTTTATGTAATACTACAAATATTGAGATATTTACATTTTTAACTTACTTGAAACGTGTGGACTGAGTGAGCATTCACATACATTTATTATCCAAAAACCTGCCACGTTAGTGGTTCGTTTTGTATTTTACAAATTCCCAGATTAGTTTTACTAAACTATACACATATATAGCAGTTTAAATCTTCAGTTTTTTCATCAGAAATCGGGTTTTCGAAAGTGTGCGGATTGAGTGAGCATAATAAATTATTTGTAAAATCTTAAATACGTTACTAGGTGATCTACGATTTATAAAGGTAAGTTAGCATAGGTTTTACTAAAGATTCGTATATAAATATTATATGTTAAATGAACACATTCCCTGATTTCGTTGGTAGTTTGTGAGAACTGAGTGAGCACACGTTAAAGGTTATATCTTTTGATTTATCTTTTTACAAATACAGAGATTTAGTTTTACAATTGTTTTAGAACTTTTACTAAATGAACAGGATGTTTTTTTTTATTTCAGAAGGGTGCTCACTCAATCCACACGCACACGCATTATTTTGCCGATCTGGAAAGGTCGATCGATCACACTGTGCCTGGTCAGCCCGCAATTAACTGTTACTCGCCCAACTTTACCAGTGCCTATAAGTAATAAAGATGTGTTGCGGTATATTTTGCACTTTGTATGTGACAGTTTATTTGATGCTGACTGTACAATGGCGTGGCATGAATGAAGAGTGGGAAGGTTTAAGTGCTTGATTCACAGCCGGTGGAAATCGATTTCTATAGACACCACGCCACTGTATGAAGCTTTATGTGTATGTTGGGAAACAAGTCACAAAATGGCTTAGGTACTAAACCAGTCTTATTATATTACCCATGTCTTTTTTTACAGTCTATATTGACTAGAATTAAATAATAACTGGCCAAGAGCATGTCGGACCATGCTCAGTGTAGGGTTCCATAGCCGTAACTATAAGGTAAAAAATACGATGTAAAAAAAGTACAACAACAAAAGAGCGTATCTTCATAGCAATTACGTCCTTTTGTTGAGAAGCGCAGTTTATCGGCAATAACTCAAAAACGGTTAATCCGATCTTGTTGAAAATAATTTTCCTTGAAAGTATTAATTGAGCGTTATCTTTGTAATTTTTTTTATATTTTTCGGACACACGGTTTAGAAGATAGAGGGGGGGGGACACAATTTTCACAACTTTCGGACCGATTATTTCCAAAGGTATTCACTTAATCAAAAACATTATTTAAGAACCTTAAAATGTTTTCAAAAGAGCTGTCGAACTATGTACCACACGTTGACATTATGTGAAAAAAAATTTTTTTAGCTTCTGTTACATGTATGGAGTGCCCCCCCTAGATTTTTTTATTTTTATTATTTAACTACCAAACTTAGTTGGGGCATCTACAAGACATCTATATTCCAAATTTCGTCAGTATAGGTCTTGTAGTTTTTGAGTAAAATGCCTGTGACATACGGACGGACGGACGGACGGACGGACGGACGGACATGACAAAACTATAAGGGTTCCTTTTTAGCCATTTTGGCTACGGAACCCTAAAAAGCACAGACCTAAATTAAATTTTTTTTAGATAAGTAATTCAAACTTAAACAGAACGCCTGATAATCCCAGTTGATTCAGTCCTAAAATAAATGGACTGAAAGCACTTAAGGAAAATCTATTCTTTAAAAAGAAAGATAAATTTATTGTGGCACAATGGTGAAGGAAATGACGAGAAAGCACTCCAGTTTTGTGAAGTTTGTCTCCTTCAGTAATCTTATCTTTAAGGCTTCGCTAACTCCAGTCCACTTAAAATGTTTCCAAGTAAACTGTATTCTTAGCCTAGTTTCAGTAGTTCGGTGATTTTCGTCCGGTTCAAACAAATATATATGAAGCGGACTAAAATCACTGAACTAATGAAAATAGGCCATATTCTTTATGCCACATCTGGCCATAAAGTGGCTTTTTCGCTGCGCGTACGGAAAAAGCCGCTTTCTGGCAAAGTGTAGACATAAAATGATGTACACAACACGGGAGGTAGTAAAAAAAGCCCTCGATAGCATATTTACGTCCCTCGCTTGCAGCTCGGGCCGCAAACTTCTGCGATCTCGGCCTTTCTTTGTATTACCACCCTAGTTGTGTAATGTACTATTAAAATATCGAAATGACTACAAAATATTATGACTTTATGTTGTAGGTACAGTCACGATCTTAATTTGTGACGAATTTCCCAGAAATGTTCTTTGAACACTCATAATCATAATTCATAATGCAATAATGTCGCTTAGTACCTAACCTGTAAACAATTCACAGTTGACACTTAAGGCACTGGGCCCACCGCCAGCGAGTAAAATTGGGCGAGTAGCATTACATTGCGGATCTGGGAAGGTTGATTGATCACACTGTGCCCGGTCAGCCCGAACTGTTGCTCGCCCAACTTTACTCGCTTACTCACCGGCGGTGGGACCAGTGCCTAAGATACATCATAATAAGTTTTGCTGTATGAGATTCGACCTTAGGCGAGTCACATATTAAAGTTCGTGACTGTACTTGACGCAGTGTTGAAAATGTTAAATTGAGTTGTGTGGTTAATACCGATGTCGATTACAGTTAAGATTAGGGATGTAACGAAACATAGTTTTGCCGATACGATACGATACCGATATGTTGTAGTAAATAAGCGGCGATACCGATACCGATATCTCAGTTAAATAATGAAGTATGAACTTCAGATATTTGTATGTCCTTATTATACCTAAAACTTGGCTTATTTAACAGAGAGTCAACATTGAAAGTGTAAAGTAAAAATAAATAAATTGTCAACTCAAAATTAAATTTCAATTTTCAATTTTTTTTTATTAAGAACCAAAGGTTTAATTAACATAGTAGTAATTATCATTGCACAAGGTAATAGGCCAAGGCGTTTATTAGGGAAGTGGGTCGCCGTCTGAGGGATAGAGGTGGTGATCCACGCTCTGGATCGTATCTGGTGCAGCAAATTTCGTTGGCGATACAGCGTGGCAACGCTGCCAGCGTCATGGGCACTTTTGAGCCAGCTACGATTCGGGGCGATCCTTTTTAACGTAAGCTAAAGTGACGAAGCCTGTTGCGGATTACTTTTGTTGGTGGTAAATGTGACGAAGCCTGTTGCCGATTTGAATTTGTACCCACCTGACGAAGCCTGCGTTGCGGATTTAATCTTGTGTGGTGATCTTTTATTTTTTCAATTTTTTATGTGTTGATTAAATGATGTTTACCATTTAACTATTATCCACACACATTCTGATTTCTTCAGATTATTCAGATTCGGATTCAGACTGTGTAAGGCCAGGCTCCGGAATTCAGACTCTGAATTCAGATTCGGATTCAGACTGTGTAAGGCCGGCCTAAGGAAATCTGAGCTATGTGGTTTAACCATAAAGATTACAAAATATAGACCAATACATAAATTAAGTCAGTAATTGAAATTACTTTTTGTAGATTTTTTTCATCCAGCAATAGTACATTACTGCAGAGGCCGGGAAGTGAGGGTTTGGCGGCCGAGTACATATAGCTGGCCGAGCGAAGCGAGGCCAGATAGTTACGAGGCTGGCAACCCCATTTCCCGCTGAGGTATGTATAGTGCTTTTCTCAAATATGCAATGAAATAAATAAACTTACTATAATAACCTTACTTAATATTTTATAACACAAACAACACAAACTTTCTGTCAGAAGGTGACATATTATATTATATTCATAGACAATGCAAAAGCTGTTTCAGAATCAGTTCACATTTTTACCGCGAAGATTTAGATGAAATATTTTAAATGTGTATTCGTGTAGGTAAATTGCAATTTAAAATTGTTTATAATGTGTTATTTGTTATGTTCATGTCAATTTGAAATAAATAAAACTGCAAAATATAGCAAACATCGCTTTTTGTTTTTTTAATGGCTGAATGCCGTGATGCTGTGGCCCAAATAAATGTGGAATGGAAATTAAAAAAAATACATTGCCGGCCATAAGTATGAAATTCCATTACGTGCCAAGTGTCAAGCCGCACCGGAAACGAGGTGCTTTGCGGCCTATTTTTAGGCACGTAATGTCAACATTTCAAGCCATGTTTGAAAAAATTCTTTTCGCGCTCTTCAAATATCGGTTGTATATAATCGGCGATACCAATATATCGGTATCGTTACATCCCTAGTTAAGATACAGTAAGCAATAATGCTGTTTTCAAATAAAATTGTCAATGAAAACGTTCTACACGCTCGACTTCTTCATAACACGATATTACCAATATTACTGTCAATTCAGCTATCTAATCAGTGACACCTAACTTGTCGTGGCGCGAACACTTACTAACAAAACCGCTTACGCACCAATTCTGACAGTCAGCGTCAATTAGGTGATCATTTGGGCACGTTGTTTTATAACTACTTCACGCAGTCAAGCAAGCTGTTAAAGTATAGTCAACATTAGCGCAAGATTTGACCCGACCCAGGACTATAACCACGATTCCGTTGCGCGGCTATTATTATTGAATATCACCACCCATGGGTGGTAATAAAGAGTACGCGTTATGCGATAGAGACGGTCGGATGCGGGTCAGCTCCGTCCGGTCGTCGGACGCAAACGACCGTTTTGTTAGGGAGAGAGGCTTTTGTTCGTAGTACTAATAGTTATTTGTGCCCGAACAAACACATCTACATGCTCACGGATTTTAATTGTTGAGCCATCTAGGGTTCACCTTACAATAGTCGTTTCATAGATTGTGTATTACACGTCAAAATTAGACTGAACCCTATACGGCGCCATATATATCTCAACACTTCTTTATTATATTACTATAGGCACAAAAACGTGTGACGATATTTATGGCGCTTTGAATGTTACAGACTATTTGATGCTAACTGTACATAAATACATACCAGTGGCGTGGCGTAAAAGATATCCTTGGGCAAGCCAATGAAAATGAAAAGGACCATCGGCTTTTTATGTCCACTGCAAAGGTTTATGAGATCGTAATCTCATCGACGTTTTTATCGCACATAGGTATGACCTCTTGTGTTACACGAGCGTTTATAGCTACTCTTTTCTCTAACTAGGTCTAGCTAACCTTGAAGCTACCCAATAAAAATAAACATGTTGAATGGCAGATCAATTGCCTTTTCAAACCTCGTATAATCAAACCACAAACACCACAAAATAAACCTTATGCCAGTTGATGTAAGGTTTTCATTCAAAAACAAACTGGACGGTTCAAGCTTGAGGAACTTTGCAGTCGAAAGGAGACCATCAGTATGCTTAATCATGCGGAGATAATAAGAACAGCTGTTTTTGATTCTTTACGTTGATAGACTGTATCATAAATGGTGATTTATTATATCACAAACCGTGTGCCCGTTGCGGGTGCGATACTAACTCCCATCTCCTAATTATTCTCTTTACCGTTAAAGAAAATTTTAATAGTACACTGTAATGTAAACTAGGGTGGTAAAACAAAGACAGGCCGAGATCGCACATGTTTGCGGCCCGAGCTGAAAGCGAGGGACGTACATATGCGAACGAGTACTTTCTTTATTACCTCCCGTGTTGTGTACATTATTTTATGTCTACACTTGGCCAGAAAGCGGCTTTTTGCGTACGCGCAGAGTGCGGAAAGTCACTTTATGGTGTGGCATAAAATAAATAGCTTTTTCAATTTACCTATATACGTCATATAAGGAAAATGTGCAAAATTTCCTGGTTCTAGACCCATCAGTTTAAGCTTAAATAGTTTTTTTTATGAAGTTTGTTTAATTTTAGATGAGTAAAATTGTGCGTTATCCCACATTCGATTCGAAACCGAAAAATATGAGTTGTGTTAACTTTAAAACATAATATGGTATGAAATATCTGATATTCTAGTGAAATGAAAAAACCTGGACAAACAATGGCCGTTAAAATTCTAGTGTTAACTGAAACCACATTGAGCAGTAATTTCTCTACAAAAGGTAAATCGCGCGCTTGAAACGGTGCGCGCCGTATACGAACGCACTACAAGCAAAGAAATAAGAATGCGTAAGAATGCTCCAGTATGGATCGCACTCACACGACGTGCTATCGCGCGTCTGTGTGAATACGTGTCCCGCGCTCCTAAACGGCCGAAGTTGGACTACTTGTTCATCTTTATACTTTGCTGAAACGTGGTAGCGTTTATTATAGTCTAAAATAACCCTCCTTTTTGCTTCGCGTAGTCGGGTAATGAATGGGAGGTGTGGGGAGAGTAACTATCTAATATAAATTCATATCTTCGGCGGAGGGAGGTTTAAGATATTCATAGAGGTGTGATCCCGGCATGTCATTGAAACCGTGTGAGCCCGCTTTATAACTTGGTTAATGAAATGGACGTGAGTTAATCTGTCGTCGTATAAACTAACATTATGCATGCATGTCTAAAATCCTACGTGGGAATGTCGTGAGATTGTTAATGGTTTAATCTACTTATAGAAAATCTTAAGTCACTGGCAGACAACGCACAGCGTAAACCAATGAGGCTAAAAACACGAAATATTCCACAGTACATACATCCATGAAAAACAAAATTGTGAGCACTTAGATTGAGAACATGCTTTATGACTGCAAATTAAATAAGTTGATTTCTGTTTTTTAAGGTTTCGTACCTTAAAAGGAAAAACGGAACCCTTATAGGATCACTTTGCTGTCCGTCTGTCTGTCCGTTCGTCCGACTGTTTGTCTGTCTATCTGTCTGTCAAGACCCTTTATCTCGGGGACGCGTGGAGGTATCGAGTTAAAAATAAAACCATATACTAAGGTCTACAGTCCCTTGAAGCTGTGAAAAAAAAACTAACTTCTATGATAACGTAAAAATAAAGGTGTGTCCGTTTATGCCGCAAAAAACGTATATTTCGACACTCAACACGATCAAAAATTAGACCTAGAACTATGAAATTTGGCAAGTATTTAATAATGTCTTATACTACAAGTAAAGGGAAAAGTCTGAAAACTGTACATAAATAAAGAGGGTTTCACTTTAACGACATTATTTTTGTTGAAACGCCTTTTATTACATAACTTCATACAAATTTGTCTCTGCAAAACAACATGAGAAGCCTTAAAAAGTCCACCTAAGTTTGTATGCAGAACCAAAGTACCTATGACGAACAAGTAGTCCAAATACGGTCGTTCAGGAGCGCGCAACACGCATTCACACAGACGCGCCAGCACGTCTGTGTGAGTGCGATCCATACTGGAGCATTCTTACTTCTTTGCTTGTAGAGCGCACACATTAAAACGCGCGACGTACCTTTTGCAGGAAGAAAAATGTTTGCTATTGTACTGTGGCAGATCCGAGCGACTCGAATCACCGGAAAAATAATTAAGTATAAAGTGATTTAAATGTGCGGTGACAGTTCGCAAGGGCATGCGGTTGGTTTTAAGATTTAGTTGCTTGTACATCATTTTGGTTCAATCGTAGAGCCGTTAGTTTACGAGTGTATTTTAGTGACACACTTGCGAGATTGCATTCTTGTGAAATGCACCTTCCGTTCTATACAATGAGCGGTAAATTTAAAGATCTGTATTTTCCAAGAGCACAGCAGACCATGAGACGCGATGGGATCTTCTATTTATGATTATAAATTCGGGTGAATAACCACCTTACATTAAAAAATAATAATTAGAATATGTCTCACGCTACCATTTTGATACATATAGTAGGCGAACGGTCATGGCAGTCATGATATATATGATAATGTTACTAATACTATTGTTAAGGTGTTTGTGCGTAGGTGGTATAATGGTCAATGAATCAGCTTAGGAGCAGTCTGATGCTGAGATCACTATCTCAAGTGATTCTATCATAGGTTTGTACGGAAAATTATAACAAGTCATTATAACGATCAGACAGTATTAGATGAGAAACCAAAATGTAATGCTTTCTTTACAAGAAGATACTTCTTTTTACTTTGGGGCCATTATTATTATAAATAATAATATTGGGGCCATTCATTTATTACGTAAGACGGTTTTAGGGGGGGACCCCCCGGTCAACCATGTCTTATTTTTTCTTACAGGGGGGTGGGAGGGGGTTTTGATCGATCTTACGTAAGATCATAAAAATGCGCAAAATAATCTTACGTAAGATCGATCAAAACCCCCTCCCACCCCCCTGTAAGAAAAAATAAGCCATGGTTGACCGGGGGGTCCCCCCCTAAAACCGTCTTACGTAATAAATGAATGGCCCCTTTTCTCGCCGCTGCTCTTACTAAAATTTACTCTGAACTAAGATATAACTTTTTAAATCAAAATAGGAGGTTGTAAACGTAAGTAATCGACAAGCTACGTGTCAGATGCTAAGTGCTTCTTAAAAGCGACATATGCTTAGCAGAAGGACTGCAAGACACTAAGTGCCTAAGTAGTTGGTATTGCTCTTAAAGTTACACTTTTGTTTGAGTAATTTAAAGCGGTTGGAGAGTTTGAGCAAATGATTTCACTTCATCGTGTAATGTGTTCACAATTACGACGTACCTACTGCTTGTGTACTTTGTTCAATATTTTCAGTAACCAATATCGGAATGCTTTATTATTATTGATTGGCATTCGCACTTAACCCCGTGTAGCCTATAACACCCATATTTATCCCAATTTGTGAATCATATGGACAGCAAGTTTCAAATATCTGGTTTCTTATCTCCTCGATCTGTAGTTGAACATAGATCCGTTTACGACATCTAGCCCGATAGCGCAATCTACTGATAAGCGAGATGGAGGAATGTGGAGTGCGTTATCGATCAGGTCAATACACACATTACATAGGTACCTCAACACTATAACCTACCTACATTCAGTGAAATAAGTGAATGTCATGTTTATTTACGCAGTGTTTAATACATTAACACATTCAGTGCCAAGAACCCGGCTATCAGGTTAATTTTGTATGAAAAGTTGGGTTTGGAGCTTGTCACTGAATGTTTTAATATTCAAAAGATGCCGAGATAAGATGAGAGATTCTGATTTCTGTATACGACGGTGCAGTGCGGTTAGAATGGAGAACATCAATACAATGTTCCACTGCTGGGTACCGGTTTCCTGTTATTGTGGAAAGGCCATGGTCCATCAATACATTCTTACGCCGGACCATCGCCGCTTGGGACCATATTATCATTACTAGTGTTTTTATCGGTACATCGGTGTATGATTTTCAATCAGTTAATCCCAAATTTGCCAGGTCAGATTATTTGACCTTAGAGCCTTCAAAAGAGAGATGATAAAATCAAGCTGATTCCGGCAACGAACCTTTAATGAGTCCCTCTGCTGTAAACTGTAAAGTCGTGTCCATCATAAGATCATACATTTCTCACAACCGCTCAAGACACAAATTACGGTGTTGAATTAATAATAATAAATAATAAATAAATATTAGTAGACAGTCTTACACAAATCGAACTAGCCCCATAGTAAGCTTAATAAGGCTTGTGTTATGGATACTAGACGACGATATATTTAATAGATACAAATACTTAAATACATAAAATCCATGACGATGGAACAAATATTCGTGCTCATCACACAAATAAATGCCCTTACCGGGATTCGAACCCAGGACCTCTTGCTTCGTAGGCAGGGTCACTACCAACTAAGCTCAAGCGGTCGTCAACTGCAAAATTGCAATTGCAAAAGTAGCAAAGAAAAACAAATTAACAAGCAAGTCATTCACCTCGTCTACTGCTATGATCAAAAGCAAACGAATCGAGTTTTCTGACCCGAAAATATATACAGTCTACCATAGGCGACCAACATAATGGTATGTCTTGCGCAGAGATGGGCATTATTCGAATAAATTTTTATTTAAATGATCATTCGAAAAATCATTCACGATATTTTTATTCGCGGATGATTTATTCGTAACTAAATCATCCGCGAATAAATTATTCGCGAATAAATCATCCGCGAATAAATCATTCGACAACTTTTTAAATGACGGATGATTTATTCGTTATTTTATTCGAATAAATCCAAGAAAAATATTAAAATACAACACGAATAATGTTTAAAATGACTTGTTTTTATTATATATTGGTTCTAACACATAATGTGTTCCTAAAAGTATAGGCCCCCCAGTCGATCCGTCATGATCATCATCATCATCATCATCATCATCATCATCATCATCACCATCTAGACTCGAGTCTCTTGGAACACAAACTTTTATCCAAACCGCTAAAATTTGCAATTTAACATTACACATTTATCTTAGTCAAACCAGTAAAAAAATTGAAGTATGTTTTATATAAAGCAAAAATTTTAGTCAGTTTCGTTAGTACCTACAAACAACACTCTTGCTGTTTTGTTTAGCTACCATTTTTTCGAGAAAAGTTAATAAGGTGTTCCAATAAATAATTATTCGCGGCAATTTATTCGCGAATAAATCATCCGGGAATAAATTATTCCCCGAATAATTTATTCGAATACGAATAATCATCCGCCAAATTTATTCGTCATCCGCGAATAATTTGGTTATTCTTATTCGTTATTCGTCATTCGAATAAATTTTGCCCATCTCTGGTCTTGCGTAAGTATAGGTAGATATGCAACATACAGAATATTATGTTAATTATTAAACAAATACCAAAATCCAAACACGTAGGTTTGACATAAGGTTACATCCGAAATACCAAAACACCCACAAGATTTCGCAACTTTAACACCTGAGCGGAGAGTGCATTATCGTCTAACAAAAAGAATGATTAGAATATGGAAATGTAAACTTCTTTACGTAGAATATAAAGTTCAAAATGAGTTTTTGATAAGTCAAGGTCGTCTTGACTGTCACCATTGATAATATGCTGATGTGATTATATGGCCAAAGACACGCTGTTTATGAATCGATTTTAATAATTTGATACTTATTGGGTTTTGATGTTGAATGGGTATTGATTATAAATTTGATTATTACTTAGTTGCGTTGAGTCAGACTAAGAGACAAAATGCATGATAACCACCAATGAAACGTATTAGGGTGCTGCTCTCCTTGGTCTGGTTTGTCATACACGTTTTTCTTTGTAATGGCAACCAACGGCACATTTTTTTTTATACAACTAGGGTGGCAAACAAGCATACGGCCTGCCTGATGGTGAATGAAAACCTAAAAATTTAAATAACCCCACTACGTGGGCGCTTAGGGGTGAAAGTGTTAACAAAACTCCTATGTTATGCTGATGCAGGGTTGCATCCAAATGATCTTGAAAAATTATAGGTATCAAAAAGTTAATTGAGAAGAAAAAACTTCTGACTGCTGCATCTCATTAACATCATTTGGTAAACACCAAAAACCTACCTAGTAAGTTTTAAGGTAAAAATGTTATGGGGCTTTCAATATTACAAGGTTTAATCTATGAATCACTTAGTCCTTGCTTGTTTTAAAAATAAAAACTGACAAAATTCCAATCAATAACTCTGCCCCGATATAATGCTGCATGAAACCAAATGACAACGAAATGAAATACTATAGCTTGGCTACTTCGTTGGTGACACTTACACAAGTTACCGCCAACACGAATGGCGACCGACAGAGGCAGCCTCTGGAGGCCCCCGTTCGTGTTGGCGGTAACTTGTGTAAGTAGTTACGGCTGCACAGAAAAAAAAGCACACAGGTGAGTGTCACCAACGAAGTTGCCAAGCTATAGGTACATGGAATCATGAAAGATTTTAATTACTTTCCAAGAGTGAAATGGTTTTGAAGTGTGTTTATACCAGCAATTTATATATAGATGACATGTCCATACAGTCAATGAGTCATGACATCAGTGATGAATTATGCATAGAATGTCAATAGTCAACACTCAACGATGGTCTGTTGGGGTTAAGATTTCTAATTGGTTGAATGCGGAAATGGGGGCGGAAATTGAAAAGAGGTATTGAAATATTTTTAAATCTATAAATAAGGTAAACATCCTAATGACTGACACGCTAATGCTCAATAATTATCACTCGGCTGTCACCTCTATTTAGGGTTGCCAACCCTACTATAATCCGCCTGTTGTCTACCTTTTTCATTGTGTACACAACACGGGAGGTAATAAAGAAAGCCCTCGATCGCATATTTACGTCCCTCGCTTGCAGCTCGGGCCGCAAATATCTGCGATCTCGGTCTTTCTTTGTTTTACCACCCTAGTTGTGTAATGTACTATAATTTCGTAGGTAAGTACCTCTTGTAATGTGTTTTTCTGGTGTGCAATAAAGTGTATTTGTATTGTATTGTATAATATTGTATTATACTATAATTTAGCTCTGCATACTATATACTGTTGAAGAAATATATAGTACGCAAAAATACTATATTTTTGTTAGCCCTTACAATACATATTGGGGCTTAGGTTGGCCGTTTCTACTATGCTTGTTTTCATAAAATAACAACATATCTGGGCGTTTGCTTAGAAATAAGCTTGTTTCAGCTAAGACAGTTGCCCCACCCAATTGTAACTGCAGGCAAAATCTCAGTAAGCAGTGCATATTGTCTAGTTCATTTAATATGCATTCTTTTTAATGAGTTTTTCTTCAAATTACTATATTTTCTTTCAGTGTACTATATTGTTTGCACCTTGGGCTAGAAAACAGTACATTTGTCTAAGAAATAGTTGATGGCAACTTCTAGGACAGTGTCAAACACTAGGACATTTACTTTTTGTAATATAAATATTATATTATGTGATGTTAAATATTATCTAAAAATTACATTGGGTTCTTTATGTGTTTTTCCTTAATAGTGTATTGCTAACTATATTGCCTTCCTAGTAGGTACACGCCTTTATTCCTATAGTAATAAGGCGCTTTGGATGCTACAGACTATTTGATGCTGACTGTACAAATAATAAAAGCATTCTCATTTACTGTCCTTATGACTAGTGTTACAAAAGTTATTTTATTAATATTTTATTGGATTGAACTTGATGAATAAAAGTCAGTTTACACGTCATTAACACTTTCAGTGCCAAGCTACCAAATTTTCATACAAAATGAACCTGATAATTGGCACTGAATGTGTTAAGCAGTTCATGACTGAGACAAATGCTGCACGTATAGCAAGACTGATGATAAAATGGAAGAGATGCTAAAGAGAGCGCAAGATAGCTATCTTGTAGCTTTAAGTTTCGGAATCTATCTAACAATTTGGTTAATGCTAACTGTAATGTTGCATATTTTATTCCTCAATCAATGAATAAATATCCTTACATACTGGGTGTTTGGATATTGCATACATTCCTTTTAAGGGGTTATAGTAAAACTCATTTGCAACAAAGTTTTTAGTAAAAAAATTGAACATTGAATTTCAGTTATTTTGTGATTTTTCTGGTGTTTCCCAAAATTTAAGATGTCAACTATTTTATTTCATGATGACAAATAATTCATGAAATACTGCAAAATATATGTAAATTAATAGATTTCGCATAAAAATACTCAAAATTTATCACTCCATTGCGAGACGGTTATTAAATAAAAAAAATGTAAGACACCCAGCGTACAAATTACTAAAAAAACACCCTTGATTAATTAGCTTTCTAATGAGGCTGAGGCTACAAACTTTACAAAAAGAATTAAATTCATTAAAATAATTACATGTTATTTTCAAAGAAATTCGGCAATTTTGGATATAAAACTATCCTATAATGATAATTATCTTAGAAACGAATGCAGCATATCACTGTAAGCAATAAATAGTGAACTTACAGTGTTATGCTTCTCAAAATATTTGCTCTAAGAATGCTCGCAGCATAACAAAATGAAAATTATCATGTGCAATCTGCATGCCCTTGTTTTGGATATTGTTCCAGCTGAAGTGCCTATTATCAGCCTGATAGCTGGTTATTAATCCAATACAAACACTACAAGATAAGGAAGTTAAAAGTACAATGTTATGCACTAACTAGTGCTATATTACGAAACTGTAATTGCGGTTTCCCAATTTCTGCAGCATATCTTCTATAGAATATCAGAATTTTACATTTAACATATACATAGGCCACAGATGCACTTTTACTAGTGTTAATTTACTTATTAGTGCTTTGGTATGATGTCTAATACAGAAAACAGCTGAAACAAAGAATCATTATCAACTAGTTTGCTTATTCAAGTCTGTTGCGGTTAGGTGTAGAGGTTTTTATAAAAGAGAATGACTAGATAACATCCAAAAACATATCCTAGATTTCTAAGCAATGCATGACTTAAAGCACACAATGATCTGTAGGCTCATGCACCAATGATACTATAATGTAATTATTTGTTTATTCCGAAACAAATGCTAATGTGGTTCTCGGATTCTTGTATTTACGAAATTCAGTACAATGTAAAACACTCATTGTCACATAATTTATGTTTATGATTACTATAATTTTTAAGATATCAACATCCTCTTGTCTTCTTTGCAAATGGGTTGAAACATGAAATTTATACAACAGATGATGTGGATAATTCCCCTTTGTTTATCAAGTTATCTATTAACGAATATTGGCGTAATACGGGGCCACATCTTATCTTTACAACTGAAGTGATAAATCCAATTTCTCCTCAACAAATTTTCTAATAGAAACGCACTTTGTTCAGAATTACCTACATCTGATAAGAATTATGGAGAAAGTATGCACAAATACACGAACGAATGCGAAAATTCAACAACATTACACCTATAAGTAGCTGTATACGGATACAAATGTCAGAACAATCATATGGTACATATGACTCAAGTATCGCATCATTTGGTCAACAAATGATTAAATATGCATTACATAAGGCAACTTAGCCACGAAATAGACTCCGAGACTGAAAAAAGTATGAAATAACGGTATTTTAACTATCCAAATGATCAAAATTCGAACTGAGACCATGAATACTGCATGGAATGACATTAGTACTCATTTTTAGCACATTCCTGCGCACTTGTAACTGTCTGGCACGCATTTAGCTAATAATAGAACATACCACGACGCTAAAAAGACTCCTAATAAAGATAAAAACAAAACATAACACTTGCGTCGGGCGAGCCACTGCGGACATTCTCGAAAGCGGTGCACGGACCCACGACGTGGGGCCACGACACGGTTTAGGGTTAGACGGTATTTAAACACTTATTACACAAAACAGCACGGTTTAACTTTAATTGCACTAATACCTTTACTTTCAGCGGTTTCCGCAATATTCACGTCATCAACCATCTTGCTGGATGACAGTCACTCACTATTCAATTCACTTTTTAATCGAACATATTCGAAAACTCATACTTCGTTCACTATTTTCAGCCAGACAGCCAGCCAGCGATCTATACGACGGCTACTGCGTTCCGTTCGCTGCTAACGAAACGCATTACGTATGCGAGCAACTTCAGTTGGAGTGCTGCGTTTGCATTTTAAGATTTTTATAAATTTTATGGAAAGTCTAATTAGTAAACATTTTATTACTGTAAAAATTATTAATTTATTATTTATATAATTCAAAATGATAGTGAATTTAGTTATTCGCACTTTTAACATACTTTTAAACAAAATTTATTCCGTTCGGATACACTTAACCAAGAAAAGTATTGCTAACATTGCGCCATCTATAAGTAAAATTTGTTTTCAGCATCAGCAAGCACCCCCAGACTTGAAGAAGTGCAGTCCACTGTGTCACCCCCCAGTGCTTGGTACCCGGGGTATAATAGTTTTATATAAATAGTTTTATTGAAATTAATGGGTATCTGACTGAATAAAGGACGGATATAGGTAGATAATTTTATATTAATCGTAAAATAAAAGACACTTATATATTGATATAATATATAAATTCAAAAGTATATTCAATCGTGCACTTAAATTTTATTCATTCATTCGTTCATATTCATTCAAATCATGTCATATGGAGCTGTGTATACCTCAACTCTGCTGCCGAAACCTGTCTCTTATTAATAATTAATATTAGTAGTACCATACATTATTTATGGTACTACTATGTCTTGGATTTAAGAAAGAACAATGCCTAAAGTGACTTATTCACGTAACAAGGTAAAATCACCGTCCCTGGGACTGGGAATCGATTACGATTTACGATTATAGTTGTAACGTACTACGTATACTCTAACAATTGATAATCTGTCTAATTATCAATAACTAAAGATCAATTTTCTAAGAAGTGTTGAAGTTGACGTATTTATTTTATTATATACTTTACTATATTAACACTTTAAGACCATATTAACACGCTTAATACTTATCTATACTAAGAATAAAAATAGGTAGACAAATATTGCATTTTATGGTTTGCAAAATTTTTCAATTTCAAATAGAAATCTAAAATTAACACATTTTTAAAAATTCAATATATTACAAGTTTAATAGCTCTGAAACTCGGAACGGCCATAATGTACTTTATTTTGGAATGGCATAATTACCCTCCTAACAAAATGAAATTGCAACTGTTATTTAAAATTGCAACAATATATTCGCTCTAAAATATGTACTGTACCATTGGTTTTTGACATATCATAGCACCCATTAAAATGTAAATTTACATTGTTCATAGAATATAAAATAAAAACTTAAAATATTTCTACTAAAAAAAACCGACCGCGGTGTACTTTAAAAGTGGATAAAATCCGCCACTTTGTTTATTTTAACGAACTTCATACCCAGTGACACTCGCGTCATCATGACGAATCTAATGATGTATCATTTATCAAAATCGGTTGTGTCGTTGTGTAGTTACGAGCAGACATAGGAACGGACATACATACATACATACATACATACATACAGGTCAAACACATAACCCTCCTTTGGGCTTCACCGCAGTCGGGTAAAAAGACAACTAGACAAGCAACGTTTATGTTTTTTTAAATGAAGTGCTAAATGAATATGTACTTTCGTGTGGAATCTGCTGTAATTTGAGTAAATCGGAAAAAATAAGAATCTTTACTCGAAGTAAATAATTTATTATCCCACTAACGACGAAAATCAAAACATTGGAAAAAATATTTGATAACTTACGAGTTCTAAACTCATAAATCTCATAATACATGATTTGTGTCTTTATTTCAATACAGAATTGGTTTCTGAGTTCGGAGCATACAATCGATCCCTCTATTAGCCATCAACAATGTTATTAAGTACGTGTAATTTTTATGGATTGACAGGTTTTAGAACATTTTATTTACGTCATTTTTATATCAGCGCCACCAGAGTTACGTGATCTGATAATTGCTTATAATCATCGATATAGATTAGCCACATCTCTAAATACGTCATTGAGGAAATGTCAAAAGGCAGTCTAGACAGCCTTTTGACATTTCCCGATAACAGTTTCAGAGCATAGTATGATTCATTGTATAAAGTATTCGAACATAGTTGATTACATTAGCGCCATCTATCAGCTAGCCTTAAAATTTCTTAGACTTCGCAGGTTGCTACTTTCAATACTATAATAATATAAAGAGTCACTAAAAGATGGCGCCAAAATCAAATTAATACAGTGCCCTCTTTCGGTTCATTTATGTAAACAAAAGTTGTGTGAAACTAACCCGCCAGATGTCGTTAAGATCCGAATAAATACTTTTCAACTGTATTCTATTCTAAATTACGCCATGCTTTGTTCGACCCTGGACTTGGTATACTTCAACTGTATTCTATTCTAAATTACGCCATGCTTTGTTCGACCCTGGACTTGGTATACTTTTTTTTTTTTTTTTTTTCGTTGAGGGAGGAAATCTTCATTGGATACTGCCAGGCCCGTACCTGACAGCATGCCCGACTCGCTCGCGGATAGACTCCTCCAGCGTCTCGTTGTCTCGAGTCTATCCACAAACGCCTACTGACTAAAACCTCCCCCGCGTCTTGTGGAGTGTGCATAGGAGACCCGCCGCGCTATCGGTCTACACTTTGGGTCCCCCGCGTGGTGTAGGTTGGTGTGCAAGTATGGTGTTTCTGGGGGTGTTTGTGTTTGTAAGGAAAGCTGGTGGTGGGAATAGGGCAGGCCGTGCGGCCGCCCAGCCTCCCGCCCACAGAGGCGGACGGGCGACTGGGCGACCACACGGAAGCCCTGGGAGTGGATGGAGAGATGGTGGAGGAAGAAGAGCGACGAATAGACCGTGCGGCCGCCCAGCCTCCCGTCCGCTAAGGCGGGCGAGCGACTGGGCGATCACACGTTCGCTCTTAGTGGTTGGGTGTTGGTTTGAGTTGAGGTGGTTGTAGAAAGGTGGTAGATGGATTAAGTGGAGGAATTGATGGTGGCAAGGGGGGAAGATATATATAATATTTACTCATGCGAGTACATCTGATTGTGGGCCTAGCCCAGTTGTGGGGGAATATATATGTTATAGTAAGTGGTTGGTTGGTTTTGGTTCCCCCCTTGTGGAAGAGGTGGTGGAGAATAAAGTGGATGGTGGTTCAAGGAGAAGTTGATGGTGGGGGAGAGGGGGTAAATAGACATATTTTACTCTTTCGAGTACATCTGATTGTTGGGCGTTCTCAACGCCCGAGGTGGGGGAATAAATATTTTAAGATTAGTGGATGGCTGCCCCTCCCCCCTGAGAGAGAAGCTGGTGAAAGAAGGAAGTGATTAGTGGAGGTGGTAAGTGGTTGGGGGAAGAATGGTGGTAGGAGAAGTTGGTGGTAGTATAAGTGGATGGTGGAGGTGTGTTTGTGTGGGTGGTTGGGAAGTGGTAGATGGAGTCTGGGAGGGCAAATATACATAATATTTAACTCCGAAGAGTTCATCTGAGTGTGGGCCTGGCCCAGTTATGGGGGAATATATATCTATAAAAGTGGATGGGGGTTCCCTCCCAGTAGTGGCGTCAGAGGGCAAATACCCCTACCCGACGCCCTCACTCCCCATGCTGGGTATTAGCCACCGGCTAGCAATATCCCCTAAGGGAAATCTTGACTTGTGTAATGTGTACCTCATGTCAATGACCTCATCTAAATTCATTTAATTAGGTACTACTGCGAATTATAAGGCTAGTTTATTCACGGTGATTCTTATTTATGTATGAGGGAGTTTACTTTATTTTATTTATTTGTAGCATCAACAAGCTCCTCCAATAGGGATGATGACTGGGTTAAAAATATGTAATTCTATTTAGTCCGTCAGTTAGATTATGGAAAAATATGGGACACGTATTTTTTGGTTTATCAAAATATTAAAAATCGACAAAGTTATAGATCATCAAACTTCTGGAGTGGGGGTTTGTGACGTCACTCTTGAGTACAATTTGTACTCAAGAGTGACGTCACTCGAAACTTCTAAGCACTCTATCCTCGTCAGTTTTTGTTTGTCAAACAAAACAAAAAATACGTGTACAATATTTTTTCATAATGTAACAGACGGACTAAACAGTTTTTTTTAGTCATCTAGCCTATTCGAAGATGACGGGACTTTTTTCAATTTATAGATATTAAGCGTTAGTTTTTCAAATTCCTATTCATTTCCGATAGTTGCGGTGGATGGAATTTGGTACAAATAAAGTGTTATTGGGCATTTCTCCAGAAATATGTCTGCGGTCACCTCATTCATCTAGCCCTTTTTCATACTAAATGTATGGAGACAGATGAATGAGTCGCAGACATATTTCTGGAGAAATGCCCTATTTTTAAGTAGGTAGGTACATTGTTACTGCAGGAATATTAACGTAAAAAATATTACATATTTCATAGGTACTTACTCTTGATCTGATATCGAGATAAGTCCGGCCCTAACGAGTTATCTTTCCGCTCCAATTACGATTAAACACTCGATTTAAATTCCTACCGCTTCCTACAATCGTGAACGGAAACTACCATCCTCAGTTAAATCGTACCACCAAGGCGAAGCACGCCAACCGGTGTTGGATTTCTCTTATTTATCATCGACATATGCAAATTACACTAAACTTTAGTGACTAAAGGGTCATGGACCTACAGATTCAAATGTATATGTCGCAGGGAAATGGCCAAAATCGTGATTTGGTCAAATCAGGGGTCACCAATTAGTTTCTTCGGAGGTCCGATTTTTACAATAAAAATACCATCGGGGTCCGTAACCCCCCCCCCCCCCCCCCCCCAGTGGGCGCTGAGGATTCCCAGGGGGGTTGATGCTAACCGGAAAGGCGCTAACGCTTTTGAAAATAAAAACTGGAATCACAGTATCAACTACAGTACGAATCGATTTCTACATAATTAATTTGATTGAAGCGTCATTGAAATGGTCATATTGTAATATAAATATAATTCAAATGAGTCTCAACAAGTTGGAAATCTAAGTCAGACTCGCCCACATGATTTTAGTTTATGTACCTACTCAAAACAACCATGTATTGACCGGAACAACGTTACTCTATAAACTAGTTTTTTACGTACACACTATTCCTGGCTATGGTGCTATCCCCAAATCACAGCAACCAAAGTTTTTTTGTCGTGGGGGGGCGCTGAAAATTTTGTACCATGCTTAAGTGGGCGGAAAGTCCAAAAAGTTTGGGAACCTATGCCTTATACGATTAAGTCCGCCATTTGTACTTTTCGCCTTGATCAAAAATTGTGGAGTCAGATTTCCACGATACTTCGGTAAGTATAGGAAAGAAAACTCAGAAGGTCATATTATCGGTACCTACAGTGCCTAATGGCCTATTATAGTACATATAGGTTAGAAGGATCTTAGAACATTATATATCTCTTTCTACATCAATAATATATAAGCTCTTTAATCTTTAGTATTCTATATAGTACAGTTCTATGGTCTATACCAGTGGTTTTCAATCTTTTTCATGACACGATCCCCCTGGTATGAAATAGTACATTGTGTATCAAGGGCGGTAAGTAAGGAATTACAAACGAGTGTTTGTTACAAGGCCGAGGCAAAGCCGAGGGCTTTAATAACACGAGTTTGTAATTTCTTTACCGCCCGTGGCACACACAATGTTTTTCATCACACTTGTGAGGAAATCTGATTAAAATAACCTTACTTAACCTAAATAAAATTGTAAAACTGACAGTGACATTATCCATAGACAATGCGAATGTCAACTCACGTTCGGAAACCATAGCGGTAAAAACTTAAAATGTGTGTTTTTATTTTTGCAAAATACTGAAATGCACTATTTAAACATTTAATTAATGTTACAGAAATATGTGTTTACATGTATTTGCAATAACAATTCTCTTTAAATAAATATTTCAGTAATAAAAGTTAAAAAAGTACGTTGGCGTTTCCTTTGAACATGACAAATAAGAGTAAAACAGAACCAGCGTTTCAAATTTAAAAAGAAAACCATTACGCCCTAGGGCGTAATAGGTCATTTACGGCCCGCAAAACCTACGTGTAATGACACCATTTTCGAGCAATTGTGATGAAAAAATATTTCGCGACCCCCCGATTCTTCGCTTTTTGATCATGTACCTATCACATACATGAAATCTATCTTTTTAAACTTTATCGTTTTTTACTAAAGTAGTCCTCTCGACCTCTTGCGACCCCCCTAAAGAACCCACACGTTGAAAAACACTGGTCTATACTACGAGTATATAGTATAGGTACTAACTAAGGCGTCTTAAAATTGCAAGTCATTCATTTCACTAAACAAAATAGCCAAATGAATACGCGTCTTTTTGTGCAACGCACAAACGACATGATTGTCTGAACTCATTCATAGTTTGCGAAATTACTGACTCACTCTGGGAAATTGATTACGTAGTCAAATAGTAAAATTGGTTTTATAATTCAGGTTTTTAACTTAAACTGGAAAGTTTAGCGAAAACGTAACCTAGTATTGTGTATGGAACCACAGAATAGATAACCTAATAATACTCCTGTATTTAGAGAGCATTCAAATGGCATTAGAATGAAGATAGTTTTTATCTGGGGGCACGGTAGTGCCCCTGCCAAGTCGAGCAAAACAAAGGCACGGCCGTACCATCCTTTTCTCGAAGCCATTCAGGCCATTTTCAGCCTACCTTAAGGCGCGGTAGGACCTGGCTCGCATTTCACATACAAACTAGGGTCGGGCGGAATGCAGATTATTGCAGATTATCTTCGATTTCTAACATAAAAGTATACGTTATCAACCCAAACATGAGAGGATGCCCTGCATGACTGTGAAATCATGATTGTCAGGTATTAATTTTGTCAGAAAAGGTAACTGGTGATGAACAAAATGAAAAAAAATGAAAAAAATACTTTATTTTATAGTGTTTTCGCGCTACTTTTCTATCGAGCGAAGTGTTCGCTATCGTGTTCTAAGTGAGAGGAAGCCCTAGATACAGTTCTGAATATTATTATATATGTTTTACAGTGACCTAAGAGTCAAATAAGTGCTCTAAAAATGATTTGGAAACTAGGCTTCCGTGCCCGATTCTGGTCTCACCTCGCCTTAATTTTGTGCTGCCGAAAGCTAGAACCCTGAATAGGGCATAATAAATAAGACTTAAAATTTATTCTCAATAACTTTCAATTTGACCGTGTAGTTTAAGAACTATTGCACGTCAAAGTTCCTTAATTTTGTCACTGACTGACTGACTGATGATCATCATAATTCTAAGGTCCTTCTAGCAGACCCACAAGCTCCAAATTTCAAACATAATTAGTTTTTAGCCTATCAAGTCACGTGGCGGCGAAGGTTCAAAATGATGTAGGCGACAACGAATTCAATTTAACAAACTGTTTAATGCTGATATTAAAGAATATCTACAAAACAATCGAATAGGTAAGTACTAAAGTAGTTGTCGGCGCGCGCGCGTCGCGGTGTCCGTCGGAGGAATGCCGGGACGGGAGCTCGGAGCGGCGGTGTGCCGGGGCAGCGAGCGGGGTAGCTCCGGAGCATGACGGCGGGGATATTTAGGGTTCGCTGGGCAGCGCGTTAACATCACGCAAAACCTAAAAATATGGCAATTTCAATACAAACTGCATCAGTAAGTTTGTAATCCTGTACAAATACATCCGATTACAAAGTTAGTTTTGTAGTTCAAATTGGAAATAGAATGGATTGGAATGTAATAAATAAAGGCAGACCACTTACATAAGAAATGAGATCCCATCAAAAACATTGCATGTAAACAGATGCAAGTCTCGCAATGCAGTTCTCCTACAACAAAACAGTCAGTACCGGGGGGTGTCAACAGAACTCGATTTCCATCGACTTGCCTATTATTTAACCGTGGAGGAACACATTTTATAGTTCTCAAATAAAGAATCTTTCACGGGTAAATAATAGGCAAGTCGGTGGAAATCGAGTTCGGTTGACACAGGTTGAACATCCCCCGGTACTAACTTGGTTTAACATTATAAGTATCTCAAAACTTTTTTGTTGTAGGGGAACTGCATTGCGAGACTTGCATCTTTTTACATGTATAGGTATGTATTACAAATACTGGTCGGAAACCGCTGGATATAGAACATAAAACGGTGCGTGTGAGCATTAGTTGTGGTAGTTTTTTGAGAGAAGCCCATGTTTGGCATTAGATGTCTCCATTCTGGATTCATGATGATTAATAACATTGAAGCTTCCTTGATACTCTTTTGTTGGGACCAGGACTAGAAAAACGCATCTGTAAAACTTAGTGTCCCAGAAAAACGTTACTGCAAAATGTCAAGCCTGGGAAAATATTTACGAGTTGTTAACATTTTCTTTTTAATCATAAGAATTTTCGTTAGAATGTGAAATCGCTTTTAGATATTTTTGTCTATCTTCCTGAGTCCCAATTAAAAAAAAGGAAGTTGTCATAAAAGCCGAGAGTACCTACTTTATAAAGAACCTTAGCCTTGAGACCTGAAACTTTTATTGTTTGAATTTAGGTCTAAAATTGATATCTCAGGTTTTCGCTAGAACAAAGTTGATTAATACTAGATGAAGAATACTTAACACTCATTTTGAATTAAGAATTATTTGTGCTTTATAAATCACTCTCGGCTTTTATCTGAACGATATACGTCACTTTATAAGGCCAATATGTGTCACTTTGTTTGAAATTTAAGGTCTATTTAATTTAAGAAATAAAACGGAAACGGTATTATAATTAAAAGTAATAGCATTGTAACAGAATGTTATTTATAAAGGATAGAAAATGGGGCGGTACATTACTAGGATAGAACGAGAGTACTTTATAAAGGTCAAATGCATGAAATACTTGGTTGTACTTAGATTATAACACTTGGAACAAGAATAATAACGCCACGTGAAAATGCACAATGTAAACTCATTAGAAACATATGACAACAATCACGACTTTAGCAGATTCGGTGATAATTTTGAGATTAAACTTACCTCCACGTGCACTACGCACCACCTTATTCAACACGCGGCGTCGCGCTGAACGGAATATTCGTTATCGCCTTTAACTGGCTATTGTTACAGAGAGACAGATATATTGAGGATTAGCAACCAGCAATTGGTTCTCCAGATCGCGTCACTACAATTTGATTTTTAGCGGTAAATATTTTGTACTATATAAAGTACGTTCGGTAGTTACGGGTGAATTTATTTATATAGTGTCAGGACTTAACTCGTTTGTCTATTTTGTACTTTACAAAGGACTCAGGGATCCAGGAGGCTATAGATATTGTGGTAAATAAGAAATAAAAAATCTATTCAGGAAATTTCAATATAAGTAATATAAATCCATCAGAAAGTAGATGTGTCTACTAAAACAATAATGGGCTGAGGTTAATGTAAGGTAATTAGTCACTGACTAACCAGCTGTTTCAAAAGTGCTGGCGCTGGGGAAACCGCGAATAAAACGAGTATGATTAATGGTGCATCCGCTACAAATTAGGGGTTTTGCCTTCATTTATTATAACAAAACAACTTTAACGGATTCATCATCATCATCATCATCATCATTTCAGCCATAGGCGTCCACTGCTGGACACAGGCCTCCTCAATAGATTTCCACAGGATAGAAGCGACCCGCATCCAACGAATCCCCACAACCCAATGATTTTAAAAGAAAAAAAGATAGGGCGATCCGTACAGTTCGGGTGGGTCGATTTTCGGCCGCGACATTTATATGCCAAACTAAATGTATGGCATACAAATGTCGCGGACGAAAATCCACCCTGGTATAAACCAATCCCCGTAACAGTAAATGGAGCATTTTACCACGGACTTAGGCATTTTTATAACGTCCGGCTGCACTGTGCGCTGCGCGTCCCACTGCCGCGTTGGTCCTAAAACTGATTTTTAGAACCGTCTGTGCGCTCGTTAGCCCTGTCCTTTATATACGTCAATGCCGCAACCCTAACCAGTACGCTTATGATGCTACGCTTTGTCACGCGATAAATAAATGATAAAGCATCCGTCACTCTCACACACTATTTGCCAGCACGTGACAAATGCTTTATCATTTATTTATCGCGCGACAAAACTTAGCATCATAAGCCTACAGGTCATTCGACCACCTTGCCGAACAACTTTAACGGATTAAATCGCATATATAACTTCATTTTTATGTCCCGACATTTCGTAACCGTTTCCAGCGTTCGTGGTCGCGTGTAGACTGAGAAAAATATAATTTTTTACTGTCAACTGGGTCATAATTTTTCTAGGTCTTAATTTATTTAAATCTAACTTGAAAGATATCGACTTATAATACAAATCCTTTACCAGGGAACACGAACGCGGCGAACTTTTTTTGATTTATGTACTATTTTATAAAATAAAAAAATATTTTGTAAGGTGATCATTGGCACGCGTGCCACTGCCAATGGTTCGCCATTTCTGTCTATAAATTATTCATAACTTTCAAAATTTGTAATTGTTTTTATGTTAATTTAGTTTTAGGTTTTGTTTTTACTTGATTAAATTTTTAGTTCCTATATTTTATACATTTCCTATTTGTGTAACTCTTATATTATGAAATAAAGTTTTCATTGGCCGTGTGAAAATTTGCAAGTGCTCTAAAACAAAAACTTTTACTTTTTTTTAAAGGGGTAGAAAAGAGGTGGGGAAAAACAAAAGTAGAGCTATTATATCGAGTGGGATATCAAATGAAAGGGCTTAATTTGTAGATTCCAAAACCATTTTTATTGAATTTTAGAATTTTGTACTTTTCAACGTTCAAAAAAATACCATTCCCCCCCTATTATCTTCGTAGTTACTAGACAGAAAAATCTGTAATAATTAGCAATTATTAATATCATCCTAAATATTACAGGAAAAATAAAACGGTTTTCCTAAATCGCATCGTTTTTTAGAAATTTTCAAAAATCGTACACATACTTATTTGCTCCTACTAAGCTAACCGCCATACAGTTTTTCTTGAACTATTCATGTATCTACTTACGAGTTTGTACGGAACCCTCGGTGTGATACTTTCTACAAGGCCCATATTAATGGAGATGAGATAATGGTAGATAATTAATTTACCCGGACTAAACTTACAAGATGCCCTACTATCACTATCACCCTACACCCTACCTAATGAATTCATATTTCAACTGAGTTGAAAAAACATTTCATAGTGGTCGTTCCGGCCCGCGGGCTAAGCTGACTATAAGAAAATATAAATAAATTTCGTAGTGGGCGTTTCGGCCCGCGGGCTGAGTGAGGTGTGGGCTGAGTTTACCAAAGAATCATTATTCGTAATACCTACTAAATTTCAATACTAGAATTGTCATCATTGAATACATTACCATCATCCTTTTTCCCTTCAACGCTACTATCTCCACTATCCTCACTGGTAGAGTCATCCCCACCAGATCCACGCAGCATATCTTCGGCTACTCCTTTGACTTTTGCTTTTGCTGAACCAGATTTCGCTTCCATTGCTGCAGCTCCTATTTCTTTCAGACCAATATCCTCTTTTTTCTCTTCAGAAGGTTCTTCTTCCTGAATAATAGAAAAAACATCTTCACTACTTTGGAAAAATATAACATTTTAAGTATCGCACACTACTTGGCACCATGGCAACTGTGCCGAAAAATTAGAAAATAAAAAGTATAACCACGTCAGACCTGTAAATGCATGAAAAAAAAACAGGGAATAAAACACTATTATAAACATTTTATAGCTTTATTATTTGTATAGAATATTTAAATAAATTATTGTGTAAATATTAGTTGAGTTGAGCTACAGATAAATTATAAATGAACTGCAAATAAGGTCACATGATAATTATGTTTGGTACCTATATAAAAATAATATTTGATACTATTTTATAATGATTGAGCTTTTTTTTAATACTTCGTAGTTTTTATATGAAGTAGGTACGCCTTTTAATATTAATCTCCTAATAAATACGATCGATATTTATTATATAGAATAGAATAGAATAGAATAGAATATCGTTTATTGCATAACTGTGTCCATGATAATACAAAGTTGATAAATTGTGAATACAGAAGTCCCAACAGCTACCCTTGCGGGCGTACAATAATATTTGCAAAAACTTATAACTACTTAAGATAAGTTACACTTTCAAGGAAGTTAAAAGGTACTAATTACAGTTTGTTAAGTACTCATGTAGGGTATAAAAAGCATTTTCAATCAACCTGCTTTTTAGCCTGCGCTTGAAGGTAGCCCCTTCAAGTGCTTTCAAGCCAATAGGGAGATGATTAAATACTCGGATGGCCATTACATACGAACTCTTTTTATACAAAGTATTTTTTACTATGGGAAGTTGTATATTAAATTTGTACTGTTCTCGTATGTTTTCCCTTAATGAAGACATATTTGTAAAATAAATTGGTTGATTTTTGACAAATAAACACAACTCCAAAATATATATACTAGTTAAAGTTAAGAATCGTTTTTCTCGGAAAACATTCCGGAGCGAGTCCCTCGGACGCATCCGATATGCAGCCCTCAGACACTTCTTCTGCAATCTAAACGTCTTATCCACATCCACAGAATTACCCCAGTAAATTACCCCGTATGTTAGAAGTGGGTACACGCTTCCGTAATAAGCATTTATTACTACTGTTTCAGAGCACGTGCCTGATAGTATTGAAATGGCATAACAGCAGCTACTAATTTTCTTGTTTATTTGTTCTATGTGAGATTTCCAATTTAAATGCGAGTCAATTTTAATGCCATGAAAATTTGCGCTGGTAACTTCTTCCAAAGAAGTGCCCGCTTCCGATACATTTAGTGACATAGCTTCAGTTTTATAGTTTCGAAACTGTATAAACTTTGTTTTGTTTAAGTTTACTTTAAGGTTTAGCGTATTAAGCCACGTTATAATTTTGCTGAGAGCACAGTTAATAGTACTGTTCAAATTTTCATTCCGTTTATCACTAGAGAATAGTACAGTAGCATCATCAGCAAATAACACGCAAGGTTCGTGAATCACCGAAGGCAGGTCGTTTAAATATATGAGAAAGAGAAGAGGCCCAAGGACACTCCCTTGAGGCACGCCCAGTATTACTCTTCCAAAAGATGATTGAATTTGTTCAATAGTTTTACTTTCGTTATTATAAGTTTCTATAAGAACAGCTTGTTCTCTGTGACATAAGTAGCTCCTAAACAATTGAATCGCATTCCCTCTTACTCCAATATGTTCCAGTTGTTGTAAAAGTATATCATGCACCACACAGTCAAAGGCCTTGGACATATCAAGTAAGAGAGAAACACAACATTTTTTTTCATTCATTTTTTCCCATATTTGCTTGAAAATCTGAAATACAGCTAAGGATGTTGACTTCCCTTTTTGAAAGCCAAATTGATAAGGGCTTATAACGTTATTTTTACTTAAAAATTTGGTTAATCTATTATGTATTATTTTTTCAAAAATTTTCGAGAAACTAGGTAGTAGAGCTATGGGCCGGTAGTTTCCTATATCAGTTTTTGTACCCTTTTTGTGAAGTGGCCTTTTTTAGTTGCTCGGGAAATATTCCAGATTCTAGTGTCAAATTTATCACGTAAACTAGGGGCTCTGCAATAAGGTGTATACATGATTTAATTACTGACATAGGGATATTGTCATAGCCTGAACTCTTCTTATTTTTTAGCTGAGATACGATCTTTTTTAATTCATATATATCAACAGGAGCTAGAAATATGCTGTTACTGACACTATTTGACACGATTTTATGTTTTTCCGAATGTCCAGTACTATCTACACATTGATTTATAAAATAATTATTAAATGCTTTGGCTATATCGGAAGGCTTCGATAATGTTCTTCCATTTATATCAATTTGTGAAATTGTGTTTGGAATTGAATTTGTTAAGCTTGTATGTTGTTTAATTAATCCCCATGTAGCTTTAGGTTTGTTTACACTATTATTAATAAATCGGTCATTTGATATTATTTTTGACGTATGTATCACTCTTTTTAAGAGTTTAGAATATTTTTTGTAGCTATAAAGGGCATTGGAATCACGTTTATTTTTTTGAACTATGAGATGTAAGTTACGTTTATTTTTACTCGATTTTAGGATACCCTTAGATCTCCAGTTGGGTTTCTTTATGTGCAAGATCTTTACTCTTTCAAGTGGGACACATAGGTTATAAATCATAGTAAATATGCTTATAAATTTCTCATAGGCTATATTTGCGTTATGTTCCGCAAGTACATCCTTGAAATTTATTTGAGCTAAGTATTTTTTAAATATATCCATATGAAAATCTATTCTTCGAATTTTCTTGTACCAGTACACTTCATTAAAACTAAGACTTGTCGTATATTCCATTATTTGACCAGTATGGTCTGATATACCTAAATTAAGTACCTTGGAGCTACACTGGTCAGAATTTGTTAAAATATTATCTATACAAGTTTGAGATTCAGCAGTTATTCTGGTAGGTTCGTTTATTGTGTGTTTCAGGTTAAATTTAGCAAGAGTGGAAAAAAAAGTGTCTTTTATACTATTATTATTCAGGATATTTATGTTGAAGTCACCTGCTATGACTAGTTTGCGTTTTAAATGTCTTGATCTGAGTGTTAATTTACCCAAAAGAATTTCAAAATTTTCAATAAATAATTCAAAGTCGCTATCTATCGGGTGTTCTATATACACATACAATTACTAGGTTCAGATCGGGTAAGAGTATCCCACAAGTTTCAAAATGTAGTTCAATAGCCATGTCCGAAATCCATTGAATATTTTGAAAATTCAGAGACTTCTTTAAATAGATACACACTCCACCTCTAGACTTACGAGTTCTGCAGAAATGTGTAGCCATTTTATATTCTTCAATCTGTAGAATAGTAGCTTCGTGTTTTTTAAGGAATGATTCAGAGAAACAGAAAACATCAACTTTAGTTGATTGGGTAAAAATTTCAATTTGGCTTATTTTAGATTTCAAACCTTGGACGTTTTGGTGGAGTATGTGTAAATTACTTCCAGTACTAGTTTTAGATTCAGGATGATGCTTGTTTTGCCTGCTCAGTGTTTGACTTTCCGGCACGAAAAAAGTAGTAAGGTATTGTACCTTTTTTTGGCAGAGAGCTTTCTTTATCTACGTTCTTTTTATTTGCAATATCGTCAGGTACTTCTCCAGATTCAAAATTTGCACGGAAAAGTTGGGACAATTGGGACATTGGGGATTCCGATTAAAATGGTATAAGACCCACCATAATCAGATAAAACAGTAAAAGGTACATATTTTCTGCAATTTACCCATATTCGCTAACTGCGTGTCAAGGCTGGATTTATCAAATCTAGTTTAGATGATCCTATGTCCACCTTCCGAGTTCAACAAGATCAGCTCGATAGTACCATAAATCATATATTGTCACCAAAGTAGGTATGCCAAATTTCAGCTCAGTCGGATACCAGGAAATTAATGCAAATTCATTTTCAAACTTTGAAACCACAACTAGGACTGTTGGAACCTTTTGCAAACTTATTTAACGAGGTGCAACAAGGTGTAAATAACATTTTCATACAAATATTGCAACTTAAATAAGAACTTGTAAAAAGGGTTCTATCTAAGCAAACTATTTATGTATTAGAAAGAAACAAAAAGATTAAATCAGTTATTCCCACCATGTTATAATAATTTTATGTTTTCCAATCTAAGTACAACAACTAAGCAAATTTTGCTGTAAAATTCGATATGAGTCAACTTCCGATTTCATTGACGTGCTAATAATTAATTGATGGAAGTAGGTCTCTATTACTTGAGCAGATCTGGAAACTGGAAAGACTTAGGTAATGATTGACGTTGATTCAGAAATACCGGATCTAAGAGTTCAATGTCAAAATTCAATGCAATTTTCAAGGGAAGTTCCAAGTATGCACGCAATAGTAATAGTATGCAAAACGCACGCAAGCACCCGAAGAAATTAAAAACGTTATCAAATTTATAAGTACTTAAGTCCGTTAATTACTTTTCAATTTGGTTGGTTAGTGCCGTTTGATAGCAGGTTCTGCATCTGCACACCTGAGTAACACTGGCCGGAGAACGCAGTTGGCGTTTGACTTTCGAACGAGAGCCCGATGCGCGCGAAAAACGTAGTTGTCAAACTTTTGCCGCTATCACGCGGCGTATTTTGACGTTTGCGAATATAAAAACAAAACTTTGTAACATTTTTGCTTAGGGTTCGTGTTAGGGATACAATAAATAATTATTAAGTGATTTAAGTGATATTTTGCGATTTTTATCGTAATGCAGTGAAAAGTGTGTGTTTATTAAAGAAAGTGTAATTTGGAATTAATAATGAAGCTTCTCCACGACGCATGTGTTGCATGTTTGATTCTATTGGCTGTCTTAATAGGTAAGTTATTTAAATATATAATAAGGTAAAATTAAAGTAGGTAGGTACATAAAAGGTAAATTACATCGATACTAAAATATGAACAAGCGAAATTATTATATATGTTTAATGAGCAATTTTCAAGTTTTAAATGTGCTTAAGCAGAATGCGTTCACGACCTTAGTCGCTAAACTAGATAATCCATTAAAAATGAATGGAGCTATGGCGTTGGCGCCCAAGCCCAACTTACGCACTCGGCCAATACTACAGACAGGGGAACTAAGTAAATGGTCATGTTCCGGTTACAGGTTTTTATAAGCCATCACATCACTGATGGACCCTTGAATGAAAGCGTATGTCATGTCATCTCACACACATCTTTAGCATTGGCCATACTATTGGTAAAATGATACGAAATAGGTACTTTGTTTTAAATAAGTTGAATAAAAATCGTATGAATGTTAATGATAGGTAAGTTAATGACTAATAATTCATTCGGATTAATCCAAAAATGCTGTCAATTAGCCAAATATAATAATATCTGCGTATGCATATAATAATCTAATTAGCCTAATTTATTAATTCCTATAGCTCATTTTATATGAACTAAAAATGACAAATTGATTTTAAGCTCTACCAGCTGCTGATAAGGCCTATATTGGCTTGTTAACGATCGCCTATAAACGATACTATGCTATATTGAATGTAATACTTTCGCGTGGAGAAAGTGGTCACCAATTAACACTAAAGATCCGGCGTTTACGGCAACAGGTTGTGTGGCAGAGTTTGTAAACAAATTATAATAACACTCTCGATTTTCACATGCTACCTACTCGTATGCAGAAGACACCTAGCCGTCTAGATTCTGATTAGCCAAGACGTACTTGTACGAACGAAAAAAAATCAGAATTATTAGACTTTTAAATTATCGGTATTCTTTGAATGAAATTTTACTTAAAATATTCAGGCGTTAGAAACTTGCTTTATGTCCTCGAGATAGATGTAGAATTAAACACTGGTTACTGTGCTTGCTGTTAAATTACAATAGTACATTACACAACTAGGGTGGTAAAACAAAGATAGGCCGAGATCGCTGATGTTTGCAGCCCGAGCTGCAAGCGAGGGACGTAAATATGCTATAGAGGGCTTTATTTATTACCTCCCGTGTTGTGTACATCATTTTATATTGACACTTGTCCTTGGCCGGCCACCTGGGTGTGACATAATAGTACATTACTTACTCAGGAACGTAAAACAATGAATGTCTCAGATCGCAGGTATTTGACGCCCGAGCCAAAGGCAAGGGCGATAAATATGCGATCTGAGGCTTTCTTTATTACCTCCCGTGGCAAGTACAAAATCTTACGTCTCCAGGAAGTGGGATTTTCCGTACGCGTAGTGTGCGGTAATTGCCAATTTAAGGCCAGGTGTGACGTAAAAGTTTTTTTACATAATTAACGAATCTTTTACAATTTATATTTTTGTATTTATAATTTGATCTCTGTACAAACAAAAATATAAATTCATATGTTGCTTTTTCAAATACTGTGTTCCTAATTTCAGCACTGTGTAGACCGCATAGCCGGTACTGGTAAAAATAAATCCCGTTGACAATTAGGGTCTGTCCAGCAAAAAAGCAAAAACGTAGGTCCCGTTTTCTTAACGGTCGGTACCTACTATGATTGGGAATATTTCATCGAGAAGGGTACTTTTCCGCTGATGAATCCGGTTGGTTAGCACGGCATCTGTGTCATGTCAGTGTGATTCTCTAAGATAGTGGCTTCGAACCTTAAAAAAAAACGATGTTTGTGTACACAGTAATAGTATCATGAGCATACATAACAAATCGTTGGCCATTTTTTTAATATACTAATAATGCAAATCTTCATTGGCCGTTACTACATGACGGGTTTGGTAAAATACCTAGGATTCACTTTGAGCTAAGGCAAATAGTTCTGTTACTTCACTTCAACGTTGTATATCTTCACTCTGATTTAGTACGCTTCAGTAAAGATAGTGAGGTCAATATTGTGCAATGCGCATTAGCTAGTGTTAAGAAAATTACAAAAGTGCTTAATACGAAATACCCCGAGAAATATCTCCAACATCTAGGAGCCCTCATTTAGAGATCAGCGAATGTGTACCGAGCTTTACAGCTAACGGTAACTTTTATGGACTTTTCATTGAGAAGGGCAGTCTTGTACTGGTTGTACCCGGTCGGTCAGTTCCACATCTATGTCAGGCGTTCACCGATATTGTTAAAGCGGAGTTTACATATGACCAACAGGAATATCGTACAGTTAAACTGGGCAACAGTGATTTTGTGCACTTGCTACTTACTAGTAAGGATTTAAAATAATTTAGTAATCAGATAAAGGAATACAGTATTTATTCAAGATTGGTTGAGTTTTTGAAGTTGTCATTTTCTTACTAGTAAAGTCTATAGAAAAATAACTTTTACTGTTCAATTCAATCGTGAATTGAATTCTTAAATCGCGTATTTTCAAAGATATAAAAAACGTAAAGATAGAATAACAACTTGACTTGTTTCGTTGACTTCCATAAGAAATATAATATTGTATTCGGTTTCCACGATTATCACTCATTGTAATAAAACAACTTCATGCCTCACCTGGCCATAAAGTGGCTTTTATCGCGCGCTACGCGGAAAAAGCCGCTTTCTGGCCAACTGTAGACATACAATTGTTGTGCACATAACAACACGGGAGGAGGAGCCCTCGATCGCATGTTTACGTCCCTCGCTTGCAGCTCGGGCCGCAAACATCTGCTATCTCGGCCTTTCTTTATTTTACCACCCTAGTTGTGTAATGTACTATAAACGGATTAAATTGCGTATATTACTACTTTGAAGAAAAAGGGTTACTAAACGACAGGACTTAAAATGTAATAATACGCGATTTAATCCGTTTAAGTTGTTTTATTACAATGAGTGATAATCACGGAAACCTAAGACAATATTATCTTTTACGAAAGATCTTTGAAAAATATGATAGGATATTAAAGTTTTGTGAAATCTTTGTAATTGCATTTATTAATAAAATTGTAGTAGGTATACTTAGAGATATTTTGTAGTGCTAGCTAATTTTTCGGTCTTTCGGTTACAAATAGACCCCAGATTTCACACGCTTCGTTATATTTATTTCCTTGAGTTTATAAGAAAAATTTTAGCGTTTATAGCGCAAATGGGTGTATTTTCAAAAACGTAAGTTCGCTGTCATGACATATTGGCGAATACTGAGAAGATTTTGCCTTATTAGAATTGGACTTTTGGTTACAATGTAGAATCAGTCAAGTTCTAGCAAGTAACCAACGAATGCCAGTCCAGTGAGCAGGAATCTTTTAAATATTGGTGGCCAGAGAAATTACGCCAGCGATTATACACCCAAATAAATACACCGTATTCCTACAATGGTGATAATCGGTATAGAGTGAGTATGACCGGCGCGCGCACGCATAGCCCAGTGGTACCGTTACGCTTGCTATTATATCGACATGATCGGCGCGTTAGCACAGATTCGACCGATCCATGCCAAATTCGATAATGGTAATGTCAATCTTAATAATATACCAAAATAACAACAATTCAGTCAATCAGGTTTTACAGCTCGACATGCAAGGCGTCTACCGTAGATTCAATTGGAGTAAGGGACTAGGAAAATAATGTCTCTTACGCCAATGGAACCCTGCGGTTTAGCAAAAATGATACGGATAAAAACAACACGGATTGCGGACGTTCGTATTGCAGTATAATTTACTACAATTAGTACAATTTAAGAAGTATAAAAAAAAATTAAGAAGTACCTTACTTCCGCATAAAATGGAACAAAAAATAAAAATTCAAGGATCACTGGCTATTACCTAAGAAAAGCTGAATTGGGAAAGACACGAGTATTATGTGAAAAAAACAGTTATTGATGATTGAAAGTTAAACCATACCTACGCAGTAGTAGGTGCCGAATCTAACCGCTTTCCCTCATAAAGAAAGTTTTTACAATTCTAGTGGCGTTGAAATTTGCATAATTATTTGGGACATAAGAAGCGCCTAAGAGACTCACACGGCTCTAAATCGAATTAAAACGAAATTATCGGTAGCGGGTTTTGTTCGGCGCAATTAAATGCGTTTTAGAAACCTGTTTATATATATTGTACTTATAACTTAAAGTCTTCGTTCTTATGTATAGGGCCAACAATCTGTAGCTTGGAAGAGGTCGCTTTTGAGAATGGAATTAAGTACCTACCATTAGGTGTAAATTGTTTCTACTTTAGGGTTTTAGTGTAGTATTTAATTTAATATGTAAGTTGTGATATTATATAAATGTATGTTATTGAAAATAAATTAATTTTATTTAGTAGGTCGTACCTAGTAATTTCCGGCTTCATTTCACTTTGAATATTAGAGCCTTATCACACTTGCGATTTGCGCAGTGTTGCCAACTCTGAATTTCATTCAATGCTAAAATTTTGTTGAAAATCTGCTAAAGTTATGCTAAAATTTGATAAATTCTGTTAAAAAATGTGCTAAATAAAAAAATAATGTATTGTGATTATTACAGCTTTACAATAATTCTTTTTGTGGTCCATGCTAAACTCTCAGGAAAAAAAATTGCTAAAGATAAGTAAATTAAGAATGTCAATGTGTTAATCGACATTTTTTTTATATTAAACCAAATTAACTTTTTTACTACAGCATACAAATAATCATAGTAAAATATGTTAAAAATGAAAGTGGCAAAAAAAATTACGCTTTTATTATGACTTACAATACAACTTCATTGCACACCAAAAGATAAATAATAAACTTGATAGTTATATTATTGTCAACCATACAATCGAAGGTCATTTTACAAACTTATGTCATCACATCACCAACTTGTATGTTTCTAAATTTACCATTTATCTGTGTGTTTGTCACTAACAGGTAACATTTCTATTATTTACAAAATGATGCCAAAAATTATGCCAACTGCTAAATGTAAAATTTTTCTGCTAAACCAGTCCAAATTATGCTGAATTTAGCACTGAAACTGCTAAATTGGCAACACTGGATTTGCGAATGAGCTGCGGGCGAGTTTCCATACAAAACCAGTCGCGACAAATTCGCGGCGTGTTCACGAGCGACATTTGTATGGAACTTCGCTTTTAACTCGCCCGCAGCTCGCTCGCAAATCGCAAGTGTGATAAGGCTTTTACCTTGCAACTGCCGAAGTGTTCCTTCTTCTAAGAATTAACACCCCCCTTTCTTCATCAACGTCGCCTAGTGGCAAAAAGATCTGGTAGCCCAAATTGTATTTATCCGGGCTTTAGGGTGATATATGAAAAAACAGTAAAAAAACAGGTGAAGACAGTACGTCGACAGACGTAAATAAAAACGCTTGTGATACGACACTCCGGCTGTGGACGGTGATCTTTACAGTGACAAAAGTACCGTTCCGTCTACAGCCGTGAATTTCTCATAGCAGTTATATGGAGCAGTACCTCTAGCACAACTGTGACACGCGACTCTTTGTCGCGTGACAAATGCTACCTATCTCTTGCCACTCAATACAGTGTGACAGTGACAGGTCATGCTTGGTTGCGCGACAAGTGAAGTCGCGGTCTGTTGTGCTAGAGGTACAGGGCTCGCAACCGGTATTTTGCAAAACCTCGAAATAGCCCAATATTTTGAATTATTTTATGCTTTTTATGTAGAGCTCAGTAATGTATTTAAGTCATGATTATGTATTATTAGATTGTCTGGTTAAAAAACGAAATAATAAACCAAAGAATGATAAGAACGAAAAAAATACCGGTATTTTTGTATGGAGCAAATACCGGTTTCCGAGCCCTGATATGGAGGCAGGTACCTTGTGCCGTTTTTGGCAAGTCGCTAAGATCCCTAGTGCCACAACAAAAGCTTCAAGGTAACCCCCAACCTTATGTGTCATAAACATAAGGGCGTGACCTGTGTTGTGGCACAACACGGCTGTGAGTGTCGACGTTACGGCTGTAGCCCTGCTGCCACAATGGGAGGTATTTGTTTTAAGGCAATTACATACATTTAGATCCGACGCTATGGTGTCACCTTCAGTCAGCTAACATGTTGTGGCAGTTCGTCTGTGGCCGTTAAATATTTTGTATGAGCTTTATTAGTGCCATATCACGCAATTTTCAAAACGATGCTGCGTCCGTGAACGTGCTAAGGGAAAGGATGGAAGGCTGAAGGAGGAAATGCATAATATTCAATTGACGTTGGACTGACATGGAATAATAAATTAAATATCTGAACACACTTTGACGCCTAAGACTATATTTACTGTCATAATTATACATGTCAGTGCTCTACAGACATTTCTAACTTGTGCGTTGATTCAAAATGATAAAGTGATAAAACTATGTGATACAATGAATTTAATTTTTTCATTGATTGTCCGCTTTTTCAATTTATTCACTGAATTGGGCAGTCTTATTCACCGGAACATTACTATTGTACTTTAACATATAACCTTATATTCTCAGTTGGCCTTCGGCGTACTTTATACACCAGTTAAGCAACTAATAACGGAATAATTGCCTTGAGCGTTTATGTTGTAACTGAATCGCCCTTAAAATTATATTTTGGCCAGTTTATGCGTAGGCTTTATTCGTGCCAAAATAGAGGGTTTGGAATAAAGAGAAGAGCCTACCTTTATTACGTAAATCATTACTCAAAAAGTACAGAAAACAAACTTATCTTGAGTTCGATTCAGACAAGTGAACAACTTAAAACGACATAAATACATTCTGTACATTTATGAAATCTGGCATACATGTTTAGAAGCTGGTATTAACTACTATATGTATATAAAAACTGTGCAATTCTGACAATATTACATTTACATACATACGGGTGGAATTGATAACTGCTTTTTTTTAACCCTTCTTTGCATGATGATGAAAATTTCTATCATAACATTGTCCTATTAATTAAATGTAGTTTTGCGGGTGATTGACATTTATTCTTAAGACTGTCAAGTTTCAACAACAGTACAGCGTGAAATGGAACGTAGTTGTAAAAAAAAACCAGAATTTTGACATTTCTAATTTGATTCGCGAGCTCGCCGTTTCGCGCAATTTACGAAAACTGTTGACCCTCTTGCTGTATTCTGGGAGATATTACTGTAAAAATATTGATTTATGCGGTATCATGGATGTATAAAATAGAAGGATACCGCGCGGTCTAAGACGCGGGTGAAGCCAAGCAATGGCCGCCGAAGTGAGCATGTGTGCGTTGACGGCCCAATGGCAGCCGACCGGCCCATTATGCTGGTTGATGTGTGCGTGCGTGCCATTGGGCCGTCAACGCACACATGCTCACTTCGGCGGCCATTGCTTGGCTTCACCCGCGTCTTAGACCGCGCGGTTCCTTCTATTTTATACATCCATGTGCGGTATAATAAATGTGTGTAAGTTATGTAATTTGATATTATGTCACTTTTTGTGCATAAATTTTAAAAGAAAGTATGTGATGGAAATTTACATCACTATGCAACGACTTCACTCGTAAATATTTGCGAGCGGGTTAATAAATTATACATTTAGATTTATTTCTACTCCTGTACTTTTATCTGACTTTTACTTGCTCACGAACACTCATATAAGAACATACATAATATGAGTTCAGAGAAGTCTATACTCTATTCCCCATAACAGCACTAGTGTCGTTATAGTCGCAAGACGATACTGCTAGCAGCCATAGACTTCTAAATCTAGGTTAAACTTAGGTCAAGGATTAAGCGCTCAATTCTAACTTTACGATAAAAATGCGTAACTACCAACTTAACAAACAATTAAATTCCTACGGTTTTTAAGAAAAACAAAACTTTCTGAACTAAATTCATTGTTGCCAACATAAAAAAAAGTATTTTAATATCGTCACTGCGTGTCACTAGCGAGTATACGTCAAATTAAAATAAGTTTACCATACACACATACTGTCAGTCATATTTGCCTTTTTTGCAGGCTATGTTTAATTTTGTATTTTATATTTTAAAACCTAGTCGTAGAAAAAGTATTGTATGCAACGTTGTATAATTAAGTCAAAAAACGCTCATGGCGTCTCTATTTGCGATACTCGTATCTTTATTAGTTACTATTTAACGTTGAAACTACTGAACAAATTAGATGAAAGGCCATGCCAGGATAAACTAAGTGGGCTTGTAGGTTTTATGGGCGGTGTGGTATTATTTCTTAACAGATATTAAGTATGCACAATGTCAGCCTCCCAAACTTTAAAGTAAAAAAAAATATATTTTTTTTCTAGCCAGCCGATTTCTACGTAGATCGCATATATTGTGCATTTACTAAAGACAATTCCATAAACAAATTTAAAACAATTCCTAATAAAATACATCACTACCCATTTTCGACAGCATACTAAAGTTTAAAGTTAAGGCGCGGTAGGACCTGGCTCGCATTTCACATACAAACTAGGGTCGGGCGGAATGCAGATTATTGCAGATTATCTTCGATTTCTAACATAAAAGTATACGTTATCAACCCAAACATGAGAGGATGCCCTGCATGACTGTGAAATCATGATTGTCAGGTATTAATTTTGTCAGAAAAGGTAACTGGTGATGAACAAAATGAAAAAAAAATGAAAAAAATACTTTATTTTATAGTGTTTTCGCGCTACTTTTCTATCGAGCGAAGTGTTCGCTATCGTGTTCTAAGTGAGAGGAAGCCCTAGATACAGTTCTGAATATTATTATATATGTTTTACAGTGACCTAAGAGTCAAATAAGTGCTCTAAAAATGATTTGGAAACTAGGCTTCCGTGCCCGATTCTGGTCTCACCTCGCCTTAAGCGTTGTTAAAACTACGTGAATAAAACCTCATTACAGAAACTTCCATAAACGTGGATACTGCCCATTTATAAAAATTAAACAAATATATATTAAAAATATATATTGTTTCTTCTGTGCTGCGTGCAGTACTTCGTATTAACATCGGTAATGGATTTCAGCGAACTGGATTACAGAAAAGGGATCGCATTCGTTAAAAAAAAAACATTAAAACGTATAATTTATTAACGTTGCATTGGATGCTATGTTGAGAGCTATAGAAAAAAATACAATACAATACAAAAATATTACTTTTTTGGCAATCTTTTGTCATATTTTGAATAGGCAAGTATAGTGTTTCTATGTTTCCGCCTGTCTGCAAGTCTGGGGCAGCTGTAAACAAATAATACAGAATGTTATAGAATCATTAATTAATTAAATGTTATTTTTTGTATTTCAATTATAAATTTTAAAAAGTGTTAGTATTTCAGTAATTTATAGACTAACCACAATCTTATTTATGGGTGCGTAACGATGGCTATAAAAATTTTTGGTATAATATTAGTCGCAATAACGCTCATTTGATATAATTATTAAATCATATAACAACACTTAATATATTTACATATGACATAATTATTATTTCTTATAATGATCATTTGATAGAATAACATTTAATATAGCATTCTTTAAGTATAATGCTTATTTCCTATAATGAACTTATGGTATAACGTTATTTTCATATAAAATACAATTGGCATAACCATTATTAATATAATGTATCAAAAAGTAGGTTAGGTTAGGTTTGAACTGCGTCTCCCAACAAAAACGAACTGCTATCAAAAAGTAGGTTAGGTTAGAACTGCGTCCCCCTACCAAAACGAATGGCTATCAAAAAGTAGGTTAGGTTAGGTTTGAACTGCGTCCCCCTACCAAAACAAATGGCTATCCACAAGTAGGTTAGGTTAGGTTAGGTTTGAACTTCGTCCCCCTACCAAAACGAACTGCTATCAAAAAGTAGGTTAGGTTAGAACTGCGTCCCCCTACCAAACCGAATGGCTATCAAAAAGTAGGTTAGGTTAGGTTTGAACTGCGTCCCCCAACAAAAACGAACTGCTATCAAAAAGTAGGTTAGGTTAGTAAATTATAAGGGCACAGAAGAAAAAGGGGGGACGGGGGGGCGAAGCCCCCCACAAGGGGGGCTCGGGGGGCGAAGCCCCCCGCATTAAAAAAAACTCAAACCATAAGTTCAATTAGGTTAGGTTAGGTTAGGTTAGGGTTCGAACTGCGTCCCCCAACAAAAACGAACTGCTATCAAAAAGTAGGTTAGGTTAGGTTTAGGTCACAGGCGTTACAATTTCAAATATATAAATGGTAATAAAGATTTATATACCTATTATACCTCTTGATTGTTATATATTATGATTTGTATATAAAATGAGCGTTATACCATATAATCGTTATAAGAAATAAGCGTTATACCGAACGTTAAATATACGAAATAAATGTATATATTTTAAAATTATACCAAACGTTTATTATACACAATGAGTGATTATACCCTTTGAAGTTATATCAAATGTTGATATATCGATAGAAAATATATTAAATATTTTTATATCGATCATTACACACCCCTTATTTATCGCCTAGACATGCCCGGATTTAAATAAATGGTTTTCGTAAGTTTACATACTGTATAAAACGGTTAACCCTCTACTGCATGAGACCGTATAAGTTTAGAAAAAAATAATTTTGTTTTCGAAAATATATGTTTATATTATGCATAAGTTCAAAAAGTAGACGAAAAAAAATTTGATGTCTATTTTTCAAACTCCATATACCATGACACTAAATTTACCACGGAAACGAAATGATTTTCATTAATCTCGTCACATTATTTTATAGTTGGACATGATCAATTGTGAAAAATGTTGCGAAATGCTCATAAAATGTATTTTAAAAATAAATTCAGTTTCGTTAATAAATAGCATTCCTAAACAATCAATATGTATTTCATACTTTAAAAATATCATGAACATTTGACTTCGTATGGGGTAAAGCGTTAAGAAACATTTTTATTTATTTTTTTAACCGACTTCCAAAAGAAGGCCGGTTCTCTATTCGTCTGAATGTTTTTTTTTTTTTTTTTTTTTTTGTATGTTTGTTACGCGATTACTCGAAGACGGCTGGACCGATTTGAAAAATTCTTTTTTTGTTTGAAAGGGTATACTTCCGAAATGGTCCCATTGCAACCAAATCAGGATCTGATGATGGGATCCTGGAGAAACCGAGGGAACTCTTCAAATATTAGAGGCACACATATAGCGATTTCGGTATTTTTCGTAGTTTCTTGTCCATTTCTTACTAGCAATAAGTTTTTAGTGTTAACCGACTTCAAAAAAGGAACAAATGTTTATGTAGGTTTCTTCCCCGATTACTTAAAAACAGCTGGACCGATTTGGAAAATTATTTTTTTGTTTGAAAGGGTATACTTCCGAGGTGATTCCATTGCAACCAAATCAGGATCTGATGATGGGATCTTGGAGAAATCGAGGGAACTCTTCAAATATTAGAGGCACACATATAGCGATTTTGGTATTTTTCTTAGTTTCTCGTGCACTTCTTATTAGATATAAGTTTCCAGTCTTAACCGACTTCAAAACAAAGATCAATTTTTATGTAGGTTTGTTCCCCGATTACTTGAGGCTAGACCGATTTGGAAAAAAATTCTTTTAACTAAATAGACTTTAGTCTATTTGGTTAAAATAGTATTTTTACAGCGCCACTAAAAATTTAAAAATAAAGTACCTAAATTTTTAAAACAAAAAATAAAAACCGACTTCCAAAAACTTAAACTAAAAAGCAGAAAATAATATGTTAATTACCCGAAAGAAATGGATAATCAACGATTCATATATACATATACAGATATTTATAGTTTTTAACCTGCTTTTTTGAAGTCGGTGCCAGCTAAGGATAAAAGGAGCTCAGCATAGCCAGCTTTGCGTGGCAGGCACCGACTTCAAAAAAACAGGTTAAAAACTATAAATATCTGTATATGTATATATGAATCGTTGATTATCCATTTCTTTCGGGTAATTAACATATTATTTTCTGCTTTTTATCTCAGTTAGGATTTGAGCCACTATAGTCCATCGAAATATTTTAAAAGTTGTAATAACCAACTGGAGTCGTGTTTATCATGATTTTTCACGTGGCTACATTCTACGCAAGTTACGCAACTTATACATTACGCCTTACTTACCATATTGTGGTAACAATTACCAAGTCAGTTAACAGGATTCATAATCGATTTCTTAGCATTTCATAGCATTTTGTAGCGTCTATTATATCTCTTTCACTAGTTTGAAATGATACATGTTTCATACGTATGCGTAAGGTTACATCGAACACTTGCATCTCGCATCAAGTTACTCGCTGCACCAGTGAAGCATGAACAGATGAAAACCGCCGATTGTATTGTAATTATATGAATCCCACACTTCCACGGCATGTGGTAGAAGCTGTAGGTTATGCACAGTCATTTGGTAAGCTGATAGTCAGAATCTGAGGAGGAAAATTGACTGAAAATTGCCAACTGATTAAAATTTTATTAAAAAATTATTGAATCTAATTTTTCTTTAGGTGTGATATGTGCTGTTTAAATTGTTTCCGCAGTTTCCGTTTCATGATCCCATAATTTGATCAAATTTGAGTAAGGTTAATAGTTCCAACTGTACAGTGACATACTGACATTCAATTCAATCCGAATATTACATTTAGAAAGCATAATCAATGATAGCTACAAATAAATTGCTGATTGTGATTTGGATGCTATTCATAATGATGATTGAAGACTTTTAAATTTATGGAGGCATATTTATGACTTGAACTGCGTAAGACTTCGTTTAATGCAGTCAGCGATGTTAGTCAACGTACTTGAAAGATTGAGACATACCGATATCCTCAGGCTAAACTTTAACGGACTAAACTTGACCAGTTTCTGCTGTCAACCATTCGCTCTAGGTGCTATAATGTTATCTGACATTGTACCAGTAGCCACCGAAATCAGTAAGGTCGTTTAATAGTATCATCTTTATTTTGAAATAGCCCGTATCTATACGTTTTTCCCTACAACGTTGTTAGATACGAGTTCTTTCAAAGCAGAGACGATAAGGGCTTTAAATAAGAAGTCATATCATTCTCTTTGGCAAAATTGCCCACTAGCCAATATTGGCGAAACTGAACTCCAAGTTACAGTTTGTGTTGTTACTGTTATATTTATGTTACTCTCATTATTTATAGTTTAAAGTATTATGCAAAACTTAATCTGTCGTATTTATTCGTACCCTATTTTAGAATTCCTTCCATTATGAAACATCATGATAATGAGGATTTAAATTATAGTAATAACGCCTTACCAAAGTTACTCGTTGTAAACTATCTTACAAAGTATAATTAATACGTAATGCTACTGTTAGCAAGCCTGACTAGATGCAAAAGCAAGCTAGTGGCAAAAGATGCTACTCAGAACATGTTATACGTGTAATCGTTAAGTGTTTACATGCAATTATTTCGTAAATATAGTAGGTAGATATCAAAAAACTTTAAACTTTTACCAGTTGGCACGACAGAGTAAGTAAGTGCGGGAGTAAGTTTGGGAGCGTTTAAACTTAATATTTTGGATGCTTATATTAAAAAAAAAGTAATTCATTTGATTTTATTCATTGGGTAACGTAATTTCGATATTAATTAAACGTTTTTGATATTCTTTATATTTACGGGATAATCGCCTAGTACATTGTGTATCTACGGCGGTAACGAAGGAATTACAAACCAGTGTTTGTTACAATACAAGCACGAGACGAAGCCAAGGGCTTTAATAACACGAGTTTGTAATTCCTTTACCGCCCGTGGGTGGCACACACAATGTTTTTCATCACACTTGTGAGGAAATCTCAATAAAATAACCTTACTAAACCTAAATAAAATTTTAAAACAGAAAGTGACATTAGTGGCCTATATTCATCCATAAATAATACGAATGTTAAGTCATGTTCGGAAACCATAGCGGTAAAGACCTAAAACGGTTGATTTTATATTTGCCAAATACTGAAATACACAATTTAAACATTTCATTAATGTTACCGAAATATGTGTTTACATTTATTTGCAATAACAGTTCTCTTTAAATAAATATTTCAGTGATAAAAGTTAAAAAAGTAAGTTGGCGTTTCCTTTGAACATGACAAATAAGAGTAAAACAGAACCAACGTTTTCACGGCCCGCAAAACCTACGTGTAACAACATCATTTTCGAGCAAGTGTGATGAAAAAACCATTATACCTTTAATATTTTTCGGTGAAATTGCAAACGTTTGCCAATTATGGATTTAACAGATATTATAAACCGAAAAATATATAGGTAACCCAGTAGGCATATTCCAGTCACTTTTTATCTGCACCAGATTTGGCGTACATTTTCCTTAAGAGCTGTAGAATAAAGTGGTCAAATGCCTGATATTAGGCAAGCCGGTAGGAATCGAGTTCTTTGGACGCCACGCCACTGATACCTACCCACTTGACCAATGTTCAGTTAGAAAGTTAGATCAATATACAATTTATAGTATAAATCACCACACGCTATCTTCTATGGCACTGTATTGTATGCTGTTTTATGTTTGCAATTGGGAAGAGGCTTTTGTTTAGTATGTCAGTCTTATCTGCTTTAGGTATGCTTTACGTCTAATTTTACTTACAAATATTTGAAACGTCAATGTTTATTAATTGTGACCACGGAATATATTCTTCTCATACAAATACCAGTTTTTAACATTAAGTAATTTCCAAACAAGTGTGTTTGTCCAATAAAGTCAATGTCAAAACTATTAGCTCGGCTATTGTGGAATTTCTCTCATGTTTGCTTGACGCATGCGAATTGTGAAAGTGTCATTTAATATTTACACGCTTAGAACAACTGTTCTTGTCTAAAACGTGCGAATTGGTCAAATATGCACCTAAAAGTAAAAGTTGTTCGAGCTTCGAAAGGTACAGAAAAGGAATGAGTAGAATGTGAAAATAGTGGTGGACAACCCAACGAGGAAAAACCAGTTTTTTAGGTGATATCGTACGGAAAAACGGAATGTCAAGTGGCATATCATACCAAGAAGGGCTCACGATGTTCAAAGTCATGGTGACAAGAGACATGATGATACTTTGTGAAGTACCTACTTGGAATGAAACTACTTACGTCGAACAATGTTGTTTACTGTTTTTTTTGTTAACTTAGAAGCCTTCGTTCTTCTCTCCCTAACTTGTCCCCTATTTTATGGTTACTTATTTTAATATTGACCGGTCTACCGAGAGGTCCCTCATTTATTGACATTTCATCAATGATACACATTTTTAGGGTTCCGTACCAAAATGGTAAAAAAGGAACCCTTATGGTGCGACTCTGTCTGTCTGTCTGTCTGTCTGTCTGTCTGTCTGTCTGTCTGTCTGTCTGTCTGTCCGTCTGTCACAGCCAGATATCTCAGGAACTACTGATGCTATCGATTTGAAATTTGGAATAGTGTTAAAAGTAGCTGACCCGAGCCTATTGGACATAAAAAATATCTTGTACCTTTTTTACTTTTTTTTTAAAAGGCTCCGTAATGGGACTTTGAAAATTGAAAGTAGGGCTATTATATTGAGTGGGGTATCAAATGAAAGGGCTTAATTTGTAGATTAAAACACCATTTTTATTTTTTTTCTTGAATAAGTAGTTATTGATTTATACATTTTTATGTACCATTCCCCCCCTATTATCTCCGAAGTTACTGATCAGAAAAATGTGTCATAATTACTAATTATAAATATCAACCTGAATATTTCAGGAAAAATAAAACGGTCTTGCTAACTTTAATACTTTTTTAGAAATTTACAAAAACTTGAAAATGAAAATCCCTAGCGGCGAGTAGCAAAACTAAGCGATGGCATGTTTCACGCTAGGGGATTTCCGGGCAAAACTAGATGGCGCTAAAACACTAAACATTTAACGATGTTATAATTGAACAAAGAAACATAGTATAGTAACAATTAGTTCGTAAACAGCTAATAATAAATAATTTTAAATACATTTAAATACTGTGTCACGTTTGCAAAGTTAAATAATTGTAAATAATATTATAATTATTTTACCAAGCTTATACATAGATGGCGTTGTAAATTCGGGAAACAGCTTTTTGTATGGAGAATGACAGTCCTCTTGATTTAATGGTCCTTGCTATTAAATAGAATCATTACACGTCAGGTTCTAAATATTACAGGGAAAATATAACTGTTTTCCTAACTTGCACTGTTTTTTAGAAATTTGCAAAAATCATAACATATACTTATTTGCTTCTACTAAACAAATCGACATATAGTTTTTCTTGAACTATTCGCGTATCTACTTCTGAGTTTGTACGGAACCCTCGGTGCGCGAGTCCGACTCGCACTTGACCGGTTTTTTTATGTAAATTCACGTATCAACCCGTCTCAAACTTGACCGCGATTGGAGCAAGTATGAGACGCCTATACTTTTTCCGTATGGTCATATCGTATTAATAAGAATGCTTATTGGAAGCAATAGTGTGTTTAGAGTGTTTTACAGAAATTACGGGTATTCAAGGAAAATAAACTCACGCGAAACAATTTTGGAAACCAAACGTTTTTTTGTTAAATATATTATACTAGCATTTTCCCGCGGCTTCGCCCGCGTTGTTCCCGCTACTGTCCCAAGGGAACTCTTTACTGGGATAAAAAATGTGCCAAATTTCAGCTCAATCCATCAAGTCGTTACCCCGTTATTAAGTAACAAACATCCAAACATTTAAACATCCAAACATCTTCACATATTTTCGCATTTATAATATTAGTGGGATAGCAGCTATCACAATCATATAATCTATCATATCAGGTAAGTATCAGGTACTAAAACTGCAGAGAAATAAGAGTGATTACTAAAATCTTATAAGGTTACGATTTCCTTTTCATCTTTCGAAACATGACTAACTCGAATGACTCGTCACGTAAGTAGATATTATTGTGAAAGGTGTAAATGATATTAGTCACCAGAACAACTGATGTTCAATGATTTCACAGAGGTGCTACTGCGACAAGGTTATTACCATTAAAGTCTACACGTCGTGTTTAGCACTTCACCTCTCTCTACGCTTATTTTGTAATTGGCAAAACTGACACTTTCGTGCTATCTGAAATCATAGCTTATCTACTTAAGTTTTTGGAAATTGATACAAGTTTCTTTCGAACCTTACCTTAATTTGTGGGTTTAGAACCAGTTTAGTCATGTTTGTAACTCGTAACTTTATAATAACCCCCTTTTTTGAAGTCTGTTAAAAATATGAAGTTGAACATCAGCGTCAAGGGCGTTTAGGCAATTATGACAAAATTTAACAGTTTTGAAACTTCTGAAGCACTGATTTTAAGTAGCTGTGTATTTAGTGGGTACTATCTTCAATGTAAGCACGATACCATACAAGTTTCTTTTTTCAATAACAGCTAGGCTGACCGAGACAGTCGGACTATCGCCCGCGGTCACCTGTCAACCTGTCATTTCACAGCTTGCACTGTTCGCTCCAATAACGTCGTTTAGCGTTTCTCTATAAACGTTCGTTCTATACATAGAGCTTCCTATTATTTCATTTCTTGGTTGATAAAATAGTACAAAAGTATATCTTATTTCTAAATTATCCACAACCAGGTATCTGTTTGAAATGTTCTTAAGTAGTTTATTGAAATACAACCGTCGTAGAATCTTGTAATTGTATAACTTATTGTAATACTTTTAGATATATATTTTTTCTACTCCTGTAGTTTTATCTGACTTTTACTTGGTCACGAACACAAATATAAGAACATACATAATATGAGTTCAGAGAAGTCTATACTTTATTCCCCATAACAGCATTAGTGTCGTTATAGTCGCAAAATGATACTGCTAGCAGCCACAGACTTCTAAATCTAGGTTAAACTTAGGTCAAGGATTAAGCGCTCAATTCTAACTTTACGATAAAAATGCACAACTACCAACTTAACAAACAATTAAATTCCTACGGTTTTTAAGAAAAACAAAACTTTCCAAACTAAATTAATTTTTAATACTGCGTGTCACTAGCGAGTATACGACAAATTAAAAAAAGTTTACGATAGACACATACTGTCAGTCCATATGTCATATTTGCCTTGTTTAATTTAATTTTGTATTTTATATTTTGAAACCTAGTCGTAGAAAAAGAATTGTATGCAACGTTATATAATTAAGTCCAAAAACGCTCATGGCGTCTCTATTTGCGATACTCGCCGCCGCGGCGGCTCGTATCGCAACTGGCGCCATTCGAATTTTTGAGCCTACTTATACAACTGTTGCATAAAATACTATATAACCGATCGCGATGCTAAATTCAGATTGTCCATGAATTATTCAGAGTTTGAAGATTTCACTTTCATTTATAATATTAATGAGTTTAATGTCCAAAAATGTAAATTAAGCCAAAATTCCTTCTTGAATGAATGTTTTTCATCGGCAATTAATGTAATCCATATAGGTTGTCATATAGGTTAGTTGCATATGTTATTATTTTCTGTGTCTTGTCTGTATGTAAGTCTACTATCGAATTCCCATATTATTTTCATTATGCTTGACTGACATTATTGTCAACGATTACAGTGTTTGTGAGGATTAAGACCAACTACCTAAGGTTTTACTATCATTCTTTTTTCAGCACTTTTACTGTAAATGCAAATACGTGGATTGTCACAATCATGACAACCTTCAGTAGCGCCCGAAGACTTAAATCGTGTGAACTCAACACTTTTTCTGAATACTAAAGAGTCCTATGAAATAATGGTGTCACGGTTACTGATGTCAACATTGGTAAATGACTCTGCAGTTATTCTAACTTAATGTGTTGACATTTAACCTCTACTATCCTTTTGAAGCTTTGTATTTTGAATAAGGCTGAAAGATTCAGTACTAAAGGACATAAGTAATCAACGTTTATAGTGCAGAAGGGAGCGTGTCCATTTGGTAGGTCAGGATTATTTATCAGTTTGAATATATTATTTGGGCATCAAACAATTTTAAAATTACTATTTATGTGAAAATAATAAAGGTATTATAGATCTATCTGACAGGCTCCTAAAACAAAGTCTTCTAATAGAAAGGACTTTTATAAGACGTATATTACAAATTTGAGGACTAGAAAGTGTCTATAATAAGAGAAATACCAAAATCGCTATATGTGTGCCTATGATATTTGAAGAGTTCCCTGGATTTCTCCAAGATCCCATCACCAGATCCTGATTTGGTTGCAATGGGCCCACCTCGGAGGTATACCCTTTAAAACCAAAAAAGAATGTTCCAAATAGGTTCAGCCGTCTTCAAGTAATCGGGGAAGAAACCTAGATACAAATTTATCCTGTGTTTTGAAGTCGGTTAACACTAGAAACTTGTTGCTAATAAGAGATGGACGAGAAATTACGAAAAATACTGAAATCGCTATATGTGTGCCTATAATATTTGAAGAGTTCCCTCCATTTCTCCTAGATTCCATCATCAGATCCTGTTTTGGTTACAATGAGATCACCTCGGAAGTCTACCCTTTCAAACAAAAAAGGAATTTTCCAAATCGGTCCAGCCGTCTTCAAGTAATCGGTGAATAAACACACAAAAAAAAAATAAAAAAAAAACTTACGGACGAATTGAGAACCGTCCTTCTTTAGGAAGTCGGTTAATAAAAATGTATCAGGTTTTACTTACTTTTCAATCAGGTGTTCGTTAAGTGTTGATGACATACTGACTGTGTGACCTAGTCGAAGCAAATTAGTGCAGTGAACCACTTACAGACTCGGCCCTTCACGGCTCCCGGTTGCTTCCGGCTCAGACACTCGCATTGTGACTTTGGTTCAGTTATTGACCTCAAAGAAGTTCCTGCCCCATAAAATGGAATTTCGGAATGTTTTATCAATAATTGCAAAATTTAAGTAACCGATTTTCAATAAAGCTATTTTGATAATAAATGCACGAGTTATTATAAACAATACCCAAATAACTATATATGTGCGTAAATTTTTGAAGAGTTCCCTCGATTTCTCCAAGATCCCATCATCCGATCCTGATTTGGTCGCAATGGGACCACTTCGGAGGTATTCCCTTTCAAACAAAAGAATAATATTCCAAATTGGTCCACCTTCACCCGTCTTCGAGTAATCGCGAAACAAATAAACAAAAAAAATAGCCGAATTGAGAAGCGCCCTTCTTTTAAAAGTTGGTTATAATAATAATCACAAAATTAAAAAAATTAAACCAACCGGCTTTCGATAAACTAATTTCGATAAGAAATGCCGAGAACCTATGAAAAATAACCAAATCACCGTATGTGTGCCTATAATATTGGAAGAGTTCCCTCAATAACTTTAAGATCCTATCATCAGATCATGATTTGGTTGCAATGGGACTACCTCAGAGGTGTACCCTTCCAAACACAAAAGAATGTTCAGCCATCTTCGAGTAATCGCGTAACAAACGTATAGATTGAATACCTTTTTTCTTTGCAGAAGTCGGTTAACACTGGACGTCACGTCAAATAAAGCTATTCGATAAGTAATTCATGATACCCTTTAAAAAATACCCATATCGCCATATGTGTGCCTATAATATTTGAAGAGCTCCCTCGATTTCTCCAAGATCCCATCATCAGATCCTAATTTGGTTGCAAAGGGACTACCTCGTAAGTACGAGTATTTTTAAATAAAAAAAGAATTTTCGAAATCGATCTAGCCGTCTTCACGTAATCGGGGAACAAACCTAGATAAAATTTTCTCTTTGTTTTGAAGTCGGTTAACACTAGAAACTCATTCCTAATAAGAAATGCACGAGAAACTATGAAAAATACTAAAATCGCTATATGTGTGCCTATAATATTTTAAGAGTTCCCTCGATTTCTCCAAGATCCCATCATCAGATCCTGATTTGGTTGCAATGGGACCACCTCTGAAATGTACCGTTTCAAACAAAAAAGAAGTTTTAAAATCGGTTCAGCTGTCTTCCAGTAATCGGTGAACAAACACAAAAAAACAACATTCAGACGAATAGAGAACCGTCCTTCTTTTGAAAGCCGGTTAAAAATTAACACTCGTTTGGGTGCCAGCCACTTTGAATTCTTTTTCGATCAAATTTGTTAGTTGTGACTTATTTTAGTTGTTGTGACTTATTTTAGTTTTAGTTGTTGGTACTTATAGACTATGATTATAATGCGCAATAAATGTGACCAATACATTTTTTTTTCGGTGCAAAGCGTGACTCGTTGGCGCCCAAAAATTAAGGTCAAGAGTTCCCTCGATTTCTCCAAGATCCCAACATCAGATCCTGATTTGGTTGCAATGGAACCACCTCTGAAATATTCCGTTTCAAACAAAAAAGAAGTTTTAAAATCGGTTCAGCTGCCTTCCAGTAATCGGTGAACAAACACAAAAAAAACAACATTCAGACGAATAGAGAACCGTCCTTCTTTTGAAAGCCGGTTAAAAATTAACACTCGTTTGGGTGCCAGCCACTTTGAATTCTTTTTCGATGAAATTTGTTAGTTGTGTTGTGACTTATTTTAGTTGGTACTTATAGACTATGATTATAATGCGCAATAAATGTGACCAATACATTTTTTTTCGGTGCAAAGCGTGACTCGTTGGCGCCCAAAAATTAAGATCAACGTGACTTCTTCTTTTAAACGTTGCCACTTGATAATGATTTAGTTTAAGTATGCTTTCACGTTCGAAGTGAAAGGCTTGTGTAGACTGAATTCTTCAAGTCTTTTAACTCTAGTATTGAAATAAGCTAATGGACGAATAAAAAAGAAATTTCGAAATGGATGGTTAACTTTTTTGTGCTTGTTTAGTATCCATGGAAGCGAACAAAAGTTGCAAGTTGCATTTTGTCTGCTTTGTTTTGATACCTAAAATCCTGAAAAGATCAATCACAGTATCGTTAAGCCTGGTTTTATGGTTGTATACTATTTTTATACCGAAAATAAAGTTAAATAATTCATTAATAAAAAAAAGAGGTACCGCGCTCAATTCCCGGTCTAGACCATAGGTGAGTGCCATTTAATTTTTCTATGTACTTTGATTTCTTGTATCTATATATCTATATATGTAATATAAATATATCTTATCAAACAAAAATGTTTTTAACAAGCAATTCGCTAACGTTTTTATTAAGTTTAACTCGCAGTTGACGCATGCGCGATGCTGGGCAGATAGCCAAGGCAGCGTTTGCACCGATGGGTTATTAAGATTGTGGGCACGCGACTCGAGTAACTATTCCTTTATAGCAGCCGTCACATTAGGCAGCGAGTTGTAAAATCGTCAAAAGTGAAAAGAGTCTAGCAGGCTAACCTAAGAAGATTGGCCCCCGCAGGGGATTTGGTTGTAATTTGAGGTGCAGTAGTGGCAGGCCCTAAGAACACTATATGCGTAATATCAGACCTCGAACTTTTTTGGTTTCAGACTTATTTACGAAAATGTCAAAAGATCATGGTAATTTTTAAACTGTGATATTAGCTAAACCAAGTAAGCGAGAGTAACCAAATAAATTCAGAATTAAAGAGCATGAAATGGGGTTCATAATGCATATTTTTAAAGACATTCATATCCTTGAACTTCGATGAAACAAAAAAATAGTTTTTTTTTTCGCTTATATTTTTTGCAAATTCCACTGCTTTTTGTAGGGTATTATAATACATGATCCATATCGTAATAGACTTCTTGATATCTATTATTCTATTAGCTTGATAATCAAACAGAAGGGGCACAGTTACGTAATGAGTGCAGATTAGCCGCTATAAATTCCTGGGCTACAATGGCCTGCGTTATTTCCTGTTCGGACTCCAGGCTATCAGAGGGAATGCGCTAAAGTGCGCTAAATATGTATTCTCAATTTGTATTTTGACGTTTGGATATCCTTTACACCTCCAAAACATAATATTTTGACAACGGAGACTCTTTACATCTCCATTAATATTAGTATCAATTTATTTTCTATTTATTATTTGTGTTGTTTGGACGCATAGAGAGACCCTTTACATTTACATCTATGTAGTCTTTAAGTTAATGCAATGTATTAATGAAATCTCATGTAGGTACATTAAATAATGAAAAGAGAAACTGGTGAGTTTCTTCCGGCGCTTCTTCCCGCCAGAAGGTCATTACTCGAAGCGCCAAAAGAAAAGAAAAGAAGAGAAAATAAGAAAAAGAATGTAAGACATGTAAAAGAGTCCTTGAGGGCCTACTTGCAGAAATAAATTATTTTATTTTATTTTATTTTACTCGTATAGTCCACCTAGCCCATGCTCGAAACAGAGTTGTTCGGGGGTGACAAGTTCTCTGTGTCACCTTCTCAGTTTAGAAGGCCTATAATGTAGCCAACCGCGACATATGTCGTCAAATTAACGACAATTGTCGTCATTATTTATCATTAGCCTGCAGTAGAGTCATTACACGAATCGGTGTTAGATGGTTATCGGTCCACATATCGCACGCCTAGATCTAAACCGTATTAAGTCAAAAAAGTCATTTTTTCAGAAATGACAAAAAACTAATTTTGGCGTTTGTGTAAGATACAGCAATCTATTTTTTAGAAAACTGTCTCAAAGATTCACACTTGAGGCGATCGCGATCATTTTATTTGTAATTTATCAATTATACTGGCTAAAAATATAGATTTTTAAGTTATTACAGTTTTGTATGTTAATTTCTATATTATTTGTGGATGATTTTCAGTTTAAACAGTTTTGTTGGTTTTTTTTTCAATTGTTACATCTTACCCTTTACTTACTAATTATTAATTCACAAAAAGAGTATTTTTTTACAAAACAAAAAGATTGTCTTATAAGGTTTACCTCTAGTACCTATTTATTTTATATAGATTTTCATTTGATGCGGTGAATCAAAAACACAGAATAGTTTCAGACTCTGATGAGAGTGAAATTTCTGATTCAGATGGGGATGATAATTGGTTTTCACTTCGTCCAAACCAAACCAAGCGGTCGAAAATAAAAAAAAACCGGCCAAGTGCGAGTCGGCCTCGCATACGAAGGGTTCCGTACCACCGTACAAAAAAAACGTCTTAATAAACAACTGGCAAAAGGTCTTAAATGCCGTGTAAATCAATGGCACTTAAAACCTTTTGGTTGAAAAGTTTTTCGGCAATAACTTCAAACGGTTCATTCAAAATAATTTTCGTTGAATGTATTTATTAAGCGTTACCTTCCTGATTTTTTTTCATATTTTTTGAATTTACGGTTCAAAAGTTAAGGGAGGGGGGGGCACAATTTGTGCAACTTTCGGAGCGATTATTTCCGAAAGTATGCACTTAATCAAAAAAAAGTACATAAAAGCCTTATAATATTTTTAAAAGAACTATCGAATTATGTACCTCAAGTTCACGCTTGCTGAAAAATTTTTTTTTAGGTTCTGTTACATGTATGGAGTGCCCTCCTAGATTTTTTTTTTGTTATTTAACTAGCAAAATTAGTAGCGGCATGTACAATACATCTATATTCCAAATTTCATCAGTATACGTCTTGTAGTTTTTGAGTAAAATGCCTGTGACATACGGACGGACGGACGGACATGACGAAACTATAAGGGTTCCTTTTTAGCCATTTTGGCTACGGAACCCTAAAAACGGGGTTACTAATGATTTACAATTAGGTCAAAATGCTGTTTTAAAATTCTTTAAAACAGAAAATACCTGATGCAGTGCCCGGTTGTTCTAAACTCATGAACACTAATGATTTTAAAGCGGGGTCAATCTAGTTTATATGGTCGGGTCAGTGTCCGAATCATCTACATCACTTTCATCACTACAGGTGACGCATAATAATCAATGCACTGTCTCATCATATTTTTTTTCTAGATCTGTTACTAATGATCGTTCTACAGGCAGAAATTGCTCCGATTCGGTTGGTGCGATATTATTATCCATTCCTTTTATCAAGTTTACTAATAATTTTCTACGCCTCTTCATAATTCTAGAAATAACAATAATAATAATGTGGATATATACGCAGGGCAGCTTGTGGCGAGCTGTTGGGGAGTAGCGACCCCACGTACCCGAGTGCTCCTGGGGGTCCTTAGGGAGGGTTCATGGGTAAGAGTGTAAGGACCTCCGCCTCTGGCTTGCCTTAACCGGCCGTCCAGAGTGGAGTCGCGAGAGCTATATGCTCCAGGCGTGGAAGTGATAAAAGGCATAATGCCGCGAGTACCCTCGGAGAAAGCGCAGCACACCTCTCGACACCCTGCAGCCCTCGGCACTGGTGTTGCCCCTAGCTAGGCCATTGCTCATAATATCGCTATTTATTTAACAGGGGCCCATCAGCGGAGGGCAAGTCACAGTCTGTCAGTGCCACGAAAGCCATGAGACACTTTTCCTGACAGGCGCCGTCATGTCTCAATCCATAACCCAGTAATTTAGTCCATATTTCCACCGCCATAGCCCAGTAGAGTTAGATTCCATCAATCAACAATAATCCTTGCATTTGGCGGGGGCTGTCTCTGCGTGCGTCCCATGACACGGGCAGGGACAGCATCCGCTGGGTGTACACTTTGCCTCTCATTAAATTGTCGAAAGGGCCTCTACGCGTTGGCTTCGGCTCCGCGCACGCCTCCCAAAGGGCCGAGACACCATTGTCTCGTGTACGGGAAAGACATGTGGATATGTATAGGTACGTAATCACCATCTCTCTTCTCAATCGTTCCCTCACTGCTGAGGATCGTGACTCCTTTTGATTCCGTCAACCAACAGCCTCCATCGGTTACGTTCCGTTGCTTGGTGGAGCGCGGCACTGACAGATATCTCCAGTTCTTCCGATATCTGGTCTGACCACCGTTTGGGACTTCTGCCTCTAGGTCTTTTACCTTCAACTTTTCCCGTTATGATCAGGCGTTCCAAGTTGTTCGTATCTCTACGTGCAACATGACCAAAGTACCGCACTATTCGTTGCAAGCAGGTAGTGGACAAACGCTGTGTCTTCTCTATTTTTAGTTGTTTTAAAATAGAGATATTTGTGCGAAAGGCTGTCCATGGTATCTGCAACATACGGCGCCAGCACCACATCTCAAAAGCGTCGATTCTATGTCTGTCGGCAGCTTTGAACGTCCACGTTTCTGCGCCATATAGAGCGATGGAAAAGACAAGGGTGCGGACCAGGTGTATTTTGGTCCGGTAGTTTATGTTGCGGTCCTTCCAAACTTTGCTCAGCTGGGTCATTGCTGTCTTTGCCATGCCAATTCGTCGACGTATTTCAGGTTCGCTACTTCCTTTACTAGTTATTAAAGAGCCAAGGTACTGGAATTGGCTTACGGTCTCGTAGTCTTGTAGGAGGTCGGTGCGTTGGATAGCTGCGAACCGGTCAATGATCATGAGTTTGGTCTTAGCTTTATTTATGGCAAGTCCCATTTCCAGACTGATTGTTTCCAGTCGACGCAGCAGTTCCGCCATTTCTGTTTCTGATGATGCGAAAAGGGTGGTATCATCTGCGTATCGGAGATTAGATAGCTTAGCTCCACCTATCTTTATGCCACCCTCCCAGTGTTCTAGTGTTTGACGCATAATGTGTTCTCCGTAGATATTAAAGAGAATGGGAGAGATTACGCATCCCTGACGAACACCTTTCTGGAATTTGAAACGGCTTGATGTTACATCTCCTATTGTAACAGTTCCGTAGCCTGACTCGTACAACTTTCGAATTAGCATAGTGAGATGAGTGGGTACACCTGCCTCGGAAAGCACTTCCCATAGTTTCTCCCACTTGACACAGTCGAAAGCTTTTTGGTAGTCTACAAAACACATGAAAGTTGGGGTGTTATATTCGTAGCACTTTTCTATTATCAGCCGAAGGTTTAAAATCTGTTCTCTTGTACCTCTTTCTTTCACAAAACCCGCCTGTTCTTGGGGTATTTGCCAATCCAGGTAGGATCTTAGTCTGGCGTTGATGATATACAGTAGAACTTTGCTGGCGTGGGATATTAGTGCAATTGTTCTGTAATTATTACAGTTGCGCATCGAGCCTTTTTTATGAAGAGGAAGAATTGAGGAGTGTACCCAGTCAGAGGGCCAATGTCCGGTATGCCATATTCTATTGCATATATTATGCAGGCATGTTATTCCATTTCGGCCCAGTCCTTTCAGAACTTCCGCTGTGATTTGATCCGGTCCTGGTGCTTTATTTATTTTGAGCTTCCGGATCGCGTCTTCAATTTCTGAGCGGAGTATGTTGGGCTCTTCATCCCTTATGGTTTCGGTAGATGAAGATTGGAATGGTTGATCCTGGTAGAGATCTTCACAATATTCCTTCCATCTTTCAGCTATTTCGGCAACTTCATGTATCGGGTTTCCATTCGCATCATCTATGACCCATGAGGATGGTTTAAATTTGTGTGTTATTTGTTTGACCTTTCTGAAGAGATCAGCTGTTTGATATCTTTCTGCATGGTGTTCAATTTCAGAGCAGATGTCTTCTAGGTATTGGTTTTTGTCTCTTCTGCATTGTCTTTGGATTAGCCTGGATAGTTGAGAGTATTCCACTTCGAAACCTTCAGGTCTTGCGCCACTCTTTAGTTCTTTGCGTAGTGTTATATTAGACCAAACTTCCCCTGACATCCAGTCTTTTTTGTCTATGGGTTTTTTGGTCATAGAGTCCAGTACCTTAACAATCTTTTGACTGAATTGTTGCCATTGTTCTTCTGGGTTCATATGTGCGATTTTAGGTGTTATTTCTGCCAGTTCCGGTTCTGTATTCTTCTGGAAGAAATCATATTCTGGTGCTGAGAGCCTAGTTGAGGGTTTAGATTTCTTACGGCAGGTTTTTAGACGCACGCGTAGATCTGCTACTAGCAGTTGATGATCAGAGCCACAATCCGCACCCGGATATGTTCTAGTGTTCGTTATGGACGATTTCCATCTCACGTAATCACCATAAAAAGTGAATTAACGCGAAAAACGTAAAAAGTATGCGTACATCGCAATTTATCTCGTTACTCATGTTACATAATTATTAAAATCTAAAATAATTCGCTATTTTTTTAAGTAAAACTTCAATACGCTTTATTTTGGAAGAAATAAAACTGATATTTGGATGATTCAACAAAACAGAAGTAATTAAAACGTGATATATTTCTTACCTCAGTACCTAAACTGTCTAAACTCGAAATGCAGAAATTACTATTTATAAAATGGTCTAAATCTAACCATATGTATCAACTCAAAATAATCAATAATAAGTCGTAACTTTAAGTTAGCAAAACTGTTGCAAGTCGAAATATCACTATGTTATAGAATTGGTTTACATGCACAGTGCCCAGTGTCCGCCTAGCAACTAAAAATGCTGCGGTTTAGATGGCACTGATAATATGAAAATAAATCATTAAAAGGGACCTAACGTGCCGTCGTTTGGTGTGTATTAAGAGGAAACAGGAGGGCAGTTTTTCCATACAAACGTAGTCCCCTGTTTCCTCCCTGGTTAATGCCAGTAGAGCAATATTTTTTTGTCCAAAAATCTATGGCTACTATTGATAGGTTCCTATGTTTTCCTTTTTACGATAAATTGATTCTCAAAAGAGATATTAACCTTCAAAAACCTAAAACCCCAGAAATGCCAGATTTTCCTCTGTGTTCAGACATACAGAGAACAAATTTGACTAGATTATTAAAAAAAAAGAAAACATAGGAACACGGCCAAAGCCTTTCTTTAATGTTTAATGAAAAAATTAGTTAAATAGGTTAAGTTTTGGAGAAGAAATCAGGGGACTACGAAACGTTGTTTTCATGAAATTTTCAAAGGTATTTCCGGACCAAGCTGCAGTTGTCTCTATGGCGCTCTGCGGGGGAGAGGCGGACAGTGCGGGACAGCGACACATTTTACAAATACCTAATTTTCAATTCTCTCGGCCTTACTGTTTCCTCTTAAAGGTATCACTGCACCGGTTTTAGTTACTTACGCGGCTTGACTTGTAGAATCCGAATATGCAACTAACTAAAAAATTACCTTTTTTGAGTTAATACTGTTTAGATCTAGGGGTGCGATATAATGCCTATCACATTGTTTTATTACGTTACTCGCTTGATGCTTTTAATTTTGCAACTTCGTATTTGATTAAGTGGTATAATCTTCGACCGTGAGACCTAATGAGGTGAAATATATAGATAATTTAATTCTAAACACTCTTATGAACGTACGTAATATAATTTATATGGACGATGCATTTTAAGTTTATTTTAATCATGATTCATTTATGTTTATATTTACGTTACCCAGTAATAGGACGGATTATACCTTAAGCTATTAAAGATGTAAAATTAATCGTTGTATAGTATAATAATTATAAGACTTATCCTTTCGTTTAATCGCTTTTGTGGCAGTTAAAACTTGATTTAAGAAACATTATTTTGTTTGAATACCTTAAGCTATTAAAGATGTAAAATTAATCGTTGTATAGTATAATAATTATAAGACTTATCCTTTCGTTTAATCGCTTTTGTGGCAGTTAAAACTTGATTTAAGAAACATTATTTTGTTTGATCTCTAATTCAGCAAGCCCAACTCTTTTGTTTTGTTAATACACACTTTTTGGTACAATTGGGTGCGATTGTTACGATTGGTTAAAGATAAGTACAAGAAGTTATACTGCTTTGTATAAAATATTGATGCAGTGGAAGAGAATATCTTGGTAACTACGTAAGGTTGAACCTTGTCCTTCAATGGGTTTTAGACAACTTTTCACTTTGAGCGACAACTTAATGTACTTGTTTTATTTTAGTATGCAAGGTGTTTCATTGAACGTAATACAACTCATGTTTTTTAAACTCCTCTCCCTGGTGCTGAAACACGAGACCTAGCACAGGGTTTTAGCACAGTTGTTAAAGTCATGTTTATGAATTAATATCACTGTTTTAATTATTTATGTTTTTTTGGTCTCATTGTGGTTATCCTATTTAGAGTTGAGAGAAAAAAGTTTGAATCTAATTTTGTAGTGAAAACGTATTTTTTGATTATCTTGGTCGATAATTTATGAATAAAATGCATGCATTCTGATACATTATTGAAGTTATTGGTCATAACAAACAAACAGGTCACGTAAGCGTGACGTCATGAGGGGTGACCACACCACGAGATTGTAATTTCTTAATTCTGTTAGCAAACTAGGAAAAGTTAATTATGACGTATTTTAATAAAACAAGTTCTCGGTCGTTAATTGAGCCGGAATTGCTTAATTTGTATTACGTTCAATGAAACACCCTGTATATTTTACACCACAACAACAACAACAACAGAAAATAAAACGTTTCATGATACTTTGTATGAATGTATACCAGAAGGCAACTTACTATAAACTTATCTTTACTTTATTTATCATATCAGCTATTTATTTTACAAATTGGCACAGACGTTACGCTTTGAAATGTCTTCCTCAGTGATCTTACGAATGAAGATAAGCCGACATTTGGCACATGGTGATATATCTAATAGATTATGGCCTTTCAGGGTACAATAAAACTAGGTATGTTCTTCCCGTGACAGCTGATGAGGTTGTTGGAATTGACTATTCCAAACATATTGATGCTTATAGACAATGATAATTGATAATATTATCGTGACGTAGTCAACTTCCATTTTGGGAAGAGCGTACATTTAAAAAAAACCCTAGAAGGGAGCGGTCACCATGTGTTTCTTCATTCGTAAGATCACCGAAGAAGAAATTTCAATACCTACGTTAAACGGCAATCCATTTAACATCAACTGACGGTGATAGTGCATCAGTCATTAAACGCAGTTAATAAACATTAAAAGTAAGCAACATAACCCGTGTCGCGGCATTCGTGAAAGTTTTCACTCGACTATGAAAGATTTCCACCGTTTCCCTGCAACAATAGTCAATATTTGCAGCTAGAGAGCGCCTGGGAACAATGAACAGTGAAAGCAATTGACTATAGGTATTTTCTCGTAAACTGACCCTGCCGTATGACAGGCGGAAATAAAACAATAGTTTATTATGAAAATGACCGTAAGAGTTGAATGTCCTTTGTTCAATATGCCGTAATGATTTCCTTTTCCTTCGTAGTGGTAAATACGCCGGTTTTAACATCGCCATTTTAATGTTAATCTTTTAAGGGTTCCGTGCCTCAAAGGGGAAAAATGGATCCGTTATAAGATGACTTTGTTGTTCATCTGTCTGTCAAGACCCTTTATCTCGGGAACGTGTGGAGGTATCGAGTTGAAATTAAAACCATATACTCAGGTCTACAGTTCCTTAACACTGTGAGTAAATCAAACTTCTAAACGTAAAAAAGATACCTATGGTCGTTTACGCCGCAAAAAACGTATATTTCGACACTCTCAAGGAAACCATAATTTATAGGGTACTTTCCGCTGACCTTTTACATTATTTGATATTTATTGCATTTAATACAACTTTTAAATCAGAGTTCATGATTCTGCGCATGCATTCATTTTATTATAACAATGATTCTGAGTGATGAGAAAATTTCCCACTTTTAGTACCTACCTACGATTTGCTGGATTATCTACTATTCTATGAGAATCGGTTCATGCTAATTGTAAGTCATTTCTAATTTCCTTTGCAACTTATTGATGTTCAAACATTATCTTAGTATTATATATTATACTACGAAAAAACCTACCTATTCATGTATAATATAAAGTTTTGTGCATTTACACCTGATGTTTCTTCAACCTTCATAAATTGAGTGTTTGCATAATCGGCTTTGTCTTGCTATATGCAGGATGACTATTAGGTAGGTTGCCTGGTAATGAGCGATACTTAGTAATTAGTATACGAAATATTTCCGTGCCGCAATATAAGCGTCGCGTATGTTTATGAATTTGCTTAGCTCTCTAAGCGCTAAACTCTTTGACAACTATAGCGTAGGATTCAAATAATATCACTTAGATACCTATATGTCAGTGACTAGTGCGTTGGCTGCTAGAACTCTACCGGTCACAGAACCCGTTTCAATATTGTGTATCTAGTATCGCTTCAGTGCTGATTGATACTGACACCACAATCTCCATTCCTTAGATCAATGAAAATCTGCCGTATTATCACTAACCCACTAAGACCCCAAGTCAAATATTAGATAGATTTAGTGCCCGAATTACCCAATATTCCAAATATTCCTCACATGACCAAATATTACATTGTGTTGAACTGGTCATATAGTCGTATTAGCGTTTTTCAGCTGACTTTTAATGTGCGCAGGCCCTCTACCTACCCCATAGCACAGAATAACTAATAGTAAGCCTTACATAAATGTCTCGCTCTAACAAAACTGGCGTTCGGGTCCAACCATCGGACGGAACGCACCGCGTCCGTTCATCTCTCTCTATCAAACAACCAGACGAGCCACTTGATCAAAAGTATTCTCCTGGTAATATCGTCGCACCCATGATAAACTCTCGAATCTACCACTTTGAGAGATTCGCAAATTCGATCTTAATCTGTATAGGTTTAAGTCAAAAATCCAAGTTCACCCATATTGCACATTCGCAAGTTTACCATGGGTTGCCATGGGTGCTACGATATTATCTATGTACATTGAGACCGAGACGCATGTTATTCGTAGATAATTTTGAATTAAATTAATTTACACAGTGAAAGAAGTACCAAGCGCTTTCCAAACTGCTTTTAGTTTAAAAATTTAGCCGAATTCACTCGTGGCCAAATGCGTTGTTCATTATAATGTGCACAAAGAACAAATATAGTTCCGTACTTACAACGTATTTAATGCCTTATGTGTCTAAACATATACCTAGGCTCGTAACGGGACTAGTCGCATTGTCATTAAGCCTGTTAAAAGGGGACCGTTCTAGAACCTAGATAGATGAAATGCGCCGCCTTTCAATGCAGGAGCGACTGATAAATTATCAGAGAAAGTCGCCTTGTGCGAATGCGATCAGTAGCCTGACCTTGTTTGGAAGGAGTTCAGTGCAAATGGGCCTGATGCAAAGAATTTCAGCCAAGAGCTTGGTCGCAGGATTACACCCTTTGTGCACTGTACGATTCGTCACGGTTTCTCAAGATTAATTTATTTATGAAACATGGCAGTATTAGTCACTACAGTCTTCTGCTACCCCGAAATATTTGTGATCCCATCAAAAACAAAGTCTCGCAACGCAGCTCTCCTACAACAAAAAAGTTTTGAGATGTAATGTTAAACCAAGTCAGTACCGGAGGGGTCTCAACAGAACTCGATTTCCACCGACTTGCCTATTATTAGATCTATAAAATGTGTCCCTCCACGGTTAAATAATAGGCAAGTCGGTGGAAATTGAGTTTTGTTGATACCGCCCCGGTAGATAATGTTTGAAAGACTTCTATCGAAAATGTTAGTTTTAATTAAATGTACTCTTACGACACACAGATGGCAAAAATTAGAACTGAATTTTGATGTGCAAAGATCAGGTTCGTTCGTTAGATGGACTTTAAAGGCATTTTCCCACACTTTATTTAGTTAGAGTGCTAGTCACTTATTTTAATAATTTTATAACTTTTATTTAAATATCAAAAAGCCGTCGCGGTTTGAAGCGACTAATTAATTACAGCAATTTAAGAAGCCATTGTTTTTGACGCAGTAACTATCGCATCGAATTGCCTTCCCACGACCACAAATAGTCACATACACAGCGTGACATACACCACTGGATAGTAATGTATAGTGTTAAACGGAATCAGGGTCGGACTGGGCCTGAAAGGTCTGAGAGCGATTATCACGCTTCCCAGAAGCCTACAATGAAAGTAGATGAGATACTATGGGCATGAGTGACTCACTCCGCGCTTTCGCCGCGTGGCCTTGAGACTCCGTACCTTAGCCAGTGACCAGATCATGTGTTAGTACGCGTTATACGATAGTAATACTTATTATATTCTTGAGACACACAGCAGCGTGTCCGGTTTAAGTTAAGCAGGTGCAGTGCATTACTACAGAAATTACTAACCGACTCGAACCTACACAGAAAAACTCAACGTGTGTATACTTACGTATTACACGCTTAATCCACGAACTTGCCTCTTGAACGGGTGTATTCCGTATTAGGAGGTAATCGGTTTCAAAAGTCGACACCCGTGACCTTGCACTCTCGCTCTCAATGGCCCTCTAGCTCTGAATTATCATTTATCAATCAAACATTCACGGTGTATGTAGGAGTACCAAATAAACGAACAGTTAAGGTTCATTTAAAAAAGTATGTCCGTAGGAAATGGATTCATTTAGCAAAAATTTTATCTTATTCCTTCGTGTAACGAAAGTTACCATACTAGACAATTTAAATGGATAACTTTCTGTACACAAAGGAACAAGCTTTCGGTACACAAAGGAGCAAAATCAACATTTTGTAAAATTAAGCCTTAACTACGGCCTTTATTTTGTATGTATTAATAAATATCAAAATTCAGGATATTACAGAAAACCAATATTTAATAGAGAGAGACACACATTTAGCCGTGCCATAACTAACTTATTAAAATACAGGGTGCGGTAACGTCAGTTGGCAGCGAGCCTATTTACATATAAAACTAGTGATCCTGGGTTTGATGCTGTCTGAAAACTTACGGGTACCTAGAACAAGTTGTTCAACATACACAAATATCCATCGATATGTGATTCAAATCTATTGCTAGTGGACCTTGATTCAAGCTGACTTGACCGCATTAAATCTTAGAGACATTTATTTTTACAACACATACATTGAGTATTAATTACGAGTCGGTACTCTAAAACACCTACGCGGTGCTTAATACTGCCTTATAGATGAATCCCATTTCGGAAACTCTGAGAAAGTTTCGTTGATTACATGTATTTTTTTTGGTAGACGTGCGTATGTCAGGGATGGCGAACCTTTTTTTGATTTACGTATAATTTTTAGGGTTTCGTACCTCAAAAGGAAAAAAAACTGAACCCTTATAGGACCACTTTGTTGTCCGTCCGTCTGTCTATACCCGTGTAGAGGTATCGACTAAAAATAAAACCATATACTCAGGTCTGTTGAAGCTGCAAAAAATCAGCGTAAAAAAAGATATGGCCGTTTATGCCGCAAAAAACGTACATTTCGACAAGGAAGGAAGTCAGCTATGAAATTTGGCAAGTAAATAATACCATCTTATATTACAAGTATAGGGAAAATTTTAAAACTATACATTTGTAATTAAATCATAAAAAATATTGTCTTTACTAAGGTAATCAAAATTTATAGGGTACTTTAATATTAATATGTACCTATAAATTTATAAGGAACCCTCGGTGTGCGAGCCCGTATTGCACTTGTCCGGTTTTTTAAAAACAAATGTTTTTGACAACCTGTGATTTTATACAGAATTATATTAAAAAAAAGCAATTTTCTCGTTCACGAATTATTTTGTTACGTTACGTGCCATCATTGGCACGCATGCCAGTGTTTTTTTTCATCGCTGACGTAGGTAGTATTATTTAAGCGTTCGTGCTTAATCATAGGAATACTTTCTAATAAACTACAATAAAAAGTATCAATTCGAACTTTACTTACAATAATGTTTGTGGTATTTAATTTGAATCTATAAAAATATAGAAACTGAACTCAAATAAATGAAAACTATCTTGAAATACAAAATGAATTATGTCCATATTATAAAAGCACATTTGTCACCGTTATTCTATACATTTACTGTCTAAGGACGCCATTAATATTCTTTTGTGGTGTCGCTAGAGAAAGTTTCGAAACTGATACGTAATCAATTTGTTAACAAAACGTATCTTTTGTTCGAATGTTTTATCATAATTACGAGTATGAACCAGTGACAAGGATAAAATAAAAAAATATAAATCAGTGACAAGGCATTGATTTTATGCCAGCCTACTTGGCTTACCTCCTTTCCCTTCAAGAGCAATAAAGGGTAACGGGCTTCAAGGGTAACGTTCTGAAAAGCCTTAAGCCGGGTTCCCACACCCCCGCGGAGCGGACTCATTAATGACTCCGTTTAACTTTCATCGCTGGTGGCACTCGCAACAGTAAACCGCATACAAGCACTTCGCCAGCGATGAAAGTTAAACGGAGTCATTACGGAGTCCGCTCCGCTCGCAGTGGAAACCCGGCTTTAAACTAGCACTTCTAGAGGAAACTGGCTTCCATGAATGTCATCTTACGTTTATGTACAGTTAGTTTTGTTTTCTCTATTTATGCTATGTATTAGTACATTGTGTATCAAGGGCGGTAAGTAAGGAATTACAAACGAGTGTTTGTTACAAGCCCGAGGCGAAGCCAAGGGCTTTAACAACACGAGTTTGTAATTCCTTTACCGCCCATGGCACACACAATGTTTTTCATCACACTTGTTAGGAAATCTGATTAAAATAACCTTACTTAACCTAAATAAAATTGTAAAACTGACAGTGACATTAGTGACATTATCCATAGACAATGCGACTTCACGTCACGTTCGGAAACCATAGCGGTAAAGACTTAAAATGGTTGATTTTATTTTTACAAAATACTGAAATGCACTATTTAAACATTTAATTAATGTTACAGAAATATGTGTTTACATGTATTTGCAATAACAGTTCTCTTTAAATAAATATTTCAGTAATAAAACTTAAAAAAGTACGTTGGCGTTTCCTTTGAAAATGACAAATAAGAGTAAAACCGAACCAGCGTTTCAAATTTAAAAAGAAAACCATTACGCCCTAGGGCGTAATAGGTCATTTACGGCCCGCAAAACCTACGTGTAATGACACCATTTTCGAGCAAGTGTGATGAAAAAAATATTATATGGTACTTATTCTAATATATGGCTTCACCAACGTTATCATTAAATGCAGTTTTTACTATAAAAGTAATTCTAATTATTATATTTGTAATACTAGAACAGTTTGCTACTTTTACGAGTATAATGAATTCTCCTCTTGACAACGTCGTCGGTAACTTGGTCCGATTATACGGGATAGTTAAAGCATAATATCATTAACCTGTGCAGTCACCGACCAATCAAGTCAAGTTTGCAATCATGCAACTAACTAAGCAAAGGATGTAACATGTTACTTAACTATTACGCACCAAGTTACTTACTAACTCCATGTCAGATCAAGACATTCAAAACCTTCAACTATTGCCTAAAAGTAAACGTTCCCTTTAAAAAAATGTTTAGCAACTAAACAATGGTTCGACCCCTGTGTCGAAAACTTGGCAATAACTTTACTATGTACTATTGATTGCAATAGATGCCGTTGAGTTGTTGACCAACACGTAGTGTAAATTTATGAGAGAATGGATTCTTTTGTAATGCCCAATGGTGACAAGGTTTGACATGAGAATGCTCCCTGATCACTGCAACTCAAATAGAATTCATTAGTCAGTGAGCAAAATAACCATTTTTGAAACATGTCTTACAGAACTAATCACCCAGTTTTTGCACGTTGTATAGTCGTATCACAAGCACACATTGCATCCATTAGATCACTAGGTCGAGTCAATGTATGTAATAATGGCTTTATAATGACTTTGTTACGTAACATTTCCGCTGGCTAGTCTCTGTAAGTGATGCCAGTTGAGATAGGTCAAGATCAGATCATTGACTTATGTACGACAGGCATATGCCTGCGGCTTTGCCCGTGTTATTCACATTACTATCTATCTTTCAATCCAAACCCAATCCTTTCAATTCACTCAATTGTTGTCCGGTTATTTAATAACAAATATCCAAACCTCTAGAAACATCTTCACAAACTTTTACATTTATAATATTAATAGAATTTTATAATCGCAAAAGATACCATATATTATCAAATTATCATAAAGAAAACTCAATAATTTTGAGTCAATATTAATATTTCATAATTGGGATTAGGAAAATTCAGTTAATAATTAAAAATTCAAATGAAATCATCTCGAGAGCTTCCGCGACATTATACCTAATAATATAAAAGGCATGTAAATTACATAAATATGCGTAAATCGAACATGAAATGCTAAATCACCAGGGGCTCTATTAAGAGATGGCAGGTGTTCGGAAAAGATTAAACAAAAAAGAAAACTCAAGTGACAGTGTATAAGTAGGTTGTTCAACCGTTGACCAAATAAAGTTAATGAATTTAATGTCTTACTTTTTATTCATAATAGAAAAGAAGATAGTGAATCGGTCCACAACTATCGGAATAATTGATGTGCACGTAAAACATATGCGAATGCATCATAAAAATATGGGTCAAATTGAAAAGGTACTTCGCACAAGACCAGACAGTTGTTAACTAATTCATAACTATGAATGAATCTTATTTTGACTAGGCATCACTTGCGGCAGCTAAAATTATACAGATATTAGAGCATTAAACGGAATCCATTCTAAAATGCTACAAGATTCTCTTAAATTTGTACGCCTTGCAAATCTTACAAAACCGATTATGCTTAGATCAGGTTATACAACGGTTAATAACAATGTTTCACGGTCAAGTCAAATGTCGTTTAAGCGAACTCGTACCAACCGGTAACTTTCCCTGTGAAAACGAAAGTGACCTTTGATCATTTACGGGCGAGTCTGTAAGTGTAAGGGACTCTCTTGTTAATTCTTTTGAATATGTGATTTGTTAAGCTGCAACCTTTCTTGTACAGCTTTGTGATCCTGTGTTATACATATTTTGTCTGCATAGATGTTAAAGTAGGCGACAGGCGTTAAACATCTATGGATTGGTTTTGACACATCTACTCATATAAATGAAGATATGGTTGAATGTTCTCATTAGCAATTGCTTCAAGATTCTGTGTAGGCGTCTAATTTTACAGAAAAGATTGTGCCATTTTAATAAATTCAATAAATTAAACCATCAAAGTTCCCAGACTAACTCGTCTGACCATAATCCGTGATGGCCTGATTCAAAACGTGTTCTAAATGATAAGCGATGGAAAATCCGCGTCAAGCTACTCCGGCATGTGAAATGTTTAGTCATTCGAGTTTCGACTGATGTAACAGCATTTATGCACCTGCTAGGTGTATACATAAAATCAGTCTCTATATAGCGTTGAAAACATTTTCTTAGGAAGACTTACTTATCAAATAAATGTAACGATTTATCTTTTCTATTGACACATTGTTAGGCCATAAGCTGTTCAAACGGAAAGGTTCAGTTTATTCGTGGTAGGGCTGCTTCGTTATCGAAACTCAGCAGTTTTGAAGTATTATATCGACGGTAGAAAGGAGAAACCCTTTAGGCGACATTTTGTACACTTTAAAGGAGGGCGTTTTAAAGTACCTACAATTTTTTGGAAAAAAAAATTGTAGGTCTTTTTTTAGCCAATTTAGAAAATTTACCTCTATGCACGTATAATGTAAAATTGCAAACTGTATTAAACATAATAACATCATTCTTAAAAACTTACAAATTTCAGAAATAAGTGTCACTTAAGTGAAATGGTACGTATAATGTTACCGTAAGAAACATTTAAGCGACACCCTCGATTTTCTAGAATTCTAAATCCATACAAGAAGAACGCCTTAAGCGACATTTTATATGAATAAGACGATGGGAAGAAAAACCCCTTAAGCGATATTTCCTTTAAATATGAGTGTTTTTAAAAATACTTTTCACACCTACTATTCAGAAAAAAGTATTTTGATCCCTCATAAGAGGGATCAAAGTGATACTTTTCTGTTCAAGGACAACAGGGTATTTTTAGTTTGAACCTACTTAAAATATGCCATACCATATACAGCATTATGAATATATTACACACAGAGGGCGGTATAATAAGGAATGGCCCAGATCACAGGTGTTTGCGGTCCGAGCCGCAGGCGAGGGCCATAAATATAATATGGAAGTGGCAAATTCGTCCCGTCCGTAAAAAATAATAAACGTTTTATAAAATAATAAGAGACTATAAATTTAACAATTTAACATTTCATTTTATTAAAAATGTATGATGCTCTTTGACTAACTATATATTTCGTTATTTTGGTAGGTAGCGTTTGTATTTAAATTTTCCTCATAGTCGGTTTGAAAAGTAGTATGTGTCACAAGGTAGCAAAATTATTTTCACCACGGGCGTTAACACTTGAATCCCTCACTACGCTCCGGATTCTACTTTAGAATCCCTCGCTACGCTCGGGATTCAATTGTAGAATCCTTCGCTTCGTTCAGGATTCAATGTACGCCCTCGCCGTAAATTTATCATTTTGCTCCCTTGTGACACAATCTACTATTAAGCGCCTACGTTTACGAATATGTGTATGGTTAAGTGACACCGATTATTTTTAACTCAAATTTCGTGTCGCATATGTTTTTAGAACTGGTTAACTATTTTTGGGACTCTTTAAGCGACATCAAATTCATCAGACCGCCATGTCAAGCGACTCAGAAAAATAAGATGATTTCAACGGTATATATAACTCAATTCGGCCCAAAATGTCGCTTAAGAGGAAACAGGAGGGCAGTTTTTCCATACAAACGTAGTCCCCTATTTCCTCCCTGGTTAATGCCAGTAGAGTAATAACTTTTCGTCCAAAAATCTATGGCTACAATTGATATGTTCGTATGTTTTCCTTTTTACGATAAATTGATTCTCAAAAGAGATATTAACCTTCAAAAACCTAAAAAAAATGCCAGATTTTCCGCTGTGTTCACACATCCAGAAAACAAATTTGACTAGATTATTAAAAAAAAGGAAAACATAGGAACACGGCCAAAGCCTTTTTTTAATGTTCAATGAAAAAATTAGTTAAATCGGATAAGTTTTGGGGAAGAAATCAGGGGACTACGAAACGTTGTTTTCATGAAATTTTAAAAGGTATTTTCGGTCCAAGCTGCAGTTGTCTCTATCGCGCTCTGCGGGGGAGAGGCGGGCAGTGCGGGACAGCGACACATTTTACAAATACCTAATTTTCAATTCTCTCGGCCTTACTATTTCCTCTTAAAGGGTTTCTCCTTTCCACCGTCGATATATTTTCTTAAATGGATTCATTTATCTACTGCATGGGCTATGACTAATGATCCAAATTTAGTTTCAAATATCAAAAAGATTAAGAGGAAACAGGAGGGCAGTTTTTCCATACAAACGTAGTCCCCTGTTTCCTCCCTGGATAATGCCAGTAGAGCAATAATTTTTTGTCCAAAAACCTATGGCTACTATTGATATGTTCCTATGCTTTCCTTTTTACGATAAATTGATTCTCAAAGGAGATATTAACCTTCAAAAACCTAAAAAAAATGCCAGATTTTCCGCTGTGTTCACATATCCAGAAAACAAATTTGACTAGATTATAAAAAAAAAGGAAAACATAGGAACACGGCCAAAGCCTTTCTTTAATGTTTAATGAAAAAATTAGTTAAATAGGTTAAGTTTTGGGGAAGAAATCAGGGGACTAAAAAACGTTGTTTTCATGTAATTTTAAAAGGTATTTTCGGTCCAAGCTGCAGTTGTCTCTATCGCGCTCTGCGCGGGAGAGGCGGGCAGTGCGGGACAGCGACACATTTTACAAATACCTAATTTTCAATTCTCTCCACCTTACTGTTTCCTCTTAATTGTCGAGCTGGGAGAGTCATTTTAAGCATTCGCAGTTCTATTCATTTTGTATGAGTATTAAAATATTCTTTCATAAGTCTACAGTTTCAACATAATGCATAATTTGCATTAGGTACTTGGTTAACAACAGCATGCAATAAAGCTTAGTTTTACAACTTACCTACTTAGCACTTAAGCATTTATTGCAGACAATTATTATTGAAACTTATATGGACAGACATTATTTTGAATAATTACAAACTACAAAACCATTTCTTGAGAAATCATGCATTGCGTGTCTTTTAATCATTAAATCGTAATATAAATTTTAAACTTAATCTTCTTGGGCAGTCATTATTTTGTTTACCGAAATTATCTCTTGCACTTTTAGGCACGCAAAGTAAGACATTCAAGATTACATTTCCATTTTACTTCTTGACATTTTTTGGATATGTTATACCTATGAGTTAGTATATAAATGCCTATTACCCTAGTAATAAATACTTCAATCACACTTTTCAGCTCAAAATGAAATCTTTCCTAGATCAGTGTCTGAACTTTACTTAAAGTTCGTTTATTCATTTCATTTTTGGGTAGGTGCGCCGATTTATTTTGTAGAAACTTTGTTCTATGTAAGTAATGTTGAGCACTGTGCACACGTAAATATTCAAAGTAGTGTTAAATTGACGCAAGACGGTGTGGTAGGTACCATCACCCAATGAAAATGGTGAGAAAACTTAGGACCTAGTTACTTGAAAATCGACGTTCCTAATTGAAATTAACTTCGTTGCGTCTTACTTGACGTGCGTTCGGTGATACAAAACACTAAAGTGCTCAAAAGTTTCGTCGGCTATAGGCAATGGTTGGGATCGCCGCGCCGGCGAGTAAGCGAGTAAAGTTGGGCGAGTAGCACAGTTAATTGCGGGCTGACCAGGCACAGTGTGATCAATCGACCTTTCCAGATCCGCAATATCTCGCCCTATCCACTCGCCCAACTTTACACGCTTATTCGCCGGCGGTGGAACCAGTGCCATAAGTATGAAATGACCATAACTTGTTTGCGAGAACCACAACTAAGTACTGGTTTATTATACGACAAGCATGAAATAAAAACGAAAGCGATGTCAATATCTCGCCTCAAGCGTAACAATACAAAGTGTAATATAGTAGCGTACAACGTGGTAGGATGCGCGGACGCAGCGATTTCACGGCGATTTAGAGGCAATCAAGTGAGATTGCTGTTTCACTGTTGCCGTCACTGTAGTGAGCGAGATAAGTGAAAAACAATTGCTTAGTAAGTGTCTTGTTGGTGGCTTCTTAAAATTAAATCTCAGTCAACGCATTTTAATTCAAAAGCTGGTTAACGCATTCATAAGACTCCATTGGCTCTAACCAATCGCGTGACCATAACGTTGAGGGCCCTTTTGAAAATATCCGACCAGACGAGTACTGGACTTGCCTGATATTTTTCGGCATAGCATTTCCCAGAAGTTTTACAAAACAGTTTCTCAGCATTAATAACTACTAAGGTTAGAAGTACATTGAGTTTCAGTGCTTGCCAGCGACAGTACCTACAGTGATAGTTCTATTTGAGATCATTAATTTGTTTCTCATCATTCTATTATAATATAAAATACGGAAAATGTGCTTAGGGGGAGATATTTGTTAAAAACTTTTAGGGTTGCTTTCAGACCTGCATTTTTATCATTGTGCATGTATGATATACGTGGATAAAATAAACGATGGTACTTTTTGGTGGATATTGTTTTATTAAAAAAAGGGTTGATTATAAAGTTTGAGTATTACCACTATTACCTAATATTTTATGAGTATCTTGTTTAGATTTTTTTTACAATTTACTCAGCTCGGCTGCGATCTGCTGGAAAACCATAATAAACGAGTCATCCATACATTTCGCACACGCTTGCTGCTGCACGCTTCGTTAGGTCTATATTTTCACTTTTCTTTCTGCAAATAACTGTTTTAGCACACGATTTCATGCCAATTTGGCTGATAAAGCAATTTATGTTTGTCTGTTTGTCCTGTAATTTTCTTACCTTTTTCCGACATTGCAGTGACACAATGAATCACGCCTATCATTTTCAATAATAATGTCTACTTATTGTTTCTCTGACAATTTTTTTTCTAAATAGGTAAATTGTATCGTAAAATTTGAAAAGAGTTCTCAAAATACATATACAGACTAAGACTTGGTTTATAGTGCATACTTAAAGTTATTGAGGAACCTGCATATATAAATATTCACATAAAAGTTAATAACACAACCCATTACAATAAATAACAATACAATGCAGTGTTCATTCACTTGTTGGGCTTATAGGTTAACTATTCGCGGGCAGTTAACAATGTTAACATCTTGATGCCCACCGGCATTCCTTTGTTGTTACGCCATGAAATAAGTAACGTCGGCAAAAGTATTGCGAATTTATAATAAAGAGATATTTTTGGTTGTCTATTTGATGTCTTCATTACTTTTAAATTATGCTAAGAAATATACCTAGATACTATTGTGCAGTCAGCAGTAAAAGCATCTATCTTAGCACAACTCTATGGCCATAAATCGAAATATGACACATGACCATAGACTAATTTTGTCATTTTGAAATAATTGTATTATTTCATTTACAATACAATACATACAATATTCTTTATTGTACACGAAACAAAAGATTACAAAAACTTGAATCTAAAACAGCATAAATTATTAGGTAGGTACCTATTACAACAGGCATTTATGCTTTCACCTACATCAATTTACTTTATTTTAATCTACTATTTATCCGCAGTCCCACCCATGTTATTTACATTACTATCCCAAGAGAATTCCTTACCTGTATAAAAAGTATGCCAAAATTCATCTGAATCCATTAAGGGCCTATACACACGGCGACTTTTAAACGCGCCGTCGACGCGCGTTACGTAGCACTGTCTCTATTTATTTTTAAAGCCTTGTCACACTTGCGATTTGCGAGCGAGCTGCGGGCGAGTTAGAAGCGAAGTTTCATACAAATGTCGCTCTGGTTGTGTATGTAAACCCGTCCACAGCCCGCCCGCAAATCGCAGGTGTGATAATGCCCTTAGGGTATAAAAACTCAAAATTGTTACCGCGTTATTTAGAAACAGACATCAAAATCTCTAAACGTCCAAACGTCTTCACAAACTATTACATTTATAATATTAGTAGGAAAAGTATATAGGATATTATATTAAATCATAATGACCATTTCCATTTTTCTTTACATAAAGGGTCAGTAGCCAATTTCTCTGAGCGATAGCTTGTCGCGTTGCCGCTGCGGACGGTATCAGTTGCAAGTAGCCCGGGCTTTCTCCCAAACATCCGGCTGACCAGATTCGTGACATACGATTGTTTACCTTGTTCAACATAGGTTGAACGAATGGGATAGCATGATGTATGGAAGGTACAGTCAAGGGCACTAATATGTATACACCACAAAGTTACCAAAAGATGTATACAGGTGTATTATGGCAGCAAGGTTTATGTATACATATTTTTCATCACACTTGCTCGAAAATGGTGTCATTACCCGTAGGTTCTGCGGGCCGTAAATGACCTATTACGCCCTAGGGCGTAATGGTTTTCTTTTTAAATTTGAAACGATGGTTTTGTTTTACTCTTATTTGTCGTGTTCAAAGGAAATGCCAATTTACTTTTTTAACTTTTATCACTGAAATATTATTTAAAGAGAACTGTTATTGCAAATACACATGTATTTGCAATAACAGTTCTCTTTAAATACATATTTCTGTAACATTAATTTAATGTTTAAATAGTGTATTTCAGTATTTTGCAAATATAAAATCAACCGTTTTAGGCATTTACCGTTATGGTTTCCGAACGTGACTCGACTTTCGCATTGTCTATGGATATTATGTCACTAATGTCACTGTCAGTTTTACAATTTTATTTAGGTTAAGTAAGGTTATTTTAATTAGATTTCCTCACAAGTGTGATGAAAAACATTGTGTGTGCCACGGGCGGTAAAGGAATTACAAACTCGTGTTATTAAAGCCCTCGGCTTCGCCTCGGCCTTGTAACAAACACTCGTTTGTAATTCCTTACTTACCGCCCTTGATACACAATGTACTATTGGAACTTTGTGTGGATATTTATCTATGCCCTTGACTGTACATGTCTGGTCTGTAATGTATTACAATGTATTCTGGTTTTGATGATTACTATATAAAACGTATATATTAAATACTGTTGTGTTTAACTAACTCTGATACGCCAATTTATCGATGTCTGTATTTTGATATAATGATATGATAGCATTATCTGGTTTGGTGGAAGAATTTTTTTGTCGTGCGCTAAAAGTATGTATTTCAATGTATTAACGATTTACGTTCAATAAAAATTTTAAACGCAGTGTGGGGTATAAAAATAGGCTAAATAAAAAAAATAACACAAGAAAAGTAAGTTCATCAGTTCCGAGAGGCTCAAATCTGGATATCAAAAATTCTCTAATCTGACACAAAAGTTAAATTACGCGAATGGAAAAGAAAAAAAGGTCGAGAGACATATTTAGAAATATCAAGTCATTGAGACTTCCTACAGCTAAATATAATTAAGGCCAAAACACGTCAACAGAGTAACAATTACCAAACGATTTCAAAATAAATCGTTTTGCAATATTCAAACAATACCTAAAAGGAGCTTACTGTAACCCCCAACTCTCCTTCTATGTGAAATATTTGGTACTCGTACCTACTTAATTATAAAACGACGACACTCTTGCATGGTTCTTAGCATTGTCTGTTAAAAAGTAGTTGTGCAAAAATGTATGTGACACATTTAAAGACCTTTTAGTTATGAATATTAAATTATACATAGTATATCATTAATTTTTGGGTTGCGCATTTTAAAGTCTTATGTACTATTCTCACTGACGGGGCCGGGCCGGAGCTCATTTTATAATTTGTTAAAGTAAATTGAAGTGTCAATCTGGGGGCACGACAGTGTCCCCGCCAAGTCGAGCAAAACAATGGCACGGCCGTAACGTCTTTTTCTCGAAGCCATTCAGGCCATTTTCAACCTCCTGTAATTTTGTGCTGGCTAAAGCTAGAACCCTGCATTTTCAGGGATATACATATAAGGCATAATATGACTTAGATTTACAGTTCATATTTACATAGGTACGGTAGTACAGCCGGTCAGCTCCTCGCGGACGCTGCCGGTCGGGCTCGGCTGCCGTCATTCCATACAAATTAGCACGGAGTTGCGCTGCGCCCCGGCCTGGCCCGTGAGAATCGTTAATTAATGGCGTTCTTTCGGATAATAACTGACAAAAGAAATACCCAACACACACATTATCTTAACAGATAATTTATTTGTGTACACGCATTAAGGACTATTATATAACTGAGGCTACTTTCTTGTTTTAACACAAATACATTAAGCCATACTGGATACGCTTCTTAAGAAATTGCCTAGCTTAATCATTTCCAGCGAAAACAGTTGACTAGAAACCGCGTTGAGTAACCGACGTAATATTAAGATTATGTGCACAAGTAGGTATCACGTAGAGTTATACCATCTTTACAATCATGGTAATTTGCTACTAAGTATGGTTTCCGTTGCGACGTGCGTTGAGATGGGACGTAGATTACGACAGCTTAGCCACGAAGAATTTAAACGCTATGTTTAGGAGAAATGTAGGGTCTTCAGACTCCGATTCTTACTGTTATACAAAAGTAACTGAAAAAGATTTAAGTAATACAATCATAACTAATTGATTTTCATTCCATTTAGAAATATTAAGCGCAAAAATCACAAACAATACCTAAGTGCCTTTATTAGAGTAAAGGCATCGGTATGTCTTTTTTGTAGTCCTGGTGTTCTTTTTATCCTGATATACACTGCGAATGTCAAATATTTTATATCTAAAAATGTGACAAACAAAAAACTACTACGGAACGCGATGTAATGACACAATCGCTAATTACGTTTCATCACAATGAACAGCAATTTATTAGCAGCGGCAATTTGTCAAAAGGGCTTCTCTGTAATAAAGAGCTTGGAGCTTTTACAGAAAGTTTCTTATACGCTCATTTCACTTTCTTAAGTACTTACCGAACTACGAATTTAATTAATTCTAGTAATACAGTTAAATTGTGCGATGTGCTAGACTATTACTCGCTTTCTGAACATTGTTCATGTAAACTAAAACACAAAATTTCACCATACTTAGGTACTTAAACAAAATGTTATAAATACATGACATCATTTAATTCTGTCTTTGTCTCAAAAGGCAAACAAAACATTAGTTCTTTAAGGCCTTGCCTCGTAGGCCGAGTGAAATCTAGGCCAATCTGCTTAGCCTTATATTTTGTATCCTGGGCCAGTCACGGCTGTTTCTGCGGTACTTGCCTACTTACCTTAAGAATAAATGTTCTAAAGTCACATTTAATTGATGGTATTAATGTACATAGTGTTATATACTTCGCAGGGAAATGGCCAAAACCGAGATTCGATCAAATCTCTAAGGGACCAAATCACGCAGGATGTTAAAATGGCCAATCCATTTTAACATTTGCCTAGAAAAAATCAGTAATTTGATCAAATCCCTGAGTCTATTTAGTGAAATGACGAAATCAAAATATCTAACCTATCAGTAGGTATGTAGTGTAGTAATAACAATGATTTTCCTATTTTACTAGGTACCAGGTACCTACATTAAATTATAATTCATAAATTATAAACCAACGTTTCTAAGTGTCCTTAACATTGTTAAAATAATTAACTACGTTCGAAACGTCTTTCAATATGGGAATTACGAGTACTCAAGATATTACGTTTGAGAAAGTGCAAAATGGGTGCGGGCAGCCGGGCACCCACTACTTGATTGTTAAAGCAGCGACGATAGCCAAGCCCAGATAAACCTAAAATAGGAATAGCGATAGCCGATATCCTTATGCAGAAGTGTGGAGGTAGCATATTTCATGTCTTCTTTAATTTGGTTTAGTAGATCGTAATGAAAACCGCAACAAAAACGCATAAAAAGATAGCGTCAACAATTTCAAGAGTAAGGATCGTCCTTTTACACAATCCTGTTATACCATTAATATTGTTATCAAATTTAGTTGTGAATTTATGGATAAAAAAATGTAACCCTTTGATGTATTTTTACTAATTTAATTTTCTTTTTTCAGAAATTGCGCAGCCAACATGCGTCCTAGAATCAGATTTCGGTTTCAAGATCAACTGTGCATTCAAGAAATCTGGCCTCTTCAGAGTGAGAAATCTTGGCGGGATCAAGGCGCACGCTAGCTTAGGTATGCGGTAAACAGATATTTATAAATACTATAACATTTCTATGATTATACGGTACACGGAGAATGTCGCAAAGTTACTGACCATATTTTCTTCGATACATTTTGGAGAGTATGAACAGGAATGATCCAATTAAATTCCATCATCGCCTTCCTGGTGTACCGCACGTGAGAAGAGATTTGGCACTTGTCGAAGCGTTTTTAGGGTTCCGTACCAAAATGGTAAAAAAGGAACCCTTATGGTGCGACTCTGTCTGTCTGTCTGTCTGTCCGTCTGTCACAGCAAGATATCTCAGGATCTACTGATGCTTTCGACTTGAAATTTTCCGAGCTTATAGGATGTAAAAAAATTCTTGTAACTTTTTTACTTTTTTTTTAAAGGGGTCCGTAATGAGACTTTGCAAATTGAAAGTAGGGCTATTATATTGAGTGAGGTATCAAATGAAAGGGCTTAATTTGTAGATTAAAACAGTTTTTTTGTATTTTTTTTTAAATAAGTAGTTTTTGATTTATGGTGAAAAACGTTAAAAAAATACCGTTCCCCCCCTATTATCTTCGAAGTTACTGAACAGAAAAATCTGTAATAATTACCAATTATTAATGTTATCCTACATATTACAGGAAAAATATAACGGTTTTCCTTACTTGCACTGTTTTTGAGAAATTTGCAAAAATCTTAACACATACTTATTTGCTCCTACTAAACTAATCGCCATATAGTTTTTCTTGAACTATTCATGTATCTACTTATGAGTTTGTACGGAACCCTCGGTGCGCGAGTCCGACTCGCACTTGGCCGGTTTTTTTCGAATCATAATTTCTCCTCAGCTCCGGACCGATGATGAATCGCTCCCATTGGTCATTCGTACTTTTTTTCAACACAAATTATGCCTTTTAGCAGAGTAAGAGTTTATATTATATGCCATTACTAAGCCACCTATCAGTCAAGAAAGAAAAAAACTCTTTTTGTGGTTTGCGGTGAACAAACAAAGCACATGTGCGATTTGTGATATATTTAACTTGTTAGTTGAAGGGGTTTAATAGCTAATATACACATAAAATGGTCTCAGAACAGTCATTTCACAACAAGCGAGCATGTGTCATTGTGAAAGATGAGGAATTAGAACTACTTGATAGTACAGTCTTTCTTGGTATAACATTGGATTCTAAACTCCAGTGGGGTCCCCATATTGGTACTCTCTCGAATAGACTAAGTTCTGCAGCTTTTGCAGTCAACAAGATCCGACAATTAACAGACATAAAAACAGCTCGATTAGTATATTTTAGTTACTTCCACAGTATTATGTCGTATGGTATTCTGCTGTGGGGCAGTGCTAGTGCTTCAGAGCTTAATACTATATTTGTTCTGCAGAAGAGGGCTATTCGAGCGATATATAAGATGAATTATCGAGACTCACTTAGACATAAGTTTAAGGACATTAATGTAATGACATTGTTTAATAGCTAAAATGGTCTCAGAACAGTCATTTCACAACAACAAATACGTTCTTGACCTTGCCCATAAAAACACCTGCACAATGTAGTCAATAAGTACATCACCATTACACCTCCACAAGTAGAACCCGTTACCAATGCATATTTGATGTCTTTGCACCTTTCTTTACTTTCTCCATTCCGTATTACACTTTGACATAAAGATATAGAAGCGGGTTTAGCTCGACATTCGTAACCATTTCGTGTAGTATAAAGAACTCTTTGTATTTCGCTAGGAAACGGTGACCCGTTGACATAGAGATGTAGTCGTTTTGAGATATAATATTGTACATAAGCAAACGTTGGCCGAAGTAATGCTTTACAGGCTTCGCATGTGGTTATTCAAAATAATTATACCTACTAGGTAGTGGGTACCTAATACGTATATGCTGATTTACTTAATGGCACATTGATTTGAATTTCTTCTGAATAGTTTCGGTTTTTAGGGCTCCGTACCAAAATGGTAAAAAAGGAACGTAGCGACTCTATCTGTCTGTCTGTCCGTCTATCACAGCCAGATATCTCGGGAACTACTGCTTTTATCGATTTGAAATTTGGAATAGTTTAAAAAAAAAACTAACCCGAGCCTATTGGACATAAAAAAAATCTTATACCTTTTTACTTATTTTTAAAGGGGGCCAAAACGGGACTTCGAAAATTTTAAGTTGTGCTATTGTATCAAGTGGGGTATCAAATGAAAGGGATTAATTTGTAGATTCCAAAAACATTATTTTTATTCTTCATTATGTACGTTTTGATTTAGAACGAAAAACGTTGGAAAAAAGTACCATTTTCCCCCAAATCTGTAATAATTACCAATTATTAATATCATCCTAAATATTACAGGAAAAATATAACGGTTTCCAAATTTGTATCGTTTTTTTAGAAATGGGCAAAAATCGTAACACAAAATTATTTGCTGCTACTAAACTAACCGCTACCTATGCCGATGTATGTGGACAACAGTTTTCCAGCAGCAAAGTTAATTTATCCCGCAATACAGTTTTCTTGAACTATTCACGTATCTACTTACAAGTTTGTACGGAACCCTCGGTGCGTGAGTCCGACTCGCACTTGACCGGTTTTTATTCTTCCTTACATTGAGATATCAGATTTAGTATAGTGGTAGGGCTGACTACTTAATAATTATCAATCACAATAAATTATAGTTTTATCAACCATGCATTAACAATATAGCATGGTCTTTATGCTTAGCATGAATAGACACAAGAAGGTTATTATTACGCGTAAGTATCAATTAAATTACGCGTATCAAGGTCACCGCATGCCTTGCAGCATCTAGCATTAAGAGCTTTTATTTTTGTTTTAATGTTAAGGCACAGTTTCTAACACACAAAATCATTAAAGGAGAAAATTAATATCTTACAATATTAATGAAGTATCGTTATTCGTATCGTTTCGAAAGTTCTTAGTGTTTTATGGTATTATCGTATGTGAAACAATATTCGAAGAAATTTAAGATAGATTGTCAGATAGATAAGATAGCTAAGCGTAATTACTTAAGCCAGAAAATAAGGAATAGCTCTGATATTATTAAAACAACCTGGAAAGTAATTAATGTAAAGACTGGTCGATCGAAGGACACAGTAAACGATCTTAAACTAAAAATTGATGTTAAAATTGTAGATTCCAATTTAGAATCAGCAACAGAATTTGAAAAGTTTTTTACCGAGATACCAGTATCCACAACTAAGCATTTAAATTCATCACCTGCGGCTGCCGTTACACTGTTAAAAGATAACGCCCCAGAATGTAGTAAAGACTTTCATTTTGAACATGTTAGTACCTCAGATGTAGTAAAGGCGTTTAAATCAATTAATGTCAAAAAAACTAGTGACCATTGGGGAGTCTCTGTCCATGCTGTTAAATCCCTAATAGAAATCATAGCGCCTGACTTGGTAGTCGTGTTTAATAACTGTGTTGATTGCGGCGAGTTTCCTGATGTAATGAAATATAGTAAAATAACGCCTTTATTCAAATCAGGTAGCACTACTGACCCCACTAACTTTAGACCAATATCTGTGCTACTAACTTTCAGTAAAATTTTTGAGAAATTAGTTTTGTCCCAATTAATGAAACATTTTAATACGAATAACTTAATGCATAATAAGCAATTTGGTTTTACTCGGGGTCGCTCGACGACCGACGCTGGTGTTGAGCTAATTAAACATATTTTCAATGCCTGGGAGGAGTCATGTGATGCTATAGGTATCTTCTGTGATTTATCCAAGGCATTTGACTGCGTATGTCATGAAACATTGATCGGGAAGCTGCACTACTATGGAGTTAGAGAATCGGCACTGAATTCATTTAAGTCGTACTTACAAGGTAGAATAAAAAGGGTTGACGTGAATGGACATCACTCACCGGGGTCATTGGTCTCGATGGGTGTACCGCAGGGGTCCATATTGGGACCGTTTCTGTTCCTTATTTACAGAAATGACTTGCCATACCTCGTAAAGACTCACCATGATATAGTATTGTTTGCAGATGACACCTCACTTATTTTCAAAGTCAAGCGACAGCAGCAAGCTTACAATGATGTAAACAATGCTATCTCTGAAGTAGTAAATTGGTTTAATGTTAACAATTTACTGTTAAATGAAAGAAAGACTAAATGTATAAACTTTGTCACGCGTAACGTAAATCGCGAGCAAGCATGTGTCATTGTGAAAGATGAGGAATTAGAAAGAACTACTTGATAGTACAGTCTTTCTTGGTATAACATTGGATTCTAAACTCCAGTGGGGTGTCCCCATATTGGTAATCTCTCGAATAGGCTAAGTTCTGCAGCTTTTGCAGTCAACAAGATCCAATAATTAACAGACAAAAAAACAGCTCGATTAGTATATTTTAGTTACTTCCACAGTATTATGTCGTATGGTATTCTGCTGTGGGGCAGTGCTAGTGCTTCAGAGCTTAATACTATATTTGTTCTGCAGAAGAGGGCCATTCGAGCGATATATAAGATGAATTATCGAGACTCACTTAGACATAAGTTTAAGGATATTCATGTAATGACATTGCATTGTCAATACATCTATGAGAATATTATGTATGTACATAAGAATATCATGAATTTTAAGAAGAATTGTGACATACATAATATTAATACTAGAAATAAACATAAGCTCGCAGTGCCCACCACTCGGCTCCATAAAATAAAAACATCATTAATGGGTAATTGTGTAAGGTTTTATAGTAAACTGCCAAGAAACAAAACTGAATTATGTATTAACATATTCAAGAATTGTGTAAAGCGTAAACTCATGTCCAAAGCTTATTACAGAACACAAGAGTACATGAATGATGAAACACCGTGGGATTAACTGCAACAGGAAATAACTACATTTTAATATAATGTCTCATTCGAAGATCCTTTTCTGTTTTTGTACTTGTCAACTGTTTTGACACTTAGAGGTCATATACATCTCTAAGAAAAAACTGTATTAATTTAATTTCAATTTACTTTTTAAGTTATATCATGTGAGTCGCAGAATTTTTACATTTCTGTAAGATATTTAGTAAACATTCCCATTTTATATTTTGACGTTTGGAGGTCTTTTACACCTCCAAAACTGAATATATATATATATATATATTTTTTTTACCTGACAAACTCACAGCCCATAACCGGGCATGGTGATTGTCGAGCCGGGTGGTTGGCCGTTGCGGTCCCTGGGGTCGAACCAGGTCGCTGGCCAGACCACCCAAGGACTTAATATTTTGACAACGGAGACTCTTTACATCTCCATGAATTTTACTATCAATTTATTTTCTATTATTTTAATTGTCTTGTCGCCTAGAGACCTTTTACATCTCTGAAAATGTAATTTTAAGTTTATTGTAACGTATTAATGAAATCGAATGTAATAATGTCATACCTGTTGTTATATTAAAAAAAAATTAAAAGAGAAACTGGTGAGTTTCTTCCGGCGCTTCTTCTCACCAGAAGGTCAGTACCCGAAGCGCCAGAAGAAATAATACATATTTAGAATCAAGACTTGTAAAAGAGCCCTTGAGGGCCTACTTACAGAAATAAACTATTTTATTTTATTTTATATGTTTCTGTGGCTCTTAAAAGTACGTATACTACAAACTTTCTAAAGTCACTCATGTATGTACGTTTTCTTGGCATTATCGATAATGTTAATAGATGGAAGAAAACTTTAAATATTGTTCTTGGCTTGGTGGAGTAGTTTTAGTGTTACTATTATTTTAAAAACCTTAATTGATTAATTTCAGGTTTCAGCCTCGGCGATGAGCTTGGCTTCGAACAGTCCCTTACCAATTTGGATCCGAGTCGGCGGCGCTCAGTCAGTGTGAAGAACGGAGCGCCACCTAACATCATTGATGAACCTAGCAGACCAGCTGGGAAGCAAGAGGTAACGAGACAGATATTTCACTAAGAACTTTCTATTTATTTATTTATCGTATGGCATCATTACAAGTCACTGGATAATCATATTCTAGAACTATAACTAAAATTTTGCCCGTTTCAAGTACGAAACCGCTTCCTCTGAGATATTTGTGATGTGGTCTATGTGACCTTTGAATCTTGTAAGAGGACCCTCCAATACTATGTGTTCAATGGTCTGAACTGAATGTCCGCAGTTGCAAGCGGGTGACATGCTCCAACCCCATCTGTGCCAATTATAAGCGCAGTTTCCTATACCCGTTCTCAGGCGGTTCAAAGCGGTCCAGACGCGGCGGGGTTTCGTGAATCCAGCAGGGGGGCTTTGAGGAGAGAATGAGAAGTTAGAGAAGGTTTGGAGGGTCTTTGTAAGGTTCCCATTCCTCGATCCTCATTTATGTTAAAGTCACCCTGCTGATGAGGAATCGTCATGGCAGGAGGATTCCTAGATTTCAATCTTTTGGGCCCAAAGTTGTCAAGATCTGCGTGGATGGGTAGGTTTTGATTGCAGCGAGTTTTAGTGGCTTCTTGGTGCAGGCATCTTTTTCTTCTCAGGTGAGCTGGAGCTATGTTACTGAGTACAGGGAGCCAGTGAGTGGGAGTAGGCTTGAGACATCCGGTTATTAATCGCAGAGTGTGGTTAAGCTGCGAATCAACAGTCGAAACATGGGCGCTGTTAATCCAAACCGGAGCACAATACTCAGCCGTTGAGTGGACTAGGGCCAGGGCCGTAGTTCGGAGGCAAGACGCGGGGGCTCCCCATGTAGTTCCTGTGAGCTTCTGTACCAAGTTGTTTCTGGTCTTTAGTTTCGCTGCCAGTTTGTGTAGGTGATGCTTATAAGTTAAGCTCCTATCCAAGGTGATTCCTAGGTATTTTGGGCATGTAAATCACAAGATTTAGGATTGTGCCCTTGAACGAGACGGTCAGAGGTTTTTCTGCTAATTTGTTGTTGAGGTGAAAGCAGCATACTTCCGTATTATTTGGGTTTGGGCACAAGAGCCAGCGGGTAAAGTAGTCATTCAGCAGAGTTAGGTCGTTTTCTAGGATAGGGTCAGTGGCTTCCATGCTTTGGTGTTGAGTGATGAGGGCTAGGTCGTCGGCATAGCCAAACTTGCGCGATGAGGTAGCAGGAAGGTCGTGCACGTAGAGATTAAATAGTAATGGTGCAAGGACGGAGTCCTGCGGAAGGCCATTGTTTAGAACTCTAACACTACTAAATTCCTCACCAAGGAATACTTGTACGGGCCGGTTAGTAAGGGTGTTCTCGATGAGATTATAGATCTTCATACATGGGATTGTTTTCAGGAGCTTGAACAGTAAACTTTGGCGCCAAACTCGTGTGTCGTATGCGGCAGTGAGATCAATGAAGGCTGCTGAATATTTAAGTCTTTTGTTGAATCCATTTTCAATGTGTGTTGTTAATGCTAGGACCTGGTCGCAGCAGCTACGGTTGGGTCGGAAACCGTCCTGGTCCTGAGGGATGACGGCATCAATGGTAGCCTGTATGCGATTGTGCACTAATCTCTCCATCAGTTTATATAAGACGCTTAGGAGAGCAATCGGTCTATAGCTATCTGCTCTGTCGATGGGTTTCTCCGGTTTGAGGATAGCTATCACTTTAGACCGTTTGAGGATGGTAGGCACGTTGCCTGATTCGATCATTTCACTGTAGAAGCTTGCCAGGCAAGCACGTGTCCTATGTCCGCTGTGAATCAGGAACTCAGGGAAGATGCCATCTTCTCCACAGGTTTTATCTGCAGAGATGTGCCCCAGTGCCTTAGTGATTTCTTCAACGGTAAAAGGCCTGCTATAGGTGTCGTTGGGCACGATGTTAGATTTAAGCGTCGATAGCTGTTTCCGGATCTTCCTTGAGTGCTGTTTGTGGTTAGGTGCCCTTGATAACTTGATAATTCTATCAGCTATGGCGTTGGGGTTCACTTTTGACTTGGTCTGTTTTATAGTGAAGCCGTCAGTTAGCTTTTTTATCAAGTGCCATGCCTTTTTGCTGGAGTGGGTAAAGAACTTTCTATGAGATATTTCTATGCAATATTTTTTTGGTTTCATCATAACTGCACTTAAAGTTACTCACTGAGCAATAATTCATATATTGACTAATATTCCAGAAACGCGGTAAACAGAACCGAATTATGATGAGGCCTCCAGCACCAGTTGGCCGTCCAAATCAATCAGCCATGGACAAACTAACTAGCTTGCACCGCCGGGCGTCCAGCACCATGAGGCCCATCGTCGTGTCGGGTCCCACCATCGAAGCACCCACTAAATTGACCAGGGTCAACCCTACTCTCACCATGGCTAAACCTCTCCCCATGGGTGTACCACCATTCAAGCCATTGCCGCCGAAAGACGAACATTTGAGCGTTCTCCCGATTGCAGTAACCAAGGTTTACACTCCATTGCAAGTCCCTCAAGCCAAAGGACCCGGAATGGCTTATCCAAGTGAGAATTATCCACACGTATCACACGAACAAGTATCTAAAATGGTATCACAGATGACCGCAACGCATATGACTCAGCCACTCTACAGAATCACACCGACTCCTCTTATTGTTAACACTCCAAAACTCTACTCCATACCGACTACACTAAACCCATTCATTCCTATGCCTCTAGCAGCTCCGCCTACTCAAGCTGCTATGAGAATCATACCTGCACCAGTTTTAAATAACTCTTTTAAAATACCTCAATTTTCAAAAGCGCCTACTTTCTCTTTCGACCATAATACTCACTCTTTCCACCAAACCAATCCTATTTCTAACTTTGTAGACCCTGCTCCTCAACAAATCCAAGAACTAGCGAGTTATCCTGCGTATAATACTAAAAAGGTAGACGACTATAACTCAATCACCGGTTATGGGGATGATGTGACCTTGAAGTTTAATAAGGAAGACATCAATGCGAGGATAGTTGAGATAGCTAAGGCCGGAAATATCTCAATGGAGGCGGTGGAGGCGGCAATAGCATTGCGGCAGCAGCAGCTGTTGAACAAGTACGCGAACATGCCGCTGCCATCGACGACAACGAGCACGACAACTTCGACGACGACGACAACAACGGAAGAACCGATAGTGTTCCAACCCGAACCGGAGCCAGAGATTGTGGTGCCGCAAGTAAAACAGAAACCTGCCAGGTATTCAATCTGTTCTAGCAATATTTGTACCAATCTTAAATGTACGTTTCTGAACTAAACCCATAACGTTCCAATATATTTTTTAGATTTTCACAAGTCACGTCAAAATATTTATCTAGTAGGGAATAGTAGATGTGGAAAATATATATTTAGTAAATATACACCATATAAGCTCATTAAATTATACTGCATGCGAACTGTTTGTAAAATCAAAATAATTACCGTAAATTATAGAGTTCATACTATAGTTTTTCAACAGAAACGTAACATTTTGATCCCTCCTATGAGGGAAGAGGAGATTTTTTTTCTTAATTATAGGAGGGTTGAAAAGGTGATTTGTAAACTAGAACTTTTAGATATCAATTAAATTGATCCTTAGGTATGATGTGCACATATATAAATAGCGTATTATTTTTAAACAGATTTCCCACATCAGGCAAGGTCATGAACGCCCCTAAGGAGTACTACCCCATTGGCTATGAGAAGAATTTTGACGACCACTTCCAGTCCAAGGTGGACTTGCCTGACACCTCTTTCCACTGCGGTGACCAAAAGTACTTCCCTGGGCTATACGGTGACGAGAGCCTTGGCTGCATGGTAAGTATATTCAAAATCAACGAGCCCTTAAACGTTTTTAATGAAAAGGATTGTTTTCTGGAAAGTCTTATGATATGTAAAAATCTTTAAGTTGAAGGCTATTAAAGGAATAAACCTTGTAGGGTTTCCAGTTTAATACTTGATTCTAAAAATACATATGTTTTAAACACTGGTTCAGGAAACGTTACAATTGTTTTGATATATTTTTTAAGCTAAGTAGGTGTCTGACATATGGCTGGATATTTATTATACATATAAGGTAGAATGAGTAAATTAGTTCACTTCGTTCGAAAGCGAACTGAAATCAAGGTAGGAACAACGACACTGATTCTGCAAAAGTAAGACATCGAAAGTTTTTCTGAATGGCAAAACTGGATAGCTTAATGTAAAACAAATATCAGAAGTCATCACTGTCACCAGCCACGATGCAATCAGAGAAATGCAAATATCGAACGGTAAACTAGAATTCTGCCCATTTTTTGCTCCAGCACGACGCTCCAGTTTTGCTTTTGCACTTGTCATGTCAGTAAATTAAGACGGATGGAGTAAGATTTGATTTATAAATACCTATTTGAAGCTACGTCGTTCTGTAGATTTTTATCAAAATAGGTGTTTTTGTCCAAGTCGCATATCGTCACTACTTTGAAACAAACTCGTGTCTAAAAACGTCCTAGAGAAAAACGTCAAAAGTTACATACGAACGTCATATACACTTACTGCGTTTCTACCTGGAGTTAATGTCAGATACGTGTTTTTTTAAGTAATGACGATATAGTAGACATAATCTACCTATACTTAAAGCTAAAAATTCAAAGTTACCTAGTTATTCTTACGAACTAATTAATCACGGTACGTTTCGCAGAAATTGAGCAGGAAAAAACCTAATAAAATTTCTTTAAGATATTTAGTTCCACGACATCTATTTCGCCCACAAGCCCCTTGTATTATAAATCTTATTCAAAAATATTTTTACCTTTCAATTCCAGGTATTCCATGTGTGCGCTCTCACGGACGACGGTCTCGTGATGAAGTCCTTCCTCTGCCCCGAATCAACTCTCTTCGACCAGACCATCCTCAAGTGCAACTGGTGGTTCTACGTAGACTGCGCGAGTACCCGCCGTCTTTACGACACCAACATCCCTGTTTCCAAGAGTTACCAACTCATGAAGGCGCTCACTTTCTTCTCCAGCTATAAGAAGGAGATGCAGGATGAAAACAGTATGTATTTTTTAATGCTTAATTGCTTAATTGGGTTATACAGATGCGATTATGAATTTGTTACTACCGACTATAGCACTGCTTGCTTGAGAGTGCATTTTGTTTAACGTCAATCTTACAAAAGCTGATTCAGAAAATATTTGTATCTTTACATCGGTTAAACTGAGACAAGTCTTCATTGTATGCTTTTTTAGTAGGAAATAGCGTAATCAATGGAAATACTGTAAAGAATAAGAATAACGTAGCTATACAATATCATTTTTCTAAATTTGTCTTGTTATTTTTTACAGACCGCCCCACAAATCCCGAAGAAGTAGAAGGCGTTAAAGAAGCAATCACTATTCTAGAGAATCAAAACCAAAATATCCAAACACAGGTTGGAAATGCTCCAAACGCCATTCAAATTATAACTCCGCAGCCTTTTGTTGATGAAAGAAGTAACCATCGAACTAACAATGAATCAGCACCAGTTTACAGAGGAACTCGAAACTATAAGCCATCAACTATCTCAAATTCTTCTAGAAATGACCAACCACCATCACAAATTAATAAACAATCAAATGAACAAACAAGCTCAGAACAAAAACTCATTACGGTCAATGCTGATATAACCTTTCGCAAAAATGGAAGCTCGGCAGAAAACGTTCGAGTTACTTCTTCAGAATCTTCAGAAAGAAAGCATAGAAGAAGAATGACTCTAAGAAGAAATAATTCAACAACAGCTAGACCTTTTACGTCTCCTACTACAATTACGACTACTACTACTACGGTTAAACCTACGGAAACAACATCAGCAGTGGAAATAATTAAACAAGAAATTAAAACAGTAGAGGAACTAAATAACACTGGTGTTAGGCAAGAGAAGCTGACTGACGATGTTGAAACTTTAGCTAGAATAGATTCAACCATTTTGAAGGAGGCTGAACATTCGCCGCCTGTTAAAAGATTTTACAGATCTAGCGCTGAAAGGACTAGTGCAGAAAAGATTAGCTCAGAAATCGCAATGGTGAAAAATGAAAAAGTCCAAATAGTAAGACCAACGCCAATGGCTAGATTAGTTGGTCCTACTCAGTCAGCCACTATAGAGAAACTAGACGAAGCGGTACTAGGTAAAGCGAATACAAGAGTAAAGAAAGAAACAGTTACAATCATAACCCCAGAAAAACATTTTAGAAGTAAAGAACGGACGTAGTATAAATAAATTTTTAGTCAATAACTAATTTAAGTGTCATATAAATGTTGCTATTTATTTATTTCACTTCGAATACGTAAGTGGTGAAGCCAATGTATTGTGGGGTCACCGTCAGAAAGATGCACAACTTAGTACTGTCTCTGTCGTTTTGACTTATTTGGAATAGTAAAATTTTAGCACATTAATTGTTTTTAATGTTCTACAAATTTCAATGTGATTAGACTAATATTCCATCATACAGATTTTATACTATGAGTCCACGTCTTTCCTGTAAACATTAGGAAGAAGGGTTTTTAAAGGTCCAAGGTTTTTTCTAGACTGTAATACTACTAGACCTTTATGACAAAAATACAGGAAAGACGTCTATGTGAAATCTGTATGACGCAAATAGAGACGCACAAAGTGTTTTTTAACAAATATTTTATGGTATTGAGGCACTGGTCCCCCCGCGGGCGAGTCAGCGAGTAAATTTGGGTAAGTAACGGTTCACTGCGGGCTGACCTGGCACAGTGTGATCAATCGACCTTTCCAGATCCGCAATGTAATGCTACTCGCCCAACTTTACTCGCTTACTCGCCAGCGGTGGGACCAGTGTCTGAAATGAACGATTCTTTATCTAAGCAGCTGACTGGTCAGATCGACTTTCGTATTACATTGATATGTTAGCAAATTGTCACAAAAAGACTGAAATGAAGACATGTAAATAATCTACCTAAATATATTAGTACTTTACATAACTAGAGTGGTAATACAAAGTAAGGCCGAGATCGCAGAAGTTTGCGGCCCGAGCTGCAAGCGAGGGACGTAAATATGCGATCGAGGGCTTTCTTTATTTACTCCCGTGTTGTGTACATCATTTTATGTCTAAACTTGGCCAGAAAGCGGCTTTTTCCGTACGCCAAAAAAAAGTCACTTTTTGGCCAGGTGTGGCATAAACCTACTTTTCCTACTCAATCGTATTTTAGATAAAATAGGTGTTGTGTGTAAAAAGGCTTCCTGGCTTCCTGGTTACTCGTACAAATGTGCAAGTTACAGAAAGCTTCCAAAATTTTGGGAAAGTTCTTGGAAATTTCTGGAAACCTTCACAAGAAGTATACAGTTTCGATTATGAAACATTCCCTATACCTATAGGAAATTTTAAGAAATTACTAAGAACTTACCTCATGGAAAGTTTCGTCATTTTAGAAACTTTAAGTTGGAATCAGTAGTTTTTCTTATTTGACTTATAAATCTGCTAATTTTACGAGGTTCAAAATATTCAGCAGCAGCCAAATGGGGTATATGTATAACCCTATTTTGTGTAAGAAAAATATAAATATTCCGTCAGGTTAACTCGTAATTTTTCTGCTGTCGACACGTTTCAAGAAAACCATAAGCTTGTGCATACTTTCTTAGGGTGACTTAGCGTATTGCTCAATTTTGTACGTTAGATTAGACAAGGATTCAGTCAAGTGATATTACGGTGTATGTTTTAGTGTAGAAATAAACGTGTGTCCTGATTTCAGTGTCTGTCATTTCAGAGTACGGCAAAATTTTACGTGAAACTTTTAAATAACGATTTGTGGACTTTACTGCAGACAATTAGGAGTCAAACCATTTGATCACTGTGCAGAATGAGGTCACTACTTTTTTCATAAAGTTTATAAGGAGTGTTTTGCAGTAATATGGCGTCAAAATTAACGTTGCGTGCGGAGGCTAGTACTATTGTGGATTTGGCTTGTCCTGAGTAGTTCTATAGACCCGTGCACACTGGTGTTTTAATAATTCAAAAAAACTGATTTGATCTGTCAAAAAAGTACCCTCAATTACAGATCAAATCACCTTCTTTTTATGAAGTGTCTAAACGCTCAGACACTAGGTATGTTTATTTTGGCTTGTGACATCTCATCACTGCTCAACACTTGTGCCTTATTTTTATCATTCTCAAATCTTTGATGATGGTTAAGCTTTAATCAATTTATTTTAACTATTGTCATTTGTCAAATAGCCAATTCTGTCAGCTACCTTACACAGCTACTGCGCCTTACTCGATATCGATTTCTGTTTGGACATATTTTTTAGGGTTTATTTTACTTTACGTATACTAGCTTTGTATGATGGTTGCAGTAATGAAACTGACTGAAATTGTTAATATTGCATTTATTGTTATATGATTAGCATTTAATTACGGTCGGTTTCGGGCAACACTGAAGACGTTTGAAAAATTTGATACAGCATAATGGTCCGAGACCGAGAATCGCTGCAGCCGCAATAGCCGTCATGCATGACATGCAAATCATTTTGATATCAGAATCTGTGTTTACGTTTGATGGGGATTAAGTTAGTAAGGCAAGCCACAATCTTCACAGATTGGAATGGGTGAGCAGGAACACTGATTGTGAATCATAGGGAGGAAAATAATGCAAGCAGCAGCTCCAGTTATTGTGAACCACCAAATCATAGAGTCCCGCACGCAGTAGTTTCGTAATAACTCTTTGATCGCGCCTGCAACAAAAAAATGCTTATAGATAAAAATTGTAGCAGCAATGGGCTAGACGACTAAAAAAATTGTTTAGTCCGTCAATTAGATTATTAAAAAATATTGTACACGTATTTTTTCTTTTGTTTGACAAACAAAAAATGATGAGGATAGAGTGCTTAGAAGTTTCGAGTGACGTCATTGGTACAATTTTTACCTAGGAGCGACGTCACTCACAAGCCCCCACTCCAGAAGTTTGATGATCTATAAGTTTGTCGATTTTTAATATTTTGATAAACCAAAAAATACGTGTCCCATATTTTTCCATAATCTAACTGACGGATTAAATAGAATTATATAGTTTTAACCCAGTCGTCATCCTTATTAAGTAGTGTTTTCACCGTTAGGAATTCCTGGTGGATATAAATAATAGCTAAGAAGATCAATGCAACTATGAGCTCCCTTTTATCAAAATCATGTTAAACATGTTATACGTGTGGCATATTAAAAAGTAAAGTAAAAAAAACTTGGGAGTTTTCTTAATAGGTAGATATTAATTGTCTACTTTATCATAAATCCTAAAAAATACTTCATACAAAGGGCATACAAAATAAAAGTATTACAGCAATAGCCAGCAGTGAAGTTTTAATGTAATCTTGAGCACAAAGCATGATCCAAAGTCTTGATATAGTAACGATATTTTTGCTACGAAGCTGCAACAATAATTAAAATTAAACATAGTACTGATTTTTAGGATCTAAACTCGCAAAAAGTTTGCCAAAATAATGAAAACATGATCTATGATGAATTAACGCTTATGTGACCTTTGAATTAGTGTCTGTCTAATTATCAGAAATTTTGTTAAGAAGAATCTATAGACGAATTGATCAAGTACCGATCACTGACACAAGTATATTTTTACTCATAATTTTCGGCAACGATGATAAAAAGCATTAACGGGAGATCGACTGCGGCACAGTGAATATCCGCTCGTTTCCACAAAGAAACACTACACAAATTTCTATGTCCAAGAATTCTGGTATAAAATCTATATTGAATTCGTTTGTTTTAGGATTATGGTATTTTGAAAATATATCTTGTTAAATGTTATCTTACAGGTAAGCTACCAAATAAACAAATGCATAACAATTACTTGTTAAATCAATTATTCTGGAAATACTAACACGGAATTTGAATTAAAATATATATTAAAGAATTCTCACTAATCTATGTTATTCAGGAATTTAATTACCTGAACTAAGTTAATTTATTCAAAGACAAAGAACAAATTCAGAAGTTAAATTCACACGCAGAAATCTAACTAAAAATGTAAATAAAAGACATACCTTCAAGTCACATTTTATTAAAATAATTTAGAAAACATCATTTCTCCTTTTTATTCCCCCCTTTCGTTTTACAGAGACATTTTAGGACTCTGTCACAAACTATTGGACCACAAGCAACGAGTACTGCGGCCACAATAGTGGTCGCGTATGTCATACAAATCATCATTTATCCTTACTGTGAATATCGTAACGTTAGTAAGGCATCCCACAGTCTGGGCAGAGCGGGACACCGGGACAGGCGCACTTGCGATTGAAGAGGTTTCTCGTGTACAACGGCAAACAGAAGATAAACGCGGTAGCTCCTATTATCGTCAGCATTGACAAGCAAATCATAGAGGCACACGCGTTAGGGACAAGGGTTGACGTGGAGGGGTGACGTGCATCTGTAACAAGATTAATCGCTCATAGAATAAGAGTTCCTGTTACAAGCTACAAGGTTGTATGAAATGTATGAAAAACATTTTTGGACTTCTAATAATCGAATTTGCAACTTTATATGAACTTTGGCGCACCCGCATTAGATTACGGTCACACGGGCGCGCATGGGTTTGAAATCCCATTGGTGGGAACATTGGCTTGTCGCAGAACATTAAAAGCTTTGAAAGCATCCGTGTGATTTAGGCTTTTGATAAGCCTTTTTTTGAGGAACATAACAGTAAAATTTGTCCCTGAACATATATTTTATTTGGATCGTACTTGACCCGAAATTAATGAAAAAATTGCTTATCTGATGGAAATCCGGAATAACTGAAAAAATCTTCCAATTTCACACAAACGATCACTGGATATGGATATCACACAAATATTATAAACGAGTAACGTGTATGAACTATAATTAGTTGTTTCTGAAGCGAAGGCACTAACCCAGAAACGTTTCGAGTTCGAGTGACGTTAGTCGGTCGAGTAGGTACTTATATACTTATACCTAATTCCTAGTTAGAAGATTTAACTTACCACTTTGTATGTTCAGATTCGTTCAAATTCTGTGGTCTCTATTCTGTACCAAATATATTTTGGATATACAAAATTTAGGTTATACATCAGCTCTAATTTAATATCCATTTGGGTACTTTCCGAATGTAGAGTGTAATAGAAGAGACTGATACTTACACGTGCACCTCTAAGACACGCTCACTCTGCGCCGACCATTTGGCTACTTAAATATTAAAAGACAATCCTGTGATCACGATTATCCTAGCACAGTTCCACAATAATTTACGCATTGTTCAAATGTAATTTAATTGAACTGAATTACATTAAAATATAAATTTATTTGACAGCGGATGACGGACAATGGAAAATGAAGGCTCTAAATTTGAATCAAGGAATGTAATACTCACAAGGAGTTTGAATTTTCCTCTTCGATTTCTGATCATATCAAAGGTCTATAGATACATGATAGAATACCTTAAGCCTTATACAGGGTGTGGGAGAGACTATACCGACGTACTTTAGCCATGAATTCCTGGTGGTGTGACGAGTAAATAATGTCATATCAACATGGGTCGAATATTGTCATTTTACATTAATAGTCTTATGGAACAAAATAAATCAGTAAATTCAGCCCCTCGTTATAAACATGTCCTTACTGAAGGAAAAGTTATCTAAAAGAAAAAAAAAAGCTAAAATGGAAACGAAAGGTAAATTTTTTGGCCTCGTAGTCGCTTACCATCAAATACTGCGAAGGTTAATTGCTGTTTAGTTAAAGGATTTAAAAAAATTAGTAAATCTTTCTTAGTCACATTTATTACGGCTTGTTACACACTTGGGAGTTTTCATTTAAAAAATAATGAATATCTCTGAAAGTAAGCGTTTTTTGACTATACGTCACATAACTTTTTTTACTCGTCACACCACCAGGAATTCATGGCTAAAGTATGTTGGTATAGTCCCTCCCACCCTGTAGAGTAAGCAACTTCTTTTTTACGAAAAAGAAGTTTGTGAATCTCTGAAAGTAAGCGTTTTTCGACTATACGTCACATAACTTTTTTTACTCGTCACACCACCAGGAATTCATGGCTAAAGTATGTTGGTATAGTCCCTCCCACCCTGTAGAGTAAGCAACTTCTTTTTTACGAAAAAGAAGTTGGTGAATATTTTTGGTCAACTGATTGAGGTTAAAAAGGCGAAGCTGATTGCAGATGGCGCCACGGTTTGATTCACCTTATTGTTACAATTTGTGCACCTATTGCCATACATACAAATAAAAAAAATAGAAATAATATTTCTGTGATGGGGGGAATATTTTGTAAATAAATATTTTATTTATTTTTTGAAACCGCCTGGCTCATATGTGACTGGGCCGGGCACGTTAGCCGCATGTATCCGGATAGATGGGCCCATATAGTCACAAATTGGGTGACGCAGGATGGGCGGCGACGGCAGGACGAGAGGAGGAGACGCTTTCGTAGCCGATTGGCCGGAGGCTGCAGCTAATAGGGAGTTGTGAGGATCTAATGGAGAGGCCTTTGCCCAGCAGTGGGACACACTAATAGGCTAGTAAAAAAAAAATATTTTCAATGTCATTTCGCTATTATATTATTAATTTTCATGACAACATAACAGTTCCGATCATTAACAATAGCAAGAATTGGATGGTACAAGCCGTGGCGACATCTGTAGTGAGCTGTTTGTAGTTTCTAATCTCACTTGGAAAACGGCTAAGGGCGTGCGGTCATTTACGGTTCATAATACCTATACAGCCCTGTGGTGGACAAACGAGTGGGCGGACATATATGGACTCTTGGTAATAGGGTTCTGTTGGAACCGTTTGAATACGGAACCTTATATAGTATTCATTCTGTAAATGTTGTGTATTTTTCTAACATACTTATCACTCTTGGTGACTGCTCTTTAGTGATGAGAGCTTTTGAGGTGTGCAATGAAGTGTATCGTATTGGATATTTAACCTTATAAGGATTGATAAAAAAATACTATTTAATAAATATTGTTTATTTAAAACAATCGACGAACACCTACTTCGGCGAGGACATGCACTCAGTATTGGAAGAACATTATTCTTTACTTTTATTCATATAGTGGCTATATAGGTGAGTAGACGCAAGCGAGGTGTGCGGAACGCAGGTCAGACAACAGTGGACAATAGGACCGATCATAATGGAAACTTGATGATCATTGCCGTTTCATGACGCACTTGGCAAAGGCTTTGAAATCAATGTGTCGACAACAAACAGGTACACATGCCAGTATAGACGCTGAGGTGATCAGGGCGAATAAGGAGACGCAAACCATCTTCAAAAGTGTTCAAAGGTCAGCGTCTCTTGAAATAGACCTGCAAAATTCAATGGTTCGTTGGATAAGCGAGTTCAACCGTTTAGCTTTCATAGTAGAGAATTAATTTCCAAGGTAGATCAAGACAGCGGTGTCGCTACACCAGTGCTTGCCCAAACACATTTTTGATGCTTTATAAATATATTTGGGTTATATGGGGCCTAGATCTCAAGTAATTAAAAATTGGAAAAACCACCCCATGCTAGTTGGTGCTATAACGACAACAATAGGGAGGAACTGAATTCCGCCTAGTTCAAGGTTATAACGTAACGAGTACATTAACGTAAATATGCTAGAAATGACTAATATCTATAGTCAAACTTTTTCTATGTTATACTGTAGTTTAGGTATTTGTGTAGAGAAGAAGCTATTATTTGTACCTTACATGCGTTTTCCTAATGTGTAATCTTTGCAAGTCCTCGATTTATCACCAATCAATTATTTCACCCTTTTCATGATTATCTACATATGTAAGTAAGATAATTACGACATAATTCTACACGATGCTATTATATTTACTTATACAAAATTTAATTTACATGGACATGACACCTGGTAATTTTGACATAGATACTGAGGTTTTGCCAGCATTTTATTGTAATAATCTATTACTTTGGATAGGTTGTTCAAAACTCAGAATGCTTTATAAGTTGTGTTTCTGTAAATGGCCTGTAACACTGAGTATGATGATAATAATGCGGTAATAAAATCGAATTTTAAATATACTGCAGATTAAATTTTTATGACTTATAACCATATCACTTTAAGGGTTAAAAAGCTGCGAAATTAACGTATCTCCGATTTATAGTAAAATTATTGGTACATACAAGTGCAGGCATTAAAGGGGCGAGACCCGCAGATGTAGATCGAATTCTCGCGTTATTTTTGCGCTTTGGCCAATTGACGAACAGATAACGATACGGGACATTCTTGGACTGGGAATACACGTCGATAGTCTGATTTGATCCGGCTATCGGATCGGTATTTATTGAATGTACAAACAAATATGTAGCACGTACGCTTTCCGATAGTCGGTCAGATCAGACTATCCAACCCGATTAATGCATGGAAAACTCTAATAACGTGTACGTATTCTCAGTCTCAGTCTGCGCGTAAAGGTCTTATACAAAAAGCAAATCTATGGTATCATGTAAGAAGAGAAGTGACAACAGGTGACACCTGATAGTGATTTGTTCCTGTCACAGAAATGGAAATATTTTATATCCACCATTCTACGATATTATAAATTATACATTTCTGAGTTATGTATTTCAAGAATGTTTAATCATGTACCGGTTTTTATCAGTACTTAATATGAAGCTGTGTCTGTTAGTATTATTAGTGACTTCGGCGTGGACATTTCCCCAGGATAGGGTAATCCAACAACGTGAAGCAAATCAGGTATACTAAATAATAATGCTATATTTGATGAAGCATTTAAACAGCCGAATGCTTTTATTCAGAGTTTCTATTCGAATTTTGCAGTTTCATGTGACATAGCCATGCGATGGCAGAACTAAATATGAGAAGAAGTAAAATCTGATTTTTAGCCTGATCATTGGTCTCTTGTGCATCTATAAAAGTTGATTCAAGCGTCCCTTAAGGCTATGCCGGCAGGCCTGCCGCCAAAAAGGCCGGCGGCATTTCCGGCGGGTATTTGAGCCTGATAACGCAGCCCGCTGGCATACCTGGACGACACAACCCGCCGGCCATTTAAGGCTTTTAAGGTACGGCACCGGCGTACATGGCTTGTAGGCTGCCTGCCTATCCTGACATAAAACAGATACATATAGCTGCTGAAAACCCGATAAGTCAATGATCAGCCTAAGCTTTCTGTACCTGCTTATGTCTCCTTACGATATAACGTCTGTTATTTTTTCCGAGCAAGGTCCCAAATCTGACTCGGCCACATGAGACGTCAGGACGTGACTGCAGCAAGACTAAGTGTGCATCGAGCATCGCTCAGAAGGCAGCGGCAGAGGCCAAGGCGGCGCAGGCGGCGCAGAACGCAGCGGGCGCTCAGGCTGCGCATATGGTAAGCTTTGAGGAGATTCATCGGCGCCAAAGACAACTTAGGCCTCAATATCGGGTACACTCGGGTACAATCATCATTCTTTGGAATTTCGTTCGTTTTCTGATATCTACGTTGCGCGAAAGAATTATGCCCTATAATCAATTATGGAACTGAATTAGAAATAACACTTTAGCAAAGCTCGCCCAGCCGTGAGTTTTTTGTAAATATAAAACGCCTACAAAATATGTGTGAGCAATTACACACAACTTATAAATCCAGAATATCTCAACTTAGCTTTTGTTGATAAATGATATTTATTATAAGTGACGTTAGATGTTGAAATCCAGGTGAAAACCCAATTGGCGGAGAAGGCGCTACAAGCGGCGAAGGCAGCGGAGGCGGCGCTGGCGGGCAAACAGGCGGTAGTGGAACAACTACAACAGGAAGTCCGCGAGACCGAAGCAGCCGTAGCACAGAACCTGCAGGCTGTACACCAGCAGCAAGGCACCGTGGCCGCCGCCTGCCAGCTGGCGCAGCAGGCATCCGCTCAGGTACAGTTGAGTTCCATCATAGAACTGGTAAACAGGTGGTGGTGGAACAACTTCAATAGCAGGTCCGCGAGACAGAGGCGGCCTTGGCCCGGAACCTGCAAGCAGTACAGCAGCAGCAGGACACCGTGTCCACCGTCTGCCAGCTGGCGCAGCAGGCATCCGCTCAGGTACAGTTGAGTTCCGTCATAGAACTGTAGGCGTATGATGCTATGCTTTGTTACGTGATAAATAAATGATAAAGCATCGTAACTAAGTTAAAACTAACACGAATTTTCCTTTCTTTTAAAGTTGTACACTTCCTCAACGTATCCCATTTGAAATGATTACTTATCATCTTTATTATATTTCCCCACAGCACAAACTAATGATTCAAGCGACTCAACTGGCGGCACAAGTAGAGAAATCCGCCCAGTGTGTCCTAGAGAAGACGAAGATCGGACTGCAAGAAAAATGTAAGAACCTATCCGAGGCGAGGGCCAGACTAGCCCACCTGCAACACAAGCTACAGTGCGCATGTGCGGACTGTAACGCTACTAAACAGGCTGCGCATTGCGCCTGTGAGGCCGCCCGAGCAGCGTGCGGTAACGCTAGGAGAAAACGGCGGAGAATCATTCAGAATGCAATAGATGTAAGGGCCACTAAAAACCATGACGCGTGATCAAGTAAGGTGTTTATCAACTAACTTATCTTGGTAATCTGTTGAAACAGATGAATTGAGCAGTTTAAAATATTGCTACAGACCCTGACAACTAATGCTACGAGAAACTCATTTAGCAGCTTTTAATACTTTAGGTCATTAAAATCTCTTAAGACACATCTTACTGCTGCTATCTATCAGTTTATGATCGATGATGAAGTGCCACTATCCGATTTATTTGAAGATATTTATTTGCACTATTATCTGTACTATGAAAACATATCTGAAAGTATAATCGAGGAAATAACTACACAGAAACACAGACATAAGATTTGAGGATTCATTTTACAGTGCACTGTTTTTCATGAATGTGTGGATGAAGAAGACAAAGTTGTTATAATATTAATGATTGATTTTAGATTAATTAATTTTACTATAGTTTTGCGATATCAAATGTTAAGGTGTAACTTCTTAGTGTTTACAAATGTTTGCTAAGCGTCTAATAAATAGTATTTAGTTAAATTGTTTATTTCCTTTTTGTTTTCTGTAAGCGAATCATTTTATCACTCACCTTTATATAGGTACTTGTGTTTTTAGATTTGTTATCTACTCGCATTATCATTATTTTATTTTCCTGACACTGTAGGTACATACCGGTAGCATCCTGGGTAATATTACATTTCAGGTGGCACAGGTGTTCACAACTCTGACGACTTTTTAACATATTATCAAGGCCTGTATAACTAGGCCATGCAGCGCTCATTCCCAAAATACCGCATTCCTAAAATACCAGATTTTTCAAAATACCAGATTCTCGACTTATCTGATTCCTGTTTTACCACATTCCCGTTACACTACATTATAAAATCGTAAGTTACTCAAAGATCTAAATCATTTTGGTGTACGTATCATTTTGGGAATCTGGTATACGGAGAATCACACATATTGAGAATCTGGTATTTTAAAAATGTGGTATTTTAGGAATGCGGTATTTTGGGAATGAACGCCATGCAGTACCGGGAATTTTTTGTATGGCAGTACCGTGAATTCCCGGTACCGTCATACTAAAATTTTCCGGTGCTGTATGCCCTATTTATAACATACACGGTCACACGACCTGGTATGTTTTCGAATAAACCAAAAAACTATATAATATCCTACCATAGCTATTACCTACAGGGTCGTTCCACGTAAAACGAATTAATTTAGTGTTTTTTTTTTACCCGACTGCGGCGAAGCCCAAAGCAGGGTTATGTGTTTAACCTGTATGTATGTATGTTCGTTCCTATGTCCGCTCATAACTACTCAACGGCACAACCGATTTTGATAAATGATACATCATTAGACTCGTCTTGATGGCGCGAGTGTCACTGGGTATGAAGTTTGTTAAAATAAACAAAATGGCGGATTTTATGCACTTTTAAAGTGCACCGCGGTCGGGTTTTTTTAGTAAAAATATTTTTTCATTAAAGATACACATTAAAGTGTCTATTTATCTAGGGATGGTAAGAAACACATCTTTAGAGAAAAATTAACACTTTGCATTATTATGATTCAACACGCAATAAAAATCGGGACTCGCGTTACCTTTTGCTGTGGAATGACCCTGTAGGTAAGCTATGGTAGGGTATTATAGTTTTTTGGTTTATTCGTAAACACATTTTTACCCCAACGAGGATTTGTAAATGCAACGTCTATTATTTCTAATGTATTTATTTACCAACAAGTAACCCATAAATTAATAATACAATCATATTGCACGATAGTCTTAAAAAATAATATAACGACAATTTGTAAAATACGTTTTGTAAATTATTAAATTTGGAAAACATTAACAACAATATATACATTCATACACATTTTAAACAGGTTTACTCTTTCTCATTTTGACAAATACTACACAAGCGTATAAGTTCACAATCTGCAAAATTTCAGTGGACACTAAACTGGTGGCTCATTAAGTCATTACAAAAAGCCGGATCGGCATTATTGACACTTCCAATCCATTTTGAGTTAGCTAAAAAGGTTAGTTTTGTCACGTGGATGCGTTAATTAATAAAAGGACTGAAGGCATCATTCAAATTCTGAGGGCTAAAAGCCATATTACTGTGTTTGTAATTAACATATGGTGATATAGAGGCTGAAGACCCTAGTTCAGAGTCAACGTAGCTGTCCTGCCCAACTTCTTCCCCTTGGTACTTCAGGACACTCTTGTGGTAACTTGGCACAAGGCGACCCGGGGGTTCCGCGTACTTCCCCCCGACAATAACGTGATCAGGGTTATCATACTCGTTCGCCTTTAGTTTGCCTTTCCACGGTTTGGATTTTTGAACGTTGTGTGGATTCTCCTTGCTAATTTGTTTTATATGTTGATAATCGTTTAAGGGGAGTTGCTTATACACATCGGCATAAGAATCAAACTTGAATTGACTATATTTTTGCGATTCGTCCTGGGCGTAGTCGTCCGCTTCAGGGCTGGTATAAATAGGATGGTGCTTGGAGTAGGCGTTATTATTATCTATGTTGGCGTCTTGTTGGTAGCTCTGCAGGGATTGGTATTGTTGTTCAAAGGCGCCTAAATTAGAATTGGGGTTTTCGATAGGTGATAAAGCTGTAGGGAAATTTTGAGTTAAGGGGTTTCCATAAGAGTCTACTGGAGGTTCTCCATAGCTCTGCTTTGGTGGCTGCACGTATTCTTGTGCTAATTCTTTGGGTGGTTCACCAAAGCCGACGGGCTCTTGTGCGTAGTAAGGTTGTGGTCGTGGAGGCTTGGGGCGTGGTGACGGCCGACCATAGTAGGATTGTGATGATGGGTATCTCGGTTTAGCGTGTCGTTTGCTGCTGTATTTATTATACTTAGATCGTATCTGTTTCTTCCCATATTTCTTGACAGGTATTCGGTTTGGCGGTGATGACGGCGGCCCAAACATAGGTTTTAGGGAACCGCGTTTTGGCTTCTTCTGCCAGTATCTTAGTTTGGAGACCCGTTGACTAAGGCTGTCCAATTTGAAGTTGTTTGGTGGGTAACCGGCTATGATTATTGCCTCTCTTTTGGTCCGTCGGCCGGTTTTTTTCTCAACTAACTCTTGCTTGGTGTTTTCTGCTGCCGCGCATGTCGCTGTGATCGTTATCTGCAACGAGATAGAACGAAAATTAATGCCTATACATTGCACTCGAGGGGGCATTCTACGGGTACGTCAAAGGTTGACAAATAAATCTATCAATTTTCGAGTTATCAGAATAAGATATTTATACTTAGTAGGTATTTGTACTTAGTATATGTAACCTGGTATTTCTGGTCTACGATTTGTATGGGAACTGCATTACAACTGCACGCCGACTGCGCAGTTGTGATGCAGTTCCCATACAAATCGTAGGGAGTTGCAGTTGGGTTGCAGTCCGTCTGTATCGGCCCTTAGTCGTGTGTGTAATTGAGTTCTAAAGAATGTAACTATTGTATTTTCGTCCGCGATATTTGTATGCCAAACTAAATGTATGGCATACCAATTTGTATGGCGAAAATCCACCCAAATACTCTACTGTGCAACATGGTTGTTACAGTGATTGAGGTATCTTAGACTAGATACCGCCCCGCGACACCGGTGATGTGGATTTCCGATCTTTTCATTCCCCATTTTTTTGAAAAATCCTTTCTAAGTATGTGCGTGCACTCTTACGTCTTCTAATGACTAAGTGTTTCAAATATCATCCCGCTATCAGCATTGGTTTAGGCTGTACGCCGTCTGTCAGTACATAAATCACGAAAAGGAGCATTCCACCAGAATGTTCCGCACAAGACGCCATTTTTTTCATAATTCTAACAAAGTTAGGAAGTAAATTTTTGGCATGTCAATATTTTATAACTTGGTTTCTCAATTGATAATGTAATTTAGGAGTTTCGTTTTCGTTTGTTTCGTGCGGGACAAAGTAGACGATTTCGTGGAATGCTCCAAAATGTTTTACGCGTACTTTGCTTTGAGTACTTTTTATTAATACTAGACTAGAAATGTGAAACTTCTTACACGAGATACTTTTAAGTCTTCAAACCATAGGTGAGCAGTAATTAGAATTATTTTTTATATTAGGTTTTTTTTTTTTTAGGGGATACATGAATGATTTTTACCATGGTTGGCTATATCAAAGTATAAAGACGAACAAGTAGGCCAACTTCGGCAGTTTAGGAGCGCGCGACGCGACACGTGCACGTGAGACGCGCGATAGCACGTCTGTGTTAGTGCGATCCATACCTACTGCAAAAAAGCATTATTACGCATTCTTATTTCTTTGATTGTAGTGCATTCGTATACGGCGCGCATAGTCAAGCGCGCGATATACCTTTATGATAAGATATTTTCAGGCATCATTCCAGTCACTAGGAACTACGGAACACTTTGCATTCGCAACATTCCAGGATTACTCTTACCATTGCCATTATCTTTTTAAACTCTTGTTGATACACCTGCGTGACGGCCCAGTTTCACTTTTAGATGCATCGTTCATTCGTTGCAATCTTGTTGCAATGTTTGTTTCTGTTTTTATATTTCGTTTATCATCGCTGCTGTTATCGGGTTGGACATTTTATACACTTTGTTTTTTACTGCAGCGCGAAAATGTCTAATCAGCCATGACTTGTTAGCACCTTCACTGTCCAAACCATATCTGTACTCCATAGAAAGATTATAAATGCGAAAGTAACTCTACCTTTCTATTTTTCGGTCTGTCTATATGTTTTTACATTTTCACGTTTAAACCGCTGGACCGATTGTGATTATTAATTGATTAATTTGTTTATTTACTTATTCATTTATTTATTTCTTTATTTATTGAATCATGAAAACATGCAATATTACAGTTAGCGTTAACGAAATCGTTACACAGACGTCGAAATTTAATAAGTAACTTACAGTTACAAGATAAGAATTAGTGATGAATTTGTTGTACAGAAGTTTGAAATCCGAGAGTACACATCACTTTTTATAATTGTTTGGATGGAAGTCTCAATGGTAGCGCGAATTAGTACTAGTTTAAGGGAATCTTCTTAGCAAACATCCCTTAAGGCGATTAACGAGTCTATCGTGTATAAGTTTCTGCCAAAAATAATATATTTGAGACAAGCTTTTATTGCAGACTGTACTTTTTTATATAATTGTAAACTCGATATGAAGACGAATCAAATGAGTCAAAACATATCAGATTTATCTTATGTAATTTAGATGATCCAATGGCCACCTTCCGACACCATCATCAGATCAGCGCGATGGTATCAGTGTGATGTGATGGTATCATAATCTTGCATTGTGACCAAACTTAAGGCGCGTCTAAACGGGCAATATTTTTCTGCAATTTGTGGCCTGCAAGTCTTGCTATCTTTCTCTTATTTCGTATGCTAAAGCAAGATGCACATAGTGGGCCAGAATTTGAAAAGAATAATATTACCTGTCTAGAAGCGCCTTTACTTTGCCAAATTTCAGCTCAATTGGATACCAGGAAGTGGTTGGTACGACCTTATCGACTTACATATCTACATCATACAAATTATGCAAATTAAATAAAAGCTTGTAATAAAAACCTCAGACCTCACTTATTTACACAATGGAATTCGCTTCCATCCCCTATGTGCATGCGACATATACCTACTGTAATGACAGTCAGACTGCGGGCTGCACAAACTAACCGTAAGTCCTCTGTCACATCGTAAGTCCGCCGACACATAACAATCTTTCCAAAAGTTGCAACACGATGGTGCGTCCTCTTTTTACCCGACTGCGGCGAAGCCCAAAGTAGGGTTATGTGTTTGACCTGTATGTTTGTATGTCCGTTCCTATGTCCGCTCGTAACTACTCAACGGTACAACCGATTTTGATAAATAATACATCATTAGATTCGTATTGATGGCGCGAGTGTCAGTAGTCACTGGGTAGGTGAAAATAAACAAAATGGCGGATTTTATGCACTTTTAAAGTGCACCGCGGTCGGGTATTTTTTAGTAAAAATATTTATTCCTAACATGGCTGGACAGAGGACAGGAAACATTCATCAGTGTGACTAGATCAGTCTCTTTAGCAGAAAAGTGACTATATCACGTGACAAATTCAACCCTATCCCTATCACAATACTACCAATCACTTTCTATTCAATTTAGTTGGAAGTGATAAGTCAGGCTCCGTCGCGCGACAAATGAACTCTCCGCTAGTTGCCTGGTAGCTTAGTACTTCGCTTCGATTTATTACATAATTTTCATACTATATTATATAGAAAGGACTGGTATTATTGTCGCACAACAAAGAGTCGTGCATCGTTTATTGTTCATCGGTAACACAAATAAATTACATGTCAGTTATATCTTAATTTATTAATATGGAAAATTATCCAATTCAAAAATGAATAATTTCATATTCGAGAATAATTCTCGGTAATCGTAGAACGCCTGCTCGACCATCCAGTTTTTAAGTTTTAACTGAAATCATGAACGAACTGTTTCATATTACGTGTATGCTGCTTGTAACGCATCTTGTATCACATCCACTAGCCTCACCTACATCCTGTAGATGTTACAGTAAAATATTTGATTGAGCATGTTTATCGCTGTTGGTTCAATTCATTACCATACAACATGACGGAGAGTCGTATTATGTTCCTACATGTATCTCTACATACTAGTATCACAGGTCGGTTATTCAAGTCGGCTCCAGTGCGTACGCCTATAGTTTTATGATGATCGTGATCCCCGGGGTCACTGCGTATGGCACTTGTCCCACCAAGAGCGAGGAAGCGATTAGCTATCGGCGATTTTCTCGCCCAAGAAACGAACAAAAGATAAGGATCCTGTGTTAGTAAAAGAGACGCATACATTAATAGTTCATCGCTGGCTGTTCACACTGCCGGCGAGTAAATTTTCTAAGAGAATTCACTCGCCCGCGAAGAAAAAACTCGCCAATCGCTACTCGCTGCTCGTTGGTCGCCGCTGGTGGGACTAGTGCCTAAACGGGAGAAATTTGCCATTGCGACATATTACGCCTACATTGTAACCAGAAAGGCGTAACGCTCATTCAAGTATATTTTAAATCACGCCCTTTTCTATATAACTTTGGAGTGAAACTGTTTAGTCTACTTTTCAAAACTCGTAATTGATGTGCTTGGTGACTTGTAAAAAGTTACTGTGCGGAATATAAAGTTAATATTTACATAAGTAGTTGTGGGTTAACAAAGTAAGGTAAAACAGCATGAAATGTGATGCTCCTAGGCAAAATCTACTATTTTACCGCTTGTCAATAAGGACTACATAGGTAGTTCTATCTTTATAAAACTGAGTCGATTGCCAAGTCTTGATTTACAACTAGGTCAGACTTTTTCCTTGAGAATAACAAAATGGATTCTATAAAAATGGCAAAGGAACACGCCTAAAGCACGCCTAGGAATCCTCGTTAGCACAGTGGTATAAATACTTTAATCTAACTAAATATGTATCTACATTCCACAGCTGCTGTTGTCTATTCGCAAAATAATTAAGAGAGCACCCATTTATATTTTTATATGTAATTTTATATTAACGGAATCTTCAATCAACAACACATTTTCCAGAGAATTTATTCTAGTATTATAAGCGGCGGTGACGGTGACCACTTTCCATCAGGTGGGCCGTCTGTCGGTTTGCCTGTCTAATGTAAAAATAGTACATTACCTACTACAGAGGCCGGGAAGTGAGGGGTTGCCGGCCGAGTAGCGTTCGCTCGGTCGGCCATCTATATAATGGCCGAACGAACGCGAGGCCAGATAGTTACGAGGCTGGCAACCCCATTTCACGCCGAGGTATGTAGTGTTTTTTAATGGCTGTACGCCGCCATGATGCCGTGTCACAAATGAATGTGTAATGGAAATTAAAGAAAAATACATATTGCTGGCATAGGCCGGCTATGTTGCATGAAATTCTATTACATGCCAAGTGTTAAGCCGCACCGGAAACTAGGTACTTTGCGGCTTATTATTAGGCGCGTCATGCAATGCATTGCAGTGCAATTCATTGCATGTTTGAGAAAAAATAAGTGTCTAATGCTGGGATTAAGTGCTCAAATGTCCCTAAAGAGACAAATCAGTTTATTTCTATGGCTGCCTTGCCACTTTAGGAAGTTAGTCGGCACTTCCTCTCAAGGTAAAGGTAGGAAATGGGTTCAAGAACCCACAACCGCAGAGTCAACAGTTAAATTAAACTGTTCTTTGCTTGTACATTACTGCAGTTATTCGTACTTGTTTAATAATGGCTTTATTGTCACGACGAGTAGATATCGCATAGGTAAATGAATATAATCCTATCTGTTGTGCATTTTTAGCGTATAATCGCTATAAGAAGAGAGAGGCATCATCTTACGATTACAATATTTTCTGTGATCTGTCTGATTGGTATTCAGAGTTTTACGATTGTACTATACACCTATTTTTAACAGATTGAAGTATTCAATATTATATTAATCTTGACTTTTTTGCCCTTTTTAGGCAAGATAAGGTGTACTGATAAGACCATACTTAGAATCGAACTACCGCAGGTTAGTTTCGAATTTGAGTCACATTTATGTTCAAGGCTTGTCACTTGAACAAAAAAATATATCTTTTCCCGGATATCCATGGATACTTTATTAAAGCTATCAATACATCATACGTTACGTATATGTTTAAATTAAGATTTTGTTTATATCGTTTTCGTTTAATTTTAATAACAACCTCAAATATTCAAAGCCATTTGTTTGGCCTAAAAGTGTGTGAAACCGACTCCAATTTGCGTCAAGCTTTGTTAACATGCCGTTAACTCTCGTCTTACTCCCACTTAATTGTCTGTTTGCTAGAGATCTAAAGAAACTAACAGTTTTGTTTTCAAGTAAAAACTGTTCTTGAGACATTCCAACTTCGCGACAATGTTACAATGAATTTTCACATAATTGTTACTAGAGATTATCGATTCTTCCTCAGTCGTACTATGCAGAGTTAGGTAATTGCGTGGGAGATTAGAAATCGTTAAGCGCAAATCGATTTTATTATAAAGAAACGGGGGGTCTATGCATGAAGTTTAGCGAATGAAATTATCGGAAGTATATATTCGACTAAAACGTTAAACTGTAATATACCATACATTGTTTTGCCATAAGACCTATTGCAATTTCGCTTTTGAGGGAAGAAAAAAAAAACATATTTTTTGTCAGCGATGAACAATTGGATTTTTTTAATATATTAAGGTCCAGTTTGAAGCTACAGTCCAAAAAATCCATATCCAAAAAATAAATCCATATCTACCTGTTGCTATATTACCTTGGTATATTAACCTAGTCAACATAACAACTCTACCTTAAAATTGAATGATTAACTTAAAAATCCGTAGCGCAAAGGGTGTGTTATCATGCGGTTTCAGAATCATTGAGTAACTAACGATGCAATATTTTTGCATAATTAATGGGTTCCTATAGAAAAGGAAATCTGTTCGAAAAAAATATTTCTTATTTGGTTTTTGGACAATGCTGGGTAATTACCTACTGCGGTCGCTAATGGGCACTGTGTATTTTTGTCATTATTTTGTTAATGAGATGGTCACGACTGGCTCAGCTTAGAATCTCTTATCATCATCCTCCTAGCATTTGTACTGTTTAGGAACGGCCCCCTCTATTCTCTTCCATTGCGCTCTATCTTAGACATCGTCTCTCAAATTCTTATTTATGCATTGAGCCATCGTAGCTTAGGTCTTCACCTCCGCCAGCAACATGGTAATGTCAGGCCGAATCCCTATTTGGGTGTCTCTCTTTTGACATGTCCGAACCATCCAAGCAGATTTTCTCTTATCGGCAATGTCTCTAAATCCAAGGTTTCTATTGAATTCGTTTTGGATTTTGTCGACACTGGTAACACAAGACATCCATGTAGCATCTGCATTTCGATGACTTGGATGGCTCTAATATCTTACTGGTCATGTTTCGCTGCCTTAAGTGAAAAATAAACTTAGAATCAGTTAAACACTTTTAATAGGGAAATTAACTTTTTCATAGGTTGCCGTTGATGTATAGGCACCTATACAGGAGGTAACAAACTTAATTCAAGGGAAGACAAAATGACGCAAAAGCAGTGTTATCGGCGGTAGGCGCATCGGTTTTAGGCGGTGGTGTTCAAAGCGGACTGCATCGACGAACCGAACCGGACATTCGTGTTCAAGCGACGAAAGTCTATTAGTCGCGTCGTATTAGAATTGCACCATATACGTTGTGTTGTATGATAAATGTTAGTCGTATATGCAGTATCTACGTAATATTAGTTAAACGACACTGACAAAATAGGTTTAGTTTTGAACCGAGCTTTTAAAACTACCATGATACGTACCGACGAATATTTAACGCCTCCCACTACACTAGATTAAGAAATCAAGGGCACGTTTGTCAATGCCATACAATTTTAATATGTCACACATTATCTCATATAATTACGTAAGTTGCAACAATACATAACTATAATTAAAGAGCCAAAGACTCTGCCGGATGAAAGGATGGGATGATACTTTATTCATCTCATTATGTGGCGAAAGTGTGTGAACGGCGTATGGTGTAATAAAATATCGATACACGTAGTTATTTAATAATAATGTTTCGATGCAGCTATAAATTTAATAGGTTGGATGGATTCAAAATAAAAGAAAACAACTTGCAAAGAAAGCGGGCAGTTACAATGCTCTTTCTTGTATACTGAAAAGTACCGTGTAGGTAGTTTCACGAGAGTTGAGGTGAATGATTACACACACAGCTATATGAAGTACTCATTGCAAAAAAGTGAATGAATGAAATTAATGAGTGAGTAAATAAACACAAGGCTATAGTTTAAACAAACTTTTTGGTCTATCTTGCAATTCACTGTTGAATCTGCTATCGGTACAAAAAGAACAGTAATTTCAAAACCCCGCTGTCATTACATGACAGTGTTGTTGTGTGCGTGGCCTCAATTCTCGTGAAACTACCTATAATACGCATAATGTGTTAAGGATAATGATTGACCCAGCGAGCGAAGCAAAAAATAATCTATTAGTGGGCTAAGGGGACAAATCAGTGCTTGTACGGTTCCGTACCAAAATGGTAAATAACTGGCCAAGAGCATGTCGGACCATGCTCAGTGTAGGGTTCCATAGCCGTAAGGTAAAAAATACGATGTAAAAAAGTACAACAACAAAAGAGCGTATCTTCATAGCAATTACGTCCTTTTGTTGAAAAGCGCAGTTTATCGGCAATAACTCAAAAACGGTTAATCCGATCTTGTTGAAAATAATCTTCATTGAAAGTATTAAGTAAGCATTACCTTTGTGATTTTTTTTATATTTTTCGGACACACGGTTTAGAAGATAGAGGGGGGGGGACACAATTTACACAACTTTCGGAGCGATTATTTCCAAATATATTCACTTAATCAAAAACATTATTATGAAACCTTATAGTAGTTTTTTAAGAGCTGTCGAACTATGTACCACACGTTGATATTTGCTGAAAAAAAATTTTTTTAGCTTCTTTAACATGTATGGAGTGCCCCCCCAAAAAATATTTTTTTTAGTTCTTTAACTACCAAACTAAGTAGCGGCTCATACAAGACACCTGTATTCCAAATTTCATTAATATCCATCATGTAGTTTTTGAGTAAAATGCCTGTGACATACGGACAGACGGACAGACGGACGGACGGACATGACGAAACTATAAGGGTTCCGTTTTTGCCATTTTGGCTACGGAACCCTAAAAAGGAACCCTTATGGTGCAACTCTTGTCTGTCTGTCACAGCCAAATATCTCAAAAACTACTGCTGCTATCGATTTGAAATAGGGAATAGTGTTAATAATTGCTAACCCGAGCCTATTGGACATAAAAAAAAATCTTGTAACTTTTAACTTTTTCTTAAAGGCAGCGGAACTGGGATGTTGAAAATTAAAAGTAGGGCTATTATATCAACTGGGGTATCAAATGAAGGGGTTTAATTTATATTAGTTTTTTCCGTAATTTTTTGTGATTTATTACAAATACGTTAAAAAAATACCATTATCTCCGAAGTTACGGAACAAAAAAATGTGTAATAATTACTAATTAATAATATCATCCTGAATATTACAGGAAAAATATAGTAGTTTTCCTAACTTGCATCGTTTTATAGAAATTCACAAAAATCGTAACAAAAACTCATTTTGTCAGTTGCTAAACTAACTGGGTCGTATGTCGATGTATGGACAATAGTTTTCTAACAGCAAAGTTTGTATCTCAATGCAGTTTGAATGTAACAAATAGATGTTACGAGGGAAGTGGCGCGGTAGGTACGTATATCTGTTTTGGACGAACTACTAGTTATAATTAAAAAATAGCCTCTGTTCACTGATAAGTCTCCTTCAGTGTATGCCATAGACTGCGATCTAGCGCTGTTTTATGTCATCCTCTTAACAGCTCGTTGCTAGTTATAGAAATAAGAAACTAGTACACTGCTTACTTTATCCTAATAAACCTAACTCGTATACTCAGCCTAGCAATTCTCGTCCACATCGACAAACTCACGGTCGATCAACGATCATTAAGTAAAGTAACGCTAACGATTAACTAACTGGCTAATAACTCGTTATGTTTTCGTTAAATTGGCGCAACAGTTTTCACGGCGAAAGTGCGAATTTACGTTCCCGCCTCGTTATGGAAAAGTGCAGCTTAGGTTAGGGTTACGCGACTTTCAAAACATGACAGTCAATATTGACATCATTGGAGTTTAGGAATACCTACGCCATTTTCGTGATTTAATCTTAACGCTTTTATTAGGAGGATTTTCTAATCGATGGTTGCCGGCTTAACAGAACTTAAATGTCGCGCGGTTAAGTTGCGCTATAGGCAATTGTTTGTTGCGTCGTAGTTTTGACGGATATAGCCTTTTTCTGTTTTCATACTTAACTACTTAATGTCTAAGAAACGCGAATAAGTGGCCATTTTAATTTATTAGGCCTGTGTAAACTACATCTATTCAATGGAGACATTTTGATGTTTTTAATAGATTCACTATTTCTGTGTAGGTAATTATTTATCTATGTAGTATACGGTGGATTTGGATTTTTTTAAAGTAAAAACCGATACTAATTGCCAGAAAAACTAGGTAATTAGCCCGTTGGTCCTAACCATTAATAGATTCAGAAATAGAAGAAGAAAACAAAAAAGTAAATCCAACAAGAACCTGGGATAAAACTGTCACCTCACACTTGACTGTGACGTATGCTTGTAACACATTGCAAGTGGTGTCATTTCATGCCGCGCGTGCGTACTTTCGTTTCGTAGTGTTATGCGCAAATTGTTATCGCTGAGATTATGTTGTGAGTGTTGGATGCAAGTTCAAGGAATGTTTGATGCCGATCAATGTAAATCGGACATATTGGAAACAGAAGTCTAGCGCGAATCTATGTTTTTGCATCAGAACACGCGAGAATGAAAATATTAATTAGCCTGTGGTAAAGATCCTGCCTATGAATCTAGTTCGTACAAGTTCAATTGCAAACAAGGTAGATTATTTGTTAAGTTTTGAGTGATTCTTTGTTTGAAATAAAGTAAGTATTAGGTACAAATGTATATTTAGTACTGTGAGGTTCGTACCCTGATATACAGACCTCACCGTCTGCGTGACAGCCTGGCAGCTTTTGGAACTATCGAGTAAGTATTCAAATATATTAGAATACAGTCTGTCTCGCTCTAGTTTAGTAGTTATGTTAGTCTTGTCTTAGGTCTATTATCGAGAACTTGAATAAACAAACATAAATCCCACCTCCACAGTACGCATATATATAGCATATATTTAGAGCTGAATTTGGACCTAGGTAGATTCATGCCTGGTTATCTCTTTTACCTACATTTCTGGGCACTAAAGCATAACATGCACTTTCTGGTATCCAATTATATGTGTTTAAATTATTAAAGTATAACTAATAACTAATAAATCATCAAATATGTTAGTAAAGTATTTTTGACTAAAGGTAAGTTTTACCTTTCTAATTATTATAAAAGACAAATAGCTTTGTCGCTATCATATTTATTCGACATTTCTGCCAAGAATTTGGCAGGTTCTGCTCCTATTGAGCAGTCCAGTAGTTTGAACTTGGAGTTGGTTCCAGTTTTAACCAACAATTTAAATTAAATCTTAAGACAAAGGAGGACTCTGTCTCTGGCAATTTAGTTCTAAATAAATCTATTGAAAAATGCTGCAAACATAAAAATCATATCCACCTGGTTCATCAAAACATTCAGTGCATTAGAGGAAAAGACTTGCAAATTGAACTTTTTTTGAACGATTACAATATAGATATTCTATGTATAACCGAACATTGGTTAGAAAATAATGAACTAATGCCTCAATTTAAGATTCACCAGGTGGGTAGTTCGTTCACCAGACTAAGTTCCATACATGGTGGGTCATTAATCATATTAAATAGACAATTAAAATTTAAGGAACGCAAGGATATTGTATCCTTGTCTGTTGAACGGACCATAGAACTAAGTGCCGTAGAATTAGATCAATTTATTGTTGTTTGTGTCTATAGGCCGCCATTAAGTGATTTCGAACTTTTTGAAAACGTAATGGAATCTGTGCTTCATAAAATAATTGCTACTTCTAGTAAGAAATTACTTATATGCGGCGACTTCAATGTAAATATTTTGGAAAATTCAACATTAAGTGTCAGACTGTTGAATCTTTTCAAATCGTGTAATCTCAAAACATATTTATGGAGCCAACAAGAGTGACTGCTACTAGCGCCACCTGTATTGATAACATTTTCACTGATATTCTTCCTAATACCAAACGTATAATCAGCAATTTGGAATCAGATCATTTAGGTCAATTAATTGTATTTGAGTCATTAAGGAATAATATCTTGAGAAAACAAATTACTTTTGTACCAGTAACTACGGACCGTGTCGAACGAATGAAACATAGTCTAGTTCAGGCGCTACCCTTTTTATCTTCCGACACGACTCCTAGCGACATGTACAATTCATTCTTTCACACCTTTATGGAACATTATAACGCAATATTTACTTCTAAATCGGTCGTGGTTAGTGGTGCACCAGTTTTTAGTGAGTGGGCTACTGTGGACTTACATAAACGTAGACAGGAATTGTATGCCTTGTATGAAGAACGGCGGTTCAATACGAGTGATGAATTTAAAGAGCATGTGAAACAATATTCGAAGAAATTTAAGATAGATTGTCATTTAGCTAAGCGTAATTACTTAAGCCAGAAAATAAGAAATAGTTCTGATATTATTAAAACAACCTGGAAAGTAATTAATGTGGAGACTGGTCGATCGAAGCACTCAGTAAACGATCTTAAACTAAAAATTGATGGCAAAATTGTAGATTCCAATTTAGAAGTAGCAACAGAATTTGAAAAGTTTTTTACCGAGATACCAGTATCCACAACTAAGCATTTAAATTCATCACCTTCGGCTGCCGTTACACTGTTAAAAGATAACGCCCCAGAATGTAGTAAAGACTTTCATTTTGAACATGTTAGTACTTCAGATGTAGTAAAGGCGTTTAAATCAATTAATGTCAAAAAAACTAGTGACCTTTGGGGAGTCTCTGTCCATGCTGTTAAATCCCTAATAGAAATCATAGCGCCTGACTTGGTAGTCGTGTTTAATAACTGTGTTGATTGCGGTGAGTTTCCTGATCTAATGAAATATAGTAAAATAACACCTTTATTCAAAACAGGTAGCACTACTGACCCCACTAACTTTAGACCAATATCTGTGCTACCAACTTTTAGTAAAATTTTTGAGAAATTAGTTTTGTCCCAATTAATGAAACATTTTAATACAAATAACTTAATGCATAATAAGCAATTTGGTTTTACTCGGGGTCGCTCGACAACCGACGCTGGTGTCGAGCTAATTAAACATATTTTCGATGCCTGGGAGGAGTCATGTGATGCTTTAGGTATTTTCTGTGATTTATCCAAGGCATTTGACTGCGTATGTCATGAAACATTGATCAGGAAGCTGCACTACTATGGAGTCAGAGAATCGGCACTGAATTTATTTAAGTCATACTTACAAGGGTAAGTATGACTTAAATAAACAATTCTTCAAAGGGTTGACGTGAATGGACAGCACTCACCGGGGTCATTGGTCTCGATGGGTGTACCGCAGGGATCAATATTGGGACCATTCCTGTTCCTTATTTACATAAATGACTTGCCATACCTCGTTAAGACCCACCATGATATAGTATTGTTTGCAGACGACACCTCACTTATCTTCAAAGTCAAGCGACAGCAGCAAGCTTACAATGATGTAAACAATGCTATATCTAAAGTAGTGAATTGGTTCAATGTTAACAATTTACTGTTAAATGAAAGAAAGACTAAATCTATAAACTTTGTCACGCGTAACGTAAATCGCGAGCAAGCAAGTGTCATTGTGAAGGATGAGGAATTGGAACTAGTTGATAGTAAGGTAGTTGCAGGTAATAAGGCCTGTCGGCTATTAAGGCCTAAACAACAAAAATCGTATTTAAAACGGTCGCGCGCGGTCAAGGCCACAGTCACGGGTCCCTAGCGGACGAATAAGTAACTACAAGTTCGCGCGAGCGCGATCCCCCCCGCTCCGCGGGTAGTCTTGCGTCACACGTGTCGACAGGCGGCCACGCAGCGCTAATAGCAAAAATACGGCTCAGATAATTGAAAGTATTCTTTTAAATATTATACATAGCGATCTCTATTAACGCTTAATTTCTTTCTTTGTTATTACTCCTAACGTTCTTAATATGCGAGTGACGTGTTGTGATCCAAATATTTTTTATTTCATTTTGATTGTACAACGTGGTTGGTGGCCAATAAGGCCTACATAATTTACCTACAGGCCTTATTACTCTCTATAGGAAATTTTATCTATATAGGCCTTATTATACTCCAACTACAAATATCAATTTTATATAATTATTTTTTTGTACCTACCTGACGAAGCCTGCGTTGTGGATTTAAAGTCGTTTTGTCCCTTTTACTTTACTTTTACATTTTACATGAATAAAATTTCAAACTTTGGCTAGGTAAATAATACTTATACTGCCATTCAATTAAATTTTGTTACCTTGGGTATTTGATTATTGATCTCAAGTAAAGCCAAACCATATTATTTCTAAATTAGTTTATTTAGGCCTTACTATACTACACTGAGGAAAATAAGGCCTGTAATACAATACGGCCTACTTTAAAATTATGATAATTGTGCTTTTATTTTTGGCAATAATGCTATTTTATGTTTTGTTTTCATTTTAGTTGATCATTAAGACTGATTATTGTTAAGTTAAATGTATATGTTGGTCAGAAGAAGCTACTGATGATTATGAATACACAATATCGGCCATCTCGGCCAAAAACCACATATATGAAAAAAAATTAACGTAGATATTATTGTATAGTATTATTGTTCTCAAGAGCCAAATAAAAAAAGGATTTTTTGTTTATTTATGGATATACAGCCTTAGGCCTTGTTGCACTACCGAAGTAAAATAAGGCCTACTAGCAAGGTTTTTTAAAAACTTGTCTAGTGTCGTTATTTGTGGATGAAAGTACCACATTTTGAGTTTATTTTGTAGTTTACGAAACTGATGACTGATTTAAATTAAAACACGTTGATTCGAAAAACTAAATTTAATTTTATTTAAATTTTCCCTTAGCTAGGCCTTAATACCCTCAATTACCTTACAGTCTTTCTTGGTATAACATTGGATTCTAAACTCCAGTGGGGTCCCCATATTGGTAATCTCTCGAATAGACTAAGTTCTGCAGCGTTTGCAGTCAACAAGATCCGACAATTAACAGACATAAAAACAGCTCGATTAGTATATTTTAGTTACTTCCACAGTATTATGTCGTATGGTATTCTGCTGTGGGGCAGTGCTAGTGCTTCAGAGCTTAATACTATATTTGTTCTGCAGAAGAGGGCTATTCGAGCGATATATAAGATGAATTATCGAGACTCACTTAGAGATAAGTTTAAGGAAATTAATGTAATGACATTGCATTGTCAATACATCTATGAGAATATTATGTATGTACATAAAAATATCATGAATTTTAAGAAGAACTGTGACATACATAATATTAATACTAGGAATAAACATAAGCTCGCAGTGCCCACCACTCGGCTCCATAAAATAAAAACATCATTCATGGGTAATTGTGTAAGGTTTTATAATAAGCTGCCAAGGAATATAACTGAATTATCTATTAACAAATTTAAGAATTGTGTAAAGCGTAAACTCATGTCTAAGGCTTATTACAGCACACAAGACTACATGAATGATGAAACACCGTGGGATTAACTGCGACTGGAAATAGATATATTTTAAAAACAATGTTTGATTAGTTGTCTTTTTCTGTTTTTGTACTTGCCAATTGTTTTGACACTTAGAGACCATTTACATCTCTAAGAAAAAATGGACTTAATTTAGTAAATAAGTATTTTCAATTTGTATTTTGACGTTTGGAGATCCTTTACACCTCCAAAACATAATATTTTGACAACGGAGACTCTTTACATCTCCATTAATTCTAGTATCAATTTATTTTCTATTTTTTTATTTGTATTGTTTGGACGCATAGAGAGACCCTTTACATCTCTATAAATGTAGTTTTTAAGGTAATGTAATGTATATTAAATTATTAAAAGAGAAACTGGTGAGTTTCTTCCGGCGCTTCTTCTCACCAGAAGGTCATTACCCGAAGCGCCAAAAAGAAAAGAAGACAAAGAATGTAAGACATGTAAAAGAGCCCTTGAGGCTACTTACAGAAATAAATTATTTTATTTTATTTTATTTTAAAGTATAAAAATAGGCATTGTTATACGACTATAGTACAGGTATAATTTATCCATAAAATTCTTTACATTCATTCCATTAAACTTTTTCCCGCCGTCATTTAACTTCTTTACCCGAGAGTTAAAAGTAGAACATGCGTGGTATGGTATCGGTTTAGTCATTGTTGCTATACGGAACGTGATATAAAGAAAAAGGACGCGTTGAATGTAAACATTAGCTTTCTAATTGGCCACGGAAGCTCATAAACTTTAACTGGTAGTGATAACAGTCATAGCCAGTAGAAAAGGTCAACTCGTATCTAAAGCATACACGTTTTACTGAGCTATAGGTAGGTAACATACATTAATGTTTATTTATTTTTATTTTATGGCTTCAATTGCTTTTTGAATGTGACCAAAACCACTTTGATAAATTTAATGTTTTAGAATACAGTATTAGTTGTTTGGTAGGTTTCCGAAAAGGTCTATCTTTAACGATTTAGCTATTATACGATAATCACGATATCTACATGTAATTATTATTAGGATTCGTAGAGCGATAACCGATGATGATGAGCGGTACGATCTATTGGTATGTTTTGAAGTTTGATTTCATTGATAAATATCTCAATAGTTCTTGTTTAACCTGCGGGCTTACAACGTCCATGATTTGTTTAAATTGCATCTGTTTTCTTTTGCAACATCAAACAAATTCAACACCACATATACAGGGTGATTTCTGGGTCGTGATCTCGGACCAGTTTTACTGACTCTATAACTGGTCAATATTATCTTATGATAGCATTTATTCAAAACAGCCTTAGTTAAAATTTTCTTATTTTCGAGTAAAATTAATTTTAAACTAAGTAAATCATGGTCACCCTATGACTTTTGACATACGCAGCAATACGCAGTTTGGGAAGCGACAACACGTCACATTGAGTAGGGTGACCAAATTTTATGCAATTTTTTTTCTACTTATACTTAATCTGAAAAATAGTTGCAAATATTGGTGATTTAATAATTAACATCATTAGGTTAATCTTTGAATATTGTATTATGCCTTATTTTCTTGTTCTACGACCCAGAAATCAACCTGTATATTGATTCAGTCAGTGACAAAATTATGTTTAGATTTATGTACCTCTTTGCAACGAAAATTGGTGAAAACATGGAATTATATATATACAATTTTTTGTTGCTTACTATACACATTGTAGGTACGTAATTTGATCAAGCTAAGAGTGACACTGACCCAGCCAGTGGACCGAACGTAGCTGGCTTTCCACCAGAAACCCGACTCGACGTAGAGAAATCCGAGATCCTACTATAATTATATACGTAAACGTTATTAAACGTGAGGTCAGTTTTACCTTTGACCTCACTTCCATTACGTTCGGTTTAACCCTTGGTATACCAAAACAAGCAAAATACAAGCCTAAGTAGTGCTTCCTGAAAATAAGTACCTAACATGATTGTAAAGTCAACTAAACTTGAGCTCATACCACAGAATAAGTATTAGTAAGTACCTACTACGTATAGAAGCCTCTCTCCCTAACAAAACTGTCGTTCGCGTCCGATGACCGGACGGAGCTGACCTGCATCCGTCTCTCTTTATCGCATAACGCGTACATAGCGCGTGCTCTTTATTACCACCCGTGGGCCGCGATACTTAATAATACGCTACGGTATCGCGGAGTGAGTCAGTCCTGCTCATACTATTAAAGTCTTATAAATTGTATAGTGATTTTACGTAAGGGCGTTCATAAACACCGTAAGGGTTCCTTTTTTACCATTTTGGTACGGAACCCTAAAAAGAACGGAGCCAGCACATAACAAATAACAAAAAATCGAGTTTTAGTCCTTTTTCAATCCTTTCACTATTTTCCTTACCCGGTGGTAATCCTGTGGCTATTCGGCAATAGTGCTAGTAGGGGCTATTATAGAAAAACATTCAAGACTGAAGCTCAGGAATCACATAAGCATGTTTTTGCCCTTACCTGTGATCACGCTCAGGACCGTTAAGATGGAAGACAAGCCAATCGTCATTGTTCATGCGAAAGATAAATCAATTGAATATGCCTGTATAATAGTTATCTAAAAAGGGAAATTCCTAAAAACCGGTTTGGAATGGTATAGTATTACCTATATCCGTTTATATAATATTATGCATGCATACATTTTGTGCCTAGTGTAGTAGTTTGATGTCTAACACAGATAAGGTAGCTCTTTATTCATAGATTCAATTTAATGTATTACATAACAAATCAATCTTAAACTATGGTTTTTTTTTGTTTCTTTTACACCTACGTCAAAGTTCCAGATAAAATCACAACAAAGATAAGCCTATTGTTCAATAACATAAGATGGGGACATTTGCTCCACACTTTTATTAAATAAAAATCATAGGTGTCCAATTTTATTCATCATAAAAATATGATTAGGTATACCTACTACGCATATTCCTAAAAGTTTTCTTAAAAAAAATTGTATCATTATATGACACAGTGCTACGCAAATTAGATACGACCTCGATTATATTTCTTAAAAATTTAAGCTACGTATAATTTTTTATCAATTTAGAAAACACCGTGAATTCTTTGGAATGGTAAAAGTGGTCTCGAAACGAGTTTAGTCCGCGACGGAATTTATTTGTTTTATGCTGTGGGCGACCAGATGACTGTGCTGTACCCAACGAACTGTTTAAAAGGTTCAGGGTTTCCGTTACAATGACCATCCTTTCAAATAGGTACCAAGTCAATAAGGGTCTTTCCCCTTATTAATTTATGCCTATTTATTGTTACAAAGTTGCAAAACCGTATAATTTTGGGAATGGTGATGAAAATCACTGAACTAAACTTAAAAAAGTGAAATGCTCCCAAACCAAATACATATTTTTAAGCAACTTACTATAGATGTATGCATGTATCTATCAACAAATTTTAGCAAAACTGGGTCAAAGTATAAAGTGACTGGGTGGAGTAGGTACCTTTAAGGAAGTCTATTAGTAATAAAGCGTTAAAATAAAAAAACCTACTGTTGGTTTCTGATATTTATACAATTATTAATAAATGTTGATGTACGATTTATATACCAATTTATAGAAGGATTATTACGGCTGTGCCCCCGCCAAGTCGAGCAAAACAAAGGCACGGCCGTACCACCCTTTTCTTGAAGCCATTCAGGCCATTTCCAACCTTTTGTCATTTCGTGCTGACTAAAGCTAAATTAATTTTACTTCCTCTTATTATGAAAATAAAAGATGTGAAGATGGTTGGAAGTTAGGAAGTTTGGATGATTGTTTGTTTAATGAATTGAAATGAAATTTGGCATAGGTACCAACAAGTAGACCAAGTCTTGAATTGAAACATAGGATATTTTATACCCCAGTAAAGAGTTCCTTTGGGATGTTAAACGGGAATATCACAGGCGAGGCCGCAGGCAAATGCCAGACACTTAGGTTAAAAACAAAATGCACCAAATAATAAAAAAGAACTCACCGTTAAAAAAACAAAACAGAGGCTATCTTTCAACAGCATTTTTCACACACATAAAAACAAAACTGCTACTATAATTACTAACGAGACTATTACGAGAAGTAGATACGAGTAGTGGTGTAGCCTGATCGAAAGCCAGGTAGGTAATGCGATTTGCGAGAGATGACTGCGGACCGGTGGGCTGTGACGGGAGAGCTGGCGAGCTGTGTACACCGCTGTTTACTAACAAACAAATATGTTGTAGTCAACCCTGTTTATTAAACAAAACATATTTATTCCATGTGTCAAAGGACGTTGATTATATTCAACCAAACATCCGTCTGGTTGATGAAATTTCATATTTATTGGTCATTTGATTAACCTTCTTCAAAAAATATTGTTTTCAGTTCGTTGGATTTTTTTCATAATTATGTTTTCGATTCCTCTAAGCCTGAGCCGATTTGATAACAACTGTTTTTGTTCGAGAGGGTTAAAAATTAGACGTAGCGTCACTGGCAGTTTTCAAATTTCAATTCGTTAAATTAAAAGCGAAACATGTAATATTGGGCCAGCGATTTGTAAATGACAATGCAATATTTGTTCAAAGGTTAGCTGGAAGAGATCCCTTACAGAAATAAGTTCGCCTTTGTACATAACCATTGATTTTTGTACTGCTTCTGTATGATTTTACGTGCAATAAAGTATTTACATACATACAATATTATACAAAAAATACAGTCTTCTTAAAATTATATTATTTTAAAGCGACATCACAGTTGAGCATTTAAAGTAAGACTACGCTAAGTTTGCAGAGGTCAAAAAACGTTTTATTAAAAAAATATATTATGGCAACATCACAAGAAAGAGGATTAATTAGTCTTGATACTAGGCAAATATCTTTCCGTCTAATAAGGATATAAAGTGTCTTCATACCTGTTGAAGTATAATTGTTCAGGACAGTCTTGCAACCAAACTAAGCAATGCTTGTATACATGAACATATTTAAATATTATATAATACTTAAATACATAGAAATTATCCAAGAACCTGGAACAAGCCACTTAGTTTGGTTGTAACTAGACCGATGTGTGCAAGACTGACCCAGATATTTATTTCAGTAGGTATGTAGACACATTTTGTAATAAAGGGAAGAATCATTGCCAAGTACCAAGATTAAAAATTGCTCTTGCTGTCGTTTCCCCATGTTGTCATGTATATAATTATATATTTTTTAATAAAGCCCTTTTTTTGACCTCTACAAACTTAGCGTAGTCCGACTATAGGGCACTTGAACAATGATACAACATACAAGCAAACATCCATAACAAGAATCAAACGATCATATTGATACCTTTAGACTCAAAGGGCGTAAACGCCATTAGAAACTACGGCTTTTACGCCCTTTGAGTCTAAAGGTATTATTATATGGTTACAAGCGTCCACAGGCTACGGTTTGTGTGTTTCTTTTCTCCTACTGCGGTGGTAACACCCTTGTAGGAGAAAAAAAAACGAAAATAAATTAAGTATTCAAATAAAGTATAGGCTGTATGTAATACGTTATAAAACAAAAACAAAGGTATAGAATATTTCATCGTTTCATCGACAAATCATTTCATCGAAACAAAATTTCTTTAAAACCGTTTTGCCTGAAATTAATATAAAACAAACCTAACCTAACCTAATGGGTCCTACAGAATGATATTTAATTTTCAAAAATACTGAAAAGTTAACGGGTTCACATTAAAAAGTTGCTGACGAAATGAAAATTAGATAAAATGAAGCATTCGATGAAACAACAGGCACCAAATTTTTCGATATATTTTATATTATAATCTCAATAAAAGTAGTTTGTAGGGGTATTATCATCCATACATAATATGTAGACGACCATACCTGCGCTCTCTCATCTCTTCTTATTGTTAGTTTATATTTACTAACAACCTGGCGATGACATACAAATACAAAACAATTTATACGTGTAAAGTAATTAAATTCCGATCCCTGTCAGTGTGCGCCTAATATACCTTTTTTATTTTCTGATATAAAAATATATCAATTGGTTGATTTGATTCGGAATTAATTTTTTTCTGAAACTCTTTAACCGGAAAATAAGCAAATTATTTTGTTGTCAAACAATGCATTCAAACGAAATTCGTATAAATAAAACTTGTGGCTTGTGAGCTGCAGACCCCGTGTGTAGGTTAACGCCATGATTCCGCAATTTTTTTTAAAATCCAAAAAAAAATAATTGACAAAAAATCTACCTATAAAATTATCAAACCTGCTTCAAACTAACTGCTACACACTACAAGGATCGGTTGAGAAATGCGACCTGGATTCTCTTCGGACATCCGGACTTATACCCATACCTTAGGTACCTATATGGAGAATAACAGTCCTCTTGTTTTAATGGTCCTTACCATTGAAACAAGAGGACTGTTATTTTCCATACAAAAAGCTGTTCCCCGATATTACAACGCCATGTCATCCATGAGAATGATATTATTTACAATTATTAAACTTGGCAAGCGTGACACAGTATTTAAATGTTAGAATTTATTTATTATTAGCTGTTTACGAACTAATTACCCGACTGCGGCGAAGCCTAAAGGAGGGTAATGTGTTTGACCTGTATGTATGTATGTCCGTTCCTGTCTCCGCTCGTAATTACTCAACGGCACAACCGATTTTGATAAATGATACATCATTGGATTCGTCTTGATGGCGCGAGTGTCACTGGGTATGAAGTTCGTTAAAATAAAGAAAATGGCGGATTTTATGCACTTTTAAAGTGCACCGCGGTCTGGTTTCTTTTTGGAAAAATATTTAGTTATTGTTACTGCACTATGTTTCTTTGTTCAATTATAACATCGTTAAAGGTTTAGTTTTCTAGCGCAATCTGGTTTTTGCCTGGAAATCCCCTTGCGGTCGGGGTACGATCCAAAGTATGGAGAATGGCAGTCCTCTTGTTTTAATGGTCCTTGCCCATACTAAAGCATTTTTACCCAAGCTGTAATTTTTTAACACTCGCTCGCACTTCACGCTCGCTCGGTCAATCATTCGGTATTATACCAAATTGAGAGAACCCATATAATATAGTATCAACATTTTACTAGTGAACGTAAAACTAAACTAGCTTTTCGATTTTTTAATTCATAACACATGCTACTGACTTATTCATGTACCTTAGTAGCTGTAATTGTAAGACTTTTACGATACGTAAATGCGTGTAGTTGCCGTCTGTTATATATTGAAAGGTCGGCGATCAGAGGTAAAATGGCGAATGCAAAAATACAAATAATCTTAATACTTCTACAACTGCTAGTACTCCTACACCCTCACAGTCACAATTAATTTTTTTTTTGAAGTTGGTTAAATGTTTTTACTCTGTGTTGTTACTTACGCCATCTTTCACGATGTTGATACACTATTGACATGAGCCAGTTGCTGGAACAACGTCGCAGTTCGTGCTTTCTTCCCTAGATGGTGTTAAGAACAACTTTTATTTTTTCACCTCAATATATAATAAACTACACGTGTAGTGGAACAGTTGTTCATTAGCGATAATGTCCTATTATGGTATATGGCTGCTCAAAAATCCTGACCAGCGTTATATTTAACGGACGAATAAATCTGACGAACAGCTCGTCATTTATATGACAAAATATGCTTGGCTCATATACGTAGTCATTCATGATAGGAATTAGGAGGCGTACCTACCTGTATTTCATCGCAGCATGTTTTATATTTTTTCTAGATATTTTATGGAATGGAGTCGATGTGTTTTTTTTTAATATTTTGTAGAGAACTTACTAATAGAGTGAGGTGAAGGTGTTGTAGATTATAAATTAAGGTCAATTGAGGTAATTGCGTCTATGAGGGCAAATGCGTCTTTTAAGGATTTCATTAAATCCGAATTCTTCAAAATTATTTCTATCGTAGCTGCCTGTAGTATACGCTGTACTTTACAGGCAAGTACGGTAGGAATAATTATACAATACAATACAATACAATCATACTTTATTGCACACCAAAAGATAAATTACAATGCAAACTTATACAAAAACATTGGTAAACAATACGCGGTCTTATCGCTAAAGAGCGATCTCTTCCAGACAACCTTTGGGTAGCGTATTATAAAGAGTTTAGATTAATTCGATCTTTAAAAAACGCATTTGCCCCATAGACGCAATTACCTCAGTTGACCTTATCATTACCGTAAACTCAGGTTTCTACGATCCAATGCACTCACTACTTAGTAGTTAAAATTTTGGAAACCCCTTGTGTAGGTACTTGCCGTGCCAATTTTGGCTGTAGTCTTGTGTATCTTGGGCAATATTTTAATATCAACTGCATCATGCAAAATGGTTGCAAATGGTGTGCAGCTGTCAACACGATAGTTGTTAGTGCACAATAGTTTGGACCATAGTTGTGTGCACTAGACCATAAAAACCTGAGTTTACGGTATTATGTTACTTTAACTATTCCGGGCCGTAAGCCTTTCCTCCTCCGTCTTTACTGAACCCAATGTTTCCTTAGATATTTCCATCAGTTATGGATCAGAAAATCTGCTGCTAAGCTGATCTTTTGCATAGCAGTTTCTTAACAGAGGAATAAAAAAAAACCATGTCAGTGGCATGAAAAATTTATTTGATTTTCTTTTAATTACATTATAATGTATGTTATGCTAAAATAAATACAGAAACTGTTTGGATATTTTGATCTTATTTATAATGTTCATTTAAATAATTAAGAATAATTAATGATACATAGATAATTAAGCGTATAACTAATTATTTATTTACAATTTAATTAATAAATTAGAGCATGTGTAATGGTCTTAAGATTTAATGTGTTTTGTGGTTTATTATGTTTGAACACAAGTTGTATTTAGTAATACGTGGAGAGCTTGTTACAGGCCCAACACAACATATAGGCCTAGTTTCAAAAAAACTATATGTATTACTGGGTTTATTCAATTTATATCGACATTCTTATTTCGTATACGTATGCGGGTGGCAGTTTCTTGACAGTTCCCCATACAATTTGATACTTTAGAGCTGTTCTAAGTACAAACATGTTTCTAGATGTACTTTTTTGTAGAAAACGGATATTCCTTATAAATCAAGCTATTTCCTTTGCCAAGTTTTGACCTAGCAAATGTGTTTTTAGACGCACCTTTTTTGTAGAAAACGGACATTTCCTCATAAATAAAGCAAACTTTCTTTACCAATCTTTGACCTAGGTTACAATAAGGAACCATACATTTTCGGCATTAAGGTAGGAACCTTAACGGTAGAAACCTATTTACTGCTTAGGACAACTCCGGAGAGTTAGACTGTAGACAGCTGCCGCTCGTATCGGAAAGACTTTTCTAATACAATAGAGTTTTTATGGATATACCTAGAAGGGACCGTCGGTAACCTTACCTAATCTAGTAACATGATTAAACCAGGATGAAAGGGGAAAAAGTGATAAAAAAAATATATCAGGGCCGCCGTAGTCATCGTTGGGTCAGAACAGTACAGTCAAGAAAAGTGATTAAAAAAGAACCACTGGAATAGCCCGGTACACCAAAGGCATATGCAATAAGTTGGCCAATAGTAAAACCATATTCCGGTTGCAAATTGCAGACTTGAAAAAAATTATCAGTGGTAAGATCAGGCAGGGTTAACAACGGTTCCACCTTGATAAGAAACGAAATCGGAATCGGTTTGATTTTTGGCAGCTCACCATACAAAATTACAATACCTACCAATAGGATTGTAATAGAGGATTGTGCGATACTTCATTTTTTATAGGAAAACGCAAACTTCGGACATATGGTTACTTCCCATTTCTTCTATAGAACCGTAAAAGCATTAAGAAATAGAGCATGAAAAAATAACAAAAATAGGCTTATGTTCTGTAGAACAAATGGGTTTTAGCCATTATTGTTCCAAAAATTACAACACAGAAATAGTTCTGGTTTGTGGATTCGAAATAATTAAATAGGTGATCAATTAAAAATGTGTTCTTGAAATGCAGCTTTTGGAAATTCTTTAGACTCATCCTTAACACCAGACAAGAATGTTGAAATTCCGAGCATATTAAGTATATTTGAACAAATTGCTTGGAATTGATGATGAGTTGACAAAAAACGCACAATTTACAGTTTTATCAAATTTCACGATTTGTTTATTCACATTTCGCGCCACACTTACGCTCTAATACGAATTAAATGACCAATAGGTATATTTTTGCTAATGTATTGACTCAAATAGTACAAAACTAATGAAACCCGTTTCGTTGAACGAATTTCGAGGAATATACAATAGAAGACAAGAGTTCGATGTAGCTAAATTACGAAAAACACTGCCAAATAAGCAAGAATTCTGACTACTAAGCATAAATTAGGCTATTATAAAAATTTAATAATTCAACCTAATATTTCGCTGGTTTATAATTTTTGTTACTTTTGTTAGAGCATTTTGCTTTGCTTATAATTTTTGAGCAATTTGTTAATCATAATATTCATAATTAAAGTCTAAGTTGGCGGCTGCAATCGACTGAAAATTTAAAAGTTTTTTTTGCAACAGTCATATACTAAAGAATTTTGAATTACAACTAATTGCACTAAAATAATAATACATACATTCAAAATGTAGAAACAATGCATGCGAGAGTGTTTTTCGTAAAATACCATTTTTTATAGACTAACTTTTCCCTACTCTTCGGCGTAGCCGCTGCCTTGCCAACCCGATCACTGCAGCACAATAAAAGTTCGATTAATGAATGGAAGAGATGAGAAAAGGCACTCAAAGTGTATGTACATAGGTGCTGATTTATGATGTTGGCAAGGCAGTGCTAGGATAGCGACACACTACGCACACACACATTCCAAGTTTGCACACAGCCACAGAAGCTCGACAGTTGAAAGCCGACGTTAGGGTTTGCAGAACCGGGAAATTTTAGCATGGCAGTACCGGGAATTCCAGGTTCTCTCATTCAAAAATTTCTCGGTACTGCAAACCCTAGCCGAAGTGCTGTCGTAGGGCGCATGTCGTATAGCGATCCAGTGCCATGGACACTAAGTCTGCTTGCGATGGCACTAAAGTACTTTTTGATTAAATTGAAAAAAAAGGGGAATATAATAAATCACTAATGTTCACATTAATTGCAAAAATTATCATTCTTTTTTTATACGAGAGTTTTGGTTATTTGGTTAATTTTGGAAAATTAACAACTTCTTGACGCTAATGTGTATAGTGTGGCGCATGACATTGGATGATAGAATCCAATAATGTTAAAACAGCTTTATTTTATTAGGTATCGCTAATAATAACTATCTGGGTGCTTATTTTAATCTGATATGTATCGTTCTAGTTATTAGTTATTTTCTTTTTAAATTTCGATGTACAAAGTGAAGCTCTTAGCTTCTAATTTTGATAATTGGCATTTGACTATACTGCCATCTAGCGAATGCCATGGCAAACAATAGCAGGCATTTTGAAAGCAACTAACCTCACAATGTGTTATTCTAACTTTGAAAATGCTCCATTATTTTTCATGTGATGCGAGCTAAGCTATATTTCAATAGAAAGCCCAAGCATTTAAAAACTTAAAAAATAGTATTTACAATTTATTACTAAAACTCTCATTGCGTGATATAAAACTAATAATTAACTACAAAAATGGACTAATTCAAATTCATAATTCTCGCATAGAACATTCGAATTTTTACAATAAGGATTTTATCTACATCGAAGAAAATGGAAGGACCCTGTCTTGGTCTGACTTGACCTACAATTAGCGTATAAAGGTCAATGTCTTCGGATTATCCTAGACAAGACTAAGTTCTTAAAATAGTTTAGAGACTTAGAATTCGGATATGAGAAGTTTCGTTATAGAAATAATATGTACTGGAAGCTGTATATTAATTAACTTTACAGTTATAAATAACCCTAATAGAGTTCTTCTAATAGTCATTAATCGCATTAGTCACTGATTTTAAAACCGCGTTTCGTTTCTGCACAATTTAAAATTTCAGTGTTACATCTTGTCTAGAACATCCATAAAAATAACAGCGCAAGTGCAAAAATCGTAAGATACATTCTTGGTCTTACGGTTTTTGGACTAAGACTTAGCGAAGGAACTAAGACTGAACTGAGCGAGGTATAAGATTAAGGAAATTAACTCCTGGTAACAAGTTGCCCGCCGCGTGATAAGGAAAAATCGTAATGTGATGTGTGTGTAATATCATTAAAATGAAAAAATTACTGAACGATCGAGTAAATTATTTCATTAACGATGTCACGCGACAAAACTTTGAAGACACGAATTGGATGGAACTGTCGGCGAAATTACCTTCATCCTAAAATGAATTATGACAATGATTGCCTAACTTTGATTACCTATCATATAAATCGTACTTTCAGAAGTTTATTTGCGAGTCAACCTGTGTGTTTCTGTTTGTACTGGTTTGGAAATTTTATTTTACCACATAGGGAACCGATATATTTGTATGCGGGGCTTATGAGTTCGTGAGACTTATTTTGTATAGCGAGTACACGTTAAAAATTTAATTCTATGACATCATCACATGTCTGGTTTAGCAGGTTCTTGTGCCGGCTATCTTTGTTGCAAAAATGACATCCGACAGTTCCACCTAAACCGCGTAACCTACTTAAAACAAAATAATTGCACACAAAAAAGGCTACTAAAGAAATCATTGTGTCGCTTCAGCGGTGTGGTAATGTGAGGGGTGGTAGCGCCAAACCTGGGGAGGGGAGTACTCCACGGGGACTTCTTGAGCTGTACCACCAGCACCCCACATGAGGACAGTCTGCCGGGGTACCTCAGCTGCCTGCGTCTGCTGCATCCGTTCGTGCTCCGCAGACCCGCTGGACCCACCGGGACTCGGCCCCGGCACGATACTAGGTGATCTCCTCTCTTGTCCCGTTACAGGACTCATGTACCTCCCACTGGTGTCAACGTACGTGTACTCTCTAGAAGGGGGCCTATGGTACGTTGGTGCCACTTCGTAACCGGGAGGCGGTGCTGGTTCTAAGAAGCCGTTAGGCGTATAAGGAGTATAATGGTACGATAGTGGCTTATACTGATGGAAGATATTGTCAGCCGTGAGGAATCTATCGTCCAAGGGCGGAGGGGCGTAGTGTAAGGCGGGAGCTGGGGGATACTCTCCGTAAGGGGCGGTATAGGCACCATTTAGGTTAGTATACGCTGCTGCGACAGCATCAGCGGCTAGATAGTCTACTGGAGGCGGAGCGGGGGTGGAAGGCACCCGTCTTTTGTTCCGACAGGTGGAGAGGAAGTCTCGTAGTTGCGTCTTGTAGCGACGCGCGTTGCGGGGAGGGGTTGTGACTGTGGACTCGCAGCCCGATAGCTGTTCTGTCTCCGAGAAATAGAGACTCGTGAGGCCGGTGTCGAGGTAGCTCACTTTAAAGTCCATGGTCCGTTTGCCGAGAAGATCGCGGCCTTCTTCCTCCCTGGAAAAATATAAACAGATATCTGTGCCAGGAAGTCCATAAAGTGCATTATATGACTACAGTGTCGATTGACTATGATAATTAAACACGATTATAAACAAAGAAGTCCTAATCACTTTCAAGTTTATATGTACAATTTACACACATTGAGTTCATTAGGAACCAATTAGAATATTAACGTTTATGAAAGGCACTACTAACATTAGCGGCCTATGCGTGCTGATGACGAAGTCAGGCTTGGAGTTCTTATAGACGAGCCGCGACGAGGTCTGCAGCCACTGCCATTGCCCCTCTTTGCTCTGGAAGCGGTACGCGATCATGCCGGAAGCACCAGTTTTTAATACTGAAATAGATATGTATTCGATATATATATATCATTCGGTTTAAATATCAGCCGTCAAAAGAAGTTTAGGAAAAGGTATGTAGTTTTCTCCTTCCGTGAGCTCGTCTCGGCAGGGACACCACCGTACTCCCAGATTATTAGGTATAGCTGATTTCTTGCCTATATGATACAAATTAGTTTTTCAAGACAAAAATAAGGCAATGAAATCCAACACAACTGGTACATCTAAAATGACAAAACGTAAGTAACTGCTTGTGTGGCGGCATCAAAAAGAAGAGTCAGATAGTTAAAAGGGACTCATATTAAATGTGGAATTGAAAAAGGATAACTCATATTTGGATTTAGTCAAACATCATAGTGACAGGTTATAAAACATTTGCTTATTGATGAATATGTCGCAGCCAACTGGTTTAATTAGCCATTTGGTTAACTGCCTAGCCTTTTCACTGAACGGCGCAATTCAGTGCCTGAATTAAATTTAGCCAATGCGTCAATGTATCAATTAACGATATGGCTGGCTATTGCTTAGGCCGTTCATTTAGTAGGGTAACCATGAAAATTGGCTTTGATTAGGGTTTTCTTTCTAAACAAGCACGTCGAGTCAGCCACGCTGCGCGGGGCTTTTATTTAAAGGAAAAGGCTAGGCAGCTAACCAAATAGCTAATTAAGCTAGTTGGCGGAGACAAATATATGAAAGTAAAACATCAGGCAAAGTGTAATAAGTACTCACATTCTTGATGAGCGCTGGCCACGTAGGCCAGATCATCGTAATGCACTAAGTCGTAACCTCCCATGTTGCCCAGCTCTGCATCCGTATACCCTAGCAGCATCTTGCCTCTGGAAATATACGGAAATACACACTTAACTACCTAATGAGTTTATGTAAGCTAAATAAGTCGTTTTTGGCTCGGAAAATATAATTCCTCAAAATTAGGTTTACCACTTGATGTTTTTTTTATAAATTCCAGAACATTAAATGACCAATGAACCACCAAATGAACAATTTTTGCCTATTTTCTTAAATAACTTCAAAACCATTGATACAAAAAATATTTTTGAGATTCTTACAGTGAGCCGCAGATATGTCACACGAATTCACACGATATAGTTCGCTAACTTTTTTTTTAATTTTCTAGTTGACCCCCCAAAAGTTGCCCCCATGATTAAAATTCATATACATATTTTCGAGACATGTCCGTGAGAAATTTCAACTCAATCGGACCAGGACCGGACTTTCGGAGCAAATTGTCTGTGACAGACAGACACACGAGTGATCCTATAAGGGTTCCGTTTTTTCCTGTTGAGGTGCGGAACCCTAAAAGTAAGTCTCCAACCCGTACAGCGTGGGAGCTACCTCCCACTCACTCTCCTTAAAGTAGGCCGGTGAGTGACGTGTATATATGACTATATGATGATGATAATACTAGTTGCCAATAACTAACGGTCGCCAGTAATGCCTCGGTTTATCTTACAGTGTATTTTTATCTGTCTCACCTTTGATCCATAGATACGAGTGATAGATCTAATTTGTGCTTGCTCTTGAACATGACTTCCTTCTGAGGTATCTCCAGCAAACTAGGTGGTCCGAAAGGGGCACATATTGCAAATAACGCTAGAGGAGGTTCTTCTGTCTTCTTGTTCTGACCATGTAGGATCTTCACTCGGCCCCGAATGTCTAGCCTCTGTGGAAGGTAACATTATTATGGTTATGTTCTCATCTATGCCGTGTAGTGTGAAGTTAATGTTCTGTTATTTTAGTTTGTGATTGAATATAATTTATGATGGTCCATTTATTTTTATTATTTATGCTATCATGTAGGGTGAGGTTATATTCAGTAACAACAAACGAATATAGATTGTTTGCTCATGTTTTGGCAAAACTTAACTAAAGCCCCTCTTGCATGTGTGAGTGAAATGGTCGCGTAGACATTACAGTTTTGAAATTTGTAATATGACGTAAGTGCGGTTAGCAAACCCATAATTTGCTTAGCTTACAAGTTTGATTAATCTTGTCCACTTGTAATTTTATTGCCGTGATCATGACGATCAATAAGTTCCGAAATGTTATTAAATATTATGATAATTTACAATGTTAATGCGTTTTCTTGCAATAGTTGCAATCCGTAGACAACTACACACAAGAGAATTTTTACTTAAGTTTTTTTTTTACCTACAGCCCTATATATATTTCAATATTTTCTAAAGAACTTACCAAGAACCCCGAAGTATTGTCTAACAAGCACCTAAACCGTACAGTGAAGCTTCTCTCCAGGAGATGCGCTCTCTCTGGCCTCAGCACATCTTGGAGGGTCAGATTGCTGACTTCAGGAGGTAAAAAAGAGTTCCAAAGCAGCTGCCTCTGCAGCTCCTCTCGGTCCTCAGAGTGGACCAGTTCGTAGACCGACTGGTGGACTATGTCTGACTGAAATAATGATAAAAAAAACATTTTATAGATACGTAAAGGGTCACTTATTTCAAACTCAATATATCTCTACACATTAATCTTAATTTTTAAAGACTCATATTGATATAAAATAATTATGCAATAGGTAGGTACACACAATGATTTAACGATTAGCTCAAAATAAACTCAAATCCTGCCACAAACGACCGAGTCATAATCAAACCATAAATCAATAAACTACGGAATAGCCCTAAATAATCGATTCCGACTCGATCATCAAATCATCTGTAACGAAGACGGACATGTTAATTTTGAACTCAATAATGCAAATGTCAATCTTAGCAGTACCGAATTAGGGTGCAGTATTGATTGGGGATGGACAATTTATGTAAAAAAAACAGCGCTTTTAACACGTCATGTAACAAAGACCGTGTAAATATGGATAATGCAGCGTGCTGCAAGGAACTAATTGAAAATCAATGGGGTCGCTCAGGGCACGGTACTGGGGCCCGGTGACATGTAAATGATTCATACACAAAACCCCAAAAGGTTAGTGAGAGTGGGGGAACATATTGCAGGCATTAAACGTCAGAGGATGATTTGTTGGGTAATTGCTTTTGGGGTAGTCGTTGCTATGGAGTAAGGCGATGTTTTGTTGATAGCCCTTTGTTTTGGCAATATGGTTTAGGCAAAGGTGAATTGTTTCCTAATCTGTTGTGAAATGTTATGTTATGAGCGAAATATATAATTTTTATTAAGTACAATCTTAATCCTCTTGTTATACGATGAAATTAGGTACATATTAAAAGTAAACGTTTGTTCGTTTATTAACAATTCGTTATTAATAATGAAAAATAAAAGGTCAGAGTTCATGCTTAGGTAATGTTAAATGTATGTTAAATTAATCATATTTCACTTGCCAATTATAACTACTCGTTATAAAACCAGGTAGTGCGAAGTAATTTATGCCTGTTATTTAAAACTTTGACCGTTTAATTATCTAAATCGAATTAATATGGATTTAATCCAAGGTTAAAATTTAGGGTTACATGTATATTTTCGATTTTCCTTTTCAGTTATTGATAAATTTCAGCTGGCTATACATTACATTGTTTACGATACACCCAAGAATTCCTGCTTATCCGCCGCTTGTTGTTTATTCGTGTTAGTTTATTGAATAAGTATAAAGCACGCAATCGAAACAAAGTAACACAAAAGGAACTATCTGACCCCATTTATAAGAGTAGAGTGAAACATCAAGTTAGGAGGTATAATGGCGGATCGATACGCCACCTGGTGCGCGCTCCTGACTCAGGAACGATATGGCGTAGGCTTAGGAGAACCACAACAAGACGTTTGAATCAAGCCAAAATAAACCTAAAATCAATGGAATAAAAACTTTGGCAGGAGACATTCTCGATTTGATGGTATGAGAATAACATAAACAGGAGGGAATTAATAATAGGCAACAGAGACCGTAATGCATGTTCTAAGTGTTGTGTGCGAATGCAAGAGAGGTGATACGGGTACTTGGTGGTATAAAATATTCTATGTTTCACAATTATCATGACTATTACGGAAACATGTATCCTAATTTTAGATTCACGCATTACTTTTAGAAGCTTATTGATAAAAATCAGGGTAGAGTTAATCTTAAGTTAAAACGAGACTCCAAAACTTGGACACGTAAAAGCGAAATGAATAAAAAATCATAAACGTCAAAAGAATCAGTATCCAGTTAAATTTTTAAGAATTAAAAAATTAAATAAGAAGTAGCATTTATTCGCAGTGTTGCCGTTTGGTAACATTTGTAACATTTTGCGTTACTTTTGACCTTCTCACGTTACATGTTAGTAATTTTTGATTCCTAAGCAAATTTCGTTACTTTTTCGTTTCTAGATCGTAACTTTTTTCTTAATAATATTGTTTTGTAAAAAAAAAAAATTTTAAAAAATTAAAAAAAAATTCTGAACGCACCGAAAAAAGGTTTCAATACTACGAGTACTAAGTATAGTCGTATCTGTTCGAAATTCATAGTTCGTGTTTTTCCGTTCTTCTCGCTCTTATGTCAACTTATGTTTGAGTAAGCGATGTCAGCTTACGAACTTTAAATTTCGCCAAATTTCCGGCCGCGCTCGCCCGCTATAATAGCCATATTGGTTTTTGTTTACTTACTGTGATTAGTGAAGACAGTGTGTGGATGATTCAAAATTTAAATGAGCAGGAATAAAGTACCTGTGTATCCAATCATATTCGGTGGGTATCAATTTGCCAATTTTTATGTACCTACTTATTATCGGTATGCCATAGTATATTGGTTTATTCAATTTAGAAATTGACCAGTGAATCATGTTTTTAGAAAAAAACGTAAAATTAGTAAATGATTTCGTAATTAATTTTATTTTGTTTGCATGGAAACTCTCAAAACGATGAAGATGTAAATTCTGAATATTCTAATGTTTCGCTATTTGTACATATGTGACGTTCCGCAGGTGAAGGTACCTTATGGATATTATCGCTTGCGTCGTATCCTACTCCGTTACTATAGGACATCAAGATAGACAGACATAAGGTACCTTTATGCGCGGAATGTGACATATATGCATTGTTGTATAAAAGGTATGTAGAAGTCTTTGTTCTTTCCTTATTACCCTTAATCTTGACAGCTGTCAAAGCTGAAATGTTTTTTTATTTTTTTTCACCAGAATGTTACATTCGCATCAAAAATGTTACTTTTCGAGAAACAAAACGTTACTTATGACTCAATGGCCCTGGCAACACTGTTTATTCGCAACAACTTGTAGATACAAGTTGTTGCATCACAAACTTAACGTAATGTGCGTCTTAGTAGGTAGTTACAGTCACGTCTAAAAATATGTATACATTTCGGAACTTATGTCTGAAGAGTAAGACTCAACATCGTACACATATTTTTAGACTTGACCGTACCTACTCCGAAAAGGTTACACACCACTCAGGGTGAGCGATAGGACTAGTGTCGATGACGCTGATTTTTCAAAGAACTGCACTCTTCACTTTTTTATAAAAGACGCTATAGGATGATGGAAGATAAATAGACATAGATCAGGGGATTCCGAGGGGCCCTTAGTTTACTCCACGTACCCCAGGCACGTGTCCATACCAGGAAGTAGCAAGTACCTACCGGCCGATTTAATGATTCCAAAATCGATTTGTTTAATCACCAGTTACCCCTATTGGCAAAGATTAAAGCGACAGAAGAGAGATTTTGTAGTCATTTAAAACAAATCGTGTTTGATGTGTGTGGTTATTGATACATTTCCAGACTTACAAATTTAAATAAAACTATTTTTTTAATGAACACAATAATACAAATTTCATGTCGTATTAGAGTCATAAAAAAAGTAGGGAAAAAAGTAAGATACGTGCTGAATTTATCAAGTAAAATCTGTACATATTTAAACAGTGCCCAGACTAAGGTACCTACTGACAGATAACGTACACTTATACCTCAGAACTAAAAATATGTAATATAAAATATAAGTATTTAAAATTTCATCAGAGGGATGAAAATTTATATGAAAAAATCGAAATTCACGCGGTCATAGTCGCAGGGTGGCATTTAGTAATGCATAAAAAAGAGTTATGTCACTTTCAGACAGATCTGAACTATGTTAGTGGCATTGACGTTCTATAAATATTTAATCTATGCTAAATAGTCAGTCAGGTAACGAAATTACTCGGCTGCCTCGAGCATAAACAAAAGCAAGCGGGGGAATAAAATTTATACCATGCTCCTTTAGTGAAAGTTTTATTATAAGGGGTCGGATTTCGAGCAAAATTGGGGTTTTTACTTCTGATAGCAATATTTCACCGGGGGCTTTATTAGCCGTAATGCGGAGGGCATTTATTAATGAGCAAGTTTTTAAAAATGCGGCCTTTTTGTCACGTTTTTTTCGTGTAGTATTTAGGGTTGGGTTAAATAGTTAAGAATTAGGAGGTTCTGCGGAAGGTAAATATAAGGTGTCAGCAAAGATTGGGAGAACTCTAAAAACACAGCAGTTCCGTGATTAAGGTACTAATAGACACCGTACAGCCTAAACCACTGCAGATAGTGATATGAAATATGAAACACACGTTTTTTTCAGGGGACTTAGATGTGGACTAGGAAAGGGTTTCGATATTCAGTCCCTAACGAGTTGGAACTGGAGATATGAAATATTTGTATGAAACGGGCGGAAATGGACGCGGTAGAAAAGCGGGCGGGATCTGGTAAAGTATAAGATGGAAAGTTAACTGTCTTTTGTTTAATCATCCCACTTCCCATCCCACTTCCCACTAATATTATAAATGTGAAAGTTTGTGAAGATGTTTGGATGTTTGGATGTTTGGATGTTTGTTACCTAATAACGGGGTAACAACAGGATGGAACAAGCTGAAATTTGGCATGTAAGTAGACCAAGTCCTGGATTGAAACATAGGATACTTTATATCCCGGTAAAGAGTTCCTTTGGGACAACAACGGGAACAATGCGGGCGAAGCCGCGGGAAAATGCTAGTAAAAAATAGACTTTACTAAGGGAATTCAAATTTATAGGGGAATTTATATTTATTATATGTACCTACAAATTTGTACGGAACCTTCGAGCTTCGGTGGGCGAGTCCGACTCGCACTTGTCCGGTTTTTAACGTAGTATGTACCTACTTTCTCAGATATTGTATGTCAGTCAGCATGACAGTGAATAAAGAAATCTGTATAAAAAAGCTAGCTGTAAATGGTACTCATACGCAAATATGAACTAGGTAAATTCGCCACATAAGGACGGAAAATCGGTGAGAAATGGTAACGCATTGTTCCATTTACTTCACCAATTAGTACGAAACAATAAGCATTGTAACGGAACCCTAACAGCGAAGGTTTTTCGTTTAATATAGTCCGATAAAAAGCTTAACCGATAAAATGGGGTGGTTACAGCAAAGCCTTTATCGTCGAATATAATATTTTTGTTGCAATAAAAAGTTTCGTGAATAAGTAATTAGAAATGTTATGGGTTTTGTATCTTATTTCTTTTTAACGGTTCATATTTTGTAGTTTTAATTGGACTTTTTTATAGCTTTTGCTGTTATTTTTAAGTTTTTTTATTATTATTTTAATTGACTTTTTATTTAACGTAGGTATCATAAGATAAAATACCTTAATTCATAAAATTATTAAAGAAAAAAGCCAAATAACAGCATATTTAGTTAAATAAGTTCGCTATTTAGAGATTAATCATTCAGAGTTCCGTGATTAGCTACAATTAGGGTTAACTACCATTAAATCAAATTAACCAGTGAAAAATTAAGCCGGTCATGAAGGTTATTTTTTCCACTACCAATAGCTCAAAATAATATAATTAGTGTTGAGGTAGTCAAACGCAAGATAATAAGGTATCTGTAAATGAAAAGTCGTGCTTAATGTATGAACGCTTCGCTTGCTTACCTACTACTGACTGCTACTATAATGTAATGCTGACTGTACCAGCCCAGCGGATGGGTACTAACCTGGTGAAAGCCGAGGTAGCTTTCAATGCTGTGGGTTGCGAAGAACACCTCGCCTTCACACGTGAGAATCATCAGGAAACCATTCAGCGCCTGAAAATTACAGAAAATATCCAATTAAATTCTCTAAATATGAATCATTTTCCTATTCAAACTATTGTGAGTATGTTTAGATCATACCACGAGCTATAAGTGATATCAATTAGCGTTAGCACCAGCAAAGCACGTTCATGTTCTTCACGTCACCCTGTCTACTCCGGAATCGGAAGTTTGTATAAATTTGTCTCTAGAATGGCTTTGTCTCAACCCACTAAAATTTTAAATTAAATGTATAACAGTTAATCTAGAAATTTCCAAAACATGTAAATTTTTTTTTAGAAAAATATCTAAACACAGGCTTGATTAGATTGTGTGTGCAGGTTTTCACACCTTTCAATAGTTTCCATTTGATTGTCTGTAAGTAAAAAATGATGTGTTCAAGGTGTCAAAATCAGATAAAAATATCAAAACATTACGTTAGGCTTATAGGCATGGTCAGATAATGTTGTTCCGATTTTGCTTCGTTGCAAAGGACATTCATCAGTGCCTGATTTTCCATGTAAAGTGGAAGTAGTAAAAAGTTTTCCGAGTCGTACAGAACGTTTCCGATGCCAGCCGAGAGGCGGCGAGTTTTTCCGAAAGCCACCGTTGGCAATTTCCCGTTGACGCGTGAGTTATGAGCCGAGTTGCCGAGTGAAATGCCGAACGCGTGTCCAATGACTCCCGGATTTCAGTGCGTATCCACTCGTTTAGTCAAGAAAAAGAGAAAGACATACTATTAATTTGGTGTTACACGATAGGAATAGGAATAAAACTTTTTTTCTTCAATTTGATTATTTCTGCTTTTTAATATTAACTTGATAATTTGCTTAAGTTTCATATGAAAATAGCTCACTTTACTGCATTAATAAAGTTAAGTATGTAGTTATTTTATACACCTGTTGATTCACCTCGGGATCCTGATTTTATGTAAACATGCTTTGATATTGAGTAGATGATAAATATCTGGAAACAATCTTATACAAATCGATCTAGTTCTAAACGAGACTTGTATCTATAAAATGGTATCAATTTGTATAATAAATTTCTCTTTCTATATCTTGTTTCCGAAGAGTAATTCCCTGTCAAACAAAAGTGCGCATGTGGCTTAATCGACAAGTAAAGTTTTAATCTGAATTTTCCTGGATTTCTCTTATATGAAATATCGTTGTAGGTTTATACAAACGATAATTAAACGGAGGCCAGCGGGAACGCGTCACCAGTCAAAACTTAAAATAAGCCACCGCAAAGGAACGTGTATTTATTGCTCAAGTTCGCATTGATTTATTAGCGTATAATTCATAACTTATTTATTTGTTAAAAATGCCGTAGCTGTAAAAAGTTTTGTCCAAATTTGTGTTACTTTTTCCAAGTTATTTGGAACTTGGATTGGTTAAGTTGGATAGAAGAATGCAAAAAGAAAATATTTGTGGATGGCCGTAGCTTTGTCGTCAGTGCACTTAGAGAATACATTTTACTGAATTGTTCTTTTTCGTATTCTTGAATTATTACGGACTAAAACTGTCATTCTCTTTTCATTGTAGGTACTTAATGCCTGGTCTGACATTTACCTACATGCTTATAAGAATTTTGATGGTGAGATGAAGTAAATAAACTTTTTTTGCTCTCTTTCACTGTTGATCTTGACTATTATCACTTTATAGAATTTCTAGAATTCAACGTAGCCTAGGAACAGGTAGCCTCAACTCGTAGTAGAGGATATTTTTACAATATAAAGAGATATTACACCAATATGGATTTCGGTACCCTTGACATGAGTATGCTTTTAAAATAATTTGGTAATGACAATAACGGGCTTGTGAATAGTTTTTCAAGATCAGCCCTAGTTTATAAAAAAGCCATTTTCGTACTGCTACCGTCTATAGAAAAATTACGGTTGGCATCGGTTTACCTACAAAAAAAAAATTGCTGATCTGATACGCCTATGATTGACTTCTAAATATGTTCTATTCTCAACTATTTACCGTACATTCAGGTATCTATGGTTCAATGCACTCGACCATGGTCCAAACTATTAATGGATTCCCTCGTGGTGTGCTTCGACAATTTTGGCTTCAGTTGTATGAATCCTGTGCAATAATTCAGTATATGTATACTAGCATCATATAACTATCCTTAAAAATAGTGGGCGAATGTCTACTCGAGAGTGCATAATAGTTTGGAACACAGTAGAATAGTTTTTATTGGGTTCTGTTACGTTAGCGTTGAATGAATACTTACCTGCAGGAACATCTCCCCGTCTGGCATGGCATGGTCGAAGGCGGAGTGCTCGCGCCGGTGTCCGTGTAGCTCTTCTTTCTCTTTGTGCATCACCACTGCAACAATACATGCACATAGTTAGCAACACCAACAAACCAAAGGAAAGCAAATCTGAAGATGGGAGTATGGAATTAGAAAGACAGTCGAACCTTACTGGAATCATCATCATCATCGGCTGATGATGTTGCATTGCAGTCCACTGCTGGATATAGGCCTCTCCCAAGGTACGCCAGAGTACCCGGTGTACTGCTTTATGCATCCAGTCACTGCCGGCTCCCTTATGCAAGCCGTCCCGCCATCTGGCCAGAGGGCGTCCCACAGTACGTTTGCCAAGACGCGGTCTCCACTCCAGAGCATGCTTAAATACTTCAGCAGTTAACGGTTCTGCGTCATATGTGACCAGCCCATACCGCCTACTGGAATAGCCGCGGTTTATTTCTAGCACAACTGTGACGCGTGACTCTTTGTCGTGCGACAATTACAACCTATTCCTTTCAGTCATGCTCTGTCCCGCGACAAGGGAAGTACGGCCCGTTGTGCTAGCCCAGCTGGATAGGTAACATTGACTTTGTATTACCTAGGTTGGCCTAGCTAGACCATACAACATTTATTTAAATAGGTATTCGTTATTTTTAGATTGACATTGTGATTGTAATTTTTTCAAGGGACATGTGTTTGTAATTTTTTATGTCATTAATTATTCTCTTTTTATTTTTTGACGATCTCTTTGTGCATTCATTTTAGTTTTAGTACTACATAGTACTAAAACTGAAATGAATGCCTAAAGAGATTTCATTTTCAATCATAAATAAGTGAATCTATCTATCTCTCGAAAGAGCAAGAGACGGCTTTTGATGACAGTTATTTTAAACTCAAAAATATAATATAATGTAACTAAGAACTTAGGTCTATTTGATGTAGCTACGCGAAAATTATCCAACCTACGAAACAATTGAAGAAATTGGGGGAGTTAAGTAGGTACACCAGAGTGTTCTATGAAGCCACTACTTATTAAATTCTTTAAAAAATCTGGACAACCCACGATTGTTTAACAGTCTGTTGAAATTGTTTTTTAATTAATAGATGTTTTTTTTTATAATTTAAATGAATACTTTAATGATGTCAGCAAGTGAACAAAAAAGTTACCGTGTGTCTTTGATTATGTTAAAATCTAGTCATGTCAGTTAGGTAATTATTGACGGAAAATGTGTCGTTAGTGTAAATGTATTTGTAAATTAATTAGCCCTCTGTTATAGCTGTGCCCTTGTGGGGCGTCACAATATGTATACCTGCTTATTTAAATCCATCCATATAAGTTTGTAATGTGATATACAATAAATGAATTGAATACTTTCGATCAGTATACATAATCCTGCTGAAATACTTCGGCATGATAGTAAAAACAACATAGGTTACCAACCCACATGTATGGCGGGTTAGCTTTTTTTCTAACTGCAACGTTCAATTACTCTTTTGCAACTCACGGTGGACTGGATCCTTTTCCCGTAACTAGGTCCAATTAACAACAACTTGTGTAAAATTGGATAGTTTAAAGTGTTAATTATGTTTTTTACAAATAAAGGCTAAACAAGAAACCAACAGCGGTAGGCGAGTTCCTATTCAGAACACTATACACTGGGGCCATTGTCAACCCAAAAAATGTAATCTACCTAAATCAAATAATGTTTGCGACTTGTTACAAGGCGTTAATATTTTCATCGGGGAATACAATATTTAAAAAAAAAACCAATAACTGAGAACCTCCTGTTTTTTTGATGCCGGTTACGAAAGAAGTTGCCATTTTAGCTAGGTTCGAGTGTTTCTAAATAAAATAACAATAAATGGTAACACCAGAAAAAACGCGTAACGGTAACGATTATGGCGTTACATAATATTTTACTACGTCATTATTCCCTTGGAATAATAGCCGCTCTTCTTTAATTAGGAGTTAGTGCCGCCTGCGCACTTTAGAACATACATACCTACCTACATTGCTAATAAATGTATACGAAAAGCTAAGGTTCTAACACCTGTCCTTTTGCAGGGTACGATAACTTTCGAAACACAGTATCACATCGTTACGTACCCTTATAATTTAAACTTTAGCTCTTTAAAATAAGGTTGTAATTCTATTACGAGTACTCGAGAGATAGGCTCTTATAAATGCGCCTTCGTATGACGAGGTGTTTTTAATTTGCGATTTTTAACGGTTTTCTTTGATAACAATCTGGTACCGACTGATGGAATTTTAAACAGTTTAAGCTCCTATCAGTAATTCCCAAGCTTTCAACTATACATCATATTTATGCGAAGATTAAGTGTAATTTGTATAAACTTGCATATTAAACGACTTTAAACTCATTATATTGTAATATCAATAGCTTATCAATTTGAAGGCCCTTCTTGAAGCCTGATACGCGACCTAGGGTATACGAGTATATACTTAATGATTATTATTAACATATAATCTATAGATATACATACAATGTATCTCAGCAGTAGAGTAACTTATTGGAACCGTGAGATAATATTAATTGTGTGATAAATACTTAATTCGGTCTGGAGCAAAAAATCGAATGAATCCTTACCAAATGCATGCGTTTTACTCATGAGATTAACTACTTTCTTAAGCTGAATATTATGATAAAAGTTTTAGGTATTTCGACGTGTACATCCCTATGTATCAAAAACAATAGTAACCTTTGACTAAACAGAGCTACTTCTATTGTTTATTTACTACTATAACAATGTAATCATAATATAATCAGCTCATAGAGTCATACTGCAAGTGCATAGCTACCATAGATACCTTAAGCCATAACTGCATTTAAATATATATTATAACACCATTAGATAAGATCTAATTTCTATTAACCGGCCACAGCATCCCAGCTAGAGACGCGATTTGTCGCACCGAGGCCACGCCCCCGTTCAAGTACCTATAATAATAAAGCTATATTTTGTCGAGGGGCAGTGAATGAGTAGAAGGGTGCGATATGACAAATCATCACTGTTTGAAGGACACATATATTCAGGAGTATATAAAGTAGATAGTTAGGCAGGAAGAGCTCATTCTTAACTTAGACGTCTATTTCGCACCTAATATAATTTGATCCGTGAACTGCACTTCGTGCACGACTTCGCACGCGAGATGAATCAGCTCAGGCAATTCTGTGGAAGTTCACTGATGGTTGCAGTCGCAACGCTATATTCTTCTACAAAAGTCCATAATATAATGTACAATGACAATTTAAAATCAAATGAAAGGTGCACTTTCTGAAATTATGATTTAAAATCTGACATCTGTTTGACAGCATTTGGGTAAGAATCAGCACCTGAACTAATTGACAACTTCGCCGTCAATCCGTCTCTAATATAATTTGATCCGTGGACTAGTAACAACAGTTCGTAATCGGCAGTCCCGCTGCTGTGGTCCGTCAATATCGAAGCGACGAGCGGACCGATATATTTTGATCCCCGATTATGTAATGTTATTATTAGTTCCTGGGTCAAATTACATTAAGAGCGAGATTGACGGTAAATTTGTAAAGTACCTTACAGAATAATTAGAAAACAGCAGTAGCGTTTCAGAATAAAGTCGCAAATGCATTTAAATATAAAAGTGCGGATGGTCAAATTGCGATAACTTTCATCAAACTAGACTAGTAAGGTTTGCAATCCCGGGATTTTTTGTACGGCCAATACGGGATCTCGGTATTAGCTATAAAAAACGGTAGGCTTCGGGATTCTGTAAAGCGCAGTAAAAACGCTAAATATTGGCTCCTACGAACAGAGACGATCTTAAGCGTTTAAAATTTTCTAACACAACTTTGATACAACGTTTGACTGATCATAATAAGATATATCAATCAATAAACTTCTTCGTTCCAACCTGTATGTATTAAGAGCAAAAATTATAAATATATTTTCTACGCGTCGACGTCCGCCAACTATAATCGGTTCGTTAAATACAGTCATAAAACAACCCCATGCAATAGTAACTAATCTAGACAGAGCCACAGTCTAAACACAAACAGTCGAACGAACACAAATTTAGGTACAGGTTCTATCTATCTAAACGTGAAAAAAAGCTCTTTGACAGTTTTTTTTATGCTGACTAGACCTATAAGCTCAGTTATTATTGAAACTAGCTTGCTTTTATTGCTAACTGTACCTTTTTTGTGTAACCGCAAACTGTACGTCAAAACTAACTAATCAAATAAGCTAAAACATGGTGGATTTATCTTACTGGCAGCATGTGGAATGAACTCCCTCCTGAGGAGCGCTATAATATAGGGAGGGTACTTCAAGAAACGAGCCGGTAACCAGGGCTCTAAAAAGTCTCAAAGATCGGCAACGTATAGGTAACACCTCTGGTGTTGCAGATATTCATAGGTGACGATGACTGTTTTCCATCGGGCAGCTCGCCTGCTAGTTTTCCACTTATTACATAACAGAAAAATGTAATTCAGATAATCCGGCTCCATCATCAAATCAGCTCCATATCATAATAATATTGCACTGTCATCTTTGTTACATCCTTACAAAATTTCAGCTCAATTGGAATCCGGAAAGTGGATCAAATTTAACTTGCAAGATTCGATTACAGACAGACAGCTATTCATTATAAGGGACAGGTAAAACTAAATAAAAGCGTGTTAAATATAGGGATATATCTTTTAGGGATTAAATGACTATAGACAGCTATTCTCCTCACCTGACGGGCGTTTACCTACTGTATGTTTTTAGCTGCGACGCAGTCATACAATAACCCCTTTAAAAGTGTGGCGTGGCCAGGTTATAATTAACCGAACGAAATAACCATCTTCACGGCACAGGCTGTCAATCCTGGATATAATTGTATGCATGAACGTAATGCATGATAAATTGAATAATTTACCCGTTTTGACTTGCCTTAATTAATGAACAAAGAAAGTTGAAGCTTTCGCTAGTGTAAGAATACGAATTGATGTAACATACATATTTACATACCTACCTTTTTACTGAACTTGAAATAGGAAAATACAAAGGGTGGATTTAGTGTATTAAAAGATATAATGTAGGTACTGTGTACTGTGAACTGTAGACTTCGTGATTCTGTTAAATCCATTGAATCCGCAATTTTGAAAAAAATCCAAAATGTATTCTACAAAAAATCCATAACATTATTTAACCTCTAGACTAGACGTATGATGGTTGGTTTTGTCGCACGATAAATAAATGATAAAGCATCAGTCACGGTTTGACAAGTATGTAAGTGTGAAAGTGACGGATGCTTTATCATTTATTTATTGCTCGACAAAGCCTAGCATCATAAGCCTACTGTTTAAAATAATCCCGAGAATCGGTTGAGAAATGCGACCTGTAACGAAGAACAGCAAAATAGCCGGACAGCCGGCAGACATACGAAAGCATTTTTGCGTAAACTAAAACGGAGACACTTCGCTTCCGCTGCGCGCTTGCTCGGTAAAATAGTAAACCATTGCAAATTTTTGTATTATCCCAGTTGACATTTAAATATAAGAACTGCTAGATTATCAATAACTATTTTCAACCCATTTCCAAGGTCCAATAATTCATATAAAGGCTTTGGCAACAAACAAACACACAAACAGTTATTTATGTGCCGGTCGTTATGGCCCGGGCAATTACCTCACGTGGGATACGCCATGTGGCCTCACTAGGGCTAGCGGAACGTCGACATGTAGTCGAGTATCGATATTGCCTGTTGATGCTTTTCATCGATAAGGTTACCGCGAACTACTGTTTGTATACTGTATATTTTGGGCAGCGTACGTAGAGTAGGTACCAATGCATTTAAGTCAAAGTTATAAATATTAATATCTATTCGTAATGTTTTGAGAAAAAAATCAAATGAACGTCGGGACTTAAAATGTAGTAATATACGTGATTTAATCCGTTTAAGTTGTTTTATTACTGTGAAAAAATTACAGTAGCAATATTAAAAACCCTCAAAGGAATAATAAAAAAACTCATTCTATTAGATAATCATGATATAGTTGGATTATAATAATATATATAATTGGTAATATATTTATGTTTGGTTTTTATGTGTATTCAAAAGTTGCCCTATTTTCTTCGTGTAAGTAAATGAATTAATTTTGTGAGTTTGTCTATCTTCTTTGTTGTTAGTTATTCTTTCTCATTTGCTCAAAGGGTAGCTAGAAGAGATCCCTTACAGGGATAAGTTCGCCTTTGTACATAACCATTGTTCTTTGTACTGTTTCTGTATGATTTAATGTGCAATAAAGTGTTTACATACATACATTTATTAAAGGAAAAGGAGAAATTTAAATAAGTATTTTGTCATATTTTTGTTTTAGCGTGAGTGCGTGCATACGAGTATAATTGTAAGAAACTGTTTTGATATATTAAACAACAACCGCCCAATAGTTATATAAAAACACTAGCAGTACTTAAACGAAGTGAAATATTTTAAAAATCCTTTAACAATCCAAGCCCAATCGTAAAATAATTCCCACTCTAAAAATCCGTGAGTTATTGTTTCGCGCCATCTCGATAAGCCAATCGATCGTTGTATCGATAAGCGGGCATCGACAATCGATCGTATCGATAATGTCCGTAGATACGTCACTAATCGAACGCGCTGGTTTTATCACCCTTTATAATCGTCATTGCGCCCTCCGAGCATAGTTTTGCTGTTAATTGAATATTTTAACAATTATTTTTTCAAGTTATTATCTTTTTCATGATCATATAAGCAAAGTTTTTCATACAGGTTATCTGGAGTGCCGATATTTACAATTTTTATATATTTTTCAAAACTGTTGTACTGATAGTTATAAGACCCTTTTTATCCGTTTACGGAGAAAAAAAAGTATATACTTTTTTACCTTTATTGACTTTGTGAATATCTTCTAGTAGCTTGTGTAACGAATAACGATTAAGTTGAAAAATACGGTACACACTGCCGCTAAAAATAGTGATAAAATAAGTAATTTCTCAGAAATATAAACAAATACAAGTGGCCAAGTACCGGACACAATACATCGAATTCGAAATAGTGAGGTCGTTCTCTGTAGGGAACATCAAGGGTCTGCTAGGCTAGGCTTTCTGGTAAATTTGGGGTTGCACGGGGTTGCGCCTTCATCAGTTCTAATCTAACCATCACGTAAAATACGGGATCTCACGATTCAGTCTCCACCTTCCAAGCCACTAGGCCACCAGCGCTCAAATTAAATGCAGTTATTAAGCATCTAAAATATTATACCAAATGTTTGTCCATATTTCCAAGCCCAAGTTATGATATTCTAAATATTATAATAACATTTTAACGACATTTCAATCGAAATCGGCACAGCCGCCATCCATCAAGCATGTCGTTGTGCATAGCATCACTACATAAATAAAATTTGCAAATATTAATAATTAATAGGTAACAACGATTAATTACCGCGATTCTCAGAATCAGCTGTCGCATGACTACGTACAGTTAGCAATTAACATTCAAATGTCAGTTTAGTGTTATGCGAGTTTTTTAGGGTCTATTTGGTAAAAACCTTGCGAGAATGGGAAATGGGAAGGAGACTCGGGGTAAGGTTCCTCAACTGGAAAATAAAACAAAGCTCTCATTTGACTTGGTTAAAGTACAGTCAGCCTTGTTAAACTTAAAGTGCAGCAAAGAAAAGTAGTACTGCGGTCTGGTACTAAATTGTCTTGCTGTTTTTGAAACAGATTTAACATGCACAGCTTTTTCAGACTGCTAGTACCAAGGACCTTAAAATAAATAGCGGGACGGAGCCTTACTAACAGTGAACTGAAGCATTTGTAGTGGGCTGGTTGCTTTGTACTTACGACCTACAAGTACACATCAACAAGTTTTTTCCTACTACCCGCAGCACGCACACATTGACCTGACCAACCAGCGTTAAAGTAACCGGCGGACTAGAGGTGCTTCAGTTCTTTTTTAATGAGGCTACGTCTGGCTATTTATTTTAAGGTCCTTGGCTAGTACCGCATCACGTCAAAACCCCTTACTCCTTACAGATAACCGTGGCTAGATAACTAGTGAACTGTGAAGATTTTTTTTCCTAGGAGATAACTAGTTATCTCCGAGGATTTTATATTCTTCGCAGATAACTTATTTTTTTGGCAGTTTTCTGTGAGGAAAATCCAATCCTTGTAGATAACTGGTTACCTCCAAGGATTTTATATTCTTCGCAGATAAATATTTTTTTTTTAAGTTTAGCTAGCTAGTTATCTCCGATGAATACAATTTCATCTCAGAAAACTTAAAAAAATAATATTTATCTGCGAAGAATATAAAATCCTTGGAGGTAACCAGTTATCTACAAGGATGGGATTTTCCTCACAGAAAACTGTTAAAAAAATAAGTTATCTGCGAAGAATATAAAATCCTCGGAGATAACTAGTTATCTCCTAGGAAAAAAAATCTTCACAGTTCACTAGTTATCTAGCCACGGTTATCTGTAAGGAGTAAGGGGTCAAAACTGTTATACGAATTTGTATATTTCAATAGTAATAATAGGGATTGAAAATCTGAGAAAGGTTAAGTCAGAAACAAAAGGAAAGAAGTATAATATCCACATAGGCCATTTATTGATTAGAAACAATCAACAAATACATGTAACCTTTACCTACTCAACCAGTGACATACAAAGGGAAATTGTATTTCCTTCAGCCGCATGGACCTAATCTCGAGCAAATTCTAGCTCGGAACATTTGTGGCATGTTAGGAACCGGTTTTAAATTAAAGCATTACAAATTCTCCTACAAGTACCGTAATTGGTTCTAGCACGCTGTTTTTCATCAAAGGCGTAATACGTTAGTCGTGAAAAACAGTGACAAAGGGTAGGGACGACTATGCGCTGTCGCGTCCGGTTATGTCACGTGTCACGTCGCGGGACAGAGAAAGGGTTGATTAGCGGCTTTTAAGAATTAGCTATAATGTATACTTTGTGCCAGTACCTACTTTAGTTGTTAATTTTTTGGTAGTGATCTTAATAAATGTTCATTTGTTGCGACTGCATTTGTTATGACATACTAAATTGCCGTGTGATGTAGTACATATTAGCCCTGCAGCCGGCGGCCATAGGTGCTTAGCCAATATTACATTTACGTTCAATACATGGCATTTACAAATGTAAGATTATGGGTATCTGTTATTAAAATTCTAGAGTTTGGATCTACAGAGGAGAACAACGCCAATTGGAAAATGTAGTGTAGAGCGCTTTGTTGCTACATAGAGCGATGATTCACGGGGGATCTGGTAGTGTGGTACCTATCTACCAGTGAAGGAAAAAAGAAGGAAAGTCAATAATCAGTATCAATGGCCTAATTGAAATCGTAATAGGAGAGATAATGCCTAAAAGTACAGAAATCTGTTCTAAGGTATACAAAATTATACTGATCAATTTGTATATCTTTAGAGAAGCTGCATAGGAGGAACCTTTATCATCAAACAAGAGAAACCTAGCCAACTAAGCCCTTATAATAAAGCTAAACACCTAATAATTCGCTCTAGTTTGTATAATTAACCAACAACAGTATCCAAATCCCCAACCCCCGTTACGGTGGCTTACCGCGCGTGCCATATGCGGGACGGTTGCAACATCTGCGTATGCGCCGTATTCGTTTTTAATTGCGCTGACCGTGCGACCAGGGGCCATATTGTTTTAGATAGGCAACTGTCATTATGACAAGAACGGGAGCTGCGTTGAACAAGGTCGTTATTGCGAGAAGAGGAACCAACGAAATCATAAAATTACACAATAGGGTACTTTCCTAATAGATGAAATTAGATACGTTTTATGAAGTGTCAAAACGCTCAGATAGAAAGAAAGTCCAAAGAATACAAATATAATGGCTTCACTGTTCTTAGATAATAAATCATCTTCCTACTTTTTGATGTTTTAAAAATGAGTGGAAATAATCCGATTTTTAAGAGTGGGATTTCTTGCAGATTTTATTAAATTTGGAATAAGTTCTAGGGATGATTCAGTAACCTTAACCGATAATGTAATAATGGAACATGCAAGTTATTGATATTAGCATTAGATACAAATTTGGATTAGTTTTTTCTTCGTCGTATACTCTTGGCAGACTATTCGTGGTCATGGGGGTCGTAGCACGCCCTTTTTGACTGTCTCCCGCCATCTCTCCCTCACGGACGCCTTTCGTACGCACAGATTTAGGGATGATTCCGTTAGGGCTTTCACTTGGTCCGCCCGGCGCAAAGGAGAGTGTCTTCTGGATCTTGAGCCATTAACTCTACCCTGGACAACAAGTCTCTCCATTTCCATTTGGATTGGTACGTGATGAAATGGAAATGTGCCAACGATTGGCTTATGTATTTTTGTTTAGAATGCATCTGTAGACATCCCAGTGTCGATATGTAGAATCTTTTTTAAGATGTACTCGTAAAGTACCCTGGACACATGGCTCAATTTCTCCTCAGTCCTTCGTGACTGAACGCCTTTAGGATCAGGTTAAGCTAAACTATAACACAATTATGAGGCGACGCGAGCACGACACTTTAAAATTAAAAACGGCTCGGCTTTGTTTAACACTTTACCGTGACTTATTATTGTTTAACACGAAGCTTAAATCAGGTCAGTTTATAGTTTTATGTTGGGTTACTTGGGTGTGTTTATCTTTTATAACATACTAGCGACCCGCCCGGCTTCGCACGGTGTTTCTCTATTATATTATGCATGTATTTATACATATAAACCTTCCTCTTCAATCACTCTATCTATTAAAAAAAACCGGGATATAGGGACAGAGAAAGCGACTTTGTTTTATACTATGTAGTGATTATTAGCGTTTACCCGCAGCTTCGCTTGTGTTATTCAGCATCTTATATATTATCGCATCTTATTATACTCGTTATTATCTCAAGGAAACCCTTTACCGGGATGTAAAGTATCATATGTTTCAATCCAGTAGGCTTATGATGCTACGTTTTGTCACGCGAAAAATAAGTGATAAAGCATCCGTCACTCTCACACTGTTAGTTAGAACGTGATGGATGCTTTATCATTTATCTATCGCGTGACAAAACGTAGCATCATAAGCTTACAGGATTCAGTTTTTATCGCGTTGTTTAGAACATCACACAGACAGCCCGCAGACGACAGACTTTATATCGGCCCATAGTTTAGTCGGGCTGACAATCAGTATAAACATGTATGAAAGTGCGCACATTACACTACTGATTACATGTTCATACCACTGATTAAAAGCGCGACTAAATTATCGCCCGATAAAAAGTCTGTAGTCTGCGGACTCTCTAAACCTCCAAAGTTCCAAACATCACACGCAATTAATCAAATGTGACGTTCCGCGGGTAAAGGTACCTTATGGATATTGTCGCTTTCGTCGTATCCGACTCCGTTACTATAGGACATCAAGATAGAAGGACGCAAGGGACAGTATCCATAAGGTACCTTTAGCCGCGGAACGTCACAAATAACTATCATATCATATCTTCCATCAGATGTTTGAAATTAATAATATATACACGTATATTTCATTATACATATCACATGGAAATTAATTAAAATTTTAATTGCTACATATATGTATTATACACCGTGGGCCCTGTAACAAGATCCAAAAATTTAAAATTAGATTCTACTCCTCAAACTAAACAACATTTGTTCAGCGACATTTAAAAATAACTTGTGTCTTAATTTTTAGTACACTTTGAAATTAATTTGAAGCCACAATGTATTGCGATTTTTTTGTGTTTGTAGCGTGACAAGACAAGCGACGTCAATTAGACTGACGTGAACATACATTGAAAATATTATTTAATTAGTATGAAAATGAGAAAATCTTAATTTTACATAATTTTTAAGTGTTTGAACAAAAGTTACATTGTTTGAGGAGTAGAATCCACGTTTTAATTTTTGGATCGTGTTACAGGGCCCACGGTGTATATGTTATAGTTCTGTCATTAGGTCTCGTTGAGTGTTAGTTGTCACGCCTACGAACTGAAAATGGTTATTTTATGATAATTTTATTTTTAGGGATATTTATACTTTATTTATGTGATTACAGGCGAGGACCATCTATGCTATGACGTATATAGGACAAACGATACTAAGGGCCTAGCAAAAAAGTTTCGATCACCACCTCTTATGGTGCTACACCACATACAAAGAAGTTTAAACATGGGCGCACACGAGTAATTAAAACATTAACGATCAAACATCACCCGGTGGTCTTCATTAGTGAACGTTTCCATGCTACTGGTAAAATTCTGCACCATTTTAAAAGTCCGTTGTATAAAAAACTTAATGTAGTTAATGGTTTTGCGGCGGTCGCTTGGGCTAGCTGCACCTTTGAGATATTAATATTAATGGGATTATGAAAATGTTATTACAGGTTTATTCATTTATGAATCTGTTGTTGAGTTCTAGCTAATCTAAGCTCTTGTACCTTGTCAAAACGTAAATGTTGCAGTTACCAACTTTGGTTCGATAATTCGAATACTTATTGTTTAGCTTGTGTTTTTCTTACCAATCGTATGTACGATATATATATATATATATGTAAATGATCTTATAGAAGATTAGGGATGCCCCAAATACAGTTTGTAATAGATGATGAGATACTCCATTAACACATGATGCATAATAGGTATTGTCCGTATTAGCCCGTGTATAATGCCCTAGCTCAATTTTATTTCAGCTTTTGATTTTGATTTCAAGCACCGTTTTTCGGTGTTTTCGGAGCGCTATGACATGGGGTAGGTACTTCAAGAAGCGAGTAAACATAAACATGGCACTCAAAGATCGACAACGTATAGACAACTCCTCTGGTGTTGCAGGTATTCATGGGCAACGATGGCTGTTTTCCACGTATTACATAAAAAAATCTTAAGATTGGCGTATTTTTAACGTTTACTTGTTGCCAGCGTATTATAGTTTTGGCCCAAGGGCCAACTGTTCTAAATCATCCGATTTAGAACAGTGGCTGCTGACAAATTCCATAAACCAGCAGCTTTGATCAATTGTCTTTACTGGTACGTGGGATTCTCTCTACTTTGAAAAATGGCTAAATCTTTACTCGTTGCAATAAAGTTCAAACAAAAGATATATAACACAGCAATACAAATCGCAATAAAACAGTCACTTTGTCAAAACATTTCAAAGTAATCAAAGTGTGATATTGTTATTATCATTTGCCTTTTTTCATATAGTGAGATATACATCTATAGGAATATTGCAGCTATCATCACAATGTAATATTAAAATAATTTTGTTCTACACTATACCTACTCTAAAAGAAAAGCCCACTTTTAGTGTACGTTCACTCCGATACATTTCTTATAATACTCATGTCCTTTTTATTACCATAATAAAATAATAAAAACTCAAAGTCAATACAAACGAAGATGCCGACAATCAAATCGAACACCGTGTTCAAAGTTACATTATTATATCGCGGTATGTAGACATGATCCGATGACTATACTTACCACTAATTTTTAAAGTAAACAAATCGATAAAATTTCTCGCCGTCTTGAATAAATCACGGGTGAACTAAGATGTCTCAATATTCAAAGTAATTTTACAATTCGAGCGACAAGCACAGATATACCCCAGTACTCACGAAAATAGATAAGTTAGAGAGGGATGACGGTATTACCAAAGTTCGTATTAACATCTAAGGAGCAAAGAGGTTTTAAATCATTGGCTGTCAACGCTCCCTGTGGGAATCCCGAAGAGTTATAGGAACCTTTATTCTAAATTTAAAATTACAATTTCGTAAACGTTTCGAATTATTCAAATGAGCCAGATCGGTCTCCAGAGTGAAGAAGAATTCGATAAATAAACAGTTCCGTTTTTGAAAATTGAGATTACTTTCGCTTATTCTTGCCGCATTTGTGTTGATACTGCATTACTGGTCGCTGTCAATGATGTTTAAGGAACTTTTTGTTGTCAAGGCAGCAGTTTCAGTTTTGTAAAAGAGTACGAGTTTATTTAACATATTCATTTGTCGGCTGAGAACAAAACGGTACTGTTAAACTTTTACTAATTCAGATATCCGTCCTTTAGGGTATTGGAATTAATATATTCAGACGTGATCGTACTGACTCGATGGTAGATGATGAGAGCTTTGCCACTGAAATCTGGGTCCATGCATAGTTAATAAAAAAAAACAGTAAATTTAGTCCTATCGCCTTAGCAAATTTTCAAGATTTTATACCGGGGTTAGCTCACAAGAACACTCAAACTCCAATTAAATATTTTCCGGTGTTGTTTTATACGTTACCTTTGGCCTGATTACTTATGCCACCAACTGTCACGAGCGCCAGTTGCATGGAACGGAGCGCATGGCGTTACGGTACTAATCGGGAGATCGACGCAGATGATATGCGACTGTCACGGAGTGCAGACGCGGGGGATGTTTTTCGCAATATCAAATCTAAATAAACTATAGAAACTTATTTGATTATATGTATCAGAAAGAACATTTTACTCGTACGCCTTATTAGAAATGACTTGCAATGTATTTAAACTGGTCTTTCGGTAATATTTTAGTAATAATAAGTATAGGTATTGAATATGTGGAAGCGAGAAGTAATTTAAAGAAGTCATGTAAGTAAGTAAAACCAGTTGATAGGTGTATTACATTACTGTACGCAGTTCTTTATTGGTGATGCAGCTAATAATTAATACATCATACGATATGATGCCTAAAAAGTTAATATGTACGTTTTATAACTCGAAACAAGTAAATACCAATGCACTGTAGCAAATTGTATTATTAATATATGTACATAGGTATATGAAAAACGTACAGTCGAATTAATTTACGTAAGTTTAGAAATGAATTAAAATATTTGACACAACTATATAATTAAATGCATAAAGATGTTAAAGTCTAATTGCTATGAATTATGTCTAATAATATGTATAAGTATTATTATTAATGCAAATAATGAGACTGATACAGATGGCACTAGTCAGCTGTAAAAACAATGTCTTTAAAAGGGAATCTGAATGTAGAACTCAAGTTACCTTTTTTATTGCAATTTAAACACTATATTTCAATCTAAACACACTCAAGATGACTGACACTACTCTGTCTATAAAGCCTTAAATTTCCACATAAACCACACCGTTACAGCATTTAAACTCGATTAAAAAAATAAATACATTAAGTTAAACAATACGATAAACATTTCGAGCGGCCATTAAAAAGTTACTCGTGGTAAAATCAAACATTTCGACCAGGTTTCAATTTAAAACTCTAACTTTTGGTGCAAGTTAGAAGTGGGAGAAGGGCTTAATTAATAAAAAATTCATCTGCTTTTTATGTGTCCCAGGATGCGGTAAGTTGGAATTTAGGTCAGTATACTTGTGCATTTCTCAATAATTTTGAACATCAATTAACAGATCCTTAATTGATTCCTATTTTGTTACCAATATTATTGATGATTATTAATGATTGGTTCATTTATTTGGATAATTAAGGTAAAATATTCTCAATAGAATCTTAATTATGCGAAATAATCAATTCAAAATTTAAAATAATTTTTATGTACATACTTTTTGAGCAATATGCTCTTGGCTTTGTTCCATCTACAGATGTGCAAGTTGCAGAAAGTTTTTTTAGAAATTTGTGACAGTTTCTACTAGTTTGTACATAATTTTTTATGGACGTGTGTCCATAAAAAATTATGTACAAACTTTTTGAGAAATACTCAAGTTGCAGAAAGTTTTGAAACTTTTGTTAGAAATTTCTGGAAACTTTCACAAGAATTTTAACGAAATTTATATTGTTCCATGTTTGATATACGAGTAGCTAATGCTAGCAACGATTTAGCCGATAACTCTGTCTTTCTTTCACATCAGGGCCAGTGAAAATGGGGATGTGGACTAATGTTTAATTTTACAATATAATATAATACAGCGTGAAAATTTTATACGGGCGTATATTTTAATGACGATTAGTGAGTCATTTTCAAAAAAATGTACACAATTAGGGGATTTAATTAAAACCAAACTTAATTTATTCCTCTCTGTTACGAAAGTTACCCATATAGTTTGTATGCCTAACTTTCGTAACACAGAGGAAGCGATCGTGATTTTGTTTTTATTAAGCCCTTAACTATGTAAAATTTTTTTTGAAAATGCCTCTAGTATCGGATCTAGGGATCCTATTTACATACCTTTCGTTAGGAAAATCCTTATTTTTTTTCATACTTAACAATTGAGCACACTATGTACTACATCCACATTAATTTACGTACCCAAATGTCATAATTATCATGCCGGTATTCATTTATCTTTTAACTGCTCCACTGTTGTTCGAGGTTGTGAGTAAACTTCGCTTTTCATAGCCTCCCATTGTAAAAAGTCCAATGGTGACACGTCAGGGGAGCGAGCAGGCCACCTGCGTCGGCCAAACCGTTCTATCCACTGGCTACGCGAATATGCTAAAGAGCATTAACGAATATTCGTTCGTTTCGCGGAGTTCGTCTGTTCAGAAAACGCTCTCTGTACTAAAATCTCTAAAGCTACTAGGCCACTTTTTTGACCTTCGCCGTAGATCAAAATAATATTCGCAGGTTCATTAGAAGGAAAATTTGGCGGTCGCGGCATTTTGAACAATTATTATGATCACTGACGGCTACATGACAAATTATGTCAGGAAAACAGAAACTAGAGACAAAAAATTTGAATCGGTCAAAAATCAAAAAGTTTTTGTTTCTTTACTTAGGTAGTGATATTAAAACCGCAAAGTCAATTACTGAAATCTTTCGATATTTTGTTCGTTTATGCTTTGGTTTTATTCTAATTCAACCTTTTTGTTTTATATACACTAAAATTGGTTTTGTAGCCAAGTTTTGAAGATGTGAAATAAGCCTTGGCTGATTTGAAACCTCCTTAGTCTGAAATCACCTTTTTGTTCGCTCACAGTTGTAGAGCAATAATGTCACATAATGTCACATAATAGACAATGAAAGAAGTGTCCGACAGGCAACGTCAGGCGTTTATTGATAAATGTGGTGTTCAATGTAAAAAAAGTTAAATACGGGAATAAATCAGAAACCTACTTTAGTATCACCACTTTTTTGTGAAGTTTAATTATGGGTAAACTGGTAAGCGAAATTAAGATACAAGAGTCGTAATAGCATAAGCATAACTAACGTATTTGAATTGGCTCGTACATTCAGTGAGTACCTTAGTGATTAAGTACTGCAGAATAATAATTTACCTAAACAATCTTTCCCGGATCAAGTTACAAAACCCTAATATAGATACATTCTTTATACGTTAGTGGGTACAAGTCAATTTTGTTTACACGTAATGTTATATCTGTTGTAACTACCTATGTTTGTTAAGCGAGATAATAGCCTATACTGGTATTGGTAATTGGACGCTAGTGTCTCATTTTAGGCTGTTGTTGATTGTGCCCACTAACGTATAATTTAATTACGTAAACGCAAATTGACTTGTACCCACTAACGTATAAAGAATGTTCAACGGCCAAGTCACACAACATTAACTATAATAATAAAGAAATCGCAGTAAGGAACCTTAGACTTGGCACGACTTTGTCTAGATTTCATTACTTTTTAGAGATAAACAAGCAGCTCCATCGAGACTTGGCTAGTTTTTTACAGAGTGTTTTTGGTGGGATTTCACTTTTTTTTGTAGAAACGTGGGCATATTGATTTATTTTATTAGATTTTCTTATTTGTCACAGTTTTTTTCTGTTTATTTTTGGTTGGGCTCTAGTGTTTTCTAATCAGGGTCACCAGGTACTCCAGATCTTCGATTATCCTAGTTTTTATAGTTTTCCCTTTATGTGGCCATTAAACCCTAACTGTGTACCAAATTTCAGCTCTCTGAGTTTATGGGAAGTTTTAGTTCTATTCTGATGATCATGAGTGAGTGAGTGTCATAAATGCGAATCTTTGCTTTCGCTTAACTTCGGAACTAAATGTCCTACAGACTTGAAATTTTGGATTTTAAGTATGTGGTTATAGCTTACTGGATGACATCTAGTGTTCCGCTATGATTATATTTACATAATTATCTAGTTAAGTTTTTTGTATTTTTTTTATTGTTATGTAGTTTCACAGTGCATTGGATTTTAGTCTGTAATGCTGTGTAAATATGTTTTTTGTCATAAATAAATAAATAAATAAATGACGAAAATTTCTGCGTTCTGGTCTTATCCAGAGGTTCTCAAATAGGGGCCTGAAAATGCGGCGAAATGGTTCCAGTAAAGGATGGTACGGCAGTGTTTGCTTCGCGCTCGACTTGGCGGGGGCACTGCCGTGCCCCCCGATCCAAATGTAGTAGTTATAGGTATACATTTGTTCCTCACAAATAGTAGAATCGATTCACATCAGAAACAAAATTTAGTGCACAAGCCTATTAGCTGTAATTTCAATTGACTTATGTCGCCTGTTTGCTGCCATCAGATGGCAGCAGCACGAATTTGAGAGAGTAGAAAAATATTCGCCTGTACGTTACGTCTACAAATACTCATCTTAGCTATCTTATTTGATGATTTGCTTACCCTGGTTAGAGTGAATTTTAACGTTCTTATTATTGATATGATAACGTGATTCAAAGTCATATCCAACCATTGGCATGAAAGGTGAAGAAGACAAGTGTTAGAAGACAGACAAACAGATTCTGATAGATACCTTGTTCTGCACAAGAGACAGAAGAAACATTTTGCTACACTTATCCCTTGCATTGAATACGAAAATGGTGGCTAAGTTCGCTCTCGCCGCTCTCTTGGGCCAACCTCCCAGAGATTGCGTCGGCCATTTAATTGATACCCGCTGCGCCGGAGTGGGCAAAGAGACGGTCGTTAGCTTATCATCGCGCTGATTTCACACCCGGAGCGGGCTCGTATGACCTTGGTGTACTTCGGGGTATGGCTAATGTACCCTATGGTAAACACCTTGCCAATTGTAAAACAGTATTATGCGCAGTACTTGGCTGGGATTCCCTGTCTGTCTTTATTTCTTTATGAAGAATTAATAAATTTGCAATTTGCCTGAGCAATAAGTACAGTTATTTTCTTACATTCTATTGTACCTACCTATAATTTCCAATTTTTAAATACATATGAAAGTGACTTAAAGAGGAGTTTACATCAGATCACAGCTCACAGAAAACTCTTGCTACGAGTATTATCTCCTTTTTTTCATTCTTGGTATTAAGTATTGTTATATATAATACTTATAAATACCAAAGAATGTTGTCAAAATCGTTTAAATATTTACTAAATGACAAACATTATTTCCTTGTGAGACTAAAGGACGAGTTCCCTTATAATTTTAACTTTATACAAATTAATTTCGTCATCATCACCATCATCATTTCAGCCATAGGACAGCCACTGCTAGAGATTGGCCTCCCTCATAGATTACCAATTAGTTCAGTTGGAAGCAACTTGCATCCACCGTGAGCCAGCAGCCTTAAGAGGAAACAGGAGGGCAGTTTTTCCATACAAACGTAGTCCCCTGTTTCCTCCCTGGATAATGCCAGTAGAGCAATCATTTTTTGTCCAAAAATCTATGGCTACTATTGATATGTTCCTATGTTTTCCTTTTTACGATAAATTGATTCTCAAAAGAGATATTAACCTTCAAAAACCTAAAAAAAATGCCAGATTTTCCGCTGTGTTCACACATCCAGAAAACAAATTTGACTAGATTATTAAAAAAAAGGAAAACATAGGAACACGGCCAAAGCCTTTCTTTAATGTTTAATGAAAAAATTAGTTAAATAGGTTAAGTTTTGGGGAAGAAATCAGGGGACTACGAAACGTTGTTTTCATGAAATTTTAAAAGGTATTTTCGGTCCAAGCTGCAGTTGTCTCTGTCGCGCTCTGCGCCGGAGAGGCGGGCAGTGCGGGACAGCGACACATTTTACAAATACCTAATTTTCAATTCTCTCCTTACTGTTTACTCTTAACCAGATCATCTGTCCATCTTGTTGGTGGACGTCCGACGCTGCGCTTGCCGATTCGTGGTCTCCATTCGAGAACCTTTCGGCCCCAACGGCCATCTGTTCTACGTGCTATATGCCCTGCCCATTACCACAATTAATTTTGTGACTTAAACTATTGAAAGACGTAAGTATCTCATCTATTATAATATATCAAGGTGTAACCAATATCAACAAAATATGGTAACCACAATGCCCATCATAATAAGTACCTTCGGTACAGTCGTTTGTGTGTCAAAAGAACCTCAAAATGCATTTGGGTGAATCAACTTTTCTTTGTCAACAAAATTTCACCATCTCCGACTAAAATTGAAAGGAAATCTTTATTCGGATATTTTTTTAATAAAATGTATGCTCATTTAAAAGACAGATAATAAAGCTACGTAATGCAAATATTTTTTATTATAATTTAATTATTATAACTTATTTATAAGCAGTGACCCAGCAGACATAGCTGTCCCCCACTTTTGTATGAAAATAAGGGTTCGTCCGCTGGGTCACCCTATTTATTTATTAAAAACGAGTTTTATTTTTATTATTACCTAATCTATCTCTAGATGTAAGATCTTGTTTCATTTAAACCATGTTAAAACATGCAAAAGGTGAAGCAAAAAAAAGTTGATTCACCCATTTGCAGTGTTGGATGATAGCTTAATTGAATGGATTACTTAGTTACATTATTTTTTAATATTTGTTATACAATAACGTATAAACTACGTATAAGTATATAATTCATAGCCACAGTTACCCTTATGTTGTTTGATGATTGATAGGACTCTTCGTATTTTTCTGTAATAAACAACACAGTCTTAAATCTATGTTAGGTTTACGCGAAATACATCTATCCACATGAGTATTCATTCTGCACATTTTACATCATACGCATCTAAATAAAATTGGCACTTCATTTTAGGCACGTATAACTGATTTGATTAACCAATCTAAAAGTCAATTAATACGAGCTGGCTGATGAATAACTATCACGCCTAAGCCTTAGGTGATGAAACTGATGAAATTCAATCGCGACGGCCATATTTTAGCCGCGCATTAAAATGAAACGTAAAACAAACTGTAAGAGGCTGGGGCTGGTTGTATCAATTGTGAGGATCTTTAGCCGGAGACACACGGGGACGGCGGTTGGAAAACCAATCTTACGAATAAAAAGTAAACTTAAAGCGAGGTAAGACGAGAATCGGGCGCGGAAGCCTAGTTTCCAAATCATTTTTAGAGCACTTATTTGACTCGTAGGTCACTGTAAAACATATATAATAATATTCAGAACTGTATCTAGGGCTCCCTCTCACTTAGAACACGATAGCGAACACTTCGCTCGATAGAAAAGTAGCGCGAAAACACTATACAATAAAGTATTTTTTTCATTTTTTTCATTTTGTTCATTACCAGTTACCTTTTCTGACAAAATTAATACCTGACAATCATGATTTCACAGTCATGCAGGGCATCCTCTCATGTTTGGGTTGATAACGTATACTTTTATGTTAGAAATCGAAGATAATCTGCAATAATCTGCATTCCGCCTGACCCTAGTTGTATGTGAAATGCGAGCCAGGTCCTACCGGGCCTTAAGAAAATATTTCCCCAAAAAAAATATTGGCGAAGGGTAACTGGCGAACGGCACCAGTGGAAATCACTGGAGGCCTTTGCCATGAGGTACACTGTCAGGGTAAGGCCGTAAAAAAGGGATGATTTCGTGACTTGTAAGCGTCCGGCATTGTTTTTACGAAAAGTAATTACAAAATTTTACTTTTTTAATTTTCCGTGCAAAATACAAAACTTTTTCTACTAGTTCTAGTCCACTAACAAATGTAAATCTCTGTGTTTGTATTCCAATTTTTTTTTTCTTCTATGCAATTGCATCGATTTCCATACAAATAAAAATGTCCCAAAAATGTTCCTGAAAGATTGTAATTATCGTTTTTTAGTTTTGTGATATTATACTGATATGTTGGAGTTTTTTTTATAACTGTCATATATTAATGCAACGTTTTTCGAGCTTTAACATTAGCATTGCCCATTTAAAATAATAATTTACGCGTAACATAAGACAAGTCAACATATTGAAGCTTTTAAGTTACTTAATTTAAGTAACCGTTCTGTCTTGCTATTTCAGCAGTTGATTTGCGGAATTTGATTTCATTATAACGGCAACACTATTTATTCTTTAGTCTTGGTATACCTCTCACTGGTCGGCCATTTTGTGGGTAGTTCAGTGCGTCGATTCAACTTGTGCCGAGGATTTTTTATGGAATTTAAAAGTTACGAGTGAATTTCATGGTAAATTTGTTCTGTTTTGTATTACGTAATACATTATTAATATAATCTTCATATTAGTTTATAGCTAGGTGTCGTGTTCGAGTTAATATGTTTGTTATTGTTCTATATAATGCAAATGAAAGTGAATAGAGGCTAACTTTTATGTTACTTTTAAGTTACTTATGTTACCATTTTAATTTATTTTTAAGTTACGTAACATAAAAGTAAAGTAAAGCTTTGTTCACGCTTTCTTTTCAGTTACAAGTTCTTGCAGTCGGGTTTTTAGTTTAAAATATTTGGTTTGTTTTAATTTTTATACCCAACTGCGCAACACAAAGAAGAGTAACGTGTTTTTTATTTTATTTTACATAATTACAATGATTATAACAAGTAATCCGGGGAAAAATTATGATTTAATTTTATTTGTGAAGACAGCTTTTGTGTGGCTATCAGCCTTTAATTACTTATTCATCTTTGTTCAAAAATGTACCAAAGTATATAAGGTCCTAATTTATTAGTTGCAGATATTTTAACACATTATACTTTACATTAAAATAATTAACTTTAAATAGAAATTCAGAAATCTTTTCATATAACTTTTCTGATTTCATTTACCTAACAATAACATTTATTATAATTTCGTCTAAATAAATCATCATGTGCATTATCACATGTCACAATAACACTATCTGTCATATCAACAATTTGTTGTCGTAAATGTCGTAACGGTTCGGCGGGAAAACTGCAAATGTCTTTTAATTTATCTACGTGAAGTGGCCAGTTACAGTTAAGTGGTACGTAAAAGAGCTACTAGAATCTTTTCAATGAGTTTTCATTTAGTAATCACATTAACAGGGTGTTATTACGTAGCAAATTTGTTTTTCCTTTTTCTCCAAAAAAACATCGTAAAAGCTATAATGTTTCATGCTTTAATATACTCCAGAGACCGAGTACTATCAGCTGTAATAATATCTGCAACTAATAAATTAGGACCTTATATACCTATTTGATCTCTTAAATAAACACTTAGTACAAAAAGTGTTTGTATTGTAGACATTGTGAATATCCCTTTAGAATACTTTTATGTAACTTTTAAGTTACTCAGTAACATATATTTTTAGTTACTTTTATGTTACATAAGCCCAATTTTTCAGCCTTACCCGTCATAAGATACCAGAGTGGCGTGGCGTTGAAGAAATCCTAGGGCAAGCCGGAGCAGCTTTGGCATCGATTTTTTTTAAGAGCACTAGAATTAAGTGCTGAACTGCCTAATATTAGGCAAGCCGATGGGAATCGAGTTATATGGACGTCACGCCACTGTAAGATACAAACTTACTTTATTTCAAACCAACATAACACCACAATCTTAAGCAGGATAAGAAGGTTATAATGATGATGATGACGAAAATATTTATGAAGATTTTTTATGTTTAATAAATTGTAATGTGGCTTCGTTTTAGAGAACAGGCCAGATATGTTTTTGATTCTCAATTCTTTTGTAACCCAATTTCGATAGAAAATAGGTACGTGCTACACCGAAATGTTCTACTGAACACCACAGTTGTTTATAGATTGCAAATGAAATTTAAAGTAAAAACTAAGGAAAGTCCAGTCCAGAGCCCAAGTCTAATGTTGCATGTCTAAACTTCGCACCCAAACGTCATTTAACAACATCCATGGTAAGTACATTAGAACTATTTTGTGTGTTTAGGCATAAAAATTAATGTAAACCTTTCAGGCCTTTTTAATTTTTTTTAATGGCCCGTGCATTTTATTTTTTTAAAACTCTAAAAAAAGTTAGCAACGATGGTCCAGTTGTCCAACGTTTCCATATACGATTGGCTAAACGTCAGCAAACCAGTTGTTTGACAACCGCTGAAACCTCGAGTCCCAACCGTCAGGCGCGAAATGAGAATAAGTTTTGGCGGGACCATCACATAAATCAGAACACTGGTTCCACAGTGGTGTAGCTCAATTAAAATACACCTATCAGATGTACACCTTACAGTAGGCGTTGCTTTTTTACTCTTAAAAGATAAACGGACCTTTTTAAATGCCTTTGTCAACCGTTTATTTTCTTTTTAAATTGTCTCATTACGGGCTTCGTTCTATTGAGTTTGTTTATATGGGACACGGCACGTGTTACTGAAATTGTGAGTTGAATATGTGCTACTCGATGAATGATGAAAAAGTATACTAGAACTCGTAGTGAGTAGTAGTGAAAAAACGTGAGCAAGGTCTTAAGATTGCGTGCCTAAGTTATTTTTGTCCATATTTCGTCCGTTAATAGACTGATAAATAATCATCTAATAATATAAATAGTTACTACTTCTATAGAGTGTGGTTTTATCTACATATTTGTATTTCAGAACATACCTATAAATTAGTGATAATTATATTTCTGTATTTTGAAAGTATAAAACCAAGAGAAGAAATTTATAAAAGTAATTTAATTTTTAAAATTTTCGAACAAAAGTTTTATTGTTTGAGGAGTAGAATCTACGTTTTAATTATTTGCTCCTGTTACAGGCCACACCTGGTAAATCAAAGGAGATCATCATTGATTTACTATTGGTGCAATTTTATATATTTTACTATTATATTTCAATAAGGGTATTTCTTGAACGTACAGCACGAGTCACACTATAATTTCAAGGAGAAATTTCTTTGCTTTTTCGGCTTCTGAAAATATAGCTGATACTCGTATTTTCTGACAAAATATTACCTACATCTAAATACGGTATCGTTGCGAGTTGCGACCCAACATAGTTTCCAAAATGTTTAGGGTTCCGTACCAAAATGATAAACAAGGAACCCTTATGGTACGACTCTGTCTGTCCATCTGTCTGTCCGTCTGTCACAGCCAGATATCTCAGAAACTACTGCTGCTATCGATTTGAAATAGTATTAAAAGTAGCTAATCCGAGCCTATTGGATGTAAAAAAAACCTTGTAACTTTTTTTAAAGGGGTCCTATAGTAGTAGGGCTATTATATCGAAAGGGGTATAAAATGAAAGGGCTTGATTTTTAGATTAAAACACCGTTTTTGTTTTTTTTTTTAAATAAGTACTTTTTGATTTAAGACGAAAAACGTTAGATAGATACCATTCCCCTCCTATTATATTCGAAGTTACTACTACTGAATAGAAAAATCTGTAATAATTACCAATTATTAATGTCATCCTAAATATTACAGGAAAAGTATAACAGTTTTACTAACTTGCACCATTTTTGAGCAATTTGCAAAAATCGTAACACATACTTATTTGCTCTTACTAAACTAATCGCCATACAGTTTTTCTTGAACTATTCATGTATCTACTTATTAGTTTGTACGGAACCCTCGGTGCGCGAGTCCGACTCGCATTTGACCAGTATTTTTTCTAACAAAACGGTTCAAGTCCAATTTCAAATTCACAGCTATACAATAATAGCAATTAAATCCCGATTCGGTTTCGGTAATCGTCGGCAATTAACCGATTCGTTTATCGATTCAGGGCGATACAGTTACGGCCGCTCGTGCGCCCAATCGATTACAATCGGAACTGAACGAATTTAACGATTCGTAATCGGTAATGATGTGAGACCGATGGTTCGAGTTTGGGGTTAATATTTTAGATGCAACGGGGAATGCAAATAAAGTTAATGATTGATTTAAAAAACAAAAGTACTTAACGCTGAAAAGGGCTACGAGACGTCTTGGGAGGTAAAAATGAATATACGGGATTCAATCCGTTTAAGTTGTTTTATTACAAAAACTACTTAACCCTATAATATTATAGGTGACTGAATTTTGGTTTTACTTATTCATGTTTCAGTTGATGTCAGGGCTGATCAGAGGACGTTAAGAATACCGTTTTTTGCCCTACTATGTAACAATACCAGTAATTTTATCCAAACATTATGAAATGTTACTTTTTACCAAAAGCACTGTTTGAATCGAGTATGATGAAAATCGCTAGAGCTATAAGTTTCTGCTTTTAAGTAGCAAGTAGCACTTAGTGAATGTATTTTTTTCCTAATGGTTAATTATCATTTCCCAGTGGGTTTCTCATTTCTTCGAGACATCAATTTCTTTGAGATATGAAGTTTTTTTCTTATCACTGGATGTAAAGTATAAGCAAAACAACTTACAAGCAGACTTCTTAAACTGTTACCGTAAGGACGGATTACTTTAGGCCTAGGGGGTAACAATGTTCATGTAAAAACGAAGAGTTTTTACTAATAGGCTTGTGTCCTAAATTTTGTAACTGATGTAAATGGATTCTACAGTTTATGAGGAGCAAATATATACCTATAACTACTACAATTGGATTACTATAACAGCCACAAATTGCAATCAAAAGTAGTCGACCGCACCGAGCGTTGAAAACGGCTCATCCAAAATGGCGGCACCCTGTGACGTCATCTCTTGTCCTCACTGTACTAAGTCTGTATGAAAAAAATAGCATTTTGCCATTTTGAGCACGAAAAAGTGCGTTTAAGCACATAGTTGTTATACATTTATTTTTTCAGTGTTATTTAAGCATTCCGAAATTGACTTTAATTTTTTTGTAAGACGATAAAAAAATATCGATTTTTTTAAAAACTTTGTGGTCTCATAACTTTATATTTTTTATATATTTTTTATTTATTTCTTCTATGTTATGATAATTTAGTATTTTCCAATCCATGTGACTATATTATGTTGTAAAATTCAACATTAGGCAACATCCCCATTATACCATTTACCCGTATTCAATTGGAACTATTATAAAAAATGGTATATAAATACCAGAGATACTCATTTATTAGACAAAGTTACGATGTACAGCTCATCAAGTATAAACCGCGCATAAATAATGTACAGTCGAGTGCAAGATTTAAACACAGCCGCGGAGGCGATTTACGATTTGCTCGCAAGCAATCAATGAGCGTGATATTTTGACGTTTCATTAAACGGTCGACATCTTCATATCTCGCCGGGGGTTATTTATGTAGCCGAGTGTACCCTCGGGCTGCTTTTGTACTGAGGTTTGTATGTCTTTATTGTTTGTTCGTGTAGCTACTTATAGTGACGCTGTTGTAGCCTTAATGTTGTTCGTGGTACCTATATAACAAGTAACGACAGGGTTTGGTATTTTATTTTATTACGATGCAATATTTTACTGTTAAAAATATTATCATTTGTATTTTTAGTTTTTGCTTCTAAAAACATGCGAAATAGCCACACTGAGTCACTTAACAGTTGTCTGTTTTAGGTACACATTTACGTATAGTTTTTATTTTATGTGTTCCTTGGAAAAGCACCAAGTATAACCCGATACTGATCTTATATCACAAAACACAATTTACGAATGACGTGTAGAGATCCGCATTACTCATCAAAGTCATATAAGTAAAAGAACGTCATTAATACACCTCCGTTAAAAAAAACTAGAATAGCTTCGTAAATAAATCCAATCAATCTTGCAAACATGGTAACAAATCAAACCTCGAACTATATCTAGGGGCGAAATGCAAATACGGCTAACGATGAAATAGCGATTACGGGCTTTTTCCTTCGACGTTTACTCGTAATCGAGGTATTTATGATACACAATTATTGTGTTTTTAGACTTACTACTGTCTGGCAGGCGGGGCGCTAATGTATTAATAACTTCTAGTCAAATGTTTACCAAATACAAACCGAACTTTGTCATTACTTATACATGATACGACATTTTATATTTAAATCAAAAGATATTCAATGTTTTAATAATGCGTAATTGGTGGGCTAGCTACATTTTAACTCAATCAGAAAGTATTACTCAAATACATACTTGCGGAAAAATTGCATGTAGGTGGGCCCCAAGCACTCTTTTACGGGTTTAACTTGATTAATCTCGTATTTTAAGTACCTAGCTAGAATAATCCGACAGCGTTTTGGCATTGGTCTTAATAAATATTTCGTTATTTAGTCATTATTTGATAAAAGCAAGAATGTGACGTAATAAACATGGAAAATAAGGTAATTTTTATTGATGCAGATACTAAAAGAATAACGCAGAAATCTCATCAAATTATCGATACCCTTAGACTCAAAGGACGTAAACGCCGTAGGTTCTAATGGAGTTTACGCCATTTGAGTCTAAAGGTATCGATATACGTTGAAAAAACTACAGTAGAACTGTAGAACCCGTTTAATACGATTTCCCGCATAATACACCATTTTACGCCGGTCCCTGCAACTTAAGACCTGTATTCATAATTTTTTTCATAGAAGTAGGAGCCTCCCACCATATTGCAGGATTTTTCTGGATATTTATCCATAGACGACAATGTTGCATCTTACGGAGTACCTTTTAGTCGAAGACAATTATACAGGTAAAATGATGTTAAGTACCCTAATGTAGATTTTTAATCTTTGTTGTGTCTTCCATTCTAAATAAACAAATTAATACTAGTTTATTTTCCACGTTTAAAACTATTTCCCGTTTAAGACGCTTTGCTAGGTCCCATCAGAATCGTCTTAAGCGGGTTCTACTGTATTAGATTACTGTATCTTATTAAAAATACGAGTATAGCATCTCGGAACGTGTAACATCTAGTGAAAATAAGCGCCGCACAACATTACAGACAAAATATTACTGTGTATTTATTAAATAAAAAGCATCTTTCTGATACTTAAACTAGAGCAGAACAAACAGAATGGCACATAATGACAGTTTATAATGTGCAATTATCGCATCCGTGCATCGTAGTGGCGATTACGTGAAATTGTAATCGTAGTCGGCTACCCTTCCGGTTGCGACCGGCCGCTGTCGATGACACGCGGAATTAAAAATCGAAATAGCGGGGTTCCGTGTAGGAATGCATAGTTTCGATAATGTGCACACTGGCTTTTGTTGCCGTCCTGTTTTTATAGATTCCACCAAAATGAAGATTGGGGTTTCAGGAAAATATGTAAGTGATAAAACAACATGCAATGAAGAAAGAAATACAAGAAAGAAAGGTTTGAAACCAAAAGCGGCGCTTTTATTTGCTTCTATTTTGCAAACATTTGTATATACGTCGATGTAATTGTTGTTTTCACTACAAAAACGGTGTGCATAGTAAGTTAGGCTGACACATAAGATATTATGATCTTTGTCTTGACTAGACTAATTCTATTCAATCCTAACGACAAAGTATTTTTGTCCGTTTTAATTTTCCCGTTTTTACTTATTCACTTTTGCACCTGTTCTATATCTATAAGTCATATTTGCACGAGCATCGAATTATTAATCGCGTTTCGACTACTTGTCTTCACAAGCCCAGATCTTCCTGAATTCTACCATTTGATAATCAACCCTATAGTGCATGAAAGAGGGTTCTCATTTCAAGTTAAAGGACAGTTGAGATATGAGGTTTAGAGGGTAAGCTGATTTGCAGATAATACGACTTACTGGTAATTAAAATAACGGAATGTTGAAATTGGAAAAAGGTGTATGTTATCGTTGTTTGATACGTGTTAAAAGGGCAAAAGTAAGAAGCATTCGTTATGTCCATGTTTCATTGAGTGCTACAGATATTTATAAAAGGAGCCGATTTTTTACTGCGTTTTTGAATCGGGTTACTGAACAAACACCGTTTTTGTAAGACTAAACTTGATTATATCCATCCATATTGTTTAAAGTATAATGTTACTATACAAATAGCAACCCTAAGTCTTGCACAATTCGATTTATTATTAATCTGTGTCATCACAATTATTATATTCCCCAAAAATTGTATTAGGTCAATTTGGATAAATACAAAGATATTAGTAGATGAGCTAAGTTTCAAAAATAGACAAATCAACACTTGATAATTCATTTCATTACTGTTTCAAAATAATGAAACAAAAATAAGCAAAATAAATAGCACGGCAAGTCAAACGTTATAGAAATTATCTACGTATCTATCTTATCTAACTGTTGTTTCTTTTGTCGCCATTATAAACACAGCTAAAATAAATAAAATAAAATAATTTATTTCTGTAAGTAGGCCCTCAAGGGCTCTTTTACATGTCTCATCTCTAATTCTTTTCTTTTGGCGCTTCGGGTAATTGACCTTCTGGTGAGAAGAAGCGCCGGAAGAAACTCACCAGTTTCTCTTTTCCACCAACGAGTATTACAACAATATAAGATTTCATTAAAACATTACATTAAACTTAAAACTACATTTATAGAGATGTAAAGGGTCTCTCTATGCGTCCAACAAGACAAATAAAATTAAAGAAAATAAATTGATAGTAAAATTAATGGAGATGTAAAGAGTCTCCGTTGTCAAAATATTATGTTTTGGAGGTGTAAAGGATCTCCAAACGTCAAAATACAAACTGAGAATATTTACTTAATATCTTATATATAACTTAAAACTAAATTAAAATTAAAAACAATTTTTCTTAGAGATGTAAATTGTCTCCAAGTGTCAAAACAATTGGTAAGTACAAAAACAGAAAAAAACACAATTAATTAAACATTGTTTTAAAATATATGTCGCAGTTAATCCCACGGTGTTTCATCATTCATGTAGTATCATTCTTGTGTGCTGTAATAAGCTTTAGACATGAGTTTGCGCTTTACACAATTCTTAAATTTGTTAATAGATAATTCAGTTATGTTTTGTGGCAGTTTATTATAAAACCTTACACAATTACCCATGAATGATGTTTTTATTTTATGGAGCCGAGTGGTGGGCACTGCGAGCTTATGTTTATTTCTAGTATTAATATTATGTATGTCACAGTTCTTCTTAAAATTCATGATATTCTTATGTACATACATAATATTCTCATAGATGTATTGACAATGCAATGTCATTACATTAATGTCCTTAAACTTATCTCTAAGTGAGTCTCGATAGTTCATCTTATATATCGCTCGAATAGCCCTCTTCTGCAGAACAAATATAGTATTAAGCTCTGAAGCACTAGCACTGCCCCACAGTAGAATACCATACGACATAATACTGTGGAAGTAACTAAAATATACTAATCGAGCTGTTTTGATGTCTGTTAATTGTCGGATCTTGTTGACTGCAAAAGCTGCAGAACTAAGTCTATTCGAGAGATTAGCAATATGGGGACCCCACTGGAGTTTATGATCCAATGTTATACCTAGAAAAACTGTACTATCAACTAGTTCCAATTCCTCATCCTTAACAGTGACACTTGCTTGCTCGCGATTTACGTTACGCGTGATAAAGTTAATACATTTAGTCTTTCTTTCATTTAAGAGTAAATTGTTAACATTGAACCAATTTACTACTTTAGAGATAGCATTGTTTACATCGTTGTAAGGTTGCTGCTGTCGCTTAACTTTGAAGATAAGTGAGGTGTCGTCTGCAAACAATACTATATCATGGTGGGTCTTTACGAGGTATGGCAAGTCATTTATGTAAATAAGGAACAGGAATGGTCCCAATATTGAACCCTGTGGTACACCCATCGAGACCAGTGACCCCGGTGAGTGCTGTCTATTCACGTCAACCCTTTGTATTCTACCTTGTAAGTACGACTTAAATAAATTCAGTGCAGATTCTCTAACTCCATTTTAGTGCAGCTTCCCGATCAATGTTTCATGACAAACGCAATCAAATGCCTTGGATAAATCACAGAAGATACCTAAAGCATCACATGACTCCTCCCAGGCATCGAAAATATGTTTAATTAGCTCAACACCAGCGTCGGTTGTTGAGCGACCCCGAGTAAAACCAAATTGCTTATTATGCATTAAGTTATTTGTATTAAAATGTTTCATTAATTGGGACAAAACTAATTTCTCGAAAATTTTACTGAAAGTTGGTAGCACAGATATTGGTCTAAAGTTAGTGGGGTCAGTAGTGCTACCTGATTTAAATAAAGGTGTTATTTTACTATATTTCATTAGATCAGAAAACTCACCGCAATCAACACAGTTATTAAACACGACTACCAAGTCAGGCGCTATGATTTCTATTAGGGATTTAACGGCATGGACAGAAACTCCCCAAAGGTCACTAGTTTTTTTGACATTAATTGATTTAAACGCCTTTACTACATCTGAGGTACTAACATGTTCAAAATGAAAGTCTTTACTACATTCTGGGGCGTTATCTTTTAACAGTGTAACGGCAGCCGAAGGTGATGAATTTAAATGCTTAGTTGTGGATACTGGTATCTCGGTAAAAAACTTTTCAAATTCTGTTGCTACTTCTATATTGGAATCTACAATTTTGCCATCAATTTTTAGTTTAAGATCGTTTACTGTGTGCTTCGATCGACCAGTCTCCACAATAATTACTTTCCAGGTTGTTTTAATAATATCAGAACTATTTCTAATTTTCTGGCTTAAGTACTTACGCTTAGCTATATGACAATCAATCTTAAATTTCTTCGAACATTGTTTCACATGCTCTTTAAATTCATCACTCGTATTGAACCGCCGTTCCTCATACAAGGCATACAATTCCTGTCTACGTTTATGTAAGTCCACAGTAGCCCACTCACTAAAAACTGGTGCACCACTAACCACGACCGATTTAGAAGTAAATATTGCGTTATAATATTCCATAAAGGTGTGAAAGAATGAATTGTACATGTCGCTAGGAGTCGTGTCGGAAGATAAAAAGGGTAGCGCCGGAACCAGACTATGTTTCATTCGTTCCACACGGTCCGTAGTTACTGGTACAAAAGTAATTTGTTTTCTCAAGATATTATTCCTTAATGACTCAAATACAATTAATTGATCTAAATGATCTGATTCTAACTTGCTGATTACACTTTTGGTATTAGGAAGAATATCAGTGAAAATGTTATCAATACAGGTGGCGCTAGTAGCAGTCACTCTTGTTGGCTCCATAAATATGTGTTTGAGATTACAAGATTTGAAAAGATTCAACAATCTGACACTTAATGTTGAATTTTCCAAAATACTTACATTGAAGTCGCCGCATATAAGTAATTTCTTACTAGAAGTAGCAATTATTTTATGAAGCACAGATTCCATTACGTTTTCAAAAAGTTCAAAATCACTTAATGGCGGCCTATAGACACAAACAACAATAAATTGATCTAATTCTACGGCACTTAGTTCTATGGTCCGTTCAACAGACAAGGATACAATATCCTTGCGTTCCTTAAATTTTAATTGTCTTTTTAATATGATTAATGACCCACCATGTATGGAACTTAGTCTGGTGAACGAACTACCCACCTGGTGAATCTTAAATTGAGGCATTAGTTCATTATTTTCTAACCAATGTTCGGTTATACATAGAATATCTATATTGTGATCGTTCAAAAAAAGTTCAATTTGCAAGTCTCCCTCTAATGCACTGAATGTTTTGATGAACCAGGTGGATATGATTTTTTTGTTTGCAGCATTTCTCATTAGATTTATTTAGAACTAAATTGCCAGAGACAGAGTACTCCTTTGTCTTAAGATTTAATTTAAATGGTTGGTTATAATTGGAAGCTCATTTATTTCTAGATATTATAACTATGTCAGCAACTTCACGCAAATGTATTCACACACAGACATTACATACAAATTAGTAAAGGCTATACGAGCAGGAATGTCCAGGAAATTTTTCATAATAATAAAAAAAACAACGACCCTGTGACAAAATTTTAATTTCTTCATCAATAAGGGAAACGCATCTGTCAAATTGAAACACACAAATTTCGACCCTGCTCATTGAAAATAGAGTTCATTTTGAAATTTTCCTCATAGTGGGTAACAATGCTAAACAGTCGATGTACAAACAATTATGATTCTGAAAGTGATAATTAATGAGTAATCGTATACTTTTTATTTTTATTTGTCAAGGGTTCGTTATTGATGCGGACGCTATTTAAATGTCAGCTTTGCTTAGCTTAGAGTATTAAGGTTTAAGTTTAAGGTACATTTCAGCCTTATAAAAATATGTAAAACATGATTGCACCTATATCAGTTTTGTTTTATATTTGGTCTATAAATATTAATATTATATAAAATAGTACTTTAATTGAAATATAAGGAACAAATGCAGAGCTTATATAACCACGGTACTGTTTCACATTTTTTTTTCTAGATATAAAAAAAATACACTTCTGACCTTATCTACTACATTACTTTCAAAATAACATTGTACTAAAATAAAAATGTTTAACATTTCATAATCTCCACCAAATACTGGGGATCAAAGTGACTTATTATATATAAACATAAACTGGACCACATTTTGCGAAAATATAACATGATTAGCCTATTGCATAGAAATATATCGAGGTAGACGAGAAAGTGTATGTACCTCGCGTGCTAAAAAGAAGTGGCGGCGACCTACTTTGAATGTCGTTTCCGTCAATATTATTAGCAGATTTCAAGATCTGATAATAATGGTAAATTGTTCAAAACCAACAAATGAAATGGAAAATTTATGTTTTCCATCACTAAATAGCACTTTTGGCGTCAAACGCCAAGCGAAAAAAATTTTTTTTTTGATCTGACTAACTCACAACCCCTACTGGGCGTAGCGATAGTCGGACCGGGTGGTTTGCCGTGGCGTTCCCTGGGGTCGAACCAGGTCGCTAGCCAGACCACCCTTGGGTGTAAGCGAAAAACGTTACACGCTTCTTTGCCATACAAATCGACGAACTATTTCCTTCTATCTCGATATATTTGTGCCTATTGTGCATAGAAAAAAAAACATAAAAATACAGTCTATGACAGAGAACCCGAGCCGTCTTATCTGAGAGGTCTTGAAAGAAACCCTTACTTATGGACCCCTAAAACATTTGCAAAAATATAACATAGTTATAAAATACGTCTGTCATACCGATGTCCATCGCATAAAATTAGAATGGAATGTCAATTACCCACAACTTTGTCAGAAAACATGTCGTTAGTATGAAACGAATGTGCCGTGAGATTCTTTTTGTCACCTCCCGTATATTTATTAAGCCTGTATATGGTGCGGGCGAGGAAGAAAATGTCTACTCGTAAAATATGACGACTATATTATCCGTTAACCCGATGTATCGAGTCCTAAGTTGCTGTATATAGTACAGGTATAATAAATAAACAGGTATAGCAAGTAACGAATTTGTAAAAATATTACTAAAGGAAATAAATAGCATAGCAAGTACGTTCATAGTAAGATGAATAACAAAGATGCATGAGAAGAAGAAGCAAATAATCGACAGTTAAGAATAAAGAGTCGTTTTGTTTCTTTGAATAGTACAGAGTCATCGGCGCAGCACACTAAATAAGCGCAATTTTCTCAATTACTAAGTGATTAGTAGATACTTTTAGATTCAGTATAATCTCATACAATGAGAGGGTTCCTTGATGTGACACCTCTTTTAAAACGTTCATTTACTTTTGATTTCAATTTTAAGCCCAGTAGTAGAACAGAGCGAAAACCTAATAATGATAAAATATTAAAAGTAAAAAGATCGTTTTACACAATATAAAACTTTTATTTTCATATTAAAATATATGTGTGGTCAAGTGTAAATGTATGGGTGCAGACAAATGCTTAAAAACATGCCCGAACACACCTACTGCAGTGGCAATAAAAAGTTCGTACCCTATTTCTAAAACGATTTATTCGATACATGTTTTTGCACTTGACTGTACTTCAGAAATCGCACATTAATATCTAGCATATAAATTTAATATAATATATATTTTGTTATGGGACCAAATATTGCAAACAAACAAAGCTAATGAACCAAATGTAGTTTTAAGTTTTGTTCATACCTATGTGATTTGATCAAACTAGTTGATCCCTGAAAAATTGTTTACATACATGTTTGAACATGAAAAGTAATCCATGACATCGTCTTCCCTCCGTATTAATCGGTCTGACCTGCATAAACATCAAATGTAAACTATTATAGTAACTAGTAACCATAGTTAATTTACACAACCGTTCCACTTTAGGCAACCATTACTTTACAGTATTTCGTGGATAATATTGTTGACTGTACATTAAGTAACACTAACTGTAACATAGATAGTAATATATATTGTATAAGTTGTTTGTTATCCCTAAAATAAATAAAATAAAATAAAATAAAAATAAATTACGGGTAGAGTTATGAGTTAATTGATTTACATTCTTGTAACAAATGTTGTTTTATCTATGTGTATAGGTAAACTATTGTTGTGGTGAATGACTAACGAATGGAGATATTCAAAATGGCGAATTTCAATGTTATAGATAATCGTCATAATAAATGCACAGTTGAAATCACGTCACTTCACCGTAGGGTCAAACTGTACCACACTACGACATTCCACCTAATCAATAACCCACAAACTCAAAAAACACACTTAAAATAATTAACCCCATAATCTCTCATCAGCCCGCGTTAAAACACCCAGCAATCTGAATAAATCTCCGCTTCCACATTTCTCTCGCATTATTAAACGAGAAAACGAGCAAAAAGGAACACGAGAACAAAAAGGAACACGACGAGAACTCACGAACTCGACCGATATTGGTGACAAAATGTTTTTACGCCTCAACCGCGACATTGTTCTTTTGTTTCTTGTTGTTTTGTTCTCGTTTCGTTTTAGGGTTTTTTAATTAAGTTTTAATTTTTATCTCGGGGCTCCCGTTTGATCGTGTGGGTTTTAAGAACGACGGGAAGCTCTAAGTTTTAATTGTAACAATGTGATTTATTTCTGTAAGATGGCTGTGTCTGCGGTTGCTACGATGTATGATAATCGTGTGAAATTAATTCTTTAAGAAGAGTAAATTTGGACCTACATTAAATTTCAACATATATGGAACTAATAAGCTTCTCGTTGGAGTTAAAATTCTGGGGTTTCCATTAATAATTATTTCTCTCTGTCACTTAGTAATTATTATCCTCATAAGAATAGTATCGGTTTGATATGTTTTCTTCCTCTAAGTTCTCTCCGTCGAATGCATCATCTTCTGTCCAAGATCGTTTTTTGTATATCTCTTCTTCTTCTTCTAGGCAGACCTTTTGTTTCAGATCTTGGGATGTTCAGATTCATGTCATAATAATTTTAATACAATACAACACAATCATACTTTATTGCACACCAGAAGAAAAAAATAAATGCAAACATATATAAAAATAGTTTATAATCCAGGATACAGACTTATTTGTATACGACCAATATTCAATGACACGAACTCTGAGAAGGTCGCGTATATAATATACCTTTTCGTTCTGAATTTTATCGAGTCGCGTTGATTAAACGCGTTATTATAGGTATAGAGTTATGGACCGGCATCAGTTGTATCGACACATATATGGAAAAGTATGTAAGGAACTATTTATAAGTCAAAACCCAGTACTTAGAATATGATAATAAATATGATAACGCTTATAATTTGTATCTTTCCAATAAGAATACATTTTAAATTGACTTATCAAATTTCGAAGACTTAGTTGTTTTGGTTGGTACCTATGTATCGATACGATTGAAAAAATGGTTCGATAATTTCTGAAAAATATTTTTCTCTGACGTCAACCATTATTGAGCGGTATGTTTAATGCTAGGTATATACCCGAAGCTTCACTTGTCTTTCAAACTATCCCATTTGAGGTTGTAGTCGTGAACTTATCCATAATGCCGTGTCCGTGCAACGCCGGGGTCGTTTTACCGTGGCTATCAGTGACAATGTGCAGGCTACCTGTTAAATATGGACTCTTAAGTGACCAAGAGATACAAACTTTTAGAACTGACTAGATATACTTACAAGGTGCTCGCGAGGAAACCGCATAATTTTGCCAGCGTAATCCTGATCATGTTTAGAAAAGAAAATGTCGCATAAAGTAAGGTGAACACAGATTAGTTTTCGAGTTTTTAATTATTTTAGATTTGTAACATCTCCAGTGTTAATCAACTTTATAATTGCGATGTTGCGAGACCGACACACTACGGAAATTGTTGTTTAATGTGTAATGTCAAGTGTCCAATTTTTCACTTTGACATTTGGCGTTAATCAATAAAGTTCCACATTAATGGATGTGAAAATATCACTCATTTAATACAATCATGCCAGCTCATCCTAAGGCATTGTGTTACTGGTGAACCAATAATAATTTATTAAATTTGTATGAAAAGTTAAAAATCATATTTCGACTTGTGTTCATGTAATGTTATTTAATCATTACGACCTTAGCTATATGCTGGTAAATTTATGCGGGTTCCTCGCGAACATCCTGTATAATAAGAAAATCTATACAGATTCCGGAAGACTGAAAATATTGTCCATGCTTGTGTAGATTATAGCTATTATTAATTATTGAATAAATGGACAAAGGTGGATATATAGTGGAAAGTGACGGAACATATATTTTAACAAACCTTATGTAGATACCTATAATAAGAACATAGTTTCTTACTATGGGACGTAGGTACGAGTATATAAACTACTTACCCTTACAGATACACACAAATTTGATTGATGATGATGAAGATTGGACATTTGCAATCTTAATATTACAAATGCGTTGCCAACCCTGAGGACTAAGAAGTAATGCCTTTATGCTAGAAATTTCACTGGCTGTCTTACCCCCACACCGGAACACAACAGTGCGAACACTGCGCTTTGGAGGCAGGTTAGTGGGTAATGGGTGGGTAAGATTGTGGTAGCGATCCGAGCAGATCCTGCACATGGTCCTACCACCAGCAAAATCATTAATTTATTTGCTTCCTAGATATTTATTTGCGTCCTTTTCTGTCGTGGTTAGGTCTGCAGCGGAATGTCTCACTCATCCCGGCGGGTCATAAATCGGAGCTCATTTGAATGTCGATTGTGATCGACGACGGCGCGCGCGCCGCTTTATAACTCACGGCCCAAACGACCTGTTTATACGGCATACTTACATGGGTGTTAGGATTGTTTTGTGTGTTTTAAATTAACAAAAAGCATATCATATAAGTGCTGTAGTCGCAGTATTACCCATGTTGACGAAAGAAACGCTACCTACTCTATTCTAACAATGTCAATAAATGGTTGCGAAATATAAGGAGAGAATATTACGCAATACAAAACTTTGTATCTACTCATACCAATAGTAAGTAAATCTCTCATCTATGAGAGGGCTTATACAGACTCATGATGATTTTGATGATGTATGTCTCTTGTTAATTTCACCGCAAGTCAGCGTACAATACCATTAGGTACGTTAACTAGATAGTTCTCTTTATATTACGCAGACTTATAATGATCACAATTAACGATCATGCCTTAGAAATAACATTTTTGTCAACTTGAATATTTGGGATACCATAGTTAGTTAGGGCTAAGCAAATCAGTATTATCTTTAAGAAAATTCTTTTTTTTTTTCAAAAATCAATAGCTTCGGTATGCCAAGCATTGTTAATTGAACGATAATCTAAAACGGTACAAAAGAAACCACTTAATTGGCTATGAATCCTAACTTTGCGTTTATTTAGTTTCAATCTAGATAAGATTTATTCATTTTGGAAAATAGGCACAAACACAATTACGGGAAATAGACTTCATGTCCAACTAAACCTGTCCAGATGCCACCGTAAAGTATCGAACACAGAATTAAATTGAATCCTAAATAAAACATGTCTCCGATAAGCGGGTGAGAACCGAGTGTCCCAATTAAAGCGGTTTTTAATGTGTTCCCAATCATTTAAATGTGTTTCAAATAATTTAAATTTGTAATCGCACGGGAGCCGGGGAGATTAACATGTATGTTCCTTTACACGTAGGTTTAAGAATGTGAGGACAGGATCTCATATGTAGATTTGGGTTCAGTAAACCTATTTGTAGGTATTACCAGATGTTAAGGAAACAACTTCCAAACCTCAGGCAATTTCTGTCAAGCTATCGTACACAAAAACTGACGTTGCGAGACTTGCGAGTCGCTTCATTAAAAGCTGTTTTTGGAAAAAAGCTTGAGATTAGAAAGTGTTTTTTTTTTCAATAATATTAGACAAGATGGATTTATTCTACTAAGGCTACATTGTTTTAAAATGTTTAAAAACCATTGTTATTACATACATGTGTGAAAATATTTTATGATATAGAGCTGGTCAGATGATGGAGACGGAAGGTGACCATAGGATCACCTAAAATACATAAGATATAGTGATCAGACAAGGTGGGAACCTTGTTTCGGCTCATTTGGTCGGTTTTGACATGCAGTTTGTGATTATGCAAAAAAGGTACAGGTGGCAATAAAAGCTTTATTTATCTCAAAAATATTATTCTTAACAGAAACGTAATGTCTCTGACTCTCGCTACATTCATTTCGTTACATGAGTCGATCTAATACTGATTTAATATATACATTGAAGTAGATATGCCCTAGTAGCTTTTGCTTTTAAAATAGCGACAGAGCGGTTCTAGAACGGTTTAAGAGCCAATAGCGACGTATGATATTTCTACAATCAATAATTTATAGGTACTTACTTTTAGCATAGAACGCTAGCTTAGTTTTTCCACTACTAAAAACTAGAGATGTATCGACTAGTCCGTAAAACCGACTATTCGACTTCATTTATAGTTGCCGTATCAGTCCACAGTTTATGTGGTACAGGACAGAGCCTAACTTTGTTTTTTAAATCGCCTTCAACAACGTCGGTATTATGTACTTGAATTGTGCTTGTTTAACGTATTTTCTCCAGTTTTCGCGATAATCACTCATTGAAATAAAACAAATTAAACGGACTAAATCGCGTATATTTACGTTTTTACGTCCTCGCGTGTCTGTACATATTAATATATTATAGGTGTGAGAGTTAATCCCCTTAAGTAAGTTGTTTTAATACAATTTTTTTACCGAATATTCGCCGAATAGACCTAGCCTATCGCCTATGTTTAAATTAAATGTTCTTTCTTTGTAATGTATGTGTGTTGGTTAACACATTTACTTTTATTTATTTCATTCATAGTATCATACCTAGTCACTTTACTCAACACAAATGATATGGAAAATCATAGTAAACGCATACTATATCGTATCGATCACAAACCCTCACAACTGTGTGTCTGCGTCTAATTACCGTCGATCCCAGCGCCACAACCGTATCATTCGCTTTAAAAATAATACTGATTTCTCTGCGCGCGCACTTTCCAGTATAATTACGCGTAGATATGGCTCGGTGCAGAAAAAATATGAAAGTTGTATAAAAAAACAATTTCACGGTTGATTTACATGAAGCTGTATGCATGGTGTCGGTGAGAGGCGAGGACGGCGGTTGATGATCGTTTGGTAGAAGGGAATATTATCGTTGGCGCAATTTAGGTAATATATGGTATTAGATACATTTAATTTTCAGATTATCAGTATCAGTATTACTATGATAGGTCAAGCATCGATTTCATCCAGCCGACTGCGACAATCTTTCACATCATCAGTCCACCAAGTGCCCACAGACGCTGCGTCTCCTAGGTTAATATTAGGGCATGCAGTACCGGGAAATTTTAGTATGGCAGTATATACTGGGAATTCCCGGTTCTCTCCTACTAAAATTTCCCGGTACTGCAAATCCTAGTAATAGTCATAACTCTCAACAATTTAGTTCCGGGAACTAAATTGTTGACAGTTATGAATATTACGAGTATAAATTCTCTTTACTCTCTATATTTATAGTTTTCCATAGTGTTTGTAGTGGGTACTGGGTAGATACCAGTGGCGTGACGTAAACGATATCCTTGGGCAAGCCGGTGCAGATTTGTCGTCCATTTTCCTTAAGAGCTGTAGAATAAGGTGTTCAAATGCTTGATATTAGGGAAGCCGGTAGGAATCCAGTTCTTTGGACTGGTAGATACCATAAAACCTATTGATATAATATATAATTTAAGAAAATTGATATCTTATATTTTATATTACATAATCATTCTATATAGGCAATACAAGTTTGTGATCATTCTCATTGGTTATGATTATGAAGAATTCAGGCTTGAACTTTTGAAACATACGGGGGGTATAAAAGTGCTGTGAATCGCTTCCAACAAAAATGTGACAGACGAAAATAAATACGGAAAATGTAGTTACTTACAAGCTTTGTTCAAAACGTACAGTCAGCTGCAGAGAACCCCCGCCATCCATGGTTTATAGCAAGGTGAGGATGAATATTCGAGCGTTTTAGGCTGCGTTTCCACCAGAGCTGTGCGAGGTAGCGGAGCGGTGTGCGGGGAAAAAATCCACCAATCAACGTGCCTAGCCTCGCTCAGCGCGGCCCGGCATTGGTGGATTTTTTCCTCGCACACCGCTCCGCTACCTCGCACAGCTCTGGTGGAAACGCAACCTTAACCGCGCAGTACAACGTCATTATTATTTCGCAATAACTAGACTCAAACTCGGGACTGCCTTTCGGTTTCATAAAAAAAATTACCTTGACCATTACCTACTCGTATTTCAACAATTTTGCCGAAATGATAAACACAAAAAAAATCGTTGTCAAACGCCGAATATTCATCCTGACAGTCATCTAATGTTATGAACATGTCGCAGCCAACTGGTTTAATTAGCCATTTGATTAACTGCCTACCATTTTCACTAAATTATGACCCGCTAGCACCAGCAGGTCGACGAAGCTCCGCTGCGCGGGGCTTCTATTTCTGCTCTGAGGGACAAAAGCTGACTAACAAACCTTTCTCATCTACCCAGTTTATCAGCAACCACAGCTATCACAAATCTTACCTGAATCGCTTCGGCATCACCCCTGACGATCTCTGCCCCTGCGATCCTCCCTCCAACATCCCGCAGATCTTTGAACACTTAATATACCACTGGCCCCGATTTACAGCCAAACGAATGGACCTGGAAATAATCTCTCAAAACCTTAACCTAAATATCCATAGCCTAAAAGATATCCTCTCCAAAGAATCCTCGAGCCTCATCTTCCCCTCACTAATAAAACACATAGTCAAAAACCTCAAAGCATTTAACAATAAATAGTCCAATTAGCACAGCACAAACCCTTCCCCTCTTCCGCGGGATGATCGCCTGATCGATGGACATCATCCCTCGGACGACAAGAGACACTCAACAACATCCACACTACACGACCACAGCAACACACACCCAATACACACATACATCAAAACACACCCGAGAGGCAACGTGTAAATAAGAAGTGTGCTTAATGAAAAGTCTAGGCAGCTAACCAAATAGCTAATTAAGCTAGTAGGCGGCGACATACATATGTAACTCCTCCGACCAGGAAATAACCAACAGAGTTACAGTTACACATAAAGTTACCTCAACATGCAGGTTTCCTTAGGGTATTTTTCTTCATCATACTAGTTCCAAAGTATAAGAAAAGAAAAGTAGTTACACTTCGGCCTCTTAGGAGCGCGCGAAACCTATGCCTATATTCAAGGTCGAGGCTCAGGGCTGCCCTCCGGCCGTCGGGCTTTTTCGGATCCGAATACCACTGCATTATACACTTTTACGATACTTCGCGAGGTGCGATCTCAACTAGAGCATTGCTACGCATTCCTAAAAGTTTGCTTGTAGTGTGTTCGTACACAGCGCGCACACATGCAAGCGGCGGATTGTACCTTCGGAAGAAATATTACCTACTGCTATTATACTCTTACTGTGCTAGTTCCACATCCAGTATTCGTTTTATGGAATTAATATAAATTAATTATGAATATAATCCATCACGGGCGTTAATAGATGAATCAGTAAAATAATATCTAGACTGAGCTGTTTATAAGTGAAAACCAAGTTATGACCGATAGGATCATAAAATCTGAGCTAGTAGGACAGTCACGCTAGATACGGTTAGCAAAACCAGTTTGCAATATTTTCTTGCGCTTTCCCGATACGAATGAATTTTTAATAAATTTAAAACTGTGTGTGTTTGTATTGTGTAATTTGTATGGCATTTTATATTGTTATTTATGTATGCTACTCGTGGTATATTTGTGATTAGTGCTAGAGACAAGTAGATACCGAAGCCAATTATTTAGAAGTTTAGATTTAACTAAGTAGGTGTTGTAAAAAAAAATATACAAGTGCCTACTAACCATAAATACCCAGTAGTATTTATTAACAAAACAATTTGATATCCTTAAACTGTTACTAGCATTCTTAGTATGAATATTCGATAGGTACGTGCATACTGCATACCAAAATCGCTCCAGTCTTCAAAACTTGATACCCGTTTTAAAAGACCCTAATGCTTACTGACTACGTTGCGAGGACTTAGACAATTTTCAAGTTGTTTTTCCAACCATACGCTCTGACGTATCTAATAGCTGTCAAAGATGGCGTGTGCGTACGGTAATTGCAAAGATTTAGCCGCAATTATGGCACCTTATTACAGCAAAAGTAAAACTGATACAGTGAAGGTCGGTCGTGGAGTATTTGTAGATATTTACTGGTTGTACACACCGGTGAAATATTTGCCATTAAATATATATTTAACCTTTATTGTGTCCGTCTTCGGACATATGCCCCCTGTCTTTTCTTCTAGGCCTGGTGACCCATTGGCATCTGCTGGATGCAGATGGCATTGGATCACGCCTGTCCCTGCCAGTTTGTTGACAGATATTCTTCTTTTATCTCAAAGATGGTTATTCTCTACAACGTTATATCTTATTTATTCTTTCATTTAGAGAACTACGGTGAAAACAAATGGATCTCTCACGTTATTTTTTTGACATGATCCTCTGCAGCGGGGCCTGCAATAGCGGCCCGTTGCTGTATCGTATAGGGAACGTGCACGAACTATAGGTGGCAGCACTAAACGACAAAAGAGACACGGGTGGACAATAAAGGAAACTATCACCCCTGTCAAATCAAGCTGTCAATGTCAATGACAATATGTAAGTGTCAATGTCAAATATAGTAAGTCGTTGCTACACTGACGTTAACCGTCCTTCATTGCGATAAATTAACGTTATTAATAGTGTTTTCGTCAATGTGGCCCCAGTACATGATTTAGATTGGCGGCACCAGTTGGCAGCACCTTCGTCGTGCACGTTCCCTATAGCGGCCCGTTGCTGCATCGTATAGGGAACGTGCACGAACTAGGTGGCAGCACTAAACGACAAAAGAGACACGGGTGGAAAATAAAGGAAACTATCACCCCTGTCAAATCAAGCTGTCAATGTCAATGACAATATGTAAGTGTCAATGTCAAATATAGTAAGTCGTTGCTACACTGACGTTAGCCGTCCTTCATTGCGATAAATTAACGTTATTAATAGTGTTTTCGTAAATTTGGCCCCAGTATGAGAGGGTACATGATTTAGATTGGCGGCACCAGTTGGCAGCACCTTCGTCGTGCACGTTCCCTATAGCGTCGTATATGGCTGGAGCATCTCAGGAGCTCACGGGAGGGAACATCTCTCACGATGTACTTCTCGACATGTTTCGAAAGTGCAAAACGTTCGTATCAATGAGCATTTGCAACTGCATCGAACACCAAATAGTCTATTCATTGTTTTTATCTCATTCAGCCCCTAGATTAAGGGAAGATCGAAATCACTGATAAAATCGGAATTCCACTAGATTTTTTTTATAGAATCCTATCAATATGCAAATACCTGAGCACGTATACACGATTACTACTATGCAAACACAATACAATAGCAGTAATCTAAGCTTCAAATGTTAGGTACCTGTATAGATTGTACAGTCACGTCTAAAAATATGTGTACGATATATTTCGGAACTTCCGTCTGGAGTATATTGAAGACATAAAATTATTCACATGGTCTAGATATGACCGAGGTTATGATGTATTAATTTTCACTTGACTTTAATTTCAGTTCCAGGGCACCACAAACAAATTTATTTCCCTGCATACTTATATTAAATTAAATAACAAGTGAGTTATATTCATAGTGATTAGCATAAACTCATTACGTTACTTTGTCGGGCGTAAATTACTGAAATATGTCATAATAAAAAGTTTTATCTATGGCGCTCCCTCCAGGGTGCGTTGTTACATTTATCTATAAAAATAACTTTTATGCTAACTGTACTTTAACATGGAAATGCGCTAAGTTCAAAAGGGTACATTTTACTATTCGGTGTCCAAAAAGTTGTATTCTTACGGAGGAGGCTTTTTAATACTACGTATTATGTTAGTACCTACCTATATTTTGTTCTGGATATATTCTCGTACATCTTCCTATATTTTACTCCTAGATACCTGATGAGCTTGATTTTAATTATTGTTATTCTCCGGAGTTAAACGCCTACTTAATTTTTGTATAAAAAACTCATTTTCCTAACGTTAGTTAAGTTTCATTCGCTTGTAACATTTTAGTGGAATGTGTGTTTAGTGAAAAGTTTTTATTTATGAATAGTGAAACACAGCGGGATTCACAGTAATAGCGCCCACTTACTCGTAATGGCGCTTTACCAGTAATTTCCAAAGGTTGTCTGAAAGACATTGTTTTTTTCCAGGCGCACTAAGTTTCTCCACATTAAAATAATTTGCCACAATCTATGAAAAATAAAACAAATCTTGACTCACTATCTGTTTTTGAGATAGGGATTTTTATTCTACGGTTTTATTTTGCTTGACCTCGTATTTATTTATTTGTTCCAAATCTTGCTATGTTTTTTTAAGAACTGCTACTAAAGCGATTCATTTAAACTTTTGCACACTTATTGAGATTCAGTGGTAATACAACATTCTAATAATTGCAACTTGGTGTTGAAGGTTGGTGAAATGCTGGAATCAGGAAGTGGCTAATGATTTAACATAAATAAAAAGTTTATTTATTTTAATTAAGTTATTCATTTGTTTACAGACAGGACGACCACGACGGTGGGACGCATATTGTAAAGCCAATAATATAGAAATAACAGTACGGAACCCTACAGCACAGAGAGTGTGAACATGCCGTGAGCTAAGGCCTGATATATAACGAGTTGAAGTATAAACGCCGTTGATATTTGCGTCCGCCGCTCAAACAGGCAAGTACCAAAATATTTACCAAAATACTGCTCACAATTTGGTTAAAATATAATTTTCCGTAGGGCGTTCGAAGACCCGGGGATATGAATAGAGCTGGTATAACCACTTCGGCAGCGCTGAAATATTTTTTCTGTAATCTGTGTTTTGTGTCAATTTGGTTTTACAGTTCACGTAAAGCTAATTATTTTAGTAAATGAGGCAAACTGAGGCAACATTTAAATAAACCATAGCCTACCTCAACTGTTACTATATACCAATTGACATAAATTATTGGCAGCTGGAAAAATATAACAGTTATAGGTTCTCGTGAATAAATACTTCATATCCATTTTTTTAACATTAGATAATACCGTTTAATAGGATAGACAAATATAAAAACCGTGCAAATTAAAGCTAGATTAAAGTTGAATCTATATTGCTATATATTCATAAAACAAAGTTGGGTTAGTTACACCACTTAGTGCCTTATCTATCACACTTGCGATTTGGGGTCGAGTTGGAAGCGAAGTTCCATACAAATGTCGCTCGCGGCTGTCAGCTCTTCGGTCCCTCGTAGTTTCTTTGGGTTTCTTCGACAACTAATTGAAGATACAATTTAGGTTTCATTTAGCGTAGATCATAGGCACTGACTGTGTATTATAAAGATTTGAATAAGTTAACATAAATACCGCAGGTTACGTTACTATGGATATAAACTTCTAAATCGACATCAGATACTGCATTATACTTCATAACAAACATTCAGTAATCAGAGCATGCTGTAACAAAAGTAAAAAACTTATCATAAGAAATATACGAATTAACAGCTCCATATAAATATTTTCACTTTCACAGGCTACCCCGGGTCACTGCCGAAATTCTGTCACGCAATGTAGCCATTAAGGGTTGTTTCCCCCCACCCCCCTTCCGCCCCTAGTCGGCGAATTTTACAAACTACCCTCCGTAATTTTGTAGCCCCCTATACCCCTAGCTTTTTATGCGAACCCAATTGGTTGGTTTGTCGAGGATTTTTAGGGGTAATGCAGTTTTTGGGGTCGTGATTTTTGGGGTGGCTTGGTTATGGATTACAGGACTAATCTTGAGATAGTGGGTTAGAGGTTAGGTAGAATTTTAGCATGTATTTACATAATGTGTTCATTCAGTGTGTTAATGTCGCCTTTGTTAGTGACCACGTCATAGGAGCTTAAGAAAAATATTTTAGGTAATGTTTTCATATAAGAAACGAAAACTTGTAAAGTTGCTTAAAACACCCGAGGTCATTTGGCATTTACTTATTTTTGTTCCAGAGGGACCAGCTTCTCTTGTATCGAAGGTTGGACAACATAATGACAACTTTCACCTTGGTTACTGTACTACAGAACAATGCACGTATGTTTCTATCTATCAGCTACGGACGTCCACTGCTGGTCATATACCTAGCCCATAGATCGCCATGGTAAGGTATAAAGACAAACAAATAGTCCAACTTTGGCCGTTGAGGAGTGCGCGACACGCATTCATACGGACGCACTATCGCGCGTCTGTGTGAGTGCGATCCATACTGGAGCATTCTTAAATCTTTGTTTGTAGTGCGTTCGTACTAACACGGCGCGCACACATTCAAACGCGCGATGAACCTTTTGTGGGAAGAAAAATTACTGTGCTATTATACTGTGGCTATAGATAGGATCCTGTGCAGACCGCATCCATCGACTTCCCGCTACTCGCGCGAGGTCGTCTATCTACCGAGCCTGGGGCCGTCCTCCGCTGCGCTTACCTTTGCTAATTCACATAACTGCAGTGGAACTAGTCAAGGATAATCTTTAACCAAGAATGTCTTCTACGACCAACTTTTTCTCCATCTGGTACCTATCTGCAAGTCAATGGTGTTTACATTTATTAACTATCTTTGCAAAATTTTAGAAATAGTAGTAATTTTACTTTTATTGTTTGAAATTCTTTCAGGAAAAATTATAGTCGTATTAGTTTCACCCAACTTACCACGGCTTGTGAACTTAAGATGTTATATTCACTGTATACATGTATGAGGGACGTATATAAGATTTCTAACATAGCACGCTGCAATAAACCCTTTGTGGTTACAAAGTCGCAACAAAGCTTTGTTTACACTGGCAACGCCCGAGCGCCGAGAAGGGTGTTATTAAGGCTTAACTAGATTACCGCGTTACAGTGATATTTAATGTTAAGTGACGTTTTTTTACTTAGTTATTTACATTTTGGCGCGGCCGATGGAATGGCAAACCATATTCAACATAGGCAAACTAGGCGCAGACATCGAGTTGTGGAAAACTACCCCGCCTAAATCTTTAGCCTGTAGCTTAGCTGTGGTAAAATAATATGTTTTTATTGTTTAATGAAGCTTATCACTATTTGATAACGACTTTGAAGGCGGATTTGGGATTCATAGAAGCACCTCATGAAAATATTGACGTAGAGTTGTCTTATATCTTTTCGGTTCAATTACTTATTCATATTTCCAAGTCCATTTTTTTTCTCACTGTTGCATTTATTATCTTTTTTATGCATTACTGGAATATAATCTAGTTCATGTTTACAAACACCCTATAAGTCCTGCCTTGGTAGTATAAACATAAACACGTCCATATACAAAGTTCGTGCGTTAACCTTATCGGTTAGGCTAACTGGCTTCTACGCAGTCCGGTTAAATGTTAAGTACCTTTTAATTCTTGTTTTATGAATGTGTTATAAAAAGTAGCGGTTAGAGATTTTTCCATCACGCTAAGCATTAGTTGTTTGCATAACCTGGTTTACAGCGCTTATTACAATGGTTATGAAGAGAATAAATTACACTCTGTTCAATTATTACAGCTCAGTAATATCTATTTAGAAAACTGAATGCACACAAATTTTCTTTATCATTTACAAAAAGGAACATAAAGGCAAAAGTTAAGGCCACAGACAAATGCTAGAAACAAAATTTGCTAAAAATCAGAATGAATATGACATAGTTTCATAATTTTTTTCTAAAAAAGGAACTGTTTATTGTACTCTTTAAAATAATAAAAACTTTGTATGAGATTTAAATTACCATTAAAACATAAACGGTAATTTATTTACGTCCTAAATAAAGTGATGTTAAATGTTTATTGGAAAAATATTTATACGTAAGTATCATTAATCTTCTTCAAATGATATAGTTGAACGTCTGGTTCACATGGTAAAAAGCTTTTCTCAAGTTTCCGTAACACAATGCAGAACATACATTCACATAATTATGTAGATTCCATAGGACACTATTATTTTTAACCTAATAAAGAGGAGGAGGTTCTCTAGTCGTCGTCATGTTTTTTTTTAAAGTTTGTTACCTTAGAACTGTGTCGTTTATAAAGCGATTTGAAAAGTTCTGTTTTTTATTTTAACGGATTTTTTCAAATTGGTCCCATTTTTGCAGTTCTTATGACTCATGGGCTTCATGGGCACTACGAAGAATGGAGGGAGCTCCTCAAATTTAATTATTTTTGTAGTATATCGTGAATTTGCAGGTGTTGCAGATCGAATGTAAAAGATCGGTTAACTTTTTTAGAAGTTATGATGCAATCCTATTTATGCAGATATAGATATTTTATACAGACCTATATTTAAAATATAAGTACCTTAACTATGGTCTTTGCGAAGTACCTAAGTAAAACTTGAACGACAAAACATGTTTATAAATGCAAGTGTTTACCTACTCAAAATGTGTTATTGTTATTTTTCCAAGCAATTTCAAGTTCGTTAACTGCACTTATCAGATGCCAGCTAACCTTTTCCAGATTTTCAAAAACAATTACCCTTCAACCGATAAGCTTCACTTGTGACAAATTAGAAATTTTCCCACCTCCTGGCAAACTAAACTAAGCTTTATTTGTATGGAGTTAGAGTATATTATAATAGTGGTAGGTATTGGAGAATGTTTCAGAAAACAATCGAGTACGATAAGGGTAATCCATCATGGTGACCACAAATGGATTTTTTACCCCGAAGGTTAAATTATGTAGAAATTTAGCTACATTTAGGACGGGTCTTGCTTTTTCACTGATCGGAAAATATAGGTTCGTCAAAGTGATTACACGCGTTTTTGTTCTATATCATCAGCTACAACTTAAAGTCAAACGGATTTTGGCTATACTACACGAATTAATAGGAATATAATCATAGTACTTACCTAGGAAAAACCGGTCAAGTGCTAGTCGGATTCGCGCACGAAGGGTTTTGTACCACTATCGAGCAACAAAAACAAAAAAAAAACACGTTTCTTGTAAAGTCGCCGTCAATAGAATTTGCTAACTTTGTAAATAAACCGCCATATTGAAATTGTCTCTGAATGATGAATTTACTAGTGATGGGGAAGACTCTTACTTTACTCTTTTATGTCAAAACATATGGACTTTTAAAGTATCGAACGCAAGAAACAGGTATTTTTAATTTGCTTAATCAGAAGACGAATCGTTACTTGAAGATTATGTATCCACCAGTATTTATCACAAAAGGTGCCGTTATTGCATCCGTAGCTCTATCGATGATGCCGTCTAAATATTTCATTTTATTTTCTTAGGTACAGAGCGTAAGTTAGGTAGTGTGTAGCAGCTTTACAATATCACCAACTTTAGTCACAACGCTATCATCATAGACAATTGTAGAATTTAAAAGAAACAAAAACGTCATTCCATTATGACATAATAACCAATGTATGAAACTATTTTAAATTTTTAATGAAATATCCTAGATTCAATTATTTATTGTATGGTTTTGTATTTTACGGCAACGACCGTTTAAATAGTGTATGGTTTCAATGGTGTTTGATGAAATGGTGTGAAAATTCAAGGAGAAACAGTGACAAAACAAAGTTACGCCTTTTGTTTACATAGTTAGCAAATTCTATTGACGGCGACTTTATCGCGCGTTCTTTTATTCGATTTTAATATTTGTTGTTAGAGCGGCAGTAAAAATTGGTACACATCTTGTGATGGCAGTAAAAATATCAAGTATCTGCCTATTACAGTCCATAAAGTACCTGTGACAGACGGACGGACAAGCGGACCACCCTTTGGGTACAGAACCCGCGCGGCACTCCACGTCACAGTGTTTAAAAAACTATTCCCTTGTGTGTTGTTATTTATTTACATTACACCAGTCTGCGCTTTGCATGTATTACTTTTATGTTAGCGTATAATTTACTTTAACCATTATAATAATCTCCTTAATTAATTGAATGCCTTCCAATATGCACAGAAAATGTTCTGTTATTATATTTTTGTCTTCTATTGTTATTCTATTGTACGTATCGCCAGAAATAATATTATGGTGTATCGCAGTTCGTAAACAAACTCCTCCCCTCCACGGTGCCTAGCACGACCGGTACCGGTATCGATCCCATGCTAATACCGCTATTGATGGTATTGGCTAGAGAGCTATTTGTGAAGTTCCGGATCTTTTCAGGAAGTTCTATACCTTCGTATAAAGCCTTTATGGTTGGACTATTTTCTTCTAGGTATGTGTGGGAAGTGTGTAATAAATTGATTTGCGCGCTTGTTAGGCATAGTGTTTTGTTCCTCATCATACATATACAATAAGAGTTTGATCCTTGTTGCATCTGTTCTGTTTCATTAAGATACAGCAATAATTACATATCAACAGGATAAATCAACAACAACAGCTTACTTATTACGAGTCATTGAGTATTCGATGTTCGAAGATTTTTGGCTCCGCCTTGTACGAATTTTAGGGTATTATTTCTATTTTATAAAAATGGCTAGAAAAAATTGCGATCAATTGCCAATGAATCACAGCTCTATTATTTGTCAAACTAAATTAATATCTAGCACGAGGTCAGAGGTTAAAATCTAAGCCATTTTAATCCATATTCTTAAACGAAAGCTGCTATCTACGTGTTATAGTATATTTATACTGTAATATGCTATAATATCCGACTATAGTAAGCTATACTACATTGTCCTATGTCCGTATATTTAAAATCAATATTACAGTTACGGAATTTCGAGAAGGTACAAATTTACAAGCTACCGGTATTGGCTTTCGGCGAACTAGCGGCGTCCCGCGGCGCGCCCCGCCGCCGCCATCAATGCTTCAACAATCGCTTTCGTTAGAATTACCGGTCATTTTCGGGTACAGGTCAGACCAAACGTATTTAAGGTAAATAAATCATCAACATAATATTATAATCATTTCAACCTTGAGACGTTCACTACTGAACATCTAGGTTCCCCCAAAGACTTCCACAATGAACGATGTCATGCTTTCCGCCTCCATCGATTTCTGGTGACCATAACTAGGTCATCCGGTCCACTCGGTTCTTTGAAATAAAATTCGAATATTTCTCAAACTTGCTGGAAATACCAAATATTTATAATGATTAAACGTAGTTACCGTAACCTTAAATTTAAAAGATCGCTTTTTAGAAAGAAGTATAACAACAAAGAGACCCAAAACATTACCTTGAGTAACTCGTTAGAGAACCCTAATCAACTACACTGGCTAGCTTTATTAAATTGAAATAATGTCGGCCCCAACAGTACCGAATAACTGAAATAACCAGTCAACATTTCACGTCATCGGTTTCTTAAACCCCCGCTTACCCCATAAAGCATGCTGCGCCCCCTACTGATTTTTATATTCGATTCTTGTACGGTATAAAATTATAAGGCGCATCAATAACTCACAGCTGATATATAGGTTGGTAGCGGACGTATGCAAATGTAGTTTTTTTGTATTGACGATTTACGCGACCAATTACCGATGTCGGTCGTATTGATTTGTATACTCTTATTAAGTAGTTTTGGATGTAGCTCTGTTCTAAGATTAGAAAATGCGATGGTTTACGATTGGTATTGAATAATGGTTTCGCAATGTAAAAAGAAAATTAAAATAGGTTATTGTTTCGTATGCATTCTACATTGGATGTTATAATCATTAGCTAGGTATTCATATTGTTTGCTCCCATTTAAAAGGTTTATTATTGTTTTTTTTTTAAATATCTTTGATACCGATTCATTTTATCACGTCATGATTACATGTCTTTTATTGCTTCCTATTAAAATTATCAACTGTCAAGCCTTTCTATTACCAAATTAATTCAATGTGATGGTCCGGGTGCTAATGCGTTATAAAAAATTGATTGATTGGGCTACTGGTGTAGAAATTGGCATAATATCTTCGAAACAAGATTCCAAGTCATTAACACAAACGGTAGCTACTTATCAACTAAGCGCACAAAATATCAAATATCCAAGCGACGTGTAACATCACGACTTCTACGATTAAATCAAAATCGACTCCTATATCGATTACTTTTACACAGAATCGAGAACGTTCATTTATTAATACGTGTTGTAGTAATAAAATCGGCTGACAGCATTAAATACGTGTAGGGCATCGCATTTATTAGTAATCGATACATCGGTCGGTATGCATATCGATTATCGATTCTAAGCCAGATTACGCTGCATGTTAATACGAGCCAGATATTGTAGTGTTAAATTAATAGTAGTGTCTTAGTGAAATGCGAGCAAGTGCTTTGCACAAGTTTGCAAGCTCGTTGTATTAACGTAATGGGTATAATAAGCTAAACAGCAGCTACATTGTGCTGTCAAGAAACCGATGTTGCTATACTTTAAGTATTAAACTTATCTTTCGAATAGTTTATAAAATATTTTGGGTCAATATTAGGATTTGCTTTATTTGGCTATGAGAATAATAGTGGTGAATAAACCCGAAAAAAGGTCTGCTTTGCGATTTTCAAGTGTGACTGTGTGACTAAAAAGATATTAGTCCTGCAAATTTATTTAAATATTATTTTGGATCACAATTGTGAAACCGCCTCCAGAATCCAGAATGAACGCACTTCTCATGTCAACCGTCCATTATCTTAAAATTGCAATGAAAATAAGTTTAAGGTAATACTAATTTTGGAGAAATTGTTGCATTTCTCGGTAAAGGCTTGGACCAATCTTGGGAGTAACTCGTGGTCCTAATATAGCTGGTAAATCGCAAACAACCGAGACAACATTTCTCGGCAAAGAATTATTGGGCAGAACCTAAACATCAGCAAGGATCAGGCCACATGTATACGACGCGGTGTATAGTAAACGTGAAACGGAAGAACCAGTTGCCGCAGACAGTAGGAAGCCTCTACACGGCGCGATCTTCACGACGCGGCAACGTTTTTTTTTTCAGTGCGGTGCCGTGTTTTTTTCTGGTGCAGTACCGTGGACATGAAGCCAGGCCCTAAGCGCAATAAGGAACGTATTGCCTTTACCGTGGTTTAGGTTCTGCTCGGCAAAATATTTCTGGCTACAACTGACCTTGGAAATAACTCTTGGTCCTCAGGTAGCTGACAGACAGCCGCAGGATGGAGAGCCGGTCCAGCTTGCTGAGAATGTTTTGCTCGAAGGGCAGCAGCGAGGCCAGGGTATCCAGCTCAGCGTTCAGCCGCTCCCGGTGCCGCTTAGAAGGGTTACTCTTCGTCACGCCGTCTTTTGAAGGGGGCTTGATGCTGAAAAAATAAGAAGTTTACACTCAGGTGCTTACACTGCAGTTAATAATTTAGGTCAGGGCTCGAAACCGGTATTTTGCAAAAACCCCGAAATAGCCCAATATTTTGAATTATTTTATTCTTTTTATGTAGAGCTCAGTAATGTATTTAAGTCATGATTTCGTATTATTAGATTGTCTGGTTAAAAAACTAAATAATAAACCAAAGAACGATAAGAACGGAAAGAATACTGGTATTTTTGTATGGAGCAAATACCGGTTTCCGAGCCCTGATTTAGGTACTATTGCAGCTATACTAATAATCAATAGAACTACCTCGATATAGCATGGGAATATTATATTAATTATATTATAAAGTGTATTTGAGCTTTAAAAATAATTCACTACGGTGAGGTACTTTCTCAGAATATGGACTTTTGAAGTTTTTCTGGTTTAGAATCGTTTGTACTTTCGAACCTTATACGTGAAAAAATGTGGATAAAATTTTGTAATGAAAAATATTTTTCCACTACGCCACTTTCATACTTACATATGTACGAAAATGTGATGCAATGGAATACTAAAAAAACGTTGTTGAGCCAGAAAACTCTCAAAAGTCCATATTCTGAGAAAGTAGCTACTACGAGATTTTTTTGTGAAGTATCTGGGGGTCACTCTGGACACTAGACTCAATTTTCATAGACATAATTATCAAAATCGTCAGGGACAGGGCCTGTTCATTCATGGGCCGCCTCCACGCTATGATTGGTAGAAATAGTAAACTCTCCCTTATTATTATTAATCATTTTATTTCGAAACTCAAGGCTTCATAAATTAAATTGACATTATACATTAAATTAAATTAACAAATTAGAAAATAAGATTACAAGAGATAATTAAATTAGCTATTTTGTATAGTCCAATTCCAGTTTAACTTTCTGCCTAATTCTTCATTCTAAAAAGTAGATAAGTATATGATTTATATTTCACACGTAGTAGCATTTAGAAATATAAAATCAAAATAAAGTCGCGAAGTTATTTTCGATTTCTCGCAACACGAGTGTAAGCTTGCTAACAAAGGTAATTAATACGAATTCCATATCACTCATATTTCCAAAAGGCTATTTAAAATGACACATCGCTTTGTGGTCAAGGAACAGTAGCATGGGGTCGCACTTCAAAATAACCAACTTAATTTTGCCGTCGGAATGTTCGGAGTTGGCTCTTATTTTGTAGGTGCTACGGTGGGTGGGTTGTTTCGTGAGCTGTAAATTAAGTTGGTGGCACTTAGCTAAGCTAACTAGAGCTTGGTCACGCGAGGCTACTTGTTAGCATAAGTTATACTTGGATAAGGAGCGAGCTTGCTTATTGTGCTAAGCTTTTGGGTAAAAATTGTACTGTAGGAAGTGAATAAAGTAAGACGACAATGTTTTGAAAACGAGCTTTTTTGTTGCTGTATTTTTTTCGTGCGGTCATGTCGCAGCTTGCGAAATTTGCCCGTATCAATTTATTTATCACAAGACACGGCCAAAAAGGCTGAATTTAATATTCGTATTTCACTCAATAGAAATTTTTGTGGTAAAGTTTACACAAGTTTACGAAGGTTCACGAAGAAAAATGTGTTTTACCTATTACGAACGAATATTTGGCGGTGTAAATACAATACATCGCACGTATAATACGTGTGTAATATGTGAATATAAAAAAAAACTACTTGATTTAGTGTCAATACTGTATTTGTTTTCCTATCTGTTCCCAAAACGTTACTATTCTTCAAACAATTAAATATGTATTGTATATTCATAAAAGTTAATGAATATTCAATAATAGAGAGAGTATCGCTCCGACTCCGCCGGCGGGGTCGACCTCCTCGCGCGACAACAGCACTCAAGGGCCGCGTCCCGATTTGCCCCAGGACCCGAATGTCCTGGTTTAACTTCACTCCGACCTTGCTCGGGCTCAGCTAAGTTTCTTACCGGAGTCTTCTTAGCTGGGCTAGTTTTAGCGAACCGGCAACTAAAACTCCCTTAGTTCGATTCACACACTCACATAAGGACAGGTTGATCCGCTTCAACCATGCTACAGGTACAAACAGCAACGCACTTAACTGCCCATTAAAGACAGAGCAGAGAGAAAATGATAACGATTGAAAGAGATATATACATTTGTATTATGTCAACTTCAAATCAAATAACGTTTGCGTATGTGTAATGTGCCTTTGAGCTTTGTCATTGTAGTTGTTTGGGCAAAGTTTTTTTTTCCATACTGTAAATAAAGGTTTCATTTCAACAAGACAGGTGAATTTGTCAAAATTATGATTTAGCTTTCAGACGAACGTTGGGATGAAATAAACTAATTATATTGCTAATGCTTTTATTGGTGCTTCATATTTTTGATATGATGCACCAATATAATGTAATTTATATTTATTATTCATTCATTATTTTCCACGAATTCAATAATATGGCATTAATGTCAATAATGACGTTGGATCAGCCATAAAAGAAAAATTATTGTTTCAAAACTCTTTTGAATAATAGCCAATTTATACTCATAAACACACGCACACATGCATAACACGACGCCTTCAAGTGTGATTCTCTTTCTTGCAGTATTTCCCATTTTTGAAGTGTATAGTTAACTGTGTTGCTGTTTGTACACGAAAAGAAAAATAAATAACTGGCCAAGAGCATGTCGGACCATGCTCAGTGTAGGGTTCCATAGCCGTAACTATAAGGTAAAAAATACGATGTAAAAAAGTACAACAACAAAAGAGCGTATCTTCATAGCAATTACGTCCTTTTGTTGAGAAGCGCAGTTTATTGGCAATAACTCAAAAACGGTTAATTCGATCTTGTTGAAAATAATTTTCTTTGAAAGCATTAATTAAGCGTTACCTTCGTGATTTTTTTCATATTTTTCGGATACACGGTTTAGAAGATAGAGGGGGGGGGGGGGGGGGGGACACAATTTTCGCAACTTTCGGAGCGATTATTTCCAAAGGTATTCACTTAATCAAAAACATTACTTAAGAACCTTAAAATGTTTTTGAAAGAGCTGTCGAACTATGTACCACACGTCGATATTTTCTGAAAAAAAATTTTTTTAGCTTCTGTAACATGTATGGAGTACCCCCCCTAAAAATATTTATTTTAATTATTTAACTACCAAACTAAATAGCGGCTCATACAAGACACCAATATTCCAAATTTCATCAATATCCATCATGTAGTTTTTGAGTAAAATGCCTGTGACATACGGACAGACGGACAGACGGACAGACGGACGGACGGACATGACGAAACTATAAGGGTTCCGTTTTTGCCATTTTGGCTACGGAACCCTAAAAAGTGGTTCGTACTTTAAATATAACTTTATTTTTCTCTCAGTTTTGTCCCACGTAAAATATATTTTAAACTGTAATTACCTCATTATCATTATTAATACAATATGACTATGTTTTGAGTGTTAAAATAAATCAAATGTTAAATCGTAAACACACGTTGAACCAAAATAGAGGTAAAATAAATTACTATTAATTATTTAAATAATGAACTTTATTCTGTAATCACCATTTCGAAGGGACGCTTCTTAGGAATTGGAACTATTGAGAACAAACGCCGAATGACAATAATATTACTTAGTTACACAACTGAAGTGGCATAACTAAAGGGAATCTTTATTAAATATTTGTTAATAACTATATACCGTAGTAATTTAGAAATCAAATGTTTAATACGGCAATGTACCATTATTATATTGTTAATAATACCTAAGTATTAATTATGTAGAATAAATCTTAACAAATCAATTTATCCTTTTAATACCGGCGTAGTTATATGGTGATCTATTTTAATTATGATCCCTAATGTTAAATTATTTTGAGTTTAGACAAAGCTTATTTGTTTTTGTTAATTTGTTTTGAGACTCGCATTAGTTTCGTTTAAATTAGTTGCACGAATAAGAAAATGTTAGGAGCGGCATTACCAATTTTACATTCTTATGAATTTTATCAAATCAAGTTGAACACATATTATTCTCTTAAAATAAGCCTGGTATTTTACAAGCTTTTATTTAGTTTCACATGTCCCGATATCTGTGTCTGTAATTAAATCTTGCAAGGTAAATTTGACCCACTTCCCGATTTCCGATTGAAAGAAATTTTTTGAAAAATATCTAAATCAGATGAAAATGCAATATTATTATGACATGAAGCTGATCTGATGATGGAACCGGATCATCTAAATTACATAAGATACATCCACTTTGTTTGGGCTCATTTGATTAATTTTAACGTGCAGTTTGTGATTTTATAAAAAAAACTACAGTCGGCAATAAAAGTTTGTCTCAAAAAAATGATTTTAACAGAAACTTATTTTATTTCTCTACTCACTATTTTTATTTAAATACAAATATATTTTTGAATAGGTAATGCAAGTTAATATTTATATAATTAATGTCGTCGGATAATAGAAAAAACTCACTCTCACTACACACGCTAAAGATATTTGCCAGGAATATACTATGTTACACTTGAACACTTGCATGCCCGTTTGTAGTAAGTTAAACGACAAAAAAGGAGGAAAAACCAGAATAAAAGCCAATTTTTTAATACCATAACTGTATCTTAAGTACCTCTACATTTTTTTGTTTATTTTTAGTTTATTTAATCTTAATTTCTCAATACAAGAGACTACAAATAGCGTACTGAATGTAACATCCTCTATGAGTAAATATTTCAAGAAAAAATACTATGTTGCCTTTCATTAAATTATTAAACAATAATTTCTCATTGGATGTTTATTTGCAAATAGTAAATATAATATTATCTTAATTCTAAGAACCTGCGCGATAAATGTTAAAATATTAAAGAAACTTGATATTATTCAATACCTCAGAAATGCATTCACGTAACAAAATTGATAAAACTGCAATGCATTGGCAGGCAGCTGGGCTCGTATCCTTAATTGAACCGACAAGTAACTTAGTAACTTCTCCACACATTTCCCTGTTAAAAATAACTCCGTACTTCGAGCATTACTCATCGCTCCCCGCCGTTTTTGTTGATTTATTCAAAGGTGGGTATCAAACGGCGCAAGAGTCGCCCTTTGATAAACTTCGGTACAATTTGTATCGATGTACCTACTGTAACTGCGTCATATAAAAATGCACCTTACACCCTTCCAAAAATGGTTGCATTTCGAAGTTTGTATAAATGTCAAGTGCGAGTATCGAATAAATCAATGACCGATTATTTCTATAAATCGTAACTCGATTAAGTTATAATCGATGGTCGATTGTGATAGGTTGTTATATATCGTAGGGCGCATTGTAAGTAAATGTAAGTAGGAGCGGTGGTAAGCATAATTATAATGTAAGTTATTCGATTTATTTAAATGCGCCTTTAGATTACTCTGGATTTTGGAGTGTCGAGATTTGTGATGGTGTTATGCGATAATAAGTTTTTAGAGAGGTGACAAAATTACTATAAATTGCTTTTGACAGTTAATTTGAACAACAATATAGATAGGTATTATGCATGAACATTGTATCTACTCGTACCTGTATTTATTTGAATTCACTATAATCTATGAAGCTTTTCATTTACTTAGTACTATTCTCTTATTCTTATTCTATTTATCTACTCTAATCAACTTCAGATATAAATTATTTGTCATCAGTGGGCGGGCGGTAAATTTGCATTCTGGGCGGTGTGTTTATTGTAGACCATAATTTTAACATTGAATACTTAGCATTTAGATATTAGGATATTACAAAAATCTGTTTATAAACAGTTAAAAAATAAAGCATAATTGTTTTTGCTATCGATGATTCATTTCTAGACACAAACCCCAAAATTACAAGCCATTGGATCAAAGACCTTTCTAAACGGTTTAAACATTTTAAAAGTCAAAATGGTTCCGAAATGGTCGAAACAAAGTGTTGTAAGTTGCTCTTTCTCATATTTAAGTGTAATTTCGAGTCTAACGAACATTTAATCGAGCGGCTTGATAGTACCATTTCGACTTAGGCTAAGAGGTAGGGGCAGCAAAAAAGTGAACTAAAAGGACGTTGAAAGTAAAGTATGCTTTTATTTAATTAAGCTTAAGTTTAAATTTAAATTTAATCAAGGAACTGGAAACATTGGTTACTTCTAATGGAATTAGAGTAAAATAATAACAAAGAGGTTAATACAGTGCGATAAATAACCGGATTGCCTGAGTGATAGCTTATTTTTCCTATATTTATACCACTATTATATGTCTGCAGAATTCGGATGCTGAGAGCCTTTAATAAAGCGGTTTATCTCATTTGTGCCAACAGACCTATGAAGATCGCGTATATTTATCGCACAATATACGCAATTATCATAAGCCCGCAGAACTGCAGATAGATTAATTGATTTTCTATGGACGGGATGTCAACGCGGAAGCCCCAATGTCATCTATCGATAGTCAGTGGCATCGTCCAGTGTTACGTCACTCCACGCACAGGCGGTCTCGTGCGGCATGCGCGGCGCAGCTCACGAATGGCTCACGAATGGGCCTTTCGTGTCATAGGGCCACGCGATGCTCCGGACCATTCAGATCCGAGTTCACCTCGACGGACTGCTGATGTGTATAGTAAGAATTATCTGAGGTGTCCGAATCTTTGTTCATTCTCTTTACGAACATTCGGACACCTTAGATTATTATTACTATACACGGATCATTTAAACTCAAGTAATCTTCTTGATCACGGGTTTTAACTCGACTCTACATAGAAACGGGTCCGGGTTCTTATTTTAAAACGATGTTGAATACCTATTCTATGAGACTTGAGTTCAGATACATGAGGTGTGATTCAATTCAAATCATTTATTGCAGATCTTGCAATAAATTAATATCTATGTCAGAAACTTCAGTCAGGTCGACTGGATATTAAAGATTCCATCAAGATACATCTAAATTGAAATGTAGTTAGGATATGACGATATAACTTAAAAGGAATGAAATAACTAGATCACATAATAATATTATAAAATACGCCCTCAAAGGCATAAAAAAACTACCAAAAGTAATAATGATTAAAAGAAGAAACGAATAATGAACGAGTTTACAAACATGAAACAGCAGGGAATGTGATATAATGAGAAGAATTGCAAAAAGGCGAAACTAGAGTGAGATGAACAACAAAATGAAACCCCTGTGCTTCGGATTTCCAACTCCCCAAAAGAGGCCATTATAGTCACCAAATGGAGCAGTGTCAAATTAAAAAAGTATGACAAGTAATAAGAATGAAACAATTTAGACAGAAGAAGATACACCACCGAGGGTGACGAAATAAGAATCGGTGCCAAATGCAAAACAAGAAATACCAAAGAATTTGATAAACACTATCGTCAATTCACATGACCATCTACGTATTTATTAACATAAGCTCGTACGCTCATCACATGTACGCTCTAATCTTGGACCGATTATATAGTATGTCGTGATTGTGATGTTTTACTAGAAATTGGGCAACATGACGATGATGAATTGTTGAATATGAGTTCGAAGTGTGATTACAATTCTAAATTTTTCTCAAAAACCATTTCAATGTCAGGAATGAACCCGCGAGCATCGCGTGGCGGGCACATCCGCCCTTGCATTCGTGACGCGCGCCGTTTACCCACCTATAGTAAGTTAACGGTAGCAAGATTTCATTTCACACGCATTGCTTGGACACGTCATCATCGCGAGAACGTGAAATAGAGGAAGGAAGAACTTAACTGTCAAAGGTAGAACTAACCATTTTAGTTCTCTCAGTATTTGAAAATATTTGATTCTTTCTAATCGAATTTCAGAACGTTCTATCATTGGAAAATATAAATTTGCCATAACTTCTATTTTTTATTGAATGTCGCTCCTGACTTTTGATTATTGGAAAGGGTAGTGTTCTTGATTCCGAGTAAATGAAAGCTAATCTGTACATTGAGAGAAAAATACTGTACCTATTGGTCATTCATTATTAATGAAATTCCTCAAATAATGGTTTTAGAATAATCTCTATACAACTCCATAGAGGTTAGTCTAGTTTAAGTCATAGAACGGAAGAATACACAAACTACCTTGTGGGAACGTTTGTCGGCAACTAAGAACATTTTAACTGCTGATGTAGTATACCAATTAGGTTTTTAGAAGAGTTTACACCGTAACTGCAAGTTTGGGGTACAAGCAATAGGACTAAGGCCAATATTCCGGTGATTTTTTTAAGCGTCTTACGACGAGTAGCTTGGAAAATAAACGTCGATAAGTTAAGTCCGGAAAGCTTAATTGTTGTAAGAAATACCAAAAGCCACCAAGTTGTTCAATGCGACTGACTGACAGTTGGTCAGTGACTAGCTTAAAGGCTAGAAACCGGTTCAATATTTTTACACTGTAGGTAGCGAGAAATACATTGTATCAAAATAAACGAGAATGCATTCGTCCCTGCACAATAACCACCTATCGAATCGACACCATCTTTTGATCATTATTAATGGCCAAAGCGAAGAAAAGTTAATAGCGGGGCGGAATCTTTCTTAAGGAAAAATTGAAATTCACGCTATTTTGAAACTGTCTATATTAATTTAATAACGACTATGTATTCTACGTACTATGAGTACAAACAGTACGGCTTATAGGAAAATGCAATGTTGATCCAGAAGTTGCTATTTTTCCTCAGGCTAGCTAGACCAAGTTGCCAATGAAACATAAATTCTAAGCCACAATTCCTTCCCGTCGCTAGGACACTGAATGGCTTTAGCCGTCGGCAAGTGATTCAGGCAGGCCCGATATTGGGTATACTACGTATTTACGTGTTCATTCTTAAAGCCGTACGTATATGACTTAAGCCAATGCCAATGCTAAAGCAATGGCAAATCATTAATGTTTTACATAAATTGAATGCACACTTCATCATTTTCTTGCGTGGCCCTAACTATAGGTAAGTGCAGTCTTTTTCTATGTGTTTTAACTGATGAAAATTTATGGGTATATTAACATGATCTTAGCTAAATAGCAAGTTGTGCAACTCTTTAATTTGGCCTAAGATTGACTATTACTTATAATATATTTTTTTTAGTTTCTAAGACTGGACGAAGCATATTTTATTGCGAAGTCACATTAGAAATTATACTCGCCCCGCCCAAATATGTTTATTGTTTTTGTTTACTTTTTTCATTCAATTGATCCAGCACTCAAGCATAACCATCCCAAGGTCACTAAAGGCGCCGTTGAAAAAAGGAAATTAATAAATAAAAAAATAGTTACGTCACAGACCCCATGTTTACAAATGTGCCGGTGCCAGTGGTATAATTATAATCGTATTAGGGGGTCGATGGCCGAGGTTAAGGCCGCCGCTTTGTTTTAGGACTGTCCCGTTGGACATATGGAGATTAAGGGACCATCCTCAATCTTGAAAGTTCAGTAAAAGTTAAAGTCAAAAAACTTAAGTTCGATAAAAGTTATACGTATTGAGTTTGAATTAACTGTATAAAAATAGTTTTTCTAGCGATTTAGTTTTTACTTATTTATTGGATTGCTGTTATGGGTGAAAATAAATTAGCAGCCAAAAAGACTCTGCCATCGGATTGCATTGTATTTTTAGACTTCATTCATCTTAACATCCAGGTAGATTGTGTTGGATTATACCATCTTACTAGTATAAATTAATAATATAAATCATCTTGGATACAACTTTTTCTATTGCCTCCATTTTATACCAATTTACCACGAGACAATAGCTCATTTAAATAAATACTGATGTCAATTAGAGGCATCAATTATAATCGCCAATAAAAACATTTCTTATCAGAAAACCATGATTAAGCGCTACGTCTGCACATAGGTACTCGTATTATAAGTTAAAAAGTTATAACTATGTTATATCTTCCACCGCTCATAAGTCCTTCTTAATTATTGGTAGTCTTATATTGTTAACAATCGGCTATCGAATAAAAAATCTGCAAACAATGGAGTAGGATCAGCCTTCAGTCAAGTAATTGAATAATCAAAGCAACATTTAGGACAAGGGAACTTTAAAGAACTCATCTGTTTTAAAGCGCCATTAAAAACCAACCTTAACTACCTATTAATGCAATTTTAATTCATTTGAAGATGAAAACATATACGACATCGTAATCCTAAAACTTGTTAGCATCAGACGTCATTTCCAAGACGTTGCATTTTAGGCTCTATTGGCTTGGTTTAAGAGTCACTTTATCTTGTTTTTAGCATTGTCCGATTATGAATTTTAACGTTAGAAGCGAGTTCATAGTCGGATGGGCATATATGCCAAGTAAAATTAAGTATGCCAATATGTACGGTTGATCGCACTCAGCCTTCGTCGGAATGACCATTTTCCGTCGATTTTTCTTATGCCTTATACTTTTCTATTCGCGTCAAGGTCTGTTATATGGGAAGGTATGTCTGTTCTGTTATGTCATTATTGTTTGCTTAGCTTGGAAGTCAATCAAATTGGCATTTTATAATAACTATATCGTTTTCTTTTTGTTTTATTTTTTACCTTTATCATGAGTCAGATTGCAATGTAAGTAATGTTAACCCGGGCTTACTCCCATAATATTGATCTGTCTATGACTTAGGAACTGTTCAAGAACTGAAGATTATTTCCGATTCGCTAGATTCCATCGCTTTTCGATAAATGTCTATTCCTTATCTGCGCTCAAGTTTTTACAATAAGAGAGCGAAATATTCGCAGAGGTGCACTTACAGAACAGTTTGACTGAAAACGGATACAGATGTAACATGACACATGACATATAGGACAGACTCGTTTGAACCGTTTAAAAGCCGTTCCAATCGTAATAGCAGGTAATAGCAAAAATCTATGCAGTTGCCGGACTAATCGGGCAATTTGCGGACAAGTGCCGCGATTTGTCGCAATCACGTTGCTTCACTGTTATGTCAACTATTATGACCTGTAGGGTTCACGTTATGTGGTTACCCTATTTACTCAACGGACTGAGTTAAGGTTTTTCCCGGTCAAATTGTGTCCTACTGTTGATTTGCTATTTTTTTCATCCAGGTATGTTTGACCGTTTTATCTTTTTCTACTAATAAATACATCAGAATCAAAGTGTATCGAAAAATTAAGGGAGGAAACACTGAAGTAATTCAAGATTAACCAATTTTGAAAAAAGTCAGTTCCACATTGTAGGTAATCAGGAAATCAAAAGCTGGTGGAGAATTATAAAGAGTATCAATCAATAACAATGAAGCTTTTTAATTTCCAGGCAGTAGTGCATTACAGCTTTCACGTGAAAAGTTAGGCATTTAACGACTTAAAATAAACTAAATTCGTTGCTATTTTTTTGCAAAGCGTGCACACAAGAAAGCCCAAATACACACAATGCACTGGACAAATTTGTTTGCCGACGCTCAATGACCCCTTAACCATTAAAGGGCCTTAAACACCATGTATAATCCCCTTAACCCACGGATCGGGTTCCATTTGCACTACTGTATTGCCCCGGCCCTCTTCGATACCGGTCCGCGACTTTTTAGAGTTCCGTAGTACAGTAATTTGTATATACTTTTTTATAGCTTTTATCTGTTCTTATTTGCAACAGTTTGGTTTTTAAAAATACACGCGTTCATTTTTATACGCCAAAATCCCTGACACATAGACTTGAGAATGGGAAAAAAGACATACATTTTCGTCAATGACTTGATCTGCTATACGCATACGCGTTACAATCACTGGTCGCGAACATTATATAAAATTGATACCTTAAACTGCAGTTCATCCAAAAATACCATTTAGGGGCCATCCGCATAGGTCTCAAGACTTTCAAGAATCTTAGTCCCCATGTCACATTTTTTCCTAACATATTCCATCTTTTTACTAAAGCATATTTGGCTAAACTCCTCCGCCAGTATGCGTATGACGTACTTTATGGATGGCCTCTTAGACATATGTTCGACTCCAATTTAAAGTTTATCTAAATGTAGGTACCTGTTTTATATGTAATGTACGCGTAGTATAAATCTGAAATATGATATGTATTATTTGTATCTGATATGTACAGTCGAACTCGGAGACGTATGCACCCTACTAAATGAATGTGTAGGTGCATACCTCTTTCTTTGTTCCATTGCATTATGCGTATCTGATTTGCACTATATTTGTGCATTAAAATAACAGGTATATGTCTCATAGGTCATATTGGGTATTTTATCTTGCCGCTTTATCAACGGAACCCATAAGAAACATGAATGTTATACTTTTTATTGGTTCGTATAGCAAATCGAGCGTTACAGTCCGTTCTCGTTTTGTCGGCCATCTTTTTTCTTTTTTTCGGTCCGTGCGAAATTGAGAGGAATTAATTAACAAAGAATTTCTCGTGGATTAAAAGATAAATTGTTTGTTGGTGTCTTAAGTCAATTATTTTTCTTGTTAGACGATCCCTGTGAGACGGAAAATCGTTTAATGAATAACATTTGAAGATGTGATGCTATGTAAAAAGTACGTGTTACGTTAGCTAGTGTAGTTTTTGTTTACCTCGCGCCTTCACTTTTTACGGGGAACTGTACTGTGCTGGGGTTTTGTACTGTCCTAATTATTTCATCTAAAAGCATGAATTTTTAAATACGAGTATGTGTTCATAAAATCCAAATTGTTTTGGGAGTTATTCATTGAATGCGTAACGCGTATAGTCTGTATATATAATTAATTGTAAATGAAATTTACTCATCCGAATAACATTAATTAAGTTCAATCGAGTCACTTGGTTCTCTATACAAAAAAAGAGGGTTAAGAATCGACGCGAATCACCTTATAAGAAACTTTGACAATAAGAAACTTTTAAAATTGGCATTAAATCTCCGTTCCGTTCCGTGGAGGTGGAGCACTCAGAGTCCAGGTGAATCGGAGGCTGGCACCTAACTTTGCTAAATTTCGTACTCGCATTCATCTTACTTTAAAATTTGTATTCGAGAATGTACTTCAGCTCAGCGGATTAGTTCAACATAGATTCAAGCGGCACATCGGTCTATTGTGGAGGATAAACAGAATTTCATTGGCATAGCATGGAATAAACATCCGATTTTTAATGTTGTCGTCATGACAATACCTGCCCTAATTCTTTCGGGTGACAACGCAATTGCAATCTTTTGTTAAGAGATTACACGTGTTGTGTGGCTACGGTTTCTGTCTTCCACCAGGTAGGCTGATTGCTTGTTTGCCACTTAGTTTTAGTGGTACAAATAACCATCTCTCCAGCACACCGTTTTATTAGAATTCGCTGAAGATTTCCCACATAATTATTAGGTAAGTTTAGCATAAAAATAACGTGACAACTGTCTGATGGTTTTTTGCTGTCGATCGTTAATGTGATGCCTGATTGTATTGTTATGAGAATTTATTATTAGCGTCTTGGTTGAGCGGGTAATTATCGTGGCGTAAAACAGCACAAATGTCCATTAATACTGTGTTGCAGAAATGTGTCAAACTTAACATATTAAATAAGCTTAATGAAATAAAGACCCCCGCCATGCCCGTACAGAACCTAAAATACAGTAAGTGAATACGTTTCTCATTGAACCTATTGTACTTACTTTAGTTCTGCGCGATAGCATGGTTCCGAAAAAAACTGGGAAAAGTACTAGGGATAAAAACCGTACAAAGTTACTAAAGCTAGATTAAAATTAAATAAACTGAAACTAAAATAAATCCAAAAATGGTCCCTGCGGTACCATGAGCGTGGAAGCTGCCAGTTCTTCGATCTCTCGTGGGTTTTCCGAGTCTCTTCGACAACTTCTTAAAGAGACCCAGACCGCCAGGGGCCCGCGGCCCAAAGGTTTCGACGCCAAAAGGAAGAAAATTATACTCGTAATTTAATTCTAACACAATCTCCAAGTAAGCTTCTAGGCTTACTAGCTTACAAGTCCGAATCTACCAGCACTTCGGAAAGTCAGATATCCAGAGAAGGAACATCGCATGAATCTGACCAGTTTGACTAAAATTAACATAATGAATACAAACATTTAAAATAAAAATAACCGACTTCAATATTTTATTAAATTAACAACATGCAAAAGTTAGGTACTATAAAAATTTGTAAATCGCTATAGGCGATAGGTACCTATACCTAAAATGTGACGTTCCGCGGCTAAAGGTACCTTATGGACATCAAGATATAAGATACATCAAGATAGAAGGACGCAAGGGACAATAGTCCCTTGCGTCCTTCTATCTTGATGTCCTATAGTAACAGAGTTGGATACGACGAAAGCGACAATATCCATAAGGTACCTTTACCCGCGGAACGTCACAAATATTTGATATTCACTCGATTTTCTCGGGATTCTATGATCATATCTTGATCTGGTGGGAGTGGGAAGTGATTACATTAAGAAATAGAAGTAAGGCACGTTGGAGTAAAACAAACCTAGACTATTGGGGGGGCCGATGAGGTCGGTTGCTGAACGTGCTGGATACAATGGAGAAGCCTATAGCCTAATTCAGCTGTAGACCAAAATAGGACGTTAATGATGGAATTAATATTGTTATACCCATAGGTAATTTACAAGTCAAAGGTGTTGACTTTAAAAATACATTTTTTCAGCGCCCACTTAACTCCTAACCTCCTCCTTCCTCAACTATCCTTCAATAATTCCTTCCAAAGACATCCCATATTAGATAACAATATGCCTGATTAATACGACCTCACGTACGTAACATGCATCCTTCCTGACATTCGTTAGGTTCACTGCCAGTTACGACACATCCTCGTCTATAGATGCGTTTGAGGGACATCCTCTTACCTAGACTGTCATTTACTATGCCATTGGTTGGCAATGACCGAAGAATAACAAGACGACTAGTAGTGATAGTGATACGTATTAATTCGTCATACTTTCAAAGTACACGTCTTACTTACTAATACATAATAAGTTCCCAACCTGAACTATAATACCGTGGGTGTTATGTCCACCATCAGTAGTGGGATGTATACAGTGTGTAAGTCTAATACGGGCGAATCTCTTAACGGTGGTTAGTATAGGACAAAGTGAAGGCAACTTTAAGTAGGTAAATGTTATCTTTACTTAAAGTTGCAACAATAATTTTGTCCATACAAAATAATTCAGCCCGCAATGTAATGCAAACACACTCACGTTAAAAGCTCGTTGACAGTTACGTTGACATTTCGGTACCGCCGTACCGCAACCATGCTTACAGTACATTGCTGCTGAGAAATTTAAAAAGAAATAATTATGGGGTCGTAATGAACTGCAACTTAAAAAAACCTTTTACTTCATGATTACACTAATGAATACTATGTCCAATTTAATTTATCGCCCGTATTAGACTTACACGCTGTATAGGCTGAGCATGATGATGATAAGTGTGAAAATTTGTGAAGATGTTACCAGGACGTTTTGTATGTTGGTATTTCAGTCCCGGTAAGTAGCTGTCTTGAGGTAAAACAATGTGAATAGCGAAGGCGGAGCCACAAGTAAAAGCTAGTAGTGATGATATAATAGATGAATCGAGAAGACAGAATTTACTCGTAAATTTAAATGCTGCACCTATAATGTCTCCGTTTACCCTGATGGTTGACCGGTAGGGAATGCCTTGCGGCATTAGGTCCATTATTTGTACCTATTTTCTGGTATTAAAGTAAAATTAAAATAAATAAACATAACAAACCAACGACTACTGCATAGTTCCGCTCATAAATCTAATGTTCCAATTGTGCTCTTCCAAATTTCAAATTCCTCCCAACAAATCGCCCAGCCAGGGGATGTTAATACCAAATCCATTAACCAGAGAATCGCTCCGATTACCGTTAACCCCCCAATGCCCACGGTACTTAGACGGCATTAGTTCCGCGCGTGTAGACTCGTCGGCCCATTGTGCACGACCGCAGGGATACCTGTAACCGATACTGGGGTGCGAAGACTTGACGAAAAACAACTGCATGGAGTCCTGAATGGGCCACAATGATGAAAGGTGTAATAATCTAGGAGATAATAGTAGTTTATACAACTGATAGGTACATGAGAGGCCTTAATACACGAGTGTGGTTTTATGGAACGAGCTGAAGGAGAGTTTCATAATAAGATCACACGAGTGTTTGAAGGCTTAATTATGTACATAGATTACTTTATCTACACACATATTATAAATAATTAATGATGTGTTCGGAAACCGGAAAGAATGGCCGCCATTGCACCGCCATTGCCGACTAGATTTCAAATCAGGACCACTATATTTTCATAATAGCATCATTTTCGATGTTATTATGATATTTCATACATTTAATTACACTGGGACAGATAGCACACCGATGTTCCATTACTGGTTGCAAGAATGGTGGTCATTATATACGGTTTCGCAATGCATAAAAGAGGATAATATGGGGTGAAGATAAATATAATTTATCTTTCGGACGCGTTATTATCGTTTGCATGAGTTAAGGTTTAAGGAAATCTCGCAAATTTCGTCTTTTCACCCACTCGTTCGAATCGTTCGGGACTCTATACAAACGAAAAAGGGGATAGCAATCTACTTTAAGAATATCAAATTTGGCAGAAATATATTTAATTTTACAGGTTGAACATTTTGTTTACGCAAAACAACATGAGCGAATAAAAAAAAACACGCAATAAGGCCATTCACGCGCTAGCACAATCTATTAGCACTTACGGAAATTTCTTTACTATTATTCAAAAAAATATTTTTTCGTCCTTTTGAGACTTCTTAAATGTTGTTTTGTGGCGACAAAATGTATCAAGCTATGAAATAAGACATATCGATACCTTTAGACTCGAAGGGCGTAAACGCCATTAGAACCTACGGCGTTTACGCCCTTTGAGTCTAAAGGTATCGATATTTTAACCTTGATGGATGTCGTTAAAGTGGATTGTTGCCCCCTTTCGGACGACCCTAATAAGGAAATTCCTAGTTATAAGTTAAAGAAATCCAAAAGTCAGACTTTGATCTACCACGGGTTGAAATTGTATTTAGGACAGTAGAAGTATGCCAAGCTATTAAAGTTGGTCTGGTCACGATTCATATTATGCAAACTGTAAAATGTCACCGTCACTTTGATTGACAATAAATTCCACTATGCTGACTATTAAATAATAATGTCGGCTTTTTCGGAAAATCTGTTAAAACATAAAGTTTTGTATGCCGTCAGTCAAATGTGCTTAATATAGAATCTTGACACATTTAATCAGCATGTCTGTGTAACCACTATTCTTTGTCAATTAAAAATTAATCAACCATGAAGCTTAAGGCAATAGTTACAATAGCATGAAAAGCGAATTTCGCGGCACCCTCAGCTATAGACACCCTATCAAGCAACAATGCGACCATTCACTGTTTTGACAGGAGTTAAGGGGTCCCGGGTTGGACATCTTTACCTGAGGGGCCGAAAGACCCCGACTGAGCGGCGTGTGCCCATTGTCGGGTTAGATTGATATTGCACTTGTTGTGAGGCTGCGTTCATAGTTGGGCTATAATCGCATTTGGGGCAGGCAGTATGTGGTTAATATGAAACAATTATACCTACTGTAATCAGCGCGGCAGATGGTTACTGTTTTTAGGGTTCCGTACCTCAAAAGGAAAAAACGGAACCCTTATAGGATCACTTTGTTGTCCGTATGTCTTAAAAAAAGATACGGCCGTTTATGCCGTAAAAAACGTATATTTCGGCACTCTCAAGGGCATCAAAATTTACTTACTTACTACTATTAATACTTTAATATTAATAATCACCTACAAATTTGTACGGAACCCTAGGTGGACGAGTCCAACTCGCACTTGTCCGGTGTTTTATAAAGCGTTTCCTCTTCTATGGGTTTCAGCTAAGGTAATTATGTCTTAGTGTTTGACACGCTAATAGCTCAATAGAAAACACGGTTGTCATTGTCACCTCTATTGCTAATGTCTTAACATGCAAGATGAGAACTACTGCGACCGTTTCTAGAACTCGGATGTCTATCTCACCTGATGACGAATTTTTCAAGCTAAATGCAAAATGCAGTTTGCAAATTATAAAGGCTACATGTTTATAATATGACTTAGACTTTATTAGGGCTGACAAAAAATCTGAAGTTATAAGAGACATGGAAATGTTTTCTAAAAATACAATATAATTTCGAGGATCATTCAAAATGCTGTTCAGACATTTAAATAGACTTCGAATAAATTATAAAGAAGTATAACATAGAACTATCTACGTCACGACAGACTCACATACTCGCGCAACCGCACGCCCCCACGAGCCTAGTAAGCTGATTCATTACTCGTCCTATATAGAGGGTTCCTCGTGCAATTAGGGTTGCCCTGCTTCCCATTTATTCTACTCAATAATAAATCTAAACTTCATCTAAATAAATTAGTTTACAGCACACCTTGATCGACTGATTTAGGCCGGGGCACCGTCGCCATGGCGACGACAATAAATAAAGATATTTTCCCCTGATAGAAAATCCGCTTGTATTTTACTGGAGGTGTGGCCCTTAATAAGATTTGCAAGTAATCTCATTTGTCAATGCGCAATTTATTTGGTCGAGGCGTGACTTTACTCGATTACCATTGAAATATATTGTTTTGTCATAGGGCTGTCATGTAGCCTATGAGGAGTAACCACGCCTATTAAAACATGGCAGTTCAACAGGCCTTTTGATTGACGTAAATAAACCTCGAATAATCACGAATTTGACGTCAAATAGCATAGAAATTAGGCAAACTTTTAGCTAATTTCATACATTTTCAACTTAGAAATAGTGATATTGCCATTTGAAGACTATATAGCTCGTATCAAGATAGTAACTAGCTGTCAAAAGCTTGAAACAAATTAAATACCTACACGATTGTAGGTATTTCCATTAGTTATTCACTATATCTTTTAATCACGAGGTATACTCTAAGCAAAAACTTGTGATTATAAAAAAATCACAATCACTTATTAAATGTACTCGCAAAAACTTAACAATATCGGTCCCAAATCTTACAATCATGTCAATATTAACGGTGTTCGTATTTTGTGTTGAAATATAATTGTTGGAAAAACAAAGAGAATACGCGTCAGTTTATAAAGCTAAATAAATCCAAGTTAAACCAATAAAGGGGTTTTATTAAATGAAAACCTATTGGATTTGCCGACGCCGGCAGTGCATTTTGTGATTAGGGTCAGCGGACACTGGTGACCGGCGTGTTAATCATTTTTTTTTTCATTCAGTAATTTAAAATTATCAGACGGATATTTTATAGTAAAAGATATGTTAAGGTTTTAATTAAAAGTGCGCATTGTACAACAGTAATATTAAAATATCGATTACTCCATCGAATTAGGTTTTTTGTTTCCTATGGGGTAACCATTTGTGAAGCATACACGAAGATATCGCGTAATATAAATATATACGTATTAGTTATTGTTAATTTGATGTAAGTTAGTAGGAAAATTGTTTAACATCAGGCATGAGCAATCTTTATAGATACGTTTAAAGAGTTCTATGATTAAACGCTTTCACAGTACTAATAGGCAAGGTACAGCCTCAAACGCTGCAGAGAGCAGAATTAAATTTTAATAATGTTATTTAGGAGGCGTAGATGTGTATTATGAAAAAAAAATTAACTTCTCAAAAGTTGTAGGGGGATGAATCTTTGTATGAAAAAGTCGGACATACTTTGATTTATAGAGAAGTTAGTTTATCAAAACTAGATGCCGAGTTTTGATATAAAACTGCGAGTTTCTGAGCGTTAAATGTGGTCAGTGTGCGCTGATCCAACCCTTTCCCCACGGAGTTAAATGCGGCTCATTCGATTAGCCGCTGATTGAATTAAGGTGAACGCACCTTGCCTATAATGGTTTCAGTTTGCATAGGGTTTGATTTCATTACATTTACGGCCGAGACATTTGTTATAATCGGGATTTATTACGAGATTAATTGCTACTGTCAATTATAGAGCGTTATCAAAGCAAAACTTTCCCTTTAATAAGCCATCGATGAACTCGAGGTTTGGTGTTAGAAATGACTTAGGCGAGTATTCCGGCCTCAACACTGCACAAACTTGTTCATACTCGAAGAGCTTAATGTGAAAGATCCACACTTCAGTCTATTTTGCTCGTTTACCTTGAAAACCTCGTATCTCGGTATCTCATGAACCGAGATAGCTAGACAGTTGAAATTTTCACAGATGATGTATTTCTGTTGCCGCTATAACAACAAATACTAAAAACAGAATAAAATACATGTTTAATAATATTTCTTCAATTTATTGTATTTACATCTAGCGCCTTTTGAAGATTTACGAGCAAAAGCCTCCTTTCGAGAATTAATAGCAATTTTAATAAAGATAATGGTACGGAACCCTTCGTGCGCGAGTCCGACTCGCACTTGGCCGGTTTTTTTATGATTTAATTAAAAATGTAGGTATAGACTTTTTTCCTTATAATAATACTTGTAGTATAAAACGGAATTACTTGCCAATTTTTTCATAGTTCTAGGTCAACGGAAAGTACCCTTTGAATTTTGGTTTCCTTGAGAGTGCCGAAATTTACGTTTTTTGGCATAAACGGCCGTATTTTTTCACACCTTTAAGGAACTGTAGATTTGAGTAAATGGTTTAAATTCCATCTCGATATCTCTACGCTTTTCTGAAATAAAGGGTCTTGGGGACGTTCTTCTTTTTAACCCACAATTGCTCCATACTAATTATTTGTGACGGAGTAGTGTGAAAGAAAAAGATATATCACTCGACGTCAAAATAGAGACGCATTTCAATGTAATCATATCTAATTTATGAACGATACCACTACCAGTTTACTGAAATGTTTATCAATAGGCTTTTATAAGCTCTAGGGGGATGCATGTTGAGTGAGCCAGGGCTTGTCTCATCTGCCGCATTCCGAACAAGTTAGGGGCCAAGATGACCACGGAGTGGAAGCCCTACAACTAGGGTTGCCAGATTCAGGCATTTCATTGCCGGAGCAAATGCACCCCCCCACCCCCCAGTCGCTAAATAACAAAATACATCCCATAAGCTCAGGTTAGCGGTTCTTAACACTATTCCAAATTTCAAGTCGATAGCATCAGTAGATCCTGAGATATCTTGCTGTGACAGACGGACAGACAGACGGACAGACAGACTCGCACCATAAGGGTCCCTTTTTTACCATTTTGGTACGAAACCCTAAAAACGGCTTATGGGGTGGCTGCATAGATATCCCCGGGTGTCATTCATTGTAGCTACGCCACTGTCGAATTCGGTCGATAATAGAATAGACAAATATTTCAGTAAATTGCTTTACCTAATTGTAATATTTTACAAACACGCACGTAGGTACAGTCGAGTTCATTTATACTACACATATAAGAGAACAAAAATATCTGAACACAATTTTATACTACTGACAATAGGGTCGTGTTCGGATATTTTTGGTCCCGCAAGTGTGTAGATGTAAATTAATTCGACTGTACAATACGCATCGTTCGTACATAAGTACTAGTAACATACTGAAAAAAAAAACTAGAAGTGGGTATTCGAAATCCGGGACTATAGAGTATAATTCCCGGATACGGGACAAAAACGGTAATTCCGGGACAATCCCGTATTTCCCGGATATCTGGCAACCCTACCTACAACTCGAAGTGGAGACACGACACACCTCGTGGGTGATGGGCGAGATTACTTGAATTCATTCTTCCAGACGCTGACCAAACGAAGTTCAAACCAAGACCAATGGAAAAAGAGGGAATTTTACCTGCGATTGGACACAGTGGCCTCATAAAAGAAAAGGTACATATGTCTATTAACTCTAAGCATTAAGCAGGCTATGCTAGACTATTCTGTTATTAAGTAAACTTCACATGTCAAACCTTTGTTGCAACGTCGGACATAATACCTAGACGTATTAAACTAATTATTTTAATGAAGCAACTATACTCCGTAAACTACAGTACTTAGACACACAGAACTTAAGTCCATTAATTAAGGGCTATATTTGAATGGCACGCAAAACGAGTAACATAGCAGGAGGGTGGTTTTTCAAGCATTCGGTACAGGCGGCGGATTATTCAAAGTTTGTAATCTACATAATTCATAATCTTTATAGTAGCGAGGTCCCAATTACAGCGAGTTAATGTAACGTTAGTAGAAAACCGGTCAAGTGCTAGTCAGAATCGCGCACCGAGGGTCCTCGCCACTCCAAACTCTTCAGTAGATACGTGAATAATTCAAGATAAAGTGTATGGTGGGACAAACTTAACTTTGCTCTTGAAAAATTGTTGTCCCAATACATCGCTATATGTCGCGGTTAGTTCAGTAGGAGCAAATAAGTTTGTATTACGATTTTTGCGTCTTACGATTCCTAAAAAAACGCTGCAAGTTAGGAAAACTGTTTTATTTTTCCTGTGATATATAAGATGATATTAATAATCGGTAATTATTACAGATTTTTCTGTTCAGTAACTTCGGAGATAATAGGGGAGGAATGGTATTTTTTTTACGATTTTTTATCTTAAATCAAAAACTACATGTCTAAAAAAACGGTTTTAGAATCTACACACTAAACCTTTTCATTTGATGTCCCACTCGATATAGGTATAAGAGGATTTACTTTGATTTTCGACATCCCGTTTCAAAAAGTAAAAAGGTATAAGACTTTTTTCCTGTTCAATAGGCTCGAATAAGAGATTTTTAACACTATTCCAAATTTCAAGTCGATAGCATCAGTAGATCCTGAGATATCTTGCTGTGACAGAAGTACAGACAGAGTCGCACCATAAGGGTTCCTTTTTACCATTTTGCTACGGAACCCTAACCCCTTCACATTATATTGGCGAATACTCAAAAGATTTGGCCTCACTAGAGTAACTTTTTTGTTTACTGTTTAAAACTTTCTACAAAATAACCAAAAATGCCATTCTAGTCAACAGGAATCTTCTAAATATCTATGGCCAGAGAAATTACATTTATCATCGAAGAATAATCGTAAAAGTATCCTATACTTTACTTTTATTCGATGTCAACATTGTAAAACATAAACTGTATCACGAATGGGTTTAAAGCCAACTAGATAATTTCGACGTAATATGTAAATGTAAATTTATACAACGAGTAAATTGATCCTTCGCTTGCAGTCGGCCGCGCCCCATCTCATCATCTTTAATTACTGGCACAGTTGCTCAGCTATTCCATAAGATAATACCTTTGTTTGCAGCCCAGTAAAAAGTAACCTAGAAACATTGTGCCATGATTAGGCATCAATGGGTTTTCCGAGAAGCCAATTGAATCTTGATTGAATCGTAGTCATTGGTTGGTTAGTCGGATGATGTTTTTAGAGTTCCGTTTTTTAAGAACAGAAACTGTCAAGTCTTACCAATATAGCACCATTGTCTTTTAGAAGCCATAAAGAACTTGTTTTGTATCTGTAAGTCTTGCTGATAAACAGAAACATTTGGCCAGTTGGGAAAACAGTTTTAAGCAGCGTTTATATATATGTACCTATGGTCATTACCGTTCTAGCAACATATTTGCAACGAATGATGGTCAGATCGAGGCAAAGTATGATTTTATCAATACAAGTAGTTCTTACCACTCATCATTTCCTTAAACGTATACTCGTCGTATACGTGAATAGGTAATATTATTTTATTGAGTGGCTAAAACGCTCGAAGAGTAACCTAGGAAAACAACTTTGCAGCCAGCATTGCGGTGGTTAAATCTCCGTCTTCCCGTTCCTATTCATATAGTTCCTTGCCGATTTGTTTTCTTTTAAATTTTCAAGCTAGGATTGATTACATCTTTCCACTATCTACGAGTATACAGGTTACGGTAGTTTAGAAGAGATCGCTCTTATAGAGATAAAACCGCCTGTGATTTATATCTATTTGCTCATAATCTTTTGTAATTGTTTTTATCCGCACAATTGCTTACTATTTTCCGTTCAACTCTATTGCTATGGAAATAAGAGATTTGACAATTATATCCGGTATTAACCGATTTTAACATATAAAGATGCTTTCCATCGGCAAAGCTCGTAAAACAGCTCAATTACTGTGGTTTCTTACCGTGAAAATAGTAGCTAGTATCAAGTGCTTGAAATAACTCAGGTGTGACCTGGGTCGACTAGTGTTCCCAGATACTTGGCGCCAGCTTACCGGCCTGATAGAGAAATGGATAAATGTATATTAAAACAAACATGTATGTGTATTTACAATCCTATCTTTAGAATATACATGTAAGTGATGCTGATGAAGTAAAATTCTAAAGGAAGAAGAGGATGGGGCAATTTTATTCATACCCCTATGAAGAAAATTGCCCCACTCCTAGTCTAGGGCTACCTTTAGAATTTTACTTCAGAGAATTTAAGGAATTGGGTGAATCAACTTTTCTTTGTCAACTAAATTTCACCTTTTCCGACTAAAATTTGAAGGAAATCTTTATTCGGATATTTTTTGAATAAAGTGTATGCTCATTTAAAAGACAGATAATAAAGCTACGTAATGCAAATATTTTTTATTATAATCTGTTTATTATAACTGGTTTATAAGCAGTGACCCAGCGGACATAGCTGCCCCCACTTTTATATGAAAATAAGGGTTTGTCCGCTGGGTCACGCTATTTATGTGTTAAAAACGAGTTTTATTTTTACCTAATCTATCTCTCAAAATTCTTCAATCATGCATCTTTAAATCATGTTAAAACGTGAACAAATAAGTGCAAAAAGTGAACAAATAAGGGGAATGGTTGCATAAAGCAAAAAAAGTTGATTCACCCAATTAAATTATTGTTTCGAGGGTTTGTCGGCGGGCCGGATTAAACCCTTCTGCATGCCGGAGATGGCCCGCGGGCCGCACTTTGCCCAGCACTGCCTCTGACTCTACAGAATGATTCAAGAGACGTGATCGAGACTAACCCTACGGATTCAGTAAATGTTAATGGATAGTTTACCGTCCTATTTAAGTGAAACACCCACACCTTATTATGTTTTTTTACTTTTTGTTAAGTACAAAACTTAATTTTCGACAGTCATGGTGACACTAATACGACTAATTAATAACGATAAAACCTCTTTAGCTGTTATAACAGCACTTTGATTATGAAGAAGGTAAATTGTCATTGTAATACTTGGCATTGTCGACGTTAACAAACATTCACAGCTAAAGCGAAGGGTAATTGATACTTAACTGAAGTACTCGTATTCTAATTGTAGAGTGACCAGGAACGTCGTTAATAATTTAAAATTAAATATTTAAAGACTAAAAAAAATAACGCTAATTTCACAAATACTGGTATAAAAAATATTTATAATTTACTCACGTCTCCGAAATCACTCTGTATCTATGGTACCTATATAATCTTAGTGCATGAGCGTTATGATTAAAGTGTAGTTGTTTTCAATTCTATATGTGTTTAAGTGAGTGATGGTGATGATAAATGAAATGAGCACATCTATAGGTAGTAGGTACCACCCATTTTTTTTAAAGATAACTAGTTTAGTTTAAAAGAGGCTCATTGAACATTTTCCATCAGAACTCCCCCTTCTCACCGAGGGTCAGTGTTACGTTGTCGGCTTTTAACGTCAAGTATTTAAAGTAACTGAAGTGTAACCTAACAATTAACAACGCTAGGCAACCCTGTCAGTCTGTCAGGGCGAGCTAAAAAACCATACGGTGTGCAATTTATATCAAGTTTCATTTGCACTGACGTTGTATGAGTTATGGCTTCAAAGCTGTAATGTGAGGTGTGATATAATAATTTACTTGGTACCTCGTGATATAGCGGTTAAGAAATATCTTTATTTTTTTTCTATTAAATAACATAACTTTAGTCATACGTAACAAACAAAGGTCATTAAATTACTTATTGTGCATGTCGAAAAATAAAACTGTTCTAAATATCTTGTACTACTTACTAGTACAGTTGCAACTGGTAAATAACTGATGCTCCTAACTTTCTACCGGCACGAAATCACGGCTTTAAAACTAATTTATTCAAACTCATACGTCGAAAGACCCAATTTAAATTTTAATCGACCCCTACTTAGTAAGTTAGCAAAGTAGTGGGGGACGTAAAGCTCAAACATTGTACCTACAAAATACACCCTGACTATAAAGTAATAACCAACCTTCGTCCGCAAACACCAATTTAGGGGGTGGTTGATTACATAAGCGGAAGCGGGGTAAAGTACCCGATGTATTGACCTATATGTTCTTCAAAAGCGATAACAATTAGGGTTTGCAATTCGAATATTCGCTGAAAATAGAATTCGAATACTAAAGTATTCATTATTCGAATAATACGAATATTTCGAATACTGAAAAAGTAGGGTTAATTTTTCTTTAATAATCACCAGAGTTCATAATTCTTTACGTGAAGGTGATGCCCAACTTGTCAGTTAGTCAATAAAACAATATTTTTATGAAATATTAAGATCGATCGCCAACCGTCAACAGTTTCTGGGGTAGGGCTCGGAAGAGGCCTTAGGGAAGTCCGTAATTTAAAAGCTACTACACCAACAAACGATGGATCTATACCGTAATAAAGTATGGGTCAGTATTACATGAAAGATCTTGATAGAATGCAAGTAGGTAACTTAGCCCTGATTGATTTCTTACGTTCAATAAAAATAGTATATTGTGTATACGTGCTATAGGTCGCAAATTATAAATTTAAAACATTGACTGCCTACACGCAATGTCAATAAATATTTGTTTGTATTAATTATCAAGCTGTTAATCAGAACTGTCGCAGTAAACCACCAAAGCTGAATTCGAAAGTATAATAAACAGTTTAAAACTAGCTGTTTCGCAAAGTTACGGATGATTGAGGCTGATTCGTTTATCAGTAATCGTATCACCACCAGTCATGCAAATAACCTATTTGAATTTATAATTGCATGAATACTTTTATATTTGCATACTATTGAAGTCTGTTTTTAATTTTATTCGTTTTCAAAGCTTATGAAATTTTGCTTGAGGCTCATTATTTCTCAGTTAGGTAACGGTTTGTCTACATATTTAAACGATTATTCAAAATTTTTATAGAAATGCAAAAAATCACAAAATTGGTACCAATGTAACAATAGCGTTTATGTTTAAGTCTAGGGTCAAAATAGCAAAATTATTAAAAACTATGTCAAAAAATGGAGCACGGTTGATGCGAACTTATTCCCTCCCATCAGCCGCACGACGAGGGAGGGCAAAATAAAAACACTACTAATTAGTGTAGGTCTGTATAACTTTACAGAATTGTAGGCCAAAAGTACTGCACTGTGTCTGTGTGACTAAAGGGATTTGTTAATAAAATGAGTTTTTTATAAAAATTATAAATCATATTATGAGAAAAAACTAAGATTAATTTATTTTTGAGTAGAGTTTATGATATTTATGATCTTGGAAAAGCATTGAATTCCAACTGAAAACCTACGACTTACGGGTTTCGAAGTCGAACTATAAATTTGATTTTGCGGAAAAATGGCATAAAATCAAACGATTTCTAACCAAAATAAATATATCAATATGTAGTTCTAGCCAATACACAATAAAATCAGAAAATTGGTTATACATACCTTACCTTGTACCCACACAACACCCATATGGTTATCAATATCAAAATCGCTTCCGCTCGTGACAGAACAACTACACGCTATCCTCCATACAATCTCTATCCGATTAATCGTAATAAACCATCGTGGATTCGCATATAAATTTGCATAATTAATATAACTAATTAATGCTGAAAAACATTGCACTCGGTAATAATAGTGTGGGACTCAGTTTTCAAACGATTACAGTTTTTTTTTAACCGAGAAAGTGGATTCCTTAGAGAGTTGCATTTGTAATTATTGGGGTCCGTCTAACGGTTTGTTGGCATGAATATATCGGAATGAGTCGTTTGCTTTATTGATGAGGCGTTGGTCAAATAAATAAGACACTAGAAAAGGCTGCTGTTAGTTAGTTGTGGATGTCGTTGTAGACGACTTAGATAATTTTCATTTCATTCACTGTCCTTAGAACGAAAGCAAATTCTCGTGAGAATTTGCCGCATGCCTTAAAGTAATTTACCCGATACTACATTTGACTAGGTACTTGTAGAATTGTGTCAACAAAAATAATCTAGGTATGTAACAGCGTTTAACAGTGGCGAAATAAAAGTATCTCAACTATTGGTAATAAGATGTAAACCTGGAATTCTTAACAGCGTAAACATATTTCAAACAGACATTTGACACATAAAAATGGGGATCCTGCCGTTTTGCCAAAATTATTTTGGTCAAATTTCATTTCCCAAACAAATATTAGCAACTGTTTTTTTTGCCAATGCAATCTTTGGCATAATTATAATACGCAAATTTACGTTTGGTCAAATTTTTATTCAGCATAATATTAATACGGAAAATGACATTTCGGCATTTGGTCTTTTAGCAAATGCTTTCTTAAGGCAAAAAAATATTAGTCAATAAAAGTTTAGTCAAATGAATTGTTATGTCAAAAAATAAAAAGTCAAAAATCGGATTTCTTTAGGTAATAAAATTTGACCAAAATAATATAGGTAAAACGGCACGATCCCATAAAAAAGGTTAAAGTTTAATTAATAATTTTGAACAACAGCAAGAATTTTGAAGAACTGTGGCCCTCAATAAAAACAAAAACTGACATAAACAGAAGGGTAAAGGGGGGACGGGGGGCGAAGCCCCCCGCATTAAAAAAAACTCAATAAAAAGATTCAATTAGGTTATTAGGTTAGGTTAGGTTACTACGTCCCCCAACTAAAACGAACCGCTCCCAGAACAGTAGGTTAGGTTCAAGGGAGTCCCACATAACCATCAGGGTCCGTGCCCGCACCCTGGTGGTATGCGTAACGCATTTTCCCCTCTTAAAAAAAAAAGGTTCATTGAATTTTGACGATACAAATCATTTTCGTAATTTTGTTTTGCGTAAAATATGTTATGCGAACTAAAACATTTGACTAAATAAAATTTGGTCAAACTACCATTTGGTGAGCGAGGCATTGCCTAAACATTCATGTGTCAAACATTAGGTTCGCGTAACAATTATTTGTGAAGAGTTAATTTGGCAAACGATTATTTGGGAAATGAAATTTTGCGAAATTTTTTTTGGAAAGTGATAATTTGTCAAACATATTTTGATAAAACAAATGTAACCCATAAAAATGACTTACCTATTGAATAAGTCATAAGAACATAACAGTATAGAAGGATAAATAATATCCAAATAGCAAACAAGCTCATATAATGGGTGTAAGTATAAGATCTTACGGGCTTTTTTATTTAAAGTGCGTTCTTAACTGACATTTCGTCACGGATTGACAGGTTAGACGGTATTTGAACATAGCTTAAGTTTTGCCTAACCGTAGATTTTAAAATAAAAATGCCGTTATACAGCGTGTGTGCTACTTGGGCAGTAACAGCGTTAACGCACTGCACCCAATCCGATCCTGATCCATCACGCGGTGACACAGCCACCTTATATTAGGTCGAATTGGATCGGAAGGAGTATACTGGGTAAGGCCGAGGCCGCGAAGCGTTGCAACGGCCTTTTTCCGTGTTTTACCAAATATTCATGTATGCGAAAACAAATTATTTGCAATTAAATGAATGCATTTTTAATCGAAGGTACTACTACATTAACTTGGGAATTAATTTTGCATGTTAAGCAGACTTACCACTGATGTTTGCTAGGTCATTGGCACTGTTCTTACCTGAAAAAAGAAAACATAAAATAGTTATAGATACATTGAGCAAATGCATTGAAAAATCAAATACGATCGACTACAGCTAATGCCGGATTTGAACTCGCACCTCTGTCATTCCGGGACAGCGAGTTATCCAATTTCTCCAATTAGCTTCTGACGACACCGCACGTAAGTTTTGAATGCATTCGTATCGTATAATAAAATTGTGGTGTTTCCACATTAAGCTATGAGGATTCAAAATATTTCCAGTAAATATGATGATTCCTTAAAAATAGTGCTTTAACATAAAATAGGTGAAATGAATTTCAAAACGAATCTAGTGATGACTGTAATAGCATCTTACTTTATCAAATATCGAAGAACTTATTATATTACATAGATATTACACATTACTATTCAATGACTTGGTGATATACCAGAGTGGATTTATAAGCGTTTTGTTCATTCGCGATTTGATTTCAACCGCAGTCAATGAAAAATAATGCAACTAACTTGACCGGTGATGACAGAAATGCTGGGGTAGAATATATAAAACACCATTCACTGAGAAGAAATTATAGATGTAACTATGATGCCTATATCTTCGTAGGTACGATGAACTGTATTAACAAATTAATAAATTAAAATCACATACAAAAAAAAATCAATTGGGTAAGTAAGGTTTTTCAAAGATGTGTATTTTTTTTCGATAGTTCCCGACGTAGTGAACTAGAATATATCGCTATTGCATTTTTATTCCCTGTGATTTTTCTAAAATATTTTTTTAAATCCCCGTTATGACAGCTTCGAATTAAACGACGCCAAAATGTCAAGTGTGTACGTCTGTATTAACAAAATAGGTATCTGTATGAGGTCTGTGGTGTGTCGACTGACAAGTGTCATTTGCGACAAAATCAATACATTCAATTATTATTTGTGCGTTCAGTGTTATTAGATCTTTGTGCTGGCCTTTGGATTGAAGAAAAAAATAAAAAGAATTGCAAGAATTCTAGAGCTTCACCCTTGATGTCAAAATAAATACATCAAAATGAGTTCGTGCGGTGAAAAATGAGGACTAGAATTTGTGAGATGACTAAGATCCTTTAATATTTTCAGATGAGCGACAAACACAACATTGCTGAAATAAGAGGTGTTAAATAAAGCATTGATGTACGTACTCGTCATTAGCATAAAGTTTGTGATAACTGTATAGCTAAATACCTATCAAACTTGTCTTATAATAATTTTCATAATATTTATTTACATTTAATTTTGTCACAATTGACAGCTGACAGCCAACACAGACAGATTTGTTTTTATTACGAACTTAGGCACTAATTTTGTCACCCTGGCGTGGCGTCCCTCTTTTCAAGCGTCAAATCAAGAATTTAAAAGAATATTATGGAAAAATTACAGGGAATAAAAATTCAATAGCGATATTTAACTATCGAAAAAATATATAAATTACACACTTTTGAAAATCTTTACCTAGCTGTGACCTAGCCAATTAACAGTGTATAAGTACCTTATCTATTGAGGTTATATACTGTATTTTTTGTGCCTAGTATCGTTAATGAGACGACTTTTACGGCAAATGCAGTGAGAAAATAATAAGAAAGCATTGTTATAAATTATTATGCAAAAAATGTTTATTCTTTTATTTATTACACTAATGCATTTTTCCTGTTTCAGTATTATTCTCCGTTGTAACTAACCAATTTTACGATATCGTAAAACTTCATATCACTATACTATTTTCCAACGATAATAACAATGCATGCGGGTAATTAATAGTCACAGTGATCATAAAGACATCAATTTAATGAATAAAAGGTGTAACATACGCCGTCTTTATCTTGAAAGATTTAATTGTCAATAATTTCCCAAGATTGACACGTTCTTTTTGTTTCGCACTCATCCACCCATTGTTTTAACAGAACCAACTTATTTAGTACCGTTGGTTATCATTAGAACTAACTATCTTACATATACATTTGTTGGTAATAAATTCGTAAGTCGCGCCATTGCGCGCTGTAAAGATAACTTGGGAGTCTTAAACATGTCACTTACTGGAAATAAAGCCTTGACAGTATTGAATGAATGATTGTTGAGAATGAGCAAAAAGAATGAACATGGTTGTTCGTTCATACCATTAAACGAGTTAGCGGTGAATGCCTATTAAGTTTTTAGATGGATTTTTGATCACACGTTTGTATGCGTATCAAAGTCGGTTAGATGGAAGAAAGATTAAGGTAAGTACCTACTCCAGTTTCTTTTATGACAGTTACTGTATAACATAATTAATTACAATACATATTATACGTTTATATATGATTTCTGGGTCGTGATGCCGGACCAGTTTTCTGACTCTATAACTGGTCAATATTATGTTATGATAGCATTTGATCAAAACAGCATTAATTAAAACTTTCTTATTTTCAACTAAAATTAATCTTAAACTAAGTAAATCATGACCACCCTATGACTTTTGAAGTTTTGATATACGCAATATGGGAAGCGACAAGACGTCACGTTGAGTAGGGTGGCCAAATTTTATGCAAAAAATAATTGCAAATATTGGTGATAAGAAATTAATAATTAACATCATTAGGTTCATCTTTGAATACTGTATTATGCTTTATTTTTTTTGCTCCACGACCCAGAAATCACCCTGTATATATACAAGTAGTAGTATAATGCAATAAGAATCACTAGGTATTCATAGAAAAACAAACATTTTGATAAAATAAAGCAAGAACCACCATTTGTTATTCAAATAATACAACTTAGCAATAGGAACTATCAATTGCATACCCAAACCTTACCGCTATAAATATCCATTCAATTCATATTCATCTCTATAACTATATTGCTCCAGAATCGACCGCTATATAGCCATTCAGAAAAAGGAACAGAAATCGCGAACGGCGTAAGTTTGAGCGAGATGCAGCACACACCGAGAACAAACCACGCCCCCTTTCTTGCTTCTTAGGGTGATTCTCCTAGGGGATAGTGGTAGTTATTTTATAGTTACAGCTATGTTACAAAAGTTGGTGTATTAAGGCAGGGTGAATGTACCTGCATTAGGACGTAATTGGCTTGCACGTGTCTAAAAGAATTGTATTTGGGTAGAATTCGAAATAATACGAGCATTTTGAAATTTGGTTTTTGGGCGGAAAACTCAAACGGAGTTATGGTGAAGGTGTGTAAGCAACACCAATTATATTATTTTCTATACATTAATAGGTAACTTCAATCTAAGACATACATATGATTAAATTAAGTCATAATACTAATAAAACAATAATTAATTCTTACATGTACGCTCACGTTTGACTGATGACAAATCAGCTGTCGCTCAGAAGTATTGATATAATAAATTTGCACGAGACGTGTTTGTTTAAAGTACAGTACATGTAATCGACCTTAAAGCCTGCTTTTATTTTACCTGTCATATTATTATCTCCTTTTCACAATTGTCACGAGTTTTTGCTCCACTATTTTACAGTATGACAAGTCGGGGCTTTATTCAGACGCACGAGAAATGCCGTAACTCGCACTGGTCACAATAGCGTATACGCTATTACCAGTATTATTCCTACACCCTTGCCCTTTCAGACCCTAAGTTTCGCTAGTGACAGATAATTAGTCGTCACGCGATCTCGTGGCCCTTTAAAAGGCTGGTTGAAAAAGTGTTTAATGTACTTTACTAGCGGAAGGGCTCGGTGTTGTGTGTGAGATTAAGTAAGCGTATCAGAATAATGCAAAATTGGAAATTGTATATTGATTTACACTTTCGCGGCGTTCACATATTAAACGTCTATATTTTAGCTTATTGAGAGTGAATAGAATAATCCCCCAGGGCATGGTATTGCACGATCCGAAGAGTGGAGGTTCCATAGTGACTTTTGAACTAACTATAAGTGTTTTACTAAAACTACTTATACGATTTAAAAACTGCATTACAAGTTTTAACAGAGGATATTTACTTATTGGATTTTAGACATGAAAAATAAGGTGTTTGTGACATTTTTGGTTTATCTGAATCAGCTAATGTCAAATAAAACAGATAAGTATCTGGAATTAAATTGATACGACATTTCGAACAAGGATGTTTAAATATATTCTTATAAATCAATCGTATAAGAATGAGTTTTGAATATAACATATAATAAATACAAATAAACCCTATAATAGCCTTACAAATAGATTGTATCAGAATGAGCTTAAAATAGAGAAAAGTTGAAGAGCAGCCAAAAATAACTGCACGAGTAAGGGCGCATGCAATATCAGTATTTTTTGTATGGCAACCGGGACCCTGGTATTGGCCCATAAAAGTGATACCGGTATTACACGGGCCATTTTTTTTAAGTTGTACATTTAACTTTTTTTTAGGGCTGAGAAATTTTACATCATTTCTACTCAGAATCACGCGTACTATCGTCTCTGATAGGAGAAAAACAGTGTCCCAAATTTTTTCTGTTACTTTTCCATACACACTTGTATGGCGGTAACGGAACGGAAGAGCGATATTTGTATGAAAATTTTGGGACACTTTTTTTCTTCTATCAGAGACGATAGTACCTACCTACGCGTAATTCTGAGTACAAATGACGTAAAATTTCTCAGATCTAAAAAAAAATTAAGTGTGCAACTTAAAAAAAAATAGCCCGCATGGCCCTATGCACGAGGCTGAGTATCCACAATTTTTTTTTCTATTAATCACCACTTAAATGCATTTTTATATTATTTCCATTTTTAATTGTGTGAAAGAGATGTTTCTAATTAAGATTTTATTATTGGCTGGTTTCTCTCGAACTAGTAATTAGATCTATCGTTAACTGAAGGAATGGAAACGGAAGATACCATTTATGGTGCAACAGTACCATTATTGCTATATTTATTATGCAGTTGGAGCATTTAATGTTTGCTATAAAATCGTTTTGATGCGGCATGAAGAGTTATTTCTCGTTATAATGCTGACCTGATAAGTGCCATACTTATTAGTTTTTATTCAAAGGGTAGGCATATGTTAAGAAATAATGTGAGGAATTGTAGTAGAAGCATGAGAAAAGAAAAAAAAAACGTAAGTTCATATGCACGTTACGTCTACGGGCATTTTTATTTTAAAATGTACGGTTAGGCGAAACCTAAACTATGTTTAAATACCGTCTAACGGTGACGTGGAGTTTGACACTGATCGTTACTTTTGTGACGACCTGTTAACAACTAGTTATGAGGACATTTTAAATAAAAAAGACCCTACGACCACACTTGGATCTTCAACATTGCAAAATAATAAAGTTTGGGTATTAAGCTTTTCAAGTATTAAATTTAATTCAATTATACTCTTGTATTAAGGGATGTTCGGTTCAAAAAAAGAAGTAAAATAATAACTCGTTATGAGCCAGTAAGCATAATTATAAGCAATAAGTACGAGTAGCTAGGTCTTTAGTGCTAGGTACAGTCGAGTTCATTTATATCTACACACGGGCACAAAAATATCTGAACACGATCCTTTTGTCAGGAGCATAAAAGCGTGCTCAGATATTTTAGTTCTCTTATTAGATGTAAATGAACTCGACTGTACCTACATATTAATCGGCTTATGACGATCATGACCGGGGTAAGACGTGAAGATGACAAACATAAACAGACTTACTTATAAATAATAAAAGTATTTCAGTGCAGTTCTTTTGCCTGGTATAAAAATGCTATTTGATAGGAACTGTTATTTCAACACAGATGTTTTTATTTCACATGGTCGTAAAGTTACGCCAATGATGGTTATCTTTCATACAGTTTCACACATTCACAGTGTTTTAGTAGTTTTTACTATGTTTATCGTTATTGCAAACAATTCGTGTAATGGCGAATTTTAACGTATTTTCTGAAATAAACGCAGGTAATTGATGATTTGTATTTTGCTCTTATAGATATCATACGTGATATCCTATAGATGTCAATCATATTTAAAAATACTACTTAGTAGAACAAAAATATTATGATTAAGGTACAGGTATTACAGGAGTGATAATAATATAGACTTAGAGCCAGCATAAAGTTAATTTTTTAACAGTGTTATCACATGGCTTGGCGCCTGATTTACAAATTTTATGTTTGAAGTACAGTCGAGTTCATAAATATGTGTACACTTTTTTACCTAGTCGAATGCGTTTGCATACTAATTGTTAGCGACCGCATTCGAGTAGGTAAACAAGTGTACACATATTTATGAACTCGACTGTACCTAAGAAGGTTAAAAATCAGGCTGGCTGTAAATTTGCCAAACTATAGCCCGCCCCATCAATACGTTTTATGATTTTTACAGGTTCTGTATATTTTTATGTATTTCTATATGTATATATACTCATATATATATGTATTTATTTATTTATATATGTATACAGTATATGTATTTATTTTATTTATTTACATATTTTATTTTTATTTTACTTTTTATTTTATTTATTTGGGACATCAACAGCATTACAATTCAGAAATATACAGAGACAATTATTAAAACACAAAGCCAATTACAGATGTCCACTATGGAACTGTTAGTGGAACCAAAAGCACATGAAAAATATGTATATTAATCTTTAACTCTTAATAAGACACAAGCATTGAGAGTGTTACAGAAGAAATAAAGACCAACAAGTGAAATAGAAAGGCAAACTATGAACGGGGCTCACTCCACACGCATGTTATGTGTTGTGTGTGTGTGTGTGTGTATGTGTGTGTATTTGTGTATGTGTCTGTATGTAAGTGTCCAGTGTGTACAAGCATGAGTATAAGTTGAAAGTGCACAGAATGTGCAGGTACCTACAACCCCCCTTGCATAATAAACGATTGTATCCGGTTTTTTATATAAATACCTCTATAATCTCTTGTACATGTTTCTCAGTTTGTCTACCATCTCTCTTGTCTCATCACTCAACTGCTCAAAGGTTAACTGGAAGAGATCCCTCAAAGGGATAAGTTCGCCTTTGTACATATACCTTAATCTTGTAACCCTGTAATTTGTCTTATTTTGTGCAATAAAGTGTTTACATACATACATACTAACTATAGTCCAAAATAAAACTCATTCATTTCTATCAATATGCATTTTTTATCAGTGGTTTTGTAGGTTTTTATTTAAATTTGTTTAATTAGACTGGTGATCTTAGAGTTAATCCGTAATAATTGTCATACATTAACGAATAAGATTCGGGTAAATTTGCACCATAGTTGGGTGGAGCGGACTAGTTGAGGAATTTTACGGGATGTGTTTTATAAAATACTTACAATAATTTAACATTTGTACAGAATATAAATTCATTAGAAAATTACCTAATCTAAACTGCCGCCAGCAGTAATAATATAGGTATTAATAAAAAATATGTCATAAATGTATCAGTTGCGGTATTTAAACTTTACTGCCGAGCCATAGCCGCTTTAGTACCAAAAACCGGTCAAGTGCGAGTACAAACTCATAAGTAGATACGCGAATAGTTCATGAAAAACTGTATGTCGATTTGTTTACTAGGAGCAAATAAGTATATGTCATGATTTTTGTAAATTTCTAAAAAACAGTGCAAGTTAGGAAAACCGTTATATTTTTCCTGTAATATTTAGAACCTGATGAGTAATGATTGTATTTAATAGATATTTTTTCTGTAATCTGAAACAGGCCATCGCTTAGTTTTGCTACTCTCCGCTAGATGGATTTTAAGTTTTTGAAAATTTCTAAAAAAAATTAAAGTTAGTAAGACCGTTATATTTTTCCTGTAATATTCAGATTGATATTAATAATTGGTAATTATTACAGATTTTTCTGTTCAGTAATTTTGAAGATAGGGGGGGGGGGATGGTATTTTTTTGAACGTTTTTGGTCATAAATCAAAAAGCACATGATTAACAAAAAAAATAAAAATGGCTTTGGAATCTACAAATCAAGCCCTTTCATTTGATACCCCATTTGATACAATAGCACAACATTAAATTTTCAAACTCTCATTATTTTTTTAATGTCAGATAGGGTCGGGTTAGCGACTTTTAAAACTATTCCAAAGTTCATATCGATAGCAGCAGTAGTTCCCTAAAAAGTCCACAGAATATAATACTGTACATTCCAAGTACTAAAATACAAAGCATCCGCTCAAGGTTCATGAAGTTTAACGTCTGTACTCTTGAGCCATACTTAGCGCTCTAGTATCAAAAGGTCTAAGTCCACAGAATATTCTATATAGTAGAGGTACTATTATACAAAGCATCCGTCCAAGGTTCATGAAGTTTAACGTCCATGCTAACACGAACACAGACATAATGTGGCGCGGTCACGAACGCTCACCTGACGGGCCGGGTTCGACTCCCGGGTCGCAGCTTGAGACCATCGCACTAATGTGAATGAGTCTTGTTTTATTCAGGGATCAGTGTATGGTTTTACTAAACATATTGAATGCTGGACAAATCTTGTAATAGTTCAACGAGTTCATAGTATCTTTTTTGATGAAGTATTCTCTCAGTAAAGTGACTTTCGTGAACTATTCATGGTATAAAGTATATTATATACATATTTTTTAAGTAAGTAGAACCAGCAAAAACATGGTGTTCGAGGTCGATTTAAGAGTTATTTTGGACCAATCGCTATATTAACCAGCCCTATTGTGCAAATCAAACGACATCTTTTTCTGATGACGTCGAAGTGGCAAAACTCGCAAACTATCTTTATGCAGTATTTCCATGAAGTGCGTTTTATTCCTCCTTCCTTGACTTTTAAGTTCGCAATATGCCTTTGTGATCTTTGATCTAAACAAAAATAAGAAAGCGCAGGTTATTGTTAATTTCTCCATCACAACCTTTTATTAGGTGGCTCGTACAAAGTTTGGGCTTTAACTTAAAATTGGTATGTTGAACCGGCAATGAGGTATGCAAATTTTGCCGGGGATCGAACCGGGGTACCATTAGTAGCTATCTGCGTTAGACTTTGGTTATTATAGACTTTAAACATTTTGAAGGTCAACGTTTCATTGATTATGGTAACGTGTTTTTGATATTCAATATATTGGACTTGAGAAAGTTAATATGACTGGAATTGTAACAGTTATTTTTTATTTATTTCAGTTTTCACAGGTTTAGTTTATTGAAATGATGATGTCATCAAATCAAATATTACTCACCAAAAATGTTGCTCAAAGTAGATCAGCATTGAACTGTTCCGCCATTGTATCGAATCCTAACAAAGATACCTGCATGAAAAATATGTTTTAGTCAGGCATAAACCAAAAATTATCAAAATTGTCTCTTGCGACTGTATTAATTACCCAATCCGCTACCCAATGGTTATCTGGAAGAGATCGCTCTTTCTTTAGCGATAAGACCGCCTGTTGTCGACCATTTTAAATAGTTTGAATTATGTAAGTACTCCTTGTAATGTGTTTTTCTGGTGTGCCATAAAGTATATTTGTATTGTATTGTAATTTTTACAAAAACACGTTCCGATGCATTCGCATAGTTTAAGCATGCTTGCGCTGACAACAACAAATAGCGTTACATAACTGGTCCTTAATTACTTTCTGACTTGGCTTAGTGACTCAAAGAGGATTGACCCTACAGAACTCAAATTATTAACTACGTCAATCGAGCTCAAGAAGCTGCAGGATTGTATATAATACCCACTGCCAATGACTAACGACACGCTGCATTACTCGAACTGACTATGTCTCTCGCGACCATTCAATTTGCAACCCAAACTATCTTACATTCAAGAAGCTTCAAGATTGCATGTTACCATAACGCTGCAATAATAAGATCAATGACAAACGAAACGCCGCATAACTGACCTGAGAATGTGGTCTCTGGAGACAGAGACCACATTCTCAACCTAAACAACTTATCGTGCAATGAAGAACCTCAACCAAGAAGCTCCAGGGTTGCATGTGACCATAACGCTACAATAATAAGGACAACGACAAACGACACGCCGCATAACTGACCCTGTCTCCAGCGACCACGTCATTCTCAACCCAAACAAGCTATCGTGCATTCAAGAAGCTCGAGCACCAGAAGCTTCAGGCATGCGTGTTTCGCTTGCGTGCTTTGCGTGTGTTACCTAACTAGACAGCACCACGTGGTCGCCACACGCGAGCTGATAACGCCGTGTCAATGAATGGCGTGATGTTGGCTGATTTTTAATCATGGAGCGATGGGATGTTTGCGTGACGAGTGAAAGGTTGTGAGTGACCCGGTGACTATTTCGTTTGTCACGCGGATAACCGAATGTCTTCTCGTTAGATTTCGTTCCGGTGTCTGCCTTGCTCAGTCCCCGGTTCTTAAATGTCGTTGGTACGTAAAGGGCGTTTTGTAATCTTGGGATTCTGCATTGCCATCGTCAGGATACTGCTCAGTGGCGTTATGATGTAAGACGTTGTCAGTCAAAAGGTATTACTTTGCCGCTTCTCAATAAGAACGACGAATGCATCTTTATTATTCTTTACAGCTATAGTTGTGGTGTGATATTAACCTTATTACTTATTAAAAACTGATAAAGTGGTAAGTACCTTTTAATAATAACTACTATTGACAACGGGATATTTACCATGTATGTTTATCAATATTAGTTATTATGTGAAGTACCTTTTGCCTGAAAATGACACTTCTTCATACATACGTACACTGATAATATGTATTGTATACTAAGAAGTTTGATATAACATTTTTCGTTTTAGATAGATACCTAAAGGTGAAAAACGAATGCCGAATTGCCGATCATAGGTAGGTAACAAATCCAGATAAAAACGCAGTAAGAATATATGACATTCGTATGTAACGTTAAACGTTTTTTCTCTATAAAGTTTTTAGATACGAGTTTTTTTCAAAGTAGTGACGATAATGTATTATGCGACATCATGCTGTTTTTAGGGTTCCGTACCTCAAAAGGAAAAAACGGAACCCTTATAGGATCACTCGTGTGTCTGTCTGTTACAGCCAATTTGCTCCGAAAGTACTGAACCGATTGAGTCTTTTGGGGGGTCAACTAGAAAATTAAAAAAAAGTCAGCAAACTATATCGTGTGTCATATTAAATGAAAAGGCTCACTGTGAGAATCTCAAATATATTTTTTTTATAATTTTTATATTAATAGTTTTGAAGTTATTTAAGAAAATAGTCAATATTGTTCATTCCCCCCCCCCCCCCCCCCCCATCTCCGAAACTATTGGACCTAGAATTTTGAAAAAATATGGAAAAAAGTCCTGCATCTACAGATTACAGGAAAACCTATAAGAAGTCTGCGCAGTAAAGTATAATTGTGTTATATTGTTTTAAACGTACGGAACCCCACTTTTATTTCCGTTTTTTTCCGTTCCGGCATACTGCTTGTTATAGTAAAAATGAAGACCTTTCACTCTCATTCATGGTCTCACAGAGTGGTGTGACAGTTTGGACTACACGTTATCATTATCACGCAATAGGCACGCATTTAGTCATTTTATAGCAAAGGCAGGGATTAAGGAAATATGAGCTTTTGAATTATTTGTGTCACGATTAGTACGTGACACAAAACTCTAAATATATTCGATTTTTCTAGTAGGCACTGAAATAAAGAATGACAATGCATTTTTTTAACCTTAAGGGCCCAGACCCTAAAGCGCCACAAATACTCCGCCTTACTAAAGGATTACGAGTTTGCGGCGCTTGCGGTCGAGACTTTGGGACCCTGGTGAACCGATATGAAAACCTTCATGAGGACCTTGTCGCCGCGGCTGGCACATGCCTCGGGAGATCCCAGAGTTGGCGCGTTACCTCTCGCGAAGAATTGCCCTAGATATTCAGAGAGGTAATGCCGCCAGCGTAATGGGTACCATGCCGCAGGCGGAGCTGCTTGAGTACACTAAAACAAGAACAAATACAAACAAGACAAAATTTTAAATCCTAAAACTAAATAAACCTAAAAACTAAATTAAAATACCTAAAATACAATAAAAATATACCCATTTTTATTGTATTTTAGGTATTTTAATTTAGTTTTTAGGTTTATTTAGTTTTAGGATTTAAAATTTTGTCTTGTTTGTATTTGTTCTTGTTTTAGTGTACTTTCTTTCAATAAAGAAGTAAAGACACACTTTACTCTATTTCCTTGAATCTGAGGAAGCAGAGAGAAGGTAATGTTATCCTAATCATTGAATCACCATTGTTATTATTTAAATGTTGTTTGGCGATCCATGCGAAATAACTGTATTGTAAATTGTAACCCATAATAATATCAAACTATATGACGATATACGAGTATAATGATGAACATCAGGGAGGTAGGTCATAAATTAAGTTTAAATATTGTGCGTTGTATGTAATAAATTTTATTGCTATTTTAAAGAGATACGATGTTTTATTTATCTGGATATCTGGATTCTATTAACTAACGTTTGATGATGGGAATGTACATCTAACTACATTTTATAGCATTAATTATAATAAGCTATAATATACCGAGTGAATACTTTCTCAAGGTGCTTCTAGACGAGCAATATTTTTCTGCAATTTGTGGCCCGGCAACTATGTGCATCTTGTTTTAGCATACGAAGTAAGAGAGAGATAGCAAGACTTGCCGGCCACAAATTGCAGGAAAATATTGCCCGTTTAGAAGCACCTTCACATCTGCAAGCAATCAGTCAGTGAATTTTTTTTTACCCGACTGCGGCGAAGCCCGAAGGAGGGTTATGTGTTTGACCTGTATGTACGTATTTATGTATGTATGTATGTCCGTTCCTATGTCCGCTCGTAACTACTCAACGGCATAACCGATTTCGATAAATGATACATCATTAAATTCGTTTTGATGGCGCGAGTGTCACTGGGTATGAAGTTCGTTAAAATAAACAAAATGGCGGATTTTATGCACTTTTAAAGTGCACCGCGGTCGGGTTTTTTTCAGTAAAAATATTTAGTTATTACTTTTATGATTTGCGAATGAATAAAGAATACAGATAAGTGGTAATTTATTTATAAGTAGACGTAAGAACTTAATTTTTTTGTCTATAGAATGAAGATACTCATTGATTTGAGTACCTACCTATAGACCAAGTTACCTTATTGATCAGCCTCCTACTGCGCCCACGCAGCGTACACTACTCCCGTAATTGAGATGTAGGTATATTATAACTAGCCTTAAGGAAGAAATGACATAAGCTGTAAAATGACAAAAGTCAGCAGGGACCGTACTTTTCGTGCCGGTGACAGGCAAATGACGTCAACCTACATACAGGCTGGTTTAGTTAAGGTTTTATATTGATTTAACGTTACCGTAAATAACCGGCATTGTTTAAGTTATGAATTATTTTTTTCTTCTTTCATTGATTGGTGTCAAATGGTAGAAGACATTTTGTAAGTAAAAATCAAAAAATGTATACGTCTATTTTTTTTTCTTTATTTTAACGGAAAGTTGGAAATATTAATCGGATATGCGATTTGGCACTATACTTATACGAATGTATGTATTATATTCATGCGGTCCATTCTATATCAAAATGCGGTTCTGATTTATTTTCCAATTTCCCGTTTCAATAAATACGATAACACAGGCGGACACATCTTGATTTATAAAATGGCTTCTACCATTAACACCAACTAATGAAATTAGTGATAAAATTAATTCGTAGCTTTTACGATACCGGTAATTTCCGGTAACGACAAATCCATCTAAAACCTAAAGTGAATCATGCTGTATGTAGCTTGACGTCATTTTTACGTGATCGGCACGAAAAGTAAGGTCCCTGAAAGTCAGTGACAAAAAACCTCTACTTGAAATTATATTAATTCAACAGATGCAAATGTAGACCTATATGGTGCTTCACATTTATTCGATAATGCCAAAAAAGACAAGCAAATGTTGAGCTAAAACTGACTTTTACTCAATTATGGGAACCGTGCAATAATTATTAAGGTCTATATTTATAATTGCATTTTTTTGTCAAGAAAGACAGACAAACGGACAATGTTGAGTTAAGACTTTAATAAAAGTCTTAGGTTGCTAGTTTTAGAAAACCTTTTAAAATCATATTATTTTTGGATCCCAATAACTAGGCCACCAATTTATTTATTTTTTGTAATTTTTGACTTCCCGTGTGTTTACTTTTCTCAATTTAAAACTAGACATACACAAACAAAAATCAACCAAAACAATGAAGCTGTCGCCCGGTGCTGTATAATAATCAGACATTTTAATTGAAAATCGATAAATTCTCGCTTACGACACTCTTCCATTCGGCTTCACTAATAAACATATCTGCGTTAAATTAAGACCACAAAACACAAGTAAGCGAAATAAATAAACAATAATATAAATTATGCGTTCCTAATTATTTCTCCGGCTGTATCTTACGAGTCGACAGCAGATTATCAGGAAAATTTACTCATAACTATATGATTTAAAGTCGCTTCTTGATTGGAGTACGGAATAGTTATCGCCGTTTTATGATGAAAGGTGTCTAGTGATCACTGATATCGGTTTAATAGATTTCTGTGTGGACGCAGCGTTAAGAGGCCCTAGACATTTGAAACGTTCATCGATTTAGGCTTTAGGCTAGTTTCTCTATGATTCAAGATTTTTCTTCTTTCATATAGAACGCCGGGACCATTAAAGACTATTAACGTACTTTTTTAATTTTCGAAAGAAAAATATTCCATCACTCCAAATTGCCAAAATCCAAATTAAAATGGCGTTCTTTGCAAACTTTATTTAACTTGCAATCTTTATTATCAGTACTTTTGTAAAGTGGATATAAACATTTAAAATTATCAAAGGCCTCTTAATAGATTCCTGTGTGGACGCAGCAGCAGTCATAAACCAGACTATATAACTTTAGCGAACTCATTATCGTGCAGTGGAAATGGATTCTTGATAATGGTTTGTAAAGTTTAAATTTGGATGAGTGTGGACCAATGCAGATTATTATTATGAATTTATGAGAAAAAAAAGTATATAATCACCGTGGCGAGTTCAAAGGTAGGTATGAAGAAAAACTAAAACATAAATGGCACTTTTTATTTCACGACTTGGCTGACACACTTCCATGTGTATAGATCAAGTTAGTGTGGCTTATGATGATTTATATATTATCTTTTAAAGCAATAGCATAATATTAATGGATAATATATATTATGTTTTTGCTTCACAAATTACTATGGCAACGCTTTTCAATCCATATTTTTCATAGCCCACTTAAACTAATGACGTAGTATATTATCTAAGTTTATTACTTAATCATCATATAACATTGCTTATTATAAGTAATAGTCGTAATGCTAAAAGAGAAAAAAATTAATTAATTACATACATTATATTACTTAGAATGATTGATACGGCACAATGCATTTGGTTTTATTTAGTAGATAAAAATTCGATCCGGAATAGCTTGGTTATTCAAAGTATTATTTTTGATAGTTATGAGTTCCTTCGAATTCACCAAGATCTCCAAGATTTCCTGATTGAGTGACAATGAGACCACCTGAAGGTAAAGTCTCCAGCCATCTTCAAACAATCGGGGAAGACAAATAACTAAATATTTTTACTAAAAAAAAAAACCCGACCGCGGTGCACTTTAAAAGTGCCAAAAATCTGCCATTTAGGAACTTTATACCCAGTGACCCTCGCGCCGTCAAGACAAATCTAATGATGTATCATTTATCAAAATCGGTTGTGCCGTTGAGTAGTTACGAGTGGACATAGGAACGGACATACATACATACCAGTGGCATGGCGTAAAAGATATCCTTAGGCAAGCCGGTTCAGATTTGGCGTACATTTTACTTAAGAGCTCTGGAATAAGGTGCTCAAATGCCTGATATTAGGCAAGCCGGTAGGAATCGATTTCTTTGGACGCCACGCTACTGATACATACATACAGGTCAAACACATATCCCTCCTTTGGGCTTCGCCGCAGTCGGGTAAAAAACAATCGACGAACAAAGAACCTTTTCTTCGTTTGAAGTCAGTTGAAAAATACATACATCTTGAGAGTTGACTGAAAAAACGATGTTTATTTATAATTTAACAGTAAAACTTCAAACAAGCCACAAAAGATGACAAGCAAATATTATGCTAAATCGCATACATCGTTCGTCTCTGAATAAGGGTTAACCCGATTTGACGTCCGTACAGATTTTAAGCGTTTAATGGAATGGAAAACACTTCGGTTTTGTAACTTTATACCCTTAACACCTTAATTTTTAATTCGCAACCTAAAACCACCCTTAGCACAATGAAATTAGGATGCTATTTCACTGAACTCCTTCACTACAGCTGATTCATTGATTTTGAACCTAATCCATGTAAACTTATGGTTTGTTTCACATTTAACTAAGTGTGAAGTGTAAAACGCTCCTGTTTAGTATCAATTTACGTGTACTTTAAAGTTTCGATGACCAAAATATGATTTTAGGGCATGAAATTTGGTGTTCTGGGAACTGATTTAAATATTGTTTATTTTTGGGTATCAAATAGTGCAATAGAATAAGAAAGTATTATAGCGAATTAGCACATCATTTTTATGGTTATATTATTTTATATTTGTGTCGATACAATACTAAGATTTAGTTAGCAAACTCAAAAGCCAACTAACTAGAGGGGCCATTATGGAGGTAGCTGGGCTATTGTTGGCTGACAAAATGGGCTTGTTTGGAATTAGCTGTACTTCGCAAAATTAGCCGTGAGAACTGAAAAAGTCTTTTCATCACAATTGCTCGAAAATGGTGTTGTTACACGTAGGTTTTGCGGGCCGTAAATGACCTATTACGCCCGTAATGGTTTTTTTTTAATTTGAATACGTTGTTCTGTTTTACTCTTCTTCTCATCTTCAAAAGAAACGCCAACTTACTTTTTTAACTTTATCACTGAAATATTTATTTAAAGAGAACTGTTATTGCAAATCCATGTAAACACATATTTCTGTAACATTAATTAAATGTTTAAATAGTGTATTTCAGTATTTTGCAGTTATAAAATCAACCGTTTTAGGTCTGTCGTTTTAGGTTTCCGAACGTGACTTGACATTCGCATTGTCTATGTATGTCTGTCAGTTTTACAATTTTATTTAGGTTAAGTAAGGTTAATTTTAATTAGATTTCTTCACAAGTGTGATGAAAAACATTGTGTGTGCCACGGGCGGTAAAGGAATTACAAACTCGTGTTATTAAAGCCTTCGGCTTCGCCTCGGCCTTGTAACAAACACTCGTCTGTAATTCCTTACTTACCGCCCTTGATACACAATATACTATTATTATCCTTAAGAATTATCTAAGAAATGCCCTCATTTCATATCATATCAATCATAGCGCAACTTTTGTGGCAGAAAAGTATTTTAGCCAGTAGGTACTTGGAAAGTTTAGTACTTTTTGATACAAGTGCGGAAAGTATGTCATTTTTCACGAGTCCCGAGGTGTCTTGGCCCGAGCCGTAAGGCGAGGGACAAGACTCGGGACGAGTGGAAATGACACTTCCGCACGTGTATCAAACGACGTTTTTTAATACATTTGCGAAAAATTACAACGAAAATGAAATGATTGAATGATTAAGAGACAAATTTGTTTATTTTTTGGCCTCATAAAAATGGAGCACTCAATTGGAACACTTATTAAGAGTCACGTTGAGTATCCTGACCACATTGTAGATGCCTGATATTTCTTAGATAATTCAAGAAAGTAGGCCATAAGTACATTTTCTGAGAATGACGCCGTTCGATTTTCTCGTTTCTAGTCAATGAATTGCTCATAGACGGCCAGATATTCCTCCTTCGACTTCTCTGGTAAAATAATGAATAGTAGTTGCCGTTGACACCTTTGCTAGTATATCTCGTGGTGTTGAATTTATTTCAAAATCGTCTGAATCGCTCATTTTTCACAAAAGTGTTATCAAACTAATGCGTGATAATTAATAATTACAAAATTACAATCATGAATGAAAATGGCGGGAATAAAACAAAATGTGTTACTTTTAATTGCGAACTTTTTCCAACGTGGCAGCGTTTGTCACCATTCAGCCAAATAAAAATAAACTATTTTGGGAACAGACAAACGTTCTAAGATAATTTAACTGCATTTAAAAATGGAAAAAAGCAATAAATATTTAAATACTTAATAGCTCATTTATTTCCAAGTAAAATGTAATCTTTAGTGCCGGAAAGCTAGTTGTCATTTATAAAACTCGAACAGCCTGCACCATATTATCTTATCTGTGACAATTTTTATTTTTTGGGTCTCGCATAATACTAGTATTATGCGAGACCGCTGACTAAACTACTCATTGGTAATACTCAAGAAGCATACTTTTTAAACTATTTTAATATTGGATAACAGTTTAATTGTTTATAATAAAAACAATCAAACGTTATATATGTGGATTTAATATTTTAAACGTATCAAATGTATACTTTCATTCAATGTCCACTGACGTAATAAAAACAAAGAACGTATTTGACCATTAGTTGGATGTATGTATTTGAACAACAGTAATTTAAAAAAAATGGGAAATAAAAAGCACTAGTTCGCAAAATCGAACTTTGCGCACGATATACAGCTACAAAAAGTACCACTTTTTGAGCAAGTGTATTAAAAAATTCCTTTTTTAAATACTCTAATTGAATAGTAGATTGTGTCACAAGGGAGCAAAATGATATATTTACGGCGAGGGCGTACATTGAATCCTGAACGAAGCGACGGATTCTACAATTGAATCCCGAGCGTAGCGAGGGATTCTAAAGTAGAATCCGGAGCGTAGTGAGGGATTCAAGTGTTAACGCCCGTGGTGAAAATAATTTTGCTACCTTGTGACACATACTGCTTTTCACACCGACTATGAGGAAAATTTAAATACAAACGCTACCTACCAAAATAACGAAAACGAAATATATAGTTAGTCAAAGAGCATCACACATTTTTAATAAAATGAAATGTGAAATTGTCAAATTTACAGTTCCTTATTATTTTATAAAACGTTTATTACTTTTTACGGACGGGACGAATTTACCACTTCCATATTATATTTATGGCCCTCGCCTGCGGCTCGGACCCCAAACACCTGTGGTCTGGGCCATTCCTTATTATCGACTTTATGTAGAGTCGATATGTAGAGTCGATATGTAGAGTCAATGTAGAGTCGATATGGAGAGTCGATATGTAGAGTCGATATGTAGAGTTGATATGTAGAGTCGATATGTAGAGCAATAATGTAGAGTCGATAATGTAGAGTCGATATGGAGAGTCGATATGTCGAGTCGATATGTAGAGTGGATATGTAGAGTCGATATGTAGAGTCAATAATGTAGAGTCGATAATGTAGAGTCGATATGGAGAGTCAATATGTAGAGTCGATATGTAGAGTTGATATTTAGAGTCGATATGTAGAGTCAATAATGTAGAGTCGATAATGTAGAGTCGATATGGAGAGTCGATATGTAGAGTCGATATGTAGAGTTGATATGTAGAGTCGATATGTAGAATCGATATGTAGAGTCAATAATGTAGAGTCGATATGTAGAGTTGATATGTAGAGTCAATATGTAGAGTCTATAATGTGTAGGGATGCAACGATACGGCTATTACGATACCAATACAAATGACGAATACATCGTAATGGCCAAATACGATAACGAATTACGATACGAATGCATTACGATATTTGTTTAATACCATTTTGATGAATTTATTAGAAGCTAGTAAGACTAAGTAAAGTAAAAGTATAAAAAAAAGTTATGCATTTTTAATAGAGATGGGCCGACTACGGATTTTGCCGACTAGCTAATCGGCCGACTAATCGATTCCCAATTTGCCGATTAATCGGCCGACTGCCGATCATAGTTATTAGCTATGTTCGGGTGCAATCCGAAATGCACGCGTTCGTGTTTTGATCAGTTCATAATTAAGTTGATTTTGTTTTTGAGTAAAGTACGTAAAAATATAAAATAATTTTGAAAATTATGGTTTAATTTCTTCTGTATCTTGTGTGTATTCTCCGCTAGGCAATAGTGCGGATGCGAAGCGTTCAGAAATTGATGCGTTATGCGTTTCGTTTCACCCGAAACAGTAAAAATTTAAAAATTTTGAAATAAATGTATCGTAAAAATATCGTATCGTAATATTTACGATAGCGAATGATCGTAAAGTTTACGATAATCGCCGATATACGATTATCGTATCGGTATCGTTGCATCCCTAATAATGTGTGGTATGGCAATGGCATATTCTAAGCAGGTTCAAACTAAAAATACCCTGTAGGTAGTCCTTGAACAGAAAAGTATCACTTTGATCCCTCTTATGAGGGATCAAAATACTTTTTTCTGAATAGGAGGTGTGAAAATGCTATTTTCTCTGGCCACGACTACGCTTATCACGCGACTGCGCTTGACCTGTTACTTACTTAAGGGAATACGAAGCGTTTGTCGCCCGACAACTAGTCACGTGGCACAGATGCTACAGTTACAGATCTACATTTCACCAGAGTATAGCAGTATAACAGTACATTACTACAGAGGCCGGGAAGTGAGGGGTTGCCGGCCGAGTACATATAGATGGCTGAGCAAATGCGAGGCCAGATAGTTACGACTCGAGGCTGGCAACCCCCTCAAATATGCAATGAAATAAATTAAAAACACTCCAAAAAAATCAAACTTCATTTTCTAGAGACACTAAAAGTAAAGTAGACAAAAAATAAAATTACAGAATGAAACATTTTCAATTTTCATTTTCATTTTCTTTCCAAAAACTGTTTCAGTATAAAATACATTTTTACCGCGAATATTTGGATGAAATATTTTAAATGTGTATTCTTGTAGTTAAGTTAAATTTAAAATTATTGGAAATTGTTTATAATGTGTTATTATTTGTTATGTTGATGTAGATTACATATAAATAAAGTTGCAAAATATAGCAAACATCGTTTATTGTTTTTTGGCTGAACGCCGTGTTGCCGTGTCACAAATTAATGTGGAATGGTAATGAAAACAAAAACACATTGCAGGCCTAGGCCGGCAATGATTTATGAAATTCCATTAAATGCCAAGTGTCAAACCACACCTGAAACGTGGTACTTTGCGGCCTATTATAAGGCTCGTAATGTTAATATTTCATTGCATGTTTGAGAAATAGTACATTACACAACTAGGGTGGTAATACAAAGAAAGGTCGGGATCGCAGAAGTTTGCGGCCCGAGCTGCAAGCGAGGGACGTAAATATGCGATCGAGGTCTTTCTTTATTACCTCCCGTGTTGTGTACATAATTTTATGGCCAGGTGTGGCATAAATAATATTTTCATACTATAAATATAAATTATATCCAACGGCCACACCACTGTATCGCCGTGTTTTCAAAACATTCCAGACCGGCTAGTACGGTAGCGGATAGCGAGCTACCGGCACCGGCGGATCAGAACAATAAAGCACGCGGTATCGCGGTCGGCCTCATCGTACGTCACACCACCGCCGAGCGCGCGCGCAGGGCCATAGTCGGACCCTCGGACCTGAGTCACTTACAAATATTTATATCTAACGTGTAAACCTATAAGGAATATGTTTTTGTCTTATTCAAGTTTAACTTTTTTATATTTACATTTATACAAAATGAATCTAAATCCATTTTCTACATTATTTTAACAGTTACATTACAAACTTCTGTTAGGTAATAATTTTAGATTACGGAAAAAGATAATTATGAACACTTGTAACTTAATACAAGACATATAAAAACAGTAACTAGGAGAGAACTAAATTAAAATTAAATATACAATATATCACTATAAACTAAATAATAAGTTACTGTCAAAAATTCATTTTTGGGATAAGTTTTTATTACTGACTGGCTACTTTTTTGACATAATCGCAAACTGCATGTCAAAACTATTCAAACGAACCCAAATGCGGTGGGTTTATCTTATTTAATTTAGATGATCCTAAGGGTACCGTCCGGCTCATCATATTCATGGAAAAATTCAGCTCAATCGAAATCCGGGATGTGAGTCAAATTTAACTTTCAAGACAGACATACAGAAACCGGGACGGGTGAAACTAAATAAAAGCTTGTAAAAATAGAATATTTTATTAAAATAATGACTTGTAAAATGCATTTGTTTTTATCAATAAATAAATAATGTATCTGTACCTGCTTATAATCTTCCTATGCCAGTATTACATCCACTATTTCTCTGCTGCTAAATAATATTATCACCTCATCTACACATTAAGTTTGTTTTTCTCTTGGCCACCTTTCTTTAGCTCCTAAAATTGTGAACCCTTCTCACATTTTCCAGGTAGTGAACTCTTTTGATAAAACAATTATTCGACACACCGCGTCCTCTCCATTCCCTGTTCCATAAGACTGAGATAAGAAAGCCTCGGCCGATACGAAGTACAATATTTATCCAATTAAATTAACCAAGTGTGCCATTATAGCCGGTAATAGGTTTCTTTCTTCAACAAAAGGCCCTTTGATTAAAAGTTTCATGATTTGCTTTTACTTCCAAATAGTTGCTTCTTTACCTGCCTATATAAGAAGTCTAATCTTAAAGTTACATTAATACTACGCCTTGGGCTCGATGTAGAATATTTGAAAATAATATTTTTATACAGGGTGGGAGGGACTATACCGACAAACTTTAACTATAGATTCTAACAACTATTAGGAGTAAAAAAAGTTATGTGATGTATAGTCGAAAAACGCTTACTTTCCGATATATTCATTATTTTGTAAATGAAAACTCCCAAGTGTGTAACAAGCCCTAATAAATGTGACTAAGATACCGTTACAATTTTTTTTAAATTTTTTAACTAAACAGGTTAATTCTAACCTTCGCAGTATTTGATGTTAAGCGACTACGAGGCCAAAAAATTGACCTTTCGTTTCCATTTTAGCTTTTTTTTTTCTTTTTGTTAACTTTTCAGCCAGTAAGGACATGTTTATAACGAGGGGCTTAATTTACTGATTTATTTTGTTCCATGAGACTATTAATGTAAAATGACAATATTCGACCCATGTTGATATAACATTATTTACTCGTCACACCACCAGGAATTCATGGCTAAAGTATGTCGGTATAGTCCCTCCCACCCTGTATATGAGTCAATATGCGAAGTTTCTTCTGCAGCGTTTTTATCATTACCCTAGTAGCAAAAATATGTTTGCAAGAAATTATGATTAATGGTAATGATATTTTATTGAGCGGCTAAAATGCTCGAATACCCCGCATTGTGCCATAACCCTTTGTTTTTCAAAAATGGCATGTACCTGTTTACCCACCATGTGGCCTGAGTCTGTCAGTTAAGGTTAGAAATTTTACCTACCGTGGCTACGAATTGACGGTAAGTTACAAATTTAAAGAAACTAAATTCAACTTACTCAAATAGCACGTGCACACATGTAATAACCCTCCTTGTGGGCTTCGCCGCAGTCGGGTAAAAAGCCCACAATCTTAATTTAAATTCATTATGAAATTAAATGCCTCACCATTTATATCTGTGTTTAGGTACTCTTAAATGGTTAAGTGGTAGAAAATACATTCCGGGATTAAGCCCGCCATTTATGATTTCTTGCTATGCGTGTTAAATTTTAAAATAAATAATAACTATAGCTACTTTTTCTTGTTTATTTAAGGATTTCTGTAATTTTTTGGTGTGCAATAAAGAGTATTGTATTGTATTTTTAAAACAGAGATATGAATTCTAGCGTTTTAGTAATTTGATTATCATCTTCAAATTATAATGGTGGTAAAACAGCACAAGTTATAATAGCACCAACAACGAAAGCACAGCAGACAATCTAGATAAAGCTCCAGTTTAATTGCACAAAAGCTCCGCGAACTTCGCCGAAGCCGTGATTCACTTAATCAAACGTATTTAGTATTTGAAGAGCTTTTTATGGCGCAAGTTGAGTGACCCCAACCTACCGGCACGCGGTGGCTTCTTAGGGCTAATAATAAAGGATAGCCTGAATACCATTTTGATTCTAGATTTGCCACGAAACATGTCCAATGAGAGAGTTTTTTGAGAGAATTTTCAAGAAAGCACAAAAATATATTACTATTGCAAAAAAACGTTTAGTTCTAAATGATGCTGATGGCACTGGCCTTGTAGGCCCAATTACATATTAGTTCTGGTGTTTTTGAGACTACTCACTTCGTTTCGCGTAGACAAAATGTATCAGGCTTTGAAATAAAGCTTGTTTTAAACAAAATTGATGCCGTGGAAGCAAATAATGACTGTCTTTATATTTGTATAACAACCGACTAGAAATCACCTTAATAAGGCTCCGATTCGACCATGTTGATGTTGAGCACCGACGTCACAAGTCAATAAAATTAGTCTTGGAAACTGCATACTTGCTGCTCATCACTTGATGCACATTATTGCAGAATTATTAAGAGCGTTTATTTCTACAGTAAACTCTATAATTAGGCGAACTAGTTTAATAGATAAAAATGTTGCCATGAATGCAAAAAAAAATATTAGTGACACTAAACTTATGAATGGTTGACAGAAAAAAGGCCTTTAGTTTGACCCTAAGTAAGGTGAATAAAATAGTATAATATACAATTTTTTTCTTTCATGAATTTAGATACAACAGCTTTCTGTTGTTGTTGTTAGAACTGTTCATGTTTTGTTATACATATATGTCGTATCGTGATAAAATAACAAGGTTAAATAAAATAACAAAAATATCTGATTATTGGCTTGGATAAAGTCGCAGAGAGGGCGCTAGTTATGACTGACCATCTAGTAATAGATCCTTTTTGAGTAATGCGGGCAGTTTAGATTAAAAGGAGGAAATATGACGTTGACGGATGGATTGTCAGGTTTCTTTGGAAAATGTAAGCGATTGTGCTCATCTCTGGGAAATTATCATGTAACTTCGTTTATTATCAATGCGACATTTAGATTGTGTAAAGAAAGACACGAAGAGCAATACACCAGTCAGTACTCAAACTGGTGCGGATACTGGGTTATTGGATAATTATTGGACCATACCACTAAGGTGACCAAAGGTGACCCGGAACCCAAAGGTATGATTGTAGGCCTTCCTCGTCATATAATTCATAATGATTTTATTATTGTTTTTAATTCCTAATCCTCCAGTCATTTATATATTCAAACGTCATCTCATTGACGATATTTCTTATGCATATTGCAGAGATGACTTTTTATTTCATCTCATGGACTTATTCTTACCTCCGATGACCATTCTTACTCCAATTTAATATTATTCAACCCTTTGCCAACAATATTTTATAGTACAAAAGTAAATTTTTCATAATTGGGTCTTATTATACGGCATCAAACGAATGTTTCGGAATTTGTTCCTCGAAAACGTACGGTCAGCAACGAAATTATACAACGGTGTTACCGTAATTGTGCAATTATATACAATTATAGTCAAAATGTTTTGGAAAACATCGCCATTATGTTATTTGAAGCGTTAGTGAGTTCGAAATTGAATAAAAATAGTTAAGTTGAGCAAATTATTTGAAATGATTCAGGATGTGCTCCGCTCGGCGTAAATGCTGTAATGTAGTATATTATATAGCTTGATACAACGGTAGTTATTTTTAACGGTACTTATTTAAACTAAATTATTATTATATTTTCTCTTCATGTTATCCAAATCTATAGCTTCTGCTTTCATTAGGCCAATTATTTGTCGCATGTATGTTTCCATCAGTTGACTTGTTTTTTTTTGTCTCCTCTGGTGGCCATTATTAAGGTATTCAGTTCCCTTTTACTTCAATATGTATAATTGTGTAATTGAATATTTGTATGTATTCATATAATTAAACTACAGATTTACAACAAACAAAACCATGTGGAAACATACACGTACAAAACGGGTTTTAAATTCCCTCAAACCAATAAGACTCCAGGGGATACCTGACTCAAACTAAGACATATATCTGTCTTGATTTGAGCCAGATGTCCCTTGGATTGCTTTGATTAAAAAATATTGAACAAAGCTTCCGCTTAGGTAAAAATGCTTTCGTATGTCCGGCGGATGACTGTTCTCCTCTACAAGTCGCAATTCTCGTAAAATTTTGAGAGCATGTTCGATAATTATATAGATTTTTTGACGATTCAGTTTTTGGATTTTTTTCAATTTTCGCGAGATTTACAGCTTACAGAGCCACAAGTAAAATAGAATGTTTCACTTTCTTTGCGCACAGTACAATCATATTAAGCCCACTACACCCGACCGCGGGCGGCGTTTAAATGGCTTATCATTAGGTAATTACTATCATTGCGGCACACATAGACCCGTCAGTCATCATCGTACCAGCATCATTCCCTTTGCTCTAATGTCCTATCTACGGAGGCCGTGATATTTGGCAGTGGTGATTAAATTAACTCCATCTAGGATTGAGTATCTACATATCTACACGTATCTAGATCTTAGTTTTAGTTCAAGTCCTAAAACTGAAATGACATATCAATATCATCTAAATGTGGCTGTCTTGTTTATCATAAAATTCCTAATATCAGGGGTAAATTTTTAGACTCGATCGAGAGATTGTTTACTCGAGATTCCATAAAAGTGACATTGATATTATCATCTCGATGGAACGGAGCCAGAGCGATGTGATCTTGTGCAAATGAATTACAGATTAACTGTTAAGTTATAATATTTTTAATTACAGATAACATGAGTAAAGGCTTAGAATTTTTTCCTATAATAAATGAGAGGTTCCTGTGGGAAAGAGTGAACTTCAACCAAGCGGACCAAACGACATTAGTAAACATTAATGTTTATGTGTCAGTTTAAACTGACACATAACAAATAGCGGGAAGATGCGTCAAAATGACGTAAACGTGCGTTATTCGATTAATGCGTGCGCGCAGTCGGTATAATTGGACGGATCGATGTCATAGCGCCTCGGGCGGATTTGCAAATTGGCATAATTTGTAATTTACGATGTATTCGATTGAATAAGTATATATAGTGAACGTATACAGCGCTTTTTAAGATAATTAGTTAGGTGAACGTCAAATGTCACATTTTTATGAAAATGGGTTATCTTATTTTGTCATATGTCCAGGCAGAAGTGACGATGACCCCATGTTCATAATATTCAACCGTTGAAATTTCAATTAAGACATTTACACACAAGAATATCCGGCCTTCCTGCCACTACTTCAAACACATGGATTTATTTCACGCATAGTAAGTAACTACACAGTTGTTTACTAAATAATATTTTCTAAAAAATGTTAATCAAACATCAGGAAAATACAATTTGTAAATACCGCGCAGCATTATCATGAAGTCAAATTAAAATATTTAACTATTTGAACTACCGGGACCACTTCAGCGATATGTCAATTCATTCATATCATTGTCAACAACATCAACGTCATGAAAAGTAAAATGTCTGATATCACATAAAAAGTATGGTATAATTTTAATATAAAACAGTCCAAAAAGTACATTGTTCACTTAATTTTTCTTTATATGATATACAGATAAGTACTCTTTATTGTATATCTCAAAGTATAAACTATAAAAACAATTAAATACAAGGGGATTACAAACAATGTTACCTATAAGTTCTTATTTTGTGTGTGTTCATCATTAGGTGCCCTTCACAGGTATTTAGCTGCATATTCTAAATTTTACTCTGTTACTTTACTGTTCACTACGTATATGTTTTAATAAAATACTTCATGGTATTGAAACGCCTAAATTTTTTATGCCATAGTTTATGGATCAATGTCAAAATATGAGAATATTTGATCGAAGTATTCTTGTTAACACTTTTGTGTTATTAATTAAAACACTTAACTAAACAACCGTATACAATCTCACGCTGTGTTCACATAAAGAAAATCATTAAAACAAACATAACCTCAAAAAGCAAGATATCAGGAACTGCAATGCAGCAACTGAGCCGCAGAACGAGTAAAAAGAAACGGATAAAAATTGGCGGAGCACGACGGTCTGATGTGCTCATAATTATGCTGGCTGCAGATGATTAAAATAAGCGGTAATAAGGTGTTCTAGGGCGTTATCAGGAAGTAAACAAGTTCTCGTTATCGAGTAGCGAATGCAATAATACCACCCGGTATTGTACTCCATATCAGTATTCTATGTTATAGAGTATGACCAGCTTCAGCTTTTTTTTATACGTTCATCAGTAGTATCTGAAATGTGTAGTATAAAATTAAAGACTTCTAGTTTTATTAAATAAGATATTATTATTATGCAGTTTTGTATTAGGCCTTACTAAGTAAATACGACGAAATAGGAAAAGATATCAATTCTAATAGGTAGAAATCGACAGCAAAAGCAGCTGCGCAGTTCGCTAGCATATACAAAATGATGTACACATAGTTTATTTTGACAATATATTCTTGGCAAGATCTTTTGAAACACTTCGTGTAACTAGTTCTGCTGCAAACTTACCATTTACACTATTTATTTTATATTCAACTTTATCTACCTTTATTATTTCTTTATCTTTCCAAAAGTTTTAAGGCTTACTATGTTTTAACGATCATAAAGTTTATTCAATACGATTGTCGTTACTCTGTATCTAATAGGAACGATTATAGACCACACACGGCAAAATTAAACACTAAAAATGCAAAATGTATCCTCTGATTACAAGCAGATGCGCACTTAAATGTCAAACGGCGGGTTAAAAATGCTTGGATAATTTTTGTAATGCATCCAGGGCAGGTTTTAAATTATGTCTCAGTTAAATATAAAGCTGCGACTTTAATTGTTCATGAAAAAGTAAAGTTCACATTTTAGCCTAATGTTGTCAATGTTAATTACGATTGAAAACTTTTGAGACTTTACGGATCTTTTTAAAAAAACTGTAATTAAGTGTAACAGCGATATTTGGTAGCAAACATCCAAACATTTTCTCAAAATTTCACATCCTATTCTACGAATATTATAAACCAGCTGTTCCGGCGAACTTCGTTCCGCATCTGATTCTTTTTTAAGATGTTCTTCTGTTATTCGAGGCAGAGACAAACCCAAAAAATCAAAGATCATGAAAATCGGTCCACCCGTTCTTGAGTTATAAATGGTGTAACCACGTGTAACTATGTAACCCGAATTTGTTTTATGTATTATATGATATGATGTGAAAGTTTGTGAAAACGTTTGGTTGGATATTTAGATGTTTGGAGGCTTGGATGTTAGGTACTTAATAATGCGGTTCTTAACAACTGAAATTAGCATGCAAGTAGATCAAGTCCTGGATTGAAACTTAGGATAGCCCTGATACCCCGGATACCCTGGATTGAAATATAGGTTTTAGATCCCATTAGACAGATTTCCTATGGATAATAACGGGAATAACGCAGGCAAAGCCACGGGTGAAAGCTAGTTTATAATATAAGTAGTATATCTGATTGAGTTCGAAGTCAAAGATTTAATGCAACATAAAAATAGTGTCAGAGTAGTTTATTATCTTCATACAAAAACTGTGTTCATGTCTTTGGAAACGTTGGGTAGCATTATATTATACGCCTCTTTTCTCGTGTATCGCATTTGTCTACGATTGACATGATTTCTTGAAATTAATTGATCACCACCTCTTTATTATTATCTCGGTACGTTTTTATTGTAATCAATTTTCACTTATAAAGGCTTTTCAATATTATTTCTGCTACGCGTACTACTTTTGACCGGTGTATCATTATCTTGGTCCATAAAACAAATTAGACGCACTATTAAAACGTAGCAAATGAACGATTATCAAGAACTCGCCAACTCATAATATATAATTATAATACACTTACAACTTTTCAACCAACGTATCTAGACATACCGTCATTTTCTTAGAAGCCAAAGAAGTTAAATGAAGCAATAATAATTATAGTAAACAACAGACTTATTAGCTATTGAAATTTCATGTTTTTTGTGTCTTTACGGTATCTTCAGTCAAGCATCATTTAGTGCAAGAGCGGTACAGTACATGACCAGTTATGAATGACCCCTCCGTTTACCGTATCATTCGTATTTTGTTTGTCACTGACGTCGGCCATCTGTCCGATATGGGTCAGCGTTAAATGGACATGTTAGTTTGCTATTTTTAAACTTGATGTTTTTGTAATTAGCTCAGAATACTAATTGGTGATAAAAAATTGATGGATACCCTTTATTTATATCAATATGAGAGTAAATGGTTTAAAATAAATATATGAAAATGTTACACTTTCCGTCCTACACCGTCGTACACCTAATAAAGAATAATGCGTTTAAAATATCATGAGATAGTTCATTAATTAAAGCATAATGCTTCATCTTTTATTTTTATGTTTTATCGATACTGATACTTTCTGAATCTACCTATTTTCTAAGACTAAGGCAGTTTTTGCGTAACGCGTAGATATAGGTAAATAATCAAATTTTCATATTGGGAAGATGTTTGCAAAGAGTTAATATTACCGCTGAAGCTATTGAGACCCCCATCAAAACGGCTTAACAACTACTATACCTATTCTATGTCTACCACAACATTATACAAAAATACAATTTTTCTGTTCCAAGTAACTACAAAAATTACCGGAAATAGCCGGTTTATTGTAACTATACAGTAAAAACTAAGAAAAAACTAAACCATTACGTGAACGGTCGCAACCTCGTGGGAGACGCAATTATTTTCCAATTTTAATCAAAAATATCGCCTTCTCAGCCTTTCACTTCCACTTAAGCATTTAAATGTCAATCTCTCGCTCATCGTGTGCACTTCACCTTAAGAAGCCGAGATTCTACGATAGAAGTGCAACCTTGTTTAGTCAGTGATAGATTTCAAATTCGTGAGTGTGCTTCTATTTGATCTGAAACAGTTTGGATTCGTATGATTAATGCGTGTTAGTCTATCGTAACCTTCAATTGTTTTAACTCTATCTCAAGTTATCGTATTAATTTAAACTTTGCAGTCCTTTACTTTAAGTTTATTTTTCCTTAACTAATCACATCAAAAAAGCCTAAAGATGTACATTAGAAAGCACATACAAGAAATTGATAAAAATGCCATTAGATTGCAATGATCGTGTTCAAATTAACCAGCGTATCAACTAAAGACGTAATTCAAGTTATGCCTTTTTATTACTTAAAAGTAATGGCCTTAAGATTAATATTTGTTATATCTACCATAGTTTTGTTCACATACCTACCTGTAATTGTTGGAGGCTAATATTTATAAAGAATCGTGTGAAGAAATGGATATAATCAGTCAATGTCATGAAACAATGGTTGAAAAAGTTCATTATTTTAAAGCCAAATCATTACTTCGCGGATTGGAAGAGATTATTATAGGATAGAAAAATCGTAAAACAAAGATAATACTCAAGGAAATTGAGTGTGGAAATTGTTCAGATATTGCTTAGATTTTTTTGCATTTGTTCTTTACCCATGAGACATTAAAAAAACGTTTTTATTAGGTCCGATTGGCCTTTAAAGGCGTTGGCGTTGACTTGACTGACCTCGTAAGAAGTGCCAGGTACTTTTATATTTGTAGCACAATGTCGGTGATTTGGCTCTTATAGGACGACAAAGACCACATTAAATTTTTAGAGATTATTCTTAGAGATAATGTAGAGATTCAACAACGGACTAACTCGAATATTGGTAAGTGGGTCACAGATTACTTTGTATAAGACCAAGACAAAACTTGTTTCAAAAATTGATTGATAGTCAATAAACCAAGACTATAGGCCAGAGAGAAGGCGACAGATCAAAAGCCTCGATGACCCAATATAGTTTCATCTCGGTAGTCAGCACTGCTGAATACGCTGCGACCAGTACCTCTAGCACAACTGTGACACGCGACTCTTTGTCGCGCGACAAATACTACCTATCTCTTTCCACTCAATATCGTGTGACAGTGACAGGTGATGCTCTGTCGCGCGACAAACGAAGTCGCAGCCAGTTATGCTAGACGTACACGAGAAGAGTCCTACGCACTATGCAGTTTTGCCATATTTCATGCTACACAGCTACCATGTTTAATTACATACATATTGCCTATTTTACCCCTAAACAAAACGTCTCATAAAACATAAGTATACTGTAAAGGCCTAATCGGCAAGTCGTTTTTTCGAAGGCAGCATACAAGAAATTGCCGCCTTCAAGAAACGAAGTTTTGGACGACTGATAATCGTATTTTGCAGGGAACGACTTTTCTGTGAACAAATGTAACACTTGTAACCTTAAGTTGAGTTGTCTGAATGAGTTGCGATGTTGCTGTTTGTGTATAACGGTCCCACTGCGCTTGCTAATAAAAACATGGTACATCTCCGCGCTACCGGACAGTAGGTACGGCGGACACTGCGAGCTTAGGGCAGACAGATGGGACTCAGCAACTCAGCATTATAGGTATATGCATATAAAACACGCATGACGAAAATATTTTTATGAAAAAAACAAAGTGTTCTTCAGCTTTTAAGACTATGCGGGAGGTAAAGTATGAAGCTTACCTAATGAATGCATTTTATTCCGCCACTCATGCTAGGACGCTCCGAAATCCTGTATCCTGTTTAAGAAAACGATGTAGTTTATGCTTGATTCGTCTAATAACTATTTCAACAAACAGACAAAATAACTAATAATATAATACGTAGGTATTTATTTTATGTATTAGAAATGGTGTAGTATGGTTGACCTTCTATAGATACAACAACGTCCATTGTAGTCTCCACGCGAATAACAAATGTATATCGTTAATCGACTTGAAAGTTTAAAGTAGTTCTTTCTTGTAATAAAATAATAGAAAATCACCTAAATAGATATTCCTAAACCAACTGCATTAGAATTGAAAGTTTACATATACCTACCAGTGGCGTGGCGTAAAAAAATATATTCGGGCAAGCCGATGCAGATTTGGCGTATATTTTCCTTAACAGCAGTAGAATAAGGTGGTCAAATGCCTGATATTAGGCAAGCCGGTCGGAATCGAGTTCTTTGGACGCCACGCCACTGATACCTACTTAAAAAACATGATAATACATATTTTTGATCGAATTTATTACTAACTACCTATACTACATGGAACACGTCATATTACTTTTTCTCCAATATTAATGCAAAAACGTGATTATCCAACACAGAACCAACATTTCAATCCTCATTAACACATCAAATTACAAAAAACAAGCCAAGTAGAGGTATAACCTTTCTGCATTCAATCGTACGATGATATCTTCGGAAAAAGCGTAATCCATAAAATAGAGGCGCTGTCAAATGAAGAAAATAACTCACAATGCGTAACCTATTTGTTTCCATACATGGTTGTAGAAGAGTTGTAGACTTGATTTACATGTTACGCTATTTTTTTTTACACAGTAGGTATGTGCGATGTCTGTTTTTATTATTAAGGTATTTTCCTTTATCACTGGCATAAATAATAAATAGTTAGTACAGCTGTCCTTTATGACGGATATATAAGATGCTAACAAATTAGTTACCGATATTTTAAGGTAAGATACTTTACGTCATAATAATTAACAACAACTAGAAAATTAAAAAAAAAATTATATGATATTTTTGGTTTTTATTTCCCGGAGAAAATAAATAAATTAAAATTCTACCCAAACTTAATCATACTGTTAATTTAACTGACAACAAATTTTTCTGTCAAGTGGACGTCGTTTTCTGTTAAGTGGCCAGTTCATTCATATTGAAAAATTAGTAACCATAAGATAGTCAAAGAGATCTTAATCACTGATTATTGTTTACCTCATTAACAGGTTGCTTTACGTAGCAAACTTAGGTACTTCCCTAATTTTCTCCAAAAAACATACATAATTTGTTTAGTGTTTTAAACATAAATAAACTCAGAAAGCTTAGCACTATCAGCCCAAAAATATTGGTAAAGTCTGTGCGGAAAGAGAATAGGATTTAGATGGGGGGGCGCTGTAATAAGCATTACAGCGCCCCCCCATCTAAATCCTATTCTCTTTCCGCACAGACTCTATCTAATTTATTAGCACACAATAAAATATTTTCCGGGCGACATGTCAAAGGTACAAATTAAATGTATTTTTTAAAGAAGCGCGTATTTTCCGAGGAACGTGTCCAAATATTAATTTGAAGTTTTTATTAAACAAATAAGTAATGTGGTTTACAGTTCTTGTCCTCCAGCCGGGCGGGATGCGTAAACTTGACCTAAAATACCAATTGAAAATTCAAGCTTTTCATATTATTCATATTCATATTCGTTTATTTGCGCGTCTTACAAAAATGGCAGATCTGTATACAAAACCCTAGTCCACCGATTTATTTATCCGGATATGAAAAATAAAATAGCCCTGAAGTAAAACTGTCCCTCTTGCTTTACTCTATCCAAAGTTAAGTAACAAGTAAACGTATGCAAGATGTTAATATATAAGAAATTCTCAGAATTTTTTTCACTGTATTCTATAAAACCCATAGCCACTGCACGCTGAGCCTAGTGCAGCAACGGAAGCATGACGCGGTCCATACCGGCGGTGAAAATTGCAGAAAATTAATTCATTTATACGTCTGCTGGATACGCAGCGGTGCGCTGTGCGCTGGCCTTTACTTTTCGAATGACATTGCTCGCGCTGTGTCTCGATTTTAGTAATTTCATAACACTTCTTTACTGTTTGTCTTTTGGTGTGCAACTTAACTGAAAACCGGGGCTAGCGTGAGGTGCGGGGAGAGACGATGAGATGAGTAAATAGTTGAGCTTCATCGTGTTGTGTAACGTTTGAATCATCATCATCTTCTCGAAAATCTGACCAGTGTTGGGAATAGTTAAGTCGATTCAGTCTCGTAAATACAAATAAGTTAGAACTGCGAAAAAATAGAACCGGTTACGGTAAAAGTAGCATAATGTATGAGGGGGCTCGGATGTATAATGAACTACCAATTAATGTAAAAGATTGTGAGTCTCTCAGTGTATTTAAAACCAAATTGAAAGAACACGTATATAAAACTGTATAACAAATCTCTAGCGATCACGCTAAACATGTTTTAATTATAAGGAATTCTAGTATGTAAGCTCATTTTAAGTGAACTGTATTGTTCTTATGAGTAAAAATAAAGCATCTCTAAACCTAAACCTAAATACTTAGGTTAGCCGATTTAGATAACGATGAGCGGCCGTGAATGAATCTGGTTTTATTTCTACTATTATTTTTAAAACTGTTAGAATATAACAAGACGCCGTTATTGGCATTTCTACTGTTACGACAAAGCTGGCAGACCTACTAGAGCTAGACTAATAGAGCTTCACTGCACTCTTCACTCCTTTTTTTCCTTTAGGGGATCTAAGGACTAAACCTACCCCCAGCGTGGTCAAACCTTTTCCGAATCAAAGGCTAGAGAATCCACTACAATGGTCACTCGCGATTTGCTATTATGTGCCTTAGAACAATTTGGCTAATATAAAACAGTCTGCCATTTTTTAAGGGGATGCTACTCCCTAAGTAGAAGTCTGCGTTGCTCTAAGTGTCTATGAGATAGCTGTAGCCATTTGTCACGCAACATAAAGTCGAGCAGTCATTTGTAATCTTAAAGGATCGACTACACCTAATCTTAACATTCTCTAACAGTGCGTTTACGTCACAGAAGACATGCCAGAATCGTGATGCAAATAACATATCACAGCGCAAACGCTAAAATATGTACGTTAAATGTCAATAAATACGATTCATTAAGAATAACTCTACACTACACCTTTGTTTGCTTTCAGATAAAATCACCATTTTGCGTCTCGGTAATAAAAGTGAGAAACATATTTTATTTATAGCAGCTATAAACTGGAGCATAGAGAAGGCGTGTATTATATTGCTGTATGGAGGAAGACTTCAGATAACTGTATCATAATATTCTAAATGGAATATTTTTACTTAGATGTATCTAAACAGGATGTCTTTATGATTAGGTTACTTTCAAAATACTACGCCCCTAACGTTATGATATATTTTGTTGTGAAATATTGCAATCATATTTAACTATCTTCTATACATATAAAACAGTTCCGTGCCTAAGATTCAAACATACGAGCTCAAATCTAATCCACTGCAAAGAGCGGGATGTTTGAAACACATGTTTTCTAGGGCTCTTCCAGCTGCCTTCAGCCACCCTGAAAATATTATCGCCCCAGGTTTTTTACAGAAAAGCGGTCACCACTCGAGAATACGTCTACCCCAAATACAGCTTACACATCACATCAATACCATAAGATACCTTTAATTTTCCTCAGTCCATTGAATATTGCGTGCGTATGTATATTTTTCACTTTTGGACCTTAGGAAGACCAGTCAACACGACAATCGTGGCTTAGTACTACGGAACTCATTACCGATAGGTAAATATGGGTAAAACACATTATAAATTACTTCGAAAAAAGCTGTATTCAAATGAATCCCTCATAATCGCGAACACGAAAGGAATTACTTTTAAATACTAATTTCCTTCCAGAAAAACTGACAGCACAATTAAACAGCCGAGATAATATCAAGGAAACTTCCAGCGAGAGGTTTAATAAAGTAAACAGACACCGTGTGATCCCGCCACAATACTATTTAAATTGAAGCTGTACTGTAATGACGCCATTTTGTGGAGGTTTATTCCACTTTACCCCCTTTCACTCGATTGTAGATATATAGTAATTCAAGGCGGTAGGCTGCAGCAAAACCTCAATAGAACGGGATTACATTGGCGTACCACGGTAAACGATAGATATCAATTATGGTTGAAATATGTTTTATTTCATAGATTGAAACATTTGGTCTGCGCAATTTTAAGTAATTAAAATTTTCAAATGATGAAGATATAGCACTGTGCATCATTGGCCGATTACGTCTTTGTGGTCTTTTCTCTTTTGGAACTTCTTATGTTGTTTTGCATACACAAAATGTTCCAAGCTGAAACGAAATATTTTTGATCAAGTTTCATATCATTAAAGTGGATTGCTAACTCTATTTTCGTTTGTATGAAGAATAACTCGAATCACTTTTAGTTTAGAAACGTGCTTAACAATCATGCTTAAACCAACGCGTTGAAAATTAAACCAGCATAAGTTGGGTTCCAGTAATGCAAATCAATACCGATACCTAATACATACTAATAAATCATGGCTAAAATATATCCATATAGAATGTACTCATAGATCACGGAAGTGGATTGGCAACCACTTCCGTGATCGAGATTTAGAATGCATAGCGTACAAAGTGGAACAAGCCTTTCGATCTACGATCGAGGTGTAATAATTTTCTATTGTCTTTGGTAATAAAAGTCAGATTGAAATTGCGCGAAACGCTTTATGAATTTGCCTTTAACGCGATTTCACACGTTAACGTTCCGCAAACCGCGGCACGAAACGTGTCATCGTGTTTTACAGCACTTTTTATTAGGAGATTTTTATATTACAGCCTTTACATACTGATTTGAACTAAGTAAATAAGCGAGACATATGTAATTTAGGTGAATCACAATTTTCAATGGGCTTACACAAGGGACAAAAGTTTTTGAGTTTATTTATAAAGGACTAGCGACCCGCCCCGGCTTCGCACGGTGTTTCTCTATTATATTATGCATGTATTATACATATAAACCTTCCTCTTCAATCACTCTATCTATTAAAACATAGGGACAGAGAAAGCGACTTTGTTTTATACTATGTACCTAGTTATGAGTTCACCGAAGCTTCAAATATGCTGGCAGTGGCGTGGCGTAAAAGATATCCTTGGGCAAGCCGGTGCAGATTTGGCGTACATTTTCCTTAAGAGCTGTAAAATAAGGTGCTCTGGCTGAAATTGGGCAAGTCGGTAGGAATCGAGTTCTTTGGACGCCACGCTACTATAGCCTGGCAACTTCGTTGGTGACACTCACACGTGTGCTTTTTGTTATGTGCAGCCGTAACTACTTACACAAGTTACCGCCAACACGAACGGCGACCGACGAAGGCAGCCTCCGCAGGCAGCCGTTCGTGTTGGCGGTAACTTTTGTAAGTAATTACGGCTGCACATAACAAATCACACACGTGAGTCTCACCCACGAAGTTGCCAAGCTATAGTACCTACCATATTATGAGTATTTTATTTAGATAAAGCAATTTGCTCAATTATATCACACAGCCGCTTATTTTTTATTGTGGGTTTACGACTACAATCGTGTCGTGTTAAGTGGTATAATAACATTAATAACTATCAATAAAATAACAGAAATCAAACCCTGGCTACATTTGTTTACAACGCTTATTCACAGCAGCATTCGATCCGATTCTGTATTCTTATGAGGGCATAATGTAGGTATACAGATAATGTAATTCCATCAAAAACATTACATGCAAGACTCGCAACGCAGTTCTTCTACAACAAAAAAGTTTTGAGATGTAATGTTAAACCGAGTCAGTTCTGTGGACAGCCTACAGAACTCGATTTCCACCGACTTGCCTATTATTTAACCGCGGAGGAACACATGTTACAGTTCTCAAATAAAGAATCCACTGCCGTGCCCCCAGATTAATCGGCTGCGATGCTTTAGGCTGTTTATCCACCGCCACCGTCACTGGGACGTCACCGAAAACGTTTAAACAAAAATTAAATAATTAAACATTTACTACAGCCGCCTGTCAGTAGGGTAATCGTCGCTTCAATTTTGACAATCCACAGCAATACGACCTCGTACGAATTGTAATTAATAGTTCGTGGATTAATAGTACATTACACAACTAGGGTGGTAAAACAAAGAAAGGCCGATATCGCAGATGTTTACGGCCCGAGCTGCAAGCGAGGGACCTAATATGCGATCGAGAGCTTTCTTTATTACCTCCCATGTTGTGTACGTCATATTATGTCTACACTTTATGGCCAGGTGTGGCATAAATGACATTAGAGATGGGATTATCGGCGAAGTTCTCCTACCCTTCAGCAGGACTGACTCGTTTCGCGGTAATTATTATTAAATCTCGCCACTCCAGGGTGGAAAAAAGAGCACGCGTTATGTACACGCGTTATGCGATAGAGGGAGACGGTCAGATGCGGGTCAACTCCGTCCGGTCATCCGACGCGAACGGCAGTTTTGTTTGGGAGAGAGGCTTTTGTAGGTAGTACTAATTCTTATTCTGTACCTTCAGGTCATTTTGAATTGAAATTGGCTCGATAAAATCTCATTTCTCAGTGTCATTTTCGGAGGCAGTGGCTATGGACAAACAGCCATAGTTTCAACATTCTTACTGTGACTTATAAGCGACTCTCGACTTTAGTTTTTCTTTGTTTCAATATTCAATTCTTTTATTCTGAGTTATATTTAATTTCGGGTTAAAACACATATCTGACACACTAAATTATGTTCCGTAAATATTACATAGTATTGTTGGTAATATTAGGTACCTACATGTAAGGTACTTAAGATTTGTTTCTATAATCGTACATATAAGGTGTTCATTACAATGCCATGAATACAAGTACCTCGATTTAAAATTTCTAAAGAAACCAGGATATACGAAAGTAAAGATATTTTAATAGCATTTCCTGTGAATAATTATTTTCAACTGACTATTTTAATAAGTCACGCATCATGGATTAATTGAGACTAATCACAAGCAAAATGTTTCCTTCTGTAATTTTATAATCAGACCAATAATGGACACGGTCACTGAAGCGAAGAAATTTAATAATTAAAGTGCAATTGTAAAAAGTCATGCCAATACCGAGCCGTCATTCTGTCACCTCGCGTCGATTGTTACTAATCGTGTGGGAACCCCTTTATTTTTTACTACGACTCTGCGCGTTCCAATATTATGTTACTAATAATATGAATGTGAGAGTTTGCGATGAATTTAGATGAGCAAGTTTTATTACGTCTTAATATCAAAATAACTTTGTACTTAATTGAACTAAATACCAAATTGACTTACAAGGAAAGGTACCAAACTGTCCGGCTCCGATTTGATTTAATTTTATTTTAATATATGTTAGAGAGTTGTCTAAAATAAAAGACACGTATTTTTTTAGCTGCCCAATCTCAACCTAGCCACTTTTCAGTACTTTGGAGGTCAGTTTGTCCCAATAGGTTGAGATTGGGCAGCAGCTGAAAAAAAATACGAGTCTGTTATTTTAGACTACTCTCTAACATATATCAAAATAAATCAAATGGAGTTAGTGGCATAAATGGTTAAATGGCGGGGATGCTGGTGGAATGGTGGTTTAAATTATCAATCATATTCTTGAAACGTTAGAATATCATAATGACTTCCTTCCGAAACGTGCAAAAATTGCAAAAATGCCAAATATTACATTAAACACGTTCCTTGTCCACATACAAAATGATATGGCAAAGTCACACATCCAAGTTGCTTGCACTTTGGGGACACGGACTTACTCGTATTAACGAAAATTTGTGTGGAGACACGGATCTGTGACACCTAACGTCGTGGCCCCATTGAGGGGCCATTTGAAGTTGTGAAGTTGTGAACCCATAGTGGAAGCACGGACTCCTGAAGAAAGCTTCATGTGGCCCGCGGATGCCCCCATTGTGGGGCATTGGGGGCACCCGGACAGGGAACGTGTTAAATATCGAATTACCGAAACAGCTGAATTTCAGAATACCTTAAATCCAAAACACCTGAAAGGCGAATTGTATTAGTCTCAAAATGTAAGTAGCCGGTCAGTACTAATGAAACAAGAATAGGTAGCTGCAATTATAGTAGGCTATTTGATATTTGGGTATTTTGATACTTGGTTATTTGAGGTTTTGAGGTGATTTAAGATAACGGTTTTAGAAATTTTAGTTATAAAGAGGTCACACCTACTAACTTGACATTCGATTGTTTTAAACGTTCGGGTATTTTGAGATAAAAATGAAGGCATTTAAAATTTTAGGCACTTTGGTACTAAGTTGTTTTGATATTTAGTTGTTTTGGAATTAGGATACAATACAATACAATACAATCATACTTTATTGCACACCAAAAGAAAATTACATTGCAAACTTATATAAAAATAGTGGTAAACAATAGACGGTCTTATCGCTAAAGAGATAGGATATTCTGGAATGAAGCCGTAATACCTACTTGTTTGGCATTAGACGTTTGACACGCTCATGGAGCACAGCACTGCTGTAGTTTAATAACATGCATTCGATGAAATGAAATGAAAATTTAATAGGTATTTTATTGATTTAGCTAATTAGGACTATTGTGACTGAAATCACGTTTTTTGCTTTTGTATTCAACTACACGCAATTAAACCAAATTTAATACTACCCTTCTTCTCCGCCGTTCATAACTAACATAACATTAACTCATTTTAAACTGTCATAATCATAAACTTCACTTGTTTTACACTTACGATTATAGATACAAAGATTAAATAGGTACATAGAAAAAATCAAACGTAACCTCCTGTAGCCAAAGCGGTATTCGAACCGCTACACCACCTAGATACTAGCAGACCCGCCGAAATTTTCGATGTATTTGTAACAGCGTTACTAATGATCTTTTTCTGTTTGAAAAGCTTCATGCCTTAGCTCCACTCTAGGATACGCGTACGGAGTGCCCCCTGTCTGCACTCCTATTTAAAGCAGTGTTATGTCAGCGAGAGAAATGGCGCCTTTTAATTAATTAATGTTTAGAATTACTTGGAATTTTTTTATGTGACAATCAGATACATTTCATAAGCGATTCATGCAAATATTATTAATAGCTGAATATGGCTTTAATCCTAACAACTTACCTAGTAATGTATGAATCATATCCTTATTATAAAATAAAATAGTAATATAGTAGTTAGGTATAGTCGCGGAATGAAAAGATTCGTCACTTTTAAACCCTAACTCAATGGTATAGAGTCGAAAATTTACGAAGTTTTCATTCCGCAACTATATCTTGATAAACTTAATTTTAAAACGAAATTAAAAAGAAACATATTTTAATTTTCGTAAAGACCATATCGAGTTCCGGACAAAAACCTTGCACATAACACCCCTCTTCAGTAAATGCGAAATTGCACTTATAATCACAACCGGTTTGCCGTACAGTCGGCTGCAATTATGGAAAGTAATAAATTGTAAGTTGACAATTTTATAAAAGGAAAGTGATATTTTTTTTATAAACGCCACGTATTTTAAGCACATGCCTTTGGTGATCGCTTCTTAGTTTGCTTGCTGCAGCGTATATTTAAGTGAATTCAATTATAGTAATTACCGGTATTCGAAATATGTATTAAATATTCGAATTTTGAATTTAGGATACCTTTACACAGAGCAAAATCTTAATGGAATCTGGACGTAGGTATCTGAAATTTAAGAAACACGAGTCTCTGTTTTCTCAAGGATGTTAGTCAATTTAAGTTGTGTCTTGCTTGTTTTGGGTTATTAAGTGCATTAGACCAGTAAAAAATTACCCATAGTTTTGTCTACGGCGAAAATTATGTCAAGAGCGCTATTTATGGCTACGAATTTTAATAACTGTAAAAATACAGTGTCTGACTTTTAGGAACAGGTACTTTTATATTTTATACTTATGATTCGTTAATATAACACGATCTGTTTACGGCACCAAGGTGCGATGATCCAGTAATAAAGCATTTAATTAAGAAAGAAAATTAAAACAAAGTAGTTCCCTTAACAACGAAATGTACCATAAAAACGTGGCTAAGTGTACATAAAAGTTCATCGTCGGCTCACCTTTGATCTAATTAGGACAATCAACATGGCGGTCACGTCGCGCGCAAAAACATGCGCGTTGCAACCGAGTTGCGCTGGCGCATATAATAAACTATTTCATCGTGCTAAATAAAAAGTATAGTTTTAATCATGGAACTAGAGTAACGTACATAATGAATAAAATTTGAGAACACATATATGTGTTACTTAGTGTAGGATATCAGAAAAGTATCATAATAAGTTTATGAAGTAGGTTAGCTAACTACATGACAAATGTAGAAAACAGTATTTATTTAAAAAAAACTGGACAAGTGCGAGTAGGACTCGCCCACCGAGGGTTCCGTAGAAATTTGTATTATTATATATAAATTCATATATATTTGTATATTAAAGTAAAGTACCTATACCTACCATATAAAATTTGATTCCCTTAGTATAAATACTATAGTTTTCATGATTTAATTACCATAATAATCAGCCGTATCTTTTTTTACGTTAAATTAGAAGTTTGATATTTTCACAACTTCAACGGTACAGTAGACTTGAGTATATGGTTTTATTTTCAACTTGATACCTCCACCCGGTCCCGAGATAAAGGGTCTTGACAGACAGACGGACGACACAGTGATTCGTTCAATGGGTTCTGTTTTTTCCTTTTCAGGTACGGAACCCTAAAAGTCAAGCTTTTGTAATGGGAAGTGCTTATTATGATAATAACAATAGTCTAGTTTAAACTGGCATTTCAGTGAGTACTAGTTTCTATATCCCAGGTCCACCATCAGCAAAAAATAGTTTAGGTTATTCCCGGTTTTAAATATAAGTAGAATTTTTTATACAATAACAAAAAAAGCAAGTAAATGCTACCGGTATTATCAGTGACGAGAAATATAAAAATTCTTCGTACACGGAACGATTATTAAACGTAATTTGTACTGCATTGCAATGTGTGTCTTAGTTTGTTACGATAATTACTCGAGACATAATTACTATTAGGCTTGAAACTGGCATCGAATACTTGAGTAGCAGTTTATGATCGAGCTGATAAAATACGCTTTAAAATTGGTTAGTACCGAAGGAAAGCACAAACTGATGACGTAGGGGCACAGGCTAGCTCTTAAAAATGAGAGTGAATGGACCCCACGCTGGCTTCGGGATTGGGGACTTCAAGTAAAAGCTACAGTCATACAAATATAACAAACTCGACCTCCAAAGCCAAAGTGTTTTCAAATACTTAGTCACCCTGAGGACTAGATTGCAAAGAGGACCAAAAAACACGTTTTTGCCGCAAGGGTGACGAAAAAACACTGACAGTCCTAACAAATAATTTTGTAAAATAAAATTCACGCATACTGATAGCGACGCAACTACCCTCATAGAAGTCCCACCAATGGGTTAGGCTCGTAAAACACACTTTCCCGAAATGTACACTTTCTGTAAAGGTGCACTTTCCGCATAATGTGCACTCCCAAAATGTATACTTTCCCAAATTGGAAACTTTCCCGAAATGTGCACTTTTTCTAATAGTGCACTTTTCCAAAATGTATACTTTCCCAAATTGGAAACTTTCCCGAAATGTGCACTTTTTCAAATAGTGCACTATCCCAAAATCATGTATCAAACGCCGCATTGTATTTAAAATTGCATGCAAGTTGTGGCATGGTCTAAATGGGACTATAATACCATCACCCCTAAAATTTACTTTCTAGGAAATTTCTAGGATTTTCTTTAGTATCGGGAAGTGAACTTCTAGAGAAAATGTACTTTTCGGGAAAGTAATCATTTTATGAAAATGCACCTTTACAGAAAGTGCACATTCTGTAAAAGTGTACATATTGGGAAGTTAACTTTTAAAGAAAGTGTACTTTCCGGGAAAGTGATCATTCTAAGAAAATGCACCTTTACAGAAAGTGCACATTTCGGGAAAATGTGTTTTACGAGCCTAACCCCCACCAATTTGCTGACGAAATTGGTCTTTTTGGAACAAACTTTAAATTCAAAGTCATATTATGATGTCACAGACAAAATAAACAGATAATTTAAATAATGAAGAATGTAGATTAAGTATAAATTGCATGTTGCAATACCCTGCAGGGTTTTATAGCTGAGCTATTAAAAAAGTATCACCTTTGCAACACCTATGAAAGCAATAAACGATTTGATAACTTGAAACTGATAGTCCCATATAAGTAAGGTTTTAATTTTAGCCCTCATTGACGTTGACAAACTGACAACGATTTTCTGAGTATAGCCCAGTACACCCTACACTTGAGACAAATTAGAGATATCTGTTTCCTAAATTGACGTGACCAAACGGGAAGTGAACAACAACCAATAAGCATAGTAGCCTGTCATTGCTCGAATCGGTTGCTGAAATGCCAATGCCAACATTGCCATAATGAAATAAAGGCACGTGTCACGTGCACAAAAACGCGCGTGTAAATTACCGCTCCCCGCGGCAGCGTATCCCCTCGTAATCAGACGGTGGAGCTCATTTATAATCGATATATTATCGGACGGAGCTGTCCATCACGAGTGTGTGCACTGTTTGTACCGGTTCTGCTAGGGCTTATTGGTGGAATTGAGAATTCATTACTAGTCTCGAGATCTAGTCTTTTATAAGCAAGCTACTTTTTACAAAAAAATCTGACACTGAATCAACCATTTTGCCATTGATGATTGAGTTGAGATAAATTTCAGCACATGTAAGTCTCGTTGTTACACCCTAGAAACATTTTGTTACTAAAATGGCCGTAGATTGGTTCTAAAACATTTCCAGAACCAAAGAATGATATCAGTTCAAGAAGATGTTTTGGTAATTGTACAGTGCAAAATCCTGGTCTAAGCTAACATTCTTTAAAAACATTCGTAAGTACATAGACTAGGGTCATGAAAGGTAAAATGTTGATTTGAAATTTCAGTTTGAGCTGCTTTGGATAACGCACGATCTTTATTTAAAAGTGAATTTGTGGGAACTTACGAGACAAAGCTCGTTCGTTTCGTCTTGCGGAGTTTCCGCAAATAATAAAAACACTCAGAGGTCTTGCATAATACATACCACTGGGAGCCATCGTTTAGAACCTGGTTATCTATGTATTACATTTTAAATAATTTGGGGCTATGCTACTGGGATGTCCTTAGAATATTTACATCCTTCTAGGACTATTTCGAGATTAAATACAAAACAGGCTGGTTCTTTTCATCTGTATGTTATATTAGTAATTAAGGTAATCATGGCACTAATTTAACACGACACCTACTTAAGGTAGGTAATGTAAACCAGAAGATGAATCGGTGACTATGAAATATAAATGCTTCGTTTGGTTATTGACGCAATTATCATTATGTTAAGGGAGAATTGCCTAGGAATCAATTACAACCACATACTCGTACTAATTAAACACGTCAAATTAACCTTTCAGTAAATTGATGTTCGATATATTTCACTATATTCGAAATATCCAATAAACAATTACCTATACCTAGTTATCAATTATCGTCCACCTCAAAGGCAAATTTACAGGTGTTTTTACAACTCCCGCATCACGCAAAAACACTTCTGTTATATGAAAGTAGACTTTAATTGGTAGCTAACAAAAGCGTCAGTGGGTGCATTATCAAAATGCAATAACTATTGCAGAATTAGTATTCAGACCACGTAATGTTGAGGCGTTGCTGGACGTTAAAAAAACCGGCGTTTTCTTAAGACGTGTGAAAGGCTGTAATGAGCAACACGTACTAACAACGTGACGTACAGTGTAATTGAAATAATTCCTATAAATGGAGATTTTAATTACAATGTTTCTGAAATTCCAATATCGAAGAACAACGTACTAAATGGAACAATACTATTCCGTTGGTATTTTGCTTTGTTTATGAGCTAACGCTGGCATATTCAGGAGATCTCTGGAAGATGGACAGCAAAGTTCTACAATAAACTAGGTACGACTAAGAGCCTTTGTATTTTGTACTTCCGAGTGGTTTTATATCAGAGGTCTTAAAAAAATGTAATGTTTCCTATCAAGACTATGATAAAAATATTGATACCATGACCCAACTGATTGAAGTACCTACCTTGTTTGAATTTTAATGTTTGCGGGGGGGGGGGGGGGGGCAAGTAATATTTCTTTTTATTACATGAAGTAGAATACAAGAGAAAATACATTACAACTAAGTACTATTAAATAAAATCTGGTATCTAAAATTCTTAAAATTCAGTATTGGAGCTCCCTAACTCGTTAAGTATAATTTACAGGTAAGGATAATAATAATTATTCTACAACAAAAAACTGGTCAAGAGCATGTCGGATCATGCTCAGTGTAGGGTTCCATAGCCGTATCTATAAGGAAATGTGCTACAGATAAAAATAAAGCTAAAAATAAACAACTGACAAAAAGTCTTAAATGCCGTGTAAATCAAAGGCACTTAAAACCTTTTGGTTTGGAAGTTTTTCAGCAATAACTTCAAAACGGTTTATTCGTTACTATTCAAAATAATTTTCGTTGAATGTATTTATTAAGCGTTACCTTCCTGATTTTTTTCATATTTTTTGGACTTACGGTTTAAAAGTTAAAGGGGGGGGGGACACAATTTATGCAACTTTCGGAGCGATTATTTCCGAAAGTATTCACTTAATCAAAAAAAAGTACATAAAAGCCTTATAATGTTTTTAAAAGAACTATCGAATTATGTACCTCACGTTAATAATTGCTAAAAAAAAATTTTTTAGCTTCTGTTACATGTATGGAGTGCCCTCCCTAGATTTCTTTATTTTTATTATTTAACTACCAAACTTAGTAGCGGCATCTACAAGACATCTATATTCCAAATTTCATCAGTATACGTCTTGTAGTTTTTGAGTAAAATGCCTGTGACATACGGACGGACGGACGGACGGACGGATGGACGGACATGACGAAACTATAAGGGTTCCTTTTTAGCCATTTTGGCTACGGAACCCTAAAAATTGAGATGTAATGTTAAACCAAGTCAGTACCGGGGGGTGTCAACAGAACTCGATTTCCATCGAATCGTAACCCCAGATTATATTGGGATCGTCCATACTAAATATAGCGATTCAAAATCAAATGCTATTGCTATTATAGGGTTTAGTTAGACACAAACGTACCTAAATTTCATATGTGCATATAATATAGTACTACTTAATTAGATTTTTTATTATTACCTATTTTATTTATCGTAATTATAGTTAAACGACTTATTTTTACATGCCCATAAAAATATATCTATACCTAATAATACGTTAATAACTTTTTTGTAATAAGTAATAGCACACGACAAAAATTTCAAAAAATAAATTACCATCGTCCTTTTATTACATTATTAATATTATAACTCACTTTGAAACGAGTTTTACGAGAGTTTATTGAAGGATAATATTGTTTTACACACTCTCTAAATATAGTTTTACCATTGTCGATTTTTGCCTATCTCATTTGTTATTGTTTGCATGCATTTGCCAATAAAAGGTTCAACACCGTAAAAAGTGACAATGTGTCACAGTAGTCATCAAAACTGCAGGCTTATGATGCTAGAGTTTGTCGAGCTATAAATAAATGATAAAGCACCTGTCACGTTCTGACAAGTATGTATTTAAGTTTGAAAGTGAAGGATACTTTATCATTTATTTATCGCTCGACAAATCCTAGCATCATAAGCCTGCTGTTGATATTAGCCAAGGAAATTCAATCATGTAAATGTAAAGGATGGAAGCGGTTTTTGTTATTTAATACATTACTTTAAAACTTCCAAATGTGGCAGTGAAAAAAATAAATAGAAACGTTTAACCATCCTCCCAATCGAGATGTTTGAATTGGGTGCATTTCATATTACGTATTCCCCCTTCCTTGGGAAATAAGTGCCGATATAAATTTGGATGAAGAACAAAGATAATTTTGTATCAACTCATGGCATACATACCACGGGTGACACCACGATTACTAACAACAGCGCAATTTACTTAAAAACATCGCTTTTCTTATAAAAATTCCGCGCAAATCATGAATTCAAATGTGCGCTTAAAAAATAAAATTGTACAAAATTGCGCGCATACGCCGGTATGTACGGAACCACCTGCCGGCGCACGCGCAGATGGCGCACTTTAAATAATAAGTTTGCCATTTGAACCCTAAACGTTAAAAAAATATATGCATACAAATATTTTTTATTGCAGATACGGAGTTTGTTTGAAAGCAATATACATTATTGATTAGTATTATATCTATAAAAGACATGGAGTATTTGCATTTTGATTAAAATTTATAGATTGCGCTGCTTGAATGCTTTTTATTGCATTTTCATATCGGACTACGGTAAAGAAAATATAAGGTTAAGTAGGCCTTTTTAGGGTCCCGTACCAAAATGGTAAAAAAGGAACCCTTATGGTGCGACTCTGTCTGTCTGTCCGTCTACTTTTTGATTTAGGATGAAAAACTTTCAAAAATACCATTCCCCCCTATTATCTTCGAAGTTACTGAACAGAAAATCTGTAATAATTACCATTTAATAATATCATCCTTAACAGGAAAAATATAACGGTTTTCCTAATTTGAACCGTTTGTAGAAATTCGCAAAAATCATACTACGTACTTATTTGCTCCTACTAATCGTCATACAGTTTTTCTTGAACTATTCACGTACCTATCTACTTACGAGTTTGTACGGAACCCTTGGTGCGCGAGTCCGACTCGCAGTTGACCGGTTTCGCACCGGTTTCGGACCAGGGTCGCACTTGATTTTTGTCCAACATATATATCACATACATACAAAAGATAAACATTTTTAGATTCCAGATGTTTCAGAAATATACATACATATTGTCGGGGATAGTGCAATACCCCTTAGTAGCATATGCAGATAAGGTTCAGTTTCAAGCAAATCTGTTAGAAATTGAAACCTTATCTACGTAGATAAGGTAAGGTAAGTAGCAGTGGCGTGGTGTAAAAGATATCCTTGGACAAGCCGGTGCAGATTTGGCGTACATTTTCCTTAAGAGCTGTAGAATATGGTGGTCAAATGCCTGATATCAGGCAAGCCGGTAGAAATCGAGTTCTTTGGACGCCACGCTACTGGTACTGCGCTATCCCCGACGATATGGCTCCTTTGATGAATATTTACGCACGCAAATACCATTATTGAACTAAATATACCAATTATAAATTGTTATTAGGTATATACTACCTATCCAAACAATCTAAAGATTATGCCATTATTGGTATGTACCAATGGATTAACATGGATTACAATGGATGGATTAACGTTAATCCTGTTACATAGTAACATAGATAATTATAAGTTCCCTAAAAATCACAATTAATCTAAATGTATTTTTGAAAGAAAACACTGGTCGATCGTTAAATCTTATAAAAACAACACGTCTATCGATCGGTCTATAAAGAGACAGACAACGCTTACCCAAATACATAAAACATAAGGATTTCTACTTTACTTACTTGAAAAAGATAACTGGAAAATACGTGATAAGAAATAAAAACATTGCTAGCTGTTTTTGCTATTGCGATGTTACTGATAGCCTTATAATAGCTTTGTTAAACTGATGACATAAATATATTGCTATATTATTAGCTTTAGTACTGTAATTAAATAGTATTATAATAATATACAAAAAGTAGGTGACATTGAGAGAACTTTCGCCTACAATGACGTAGCCTAAAATGACAAATTTGAAGAAAACCACCTGGGCTCGTTTGTTTCTGAAGGTGTCCTAAAAATTAATATTTCGGTAAGATAGAACCTCGATTTGATTTAACGTAAACGTAATCGTTATGGATAATTAATGTCAAGTTATTGAAAATAACAATAACGAAAAATAAAATAAAAATGGGAGAACTTATCCGGCAGCTTACATGCTAGTCGTTAGCATGTAAGCTGCCGAATAAGTTGCAGCAGTGCGGGTTGCTCGTCCGTCGGGTTTAAGTTGACGGAGGGCCGGAGGTTGCTCCCACCACAACAGGGCGGGGGCGGGGGCTTAGTAAGAGGAGAAGAAGAAGGAGAGAAGTATCTGGCAGTATGGGGATGCTGAGCTGATCCACGCTGTCCCTCCGGAACCGAGGCGAGATCGCCGGGGGATGATGGTATTGAGGTGCGCCACTCTCCCTACCCCCTGCGACCTGGGCGGGGCCGCACCACCGTTGCGGCGTTGGTGGGGCCGCAAAGGAAGAGGAGTATCAGTATTGCGATACGCCGTTCTCCCTATCCTCTACAGCCGAGGTGTGGTGGGCGGCGAAACCACAGATCTGATCCGCCGCCGGGCGCTGGGATGAACTTTTCCTTTCGGTGCCCATGGCCTCAATGTGGCGGTCTCGGGGGGATCGCCACATTACTGGATGGAGGCCGAGGAGATAGGCGCGCCTTAACACCTGGCGTGCCTAAGCGGAGGCAGAGGCCTATTGGCCGAGGAGGGGCCGCTCTTTTGCGGCCATCCGCCGGCGGGGTCCCGTAACCTCGTCACGTGGCGGTGTGGCGAAAGAGCATGGGGTTTTAGTCGGTGCAAGCCCGACATAACCCGCCCTCACCCCCGAGAGAACGGGTATGCGTTAGGCATTTCCCAATGACAAAAAAAAGGGCCGGAGGTTGACAACAAAGGCCGTTTGTTAGATGTTTATTACGTTTCGTTTTGCTACAAATCCAACAACAGTTTGCTGCCTCCGACAATCCCGTTTTTTGATTGGACTTTTGATAAACTTATATTTGGTTTATTGGTGTAATGATTAATAAGGACTAAGTAGTCTTTATTAATTAATTTATAAGTTATATTCCATAGTTCATTGAAGTTTATATTTTATTCCAATAATAAGACAAGTAGTTACTGTTTTCTCTTGTAAAAACTGGTTGATTTTGCGCTTTCTTGCGAAATAAGTTGTTTTCTCGAGGATCAAAAAGGGACCGGTAGCTTTTCTATTGATTAATTGAGTACTTGAAAAATATCTACATTATTTGGGCAAAAAACAAACAATTCTCTTACTTTTAGCATTTAATGTCTGTGTGTGGTTTTTTAAGTTGCTAATGCGATTGTCAGAGCCCTACACGTTAACTCGAATAGCATGTTTGGCTCTAGAATGGCTCTAGAACGTATCTTTTTACCTTTGGACTTTATATGAAGACTAAAAATGCTACTACAGAATAATGAGAGTGGCGTCCTTAGAGCCGCATTCCCAACGGATACCCTATTTTAACGTTGTTAAGCACCTTATCTTACCCTACTACTTATGAAAAAATTGTGCCAAATTTACTCTGGTTTTACTGCATAACATTTGACGCCACACCACTGCTAGAGAAGTTAGCTAGTACTTACCAGTGGCTTCGCCTGATGTATTCCCCTTAATGTCCTAGGGGAACTCTTTACCGGGATATATACACCGTGTTTTTATTGATTTCCGTTAACTTCGAGGGCACATTCTCCAGATCTAATTAAGTTAATTTCTCTAGAAACTAATGTCTCATACCGTTTTTACAATATTCATATTCTTAATTTAATCACCAACCAGTATAAATGAGCTGTCATAATCCCAAGTTCCCAACCCAACATTGTCATAGGTGACGTTAATTTTTGACTAACTCAGAAGTGTCGTTTAAAATGGTTATCAACTCAATATTTATTTATTTTATACGAAAGGTAAAAAAAAAATCGAATTTAACAAATAGCGATATACCAGGTAGCTTCTATTGACGTACGAAGCAACCTGTCGAATTTAACGGAAATAAAAAAAAACACGGTGTAGAATCAATTTCAATCCGTGGCTCTGGTCTACTTGAATGCTAAGACAGTAAAATAAATATGATTATAATAATAAAAATGAAATATGACTACAAGGATACACAATTTAGCGCTTCACCAATTCATCACGGGCCACGTACTAACGTTCCATGTTTTAGGATTTTCTGACCGAAGTAATTATTTAATTGACTTTTCTGTGAACATCTACACTCGAGTTCACAAAATTATTCTGCATGTTAAAACATACATGACGCAATAGTCTGAAAATAAAGTACCTACTTCATCCCGATATCATAATAATTGTCATTATTTTATCAAAATAAAACATGGAAGTACATTGTTACATGTCAATGAATGACATGCTAACAAGTACCTATTTATACTTGACCAACACTTTTGATGTTCGAATCGTTTAGAAGACTAGACACCAAATTACGGTGTCTTATGGTCGTTGCGCGGGCAAATTACATAGTTTTCATGGTCTATACACACCGATGCATGGTCACGTGGGACTGTTAACGCGTTGGATTTTACGGTGATAAAATGATATGTCATTGCAGTTGGCTAAACATCTTCTTTAATGGTTTCATATGAGCTGGCCAAGCTAGGTGGTTGTTTCCTTTGTACGCAATGACCAAAATCATTTCTAATTTCGGGCTTGTGAAAGATGTTGTCAAGTTTTAGTAGTTAGCTAGTAGTACTTTTAGTCGAGAGAATAATATAAATGCCATTGGTAATGCCAACGCGCATTCTTAGGCACTGGTTCCACCGCCGGCGAGTAAACGAGTAAAATTGGGCGAGTAGCATTACATTGCGGATCTGGAAAGGTCGATTGATCACACTGTGTCTGGTCAGCCCGCAATGAACTGTTACGCGCCGAACTTTACTCACTTACTCGCCGGTGGTGGGACCAGTGCCGATACACGTTTGGCTAATCTGCCGCTTCCCGCTTATTTTTGTCGGTATATGTATTTGGGATGTGCTTTCTTTTATCGACAATATTTTCGAAAAAAATTGTTTCACAGAAAATGTTCATAATTTATTTTCGCAGAATAATCAATTTGAATACCATTTATTTCGTAGAAACTCAGTCGACTATTATTTCAAGAAATTTCAATTCGATACGACTAACAATTGAAAAACAAAATTATTCTTATTTTATTTCATTCACATAATACTCATCACAAAGAAAATCATTTCATCGGGGAGCTGTTTGTAAACGTACCAATCGATTTTTTTTCAAAATCAAGCAAAGTCAAAGCAAACATGATGATAATGGTGATGGTATTGATGAGAACGGTGAGCATGGTGAGTGGTGACGGTGATGGTGATGATGATGATGATGATGAAAACTTAACCTAACCTAAGTCGACTTCGTAGACATAAAGACCTGTCAGCAAGTCTACGAAGTCCCGCTGCGCGGGGCTTCTATTTGCGCTCTAAGGAACGCATGATGACTAACGAACCTACCTGAGTTAAAGTAGTCGTAGTTTTGGGGTATCTTTATTACGATGATGATGATGAGGTGAGGATGGTGATGGTAATGATGATGGCGATGATCATAATGGGGGTGATGATTGCTGATGACGGTGGTGATGATGATGATAATGTAAACCTAACCTAACCCGACTTTGTGAACATAACGACCTGGGAGTAAGACGACGAAGCCCCGCTGCGCGGGGCTTCTATTTCCGCTCTGAGGAACGCAAGGTGACTAACTAACCTACCTGAGTTAAACTAGTCCTAGTTTTGGGACCAGTTTATTCCTTATTGTCATAATTACACCATATTTATTGAATTTTGGGCCCCTTATATCAACAATTTTCAAGTTAACAAAAAAGTTGTCAGGCAAACAAACTTGCAAAAAATATGCAAATGAACAAACTTGCAAAACATCTCTATGTGCAAATTCTTTGAAATGAAAATATCTTAGAATGATACATAGAACTCTCAGTTCCTATTAAATAATAATTCTACTCGCTGATATGTCTTTTAAACAATTTTTCGACATAATAAACTTTACTTGACAGTTTTTTTCAGAACATATTTCATTCAAATGAATATTCTTTGAAATCAAATTAATTAAAATGAAAATATAATAATCAAATATTCTTTGATACATTTTCTGTGAAACGATATTCTGTGAAAATTCTGTCTGCAAAACAAGGTAACATTTGTAATCCGATCACATACTAAACACACTCCACTTACGAAATGTAAGCCTATCGCACGGTATGCCTCTAATCACACTACACACAAGGCGCAGGTTGTGGTCCTCAGGTAGCATCACGAGGATGCCATCCAGTGGCAACCTCAGAAAAAGCAGGCATACCGTCAGTTCTTGCTTAGCGGCATACATGAGTGTTTCCTAACCCTACTAAAAATAACTGGTCAAGAGCATGTCGGACCATGCTCAGTGTAGGGTTCCATAGCCGTATCTATAAGGAAATGTGCTACAGATAAAAATAAAGCTAAAAATAAACAACTAGCAAAAGGTCTTAAATGCCGTGTAATTCGATGGCACTTAATACCTTTTGGTCGAGAAGTTTTACGGCAATAACTTCAAAACGGTTTATTCGTTACTATTCAAAATCATTTTCGTTGAATGTATTTATTAAACGTTACCTTCCTGATTTTTTTCATATTTTTTGGATTTACGGTTTAAAAGTTAAAGGGGGGGGGGGACACAATTTATGCAACTTTAGGGCGATTATTTCCGAAAGTATTCACTTAATAAAAAAAAAGTACATAAAAACCTTCTAATGTTTTTAAAAGTACTATCGAATTATGTACATCACGTTGACGTTTGCTGAAAAAAAATTTTTTTAGCTTCTGTTACATGTATGGAGTGCCCCCCCTATTTTTTTTTTTTATTTTTATTATTTAACTAGCAAACTTAGTAGCGGCATCTACAAGACATCTATATTTCAAATTTCATCAGTACACGTCTTGTAGTTTTTGAGTAAAATGCCTGTGACATACGGACGGACGGACGGACGGACGGACGGACATGACGAAACTATAAGGGTTCCTTTTTAGCCATTTTGGCTACGGAACCCTAAAAAAGAGTTTTACGTAGAACATATTGAGGAACATTGTATAGGTAGGTATAGGTTCCGTTCCTCACTATGTCCTGCGTAGAACTGTTTTTTGAGTTGGTGTTTAGGTTATATACGTACGTACGCTCCTAAATATGAATTAACGACGTGTACCTATATTTTACTCAATATAATTTAAGTCTCTCCACATCACTTATCTTCACATCTACATAGAAGCTTCATTTCCTTGACCGTTTTTATCCATGAACACCTTACAAACGGACATACATAACCAAATCGCCCGCTCATCCGCGTAAACCGTTCACATTGCTGATTCAAAATTAGAAAACGAGGAAAGTCGATTATCGCTACGGTCACAAATTCACGGCAACAATCGATTCGAATGTATCGATACGAGCCATTATTCACCCCATAAATTTGTAATCGAATCAATGTAATAGGCCGAGACTGATTTTTGAACGCGTCATTCGATACGCCGGCGAACGCGGAATTAGAGTTACTAGAGGTGTTAACAGATTGAAACGGTATTGCTATTGCCAGTGAAATGTACTATGTGCTGATTTTGATGTGTAGATATATTACGGAGTGATTCAACCGTCCCTTCCGGTGTGTTACGAAATAATCATAATTATATACCATGGATAAAAGCATAGGTAAACTTATGAGGAATATAGATAAAATATTAGTGGATCTTCTTATTCTCATTAAAATATTAAGCATTTGCTGTCGTTTATAATGAACATTGCATAACGCACGCAAAGGGCGGTTAAAACTCTCCGCGACTATACCCAGATTCAAGTTACTTGGTGATGACTTTCCACAGGTTTTACTGAAAGTCAACACCACGGGTTGCCGAGACAACATGCTGAAAGCCCTATGTAGCGCCATAGGTTTTATTTTTATTAGTATTCATTATTGCTTTATGAGTTTTCTTCTTACATAAAAGATATTAGAAGGCGCCCACACCATCCAGAAACCTTTGTCATTTCCCATTTTACTATTAAAAGTTTGTAAAGTGTTATTTGCATCTCAGTCAGACATTTGACTCATTCAGTTACTCGTGATAGTAAATTAAAATGTCATTTGTATTCAGTTACTTTATGACACGTATAATAATACTGTTAACGTCTAAAATCACGTGTAATATCTTTGAGATCTTAGTCCGATTCATAACAGCGGAAATAGTATTCTAATGACATCTGCTTGATTTGAAGAGCGGGTCTTTGAAAACCTAAAACGCACATGTTAAGTAGCTCGTAAATAACAAAATTAAAGTGCAAATATATGTAAACTACTTACTGCCACATATGTACATTGATTATGTACATGAGTCTGCATGTAATTATTATTTATTGCCTGTGATACGAGCTATAAACACAATAATATGTAAGGCATACGTTTAATATTGATGAAGATGAGTATTGTTTCGTTGACACGATTTTAAAGTTTACAAAATTATAACCTATAGGTATCTAAGTTATCGCTGACAAAGTACATTTTGGAAGATGTATTGTCTTAACAATAAACTACAAAGTATCACTAATGTTCGTTTTCCTCAAAATTCAGCTTTAGTGGCAATTCAGAAAGTATGCAGCTTTGTATGAAATTCTGACTTGTGAAGTCATGTTCAACATGGTGCCTTATTTTTAAGTAGTTTTATATCATTTTAAAATCGTAGGTGAGATGAAAATGAGTGGAATTGATTTTATTCGAGCAGTTTTGGAAACCTTCTGTAATGGTTAAAGTTAATTAATTTATTTTGATTGTTGTCAAATACCCTATTGGTGCCGTAGAAGAAAACAATACCTAGAGTATGTGCGGAAAGAGAATAGGATTTAGATTTGGGGGCGCTGTAATGCTTTTCTACCATATTTGCCATACTGGTTCCGTTTTTCGCCACGCCTATTCTCTTTCCGCACAGACTCGAACCCTCTTTTGTTTTGTATGGAAAACCGACCAACCGACCAACTCGTTTCACCTTAAGCTCGACTGTCCATGCAAATTACTAAAGTTGCTGAGAGCTTAAAAAATACGCCTAAGTACTATTTTATTATAAAACAACAGTAGTTTTCGTATGGAACTATTCTCGCGGTTTTTATTTATTCAATACAAAACAATAGAAATCAATTTACGACAAAAATATTTGTGCCGTATTCCAATTTAATAATGAACACAGTAGATACGGATATTAAGCAACGTTTCATATAAATCTTCCATGTGTTTCCAAAATAACCAAACCTCTTTTAGTATGGCGAGTCGAGTTGAATTGAACCACTAACTGTGACTCATTTTTAGGGTTCCGTATTTATAGTAAAATCTATCGTATGAAAAAAACGACTAATGTGTTTATTTCTTTTATAACAAACCCTACACATATACAGCCTTTGAAAAACAAGATCCTAGAACCTATCACCATTTATAGTATTTTATAGCAGTAATAAATGAAGTGTCATGCGTGAGTACCTATACTTATGAATGACATAAAAAATATGGTTTTTTAAGAAAAATAAATTAAGTCGCATGCAGCTTACAAGTTACAATGGCGAAATTGGAAATGTTATTGTTGATTGGGAGTAGGTACGTTTATTGCTGTAAAAGGAATGAATATTTAGTCAAAAACATCAAACAGAACGTACAAGGTCAATTCACAAGAGCTCGCGCGGATTGTGTATGCAGCCAGTGCTTATTTCATACTAAATCCGCGCCAGCTCTTGTAAATCGACCTGTAAAATTTGGTTAACATAATTATTTCATTAGTTATAATGCAATGGAAGCTGCTATACACAAGAAGTAAGACTTAAGAATAAATTGTTAGTGTACCTATAAGATAAAAAAAATATTTACAAATCGTGGGATAACGAACAAAGAATTTAGGTCATTTTCTATATCATATTTCTATTTAATGACCCGAATTCATTGTCCGTGAGTGTATATCCGTAAAGTAAGTTCGTTTTAGTATCTAGACAAACATTGATTTTATATTTTGATGATTAGATACTTTATACCTAGATTTAAAAAAAAATCACTTCTAGTGACTCTTTGCTCCGATTAACATATTACATTGTCTAACTTAATGATTCAATTAAACCCATATTGATATTACGTATAGGGTTGAATTTCCTGTAAAATATTTAACCCATACGATTAATTTTACTATTTCCTATGGATGATAATTGTCGAAATTGATTTGTTCCGAATGTCGAGTTTTTCGGTTTGATTGTTAAAATACGAAAGATTTTTTTCATTTTTTTTGACAAAAAATAGCGTGTATCTGATTTGGATTGGTTAGTAATTGTTGTTAAGTAATCGGTTGAGAATTATTGTAGAAAAAACTCGTTTCAGAAACTATTTTAGGTAAACTTCCTGACTGAACCTCTCAACGCATGTTATATTAAAATTTCTAGTTGCACAACAGTTTATTAGTTTATTTAGTTTTAGTTTATAGTAGGCATAATTCTTTGTTTTAGCTAGCATATTTAAATAATAAAATAAAGTTTAAAAGTTTACATAAGTGTTCTTTTATACATTTTGAAACAGGAAAGCGTGGACAGGAAGGCACAGCGTTGCGTTAGATATTTGAAAAAAAGCAATCATTTATCCCATTTGAAAATATGTTGCACTCGGTCAAAACAGTTTTAATTTACTGGAATCATTTTATTACATTGGTTTATTAGTTTTCTCTTCAAACATAAACAAGAAACAAATGCGACGATAAATTCAATGAAATAATTTTGAGGCTATAATATCTTCTGCTCACAGATTATAGGTATGTAAGTAATGAGCAACGAGCATGATTTTTGTTGTTCTTCATCAATGCTCTTTTAAAGTAGATCTCCACGTGTTTTTTTTAAAAGTAGTTTTGGAAACAGGAAGTCACATTATAGCACTTCCAACTAGCGAGTTTTGTAAAAGATATTTTTTCGGTTATAACTTGTCACTGACTTTCTACTCATCAGTAAGCTTATGATGCTAATAAAGCATCTGGCACGTTCTGACTAGTATGTAAGTGAGAGTGACAGGTGCATTATCATTTATTTATCGATCGACAAAGTCTAGCATCATAAGCCTGCAAAAAATTAATATATGTGGTATTATCTCTTAAGATTGTATTATTGGTTATAACAGTTTATCACTGATGATAAGTGTAAGTTTACATTCCACAAAGTACAAAGCTTTGCAAGTAACAAAATAAAATACTTATAGAAAAAAAAAAGTTATTAAAAAAGCCATATTTTCTGTTTCAGTTTTTTTCGAATAATGATGCAGAAATAATATATTTAGAATGTGCCTACGTATATAATAAATAATAATACTGATATTCCCGACTGTTATAGGAAAACTTTTCAACCATTTGCGTATTTATCATCCTACAGCTGACAATGTAAACTATAATAAGAACGTTCAACCATTTTCACAGCACTTGCGTATTAAATAGGTATCACTATACAATCGAATATATGGAATTCCTTGCCATTACAAAGCAACTATCCGGAGCTGAAATCATAAGAGCTTAAACCCTTGGCGTTACGGTCCAAATTGCAATGACAGACGTCAGTGAGAAGAGAACGATATCAATTAGTGAGAGTACTACAATTGCTGGATTCTTACTCTGCCTAATTGTCTTTGGGATATGTCGTAGAAAACAAGCGAAGAATTTACGCAATTTGGTTAATGAATTGTATTGAGAAACGATTAAAATTGTAAAATGTTACTTGCTGAAATAATTGACAAAATTACAGTTATCAATTTGCATAAAAAGGCAATTAGTTATTAAAGCATAAAGAAATCGTGAAACGTGGACTAAATATTACAAAAATATTATACAATATATACGTACGATACAGCAAACAGGTAAATATTACTTTTTAATTTTTATTTTAAGATAACATTTACAAAGCAGAGAATTTGGAAATGATCAACCGAGCGTACAAAGTGTTATAGGTCTATAAGACTACTGAAGGGACAAATCGGCGTTGATATGTTTATTTGTTCTTTAATAACTCGAGCATCGCTGTTTCGACCTTCGTGGAATTTGGTGAAAAAGGAAGTAGTTCAAGTCAATGGATTTTTTTTTAATTTCGAGAAAAAGCACAACGGCTGATGAGTTACAAAAGAAGTCGCGAGGTTTCTGTGCGGGATGAGCTACTACTTTTTTTTCAATTACCTGATTATTCATGGTTTATGTGATTTCTAATAAGATTTTTCTTTACTATATACATATTATCATCTGCCAAACTGCATTTGATTTTGTTTGTCAACTGAACAGTTTGTAGAAGTAGGTACATAATTTATTCTTGTACATAGTCCCACTGGATCTGTTTAAATATTTGGCCTCGTAGTCGCTTACTATCATCAGGATCAGGACTGAGGTCGATTGCAGGTAACTTCAAGAATAAAATAAATACAATATCTTACCTATCAAAATAATGATAAACAGATCGCGATTATAAAGAAAACCTTTTCCTTCCAGCTTTCCTGTCCATAATTTGTTATTTAGGCAGAAGAAAATTGTGTAGACATCTTAAATAATATGTCACAAAAAAGTCCATTACAAAAATTATCACTAGATTTTTTTCCTTAGTTATTATATAATATAACTTTTGTGGCCCTACCGACGGCGATTGGAACCTGTTTAAAACGTGAACGAATAGGTAATAACATATAAAACGTGACTTACCTCTTTCCATTCCGCCGCCTCCTCTTCGTCGCATACACCGTCCCCAGCTGGCTGGCCTGCGGCTGCGGCGGCCGGAGCAGCGTGTCCACGCATCCCTCCAACGCGTAGCCGCCCCAGCCGCACAGGAGCTTAGAGTCCGCGGCTATCTTGACGGCTGGGCACAGTTTGCCAAGTCAGCCTGTTCAAGGTCAGGAGTTCACAGTTCTCGATTTTACAGTGTGCGAACGGCAGCAGTGGTCGCTGCGACAACTAGTTTAGATACTTGATGGCACAGTTTGCCGGGTTCAAACTGTTCAAGGTTAATAGTTCACAGTGCTCAATGCACTCAAAGTGCGTCTAAGAACAGCAGTCGTTCTGGTCTGTGGCTACCTTGATGGCTGGGCACAGTTGGTCAGGTTCAGCCTGTCCAAGGTCAGGAGTTCACAGTATCCGAGTTCAAAGTGCGCTTACAGCAACGGTAGCTGCGGTATTGCCGTCTGGTCTAGGACTGCAGTTCAAAGTCAGATATTCAAAATAAGGGCGCGTTCAAAGTTGAGTGATGTCGCGAATCTAACTTGTGTCTAACTTTACAATTGACAAATTTTGCTCAATATATTGTCGGTTCCCTTTGTTCGTCTTATAATATGTTTTCAAATACCCTTTCGATACTGTTTTTGTGCTAAATGTGACCGTCCCATTAAGTTAGCTCATCAGTTGAGTAGCAAATAATTTTCCAAGCTTAAAAAGTGAAAAATATAACTGTATGTTCATTGCGTGCTAAACTTGAAAAAAAATCAAATTTCAGGACCGCTATGCACTTTAATTTCAAAGAAGACACTGTGATTTGAAAAACGTACTATTACAATAGGTTACGGTTTATTCTTGTTGTTTTTTCGGTTTTAATTGTACAGTATAATTATCGCTATCGATGCTTTGGAAACTTAACTGCGAGACAATGGCCTCGCAATATTAATTATCGAAGAACAATTATCTCCTTCCGTTCTTGAAGGCCATTTTAACTAGCTTAGCAAAACCTTTGTTATTTTTTAATTTTAAAGCAAATTCATCTATAATCTTATAAGATTTAATTATTCGATTTAAACGCGCGCACTTGTATTTAAACGCCTTTACATTTGGTTGCAGCTAGTTATTCCAATTATTTCTGAGTATTTTTTATGCTAATTATTTTCTTTGGAAGATAAATTGAGCCACTATAAATACACGGAATCCTTACTGGAAGAGTTTGGGCGAATTAAAATTTAACTAATCATGTTTTCACTCTAAGTTTTTATGTAACACTTGTGTTGTTTGTTCACCACCAGAGGTCACTGTTTACGATCGATCCGCTACAAACACCATGTTTCAGTACACTATTTCAAAAATCCGATTTGAATCTTCATCGTTTTAGTCGACACTTTTAGAAAACACTTTGGGATGTAAGAGTCATTTTTGTAAGCACTGATATAGTACCGGATTTGTTCGTTCACGTGTTTTTCTTTTGAGGTTATAATAATCGTATGGGGTAACGCGTGGCGCCGCCGGCGAGCGCCCGATGTCGTTTGGCGCCTCAGTTCCACAGACCCCTGACTGAGGGAGGAGTGGCCTAAAACCACCACGCCCATTGCCTCTAACCGACCAATGTGCGCCGCACGGTCTCATCAAAGCGTACACTGGGACGTATTGAGTGACGTGTATTTTTATTTTTACAAACAATTGCACTGCACTTTTTGCATTGAGTTTAGTTTTGTTAAATTGTATCGCTTTTATTTACCGACCGCTACTGCAATGCAATGTGAAAAAAATAAGAGTTTTAAAGTTCAGTTGAGTTTGTACGATGGATCGGAACTGGTTTTTATTGATAACCCATAAGATGTATTCTTAAATTACTGAGATAATGAAATAATAGGCATTTTAAGATTGATATCGAAATAACTTTTGAAATTCCATGTCTATTATACCTCGTATCTGATACTCGGATCTGCGTGCTAGGTTATTTTTGCTTTCAATTTCCCGCTATAATAAATTTAATTTTGACATTCGACGATTCAGTAATAAAGAAATACCATAATACCTTTATTAAAAACTTTTGTCACCTTTATTGCGATTGCGATTACAGACATGCTTTTATGGTACAGCCATTCACGTTCAATTTGTTAAACCAATTTTATAAATTAATTTAAAACAAAAGCATCAAGACATCAGCGTTGACTAATTATTTTGTATAAGGTAAATTATAACGTGTCGAGTCCGTCCCCCAGCGCGCGTGATGACGTCACAAGATGGCCGCCGCAGGGCGAGTTTTCGCATTTTCCCCTTGATCGTCCACCCAGGCGGACAACCCTCTAACACAACTTCAAAGTTTTTTATTTACACTGCACAAATAAATTTCATAAGCAAAGTTTTAACATTAATGGTTTGTTTAATTAAATGATAATCAACGCGTAAAGGGTGGGTTTGTAATTAGATAAAAATGGTGATTGTAGTTGATGTACCTACCTCTTGGCTGTTTTGAATGACTATCAACTTATTAGGATAAGAAAAAGGTCGTGTGGGTTTGTTTGTGTATTGTGTGTAGGTAATTTGAGGACTAAGTCATAGGTATAGTTACAGGGTGTTATCCATGTATGTATCTAAATAGATATCAATATCATTAAAATAAACTCTGACTTAGTTTTTACAGAAAATATATTTTATATTTAAATTAGGGACGTAATAGTCACAGATAACTATGTGAGATAGATGTTTTTATGCTAGCTAGCTAATTAAATATAATTTAATAAAAATAAGTAGGGAGGTACTTTAACCACATATTTTTATACAATATCTTTTAAGTGGTTTCATGCCAAAAGACAATCCCATTTTAATCAAATAAGCCTTTTTGAAAAGATACTCCTCATTTTTGGTCCTTATTTTTTCCCTTTATCGGGGAAGTTGTGTCATAAAATTTATATCGAACCACCCTCTCAGCTCAGCTCGATGAAGTGAAAAGAGAATAACTGCGACTACGGGTTGATGATGATTTTGAATGATGAACTGTTGATTTGTAATTTATGAAGATACCGCATAACCCACATACATACACAAAAAACATAGGAACTGAAAATCGCCTATTTTTTGAAGGTTAGTATAACTGATAGGCATTGTTTTAGGGTTAGTTTGTAGGTAAGGATATTGCTTAATATGGCAAGTAAATAAAACAAGATAAATAAATAAGTAATCAATGAAATGTCAGTCCTTTTGAAATGAATTGTACAGTCAGTACCAAAAGTATGATATAATTTTTAACAGAGTAGACAAAGTTGGCAATGTATTTGCTATATTAACAGATTTTATACCGCTTGCGTGCTCGATTGTACTTAAAGCCTTAACAAAAATTGTACCAATGGTAACTTTAGAACCAACTTCCTTGATATTATAACAACAACAAATCAGTATACCACAAGTATAACAACCTCATAACAATAATAACACACCGGTGTGCTACATTCATACAAGTCTATTGTCACCTCGATTGCCCCATATAATGTGGTGTCATACACTTTTATGGGTAGAATGTGATCGCCTCCCAGGGCGATGGTGATAGTAAATCACGGTGAATGGCTGAAATACACGCAGTGACATTGTATAAATGTATGTAGGCAGTGCAGTGAGGTTCCAAATACAGAGAGGTATTTACCAGTATAGTCAAGTTTTAAGTAGAGTCTGAGCGGAAAGAGAATAGGCGTGGCGAAAAACGGAACTAGCCTAACCAGTATGGTCACAGAACAGGAAATACGGCACGACGGTAGAAAAACATTACAGCGCCCCACAATCTAAATCCTATTCTCTTTCCGCACAGACTCTATCAGGGGTCACCCATAAATTACATCACATGATTTTTCAGACTTCTACACCCTTCTCTTCGTCATGCATTTTCTTCCACTCTTGCATCTTTTAACACAGGCTATTAAATTTTCCTAGGAATTAGTCTGTTGCAATTTATGTAGGCCCATACGTACGTATATTTATTTTATTTTGAATCTTATTTCAAACAGCAATTTTACTGTCATGTTTTAATGTTGATCTAATGATAAATAAATGTGATATCAATTAAGTTCGTGTAATTTTGAAGTGTGTGTGTGTGTGTTATTTAGAAGCGAGCATATGGATCAAATCATGTTACTCGTTATTTTTAAGCCCTCATGTCACTAATCCCTTTGTGAAATAAGATAAAAATTAATAAATAACTAAAATCATTTATTCATAATCATAGTATCATCACATGTATAACCAAGAGGCAAGAGGGTCTAAAATGAATAGGTACTTAAATTATTACATCATGAGCCTGAATAGGAAAAACCTGGTCTCAGGTAATGAAAAAGTGAACATAAGGAAACACAACTAGATTACCTAAATATGAAATAAATTCGTGTATAAGGTTTAAATTAAAATTACGACAAAAAAATTAACGAGTCGTGTCTTTAAGCTCGACTTTGTAAATTTTATCTACCTATCTGTATAATTTTATCTACATTGAATAAAAAAAAACGGAACATAATACCATGCTTATTTTAAACAGTCAGTAATTTTTTTATTTATTTTCATAGATCAAGTTTTTCAGGGCTTCTTGTAGGACTTGCTTACATTTAGCAAGACTAAGTTTTTAAATTCTACATTCAGCATTTAGCTTACTATACAGTCCTGCCTGGCCCCAAAACCCCAAAAAAAAAGGTAAGCAATTAAAATATTAATATTGTATATTATATTTGTATGATTTTATTATCTACGTACCGAAGGAGATGGAGGATACAATACCAACCGGCAGTGAGCAAAACCTACTAGCAGTTGATTACGACCGTGCCACAAAGAGTACAGTTTAGTAAATAAAATATTTGTTAAATTAGCAAAATTCATGTTAACAGAACTAAATAGTTACGAAAGCTAGCTAACGGGACCAGGTAAGTTACTTAATTATGGAAATAATTTAATATCGTTTTTTAAGTTAGTCTCTGTAGCGGGGCCTGCATTCGACCCAATGCTGCACGTCGGATGTGGGCCGGAACTCCTCAGGAGCTCAATAGACATAAAGATAGTTTAACACCCAAAACGACACAACACTCGTTTAATGGGGGCAAATAGTACATTTATCAGCAGTAGTCGCACTGATGATATATTTTATCAAGGTAAACACTAAAAAAAACACATAAAATTTCATGCTCCAAGAATTACATACTACGCTAAAACCTTTGTTTGGTACTCTTCAAATTTTTACAGTAGATTCTGTTGTGCCACATGGGAGTAAAATTATGTTTTAAGGCCAGGGCGTAGATTCAATCCAGAGTGAAACGAACGAGGGATCCTAAGGTAGAGTTCTGAGAGTAGCGAGGGATTCAAGTGTTAGCGCCTAAGATGAAAATGACCGCTACCATGTGACACATACTGCAGTTCAAATTAACTATGAGAAACAGAATTATGTATAGAGCAAACAAAAGCGTATACAGTACGAGGTAATTATCTGCAAACTCAGGATAATTACCAAAATTTTAACTAAGAACAGAAAAGTAGCACTTTGATTTCTCCTAAGAGAGAATAATAGGCTTTATTTCTGAAAAGGACGTGTGGAAAATCATTTTACTCACTTCGCTTCAGCGCGGGAACGCTGCTTGCATCATGGGCACGCTGCCACGGGTTTAGTTTTTATTAGTTTTACTATAATTATTATCTATAAAATTCTATGTACCTTATCATGTTTGAATAAAACATTTTTAACCTTTTACTCACTTCTATAACAAATTAAGAATATAATACCTAGTCATTACTATACTGTACAGAAAGTATTTTTATTACTGTATTCAGAACTATAAAATCACGAGGCGAGTCACAAAAACATGAAGGATATATACTGCAAAAACGGTTGAATTGCAAATATAAAATTTTCCAATCAAAGTTTAGTAGCATTGTTGTAAAATTACAGGTACTTACTGATATATTCATCATCATAAAACCCAGGAATTAACTCAAATTAATTATCGTAAATACCACTTCTTGATTAAATAACAGTATTATACATGCTCCTACTTTATAGGTATAATACTGTAATTGTTTAAAGCATCTTGTAATGTATAAACAAAAAGTATCTTAGTATTGGACAACACTATATTATATTCTAAGCATGACAGGGGCGAGTTTAATTTAGACTGCCCATCAATATATGTGTGACTGTTATGGGCTACATGACCCTTTGTAATCGATAATATAGTGTTAAATCTGTAAAGTAAGTGTTTGGGTCTTGATTACTTTTATAAAAATATTCATTAATTAATTCTTAGATTCCTGTAATGTTTAAGGTAGACAATGCCATCTATTGTTTACAACTGGAACCGTTACACCTCTACGCTCACCAACGACTATGGTGTCCAAGGGGTGGCAAAATCAATAGCTCCCTTAAGCAACTGTGGCGCCTTGCCTAGGACTACCGTTTTACCATTGTATATTTCGTAACTACAAGCAGTATTTTTATTAGTCTGTAGCCTTATGATGCTACACTTTGTCGCGCTATAAATAAAAGATAAAACATCCGTCACTCTCACACACTATTTGTCAGAACGTAACGAATGCTTTATCATTTATTTATCACGCGACAAAGCGTAGCATCATAAGCCTACTGGTATTCAACTCACAATTTCACAAGATAGGTTCAAATTTAAATTTTGAACATAAAAAACATTGAATGCATTTGTTTGTGAAGCTAAAAGCGGCGTTTGTTTTTATCAATACATAGATTTTGAAACATACCCACCTAGTTACCCAATGCTATCGCAGTACTTTATATCCGGTTTTAAAAATGTAGTCTATTTCCACAATTCTTTTTATCAAGACCAAAAATACTAAGTAATAAATTTTAAGACAGAAGCGGAACAGGCTATAAATGAGCTACTTTAGAGAATAGGTAATAGCATTTGACAGCACAAACGATTGTGTTGCCAATACTTACTTATGTCTCTTTACTTTAATTTACACTGTCATTGTGGCACAACTTTGTTGCAAGAATTAAGGACGGACTAGGTATTTAGTTACCTCACGTTTAATTTATAATCATTTGGAATTAGATGGAATTATTTTCACTGAATTCAGCCCCACGGTCAATTGGTCCAATTTGAAAATAATATTAATTCAAAATCATTCAAATTTGTTCCCGCAACCGACGTTTAAAGGAATTCCGAACCGCAGTTCAATTTAAATTCGAACATATGCCACGTGAAATTTCACCGATAATCGTCCACTAATTCGATACGTTCCATTTTCGATTTTGGACTGTCCGATTTTTTTCTACAAACCGAACCGGCGCCTCAAACGTTTGCCAGCCAGTATCAACTGTCAATCAAACTTGCCTGCATATTATTATTTAAGGTATCGCAATCAGAGGAGCCTTCGAAAAAGTTTTTTTACAATAATTTGGTTTTGTCTTGCGGCGGTAATTGTGTCCCGGGCTAGGATAAAAAACTCACTTATTCGGCGTTCTTTTTTTTAATTCGACTTATCCCTAATCTTCTATTGACACGGTAATGAGAGCCGAAAATATTGTACGGTTGGGATTATTCGAGAAAGGCGTGGAGGCGATGTAGTTTTACTTTTATTTTATAAGTTGAATGAGTGATGTATCATTTGCAATTTCATTTGGCACAAAACAGACTAGTATACTATAAGTCAATGTAGTCATTTTGGTTTTAGTCAAAAACATTTAAAGGCATCGATAAACCGAGCATTTTGTCACAGAATAAGTAAGGTATTACTACCTACAGTCAACATCAAAACGTCCGTAACATCCAAAGCGCCATATATATCGTCACACACCTTTATTACTATAGGCACTAAGATTTGATATACGCTTTGGATATTAAGGGCGTTTTGATGCTGAAGTTTATATTTCTTACAAAACATACTTTCGGATCCACCGGACGAAACGCACCGGATCGGATCGTCTCTCTTCTTTTGAGTTTTGGCTTCTGTAAGTAGGTATGTTGGGTGTTCCGCTGCAGATATCGATGGAGATAGTTCATCAACCTTATTTAAAAGCTTTTCGCGTGGTGCGTTTGCTATCTGCCCTGAAAGTCTATACCATGACAAATTATAAACTTATTTATTTTCAAATTGTTTCAGTTGTCTCCACTGTTCTCAGTTCCCTGCATCCAGCCACCGGACGGATTTGGTTCCGTGAAACTAATCAGGCTAAATAAGTAAATTGGGGCCCTCACGCGATCGACGCGGATGCTATTGGGCCGAGGCCCCATTGAGCCCGTTTCCTAGATGGGAGTCTTGCCCGAGCTAGTAGAAGCTACATAAAAACCTGCCAAATCAAGGTAGGTACCGTGTTTTTGTTTTTATTTTATTTGCTATAATTATGTTATAACGGAATCCGTGGAAAGCATTACTAAATGCCGATTCGTCTTTAAAGGGTAGATATTTATTTTAGCCCATATATTTTCATTTAAAAAAGCCTCGTAGTTCCGTTGCTTACACAAGAGAAACCAATAAACTCACTCTTGCATTTATAATAATAGTTTCCTAACGAATAATAAAGATTAAGACGGTATTATATTTAATTAATTAGTGCTAATTTTTTCAACTTATGCAGCAATTAAAAAGGCGTTCATTTTTTTTCGTGTACCATACAATTATATCCTCAGTAATTACTTCTCGGTTACTTTCTTCAAGCTTAAGCTGAAATATTCTCTATTTCGGAAAGTTCTAAAAACTTTGTGAAAATTTTGTGTGAATGTTTTCAGAAATTACCGAGAACTTCTCACAGTTCTTGTTGAGTACACGGCTAAATTATAACCTACGTACAAGCCACTAGCAAAGTCAGGGGAAAGCCAGGCAAAGTCATAAAACAGCTGCGTCTCCTATGATAAATATCCTGGCGCCGCAAGATAAATTTAACTTTAATATCACGTCAAACCTATGACAAATAGCGACATAAAGAACCTATAAAACCGTATTCATTTATTCTCGCAATATAATATACCATAAGCCAAAAACGACATACTTAAAGTACAAGCCAAGTTTAATTTATTTTATTTTATCAACTTCAAAAAGCAGGGTCGTTCTGTGTTTGACTCATATTTTTATTAAACAAAAGAAAGATTTTATTGAGAAACTAATATCTTTTCACCTACATAAAATATACATGGCAGCCATATTTATCTAACGGCTTTTAACAAAATATCGTATGAAGACGCAAAGGTAATATAAGGTTATATTACCTAGTCTAAAATCACTGAATACACTCTTTTAATTTCGTCGTTACAAAAACTTATCGTCATATACCGTAACATATTACCTACACACCTACTTAGTCTTTGATTATATGATATGACCTTAATTTTGAATGGCAAAATGTAAAAACCACTTTCAATACTACTGATTTTAAATATTGGGTGCAAACAAAAAGGAATTAAAGTGTGAGCTGTTTACACAAACTTGGCCGATTTCGTCGTGCTCTTCAATCCATTACTTATATTACCAAGTAATAATCGTTAATTAACATATAACAAGCAAATAGTGCGTTTAATTTCGAATTAACTTATGCTGTATACGTATCCATCGTAAATGTAGTTAATCATGTGTATGCATGAAAGGTTACGCGTGTGTGCGTGATAGCAAATTGTAACATTTTTTCTAAATAATTCGCTAATAACTGTTGGTAATGAATTCAAGATAACGTTTACTTGGAAAGTGTATTTGTTTTCTTAGAACAGTTATCGATTATTTTCCGAGTGGACGAATAGTAGCGGCGGTCACATAATGATTTATCATATCAATTGACGATGCGTGAATAGTGGCAACATTTGCTTATAACTAAGTTAAAGTCGGAGATCGGAGTCTTTGTCCGATCGGATCGGAGATCTAAGTCATGGGTGTTTTCTATCGATTTAAGCATGTATATCATCGCCTAGAACTCATAGTACCTGCAAGCAATGCTTAGTTTGAGACTAGGCCGATTTGTCCCCCGATATTTATTTGTGTATAATTAAGATAAAACTACTGAAAGAAATAAAAAAAAAATTAGTAGGCAAACTTAAACATTTATTCCTGGCTTAAAAACGAATGATCTGATATCAGAGTATGTGACATTAGGTAAATTGTAACCTATTTGTTTGTTTTCTATTGTGTTGATCTTGGCACTTTCTACTTTTATTATATCTTTCGTACGTTATTCATCAAATACAGGGTGATTTCTGGGTCGTGGAGCAAGAAAATAATGCATAATACAATATTCAAAGATGAACCTAATGATATTAATTATTAATTTCTTATCACCAATATTTGTATGTATTATTTTTCAGATCGTAAATAGAAATAAACATTTTTGCATAAAATTAGGTCACCCTACTCAATGTGACGTCTTAGTCGCTTCCCATACTGCGTATGTCAAAAGTCATAGGGTGGTCACTCTATTTACAAAGTTAAAGATTAATTTTACTTGATAATAAGAAAATTTTAATAAAAGCTGTTTTGATCAAATGCTATCGTAAGATAATATTAACCATTTATAGAGTCAGAAAAACTGGTCCGGGATCACGACCCAGAAATCACCCTGTATAATATTATAGTAATTACGTAAAGCAATCCACAAGAATATCGCGAATGTAATCTGGGCAGAGGAAAAGATTTTTTGAAGATAGATCTATATTATAGGTACAATTACTTTGCTGCAAGGTAACATGACCCGGTTACCTGGATTAACTAATTTGCGTGTAACATGGGTAAGAAATATCTTACTAAGACCAGCTGTTTTAACTATAAGGATGTGTTTTAATAAGACATCATAATCAATTTTATGTCTTTCTTTCTGTCTTCGGAGGAATATTCATTCCTGCAAAAAAAACCCGATAAAATACAGATTCCGGAAAAATATAGTAAACAAAATAATTTTTCATCATTTCATCAGCTTTTTTCATTAATGTTCAAGTTACTTATAGCATTTGTAAATAAGTAATTGTATGATTATTTTGGTTGTATTTTGAAGGTTCATGAAATACTACTCGGCTTTAGTATGCGTATAACGAGGCACGGCACGTGGTAATAGGGAATACTTATGCATGATTTTTTTAACACATTTTTTAACAAAATATGAAAATACCGTAAAAAAGGCAAAATTAAATTAAAATCGACCGAAAAATACGGAAGATATAAACATTTTAAAGCGCTAATCAGACAGCGATTAATTAGACAGAGAGATCCGATATGGACTATAATGCCATGGTACACGGCTGCCATACAATCTCCGTATTATTTATGTTCTGTTTTGCTAGAAAGAGATAGAGATAAATCTTTGTTGTCTTATATCTTGGTTATTTTTATAGTTATTCGAAAAATATTGTTTTCCTACTACTTTCTTATATAAATGAGCTTTTATTAAGGTAAATAAAAAATATCATGCATATTCCCTACTGAACAATAATTTTAGGTTGACGTCAAAGGTATGTTCCATTTATTTGTACAGTTTATTTCGTTGTATGAGAAAAATAAAACATATACTTTGTTTTAAGGTCCCCTAGATAGGGCAGAGCGCGTCCACAGTGCGCCACGATCCCAAACAACCTTCTGCGCTTCACTTTGCTTCACTTCTTCCCTATGGCGCTCCGCAATGAATGATCATCCGCCGCCGGGTCTGCTTAGCACGGCCATGTTTGCGCTTTCCTCGAGGATTCCAGTCTACGGCTTACCTCGGTACCTAAATGTTCAGGATCCCCTCGGAGGGTATGCCCAATCCAGTTCCATTTCCGGCGTTGTATCTGCTGGTCGATTGGGGTCTCATTGCGTTACCATAGGTTTACATTGGATTTTCTCGGGCCAGTATATGCCGAGAATCCGGCGCAGGCAGCGATTGACACAGGTCTGGAATCGGCGTAAGATGTCTTTCGGTCTGAACTGACCTTCCGGGTCCCGGTACCGGATCCGTACAGCAATACAGTTATTATATTGGACCGGAATATTTTCGTGTCAATTTCCGCGATTGCCATACGGGGCGAAGCTGTGCGAAGGTGAAGGCTTTGGGAACTCTCGAATCAATGTCCTCTTCTGTTCCTCCAGTTTCCGACACCACGTTTCCGAGGTAAGTAAATTTGTGGACGCCTGCCACAGCCTCTGTGCCAATGAGCAGCGGCAAAGAATTTGTCGCACCGTATCTCATCTCCGGAGTCTTCCACGTGTTAAGTTTAAGTCACGTAAATTTAAACATACATAGGTATATTATTATCCTTTTGAACCGTTGACTCAAATCACTCACAGGTCACAGCCGATGTTGGTCATAGACGTATTTAATGTTCTGATGTAGTAACAGGGATTCCCTAAAAATTTTAAAGTAAATACCCGCCTAGCAATACGAAACGGCGAAAACGAATATTATGGCTAAGCTCTTCGGTCATTTCAGTAAAATTGCTTAATTCATACGCTTTCTTTTATTGGATTTTCTACTCAATGTTTCTACTCCTGTGCTGCGTAAATCAACTTTACTTCATGTAAAAGTCGTTCTCGGCAGGAGCATGAAATTATTAATTGCCCGTTTCTCCAGCTATGTTACGATTAAATTACGAATTATTAATTGTAATTGTGCACGTTTGAATTTGTTTTGCGTATTAATTGGTATATTTTGTGTCGTTTGCATTGGTCGGCTATATTGACGGGTAGTAACTCTTCGGATCATAATTGTATTAATAAAATATTTATGTGCAGCCGCTTCCGGTCACGAATATTTTGAAACTATTTTTTATGGATGAATAATCGAACAAAAACATTTAACAGAGTACAATCACGTTAAACATACACAAACACGTAGATATTTAATCAAGGATAGCATGCATCAATAATTATTTAAGTGAAATATTTAATACTTAATATTTTATTTACTTATTATACGTCAAAAAATCACTCTCAAATCATCACGTTATAATTATTTTTTATTTATTAAAGAGCCTAGAATGATGTACAAAATAAATTGTATTTCTAAGCCTGTTTTTATTTTCTAGATACTTCGCTAAATTATGGATTTCACGTTATATGACAACAAAAACTCATCCTGGTTGAGCAAACTTTTATGGAAGCAAGCATTGAGTATAATTAAACGCATTACTGCACTTAACGTTGTCGGGTTAGTTATTTCCTTAGATTTTCCATGCCGAGAGACAACTTTTGCTATTTATACGGAAAACGATTTTTTGCTACAATTTATGCTACTTTCTTTGTAGTAACTGAAATACGATATTCAATTTACATTTTGCGTTATGGAAAGAGTAAATTACAATTAGGAATTGTAAATGGAATGCTTATGAGCATTATTGTTCCAGTGTAGTCAGAAGATTTGTATTATGTGATACGCAAGCCATATATTTATAGATATCCGCTTGGTAATATAACTTGAATTAGATCTATGAATAATTACGTTTTTAATCACATATTTTTCATATACTATGAAATATGGACAGTGCATCAATGTTAGCACAGCGGATTACCGAACATACATCACACAAAACAGACAATTGAATTGAACTTGTTACAGCAAACGATTTCCAGATTTATTGTTTAATCAATTAAATATACGATAATAGTTATTGGAAAATATTATTATCAGTACATATAACACTTGCGTGACTAACGTACAGGGTAAAATCACTGCCAATAGGGGAATGAAATTGAACACATTAGGGATTTATAGGGAATGTAGAAAACATTTTTCAAAATTCAATCCCTAAAGGGCAATTTCTTTGTAAAAGTCAGAAATTCAGACGGGCGAAGGCGACCTCCCTAGACTTAGATTATAAAAATAACCCTTTCTCTTGGCTCTGCCATAATCGGATAAAAATAATGACTACTAGTTATTACAAGGCCATTATAGCCTAATTGTTTACTTAACGTACCTAAAGCTTAATGATGGCTACCATATTTTTGTTTGCTGGCTGCGGCTAGGGCAGCGACACTGGAAATGAGATTAAAGAGTGATTTTTACTTGAAACCATTAACGGCACATCATTTTGTTTCAATCAATACCACAACGTCTGTTAAAGTCGCAAACCTCTTATCAACTATTGTTTCCCTTATAAATATAACGTTACGGGGTTTGCAACTTTAGCTAAAGATATGTGGCGTGAGTACCTATTTATAATTGCTATGGCTCATTTAATAAAAATATATTTACCTTCCTCAACATAGATATATGAATTTATTATTCTAAGGGCCTTATCACACTTGCGATTTGCGGGCGAGCTGCGGGCGAGTTTCCATACAAAACTAGTCACGACGAACTCGCGGCGGGTTCGCTGCGAGTAGGCCGTGCACGTGCAGTACCGGGAAATTTTAGTATGGCAGTACCGGGAATTCCCGGTGCTCGCCTACTAAAATTTCCCGGTACTGCATGCCCTAGCCGCGAGCGACATTTGTATGGAACTTCGCTTCTAACTCGCCCGCAGCTCGCTCGCAAATCGCAAGTGTGATAAGGCTCTAAGCTCTTTGCACTTTGCAATTGAATATATAATGGTCTCATATCTTTAGTCGACGCCTTCTATGAACGTTCCATTTATTTCGTCCTTGATTATATTAATTATATACAAGGATTACAAGGCACTTCTTATAGTCCCTATTCTTCAAAATCTACTCACCACCTTTAAATTGACAGTAACTACGTGAAAAGCGTTTATACCAACAATTTATTCAGAGATTGTCAATTGTGGTAGTTATGAATTTGCAATTGTATTTATTGAATAAATACTTCCCATACAACTTTGTATTGTAAGCAGGTAACGGAACCTCAGAGCAGTCATAATTTTACTATAATATACATATTTCACCATTTATATCTCTATTTATCACCATAATATGTAGAAACAAGCTATTAAAGGACAGGTCATTGAATTTAAAGCGTATATATTCTACATTTACATACATTAACGTCGTTTAAACATACTATATATCTTTTGTCAGTGCTTCACATTAGTGTGTGATACATCGGTGCGTTCAGCGGTCGTTTGGTTCAAGTCACAGGAGAAAGCTGTAAGAAATGTGAGGTTAGGAGCATATCACACCGATACATTGATACCCAATTTGGCTATGTAAGAAAAATAAAATACACGCATTATAAATAGTTGAGGTAGCTTATGTGTATTATTCTGTTTAAACGAATGATTTCCAAAGGATTAATCAATCGTTGTTATGGAAACGGGAAACGGGAGGATACATGTTGTAAATATTTAAGTTACATTGAAATTTCTCATTATATTCAAAAATGTTGTAAACATTCCAAATCATGCACAGAAGCCAACTTGCTAAACATAAACCGTAAAACCCTGAGAGGCGCAGAGAGTTCGGCGCCTGTTCTCAATTGAAGCTTAATGCTGTGTAACATTGTAAATCGTCTGCTGACAAGTGTAAAGTAGTCTCAAACTGAAGGAGTTTTGGAGTTGCAAATAACATCTTTACTTACGGTTCTTGGTTCAACGAATACGAGAATTAACGCAGCCATTGCGTGCGTCATTATTTTACTAAACCACTTCATGTTTGGGACTAGAATATTAGTAATTTTGGAAGTAAACACGCAGAGTTCGATTATTTCGTCATACAATTGAGTTCACAGAGGTCAGACTGTGACTGACAGCTGTCAAGTTGAAAGAGTGTTCGGGACACGGGGTTGTAGCGCGATCCGGACGCAGAACCGCACTCGTGTATTGGCGTTTTTTTATGGAACTGCTTCCGCAGCGGAATTGTCTATTAGGATTTTTATTTGTGGAAATAAATGGAAATTATGTCGAGGGGCTAGTTTTCATTGCTTTTTAAGAGTTGGTCTCGCGTTTTAATCGCTCATTATTGATTGTCATCCAACAAAGTTTATAGCCATAGATAATCTAGACGTCGTGACGAAGCTGGGGAGGCGTCGTTGTCGATGGACACATTCCTTTCCCTGATGAGTCCGCGGTGGTCGATTAATTAATCTCTCTTGATTTCTTTGCATGTGATGAAGGGGCGCTATCTCGCATTGTGCGGGCCGTAGGCGGCGTTCATATGTTATATTGGTGAACCGGAATCCCTCTCGGATTGACATTGCCACACCTAGCGGAATAAGTAGGCGGCACATTCTCCCAGGGGGATTTTCGGTGTATGAAGTTTCTGAAGTTGTGGTTCGCGTGAAGCGGGTTTCCGGCCAAGGCGCACGGGGATGTCGAGCTTGTGGATGTGCTGCGCGGCGTGGCAGCGGCGGTCGTGCGCCGGAGCGGTCACGAGACGCTCCTAGTGCCGACCGTGGCGGCCCGCGGGGCTTGCCATCAGGTATTGCCTGTGGCTCGGAGGTCAGTGTGGACAGTTAACGTTAGAAACTATTGACCAAATGCAGTTACCCCATGAACGTGTAGATTAGTTAAGTTAAATCAGGATTTTAAACGGGGCTTGTCACTAGCCGATTGTGGAGGACAATAAACATTTGCTGCAGAACCTGTTGTTTAAATTGACACCCCGATAAATCCATTACATCGGCGCCCGAACAGATTTTGGACAGTAACTGCATGTCATTTGACGCTGTAAGTAGTCCACGGCTTGCCCGCAGCTTGGTCAGTAGTTTTCTATATGAACAATATTAAAACTGAAGTGTGCGGTGTGTGATAAACAATTTAAAAAGTGATATTGACTTATTGTGGTGCGGCTTTAAAATAAGAATTTAAATTTGGTACTGTGGTGTTTGAGGAAACTTAAATTTAATATTGTTGTACTATAGGGGATTGAAATAAGAACTATATACCTTAAATTGTAACCATTCTTAAACATTTAAATTTCACGGGATTATGGAAAATAAAACATAACTTTAGCAACGTTGTATCTTGTAACAAAATATACATAATATAATTAAGTGATAGCATAATTAGTACATTTGTAAGTAATTGCACTTGGTCATAATGGAGGAACATCCAATTACTTTTCATTTGCTCCACAAGGACGAGTTGGTGTATGAGGCACGAATTAGGGGCCATGATCCAGCCGAACAATATCCGGATTTAAAAAAACAGGTCCGCGAATTGGCATTACTTTTTCCTTCGGATGAAATTGATAGCTTTGACAGTGATGTGTCGGAGGAACTCAGATTAGTCACAGCGAAAGTTGGTGAACTGGTACAATTGACATCAGGGTCTCGGTTAGCTCTGAAAAATTTGAATAGGATACGCGCTTTGACAAATCATTTGTTCCACCGGCTAGGTCGGATTCAGCCAACTTCGGACGAAGACATCCGGTCTTATGAGACAGTCATGGACACCTATCAGGCCGTCCAACAAAAAGTAGATAGCTTGTTTAAAACATTTAAAAGCAGTCAGGAGCCCGAAGTTGAACCTGCATCCGCGCCTCACCGCGGACCAGCGACTGCAGCCGCGCCCGCGCCCGCCTTGCTGCCGGCGGTGGGTCAGCCGCAGGAAATTAAGGTGACTTGTAGTAAATATAAGGGTCTTCACACACTGAATTTGAAATATTCAGGTAATTCATGCGTTATCGCTTTCATACAGAAATTGGAGGAGTTATGTCAGAGTAGGCAAATTACTGATCATGACTTGTTTGTGTCGGCAGTAGAATTGTTTGTGGATGGAGCCGCTTTCTGGTACCGTAGTGTATGTGATGAGGTTAATAGTTGGGATGAATTAAAGGCATTATTATTGGGGGAATACTTACCTGTAGATTTTGATTATCGCTTAATGCAAGAGATAAGGGCGAGGACACAAGGGCCAAGTGAGACTATAGGTACATATCTCAGCATTTTAAAAAATTACTTCAGCCGTCTCAGGAAACCCATTACGGAGGAGGAGCAGTTGACAATTGCGAAATATGGTATTAGGCCGTTTTACACTTCACAACTGGCGCTCGTGCACATCAAAACTTGGGCTGAACTTAAAAGCCACTGTAAATTGTTGGAACACGCATATTGCCGCGCAACCGCGTTTACTGAGCCGCCGCGTTGCTCGAGTAGCATATTGTGTCCGGATTTGTCATGTAAGTGGACCCAGCCGCCCAACACTAGTAACACTACAACTAGAGATGTGAATATAGTAGCTAATGGAAATGATTTGTTTTGTGTGCAGTGTCGGGAGGTTGGTCACTTATTGAAAAATTGCCCCGCTCCTAAGGAAATAGTTTGCTACCGTTGTGGTGAGAAGGGAGTTACTATGCGGAACTGCCCACGTTGTATTCAGAATCAACGGGGTATTTCAAAAAACGAGTAGGAGCGAGCCGAGAGCTCGTCTCTTCTGATAACCGACCTCGGGGTATACAACGAATAAAAACCCAATATTTTTACAACACAACGAAGCGACACGGTGTCAGAAGAGACAAGCCCTTGGTTCATGTTATTGGTGGTGTGGACTGTCGACCGTTTATGCCGGTTTCGATCTATGGCACTGTGCATGACGGCCTGCTGGATTCTGGCGCGGAAATCTCGATAATTAATGATGACTTGTTGAAAGCGTTACCCAGCAGTGTGGTGGTGCATAGGTCATTTGACTTGGATGAAATCAAGACTGCGAATGGTTCGACCTCTCCCGTCACTGGTTATGTATTTCTGCCAGTAACGGTTGGGGAAAGGACAATTTCAGTACAGTTTTATGTCATTCCCGGCGTGACCACGGCATTATTGTTAGGTATAAATTTTTGGAGAGCATTTGGCCTTGCGCCTGAGATTCTAGGGATGTGTAGGGTTCCGAGCGACAGCCGGAATGTGAAGTGTGGTGTTTCTGAGGTACATTTAAGTAATTTTGATTCTCTTACTGAGACTCAGAAAATTGAAGCTGAGGTAATAATGAGGGAATTTGAAGATATTGCGGCAGAAAATAAGGGATTAGGACGTACTAACCTTATTACACATACTATTGACACTGGGGATGCCATTCCCATCAAACAACGATATTATAGGATGTCTCCGGAACGTCTTAAAGAACTTAACCGTCAGTTGGACGAGATGCTTCGTGATGATGTAGTGGAACCTAGTTCCAGTCCATGGAATAGTCCGGTGACTTTAGCTCCGAAGGCGGATGGATCCCTTCGTTTTTGTTTGGACAGTAGGAAACTCAACGAGGTCTCTAAACATGATTCATATCCATTACCGTATATAGCTCATATATTGGACAGTCTGAAAGAGGCTAAGTACTTAACATCCATAGATTTGAAATCCGCCTTTCACCAGATTCCGCTGGATCCTTCCTCAAAGGAAAAGACAGCTTTCACTATACCTGGTAGGGGTCTCTACCATTACAAAGTTATGAGTTTCGGTTTGACCTCGGCTCCTGCGACCCAGCAGCGGCTGATGGATAGGTTGTTTGGACCGGAATTTGAGGGAAAAGTATGGTGTTATTTAGATGATTTAATTTGTGTCACACCAACTTTCGAGGAGCATCTTGCCCTATTACGTACTGTTGTGGAGCGTTTTCGTCAAGCTAACTTAACTATTAACTTGTCTAAATCAAAGTTCTTTCGTAGCCAGTTGAAGTACCTGGGTTATGTCGTGGATGAGCATGGTTTGAGGACAGATCCAGATAAAATTAGCGCCATTAACGATTTCCCTATACCAACTTGTAGAAAAGACGTCAAACGATTCTTAGGTACAGCATCCTATTATAGAAGGTTCATAAAAAACTTTAGTAACATTGCCGGGCCTTTAAACGTGCTCACCTCTACACGGAAGAATGCACCTCCGTTCGAGTGGTCCGCTGAGGCGAACAAGGCTTTTGAAGATCTAAAAAGTTCATTAACCAGTGCGCCAGTCCTGGCTTGCCCTGATTTCGAGCAACCATTTGCTGTTCATTGCGATGCTTCAGATTTCGGGATCGGAGGTACGCTCACACAGGTATTGCGGGGTGATGAGCACCCAATAGCTTTCTGTAGTCGTTCTTTAACTCCTAGTGAGCGCAACTTTTCCGCTACCGAAAGAGAAGCATTAGCAGTGGTGTTCGTAGTGGAACATTTTCGACCTTACCTCGAGGGAAGCAAGCCTTTTAAAATATATACGGACCACGCTAGTTTAAAATGGTTTATGAACCTGAAAAACCCGAGCGGACGACTCGAAAGGTGGGGCTGTAGACTATCGCCTTATAACTTCACCATTGAACACCGCCGCGGTGTGGACAATGTGGTGCCTGACGCGCTCTCAAGAGCTGTGCCAGTATCCTCTGTGGAACTCACCACGACGGACCAGTGGTTTTCGGAATTGTATAAGCGTTGTCGCGAGAAGCCAAATAGTTGTCCCAATTTCCAAATAACGAACGATAGGTTACTTCGGTATACTAAGTCACAAGGTAAGCTGAGATCAGACTATAGTTGGAAAGAGGTCGTTCCTCGTGACTCGATAGATACAATCTTAGCAGCAAACCATTCGGACCCCATGGCAGCGCACTTAGGTACGGCCAAGACGTATCAACGTCTCAAGCTCCGTTATTATTGGCCAGGGATGTACAAGGATACTGTTAAGTTTGTCTCAGAATGTGATACGTGTAACGCTTATAAAATTCCGAACGTGAAGACCCCTGGACTAATGGGAAGTGCCAGAGTTTGTTCTCGTCCCTTCCAAGCTATAAGTATTGATTTAGTCGGGCCTTTGCCCATGTCGAGGCTGCAGAATACTTTTTTGCTTGTAGTGATGTGTTACTTTACTAAATATTGCTTGCTTTTTCCATTGCGTCGTGCCACCGGCAAGGTGATAGCACAACGTTTAGAGGATCACGTGTTCTTAGAGCACGGGATTCCACAAACGATCCTTTCAGATAACGGCTCGCAATTTTGCAGTAGGGACCTTGTATCCATGTTTGAAAAGTATCATGTCCCAAACATAAATTTTGGTCCAGTATATTGCCCACAGGTTAACCCAGTAGAGAGGCAAAATAGGACTATTATGACGGCAATATCTAGTCTGGTTGGAACGGACCATCGTACGTGGGATGTGAACATACATAAAATCCGGTTTGCAATAAATACGTCGATTAGCGCTGCCACTAAGTATAGCCCGTTTTTCTTAAACCACGGTCGCGAAGCGATCGCGGATGGCGATAGCTATCGAGATTTCGAAGACCTGGATGAGATAATTTTCTCTTCACGACAAGACCTCTACGCTAACCTAGGGGAGTTAAAATTAATTTTTGCTGATGTTAAAAAAGAATTGGAAAAGGCGCATGAAGTTAACGCGAAATATTATAATAAAAAACGTAGGGAATTAGAATTTGAGGTTGGAGATGTTGTGTGGAAACGCACGTATAAACAAAGCGATGCGTCTAAGTATTTTGCAGCTAAATTGGCACCAAAATACGAAAAATGTGTAGTTGTAAGAAAACTTTCTAATTTAGTGTATGAGTTGGAGGATGGAAATGGCAAGTCCATTGGTAAGTGGCATGTAAAGGACATTAAGACGGTACCGGAAAGGGGTTAAATTCACAAACAACTTCGGTTAGGAAAACTTTGTCTTGATGGTTCGCCACAAACTGTTTCTTCGCCGTATGCAGAGATGTCGAGAGAAAGAGAGATGTGTTGGGGAAGGGAATAGTTTTAGTCTTTTTACATGGTGTTTAGGTTTACAACTTTTACAATTTTTTTTTACATGTTTACAATTTACACTTTTGGACGATGAAGTGGTAGGGTGAGGTGATCGTCGGACGCACAGCCCGCGTGTTGACCACCGCGCTCGTTGTGCCGCCGACGTTGACCCCCTGGGGCTGCTGTGTCAGGCCGTGTGAATTGAGGTGACGTTTTCGACCTGGAAGGCCTTTCTTTGAAATGGTCCTCTGGAGGATTGTTGGTGTTGGGTGTCTTTTATTTGACGACACGTTGTGTCGGTGGAGTTGGTGGATGGCGAACGCGCGGTCTGAGTTATCCGCTTGCTCCCACCGCGCCGTCGTCATCGACCACTTTTAGCCTTAGTATTTGTTTCTTTTTATATGGGATTTTTCTGCAGCATTTGTTCCGTTTTCACAGCTGGGGGCCAGCTGGAATTTCCCGTTAAATCGGAAAATTCTTCTGGCAGGAGGGGTGTAAAGTAGTCTCAAACTGAAGGAGTTTTGGAGTTGCAAATAACATCTTTACTTACGGTTCTTGGTTCAACGAATACGAGAATTAACGCAGCCATTGCGTGCGTCATTATTTTACTAAACCACTTCATGTTTGGGACTAGAATATTAGTAATTTTGGAAGTAAACACGCAGAGTTCGATTATTTCGTCATACAATTGAGTTCACAGAGGTCAGACTGTGACTGACAGCTGTCAAGTTGAAAGAGTGTTCGGGACACGGGGTTGTAGCGCGATCCGGACGCAGAACCGCACTCGTGTATTGGCGTTTTTTTATGGAACTGCTTCCGCAGCGGAATTGTCTATTAGGATTTTTATTTGTGGAAATAAATGGAAATTATGTCGAGGGGCTAGTTTTCATTGCTTTTTAAGAGTTGGTCTCGCGTTTTAATCGCTCATTATTGATTGTCATCCAACAAAGTTTATAGCCATAGATAATCTAGACGTCGTGACGAAGCTGGGGAGGCGTCGTTGTCGATGGACACATTCCTTTCCCTGATGAGTCCGCGGTGGTCGATTAATTAATCTCTCTTGATTTCTTTGCATGTGATGAAGGGGCGCTATCTCGCATTGTGCGGGCCGTAGGCGGCGTTCATATGTTATATTGGTGAACCGGAATCCCTCTCGGATTGACATTGCCACACCTAGCGGAATAAGTAGGCGGCACATTCTCCCAGGGGGATTTTCGGTGTATGAAGTTTCTGAAGTTGTGGTTCGCGTGAAGCGGGTTTCCGGCCAAGGCGCACGGGGATGTCGAGCTTGTGGATGTGCTGCGCGGCGTGGCAGCGGCGGTCGTGCGCCGGAGCGGTCACGAGACGCTCCTAGTGCCGACCGTGGCGGCCCGCGGGGCTTGCCATCAGGTATTGCCTGTGGCTCGGAGGTCAGTGTGGACAGTTAACGTTAGAAACTATTGACCAAATGCAGTTACCCCATGAACGTGTAGATTAGTTAAGTTAAATCAGGATTTTAAACGGGGCTTGTCACTAGCCGATTGTGGAGGACAATAAACATTTGCTGCAGAACCTGTTGTTTAAATTGACACCCCGATAAATCCATTACACAAGCAAAAGTCACTAAAACTTCTGTCACTGCTCTTCAAAAGGTCGTATCTAATTAGTAAATCAATACTGAGATACTAGCTTTACTTTAAGTAGGTAGTTGTTACATAGTGACTTTTGCTTGTCAGCAGACGAAATGTTGTATTTATGAAGACGTGTTTATAGCCACATCACATCGAAACGGTATTACAGCTCGTGGCACCTTGTCACCAGTTTAACGGTCACCTTGATTGTGCTGTAGCAAAACAAAGGATCGTAGTAGAGCACAGATCGCATTCACTTCACGTTTTGTTCCCCTAGGCTTACGTGAATTTCAAGCATTTTTTGCATAGCATCAGCTGAACTTTTTTAGATCGTTATGTTCTGTGTATGTGTAAATGTTTACACCACGTCCGACATATTTTTCCAGCGTTATTATTTCCGCTGCACTCCACGACTTGCGCCAATGTCGGGCATGCGCGTCGCGTCCACTCCACCTGCCAACGCACGCGCAATTATGCGCAATCAATATCTTCATTACATCCATTTTTATTAACCAACACAAACTTACTCATACCTGATAGATTAGTCCGTTAGAAGTTTTTTTATGAATATAATACCTGAGAAGATTGCATTTGACTGCGGATCAATAAGGTTGTAGGTGAGCGTGTAGATAATTTTATTATTTTATTATAAACCAGTCAGGTGAGACCAGAATAAAGGTCGACTTATTTTTATAAGTGACCTCTTTCATCTATACTTAGATCAATCAATACGATTCATTATCAATCAATTAGATAAATCAATTTCGGTATGTTAGTGTTTCGAAGACGATCTATAGGTATGTTCCGACGCATAAAAACATTAAAAAGGCGTGGTATTGGCAATAATTAGTTGGCATTTTAAAAAATTAATTTTACTAGTGATTAGTTACAACTATGACAGTAAATTTCTAAATAATTAGTTACTGGTATAATTTTATTTCCGTAACATAAATTATTTACCGACACTTGAATACTTGTAAAATATTTTTCTTTAGTAACTATGCATTTTCAAGAGACAATGACTTTACTCAACAAAATTGAAACAATCCTTAGATTTTGTAATGCTATTGTATGATTATCAGTACTCTAATGTTCTATTGGTAATACGTTTTATTATTATTAGTAATAAATTAAGGAATTTCTCAGAAAAATTATCTATAAAATCTATCTAGATATCATTGGCGTAGTAAAGTGAGCCTACGACATTGTGGCAGCATGGATTTGTTTCATAAGCTTAATTGCATACATTTTCTCGGCATATTTTTACAAAGCAGCAATTTCTAGTTGACGTGCTATTAGCATAATTATTCCAGCTTTGTACAGTCGGTAACAGGTATATATACGATTATTTTATGAAATAATGATATTAACGACACCGTAACTTTTAGCTGTTGCATGACATGCAAACTAATGTGGTATTCTGTTCGACCGACGATATCTCTATAGAAGTGAATTCACATGGACGTACATAGGGATGGCTTTTAAATAAATAGTTGGCATAAAACAAATTTTATTAGCAATTCTTGACAGCTTATGTAATGAATATGTATTAAACAGGCACTAAACTAGTTGTTAACGGCTCAAACTATTAATATTGGCATTCCAAACTATTCTTCTTTTGCAATGTCAGCACACACCTATAAAGACACAAGTTACTGTGGAATATTGACGTTACTTTATAATGTCATATTGTGACCGCACCAATAAGTTTTCCTCCGAGAAAAGGTAGCATATATTTTTGTCATTGAACTGCAGCAAACATTGGCTCTGCTTTCGCATCTAGTAATATAATATAAGCCTTTCTTTCACTTTCGAATATGGCATAAAATAAATGAAATCACCAAAACATTTATTCATAATCATAGTTACTACATAACCAAGAGGCAAAAGGGTAAAATAAGTACTTAAATTATTACATGAACCTGAACTAGGAAAATCCTGTGTCTCAAGCAATGAAAAAGTGATTGCATGAAGGGAAACAGCTAGATTAATTTTATTAAACATGAATAAATTCGTGTACAAAGGTTTTAATTCTAAGGTGGATATTAACATAAGCCTTTTTATGAGCAATATTAGCATAAACCTTTATTGGCATAAGCTATGGTAGCCGAGTGGTTCGGACATGGGTCTTTCAAGCTGTGGTCGTGGGTTCTGGGATCCTGCCTCGTAACAATGAGTATCCTCTCTGAAAGAGAGACATCTGTACTTACTTTTGAGAAATTGCAATAAACGATTTAGTGTTGAGCGCACAGTAATAGTGATTTATAAAAATAAATTGACGCTGTCTATTTTAGCGGTTTTTATGAGACATAATAACAGATAGTGACGCCAACTGTACTTTCAGCACAGTGTACAATTAAACCACGGCCGCATTTGCGTCTCTTTTGTAAGAAAACTATACTTGAAGTGCATAACTGACATTACTATAAATATTTCCTCCATGAAAGGTCCATGTTTAAGACATATAAGTTACAAAAACGTAATACCAGCAGGTAAATTGGGGTAAGAGAATCTACTGACGGGGTGCTTTCCGTGCTACAAAGGTTACAGTCATAGAGCTACTGTTGCTTCAAAACCGATTTACGTACTAAGGTCATGATTCATGATTCTAAGAGAACATTGCGATATTATAATTATATGCAAATGTATAAAGAATGAGGAGGCTAACACCCTGGCGTCATATATTGGACAATATATACATGTCGGAGTATGTTTGTATCGACATCACAAAAAAACCGGTCTAGTGCGAGTCGGACTCGTGCACCGAGGGTTCCGTACAAACTCGTCAGTACTGGTGAATGATTCAAGATAAACTGTATGGTGGGACAAAGTTAACTTTGCTCTTGAAAAACTGGTGTCCCCATACATCGACATTTATGTCGCGGTTAGTTCAGTTTCAATAGGAGCAAATAAGTTTGTCTTACGATTTCTGCGAATTTCTAAAAAACGCTGCAAGATAGGAAAACCGTTTTATTTTTCCTGTAATATATAGAATGATATTAATAATCGGTAATTATTACAGATAATTACCGAATTATTGCACATTTCTCTGTTCAGTAACTTCACATGTTTAAAAAAAAACGGTTTTGGAATCTATAAAATAAGCCCTTTCATTTGATATCTCACTCGATATACTTAATAGGTCTGAGCTACTTTTGTGTTTCGACATCCCACTTCGGTCCCCTTTAAAAAAAAGTAAAAAGGTATAAGTTTTTTTTTATATCCAATAGTGTCGGGTTAGCGGTTTTTAACACTATTCCAAATTTCACGTCGATAGCATCAGTAGATCCTGAGATATCTTGCTGTGACAGACGTCTATCTGTCTGTCGTCTGTCTGGACAGACGGACAGACAGACAGACGGACAGAGGGACAGACGGACGGACGGACATGACAAAACTATAAGGGTTCCGTTTTTGCCATTTTGGCTACGGAACCCTAATAAGACCAGCGTAGATCAATATTAACCAAATTGGTGTCTGTCGCATATTAAATGTAACTTATGACTCATCCATCTGCCTCGGATATAAACGATTATTATAATTACGTCAGTATAGGCAGCTCATAATATTTTAATGTAATTATACTTCGATAAGATTATCCGCACTAGGCAACTTTGTATGAGGACGGCTTATTCATTCGTTACTAGTAGATATACATAAAACCTGCTTTCACGTAAAAAAAACCGCATCGAAATCGGTCCATCCGTTCGAGAGCTACGATGCCACAGACAGACAGACATTGGCGTCAAACTTATAACACCCCTCTTTTTTCGTCGGGGGTTAAAAAAATAAATTAATTTATTTATGGACAACAGCGGCTTTAACTTAAATATCCGATTTCAATAGGTACTAACATAGATCTGGGGCTACGGCAGTGCCCCCGCCAAGTCGAGCAAAACAAAGGCACGGCCGTACCATCCTTTTCTCGAAGCCATTCAGGCCATTTTCTACCTCCTGTAATTTTGTGCTGGCTAAAGCTAGAACCCAGAATTTTCAGGGATATATAGGGCACAATAAGACTTAATTATATTCTCAATATCATTAAATTTGAACGTGTAGTTTAAGAACTATTGCATGTCAAAGTTCCTTAGTTTTGTCACTAATTCACTGATTCACTGACTGCTAAGGTACTTCTAGCAGACCTACAAGCTCCAAATTTTAAACATAGTTAGTTTTTAGCCTATCAAGTCCTAACAAATCTAAAAATATTGCAATTTCAGTCACAACTGCACACATGAGTTTGTAATCATCATCAATCATGCAGGGTGTCGAGAGGTGTGCTACGCTTTCTCCGAGGGTACTCGCGGCGTTATGCCCTTTAACACTTCCACGCCTGGAGCATATAGCTCTCGCGACTCCACTCTGGACGGCTGGTTAAGGCAAGCCAGAGGCGGAGGTCCTTATTATTATTATTTAGTACGTAACATTGTCGGGTTAGTTTCCACTTTGTGTTATTGAACGAATTCGTTGCACACACCTTATTTAAGGGGAAGGCAGTATAGGTAGGTACTAGGCTAGGCCAATAACTGAAAGATACCTTTTCATATATAACCCTGAGTGCACCTAACGCACTCACTCTGTTTAATATTATTATGTTTTTATTGACTTTTGTTTTTATATGATTTTTCTGATTATTGGCACTATTTAAAATAACATATCGAGAACCAGTCGCTTTTCTATGCTGTCAGTTACACTGAGTAACCAAAAGATCACACAAAGCCACCTGCTGCTATAAAATGGACTCTGCGGCTCATAACATAATTGTGTAATCTCAAGATTCCATATGTATTGCCAGCTCTGATTACTAACATGGAATGCCTCTATTCTAGTAATTTCACCAGCTATCTTCACACAGCAACAGTGCAAGCACGTTTGCTTGATGACAGGATCGCGGGAAGGGCTTTTAATCAAGTGATTTTATGCATAAGTAATACCGGGATCCCGGTATTGGCTTTACTAGACATTGGGATTGGAAGCACTAATAGCGGGTAAGATTTAGCATCCAGGCGGATTCTGCATGGAGCCCTTTCATCAGCTGGATTTCTTCAACGCACTTAACTATTTGTGACTCATGACGAACTTTCGTAGTAATCTAAAATAATAACTACTAATTTACTTAATTTTATTATGTTGATTTCTTAATCTAAATCATTATTCGAACTCTTCCTCTGTACACAAAATGAACAATAATTATTATTTCATTATTTCAAGTGACGTTATATCTTATCTACTTACTAAAGATTGCGTATTTCTATAATCGTAGCCCTAGCCCTACATTGGCAGATGATGGATTTTCCTTGGTTTTACCAAGTGGAAAGTGACGACAAGGTCTAAGATGTAGCACGCTTACGCAGAAGATGTCCAACATAATCGTCGCATTATGTTTAGTAGAAAAATCTCCCGATTACCCAGTTAATAAGTTGAAAATTATGTATGCGAATTTTTGACTAATCTCCCCTTAAAGGGAACATTCTTAATTCAAAAGAACGTTGAGAATTTAAAATTCCGGACGCGACGCGCAGCAGATGCGCCCGCGCCGGCGTCGCTGTCGGTTTGACACTTCAATACTATCTGCTCGCGCTTGGGGCCTGTGCGGCGATACTTTTTTTTTAAGTCCATTTTGCGGAGTTGGTATGCATTTTAAACAATTTAACACTTATTGACATAATTATGTACATTTTTGACCTAATGTTATTTTATTTTATTCAAGTTTTCACACGAGTTTACGAAAAAATACGTTACGAAATCTAAGAATAACGGGTCTGCATATTTTATATTACATAAGTACACTCTCAAAACACAAACTACAAATAAAATATAGCTATTTACTAAACTAAACCTATGAAAATAAACCTAAATTAAAACTAAAAATTATCTAAAAAAGTTGGGCCCCCTTGGCATGGTGCCGAATATGCTGGCAGCGTTTCCTCGCTGTATGGCGATGCTCATTCGCTGCGCATTTCGGTCACCGGTGCAGTCAACCAGCATTTTATTTCTTTCCTGCCTAAATATAAAAACAAAATATGACTATGATATTGCCAACAATAACAAGCAAAAAAGTCAAGCAATCAGTCATTTACAATATTTTTAAACGGTTTTATTTAGCTTACCGTGTTTGTGTCAAGTTTGGTTGTAAGTTTGTTTGGGTCAAATCTTGCGGCAGCTTTTTCAACTACTTCTACTAAACCGATTTTTATGAAACTTTGCACACAGATTCTGTTTCCGTGACAATACAACATTATGATAAATTCAAGGTGGTCTGGGGTGGATTTCATCGACTTAAATTTCACCATACAAAAAATTGGTTTCTAAAAAAACTCATGGAAATGCATATTATTCTATCATAAATGGTTAAGGAGACTTTGATTATTAATATCTGTATAATTAGCCAATCATTTGATGCATAGTTTCGGAGTTATGAGCTCCTAAAAATTCAAACTTGTTATGGTGATGACGACGAAGCTATGGTAATGATTTTATGAGGTATGGTGATGATGTTATGTTTAGGGTAATGACGATTTATAGGTAATAATAGGATAAAAAAACAGCCGGTAAGCAAAGAAACAAACATTTATGGATTTCAACAACACTTAAATTCAATTAAAATACACAGTCAAAATTTACACAAAGTCCGAGTACAATAATATCTGACTAGTCAAGTAAGCCGCCCGCGTCATTCCTGGCGCAAAGGTGCCCAACACACTTGCCGCATTACCGCGTTGAATCGCGATGGACAACCTTTGCACCAAGAATGACCCGGAACGAGGGTCAAGACCCCTCTCATGCAAACGCCGCTCAATCTTTGCGACAAAGGCCTTAGCGTCAGACCCTTGGGGGTCGGGGGGGGGGGCGTTTGCGGTTTGCGCGTTTGCGGTAGAGACGACCGGGTGTTGGCACCCGGTCGTCTCTACCGCAAACGGGACAAACATATAAATAACCCGTAAGTACCGAATACTTATCGCGCTTTCTACAAGCCTCCACCTCAACGGCTGCTCCTGCAGACTTATTGGTACGAGCAAGATGCGAGGCAGCAAAAGTGCTGACGCATGTAACGTCCCACAGTAGGCACTTACCTCTCTACCAGGGTACCAAGGTCATTCCAGCAGGTCTCTTGCCATCCGTCCGGCTAACACCGGGAGGCTCCAATAAACACGGAACATTTGCCGATACCAACGCCCTCCGGTTGATGTCGTTGAGGGCATGGTGGCGAGGAAATCTCCCAGCACAACGACAGCAACTCAAGGCATGGTGACCGTTACCCTCAACCATGGTGCCGCAGAAGCATAAATGAGGTTCACAAACATCGCAGCCCAGGCGGAGAGCCACAGCCACCCTTAACGAGTCGTTTTCAAGGAGGGTACCCAGGTGTGGAGAGGGAAGCGCGTACAGCCATGCCCCGGACTCGGGCCTCGTTACAGCGTTCAGTCTCGCTCTCTCCACATCGGAAGCACCCTCTAACAGGCCGTCCATAACCCGCTTCACCCCTACGTCATCCCATGCCCGCTGACGTTCCAGTTTTTTCCGGTAGGACCGAACCTGGGTTGAGAGCCGTCCAAGCTGCCTGGGCTTCAGACGCGTACGGAATGGCTGCCTTGCCAACACCCAGCGCGAAAATTTCGGAAACAAGCTTTTTGACTCCGCTAGCCGATGCTAAAAAAGCCGGCAGACTCACATCCCGTGCGCGCCGTACGCCCAGTCCACCGTTCCGGATAGGGAGAGAAGCTTGGTCCCACTGGCCCGCACCGAGAGACACATTGAGCAGACACTCCACTGATTCCTTCAAAACAGAATCGAAGGGGTCAATATGCTCGGGGCACAGCCAAGTAGGCTCAGTGCGCAAGACTAACGGAGCACATACGCAGTATGAAAAAACTGGAGAGCATTCTTCAGTGGCGGAACATTCGCTAAATTCGGATACGACGCACTATATCAGTTTTGATAAGGTTTCCGTATTAGCAAGAGAAAAGTTGTTTATCCCTCGCAAAGTTCGTGAGGCCATCGAGATTAGTCGTCGCCCGAATTTCAATCGGGATAGTGGATGGTCAGTTCCCCATAATTGGAAGACAGTTTTACGTAGTGCGCCCGTGGTTAATGGTGACGCGCCCTTAGAATTTGATGTGGTCAGTGTTGTTTGCAACCGTACGGTTGATATTGACAATGTGGGTAGTTCTTCGCCTATTCCCCCTGCGCCCGCGCAGGCGCGAAGACTACGGGTGGGTTACCAGAGCGGCGGCCCGTAGTCTTCGCTGCGCCGCTGTCGCAATTTCTCCTGTAGAAGGGCGTCGAGATCACCCGAAACATGCCGAGTGAATTTCGACAATTGATGACGTGGTAGGTACAAGGTATTAATTAAACAAATGCTTAATTTATATTGAAACCATGACAGGAAAATGTATTATAAAGTCCAATTTTATGCCGTCCTTTGACAGAGAACTACGCGATATCCGTTAGGTACATTGTTTGGAGAACATTTACTTATATGACAGTGTTAACAACATTGATATAACTCGATAAATAAAAAGAATCGTCATCACCATACATACGGGATCATCACCATACATGGTGTAAGCACCGGTGATGACGGATATGGTGATGACGATATGCATTCTTATTGTAGATTATTCTAGAACGCCTAATATTATTTGAATGGACGGTGCCAGATCAGTATCTCCATTTCATGTCACATATTGTAGAGAAATAATTTTAAAATTATACAAATACTTACTTTAAATAATTCGCAATATGGTAATGACTGGAATTCGTGACAATTGACTTCCTCGGATACACTTTTGCCGTTAATTTTGCTCAGTGCGCGCATGCAGCAACATGCACTCTCTGTCGTGATTGGAACTGAACTAAGGAAGCAGGAGAGGGTATACGCACTGTATTTCACCGTTCTTAGACAAAACTGTGTTGACTTTGACACTACATTTAGGGTGATGACGAAAATTCGTACTAAAAGTTTAAATATTTTTATTTATACTTAGTTGTTGAAAGAATAATTCAATATTTTTGTATATATAAGAATACAGTATGGAGAGATTATAAATAAATAAAAAATCGGATTCGTACGTTGCGTATTTGAAATTTTTCACAAGAAACATGAAGGTTTGAATTTTTTTGCTACATGGTAATGATTTTTGACATATGTTTTGTTGTATTATAAAAAAACTATTAAACTGTCGGTGAATTTTATTGAAGCGCCATTTAGATAAAAGTACTAGTCAACAAATGTAAAAGTTTCGATACTCTAACCTTAGTACTTTTTTTTATAAAGACCGACATGTACCGCTACGCTGATATTTGAAATCCACCCTCTGATGATGGAGTCAGGAGCTGGAGTGTGGAACTCTTCAACCGTTACTACTAACTCCATCGAGCGTGGGCTCATTCGCTTGGTATTGACAAGCCCGATTCGTTAAACCTGGTGACGAGGGTCTGATGATGGAGTCAGGAGGTAGAGACTGGAACTCTTTAACCGTTACTACTAACTCCATCGAGCTTGGGCTCATTCGCTTGGTATTGACGAGCCAGATTCGTTAAACTTGGTAACGAGGGTCTGATGATGGAGTCAGGAGGTAGAGACTAGAGAGTGGAACTCTTCAACCGTTACTACTAACTCCATCGAGCTTGGGCTCATTCGCTTGGTAATGACGAGCCCGTTTCGTTAAACCTGGGGACGAGGGTCTGATGATGGAGTCAGGATGTACAGAGTGGAACTCTTTAACCGATACCAGTAACCTCTTCGACTTTGATCTTATTTGGTCGGTATTAACGAGCGCGTTACGTTAAACTTGATGGCGAGGATCTCATGATGGAGTCAGGAGGTAGAGAGTGGAACTCTTCAACCGTTACTACTAACTCCATCGAGCGTGGGCTCATTCGCTTGGTATTGACAAGCCCGATTCGTTAAACCTGGTGACGAGGGTCTGATGATGGAGTCAGGAGGTAGAGAGTGGAACTCTTTAACAGTTACTACTAACTCCATCGAGCATGGGCTCATTCGTTTGGTATTGACGAGCCCGATTCGTTAAACCTGTTGACGAGGGTCTGATGATGGAGTCAGAAGGTAGAGAGTGGAACTCTTCAACCATTGCTAACAAGCCCTTAAAGTTTGGTCTCATTTAATTAGTATTCACGAGCCCTATACGTTAAAGTTGGTGCCGAGGGTCTGAAGATGGAGTCAGAATATGAAGAGCAGATAATCTTCAACCGTTTATAGTACCTAACCTCTTCAAGCAAACGGTTGGTCGTTTGATATTGACGAGCCCAATACGTTATAAATGGTGACGAGGGTCTGATGATAGAGTCAGGAGCTAGAGAGTTTAACTCGTCAACCGTTTTAAGTAACATCTTCGAATTCAGGTTCATTTGGCTGGTATTGATGAGTCCAAATTATGCTTGCTAACGAAGACAATGATGATGAGTCACGAGGTGGAAAGTCGAAATCCTCAACCGTTACTATAACCCTTTCGAGTTTAGGTTTTTTGGTTGATATTGACGGTCGGCTGATGGAATCAGGAGATAAAATTTGGAAATCTTCAACTGTTACTAACAACGCATTCGAGTTTGAGCTCTTTGTTTGGTACTGACGAGCCTTACACGTTATGCTTGCTAACAAGGGCTCGATGATTGTGGCTCTTCTCTAGATATAGGTATCCAGATAGGGTGTAGCAATGTTCATGTATTTGCAATCGTTACCTCCTCCTTCGTGTTTGGGCTCATTTGGTTGGTATTGATGATTCCTTTACATTGAACGGCGAGGCGGCGGTTTGGCGATGAAGGTTTGATGAGGGAGTTTGGAGGTAGAAAATGGAAGTATTTTGAAGTTACTTAATCCTAACGAGTTTTGTGTAATTCGGTTTGTATTGACAAGTCTGGTACGTTATACTTAGTGCCAAGGGCCTGATGACGGTGTGAGAAAACGGAAATTAAAAATATTGAACTGTCACTTACTACTTAGTAACCCCAAACCGTATGCGTATATCGTCACAGTGTGGCAAGGCGAGCCCATTTAGGTATTTACAAACACCCAAATGCCTTTAACTTAGTCCTTGTGCTTGCGTAGGTGCGAGCTACATTGGGATAATATGCGTAGTTGGTGATACGCAGAAAGTTACTCTTCAGCTCCGCAGTATTGAACGTGCAATCATCAGTTTTGCACCCTGAAACTCTTCATTGGTACTCGCAAAAATGAGATGAGACTTTACCTTTAAAATTGATTAGTAGCTTTCGCTTTCTAATTAAATCATCAGTTCCTCGATCCCAAGTATAAAGTATTGGACTCATCAATGCCAACCAAATGAGTCCAACCAAACTAGAGAGGGTTACTAGTAACTAATGTTTGAAAAATTCTACTGTTCAGCTCCTGACTTTCCTCGGGCTCACAAAAATGAAATGAGGATAGTTCAAAATAAGGAATAGGTAGTTTGCGCAATGGTTTTTAGTCAAAAGTTTAATATTAAACTAAAAACTAGAAAATAAAAATAGGTAAAAAAACTTTTTAAGTTAAACGGTTTTATGTTATGTTAAAAAATGTACCAAAAAGTAGAAAATAAATTTAGGACACAAAACTGGATCTTTTCGAGATTTTGACATCTGTTAGGTGGAAAATCGTCCAATAAGCGGAATAACTAATAATCTGGGACTTAACATACTAAATAAAAACGTGGGGCGCATTGTATTTGCATTTATCTATATCTCTACATATTATGAAACAAAATATCCGCCCGCATCTGTTTGTCTGTCCGTATAAACATGAAAACTGCTGGACTACGTTGATGCGGTTTGCACTAACTGCTTGATACTTTGAGATGGTTTTAGAACATAGGTACTTTGCTTAATGGGCATTTCTCCAGAAATATGTCTGCGGTCACCTCATTCATCTGGCCCTTTTTCATACTAAATGTATGGAGACAGATGAATGAGTCGCAGACATATTTCTGGAGAAATGCCCTAATGTGTCTATTACCTGTGTGTTTTATAATCCAGGCAAGGCATGATGCGGGTGTTATTAATTATGTAAGTAGGAAAACTCATGTTTATGAAAGCCCGTCCAAAAAAATATTATTTAAAAATTGCGCCCCACGTTTTTATTTAGTATGTTAAGTCCCAGATTATTAGTTATTCCGCTTATTGGACGATTTTCCACCTAACAGATGTCAAAATCTCGAAAAGATCCAGTTTTGTGTCCTAAATTTATTTTCTACTTTTTGGTACATTTTTTAACATAACATAAAACCGATTAACTTAAAAAGTTTTTTTACCTATTTTTATTTCTAATTCTAGAAGCAGCAGATTTTCTTACAACATGGTACCCATTGATATTAGAGATTTATTTTAGAATGTCATCATTAATCCTTTACTATCTCCGGCTACACCGCGGACTTGCGACAAAACCTTTAATTACTTCATTGTAGATTATTTATTTATTGTCTTGTGGTTTCCATGTACTGGGTCGATAACTTAATTACTTACGGATGTGAGTCGCTGAAACTTAGCAGTTGCTCATGGTTCCGTCCGTATTACATGACATTAAAACACAGTCTAAATAAATATGCAGTCGACCGATTGGGCCACCAGTGGCGACCACAGCCCGGTCACTGGTGGGCCGCCACAAACTACGACTTTTATACACTTTGTTTGGCACCGACGCACACTGGGCGTTCGAGAGTCTGCATTCGGGCCAAAAGCTGCGCAAGTGGCGCGCGCTCGCTGCTTGTGGCCGCGTTTAGTGGCCCAACCGCCCAATGTGCAGCCGCTTGATCGTGCAGGAGCCGCGATGTAAGACGCGGGTGGTCTAATTGCATACATATATCGCGTGCTTAGCAATTCGGGGCATACTTTGAGAGTACTCCTCCTCTAATTCTGCAACACTGGACATTAACGCGACACACATACCAAAGTCAAACTTTGTTCATCTAGTGGCGATGAGACACAGAACACACAAAAAATACATATAGCTATACAGGTATTTAACTTCTTGATGTTTACAATTTAAAAATTCACTGCGAGACCCTAATACGTTGTCCTTTAGATAATTTATCTAGCGCGACGTGCTTCTTATGCACGCGTACTTCGTGTGATACAATAAGACAAAGGCTTTTTGTCGCGCAATCGATAGGTAAGTACTTTAAATAAGTATTGAAATAGTAAAATATTAATCTTTAATTCAGCTATGTGAATGGTGCATATGATGAATCGAGACCAGATGAAAAATTAACTCTCGTAACGGCGTAGGGCACATATTTATGATGAAAAGAGACCAAAAGAAGTACCTAATAAGTACAAAAGTATGAAGACTAAAATATCAAAAGACTGAAAGGTTCAAGTTCTAAATTAACTCGCATGTACCTATTTATTATAATAAATACACCAATAATACATAATCAGTGCTCGCGTGCTCGAGACCCCTGAGCACATACATACTTGTATCACACTTGTCATATCAATCAACAAAACATTACTGATTGATTACATAACAAATTAACTGGATGTGAAGCACTTCAGATTTTTTTAGGTTTTTCCTATAATGATGGACGATTCGTATATTCCCTTTACTGACTTCGTTTTGTTCTACATCACTGCGTTTAATCATCGGTCCAGCACTCTGAATAATCAACAAACAGTTAATACTGCAATAACGCCATATTACCATGTTAATAAGTTATGTCTACAATAATAGCGACACTAATGGGAAATGTACGCAATACGAACTAGCGAGCGATTGATCCAGAACAAAAGGTTTTTATTCAAATTACTTACATACGTCCTTTCATTTCTGTCTGTTCTATATAGGGCGACTTCAAATTGGTAATACAAAACACTTGATTATGGCTCAGTTAATGCTATGTAGTGTAACACATTAACCCCTATGTTAAAATTTGCAGTATTTAATTATTGCTAATTTTCTAACAAAACAAATAATTAAAGTCCTAAAGTGTGGTTAAACTCCATTAAATACCTAAGTGTCATACCTGTCACTCGTATTTTCTTTGACAACTGACAATTACTAATGAAAACACGTTTTCTTCATAAATATTGCGGCATGTGACGGATAAACAGAGGAAAGTGTTCATTTGAAAATCTTCAAACCTCTTTGTTTATTATTATGGTAGGATAACCATGTTAAGCCAACAAAAATGGGATAAATTAATAATTAAAAAAAAATAATATTTTTTTTGTAGGCTATACATAGTTAACAATAACTTACAATGCTTTTAAACCTAAATTAAGTACGTTTTTATTTTTTCCACTTTTAATTTGATTTATTCTAATTTTTAAAATCTCGTGGTCACCCTACATTCAATGTTTCGTACTTGTCATGAAAATTTCAACATTAGATATCCAACCTCCTAATTGGCTGGATAGAATTTTGGCACGTATTGTCAATAATGTCAACATCGTCGACATTGTCAACATAAGTACCTATTTAAATCGTATTTACTCATAAAATAATTCAGTTTTATTACAATTAATGGTATAAGCGCCTCAACCGTTTTGTTCATAATTAATTAAGCGGGTCTTTAATTGTAATTAACACTAGTGCTCTGTATTAGTCTTAAGTAGCTTTACCGGTAAACGTGGTTACGATTCACGATTTAAAATTCACTCTGTATAGTAACTCGTACATTTGTTATTGAATAGTGCGTTTAAGTTGATTATTTTAATTTTGTATCAAGTTACTAAAGAAGAAGTAGGTAAAATGAACTTGATCTGTTCATATCATAGATGATCGTCCGTGTGACCTAGTACCTCTAGTCGAAGCTACAATAGATGTTCCCTAGCCCAAATGCACCAGGAAAGCAGCTCTTAAGTATAGAAGAATGCCGACGCATCGTTAAGCGTGCTACCAAACCAACACCTGAAATAACGACCACGACCACTCGGTCAAGAGTTTACTTATTTCGAGTTTAGATACATTTTGATAACTTTCGATTCAAAACATTGGAATGCCATAGCGTAATTTGCATCTGTAATTGGCTGCCTATAGGCACATTTATCTCCAAGTCAGGAGACTGACATGGTAAATGCAGTCAAAATCACTTTCGCTCTTTTATTTCTTAAATCGTGTCTTATCTGTATTGATCACATATTTTATCAACTATGTTTTGAGCAATTGCTTTTTCTCAAACATGCAATGAAATATTGACATTACGTGCCTTATCATAGGCTGCAAAGTACCTCGTTTCCGGTGCGGATAGGCGAGAGGCCTTTAGTGGAATTTCATACAACATCACCGGCCTAGGCATGCAAGTTTTTTTTAATTAACTACCATTCCACATTTATTTGTGTCTCAGTATCACGGCGTTCAGTCATTAAAAAAAAACAATAAACGATGTTTGCTATATTTTGCAGTTTTATTTATATAAAATCGACATGAACATAACAAATAACATATATAATTTTAAATTGAAATATGGTGGCGCGTCCCATATCCAACGTTGGATACTAGAAAGTTTTGATCGGTCGGTAGCGTCCCAAGTAGCACACAAGCTGTATAAAAGCTTATACAGCTTGTGTGCTACTTGGGGTCCCAGTATCACCGTTGCACGTTGGATACTAGGAGCATCCGTTGTCGTTACGGTTTTCCTTATGGTCAATTTGTAATTGGTTGACTTATAAACAAATATTATTTCTACATATTAAAGGCCTCTGTTTTCTCTAATTAAATTTTAACCGGACACTTGACGGGCTAAGTTAGTTTTACCGCTCACATACTTGCGTATATTTTCTTGGTATTTAAAAATCGTTTACCATTTTGTGCTAAACGATACCTCAAACAAGTTACGAGCTATCGAAACTCTAAATATCGCGCACCTGCTTGTCACTTTCAAAACGGACATGTTGAGCCCAAAAATATATGTAAAACTCAGCATACGTTTCAAAATGAATACGCCGTTTGAACACTGTCTATGTTTATGACATTGTACGTACTATACTCGTAGAATGTCTTTACGTGAAGAGACTTAATATTCTAGTCAGCTTGGTATTACTTAACTCTATCTCGCAGTTAATACTGTAAGAAAGAGATCTTTTTAACAGTATTAATACAGGGTGAAATCGGGGTGGTGATTGAAACCTATTGTTTCTATTTAACTCGGTAAATTAATGCGATTTTAGGTATAAAGTTAGTTTTTATTAATTACAGCTATTTATTAATTAATCGACAGTTTACATATCCCGGCTATTAATAGTAAATTGTGTATCTAGGGCGGTAAGTAAGGAATTACAAACGAGTGTTATAAGCTTTAATAACACGAGTTTGTAATTCCCTTACCGCCCGTGGCACACACAATGTTTTTCATCACACTTGTGAGGAAATCTTAATAATATAACCTTATTTATCGCCCCAGTCAGTATGACAAGAAAATATTAAAACAGACAGTGACGTTAGTGACATACCTATATGTTAGACAAAGCGAATGTCAAGTCACGTTCGAAAACCATAGCGGTAAAGACCTAAAATGGCCATTTTAGTTGATTTTATATTTGCAAAATACTGAAATACATTATTTAAACATTTAATTAATGTTACCGAAATACGTGTTTACATGTATTTGCAATAAAAGTTATCTTTAAATAAATATGTCAGTGACAAAAGTTAAAAAAGTCAGTTGGCGTTTCCTTTGAACATGACAAATAAGAGCAAAACAGAACCAGTGTTTCAAATTTAAAAAGAAAACCATTACGCCCTAGGGCGTAATAGGTAATTTACGGCCCGCTGAACCTGCGTGTAATGACACCATTTTCGAGCAAGTGTGGTGAAATAGTACATTGTGTATCAAGGGCGGTAAGTAAGGAATTACAAACGAGTGTTTGTTACAAGGCTGAGGCGAAGCCGAGGGCTTTAATAATACGAGTTTGTAATTCCTTTACCGCCCGTGGCACACACAATGTTTTTCATCACACTTGTGAGGAAATCTGATTAAAATAACCTTACTTAACCTAAATAAAATTGTAAAACTGACAGTGACATTAGTGACATATATCAAGACGACAAGTCATGTTCGGAAACCATAACGGTAAAGACTTAAAATGTTAGATTTTATTTTTGCAAAATACTGAAATGCACTATTTAAACATTTAATTAATGTTACAAAAATATGTGTTTACATTTATTTGCAATAACAGTTCTCTTTAAATAAATATTTCAGTAATAAAAGTTAAAAAAGTACGTTAGCGTTTCCTTTGAACATGACAAATAAGAGTAAAATAAAACCAGCGTTTCAAATTTAAAAAGAAAACCATTACGCCCTAGGGCGTAATAGGCCATTTACGGCCCGCAGAACCTACGTGTAATGACACCATTTTCGAGCAAGTGTGATGAAAATTAAATTGTGGTCATCTTACAATTCATGTTAAACCCTCTTTACTGGTTACATGAGTAACAAATTACGGTTTACCGTCATTGTTATAACAAAGTCAAAACATCAAATCATTATCGATGAGTTGCTATTGAAATCTTAGCACACAGGCTACTGACATTTCCTGATCCCATAGTTAGAGCGTGACAGGCCAGCACTTAGGGCTTGATGAAAGTGTTAAGGTGTCATAAACAGGTGAACTGCCTGTTAACCGTCGTCAGTAATTAAGTCGCCGGCACACGACGGATTAGTGCTTCGCGAAATGATACGTCTGAAAATTATGGTACAGTATGCAAAAATATCATAATTAGATGTTATAAAAATTATAATATGTAGATGTTTTAGAAAATAATAAGTTACTGTTTGTTATGGCTCTTGGCCGCTGACAGACTTCTTAATAATACAAAATTAAAAATGTTTAAGTAACCGACTTCAAACGAACCTATTCAATAACTAATGCAGAAGTTACTAAGAAAAATACCCAAATCGCTAAGAGTTGTGCCTATATTTTTAAAGAATTCCCTCGATTTCTCCAAAATCCCATGATCAGATCTTAATTTGGTGCCAATGGAATTATTTCGGAGCTATGCACTTTCAAACAACAAAAAACATCATAATAGGCAGAGTAACCTAACCTAATCAAAATCCAAAAATCTGGTGTAGAAGTCGGGTAAAAAAACTCTTCACACTCATCTGGACTAACATTAAGATATCTTTTAATCTACATTAAAATGCTAATTTCAAAGTAGATATACTAATTAAATGCAGGGGTTAATCATGTCGCAAGGACTTTTAAAAATATCACAATGCCTGCCACGATTACTCTTTGTTACTGTAATTTGATTGACAATCCATACCCATAAACATAGGTACATATCGATGCATTTCGTACAAAATAAAAAAATGTGTCATTCCGCAGGTAAAGCTATTTTATGGATATTGTCGCTCGCGTCCTTCTATCTTGATGTCCTACAGTAACGGAGTCTGATACGAGGCAAGTGACAATATCCTTATGGTACCTCCTCGCGTAATATCTCAAATCTTCTATTTAGGTATTTAAGTAGTAGATTAAAGTCGGACTGCTACTTTATACTTACGTCCATAGAAAAAAATGGATATAACGAAAAAGCGGCAAGTGATTTGCACGTAACTGTTTTTCTGACGTTACAATGAAAATGAAAAGAGTTCAAAACCGGACCGATTTCCGGCCCGTACGCACTCGTGGTCGGTTTATGCAGTAGTGAACAGTTAAAATTAACTAATAATTATGAGAAGATTGAGTACCTGACCTGGAAGTAGTACTGCAATAACATGTTTGTAAAGTCTGGGATAAGGACAATTTATTCCTCAGCTGCGTAGGTAAGTATTTGGCTAGATAGATACGTATATTCATAAGTTTCATAACACTAGTTAAATTTTTTTACAAGTAAATACTTTTACGTCTATCACGTAGACTGTAGAGTAACATATTGTAATTAGGTATTAAGCATGAAATTGTTATTTGTAGGTACTACGATATTTGCACTGCGTAATTTCTATTTTTTTCTTAAATGTACGAAAAAGATATTTGCTCGATTAGCTGTATGCAACGAATTTTGTTATTCAGTCTACTATATCCACGGTGTACCAGGAGTCGTGAGCACATTTCGCATAAAGCGGTCAACAAAAACATAAGCACATTTAATAACGGACAGTTGATATCATCTCCGCGCGTTCTTAAGACGGCGCGGGCGCACGCGAGTTTAGTAGCCTGCACCTTTGCTTTATACTTAGGTAAGTGCCACAATGAGAGCATTTGCAACTTATTGTAGCTATTGAAATACAAGCCGATAGTAGCTGAGTAGTTCGGACATGCGTATTTAAGCTGAGATCGTAGGTTTCTGGCTCGTACCAATGAGTTTTTCAGTACTAACGAACGAAATATGGTTTGATACAAAGTTATATTTCGAGATAGAAGGAAATAGGTCGTCGATTTGTATGGCAACCAAGCCGTGTAACGTTTTTCGCTTGGCGTTTGACGCCAAAAGTGTAATTTCACTAAAAACATAAATTTTCCATTTCATTTGGTGGTATTGGAACAATTAATTATAGGTATAGGTACCATTAGGTATTATCAGATTATTAAATCTGATATAGTACATTACACAACTAGGGTGGTAATACAAAGAAAGAATACAACCGAGATCGCAGATGTTTGCGGCCCGAGCTGCAAGCGAGGGACGTAAATATGCGATCGAGGGCTTTCTTTATTATCTCCCGTGTTGTGTACATACATTTATGTCTACACTTGGCCAGAAAGCGGCTTTTTCCGTACGCGCAGCGGGCGGAAAAAGCCACTTTATGGCCAGGTGTGGCATAAATAATATTGACGGCAACTGCAAGCCTCTCCTTGATGTCCAATAGTCTGGATTTTTACGAATATAATAATGTGCAAGTTAGTAAAGCTATTTGGGACAGAACATTTAATGGATAAACAGTAAAATACAGAAAAACAATGCAATTTAAATTAAATTAAATACGTCAACAACTACTTACTACACATTATAGAACTAATCTAGAAAATTAAAACTAAAACTAATAAAATAAAACTATAAAAAGAAAACCCCTTCTAGGAACATCGACCCCATGACACTGACAGCTGTTTTTATATTTGATACTAAATAACTTTGGTTTAGTGCTAAGTTTAGTTTTAGTTTGGTGCTAAATGAAAGGATTGACATTAATTTTGGTATAAATACTAATGGATCAAGTCCAAAGGACACTTTAAATCCCAGTAGGAAGTTCTGTTTGGATAATTTCGATAATAACGCAGGCAAAACCGCGGGTAGATGCTAATCATTGATAATATTTTGTAAAAAACTCTTTTTAGGAACTACACGTTCAATAATTTGACCTTATAAATATAAACTAACCAAGTGCGTCTCGATCCTAACAATAGTAGTATTATAAGATAAATGACTCTATGTCGCCACCTTTAATTAAATTATTGCATTTCGCAATAAATTCACAGACTCATCCGTCATAAAATATAACTCGTTGAAGAAGATATTTATCTTTTATGTTTCGATTAAACCTTCCTTTCGTAGATGCTTGCTAATAACTCCCGGCTAAAGTTTAATTATTACAATAATGTGTAATGTGACGTAAATATGACGAGTTGGCTTTTATGGAGGATGGTATTAAATAGTACATTGTGTATCAAGGGCGGTAAGTAAGGAATTACAAAGGAGTGTTTGTTATAAGGCCGAGGCGAAGCCGAGGGCTTTAATAACACGAGTTTGTAATTCCTTTACCGCCCGTGGCACACACAATGTTTTTCATCCCACTTGTGAGGAAATCTGATTAAAATAACCTTACTTAACCTAAATAAAATTGTAAAACTGACAGTGACATTAGTGACATATCCATAGACAATGCGAATCTCAAGTCACGTTCGGAAACCATAACGGTAAAGACTTAAAATGGTTGATTTTATATTTTCAAAATACTGAAATACACTATTTAAACATTTAATTAATGTTACAGAAATATGGGTTTACATGTATTTGCGTTCTCTTTAAATAAATATTTCAGTGATAAAAGTTAAAAAAGTAAGTTTGCGTTTCCTGTGAACATGACAAATAAGAGTAAAACAGAACCAGCGTTTCAAATTTAAAAAGAAAACCATTACGCCCTAGGGCGTAATAGCTCATTTACCGCCCGCAAAATCTACGTGTAATGACACCATTTTCGAGCAAGTGTGATGAAAATGTATTTTGCAACAATGTACGTAAATGTATACTTCATAACAGGTAAGTATACCACCAGTTAATATAAAGAGGTAATCAATTGTAAGTAATACGAATAGATCCTTAAAACATCGTTCAAATTAAAATGAACAATGTTGCAGAAAAAATCTAGAACGGATGCATTTTATCAAATATTATACAGCGTGTAAGTCTAATACGGGCGATAAATTAAATCGGACATAGTATTCATTAGTGTAATCATGAAGTAAAAGGTTTTTTTAAGTTGCAGTTCATTACGACCCCATAATTATTTTTTTTTTAATTTCTCAGCAGCAATGTACTGTAAACATGGTTGCGGTACGGTGGTACCGAAATGTCAACGTAACTGTCAACGAGCGTTTAACGTGAGTGTGTTTGCATTACATTGCGGGCTGAATTATTTTGTAGGGACAAAATTATTGTTGCAACTTTAAGTAAATGTTATCTAATTACCTTCACTTGGTCCTATACTAACCACCGTTAAGAGATTCGCCCGTATTAGACTTACACACTGTATACATATAACTTTATTAGCAATTGAAGACAAATTATAGCATGTGTATGAATCTATCCGGTATCGCTTCGAGTGTTTTGTCTTAAAGTAAACGCCATAATTAGGCGAACTAGTTTGACAGTTCCACAAGCACAATGTCGCCAGAAAATACAGTAATGTGTTAGATTTCGCGGACCTATAACTGTGATTTAATTTATAACCTAATAAATAAAGTAGGGTGGCACAATAAATTCTTGAAATGATTTAAGGACACGTTTACGTGTACGTTTCATGAATTTATTTTGTCTTTTTACCCGACTGCGGCGAAGCCCATAGGAGGGTTATGTGTTTGACCTGTATGTATGTATGTTATGTACGTTCCTGTGTCCGCTCGTAACTACTCAACGGCACATCCGATTTTGATAAATGATACATCATTAGATTCGTCTTGATGGTGCGAGTGTCACTGGGTATGAAGTTTGTTAAAATAAACAAAATGGCAGTGGTTTTATGCAATTTCAAAGTGCACCGCGGTCGGGTTTTTTGACGTAATAACGTCTTATAATTCGATGGAGCCGGCTGCACGCACGAAAAAGTGTGACGTCATGGGCCTTGCAGGGTCGTTACCTGTCAAATAGGTACTACTTTATATTATTCCAGCACTAAAGTCGTTAAGACGATAGTTTCTTACAAATTGTTAATAAAATAGCCCTTATTCCCTAAGATACGGCTGTCAAAAATCTCTATTGAATGACAAGAGACCAGTGGCGGATTTGCCCTAAGGCCTAGTAGGCCCGGGCCTAGGGCGGCCAGATATTAGGGGCGGCCAATCGTGACAAAAAATCACTGCTGCTGCTGAGAAAAGGGCGGCTGGTACTCAAGTCGAAGTCGAAGTCCAAGTCCAAGTCCAAGTCCAAGTCCAAGTCCAAGTCCAAGTCCAAGTCCAAGTCCAAGTCCAAGTCCAAGTCCAAGTCCAAGTCCAAGTCCAAGTCCAAGTCCAAGTCCAAGTCCAAGTCCAAGTCCAAGTCCAAGTCCAAGTCCAAGTCCAAGTCCAAGTCCAAGTCCAAGTCCAAGTCCAAGTCCAAGTCCAAGTCCAAGTCCAAGTCCAAGTCCAAGTCCAAGTCCAAGTCCAAGTCCAAGTCCAAGTCCAAGTCCAAGTCCAAGTCCAAGTCCAAGTCCAAGTCCAAGTCCAAGTCCAAGTCCAAGTCCAAGTCCAAGTCCAAGTCCAAGTCCAAGTCCAAGTCCAAGTCCAAGTCCAAGTCCAAGTCCAAGTCCAAGTCCAAGTCCAAGTCCAAGTCCAAGTCCAAGTCCAAGTCCAAGTCCAAGTCCAAGTCCAAGTCCAAGTCCAAGTCCAAGTCCAAGTCCAAGTCCAAGTCCAAGTCCAAGTCCAAGTCCAAGTCCAAGTCCAAGTCCAAGTCCAAGTCCAAGTCCAAGTCCAAGTCCAAGTCCAAGTCCAAGTCCAAGTCCAAGTCCAAGTCCAAGTCCAAGTCCAAGTCCAAGTCCAAGTCAAAGTCAAAGTCAAAGTCAAAGTCAAAGTCAAAGTCAAAGTCAAAGTCAAAGTCAAAGTCAAAGTCAAAGTCAAAGTCAAAGTCAAAGTCAAAGTCAAAGTCAAAGTCAAAGTCAAAGTCAAAGTCAAAGTCAAAGTCAAAGTCAAAGTCAAAGTCAAAGTCAAAGTCAAAGTCAAAGTCAAAGTCAAAGTCAAAGTCAAAGTCAAAGTCAAAGTCAAAGTCAAAGTCAAAGTCAAAGTCAAAGTCAAAGTCAAAGTCAAAGTCAAAGTCAAAGTCAAAGTCAAAGTCAAAGTCAAAGTCAAAGTCAAAGTCAAAGTCAAAGTCAAAGTCAAAGTCAAAGTCAAAGTCAAAGTCAAAGTCAAAGTCAAAGTCAAAGTCAAAGTCAAAGTCAAAGTCAAAGTCAAAGTCAAAGTCAAAGTCAAAGTCAAAGTCAAAGTCAAAGTCAAAGTCAAAGTCAAAGTCAAAGTCAAAGTCAAAGTCAAAGTCAAAGTCAAAGTCAAAGTCAAAGTCAAAGTCAAAGTCAAAGTCAAAGTCAAAGTCAAAGTCAAAGTCAAAGTCAAAGTCAAAGTCAAAGTCAAAGTCAAAGTCAAAGTCAAAGTCAAAGTCAAAGTCAAAGTCAAAGTCAAAGTCAAAGTCAAAGTCAAAGTCAAAGTCAAAGTCAAAGTCAAAGTCAAAGTCAAAGTCAAAGTCAACGTCAACGTCAACGTCAACGTCAACGTCAACGTCAACGTCAACGTCAACGTCAACGTCAACGTCAACGTCAACGTCAACGTCAACGTCAACGTCAACGTCAAAGTGAACGTCAAAGTCAACGTCAAAGTCAACGTCAAAGTCAACGTCAACGTCAACGTCAACGTCAACGTCAACGTCAACGTCAACGTCAACGTCAACGTCAACGTCAACGTCAACGTCAACGTCAACGTCAACGTCAACGTCAACGTCAACGTCAACGTCAACGTCAACGTCAACGTCAACGTCAACGTCAACGTCAACGTCAACGTCAACGTCAACGTCAAAGTCAAAGTCATCGTCAAAGTCATCGTCAACGTCAACGTCAAAGTCAAAGTCAAAGTCAAAGTCAACGTCAAAGTCAAAGTCAAAGTCAAAGTCAACGTCAAAGTCAACGTCAAAGTCAACGTCAAAGTCAACGTCAAAGTCAACGTCAACGTCAACGTCAACGTCAACGTCAACGTCAACGTCAACGTCAACGTCAACGTCAACGTCAACGTCAACGTCAACGTCAACGTCAACGTCAACGTCAACGTCAACGTCAACGTCAACGTCAACGTCAACGTCAACGTCAACGTCAACGTCAACGTCAACGTCAACGTCAACGTCAACGTCAACGTCAACGTCAACGTCAAAGTCAACGTCAAAGTCAACGTCAAAGTCAACGTCAAAGTCAACGTCAACGTCAACGTCAACGTCAACGTCAACGTCAACGTCAAAGTCAACGTCAAAGTCAACGTCAAAGTCAACGTCAAAGTCAACGTCAAAGTCAACGTCAAAGTCAACGTCAAAGTCAACGTCAAAGTCAACGTCAAAGTCAACGTCAAAGTCAACGTCAAAGTCAACGTCAAAGTCAACGTCAAAGTCAACGTCAACGTCAACGTCAACGTCAGTTTATGTACTCGAAGATATGTCAGGAAAGAATATTGGCACTTGGCATATAAAGGATTTGAAGATGATTGGTTTAAATAAATAATTACATTTAAAATTGGCTAAAATAAATAATTAAGTAATATGGCAAACTTATAGAATTAAAAAAAAAAATACAGTCCATGTTATGACTGACGTGCATTACTTACCTCAGTTCATTATATACCTACCACCTAGAATACTTATAACTCTCGTATGGGTTACTGTTTTTTTTATGGTAAAATAGTAATCTCAATTAATTGAATGGCCGCATTAGTAACCTTTTATATGGTAACTATAGCTAGTTTGCAAGCGCGATGTATGAAGTTTGAATTTTGTATGAGTAAATACGTTAGTTAGCCTTAAAAGTACGGATTTTATTTTTTTCAGTATAATAAAATCCTTGCCTGACACGCGGGGTAATGTAACGTTGCACGTACATTTATTACTATTATTATTAAAAACAATGTACTTATTGTCAAAAAACCTAATTTACATCCTTAAAAATAAAAACTAATCTAAAAAGATTAAAAATTAAAAACCAGTAAACACTAACTTTAACTAAACACGAATAAAATAGCTATTACTAATAACAAATAATTATAAATAACAAATATAGTAACATCAAACTGGAAATAAGAAAATATTCACAAAACGTTTAACACTTGCGTGCGCGACGATAAACAACTTTAGTTAGAGATAAGCGCATAGCGCGCTGATTGGCCGTCGACTATTCCTTTTGTTCTGCATCGAGTGTTCTGGATGATTTTCTAACCGTCATGGCGACTCGTTACTTCCCGCAGTACACCTGTGCCGGTCGTTCACTAGAACGTATTTCTGTGTCCTCGTACGAGCCGGTACAATTTATATTTAATTAATAATTTTCATCCTTCCGACATATTCGGATATATTAATATCAACCAGTTAAATTCAGTGTTGTGTCCGCACCCCAATCGGGTAAGTTAAATGTTGAACAAGTATCATTTCTAAGTAGTGCTTAGCCTTAAGTTAGTGTTTGTGTTAAAGCCTAGTGCGCACAGTGTCCTAATACACTGTTTTCTCGCTATAGACTTGCACCTTGTGAAAAAGAACGTAACCGCCGTACGTTCCGTATGAACTTACGACCTTCTGTACCGATAAGGCGGAATTTCGAAATTACTTTTTATATTTGCAAGTATCTTAATACTGTGATTCTTCTAGTCTAAATTATTATTAAAAACGTAACTTTAAAACCATCTTTGTCACAAAAAGTTGACCGTTAAAATATTTATCGGCATACCCTTTTCTAAATTTGTTAAATAGTAACTGTAATCCTTTGTGCTTCCTTGCTTTTTTGTGACTCCGTTCTGATAGTGAACACCCACACCAACTGCTCTCGGCTTCTCCATCTTATTAGGCAAATAAAAGAAAGGGCTTTCACTATCAGAGGAGGAAATCGAGCCGATTATAACCCGGACGTTTTAATATTCCAGGGTGCGTAGTACCGATTTAAAACCGACCTTACGGCCCAAGGGATAGGGTCGAAGGATTCCGGCAGCGCCTTATTTGCCGCCTTGTCACGTCGCTGCCGCGAAATACACCTCACCAGCTACCTCGGTGCGCCGGTCTACCACCAGCTCCACGACCGGTCAACTCCTCGCAGCCGCCCTTGCTGACTCCGATCGCTTTTTAAGGAGAGTACCGAACTACGGAATAAAACCAGACGGGCTTCACCCACGACCTATATAGTTTTTTAAAATAAATTATTTTTATTGTTGATGACGTTGCTGTTTATTTTATTTTAATTTAAGAACCACATCTTGGAGAACAGAGCGTATCACTGGCGACGTTATCACGTTCGACTATCGTCAGTAAACCGACTTTACAGACAACCGATTTTTAGTAAAAATGTGGTTATTAGACCTATCCTGATGCGTGCAAATTATTGTCGATAACATTTTATCGATATTTACCAACCATTAAATTTTCTGTGAGCGAGGCAACATCTTTATCTGTCAAACTAGTTCGCCTAATTATGGCGTTTACTTTAGTAGTTAATAGGTTATTACGTAAGTAAAGTAAGATATGTAACAACTAGGGCTTCCAATCCCGGGATTATTTGTATGGCCAATCCCGGGATCCCGGTATTGGCCATACAAGAAATCCTGGGATTGGAAGCCCTAGTAACAAAATAAATAAAATAAATAAAATAAAATAATTTATTTCTGTAAGTAGGCCCTCAAGGGCTCTTTTACATGTCTCATCTCTAATTCTTTTCTTTTGCCGCTTCGGGTAATTGACCTTCTGACAACATAAAGTATCACGTTTCCGGTGCGGCTAGACGAGAGGCCTTTAAAGGAATTGCATACAAAAATGCAGGCCTAAGCCTGCAAGGTGTATTTTTTTAATTTTTCATTCCACATTTATTTCAACTAAATTTTAGGTTTTAATATCTACTGTCCAGTGGGACACCACATTTATTTCTGACACAGCATCACGGCGTTCAGCCATTAAAAAAACAATAAACGACGATGCTATATTTTGTAGTTTTATTTTATAAAATCGACATGAACATACCAAATAACACATTAAAAACAATTTACAATAATTTTAAATTGCACATTTAACTACACGAATACCTACATTTAAAATATTGTTACGTCCGTGGGGTAGGTAACGTGATAGAAAAATGCACTAATTAACCACTAATTAAAAATGCAAACTTTATTACAGAATTACTAATTAACAAGTCTTACTTACTTAATAAGTCACTGTACTAAATCACTTCACTATAACGCACTTATTAACTTTTCGCTTGGGTTCGCTTCGAGATTCGCACTTTATCGCATCCAGTTCAAGACTGACTGTGGCGTCGGTGACGCGCGGCTTATATATCCGGAGACCCTTGCTCTCGAATGTTCCGGAGAAATCCTATCTGGAATGTTCGGTCCAAAGTCCAAGGGCGGTCGGTGACCCCTCGGTCAATGACGCATCGCGAGTGTTCTAGGCAATCTAGTTTGTTCGATGTTCGATTCGGCTGGAACATTCCCGACTATTGCTATCCCTTTCTAGTTCTGTCTCTTTCACACACTTCTCGAACCTTCTCAATATAGCTGTCTCTCTCTAATAGTGCTATCTCTTTCACTCCTTCGTGAAATTTCGCCATATACTGAAGTGTACTTCAAAGGCCCATAAGGGGTCCTGAAAACGCCTGAAAACGGGTTTTCAGGTTATTGCGCCATCTGATAGAGAGTGCCCTGAAACGGACTGAAAACATGTTTCAGGCGCCTGAAAACAACGGCAACTAGGGTGAATTTTCAATCTTCTAGTATGTGAAAGAGCCACCTCTGAAACGGCCTGAAATCACTTTTCAGCCTGCTGAAAACGCTTCTAAAGCACGGAAAATCACGTTTAAAGTTTTGACCTATACCACCGGCGCAACAATATCTCATCTAAGTATTAACGGTAAAATAAACGGCCGAGCGTAGCGAGATACATACCTCGACGTACATACCTCGGCGTGAAAAGGGGTTGCCAGCCTCGTAACTATTCAGCCTCGCTACACTCGGCCGTTTATATGTACTCGGCCGATAGTCCGTTACTTCCCGGCGTCTGCAGTAATGTACTAAAACAAACATAACTGACTCGACTGGTTGACACTTATAGAGGAACATTTTTAATGACAGTAGGTGTCAAGTAGCTTAGTTAGTTATGTTGTTTTTGAAAACATATATCCCTTCAATACGTTTGCTCAAAAAGCGGTACTTTTTGTAGTTGAAAGTTGGATATTTCACACTAGTCCTTTTCACTTTTCAACCAGCATTCGTTCGCTAAAGAATACACTTATTTGCCGATTTTTTTTTATTTGGCTGAATGGTGACAATCGATGCCATTTTTTGTTCTATTGTAATTTTTTTGCAATGTTAAAAATGTCGACACGTGCGGAAGTTCATTCCCACTCGTCCTTCGTCACGGGATTCAATACAAAGACAGAAATGAATGACATACCTACTTTCCTCACTTATTATATAAAAAAGTATCTGCTATTATCTTTTATTTGCGTGGTTTTGGCAAAGTTATATGTGGATATAGATGTAGTGCAAAATGATTTTCCATCGTACTTTATCGGAAAAGTTCGTATTTATCGTGTCCTCTCAATCAGCTTCTGTACCCATCTTACAGCCGCCATTTTTCACTTTGACATTTGACACTAAACAATTAATGGATATGAAAACGTCACTCATTTAATAAAATCATTGATTGACAGTTCGGGTGCCATCGTATTCCAATTGAGATCCGAGTTTTCCCGATGGATAATCATTTTGCACTACATCTGTACCGCGTTAGACATGTGAAAACCAAACTCGACCAAACTATATTTCTTAGCTATTAGCCTATATGGCTATACGTCCAAAATATGTATTATCCCAGTGTTTCCCAAAGACAATCAACGAACTATACTGCAAGCGTAATCTTAGAGTATAATTAAGTAGGTACTTGATAACTCTACTTAATGCATTTAGCAGCTGTACTAAACCACTTAAACGTAATTATTGGCCACAATACCGCTAATATGAAACAATTTATCAACTCAAACGCAAAAATTACCGATCATTTTCATTTCCGATAAATGATAACGGTTAATTGTATAATAATTTCGGAATCACACTGGCTAAATACCGCCTTTTTCTTGTTAAGAATAAGGGAAAAGTTTAATTATTGATGATGTAGTGTTCCGTATCTAGTAAAAATAATATACCTACTTAGAGATTATCTTTATACTTAACTTCTTATTTATTCGGATTAACAAAGAACAAAATGACATTAGATAGATGTAAATATACCTCATACAATTTTTTAATATGACCTTCTGTTTATATGCAGACCAAACCTGCATATTAGCATAAAAAAATAATACATAAATTATGTATACTATGTATACTTTGCATTAACTTCACACTATCTATATTGTCGCTATTACTGTAATCTGTTGATCTCCATTCAAAAATAGTCCGTTAACAAGATTATTTACACTTTAAACCAATAAATATAGTAAAATTCTATTGACATTAAATGTTATGTATGCCCGTTATTCCATTCACGGAACCCTACAACTCGAAGTTAGCTGCAATTTGGGCACATTGTCAGCTTGCGCCGAATGTTTGATTTTCGAGATATGGCGACGGTTGGTTTTTTAAGGATTCCACTTTATGTGACTTTTGCACGCGTGCTCGGACTGCCCGCTAAATGATATTAAGTATTAAATAATAATTGGGCTTCGAAAGGTGTACGAAGTGGCAGTCTGAACATACAGTCGACGGACGGAGACGTTTGAATAGAGCAGTAGGGCAATTTATAACTGCCATAAATGTGGTCCTAATACAATGTGAACTTAATAAGTTTTTCAAGACAAAATAAGTCGGTCCGCTCAACTAAAGTAGGTACATGTAATGAAAGTAGTCACACTCCGGTCTTTTAGGAGCGCGCGATACCTATTAAAGGCCGCGGTGCAGGGCTGTCGTACGTCGGTTTTTTCGGCATCCGAATGCACTGCATTATAGGTACTATGTTTACGATACATTTCGCGGGAGCAAGCGAACGCGGCGACGGTGCGATCCCGACTGGAGCATTGCTTTGCTAAGCATTCCTAAAAGTTCGTACACGGCGCTCAAACCTTTTGTCGAAAGAAATATTACTGCTATTTTACTGTGACTCGACGCTTCGACTTTGACGGACCACAGCAGCATGAACTGTTATTACATACTAGATCACGGGTCGAATTATATTAGGGACAGGATTGTCTGCTAAGTTGTGGATTACCCTACAGTCGTGTAGGGCCGCGGGGTAAAACGCGGATGAGGCGAGCCCGAGTTACTTACATCGCTGTGCTTCGCAATTAGGACCATAGTTTCTGAGCAGCTATGTCACCCGAACATATGGGCGTTAGCCATCTGGAGGTTTTTAAACTGTGATGAAATGAATAGAATAGAATTCGTTTATTGCATATCACACGATGGATTTATAAATTGGTAAGTTTACATTGACAAGGTTGCAAGGGCACAGATTGCTGTACATACGAGTAAGTATAATGATAGTATAAGATAGTGACTAACAACGAACTTTTCCTTCTACTTTTCTCTAGCGAAATGTATATTATTTTGTTTATATATCATTTTGTTTTATATATTACAGAATTATACGATTTAAATATTTTAAATGAAATTTCGCATTTAGATAAAACTTGAATTTCTAAAATCTAGATCCGTACCGGGCATCCCTAAAACCAATATGAAAAATGATATTTAATAACTAAATATTTTTACTAAAAAAAACCCGACCGCGGTGCACTTTAAAAGAGCATAAAATCCGCCATTATTTTAACAAACTTCATACCCAGTGTCATTTATCAAAATCGGTTGTGCCGTTGAGTAGTTACGAGCGGACATAGGAACGGACATACATACAGGTCAAACACATAACCCTCCTTTGGGCTTCGCCGCAGTCGGGTAAAAATTGCGAATTGCTAAATAGCGTATTTAGGTTTCTTGTCGTTCGTTTTAGATAATAATACCCTGACTAAAATAAACTAAAAACACCGCTATTGAAAGCAAGAAACAAAAGTTTGATCCTTCATCGTCTCCCGACTATTGTCTTTAATAATTAAAAGGAAAGCAATATTTTAACAGGTCTGTATTTTACAATAAGATACAAGCAATCGACGATACCAAATAGGAACGTAGGTATAAAGTTTCTATTCCAATTTCCTTGTACGGAACCACAAAAAACACCAATTGGTCCCCAAACCCGTCGCTAATTACAAAAGTCCTTTATAATAGCCGCTTCACGCATCAAAGCCGCCGCTCTGAACGATTCGTCTTGCTCATTCAACCCCACCAACCAGCATTGACCCCCCATAGAATATCCCACGCAAAAAACCAACGAGCATTAAGTCCATTTACATGCTCATTCAAATTTCAACCTTCTGAAATTTACAATAGAGTCTAAAATTAAAATATTTTTTGTGCTCGCTTGATATGTTATTACTTTGATGGATATTAATCCGCCAGCTTATGAGTTTATGAACAGAGGCGAAAACACTAGGGGTCTTGGTAGAGTGGTAGGGCAGCATAACATTGTATATGTCAAATAGACAAAGATATACCGACATATTATCTTATTAATGGCAGTAAGTACTATGTCGGATGTCAGAAAATGTAGGTAATTATGGAGAAGGTTAAACTGTGAAAATATAATTTCAACTAGGATAAAAGTAAAGGTGAGGTTGGTGCGTTTATTAGAGTTTATTTAAAAATTGCAATACCTAATATTGCTTTTAAGGTATCTATTGGTTGAAATACCGATAAGCGTTTGCCTTGATTGACAGTGTCTTGATCTTAATGAAATTTGAGCTTTAAGTACAAACCGAACATTTTCCATTGTTTAGCAAAAATTGCGACGTTTATCGTAAAGGTCAGCTTTAGTTATTGTTATTTACAACATTATTTTAAAGACTTTCAGGAAGGGTTTCATAAAATACCCAAGACAGTGTGGTTATAGTTATCAATGTTATCATTTAATTTTAACCTACATTGAAAAGTTGGATCCGTAAGCCAAGAAAGAGGAAACACTTTTGAATTCATGCCACTCAGTAAAGTCAAAAAATGGTAAACCACTTTCTTGGCTTACTGTACTGCGTTTTAAATTAGAATAACTGGTATTAAAATATTATAATCCACTAATGCCATAAAGTACTCTTGTACCATTAATGTATCCAATGTGTGGATGTCCCTCTAATCGTATAACGTCTATTGTCATAATATCGATTGTCATAACTCTTTACGCATAAAGTTGTTGCTCATAAATGTCTGTTGGCATTAATCGTTCTGTGGCATAATTGTTCCCTGACATAATTTCACTATGTCATAATTGTTTTAACCATAATATCTATTGTCAAACAATTTTTAGTCATTATATTGATGGTCATAATTATTTTTAGTCATAACAATTGTTTTACATAAAGTAGGCTAGGTTTGAACTACGCCCCCCAACAATACCGAACTGCTATCAAAAAGTAGGTTAGGTTTAAACTACGTCCCCTAAAAAAACCTAACTGTTCTCAAAAAATTGGTTAGGTTAGAACTACGTCCCCTAACAATACCGAACATAAATATAGGATAAAAAAATGCTTGCCTAATACCTGCTTTAAAAACGTTATGCGCAAAACTGTTATGGCGGTTCATACTTATGCTTAAAGTTTTTATGCACAACAAATTTATGACCATTATAATGTATGCTCTAAATCGTTATGGTTAAAAACATTATGGGCACAAAAGTATGACTATGAACTGTTATGCGTAATGATGATTATGACGAAACCAGTTATGCCTATAGAATTATGACTTAAAAGTTTATGCAACCCAATATTTAATGTATGTAGTCAAAAATGCCTTCTCCATTCGTTTGTGTTAGCACTCCGCGCGGCTCACAGTGCTTCTGTATTGTTTAATTATAAATTTAGATGTAATTAAGCGATTGTATGAAATCATTAAGATCATTTCAATGAATAATCATTTTTGTTTCATTACATGAACTTCTTTCACTAACTTCCTTTTAATTTGCACGATATATGGTAAAAAAATAGCAACAATGTAGATAATCTTTTTAGATCGGAATTCAAGTTTTATGCAACCGTTTAATTCTCCTGGCGCCAATTTTACTAAGCTCAGACGGTTTATTGCTACATATAGAAAGACAACATTTATTAGGTAGTTTAAACTTTCAGGACTACTAGTATTGCACATTAACATTAGAAGGGACATTTTTAATAACCCTCGAAACGAAATTATGTAAGAAGTTTAAGTTGCTTGGCATGTTATACTGTCCAAGCATCTAATCATCATATGATATCAGTTGCAAACTATGCATTTGGTTTGTTCAGCCATAATTCTTTATTATGTTGTACCTCTTGTAATGTGTTTTTTTCTTGTGTGCAATAAAGTATATTTGTATTGTATTATTGTATTGTTGTCATAGTACAATAAAAGTTTTATTATAAAACCTAGTATGTTCTTCGCGTTCAAGCAGATGACGTCATGTGAATTTAACTTAACGTCATAAGCATATTGATACCATGGCAATATTATCGTGACGTAGGTAAGTTCACTTTTGCAAAGAACAAGCCTTGTTTTGTTGTACCCCATGAAACCATGATTGTAGTTAGTATTTTTTCTTACAAGTGTGCAGTTAGGTACTAATACTAACATGGAACTCGGGCGCTGAGTAAATAGAGTTGAATCCATAAAAATACTCCCCGTTACCAAATTACCGTACAGCGTGTTGAGTAATTCCTAAGTAATACATAGGGCACAGTTCAAATACATAAAGTTGATCAATGGGGTGATACAATCGCCTACACTAAAATGTGCTATTGAATTAAAAACGGATCACTCACGTTGTAAAAAAGACGAGACATCGACTCGACATGTTTCGGGAGCATTCGCGAATACTACTCATGATTAAGAGAATGCCGAATGCGCCCGAAAAATGTCGAATGGATGTCTTGTCTTTTGTACATCGTGAGTGATCCGTTTTTAATTCAATATGTTTGAGTCTCACGGTAGTTTTCTAAGTAAAACTAAAATGTGCTGTTACGTGTCCTCTGAAAGTTATGTCCTGAATGTATCGCCACTTAGCAAAGTGGCGATACATTACGTGTCGGGAAGGTGTATTCAAATCGGGCTCGCCCCACCCACGTCTCAGCCTGCAGCCTCTGCACCATTGCTTTATGTAAACGGCTACTTCGGCCGACTGTGTTTTTACCCGACTGCGGCGAAGCCCAAAGGAGGGTAATGTGTTTGACCTGTATGTATGTATATCCGTTCCTGTGTCCGCTCGTAACTACTCAACGGCACAACCGATTTTGATAAATGATACATCATTGGATTCGTCTTGATGGCGCGAGTGTCACTGGGTATGAAGTTCGTTAAAATAAACAAAATTGCGGGATTTTATGCACTTTTAAAGTGCACCGCGGTCGGGTTTTTTTTTAGTAAAAATATTTTTCTTAGACTGTGACATAGGTACGATCAGTATGTGCTAGTGCCATGATGTAATTGTTAATAACACTAGACTGCGGGTGAGCGAAGATAGCCTTAGAAGGCGCACGCCTGAGATCACCCGCTACGACTGCATGTAACTGACATATCTATTAATTGTATGTGCATTTATCGACTATTTTTACTGGTCATCAAACTTGTCAATAAAGACGAAATTCTACATATGAAAGAAACATGATGCTTCTTTGTCATGGCTGTAAAGTTTATCAGTTGAGGTGGGATACATGTGTAATACTCTCATAGATGGCGTTTAGGTTAAAAACCTATTAAACTAGAATGATACGAAAGTCAAAGTAGATGGTAAAATTGAGGGCGCCTGCTGCGTGCTCGGGTGGACAAGTGGTTAACGCGCTGGGCCGGAAATCCAGAGGTACCGGGTTCGATTCCCGGTCTGGACTACAGGTGAGTACCTACACATAACAGTAACAGTATAAAATAGGCAAGAGAATGCAGCTTCTATAGATACCACGGCACTAACTTATGGAGTACCAAAGTGGTAGGTATCGTTTCATTGGCAACGTCACATTTTTACGAAAACAGTACCGTTTCTCGCTAATCACACTCTTGATCTAACATCATGACCATTTACCGAAGCATCCCAGCCGATCGTTAGTGCAACAACACAATTACAGAAAAAAAACTAATTACCCAGCAATGCATTGATACGGTTTCTAAACAAATAAAAACCGTAATCTCGGTATTGGACGTGTACGCGTTGCTGATCGGGGAAAATAAGATTATTTACATATTTGACAGTCTCCTCTTTACATGTTCATAATTTAGGTATTTAGCCGGACGAGGAGGAATAAATAATTATCACTAATTCTAAATTCTAATAATAAATTCACATGTGACCGTAGTGATGCTAACACACATCAAAATAATACAGGCCTGAAATTACGAACAATGACAAGAGGCTCGGGTCGATTTCAGAGCGTTTCGACCGCGGCGGTTTTTTTCATTCGTGTTCCAGCAAATATAGCAGCAAGCGGTGGTGATCACAGTTAACTTTTATTATAAACGATAGACGGTATCGAGGCTACACATGATTTAGTCAAAAGTTGTCGTCATTCGATAGTCCTTCACGGTAAAACTCCAGTGGCACTAATGAAGTTACAAAAAACGCTGGAAAAACGCCTGAAATCGACCCGCTCAACAATATCGCTGTGTTTTACCGTATCCGTACTAGGCACGTATACAGGCCGATTTTTTTACATGATGCAAAAATCAGTGATTCATGGACATCTCCCTGCAACACGTTTTGTTAATGTAATGAATTAGTTCAGCATGTAAATGGTTACTCTACAATTTTATTGATACAGTAAAACGTTTGAATTTAGCTTTACAGTAAATACAAGCCTCTTTAATACGTAATGTGATTTGTTAAAACTCGTAAAATGTCTATGAAATGTAGGGTGTCCATACTTTGAGTTTACAACTAAGCCTCTAATTAGAAAAATATGAATTATTAGATAAGACCAATAAAGACAATTGAGTTAATGCAAATGCAGTGATAATAATGGGTATAATACCTATTTTCCGCGTATTGTGGCAGCTACGCTAGAAACACTAATTTTGTATCTAGTAAAAAAATCACCTTGTATTTCAACCAGTCAATTTTAAAACAGTGTTATTTAGCTTTACCCTGTATAATTGTTCCTTTGTTTCTGTGTTTGTTTTATTGGATACGTTACATATAATTATTACCACGGACTACCTTAATTTCCCTAATTATCAAGTTACCGTATAAATTAATGAATTATTATAACTCACACAAATATTACTGATTAAACGTCAGCAAGATAAAACTAACTGACAAACATATCAGGCGAATAGAATCTAGCAGGAATTAAGAATAAATTATCCCTTATCGTCGTATACATATTTGCAGTAAAGAAAACTGAATAGACGTGCATTTATGTATTTAATCGACGTACTAATTAACTTAGCAATTAAACATACAACTCGGCAAGTAAATGTCTTCTTTGACAAGCAGGCACTTAATAGTGTAGGGTCTAATATGTGCAGTTTATATGCTATCGGGTTTTAAATGATAAAGGGTTAATTTCGATAAGTAACTTGATATTTATTTAATTTATTCTTTTGATTATCCGTTACAGTTTATACACATTGTAGTGTTTTAGCGTACACTCGGTTTTTGTAGGTAGGTATAGCTTGGCAACTTCGTTGGTGACACTCCCATGTGTGCTTTTTGTTATGTGCAGCTGTAACTACTTACACAAGTTACCGCCAACACGAACGGCGACCGACGGAGGCTGCCTCCGGTCCGGCTATGTCGGTCGTCGGGTAACTTGTGTAAGTAGTTACGGCTGCATATAACAAAAAACACACATGGGAGTGTCACCAACGAAGTTGCCAAGCTATAGTAAACCTCATTATATCATAAACCTTTAGTATAAATCGAAGTCTTAATTTTTCATAGTGTTGTCTACCTTTTTAAATTGTTTTAATTATGTAAGTGCCTCTTGTAATGTGTTTTTCTGGTGTACAATAAAGTATTTGTATTGTAACAAAACATTTGTTTTTAAAAATGGAAGTAGGTACAAGTGTTTCCCTGTGACATTTTTCTGGTAAATGGCCGACATTGGCAATAAATGTTAAATGTGGTTAAAGGTTTATTCCCGAATGCCACGTAAAAAAATTGCGTTTCTCCGTTCCGACTTGATTTCTACGAGGTTTAAACTTCCTACGCCGGATTCTAGACCAAAAACCAATTACCTTCAAAGACCATCTCTGACAGCCACAGGCTTTGGCTAATTACTATCACTAAGAACTAACAAAGAAACATAATTACGCGGTTACCGAACAGAATGCGCGAAATGTAATACTCACCTGTTGATAATTTATCAATATCGAATCGATTTCCAAGTCGATAAGTCGATGCAGAATACGTAATTGCCCCCTGTTATAACATCCTTAATCGCAAAATGAATACAAGCCAATTTCAATCTTGAATGAATAGCATAAAGTTTTAAACTGGAGTTGTTATGTGTAAGTTGCTCATCTTTTGTTACAAAAGGGGGTATTTTCTTTGTAAAGGCAACATGGTTTAATTCAGTTTTATTGGGTTATGATATGAAATTATAACGCCTTTTTGCCGAGGATGGTAAATAGATAAAAGTTTATTGGTTTTGTTTGTTTTGAATTGTACGCATAGCAAAAGCTGAATAGGTCAGTTTTAACATTGAGTAGGTAAGCATTTTCACAAATTCTTAATATTTTTGTTTGCTGTTGTTAGGTACCTACCTATTGTAATTATTTTTTTAAGATTATCATAACTGCTCTTAGCTCTTAGCGGCATAATGCTCTCCAGTCAGATGTATACATATTAGGATCTTTTGTTTTCTTTGAAATACTGAAATAAACTGCCAATAAAGTTGAAGATCAACGACCGAAGAGCACAACAACCGAAATTAAGCTATATTTTGCAACCTTTATAAAATAGTGCTAATAATGTTCACAAATAAGTTTTTTTTTACTTTCGGTTCAGACCAAAATTAATTGTATTTTATGTATTGTATATATTATATAGGTTTATATACTTACTAATTTATGTATCTGTATTACTTTCCCGATATTTAGTTATTTGTGTGCATTATTAAATAATAAAACAAATTTTGTTTGTTGCATCGTTTATTCCTGACCACCTACTCATTTATTTTTGTTGTTTTTATTGTTGCATTTACTTAGCATCGACTTCAGGGTTCTAGCTTTAGCCAGTACAAAATTACGGGAGGTTGAAAATGGCCTGAATGGCTTCCAGAAAACGATGGTACGGCCGTGCCTTTGTTTTGCTCGACTTGGCGGGGGCACTGCCGTGTCCCCAGATTAATTTTGAATTTTATGTTCTGCAGTTTAAATCTACTTAACTATGCGCGATTTCAACGCTTTGAAAATATTAATAGTTTTGTTACAATAAACTTCAAAACAAACTCTGAGAATTTAATACAGAATCCATAAAACACCCCATTAACTTTCCTCTCGATAATTATCAGTAATTAGTTACCCATTAGTTATTTGCATACGTTCCGAGTTGACTACGAACATAATTACAACATTATATATACCAGTGACTAACTACACAATGAAAGAAGGTTTCATATAAAATGTGACTCTCGCATGACAGTGATGCCGTCATTTGACTGTATAATGTAAGTTTGTAGTTCTGGTAAGAGCAATGGTGTGGTAAGTGTGCGGTTTGGCTTTATTCCGATTCGTTGGTCTTTTTAATTTCATAAATCTTTACAATTTTTTTTTTTCTGAACGATTGTTTGAGATGTCACGATTTTTAATAACTTGGAAATGGTATCTTTTTTTAATGTAGGCTTTTCATATTCCATAATAATCAAACTAATAAACATAATAACGCAGGGCAGCTTGTGGCGAGCTGTTGGGGAGTAGCGACCCCACGTACCCGAGTGCTCCTGGGGGTCCTTAGGGAGGGTTCATGGGTAAGAGTGTAAGGACCTCCGCCTCTGGCTTGCCTTAACCGGCCGTCCAGAGTGGAGTCGCGAGAGCTATATGCTCCAGGCGTGGAAGTGATAAAAGGCATAACGCCGCGAGTACCCTCGGAGAAAGCGCAGCACACCTCTCGACACCCTGCAGCCCTCGGCACTGGTGTTGCCCCTAGCTAGGCCATTGCTCATAATGTCGCTATTTATTTAACAGGGGCCCATCAGCGGAGGGCAAGTCACAGTCTGTCAGTGCCACGAAAGCCATGAGACACTTTTCCTGACAGGCGCCGTCATGTCTCAATCCATAACCCAGTATTTAGTCCATATTTCCACCGCCATAGCCCAGTAGAGTTAGATTCCATCAATCAACAATAGTCCTTGCATTTGGCGGGGGCTGTCTCTGCGTGCGTCCCATGACACGGGCAGGGACAGCATCCGCTGGGTGTACACTTTGCCTCTCATTAAATTGTCGAAAGGGCCTCTACGCGTTGGCTTCGGCTCCGCGCACGCCTCCCAAAGGGCCGAGACACCATTGTCTCGTGTACGGGAAAGACATACAAACTACTAATAATAGTCTTCCCACATCTATTCAGCTTGAGTGAACAGTTGTGATACTATTTGATATATGAAATGACAATGACAACACGAAGTTATGTCATAGGCAGGCGCTACCATAATAATTTGATTGAATAAATAAATACAAAGCCAAACTCTTATTTGCTCAAAGGTTAGCTGGAAGAGATCCCTTACAGTGATAATTTCGCCTTTGTACATTACCATTGGTCCTTGTAAAGTTTCTGTATGATTTTATGTGCAATAAAGTGTTTACATACATACATAATTGTATGTATGTATGTATGTAAAATTGTAAACACTTTATTAATGCAGATCTTAGATCAATTTAGTTCTTACATGTGCATCGTATTTCGAACAATAAATATTCAATACAATAATGAATACGTAACTGCAGCCACTCATCATTTTACTTAAAAGCAGTTTTTCAATGAACAAATGAGTTTTCTCCAGGCGGGGAATGAACCATTTTTTTGCGTTTGCATGGACATTCCTCTGTGTTTTTGCAACACAATTATGCATGCTTGCATACTGGCATACAACACTCGAGCCATGCTCGGGAGAGGGATTTCTAAAGAATTTTAATGTATTCTAGCTAAGAATTTTAACTAGATTAGGTATATTGAAAATAATGAAGCGAGTCAAGATTACCTACCGTTTCTTTTCATAACGGTGTTTAAATATATGTAAGTAACTTTTTAAAGCCAATTTACTCAATAGAAAACAAATCGATGGAATAAATCCTTAGGCCACGAAGTAACAAAGCATTAGTAATACCTATATTGCGTAGAAGTTACCTGTAGATAGCTAGTTGAAGTGTATAATTTCTATCAGGTGGGTCGCATCGCACGCCTGTTTGACAGTGATAAATGTGAAAGGAAAATACCTATATGCCACATACGGCGGAAATACAGGGGCCTCAGCGCCAACTACCATTTTATGGCCTTTGGTATTGAGACCCTTGGTCCGTGGGGCCCATCAGCACAGACTCTTTTAAAATAAATTTCAAAGCGGTTGGTCGACGCCACGGGGGACAAGAGAGCTGGCAGCTTCCTCGCTCAGCGCATAAGCATCGCGATTCAGCGAGGAAATGCTGCCAGCGTTCTCGGCACAATGCCTCAGGGGCCCATCTTAGAAATAGGTTTAGATATATTTTAGTTTCGGGTAGGTATATTTTAATTTTTACGTTAGGCTTTTATTTTAGTTGTATTTTGTTTCTACTTTAGGGTTTTAGTTTAGTTTAGGATAATTTATTGTTATTGTTATTTTATTGTTTATTTAGTTATTGAATAAAGCATTTCAATTACTGCCACATATTATTACATTATATTTAAAAATGTTGGCAAACAAAAAAAAATATTTCTATAAAAAAAAACAAATATGTATAGAGATTATCATTTAATTATTTATAATTTTTTGGCACTGAAAACTTTGAAATCATTAAACTCTGTCATATTCGTTATGACGGTTAAACATTAGGTATTAATCAGAGATGAACTATAAACTAACCTACAATTATAAAGTTAACCGTTCTTTATTATCTGTACTCCACATTTATTGTCATTGACATATCACGAATTTCATTAGGTAGTTTATTATCGATTTAAGAAATGAGACGTAAAACCCAATTTATAGGTAATAAAATATTTATACCCAGTTTAAATTATAGACAGGTACGCTCATACTAAATTAAGGACGTCAGCCATGTAGATAATAGTCTTAGTAATAATAGTTCGTTAGGTTTGTGAGTGAATGTAGTAAATTGATATTTTGTAAAAAGGAAAAAAAAATACAACAGTCCTAACGGAAAAATTATTACCGGTTGAATAACAGTGGATCTGCTACCTGGATCATATAGATTTCAGTAAATGAGCGCCCTTCATATGGGACAATACAATAAGTAGTTACCGGCATGGGTAGAGTATATATCACTATTAGTGGCGTTGCTATCGAAGAACTAGGCGGCGCAGTGTACCGGGCCAAATGCAGAGGGCCGTCAAACCTGTCCGAAAATTGAATTCCCCGATATACATAAAACTGACCCTTCGAAAGTTTTGCACAGCATAAAACGTAATTCGACTCTTTTTGCACTAGGGCCTTAGCTACGCCATTGATCACTATTTGTTTTGTTATCATACGGGTCTAGTAGTACTGGATGGTAGTGCACAAAGAAAATTAAGCTTTTACTCGTAAAGCCCTTACCTACCTAGTCACTTGGTTGATATTTTCCATTCAACTCTATCCTATTTTAACATAAGGGCTTTGACAGGTAGCTATAGCTAACAAAAGCAAGTGAGTGACTAATATTGGTGATCTCACAGGAAAGACGCGAACACTAGCTAATACTATAATATCTGTTAACTCATCTTAATGTATTATGTCTTTACGGCAGATCCGTCGTGTGATGAGTAGCCCAGAATGTAATCATTGGCACTTAGTAGGTAGGTGCTTTATCTCTGGATTTACTAGCGTCTCAACCACTGGACCAGCCGGGTAAATGGATTCAACTTTTCCATCTACGTTGACTTCTTATCATAATATCTATTTAATGTGCCAAAATTATCTTTAATACCCAAAATGGTGACGAAAATGTATACTCAGACACTTTTACAAAATTGCAGATGTCTCAAAACATTTTCCTGGTAATGTTACGTTAGTTCTCAACTTTCTCTAAATTCTGTTTTTCTTTTTATTACAAAAAAGTACTCGGTCGGTCGGTCGGTAACAGTAGTAGTGTAAGTACAGTAATTAAAGTTAAGTAGTAGTGTAGTTCTTACTTAAGTTACCACTGCGTTAGCAGTCCCCGCATGTCCTCTGGAATAGTTTTCGAGGATTTTCCTAACGAGTAAGAAATTATGCGTTAAAATGAACAAGGGACGTTTTAGTAGGCATTAAAAGGAATTTTGGCCCTAATAGGCTATCAACTTAAGCTGCCCATCTAATATCTAGCCCTACTCAACACGTGCGCAAAGACATTTCAGAATCTGTGAGACACGTGCAGTGCGGTATAGGGAACGTGCACGAACTATAGGTGGCAGCACTAAACGACAAAAGAGATACGGGCGGACAATAAAGGAAACTATCGCCCTGTCAAATCAAGCTGTCAATGTTAATGATAATATAATATGTGTCAATGTCAAATATAGTAAGTCGTAGCTACACTGACGTAATCGTCCTTCAACGCGATAAATTAACGTTATTAACGGCGTTTTCGTCAATGTGGCCCCAGCATGAGAGGGTATATGATTTAGATTGGCGGCACCAGTTGGCAGCATCTTCGTCGTGCTCGTGCACGTTCCCTATAGGTATTCTGCGCGTGTTGATATCGGGTATACAGAATTAATGGCTGCTGCTAGACCTAGACACTCTTATTAGCTGTTTTATTATATATAAAAATTATATCTTTATGCAAAACGTGATAGATACTTGCACAAGTACCTACAAGTTTGTACATATCGTACTAAAGTGTTGAGGCTTTTGTAATTATCGGTAGGTATGTTAAATATTTGTAAATCTACATTCACACAATTCAATAGTAATTAAAAATTTAAAAGTCGTTGACTTTTGTAACTAGGTATACGTGTAAAAGGAAACCATAAAGTAACGACAAAGGCATAAATAGTCATATGTATGATGATAGTAATGCAATTTTTTCAACCGAACCATGTGTGGTCTGCCATCAATAAACGTAACAACTCCATGCAATTTTAATTTCCACGGAAGGACAGTAAAGTATGTTTAAGCCTTTATCTAAAATCTTGATAAGCCAATAATTATAGAAACAACGACCGGCGGCAATGTTTTCAAAATATAAAAAAGCATAGACGCCATTAAAAATACTATAGCCATTACATCGCAAAAAAACTGTGTTAAAAATTATACCTGTTTTGTTCAAGTTCAAAAGAACATAATATACAGTTAATGCTCTTACAATAATGAACTTTATAACTATACCCCGACGTCTCTAATTTGAATACAGAGGTCATCAATATCCTTCGAATACTTTCAAATGGACGTAGAAAAACCGCATTAACTGTAAACTCTCTGTAATCTCTTCTATCATAATCTTTGAGTGCAAGTGAAACGCCGAGTCATCTAAAGCCGACATTTCGCGCGCAAGAACGAGATAGACATGGTTTTGTTAGTAATATTCTAACAATGTAACCGGTAGCCAATCCGGGGGCAGAAATGGGCGTGACGGGCGAGGCTTCTAAATTCAAATTGGTTCGAAGTTTGAAATTGTTTCGTTATTATAATGCATTGTACGATGCATATTCTTGTTTTTGTTTTATTCATTTTTCAACGAACGATTTTGTTTTACTTCAAGATGAATGTTAGTTATTAAATTGTTGTTTTAATCTTAATCAAATCTTTTCACGGTCGGTAAAGAAATGGTAAACTTGTTTTTTAATTATAACAAAGGCAAAATAATAGCTTTTTGTTATCTTGATTGACTTGTAGATCATTTTGCAAAGCATTGGTTTCGAGACCAGAGGTTCAGTTCACAGTGTTCTCACTCTCAGGTTTTATTGCAGGGTTTCTTAAACTGTGGTCTATGAACCCCTTAGGGGTCCGTGATACGAGAGCCGGGGATCCGTACCGTACCTATGCATACAACACAAACTTTCATGTGCCCTGGATTTTCTTTTTCTCTGATTATATTCGGAAAGGGTCTGTAAGGTTTTCGAACTAATGTAGGGGGTCCGTGACCAAAAAAAGATTAAAAAACTCTGCTCTATTGAGATAATATACCAAGATTACCAAGGTATACTACGATAGTTGACAAAGAATCATTTTTCACGCTAAAGATGTACCTAGGTATCCTAATCAGACCGAATTAGGCTTTACTAGGTTATTCATATTCATATTTATTGGTAAACTAACTTTACGGGTCAAAAGGTTTGAGTGATGTTTCAAAAAACCACATAGGTACGTCTAGGACATTAAGAAATACTAGGTACAAAGGGGCGTAAGTCATACAATAGACTTGTGACCTTTTGTACCTAGTATAAATGGGACTGGTACCCCTTTTCACTAGACCCACAGCTATATGCTGCTTATCAACAATATCCCAATCTAAAATAAATCCGTATTAAGCTTTAAATTCAAACATTAAAGTAGTAATAGTTACTCAAAATTCGACTTTTGTCTAACTGCTTTTTGCTACTTTTTATATCAGAATTATGGAATAATAAAAAAAATATAGTTGGCTAAAAATAAAGAAAATGTCCTAAAAATAAATAAATTGCCCAGATTTAAGCAACACTCAAGATATGAAACGTTTACAGTTCGTACTGGATAACAATAGACAGGAACACAGAATCAGGGATTCTAAACATTTTCTGTAAAGTTGTAATACTTATAATAATATTGATTTGATGTAAAATTTTAACACAGTTTGTAAATCATGTAATGGACTTTCACTTTTTATTCTTGGCGATGGTCGGGTGAGGACGCACGCCAGGGGAAATGCCTCTTTCACTGCCCCACAGAATCATTTATATTAAACGTTACAAATAAATAATCACAAATTAGGGTAAGTGCTCCAGTGAATGAACAAATCCAGTGAACGAACAAAATGCATGTTTTTGTTGTAAAATAAGATTTTTGTACCTTTTTACCACGCGTGATATTTTTTTCTCGGTTAGCAACATTATTTGACAAGTTCTGGTAGCACTTACTTCAACTTCTACGCATCAGTGTCAAAATAGCGGCGATGTAAAGTGGGCATGCGGTTGCCGTTCGTTTTTTATATGGAGGTGTAATAAGGGTTAAGGTAAGCTCCGTTGTGTTTAATGTGTTACTGCGTGTGTCCCGTGCGTCTGCCTTGTACAGTGCGTGTTTTTTTAAAGCCGTAAGGTGATGTTCGTGCTATTAATGCATAGTTAAATGTTATTTACTTTCAAATAGTGGCTTTTAATCCAGTGTTCTATAACTAGAACTCAAAATGGCTTAAATCCAATGAACGAACAGCGGGGTTCATTCACTGGAATCGCGTGATTTATTGTTTGTTCAATATCAGACGTTTCAGTAGTAGTTATATGATTTGGTTTTCTATGACTTTGATAAAAATGTGCTGTCTGACAAAAGGCCAGTGTTCGAACAAAACTTTAAATATTTTATTTTTAACAGTTTATTCAATTTTGAACAGTTTATTCACTGGTCTGAGTTTTTCAGTGAATGAACTACCGCAATAACAGATAGTTCATTAATTAGTATTCAAAAACCAGTGAATGAACTCCAACATTTATGTATTTTTCTTGTTTTAGAAAATGGAAACTTATAAAAAAATCATACAAAAGATTCCAATATGACCAGGAATCTCCCGACAAAGCCCTAAAAGCCCTTATACCAAAGTAAAGCATTATTTTTAAGGTAGTTCATTCATTGGATTCATTTGTTCATTTACTAGAATTGTGTGTTCATTCACTGGTGATTTTCCATTTTATCCCCTATAGCTTGCTATAATTTAAAACTGTGCAGCACTAGTACAAAATAAAATTGATTTAAGAAAACTAGAATAGTTGTTTACTCCATAGGAACACTAATATTTGAATTCAATTATTGCTATCTGCCAAAAATATTTTTTTAAAGTTGAAAATTTCCTTAAGTGTTCATTCACTGGAGCACTTACCCTACTTCAAAATAATAAACTATAAATAAATAAAAATAAAATAAAATCATCCGGCGGGCTATGGTGTCGATTAATGTGCCATCTGTTTTGGATCCGCCAGGGTTGAGTCGGACGGATCCGACCGACCCGGACCGGTCCGATGGCCTGACGCTGGTTCCTTGGCGGAGAGGGCGTTGTCTCTTATGGGATGCAACGTGTGTCAGCACATTTTCTGCATCCCATTTGAGGCAGACCTCGCGGTGAGCGGGCTCAAATCATCTCTGATTTCAAAAGTAGCAATAAGCATAAATTAGACGAAAGCATCAATATTTTATTTTTGAGGTTCAACTTTAGAAATGTCATTTATTGAATGTCAGCCTAAAATCCGCACTATAAAGAACCTTATTTACTTCTATCTTCTATCTATTCCTATACGGAAGTTAGGACGCACGGATACTTCAACAAGTTAAGAGTCTACCAAAATTTTTGAAAACGATGTTTCAGCCCCTTTTTTACAAAAACAGTCAAGATCAAATAGCCGACTATTAACCTACCCGAGTCGGTATGGGGGGAAACTTTTGTTGGCATTTGGGCTCACTTCGTCCAATAAGGACGTTTCGTCCATTTCGTCCTTCCTATTTTATCCACATTTCCGATTCGTCCACATTCCTAATTCATCTGCATTCCCGATTCGTCTATATTCCCGTTTCATCCACACTTAGTCCACATTAAAAAAAAACTGAATTCTTGCTCCATACAAAAACAGCTCGAAATGGTTCCAAGTCCCAGGTTTAGAAATGTGCATAAATTGAAAATGTAGACGAATGAGGAATGTGGACGAAGTAGGAAGTGGACGAAAGGGAAATGTGGGCGAAGTGAATCCAAATGTTTCTCGGGTTACTCGGTGTCAGTGTAACACATCCTATTTATCAAAAAAAGTCATCATGAGCCATAACATAACGTTATTAACCAGGTATTAACGACAAAATAACTTATTTTGATTGCACTAACCTTTCTTAACCATTCCGGGCACGACATTTGGCGAAATTCGCTTTTTATTATGGTGTTATGTTTAAATGTGATTATTAGGTAGGTACAAGTTTAATTTAAGAAAATAATGACATCATTAATTTCTTAATTATTGATATTGGCACTCCGCCTGGTTGCTATAACATGGTTCCTATTCGATGAGACATAAAACGAACTTAATAGCATATAAAATGGCCTATGTTCATTATCTCCGCAATACTATATCGCTCTATAAAATACATGTTAATTGGTTGTTCTATTTCTACTTTAAATAAGGGCAATACCGACCCAATTCCGAAAAAAATACAAATATTACATTAACTGGCCGAGTAGTAAACAAGTCTACCATCAGGATGAACTCTTTTTGCTAAGAACGGTTATTTCAAAAAATTTATTAGAAGAGAAAACTTATATGTCTCGGGCAGGATCCTGCCCGAGACATATAATTTTTCAATTTTTCTCTTCTAATAAAATTTAGAATTCGTTGGCAGTCGTTAATGCTTTAATAAAAAATCAACGGTTATTTCCTTAAAAATAAATCAACTCAAAATGTCAGGCACACTATGTTCTTATGAATATGCAGCAATGTGTCTCGTGACATTTGTACTTCCGATCTATCCCGAAAAAGGTCGAGAATTGCCGAGTGTCAAAGTCCAAATAATCGTACTGTACCACCGTGAAACCAAGGATCTTAAAATAAATAGCCGGACGTAGACTCGTTAAGTAACAGATAACTGTAGGCACCTCTAGTAAGCCGGTCGCTTTGTACTTGCGAGTGACACGCACACGTCAACCAGTGCAGTAGCCTACTACAAGCAGCACGCACACATCAACCAGCGCTAAAGGCCTTGTTACACTACACGTAACTCCGTGCTCGGCCCAGTACGTTTCTTTCCGCACTGGGCCGAGCACACCGTTCTCACGAACCGAGCACTCAGTCGAGGGCACTGTCTCACCACTGTACTCGGTACGTGTGATCAAAGCATAAGCGGCCGGCTTACTAAAGGTGCTACAGTTATCTGTTAGCGAGACTACGTCCGCGTCCGGCTATTTTATTGTAAGTGTAAGGGTCCTTGTGTGAAACTGTCTAGGCGGTGAGTTTTGACGCAGCGCGTCAGCAAAAGTGACATAGGTCAAAGGTCCCAACCCAAGTATCTGTATTACTGAAGCCGAATGTATTACTGTAGCCAATTTGTAATATATAAGCACTGTGTTTTGAAACATAGAATTAATCAAAAGAGTTATCGAACTACGAGTAGGTATAACACATATTTTTTTCTAATAAAAATTGTGACAACCTCAACGTTTAGGTACTTTTGATTCTCCCAGAAGTCGATTTTGTAGATCCCACCTTTAAATTTTATTTAAATAGAAATCAGGTATTGCAATGTAAAAAACATGTTCGGTTATGGCACTCCATCATAGTTCCTACATAATAACGTAACCTAAATAGCAGTGCTCGCTCTGTGTGACAATGAAAATAAAACCTAAATGCCCTATTATCTACCATTAACAGGCTACATACCAATGAAAACATATAAGAGCCGCTGATGGTATGTTGAGATTGTTTGTAATTGCAACCTGGTGACCTAGCCCATATGGAGTACTCGTATTTTACATAAACTTTTTAGGGTTTCGTAGTTTACATGAAACTAGTGTCCGACCGAAACTAGTCTAGTAGCGCAAGTGTCACTGGGTATGAAGTTTGTTATAATAAACAATATGGCGGATTTTATGCAGTTTTAAAGTATTTTTTTAGTAAAAATATTTAGTTATTGTATGTTTGAGAAACAGACGCCAACACGACTCTTCGCTGAATCCCTGATAATGTAGCCGTACGGTAATAAACCAAATAGGTATTTCGTAAACGGAAACGGGTCTTCACAGAATAGTAAAGAACTTGGATAAACGAAAACGAAGAAAAAGTTCTGGGATAAGCTACATGACTGAACCAAATAAAAAAAAAACCGGTCAAGTGCGAGTCGGACTCGCGCACCGAGGGTTCCGTATAAACTAATAAGTAGACCAACCTTACGACTAACAGCAACCCTGCCTTAAACCTTTAGCCCTATTCAACCAGGAAAAATCTTAACAGCGCGATGCAGCGTATGCTACAGCGACATCTATTGATACTAAATAGCGCGTAAATTTTACTTGTAATTTAAATTTAAACGTTACTTTTTGTTATTGGCTGATTGAAATAATTGTTTGTCAACTAAGTTAGTTCTCATGTATCATTTTTAGCCACAAGCTACCTTATTTTAGATTTGTGTCCCTAGATGGCGCTAGTGGTATTTCATTTTTATGGTATTTACTAGTGTAAAATTTCCTAACATACTCCTATTATAGAGTTTTTAATAATTATTGTTACTTTATGTTTTTTTCCCGATTCCTGATGAGTGATCATTGTATTTAATAGACATTTTTTATATAATCTGAAATAAATCATCGCTTAGTTTTGCTACTCTCCGCTAGATGGCTCTCGTAGGGAGGGTAGAACTAATATGTTAAGATTTTTGTAAATTTTTAAAAAGTATTCAAGTTAGGAAGAGAAAATATAACGGTCTTCCTAATAATAATAATAATCCTAATAAGTAGATACATGAATAGTTCAAGAAAAACTGTATGGCGATTAGTTTAGTAGGAGCAAATAAGTATGTGTTATGATTTTTGCAAATTTCTCAAAAACGGTGCAAGTGAGGAAAACCGTTATATTTTTCCTGTTATATTTAGGACGACATTAATAATTGGTAATTATGACACATTTTTCTGATCAGTAACTTCGGAGATAATAGGGGGGGAATGGTATTTTTTAAAACTTTTTTCGCCATAAATCAAAAACAATTTATTTAAGAAAAAAAAAATATAGTACTTTAATCTACAAATTAAGCTCTTTCATTTGATACCCCACTCGATATATAAGCCCTACTTTCAATTTTCAAAATCCCATTACGGAGCCCTTTAAAAAAAAGTAAAAAAGGTACAAGATTTTTTTTATGTGCAATAAGCTCGGGTTAGCTACTTTTAACACTATTCCAAATTTCAAACCGATAGCAGCAGTAGTTCCTGAGATATCTGGCTGTGACAGACAGACAGAGTCGCACCATAAGGGTTCCTTTTTTACCATTTTGGTACGGAACCCTAAAAATGGTAGCCGTGATGTCGTGTAAGAAGTCAAGGAGGTGGCTCTGGATCTCGAGAACGGGTGGATCGATTTTTATGATCTTAGATTTTTTGGGTTTGTTTTAGCCTCAAATAACAGAATAAAAAAATATCTACAAAAATCAAAATTCTGAAGCGGAATGAAGTTCGCGGGGACAGCTACTTAGTTATTAGTTATATTAGGGCCAATATTCAGCGTTTTTACGGCGTTTTATTTTCGTTATTATTGTCTCAGTAATTATTGTTAAAAAAACGATGCCTAGAGTTAACTTTTTATGAAACCGAAAAACAGTCCCGAGTTTAAGTCTTGTTTTATCAAAATTGTTACGATTTGTCCTTTCGTTATAGTCAATAATCGTTGGACAATAATGATTGTCAAACCGCGCGGTCAAAACGCTCGGAGAATCACCCATAAAAATTCACTACAAACAAAGAAAACCCTACTCTAATTTAAGCGCTCTCTAGCAGCGTATGTTAAAACTATTGCAAACGTGGCGGCTGATGTAAAACACAAGAGTAAAGGCTGCGATGTGTCGCCGGGAGAGGGCGTTAAAAAGAGCATAGCGTTAGCGCGTGGATAGCGTTAGTAGTATCACAAAAATCCAACAGATGGAAATGATATTAAAACAAACATACAAGAAATATAGACATGATTTTTGAAAATAAGAATTTTATTTGATGTAATCTAAAATCTTACCGTTTTAAGTCCGTCTGTCATAGGGCTGTATCTTTTGAACCGTAATAGATAGAGATACCGTAATAGATAGATACATAATGTATATTTCTATTGTCGCTATAAAAACAAACAATAAAAACAAAGTTTGATGAAGTTAAAAATAAAAAGGGTCTCCATACAAGCAAACATGTTTTTTAGCATATTTTTGCTTGACGGTGGTACGGAACCCTTCGTGTGCGAATCCGACTCGCACTTTGCCGTTTTTTTTTTCAATTTTTGATTACCTCAGATCTCCGTCGTTTATGAACCAATATGAAAATTCCTTTTTTTAATTATAAGGTTATTGATTCTTTCAGATTAATTCCTCCAATTCTGATGATGGGCTCCATGAGAATTGAGGGAACTTCTCAACCTCTAGTATTTTAGACATATGTATATCAATTTCAGTACTTTCATTTCATAGTGGGTATCTTATGAAGTATCGTAGAGTCAATGTCTGAATTCGTTGTTTTTTTTTTGGACTACCAAGTAATCAAATTAGATTACCATTACTAAATACAACAAGGAAGCCTTATATTGTAAATAATTATGTTAAAATTGTATTTTCGAACATATCGGCATCAAGTCATACAGGTACCTACCTATATACGTTTAAGGGAAACAGTCATAGTCTGAAATATCGGCGATAGCCTGTTGCTAACTTATTCAAAGGAAAGTAAGTACCGTAAGGTCGGGGTACTTTGGCCAAATGTAGGGTAACTTTGCCCTCCTTGTAAATATCATACATAACATATCTCAAATCTATAGGGTCTAATAATAAACAGGAATGGCCAGCTAAAACCAACCACATGGCAAAGTGCCGTAATTTAAATGCAATAATCAAACCTGGACCAAATTAATCCCTATGGCCAAAGTTACCCCCCAGGGCGAAAGTACCCCGACCTTACGGTACAATAAGGGCAGTCCCTTTTCATACTTATTTTCCTTTGAATTTGTATGTGTTGTAGTTGTTAGTATTTTTTACTCGCAAGTGTGTTAAAAACACTAGTCACTACAGTCACGGCACCATTAGGTGCAGCCTTCGCTTCATGACTCGGGCTGTGTAATACAGCCTCGACTGTATAGTGACCAACATAGCCCACTCATAGTATAATGTACTATATGTATAGTCAAATTAATTATTTCTACAAACAATGTTTTGTTATTACAGAATCTGATAAGCGTTTTAGGTTCCTACCCCTAAAACCACGCAGCATATCCCATATGACTGTGTCTATATGCCTTTAACCCGTTATGAAATACAGATTGAATCCGCCTTAGTCATTTAAACCACTAAATTCTCCCCCTCCCGTCCTCCGAATGTATCCCCCCCCCCCCCCCCTAAAAAGGTTTTTAGGGAAAGCAAATCAAAAACTATCTCATACGGCGTTCATTTTTATTTTGCAAACTAAAAAGTAAATTCGTAAAGGCAGTATGTCCAGTTTCCTTAGCGTACTTATAATACTTTATCGGTTCTCACAACCATTTCTTTTCCAACCTACGAAATGCAATTTGGTACAATAATCACCATCTCCAAATTGTACCACGTAAGAAATGATTTTGCGTTGCGCTTGGTATAAGTTTGGTGGTAATGTTTAAACGATTGAACACTGTTGTGAGTGATACGAACACATTTGGAGGTGAGGTTTGGGTTTCGAGACGCGTTGGTTGTGGGTGGTTAGACGAGGATGGAGTGCTTGGGGTCCTTCTCGTGGTAGCACTTGACGTAGTTCCACGCGGTCTGGTGCGGAGTGTTGCCCTTGTTGGCTAGGCACGTGTCAATCAGCTTCTCGACTGCTGGCTTGTCGGCTGGAAAAAAAATGTTTTTCAGCACCAAAACATTTAAAAATTGAAAATTTTGCCGAGGAAAACTAAATAAATAAATACTGTGGCACAATTGTCCACAAATCAACACGATGCTTGTATTATGTGTACTAGACGACGAAATACAGATTTACATAGAGATAAATACACAGAAAATTTCCATGACTCATATAAATTGATATAGGAAACGTAGTAGCTTGTTTAGAAAGTAAGTGACAAAAAATCGCATGTTTTCTAAATAAAACTGCATCAGATATGACTCAGGATTTTTAAGTAATGTATTTTTTTTATTATCTACTTTTGCAGATATTCGATGAAACTCCTATTCAAAAACCATTTTTAATTTTACCATTATCCTTCTATTGATTTATAATGTACTTTTAATAGATCTTTCTCATGTCAACAAGATGGTCTGACGACCTAATTATAGTATTTTATGCAACAGTTGTATAAGTAGAGTAGGCTCTAAAAATGCGAATTGCGTTAGTTGCGATACGAGCCGCGAATGCGGCGAGTATCGCAAATAGAGACGCAATGAGCGTTTTTTGACTTAATTATACAACGTTGCATACAATACTTATTCTACGACTAGGTTTTAAAATATAAAATACAAACAAGGCATAACCTGCAAAGAAGGCAAATATGACGTATGACTGACAGTATGTATCTATGGTAAACTTTTTTTTTTAATGAAATTGACACGCAGTGAATATATTAAAAATACTTTTGTTTTTATGTTGGCATCAATGAATTTAGTTCAGAAAGTTTTGTTTTTCTTAAAAACCGTAGGAATTTAATTGTTTGTTAAGTTGGTAGTTGGTAATTGTGCATTTTTATCGTAAAGTTAGAATTGAGCGCTTAATCATTGACCTAAGTTTAACCTAGATTTAGAAGTCTGTGGCTGCTAGCAGTATCGTAATGTGACTATAACGACACCAGTGCTGTTATGGGGAAATTGAATAGAGTATAGACTTCTCTGAACTCATATTATGTATGTTCTTATATTAGTGTTCGTGACCAAGTAAAATACAGATAAAAGTACAGGAGTAGAAAAAGGTCTTTATGAAGTCGATGGAGACAAAAAGCATGCGGTGTGACCATTAGTCGTGAAAGTCTTTGGGACAGCCTTACGTTCAGCAGTGGGCGTCTCAAGGTATAAATGATGAAATTATCATTATATTTACCTGCGTTAGGAACTTTAGCAAGAGCGACGTCCTTCTTGAACTTGCCGTCCTTGGTCATTAGCTCTGACTTGATCATCATGCACAGGGCGTACTTCTTCAGGGGCTCATTCTCGGTCTGCAACAGAATCATCAGATTCAACAACATTATCCTCTACTCTGCTAAGAATACTGGAACTGCACAACACACGAAGTCTACGACACCGACATAACATTTCATGTCTTTAGTTTGGATGTATGGTTCGAACGTCAGTGCACTTTTTTGCGTAAAACGGACATTTTCTAGTATAATAGACACTACATTTTGTCAAGTTATAGTGTCTGAGATTCTCTTTTGTATGAGGAATGACTGTCTCGAGCAAAAATTGTGTATTTTGGCACTAGACAGTTGGGAAAGACTTCAATTAAAGTTGAAACCGGGTAATAAGTACCTTAAAGTCTCCAGTCTTGAGTTTGTCAACTAGCTGCTGGTCGGGCTTGGTTTCCGTGAGGCATTCTGAGCGGTGCTTCTTCAGTTTTTCCTTCTGCTCGTCGGTCAGGGCCTATCAAAAACAATAATATTATTACGTATGCGAGGAATACTTCCATCAGTTTCCATTCGTGTAGTGCATGAGGGACTGGTGATGCGAAGTAGGTACCCCTACTCGCACAGACTTGAGCAATGCTGCAGCAGTGAGTGTCTAGGACAAATACTCTAGGAATGTAAGTAATGGTGGACATGTTGTAATATCGTAACACCAAACTCTGAAATGACTACCACCGTTCTGAAAGAAGAACAAAGCTAATAAAGAGGAAGTAGTACTCTCGAGTTTGGCACATAACAGTAAAATTTGGAAAATGAGAAAACTCTTCGAAAAAAAGTTAATTGATACCTAGTCAATAGATTTGGATAGAAAAATCAAAACAAATTATTCAAATGGTTATTTCACATTTCATTTCAACCAATATCAGACGACATTTACGATGTACTTGTTGTGCGTTGACTGCTATTCACTAATAAATAAGTATGCAGGCCACATAAATTGCATAAACACATAACATGCAACCTATAAAAATATAAATAAACCCATAAACACGAAACATTGCAGCAGAAGAATTGTCAACCCCAAGTATTAAAACTTCATGCAACTCCAATTTCTTCATAAAATGATCACAGTCATGATCTGACTTTATAATCTGCATATAATGTCGTCCAAGACGTTCATGATTATTTTATTATATTTTAAAATTTTCTGAATATAATTATGTATGTTACTGTTTGTCCCAAATATTTCGAAAAATTAACAAATGCAAAACTGATGGACGAGGTACCATCAAGTTTAAAATTGGGGTCATACAGATTCCAGAAAATGAGTATTTCCTGTGGTCAATACAATAGTTAATGGCGTAGGTACATATTCTGATTATGTTTTTGACTTAAAGGTCTAGTAGTACTAAATAGTATGTACATCCCTACAAGGATCCAGCAAGAAAATTAGACTTTTAAAGCCCTTAGTTTTGGGGATGTCCACAGGAAAGATGCGAACACTAGCTCATACTAAAAAAACTGTATGATCCATTATGCAGTACCTTAGTTACAATAAAGAAACAATAAAATCCCACTAATATTATAAATGCGAAAGTTTGTGAAGATGTTTGGATGTTTGGATATTTGGATGTTTGGATGTTTGTTATCTAATAACGGGGTAACAACTGGATAGAACAAGCTGAAATTTGGCATGCAAGTAAATCAAGTCCTGGATTGAAACATAGGATATTTTATATCCTGGTAAAGAGTTTCTTTGGGATAATAACGGGAACAACGCGGGCGAAGCCACGGGAAAATCCTAGTAAATTATTATATCTCTCACCTGGGCCGCGACTAGGCAGACAGCAAATACCAGTAAAGTCTTCATGTTGCTCCCGAGTTGCTCAGTGGCGAGTCCTGCGGGAGCGCTGCGCTTTATACCCGGTCAGACCTGCGCAAGATTCACTACATTGACGCTAATCTGCGGGATATCAGGGGTACGCCACCGTTGGTCAATATTTTTCTGGTATTTTTCCACTACTGAAACAATAACTTAGTTTTTAACACATAGTTGCAAAGTAACAAATCTCATTACTTTCTTTTCTAATGTTCTTAGAACGAAATACGATCTGTTTTAAAAATATGCTATAAAGTAAAATAAGTACAATTAAGTCACGTATATACAATAATTTAAAACCGATTTTAATAAGTAACACACACAAATAGTGTCAACTTTGTCTATTAATAATTAAATTATTATTAAGGTATTTGAATTTAATGGGTAATTGAGGAACTTTTCCAGTAAAAAGTTCTAAACTTTTCAGGTCCTATCAACGTTCCTGGTGAATTCAACTTCAACTTTATAGCCTAAAAGAGGAGATTAAACTAACTAAATAACCGGCCATGGCTATCCTCCACATGGCTCTGTGCTATAGTTCTGTAAATATAGTACAGTATTTTTGAACTATGGTGGCTTAGCCGCCTCAGTGCCATCAATGTGTGCGTTGGCGTTGCGCTCCTTTTGGTTCAATGTACCACGCACACATTCAAGTCGCGCAATACTTTGCATACTCTACTACACTGCAGCATAATGAAACTACACTCTGGTCAGTTTAGTTTAAGAAAATCTGTAACTGGCTTTTTTCCCCAGACACGATAACCTTGTGGCACTTTGAACCGTGGCGATGTTATTCACTGAATAATTCCTTACAAGATGTCTTGGTAATTGTAGCCTTACATATACTAAAATTGGACGTAGTTATGCAAAAACGTTCCAATCTACCTACATGCAATAAATTTTGGATTATGGACTTTGTTTTTAAAGACGGAAGGTTGATATTTTGTTTTGTGGATTGGAACGTATTTGCATAACTACTTTCAATTATTATTATTATCCTCTGTCAATCAAGGATCTTTCCGAAAGACTTCCACTTCAACTCAGTTTTATGTATGTATCGGCTTTTGGCGACCCTAACCAAGTGTTTAGTCCATATTTTGGAGACCTGACATACGTCGCGCCTGACACATACGTTTGTAATATGTTTATTATTGCATAATATTTTTTTTATAATACTCCACCGGTGCATTACTCCACCGGTTGACTATCCCTGCGCTAGTAAGTGCGGTCTGGAATGATCCGGGCACAGCCTGCGAGCCATCGCACCTACCAGCTTCTATTCACACGGGGCGAAAAACTGTATCATTATAATTATGTTTTGGTATTATATCAAATTATTAGTTATACAAGTTCTTATAAAAACGGATTTGTAATTCACTATCTTCACTGCACAATTGCACAACTGGACAGGGGCATGCGATACCGGTATTTTTGTATGGATTACCCACACCAACAGTACCGGTACTGTATGCCCTACTCTGGACCCACTTGAAAAAAAATGTTTGAAAGGTATACCTCCGAGTTGGTCCCACTGCAACCAAGTCAAGATCATCTAATGATGGGATCTTGGAGAAATGAAGGGAATTGGGGTGAGGGAATATGGGTATTATTCAAAGTGACTCTTGCATTTCTTACCAAATAGGTTCATTTGAAGTCAGTTATTTAAAGAATAATAATTTTATTGATATTTCTTCAGCCTTTGGCTTTGTTACTTACTACTCTCTATATACGCTTGCCTGCCATTAGATATAACTATCTACGACGGTTTCGTTTAAGAAAAACCTTAAGAAATATCCAAATGGCTAAAATTTTAGCCATTTTTTTATTTAAAATCCGTATGCCTTCCGCAAAATGACAACTTTGTGCAATCGAAAATGGCCCAAAACTTCAAACCTTAACTTATCTACGTATATCAGCATAAAATCGCCTAGTGTGCGCAAACGAACGGCCTAACTGATAAATTGCGATTCGACAATCAGAATAACAACTTAATGCAATAACTGGATTGATTTATTGTTGTCCGTTGACCCTTCGGCCCCTAGCCACCTACCAGTACAGTTAGCCGGATATATCCTGAGTCAGAAAGGATTTCTACGTGGCAATTAATGATGATGAACCATTGGCTGCAATAATTTAAAAGCATATGTAGATTAGATATCTTCTAACATGACGGACCAAATGATCAGTAAATTTCAATTTAATAATCATACAATTACATAAGGTGGCCGGAAGTCGATTGAAGGAGCGTGTGACATTTGGTTATGGAAGTCTTTGGGGAAGACCTATCGACAATGGAGGTCTTCGGGTTGAAATGCTGATGATTAATCTTATTTATTATATGTGAGTATTGTGAGTATTATGGAGCCCAGACATTTTAGTATAAAAATATTGTGTGAATGTCACGTTCTTCCTAGGGGTGCAAAATGTTTGTATGTCACTTTTTCCCTCTGATTCTTATGACTATTCATGATTTTAGGAAAAAATAATGTGAAGAACCTGTTAAGTCAAGCTTTTTAAACAAAATCCTGATAAGTTAACGGTTTCGGAGAAAAACGGATTAAACCTGAATGGCAAACATTATGATTTGAATTTTTATGCAATCCAATATGGACTCCCAGGCCAGAAAAATGAGGCGTGCTAATGGTACCCAACCCAAACCTGAAAAATTTATTCATGCAGAGGGGTTAGGGTTCCATCATCCGATTTTAAGAACATTACGTTCTATAAAAAGTCAAAAGATTCCGTTGGGTGTAAGTATCCGACAAATACAACTAGTGCAACTAATAGCACTAATGAGGAAGTTTTTTTTTAGTAAACCCAGATTAAATTCATTTCTTGCCTTTAATTAACGAATATAAAGGGCATTTCTCCAGAAATATGTCTGCGACTCATTCATCTGTCTCCATGCATTTAGTATGAAAAAGGGCCAGATGAATGAGGTGAGGCAGACATATTTCTGGAGAAACGCCCTAAAATGACAAACAAACTAAATAAGGAGACAATTTAATGAAAAGAACCAGTGACGTTATTTGTCAGTAAATGACTAACAGCATAAAAGTCACTGGTCCTTTCTTAAAAAAATTCTATGAAACTGCGCACTATATGAGCGTCTTGACTCTTTATAAAAAGAAGCCGATTTGATATTTTTGTATACTAGCCTAGTGGACATTTAGAATTCGTTAGCCGACGTTAATGCTACAATAAAAAAATCATGAGATAATGTAGGTAGCTTCAATCCCTTCGGCCGCGTACGTAACCGGAGTTTCGTAACCAGTTGCGATAGAAAACATTTTCGGTCTTGTTCGAAACCGGTCGTGAACGTAAACTATTTTGCTCTTATATGAAACCAGTTACGAACGCATTTTGTTTTTGTACTAAACCTTTCGACCATTCATAAAACCAGCAAAGTCCTTCATAATATAAAAGTTTTCTCTACTCTCCATATACTCGTTATACAGGGTTACTTGCCTACTGGTGGAACTGATTGAGTACCTAAAATGCCACAAATTTGACGCCTCCAATATATGTATTGCAAAAATCTGCCTTTTCCAAGATTTCTTTAATTTTTGTATGAGTATGATAATTTCTTAACCTAGGCTATTTTTTGAAAACTATTGATATTTATCGAAACTAGATCGCCTATAGGTATTAACATGTTACATGAGAACTTTACAGTAGTAATATGACAAATGACTGGCCACTTGAAAAATTACTTCAAGTGAGTTCTAATCCAATTTACTCTAGATAATGTTGTTTCATTGTCTTGTCTTTGGTTATCATTTATGTGTCTGCAAATAATCTACGACTACGTGCTGTGTAATAAATATAAATAAAATAAACGTGGATATTGATTTTATTGCGATAACAAGAGAAGGGCAAGCGTAGAAAAAATACGGGAAAATCGATCGAGCGATATAAACATATCTTATCTGATGGAACATGTGCCCAGTGGGTTTAAACAACCAACCTATATACCATTTATAGTTTAGTTAGACGAAGAAATTTCGTTAACTATACCTTACCTACCAAAAATAATGTTAAGGTCGTGTGTACACGTGTGTGTGTACTTGTTGACATTTTAACTATAAAGAGGACGTTGTACAGTAAGCTTCATAAACATATGTACTTTCTAGGACCTTATTGCTTGGAGATAAGGTCGAAAAGTATATACATGTTTATGATGCTGACTGTACCATTTCATTGAGGATATTTGTTATTCAGGTATTGACTTGGTAAACAACGTTCAACTAAGCATTTTAAATTTAGTACAGTAAGTATCACTGACACTAGTTTCGTACAAGAACAAAAAGTGTTCGTTCGTAACTGGTTTTGTATAAGAACAAAATAGTTTTAGCTCGCAACCGGTTTCGAAAAAGACCGAAAAAGTTTTCTATCGCAAATGGTTACGAAACTCCATTTACATACACGGCCGAAGGGGGTTCAGTCAGTACTACAGACAATCATCAACATTATCATATTTCTTTTCATAATTGTAACAATACACAATAACGCAATTTTAGCCTATTTATGGAGTTGAGTGCTATATTTTAAGGAAACCTTGTATTTTTTTTATTTGTCTCCGTCCCGTTTGGTCAAAAATTGGCCACTTTGGGCCATCGAGAGTTCTGCCTCTCCGAAGGAGAGAGGCACGGGAAACCTTGTAAAATATGTTTTAGAAATAAATAAATAACGTATTGCTGCCGACTCTACTAGTATGTTAATCGAACGGCAGTGCAGATTTTATTAGATAGTCAATAATAATGCAGAACTAGTTTTTGCTGTCTAAGAACGAGGTGCTTTTTGATATAATCATTTAATCACAACTCGTTTTCCAACCCGAAATATTAGAATGAATAAAAATATTTTCGGATATGCTATGATCAACTTTAGTGTTTCACGTACAATTTGTTTAAAATTAATTATGTCTTGGTAGGTATATGCACAAAAATCCCTTGTGCAAGTGTTTGTTGTATGTATTTATGCCACACATGGCCATAAAGGGGCTTTTTCCGCACGCTGCGCGTACGGAAAAAGCCGCTTTCTGGCCAAGTATAGACATAAAATGATGTACACAACACGAGAGGTAATAAAGAAAGCCCTCGATCGCATATTTACGTCCCTCGCTTGCAGCTCGGGCCGCAAACTTCTGCGATCTCGGCCTTTCTTTGTATTACCACCCTAGTTGTGTAATGTACTATTATCTATCCATCGCCTTCCGGCGACCTTAACCAGGTCGTCAGGCCATCTTGTAGCGCCCCGACCTCCGGTTCTTGGTCATCATTTGAGAGCCTGTAGGCCCCATCGGCCATCGGTTAATAAATTCAAAAAGCGTTCGTTGTGGAACTCGTTGGGGAGGCCTATGTTCAGCAGTAGACGTCTCCTGGTTGAAATGATGATGATAATTTATCTATTCACAAGCACCTTAACTCTTATAGACAGGTAATAAGAAGAACAAAGCATGACATCAGCCAGTATCGTGTTGCGTTATTAGAACTCATTCTCTTCATTGGACCTCATTATCTTTACTCTGCTCGGTTTACCTAAAAAGACATATCTCTAAGGAAATTAGGTTATCTTACGACCTTTTGCTCAAAGAGTAAGGTCTTGTGATTGGCGGTAAGTGCTTCAGACCCAATTTTACCCAATCAAGTACTCGTAAATGACTTTGTAATAAAATAATAATTGTTTACATTTTAGCACTTGTCTATGCAGTTTCTTACCAAAAGTAGCGTTTGCCGATTAAAAAAATTAACTAACTTCCAAGGCTGAAGATCTTTCAATGTGATTAAGTGTCTTATTTATCATTCAACATCAGACAGCCATATTTTAAGGAAGGTAAATTATCTATGTTAATCCCTTAAAGTTAAAAACATTGTTAATATTCCCATTGTATTTTACTCGCAAAGGACTGCGAATGATACTCCAGGTAGGTATACTAGTTTGAAGGGCCAAGCACTGGTCTCAATCGAGACAACAATGCGATAATAAAAAACCAGTGTGAGGCGAGAAAATTCTGGCCGCTGATTTACTGCCAAAGTAACTGAGGTTAGGTGTATACAGGGTGATTACGGGGTCGTGGAGCAAGAAAGAAGCATTAAACTTACTTTCTCCTAAGGATCACGATAGGTTAGGACTAACAGTACGCCAGCGACTTATTTTAGTCAGCAAAAAAACTGCGATAATTCGAGATCATGGTCACCCTACTATTTCCCAAGAAAACTCATGTCAAGTGCATGGACTTCTATCAGAGAGTTTGTTTTCTAAAAAGGTGTAATATTAAAAGTAGGGTGACCACGCATTTTGGGTCAATAATAAATAAATACAGGTAGCATCGCAATCATTTACTGAGTCAGAAAAAAATGGTTGGGATCACGACCCCGAAATCATCCTGTAATAATTGTACTCAATTGACAGTGAGATTAGATCACAAAATGCGTAATCGTATGTGGCGGTGGCAGTATGTATGAAGCTAGGACTGATGATCGTATAGAGTGGATCCTCCTGTGACCTTGTTCTCGTTTGATGGGAAGAAAAAACAAGAGCTACAACTAATGACTTATATTATTGATTATTGATGGTGTCGCACATGCGATTCTGAAAGGGGATTTCACAAAATGAACTGAAAACCAGGCCGAAAGCCGATGGACGTACAAAAAAAATTGTAGAGTCTTTGTGGTGACTAGACAAGATTTTCAGCGTGGATATATAATTGAAATACCTAATGCAAAATTAGATCAGCGAAAAGTTATTGAGTTTTGCCGGAAAACGCTACCCAAATCTGGAAAACCCGATATTTTTCTACGAAGATAAGGATACTTATCCATTGTGTTTCTTATTATTTTGTTTGAATCTGCTTTTAAATTCTATGCTCAAACCAAAAATTACCAACCAAAGAAAAGGAAGAGACTGAAACATTTGCAAGCTCAAATTAGCATTTCATATTTATAGTTTTTTGCCATTTTTAGGGTTCCGTACCAAAATGGTTAAAAAGGAGCCCTTATCGTGCGACTCTGTCTGTCCGTCTGTCACAGCCAGATAATAATTTGGAATACTGTTAAAAGTAGCTAACCCAAGCTTATAGGACATAAAAAATATTTTTAGAAATTTACAAAAAAACATAAAATATCATATAAACTACTAGCGCCATCTAGCGTAGAGTAGCAAAACTAAGCCATGGCCTGTTTCTGATTACAGAAAAAATATCTATTAAATACAAACATTACTCTTCAGGTATCGGGAAAAAAACCATAAAGTAACAATAATCAATAAAAACTCTAAAATAGTACTATCTATGTTAGGAAATCTGACACTAGTATTACGGTATTACCACAAAAATGAAATAACACTAGCGCCATCTAGGGACACAAATCTAAAATAAGGCAGCTTGTAGCAGCAATTTTAATTCATTCATTTTAATACACAAATATGAGTTTCAAAACATGATTCCTAAAAATGATATAGCGATACCTTTAGACTCAAAATACGTAAACGCCATTAGAACCTGCGGCGTGTACGCCCTTTGAGTCTAAAGGAATCGATATGTGAGCTAACAACCTAGCTGACGAAAAATAATTTTCAGTAACGATCAAATTACAAGTAAAGTTTACGCGCTTTTTATTTAATATAATACCTACTTACCGTTCTTTTAAATTGACGGTCAGCTGAAAATAAAATTAAATGATTTAACATGAATAAAATACGAGGACTTTAAACGCTATTTGCAATTTTGCAACTCTGGTTTTGTGATAAATAATTTACTGGCGGTTGGTATAAATAGCTGATGAAAATTAGCGACTTTTCTCTCCTAACTTTATTGTAGAATTATTTTGAGTTTATAATTCGCCGTTTTTGTAAATTACAACCTCATACAATCCCATGGTAATTTCTAATTAAAATATGGCTCTGCAGGAGATTAACATGAAAACAAATATAAATTTCCAAAATGAAGCCGTATGCGGTTGGCAAAGCTCATTTCATCCAAATTTATTATGTTATGCAGGCTTCATTAAACGTTACATCATTTTACCCAGTCGAGGTAGAACAGTTAACCAATTTGATCCTTAAGGCGATTTAGAATCTATCCGCGGTCAATATCGTCGGGTGACAACCATACTCACTAGTTACGTTCAAAAATGAAAGTAAAACTCAACTCTATCATACTGATAGCACGGTTTATATTTCAATAATTTCAATGTTGTTTGTAAGCAAACATAGAAGTTTTCGTGGCAAAAACGTCAATTAACTAGGGACTTCATCCGATATTAAATTTATTGGGAACTGTTTCAAATAATTATTTCTAAGTGACATTTCATAGCAGATATAAAGTTCATCGAATAAAATAGGAATTATCTAAAATGCTGATCCCATCCATGTTTATAATGATAACATGTAATTTAAGTCATTCATAGGCATATTTTTTAGGGTTATTACAATTCAAATAAACATCAATTTAAACAACTAAAATTTAATTTATGGGAAATATTTAATTGAGCTTTTAAAATCGTAAATGAGCATTTACAAAAATAACTGGCTTTTTAATTGGTACAAAATCTTTAAATAAATTATTGTGTCTATATTACTTGAGCTATAAATAAATCATAAATGAACTGCAAATATTGGTATACAAAAATAATATTTGATACTCTTTTTTAATAATTGAGCTTTTTTTTAATACTTGGTAATTTTTAGGGTTCCGTACCAAAATGGTAAAAAAGGAACCCTTATGGTGCGACTCTGTCTGTCCGTCTGCCCGTCTGTCCGTCTGTCTGTCCGTCTGTCACAGCCAGATATCTCAGGAACTACTGCTGCTGTCGATTTGAAATTTGGAATCGTATTAAAAATTGCTAATTCAAGCCTATTGGACATAAAAAAAATCTTGTACCTTTTTTACTTTTTTTAAAGGCGTCCGTTATGGGACTTTGAAAATTGAAAGTAGGGCTATTACATCGATTGGGGTATCCAATGAAAGGGCTTAATTTGTAGATTAAAACACTATTTTTATTTTTTCTTACATAAATAGTAGTTTTGATTTATGACAAAAAACGTTAAAAAAATACCGTTCCCCCCTATTATCTTCGAAGTTACTGAACCGAAAAATCTGTAAGAATTACCAATTGGTAATGTTATTCCAAATATTACAGGAAAAATATAGCGGTTTTCGTCACTTGCACCGTTTTTTAGAAATTTGCAAAAATCGTAACATATACTTATTTGTTCCTAGTAAATTAATCGCCATATAGTTTTTCTTTAACTATCCATGTATCTACTTATGTTTTTGTACGGAACCCTCGGTGCGCGAGTCCGACTCGCACTTGACCGGTTTTTAGCTTTGATAAGCACTTGTCTTAACTAACCTTTTATTTTGTATTTTCATTTCCTGCAGCTTGCTCACTAACAAAAACTTGTTCATAAAAGTAGTTTCATGATTCAGATAACAAAGGTTAAAATTCGACCATTTGTCATCCTTTAAGCTGCAATTTAACACTGCAAGTCGATGAAAACGGTGCAACTTCCAAATTCTACGGGATTCTGGCAATCTCCCACGCATGCGTTCTGAAACCGAAAACCAAACTTTAGCCAAACGTAAACAGACTTCTAATGTGCAAACTTGTGTTTTACAAAAGATCTTAAATTTGAAAAAATATAACCAGAATTTGACTTGGTCCTTTAGAGTTTAATTCGGTTATGTGATAATGGAGGTAAATAATGCCAATTCAATACATCATAGGAAACTAAATACGTAAGTTGTAAATATTTTTATCTGTATAAATATCGAGATAAAAAATAATTTTGATAAAATTCTTTTGACTCTAGTTCCATAGAAAAGTGCGTCAAGTTAACAAACGGCGAAGTCCTCAAATTTTCATCCTTACATCTTGCCCAGAAGGTTACAGATTTAGGTACTAAACTATTTTATTTTATTTATCTAAGTAAACTTATACCAAATCACATAATGATGCTTTCTGGTTTATTTTTTTTTCTGTTAATAAATTTTTTACGTTTTTGACATGTCTTCAAAGAAATATTTTAAAGAATCAGACTTAAAGAATCAAAGGAGAATTCTATGACAGTTACGTTCATTCAATGTAACTATTCAGATCTTAATGTTGGAACTAACAAATAGTATCAACTTTATATACGTAAGTACCTATCTACGTTTTCTCCGTATTCTTACGTGACTGAATAATTGAATATCTTAAATTTAACTGGGAGAATCAGAAGAAAATTCTATGTGAGTAACGTTCATTACTAGGGTTGGGACTCTTCGTGGCATTTTGGAAACAAAGTGCTGTGGAGTCGTTATTACCTAGTTAGTTTTTATGATTGAATGAATAAATTATTTTCAAGTAGGTACCTACTTACCTTACCTAAATAATATTATATGATATTTAGATGCATTTTATGTATGTTTTATCTTATTTTTGTAATCCCCTCAGAGTGTCGATATAAATCTTTAATCATATGTAGGTACGCAATATTTGTTCCCGATCAAAAAGTTTTTGACTAATAGTTTTATAATATGATATATTGACACGATAAAAGTCGTGTCTAAATTGTCAAATTTAGACAATTGCTTAATTTATCCCATTTGTATGAATTCAATTTCGTAGTAGATAACTGTTGGTAAGTACCTACTTACTGAAGTATTTTTAATAGCACCTAGTGTTAACAACATAATATAAAAATGCTTACTTATTTTATTGAGTAGGTTTGTGGAATTACGGGGCAAAGGATAGGTTGAGATACCTAACTTATATTTCAAAATGATTACAGAGCAAATATCAAGAAATATTAATCATTCAATCATTATTCATTCAATCATAAAAAGTAGGTAGCGACTGCATTGCACTCTATGTCCAAATTGCCACGAGAATCCTAACCCTATTCATTACAATAGAGTTCAAAAAGATAAAATACAAGTACGTAGCAGCAGCTTCATCTCTCTTCATGTTCTTGAAGGGCATTTCACCCAACTTTCCGTTCCGCTACCAACTTCAGAATGGTTCAACAAAAGCCGCAGTGCGCAGCACGGCCCGCTGCAACTTCACTTTAGTTGTTCACCACAAGACGATACGGGAAAACATTAGAAAACTCTAGGAAAACAAACGAAACAACCTCTGGTGTTTTAGAAATTATGCTCAACATACTATCGTCTCTTGATTTTTATATTTTATGATACAAACGACGGAGGTTATGTGAATCGTACATCGGTTGTGATTTTCCGGTAAGTGTTTTTTTGATGCCGTTAATTGTATTATTGAGTATATCGATTTTTCCATTACATATTTAGAAAGGGATACTAAAAATAATAGAAAAAATATTTTCGAAGAATCAGTATGTACTGTTAAACTCGTTGAAACATTTAACTTTACAAAAGGGTGTCAATAAGTTTCTAACCATAAATTGAGGTTAAACGGTGAAAGCCTGTTCATATCCAAAAAAATATGAAGCTAAATTTACTTACGCCTTTAAGTGAGTATAATAATATTGCTAATAAACGCATAGTTTATATTCCCGTTGTGTCATTAAAAACCAAGCTTACATGGCTACTCAAGTTCCAAAAATCTGCGTCATCTAATATATTTTACCAAGAAATTATGTTTTCACCATTGTTCCATCGTGTTACTGCCATACTCAACAGCTGCATTTTTTTCTGAACATTTTCAAATTATTAAAGTAATTCCGTAGCAATTTCATAACGTCCATGTCAATATAATTCGCGTGTCTATAATTACGAACTGTTGACCAATAGGGCATTGACATCATTTTTATAAAAAAAATAGCACATTCGGGGTTGCCTGCACTGCGCCCAATCGATTCAAGCAGCGCGCATGCGTAATACAGCCCTCCGTACGTCAGTGACGATAGAGCGCGGCTCGCGACAACATGCCGAAACCCACCCCCGAAGAGGATCTGGTCATACCCCCACAGGACCAAAAGATATGTGGGACCATCTGTATCTGTCAAATGACAGCTGTCCTCAGTGCTGTCGCTCTGGTCTACCTCACCGTGGCCATTTACATGCCTTACACAAGAGCCACGGCTTCCGGAATCGATCCAACACCAATCATGTGCACGACAACGCGAGCCATCAATAAGGATAACTGTGACTGGGGCTCCTGTGGAGAATGGTGCCTGAGCAAGACCTCGGGAGCCTGCATCCAGATCTATGTTAACGTCAGGAAGAATGGATCGTCCTTACTACTCTCAGAATGCGGAAGTGCTGCTAATAAAACCTGTTATGGTATAGATCAGGAAAACGCGAAAAAGTACCATTGCATTAGAGACGAGTGTAAAAACCTTACCGGAACGTTTAACTGTACTGAAGGGAAGTGTATTAATATTACAGACGCGTTTGAATGCGCCTTTAGGGAAACAGATCCTCCGTTAAAATGTTCTGGTAGAAGAGGGAAGATTACATGCATAGATGTACATGGATTGTTCTCCTGTAATAGAGGAACTTGTAGAAAAATAAAAACTCCCTACAACTGTGATCGCCGTTGTGTTGATATCCCAACCCGTAACAAAAATGTTATAGTTCTAAGTGGAGACAGAGTATTTTTAGCAAAATGTACTAAATTAGCTCAAGAAGATGGGGGTAACATAGTCTGGACGGATAATGGCGAAGAAGTTTTAATGTTGTCATGTCATGCAGTTAACAATGGAACTTCTGGGGTAGTGGCAGTCGATTGTATAAACGCAGCTTTGTTACCTAAGACAGAAATTTCTGACTTGACTAACTTCACGTATCTTCAGTATTTGTATCAGTCTAGAGCTGTTCAAAACCGTATGATTGCTCCTTCAGAAGTTGAACTGACTTTAGCTAATGACAGTCGTTTGATGATCAACTTGGAAGGTTGTGTAAACACCCTAGCAGATGAATGTAAAGAATTCCTTAAAGATTACGGGAGAGATGGTGCAGATCATAATGCTAAAGCAAGATTCCCATGTTTCTACACCGAAAATAATCCAGAAATAGCAGTAGCTCGCTTCGATTTGGATTCGACATATCGCCAGTTCATGGTGGCTCTGATACTCCCGACAGTCTTAGTTGTGGTGTCGTGCATAACGCTGATGTTGTGCCAACGAACAGTGGAAGTTGGTGACGACGCGAAAATGAGGTTCAAGAGCTGTGCTGGAGGACAAGCAGAAATGCAAATGTCTCCAAACGACCCTGTTTCTCCACTTTGAGATCAGTCACGTAAGAAAAAACAGTGGTTCCTTTTGGAGTTACTAGCTACTTGCACAATGTGAACACCATCATATTTTCGAGTAGGAAAACGACACAAAAAGTCATGAAATCTACATAATATGTAACACTTTATTAAAACGCCTGCATTTAGACAGTATGCAGAGTATACAAAGTATGCAAGTGTTTTCTTCTTATTGAAAACAAATCTTGCTCGTTGTCGATGCTGTTCAATTGAATTAGACGTAGACTTTATATTTTTATTTCATTTTACGTTTAGGTAATTAATGTATTCATAAGCGGGCTTTGTTTCACTCTTACGTTCATTATGTAATTGCCCTTGACACAATTGTTACGTGACCAAAATGAATTCCAGCCAATGAATATTTCAATTGTACGTACTCGTGCACGAACGAGCGTATTTATAATTTACAGTATAAATGTCTTTAAATAAATCGTTCGCTACGAAGTAAACATGACGTGACCTTTTATGGGTATCAATTATTTAACTTTCTACGTTAAAGTTCCTTGTGAATTATTGCCCAAGATGTTAGAATCTAAGTTTCAATGTGTTGTATTTTGTTGTCGATGTCATAAATCAATTGTCACAAAACGATCGAGCTGACCTTGTGACTTGAAGCCTCTTTCCTATTTTCTGAACCACCTTCTTATTTTAATGGTAAATAAGAATATCCCTCTTAATTGTTTATTCTCTTTTTTCCAGGCGTTCCCCTCCTCTGCGAGGGCCCGGCTAGTTCACTAAGAGACGATTAAACGCTTGCTATGACGCGCGCCTAACCCTCGGCTCCATGTCTACCATGAGTAGATCTCGTACTAGCCTCTCCCCGGCCGCCTCCGAGAGGTCCACCCTGCCAATGGGTGCCTCCGCGGAGCCGGGGAGCCCCGAGTTCAAACCCCTAGAGCCAACAAGGGAGCAGCTGCTTGCACATTTCTTCGAAAGATTCAAATTTTACACATCACTTTGCCTCGGGACGTCAGCTATACTCGCAGTATTTGCTTTCCTCTTCTTAATCCCGTTCGTGGTTGAACCAGCGATACAAACTATACTAGCTGAATTCGTTCCTGAAGCTGGGATATGTTCTGTGTCAGCTCACGTTCACGCAGAGACGCTAACGAATTGCACGTGGGCATCTTGCAGAGAAGGCTGCACGACGGCGCACACCAAGTGCCATAAGATTAGAGTGAATTTAGCTAGAACCCCTTTTGTTGAAGGTGGTCCAATACCAACAGAATGGGATGAAACAGACTTAAAATTTCTTATAAATCCTGAAGGTTGTGGATATCCTCCAAGAGTGAATTGTTCAGTCTTTGCAAATGACTATGCTGGGCGGAACGCACCAAAGATTTTTCCTTGCTACTACAGTTTGACGAGACCTGATTTGGTAGTGGCGAGGTACTCTTGGGATTCTACAATTCGAGGGCTGGTTTTAGCTCTGGTGCTACCCACAGCTGTGTTCGTCTTCAGTCTAAGTGTCCTCGCGTACTGGCACTGTCGTTGTTGCGACAGAGCCTGCAACCGAAGAGTGCACGCAGAATCTTTCGCCAGTAAAGAGGAGTAAGTATTATTATTCTAATGTTGTTGTTTTTTTTACCAGATATAAGTTCCTTATTTTTCATTTATTTAAGTAGTAGATTTTTATTTTCATTTGCGGTATTGATGTTTATAAATGCTGGACTTTCAGGTCCGATAGCGATTTCAAGTTTGGTGATGGAAGAACATATTTACATCATTAGTTATAACGGATCTAGTAATTTCTCAAGTATGTTTATTATTAAATTTGTGCACAGTGTAGAGTGGTAAATTCGAATCCTCTTCATTTAAAAACTTTGCATCCTTTGCCTAATGTTTACGAGTACATCTAAATTGTATCACTTTCTTCTGACAGCGTCTTTTTAAAAAAAAAAAACTTTTATCAATATTATCTTATTAGCTTTTTCTCTTGAGTTATTTTATGTCCCAGCTAAAATGTATGTTTAGGTATATATACTATTTTTACTTTATTTTAAAAGTATCGTAAAGGTTAGGCATATCTTTTACGAACATTGCTCATTGGTATGTATATAATATTTAGCGTGAATTATATTTAATTTATATATTATTATATTAAGTACGAACACGCGGAGCAGCTGCACTTTCAATTTCAGTAGTACGTGAGTCGAGCACATGAAAAAAGTAATTGTCGATTTTTTATCACATAAAATTGCGTGTACTTCATAACATTTCAAACCACTTATACCATCCCGGCTTTGTTGACATCAAATGTAGAATTAATCGATCCTGTCACAAGGGTTTATGAAACTAAATTATTATCATAAAATTGCCAAAGTGCTCAAAATATAATTTGATCCGACTGACCCGTCGTCATGACTTCATAATAAAATATCTAGTTAAGGTAATTTGTGTAGCTTGGTTCTCTATATACAAATATGGCTTTTTGGGGCTTCTCGTGTAGCTATAAAATAAGCATATTTCTACCGGAATTTGAAATCGTCATAGTGGATAACTATCCTCCTTTTGTTTGGAGAACAGGCGACACGAATCACCTTAAACGAAAACAATGAATACCTAAATTACCTAGTCAAAGTTAGGAAAAGCAATTTAAATAATAATAAATTAAATATTAATAATTTATTATTGGTAAAGCTTGTCATCAAAATAAATATATATAATTTTTCACGCCATTGATATCTTAAGAACCCTCTTGTAGTCAAACTTCAAGCCTTTCGAAATCAAATTGATTGTATTCTTAAAAACGCTAAACATATTAAAAATAAATAAAACTAAACTATTAAATTAATAACCGAAAATCCAAAACGTAAGAAATAATTTAACTAGAGAAATACGTTGAAAAAAACTTTAAAAATATTTATTATATTACAGCAGCAAGCTTCTCTGCGAGTTGGACGACGACCCTAGCGACGACGTGTTCTGACGCCGCGCCACCTCTGCCCGCCGACGCGCCTCCCCCCGCACGGGTTACGCTCAACTGTAAAGTATGGCGTACGAGCGTAGGCCGTTTACGCCAAGACAGCTAATTGTTCTGACACCAAATTGAGCACAGGAAGGTTGACATCAGATCATAAAAACTATCTTTTTGGTTACTAGCCGAAATCACGTGAATAATATCTGTAGGCTTAAGTTATGATGCTACGCTTTGTTGCGCGATAAATAAATGATAAAGTTTCCGTCACTCTCACACTCTATTTGTCAGAACGTGACGGATGCTTTATCGTTTATTTATCGCGTGACAAAGCTTAGCATCATACGTCTACTGATCGCCAACTTAAAAACCATAAACATCTTTTGTAAATCGTTTGATTACGAGTATTTGCTCCGTTGGTTTATTTATACTAAATGTGATTATGTGTCGTGGAACGACGCTGCCTCGGCGTAAGCGCCTTTAGCGTAATCGCCTTAAGCGTAACCACGCTATGCTTAACAAGCTAGATTTATAGTCTGATTATTAAGGAACGTGAATAGACGGATGAGGTTGTGCTTTATTTAAAATGTAATTCGTCTAAGCTGGGTTTAAATGTCGGTTCGCTATCTGATGGATTTTTTTTGAATAAGTATGGTTTGTCAATTAACATTAAAAATTACGAAAGATAGGTAATTAAATATTCCAATTATTAATTTTTACATAAAAGTGATATTATTTTCCTGAGGTTTTAAATTTGTCAACCACGGCATTCATATCTTGCAATAATATAATTTTTTTGTTTCGTATAGGACACATTTGAGTCTGTAACGTGGGGGACAACATACCTACCTACTCACAGTTTGGTTTAGATTTGTCTCCCTTTCCCATTCCTGATAGTTAAAAGTCAGACACTTGCAGGCTAAAACTGCGGGTGGGGTGCTATAACCGAATGTACTTACGAAACGGTTACAGGTTTACCGATTTTGTAGAGCCGTTATTGTAGATGTCTACATCAGTTTGTAGTCTTCTTGAGTTCGAACCACATTTTAAATTAAGCATAAACAACCTTGTGAAGGGACTGATTATTATATCGATTGGTTATTTAACAGTCATCGCTAGCGTTTTGAATATAAAACACCATTTTAAAAGGGGAAGGCCTTATTACTGAGCAGTATTAAATTTTAACTATGGCGGCGTGGCTTTGCTTCAATTAAAAATAAAATGATGTGAAAAAGTTAAAAAAAATACGTCTCTCTATTCTAAACTGAGCTATGCCGGTTAGTTTGTAAGTTTGATATAATTTGCTTCCGATGATGTCCAAGGAAGATTGGTAGTAAAAATATATCATGATATATTGTGTTGTAAAAAAGAATAATCGAAGGTAATAAACACAAAATATAATGAATGATTAAGTATGATAGATTGTTGTGACTACGCTACAGAGGTCAAAAAAAAGGTTTTATTTAAAAAATTGCATATGGCAACATAACGACGATTAATCAGTCTTGATACTTGGCAAATATTTTTCCGTTTAATATAGTATTTTTTCTACTCCTGTACTGTTATCTGTCTTTTACTTGGTCACGAACACTAATATAAGAACATATATAACTAGCTATTTCCCGCGGCTTCGCCCGCGTTGTTCCCGTTATTGTCCCAAAGAAACTCTTTACCTGGATATAAAGTATCCTTTGTTTCAATCCAGGACTTGGTCTACTTACATGCCAAATTTCTGCTTGATCCATCCAGTTGTTACCCCGTTATTTAGTAACAAACATCTTCACAAACTTTCACATTTAACTATAATATTAGTGTGAAGATTTTCGAATGTTAAAAGTTTAAATATACAATTTAATATAACCAGAGATCGGAATAGGTAGAGTATATTTACCTAAACTTCGAAGAACATAGTCGAAAAGTGGAGAGTCCCTTACAACAAAATTTTTATCCAGGACTTAGTCTCGGAATCTTACTAAAAAAATATATTACTGGTATTCTTTAGCACATTTCTCGAACATTCTCAGTATAGCTGTCTCTTTCTAATAGTGCTGTCTCTTTCACTCCTTCGAGAAATTTCGCCATATACTGAAGTGTAGTTCAAAGGCCCATAAGGGGTCCTGAAAACGGATTTTCAGGTTATTGCGCCATATGATAGAGGGTGTCCTGGAACAGACTGAAAACATGTTTCAGGCGCCTGAATACAACGGCAACTTGGGTGAATTTTCAATCTTCTACTATGTGAAAGAGCCACCTCTGAAACGGCCTGAAATCACCTTTCAGCCTGCTGAAAACGCTTCTAAAGCACGGAAAATCACGTTTGAAGTTTTAACCTATACCATCGGCGCAACACACATACACACATTACTTTTGCGCCGGTGTCTCTTTCACATAGTAGAAGATCGAAAATTCACCTAAGTTGCCGTTGTTTTCAGGCTCCTGAAACATGTTTTCAGTCCGTTTCAGAACACCCTCTATAAGATGGCGTAATAACCTGAAAACCCGTTTTCAGGCGTTTTCAGGACCCCTTATGTGCCTTTGAACTACAATTCAGTACAGTTATGGCGAAATTTTCGAAGGAGTGAAAGAGACAGCACTATTAGAAACAGACAGCTATACTGAGAATGCTCGAGAAATGTGCGAAAGAATACCAATAATATATTTTTTTAGTAAGATTCCGGGACTTAAGTCCCGGAAAAAAAATTAGTTGTAAGGGAGTCTCCACTTTTCGACTTTGTTCTTCGAAGTTTAGGTAAATATACTCTACCTATTCGGATCTCTCTATATAAACTTTCAACCCCTATTTAAACCCCTTAGAGGATGAATTTCGAAAAACGGTGAAATTACTTTTCTTGTAATCTAATAAAGAGTCTAAACATGACGTTTCAAACCTCTTACTTCTAAAATCTTAGACTCTCCATACAAATTTCGAACCCCTATTTGAACCCCTTAGGGGATGAATTTTGAAAAATCCTTTCTTAGTGCACATTTAGACCTTATAAGGATCCTACGTGCTAAATTTGGAATTCCTAGGAGCAGCGGTTTGGCCTGTGCGTTGATATACAAACTTTCAACCCCCATTTAAACCCCTTAGGGGATGAATTTCGAAAAATCCTTTCTTAGTGCACCCCTAGACCTTATAAGAAACCTACGTGCTGAATTCGGAATTCCTAGGACCAGCGGTTTGGGCGGTGCGTTGATATACCAACTTTCAACCCCCATTTAAACCCCTCAGAGAATGAATTTCGAAAAACGGTAAAATTACTTTTCTTGTAATCTAATAAAAATCTAAACAGATTTCAAACCTCTTACTTCTAAAATCGTACTCTCCATACAAACTTTGAACCCCTATTTGAACCCCTTAGGGGATGAATTTTGAAAAATCCTTTCTTAGTGCATCCCTAGACCTTATAAGGAACCTACATGCTAAATTTGGAATTCTTAGGACCAGTGGTTTGGGCTGTGCGTTGATAAACAAACTTTCAACCCCCATTTTAACCCCTTAGGGGATGAATTTCTAAAAACGGTGAAATTACTTTTCTTGTAATCTAATAAAGAGTCTAAACATAAAGTTTCAAACCTCTTACTTCTAAAATCGTAGACTCTCCATACAAACTTTGAACCCCTATTTGAACCCCTTAGGGGATGAATTTTGAAAAATCCTTTCTTAGTGCACCCCTAGACCTTATAAGGAACCTACGTGCTAAATTTGGAATTCTTAGGACCAGTGGTTTGGGCTGTGCGTTGATAAACAAACTTTCAACCCCCATTTTAACCCCTTAGAGGATGAATTTCGAAAAACGGTGAAATAACTTTTCTTGTAATCTAATAAAGAGTCTAAACATGACGTTTCAAACCTCTTACTTCTAAAATCTTAGACCTCCATACAAATTTCGAACCCCTATTTGAACCCCTTAGGGGATGAATTTTGAAAAATCCTTTCTTAGTGCACCCCTAGACCTTATAAGGAACCTACATGCTAAATTTGGAATTCTTAGGACCAGTGGTTTGGGCTGTGCGTTGATAAACAAACTTTCAACCCCCATTTAAACCCCTTAGGGGATGAATTTCGAAAAATCCTTTCTTAGTGCACCCCTAGACCTTATAAGGAACCTACGTGCTAAATTTGAACTTCCTAGGACCAGCGGTTTGGGCGGTACGTTGATATACAAACTTTCAACCCCCATTTAAACCCCTTGGGGGATGAATTTTGAAAAATCCTTTTTTAGTGTACCTTAAGACCTTATAAGGAATCTACGCGCTAAATTTGGAATTCTTAGGACCAGCGGTTTGGGCTGTGCGTTGATAAACAAACTTTCAACCCCCATTTTAACCCCTTAGGGGATGAATTTCGAAAAACGGTGAAATTACTTTTCTTGTAATCTAATAAAGAGTCTAAACATAAAGTTTCAAACCTCTTACTTCTAAAATCGTAGACTCTCTATACAAACTTTGAACCCCTATTTGAACCCCTTAGGGGATGAATTTTGAAAAATCCTTTCTTAGTGCACCCCTAGACCTTATAAGGAACCTACATGCTAAATTTGGAATTCTTAGGACCAGTGGTTTGGGCTGTGCGTTGATAAACAAACTTTCAACCCCCATTTAAACCCCTTAGGCGACGAATTTTGAAAAATCCTTTCTTAGTGCACCCCTAGACCTTATAAGGAACCTACGTGCTAAATTTGGAATTCCTAGGACCAGCGGTTCGGGCTGTGCGTTGATAAACAAACTTTCAACCCCCATTTAAACCCCTTAGCGGATGAATTTCGAAAAACGGTGAAATTACTTTTCTTGTAATCTAATAAAGAGTCTAAACATGAAGTTTCAAATCTCTTACTTCTAAAATCGTACACTCTCCATACAAACTTTGAACCCCTATTTGAACCCCTTAGGGGGTAAATTTTGAAAAATCCTTTCTTAGTGCACCCCTAGACCTTATAAGGAACCTACGTGCTAAATTTGGAATTCCTAGGACCAGCGGTTTGGGCTGTGCGTTGATATGTCAGTCAGTCAGTCAGTCAGTCAGTCAGTCAGTCAGTCAATCAGTCAGTTTCTTCTTTTATATATTTAGATATGAGTTCAGAGAAGTCTATACTCTATTCCCCATAACAGCACTAGTGTCGTTATAGCCACTTTACGTTATTGCTAGCAACCACAGACTTCTAAATCTAGGTTAAACTGAGGTCAAGGATTAAGCGCTCAATTTTAACTTTACGGTAAAAATGCACAACTACCAACTTAACAAACAATTAAAATCCTACGGCTTTTAAGAAAAACAAAACTTTCTGAACTAAATTCATTGATGCCAACATAAAAACAAAAGTATTTTTAATATATTCACTGCGTGTCAACTTCATTTAAAAAATAAAAAGTTTACCATAGACACATACTGACAGTCATACGTCATATTTGCCTTCTTTGCAGGTTATGCCTTGTTTGTATTTTATAATTTTAAAACCTGTCGTAGAAAAAGTATTGTATGCAACGTTGTATAATTAAGTCAAAAAACGCTCATTGCGTCTCTATTTGCGATACTCGCCGCATTCGCGGCTCGTATCGCAACTCACGCAATTCGCATTTTTTGAACCTTCTTATACAACTGTTGCATAAAATACGATTATGCAACAGTTGTATAAGAAGGTTCAAAAAATGCGAATTGCGTGAGTTGCGATACGAGCCGCGAATGCGGCGAGTATCGCAAATAGAGACGCAATGAGCGTTTTTTGACTTAATTATACAACGTTGCATACAATACTTTTTCTACGACTAGGCTAAAATATAAAATACATGGACGTCACGCTTGTCTCGTCCGGTCTCTCCGAGTGTGTACAGCCGGCATGACAGTTGTGTCTATGGTAAACTTTTTTTTGATATGGCTGGTGACACGATGTGACGATAATTAAAATACTTTTTTTTATGTTGGCATCAATTAATGTAATTCGGAAAGTTTTGTTTTTCTTATGAATCGTAGGAATTTAATTGTTTGTTAAGTTGGTAGTTGTGAATTTTTATCGTGAAGTTAGAATTGAGCGCTTAATCCTTGACCTAAGTTTAACCTAGATTTAGAAGTCTGTGGATGCTAGCAATAACGTAAAGTGACTATAACGACACTAGTGCTGTTATGGGGAATAGAGTATAGACTTATCTGAACTCATATTATGTATGTTCTTATATTAGTGTTCGTGACCAAGTAAAAGACAGATAACAGTACAGGAGTAGAAAAAGTATATAATGTGTCTATACACCGACTGTAATAAATATACAGGACAGTCTTGCACAAATCCAACTAGTTCCAAGCAAATTAAGTAAGAAATGCTTGTATACATGTAGGTACATGTTTAAAAATAATACTACATAGAAATTATCCAAGAACCTGGAACAAATCGCTTAGTTTGGTTGAAACTAGAGCGATGTGTGCAAGACTGACCCAGATATTTATTTCAGTAGGTATGTAGACACATTTTGTAATAAAGGGAAACATTATTGCCTAGTACCAAGATAACCCTTTTGCTGTAGTTTCCGCATGTTGCCGTATATATATTTTTTAATAAAACCTTTTTTCGACCTCTGAAAACTTAGCGTAGTCCGACTATATTTGTGTTGATATTATCGAACAAAAAGATAATTGTATTTAATTAAAATAATAATAATATTTGGTCGTGGTTATTTAAAATATTCATATTACTAAACAAAATACTTACAAATAATGTACATGTTTATTTTCATCATAGATCTGGGTTACTATAGTAACCGAATAAAAACAAAGAATAATAATTATGGCCTATGGAATAACAAGATACGGAAATTTCAGGCTACAGGCTTCTTAAAACTTTAAAACATGTTATTATTTTTAAACGTTATTTAAATACAAGATGAGATCAAGTGGCCCAGATTGTTTGTTTGTTGTTTTTAAAAAGCATTATTGTTTCAGTGGTACAATAATAATGTGTGGTAATTTTGAATGAATGAATAATGCTTTAATCTTAGTCATATCAGAATAGCAAAGCAATGAATCTATCGATTACTCATTAAAGTGAATAAGTGTAGATACTTTATTTTCCATATGTTGGAACATAGTGATGAATATTGTTTCTCATTCTGTATGGTCTGCAATAATGTTGAACGTAACACTCATGTGCCTATGTCATCATAATGACATTTCAATTTAATAGACGATGCTAATTTAAAATCATTACGTTATAAATATGCTTTACATTTTCGTGGGTCAACTGTACTTAGTAATACCTAGTACAACAATCAACACTCACTACAAAATAGTTTATTTTTACTTAACCAACATTTACAAATGACTGTATAGATATAAGTTAAAATATAGTCAGTTGGGGCAAATGTACCCACGGGCCATCGGGCAAGTGCATCTCAACTAAAATCTACTAATTCGGGTGAAGCATGTTTTAGTTCATTACATGTTGTTAGCTGTATTTATGGAGATCGATATCAGATCGTGAGTTCTTGATATTTGCAGCGTAGCGACCTGTGCCTTCATAGATACATTTGCCCCATCTAACCTTACTTAATTACGTACCTAATACTTACAATAGAACTAATAAATTCGTGTAAATGGTATACAAATCTGTCGTAGTTTATGAAACTAACGTTGTTTAGGTCGCAATGTGTTGTTTATCTACAATGTTAAGTTATATGTAGTTTATATGCAACATGCATAACAAGTGCATTCCTCAAAAAGTTTGTACAAAGTAAATGGATATCTGTACATACATAAGTAACATTTATTTTAATGTTTTTAAAACATAAACAGATGAAACCAATAAGTGAAGGTTCATAATTGTTCATCATAAAGTGTTTATTGAGTTTCCAAGATCATCACCATAAATAACCAAATGTTAATGATGCTTTTTGAACAAAAAGTAAGGAAACTATACGCTGAGGTACACTTTATTTTTTACAATCTTACGATAACTGCTAATAAATAAGTTCAAACGACAAATAGTTAATGAGAATCTGCCATGTCTTTGTGATATTTAAAAGCTTAAAAATAATATTACTTAAACTGTATTCCGTACCAGCTGTATTAATGAAAAATGAAATGGGGTAAATAACTTTTTAAGGGCACCCAAAGTACCAAACGTTGGTACTCAGTTTTTGCAGGATTGTCACCACTTTTGATTAGAAAAAATTTGAACGTGTCAAATACAATATTGAGTGCCTACAAATATTTTACTTAAAATACGCCATTTCGCATTAACATGGCTGGTTAAATTCGTGCCAAATTGGTGAAGCAAAGGCACTTTTCCATAATCGCAACTTTAATAAAAGATTCAGACGAACTGATATCCTCCTGATTTTTGAAATTTGTTTAAGATTCTTTGTTTTACCGAGGCACGAATGGTCGACCGTAATTTTAGCAAGTGTGCTTTGTAGATAATTAGGGTAGGTATATTGTGCAAATTCGAAAATATTTTTAAATAATCTCTACAAAACTTTATCTACGTGGACCTGAACTAAAATGTTCTTTTTGGCGTTGTTACTCTCTAGTTGTTTGATTTTAGTGTTATAAAAGGCACATAATAGTAGTTTATGCAACTGATACATAATGAGAGGCTTTAAAATACGTGTGGTTCTCGCCTTCGGCTCCTTTCGTAATAGGATCACACGAGTGTTTTAAGGCTTAATGATGTACAGTTACATACACTGCTTTATCTACACACATATAACAAGCTCTCTACGATGTATTCAAAAATTAAAAAAGTCAAATGACGGTAAATGAAAACTTTTTCAAAAACTAGAGTCGGCGTCAATTACTTGTTGGTATCAAGTAATGTGCGAGATTTGTTAATTTTAATAAAACGTTATTTCAACTGATATTAGAATGGAAGTCAAATCAAATTGCTTTGTTTTTCAGAGGTGTTCGAAATTTTAATGTCATAATAACATCGAATTCAATGTTATTATGGAATAATAACATTTTCACAGATAATGAATGTTCTAACTTTGCTGGTTGTAATTTTCGGGTTTTGAACGCGTTATAGAGGGTTTTATGATACGTATGTAGATAAAATATTCTTTTATTATTCAACTGCTAGTGTCAAAAAGGACCTTTTAGAAATAGGCAAAAATAAAACGTATAAAGTAACACCAAAAGTTTTCTTTTTTTAATGTCACGTGAAAACTTAACCTTACTTTTATTTTGATTTGAAATAAAATTGTTAGATTTAAACAGCTGTATAGTTTTTATGTTAATTCACGTAGGTACTCCATAAGACTTCTTAATATTAATTAATGTTTTGTGACGACTTAATCTTAGCATAATTACTTTTACTTACTTAGATAATCTAACTAGTATTCCACTGTTTCACAGAGAAAAATCTAAAATGTCTTCACTTTCTCACGAACTGCTGAAAAGAAAATCAAAATGCTTCTTGAAAGTAAATTATTATAACAAAATTATCGTGTTCAATGTTTAAGGCATTGTCATTTTTAAGTGTTATTTTCAAGTCATAGTAATGTGATATAACCAACATTTTCAATTGTTTTATTTGTGTGGGACTTGAAACTGCCCTTTAAACCCAATCTATTTTAAATTTACTGCATATTTATATGAGTGTTGATTGCCTTATAATTCCTATATTTAGTGTTGGTACATATAATTCTGTCATGACAACCCAAATATAATAAGTAATGACCTATACACCTCCTTTTCCTTACATGTATGTAGCACAGGTAGCACAGTAACATTTATTTTTAAATTCTATAAATGAAGTTAAAGTATCTTGAGTATCACTTTATTTGAAATGGCAATGTTTTAAACTTGAAATATTTTTGCCTTTTGAATGCGATTGTAAATAATAAGAATATTAAAGAAACTGTTCAATATTTATTAAATTATTGTAAATAAAAATAGTTTAATTAGTTTATTTGTTTAAATTATTGTTATTCTAATGTAATGACTTTGGCGCAAACCAACACAAAGTGTAATGACAAATAAAAGCTTGTTTTTACTATGTGTTTTATTATTTTCAAAATATATCTAAATAATAATAATTATGTGACTTTCCAAAAGGAAATGTAGCAAGTTGTCGGTTTCTAGTTTCGGATATTACACATTTTGTAATAATGTGTAAATGTTTAATTGCTATTTCGTAAACCGTGCCATATAACATTTGTTTACCTATTTTCATTTATATTGTTTATAGCCCATTACGTAAATGTAATGTCTATTTTGTGGAACTTTTCGATTACCAATAGAATTTTCGGAAAATTAAAACTCCGCCGTAACTACACATCTTAGGAAGTTGAAATTGCAGATTATTAATATAGTTATAGATATAAATAGGCTTGGGACTTTTGGATGCTTACCGTGGTTCTATGCCGACATTTCGTAATATCTTCGTCGGCTAGGAATATCATGATATGGCCAATTATGCGATCGGGCGACGACATAAATATTATCTATGGTACGGCGCAGGGCGCTGCGTCACTGAATCACGCAGATTCTCTGTACGATGTGAAAGAACCATGGATTCGGGTCGTATTTTAGAGATTAGTAATTTGTTGATAAACAAGGTTTACACAAGTTACTAATTATCGCGGTAACATCTATATGGATATGGATTGAGATAAAATTTGGCATGCAACATGAAATATACATAATGTGGCTGTCCATCAGAAAAGGGACCTCACGTCAACGCCATAAGGACCCTTTTCTGATGGAATGCCACATATAGGATACTTTTTATGCCGGTAAAGCGTTTCCTTAGGATAGTAATGGGAATAACGCAGGTGAAGCCACAGGTAGATGCAAAATGTATTTTTTAGTGTGACGTATGATTTAAGAAGAAATAGTCTTATTAATCGATTTGCCTAAAGGTTGTTAGGCAAATCGTCAAACAATGAGCTTTGTACGATATGGCGGATATTAGCTAGCCAAGTCATGAAATGCCGGCATTTCATGATATACCTAGGAATTTTATGATTTCGCAAATTATAATTTATAAGATCGGCCGCCGACATAATACCGGGTGTTGCCTGTAACAGGAGCAAATAATTAAAACATCACATACTCATCAAACAATGATACTTTCGGTCAACAACTTTTAAAAATTATGTAATCTTTAGATTTTATCTTTTTCATACAAATTAAATAGTGTTTTCAATGTAGGTACGTTAACATCAGTCTAAACGACGTCGCTTGTCACGCTACAAACATAAAAAACATCGCAGTACATTGCGGTTCCAAATAAACTTTAAAGTGTACTAAAAATTAAAATTAAAACATAAGTTATTTTTAAATGTCGCTGAACAAATGTCGTTCAGTTTAAGGAGTACAATCTACGTTTTAATTATTTGCTTCTAGTACAGGCAACACCTGTACCTCTAGCACAACTGTAATACGGGACTATTTGTCGTGCGACAAATGCTACCTATCTCTTTTCACTCAATATAATGTGACAGTGACAGGTGGTGCTCTGTCGCGCGCGGAACGAAGTCACGGCCAGTGATGCTAGATAGCCTGGTATACTACCTACTACCTGATGCAGTAATGTGCAAATGCGTTATGAAATGAAAAAAAAAAGTTTTGCCTTAAAACGTGAAGGTGATATATTTTTGGCCGGTACTGTATATATAGCCAACCACAGCTCACTGGACAAATTACATTAGGGACAGATAGACTATGATGTTTTGAAGTAGTCTACAGTTTACAACTAGTTGGCAGGCTAGACTTTAATGCAGCGGTCTCCAACCCATGGCCTGCGGAGATTTCATCGGCGGCCCGCCAACAGCTTAGCCAGATTTTTTCATCATTGCTGAATAGCAAAATTTTGTTTGTAAAATCGAAACTAAATAGTCGGTCGTTTATAAATTGAGTAATATTATACATACTAAATTGATTACCCGATTTATAAATAAGGATTATAATGTTGGCCAATCTTTACCTAATACAAAAAATCGTTGTAAAACCCTAATATGCGGCCCGCTATGCAAAAAAAAAACATTTTTGGCACTTGAATTGAAAAGGGTCCCCTGCTTTGGGTCATTAGTATTTGAACGTTTCACGCGCGTCACTTTCGTGAACACATTTTGTCGAAATTCCTGCAGATTTTATTGAATTATTAGCATTTCAATCAAAATATTTTTTTGGAATCTCGGATATGTACCATGTAGCTCGATATGAGACTAAAATCTCAAGGAATTTCGTCAATAATTTGTCTACGAAAGTGGCGCGGATGAAACGTTCAAATAATGACTCTACAACAACATGCAATAAATTACGCGTAAAATTATATCTAGCTTAAATAAAAAGATTTCTGGCTCTAATTCCGTGATATAGACAACGGTGTTGAACGGCCCGGCATTCTAATTATTTTTCATAACAGCTAGGTTCTGCTGAAATGTGGCCTGCCGGGTAAGGGTGAATGAACCCAACACGAAGGTTTTCACTGCAATGCCGTATATATTCGATCAGTGCCTTCAATTACGTGCTTTTCTATCGATTTTTCATAGCCATTAGTAGTTTCTTCACGCCGATAGTCCGATTTCGGGCATTTCTAGTAGTATTTTTGAGAGGAATGTTTAAGGTGTTTACATCATGCTATTATTAGTACCTACTACTAATAAATAAGTGCATATTTTCTTGACTTTTTTTTATTTTGCGCTGATAAATTGTGCTAAACTATAAAATGCAATATAATTTCGACCAAATTTTATATTGTTAATGTCGATTCTTAACCCTCTTTTCATCTGTATGGGGAACCGAGCGACTTGATTCACCTGAATAGAATATGTGTTTTAGTGGCAATAATATAGTTCCCTAGCTACTTGAACCTCCCCTCATTGGCCTTATCATCATCATCATCATCAGCCTGCGGTAGTCTACTGCTGGTCGTAAGCCTCTCCCAAGACGCGCCACTTTGCTCGAACATCAGCTATACTCATCCAGTTGCCCCCAGCCGCCCTGCGCTGGTCGTCGCTCCATCTAGCCGGGAGGCGTCTCACACTGCGTTTACCTATACGCGGTCTCCACTGCAGAACTCTCTTGCTTCAGGGATGGTCAGTTCTGTGACAGATGTGACCAGCCCATTGCCACTTCAGCTTTCGTACTCTAGCAACTATGTCGGTAACTTTGGTTCTCTGACGCATTCATTCTTTACGGATTGTATCCCTCAGAGAACCTCCCCTCTCAAGCCTAGTATTTTTTTTTGTAAGGTATTTAATGCCTTGGTGTGATAAGACTTGAAAACGTACTTTGTGTAGGTGTTTGTTCAGGTAAATCGTTTATTCTTTTACGTTCCAAAGAAACCCCAGACCAATCTGAATCATTTTAATAATTTAAAATTCCAACGTCGTTTTCTCGACACAATGCAAGTGTAGGTACATATACCAGCCAAGGTACCCGATAGCCCTACCAAAGCAAACACGTCTTTGACACCATGAAATAAAGTCCTTTCTTACTTACCAACTTCATGTGGTTATTATATAGGGTTTATATCCGGCGACCACTGTAACATGACAACCGTGCCATGCGATAATATTCTTTTACTCGAGGATATATAAGGTCGTTATTAATTATCATATCCTAGTGATCCTTCTATAGAATAACTAGTTGTAAATTCGTAAAGCGGAAGGCTGTTGTGGTTTCAAAACATTCAGGAATATGGCATTTCGTTACCTTTTACAAGAGACCGACAACAAATCCACCCTTAAGCATCACCTTTAATACCTTAGGTACTTGGGTAATACAGATTTTATAGTTTAAGTGTTCGTATCTTTCCCGTGAACATTATAAAGTTCAGGGCTTTAAATGCTTAATTTTCTTGCTGGGCCCTTATGTACGTAAGACTCTTCTACTACTACTAGACCTTTACCACAGAATAAAAAAAATAATCAACTTTTAATGAACCTATTTTGAAAAGAAATGCTCGAGTGGCTGTGAAAAATACCTAAAACGCTATATGTGTGCCTATAATATGTAAAGAGTTTCCTCGATTTCTCCAAGATTCCGTCATCAGATTCTGATTTAGTTGCAATGGAACCACGTCAGAGGTATACCCTTTCAAACATTGTCCTAATCGGTCCGGCCGTCTTCGAGTAATCGCATAACAAACACACAAAAAAACATGCAGATGAATTGAGAACTGTCCTTTTTTAACGTCGGTTAAAAACAGTGACTGTACTTCATATTGTCCATAGGAACGACGTTTATATAACGTTACTGGCCAAACTCGATTTCAGGCCAAACTACTTATAGTTTGTCCTAGGCCAAACTGGTCAGAATAAGGTCCTGCATGTCAGAATAAATCTTTTAGAGAGCTCCATCTGACTCTACCGAGAAGGAAGGTGGCCTTCCTTGATTTCCCTGTATGTTTTCGTGTAGCTTATCCTGGGTATTCTCTTTCTACATACACAAACACACAACACGCATGCACCATGCACGCATACATGCACGCACGCACTCACGTCCCACTGCTGGGCAGAGAGCCCTACTCTCATAGATGAGAGTGAACGCTTGCTTTCAGTCTTTCCTTCAATGATGTTAGTCACAAACATCATGTCAAGGTGACCAAACATTTTTCCTTTTCCATTTTCTATCGTTTGTATATGTAGAAGCTAATAGAGTAGTATTCCAAAACCCATTAATTAATAACAAAGCAATCGCGTATGAAATCAATAGTGTGGTCTATTTCGAGGCGCGGCGTAATAAAGGAAAAGTGTCAACTGTTATGTAAACCGAGTTGCTAGGATTCCAATTCCGATACGAGTGAGAAGTAAATATAGAACTTACCATTCAAGGGTTATTTATTCTTCAGAAATATGCCTGCGACTTATTCCTCTGTCTCCATACATTTAGTATGAAAAAGGGCCAGAGGAATAAGATGACCGCACACATATTTCTGAAGAATAACCCTCAAATGCTCTGTAAATAGCTAACTTGAGACGCAACTTCTTACTCGTACCAACTTTTAAGTTAGTATTTGGTCTTCGGGTAAGATCTTGCAAGTCCCTTTCAATATTTCTCCCAGTACTGAGAGTAATTTTGGCAATATCCTATGTCGTTATTCCGAACAGTAGATTCCGCCGAAGTACATTCGGAATAGGTAATGGACTTTTCGGAATTATATATGAGTCATTTTCAAAAAAATTGTACACAATTAAGGGATTTAATTAAAACAAAACTTAATGTAGGTATTCTTCTGTGTTACGAAAGTTTGTATGCCTAACTTTCGAAACACAGAGGAAGCAATCGTGATTTTGTTTTTATTAGGCCCTTAACTATGTACAATTTTTTTGAAAATGACTCATATTGCAATTGGGAGTACACAATGTGTGTACACCCGGTAGTATAAAGTAGGTATGTCCCAGATTTTAGTTTTTTGTATGTAGATACCTAAATATAACATCTGGGAGTTTTACATCTGGGAGTGTGTACATAGTTCTACGTCTTTCCCTGGACGTGAAGTGGGACACAAAAAGACTTGCGACCTGGGGTGATCTTATCACATTTAAACTTAAAGAGACAATATTACATGCGTCCAATATGTGTTTTACTACAGTCCATTCACTTTCATCTCTGAAGTGCCAAGCAGAAGGATGTACCGTAAACTGGGGTTTTAATGATCCAATACACTCACATGGTGTACATGTCGCGCCCCCAGTCCGACCCTCTCGGGGTGGTCTGGCTAGCGACCTGGTTCGACCCCAGGGAACGTCACGGTCGACCACCCGGTCCGACAATCGCTATGTCCATAAGGGTTGCGAGTTTGTCAGTTTAATAAAAAAAAAAACATGTCGCGCCAATTTTGGCTTTAGTCATGTGAATCATGAGCAATGATTGAATATAATGCATCATATAACTATAGTTTAAAAAGTAGTGTCTACATGAGAATGAATAAAAGTTTGAAGCAATAGTTGTGCGCACTGGACCATAGAAACCTGAGTTTACGGTATATAGGCTGATGATGATGATGTGTGTTTTATCGGCTCTGAGTTAGTTTCATCAGCTGTTTGCCTGATATTCAACAAATAACCCCAATATTGATTTCGAGTACCTACAGCTCAAACAGCCCACACATATAATCAGATTTTAGAGTTTCTTGTATGAGAATTTTATTTTCTTTATGTAAGTACCTAAATGAATTAAATTTCTTATTTTGTCTACCTTTCTTGATGTGTGTTTCTTTATCATTTGCTCAAAGGTTAGCTGGAAGAGATCCCTTACAGAGATAAGTTTGCCTTTGTTTGTACATAACCATTGATCTTTGTATTACTTCTGTTTGATTTTACCGCCCGTATACTCGTATATGGGTAATTCTTCGAAGATATGATTCCTCTGGCCTCAAATACTCAGAAGTATTGTCGCACTAGAATCGCATTTTTGGTTTCTTTGTAGAATTTGGTAGATTCTACATGGTGATGTGTGGTGGTGACGGAAGATGTTTTGATGTAAGTTACTAAATAACGCAGTAACATTTAAATGAATTATGATGGTGGCATACAACAACCGCGATGGCAGACCGTCCTGAATTGAAATAAAGGGCACAAGTCGGTAGGGAATTCCAATGGAATAATAACGGGTATAACGCAGGCGTACGCACGTGTAAATACTAGGTATGTAACGAATATCGGTTTTTGAACATTCGCGAATACGAATGCGAATACGAATAATCGACGTTGATATTCGCGAATGCGAATGCGAATACGAATATTGGTTATACAATTTTATAATACTAGAAATAAATAAAATTAATAACTATGAAAATTCAATACTTAGTTTTCGATTACGATTATGGTAAGTTTAATTCAGTTTTGCAATAAAATGAGTACCTAATGAAGTTTTTAGAAAAAATCGTTAGCTAAAGATAATGATTATTCATGCGGTAGAAAAATTGGAAGCGGTGGTTAAAAATAAATATCTTATTTTCTTTTTAGGTACTTCGGTACTTATCTAACAACGTTTTTAATTAGGTACTCATTGATATTTTCGAAATCCGACTCGATCTTGGCCGTATTTTTTTCTTTTCCACTAATTTTAGGATCTAAAATGCACCAAAAATATTCGCAATATATTCGCAACGATTTTTGCGAATACGAATGCGAATGCGAATATTGAAAATCTTGCGAATATTCGCGAATACGAATGCGAATACGAATATTCGTTACATCACTAGTAAATACTATTAATTATCCTGTATAAATCGACCTCAAAATCTTTCTTGAAAACAACCTTAAATCCTTCAAAATAAATTCGAACAAAGCACTCCCCAGGGATAAACTAAAGGGTTACTACAAGGATTGTACGGAACTGAAGTGCCGACCGTGCTCGCGCCTGGCCCTTTTTAATTTTCCTTTCCAAACGGTTTATGGCTGCAGCTGTCGCAAATTACGTAAGTTCTTTGCTGTCAGTGCAACTTATATCTTACTGATATTTTTTTCTCGAGCCAACAATATCATGACTATATTGGTTAAGCTTATGAACAAAGACTTTTTACGTAACTGAGCAGTTTGCGTTTGGATTGCATCATACAAAAACGTACCTACGTATCTGACTGTGCCAGACAGTCTGCCAACAGGGAGAGATGGCGGGCGATCGTGCGAGTGCTGTGTCCGCCTCTACCACCGACGTGGACGCCTCAATGTGACCACGACCGCTCTGCCATAAGCGAAATGACAGCGAAGAATATACAAGAAGAGTTATTTTCTATTTACATATTATATTTCAACTGTACTATAAATCATTTATAATGTCATTCATTTAATGATAGGGTATCCAGATACATTTTTATTGGGAAATAGTAAATTTCCCTAAAATGTTTTACCACAGCGTGACGAAATCGCTGAAAGCGCAACACGACTAGGTTAAGAGGTGTGAATTGAGAACCTCCTCTTTTTTTGAAGTGGGTTTAAAATATGAAGTTTCGCTTAAAAACTATATAGCTCAAGTAAACTTCCAGAAGTTCCAGAACACTCAGGTTTTACTAGGTTCGAGCTGTAAGCGTGCACCGTCGTTTGCCTGAAGGCAATTAGGTACTATGACGTGCCGTGTGTTTGAAAGCCACTAATTATAAATACTTTGACCCATTTCTGCCTGCATTAGCAGGCCTGAATGCAGGTATTTAATCGCAGTTTTCTCACGAATGTACAAATAGGGCAGCTAATGCAGCTAACCGCGCAAGTGATTAAGTATTTTGGTGCTCTAGGCGGGAAAGGGCGCCTTTATACTCGTATTTGGGTTAACGTTTCCTATGTGATAATAATGTGAGCTTGGCAGAAAATAACTCGGATATTTATTTTAATTTTGGAGTATGCGTTAAATAAAATTTGTTCGAGACAAATACAGCCAAAGTCGATTAAAATTCGTCAAATAGCCCCTGCCCTGCCTGGTGTTGCCCTGCAACATTTATTTATTATTATACAATTTTAAGTAGTCCAATTACTTTCTATTTATTCTACTAAATAATTAGTTTTAAATCATGAAACTCATTCTTATTTCGAGTTTATTCTTAGTTCAGCTTCAGGTTTATTAATTTATATAAATATGATCTAACATTTGCTACAGGTAACGTTTTTTTTATAATCTGATATTGTTACTTTTATTTTATTCATTAATAATGATTTAATATGTATTATAGGTACAATTTAATTGAGTTGGGGATTTTTTATTCCTCTTTTGCTTCACTATTCCCGGAATTTAAACATCTTTAAGCTTTTATTATAGTATTGTATGCAACAGTTATATAAGTAGTTTCAAAAATACGAAATTAAATCGCTCGCAAACAAGGCAAATATGTATGACATATGACTGACAGTATGTGTCTATGGTAAACTTTTTTTAATTTGACAATTTGACGTACTTATACTCGCTAGTGACACGCAAGTGACGGTATTAAAAATACTTTTTTTATGTTGGTATCAATGAATTTATTTAGTTCGGAAAGTTTTGTTTTTCTTAAAAACCGTAGGAATTTAATTGTTTGTTAAGTTGGTAGTTGTGCATTTTTATCGTAAAGTTAGAATTGATCGCTTAATCCTTGACCTGAGTTTAACCTAGATTTAGAAGTCTGTCAGTATCGTTTTGCGACTATAACGACACTAGTGCTGTTATGGGGAATAGAGTATAGACTTCTCTGAACCCATATTATGTACTATGTTCTTATATTAGTGTTCGTGACCATGTAAAAGACAGATAAAAGTACAGGAGTAGAAAATAGTACATTACACAACTAGGGTGGTAATACAAAGAAAGGTCGAGATCGCAGAAGTCTGCGGCCCGAGCTGCAAGCGAGGGACGTAAATATGCGATCGAGGGCTTTCTTTGTTACCTCCCGTGTTGTGTACATCATTTTATGTCTACACTTGGGCAGAAAGCGGCGTACGCGCAGCGTGCGGAAAAAGCCACTTTATGGCTGGCCATAAAAGGCAAAGTGTGGCATAAAAGATAAAATAGTAGAGATGAATAGAATATTAGCCTGACATCAAACTAAAAAATATATCAATGTAAATCTATTCAAATAGTGCTTTACGCCGTACAGAACTGTTGTTTTAAATTTAAGTTTTTTATTTATCTTAGCTGTCATTACTCGTGTTTTCCCCCAGTCAAATAAATATAGCTCTTACGCCCATAAGCTTTAACCACTTATTGCTTTGTGCATTTATAAACTCAAACGAATATATCGATGAGCAGACGAGTGAACTGCGTGTAAGAAATGTGAGGGAAAATATAGCCAATAAAACTTGTAAGACCTTAGAATTGTAAAAACAAGAAAGACTGTCTGTCGCCATACAGTGTCGGAGCACATGCCACCCGCTGTATCGACCCGGCTGGGCGACGCGCGCACTCCGGCCAGCCAGTGTGCCGCCAAAAATGGAATTTAAAAAGCAATTTCAAAAATCGAACATCTAATCGCTTATATTTCTAATTAAAATTGGACCTTATTTTAGAATAAAAAAAATAATTTAGAACGTTTTATTTAAATTTTATTACAAAATAAAATGAAGTATTATTTTGAATTCCGAATGATTTTAAAATTTACGTTCGATTTAAGTAATTGATTTTCTTTTTAATTTTGATAGGGTTTTTCAGTGGTCAGTGTGTACAGTATGTAGCTTTTGAAGTGCCGATACTACCATTACTATACGGCCTGCGCCAGTAGTGACAGAGTCACGGGCCCGCGTCGACGTCTGTCTAAAAAGACGTTTCAAAAAAGAACATTCTGTACGTTTTCAAGAAAGGATGATATAGTGCAAATACAACCGTGTGTTATCAAGCTATTGGTTTTAAAAAGGTGTTTTTTCAGTGTTCCAAAGCGTTTGGGAGAAGCTTTGATGAGGCTGGTTCGCTTTAGCGTCTATTTTTGGTCTGCACCATACATTGGTACACGTAAAGACCTATTCGCGTACCATTAGGTTATTAGATAGCCAATAATCGACCAGTATTACTAAACAACTGTCACGTTTGCCAGCAGTCAAATTAATAAGTCACTGCTGCATTATGCTATAGTCTTATTATACACAAATATGTCTAATAAACACTTATACAACGAATAAAACCCTGCGATTAAACGAAAGATACTAAAAAGCTAAAATAAAAATGCTTAAAAATGTTTCGTGTTAAATAAAGTAAAAAAAATGTTTTGATGATTATCGCTATTAAGGATTTAAAAGCTTCAGGTAGCATGTTAATGTTACAGTTTTTATATGAATTTATTGCTTTAGGCCGTATAAAAGAGGTATAACAGTAATCTGTGACGTCAGAGAGTTTTCTTTAGGCAGGTTGAGGTTATGTTATGTAATAACGTTTTAATGTACGGCTGGTGGGAATAGTGTTTTTCACACAAGTATTGAACAAAAGGGTTAACCATACGTATTTGAAACAATCAAAGTTATTAAAACATTTTTTTTCGATGACAGCTCGGTTAGTAATCAGTGAAGGATTTCTTTTGTTATGACTTCATTTAAGACAATATATTTTTAATGACGTGTTTGTATTTGCAGAAATGGTAGTTAAAATAGCTATTAAAGGTTCCGGAACACAGGTCACACACACAGGTCTGGCAAAAGTGCATAAACGAGAAAACGTCACAATACCACTTTCCAAGATCCGAGTTAGATATCGTTCTCTTTCTGTCTTGCATTGACGTTTATTTATTGGAAGAGCTAACAACATGGTTCACCAACCCTTGTCTATGCGTTTCCGAGAGTAGGCAAGAATACAGCACATTTTTATAGGTGTCATTTTAATTTTTTGAAGACACGCAAAGTAGCCCACATCAGAATATGGACACGATTCGAATGACTGATCATGAAACTAGTGTTAGTATAGGTTTTAGCAATATGTAATTTAGGTTTTTTTTTTTGCTCAACGGTGGTACGGAACCCTACGAGTGCAAATCCGACTTACACTTAATCGGTTTTAATAAACCTTTTAAAAGATAATTCGACAACAAAATCGTATAGAACAATGTTATCTCTGTCGAACACAAACAGTGGAACGGAGCGAGGCTGCCTACCGACACGACTTCAGCGTGCCACAGCTTACTGTTACAGACAGTCTACTTTGATGGCAAAAAAAATGTACAATACAACACAAGTACTCTTTATTGCACACTTTTAATATTTTATTTAAAAAATATATTTTCAAAATGCTATCACGTTTATAATATTGTAGGAGAAGACAACATGATTTTCAATTTGAATCAACCCACTGTAACCCTCAAATAAAGCTCACAATATCAATCGTTTTGGTCATATTTTTAACCATTTTGCTATCTAGGTATATTTCAGTAAATATTTGTTGTAATTTTAACGAATCTTGTTAGTCCCATAATTATAAATTTGTAAGCTATGCTTATGAACAATTGAAACTTGAGCTAGATATTTTTTTTAAATGGCGAGTTTTATCAGCGTTGATTCCAACATTCGCACATTGTATAGTCAGAACGGCGGATATATGGGTAATTGGGTATATGTTATAGATTCGATTTTATTTGACTCTAGTTCGGGGAATACCATGAAAATGTAACGCAATTAACATTACATCGCGTAATTATTTATGTAATTATGACGCAAATTTAAGCGTTTATTGTAATTTAGATAAGTGTTACTTTAATCCTTAGATATATTGACACTTAAATTTGATTTATATCTAAAAAACAACACGCGAAGGATTGGTAGCTGACGTTACTCTCTGCCATGGATATACCCGTACAACGAACTAAGAATTACAGTTGCGTAGTTTTTCGCCCTGACTAACGGACTAGCGGCCACAAACGTAATGAAACTTGTCTTTTCAAAAAAGGAATAAACTACAAATTGACATTCCCAAATAATACCCAGTAAAGACGTAGCTGTTCTCCTCTGTGAAACGAACCTCGTATAGGAGCAGCTGGCCCCGTTGTCAGACATTGCTGAGATACGCCGCTAGCTGCGGGCTGTCACCTGAGATGGTTGCTTTATGTACCGTCAGCAGATACATCTGCAAGAAGATCTGAGAAAGTCCTATACAAGTTCTTACTCTCTTGACCGCTCGAGGCCAACCATATGAGCATTTTTTAAGAAAAGTGTACATTTCAGTTACTTAAATACTGCTTGGGTACGCGCAGACAGAGCGCGGTCTGGCGTTCCGAGTTCTGCGTTCAGAGTTCTGCGATTTGACCGCTCGAGAGTTGCAACGCACACAAGAGGCGTTCTATTTTGTCCATGTCTTTGTACGTGCATAATGTCAATGATGTAATGTGCTAGAAAGTTCATCTCCCGAATAAAAGCACTGCTTTTGTAGAGCGTAGAAACTTCTAAAAAATAAGAAAATATTGGATGTACCTAAATTAACACAACACGACAAGAACAAGGCGGATTCAGTAGTATTTTTCGTGAATTACTTAGATTTTTGTAGTGTACTGGACTTAAATCATATAATATTCTCCTTTCTCTAACCAATTCAATCAGTTTTTCTATATTTGCAACTTCAGATCGTGTTGAACGCGGCGTTCTCTGTCTCGGCGGCAAAAAAACTCTAGAACGCGGCGTTCCGCTTCGACCACCGCGGTCTGACCGCCTGCTGTGTGCATTATCGTAAGGGACTCAGTACATTCGAAAGAACGCAGAACTCTGAACGCCGAACTCGGAACGCCAGACCGCGCTGTCTGTGCGTAGTGCGCGTACCTTGGGGTACGCGGGTAGTGTATTTAGATACCGTCTAACTTTCTGTTTCGTCACGAAAATGTACTTATATGACTATAACTTTCAGCTTCGTCACGAAACTTGACTGCCAAAAATTGTATACATTTTTGAAAAACATCCGCATTCCCAGAATACGAGATTCTCGACTTATTTAGATTCACCATATTCCAGATTTACAAAATAATATAAAATCATTTAGTTTCTTGAGTTACTAATAATCATACGTTGTTATCGCGGGTGCAAAAATTTGACAGTACAGAAAGATTATTAAAAACAAGCAATAACAGACGCAAAACATTTTAAACTCGTACGAGTAGGCATAAATGTTCCTCAAAATGAGTTTTGCGTCTGTTATTGCTTGTTTTTCATAATCTGTCTGTACTGTCAAATCGTTTTTGCGCCCGCGATAACGACTTATGCTAATAATTTTATAACCTAGTGATTCTAGTGTAATGTGAATGTGGTCAGATACGAATATGATAAATCAGGAATCTGATAGGTATTTTGGAAAATCTGGTATTCTGAGAATACGGTATTTTGGGCTCGAAGGCTCCGGCAATAGTCTTGTATGGATTTATTTAGATCTTCCTCGGAATCGATATGTACCTATTATGTGTAGATAATGTAGGTACAGTAAGTAAATAGATTTCTGATTATGTAAACTGACTTGTTGTGTTTGTATGTTACGAGACATTTTGATGGTTATTACTTTAGTTGGAAAAGTATATTTTAAGTATATATGTATAAAACCAGCCAAATGCGAGTTGGATTCACAAACGGAGAGTTCCGCACCATTGTCGAGCAGAAAAACGCCAAAAAAGATACGATTCTTGTATGCGAGCTTTCACTTTAATTTTATCATTTCTTCTTATGGCGGCAATAGAATTACGATTCAAAAGGGCTGTATACCCTGTGACACGCGGACAGACGGACAGACAGACGAACGACGGAGGCTTAATAATGGGGTTCTGTTGGCACGCAACAAGGTTATTCGAGTCGCTCAGTTATCCATACAAATATAAAAATGGGTATTATTTGCATCCACGGCAGCGTGAATATTCGGCATTTAACGGCGTTTTTTTTCGTCATTATCATCTCGTCAAACATTGTTGAAATAGGTTATTTATTTAAACTTTATTGTACAAAAGAAAACTTATCGTACAAAAGGCGAATGTAATGCCACAAGGCATTCTCTCCCAGTTTACCTTAGGGCAAAGCAGATAACTTGTAGTCTGTAATGGTCAAGGTATTTTTTTTATTAATTATGGCGGCTTACCCTTCTATTATGGCAATAATCGCGAAATAATACTGCCGTCTTATGACTAAAACTAGACTAACCTCTATGGAGTTGTATAGGGGTTAGTCCAGTTTTAGTTATCGGACGGCAGAATAATGACGTTGAACTACGGTCAAAACGCACGAATATTCATCCGGCATCAATTATGTTAAAAACATGATTTATTTCATAGCTCGAATCATTTTGTCTGCGCGAATGACATGAGAAGTCCCAAAAAAAAAACAGAATTAACGTGCAAATGGACATTTAAGGTCAGCGCCATCTATCAGCAGCATTGGAACTAAAAGTCTTTTGCTATAATTACCTATGTATTTTTTGATATTATTCTCGTGACATTTCGCGCAAATAAAATGTGACAAGCTATAAAATACAACACATTTCAAACATAATTGATGCCGTAGAAGCACACAATCCTCCCTCCCCTCTCTTGATAAATCTTCGACCCTTGACCCTCTTTTGATTTGTATAAAAAATCGACCGACTCGAATCACCTTAAGCGAGTTCGCCGCGAGCGACATTTGTATGGAAACTCGCCCGCGGCTCGCCCGCAGCTCGCTCGCAAATCACTAGTGTCATAAAGCTCTAAAAGGGTAGTTCTCTGCGATTTTTTACCGCTTTTCTGCCTTCATTACCATCGCCACTATTATTGGCCGTTTTATAAAAGCGATCAGGATCATTATGATAAAAATAGCAGAAGCACGAGACTTCTACAAGATAACCGGAAACGACTCCATAGTTTATAGAAAGCTCATCCATAATGTGGCGATGCTAATGATGCTATTGGTGCAACTGTTTAGTCGCAGAGAACTAGCCAAAGCTCTCCTCCAATAGGTACTTTGTTCAACTTTTAAAGGCTCTTTAAGTTTCACACATAACTGTCATTCTTAAACCATATACTTAGTATTTCGTCAAACGAAAACGTCAAGATAGGAGTGGCAATGGCAAGATAAGTAACTTTGCAATAAAAGTTGCTTAGGTTGATCTCAGCACTCAGTGGCACTGAGTTGAACTGTTGAATTTCTTAAACACATACTCGAAATCAGTTAAAAGGGCCGGCACTGTAAGAATGGAAAGAAGTGTATGAGTGAAGATTTTGGAAAAAAAACCGGACAAGTGCGAATCGGACTCGCCCACCGAGGGTTCCGTACAAATTTGTAGGTACATAATAAAATGAAAGTACAAGTTATAAAGTATAAATATACGTTTTTTGCGGCATACATAAACGGTCATATCTTTTTTTTTACGTTAACTGGGAATCTGATTTTTGCACAGCTTCACGGGACTGTAGACTTGAGTACATGGTTTTATTTTCAACTCGATACCTCTACGCTACGCGTTCCCGAGATAAAGGGTCTTGACAGACAGACGGACAACAAAGTGATCATATCGTCGCTGGAAAGCAATAATGCTGTAACCCTCAAAAAGTAAACTTTTCACTAGAGCCAAAAAACGTTTGCATTTTTTTAGAAAAATTCATAGCTCTCAAACAAAAAGAGATTATTAAACCCCCTTTGGTAGACTCGTTGTAAAAAAATCGAAGTTTATAATTTTGGTGGTAAAATTAGTATAAACTTGTTTTTAATATGACTTTTGTCGTTTACAGCATTTCGATATTTCTAATCATGGCACGCAATAATGCTGTAACCTACATTTTTTTTGTATGGGAACATTATTTTTACCAAATCTCACAGTCGTTTTAAAATGCTGTAAGTCTAAAAAGTGGTTCGTAATACAATTTTTGGGAGATGAAAACTTAAATTGACAAGATTTTTGTACTGCAATATTGCTGTAACTGAATTAATGAAAGGAAACAGGTATGAATGAAGCAGTATAAGTGCGAATGGTAGTTTATGTCGATCCATTTTAAAATGTCAGTGGTAAATAATTGTTGATCTGTTGTAATAATATTTTCTGAACTACTTAATTAATATGCCACACATACATATCTTTATGCTTAAAATGTTATGTTTTGGCTATTAAATAGTTATCATTAAGTATTGTTATATTTATGTTGTTGGACTGTATGTATGTAGATGCAGCAGCACTATGTAATCGCCTAAACTAATTTTTATCATTTGGTTTGGACGATGAGTGAGAACGGAAGTATGGTATTTATCAGGCTATAAGTACACAGTATTAAAAAAAAAACTAATTTTTTTTACATAATAAAGAAATCGAAAGACGTATCAGAAACGCCTGGAGGAGCTTGTGGTTGATGAAAACACTAATAGTGGGAAACCCCTTATATCCCTGAAATGTAAGCTCATGGAGATTTGGTGTATTCTACCCATTCTGACTTATGGCGCCCAGTTAAGGTCTAGGAGGACTTCAGAGGTAGAGGAAAGTATTAGAAGAGAGGCTCATGCACAGCAGTGAGACACTAAATCTAGTTAAAAAAATCGTTGTTTTAAGGTTGACATGTCATTTTATAAAAAAAAATGTTATTTATCTAATCGATAAATATATTCAATTCAATTCAAAAAATAGTATAGATTGTTTTACAGAACAATTATGATAGACGTATACAGGGTGACTTCTTTTTCGTGATACAGGATAATTAAACCTGAATCTATCCATGATTTTGAATAACTTTTACTATGGGGTCAACTTTGTAAATGCAAAAAAAAATTAACTGTTTCATAGAAAAGGTCATCAATAGGTAGACCAAAATGTATGAGAGAGTTGTATTTTTTTTGCAATTTACAAAGTTAACCTCATAGTAAAAGTTGTTCAAAATCATGGATAGATTGAGGTTTAATTATCCTGTATCACGAAAAAGAAGTCACCCGGTAGTTTACATGCATTAAAGTTTGAACGGAAAAATAATTAACGTGTTTTTCTTTAAAAGTAGGTTATGTTTATATTACCTCTATAATCTAAAGGGAGCTTTGCAAACATTTATATTTAATTTGAATCATGATTAAATCTTTTAAAAAACGAAAACTAGCAAACTACAAAAAAATACTATATACATTCAAACTTACTATATATTTTAAAATGTATTTACTGTCATTATTCATTTATTACTGTATCTTTAAAATGCTGTACAGCATAGTTTATTCACAACATCTCCCGACAAAAAGCTGTAAATGACAAAAATTGGTCAAAAGTTGAAATTTACGGAAAGCAAAAATGCTGTGCGTGATGACGGAGAACTAATTGTGGAAACCATTTTGCTGTAAACCACAACGCAGTTGAAAACACGGGATTTTATGCGGGTTACAGCGATTCTTCATTCCGTGATTACAAATTTAGGTGAAAAAATATATGCTGTATACATTTTATTTATCATCAAAGACAAATAATAACTATACCAGCCGACGCAGAAAAAAAAACTGTATAACAATATGCAAAAAAAGCATTTTCGATGGTGGTGCGGGTTATAAGGGTTCCGTTTTTCCTTTTTAAGTACGGAATCCTAAAAATTAATCAAATGTCCTATGTGAATTTAAAATAGACTAGGTATCGTTAAAAACAAGACAAACATCAATACGCAAAGAAATTAACAACACATTTTACATGTGTGAAAATTACAAAACAGAATTATATTTTTAATTTTACATTTAGCTATTTAGTTTGTTTGTTTATTGTTATTAAGATAAACAAGATCAGTTTTGATGATAATGTGTACGGTAGTCATCCGTTTGCACTGTTAAAATTCCATATACAAATATACTGAAAATGAATCTTTAACGTTGAGAATAAACAGTAATATAAATTAATATAAATTCACTCTCATTTATGACAGTAGGCCTGTACCCAGCAATGGTACATATATAAGCTGATGATAATATTTGGTCATTTGCGAGGTCAGGAATGTTAAATTCCAAACAGACGATTATGAGGAATTTACGTAAAAATCACCCGTTTTATGTTTGCGGGTAGGTACCCTTTTTTGAGTAAATTAAAAAAAAAATTAAGCCTCAGCGAATACAAATATATTACGAAGTTCAAACAAATCTGATTAAATAAAAAATACAAAAAGATTATCAAAAAATATGTCCAGCCGGCTGGACATTTCCAAATTAAGGGTGTTAAGGGATAGATTAATCCCTTCAGTTAGCATGGAAATCTTAAAATGGAATTTGCATCAGCATTGGCGCATTCGAATAATGTAAGGCCGTGTAAACGTATTTAATAAATAAATCAGGCACACCACTAGTAGTGCATAAGTGAAAACACTTCTATTTCTTGCCTGAAGTCAGCCTAAATCCGGTCTGAATCGATACGGGATCACAGACAGTCTGGCGCCGGGTTGGCAAGTTTACATAACTTTCGCGGCTATCGTGTGGATGACGTTGCCAGAAATGGTCTGACGTTGCATCATGTCCGGAGGTCACAGCGGAATACCATGCGAAATTAAAGTTTAAATCTTTAAAACATTCCTTTTGTTAAGGATTCCCGATTGTTAACTTTACTAGATCGTTTAAAAAAGGTATACGTTTGTACTTTATTACATAATTGAATTAATCCGACGATAAATAATGGGATGACGATCTCCCATCTTAATAGGTAACAAGCCAGCGTTCACATTAACACATATCGATACCTTTATACTCAAAGGGCGTAAACACCGTAGGTTCTAATGGCGTTTACGCCCTTTGAGTCTAAAGGTATCGATATAATGGGTCATCCCACTGAAAGAGGTAATGAGAGTCACGATTTTATTGCGTGTAGAATGATCATAATGCAAATTAAAGTGTTAATTTATCTCTAAAGAAGTGTAACTTATCATCCCTAGATATATTGACACTCAAATTAGTATCTTTTATAAAAAAACACGCAGTAAAATAGTGACTCGCGTTAATTTTACGAGGAATTACCCTAATAATAAGATTTTAGTTTATGTTAAAATGTTACTGTTTCTATTTTATATAGCACACGGAACATACAAAGGTTAAAACATCGAGTTTTATATATAAAAAAAAAAACAAGTTTCATGCATGTCATAAAAACCTGAAAAGTTTTTACGTTTTCCTTATTTGAACAAGAAAGTAACATTTTAGTAATTTTCTTGTGAAATTAAATAACTTAAAACATAAAAATATCTATAATAACATTTTGTAGTACTTAAAACTTGTCTAGTATTTTTCACGCCATCAAAGCCGTCTTAGCGTGCTTAACTTGAAAGAACCAAAGAGCGTGTCGTAGTACTTAGGTAATAGGTAAAAAAATAAACTAAAGTATTATATATTTTATGATAAACATTTTTGCAAAATATTGTCCTGACTCGGTAACAATTGATTAGAAAGGTCCCGTTTTAGGTTCTTTATAGGCTAAATAATCCTACAAACAAATCACATTCGTATAATCAGAAACATAACAAAATACAAAAATATTAAAGGAAAAAGTATGACTTTTCTAAATTGATCAATACAAAACAAAATTGGAAAATGATAATATTATAATAATGTGAAATGAACTATAAAGAAGATAATCCTCTTAAAGATTACCTCGCCCTACGATTTTCTAAACAAGCTTAAGTCATACAATGTCTGAAGTTACTTCTATCATTTCAGACCAAATACAGTGCCTAATTCGAAATGACGTATTTCAATAGTACTGATTGAGAAACTTCTGTCATTTCTATTCTGGAAATTCAGCAAATCCAATTACAGTTCGTCGCGAGTGCAGTACCACTTGTAAACATCGGGTAGTAAATCGGATTGCGAATGTAGGTATTTACTCACAAGGAAAAGACGTAGGAATATTTTCTTTTTAAGTTGGTATTTACGATTATGATCGCCTTAAATGTGTGCTCGGTGCACGTTTTTCTTATATACATACCTGAAACCTAGACCGTAAGCAATCTATTAAATTTCAAAAATCGCGTGTTATTTCTCAGTTATAAGTGAATCTAGTGCAAAATTTCGTGTATCTATGTTCATATTATATAGTATATACATGTACCTAGTTTGCCAAAAATATTTAAATACACCTCGAGAGTAGCAGCCGCTTCAAATTAAATAAAAAATAATACCCAATTTTAATACAAAATCTTGCAGAATACACAAGAAATTCTTGTAAAAGTATCGCTATCCAGGTTAAACATTAGCTCAGATAATTATTTCCAAGAAATTCCCGAGTAAAGTTCGAAGAAATAATGTTCCTGCGGGATTCTCGTTAGTTCTCATGATTTATGGCTGCGCTGAGAAACACGATAACAGAGATAAAATTAGGAACAATTTTGGTGAAATATCCCATTTATTCTGTTACGATGGTTAAATCGCAGGACTTAATTCTCGCAGTACAACTTTTGTTTAAAAAAAGATACATACTAATGTAAAATTTAACGAAATCCAATCGCAATACATACTTTTCATTAATTCTGTTGCGTCTTATAGATTTTTGGTAAGGTGATTGGAGATAGTCGGTTTTCCATACATAAAGAAAAATACTTTTCAAACTTAACTGATGCCGTAGAAGCAAATTATTACCCTCATTTGGTTTGTACAGAAAACCGACCCACTCGAATCACCTTAACCCTTAATATCGCAAAATTAAAAAAGAATACCATAATTCAAGCCTCAGTGAATTGAAATAGTTTAAAAAAATTGTAATTAAATAAAAAATACAAAAAGACTATCAAAAAAATATATCCATCCGGCTTGAATTTTCTAAATTAAAGGTTAACGTACAGGTCGATTCACAAGAGCTGGCCCGAATGGATTGAACGAGTGAATGATAATTTTTATGTGTGCATCACAAAATAATTAAAAACAGGTTGATTCAATAAGCGATAATCGTGGTTTTAGACTATCTCGTCTCATAACTTCCTAACCCAGTCTGTATTGTGTATTTTATGAACAACAAATTCACGGCTGCCGCCGTGAAGCGCAGAAATTGCATCGAAACATCTAAAGGCCGAGGATAAGCTAAGTGATTCTGCCCCCATCGATTTTTGTCTTGTAATTTTTATAGATGGTATGACTTTATAATCGGAATAAATGGGCAAAATTCTGCCCCCTAAACTTAACATTTTTTTTTTATAAAAAACGAAAAGTTAGCTTTCGTCCATTTTTTTTCTAGACGCCCGATTTTAGCGTGCGTCACAAACATTGTATATATACTTAAGATGACTATTTCACATAAATTACATTTTCATGTTATCATACAACAAAATAAAATGCTAAATGCACTTTTGTTAATTTTTTTTTAATTTACTACTAGGTTAGAGACCGCTCCAGTTTTTTCACCAGTGGCAGTGATACACCCACTAACGAGCTATAATTTTTTTTCCAAAATTGTCACTAAGGGAGAACATACATACATTTCCTAAAAGCTATAATACAAAACGGAATGAATGAAACCTTTTTAGAGAAACGTGCATAGTGCATACTAAATACTGGTCACTTACAAGTTAATATGCAGTATGCACGTTCCTTAAGTATATATGTCGCCGCCAACTGGTTTAGTTAGCCATTTGGTTAACTGCCTAGCCTTTTCAACACACTGCTTATTTTAGGTTAGGTTTGTTAGTCAGCTTGTGTCCCTCAGAGCAGAAATCGTCGACCTGCTGGCGCGTCATAGTGAAAATGCTAGGCAGTTAACCAAATGGCTAACTAAACCAGTTGGCTGCGACATATATACAATGTTTGTGACGCACGCTAAAATCAATCGGCTAGAAAAAAAGTATAGAAGAAAGTTAACTTTTCGTTTGGCTGGAATTTTGCCAATTTATTCCGGTTATAAAGCCATACTTACCATCTATAAAAATTACAAGACAAAAATCGATGGGAGCAGAATTACTTAGCTTATTCTGGCACGGTCTTTCGTATGAGTTTCGCATATTTTCGCCATGATTTCGTAGATTGCGGCGTCAGTGTAAAAACAGGGTATAAATGAAATAAAAACTTTATAATAGTAAAATATTTGTAGCGAACCGTCGAATTTACCTTTCTGCCAAATCTTATACCGGCTTAGTCTTAAAAATGTGCAGATTACTTAAATGTATCTTTTATTTTATTCTCGAATAATGAACAAGTGTTTTACTTGTTTACAAAATATTTGAATCCTCCCGTGTGAGAACGTCACTCAACAATGACAAGTGACATTAATTTCGTTCAATCAATTCGTGCCAGCTTTTGTTAATCGACCATCATCAGAAGATCATCAGGAGATTTGGTGAACTCAATTTTAGTAGTTAGTCTGGTGGTAGAATGTCAAGTGTACTACATTGAAAAACGAGCAATTCCAATTTCCATTGAATGTAGACCAAACAATATAAAATACACTAAGGGAGGTTTTATGTGGACAAACGGTAAACGATACTCATTCACTCATTATCTTTTTTTTACTAACAGACCAAACCTCATCGAAGTACTTCTTCCCAGACATATAAAATGTAATAAAAATAATCCCATCAAAAAGACGGTGTGACATCACACAGGCCATGAAAAGGTTAAAATGACACAGCCCAGCTGAAGCTAGCGCTATGGTCGCTCCTAGCGCCCCCACGCCACCATGGCCGACGAAGAGAAACTGCCGATACCCCCCACATTTCTCGAGAAACTACTATTCTACACAACAGCAACCTTCGTACTTTTGGCTACCTTCAGTCTATTCGCCTTCCTCTTTCTCGTACCATTTGTCATAGAGCCCGCCTTCACAACTATATTTATGCAGTTCGATCCAGTTGGAGCGTTATGTGTGACCGCCCAGGTCAAACACTTAGTGGGAGCCAGCAACTGCAGCTGGGCTTCTTGTAGGGAAGGTTGCACAAAAGACCTGTACGAATGCATCCAGATTAGAGTCAACTACAAACTCGGTGCGTCGCCTAACGTCTCAGCGACAGAATTTGACAACCTGATCAGAGCCGAAAGAGCCATAAGAGAATACGAATACGAGAACTACGAAGCTCCAGGCGATAAAAACTATCCAGAAATGGCGGAAGAGACAGAGTTAGCCGATGCGATACCAACCGGTCTTCAAGGGAACGATTCGGAATGGTACTTCACCGGTGCCCGGCTGTTCCCCAACGTTAAGGGCTGTGGATACCCTCCAATATTAAATTGTACTGTATTCCTCTCCAAGTATAGACCTTTAGGTAACAATTACACATGCTACTACAGCCGGGTGGACCCTGGCCTGGTCATAACAGACCTCGATATGTGGCAGAATACTTTGAACTTAGTTTATGCCATGGCAATCCCGATACCGTCTTTCATTATTTCTGTGATCTATTTGACGTTTGCTTACTTCAAGATTTATAACACTGAAGAGGAATCTGAGCAGGCTCCTCTACAGAGCGATGCTGAAGGCATGGCCACGGGTGACGATGAGAAGCCCACGACTCCGGGTAGTGACACGTTCAGGGAAGACCTGGCCTGCTTCGGACATCAACTGAAGATGCAGCTGGCCAACGAGAAGTCAAAGGAAGGCTTCGAGTCCAATAGTCCACCAATTTCCAATTCGGCTTCGCTATCTGGGTGAGTAACTATACCAGATTTACACTGATCCAATTTTAATCCAGCTTAGTGTTGAATCGTTATTAGTTCATTGGAAATGGTTAAATTTAGCTTACAGGATTAGAGGCACATTTTGTTTTAGTCTATTAACTGAATTCAGTCGTAATGATTTTCGTGTAAGTTTCCTGTTTAGTTAATGTAGCCAGAGATCATGCCCTAGCTTAGGTGTGGGTATCCGCTGCTATGAAATACGAGAGCTGGTGTTATGAGACTTAGCTCAGAAAATACTCAAACACAACGAATCACACCAACTATGGAAAAAGACTTAGAGCGATTGTTCATAAAGTTGGAGCCTTTTTGTGTATCTGGCTTAAATGTAACAAAATACCTTAAAATTATTCAATCGTAGTAATACCGCGAATCTTAAAAGAATTATAACACTGGAGCACACTATATAAGGTCCTAATTTATTAGTTGCAGATATTTTTACAGCTGATAGTACTGGGTCTCTGGAGTATATTAAAGCATGAAACATTGTAGCTTTTACGATGTTTTTTTGGAGAAAAAGCAAAATTAATTTGCTACGTAATAACACCCTGTTAATGTGATTACTAAATGAAAACTCATTGAACAGATTCTAGTAGCTCTTTTACGTACCACTTGACTGTAACTGGCCACTTCACGTCGATAAATTAAATACTTGATTGTCAATGTCATGTTATTTTCCGTTTGATTGTGTAGTTCGAAAATAAATTTTATTTTGAAATGCCTTACCGTTACACAAATGAGGATTATCGTAATATGGTATTCCCAATCCCATCCTAATGACATTTGCAGTTTTCCCGCCGAACCGTTACGACATTTACGACAAACAATTGTTGACATGACAGATAGTGTTATTGTGACATGTGATAATGCACATGGTGATTTTTTTAGACGAAATTATAATTAATTTGTTTGTTAGGTAAATGAAATCAAAAAAGTTATATGAAAAGATTTCTTAGTTTCTATTTAAAGTTAATTATTTTAATGTAAAGTATAATGTGTTAAAATATCTGCAACTAATAAATTAGGACCTTATATTCTTTTCAATAATGCGTACAAGTGGATATTTAAGTAATGTATCTACACCCATATCATAAATCCTCTATTATGCTTCCGGGAACCATCATTATTACAACCAGGAATGTAATATCAGTGTGTTATCTGTGCCAGTGTTATTACAATGTACGAAAAGTCATAATAACACTGAAATCGATGCTATTATGAAAATCTAGTTGGTCATGATTAAAAATCTAGACAGCCATTCTTCCCGGTTCCCGTGCCAAACCACACTCGTGTTTTAAGGCCTCTCGTTACCTATGTATCAGTTGCATAAACAACTATTATCGAAGGGACCAAAAAATGGCAACGAGGTAAAAAAAAATTACAATACGAGAGACACGTTACATTATAAATAAAATACGTATAATCTGTATCACGTGGTGCCAAAATATTTAGGATGAGGATTTCATTAGTAGATACTTAAATAGATTTAAAATACGTGTTGACAACTCAAGTAACTCCATTATTACATAATATTATTGTTTCCGTCGAGTCGTAGATACATCTTTGTTAGGAAATGCTTGAAATACATAAAATTAAACGAATGAGTTAAGGTCCTTTACGCAGCCCTAAAATAGAAACTTATTGATGATGACTGCTTTCCATCAGGCAGCTCGTCTGCTCATTTGCCAAAATGTTCGTAAGATTTGAAGCGAAGGAATTGATAAAGTTTCTAGATCTGATTTTATTGCATAAAAAGAATGGAAGGGTACTCGTATCCCCTGACTTGATAGGCTAAGTAATATTCGACACCAAAAGTAAACCCCTTATTACTCGCAGGACCAAGTCATCCTTCGTGAACGCCTAGTGTGATACGACATCACAGCCGAGGTACGTTTGAAAAGGCTTCAGCTTTATTGCTTACGTCTAAAGCTCATTGCATTCCACGCATTCCTCTTACCCACTGACACACAACGTTTTTGCACCGATCCTGTTGCTTGGCGCTTACGATAATGAATGTTTACTTTCACATGCGAAATTTAAAAAAGCTGCAATTCGTTGATATTTCTCTAAAATAACAGTTAAAACGGTAATCGCTGATGCTGGCTCCTGCTAATTAAATTATAAAGATACGATTACATAAATAAAATCAGCGTAATTTGTCATTAAATTACGTCTGCATATAAGATTGCCATTGGGGTCTTATTTTTTAGGTTAATCTTTGCGCTACTTCAAACATTAAAGTTTCAAATCAGACGCCATGATATAACACTGTCAACTAAAAACCAAAATTGAAATTTATGCTGGTACATGTAGGTCTATATCGCTCAACGCTCTGTGACACCAAAGGACTATTTCCACCAAACGGCCCGCATTTTATGGCCTTTAAACGATACTGAATCATATGTGTACTGTTTTTAAGTCTACATTACCAAGCTGCGCACAACAGCTTGACCGCGGGCGTCTTCTGCGACACGTGATCGTAACCGAAAGTATGCTGCGACACGCGATCGGCTCCGTTCGCTACCGATCGGCCCCGTTCGGTTGTCGACGTGTGCGATCGGAACCTTTCGGCTGTCGATGCCGCCGCCGCGAAACTATTTGACTGGGTGCGGATACGTTCCCAAGCAACCGTACGGTGCCGATCGTGTGCGTCGACATTCTGTCGGCCGCGAACGGCTGTTACCGGCCGATCGTATGCGTTGCGTCGACACGCTGCCGGACGCGATCGGTTGTCGCCGCATCCGTTCGTAGGCGTATACAGCAGCTAGAGCTGATTTACCTCCCGTGGGTTATAAAAATCTATAACTCCCACGGGAGGTAAATCTGTATGAAAATCTATAGCTTCCGAGGGAATTATGAATTTACTTTTAAAATATAAAACCCACTCGTACCGTACGTCATTTCAGACTTAGGTTTCGAATCAGCCAAGGCTTATTTCCTATCATCAAAACATGGCTACAAAACCAATTTTACTGTATATAAAACATAAACGGTATATTTTACTATAATTTTAGAGATTTTTGCAATTATTTTAGTAAATTTCACTTTGAAAATCGGTACAATCTGGCAGTATTGCCATAGTCAAAACTGAAAATTAAACGCGCTGTTCTAAGTTTTATCTGTGGAAGACAGACTACATTGAAAAGTTGACAGTTGATGTTGTCTTTTAGCGGGTACGTTTAGTTTTATTTTTTCCTCGCAAATGTGATGAAAACATTGTGTGTATCACGGGCAGTAAGCGGGTTACAAACTCGAGTCATTAAAAGCCTTCAGTGTCGGGCTTCTAATAGACTCTCGTTAGTAATCCCTATCTTATATGAAATAAATAAACATGATGTTCCTGTATTAGTTTTTTAATGCCGGTAAATTACACCACATTTTGTTACCGGTTCGCTACAACCAAATATCATTCCTATTACGTCGCATTGTCAAAACTCAAAACAGACTAGTTTCAAAATGTCTAAAAGTTGAAATGACTTACACCTATTTCCTAAAATACCATACTCTTGATATGATTATAAATCAAATCGTCTTTATCGTAAATTTACTAATTTTCAATTCAACTATGTCCCAAACTGTCTTAAGACGCTGTCAACAGCAAAATGCCCTTGAGGATTCAGGATTTGGCCCATCCCCTAGCCCCGCCTAATTGCTCCCAGCGCTATTCACAAGTGAGCGGCGAGAAGCGTAAATGTTTGCATTCGGCTTGCGATCGCGATCGAAATAAACACGCCTGCCGGTAGATGGCGTTAAACTCCTGTAGGTTTCCCATAGAGCGCAGAATAAAATAGACAGGGCGTCGTTAAAATAATATAGTTGGTTTTTAATTTATTTTCATAATTAAAGCGTGAACAGATATAATGAAATTTGGATATGTAATACGTAAATAAGTAATGAAAACTTTCAAACACATTTAATGAATTTTGGATATGTAATATAAGTAGTTAAGATTTATTAGAAAAAAATACAGTATTTTTGTAAGTAGTAATACGATTATATTGAATTAAAATATACAGCACTTCCTTTATGTTTTTCTTGATGACCTGCAATGTAAGGTCATCGAGAAAAACATAAAGGTAAGGTAAGGTTTACGAATAAATCAATCTATTTTCGATTTGACAGTATAAGGTATTTATACTTAGTATCCGTAACCTGATCTCCCATCAAAAACATTCTGTAAAAAACTAGCCAAGTCTCGATGGAGCTGCTTGTTTATCTCTAAAAAGTAATGAAATCTAGACAAAATCGTGTCAAGTTTAAGGTACCTTACTGCGATTTCTTTATTATTATACTTAATGTTCTGTGACTTGGCCGTTGAACATTCTTTATTCGTTATAGTAGGTACAAGTCAACAAAGAAACTTTGTAATCGCATGTATTTGTATAGGATTACAAACTTATGTGTGATGTTGCAATATTTGGAGGTTTTTTAGGACTTGATAGGCTAAAAACTAACTATGTTTAAAATTTCAGCTCTCTGAGTTTATGGGAAGTACTAGTTCTATTCTGATGATCATGAGTCAGTGAGAGTCTGTCGTAAATGCGAAACTTTGCTTTCGCTTAACTTCGGAACTAAATGACCTACAGACTTGAAATTTTGGATTTTAAGTATGTGATTATAGCTTACTGGATGACGAAAATTTCTGCGTTCTGGTCTTATCTAGAGGTTCTCAAATAGGGGCCTGAAAATGCGGCGAAATGGTTCCAGTAAAGGATGGTACGGCAGTGTTTGCTTCGCGCTCGACTTGGCGGGGCCACTGCCGTGCCCCCAGATATGTACCATGCAACTCCGAGTACCTTTAGTAGCTAATGATAATGTATGTTACGTAGGTAATTAAATTAAATGAGATTGAATATAATATACAATATAATAAATACTTAGTACAAATACCTTATACTGTCAAATCGAAAATTGATTGGTTTATTTGTAAACCTTACTAACTGACGTGCCCGAAAAATTACCCTGGAGTGCGGTGTATGATAATACATACATACATTTATACATACATACTTCTTACATACAAACATACACACATTCATACATACATTCATACATACATACATACATACATACATACATTCATACTTACATACATACACACGTACATACATACATACATACATCCATACATACATACACCCATACATATTTTCATACATACATACAAACATGCATACATACATACATACAAACATACATACATTCATTCTTACATACATACATTCATGCATACATACATACATACATACATACATACAAACATACATACATTCATTCTTACATACATACATTCATGCATACATACATACATACATATATACATACATACATTCATACATACATACATACATGCATACATTCATACATACATACATACTTACTTACATACATACATACATACAAACATACATACATACATCCATACATACATACAAATATACAACCATACATACATACATACATACATTCATACATTACAACCATACATACATACAATACAACATACATCCATACAAGCATACATACATAACATACATACAAACAAACATACATACATTCATACATACATAACATACATACAAACATACATACATGCATCCACCATACAAACATACATACATTCATACATACATAACATACATATAAACATACATACATACATACATGCATCCACCATACAAACATACATACCGGTCAAACACATAACCCTCCTTTGGGCTTCATGTTTTCGCACACAGGCGCTGCCGGGTGTCGGCGCAGCGCTGAACTTGCCTAATGCATTAGGCAAGGAAGAATAATAATTACGTCGAAACAAAATCGCGAACTGAGACATGCCTGCTTCGGCTCGTTTCCTAAAACCACACTCGTGTATTGATGCACCAGTCGCATAATAGTATTTTATGCAACAGTTGTATAACTGGGTTCAAAAAATGCGAATTGCGTGAGTTGCGATACGAGCCGCGAACGCGGCGAGTATCGCAAATAGAGACGCAATGAGCGTTTTTTGACTTAATTATACAGCGTTGCATATAATACTTTTTCTACGACTAGGTTTTAAATTATAAAATACAAAATTAATCATAACAAGGCAAATATGACGTTTGACTGACAGTATGTGTCTATGGTAAACTTTTATTTTTATTTTAAATATACTTAAATTAAAAATACTTTTTTTATGTTGGCATCAATGGAATCGGATATCGGATATAAATGCAATCGGAATACATATATACATACATACATACATACATACATACATACATACATACACACACACACACACACACACACACACACACACACATACATACATACATACATACATACATACATACATACATACATACATACATACGTACATACGTACATACATACATACATAGGTACATACATACATACATACACCTTAGGCCTTCATACACAGGGTTTCGCACACAGGCGCTGCCGGGTGTGGGCGCAGCCCTGAGCTTGCCTAATGCATTAGGCAAGGAAGAATAATAATTACGTCAAAATAAAATCGCGGAGTGAGACATGCCTGCTTCGGCTCGTTTCCTAAAACCACACTCGTGTATTGATGCCTCCCATAATACATAACTATTACCGTCGACTCCAAAACTTTATAGATCTATGCAAACAAAACGTTTCTCGATGGGCGTAGCCAAAACCGCATCTGAAGAAGCGTTGAAATGTGGACCTTATATCCAGTGACATAAGGTCCACATTTCAACGCTATGAAGGTGTAAAACTGAATGAGTATTCATTTGGACAGGCCAGTGGCTATTGCGGTGATCATACATTTAACACACTTAACTAAATATTTACACTTCTTATATTATAACTTTGATTTATATAAGTACGTATACAGTATTTTAGATTTTTAACACAAGGTTAAACAAATTTTTGCGATGTTTTCGATGCGCAAACGAGAAGCATAGGTCCGTCTAGCACGGCGCGTCAGCGCACACTGTCTATTTGTATCGGAGTAAACGAGAGCCTACTGTCACTGTTTCTGGGCAGCCGGGTCTTAGAAGATAATAATAAATAAAAATTGAAATAAAAAAAAGTGTGGACTATTTGTGAAATGTGACTCGTTAGCGGTTTAGGTATGAATATGTTGACTTCATGTTTTTATTTGCAGACCCATACGTTAAAAAAATAAAGACATAGAACCGTTTAATGATGATTTTAAGACCAATCTTTGCAATTTTTTTCTATCGAGCCGATTTCGTGAAATTATGTATCGCGTCCGTCCACGGTCTTCGAAATATGATGAATATTAACATATATTTTTTTTGATGTGCTAGAACAAATGGTTTTTCTTAAAAAACTGCTTAAATAACATCAATTTCAACAAAAGTAGGTCTTGTCAGCCTCTTAAACTCATATTAACTTGATACAAAACTGTCACAAGATTAAAACGTCAAATGCTCAAAATAACTAAAATTCAATACATATGGAAAGATTTCGAAATTACCGTTTCATGTAATTGTGTGATTTTCATGTAAGTCATTAAATTAATTATCAGTTTATTGGCTTCATTCAGTTTCGTCTTGTAAGGTTGTTACTATTCTTGCCATAAATATTATCTAGAACTAATTATTTTCGTTAGGTACTACAGAATCCCTGTCGTGGTAGTAAGAAAAGGTTTTATTTTGTTTCCTGGAAAAAACTGGTCAAATTTTTAATGTACCCAGTCAATATTTTAGGTATTATGAGACAATATCATTTTGATCTTTGGGCCTGACAGCAATCCCCATCTTACTTCCCTTAATACACAATGTACTATTATTATTTCAACGAGTATTCTGATCGATATCAACAATATACATCCTACGTATAGATATAGGATGATCTACGCAGGTGAATTTAAATAAGCAAAAGATAATAAAGACATGTCTTGTTTTTTAATGGCATTTTCCTTTTAAGCTAAGCATATATTTTGCCACCGCAGTATACCGTTTCAGAGCACCAAATATCGTTACTTTCAATGCTAATATATTATTCTAACAGACGTCCTTGCAAAGTTACCAACGCGCTCAATATTATATAAACTTTGAGTAGTGGCCTTTTCATGTAAAACCTACCTACTAATAAATCATCTTAAAAAGCCCTCACTACCCTTCATAATAGTCAACAATAGTTTCTTATGCAATGCTAGGTGGTAATAAAGTATTTAATCTGTTTCAGATGACAGGATTCCTGAAGAGCAGGTGTCGGTTACAAAGTGTACCACGAAATGAGGTGAACGGATATACCGAGTTAGGACAAATGCGACAAATTGTGAAGGCATAATGTCTTTGTCCAAGCGACACTTACTCGACTCAACCAGAAAGAGAGACATACGGAAGAAAAATACGGACGATAGAAATTTTTATAAAGCGTTGTGAAAAACTTGCAAATTTCGTGGTAACATTTTCTTTTACGGAAATTTTCTATCCTTAAATTTTTGTCTTGAATGGGAACGTGATGTGATAAGGCTGCTTCGTTCACCGTATTATAATTTAAGCCATATTCGATCGATTGAATTATTTATTTACGCTTTCGTTCGGTACAGGTTAAGCCATTAAATAAATTATACATGGACTTTCCTTTTTCAGCCGGCCAAACGTTCCGAATGCTAACAAACGACCCTCGAAACAATGACATTAGAAGAAAAGAGGTGGATTTTTACATGTACGCTCATGATTAATTCCCTACGGGTAATCAGAAGCGTTTGTGTTGATTATACTTTGTATCGTATTGTATAATGTACTAGATGTTCCCTTCCACCTACGACACCCCCTTTGCAGATTCCTAAAGTGAAAAAAAAACCGGTTAAGTGAATTTAACTGTTTCTGAAAAAACCTTTCGTTTCGTCATTAGTCCCTCAGGCAACTGCGGCATTACATTATATACTCATATTTTAATTTCATATAATAATGTTATTATTACATTGAAAGGAAATATAAATGCACACAGTGTTGCTCAAAGTAAGCGTTGTTTCCCGTAAAGAAAATGTTACTGTAAAAACGAATTATATTAGAAATAAAAGATTTTATCTCCTATATAATTATATATAGATAAGATTTTATTATGCTCGTATGCTACTGGTGTCAAATGCACGCGTGCTGATTATAAAAATGTTGAAATACATATAAAAAAAATATAATGTGAGATAATAGGTAAGGAATCGCAAGCTGTTTACAATAATAATAATAATTTATCAATTGTTAATTTTGAAAGCAATAGATAATTTTTGATTAAATTATTTAGAATAAAGTTTATTGGAAAAAAATATTATAAACACATCGACTATAAAGAAATAATTATTTTAAAAAGTAGTCAATGAATCACAGTACAATTCATGATATCATTTTAGTTTTAAGTGTAGTTAATTTGTAAAACCCGTTTTTATATATTTTGTCTATTTTGATTGAATTCACTATATAAATAAATAATAAAGATACAGCAAATAATATAAACGCTAATACTGCCCAAACATTAGTAATATACATATAAAGTACCGTTTTGTAATAATGTGTAAAGTCATACATAATGTACTTAAATCATTAAAAAATTGTAGGAAAAAGTGCAGATAAAAATATACTACGTATTTAAGCATATTGCCGATTTAGAGAATACAGAATATAAATAAAATACCGAACGTTAAACATCATTGTATGTATACCCTGAATAACTTTTCAAAATTTAAATGTATGTATATGCCCTAAGAGATTAAAAACTTCTTCGTGTTTGTGTACTTTAATCTCATTTTATCATTGCTAAAGTATAACATATTTCTCGCTTGGGGGCTTCTGCAGACCAGGTATGTTCTTTTAGTTGTTTGTCGCTGAAACATTTTCTCTTAAAAAAAAACGAAAAGCCGCTGTCAGAGTCACTACTTGAATAAAGCTAACTGCAGCAAGTAAACTTTGACTGAACATTAAAAGGGTGTACATAAAATGATCCGAAAGTAAAAACATGAAACCGAACCCAACCAACGTCAAACGTCCAAATAACGTCACTACCTTTTAGCAAAAAAAGTTTGGACAAGTGTGGAGCTTCAAATCCTTTTAAGCATAAACCTTCTTTTCAGTAATGCGTAATATAACCCGAAAGAAAACCATCTTAATTTGGGATTTATATTTGTGTCAATAAATATCAATTTATTAAATTACTATACATTTGTTTATCATTATTTATTCTTCAAACAAATGTTAAATTAACTAGTTAATGTTGCTTCACTATCTTCGTTCTTATGGTTACTAAGTACGTATAAGAATCCGACTTTAAATAGGTACCGTGGACTGGGGTTACTATGATTCATGGGGTAACATTGATCATCGATTTTTAAACCCAAATACCTTTGATTCTGAACACGTTTATTAAGTATTTTTATTGAGGTAGCCTTCCTTAATAATAAATTGTTCTGAATGCATTCAAAAACCAACTTCTTATAGTTGAAAAATCGATGATCAATGTTAACCCCAGTCTACCGTATTTGGATTTGATTAAAACATTATTAAATATTAATTGGTTTAATTTTTGTAAAAGGAAAATAAATTAGAAAGTAAAAGAAATGAATATAAAATGGTTTCTCGACTGTCATAATGAGTACTTAAAAACATTATGACAACATTTTTACTGTCCATATTCAGTGCATTCTGTTCAAAATTGAAGATTTGAACAGAATGCACTGAATATGGACAGTAAACCATTCTTGCAGATACGTCAAGGTTAATAAAGCATATTTTCAGTACCTATTTTTATGATATTTATGTGGATATTTCTGTTAAACCGTTAAAATGTATGGTTTTGGAACATGGGTTGTTCGTTCTTCAGTACCTATCGAAATATTTTCAGTACCTACCTATACTAAAATACTTGTACTAATCCTAAGACTAATTGTGTTGTGTTGAACATTCTGAGTTAATGAATTCAAATGTCCTTAAAAAACACGTTTTGATCCTTTTTAATTTTCCTTTAGCAGTTTGATTTGTCACTTGTTGATTCTTGAATTCTAAATTCAAATATGGTCTTACAGAAACACCTAACTGCGCCTATACTGGTATAATGCTATCTAATTAAATAGCCCTTGTCTGCAATGCTCGTATCGATTCTTCCGTCCCGCGTTTCACCTGTTTAAATATTCATCTATACCTAACAAGTAACTGCAACGATTCTATCGTATCAACTGTCAGTCAGCCAATCAGTCAATTTCATTTGTCGAATAATAATTAGGGTAATGCAATCCACATCATAGTAACGTATTTACAAACAGACTATGCCAGTGTGGACGAGAAAGCAGCTATTTTTGTCCATTTTATCAAGCAAGAATTACTGAATATGTACGCACTGGTTTTTTAATCGATCTATGGTCGCTTGATGTTTGTTCAATTTAATTAAACACGGTATATCGATTAATGGAACTTGTGCGCCTTAAAAGCGTCTTGTCAAGCCACCATTTCCAGTTGCATGTTATTTTTTTTTTGGTTTCTAATCATTTATAATATGATAATGATTTCTTTTGTTTCTATTAAGTTTAATTCAGATTTTTCAATATGAGTAGTGTGTAAGATTTACATTTTGGTATAATAAATATATCTGCCGAATGCTTAAATTGTTATTTTTTTTAATTATAATGTATATCGAAAGGCTTGTGAATAATGCATTCAGTCGTGCTAGATGACGCTATGATCTGCGAAAAAAATGTAATGTGTATTTTCTGCGTCCTTTCAGTTTTTATTATGGGGACCAGGTTTTATTGAAAAAAATCCTGTTCTGTAAATATAAAATTGTAAAAGAAACGCATAAGCGCTGACGCATGATAATTGATGAGACAAATTATATTACAGAAAATACATTGAATAAAATAATTGTACCTATTGTTGAATATTATAAAATCGGTCATTAGCGAAAGAATCAAAGATACAACCACTTAGACTGGTGACATGTTTAGAATACGCTAAATCCTACGCACATGTACCTATAGATAGATATAAAGTTGTAAGAATAAATTATAATAAAACGTTGCTTTTCACATTAAAAATATTATTTATTTAAAAAATAAAGTTTAAAGATCTCTCCTGTGTATAATTTTTGTTAATAAATGTATTGTGTTCTAAGTGACATGATATCGTTACTCGAATCATATCGTAACCACGTGTTTTGCCATAGGTTTTAAATGCAGCAAAAGCAGAACTATCGATCAAACATGTCATTGCAGTGTTTGCATTCATGGCTGCGACGCCATTTTTCACTCGGCAAATTGCCAGTCTTGATCGATTGGTATCTATCTACCCATACTTTTGAGCAAAATGTCGTTTAACTAGAAGAGGTATCACATTTTACATAAAATAATTCGATGTCAATGAGTGAAAGGTCATTTGTATTAAGCGTTGTAGAGGCCTCTATGGTGCCCTAGACAAATAGTCTCTTACCCACAAATAAGATTTATTGTAAAACTGCTTCAGGACATCAACAGAGATCTTTTAATCTTAAATTTAGACCTTGTTATTTTATTAATCTAGCTCTAAAATGTAAGTGAGAAGCAATTCGTCAATATCACGTCGTAATCTAATGTCAAATTAATTTTAGATTCATATTTTTTATTGTTTAACCCTGCGAATGTCTGAAATTTGGGTTGTGTGTTAGTCATAGCGATTTAAGTGCTAATTATAAATTGTAACAGAGCCTCTATTTAAAAGGTGCGATGTGATGTAGGTCTCCCACAAATAATTGAAATGGCGTAAAGGGGAGATAGCAATATGGCAGTCATATCACTTCGCCTTTTTCATTCAACTCTGCTCGCTAAACCTGTCCACCATACGCTTCACCCTTAACACCAAAGTCATACCTAAAAACAATAAAAAAATGCCCGTGTACTAGTCGACATAATACCTACTTTAGTAAGAATGATAAGACGCAATAATAATAATTGTCGTTGTATTTCGTTTTGTGTATTTGTCCTGCGGTATTGTAATTGTAATGACAAGGTACCCCTTACTAATTCTACAGAAATAAGCCTTCTGAAAGAGGGCATTAGTCTCCCATACAATTTTGGTTTGACGTTTGGTTGAATATTAAAGTTATTAACGTTTTTACGCGTGTTATTAGACTTTGGCATGAGACTTATTGAAAAAAAAAACATCAGCAAAATTCTCAAAACGCCCAAAACTGACATTGTACTCATTGGGGATAAGGGGAGACTACGTGCAATCTCAGAGTACCGAAACATTTCAGATGCCAATACATTTGAAATGAATCAGAATTCACTGAGTAGGTACCTACCTACGTGTTAAACCAGCTGATATTTTGATACCTTAAGGTGGTTTAAAGATTAAAATCGTTGAAAAGTAACGAAAACATGCCCCAACGTATTATTATTTCAGATGGCGCGGGCGTCATATAAAGTTTTCCATTGCCTTGGCACTTTTTTCGTGTTTTTCTTTTCTATAAAATATGTCTAAGTTAGTGAGGGGTATTATTTTTATTGCGTGATAAGAAATTTATCGCACATGAAGTATATTATGTTGATACAGATAAAAGGATATAGCAGTTTCCTGCAGGAACGAACTAAACATAAATAAAAGAGATTTTGAAATAAAATGCTATACGTTAATAAAAAACGTATACGTGAAATTTCTATTCACGCATATTTAGAACCTGTTGTAATATCTGCAGAGTTGCCTACAAAGTGCCTAGCACTTGACTGCACAACCGATGTGCATCACACCTTATCGTTTCGTGTCTTCTACTATTAGACTAACATTTGTGGCCTCTTGGTGTATTCTTTGCATTATCGGGTCTTTTCAATATAGAGACCTCTATTGCATCTTAGTCTCAAAGGCTACTTAAAAGTCTTAATATTTTTAAATTTAAGTGTTTTTATTTTCGCTAGATAGAGAATCAATAATAAGATTAATTAATAAAAAGCATACACTTAATGTAAATTCATCTTTATGGAAATAATAAGGAATATAATAATTATTAACAAATAATAATAATGCATTCACGTTTAATTTATGTCAGATATGTTCAATAAACGACTGAAGCGACTTGAAGCTTTTTGGCTTGTGACATGAATTATAACACTTTATGTAAATAATAACAATATGTATAAAAATAATGATATCTATCATCTACATCCATTGAGACAGGTAAATGTTTTACATAGAGAAAAATAATAGATTTAAATCGAGTCAACATTAAATAATAGATAGAAATTGTCCACTTAGATATAATTTGTGAAACAATGAGAACTCAATATTTGTTGCAGAAATTTAGATATCTGTAAAAGAAATAGGTTTAAGGCAAAACTATTAGTGTCGCATTTGTCTAGCCATACACACGAGCTTTTATTGCAATATCAATTATAATTTTTATTTATTATTTATACTTTCAAAATAGCTTCAAGCAAAACTAAATCTTCTACCAATAGAGAGATGAACTATTATTGCTGATATGAATGTTTTAATGTGATGTTGTGACGATTCACAAGTGTTGGAAATGTAATTCGGAGGGAGGAAGATAAAACTCTATATTTATGAATTTAACGTAAACAAATATATTATGGCTTGCCGTTTCTTACAGAGTTCGATCGGCAGTGTATATGATAATTATTTTCGTATTTTCGTCGTATTATCTTTAACGGGCATTTCTCCAGAAATCACCTCATTCATCTGGCCCTTTTTCATACTAAATGTATGGAGACAGATGAATGAGTCGCAGACATATTTCTGGAGAAATGCCCTACGCTGCATAAAAGCCTGTACAGATGTAGTGCACAATGATTTTCCATCGGGAAAACTCGGATCTCAATTGGAATACGATGGCACCCGAACTGTCAATCAATGATTGTATTAAATGAGTGACGTTTTCATATCCATGAATATGGAACTTTATTGTTTTGTGTCAAATGTCAAAGTGAAAAATGGCGGCTGTAAGATGGGTACTGAAGCTGATTGAGAGAGCACGATAAATACGAACTTTTCCAATAAAGTATGATGGAAAATCATTTTGCACTACATCTGTACCCAATACTCGACTGCTTTGTACCGCTAAATTCAACATCACCCTCTGTAACTACGCGGGCCGGGAGAGAAATTGTGATCTAATATGACAATTTTTAATTAGTATTTGCTATGTCATCTGTTATATTAGGGCGCGTAACGGTTGCTATAATAACTTCAGATATATTTTCTGTCGATATAACGATTAATGGATATAATTTATTATGGATATATCAACATTTGATATATTCTTATATGCCCAAACTATCATTCGGTATAATAAACTTTTGATAGAATAACTTTTAACCTAATACTAATATGGTATAATGTACATTTTCTATAGCTATTTTAGATATAACACTCATTGGGTATAATGTATTACTGATATAATCTGATACTATAGTACAGGGTGATTCGGGAGACGTGAGCAGGATCAACTCTACGGCTTCAGTAAACTGTAATCTACTGTTCTGTACCTGTATTAACGTAATTTTTTTGTTGTTGTTGAAGGCAAAAAGTTTTACGTCATTTACGACTTTCATGGTCAATCTAGAATCAGAATACTTTCGTTAAGTACCAATAGTCTTTGCTTTACCTGGGAATGTTTTTAAACATTGACATTGCTAAAATGACAACGACAATTTACGTTCTTCATAGTCAAAGTGCTGTCATAATAGTTTAAAAGGTTTATTACTTTTATTATTTTACTTTCAGAGGGAGGGACCATGATTGTAAATAATTAAGTTTTGTACTTAACAAAAAGTAAAAAGAAAGGAAAAATACGTGGGTGTTTCACTTAAATACGATGGTGAACCATCCATTAACGTTTACTGAATCCGTAGGGTTGATCCTGCTCACGTCTCCCGAAACACCCTGTGTAGACCAGTCCTGTCGTAACTTTTAGGTACAATTGTTAGTAAAAAGCAATCCCAACATACCCCACTTACTGTCCAAGATAAAAAATTGTGACAGAGTCACAGTTAGCTACGACGACGAGTGAAGCGAAGAGGAGTGTTAGGTATCTTGCAGTGGCGTGGCGTGAAAGATATCCTTGGGCAAGCCGGTGCTGATTTGGCGTACATTTTCTTTAGGAGCTGTAGAATAAGGTGGTCAAATGCCTGATATTAGGCAAGCCGGTAGTAATCGCGTTCTTTGGACGCCACGCTACTGGTATCTTGCGATCACAACATAACTACCCCACTTATTGTCGCTTCAACGCACGAGCTCTTGCAGATATAGTAAAGGTATACTTTGAACATATTATATCAGTAATACTTTAGTACATAACACAACTAAGGTGGTAATACAAAGAAAGGCCGAGATCGCAGATGTTTGCGGCCCGAGCTGCAAGCGAGGGACGTAAATATGCGATCGAGGGCTTTCTTTATTACCTCCCGTGTTGTGTACATCATTTCATGTCTACACTTGGCCAGAAAGCGACTTCTTCCGTACGTGCAGCGTGCGGAAAAAGCCACTTTATGGCCAGGTGTGGCATAAATATTATATCTTCATTATATTAGATACGAGTAAACGTTATATCAAATGTCTTTTATACTTATAGAACATTCTATCCAATGAAGTTATATTTATTGTTGTTATATACATTGAAAATATATCTAAAGTTGTTATATCAATCATTACACACCAGTTGTATTACTTACTAATATTTATTTACCAATGGCGCGATATACCGTGGACAAAAACGTCACATGCTTGCTTATCTTACTTAACACGCACGGCCGGCATTGCCGGCATTGTAGGTAATGCAACCCGGGTACCCGAAAACTCGGGCTACTGACTTTAGAGTCGGGTAATACCCGGGTTTCATATTTCATCGGGTATTGCATTCAATAATAGTGTCCTACTTGATAAAGCGCCTGGCTATCCGGGACGCAGATAGCCAGGCGCGGGATCGAGTCCTGCTCAGGGCATTTTTCATTTTAATTTCTGATCCTAGGGCTACCATCCGGCTCGATCATCAGGTCAGCTTCATGTCATAATAATATTGCATTGTCATTTGATTTACAAATCTTTGCAAAATTTCAGCTCAATAAATATCAAGTGGGTCAAATTTAACTTGCAAGTTTTGATTACAGACATACAGATACACTGACACTGGGACAGGTGAAACAAATAAAAGCTTGTAAAAAGCTCGTGTGTACGGCATTTTTTTTAAATATGGCGCTCTTGCTAAAATGCGAAATGTTTAAATTACTAGATACCCATCGTATGCGTTTTCATTCATTTGGAACTGTTGCCTTATGACGTTTTGTACATAAAATAAATAAAAAAGTTAGTAGGAAATAAACCACACGTATTGGCTTCGATTGGGTTGTTTTATTCATGTACTTGTCTGACCTTTGCGTGTCTATTTTCAGGCTGATTGGGGGCGCTGAAGAATTCATTGTTGGCCAATGTTTCAGGTAATGATTTTAAATGCTGACACATGTCAGCGCATCACTCTGGGTACCGCTGTATAGGATTAAATCGTAAATAATTGTCCAAAATGTCAATCATATCCGTCCAATATGTAGATAGGTATACTTACTTACATTACAAGAGAAGCGGTGACGCAAGACTCGACTCGATCGAGACATGACCACGACCACTCTGCCAAGAGTGCACGACTAAGAAGAAGAATACCTAATCTTCCTAGTCCGTTGACCATATTTTGAACCTATTGTAATATCTGCAGAGTTGCCTACAAAAGTGGGACAGGGGAAAATAAATAAAAGGTTGTAATAATAAAAGTAAACCATTTACATACTCTGGCTTACCCCCAAAGTTAATGGTACTCTTTAAAGCTCATGTCACATATCGTCCACTTTAACTGATATTAGACAAAGAACACGTATTAAAATTACGATTTACAACCAGTGTTGTTGCAGGTACTCATATAAATAACAAGGAAAGGCATAGGCATAGGTGAGTTCCGCCCCAACCATCAAATAAGATGCTTTACGACCATACATACATCATATTTTTATTGATAATTGGGATTTTATTATGATAAACAACAATGTTATGTATGTTATGTTACGACGTCCTTATTACCCACGACGGGCGGAACGGAATGGAGGTATATGCGGTTGGGGTTAAAGGTTGTTTATGTTTGTGTGTGAATGGATGTCTGGTACTATTTCCCTGGAAAACTACGGGACCGATTTCAACGCGGTTTTTTTTGTTTGAAAGGTGACTTGACTGAAAGTGCTTTTAGCAAGATTTCCACCAAAAGCGGCTTAGCCGTTTATAAGAAAAGTATACTGTTTTTGAGTCGCAGTTTTTAAAATAATAGATTATTATTAAGTTCTATTTTCCTAAAAATAATTTCTACTATACGGCCCTCTTAAGAAAAGTAGGTACCTACCAGTTACAGTGATACAATGAACGGTAAGGATAGTCTTCGAAAATATTTCCTCTATATTCCTTGCTGCAAAACATCAGCAAACATTGATTTGATGTGATTTTTGATTTTTAGGGTTCCGTACCCAAAGGGTACCAACGGAACCCTATTACTTGGCCTCCGTTGGCCGTCTGTCTGTCTGTCACAGGGTTGTATCTTTTGAAACATGATAGGTAGGTAGGTAGGTTTTTTCAAAGCAAGTTTACTGATCATTGAAATCTGTAATACTTTTGATAGTTACTACTGGTCTTTCGTGACCAGACCAGCCGGACCTTGTCCTATTACTGGAGATAATCCAGCCACTGCAACTGCCTTGAGGGGTCTGAAACAGTCCAAAAAGGCGTATTTTATTCAACAGTTATGTATTAAAAATTGATGGACAACCTAGATGAAGGAAGACACTATCGCTCTCAACAATACAGCCATCTGACGTTAATAACGCCTTTTATTACTCGACTTTATCATTATTACTACTTAAATTAAAACTGAACGAAAACGAAAACGCAAATATACCTGTAACGCCATCTATACTTTTGGAAATCAACTAAAACAACGATTTGGGTTGAGTCTAGCGCCATCTACTCTAGAATATTTGAACTATAACAATTTGTACACAACTACTAAATACACATTTGAACAAGTTCGCAAATTACCCAATAGATGGCGCAAAACACCAAGCAGTTTTATCCAGTCTTAGAAGTTTGTAGAAACATTGTTAGATGGCGTATTTATAAATCCGGTCGTTAATTTGAATAAGTAATAATAGATGGCGCAAACATCAATGCGGCTTCATTTGATCGTGAAATTTCACTTAATATTTTCTAGATGGCCTAATTATAAATGTTGAAGTAAACTTACTTGAAGCCGAGTTCTTCAGCTGGTACTCCTAATTTGGCAAGTTTGGCTTCATATGCGGCTAGAAGGTCATCATGGGCTTTGCGTAAACGCGCTGCCTCGTATCGGAGGTCCTCAACTTGGGTGTCTTTGAATTTTAAAAGTTCCTGTAAATAGGTACTTTTGTAAGTAAGTAAGTAAAACAACACGCACGAGGAAGGCGGCCATCAGAGAAGAGTGGCGGCGTGTTGTGAAGCTTGCCACCAACGCCTGAAGTGATGACCACGACCACTCTGTCAAGAGTGATAACGACAAAGGAAGGAAGAAGTAAAACAAAGTACTTAGAATGTAACACTTTCGTGTTTCTTCGTGGGGCGATCCTTTTTAACGTAAGCTGAAGTGACGAAGCCTGTTGCGGATTACTTTTGTTGGTAAGTGTGACGAAGCCTGTTGCCGATTTGAGGTTGTACGTGTACCCACCTGAAGAAGCCTGCGTTGCGGATTTAATCTTAGGTATGGGTGGTTTTTTTATTTTTTCTATTTATTATGTGTTGATTAAATGAGTATTACTTTTCTAAGTACTTTGTTTTCAGCTCAATTTATCTAGGTAAACTTTATAAAAACAAGAAAAGTACTTTACTTACATGCAACTCCTGCGGTGCTTTATCCCGCCCGTACATGTCCTTCAGCTTGGCTTCTAGCAGCGCAGTCTTCATCGATGCCTTCTGTTGCACCTCCAAGACCGCCCTGGAGAACCTTGATTTGAGCTCGTCTCTCTCCGCCAACACCCTGTCAAACCTCACTTGGATAACCTCGTACTCCCACTTAAGAACTTCAAACTGTTTCTCTAATATCGACAGCTGTTTTGTTTTGGCCTGAAAGACGGGAAAAACATAGTACTTAAATTATTTTGTAACTCTGTCAGAAGCATACTTCCACTGATTTATTAAATTATCTAAACTCCGAATTCTAATTCAAGAACAAAATAACTACGACATATCTATCATTGTCAGATGTGTGTCAAAGTTACTTCTTTCATTGTCAAGTGAACGTTTCAGATGTAGCCAACTATTTTATATCAATAATTAAATGATTATCAACATATTATTTTTAATTCGGATGTTGACTAATGTTGAATTTTACAACATAATATAGTCACATGGATTGGAAAATACTAAATTATCATAACACAAAAGAAATAAACCAAACATGTATAAAAATATAAAGTTATGAGACCACAAAGTTTAAACAAAAACGATATTTTTTTTATCGTCTTAAAGAAAGTATGAGTATAGAAGAAACCAGTAGATGCGATTCTTACCCAATATTAATACCAGAGGATGCCCGCAACTACGTTCGCGGATGAAGTATCCCATGTTTTAACCGTGGTCATAATCCACCCGTCTCAAATTTCATGGAAATCGTTCCGGTAGTATTTGCGTGATGCGCGCTCAAACAGTATTGCTACGATTTTATTATAAGTATAGATAAATTAGAGGATCAAACAACTTACAGCAAGAGCCGCTTTATCCCTGTCGTAGTTGGACATCTGTCTCTTCAGCTCCTTGTTGTCAACAATGGCAGCTTCCAGAGGCTCCCGGAGACCCTTAGCTTCAGCCAATGCGTCTCTAGTGATCTTCTCAGCTCGTTCTTTTACCTTCTGCATTTCTTCCATTTGTTGCTTCAAACTGCTTATAAGACCTGATAAAACACGCATAGACTGTTAATAAAGGGTACACTGCACAATTCCGAAGAGTTATTATTTTATTAGCATCATTCTTGCGAATTCTGAAACAGACATTGCACTGGAAGATTTTTTTTATTTTTTCCTGTCTACCTGACTAATCTAATATTATCATGTTTTTTACCGTCTACGATATAACCTATGAAAAAGGTTCGTAGTTTAATTATAGATACAATTTTGTAGATAAATTCGGAATACTGACTGCGGAATTGTTGTGTAGCTATTCCCGTTAGTAACGTTTACGTCATCCCAGGCTGTATAGGCCGAATTACTGCCCGCCACACGGAGAGAAAATCCCATTTCGGGGCCAGGGGAAGACGTAAAATGATTCACTCACCACGGGAGGAAATAAAGAACAGAACAACACATAATTATAGCATAAACACCTACGATCTGGGTATTTTTTTATTTTAACGCGCTTGGCGAGTAATATACCATTATTTTTTTTTAATTAAAAAAATGCGTAAAACTTTTCCTTACAATTATGCTAATAATTATGTCTATATTTTTATTCTGAAAGAAACTTACCTAAATTATTCAATGTAATGTCATTATAATAATTCTTCAAATCCGAAAAAGCTCTCTCGTGATGAGCAATCAATTCCGACAGCTGCTTATTCTTTCTCTCTTCTACTTCGGCTATCTCTGTCCTATGCTTAATCGTTAGCTCCATTTTAGTTTCCTGCAGTTTCTTATCAGCCTTATCTTCAATTTGTCTCGCTTTTTCTTCAAACTGCGCCCTCGTTTTCGATAATTCTTCAGCGTGTATCAGTTTGGCTCTCCGCAATTCGTCTTGAGCAGCTAATTGTTTTTCTTTTATCTCTTTCCGCAAGGCTCTTTTATCATTCAAAAGTTCAAGTTCTTGTTCTCCATGTTCTTCTTTTGCTGCTTTAAGTGCGACTAAGTTTTCAGCTCTTAAAGCCGCTGCTGCGGCTTGCTGTTCGTATTTCAAATGTTTAATTTTTTGCTTCTCCGTTTCTAAGATTGCTTCGTTCTCTTCTTGAGCTTCTTCTGTCGCTCGCTCTCTATTTCGCAATTCTGCCTTAGCCTCATCTAGCTGTTGTCTCGTGATTTCCCAGAATGTACGGATTTTGTCTCTTTCTAGCTGAAAGAGGTTTCGTTCTTCTCTCTCTTTGTCCAATTCCTCTTTTACTTTGAGAATGAATTGTTCCAGTTTTTCTCGGGACATCTCCGACGTATCCACTCCATCGATGATGATGGCTGAAACAATATTATTGAATGAGCCTAATTATTAATAATTGTGAAAGATAGTAATACCCCATTAAACCTTACCGGGTGCCTTTTTGCCTTTTCCTCCTTTGGGTGGCTGAAATAAAAAATAATACGAATATTACCAATATTTCCTTTCAACAATATACTAGTATAAGAACAGTCATAATCAGATACATTAATCTCGCAAGCTATAGTGTTATGAACTTATGACGGTGACGTGAACATGATCAGTAAAAACACTAGGGATAAAACGGTAATCATAATTATTCAAGCAGCATTACTCATACCTCGTTGAAATAAAGTAGGTACCTACCCATTTTTAAAGTCGTTACAAAAAGTTCAACGCAGTTCACTTTTAGTGGGGAATCATGGGTGGTTATTTTGAATTAATCATGGTCTCAAACACACTAGATGTACCTACATTAAAATAAACATTATCCGTTTTTCACAAAAACAATATCACTTTGATGAAACTTAACCTAACTAAGTATTTACCTGTACCTCTAGCTCAGGGTTTCTTAAACTGTGGTCCATGGACCCCTTGGGGGTCCGTGATACGGTAGCCGGGGGTCCGTGGCTATGCATAGAACACAAACTTTCATATGCCCTTGATTTTCTTTTTCTCTGATTGTACTCGGAAAGGGTCCGTAAGGTTTTCGAAATAATGTAGGGGGTCCGTGACCAACAAAAGTTTAAGAACCTCTGCTCTAGCTGCTATCGATACTGAGAGGAAAGAGATAGGTAACATTTGTCGCGCGACAAATGTTACCTATCTCTTTCCTCTCAGTATCGACAGATGATGCCCTGTCGCGCGAGAAACGAAGTCGGGGCCAGTTATGCTAGACGTACTGACATGATAACATTGATTTCTTTAGCTATAGAGTCATATCCTTGCGATTATACAAACAAACATGTACATAGGTAACGATGTAAGGTAAATGATTTTATAACTTACCATTTTGAAAGATTAATGCCACAATTTACACTATAAACAATTTAAATAATAATTTACAAAAACCAGAGAAGGCGCAATGAGTTGTCATGGATAACATACGTTGCCATAGTAACTTTAACAGTGTACCGTGTATCCAATGGTTAGCGTAAGTTCAAACAAGTTTGATAAATTGATACACCTACAAAGTTTTATAGAAAACTATAAGTAGTGCGACTACTTATATCCGGTAATGGGTTCATTCGAACTTTGTGAAAAAATCACTTAAGTAGATTTTCTAAGGTTCAAGATTATTTACGAATTCATTAGGAGCTTCATATTAAGTTTCTGCTCTTTCCAAAATACATATATTTTTTGTATCGTGCGTAAGAAAACAGTCTCACTGACTATGCAGTATTTTGTCAATAGGAATGTCTACGCCGATTACATGACGCAAACATGACGTTTCTTGTCATTTCTTTCAGGTTAAGAAGTTTTGCAGTTCCAGCTCTTTTGCAGTTTTAATCAAAATATTCAGTGTGCCATGTAAACGTATACAAATCCTGTCCAGAAGCCTCTGGGTCCAAGATGTTCAAGCGCGCTCTGGGAATTATTTTCTTCGGCATCTTGTTTGGTAGTCTGTTGATGTTCGACTATCTCCTGGGAAATGGCTTCGTGGACATGTTGCGACGGATTTTTTGTAAAATTTTCTGTTTTGCGAAGGTTTTTTTTCTCATTTTAATTAATAAAATACTTACGTTTGTTATGAGATAATGGTAGCAGGTAGGTAGCAGGAAAAAAATAACGAAGTAAAAGTTGGAAACTGGACTAATTTGTCAAAGACACCATTTTCTTACCATCGTAGCATTGTGAATAACTTTTAAGCGTGAACATTTTAGTAGCGAACTAAAATAAGCTTTTTATCCATTAGACGCGTATTATCAAAAGAAGCCAACGTGTTGGTGAAAAGTTATAACAGTACTCTACTAAGCAGCTCCAGCGGTGACTATAAAAACTGGTTCGTTCTTTTACAGAAGACTTTAAGGAATCACGCAAAGACCTCCCAGGTGATAGCACCGAGTGATATCGATGTTCACATGCTGATTATTGAGATCATTGCATTGTGTTGTACCATGCTGGTAAGCAGATTGTTAATAGTATAAATATATACGATGGGCTTGAGGTTTGCTTGAAGCTTGTATGAAGTGTAGAACTTGGAGCCAAGCGTTGGGTCGTTCGAGTTGTATCTCCATCATGGGTTTGTAATACAAGACAAGCGACACTGTCATACCATACCAACTTTGTATGGTATGACAGTGTCGCTTGTCTTCTTGAATAGACTTTCTATCTACCGCACCCGTGACTTGGACTCATAGCCTAACCTAAAGCTTGGATGCCACGAGCACTACGAGCAGTTTATATAAGATAAAATTAGGAATTATAAATGCCCATTCTTTCAGATATTAAATACATACAAAAAATATAGAATGAAACGTACAAATACACTGGTTACATCGTCGGACTGTGCAACGGAGACGAACGAGCTACTGGACAGATTGAGCTACCGTCGGGTAAGCATTGATGATATGGTCTCTATTTTTTTTACTTACTTACAAACAAATGACTGCAGTTATCACGCAGCGCCGCATGAGATGTAGCTCTCTAGCTCATCATCATGATTATCTCAATCAAGGTAGGTATGCCCTATTCTATTGTTTACTTTGCCTTATTTCAACCTGGAGGCCTTAATTGCTCAGCATAGGCCTCCAAAATTCTAAAGCAAACGGTCACATTCTTTCTGTATCTATCGATTTTCGATGATATTAGTTAATCAGGTTTTCAAACCATCTTGCGCCGTGGCACTTAGGTACGCGATGAGATGACCTACGGTTTTCCCTTGTCCAGTAATAGTAATACTCTGCTATTTGTATATTTGCCAAATGGTTCCAATTTGAATTGACTATAGTTATTAAGATATTTCAAAGGTTGGGAAACCGAAATTTAATAAATACCTCACAACCCCCGTTGAGCAAATGTACTGGAACTAGAAATCGAAAAACAAATGTAATAAGAGTTTTTCATCAATTGTGCACCTTACTTTATGGAAGTAATTAAAATATTTATATCTGTCTCTTTTTAGACTACTACACGCAGCCAGCCCAAGTGCGGTGATGCTAACGACATCTACGACATTACTGATTCTGCGGTTTTGTCCGTTTCGTCACTACTAGACAAAGATTTCAAGTAAGTCAGTATCGGTATCAGTCGTAAGGACAAATACTTGTCTGCGTGTGCTAACGTTAATAAAACTTTTAGTTTACAGGATTCCATAACAGCAGATTGTATAGAAGACTTTGAGGGAGATTATGTGGTTCAGTTCTACAATAATAGATACCTCTGGGATGTCATCGAGGAAGAATAGCTTGAAGACAAACAAGGTTAGTGCGTACAATGTAACTTTTCTTATTAGCCCTGTGGTTTGGCTACGAATTGAAACTAGTCAACGGTCGAATAAAAACTCGGTTTATTCAGATCTCGGTTTATAGCAAAACGAGTGTGAGCAAGTGTGAGGTTTAACTGCTGCCTTCTTAAGTATTTTTATTACAGTGGCAAGAGTGAATAAGCTGTTCTAGTTTACTGAACTAGCGAGTTGACATTTTCGACCTCTTACGTATCTGTTTCTACATTCAGTACTTATTTATATGTTCCTCTGCTTACCTCCGTTTTTGGTCTCAGGGTAGGTACGGCAGTGCCTCCGCCAAGACGATCTGATTTGATATTTATATGTATTACTCATAAGATTTTTTTTTTCTTTCTAATATTACTTGTAATGTCCTTTTCCAGAACTCAAACAAAATTGAAGATTACAATTAGAAAAGCATTCTAACTAGTTACGTGAACTTTGTTTTTGTGTGACCTAATAAGATGGTGGCGTCATCGTTTTCCAATTTCTGTAACTCAAAAAACTCGTAAGTAACTGTTATCTATGTATGTTTTGCATGCTTTAAAAATATGACAAGGTTTATCGTTTAAATGTTTTTTTTTTTTTCATTTCTTACATGTTCAATAATTACCCAATAACTATGGTAGTAATTTTTTGTGAGATACTATATGTATTTAAAAAACACATTTTTTTTTATAAAGCTACTTTTTTAAATCTAACCGTCGTAGAGTTGATAACTTATTAACTCATGTATTCAATTAATTTTAAATCAACCAGAAATTATAATCTCAGTGTCACTTGAGGGAAAGTAGTGACAATGGGGTCGAAAATGTAGCTCTCTGGTTTATTATCAGCCAGTTCTCTCGTGCAACTAAAGAAAATAAAAATGTGGGAGATTTTTTTAAATTCTACTCTGGCCTGTGCTCGAAATCGACTCTGAGGCTAAAGTAGTTCAACGTATCAGTAAAATCCTATTGTCTCTTGTCTTGAAGAGTCCTAAGGTATATTTGGACGTCGAAGTACCATGAATGAACTCCTAACAAACATTTTGATGACTTTGAAATTTCGAGCCCGATAAATTTTAAAATAAAAATCTCAAAATTGTCAAACTGTTAGTGAGGAGTTCATGGTACTTCGCCGTCGATTTGTCAGGAAATACCGACTCGGGGTGCGAATTCCATTCCTTGGCGATAGGGAACGTGCACGAACTATAGGTGGCAGCACTAAACGACAAAAGAGACACGGGCGGACAATAAAGGAAACTATCACCCCTGTCAAATCAAGCTGTCCATGTCAATGACAATATCTAAGTGTCAATGTCAAATATAGTAAATCGTAACTACACTGACGTTAATCGTCCTTCATCGCGATAAATTAACGTTATTAACGGCGTTTTCGTCAATGTGGCCCCAGCATGGGAGGGGGATTTAGATTGGCGGCACCAGTTGGCAGCACCTTCGTCGTGCACGTTCCCTATACGCATTAAAAATGAGCCGTGCGACGTGTTCAACAGTTTCTACCCAGAGTTCTTTGCTTCTTATACCTATGTAAAAAAACAAAGTATACAACTTGGCAATTCCATTTCCCATAACTAATCGCCAGCGAATCATAACTCAGCAACAATCTGTACTTGCAACTCTCAAATATTTGAAAAGACCGAATTTTCCTAAAGAAAAGAACATTCTTGAGGTGAGTACTATTATCGTGTTATTTAGGGTTCCGTACCTCAAAAGGAAAAAAACGGAACCCTTATAAGGGCTATTCTTCAGAAATATTTCTGCGGTCACCTCATTCATCTGGCCCTTTTTCATACTAAATGTGTGGAGACAGATGAATGAGTCGCAGACATATTTCTGAAGAATAGCCCATAAGATCACTTTGTTGTCCGTCTGCTTACGGTGCCTTGAAGCGGTTAAAAAATCAAACTTAAGTTAACGTGAAAAAAGATACGGTCGTTTATGCCGCAAAAAACGTACATCACGCGTCTCTCAAGGAAACGAAAATGCAAAGGGTACTTTCCGTTGACCTAGAACCATGAAATTTGGCAAGTAATAACGTCTTATACTATAAGAGTAGGGAAAAATCTGAAAACTATACATTTGTAATGAAATCATACAAAATATCTTTACTAAGGGAATCAAAATGTATGTACTGTGAAATACTACGAGGCGATAACTTCAGTACTTTTATTGAACCTACACCTATTATTATTATTATAATCCCTAGTGCTGGAAAGGGCCCAATAAAGCACAAATTAATATCCACCGCGTGATCCTGTCATTACTACAGGCATTCGACACTTGGCGCGTGGGGAGCGCGGTGTTAGCGGATTACCGGCAATAAGGCCAGGATTCGCAAGAAGGATAAGCTGGCCATGACGTGTCTTTTATCTTTACACTAGGGTTATACACCGTGGGTACGAGTAACCCGACAAACTTTAACTATAGATTCTAACAACTATTAGGAGTAAAAAAAGTTATGTGATGTATAGTCGAAAAACGCTTACTTTCAGAGATATTCATTATTTTTTAAATGAAAACTCCCAAGTGTGTAACAAGCCCTAATAAATGTGACTAAGATCGTTATACTAATTTTTTAAAATCCTTTAACTAAACAGCAATTAACCATCGCAGTATTTGATTGTAACGACTACGAGGCCAAAAAATTTACCTTTCGTTTCCATTTTAGCTTTTTTTTTTCTTTTTGATAAGTTTTCCTCCAGTAAGGACATGTTTATAACGAGGGGCTGAATTTACTGATTTATTTTGTTCCATAAGACTATTAATGTAAAATGACAATATTCGACCCATGTTTATATAACATTATTTACTCGTCACACCACTGGCTAAAGTCGTACATTCATGGCTAAAGTATGTCGGTATAGTCCCTCCCACCCTGTATATACCGCTTTGCTTGCGTGATAAGCGTAATTTGTTCATGGATGGATTCGGAAACTGTATTTCAGGGAGATTGGATAAAAGTTACTTGAGTTACCGTCGTAATATACAAAAAAACAGCGATGGGTTCCCTAGTCGACCTAAAACCGCATTCAGCTGGACTTATAACCGGGCCAATCATGTTGATAATGGAAAATATCACAAAGTTACGTTACATATTTTGTTTTGTTTTTGTGTAAAAGGTGTGAAGAAAAAAACGTCAGACTAAAGGACAATCTCACTAAAGCGATAGACTGGATAGACTATATTCCTAACGTAAAGCCTTTCTTCCTCTTGCACATAAGTATCATCATCATCATCATTAATTTAAGAGGTACCTGCAATTTATACTGTTATCGGTGGAGTGTGGAGTAGCTTCCAATCGCAACTTTGCCTGCTATACGCTAAATCCTTAATGTTTTAATAAACCACACACTGCACATACATACACACTCGCTATATATTGTCATTCCTAAGCTTTACGAGCAGTGATAAACACTATCGTGCTAAGGGGGCAAGTGACATAAAATTGATCATGTGGTTGATAAACATACCTAAACGTTTACCAAACTATGCCTAATACGACATTTGCTTTAACCCACCCGACTGAGCTAAACCTATAATTTGGGTTCGGCAAACAATGGTCACGTGCCGGAATCGAACCAACGTCCCTTGCGGTGTAATAGACTTATGATGGATGGGTACACGCCTTCATATTTTGTGAGATAATTGGTTGAGGATTAATTTTTAAACAATGTTTGGTTACCTAACCTTTATATATTTCATGCCATCCCTATTCGGTACATACATTCGTTTTTGCTATAAGTACATCAATATGCCAATACTACTGCCGCCATCGCCATAAGGCAAAAGGCTACATGTAACCTTTTTTTTTTCGAGACTGAGTTGTTTATGTATTCGGGGCCAGTGAATACCTATTTACTGATTCCGAATACACTGTACCTTCCTTTTATTAACAGTAAAAGCACTAGTTACTTGGAAACCATATATTTATAATATAACACAATCGATCCAATAATTGATTATCCTATCGAGAGTCTCGATTCGAGACGCCATTCAGGCGCGAACCGACGCTAGGAGCCTTGACAGTGCGCTGGGTTGGCAGCGCCATCTACAACTTAAGCCGCGTTCAGAAATGCGGCTAACACTATATAACCGGCATACATTAGGTACCTATAGGTCAGGGTCTCTAAAACTGAGGTCCATGGACTCCTTAGGGGTCTGTGATACGAGAGCCGGGGGTCCGTGGCTATGCATACAACACGAACTTTCATGTGCCCTTTTCTTTCTCTCTGATTATACTCGGAAAGCATCTGTAAGGTTTTCGAAATAATGTAGGGGGTCCGTGACCAAATAGTACATTGTGTATCTAGGGCGGTAAGTAAGGAATTACAAACGAGTGTTTGTTATAAGCCCGAGGTGAAACCGAGGGCTTATAATAACACGAGTTTGTAATTCCTTTACCGCCCGTGGCACACACAATGTTTTTCATTACACTTGTGAGGAAATCTTAATAAAATAACCTTACTTTTCGACCCAGTATGACAAGAAAATATTAAAACAAACAGTGACATTTGTCACATAATATGTCCATAGACAATGCGAACGTCAAGTCACGTTCGGAAACCATAGCGGTAACGGCCATTTTAGTTGATTTTATATTTGCAAAATAAAGAAATACATTATTTAAACATTTAATTAATGTTACAAAATATGTGTTTATATGTATTTGCAATTACAGTTATCTTTAAATAAATATTTCAGTGATAAAAGTTAAAAAAGTAAGTTGGCGTTTCCTTTGAACATGACAAATAAGAGTAAAACAGAACCAGCGTTTCAAATTGAAAAAGAAAACCATTACGCCCTAGGGCGTAATAGGCCATTTACGGCCCGCAGAACCTACGTGTAATGACACCATTTTCGAGCAAGTGTGATGAAAAAAAGATTAAGAAGCTCTGCTATAGGTACAAGAGTGCCTGATAAAAAGTGAATAGCAAAACACTGCAACTTCTCTTTGCTGACATAAATCTGGCAGGCTACAAACGAAACGGATTTAAACGCATTGTCATAAATATTATCATTTTATCTTTTTATATTTTCATGTAATATTCTATTCTCATTTTGGTTTTAGAATGATCATTAAACATATATGTATTTATTAGTAGTGTGGTTAAATTGTGTATGAAATCTTAGTTAAAGGATAATAACCTTATAGGTAAGTAATCGCTTTTATTTGAAACACGAAGTATTCAGTGATTCACTTGTCATGGTCTGACATTGATTTTGAAGGGATTAACTAGTAATGAATAAAGTGTAATAATCGTTCTTCTAATCACCCTATAGTCTTATCACATTCCCTTTCAAGTAAAAGCGAGAAAATTAATAACACCCCTAATATTCCTAAGCACTGCATAAGTAATACTAATGCTTTCGTAATAAGCATTTCGGTGGCACCCCTGTAATCCGTCAAAGGAAAAAATGTGATGCAAACAATTTTGAACTTTGGGACACACTTTTAAGGTTGCTGGTGTAATGTATTGTTTAGGGGTGTCGCTAGTGATTTAGTGTTATTAGGTGTCTGTATTTAACAAACAGCTTATAAACATGTCTCGTAGGTATATGGTACATTATATGTCACATTTCTAAGTAAGCGAAATTGCATTTCCGTTGTCCGCATGGACAAAGTAAATAGGTACTACCTAATGGTCAGAACTCAGAAGTGGAATATTTGTTATAGCTTTATTTAATATCCGCAGCAAACTTACGCACATCGGTCTAGTCTCAAACTACAACAACGCTTCGGCTACGGGTAGGTACTAGGTAGGGCGTGCAGAGCCGGGAAATTTTAGTATGAGAGAACCGGGAATTCCCGGTACTGCCATACAAAAATTTCCCGGTTCTGCACGCCTTAGTACTAGGCGTCGATAAAAAGGTCGTTTTCAAAAAAAATATGCATAACTAAAGATACCATAAAATTTATATGGTAAACTTTCGTTAAACATAGGAACAAAGAAAAAACATTAACATTTTGTTTAATTAAGCTCTAACTACGCATATACCTATCAATTTTTTTGCAAAACGACCCATATATAGATAAATACATACATTATAAACATTAAAAATATTCTCGAAAGTAATCGAGCTCATCACATCACGAATATTTGGATCGCTAGCTTTATAGGCAGGCCACTTTACTAGTAGCGCTACGCTACTCGTATTTCCGTCCAGAAACCTAATCGCAACAAAACTAAATGAAAGCAGTAGGTAAACTTTTATCAGTTTCCGCTTGAAGGATCGCGGTGTCATAGTTGGGAATTGACACTTTGAGTCATTTATCATTCTCCGTAAAGGTTGTTAGAGCGAACGCCCACTAGAGGTTTCAACGGGTTGGTATTGTGTTTTTACAATGCTTTTTATAATCCGCTCGTTTTATAATCACATATACCTATAGTTATGGTCTTATTCGTCAATATTTTATTGTACATGTCAAGAACCTTTAACCATTTTTTTTCCTCTAATTCAGCTATATATATCTATAATCAAATACCAGTTTGCAGGTCAGATAAGTAAATTTTATATAAATTTACTTATCTGACCTGCAAATTGCCTCCATATATTTTTAACAGCCTATTTTGAGTTCCACTGCTGGGCAAGTAAATTACGTTAAACAAAATAAGGCTGTGGGTTATTTATTGAAAAGAGAAGAGAAAGTTAAGTAATATTTTTACGAAATCGGCTATTGATTGTTAATACAATAAGACATAAACAACATGGAAAATTTAAAAGCTACAGATTGAAGGTCATTGAGAGAATAGATGTTTGTTTCATTCGTAGACCTTAAAGTATAATTCAATTAAACCACAAGACGTCTTAGGTTCACAAATTTACTTCAGACACCATGATCACTAACGTGATCCATTTATCACATTGCTTTTTGTCCCTTTCCATTCAATACTTTTTGCGAGCAGATTAAATTTCGTCTCGCTCCACCCTGCACCATTAATATGTGCCACCAAATTATAAAGAACTTCCATTCTTCTCCTAACTCTTTACAGTGAAAGGGGAAAAGGAGACACTTAGGACCTAAGGACGGACCAAGCAAAATTGGTAATGTCATCCCTCTACCTGTCATTCCATTTTTTTAACACGTCTGGTTGCTGTTACATTGATTATGATTTTTGCGGGCTTTAAATTATGCTGTGGCAGGAATTGATATTTGATGACAGGACGCGATTTTTTTGTTTTTACTTGTTTTGGTATTTTTCGTTTTTAATGAGGCAGTCTTTATACATATATTGAACAGCACGTTATGTGCGTTTATGAAAATCTCCGTTATTCAATCCTCTGGACCTCGGTGTCAGCTTAATTACTGTCATTAAGTACCGTGTGATTTAAATATAATACATCCATTCTCCGTTTTTTCTGTAAACTAATCATAGTACTTACAGTCACCATCATAGAGATAGTAGCAGTCGAAGTGGGCAAATATGTCGTAACACATCCTTCTTATCTTGGTATTACGGGTCCGTTGGGATACACTTCGATCCAATGGGATCATTTGTGTAATTACCCCTTACCGCATCTACGCAGTGGCTTACTCCACCACCTCTATAAATCGGGTGATGGAACCCAGTGCTTGGAATTCATTTGGCTCCGGATAGCTCGTGCCAAATTCCTTGATTCTTTGTCTGGCGAGAGCGTGAAATTCACACGATATGTGTTTTATTGTCTCTGCCTCCTCGCCACACAGTTTACAATCTGTGTTGTCCGAAAGTCCCAACTTGGCCAGGAGTCCTTTTTTTATGAAATAGGGGGCAAACGAGCAGACGGGTCGCCTGATGGTAAGCAATCACCGTCGCCCATAGACACCTGCAACACCAAAAGAGTCACAAGTGCGTTGCCGGCCTTTCAGGTGGGAGTACGCTCTTTTCTTGAAGACCCCGAAGTGACCTGTAAACACCCCAACTGTGAGCTATTAAAATAGGTTAGGTTTTTTATGTTTATTCTGAAAAGTCAATGGTATCTAATAACAATTAATGCGTAAATAAATAGTATTCGGCCAAACAAAATTATGCCAAAACACGGGGAACCATTTGGCCACTTTGGTTGCTTCTAAATATTTGATGCTGACTGTACCTAAATGTCTATCTATACACTCATTTATAGTGTTTATTTACTTACTGAACTACGACAAGGCAAAACCATAACTTATTCAGCAAATTACTCTTTAATCAGTGGTTTCAGTAATCAACACCCAGTGCCCAACAATGGGCACGTGCTCGCAAACACAATGTAAGACAGATTACACAAAAATCATCCCACTACATTATTCGATGCCGGACCAATCACTTTTGTTTCATATGCTTAAATCGCCAAGAAACTCATATTTACAGTTTGAAAGTACCATTCTTCTGTAAGGTTAGAGTTTAAATTTGCTTAACACAGCTGGATTGAAAAAGTGGGAATGGAATTCCAAATTCAAACGATTGGAATAATCACCCCTTTCATAACCATCACATTTATATCTTCTGTAGCCTAAAGTGTTTATAGATTTGGGAGGTCAAATTGAAATGGTTTTATTTTTCAAAATGGCGTCGTTTTTGACACGCGTATGACACGTGTCTCGATAGAAAAGCAAAGCGTTGGTTCGGAAATGACCTTAAATACCGTCATTAAGGATTTTGATTATGTTTTTTGTGTTTACTGGTTTTTATTTGGTTTGTGAGAAAAGGGTTTCTCTTTAATTACAACCTATGTGCACTGTCTATCTATACTATAATATAATCTATAAACAAAAGCGATTTTTATTATTTAAGTAACAAAATGCATTTAAAGAGTCCATAAAACATCTAGAGTCACTATATTCTCTCCTCCTTGTGCTATAAGTTACCTCGGTTTTCTTCAATGACAGGAGTCTGGAATGGTTTTGGAAAATTAACCATTACGTTAACCATTTTCACAAATACTTAAAATCTCAAACTTGCTTCATTAATCCCATATTTCCAACTGAACAGCTTAAGCCAATAATCTCTTAAATTTTAATATCCATCTAAAAAGAGCATTCACCGACCCCACAAAATATGTGATATGAAATTGTGAATATGAGAATATGACCCAACTTGCACAATACCCGGGCACCGTGGATATATAGAATAGCGACGCCCCGCAGAGACTGCGGCGGTAAGGGCCTCTACAATCCACTCATGGTAAGAGATTTTTTGATATTTCCATTTATTTTCCAATATAATTTTAACAAAAGAATAGGACTTCATTTTCACGGTAAAACACTCGTGGTTTTAAATAAATTAAATGATCAATTGACCACTATTTACAAAAAAAACATAAATAATACATGGCTTAGCTTTTATTAGCCAGCCATTTTGACATATGCGTTCACTACAAAGATTAAATTATGTCTTCTAATAGTTTTATTAAGTAACGTGGCCTGTGATAGTGTAGACAGGTTAGTGCCAAATCGTCTACGTAGCAAAATGTCCAGTGACGCAAAATTACCAAGAAGCGAAATGTCAATCGTCCAATTAGTATTTTGTCCAATTAAAATAACGTTCATAACGCAGAACATCAAAATAGCAGTAAGGGTGTAGCATAATGTCCAAAGTACATACTGTTAAAAAACTAATACCACACATAGCACAAATTGTCAAATCTTATGGAAAGCAGTTAACCCAAGTAGCATAATGAGCAAATAGCAGAACATACAAATATCAAAGGGTAAAAAAATGTGTACGTGTCATGGAAAGATGAAAGATGGATCCATTGTTGTCATTATTGAAAGTTAAGAGATATTTGAACTTCAAGTGACCAGTTATATTATCAAGCCGAGTTTCAGTCTCTTTAATCGTGACATACGTGACATTATAAGTTTTGGACGTTTTGATATTTAGGTGTTCAGCTTTGTGGTCGACATTAGGTAATTTGCGTTTTGGACTTTTTAATATTTGAAATTTAACATACTTAGACGTGTTGTTAATATTGTTATCTAGCCGTGTCGCTTTATGGATTATAAATGCTAATTGTGTATTTTACGATTTTGGCATCTTCACACAATAGTCAATTTACATAATCGACTTTTCGCTTCGTCGTCAGTTTGCGTCACTAGACATTTTGCTACATAGACGATTCGGTACTAACCCGGTTGTGTGTAATCGGCCTTAACTAAAGCGCTTCCTGATAACCTAAGGTGCGTGCACACAGTTTTGTAAATCACAAAAGGCTAATTTTAAGACACGTGGCGTCATTTTAATAACTTTCTACTTAGTCATCGCGTGTGGGAAGTGCTTGATGGGATTTCAATTTGGTCGTTAGGGTCTATAAAGGTAAGTTGTAACGCAAATTGATCTTTTTAAGAATTATTTCGGTTGTAAATCATGTCACACATAATATTGAACCCAGATTTATAAGCTGTTTAATTCTTTATATCTAATCGCGTAACTTCTTTAATAATATCGCACGGTCATTCAATTTCAACATGACAACAGATGACTAGAAACTCAAACGGGGCCATATAAAGCTTTTAGGTAATAAATAATACTACGGTGGAAAGTGAAGTACCATCGCGCCAAAATATCCTCTAGGACAAGCTTTTTAGGGTTCCGTAGCCAAAATGGCAAATACGGAACCCTTAAGGTTTCGTCATGTCCGTCCGTCTGTCTGTCTGTCTGTCTGTCTGTCTGTCTGTCTGTCTGTCCGTATGTCACAGGCATTTTACTCAGAAACTACATGATGGATTTTGATGAAATTTGGAATATAGGTGTGTTTTATGAGCCGCTACTTAGTTTGGTATATAAATAATTAAAGTAAATATTTTTAGAGGGGGCACTCCATACATGTTAAAGACAGTAAAAAAATTTTTTTTCAGCAAATATCAACGTGTGGTACATAGTTCGACAGCTCTTTAAAAACACTGTAAGGTTTGTAAGTAATGTTTTTGATTAAGTGAATGTATTTGGAAATAATCGCTCCGAAAGTTGTGTAAATTGTGTCCCCCCCCCTCTATTTTCTAAACCGTGCGTCCGAAAAATATGAAAAAAATTACGAAGGTAACGCTTAATTAATACTTTCAATGAAAATTATTTTCAACAAGATCGAATTAACCGTTTTTGAGTTATTGCCGATAAACTGCGCTTCTCAACAAAAGGACGTAATTGCTATGAAGATACGCTCTTTTGTTGTTGTACTTTTTTTACATCGTATTTTTTACCTTATAGTTACGGCTATGGAACCCTACACTGAGCATGGTCCGACATGCTCTTGGCCAGTTATTTATGTTATTAGTGCCAAACGAGCGGACGAGCTGCCTGATGGAATGCTGTCAACGTCGCCCATGGATATCTGCAACACCAGAGGTGTTACATATACGTTGCTGATCTTTGAGAGCCCTGTTTACTCGTTTCTTGAAGTACCCCACGTCATAGCATAGCGCACTGGGAACACCGCAAACACTGCACATAAAACTATAAAATATCAAGTACCTATTCATTTTCAACTAGGCAAAGATACGCACCGCAGGCGATGTTACGGGTCGCAATGTGATTTTTCCTCTTTTATGATTTTCCACGCAAATTAAAATTTGTAAACAAAAAAGTCATAAAACTCAGCACAATGTTACAAGTGTACTCATTTCGATGCTTTTTTTTATCCAAAAGTCACCCTTTCCCCCCGCTTTATTAATTATGAGTGTATGTCTGTATGTAAAACAGCCATAACACGGCACCTGACCGATGCATTTGCATGGATATTGAATGTCCAGTAGCGGCCACAATCAAGGGATGATTTTACACGTCACAGATTATGACGTTATGTAGAGTAATACTAACAGAATGGACATTCCGAACAAGAGTGGTTTTGAAGTTTTGAAAGATGTCAGTTAGTATAAGTAAAATTCTGTGGGTCTATTGAAAAGGAGTACAATTCACATATAACCTAGGAGCAAAAGAGTTTAAGTCATACAATAAAGTTGTGACCTTTTGATCCTGGTATAAATTTGACTTGTTACCCCTTTTCACTAGACCCACAGAATTGTAGTTTTGCATTGGTGGATGTTTCCTTCAAGAGTCTCAGTATGGGGAGTGTGATTTTATATGACTCTGTCATCAGACCCTGAATCAAGTCGAAAATATCATAATAGATATTGCATTGTCATTGGAACTCAAGTTAAGTGCGAAGTTTTATAAGAACTGGTTTAGTAGAAGTAGTCGAAAAAGCTGTGGGAAGATTTGAATAAGAAAATGTGTGGTTTTACTTTTAGTAATACAACTGTAAATTCTGAGGAGTCAGTGTAGCTCAGGCAGTTTCTTTCCGTCGTCTTCTCTGAGAAGTGTGAGTTCTTTTAACTCCTTACTCAGCAAGTACTGCTTGTCCCCGTCACAATTGCCTACTCTGTGGACGTCATGGTTAAGGCTTCCATTTAGAGAGGGCGCGTTTAAGTGATATTAGGAGGCGAACGCGTCATGATTGATTCCGCAGACAGCGTTATGGTTATAGTACCACTTACCAGTACAATCAGAATGGTAATGCATAGATATTTTTATATGCACTGTTTCCAAGTATCTTCTTCCTGCATCATATTTATGGACTAACTATGCGTTAGCGGAGTAACTCTTCCTATTAAACTAGTAGTTTCAGGTTCGAACCTCGGTGGGAGTAAATATTTGTGTGAGCTATGGTATATTCGATTGATGTTTTCTATGCACAAAACGTATTATATTGATTTAGATAAATATGTCTATCTTTTTAGTTTAAGATTAGCAATTAAATCGATTTATGATTCTGATAGGTATTTATTATGATTATTTATGTAGAGATTTGGAGACCTGTGTTCAGCAGACGTCTCAAGTTTGAATTAGACAACATAATAAGAAAAAAAGGAATTCATGTTCTAATATAACATTGTAAATTTAATTAGGTATCTGTGACTTGAAGTGAATTACAAGATATCAAATATCAGCGTGAAATATTATTCCGTTGTCAAGTAGAAAACGCCATCTCATGGATAATCGCTGTCGCGGGCATAAAAGTTGGTATCATAGGTTCATAAGTGAAAAAAATAATCAAACCATTGTATATTATTGTACCATGCGTGTTTTTATGTTCAGGCATAATGCATATCGATGTAATACGAGTCGTGCATGTATGTCACAACCCCTTTCGAATTTCAGGAGGGCAATTCTGATTTCGTTTTATTTTGTGAGAAAAATACAGCACTCAATTAATCTACGACTTATTTTGTAGTGATAATTATGTCTAATATGCTAATAATACACTGCGCTCCAGAACCAGTTTTAAATATTGCCTTGCCTTAGACTGGCAAACAGGCTGACGGCCCACCGGATTACAGCTGATGTGGGCAAGAAGACTGTCTCACTCAAGTGGGATTGGGCTAACCATGTGTGCTCATTTAGCAATTTGGTGGACGCCACATGACTGTCACCGACGGCGGCAGGCTCAGACAGAGTTGGCGGAAGGACCAAGACATGTTCATTAATGGATTGGCCAGAAACAGCGACGAGTGGAAATCTAGGGGAGATGCCCAGCAATGAGCACGCTACCAGGCTAACAACAATTTAATGACGTAATTTAGACCAACATAAATTTCATCATTTTATTAGTTGTTAAGTTGTTAAGTTTATTTTGTAATGTGATATGTATGTTAGATTGTAAGGTATTTATCTATGGGCCTTTGATGTCTGAAATAAAGAAATTATTATTATTATTACAACTTTTTTAAGTAAATGTAGATGCAGGCATAACAGAAACGATTCTGTAATGCCTGCTTGTAGGTACATTTATTCAAAAAGTTGTAATAAAATGATACGGTTAGTGTGGTTAGTACGTTAACGAATTCACGAGAATTCGTTAACTTGCTAATCTAAGTATGGTTACAAAGTAGGTACGAGTATTATTATTTAAGATAATAACTGTGCCTGTAACTGTTTTTATATATGCCAAATTAGTTTACTTTTTTGGTTAAGTGTAAAAGGAACAGAATAACCCGGCATCAATCCGACACAAGTCAACTCCCCAAATCAAAAAAGCAATATGTAACAAATTTGTTTTTCAATTTCGCACCAATTTTGCATACGGAGCCCCCAAAACATAACGCGAACAAATAAAACACCATTGTGGTTTTTACGATGCGTAAATATTTTTTTTTTAGCTTTTATTGACGCAAGGTGGGAATGAAAAGAGGATTTCGTCGCAGAAATTCGTTAATAACGCGTCGAGACTGTTTTTTGCGTTTTAGGAGTTGTGCGGTTTTTACTTTTTGCGATATGGGTGACTTGATACGTTTGATGGGGTTTCTTTCAGAAGGGTTGCAGTCTTTTGAATATTTAACGAGGCGTTGGATAAAAAAATACGAAATTAAAAAAATTGCTTATCCAATATAAGCCGAATTATGAATTAATTAATCTTATTGTATTATGTATTCTTCTTTGCCTAGCGCTTTTTTCCCGTTTCTTTCGTGGTATGCTTGATAATATGATGACTATGATTCGAGATTTAAAAGGTCGGTTTATTACCGTAGAGCGACTACCATTTAACCTCTACGGGTGGAGCCGTAGAGGTAAAATGGTAGTCACATTAGTGTTCGCTATTTCCATTGAAGCGGAGTTGAGACGAGATGTGGATTTTAATTAATGTAATTGATCGACCTTACACGTTTCCTCTCTGCTCGGCTCATCTCCTCTCTGCTCCGCTCGTCTCCTCTCTGCTCCGCTCGTCTCCATCTCATTGGAGCCGCAGCCTAACCCTTGTGACGGATAAATCGGATCAAAGGGATCCTAGTCACACATTGAATGACCTCACTATGTGCAAGTTTCCTGACAATGTGTTCCCTAACCTAAGAAGGTTGGTTACCACAGCACTATTATGGTAAAGTACGGTCAACTGTAGAGAAAAGGAACCCCACTGTCATACATTCGTATGTATGTATGACAGTGTCAGTATGGCAATGGTCACATTTCTCTGCAGACCTGACGTACATGACGACCTCCGGGATTTCAACCCGCGACCTTACAATCCAGTTCGGCCTAGTTTCAGTAGTTCGGTGATTTTAGTCCGGTTCAAACAAATATATTTGAACACGAACTACTGAAATTAGGCCCCCAGATCCATGATACCTACATATATATTATCCAGATCCATGGTTGTAAGTAGTATTATCTATATCTCTATCTAAATCTAATGTAAAGTGTATCTCTAATATTTAAAAAAAACCCAAACTCTGAGTACTTATAATTAAAACCATTTAAACGGATTAAATCGTGTTATCGTGTATATTACTTAATTTAACATCCCATTCAAATCATCATCATCAAAATACACTCATAGAACAATAGTTACATTCAACTATTATTAGCTTTAAGCTCCGGGATTCTAGGCTCTATCATCAAAATTTCACTAATCCTAAACAGGGCACCTACTCACCATCAATATTTCAAATTAGTCGCACTAATTCAATACGCCGGACGGTAAAGTGACATAACTGCAATTACGTAATTTCTAAGGCTACGTGAATGCACAAATGGCGGCAAATTGATGCGGTGGCACATGTGTCTCGCGATTGGGGACACATTAGCGATGAAAGGGTGTTTAGTTTTCAGTAGGTAGGTGCAGTAAGATAGAGCTTATAGCGCTTGCACCGCAACAATAGATTTCGTGGCAATAGTCGAGTGTACTAAACATGTTCAATATAAATACATTATAAATGAGCTTTTTTATTTAAAATGTCTTCTACTGGCAGTTAACAGGTCGTCAGAAAACTGACGGTTAGTGTCAAACTCCATATATTACGTCACCAACTGATAGGTTAGACGGTAATTAAACAAAGCTTAAGTTTCGCCTAACCATACATTTTAAAATAATAAAAAACCGGTCAAGTGCGAGTCGGACTCGCGCACCGAGGGTTCCGTACAAACTCATAAGTAGATACGCGAATAGTTCAAGAAAAACTGTATGTCGATTTGTTTAGTAGAAGCAAATAAGTATATGTTATGATTTTTGCAAATTTCTCATCATCAAGAGGACTGTTATTCTCCATACAAAATGCTGTTCCCCGAATTTACAACGCCATCTATGTATAAGCTTGGTAAAATAATTATAATATTATTTACAATTATTTAACTTTGCAAACGTGACACAGTATTTAAATTTATTTATTATTAGCTGTTTACGAACTAATTGTTACTATACTATGTTTCTTTGTTCAATTATAACATCGTTAAATGTTTAGTGTTTTAGCGCCATCTAGTTTTTTTCCCGGAAATCCCCTAGCGTGAAAAATGCCATCGCTTAGTTTTGCTACTCTCCGCTAGATGGATTAATGGATGGATTAAGTTTTTGTAAATTTCTAAAAAAGTATTAAAGTTAGGAAGACCGTTCTATTTTTCCTGTAATGTTCAGGTTGATATTGATAATCAGTAATTATGATACATTTTTCTGATCAGTAACTTCGGAGATAATAGGGGGGGAATGGTACATAAAAATGTATAAATTAAAAACTACTTATTTAAGAAAAAAAATAAAAATGGTGTTTTAATCTACTAATTAAGCCCTTTCATTTGATACCCCACTCAATATAATAGCCCTACTTTCAATTTTCAAAGTCCCATTACGGAGCCTTTTAAAAAAAAAGTAAAAAAGGTACAAGATATTTTTTATGTCCAATAAGCTCGGGTTAGCTACTTTTAACACTATTCCAAATTTCAAATCGATAGCATCAGTAGTTCCTGAGATATCTGGCTGTGACAGACGGACAGACAGACAGACAGACAGACAGACAGACAGACAGACAGACAGACAGACAGACAGACAGACAGAGTCGCACCATAAGGGTTCCTTTTTTACCATTTTGGTACGGAACCCTAAAAATGCCCCTTTAGTAGATATTAATATTGAAGACAAATTCTTATTGGTTATGTTTCTTGTATGATATAGTACATTACACAACTAGCGTGGTAAAATAAAGAAAGGCCGAGATCGCAGATGTTTGCGGCCCGAGCTGCAAGCGAAGGACGTAAATATGCGATCGAGGGCTTTCCTTATTACCTCCCGTGTTGTGTACATCATTTTATGTCTACACTTCGCCAGAAAGCGGCTTTTGCGTACGCGTAGCGTGCGGTAAAAGTCACTTTTTGGCCAGGTGTAGCATAAATAATATTATAATCCGTTGATATAAGGATAAAAGTAATTTACTTATTAAGATTCCAATAATATAATGTCAAAACACTTTACAGTTTAACGAATTAGTTACAAATTTGAATTCTAATCAGAATTCACGATATTAAAAAAATGTCATGACATATTTACATACTCATATTTTTAAAGTCATTGCATGCATTATTGCATACGGTAGCAAACTTTGGTTGTTAAAATGTAAACAACCGAAAAAAATACGTGTGAAACCCCGCAACAATCCGTCATTTTAAATCACACGCAAATAACCCTAAAATATTGAAATCATCAGTGATCGATGATTGCCACCTTGTCTATATGCAAATACCATAGTTGGCAGTCAAATTTGACTTTCAAATGTCGTTTGTTTATTTTTTCGATACGGTGCCTAATAGTGCATGCTATTCGATTTTTCAATCGTATGCAAAAGCGTTGATTTGTTGGGTTGTGACACTATGGCGATCGGTCTTCGCAATTTGATCGGTCGGATTGGATTTTTGATGGGTGCCAGTCATTTTGAGGGATTCTTTGTTGTAACATACGCGACGGGTGAAATTATTATGCAAATTCTTCTTCATTGAAATTAAAAGTGAAATGGATATTTTTCTTTGAAGTTGTTTTGGAATTGTTTGTGCTATCTATGTCTCAGTCTTGGGACACCGAGCTTTTAAGCGCTTATCTGATGGGTCATTGTTAGATTTAGGTTCGCGTGTTTCCGGAGGACATATGCAAAATTAAGGATTCCAGTCTAGGGCCTAATTTTCTGATAAAACTCGTATGAGAATAAAGATCGTTCCTACTTCTATAATCCGATGTAATAGCAATATAGCCTAGATTCATACAAGTTCTTAACTTAATTCTTGACCACCGGAGGGACGATTTTTGTTTTTTGAACTGACAATGACCCTGATAGGTAATCAATTGAATCGATAAAGGAATTAACACAAACATACCCAATTGAAAACTGAATTAATAATGTAATGTAATGATTCGTCTCAACTGAAATTGGTTTCCTCTTGGTTTTAAAACGAAAGAATGCGCTGCAACAGTCGTAATATAAACCACCCATGTTGTATTCTAAACTGTCCAAAATTAGTGAACTGCTTCTGAAAATTGTCGTTATTTCCATGCATTGTGTTCTAAAATTGAAAAGATTTATTATCGCGCGGTAAACAAGTGATTTAGAATTTGGAAAATGTTAAGTTGTGTCTTAATGTTGGTACGCAAGATATATAGTTAAACTTTACTGTAATTAAGTGACATTGCCTTGTTTACAAAATATTAAGGATAAATGAATACGTTTGGATAGTTCATGCGAGGTGATTGAAGTCGGTCGGTTTTTATTATAAACAAAAATAAGGTAATCATTCGCTTCCTTGTGGAAGATGTTGTCATCAATTGTTTGAAAAGCGTTTTATTTTATAGCCGTCTAGTGATTTAGGAGGTAGAGATGGGGTCGTGAAGTCCCGAGTTCGAACCCCAGCAGTCGTTATTGTACCTACATATGTACAAATGCTAAATACTGATTTGGTAACCAACTCTGAAAAGCAGCGCGAGGAAACACTTTACAATGAGGCAACTTAATATAGTGAATGACACTATGATGCCATCGGTCAGGTTTTCGTGTCACAGGGGCAAATTATAAAGACGAACAAGTAGTCCAACTTCGGCCGTTTAGGAGCGCGCGACACGTATTAATACTTCGTGCTCGATAGCACGTCTGTGTGAGTGCGATCCATACTGGAGCATTCTTTCGCATTACATATATAGATACACGAAATCAAAGTACATAGAAAAATTAAATGGCACTCGCCTGTGTACAGACCGGGAATCGAACCTGGTACCTCTGGATTTCCGGCCCAGTGACTCAACCATTCGTCCACCGTACACTCCAATCGAATGGTTGAGTCACTGGGCCGGAAATCCAGAGGTACCAGGTTCGATTCCCGGTCTGTACACAGGCGAGTGCCATTTAATTTTTCTATGTACTTTGATTTCGTGTATCTATATATGTAACATAGAAATGTGGTGTAAATTACCCGCATTAAACCAATAAAGAGACAAAATGTTTCTTTCATGTAAAAGTATTCTTTCGCATTAATATTTATTTGCTTGTAGTGCGTTAGTACACTGCACGCACACATTCAAGCGCACATCATACCTTTTGTAGGAAGAAAAATTACTGCTATTATACTGTGACAGGAGCTAGGGATAGAGATGTGCCGTTGCGATGTCTCCACCTGGCCGCACAAATCTCTAGTTACGGGCCTTTCTGACTCATACAATAGAGATCTAGAATGAACTTCCTGCTAAGATTTTTCCACTGCGCTCCAATATGGTATTTTTTAAAATGAGTGTCATTAAATCTCTTCGAGCCCGGCAGCGCATTGGTAATGCATCTAGTGTTGCAATTGTCTATTGGCGGCGACCATTTTCCATCAGGTGGGCCGTCTGTTTGCCCGTCTTAGCCAATAAAAAAAGGAAGACATGGCTATAAGACCGCCAAATGTGGGATCATAGTCATAGCATAGCTTATCGTGAAAGAAATGGGAAAACACTAGGGCGTTGTATGATATTGTATTGATACCTGTAGGAAGTACAGGGCTTGTAATAAAAAATATTTTTTATAATAATAAATTCGGTTTCATTCTTGATTTTTTCAGTCACTTGGAAGCAATCATATGTGTCGATCAGATCTAGTTTTTTAAACAAATAGCGAGAGATTGCCAGTGCAACTATTAAGTATTCGATTAAGTTTTGCATATTCCAAGATTTTCCAATAAAAGTAGCAATGGGAAACATCAGTAAGTAATACATTCATAACATAATCTAGTGTGCTTAAATTCCGTGGGAAATTTAGCTTAACAGAGAATAAAACAGCAGGGATCCTCTTAATTACCCCTAAACGTGTCGATTTGTTTCCAATTCTAGAGATAAAACATACCCCGTTGCTGTTTCACTAATCTCGTAACAATACCAACTTATTTTTGCATGTGAACGGATAAAAAACTCGACTTAATAATATGATGCACCGTATTCATTAACAGCAAATGTAACGTTGTAGAAAAAGGATATTGTGTAAATTGTGACAGTGCATAAATTTGTTGTAAGAAGTTTTTTATACATACAACTTTTTGTAGATTGATGATGAGATTTTTTTTAATACTTAGGGTTGCGTGATTAGGTGTTCACGCCATTTGTCATGTACTGAATCGACTCACTCGGTTCTCTTAAGAATCCATTTAAACGACATACATTTTGGTCGAAATGTGTTTTAATGTACATTTTGTTTGCGCGATTTAATCATTGTCTTTTTTTTATTTTTTCATTAGCTTGATACATTTTTTCCGTTCCAAACAACATATATAACAATAGAAAATTCAAAAATTTAGAAAGAACATTTAATCAGCCGTTTATATACAGGGTGTCCACGTCACGGTTGACTGTACGTTACTGACTAATTAGCTTAGGCTTCGTCCCGTCCTTCTACGGGCGCAAGCGAGAAACGGAATTGTTTATCGGGCGGTCCGGCGGCTCACGGCGGGTCTAGCGGTAGGCTATGCCTATGTATGCCGCTTTTGGAACGCACTGTTTCTGGAAGGGCGCGCAGTTATCAAAGATTTATGAAAATTTAGGAATATTTTATGAAAAATTAAGGTACTGTTTTTTTTAATGATTTGTGTTCGTTATCAACTACATAATAACCTCCTTAAATATGGCAGGTGACTAAAACAACACCCTGTAGGTCAGCCATCTATAACATTATTCGAAACTAAAGTTTTAATTCGTCAGCAAAGTTGGAAGCCGAAAAAAAAATGAAACCTGAAACTCTGACGGATCGATAACCGACCAGCTGGGGCGGATGGTGATTTGTGTTTAAATGTGATGAAGAACAAGCATGCCAATTTTCAAGCGGCTGCCTGACAACTTATTTTCTTCGCTCCCGTATAGGCAGCCGGTCGCACCAGGAGGTATGGCATTCAATTTTCATTGTATAAACAGCATACACTCATTCAGGCAATCGCTGTTTCAATCGGCTGCCTCGCGACGATTTTTTTACACTTCATTTCCACCCCAGGTCAAGTTGGCTCAGTTCAGGTTGCACAGGGCGGTTCCATAACACTTCGGGAGCTCAATAGGGAATATGCATGATCTTTTTTTAACAGCTTTCTTAACAAAATATGAAAATACCGTAAAAAAGATGACATACAGTCAAAATAAAATTGAAATCGACCGAGAAATACGGAAGATATAAACATTTTAAAGCACTAATCAGACAGCGATTAGAGAGAGAGATCCGATATGGACTATGACGTCATAGTACACGGCCGCCATACAATCTCCATACTATATACTGTTTTGCGAGAAAGAGATAGAGATAAATCTTTGTTATGTAATATCTTGGTTATTTTTATAGTTATTCAAAAACTATTTTTTTCCTACTGTTTTTTATATGAATGAGCTTTTATTAAAGTAAATAAAAAATATCATGCATATTCCCTATTACCGTAAGCCATCCGGCTGCCTCTTGGACACTGCAACTACGCGCCATTGCTCTGATATATTTGTGTTAGCTACTTCCGCCGCCCAGAGGGCGCCACCAGCAACCGAAGCTATATAAGCCAGCAGGAACCAGCGGCCGGTCTCTTTGGACGACAGGCGTGCGCTCTATTAGTTAACGTAGACTGAGATTCGTGTTTTTCAAATATAATTTTTATTTTTGTAAATAATAGATTTAAGTAAAAATAATTACAGTATTTGTTGATTTGTTCGCGTGTTTATTTTTAATAAATATTTTGCATCCCACTAAAATCAGAACTGGGATAGAACGCCATAACCGCTTTGTGTCATTTTTGATTACGTCATAATGTCGAGTAAAAAGCGTGGAGTACCACGAGAGCGCCCGCCTTCGCCAGCACCTTCCCCTAATATAGGTAGACTGGAAGCAACCATGGAGGCGATTCTCAACCGTCTGGCGACGCTGGAGCAGCGCGCCAGAACTCCCGCCAGCGAGGACACGTTATCGGCACGTGGCGCCAGCGTGGAGTCGAACCACGAGATCGCGCCGCCCCCGTCGGCCGCCACCGCCCCAGCGCCAGCCGCTGCTGACGCCCCAGCGCCAGCCGCCGCCGCCGCCCCAGCGCCAGCCGCCGTCGCCGCCCCAGCGCCAGCCGCCGTCGCCATCCCAGCGCCTGTCCCCGTCGCAACCAGCACGCCGCGAGACGACAGCGTGGCCGGCAGCTCAACATCATCAAGGACGACGGATATCACGGAGCGTCTCATTGACGCGTTAAAAACTATAAACCCGGTGAGATCCAACCATTATTATGTGTCCGATTTTGATCCCAGCATTCATGACGCCTATGCGTGGTGTGACGAAGTAGATCGTGCCCGCTTGCGTAACCAGTGGGACGAAAAGGAGTGTTTAGCCCGAGTAGGATTATTATTAAAGGGTGATGCACGCTCCTGGTTGCGCGAGTGGTCCAGTAATGATCGCACATGGTCTAATTTTAAATTAGAACTTAAATCCCTTTGTCCACGCCGCATTGACGTCGCTAACATTCTATACGATGTAATGTGCAAAGATTCAGATAAGTATTCCACATATGCCGATTACGCACGGAAATCTCTATTGCGTTTGCGAATTGTAAAAGGTTTAAGTGACGATTTGCTGTGCGCCATAATTGTACGCGGAATTACAGACCCACAAATACGCGCCGCCGCTACGAATGCAAAGTTGACACCAGAAACAATTGTGGAATTCTTATCCATCTATGCGAAGCCTCATCGTTCAAGTGCAAGTGTACTTAACAACGCTCAAACGCGTAATAACCGGTCCGCGCCGGATTCATTCAACACTTTCAACAGACGGGACCGCAAGCGTCCGGCTACAGATACACATGCACTTGTACGTTGCTATAACTGTAACCAAACGGGTCATAAGATTCAATTTTGCCCCAAACGAAATAAGTCGGAATCTAAAAACACTGACGCAGATAAAGTTAAACACGAAAGTACCCTCCAAAGTACAAATAAATCTACCCCCAAAGTTGTATGTACGTTTTGTAAGAAAACGGGACACAACGAAGATAAGTGCTTCGCCAAGGAACGTTCCGAAACGAGAAATAAGGCTAATGTTAACTTTTGTCGCGAAACAACTTACGACCGTTCAAAAAATGATGTCATTACTGCAGTGATTAGTGGAATTCCTACCGACGTTCTGATAGATAGCGGTTCGAGTATTTCTTTAATTTCAAGTGAACTTGTGAAGCACTTTTCTTGTCGTACGAACCCGAGTATGCAGATACTACGTGGCTTAGGTGGGGTAGAAATGCGTTCCGAATGTTTCGTTACTTTGCCTATAGAATTTAGTGACGTTACTTTAGAGGTAGATCTATATGTTGTACCCCGCAACTACCTCACTGCGCCGGTACTTATCGGTACAGATGTATTGAATAGGGAAGGTATCGCGTACATTCGAACAGGTGACTCCCAACGTATAATTCGCAATAGTATGTCCGTAAACAATGTGACTCATAGTGAACCTAATGTGCAACTCGATTCTATCAACACTCCACTTTGTGGTGACGAAAAAAAAAGCTTGTTGTCTGTGTTAAACAAGTACTCGGATTATTTTCTTTCTGGGACAGCTACCACTACTGTTACAACCGGCGAAATGCACATTCGTCTCACTAGTGAGGAACCCGTGAATTATCGGCCGTATAAGTTGTCACATGATGAGAAATTACGCGTACGTGAGATTGTCCGCGATTTAAAAGAAAAGGGTATCATCCGTGAGTCAGAATCTTGCTATGCAAGTCCAATTTTGCTAATCAAGAAAAAGGACGGATCGGATAGAATGGTCGTTGACTATCGGGCACTTAATAACGTTACCGTGAAAGATCGATACCCTCTTCCTTTAATCGAGGATCACATAGATAGGCTCGGGAAGTGCAAATATTTTACAACGTTGGATATGGTCACTGGCTTCCATCAAATTAAAATCAACGAAGAGTCCATACATCGTACCGCGTTTGTGACACCCGAGGGCCATTTTGAATACCTAAAAGTTCCTTACGGACTTTCTAATGGGAAATTATAAGTCAAGCCGCAGATTTATTTCTTGGCCACGTGCTCAAACTTCTCATTTTATAACTAAGCAACGGGAAAATGAGATAGCCTCTAATAAATTAATTCGTCTCTTTTACAACGCCAACTAAATATTCTTTAGAAAGCGTCAAACAAAGATCAACAATTATCTTAACTTGCCTTCTTGTTTATATATTGCCACCTAATTTACTAACTCAGCCATGGATTTTACATTTCATCACCATTTTACGTTTTACGGCTTCAACACAAAGTCCTCAAAAAAATATAATTCAAGCTTCCATTGACAACATCATTTATTATAACTTAGCATGTAAAATAATACATCATATTCTGTTATCGAGAAAATAGCCACTTCAAAATTTGGCGCGAGTGCGCGAGACGACAGTGACCGGCCATTTGCACCAATCAGAGAGCGCCATTCATGTACCGACGAGTTAGTCACCAGGGTTGCCAGACGTACGAGGTTCCTTGTACAAATACGAGATTTGTGGTCTGCTGTACGAGGTACGAGGACACTATTAGGCTCGTACGAAATTGTACGAGGTTTTGGGTTAGGAAGCTTTTTTACCATTTCCACATACAAAATTTCGTTAGACTCTGTGCGGAAAGAGAATAGGATTTAGATTGGGGGGCGCTGTAATGCTTTTCTTGACTTGTCAAAATTTTTTTTGTCTAATTTCAGTTTGTCTAACAACTTTTACTATAATGAATTTTTTGTCTAAAGTCAATATGTATAAATTCATTTTTCATATTTATTGTTTTGTCGAAACTCGTTTTACCTAAATTATCATTTGCATAACTCTTGTTTTGTCGAATATTATTTTATCTAAAACTCACTTTGTGGATTCTTATTTTAACTAATCATTATATAGCCGAATATCATTTTAACTAATTTTTTTTTGTTTAAAATAAGCGTGTTTTGTATGGGTAATTTTTCTCTAAATTTGATAATTACCAAGATAAATGACGGATTGTAAAATGTAAAATTTTCAATGATGGAATATTATGTATACGATATTAGCCTGCGAAAATCCGAATCTAGGGCTCTCGCTGGTTAGGACGCGTGCCGACACAGCGCGCCCTAGAGTGTTTTTATAAAGCCGGAGGCGTGGAGGGAGAGCAGCCCTCGCCCGCCATGACGAAGCGCGCGAACGAGTGAGGCGAGCGGCTGAGGCTGGTCGCCGAAGGCGACCAACAAGCCGAAGCTGCGGAGCCGAGCGAAGTGACCGTGCGCCGTCATGCAAGGGCGGAAGGGCTGCTGTTCCCGCAGCGCCGGAGATACGGAAAGTCACTATTGACATTAAAAACGAGCTGCTACCAGAAAACTGTGGTGTGCGGATGTGTTATGCGCTCCGATTTAAAGTCATTCGTCGAAAATTTTACAAGTGCTAGAAATTTGGTTGGTTTATAACAAAGGGGCCGTTGGGGGAAATGACTTTAACAAAAAACTTAAATAGGCTGAACGAAAAAGGCGGCCAGAAAGCGGCTTTTTCCGTACGCGCAGCGTGCGGAAAAAGTCACTTTATTGCCAGGTGTGGCATAAAGTAATTTAAAAAATTAAACCGACTTCAAAAAAGGTTAAAATAAAAGTTTTATGGTAATATTAGTGGCCAAAATTTACTATTAGATGACAATTCTAGCTAAATTTTGACGATTAATTAATGTGGGTTGAGTTATATTTTAAGCGTACTGAGTTAAAAAATTAGAAGCTAATAGCATATCTTTTTTGATGGCATATATTAAGATTTTAGATGTCTACTGCTTGAATGCATGTTACAAGTTTAGATGCTAAAAAATAACAACCATGCTGAGTTGTATTTAGAGTGGCCTACATAGAAGATAAGTAGTGGCTAAGATAGTATAATTCAGACGCTCGGTAATTGTGGCTGACTTAGTAATTTAGATGGCAATGTAGATTTTTAGAGGCGAATAATGCTATTAAAAAGAAGTCTGTTTAATTAGCACCCCTTTCTAATGCCCCTGTAGTCTACCAGCGTATCATATCCGATACATTGAGAACCTACATAGATGCCGGACAGGTTCTCGTATACATTGACGATGTCATGTTGCTAAGCGATACCATAGAAAACGGCTTGTCTCTGCTCAATTCCGTTCTGGAAACTTTAACTAAAGCAGGTTTCTCAATAAATTTACGTAAATGCAATTTTCTAAGTACCGAAGTGGAGTATCTTGGAAGGACGATCAGTAATGGTCAGGTCAGGCCGAGCGCACAAAAAATAGATGCATTAGCCAAGTCTCCAGTTCCTTCAACTGTGAAGCAAGTGAGGCAGTTTCTCGGTCTGGCCGGCTATTTTAGAAGGTACATTCCAGGATACGCCACTAAAGTAGCCCCCATCGCTTCTTTAACTCGCAAGGGTGTAAAGTTTCATTGGGGAGATGAACAGGAGAGGGCAAGGCAAGACGTTATATCGATTTTGACAAGTGAACCCGCGTTGCTAATTTTTGATCAGTCACTGCCAACCGAAGTCCATACAGATGCAAGTTCATTAGGATATGGCGCAATATTGATGCAAACTGCAAAAGATGGGCGTAAACATGCGGTAGCGTACTTTAGCAAGGTTACAGTAGGTGCGGAGCCCAGGTACCACTCCTACGAACTGGAGACCCTCGCTGTGGTTAAGGCCTTACAACATTTCCGGCAATACCTAATTGGTAAGCATTTCAAAGTAGTTACCGATTGTAACGCCTTAAAAATGACACAGCGCAAAAAGGATCTTCTTCCTAGGGTGGCACGCTGGTGGATGTACCTACAAGATTATGATTTCACACTGGAATATCGAAAAGGACAGTTTATGCCGCATGCCGACTATCTCAGTCGTAACCCGGTCAATCTTTGTTCTTCTATACAAAAACCACTTAACTGGGCTCAAGTAGCTCAGACCGCGGACAACGAAACGGTTACATTGCTCGAAAAACTTGACCAGGGACAGTTAGATAGTTCACGATATGTAAAAAAGAACAATTTGCTGTATTACAACTACCATCCCGTAGGCGAGCAGTCGCGGCTATTGTGTTATGTGCCGAAGGGCTTTAGGCTTAGTCTGTTACGTGTATTTCATGACGAACATGGGCATATTAATAATGAAAAAGTAATTGATTTAATGTTAAAACATTTCTGGTTTCCTAATATGCGCCAATTCGTCAAGAAATACATAACGCACTGCATTGTGTGCCTGTCACACAAGAAAGTACCGCGCGCCCCGCTACAACCTATAGTGTCATGGACGAAACCTACTAGTCCTTTTAATACCATTCACGCTGATGTACTGGGGCCATTGCCCGAATCAAATGGTTACAAGTACATACTCATCATCATTGATGCTTTTACTAAGTATTGTTTTTTATGTGCTATGTATAGGCAAGAGAGCGCGGAGCTTAAACGATTGTTCACTTATGTAGTATCTATTTTTGGCACACCTCGATTAATTGTATGTGATAGAGCTAGAATGTTCGACAGTGCCGACTTTGGTGATTGGGCAGTAAATTTTGGTATTCAGATTCATTTTATTACACCCGAGTCGCATCAAGAAAACGGCCAAGTAGAACGGTACTGTCGCACAGTTCTAAATATGGTTAGAATAGAGGTTAATTATAAGCACGAATCCTGGTCCAGCGTTCTTTGGAAGTTGCAGCTGATCCTGAATACGTATAAGCATAAAACTACCCAATGCTCAGCCCTAAATTTGCTGATCGGTTGCGATACAACTACACCCGTTATAAACGCCCTCATTCGCGATCAGGGATCGGAACCGGTATCGAATTACCGTTTTATTTCGTTGAAATACCGTTATTTTACTCCGTTCGTGCTACAACCGGTATTTTGATGGAACGGAACGGAATATTTCGGTGATCGCTAAGTGATGAAGAACGAAATGATAACGTTCCTGATGAGAATAAAAACCGGTATTCTCGACGAGCCGAGCTCGCCGAGGGGCTCGCAGGGGTGGTGACGATGTGCGCCGGCATTTACAAGGTCAAATTCCGTGTTTTGTAGCGCGTCGCATAGCGCGATGTATTTATTTTCAATTTTTGTCGGGAAAGTTTAAATTCTGAGTGTTGAAGCGCGCACGCTCTTTATTATAATATTGTTGGTTTTGTGATATTAAGTTTTTAAAGATGATACATAGTAATTTTTTAACTAGATTAATTATTTGCAGGTATTTCTATACTACCGAGTGACAAACAAGCATTCTGTCTACCTGACAGAACAAACTGAATGCAAAATTAAATAATACAAATAACGTTCTTCTTTTTGCAATATTTTTATTGTATTTTAGGTATTTTAATTTAGGTAGTTTAATTTAGTTTTTAGGTTTATTTAGTTTTAGGAAATTTAAATTTTATCTTCTATGTATTTGTTAGTTTACTGTACTTTCTTTCAATAAAGAAGTCACTGTCAAAAAAAAAAAACGTTCAATCAAACTGATTGATTGAGTCAGGCGTTACTTATATTATTACCGCGTTATTGATATTTTTGTTTAATTAACGTTCAAACTCTTCAAAGCAAAAGTCAGTCTAGGGACAAAGATGTAGTGTCTGATGCACTGGTATACCTACCTAATACATACTTATATTTAATTTGGATAAATTTAATGATTAGAGGCAAGTACATTTATTTCGTCGTGATGAGTACTCTGAACCGAAATAATATCCAGGTTCTGATGATGGAGCCGGAATGTGTCCATGGGAACTCCGTAATAAAACGTCGGAACCCCATCGTGTTTGAGCTCATTTATTTTGTCTTGACAAGTACTCTGAACCAGAATGATATCCAGGGTCTGATGATGGAGCCGGAAGGTGGGCATGGGAACTCCGTAATAAAACGTCGGAACCCCATCGTGTTTGGGCTCATTTGTTTTGTCTTGACGAGTACTCTGAATCAAAATGATATCTAGGGTCTGATGATGGAGCCGGAATGTGGCCATGGGAACTCCGTAATAAAACGACGGAACCCCATCGTGTTTGGGCTCATTTGTTTTGTCTTGACGAGTACTCTGAACCGAAATGATATCCAGGGTCTGATGATGGAGCCGGAAGGTGGGCATGGGAACTCCGTAATAAAGCGTCGGAACCCCATCGTGTTTGGGCTCATTTGTTTTGTCTTGACGAATACTCTGAACCGAAATGATATCCAGGGTCTGATGATGGAGCCGGAAGGTGGGCATGGGAACTCCGTAATAAAGCGTCGGAACCCCATCGTGTTTGGGCTCATTTGTTTTGTCTTGACGAATACTTTGAACCGAAATGATATCCAGGGTCTGATGATGGAGCCGGAAGGTGGGCATGGGAACTCCGTAATAAAGCGTCGGAACCCCATCGTGTTTGGGCTCATTTGTTTTGTCTTGACGAATACTCTGAACCGAAATGATATCCAGGGTCTGATGATGGAGCCGGAAGGTGGGCAAGGGAACTCCGTAATAAAGCGTCGGAACCCCATCGTGTTTGGGCTCATTTGTTTTGTCTTGACGAATACTTTGAACCGAAATGATATCCAGGGTCTGATGATGGAGCCGGAAGGTGGGCATGGGAACTCCGTAATTAAACGTCGGAACCCCATCGTGTTTGGGCTCATTTGTTTTGTCTTGACGAGTACTCTAAAGTGAGATGATATCCAGGGTCTGATGATGGAGCCCAAACACGATGGGGTTCCGACATTTTATTACGGAGTTCCCATGGCCACCTTCCGGCTCCATCATCAGACCCTGGATATCATTTCGGTTCAGAGTATTCGTCAAGACAAAACAAATGAGCCCAAACACGATGGGGTTCTGACGTTTTATTACGGAGTTCCCATGCCCACCTTCCGGCTCCATCATCAGACCCTGGATATCATTTCGGTTCAGAGTATTCGTCAAGACAAAACAAATGAGCCCAAACACGATGGGGTTCCGACGTTTTATTACGGAGTTCCCTTGCCCACCTTCCGGCTCCATCATCAGACCCTGGATATCATTTCGGTTCAGAGTACTCGTCAAGACAAAACAAATGAGCCCAAACACGATGGGGTTCTGACGTTTTATTACGGAGTTCCCATGCCCACCTTCCGGCTCCATCATCAGACCCTGGATATCATTTCGGTTTAGAGTACTCGTCAAGACAAAACAAATGAGCCCAAACACGATGGGGTTCTGACGTTTTATTACGGAGTTCCCATGCCCACCTTCCGGCTCCATCATCAGACCCTGGATATCATTTCGGTTCAGAGTATTCGTCAAGACAAAACAAATGAGCCCAAACACGATGGGGTTCCGACGTTTTATTACGGAGTTCCCTTGCCCACCTTCCGGCTCCATCATCAGACCCTGGATATCATTTCGGTTCAGAGTACTCGTCAAGACAAAACAAATGAGCCCAAACACGATGGGGTTCTGACGTTTTATTACGGAGTTCCCATGCCCACCTTCCGGCTCCATCATCAGACCCTGGATATCATTTCGGTTTAGAGTACTCGTCAAGACAAAACAAATGAGCCCAAACACGATGGGGTTCTGACGTTTTATTACGGAGTTCCCATGCCCACCTTCCGGCTCCATCATCAGACCCTGGATATCATTTCGGTTCAGAGTACTCGTCAAGACAAAACAAATGAGCCCAAACACGACGGGGTTCTGACGTTTTATTACGGAGTTCCCTTGCCCACCTTCCGGCTCCATCATCAGACCCTGGATATCATTTCGGTTCAGAGTACTCGTCAAGACAAAACAAATGAGCCCAAACACGATGGGGTTCTGACGTTTTATTACGGAGTTCCCATGCCCACCTTCCGGCTCCATCATCAGACCCTGGATATCATTTCGGTTTAGAGTACTCGTCAAGACAAAACAAATGAGCCCAAACACGATGGGGTTCTGACGTTTTATTACGGAGTTCCCATGCCCACCTTCCGGCTCCATCATCAGACCCTGGATATCATTTCGGTTCAGAGTACTCGTCAAGACAAAACAAATGAGCCCAAACACGACGGGATTCTGACGTTTTATTACGGAGTTCCCATGCCCACCTTCCGGCTCCATCATCAGACCCTGGATATCATTTCGGTTTAGAGTACTCGTCAAGACAAAACAAATGAGCCCAGACACGATGGGGTTCCGACGTTTTATTACGGAATTCCCATGCCGACCTTCCGGCTCCATCATCAGACCCTGGATATTATTTCGGTACAGAGTACTCGTCAAGACGAAACAAATGTACCTGCCTCTAATCATTAAATTTATCCAAATTAAATATAAGTATGTATTAGGTATAACAGTGCATCAGACACTACATCTTAGTCCCCAGACTGATCACCAATCTTTTGCTTTGAACAGTTTGAACGTTAATTTGTTCTATCAGGTCGACAGAATGCTTGTTTTTCACTCGGTAATATAAATTAAAATTATACCTACAAATAATTAAATACACTCACGAACAATGAATTCTGGTCATTTCCTATTATAATTGTCCTTAGAAAATGACCCGAATTAATTGACCGTGAGTGTAATTAATCTCGTTATATGTATACCATATACCAAATACATCGCGCTAGACACTTGCTAACTAAATTATCTACGAAAAATGGTTAATTGTCCGAAACTACTTTTATAATCCGAATGAATCCGTAACAAAACAACACAACAACCTAAGCAACGCACAAAAGCAAAAAATACAAAATCATTGTGCGCAGCATACCTACCGAAAAACAAAATATCCCGCAGGCAAACTCAAGGTAAAATTAGAAATAGCAACTCGTTCTATCTTGTTACGCAACGAGAAAAACGTTTAATTTCGTTCCACAGAAACGGAACTTAGTAAAAAACGGTATCGCAAAAGAACGGTTCTTTAACCGGTGATCACAAACAAAAACCAGAACCTTTCCGTTCTCGTGTCAATGAACAAAACCGGTATTCTACTCGGAACGGTTTCCGATCCCTGTTCGCGATATAACTGCAGACGGTACCAGTGCAAATCGCGAAGCTTTGCGTGAAATGCGAAGGCAAAAGGCTGGGGATTTATTGGCTCGAAACCAGGCTGGTCAGGACGCGCGAGTCAATAAAAATAGAAAGGCACCTAAGACCTTTGCTGTAGACGACCTGGTTTTTGTTAAGAAATCGTCACAAACCACTAGTAAATTTGACAGTGGTATCCGGGGTCCATACCGCGTCATTAAAGTTCTGCCAAATTGTCGTTACGAGTTAAAGCTTGTAGCAGGCTCTTACGGCAAAACGACGCAGGCAGCCGCGGAGTATATGCTACGGTGGAATGGCGAATGGACCCCTGACACCTGCGCGACATTTTTTGAATGTAAGACATACGCTAATATCTTTTTTCTTTATCTTTTAAACTCCGACCTAATAATTTGCTTTTATTAATTTTTCTTCATTCTAAATAACTTACCCCTTTGAACATACGTGTGAACATGTTACTACAGCGCTGTTGATATTTTCACCCTGCCCATTTTATGATTCATAGTGTGAGTATTTTGTTGTGTGTAGGTTGGCACTCGTGTAAGTCCTTGAGCGGCGTCGACATATTTTTGTTCGTGAATAAGTCCTTGTGTGGCATCACATTGGTCGTATATGCGTGTAAGTCCTTGCGTGGCATCGCTCCGGCTTATTTCTACGTATAAGTCCTTGTGTGGCATCACGTTGGTCGGATCATTATATGCGTGTAAGTCCTTGTGTGGCAACGCTCCGGCTTGTTTTTACCTATACTCGTAAGTCCTTGTGTGGCAACATAGTATAGTTCCCCTATCACGTAGAAGCGCAAGTAACCTTTTCACAACGTTAATATTATGAAATCCATCGGACGAGGAACTATCGAGCAAACCTGATAAATGTTGCATGTACTGTATGTGTATGAACCTATGTGTTTGTTCCTCAGGTGACGAGAGCCTAGAAGACACAGCCCTGGAGCCGGAGCCGGGACAATCCACAGTGAGCATCGGGGACGCTGCTCCGTCAGGAGAGGCCGTGTTAGCTACTTCCGCCGCCCAGAGGGCGCCACCAGCAACCGAAGCTATATAAGCCAGCAGGAACCAGCGGCCGGTCTCTTTGGACGACAGGCGTGCGCTCTATTAGTTAACGTAGACTGAGATTCGTGTTTTTCAAATATAATTTTTATTTTTGTAAATAATAGATTTAAGTAAAAATAATTACAGTATTTGTTGATTTGTTCGCGTGTTTATTTTTAATAAATATTTTGCATCCCACTAAAATTTGTTTATTTTGGTATTTGTTTACCATAACTGTTTACTTCTGAACAGTACGTACGAATATGCTAGAATTTGGTTTCAGGTACAATCGAACCAACTGAATCATGACCCACTTGCCTGATAATTCGTGTGAAACTTTCAAACTTGTAAGATCTATCGCGTATAATGCACTTACGACGTTTTAGGTACTAATAAAATTACGTCAATACAGGTCGCAGACCTATGCAATTTTAACCTTTGTTATCATTGCCATAAAACCACATTTCACACATATACAGTCATTGTTTGAATCTCGAGCTAGTTCTCGCTTATTTAACCTAAACTTTTTGATGATGGAAAAAATAAATTTAAAAAATGGGTGTTCTACAAGTGTGTCATATTATGTCAAGTTGTCAGTCAATGTGAAAAAATAGAAATTAAATGCTTAATAATTTTTAATAATGGCTAATTTAGAAGAACAAAGAGCTCGGATTGTAGTCTTAAGTGAGGAAGGCTATGGCATACGGGAAATATCACGCGAACTGAATATTTCTCGGAATACAGTGAGGACCTGGATCAGACGGCACGCCGAAGAGGGCATCCTCGAGGACAGACGACGCCATAACCACGGCGTTCGCCGACTCACGAACGAACAAAGAGTGGACATGCAACACCATTACGAAGAACATCCTTTTACTCCCACCCGATATTTTGCGGCACAACATGACGTCTGTCTACAAACTATTAGAAATTATTTGCACGGCACTGGACTGCATTACAGACATTATGCTGAGAAAGTAGCCTTAACGGATGATCATAAAACAGCGAGAAGGAATTTTGCAAACGCTTATTTAGACTACGACTGGACTAACACTATATTTACAGACGAAAAAACATTTCGATCTTCTCAACACGGTCGCTTAACTTTGTGGCGTTACGATAACACCCGGTACACAGAAGATCACGTCGTGCCTAATCAGTTATCCGGTCGAATTTCAGCGAATATGTGGGCGTGGATGGGTATCGGAGGAGTAGGTGAGCTTGTCCATATTTCTTCTCGGCAAAACGCAATGAAGTATGTCGATCTATTAGAAGAATCTATGTTACCGACAGTGCGAACAGTTTACCCGCGTGAAGATGTGCCAGTATTTTCCTACGTTCATGACAACTGTCGAGTGCATACTGCCAGGGTAGTCTCAAATTGGTTTGATCTGCATAATGATGAAGTTACTTTGATTCCATGGCCGAGTAGATCCCCAGACCTCAACCCAATAGAAAATTTGTGGGGTTTGATGGTCCAAATGTGGGATAACAGAAACGAGAGAACAAAGGAAGCAATTGAGCAACATTGTAACGAAATTTGGGATTACTTGAGAGACAGCGACATTTGCAGTCGTCTAATAGGGTCGATGCGTGACCGATTACAAGCCGTTATCGATAACCATGGTGCACACACTAGGTTTTAGATACTGAATCTTATAATTTAAATTAGTTCTGTTAAAGATTAAATAAAGTTTTTTTTCATTTCACAAATTTTATTACTGTTTTTATTTATATAGCTTGAAAGACCAACAATGGCAAGTTTCTGTCCTTAAAATAGTTATAGGAATGACGTGATTGAAACCTGTAATCTAAAGTTTATGCTGGCACTTCACTTGGCCGTATTTGCCCAAACATGATTGCATTATTTTTGATTTTATATTCTAGAGAAATAAATGCGACTAATAGTTGAGCAAATTTAATACGGCCAAGTGAAGTGGCACCATTACGTTCGTAGAAAACTTCCTATACTTACCTACGTAATACAGATAAAGACAGTAACATCATCTCTTCTTTTTTATATACGAGCTTAGTCGATATTGTCCGATTTATTTAACAGTCCACTCAGTAAATGTCAGTGTCTAATCAAATGATAACAAGTTCGTTACCAAGGAAATAATTCTTCAAGCGAATTTCGACCTACTTGCATTTAAGGGGTTTAGCAAAATAAGCTTATGGTGGGTCATGATTCAGTTGGTTCGATTGTACCTATACCTGGTTATATTCTTCAGTCTTTTCAAACCTCTAATGGCGTCGTAACAACTTACCCAAACTTCCTAGGTATCATTTTCTTTTCACATTCACCTAATGCACTTCCTTACAAACCAATTGAAGACTAAATCGGTCTTTGGAAACTTCGAGCCATTTTGCCGCCAACTTGGAAACTTACCTTAAGTTAAAGTTACACTTGAGTGCAAGTTTTCTTGTGCGGTTTAACTACCATCCATCTTAGTTAGGTTTCTAAGTTTTGTGTTCAAACGGTCAGTTAAAGTTGATGTATCTCAGTTCAGTTTAAGTTTTGAGTCATGTCATAACCGCAAGTCTGAGGCTACGACTTCAGTAACTACCTTATAATATAAGTAATTTTGTGTAACGTCATAGAGTACTGGTATACGTATGATTTGCAATTAAAGTGTTGGAATTTCATCATAGTTCGTTATGGATTTGTTCAGAAGGGTCTAATCTAAAAAAAATACGAACTCTCTGTACCATACTTCAACCTATCTCCACATTGACTTTCTCAATTCTAAATAAATATTGTGTTTATTTGATGGGCTTTTACAAACTAACGCAAGTGGCATTCTAATTTATTATCTTCATAATTCCGGAGTACCTAATTTCAAGGACTTATAAATAAAATACAACATATATCATAAAAAAGTATATTTTCAAATAATAAAAAAATATTGAGAACAGGCATAATAGGCAGTAGATTTTAAAATAATACGCAATATAAAACTTACATGTAAGTCAATTGGTATGACTTATCAGAATTAACTAAATACTTAAAGTAAAGCCGTAATATTTACTAAATTCTTAAAATTATGGCTAAAACATAACCTTTCTGTGTCCACAGTCGGGTAAAATGTACAGGCTATTTATACATAAAAATCACTCTTTCCAAGAAATTACTACTCCATGCACGTATATTTTAGTCTATTTGAAATACAAATACGACTTTCACCCATATTTAATAAAGAATAATTTTGCTCCAACGCTGATGTTTCATGAACTTGGAGAGTAATTCCTCGTATCACTAAATGAAATATTTATTCTCGTGGAATAAACTTATCGGTAGCTGTGTTATTTGCCACACCAGCTACTTACTCAAATTTCATTTTAGTATGGCCTCTAAGTTTTGTATGTTTATTGATTAGAATCATATATTGTATAGGTATTTTTGGCAGCGATAAAAACCCAGCTCCGAGCTAGAACTCTAGCTACCAATATTTTAACTAAATGTTTATATGTATTTTTATTTACGTACTATAAATACAATTAGACGAAGTGACAATATAAAGAAACTCACCGTGTATAACCGTAAAACTTAAAGTGGTCTAAGTTTTACGCTTCTTTAGAGGACATAAAATGCCAATATACTATGGCCTTTTGACCTACTTTAAAAGGGAGTTTAAAAAAATGCATTTTGGCATTTAGTGTAGGTACTATCCCCGTCGCATGCGCTGTATCCGTATACTACACACACGGGGACGTGAAAGAGTGAAACCGACATACTGGTTTATGCATCCTCTTTTAAATATAACTTTAAGTTTTAGTGAAAAAAAAAACAAAAGTGTTAATAATATAATGCAGTTCATTACATAGTCACCTTTTTGCATCTAACAAATATTAAAACTATTTATTGAATCGTAATAAAATGAAATTTGAGTATAACCCCACAAATTTTATTTAATATAATAACTTAGTTAATAAAGACTTGGTAGTGAGATAATTCCTTACATAGCTTATATTTAGGAATAATTACAATTATATTGCTTACAGTTTCGTTTAAATGTTATTTTATAAATTGTGTAAAGCAGTAAGCCGGTACTAGTTATAGAAGACGCATTTTGGATGCTGAGTATTTTTGTTTGAATTAAAAATGTATACAGCATGTTTAAAACATAAACAATATATTTTTTTCTGAATTCATTTTCATTTATCATTAATTTCTTATAATAATATATTAATGGGAATAAAATTGACCTTTAAACTAAATATTGTTTACTGAATATTAATTGTTTCTAATTGAATAATTTATGGCAGTGTTATTTGAAATTGTATTTATATTGACTTTCGTCAATTTACGTCATATTCACCTATAAGACTGGGTAAATTATTACTATTATACTAATTTCTTTTATACTGACCAGTTTGATGTAGTGCTTGAAACAACTGACCATTTATTTGAGCAAAATAATTTTATTTACTAAAACCATAATACAGTAACATCTAATTTTATTAAATTCTCTTCGATGTATTTTTTATATTATTTTACAGGACATCGGTGAAAGACTGCGTCTTCTATTTTTTTCGCATTGAGAAGCATTTGAAGAATTTTAGGAATTGTCTTCTACAAAATTTTATTCTTATCAAAGAGTAATAAGAATAAGCATACCAATTTAATTTATGTACAAAACTCTTATGTGCTTAATGTCATTTTGATTTGCAATTTGTGCTAATTAATAACGTGCAGTAATATTTACAAAAAAGCTAATTATTTTTTGAGTAAAATTATTATCTAGCACAAAATAGCAAAACAATATCAGCAATAAGAGTTTCCGAGAGATCATTAGGAAAACTTCTTTTTATTTAATCATCTCCTTAAATAAATACATATCACATTTGAACACATCCTTCCATTTTGTAACCACTAAAATGAACTTCCTTAAAAATGAATAAGATGAGTTTTGATGAAAGTGTTTTTGTTCCCGAAATGTTTTGTTCCCATTTTATTCACTACAAGGACATAAAAAATAATCTTCTAAATAACGGACTGCTGTCCATATCATTTTCAGACGAACACATCGAAATTTTGAAATTAAAAAAAATGACAACAAAATATTTCACACATCTTGGAGACCATGAAAAACTAGCATCATACTAATGCAATAATATTACAAATATAGACTACACACTATCATACAAGACCCTTTCATTTCTTATAACACTCCTTTGATTAATTTATAACAGATCCAAATTATTTAAATAAACCATTTGTTCAAAATCGAAATTTTGGGCATAAAATAATCAATTACAATTTTTTGAGCATACAGAAATGTCAGAGCGTATAATCACCTAAAATTAACTTTTATACAAGAAATATTATTAAAATAGACCTTCTCTGATAAAATTTTCATTTTACATAACTTGGCACTCTGCACTCCCTCTTTACACATAAATACGCTACCGCTATTCTAAAATAAACATTTTTATTACAAAAATAATAAAATGAGATCAATCGATGATAATTTTTAGGCTGCTCTCTTTGGAACAATTTCTGGGAAAATGGACTTTACTTTTATAATAAAATAAAACCTATTTTTTGTATAACATAGAACAAACGTGGTCCATTCTTCGAAGTATTTCTAAAGAGTTTTTAAATAATTATTATAAAGATTAGTTGGTAAATCTAAGTGTTCAGATATATAACTATGGGATAAAGTTCAACACCGAAAGCGGAATGTAAAATTGACACGTGAATAATTTATTATTTAAATATGCTTTTCTTTACTTGGGCGATTATTCAAATTTTCATAAAAATGTACTTTGCACTACAAAGTTTATAAAAAAATAACAATGTTGATTAAAGTTTGAAAACTACTTTTAATTTTAAGTTTCGAAGGACGCTCACAGTTTTTCAGGGTTCTACTAGTAGTTATTTTTCCCGCATTGTCGTTCAATCTTTATAAAATAGTCTCAATATATAAAGATAATAATTATTTCAAGTCTACAAAAAGTATGTAACAATTTCAGAATATTCATGTATAAAAACATGTCAAAAAGTGCGCACGTTAAATATACAAATACAGTTTATACAACAACTGTTTAAATGTCTATCATAGCAAAAGGCTATTTTCAAATAACCGATAGACAAAATGTATACAATATTAACAAGCGTGACAGAAGAGTAGTTAATACTACTCATTGCACGCTAGATGGCGGTGCAAATGTCGCGGGCGTGTGACTTCATCGTTTACTCAGAAACTTCCAACCGAGCATGAGTAGCACTGCTGTACATATGGAACCGGCTGATAGCTTGTCTGGTAGTATTGATGATAATAACGAGCTGTCGGATGAATTGTCCGGTGACGGGTCTTCGGGCAAAACTGCGTCAGTCTGGAAAAGAAAAGAAAATTTCAATAAATTGGAATTGGAACGTAATATGCTAGTTTCCTAACAGATCAAATCAGCTTCTTTTCATGAAATGTCAAAACGCTCAGATCGTATGCAGCTTCATAGAAAATACGAAAAAATTACACCACGGGTTTTTATGTATAAATTGTATCCTTATTTTAATGTTTTGTCGTTTTAAAATTGTTAAAGGCAAAAAACAAGTTAACCTGGATTTATTTGGGATTAAGTTTTGGAAATTGAATTTGATAAATGGGTCATTGTCAGTTCAAAACACAAAAGTCGTCCCTCCGATGGTCAAAAGTTAAGAACTTGTATAAATCTAGGTTATGTTGCTATTACTTCGGATTATAGAAGTTATTAATTCCCATACGAGTTTTATCAGAAAATTAGGCCCTGGAAACCTTAATTTCGCGTATGTCCACCGGAAAGACGCGAACCTAAATCTGACAATGACCCAAATAGCGTTGAATTATTGAATTTTACAGGCAACTACCCTGTTATTATATTGACAATAACATTTATAAAAATGTCTAACCTCGATCGAGGAATGATTGCCACGATAATCTATACTTTCGATTTTCGTTTTCAAATAGCGAGGTTTTTCTGAAATAATAAGGATTATCTAAAGTATAGAAAAAAAAACAAATGTTCAATAAACAAAGTGGAAAATTCCCAACACAGAAACGCGATCGCATTACGTCCTTACAATAAATATTAATGCCCGGTAAACACTCACAAATATTAAATGCGCAGAAAATTACAAGTACCGGTTTCCCTGTAATCTTTTATGTTTTGTCATCCGTCAAAATGTATTTTCACATTTTCGAGGATCACTGGAGAGGGGTCCTGGAGCTTTTTGTGAACGGCGTTGGGTCCTTCAATTCTTTTTGCGTCTCGATCCGTCTTATTCGCTTCGACGCCATTAATATGCATAAGTAAATTGCCGAGATGATCTAGAGATGGGTGTGTTTCGGTTCATAATAAAACGTTCGGATTTTTTGCCGCTTGTTTAGTATTTATCCGAACTGCTTGCGTAAATTTGGGTCTCTAGACTGTCATAGTATTCATATGGGGCTTGTTTGCTATTATATTATATATTATAATTATTTCAATACAATACTTGTACAGGTTTTATTACCTGCCTGCATTTTTGCTACTGTAAGTCAAGATTTACGAGTCATAAAATATATTAAAAACTCAAAATAATCAGAAAATATTGCATTAATTTAATTTTGATTTTGAAACTATGATAATATAACACCGTTGTGATCGTCAATTAGCTCTGTAAGACAAATACCTAAACCCGAACCGGCAACCGAAAAAAAAACAAATTGAATAAATTTTATCTCCTCACCATCAAAGTTCGCAATGTACCGTAAAGATACAGCATACCCTCAACAAACACACCTGACTCATTTAAATATTCCGTCTTCAACCCCCATATCTATACAGAAATGGGGAGCTCTCCAAGATAAGGGATTAAAAAGAAAATGCCATCCCATTGTGGAGACGCCCACTTGTACGTGGCGGAGCAATCATCCGAGACGCTGGCTAAAAAACGACATGAAACAGAAAAAGGCATTATAAAGGAAAAAGTAAAACATGTTTAAGAAGGGGAAATACTTGGAGTAGGAGGCCGTAATGGAGATCGCGAAACTGCAGCTCGTTAGTGAATGGCAAATTGAGATACGTGATGACTTTGGCTTTGTATTAGGAAGTAAAATGGTCCTTGTCTGCTTTTGAGTCGCGTTTGCCCTCCGGGTTTGAGTAATTAGGAATCGTAAGTAGCTAGCAAACTTAGAGAGAAGCGGTGGAACATTCTTACCAACGTAACTATACATACATAGAGTCAAGTCAAAGAAAAAAAAAAGTATTACAATACATACAACATACAAGGTATGTATAATGTTAAGCCAAAAAAGAGAAAATATTTTCAAAACCAGGGAACAGCAAAAGGCGACGACAAAAACACGAAGTCCATCAACGAAGCAGGTTCTTTACTTGTGAATCACAAAACACTCCGCTGGACTTAGCCAAGTGCTCAGGAAGCTGAGCCAGACGTTTTCGTGGAAAAACCCCGGGAAAACGGATCGAAAATAGAGTAGAAAAAATCGAGACATCTCCAGAAGCGACGGGTCTCAAGCCTCGAACCTTCAGCTTTGAGGTTTTACACCGCAACGAACACTATCCTCTGAAAAGTACTTGCAGATGATAGACTCTAAGTATATTTGTCAACAGTAAAAAGAACAAATGTAGAATAGGTGTATATCAGACATTCGGACATCGGTCGCAGAAAACATGTACCTATAACAATAAAACAACTATATAGTTATTTATAGGAAAACTGTTATAAAAACTGCTCTCAAATTTAGCTACTTAATTTGATCTATGACCTGAATTTGACGTGGCATTTTAGCAGCAGTAATAATTTACATATAAATTGTGATGAGTCGGTCTAAAACAAAGCAGTTTTGTTAAACTTTCGACATTTTTCAAATATGGTTTGTGGTTGTTTATTCAATATCTTCATATACAATTGACAACATTTCATATTTTCAAAAGATCTTAATTCGAAAACCATTTGGGTAAAAATGTATTTTATGCTCAAAAAAATTATTTTTGGATTTTTTTCCCATTCATTTTGGAAAAAATCGTCAATTAGTGTGAACCGGAAGTGTGACGTCACTTTCCCTGCATTATCGAGAGAGACCTTAGTGCTGAAACAATTAAAAAGTGTATTGTATCCGGTTGTCATTTTCTGACATATCTGCCGTCTGACGTTTATTTGTTTTGAAAATTGTTACGACTGCTTAGCGGTTTTAGAGGTTTAATTTTCTTACCGTGGGTTCATTTGCACATTTTCAAAGACCTTAAAAGACTTGGCACTTCCCAACTGGACTCCGATAACGCATCCAAACATTATTCACTTGGCATTCTATAACCGGATCGGACACCGATTTTATTCTGATATAAAGAAGACATCAGAACGTTTTTCTCGTGCTATCAGACGAATCTGCCGCGTGTTGAAATTATGATAATGTTGGAGTACACATCGGCAAGTGATAAATATAATCCAGCCAAAATAAGAGGAGCAAAAGCAGCACCTGACAGCTCAAGTTCTGAAAATAGTTCTTCCTGTGATTCTCATAGTGACTCGGAAATGATTACAACAAACGACGCAATAGAAGCAATAGAGGAACTACAATAAAATAATAGGATATAATTGAATGAGAGATAAAATGTTAAGTTTTATTTTATTTCCAAAATAATTGTATATGTTATGTTTCATTTACTTTTATTATAAACATTTGTCTTTAAAACATATTTCATTTATTTACACCACCTCTCTCTACATTCGAAAGATCTACCAATACATTACTAAAGGTTTTACTAAAAATTCGTATATAAATATTATATGTTAAATGAATACATTCCCTGATTTCGTTGGTAGTTTGTGAGAACTGAGTGAGCACACGTTAAAGGTTATATCTTTTGATTTATCTTTTTACAAATACAGAGATTTAGTTTTACAATTGTTTTAGAACTTTTACTAAATGAACAGGATGTTTTTTTTTATTTCAGAAGGGTGCTCACTCAATCCACACGCACACCACAGAAGTGTCTTTTAGTCCTGCTGCACGGCACCATTCTGCTCTATTCGTAGTAGGAACGAATAGGAATTACTTTTCAAGACATGTTATGGAATTGTTTTTGCAACCAGACATGAAGCAATATATAATTAATGCCGTACGTTCATAGGTTTTACTAGTTGCCATTATTTTCAACATTTAAATCGCGAAGCGCTTTAAAAATTTGCAAACAACTACCAAAAGTAACAATAAAATTCCAACCAACAATCATTACCGTACCGTGTCAATGTCAAATGTCCTTCGCCTGACAGTTATTTTTTTTAATCGTAATTGTCGCTCTGGATTCTAGTTGTTTTTAATCGTAATTGTCGCTTTGGATTCTTGTTGGGAAAGTGACGTCATTTTCCTCATACGCCCTTTTAGAATGAGCTACTTTTCAAACTGCTATTTTTAATTGAAAAATTTAGTTGTAACGAAAAAGAAAAAATACGGGTAGCTTAAAATTTTACCTATTTTCTACCCAGCTCATAAAATGAAGGAGTTGAAAATTTGAAATATTGTCAATTATTATTACGCAGGGTGTTACAAGTACGTCTTGAGTCATGTACATGAAGTACCCCCACGATAACTTAAGGTACAATTTTATGTAGATAATATGCAACTCCGTTTGTTATTTATTTATTTATACGATAAGTACATAAAATATTGTAAAAAAAATTGCATCCTGAAAAATAAGTACCTCTGATGTCCAATTTTTACCTTGAAGGTAAAATCAGTGTATTCGTTACGGTACGGTGTAACAACAGCCGAACCTTTGTTTCTCGCCACTCACCGTGCCGTATCATTAACTCGGAGTGGATGAGATTTTTTCGACTTTTTAACGTTAATCCTTTTTTTATTTGTGCCAAAGAGTGGTGTCACTGATCTTTGAGAGGCGTCGCGCTGGATAATGCTCAATATGCTGATGATGCTTGATGTTAATTAGTGAATTTTAAGCGACAAGTGCCATATTTCGAGAGGTACTTGTAATGGTGCATTTTGGTCAGGGCTTTTACGAATCTAATTTTGTAAACATCTTCACACACTCAATAAAAATAAATTTATAAAAATCATAACCATCCAATGACCTTGACACGTATCCTATTGAAGTTGAAAGAAAAAAGGCACCCAAAACTAAAGTAGGAAATTAATTAGAATTCGTATGAAACGCACACACAACACCTGTTGCTAGGCCGACATGGGAATAGGCGGGCATAAAGGGTTAGGAGCGAGGGTATTGTCTTTCAACCGCACGCACGTTCTAGTTTGGCGGTTTTCTCATAGTAAGTACAAAAGGTAGATTTTATTTTTCAAACGTAATGTTCGCAAAAACAAGTGCGTAACTTAACATCATTTTAAGTTTAACAGCTTTATCTCTCTCATTAGCTGTTTGATTGCCCACGTTATAACTCCATTATCAGAGCCACAATCAAGTCGACATTTTCATGATATTAAAATGAAATGAATGTTGTCGAAATACAGATGCTTGACTTGGTGGAGGCAGTGTCGTACCCCTAGATTTATTACTTCTATTAAATTCGATTTTCAATTCAACTCAAAGAGTCAGTAAAGTCTTTCATCAAAAAATGCCTACATAATCCAGCAAATTCATTCAAAGTTTCACACAAAGAAAAATAAAGATTTAATCTTGCGCGGCAATAAGGTATCGGAGACACAAATATGATCACAAGGAGCGCGATAGGCAAATATAAATCAAGGGATTCCTGCCATTTTATTATCATAATGAAATCTGAAGAAGAAAAAGCAATTGTAGATCTCGATGTCGGGGAAGAAGCAGGTGGATTTATGATTAGCTATAAGAGCGTCTTGCAATTGGAGAATATAATTTTTGGCTTAATGTGTGATTGCGGAAGATTGTGTTAATAGGATTTGTAAATTAGGAGTAATAAAAACGAGCATTTAGGATATTAGGTAAACCATAGACTAATAACGTGTCTTGTTTTGCATATCTTGCGTTAATTAATAGGAACTAGTACATCTAATCAATGATTTTTTTAATCACTACCCAGTACCAAATTTAGGTTAGTTTATAACTGAAAATAAATAAATTAAACAAAAAAGGAACTCATAATACAACGACTCTTATTTAAATGTAGGTAGGTGTTTACGTACATCATTTTCAAAACCTTTTAAAACTTGTCACAAGAATTGAAAAAACGAATCCAACGACACTCTAATAATTCGGATTTGTCAAAAAGGTATAAAGATAAAAAGGCGAGTCATAGAGATTTCCCCCGTGCATACTGTTTTATTACTGGCGCCTCTCCCATCGGATAAGTGACAGCACGGTGATTGTGTGAATTCCAAATTTGAATCTTGCTGCGGCTATGATCATAATCAGGGATTTTTGTACGACGATACATGTACAGGTCGATTCACAAGACCTGGCGCGGCTTTTGTATGCAGCCAGTGCTTATTCATATTAAATCCGCGCCAGCTCTTACGAATCGACCTTTTTTGTTGTACGCTGGAACGTACTTCTGAGCATTTCTAAAAAAGTTTGTACCTACATAAATTTGTATGGACGCGTTAACTGACACATAACTTGTCAACTTTTCTATTTTGTTACCATTTTTTTTAATGATTTAAAATAGTTTTTTTGATTATTTTGCATACTTAAGATTTTATTGAGAATCTTTTACCTTAATTATCCAAATAAATTAACAAAAACCTTAACCAATAAATAATAATCATCAAATATATTGGTAACGAAATTGGTAATTGATTCCTATTAAGTTAATTGATGTACAAATACAAACTTCTTCAGAAATGCACACCTAATTAATGCTTGTTACGAAAATACAAAGAATATACCTTCTTAGCGTATTTAGGTAAAAAACAATTACCCCAATTGCACGAACGTTGACTAAATCAATAAAATATAAATATTTTTTTACGAAACAGAAGCAACAAATATCAGTTAGGTATAGCTAATGGGATATTCTTCCTAATTAATCTTACATTAGTAAAATTGGGGGCAAGATCAGCTCTACTCGTATGGCGTGTACCAGATGGTAGCACTCGAAAACTTTTTTCCGTGTTATTTATTTTTCAGAAATATTGTATGTATTACGCCTTAAAATGTGTACGTAATCCTCTTTGGGAATTTAATTTTTTTTTAAGTTTTTTTTATCGCATGTAGGTAGTTAAGTAAAGTACTATAGGTATTGTATGTATTAACTAAACTAAGAACTAACACAAAATGTCATGTTTTTCATCGTACTGCACCTGCTTCAGCCATGTCTTATATATATATGCATTCTATAGCTATTATTTGCAATATCTACCTACACTCCCTACGCCCATATACTTTTTAAGGTACAATCACGTAAAATATTCTCATAACATAACATAACAAATGCGTCACACATAAAAAGGGAGTTATTATCAACAATAAATTGCACACGCACGGCATGCGTCGCTTTATTGACATCAACACCTTCGGTTTTACATGTTCAGAGTTGTGAAATTTTAACGTTCTTTTTTTGCTAAGGCAAACTTTTAAACTATTTGTATTTAACAATTATCTGGAAAAAATAAAGATAGTTCGCTAAATTCTTAGTTTTACGTAGGAGTAGTATTTAGTTAAATGTGTTTATAAAACCTTTACTGAATTTTGCGAAACGGAGCTAAAATCTAAAAAAAATGTAGATACGGGCATTTGTAAATCCTTGAAACCTTTTAATATTTTTTGCCTTGTAATATACTGCAATACTCTTTTTAAGACTTGTAGATTATCTAAGTTTGGCTTACTTGGGGTTCAAAATACCGAACTATGGTAAATAGACATACATTTAATTGAGAGCTTCTCCTCACCCCCCAAAACTCCATGCGTGCGGTGTGGCTTTCGTTGAGATATTGCTAAACTAAGGCCCGATCTATGCCAGATCGGACGCGCGCGCCGAGCGGAACGACGTCTTTTTCGCTCTTATTGCGTGGGCATAAAGCTTTTTCTGACCGGTTAAAGCCGGCTCCGCGCGATAGATGTGGGGAGACCCTAAATCACCATTGCTCTCTCCCAACACCTCATGCATAACCCGGATCTCAATTAAGTCGACACCTATCCAGATTTCACTAGGCTACCCTTTCAATACTGTTTTTTTTTATAAAAGTCATATCGGGATCTCGGTATTGTCGATACTAGAAATACCAGTATTAGTCTCCACGTCACGTTATTAATGACCCACAAATCCCACAATAGACGTTTGTAACGCAAGTAACGTTGTTATTATCTGTGTACCTAACTGATTGTACATTCTATTTATTTTAAGGTGGGCTGTAACATGGAGAACAAATCCAGCAAATAAACTGTTTCTTTCTAAAATTCATGGCACATTTCAAGAAAAAACGTTATCTGAACCCACACCCTTCGCCATTAATGTAATCTGCGCAATAAAAACGGTATTAAATTTAAGTCTTTCACTTTTTATACCGGAAGATGGAAAATGCGATTTTCATATCAGTTGTTAAATAAAATGATGGATTTAGACGACGGGGCCACGTGTGCTGGGTGGAAATAAAAATGGCGAATATGCTTGTAATAACGAGATCCATAGCTTTTTATTTAGGAAAATATCTAGGATGTGGTAATCTAGTAGACTTTCGCTGACTATGCCGTGAAAAGGCCGGCCTTTTTAGGGCAGAGTCAGCGAAAGTCTTCAAAGTGAAGTCTTGAATTTTAAAATATGGATAATTTTTAATTAAAAATAAACATAGTACTTGTACATATGGCACCAGTAGAATAAGTATTGATAAGCTGAAGATAGACCATATTTTTTTTATGAAACGATTATCAAGTTATTTCACCGTACAGTACAGTTGGTACCAAATAAATCCTAACTGGCAAGAATGTTCAAATTTGTAAATGACGATTGGATAATTATATTTCACAGCTACTGGTAAGTACATTCGTGGTTTCCTGCTGCCCAAACAAAGTATTTATTGTTATAACCTTACGAATATAAGCAATTTTATGCTCCCATTTTATTCGCTATAGCCCTACAACATAAACTTGGAAATAAAAGATTTGTTGTAAAAATTAAACTCTTAAGATAACCCCCTCTATCGGGCGGGCAATGAAACAAAACATAATTTTTATTATTCCTTCAAGGATGGAAGCTTTTTGTTTTTACAATTCCAAGTTTTAAAGACCTGAAATAAAATCTGCGTAATTTTTTCTATCCATTTCTATTAAAATGGGGCATTACGAGTGGCTGTAAAGATTGTTTTATTCGTTATCCTTCCTGATATAGCCTTAAATTCATATTTTCTCCAGGAGGTTAGATAACAAATCAATGAATTAAAACATTACTGTGTATTAAAATATTACATATATTATTGTCACAAACTTGCTCTAAAAAAAATTACTGAAAATATTTATTTTTATCAATGTCCGAGGCCTGTTAACACTTTTTGTGTTCAACCCTGTCCCATAATATAAGTTGCACTATTTTATTTCGGATCTCTCAAGTCATCGCAACCGTTTAAAATGGAAGTCAGAATATGTTGATCTGTACACTTAACAACTTTGATAAACCAGCATCTTAACCTGCGATTGTACAAACTATTAGAAACCCAGAAAACAAATTAAAACAGAGACTCGCGAGCTAACCTAACCTATGCTTTGACAAATGTATGGATTCCTGTAGTTACCAATCATATTCGACGGTTTGATTAGTTGTATTTTTTTCTATTTTATTGCAGACGATGTTGATGTCTTCTGGTTATAGCCTGACAAGTTCCTATTTAGCCCTGATATACTGTCGCTACAAACAGCTTACATATGGCAATAATACGAGTACGTGTACGTCATGAATAGTCGGGACAGCGTGTACTTATTGGTATCGTGCAAGAACGAGTGAGATATACAATTATGTACTTGTAGATTGTAACTATGTTTTCAGGTAATCGGAAGAGCATGTCTAGTTGATAATTAAATATGAATAATTACCTATCCGTCAAAATCCGATTCTAAATATTCGACATTCATATATTTATCGGATCCTGGCTCCGATGTAAGTATCTTCACTTTCGTCAGTTGATGAGACAAATATTAATTTAATAATTAATACATATTTAGTACCAAACTAACCAGTACATTACAACCGCACTATGAATATCAGTACCCCCAACTAATTTCAAAACATTGTTTATTGGAATGCTGCAGAATCCTTCGTCCTTTTTCTGCCGCAAGTATTTGAATGTATTAAAAATTATTTGTTTTGCATCGGGTTGAACTTTTTTGGGCATTTTGATTGCAAAATCGATTATTATTCTGAAATATGTAGAATTATTTTCGTTTTGTTTACATTGGCGACATTCAATAACTTCCAAAATCTGTTGTCAAAAAAATCATTACCATTAAAATAAATTAGTTCCACTGAAAATCGGCAACATGGCGAGGGCTAAATAGGAACTTGTCAGGCTTTATTTAGCATAAATTAACCTACCTCAGCTTAGGACCAGATCAATTTGGGCTTCGATTTTTAATTACATTGTGGCAGGTACTTACATACGTGAGATGCCGACTAATAAAGAAATCTTAGACTCGCAACGACATTCCTTTACGAATTGTCGACAGCGACAAATTTATTTAACAATGCCCAATAAAAATTAACGGCACTCAATAAAATTTAAAAGCTCGTCAAAAATCAAATCTCATTACCAAGTTTTAATTGACAATAAAGTTAATTTAACGATTTCGGTATGAATCGATGTGGTTCAGAAAAAAAAACATACCCTTGTCATAAAATTTAGGACAAAATTCGAGCTAAAAGTTCCAAGTTTATATTTTTATATGCGTTTTATGAGAAAGACGCGTGCGCATGGAAAGTAACGTAATTTAATGTTGTATACAGGCTGTTACTTTTTTATGGTCGCCTGTATTATAGTGATAAAGGGGTTCGTCCATTATCGGGGTATTTAGTGCTAATTGCGTTTTTTATTGACAGTTTTATGTCGAGAGACCGTTTAATACATATTTTAAAGAATGTGTTATTATTAAAAAGCTCAAGGTATTAACGTGACACATGGTGTGTTATGTTAGAAGTTTATTTTGGTCGGTTTTAACATAAAATACTCAATAAATAGATCCAGGTGATTCGTGTGCTATATCTGAATATTATTAGGTTATATCTATAAAAAAGCAAACAAAGTGTTTATTAACCCTTGCGAAAAACCTTAACAAAAAACGTGTATCACCGAGTGCGTGTATTAATAATGTAATATGGCAAATAGATAAAATAAAACCTTCTGCTTCTGTGGTGTAAAACTTGCAATATTAAAACATCATAAAAGTATTTACACAAACAAAGCAACATTGTCAGAACTGTCGTCAGGAATTCATATCTTTCATCGAACTTCAACGATCGAATAAAACTTTCATTCCAACGAAACTATCAAAATATCGATATGAAAATGTCGACGTAAACTATCGATATGGCGATCGTTCCCGTTTATAGGTTATTCAGACGTCAGTTCTGCGTAATTGAACTAAACAATGTAGATGTGATGGCACAGCTATAAAAAATAAAAATGTATCATGAAATAAACTTTCGTTTGTGTGGTCCATATATGACCTGTGTTGGACTAGCTGTAAAACCCTTACAACAATGAATTTTCAAAAGTAAGGCTGAAAAAATATCTGATAACTCCAGGAAACTTCACTTGATTGTAAAACATTGTATTTGGATCTCTGACATCTGATAATCACTGGTCAGTAATAATAATACAACGATTCACAGACAATAAAACACAGTCGATACCATAATAATTCCAATAAACCCATAGGTAACGTGTCATTAATCATTTTTCATAGAATTGTTATTATAAATTTATTATACTTAGAAGTAACAATGCAAATCCGAACTGTACTGTAACATTTAGATATTTTTTAATGAAAACTTTACGTACCCACGGAGAAAACTACACAGTTAGCAATAAATATAAATAATCAGATAAAGCGAAAAACAAATCCGCAAGCCACATTACCGTAACGGCATCGTTAAAAAACGCCAGTTCTCCAAACGGCGAGCTTCCATGCTCGATACTGACGTTTACGAGCACACAAATTAAAATCGACATAAAATGTATCGATTGGTATCGACGCGTGTCGCATCACTATTAAACGACCAGACTAGCGAATCTGAAAAGGCACGTGGTTCTGCGGTATATTATTTTAAAAGCTAGGTTAGGTTAGGTTAGGTATATTATTAAAACATCTTTCATTCATGAGGAACAAATGTGACCTTTTCAGGCAAAACATAACACTTTGCCGGCCGTTTGTCAGTAAAGTCCTAGAAATAGGCTAATTGTACGAAAATGCTCTTGAAATATTATAGACCCATATATAACGATTTGTTTTTGTGGCTATAGTAAATAACTCGTGCATTTATTATTGACATATTTTTAAATTTTTTGATTGTCTCATGTATATAAGGTTTACGCGAGCTAGTTTTCAGCAGGTCGACGTCTGATGTACGTGCCTATTTTGCGTGCTGATTATTTCACGTATTTATTAGTTCATATATTAAGTCGTCTCTAAATTACAAACACAACTAAATTAATGTTGTTAAACTGGCTGATATACTTAAAGACAAATGTTTTACTCATAGGTATTAATTATCAAGCAACATTAGTCGTCGGTTCTTCAAAACATTGTGCTGCAGAACCCTAAAATCAAAAAATACAGACAAGCATAAACGCGTCACAGTAAAAAGTTGATTTATACGTTTTTTGTAACATTATTGACGATCGCGTCGTAAGGATTTTGGCTAATCGCCGCCAGTAATAAAGTCCGTACAGTCAGCATCAAATAGTCTGTAACATCCAAATCGCCATATATATCGTCACACAATATCTTTGTGCCGAAGACGTGTTGAGCATTTCTAATAGAAGCCATTTTCTTCATTGTAATGTTTTTTGATTATTTTATGTTATTTCTACTTAGTATTGCGAGCTCTTTCCATCCCAACAGAAGAAAAAGTGTCTCAAATTTTGCATAGATTAATGAAACTTTCCTTTTTGTGTTACCTACCATTATACAAAGTATATGGGAAAAACTAACAGAATAGGAAAAAAAATTGGACTTTTTTTTGTCCCCTTGGGATTGTACTTAAGAGGGCGTAATTCTAAGTAGAAATTGGTAGAAATGACATAAAATTGGCACAATATAAAAAAAATATATTTTTTTAGATTATGCTCTAGCTGCGATACATATAGCTCTATAGATGTTACAAACTATTTGATTCTGACTGTACAGGGTCGTAAAGTCGTAGATGTGTCGTACCTATTCCTTTGTCTGTTATATTCATGACTGAAGTACTTTATAATGATTATACTTGCTTTACATGCTTATCTGTAGCTCATTATGCTTTAAGGCCTCATTGAAAAGAAACAAACAGTATAAAAAAAATACTTATCGTTATTTTTTATTCATGATAGGTAACATTTGACTTCGATGCCAGCCTGTTGGTAAGTATTTAACTTTAAAAATGTTTGATAAGAAGAAGTTTTCCTATAAATTCATACGGGCTCGGAAATTCGCAACTCGGTTGGATTACCTGCGATCTGTCACTGCCTACCGCTTAACTCAGATGTTGGTTGCAGTATAACTACGGCTTACTATAGGTAAGCCTGCTTAGAAGCTCTAATAAAATTACTAGTTGAATGAAAGAAAAAGTGAAGTGGATTATATTTTATTGATCCACCTTGGCCACTCATTCAAGGCTGCACTACATGATTGCAGAACTGGAACTTTCCAGTTTTCCGCCACATGGGCTGCATGCTTGGCTGCCACGTCGACTGGGTTTGTTTCATAAAACAGTGCCAGTGTACGGGATCATAAAGTGTTTATAGTGGGAAATATATTTTGCGTTACGTTCTGATTTTAGTGCCCGGCTTATCTGTTATAGTTTGCAAAGCTAGGGGCAGGAATTTCCATTGCTTTGTGAAGCGATGGGTATTTTTTATTTCAAAAACATAAAATATGTATATATGTAGGTACAGTCAAGGAATTTAATTTCCAACACACCTAAGGTCCAATGTCGTATAGCATACTGTCATCATAAGAGCTAGCTAGAGTACGACGTTACTCTGACATATCACACGCATTGTTTTGTGTCAGTAACTAGGTAACAGATTAACAACGTTGACATGGTGAACTGAAATTTGGAACGTCAAGGTACTACTAAAAAGGACGTCAACCGCGGAATCGAAATTCGAAGAAAGTCCATCTTTCTCGCTCTTGCAATATTCGAATGAAAGGAACGCAGATAACGAAATTTAGACTATCGACGTTTGCGGTAGACTTTCCGGAGTCTGGATTCGGAATTATTTTAAAATTTTCTCGATTGTCACTGACACCAACTGACATGTTTTCGTAATTAGATGAGCACATGACTTCGCAAACAGGTTATCTGTAATGTGCAGTGCCAAATAATACGTATTGACATTTAAATACTATTACTGAAATAGAAATTTCGCCCTTAATGCATCGTGAATGCTTAACAACATTTCAATGAAACGGGTAGGAAATTAAATTCCTTGACTGTACAACTGAAACAAATATGTATACAGCCACCAATAATTTTTATTTTCAAAAGGTTTCCTATATACATATATCTTGCACGCTATATAGGCGCATATTAGACGTAGAGTTGCGAAAAACTAAGCCACGACGCGACGAAACCCATATACATATATAACCTAGGGCCCTATTTAGAGGGAGCGAGAACTCGTATGCGAGTTTCATTTCACTGCGGCGTTTGATTAATCGATTAAACTTAGCGTACCTAGCTAGCCCGCAATGTAATGAAACTCACATACGATTTCTCGCCTCGTCTAAATGGTGCCTCACATTTTCCACATCGTCGTTTTAATCTTAGTTCCGAGTGGTTTTACCGAATTTTTGATTTCCTATTCGAAACAGCTAAAGAAAGGCTTCAAAATAATTACACCGAGCTCAGTCAATACAAATTCGTCAAACATCATCCCTTTGCGAAACAAAATTAGAGATTTCTAAATTAAATTCGAACTTCATTTCGCGACTCGTTTCATAAAAACTCCTTTCTTACAACTGTAAATAACGTTGCATATTGCCACCGATTTCCCACAAACAAAAATTTACCTCATACCAGTTTACGTAAGGTTTGTTTTCCTTCGGCATGGGTTAGGTTTTTTCTAGTAGCTAGATCGGTATCGAGTGAAAATTATCCCCCGTTTCTTTCAATCCCTTTGAACCGATTTGTCGTGGATGTTAAAAAACCTTTTGTTCGACTTCAAAGGTATGACGCAGGTTATTATTACGCTCCTACGGTTCGGTTTAAGACGATTGTTATTTCCATACAATATTGATAAAATTGAAACTTAATTTAAATACTGGGGTATGTTTTTGTTCATTTATTGAAGATGTATATTATAGTTTGTTACAAATCAATACTTAATTGTATCTTTTATTTCCTCTCAACGTATTCTTATCAATAACTCGATCTAGTATGTTGTAAATTAGTACTTATTTTTATTAGATGGAAATCTACTAAAGTAACGTGTAATAATTATTTTACCAAATACTTATAATCTAATCTCTTCTTACTTGAATCGTGTATTTTGTTCAAAAAATTAATTGAGTTAGGAAGAAGTCTTATTTTTTGCTTTACTTACCACAATCTAAGTAGTAAAGTATTTTCATTTAAATTTGACAGCTTTCCCGAGAGCAATACGGTTCTTATTAGAATGAGGTCCATACTACGAAGGGTGCCGCCGATTTCCCGGCATTCTAATTTATTTTTTTATTTACTCCTTAAAATGTATGCAAATGTAAATGATTTCTAGCCATTGATGCTTTGTCGTAAGCAGTTATACCTGTCTTTTTCTTCCCGATAGTATTACGTATTTACGTATCCGCTTTTATTTTTGTATAATGAAAGTAATTCTACGAAGCTGGTATTCAATTGGGAAATGCAAAATTTGGTATAATAAAATTATACAGGTTTGAGAAACGTTCTGCGTGTAAGAGGATTTGTTTTTTTAATTTTATTATCTGTGGGGTGTCCTTACCTGCGGTGTGTAATCGCCTTAAATAAGGGCATGCACACATGTTCTGTATGAAAGTATTATAAAACGCGTTAAAGTATATTCCTTGTTACAATAACAATATTCAATTTGAGGTGAGAATATCTATTTGCTTCAGACAAAGTATAAAGAATTATATGAACACGATAATAATCGTCATCGACATCCTGGGTAATAGGACGTCCTTATATCCTGGTGGTCACTTGCGATGACCGCCTATGATCATGACTTGACTTTACTAACTCCGTTTAGTGAAGTGGCTTTTTTGACGACACAAACATTTCTTAAGGGCAGTAATCGCTAGTGACCAGACGGACGGTGCTGAGTAAGTTTTCGTCTCTACTTGACTTAACACGTTCGGGTGGATTTCAGAGCGTTTCAACCGCCGTCATCACCAATCCCGATATTAAGATGACATCTTTTTAAAAATGACATGATTTTTGATCAAAACATGAAAATGGTAGGTACTATTTTCGGATTTTATCAAAATAATGGGATACATTCTTAAAGTGAATCGTCGAAATTGGAGATGACGGCGTTTGAAACGCTGTGAAATCCACCCGTCTCACGTTCACTGTCCCCATACATAACTATCGGACAATGTAATAAATCCCAACTGAGCAATCAGTATGGGGAAGTGACCCCATAGTAGAATCACGGACTCCTGAAAAAAACCTTTATGACCCCACGTTGGGGGCACAGGGACAGGGAACGTGTTAAAGTTGCCAATTTATTTCTAACCTTAAAGAAAATATGTAATTGCAAAACTTATTTTATTGAAGATCTACAGGTCGGTCGTCCTACGTTTTCAATGCAATTAATCCCCATCCTACATAAGTTGTAAGTCCTACATTTTATTACGTTAGGCCGGCTTTACACCTGTAAGTTTTACTTACGTAAGTAAGGACGCAGCTATACGTTAGACTGAGATAGTCAGTCAGCTATCTCATTCTAACATATAGCTGCGTCCTTACTTACGTAAGTAAAACTTACAGGTGTAAAGCCGGCCTACATATATTTTCTAAAGTAATCTTTTCAAGAGTTTTAGAGAGTTTTAGGGCAATAGGTATCTAATAGGTATCAGCGTAATTCGTCCCATTCGTTTTTCGTTTAATTCGTATTTCGTCTCAAGGTGGTTTTCCACCGGTAGGGCGAGACGAGGCGCGACGCGGATTGAATTGAAATTTGTATGAAATTTTCAATCCAATCCAATCCAATCCGGCCGGGATTCATTATTAAGACATTCTTTATTAAGACTATTCTTTATACATAAAGAATGTGTGACGAATAAAGAATGAGACGAAATACGAATTGAACGAAAAACGAATGGGACGAATTACGCTGATACCATCTAATAATAGTCTAAAGCCTAATGAAATTTACACTCATAACGCAATTAAAATATCACATAGTAAGTGCGGTAGTTCGTGGAAACACTTATAATAAACTAATAAAGCATCAATGCCGAAATAAAGAAATAAATTGCAATAGACTATTCTATACACTCAAGCTTATTCTGTATTGAAACAAAAGCGACTTTGAATACGATTATATAAAGTTCATGGTTCAATAGAACGGAAAATGACATGTGAGGTAAAAGTCGATAGGCGACAATATCTTGTAACTTCAACATGACTAAACCTGTTATTGGAATATAGTTCTTAATGGATGGACCTACGGTGTACGTCTTGAGTTACTGTGTTTTACGTAGTGTAACAAACCGAATGGTGAACTAAACTTAGCGTGTCCATAAAGACAGGGAAGCTCTAGCTGAAGCTAAAAAGCTCTTGGAGGCACTTTTTATAGATATTAATAAAACAATGCCCTCGTAAAGTTTAGTATGGGACTTGACTCTTGAGAGGTTTTCACTACACGACACGATTGCGATACGATGGGTATTTGATAAGTCGTAGAATATTAGAAATTGATTTTATTTCTCCAGTATTCCTCTACTATTTTTTCTGAGTAGGACACACAAAGCGACCATTTCGGTAGCATAATTTCATTATCGTATCCGGGTTATAATCTTCACAAGTCATCATCTTCATCATCATATAGGTTACTGTCACGTAGTATGTACACACAGTTACCTATTTTTTTTAAATATGTATATGGGCTTCTGGCTGGTGGTGGTAGGATAGTGGAGGTGTGTGTGTTAACACATATTAGTGACTTATTATAAAAATAAATGATGGAAGCTAATACGTAAACTTCTAAAGATTTGAATCTGAATTATCTTTTACTGATTTTTTTTTTCAAGAAATCAGTAAAAGTCGTACAGTATAAAAATCACGTGAGTAGTAATTCGAGTGAGTGATACAGTACCGTTTTATTGGTAGGGATAATTTGAATGAGTATTTTTACAGGCCAGGAACAATGCACGTTATGGCGTATTAAAGCAGGTTCGATTCCCGCGCGAACCTTTTATTGTTTGGGAGTATTTATTGCATATAAATACTCTATTTATTGTTTAGTACTGTCGTGAAATATATGTTTTGTTAGACAGACGCGAATAAACGAATGTAATTGTATATAATATACGAAAATGTGATGTGCAATTGTACAATTTTATTGTGCATCCATAATTTCGATATCAAAGACATGCATTGATAGAATTGCATGTACCTACCGCTTTGCTTACTGACTAGAATAGAAAAACCGTGTATTATCCACCATGTGATTTAAAGGAAGACCATCTCGAAGCGAGAAAATAAAAATCGTGCTATCTTTAAGGCGTAATAAGTTACTCAAATAAGTGAAATCAGTATAATATAACTCTCTCATACTAAGAAACGCAGGCGAAAATTACCGTTAAAATTCTAATCTAAGAACACGTCAAATCCTAGTAGCCAGGCCGTAATAAGTGTAAGCTACTCTTCCACATCTTCTGTTAGCTTTACAGGTTCCGCAGAAGAGCAGCAGGTGCAGTTCGGCCTCGGCGTCGTAGGCGTCAAAGTCAGCACCCTCACAATCCAAGCCGCGAGCTCCTGAGGAGTTCCGGCCACTTCTGATGTTCTGCAACGGGCCGCGGATGCAGGCCCCGCTCCAGAGGCTCCATCACCAGCGTGGTTTTAGTCGGTACACCTCCTCCGTCTGAGGGGTGAGTTCCACATAACCTCCTCGAAGGGCCCTTTTTGCATTTCCACACCGTTACAAAAAAACATGTAAAAACACGAGGCATAGTAAACTGTCTTTTGCCAGAAAACGATACAATCATTAATCATTAGGGTTCCGTACCAAAATGGTAAAAAAGGAACCCTTATGGTGCGACTCTGTCTGTCTGTCTGTCTGTCTGTCTGTCTGTCTGTCCGTCTGTCACAGCCAGATATCTCAGGAACTACTGATGCTATCGATTTGAAATTTGGAATAGTGTTAAAAGTAGCTAACCCGAGCCTATTGGACATAAAAAATATCTTGTACCGTTTTTACTTTTTTTTTAAAAGGCTCCGTAATGGGACTTTGAAAATTGAAAGTAGGGCTATTATATTGAGTGGGGTATCAAATGAAAGGGCTTAATTTGTAGATTAAAACAGCATTTTTATTTTTTTTCTTAAATAAGTAGTTTTTGATTTATACATTTTTATGTAGGGTGCGTTGTCCAACAGTGAACCACCTTTTTTTTGAAGTCGCAGAACTTGCTAGAAAATAAAGCTAGAAATTTGGTTTTGATGTCATTGTTTAGGTAATTTCATAAGGTATCTTATGTATAGGTTACAAAATGCTTTTTGGACTAACTAACATCCATTAAGTAGGTTTAAAAAAAAATGATATTTGGTTCACTGTATACTATGTGTCGTTTACATTAAACCACCCTTATTTCAACAGTGAACCATAATGCCATTATCAGTAAAAAATGCTGAAATGTGAAAGAAAACTAACACAATATTTGGTAAACATCTGTATTTTTAATATACATGAATATAAAGAAATAAAAACGTATTCTTCTACTTAAAAAAAGGAAATATATTTGGTTCACTGTATACTATGGGTAGTTTACATTGAACCACCCTTATTTCAACAGTGAACCATAATCCCATTACCAGTAAAAAAAAGCTGAAATATGAAAGAAAACTAACACAATACTTGGTAATCATCTGTATTTTTAATATACATGAATTTAAAGAAATAAAAAACGTATTCTTCATACAAAAACTAAAAGTTATTATATATTATATATCGTACGGTACACAGTGAGCCGGCTCAGTGAGTACTATGTGAACCAGGTTCACTGTTCAACAACCACACCATTCAACTTAAAATACGAAAAAATATAGGTTATAAACGGAATTGTCACAACGCAATGTACTCATAAAATGACTAAGACTTCATCAAATTTAACACCATACAGCGTTTGGTCATATGTTAAATAACAAAATATACAAAAATCCAGACACTTACTTGTGAAAAGTATCTTTTTTCGACGAAATTTAAACAAAGTGCTATCACACGTCCGGCCTAAGCCGCTGCCGCTGGCTCACTACGGGAGGGGGGAAGGGTTCTTAGACGGCATGTTTTAGCACGATCGGTCAAACTGGCAACGTCGCAGTTTCTTCAATATGGCGGTGGTTCAGTGTATCTTGATGGTTCACTGTTGGACAACCGACCCTACCATTCCCCCCCTATTATCTCCGAAGTTACTGATCAGAAAAATGTGTCATAATTACTAATTATAAATATCAACCTGAATATTACAGGAAAAATAGAACGGTCTTGCTAACTTTAATACCTTTTTAGAAATTTACAAAACTTGAAATCCCTAGCGGCGAGTAGCAAAACTAAGCGATGGCATGTTTCACGCTAGGGGATTTCCGGGCAAAACTAGATGGCGCTAAAACACTAAACATTTAACGATGTTATAATTAAACAAAGAAACATAGTATAGTAACAATTAGTTCGTAAACAGCTAATAATAAATAAATTTAAATACATTTAAATACTGTGTCACGTTTGCAAAGTTAAATAATTGTAAATAATATTATAATTATTTTACCAAGCTTATACATAGATGGCGTCGTAAATTCGGGGAACAGCTTTTTGTATGGAGAATGACAGTCCTCTTAATTTAATGGTCCTTGCTATTAAATAGAATCATTACACGTCAGGTTCCCAATATTAGAGGGAAAATATAACTGTTTTCCTAACTTGCACTGTTTTTTAGAAATTTGCAAAAATCATAACATATACTTATTTGCTTCTACTAAACAAATCGACATACAGTTTTTCTTGAACTATTCGCGTAGATATCTACTTATGAGTTTGTACGGAACCCTCGGTGCGCGAGTCCGACTCGCACTTGACCGGTTTTTTTTTTGTATGTGCTTGGTTTTACACCGGTTTTCTTACACTTTACCTAGAGCACAAGAATAAATGCACTGCCCTTTTTTGCCCCGTTTTGAAGCCTTACATCATGTTATGAAACCTTGAACGACCTAGCTATAAGACCACGGAAGTACAGCTGTCCCACTTTAGGTTTGTGTTAACTCGAGTCAATAGATCAGTTAAGCACTAAGAGGGTTAACTGATCATTTAAAGTAGTTTAGACTTAGCACAGTTTTTACCATTTTGAAACCAATGCCAACGGAATAAGGTTTAAATCTTTATAAGTATTTTTAGACTTGACCATGCCGCGTGGGCTAGGTCATAAAGTTGTCACTAAAGGGTAAATAATGAAGAAAAGTTATTAGTGTCAGTATTTAGAGTTGGGCGTGCTAATATTTCAACTAGTTTTCACTTCACAACTTCGTCCGTTCCTTTATTGGTAAGGGCGTAAAGATCCACTACAAAAGGTATGAATCGTTTTAGATTCCTTTTACCTACTCGTTGTAAGTATAAGCTAAGTAATTCTCTATCAGCCAACGAAAAAATATGTATAACCTGTATAACCTATCCACGGTGTATTTTTTTGTTTTTCCAAAGATGTTATACCTTGTCCTGACATTGTAAAATTTATCATTTTAATAAATTTATATTTGTTGTTCATATACATAGAAGGTGCTTACCTCTTTAATTTGGTAAAGAAAGTTGTTATCATTTAAAAGACGTAATATTCAACAGATGTGTTGTTTATCAATATTGCATAACTAGGCATTTTAATGTGACTAAGTAATTTTTTCTATGATTAGGAGAGTGCAAAGAATTTGATGCCTTCTTACTTTTATTTAACTTTACGTAGCACCTACGTTTTACGCTTGACTTGTTTACAAACATACATTGTGTATGCACATTTCACGCACCAGGCTATCATATTCCGCAAGAGACAATCAGATGGCATCATATTTCAACCCATTGTTTCATTTCATACAATTTCACAATGACTAATAGCGGCGATGGGACTATGTCGCAGTGAGGCCCGGTTAATTTACGCGTTTAATCCGCGCTAGGACGGTTATCGGTTAATTAGACAGAGGTTCAAGTGTTATTGCGTTTAATTCTGTATGTTCTCCCGCTGTGAATCAGGACTGGGAATAGGTGTTTATGTAATATAGTGCAGCTGGGCAAGATTGGTGCATAATTTATGAAGGTTATGTTATGATTAATCAGGCGACATATTTTAATTTTATGCGTTTTATTTTAAACGTTAGACGTAAGTACTTTTCCCGGGGTAAAGTCCAGTATTTGTAAAGTATACAGGTCGATAGAATGCTTTTCGAGTAAAAATAAACAGTTTTTACTAAGTCTATCAATGATCATTAAAGTATTTTCAACAGTATTTAGGTACTTGATTGAAATGTTTGAATTACATATATTCCATAAGACCAAACATCGACTTATTAAGTCATGAACAATTAATTGGTACGTATTTCTTTTGCTTACTCCTAATTCTTAAATACACATAATATAAACTGGTTAATTTTTTCGAAACTTTTTTTAGACAGAAAAAACTTAAGATTTCTTTCATATATTCAGATACTCAATTAGAATCAGTAGCTGTAGGATATGTGCCCATATGAGTAGTATAATTTCACTATTACCCTGCCAATGCAGTGACCAATGCAGTACAACTACACTATAGCGAGACATGCTTGTAGTTTTAGTGAGCATTAACGCCCCGTGTTATGATGTTATTACAGTTGCAGCCGGTTTATTGTAAACGCAAGGTCAAGCATGTGATGATACTCACCCTGCTAATATACAACATTTCGTACAAGATGTTAATAGTTATTTGTACACGGTTGTCTATAGTTACTCTACGACCGTCTCCTATTTGACGCCGCTTGGTCGATTTTACTTGACGAAGTTAGGTAGTAAAACTCAAGATATGGTTGAGATCGAGCACAAGAAGTGGAGAGGAAGGGCCCAGCTCGCGTTATGAATATTTCTAGCACTTAGTTTAGAGGAACACCAGCTATAGGGCGGAAGGACAACATCTGCTACTAAGTTGCCAGAGGATGGAGTTCGATGACAATAGATCGCCAATGCCAGTTGTCTAGAAATAGAGGCATATGTTCCAAAACTGGCGCAAGCATGGTGGCCGTACCTGCATCATTATCAATAAGTAATAAGGAACCAGTAGTGTGGCGTCCAAACAACTCGATTCTTACCAGCTTGCCTAATATCAGGCATTTGAGCACCTTATTCTACACTCTACAGCTCTTAACGAAAATGTACGCCAAATCTGAACCGGCTTGCCAAAGGATATCTTTTACGCCACGCCACTGTAAGGAACGTACTAAATTATACCGACGTTTATAATCTGAACGTATACATTTTATACACATGTAAACGTTTAATTCATATCCTGTCGCTTAGCGTATGGAATTGAGTAGATTACTTATCTATTACAAACATTCATATCTACGTGTTTTCAATATGAGTGGTTATTCAAGATTCACTTCTCCATCCAGTTTACTTCAATAAAACCTCATCCATTAAAAAAGCAACAAACAATACAATCCCCACCGATTGCGCACTAACTTTTTACTATACATAAAAGTAAAAACGACTCATTTCGGAAATCCCTTTCATCGACCAATGGGCGTAAAGCGTAAATCCGTCCCTTACGCCTGCGGGACAATTAATCCTGTACTAAATACTAAAATAAGTTTTATTTTACGTCAAACGTAAAGGCAAAAGTCGCTGAAAGGTAACGGGAGGGTGGAAGCGGCTTTTGTGATTGACGAACTAGGTATTTATATAATCTTTGGTTTTGTTCACTCATAATGGCGTTTTTAAAAACGAATTTTCAGCCCAAAAAACACAAATGAACACAAACAATAGGAAGATATTGAATTGTAGTTTGTTTTGGATACAAGCGTTGCGTTGCTGAGTTTTAAATCTACAAAAAGTAGAAAACATCACACTGATCCTAACCAAAACCATTTTTATGCATTTTAAAAAATGATTAATCTCCATGTCATACAGATGCTTTAAAACAATTTATGTCCGTAATAATTCTCACAAGCATGGTACTAGTATAAAGTGCAATACCGTTCACTCAGATAGGTACGTAATAAGGCCAAAATGTAAATAAACCGAAATAGAACAAGACATTGCATAACAAGTCGGTAGCTGACCCACTTACGACAAAAACAAATGATCACGCTACTTGGGGGACAAAAATAGCGTAGTTTACTGTTGCTCCTGAATTCCTTACTAACGGACTATGAAAATTGTTTATTAATGAGAGATGCGTTTGGCGGGAAATATAATTATAGTTGTTCTGCTGTAACGAAGGTATACGCAGAAAGAAGGTATACACTACTAAAGAAAAGGTACTAACCAGTAGCAAGTTTTAGCAAACAAAAGTGTACTGACATAAATATAAGTCAAAAACAAAGAAAAAGGTATAAAATCATAGATTATAAATTCTTACAAAAAAGGATGTGCAGTCTTGCACAGTCGGCATTACCAGAAGTTCATAAGAAGGACTACAAGTATTAGCTCCACACAAGCAAACACCTGTAACTACCTACTGGAAAAAAAAGGTTCCCATTATCATAGCAAGAGCTCGCACCCTGCGCTTATATCGGTATATATTACTGGAATCCCGGTATTGCTCAATGCTCATACAAAAAATACGGAATTATAGATGGTTAGCATGACATTACTCAAGAGTAGCTAAAATCAACCAGTAACTTAAATAAATTAGTGAAAAAAATATAGATTTTAAGAGGTGCAAGATTATTATGACTCTTATTGGAATTTTCTTTATATGATTCATAAAAAGGCGAATGATTTTTTTTAATAAAAACGTAGCTCTATGAACACTGTTACTTCCGCCGGTAGTAAGTTAACAGGGGAATAATGCCATATTGCGTGGGCTCGCATTTTGTATAGTTAGGTTTTCTTTTGTGCAATAAAGTTTAAATAAATATAGCGCGGGTATCGCTATGCTAATATGGTATTAATTTCTAAGTCGATATTTACGTGCTCGGAATGATCCTGATAAATGTCATACGATGCCGTAAGTGTTCCTAGTTGGACGGCGGCCAGGGACGCGTGCCAGCGTGCGTGTACGCATGCACTCCAAATTACGAGTATTATGCGGATTTCAATTTGAATTTATCTTAGTCGCAGGGAAATTGATATAATTGGACGTAACGTAAACAGAACACAAAACGTATATAACCAACGACACGTAGCGTAACGTAAAATAAATGTGTACAAATAAGTGGACTGCCTAATAAAATGATTGACTTCACAAAATACATGAATGAAGTTATCTATTATCACAATTATTATAATGATCTTCTATCAAAAACATATAGATACTTATTATGTTTAGTTGGTTACTGTTATTAGGGTCGTTTTAAAAAAAGACGTCTCTAGCTAGGGCTTAATTAAACTAAACCATAAGCGTAACCATATAAATTGTGTGGTAACTTTCGTTACACGAAGGAACAAGATTACCATTTTGTTAAATTAATCCCTTAACTGCGGATATATTTTTTTAAAACGACCCATGTACGATACATTTTTATGATCTATATAAAATGAAAAACAAACTCTAAAAAATACACGGTGCTGATTGGTTAATTCTATCTACCTCTTTGACAACCTCACTTATTGTAGTGAAACCAAATAGACGTTTCACATGTAATTCTACTACCTAAAGCCAATTCCTTTCTCCCCTATCCCTTTGTAACAACACTCATAGAAAATTTATTTGAACGTAAACCATCTATTGGAAAGATTTAATTTCGTCTCAGTCAGCACTTTTTATTTTATTGCAGCATTAACTGCGTAATTGTGCGTTGCAGTTATTTTTAGATTGAAGTGCTTTCAGCGCCTGGATGTTTTAAATAGCAATGTTACACAAGGCGACTATTTGATGTGTGTCGATACAGAGAAGGCGTTTAGCCAACGAAATAAAATTTAAGTATATACGTGAATGTAACTAAATAACATAGCATGTTTTGGCGTTAAAGTATAAACTATTGCCAAGTATAGCCATGAATCATGAATGTCGTGCAAAGCAGACGTAATATAAAGTCCTTTAAAGTAATACCTTATAATGTTGATTTAAGTGTCCATTCTTAAATATTCACTATAGGGGATTTGAAGCTATATTGTCAAATAAAACAACGTATATTTCATTTCCGAGAATTAATTAAATCTTCTCTCCATATCGAAGCAAACCCGGCTGACTCGGCCTATAAAAACAGATCAAGTAAAATTCGCCTTTATAGCTATAGTAATAAAAACTATAAGCCATAATAGGTATAAACAGCTCATCGACTCATCTGTGAATCATTTTTGCGGTCAAACAAAGGTTTTAAAGACACGTGCATTTTAGATAAACGCTTTATAAACATATTGTGCCTCGGCGCTATGGGTTCGGAGAAAAACCACAAATTGTAATAGGATTTAGGTTATCATTTTACAAACAAAACAATAGTTGAATTAACTAATTCAAGATTTCCTATTGCGATTGGGTTCAAGGGTATGCAAGGGTATAATAATATTATGGAATTCTTATCTAGCTTAGTTATTCAAACTCCAAGTTTACATTTACTAAATTATTTTGTACAACTGTGGTTTTGGATTATAATTATTATGTATGTAAGGTGTAGTACTGTATATAATATATTATTACGTCTCAAAAATCCTAATATGTTGAACATAATTTACTATTGCTTTATTTTAATGGCTAATCTAAGACTATATCGACGTAAAATTTAACGATTCTCACATATAAAAACAAAATGAACGTTCAATTCAAAACATTGAGGTAAACAATGTTCTGGATCATGTAATTCGGAAGCATGAGCATTCCGAAAAATACTCTTCGAGACTATGCAGTTCCTGTTTTTAGGGGATAAATCCCGTTTGAGGTAAAAATGAGTAAAGGTTAAATTCAAAATTATATTCTAAGAGCATAGCAAGCCTCACTTACCACGTCAGCATCTCCCACTCCGTCCGCCATATCCGTCCCCCCTTTATCCCTCCAATGCTTCTCGCTCGTCTCAGGAAACGTGAACGTTCTGTCTCTCCGCGGACTTAGGAGTACCCCGGCGGGCGTCCTCGGACTCCCGTAGCCGAATATCTCCACGTTTCTGGTCGCGAAGAGATCGTTCCCATTGTCGGTGCGAGGACTGATGAACACGTCGTCCTCCAGGTCGTCGAAGGTGAGCGAGAGAGGCGGGGAGGAGGCCGAGCGACGGCATTGGGGCTCGGTCACGGGACGGTCGATGTCGGACTCTGAGTGGTAGGGGCGGGCGGCATCTGAAAAGAGGTGAAATACTTTAGATTAGATGACTATCTCTTCGAGTAGTTACGTGGCGTGGCGTCCAAAGAACTCAATTCCTGCCGGCTTGCCTAATATCAGGCATTTGACCACCTTATTCTACAGCTCTTAAGGATAATGTACTCCAAATCTGCATCGGCTTGCCCAAGGATATATTTTACACCACGCCACTAGTAGTTACTAATATTCAATTTCAAGTAAGAACCCGGGAGTACCTTGCTCTAGGTATTTCTACTAGCGTTTCGATCACTCTCACTCTCCTGGTCGCATTTTTGACTCCGTCCCTGTAGGATTACCATTTTCTGTTATTATCTAGAGGTATTTTTGTAGTATTCTACGAAATTACTGAAAATGCCTGCAAAAGCCTACAGGGAAATAGTAAAAAATGCGACCAGGGTAGTTAGAGCGGTTGAGACGCTGGTAGAACTACCCCTTTGCGTTTATGCACTGTATTTATGAACGTAGTTGTTATGTTATTAAAAAAGCACATTTTAGAGGCTAGTACTCGCTTTAGGTCGTTGTGTTCCATTGAGTAGGGATAGGAAGTAAGTTTTTAGTAAGTATAATGCTTTTTAGTAAGTATAATAATTTTCCTATTTATAAGGCAAAGTCAACTTGTGCAATTTTAAAATAACCGACGCTGTCATTCAACTTTCTCCTTTCAACTTAAGCGTGAAATATCATCCATAACTATCGTTTTACTACGACAGTGCTCAAAACAGCCTATTAAAATTTTGCTAAAACAAACTTTTACCGTTCTTAGTTTCTTTGTGTGAGTAGTTCTATCGAGACACAATTTGTGCTGTCACCTAAAATAATACCTTTATATCTTTTTGACTGCCTTGCACACATCTCAAGAGCCTTGTCTTAAGGATCGACCACACCGAAGTTTAAAATACGTTAACAATACGCTTAAGCGGCAGAATGTATGCAAAATACGTGATGCAGTGCTGCAAACGAGGCGTCACTGGGTAACGGCTCTATCGGGACATTCCTCCAGAATGTCGGGCCCGTGACGCCATTCTTTTCATACTTCTAACATAGTTAGGAAGTATTTTTTGGTATATATAATAACTTGGCTTTTGAATTGATACTAAGACTTTCTATTTGTTTTTAAGGAAGCTGCCATAGCTGCCACGTCCCCGACAAAGTTGATGTTCTGCTTTTCATATCAGCGAATTTTGGCGTCGGTGTGGACGATCCCTTCGCTCCGCAGACTGCGCCATGTTCCGCCCACGACGTGCGCAAACGCACGTAGGTCGCTAATAAACATTTTGATTTATGTAGAGATTTATAGATACACGTGTCAGATCGCAGATAAAAAATGGCGATTGCTCTTTTGCAACTTTTGATTGATGAAGTAGATAAGTTGTAGAAACAAACAAATCGTAACAGAATAAATGAACCCATCTTAATACCGTGAAATATTTAAATTAAACTTAATACAGCTTTAACGCTCATAACTCTTTTTTTTTAAATAGGACATCTAGCAGACCCTTTTACCGTATTTTGAAAACATATCACGATATAGTTTATAGGAGTTCTTGAAGGCAAGACCTTGGTCAATCAAACAAAACTAATTGTACTTAGCTGTGTATAATATCACATTTTGGGTGATTATGATTGCTTCTGATGGTATGTGTGAGCATGGGTCGCAGCATAGATGGGTCGATTTCACAGCGTTTCGACCGTGGCGGCTTTTTTCATTCGTGTTCCAGCAAAAATAGCAGCAAGCGGTGGTGATCACAGTTAACTTGTATTATAAACGATAGACGGTATCGAGGCTACACATGATTTAGTCAAAAGTTGTCGTCACTCGATAGTCCTTCACGGTAAAACTCCAGTGACACTGATAAAGTTACAAAAAACGCTGAAAAAACTCCTGAAATCGACGCAGATGTGTTACGACTCTAAACAAGTATAGGCAGCTATAACTATAATGCGATAACGAAAACCAAGGCTGTTTGAAGTAATGAAGTTACATCTAGAAATTAAATTTTGCAATATTCTGGAATAAATCATTTCTGCGTAGGTACCTACTGCAATAGACCTTGGATAAAATTAAAGGCTAACCCAAAAACGATTAGGTTGATTAAAACGGGTCGTGACGGGCGCGATGATTGGCCGACACTTAACTTGACGTCTTTTGTTCGTTTGACGATTAATATCGACATTTATTATCGTTATCTCTGACATATCGTAAAAAACTTCTGTTTTTAGATATGAATAAGTATTTTTAGCAAAAACGGTTTAAGAACTAACATAAGGAGGGTAATTTTATGCCAGAGAGTAATCTCAGTTACCAATTCTTCGCTTGTTTATTTATTGATGGTGCAAATTTAAGTGCCAATATGTCTAGGAATTAACGCAATACTTATCCAGAGTAACATTAACACTCAAAGCATCATAAATAAATAAACTTGCGTTATTTATTTGTCTTGAGAATATTTTAAAAAAGAAGGTGACTGAATTTTAACGGGCAGTTTCTTGCTTTTTGCTCCTGTGGGTGAAGTAGACACAATTTGACTGAGTCCCAGCCTGCTGCAAGTACCTACCTAGGAACTTTCGTCTGTCGGTCTTGTTCTTTCTCTTCTTCCCTCAATATTACATTCCAGGATTTATTTCAGAAAATATCGTGTCGTTATAGGTGATCTTTAATTTTGCAACGTCTATTTTTATGGTCCTATTAATATTATAAATGTGAAATTTTGTGAAGAAGTTTGGATGTTTGCATGAATGATATTAAACCGTTATTTAGTAACAACTGAATGTGGTAGCAACTGAATGGTTGGCATAGGTTAACTTAACCTAGGAAAGATTGAGTTTTTTTTATCTATTGAAATTAAGTAAATATATAGGTAAACTATTACAATTAAGACGCGTTACAGAAACCTGTTGTAGTTTTAAACGTGACGCGAAAAGTTAAAGATAGACAAGTTATATCGCTGACAATGGTTACGTTACGAATCGTCGGGACAGAAAAATTAAGAAATATACGCGATTTAATCCGTTAAATGTGTTTTATGCAAACTTATTTTAAGTTAGCTATACGAAATTTATTTTATTGTCTACTTATTACCTAAGCCAGTACTACTAGTAAATGATATTCATTATGCGCAAGCATCTCTCCAATACGCTCTATAATTAACTATCGGCATGAGGTTTTTCACTAGGTACCTAAAGTAGTATATGTAGGTTTACTATATTATATGGCATTTGTGTATGTATATGTACGTATATATCATAGGCACACTTGTAAACGTATCCTCAATTTTCTTTCTGACTTTAAAGACCCTGCACCAAGTTTATGTTTCTGTTTAGTCCAGTGGTTGACTGGTAGAGAACGCTTTAAGGCATTAAGTTCGCCATTTATACTTTCTTGTATTGTGCAATAAAGTTTAAATAAATATATAGATAAATCATGCCTGAATGGTGATACCTAGTGCTCTATTCTAAACATTTAAGTAATTTGTGGTGTTTTTAGGGTTCGAAACAAAGCTGCCAACTTATTCAGCAGGTAAAGACAGATTCAAAGAAATCCAAAGAAAACAAATCTGTCCAAACCACGATGACAAAATGCAGGAGAACGCACTAGTGGCCTGACAGGACAAAGGGAGGCAATTTGCTATCGACGATACAAATGGGCTGGGCATTTGGACGAGGAGAAAAAGTTACTTATTTATATCTATATTCATTACGTAGAACTGCCTATAATTTTGTTCCTCATAGTAAAATATTGACATATGTATATAGTTTCAATTTAAAGTAAAAGTAATCATATTTTATGTCGGATTGTGATTGAGAATACTAGATTTATCTTTATGAATGTCTAAAGTACAATTTTTCTCACCCTTGTCTTATCAAACACAAGTTTTGTGCTTGCAACTTAGTTGCCACGGTTGATAACAGCGAGTAAGACTCGTACGAATAGGTTTACGGCTCTGTACTAAAACTACAAAAATAATGGACGGGTCAAAATAATTTCCCACTACTTCAATCACCAGATTAATCCCCTAAACTTGTCCTCTCACTATAAATCTCTTTTGCTTCACTATAGTTGGGTAAAATATATCCTATATCCATTATCCATCCTTCACCTAATTATCATTCTGAGATGATCAACTACTAACTCATAATGATCTATCTCGTCCAATTTCACGTTTTTGAGATGGTATCCAATTATTTTACAAAAAACGTTTTACAATATTCATTTTAAAAATAAAGTTTGTCAAATGAACTAATGACAAATTAGTCGATTCGCAAAATTACGTTTTACAAATAGTACAACCCGTCCAACTTCTTACCAATAAAGATAAATATTTACAGAGTCACCATTAGGTAGGTACGATGACGAGCGCAGCGAGGAGGAGTGTTAGGTATCTTGTGATGACAATAAAACTATATTTCTAGTATGTGACTTTATAGTCATAATAACTCGTATTTACCCCTAGTAAAAATAAAGACACAGTATTTAATCAAACAATAATTTATCGATCGAAGTTTTGTAAAATAAATTGTTTGAAAAAATATTTATTAGATAATTGAACATTTTTTAAATGATAATTTAGTATACATTATATTTGCAAAGTGTATATTTGCTGAATGTATATTTGTTAGATAAACATTTATAAAATGAGGATTTTGAGAAATAGTATGGTTGTGAAATGACTGTAAACCTTTGAGATGAAAGGCAAACGGATACTGAAGTGTTAATGCAAGGATTTTGTAGTACTAATTTATTAAACCCTGTAATATAAAAATAAATCATAACACCTCCCGTTTTGTATCCTACAGCGTAAAGCAATAAAAACATAATTTTCTGACAATCTTAGGTATTTATTTTACTTTAGACCTATATCAGTCCATCTATAGAATACACTCGTGTTTTTAAAGCCAGCCTTATAATTGAAAATCATCCAATTCCCTGTATCAGTAAGAAACCAGCGATACCCGTACAATATAAAGTATAAGAAACAGAAATTAATAAAATCTTGGGTCGGCGAAACGGGTTCTACACACGTGCACGAACCGGCCGCGGTGACAGAGACGGAAGTAGCGTCGTCTCGCGACGTCGAACCAGTATGGATGAGGTGAGGATAAAAATGACGAAAAGTGTTTTTGCAAAATCGTAAACTTTATGAAAAATTGGTAAAAGTTTGATAAACAATTCAGGGCAACTAAATCTTTTGTTCCTTCGGAGCACCATTGGGCATTACTCCAGTACGTCTAGCATAACTGGCCGCGACTTCGTTTCTCGCGCGACAGGGCGTCACCTGTCACTGTCACACTATATTAAGTGGAAAGAGATAGGTAGCATTTGTCGCGCGACAAAGAGTCGCGCATCACAGTTGTGCTAGAGCTACAGAAATATGTCTGCGACTCATTCATCTGTCTCCATACATTTAGTATGAAAAAGTGCCAGATGAATGAGGTGACCGCAGACATATTTCTGGAGAAATGCCCCATTCACGTTGGCCCATAGTGATCGTATCTACGGACTAAGTAAATGGAGAGCAGACAAATAAAAATACAAAATGTGGTAAAACATAATTTTAAGGGAGACATCTAATCTGTAACGCCAGAGGTGTTAGGAGCATGGCGGAAAATGAAATGGGCTAATGTTCGCATTTAAAATCGTTTTCATCACACTTGCTCGAAAATGGTGTCATTACACGTAGGTTCTGCGGGCCGTAAATGACCTATTACGCCCTAGGGCGTAATGGTTTTCTTTTTAAATTTGAAACGCTGGTTCTGTTTGACTCTTAATTGTCATGTTCAAAGGAAACGCCAATTTACTTTTTTAACTTTTATCACTGAAATATTCATTTAAAGATAACTGTAATTGCAAATACATATAAAAACATATTTCGGTAACATTAATTAAATGTTTAAATAATGTATTTCTTTGTTTTGCAAATATAAAATCAACTAAAATGGCCGTTACCGCTATGGTTTCCGAACGTGACTTGACGTTCGCATTGTCTATGGACATATGTGACAAATGTCACTGTCTGTTTTAATATGTTCTTGTCATACTGGGTCGAAAAGTAAGGTTATTTTATTAAGATTTCCTCACAAGTGTGATGAAAAACATTGTGTGTGCCACGGGCGGTAAAGGAATTACAAACTCGTGTTATTAAAGCCCTCGGTTTCACCTCGGGCTTATAACAAACACTCGTTTGTAATTCCTTACTTACCGCCCTAGATACATAATGTACTATTCTGGTATTGACATAATATATACAACCATATTACACATGTCTGGCTCAATGCTCTTAAAGGAATTACCCTATAAGGTTCATACTATGATTATAATCAAAACACATCTGCTAGTTTCCCGATAATTTACCTATAGCTTCAGATAAACGCAAAATTAATAAATTACTGTAAAAGAATTTCCATAAACATTTAATAAAATATAATTCTGGGAGTAAAATAGCGTTAAAAGAAATCAGTCGTATCCATACTTCCCTGTCCAGATGCACTCAGATACGTATTTTTTGTCCTCGCCCGATGCGTAACACAGGTGTCCCTAGCTCACGCTTATTTACAATATCTCCTTACAGATTATTTGCTTTATTTACTTGCTTATGGACAGATCTTAAGCCGAATTAATTTCGAAAACGTCATACGGTTAAGCAATTATTTTCACAATATACTGAACATTTGATGATGTTAAAGAAACGTTGAAAACAGTATATGGCTTAATGATTTGATTTCAGTAATTGATTAAGAATTTAATTTGGTATTAAAACATCAAAAAATAGATCAAAGTAATAAAGAAATACTTATTACGCTGAGTTTCAGTGAAGTGGACGTAAATTTAGGAAGCTTCGTTAAACTTGAACGCTATTTCATAGCAACGTTAAGTGTGTTTGCATATTGGAGTCAGCAGACTATAATAATTTTCAGAAGCATTGATATTACAATCGTTGTTTTAAAGCAGCGGTCGGCAACCTTTTAGCAGCCAAGGGCCACATGATAGCTGACGAAATTGACGCGGGCCGTACTATGTTTATAATTGGTGATTTTATACAATTCTGAATATAACGACCTTTACATACAAGATAGCCAGGGAGGCTCGCGGGCCGCAAGTGAGTGTTTCACGGGCCGCAGGTTGCCGACCGCTGTTTTAAAGCATTCAGATTCGTGTAATTAGGTGGACCTTGTTACAAATGACTAAGATCTACTTTAGAAAAACAGGCCTTTAAACCATTATAAACTAAGCAAATACACTAAAGATAGCAAAATTTTACAGCTTAACCCAGTCGTAAATAAGGGTCTGGTTTAGATACGTATTGCAACACAGCTAAGGCAGAAGGACATAATTTGTTAGCCGTAGTCCTAATCGCTTTGACAATCGTAGATTGTAAGGTAAACTGGTTTGCTTCTAATATATAGAAATCGCTATAGGTACTGAATCCATGACTTAAAGTTCAGTTACCCCGTTTAGTGTGAAAATTTGAGATTTATTTGTTTGTTATCTAAATGTCGATTAAAATTAAAATAATTATTAATAATCTATGGAAATCTAATCCAAAATCCATATGCACTGTCTTTGTAATTTTATGTGAGTACCTCGAAATCTCAACTCCTAGTAACTACAGGATTTTCAGTTCTGCTTACTCTGTTACTCAAAGAATAACGTTTGATAGGCCAGTCAAAAGTGAAAATATTATCAGAATGTCTAGATTTTAAGAAACTTAAAATATCGTTTTTCCAGTATTACATTGACTTTAGCGTAAATGTACACGTAAATAATATGCTACAGGACGTGTAATTATGATTTCTCAGAATACGCGCAAGTAAAAACTCTACTAACTTGGCGCAGTCAAGAAAAGAGGTCTAATGGTTCTCGATAAAGTATCTAGAAACATAAGTGTGAAAGAAAGTAAATTTTATTGAATCTTTTAAAACTGACTTCTGACGCGATCCGTCGATAGTTGATTTACTGCCTCATAAAACTGACCGTTTTACTGCCCCCAAGTGTTTGATGCTACTTCTTTACTGTTTACTTTCAAACAAAGTATTTGAGAGTTTATTTAGTTCTATGGTTTTGTTTTATTGGTCGTTACTGCTTATTTATGTGTGCTGAATCATATATGTATCTGCACGTTTCTTTGCCAAACTCTTGTGTTGCTATCAAATTATTAAACCTACCTATACCTCAGAAACCTACATAAAATCCGAGACCAGTTAAAATATTTCTTTTTAGGGATGTGATGACCTCAAAATCTGCACTTATGCATGTATACGGAGGCTGGAGAAAGCTTCAAGCGCAGTTAAATTAAGAACCATTCAGCAAAGTAGGTAAGTGATGTCCAGAGAGAGATAATGAAAATTACACAGTGCGATATCGTCAATTGGTTGATTTTAAGAAGTACCTATAGACAGGACAATTGATTAAAACTGCGACGAATATGTTAGAAAACTGAAAGCGTTATTGAATCCAAGTTGACCGCCTTAAGTCCGGTTGTCACACGCAATAACAGAAACCCGGGCAAATTGCCCGCAACCCGGCATTACTCCCGCGCAGAACTGTTAGCCGTCATTAGAGAAATTACAGACGAATTAGCCTAACGGTGAGGTGATGAAACGAGTGGAGTAAACAGTGATTAGTCAGTCGAAATAAATTGTAACATGTGGAAAATAGCGCATTTAGCACGAATTGGCAAAAATATTCTACCGCCTAAATGGTAGACACTTTCCATCAACAGTCATAATGTAGGTAGGTAGGTTTTATAATTCATATCTAAATAAGAAAGTAGAAAATAATTCCGCACAGTTGTTTTTTCATTGAATTAAACTATATTTATTGGAAGATTACCACTGAATTATAATACATATAACTGGGCGTATGAGAATGAAAAGAAGAACATAAGTATTATAAGTACCTATAAGAAAATTAACAACACTAACGAAGTTACCTAAGCTTTAACTATGTCTAGCAGTGATGTTCAAAAACGTGATCATAACTAAAAAGATAAATAATCCCAAGAACCTGTTAAGTATCGTTTACAAATTATGTCCAACAGTAGCTAGCATCAATAACAATTTACATATTTCAACGATCACTTACAAATCAATAAAGCTGACGAAACAAGTTAACACAGAAATTGTAATTCCAACAGAAATTCCCATAAAACACGATCGTTGGGAAGATAATGGAGACACAAGGCTGGATGATTTGTCACAATACGGAGGGCTTGGAATCATTCCAGTAGGACAACTCAGCGGGTCTGAATAATAAAAACACAATTCATGTAAGGCATGATTAATTGATTGGTTCGTATTCTCGGGATACGATGATGTGGTCAAGTTAGATTGAAGTTTTTGAAAGTGTTGGTGAAAATTCTATTAAAGTAATTTTTTAAGGTGCACTTCTTTCCTTGACGAGATTTTATATCAATTATCGCAGAATATGCACAAGTTTGTTTTTATTTCGATCTCGCATAAATAGTTTTCATATTATCAACTAAAGCAATGAATTCACATACCTATTATTAACATTATCTATCAAAGTTAAAGGGATGCTATTTTTTTTCTTTTTATTTGGCTACATCTTTAATTGAGTTTTTAGAAATAGTTCACTGCATACTGATAAATAACCTGTCTCAAAACGTAAATCTAATCTTTTAAAATCATTAATCTTTTAGACGTTATATTTACACATTTCATAATTCCAGCCGTGATGACTGAGCAATTATCCAAAAATAGGAGGATTATCGTGAAACTAGTTTTGAGAGCTCACTTCGGGTTTTTAAACCGTTCACTTGGTGTCCAGTGAAGATGTCACTTACAGTTAACTGTCTAAATTAATCGTCAGTCAGGTGAAACTAAGCGCTTATATCCAGCGGCTGCGCAACACAACGGCTGCATGTAAATGGAGTAGAGATGATGATTATATTTGATTTGCATAATTACTTACACATTTCAAAGTTATTGATACGTATCATCTTAACTAAATTAGATCCTTCATATACTATTAGATATTTCATAGCTGATTAGGTATGTTACAGGTAAATCAATAATGACAGTTTATAACTGAGTTGGTTTTCGGGTTGTTTTTCAGAGTTATGATACTTGTACATTCATGAGAGCCGGCAAGATGACATTCGGGGTACTTTTCCACCAGAGACGTACTACTTATGCAGCTATGCTGCGAGGATGTGGAAGCTATTCGTTTTCAACGGTGTGTTGTTATGGTGTTGACCCTTCATAATAAAATTGGTAGTTGATGGATGTTTAAAAATGATTACCCAAAAAATGTTTAAATTCATTCTTGTATGTTAGCCATTGTTTTCTAAACAGTTAGTTTCAGTCAGTTAGTAGGATTTTGTAAAATATTGTAGAACTTTGTTGGGATTCTTTTTTAACAATTGTAGCGGCTAGGCCCCTAAAGATAAAAGAGACCTAAGATTTTTGTAACATTTTTGTATAACGATTCGATACAAATTGTAACTTAAGTTTTTCTAGATCTTGACACAAAACAATACCCAGGGGCATATCAACTGAGTGTATTACTCTTATTGTATTTAATTGCCTATAATTGTGAAATATCAAATCCCACCATTAGAAATGGTCAAATTAGACACATTGATGCTTCATTTAATGGGTTGAGAACCATTTTACAACTGATGCTTTCCTATTACTTAAATTTTTCTGACATTAGTTTTATTGTAAAATTACAAATTTATATTGTAGACTAGTCTTCAAACTAAATAATAACATAAATTCTATCGTCTTCAACATAAGGTACATATTCATATTTTTCTCAATTTTTCAATATTACGGCTGGTCGTAGTCTCCCGGTAGACGTTTTGTTCAAATTTATAGCTTCACCAGTTTTTATTATCAACAAAACTTAATCATATTCTGGTTCTTCAAGAGAGGAGGCTCTTTCAATTAAAACAATAAATCATCCAAATTTAATATGACTACTTTTATCTGTATTCATAAGTCTTGTAGTTTTATTTGTAAGTTTTTTTGTTTGTGTAGGTTCCCAAAATGCTGATACAAATAGGTAGTAATTTGAAGATAATTTGCTCTACAAGAACGTTCATTAAAAGTAAGTCCATTGAAAAATGGGCCAAGTCCCGAAATTCTTCACTTATAAAAAGTTGTAATATCTTGTAGAGCCAGGTCAGGCATAAGAAATCTTTATTATGGAAAAAAATCGAATGTGGTAGAAGAACTGATAATGAAACCAATAGTCTACCTAAGTTTAGTCATTGGCTTTTGGTAATTAAAATTGCAAGTTGTTCGTCTAACTGACTTGGCGGGGGTATTGCCATGCCCCCAGATAATATGGTTGCATGCACCCATGGTAAACTTGCGAATGAGTAATTGAGCAATATTGGTGAACTTGGATTTTAGACCTACACCTATACAGATTACGATCGAATTTGCAAATCTCTCAAAGGGGTAGCTTCGTGAGTTTAGCATGGGTGCGACGATATCACCTTAGAGTCTCTCTCTGTGTCCCAGTATACAGATATGTAGGACTGCAGGCAGGCACAACAGGCAGCACTGCACTGCACTGCACTTCGAATTGAACTGCATTCCAAGATTTCCGAAAAATCACCTGGCTTAACCACTTAACCAGGCATCAAACCCACTAAATAGGAAAAAAGAAAATGTACTACGAGCCCCGATGCATAAAAGTTCGTCTAGCACGAAGCAACGATCACACTTTTTTAAATACTCATTACCTGTTTAGATCTAACAAGTAAGTGATAGGACCAATGATAGCTATTTTTAATGTAATTTATTATGATTTAATGATAAAGTTTCCATGAGACCGTTATTGTTAAATTTTTTTTTCTTAAAAAATTATTGTCCATATAATATTGTGCTCTCGTACAGCAGTTCTGACCACTTGGGCTCAAAGCAACATTGTCGGTATATCGCTGTGCTGTGTTGTTTTCCTTAGTACGGCCCTTCTCACACCTTTCGAGCTCGTGACAAAAAATAATTTGAATTAGAAAATTGAATAATATTTACTCATCATAAAATTCGTATTGCCTGTCTTTTAAAATTGTTAGGGTAAAATATTTTTATTTTAAATAAAAATATTAGAGCACCAGTATTAAACAGTATACATTTTTTATCTCAAACATTTTTTCCTAAAAAATTGTAGAGCCTAAGAAAATGCTCTTACTAGACGAGAACTTTTGCATCGGGGCTTATACCGATTGAAAGGGTTATCCATTACAATTTTTTTTCTTAAATAACACAGGATCTTAAACAAAAGGAAGACCATGAAATTCGACATTTTTAATTATTATGTAGGTATTGCATGGTATCGTACGAGTATGCGATTTTTTCAAAAATGTTTGAATGCAGTTCCAATTATTTTTAAAAATAAAATAAATTCTCTCTAATCTAAGTTCTCTGTCTCTGTCTGTAAAGCAAAATATCCTATCTACAATATTTGAGATACTTTCCCTTCGTGTCGCATGGTCTTGATAATAAGACTAAAATAAAAATATCCTGTGGTTAGGCCTTCTGATCAAAACATGGAAGCGATACAAATCACGGCTCAGAACCGGTATTTTGCAAAAACCTCGAAATAGCTAAATATTTTGAATTATTTTATGCTTTTTATGTAGAGCTCAGTCATGTACTAAAGTTATGATTTCGTATTATTAAAAAACGAAATAATAAACCAAAGAACGACGAGAACGGAAAGAATGCCGGTATTTTTGTATGGAGCAAATACCGGTTTCCGAGCCTGATACTAATACGAAATTTTATTGCTATGGGAACATTTGAGGAAAATAAACGTTGTAATATTTTCACTTTTAACGCACTAACAAAGGCTTATTTCTCCTATTGAACCTGATTGACTTACTACCACTGACACCATCTGAAATCTAAGCCTATTTTTAGATCGTCTGTCGAACCATTGTATGCAAATTTGCTCGGAGCTTAAACTTATTAATTATTGTGAGTGCGTGCCACCATGAATAATAAACTAGGCAGGCCAATGGTAAAAGGACAGATTGATACAGTACAATGTTATGTTGATATACGTTAACTGGTTAACATCGAAGAGCGACACGGCATAAGCCTTATTTGTCAGCTACATATGGTGAAACACACATTTCCAAACCTAAAATTATCCTGCCAAAAGCATTACATATCCAATCAGTGATACATTAACAATGACTATGATTTGAAGAGTTTATTCCTAAAAAAGACGTTCCTCGTTATTCCATGTTTCAACGTAACTCATAACTGAAGGTCTCTCAAACTCGATAAACTATAATGTAAGCGTCAATATCAAGTAACCATAACAAAAATCGTTTTTAATTCTGCATTTTAATTACTCTTCTATCTACCAGTGGCGTGGCGTAAAAAATATCCACGGGCAAGCCGGTGCAGATTTGGCGTACATTTTCCTTAAGGGCCTTATTACACTTGCGATTTGCGGGTGAGTTAGAAGCGAAGTTCCATACAAATGTCGCTCGACTGCTTTTGTATGGAAACTCGCCCGCAGCTCGCCTGCAAATCACAAGTGTGATGAGGCTCTAAGAGGGTGGATTTTCGTCCGCAACATTTGTATGCCATACATTTAGTTTGGCATACAAATGTCGCGGCCGAAAATCCACCCAAGAGCTGTAGAATAAGGTGCTCAAATGCTTGATGCAAGATGCAAGCCGGTAGAAATCGAGTTCTTTCGATGCTACGCTACCTACTGCTATCTATATAAAACAGTTCCGTAACTATGTGTGTGTGTGCCTAAACCACTGAAAATAGCGAGATATAATGAAAAACGCATTTTCTTTAGGGTATGTGCACTAAGAAATGAGTTTTTGAAATTCAACACCTTAAGTTTGTATGAAGAAGTGGAAAATTCATCTCTCTCAACTCAGTTCCAGTTTTGCGTTAGTCTATCGATTATGGCCAGATGGTAATACATTTATCTACTTGCCTAAGGCGGATCTCACACTGCAGCGCGAATCGCAGCGACACGCGACTCAGCGATTTTCAACTTTGTATGTAGAATCATCGATTTGTATAGAAAAATCGCGGGGTGGCGCACACTGAAGTCGCGACTCGCGCGTAGGCACGTAAATCGCGGCGACTCGCAGCGACTCGCGGGCGTGTCGCCGCGAATCGCAGTTACTATGCGCAGCTACACGGAAAACACGCGACGTCACGGCCGGCGACACGCGACGTCACGCCGGCGACTGGCGGCGTCACGCCGCACGATTTCAGTGTGTTCTTCGCCTAAATAGATCAGCTATTATAAATAGATTTAACTGCGTTTGTGTGCAATTGCATAGTAAGATAAAACTCAATAAAGTGATTAATTATGTACGTGACCCCATGTTTTAGCATATCTTACAATAACACAACAAATTGACCATGACCATTAAACATATGCCACGATGTTAAATAATACTTTGTGTTCTGTGAATTTACCATTAAGGAATTGAATCACCTATCTGCAGTATTGTGTTAGTCTATCTAGTATATCTATTCAAATATGAATAGATAATAGATATTTTGCTGTAAACTTCAGTCGACTAGTACTAACGCCACACACAGACAAAAATACCAAATTTTCTCTTATAACGACACCCATTAAAATGAACTCCAGAACCGGAACAGTAGCAGTTATTTCAAAAGAAGCTATTACAAAATTTAAAACTGAAAGCGAAGCAAATGGGTATGGCAATAACGTCGAAGTTAAAGAAACATTCATCATTGATGACAATGGGTTGGAAAATGAAAGAACGCGTAGTACGGTGGCTGGTATACTCATTGTACTTTTATCACTCGCTAGTCATTAGGCATCATTGTATTAAAATGTGCGGTCCTTGAACCTTAAAGTACTAAAAGTTACTTTGAATTTGAAATGTCAGTTAAAAGAAGTTACTCAGTGTCTTATCTGTTCAAGAGAATATAGGTAATAAAACTAATAAAGCACTCCAGACTACTCCAAATAAAGAAAAGTTTTCAAAATGTATGTTTGAGAAAAACTTTGGATTAAGAAGTTAAACAAAGGTCTAATAGTAGACAATAACAAAACGGAATATTTAGCTATCGTTTGCTTTTAGTAATATGTATTATGAATCCTCAGTAAATTTCAAAACCACGTTATAAATAACATTGACCCAAAAACATCAACATGTCAAAATAACACTAAACCCGTATAAATAAAGGAGAATTATTAGTGGTCAACCACATGAGTTATAAATATCCGGTAATTTGGATAGCCAAATTTTTCGAATAAATAAAGTAATAAAAAAAAATTCAGCCCGTATCTGGATGCGCAATCCGGGAGCTCCGTTTGCGGTAAATTTGATAGCCGATTGTTTTCAATTTTGGAACAGTTTTCAGAAAATTATGACTCGAAAACTTTGTGGTACTCAATTTCGGTGACTCAATGAAGCGGCCACAAAATAATAATAATATTACCAAGAAATATTTCTGAGCTCACTCACAGTTTGTGATCACTTAGATTACGAATTGTTTTCAGTTAAATAAAGGAACAGTTGATGAAAATTTATAGCGACACGGAAAAGTCTTTGTTATTGATAGGCATTTGTAAGTTGTAACCAACAAATAGACCCTTAACATGGTCTGGTAATTACACGTTTAAGTTAGTGGATGACACCGCCTACAAAGCTAAAGGTCCCGGGTACAAATCCTGGCAAAGACAAATGTTCGCAAGTCATGGACGTTTTTTTATCTACATAAGTATTTATATCGCCGTATAGTACCCGTAGTACAGGAAAGAGTATCCGCCCCCCCAATTATTGACCGAGGGAGCGAAGCGAACGAAGGTCTCTGTTTCAGCTTAGGCAAAAAGGCTTTCGTATTTCCGAAGGATGTCTGTCTGTTCTCCTCTACAGTACCTCTAGCGCAACTGTGACACGCGACTCTTTGTCGCGCGATATATGCTACCTATCTCTTTCTACTCAATTTAGTGTGTCAGTGACAGGCCATGCTCTGTCGCGCGACAAGCTAAGTCACGGCCAGTTGTGCTAGAAATATTGGAAGCATTTTCGATAATTTTTTATATTTTTTTACAAAAAAATAAACAAAATGGCGGAGTTTTGGGGGTTTTTTTTTAGACTGGCGGGGGTCACACAGCTCACAAAACCATTAGTTTATGTTTACCTACTTAACTGTCTTAAATCTATTATTCCTTTACTTTTTTTAAATACTGGTGGTACTTTAGTCAAAACGATTAGACGTGTTGAGTCCATGATAAGTCACGTCCATTATGATTAATGTGACGCATAGGTTATATATTTTTCTCTTGAGGTACCCATTTTTAGGGTTCCGTACCCGAAGGATGCCGACGGAACCCTATAACTAAGCCTCCGCTATCCGCCTGTCCGTTACAAGGCTCTAGTTTTTGAAAAACTTGAAATTATCACAGAATCTGTATTTTCATTGCCACTATAACAACACATAATAAAACAAAAACAAGAAAGGTGTTTCTGTCGGTCTGTCACAGGGCTCTATCTATTGAACCGTAATAGATAGAGACTTGAAATTTTCACAGGGAATGTATTTCTTTTCCCACTATAAGATCAAATAATAAAAACAAAATAAAGTTTAAAATAAAACGTGTTTATTTCGCTCCTTTTTGCTCGCAAAACAATTTGCAATAATATTACAAATACATATGAATTACAATTGAGAATCCTGTGACTGCAAAATTAAATTGGAAAGCTACTTATTATAAACCTTCTGTTACATAGGTAACAACCTGACCAGGTTAGGGTCAGATATATTCAACAGTGGACAGCAGTGGAAGTTGAAATGATGATTACTTACGAAGACATACGACAATGTGACTGCAAAAGTTCATATAAAAAGCCAATCGACACTGCATTAGCCTATGAGTCACACATTACCAACATCATCAAGCTCTCTATTTGAATGCAATCATCAAAAATGGCAATTCTCTTATTCAAAGTGAGCACTCAAGGCCAATTCCTCCGCGGACCGATTTTACGAGACCATAAACTCAAAAGCGAGAGTCTATGCCGTGATTTGTGTCGTGTGGCGAGATTGTGTAGGCGTCCCGGGCTACCGTGCTGGGCTTGGGCTGGGATAGTCGATATTTGGTCTTGTCGACTATCATACGATTTAAATTTCCCTTTAGGAAAAAGAGTTTATTCCATGCCAAAAATACTCAACAATAAAGGTGATATATGAGTGAGCGAATACGATAAATTCACATGTGACCGATTTGAGGAGATCATAAAATCAAAAGCGTGAGGCTATGCCGTGATTTGTGTCGTATGGCGAGGTTGTGTAGCCCTCATGGGCTTCCGTGCTAGGCTGGGGCTGGTATAGTTGATATTCTTGTCGACTGTCATACGATGCGATGCGATCAAGAGGGCTGCTAAGTGCAGTCTCTCTCTATCAGCCAGTCCATAAAACCAAGAAACGGACTGCATGGAGGGCAGTTGCATTCGGTCACGATCTTCAGCCATGAGGGACGTACTAAAAAGAGAGCGAGAGAGAGTCATTGAATACGATAGGCAATTTAAATTTGGCTTACGGAAGATAAGTTCATTACTATTGAACAAAAAAGGCGAGGTATTTGAGTGAGCGAATACAGTAAATTCACAAGGGCACAAAAACGCCACGTTTACAATTTATTTCCGAATTAAGTAGGTATGTATTGTTTAGTATTGTGAAAATTAACTCCAATACTGATGTCAATAAATAATATTCAATTACATGCAAATCTTTACGCGATCCGATCGAGAGCTAAATAACCCTCCTTTTTGCTTCGAAGTAGTCGGGTAAAAAACAACCTACGGATCATAAATCTCATTAATGTTGAAAGGTCCAGGCAAAAAAAAAAAAATGAGTACAAGAAAAAACATACAAAAATTAGGTACTTACTTCAGCTCAATTACAATCATCATGACATGAAACGCCCAAGTAATATTCCTTACGCCTCCATCGACTCGACACTTCCGAAGCGCCTCGACACTATTGAGGCCAGTGACCCAAAAAAGGTTCGGAAAATAAAAAATAAAAACACGATATTTTATTTTCGAGATGCGAGTACTATCGTGGCATAAATTAAAGGGTTTATTATTTTCTCTCTTTCTTGTACCACGTGTTTTGAATGTGAGCGCTTGCGCAGGTAGCGTCAGCAGCTTTAGATTTGAAATTAACGGATAGTATTAAAAGCAATTAAGCACAGTTGATCAATATATGTACATGTTTTGAAAGTTAATATATTGCGATAAGTTTTAGGCATTAAATGACGCTCTGTTTTTGCAAACAATTAGTGAAGACATTTAAAAATAGGTCTTGTCACAAGATCGTTAACAATTTCCTTTTTTGATTGTTTGCTCTCATATTACCAATACAAAAAGGGTCTTTAATTTCGTGCTCCACTTTTTCGTTGAACATGTAGGTATCCAAAACTGTCAAAGTTATTTCATGTACTTAAATAACCTCAAAACACCCACTTTTGCCGGCAGTACACAATATCACCATTATTACCGTTCAGTTACGTATAAACTGGTCCACTACTGGCTTTACGCGCTGTCAATGTGCGCGTGCGCCGACACCTGAGGTGCGCCTGTGTGCGTGGAGTTGTTACACCGAGGAGTAGAGGATGGTTCATGTTGAACGTGACAATGCAGATTTTTGCAATATTTTTGGCTTATGTTGGGTGACTGATTGTATGAGCATACGTTGTGGATGCTATAGAGCCAAATCTTGATGCCAGCGACATTTGTTTTGCATGTAAACTTGCATATTGTAATAATATATCGTGTACCCATCAGTTTTGTCAATACAGTATATTTGCTGGATTAAAGATTCTTACTCCTTGCCAAAACTAGTTAAGTTTCTCCATGCATTTTAATTTTCAGATGTCGTGTCATTTAGTCGAATTTGCTTTTGATCCTTTTTTATGACGGATCACAGCTTTTAAATCTTCATTGGAAATAGAACTAACCTCATAAACATTAGGTTGGCCACCATTATGTAGTTATATTGAGCCAGTAAATAATATGTCGTTCAATCGGACCAATAAAAGGAATTGTAAATATTGCAACGATACATCACAGTTTCTATCTGTTGCAGTAACATAAGAGCATTTATAAAGTAACAACGACAAAAACTAAAAAACGAGCTCAAAACAAATGTATCCGAATCCATCACAGACTCTCATTTCCATGTGGCAACTGTACCGTTAGCAAAAACAAAAGCTTACGAGTTGAATTTTGTTTATTCAGGAAAAGTTCCAACGAAAAACGAAAAGCTAAGCGAGAGTAGACGCTATCGCCTTGAAATAATACAGTAACGTTAGTTTTTGAAGTGAAATTGTAATTTTGTGGTTGTAGATCGTAAGACGTCTGTTACTTCTGATGTACTTGATTAAGGTACAGTAATTTAAGCTTTGGAAGGCAGTAATAGAGGTGCTGGTAATATTTTTGAAGTGTAAATGGTCCTTGGTTCTGATATAATCTTAGGCGCTTGTGCATGTACAGCACAAAAATAATATAATGACAGTGATATCGTCTCGGCTGTTGTGTGATTATGATGTGCTTAAAGAATTATGCTTGGAATAAGTTGAAAATGATTGTTTACTACTTTGTGTATGAGTAGTTTAGAGCGGAATAAAAGATATAACATAAGATAGAAGATTTCACACTATTCACGTATTCATAGACATTACACTGTATTTAAAGTAGCAGAACGGGTGCAAGGTACCTATCAGATGTTTTATTTGTGTTTATAACTTTATACCTGCGCCTGCATGGTCGCAATACTATAAGTCTATAACTTAATGAACAAAAATTGAAATCAATCAAAGAATAAAGTATTTACTCGTATCATAAATTGTCATAATCATAACTTATGCTAAAATTAGGTACATATGTTTAATAATATCCACAACAGGCAGGACATTTAGGCAGTGTTACCTTATGTATAAAAATTATAAACAACATTCACAATACTTTGTTGACTAGAATATAGAACCACCACAGTACACGTAAACACCAACGATATAATAAAAACACGGCATCTCTAATACGATTTGTCGCCCTAGTCATTAGGGTGACATAATACCTTTATATCTGCAAATAATAAGCGATAATGCCGACTTGATCATTTCTACGCCACGATGATCACGGGATACAACGAGTGAAGAACTAATACAAAAAGCGAACGCGATTTATACGATGACTATGGGTATGTATACAGGGTGATCTCTGGGTCGTGGAGCAAGAAAATATGGCATAATACAATATTCAAGGATGAAGATTGCAATTCTAGGTTCAGCCTTCAGCGTAAACTACGGGAACTTTTATTGGGATATTAAGCACTTTGATACTGAAACTGTCGGGCGGACATTCGTTATCAATTTATATGTACAGTTTTTTCCATTATTAATACTATTTCTTTATATATATATTTATTTGCATGCTTTGCTCACAACGTGTACCCTTAATATACTCAACCGTCTCATCTCTGCCTACGTATACAACATTTTCTTAGTTATTCTGAATATAATATACCGGGTGTTGCTTCTAACAGGAGCAAATAATTAAAACGTAGATTCTACTCATCAAACAATAAAAGTTTCGTTCAACAACTTTTAAAAATTAAGTAATCTTTAGATTTTATCTTTTTCATACAAGTTAAATAGTATTTTCAATGTACGTTAACATCAGTCGAATTGACGTCGCTTGTCACGCTACAAATAAATAAATAAATAAATAAATATTAGGGGACAATCTTACACAAATCGAACTAGCCCCATAGTAAGCTCAATAAGGCTTGTGTTATGGATACTAGACGACGATATATTTAATAGGTACAAATACTTAAATACATAGAAAACATCCATGACTCAGGAACAAATATTCGTGCTCATCACACAAATAAATGCCCTTGCCGGGATTCGAACCCAGGACCTCCTGCTTCGTAGGCAGGGTCACTACCAACTAAGCTAAAGCGGCACGCTACAAACTTAAAAAACATCTCAATACATTGCGGTTTCTGATAAACTTTAAAGTGTTCTAAAAGATAAAGCATAAGTTATTTTTAAATGTCGCTGAACAAATGTTGTTCAGTTTGAGGAGTACAATCTACGTTTTAGTTATTTGCTCTTAGTACAGGCAACACCTGGTATACAGCGTGACTGGAAATTCGCCGTATTCCTTGAAAACCCCTATGGTTTTTCTACAGCTCATTTGCAATGATTTAGGCCCAGTCAACTAGGGGTCAAAACTCCTTTGTTTTCGAGATATTCAAGTTTTTTGGTTTTCTTTTTAAATACCCGCCTCTTGACATAAAACTGGTGATTGTGTAGAAACTACGCAATTTTGAAATAAAAAAAAAAAAAACATGTTTTGAATAGCTAGTAAACTACTGATTACATTACAATAGTAAAAAGTACCAAAACATTACAACAATTGAGAAACAAAAGCATTCAAAGTCAGAAATTCCAGATTTTTGCCCATTTTTTTACATTTCAATTTTTTTTTCATCTCAAAAATCAAGGAGTTTTGACCCCTAGTTGACTGGGCCTAAATCCCAGAGTTGTAGAAAAACCCCTATCAAGGAATACGGCGAATTTCCAGTCACCCTGTATATAATTAAATAGGTATACATAATACATATATTAATATTGACACGTTCTATTTTTATTACCTGGCTTTAGCTGTTGTACAAAAAAAAAATGGTTTTAAAGTTTGCATGTAATTTATGGTAGTTCTTCTTCTTTCTCAAGTCGGACCGGACCCCGTAAGGCTCTGACAGAAAAACAGCGTTACAGCTTGTATCACCTGCAAACAGTAACACAATGCTGAGTCAACGCCTTTTCATTATCGCACACATTGATCTGTATGTTCTGTGTATCTGCCCCAAGTCCTGTTATTGTGTGCGTTACTGAATAAACGTTTTTCTTTCTTTTTATCACCAATATTTGTAATTATTTTTCAGATTATAAGTAGAAAAAAACATTTTTGCATAAATATGGTCACCCTACTCAATGTGACGTCTTGTCGCTTCCCATACTGCGTATTGCTGTGTATGTCAAAAGTCATAGGGTGATCATGATTTACTTAGTTTAAGATTAATTTTACATGAAAGTAAGAAAATTTTGATTAATGCTGTTTTGATCAAATGCTATCGTAAGACAATATTGACCAGTTATAAAGTCACAAAAACTGGTCCGGGATCACGACCCAGAAATCACCCTGTATGTTTTTTCTTTTTAGAAATTGTGATTTTTTACGCAGTGTGCTCGATCCACTGTATTACTGAAATATTAAGAAAAGTACCGTACTAAATACCATTTAAAATAAATGCCAAATAAATCGAAGTATTATGTAGATGTATTATCAAGAAACGTCTTAAATTGTGATAAAAGATAAAAGTATTCTGTTGTTAATTTAATAAGAAAAACGATACCTACTATAGCTTGGCCACTTCGTTCGTGTTGGCGGCAACTTGTGTAAGTAGTTACGGCTGCACATAACAAAAAGCACACGTGTGAGTGTCACAAACGAAGTTGCCAAGCTATAATTATATTTTACCTTAAAACCTTGTTGGCAGTCCCTTATTAACTATTTCCATTCAAACCATAACAAAAAAAAAACATTTGTGTCTTACTCACACACTCGTATTTGCCTTATCATTATTTTTTGCAACCCAACGCTCAGAAAAGTATAAACTCGTATCTTCTAACAGTAAACACAGCAATTGCGCAAGAGTGTAACAAAAATACAACACCCAATTAAAGTTAATCTAAAATATACCTAAAAGCAACAAAATAAACCAAAAAGGCGCAGCATGGGCAACAAAATGAAAAAAAAAACCGTCACGAACATAGGCGAGGGAGAGCAAAAAGAAAAAAAAAATACAAGTTCAACGTTTATTTTGGTTGCGTCCTTTTCACTCTACTGCACTTTTCGTCATGCTGTCTCCCTCTACCCGGCCGAACGCTGGACACCTGTGCTTTAGTTTCCCCTGAGTACCAACGACCTCTTCTCCAACCAGTAATAAAACGTCTTATGTAAATAACAACGTACATTGGATTCTATAATTTACCATGCATCATTAAGATTGATTTTAAGTTGATGCTGTACGGGTAACATATTATTGTTCAAAGCGCTACAATCATTGTCGTATACCGATTTGATTCGAAGCAACTAGCGTTTTTTTTAACGTAATGTAATAATAATAAAATTGGAACACCTGTTTGAACGTACTAATCCTATTGTTTGGATTTCCAAAGTAAGGTAAATTGGGGTGCAAAATTTGTTTTTTATAGTATTATTGAGTAAATTTGGGGTACGGTGGAAAGCTTTTAGTAGTTTTTTTTACTGATATAATTCTATAAATATCAGCTATTAGAGACGTGATCATCCACCTGCGTAGTTTTGTCGCGAATTCAACTCAGGCGCATCTGTCGTACATACCTACCTACTTATTTGTTTTCGACGTAAATCAATTTATCGGTTTTTTACAGATATTGGTTTACAGTGCTCACAGATTACTGACATTTAAAGAAAAAAATATATAACAGGCAGACTACACGGGCATTTTAATGTCAAAATAAGCATTTCATTCGAAACAAAAATGTTGGGTAAGTCCGGCTTTAATTACTTTTTCATCACACTTGCTCGAAAATGGTGTCATTACACGTAGGTTTTGCGGGCCGTAAATGACCTATTACGCCCTAGGGCGTAATGGTTTTCTTTTTAAATTTGAAACGCTGGTTCTGTTTTACTCTTATTTGTCATGTTCAAAGAAAACGCCAACTTACTTTTTTAACTTTTATTACTGAAATATTTATTTAAAGAGAACTGTTATTGCAAATACATGTAAACACATATTTCTGTAACATTAATTAAATGTTTAAATAGTGTATTTCAGTATTTTGCAAATATAAAATCAACCATTTTAAGTCTTTACCGCTATGGTTTCCGAACGTGACTTGTCGTCTCGATATATGTCACTAATGTCACTGTCAGTTTTACAATTTTATTTAGGTTAAGTAAGGTTATTTTAATCAGATTTCCTCACAAGTGCGATGAAAAACATTGTGTGTGCCACGGGCGGTAAGGGAATTACAAACTCGTGTTATTAAAGCCCTCGGCTTCGCCTCGGCCTTGTAACAAACACTCGTTTGTAATTCCTTACTTACCGCCCTTGATACACAATGTACTATTTGGTAAAGTTAAACAGTAAATTACACAACTAGGGTGGTAAAACAAAGAAAGGCCGAGATCGCCGATGTTTGCGGCCCGAGCTGCAAGCGAGGGACGTAAATATGTGATCGAGAGCTTTCTTTATTACCTCCCGTGTTGTTTACATCATTTTATGTCTACACTTGGCCAGAAAGGTAAAGGTACACTACCTATCCTATAAGTCGTTGACTTATAGGATATGTAGTGTAAACTAAAATAAAGCATTAGGGTAATTCCATGAAAATGAAACAGAAGTTACCATTTCATCGCGTGTTTATTTAATTATGACGTAAATTTCGGTATTAATATTAATCTAGGTAAATATAACTTCTATCCCTAGATATATTGACTTGACACCTGAATTCGCACCATCAATTAAAAAAACCGGTCAAGTGCGAGTCGGACTCGCGCACCGAGGGTTCCGTACAAACTCGTAAGTAGATACGTGAATAGTTCAAGAAAAACTGTATGGCGGTTAGCTTAGTAGGAGCAAATAAGTATGTGTACGATTTTTGAAAATTTCTAAAAAACGATGCGATTTAGGAAAACCATTTTATTTTTCCTGTAATATTTAAGAAGATATTAATAATTGGTAATTATTACAGATTTTTCTGTTCAGTAACTTCGAAGATAATAGGGGGGGAATGGTATTTTTTTGAACGTTTTTGGTCATAAATCATAAAGTACAAAATTAAGAAAAAAAAAAAATGGTTTTGGAATTTACAAATTAAGCCCTTTCATTTGATATCCCATTTAATATAATAGCTCTTCTTTTGTTTTTCCACATCCCATTTCGGACCCCTTTAAAAAAAAAGTAATAAAGGTATAAGATTTTTTTTCAATCCAATAGGCTCGAGTAAGCGTCTTTTAACACTATTCCAAGTTTCAAGTCGATAGCATCAGTAGATCCTGAGATATCTTGCTGTGACAGACGGACAGACAGACAGAGTCGCACCATAAGGGTTCCTTTCTTACCATTTTGGTACGGAACCCTAAAAACACGCGAAGAATTGGTAACTTACGTTACACTCTGTCGTGGAATTGCCGGTCTAATTAGACCCGTGACATTAAAATAGCGATCTCACTGTTTAAAAATAATAAATGCGAATGTCTGTGGAGTTGTATGAGCATTTGTATTTCTAAATAACTTCCTTAATAAATACGGAACCCGTATAGAGTGTTTTTAGCAATGCGGGCGTGCTAATGAAAACTAAGGATATAAAATCAAAGTAAGGATACTGGCTTTAATTATAAAATACAAGTGTTTTATATGTAGCTAGAAACGATTCTTGCCATTACTTTCTGTATGCAAATATGAAAGGTCAATTATCCTTTGTTAAAGAACAATTTGTAAAAAGGCTGCAAAATGTAGTTTTCTTCAAAATGCATTATTTTATGTTACTCAATCGATCTGAATATTTAATCATGGTGGCTAAATTTATCGGGCTATATCCTATAATTTACGAGTCAAACGGTTTATTTTACTCTAATACACATTTAAAATATAGCTACTCGTTTATCCTTGGTACAAAATTACAATGGTGCTATTGAACCACGTGTGATGGGCTACTACGGAGCCGAGAGCTACGGTGCGATGGAAATTTATGGACGTACGTAGCCAACATTTTGTTTACTGTATGTAACTCTCAGGCAAAAGGTGTATCATTATTGATACGTATAAAAACAGATTAGCTACTCACATTCTCAAGACCAGTATTTTTTTAAATGTTTCGGACGTGTACCTACGACCGCGATAGTGACCGACCCTGTTTTATTTATATTATATGTGGTAAACGAGTTGTCGTGCCAACTGACGGCGGGAAGTGATCTTCCATTCATGCCCTTTAAGATCAGCAACACCAGTTGGGTCACCAATACGTTACCGACTTTTGAGAGCCCTATTTACTCGCTTTTTGTAGAACCCATTGTGATAGCTCAAAAATGTATGCGTAAATGTAAGTCTAACGCGTATCCACATAACGCTATCGTCCGGTATCGTATTCAATCGCGACGTAATGCACACCGGACTACACAATGAGTATTGATGGACTCCCATTTTATATTTACGGCGTATAGTGTTACGTGGCGTATGTTCGACGTGTTCGCTGCTTTGAAATTATACTTCTTACATTACTTTTTTTAGTTCACCTGTTGGTGCTTGTTGAAATTCTATTCAAAAATATTCAGGATACAAAAAAATTATGAAGAGCTAAGGTTATCGCAACTAAATTTCTGGTTTGTGGAAACTTAGGGAAGTTGGTTTGGGTTTTAGGATGAATAAATGAGAAGATTCAATTTATATATTGCTGTCATGTCATGTTGTTAACATTTTGAAAGCCATAAAATCGTTTAATTTTCATAGAAAACATAAATCTTAGGCATTCAATAAGTCAAAGTGTACAGGTAGATTATGACCCTGTTTAACGCCAAGGATACTTTTTACCCGACAAAGGCATTCTTTAACTTATTTCGACTACCCTTTCCATAAAATTGCAAAATATCAGAGTCGAACTGAAATAAACAATAACGTAATTAGTCATACATGTTTAATGGCGGCTTGTCGCCGGCAAATAGCTGTGTTCGTTTATTGTGCCAGGAATAGAACTGGGATACCGCCGCTGCCGGACTGTCACTCCGTGTAACACCGCCGCTTCAATATCAGCGCTGCTTATGCGTTAAAATGTTGCCGTGGACCTGAAGTATAGTAGGGGTATGGTTGTCTCACGGGTTGGTTGTCACAGCAGCCATTAAATAATACAAAACGAAGGAATAAGTGCATCGATTGGTGAAGTAGGGAAGGAGGTGAAGCTCTTGCGATCTTTTAACACCGAGCGATGCATTTATTCCTTCGTTTCGTATTATTTAATGGCTGCTGTGACAACCAACCCGTGAGACAACCATACCCGGTCTCCCCTCGGTTCAATGAGAAACGTATTAACTTACCGGCAGCATGTAAGTATGAAGGAAATATTAACTGTTAGTCTTATTAATGAAGCATGTATAATTTCCTCATCTTCGCCTTAGCGCTATATTATGCTGTTTCTTTTGAATTACGCTTTGACCATGATTCCAGATTTGACAGGTCATGAAGAGACTGAAACCTTGTGAAACGTTTTCCACGTTATAGCCAGGGCCAGGATAGTCGCGTTTACGGACGATAAAGAAAAGATAAAGTGTCCGTCTCTTTCTGGCACCATTGGTGTCAGTTATCTTGCTATTAGGCTGCGTTTCCACCGGCGCTCTGCGAGGTACCTAAGGGCATTTCTCCAGAAATATGTCTGCGGTCACCTTATTCATCTGGCCCTTTTTCATACGAAATGTATGGAGACAGATGAATGAGTCGCAGACATATTTCTGGAGAAATGACCCTAAGGGGTCAGCGAGGAAAATAAAGACCAATCAACGTGCCTAGCCCGGCACAGTCCTGCCTGCATTGGTATATTTTTTCCTCGCGCACCGCTCCGCTACCTCGCACAGCTCATCATCTCATCATACTAATTTCGGCATTTGACTACAGATTATTTATCTGTATCGGTGTTAGATATTTGCTTACCCCAAGTTCTCGACAGTAGCCGAAATCCAAATCTTACATTCATTAGCCGTCAAGCCACCGCAATAAATGTTGCCACCGTTAAATGAATAAATCAGTATAAACAGCACAGATAAAACAATTAAACATCTGTCATTCTGCCTGTCAACAGCCCCGCTAACTGTCCGTCCGGGTGCTGACAGTTGGTTTGTCGTGTTACAGTGCAAGTGAACGTAACAAAGTAAGGTAGCGAGTGAAACGGCTTGCTAATGCGTTCTGGCTTTGACACTGACTTGAAATTGATTTATTGTCGGGTAACTTTGATTTCAACGGGGTTGGGCTAGCTTTAGAGACCACCTATAGGTGTCAAAAATAGACCACAAGTATACTCGTAATTTTAATTACATACAGTAAGTATTCTTTCTTTTTACTCGGTCTACTAGACACCGTGAGGGATTCCATCCACATGTGGTTGAATTCGCCACGTGCCGCACTGCGCGATTTTTAAGAGATATTTTCTGGTTCGCATCGCTAATGATTTCTTCCGGCGTCTCTGCTTCCTGTGACTTACGACCTAGATGTCTTTAAAGCAAAAGTGAATAGGCATCTTCTGGGTTAGAGTGCTCAATCATAGACCATGTCTTTACTTTCCACCAGGTGAGATCAAAATCAAACGCAAACACATCATACATAAAAAATACATCTGACAACGCTTTGACAGTTGTCGTAATAAATATTTTCTTATTTAGATATGATTTCATAAAATTATGAATGAGAATATGTCACAAAATGTTAATTAAAAACCGGCCTAATTAAAAATAAACCGGTCAAGTGCAAGTCGAACTCGCGTAAGTAGATACGCGAATAGTTCAAGATAAATGTAAGTAGGTATGGTCGGGAAAATTTATTTTGGCTCGTGGTTAGTTTAGTGTCAGCGAATAAGGTTGTGTTACGATTTTTGCGAATATCTAAAAAATTATGCGAGTTAGGAAAAGCGTTATATTTTTCCTGTAATATTGACGATGATATTAATAATTGGTAATTATTACAGATTTTTCTGTTCAGTAACTTCGAAAATAATAAGGGGAATGCTATTTTTTTTAAGTAAAAACTTAAAAAAATAGCATTCCCCTAATCAAAAAGTATATCATTAAGAAACAAAAGCGCTTTAAATTTTCAACCTCCCATTTCGGCCCCCTTTAAAAAAAGTAAAAATGTTACTTATATGATTTTTATTATGTCCAATAGAGTAGGGTTAGCGATTTTTAAAACTATTCCAACTGTGACTAACCTAACACACACTATACTGATGGATTTGGGATAACAAAAGCAATAAATGTCTCAAAAACTAATGTACCTTAGAACTAATCAGAAGTTATGTTGCTGTTTGATATGATTGAGCCAAAAGTCATAAAACTTGATATATGATTGTGGTTATACATATAACAGTGTCCGAATATATCGGTGTCTTCTTTAGTTTTTATGCAAAAGTATTGTCATATTCATAGTAAATTAAATTCTCATAAGTGTACATACCTACATATCAAAGTGTTCTTCATTTTAACAATACTAAAAATAGTCTCACCCCAGCTTCTGAATATAAAATCAACGTTTTTTGCCCACATTGTGAATACATTACTGATACCCAGATCATGACGTCGATGATAAATGACTCGCATCGCCGCTGACAAGCCAAGTGTTAAGTATAATTGATTATTAGAAAAAACTTATTTGAATTCGAATTCAATGTGATACCTGATTTCATTAAATGCTAATGTGGATAAGTGTGTAATATGAGTGAGAATATCCTTTTACTGAATGCACATTCAACGTCTGCAATTTAAAGCGTAGGTGATGTGAATTGAGATAGTCGAAAATTACACAGGTAGGTATCATATCACTAAATGAATAGTGTTGAAACTTGAAAAGAGTTTCTACAAAAGAAGTGCACTTATCCTTATTTTGCATACATGCGCGAATTAAATAAACCGTGGTATTATAAAATGATTGATGTACATATTATTATATAAAGACTAAATCGTTTAATACAGATAAAACCTAGTCTAACTCATAGTAATACGAAACATATAAATGTCAACACATGTATATTTTTTGTATTACTATGTTCTGAGTTCTGAAGTTATGATCTGATGGTATTTTAATGTGTATAATCTGATATTATGTGGCTTTACTTTTATATTTTAGGACTTTATGACGCTTTCAAAATTCAATATTCTTTAGGTATTCTTCAAAATCGATATTAACATACGGAAAGTAAATTTTTGGTCAGCCGTTATTAAAATTGATCCGCAAAAAAAATAAGCAGTTAAATCATTTGGGCAGCATACAAAGCTTTGGCTGGCAATAAATAAAAATCGGGCGGCAACTCTTGTTCAGCAAACAATTTAAAAACGGTTAACATTTTAACCAATATTAATCTGCTTTTTTAGGGTTCCGTAGCCAAAATGGCAAAAACGGAACCCTTATAGTTTCGTCATGTCCGTCCGTCTGTCTGTCCGTATGTCACAGGCATTTTACTCAGAAACTACATGATGGATATTTATGAAATTTGGAATATAGGTGTGTTTCATGAGCCGCTACTTAGTTTGGTATATAAATAATTAATATAAATATTTTTAGGGGGGGCACTCCATACATGTTAAAGACAGTAAAAAAAAATTTTTTCAGCAAGTATCAACGTGTGGTACATAGTTCGACAGCTCTTTAAAAAACACTATAAGGTTTCTAAGTAATGTTTTTGATTAAGTGAATACCTTTGGAAATAATCGCTCCGAAAGTTGTGAAAATTGTGTCCCCCCCCCTCTATCTTCTAAACCGTGTGTCCGAAAAATATGAAAAAAATCACGAAGGTAACGCTTAATTAATGCTTTCAACGAAAATTATTTTCAACAAGATCGAATTAACCGTTTTTGAGTTATTGCCAATAAACTGCGCTTCTCAACAAAAGGACGTAATTGCTATGAAGATACGCTCTTTTGTTGTTGTACTTTTTTACATCGTATTTTTTACCTTATAGTTACGGCTATGGAACCCTACACTGAGCATGGTCCGACATGCTCTTGGCCAGTTTTTTATCATTTGGCTGCCTACTAACCAGTCGAGCTGCAAAATAATAACTTGGGCAGCAAGATTTTACAATTGGTCAGCAGAGAGTTTAATTGAGATATACAGGGTGTCACTGTGTTATTTATATACAGGGTGTCACTGTAATGTATACAGGATGTCACTGTGATATATACAGGATGTCACTGTGTTATATACAACAGGGTGTCACTGTAATGTATACAGGATGTTACTGTGATATATACAGAATGTCATTGTGATATATACAGGATGCCATTGTGTTATATACAGGGTGTCACTGTGATAGATATAGGATGTCACTGTCAGCAGAGAAAACATGTCTGTAAGCAGTTTAATTGAGATATACAGGGTGTCACTGTATATATACTGGGTGTCACTGTGATATATACAGGTTGTCACTGTGTTATATACAGAGTGTCACTGTGATAGATACAGGATGTCACTGTGATATATATAGGGTGTCACTGTGTTATATACAGGGTTTCACTGTAATGTATACAGGGTGTCACTCTAAATACGAAACAGCTCCCAAAAATAGGTAGGTTAGGGTTATTTTTTTTGATGACCCTAAAAACAAAACGGTTCCCAAAAATAGGTAGGTTAGGGTTATTTTTTTTGATGACCCTAAAAACGAAACGGCTCCCAATAATAGGTAGGTTAGGGTTATTTTTTTTGCTGACCCTAAAAACGAAACGATACACGTTGTGAATAAATAATATAACTTCTAAACATTATGAGATGTATAAAAAATCGAAATACCTATTTTATATGAGCCCATCACAGTGACACCCTGTATACATTACAGTGACACCCTGTATATAACACAGTGACACTATGTATATATCACAGTGACACCCTGTATATATCACAGTGACACCCTGTATATATCACAGTGACACCTGCTACTTGACAGCTGACAATTAGCGAATGACAAAATGCGCACACGATTGGCGGCAGAATAGTTGCGCCCAGTTAGGTTTTATTGCCCCCTTTTTTTTGATGAACAAAATGAAATATTTTGCTTACCTACTGATTGCTTACCAAAATTTGATTAACCGTAGATCGCTTAATGCAGCTCAAATATTTAATTTGCTGACCAAAATAATTTAGAGCAGATCAGTATATCATTAATTGCAGCCTGATTTATAAATGTTTGCTAACCATAAGTTGCTTACCAACTAGCTATTTTGGCTGACCAAATACATATTTCTGCTGACCAAAATATGAATATTTTGCTGATCGATTAAATGATACCCTTAACATACCGTGTCACCATAATTTTATATAAACAATAAACAATAATTTTATTTTGTTTCAAATAGTGGATACAAAAACAGATTATATATGATGGTGAATTGATAAATTTGTACCGTCAGCTGTAAAGAAACTAGATTAGTTTAGTTTGTAAGTTATCGAGTATTGTATGACTGTAATACCCAACTGTTGATCCTACCTTATATTTTGCTTTATCACATGTAGGTACACAGTTTACTCAATAAATATTTTCTAATTCTGATTCTGAAAATGAACCCTTCTACCGTTTATTATTAATTACACTAGATCAGCAGTCGGCAGCCATGGGCCACATAGTAGGTAACGAAGTTAACGCGGGCCGCACTTTGTTAATAATTTGAGACTTTATACGATTCTGAATATAACGACCTTTATATACAAAATAGCCAGGGAGGCTCGCGGGCTGCAAATGAACTGTTCGCGGGCCACTGCACTAGAAAAGAAACGAAAAGAAAAGGAAGAAGAACGGAAAGCCTTTCTCTGTATCTGTAGCTGACCGTACCAGTAGCCTGTTTAAGGATCCAAATCAACAAGAACCCTATTCCGATTTACCATCATGTCATGTGGCTAAGATTCTGTCTGTTAAATTGAACTTAGCTTCAATTTCGTACTTAAAATGTTGCCTCTTATCTTAGTTAGCCCTTTAGCTCAGATTCCCAAGACGCTTGTGTCGAAATTTATCTCATTCGCTTACTTCGCAGTTAAGGACGTTAATTATTTGTGGCATGTTATTCCGGCAATTAACGTGTTACTGGCTACCGCGCGTTGCTTAATTTTGGATGCAATTTATAAATCCAATGAACAGGGTAGTATACACTGTCAGGACTGTCTCACTTCGCGATTCCGTTTAGCGGTAATTATTATTACTAGGATGGTAATAAAGGCACACGTTATGTACGTGTCATGCGATGGAGAGAAAGACAGTCGGATGGGGGTCAGCTCCGTCCGGTCGTCGGATGCGAACGGCAGTTCTTTTTATCTTTTAGGCCACGCCACTGTTAGGTAGGGAGAGAGGCTTCTGTATGAAGTAATAATTATTATTCTGCAGTGACACTGTACCTAATAAACTTGCAGCTTTCAAATTTAAATAAAATGTATGTAAGTACTAGTATATGCAGTTAAAACACTGTGTTGCACATAAAGCAGGCGCAATACAAAATAACAGATAAACTTTGTACCGGATTTGGTCGTTATTATATTAAACATATACGGGGTGTAAAAAAGAGCGTATCTAATAGCTATTACAAAGTTATTTTGAAACGAAGAGATTTTCTTTGAAAATTCATAGAAAAAATCAAATTGTCTATAGAATAAAAATGTAATAGCGACTTTTTGTCAATAAAATAATTATAACCGGTAACCCGTGTCCGGTTGCATCTTCAAGGGTATTCGTGATAGCCGAACCCGTGTCAATGCATCACGTCTCACGGGTTCCCAATTCGTCTATGTAATGAATGCAACAATGTTAGCAAATGGAGAAAAGTCACAATCGTATTAGTGATCGGATGCGCGGTATTTATCGGGCTGACGAGCCGCGCGCCTAACAACGCATTGCACTTTACGATACCGATATATCGCCGCTTGTTTACGGTTTGTTTTTCGCTTTTTACCCCGGATTAAAGTAAAAGGTAAAGAATTTTATTAGGTAGCGTTTTAAAGGTACAAGTATATTTTAAGGAGTTTTTTAAGTGAACAAAAAATAAAACTATTGACCATGCAATAAATACTCTTACGCATATAACTGGTATATAATAAGCTACCGATAAAAACGTGCGGCAGAAGGTTCTTGTATCTTTTAAAAACCAAAATGCGTTTAGAAATAGGTCGGTAAAAAGCATTAGTACCTATACTATCTTTACTATACTTATCACAATATTAAAGTCAATAAAAATAATGTCCAAAAATTTAAAGACATAAGTTGCAGAGCATTTACCTACAGCTAAATACTTACCTATATTTAGGTAACAACATTTGAATAACTAAGCTCTACGAATAGAAACTTAAATGCGCTCTTGTATTTATTGCATAAGCCCAAAACAATAGATGGACTGACAAAAAGCGAGTTGATACAAATGTGGCGCGCGTCAGGGGTCAATCAACTTGCTCCGGCGCATCCAGTAGCGCTAATAACCGACCAACAGTCAACACTGATATTACTGCTGTAAGAAAAGCATCACACCTACAATAAGCAAGTGGCATGTACTAATTCCTAGTGCCACTGTACTTGTGGTGTTTGTTGTGGTAATTTCACAATATTTCTATATTGTGAAACTATTTGATAACTGATAACGCACTATATCGTATGTGGAAGTATGGCTTCTGTTTAAGCACTAGGTATAGAGTACATAGGCAAAGAAATATGGTGTTTATTATAGGTTTACATGCCTTTTTATACTGGCTTACATTAGATTTATTACACAATAATTAAATAAAGAAATACAAAGGATTTAAATTAATGGCAAGGCTACTCTACATATAAGGAGTGATGTTTCTAACATTAAATTAATTATTACATTGTAATACATTTCAATCTTCAGCTGTATGTATCAGCTTCAGCTGGGCCTCACCCCAGTATGTTGCGAGTTTTATGATATACGACAAGCTTCCCTTCTTCTTTACTTAGGTACTACAATCAGTTAGCACTTCTGCTTACTTCAATTAGTTTCGTAATAATACGAATACTTATGCCATAGTGTCGATTGGAAATATTTTAAAATTGTTAGGTTTCCAGGTAAATTTGTGATTGATTTGATACTAAAATCAAGGCTGATTTTTAACCGACTTCCAAAAGAAGGACGGTTCTCAATTCGTCTGTATGTTTTTTTTTTTTTTTTTTTTTATTTTTTTTTTGTGTGTTTGTTCACCGATTACTTGAAGACGGCTGGACCGATTTGGAAAATTCTTTTTTTGTTTGAAAGGGTAGACTTCCGAGGTGGTCCCATTGTAACCAAATCAGGATCTGATGATGGAATCTTGGAGAAATCGAGGGAACTCTTCAAATATCATAGGCACACATATAGCGATTTCAGTATTTTTCGTAATTTCTCGTCCATCTCTTATTAGCAACGAGTTTTTAGTGTTAACCGACTTCAAAACAAAGGGTAAATTTGTATCTAGGTTTCTTCCCCGATTACTTGAAGATGGTTGAACCTATTTGGAAAATTATTTTTTTGTTTTAAAGGGTATACCTCCGAGGTGGTCCCATTGCAACCAAATCAGGATCTGATAATGGGATCTTGGAGAAATCGAGGGAACTCTTCAAATATCATAGGCACACATATAGCGATTTTGGTATTTTTCTTAGTTTCTCGTCCATTTCTTAGTAGCAACAAGTTTTTAGTGTTAACCGACTTCAAAACAAAGAGCAATTTTTATGTAGGTTTGTTCCCCGATTACTTGAAAACGGCTAGACCGATTTGGATTTTTTTTCTTTTAACTAAATAGACTTAAGTCTATTTGGTCAAAACAATATTTTTCCAGCGCCACTAAAAATTAAAAAATAAAGTAAATTTTTAAAACAAAAAATAAAAACCGACTTCCAAAAACTTAAACTAAAAACCAAAAAATAATATGTTAATCACCCCAAAGAAATGGATAATCAACGATTCATATATACATATACAGATATTTATAGTTTTTACCCTGTTGTTTTAGTATCATATCATCGGGGTAAATGGTAGTGAGAATCTGAAGTCAGACGTCCGGAACCTAAATATAGAACGAAACAGAAACTGTATTACGGAAATAATATTTCAAAAAAGGAACTTGTTAAGCACAAAGGCGCCGCTCGTAACGGTATGTAAACAATAAGCGTAGCGCCACCAGTGTTGGAGAACTACAGAGGGACATAGTGTTGTAGGTTATTTTAACCCAGTCCGACCAACTCAGGGTGGTCTGGCTAGCGACCTGGTTCGACCCCAGGGAACGCCACGGCCAACCACCCGGTCCGAAAATCGCTACGCCCAGGAGGGGCTGCGAGTTCGTCAGTTTCAAAAAAAAAAAAAAAAAAAAAAAGGTTATTTTAAATAATAAAGAAAGTAAAATTAAAAGCCTCAAATTAACAAAGATAAACTTTCATTCGGGTAAAAATATTGCAAAAGGACTTTGCTTATTGATAAGCTGTAAAGACCTCTATTAACTATTAGCATGTTTTCTAAGTAATTTTTTAACATACATTTTAGACATTTGCAGTAAAATGCAGATAGTAAAAACATGTACAAAAATAACTTTGGCTGATTTTTTTCAGTCCATGATAAAACAGTATGATACTAAATAACTTTGGCATAGACAGCTCGTAGATTTTTTTTATGTAAGCCTTGAAAACATGTCCCGTTATGTTGACGTAAGACATAAAAAATATACATATTTTTACGAAACAGTGGTATTACGAGCCTACTGACCAAACATATTTTGAATTTTCAACTTCGTCCCCTCACTACACCAAACATTTATCAAACTAGAAATAACTGGAATAGTAAACAAATAGTGTTACGTTGACGTAGGTCGTGACCATCTGGCGCTATAGTTTACTACTTTTCTGTTTAGTTTTTTTTAATGCACCGAATGTTGGCGGCGTCTGTGAAACGTCTGCCCGCGAAGTGTTATAATTTTCGTTGGTATAATAAACTTTTGACATTTCTATGTTATTTATAACTGGAGGCCAAAAGCGATGCTAGGTGTGTAGAACCTTTTGAAATTATGCTCAGAATAATTTAAGGCAACTTTATGTAATATCAAGTACTGTCATTTCTTAAATAAGTAGAACCGAAAGCACTGCATGTAAATATTAAATTAGGTTTAAGGAACTTTTTTACATTTATTGTTTACTGCAAGATTTGCTTCGTTTCAGGTTTTAAAATAAAAATCCTCTAAGTCCTAGGTCACGATTCACCTGGTCAGCTATTCACGTTTAAACTTAAAGTCTTTTGAAATAACAACCTTAGCCCTTTCATCTTTAATGTAGTTTGTTCAACCAATCACAGTATTTACAATATATAATTAAGCACTAAGTACGGTTTAAAGTACAAGGCAGCCGGTACTTCGGTCTCGTTAGAGTCCTGTTTAGAGTATTTGACTAAGCGATTACTCTAAATAGTAAGTCATGACTTGGCATTCCTTAGATACCTAAAGAAATGAAGTTCAAAACACAGAGAGAGTAAGTAGTTAAAAGAGAAATTTTGCAATGTTATACAATTTAGTAAATACCTATTGCCTACTTTGTGTCTTTTCATAGAATGAAAAAAATCAAATTGACATACCTGAATGAACTCTGATTTATTATTATGGGTACAAACTACGAAGAACATAAAATAGGATACTAAGTAATAAATATGATTGGTTTTTACGAAGTTTGTGAACCCTTATGTAGCTTGGATGTTAGTCAAAGATATTCATTATGCAAGTTTCTTATCCGGGGTATTTACACAAAAGATTGATTGAAATGTACCTTTACACAGACAATCTCCTTTTACGGGTTTTCATCCAATTAAATGAGGTAAGAAACTAAAGAACTGTAAGCATAGTTTTTCTCACGAGCGAACGTAACTGGACGTGAAAAATCACTATAGTGTTTTAATTGAAATAAAAGTAAACATTGTATGCACGTAAATATAGCTATTATTTGAAGAGAGCGTATGTCTTCGTGTTTTATTCGTAGTTACGTCATTTTGATTGGGTACTGACAATCGGTCAGTTGCCCGTCGGTCGGAGGTAGTATCAGACGTGTCCCCGCATACTAATGATATTAAACTGGCGAGCAATATATTAAATGGTTGTTTAGATAGCAATAGCGATCAGAAGACATTTGAAAGCTTGCCACTTCTTATCATACGACATGTCATATTTTCTCATTAGTCTATTCGGTATATTTTACTGCGAAAGTAGTAAAGAATAATTTAATATGAGCAAAGTACGTACCTTCCGAGTAAGACGGATTCTTGCTATCATTTTATTTTTGGCAGGTTTGACGGTGCTTTGTTATTACTGTAATATATGAGAATCAGACTAATTACCTAAACGGACACTTTTTTCACATCGAAATACAACATAGCAGTGTATCGCTGGTTGGCGGCAAAAATCGGTAAAAAATTACTATCAAGCAATTTGTATAATATTAAACCCCATCTTTCACTCTGATTGATACTATTTTCATACAATTAATCAATAATTCATAAATATAATTAGTATACAGTGTGTTACCGGTATGCGGGCTTTTATTAAAACTGATAATAATATGCTTCATTAGCAATCGTTTGCAAGTATTAGCAAATCCTAATTATGCGAATTAACAGCACAATTCAATTTCCTAAATCCGCACTTTAAATGTAGTAGGTGTACTACGTAATTATCGTTATTCATATCGCTGATGCACTTGGTACAAGGCATGTCGTGGTACGGAGGTGAAAAGTTGAGAAAAACAATCCCACAATTAATGCCGTCCTTATCATTACGTTTATGTATGGAGTTTTTTACACAGCTTAAAGAGTTTTTTCTAAAATTTGACATGACAATTACAAAAGTATTGACATTGGCTTGTCAAATTACAAAACAAACATTTATTTGCAAAACTGATATTTTTTTGCGTTAAAATGGCTAAAGACACATGTGAATTATCTGACATGATTTGTGCGACACGTGGAAATGTTCCTCAAGCCTTGAGACTTTATCGAGAGTGGTTTCGAAATCAGCGGCATCCACATAATCTTCGTTTGATAACAATGGCTGTTCAGCGAGGTCCAGAGAATGCATGGTCCTATCTGGTTAGTCTGAAAGGCCTATAAACGGAATTGTGCACGTACAACTTGAAGAAAGGATTCTCAATCACTTCAAACAGGTCCAAATGTCTAGTATTCGTATTGCTTTTCAAGTTTTATTTTATTAGTGTTGTTTTTCCGTAGTTTTCTTAAGTGTAGCAATCCTGGTATCTCTAATTGTTGAAATAGGTAGATGCAGGCATTTATCTTGATGTCTTCGTTATAAACATAGAATGAAGGGCTGGCATTTACATCTAATTGTCAATTTAGTACTTTGCTGTACATTGCTTGCAATTAAAATTTTGTTAGAAAATTTATGAAATCGGAATTTTAGTCGATGAATTAAATGAAGGTCATGGTTAGGTTAAGAAACAACGTTACTTTACCCTACTTTAAAAAAAGCCTGCTTGGTGGTAACGCACTGTATAAGGCAAAGTGTTAATAGCAGTGGTTTAAACGCTCCATCAGCAGCCTGACCGATCTACCTATATTGTCAAGTATTTTTAATACATAATTTTAACATCCAGATTAAACCGTTTAAACCCGAAGTGTTTGCCCAAGTCATTTTAAAGACGAGTTTTGATACCCTAAATTAAGTTCGGGGGACTGGTTTGAAACGAGCCTTACGTTTTAATATCAGCCATACATTATTTAGCGTCCAAAACGCCGATTAAATCCCTCGTAACTGCGTAATTCAGGGGCTGATAACTTCAGGTTTATGTCTTAAAATAACTCGTAAACAAACGGAAAGGTTGGCCAGACCTGTTTGAGGCCAGTTTGCGGACACAAGAGTGACCTGCGACCGATGAAAACATTGTAACTAGTTAGAGTTACTACCTAGTTTTTGCATTATTTCCGGGATTTATTTGAGCGTATTGTGAATGATAGTTTTATTTTATAAATAGATATATATTCACCTATATGAATAAATATAAACTTTATATTCAGCAGTAAATTTCTCTGCAGTTTGATTTTCCTTAGGTGTCTTAAAATGTAAATAAATCCACCTCCAGTTGTTGGAAAATCAATGGCTATATCCTCATGAAACAACACAAGATCACAGTTTAAATATTACTTTGTCAATTTTGGATCCAGGATTCTTGATTCACGAAACCACTAGTTTTTTTGCAAAAACGGTGAATCTTGAGAATATAGACTAGTTTACTCATAGACATCTGATATCTATGCGTTTACTGCTTAGAATTGCTCTGGAGATTGTAATTGAAAAAAATAATGCGAAATCGGGAGTACGTCGTTTTAGGCCAAACATTTAAGTTCGCTGTATGCTCCAAATTTGCACCAACGCCACTGCTGCGGTGCCGTTAATTTCGCTGCTTACACCAATGTCGCATTATCATTCGAAGCGCCAAGCCGATTGCTTTCCTTACAAGGCGGCTAAATATTGGCTATAATGCGTTTCCGCCGCGTGTCCGATACATTCTAATGCATTTTGTTGCGATTGATATAGAATTTCAATTGTATTTGCTGAGAATGTTTCTGATTTGCCGAATCAACAGGTAAAGACGTCATGTGCTATATAATTCTATCATTTCAAATAATATTGTGCTTTACAGAACATTGCCTTAACGTAGGTATAAAGCTGTCTTCAATTTATCAATCTAAAGTAATGTCAGTGACTCGTATTTTACGGCGTTGTATTTTGTAGGTAAATTAGATACAAACGTAATGATTTTACCTACGCTAGCATTTGTCGACATAGATTTTATGTAGTTTTAAGACTTTTAAGTAAGTATTATTTGCAAAGTATTGTTTTAAGGGGCTGTCCCCCGACTCCTCCGTAAATATACCTAATGACGTACATTCCTATTATTCTTATTAAGATTTATATTAATATTTTTAAGGGCGTAAATATTAATTGCTTGTACATTTTGGCCATGCAAAACTGCCCTAACGTGTATGACCAGCTAAAGTAAACAACGAGCGGCACCACTACTATTCAACATGTAAACATAACACTGACATTAAACTTGTAAAGAATTGCAAACTTGTAGGCCTTGATAGCAAAAGCCCTACATGGCGGCTGATTAATAAAGTCTGTAACACTACAGCCTGCAAACAAAATTAAACTCTAAGGTCAATGTCACAGAGTTCAAATCGATTCAGTGCTAAATCAAGTTACGATATTTTACTCCAACGCAAACCGGTTCATATGTGTAAGTCGGTGATATCCAAACATGTTTTTACTGAAAATGGAAACTGGAAAATCATTTAGCTCATATGCCCTTGGCATTACTTGTCGCAGGGTTTTATAAATTGCCAATTACCTTTTATTAATTTTACTTGGTAAGTTTTGTTTTGGAATTGATTTCGTTTAAACCTGTCCGTGTGCAAGTTGTGTAGTGGTTATGGTTATTCCATGTCAGAGAAGTGGCGTAAAAGATACACTTGGAGTGAGTCTGGAGGAACTTCTATGGAAACAACGCGTTGTGTCCGGAGATATTTGGGTTTTTTATCCCAGCTCCATATTTTTTTTACGGAAGAAGTTTATTACTCATTAATTTCCAATCCAAATCATGCCATATTCATAATTTAGCATTGTAACTATTAGTAAAATCAATTTCAATCAGGAAAATCGAGATTGAGAACTTCGATTTCTATGTCTATGGGAGCCGATTTTCGTTCAACAGTGCAACGCCACAAATGTTTTTTTTTTAGGGTTTCGTACCAAAATGGTAAAAAAGGAACCCTTATAGTGCGACTCTGTCTGTCTGTCTGTCTGTCCGTCCGTCTGTCACAGCAAGATATCTCAGGATCTACTGATGCTATCGACTTGAAATTTGGAATAGTGTTAAAAGCCCCTAATTTGAGCCTATGGAACAGAAAAAAATCCTATACCTTTTTTACTTTTTTTTTAAAGGGGACCGAAATGGGCTGTCGAAAATCAAAAGTTGAGCTAATATATCGAGTGGGATATCAAATGAAAGGGCTTAATATGAAAATTTCTTAGACGTGTAGTTTTTGATTTAAGACCAAAAACGTTTAAAAAAATACCATTCCCCTCTATTATCTCCGAAGTTACTGAACAGAAAAATCTGTAATAATTACCGATTATTAATACTATCCTAAATATTACAAAAAATTAAACGGTTTTCCTAACTTGCAGCGTTTTTTAGAAATTCGCAAAAATCGTAAGACAACCTTATTTGCTCCTACTAACGTAACCGTGGCATATGTCCATGTATGGGGACAACAGTTTTACAAGAACAAAGTTAAGTTTGTCTCACCATACAATTTTTCTTGAATTATTCACGTATCTACTGACGTTTTGTTCGAAACCCTCGGTGTGCGAGTCCGACTCGCACTTGACCGGTTTTTATTCTATGACTGACTTGCGATTGACGAAGCGACTACGAGGCCATAGATGGTGGCCGACCAGTAAAATATCATCAGTAAACCGACCATCTCCAAATTGGACTAAAGATAAAGTGACTAAAGTCGATCGCTTTTCTCTCGTCTTTGTCGTAGCTCGACAGGCCGCAATTGATTTTGTTTGGTTAAGGGCCTTATCACACTTGCAATTTACGGGCGAGTTTCCGTACAAAACCAGACCACAAGCGACATTTTTATGGAACTTCGCTTTTATCTCGTCCGCAAATCGCAAGTGTGATGAGGCACTAATTTCACATTGCATATTATGTTGAACGAAAACGGATAGGTAGTATTGGGCTATTCTTCAGAAATATGTTTGCGACTCATTCATCTGTCTCCATACATTTAGTACCTATGAAAAAGGGCCAGATGAATGAGGTGGCCGCAGACATATTTCTGAAGAAATGCCCTATTTGTCGCGAGATAAAGAGTCACGCGTCACAGTTGTTGTAGAGGTACAGATTGACTGTCTTGCAGTAGCATGACGTCCACAAAACCCGATAACTCTCGGCCTACCTAATAGACATGTTGAAGCGCCTTAACCTATTGCTCTTGAATTAAAAAAATATGCCTAATTTACCCAGTGCACTTTGAAAAAGTTTCACGCCAAACCATCGCGGTCTTAGTTCCATAATAGAAACACTGTTAGCCAAATAATAATAATATGTATCGAGTAATTTACTAACAAATACTGCTAATAATTTCCTGCTTGCTAACCAGACTGCACGGCGGCAATCCGATCCTTTGTTTTAGCCTTTGAAGGACTTTCGCGCCTCGCGATTTGCAGTTTACATACAGTATGTGATTGTTGTGCTTGTAAGCCGATATGTTTGAGTTTGTAATATTGTCTGATGAGACACGGCTGCTTTGCTGCAACTTGTTTCAGTTACGTTTTTGTTCGCAGATTATCAAAATGTCGCGTTAGAGAATGAGATACTACTGTCTTTGTAGAAATCTTAAATTTATTAATAAGATTTATAGCAAAGTAATTGCTATTTGAAATGGTTTCTTTGTCAGTGATAGATATGTAGTACATATCTGGTACATATTATGTACCATTTCAAATATCATGTGCTTGTATCAGATCAGTTTGCAATTTGCCTGGAAAATTTGAAACGAATGCCGAATTTATTGACAGAGCGAGCAAAGAACCCCCGTTTCTGCTTGGGATTTTGTATGCCTGTCTGTCTGGCGAATGTCCGGCTGTTTTCCTCTACAGGTCCCATTTCTCAACTCATTCTTGTGAATTTTTGTGAGCAGGCTGGACAATTATATAGATTTTAATTTCCGATTCACTCTTAGGATTTTTTTCATAATAGATAGGGTTTGCTGGACTCGCAAGGTCTAGAGCTCACAGAGCCATTAGTCTAAAAGATACTGATTAAAGTTCACTACGTAACTTAAACTATCACTAAGATTGACTCATAGTAGAAAATAATTCTTATGTTGATATTTGGCGTAATACCCTTCTCTGTCTTGTCATCCGTATTGTTACGCATATGTTACAGCAATCGCTAAATCGCATCCATCATACACTTTTACGTCCAACAATTAATCTTGAAACACTGAAATTTCAAATAGACATACCATTAGCGAATGCCTTTCCAACAGATCATGACCACCAGCTGTGTAAGCGCATGTGTCACTACTGACTACAGAAATAACTGGACCAAGCCTGCTAACAGACTTTATGACGACTAAGACCAAAATGGTCAAAGGACGCCGCTCAATCAAGATACAACTATATAACTTCGAGTTAAAGTTACGTTTCGTTCGACACAAAGTAAAGTAAGATAAACACACTGGGAACGAGACTTTACAGCTTTCACGAGAATAGCTAATTTCGCTTGTTTAAATACTGTATTGTTGTGGTCAAATAAAACACTCACGTATTATTAACTATTCGATTGTATGCCTTTGTTAGCAAAATAATGTGCTGTGATATGGTATTTCAAGTCCGGGTTTATTATTTGGAGTTATGTGTAAGGAATGTCATATTGTTCGTTAATTTGGCAAGGCGAGTCAGTAAATTACTAGAATATTACAAAGTAACCTGCTTATTTACCGGATGTTTCCTAAATAGGTTGTGCTTTGGTACTACAGAAGGAATTTAAGCTTACAGAAAGTTCTTTTATTTTTGCTGCCCTAGCAAGGAAATCAGTTGGCATAACAAACATAGCAACTAATTTATCTCGTGACAGAATTCCCTATTCTGTCATGTCACATTTGGTGACACATTCTTCGCATTTTCATCTAAAATAAAAACAATACAGAAATACTTTGGGGCACCAGTCACTTAACCTGAAATTAAAATGTCGAAAATCAATGCTCCTGTCACTCTGTCAAGACAGAGGGAACGTTAGTCATGTTGACAAGTTTTTTTCCCGGACACGTTCCGGGTGATTTTACCGTTTCCAGAAATAAACTCTAAGAGAAAATGCTTTAATTGTTTTCTAATATCGTGTCAAAAAATGAGCATGGTAAATTACACTGTTGAAAAATGTGCGTTAAATTTAACTTATTTTTGAAATTGAAAAAATATACTTGAAGTGCATGACGATTGTAATATCTTTCGATTATATGCCTACGAATGGCTGATTTAATTAAGACCATGATTTTAATGAAGAACTTTATACGAGTATTCGATACTCTAGTATAAGTTATAAATTAAAAACATGGTAGATTATACAACAAAACAAAACAAAACATGGTAGATTAAACATGGTAGACATGGTGATTTATTGGAAAATAATTTCGATATGATTAATTATATTTAAAAAAATGTCCGTTGAAGTATGATTAAGATTCTCATTGCTACCTGCTCCATAGTAACCTACAAAAAAAAAGATTATCTTCAAAGTTCGTCCCAACTAATCCCAAACCAATTAACGTATTGTTTTACCAATAAATTACCAAACGCGATCCCGTCTTAACTCAAATTACCTTTCAACAAAACGCCCTTTGCTATAATTACTCCGAAATTTATTGACTGTCTCACAAGACAATCTCATGTCACAAAAAAGAGAAAAAAACAGACGGTGAAAAACAAAAAAAAACATAAAAAGCAAAACACGGTGCGTAAAAAAGTAACATTAATTTAAAGTTGGCGTCGAGTTTGGGGGCACTTTGTCTTGTGACTGATTCGTGTTTAGTATAGCTACCCCAAATTAGGGTACTTTTGTCTGCAGTATATTAATATTCATTTAACTTCTGAAGATTTTCGGTCGAGATTAAGAACCACTATTTACTATGTCACTATTGTGCTATTTTTGCTTTCGGTTATTTGTTTTTGATTTGTGTTGAGTCGAGGAGTATATACTTCAGTATGAAATGTTTGCATTGATTTTTGATTTTTTTGTATTATTAAGTGTTTCTGTTATTTTTATTATATTACCACACTGCCGTGCTAGCGATATATGCAGTATTTGCAGTTTAGAAGTATAGGAAATGTCATCCTTACTCCAATCGAATACGGTTCACATTTCCTTTACCTCTAGACTGTAATTACTGCACATATCACTAGCACGGCATCACACCCTTTAGTATACACGATTATTATATTATTTTAGTATCATTAACAAATATTTTGCCATAAAAAATTGGGTAGATTATAATATGAACATAGCCGTCACTCTATTTTGAAAAGCACGCCTTAAACGCGCCTCTAACGAACTCTACCTAAAAGCGGTTTATTAGCGGTCTTAAATATTAACGGGCATCTAAAAGAACTTATAAGACCAAAGTCCAGCCTTAACCAAGCGGGCGTAAGGACTTGTCTCATATAGATGTCAATTTTGCTCAATGGAGCCGTATCGTAAAATATAACGAGCAAACTAAGCTCAGAACAGACGGTGATGTCTTTTTAAGACTTGGAATGACATGGAAAAGATAGGTGATGCTGGTTAAATTGACGTTACGTGAACGCGGGGTTCTTAGTGTCAGAAAAGTATTTAGTTTATTTTTATCATTGTTTTTAGGGGAATATTCACCTCATTATTTTGAGAGAGTTCAATGTTTTAACACATTGTAATTGTTCTAGTAACTCGGAGTGCAAGCTGTAGAAATAGATAGATTTTATATCTTATATTAGTAGCTTTTAAGATTAATTCTTTGCTCATCGTTAAAATTATGATGATTGAACATTAATAAATCCTTTTAAATATAACAGTGTATGTTTTGTGATAGCTTAAATAAATTGAAGGGTACATGGAAACAACATGTCTAGTCCCCTTTTTTTGAAAACGAGATTTTAATCTCAGTCATGTTCTTTCCGTGTACCCTTCAATTAGAAACCTATATGAAACATGTTCAGCTAAAAGACCTACGTATTTTTTATAAAGATACTTTCTTTTACGCAATGTCCTTATAAACTCAGCATAATGTCTCAATCTGTTTACCCATGTATGGTCGCTGGAGCCAATGATCCGTGAAGAATCCTTAATACGGTGAACACAATGTGCTTCCAGAAAATATGAAATGTAATCTCAATATTAATACTGTTTAGCATTTTGATACGATAAGAAAGCACTTCCTTAAAACTAAAGGATACCCGGAAGCGAATTTTGTGTGTTATGTATAGTAGGCTAATAATATGTAAATACACGCCAGATTCGTTGATCTAGTAAAATATTTCAAAATAAAAGAAACCAAAATGAAAAACGGGTTTTTAATTTGAATTTAGTTAAGATTGTTTTAATGTTTTCTTTATTGTTGTCCGATTACCTTACTTGTGTGTCAGGTATTTTAATTTTTAGTAAATCGACGACTACACAGCAAAAATAAGATCATAAATAGACTTAATTATATCTATCTGGGGGCACGGAAGTGCCCCGCCAAGTCGAGCAAAAGAAAGGCACGGCCGTCGGCCGAATATAGGTTTTAACTGTGCTAGCTTAGAATGAAATAAAAAGGCAATACCTATTTTAATAACATTGAATTTTCACGCAAGTGCCTATATTTTTGTTTATGCTTATTTGTGCAATAAAATGTATGACTTCGATAATTTGAGATGAAAATTTTATTTCACAAAGTACAAATAGCCTCGAAATTGACAGATACACTCAGCATTATCCTATCCTAATTTACGTCCCTATTTTAATCTCAACGATCACAAAAAGCTATAACGGTGTTTTACAGCCAACTCGAGGATATAGCTCTTAAGCCCCGATAATGAGATGTGGCCATACTTTGACATCGTGGGTTATTTAAAGACTTTATAGGATTCGTTGACTAGGGGAGAATCACAGAATACAAATTGCAACAAAGGTGAAAAGTTATAATAATTTAACATAAATTTTAGTCTAATCATGTTAAATTTACGTTTAATTTCGAGCTTAGTTTGGGACTAAGTCGATTTGTGTGAGATTGTTCGTATCGAATGAGCGAAGCGAATTTTGCCGAATTTTGTTTCATCTTATTTAGGAAAAAATGTTTTCGTGTGTTCGGCGGATGTCTGGGTCGCATTTCTCAACCAATTCTTGTGAATTCTAGCATAACTGGACCGCGACTTTGTTTCTCGTGCGACAGACCATCACTGTCACACTATATTGAGTGGATAGAGATAGGTCGCATTTGTCGCGCGACAAAGAGTCGCGTGTCACAGTTGTGCTAGAGGTACAGGTCCGATAATTGTATAGAACTGTTGTCAACTCAGTTTTAGGATTTTTTTTTATAATGGCGGAGCCACTAGCGGATATCACTATCGGATATACTAGTATATAACTTGTAACATCAATAGCCTTACTTTTATTAATTATTTTACTTCCTATCTCGAGTAAACACAGCACAGCAGCATTCAAACATAAATACAGTCAAGTAGCTACTACGTACAGTCACGAAACAAATAACATCATACAATTAGAAATTAAATCTATGCGTATTTAATTCAACCACTTTCAAATCAAAACACATTTTGACATGTTATTACTTCCAGTCTTCTATTTTGGGCAACATGGGAACCTACTTGAGTCTATATTGATGCCTCTCAGCGTAACAAAGTCTTGGCTACTCGGTACCTCTTGAGTTAGTTAATGTTATAATAATATTGCCTATTGAATTATTTTTGGAATGTGGGAAAGTTTTGGAACAAATTAAGGGTGTCTATGCCTAATTGGGATGTTGAATAATGTTGAATGTTACAACATAATATAGTCACATGGATTGCAAAATACTAAATTATCATAACACAAAAGAAATAAACAAAAAATGTATAAAAAATATAAAGTTATGAGACCACAAAGTTTAAAAAAAAAACGATATTTTTTTTATCGTCTTTAAGAAAAATTTAAGTCAATTTCGGAATGCTTAAATAACACTGAAAAAATAAATGTATGACAACTATGTGCTTAAACGCACTTCTTCGTGCTCAAAATGGCAAAATGCTATTTTTTTCATACAGACTTAGTACAGCGATGCAACGGATGACGTCATAATGTCCTACCGTTTTGTATAGAGCGTTTTCAATGCTCAGTCCGATCTGCTACTTTTAATTACAATTTGTGGCTGTTATACTTATACCAATGTATTAGGTGTCATATAGATATTTGTTCCTCAGAAATAGTAGAATCGATTTAGGACAGAAAAAAAATCGATTCAACAGGCTAATTGGGCCATTTCAATTGTTTTAGGTATACGTACAAGGTTGAGCTACTTTAATTATTCATTGTATTTATGTTATTTTTTGTTACAACATTATTTATTTGTTTATACTTAGTAATTGCTAAGTAAAATATGTTATATTTAATTATTTTTACAATAAACAATGAAATCTTTGCAATATTCTGATAGGAAGGGCCAGTTACTTTTTCTAACTATAATAGATTACTTACGTGAAGGGAATTGTAAATATAATACAATGCATCAGACTATTAGATAGGAAATATAAGAGAAATGGATCAGACATGAAATGAAAGGCCCTTGCCATTTGTGGAGGAATTTGGACACTTGAACTGCCACATTCAACGTACCTGGAACAAAAAATAGATTATTAAAAAAAAATCTTAGTAATACTACACAGAAGTAAGAATAAACTACTAAATTAAAAGATGTTCATCCTTCATAATCGGGATAGATCAAAACAGTTACGCAATTCGAAAAACTAGAGTACACATAATTATAAGTAATCTTGTCAATACTGCAGCCACCTCGCTTCTTCCTGGACTTTTGAGTCCGCGCGAAGGAGAGGAAACGAGGTAGGTCCCTGGGGCAATAATTTTCTTTTCCCATCTATGTAATTGTTGCGTTCGTGATACACCCTGTATTTATCGATAAGTTTTCTGTTCCAAGTCGATTGCGTGTAGATAAATGTAAGGATGTGCATTCACGACACGCATTATCGATGTTATTTAACAGTAATTATAATAACATTTATGTTGTCAAATTTAATTTTCAACCCCAAATCTGAAGGTCTTCTTCTGAATAAATGTTGACTACTGGGTTAAATAGCAATTTTATATATGTGCTTAATATTAATTTGTAATTAAATAAACTGTAAAGATTAATATTTTTCTTTAGTTTTTGTATTAACTATTGTACGTAACTTAAAAAAAACTCATCTTAATGTGCTTGAAACATGGGGGTTATAAAAGTAAAATTTTAAACATTGTCTGTACCTAAAAACAGTGTAACTGCTTAACCTATACGAATTACTGAAATTCGCAAGTTATTATAGCGATGCATGGTGGTGGAATTAATGAAATTGTAATCAATAACAATCACTATTTATTCGCGGTCTGTACTCTGGTAACCATCAACGATTGTTATTTACTGATTGTAAATTGTAACCTAATGATAAAAAAATATTTTCTGTCAAAAAAATACTTTAGAGAAAAAGTTTTATCACTGTCTGTACATTTTATGTATATTCACAAACTGCATATCAAAACTAATGAGCCCAGACACAGTGAATTTATCTTAGTAATTTAAGTGATCCTATGGTTATCTTCCAGCTCCGTCATAAGATCAGCTCGATGGTATCATAATCTTGCATTGTCACTGATCTTGCATAAGTATGCAGCATACTGTATAACAAATTTCAGCTCAATCGAATACCAGGAAATGGTCTCAAATGGTTCGCAAATTTTGAAAACACAGATAACATAGGTAGGCACGTTGCAAGTTAAATGAAAGCTTGTAAAAATATATTTACTATAGAGGGTTACATCACTACTGTAATGCAAGCTTACCATACGTCAGAAGCACCGTGGTCGTGCCGCGACGCTGGCTCGTGGAAACTTACCACTATATTATATATTTATAAGCCTACATTTATACAATAATCTAGCATTTTCTACGCTATGATAATGTGTTGCATATTATTTGTAATGTATGTTGTAATGGTTTGTTTAGCGTGTCAGTCATAGTAATCTACAATGTGCAGTTATAGATAATGGTTTAGCAGCTGTAGGAACTATTATAAGGAACTAAGAATCGCAACTTATATTTTTGCATTTTTCTTTTCGAAAGGAGTAGCTCGGTGCTCAGTGCTACGTAAATTGTCTTAGTGGTCTAGTGTGAGGTTAATGGTTTAGATGTCTGAGGAATGTAACTACTCCCTATTAACTAATAAAACATATATAAACATTGCACAACTTATTGTAACTCAAAGTTCATTATCCTTCTTCTCTTAACCGTAAATTCCGGTAAAATTTAACCCGTTTGTGCCAAAATGTAATAGTAATAGTCTTTAGCACACACGTATATACTAATACAGTTCTGTTTCGAACACTGTTCAGTAAAGTCTTAAAATATGGGTGTATATAAATGCTCAAAAATGTCGATCCGAACACACCTTCTGCAGTGGCAATACGAACTTTGTACCACATTCATGAAACTTATTCGAAATATGTTTTTTCACTTCGATGTACAGTGCAAAAATTACGAGAGTAGTTACGCTATTTCTTGTTGTTGCCTTAGAATCCTTAGACTGGCAAACAGGCAGACGGCCCACCTAATGGAAAGTGGCCACCGCCGCCTATCTTAGACATTTGCGACGCTAGATGCATTACCAATGCGTTGCGTCTCAAAGAAATTTGATGACACCCTTTTTAAAAAATCCCATATTGTAGCGCAGTGGAAAAATCTTAGCAGGAAGTTCATTCCAGTTCCTTATTTTACGTGCCAGAAAGGTTACTATTACTACCTAGTCCTTCTATTGTGCGAGAAACCAGGTTCAGTGGGTCAGTGCCATGGGCGGATTGTATTATGTATAATTGGTGTGCGCTTTTGTTTCAGTAAGAGTTTTCATAGATACTTTAATGATCACATTTCATCAACAATATTGGTTTACTTTTATGTGAATTCCGCTACCCAAAGGTTGTCTATACTGTATAAAATTGTAAAGTGTTGTTTTCTGGTGTGCTATAATAGTAGATTGTGTCACAAGGGAGCAAAATGATGTATTTACGGCGAGGGCGTATATTGAATCCTGAACGAAGCGAAGGATTATACAATAGAATCCCGAGCGTAGCGAGGGATTCTAAAGTATAATCCGGAGCGTAGTGAGGGATTCAAGTGTTAACGCCCGAGGTGAAAATAATTTTGCTACCGAGTGACACATACTGCTTTTCACACCGACTATGAGGAAAATTCAAATACAAACGCTACCTACCAAAATAACGAAATATATAGTTACTCAAAGAGCATCACACATTATTATTAAAAATTAAGTGTTAAATTGTCAAATGTATAGTCTATTATTATTTTATAAAACGATTATTATTTTTTACGGACGAGACGAAAATACCACTTCCATATTATATTCATGGCCCTCGCCTGCGGCTCGGACCGCAAACACCTGTGATCTGGGCCATTCCTTATTATACCGCCCTCGGTGTGTAATTTAAGTCTATGGTATGGCATATTCTAAGTGGGTTCAAACTAAAAATACCCTGTTGTCCTTGAACAGAAAAGTGCTACTTTGATCCCTCTTATGAGGGAGCAAAATACTTTTTTCTGAATAGGAGGTGTGAAAAGTATATTTGTATTATATTGTATTGTATTAGTGTGTGTTCTGATTTTGGATCAAGTAAAGGGTACCCACTAAGCTTAAGTACAGTCGACAATGATTATGTATGATGAAGCGGCGCGCTAAAATAATTCATACCACTATTCCTAGAGTAATAAGGTCGTATCAGATATTTGTGCGTGCACCCTTTAATCATAATACATATATTGTTGCCTGTGACTGTACGTAGCTTTAACTTACACTTCATTCAAGAGCATACAGTACTCGTTTCGTTTTCATATTATTATTTTTAACTGTAGGTATCTATTTCAAAATACAAGACATTTCACAACATCTTTCCTAATTTCAAAATTAAGGTCAAACACTAGGAAGTTTCAAGGGATCCCACTTAATAGAAACAATCGTCTAGCTTCGAGAGGTTGGCATATCACGCTACATCTTCCAAAGGTTGCTGACGACATCGATATGACATATTGACATTTTGTGGGACAGTAGGTAGGTACTTTAAGATTTACCAGTATATATACTTAATTTTTAGCTTTAAAATTACAGATACATACATATGAACGTTTCATGAAGCATTATTGGTATTTGGTACCTAAGTTTTTTAATTTGAATGACTTTAAATCCTTATAATATACATATACACATACATATTTGGTTACTAGTAGTTTTTTTATTCAAACTACAAATGTTTAGGTTAGGTAGAGTTAGTTATAGAGATAAGTTATGCCATATATGTTAGTATAGCAGGGGGCATACCTTTTTATTTGTCTAACTGTACATGTAGTCGTTGGAGAAAAACACCAATATGAAATGCACGTATGCATTAATAATTATTCAAGTACCTACTACCTGCAGCTTTACCTACATTTAGCTAATGTCGATTTCATGTGGAAGTAAAAGTTAATTTTAAGTGACAACATCACCTTATTTAACCCTATAATCGCTTCAAGCAGCAGGCAACATAAGTGCTGTTTCATCACACCTCCAAGTAAACTGCAGGACTGCAACGTTCTATACTAAAGGATAAATAAATCGGATAGCCGCAGGGTAGAAACAGACACGTCGATTCTCAGCAAGTTTGGGGCAGTAACACTACTCTAAGCCACCACACCCTTGAAAACCTTTATTTACACGTCTAAGAAAAAAGGGTGTGTTTACACTATCCGTCGCGAGCCAACTTTAATGCCACATTTTATTTACATAGACAATAATGCGCGCACGTGTTGCGCCAGTCGTTAAAAAAATAGAATTTGTGCGCATCTGGCGCGGTTGGTGTGCGCTCGACTTTAAATAATGTGGACGTAAAAATCGGTGATAGGGGGACAGGCCTAAAGATGTGTTTGACCCACGTTTTTAGAGTGACATGCTATCGATACGTAGACAATGCCGAAAAATTGCAGAAACACTGTATATGTCGCCAACGCGATGCCATAAATATTTTATTTAATCATGAACATACTTGCATGGTTAAAATCGTTGCTGCCCCGCTGTAACTAAATAGCCCTCGAAATATTGTTGTTAAATGATTAAATGTTCTTTTAAAATTTCGTCTTCTACGAATCTTATACTAGTCACTTATTAAACATCGCAAGTATGGCATATACTACATCTTAGCACGTATAAAGCTTTTCGAATGCAACTTTAAAATGCACTGATCTGCCATGCGCTATTAAATAATTATACTGAGAATGCCCTAGCTACTTTTCTGTACTAAGTCTTCGTAGCCTACTAAGAACGCAATTTTCAAACAAATGGAATATTATTGGTACCTAATTAAGATCCTTCGAACATTAGTACAAGCGAAGTTCGCTCGCCTCGGGCGCATTGTACGTAAACATAAAATCCGCGGACGCAGGTGGCCAATTACTCGCTAAACACCGGTGTGTCAAGGGCTTTACGGCGTTGTTATTGCACTTATTGCTTTTGCTGTAGCGACCGCAAAATTTTGTAGCCTTCAATCATCATTTTTGCTATTCGATTTTGAACCCTATCCAAAAGTAAACTAAGTGGTTTCTCCTTTGTTTGAAGGAATTGGATCTTAGGGTTTTGTTTGCGGAAATCATAATTTGGCTGGATTATGCCTAAGTTTAGCTGTTATTTCGCTAAAATTGTCGTTTTACAGTAAAAAAATTCTCGCATGTACATGTACAAATGTTGTCACAATATTTTTATTATAATACGAAAGTAAGGTACATAATTTTATTTTTGGCAAAAATAAAAACTATCGGTTACTTTATTTCTATTTGTTAAGTATTGATTTTTTTTTTCACTGAACAAATGATTGTCTTTAATTGTTTAAAACTTGTGTTAATCAACACATAATAAATTGAAAAATAAAAGACTACCACATAAGATTAAATCCGCAACGCAGGCTTCGTCAGGTGGGTACAACTTCAAATCGGGAACAGGCTTCGTCATACTTACCAACAAAAGTAATCCGCAACAGGCTTCGTCACTTCAGCTTACGTTGAAACAAATCCACTTATCGACAATGTTTGACTACTCGTAAAACGTAACTTATTTTAATACCTTAAATACAACATGTAGCACAAGCAGTTCAAATTGAATTTAATTGAAAAACTAAGTTTTTTTATAGTTGGATGCTACGTTCTAAGCTGCTGTTTACAAGGCACTAGATATAACAGTAATTAGGGCTGATACTGCAAGTTCAACTAACCGGTGTCAAGTTCCAAGGGCTGCATCAAAGGAACCGTCTGTTAAGCCATAATATAGCGACCGGCCAAGTTATGAGCGGAAGCGGGGAAGGTTATAAAACCTTGGAGAAGGTAAAACAAGTCTATTCATCTAATCAAAATGAGTGCCTAGATGCATGATCATGGTTTTATATTAATTCTTTACTTTTTAAATACAATTTACGGCCGCGGATAATCCTTAACGGGTACCTCTTGTTCTCGCACTTACATAGTAACTAATTATATAGAGCCATACCAATGACACACTAAGGTAAACGTCCTAGTGCTCGACACGCTAATGCCTAATAGTCGACTGACACTCTGCTGTTACCTCAATTGCTAATCACTTAACATTCAAGATGGCAAATACTGGGAGTGTGCCGAGCACTTGGACGTTTAACTTAAATAACGTATGATTTGTAGGTACGTTTATCAGAATGCAATTAATAAATTTAGGCTGATAAGTTATTACTAAGTTTCATAATTTGCGTTAAAATAATATATGAGTCAATTTGTCATCTAAATAAACATAAGGCTGCGTTTCCACCAGGAATGCGTAGCGAGGGATGTGTTTGTGGTTACAAATGGAAACAGCTCAGTGGAGCGAGGATAGGTTACCACAAACACATCCCTCGCTACGCATCCCTGGTGGAAACGCAGCCTAAAGGGAGGCTATCAATTTATGTTAAATTTATATGACTGGAAGGTGACATAACCACAACCAGTAGATTTGGACACGATTAAATTTGCGTAGATTTTTTTTATAAAGTGAGCACTAATTAGAGGGTAAGAGTAGAGGGTAAAAGTTGGTGCCCATCATTCCAGCCGATATCCACCAACCCCTGAGTAAAAGGTGATGGTAGTGATAACAAAATTAAAGCACACTTTATCTCATAACTTGTTCCACAAGCAGAGCACAACATCGGCTGTGAACGTTCAATTTGTCGGCAATTAGCTGTTAAAGAAACGCCAGGTTTGTGTGGGCCCACTGTTGGTAGATGCTATCGCGTGTAACGCGATACGGACACGTTTGTTTATTTATAACGTGTCTGTCTGTCGCTGAAGTTATAATAGCAATGGTAACAGGCAAAGTACAAGTTAACAGGATAATTGAAATCCTATAAGAATCTACCAATATTGGCATAAGGGAAGTGTTGTGCCTCTCTCCTTCAGTCAGGTTCTCTTCGTCAGGGAGGTACAAGACTTCCCTTATGCCGATTTCCCAAAATGGCCACATGCTGACCAGTCGCGACGCGATACAGAAAACTTTAAAAAACCACAATCCTCACAAAAAACTAAAATGAGGCTCCCAAACCATCTGACGTGACTCATTGCATATCTCATGACCGCACTAGGTGATTAAAGTATTTACTTTACAGGTCCGTTTAAACGGGCAAAACATAAATAAACACTGTACAGTCGAGTTCATAATTATCTGAGCAAAGATTAGACCATAAATATCTGAACAAGACCCTATTGTCAGAAACATAAGAACTAGATCAGATATTTTTGATCCGTTCTTTGCTCAGATAATGATGAACTCGACTGTACTTTGCGAACATAAGCGAATAGTGCTTACCTACATTCCTTAAGAAATATAAACCGATGTAAACGATAATGTAAACCGTATAGATATCTGCGCAGTTAGCACAAAACGAATGGTTATGATAACGTTCCAAAAAGAGAAAGGTGCTTTAAATTTTATTTAGCATGTTATTTCTATGGTTATGTCCTAAGGTTGATGATATACAATCATCCTAGGCTACCACCTAGGCTAACGTTCACACCAATTCCACAAATCTGCTAGTTCTCAACTCAGGCGCACTGACAAAGAGCAAACCTTGAGCGTTTGCTGAGCGCGTGCTTACGTGTACTGTACTAGTAATTCCAGGTAATTTAACGTTGTTGATTGTAAATCATTATCGTTTTAAGATGATGATCTATCAATTGTAAGTGGTTTTCGCAGAAAAACAAAAATGGTTGTAGGTACTTATTATTTGATGTAGGGATGTAACGATACCGATACCGATATATCGGCCGATTATATATACAACCGATATTTGAAGAGCGCGAAAAGATTTTTTTGTATGATAAAAATCTTCAAAAAGTAATTTCGATTACTGACTTAATTTATATATTGGTCTAGATTACCTTGTGCAATAATAATTACTATGTTAATTATATATTTGGTTCATAATAAAAAAAAAGTGTTGACAATTTATTTATTTTTACTTTACACCTTCAAGGTTGACTCTGTTAATTATAGCCAAGTTTTAGGTATAATAAGGACATACAAATAATAAATCTGAAGTTCATACTTCATTAGTTAGCTAAGATATCGGTGTCGGTATCGGTATCGCCGATAATTTACTACAAATATCGGTATCGGTATCGTATCGTCAAAATTATGTTTCGTTACATCCCTAATTAGATGTACTAGATCAAAAATTTGATTCACCTCACGTTATTTACACTAGTATTTACCCGCGGCTTCGTGTGGGTTTGTCCCGTTATTATCCCAAGGGAATATTTACCGGGCGGGATATAAAGTCCTGTGTTTCAATCCAGACTCGGTCTACTTGCATGCCAAATTTCAGCTCAATCCATTCAACTGTTACTGCGTTATTTACTTAGTAACAAATATCCAAACATCTGAAAATCCAAACATATTCACAAATTTTCAGATTTATAATAGAAGGAAAAGTAGGGTAGGATTTTATGTTTCATCGCATAAAAAAGGTAAAAACGTGTTTTGATAATACTTCAAATAAGTTTCTGTTTTATTATTATTGCTGACTGTACTTTTTTGTTTAATCCTAAACTGCACATCAAAGTTGATAAAATCAGCCCAAACAAAGTGAAATTACCCTCTTGTGTAATGTGGCGCCCAAAGAACTCGATTCCTACCAGCTTGCCTAATATTAGGCATTTGAGCATCTTATTCTACAGCTCTTAAGGAAAATGTACGCCAAATCTGCACCGGCTTGCCCAAGGGTATCTTGTACGCCACGCCACTGATAGCTACCATCCGGCTCCACAATCAGATCACGTTCATGTCATAATAATATTGCATTGTCATCTCATTTAGATATTTTTGCTAAATTTCAGCTCAATCGGAAACCGGGTAGTGGGTTAAATTTAACTGGCAAGATTTGATTACAGACACGCAGACACACAGACACCGGGGCAGGTGAAACTAAATGGAAACTTTTAAAAAATGGTTTTCATGATATCTACGCCATCTGATCTGCCAGTACAAAATATGTCTTTGGCTTATTGTCTTAGTCGAAGCTTTATTAAATATCAAACGATTTGGCAATATCCCTATTTTTGTAAAATTGTTCTTAATTAGTTTATGAAATTTGAGGGAAATTGAAATATATACTCAGTACCAAATGATTATACACTCACGGACAATTAAATCAGGTCATTTTCTATGAACAGTTATATAAAAAATGACCCGAAATCATTTTCCGTGAGTGTAAGTCTACAATACATTCATTTCAATAGCTATTGTACTACTAACAGTAATAAAAGCTTGTAATAGTAGATTTAGGAAACATTCCAATCTGTTATAAAAATAAATTCTACAATACATTTATATTGTATGCATTTAATTTCGAGGCAGATATCGTCCGTCGTCAGTGGACACCACAAGAGAATATAAAAACTCAGATCAGAAGTAATCAACAGTTTTTAAACCGAACAAAGCGACGCAAAAACACAAAAGCTTGAAATAAGCTTGACCCACAAAGGCCCGGTCACCGGCACAATTACATGCAGCTACTGTTCTATGCGTTCGCTATCGGCGATCCGACTCGTGACTCGCTTCTGAACCCGTGCCTCTACGCCTGGCCACCTAGGGTTGACTCTAGCGCTGGGATGAATCGATTGTTTCCAACTCGAATAACCGGAGTTGATTTATTCCTCGATCTAAGTTGTAGTTCGAGTTGATCCGACTCGATGGAAAGACAACTCAGCAGCGCCGCGGCGTAGTACAGGCAGACTCGGCGAGCGGCGAATAAATATTTGTCATAGATGACTTTAGACTCAAACATAATAAAATTAATAAACATTACTTTGGTTATCAGCACTACTTGATACTAAGACGTATTGATTTTAAAAAGTGGGCGTTATGGGGCAAATTTCAACGTCATCTTTGTTCGGCGTTATCGTTCCATACATCATATTTCGATGTCATCTACTACATCAGTATTAATCAATGTGCTGAAATAGGCGGATCTCACACTGCAGCGCGAATCGCGGCGACACGCGACTCAGCGATTTTCAACTTTGTATGTAGAATCATCGATTTGTATAGAAAAATCGCGGGGTGGCGCACACTGGCGCGCAAATCGCGGCGACTCGCAACGCAACTACTACTATGCGCAGCTACACGGAAAAAATCGCGGCGACGGGCGGTTTCAGTTTCAGTGTGTTCTTCGCCATAAAGAACTAACAAACTGTTACTGTCAACCCTAATAGCTACCTGAGCAGCACCGACACTTTTGCCTCCGATATCTAATGACAAAGGCATCATTATCTAATCATGGCTTGTCGGGTTTTTGTTAGTACCGCCAAGCCAAAGTCAACACTAGCGTACCTACTTTGGTAAGGTCTGGGTATAGCTTTGACAGTAGGGATTTCTTACAACATTGTCTTTAAGTCCAATACTCACTGTAATTGTTCAATGCTTATAGTTTTACCATGATTCTTTGCGAAGCAAGTATATAATTTGATTGATTCGCATGCAGACTGTGATGGGCAATTCCATGAAAATGTAACAGAAGTTACCATTTCATCGCTTGTTTATTTATCTATGGCGTAAATTAAATATTAATTTTAATCTAGTATAACTTTAATCCCTAGATATATTGACACCTGAATTTGCACCATCAATAAAGAAACATGCGAAAAGTTGGCAACTTACAGGGAGTATTTTGTCGTGGGATTACCCTGATGTTGACCAGTCAGAGCCTATTTTCGTGGGACATCCCCTCATATAGTAAATCTCCTCATGTATTAAAACTAAAGAAAATAATAAATGTTTAAATACATTGACTTACACATTTAAAGTTTTGTCAATATTTTCATAATAAATTCATTATTTCATTTAATTTATTCACCTATTATTTAAATGAAAACAATACTTTACATTAATGCACGTGATGCATTTCAAATATTATATTAGGTAGGTACTAGTAAGATACGCGCACCCACCGGAGTGCATTACAATTATTTATCAATTTGAAGTAATGACGCGTGCGCCGAGATCTGAATATAATGGTTCGAATTAGAGCCGTTTGTTACCTCTACATGCGTGTTTCTAATAACGCACGTGAAAGTCGGGTATGGATCACCATGCCGAGTGGTACTAAACTACTAAACATGAAGCCAGCAATAAATTAGGTAGTTTTGCTGGAAACTACAGCTACAGAGATAAGTAACCTCTCTTCCATACAAGTTTAGTTATATCAAGATACACATTTATAGGAATATAATTCTTTAACTGACCTGCGATTGACCTCAGTAGCGCCTGTTGATAAGCGACTACGAGGCCGAAGTATTAACTCGCTGGTTTAATGGCAGCCTATTCACTCCTGTCTTGAAGAGTCCCATGCTATATTTTTTACAAAAGCTAGGAGCAAATTACATATTTCTTTCTTTGGCTGATTGTACATGCCGAACAGTCATTTTTAGGGTTCCGTACCAAAATGGTAAAAAAGGAGCCCTTATGGTGCGACTCTGTCTGTCCGTCTATCACAGCAAGACATCTCAGGATCTACTGATGCTATCGACTAGAATTTTGGAATAGTATTAAGAACCGCTAACCCGAGCTTATTGAATGTAAAAAAAATCTTGTAACTTTTTTACTTTTTTTTAAAGGGGTCCGTAATGGGACTTTGAAAATTAAAAGTAGGGCTATTATATCGAGTGGGATATCAAATGAAAGGGCTTGATTTGTAGATTAAAACACCGTTTTTGATTTTTTTTTAAATAAGTAGTTTTTGATTTATGGCGAAAAACGTCAAAAAAAATACCATTCCGCCCTATTATATTCGAAGTTACTGAACAGAAAAATCTGTAATATACTAATTATTAATGTCGTCCTAAATTACAGGAAAAAATAAACGGTTTTCCTAACTTGCACCGTTTTTGAGAAATTTGCAAAAATCTTAACACATTTTTATTTGTTCCTACTAAATTAATCGCCATATAGTTTTTCTTGAACTATTCATGTATCTACTTATAAGTTTGTACGGAACCCTCGGTGCGCGAGTCCGACTCGCACTTGACCGGTTTTATTTTTAGTCTTTTATATATTTTTATTCAATAAGTGACTAGCGATTGACCTCGTTAGCAGCATCAAGAAATTAATTCACAACAATTCACTGTATATTCTTAATTACCAGAAAAAAAATGTATTGACTAATAATTAGTAATAATTCTAAATCCAATTTTACGACCAGCCATTTGTTCCTAAGTCGTGAATCCAGCTGATTGTGTGACTGACGATCATCAGACAATTGTTCATTTCATTCCATTGCGTACTCTAGAAATAAATTGCCCAGTCAAGACACGAAGTGTTACATTGAAATCTGAATCAATTTCGCATTGTCCCCAACAGCCTTAAATAGGCCAAGCAAATTAACCACTGCCATTGGCAAGTAAATAGCATAAGCGTGAACTAAGACTGTGTTCGTGACATAATCACGAATTCATAACAACCTAGTAGACTTAGGATACCCTAGGCACGTACTGGTCATGTCCAGGACTCTAGGAATGGAATATCTAATTGTGCTGTGGACAGTTATGGGGTGTACCGTTAGTTGACCTGATTCTCACGCAAATCAAGTTGATTTTTAGATTGCCATAGTTAATGTTAGGAGTATGATCTATATCAGGAGGGCGTTGAATACTTTTCATGAAAAAGTTGATGAATATTATCAGTTCATCGTAATTGTTTCATTACAGTCGTGTAGGAAACAATTTGAATGTATTCTTAAAATTCGTAATAAATAGGTAACTATAATTTATGTACTACAAGTTAAATACAACTTGAGAGATAAGATTTTCACTGCAAAATTAAATCAAGCTTAAGTTGAAAAGTTGCGTGACTGTCAGCAAAAAAAAGAGCTATTTAGAGAAGTGTATCTTATTTAAATACAGCGGGCTAATTCTAACAATTTCAGCTAAAACATTTACTGTTATTACATCCTACGCTCAATTATAATACTAGTCCCGATGAATAAAAGCTCGTCTAGTACGAAGCAACTATCACTTTTCTTAAATGTCATCATCAGCCCGTATTAGTCAACTGCTGGCTGGACATAGGCTTCACCTATGTCACGCCATCGAGCACGATCCGCGGCCACGCGCATCCAGCCTCAGCCAGCCACCGTGCGAAGATCGTCACTTGTCTGAGGGCGCCCCACACTACGTTTTCTTAAATATGTTTAAATTAAACAACTGAGTGATAGTTATCTTTAATGTAGTTTATTTTGATTGTATGATGAACCTGATAAAGGTTTCCATGAAACCTTTATTGTTGAAAAAATTGACCTTTAAAAACTATTGTCCAAATAATATTGTGCTATCCTACAGCACTTCTGCACACTTGAGCTCAACGCTATTGTCAGTATATTTATTGCTGTGCGGTCTCGTTTTCCTAAAAATTGGCCTTTCTTACACCTTTTGAACTCGTATACTTTTGAACTTGTAACAAAAATAATTTAAATTGGAGAATAGAATAAATTTTAATTATGATAAAATTGGTAAGTACTTCTAGTATTTTTATATTGTTCGTGTAAAATAATTTTGTGCCAAATAACAATATAAGAGCACCCGTATTTTACAGTGTAATTTTTTTATCTCAAATATTATTTTTTTTAAATTCGGAGCGCCTAAGAAAATGCTCTGAGTAGACGAGATCTTATGCATCGGAACTAGTACTCGTATATACCCCTCGGGATCATGATTTCCAGAAAAATATTTATGTACGATTTGTGTTTGTAATTAATAGCGCCATCACTAGGATGGTTCATGAAAATCATGAACGACGTCGTGGGTACCTTCAAGTGAAGTTATACCTGAGTTTAATTTCAGATTTGATTGGTGATTAAGATATATACGGTAATATTCACTATGCAACTATTACCGGCTGCTCAGTCCTTGAGATTAAAATCATTATCATAACAGGAAAATCATCGAATGATTTCCTAGTGCAACGCGCATGCGTACGCGTTGGATCTGGGTCAAGAACAAGCGCATTATGAATAATTTTTCAACGATCATCGCTATTAGTTTTGCGAAATCACTAGTTTGCAGTGTAATGATTTGATTATCATTTGTTATTTAACGTCGTGTCGTTTATGAGATAATGGTAATTTTATAAATTACTTAAATCCTATGAATTGTGGGTTCTAATTTGCTCAAGTCTCAATGTTTTGTATGCAAACCTCTATTATACGTACCATTGACTTACAATGTATTTAGTTTGGATAGGTCTGTATTAAAATATACCTTCTTCAGATATGGTAATTGCATAAAAACAAGGTCTCATATTTCGATTGTAACTAGATTTATTTTGTCATCCAGGGTAGGTAGGATAGCATGTCAGGCAGTCAACTTTTGTATAATACAGTCTCAAAAATACTCGATGACGATTCATATTAAATATAGATTTGAAATGAGAATTTTGGCAGTCTAATATAATACTTATTACACATATTAAAGTTTTAAAGAAATATTTTCCTACCTTTAAGTATAATAACTATGTTTCTTAGCCGAACGTTTCTTGTTTACATCAAAGGACCAAGTAATTGGAAAGCCCAACCAGTTCGCATTACCTTGGTGCAAGGTGTTGCGCCCACGCAGTGGGCACGGGCCACGCGTGGGCAGACTGGCCCCGCAGGTTGGGTTCGGTGTCTGGACTCGGTCTTATTTAATTATACTTGTGTTGCAACTGTCCATTCACTGTTTTCTGGCCATTGATAATTATGTTTAAACTAAACGATACGCGGTAGTTGATTTGATTAGTAACTTGTCCATTAATGATTTAAGAGTTCTTTCTCTTGTTGGTGCTCATTATTTCCAGTATATTCTCCTCAATTCAAGTTTTTTGACAGCTTGTTACAAACCGACATCTACCCTATCTCGGCCTTCCTCTTCTGCCCTCTTCTTTTTTTTATTCGTCTGTGTGCCGTTTGGTCAAAAATTGGCCACTTTGGGCAATCGTTTTAAAAAAAAAAACACGTGAACTGCAAAGACACATTATTTGTTTAACAAAACCTGAGATTAAGATTCCTTAGGTATTTACTAAATTAATCTAGACATTCTTGGAAGTAAATTAGCTAACTCATTTAATTCTTATCATCGTCATCTTACACTATAGAAATAGGTTCTTGTCTGTGAATGGAGCAATATCCATGTATCTCTGTCCGTGGTCTTATCTTTTGCATTCTGCTGCGACACACTCCGTGCAACTTTTATTATTTTTGATTAAATTTTATATAAATAATGTCCAAATCATATTCATGAGAAACAAGTGAAATCAAATTCTGTCAGTCCAACGCGGCACCTCTGTAACTGATCTATGCGTAAATTATGCGATTATTATAATAAACGCACAGACGCTTTGCATCCGCGGGCGAACATTGCGATTTACGAAATCCGTAGCACCTGCTGCTACCGTGAAATACAGCCGCAATGTTTAGCGAATGAATAATGTGTCTCATCATTAACTTTACTAAGTTTGATCCAAGTCAAAGGCTTGCCTATTAGTCGCTGAAAAGGTCTAAGACATAGATATCTCTTACAATAGTAACTTTACAATAATTTTGAGCCAAGAAAAATAATAAACTGTCACGTTATGAGTATTAATGACTTTTATTTGTTTTTGATTGAGATTTTTTTGTCGGTGCGTTTATATTTCTGTTAATTACTCAGAACACTCGCCGTCCTGGAAGTCCGTATGTCGCACACAAGTGGGTCGCACTAGACAGACGACCAGGCAGGCCAGCCTTAATTAGGTTTAACACCGCCATTTATAAATACGCAACTGAAAGCTTTTATAAATTGCGCGTCGATACAGCGTCCATTGTAATTAAACTTCGGTCGATGATTAGTCAATGTTCGGTAAAGTAAATTGCAGGTGATTTCAGGCGCAAGAAAACACAACTTAAGTGGTAAATATGGACAAAACTGTACTTTTAAACAGTAATGAAAAATAGGCAAGGTATGCAATCTAAGGAAAACCGGTGGATGTAAAGGAAATCTGTGATTAGCAGTACACGTTGAAACTTGAAAAAATGGCGAAGAGCGAAAATGGAGAAAAATATATCCATATTATTTGTTCACGATTACTGATAAAAAGAGTTCGAGACTCTAAATCGTGCTGAGCTCTTTGTCCGTGCAAATATTTTATGCATTTCAGGTGGACTTAACGTAAAATTTGACATACGTAAATTTCTTACCACAGTGGTGTAAAAAAATCGTTTTGAAACATCAAGTTTGAAGCGTTACATAGATAAATGGTAATACCTACGGTGTCGTACCTCCTCCTCCAGCCTCGATAAACCATTAAACCAACCGGAATCATTCTAATTTTCCTTAAATTATAAATAACCCGTTAGGCTTACACTAGAAATTAAAACCGGCCGAAATCATCGTTATCGAAATTATTAAATTAGACTTAAATGGTAATTGAAATCACCTACACTATAATCGTGAAGTACAATTTAACGGCTAAAACGAACCCAATTAGACATCGATAATAACCAAGTTATAATGTAACTAGCTAATTTCATCAAGGCTCCATATTTACTGCAAGTAGGTGCTCTAGTTAACTTAGCAATTTAACAATAGCGGCTTTGTGATTGTCATAAATTCGCTCGTTAGACAATTAGGTATTGTTTGTTACAGTGCGCTGCGCGCCCGCGGCAGCATGTCTCGATACGGATTAAAATTTAAATACGTTCTTAACTATGTCTGTGGCACATAATACAATACCCACGATTATGTTTTCAGGATCGAATCAATAACTTTAAGCTTGATTTATATTTTTTCTTGGGATATTCTTGTACGTCTTTACATTTTGGATTTTAATGGTATATTGTTTAGTGCTTGGTATTTTAATCCAAAGAGTGTGGTTGTAAAAGTGTGCAACTGTGCATATGTGTTTTTTATGCATATACTAGCTGTCCCGGCGAACTTCGTTCAGCCCCAGAATTTTTAATATTCTAGATGATTTAATAGTTATTCTGCTATTTGGGGCGGAGGCAAACCCAACAAAACAAAAATCATAAAAATCGGTCCACCCGTTCTTGAGTTATATCTAAATATATAAAAGGAGAAACTGACTGATTGACTGACTGACTGACTGACTGACTGACTGACTGACTGACTGACTGACATATCAACGCACAGCCCAAACCGCTGGTCCTAGGAATTCCAAATTTAGCATATAGGTTCCTTATAAGGTCTAGGGGTGCACTAAGAAAGGATTTTTCAAAATTTACCCCCTAAGGGGTTCAAATAGGGGTTCAAAGTTTGTATGGAGAGTCTACGATTTTAGAAGTAAGAGATTTGAAACTTCATGTTTAGACTCTTTATTAGATTACAAGAAAAGTGATTTCACCGTTTTTCGAAATTCATCCCCTAAGGGTACGTACGTCAGCCCAAACCGCTGGTCCTAGGAATTCCAAATTTAGCACGTAGGTTCCTTATAAGGTCTAGAGGTGCACTAAGAAAGGATTTTTCAAAATTCGTCCCCTAAGGGGTTTAAATGGGGGTTGAAAGTTTGTATATCAACGTACCGCCCAAACCGCTGGTCCTAGGAATTCCAAATTTAGCACATAGGTTCCTTATAAGGTCTAGGGGTGCACTAAGAAAGGATTTTTCAAAATTCGTCCCCTAAGGGGTTTAAATGGGGGTTGAAAGTTTGTTTATCAACGCACAGCCCAAACCCCTGGTCCTAGGAATCCCAAATTTAGCACGTAGGTTCCTTATAAGGTCTAGGGGTGCACTAAGAAAGGATTTTTCAAAATTTACCCCCTAAGGGGTTCAAATAGGGGTTCAAAATTTGTATGGAGAGTCTACGATTTTAGAAGTAAGACGTTTGAAACTTTATGTTTAGACTCTTTATTAGATTACAAGAAAAGTGATTTCACCGTTTTTCGAAATTCATCCCCTAAGGGGTTTAAATGGGGGTTGAAAGTTTGTATATCAACGTACCGCCCAAACCGCTGGTCCTAGGAATTCCAAATTTAGCATGTAGGTTCCTTATAAGGTCTAAGGGTGCACTAAGAAAGGATTTTTCAAAATTCATCCCCTAAGGGGTTCAAATAGGGGATCAAAATTTGTATGGAGAGTCTAAGATTTTAGAAGTAAGAGGTTTGAAACGTCATGTTTAGACTTTTTAATAGATTACAAGAAAAGTGATATCACCGTTTTTCGAAATTCATCCTCTAAGGGGTTTAAATAGGGGTGGAAAGTTTATATAGAGAGATCGGAATAGGTAGAGTATATTTACCTAAACTTCGAAGAACAAAGTCGAAAAGTGGAGACTCCCTTACAACTAAATTTTTTTCCGGGACCTAAGTCCCGGAATCTTACTAAAAAATATATTATTGGTATTCTTTCGCACATTTCTCGAGCATTCTCAGTATAGCTGTCTGTTTCTAATAGTGCTGCCTCTTTCACTCCTTCGAAAATTTCGCCATAACTATACTGAAGTGTAGTTCAAAGGCCCATAAGGGGTCCTGAAAACGCCTGAAAACGGGTTTTCAGGTTATTACGCCATCTTATATAGGGTGTTCTGAAACGGACTGAAAACATGTTTCAGGCGCCTGAAAACAACGGCAACTTAGGTGAATTTTCGATCTTCTACTATGTGAAAGAGCCACCGGCGCAAAAGTAATGTGTGTATGTGTGTTGCGCCTATGGTATAGGTTAAAACTTTAAACGTGATTTTTCGTGCTTTAGAAGCGTTTTCAGCAGGCTGAAAGGTGATTTCAGGCCGTTTCAGAGGTGGCTCTTTCACATAGTAGAAGATTGAACATTCACCCAAGTTGCCGTTTTCAGTCTGTTCCAGGACACCCTCTATCAGATGGCGCAATAACCTGAAAATCCGTCTTCAGGACCCCTTATGGGCCTTTGAACTACACTTCAGTATATGGCGAAATTTCTCGAAGGAGTGAAAGAGACAGCACTATTAGAAAGAGACAGCTATACTGAGAATGTTCGAGAAATGTGCTAAAGAATACCAATAATATATGTTTTTAGTAAGATTCCGAGACTTAAGTCCCGGATAAAAATTTTGTTGTAAGGGACTCTCCACTCTTCGACTATGATCTTCGAAGTTTAGGTAAATATACTCTACCTATTCCGATCTCTGGTTATATTAAATTGTATATTTAAACTTTTAACATTCGAAAATCTTCACACTAATATTATACTTAAATGTGAAAGTTTGTGAAGAAGATGTTTGTTACTAAATAACGGGGTAACAACTGGATGGATCAAACAGAAATTTGGCATGTAAGTATACCAAGTCCTGGATTGAAACAAAAGATACTTTATATCCCGGTAAAGAGTTTCTTTGGGACAATAACGGGAACAACGCGGGCGAAGCCGCGGGAAATAGCTAGTTTATTATAATTGGTGTAACTAACACGACTTTGTTTTATTTATATAGGTTTATGTACATTTTAGTAGTAGCGCAATTACACATGTAGATACCTATGCACGAAAAAGGAACATATGTACGATAAGCCAAGAAAGAAAGCGGTCTTCCACTTTTAGACTTTATTGAGTGGTATTGATTTAAAATTAACTCAGATTTATCTAAGCCAAAGATAAATATCTGGATATTAATTTCGTAATGCTTTTCCTAGTTAGGACTTTGAAATCCGTCGCTTCCATTAATTACAGACTTGCTCAAACCAAAACTGATTAGGAAATTTGAACATAAATCTATTGAATTAATAATTAAATGTAACTAAAATATCCAAACTTGCAACCCGTTCACTCCATAAGAGAAGCGTTAATAATCTATTTTAAACAAATTCAAATATGGAACAGAATACTCCTACCGTAGGCTCGTGCTGAGGTTGCGCAAGAGCAAGTTACAAATTTACAAATAACATTGCAGATAAGCAAAACAGACCCTATAGTGAAGATATTAAGGCCCCTAACGATATATTTGACGCTAAAGATAAGGTTGTAGCAGAGCTTTATGTCAATGCAATCGCTAGAACTGATATTTAACGACTGAACTGTAATTTATGTATAGAAGATTAAAATTATAATGTCCATAGTACTGACGAAAGCCCCTGATTTTTACTGATTGTTAGTTTTAAGGTTTATGGGAAGGATTAAGTATAACTAACCGTTATGGTTGTCGTTAAAGTTTTATTGTAATGCTGACTTTAGCAATTACATTTCTTGGTGGGTATATTGAGAGTTAAGTTATATTACAGTATAATTCCATTTCATATACTTACTTATTTATGACTGTAGTACCTAATATTGCCTTTGATACTTACAGAACTTATAAAACATAAGTAAGTCGTACGGAAATAACATTTAATAGTATTGTAAGCAAAAGATGAAATGACAAAATTAGTTACCAAGTTATCGATTTATATAATAATCAAATAGGTTAATACTTACTAAATTAAATAAATTGCAAATTTGAACTATACAATACATACACAGCTATAAGTTTAGTTTAAATATTACCCTAAAGCTAATAAAACCGATAAAAATATATCTCAATAATTTATGTATATTTTTGAGAACTTATTTCGCGCAATACTTTAAATGAGTGATGACCAAGAAACTGAACAAATATAAACAAACTAATAACCACAAAAAAGAAAGAGGAAAATTGGCAGCCGGGCTATAACTTTGAAGTAGCTGTAAGTCTGCGTGCTGTGTTTGTAGTCTATTCGTAAGTCTGCGTGCTGTGTTTGTAGTTTATTCGTAAGTTCACGAAGAGGCCGAGTTCATACAAATTCACAGCACAGTGGCCAATAAAGTGTGTCGTTCACGGGTTTTATTCCCCGTCAACAACACGGGGTCTCCATCAATGGCCACTAATAATAGGGCTGACGCTGACGGGACAATCAGCCAATACGTTCGGTTAACTCTTCGTAAAGTATAGTCCGGCTCCTGGTCTTGGTGAGAACTTTAAAACATACGGACGTATTGTTTAGAAGCGTCTGTCCAGTGATATATTCTATCCGGTATGGTAAATACTATTTGCCTATTTTTTTTACTGCCCGAAAAGTTTTGGCTGTAAATTCGTCTTTTAGTGTGCTTATTCTTACTACAGAGTTGTTATGTTTCTGCTTCTTTGAGACTATTCTATTTAATTGATCAATACTGCGCTTTTATTTAAAATTAGACTATTAGTGAATTTATTACGACTGACTATATTTAATACCATCAATTGTAAACTCAAATGATGAAAGGTCCTAAAACCTTTTAACGGTTCGCATTATTATTGTACTAATGTGACAAAATTCAATAATTCTGCGTGAGTTAACGGCTTTGTACGAATTATCGTAGTGAATTTTAGGTGTAACTCGTACTAAACTAAACACAACAAAGTATTATTTGGACCAGGAAACACAGGGCACAATATAGTTATAGTAAGTGATTGCAGCGCGCAGGCGCGGCGATACTATCTGAGGACAAGAAGTAATAAAGACGCCTCACAGCAAAATCTAGCTAGCGAATATAGAGGCCATGGAGTCGACTATAAGCAAAAAAATATTGGGCACTGAGAAGTTACTTGCTGATTTCTTTTTAGTAAAAATAAGTCTTGTGTTTTGAGATCATTCAAGTTTAGTTTAATTTAGACGCAAATATCGTTTTTAAGCATTTTAATATAATTACAATGGTGACATTACTGAAAACTGAAAGCACTATTACAATTCATTTAGTACATTATAAAAAAACACATTTTTTTCTCATTGCTTCGTTTACGTTTAGTAAAAAAACGCTTTGTGTCACCGAGATCTATCTTCTCAGGCAGATGTTTACATTAACGGCATACATCGTCAAGTTGCAATCAACTTAAGTTTAAAGAATCATGTGAATGAAATCCAATTGTTACACAGCAACAATATAAACACAACTCCACCGGCTCTGTGCTTGGAGTCAACGTGCAGTATTCTATAAACCGGTTCTAGAACCGCTTCTGCTGTTCCCCGCCTGCAAAAGTTCATGTGTGTATACGCTATAACATAGTACGTACATAATAGTAAAGCTTTGGTGTGCCGCAAGGCAACATATTAGGGCGATTTATGTTCCTCATCATTGAATAATTATGTTTCTTTTTTAATTCGTTTGAATAAAGACTAATTACCGAATTCTGCTAGATTACTAAATTAAACGTAGAAGAAAAACTTTCTCTTTGCTGTTGTCTCAAGTGTCATGCTAGCAAAACGGTAAATTTTGGTTTATTTCAAGGTTGAATCAATTCCTTAGCTTTAAAGTATACCTAGGTATTTGAGAAGTCGCATATCGTCCTTGTGATTGCCAAAACCATAAACATGTGTTGATATTTTGTTAGTATATAAAACACTGCATACCTTAGCATATACTTAAGGTGTTTTATTTACTTACAAAATTTTTACACATGTGGGATTTGGCAATCTCAAGGACGGTAATCGCTCGTGGCTTGCCTCTTAAATCTAGGTGTCGGACAGTAGCAGCTCCCCCAAGCTAGCTCTTAGCGTCCTGAGGAGCTAGAATTATGCTCTATTTGACGACCCACGTCACACTGATTTAGGTTACCTAGCGTGCTAAACGAGTTCTTCAGAAACATTTTCTTGCAACAACAACCGATTAACTTAGTAATAGGCCTGTGGGAATACAACGCTCTAGGTTCACAGTTTTCAGACAGTTATGATTTTTTTTTTAAACTGTGATAGACATTTAAGTGGGCGGTGGCCAGATATAATCGCCATTAGGTAACTCACGAACTACTAACTTACAACATAAATGCTAGATTTTTCAATTAAATGTGGAGCTGTTTCTTTTTTACCACGTGAAAGAAAAGGATAACGCTAAATTTTACTGTGCTTGAATTGAAAAATCAAGCACAGTAAAATAAACACAACTATGAAATTGTACGCATATAACCAGCTCTGAAATTATGAGTTAGGATCTAATTTTTATGTTGTAGTGACGATCCTTATTGGGAGATACCATTCAATTTTATTTTGAATTTGTATTTATGACATTGTATGTTTTTATTGTGAGCATATTTTATTTTTTAATATATTTGACGATCATAGTATAAGATTCGAGTAAATTGACTAGTGTAATTTATATTATAACTCTTATATTCTGAAACTTTTTATTTTATATTTAAAACTCGCTACTACAACCATTCAACTAATCGATAGTCATATATTCAACACAAACACATAATAAAAAAAAAATCATAAAAGAAACAACCACCGTATAAGTTTAAATCCGCAACGCAGGCTTCGTCAGGTGGGTACAACTTTAAATTGGCAACAGGCTTCGTCACACTTGCCAACAAAAGCAATCCGCAACAGGCTTCGTCATTTGACTTGCTTTCCTTAAAAAGGATCGCCCCGAATCGTAGTTTGCTCAAATGTGCCCATGACATAACGATGGCGGCGTTGCACGTTGCTACGCTATATCGCCAATCAAATTTGCTGCACCAGATACGATCCAGAGCGAGTACACCGCCTCTATCCCTCAGTCAGCGACCCAAGTCCCTAATAAAAAATCCTAATAAATAATATCAAATAAAAAATCTAAAATCTATCTAAATCATTTTGATATTCCGCTAATTGCCTTTATCAAGTTTATCACAACATTATGTAGTCTAATAAAATCGACCGTAAGTAAATTAGATCTAACTTCTACTTCTCAAGAATATCCTGAATAGGGAGTTATACCTAATGAGTATTTCAAAATGCTTATAAATCCTATTTATTAGCAGAACGTGAACAAACTTTGTTTATGATCATAATCAAAACACCCCACTATTGATATGATGGAATAAGTAATTGATAATTTTAAGGTATTTTAATATGGAAGGCTAATATTATAAAACATGAAGTGTTTGCCTTCCACTCGTCGCCATGTGTTAGTATCAGCAAACATAATATCGCGAATCAGTTCATATTGCTGTGGGAAAATCGGTATTTACCTTCCTTGCGAAACATGGTAGGTACAGGTAGATTCACAAGAGCTGGCACGAATGGATTGAACGAAAGTAATGTCACTTGTCACTGTTGAGTGACGTTCTTATACGGGAGGCTCTATTTTTTATCCGACTGCGGCGAAACCCAAAGGAGGGTTATGTGTTTGACCTGTATGTATGTATGTATGTATGTCCGTTCCTATGTCCGCTCGTAACTACTCAACGGCACAACCGATTTTGATAAATGACACATCATTAGATTCGTCTTGATGGCGCGAGTGTCACTGGGTATGAAGTTTGTTAAACAAAATGGCGGATTTTATGCACTTTTAAAGTGCACCGCGGTCGGGTTTTTTTTAGTAAAAATATTTAGTTATTGTTTGTAACGGGTCCATAACACTTCTTTGTCATAAAAAAATACTTATTTTAATCTGCATGCAACTGCAAAGATATGACAGAAAGGTAAATTTGTCGCTTCGCTACAAATATTTTAGTATCATGGAGTTTTTATTTCATTTATAGGTACCCTGTTTTCAAACTGACGCCGCAATCTGCAAAATCATGGCGAAAATATGCGAAACTCATACGAAACTTAAGATGTTTCGCTGCAATTTCCGAGGTTCACGGCGTTGGTGTGCAAACAAGGTTGCGATTACGTAAGTAGGGATATTTTTTTAGATTTATTTGATTACAAGATATTTGACTATTATTCATGGCAAGCTCATATAATTAGAAGAAAACTATTGTGCAGATAAACTTTGGCTATAGTTTAAATCACAAATCGTTATCTGATTTATCTGATTGGAATTTAAATACGTTTTATCTTAACGATTTGATTAACGGACCATTTAATTTCTATGATTGTAATTAATTAATTATGCGTAGTTGTTATTGTTTTCCTGTTTGCTACGTAATAGTCTATTAATACAGTCATTTATCATTGTTATTGAAAATGCAAGTGATAAATAATGAATTCAGTAGTTATGTCTACAAAACTTGAGCTTGTACATAAAAACTTATCTGTGGTTCTAGTGAAAAGGAGTACAAATCACATATAAGCTAGGTATAAAAGGTCACAATAGTGCCCCGAGTTACGGAAAAAAAGTTCACATCCGGATACCAGCACCAAATTTTAGTATGTTGTTAGGCATGGTCTCTGGACCCCAAAACTGCCGGGAGACAGTCTCTGAAAGGTCAAGGTCACCGAATATGACGTCATTCATCTAGCCGCTCCCGCGTTCTTAAGAATGTTTAATTGTGACAAAACTACACATCTCACATCCACATAAGTGATATCAAATGAAAGGTAATTAAATATGCTATAAATGACTTTTACATTTGAATTTAATAAATGTTATACTTTAGGAATTATTCACACAATAATTTTAATATCGTAAAAAGCAATACGGAAATTCAAGTTTTACAGCAAAACTAAAAACATTTAAGCTATGCAAATGTACTACAAAAACAAAAGCAATTTATTAAGCTTCATAACACAGTTTAAATCTTGAAAATCTGTCAATAAATATAGTAGCTATAGCTCAAAAACCTTGAGCGCGCGAAAAATCTCCCGTAGTGCGCCGAGTTATGGAAAAAAAAATTACTTCCGGATACCAGCACCAAATTTTAGTATGTTATTAGGCATGGTCTCTGGACCCCAAAACTGCCGGGAGACAGTCTCTGAAAGGTCAAGGTCACCGAATATAAGGTCATTCACCTAGCCGCTCCTGTGTTTAATTGTGACAAAACTACACATCTCACATTCACTTAAGAGATATCAAATGAAAGGTAATTAGATGTACTATAAATGACCTTTACATTTGATTTTAATAAATGTCATACTTTAGGAATTATTCACACAATCATTTCAATGTCAAAAGAAAAATACGGAAATTCAGGTTTTACTGCAAAACTAAAAACATTAAGTTATGCAAATGTACTACAAAAATATAAACAATTTACTAGGCTTCATAACATAGTTTAAATCTTGAAAATCTGTCAATAAATATGGAAGCTATAGCTCAAAAACCTTGAGCGCGCGAAATACTCCCGTAGTGCCCCGAGTTATGGAAAAAAAAAATACTTCCGGATACCAGCACCAAATTTTAGTATGTTATTAGGCATGGTCTCTGGACCCCAAAACTGCCGGGAGACAGTCTCTGAAAGGTCAAGGTCACCGAATATGAAGTCATTCATCTAGCCGCTCCCGCGTTCTTAAGAATGTTTAATTGTGACAAAACTACACATCTCACATCCACATAAGTGATATCAAATTAAAAGTAATTAAATGTGCTATAAATGACTTTCACTTTTAATTTCACTTTCAATTTTAGTTTGTTTAGTTTTTATTGTAGTTGCTTTTAAATTTAATAAATGTTATACTTCAGAAATTATTCACACAATAATTTCAATGTCAAAAAAATACGGAAATTAAGGTTTTACAGCAAAACTAAAAACACTAAGTTATGAAAATGTACTACACAAAACAAAAGCAATTATAGTACATTTAATTACCTTTCATTTGATATATCTTATGTGGATGTGAGATGTGTAGTTTTGTCACAGTTAAACATTCTTAAGAACGCGGGAGCGGCTAGATGAATGACTTCATATTCGGTGACCTTGACCTTTCAGAGACTGTCTCCCGGCAGTTTTGGGGTCCAGAGACCATGCCTAATAACATACTAAAATTTGGTGCTGGTATCCGGAAGTATTTTTTTTCCATAACTCGGGGCACTACGGGAGTATTTCGCGCGCTCAAGGTTTTTGAGCTATAGCTTCTATATTTATTGACAAATTTTCAAGATTTAAACTATGTTATGAAGCCTAGTAAATTGTTTATATTTTTGTAGTACATTTGCATAACTTAATGTTTTTAGTTTTGCAGTAAAACCTGAATTTCCGTATTTTTCTTTTGACATTGAAATGATTGTGTGAATAATTCCTAAAGTATGACATTTATTAAAATCAAATGTAAAGGTCATTTATAGTACATCTAATTACCTTTCATTTGATATTTCTTAAGTGAATGTGAGATGTGTAGTTTTGTCACAATTAAACACAGGAGCGGCTAGGTGAATGACCTTATATTCGGTGACCTTGACCTTTCAGAGACTGTCTCCCGGCAGTTTTGGGGTCCAGAGACCATGCCTAATAACATACTAAAATTTGGTGCTGGTATCCGGAAGTAATTTTTTTTTCCATAACTCGGCGCACTACGGGAGATTTTTCGCGCGCTCAAGGTTTTTGAGCTATAGCTACTATATTTATTGACAGATTTTCAAGATTTAAACTGTGTTATGAAGCTTAATAAATTGCTTTTGTTTTTGTAGTACATTTGCATAGCTTAAATGTTTTTAGTTTTGCTGTAAAACTTGAATTTCCGTATTGCTTTTTACGATATTAAAATTATTGTGTGAATAATTCCTAAAGTATAACATTTATTAAATTCAAATGTAAAAGTCATTTATAGCATATTTAATTACCTTTCATTTGATATCACTTATGTGGATGTGAGATGTGTAGTTTTGTCACAATTAAACATTCTTAAGAACGCGGGAGCGGCTAGATGAATGACGTCATATTCGGTGACCTTGACCTTTCAGAGACTGTCTCCCGGCAGTTTTGGGGTCCAGAGACCATGCCTAACAACATACTAAAATTTGGTGCTGGTATCCGGATGTGAACTTTTCCCATAGAAGCATGTCCGTAACTCGGCGCACTACAACTCTATTGTAAAAGTTGAGCTCTTTTGCACTGTGGTTATATGTGACTATCCCCTGTACCCTTGTTTACTAGATACACAGCTATATTGTTATCTTATGCAAAATGGACAAAAACAAGCGATACACCTACACATACACAAGAGTATAGTCATATGCGACGTAATTAATTCCTTTTATAAAAGTAGTAATCATTGGAGTAGTGAGATGACCCATAGCGCCGATGTTACTGAACCAAGCGATATACATATAAACACACATTTATACACATACATACACACTATGCTCGTGCGAGATAATTTTACAACCGCTACTACTTACTACGCATGTGCAACCGATAAGGGCACAGAACATTATATTGAATTCATGTTTAAGAGGACGTTATGTCCATACAATGTTATATGTGAGAATGGATACACATATTTTTACGTAGCATTTGTTTAATATTTTTGCGGTAAACAGCGTTGAGACTTGTATCATTATTACTTGTATGTTATACTATTTTTAGCATACAAAATATAAATTCAGGGTTTGAATACGAACGCGTCTGGTTGCGGTGGTGATATTTAAAGGCTAAGTAATAATTTATTAAGTGCTGTTAATTAAAGGCTAAATAGTACTTATGTGGCCTTTAATGAAGAGAAATTAATACCAACATAATAATTATACGCACTAGGTCCTTAGATCTTTTTTTGAAAGTCCTTAATTATGCAATAGTAGTTGTAAAATGGAGTTAACATTTTAATGGATTTTATTTCATTGAACAAACCGACAAGTAAATATATGTTTTTATTAATTCACGATTAAAAGTTTATCGCATCTTTTACGTTTCATTTCTTTATAAAAGTTTCTAAAGCTCTTCTGAACTGCCCCTTAAAGTAAAATGAAACGTAAATAGTGAACGTTATCAGAGGAAGCGCCAGTAGATATTTTATTAATTGTTCATTTTATACTTTCATATAATTAAATTATACAGTGAGTTATCGGGAGCTGTTACTATGTCAATTGATAACTGTGTTTTTGTTTTAATGTTAATTTTGATTAAAACTTATGGATGCTAAAAGGCTAATATGGTATGGAAACTCCATTAACCTACTTTCCGTCTTTTGTGTGAGCTGAACAACAGTAATTAGAGGTGTGAATTTGAATTAATATGTATCTTTCATTACATTTTCAAAAAGATGAAGAGTGTTTCACACTTTTTCGATAAGATTTTGGAACTTAAAGGAATATAAAACTTTATATACCAGCTATTTCCCCCTGACCCTGCCTATGAAGCAAGAGGTCCTGGGTTCGAATCCCGGTAAGGGCATTTATTTGTGTGATGAGCACGAATATTTGTTCCTGAGTCATGGATGTTTTCTATTTATTTAAGTATTTGTATGTATGTATCTATTAAATATATCGTCGTCTAGTATCCATAACACAAGCCTTATTGAGCTTACTATGGGACTAGTTCGATTTGTGTAAGATTGTCCCCTAATATTTATTTATTTATTTATTTATTTATTTCAAAAATATATGCATTTGTTGTTCATCTTCGTCTAATTTGTCAAAGAAGACAAGATGGTAAACATTTCTATTTCTTACTTAGAACAACAACGTGAATAAATCTGTCTCGATTCCGCAATTCAGCAGTTTTACTGATTTCCGAAAAACCTTGGAAATGGCAAATTCAACTACGAACAAATTTGTTACATATCCTTAGGTATCATGGACTAGTAGCAATTTATAAAAGATCTGACTATAGATATCTACTGCTTACCACTTAAACTAAAATACAACTAGGTACAGTGAGCTTGAACATTCATAAAAAAGTTTGCATAATGACCGAAGCCTTACAAACACGAGTAATATCAAATTAATACAAAAAAATTACACGAAAGTTCATCCCAAATCTTAGTAAGTAATCTTCTAAATCTAAATTTTGCATTTATTTTAAAGTTTAATCAATTAGTATAATCATAGTAAGTATGGTGTAAACATAACAATGAAGCAGTTTTTACTGCCGGTGGTCCGAGACGGGCAATAAACACAATAATATTGCATTACAACCAAGCGCGTGCGGATGAGATCTATGCGACCTCTTACTTTATAGTGAGGACACGATGTCGATACTTCAATGTCAACTATATTGTTGTGTACTCTTGTCTTAGAAATAAAATCCATGAAATATTATATGCTTATTTGGGGCCGTACACATAATTTAGGATCTAATTTGTCTTTCGTGTTGCTGTTACTTTACGGGTTATGAGTATATCATATGGTAGGTAGCCAATCCCAACATTTTACTATGGGCTAATCCGAAGTGTTGTATGTGGATATACGTGCTAAAAATATGTATAGCAGTGTGTTTAATTTTCAGGAACAAGAAGATACGTTTTTTCAAGCAAAATTTATTATAAACTCTTGATTTTTCTGATTAAAATTAATTTGATGACTTGAACTGCAATAAATAATGATAGAAAATATATATATTTGTTAACACATTTATAGATTAAATTAACAAGTAAAGAACTAAGTACTGAAGTTATTTTCTAACCATCGTAATGTCATTTCCAGCGACTGTATGTTCGTTCGAGACTTTACGTCAACTGTTAGCATTTTACATCGCTGTAGTATTATCGCACGCAAGACTTAAGTTACTAAAATAATTTGTAAGAGAACTGCTAACGTTGCATCACATTTTGGTTACTGCGTCCAGAGACTGCTTGATTTTGATTCACAGATCTTATCGATACACATTTGGTCTGGTCTATCGACATCATGTCGTCACTATGCTACATCTCTAGTTAGTGGCAAACGGTTCTGCGGTGGAGGCAAATATAATATTATGCGGTCTAGAAGGTTCCGTAACCGGAGCGTGGCGATGAAAGTTAATCTAATATTGGGAATAGATTTAAAAAAGATTTCGACATTATAAAGAAATTATCTAAAAAAAACACATGCACCTTTACAGTTCAAAACGTGTGGTTGAAAGTGTAGTAAACCAGATTAGGGTAAAACAAAATGAAAACGTATACCAACTTTGTTGAAATAAAATTAACGATTATACAATTTTCTTAGGCAATGTCTTGCAATTTAGGATGTTATTCGCTAACACAGCTTTTATGATCGAAACGCGATATCTTCTATTAAGAAAAAAAACGGTTTGTAGTCAAGGGCACCAATATGTATACACCACAAAGTTTCAAAAATATGTATGCAGGTTTTATTATTATGGCAGTAAGGTTTATGTATACATATTTTGGAACTTTGTGTGGATATTTATCTTTGCTCTTGACTGTACATAAGTACTTATATTATAATACCAGTACTGAAACTGTCAGTACTGACTAGTACTGACAGTTTCAGTACTGTCGTTTAAAAACGACATCTTATAAGATAACAGAAAGCGTATTAGATGCTTGCAAACTTGCAAAGACATTGCAAAACATTAAAAAGAATAATTAAATACGTAATGAAAAAAAAAAAATATTTTTTTTTCAATTTTAAATGTAGTGTCTGATATGAGACGCTTTTTAATGGAGAGTCCATTACTGAAGAATACAATAAGACATTTTGTACAATCAACTTAAAATTTAATAAGCGAAGCGAGGTAAGTAACCACGCGTAGCTAGCATATCTCAAAACATGTTCAGCTCACTGAAAACTCTAGCGTTCATTGTAACAGCCAAGACGTATTGAATGGAGAAATAATTTACCAAATCGGTAAAGCAATTTCTATTCAGTCGGCTCAAACGTTCATAACTTACGAGTTAGGAATTGCAAGAATTGCTAAATGCTGTGTTAAGTTTAAAGATTCGTGAGTCGGACCTCTATTTGACGATATTAGTTGCAAATTTGTTTACTTTGTGAATGCCGCACGCAAGCGATATCTGTACATTTTATGAAATCGTAGCGCACAGATTCGCTAGGATTCTTGCATTAAAATGTTTCCAAAAAAATTAGTGGGGAGTGTAAAGAATAAGTATTACATTTTCGTCTGTTTGTCAGTTGATTTGTTTGTTTACTTTGGTTGTGTGAGAACGATTTCAATGAAATTTGGCGTACATGTCGATTGTGACCTCGGTTAAAATATAGAATTATTTTTACCCGACTAAGGCGAAGAAATAAGGGATATTTAACTTGTTTCATCTCCGCATTGAACGTAAATCATTTCGTTTGTTTGGTAGCTTTTATTTTTCAGTATGTGTGGGTCTATAAATATATTATATACAGATACTGACCTCAGCGGTCTATGTAAGTTTTAGAAAGCATTTTTTTTACATACAATTAACATAGTTTATGAAGAAATTAATATTATTTATTAAAAAGTAATTCGTCGTCATAAAAAGTCGTTCGGTTCCAAGACGAACATAGTTGTTATCATAATATATTCTGTTTTATGTGATCATAATATGTATTAGCGATCATATCATATTAGTGACAAATTCAAATTATAGCCGATGTAACTACAGTAGTGATATACAGATACACCATATATGTTAACACTTGCCATTACTGTGATATCATATCATGCACACATAATGTCATCTCATGTTAATGACGTATGCCATGACAAACCCGTCACTATTGAATCCCATCTTCGTGCCCTACATACATTTTATATAGATATCCAAATAATGTGATTCATACTGATTTAAGTACTTCGAGTGTTTCGCTCACGACATCAATAGAAATGCATTCGTAAATATAACGAGTAAATGTCACAAAAACAGTTAACTAATGGGCCATTATCACCATGCACTAAAACGGCGCTTAAGCAGTGTCAAATGATCACGGATTTACCGTTGCTAAGCGATGGTTGTATAAATCAAAAGTTAAAACGCCTGTTGTAAGCTAGACGAACGTTATGCGAGGAGTGGTATACACCGTTGTGTAGTAAGATTACTTTAAGACGAGGTAGTACTTTTCACCAGTTTGGTATTCGGTTCTGGACGGGTTCCCTCTATTTGGCATACGTTTTACTTGTACGAAAGTATTGGTAGTCCGAATTCTGGTTAGCTTAAACGGAAAATGATTTGGATCATCTTTTACCTAAGTAAAAGAATAGGTTAGGTTAGGTTACGTTCTTTTGTAATTATTCTGAAGAGTCAATGGTATGTATAAAGTACCTAATAATTACACGTAAATAGTACTTGGACAAATAAAATTATACCAAAACAAAGGTAACCTTGCTGGACGCGTGAATTAAATCAGTACATTGATGTACTGATTTAGTTCCTAAGTTATTTATTTTTCCATTGCTACTTGTTTAAGCAAGTATAAAGTATACTATTTTTATTATCTATCCTGTAGGGGTGTCAATAAACAACAGTATCACACTATACAGTATATATGTGATCAATTCTAAAAATGGTCCCTTTAGAACGTATCAGGATGATATGAAAATCTGACGGTATCACATTTCATGCTATGCCTTCTGACTTTGGCCAGTGTGGTCGTGTTAGCTTTATGGTAAGCTTTTCCACCGGCTGCCATTCCTCTCTCACGTATATGTGCCTGGTGTCGTGTAAGGCACAACTCATTATAACATTTTGCGATCTTGGTTTGGTCACCTAATAAGAAAATTAAAAATAATGGATATGGGAAATTTTTCCAAAATTTAACTATTGATTGTCACTAAATCGCCTATCGTCACTAAGTCTGAACAGGAACGTCATTGCTCAAGTGTTCTTTATGTTCACGCGTTGGCTCCCGTTTAAGGGCTTACAAAGTAACTGTCCAGTTACACCACGGTTTAAAGTTACACTTGATTTATTTCGCAACGCGTCGCTGTTTAACTCGAGGTCTTAACCTGTGCAACCTGTCCTTTGGGCGTTATTTAGTGTAAGTGTTAGGTTGTAAATTTGGAAGTTTCTTGGTGGGCAATTATCATATGCGAAATGTCTGAAATAACGAGATTTATTGTGTTTATGATCACTAAAGCATCTGCAAAAAAATGTTGAATAGATTTTTTAGGACATTAATAAAATTTGGATATAATTTTGTTTTCGAAACCACATGGCAGATATTTTATGGTTATCAACTGACATCTAAATGATGATACAATCAAAAAAATAGCTCAGTGACACCTGTGCTTTCCTGTTTTCCTACCAATCCATTTAAATTATAATATGGGTAAACGTCGTTTAGAGTAGATCTGAAGCCATTTCAAGGTTATGATTTTTATCAAAATAATCGAAAAAAATCTTATGTCCAGGTAATTTCATTTAAAATGCGAATAAAGTGCTTACCTATCTTAAATTGTAACATAATTTAAATAATTCATGCATCAAAATCCTCTCAAAAACTTACGAAACCACAAAGCTCATTTAATACAAAAATAAAGCGGTTTCCATCAATTTCGGGATTTTTCCTGTCACTTGGTTACGCGGGGCTAAAATTACTAATCCGATTTTAATGAGGCGTCACACGTATTAATAGGCGAGTTTAAAGAACGGATGGCCTTGTTGAGACACAATTTGTTATCACGTAAATACTTTGAAAGTTATTTGTTTTTAAACATGGACGATAAAATTGATGTAAGGATTTGATGGTGTTAAGTTAAAGCATTTTTATTTAAGACAAAAATTATATTTTGAGTGCCTACTTAGCTTGTTAGCTGGATTAAACTGAAACGGAATAAGGTTACATTGTTTTTCTAGAGAAGTGAAAATAATGTATTATTTGTATGGGAAAAAATCAAAGTTGAACGAGTAAATGTAGGCCCAAGTTTTTATAGCCTTCCTTACTCCTTAAGATTCCGAAAAATAGCTGTACCTAACCAGTGGGAAAAAAAACAAAGTTAAACGAGTAAATGCGGGCACAGGTTTTTTGGGGGCACGGCAGCGCTCCCGCCAATTCGAGCAAAACAAAGGCACACGGCCGTACCATTATTTTCTCGAAGACATTCAGGCCATTTTCAGCCTCCCGTAATTTTGTGCTGGCTAAAGCTAGAACCCTGAATTTTCAGGGATATATAGGGCATAACAAGGCTTAAATATATTCTCAATTGCATTCAATTTGAAAGTGTAGTTGAGAACTATTGCATGTCAAAGTTCCTTAATTTTGTCACTGACTTACTGACTGATGATCATCATAATTCTATGGTACTTTGAGCAGACCCACAAGCTCCAAATTTTAAACATAATTAGCCTATCATGCCATGCAAAACCTAAAAATATTGAAATTTCAATACAAGCTGCATAAGAAATCCTATGCAAATACATGCGATTACAAAGTTAGTTTTGTAGTTTAAACCGGAAATATAATGGAATGTATTGGAATGTAATAAATAAAGGAAGACCACTTACAAAAAGAAATGAGATCCCATCAAAAACATTACATGTAAAAAGATGCAAGTCTCGCAACGCAGTTCTCCTACAACAACAAAAGTTTTGAGATGTAACCAAGTCAGTACCGGGGATGTCAACAGAACTCAATTTCTACCAATTTGCCTATTATTTAACCGTGGAGGAACACATTTTATAGTTCCTAGCCAGTGTCACTCGGATTATAGACACAATTCAGTCACAATCTGCCGCCATTACGGCTGTCACTCTGATGCTGCGCAGGCGACCGTCGCGTGGCACTTATTGCCAGTTTCAAGTGTCAACGCGTGGAGCTCGATAACATGACGAAATAACGCTCAACAGATTTGTGGGTGATCATGTGTTTCAATTGGTTTTTAGGCTGGATAATTATTATGATTAAAAAACAGTGTAGTTGGGATACTGGTTTCAATCATATATTCTTGAATTATTAAAGCTGAAATACTAAGGAAATATTAACTAAACTAGTTTTACGAAATGAAGACTAAAAAGGAAAAAGGCAGTGTCAAATGTTCGGCATCATATGGGCGGGCAATTTTCTTCAATCATAGATATTTCTGATTTTTTAAAGCCATATTGGGGTATAATTCACAAAACGTAGGTAATAAATGACCAAAAAATATATACATATAGGTACCTAAATATTACGACGTGACTTAACTAGTCGGTACGTTTGTCGGGCTGTTATTGTCACACCGTCAATTATTTAAATGTTTCAAAGGTGATATTAGTCCACTTCATATACAGGGTGAAATTTTATTGAATGTCCAAATTTTTTCTAGGCATCAGGTATCAATAAAAGATGCCATTTCTGACGAAAAAAATATAGGTAAAAATTTTTACCATAAAATGTTCTGTCCGGAAAATAATTAGTAACGTAAGGATTACGCGAGGAGCGGGGTAGGGGTCGCGTTACCGTCTTCGGTGCAGTGCAGTACCGCGGTACCCACAAACGTATGTTTTTTTAGGATATCTTTCAGCTGCGGTTTCTCAATATTTTAGTACTGAAAGACACTGACTGAAAAAACACGTATTTTTTGCTAAAGAATCCACTGTCAAAATTTGGACGGTGAAAAATTTTTTCCTTTTTGTATATTAGTTTGAATCGGATTAATATCACCGTACTGCTGAAACTAGACTCTTTAAAGCTTGTTTATTTTAAAATTGTACTGTCAAGAAATACGAAATAGAGCAAAAACTTTATGCTCTACATTAATTGGAACTGGCGTAAATTTTATGTTGCGTGTAAGAACTTTAATGGAATTCAAAAGTAACCAGTATTTCTATAAAATAATGAAATATAAAACCTGCTCTTATTTCATTTTTCCAGACGTCAACTCTGTCATATAACAGTCATTAACGAGCCTACAGAGTCGAGAGGCAAGCCACGTGCCCAGTTTTACGACCGTTAATCGACTAATGTTTTAAATGCATGCCGAATGATTTACAAGGTACTATGCTGTTGTTGTAATACTGTATTATAGTGTTATGGTATTGTAAAATTTGTTGATGATTACAAAGGTTTATCTGTAATAGTATTATTTAACTATTGTTAGTACTCGTAATATTGAGATGTTGAACCACGCTGGCTAAAATACAGAAGTATTATGATAATCGTAAATTTATAATGACGAAGTTTAATACGAAACTTCAACGGGTTTGAATTTTCTTTTTGCCGTTTAACCTCTAGCTTAAACGAAACACCTTTCAGAAAATCTTTTACGTAAATCACTTAGGACAGGTTAGGTTTGTATTATTTTGAACAGTCAACAGTATCTGTAAACTTGTAAAGTAACTTATGCGAAAAGATTATTCGCAGGAACAATACATTCGGACAAATAAAATTATGCCAACACAACCACTGAAAATATTTATTCATAAGAAAGTAAAATAAATATTTTCTAAAGGCAACATATCATTATGCTTCCGATTTCTTCACCTTAAAGTGCTAGTAGTGCTGCGATAAGCAAAACGTTTACGCATTTTATCGTACCCGCCAACCGCTGATGTAAAAATGTCAATCACAAAAATGACTAAACAAAAACCTATGCACTCATCAAAGTGTTATTTGACGTTAAATATCGCAGTCGTGACTATTGGAGTCCATTAACTGTGCATAATAAGTGCGTCGCGATAACCGCTAAGACAAAGCGAAGTTTAGCTGCCTCGCTTTTTATGAGTCCATGTGTGATACATACGAGAATTTCACGTATGCAATAATATGTGAGAATTGAGAACTCTTGGTTTCAACTTGGTTTGTTCAACATGTCTGTTTTATGGCTTATTGTTAGTTAGTACTTTCGATTATGCCTCGCATAATACAAAAATTTAATCATATCATATAATAACTGAATTTTCAGCTTGCAGATATAAAGTTGGATTCGACGATTGACCTCCTTCTCGAAGTAAGATTTACCTACCTGGACAATGTACTCAATACTCATACTCGTCTACAACTTCGAGTGCAAAGCTTCCAACAATTATCGGGTAAGGCGTTTGACATGATTTTGGTTTTACCCATGTTTACTTTCAGATCTACCTGTTGGGTGGCTTTGTCGAGGTCCTCGAGCATAGCGCTCAATTCCTCCAGTGACTCCGCTATGACCACGATATCGTCTCCAAATCGAAGCTGAGTTAAGTACTTGGCTGGGTAGCGTTTGGGAAGCCGCTTCACATCTTCTGATTCGAAATTCCTCAGTGCCTGGAGATGAACGTCTTCGAACAGTGAGTGTTGCTAGTGATGACATACGGAACTAAGACATGGCGGCTCAGGAGGGTCAGGTAACGTGCCACGGAAAAGACTTTGCTCATAGTTTCTCTCCGCGATAGAATCAGAAATGATGATATATCCACAAAGAACCGAAGTAACGGATATAGCTCGCAGGACTGCACGATTGAAGTGACAGCAATGACTGTGGGCAGGCTATACAGCCCGAAGAACAGATAGCCGTTGGGGCAGCAAAGTCCAGAAGTGGCGACCACGCATAGGTAAGCGCAACGTAAGACGGTCCCAGACTCGGTGGACAGATAAGCTCGTGAAGATAGCGAGGGGCCGGCGGAAGTGGTCTGCTCAGAACCGCACTTTGTTGCGATCTATGAGGGAGCATGCCTATTTCCAGCAGTGGACGTCCGTGGCTGATAGATACTCGTATATAGATATTATAGTAACGTTACGCTCATTCTGAATTATATCTTTTGACTGTGGGGTAAGTTATAAAAACCATAGAGATATCATAAAGGGGTATACACTCACGGACGATGAATTCAGGTCAGTGAAATACCGCCATATTTCCTAAAATACTTCAGGATTGTAAAATTATTTAATCCCGTTTTGACCTTTAATTGATTTTAGATATTATCTGCAAAAATAACACTGAAAATAATAGCAATTTCAAGTTTAGATCGAACTCGATAAAAATAATGACGTTAACGGAGTGAAATATCACAAAAATCACCATTTTTGGACAAGAATATTTTTATGATGGGTTAGCGGATATTGCTAATACAGCCACCAGGTATTATGTAAATGAAACAAGTGTCAAATATTGAAAAATACCTATTTCTGTTATTTAAATTACGGTGACCCGAATTCATTGTCCGTGAGTGTATATTCGCCTTTTTTACGTTCTTTATCCGCGTATTTTATGATTTGCGTACATAAAGTATTTACTTACAAATACCTACAATAAAACGTCTTCTATATCTACATGTAAAATAGTTCCGTGACTGAAGTACTGACAGACAACATACAACCACTGCAGATAGCAGGACGAAGTTTGAAACACATGTGTTAAGGAACGCAGAGAGGTGTACTTAAGTAGAAAGAATTTTTCGAAAGTCGACCCCTAAAGGTTTGGAAATAGGTTGAATGTTTGTATAAAAAAGTCGCAATTTCATGCGAAGTCAGGCGCAGGGCGCGGGCGATATCAAGTCAATATAAACCACGATTCCGTAAGGAACCGTAACAATAAAGTACCTACGTTTTCTTAAGTGCAAATCCTAAAAAAGCGTAACAAAATGTCAGGAGAGTGCCAATTTATCAGTTCACGTGACATTACGATGCTGGAGTGCACCATTAAGTCTGGATGCAGTGAAGATGCATTCGATATAGTCTTGCTAAATGAAGCGTGGCGTAGCCTTTGTGAGGTTTTAGGGTTAAGGTGACACGAGTTGCTCAGTTCTCCATACGAAAAGCTGGTTAAGAACTGATTTTAAAAACATCAAGTTTGGTTGAAATGTGTCTTGATGCTGACACATTTAATCTGCGCGGAACAACATAAGAAGTTCCAAAAAGTCAGAAAAAATATGCAGTCGACTGTTAATGGTCAGCACCATGTATAAGCAAGATTCGAAAATACATTTAATTACTAACAATATATATAATTGGCTTTTCGCGACTGCTTAACATTGATTTGCGCAAACATATTAAAAATTACTACAAACAAAACTATTCAATAAAAAAATACCTAGTTAAGATACAGGCTATTGTTTGTTGAGTATTTATTGTTGTTTAAATCATCCCTTGTTAATGATGATATTCATCAAATGTTAAAGTTATTATACCTAAATTGGTGTTGCAACTTGCAAGCATCCATAGGCTGCGGTTGCCAGCCTAGTTGTATAAAAAAAAACTATACACAAAATATTTACACCTAAATAATGGTCGTATCGGTTGAGTTGATGTCGAATTTTACATATAAATGTATACAAGTTATGAAATAAACATGTATTTATAAATTTTATAATTACACACTTATTTAAATGAGGAGTTAAAAAATCGTCAATTATGAAAATAAGTAACTAGCCTAACATTAAAAGCACTAATAGTCCCAGAAACATGATTCAAAACCCCCTTAGTCATGAAAGTTATGTAAATAAAAATGTTATTTGTACGATGGCCTTGCCCGTTGGAACCGTTTCACGCTTAACCATTTTTGATCTATACTACATCCGTTGCACTGTATTGATATCGTGCCAAGATGAATTCATCTAAATTACCTATAGTAACTTTACACCTTACTCCTTTGATTTATGACTGTTTTTGTTTTATATCCTTATATTATTGTGTATTGAAGGTTCTATTATTAATGATTTATTTCCTCGGCACACAGAAACAGAAGTTCATATTGATGTATCTCCACTTAATTAATAAACAATGATTTTTCCCTCCCCGTTGATTTTCTATGAGTAGATGGTTGATTTTTCTACATATCGTCGACCGTAGACTGAATTACGGTAAGGGACAGGCAAAACAATGTCCCTTACGCTAATTCAGCCTACGGCCGACGATATGATGGAGTTTTGAATTTTTATATCAACTTTAATATTTTGCAGAACTAGTCGAAAGTCTAAATGACTAGATGAAAGACTACTCGTAGATGAGTCATGCCACAATACTCTGCCAAAATATCTTGCAGAGCATTTATATTATTTACCACTGTTGACTTATGTGTGTGATTTTATCCACCCTCAGAATTAATATTCTGAAATTGCATGAACGTCTAAATCTATTTTTCTGTGCAACTCTGCAGAGCAGGGGTATGTTTTTATGTCTCATGTTTTAGAGTTCAAGATTTATGTTAAATATACAGGGAACATATAGTCATATATCATCCCATTATATCACCGATAGTCGGATAAAGGTCGTGTCACATTACGCCTCTAACTTCAGATCGAAAGTTAATCTGACGTCTAATAAACTTTTTATGATCGATCGCCTTTAAATATAACAAAGATAACTTTAGCAACCTTCAAGGCTTTTATTTTAATATTACCAGTCAAAAGACCAAGAAATAAGGATCAATTTCAAGGAAAAAATAGTTTGAGGAACGCAACGGGTATTTTGTGTGATGTTTTTTTGGTTTCTGTTGTACTGTTTTGTTTTTCGGTTACTGAAGATGGTAACGTGATTAAAATGTGTGGTTATCTAATAATGTAACGGTTATTGTTGTGTTCCTGAGGTTTTAAGACATTTGATAATAACCAGTTATTCATAACTACTATAGTTTCACTACCATTTATATGTGGGTACTGTAAGTTACATTTAACTTACCCCTGGAGGCACGACGGTAATGAAAACGAGACGGCACTTACCTGTAATAATAATTACAAAAACATATTTATAATTGAAATGTAGGAAACAAAAAAGACAGGAAGTTCATCTAATCTAACATAATAAAGTATTTATTGTATGGATATCTCACGAAATTGTTGTTTTGTGATATTTTTTGGTACACCAAATAAACAAACCAGGATATATAAGTTACCAAATTGTATTCTAAAAATCCCTGGCAATTAACCTCGAGTTAAATATCATAAGAAGTAGTTACCGTGAACAGCCATAAAAACAAATGTTTAAACAGTCGGAATGTACGTCGTGCTTGTAATTTTTAAATACAGTAGTTTGTATAATAAAATAAGCAATATAGTGCATTCTAACAATTTTAAGTTACATTCTTTTCTCATAATGTACAAGAAGATATTACAGAGATAAAACAATAAGATTAAACTTAATTCTTATAAGGTCATCGAGGGTCATCGTGGCATTTTCAAAAAAGTTTATAAAAAATTCAACGGGCATTCTCTCCATCAATATACTATCGGGATTTATCTAACATACATCTTAGAAGTCAAATGAGATTGCCTTATAAAGGGTTCCGTATTGTTTGTTTAAGTTGTGGTGGTGTTTGTACAAAAACAACCGTGATTTTGATATTTTGATTTTGTTAGTTTTTGTTTTAGTTGTTTTGCTTCCAAATTTCAACTTGTTGAGAAGATTAAGTTGTGGTAGGTATGTTATTGTAGGTACAAATGTAATGTAGACTGACTTATAATTTCAAATTAACCGAAAGTCATAATATATCGAATACTTTCCGATTTGCGAATTATGTTAAAAAATAACACCAATATGTACTAAATATTAGCGAATTATCAAAAAGTCAATTAAAAATCGGTCACGAAATGGAACGAAAATAAGCAAACTTCCGAGCAAACTGTACGTGAAGAATTGAGTTGTTAAATAAATACCATTTTCTGATCTGTATAAATAAAGAAGCCATAGTTACTATATGATTCCATAATTCTTTGCTTTAGAAAAACTTAGGTCTGGACTAGACTGGTAAACTTTGCAAAGAAAGTTAAGATAGCCGTTGTAACAGTTGGTGCAAACGGATCCATTATAAAAGCAAAAGATCGTCGAAACGTTCCACAGCAGACCCCTAAAACGATGGTCTCACGTAGATAACTCGTTTGAAGTCAAGCCCGGTAGCTTAACAGTAAGAAATTAAAAGTTATCGCTTTTTCTTTGTCATTTTAACAGAATTTTGATCTTTAGTTGCTCTGTTTTGGTAGAGTTTAATGTATCGTTAAAATCGAATTAGTTTCGGCGTATTCACAATAAACGATGTTATCTTATGAAGGCACAACATACCTGTACAAAGATTGTTAACTTTGTTTTGCACTGCACTTTACTAATTAACGAGGAGATAATATAAAATCAAAACTGTTATTTTAGAACTGTGCGGATTTCATCGGTATGAAAGGGTTTGCATTAGAAAAAAACTGTTACTAGTTAATTTTGTTTTTAGCCTGACTTCCATCTTACAGTTATATGAAGATAGCGTTTTTCTAAATATTACTAAGAACTTATAAAATTTCACTTTTACTAACGAAGCTAAAATCGCCAATAATATTTTCAGCTACGTACGTATGCTTTATTATTGTTCATCCTAAACTTTTTTAACCGAAATTTTGACTAAGCCATCCTTTATCCGTTACCATAACTTTTTATGGGTCCATATTCGAACCTGAAACCGGTTTTTGATTGCCCCGAAATGTGCAGTTTGCTCCTAATGGCCCACCGTCCTGGGCCAAGAAACCGTAATTTTGTTACCAGTCACGATTCCTTAATACGTTTTTAAAGAAGGCTGGTTTTGATTAGTTACTATGAAGATGTTAAAGAGATCTTTAAGTAGGTAACAGTTTTTTTTTTCTGGCGGTTAGTGACTATTTGTCAATAGTAAAATTTAGAGAAGTATGGTGGCTAATATATGCTTCTTCACCATGGTCCAAACCTTGAGCGAATTAAGATTCCGATTCCCTCTAGTTCACTTATTATTTCAAGTTCTGTCAGTTCCTTAAATAAGCCTATTACTGCTACTGATTCCTCAATTTAACCAAAGATATGTTTAACACATATTTCCTGAATTCTAGATTTTACTGTGCCCTCTAACCTTTCTTGTTTTTTATCGGATACTCTTGACAGAGTAATAATGTACGTCCACCAACTCTACACCAGTTGTCTCTGGCCGTTGATTCTCTGGCGCAAGTGTTTGGGTAGGTATTTGTTAGGAATATTATTTTGAAGAGTCGAGTCCTGCGCAAGAGAACGTCTCCTTGATCTTTTACCATTGAACCTTTCCTCGACAACAAGCATTCTTCGCAAATTTCAATAAAATCAACTTTCAGATCTATCAGGAATCTTAATTTTTTTTAGTTTAGTGACTCAGCTTAAGTTGATCCCTTGGCGACATTTTTGCTACACCGCCCTTCTCCGTCCATAATTTACCTGTGCGGACCTATAGAGCTACCTTATTGCCATCGTTTTCCCAAACATAGGTAGATAAACAGGTGGATACTTGTTGAGACTTGTCGATATACCAGAAAACCTGGCTTTGAACAAAAGAGAAGTGTGAGCAAGATAATGGTGTTCGTAATTTGCGCGTGTATTGTAAAAAGTGACTGTTATGGCAAAGTTAGTGATATCTGAGATGTATGGTGCAGGTTACTATTGAACTACTTATGTGATGACTGATGTGCCATACAGTTAAATAGGTTACTGGTTAAAAATTGCCGATTGAATTTTTTTTGGTTGCCTAATCAAGCGCGGACAAGTGTCACAATATAATTACCATTCCTGTATTTTTTCTGTGTTACTTTATACTAGTCGATAGTAAATATTACATTGTGCATCGGAGTCAATGAGCCATATCGTTTTCCCACGTCGTAATGCCGTAATTGCCTTAACATTGGTGTTCGGAAAGTAATATTATTATTATGTCAAGCAAGATAAAATTGACTTGAACATAGAATATGATAACATGCACAGAGTAACTTAAATGTAGAAACGCCATATTATTTTAAACATTATAAATACTGTGTAATGTGTTTATTTAGACGTAACTAAAAATACTTAGAAGTCCAAAAAATATGCAATGTTAACGTCCCAGTGCTCGACACGTTAATGCCCAATAGTTGACATCCTGCTGTCACCTCTGCTCTGACTTAACATTCAAGATGGCACCGCTACTATTGAGGCAGCGTCGAGCACTCGTCGGGCGTTTACCTTATTAATATTATTGAAATCATATTACAAGACCCATTTGCAAACTAGCTTAACAAGTTCATCTATGTGGCTGGTTGGACCGTAATAAACAATGGATAAATTAATTATCCCACCAAAAACATTACATGTAAAAAGAAGCAAGTCTCGCAACGCAGTTCTCCTACAACACAACATTTTTTAAGATGTAATGTTAAACCAAGTCAGTAACAGAACTCGATTTCCACGGACTTGCCTATTATTTACCCGTGGAGGATTCTTTACTTGAGAACTATAAAATGTGTTCCTCCACGGTTTGATGGGATCTCATTTCTTTTTATAAGTGGTCTTCCTTTATTTATTACATTCCAATCCATTCTATTTCCAATTTCAACTACAAAAATAACTTTGTAATCGAATGTATTTGTTTAGGATTAGAAACATACTTATGCAATTTGTTTTAAAATTGCAATATTTTTAGTAGGCGTATGATGCTACACTTTGTCATGCGATAAATAAATGATAAAGCATCCGTCACGTTCTGACAAATTGTATGTGAGAGTGACGGATGCTTGTATCATTTATTTATCGCGCGACAAAGTGTGGCATCATAAGTCTATAGGGTTTGCATGACATGATAGGCCAAGCTAACAGCTAATTATGTTTAAAATTTGGAGCTTGTGGGTCTGCTAGAAGTACTTTAGAATTATGATGATCATTAGTCAGTCAGTCAGTCAGTGACAAAGTTAAGGAACTTTGACGTGCAATGGTTCTTAAACTACACGTTCAAATTAAATGTTATTGAGAATATATTTGAGTCCTATTATGCCCTATATATCCCTGAAAATTCTGGGTTTTAGCTTTAGCCAGCACAAAGTTACGGGAGGCTGAAAATGGCCTGAATGGCTTCGAGAAAAGGCAGTACGGCCGCGCTTTTGATTTGCTCGAAAAACTTCTGTTTAATTTCATAATTTAGGTATAAGAAAAATAATGTAAAGAACTGTAGGTGTAGGTTATAGGTTAACGCGGGCTAATTTTCCGCAACTCCTTGACGTATAAGGTACCTTATATGCGACTAAAGTAACTGTATAATTACGTCACAGATGTCTCTATAACCGTGACGTACTCTGTCCCTCGTCACTGTAGCTTACACAATGGTGCCTTTGTCTTAATATAATTGATCACACGTGTCCACTACTGCACAATAGTCCGTATAGAAAATAACCACTTATTGAATTTACGATTTTAACGGCTTGTACAGAGTTAGGAAGTTGGTTTCTGGTAGTAAAGTTATAACTACCTCATGTTTTCTAAAATAAATTCTCTATTTCAATATTTTAGAATAACTCGACCCTATTAATAATTAACTTTCCAGTCTCATCTCATCGCTCAATTGCTCAAAAATTCAACTGGAAGAGATCCCTTAAAGTTCGCCTTTTTACATATGTCAATATTTTGCAACTTTGTACTGTACCTATTGTTTTGTGCAATAAAGTGTTTACATACATTAGATTTGTAGTTGATGGTCATGTGGCTAGAGAGATGGATGAGAGATTGCAACGTAAGTACCTTTCAACGCCTGCGGTTGCCACGTAACACGTACTGTCTTCTAGAGTGTGGTATGGCAGAGTATCTATTCTCTATTATTGACTGTAGGTACTAATTAACCAGTATATAGTGAGTACTGTGTAGTAAGTAACTAACATTATTTTGATGTGTTGACATTGTAAGAAATCTTGCATATTGACGTAACTGGAAAGCGTGTGCAGTTTTTTTGCATCGACACCGGGGTTGCCAAGGTCAGATGTTAGTCGTACCAAGATTAGTCCCAAGTCAATACTAGAACTTGTCTGTCAAATCTAGGATTATAATCATAACGCCGAAGAAACAGGTTAAGCGGTAGATAAATGATAACGATGATTAGATATGTAGATTGCCTAATTAAGATTACTAAAATACTAGAGCCTGTACAGAAAACCATGGTGCTCCTTGACATTTTAACATGGATATACGAGCGAATGTAGAGGACTAATGATGGAGGTTATTAGTTACGATGCTATCTAGGGTCGAAGGTCAGGTGGCAGTCGAATGTAAAATAATAAACCTAAGCTGAAGACAGGCACTGTTAAGTAGCAAACATAGAATAATGGTTTGAAGAAATTTCTTGTCTCTTGTTATCTCTTTTGGCCGTAATTTTAAACTACACCTATGGTATTATGAGCCATCCTAAGAATAGTGCTTGCTAGCTACATTCAAACTAATTCAAAGGTCATACATTTTTTGTTAGTTAAAGTAAGTGTTTGCGTCTTTCCTGCGGACACCGCCAAACTCTTGTCGTACTTACACAGTGACTACTCATTTACAGTTGGCGAAGAAAAAGCGCCCTGACTAGTGCTAACCCTTAAGCAACTAATTGCATAGAAAATGATTATATTCTTTAAGAAAGGGTCAACTGAATTGAGTAACAATGGCTTAACCAAAGCGTATGAAGATGTTTCTTACATTCATACAATTTTAATGGGCCGTGAAATAAACGAGTACCGCAAAATGCAAACTTGAATAAAACACATTAAATAAAACAAGTCTTGCAGGTATTAAGTATAAATGTTTGAATAAGTTTTTGCTCGAATTAAAATACATCTTAAAACGTAAACAATTAAATCAGCCGGTTGTTAAATAGTGTTATTTATTTATTTATTTTATTTATTATGTTATTTTACTTTCTGTTACAAATTGGAACACTTTTAGGGAGAGAGGAAACTGTGTTATTTCATGCGTGCACGTTGACTATGAACTGCAAATGAAGGTTAGACGGTAGAGAATGTAAAGTGTAGCGAAATTAAACTATATCAGGAAAACAAAAGGATTAAGAAGAAGTTCACACCGATGATTGCGCTGTTAACGACACGGAACGACAACAAATGGTAATTTTGCGGCACTTGTGGGTTCGCAAACAGATAATTTTGATCTCGCTTTGATTTTGAAAAAACACGATTTTCAAATTGTGTCAACGCCATGACTGGCTTTGACTAAATTTGAAAATCTTTCATGCTTCACTAAACTATCCAAAACTAAACCAAAATCGGTCCGACCAAAACCTCATTTAAATACGCTACCGGCAATAAAATCTGAATTCAAAATAATCAACGCAATAAAACTTGAGGGCTTTTAAAATTCAAAGCCCGTTGCAATAAATTATCATTCGTTCCTCGTCGACAAAAAACGATGAAAAAGGACGAAATGAACCAAATCGGGAATAGAGGCAAACCGGGACAAAAGTATTGGACGTGTCAGGACCTGTCTTTGAAAAGGGCACCTGTTTTGGAGAGCACCTGTGGAATATATTAAAGGATTGGTTGATGTTTGGAAAATGTAAGAACAGTTTTGAGGTCAATGGTACTGTGTTTTGTTTGCATGCCCTTAGCCTTTGTCTGCTAGAACGACTAGTGGTGGTTTTTAGTTTTAATGCTAGCACTATTTATATTTTAATAAACCTGTGGGCTAAACAGTTTTATAAGATAAATTATGATAATATTTCATATCAGGTATCTAGTTGGTTCGGTACTTATAAGTTGTTTGGACTATAAAAAGACTATTTTTAGGCAATAGTAAAACCGTGGCTATTCTATGCCTACATACCTATGTATGTCACGCGGACAATAGTACATTGTGTATCTAGGGCGGTAAGTAAGGAATTGCAAACAAGTGTTTATTATAAGCCCGAGGTGAAACCGAGGGCTTTAATAACACGAGTTTGTAATTCCTTTACCGCCCGTGGCACACACAATGTTTTTCATCACACTTGTACGCCCTAGGGCGTAATGGTTTTCTTTTTAAATTTGAAACGCTGGTTCTGTTTTACTCTAATTTGTCATTTTCAAAGGAAACGCCAACTTACTTTTTTAACTTTTATTACTGAAATATTTATTTAAAGAGAACTGTTATTGTAAATACATGTAAACATATATTTCTGTAACATTAATTAAATGTTTAAATACAGTATTTCAGTATTTTGCAAATATAAAATAAACCATTTTTAGTCTTTACCGCTATGGTTTCCGAACGTGACTTGACGTTCGCATTGTCTATGGAATATGTCACTAATGTCACTGTCAGTTTTACAATTTTATTTAGGTTAAGTAAGGTTATTTTAATCAGATTTCCTCACAAGTGTGATGAAAAACATTGTGTGTGCCACGGGCGGTAAAGGAATTACAAACTCGTGTTATTAAAGCCCTCGGCTTCGCCTCGGCCTTGTAACAAACACTCGTTTGTAATTCTTTACTTACCGCCCTTGATACACAATGTACTATTTTGTACCTCTGGCATAATTCTGCCGCGAGAGTTGCGAGTAATGCTAGCTCATCCGGTTTACTTTATAAATGCCTAAAAAAATAAAAATTAAAAAAAAAACTAGATAACGTTCCATTCCAACCCTTCGTTCTTACTTCGTTAAATCCAAACCAGTATGATTTTAAATAAACAATATCGTAAACCGCAAACCGTTGGTGAAGTGCTAATTTTGCATATAAATAATGTTGAATTAACATACTAAACCGATGGCGACTCCGCAGGCCTCGGTAAAGTTGTCTGGCTGTGTTTTATTGGTTGGAGAATTACGTTTGAGCAACACTGCGACCATTTTGGATCAGGGCAGGTGAAATATTAACTTCTTAGAGTTAAATGGATTCGCATTTATGGTCAGGCTTGGATACCTAAAACCAACTAAAACTTTTACAAATATTATCGTACGAGTATACCTAGTTAAGAGAACCGGTTCGGGTATCATTATAATGTACGACCAAGTCTAGAAAAAAATTACACGCTATTGGTTTTTCATTTCATAAGTTTACACAAGTTTTATAACATAAGTTTTGAAATGTTTACATATTTTTAGACGTGGCTGTAGTCTTTTTAAAACTAAAAAAAACGTTGTTACATGCACTATTAGTTCTGTTAATCAAAATATTTAGGGATGTAACGATACCGATACCGATACCGATATAAAGGCCGATATATCGGTATCGCCGATTATATATACAATACAACCGATATTTGAAGAGCGCGAAAAGAATTTGCTGTATGAAAAAAAATCTGCAAAAAGTAATTTCAATTACTGACTTAATTTATGTATTGGTCTATTACCTTGTGCAATGATAATTACTATGTTAATTAAATCTTTGGTTCTTAATAAAAAAAAAATTAATTTTGAGTTGACAATTTATTTATTTTGACTTTACACTTTCAAGGTTGACTCTCTGTTAAATATAGCCAAGTTTTATGTATAATAAGGACATACAAATATCTGAAGTTCATACTTCATTATGTAGCTAAGATATCGGTATCGGTATCGCCGATTATTTAATACAATAAATCGGTATCGGTATCGTATCGGCAAGACTATGTATCGTTACATCCCTAAAAATATTACTATTGCACTATGCGTATGTATTATGACTTTGATACTAACTAGCCCATTAGTATTAATGTTATTTTGCTGAACAGAACTTTATAAGTCCTTGAAAGCAAACTGATGTAAGTAATTTAGTTTCCATCCCAAACTTATACTGATAATTACGGAACGCGAGAAAATGCAAGAGCAGAATACACTAAAACCAGACGTACTATAGGTAGGTATGTAAGTAACATACATACGCTCACAAATATCCACAAGCAATATTTCCCTATTCTGGGACCTTCAATTATTTCGGTATTTTTTTATCGAAATATCTACAATTTACGGATATTTCATATAAGTAGATGATATTGTAGATTATACCGTAAACAAAATTTTCGTCGCTACAAACATTTGTGGTGCTTATGTAACATTTAACACTTTGTTTCCTACAGGTAGCTTGTTCTAAAAAGGTATTGAAATGACAGAAAGTAATCAATATTTTTTGTTTGACAAAATGCATTTAAAAGCATTGAAGCGTTCCTTTCCACTTCAATTGTAATCGATATAAGCACAATCACAACTCTTTCAAAAGCGTGACTTACCTGTAACGTTCTCATCCTTTAGTATAATGAAGTTTATTTTGAAGAACCTTAAAGCTGCGGCCTTAAAGCTACAATTGTCTTCGATAAAGATTTTGTAACTGTAGGATAAAATTGTTGTCATTGTTCTATCTGTCAATAAAAAATACCACACAAAACTTTGCTTTTCAATTTATAGAGTGAAATTCGTAACGCCGCCGCATAAAATGCGTCTTGATTGCCAAAACAGTAGATATTAAGTAGTGCATAATGAATTTATTTAATTCCTCCCACAAAATTTTCAGTTTCTATAAATTAGCATTCGGCTTCAGTATGGTCAATATTAATTAAAAATAATCGTAAAAAATCATGTTTCTTTAAAAAAAATTACCGTATATCAGTTGTTTATCAAATCATCAGTAATGAATTCTATTGATATTAAATTGAACCTTATCTTTTGTGTGTTAATATATTTATTTACAACAAAAAACTTAACAAATACTATCAACAAAATATACTGTACTGATCCTGTTGTATCTTGCCGTAGTTTCGATTTCTTCTTCCACGATCTCGCGATTACGATTGGTTTTCGCTTTCAAGCGTCGTACTTCGCTAGTCCATTGCCAATGCTACAAACTGTATTATGCGGTGCAAATTGCAAGCGCAAAGAGGGTTATCTGACAAAACATATGATTAAATCGAATTAAATTAATGACCACTTTTAACTTATCTTGATATTTTACGTACTTTTAATTCCGATGTGGTATGAGGTATCTCCTATTACATTATTCATAAAAACTAGTAACATGTCTCATTTGACAACTTTTCTAATAAGACATATTTTGGTTTCATATATGTAGTCGGCCACGTTTTGATCGTTATTAATGAAGTTTTCATATACGCTTATTCTCTTCCCTTGGATAGAAGCAGGTCGTGACTGTAAAGAGCTAGGATTTAAAGCGTGTCACGGCTCCGTCTCCTCCAGTTTCTTATTTAAACAAGTCTCTCGTATCTTTTATCTGTTTTTTATACTATTTTATTGCAGGATTTTTTGAGTTAGTGTTCTTTCTAATAAGAGTTTACTAACTGCTAAATGCCTAAATAATTTTATTTTCTAATAATTCTATTTAATATTTTGAATAAAGTAGTTCTGTTTTAATTTACTTTTTATGCTACAATGAACGTATTTCAATTCAGAAATCAAACCTTGACCTTTCATTAAGTGTTATCTATTTATTTTACTACCTGCCTGAATTATCGTGATTTTTAAATCAGATGTTATTGTAACATGTTAAAACTAGTCTCGATCCGTGGTCAGTGCTTGACAGAACGTAACTGTAAACAAGTTATTTTTGGAGTGATTGCCAAGACCCGTTTGAGCTTTAGCGGCAACTGTAAACTTGGTCGTTGTTATTCCTCCACCCTTGTCCTTGCACAATAATACGTGCCGCAGGTATACAATTTTTATTGATGTTTGCGTTAATTCGATTTTAAGACTTGTTTTTAATGTAAGTTTTAGATACTTACAATAAAAAAATTGAGCTTCTAATTTTAACCACATTTCAAGATACCGATTTATTTGAAATACATATATTATCCTATTCACGAGTTGTATGACAATTATTGATAGGACTGATTCTAATCATTCTTTACCGTAATTTGGAGATGTCTGCATTTTTTAATAGGAATTTGATTTGATTCAACCACATTGTTTAGACATTGTCATTTGAAGTCTCAGTTTTTAGAACAATAATATGGAAATATGGGTTTCAGAGTGATGTGGAAAATTGAAACGGAGCATTGTACAAAATAATATTTATTTCACAAATTCCCCGTAAAATGTTGGGAAAAAATATTATAAACACAATCCAGTTTATGTATATCGATTACATGCGGCGCTTACTTTAGTAATATAGGTAGTTGTAAATAATTATAAATTGTAGGTAGAGACTGATCTTACTTAATAAAATCACAAACATTTAAATGCAATATTTACAAATCGTTGTGAATCATTTTAAAACTATCGGCATATTTATCAAAGTTTTCCTTTATACAGAAGGAAACAATTTATTTAGTATTATTTTACACTGTGAAAAACAGTAATTAAAAATAATGTTGTCGTAATAAAACTAAACTATTGGTGGAATAAAATTTATTTACAAAGTTACACTATTTTTTTTTCATAATTTTGTTTGAAAAAATATTATTTTAATGAAATCATAATTCATAAATTTCAATAAATTCTCCTCGTGATTTTGTTAAAATCTAACAAATATTTGGCGTCTAATCAAAGAAATTATAATTCACTTAACGGACACTATGACTATCGAGACTATTTGGAAATAAAATAAAGTCTGAGATCCTTTATTATATGTATACTTACACATTAAAGAGATATAAAAATTAAATGCTCACGGAAACTTAAATCAAAGGTAATTGTAATAAATTAAACACACTACTTCGATTTTAAAATTGATAAACAAAATAGGAGATCAAAATGGAAATTGTAACTAAATATTAAAACTTAACAATACGGAATTGAATGCTAGCATAACTGTATTTTGTAAACACTGGTAAAATAAAATAGGTGGTAGAGGCATGGAAGTTGCTAACGACAATGTTTCCAAAAATCTTATCCTGATAATAAAATAACTTTTTGTAAATGCACAGCATTACTAAAATACAGTAATATTTAAAAAAAAAATATTTTTTACCACGAGTTGTTTTGTCGAACTTCACTCTGTTTTTTGGAATTGAAAAGCAAAATTTTATTTATTGAAGCATAAATGTATGTTAGAATTGCAACCAAATTAAAATCAAAGAATAGCGTGTTCTTTGATTTTGATTCGGTAAATACCACCATTTACAATTTAAGTGCAGTCGGACACAACATCTCGGCAAAAATTACATAAAACGGATGGACTTAAAAATACGATAACAATAGTCCAGATCTGCTATGCAGTATCACCGTTAACAATACTTATCTACAACAATCTTCATTTTATCTGATGGTATTGAAGAGCGATGATGCCAGGGACACTTTGATGATGGCTACAACCATCACCAAGTTGACGATGTAGGTCGAATTGCATCTTAAGTGGTAAGGTGGTGTGTTAGCTTCAGGACACTCACCTCGGCGCGTGTCCTGGGCCAGGGACTCTTGCCCGGGTTGTCGAGACACCAGGATGTGGCACAGAACCTCGTATAGCTCAGCCAAAAGCCTGTTCAGTCTGGAGAAGTTCTCCTCTGTCGCCTCTCTCTCGCTCGGCAGGTTGAACGCTATAGCCATCTTTGTCGGGCACAGTGTCTTTTTCTACGGAGGAATCGTGGACAGATCGCCGTATGTTTTGTATGCATAAATGATATGTGCCTCCTTGGACGTCGACTTCAAGATCTCGCCAATATTCGCATGAATTTTCGACTGACCTATATTCTTCCACAAGTTTTCACTCCAAAAAATTGACGACGAAATTTTTAATTGCTTCTTTACAAAAAGTTTTTAAGTCACTTGCAAATATTTGATGCTCTAAATTTCAGATGACAATATTTTTCGTAAAAGTCTTGTAGAAAAAAATCTTCAAAAAGTTCACTTTTTCACTTTCTAGATGGCACAAGCACAGTTCAAAATTTGGCGCTAAGAGATTACGGCCTGACCTCGTAAAGTTCACACAAAAAAGTTTTGACGCAACTCTGAGAGCATTGTCCGTAATTCACTCGTAATTTAGCGATAATCGGCTGAGGCCAATGACACAACCGCGCGAAACGCAACATGCATCGCTCCGACTAGCCGATGTAAACAAGTTAACTTCGCACTTCGCACGACAAAAGAGGTCGATTGACGACAGCTATTGTACGTGCGGCCGCGTCGGGAGCGAATCTTGTAATAAGGGATTACTCCGTGCACATCATTGCCTCGACGCTGCACACACATCGGTGTGGTGCATAATGTAAGCACACGCGCACACCGACGCAAACCTATTTGATTATAAATAGTGGAACGCACAGTAGCACGTTCCCTTCGCACTCTACCACTACAATCACCGTCTAAACTTTATCCCCGTCCTGTTCTTCCCCATACAGGTACACATACTGTCATTTCAATCCGAACATGTTACAACAGCAATTGACGAAGCGTCGCTTTCTCTTTCTGTTGTACAAAACATTTCCTTACGTTTGAGTGAGAGAGGTGTTGACAAGCTTTTGAATTTGGATCTGAGAAAGCGCGGCAAAGTGAATGAGCCAATGGGATTGCTGGTTTGATATGGGGTGAGGTGACGTAAGAATGGACGGCAGGAGAGCACGGGGTTGTTAAACGGAGAGCGTTCACTCGGTCCCGAGCAGCAGTGGAGTAACACTGAAAACGTTCGTATTCGCTAGACGAATTAACGGCTCTTTGTTCGGAAACAAATAGACACGTATCGTTTAGGAACGGGTTATCCGACGCCGTGTTAGAAGGCGCGTGTGTTTTATTAGTAGTAAACGTAGTAATTTGGTAACGTTTTTAGTTTTGCGCGTATAAAGCTTTACGATTGCGGTTTTGAAAGCGTTTTGTGCAACCGAAGGTGTTTTTGGGTTTATTGGCTTTTAGAATCGAGTGGAAACCGATGTAGGGATACGGGTGATATAAAGTAATAGTAAAACATGTGATGCTTAACGTGCGTTAAAGTCAATCGTAAAGACCAAAAACTAGAACACAACCAGTAAAATTTGTGAAATAAAAAATAGTGTGTTAAAAATTTGTCATTGTAAGTTCAATTTTTAATTTTGTGGCTTGTTGTATAATAATACTACACCGGCCGCTTGCATATCAATTTTGTAAACACAGTGATCTTACACGATTCAAATTGACTCGATAATTAAACAAATTAACCACAAAAATCAAAATTATATATATTTCTAAAATACTTTAAATACTGTCATCAGTTCAAAGTCGGAAAAGTTACAGAAAACGAAGCACAGTCCAATTAAAACAAAAAAAAATATTTAGTACTGCAATAACTAACCAATATTTTATAATACAAGTTTAAACTGTTATCTTTTCAGACAAAAAAAATAGTACAAAAAGTTCTCAAGTAGTGAAAAAAATACTACCTTCTATGATTTTTATGTTTTTCAGCTACCCGATACCTGAAGTGCAACGTAATTAGGTATAAGTAAGTATAACGTAGATACAAACTACTCACCTCCTCGAACACGCTTGTCACGTGGGTATTAAATAACACAACTTTGGCAAACTTTTTATGAACTTATTATAAACGTACAAATCGGTCCTTTAAATTGTCGCCAATACAATCATAATTAGCAACTCGAGGGTATTTTATTGCATCTTAAGGAGGAAATCTAACACTACTATAAAGTAATTAATGGCATATAAAATAAAGAAAATGACCTGTGTCATTAGTTATTATACGCAATTGTCACTAAATTATCTTCGACATGGTTCAAAAAAAAAATTAAACGGAAACTTACCTAAACACCGCTGCTTCTCCCAAAGCACCAAAAGCCACTAGCTATCTTGCCAAAGATCACGAAATGAAATTAGTCATACCTTAACTAAACAAAAAGAAATCTCGCTCACGCTTCACCCTTGAGATTTCATGGCCCCTTAGTCACATCTATGACTAAAAACTTCAAATATGTAATTGTATAATTTATTTGTCAAAGTTCAAATATTTACGTAACCTATTTAAAGTTCAATAAATCAGCAAGTCGTTCATCAACCTTATAGATAAAGGGAAATAGGTATTTAGTTTTGAAAATAATGACAACATTGAGGAAAAACGCAATGTTTACAAGCTTTATTAATGATTTTTCCTGGAGGTAAAATACGGTATTGTAATTGTTTATAAAAACATGTGAATGTCATCGTTAACACTATTGACAGACTAACTGAAGAATGACTGGCAGTTATTAGAACGAGCGAAGACGCGATTTGTATAATGAACGCAATTAATATGATGTCATAATTTATGAATATAATTCTGTGGCCCGTTTCAAGAAGCTACAAATTATAATTTTACTCGTAAAAATCTAAACTAGTAACATTGGTGAAACCAACCAACAGTGTTGTTATTTTTGTAACATTAAGCTTTTTTAACTTGTAGCTTCGTTAAATTATTGTATTCATTAAAGTTCTTGCAAATAAATTCTCATTCTCATTCTCATTCTTAATTCTTCAATTTTAGCATAGTACTACGATTGTCAGAGTCTACCAACGGTTCCGAAGAATAAATATCTGCCCTGCCTCTGCAAAAGTTAAATGTCTCCTTTTTGCTTCGGTTTAGGCGGATAAAAAGCACCCTATATATTGACTAGGATCATGTCATAATCTAAGTGTTTACCAAATTTAATGAAAATAACAACCGACTTCTAATTATTTTCTGCTTTTTAGTTTAAGTTTTTGGAAGTCGGTTTTTATTTGAAATAATCCTTAATGTACAAACACAGTCTTTCTACAATTTTATTATCTGTATAGATACAAAATATTTCTGTTATCCCTATGTAATACATAGGGATGACAGAAATATTTTCATATTTTCTATAATTATACTACTGACAGACAATCTACAGCCTAAACTGGGTGAAACAGGGTGAGGAGAACTAAGAACGGATTTTGCTAAATTTATATTATGAATTTTTTTGGAAAGCATAATATGAAGTCTCGGGGCGGCAACTAGTCGTTTATGTATATTAAGTATAAAATAGTTATAATAAACTACCTGCTGGATTCAACCAATGTTAGAATTAAGGAATACATTATTAAAATTACTTATACATAAATGTTATTATTAAATGCAGGATTATTTACGGAACAATTTAAATACGAATGATTAGTGATACATTGACATTTACTGTTATTAATATTATTATATTATAAAATTGTTCTACATTTTTACATGCATAGGTATTTTTATTTTTTAAGTTGAACATATTTTATATGTTTACAATTCTCAATTAAAAACCGAATCTGTAGTTGTACTTCAACTAGAACATAATTATTAAGCATGGCAGTTACGTCTACTTAGAATTAAGTCTTAAGTTTTTGTACGCCTTGGGGCAAAACATAGTTGACCGTAAAAAATTTAACATCATTGTACTCGTACTGTTATTTGTCGCACCTATGTTATACAAAATAAACTATGATTGATTGATTGATTCATTGATAGAGTTGCTCTTGTCAATAAAACTTTAATAAATAAAATAAGTAAGGATGAATGGAAGAATTTTATCTTTGTGTTTTTCCTATGATTTCGGGGTGTAAGCAATAAACATTCATGCATTTTACCGATATATTTCTTAGTTAATGTTTTTGAATAACGTCGGAACTAAATTCTATGATAACTAAAATGAACACTTGAAGTCAGTATTGAAATCAATAGCCCAAGTCATCAAGTCGTAACATGTCTGACCAATGAGTAGTTGAACCGAAAGTGGGTCGCGATGTGATGACTCAGTGGTATTGATTTTAAATGATATAGGTGATCATACATACCTATAACCTGTTATGTTTGGTCGTGAAACTATTCTATTCTATCTATGTAGAGTACATTGTCAAGATACCTAGTTTCAAAAGTGGAATCACATTTTTAGATAGTAAAAAGCAAATATTAAAATAGTAAATACCTATGTATTACATTTTCTTTGTAAGAGCTTTCTCCTAAATCAAATTTAATTAATTTTATTCACAATCATCGAAAAAAAGTGTATCCTCATATTTTAGCGATATTATCGTCTGTTCTCTACTTAGATTATTAGTTGTTATTATCTTCTTTTAATTTAGGGATGTCTTGTAATTTTTTGATGTGCGAAAGAGTGTTGTATTTATTGTATTTAATCAACATTTGTGCTCTCTCATACTTGTAGCTTTGAAAAACGCAGAAAGCAAAAAAAGCCTGTGAATAATCATCACTATTTGTTGTCCCATAACTCCTACAAGTAAAATTTATCTACCATCATCTGATTCTGACATCACTGACACTGAAACAAAGGTTACTAAAAAATATAATAATATTCTTTTAGAATAATGATAATTGCTTGCATTGACACTACTTAACTTAGATTTGATTGTTTTTAGTAATACATAACAATAGATGGCGCTAGTAGTCTAAAACTTCTATGGTAAGCTGCAAAAGCTCAAGGTAGGGGAGCGTAAATCGTTCGCAAATTCAATACCTACTTTAGGTACATTTTGGATTAAATGTGGCGACCACGCAACTACTTTGGGATTTTTACATATTATACTCGTACTTAAGTACTCTATATTAGGAATATAGAAATGTTTATCTGATTTTGTTATGAAAATGCTGTATTTCTCCATTATTTAGGTCTACTTCCAGTCACAAATCTCAACGTCTGGCACCTCAGAGCGGTTGCGTTCATCCAGGGGAGGAGCGTAAACTTGCAAAAAAACATGGAAAAATATCTGATTGCCACAAGGGTAGTTTTGGGTTTAATGTATAGTTTTTTAAATTAGTAGTGTTGAGGTCAGGTTGCCAGAACACTATGGCGTTGCTAAATATCTGCCAGAAGGACGTGAAATTGGAAAAAGAGGCTTTAAATTTACATGATAAGCACATAATAGAGAAATAGAGCGTCTTCATAACAAAATCAGATTAATATTTCGCCCGTGCCTCCTAGACTAATCGTTTTTGAGGTAAATCTAATATTTTGTCGTTAATACTCATTACCGAGAGGTTTGTTTGTTTTAAAAAACCGGATAAGTGCGAGTCGGACTCGCCTACCGAGGGTGCCGTACAAATTTGTAGGTACATATTAATATTAAAGTACCCTATAAATTTTGATTCCCTTAGTAAAAAAAAAACAACTTAAACGGATTAAATATTGTATTATTACTACATGTCTTAAGTCCCAACGTTTCGTAACATTCTATCAAGACATATTTAAGCCGCGGAAGAAGATGTCACAAGACCTCAGACCTGTGAAGTGTAACATCCCTTTGCAAAGTGCAGGTGTATACAAGCTTGATTGTCAGTGTAGTCTTTCATACATTGGCCAGACGAAACGGAGTATATCCACTCGGGTAAAGGAGCACATGGCTGATGTCAAACACCGTCGCTGTAACCGGTCTGCAGTTTGCGAACATGTCATCGACAAACCAAGCCAACCAATGAAGTTTGATGATGAATCGGTCCTCGCTAGACAGAAGAGCTATTTTTTAAGAATGCTTCGCGTGGCTATTGAAATCAAGAAGTACCCTAATTAAAATAGAGAAGATGGTTTGTCTCTACCACCAGCCTGGGAACCTGTATTACATCTCATCAAGGGACGGGCGAGACACAGAGTCTTTTGTTTAAATTATCTTCTTTTTTGCATAAGGCGAGGCTGATAAGTTTTCTTGGCGTCTTCTTTCTTATCCAGTATGCCTTTTGGAAGCGCCGCTAATATCTAAGGTTAGTTTATTAAGCCCTTCAGGCATGTGTGAACGTCTTTACACATTAGGGCCATCTGTCAACACCAATTTTAATTTTTTTTAAGTGGGTAGGCTTGCACAACGGTAATTTTGACAGGGAAAATCTACCCGCGACCACAAATGCTGAAAAGAGTTACGAAACGTCGGGACTTAAAAAATGTAGTAATATACGCGATTTAATGCGTTTAAGTTGTTTTATTACAATGAGTGATAATCGCGGAAACCGAAGACAATATTATCCTTTAGTAAAGATTATATTTTTTATGAATTAATAACAAATGTATAGTTTTCTGATTTTTCTCTCTATTTGTAGTATAAGACGGAATTCCATGCCAAATTCGATATTTCTAGCTCAACAGAAAGTACCCTATAAATTTTGATTCTTTTGAAAGTGTCAAAGTATAGGTACATTTTTTTACAGTATAAACGGCCCTATCTTTTTTTACGTTAACTTAAAGGTTTGATTTTTTTTACAACTTCATGGGACTGTAGACCTGAGTATATATACGGTTTTATTTTCAACTCGATACCTCCACGTGTTCCCGAGACAAAGGATCTTGGCAGACAGATGGACGGACGGGCGAACAGACAGACAGACGGATGACAAAGTGATCCTATAAGGGTTCCTTTTTGAGGTACGGAACCCTAAAAGCAAAGGCAAACTCCGAACCATTTTTTAAGGATATTGAATTCGTATAATTATATTCAGTAAAGTTAAACTTTTAAGTACCTACCAAGAATATTATACTACCTCAAATCACTTTAATTCAAACCTTGACCATATCAAATGGGCCACTTCGTGACTATGACGTCAAAAGGGCCGAGCTAATCTTGTCTCTTCAGACTGAAAGGAAGTATAAATAACAGGAAACCATTGCAGTTACTGCATTTTGAATTTTCTGGTAAAGTATAGGTGAAGAAGTTTAAAGTTAAAATGCAGTTAACGCTTAGTGATGCACTAAAGATACTGCGTTTTGGATGGAAGCTGGTAGTAATGTAGCGTGGAAGCTACCGTTTGATTTCACGCTTGGGATTGCTTGATTGGGCCTCGTGAGATTAGTGTGAATACTTAACCTTAAGGGACCTTTTATATAATATAGTATAACTTGTAGAATACAAGCTACAGTTTCCAGGGCATACTTGTCATTTTGTTGTAACTCAGCTTATCACTAATTTGGTCAAACTCGTTATAATTTGATGGCAGATCGAATAAGAAATATCTCAATTCTAAGATGCTATTTTATGGCCATAGACAAAACTCTCACTTTCAAGTTTTTTTACATAAGTGCCCCTCTACTGAACCTCCCTCCTAGACTTCCAGCCATCAAGATTCAATGCGATCCAGGTCATCCCACTATCTCTATCTGGACTGACCACAACGCCATCGTTCACCTTGAGGAATCCATTTTCTGGCTGTTTAGTCCACATGTGTGGATGCATACGACAGATGTGATCATAGTGACAAACCCAGGCCCATTTTAGTGTGGCGGTTTTTGCACCAACGTTAATAATGCGTTTTACAGCGCAGTTCAGTGTTCCTAATCTAGTGATCCGTTTCACCCTGATCTACGCGCTGTCGCCCTCTGGCAAACCTTCAATTTGGCCTTCTGCAACTTGGTGAATTACCAGGTTTAGGGCACCGTATTGTTAGAATGGGCAATATATACCAAGTTTCTTTTTTAAAATTAATAATTTCCGCACTTACGTATCAATATGAACGAAGCGTACTTTAGGATTTCTTCTTCTTTTAAATTATTTCTGAAACTGCATAGTTTGTTATTGCATGAAATAGAATTATTAGAATAGCGAAATTTAATGATACGGAGCTTAGAAAACGAATACGAGAAATATGTTTCCGGTGTATTATATTAATGCCTGTGGCTAATGAGGACAATAACTCAAATTAAAACATGCTAAATGATACCAAAGTCCATTAGCTTGCCGTTCACGTCACCATAATACCCGTGAAATTCTGAATAACGATGAAAACCTTTCATAATAATAAATTCCTTCATATCATCGGTTTTACATGTGATGCCTGGGATTAATAGTTGGGAGTGCATATCGGTTGATTGCAATACGATTTCTCAGTATCAAAACGGCGTATATGCCTACACAGTCTAGATACGTAGATCGTTTTTTGTTAAAGCTCGATAACGGTGGTTGCACACTGTATTAAGGGGTAAACTATCAAATATTTGACGTGAGATTGATGTTTTGGCGCTTTTTTATTAGTCTGTGTCTATGAATTTTAATAGTATCGGATTTACTGTTTTGATTTAGTGTTCCGATCATTGTTTTTATTGACTTTTTAATCCATAAAGTTATGAAATCTATTTTTTTGCTAACAGAAACTTAGATAATACGATTCAAACATAAGTTATTCGAAATAATTGAGCTAATAAAATAAAAGCATAAAAATTATAATAAAAATGCTGCAAAGTCAAAAGATTCTTTAACGTATTTTCTAAAAAGTTTAATAAGATCTGTCGCAAGGCAAGAATTAATAAGCTGTTACAAGGTAAGAATGAATAACCAAAAGTTAGGTACAGAGGATTTGTTGATTCACTTACGATTTGTCAGTTTCCGTTTATTGCACACAAAACTGAGTAAAATACAATTTGAGTTCAAGTCGATCCTGATCATGAAGAACGGACTTCAGTTCTCAGAACAGTACGAAATGAAGATTTATTAGCTGACATTTAAACGAAGGACGAATCTTTTCTTTAACATACATTATACAATGCGACACGACACGTTTAGCCTAGTAGGAATGACACCGCCTACGAAGCTAGAGGTCCCGGGTTCAAATCCTGTTAAGGGCAAATATTTGTGTGATGAGCAACGAGTATTTGTTCTTGAGTCATGGATGTTTTCTATCTATTTAAGTGTATTTATCTATATAAGTATCTATATCATCTGGTACCCATAGTACATTGCTTAGTTTGGGACTAGCTCGATTTGTGTAAGATTGTCCCTCGATATTTATTTATTTATTATACCTACTTATAACTTTTTCCTATTACAAAGTTAGCTTTGGGAGCATCTCAAAATTAACACGCTAAGCAGACAGACAACACGTCTGCATGTCACCTAACAATAGAAATGCATTACTGTGACACCAGGTGCTGCAGTGAATTACTATCGGCCATATTGGCATTAAAATTAATGGCCTACAGTTGCAAATGCAAAAGGCTGACTGATTGGGATTTAATTAAGATAATGTATTGCTTGATAATTAATTATTGATGTAGATGTAATTGTAATCTATATTTGTAATAATACCATTACGTAAATTGCTACCTATACGTTTATTATGTTGATTTCATACACCAATAGACTTGAATGACAGAGTTAATTTAGTTCAAAGTCATCACAAACTAAATTAGTGCAAGGCCTCTCATTATGTATCAGTTGCATAATAGTAGTTTATGCAATTGATACATAATGAGAGGCCTTAAAACACGAGTGTGGTTTCATAATAAGATCATACGATTGTGTTAAGGCTTAAATATGTACAGTTGCATATACTACCAGTGGCGTGGCGTAAAAGATTTTCTTGGGCAAGCCGATGCAGATTTGGTGTACATTTTCCTTAAGAGCTGGAGATAAGGTGGTCAAATGCCTGAAATTAGGCAAGCCGGTAGGAATCGAGTTCTTTGGGCGCCACGCCACTGACATTTACACACATTATATTATAAGCTCTCAATGATGTGTTCAACAACCGCAAATTAAAAATTTCTAATGCCGGTAAATAGAATTGTTTTTCACGCATGTCACGTATCCGTGGTTTTTATTTAAATTCCGAGACAAACTAGAGCCGCGCCAGCCTCAACCATCGTATCGTTCCATATCAAGTAACGTGCGAGATTGGTCAAAATTAGAATTGAGGTAAATCAAATTGCTTTAATTTTTAGAAATGTTCGAAAAATGCAACAAATTCTAATACGAGTAAGCAATAATATTTTTTTTCACAGATAAAAAAAATGTTGTAACAAATAGCTTATCTTTATGCTGGTTATGTAATGATTTGCGATTATCGAACGCATTATAGAGGGTTTATGATATGTGTGTAGGGTGTAAGTAAACTACTATTAATAAATAGGTACTAAGACTTGATTGTTTGTGATTTTCGTGAAATTGCGGCAGGCATTAGTAACATTTTAATGAAAGCTGCTGATATGCAATATTTCCTTCAAAATGATCCTAAATGTAAATGAAAAGAGAAGGGGGAGATCAAGTAAGATCTTTGAATAAATCTAATATGTATAAAGATTATATCACCGACCAGGTTCGGTTGGGGTTAGGGACAGGCAAATCAATTTCCCTTACGTTAAAAAAAATTACACCCTACTGATGTCTTCTGACTGTAATGAGGAGATTACAACCACCTAGCTAGCATATATTAATATTATTGTTTCGGAGTTCCTTACTATGGATATTCGAGTGGAAAATACAATATGTACCTAGAAATGAAACCCAAAAACGGATGTCATGTAAGTGCACAACGGCTGGAAGTGCATGCTTAAATCCTATAAACCAGCGTTATCCACGTATCCAAATAAGCGAGATTCGCAAAAACAGTGAACAAAACGTCGCGTGCAGGACACATGTCGGGCGGCTAATAAATTGCAATCCGGCTGATGCGCACAGATTAGTGAAGTTCATTGCACGGTCCGAGAGACTCCTATAGAGTGCATAATACGACCATAATGGATAGTGGTAGCACAGTAATATAGTCTGTGAAACGAGTTTTGAGAATGCAGTGCTAAAGCTACAGCAGAAGAAGAAGGTCGATATTGTTTATGTAATTGTCAGACAAAGTTATCAAACAGCCGCGCCGGTGTGAACTAATGATTGCCTTCTGATGATTAGCATTTGTATACGACTTACCGTTCATAGGTCCTTGTATTCTTTCTAGTGAACACATTTAAAACTACATTTGTTTCAAACTAACTGCGAATAAAACGAATAATCCATTTCAATTTTCTATCGCTCCTATCTTCAAACGTTGGATTTTACAAATCAGCCCGGTTATATTTCCCGAAAATATAACTAACGATTTTGTTACATGATTAGGCACATTGCTATTTTTCACTTATTCGCTGGTCAAGTTAAAGAGTAGTGGAGTAAGAGAAAGAAGGGCTTTGCCCTACAGTGGGACACAAAAAAGGCTATATAAAAAAGATAAAGAGACCAAATCATTGTAGACAGCAAAACAACTCAGCACTGAAGAATAGAGATTTGCGTATCTAACAAAGCACAAATAAACCTAAGTAGAAAACGAGTCATACCCAAATAGACACAAACACAGTTCCACAACTCTCAGCACATATTTATTCTTAATCCTCGAGTTATGAGAGATTGCGTCGCCGCCACCTGTTATTTCGCGGATTCCTATTATTTAGCACATGCATGGTTATTGCGGGTTTCGTAGTCACAGTACGGTGCGCCCAGGGAAAGCATGAGAACTCGAAATGGAAAATGAAGTTAATGCCCTTGCATGTGACATTAATTACGCAGCGTCTAAACTTAATGAAGAGTTTGGTGATAAAATAGTCTGATTATTTTAATATTCGGTTAAACGTTTTCGAAATGAAAAAAAAGTACTATTAATACGAGTACGATATTATTACGATTACGATATTAATAAAAGTACGAAAAATATTAATGGGGGTTTACGTTTAAACGGCGACGAAAATTACGCTCGACGATAGTCCAAAGAAAAGGCCACAATGATGTACAACTACTAGTATGAAAATAAGAAACCAGCAAATCAAGCGCTTAAGGAAAGTTATAGATAGGTATTTAAAAGCACATGTGACCAAGGACCTTAAAATAAATAGCCGGACGTAGCCTCGCTAACAAAGAACTGAAGCACCTCTAGTCCGTCGGTTTCTTTAACGCTGGTTGGTCTGGTCAATCTGTACGTGCTGCGGGTAGTAGGAAAAATCTTGTTGAAGTGTGCGTGCGGCTCGTATGTATAAAGCAACCGGCCCACTACAAATGCTTCAGTTATCTCTTGGCGAGGCTCCGTCCGGTTATTTATTTTAAGGCATGTGATGAAATTCCAAAAAAAATGAATATTTTCTAAACCAATATGCCCACTTTATTAACCAAAACCAAACCTCTTTTAAGTACACTATTTTAAAATGTTTTTTTTTGTTTTTTTTTTTTACTGTACGAGTAACATTATCATAACCACGAGTATTTTAATAAAAATACTGTTTTACAAACATCGCATCTGTTCTCAACTTGTTCTCTAAGATAACAGCCGGACTACCTGCTAGTGTTGATAAATCTTCATTTTACTATGTTACCTACCGACAAAAAATACTACCCTCAGCTGAGCATGAAAAAATGTAAACAAAACTTTTTTCTAAGGAGGAAGACATGTTGCGAGCGATAAGTTTTGGCCATTACGACATGTCCGCCAGTTGCGAGTTGGGGTTGTTGTTGTTGACAAAATTATAATATTTTCTGCCCTCCGGCCGGAAAGCGTCACTTTGCCGGCCACTGCGCTAAACGAAGCTAACGCTTTCTGGCTCCGTCGAACAAAAAAATTGTAGGTATAAAAACCTTGGCCAGTAAATAAGAAAGCCTCAGATCACATGTCACATTACATGTGATCTGAGACATTTCTTACTTTACTGGCCTCGGTATGTAATGTACTATTATGGAAATATCATATTTTAACCATGAAACTAACCTAAGCTTACTAATTGTTATACAGGGTGTCCCTAAAACCAACTTTTATACGATCAGGGCTGATAGACCAGCTCATAAGAACCTAGATTAAGCAAATTTGACCTCAGTAAAAATCTCTTAGTTTTCGAGATATTGACGTTTTTGTAAAACTCGTGCTAAGTGATACCCTGACTCGGTGTTTTGAGTGTCATTGCTAAAATATCAAGTATTTTACAAATCTGTATTTTGCTATGTGTGGCCAAATAACTATGCTATTGAACGTATTTTCTATTTTTGCTAATTTATTCATGCTGTGGACACAGTACAATAACAAAAAAAAATTATTCCATTTTTTTCAAATTTCACCTCTGACTTCGAACTAGCGTGGTGAAAAAAAAATGTACCAACATAACCAGGCACTCAACGTAAAAAAATTGCGCATTTATTGTAGTTTCTTAAATGGTATAAAATTTACTAAACACTGTAATAATTTTTGAAATAATGATATTTTGTTACAAAATTAACTGTCTGCCGCCTTCATCTCATACGATCCGGTCGAACTAAGTTTGCACCTGGCGTGCTTGACATCACGTACAAATTAGGTGCAAACTTCACGTAATCGTCAATATCTCGAAAACTAAGAAATTTTTATGAGGTCGATTTTACTCAGTCTCGTTTTTTATGAGCTGGTTTATCAGCCCTGTTCGCCATTTTGTAAAAGTCGCGAATTTTGATAGCCTGGATCAGTCTTTCGAATGTCATGACTTCAAATTTCAGTATTTTCTTAATCTGCTTTTTGTTAAACATTACTTAATAATTATGCTATCATACCTTTTCTGTTCGAAATTCAAATTCTGGTACGAAATTTAACCAATGGAATATTGTAATATAACCTCCTTTTGAATTAAAATGCTATTACCTTAAAAACTACGGTGTCTAGTGTGTAAAATCTTACTATTTTAAACTACATTATTTTTTTTTATTTTAGCATGGTAAATTTGTTTTAAGTATTACGCGATTCAAATCCGAGGTCATATTTTGAATCACGTAAAATCTAATTTATTTTGATAAGGTATGATAGCATAATTATTAAGTAATGTTTAAAACAAAAAGCAGATTAAGAAAATACTGAAATTTGAAGTCATGACTTTCGAAAGACTGATCCAGGCTATCAAAATTTGCGACTTTTACAAAATGGCGAACAGGGCTGATAAACCAGCTCATAAAAAACGAGACTGAGTAAAATTGACCTCATAAAAATTTCTTAGTTTTCGAGATATTGAAGATTACGTGAAGTTTGCACCTAATTTGTATGTGATGTCAAGCACGCCAGGTGCAAACTTAGTTCAACCGGATCGTATGAGATGAAGGCGGCAGACAGTTAATTTTGTAACAAAATATCATTATTTCAAAAATTATTATAGTGTTTAGTAAATTTTATACCATTTAAGAAACTACAATAAATGCGCAATTTTTTTACGTTGAGTGCCTGGTTATGTTGGTACATTTTTTTTTCACCACGCTAGTTCGAAGTCAGAGGTGAAATTTGAAAAAAATGGAATAATTTTTTTTTGTTATTGTACTGTGTCCACAGCATGAATAAATTAGCAAAAATAGAAAATACGTTCAATAGCATAGTTATTTGGCCACACATAGCAAAATACAGATTTGTAAAATACTTGATATTTTAGCAATGACACTCAAAACACCGAGTCAGGGTATCACTTAGCACGAGTTTTACAAAAACGTCAATATCTCGAAAACTAAGAGATTTTTACTGAGGTCAAATTTGCTTAATCTAGGTCCTTATGAGCTGGTCTATCAGCCCTGATCGTATAAAAGTTGGTTTTAGGGACACCCTGTATAATACATATACAGGGTGTCCCTAAAACCAACTTTTATACGATCAGGGCTGATAGACCAGCTCATAAGAACCTAGATTAAGCAAATTTGACCTCAGTAAAAATCTCTTAGTTTTCGAGATATTGACGTTTTTGTAAAACTCGTGCTAAGTGATACCCTGACTCGGTGTTTTGAGTGTCATTGCTAAAATATCAAGTATTTTACAAATCTGTTTTTTGCTATGTGTGGCGAAATAACTATGCTATTGAACATATTTTCTATTTTTGCTAATTTATTCATGCTGTGGACACAGTACAATAACAAAAAAAAATTATTCGATTTTTTTCAAATTTCACCTCTGACTTCGAACTAGCGTGGTGAAAAAAAAATGTACCAACATAACCAGGCACTCAACGTAAAAAAATTGCGCATTTATTGTAGTTTCTAAAATGGCATTAAATTTACTAAACACTGTAATAATTTTTGAAATAATGATATTTTGTTACAAAATTAACTGTCTGCCGCCTTCACCTCATACGATCCGGTTGAACTAAGTTTGCACCTGGCGTGCTTGACATCACATACAAATTAGGTGCAAACTTCACGTAATCGTCAATATCTCGAAAACTAAGAAATTTTTATGAGGTCAATTTTACTCAGTCTCGTTTTTTATGAGCTGGTTTATCAGCCCTGTTCGCCATTTTGTAAAAGTCGCGAATTTTGATAGCCTGGATCAGTCTTTCGAAAGTCATGACTTCAATTTTCAGTATTTTCTTAATCTGCTTTTTGTTTTAAACATTAATTAATAATTGTGTTTTAAACATTAATTAAAAATACTTGATATTTTAGCAATGACACTCAAAACACCGAGTCAGGGTATCACTTAGCACGAGTTTTACAAAAACGTCAATATCTCGAAAACTAAGAGATTTTTACTGAGGTCAAATTTGCTTAATCTAGGTTCTTATGAGCTGGTCTATCAGCCCTGATCGTATAAAAGTTGGTTTTAGGGACACCCTGTATACATATTTTTATAACTTTGTATCAAATCAAGTACCAGGATGAAATGTAATGCGCAAAGAATTTTCTTGTTATTTTTGAAATTGGGTAACGCAATGATTTTAAGCTTTGATAAAGAGAACGCTAACAGTAACCGCAGTCAGAAAATACCAATACATTTATGTCTCCAATGTATACACATTTGATCAAAAATACGACACGATTTCATAGCTATTCCAAAAATTGTAAGCATTCGTAGATGCACTTCGCAAAATTCCTCATACACCATTTTTATAATTAATTCCCATGTACAAGTTTCTCATAGGTATGCGACATTGTTATTATCATGCTTAATTGTATAATATCACATAAAAAAGTGAAATTTCCTATCAACGCCTCTATATTACGAAATAGTAATTTGCTATTCCAATAACAATAACATGTTTTATCTCTGCCCTAATGGGCAACTTATCAGTTAATGGTTTTACAAACGTAGGTATACTGTTGCACAAAAAAAATGTATTGAGTCGGGAAGGGACCGATTTTTTGCTTACTCTTGGGCATGAGTTAGGCAAAGCAACTTGACCGGTTTGGCAATTTTATAAAATAAAGATGATAAACAGTTAAACATTAGAGTAATGTTAAAAAGGGCCTTTGCGTCAGCCCAGGCCGTGAATTACCTTTTTCTGTTTGCTACGCGGAGAGGAAATTCCACTTCCTGGCCAAGGAAAGAGGTAATAGTGTATATTATACACCTAGGGCGGCAAAATAAAGAATTACCTACCCAAATTGCAACTATTATAAATATGCGATCTAATAAAGTAAGCCCGAAATCGCTCATAATAGCTGCGATCTAGAATTATTTATTTTACGTCACACCAGGACATAAAGTGGCAATTACCGCACGCTACGCGTACAGAAAATCCCACTTCCCAGGAAGGGAAGGGGGAGACGTAAAATTTTGTACTTACCACCGGAAATAATAAAGAAAGCCTCAAATCGTATATTTATCGCTCGTGCCTTCGGCTCGGGCGTCAAATATCTGCTCTTTCACCTCCCGAGGTAAGTAATGTAGCGAGCTTGGTAAGTACGAGTAATTTACCTACTATTTATAGTTTTTAATGTTCCGTACCAAAGGTAAAAAGGAACCCTTATGGTGCGACTCTGTCTGTCTGTCCGTCTGTCACAGCCAGATATCTCAGGAACTACTGCTACTATCAATTTGAAATTTGGAATAGTTTTAAAAATCGCTAACCCGACTATAGACATAATAAAAATCTAATAACATTTTTACTTTTTATTGACCCCATCATGGTCGAAATGGGAGGTTGAAAATTTAAAGTTGGGCTATTTTATCAAGTGGGGTATCAAATGAAAGGGCTTAATTTGTAGATTCCAAAACCAGTTTTATTTCTTAATCATATACTTTTTGATTTAGGATGAAGACCTTTCAAAAAAATACCAACAGAAAAATCTGTAATAATATAAGTTAATATAAGATAGTGTAAGTTATATATTTTTTACCGTGTAAATGTGTGTATGTATACAAATATTGATCCTACTGATATATTCGACTGACGGGATATAGTTTACCTTAATGTGCAGCCTTCTTCGCAATTCTCCCTCACAGTATGAGCGTTGCTTACTTTTATCACAGCATATTAGTATTCAGGCAATGTTCAATCGATCAAGGAAAGAGGTATGTATAATTTATGTATTTATATATTTATTAATTATACTCTACTTTACAAATATGTATGATAGAATAGGGTCCATACTTCTTTCTTTTGACTGTACATAAGTCAAAAAAACACGTTCGAACATGGCAACCGCTGGAGTCAAACCCGGGACCTTGCGATCCCTTGTCCCACCCAAAACACTAGGCTATCATCACTCCCACTGCACCACAGTGAATAGAAAAAAACCGGCCAAGTGCGAGTCGGACTCGCGCACCGAGGGTTCCGTACAAACTCATAAGTAGATACATGAATAGTTCAAGAAAATCTATATGGCGATTAGTTTAGTAGGAGAAAATAAGTATGTGTTAAGATTTCTCAAAAACAGTGCAAGTTAGGAAAACCGTTATATTTTTCCTGTAATATATATGATGACATTAATAATTGGTAATTATTACAGATTTTTCTGTTCAGTAACTTCGAAGATAATAGGGGGGGAACGGTATTTTTTTTAACGTTTTTCGCCATAAATCAAAAACTACTTATTTAAAAAAAAATACAAAAATACTGTTTTAATCTACAAATTAAGCCCTTTCATTTGATACCTCACTCAATATAATAGCCCTACTTTCAATTTGCAAAGTCTCATTACGGACCCCTTTAAAAAAAAAGTAAAAAAGTTACAAGATTTTTTTTACATCCTATAAGCTCGGGTTAGCGGTTCTTAACACTATTCCAAATTTCAAGTCGATAGCATCAGTAGATCCTGAGATATCTTGCTGTGACAGACGGACAGACAGACAGACAGACAGACAGACAGACAGACAGACAGACAGACAGACAGACAGACAGAGTCGCACCATAAGGGTTCCTTTTTTACCATTTTGGTACGGAACCCTAAAAAGAGATTCCTGACAGTCATCAATGTAACTAGACAGTGAGCCTTTATCGAAAGCTCTGACAGATTCAAGGTTTATTTTGGTTAAATCTGGCTTGAACCGGTTTAGGAACAAAGGAATCTGAGCCCTAATCGAATCTAGGTTGATTGGACGACAGTTAAGCTATCTAGATGTCGTTAGTTAAGGCCTGCAGCTGTCTTGGGTAGATCAAGGGTCGTTCAGTTAAATGTATTCTTTTGTAGTGGTGAGATTATGTGTTGCTATTTTATAAATTCATGATATTTTGTTGATCACCACGTTTCTATTTAACTAGATGCCGCCCCATGGCTTCGCTCGCGTTAATTTATGACTTTTCATATAAACATTCATCTCCCATTAAGACTTTTCACGAGTTCGTTTTAGAAAAACCATTTCTTAGTCCACCTCTACGTCCTTTAAAAGTCAGTCGGTCGGTTCGAGTCATTCGGCATCAAATTTCGTTAATATTTGTTTCATTGTACAGCTTGATACATTTAGCCTGCGAAAAATAACATGACAAGTCTACGAAAACAGATAACCACTAAATTGGCCATTGGTCATTGGTGTGCGTCACTGTCATCTATTCGTATAATTGGAAAATTAACTAGATTAATTTAAAATTATTGAGACTTGGCATGTTTTTTTGCGCCAGCTAAATGTATCAAGCTATAATAAAACATTTCAATTTGATGTCGTTAAAATAAATTATTAACCCTCTTTTACGTTTGTAAGAGGAACAGACTGGCTAGAATCACTTCAAGGGACTATTACTAGTATTCTTGAATATTTCAATTCCTAAAAAAGGAACTGAGATTATAAAGACTACACAGAGATTATAAAGACTGCACACTGAGTTGAATGGATAGCCAAATCACTGGAGCCAATTGTCATTCACATAATTCTAAATCCAGTCCAAGCTTTATACGAGTTTCTATATCACTTCGAATCCACCTACAGACAGTCCCAAATGTTTACTCAGCTGAGCCCTTTTCATACGGATTAGCAGTTTTTGTTGCCCTTTGATGCGTGGGAGTGCCGTGTCAAGTAAGGCTTAGCTCTAGCAATAATAAACGTTTCATTTTAATTTAAAACACTTTATTTTACCTAAATTATCGATCGACTCACCCTGCAGTTAGTTCACAGACCTTACGCGAAGTAAATGCCTAAATTGTAGAAAAACCCTATAAGTACTTACATTAATTATAACCAGCAACATACATGCATGTTAAATTACTTATTGCGATAAAAAGATAAACTGTAATTATACAGAAATATTAAAAACACATACATATCTGTATTTAAATTTGCAACGTTAAAAACAAGCCAAGTTACGGAACTCATACGCAAGAAGTAGGTAAATATCTATTCAGGTGTAAATAAATAAACCCTTACTAAATGTTTGTCAATCAAAGAAAAGGCGAGAACAAACTACCTGCACTTTTCAATTTCTATACTAAGTGCAAGTGTGATTGAGACCAAACGGAGCGAAAGCAACATTTACAAAGTTACTCTTTTCTTTTGCCATCTCTTTCCAACATACGCAAAATCCTTCCTCTTTTGTCTACATTTTGACCTACTGCACTTTGTATTAAAAAAAACTCAACACGTGTAATGATAACAAAAGATTTTTTGTCGTTCGCAAAACTTAGCAGGTCAGAAATTTGGACCATTCTTCTACCTTACGAGTACTTACGTTGACATACGTCTTAATGCGTTAATAATATGGTTCAAATTGCTTTACCATAGTTATGCAAAAAAACTTTACCTGTTAGGCAAAGGGTATTCTTTGTAAATACGACAATACTGTTAGTTACGGCATGTGCTGCACTGAATCGGTTGCAAAAGTATAAATGGTTGGAAATAGACTTTTGTAGTAAAAATATTGTATTTTTTACGTGTAGTCTGTAAACTTTAACTTATAAGTTTACCACAATAGTAAAGTCACTGGGAGTTAGCTAAGCATTCTCGGCTCTACACACAAATTACATCTTGTACTTGGGTATAATAATCGTTATCGTCCGTCCATCTGTCTGTACGGTTATATGTCATATTGAGTACCATTTTTATAGACGTATTGTGATATAAAATCCATATCTAGCAAAAATACAGTAAAATGCTATAATTACCATAAGCAACTAAATTTATAATAATAGTGTGACCATAATTACACCTGTTTCGACCGCTTTCCGAAAAGATATTAACCAAAAAACAGGATATGGCATCCTATTTAACTAATGACCTAACTACGCCTCATTAGGAACAAATGAAAACGGAGCATTAGGTAACAATACAGTATTTCCTGTCAGCTTACTTGATCTTTGTACTTTTATGAGGTAACGGAAGGTAACAATTAAGGTAAAATAAGCATAAGTACCTTTTTGCGTTTATTTTACAACTATGAGTATATTAACAGTATATTTATGCATAGGTATATTGACTGACTATTCTCTTACAAAATAATAAAGAATTCCATCTCTGCTGCAAACGGTGATACGAAAAAGAAGCTCCTGTAAAACAAATAAGTTTTAATAATTATAAAAAAATCGTCGCATAGATATAATGACACCGTAATGATGATTCTTAATAATGATATCGCATGGGCGGGTCAATTAGATTGATCTAATGATACATAGTGGCGGGTTTGATTCCCATGCAGGCAATTTTTACGCTTTTTAGGGATTCATTTATAACGGTTTACCGATTAATGTTCGTTCAGTCCGTTGTACAACGGAGTACGTTATTTAAATAAATAGAAGTAAAACGTGGGAGCGTGTCATTTCTTACTTGTCACTGAAATGCATTGTTAACTTTTCATTTTCTCTTTAGATATACCGACGAATCTCGTAAGTCTAAGTATAGGTAAATAATATCTACCTATTGTACTTACTTGACGCTAAATGTAATTTAGAACTAAACACAAAACAAAAACAAAAAAAAAAATTGATCTTATAATCCATTAAGTTTACTTGTTTCTCTACTAATTTGGATCAATTTAATTTTCACGATTTTCATTCAATATTATAACAAAACGGGACTTAATCTCGTAAAAACATGATGTATGTAATTTCCTAGGTACTGCAGACGGATGTCTGCATATTCTAACCGCACGAGTTTTTCGAACTTCCCGCACTTGGCCATATATCATTTTGCTATAGTTCTGTTCTTTATTTCAGTCGCTATGCTGAAAATTTTCAATTATCTTAGGCGTATAAGGAGAGAAAATTAATTAGGTATCCTTTCGAAACAGAAAATCTGGTAAGCGGACTGATTTAATTTATATAGCCTGCCATTTTATCGACAAACGTTTCGTTGAATTTTCATTTCACCGATAACTTTGTTTTCTGAATCCCTAGAATAATTTTCAAAAAGATCATAAGGTCATCATAACAATGGTCATTAGATTAGGCTTGTTTTATATCAATCCCGAAAATTGAAATTATATGTCGATGAAACGTTTGGCACTGGTTCAACCAAATCCACTGGTCCTATGTAAAATGTAAACTGAGACAGTAGACAAATATTCACCACCAGTAGGTATTGTAATGCTGACCGTCGATAAATGTAAATTACTGTTAGCATCGAGACCTAAGTTCAATGCATTCAACGGTGCAACAGCGGTCAATATGTTCGATAAAATCTGGACAAAAGCCTCTTATAGTAAAACGGACCATCATTTTATTTTAAAGGACTTTTCAACACTGAACTCCCGAACCAAACTTAACCTTTGCTAACTGTACTGTATGTAGTACAATAATAACTCAAGCAACTAAAACAGCTCTTATAAGTCATAGTTATGGCCATAACGAGATTAAAAAGCCATATAATAATATATAACCTTTCATTATTTCATACCGTTTTCAAGCAGTTATAATAGTACGAAGTATCTCACTGACGTATGGATGAGTGCATTATTTTTAACACTCGTTTTATTAATAAGTAAGCACTTTATTGTATCGTAAAATATAATAAATGGGTCGCTTTAGTTTTTTATCTTAGTTATTTGTTAATACATTAAAAGTTACATACTGTTACTCAGTTTGTTAAACGTTTTATTGTTTTATTACGTCTATGAAGCCACGAAGATGTGTAAATAGGTACTTAATATTTATTAAGTGTATCGCGTGCGGTTTTTTTTATCGCAATAAATGCCAATATGAGTTTTTCTTTTCTTATATGTCTAACAGCGTGGCGTCCACAGAACTCGATTCCTACCGGGTTGCCTATAAAATCAGTCATTTTGAGCACTTTATTCTACAGCTCTTAAGGAAAATGTACGCCAAATCTACACCGGCTTGCCCAAGGATATCTTTTACGCCACGCCACTGATGTCTAGAGTTCTGTCTTATATGTCGAGAGAATATTGTCAGGGTCGGTAGCAATGATAAAAGACTGAGGTTTTAAATTTGGATTTTATTCAAGCGTACTTTACAATGGCTACCACACGATTGAGAACATTCGCTCTTACCTAGAGCGAGACAGACTGAATTCGATTATATTTGAATACTTGATAGTGCCAAAGGCTGCCAGTCTGTCACTTAAGACGGTGAGGTTTGTATATCATGGTACCAACCTCACAATATGCTGTCAATAGACATGCTCGTAGATTCTGTTACTATGACATCTGTCTGTTTAAACGATTTACCTACATATACGGATAAAAATACCTAATAACAGATACAATCTTATACAACTAACTGTTTATTAAAGCAAAATAAACCCAAGTCTTTACAACACTGCAAAATCCAACATCAGATTTTATTCGCCAATTAAACATTTTATGGTCATTCGAAAAGTGCGTTTTATGTTTTTAAACATTCGAATAAGACCCTAATACCTGCAAAGCTGTCTTAAAACTGCCCTAAAACATTTTATAGGAAACACAGTTATCACCCAAGATAATTAAACCATTGTCTTTGAGCCGAGGAAAATTATGGTCACCATAAATTGTAAGTCAGGGTGTCGTTTAAGACACCATATTTAAAATAGTATCGTAAAAACACCCTGTGCAAACCACCATTTTAACATGACCTCTTCTAACTTCAGTGTTGCACCAATTTTATTGACGTATTGAGATGTTCTTAGGTGCGGTAAGGGCCAATGTTAATTGGTTTTTGATGCTTGAAAAAATATACAATGCCATCGATCTAGCTGCATCTTGAAGATGCGGTGTTAAATTTTTTATTGGTAGTTAAACAGAGTTTATTGTGACTTAGAGATTAGGATAATAGGTAGACTCATTACGGTGTCAGATCAATGACTTTGGTTGGATTTAGGGACTTTTCGGGACTTGTGTTTTATGTATAAGCTTTGTGGAGAAAGAGAAATGACACGTTTGCGCTTTAAAAAATAAGTAACGATAAGTAGGTACTAAAAACATAAGCAGCAGTTTTAGTGTTAGTTATATCTTCTTGATTGGTGCTTGCAGCTATGATAACTGGTGTCCTATTTAGTACTTACTATGTATATTATTTTCGCATTGTAGTATTTCCGAAATATCTGCTTATATGTTGAAGGAAAAATACTGAAATTAGTTTATTCACTTCCAGTGGCGTGGCGTCTATAGAACCCGATTCCCACCAGTTTGCCTATTTTTTAAAGCATATGGCCGGAGTATCTACTACTCCTAAAGAAGTAATCCAAATAAAAAAATCTGCTCCGGCTTTACTAAGAATATATTTGACGCCACGCGACTGGTAACTTCTCACATATGCGACTTTATTAACTAATAGAGATCTAAAACGTTTGTTACGGGAACATTTTTAGAGTTCCGTACCAAAATGGTAAAAAAGGAACCCTTATGGTGCGACTCTGTCTGTCTGTCTGTCCGTCTGTCACAGCCAGATATCTCAGGAACTACTGCTGCTATCGATATGATATTTGGAATAGTTTTAAAAGTCGCTATTTGACATAAAAAAATTCCTGTATCTTTTTTACTCTTTTTTTTAAAGGGAGCCGTAATGGGAGTTTGAAAATTTAATGTTGTGCTATTGTATCAAATGGGGTATCAAATGAAAGGGCTTGATTTGTAGATTCCAAAGCCTTTTTTATTTTTTTTATTAATCATGTACTTTTTGATTTATGACCGAAAACGTTCAATACAATACCATTCCCTCCTATTATCTTCGAAGTTATTGAACAGAAAAATCTGTAATAATTACCAATTATTAATATCAACCTGAATATTACAGGAAAAAAATATAACGGTCTTCCTAATTTTAATATTTTTTTAGAAATGTTCAAAAACTTAAAATCCTTCTAGCGGAGAGTAGCAGAACTAGGCGATGGCCTGTTTCAGATTACAGAAAACATATCTATTAAATAGAATCATTATACATCAGGTTCTAAATATTACAGGAAAATATAACGGTTTTCCTAACTTGCACTGTTTTTTAGAAATTTGCAAAAATCATAACATATACTTATTTGCTTCTACTAAACAAATCGACATACAGTTTTTCTTGAACTATTCGCATATCTACTTATGAGTTTGTACGGAACCCTCGGTGCGCGAGTCCGACTCGGACTTGACCGGTTTTATTATTTCAGCAACTTGTGCTTTTACTGATGTTCTTTAAGTGGCATTACAAAATCTATGTACGACTATTACAATTACACTTAAAAAGTTTTAAATTCTTTACAGTCGTAACAAAAATGTTAAGTTTGATGTTCAAGAGAGTTTATTTCACTAATTAATTTTAGTCATTGACTCTGCGTAAATACTAACTTATTAATTAATTATTCCTAGGCCCAAATATATTAGAAAACTAAAACTAAATACAAAGCATAACTCAACATAACCCTATTTCAGTCTAGTTCACAATAGCAACCGCCAGGGGAGCGCTCAATACATTTTATGAGGTAATAACAACAGTTTAGTTGCTATTCCGCCCAATCCTTCTGTGATTGATTTTAGAGTCCTACCAATTTATAGCTATTGTTAATTGTTGATCTCTAGGGCTTAAGTAACTTTGAGACTGGGTTCTTTACGAGGCGACTGTGTGTTTTGAAGTACCTAATTTGAATATTTTGGACGGATTATAGTCGCTTTGAAGTGGGTAAATGAATAGTTATATTATAACAGAAATTTCGCTGTTAGCTCATGGATCGTGATGATAATTTTAACAATCCAGCGGCTTAACCTCCGTATACCAACAGTTGTTTTCAAGGGTCAATTTATATTAGGGAGCTGGTTCCACTAGTTTTTTCCGTAATAACCTAACCTAATAGAAGAACAAAGACAGTAAAATAGCTTAGCTAACCTTGGCAGTGCAATTATGAAGATAACGAATCACGCAGCGAAGGGCCGGTAATGATAAGCTCCTGACAGGGAGTGGCCGGTGTCATAAAATTTAATTTTAGCGGAGACTTTAGTTCGGCTTCGGGATACCAGTGGCGATATTCTGTAATTTTAAATCACAATTTTATTTTGACCTGTGACCTCGCTGTTACTGTCCATGATTAAAAATCAGGTATCCTTGTTTATCGGATTTTTAATGAAGTTGCCGAGAATATTTTGTCGTCAAGATTTAAGGAGGTATTTCTCAAACATGGCAACATCGCAATTTTTGACATTTTGTGTGAAATTGTAATGAAACTATACAACAAATAAGAGAATAGTTTGACTGCGCTTTAGATGACTTCATGTTAACAGAAGATTTGTATACCATCTCTCATGTCTCATTCATTACTCAACTGCTCAAAGGTTAACTGGAAGAGTTTACGGGATGTCACTGGGCACCCTGCCGCCCGGGAGACACATGGGTGCGTTGTTTTATATTTAGGGTATATGTACTTTAATAGTACATTGTGTATCAAGTATAACACGAGTTTGTAATTCCTTTACCGCCCGTGGCACACACAATGTTTTTCATCACACTTGTGAGGAAATCTGATTAAAATAACCTTACTTAACTTAAATAAAACTGTAAAACTGACAGCGACATTAGTGACAAATATCCATAGACAATGCGAATGTCAAGTCACGTTCGGAAACCATAGCGGTAAAGACTTAAAAAGGTTGATTTTATATTTGCAAAATACTGAAATACACTATTTAAACATTTAATTAATGTTACAGAAATATGTGTTTATATGTATTTGCAATAACAGTTCTCTTTAAATAAATATTTCAGTAATAAAAGTTAAAATAACCACATTTTTATTTAAAAAAACCCGACCGCGGTGCACTCACTTTGAAACTGCATGAAATCCGCCATTTTGTTTATTTTCACGAACTTCATACTCAGTGACACTCGCACCATCAAGACGAATCTAATGATGTATCATTTATCAAAATCGGATGTGCCGTTGAGTAGTTACGAGCGGACATAAGAACGGACATACGTACATACTTACATACATACAGGTCAAACACATAACCCTCCTTTGGGCTTCGCCGCGGTCGGGTAAAAATAAGTTGGCGTTTCCGTTGAACATGACAAATAAGAGTAAAACAGAACCAGCGTTTCAAATTTAAAAAGAAAACCATTACGCCCTAGCGCGTAATAGGTCATTTACGGCCCGCAAAACCTACGTGTAACAACACCATTTTCGAGCAAGTGTGATGAAAAAGTACTTTTTCTTGGGTACCAAATATACCATTATTTTGTAACATTGTACTGTAATGTACGGTCCAGGGCAATGATAGATATCATCACAAAGTTCCAAAATATGTATACATAAACCTTACTGCCATAATAATATGACATACAGTATCCATATTTTTGCAACTTTGTGGTGTATACATATTGGTGCCCTTGACTGTACTTTGTACATACATACATCTTTGATCCATGAAGATAAAAAATACCTACGTATGTATTCTATACTTGGACTATAAAGTCATTAGTTACAGATGATTTACAAATCCGTAACCGTTAAAACATCGACCTAGCCGCTCTTCACGGCCAAATTAACTGCAGGTTTGAACTTGACCTAACTAGACCAATTAAAAAAATTACACGGAAATATTGCACATGCTGCACTTGAGTTAAAGTGAAGTTGACTAAGCCTTAAGACATTGTTTTAAAGTGTAAAATCGTTTGAAGGTTTAAAAATGGATGTGTTGAGTGTGTTGTATTAATTACGATTGTGCGCACGCGACTTCTGGAAGGCTAAAAGTGTATAAGTATGAATGTGTGTTCATATTATAACGTTAACAAGTGTTTTTTTTTTTTAGTACCACCAATTGGAGCAATAATATTTGAACTGAAGTAAACTATTTAGAAGATCGAAATATTAAAATTCTGGTATGTACTGCACAATTGTCGCAGACAGTAAAGAAAAACAAGATCATTTATAATTGAAGAACAGAAGAAGAAGGTATTTCAAGCGTGGTTCAAGCAGATATTTTGTGAGAGAGAAATTACAATGTTTTCGTAGATTACCTTTTAGTATTACTTATACTTGACTATACATGTACAAATAGGTACTGACATTAAAGTAAACCCTGCAATGTTAACGTTTCAGAAAACATAAATAACCAAAAGTAATATATGTTACCTTATATACGCGTCCGTACTCAGACGTTACTGATACATATTTATATTAAAGCTTTTTTATTAGTTAAGTATCTTTACTTATGTCCTTTTGCAAAGTGTCCCAAGACATTAATTCGCCAGTGCTACACCGAGCATGTAGTACAGTTACTCCAGAATTTTCCCACGATCATTGTTTTCAGTGAAAATTACATAAAAAAACTAGACATTCTACCTTCCAACCGCATAAAATCACCTCCAGAAGACCTCAATCGAATTTCAATCATAAGCCAGTAAACATAAAGTTCATTTAATTATGCATGCGTATGAGCTGGATAAAACACATGACACGCGCTAAATCCCCTCGGCTATTGTCTTTTTTCAAGATGATTCACTATCACTTCAGAAGCAAAGTGTATACAGTCAGAAATCAGCAGCATTTTAAACGCAATTTTAACATGATTCCTCATGGTATATATTAGGTTGTCGTTAAATTTGTGATGATACCATATATTGATGCAATGATATGAAATGCATTCCATAGAGCGATAGACCGTTACGTTTGAATTGCTGTGAGTAATGCAGGTAGCACGTTAATTGAAGTGCATGTCCGTTTGCACCCAGTAATTTGTAAAGATCGCTCGATGCTCGCATGGTGCTGATCATCGAGAATATTTTAAGAGTATCTGATGCTATTCATATATATTTTCACATTGTAAAATTGAAAATAATGTCTGCCATTCATATTTTGAACACACGAGATCTGTCGTGAATAGATATTGCGTAAGTAACATTATTGTGGTCGAGTAAGGCGTTATACGTAAAACGGAACATTTTTACGTTGAATATGTTATTAAAAGTACATGAAACAACAAACGGATGAAAAAAATCACACCATTCCATTCCATTTAGCCAACCCCCTCAAATATCCTATGCGATTTTAATTCCCAACGCCGAATATTGCAAACAATATTTTTCAAAGTGTCACATTAACAAGCAAAATTACACAAGCCATACAATTACTTATTTTATTACAGCAGGAAATTTTGCGTATTTTTATAAGGATTTTTGAATAGAAAAACTCCACGCTCTACCCTCTTGAGTAGGAAGATTTTTGTAAGCCAAGTGCACGATTAAATTTTATTGAATGTGCACTTAGGCGGTTTTGGCGTTTGGGTGAATATTTTGAGTTTTTTCTATGTTTAGTGAATAATTTGTGCTACTGTGATTTATGTTTTTTTTTATCGTTTGACCTCTTTTTTCTAAAGTAAAGTAGGCAAATTCTCATTTTTAAACCGTATTTAAAACCACATTTTTACTAAAAAAAACCCGACCGCGGTGCACTTTGTTTATTTTAACGAATTTCATACACAGTGACACTCGCACCATCAAGACGAATCTAATGATGTATCATTTATCAAAATCGGATGTGCCGTTGAGTAGTTACGAGCGGACACAGGAACGGACATACATACATACAGGTCAAACACATAACCCTCCTTTGGGCTTCGCCGCAGTCGGGTAAAAATAGTTAGTGGTGTACTTTTAAAGTAACCCCTTGATTTTGAATTTTTTGGATTGAGATTGAGGTCGTTTTTTTGAAAATTTTAATTTTGTACTAATCACCTTAATTACCATAATTTTCCAAAGACATTACACGAAAGATCTCTCGTACCCACCCTACAGTTCAGTGAAATTATTCTTTGACTTAATTTACTAAAGGTAAGACTTGCATGGCTACTTTATAGCCTGTAAATATACCATTTATAATCTCTAATAATTAAAAGTGATGATTATTGGGTGTTTATAATCCTTTGAATATTTTTAAACATATTATCTACCGTCATGTGCACATATTATCCTGAATCTGACATAAAGAAATACCCATCGCACGACAATATATAGCAACAATTATAAAGATTCCCCCTCACAGGTTACCCCAGACTCGGGGGTTAGACCAAATGACCGAGCATAATCACCTAACTATTGTCCTCGGCGAAGCCTCATTTATTTTTATATCTCTATGGTATTTTTAACAAAAATGGACATCGTTGGTGATGGCCGGAATTGATGGCTGAGACGGATGTTCAGATTTTTAATGGCGCGGGGGATGTAAAAAACGAGGCTTTTGCAGGCTTATTTTTTTGTGCCAATATTGATGATACACATGATGGTAGCAAGTATGTAGACGAAGATTAACTTTAGATAGGCTTCAAAATGATAGGGAGTGAATAGGTTCTTAAAGGGTCGGCAACGCGCACATAATGCCCCTGGTGTTGCAAGCGTCTATAGGCTGCGGTGACTGCTTACCATTAGGCAGGCCGTACGCTTGTTTGCCACCCTATTGTCATGATACGAGTAATTTAATTAGCCACTAAAGTATGAAAATGTTATTCACCCGTACATAACAGTCAAGGGCACCAATATGTATATGTCGCAGTACGATAGATAAAGCCGTTATATAGTTATAACCCTAGGGATATAATTATATGTCGTAACATAGTTATACGAATGCGATTAATTACTATCTTACTAGGAATATAACTATAATACGTCTTTAGTTTAGTGATATAGTTATATTACTGGATTAAGTTTAGTGAAATAATTGTAGCTAGGAGTCCGGCGGTGCGGCGGAGGTATAGTTATATCCCTAGGGATGTAGTTATATGCCGTATAATACGTATTATAAACATATTCCTAGTAATATAGTTATATTACTGGATTATGTTCTGTATTATAATTGTAGCAGTGTAGTGCGGGGGTTGATATTATATATTCATGCTGCTATTTTTAAGGGTTTATGAGTCATTGCGATCGATTCATGAAAGCTGGCGCGAGATTTGACAGAAATTCTATGAAAAAAGCTGTCACTCAGTAGAAATCTCGCGCCAGCTTTCGTGAATCGACCTGTACTTTTACGTAATATTGCTAAAAAGTATTACAACTAATTGCAACCAACAAAGTTGATTGTGTAATAAAAATAAAAACGTATATACTTACATACGGCATATAACTATATCCCTAGGGATATAACTATACCTCCGCCGCACCGCCGCACTCCTACCTAGGTACAATTATTTCACTAAACTTAATCCAGTAATATAACTATATCACTAAACCAAAGACGTATTATAGTTATATACCTAGTAAGATAGTAATGAATCGCTTTCGTATAACTATGTTACGACATATAATTATATCCCTAGGGTTATAACTATATAGCGGCTTTATCTATCGTACTGCGACATATACACCACAAAGTTTCGAAAATATGTATACAGGTCCTATTATTATGGCAGTAAGGTTTATGTATACATATTTTGGAACTTTGTGTGGATATTTTTATCTTTGCTCTTGATTGTATTTGCCGACCATAAATATCACATGCTGATACCGGACTACGTACGATAGGATCTCTGTATTTTTCTAATGTGCAATAAAGATTTCTGTTTCTAGAAATTTTGCTTACTTGCCAAAATATAACATTTATTTTAGCATTCTGGATATTATTGTAAAGTGGTTAGGTACCTACATGTGGGGTAATGATCACTCACTGGTTATGAGAATAGTTTGAGAAAGTTTTAGGTACTCAAAATGTTTTGTGGTTTATCGGTAAATATTTAACTAGGTACCAATATTAGGCAACAGCGACTTAAAATGATTTTGATTCCTGTAATAATTTAATGCTATTCCCTTACAGGGTGTCACATGTATACCTACTACTTATTCATAAATCCATCGATATATGTTTGTAATGTGATATGCAATAAACGAATTAAATTAAATGTATGTTAAAAGTCATTACAAATAGTGAGTTAATATATAGCAAAATTCTGCAAAACAATATGTTTAAAATTAAAACACAACCGTCACGTGATGTCTTCCCTAAAGTACACTCAGTCGCATTAAAACGTTCCCAATTACAACGAGCTGTTTGCCCGGTCTGCCGGAGACTTGGATGGCTACTTGAGTTTCGCATCACCAATTAGTTTTAGCAAACGAAAACAGACGTCTTGTTTCAAAAGAAGAGAGACCAATGGAGTCGGCTCTTGTATGCAACCTAATATTTTACGTTATTTTACGCTGAGTCTTATAGGTAATTAAATATCTATTCATTTAAAGAAAAATCTTAACAGCGCAAAATTTTAAGTATAACTGACTGACGACTCGTGGACAAAGTTGCGGGGTTATCTTCTAGTTTAATATACATCTGAAATTTAGTTCAAATGTAAATCTGTGTTTAAGTGGTACGTACTACTTAAGTACGTTCTTACATCGTGTATTTTCCTTAAGATCCTAGAGTAGCAAACTCAGAAATAAAGAGCGGGTGAATATCAAACACTACATGTTTAAAATAATATTGTTGATTTTTTACATGAAGCGGAAACGTAGTATAAGTTTCTTCGACACAAAATCAACTCCACGGTTTTTCAAGCACAATGTCCTTTAATTAGCACACTATGAGATCCAGTGTTCTCATTTCAGCCAAACAATAACATTTTCAACTCTACCTACAAGCGACAAAGTTTAAATTCCCTAACCTCTATGTCCAGCAAAGGACATCTCACACACAGTTTACACTTTAACTAATGCTAATGTAATGTGATCCGTCTTTATCTTTATTACGAATAAGGTTGAATTTGTCGTAGCTGCGATATAGATTATGAAGTGTATGTCTGTGGCATAGTGTTTGCATATGCAAAAGGGTGCTTTGCGTGTTTTTCCTATTGATTAAGCGGTGGAGCGCCAGAACAGTCAAGAACAAAAGTTCAATATTTTATTAAAACTGATACCAGTTTTGTGACACGTAAATTAAATATTTTTTCATCACACTTGCTCGTAAAGGGTGTTATAACACGCGCGCTTATAGACCAACTCGAGCCAATTTACCCCCCGTGGGTTACAATAGTAGATTGTGTCACAAGGGAGCAAAATGATATATTTACGGCGAGGGCGTACATTGAATCCTGAACGAAGCGACGGATTCTACAATTGAATCCCGAGCGTAGCGAGGGATTCTAAAGTAGAATCCGGAGCGTAGTGAGGGATTCAAGTGTTAACGCCCGTGGTGAAAATAATTTTGCTACCTTGTGACACATACTGCTTTTCACACCGACTATGAGGAAAATTTAAATACAAACGCTACCTACCAAAATAACGAAAACGAAATATATAGTTAGTCAAAGAGCATCACACATTTTTAATAAAATGAAATGTGAAATTGTTAAATTTACAGTTCCTTATTATTTTATAAAACGTTTATTACTTTTTACGGACGGGACGAATTTACCACTTCCATATTATATTTATGGCCCTCGCCTGCGGCTCGGACCCCAAACACCTGTGGTCTGGGCCTTTCCTTATTATCGACTTTATGTAGAGTCGATATGTAGAGTCAATGTAGAGTCGATATGGAGAGTCGATATGGAGAGTCGATATGGAGAGTCGATATGTAGAGTCGATATGTAGAGTTGATATGTAGAGTCGATATGTAGAGCAATAATGTAGAGTCGATAATGTAGAGTCGATATGGAGAGTCGAAATGTCGAGTCGATATGTAGAGTGGATATGTAGAGTCGATATGTAGAATCGATATGTAGAGTCGATATGTAGAGTCAATAATGTAGAGTCGAGAATGTAGAGTCGATATGGAGAGTCGATATGTAGAGTCGATATGTAGAGTTGATATTTAGAGTCGATATGTAGAGTCAATAATGTAGAGTCGATAATGTAGAGTCGATATGGAGAGTCGATATGTAGAGTCGATATGTAGAGTTGATATGTAGAGTCGATATGTAGAATCGATATGTAGAGTCAATAATGTAGAGTCGATATGTAGAGTTGATATGTAGAGTCAATATGTAGAGTCTATAATGTATGGTATGGCAATGGCATATTCTAAGCAGGTTCAAACTAAAAATACCCTGTAGGTAGTCCTTGAACAGAAAAGTATCACTTTGATCCCTCTTATGAGGGATCAAAATACTTTTTTCTGAATAGGAGGTGTGAAAATATCTATAACTCCCACGGGAGGAAAAACTGTATGAAAATCTATAACTCCCTCGGGAGTTATAAGTTTAGTTTTAAAAGTCGTACGTCATTTCAGACTAAGGAGGTTTCGAATCAGCCAAGGCTATTTCACATCTTCAAAACTTGGCTACAAAACCAATTTTAGTGTAAAATAAAACTTATATGGTATATTTTACTATTATTTCCGTAGTGTTGGCGATTATTTTAATGCAATTAAATTAATTTAGTTTAAAATTTTATTTTGAAAATCGGTACAATCTGGCGACATTGCCTGTCAAGTTTAAAAACTAAACGCAGTTCTTAGCATTATCTGTAGAAGACTATATTGAAAAAGTTGACAGTTGAAGTTGTCTCTTAGCGGGTGCGTTTAGTTTTTTTAATTTTTATGTTTTATTTTTTTTTCCTCGCAAATGTGATGAAAAACATTGTGTGTATCACGGGCAGTAAGAAGATTACAAACTCGAGTCATTAAAAGCCCTCCGCCTACGGCGTCGGGCTTCTAATAGACTCTCGTTAGTAATCCCCTTCTTACTACCCTCGGTGCACAATGTACTATTGTACACATACATATGTGTACTTGTGTAATTAAATGTTTTAGATTGCTGCTTAATTATACGTATTTTAATTACTAGCAACATCTGAGTTTATATTGTAAAATAATATACATTATATTTGTTTATTTCACATTAAGTTGCGGAAAGTTTCCAATTCTTTTTTAAACACCGTTTTTTTTTTATTTCCGTAAAATTCGACACGTTGCTTCGTACGTCAACAGAAGCTACCTGGTATATCGCTTTGTGTTAAATTCGGTTTTTTTTTTACTTTTCATATAAAATAAATTAATACTGAGTTGATAACCATTTTAAAAAACACTTTTGAGTTAGTCAAAAGTTAATGTCAACTATTACAATGTTGGAATTATGACAGCTCATTTATACTGGTTGGTGATTAAATTAAGATTAGTAATAGTAATAGTAATAGTAATAGCCTTTTATTTCATGCAACAATACATTATATCAATACACTTAGTTACATTCCATTAATTAAATTAACTGATAGGTATGATAAAATTAAGATTATGAATATTTTAAAAACAGCTTGAGTTACATTATTTTCTTGCAGAAATTAATTTAATTAGATCTGAAGAATGTGCCAAAGTTAACGGAAATCAATAAAAACACGGTGTATACATAACTTTAAAAAAAATTATAAGACTTTTTAGATGTTTTTAAGTTATATAAAAAAAATGGAAACTTCCTGCAACTTGCACATCTGTAATCAAAATTACTCAGTTGTGATGTTGTGACTATTGCGCAGTATTAAAAAAAATACAAATACATATTAGTAACATAATTATGTTATTATAATTTCGTTTTTGCCCTATTAGAAGATACATACGAGTAAATGACTGTTTAACTTAATGTTTCTTGCCGTTAGATTGTTATGCATTAGTAAAATAAATACTTGTTTACCACGTTCAAAGACAATTTTTTATTTCCATTACATATTCCTAAAACTTATAGGTAAGTAGGTACGTACTGAGATACTTTTGAAGCTAACTGTACCAAACTTTGACACGTCACTATTTAGTTAAACCTTTGTTTATTCGAATCTCCACTATCGGACCACGGCGTCAAACCATCAATTAACCACGTTGCCATATTCGGTTCATCTGTTTTGGTCCTCACTGGAGCCAACTCACATCAAACGCAGATATGTCATCATAAACTACAAAATGATATGAACCTTGATAGTTATGATATAAGGTTCATATTTGCATAGGTTTTGCTCGTTATAGTCCGCTTGATATTAATTAGTTCACTTCAGATGCTTATTTGGCGACGTTTGTCTAAGACAAAGTGTTGTTTTAGGTAAAGTTGTTATTGAGGAGCCAATGTGCAAAGTGGTCGAGTTTCCTTTATAGTCACTATTTACTTAACTATCAATTAAGTATCTACATGCTTTGAGTTGATATTGAAGAAAATGTTCTTGATTCATAAGAACTTTATTAAATTTGGCGTGTTGGTATATTTTTTATTATTACAAAATAATAGTAATTTTAAAGTTGTTACAAAAACAGGCGTGCTCAATAGTTTTGGCCAAGGCTATATACTTATTTTTACATTATGTGTTTCTTAAGTAAAAGTTAAGAAAGTGGCATATAACAAAGAAGGTTTTTGGCGTATGCCGAATTCGTTTTGTCACAAATTCTTTTTCCAAGTCATCCATTTTCTAAACTATATATAAGTTAACTGCAATTAGTCCCAAATCAGACAGTTTTTTTATAACCACTTACTACTTAAGTTCTTATATGCTTACTTAATATGTTCCACAAAAGTTTGAAACCTTTGAAAGTAATAATTACGCAGATAATAAATAAGGTAGGTTATAACTACGCAGGTAATTTAAAGTAAGTAAACTTTGCACTATAAACTCAGGATATCAATTAGGTCCTTCAATTTCGTTCAATTTTTAATTCAAAGTTCAATAATCGACACCTTATCAATTTTCTTCAAGTGATATACGGAAAAGTTTGAAATTAAAATTGATGAGACGTAATACACCCTTAGGATACACAAAGGTGTCGAAAGTATAACTTAAACTTTACTTATTATGAGTGATCGACTTTAAAGGAACTTTTTAATGTCTTGTTAATGATAGAGTATGAAAAAAAAATTGTTTTCACTTTTACCTAACTAGGCCACATATACATTTTTACCTGTTCCTTCTAATCAGCGTTTAATACTAATGTATTTTTAGGGTCCTGGGTATCTATTGTCAATTTTTCTGTCTGTTTTGGTACATAATTTTACAGACAGCTATTATATCACTTCAGCCGAGTAAAATCCGAACTCAGTTTCAGTAAATTGCACAAAGGTTGCATATCAGCCTACTGCATCACTATAATAGCTTTATAAGCAAACTATACAGCTAACAAATCCGGCGTGATACAGGTGGCTCTGTTTTCACAAGTCGCTGTTTGCGCTTCAATTAAAACTAGGAACAATAAACATTACTCGATATTCATTTACATTGCAGCGGCAGTTGGGGTTTGATGTTAACGACCCTATGGGTCAAGTCAAAAGATACTGCTGCATTTTTATTTGATCACTAATTCATTTGAAATATTATTTCTGTAACATCCATATAAAGCGCAAGCAGCTTTCTCGCGTAAAGGTTCGCCACAGCGATCCAGCGCGACAACGCTGTCTGAGTCATTGTTTCGTGTTTAATAAAAAAAGTATAATTTATGTATAGTCGGACTACGCTAAGTTCACAAAGGTCGAAAAAAGGTTTTATTAAAAATAATATATATGTGGCAACATTCAGAAACTACAGCAAGAGGAATTTTTAATCTTGGTACCTGGCAATTATTCTTCCCTTTATAAAAAATGTGTCTAGTCTACATACCTACTTAAATAAATATCGGGGTCAGTCTTGCACACATCGGTCTAGTTCCAACCTAACTAAGTGATTTATTCCAGGTTCTTGGATAAATTCTATGTATTTAAGTATTATATTTTATGCCACACCTGGCCATAAAGTGGCTATTTCCGCAAGCTACGCTTACGGAAAAAGCCGCTTTCTGGCCAAGTGTTGACATAAAATGATGTGCACAACACGGGAGGTAATAAAGAAAGCCCTCGATCGCATATTTACGTCTCTCGCTTTGTTTTGCCACCCTAGTTGTGTAATGTACTATAAATATGTACATGTATACAAGCATTGCTTAGTTTGGTTGGGACTAGATCGATTTATGCAGGACTTTCCTGAATATTTATTTCTGTACAGTAGACACATTATATACTTACTTATTAAACGGAAAGATATTGGTCTAGTATAAAGACTAATAAATTCTTTTTCTTGTGATGTTGCCATGTTTTTTTTTAATAACTTTGACCTCTGCAAACTTAGCGACGTCGCACTCTAATATCTCTAACATTATATAAAAATTGCTCTGTACCTAGCAACAAACGTTTGTAAGAATAAGAATCACTTTCTCTTAAGACTTGTACCAACACACAAGGATTACAAACAGAATTTATTTGATACGATTGAAAATATTGGTCAGAGTCCCGTTTTATGTGTTTTTCAAGATTATTATAATGCCCTTAGGACCGCTCACGGGCCTTGCATCGAGCTTGATATATTTTATTATTCCAGCATTATAACTTATCTTGGTTTTACAGGTCAAAATAATTGACTTTATGATGCATATAACCTATTAAACGTAAATTATTAGTGAAATAAACCGTTGTTGAAACACTGATACTTCTTCGTCTAAATATGAGATCCTGAGGGTGATTTACTCAATGTAGGTATCACACGGACTAAAAATTCAATCATAAAACTGAAAATGTTCACTATCCGCTGACCTTTTGATTTGAAAATATCTAGTAGATTTCTATTTCGTCACTTAGTTCGCAAATATCGTAGTCATTTAAGTAAGGGTGCTATATCCGATCAGATATGCCACATCCTGGTGTCTGACTCCACAGGCCAAACTCTAATAAGCCTGTTGTGTTTTGCGACTTTTGCGGAGTCACCTTGTCTGTATTGAGGACTTTAACTTATTTAATGTACGGTACAAGAAGTACGGTATTTTTCTCTCGCACTATGCTAAGTGGAAAGGAATAAGTAATATTTGTCGCGTGATCGTGACAAAGACTCGCATATAAATTTGGGTACTGCGGGGCTAGCACAACCAGCCGCGACTTCTTTTGTTGCGCTACAGAGCATTACCGGTCACTTCGCTTTTTCGCTATATTGAATGGAAAGGGATTATATAGATAGGTAGTATTTGATGCACGACAAACAGTAGCGTTTTACAATTATCTTAGAAATGCTGGTGTTATAGGTTTCGATCGGATGTTCCATCGCATGACAGGCAATAATCATCTCCGGGGACGTTAGTCATGTCTTTGATGTAACATCAATACCTAGGTACTTGAAAAGCGAACAGAGTTCAGAGACACTGCAAATGTAACGGTGTCAGTGACATTGCCAATTATGTAGCTTCACGAGTAGTGATATTCTATATGGCAAAAAAACGCTCTTTCTTGGAAACACAGAAACAAACAACTTTTTATAACCCAAGCTAAACTACAAGGAACTAGAAGTAGGCTTCCAATAGCAAACTAATGGTGAGTTGTGGAGTGTTCCATTCATCATAACGGTAGTAGGCCTAGGGCGACTGCCTAGCTTATCACAGGGTTAGCAGGTGATTATAGTTGTTAAACCATGTATGTAGGGTAAGTTTCGCTGATAATTATTGTTTATGCAATCGGCAATAATACATTAAATTTGTTAACTGTTTTGAATACGACGCACATGAAAAAGTTACTTGCGATAAGAAGTCATTGTTTTTACCCGACTGCGGCGAAGCCCAAAGGAGGGTTATGTGTTTAACCTGTATGTATTGTATATGGTATGTCCGTTCACCGAGTTTGATAAATGACATCATTAGATTCGTATTGATGGCGCGACTGTCACTGGGAATGAAATTCGTGAAAATAAACAAAATGACGGATTTTATGCACTTTTAAAGTGCACCGCGGTCGGGTTTTTTTTGTAAAAATATTGTACAAGCTTTTATGGTTCGGGTGGCATCTTGCGACTCAATTTTGATGCAGATATCTTCAACCGATTGAGCTGAAATTTCGCAAGAGTATGTAAACCAGATGACAATGCAATATTTGATCTGATGATGGAGCTGGATGGTAGCTATAGGATCATCTAAATGACATAAAATACATTCATCGTGTTTGGTTCATTTGAGTAGTTGTGACATGCAGTTTGCGATTCTACAAAAAAAGTACAGTCGGCAATAAAAAGCTTGTCTCAAAAAAACATTGTTTGTGGGGTGAACATAAGAGTAGAAGGCAGAGAATTTTGTCGTAGTAAAGGATGTTGTTTAGTGGACATTACTTAACAACGAATTTATTTGAGTAAACTATTCATAGCCCACGCGTTCTGCCTTATGTCTGTATGCGGCTTAAAGCAAGCCGATGGGAATTGTATTTATAGATATAGTTAGGCTGGTGCTATCGATCTCTAGGTATGGTACCTATATTTTTATTCAACTCAAAATCGGCTGTACTATTTAACAACAGAACGCAGTACTAAATAAAATGTGTTTCTAGTGTAGGTACATACTTACTATGAATATAAGTGAAAATTGATTGCTCTTCGGGGAAGCTTTTCTAGATTAAGAAAATCTTGAGTTCCGGGTTCTAAAAAAAACAAGAGGTTAACAATGTAATTATTAGTACCTTTAGTATATGTATTGGTGTAATGTATTTCAATTTTTTTGTTAATAGCACCGCACAAGTTATCTACTTTGCCCTAAGGTTACGGTAGAGAATGCCTTATGGCATTAAGTTCACCTTTTGTACGATAAGTTTCCTTTTGTGCAATAACATTTAAATAAATAAACAATCTATTTTAACAACATCGAATTGAGTTGAAATTTGTTTCCTTCAGTTATAGTTTGATACATTTTGTTTGCATAACAATATGAGAAGTCCCAAACAACACGTCACGTGCAATACTCGTACGTCAGCGCCTTTAACAGCATCATTCGAAACTAAATTTTTAATTAGTACTCAAAATATATACCTATTTATGGTTTCGCATACGATACTTTTCAGATTTTTTTGCGCAGACAAAATATATCAGAATGTGTAATAATAACATTTCAAGCAGAAATGGCGTTACAGTGAATTCTTAACCGCGTTTTATATGTAAGGAGAACCGGCCGAATCTAGTCACATTATGGATTAGGATAAAGTGAAGATACAGTACCTAAATATATCGTACTAGTATAAGTAATAAAAGCGTTAACGGTTGCTCATATGACTCTAAACTCTACTTATAATGGTATCTTTTAATTATAAATGGTAGTAATAATAATCATTTCAAGCTAATAAGGAAGTTCTTTATGACTGATCTATCTATCCTGGCACACTGAATTGCAATCTTGATTTCAAAGATTCTTAAACATGTATATGATTATGATTGATAGGTTTAAACAACGACAAAGTTATATAATTTTTTGCCTAATTGTTATTGAACTACGCAAAAAATTAATGCGCTTACCTAAGTATATAAGTGGGTAGGCTATTTCGACTAGCGCTTCAGCCGCTTTCAGTTTTTAGTGGAATCTATTTTAAAATGTTTTGTAGGTCTGGATCATCACAGTTATTTTCTAGAAGGGCATTTCTCCAGAAATATGTCTGCGACTCATTCATCTGTCTCCATACATTTAGTATGAAAAAGGGCCAGATGAATGAGGTGACCGCAGACATATTTCTGGAGAAATGCCCAGAAGTCAACACCAACTAAGTACATATTGAAATAAAAACGGATCACTCACGTTATACAAAAGATGAGACAGCCACTCGACATATTTCGGGACTCGGGAGCATTCGGCATTCCCTTAATCACACAGACAGAGCTGCAAGGCGCAGTAGTCGTCGGGCAGCGCTCGCGAATACTACTCATGATTAAGGGAATGCCGAATGCTCCTGAAACATGTCGAGTGGATGTCTCGTCTTTTGTATAACGTGAGTGATCCGTTTTTATTTCAATATGTTCGAGTCTCACGGTGGTTTTCTAAATAAAACCATCTAAGTACACTTATTATTTATGTAGCGACGACATACATTACTTTTCTCTCTTAATCAAACTTTTTATTCTCAAGAAGCAGATTTTTAGTGAAAGCAAGCATCTCAAAATATAACCGTTTGTTTCTTTAGTTAATTTATTAGTTAGAATTGCTTTATTTACCGTATTTTTTATAAAAAGGTTAAACAGTGGTTTACTGCGGGTTTACTACTCAATATACTAAATATAGTTAACAGCTTTGTTATTTAAAAAAAAATATTTTGTACTGAGAAATAAAACAATCTTATACAAGCAAAAAGTTAGAGCTAAACGATGTTCAAGTCTGGATAGTATCCTTGACGCGTCTTTCAGATACTCTAATATGAAGGTGCTGCCTCCTAGTGCCTACTTCCTCAGTGGAAGAATAATAAAATTTTCCGTTTAGTGCGGCGATCGGGGGGAGGGTCGTTAGCCACAGAACCGGTAGCGAATGCGCATCGTGCAGCTGCGCCCGCGCCGCTAAGGCTGCGCCATATTGGTATTGGTCAATATTGTTTTATGTTTTACTAGCATTTACCCGCGGCTTTGTCCGCGTTATTCCCGTTAATGTCCTGAGGGAACTCTTTACCTACCGGGATATAAAGTATCTTATGTTTCAATCCAGGACCAAGTCAACTTGCATGCCGAGTTTCATCTAAATCCATCCAGTTGTTACCCCGTTATTTAGTAACAAATATCCAAACATTCAAACATCTAAACCTCGAAACATCTTCACAAACTTTCACATTTATAATATTAGTAGGTGAGTAGGATTTAGCTATCTTTTTTTTCAATCTGAAAGACATACCTTGTAAAGTCGCCACATAGTTTGTAAAGTTAAATAAATTTATTTTGAGCATTCCATCGAAGAGCATTCCTTATTTTAAATGCACGATCGACTACCTAAGTGTTGCTTACAATAACTCTCGCAACAATCTCTTAATATATGTCAACGAAAGTCAATATTTGCTTCAAAATATTCAGTTTACAGTAAAGTCCACATGTGCAATGACATTTTTTTCGTTATTGCTATACAAATTATACTACTTTTGTATGGACTCAACCTTCCGATACTTGTGATTCCTTGGAAGTAATCCTTGGCTGTATTTTGTGACATGTATGAGTTTCAGTAAAATTCGAAAAGTTGTAACTGACATGTCAGGTAAAGCAGCTTTTGTAATATTCTTTCATGGTATTGTATGTGTCATAGATAATCACTGCATTGCATATTTGATGACCAGTCGAGTCATATGACTGATATACAGTTTATTATGAACCAGTTATTGATTCCCTTTTACCTACAAGGTGCCGGCCATTTCTGAGGGTTCATTGTGTAATAAGTAGTTGTTGGAAATGGAATTAGTTTTAAAATACTATTAAAGAGTAAGTTCTTTATACAAAATTAGAGTGATCAATAAAATTATCTGTCCTGCACTGTAATAGTTGGAAAAAGATAATTAATATTTGTCGCACTACGAAAAGACTGGCAACGCAGTTATACCACGAAAAGTACCAAGCAATTAGGCGATTTATTTCTAATTATGTGTATTATTGCTACTTTGTAGTAGTTTTACTTTATTGGACACAAACCGGTGTAATCATTGCACATTAGCCTATGACTCATTTTCATGGTGCTGTGACCGCCAGCGATATGACAATGGAAAGGAAATTAGCCTTTCCAGGTATTACACGGAAAACTGGCGTCTTTTTATTGAGCACAAAGCCACAGGAAAGGTTAATTTTTTGTACGGGTTTTCAATTTTGAAGTCTGTCTGGCGTAAAGGTCATAATAATGATATAAGGTTGAATGATTTCATTACTAAATGGATAATATAGTACCTACTAACGAAAGATTTTGAGAATTACGATGTTATCTATTGAACGTCTTAACCACCGTTATATTTTCTTTGATATAATAGGCGGTACAGTCGGAAAATCAAATAACAGTAGGTATATTAAAAAACTTTTGGCGTAATAAAATAAAGTACCTAAGTACAAAAAATATATGAAATGTTTTTGCTGACATTATGTGACACTGGAAACTACATTTTAAGAACCAAATAAACGCGCCCTTACCAATCATCTTACTCGTGTTCAACTACTATAGAGCCACGCTGCGTACGCGCACCGCTAGTAGTCTAACAACTATGTTTATATAGCTATTATACGACCATAAGCCAGTCTGTATTTATAGCTGTATTATTAACGTAGTGGTAACGTGGACCAGGCCCTTCTCTATTAGTAAGCGGGCTATACTATGGATACTTGTGTTAGAGACTAGAGTAGAAAAAAATAAGTAACTGGTTGTTATACGCATGTCATGAGTAAGCGTAGCCTTCAGAATAGCGTCATGTTGATCCTGCGTTATTTCTCATATTATTGTAACATTCTAGTTTCTCTATTGCAGATCTACCTTGACTACCTAAAAAGCTAATCAAAATTATCATCCGAGCAACTGATAAGTGATAACCTTATAGGGTATTTATTTATGTATTAGATATAGTATATTTTAGCAAGTATAATGTTATATAGATATCTATCGACCATGCGTACGCCTACTAAACTTTTCCTAATTATTTTGCTTCAATGTAGATAACTGCAAATTCATTAATTCGGTAATTTAATTTTCAGGGTACTATTTATACAGATCAAGTAAGTAAGTTACAGGGTAAGTACACTATATTTTTATTTCAATCTAATAAGGCAAAACTGTTTATCCGTTCAGTTTACTGAATAAAAGCCGTAAATGGTGGATTTAGCATGAATTATGTTAAGTTCGCATCAAAACGCAGGCGCAGTGCGAAACGGCCGTGTGGTTCTAATTTTAAACAATGTGCGAGCGAGATGGAAAATGTGCTCGCGCGCAGCAACAATAGCATAAAGTTACTGGATGTTGGTTAAAATGTTGATCCCCTTGAACTTTTGTTGTTATTATTTTGTGCTGTTACGCACTAACTAGGATGATTGTGTTCTAGGGTGGGGTATCGATATATTCCATAATTGTTTAGTTTTTTTCCAAAGTAAATTAGCGCCGATCGAAAAGTCAACTCATGGTAGGCACACAGGAGCACGATCCACAGCCAATCTCTTCTAGCTATCGCCTGTTACCCTGCGAATAATATCATAGCTCCATCTTGCCTAGATACGTTCTACCCTTCTTTTGCCGGCTAAAGAAGGTTTCATACTTCAGATATGTAATGATCTTGCACTACATGCAATATGTATCTATAGATTCGAGATTCGATTGTCACCTGATGCCATGACACGTGGAGTACGTTCGTAGCATTAAGATATCTAAATTTGTTATTCCCAGGCAAAAGGCACTAAACGCCGCATGTGTACAAGGAAATAATTTGTTTGCATCTTTATATCAGTACCCAAGACCAAGAGCTCTCCTAAACTGCACTACAAGTTAAATACCAATCATATAGGTATTGTAGCTACCAGTAACGGGGCGTCCAAAGAACTCGATTCCTACCGGCTTGCCTAATATCAGGCATTTGAGCACCTTATTCTACAGCTATTAAGGAAAATGAACATTAAGTCTGCATCCGCTTGCCCAAGGATATCTTTTACGCCACGCCACTGGTAGCTATATGTTTGTTATGCAAACAGTTAAAATGTGGGACTCCTTGCCAGCGTCAGTGTTTGCAATCAATTATAACTCAGACATTTTTAGAACCAGAGTGCATAGACGTCTTCTGGGTACATTTGCTCCATCAATGGGCACCATCAGCTATGATCATCGACAAACAAACGGTTCGTGTGTCCTTTTGGCAAGCGGCTCAGGCAGTGGTTCCTTTTTGTGTTAGAAACATCAGAAGTGACTATACCTAGAGATTTTCCTGGCACAAACGTCACGTGGTTAGTGCGTGACATAATAATGACATCTCATCATCACAATCGTTTATTTATTTTTAAACGTGTCGACTGAGTATAAGAAGGGAGTCACTAGTTTTAACTCATTAGTGCCAGGAAAATCTCAAGATATACAAATGACATATTCAAGTCACTTCCAGTATACATAGTTCTTTGCGCAAACAGACTCGTCTTGCGCCCGCGCACCCCCGCCCCTCCCCAGTCCCCCTACGCTACCCGCGTGCGTAAACGTGACCCCAGCGATGAACTCTAACTACGTTGTTTTTTTCTTACCGGTTTGGATTTTGTGGTGTAGTTAATAGGATTTGTGTCTGGTTTGAGCGACCAAAGGCCTAGTGCATGATAGGCAGGTAACGTATACGTATACCACTAATGATATTAAGTACTTCTAGTTGTGGTGCGAACCGAGTGTGTTTTGAGGTTTGGTCATTTTAATGATCTTGATTTCTTAACATAGCTTACTTACTAAAGAGTTAGACTATTCAATTAAGCTCTATAGACACCACCACTTTTTAACCTAATCAAATTGTATTTTCCAATCTAAAGAATAAAATACTTAAAAATAAAAGACAACGTACTGCCTAAACCGTTAGCGGTACCTACTGGAAATTTTGCAAAACCGAGCTTGTAACTGACCGCGACTGCGTTTGTCGCGCGACAGAGCATAACATGGCACTTTCGCCATTGAGGTATAATGTACTAGTACATTATACCTCAATGCACTTTCGCACTATTTTACTTTAACGGCAAAGGATAGTTGATTGGCAAATTGCAAAAATTGTGATAATCATAGAACTAGCTTTCAACGTGTTGAGCTTTTTTAAAAGAAACGCGATATTGCTCCGGCTTACCCACGGGTAGGTTTCACCGCAGATAACTGACATATTAATAGTACATTACACAACTAGGGTGGTAAAACAAAGAAAGGCCGAGATCGCAGATGTTTGAGGTCCGAGCTGCAGGCAGGGCATCCTTTATTACCTCCCGTGTTATTTACATCATTTTATTTTATGTCTACACTTGGCCAGAAAGCGGCTTTTTCCATACGCGTAGCGTGCGGAAAAAGCCACTTTATCGCCAGATCTGGCATAAAAGGCACTTACTGGACAGGTGTGGCATAAAATTATATTAATAGCAGTCGAAACCAAAGCGGATGCTGAAGTATATTAAGGATACCCGATTACTTCTGAGGTTCAACAATCAAGAAACTGTAACCACAAATTAATTTGTTTTATGGGATTATCCAGTGATTATCTTATCTGTTTTTTAGATGTCTATCATCGAGCGTAGATTAACAATAATTTGAAATTTCATTAAAAATACTAATCCAATTTGCGGTTGAGATAACACTATTGTTTATATTCTTTATCTTCCAGTTTTATTGCGACCTATTTAAGTTATAAAAAAGGTATATTTTATATATCACAACGTCACAATATATATTTTTAAACATGCAATTGGCTTCTAACACTTTTAAGATTTTTTCTAATTATAATACTGGTACATAAGCACTCATAGAAATCCTACTAATATTATAAATGTGAAAGATTGTAAAGATGTTTGAATCTGTATTACTAAAAAATGTACGTATTGAGATGAAATGTTGCATACAAGTTATACAGGTCCTGGATTGGAACATAGGATACTTTTTATCCCGGTAGGAAGTTCCTTGGGATAGTGTCGGGCATATCGCAAGAGAAGCCGCGGGTAAACGCTAATAGTACTACCTATAAGCTATTTTCAGCTCGTAGGTTCGAGGTTACCTTTTCAAAAATGTTTATTTTTTATAAGAAACTAGCATTTACCCGCAGCTTCGCCCGCGTTGTTCCCGTTACCGTCCCAAGGGAACTCTTTACCGGCATATAAAGTATCGTATGTTTCAATCCAGGACTTGGTCTACTTGCATGCTGAATTTCAGCATAATCCATTCAGTTGGTACCCCGTTATTTAGTAACAAACATCCAAATATTCAAACATCTTCACAAACTTTCGCATTTATAATATTAGTAGGATATACCTATATAATGAGACATAAGCTCTTTTGAAAAGACACTCATCACTTGACAGAAAAAAAAATGTAATAAACCTTCACCTCATTTGTAATTTTTATAATAATAAAACAAGAATGAATCTATAGCTTTACGTTGACTGACAGTTGACATAATTCAAAATCAGTATGGTTTGAAAATTCAGTATTTTTTATTTATTTACAGTTTTAGACACAAAAACAATTCATAATGCTTGCGGCCACATCCGCAGTCATCCAAATAATAACAAAATGCAGTAAATGATGTTCAATAGGCTTCAAATGAGTAATAAGAAAAAACATTTCGGCGACGGATAACTTTGATGCAAAAAATTAATAGTCAGGTAAGTATCAATATATATTATTGCCCTAATTTACTCGAATACCAAGCTAAAACGATTTCTAGGGACTGTACCAAGGAAGTTTATACCAAAGAACTTATTATTTGTAGTGCTATTAGAAAAGCGCCTGTTATTGTTGTGACAAATATTGGTAAACACCAATCGCTTTCTATTTTCTGAAGCACCAAAAAGACAGTGATGATTTGTCGAGGAATAGATACATCTCGACTAGTTTGTGCTAAGTCGGCAAAGCATTATTATAGTGCAATCATAGTTTATAAATACCTAAGCACGTATTTTTTTCTCATGTAGGTACGTACCCACAATTTTATACAGCCATAAGACGGCGTTTACGGTTCATAAGCAAAAGGTATGAATTGAAGTTTACTCGGTGCAACACTTCTGTGTATCATGGGTAATTTACATAGTCCTGGCACCAAAGAGCTATGCAAATCATTGTGTTTAGGTTGTAAGGAGATCTATTTAATTACAGGTTTAAGAAATAATTATTACATCTACATCTTTGGTCCTCCATGTAACAAAGTATTTTCAACCTTTTGCTATAATTAGAGTTGCGATACGTTATAAGACTATAGCTAAGCTTCTTCTTTGTCATTTGATAGTCTTATACAAACCCTTAACTCAGATTTGAAATGCCATTTGTTTAATTATTGCAGTTACAACAATGGAGCAAATCTTTATGATTGAAGTTTTCGTCAAAAAAATAGTACTCAAAATAGAACCACCCGTAAAAGATGAATACGAATTACGCATGGAAGAAGAAGAAAGGAAGAGAGAGGCGGAAGCTGCAGCTCTGGCTCAAGCTCTACTAGAAGCAAAGATGAAAGGAAAAAAACCAAAACCTCCGAAACCGAAAAAAAAAGGCAAAGAGCCACCGCCACCGTCTGAAGAAGAATTAAAGTACATGCAAACATGTACAATGCAAATGAATTGTTTACCTCTTTTTGACTTTTATGTTGCTCACGATAACTTTGTAGCTCCGCCACCGCCACCGCCTCCTACAAAGGGTAAAGGTAAAAAGACACCTAAAAAAGGCAAAAAGGGTAAGGGTGGACCTGTAAAACCGCCATTACCATCTGAACCACTGCCACAGCCTCCCTACTTCGGAGTCGGGAATGCAGTGATCTTTCTATCTAGGCCGTCGAAATTACAGGAGATATTCGAAAAAACCCCAATTTACATCACGGTTTGGAATAGGGATGAAAATTTTAATTGCATAGGATTTGTAAAAGTCCCATGGCATGAGTCGTTTTTCCAATGTCTTGAGCAATCCGGTGAACTAAATCCGGTAAACATGGACCAGGCAGAGTATAGGGACACGTCAAAACCAGAAATTATAACCAATACCGTGGAATTCTTGAGACCACTACAATGTGAAGAAGACTTAAAACCTTCTGGCGAAGTTGAATTCTACATAAAATTGAGCTGTTTAGGGAACAGAGTGCTCAGTCACTTCGTCGCTTTACCTGAAATGGAGAGGCTCCCTGGTCGAAAATACCTTAATGACGATACGAAAGTGAAGGATGTTGAAGTTGTCAGACATTGGGAAGGGACCACTATAGATGAGGCTCCACCTGTAGCATACTTCTTTAGCGCTCCAGATATCACTAGAGAACCGAAATTACCAGTTGAAGAGCCTAGGGTATATGAAGAATTCGTGGCTCCGTATACTGCTAGTGAATTGGCAATTTTAGCTATGGGCTTTCCAAAAGGTCCCTGTGGAGGTACAAATTGTCCGAAACGTATGGAATATAAGGGCTCACAGCACCAATTTATTCAGGGTGAAACCATTAAAGGTAAAGGATATAAGCATGGCCAATTTGTAAACAAAAGAGATGTGCATGGTCCCTGTGGAAGATTGGACTGTCCCTTAGCCAAAAAAGTTCGCCAATACTTATGCAAAGAAGGAAGTTACAAGCCGTGCCAGAAACCATGCTGCAAAGATTATTACTAAAATGCCTTTGTCACGGTTTGTTCAAAATTTTGTTTCGTAATAAAATGTGATTAAACACCATTATATAGCTAGCATAAATGAGAACTTCTAATCTTTTTGAATTTAGTTGAAAACAATAAAAATTAAGTAAAACGGTAATTTGTTTTCTAATTCGCATTTGATGCCTGATGCGTCCTATTTGCATAATTTATAAAGCATCCTGTGCTGCTGCTGTATTTCCGGGGTCTGCTTAAAACTGTCGGCGGACTTAATGAGTAATAGTATTTTATGCAACAGTTGGATAAGAAGGTTCAAAAAATGCGAATTGCGTGAGTTGCGATACGAGCCGCGAATGCGGCGAGTATCGCAAATAGAGACGCAATGAGCGTTTTTTGACTTAATTATACAACGTTGCATACAATACTTTTTCTACGACTAGGTTAAAATATAAAATACATGGACGTCACGCGTGTCTCGTCCGGTCTCTCCGAGTGTGTACAGCCGGCGTGACAGTTGTGTCTATGGTAAACTTTTTTTTGATATGGCTGGTGACACGATGTGACGATAATTAAAATACTTTTTTTTTATGTTGGCATCAATTAATTTAATTCGGAAAGTTTTGTTTTTCTTATGAATCGTAGGAATTTAACTGTTTGTTAAGTTGGTAGTTGTGAATTTTTATCGTGAAGTTAGAATTGAGCGCTTAATCCTTGACCTAAGTTTAACCTAGATTTAGAAGTCTGTGGATGCTAGCAATAACGTAAAGTGACTATAACGACACTAGTGCTGTTATGGGGAATAGAGTATAGACTTCTCTGAACTCATATTATGTATGTTCTTATATTAGTGTTCGTGACCAAGTAAAAGACAGATAACAGTACAGGAGTAGAAAAATATGTTTATTAAATAGAATCATCGTCATTATTATCATAAAAGTATATCAAGATAGGAGGAAATAGTGGGTCGATTTGTATGGGAACTAAGAGTGTAAGATTTTGCGTTTGACCTTTGTCGTTAAGAGTGTAATTTGCATGAATTGTGAATTTGATGGAAACATACATTTTCCATTTCGTTTAATGGTATTTGAACAACGAATTATATCATTATTAACAGATTTTTCAAATCTGATAATAATGTTGAGGGCGGCTGAAGTTGACGGCGAGCAATGAAGGTCCCCCTTCTTTTTAACACTTGAGGTACATTATACTCTTTCATTCTATCACGATAATTATATTTCTGTGATCATGATCATCAGCTGAAAATCTCAACTGCTGGATTTCAGTTAAACAACATTATCATTATGGGTAGTAATCAACTAGGTACCTTAACAAGCGGGAGAACTGTCGCAGTTAGATTGTACACTGTGGCTGCTGCGCTGCTGACCGATCTCAAGTTATCTGGTGCGGTAACTACTTCATCAGCCTGTAATATTTACGTCTCACTATTGGGCACAGGCCTACTCTCATAGGTGAATGGGATGTAGCTAGTTCCCACTCTGACCTAGTGCCGTTTGAAATTCTTCGCGGATGTATGCAATGCAGGTTTCCTCACGACGTTTTTTCTTCACCGAACAGCTAATGGGAAATATCAAATCGTATTTAATACATAAGTTCCGATAAAATTATTATGTACGAGCCAGGATTCGAACCTACGACCGGTATCTACTTAAAATGATACAGTTAAAACTTGTTATCATTTCCGTCATGTAATTACTTTTGAACCGTTACAGGATACGATGAACCATTGTTTCAAATCAGTGTTTTCTGATCACTCGCCACCGCGCGACCGTAATTTTACTAAAGATTTATCACCCACAACTTTCTCTTTTTGCACTAACGGTTGATGAATCAGCCCTTACAAACTTCTTATTTAATCCATATCATTGCAAAAGCAGTCTTATGTTCAAAAGAAAAAGATTTTAAAATGTACAACCGCTTGAAAGGAACACACGAGTGAGTGAATCGAAATTAGTGCATCAAAGTGTTGCAATTCAGCAATGGATCGTTAAAATTTGAGACCAATTGGCTCTGTGCCTTACTTAATTCTCGGATTCCATCAAATTGATATCAGTTAGAGATTATTAAAGAAGTGCGAGTATAATTTCATACATGTCACATACGTCTATGCATCTTAAAGAGTTAAAATTTTGTGCTTAATCGGTTACTTTGTGATGATTTTTAATAAGCCGCGAAGTTTTTCCAGAAAAACTTTCTTTAGTGCAAATTATAATTAAGACATAGGAAATAGAGAACGTGCACGAACTATAGGTGGCAGCACTAAACGACAAAAGAGACACGGGCGGACAATAAAGAAAACTAACGCCCCTGACAAATTAAGCTGTCAATGTCAATGATAATATGTAAGTGTCAATGTCAAATATAGTAAGTCGTAGCTACACTGACGTTAATCGTCCTTCAACGCGATAAATTAACGTTATTAACGGCATTTTCATCAATATGGCCCCAGCATGAGAGGGTATATGATTTAGATTTGCGGCACCAGTTGGCAGCACCTTCGTCGTGCACATTCCCTATTCTTGCATACAAAAGTAGTATTATAATAGTATAGTTTAGTACTGTGCATTGATATATGTATATCAAAGAGCTAATCATGGAACCATTAGGCACGTATTTTTCCTAGGGCACGATGGATCATAAGTTTCGCATTAGCTTAGCTCGGGGGGCCGACTGTTCCGAGTAGAATTGATGGATAAATAAACGGTATGAACCATTACAGGTAACGTCCTCTGTGACGGGTTTAAGCGTTGTAAAGGGAAAATAATTAGTTTTTGCGTTTTATTGAATGAAATCAATTGCTTTACTTGTAAGTGCATCGTATACTCGTAATATTGGTGCAAATGTTACAAAAACTATTTTGGAAAAGTATGTATAATGATGGTGTTGATCGATGTTGGTAATTTTTTCTGACGAAAGTTTAAACACTTTTCAGGCCGGCTGCAGAGTATAGGTATGGTAGTTTCTACGAACTTGAACGCAGATAGTGCCTGATCTGAGGATCCCATCGATGGATAATACCATAGCGGTGTCAAATTTCTTAGCTCTATCAGCTCTATCAATATCATATATTATAGTGTAATTGTGCGAAGGCCGCGGGGTGGCACGCAAGTGGGTGGGGTGAAACTAGATTGCGCCGTGGTTAGCAATTCGGAACAAAACGTCAATGCATGCGTAATAGTCCAGTTGCTGTCATAGTGCGTGAACGGTTTGTTAAATAAATTTCACAAAAGCATTTTTTCATACATAGTAGCGAATTTTCACATCGCGTTTTTTCATAATCGCAAATTTAATTGTTCGTCTTTCTTCGCTTCGCGGGGCTAAACACCGTGATTAGTCGTTAGTACGACTGCGTATTAGCCCTGTGCTAACTGCCATAATTATGTCAAAAAGCGAAAACCAGCATTTAGGTACAAGTGAAACGCATCCTTTATCGTAGCCCCACACTCGAAGACAATGGACGAATTAAAAAACCATAAAACGTTTGTGAAAATCCTAATTACTACACTTAACGTGGTTACCAAGCGTGGCGGATTCCGACTGTCAAATAAGTTAATTGCAAAAAAAAGGTTAAGTGTGAATTTGGAATACATCAAGCAGGGTTATTACCTTATTACTTAAGGATTTAGAAATAAACTTTTATTTGTTTTTTTGGAACTTCTTATATGATTTTACGCAGACAATATGTATCAAACTACAAAAAAAATGTCGTTAACACTACTTTTCGTTTGCATGGAGAACCGGGCGAGTCGAATCATTTTATTTCGAACACGGTTAGAGCACGGTTATTACCTAAAGACTCATAAGTACCCACCTCATGTTATTTTATCAGAAATGAAATATATCATTTCTAGAGATGTGCCGTTCCCAGGTGTCGGAAACAGCTATGCAAATATATTTAGACAATTACGCACGTCAATCAGTTAGGATAGAAATCTTATTGAAATCTAATAGGAATCTTTTATTGTTTATTATTGTTTCATTATTCAATCATTCTTACTGTTTAATCATAAATAACGTGTGTTTTACTCTAATTTTAAGATTTATCAATGTCCATCGTTTATAAGAATTTAATTAATTATTACTATAATCTTTATTTCTGTGTAATGTGAAATTATATGTGTTTTTTAATAAAGTAAACAACTATCCCCACTCACGCACTAAAAAGAATAGCTGATTCTCAGAACTAACTCGGCTCGTTTCTCAGAACAAGATCGAGCTTAGCGGGAGATTCTTAGAATAATCTCCCACCTTTAAAAAATAATCTTATAAAATGGCGGTTCTCGGCCATTTCAATTCACTCTATTTTACTCTCTTCAGTCTTTTACATTTATCATCAAGTGATAATCAGCTCTTCAACAGTGCCTAAGTGAGGTAGGCGCTCACTATGGAAAATTAAGTCTTTTCATTTATAATATACAGTCCACAAACATCGAAGACCCTTAGACCTCACAATGGTCCTTCAGAAGCCGCATCAAAGAAGAATGGACACACCACAGCAGCAATAAGAAGATAAAGAAGCACGAAGACACAAACCTTCAAAAAATCGTCGTCAGCAAAATTAACGCCGAATTGTCCCGTGAGATCTTAAATCCGGGACACGCCGTACTCATCGAAAGAAGATCGCCGAGAAAAGGCCCGTGACTGCATTTCCGGGCCCTCCGTGTTCATCGAATGAAAATTTTGTCGGTCCGTGACTGCTATTCCGGACCCGCCGTGACGTCGAAAAAAGTGAAGAAAGTGATCCGTGACCGCTATTCCGGATCCGCCGTGTGAAGACAGAAAACCGAAGAAGGGCCGGTCCGTGACCACTTTTCCGGACCCCCCTGCAGCACAATTAAGAAGAACAGCAAGGTGGCGCAGTGAAAAAAGAAGACAGCAAGGTGGCGCAGTGAAAAAACAAGGTGACGCAGTGAAAAAAGAAGACTGCAAGAGTCGCTGAGAAAAAAGAAATACCACCGTGCAAGAGGGTCTTCGCGCTCCAAACTGTTCGTGCCTTCGGGATTAGTGTCTTCGTGTCTTCGTCTTCGTCTTCAGTTGTCTGTGTGTGCCTCAAAAAGGAACTCTAACCAGGGAACAGTGCAAACCCAGTACCTAGCCTGAGTTCCGGGAACCTAGAAGTTTCGACTTCGGTTCTTTTTTGGTCTGACATGGTTCAGTTCCGCCAGCTTTAGCTGATGAGCGGCCAATCTTGCACCTTGCGGTGTTAAATGCAAGAGCGGTTTAGCGAAACTTCAAGAAAGAAGAAAGAAGAAACCGTAGGGACGTTAGGTACCCGAACGTTACAGCGACGTCAATTCCGTAACGTTCGCGTTAGGGCCCGATAGTGTTAGGGACCCCCCACCCCCTCGGTGTACTATGCATAAGGAACAACGCGTTACAAGATCGCGTTCCCGTTCCCAAACAACTCCGTCGTCCGGTCAAACGACAACGACGAGTACCAGTACGTGGAGTAAAGGCACCAGTAGCGCAAACGAAAGTAGCAGTATGCCAAAAGATAACGCTCCCCGTAAGGCTTCGGAAGCCGAGGCGCCCTCCGCGCACTCTGACCCGCCTATCCCCACTCCCGGCGCCGCGCCGCCGGGCCACGCCCCTTTGACCCGCGCGCCGCTCATGGATGATGAACAATCGGTTCACTCTATGGAGAACGAGCAACGTAGTAATCCGCGGACTTTGGTAGGCGTACAAGATGATAGGGCTAGTCAGTTATCAGTCTTAATGGCTGAATTAGAGGTTAGGAACGCCGAATTGCAGCAGGCACAGATCGCGTCCGCCGCGGCTAGGAGTAAGCTCGAGATAGCTAGATTAGAAGCGTCTCAAGTATCCAGCATGGCGGCACCGGGTCACGATGCCAGAGACGCTCGCGTGTTAGGCTGGGTTGCTCAACAACAACGCCAGGTAGCCGCGATAGGTGTACACGCGCACGAACCGCCGTACACGCCGCCGCGGAACGAACCCGAACGACCTAGCGAATTTATGAATAGGGATTTAGAATTACTTTCGCATAGGGACGTAGACGCGGTAACTAGGAACAGGAATGCACCCATGGCCTCGAGGCAAAGTTACGACCTTCCTCATTTCGAAGGATCGCCTCAGGAATGGATTGCATTTAGGGCCGAGTACGAGGATAGTGCACCTATGCATTCGGACGTGTCCAACATCAGCCGTTTACGTCGCGCGCTTCGCGGCGAAGCGAAAATCGCAGTTAAGTCCATAATGTACACTGCGATATCTCCGGCTGAAATTATAGGCGCGTTAGAACGACATTTCGGAGACCCAGAGGAAATAATATTGAACGAAATTCATAACGTAAAACGTATGCCCAGATTAGCTGAAGATAACAGCAATATAATTTCCTTTGCCGGTCAAGTTGCCAACGTCGTGGCAACTATTAAATCGTTAAAACAAAACGAGTTTCTATACGCGCCCGAACTCGTCAACAAAATCGTGGATAAAATGAATCTGATTGTTCGATACGAGTGGAATAAATATCGCGTAATTAATAAAGGGACACCGGGTCTAGTGGCTATGGCACAGTTTTTAAACGAGATTAGTAGCGCAACGCGAAAATCTCAAATTCGCAAGACGCGAGCCAACGTGCACACCGCGCAGGCGCACTATGACCCCGCGCCCCTCCCCCTGCCGCGCATGCGCAAAGGTCGCCGCGCGCCGCAGTATGACGAATATTACAGTGACTCAGAACAATCAAATTCAGATTATGACGAACCTAGGCCGTTGATGGTAGCTCAAGTAAATCGGAATAGGTATACAGAAAAACGCGAACCGATAGATGAAAGAAACTCCGCACCACCCGCGAAAATAACGCTCCCAAGGGCGTCGCAGCCGACCCAAGCAACTTCCACCTATACAGATAAATGTGTTATATGCAGAGGTGAACACAAATTAAGTGAGTGTTCGGACTTCAATAAGATGCCTATAGCAAATAGGTGGGAGGTTGTTAGAAACGGCAAGTTGTGTTTTAGATGTTTATATCCGAATCATAGGCAAGGTAGTAAATGTAGGTACGTAGCCTGCGGCATTTCTGGCTGTGAGGCAGGGCATCACATTTTATTGCACGGTATAAGCACACAAGCGACGCCGGAGCCGGCTCCGGAGCCTCAAAAGAGGCCTTTTTTCGTAAGTCACATTAGACTGGCGAAGCCCGAGCCTAATAGGGACGCGCAAGAGAGTGGGTCTTTCTTCGTCGGCCGCGTTCAATCGACACTCGTGAAAACAGGAATAGCCGCACTATTGGATGTGGAATATGAAAATGAATGTACAAGTGTCGAAAATATACCTAAAATTGATCCGAATCTGCGCGCGATAAATAACCAAGATACGTCACGTGAAAATAAAAATGAGGCCGGCCTCTTACGACCATGTAACAAGAAAGAGTTACACGACAACAAAATCGTATCCGGCCCCGTATTTATCGAAACCGAGTGCGATAAAAATAGCCTGCGTTTTTATCATGGGGGAGGAGATCAGGAAAAGCAACCGGCTGAGTACACAGGGGAACAATTAAGTTCCGAGTCAGCTCGCTCTCCCGCCACGATATGGCATAAAGAAAATAAAAACACAGACTATCATCGCGATCGGTGTCCAACGGCGAAAAAGATGGACACAGGCGCAGAACGTCCGCTCCATCAATTGGCCTTAAGCTCGCCTACGGACGCAGGCGCAGAACGTCCGCTCCATCAGTCGGCCTTAAGCTCGCCTACGGACACGGGCGCAGAACGTCCGCTCCATCAATTGGCCTTAAGCCCGCCTACGGATACAGGCGCAGCATGCCCGAAAAAATTAGAGTCAGTCGCAAATAAATCGGACCCACTCCCGTACCTACTCGATATAGGTACGTTTTCTAAACGCCCACGTTTAGCTAGGGCCTCTGCTACCGTAGTTTGCGCCAACAAGGTACCCAAAGCCACAATACTCGAAAGAAATACAGACACAGGCATGTATTTCGGAAAAAAAATCGAGTTACAGGAAACTGGACGTACGACTTCAAAAAAGCCTAAAATACGCAAAGTCACCGTCAAGTTAAAGGCAGCTTAAAGTACCACGAAGTAGTACTCCATTCACTACTTCTATTCTAGACATAGTCGTTTCCTTAACTATACTGGTGTAGTCACACCGAGGGGGACACTGTCGGAAACAGCTATGCAAATATATTTAGACAATTACGCACGTCAATCAGTTAGGATAGAAATCTTATTGAAATCTAATAGGAATCTTTTATTGTTTATTATTGTTTCATTATTCAATCATTCTTACTGTTTAATCATAAATAACGTGTGTTTTACTCTAATTTTAAGATTTATCAATGTCCATCGTTTATAAGAATTTAATTAATTATTACTATAATCTTTATTTCTGTGTAATGTGAAATTATATGTGTTTTTTAATAAAGTAAACAACTATCCCCACTCACGCACTAAAAAGAATAGCTGATTCTCAGAACTAACTCGGCTCGTTTCTCAGAACAAGATCGAGCTTAGCGGGAGATTCTTAGAATAATCTCCCACCTTTAAAAAATAATCTTATAAAATGGCGGTTCTCGGCCATTTCAATTCACTCTATTTTACTCTCTTCAGTCTTTTACATTTATCATCAAGTGATAATCAGCTCTTCAACAGTGCCTAAGTGAGGTAGGCGCTCACTATGGAAAATTAAGTCTTTTCATTTATAATATTCAGTCCACAAACATCGAAGACCCTTAGACCTCACACCAGGAATATTCCCCACTTATATGGGGAATATTCCCGCGGTGGGACTATTCCCCATACAACCGGGGAATATTCCCGGGAATGGCACATCTCTAATCATTTCCCCATGAACGCCAGAACGCCAGAACAAAATTAAATAAATATCATCTACCTCTGAACTTTCCATTTCCTCTGAAGAACACTTAATGACGATTGGCTAAAACAGAACAAAATTTTTTCGGACAATACAGTACCAGGCAGCAACAGACTAAACAATATTTTTCATTTGTAACATTTTCGACGACTGTTTTTCCAATTCACTACAAATCCCTAAAACAGTTTATCACTTTTATCAGCTTTCATTTACCACCGCAAATTATCAACCGATACCTTAAGCCACTTCCATAAGGTTCAAAATCCTTTAACAATACTTTTCAGAGTTGAATCCAATATGTTGGTATATTACAACATGGTCATATAGGCCAAGGGTGTGAATTTGATTCAGTTAATCCGTAATGATGATCTTTTCCAAGAATTCACGTATTCGGTTGAATCAAACGGTATTTAGGGCCTTGGGCGATGAGGCTTTAGGGAGGAAATCAATTCGTTAAAGTGTACATACGTTCAGTACCATACGCATACAAAAACTCACATTCAATACAGAGTCGTTATCAAAAAAAGATGTCCGTAATTAGACCTTAATTAAACAAAAAGTTAATCTTGTTCCTTTGTGTAACGAAAGTTACCATACAATTTATATAAGTTGATTTAATAAAGCCCTAACTACGGGCATCGTTTTTTGAAAACGACTCTACAATGTTTGGTATGATGCTGGCTACAATGAAGAGGCGGTATTAAGGTGATTCGATTCGGCCGGTTTTACATACGAACACAAAGAGCGTCATCGTTTGCTCTTACGCACTGCCGTGGAAGCAAACAATGACCCTCTTTTTGAAGACCCGTGAGAACCGACCGATTCGAATCACCTTAGTAGGGTCGATCTGGTTAGTCCAAACCCATCCCGTCAATAATCAACGTTTGTAGCAAATATTTGCTTGCTTACTCTAGTTTATGTATTCTTAAATGGTGCTGGAACCGACAAGTTCTTGATTAGTGACCATGCAAAGAAAAAAGCAGTTTGTGTAGTAGACCATCCAATAATGACTGATGACCTGATGAAGGTCACTGGATGCCGCCGGCGTAGGACATGTCATGGCGACGTTTTTTAGGGGTTGTACAGCAGTAGCTATCTTTTGGTTGTTGATGGAGTGGCATTTGAGCCGCCTGATGGGAAGTGCCATTGTCGCCCACCACATATATATGCAGTACCCACCGCATATGTGCATATATGCAGTACCGAAGGAGGTGTCTTAAGAACCCTGTATACTCATTTTTTGGAGAATTCCAGATTACAGTGCAACAGAAACACCTCAGAAGAGAGCTCGTTCTATAGTCACCCGGACGCCCGTTTGTTTTTGGGCGTGCACGAATCTAAAAAAATAGAAATAGACTTTGTTTCAGAATCGAGAGGTGCGATGTAAAACATAGGACGGTGGCACTAGCTCAAAAAGTTCCTGTATGTAGCTGTCATTATATTTATGAATCAAAATGATACGCTAACCTATAATTCGCAAATAGGTACTACTTATGCAAATTATTGAAACGTTACCTACGATCTCAAACAACATACACTTATAGCTTCTTAGCTTAATTCCTAACATTATACCCATATTAGGGTAAACATAACAACACCAACATAGCCAGACTCACGACAGAACATTCATCAGTATTCATCTAGCATTACAAACTTACCAGCATAATTAACAGATCGCCACTGTTACTAACCGCCTTCAAAAAAGGAATAATAAATTCCTTACATATTATATTACAATACTATTAAATTGCTTATACAGTATTTCTGGCTGTTAGTACCTAATAATAGTTATGTCAGACTCTGAATGTACTTCGCAGACTAAAAATATATATATATTATGAAATGAACCAACCTAAAGATTAAAACATATATTTAAATGTGAATGTTATCGCTTTTTTGAACGGTAAATACATCCTGGCATAACGTACCTACATTCCTAATGACCTAACATTAAAACTACGATGCTGTATTCCAATAAAGAGCCAACTTCATGCAACACGTATTAGACTGAATTTTGTAGTTCCAAATTGATCTTTATATTATATGCGTAAGGTTTCTTTTCAATCTAATCCGTTACTTGGATGAGAGGTTAGGGTAGTTACTTCCAATAATAACACTGTAACGTTAAGTGCATTAATGCATTGAAATAGATGTAAATTACAAACAATAGCAACGAGTAGATACGAGTTGATATGCCAGAAGGTCAATGTGATTAAAATGATAATGGAAATAAAAGCGCATAAGGATAGGATTTCGCACAGCTCTTAATGAAACAGTTTACTTAAAGGCATGTTGTCATTTAAGGATCCATGATATGCAGTTGAGTTGCTGAATTTATGCTGCGTTTCCACCAGAGCGGTGCGAGGCTGTGTAACGAGGCTGTGTAGCGGGCTCTTTTCAAATAACTGAGTAACTAATTGTCAAGAGACTGAGCTCGCGTCCGTCAGCCAGACGCCGCCTCGCAACACATCCCTCGCAACATATTCATGTCACATCTTTCCCTTCTTTTGTATGTACAAAAACCTCGCCCCGCTGAGCTGTTTCCACCAGAGCTGAGCTAAGCGAGGATAGGTAAATGAAATGTTTCTATTGGTTCATGACAAACACATCCCTCGCAACGCATCCTCGCAGAGCTCCCGTGGATACGCAGCCTAAATGCTTCGCCAAAAAGTCTTCGTGAGCTATGGCAGTGTATCCCGGTATCTGTTATTGGCACCCTCTTATTGTCACATATACTGCCATTTTTGAAACTGTAGGAGGACGCGAAAAGTATGTACTGTTCTTCGAATTAAAAAGAATCTCAAATATTTTTGAAATATAAATGAAACTATAGTTTTCAGGTACCTAATATTATATCAGTTGCAATGGTAGGTATTCTTAAGAAGTTATCACCTTAGAGGCTCTTGTTACTAATATTTAGATATACTTAAATCATACGAAAAACGCTATTGAAAACTTACTTGCGTCGGATACAAGCGTTTAGGTACTCTTCAAATACCTTAAGCACAAATATCCTCAAGCGCCTGCAATTACTTTTAGAGCAAATATCTCTAAAGTCTCTGTAGCAGCCTTCGCTTTGAAAATTACATATACTCCATCTTAGTCCGCAGAGGCGATTGAAAATTTTAGATTTTTGACTATTTGTGAATCGTTTTGTTCAGTCACAAAACTGGTAAAGGAAAACGCCAAATTGCAAGCAAAACCCCGCGCAAAATTGAAAAAATAGGTTTTAAGCCTTGCATTATTTTACACTATCCAAAAGTTATTCTAACCAAAGTGATGTGTCATTGTGGACAAAATACGTTCCACAGTGATGTTAACAGTTTAAGTGATACATAGTAACAAGTTTGTTTGTATGATGTAACATAGATCGCTTGTTACTGCGTATGAGTAATATTGTGTTGCTTCCAAAGTACAGAGTAGGATAAAGGATCGAAGATACAGAATATACAAACCCATGTGAATACAAAAAAATACCTAAATACATTTTGCCTGCGTTTATTTGAAATTATGGAACTTAAACCATTATTGTCAGTAACCTTCTTACTGTTCATATGATTAGTTTGTTTGATTACGGCGACTACACAATTAGACTTCATTCATGTTGATTTTCTTTAACCTTGCCTTTCTTGTCTACCAAATTCCCTTTCAGAATATTTTATAGCAGTTATCTTATTAAAAACATCCAGTCACCTTTTCCCGTCCATATTTGATATTTTTTCGCGCCGTTCTTTTCTCTTTTTCCATTCCAAACACCTCTTCACTATTTTTTTTATTTCTGCCTTTCTTTCTTTTCGAGCACCATATAAGAAAATGCTACTGCAAACTTTAATCATGGTAACGTGTAGTTTTGTTACTCTGTGCCGCAATCCGTTGATGGGGATCAGGATGATGACACACTCGCTCTTGACTTTCGCTACGTGCCTCGCACTAGTTTGGCAGAATGACTCACGCCTTGGTCGATGAGCGGCAATTAAAAACCAAACCCGTCAGCTACACACCTTCCAACTGATCAACTAATTTAGCTGATTTGTTGTTGCGATCGGTTGGAGTCCCAGTTGCAATTGCTAGATGTTTGGACGGGTTACTATTATGTTGCATAATCTTTTTTGGTCGAATCATCATTTGGCAGAATTCATCATTTGGCATAATGCATTTTATTCTGAAACTTTAAACTTTTCGGGATTATTATAAAACAAACCTAACCTAACCTATTTAACAGGATAATGCCTTAAAGAGTCCTGAAAATTCTACAGTTTCAGAATAAAATGCATTATGCCAAATGATGAATTCTGCCAAATGATGATTCGACCAAAAAAGATTCTACAACATGAGGTGCACCCTGTTTTGACACATGTCAAAACATCTAGCAATTTGTCGGATTCTGGAGGTTGCTATAAACATTGACGGGTTGTTACAAATAAGAATAACACACACGGACATTTCGATGATCAGATTGCACAATGTGTCTTCTGCTTGCGCTCTTTTCATCGGCATATCATCGCAACTTACCAACGGAGATGATTATATCGACCAACTCAGATGTTAATACGCTAACAGTGTGTTTAGGCGGATACAGTATGCACGTAAAATACGCGATGACAGCGCGTCACAGCGTTTATGCAAGATACGGCTTTAGTAGGAAAAAAATATGCATGTTAAAATTGAACCCGTAGATAATTAAAACAGAACATAATTTCTACCACTTTCAAAACCATACAAAAACAGTGGAGCTAAATGTATGAAATTGTATGTCTGAATATTTTCTAGGTATATACCTAACTACGTAATAACTATAATAAGCGTAAACCTGTTAACTGGCACGGCAAACAATAGTAAATTTTTAACCAATTTTAAAATTTCATATTTTTTTTCGGCCACGAATTTTTAAAAGTACTTAATCAAGTACATATTTTAAATTCACTTATTTGAGCATGTGTTGTTTGTATTTCTGTCAGTATCAATGACAGCTTAATGGCACCAAAGAGGGTTCCATGTTTGACAAATATGTCGTTATATCATGATGCTTGTTTGACATGGAATGGAATCGATAGCCTCTGCAAATAAGAGATGACAAATTGTAACTCAATTTAAAAAGCTATAATTAAAAATTCAAATATTGTCAAAAATTTAGAAATTAGAATTCATAGTTGTACATGAAATTTGTATACTATAAGTTGCAGTTTTTCTCTTGTCGTTATAAAAGCCCATAAAGCGACATAGTAATAATATGTAGGTATCTGTTAAAAATCATTAGAATACTTAATTGTACATTTTCATTTTATTTAAATAAGTAAGACTCTATAAATAAGATTATATTATGATAACTACATAACAAGCTTCCTCTTTAAGACTTTCGGTTTACTTATTAGAATATTAGATACTTAAAATCTAGGCACGTATTTAAATGATCTTTTTAGTATTTAAATGATCGTTATAATTTCGCAGAAACAGTAAGCAAAAAATCTAAATGGTCATCTTTGTTAACGATTGAGCTTTTTTCTGTGAGATATAGATAAAATCAAATCAAGTGATATTTTAATCTGTTAAGAACAACGCAAAAAATGTTTGGCATGTATTTAATGATCGTTTTAATTTTGCAAAAGCAGCAGGCAAAAAAATCTAAACGGCCATCTTTTTTAATGATTGAGCTTTTTAAAATATTGTTCTATAAATTTCATTTTTTTTTTTCAACAAACATAAACCAACTCGTATTTATTAAGAGACCAATATTAAAAAGCATACTTCATATAAAAACTATCAATTTTAAAAAAAGCTCACTATTTAAAAAAGAATATCAAATATTATTTTTGTATACCAAACATAATTATCATGTTACCTTATTTGCAGTTCATTTATAATTTATCTGTAGATAATCTAATATAGACACAATAATTAATGTAAAGTTTTTATACCTAAAAAAGACATTTTTTTAAAAATGCTCATTTACAATTTCAGAAGCTCAATTAAATATTTCCCCTTAAAATACGTATTAAACATTTGTATGAATTAAAATTTAATAAAGGCCCGGCTTATGAGGCTATCAAAAACATATTAAAAATACTACGGTTCCAAAGACCACGCAAAGTTGGCATATTATGAAATATTTCATACAAAATTAAAGCTCTTTGAAATTCGCAAAACCGCATAATAATGGCCGGTGAGTTGAAAACTTTGTGTTTTCATATTACGGGCTTCATTCGGATAATTGTTTGAAATATTTTCAATTAATTGTAATTGTTTGTAGGTGAAAGGGGAATTTAATTTTCTGGCGACCGTTTTTGATGATACTTAATTAAACATGAATAAAATTTTAATATATTAATATTGGTCAGTCTTCGGAAGAAAAATGTTCGTATTGGGAGCACTGTGAATTAATTTTATATAGGTACCTATAGTTAAATTCAGTTTTACAAAGGAAAAGCATAATCAGGGAATTATAAATTTGCTCTGTAGAGCACTTATTACATTTGGTACACATTAATGTGTGTTTCGTACACATTATTTTTGAAATATTCAGTCAGAATTACAATTGTTATTTTTTTGTAGTCTTCTATAGATTTCTGGATTTTGTATATCTTTATTTTTAACGCGAGCATCTAAAATTATTTATAAAGTATTTGGGAGTTACCCACAATTTATATACCAAGCGAGAAATGGGTCAAGAAAAATTCGAATTAACTATATAAAACGTGTAGTTTGTTGTAATAAAAACAACAGTTTCCCGTACAGGCTGGTGCTATATGGGAAACACAGACTAACTTTACCGATATGTGGAAATATGACGATTCAGTTGAACTAACCAGACGTAATCAACACCACGGCAGTTTCATTAGAAGCCTGCAAAGTTTGAATTGATTAAATTTAGTTTCGCAATTGCACTAATTGAACCTTCCTGAATGTCCATTGCTATCGAGGGGAGTATCGTTGAGAGAAGTTTAGGAGTGTGGACTCCTGTGACTAGTTTTAAATTCTAATTGTCGAGGTAAATGAAAGAGCGATAATGAGATGAAACTTACGCTTTAGTTATTAGGTCCTGGATTACTGTTAAATATACACTTACCTACTGGGTATTACCAAACTAAAAAGGGTGTCTATGAATTTAAAGTATTTTTTTTTACGATCCCTATTAATACAAAAAAAATGGTTTTTGGCTTAGTCATGCTATTTTGGTTCAGAAGTACCTGAAACTTTAAGGTCATAGGTATGTAATGATATTTCCCTTTGCTTTGTAACAGTTTTTGGTTTCACGTTGTTTATTTATTAAAAAAAAAACTCTGCCACTTATTTGCGGTACATCTTCTTCATGTTTTACATGCTCTGCAACAATAACTCAAGCTGGTAATAAAATATGGGAATAATCGTAGTTTTTAATTCATCGGTTCTCACTTCTAACAGAACTCAACTACCGACAGTAAACCAATGGTTATCAAAAAAACTGTCCAAGACCTACCGCGCAGTCGCAACGCCGTCCACCCGTGACAACGGTTCCATCATCATAATGTCCCACAATTAAAGCTAATTCATCATCGCCACACGCATTTTAAAAGTCATCTGAGACTTCTATTAACCTCTTTGAAATTTTATTAAATTGAAATGATTAATAAGAAGGGTTCTGTGTTTCAAACTGGTTATGCTTACCTTAATGGCACAATTCTCTAAAACATATTTTTACTGATTATACAGAACAAGTAGTTTAATCTTGAATTTGACATGAAATTCTGTATGCCTAACGTTTAATAGGTATATAAAGTATCGATATTTTCTTGGATAAATTAGTCATCCATTATGCTAAAAGCACCTGGAGAACATTTTTACGCTTAGAGAACTAACGTTACTTATTTGTCATTTGTCTTTAAAAGTGTACAACAACTCTTATTTTTGGGAACTAAGTTATTATTCACTCATTTCAATTGAAGATGATACCCAACTCTAAAATTCATAAGCTCGACAATAAAGCAATTCGGTTACAATAGTTGACATTTCAAGATTAATATTGGTCATTTGGTTCGTATTAACGTTATCTAGACAACCATTGAACAATTTAATTTACAATATTACCATCAATTCTTAATTATTATCTCTCCCATCTTATCAACGATCAACAAAGTCTATTTTCGTTTGTATTAAAATTTCTTGACGCTTGGCGTACTGTGGTGATTCTTCTCTATTCAAAAGGTCCTAATTATAATCTGAATCGTTTAGGAAAATATTTTCGGTGTCAAATAGTACAAGAAAAAATGTTTGAAGACATCGTCTTGAGTTTGGTCAACCGAGCGGAAGAACAAAACTTGATAGAGTCTCTGTCGATATTAGGGATTGCAATTGGTTATTTTTAGGTATGGAAAAAAACTCGAGTTTTACCCGATACCGAGTTTTTCCATACAAAAAATAACCGAGTTGCATTCCCTAGTCGATATTAAAGAAGTATGTTATATGATTTATGTGTAGACTAAAAAATAGGCTTTAGACATGGGATAGCCATTTTTTATCTGTGCGCAAATAGGTGCAAACCTCTGCTAGTTGTGTACGCTTTTTTTTAAATTTAATCTCATTCTGTTATATATATAGTTACTACCTTAGTAATGTTATTTGCACTTTTAATCATTCAATCATTAAAAGTCCTTCAGAAAATAATTTCTAAAAGTTTAACTTTAAGGTATGTTTAAAAATAAACAAATTATTAAACTGCGCAACATTTTTTGGTGCTATTTTACAATGAAACCTTATGTCACCAATTTATATCAGGTAGATCATTGATTATTAGCTCTTTACTAATTTACGATCAAGGTCTTCTAAATACATTTAAGAAATCATACCACTCCCAGTTTTTCTGTTCCGATAGCATGAGTCACTGCAGAAGTAGAACGGTGGTACGGGTAGGCACCGCTCGAAAAAAGCTAACGCCCTGTGTATACGCGTTATCTGTTGCATCAGATATTATACAGCATGTGTTTACGTAGAGTATACCAATCTAGATTCGTATATAGTGTTTGCAAATAGTTCACAGGTATTTAGGGAGTGTAACTAGCTAAATAGGTACTGACATAAAGAGGTAGTTAATAATATCAAGTATACCTACAAATGTATGTTCTTCCCGAAAATGTCACTAAAATGTTAACTTTGAATTTGACTACGGCATAGGATAAGGTGAATTGGGGTAAATTCGAACATAGGGTAATTCCGATGATTATTGAAGCCTGACTAACTTGTAATCCTTACTGGATGTAGCAAAAATCGAACCATGTGTGTGGGGGCCGTGGCGTACCCTGGGGTCGAACCAGGTCGCTGGCCGGACCACCCTGAGTGGATCGGACTAGCTGGGGGTCGGGGGCGCCAAGGGTCGAACCAGGTCGCTAGTCCCGGTCCCCTTGAGAGGGTCGGACTAGTAACTTATCCACGCGACATATATTTCCTGAAATGCACTAACACAATACTAGACACACCGCTGATGATTCGGCTAATAGTACATCTGAAAAATCATGCTTGGTTTGGTAGAAATCCCATATTTTCAAAATTACCTTCGAATTTACTGAAAAGCACCTTATTAAGGTTTCTTATGCTATGACGTAGTCAAATTAATTCACACGACGTCCCAACTTTCACGGGACGAACATAGCTACCCCTCTTTATTGTACCATGGTTAATGTTACTAGGTAATTGGTACGATGGTGTTTGCTGCCTTCGTCTCCATGCCACAATGATTCTTAAAATGATTGTTCAGACAATTACTTAATAATAATTGCTCAGTATAGTTGTAACCGTCATAATTCATTGTATTTTGGCCTATGCGCCTAAGAGTTTAAAAAAATATTTACCTTTCATTTGCCGACCATTATGAAGAAAAGCATGCTTTTCTTGATCGATTGAAATAAAAAACATGCTTTTAATCCTACTTAATTACGTTGTGCACCTTGTCTCTATATTACTGTTAAGAATATTTTAGTTTTTAAGGAGCTATAATATTAACCATAAAAAAGTTTGGTGGGAAAAAGTTGTCATAATATAAATAAACTTACATTTACACTTTGGCAGATCACTGTTATCCTTATAATAAAGACAGTCTAATTAGAAAAAAAACCGATAAAGTTGTGTCGACACTGAGCTTTCACTTGTTGATTCTTCAACGTCGCCGTCGCGTACAACATTGTCTAGACAGGTGCCATTTCGTCTGCCCGAGACTTCGTCATTGTGTACAAACAATAAAAGAACATTAGGTATTATCAAACCGCGTTTAGAAAGGGATTGAGCTCATATGTCATTTTTGAACTAATGCATGATATGACATTGTCAGTGGTAGAGTATGCAGATAAATAAACGCTTAAGATGCCCATCAAAGTTTTCAAAAGAACCTTCGTCTTATCGTTTTCTTTATTAAAATATGTTAGTACATTGTAGACAATTTCTCGGCATCGACCGTTTAATACTTTACCGCGATTCATCTATCTATATATATAAAAGAAGATGTCCTGACTGACTGACTGACTGACTTACTGGCTCATCAACGCACAGCCGAAACTACTGAAGCTAGGAACTTGAAATTTTCACAGTAGGGTGGTTGTATAACGTAAGTAAGGGATAAGAAGGGATTTTTCGAAATTCATCCTAGAAAGGGGTTAAATGGGGGTTGAAACTTTGTAAAGGGACCAAACGATTTTTAAAGTTGGAGATCTGAGAGTTCGCACATAGACCCTTCAATATCAGTACAGGAAAGTCTTTTCACGGTTTTTCGAAATTCATCCCCGAAAGGGGTTAAATGGGGGTTGAAAGTTTATATGGGGACCACACGATTTTTGAAGTTGGAGCTCTGAGACATCGTACATAGACTCCTCAATAAGAATAAAGAAAAGTGGTTTTACCGTTTTTCGAAATTCATCCACCCTTGAATATGAATAGACCAAAGATATTATACCCTTTTTCGAAATTCATCCCTAAAATGGGGTCAAACGGTGGTTGAAATTTTGTATAGGAACCAAACGATTTTTGTAGTAGATCTTGAACTTCGTACATATACTTATCCATAAGAGTAAAGAAAAGTGATTGCTGTTTTTTTGGAATTCATCTCCGAAAGGGGTTAAATGGGGGTTGAAACTTTGTAAAGGGACCAATCGATTTTTAAAGTTGGAGATCTGATACTTCACACATGGTCTATGTCCTCAATATGAGTACAGGAAAGTCGATTCACGGTTTTTCGAAATTCATCCCCGAAAGGGGTTAAATGGGAGTTGAAACTTTGTATTGGGACCAATCGATTTTTGAAGTTGGAGCTCTGAGACATCGTACATAGACTCCTCAGTAAGAATAAAGTAAAGTGGTTTTACCGTTTTTCGAAATTCATCCCTAAGAAGGGGTCAAACGGAGGTCGAAACTTTGTATGGTGACCAAACGGTATTTGTAGTAGATCTTAAACTTCTTACATAGACTCATCCATAAGAGTAAAGAAAAGTGATTGCTGTTTTTTGAAATTCATCCCCAAAGGGGTTTAAATAGGGGTTGAATCTTTGTATACGGACCAAAAGATATTTGAAGTTTGCGATCTGAGACACCGTACATAGACTCCCTAATAAGAACAAAGAAATGTGGTTTTACAGTTTTTTCATGCCTAAAAAGGGATCAAACGGGGGTTGAAACTTTGTAAAAGGACTAAACGATTTTTGTAGTAGATCTTGAACTCATCCAAAAGAGAAAAGAAAAGTGAATGCAGTTTTTTGAAATTTATCCCCAAAGGGGTTTAAATGGGGGTTCAAAACTCTGTATAGGGTCCAAAGGATTTTTGAAGTGGGAAATCTGATACTTAGTACATAGATCCTTCAATAAGGGCACAGAAAAAAAAGTAAACCGTTTTTTGAATTTCATCCCCAAAAAGGGTCAAATGGGGGCTAAAACTTTATAAAGGGACCAAATGATTTTTAAAGTAGGGTATCTAAAACTGATTAAACTGAATAGAACTCAAATGATTTCATCGTTCATTAAAATTTATCTCGAAAACCGGTTGAATAGGTAGGGGTTGAAAGTTTGTTTAGAGACTGTACAATTTTTAAAGTAAAAGGTTTCTAACTCCATGCGTAACATATAGTAATTAGTAGATTGCTTTTTTTGTGTTAGTAACAAGTGGTTAATTAAGTGCATTTAATTTTTTGGAAATAATCCTTAAATGGACTAAAGAATTAATTTTCGCGGTAAATGTGCACTGTGCAGTTTTTGGCCCAAAATTTATGAACAAATATCAGAAACTATTTATTGCCTATTAAGATTAATTGCCTAATTATAATTTACACCGCAGACGAAGTTGCGGGCATAAGCTAGTATTGTATACAAACGTATTTTTGAAAAGCTACGGCAATTTGATAAAGCGAAATAATGTGACTGGTGACAGATTTGTCAAATATGATAATACTATTTTTTATTAAACAAATGACAATATTTACCGAGAATAGAGTTTAAATATGCAAATCATATTTAGCTATTAATTCTATTATCTATAAGGGTCTGCACTTATGAAGATATCAAAGATTGGTTTATGATTATATTTAATTATTTATTAAGTACACTTGTGCTAACGGTACACTCGAATCCCTTTCTCAACGCGGTTTGATAATACCAAATGTTGTCTAAGTGACCATGATATATTCCCATATTTTCTATTAAAAAAACTTGGTTAGTGGTTTTAAGCGAGCTCAACATGACGTGTATGCACAAGGTATGCACAAATCAACCTAAGTATTGCAAATTTTCACTAATGTATTTGACTTCACTTTCTGCTGACTTGTATCTATGGCTGTTAAGATTATCTGACAAATTTATTGGTAAACACTAAAATTCCGTGACAAATACTATCTATCTCTTTCTTTATACCAAGCCAGAGTCGAAAAATATTATGTCGCTCAAGAATTCATAGTCAGATTTTAATAACGATAATTTTTTTATTAGAATCCCAGATTCCAAAGATTACACTTATCTATCACCCTGTAGCTAGCGCCGGCGCGGGCGCATGACTCACTGGCCGATCGTCAAACACTCTCACGACAAAGGAATAGAATTAAAAAATAAACACCAATCTCTGAGTATTTGTTAATAGGTCGTGGTAGTGTTCATAGAATTGTAATGTTTTATGACTGTGGGAGAGGTATTTGTGTTGTTGCTAAGACATATAATATTACTTACCTACAGGCATTATTTAATAAAAAAGTAATTAGCCTTGATTTTAAGTGCTTGATGTAAAACATATCTTTAACATGGTAACAGTACTTGCTTTTGCTATGCGAACTGTGCATTTTAAAATGATAAAAATTAGCATTTCTAAGGCATATTTTCAATAGCATGATGATTAGCTCATTCCGTTGGAGCGCAAGACAAATTAACGTCTTTTTCACATGTATAATATGGGTATAAAGTTCCTATACTACAATTTATCCCTAAAACCAAAAATGCTATTAATAGTTCTAAGTCCCATTAAAACAAACTTCTACCTATTTGTGTTTAAGTTTAATAATAGTTTAACAACATTTTTTTTAATGATTACAGTGTAACATTTACGCATCTATTTCACACACTGATTAAAAGCAAAATTGTATCTACATTGTATTTTACTGTCACTAAAAACATACCGGAAAAATATTCCAATAATAGATCATTCAAAATTCCTTTTCAAGACTCTCATTTTACCACATTAACTTTGCAGTTCTATTCTGAAACAAAATTCGAATTTTAGTAAGCGTTTGCTGTTAATAAACGGCAAAAGTATAGACGCATCTAACGGTTTTGAGACGTGACGTATGGATTATTGCCCTATTTAACGATTTTTAATGTCATCGGACAATGCTGCCAGTTTATAGACGCGTAAATCAGTTGTCACATAAATCTAGTTTTGCTTGCAGGACATTTATTATAAGAAAACGGTTAAAAAGTAAGTTTTATTACCAGAGGAAAGTTAATTCTGCAATTATATTTTATGCTTCATCGTAGTTAGGTAAAAATAAGTAAATATGCGAGTTGTACAGATTTATCATTTTTTTTTAATTCTATCACTGCGACTTGCGATTGACCTCAGTCAGTAGTGCCTGATGGTAAGCGAGCTCGAGGTCGAAGATGTAGCTCGCCGGTTCAGTAAGAGCCTATCGACTCTAGTTTTGAAGAGTCATAGGTTATGTTTGTCAGTAAAGATAGACGCTGGGAGCGAATTCCATTCTTTGGCGGCACGCATTAAAAACGTCGAAGCAAGTCGTTTCGTGCGTAGAAATGGAATTTCGACAACAAAAGGATGAAGTCTATATCTATATTATTATGTTTGCACCTTGTAGTGGAACTAGTTCAGCATATTCCACAGCAAATTTGTAAGTAAAGAAATCTATAGTTTTCAACACAGAAATATATCGAGATAGTAGGAATTAGTTCGTCAATTTGTATGGGAATCAAGCGTGTAAGATTTTGCGGTTGACGTTTGATGTCAAGATTGTAATTTAGTGATGGAAATCATACATTTTCTATTTTATTTGGTGGTATTTGAACAATTATTTATACCATAGTTATCGGATTTTTCAAGTCTCATAATAATGTGACTGAAGTTGACGGTGCGCAAAGACGGTCCCTGGCCCTTCTTTTTAGCACGCGAGGTACATACGCTCTGTCCTTCAGTATTTGTGTGGTTTTCCAGATATTGCTATCGCAATGATAGGTCATGTTCTTTTTGTAACGTCCCGATATTATAATGATATTATAACTTTCTGATTATATAATAATATTAAATAGCAGTTAAAAAGTTTCTGTCAAAAAAAATTATTTTTGAGACGAGCTTTTATTTCCGGCTGTATTTTTTTGCATGATTGCAAACTGCTCGTCAAAACTAATCAAATTACCCCAAATACGGTGAATTTATCTTATGTAATTTAGATGATCCTATGGCTACCATCCGGACCTATCATCAGATTGCATAATAGTATTGCGTTGTCATCTGGTTTACATATTCTTGCAAAATTTCAGTTTAATCGGAAACCTGGAACTGGGTCAAATTTAACTTGCAAGATTTGATTACAGACACACAGACAGGCACTGAGACGGGGGAAACTAAATAAAAGCTTGTAAAAACGTTTGGATCATACTCAAATACATGTAGACTAAATACTTTCCCTTGTGCAACGAAACAGTTATTGGTTAAACACCATATGTCAGTTGTGTAATGGGATAGAACTGTTTTATAATATAACCATAGATTTATTGACATCCCAAATTTGGCATCAGAATGTTAACCCAGTCTGCATTGGCATAATTCGTTTTTAAGTTTTGCTCTCCTTTAATCGTAACGGAACCTGAAGTAGACTCATATCATGACCTGAATAGGCATCTGGCATAATTATGTATACCATTGACTGATTCTAAAATTTGTCCAGTTAAAAATATCTAAGACAACAAATCGCATAATAATACATAACACAGTAATGGCTCCAGGAATAGAGTTGTGTAAAATATTATTGCAAGCACACTCTGATATTATTGCAAGTGACTGTACTCTGCACTCGAAATGCACAACTTACCAAATACCAGTTAGTTCACTCAAAGACGCCAGTCCAACGGAGTCAGCAGCCAATAAAAATATCGTAATGGTCAATAAACCTCGCTCCATTACTTACACGTTTAAACTGAATAGAAACATCTTACATTGTAGCTTAACTGTGGTTTAAAATACTAGGTCTTTGTTAGCTTCTTGATTTAGGAGTTAGTTTTATTTTATGGGTTGGGAAAGAATTTACACTATTACTTAGAATTCTGTACCTATTTCTGGAATTGATAAAGTGCTCGTGTAGGATGGCGAACAGGATTATTCGAGCGGCGTCAGAGGGTTAAGGTATGTAGGGGGAGGACTGACTGGCTCCGCGATTCCGTTGTGCGGTTATTATTATTAAATTTTGCCACCCATGGGCGGTAATAGTCAGCGACCAAAAAGAGCACGCGGTAGTACGCGTTAGGCGTCGTCCTATCGAAGCGCGAATACGCGATTGTCGCGCGAACACGCGATGGCGACTATGGCGCAAGCCATAGTCGCCATCGCGTATTCGCGCTTCGATAGGACGACGCCTTACGCGATAGAGGTGGTGGGCGGACAGATGAGGGTGAGCTCCGCGCGGTCGTCGAACGCGAACGACAGTTTTGTTAGAGAGAGAAGCTTCTGTACATAGTACTATAATACTTATTCTGTAGTAGGGGTAAAATCGCAGAGTTTTTCAAAAAGCCAAGGAAATGATGCAAAGAAATCAAGTAGCTGATGTCGTGGAAGTGAATGATGACCCTCTTATTGTTTATATGGAGAAACGAACGAGTCGAATCAAGCACAGATCTTAAGTACAGCGAATCTCTTCAGTCTGCGGTTGCTCTCTGGAGTCACGCCTTGAAGCAAACAACTAGTGTATATTTATTGACATTGTTATAATTAATCAATATTCAATTAACACAAATAATTACCCGCATTAAAAACCAATGAAGAAACAACATGTTTTTTTTTATTTTATTTATTTTTATTTTATTTATTTGGAGAACAAACAGAGATAGACGTACATACAAAACACTATGGTATAGATTTTAAGATTAACATGCATCTAACTCCTCAACAGTTCCCACTAAGACATATCGTTTTATATATTACCCTATAGATAAGTTTTTTTTAAACTAAATCTAGTAACAAACAAAAAGTTTGACCATATTATTGTTGCTACATTTTGCATAAAAAAGAAGGACTGCATGGCTGGAAGTCGGCAATAATGGACCGGGTTGCAAGACCCGAACAATTTCCTTAACTACAACAAACTTAGGTAATTAGGTATGAATGAACTATGCTTTCTATTATAAAGATACATTTTAAAGCCAACAACAAGTCTGAAATAAATGCTTATACAATAACTATAACTATAAACGCTTATACATACTTATTTAATTTGGAATTGTCATGTTCTTTTGGTGTGCAATAAAGTATTATTGTATTGAATTGTATTTAACGTAGGTATTTATTGAAAAAAATATAAGACAGTCAGTATTTACTTTTACCATCATCATCATCGTCATCTGGAATCACTTTAAGGAGTTGTTTTTTAAATTGATTGCGAGACATGTTAAATAAATCGACCGAGACGAGTGACTTATTGTAGGCATCACATATGCGGCGCAGCGGCGCGCGCGCCCCGGCTTTGCTGGCGCTCGCGGGGACGGAGAACAGGGCGGCGGAGCGCGTGATGCGGCGACCTGGCGCTCGGAATTGTACCAACTGTAGTAGCTCACTACTGTTATACTCCGCCCTACAAATTTTAAAAAGTGTTACTGCATCGGTCATCTTACGCCGATCTACTAACGAAGTCATTTTGTAGTGTTTTAGTAAATATTTATAAGACATTTTCTTTCCAGTCAATCTTCTATGCATAATTCTTAAGAATTTTTTTTGCACCATTTCAATGGAGTTAGAATATGTTTCTTTCATATAAAGTAATATTCAATTAAATTAAAAAAAATCGCAACACTTATTTTGTCAGTTACTAAACTAACCGCGACCTATGTCGATGTATGAGGATAACAGTTATCGACAGCAAAGTTAAGTTTGTCTCTCAATGCAATTTATCTTGAACAATTTTTTTTATTAGAACAGGTAAAAAAGTGTTTGTAAACTAGTAATTACAGGGATATGAAATGTGTGCTACAAGTACGGAATCCTCGGTGGGCGAGTCCGACTCCACTTGACCAGTTTTTTTTCCAACGGTTCAATACGCTCAAAAATCGCTATTCAGTGGTGAAAAAACGTATAAATAACGTTATAAACATTGGTCGCGCAACTGAACATCTGGTTTCCTAATCAGGGTGACCACACTTGTCTAACATAATTATCGAGTGTCGTTATCGAAATTGACCGATTAACAGGTTTCGTAATTTCATAAACACGGACAAAAGATCTTATCGTAATGACGCATCGGCTATTTACCGACTACTTGGAATACCTATTGTTTGCTAGATAACGGAGCTTCGGCACAAGTGATAAGAGCTTCCGGATGATAAAGCTTAAACTTCTTCGTTTTTCTTTTTAAGTGAAACATGATATTTCTTTATTTGTTTTTTAACATGGGCACCTTAATTATACCACAAGTCTACGTTATGAATATTACATGCAAGTAGATAGAAGTACTCAAATTACAGAGAAATCAAAGAAAAAAGAAGAAAAGATCGTCACCTATATATACCTAATGTGTCTTCTCTACATGACACGGTTAAGGGCCATATGACATGCGGTTTGCATAGCACGACAAACATTGTATTTTTTTATAATGCCTTTTGCCAGAGTTCTGAAATTTGAAAATACTATATTGGACATCATTTGATAATATATTATCTACCTCATTTCGCTGCATCTCTTTTCTTATCTGTTTGAGTACAGTATAGTCGGTAGTATTATACGACGAATCTTTATATATCTACAAGTATCAAACTTTATTGCTAGAAGAAATTGTGACGTCAGATTTTTTGGGTACCCTTTTTGTTATATACGAGTATATCTGGTTATCGTCTATTATTGAATGTACAATAAAGTAGCTTGTACCTAGTTGACAGAGAAAGCAAGCAAGAAAAGTTCATCATCAATTTGACATAAATAAGAGTTTCGCGACTCGCGACATTGTTTGTCTGCTGGTTAGGTTGTTCGTATAACTTGTACCAAAATTATAGAAGGAGTTGCTGTTTTGGTAACACCAGGACCGTAATTCGACTTCTTTAACCTTACACCACAATCTCACAGTACCGTAGATAAAGTTACGAGCTGTCAAAATCGAATAATAACCTCTTTGTGAACGTTTAAGCGATTACGTTATTTTATGGGTCGTATTGTAAAAATGACTGATAAAAGCTTGGGCATTGTGGGTTTGTTGACTCGTGATTCATACGTCAGTGTGTATAAATTAATGTAGAAAAGTGTTATCAGTTATAAGAGCACTGTGCTGTTTTAAAATTCGTTTTTGAATGATATTTTAAAAGACTCTGAGCATGATATGTACATAATTGTGCTGAAGTCCTATCCGTGCCGTTATTCATTGAAATAATAGCACTAGGTTACTACTTTGCTTCGCCTCAAACATAAATTAAAATCCCACTAATATTATAAATGCGAAAGTTTGTGAAGATGTTTGGATATTTGGATGTTTGGATGTTTGTTACCTTATAACGGGGTAACAACTGGATGGATCAAGCTGAAATTTGGCATGCAAGTAGACCAAGTCCTGGATTGAAACATAGGATATATTATATCCCGGTAAAGAGTTCCTTTGGGACAATAACGGGAACAACGTGGGCGAAGCCGCGGGAAAATGCTAGTACAAAATAAAGCAGGATGATACTTATACCGACATTCTTTTAACTAGATAAATAGTAATCGACAATAATGTATGATGAAACGGGGTACGCAGAAATATTTTTTTTCTTATTTATAATACAAAAATATCTTGTTGAATATTTGACTAGACTTAATGAATATAGGAATAGAGACAGATATTTTGCATCTCCTGTCTCATCATACATAATTACTGGTGACTGCATTGTACTTACTATACTTAAGTATAATAAATTTAAAAAACTCTAATCGGTATATAAATGTTTTTAGGTAAGAATTATAAAAAAATACATCCGATTAGAGAATTCCTTCTTTTTGTGAAATCGGTTAAAAACTCATTCGTAGAATCGTTGAGATTCTCGAACCCGAGACTAAACGGTCTCAACTCAAGTCCACCGCCAAGCTACTAGGCCTCCAACGCTGGTTATATGGTCGTTATCACCTATTAATTATACATATAATAAATCATCCATGTAGTATTTATTTCCATTCATTGTAATTTAACTACGTGGTACTTACAACCAGATTCGTTTGCCGATAAATTAACAAAAAATACAGTCATATTTCACTCAAAACGATAATGGCTTTAAAAGTAGCATAATTTATGTCGTTTCCTGATGCACAATTAGTATGTGCCGTGGATCCATTAGCTAAATGACACTATAGTGCAGGTCAAAGTACCTGCACCCGATAAGTACCTTGTCGTTTTAACACAATGTATGGCCTGTACAACAAAATACTTCAGTATTCACTGTGACAAGGTATCAAAGGGTGCAGGGACTTTATGGATGGAATAGTGACGAGTTTCACGGTTCATTTAAACGTATGAAAATTAAACCTGTTTTGTTACAATTTACACCATTAAAATGCATGGGTTTTGGTTCCATCACGTACAATTACCATAACTTTACAAATGAAGCAATATGAATTTCAGTAATATGTAACTGATATGTTTTCCATATTCCAATGAAAATGTTTTTGTTGTAACTGTTTTGTTACTTTTTTACATCTCCATAAATATTTAAACCTGATTGGCTTGCGAATATTTTTCTCCACAATTATACATTGGAAAATTAACCTGTAATAACTACTTTGAAGATTTAAAATAGTTCATTTTACTTACTGACTTTTGCAGTTATAATTATCATACATCAAAACATCTTTTAAAATAGTACATTGTGTATCAAGGGCGGTAAGTAAGGAATTACAAACGAGTGTTTGTTACAAGGCCGAGGCGAAGCCGAGGGCTTTAATAACACGAGTTTGTAATTCCTTTACCGCCCGTGGCACACACAATGTTTTTCATCACACTTGTGAGGAAATCTGATTAAAATAACCTTACTTAACCTAAATAAAATTGTAAAACGGACAGTGACATTAGTGACATTATCCATAGACAATGCAAAGACAGTCACGTTCGGAAACCTAGCGGTAAAGACTTAAAATGGTTTACTTTATTTTTGTAAAATACTGAAATGCACTATTTAAACATTTAATTAATGTTACAGAAATATGTGTTTACATGTATTTGCAATAACAGTTCTCTTTAAATAAATATTTCAGTAATAAAAGTTAAAAAAGTATGTAGGCTTTTCCTTTGAACATGACAAATAAGAGTAAAACAGAACCAGCGTTTCAAATTTAAAAAGAAAACCATTACGCCCTAGGGCGTAATAGGTCATTTACGGCCCGCAAAACCTACGTGTAATGATACCATTTTCGAGCAAGTGTGATGAAAAAATGTTTTCATTTTAGGCATGTAGTTAATGACTTAAAGTAAAATTGAAAGGATTTTAGGTAGGAAGTTAGTTTACAATACAATACAATACAATCATACTTTATTGCACACCAAAAGATAAATTACAATGCAAACTTATACAAAAACATTGGTAAACAATAGGCGGTCTTATCGCTAAAGAGCGATCTCTTCCAGACAACCTTTGGGTAGCGGAGTTGATATAAAATTAACAAAACTAAATGAGTAGGTGGTGAGGAATAAACGATGCAAAAGACGAAGAATGCACACAAATAACTAAATACAAGGGAAGCAATACACATACGTATATAAATTAATACATAAACCTACATATACAATACATAAAATACATTATATATATAAACGAAACATATATATATATTTACAACAAAGCCTGCAATAAAATAGAAGCAAATAGTGACTATTGAAGTGATAAATAATGTTTTTTTAGCATGTTTTTAAATATGGGGAGAGATTGAGCACGTCTTACATTAAGAGGCAGAGAGTTCCACAACCGTACGGCCTGGAATGTAAATGAATTATTATAAAATTTGGAGCTAGAGAAGGGGACATTCAGAAGTAAATTTTGGGCACATCTTACAGACGATAAATGACTAAAACGCTCTTTAAGATAGCGGGGGGTTGCAGGAAAGAAGAGTATACCATACAGAAAAGAAAGGATATGAGAGTTACGCCGAAGTCGGATAGGAAGCCACTTGAGTTGACAGCGAAAACTAGAAACATGGTCATACTTGCGTAACCCAAATATGAACCGAATACAAATATTTTGAATACGCTCAAGTTTGTTTAGTTGCTCCTCAGTGAGATCAAGATAGGAGATGTCAGCGTAATCTAAAATAGGGAGCAATAAGGATTGAGCAAGCGCAATTTTAGTGGCGATGGGAAGAAAGTTACGAAGTCTTCTTAGTGAAGCTACAGCTGCAAATATCTTCCTGCTGACCTCGTTTAACTGAGGCACCCAAGATAGAGTGTTGTCCATGATAACACCCAGGTTTTTAACCTGAGACGAGTAGGGAATCAAAACGCCATCGAAGTTTATAGATGGTAGGTTATCAAAGTCGACTCTAGAAATCATCCTAGAACTACCAATGATGATGACTTGGGTCTTTGCCGGATTGACTTTCAGACCGTAGCTATTGCTCCAGTCAGAAATAAGCCTCAAGTCATTATTTATCAACGATATGACAGATGGGAGATCGTCAAGAACACCTTGAGAATAGATTTGGAGATCGTCGGCATAAAGGTGATAAGAAGAAGATAAGTTAAGCGTAATCGAGTTGATGAAGATAGAAAATAAAAGAGGAGACAGGACACCGCCCTGTGGAACACCAGCTAGCGTGGTGCACCAAGAAGACCGGGAATCATCCACCTTTATACGCTGCCGACGGCCTGATAGATAGCTACGAAACCAATCAATAACCGCAGGAGATATGTTAAGAGAGCGTAATATTCCCAACAAAATGTCAAAGTCAACAGTGTTAAACGCATTACTAAAATCAAGCAGCGTCAGCACCGTTAACTTCCGATCATTCATACCTGACCGAATGTCATCCGTAATCTTTACCAGAGCTGTAGCCGTACTATGACCCGATCGGAAGCCAGACTGATATGGGTTGAGGAGATCATTCCTGTTAAGGAATGACGTGAGTTGTTGGAAAACTAAGCGTTCAAGGACTTTAGATAGGAAAGGAAGAATGGAAATAGGACGATAATCTGAGAAAGCAGAGGGATTGGATTTTTTAGGTAAGGGGATTATATCAGCATCCTTCCAAATGGTAGGAAAAACACAAGAGGAAATAGAAGTATTTAGGATACTGGTAATAAAAGGAACAAGGATATCAAGGAGAGGAAGGATCATATTACGGCTGACAGTATCTACACCGACGGCACTGGAAGTAATGGATAGAACGCTCTTCTTAACATCACTGTCGGAAAATTGAGTAAGAGAGAAAGGAGTATAGTCTGGAGTTGGGAGAGAAGAAAGATAATTAAGGGTCCTGGTTTTAGCCGAACCACTGAAGCTGGCGGAAGAAGAAAAATGTTGATTTAAAAGATCAACATTGACGTCTTTGGAACAGGAATTCTGCTGAGACTTCCCAACTCCGAGTGACTTAAGAAATTTCCACACTTTAGCAGGGTCACCATTTTCAACGGATGAATGGATATGGCGCCGCTGAGCATCTCGGCATATAGTGCTGCACCGGTTACGCAAAGTGTGATACCGGGATTTGTTTTTTTCAGAGGAGTCGACTTTGTACCTGGATTTGGCCAGATTCTTCTTCTCAATAAGCGATCTAATTTCCTCAGTTAACCAAGGAGCAGGAAGATGTTTGACCTTGATTGGGCGGACTGGAGCATGCACGTCATAGAGCTGAGTGAGAAAAGAGTTGAAGAACGAAATTTGGTCATCTACAGTTTCAGCTCCTGAAATGATACTCCAGTCAACCTTCAACGCATCCTCACGAAGTTTTTCCACGTCCATCCGACCAAAATTGCGCTGGTAGAGGATTTTCGGCTTAAGCTTAGGAGGCCGGATTTTGTAGGACAAGTAGAGTAGATCATGGTATGAGAAGGCGTCCGCAGAGTACTGTCCGTATTTGGCGACATGTGAAGTAGATGAAGTCAAAGTTAAATCTAAAAGTGAAGGAGAGCAATTTGGAAAATTATGTGTAGCCTGAGAAGGGAGAATGGTCATATTACAAGCATTTGCAATAGATTTCAGTGATTTAGTTCGATGGTCATCTTTAAGGAGGCACGTATTGAAGTCACCCATAACTATGTGATGGTTAAAAGATGGCATGAGATCCTCCAGGAGTTTCTCGAAGGAAGCGAAGTAATTAACATTAAGAGAGGGCGAATAAAATACACCAAGAAGAAGTTTGGAATGAGAAATAGTTATGTCTAAGAACATATACTCTGCGGCGTCTGAGGTAGGGGACTGAGCGGACATGCTGACAATAGAATAAGGGATGTGAGATCGAAGATAAATTGCAACTCCGCCACCATTCCTTAAAGAGCGATCATTTCTAATTAGAGTGAAGCCTGGCAAAGAATACGAGGTAGAGGGAAGGCAAGGCTTAAACCACGATTCAGAGACCAGAATCGCATGCACATTTTGCAATTCAAATGTTAATGAGAAATCTACAAAATGGGCAGGAATGCTTTGAGCGTTAATGTGGACTAAATTGAAATTTTTTGAAACGTCGTGAAATTGTGCTGCTAACAAATCATGGAGCGATGGCGGCAAGCTATGAAAGCTGTCATCACTTCCATCATTCGAAGAAAATGATAAGAAATTATCACTAACTTCATTATCAGACATATATGCTAAGGCTTTGTCGAAACAATACAAATAATATATAAATATGACAGTAAACACGATATATAAAATAAAAGGTAAAAACTACATACTATACCACCCGCCAGCAGTAAGTAAGAATTACAAAAGGAACTTAAGAATAAACAATTAAACAGATCACAGCAAAAACAAAACGCAAATAATTAAGTGGCAACACTAATATTCAGACAAACATAATCTGTTGCTCCTCATATTGAAAATGACAGAACTGACATACGTCAACAACGGTGTCAGCCTGTCACGGCTATACACAATCTTAGATTATGATTAAATGTTACATGGCTATTATTTCATTAGAAAATTAAAGGGGGTAATACGAGAAAAATACAGCACTACTAAATCGAAAAGGAGCAACATACCGGGCTGAATTAAGAAGGCACACAAAAGAGTATAGCATGGAAGCGTCCAATGAGTCAAGACTGGGACTTCGGGACTCGCTTAGGCCGTCTAGTCGGCTGTACCACATCCTCGGCGTGTTCCTCCACAATCGGCGATGGCACGGTCGATGTCGTCGCGGCCGGCGCCGACGCAGCTGGCGTTAGCGCAGCCGGCGTCGGCGCGGCGGGTGACTTCGCCGGCACCGAAATGGTCTTCAGCTGGACAACGCTGCTTACACGGTGTCGCACTTTGCTCGCGTCGAGGACAAACACGTCGCCGTTCCAGGACCAGCAATTGCGGACGCCGAAACGATCCCGTGCGGCCACAAACAGTTCATGGCGGGGCTTGGTCAAAAATTCTCCCATTGTCACGCCGGAACCCTTCAGAGCCACCTTGCCAAACCATAGCTCGTCGCGGATGGTGACATCACGAAGCTTCACAAGGATGGGCGGTGGTTTGTTGCCCCGAGCCTTACCCAGACGATGACAGCGACTGATGTCAGCAGCCGAGAAGCTACTTTTGATGGTCCTGAGCTTCTCGGTGACCAGGCCGGTTGTATCTTCTGAGCCCGTGGCCGACGTGGATCCCTTAACTCCATGGATCACCAACATCTTTCGACGAGTACGCATCTCCATCTGGTCGACTTGCTGCGTAACATGCTCCACCTGCTTCTGTAGCATGTCTAGTGCCTTCAGTATAAAAGATTTAAAGGCACTGAAGTCGGACTCCACTGACGAAGCAGAAGTGTTACCCGGCCCAGCCTTGTCCAGGTCCCGCTGAAACTCTGCCATCCGAGAGTGGAAGATATCGGACAGCTCCGCAAAAGACTCCTTGATTGTGCCCACTTGTGCCATTGTAGATTGAGGTTAGTGAGATTAAAGTGCAGTGAACAAAATTAACTGTTGGGAAATGTTGGAAAACTGCTGGTAGGTGATAATTACTAGTTAATCATTAAATTTATTACAATTTTAGTGAAAGAATGTGATTATTTATAATATTAAATCACAAGAGATTATTTGGTGATGTTGTTCTTTTTTGTTCACCTACCCGAAAAACCTTCAGAGCTCGTATTATTTTTTGGCATTTTCCACCCTTTCCACGGGAAGAAAATACCACCTCCTGGCCAAGGTTAGCCGTGAGATGCGTACACACTGCGGGCGGTAGTAAGGAATGGCCCAGATCGTAGGGCAAACAGTAAAACTGCTGTATTCATATTATGCCTAGGTCAACTCACGTACAGGTTTGTAAAACTGTTTTCCTATGGTTTATATTTGAATCCTTTATGGTGTCCTTTCACATAAATGCATTATGATACTGCACTGCGAGTCGAGGTCAGTGGAAAACCGTGTTCCACTTGGTACCACAATTATTTAAAGAAAATATTGGTTATATAACCCTACAGAGAAAAGATTACCTAACTCAATGGTCGATCATGTTGTGTGGCCCGCGCGAGATTTTTAAAGGTGCAGTGTTACCCTTTGCTTGGATAACCCTCAATATAACCAATATATAATCAACAGGTTTGTTGAGTATAAGTGATTCTGTCCCCTTTAGAATAATTACGTGCAGATCTCAAGTAGTTTTAAATTGTTTTTCATTTTACAGTTCTATCTCAAATGTCTGAAGTCGTCGTAATAAAAGGTATGCCTGTATGCCTGTATGCATCGTACACAGTTATAAAGGTAGACTTCCGATAGAATTAAAAATCTGTGCCTAGCATAATATTAAATAATCAAAGAGGTTTGCTTTGGGTAGACTCAGGTATATGCCTTGCTCAGAATTAAAGAGTATGCGTGTCGGCGGCCGATCGTATAATTCGCCAAATCATGAAATTCACATCGTGATATGCCTGGCCAAATCATAGGCATATCATGAAATGCCGGCATTTCATGATATGCCTAGGAATTTCATGACTTGGCGAATTATACGATCGGCCGCCGACTAAAAGGTTTGCCTGACATAAAGTTTAAATGGTACCCATGCCTGACATAAACGCTTATAGGTGAAAAACGTAGGTATCTAAAGCACCGTTGCATGTAGCAGTAACCTGTCCGTATAGACAGTTTCACGTTCCATTTTTGAAAAGGACATAAGTTCCATATAAATAAATAAATAAATAAATATTAAGGGACAATCTTACACAAATCGAACTAGCCCCATAGTAAGCTCAATAAGGCTTGTGTTATGGATACTAGACGACGATATATTTAATAGATACAAATACTTAAATACATAGAAAACATCCATGACTCAGGAACAAATATTCGTGCTCATCACACAAATAAATGCCCTTACCGGGATTCGAACCCAGGACCTCTTGCTTCGTAGGCAGGGTACCAACTAAGCTAAAGCGGTCGTCAAAATATAAATTCGGCACACTACTGCATGCAACAGGTGCTTTAGTTAACTTTTTTTTACCATAAAGTGAAGTGGTCCGTCTCTTTAACTAATTAAAGGGCATTAATAAGGGATAATTTAAGGGCATATTTAGTTTAAAATATACGGTTAAGCGAAACTTAAGCTATGTTTAAATACCGTCTAACCTGTCGGTAATGAAATATATTGTGCAGTTTGACTCTAATCATAATTTTTGTGACGATCTGTCAGATTCAGATTCATTTATTGTAACTACTCGTTAACAGAACATTTTAAATGAAAATGCCCTTAAATGGTTTCTGTTATTATTCTCTATAATAGCCCTGAAAATAACAAGAGGAGCGTAACAGTTGTCGAGGCCACTATATAATTCATAATATTCGTTAGTGTCATCGCGTCGAAGGTCGCTTTTGTTCGACGTGACTCATACGCACGCACGTTGGAAATGTGGAAAATGTGCATAAATGTGCATATATTGCGTTGTCACAGTCTAAACACATATATAACGCTCATTTTTGCCACGAACTAGCAGGATGTGGAATGAACTCCCTCCTGAGCTGAGGAGGAGTATTATGACATGAGGTACTTCAAGAAACCAGTAAACAGGGCTCTCAAAGATCGGCAACGTATATAGTCTGTACTTTTAGGTGAGGTAAAAAATAACACGTGGCGCGGGTCGCTCAGCCAGTGGTATTCTGCCACAGATGCAAAACTTTACTTCGATTGGCTGAACGACCCGAGTCACGTAATTTTTTTGTTTACCTTTTTTTTAAATACTTAAAAAAAGTCTCTACTTGTTTGCCACTTATTATATAAAAAATACATATGGAGGGTGGAAGTAAGAAGAACTATCTTATATGTGGGATCAGTTGAGAAAATGTCCAGTTAAAAGCACTAAATAATAGTTTAAAATTCCCCCAGAACGGTGCTAGCATTGCAGGAAAGTATGAAATGAATTTAGAATTTGTATCGGAGTGAAGTTCGCTGATATAGAGGATAGTGATGAGGTTTAATATTTTTGGTGATCATAGTAGGTATTTAATAAAGCGGCAGTATACAAAATTTTACCCATCTGCAATGGTAGTGCCACCACTATTTAGCACATTTCGGCGGACACTTTTCGATACACAGAGACGGTTCTTCTCGCCTCTACCCGCAATAAATACTCGTATACAGTTGACTGACAGAGACGTTTAGATAGAGCAGTATTTTTCAACGTGTTGGTCGCAACCCCCTGGTGGATCGCAGAGCCGCATGACGGGGCTCGCGAGAGTAGTGAAACCTCAGCCAAAAGGGAAAAAATACAAAAAAGTTCAAAAAGTAGAGATAATAGAAGGTAGGATCGCGAAATATGTTGTGTTCATATGCAAATGGGGTCTTGTCATGAGTGTTGATATGTTACTGTACCTATATTTTTAAACTGTGGGATTGTGAAGAATAGTCTTTTTGTTTAATAAGGACGTAAATAACGTCATTTTCTTTAAAAAAATAGCTTTTATGTGCCAGCGCACTAGTAACCTGATAGTGTGTTTGCTCTACTAACCTTAACCAAGGATGCACACCACCACTGATGCGTGATATGAAGCGCAAACGTTAAATCGACAATTTAAATTATTTTCAGGCTAGAATCTATCGGATTATACGCTAGATTAAATTCTGATATACATATTTTAATTTAATCTGCACTTTGTTTCTATTTATTACTGAGTCGACAAATGTTTATTGCTAGACATAGGTCTTGCCCAAGGAACGCCACCATAACCACGCCTGCGCCTCCGGCATCCATCTGCTCTGACAACCTTCACTAGGTTTAGTGTGTATTCATTATTATTGTATGTAACAAAAGGTTTCCATTAATTCATAATTGAATAAATTAAATCTACAGCCCGGCCTTTATCTTCCCGATACGAAGAGCAAAAGTCTTGAAAGTAATGCATCCCACGATCTCTTCCGCGGCGGGCCTTCACTGAAGTCGTTACTGTCTCCAGTTGGCTGAGTCCCACATCCTATGATGTGGGACTCAGCCAACTCCAGCCAGACCTGAAATCGAAATAATAGGAAAAGAGCGTTAGCAAAGCGGCTTGGGAATCACACGTTTACAGGTTCGAATCTTGTATTGGAGATCGCACGTTTCCTGATTCAAATCCCAGCACCAAATTGCAATATTAAGCTAAAAACGAGATTTTCTATGTTGTAGAGCAATATTATATGCATATTACATACCTAGGGCGGTAAAATAAAGGATGACCTAGATTGCAGCTGTTTTTCATAATATGCGATCGAAGAAAATTATTTATTACCTCCCGTGGTGTGTAAACAATTTCACGTCTTCCCCTGACCAAGATGTTGGGATGTTCTCCCCGTGCAGAGCGGACAGAACATTACTGCCCATTGTAACCTAAAACTAGTTAACAAAAGTTAGCTGTGTGTAAATGCTTTAGTACTGACACTTAATAATAATATTACAACATTTTCAGTATAGTTCAAACAGCATGATCTATCAGCAAGCATAACAACATCATTGAAACTAGACAGGGGACCAAAAAGCCTGTCATCGGCATAATCGATGTAGAATCGATGACAAAAAGGCAACTAATCAACACAATGCATGCATAGAAATCGAACGCAGGTGGGCAAGTGATTTGAATTTTTTACCCCTTTCGATGGGTAAAAAATGAAAAGGAAGGGACAGTTGAAGACATAAAGGGTGGGTTCAGTTCTCGCGGTGTGACGAATTTTATTAGGTATGCAGATGGGTTGTAGGTGCTGATCAAATACTTAGTTATTGTTAAATTGTATTTTGCAAGCTGTCCCAAGCAAGCCAATGATGATAATAATTAATCCAGGAGCATTAAAGTAGCATCATCCTACATGCATGTGCTAAGAGCTAAATGTTAATATCGTCGCGCCCATGCTAAACTTACAAATGGATCATTATTTGAGCGTTTCACCCGCATCACTTTCGTGGACACATTATTGTCGAGATTCCGGCAGATTGTATTGTAATTTTAAGGTATTTGTTGGTAGTCTCGGATATGTACCAAATAGCTCGATATGAAACTAAAATCTGAGAGAACTTCGACAATAATGTGTCCATGAAAGTGAGGCGGGTGAAACGCTCAAATAATGACCCAAATGTGCAATTTTGGTGAACTTGAATTTTAGACCTAAATCTATACTGATTATGATCAAATTTGCGAATTTCTCAAAGTGGTAGATTTGTGAGTTTAGCATGGGGGCGACGATACTATTATGTTTAAAAACATGTGTAGCTATTTTTTAACGATATTGTTTATTTTAGTAACGTATTATACGTTAAGGAACCAATTCAGAGCATTTTAATCGTGCCGATTTTTGTTACATTCGGTTAGTTACCTATAAAAAAGGCCAGTAAAACCTAAACACCTTAAAATCAACAACCATCTCTTAATAAAGATATAGGTAAATAACAGTAAAATACGATCGTTCACATGAAACTAATACATAGATAAACATGCAAACCTAACACGTATACTAATAGCAGTTACCATCATTGTCAGGCAAGATATTAACACTATTAGCTTACAATAACGTCTAGGGCACACAATAGGGGTTTAGTAAGTTAACACAGACTAGAACCGAACTGCTCGATAGAAGGTGAAACGCTTTGATTACAAGTAAAGATACTTGTTATCAAAATGGTTCACCTGTATACCTTTGTAATATATATTAGACATAACTTATTTCTCTACATCGCCATTTGCACCCGATTAAGGGTTCATACTTCATAGGTACATAACTAGGGTGGTAATACAAAGAAAGGCCGAGATCGTAGAAGTTTACGGCCCGAGCTGCAAGCGAGGGACGTAAATATGCGATCGAGGGCTTTCTTTATTAACTCCCGTGTTGTGTACATAATTTTATGTCTACACTTGAACCCAGAACACCAGAAAGCGGCTTTTTCCGTAAGCGCAGCGTGCGGAAAAAGTCAATTTATGGCCAGGTGTGGCATAAATCTTATTTTAATCCGATGTATCTAATTAATTACAAACGTTTGCCTGTTTTTTTGTGATCATTATTGTTGACCCTGATCTGCGAAATCATCCTATCCTATCCTACTCATATTACAAAAATGTGAAAGTTTGTGAAGATGTTAAGAACTGAATGGATTGATATGAATGTTGGCATGCAATTAGGCTAAGTCCTTGATTACAACATAGAATAGGTACTTTATATCCCGGTAAAGAATTCGCTTGGGATAATACTTGGGATGATAACGCGGGCGAAGTCGCGGGTAAATGGTATTAATATATTAGGGACAAGATTTACAATTTCTTTCCTTTTGTTGACAGATGTCCATATTTCTTCTTTCATCTCATAATTGGCTTGAATCTTCTTGAATCGTAGTCCATCCTGATAATTTGTCCTACCTGTCTGCAGTTTTGCGACCATCTTTTATCTTTTGTCTTGAAATTTATACTATAAATACCTTTCAACCTTAGTTTTATGCTTCGTAACGTTTTATAGTCCAGTGAAATTCCAACCATTGTATTGTCTTTGCCCTGACTACCACTTGACAACATTCTAAGAAATCAGTTTACAGAGAAGCGATTTTGTTTCCGAAAAGTAATCCTTAGAACTCTCAAAATGTGGAACAAGGAAAACATATAATAATGTTGGAACTCCAAACTATTTCCCTTAAATTAAGGTTATCGTAATTGGTGATAATCAAGTCTTTAATTTTGAGCATCCTAATACTTCCTGAAAATTTGCACCAAGTGTAATACATACAGACTAAACCCGCCGGTACACTGGCAGTCAATATAATTGTAGCATAAAGCCGGCATCAGTCACCTCGCATTTGGCGCAATATTCATTAAACACGGCTTACTACGCCGCTATTAATTCGCCCGACACCGGTGCACGCCATTGTACTAAAGTTGCACCGAGTTGCATTGTTTTGGTGGAACAGGGTTGGCGGGATTTTTCAGAAAGGTAACCATTTTATTTTGTGTGACGTGTGTGAGATTTGGCAAAAATAAACACCTCGTATAACCAAACTTAAAATATGCGTAATAATAAATATCTCCAATTTAATAGTAATCTCTTCGAAAAACAGATGTAAGCCTTAAGGCATTTTTACATTTTAGGGTTCCAAACCAAAATGGTAAAAAAGGAACCCTTATGATGTGACTCTGTCTGTCTGTCACAGTCAGATATCTCAGGAACTACTACTGATATCGATTTGAAATTCGAAATAGTTTTAAAAGTCACTAACCCAACCCAAGTGTACTAAATATAAAAAAAATCTTATACCTTTTATACTTTTTATTTTATACGGGGCCGAAATTGGAGGTCGAAAATTTTAAGTTGTGCTATTGTATCAAGTGGTGTAGCAAACGAAAGGGCTTGATTTGTAGATACCTAAACCATTTTTAATTTAAAAAAATACCATTCCCTATTATCTTCGAAGTCTGAAAGTTTGTGTTATAAAATATTATTTAGGTTAAGTAAGGTTATTATAGTAAGTTTATTTATTTAATTGCATATTTGAGAAAAGCACTATACATACCTCGGCGGGAAATGGGGTTCTCGCTTCGCTCGGCCAGCTATATGTACTCGGCCGGCAACCCCTTACTTCCCGGTCTCTGCAGTAATGTACTATTTATTTATTATACTACTCATAATTATCCTGACGTTTTTGCCTAGTACGATATTAATACTTTTATTATTCGGTATGGATCATCAATTCGTTAGTTTCAACCCTTGCAATCTGCATCTACTATTCTGTAATTCAACTTTAATGCAATGTGCACCAAATATGAATGGTCTGTAGAAACGTGACGCGTTCCCAATGTGATCTTGACCCTCGCATGTATGAATTATTTTTATGACCAAGTCCTGTTATGAGACAAAGTTAATAGTACCATAATTATGTATGTCAGTCACCTATTTATGATGATCACATGCGAAACATATCTTAACTATTTTTCAATAAAGTAAACAATAAGATAATACGAATAGGCTGCTACAAATAAATAAATATTAAGTTACAATAATTACACAAATCGAACTAGTCCCACAGTAAGCTCAATGAGCCTTGTGTTATGGATACTAGACGACGATATATTTAATAAATACAAATACTTAAATACAAAGTGGGCTATCTTTGCCCTAAAACGTGAAATTTATAGGTCAATTTAGTTATTGTAGAAAAACACGACTGCGAAACGGATCTAGACATTATTTTTCTAGCTGTCACATCGATACTAGAAATTTTTCAATATTCTTCCAGAAAATCCCAACCCTACCCAGCATCAGCCTTTTGTTCAGCCCTGTCGCGGTGGCCATGATTAATTGCATCTATGAAGGCTGTTCCAGCCCGATTTCATCGCGAAAAACTACTGAAACACAAACTTTAATTAAATTAAAACGTCAGTACCACGACCCGCCTTTTGGTTGTTCGTGTAACGAGGTGGTTTGTAAATAAGCAAAATAATCTGGCTTTTCAGGCGTACTGCATTTTTACTGTAGAAATCATTATTCAAGCTAAATATTGGTAAAAAATCGGTTGTCTGTAAAGGCGGTTTACTGACGATAGTCGAACGTGATAACGTTGACCTTGACTCTGACTTTGACTTTGACTTTGACTTTGACTTTGACTTTGACTTTGACTTTGACTTTTACTTTGACTTTGACTTTGACTTTGACTTTGACTTCGACTTCGACTTTTTTCCCAATAAGCTGCTACAATGACATTGACACGCTAAAATGATGGCTAAGTGGCCAGTGTAAATATCTGCCGTTCCACGAATATAATGTCAAAGATTTGTTTTAATAATTTTTAAAGTACGATTAAAGCAGGCGTAAAACGGAACTGCCAAAGCAGCATCCACTATTTAAATTTAAAGATTTTTGCCCAACTCAGCAGTGAGCAAGCTGACGTCATCACGACGTCCCACGACGTCCATTACGTCATTATGACGTATGAGTGACGTCGCTTATACGTCGCTGACGTCAGTTTGCTACCTGGGGTCTCTTGTCTTGTCATTCAATAGAGATTTTGACAGCCGTATCTTAGGGAATAAGGGCTAATTTATTAACAATTTGTAAGAAACTATCGTCTTAACGACTTTAGTGCTGGAATTATATAAAGTACCTATTTGACAGGTAACGGCCCTGCAAGGTAACGGCCCCGCAAGGTAACGGCAAATGACGTCACACTTTTTCGTGCGTGCAGCCGGCTCCATCGAATTATAAGACGTTATCACGTCAAAAAAAACAACTGAAAACAAATTAGTCAGTATATGTACCAAGTTAGTTATTTCTTAATATCACCATAATACTTGTTATAGACTGTTTTAAATTGATGAGTCTAATGTCTAGATATATAGGTGATATCATTATGTTTCATACAATGAAACCTTACTGATTCCAAAATCACAACTCAAGACCTCATTAAGTGTGAAGTGTTTTATATTCAATGTTTAAAGAGAACTCAAAAGATGAATTGATTTTAAATTCAAAGATTAAACTAGTACCAACTGTATATCTAACGTAGCACTTGACATTAACAATATATCATAGTCAATACAGTAGATTCAATCGTAGATAATTGTTGCAAATAAAAAAAACTATTCTGATTTCAGAATATTAAATAAATAAAACCTGTCGTATTTTGCACATGCTTTTCTCTGAGAATACAACAGAAACTAAATTCACACACTTGTCGAATTATCTAAATTTAAATACGTCAATAGTCGAAACAAAATTAGCATATAAAAATTGCAACCGAAGATCCTAATGGGCTAACAACACCGGTTATCAAAGAAATTTGAATATGTCAATAGTCGAAAAAAATGTGCATAAAGATGCCAGAAGACGCTGATAATATTTCTCACACGGTCAATTAGACATCGGCTCGAGTGAAAGAATTACAATATTGTAATTTGAGTACATTTGTCATGGGCAAATTATTCAAATTGTACACGATTTGGGAACGTACGGATATTGTAGACTTTGTAAAATGCTAAGCGGCTATGAAATCCTATATGGTCTTATGACGTTGTTCTACCAAAATCGCGGTATGCAAATGCTTGCGGCTGCAATCTCCACTGATCAGGGTTTAAATGAGAGTTTTATGCAATAGTGCATAAGGATTGCTATGTTTTCGTGGGACGCCTTAGTAAGAAAAGCGGAGACGGAACCGCGTTTTTCTGATTCGTTTAGCTAACTGGTGAATTTTTTAAAGTCCGCATATCCATTACATTAATTTTTATGGGAATATTACCTAACGTTAAAATTACTAAAGACATGATTGAATTGGACACGATTTTAAAATGTGCAATATTATGAGAGTAATAATGTACATACCTAGTGAAATGGATACCTCTCCTACATACAAATATAAATACAATAGGATTAAGTCAATAATAAATTCAAGTACCTAACCTACCAACGATTTATTTACGCAGTGCAACCGTATTTACACTTGCATAATACGAGCGTCATTTAGCACAAAGACTTGGTGCGAATCGATATGTAACAATACCGACCCTCATTTGAATTTACATGGTCAATTAGATAAGTCACCGCAAGGAAATATCACAAAAGAACATTCAGTGTAATCGGTGATTTTGAAGAGACTTGACAGATTGATGATGTTCAAGTTCAAGTGAGGTAAGAAGAACTGAAGGTGGATGTCTAGTTGTGGGTAATGATGCAAATTATTCGAATAGCAAATGCGAATTTGCATAGAAAATTGATTTTAGGTGTAAATTTGTGCTTGAGAACTTGAATGTTAATTTGTTCACATATTTTTAACAATTGAAATAAATAAATAGGCAAAACATTTAAAGTATGGTTTTTTTTCAGTATCAATATTTTTCTTGCTGTTATTCTGTTCAGAAAAACAAACCATATTCAAAGTAGTTTTGATTCAACAGTGTTAAATTAACTCACAGATTACAATTGATAACACATACACGAAACAAAAACATCCAATCAACACAATAAAACTGTATGGTGCATAAAAAAGAGTATTTATTTTTATGACCACCGGAAAAAATCTGTGGATGGAATTTGATCGTCGCCGCTGCCAATCCAACGTCCAATAGGTACGTAATGCGAAAATTACAGGGCGCTTCATACATTGACTACATATGCGCTTCGTACATTGACTATATACGCTGTAAATGATTTTTGCGAATAAGTAGCTGAAATCAGTACGCAAAGCAGCAATGTATTGCAGAACAAGTAATCTTTTGCAATATGTCAATATCAACAGTAAACAACAGCAATATACGAGTACGTCGCTCCGGAAATAGCAGCGTTCCATTGTCTCAAATCTCAATACATTGATGTTTTACGAAAGGTAAAAGTGGGTAAATTGATGAAAGACAGGCAATGTATCTTAAATGTGCGTGCTCCGGAAATGGCAACATTCCAATGTTTTGAAGTATTACTGTTCCGCTAAAGGGAAAATGTTGCAATCCTTTAGGAAGAAGCGATTACCTTAAGCGGTGACCTTAAGTCTTCGAAATATTTAGTGATACATTCGTGATTTTTAAGCGCTTTTAGCCATTAAGGTTACCTAAGGGATTTGGATTGCGGTGGGCTTAACGAAAATTGCTTTCAAAAGGTTCCGGCTGTGTTGAATACCACCAGTATATTTGATGGCGAAAACTTTTGTTCCGAGAATTAAATAAGTGGTTTTCTAAATCAGTTTTATTACCACAGATGTTTTATTAAGTTTTCTATAGCGATACAGGTTTTTGCTAAATTGCATCTTTCTTACTACACTCAAGTTTAATGAAATACAACTAAGCACAAAATATTTTTTTCAGTAGGTATTCAAATATTAACAATGGTGTAACATTAAAATAAATCGAATTTAAAGGCATTTCTTTTTGTAAAGGGTCAATAAACAATTTTCCTCTTAAACAACTAGCAGGCGAGTTCTTGGAAAAAGCTTATTTATTATTGCTTTTAATTCAGTACTGACTTTTTGCTCGTGACTTCGCCTGAGTGGTGAACGTGCTATATTTATAACGCATAGTTTTTCTTGCCGGTTTGATGTAAAAAGTATAGCTACTTGCAAATTTGGCACTTTCTGGCCTATATCATCACGTATAATCTTTTTTTTTGTCAACTAGGCGTGTAACAAACTCGCTTTTATATAGGTACATAAATGTATTTGTATCTATATCATCCAGTTCAAATTCTCTTTTCTTTGTATCCAGCTCTCAGAAGGCTCACACGCTTGGCCTTACGCGCTTCTGAAGTCACAATATTTGAAACATGTTTACACTTGAAGAACGCTTTAAAACTATGAACTGCTTCATGGAAAAATAAACCGTATATCTTAGGTAGCAGAACTACCACCACCTCCGCTTGAAACAATACAGCATCATAGTGTTTCGGACATTCTGCTAAATGCATTATGGTTTCTTTTATAACGATGTAGTGACGTAGTGACGTCATATAAGGATAGTAGCTTTGATTCGCCAAGTTGCTCAGGGTCAGTAATGTTTTGGTTTTTTACCACACGGCCATCGTTTAAATTGCATCTTAACTGCTGAGCGGAGGAGCAAGTTTTTTCAACGTCCTGTATTGAGAATTATAATTTCAAATTGACCGAGCTTAATTTAATCAACGGCATTTATCTTAACATTCAATTATTAGACTTTATATCATGTGCTGATCTATGTGTTACCAATGGTACTATATTTTTATAATGTACCTTTTCATCTCTTTTCTTTAGCTACTTTTCTAAAAAATGTTGTTTAGTGGTTCGCCTTGTAGCTGTTACCTAAATTAAATGTTCATGCATTCATTAAATGCATTTGGCATAACATAAATAAATGCAGTTTGAAGAATAAAATTGGAGGCTATAATTTACCAATAGAATGTCATACATGATGCATAAGCATATGTCATGAAAACATAATGAGAAGTTCAAAGATATTGAATTTTTTTAAAATGATACGTATACATGTTAAATACGTCTTAAATTTACCTCATCTTTTGAACCTCAAAACAATGGCGTTTATCAAATAAAAGCAAACGTGTTTCGCTTCTAAATAAGTGTTTCTTGAAAACACTCCTCATTTAACTTTCCTATACAAATTCGTCGAACCTTCAGAAAAAACATTACCCTTTAATCATGTAGAATCCGACTTTGTTACGTGGTAATAAAGTACATTTTACTATTTTGATATGGGAGTCCATATAGGATGTTTTAAAGTCTGTTTGTTTGTAAAGAGCACCCAACGCTCAATGGTGCAGGTGTCCTGAGAACAAAAGGGTATGGGTTCGATCCCTGCTCTATGCTATGAGCGTTTTGCAAAAAAGACGAGAGCAACAGGCACGTTTGGTGTGGTGGATTTCAGATTATTATGGTCGGTATAAAGGGGTTTCAACTCTAAAGTCATGATTTAGGGGACTGCCGTCTGCGAAACTGTGTAAGTATTTATTACATATATGTTTTTAATGAATTTCCCAGTTAAATTAGGTACATACTAGTGTATAGGCTCTTTCAATTCATTATTATTATAGGTACTCACTGCCATATATTGTACAATTAATTGGCGTCAAACTTTTCTGTGGATAAGCCGAAAAAAAAATACGATTATTTTTTCTCCATAGATCCACATAACATAAGCTATCTGCTTTGCCCTAAGGTAAACTGGTACAAAATGCCTTATGTCATCAAGTTCGTCTTTTGTGCAATAAAGTTAAAATAAATAAATAGGTAGTAAGATAAAGTGACAACAATCCACTCCGGTTACATCTTATCCATACAGGTATTTGTCCAACAGGTATATGTATATTCATGAGTTGCGTCGACAAAATTTGAGGTACCTAGCCTACTTAAACTTACTTAAGTGCAACTTAATTGTGACATAGCCTGCCTAATATACATATGTTCTTTTATCTATAGGTATAGATTAATTTATCCTATAAATATCAACATTCAACAATTACTTTTCGTTGTAATTTATTAACCACTGGCCAAGGAATGAAGAGGTAAGACTTGGATTTTGCGCCTATGTAAATAAAAAGCTGAGTCACTGTCATTCATCAAAATGTAGTTTAAAATAACTTAAGGGGTTAAAAGATTAAACTGCCATTTTACTCCTATTGATTTGCCATTAAGATTCTAGAAGTCTAGACATAATAGTTTCTACTCAGTTTTATTATGAAAAATTTACTACCTTATCTATTGACTTTCGGATGATTCTAAGTAGCTCCTGGTCGTGTTAATAACTATTTCGTTCTAGGTTTGAATTATCCTTTTTGTTTGCTTTGTATAATACCAAAAGTATATTATAATGTAACCAGGAATGACAGCGGTTAAAACACAATTAGAACTACTGTTTTCTGAAAATAATCTTGAAATAAATATTTAGCTTTACCGCCTGGCCACGACAGTGGTCTTAGAGCGGCGGCCATAGGGAACGTGCACGACGAAGGTGCTGCCAACTGGTGCCGCCAATCTGGATCAAGTACCCTCTCATGCTGGGGCAACATTGACGGAAACGCCGTAATTTATTGCGATGAAGGACGATTAACGTCAGTGTAGCTACGACATACTATATTTGATATTGCCACTTACATATTGTCATTGACAGCTTTATTTGACAGGGGTGATAGTTTCCTTTATTGTCCACCCGTGTTTCTTTTGTCGTTTAGTGCTGCCACGTTCGTTGGTGTTCGTGCACGTTCCCCATAGGTGAGGGCGAGGGACCGCGTTCCGATCTTCCGCTACCACCTATGGCCGACGTTGCCGCTGCTGCTCTAAGACCAATGTCGTGGCCAGGTGGTTAATCTTTAAATTTTTTTTACTCGTAGTTATGTCTATAATAATAATGTACCTACCTCGTCTTGTAACGTTAAAAGAATTCATTTTATTAATCGAACCAGTCACCTCTGCAGGTATTTGTGTAACGTTTCACAGTTATATTCATGAGATGAGTTCATTAGTATTCATATTACTCACGGCAATTCGTAGTACTCAGAAGCAGATAACAACCAAGGTGACTTCAGAGGTAGGCCTAAGTGGATATCGAGCATACGTCGAAAGGCTTTTTTATTCATTTCGGAATTGAAACTAATGAAGGCTATCGCTTTTCTATCTCACCAGAAGTCACTTTGATTGATGGGGCTGAACATTTACACTTGTCTGTGTAATAAAACTTTGAAAATGATTTGTCAATGTTATTTTTTACTTAAAAAGCTTTTACGTATAGTTCGCTGCCCTGGTTACAAAGAAAATCAACTATACAACGTACATATACTATACATAGGCACAGTATAAGCAGTAGTTTTTCTTCCCACAAAAGGTACATCGGGAGCGCGCATGTGTGCGCGCCGTGTACGGACGCACCACAAGCAAACATTTACCCATGCGCACTCATGCCACAGTATGGAGTGCACTCACACAGACGCGCGATCGTGCGTCTGTGTGAATACGTGTCGCGCACTCCTAAACGGCCGAACTCGTACTACTTGGTTGTCTTTATACTTTGACATAGGCGTAAAATGTATGAAGTAAAACAAAAAAGCCTATCTATATTAATAATTTAGCCGGGCCCTACGGTAGACCTGAACGAAAAGCGTCTCAAAAATTAAAGCGTAAAAAAATAACACTTTCGAATCGACAACTTATATTCGCAAAATTCGTATAACGCAGAAATAAGCGTATAAAGATGTAAAATAATGCGAATAATACCAAAAACAGTCGGCCATGTTTGCTTGCGTCAATTCGAGTTCGTTCGGAAATTGTCACAGTTTAGTGCAGGGGTACGTAGCATGCGACTATAATATAACTGCGGGCGCGGCTGTACATACTTGGCATGGGTAAGAAACCCGTTTTTTATTTTAATTAGAATAATCATACGTTTCCATAATTTTATTTCAAAGAAAACAATCTTTAAACGGGAAAATATTAATAAGTTACTGACATAACTGAAAAATAATATAATAATATTGTACAATATTATTGACACATAACCCAAAAAAAGTAACAAACGTTGGCGGCAAAGGTGTCAGATAAATTTCTAAACGAAAAAAAAGGAATAGGCACATTTGTTTTTAATCCCTCTGATGGTGAAGTGGTAAGTTAGGGCGAAACTCTGTAGGGGCTTTTTAAGTTTTCTTAAATTTATTCTGACATCAAAAACAAATTAAATTATACCCGTTTTTGGTACAAAGATAGAAATTTGAAAATCAATGTTTATCATTTAGGTGAAAACAAAAAAATTACCAGGCGTTTGAAATATTCGACCATAATAAAGATAATGCAGGTCTGAATGTTTTTACGGTTCCGTATCAAAATTGTAAAAAAGGAACCGTTATGGTGTGACTCTGTTTGTCTGTCCGTCTCTCATAGGTCAGTCAGATATCTCAAACGATTGCTGCGATCGATTTGAAATTTGGAATAGTTTTAAAAGTCGCTAACCTGAGCTACCTACTGGACATAAAAAAAATCTCTTATACCTTTTTTTACTTTTTTTAGGGGGCCGAAATGGGAGGTCGAAAATTTCAAGTTGTGCTATTGTTTTAAGTGGGGTATCAAAAGGATGGAGTTTATTTGTAGATTCCAATACCATTTTAAGTTTTTTTCTTAAGCATTTACTTTTAGATTTAGGACGAAAAAAGTTCAAAAAAATACCATTCCCCTCCTTCCATTATTAATACATATCTTCGAAGTTACTGAACAGAAGAATCTGTAATAATTGTCAATAATTAATATCAACCTAAATATTATTTAAAAAAATAACGGTTTTCCTAACTTACACAGTTTTTTAGAAATTTGGAAAAATCGTAACACTTACTTATTTGCTCCTACTAAACTAAGCGCCATACAGTTTTTCTTAAAATATTCACGCATCTATTTACGAGTTTTTCATGTTTGAGGTAGGAATAAGAACGTTCAAATATGATTTCAAAAATTTATTTTTTACCTATGGGGAGCAACAATGCCGGTTAATTTTACCTCCATAAGATGATTCCGTAGTTTTTGAAGAACATGGTCAAATTAATAAGACAAAATTTAAGGTTTGTCAAATCACGCACGCAGCAATCAAACCCAATCAGGAACGTAGTAAGCGTAAAAAACTGACAGAGCGGGAGGGCCTATATAATCCGGCACACGAGGCATTCTAATCCGGCCCGCGTATAGAAGCCTCCCCTGCCTGCACAGTAAAGTACCTACAGATGTGAGACACACAGCACCCCCAGGACGAAAAAGATTATACGTAACTTCAAGTCGACCATGTCATGTAGCCCGCGCGACATTTTCAAAGGTGCTGTACGGCCCTCTGGGAAAAAAGTTTGGAAACCCCTGATGTGAATGCTTACCACTTAGGTTGAAGTAAGACTACGCCGGCCACGTCTGTAGTAAGTATCCACATAGGCGGGCTAAACTGGCTTCGAACTGGGTGTGACATGTTGAATGGACAGGACCGGACTGGGCTCCGACTCCCCACGAGTCCGGGGCCCAATAACAACAACCACAAGCCGGGGGCCCGGCCCGTGCGGGCCCCGCGGCGGCTAGGAAAACTGGAAAACACCACCTTAACTATATGGCCAGTCCGACGACGCTAGAACAGGCCGCGGCGAAGATAGTGGGACGACCTGAATGTATTTCTTAACGGCTGTCCAAAGTTAGCTCGGGACCGGGACGGCTGTCATATTTTGTAATTCACTGTCATATTTTGGACGAGGGCTTAAATTAAATATTTAGACCATGTTGGGGTGGGGTGAGCCTGAGGTACAGGCTGGGTGGCGAGGACGTAGCATGCCACGGTGAAAATAGCAGGACAACCTAGACGTATTTTTAACGGCTGGTCAGGGTGGTCCTTTGGACCAGAACCATTGCAAGCGGGATAGATTTGCCCTTCAGCTTCAGTGGGACATTAATAACTAGACTTAAAAAATAGGATTTGGCTCTAGAAGGGGTAAAATTATGAATAGGAATCTGTTATTTCAGATATTTGAAAGTAAAACTTGGTATATAAATTACATACCTAATACATTAAATATTCGTGATGTTCCCTCAATTTCAACAAAACATAACTACATAGAGAACCCACTTTCTTAGATGTCGGTTAAAAATAAAAGGCTTCGAAAGATAAATAACAAAATGTACCTAATTGAAAAGATTCTTGGTAATGCTATTTCTAAGGAGGTGAAAGGGTTAAATGGGGTTTGTAATTTTTTACATTTTACCCGGGCGAAGCCGGGTTTTCAGCTAGTTATATATAAAATATTGGTCTGAGTTTGGGCTTCTTTCACGCAAGAACGGCGTAACGTTTCGTTGTTTTTTTTCTTATAGAGACAAGAATATATGTATAGGTCGCGCAAAGACTATACCTACTAGACTTCAGATACAGGACACCTCCTTTTTATAATGGATAAATGACTGGTTTCTTCTGAATGAGCAAAATGCATTTGCCACGGATCACGGCCAAACCTATAAAAAACAAAAATAAACAGACTAATGATGCGATACGATTTCCATACAGACAGACGGGGCGACCTTAATTTGAAAATAACAACGTCTGGCGGTATTCGTCACACCAAACAATTGTTGTTCGATATCGATCCGAGGAATCAATGGAGGGTCTGCAAAAAACAAATATATTAGAATAGTCTACATCTGTACCTCTAGCAAAATTGCTTCGCACCACCCATTGTTGCACAACAAAGCTATCTAAACCTTTTCCGTAATATTGTGTTCGATTATCACTATTATCAGTCATTGACATTGTAATAAAATCTGTTAAACGGATTAAGTTGCGTATATTACTTAATTTTACATGTCGACGGTTCGTAATCATATTCGGCATTCGAGGTCGCGGGTAAACTGAGTGACTATATACATATAATTTTTCACCATAAAAATTACTTGTCCATACTTAACTGCCCACTATAAAAATCCAAATTAGAATAAAGCTATTGCTAGACGAGCTTAATGTGTAAAGACGGACAGCCTTAATATTTGGAATACCTATCTGGTACGAGGCCGCCACCGACCTCAAATAAAATATTTTATTTCTTCCTTTTTGAAGTCGGTTTATTTTTTTATTATTTACTTTTTTATTGTATAAGGCAGTTTTCTAACACTTCTTTCTTGTCAGTGTGCCTTTTTGAAAGCGCCGCTGGTGTCTAAGGTAAAACAATCATTGTAAAATATGATGGCTTTATTTTATGGTAAAATCAAATATTTAAGGAAAATATCAGCTAATGTTACCTCATTTATGCCAATAAAACTTCTTAAAATTATTGATACTTTTGTTTGTCCAGTGCTACATATTTAAAATACACAACATAATTACTGAGTATTTGCCGACGCTACGTACAATACTAAGAATCGCATGCGGTCTGTGGTTTAAATGTTTCAAACGGTAATTAGGGTCTCTAAGAATTCCTTTACTTTAGTAATTACTCGCGGTTTCATTACTTCTATTAGTAATAGCCGCTTGTTTAATTACACAAATAATCTCTAATTATTACTGATAATCTGGAGATTACCTTAAGGAAGGTATATAGAAGCAATATGTAGTATTTTTAAATACCATTCAATATCGTCGTCCATAGGTTCAATTGGCATAAAGGGCAAGTAAATCAATATCAGTTACGCCAGTTGAACCTACCATCGATGATATATTTTGCTTTAGAGGTGTTTAGGCATTTTATAACTCGAAATTATGCGGGAGGAAATAATGAAATACATACTCGTTTTTGTAATTTTTTGATCTGAAATTATCTTGACCACCTATATATTTTTCTCGGTTTGTTAAATGATTCTACTACCGAAGCTATAAATAAGCTGCCTTTATAAAAACTTACTTTTGAGTTCCTTTTAGATGTTTTGCTTAGGAAGTAACGACTTTTCCCACTAATATTCTGTAGATCAAAACAAATGATGGAAGAAATGTATGTTACCCAAAGGGCTTATGGTTACGTCTAAAAAGATACTATGTTGTGTTTTTTTTTAATCGCAAATCGGTCGCATAAGCTTGCACCGTCACTTATCGCGCAACCGACGCTTCTTATCGCACCTTAACAGCTCAGTTTACAACTATTAACAAATAAAACGGAACGGTTAATACAAGCATTATTACTTTTACGGCAAATTAGCTCGTCGTGGAACAAACTTGTTTACTTGTTTACCGAAAGTCGAACAATAACGGCCAATAAACATAAACAATTGCCCGGCGTCTGCGACTCGCTAAGTGTTAGTGGGGATGTGTTCCACTTGGGGTTTGATGCTGCGGTTAAAGGGTATTTATTCGTGCACGTCAGTCAGCATTCCCGCCATGGAAATTTATTTTCGTTTTTTTTCTTTTGCATTGGTGGGGCTTGCATCTCGATACGGCACATAGGACATAGGTCATTTTGAGAGAAGTTGTGCAGCCACCAAATTCATATTGGTGGAAATGCTTAGGTTTAATGCTATATGTACATATACAGACATATACTGACTTAATTTGAAAATGTGTACCTTTAGTGTCGTTTAAAATGGTCTGTGTAATAATACAAGAAAGTGTAATAAAACATGTGAAAATTTTGCGTTTTCCTTCATAGTAGTTATGGCTTTCGCAAGGTCGCACAAGGAACAAATCCAAGATGGTCGGTCTAATTGAAGTTTACAGTTCGCCCGCTGAAATTAACACCTTTTGTCTCGCGTAAATAAATGATTCTCCTGGCTTTGTGACTAGTCGTCTACTGTTTGCTTTAACTTTTTGGTGACGACTTGGTACACTGCTGTGCTAAAGGAATCTGTAGCATGGGCATGGCATAATTTAGCTTCAAAACAATCAAACAAAATATTAATAGCATAAGTATTTTGTCTTAAGTGGACACTTAGATGTTAAAAACCCCCGACGATTTGGGCTTTTTATCTATCTTAGCTCGATTTATGCTATTCATTTAATTTTGTGAAAAACGTTATAAAATCTTACGTACTTTTTGCTGTTAGTTCTCTTCTTCCAAATTTTCATAATCCTCTTTCACTTGTCGGATAATTACTCATTTCAACACGAGAAGGATATTTTCCTTTCCTCCGCCAACAAATTAGACGGTTCAGTGTTATTGCAGACGTTTCAGCTCGTCGAAAATGGCTGGAATTTCTAGACGTGTTTTTTTTAGAAAATCGAGGAATAATATGACTAAGGTGTAAAGCAAGGCGGTGGGAAAAACAATAAGTCTAGAATTACCTAGTTGATAACTGATAAGAAGCAGTAGGATTTGTTTGAAACAATTAAGAATAACATATGTTCGCGACCTTAAGTTATTTTAGTAAAGTAATGATTGTAAGCAAACTTTGAAGAATCCAACTGGTGTAAAATACTGTTCATGATATAAATAGACATATATACGCTACCGTAAATTCCTCAACTATAGGCCAATCACCCAACTATGGTCCAAAATAAAACTCATTAATTTCTATCAATATCCATTTTCTATTAGTGGTTTTGTATTGTAGGCTTTTATTTTAAATTTTTTAATAAGATTCCTCATCTTAAGCTTCTCCGTAATAATTTGCATACATTAACGAGTAAGATTCAAGTAAATTTGGACCATAGTTGGTTGGATCGGACTAGGGCTCGCGCTCGTGTCCGGGTTTCGTGTAAACGTTTCTATTACCCGTTTCTGAGTAACACGGACACGGTTTTCTGGCCCGTTCCGCACGGGTAATTAGGAAACGTGTAATTAAGATCCGTTTCCACGGGTACACGGGTACCCGTAGAAACGGATCTTATCTACCCGTGTCTCCGGATCCGTCCTTAACGAGTAGCGAAGGTACGAATCGTGGTACGAGCTAAAAATTAATAGACACAATATTTATAAATTTCGAGCATATCTTATTCCGTGGTGTAAGTATATATGTAAAGCCGAAAGTCGATAAACAATTTATTAGGCTAAGGGTTCGGCCTTTTAAGAGCAGGTAGTTTTTGCATAGAATACGAGTAAGTAGACATTTTTATATAAGACTTCAAAGTTCAAATACTAGCACTTTTTAGGGTAAAAACGAGACTGAACCGTGATAGCTAGACAGTTAAAATTTTAACAGACGATGTATTTCTGTTGCCGCTATACAGAGATGGGCAAAATGTAATCGACTAACGATTAACGATTGAAACTAACAGAATTAATTGCGACGGACGATTGAAAACGACGACTGATCAATCTTAGTTGCAAAGAGTGCAACTAATTTAGTTGCAACTAAATTAGTGGCCGATTGATTTCGGACAACTAAAATTTTTAGTCGACTAATTAGTTAGACTATTTTTCCGCGACTAATGTTAGAAGCAAATTGAACGGAAAACCTCGGTATGGCTATGATGACAGATTGAATAGGACATCTTAACGGATGTATAAAAATAAAATATTCATGTATTACTTACGATATTTTGACCATTTCTATGGAGTGAGATCTCTGTGCTAACTATTATTCTCTTTGATAATACCAACTGAATGATCTTAAATTGTGTATTATACGTTTAGTTTGGATGGGGCGAGAGCGAGAGATGAAGCAAGGGACGTAAATAGGCGATCAACGGCTTTCTTTATTACCTCCCGTGTTGTGTACGCGCAGCTTGCGGAAAAAGTCACTTTATGGCCAGCTGTGGCATAAATATTTTAAATGAGCACACGTTGAAAACAAAATCGACCGCATAGATAATAAACAACATGCAGATGTTTCATTCAATAGAACGTGTTATTTTTAGAAGATTCGTCGGTCGGCACCTGCACCAAAATGCAACAAACAACTTCCAGGTACCTAAGTAGGATTATCCCATTGTTTTGTCGCCGCGTGACACTAAAAAGAGTTTAACTAATGACAGACAGCAAAATATTGATAATATATCTATGTCTAAGATTTACTCAGTACCGTTTAGAACTTAAAGTTAGAACTAGTATTAAAGTATCAAAATATTAATACAGCACCAACCTACTACATATATTGTTTGCGACTTTTAAACATTGCAGTTTTTCGTTATTTATCGTTATGGGCCATACCCATAATATTGCATTGTCATTCAAGCGTTTCAAATTAAACGTGTATACATAATTTTAGCTCAATCGGTTGAAGATATCTGTCAAAATTAGTTGCAAGATTCCACCCAAACCAACATAGTTACAACATACGAGTACCTACAATGTACTCGTAGTTACGTATTGCAAATTATCTATATTACAAGTTAAATAAAAAAAGCAAAAATGAGCGACTACGTAGTTTTAATATAGATTTAATCGTGAAATTTAGTCGATTGAAACTACAACTAATTTAATTGTCAGTCGAGCATTCTCACAACTAATTCAATCGCAACTAAATTAATCGCGATTAAAAAATGACGATTGATATTTTTAATCGATTGATTAGTTAACTAAAAAAAATATCGATTAATGCCCATCTCTGCCGCTATAACAACAAAAATTGAAATGGTACGGAACACTTTGTGCGCGTTCGACTCGCACTTGACCGGGTTTTTGTTTATTATGTTACTTGTTATGTAAAAGGCTTTAATCGATCCTAACACAATTTAAAATCAAAATTAAATGTTAATATGTGATTAACAAGTGACATCAACAAATGTCCTTAAAATGTGAAATAATCAATAACAGTTGCCAGAGTTAGTGCGTAGCGGCTCCAAATAAATAGAGAACATTTACTTATATAATCTTCTAAGATATTGCCGGTGCATTTTGTTGCAATTTGTGCATACGTTTTAACCTTATTGCTACGACATAAAGCTTATAATTGGTAGTCATACTTGTGGTGATGGTTTGGGCACCTATTTCTTTTGTGTCTATTAACAAAAGGGCGTTTGGCGTTCACGTTTATTACCTGAACGCTATTGTGAAAGCCACTCAAGTAAACTTGAATGATTAGCAATTTTAGGATCTATGTCAAAGAAATTAGCAATGTTATCGCAAGTTAAGTAAGGTAACATGGACTTTTGTAGTTCTCGGGTGAAATCCAGTTGTGAACGATCACTTGATAATGACGCTTACGTTTATCTTTTTGCGCCATTGGCAGGTGTTCGTTGTTTTTGCGAAGTAATTCATAATTATATTCTAAACTGTTATTTTTAATTGATATTTTAGTATATCTGCAAACCATATTCGTCACATATCTGATATATCACTATAAATAAAATGTTGTTTTTAATTAATAGACTTAGGATAGGCAATAGGTTTTAATTTTATAAAATCAAAACTAGAACATCAGAATAAAATTTCTAAACTAGGTACGAGCAGATTTAGAATAAAAAACAGCAGACAATGTAGAATAGCGATGCCTACTTCGATTCATAATTATAAAAAACATATTTTGAGTAGTTGGCTAAATATGATTTTCCAACACAGTTACAAACTACATATTATTAAACATTCGTACGCCAAAAGAGTTCATCTGAACTTGAAGTCAGCATTAAATAGTAGATCATGGTGCCTTGAGTCCAACTGTTTCGGTTCGTACCCGTTCGGGCCGGTTTTAAATACACGTGTATACCTTACCCAGTTTGAAGCGAGCTCTTCTACTTGAGACTACAATACCATTGAGTGGTTAACCACAAATTATGATAATGAGCTTGTAGTAAAAGAAGACAATAAACGCCTTGGAAGGTTAATATAATTTTTCTACTTTATTTTTTTGGACAATAGACTACAAAATACACTAACAGAATAATGGCGATCATAACATTTGTTGCATTTCATTTCCGTTTCAAACCTACTCGACAAGAAATAAGGTTGAAAATTCGATATACATACAGTGTACTTCTAACCTTTTTTTTTGTAAGTATTTGGTTGGCGGTTCGAGAACAAAAGTAGATAATAGCATTGTATAGATACAATGCTATTGTAAGTACAGGTAAGTGGATGAGCTCTCTTCAAACTGGGTAAGGTATACCCGTCGGACACGGGCAACCCGTGAACACGAAGAAACGTTTCTGAGAAACGTTTCCGGTACGCGGCGGGTTCGTGTAATCCGGGTTCTTAGTACCGCCGAACACGGATATCCGTTTCGACGTGTAACAAGTGTAGCGGGAGCCCTAGATCGGACTATAGTTGAGGAGTTTTACGGTATTTCAAAAAAGGGTCGATTAATAAAATAGCAAAACATCGGAAATGACTCTATCTTACCCAATTTCCTTCTATACAGACGAGTCCAGTTCAGTTTTACGACTTTTAAATAGGACCTAAAACAGATAGAAAGGAAGTTTGAAAATATCAACACAATTTACCTTTGAATAACTAAAACGCAAGCAAAACTCATCCTTATTCCTTTAGATTACCGACTACGTGAGTCACACGAGGAGTATTGTTAAATTTGTAATGCTATAAAATCCTCAAACACCCCTGAGACCTTTTAAAGTTATTAAATTGGCTATTCGGCATTTAAAAACTTTTATTTGATTTTATAATTAAGTTTCCTTCTCAAAATTTGAAAATGAATTAGTATCATATTTTACTACCACTCCGTTACAGGCTATAAAAGGTAAAATGCATTATTACTTACCTACTTTAGTAAATTAACAGTAAAAATAATAATTATTTAAGTATGTAGAAAGATTAAAAATCTGGCCAAGTACGAGTTGGATTGGAACACGAAGGGTTCCGTAGCACCGTCGTGCAAAAAAAAAACAAAAAACACGTTTCTTGTTTGGGGGGGCCCTTTAATTAGGGTTCCGTACCTCAAAAGGAAAAAGCGGAACCCTTATAGGATCTCTTTGTTGTCAATCTGTCTGTCGGTTTCTGTCAAGACCCTTTATCTCGGGAATTCGCGAAGACATCGAGTTAAAAATAAAACCACCATTTATAGTTCTTATAGTACAAGTAAGTACAGGGAAAAATCTGAAAACTATACATTTATACTGAAATCGTAAAAAATATACCTAGTCTTTACTAGCGACCCGCCCCGGCTTCGCACGGTGTTTCTCTATTATATTATGCATGTATTATGCATATAAACCTTCCTCTTCAATCACTCTATCTATTAAAAAAAACCGCATCTAAATCCGTTGCGTAGTTTTAAAGATTTAAGCATACATAGGGACATAGGGACATAGGGACAGAGAAGGCGACTTTGTTTTATACTATGTACCTATAGTGATTTAAAGTATTTGTACGGAACCCTCGGTGGGGAGTCTGACTCGCACTTGTCCGCTTTTTGTATTTTATTTTTATTACTTGTTACAACGGCGACAAACTACTGATCTATCAGTAGGTGTAATTCGTAAATGTTAACTACCTACCTACCAATATCACAGATTATATAATAGCCAATATCGTGATTTTACTCACCTACATAGGTACGTGAGTAAAATTACGATATTGGTAATATGTACAAAGCCGCCTCATTACACGTGTAATGAGGCGGGTTAGGAGGGAGCCTAGGATATATATGTCGCAGCCAACTGGTTTAATTAGCCATTTGGTTAACTGCCTAGCCTTTTCACTAAACGGCGCCATTTAGTTAACTGCCTAGAATCTAGGCAGTTAACTAAATGGCGCCGGCTAAATTTCATCTAGGCCCTAGATGAAATTTAGCCAATGCGCCAATGCACCGATGTGCCGCTGCGCGGGGCTTCTATTTATGCTCTGAGGGACACAAGCTGACTAACAAACCTAACCTAAAAAAAGGAGTTTGTTGTATTCATTTTTTCCATGTGGGGGGGGGGGCTTCGCCTTCCGAGCCCCCCTCGTGGGGCGCTCCGCCCCCCCGACCCCCGATATAGGATCAGGTTCTAGAACATAATAGATTTAAACAACTAAAATTTGACGGACTCGGCTAGGCGGGTTATTTAATGTTGTCGAACGAAAGTAGTTTGCCTAGCCGTTTGATAGAATGGCTAGACGGCCCGATGTTCATCCAGGCACTTAACTAAAACGCCGTTTAATGAAAGGCTAGGCAGCTAACCAAATAGCTAATTAAGCTAGTTGGAGGCGACATATAGGTACATATCCTAGGCCATAACAACAATAAACCAATCTTATGACGGTTACGACAAAAAGTTAAGAACTTGAAGTAAACAAACCGTCATCCTTGCAACTTTTCATGGTAATATTGTACTTTGTAGTATTCTGCAGTAGCTACTAGCTGTCTACTTTGTACGAAACAACTTTTCCAAGTTCATTAATTTCCTCATACATTAAAAGCGCAAGTTTAATAATTCAAATATAAGATTGTGGCCATGAGATTAGCGGCAAGCATAAGTGAATGAAACTAATGTTTAGTCATAACTAAACGTGTAATACATAATTATATACATAGGTATAATAACTAAAATCGTTAGAGAATTCACAACTTTTACCTGACATATTAAATTAAAGCTTTAATGAGACGACTTAATCTACTTGTAATATATTTAATACATAAATTATTTAATTTATATTACGACTTTTCAAATCCCCCTTACAGCGTTTTTGGTCCCTGTATACTTATAGACTGAGCAATATTTATCAATGCGAGTATTAAGCGCAGAACGGAGACAATATCAGTTAAAGCGGACGTAACATTTATTTATACGTTTCATTAAATTGTTCGGAACTAGTAAAGCATAGCTTTAAATTATATTTACTAATCATGTGGCTCGTGAGCTTGTTTTATGGCCACCCGTTTTGTCTGTGCTAGGATTAAGATAAGAGGATTCCTGGCCATTTCCATCAAATGTCCACATTATGAGTGAGGGATTTAGTGACCGTGTGAAATTAGCTAAGTAAGCAGGGAAGTTATGGGTAGGGAGTTTAAATAAAATGGAATATTCTGGCAAAGCTCACCTATGCATATACTCAAAGCTATAATCGTCGTTGCGATATTAGTGTTTGAATTTAAAATTTCGTGTACATGTATTCGATTCATACTAGGGGAGTTCATTGGATAGCGATCCCTCGCGGGCGGGCCAGACCAAGGGCTCTTCCGGGGGCCAAGTTGAGGCGACTCGCGGGCCAGAGTTGGCCCGTGAGCCGTAGTTTGGAGGCCCTGACTTAGATCATCAGTATGGATTGAAAACTATGTAATTTTTAGGGTTCCGTAGCCAAAATGGCTAAAAAGGAACCCTTATAGTTTCGTCATGTCCGTCCGTCCGTCCGTCCGTCCGTCCGTCCGTATGTCACAGGCATTTTACTCAAAAACTACACGATGGATATTGATGAAATTTGGGATATAGGTGTCTTGTATGAGCCGCTACTTAGTTTGGTAGTTAAATAACTAAAATAATTATTTTTAGGGGGGCACTCCATACATGTTACAGAAACTAAAAAAATTTTTTTTCAGAAAATATCAACGTGTGCTACATAGTTCGACAGCTCTTTCACAAACATTTTAAGGTTCTTAAGTAATGTTTTTGATTAAGTGAATACCTTTGGAAATAATCGCTCCGAAAGTTGTGAAAATTGTGTCCCCCCCCCTCTATCTTCTAAAGCGTGTGTCGGAAAAATACAAAAAAAATAGCAAAGATAACGCTTAATTAATACTTTCAACGAAAATTATTTTCAACAAACTCGGATTAACCGTTTTTGAGTTATTGCCGATAAACTGCGCTTCTCAACAAAAGGACGTAATTGCTATGAAGATACGCTCTTTTGTTGTTTTAATTTTTTACATCGTATTTTTTACCTTATAGTTATTTCCCTTATAGTTACGGCTATGGAACCCTACACTGAGCATGGTCCGACATGCTCTTGGCCAGTTATTATAAACTATCTGTCGTATTTCAATCACTTTATCATTTACTCAAACTCAATATTTCCAGAACTTGGCAAAATATACACGAGTATACTAAGTTGCCTATATGTTTTCATGAACATGTATGGGTACCTTCCCGTAGCTTATTATGCTAACTATAAAGCTCCAAACAAAGAGCATCAGCCAACATTTAGCAGGAAGCTATACACGCGACTGTCATCATTATACCCTCAATGTTATGGTTTAATTTCCTGAAAGTGAATGTTAAATTTGCTTAACGTACTCACATGCACGTGATATCAACTCTTTATGACGCCGGGCTATGAAAATATACAGTGAAGTGCTGCTTTGATTAAATTATAGTGTTTTGTTTGTCTGTATTTAAATAACTATGTTACGTTTTCAGAGAAGGTAATTGTGTTCCTTGCGTTCTGGAGACCAAAATATTTATATATGAAGAGATATGATTGCAAATAGCGTAACTCGTGTATGTAGGTTTTACTATCGTCAGCATACTTATTAGCTGACGAAATATATGTTTATTGAGGATTACTAGTAAATACATGTTCAATACTACAAATGATTAGTAGATATTTTTTTTACATACATTATATTTATGGTGTCTAAATCAATTATTTGTATTTTTGTAAGAATGCACCATCTTTTATAAGTAGGGTATTTGCTTTTTAGTAGGGTATTTTGGGGGTACTTGCTTTCCATTAAAAATACATAATTAATTACCCCTCCTCACAACCATAATCAATTCGATATAAGTAGTACATAATACAAAGATATCACAGAAATAAGCTGCGAGAGATGCAACTGCTGTTAAATGCAGCTTTTATAAAAAAAAATCAAACTGCAATTTTCTCATCAAACATCAACTATAATAAACTGTTCTAAGGACGTTTTTTAATTCCCCGAGGAGCACGATTGGAGTTCACCTTACAATGGCGGACAATTTTCTGTCATTACACTCGCGGCACAAAAGATATCGCTGCGATGAGAAACATTGAAACGCGCATATTTTTTTAAGGCGAAGATGATACCACAAATCATTTATTCATCGATTATCGTATGTGTCAATCTCAAGCGAATTGCACAATATTCTTATATAAAAATACTGACAGTAAAAATCTAGCAGCAATAGACTACTACTTTTAGAAAATACTTAGTTTTTTATTTATATCTAAGTGCGTTTTTATTTTAAGTAGTCGATAACCGAACACATTAATATTATTTAATGTAATATTTTCACGCAATTTTGTATGTTTATTTGTCATTTTGTTCAACGAAGTATGTATATAAGATATAAATTCATAAATAATGGCTATCTTATGTTACCATAGAATGCTCGCGACTTCGACCGCGAAGATGAGAAAATCATAAACCTCACTTTTTTCAACGACACTTTTATAACCATTTGGAGATATCTCTAACTATCCCTATGACAAAAATGATTGAAATCCGTTTTGCAAACACGCTCAAACATCCATAAAATAAAATAAAAATATTTTTCCATTTAGAGATCCCGAAATAACATGTCTCAGTCATTTTCATGAAAATATCGTCAGTGTAGGTACTGACTTTTCGTTTTTTTTTACTAATAATATTATTAATGTATATGGTTTGGCAATAACTAACTAAATTAATTGAAATATTTATTGGCAATGTGCTGAACTGCTCCTTAACTGGTTCATTGCAATTACCCTCTAGTACGAGTAACAACCACAATTAGACCAGACTCAGCTTAATTTTTATTTTATTTGACAAAACAAGTAAGAAAAATGTGTGGGACTAAATAGAGGTAAATTGGTTTATGTGTGCGGAGATTTGTAGCCTTGGTGGCCCGGTTAACTAACTTATCGTTTAGTAATCTGTTAAATTAATAAATAAAAAAGCGTTTAAGTTTAACAGTTTTATTCTGAATCATCAGCTTTGTCAACTAGCAGTCTCCACCATCACACCCTTGTTATCAAGTTAAAATTATTATAATATTACATTGCTAACTTAATGTGTGTGCAGACTTTCAAAAGAATCGGTTTAGTAGAAGTAGGTAGACACATAAAATTAAACAGAATCAATAAATATGTACAGGTAATGGCAAACGTATCCTAGTAAGAGATCTCTTCCAAATGTACCGTAGCGTGCATTATGCTGTAACGTTTTATGTGTTCAGGCAAGGACCATTAAAACAAGAGGACTGTCATTCTCTATACAAAAAGCTGTTCCCCGATATTACAACACCATCTATGTATAAGCTGGGTATAAGAATTATATTATTTACAATTATTCTTTGCAAGCGTGACACAGTATTTAAATGTTAGAAATTATTTATTATTAGCTGTTTACGAACTAATTGTTACTGTACTGTGTTTCTTTGTTCAATTATAACATCGTTAAATGTTTAGTTTTTTAGTGCCATCTAGTTTTTGCCTGGAATTCTCCTTGCGGTCGGAGTACGATCCAAAGTATGGAGAATGACAGTCCTCTTGTTTTAATGGTCCTTGGTTCAGGCTAGGGGCCACGTTGCGTGGTCGCCATGTTCATGAACTCATCGTGCCGGATATGTGCAGCGTAAGACCTTAGTTTTTTACCCGACTGCGGCGAAGCCCAAAGGAGGGTAATGTGTTTGACCTGTATGTATGTATGTATGTCCGTTCCTGTGTCCGCTCGTAACTACTCAACGGCACAACCGATTTTGATAAATGATACATCATTGGATTCGTCTTGATGGCGCGAGTGTCACTGGGTATGAAGTTCGTTAAAATAAACAAAATTTTATGCACTTTTAAAGTGCACCGCGGTCAGGTTTTTTTTAGTAAAAATATTTAGTTATCTTAAGTAGCGTTTCTTGAAGGAAGTCCATGTCTAGCAGAATACTCCTGATTTACACTAGACACCATTTTAATTATCACGTAGACAGATGATACCCTCTAAATTCACGAGAAGTGTAGGCCCAAATTTTAACTAACCCTTAAAATATCGTTCAACTGGTCCTAAACGACAGAATAAATTGAACGAATCACAATTATAACCCAAGTCTATCCCACAGAATGTATGTAAGAAGCAGACCTCGGTATTTACCAAGCATCCTGTACAGTAGACACCATTCGTGATAAAAATCGCGTTTACTTTACTGGGTGCACGCTTATGCTTCTAGTATTTTCACAACCACAAGGTGCATTCATTCATGTACAATCGAACCAACTGAATCATGACCCACCATAAGCTTATTTTGCTAAACCCCTTAAATGCAAGTAGGTCGAAATTCGCTTGAAGAATTATTTCCTTGGTAACGAACTTGTTATCATTTGATTAGACACTGACATTTACTGAGTGCACTGTTAAATAAATCGGATAATATCGACTATGCTCGTATATGAAAAAGAAGAGATGATGTTACTGTCTTTATCTTCTTGTTCTTCTAAATTAGCCATTATTAAAAATTATTAAGCATTTAATTTCTATTTTTTCACATTGACTGACAACTTGACATAATATGACACACTTGTAGAACACCCCATTTTTTAAATTTATTTTTTCCATCATCAAAAAGTTTAGGTTAAATAAGCGAGAACTAGCTCGAGATTCAAACAATGACTGTATATGTGTGAAATGTGGTTTTATGGCAATGATAACAAAGGTTAAAATTGCATAGGTCTGCGACCTGTATTGACGTAATTTTATTAGTACCTAAAACGTCGTAAGTGCATTATACGCGATAGATCTTACAAGTTTGAAAGTTTCACACGAATTATCAGGCAAGTGGGTCATGATTCAGTTGGTTCGATTGTACGTATAACGTTCTACTTAAAAACGATATACCGTGACACCTATATACCTACCTACTCAAGCTATTTTAATCTTCCTAATAACTTAATATCTGCGGGCACGGTAGTACCCCCACCAAGTCGAGTAAAACAAATGCACGGCCGTACCATCCTTTTATCGAATCCATTCAGGCCAATTTCAACCTCCTGTAATTTTGTGCTGGCTTATAATTTTTCTGTAAGCACTAATATTTTAACGCCATTAAGAGTAATCGGGATATATGTTCCGTTTATATTGCTTAGGTCTCTAATATTTACATATACAGCCTGTAAATCTAATACGGGCGAATATTGAAACGGTGGTCAGCATAGGCCCTAAGAAGCATATTTAGATAACTATTGCTTAAATTAAAACCACAATGAAAATATTTACCATACAAAATAATTCGGGCCGCAATGTAACGCAACACATTCAAGTTGACAAACACGCTAGTTGACAGTTACTTTAAAAAAGCTCGTATCTCGCAATGTCATAACAAGCATGTATGCGGTACATTGCTGCTCGGTAAATTTTCAAAAATTAATTACGAGGTCACTATTAAGTGTAATTTAAAAAATCATATTAATTAATGATAACACTACTAAACGCTATATCTGGTTTAATTGTTCGCCCGTATTAGACTTACACGCTGTATAATGTACATTCCTAAATAGCAACATTATGTACACATACCTTAGTATTTCGGTAATAAAGTAAATCAACTACTTATACTTACTTACCATAATATTATTGTCCCTATTAATCCGAATTTTTACCTTTAAGGTGAATCAAGTCCCTCGCTTCCCCATACAAACATATAATGTTTTAACGTTTTATTTAGTGCAGACATAATGTATCACAAGCTTTGAAATTAAATATATTTTAACTAATTTAATGTTTTTAAATTCGATCCTCAAATTTCCCTTTAGTTTGTATGGAGAACAGAGCGACTCGAATTAACTTAATTAATATATGAAATGTAACATGTGCAGTGGTCGGCACTATCGGTGCAAAACTTCAACAAAACTTGCCAAGCGGACATATTAAAGTGCTAAAAGCCATGAAAGTATTAATATCTTTTTACTCAAGTATCAGAAATCCGAGATTTTGATATCGAGTTAAATTTAATACTGATCTGCCAATAATATTCTTATTTCCTTGGTTGTAAGTTCACCTCTATGTCAGCTTTACAAGTTTTGTTAAAGTTTTACACCGATAGTGCTGGTCACTGATCATGTGGCACGCCTTTATCATATATTTTCTAAATTAACATAAAGTGTTACCACCATGTCTAATGGCTACTAACACTCAACCACTAATAACCTGTTGTTTAACACTTATACCACATAAATAGCGGTTATTAATTAATGTACATGTAATACCCATGGTTAAAATCTCATTTCTGGAGGGAGGTGACTGACCCGCATAAATTTGAACTGATGTAGAGAAACTGGAAACGATAAGTTTACGCCTATTGTACATTGATATCTGTACCGTACGAATCACGGTACGGATATCAATGTACAATAGGTGTCTTTTATATTATTTACCTTATCCTTGGTTTACATAGGAAGAAAATCTTTGTGAGAAATTTCAGCCTTCAATTCCAAAGTTTCGGGCTGCGCGTTCAAGATAAACTAGGCATACAAACAATCGTCTTTTGGTATATGCTAGACCCGTTAATTTTAATGCAGAAATTGAGTAATAAGTAATAGGATATTTCCCAATAATCAAAATAAATAAATCATGCTTAGCCATCAAATAATTTTTCAAGAAATCCAGCGCAATCGGAAAAATTTTGCTACACTAATTTTCGTGCCATCAACGATTATAAAGTGACAAAAACTAAAAATAGTCTACACCTAGTCGATTATGTTGAGTAGTTAAGTCAAAATATAGTTATTCTTGAAAACTACATTCTGAGCGTCTTGACACTTAACAAAAAGAAGCTAATTTGATGTGTTATGAAATAGCCTATTACAAATTATGTATTATGTATGAAAAGTAATTAAAGACAAGACAGCAATAACAACTTAGATAAGAGCAAGAAAAAGCACATAATTTTTGAAAATACCGTATTTTAATATTAGACTCATCTAGTAATATCTATGAGTAGAGATAGTAAACACTATACTAATATAACATGGGCGTAACAGTTCGTGCCCAGAGACAATAAATTAGTTAAAAACAAATCGCTGTATTGAACAGATAAAGCTAATGCTTTGATGCGCAGTTATGTACCCTCGAGATGAACATTATGGTAATATTTCAATGGTTTTTTTAAAAGCTGCGGGTTGGAGTTTTGTCGTTTACCAATTGTTTTTATTCATATCATACGAGCGAATTTATTATACTTTGTGAATTAAAGATTTCGTATTCCGTACATTTTTGTTTTTTGCGGAACATGTTTTGATGAATTGGATTTGTGTCGTTATACATCAGCAGCACATTTACTTAGAGCGCCTCCTAAATTAGATTAAATATTAAAGCATACATTTTTATCATGCAACGGAAAATGAGAGGTTAAGCTTGAAGACAAAAAATATATCTCTCTTCACAGACACCATGGGTAAAATTCTGTAGGTATTATTAGTTACCTGATATCATAGCTTTGGTTCTTACTTTCGTTTTTCTTACTTCTTATAGCGGCCATTGTTAATGAAAACTATTCAGCCATTTCAAATGTACAGGCGTGGTACCTTTTTTTAAATATAATAAGTACCGTTTAGATTATACTCGTCACACCTGGCTATCAGCGTCGTTCTCACGCAAAACATTACGATCACTAAACGTCACAACTTGCGAGAATCGATCGTAAAAATCGCAAATCATCTCAAAAATTCATCGATAAGCAACAATGGGGCATTACTTTTTTATTACCACTAATGAATATACTTTTTTAAAAGCCCCCTTTCAAAAACGCAAGTTTATTAAATAATAAAGTTTTAAATTTGGAACATAAAAATTTGTAAACGGTGTTTTGTTGTTTTTTTGCCAGCATTATCTATGGTTGAAGGATGGGGTGTTAGATAAAAGTTTGTCATTTTGTATTTGAACTTGCCCCTTTTTGCGTGCCCCTTGACAGTTGACACAGTTAAACGGCGATTTCTATAAAAATAAAGGAAATATCAAGCTTAATTACTTTACATTAAAGTTCATGTTTCGTTGCCGTAAAAAGAATGAAAATGTCACGTTAAATGACGGAGTAGGATGTGAGCAAAGTGTAGGTATCCATGACGAATTCGGAAAGGATTTTAGGTCACTGATACGTTTATTGTGTTTGCATCAAGGTTATTGTCTGACACTTTTATGTCTGGCGAAGTTTATGCGTTGACACGGTGAATTTTGAGTGTAGACGGTAAGTGTTACGTGATTATGATGGCTAAAATTACATTTTAAGGAAATTTCTTATTGGCTTGAATTTAAAGATACCACAAAGTTCTTGTTTTGAAATAAATTCAGATGGCTTACTCAAAAGACTGTCCAGTCCAAATGAGAACGTTCATTTATATTTAATCCCTTGTTAATTTTTGCTTCATTTGTATTCAGACAAAAAAAAATCAAAATAAAAGTAACAATAACCGAACGATGAACCTTCTGATATCACTTTCTAGATTACTTTTGCCCAAGATCTTTGATTTTGCGAATTCTTTGAACTTGGACAAACTCACTGCCAGGTGTCTTTATGCAGGCTGAATCTAGATTATTTGAAATATAATATATATGAAAAATTAAAAAACGTCGTAAAATATATATAATATATTTTACGACCGCTTTAGCTTAGTTGGTAGTGACCCTGCCTACGAAGCAAGAGGTCCTGGGTTCGAATCCCGGTAAGGGCATTTATTTGTGTGATGAGCACGAATATTTGTCCCTGAGTCATGAATGTTTTCTATGTATTTAAGTATTTGTATCTATTAAATATATCGTCGTCTAGTATCCATAACACAAGGCTCATTGAGCTTAGGCCGGCTTTACACCTGTAAGTTTTACTTACGTAAGTAAGGACGCAGCTATACGTTAGACTGAGATAGTCAGACAGCTATCTCAGTCTAACGTATAGCTGCGTCCTTACTTACGTAAGTAAAACTTACAGGTGTAAAGCCGGCCTTACTATGGGGCTAGTTCGATTTGTGTAAGATTGTCCCGTAATAATATCTATTATTTAATATTTTTTATTTTATAATAAGTACGTACTTTGTCGCTGAAGTTACTAGGTATATAGCAACCTATGTAGAACTCTGAAATCTGCCGTTAATTAAACAACAACGGAACGTCAATCACACTAAACCTCGGATCCCCCTGTTTACCACACTTTAATGAAATAACACTTGTCACCACATTATTTCCATATTAACCATCCAATTTGCTGGCATCACAGAATCATTCACACCGCTTAATCAATGCTTTAAACAGGAATTACAATATTCATAACATTTCATTCAGGATGCGCTGATTTCGATGCAATTAGCATCCAAATGACGGACAAAAGGTGGTAGCGGGATTGGGTTAACGTGTGTCAGGGAAGGGAACACGTTGGGATGTATGGAGCGGGAGTTTGAAATTTACAAGAGTAGATATTTCCTAATTCATTAACACACAGGTTAAAGTAATAACTAAAAACGGATGAATGACAATCGATGGAAGATTTCCTTTTAATAAGAAAGAAAATATCTCATAATGTAACGACGTACTGACTAATTCTGAGATAGGTAAACTATTTTCTGTTATTGTTGTTGGTTATTTTCTGTTCATATGTACGTGCGAATGGTGGTAGCCAATATTACACCTTTTATACTATTCTTAAACAAAAATCAAGCCGGCATACCCAATGTCTTCTTTGGTGTCTTGCCACTGGTAGTCATTATGGGATAGGAAGCCACTCGATGCCTACCCAGGAAAACGTCGAAAAACGCATGCCTTAATCAGGAAGCATCTACATTTCTTCGCATTTCTCCTAACTACTTTTTTCAACTCTTAAAAGTTTTTCCATGGTAAAAAGAAGTTAAAAGAGCGAATGTCAAGTTTCTTAAGTAGGTAGGAAAAGTAATGAAAAGTATAGTATGCCATGAAATTGTACCATATCCATCTGAACCGTCTCTCGCCGCCCACCCGTCCCCGATCCTGAGTGGTCTGATTACCCTATTTATTCTATTATGCCGTAATTGTTTGCTGAATGAGTTGCGTAGTTGCCTCGACCATTAGCTGCATTGTGTTAGGTTTTAGACGAGCAGTTTGCATCTAAACCTTCAATGAAATATGAACGTTGAGGCAGACGACTTAAGGTTGAATTTTGAACGAACGGACATGTTAACAAACGCTGGCATAATATGTAGATTTGAGGATATGTGGCTGTGATTCAATTTTTGAAATAAACAATGGGACGGATTAAGACATTGTGTGTATTGAAACTATGTTTGTGCTGTTCTGTTAATGAAAGGAGAGTTCTGCTCCGAAGTGGGATGGTAATTGATAAGTGACTTACTTTGACTTAAGGTCCTATGTCCCCTAGATGGGGCAGAGGGCGTCCACAGTGCGCCGCCATCCCGAACGGTCTTGAGCTTTGCGTTTCACTTCGCTCCACGTCTTCCCTATTGCCTCTGCTTCCGCAATGATTGTCCGCCGCCAGGTCTGCTTAGGACGGCCACGTTTGCGCTTTCCTTGAGGATTCCAGTCTAGGGCTTGCCTTGGTATATGTTCAGGATCCCTTCGGAGCGTGTGCCCAATCCAGTTCCATTTCCGGCGTTTTATCTGTTGGTCGATCGGATAATTGATAAGTATATGTATAATAATGGATTCCTTTAATACAATCAAGCGGCTCTGGACACCTTTTATACATATATCCTTTAAAATTCTTTCCATTTTTTTGTGATGATTAAGTTTGATAGGTTTAAAAGAACCCACGTGAAAATGTATAGTTATTCGTATTCTTCTATTTTTTCCATTGCTCTCTATCTTGAGCTATGTCCCGCTCATCTCTGCCGAACCCATCCAGGTCGTCCCACTGTCACCTTCTTGGTCTACCTTTCCTACAGAGCGCCGCCGCCAAGCCATAAAAAAATCTTGCATATATGAAATTCAAAAAGCGAGTAGAATCTGTGCGGAAAGAGAATAAATAGGATTTAGATGGGGGGGGCGCTTTTCTACCGTATTTGCAAAAAAAAAGCCATACTGGTTAGGTTAGTTCCGTTTTTCGCCACGCTTATTCTCTTTCCGTGTAGACTCTACGTTAAGATACGCCAAAACTCATATTTTGGTTACCCTGTGAAATTATGTAATACAATGTCAATTTCATGGCCCAATAAAAAGTCAATGTCATCATTACACGTTACAAAGAGAAAAAAGGTAATTCCCACGCTAAACAATAACAATCATTCAATCAATAACATAAAATACTTTGACATGTAATGACAAACTTACCCATGGCAAAAGGAAATGAAAAAAAGTATTAACTGCTAAAAAGGGGAAATGAGCAAAAAGTGTAACCGCGAAAATAATGTGTGGTTCGTTTTTTTATTCCCGCAAGACTTTGGTGGGCTTACATGTTGACTTTTAGATTATTTACTAAACGGTACGGTTTATGGAGGTTTATAGAGTTTGTGTTAATATAAATTCAACATTAAGTTTTGCACAGGTATTAAATTCAACGTGTCCGCATTGTAATTTAAAATTTTAGTGATTTATGGAACCTAGAGTTATCCTAAAACTTTCTTCAACTTAACTGTTTTTCATTAACGGTGCGTATAATTTATATTGGTCAAATAATAGGAACAACTATAACTCAACTAGATAAATATTGTAGTGGAAAATTTTTCAAGACTGATTCGATGAATGCAGCAAATGTATGAACATTATGTCTTATGTTTACGTCCTAATATGCCAGTGGTTCCGAACCTGGGAGTAATTACTCCTTTAGGGGTAAAATTAAGTTTTCCCAGGGGTAATACTCATATTAAGTCGTTTTTCTTTGAGTACTTTCATATACTTGTCTGTATTACCTATTTTTTGGAGGGGTAACTACATAAATCTAGAGGGGGCCTGTGGATGATGTGGTAATAAAGGTTAGGAACCACTGTAATATGCGCACTGTGCAGTCACATATAAACCCACCGTTTTCATAAAGATCATAGTGCAAACGATTTACCCTCGCGTGAGGTATGATTAGAGAAAAAAACCTCGCGTTTTTCGTTATCCTTTTGACCCTCCAAACCGCATCGTTATAGGCGCGTCCGACCGTGTCTTATTTATTATAATTGATGTTTTATTATTGTTAGATTTGATTATTTATTATCAATGTACCTTTGGTTAATTTTTACATCACTTTTATAGAAACTATTTTATCACAATCCACTCGGTTTACAAATAAATGGGTTTGCTGTTGTCAGTTATACTTATAGTTTTCTATTAATTTGTAATTAAAAATGTACAACAATAGTAGGTAAAAAGTATATACACCAGTACATACTAATAATAATTTAAATAGGTTAAATAGGTATTTAACCTATTTATATTGTTCAACGTCCTATTCAGGTTTGCAGTTCGCAAATGTTTAATAAAAAAAATTGAATTGGATCAGCCAGGGTTGGAGCTGCAATAAACAATATATATATATATATAAAAGAAGATGTCCTGACTGACTGACTGACTGACTGACTTACTGGCTCATCAACGCACAGCCGAAACTACTGAAGCTAGGAACTTGAAATTTTCACAGTAGGGTGGTTGTATAACGTAAGTAAGGGATAAGAAGGGATTTTTCGAAATTCATCCCCAAAGGGGGTTAAATGGGGGTTGAAAGTTTATATGGGGACCACACGATTTTTAAAGTTGGAGATCTGAAACTTCGAAGATAGACTCTTCAATATAAGTTAAAAAAAGTAATTTCACCGTTTTTCGAAATTCATCCCTAAAAGGGGTTAAACGGGGGTTGAAACTTTGTATAGGGACCAAACAATTTTTAAAGTTGGAGATCTGAGACTTCGGACATAGACCCTTCAATATGAGTACAGGAAAGTAATTTCACGGTTTTTCGAAATTCATCCCCGAAAGGGGTTAAATGGGGGTTGAAAGTTTAAATTGAGACCACACGATTTTTAAAGTAGGAGATCTGAGACTTCGAACATAGACTCTTCAATATAAGTTGAAAAAAGTAATTTCACCGTTTTTCGAAATTCATCCCTAAAAGGGGTTAAACGGGGGTTGAAAATTTGTTTAGGTACCTAATGATTTTTGAAGTTGGGGATCTGAGAGTTCGCACATAGATCCTTCAATATGAGTGAAGAAAAGTAATTTCACCCTTTTTCGAAATTCATCCCTAAAAGGGGTAAAACGGGGGTTGAATGTTTAAATTGAGACCACACGATTTTTAAAGTAGGAGATCTGAGACTTCGAACATAGACTCTTCAATATAAGTTGAAAAAAATAATTTCACCGTTTTTCGAAATTCATCCCTAAAAGGGGTTAAACGGGGGTTGAAACTTTGTATAGGTACCTAATGATTTTTAAAGTTGGAGATCTGAGACTTTGCACATAGACCCTTCAATATGAGTACAGGAAAGTAATTTTGCGGTTTTTCGAAATTCATCCCCGAAGGGGGTTAAGTGGGGGTTGAAAGTTTATATGGGGACCACACGATTCTTAAAGTAGGAGATCTGAAACTTCGTATATAGACTTTTCAATATAATATGAAAAAAGTAATTACACCGTTTTTCAAAATTCATCCCTAAAAGGGGTTAAACGGGGGTTGAAACTTTGTATAGGCACCAAATGATTTTTGAAGTTGGAGATCTGAGACTTCGGACATAGACCCTTCAATATAAGTACAGGAAAGTAATTTCACGGTTTTTTGAAATACATCCCCGAAAGGGGTTAAATGTGGGTTGAAACTTTGTAAAGGGACCAAACGATTTTTAAAGTTGGAGATCTGAGAGTTCGCACATAGACCCTTCAATATGAGTACAGGAAAGTCATTTCACGGTTTTTCGAAATTCATCCCCGAAGGGGGTTAAGTGGGGGTTGAAAGTTTATATGGGGACCACACGATTCTTAAAGTAGGAGATCTGAAACTTCGTATATAGACTTTTCAATATAATATGAAAAAAGTAATTACACCGTTTTTCAAAATTCATCCCTAAAAGGGGTTAAACGGGGGTTGAAACTTTGTATAGGCACCAAAATGATTTTTGAAGTTGGAGATCTGAGACTTCGGACATAGACCCTTCAATATAAGTAAAGGAAAGTAATTTCACGGTTTTTTGAAATTCATTCCCGAAAGGGGTTAAATGGGGGTTGAAACTTTGTAAAGGGACCAAACGATTTTTAAAGTTGGAGATCTGAGAGTTCGCACATAGACCCTTCAATATGAGTACAGGAAAGTCATTTCACGGTTTTTCGACATTCATCCCCGAAAGAGGTTAAATGGGGGTTGAAACTTTGTAAAGGGACCAAACGATTTTTAAAGTTGGAGATCAGAGAGTTCGCACATAGACCCTTCAATATGAATACAGGAAGGTCATTTCACGGTTTTTCGTAATTCATCCCCGAAAAGGGTTAAATGGGGGTTGAAACTTTGTATAGGGACCAATCGATTTTTGAAGTTTGAGCTCTGAGACATCGTACATAGACTCCTCAGTAAGAATAAAGAAAAGTGGTTTTACCGTTTTTCGAAATTCATCCACCCTTGAATATGAATAGACAAAAGATATTTTACCCTTTTTCGAAATTCATCCCTATAAGAGGTTAAACAGGGGTTGAAATATTGTATTGGGACCAAATTATTTTTAAGTTACAGATCTGAGACTCTTCAAGAAAGGTCGAAGAAAGTATTTTACCGTTTTTCGAAATTCATCCCCAACAGGGGTTAAATGGAGGTTGAAACGATTTTTGAAGTTGGAGCTCTGAGACATCGTACATTGTTTCCTCAACATAAGTACAGGGGAGTAATTTCACGGTTTTTCGAAATTCATCCCCAAAAGAGGTTTAATAGGGGTTGAATCTTTGTACGGGGACCAAACGGATTTTGAAGTAGGAGCTCTGAGACATCGTACATGGACTCCTCAATAAGAATAAAAGAAAAGTAGTTTTACCGTTTTACGAAATTCATCCCTAAAAAGGGGTCAAACGGGGGTTGAAACTTTGTATTGGGACCAAACGGTATTTGTAGTAGATCTTAAACATCTTACATTGACTCATCCACAAGAGTAAAGAATAGTGATTGCTGTTTTTGGATTCATCCCCAAAGGGGTTTAAATGGGGGTTGAATCCTTGTACACCGACCGAACTATTTTTGAAGTTGAAGCTCTGAGTCGTACATAGACTCTTCAATAAGAGTAAAATAAATGATTTTACCGTTTTTCGAAATTCATCCCTAAAATGGGGTCAAACGGTGGTTGAAATTTTGTATAGGGACCAAACGATTTTTGTAGTAGATCTTGAACTTCGTACATAGACTCATCCATAAGAGTAAAGAAAAGTGATTGCTGTTTTTTTGGAATGCATCTCCGAAGGTATTTAAATGGGGGTTGAAACTTTGTATAGGGACCAATCGATTTTTAAAGTTGGAGATCTGAGACTTCGCACATGGTCTATGTCCTCAATATGAGTACAGGAAAGTCGATTCACGGTTTTTCGAAATTCATCCCCGAAAGGGGTTAAATGGGGGTTGAAACTTTGTATTGGGACCAATCGATTTTTGAAGTTGGAGCTCTGAGACATCGTACATAGACTCCTCAGTAAGAATAAAGTAAAGTGGTTTTACCGTTTTTCGAAATTCATCCCTAAGAAGGGGTCAAACGGAGGTCGAAACTTTGTATGGTCACCAAACGGTATTTGTAGTAGATCTTAAACTTCTTACATAGACTCATCCATAAGAGTAAAGAAAAGTGATTGCTGTTTTTTGAAATTCATCCCCAAAGGGGTTTAAATAGGGGTTGAAACTTTGTATACGGACCAAAAGATATTTGAAGTTTGCGATCTGAGACACCGTACATAGACTCCTTAATAAGAACAAAGAAATGTGGTTTTACAGTTTTTTCATGCCTAAAAAGGGATCAAACAGGGGTTGAAACTTTGTAAAAGGACTAAACGATTTTTGTAGTAGATCTTGAACTCATCCAAAAGAGAAAAGAAAAGTGAATGCAGTTTTTTGAAATTTATCCCCAAAGGGGTTTAAATGGGGGTTCAAAACTCTGTATAGGGTCCAAAGGATTTTTGAAGTAGGAAATCTGATACTTAGTACATAGATCCTTCAATAAGGGCACAGAAAAAAAGTTAAACCGTTTTTTGAATTTCATCCCCAAAAAGGGTCAAATGGGGGCTAAAACTTTATAAAGGGACCAAATGATTCTTAAAGTAGGGTATCTAAAACTGATTAAACTGAATAGAACTCAAATGATTTCATCGTTCATTAAAATTTATCTCGAAAACCGGTTGAATAGGTAGGGGTTGAAAGTTTGTTTAGAGACTGTACAATTTTTAAAGTAAAAGGTTTCTAACTCCATGCGTAACATATAGTAATTAGTAGATTGCTTTTTTTGTGTTAGTAACAAGTGGTTAATTAAGTGCATTTAATTTTTTGGAAATAATCCTTAAATGGACTAAAGAATTAATTTTCGCGGTAAATGTGCACTGTGCAGTTTTTGGCCCAAAATTTATGAACAAATATCAGAAACTATTTATTGCCTATTAAGATTAATTGCCTAATTATAATTTACACCGCAGACGAAGTTGCGGGCATAAGCTAGTACATAATATATTTATAATATATGTATATGAAAATTCTAGCGCGATTCCCAGTTTCCTTTTTATTTTCCGACGTTTCGATACAGTTGCATGTGCCGTAGTCGTGGATGACCAACTATTTTAATATATGTGTTCAAACCGCGATACCTTAAAGTGTTATAAATTATAAAGTAACACAGAGACAATCAGGCAACACCGTTTTTCATATTTATTTTAAGCATTGCAAAAAATGCTCTATTAAACACCATGGTTTTCAAAAGGTTGAGCCGTTGTCTACAAATAAGTCAATGTTATTTTAACATTTTTTTGTCGTCACTTTAAACCCCTAAACTAAACCAAAACAGGTGTTTCCACACCCAATTCAATAATAGGGAGGCAAAACCTTTCATATTGAAATCGAAGAGCTTAACAAAACAAGGAAGTTGTTTTAAGTAGAACAAGTGCAGCTACAGTTAATCTGTGCGATGATAAATGACGTCCCATTTTCTTGATTCGACTAAAACGTACAGGGTGATACAGATTTTAATACTAACATTTAAATTAATCTGTTATTAACTTACATTGTTAGGGTTCACAAAACGTATTTTGTGCCTTTTAAAGCCGGAGGGTGGATTTCAGAGCGTTTCAACCGCCGTCATCACCAATTTCGACGATTCTCTTATATATATTTTTTTTTATTGTTATTATAGTACTCGACTCATCGTAACAAATAGATACCTATCTGGTGAGATGATTCAAGTCAGTCGATTTTCTATTATAATAAAAAATAATTATACTACACTTTATAAAATTATTTCCTTTTTTATTTATAGAAGCTTAACAGTGCGATTTGGTTTACAGGATTGGGTAATGTAAGTGTGTACTCTTTTAATAATAAATAGATAATAAATAACATATATATTTATCACCCATGTGCGCTGGCAATCGCATCACCCCGTACATGCGAGGCGTGACTTTGCGACCGGTCCTCAGATTATGCGCTACGCACTGCATAATAGTATAATGGCGACTGCATCGATTATGGACGCGCATTACGTCAAACAATTATCAGCAGGTCATCGACCCTAGGTGAGTACCCACTTCAGGGTCTTCATTCAATTTTTTCATACCTTGTATGACGAAAGATAGTCTACGCTACGCCTCAGTCTAAGGATGCCAATTACGGACTTAAGAATAAGATGAACTATTATACCTTTAAGTAGAGACTGGCTTCTGTTTTCTACAGCCAATGAGGGAGTTTACTAGGGCATTATTAAGTGTAACATTGTACTATGGTAGGTAATAAAACAATAATTTATCTCAATAAATTACCATCCTGAGGATAAAAAAGGCTTTCCGAGACATAGCGTTACATCTTTCCTAGGTCAAACCATAGTAAATTTAGCATATTTTTTTTCGGAAATAGCAAGAACACGGTGCTTAGAATACCTTAACAAAGATGTTGATGTTGTGCCGTCATAGGTACTCAAGTCATATTGCTGCATAAAAAAACGAAATCCCTATAACCTAAACTAAACAATAGATCATAATTGTTTACCAACCCCACGGCTAGATGGCGTGCATTAGTTGAATCAACACCGTCGGACTTAATCCAGCGCCCTCTATTAGCAGAATATAGTAAACTAAGCTGTAACCCACCCTTTCACTATACAATTTATGTATGTGGGCGTAAGGTTGAAAGTTTATTATCTCTATAGTGAGGTATAAACGAGCAACCATCGAAGACTAATACTAGACTCAAGTTAAGCCTAATCTGTATGAAAATAAGGCTCAAAATACTTATTCAGAATTGCGTAGGTTAGACGTAGGACTTAAGTCTAGTATCTACAGATGTGGTCGATTGAAGCACGGGCTTAGAACCAAGGGATCTGCAATATTGATAATCTTCGTGATTGTTGTGATTTGGCATGTCTTGTGCTGAACTATATATACCTATACCAAAATTTAGAGAGTACAGAGTAAGTGATCATAGTGAAGCTGCATAATCATTAAGATATGGTCATTTATAATTGCGGTCATTTCTGATTGTGGTTCTAAACCGACGAAAGATTACCGACTATGTTATTACCGGTTGGCAGAAACTAGAGTATTTAGTGATGAAATAGTTACAAAATTAGGACGATATTTTATTTTTACAAGCTTGATTCTATATACATACCAGTGGCGTGGCGTAAAAGATACCCTTAGGCAAGCCGGTGCAGATTTGGCGTACATATTCTTTAAGAGCTGTATAGAATAAGATGCTCAAATGTCTGATATTACGCAAGCCGGTAGGAATCGAGTTCTTTGGACGCCACGCTACTGATACATACATACATACATACATAACTTGCAATGTAACTGTTTGTTCGGGTGGAATCTTGCAACACAATTTTGAAGCAGACTTCAACCGACTGAGCTGAAATTTTGCAAGAATATGTAAATCAGATGAGAATGCAAATATTATTATGACATGGAGCTGATCTGAGGATGGAGCCGGATGGTAGCCATAGGATCATCTCAAATATATAAGATAAAATCACCGTGTTTGGGTTCATTTGATTCGTTGTAACGTGCAGCAAAGATTACAGAATACTAGTACAGATACCCAATCTCAAACAAATACGCGTAGCGTCCTAACTCTGCTGGATTGGGATACTACGTTAGTTCCATAGTGTGATCATAGGCGGCAGCACTGAACTGACGGTATCTAGCTCAGCAATCGATCCTACTAATATAATGATGCGTCACTAGATGGCGTTCGTAAAGGTCCGATCCACGGAGTAACTGGAGGCGGCATAACGCGTAGTTTGTTCCGAAACCTGCGTAGCCGGCATTTACACGCACACATTTGCATTAAAGTACGCATGAGGCGTAAACACAAAGAAATGCTAGCCGCTATTCGCTTTGTAGTAGTGTGCGCACGCGCGTTGCTACGCAACACTACAAGGCAATGGTATAAGCTCCGCGTACGCAAGGATGGAGCCAGTCGATATAATTATCGATCTATCGATACTTAATTTTTATGAAATTGATTAAATATGCTCTCGGTTTACCAAGAAATGGTAGAATTCAGTTATCTATGTTAAACAAGCAGATATCTTGATAAAATAAAAAAGTAGAACATTTTTTTGCCCTGTCGTTAAAAACACAGCGTTACAAGATTGTCAAACAGTTTTAAGCGATGAACTACGAAACTGGATAGCATACATAAATAATCATCTTGCATCTTGTATTGAAGTTATTATAATTAGACAACTTTTTTTGTGATATTGCATATTCCAAAATTCGTCAAAGCCAAAACAAATGTGGCAAGTTTGATTGAAAAAAATGCAAGTTTGATTAAAAAAATAGAAATAAGCACTAGATAACCTTATATTGCTTTAACATAATTCTTTTCATCACACTTGCTCGAAAATGGTGCATTACACGTAGGTTTTGCGGGCCGTAAATGAGCTATTACGCCCTAGGGCGTAATGGTTTTCTTTTTAAATTTGAAACGCTGGTTCTGTTTTACTCTTATTTGTCATGTTCAAAGGAAACGCCAACTTACTTTTTTAACTTTTATCACTGAAATATTTATTTAAAGAGAACTGGTATTGCAAATACATGTAAACACATATTTCTGTAACATTAATTAAATGTTTCAATAGTGTATTTCAGTATTTTGCAATTATAAAATCAACCGTTTTAGGTCTGTACCGCTATGGTTTCCGAACGTTGCGCATTGTCTATGGATATGTCACTAATGTCACTGTCAGTTTTACAATTTTATTTAGGTTAAGTAAGGTTAATTTTAATTAGATTTCCTCACAAGTGTGATGAAAAACATTGTGTGTGCCACGGGCGGTAAAGGAATTACAAACTCGTGTTATTAAAGCCCTCGGCTTCGCCTCGGCATTGTAACAAACACTCGTTTGTAATTCCTTACCTACCGCCCTTGATACACAATGTACTATTTCAGGGGTCTTTATTGGAATTCATAATAAAATAAAAAAGTATTGTATAAAATCACTAAATGTCAACATGGTTTATTATTTGCGGATGTAAAATCACATTATTGACTAGATTAAACAATAATACAATTAAGTACTTCTATAGTTACGCTAATTAGAAATACTTTATTTAGTATGAGAATTTCTTCAACTAAAATCACCTTAAGCACTGAAAAATTATCGATAAATACCGGCCGCGCACTATTATGGCGGCGGCCATGTTACTTGCGCAAGCGCAATGGCTGCCGACACGCCTCGGACCAAGTGACGGCCGCATCTACTAGTGGGCAATACATTGCGCGTTACTGGCATAATCCGGTGACCGACCGCCATAGCCAGCCAGCAATCGATATGAATACTGCCGTGCCATCAGATTAGAGTATCTTTTAAGTTGTTGCTTCGTGTACGACACGATAAAATGGCACAACAAGGCATATTTATATTTTTTTTCACGTAAAGTTTGTCACGCGCGGTCGAACGACGACTGATGGCCGCGGAACTGACTTTAGGCACTTGTCCCACCAAGAGCGAGGAAGCGATTAGCTATCGGCGATTTTCTCGCCCAAGAAACGAACAAAAGATAAGGATCCTGTGTTAGTAAAAGAGACGCATACATTAATAGTTCATCGCTGGCTGTTCACACTGCCGGCGAGTAAATTTTCTAAGAGAATTCACTCGCCCGCGAAGAAAAAACTCGCCAATCGCTACTCGCTGCTCGTTGGTCGCCGCTGGTGGGACTAGTGCCTTTGAAAGTTAAATGCGCGTCTGAACCTAAACCATGTTACGCGTGCCCCGCCCATTACCGTGTCTATAGTATTCTTCTGGTCTGTGGTCCGATCGCAGGCATTTTAAAGTAAATGACTATATCACGATATAATATAGTTATACATATAAAGCCTCGCTTACGACTCCACATCGACGCGCGTGTGTCCTTGAGGGGTTCTTTTGGGTTGTACATTTGATTTTATAAACATACATTATGAAGTCTTTCACACTGGCACAATATAATTATCCTTGCAGTACGCAAACGCCGTTGATGCCGGCCGCCGTCGCGATCGAGAACTGTGCGAATTATCAATAATGTATTTTAAATACATATAACGTATTCGTTTTCCAACTCATTTGATTAAGAAAATCTGTGAATACTATCAACTTATATTGAATTGCAGTGATACCTACCTTAGTTTGTTTGTGTATAAACAAAGTGCTAAATTATTTGAGTTCATTATTAGACCATTTAATTATTAGACCACGGATGCTTTAACATGAAGTCTTAACATATTAATAATTATAATTTTCGGCGTCGGCCAAGATCGAATAGGGGGAAACGTACTGTACTGCGTGAAGTTTACCGTACCGTGACCATGCTAGACAATTTAAAAAAAAGAGCTTAACAACATTTTTATGTTTATGTGTTTACGCCCTTTTTCGCACAATAACAACAACAATAGGGATTGTTAGCGTGAGAATTTTCGTGTTTGTGTTTGTATGTAAGTACGTCTTGTTTTTTTGTATGTGTGAGAGTGAAATATCTGGTTATATTCCTATAATCTGTGCAGAGGCAGAGGTCTACAACAGTTTGATACAAAGTTCAAATTTATAAAATACCACCTAATATAACATTATTATGATGTTCTTTATTCATTTTCTTCCAGTCCAGTACAGTATAAGTGCAATTATTGTAATATCCATTTAGCTACAAATTACCACAGCAAAGTTGTAAATAGTATACTTCTTGTGACCAAATGTATATTTAAATGTATATTTCGTGTGTAAATTTTATTTAGATTCCGAAGGTGGGAGAAATTTACGCTGGCTCTTTTGTACCTAAGCCGGTTACGTAGCAATATACTTAAAAACACATGTTATACGGTTACGATCATGCTATACGTTTTGCGTACGATCAAAATACATAAAGTAAAATTGCAGAACGTGCGGAATTCATAACATATTTTATCATAGGATTTAAATATATACGGGCTAAATTCACTACGTTTATAATCTATGTTGCGGAATAGGTATCTATAAAGTTCAAAATAAATAAAGCCTTAAATTAAATAAATTTTAATATTGTATTTTGACAATCTTAATTTTTAATTTGACTTATGATGTAATTTTGAAATGCGAAATAAATAAGCTAATCTCATTTTCATTGTACAAACTTAATTAAGATTTTACTGCACATGTTTTAATAAAACAATTGCCGCAGAGCACCCTAATACTACCGAACAACATTACAAAAAAAAACAAAACAACCATACGCGCGCGCCATATTACTTTGACGAAAAGGTTTACAATCTATGATGCTGGCGGTATGCCACTGTGCAAGCGGGAGAGCAATATAATTAATTACGCGCGTGCGATAGAGATACGAAATTTATGTTGCGACTTAGCACCGCCGCTACCTCTCATTAGATGGCGCTAAAAGCATAGCGCCATCTATTGACAGGTAGTGGCTTTACCTGCGTAAAGCCACTACCTGTCAATAGATGGCGATCAACCGAAAGGATTAATTGCACGTAATTCTTAATTTGAAACCTATAATGCCATCTATGGAAATTTTTAGGTATTAATTCTAATTTGTTAGCATTGGGAGCCCATGCGTGCAGTTTGCGATTATACAAAAATGTATAGTCAGCAATAAAAACTTGTCTCAAAAAAAATCATTTTTAGACAGAAACTTATTTATTGAACATAACAACAAGCAGACTTTTAATTATTATAATACCTATAATTAATTACAAATTAATATCGTAAGCAGCTACATTAGTATTTATAAACTTTATTATTTTCTGTTTCCAAAAAACCTCATAGATAGAGAAGACCTACTTAAAACAATGCTACCTGAATCGTAGTTCTGCCGTCATACGAAAAAAGGGTGCATCTGATTATTTTTTTTTTTTTCAAAATTGATTTACATTTATATTTAGAATCTGTTAAAAGAGACGAATCTAAACATATGTGTAACTGTATTTTAAAAAAAAAGACAGATTCGCCTTTTCTTCGTATGACGGCAGAGTTAAACACCCTTCTTGCCGTACACATTGTTTGATAGTGGCAAACTGGCAAGCGACTCTGAACTGCGTTTCAGCTGGAGCTACGCAAACATGTGGATCAGGCATATGGAGCGGTGAGGGCTCCAATCGAGCGTTCGCGTGCTACCTGCCTCGAGAGGTAGCGTCGGGAGAAAACGCAAATGGTTAATGTTATATTTTCCTACTTATGAACCAGTCTTTGCTTATCTGAAAAGTACTAAAATCAAACTAAAAATACCTACTGATTACTTATTTAACGAATAAACGGAATGCGAATGATACGATAGGGTGAGTGTCAGGCAGGCGGGTGTACATCACAGGTAACTAAAAAGTCTGTGTTTATCCATTAATTTTATTAAAAAAAAAGTAAGAAGTTTTTTGGCTTTTTTGTCTGTTTAAACAATATCGGTTTCAATGTTTGTTTGTACGCGTGTCACACAAAAACTACCGGACTGATTTCCATGAAATTTAGTACTCATGTAGATTATTATCCCTGTTACTACATAGGATACTTTTTATCCGCCTAAACCGAGTTATAAAAGAGACATGTAACTTATTCCACCTCCGCGAACGAGGTCGTGATCATGTCCAGTAGTCAAATATATGATTAATTGATCATTTTCCATTTTATATTATATTCGGATTGATTTCCCCGTCAGTACGTAAAGCCTGCTTAATATCGGCGTGTTTACTTTGATATTTGTGCGCAGGCTTAGCATGCGGCGCTATTTGCCTTTCGGTTATACGGCTTGTTGCACCGGCAAAGGCCTTCCGGTGCGTGCTAGTCTTACCTCAATGACTGCGTACAACCACTAATTCGTCTATCTATAGTAAAATATTAAATAAAAAATAAAAAAATCCCCGACTAAAAAAACCTCTAAAAAGTGCCTTTTAAGTTGCTGTTGAGGGTCCTTCTGTTTTAGTAATTGCATATTATAGGTCCCCCGACTACAACTTATATTATAGTATATTACACAACTAGGGTGGTAATACAAAGAAAGGCCGAGATCGCAGAGGTTTGCGGCCCGAGCTGCAAGCGAGGGACGTAAATATGCCATCGAGGGCTTTCTTTATTACCTCCCGTGTTATGTACCTACATCATTTTATGTCTACACTTGGCCAGAAAGCGGCTTTTTCCATACGCGCAGCGTGCGGAAAAAGTCACATTATGGCCAAGTGTGGCATAAAATCATAAAAGGCCAGTAGATAGGTAGGTAGTTACATATTATTTTTTACTTATTAGAGGTTTTTTAGGTCGGGGGTTTTTTAAATTTTTAATTTAGGTTTTATTTATATACTTAAATGCTTTTTTAATGTTATATTTGTTCTAAAATTCCATTTTATGCCGAAAATGCTTTACATTATTTTGGAAAAGAGCTGATACTCTTAAAATTACAAAATTGATTTTTACCAAACATAGCTAAGACGGTTGGCGACAAAACCTGCTTCCACCTAAAAAAAACGCATTGAAATCGGCCCATCCGTTCGGAAGCTACGATGCCACAGACAGACACACCGACAAACAAATGAACGGTGGGAAAAGTAATACACAGGATAGTTTTTTTTTTATGGGATTGCCGTTGACTTCATTAAAGGCAGATAGGATTTATGTTGGAGGAAAGTGTGTAATATTATCACGTGTAGCATAATCGCTACAGGTTTTGTGTCGTTAGTTCGTTTGTTCGCTAGTGTTGGCTAACTTGTACGGTCGCGGCTTCTCTTGGTCGGCCACGTGGTCATAAATGGCGGTGTCTGTATAGCGATGCGTAATCTGTCAAATACATGCTCTATAAAATCGGTTGTACTCTCGCCGAGATTGGATTACGTCCTTACTTCACTTCAAGTTTTTGGCGTGCTGGTGGGTTACGGTTATGTTTTTTTTCAAATTGTGGATTCCAGATTCGTCGAGTTTGAAATTTGATTGTGTGGACAAACGCTGGTGTTTTTTTCATTCTCAATCTGACTTTCACGTGGAAAGCACATTACTTTCTTTGCAATTTTTTGCAGTTTGCATATTGTGTTCTAGCCCGTGCGGTGGTGATATTTTTGCTGTTCTCAAAGTAACGGTGAATAATAATTGTGATCGTGACGAGTTCACGCTGCATGAGCGTGGATCTGTTTAGTGTTGTTCGTCCAAGACGTGCGGTCTTGTGCGTGGTCTATGAACCCTCAACGGCGCCGTAGTAGCGCTGACCTTGCGTGGTCTGTTTAAAAAGAAGCCGGTCATTCTTCGTGCTCCGGGTATGTACCGTCGTTGTGGTTTCGCTAGTAGTGTCGCGGGCTGCCGTTTACGTATAGATTTTTTCATTTTTTCGTATTCTTTTCAGCTCCAAGGTGACGCTCCGTTCTTCCTGAGTGTAAGACGTGCGTAGGCGGTATTCGCGAGCGGCCATCTCGGCGTGGCGGTTGCCTACGGTTCGATGGTGAATGCTGCCGCGGACTTATATGAACGAGTGCTAATGGATGCGAATCTAGAGGACGGTGGCGTGGCAACATAGGAATAACTACGTCAAGGAATTATTAGTATAAGCATTTAGCCAGGTACCCTGCAGTATTTAGTTACATACGCGTGCTTGTGATCGCCTTTGGACGCTCTGTTATACGTCCGGCGCGGCCAGTCAATTTATTTCAAAAAGCTGATCTCAAAATTCAGAAAGGCTCTTACCCGCCAATGTACTGTGTAATTTTCCGGTCATTTTAATTTCTCCTTGCGATTCATCTAAATTCAGAAAGGCTTCTACCCGCTAGCGTAGTATTTGATTTTTCGGACCTTTTCTTTCCCTTTGCGACATCCTAGGGTTTCATCAATTCATTCATCCTCCCATTTCATCACCACTTTCCGCCCTAGGTACAGTCAGTGCCTCACGCGTACGTTCGATCTTGGACTCCCAGCCCCGATGCTTGGTTCCAACATCGATCGTACTCGCAACGTTTTTTTTTCTTTATCTACTTTGACTTGGTACTTGCCTTCTGCTAAAATTGCTACTACGGATCGTCCTACAACGTCCCTGTTCGGGCGCCATAATTGTAGTGAATAAACTAAAAATAAAATCACACACAATAACACGTATAATTTTGTTTATTTATTCCTGAAAACAACCATTTTACAACACAAGGCAAGAAATCGCAGGGTAAGTTAATAAGGCACCAGGCAAATTATATATCCGATGACAATAAAATTATTAGGACCACAAACAGTTTTATTTAACTCAAATCGGCAAAACAAATCGGCTTTGGACCGGTAGTTGGTAACCATTAAATAATTAGAAACGTGAACACTATAGTTTTATTCGACTCACGAACTGAGTTCACGATCACAATTATTATTCACCGTTACTTTGAGAACAGCAAAAATATCACCACCGCACGGGCTAGAACACAATATGCAAACTGCAAAAAATTGCAAAGAAAGTAATGTGCTTTCCACGTGAAAGTCAGATTGAGAATGAAAAAAACACCAGCGTTTGTCCACACAATCAAATTTCAAACTCGACGAATCTGGAATCCACAATTTGAAAAAAAACATAACCGAAACCCACCAGCACGCCAAAAACTTGAAGTGAAGTAAGGACGTAATCCAATCTCGGCGAGAGTACAACCGATTTTATAGAGCATGTATTTGACAGATTACGCATCGCTATACAGACACCGCCATTTATGACCACGTGGCCGACCAAGAGAAGCCGCGACCGTACAAGTTAGCCAACACTAGCGAACAAACGAACTAACGACACAAAACCTGTAGCGATTATGCTACACACGTTACTGTGGTCCATCAAAGTTAAAGTGACAAACGGACTGACATATTTTGACCCCGATTACGAACTGATAATTACTAATATACGGGTTGAATAATATTACAAGGCGATAGTTACGTATTGGCATCGTTAGCCGTGGATACCCTGGGTCCGCGGCGAGCGGAAGCAACAACTCTTATATACAAGTTTTTTTTAAATGAAGCCAACCAAATTAAATTTCGTATTCATAGCCGCAAATTGATGGGCGCTTATGTCATTATAGCTAATTTATATAGCTAAGACAAGATCCTTCAGTATTTCTATACAATCATAATTATACACTTAACGCATGTTTATTTTGGGTTAAGAAACGATTAGGTATTTATAAAAACAATATTAGTGTAGTAATACATAATAACTATTAATATTATATTCTTCCCAATAGGTATATAAAACCTGTCACAAACTATAAGAGGAGGTTCGGGGAATATGGTGCTAAAATATGTTGAAGCGAAAATCGTATTAGCAATGATTTATATGTCAGTCCACTTTGCAAGGGGCAAGTAGTCACTAGTCATGGGAGATAATGTTCGGACACCGGCTTTTACTGCATCTTTCTTTTTTTGACAGTTTGTTGTGTCATGCTCGTAAATAAAGAGTACTTAGGTGTAGCAATATATTAATAGTGATGCACATTCTCATGACAATATAAGGAGTAATAAATATAAAGAAAAATCAATTATCACATGTATGACCCATCATCACTTGAGGACGGCTCGACCAATTTGGCTATTTGTTTTTTGGTGTGTTTTTAATCGTCAAGATGTCTGAAAAGAGTTTTTGGCTACTAGGAAACAATTGCTCGTACATATATGAAGCCGGTGTTTTTCGCTAGTAAATATTATAAATAATATAACGACACAAAAAAAGTACAGAACATAGGATATCAACGACTGGTACCGATAAAAATATGTAAGTTAATATTATATTATTATTGACTTTTAAAAAACCAAATTGACCATTCATTGATTGAAATTTGTGATACTGTAGTAATCAGAAAAAAAACCTCGTTTTTTTTTTAATTACGTATGGCAGAAAGCGCTAAAAGTAAATATTTTAATAAACAACAATAACAAATTATGGTAACAAGTGCAAACGATTGCAACTGAAGAGACTTAGGAAATCCTCACAAAACATTGGAGTGTGACGTCCATAATTCTTAATTTATTTTATCGGGGGTCCGGAATGGATCATTCGACCAAACAGCGGGAGAATTAAAAGCATAGCGCTAAAAATACCTCATTTGTTGTGAAGAAAATCACAGAGAGATATGGTCAAAGACTTTCGTTAATGTCGTAAACATAAAAAATATACATTGAAGACGGCTAAGAATCTGCCAATTTTATTTTTTACATTTGCCCTAAGTTGTAAACAAGTTTCTACTTTCAATATGATATTTAGCTGGAAGCACAAGACAAAAGTTTGAACGCAAGTTTGCCAATTTTTGACTCAGTAGGCTTTATTCACGAGAAAATAACAGTGTTTGATAAGAAAGATGCTTATTAACAGATCTATTTTCAGATACAAGATATGTTTTTCATCTTAAAATAACCAATACTCTTACGAAATGTTTTGGCTATGGCTAATTGTGTTAATATTGCCATAACTGATATTTTAGTTTTCCGTATCTGAAAACGACAACTGGTAAATCGTCGACTTTGAAAACATGCACTGTAATTTAAAGAATAAATAGCAAAGCTAGTGGCATATTGCGTTAGTTGGGAAAGTGCAGGTGTTCACCGACTAACTTTAGGGTGGGCGCTTTTTGTAACAGCCACTGTAAGCGTAAAATTCGAGCCGACTTAATAAGTGGTTATTTAGCGTACACAGCAGTGCAGATTAATAAGGATAAATATGTCTTTTTGTAATATAAGAAGATTATGCAGATGTTAGTGTTTCGGCATATTAAACTATTAAACACAATAAGGGCTTATGTTAAAAGTATGTCTTTTTTAAATTTTTGCCACATTGAAAATGGATTATGCGTGAACACTGTGGTTTAGTTTAATCAGATGATATCAATATCAATTGAGAAACATTTGTAGTTATGTATTTCTTGAAAGAAAAACGGATTTCATTTAAGCTCGAAGAGATTTTTCCAGAATTCTGTATAGATTTCTAACTCGTAGTTGCGTCATGTGTGTTGTGTTCAACTTTGTAAATAATTATTACTCAGAAATCTCGTGACATTATGTGACATAAGGTTTTTGAATAAAATTACCAAGTTAATAAGCTATGCAAATTAAATGCAGGTGATTGCATTCGATTCCACCCCACTTGAGATACGATCTTGATTTAAATCTGGGGTAATTTTATTTATCACCTGACAATTTGTCGATTTCATGACCGTGAACTGTCGTAATCTGTCGACAAATTAGCTATTTCAATATTTCAAAAGTAGGTACCACTAGCTTGGCGTCCATAAAACCCGATTCCTACTGACTTGCCTATTTTGACATACTCAAGCATTCTTATATAGATACTGCTCTCGAAGAAGAGTACATGCAAAATATAGTTCGGCTTGACCTAGGAAAAAATTGACGTCACGCCACTGTTGTTGATGTAAAGAATATCATTATTTATTTTTGCATGTATTTTTTTGATGTCGCAAATACAAAGCACTATGTGACTACTTCCATGCTGCCAAACATTAAGTACAAATTACATTACCGATAACTTAACATATGCTTCTAAATCAATCATAATCAAACCCAATAACAATTCAACCAAAAAAAGCGTTTCCTTTATTTCTACAAATCACGAACGAAGCGTCACTAGACACACGCTTCGACAATCATCGCGTTTAGAACACCGCCATATGTGCGAGACAGATACACACCCACCGGTCAAATTTGATTTACGCACAAATTACGTGCCATAACTGTGAGTGTACACTTTACCCGCACTCTCCCTATACTCCGAGCCACAGACTAAAATAATTACATACTTTTTTTTAGTGCACTGCTTATATAAGTTTGAGTTTTTGGGAGTTAATTTTAGTCTGTGTTGTATTTAAAACAGAGATAGTTTGTATGTGTAAGAGTGACACACCTCCCCACTCAGTCAAGTGCACCTTTGTTCATATCGATAATGCACTAATTTGAATATTCGCGGTGTCAGATGTCAAATGGTTTATAATTTTCTGTTTCGTTTTTATATTATTTTTACAGAGGTGTGTAATGAGTGTCTGTTGTTTGAGGGGTTCGGTATAGCATTATGCGTAATGACTGATGAGAAATTCTTGACACTTGTATGCCTAAGCAGTCATTTTGGTTATTATAGGATGATAGAACAACTTGTTCGGTGTTTAATGTTGGAATATGTGTGTGACTGTATGTATAAATAAGACTTGAGTAGGTACCATACGAATGATATCAAGGAAGACATAAAAAAATAATGTTCACGAAATACTTCAGTCGCCTTCAATAAGTACAACATTTTATCTTCAAGCTCGTTGAATCTTTTAATCATACATATCTAGACCATTTTTTTATTCACTCTCATTAAAATTTTATTCTACTTTTTTAAATGGAATTGTGTAATTAGATAGACGATGCACCCCTTTGTGACAGGAAACAAATAATAACTACAATTTCTTAGAAAATGTCACGTTTGCCATTATTTGCGATCCGATCAAGTGTACAACGAATAATCTATTCCCATATTTTTTTTACTGAAATTGCATAGAAATGCTACTTTCTAATTAGGGAAATTATGGTCAAGTAAAAGGGGATGTAGAATAACTGTGATTATACAATATTTCCCATTATTTTATTGATTAGTTCGCGATATAGGCATGCAACCTTAACAAACTTATGTGTCACTGGGAATAGGCATTTGATTCATTAAACGTTTCTGTAAAAGAACGCGCTAGGATAAATTCATAAATTTTCGAAAGGTAATAGATAACTTACGCTTAGATAATTGAAATACAGATAGATTCATATAATACTTACTAAGAATTTTATTTCAACCGCTACACGACTTATGACATTTAATTATATTCTATCAGGAATCTCCAGAAATTAAGCCTATCTTTAAAGTGGGTGCGGTGTAATGGGTGCTGTATTGTTGCGTAAAAGGTCACTGGTTCATTTATTTGGGGGCACGGCAGTGCCCCGCCAAGTCTAGCAAAACAAAGGCACGGCCGTACCATCCTTTTCTCGAAACCATTCAGGCGATTTTGAGCCTCCCGTAATTTTGTGCTGGCTATAGCTAGAACCCTGAAATTTCAGGGATATATAGGGCTCAATATGACTTAAATATATTCTCAATATCATTCAATTTGAACGAGTAATTTAAGAACTAATGCATGTTAAAGTTCCTTAGTTTTGTCACTGACTCACTGACTGACTGACTGACTGACTGACTGACTGACTGACTCACTCACTGATCATCATAATTCTAAGGTACTTCTAGCAGACCTATAAGCTCCAAATTTTAAACATAGTTAGTTTTTAGCCTATAAAGTCCTTAAAAACCTAAATATGTTGTAATTTCAGTCACAACACATAAGTTTGTAATCCTATACAAATACATGCAATTACAAAGTTAGTTTTGCAGTTTAAATTGAAAAGAATGGATTGGAATGTAATAATTATAGGAAGACCACTCACAAAAAGAAATGAGATCCCATCAAAAACATTACATGTAAAAAGATGCAAATCTCGCAACGCAGTTCTCCTACAACAAAAAAGGTTTGAGATGTAAAGTTAAACCAAGTCAGTACCAGGGGGGTATCAACAGAACTCGATTTCCACCGACTTGCCTATTATTTAACCGTGGAGGAACACATTTTATAGATCTAATAATAGGCAAGTCGGTGGAAATCGAATTCTGTTAATAACCCCCTGGTACTGACTTGGTTTAACTTTACATCTCAAAACTTTTTTGTTGTAGGAGAACTGCGTTGCGAGACTTGCATCTTTTTACATGTAATGTTTTTGACGGGTATAGTTGTCAGTAAGTATAAGAGTTAGTGTTCGAATCTTTCCTTTGGTGGTCACCAAAATTAAGGGCTTTAAATATCAAATTTTCTTGCTGAACCCTCGTAGGCATCGAATTGTACAACATGCAATGTAGTACTACTAGATCTTTAAGATAAAAACATAACGCCATGTAGGTACCCACGCCGTTAACTTTTGTATTGTCCAGAGGAAATATTCTCATTTTCCAAAACGTGAATGACCCTATTTTACAAGACATTTTCATAGTACGCGATAATGTTTCGTTATAAAGGGTTGATTTTGTTGATAATATAATCATTAATTACTAAGTCAATATCCAAACCTAAGGTATAACTCACTGTCATATTGCACAACAGGTGAGCTCATTACAGATTATGTTCGGTAATTTGCGAGAACGCCATCTGTTGCCACGCCACGTCGATCACAATCTATCATTCACCAATTCATTCACTGCCCGGTGAATCATTCACGTGTCAAATAGGGTTAAGTTTCGGTGGTTTTGTCTGATAGTATTAATGACTGTTAATGAGTTCAGTGTGTAACGGTAGTTTAAAATAGAGAGAGAGAGAGAGAAACATGTTTATTTATTTCTCTGCGATTTCTCCTATAAACTCGAAACACAACTTAAAAAAAAGATTAAAAGAAAACTTCCAACAAAGGAAAATAACTTATCATGCACCTTATTTATTAGATTTCTGTCAGTACATCACTTTTCAGTCAATATTCTATCGCTATATTAAAACTGTTCGTCTCTTGCGCTTTAGTTGCATGTACGAAGGAACAAGAAAGTATACATGCTCTATTGACAAACACAACTTGATTTAGAACAAGCTATGGTTTCCCCTGTCTCCTTCTGGATCATGACTTACATCTCCTTTATCAAATGATTCGTCAAATCATCTGATTAATCAAACTGCAGGAATATTCGTCTGATTCGATTAGGGCGTCCAACCATTAGCCAATAACAGCAAGTCAGTGGGCGGGCCATTTTTCTTCCGCGTTCCATCTGGCCCCTAAATCATTTGCTGAATTAGTTTTAATATGTGACTAATAAAATTTTCTTGGTCGTAGAAACTTGGAAAAATATTTATTACATACTGAAATAATATTTTTATTGAAAACAATCACAATGAAACTTACATGCAGAGTAAGAAAAAAATATTTTTGTTAACGGTGTGGAAATGATTTACGCATACTCCGCAGGCATTACCAGGCCTTTAAAAGGACCCTTCAGGGAGGTTATGCAGGACTTGCCCCTCAGAAAGAGGAGGCGTATCGACTAAAACCACACCGGTAATGATGCCGTTGCAGCGGGGCCTGCATCCGCGGCCCGTTGCTGCACGTCGGAAGCGGCCGGAACTCCTCAGGAGCTCGCAGCCCGGGTTGTGGGAGGCGCTGACCTGACGTCTAGGACGCCAAGGCCGGGCTGCACCTGCTGCTCTGAACCTGTAAAGCAAACAGACGATGAGTGTGGAAGAGTAGCCTAATCTTATTACGGTCAGGCTACTCGGAAGAAAAAAACCACGTATATGATGTATACGAATAAAAAACTTAAAATAACCGATTTCGAATGAACCTATTCGATAAGAAAAACGAGTTACTATGAAAAATACCCAAATCGCAATAAATGTAATATTTGAAGAGTTCCTTCGATTTCTCCAAGATTCTATCATCAGTTTTTACAGGGGTAGATAACTTAAACTTTTGACCGTGTATGTATGGGGAACAGTTACCTACTTGTATGCTTTCTGAATTAACATGAATTCAGATGAAGATTCAGATTATACGAAACCACCTTAAGAATTCCATGTATCAGGGTAAAAAAATAACGACTAAAAAATCTTGCCACATCCATATTTTTGCACTTTTTACATCTGACTAGGTATTATGACGTACGTCACAAAGCGGTAAAGCCGGTACACACCCTTAATTCAGCATCATGCCCTCTCATCCCGTAGTCGCGCGTCATCGTGACTCAAACTGCAACATTTGGTATCTATCCATCGGTATTAAGTGGAATAGATCGTCGAGATATCTTAGGGCGAGGATACACTGGTATATTTTAATAGAATTTGAACCAAAATCACTAATGGCAAAGTATAAAGACAGACAAATAGTCACACTTCGGCCGTTTAAGAGCGCGTGATACATATTCAACATGGAAGCGCAGATAGTGCGATTGGTACTGGAGCATTCTTACTCATTCATAAAACTTTGCTAGTAGTGTGTTCGTTCACGCACACATACATGTATAAGCCGCGCGATGTACCTTTTGTAGGAAAAAAATTACAGCTAAAAATTACTGTGCTAATTATCAGATTATTTACCTATTTGATCAGAATTGCTACCCAAGAGTTCTCGGAGCTATAGGTCTAGTCAGGTTCTAAACAGACAGACAGACTCACACCATAAAGTTACCTTCTTTATCATTTTGGTACGGAACCCTAGAAAAGGATTTGAACCTCTTTTGTCTTCACCAACATGTGAATGACCGATAGAATTATCATTAACAAGACGGTTAACAAATAATAAAACGTGTATTAACTTTGTTGAACCTATTTTTTTTAATACATACATTACACATAAGGCGTTGCAATAAAAATAAACAGCATCCCTTAGTTATATTAGTAATACAGCCTTTGAAGAATTATTACGATCATCATCATAATCCGCAAAGAAATAATTACCAAAAATTGAGTTTTTTTCGTAATTTCTGATAAGCTACTAAGTATATCCAGGATCTTATTTGCCTCCAACTATAATTCATTTACTTTACAACTTAAATTTAAAGCGTTTTATCAAATTACCACCAACCAAGGGCGAAATATGAAAGGGGACTTACAGGTTTATATTTTGACTTTTACGTTACCGATCCTGCAAAATAAGGGTTGTACTTTTTTAGAGCTAAATAGAGCACATGGCGGTCTGATATTATACAGGGATTAAAGATTATCGTTTGATTCTAATTGTAAACATTTTAGGGTTGTTAAGTATATATATTTTAAGCGTTGTGCTGACCTTTCGAATCACTTCTGCTTTGAACGATTTTGCCGTGTATAGGTAAGGTCAATTAATCCTTAAGAGGGTTTACGATGGAAAAACGCGAAATCGTTGATTTGCCATGATTTTGCGCATAGTTTTCGTGGTAACGTTAACAGTTTCCACCAAAAATATCACACCAACATAATAGGCAACTCATTAGTTTTGGGGTCAATTGACTAAATTTTGTATATTCTTATGTTTTATTACGATTGTGGGCACTTCTTTCATGCACGTTTTCAAAATTTGCCAAAACATGCTGTCATTTTCGGCATTTAAAGCCTAAACTGTCTGAAGTTATGAAACATGATGTACATTTTTAGAAACGTAATAAAATGTTCTATTTCCTCAGTTGACCAAATTTGCGATTTTTTATGTTTTCTTCAACTAATTTGATTGATGAAAACTACTTACTTTTCGTTAACTTTATGGCACGTTTTGGCTAACTAATTGCTAAACAAAAGGTCTGTTTATACATGAATATGACAAAACAACTTATCCTGTATCATAATCAATCAAAAAAAGTAACAATAAATTTAATAAAATATGTATTTAGATTCATTCAAAACTACCTATAAAACGTGACGCGTGCGCCTCGGCTCGTCATTCCGAGCCGCGGCTCTTTAGAGAACGGACGTATCGCCGATTTTAAAAAAATATTTACGTCGTGTCGAGCTTGAAGGTCGAAGAACTACAGAAAACTTTAAACTCAAAAGTCGTAAATGCCATTGTAGCCACTGGCATTTACGCCCGATTAGTCTACAGGTTTCGATATAGTATCTAAAGTTTTGGTGTATGAACGACTGTGATACTTGGTTACTGGTAATTATGAAATTATTCATTCAAGTAGATATGCTCAAGTAGATAGATGTTCGTAGGAATCGTAGGCATGTATTTGTTAGTGTAGCTAGATTATCAAGGCCTGACGCTGCACTTGGAAGGTAGTGACAGAAACCAAGTAACGGCTTACAGTAGATCCCCGTGTTTGGGCTCAAACGTATTGTCTAGTCGAGCCCTCTTTGTCTAGCTGATGGTCATGACCTGATGCTGCATTTGGAAGGTAGTGACAGGAACCAAGTAACGGCTTACTGTAGATCCCCCGTGTTTGGGCTCAAACGTATTGTCTAGTCGAGCCCTCTTTGTCTAGCTGATGGTCATGACCTGATGCTGCATTTGGAAGGTAGTGACAGGAACCAAGTAACGGCTTACTGTAGATCCCCCGTGTTTGGGCTCAAACGTATTGTCTAGTCGAGCCCTCTTTGTCTAGCTGATGGTCATGACCTGATGCTGCATTTGGAAGGTAGTGACAGGAACCAAGTAACGGCTTACTGTAGATCCCCCGTGTTTGGGCTCAAACGTATTGTCTAGTCGAGCCCTCTTTGTCTAGCTGATGGTCATGACCTGATGCTGCATTTGGAAGGTAGTGACAGGAACCAAGTAACGGCTTACTGTAGATCCCCCGTGTTTGGGCTCAAACGTATTGTCTAGTCGAGCCCTCTTTGTCTAGCTGATGGTCATGACCTGATGCTGCATTTGGAAGGTAGTGACAGGAACCAAGTAACGGCTTACTGTAGATCCCCCGTGTTTGGGCTCAAACGTATTGTCTAGTCGAGCCCTCTTTGTCTAGCTGATGGTCATGACCTGATGCTGCATTTGGAAGGTAGTGACAGGAACCAAGTAACGGCTTACTGTAGATCCCCCGTGTTTGGGCTCAAACGTATTGTCTAGTCGAGCCCTCTTTGTCAGCCGATGGTCATGACCTGATGCTGCATTTGGAAGGTAGTGACAAGAACCAAGTAACGGCTTGCAGTAGATCCCTCGCGTTTGGGTAGAAAGTAATGTTTATGATTTTTTTATACTTCATTAAGAAACGTTTTACGGTTCAGCTATATAATTGTTTTAGATCAAGTAAAATGGGTAATAAAAAAGAATCATCACGATCAAAAAGAAAAAGAGATCATAAGGGCAACATGGAAAAAGCCAGAGAAGCTAAGAGGTAAAAAGTCTAAATGGTTTTGAAATTTGTCGCCATTTAATTTTTTGTGGTTTTGTGAGATTTTAATTTTTAAGTTTTATGCGAATAGTTATTGAATATGTCCACGTGCGTATTCATTGAATAAGTCCACGTGCGTGCCAGTTCATTTATTAATTTGGTATTTGTGCCATTCAAAAAAGGTATTTAATATTTATTTATAAAATTGTGAGACCATTGTTGTAGATTATAATTAGCGACATTATGAGCAATGGCCCAGGGGCAACACCGCTGCCGAGGGCTGCAGGGTGTCGAGAGGTGTGCTGCGCTTTCTCCGAGGGTACTCGCGGCGTTATGCCCTTTAACACTTCCACGCCTGGAGCATATAGCGCTTATTATTATTAGAATGAAAAATTCGAAATATGTAAAAAGCCCTAATAAATGCGACTACGATACGTTTACTTATTTTTTATTTCCTTAATTAAACAAAAAATAACCTTCGTAGCATTTGATGGTAAGCGACTCCGAGCCCAAAAAATTTACCGTTTGGTTACATTGAACTTTTTTCTTTCTTCCTCCAGTAAGGACTATTACAAGTAAATAATATTTTATCAACATAGGACGAATTATTTAATTTTACATTACTATTTTTTGTGAAACAGAACATATAAAAAAATCAGCAACATCCTGCAAACGTGTCATTGCCATAGTTAGCACATCAAAAATGCAAAAAAAAACTGATTTACCATCAAGAGGTAAGCTTTTTAAACAAAAATAAGTTTCTGTCAATAAATGTTTTGTTGAGACAAGCTTGTATTGCCGACTGTACTTTTTTGTATAATCGCAAACTGCACGTCACAACTAATCAAATGAACTCAAACATGGTGAATAAACACGGTAGATGATCCTATGGCTCCATCATCAGATCACCTTCATCTTATAATAATATTGCATTGTCATCTAATTTACATATTCTTGCAAAATTTCAGCTGAATCGGTTGAAAATACCTATCTGCTTTAAAACTGAGTTGCAGTATTCCAGCCGAACAAACAGAGTTACATAAATACATTGCAAAATAAATAAAAGCGTTTAAGAAAATGATTTTCCGTCTTCGAGTAATTGTAAATGCATACTTGCATATAAAAAAATCCCGTTGAATTGAGAACTTCTTTTTTTGAAGTCGGCTAAAATCGTACCAAAGGCTTGAAGTCACGCGAAACTTCGACACTGTAGGTATCATTGAATTTTTTTTATTCGTTAAATTAATGAACAAATACGTATTAAATATTTGTTAATAACGTAACTGGAACATTTAAATGAAAGAGTTTTTAGTGACTACAAGTCAATCAACATACAGCAATAACATTTTAGCCGCTTTACCGCTGCACTTTATTTGATTCAAGTATCAAAATGTCATAATCGCGCTATACTCCCGGGCGGCTACGCAACTTACGCACACATAGACTGCGCGCGCTTGTGTGACGCTATTGCTGACGGCTATCGCCGATCTAGTGGCCGATATTGAGTTACGCGCTGCATCGTAAACGCTCTAAGCAAAATTTTGCAAAATATAAGAATATTTCATTTCAATAATGGTGATGAATTTTTACAGTAATAACTAAAGAGTAAAGATAGTTTTTCTTTATTTCTTTCTATGCTAACTTTTTTTAAATAACGACAAAATATATGTACCTAGTTTAAAAACGTCCAAGTTTTAAATAACGATGTGTGTGTCCATACACTATCTTCAGCCGCATTTGATTGTCAACCATGCAGACCTAAATTAACTTCTTAGCTTTTTGTGCACTTTTCTCCCATTATTGCCAATTGGCAATACTTTAATGGGCGGAGCGTGACGTAATTACAGACGTGATAAATATCCAAAATGGTCGAAAATGTACAATAAACATGTCAACAAAAACACCTCTATTTTGGGCAAGCAAGCGATTTGTTCCACTTTCTGGACCACACATTGAGCGCTTATTTTGATTACAAATTGGGTAAGTATTCAAAGTTAAGAAACGACCATATTTAGAGATCTGAAACGATTTCTCTGAAACTAAAACTGGAATATGAGAATTACCGACTTAACACTTTTACTGAAAGGACGTATCTATCTATCCGATGACCGCCTATAGTTATTAAGCAAGTCGGCATAGGCCATTAATATTTCAATTCAAAATGTTAACTACAAAAATATTTAACTAGAATGACTAAGAGGAAAGTATTGTAGTTACTATAAAGAAACGTAAAAGAGCATATTTTGGACATCTACATATACTCAAACTTATAATAGAGGAGAAAATAGAAGGGAAACGGGGAAGAGGAAGAAAGAGGATGAACTGGTCCGATAATATAAAAAGATGGACTGAAATCATGAACGCAGCCACACTCCCAAAATTGGCCAAGAACGAAAGGATTTCGCAAAGGTGGTCGCCGACACCCGTTAGGGTTTGGCAGAACAAGAGTAAGATCATGAAAAGATGGGTATATTTGGAACATAATACCTCATAATAATTTTAATTTCAAGAAAAATTATCAATCAATACTAATAGTAATAAAACAACTTAAACGGATTAAATCGCGTAAGTATATTACTACATTTTAAGTCCCGACGAAAAATAGCATACCTAGAGTCATTTGCGTCTTCTTTCTTATCAAGTATGCCTTTTGGAAGCGCCGCTAGTTTTTTCTAAAGTTATGTTTTTAAGCCCTTCTGGCATGTGTGTGAACATCTTTACACATTAGGCCCATCTGGCAACACTAACATTGAATTTGTATTTTTTAAAGTGGGTAGGTTTGCACAACAGTAATTTTGACAGAGGGAATTTATGATTTTCTCGGTCTACTAGCGACCACGAACGCTGAAAAGGGTTACGAAACGTCGGGACTTAAAATGTAGTAATATACGCGATTTAATCCGTTTAAGTTGTTTTATTACTATGAGTGATAATCGCGGAAACCGAAGACAATATTAATCAATACTAATATAATAAATAACTGGCCAAGAGCATGTCGGACCATGCTCAGTGTAGGGTTCCATAGCCGTAACTATAAGGTAAAAAATACGATGTAAAAAAAGTACAACAACAAAAGAGCGTATCTTCATAGCAATTACGCCCTTTTGTTGAGAAGCGCAGTTTATCGGCAATAACTCAAAAACGGTTAATTCGATCTTGTTGAAAATAATTTTCGTTGAAAGTATTAATTAAGCGTTACCTTCGTGATTTTTTTCATATTTTTCGGACGCACGGTTTAGAAAATAGAGGGGGGGGGACACAATTTATACAACTTTCGGAGCGATTATTTCCAAATACATTCACTTAATCAAAATCGTTACTTAGAAACCTTATAGTGTTTTTTAAAGAGCTGTCGAACTATGTACCACACGTTGATATTTGCTGAAAAAAATTTTTTTACTGTCTTTAACATGTATGGAGTGCCCCCCCTAAAAATATTTATTTTAATTATTTATATACCAAACTAAGTAGCGGCTCATAAAAGACACCTATATTCCAAATTTCATCAATATCCATCATGTAGTTTCTGAGTAAAATGCCTGTGACATACGGACAGACAGACAGACAGACAGACAGACAGACAGACAGACAGACGGACGGACATGACGAAACTATAAGGGTTCCGTTTTTGCCATTTTGGCTACGGAACCCTAAAAATGGGCATTCTGACTTAGTATCACATAATAAAGGCACAAATGATGATAAAGGCACGTAAACACGCTTTAAAAGTGCGAAACCAGCGTTTGTCAATGTCCGATAGAGTTATAAAAGTGGCCGCTGCAACGGACGGTGTGCCGTAAATTTAATTATTGACGGACTGGGCCATATCGGTGCATGTTACTTTGTTAGACAGTTTGTTCCGGAATGACACCAAGAATATGGGAAACTGTGACGGAAATATTTCCGTTGCGAAGATAATGCATTAGTATACAAAACCAGAGAAGACTGAAACAATCTGAATGTGATTATTAACTTATTGCTAAACATTGTTACATGTATGTGTTCTTTTTTTATATTTGAAGGATCATTCTTATGTGACAATGGAAATTATTTATTTAGAGGACTTGCGAAACAGACCAAAGTATGTATTGGCCTACAATACGAGTGTACGCTAATTCTTTTGGTCTTTTGTGGGTGTTTCGCCAGTCACCAGCCTGAATTTTAATTAATTGAGTTACCGCATCAGACAGCTAAATGTTATATTATTATTCTTAGTTACGTTTTCATTAACCTTTATTCCATTAGTATTTTATTCAAATCGAACTTCAAATCCTTCAGTAAGAAGGTACAGTTAACATCATAAATATCTATACGGATGAAGTGACAAAATTTTCTAAAATGACAATTATGTCAGGCGCGTAAGAGAGTAGAGATATTTTTGTCGCTTTGGTAACGTATTGATGACGTTGACTGTACTTAATAACCTACTACTTGAATTTTTCCCTACGTGTTCGTTGCTCCCGTTTAGTTTTACTAATTTTAGCACGGTTACAATTTTCCATAAATATCTATGTTGTTTATGCTTTTTGAACGGGCAAATTCATCATAATGTTTATTAGCTCTTCAAACTTATTGAGCCTGTATAGAATGGCCTTATTCGTCCACGTGTGGACAATGTTTGCCGAGTCGCCTTAAATTAGGGCCATAAAATTAAAGCCTTAATTTACTACCTTATAAATTAAACCCGACGGCCCCGTATTCGACTTTTACTGTTATGCCTTGTGGATTACGGATGAGGATAGTTTTTATATTGACAAGCCCATTTCTGTTGTGATGTAATAAAATGTAACGTTTATGATTTATGTATGAAAATATTATTTAAATTAATGTATTTTATGAAATCTATTGAAGTAATTCTTGGTTATTAAAGCATAATTATTATTGATTTTAAATAAGTGTATCGGATAATACACATTATATATGTATTGTGTTCACATTGTTATGCATGTTAGCTACTTTTATTTTGTTTTCATATCATTGGACCAACTGAAATACTTTACTCATATTTATATTATGAGACAAATTATATGTAAACCTTGTTTTATATGGATTAGTCGTACCATGTACATACTAGAAATAATGGAAGAAGTCCACGAGGAATGAAAAAATAAAGTTTGTGTCCAGGCTGCTGCTGCAAATAAGAAAAATTACTCCAGAAGACTCTAAAGCTTCATAAATTGCTGGTGTACTTAGATAAACGATGACGTTTTCTATGATTTAAATATGCATGTAGCATCGAAAATGCAAGCGAACTTACGTAGTTAGATATATGTACGTGCATATTTCTGACGTGGGCAAAGCCAGAGGTAAAAGCTAGACTAGAATAAAACTTGTTAATGAAGTTAATCAGGATTGTGGAAAATGAACACTTGTGCTTTATTAGATATACATTAGCATAAATAGGCAACGTCGGGTGTGTTCCTGTTTTATCTCCGAAACACATGTCCACTCGCACGCCAATTGAATTCAAATTAGAATAATTTTGTGTGTCCATATTGCGAGGCTCAGTGTAGAAATTTCTGCTAATCTGACTACACCTGCAAAAATAAATAACATACATGACATGATAAGTGGGTAACCCCACACAAATGTGTGTAAAAAAATAATCCAAAAAGTGACCATTTCTTGCGGTGCATTTGTTTCGTCGAATGTTTCTTCGAATTTTACATTTCGTCGACATTTTTGTTCTCTGAAACCGTTAACTTTTCAAGATTTTGAAAAATGTCATCTTGTAAATATATTAGGTTAGGTTAGGTTAGTTTCAGAGGAAATTTACTTTCCATATAATGATATGTGAATAAAACGTTTGTCGGCAATTCAAGGATAAACCCCCGGTGTGGCTTATGGCGGGCAAGTGGTTATTGACACATTGAAAGTGCAAATATGTATTTTTTATTTATTTAGGCGACAAACGTATTTTATGTTATATGTAATTTTTAAGCAACGGCTTTCGGAATTTTCCAGTTACTTATTTGACCTTTCTTGGAGTCAATGTTGTGTTCCTTTTACACTTTTCAAGTATCAAAACTCGTGTTTTTTTTAATGAGATTCAAGTGTAAAATAATTTATCGGTGGTTTACCCTTGAATCGCCGACAAACTTTTTTATCGGCATATCATTTCATCGAAGCCGTTACTTTAAAATAACATATAACATAAAATACATCTTTGCAGTTTCAATACCCGATTACCCGCCATAAGCTACACCAGTACCTCTAGCACAACTGTGACTCTTTGTCGCGCGACAAAAGCTAACCTATCTCTTTCCACTCAATATAGTGTGAGAGTGACAGGTAATGCTCTGTCGCGCGAGAAACGAAGTCGCAGCCAGTTATGCTAGACGTACAGGTGCAAATTTAACGCAACCGGGTCGCATGAAGTTTTTTGTGAAATCCATAATACAAACGTTTCTACCGCATTGTAATGATGCGGAACCCTCGGTGCGCGAGTTTAGCATGCAGTTGGTCGGTTTTTTAGGATAGGTACTAATCTGTCCTCTGAGAAGTCTACTATTATTATCTGTATATCAATCTGAACAAGCTCCAAATACTCTTCAAAATCATAATGTATTAAAATTTTATTCACCTCGCCCGTATCACTGGCATGATCGCATGCGCACTTGTCCGGCCCATATAAACAAATGCTACAGTTTCGGTAAAAAATTACGCATCGCATCACCTGAATGTTCTTTTTACGGTCAATTTGTTACTTTATTACGGTCGTAAAATCAGGTGTCAAAGTTTACACCAGTTTAATTAAGGGTATTTTAGATACTATTTTATTTTTTTGTTTCCGTTCTGTTAATTAAGTAACAGTTGGGGTTTTGGGAGCTGCTTCAGTGTCAGACCTTTACCTTCTGGTTTCTTAACACTGGCCTTGTTTAGGTAGATATTTTTTCGAACTTTTAGAAGTGCCGTGGCATTCATAAAACCTATTTCCCCGGCCTTCATATACATTATAAGAATTAAATGAAATAGATATGAAATCTGATTACGGCCATCTAATTATCGTGTCGCTGCTTTCATACTAAATGTATGGAGATGCGTGAATTAGACGCAGATGTATTTCTGGAGGATGGTCGATTATAGAATAAATAAGATCTGTTGTTGAAATTTAGGCTACAGAATTAAGATACACAATTAAAAGTCATCCCTTTCTTTAATAATACTTACTAGAGGTTAGAGGTACTTCCTGGTCGATTAATATAGAGATCTAAGGGTGACTTTCACTTTGAGGAATAAATGTCGCCATCTCTCATCTTAACCATATGGTTGGAGGGCGGTATTGTGTAAGCATTAAGTTGAATGTATTCAGATTTATCAAAAATTTACTCAAAATGTACACACACAGATACACAATTAAAAGTCATCCCTTTCTTTACTAATACTTACTAGAGGTTAGAGGTACTTCCTGGTCGATTAATATAGAGATCTAAGGGTGACTTTCACTTTGAGGAATAAATATCGCCATCTCTCATCTTAACCATATGGTTGGAGGGCGGTATTGTCTAAGCATTAAGTTGAATGTATTCAGATTTATCAAAAATTTACTCAAAATGTTAACACGCTTATTAGAGCATACTACATTCATTCTGTTGACAGGCATCATTTGTTTGACAGTCGACGTATTCCAGTTTATTTGTGGTGTGGATATACATTCTAGGATTAGGTGGTGAAAATGATGATAAAACAAAATATAATGGTTGGGAAGGCATTATAATTTGGTTTCTTTTTTTTTTGCTGGTGACCGTGTCCTTATGCTAGGTGGTAGGTATACTATTAAATTTAATTGAATTATATATATATATATTTTACAAAGTAACATAATTACGGAGCAGGTTCAATAGCAGAAGTAGCTTAAGTTGTAGGGATAATAGGAACTTGTGTACTTAGCAGTAGCGTGGCGTCCAAAGTACTCGATTCCTACCGGCTTGCCTAGTATTAGGCATTTGAGCACCTTATTCTACAGTTCTTAAGGAAAATGTACGCCAAATCTGCACCGGCTTGCCCAAGGATATCTTTTACGCCATGCCACTGGTACTTAGATCTTTTTTTTCGTTTCACGTGCTTAGCAACTATTGCAGGTGACCGAGTCCCTATGCTAGTAGGTATACTATTAAATTGATTAATATATACATATACTTTTTTACAAAGTAACATCACTACGGAGTGTTAATAGCAGAAGTAGCTTAAATTGTAGGGATAGGAACTTGTGTACTTAGATCTTTTTTTACGTTTCACGTGCTTAGCAACTATTGCTGGTGATCGTATCCCTGTGCTAGGTGGTATACTATTAAATTAATTAATATATAATTATGAATGAAGCACAAAGTATGGTGACTACTTACTGCAAATCCTTATTACATTTTTTAAGTTCACTCTTTTATGAGTAGCCATACTTTAACAAATCCAAATAAGGGACAATCGTTTGACTCACTTTCACTTCTCATCGAAAGAACTGTGATAAATTAGTCATAATTAAACGAAAAATACACACACCAAGCTTACAGGACATAAGGAACTTGTACTAAAAATGTTGAAGTCTATATGTATTGTGTCAAGAATAAAAATCCAGTGAATTAGTTGTTTGATTTAGTACCTTTGGTACCGAAACCGTGATGTGTCATTCTGTGTCACTGATCCACTGGCCTTTATAATCCTTGGTGCGAATCGAACTACCATTATACAGTGAACCTTCAACTCTTCATATGCTCCAACATTGTATGGTTCAAAACTACTTGGTTTATTTAACAAACGAATCACGAGCATTCATTTAGCACCCACTAATTAGTTCTTATTGGAAGGAAATAAGGTCGATTCTGTTATTGTTTTGGCTGGGTGGACATTTGAAAGTGAAACTTGATACGGGTGTCCTTTTTGTCCTCTTGCCATGAATTTAAAGCTTGATTTCAATAAGGTGTGCAAAATATTTTTTGAATTCAAACTAATTGTTGTATCAAAATCTTTGTCGCCCTTTTTGGGAAATAATATATCGATCTTTAAACCATTTAGGCAGGTGCTAAGGTACTAAAATAGTACCAAATACGATGATAGAGTGGATATTATATTTTGAAACATTTAACTCTCCATACTGACTTTGTAAAATCCAGGTGTAAGAAATATGGTCAATCTATTGTATTAATATTAATGTGTGGGTACTTGGTTTATATGCAATTATTGTGTTACTAGGCGGTAAACACAAAAAATAGCCAAAATTATCCATACTTGATTTCTAGCGATTCCTATTTATGACACCATCAAACTTTGTTTTCACCAGTTCAGTAACTTCACAAAAAATCCCACAATACAACTTAGGAAAATCACTTTATGGCATTTTCCAGTATTTCACCACTTAATTCTCTCTCAAAATATTGTTTTAGTAATTTATTGTACCCTTAAAACTTAAGCAGCAACATTAAATAATCAGACACCGTTTTTACAACAAAAGAAATATCCCTCTGTATAAATAACATGTCCCTGAGTCAATACAATTGTGTCACTGAATATACAAACTTAAATCTACAGTTTTAAAATGAAATATTTACCCTATAATTATACTATTAAGGGTGATTTTTGAGAAACGTGTCACTATGATTAAAATTGTATGTCGCTTCAGAGTTTATTTTTACAAACTTAAGTGGGATAGCTGGAAAACTTTTTCTCATTAAAAGGATTCAAGTTTTAAAGTCAGTTTCGGTTTATTTAAAACGCAAAGTTAACTTTGTAGTGTCATGTCGTGTGTAAGGAGATGTCATTTGCATCAATCCACGTCGAATTAGGGAATTCTTACGTTGTTAAAATAGATGGGATGAGACACATCACACAGAGTACTGTAATTGTCTGCTTTGAAGAGTAAATACAGTTCAAAAATGACAGACGAATTTGACACAATAAAACATTTTAATAATGCATATTTTATACTAATTGACATAAATATTTTAAGTTGTGGCAAACCTAGAGACAGGCAAGACGGGACGAGAAAAATAATACATTTAGCCTAGTACTAGTCAAGTTCATTCGAGTAGGTAAAATAAATCAGATAAAAAAATTCCTATGTGTTAAAAAACATAATCTACCTGTATGCCAAATTTCATGGGCATGAGTTTTTGCATGATGCGCGATCAAACTTGAAATTATATGTAGATATAGATGAATGCAATCTCGATCTCGCGAGACCTTGAAATCACGAGATCTCGAGCAAATTTTCGAGATTTAATCTCGTCAGCAGGAAATCTTGATTTTGGCAATCTCGGTCGAGATCTCGAACGAGATTAGATTGATGCGTACGAATTGTTTTGAGTTGTTTAATGTTTTAGGAGATTCCTGTTATTCAGGCTGCGATACCGTGCGCAGCCGGCTTTAACCGACGGTATGAGTGCAGTGGCAGGTTCTGTGTGGAAGAATCTGGCGGACGTAGCATACCTGAAATTATTTATTATGATTTTTGCTCACTTACCCATTTTTTTTGTAAGTTGCTCGGCCCTTGTCAAAAACAGTTATTACATGCTGAATTTTAGGCAATTATAATCAATAAAACTATTTTTAAATTACTTTGTCTAACCTCTGTCTCGCCGAGATTAATCTCGATCTCGACAGTCTGACGGTCTCGAATCAGATTTTTCGCATGAGATCTCGAATCGCCAATCTTGGTTCGAGATTGCATTCCCTAGTATAGACATATAAAGAGATTTACAAAAATCACCGCGATTCATTTAGGTGATTATATGAATGATCATAATCATTGATTTTAAAGCATTCTAATTGATATTCTATATCGATAAAATCTAAAAAGATCATTGAAAACGTAGTGAATGGCGCAATTCGATTATTGCATTAAAACCCTATTGAAAAAAATCTCGTAGGTAAAAGAGGGTACAGGTTTTTTTGACAGGGGTGGCAATTAAGTGGCCGTAGCAGGATAAGGGAAGAAAAAATGCCCTTGAATGATTAAGAGCTGTTTATTTTTTCTATAGTTGCTTTCATTTAGTTGAATAATTTTGCAAAATTTGGTTGAAAAATTCCCAGTGGTTCAGCCGGGAAAAAATAAAAACAAAATTTATGAAATTTGACGTATCTCTAAAACTATAACTCTTTGTCATTATATCTTTAATTCATTTTGGTTAATTAAATAGTATGTATGCCTTAAAAGAAAATTGAGTCTCTATCTTTACAATTTCTGTAAAAAACACGTAAGTCAAATTTTCAAAAAAAAGTTTTTTTGATTCCTGAAAGAGTGACCACTCTAAGTAATATTTCTAAAAAAGCCTTATTTAACGATCTGTCAGTCATATAAGTTTGACGGTTAAAATCGAAAAGCAACAGTGTCAAAATTAAAAAACTATGTTGGTCGGATTCTGTTACATTTTATTCTTATACTAATCTAATCTAATACAGCCAAAGAACTTAAAAATAAATCTTCTTTGTAAAGAATTAAAAATAAATCAATTTTTGACATTCCCATTAATATTGGCTTGAAAATATACAGGGTGGTTTTCGATAATCTGTACATATGAAAAGGGGTGAAATTTCAGCCAATTTTATCGGTAAAACTGATTTTAATTTTTGTTTGTGGTCATTCGTTTTTTTTTTACAGATTTTTAAACTTTCAGTGAAATTTTCGGCAGTACCTACATCTATTTGCCACGATATAACTTTTGATCTAATTGTTTAAAATTGTAAGAAAAAATTGCAGGGTCATGGCAATAGACACGTTATTTAGTAGCAATAACAATAAACCACCGACTTGAAGAAAAAATCGTCAAAAAAAAATATAATTGTGAAAAACGGCTGTTTTTTTTTTCACGGAAAACACCGTTTTTCTCGAAAGTTTGCGAATATTGTGACCATTTTTTCATGCTTATTTTCGTTTAGTACTTAATTGTGATCTTAAAAACATTTTTTCTTACAGCTTTGAATAATAAGATCAAAAGTTATACTGCGTCAAACAGATGTACTGCCCAAAATTTCATAGAAAACTGTAAAAATCTGTAAAAAAATTTTTTTGCCCAGAAACAAAAATTAAAGTCATTTGTACCGATAAAATCAGTTGGAATTTCACCCCTTTTAATATGTACAAATTATCGAAAACCACCCTATATTTGTATTAATTGTCGCCTTTTAACTTATAAAACCTTTTTTTTCAAATAGGTAATCATCATTATTTGTAATTAAGCCTTACTTATCGTTTCACCAGATATATTCATTCGTAGGTAGGGTGTTGATCACACATTGCCGCAATAGGCTAGATGACTAAAAAAAACTGTTTAGTCCGTCTGTTACATTATGAAAAAATATTGTACACGTATTTTTTGTTTTGTTTGACAAACAAAAACTGACGAGGATAAAGTGCTTAGAAGTTTCGAGTGACGTCACTCTTGAGTACAATTTTCACTCAGAAGTGACGTCACAAGCCCCCACTCCAGAAGTTTGAAGATCTATAACTTTGTCGATTATTAATATTTTGATAAACCAAAAAATACGTGTCCCATATTTTTCCATAATCTAACTGACGGACTAAATAGAATTACATATTTTTAACCCAGTCATCATCCCTATTGTGTACTACCTATCGCACGCAAGATATTTATCAAAAATCATGCAGCCTGCCGAAATTCTTAGTGGATTTTTTTTGAGAAACGGTATTAGTGTTACCGTTAATGAAGATAGCGATAGTGATTCAAATAAGAAGTAAAAGACATTTTTAAGTTGATACATATTCGAGTAAATGCCATAAATTTATTTTATTTTTAGTTCTTTACACAGAATATTTATGTTTAAGTTCTTTGGCTGTATTAGAATTGTATAAGAATAAAATGTAACAGAATCCGACCAACATAGTTTTTTAATTTTGACACTGTTGCTTTTCGATTTTAACCGTCAAACTTATATGACTGACAGATCGTTAAATAAGGCTTTTTTAGAAATGTCACTTAGAGTGGTCACTCCTTCAGGAATCAAAAAAACTTTTTTTTGAAATTTTGACTTACGTGTTTTTTACAGAAATTGTAAAGATAGAGACTCAATTTTCTTTTAAGGCATACGTACTATTTAATTAACCAAAATGAATTAAAGATATTATGATAAAGAGTTATAGTTTTAGAGATACGTCAAATTTTATAAATTTTGTTTTTATTTTTTCCCGGCTGAACCACTGGGAATTTTTTAACCAAACTTTGCACAATTATACAACTAAATGAAAGCAACTATAGAAAAAATAAACAGTTCTTAATCATTCAAGGGCATTTTTTCTTCCCTTATCCTGCTACGGCCTTTCGGTTGCGTTTAGCCGTAATTCGGCTTGTTCAAATATTGAACACGGGGTATCAGGCAACGTATAATCGCTTTATAATATTCTGTTTGTTCGTATCATCGTTTATTCTGGCGGTGACAGTGTTTTGCTTTGTCTGTTTGGTATGGAAAAAAGCAAAAAAGCCAACGACACGCGGTGTTCCCAGGCGGTCACCCATCCAAGCACTGACAGCGCTCGACGTTGCTTAACTTCGTGATCGGACGAGAACCAGTGTATTCAACGTGGTATGGACGTTGGCAAAGCGGAGCGAAATTCTGGTACAATATTGTCGTCTATTTATTTTACGTCTATATTTATAGCACAGTGGTTCATTACAAACCCGACATGGAAAACGTGATCTTTGCGTATTACAATGTTTGGCAATAGAAATTAATCAAATTGACAATTGGTTGAAAAATGTTTTATTATTAAAAAATCAGCATAAACTTATCAAGTCCAGGCCCCCTTGACCGGTGTTGTTTAACAACTGTGATTAATATCACATCCTATGTGGAAACATTAGAGGTAAATAGTAATATCTGAATCATCGTGCCATGCGGGTTGAGTGCGGGCGGGTTGCGACGAATTTACGCTGTAATAAGATATAACTTTTTAAACGAAATGCACTTGCTTTCCAGCTTGGCCAAAAGTGCTTTCGTATGCTCAGATCCAGATGGCTGGCTGTTCTCCTCTTCAGGTCACGATTTTCAACCGGTTCTCGTGTAATTTAGTAAGCAGGTTATATAATTATACCTATAGATTTTTTTGGCGATTCAGTTAATGGATTTTTTTCAAAATGGCCGAGTCGTGGGTATTCACAGACTCGCGAGGAACACTAGTATTACCCTAAGTGTCAAATTTTGGGGATTTGTTTATCTGTTGTTCTAGTAAAGCTAAGTTAAAGTAAAATAGATAGGTCACAGTTTTCTTCTACTCGGTATAGCTTTTAATTTTTGTTTTTTATTTACTTAACGTTTATTTTTTACCTATGTTAAAAAGGATTATTTATGATAATAAAAAACAACTTTTATAAAAGTTAAATTGCGAAAGTATCCTTTTACTCTACGTTTTTTATGAACCGATGTCTACTTACTGACCTACTTATCAATTTATTTATAACTTTATTTACCATAAACTGTTTATATATTTCACTCTCCTTTCGCTATGTTCTATGAGTAGTGTTACTGAAAAGTGACACTGCGAGACGGCACGTTACAGGGGAAGTGTTTTATTATTGCTTTTATCTTTGGGAATCTCGTTTTTTTTCGTCCATTCCATTTCTCGTCATTTATATCGCAACGGCTAACAATTAATTTAATTAAAGTTGTATCGTTACGTTCGCTGTTTTGATGCAATCATTTATTTTTTGATGTAATCATTTATTAGCAGGTCCGCTGTGCTTGGTGTTTAATGTGACGAAACGAAGGGACGCTTTTGGGAAAAAAATGTACGATGATTTTAATTTTTATTACTTAATAATCTTAATATGCGAAATCGAGCGCTTACTGGCACGTATATTTTAGAGCCTTCTAAACTATACGTGAATGAACAAGATTGAGATACACACAAGTATAATAATAATAATACCCGGCGGCACCCTAGATTAGGTTTTTATAATGTGTTTATATTTTGTAATTTCATGATGTATTTTACTTTTTATATATATATATTGTAAAATTCCTAACCTAAGAAAATAAATATATTATACAAAAATAATAATAAATGTATCACCACACAAATAATATAATGCTCTTACCGGGATTCGAACCCAGGACCGTCAGCTTCGTAGGCAGAGTCACTAACCATTAGGCTAAACCGGTGGTCATGTCAGTATGGTTGCGGATGATGAAATAAGGATTCACAAATACAAATGCTATAGATTAAGGTATCTGAACAAAATTGTATGGAACTGTACAATCTACCTATTTACGGCAAACTGCATACCTACTTGGGGCAAATTAATTATTTTTGAATATAGACATTAATATCTATTTCTATAACCTTTGACCTTTAAGGCTAATTGGATCGTAATTGGTATTAAACGCAATTTAGTTCCTAAACCTTAAATGACTGAAGTATATGGGGGAATAAATATTTTTCCGTCTTTTTTGAAATAGTTATATAAATCTAACGCAGGTAACCGCAAAACGTTTTGCTCCCTTCAATTGCGTGCATTCCCACGGAATAATACCTAAAATAAAGGATAAAATTGATGATTCACTAATACGAGGGGTAGATTAATAATGATGAATCAATGAAAATAACAGTGTTTTTTATAAGAATGTAAATAAACTTTCGCCATTGCGATTTCTAGATGAAAAATCTCATTTCACAGTAAAAGTATGAACTTGATTAAAACTATGGTACTAATTTTCACTAAAGAGTAGTAGCAAATCTACTCTGTATCCATACAGTTGTTTCACTTAACGATGTTATCTTTTACCGGAGACACAGTAAACCTCGGAAGCACAAAGAGCCGAAATTAAAAACAAACATGGCGCCCACTGCGGTGACGCGCACAAAAAATACTTATTACGGAAATAAAACGCAATCCCACCCAGGCCAGCCATTACTGACTGAAATAATGGAGCATCGTAAAGCTTGCGTTTTGTCCGTGTGAAGCGACGACACCTGTGCCGAGGGGCATGGTGACCGTTCCAATAGAGCTAATGAAGTATAGAATGAAATTAATAAATACTTTACGAGTCTTAGGTAACAATAACAGTACTTAATCTTTAAAACGAACTTTTGAGTTCATTATAAATGTTATTCTGCTATTCTTATGTAAAATGCAAACATGGTATAGGTATAAAAGTAAAGGTATCAAAAGAGAGTAAATAATGTTTACGGAAATTATACCATTTAAGAAAAAACAAATGTAATTGTTACTTTTCAATTTAAACCATTTCAAGGATTTAAATTTGAGACAAATTGAATAAAAAAACTATTCTACAAATTCACAGGCACGTTGTGTCCAATAATGAGCCGTCACACACAAAAAGCACCGGAAACAAGCTCGAAAACGTGACGAACGAAATTTCTTAGCGATTTCTCATTTCACCCTCACACCATTTGATTTGTGTAATCAAATGCGGGCATTGAAATTAATTAGTTCGTTACGCACCTGAGCCTTTTCTGGTATTGTATCAATCAACCCCTCTAAAACACCAAAGCTCAAGTTAAAAATCATACCATTTTAGTTCTTATTATAAGCGAAATAAGAATTTTAGAGCTGATTTTAAATACCAAATTTTCCTCTTCCAAAAGCTTGTAAGTTTTTAAAATAGTGCCCTACATTCACATGCGGAACCAATTATCAGTGGATTTTAATCCTTACGTTACTATACATATGGGCATGGTTGATTTTTTAACGACTTTGAAAATGGCAGCGGACGGGTTAATAGTAGATTCCGTGTGTTTTAATTCATTTTAATTAAATGTTGACAGTGCATTCAGTGAGTTTGTTTGTGGAATGTTTAATGACACGTTTCGTTACTTCAATAATGTACACAACGGTTTTGATTTTGGTTTAAATTTCATAGACGAAACAAGTGCTGCGGAAATTCAAATATGTAACGTGTAATTTAGGTGCTAATTGGGTAATTTATACACTTCACTTCTGAATGCCAATGGATACTCTTTTACTATATGGAAACTAACAACATATTTATAGATTGATGATGCTTTATTAGTTGATGGTTATGTTTTTTTAAGTTTTGCCAGATACGATTTAGTTTATAAGAGCAGCGCAGAGACGTTTCATTTAAACATTTTGTCGATGTGGTATTCAAATATCTGTAACAAGCAGCTTTGTTACTAGAAATCAATTATAGGGTTAAACCCTAGAAATATTTTGCTAGTGTTAGAATAACTCTCAACAATTTTTTTCACGTTTACAAAGTAAGTAGGTACACATACACAACACAAGTACTCCATTTTGTTAAATCGTCTATATAAATGAAAACTAGGCAGACATGTTTTACGACTTTTCGCGTGCCGTAATTTTCAGCAATCTGTTCAGCTTACATCAATTTGCTCAACCTACATATCAGGGCTTAGTTTTTACTGTCCAATTTACCGTTTCATTTGCATACTCGTAAAATTTACTACCGATGCATTTTGCCCACTAATCCGAGCATTGGGCCCACTGTGCGTTCGACGGATGACATCGTATACTTTTACAATATTACGTTTACCATCCAAAAATTACATTCTTACCTTTGTAAGTAACTTCATAAGGTTGATAATCCAGTAAAGCCACTTTGTCACGACTTTTATTGAAATGGTTTTGGAGGAAAATTGGCAATTTGTCGCAGATCTTGTAGTTGAAGTTAGAGATAACGGTTTTATGCGTTGTTTACCTCAGATTTGTACAAGCATGGGTGTTAAATTTCTTTGTTGCCTGTTGTATTAAATGTACCTACTTTCCTAGATAAATATTAAATACTCTCATATAAATAAATATTTAAGTATGTACCCAATAGACTAGAATTATAATATCGTCATATGTACATAGATAGATTCATTTATTTCTGATTGTAGTCAAATTACGTAGTGTTTTAGTGACTAAAACTAAAATGAACTCAAGAAAGATCGTCAGAAAATAAAATTAAATAAAAAGGGAATCATGAATTACATAATAAATTATAAGCACATGATCGTCGAAAAAAATACGATCACAATGTCAATCTCGAAAATAACGAACAAATATCTACATAAATATATGTAGTATATGGTCTAGGCCAACCTAGGTAATACAAAGTCAAAACAAACAATCAATGCAATGTCAGGAAAATAAAATAGCAATTAAATGTCAAGTATAACAATCAGCTGTTTATATAGTCTTCATGTAGATATGTTATACTAACAAATATACCGCTTTTGATTAAATTTAACATGTGAAATTTTCTGGCAATTGTCAATAAGCTGGAATTGGATTTGCATTTTTTATTCTATATAATTACTATTACCTACAGCTATATACTATTACTAAAACTAGAACCTTATTAACAACTGGTGTACCTAAGAGGCTTGTAGGTAACGACACGTCATTATTATGTTGTTCTCCCTAGTCATATTTTAGATCTTTAGAATATTGACAAACATATTTCCATAACATAGTTTGGAGCAAGGACCTTAAAATAAATAGCCGGACGGAGCCTCGCCAACATGCAACTCGCCAATGCTTGTACTTACGAGCCACACGCACACATCAACTAGTTTTTTCCAATTGCGAGCAGCACGCACACATAGGTAGCCGGCGGACTAGACATGCTTCAGTTCTTTGCTAGCGAGGCTCCATCCGGCTATTTATTTTAAGGTCCTTGGCTTGGAGCAATAAATGTTGTAACTTGTATCTCACATAATTCCGTACAAAACATGTGCAAATGTGACTATAAAGTCAAATGTCAAATAGCTCTCGTAAAACTCCCCCGAATTAAATTTATGCAAATCAGAGCTACTAAAATTTCAAGAACGTAATGTCAATCCTAAATAGTACGAGTTTAAGGCTGTACCTTCAAATTTACATGGCATTATACTTAATTTTTAGTTAAGTTTAGATTACTAAGTAGTTATGTTTTATTTGTACCTAATCCCACCAAAAACAAAATGTAAAAAAGGAGAGCCAAGTTCAATACAAAAATTATGCTAGGCTGTGGGCTTCGCCGCAAAAAGAATGGAGATCTAAATGAGTGCCAAGTCCTATGCAAAATCCAAATATGTATTTATAGGAACAAAATAACATTATGAACAAGTATTAAACTCTATTTCTTTGCTTTATTGGATACCAATAACAATTGCTGTTTTTTAAAAATGTGAGATCTTAAAGTAGGTCGGATTTGTCTGGGCCAGTTTTCATTAGATCAGTCATTTTATAAAGTTATTCAACATATATACATTTTTTTTAAACTCTGATAAAAACTGGCCAAGTCAAATCTAACCTACTTTAAGATCTCACATTTTTAAAAAACAGAAATTGTTATTGGTATCCAATAAAGCAAAGAAATAATAAATATTTTTAATTTTTTTTCTACGCTTACATACAATTACCGAGCTGCATTCCAAATTTCATCCTTCTAGGTCATCTGGAAGTAGGTTAGGTTTAGGTACTCAACGATACAATTTAAAAAAAACAAAATTTTGTATGAGGACCCCCCCTATTTTTTAACTTTTTTAATTTTTAGATTTTTTAGTACGCATACAGACAATTACCGAGCTGGATTCCAAATTTCATCCTTCTAGGTCAACTGGAAGTAGGTTAGGTTTAGCTACTATATATGAATCAGTCAGTCAGTGCTAAAATTTACGACTTTTTGACCTTCATATCTTTATAACCGTTTGAGCTAGCTTCAAGAAATTTGGGCTTCTAGATGTCCTTATGGATATAATTAAACACACGTAGTTTTATGTGTTTACGTTAAAGAGGTTCTGGGTTATAGAAGGGTGAAAAGTGGCACCAAGTGGTTCGTGAAATATTACACTTGGCGCTGGCTAGCCAGTTTTGCTTTGAACTTGGCTTGACACGCTGCCGCGTGTCTAGATTTTAATTACTGAATAAAAACATCATATTGTTTCTTAATTCAAAAATATTATTCAACTTCATACTTTTTAGTGATCTTATATATTTATAATATTAGGTAAATATAGCAAACGTTAGTCAAAAACATTTGTTTTAATAAGTCCTTTTTCATTCATTTTTGAGTTATTTTCTGTATCAAGAAATGATTAACCGAGTTGGCTCTGACACCAATAGAGGAAGTGCAAAAACCCTTTTAAAATTCTTTGAATTTCCGAAAACGGCTCATACAGATTTCATGCAAATTCGCAAGATTTATCGGAATCCCTCTCATCGCTGCAATTGGCTTACAAATGACGTCATCTATTTTACGATCCAGCGCGAGCCGGTTCAAGCCAGTTTTATAGTTGTACTAATTTTACGCGTTGTGATTAGTTTCTAGTTTATTTCAGGGGGTGTAAGACTTGATAGCAGAAGTCGAAGGAAATTTACAAATTTGATGATTTTGTATGTTTTTACTCTTTTATTTGTGAGCTGCTTAGAGCAACGCAGTCTTTGCCGTAGGTACCTATTTAAAAGAAACACCCTAGTTTTTTTTTCAATACAAAACAGGTTACAGGTTGTACCAGATTTTAGACTGCTATCAGATTCTTGGTCGCATTACTAAGCGTGTTGCTTTGGCTCATTTATTTATTTTGCAGGCAATCTAGTTAAAACTCAAAAATGGTATGATACAGGGAAAAGTTTAATATTGTGACCGGGGATCTGAAAGTGATTGAAACGTTAGTATATACTAACGTCCACCTAAATCATCACGCAAAATAGGCGCAAAATAAGAACATGTAAAAAGATGCAAGTCTCGCAACGCAGTTCTCCTACAACAAAAAAGTTTTGAGATGTAAAGTTAAACCAAGTCAGTACCGGGGGGGTATCAACAGAACTCGATTTCTACCGACTAACTAAAGGGTAAAAACTAACTATGTTTAAAATTTGGAGCTTGTAAGTCTGCTAAAAGTACCTTAGAATTATGATGATCAGTGAATGAATCAGTGAATCAGTGAGTCAGTGACAAAACTAAGGAACTTTGACATGCAATAGTTCTGAAACTACACGTTAAAATTGAATGATATTGAGAATATATATAAGTCTTATTGTGCCCTATATATCCTTGAAATTTCAGGGTTCTAGCTTTAGCCAGTACAAAATTACGGAAGGCTGAAAATGGCCTGAATGGCTTCGAGAAAAGGATGGTACGGCCGTGCCTTTGTTTTGCTCGACTTGGCGGGGGCACTGCCGTGCCCCCAGATCAAGTTGCGGACAACCAGTACGCGTAATCCTATATGACTCCAAATGAAGCTCGGTGCGGCAGCGTCGACCTTCCCCTCTCTCTCCCCACTACCAGCAGCGTGACTCTTGATGGCTTCCAATTTGAATCAGCTCAGACTGTCCTAGAAATCATCTGCGCCAAGTGTCAGCACTTAGTCAATGACCACTGACAGCTGAGTCTGAATCTAAGTTAAAAAGTGTAAGGTTCCCTTACAACAGATTGCAGAAGAACCGGAGCTACGAGTAATATACATTTCACTGAATATAAAGTGTTGTCGAGTTAACAATAACATCATTTGTCTCCAAACATTCAGTAATGAAGATAACTATGTTGAAATACCATATTCAGAACCGTAACACGAAATGTGCCATATGATTGGACACACGTGTGAAACTCAGTGAGTTGTGTGGTGACAAAGGCAATTAGTATTAAGTTCGCTTACGGCCAATAATTAGGCAGGCTATATTTAGACATCCGCATTTCATGGGAGAAGCTATAATTTCTATGTTTATAGTTTTAGCTAAGAATTTTGAAAGAGTTAAGAAAATTATACCTATGTAAGTAAATATAGTTAATTTCAAAGACGTTCTATCTGGGGGCACTCAGTGCCCCCGCTAAGTCGAGCAAAACAAAGGCACGGCCGTACCATTCTTTTCTCGAAGCCATTCAGGCCATTTTCAACCTCCTGTCAGTTTGTGCTGGCTTTATAGAGCATAATATGACTTAGGTACTTATATTCTCAATAACATTAAATTTTAACTAGAAGTTTAAGAATTTTAGTTTTGTCACTGACTCACTTACTCATTTACTTATCATCATAATTCTAAGGTACTTCTAGCCGACCCACAAGCTCCAAATTTTAAACATAATTAGTTTTAAGCCTATCAAGTCATACAAAACCTAAAAATATTAGATACAATTTCAGTCACAACCGCACAAATAAGTTCCACCGAATAAATAATCCTGTACGATTAAATAATAGGCAAGTCGGTGGAACCCCAAACCCCCCTCCCCCCCGGTACGGAGGTAAAGTTGTGACAGGGTATCTAGCACTCGTATTATATTATGTAGGTATAGGACGAAGACGAGAGGAAACATAGTGATGAAACCTCAGTGTTTGGTTTTCCTGGCGGTTGTGAACGTGAGATGGCAGTAACTTTAAGGGTAACCTAAGTTTCCAAATCAGGCCCGAAAGAAACCGAAAAAAGCGTTAGGGCATAGACATCACCGTCATTGAACTGCTTAATTAATGTGATTCGAGTCGGTCGGTTTTCCATACAAACCGAAAGAGGGTCATTGTTTGCTTCTGCGGCATCAATTATGTTTGAAATGTGTTTTATTTTATAGCTTGATACATCTTATTTACACGGAATCAAATAAGAACTCTCAAAAAGCCAAAAAGAATGTAATTTTAGCAAAAAAAACGTTTAGATTCAAATGATGCTGATAGATGGCGTTGAACTCAAAGGGCCAATTGCACGTTAATTCTGGTTTTTTGAGACTACTCATGTCATTTTGAGCAGACGAAATGTATCAAGCTATAAAATAAAACTATGTAATTTTAAACGTAATTGATGCCATGGAAGCAAACAATGACCCTCTTTATGTTTGTATGGAAAACCGGCCGACATGAATCACCTTAATAATCAACATTAATAATTACCAACCACATTCGCTATCATCCACTCGCCATCAATAATGCAACAGCCACTTGTCCGTCTGTCATCGGCTAATCCATCTCAGGGTTGTCAATTTTGCTTCGTTACCGAGAAACCGCTTTGATAAGACATGCAGATAGGATTATTACGGTGGCATCCCTGCGTCTATTCAATACGCGCTAAGGAGTGATAGAAGCGATATTGCTTGTCATGTCAACTCCCTCTTAGGTACATGTTAATTGTAATTGTACCAATAAGTGGTGACAAGCATATAGCTCACGTGATGGACAGCAGTATGTTCAGCCAGAAGCTCTCTAAAGCGTAAGGTGACGATTGTCATCTTGAGGATTAAGATGTTTTTGTTTTTTTGTCATGTCATGAAATGTAGCTTTACGCTGGTTACATAACCGCAAGTAGTAGAAAATACCGCATAATGAGAAATTTCCTTCATCTTTTTGATGAAACAAATTTTGTATGCGGGAGAAGAACTTTGAGAAGATGCTACTCTCGTTAGAGCTTTTTCTTTAAAAAAAAATTGCATTTGTTTCAAACAATCGATTTTTGCAGTTAGAGTATAGGTACCATGCGAACAAGGGCTATCTATCTACCGGATTTTTTATTTGCCACCCGGCTTCACCAGTAATGGACAGGAACCAATTATGGATATTTTTGGCCCGTAAAACCCACATTTTAAGTAACTGACACTAAAAGATAACTGATAGTCATAACTGGTAAATTCATGAATAGTCGGCTATAAGCCATTAAATGTTTGCTGTCCATTACTGGGTACTACTGCGCTTAACGTGTCCACGATTGGTGCCGTTTTAATAAAAAATAACTTATATTTCATATACATATTCAGTCTCATGAACAATATACGATTTTAAGCTAACATGGTCATTCACATAATAACTACTCCAGCTAATAGTTACTCCGTGATGATGGCGCTTGCACAGTGTCGAAATATCGGGATCTCACAAAAACAGACATACATGGTAAATATCCCGTCGTTAATAGTAGTTATTAATACAGCGACATCCTCATGAGCTTTGATTTTTTAGCCCTCATTGCGATATGTCTTTAGGCGTGTCGAATACAAGTGTGTTCTCCCGCGATTAGCTCGCAGCTTGTTTGGCAGTAAGCCCTTTGTCTATTACCGGCTTAGACTGCATCGATTAGTGCGATTTGGTCTTAATTGGACGTGCGTTGGTTTGTCTAATGGACTTAGCCGAGGTTGAGATGTGGGACTAATATGACATTACAAATGTTTGGGTTTGGCTGCCCGCGCGATAATACCACAAGCGTTGTATATAGCAACACCGTGTGTCAGAATAACAGTAGTGGCTAATGCAGAAATAGAAAGGCAAAATTGATTGCAATTGATATTTCATTAAGAATAATGTCGAATCTTCGAATATCTTTATGCTGGTAGTAATTTGCAGTTTTTGAACGCATTATAGAGGGTTTGCAATACACCTATAATCTAATTTTTTGGTTAATATGGTGCTCCTATGGAAAAGATGACACCTATATAAAAAACAAATAAGATATAGGTAGAAATAAATACGAAAAAATAATCATCATGGTAGGTAATAACATATTTATGTAAATAAGTTATAGGATAATCGCCCTTCATTAAATGGCCGTCATTTTTACGATGTCCGCAAAAATTAAAATGCAACCCACGACATGTGACCCTTTTTGTGAAGTGCGGAATTTTTCATTTGCAATGAAATTAATAAAGTTTTTAAATTTTTGCACGTACTCATTTAATGTTGTACTTGTATAGAGCACCTTATTTTAATGACATCTACTCAAAGCACGCTGATGAGGTGATGAGTATTTGGTACTAAAATTGGTATGCCGATGGGGTGTTAAGTTTCTAGAATCCATGAACCGGAAGATGAATTGTGGATGTATGCTTTTCGGATAGATATATTTTTGTACCTATCCCATAAAAGCGTCATGGGCTATGTCAAAAATTTGTGTGAGAATCTTTTTCAACAAAATATTTGGTCCCTGATTTCCACCATAGTTACAGAAATACCGATGTCATCAAAGGCAAACTGTTGATTTTTAACTCCAACCAACATAGATACATGTGTTTGTTCACAGTAAATTACAGGACGCTCGGCCTTGGATACTCGGCCAAGTTACATTTGTACAGCATTGCTCATACACTAGCATTTTCAGATATCACCTCATCGTTAGCAACGTCATCCATAACTTGGTCCTTGTCGAATAGAGATACTTAAACGCTTTGATAACTTCACATCAAGCTCTTTGACAAATGGCCCAAATAAACACCCAGACATAGATCAACGCCATGTCTATTTTGATTCACAATAAAACGTAACAGGGGTGTGATTTCCCCCAAGCCAAAATATTGTCATTTAGCATTATGCAAATGCCCCATATTCCCTTTGAAAGTATAATTTTACTAATTGTTAATTTCGCCTAAAGCTATTTGCAATACTTCAACTTGCATTAGGAAATAATTTACCAAGAATTTTGCCGTCAACTCTTTCAACAAAGTACTTTATTATCAAAGTAGTAGATTTCACATTTCAATACCAATTGATTTATGATTCCAAGGCTGAATTTGTATTTGAATTCTTAAGTGATAGCTTGATGTCATTATGGGTCTTGGTTATTCGTTTAAAAGATTAGCCTTAAGGCTAATTTGTCATCAAAGGGTCTTAAGGGACATAATTTTATGCAATTTTACGACTACTTAGCCTGCCTGAGGTATCCAGGTTAGTCTATCATTTATAATAATAATAATTATTTATAATCGTAAAGTGTTGTTATAAATCACTGTTTCGATAATTACATTTTGCAGTAAGATTAATTAATTTTTTCCATTCGACAAACAAGCATGAAATTCATGTGATGAAAAGCAGATTAAATTATAATACCACTCTAATTTACCTACTTATAGGTTCTACTCTAGGCTTACCAAAACCTGATTCCACAAAACTTCAATGATCAGAAAATGAGCATAGTGTTCGACTGTATTAGTAATCAAAGTCAACATTGTGTGGACTAGTTTAACACATAAATGAGTTGTCAAGAATAGGAAAAAAATAATAGCCATAGATAAAGTACCTATTGATGAAATTTTGTCGACATAATTTTGCTTCATACTTTGTACTACATATTTTGAAAAACAGAACACTTGTAACCATAGACGATTCTTTTTTATAATATCGACAAAAATAGCACTGGTTCAATTAAGGCAAAATGTCGTCACTACTTTGAAAAAAAAGCTCGTATCTAAAAACGTCAAAAGTTATATACGAACTTCATATACACTTACTGCGTTGTTACCTGGAGTCAGTATCGGATACGTGTTTTTTTAAAGTAATGACGATATAGCGTATATTTGAACTAAGTACCTATGTATTATCTAGTTCGCCTAAATCTGGCGTCATGTGTTGTGTAGAGGACTCTTTTTCATTTTACTGAGGTTTTTATGCGAGAAAACACTTTGATTTTGGCTGTTTTTTCACATTACACCATAAGGTTGGTGTTTAGATACTCTTAATATATTAAGAAGTAGAATTGAAGTTAGCGCGCCTATATTAAATCTTAAAGCAACCTACTGTCAAGTTTTGTCTCCACAGTCCTTAAAATTAGGCGTCGCTATGAAACTTAACTATACTGTGTAACTAAATTCCACTATGTAAGAGTTGAACAATAAAGCTATATTTCCTTATTCTGCTAATGCATTCTTCTTCTACTTTAAAACTTACCCCTGTCACGTTTTTTCTACAAACTTACGCTACGTAAGTGTCCAAGGATGTATGCCACAAAAATGAGAAAAGTAGAGGTACAGGCGATGGGAACTGGGCCCAAGACATCTTGCTTTGTAAGTAGTAAAATAGTCAAACGGTGAAACCTCGATAAGTCTAAGCCTTGAAAAGTCGAACATTGGCACTACGAAAACCTCCGAAAGTCGAAACGTCAGCGTTGCCTCTTAGTTTTGGCTTATCGAGGTTCCACTGTAGCTAGTGCTATTGGTCATTGAATCGTATCGCATTATTCGCACTTCCTATCAGTAATTATAATGACTTACGTTTGACTGAATTAGTACAAATGCTTAGTTTGTATGTCAATTTCCCTAATGTGCTAGACTGCTAGACTTAGTTGTCTGCTATGTAGCACAATTAGGTAAATCAACTATCAAATTAATCAACATTAGGCTTCCTGCTAACGTGACAATGAGAAGAAGACTATAATTACCCGACTGCGGCGAAGCCCAAAGGAGGGTAATGTGTTTGACCTTTATGTCCGTTCCTGTGTCCGCTCGTAACTACTCAACGGCACAACCGATTTTGATAAATGATACATCATTGGATTCGTCTTGATGGCGCGAGTGTCAATGGGTATGAAGTTCGTTAAAATAAACAAAATGGCGGATTTTATGCACTTTTAAAGTGCACAGCGGTCGGGTTTTTTTTAGTAAAAATATTTAGTTATTTGTTTTATTGTACCTGCATCGTTAAATTTTGCTTAAAAACAAGTGAGTAACCTAAGTTACCGGTTTTATTTTAAATCATCAGCCATTCAATTCCATCACCTTTCACCTCCTCACTCCGCCATCTGACCCTTATTATAGTCAGACTACGCTAAGTCTGCAGAGGTCGAAAAAAGGTTTTATTGCAAAATACACACATGGCAACAACACAAGCAAGGTGATTAATTAGTCTTGATCTTGATGATACTTGGCAAATATATTTCCGTTTAATAAGTATATAATGTGTACATAGGTATCTACTGAAATAAATATTCATGACAGTCTTGCACAAATTGATCTAATTCCAACCAAACTGAGCAATGCTTGTATACATGTACATATTTAAATATAATATTTAAATTTTTTTAGAGAAATAAACTAATGACAAATTTATTAATCGGCAATACAAAGAATAACAAGATCATAGAAAACGTAAAATAACTTAAAATTTATCCTAAACTAAAATAAAATAATTAAACTACGTATAAGGCAAAACTAAACCTCGACAAAAAGGTAAAAATAACTAAAACACCCCGCCCCGCATCGTACCTGGCTCAAAGGTCCCCATAATACCAGCAGCATTCCCTCGCTGAATGGCTAAAGAGACCTGTTGAACCAAGTACGATCCAGAGCGAGGATCACAGCCTCTCTGTCGCAAACGACGCCCTAACTCTATAAAGAGGGCGCGGGCCTCCGAGCCCCAGGGTCCCGCTGTTTCGACCGCGACTGGCACAAAATCGTAGGCTGACTCCAAGGCGGAATATTTGGTGTGCTTCAATTTTGCGGCATTTTCTGCTGCTGAGCCCGCACACCGCGAGGTCTGCCTCAAATGGGATGCAGCAAATGTGCTGACACACGTTGCATCCCATAAGAGACAACGCCCTCTCCGCCAAGGAACCAGCGTCAGGCCGTCAGGCCGTTTACCGTCCGTCCGACTCAACCCTGGCGGCTCCAAAACATTGAATACATTGAAATTATCTAAGACCCTGGAACAAATCGCTTAGTTTGGTTGAAACTAGATAAGATGTGTGCAAGATTTACCCAGATATTTATTTTAGTAGGTATGTAGACACATTTTTTAATAAACGGAAGAATTGTTGCCAAGGACCAAGACTAAATAATCGTCTTGCTGTAGTTTCCGCGTGTTGCCATATATATATTTTTTAATAAAACCTTTTTTCGACCTCTGCAAACTTAGCGTAGTCCGACTATACCAAGGTGAAATTATCATACTATTGTTGTAATTTAGTGATATTATTTACCGTATCATGTCGAAGAAGAAAATGAAGAAGAAGGATTTTTCGAAATGTAACCCCTTAAGAGGTTAAAGCGGGGCATGAAAGTTTGTATGAAAGAGTTAAAAAACTGGATGGCTAATCGTGTGTAATCGGCCTTAGTTACACTGATTGATATTATAATTGGGTGTATTAATTGTATCTAGGGATTAGTTCCGAGCCGCGAGCTTGCGAGAAGCTTATTCCGCAAATTATTATCATTATTTTGGCCTAATTGACTGGTTTTTTGATTCACTGCAGTTAAATACGTAACAAACTAAGAAAATAAGTTTGTTTAGAGGCGACCTTATAGATCCCCTTGGTTAGCGATAAAACGTTTATAGGTACCTACTTTTATTAGAAAAAATCCGTTTGTAGCACAATATAAATTATAATATATTATTTTGATAATAAAAATAAATAAACTTTTCAAAAAGCGTAAAAATCGGGATTTAATGCAATCTCACTGGTTACTGCAGATATTGGTATTCTACATTTTTCTGAGTGATTGAGACATAAAATCGTGCCTAGGTTTGTAAATTACCTGAACAAAAATATATGCAAACTCTTTAGATCACTGACATGAAGAAACAAAAAAGACAGTTGTGAGTGTCATCCATGTACAAAAATCAAAATTATTTTCTGTTATGTTAACATAATCACATTATTCAAGTATTTGAGTAACGTTATAAAATAAAATGATTTGCATCGTAACGCGTGTAACCAGGTCTGAGTAGGAAAGATATGCCAAAACCTGACAAAAGAAGTTTCGAAGAAAGATATAATTCTTGCTTCGTCGATCTCGGAGTCAAAACCGGTAAGTAAATACGTGCGTTTAATAGATTTGCTGACTTTTTACTGCTAATTTTCAATGACGGTTCCATGAGCATTATTAAAGCTAGGGGTTAGTACTTAGATCAAAGAAGGTTAGCATAACTGACCGCAACTCCTCTTGTAGCGTGATAAAGTATGATCTCTCACTTTCACGCTATTATGAATGGAAGTACCCGCGGCTTCGCCTCCGTCATTCCCGTAATTATCCCAAGAAAGCTTCCTATCGGGATATAAAGTATCCCTTGTTTCAATCCAGGACTTGGTCTACTTGCATCCCAAATTACAGCTCAATCCGGCCAGTAGTTACCCCGTTATTTTGTAACAAACATCTTAACATCCAAACATCTTCACAAACTTTTGCATTTATAATATTAGTGGGAAGTGCATCTCAGTTGTGAACGAAAATTTGAATGGTCAACGGTCATCGGTCAACGGTCGGTTAAAGACACTAAATACTTATTCTGAAATGTGCAAAAAAATTACTTTCCTGAAAATACATTGTAAAATCTACATGTTAGGTTATATTGAGAAAATGTCTCAGAATCATTTTTTCTTGGAATACATTAGTGAAGGTGAAGTTTTAAGCAAGTACATAATATACAGGTCAAGAATGAGTACATCGAGAGAAAGTCAATTATATTAGAAAAGTGTATGTTTAGCGAATGTATTATTTTGTGTAATTGTGCTTTTTGAATAGAAATATGTCCATTCAGTTATTTTGTTATTGCAAACAAAAAGCCGCTGCTTATGCTATAAAAAAAAAACCGGTCAAGTGCGAGTCGGACTCGCGCACCGAGGGTTCCGTACAAACTCATAAGTAGATACGCGAATAGTTCAAGAAAAACTGTATGTCGATTTGTTTAGTAGAAGCAAATAAGTATATGTTATGATTTTTGCAAATTTCTAAAAAACAGTGCAAGTTAGGAAAACAGTTATATTTTCCCTCTAATATTGAGAACCTGATGTGTAATGATTCTATTTAATAGCAAGGACCATTAAATCAAGAGGACTGTCATTCTCCATACAAAAAGCTGTTCCCCGAATTTACAACGCCATCTATGTATAAGCTTGGTAAAATAATTATAATATTATTTACAATTATTTAACTTTGCAAACGTGACACAGTATTTAAATGTATTTAAATTTATTTATTATGAGCTGTTTACGAACTAATTGTTACTATACTATGTTTCTTTGTTTAATTATTACATCGTTAAATGTTTAGTGTTTTAGCGCCATCTAGTTTTGCCCGGAAATCCCCTAGCGTGAAACATGCCATCGCTTAGTTTTGCTACTCGCCGCTAGGGATTTCAAGTTTTGTAAATATCTAAAAAGGTATTAAAGTTAGCAAGACCGTTCTATTTTTCCTGTAATATTCAGGTTGATATTTATAATTAGTAATTATGACACATTTTTCTGATCAGTAACTTCGGAGATAATAGGGGGGAATGGTACATAAAAATGTATAAATCAAAAACTACTTATTTAAGAAAAAAAATAAAAATGCTGTTTTAATCTACAAATTAAGCCCTTTCATTTGATACCCCACTCAATATAATAGCCCTACTTTCAATTTTCAAAGTCCCATTACGGAGCCTTTTAAAAAAAAAGTAAAAAAGGTACAAGAAATTTTTATGTCCAATAGGCTCGGGTTAGCTACTTTTAACACTATTCCAAATTTCAAATCGATAGCATCAGTAGTTCCTGAGATATCTGGCTGTGACAGACGGACAGACAGACAGACAGACAGAGTCGCACCATAAGGGTTCCTTTTTTACCATTTTGGTACAGAACCCTAAAAACAGACTTAAAAAAATACTCTTTTGCATTAGGCACCTATATCTTTTAAATATTTTTTTTTAATTCCCTGTAACCCAAAGGTGGTCTGAAAGAGATTGCTCTTTTGCGATAATAATGGTTAACATCAATCTGCTCATTAATTTCCTTAACATTGTTGTTAGGTTAGTATGGTATTATTTTCATAATTAATTTAGACTTTTCAAAAAGCGAAAAAAAAAACGGGATTTCATACAATCTTGTTGTCGGGTCGCTGCCGTTTTGCCGACAAAAGTTTAATTGAAAAGATCTATCATTATATAGTAATCATGAAGTTAATCTTCTAATGAAATTAAACATTCGATGGAAACGTTTGACGGTGATTTAAGGGTAATCCATTGTTTTTAAGTTCTGTAGGAGGTATGAGAGTACTTGTGTTAGGAATAGCCAGGTAAAACAACTAATATTTAGGGAGATGGAAAGAACGTTTCTCCTTGCGTCATCCATGTTGCTATATTTCTTTTTTTTAAGCCGTTTCTATTGCGTCAACCACCCAGTATCCCGCCAAACCGCTCGGCCCACTAAAACTTGCTGCTATCTATTTCGTTTAGTTTAATCGTTAAAACAACTATTCACAAATTTATAGCTTCAACTAATAATTAAAATGTCCCAAAACTTTACAGATTTGTTTTTACAGTCGCAGGACTTATCATCGGTGGTATGCTGGGTAGCTTCTTCCTCCGCAGCGCTCGCAAGTGGCCGATGTTCATCGGCGGCGGCGGCGGGGTCGGCATGGCGTACTCCAACTGCGAGAAGAGCTTGAACGAGTATCTGCTGTCTATGGAGCCGAAAGCGTGCTTAATCAAGTACGTACCTGCATATTCTCACTGTCCTAACTTCTACGAGCCAGAGTTTGTAACAGGCTATGATTTGAGCCGTCCTCTTCTTCTTATAAACGAAAAGCGGTTAAGAATAACTCGTTTTAACGATATCAAATTTGGTTGGAATTTGTTCCAAAATGTGTACAATATTTGTTTTACTGCGGTTTTCTATCTCGTATTTGCCTTGTATGATTAAACTGGTAGCTACCTACTGATCAAACGAGCTATATATTGGACCTAATAGTTATTTACTATAGATATTACATCGCTGGTTAGATAAAAAAATTAATACACTAAGTAGTTTTATAAAACGATATTGATTGAAAATGAGATTTGCTGCATAACAAAAACAGCGAAACTAATTAGCAACCCTGCTGCACTTACGAACTTCCTCAAAACCCTGACCAATCCCTTTCACAGCCTTATTACGTATTTACGGTCTCAAAGCAATCGCATTGAAAGGAATTACCGACAGTCTGGCGACAATCGATCCTTTCTATCCAGACAAAGGCGACGGGAACTAATTACTATCATAAAACGCTAAAGGACACTAAAAACGGTTTCGGTTGGTAAAAATATAGTAGCCACATTGTAAGGATTGTAAATAATTTGGATAACGATGAAACTTTGTTGGGTGCAAATGAGCAGTTATAATATCGGTCATTGTGTTATGAATATAGGGTTGTCAAAAAATTCAGAATGCGTATTTTTCACACCTAAATCTTCATGTTTATGACAAAGTTTGTAATATCCAATTATATGACTGAAATAACTCCAAACGAGTTCTCGTATGGATTTATTAAAATCGTAATTGATACTTAGTGCATTTAATTAACCGCTATTTTTCATTCAATTACATACATATTTAAAAAAATATAAATGCATAAGGATCGGGGATTAAATGGAATAATTTGGTTTAGTATTTGGTTTACGATCTGTATTTGAATAAATTAATAATGACAATTTTGTAATAAGTCTGAAAATTTTGTGACTATTTAGTCACAAAATTTTCAGACTCATTAGAAACATAGTTTACCATATTAAATATAAATCCCACATATTATAAGTATGAAATGAGAGATACCCGGACAAGTATGAAAACAACTCTCAAACTTATGTTTGTACTGATAGTTTTGCTCCTTAGTGCCAACCTTATTCCATCCGAAACTTTCGTTACGGTCAAACAGTGAAGACGTTATTCTTTCCAATCCCTCGCCACAGGAGACTTCCTTTGCCATTTAGCTCTTTGTCCACCGTCTGAAAGGTCACTCGCTATACTCACTGATGCTATTGAATCTGACGTTTTTGCCGCCATATTTGTATGGGCACCGCCCTTTCCTTCATTATTCGGAATCGCTTAGTTTGCAAACGTACCGCCTCTGTAGTCTTTGCCACCCACCGTGCGTTCTTACAAAATTTAATTTGCTGCTCTTTTCATCCAAGTTGTCTCGAATTTTAGTTGTTTTAAAATCGAAATTGGCTTGTTGGAATATTTCGTTTCGTTTGTCGGTAAATCGTCACTTGTTGTTGCGTTTACAATATTTTCATTTGGCGCAACATTTCAATCGTTTGTGAGTCATGTCCGACTTTGAAGCCGCTCTTGTCGTTCTATGGCTTTTTTAGAAATAAAAACGTGTGTGTCAATTACATTTTCGGTTTTGTCGCCGGTCGGCTCTTTTGTTCTTTGGCTTTTAGAAACGTATGTTTTGGATGGACGATCGGACAATAGCCCCAGGGTAGCAATTCGTTATTGGATTTGTGTGTGTTTTTCAAAGGTTTCATTGCGAATGATTGAATTTGTTTGTTTGTTACACGGGTTAGCAAAACAATATTTTATATCTGCATATAGCAAATCACTGTATTTTTTTTGTTTTATTTTTACGTACATAAACACACAGTTTAAATACTACTGGGCTCAAATTGCACATTACCTATCCAGTACCTCTAGCACAACTGTGACACGCGACTCTTTGTCGCGCGACAAATGCTATCTATCTCTTTCCACTCAATATCATGTGACAGTGACAGGCGATGCTCTGTCGCGCGAGAAACGAATTCGCGGCCAGTTATGCTAGACGTATTGTTACGTCCCGACGTGAATCGGAACGCGCCCATTTGTCAATGTCAAATAATTATAACCTGAAAACGCAACGCGTTTTTTCCGACTGTCATGTCGCTGACATTACGTTTTCGGAATTCGACTAGGACGCGCTCGGGCGATCGGTTTTCCTGTTTGTGGTCGAAATAGTGGTTTTAGTGTGAATTTGGTGTACATGAACGATTTTGTGTTGTTATAACTTGTGAGGACTGCGTTCGCAACGCGAACCCACATACTTTTGGCGTCCGGACCGGTGTTTTGTTTCGCCGCGTGGCGACCCGGGGCTGGTGCTTCAGCAACGAGTGGCTGAACCTTGACGAGACTCTGACTGTGACTGACCTGACTGTGATTTACTTGACCGAAAAAGCCCGCCTCAGCGCTCGAATAGGTAAGTACCGGTGGTCATTGTTGTTTCGTTTGCACTCCGTATCGGGGTTAAATTTCGTCCGGGACATCCGGGTTCCGTACGAAACAAATTTGGTAGCAGAGCATATGGTTTGATTTTGCGATTCACGGCAAAGAAATCGCATTTTTTTGGTAATTTTCTGGCACTTGGTTGAAACACGTGTACGTTTTTGAGGTTAGAATTACGGAACAAAAGTTACAATTTCGATCACTTGTATTGATTATTGATTGCCTGAAAGTGGTTCCCTAGCATATACAAGTAATTCGGCTAGAAATTGTACCGAAATTTCTGTTAGTTAAGTGAATTTTTCTAATAAATTGATTAGCCCCGAGACCCAATAATTTGTGTGAGGAGTATTAGTTAAATTAGGTACATTCTAGCAAACGGATTATATTTGGAGGAGGGTTTGTAGCATATAGCTAATTATAATAATCATATTGTTGGATGTATCATACAAATATTGGAGATTTTGGAAATATTGCTCTCGGGTATCAATTGCAACTCATTGTAAAGTACATAATAGTATATTGTGAAACTGTTTCTAACTTGTAATTGAGTTTTGATAGCTTACTGATTGAGTGGTAAATTTGAATTTAAAATTACATCCAATAGTGGACACCCAAAATAAAAATAAGAATAATTGAATTGTTTTGTCTGGTAAGTAATCTTATAGTTGGTACCACAAGTAGGGTGACCAGGTTTGTTTATATTTGAGGAATTTCCACAGGAAATAAATTTGTTTTGTTTGTGTTTATTGAATAAATTGTTTAAAACATGTCGGATAAAGCAGTAATACAGGCCGCGTTGCGTTGGTTTGCCTCAGCGGCTGCCTTGGTTGGCAGACAAGACCGGGAAGATGCACTGTTGTCGCGATACGAACAGGTACCCCAGCGTCTCACAGATTTGGAGTCGCGATTTGGAAAATTTTTAGCGGGAGCCGACCAGGAAGCCTCGGACTGTGGGCAAGTAGAGGCGGATTTTGACCAATGCCTGGATTTAGCGGATCAGATCACACAGCGGGCTACTGAGCTACTTCGGGCTCGGACAGCTTCAGTACCCATCGAGGGTAAACCGGTGGGGAATTTGAACCCGGCATTGGCAGCTCGCTTACCTGCCATCCAGATTCCTGTGTTCCGGGGTGACTTAGACCAGTGGACCAGTTTTATTGATTTATTTGACAGTCTGGTACATGCACGGACGGATCTTCCTGCATCTTTGAAGTTGGCGCAGTTGTTGTCTGCTTTTCCTCGTGGGAATAAAAACGGATTCTTTAAACAAAAAACAAATTGGGGAAGGGGAGGGAGCAGAAAGTCTTGGGGGGGGGAACGGGGATTACGGCCAGGTAGGTAGGCTGGAGAGCCGTAATGGGGGTGGGGAGGGGAAAGCGCCAATGGCGCGAATGCAACCAACAGTGCTTTTGCACCGCTTGGAAATTCCTCAGCAGCAGGAGGAAACCAACCCCGATGAGGAAAAGTCGGTCAACCGGGTGCCGACACCGGGGCGGGTCACCTCGGTAGGAAGAGGGAAGAGTACAGGCGTCAAGGACCTCTACGTCGACATCAACAAGGCGAGGGAGAAACTCAGGGCCCGCTTCGACGGCCTAGGAAACCAGGCCGAGAAATACAGTCCTGAGCCGAAGGAAGGACCCTGCTCAACGGGCAAGGAGAAAAACAAAGAGGGCAAGGAGGCGGGAAACCTGCCCCAATCGGAAGCACCAAGGGAGCCCGGTAACGATGGTGGGCCCGATAAGGAGGAGGACCAAGAGCCGCAGGAGGTGATGACAGGGGTCAAGCGTCCTCGAGACCCAACCGGAGAGGACGACGGGGATGACTCGGTCCCAGACAATGGGGCAAAAATCAGCACTGCCCAAAGAGGGGGTCGTGGGGCAATTCCGAAGGGGGCTCACGCTGGGCTGCGCGTCACCAAAGCGAAGCGCATGGAGATGCCCAATCACGAGCGGGAGGTGGACCGCTACCTGTCGAGTCCCCCCACTAAATCACCACAGCCGGGCCTGACGGCGAAGGGCGGCGCAAGAGAGCGCAGTTCGACCCAGGGCTCTTCTACTCAGTACGCAGAGAGCTGCGCGGAGAGCGTACGGAGGTGTGCGGAGACCGTCCTGGCCGAGATGGCCAGGTCGAGCAATCTCAAGGGGGAGATTAGGGGAGGCATGAAAAGGGCCTGCAACGAAATCTTGGAGATCGCAAACTTGTTGCAGGCCTCCGAGGAGTCTGAAGCCGTCCGTAAACTCAGGGCGGACAACAGACGCATGCGAGAGCAATTGGCCGCCCTAGAGAAGGAGACAAAGGCTCTCCGCACTGCCATCACCGAGAGGGAGATCCCGGCAAAAACGAGACCGACTGACGCTTCCCAGGACATGAACATGTCGGAGCTCATGGAAGAGCTGAAAAGGGACTTGCTCATGTCCGTGGGCAACATGGTCAATGCCCGGATCAGTGAGCTGGAGAAAAGGCTCCCGGCGGAACCCATCCTCCGCCCCCCGCTGCAGGCAGACAAAAAAACTGCCGCCATGCCCGCGCAGAAGAAGGCCAAGGCGCCACGCCCCAGAGCCGCCACGCCGGTGACACCACCAGCCAAGGTGCCGGCAACTCGCCCGGCCGGAAGGAAGCCGACTGCGGCCGCGGTGGAAGCGGCGACTGCATCCGCCCATGCCCATGCCCAGCGTGCAGAAGCCGAGCCCGCAGCTGCCATTGCCACCTCTACCCCCTGGACGGAGGTGGTTAAGAGGAAGGCTAAAAGAAAGGCCAAAAAGGCCCCAACTCAGGCGTCGGCACCCCCGGCTCAGAAGGCGCGCCCTGTAGCGCCCCCGAAGCCCAAGAAGTTTACCGCACCCAAAACTGCGGCGGTCGTGGTCACCCTCAAACAGGGGGTGGAGACCGACTATAAGTCGGTCATGGGGAAGGCCACGACCATCAAACTGGCCGAGGTGGGTGTGGACAGTGTAAAGGTGAGGCGCACAGCGGCCGGCGCCCGCCTGATCGAAGTTCCTGGGGCGGATAGCGGCGTGGTGGCAGACAAACTAGCCGACAAACTCAGGAACCTCGTCGGTGACGTGGCCGACGTCCGCAGGCCCTACAAGACGGCGGAGGTTCGGGTCTCCGGGTTCGACGAATCCGTCACGCCGGAGGCCGTCCAAGAGGTGATTGCCCAAAAGGGGGGCTGCCCACTGGGCCAAATACGAATGGGCAGAATAAGGATGGCCCCAAACCAGACCGGGTCCATCATCGCCGTGTGCCCCGTAACGGCGGCCAATGCCGTTATCACCGCCGGACGGCTGCTGGTAGGGTGGACGTCGGCCAAAGTGGAGGCACTAGACCCCCGGCCTATGCGCTGCTTCAGGTGCCTGGGGACCGGGCACACCCGGGCACTCTGTCCCTCACCGGTAGACAGGAGTGACCTCTGCTACCGGTGTGGTAAAGCCGGCCACACGACTCGGCAGTGCGAGGCAGAAAAGCCTTGGTGCGCGGTATGCCACCACGCAAAGCGACCGACTGGACACATAATGGGGGGACCGTCATGCACCCCCCCAACCACAAGAGGAAGGACGGCCCCCGTAAGGACCCCGGTAGCCCAACAGCAGAAGGCCCCCCAGGGCACTGGCGAGAACGCAGTAATGGAACACTAATGCCAGCACACTCGACACAAGACCATTTCGAGGTGCTCCAGTGCAATGCGAACCACTCCACCCGAGCTCAGGACCTCCTGTCTCAGCACATGGTGGAGTGGGGCGTTAGTGTTGCCATTGTGGCGGAGCCGTATTACGTTCCGTCGCAGCCAAACTGGTTGGGAGACGCTGATGGCCTGGTAGCAGTAACGGTGCCACTGATGGGTGATCACCCCCCGCTGTCCAAGCTGGAGGGAGGGGCGGGTTATATAGCGGCCAAATGGGGAGATATTGCGTTGATCGCAGTTTACTTCTCCCCAAATCGGCCGCTATATCAATTTGAACAGTTTTTGGACAGACTTGGGAGGGTGATAGCGAGAGTGGCGCCGGGACCGTTACTGCTGCTAGGCGACTTCAATGCCAAGTGCGTGGCATGGGGCTCACCGCAGACTGATCCCAGAGGGGAGGCCCTTGAAGACTGGGCGGTGGCTATGGGCTTGCAAGTTCTAAACCAGGGTACTGCCAACACATGCGTGCGCCGGCAAGGGGGGTCTATCGTGGACATCACGTTCGCGACCCCTGCCGTGGCAGCGCGCACCACCTGTTGGCGTGTCCTGGAGGACGTGGAGACCCTCTCTGACCACATGTATATCAGGATGAGGGTCTCCAAAACGGTGATTGCCCAGCCACCGCCGGGCCCGGCGGAGCGGAGTGGGAGAGCCCCATTCCCCAGGTGGAGTTTGGCGTCTCTCGACAGAGACATGGCCGAAGAAGCGGCCATGATTGAGGTGTGGCAGGCCCCCGAGCCGGATCGGGCACTGGATGTCGAGGAAAGGGCACTTCACTTCCGCGCGTCACTGACCTATGTGTGCGACGCAGCCATGCGGAGATCGGGGCCACCGATCGGCAAGAAACGGGTATACTGGTGGTCGGAGGAGGTAGCTGCCCTCCGATTCACCAGTAACGCGGCCCGGCGGGAATACACCAGGTGTAGGCGTCGACGACACACGGCCGAAGAGGAGGAGCTCTTACATACCAACCTCCGGGAGGCCAAAGAGGCCCTGTCGTTGGCGATAGCGAAAGCAAAGGAGGATGCACACGACGCTTTCCTCGCTTCGCTAGACAGGGACCCCTGGGGGCGTCCGTACAAGTTAGTGCGGAACAAGATGCGCAACGCCCCCGGTATAGACTCCCTGGAGCCTGAGCTCCTCCGGAGGATAGTCGAGGCCTTATTCCCGCCGGCTCCCGACTTTACACCCCCCCGCATGTCGATCCCCCGCGAAGACCCTGAAGTGCTGCCCGACATCCCGCCAGTATCAGACGGCGAATTTCATGCCGGTGTACTCCGCTTCAAGGCCTGTAAGAAGGCCCCCGGGCCAGATGGAATCCCTGGGCGAATTATGCCCGTTGCGTTAAAACACCTGGGGAACCGCCTCAAGGATCTTTTTGACGATTGCCTGAGGACGGGGCGGTTCCCTAAGTGCTGGAAAGAAGGCAGGTTGTGCCTCCTCCGGAAGGAAAGCCGTCCGGCTGACTCCCCTTCCGGTTGGAGGCCAATCGTACTGCTGGACGAATCCGGGAAGATGCTGGAGCGCATCGTAGCTTCTCGGATCGTCCAGCACCTGGAGGGAGAGGGCCCCAACATATCGGACCGCCAATACGGCTTCCGTACAGGGCGGTCCACTATGGACGCGTTAGGGGCCCTACGGGCATTCTGTGAGGACGCAGTGGGGCGAAGGGAGGGGGCCGTGGCGGTGTCCTTGGACATCGCCAACGCCTTCGGCTCCATCCCGTATTCGGTGTTAAAAGAGGCACTCCGGTATCACGGAGTGCCTCACTACCTTGTAAGGCTCGTAGAGCACTACCTCTCTGATAGGGTAGTGCTCTACGAAGAGAAAGGCGGTATGAGGCGCGAATGGCCCATGGCCTGCGGTGTTCCCCAGGGGTCGGTGTTAGGACCCCTGCTGTGGAACATCGGGTTTGATTGGGCCATTCGGGGCATGTTGCTGCCCCGGATGACCATCATCTGCTATGCGGATGACACGATGGTGGTCATCCGGGGGCAGCGCCTGGAAGAGGCGCTAAGGAGGGCGTCGGTGGCGGCTGACCTGGTGGTCGGCAGGATACGCCTGTTAGGCCTAAAGGTGGCCCTCTCGAAAACTGAGGCGATAGTCTTCGGGGGAAGGGGGTGGCGGCCCCCCGCTGGGGCCACCATACGCATCGGAGGGGACCTGGTCCAAGTGAAGCCCCACATTAAATATCTGGGGCTTACCTTGGACCGGAAATGGAACTTCGGGGAGCATTTCCGCCAACTTGCTCCCCGGATCAAGGGCCAGGCCTCGGCATTGGCACGACTTCTGCCCAATGTCGGCGGACCCGGCGCCCCGTGCCGTCGCCTGTACGCAGGAGTCGCCAGATCAATGGCAATGTACGGGGCGCCAATCTGGGCCGATAAACTTAACGCCGCCAACAAGGCCCTCTTACGAAGGCCGCAAAGAGTGGTGGCGCTAAGGATCGCGAGGGCTTATGTCACGGTTGCATGGGCGGCGGCGTGTGCCTTGGCGGGCACGCTCCCTTGGGAGCTAGACGCCCAATTGCTCGCCGAGGCACACCGGGAGCGGGTCGAAAATAGGGCCCGGGAGATCTACCCCGCTCCCGAGGAAGTGAGGGCCGCCCGGAAGGCGGCTCAGCGCAGGATGAGGGACAGGTGGAAGAGCGACCTGGAGGACTCCCCCTATGGACTCCGCACCATAGAGGGACTCCTCCCGTCGTTCGACCGCTGGCTGGACCGGAAGAAGGGGCACCTCTCATTTAGGATGACACAGGTAATGACCGGACATGGATGTTTTGGTCATTACCTGCACAAGATTGGTAGAGAGGCCGGTCCGGCCTGCCATGAGTGCGGCGCACCGCATGACACGGCCCAGCACACTCGGGAGGAGTGTGCACATTGGGCCGATGAGCGCCGCACCATGACGGCGGTTTTGGGAGTGGGAGACCTCTCGCTGCGCAGCATCGTCGCGGCCATGCTGGACAGCGAGAGGTCCTGGGAGGCGGTGACCTCCTTCTGCGAATCAGTCATTTCGCAGAAGGAGGCCGCGGAGCGAGAGCGCGAGGAAGCTGCGGACGCGCTCCCGCTCCGGCGTAGGCGGAGAGGGAGGAGGCGGGCGCAATTCGGCGCTCGCCTCAACCCCTAGTGGAGTGTGGGTGAGGGGCCCACAACTAAACTCCACCCGTCTGGGGGAGGGATCGTGGCGGTTTCCGATCCCTCCCTCCCTTGGCGCGGGAGCCCTGACGGCATAAAAGCCAGGGCAGCCGGGGGGCACATATGGATAGAATGAATCCGATCCCATAGTGCCCCCGAAAACGGCAGTGCGGAGAAACGCCGGTGGGTTTTTAGTGGGTATGCTCCTCCCCTTCTGATTAGCAGAGGGGAGCGAGAGGAGTGAGCCCCACATAACCCCCCCAACCAACATCGGGCCTCCCTAGGCCCCGGGGGGGTATGCGTAAGGCATTTTCCCACCGCAAAAAAAAAAAAAAAAAAAAAAGTTGTTGTCTGCTTTGGTCGGTGAGCCACGCGACCTGGTCGCGCATTTGTCGGTAACCGACGACAACTATGAAACCGCCCGCACGTTACTGAGGAGTAGATACGAGAACGTGCGACGGCTAGCGGACGCGCTCATGGGGAAGATTTGGTCAATTCCTCGGATCGGACAGGTCTCCGACATCCGGATAAAAATGTTGAATCCGGTCCTGAGTGCGACAAAGGGCCTGGAAAAATTGGAATTGCCCGTGGACAAGTGGTCATATATGTTGTTGAGTTTTTTGTTGAACCGACTGCCTGATGATGTTCGGGCCCGGTTCGAGCACCGGTATGGTGGGGATAGTGCCCAGCATCTGCCGGCTTACAACGACTTGGTGGACTTTTTGGAAACCGAATGTCGACGGGCAGACACTTCGGATTTGTCCTCCCCTCCGAGACCATCGGGAGCACCCCGTCCCCAGGTGAGGATTGATTCTCCGAGGGGATATAGGGGCAAGTCGGGACCTCACCCACCAGGGCCCCGACATTACAATGTGGCGACGGCGGACCCAGACCCCTGCGCATATTGCCGGAACCCGGGCCATAGGGTGCCCGCGTGCAAGCAGTTCCTGAACCAGCGGGTAGAGGCACGCCGCGGCATTGCAAAACAAAGACAGTGGTGCTTTGTTTGTTTGGGCAATCATTTTGCTAGGGATTGTGCCCAACGCCAAGCATGCAGTTGGTGTGATGGGAAGCACCACCCAATTTTATGCATGAACCGCAGTGGGGGTTCCAAACCACCCCCTGCGCGGGGTTCATTCTCCCCCCCTGTCCGGAGTCAGCACCAGGCTGACCAGGGGTACACGGCTAATGAGGCGAGGGGTCGTCGGGGTGGTACCCCCCCCCTCCCCCAGAGTTACGCTGCGGTTGCGCGCGCGCCCGCGCCCCCACGGGGGGGTCCTACGGGCGGGTGCCCGCGACCGCCTCCTCCTCGGCAGGCGCCGCGATTGTCGCCGCCGCGATTGTCGCCGCGACAAATGTCGCCGCGATTGTCGCCGCAAATGTCGCCGCGACAAATGTCGCCGCCGCGAATGGCGCCGCCGCAAATGTCGCCACCGCTTGTGGAGCGACCCCGCCTAGAGGCGAGACTGCCGGTGTACGGCCGCCCCCGGGCGTACCAGGTGCCGCAGACAGCGCGCACGACGCGACGGCCGTACCAGCCGGAGTGGGATCCACTCGCACAGTTTGAGCGCCCCTACCAACCGGACCCGGAGGCCACCCGGCGCTCCGAATAGGGGTACGCCGCCCATGCACCCACCACCGCCAACACCCACAAGACCGTGTTGTTGCCCACGGCCTTGATTTGTGTGTGGGGTCCTGGCGAAGGATCAGTCTGTGCACGTGCTCTCCTAGACACGGGCGCACAAGGCTGCTTGGTATCCAGTCGGTTGGTGCAACGGTTGGGCTTGGATATGACACCCCACCCGGACACTGTGCGTGGTGTAGGTAATGTAGAAGTGTCAAACCTGGCCGGACAGGTTACTTTCACGTTTGGGCAGAGTCCCACTTCCCATGCGAGGATTACAGCTCCCGCATTGGTGCTTGATGAAGTGGTCGGGCGACTCCCCCAAGTGCGGCTGCCGCCGGAGGTGCGCGACTTGACAGCTGGTTTGGATTTGGCTGATGCTGGCTTCGACACCCCTAGCCAGATCGACGTGCTGCTGGGTGCGGACGTCCTAGGGAGGGTCTTGCTCACCAGCAAACGGACCTTACAGCCTGGTGGCCTAGTGGCCTTGGACACCAAGTTTGGACATGCTGTGATGGGTCAGGTGTTGGCAGTTCCTCCGCCTCCTCCTGAGGAGAGCTGCTTGGTTGGAACTGCACTCTCAGAAGCCGTGCAACGATTCTGGGAGATTGAAGAACCGCCGACCGCGCCGCGGATTAGTCCGGAGCAACAGGAGTGCGAGTTGTTTTACCAGAATAACACTGGCCGCCTCCGCTCTGGTCGGTTCATAACTCGACTTCCCTTGCTTACTCATCGGCCACCCTTGGGTGCTTCTCGCGCATTGGCTGAGAAGCGGCTGGTCTCGATGGAGCGCCGCATGAGAAGAGACCCGCTCTTCCGGCAGAAGTATGTGGACTTCATGAGGGAGTACGAGGGGTTAGGACATATGTCGGTGTCTAACCTGGACTGGCGTACGGTTGAACACTACTTCCTGCCTCACCACGCCGTCTTGAAGTCCCCGGATTCCAAGATTCGGGTGGTCTTCGATGGCTCCGCGGCCACCTCGACGGGCGTGTCCTTGAACCAGTGTTTGCATGCAGGTCCGAAGCTGCACAAGGACATAACGGACATCCTAACGAACTTTCGGAAGCATCAGGTAGTGTTCGTCGCTGACATCCGGATGATGTTCCGGCAGACTGTGATCCATCCTGAAGACCGTCGGTATCAGCTGATATTGTGGCGCGAGAGCCCTGATGAACCGATGTTGGTGTACGAGCTGAATACGAACACGTACGGCCTGAAGAGCAGCCCGTACATCTCAATTCGTACTTTGATTGAATTGGCGGCCCGAGAGCGACTGAGGTTCCCTCGAGCGTCCGCCATTTTGGAACGGGACCTGTTTGTCGATGACGTGTGCACCGGGGCAAACAGCGTCGAAGAAGCTTTGGTTCTACGGAACGAGTTGGTTGAACTCTTGCGGACTGGTGGCTATGAGTTGCGGAAATGGTTGTCCAACTCACCGGCACTGTTGGCCGGCCTCCCCGAGGAGCACCAGCAGGACCCGCACCTCTTCGAGAACGCCGAGAACCCACACATGTTATCGGTCCTGGGCGTGCAGTACCGACCAGTCCAAGATGTGTTTACCTATCGGGTGGAACTGGATTCCCCGAAGGTCTGGACAAAGCGGCTTGTTCTGTCTACGGTGGCCAGAACGTACGATCCAAACGGATGGATCACACCGGTCATCCTCACGGCCAAGGCGTTTATGCAGCGCCTGTGGATAGTCCCACTGGGCTGGGATGATCCGCTCTCCGGGGACTTGCTGAGCGATTGGGAGACCTACTTTTCCACGCTCACGGAGATCAATCAGGTCGAACTGCCGCGTAAGCTGTTGCCTGCAGGCAAATGCAGGGCTACCCTTCACGGGTTTTGCGACGCCTCCGAGCGAGGATTTGCAGCTGCCGTCTACTTGAGAACGGTCAGCTCCGCCGGAGCGGTCGACGTACGCTTGGTCATGGCGAAGAGCAAGGTGGCCCCCCTTCGGACGCGTTGGACAATTCCGAAGTTGGAATTGGCGGGTGCCGCTCTTCTTGTGCGCCTGATGAACCATGTGGCCTCCACCCTGAAGGACACCGTGGACCTTGCGGAGGGTGCCTACGCATGGACGGACAGTCAGATTGTTTTGTGCTGGCTGAAGTCGTCAGTCCATAGCTTGGAGGTCTTCGTGGCCAACCGTGTCTCGCAGATCCAGAACTCTGAGATTGCATTGGTTTGGAGACACGTGCCAGGTGAACTGAATCCAGCTGACGTGGCATCCAGGGGCTGTTCAGCACCTGAGCTTGTTGCCCACTCACTGTGGTGGAAACCAAATTGGTTATTGGAAAGGGAGACACACTGGCCTGCCAGTTGTGTGCTTGGGACCCCATCCTCTGGTTTGAAGGTCCACCTTGTCGAGACAGCTCCAGCGCCAGACACCGCTTGGTTGCTAGAACGGTATAGCTCCCTCGACAAGCTTGTTGGAGTGACAGCTTGGGTCAAGCGATTCTTACACAACTGTCGCCACCCTGACAACCGGTCACGCGGTAGTGTTCTCACCAGTGAAGAGCGGAGTACCTCCTGTAGCATAATCGCTACAGGTTTTGTGTCGTTAGTTCGTTTGTTCGCTAGTGTTGGCTAACTTGTACGGTCGCGGCTTCTCTTGGTCGGCCACGTGGTCATAAATGGCGGTGTCTGTATAGCGATGCGTAATCTGTCAAATACATGCTCTATAAAATCGGTTGTACTCTCGCCGAGATTGGATTACGTCCTTACTTCACTTCAAGTTTTTGGCGTGCTGGTGGGTTTCGGTTATGTTTTTTTCAAATTGTGGATTCCAGATTCGTCGAGTTTGAAATTTGATTGTGTGGACAAACGCTGGTGTTTTTTTGATTCTCAATCTGACTTTCACGTGGAAAGCACATTACTTTCTTTGCAATTTTTTGCAGTTTGCATATTGTGTCCTAGCCCGTGCGGTGGTGATATTTTTGCTGTTCTCAAAGTAACGGTGAATAATAATTGTGATCGTGACGAGTTCACGCTGCATGAGCGTGGACCTGTTTAGTGTTGTTCGTCCAAGACGTGCGGTCTTGTGCGTGGTCTATGAACCCTCAACGGCGCCGTAGTAGCGCTGACCTTGCGTGGTCTGTTTAAAAAGAAGCCGGTCATTCTTCGTGCTCCGGCTCCAACGTGACGCTCCGTTCTTCCTGAGTGTAAGACGTGCGTAGGCGGTATTCGCGAGCGGCCATCTCGGCGTGGCGGTTGCCTACGGTTCGATGGTGAATGCTGCCGCGGACTTATATGAACGAGTGCTATTGGATGCGAACCTAGAGGACGGTGGCGTGGCAACATAGGAATAACTACGTCAAGGAATTATTAGTATAAGCATTTAGCCAGGTACCCTGCAGTATTTAGTGACATACGCGTGCTTGTGATCGCCTTTGGACGCTCTGTTATACGTCCGGCGCGGCCAGTCAATTTATTTCAAAAAGCCGTTCTCAAAATTCAGAAAGGCTCTTACCCGCCAGTGTACTATATAATTTTTCGGTCATTTTAATTTCTCTTTGCGATTCATCTAAATTCAGAAAGGCTTCTACCCGCCAGCGTAGTATTTGATTTTCCGGACCTTTTCTTTCCCTTTGCGACACCCTAGGGTTTCATCAATTCATTCATCCTCCCATTTCATCACCACTTTCCGCCCTAGGTACCGTCAGTGCCTCACGCGTACGTTCGATCTTGGACTCGCTCGGACGACCAGCCCCGATGCTCGGTTCCAACATCGATCGTACTCGCTACGCTTTTTTTCTTTAACTACTTTGACTTGGTACTTGCCTTCTGCTAAAATTGCTACTACGGATCGTCATACCGCGTCTCAGTTCGTGAGTCGAATAAAACTATAGTGTTCACGTTTCTAATTATTTAATGGTTACCAACTACCGGTCCAAAGCCGATTTGTTTTGCCGATTTGAGTTAAATAAAACTGTTTGTGGTCCTAATAATTTTATTGTCATCGGATATATAATTTGCCTGGTGCCTTATTAACTTACCCTGCGATTTCTTGCCTTGTGTTGTAAAATGGTTGTTTTCAGGAGTAAATAAACAAAATTATACGTGTTATTGTGTGTGATTTTATTTTTAGTTATTTTCACTACAATAAATGGCGCCCGATACAAAATGGTAAGTTGAACCCTGGTTTACTTTTCATATTTAACGTGTGAAATTATTTTATTCGCTACTTCAAACATTTTTTTTTTCAATTTTTTTGCTTTGTTCGGGGAAGGTGACCGCTTTCCGGTCCTGTATTACTAATGCTTTCTTTGATTATAGCCTTCCGGTGTTCCTGAATACTCGTACGTGTTGCACGGGTCATACGGTGTAGCTCAGCGTGACATTGAACCCCACTTCGGACGCGGAACTTGGATCTTGTTGGACGTCAGCCTCAGATCGCTTCGACGTGACAGCTCTGAAGTTATTTGAAACTCTGTGATTTGTTACCTGTTAAACAGAAATATTTTTAATCGGCATCCTGTTTCATTCTATCCCCAAACGTATCCCGAGTTATTTATTTAGTAGTTTGCAAACCCTTTAAACTTGCACCCGTAGACGTTAGGGCAATTTCACGGTAAGTCGTTTAGAGAACAATTTATCACTTTTCGCGTACTATATTTCTTTTCGGTGTTTGTTCGCAGGCGTTTATTATCACATATATTATCGCAAATATTATTGTATATTGTCGCTGACGTTCCAGTGTCAATACTACTTAACACGCTCGTCGCCAAGCGACGCATCGCCCGTGTCAGTTTCATATAGGCTAGGCTAGTTTTGTCAGGTTGAATAACTAGCATCGTGGCCTTGTGGTATAACCGTTGGGTCTGCGAGCTCGAAGTTGCTGGATCGATCCTCAGCGTGGGTCTTCTTTTTGCTTTTTTTTCCGACGGTTATTTCTAGTTTAAGCCTCGCGGAATCTGATCCCGGTGTCGACAGTGTTTTATTCCCAGGGTTTTCCGTTTTTTTTGCCTCTTGAGAATAAAATCGAGATTCCATTCAAATTAAATTTTCAATAGTGATAGATTAAATTAAAAACCGATTGGTCGCGTCTAGTAATCTAAATTAAACCAAACTGAACAATCCTGCTAAACTGCTAAAATTAGTACTGCTAAATTACCAAACTAAATAAGTAATTATTAATCATTTGTTAACCAATTGGTTAATTAATTAATTTTTCGTTTAATTAATTAATCAATATCAATTAATGATCCGGTTACTACTTTAATTAAAGTAAATTAAATTAATCGGTTAGGGTTGTCAACCACGTTCAAATTAAATTAGTTCGGATTGCTAATTTAATTAAATATCTCCAAACAAGTTATTTTAGATTTTCTTCATAAATTAGATTCAACAAGCCGGGTTTAATTAACTGAATTGAATTGAATTGAATTAAATTAAAATTTGACTTCGATTTAATTGCGTTTATTTGGGATTATCTAATATTTTCAAATAAGACTTCATAAATTAAATTGAATTAAACGTTGCGTTGTTGCGAATCGTTTAGCTATTTTGAATTAAATCAATTCGATAGGGGTGGCAAGTTGGACTTCAATTAAATTGAGTTTATTTTGGATCAATTTAATATTTTCAAACAAGACTTCATAAATTAAATTAACGGAGCTTGAATAGCTGTGGCTAATATTAGGGGTGGCAATCGAGTTTGGATTAAATTAGTTTTGATTGTGAACTGAATTTAAGTTTTTTAAATACGACTTCTTAAATTAAATCGGTTTAACCAAGTTTAATTTGAATGAATATCTAACCGGCATCTACAACTTTAATTTTTTTGGATGTTCGCATTTACTTCTAACTTTAATTTTTTGGATGTTTACGTTGACTTCTAACTTTAAATTTTTTTTGGAAGTTCGTGTTGACGTCTAGTACTTCGTTGAGCCTCTAGCTACCTGTTTCTTTGCTTTAGTTTGGTGCTTCTATTTGTGTCATCGTTTTGGTAACTTAGCAGCTATGTCGGGTTCCGGCGACGAAGGCTCTATCCACTTGACGCCGCGCCATCCAGAACGGAATGCACACCCGCCCCGTGTCCTCTGTTTAGCTGATGATATGGATGAAGAGTTTTATGACACCGAACCTCGGCACCGCGCTACACCGACGGGTTATGCGGGTCGTCCTGCTTTGAAGAGCGAATCCCTTTCAAAGTGGAACTTGGTCTTCTCCGGCGACACGTGCGTTCGCGAATTTTTCTTTCGCATTGAGGAAGAGGGCATAGCGCGCGACGTCTCACCTCCTTATATCGTGAGGCGGTTCCATGAATTGTTGACCGGCAGCGCGTTGAAATATTTTAGGGCGATTAGGTATCCTGGTTTATCCTTCAATGAACTCAAGGCTGGTTTTTTCAAGACTTTTGACGTTGCTGACTATGACTTCAAGGTTGAGAGCCAACTGCGGGCGCTTTCACAGAAGGCTAACCAGTCAGTGGTTGACTTCGTCATCCAGGCCCGCGATTTGAATGCGAAGCTTCGTTCTCCGGTGTCCGAAGACAGTCTCTTCAACATTATTAAATATGGGATGAACCCCAAGTATCACCCTTGTCTCGCGACGAATATCGTTAAGGATGTCGATGGTCTCCTGGAGGTCGCAAAGAACTTTGAAGCTTTCCAGGGTCTGCGTCCGGCGCGTTTGACCGTGGCTCCCATCCAGTCATCGAGCCGGGATGATGAGGGCATGATCGTGTGTCTGAAGTGTGAAGCAAAGGGGCATAGTTATCGTGAATGTCCCAGGTTTACCGGTGCCATCTGTTTCAAGTGTAAGCGGGCAGGTGCAATCACGCGCGACTGCCAGTATTGCAACCCTGGATTGTCAAAAAACTAGTTGGTGGCGCACTGAGAGGTCCGACGGTGTCACCGGTTGTTTTGAATAAGTCGCCGGATAATAGGCTGTTTATTGAAGTTTACATTTCAGGTGTCACTGTCAAATCCCTTTTGGATTCCGGTGCGCAGGCATCTCTTATTGACGTCTCGCTTCTGTCAGAATTAGGTCTCTCTTATTGCAAGGAGATCCAGCCGTCGGTGGTGTCGGCGGACGATTCTCCGATTGTTATCTTAGGGGGGGTGGATATTCCTATTTCTTTTAATGGCTTCCATGCTATTCATTCGTGTCTTGTAGGTTGTGACTTGCCTACCCGGTTTATTTTGGGCATTGAATTTTGGAACGACTTCGGACTTACCGACATTTTGAAACGCGCGTTTGCTGCGGGTCAGCCCGGGAAGCTCCTTATACCTGATCCGTTGTCCCCGAAGGTGGAGTCTTCAATGGTGGGCGAGGTTCGATACGTTCATCCGCGTACGGAACTTACACCTAGTCAAGAGTCCCAGCTCCAGACCGTGATTAGTGAGTTTGAGGAAATATCTTCGGATAAGGCTGGCTTGGGTTGCACGACTTGGCTTTCTCATAAGATCGAGACTGTCGGTTCCCCGATTAGGCAACGGTACTACCCACTCTCGCCTGTCAAGTTGAAGATTCTCAACGAGGAGATTGACAAGATGCTCGAAGCTGGCGTTATTCGGCCTTCGCGTTCTCCTTGGGCTTCACCGGTGGTTATGGTCACTAAGAAGGATGGTTCAGTCAGGTTCTGCGTTGACAGTCGGAAGTTAAATAGCGTCACCGTCCGTGATTCGTATCCGCTTCCTCGTATCCAGGACATTTTAGATAACTTGCGTGGTGCGAAATACTTAACGTCGCTCGATTTTAGGAGTGCCTTTTGGCAGATCCCATTGGCGGACAAGGCCAGCTGTGAGAAGACTGCTTTCATTGCACCCCAGCGTGGATTGTTTGAGTTTGTACGTCTACCTTTTGGATTGACCAATGCAGCGTCGGAGATGCAGAGGCTTACCGACATGATCGTCAATTACGAAGTAACTCCTGAATCGGACGATTTTATTTTCGGCTACGTCGACGATTTGATTTTGGTCTCTAGGGATTTCGATAGTCACCTTCGGCTCATCCGGAAGGTTCGGGATAGGCTAAAGGAAGCAGGGCTTACTGTGAATTTAAAAAAGTGCGAGTTCTGCAAGTCTGAGTTGAAGTATCTGGGCTATATCGTGAATGAGCGTGGTCTTCAGACTGATCCCAAGAAGCTCGAGGCCATCAAGGACTACCCGGCTCCTACTAACGCGAAGTCGCTGCGGGCCTTTATCGGCATGTGTTCGTATTATCGGCGGTTTGTTGAAAACTTTTCTTCTATTATTGCACCCCTTACTGCATTGTTAGGTAAGAGGAAAGGCCGGGATCCCATCGATTGGAACGACGGGGCAGCCGCCGCCTTTTCCAGATTGAAAGACGCTTTGTTGAATTCACCGTTGATCGAGTGCCCGGATTTCACTAAGCCGTTTATTCTTCAATGCGACGCTAGTCAAGTTGGTCTTGGTTCGGTGTTGGTACAAGAATTTGATGGCGTTGAGCACCCCATTGCTTTTTATTCTCGTTTATTCACTAAGGCTGAACGCAGCTACGGCACGACGGAGCATGAATTACTCGCGGTTCTCGAATCCATCAAGCATTTTCGGGGGTATCTCGATGGTATGAAGTTTAAGATAGTCACCGACCACATCGCTCTCAAGTGGCTAACTACACTCGACAACCCCTCTGGTCGGTTGGCGCGTTGGGCTACCGTAATTTCTCAGTTCAATTTCGAAATCGAGCATAGGAAGGGCGTTTTAAACGTCGTCCCCGACGCCTTGTCTCGCGCTCAAGTTGGTTTGATTTCGTTCCGGCGTGGTGCGCAACCTAGCGGCGATCCTTGGTATGAGCGTGTGTTCCAGGGCGTAGGCGAAGCCCCCCAGATGTTCACAGCGTATGCGGTACGTGAGGGCGTTCTTATGCGTAGGATGGCGGTTGAGAATCCCTTGGCTCCTAGTCCGTGGCGGATAGTCCTGCCGATTTCAAAGAGGAACGAGGCGATCGCTGAGATTCATAATGGCTTTCCAAATGTGCATCCAGGGGTTATGAAAACTTACTTGAAGGCCAGGGATCTTTACTATTGGCCCTATATGTACCGGGATATCACCAGGCAGCTAGCGGGTTGTCAAGTCTGCAAGGCTTACAAGATCGCGAATTCACAGCCGCGTGGTGAGCGCTTGTATCCTCGCCCGGTCACAGCGCCGATGGATCTTCTCTCGATCGATCTTATAGGCCCACTCCCGGTGGCTGCCCACGGCGTTCGTTATATCTTGACGATGGTCGACGTGTTCACTAAGTTTGTGTGGCTTGTCGCGCTGAAGAGGGTTAATTCCGCGTCCATCACAGCTGCGTTGGAGGCTGAGATCTTCTTGCGTTTTGGAACTCCTTCCCATATTTCGTGCGACAATGCTACGGTTTTCCGCAGTGCTCCATTCGTTGATTTCTTAGCGACATACGGCATTCCTAGACCGTTGTATACTCCTTATTATTCTCCGCAAGCGAATGTGGTGGAGAGGTACAATCAAGTCGTGCTTACTACCTTGAGCATCTTGGTGGCTGGTGACCAGCGCAGGTGGCCCCCTCATCTTCCTCGGGTGGCTCTGTATTTGAATTCTTGCGTAAATTTGGCAACTTCTTTCACCCCGAATTTCCTGATGTTCGGCAGGGAGGTGTTGGTTGATCGGCGGCGCGACGTTGACCAGGCTGAGGTCCAAGAGGTGGGTCTCAGTCGGGCCGAGCGCGCTGAGAACCTTCTCGCCTTGCAGGACGTGTATGCGAGGGTTTCGGATTCCTTGGTTTTGGCTTTTCACCGGAACGCCAGGAAATTCAACTTGAACCGGAGGTCAGTTAGGCTCGTCGTCGGTCAGATTGTTTGGCGCAGGAACTTTCAGCGTGGCACGACCGACGCGCTTAGAGGTGGCAAGTTTGCTGCGCGCTTTGTCCAGTGTCGCGTGGTTAGGCGTATTTCCTCGCAGGTGTATGAGTTGGTCGACGTGGAGACCCAGGTGGTCGGCACTTATCACATTAAGGACATCCTTAAATGATCGCTCCGACCCGGTTTTTTTGCTTTTCGACAGTATCCTCCAAATTCAAAAAGGCGCGATTGCCCGCCCGTTCTTTTTCGACGTTTTTGTGGCTTCGTTTTTCCTTTCGTCTTCGCCCCCCAGCGGCCTCGGCACAGTGGGGCGTGTCGTTGCCGTTTGGGGTGGTTGGGGGTTTGTGTATTCTAGGTTCGTTCGGTAGGTCGTTGATTCTAGGTGTTATCTGGTGTTGTGCCTCTTCCTTCCGCCGGCGGCCCATTGGGCCGGGCTGTCGCGCGTGTGGGTGTTTGTCTTGTGAGGTGCTCCTTGGCGCGGCTTTGGTTGAGACGGACATTGCAGATTTGCTGGACAGGTTCCTTCCAGTTTCGTTACGTTTCGTTCAGTGTCGTTACGTTTTTCGTTCCATTTCGTTTTCCGCTTTTCCTGTTGTCTTCTTTTCATGAAGACGCGTCAATGCTACGTGTCATCTCATGCTGCTGGGGGTCCGTTTTGAATGTAGGGGTTTGTCGCGTTGCTAACCAACAACCCAACCGTAGCTCGCTTATCGTTAGGTTACGTTAGTTAGTGTTTTTTCTAGATTGTCGTTAGGATAGGTTTGATGGCGTTGTACGTCTAGTATAATAGTGTTAAGGTTTGTCCGGACGAGGCTTTGTCCCAGCTATATGCTGGCGCGCGTTTTAACGCGATAGGATTGACGCATGTTGTCGCCGTCTGAAGCTTCGTGCTTGTCGGTCGATTTTCGTACCGCCCCGTCGGGGATCGGGTATTTTCCTGGACAACGACATCTTGATGGACCGATGTAGGCCGTATAGCCATATGGGCTAAAAACTCCGGATTCGTATCACGATTTTGGACCAACGGTTCCAACCGTGTTCGCTTGGGACGACAGGTTCCTTTGCGCCTTAGGTTTAGTTCAGCGGTTAGGTTAGGTTATCGCCTTCCATAGGGCTGTAGGTTTAAGTTAGCGGTTAGCTTTGTGGTCATTCTTGGGATATTGTCCTTATAATTGTTGCCTTCGGTTGTTTTCGGCTAATAACCCGCGTCGGTTTATTAGTCGATTATCGTCGTAGGTGTTTGTGCTAGGGTCTTATTGAGCTGTTGGTTGAGGCGTTGGGTTAGCGATGCCTTAAGTAGTTGTGGTGGACGATGGAGTTTCCTAAGTAATAGGGTTGCGTAGAATTGTGTACTGGCTCGATTACGGAACTCCTTGTCAGCTGGTTGGTTTGTGGGGGTTGACTTCTCGGTTTTTCTCTTCTCTTGTTTGTTTGTTTTATTTGGGGGATATCTGTAGCATAATCGCTACAGGTTTTGTGTCGTTAGTTCGTTTGTTCGCTAGTGTTGGCTAACTTGTACGGTCGCGGCTTCTCTTGGTCGGCCACGTGGTCATAAATGGCGGTGTCTGTATAGCGATGCGTAATCTGTCAAATACATGCTCTATAAAATCGGTTGTACTCTCGCCGAGATTGGATTACGTCCTTACTTCACTTCAAGTTTTTGGCGTGCTGGTGGGTTTCGGTTATGTTTTTTTCAAATTGTGGATTCCAGATTCGTCGAGTTTGAAATTTGATTGTGTGGACAAACGCTGGTGTTTTTTTGATTCTCAATCTGACTTTCACGTGGAAAGCACATTACTTTCTTTGCAATTTTTTGCAGTTTGCATATTGTGTCCTAGCCCGTGCGGTGGTGATATTTTTGCTGTTCTCAAAGTAACGGTGAATAATAATTGTGATCGTGACGAGTTCACGCTGCATGAGCGTGGACCTGTTTAGTGTTGTTCGTCCAAGACGTGCGGTCTTGTGCGTGGTCTATGAACCCTCAACGGCGCCGTAGTAGCGCTGACCTTGCGTGGTCTGTTTAAAAAGAAGCCGGTCATTCTTCGTGCTCCGGCTCCAACGTGACGCTCCGTTCTTCCTGAGTGTAAGACGTGCGTAGGCGGTATTCGCGAGCGGCCATCTCGGCGTGGCGGTTGCCTACGGTTCGATGGTGAATGCTGCCGCGGACTTATATGAACGAGTGCTATTGGATGCGAACCTAGAGGACGGTGGCGTGGCAACATAGGAATAACTACGTCAAGGAATTATTAGTATAAGCATTTAGCCAGGTACCCTGCAGTATTTAGTGACATACGCGTGCTTGTGATCGCCTTTGGACGCTCTGTTATACGTCCGGCGCGGCCAGTCAATTTATTTCAAAAAGCCGTTCTCAAAATTCAGAAAGGCTCTTACCCGCCAGTGTACTATATAATTTTTCGGTCATTTTAATTTCTCTTTGCGATTCATCTAAATTCAGAAAGGCTTCTACCCGCCAGCGTAGTATTTGATTTTCCGGACCTTTTCTTTCCCTTTGCGACACCCTAGGGTTTCATCAATTCATTCATCCTCCCATTTCATCACCACTTTCCGCCCTAGGTACCGTCAGTGCCTCACGCGTACGTTCGATCTTGGACTCGCTCGGACGACCAGCCCCGATGCTCGGTTCCAACATCGATCGTACTCGCTACGCTTTTTTTCTTTAACTACTTTGACTTGGTACTTGCCTTCTGCTAAAATTGCTACTACGGATCGTCATACCGCGTCTCAGTTCGTGAGTCGAATAAAACTATAGTGTTCACGTTTCTAATTATTTAATGGTTACCAACTACCGGTCCAAAGCCGATTTGTTTTGCCGATTTGAGTTAAATAAAACTGTTTGTGGTCCTAATAATTTTATTGTCATCGGATATATAATTTGCCTGGTGCCTTATTAACTTACCCTGCGATTTCTTGCCTTGTGTTGTAAAATGGTTGTTTTCAGGAGTAAATAAACAAAATTATACGTGTTATTGTGTGTGATTTATTTTTAGTTTATTCACTACACTCCCTACTTCATTGGATTCGGGTTGTACAGAAGGAACACTTTGGGGATGTGTTGAAGACCTTACGGAAAGGGCGACCCAAATTGCAGAAGGCGATAGCTCGCCTCAACCCGTTTGTGGACGAGTCAGGAGTACTCCGGGTTGGAGGACGGCTTCGTAATGCGAATTTGTCGTATTCGGCGCGCCACACCATATTGTTGCCCAAGAAGGGGCACTTGGTGGACTTGTTGGTGACCGATCGCCACCTTAAGAACTCCCATGCCAGCTGCAATGCGCTTCTGGGCATTCTACAGCGGGAGTTTTGGATCTTGAACAGCCGAAGACTCGTGCGGGGCATCGTGTTTCGGTGCTTGCCTTGTTTCAGACTCAAGGCAGCCACGATGCAGCCTCAGATGGGTGACCTACCACCGGACCGGGTCACTGAGGCTAGACCCTACTCCAGGGTTGGAACGGACTTCGCCGGACCCTTCTTGGTGAAAACTTCGCAACTCCGCAACGCGAAGACGGTAAAGGCGTATCTGTGCGTTTTCGTATGTCTGTCCACCAAGGCCGCGCATCTTGAGCTTGTTAGTGATCTTTCGACGGAGGCCTTTATTGCTGCTTTGGATAGGTTTGTCTCACGTAGGGGACTTCCGTCTCTGGTCCGGTCAGATTGTGGCACCAACTACAAGGGCGCCGACCGATATTTACAAGATGTTGTAAAATTTTTGTTAGATAATAAGATTGAAATTGAAACAGACCTCTCCCGTCGGGGTATCACCTGGACGTTTGATCCGCCAGGCTGCCCCCACTGGGGTGGAATCTGGGAGCCCTGTGTAAAACAAGCCAAGGCACATATGTACAAGGTTGTTGGTCAAACTATTTTGACCTTTGAGGAGCTAGCGACGTTGTTTTGTAGAATTGAGGCGGTGCTCAATTCCCGTCCGTTGTGTCCGCTCAGCTCCGACCCAAATGACTTGGAGGCGTTGACTCCAGGCCATTTCCTTATTGGTCAGCCACTTGCAGCGTTGCCAGAGCACCCCCTCAGGGAAGTAAAGAGCTCTCGCTTGTCGCGCTACCAAATGCTGCAACAAATGTCTCAGAACTTTTGGGCCAGATGGTCATTGGAATATTTGCATGTCCTGCAGCAGCGCCTCAAGTGGACTGACAAAACCAGTCCCCCCAAGGTTGGTGATTTAGTGCTAGTTAAGGAGGCGAACCTACCGCCACTGCGTTGGCGCCGGGGGCGCATTGTTAACTTGTTTCCTGGTAAAGACCAGACGCCCCGGTTTGCCGAGGTCATGGTGGGGGACTCGGTTCTCAAGCGAGCGGTAGCAACCTTGTCGCGACTTCCATTAGTATAGCGGACCGGCTTAGAGGCCTGTCCGAGGCGGGTGTTTGTTACGTCCCGACGTGAATCGGAACGCGCCCATTTGTCAATGTCAAATAATTATAACCTGAAAACGCAACGCGTTTTTTCCGACTGTCATGTCGCTGACATTACGTTTTCGGAATTCGACTAGGACGCGCTCGGGCGATCGGTTTTCCTGTTTGTGGTCGAAATAGTGGTTTTAGTGTGAATTTGGTGTACATGAACGATTTTGTGTTGTTATAACTTGTGAGGACTGCGTTCGCAACGCGAACCCACATACTTTTGGCGTCCGGACCGGTGTTTTGTTTCGCCGCGTGGCGACCCGGGTCTGGTGCTTCAGCAACGAGTGGCTGAACCTTGACGAGACTCTGACTGTGACTGACCTGACTGTGATTTACTTGACCGAAAAAGCCCGCCTCAGCGCTCGAATAGGTAAGTACCGGTGGTCATTGTTGTTTCGTTTGCACTCCGTATCGGGGTTAAATTTCGTCCGGGACATCCGGGTTCCGTACGAAACACGTATAGTTTAATATTGCAATCTCAACAGAATTAAGAAATAATACCGTAATAATATGTATTAAAAATGATATAAGGCTGCTCAAATATCGGTTGTATATAATCGGCGATACCAATATATCGGTATCGGTATCGTTACATCCTTACTTCAAACATTGCAATTGCTGTAGTGAATAATTGGCCTAAGATTATTCATAAATATTTTGTGTTATTCATATTTTTAAAGCAATTACGTGATTGAAGTACTAACCGGTAATGTAAAGATAACGGGATGAATTTGAAACTCAATATTATAACTATGTCCTTTAAGGTTCGTAGAGGTTCATTAAATACGGATTATTTGAAAGTCAGACTCTAGAGCATTAAAACGGCAGATGAAAGCTATACGAAAAAACAAATTTACGCAGGCGAAATCGAGCGCGGCATCTAATGTGTAATAATAATAAGTTTAAAGATGATCGTTTAATACATTTTGAACAATTGCCTTATTATTTTCTTCTGATTTTAGGAAGCAGGCGTGAGCGAACTGAACTACTTGCATGCTTGCCGACTAAGAAGCCAATTACCACAAACATGTATGTAATTAACTAAATAAAATATTTTTTTCACTTAAGTTGACTTTTTACAAGATTTTTATTAACTTGCAATGTTGAAAAATCTTGCAATTGAACTTCACGACATGTGCTTAAATCTGCTTGCAACTTAGAGTGCCTGCGGGCGTTTTAAAATTCTCAAGTAAAATAACTTTGTAAAAAATATGAATTACCTATTTAACACGTAAGGCTATACGCCAGCGGTCGGTGGATGCAATCTGCATAGGATTGTTTTCTGTGGCGATCTATGGCGGAAGTCTATATGTCCAGCAATGGACGTTCGTGGCTAATAATATAAAGATAGGTAGACATAACACATTGATACGTAGGCTTTACATTTTCAAATGAAGGCTTTAGCCAACACAACGGCTTTAGAATAATAGTAAAGTACCCATGATAAAAGCCATGGCCAGAAGCAAAATTACTAACTATAACTCTACACAGCTCTGTAATGTACCCCCCTTGATGACACCGGGTCATCGTCCGCGGCGATTTCATCAGGTTCCGCAGCAGCTAGCATGGTGATTGGTGAGTCAGTGCGTCACTGCAGCGGTGAGTCAGCGGATTACAGGTGGGTTGGAGACGCCGATGACTGTGGACTAAAACTTAAAACTGTAATAGGCGCAATATCACATTCACTGCCGGCCCCTTCAGGACAAACTTGTATTACGTGAATACATAATAATATTATGTGTGTTGCCGGCTGTGAATGTGATCAGACGTCCAGTTCTGAAAAACTACCTCGCGTAAATTTAAAGATAACAAAGAGTAGGATTCTCTCGTAAGTAATAAAAAAACTTCATCTTTAATATAAGATGCACTTTTTTGCCAAAAAGTGTTAAGTAATACTTTTTGGTAAAAAAAAGTACATTTTGAGAGCATAATAGTACATTACGAGTTTCTCGCAAATATTTAACAAATAATAGACTGAAGTATAATAATATAATTTTGTAAAAGAATTTGAGTACCGTAAGGTCGGGGTACTTTGGCCAAATATAGGGTAACTTTGCCCACCTTACAACTTACATATCTCAGATCTATAACGTCTGATAATAAACATAAAAACATGAACGGTCAGCTAAAACCAACCACATGGCAATGTGCCGTAATTTAAATGCAATAATAAAACCCGAATTGAGTTAATCCCTATTGGTCAAAGTTACCCCCCAGGGCGAAAGTACCCCGACCTTACGGTACCTACCTGAAACCATATGAAATGTTTTTTTTTCTGTTTGTAATGTCTTTCTATCGTATTTCGATAACGAAAATAAAACATTAGAACACAAATTTAGGATTCTCCGCCATATTGACCCTACGTAGGTAGGGTATATTTGTGCTACTGGACATTTTTTTCTGATGATTATTTTCGGTAAGATTTTTTTACTAATTATAAATACTTACCACTCCACACATCTCTTAAGCAAAAAAACTGAGACGCGGGTCGTTAAAAGTTGCAGTTCGTGATGTAAAATAGGTCAAAGCACGTCCACTGCAGGAATAACACATTAAATAACACACCTATACAAAAACAACCACTTCACGGTCGTTATTCAAGGAATAATAGTCTTTCTTCATTTGGATAAAGAACTTTGGCAAATGTATACTGACATGGTGTTTTAATGCACACATTACTTTATGATCCTTTGTTACAATCCTGGACATAAACTTTTATGTTCATTTTAAATTTTGTGTAATTAATTAAATAGGTATATGTTATGTATAAGGGTTTTATGGGATACTTATCAAGTAATTATATTTAAGTATAAGTACCTACATTATTTTACTTTGTATACTAACCACAAAGCGACAGTATATAGTATAAGTAGCAATAAGTCATGCATGATATAAAATTGTACAAAACTGTTATTCTTGCACTCACATAAATTGGCATTTTAGTCAATTTATTTTTAGGCTCAATATTAAAATATGTATATAGTGGTTTTCTTATTTGCCCTTATTTTGTCAAATAAAAAGTTCCTTACGTTACGGTTTCCCTGTGAAAGTGTGAAGTTACTGATTTTAGACTAACTAGCTCTGTATTTTTTATTTTACTTGTATATTATTTGGTATTTTTTCTGACACAAGCTCTAATTAAATAACTCTCAAATAAATATAGTAATGACTTTACTTTTCGAGCCATTATTTTCCTTGGATAAAAAAGTTTGATTAAACAAGTTTTTCGAATTGCAGTCAATCAAAACACTATAAACATGCTTATTGCACCCAATATGCACGCCACTTAGCTTAATGCGCTTCCCAACATTCGCCACCACTACCAACATTTGACCAATTGCACCATGTTCTCGCAGCCACCACTAATGTTTGAATTAAACGTTGGCTCCAACCGATGAACCTTTTAGTCGGTGAAGCTATGGGCGTGGTAGAAATGGTAGACAATAAAATCTACCACGCTATTCTCGTATTAGCATTAAGCTTTGATTAAACCTGGAACACATTTGCTGGAAAATAGATAACTAATGGAAATAATGAAAATTTATTGACGTATGCTCGTGGTAATAGTTTATATTAGCAGAACGGTTTTACGCAAAATGTAGGGATCTGTCAGCTGTAAGCCTCCTATAATTATTGCTTGAATTTTACACAATTATCATGAGTAATATGACATGAATCCCGGGATCATTTTGTATAACACCCCAATATAAAAAGCAGTCGGGTAAAAATAGAGCCGATTAAATTACAAGAAATTTACCTAAAACTGTTCACATACGTTATAAAATAAACTGAACACAAAATATTCAAAATCTCGTCTAAATTTCCGACAAAACATACAATGTTGCCGTCACTCAGTCCAATAAGTATTAAAAAGTTTTACAGAGACGCGAAATTGCTTATTTAAACAGTAGCTGTCATGGCGGACTGTAATGAAAATATTCCGCGTTTTATTACCTCGATATTAAATCTATGTCCGACAAAGAATGAACAGGGATAGTGTCGTAGTAACTATTGTTTATATTTTTAAATACATTTAATGGCATAGCAAATGCACTAAAAAAATAAAAACAGGCCACGTGCGAGTCGGATTCGCGCACAAAAAGTACCGCCGTCGAGTCAGTATTTATGTAACTACATACTTAGACTAGTTCGGCTCCGATTACTCAAAAACTAGGTTAAAGGTTAACGGGCTAATTTTCCTTTTTTGCGTGATGAGCCGAAGGTATTAATTACTTTTTCTCAAACATGGCATGAAATGTTGACATTACGTGCCTAAAAATAGGCCACAAAGTACCTCGTTTCCGGTGCGGCTTGACACTTGGCACGTAAAGGCCGGCAATGTATTTTTTTAAATTTCCATTCCACATTTATTTGGGCCACAGCATCACGGCATTCAGCCATTAAAAAAACAGAAAACGTGTTTGCTATATTTTGCAGTTTTATTTATTTCAAATTGACATGAACATAACAAATAACACATTATAAACAATTTTAAATTGCAATTTTAACTACACGAATACACATTTAAAATATTTCATCTAAATATTCGCGGTAAAAATGTGAACTGAAACAGCTTTTGCATTGTCTATGGATATAATATGTCACTTTCTGACAGAAAGTTTGTGTTATAAAATATTAAGTAAGGTTATTATAGTAAGTTTATTTATTTCATTGCATATTTGAGAAAAGCACTATACATACCTCGGCGGGAAATGGGGTTGCCAGCCTCGTAACTATCTGGCCTTGCTTCGCTCGGCCAGCTATATGTACTCGGCCGGAAACTCCTTACTTCCCGGCCTCTGCAGTAATGTACTATTGCCAACCCAACTCTAGTTAAAAAATAATGTATATATTTATTGCTCGTTCCTTTAAGGTACATTTTTGACAGTTATCCTTGATTCTGCAGGTCGGGAAATGACCTCATTCAAATTGAAGTTTTAATTGTTATTATTTCTATTTTAAGGATTTTATAAACCTATGAATCTATATAAATCAACATGTTTTGCAGCTACAGTGTGTCTGCTACTCACACAATGGATTAACGGCAAGTCAACTTGTTATATTTTATTACGACATAAAGCTGAATACAGAGTGATTCAGTTTGATTTAGGTCTAGCACGGTCTTCGTTAAAGTTAATTATTATTATTTCCAAGATTATTTCAATTAAGTTTTAAAAAGACTTATTATTTTATCACATCTGTGACGACAATATACATGATTGTTCATTTAAAATCGATTTCAAATACACTGGAGTTTTCATAGAAAATTGTTGTTGTTCTGAGAGGTTACTGATATTGAGATGACATTTTTTGTTGACTATACCAATAGTATATTATTTGGCTATGTCGTCTCACGACGTTTGTTAAAAGTTTTAGAGTGGCAACCAAGCATAGGTAAGTGCAGCGTAGGGGGCGGCCCCAAACTCAACCCACGGCCTCGTGAGAGTAGAGGGGAGTCGGTAGATGCGGTCTGCGCAGGACCGTATTCTGTGGTGATCTAAGGGGGAGGCCTATATCTGGTAGTGGATATTCGTGGCTGATAAATGGTAGTCTCAAGGGTGGCCTCTTTATTAATGCAGTCACTGGCAATAATATATTCTATACCGGCAATAATAATATACCTATTGCTATAGCAATAGAGTGGTGTCAGATATTATTGCATGCTCAGTTATAATTATATGATATTACTGATGACCGTACCTGTTCAGAAGGACACATAGTACAGGGTAAGTTTTAAGAAACTCGCTGTTTTATAACGTTCGTCATTTTTGAAAATAAAACCATGCTAGTCCCAACTAACACTACCTTAACTGGAGTTATGTGCGGCAGGTCAGGACGCGATCCCTTTACGACCTTGTTGTGAAATGTTACTGATATTGAGAAGATTTCAACTTTCAGATTGTACGTTTAAAAGTTTCCAACTTGTTTCCAAATTGGCAACTGGTCAATAGATTACATTGTACTTTTATTTGATCTGTCGTGGAACTTATGGACTATAAAATTAGTGCAAACTAAAACCAAGATTTGTGTTATAAGTATGTATAAGTATGTGTGCCATCTGTTATTGCATTTATTAAAATTGTAACCGAGATAATAAAAATGAATCAAGAAGTAAATCAGTTATTAGTAAGTATATAAAAAAAACTGTGGCAAATATTGTCATAGCCAGATATGTCATAATCATCATTATATCACTTATAAGTAAGAATACCTCAGTGTGGAAAATATCGATACCTTTAGACTCAAAGGGCGTAAGCTCCATTAGAACCTAAGGCGTTTACGTCCTTTGAGTCTAAAAGTATTGATATACAATATCGACGGGTGGACTTAAACCAAGTAATCGAAATAACCTAAAGCTAAATATAGTGAATTATAATTATAAGTTCTTAAATTATATTAACGCAACGCAACATATTTGAATAGAATAAAATTGGGAGGGAGCCATTTTATGCATTGCATTAATCTTCAACATTAAAATTCGACCGTCAAAGTTGCACCTAATATGCCCTGCCGCACACCGCAACACTGTGACAGTACGCTGCTCCCAAAAATTGAATTAACAGCGGCATGTGACTCACAGATATATATGAATTAGAACGTGCGCTAGTTAATTTAGGGTCGACGTCAAAGGTTACACCAAATATCCATCCACACCGAGCCGCAACACCAAATAAGACCTATCCATCATCATAGTAAGTTTTTTTTGTTGAGCACATGGTACAAGTAAGCAAGCTATGTTCTTCCAAAGACAGCTGATGACGACCTTGAACATGGTAACGTCACAAGCGTGATTTGTTGCCATTTTATGCATTTAAACTATCCGAGCAAAATGCATTTCTTTAATTATTTGCTTTAAAATAAATTGAATGTAGAGCTAGTAAGGTTAGATAGTATTCGCCAAAATAAGCAGATAACACGTAAACATTAATAACTTTGTGTGCTGGTTCGTGTATGACGTTATTTTCTTAAATTATAAAAATTCTTAATCAATGGCGACATTATCGTAACGTACCCATGTCTGATCTCCGGGAGAACATACCTGAGAGATTTCTTGTAGGGGAGACCGGGTATGGTTGTCTCGCGGGTTAGTTGTCACAGCGGCCATAAAATAATACTAAACGAAACATTAACTACATCGATCGGTGCTAATAGATCGCAAGAGCTGTACATCCTTCCGTACTTCACCAATCGATGCACTTATTCCTTCGTTTAGTATTATTTTATGGCCGCTGTGACAACCCACCCGCGAGACAACCATACCCGGTCTCCCCTAGCATGCTAACTCCAAAAATAATAATAAGCTTGAAGCTAAAGAGTAGAACTCTTCCAGCAACCTTTGGAATAACATGAAACTCTTCAATTAAATCGGTCATTTGGGCGAGTGAATGTGAGTGCCTTGGCACAGGTATTATAGCAGTAATTTTTCTTCCTACAAAAGATACATCGCGCGTTTGTAGGTATGTGTGCGCCCTGTGAACGAACGCACTACAAGCAAAATGCGTAAGAATGCTCCAGTACGGATCACACTATCTGCGCCTCGACCTTGAATAAAATGAATCGGCCGAAGTTTGACTACTTGTCTGTCTTTAAACTTTGGCCTTGGATACAAGTTGGGGCTGGTGCTGGGGCTGGGCTGGGGCTTATATTTCACCAATAAATGATTGCATTGAATTGTATGAGCCCCTCGTGCCCTTATGGTAAAGATGATACTGGTGTGAAGGATGCTAGATCATCTTCATCGTCGGTTACAGTTAGATCGAATCAAATGCTTACCTATGGTCGCTTTCAATAGCCATAGCTGTCTTTAACACGTTCACTGCGGCGACCTAAATCTCCGTCCTGAATTTTAGTGCGTTACGGGGCCTAATCCACCCCGTAGTGGTTTACACGTTTGTGCGTTACGGGTATAAAAGTGCCCCGTACTCCCACGTCAGTTTAAACTGCTCTAAAATCCTGAAATAATATTTTTTGACCCTATTATATTCATCAATTCTAAGAGTATAAAATGACCTATGCGACCCTGCTTCCGCACGTAGACACGATGAAAGGTTATTAAATTATAAAGAAAAAAAAGTACGGGGTTCTATTAGCCCCATATCGCACTAGAATTGACAAAGTACGGGGTTTAGTGAACCCCGGACCGCACAGACTGTCGATATGTCGATAAGTTGATAGTGATGGGAATAAAAACAAACGATAAATTTCATTTAAAATTATATTTTAAACATAATTTAAATCAATGCACTATTTTAAGGAATCATCATATTTACTGGAAATATTTTGAATCCTCATAGCTTAATGTGTTGGATAACTCGCTGTCCCGGAATGACAGAGGTGCGGGTTCAAATCCGGCATTAGCTGTAGTCGATCGTATTTGATTTTTCAATGCATTTGCTCAATGTATCTATAATTATAATTTAAATCGTAAATAAAAAATAAACAAGTGGAACAGTCTTAAAGAACTGGAATAACATACAGTATTGCAAATACAGTATTTCACTCAAAGACCCGCACTCGTTTGCCTCCGTGTCCAACGGCTTCACGGAATTATTATCCGGCTTCAATAAAAAATCCATAGATTGGGATTCTTGTTGAAAATCTGCTGGCTTCACGACAATATCCTCCAAAATAGTAATTTTCAGCCTTTCATTATTTGAACTAGTGGATGGAATATTCCGAGGTGATCTTGACGTTGATGACGCTGCTTCTTTATTGTCTTTATTATACCTAAGACAATTCTAGTATACGTCACGAACGCTTCATATTGCACTGCGACACAATTTACCAATAATATCGATAAGACTTGCAGTAATGACTGCACTAGTGACACTGAGCTCATAAGCCCGTACGGGTCAGCTAAATATCTATACGGGGTTTTCAGTACCCCGTACCGCACTGGAAGACAATTTTTGTTCTGTGGTCGGTGCGGGGTTCGTGAGACCCCGTTTATCTTTTATATATAACCTGATTAGACTTTGAATAAGGATCACAATTATTTAATTGTGTCTATTGTAGATAAAAAAATACCAAAGTTACAGGCTCCGCACCAGCGAGTAGACACTGTTTTTCGTCCCCCGCACTGAATGACGACGTGGTACGGGGCTCGGACGGCCCCGTAACGCAGTGAACGTGTTAACATTGTTTTGGACTTCTCAGACGTTAACTGCGTTATGTATCTTCCAGTGACTTTATACGCACAATGCCCCGTGCAATAAAGCGCATGCACTGACCATAAAGTCAGTTTAACAGGTTCGACGCCCGGCGTTGACAAATAATAGTACTCTGTTACGACGGATTTTATAACTTACTACTTGGTAATGAAGGAGCTATGTAATTTTTAATCTTTTAGCCGCGCATGTCCAAAATAATTCGCAGAATTTAACCTTATTGCAATGCATGAGGGTGTAGTTTTAACTGTTTTAACAAAACCCCTTGTGAGATCAGATAGTGGCGATAAAGGGGATAATATTGTGTGATGCAACTTTCTTTCAAGAACAGTCGGCCTCAAAAGTAGTTGCACTGGACCACTAAAGTGTCCACTACTTTATAGACTGATTGTATAGTTTTCAGATTTTTCCCTATAGGTACTTGTTGTATAAGACGGTATTTCTTGCCAAATTTCATAGTTCTAGAATCTAGGTCAACGGAAAGTACCCTATAAATTTTTATTCCCTTGAAAGTGTCAAAAAAGACGTTTTTTGCGGCATAAACGGCCGTATCTTTTTTTCACGTCAAATTTAGAAGTTTGATTTTCTCACAGCTTCAAGGGACAGTAGACCTGAGTGTATGGTTTTATTTTCAATTCGATACGCGTTCCCGAGATAAAGGGATTTGACAGACAGACTGATGGCCAACAAAGTGATGCTACAAGGGTTCCGTTTTTTCCTTTTGAGGTATGTAGGTTACGGAACCCTAAAAACGATCGGTTTGTTTATATACTTATTCTTTACTGCAAGATTACAACAGGTATTTTCTTTTAGAAAGTTTCATATAATATGTTAAATACACCGTGTTTTTTTTATTTCCGTTAAATTCGACAGGTTGCTTTCTACGTCAACAAAAGCTACGTGGTATATCGCTTTTTGTTAAATTCATTTTTTTTACTTTTCATACAAAATAAATTAATATTGACTATGACAGTGTTGGTATTATGACAGCTCATTTATACTGGTTGGTGATTAAATTAAGATTATGCATATTTTAAAACGGGAATGAGTTGAATGTTGTAACATTAGTTTTTAGAGAAATTAACTTAATTAGATCTGGAGAATGTGCCCTCAAAGTTAACGGAAATCAATAAAAACACGGTGTATATCAAATTATTTATTCAGCATTTAATTGACCAGTCAGATCCCGGATAGCAATCATCAGTGGCAATTACGAGATGCCCGTAATTAATTTGTCTTGATACGCTTACGGTAATTAGTTTCCGGTCCTGCAATAGACAATGAGATTGTTACCAGTTCTAATCATACAAACATGCTTATATTATTATACTACAAATTATTATAGGTTACATGGAGGACATTGATACGTTGATTAGAGAATTAACGGGTGCAAACATTTTATTCCTATAAGGACTGGGCCAACAGGCAAGAATACAGCCTAAGGGCTTGTACACAAAACTACGAAGCGACGTCGCATCGTAAAAATCTATCAGTTTTCTGCGTTGCGAATATTTTTGTATCGCCCCGATTCGCAGTTTTCTCTACAAGCCCTAAAGGGGCAATAAGATGGTGTGAGTTTTGTTACATTGCGGGGCACGACTATGAATTTTAAGTGATGTTCGATCCTCGACGGCAATGTAGGTCCCGCAACTCTGACGATGTTTCTCTCAGTCTAAATTTATGTAGACATTCAAAATCAGTTTTAATTTAAGTTCAAGTCAACGTCAGCATACGTAAATGAATTACGATATAAAGTTAAAAGTAAACATATAGCTATATAAGTCAATGGGTACAAGTCACATTTATACTAGGTACAAAAGGTACTCTATTGTATGACTTAAGCTCCTTTGCACTTAGGTATGTGACTTATACCAAAGTATAACTATACTGGAACATTCTTACGCATTCGTAAAACTGTACTTGTAGTGCGTTAGTTCACGGTGCGCGCAAGCCGCGTGATGTACCTTTTGTAAGGAGAAAAATTACAGCTATTATTACCAGGGCGTATTTTCGCTACACTCGCAGATTTAGATTGATAGTCTAAGGCCCCATTTAGACGGGGCGGGAACTCGTATACGAGTTTGATTACATTGCGGTCTACCTAGGTATGATGAGAACAGTCGATCGATTAATCGCCGCAATGAAATGAAAATCGCATACGAGTTCTTGCCCCATCTAAATGGGGCCTAAGGCATAAATATTCGACCCACGAATATTTATGCATTAGATCGAATTATTTACTTTATATGTAAAATAAACCAAAAATACGAAACAAATTGAAGCGCATTTCTAACAATGAGCACATTTCCTCTCCCAATAACATTTTACAACTTTATATTATGTCCTATCTAAGAAATGTAATATTACACCCATAAATACCTTGGATCATAGCTGAGAATTCACTCGACAAATCATCTCCGAGCAAAGCTATTTTCCTCATCCATTTAATATTTTTCTCCATACTTTAATATCGAAGTAAACATACAATCGCAAATACCATTAGCGACCTTTTACACGGGAAATTTATGGGGACGTCTACACCATAGCACGTACGAATTTTTACTTATAGTCACAGTGTACCTATGTTATGAAGTAAGTCAAACTTATTTTGAAGATTTAAATAACAAAATATGCAATGGTAGCCGAGTGTGACGTGGGCCTTACAAGCAGAGGTCGGTTTTTCTCATCCTGGCTCGTACCAATGAGTTTTTCGGAACTTGTCGGTGATGGAAAAACATCGTAAGGAAATCGGCATACACCCGCGAAGAAATTCAAAGGTGTATGTGATTACTGATTGTGAAGTGTCGCAGTGAAACGTGAAATTTCAAAGCACTGTATTGTTGTCATTTTTTGTTTGTCAAGCAAATGAAAAATACGTATACAATAGTTTTGAATAAATATTTTATTAGAAGAGAAAATTTGAAAATTTTGTTAATTAGTTTTCAATAATGTAACTCACGAACCAAACAGATTTTTTAAGGCATCATGCCTAATTTATTATAATCAGTAGTATGCACAGTCAAGTCACACAGATTACTAGTGTGTCCCAGAAAGCAAATCTCCATACAAACTTTGAAGCCAAGTCGGTACCTACGCGTTCCCATAATCACAAAGAGCTGAAATTTTATATAACAGTATATTTCAGTAGTTAAAAATATTTGAGGGGTATGCATTACCAAAATAATTAAAAAAATATATTTGTTGTATGGGCAAGATTTTTTTTTTGTAATGCATATCCCAAAAATGTTGAAACTACTAAAAGAATTATGCTATATAAAATTTCAGCTCCCTGTGATGATGGGAACCCGTGCCGACTTGGCTTCAAAGACTGTATGGAGATTTGCTTTCTGGGACACCCTAACAGATACTCTCCAGGAACGCCTCACAAAGTTCCGGAAAATAGACTGTGCCATCTAAATATTACCTCCGTCCTTGTCTCGGTCGTAAATAATATTCTTTTCAGCGAGCTTATTGCGGGCTTCCGTACATTCGGGGAAGAAACAAATAGGATGTATGTAAGAAAGCGCGGCAATAAAGAACTAGAATTTGTCGTTTGCGCATTGTCCGGTATTGTTGGTGAAATTAGTCTCGAGTCCGAGATGCATTTTGTTTGTTAAGAATAAATTCTTGAATGTTTTATACAACTCTGAAAACTACAATTTGTCAAGTTTGAAGACATTCGTCTTCAAACTGCTCTCGTTACTGCAGTGTGTAAATAAAAAATGGCAAAGGGTGAGTCGGATTTGTGTTTTTGAGGCAACGTTTGTCATACATAATAAGTGATAATTTGATCGATGAAAAAGTGCCAAATATCTTGTATACGCAAAACTTATGAGACGTAGCAATTGTAATAAATATACATATATAAGGTATATGTATACATATATAAGGTGCTAACAAATTAGCTAACGATATTTTAAGAGAAGATATGTACTTTAACATGAACTAGAAATAAAGAAAACTTTTCATATAATTTATTGATTTTCATTTACCGAACAACATAAATGAATTAAAATTCTACCCAAACTTAATCATACTATTAATTTAACTGACAGGAACATTTTCTGTCAAGTAGACGTCGTCTTCTGTTAAGTGGCCAGTTCATTCATATTGAAAAATTAGTAACCATAAGATAATCAAAGAGATCTTAATCACTGACTATTGCTTACCACATTTACAGGGTAACATACATAATTTGTTTATTGTTTTATACATTAATAAACTCAGAAAGCTTAGTACTATCAGCCCTAAAAATATCGGTGGCTAATTTGCTAGCACCTTACTTACAGGGTGAATTTTAAATCGTGAATCGTTATAATTTTTTTGTAGTCTATACATAGTTAACAATAATTTACAATGCTTTTAAACCTAATTTAAGTACGTTTTTATTTTGTCCACTTTTAATTTGATTTATCCTAATTTTTAAAATCTCATGGTCATCCTACATTCATGTTTCGTATTTTTCATGAAAATTTCAACATTAGATATCCAACCTCCTAATATTGAAGTTGGCGGATAGAATTTTGGCACGTATTGTCAATAATGTCAACATCATCGACATTGTCAACATAAGCACCTATTTAAATCGTATTTACTCATAAAATAATTCAGTTTTATTACGATTAATGGTATAAGCGCCTCCACCGTTTTGTTTATAATTAAATAAGCGGGTCTTTAATTTTAATTAACACTAGTGCTCTGTATTAGTTTTAAGTAGCTTTACCGGTAAACGTGGTTACGATTCACGATTTAAAATTCACCCTGTATATGTTTTATATAGCTTGCAAGGTTAGAAATTCTAGTTTCTTTTTTAGCGATAGCACCCTGAAAAACTAGTTGAAATTTGGTCTCGTGGTAATGATATATATCTCATTCAAGTTTTATTGCAATTTTAAGTTTATTACAATAGAATGTTTCAAACTAACCCTTGAACTCAACATTACTTTCTGTAACAAGTAATATCATATTTTTACAAACCTAAGACATTTTATAACAAAAAGCCTTGCCATTACAGCGTTTCAAGTCTCATCATTAAAACTTTCATACGTTACGACCATGAGAATCTTATTAACAAAACTTCATCAAACTCTGATCTTATCACCAACTTAATGATGCGTAAATAAATTATCGTCCGTCACACAATCCACTATTGTCATTAAAAGGACCAGTGCTTTGTCTATTTTTTACCGAATTAAAATGAAGTGTGTAAAGAGATCATCTTGATCTGAATGTCATTGTTTAACCCCTGCCCGATAAAAAGGTACCACACACAATGCATATTTTGAATATATTAAAAAAAATGTGGCGTTTGCTCTGCTTTAGTCCTTTTGTCATGTTTAAATCACGACGTGCTCCTATTTGAAAGGTCGTGAACCTTTGAGATCGGATGCGTAAGGATTAAGATGAATTGTAAGGTGAGTCATGTCGGGGAATGTAAAATGCTAGGCAAATGATTGCTAGGAATGAATAAATTGCCCTGTACGAGTTAGTTCTTCGACGAAAAAGGCTTTTTCTCAAACATGGCATAAAATGTTTTTTAATTTCCATTCCACATTTATTTGGGCCACAGCATCACGGCATTCAGCCATTCAAAAAACAAAAACGATGTTTGCTATATTTTGCAGTTTTATTTATTTAAAATTGACATGAACATAACAAATAACACATTATCAACAATTTTAAATTGTAATTCTAACTATACGAATACACATTTAAAATATTTCATCTAAATATTCGCGGTAAAAATGTGAACTGAAACAGCTTTTGCTATGGTTTCCGAACGTGACATGACATTTGCATTGTCTATGGATATAATATGTCACTTTCTGACAGAAAGTTTCTGTTTTGTAAAATATTATTTAGGTTATCAGTAAGTTTATTTATCTCATTGCATATTTGAGAAAAGCACTATACATACCTCGGCGGGAAATGGGGTTGCCGCCTCGTAACTATCTATATGTACTCGGCCGGCAATTCCTTACTTCCCGGCCTCTGCAGTAATGTACTATGACTGCTTGTAACCACATGATACCATGTTGGCCTATATTGCACACCAAAAGATAAATTACAATGTAAACTTCAAGTACTTTTCTATTGAGTAAGTAAAAACTTTCTGGCTTATTCTAATGTTTAAAAAAAACACATTATTATCAGCTTAACGACTATATTTTATGTGTAAATAAAAAAAACAAATATTGGGGGACAATCTTACACAAATCGACCTAGTGTCAAACTAAGCAATGTACTATAGGTACTAGGATGTCGATGTACCTATACATACTTATATAGATAAATAAATACTTACATATATTAAAAACACCCATGACCAGGATTGGAATCCGGGACCTCTAGCTTCGTAGGTGCTGTCATTCCCACTAAGCTAAACGTAAACGTGTACACTTTAACATACAAAGGTAATCTTTAAATCCTTTAGCTACGCTTTTTTAATGTAGTCTAATCAAAGCACCTTCAGATATTCATTTAACAGCACATTTCTCTGTAATATTTTATTTAAAATTTCCGTGACAGCATAGCAATGTTCATCATTAATCCCATTCAATGCTTCTTCCTAACAAAAGGTTCAATCACACACTTCACAACAGTATCTGTCTCACACATCAAAGGCATGCTTTGTGTCAATTTTGTCACATACAATTAATACTGGCCCAAAAACGTCTCCTTGCGCGACCCCTGATCTTTTGTTATGATTTAACCCTCATAGACTTCCTTATCTCATTGTATTATTTATTCATGGTCATTATTTGACCATTTTAGAACTAATGATGTGCCATCATTGTTCTTCTGTGTTAATGTGCGATCGTTAAATGTTTGGAGAGGTGTGAAATAGGATATCAAATGATGTAACGGATGCCCATTGTGAAAATGACCTTAATAGTCCTAGACTATTAAGGTATTCAACGAAAAAATATGGAATGGATATCTTTCGTTAAGAAAGTTCCTTACTTTATAATAACGCATTGTCATAATATAAAAAAAATTGTAATGCAATTTTACATTTATTGTTTTGATTGAATGGAGTTGTGATATTTTGATTTGGGAGTTGTTTCACAAATCTCATAGTTTTTTTTATTAATTTAACACTGTTTCATAAAAAAACCTGTTAGATGCTTGTTTGTACATAATAGCGATACATGAGAAAATGGACTCTTGCCGTTATTTCTTGTAATAAAAACATATCTTGTTCTTTAATTTGTATGGGCTGAAATTTCTCATAGTCATAAAACTATAACTTGTCTAACTTTCTTTTACAATCCGTTCCAAACAGAAATTGGCGCAAATTAATGACTTACGTTCACATCGAAGCTGAAATATTAAAAATATTCTTTTATAGACCATTAAAAATGTGTGCAACTTTTAAAACTATTATTGGGACAAGGGTATTAAAATGTACTTCTGGTTGTCTACATTGTTAGTTTAAATTTTTTTGCGCAATTGTCACTTGTTTCTGAAGGGCTTCTGACCCTTCGTTATAGTTTAATCGTTTTGGGAACTGGTTTTGTCATAATCAACAATGTTGCAATGTTTATTAAACAAGGTAATAACCGTGTTCAATAGAGGTTTGGTCTTTGCTAAACCAGTTGGAGATTTCTTCAATGCTCCTGATTTTTATCTACCTATTCAGTTGGAACGGTCATTAAATTTGATCGTTGTTCGTAGTGAACTAAAAAGAACTCCATTAAAAAGGAAGTGAAATTGAAGCTATCGTCTTGATAAATCACACTGATTCAAATTGCACTGTCCACAGATCCTCATGAAGTGGTTTCGCAATTTGCTTTTTTAACGTAAAGTCTAACTCTGTCGTGGTATATTTCTAAAGAACATTTGTCTCCTTTATATCTTTGATTATCATGTCTTTTTCAACCCCAAGTGTTTGGATCTCCGACAATTACAAAAGGTACAATGGCGTCCCTACCTCTAGTCACCCCTTTTACTCCTTTCACACAGTAATTCTTAGTTGACCCATAAACAAATACGCCAAGAATAGCCAGTAATGAGCTGAAAGCATTAATTCTAGATCATAAAGTAGCGAATTTATGGCTAGAGGTAGACCTATAAAATGCGACATGGTTTCTTTCAGACACGTCGTGTGTCACTTTTGACATTGTTGTTGAGTTACGAGGACAAATTTTGTTCGTTTTTAAAATGGATGGAGCTGAACCGTATTTTACTTTTATGTGTGGTACTATTCGAGTACCGTATATAAAATTAATTTAATTAATACGTACTACTTAAGACTAATTGTTTGATGTGTGTCCAACGAGTTAAGTTGCATATTTGTTTCCTCTTTGTCAGTAGTTTATGTCATATTCGTAAAAGTAATGAAAGAATTAGAAATTTAAGTATGTATACTGAAATGAGGATACATTATCGTCGCTTTTAAATTATATATAATGTCCACGTACATACATAATATTTAATAATAAGCATGTTAAAAAAGACAAAAAATTATGTACCACTGAGCAATGTCGAGTCCATGGCGTTAAAAATATATTCCCAAGACAAGACAACTAAATCCAGTTACATCAGTAAATAACAGAAACAGCACTAATAACCATCCATAATTTTATTCACAAAGTCCGTTAGCAGGACATAATTGACCATAAATAAAGAATACACATGTTTATAAGACCCCCTTTTTTGTTTGTAACCCCTTTACTAGATGAAAGGATCTATCTCTATTCTTCCAATTTGTTATCGTAGAATGGACAATATTTAAAGGTGAACAATGTCCAGTAAATAATTTTGCATTGTTGTCTTTATCTTGTTAATTATAACATTATTGCTATGTTTCGTATTACTTCCTAGCTGTGTTTTTATATTTAAGATGTCATTAAGAATGCACATTTGCCTTTTTTACATATAATACTTTTATTAGTTTTTTAGTTAGTTTATTCGGATGAATAGTTCGATATCAGTTGACAGGGAATATTTGTATGAAACGCATTAATTTCTGAAACATTGCTTTAAGTATTTTAAGCGGTTTAATTTAGCTTGACCTCGTATATTTGTCCGTTTATTTAGTTTCGATCTTGCGACAGCTTTTTCAACTAAGAACATGTATTAAGCTAATTTTTCTAAAACGAAACAGTAAATTAAGCTCCAATAATAATTTATAACATTATAATAATTTATTTATTTATTCACACTTTATTGTACAATACAAACAAAATAGTACAAGCGGCGAACTTAATGCTATAACTGCTATAAGGCAGCAGTGGGCACCCTGCGGCCCGCGAACCGCTCACTTCTTGCGGCCCGCGAGCCTGCCTGGCTATTTTGTATATAAAGGTCGTTATATTCAGAATCGTATAAAGTCACAAATTATTAACAATGTGCGGCCCGCGTCAACTACTTTAGCTACTATGTGGCCCTTGGCTGCTAAAAGGTTGCCGACCGCTGCCATAAGGCATTCTCTACCAGTTAACCGCGGATTATTTCAATTTTGTCATGATTCAAAAGGCAACCATTGGAACAGCTGATTGATGACTTTAAATAAAAACGATAATTTAAAAAGTGATTTAAGTTATTTGATCGTTTTTCTTCCTATAAAATAACATTGGAATCATCACATCATTGTTGTGACATTCTTTAGGTTTCGTTTCAAATGTTTCAATAGACTTCTAATTAGTTAATATCTGGATATCTCGCACCTTCTAGATCTCCACTCCCTCTGTTTCCCTATCGGTTGATCTGTGATGTAACAATTCTGTCACAATTTCGTTTATTTAGTTATACTAGACTATCCTATGATTTGGCGCGTTGATTTTTTCATGCAAATCTTCATCCCGCCTTTCAGCACTTTGTAGATTCGATTTTGAAAAACCATCTGTTAGTACATATCTACGTTCCCAGGAGTTTCAACTTTCATCCCGTTATCTGCAGTGTTTTAGGTTGTCGCTTGTCAGTACAGTACCTTTTTTACCGTACAGTTACAGATACAATACAATACAATACAATCATACTTTATTGCACACCAAAAGATAAATTACAATGCAAACTTATACAAAAACATTGGTAAACAATAGGCGGTCTTATCGCTAAAGAGCGATCTCTTCCAGACAACCTTTGGGTAGCGGAGTTGATATAAAATTAACAAAACTAAATGAGTAGGTGGTGAGGAATAAACGATGCAAAAGACGAAGAATGCACACAAATAACTAAATACAAGGGAAGCAATACACATACGTATATAAATTAATACATAAACCTACATATACAATACATAGAATACATTATATATATAAACGAAACATATATATATATTTACAACAAAGCCTGCAATAAAATAGAAGCAAATAGTGACTATTGAAGTGATAAATAATGTTTTTTTAGCATGTTTTTAAATATGGGGAGAGATTGAGCACGTCTTACATTAAGAGGCAGAGAGTTCCACAACCGTACGGCCTGGAATGTAAATGAATTATTATAAAATTTGGAGCTAGAGAAGGGGACATTCAGAAGTAAATTTTGGGCACATCTTACAGACGATAAATGACTAAAACGCTCTTTAAGATAGCGGGGGGTTGCAGGAAAGAAGAGTATACCATACAGAAAAGAAAGGATATGAGAGTTACGTCGAAGTCGGATAGGAAGCCACTTGAGTTGACAGCGAAAACTAGAAACATGGTCATACTTGCGTAACCCAAATATGAACCGAATACAAATATTTTGAATACGCTCAAGTTTGTTTAGTTGCTCCTCAGTAAGATCAAGATAGGAGATGTCAGCGTAATCTAAAATAGGGAGCAATAAGGATTGAGCAAGCGCAATTTTAGTGGCGATGGGAAGAAAGTTACGAAGTCTTCTTAGTGAAGCTACAGCTGCAAATATCTTCCTGCTGACCTCGTTTAACTGAGGCACCCAAGATAGAGTGTTGTCCATGATAACACCCAGGTTTTTAACCTGAGACGAGTAGGGAATCAAAACGCCATCGAAGTTTATAGATGGTAGGTTATCAAAGTCGACTCTAGAAATCATCCTAAAACTACCAATGATGATGACTTGGGTCTTTGCCGGATTGACTTTCAGACCGTAGCTATTGCTCCAGTCAGAAATAAGCCTCAAGTCATTATTTATCAACGATATGACCGATGGGAGATCGTCAAGAACACCTTGAGAATAGATTTGGAGATCGTCGGCATAAAGGTGATAAGAAGAAGATAAGTTAAGCGTAATCGAGTTGATGAAGATAGAAAATAAAAGAGGAGACAGGACACCGCTCTGTGGAACACCAGCTAGACAGATCAGATCTGTTTTACCTATAGGTAAAAAACTTAAGTAATACACTTCTTGTATGTGGTAGTAACCTGTTTGTATAGACAGTTTGACGATCCATTTTAGAAAAAGAATATAAGTTCCATATAATTCCGTACACTACAACAAGGGCTTTAGTTAAGTTTTATACCTAAATACTAATATTACTTATTATAATTACTTCAGTTATAAAAGAACTCAATAGTTTCTAACTTCCTGCATTTAATTAACATTGAACTTGTAATCCTCTACAAAAAACAAATAAAGTGCATCAAAGCGTACCATTAAAATGAACAATACTTTTAAATTAGCGGTTTAAACAATAGTTAGGAATTGCGTGTACATCTCCCCTATTCAGTTCCCCACTTTGAACTTTGACATCTTATAATGGAATGGAAATTTCATCCACGTACTAATGAGTATGAATATAGTTTTATCATCATCATATTTTAACCTGGAGATGGGATTTAATAGACAAAAACACTTTAAATTACCTAATAGAAAACAATATAGTTTAACTCATGAAAAATTGCAAGTACCTACAGTCAATCAAGTCAAGATTATCATTACCTATACATACGAGGAGACAACATTTAAACTAATTAAGTGATCCTGTTTCGATATTTATGACTTTGAATGTAGCAATGATGGTATTTTCGAATTGTCTGCTCACTGTTAGTTTACCTGAGACTGCGTGTAATTAAAGATATTTACATGCCTACATTGCCAAATAGTGGCAATGACATGGCAGTTTTGGTTGTTTAAGCATGGCTTTAGTATCAATAAGCACACATAATATCGAAAATATATCGTATTTGTGCCGACTATTGCACAATTAACGCTTTTGATATCGGGATTGCTACGAAATTTGCCAGTTAACCATACGTACACAGCCATCCAAGCCAATTCTGATCGCGAGTGTAATCCTAAATTAGCATAACCCCTACGGGTTTTCGTATAATTGGCGAAAATATTGGCAACTAAGAGATTGACCTAGAATACACATTATGTCCATATTAAGTACAACACAATACATATATTCTTTATTGCACACCAGACACATAACAAGAGGTATATTACATAATTAAAACAATTTCAAAGGTAGACACCAGGCGGTCTTATCGTTAAAAAGCATTATCTTCCAGACAACCTATTATATTGTTATGTTACCATTGAATTTATATTATACCTATTATATTGAATGTAGGCGAATCCTTTACTGGTAAGCAGTTACCATGTAGCAAATTTGTATTTACCCAAGTTAGAGCAGATTTGATTTATATTTTATCAAGAGTAGTAGAATAAGGAGCAGAAAAGTCTCAAATAATTTTTTGCTTATGCAATGACTAGTATTGCATTTCGGTGGATTTTCGTCCACGACATTTGTATGCCAAACGAAATGTATGGCTACAAATGTCACGGACAAAAATCCACCCATTTTTTGGTCACCTTGATACTTCTGGCAAGTCCGTAACATTGTGTAGTATGGTCAACCAATTACAGAGTTACTACTCTGTAATTGGTTGAACCCTGCAAATTACTAGTTACCTACATAGAGTTTTTTCCCACGTATACTTTTCCGCTTAAGATGCCGTTCCTTCAGAATCACCACAACAGGTTCTACTGTACAAGTCACCTTGACTTAGTAACATAAAGATGAATAAATTGACTTGTCATGACAGGAGTCCACACCACAGTGCAAACAAACACAAATCAAAGTTTACTAACTTGACATAGGGTAAGTGCTCCAGTGAATGAACACTTAAGGAAATTTTCAACTATAAAAAAATATTTTTGGCAGATAGCAATAATTGAATTCAAATATTACTGCTCCTATAGAGTAAACAACTATTCTAGTTTTCTAAAATCAATTTTATTTTGTAGTAGTGCTGCACAGTTTTAAATTATAGCAAGCTATAGGGGATAAAATGGAAAATCACCAGTGAATGAACACACAATTCTAGTAAATGAACAAATGAAACCAATGAATGAACTACCTTAAAAATAATGCTTTACTTTAGTATAAGGGCTTTTAGGGCTTTGTCGAGAGATTCCTGGTCATATTGGAATCTTTTGTATGATTTTTTTAAGTTTCCATGTTCTAAAACAAGAAAAATACATAAATGTTGGAGTTCATTCACTGGTTTTTGAATACTAATTAATGAACTATCTGTTATTGCGGTAGTTCATTCACTGAAAGACTCAGACCAGTGAATAAACTGTTAAAGATAGAATATTTAAAGTTTTGTTCGAACACTGGCCCTTTGTCAGACAGCACATTTCTATCAAAGTCATAGAAAACCAAATCTTATAACTACTACTGAAACGACTGATATTGAACAAACAATAAATCACGCGATTCCAGTGAATGAACCCCCCTGTTCGTTCATTGGATTTAAGCCATTTTGATTTCTAGTTATAGAACACTGGATTAAAAGCCACTATTTGAAAATAAATAACATTAAACTATACATTAATAGCACGAAAATCACCTTACGGCTTTAAAAAAACACGCACTGTACAAGGCAGTCGCACGGGACACACGCAGTAAAACATTAAACACAACGGAGCTTACCTTAACCCTTATTACACCTCCATATAAAAAACGAACGGCAACCGCATGCCCACTTTACATCGCCGCTATTTTGACACTGATGCATAGAAGTTGAAGTAAGTGCTACCAGAACTTGTCAAATAATGTTGCTAACCGAGAAAAAAATATCACGCGTGGTAAAAAGGTACAGAAATCTTATTTTACGACAAAAACATGCATTTTGTTCGTTGACTGGATTTGTTCATTCACTGGAGCACTTACCCTAGTACGTAAGTTGTTTTACCTACCAAAGTATATTGTACAGATAATTATGTCTTTCAAATGATTTTTTCTAGATTTTCATTCAAAATTACATGTCTATAGCTGATCTATATAGGTACTTAATACTTCAGTAAAGTCATGTAAGATTCAGACAAAAATACCACCCTATTCTACAAAAAAACTAGTAAGTTTAAACAAAAGGTGACTTGTGTGCGTGTAAAAACCCCGGTTTACCCTATTTTGAACTTTGACACCTCGCAAAGTAAATTTAATCAAACGGTCAGATTCTTAACTATGTAATTTACGTCAAATTCTTTTGAATTTATTTGAGAATGTCAAACACAGGTGGTAAAATTTTCATGTATAACGTCAGTCTGCTATTATAGTGGTTATTTTTTATTTAACGATTTATTTATTATTTGATATTTAACGGTCAAATATTTCTGTAATAAGAAGTTTCTTTCATGTATTGTAATATTTTTAGAAAAGAAAGATAAAAAATATATCTCGGTAGGGATTTTTTTACAATATTTTTTTGATTAAAGGTAACATACATCAAGATAACACAGAAAGAGGTACTGTCGCTGTTACTCAGTAAACAAATAGGTCGTACTAATATATCAATAAAAACAGGATAATTATACCATTACAGGGAAATCGCAGGACCTAGGAAACCTTAATTAACGTTCATCGTTCTAAACATACGTATGTGGTGAGCAATAATGACTAAGTGCCAGACCGTATTAACCAGAATGCTACACATAGTGACGTGCCACGGTATCGACATGAGGCGACAATAAAGGGTGACCGCCAACGTGTCGTCGCGAGTAGGGGCGATGTTAGGGTTGCCACCAACAAATGTTTGTAGTTTATAATGAATGAATAAGACAAACGAAAAAACAAGAAATGAAGAGTGAATGCACTTTTAAGGAATCAACATATTTACTGGAAATATTTTGAATCCTCATAGCTTAATGTGGAAACACTACAATTTACACACACACTGCGTTCGCGCATGTCTTAGAATGGTGCTAAGGCGCTAAGCCTTTCAAACAAAAATGGTACAGAGGGCGCTAGTATCTCGATACGAATGCATTCAAAAGTTACGTGCGGTGCTGACAGAGGTTATTTGGAGAAATTGGATAACTCGCTGTCCCGGAATGACAGAGATGCGGGTTCAAATCCGGCATTAGCTGTAGTCGATCGTATTTGATTTTTCAATGTATTTGCTCAATGTATCTATAATTATAAGAAATAAAGAGGTTCTGCATTTGTTGAATGAAAGAAGTTTGGCTCAAAACAATTCAGTGCCGGAGAGGAAAGATCATTGGACATCTGCTATGACACGACGCTTTCTTTGTGAACATTCTGGAGGAGAAAATTAAGCGCAGGACAGGTAAAAGTAAGCAAAGATTGATCTATTTCAATTAAGTGAAGAATAAAGTTAGCGCCCTGTCGCATTAAGAGCCAAAAAGATTGGCAGAGAATAGACAAGAGTGGCGATTACGTATTCGTGAAACGGTTTTTTTTAATGATTGGATACCAATTTCCAAACACAAAAATTCTATGATAGCAGAGACTGACTGACATCCCTGACCTGCGTTACGTAGAAATATTTCGCCTCGACCCTATTGTCCGATACCCCATATATCACCGTCGCATTGTACGTCTATCTAAAGGTTCTCTTATTAGACAACATTTACCTTCTGTATAGTACTGTGATATGAATAGATATAGCGAACGACACTTACATAAATTTATGGATACGTAGACATATAATGGATTTTCAATTCCATTAATTTTCTTTTAATGAATATATATACATTTGAATGTAAAATGTTCCGAAGAAAAACTGTCCAATGAATTTCATTATGTCGAAAAATTGTTTAAAAGACATATCAACTAATAGAATTATTATTTACTGAAAGTTGTTTGTTCGATGTATCATTATGCATATATAGATGTTTTGCAAGTGTGTTTGCTTGAAAACTTTTTTGATAACTTGAAAATTGTTGGTATAAGGTAACATTTGTTTTCTGACTTTTCAATAAATATGGTATCATTATGAGAATAACGAATAAACTAGGCGAAACTGGAAGGGGAGACGGGGGACGAAGCCCAACTGTAGGGGGGCTCGGGGGGCGAAGCCACCCGCAATAAAAATATCCCAAAATTAGGACTAGTTTATCTCAGGCAGGTTCGTTAGTCACCTTGCGTTCTTCAGAGCGCTCAGAGCGCTGCGCGGGGCTTCGTGGACTTGCCCTCAGGTCGTTATGTCCACAAAGTCGAGTTAGATTAGGTTAGGTTATCATTATCATCATCATCACTACAGTCATCAGCAGTATTATCACCACCATTATGATCATCACCATCATCATCATTACCATCACCATCCTCACCTCATCATCATCATTCCAATAAAAACATCCCAAAACCAAGACTTCTTTAACCTCAGGTAGGTTCGTTAGTCACATTGCATCCCTCAGAGCGGAAATAGAAGCCCCGCTGCGGGCTTCGCCGACTTGCTCACTGGTCTTTGCGTCCACAAACAAGGTTACGTTAAGTTTTCGTCATCATCATCACCATCACCGTCATCACCATCACGATCCTCACCCACCACTATCGTTAATACCCATTATGATCATGATTGGTTTGATTTTCCTTTATTTTGAAAAAAATCGATAGTTACATTTACAAGCTCCCCGATGCAATGATGATTTCTTTGTGATGTATATTGTGTGAATCAAATAAAATAAGAATAAAAAATATTTCAATTGTTATTCTACGATATGAACATTAGTTTAATTGAAATTTCTTGAAATAGTAATCGACTTACTCAGTTTATATGAAATAAATGGCCTTTAAATTGATTATTCTGCGAAACGAAATTATGAGAAACATTTTCTGGGAAACAAAATTCTTCGAAAATATTGTCGATAAAAGAAAGCACAACACAACCATATTTTCCATATGTGCATATTTAAAGCGACACAACATCGTTTATTCGTTTTTTCTAAGAATGTAAAAACCTGTCCTTATACAACCCGTAATTTTCACACCTATGTCCTCCGTAATGACACACAACAGAAGTTACTCATGCAACACTTAGTTAGCACGTAATTGTTGGTTTGGCGTATCAAAAAATATGCACCACTTTTTAAGTCAAAGAAATAGTTGCAATTCACTAAATGTATTTGTATGTAATAAAAACTGACAGCAAATCGTAATGCTATCAGTTCTTATTCTGTATGAGGTAACTAGGTGCACAGCTCTGACAATAAGCGCTTATCTTATCTTAGAAATCCGACTCTGTCCGCGTGAATTTCCGAAATTTTCATACAGACTTTCAGCCCCAGTTTAAGGTAGATTCTTTAGGGGTAAAATTTTGGAAAAATCCTTTCTTAAGAGCACTTATATATTATCACGGAGCAACCGCCTCTGTGTGCCTTGTGATAGAAAAACCAAAACAACGGGCAGACAGGCGTATCATAAAGTAATCCACCTTGATCTCATTTTTCCAGATTGAAATAATAAATTTTAAAATAGTAGCTACGAATTGAATATCAGTATAGCGTGTAGGACTTAAAAATTATAAAATCAGGTATCATTTTTATGAGTCATTAAATTAATGCGATTTCTAAATGTGAATGAGTTTTGAATGTAATATTATACCGGTAAGGTGCTTGCTGATTCTTTGTTTAATTAATGACGTGTGTAAGACAAAGCCAAATTAATTCGGAAGCTGATTTATGTGGAAACAGATGCAATCTGGTTTCCACTTACTGATTATTGAGCGCATGTTAGGAGTCTTTAACCTTTTTCCTCAAGTTTAACAACCATTCAGTTACTTAATTCGAAACTTAATGATCATTATTATCATCATCATTTCCTGGTGCTTTTTTCCGTTTCTTACAGGGTAATTTTAGATTTGCCTTCTGAACTAGGTGCATAACCTCTTAGATTAGACTAGAACGACAGAACCATTACACACAATACAGTTACACAATAATAAGTTTGGTACTTCAATATGCAGATTAAATACCTAACGATGTATTCCGCGTGTTTTCCACCCGTGCAAGTAAACATCTTTTTTTTTTCAATATATATACATATATGTAAAGTCAAGTGTAAAGAGTACTGATGTTTCTGATACTTGACTGTTATTTATATAAAACAACGTTGAGAATTGAATGCTAAATTAAATTAATAATAGATTTTAATTTCAAGTCCCAAAAACTTATAAAGTACCTAATATTAAACTAACAATTAAAATTAAATCGAATCAAATAATTATTTATCGATTGTAAATTATTCGCTCTATCAGACCGCTATTTGTTAGTTATTTGGCTGTTACTATGGCCATATAAAGTGGAGCACAATAAAGGAGTAATAAGAACTTAGGTCTGAATAATGCATTCCAACACTAGCGGTGAGTCACATTGGCGAAGGCGGTAGCGAGGTGGTTAAATAATGACGCAATTCTGTAGGTCTAGTGAAAAGGGGTACAAGTCACATATAAACTAGGTACAAAAGGTCACAGCTCTATTGTAAAACTTGACTTCCTTTGCACTTAGGTTATAAGTGACTTGTGCCCTTTTTACTAGACCCACGGAATTATATGTGGCTGTAAAATTCTAATCCTTGCCTTACTTGTTTTATAGTTAGATTTTTTCTTTAGTTAGAAACGGAGCAAACTAGCTTTATAATATAAATAACATTATTTTAATGCTTTGTCTGCAGACTCTGCGGATTGTCCGAGGGATGGCGTTGTTCACTGTATATCATATCGTATCATTTATGGGCATAAAGGAGCGTCCCCACACGAGCATTTGTAAACAAGCCATCGAACCAACCAACCAACGCTCGGCTCAACGTCCACACCACTTTAGGTAATCGTACATTGACAACTATAATAACTTATTTTCCACTTATTCCCACACGAATCATTATTTGTTGTGGGTCATTCTTATTTATTAATTATAGTTCAAAACAGACAGAGAAAGCGGAATATTAGTACCTAACAGGGGCCCTGTTGCAATTATTTCGGTACGGAATCCCTTAAAAAGGATCTATTGTTCCCAAATGCAAATCGCAATGTCTTAAACTTTAATTTTACCTTTTAGCAGTAAGGTTTCATAACCAAAATATTTGCGAGAAATTCAATAGGCCACGTATGTACATATTAGACTCCTTTTATTTCCTAGAACAAAAGTCTGCCACAAAAAGCATCCGAAGTTGTCCGCACGCAATATTTACGATTTCAATTAAAGGCCACCGTCCACTTGTCTAATTGAAATACCGATGTCGCCTGGGACGTGTGGCATTCTTACGATCGGCGATGTTTGTGGCCCGTTTCTTTGCCAAAAGATATATCTACTTAATCCTAATAGAATAAAGAAATAACTGGCCAAGAGCATGTCGGACCATGCTCAGTGTAGGGTTCCATAGCCGTAACTATAAGGTAAAAACTACGATGTAAAAAAAGTACAACAACAAAAGAGCGTATCTTCATAGCAATTACGTCTTTTTGTTGAGAAGCGCAGTTTATCGGCAATAACTCAAAAACGGTAGATTCGATCTTGTTGAAAATAATTTTCGTTGAAAGTATTAAGTGTTACCTTCGTGATTTTTTTCATATTTTTCGGACGCACGGTTTAGAAAATAGAGGGGGGGGGACACAATTTACACAACTTTCGGAGCGTTTATTTCCAAATACATTCACTTAATCAAAAACATTACTTAGGAACCTTATAGTGTTTTTTAAAGAGCTGTCGAACTATGTACCACACGTTGATATTTGCTGAAAAAATTTTTTTTTACTGTCTTTAACATGTATGAAGTGCCCCCCCTAAAATATTTATTTTAATTATTTATATACCAAACTAAGTAGCGGCTTATAAAAGACACCTATATTCCAAATTTCATCAATATCCATCATGTAGTTTTTGAGTAAAATACCTGTGACATACGGACAGACAGACGGACGGACATGACGAAACTATAAGGGTTCCGTTTTTGCCATTTTGGCTACGGAACCCTAAAAAAACGGGAGTGAAATCATTTAAAATGCTAGTTTACTTCTTTTCTGAATCTGGAATATGTAGTTGCATAAGGTGTATGTTAGACAAACAGACATACATAAATACATATATACCTACCTATCAATACTTTTTCAAATTGAAATACATTTTTCTCTGTTGGTTTTCCGTTTCTGCGTGGCGATAGATCAATAGATCAACGTGATTTTATAGTCACGAAATATACACAGCAGAATTTTTTAACCTTCTATGGTACCACAAAAATGCAAAGTTCCTATAAAATACACTAAACACTTGTGCAAAGCCGCGGGTAAAAAATAACAGTAGGTATCCAATAATTCTAATGGTCAATTTCACTGAAACGTTTTTTCACCAAACGCACGGAAAATACAAAAAACTGAAACCAAAGAGATAAGGGATATTTATTTACTTCTTATTCGTAAGAGGTTAGTGCGTTATTTTTATTGAGATAATCCCGTTGATTTATTGCGCAAACGTTTGTGATTTATTTGCAAAGTTTGTGATTAGAATGCGGTTCTATCGGTTTAGAGTAACAGTGGTCTGTGTGGCAGGAGGTATCTAACAATAAATTGTCGAAATATAATACATGGTTATCAATATGTTACGTTATGGAGTAGCCGGAAACTGGTTGAAGGCGCCATCTACCGATGCCACGTGCAACTTATTGGAATATTAGATTGGTTATAAATGTGTTTTAATACTTATTTTGCTTGAGAATGGACAAAAAACTTTCTTTATTTTAAATACTATGGATAATATAAATTTATGCCATACCTCCCAGCCAGCACAAACCTTCTGAGTAAGTTTTCTTTAACAGCAGTCATAGAAACTAATTGCTGAATAAGACTACCGTAATTAGCTGGTTAAGCGCTTACCCAGATGTTATTCAAGCAGTTTGGGCACAAAATCATAGAGCTAATAGCTGTGTAATAGCAATGTACTAGTTGAATAAGTTTTGAATAATTGTACGACAAGCTGAGTATCTTCTGCATAAAAGCATTTTTTTCTTTTATGCAAGTATTACAGCTCCGTTATCCAGACGATGAATGAATGATGAATGAACTGTATGCTTATGTCCTTCAAAGCTCAGATATTCAGATGATACACAGCGTTTTTATCAAGAAATGTCAAATTAAGTTGAAGTTGACAGATTCGAATACAAAATTGCACGCATTTTTTTGGTGAGTGAATTAAATGGCGGAGTTATTAATGTCCCGGTAAGTAAATATTTTACCCTTATTGAATGCTTAAAGTGATAAATTGTAGGTGCGCATGCAACTTTACCGTGTATTTATATATACATTTCGTGTAAAATTATCACGCGCCGACCTGATAAGCCGGGTTTTTAAGAAATAAACAACATTTCGTCTATTGGTTAGTTTTTACAAGTGAAATATTTTTATGTTGTATGCAATTTAAGGGTTCCAAAATAAACTTGGTATACTTTTTACAAGAATATTATACCGATTTCATTATTATACATGAGTATTCGAGTATAAAATTTCACATCAATTAATAGGTTATGTTATTCATTATGGCGATAATCATTATGAATAAAATCTGCTGGCACAGCGGCTATTCGTCTAATGTCTACATAACAGGCCTTATGTGTCCACTTATTCAATTGTTCTCTGGTTGAAAGTGGTCTGCACACAACATATTTTCGATAACTGTTCTATAATCATACATACTCGTACTATAAAACAAGCAAAGCCGCATAAACGCTGACAAATGTTCCAGAATAGTTCTTCTAGCTTAAAAAATGTCTACTTTTCTTAAATACCCAGCAAACTTCTGCATAAGAATCTGTTACTTTTGCTTTTACCACAGTTAGCTGCATATGACAGTAATTTCGTAGTTAAAGCGGCATAAAGAAGTTATAACAGCTACCTTATTTCTGTTAAGTCACTATATGCTTCATAACAGAAACAAAGCCTACTTTATACAGCAGCTGTGTAATTGTCTAGATGTAGTGTGTAATACAGCTAAAAGAGAACAGCACCTCAATTATTCAGCACTATGCTTGATAATGACATCTTATACCAGTGTTATACAAAAGGCTACACAAACTCTTGAGTAACAGGTCTTTTTTTGCTGACTATTCAGCTTTAAGAAATAAAATCGGCAAATTACAGAACTAACTCAGCTAATAGTGTTATTATAGCAAAAAAAAAACTTTAATACAGAACTTGGCAATACAAACAGCTTCTATACATATATAATAAAGCTTAACCCTGCATAAGGTGAAATTATTGGCCAGTTATCCGGCTTGTGTGCTGCCTGGGCTGGTCATAAAGTGGCTATTACCGCACGCTACGTGCACAAAAAAGCCGCTTTCTGGCCAAGTGTAGACATATGATGAAATGATGTACACAACACGGGAGGAAATAAAGAAAGCCCTCGCTGGAATATTTACGTCCCTCGCTTGCAGCTCAGGCCGCAAACATCTGCTATCTCGGACTTTCTTTATTTTACCACCCTAGTTGTGTAATGTACTATGTATCTTCTCTATGACATCTATCTTTTGATGAATAAGCAACTGCTATAGTTTGCACGGTGCTAGGTGTTCCAGAAATTATATAGTACGCTGTTCATATTATGAGAGATAAGTAACTCTTCGAGATGCGACAAACATTACCCATCCCTTTCCATTCAGTACACTGCGAGAGAGACGGATCATCATGTGTCGCACGGCAAGGGAAATTGCGGCAACTAGTGCTAACTCAGAAGGTTTTTTTTTAGCCTATCTAGATGTCCCACTGCTGGGCAAAAGCCTCCCCTTTTGTCCGCCATTCGTCCCTATTCAGTGCATCCTCGCACTCCTTGCGAAATGTGTCCAGGTTGTCCCGCCATCTCCTTTTCGGTCTGCCTCGGCAGGTATGAATCATTACAAATATCGTCCGAGCCGAAATCTCAAAGCTACGATGCAGATTAAAGCGAAGGCCCAAGTCTGGATGATTAATGCCCGCGTGGCCGCCGCGATAGCGTAAGACCTGTTATTGATGTGCTTCGGACTTAGGTTTCAGATTAGTAGCTACCTATGTGTTGAAGGCAAATACCACTTATGACTCTTAGATAGAATAAAGATAAGCTACTCGTACATCGTCGCTAACCATCTAGCTCTACTGAGAGGTCAGTTAACACAAAAAATCGGAAAAGACTTTTCTTTACTCTGAATTCTAGAACGTTATGTTATATGATACCAAGCGTGTAATTTTCTACGCGCCTTATATGGTTTTTGTCAAAATAATCCTTATAAAAAGTTTCCACGCAAAACATTGCGCTAAGGGATATTAGTTATAAGCAAGAAATGGGAAAGAAGGGAAGAATTTTAAACTTCAGGAGTTAAATTGTCCTCATAACCTCGCGGGATATTTTTATGTGAAAACAGATTTGGTGCGTATTTTAATGTATAAAATAATGCCATTAATAACGCTATTACGTTATTTGTATCAATTCCATTACCTTATAAAATGAAATCATTCATTAAATTAGCGGTAAGTATCGTAATGCAAACATCGATTGAATTATAACTACATATTTTTAAGGACAATATTTATTTTTCTATTTGATAATAAGTTTAACTTTAATTAGGTATTAGAATAATATCTTATACCTAATTAAAGTTAAACTTATTTAATTTACGTACATAAACACATAATATTACGTCCTTAAGTTTAAGTTTTCTCCATACTATCAAAGGTAGTTAAAAGGAATGTAATGATTATGTCCTCTATAACTCTGATCATATGCCAGTCGTACTGCAATACGCAGTGGGTTGCATCAAGCCGTAACTGCATACATTGTCCGACAAAGCAAGTTACGGCCAAGTTAACCGGCGGGAGCTGTTAACAGAAATTCAATTATAACTTTATTCCTTATAAGACAAAGAGTACGAGTAGAACGGATGCGTCTTAGTCTTATTAGATTACAGCCTGGAATACATTTTTTTAAATATTTTGATATCTTGAACGTCAGTTATTGTCACATAGTCATTTAGTGTCGTGTCCCATGTACGCCTTATATGTCCAGATTACAGCGGGTCAAGCGGGTTATGAGTAAATGTTCTCATATCATCTTCATCATTTCAACTCAGAGAAGTCTACTGCTGAACATTGGTTTTCTCCTAAAACTTCCTCACCAAAGAGTTTCAGGTTTTGCATCGTCACCTCTGAACATAGGTCTCCACCAAAGACTTTCACAACGAACGGTAGCACTTTACTTGACTAAGATACTTTTAATAACTTAGTCTACTATTAAACAATTCAACTTTTTTAATCTTAATCTTAGATTTAATTGTAAATGATTGAAGTAGGCTATTTGGAGGTTTTTATATTGTGTTTTTTTTTAGATATATCGTCAGGTGACAACTGTAACTCACTAATTAACAACATTGAAACTTTTGGAATATTAACAATGCTGTTAGTAATTTTCTTAAAGTAATTAGTGAGTTTTAGTTGTCACCCGACGATATGTATACCTATGTTTGTTGCCGCATCCCGTTAAAAAGACTGGACATATAATGTCAACCAATTTCATTAGAAAACAACCGGGACACTCAAGCATGTTGAATTCAGTTTTCAGCTATGTATAACGTTAGTGACGCGTTTATTATACTCGTAAATTGAATGAATAAGATGTACCATATTAAGGTCGAGAATAGCTGGACATACAAGAGTGATTGTATGTCGGTTACCACCTTTTCACTTTTGTTGAGAAAGTTCCGGGTGTCTTCTAGTTTCTAATAAGAATATCATTAAACTCATAAGAAAGTAGGTACTTAAAAATAAATAATAAATACCATGACAATAACCCTGAGTAAAATTTTATATTAATACGTTGTGTGCTTTCTGTAACTAACCAGTCTTTACATATCCTTAACAGCATGCATCGCCCAGTTGACTCATAACCTGAGTCCGAGATCGCTTCCAGTTAAACTCGCGTCGTCTTGACTTGAGTGCGAAATATATACGACTCAGGTTATAAGCGTGCAGCGAAAAAACATGCATATGACTCAATTCTTAAAGTAATACGCAAGTTGTGAAAACTTTCGATAGGTAACTCTAAAAATCTTTCGAAAAGGTACGCTACCACCTACCACTACCTTTTGACCCCGGGAAATGCATAAAACTGCATACCACTACGTAACCTAAGGCCATCGGGGGTGACAGCCAGATATTACGTATTGGTTATGTGGGGCTCTCCGCTTCTGAAGGGATTGGCCTACCCACTAAAACCCAGGGATGCTACCAACCTGTGCCTTCACGGTGATGCCGTGGGATCGCTATCACGCCACCACGACATCACCAGCACCTCCGCCCTAGGGCGGACCCTCTCCGTAAAAGGCACACTGTAGCATGGCCAGTGTGCCTTCCCCACTTGCTTCCCTCCGGCCAACCGGGCCGTCCCCCAGGGAAGCCAGGAACCAACACCAGACACACAGGTCCGGTGTCAGTCCCTCCCTCGTCGCCACGGGAGGACAAACGCCCCTGCCCCGCAGCCGTCCACGGGAGGACAAACGCCCCTACCCCGTAGACACTCCCGCCTGTCCTTACGGACCGCGGTGGGCCAGTCTTCCGCCTCCCGCCCCCAGCACATGAGGTAGCGGCAGCCTGCAAGGCTGAGTTCTCGGGACGCAGAGGACTAGTCCACCGCCACCACGCAGCGGCACAGGTCACCCGTCTGGTGCCTGCCCACAGTGCCCCCCAAAAGGAGATGTCGGAGGGATGCTGCCCATGCCCGACGCTCCGCCCTCGCGTGCCGCACCTGGAGAGTCCTCTAACAGAGGAAACCCGGTGCGGGACCCCCCAACCCCCCCTGACAGGCTCATTCGCAGCATCGGCAAGTGATCAATTAGGGGCCCCTAAGAAATCACTTGCCGTTGCTCCCGGGGTGCACCGGCCAAGACGCTTCCCTTTCCTGCGGATCAACCGGATCAAGAGGAATGAGAAGAATCCAGACACTCTGGGAGGTTTTCTGTCTAGCACCCCACCTACCACTACCTACCACCTACTAGGAATATTTAAATACAGCATTGGAAAGATTCCGTAAGCACATTCGCAAACTCCTACTGACTTACCTTATATTAATAATACCGCTATGTTCAAAATTTAAGATACAGCGGAACATATACCAGTTGAACATCGATAAGTGAAATCCTTACCGTTATTCGAAATATAAAATCAAACCTCGATAAGTTAACATAACCAAGTAGTAATTAAATTAAATTAAATTTGAAAACTCCCTGCCTGTGTCCGTTTTGACAGTTAATTACAATTGGGACTTTTTTAGGACCACAGTGAATAAGTATTTTTTCATCACACTTGCTCGAAAATGTAGTTTCGAGGCTTATAGACTCGAACCCTAAATACTCCCGAGGCTTAAAGACTCGATTATATTTGAGATTCATGTTGGCTTATTTTACGCATATGAATGCAAAAAATTGTCTTTTCGTCATTTGAGTCTTTAAGCCTCGGGACAGAAGTCTTTAGGATTCGAGTCTTTAAGCCTCGAAAGCGTTATTTACAACCCTAGTTATTACACGTTGGTTTTGCGGGCCGTAAATGACCTATTACGCCCTAGGGCGTAATGGCTTTTTTTTTATTTGAATAGATTGGTTCTGTTTTACTCTTATTTGTCATGTTCAAAGGAAACGCCAACTTAGGTACTTTTTTAACTTTTATCACTGAAATTATTTATTTCAAGAGAACTGTTATTACAAATACATGTAAACACATATATGTTTATATAGTGTATTTCAGCATTTTGCAAATATGAAATCAACCGTTTTAGGTTTTTACCGCTATGGTTTCCAAACGTGTATGGTTTTAAAATTTGATTTAGGTTAAGTAAGGTTATTTTATTTAGATTTCCTCACAAGTGTGATGAAAAACATTGTGTGTGCCACGGGCGGTAAAGGAATTACAAACGAGTGCTATTAAAGCCCTCGGCTTCGCCTCGGCCTTGTAACAAACACTCGTTTGTAATTCCTTATTTACCGCCCTTGATACACAATGTACTATTTGGGTACTTTCGCTCCATCGTAGACTCCATCACTGTTTCCTAGAATCCCATTCAACGCAAATATGTAAAACGTTTGTGCCTTAGACCAATCATAAAATACTCAAATTAATTACTTATGAGACATGAAATTGTCGATTGATTCCCGCGAAGCGCCGTAAGCGGGTAATGTCTTGTTGGGGATATTTACGACACTGATCTCAGATTGTACTGGATTTATTATTGAATTACCTTACATCTTTATGGTTTACCAGAATATGAATGAATATTACTCAGATGAGTTTTTGTCCTATTATTATTATGTATGCACGAACTAAACTTTACCTGAGTGTAAAAAATCATAACCCGTCCACTTCAACGTAGCCATCACGGTCTTGACTCTCATCAAAATATAAACATACTAGCATTTAATCCAGGACTTGGTCTACTTGCATGCCAAATATCAGCTCAATCCATCCAGTTGTTGCCCCGTTATTTAGTAACAAACATCCAAATATCCAAACATCTAAACATCCAAACATCTTCACAAACTTCCACATTTAATACATAATAGTGTGATTTTTAGATTAAGGGACCGTCTCAAATTACCTTATTTTGGTCAGCTTCCTCAAAATGTTCTAATAAGAGCTTTTTTAAATTATTAACTTACCAAAAATATCTAAGTAAACAGACACTAACAAAAGAACTTATTCGTGGACCGAATCTAAAGCCATTATAAAAAAAATTAAAACCAGCCAAGTGCGAGTCGGATTCACAAGCGAAACAGGGTTCCGTACCACCGTCGAGTTAAAACCCGAAAAAACACGTTTCCTGTATGGGGACCCCCTTAGATTGTAGACTGTGTGTCAGAGACAATGAAACTCATTATTATGGTGATGTCACGCTCTCGCCAGATAAAGAATGAAGGAATTGAGCACGGGCCATCCAGAGTCAAATGAATTCCAAACACTACTACTGACTGGGTTCCCGATTTATGGAGGTGGTGGAGCAAGCCACTGCGTAGATGCCGTAAGGGGTAATTTCACAAAAAAATCCATTGGGTCAAAGTGTATCCGAAGGGACCCCTAATATCAAGATAAGATTTTATTTTTAATTTTGTTTTCATTATTTGTTGTTATATTGGCAATAGCAATACACAATCTGTGAAATGTTTAAGTCTCTACCTATTTCGGTACAAAAGATACAGCCCTGTGATAAACGGACAGCGGAGTCTTAGTAACAGGGTTCCGCTGGCACCCTTTAGGTACGGAACCCTAAAAACTATTTCAATGATATACACAACAACTAACGCATAATGATAATATTGATAACTAACAAAGGCCTTATAACAGTGGTTCCTAACCTTTATTACTACATCAGCCACAGGCCCCCTCTAGATTTGTATCATTACCCCTCCAAAAAATAGGTAATACAGACAAGTATATGAAAGTACTCAAATAAAAACGACTTAATATGAGTATTACCCCTGAGAAAACTTAATTCTACCCCTAAAGGGGTAATTACCCCCAGGTTCGGAACCACTGCCTTATAACAAAGCTTGAATAGTTATTTTGGTATGACTACTTCAAAAGTGTGTAGGATTTTTTTTAATCCACCACCAACTTTACACTTGCTAAGTGTCAATCTGATTGCTTTGTCAATGTGTTCTGGAGCGAAAATATCATTTATTGCGCTGCCATTGAATTGCAGTGGACTGGATTGATGCGAATGCTTGAAGCGCTTTATTTCTGTAACTGTTTTTTATTAAAATAATGGACTTTTAGATTATTAAATAATCAGTGAAACCTATAAGTCGAAGATGAATCTATAAAAATCTTTTGAAGTCGAGTGCTCAATAGCTTGAGGCCACAATATAATAGATACACGCACATAATTAAGCAAGACAACTTTTAATACCTCCCTTAGTCATTAATGTAGATATGTCTTAAGATGCAGTCAAATCGCTGCTTATAAAACGCTGAAGCACCGTAAATGCAGTAAAAAATTAAAAAAACGCAGAGGCAGAGAATGAATTGCGAAAGTTCTACGCTTAAAATGTTAAAATTGGTAGGTCTTGGAATAATTCTAAAAATTAAGCAGCTACATCGCTGACTGATCCAACCCGCGCATGAGTGGTTTCTGGTGACAAGTGATTTCAAAAGAGGGATTACTATTCTTTGGACAACTGTATTGGGATTAATTTTCGCGGCCGCACGTCAGGACATCTGTTCAATTAGGGTCGTCAGTTTAAGAGTAAAATAGCTAATAGCTATGAAGAGTATCAGTAGTTTAATGTTTCTAATTGTCACTTTAGGTTTATTTTGATTGTGTCAATGTTTTACCGAAATAGCTATACATTTAGGGAGCCGTGTAATTTGGCTTAGTAGTTATTATCATTGCCTACTTAAATGAAAAAAAAAACTCCTCTCTTTAAGGTATTCATATTTAACATACAAATATGAACTGGAACTGGAACTGTAGGTACACATACTGATATACATAAATTATATTGTTTCTAATTCTTCTTCAGCTATATGAAGGAAAGCAATGCGGTGAATTGATGATTTTTAAAGTCCTAAGGCTCCTAATCTAGCTGACGGATGATTCTGAAAAAAAAAATTGGGTGTTTTTTTAACACTCATTCCCGCGAGTGCAGCAGTGCGTGGAGGTCAGTGTAAAAGTAACCGTCGAAGGGAAGGCCGTGTCGTTTACTCAGTTAAGACAAAAGGCCGCTTTCTGGCCAAGTGTAGACATAAAATGATGTGCACAACACGGGAGGTAAGAAAGAAAGCCCTCGAGCGCATATTTACGTCCCTCGCTTGCAGCTCGGGCCGCAAACTTCTGCGATCTCGGCCTTTCTTTGTATTACCACCCTATAGTTGTGTAATGTACTATTACTCCTACGCTACGACTCAAAGTTATTTTACGACAAATTACTAGCGTAAGGCGTAAGATTGTGGGCACACACATACATACAAACACCTTCAATCAGGGCTACTTCTTATTGTATCGCCCTAGTTGTATAGTATACTCAATCATCAGAAAGTTGAACATGTCCAAAAATGGTCCTTGTCAAAACCGGATCGCCAGTCCTATTGTACATGTATATTATATAGTTAACATTTTTTTCAACGTTGCCAGACCATACTAATAACATCATTACACCATTGCACCGTATGAAAAGAACGTATAAAGCAACATAATGCCACATAAACACTATCGACGTGTCATATGTGCGATCGTCATAAGACTTGTTTTTCTGTACGTCGAACGAGCACATACGATGTCCTATACAAGAACAGCAAAGATCACGACAGTGTGTTTGTCTATCAAACACTTAGGTCCGATATCGGAACGACGAGAGCTTAATTGCGTTTGTACAACGACCGGGTAAACAATAAACATGGTGGAATGAAGGTGTTATTTTGTTTTGGTTTTGAGAGGCTAACAATCCTTTGTCTTTTCATTTCTTTTGTGGCGTTTATTAAGTCTACCTTGTGGCGTTTATTAACACAATCAGCATTGTGTTCAGAAAAAGCAGCAAAATTTGTTGTCGCATCTCATGGGGTTTAGTGTATTTTAAAATTATAAAGATCATCTTGAGTTGAAGAGAAAACACATGTAGGTATTAACAGATTTATATGGTATGTGTTTGCATGCAACTCAGTTCCGATTTATTTTTTAATGTATAAAGTCGTGATAGTCAGCGAAAAAATAAAGAAGTCCTATATTGTGCGCTGTATCAGCAATATTTGTTAATAATAAATCAATTAGATAGGTTACAAGCACTCCAAAAGTGAAGCACTAAAACCACTATAAATGTAGTGGTGCCCTTTTTGTAGTGGGTAGTCACTCGCGGGTCGGTCAACGAAACACACGACGATGTCAAGGGTGAATATTTGCAAGATTCCCAAAAAAAATGACGTCGTGTGTGATCAGAAAGTGCACCAATCATAGCAAAAAGTGCAACAAAGCGCAAGGGATCTCATATCACCTGTAAGTATGCTGAAATAATTTGATTTTATCATTTTTAGGGTTCCGTAGCCAAAATGGCTAAAAAGGAACCCTTATAGTTTCGTCATGTCCGTCCGTCCGTCCGTCCGTCCGTCCGTCCGTATGTCACAGGCATTTTACTCAAAAACTACAAGACCTATACTGATGAAATTTGGAATATAGATGTCTTGTAGATGCCGCAACTAAGTTTGGTAGTTAAATAATAAAAATGAAAAAATCTAGGGGGGGCACTCCATACATGTAACAGAAGCTAAAAAAAATTTTTTTCACAAAATGTCAACGTGTGGTACATAGTTCGACAGCTCTTTTGAAAACATTTTATGTTTCTTAAGTAATGTTTTTGATTAAGTGAATACCTTTGGAAATAATCGCTCCGAAAGTTGTGAAAATTGTGTCCCCCCCCTCTATCTTCTAAACCGTGTGTCCAAAAAATATAAAAAAAATTACAAAGATAACGCTCAATTAATACTTTCAACGAAAATTATTTTCAACAAGATCGGATTTACCGTTTTTGAGTTATTGCCGATAAACTGCGCTTCTCAACAAAAGGACGTAATTGCTATGAAGATACGCTCTTTTGTTGTTGTACTTTTTTTACATCGTATTTTTGTACCTTATAGTTATGGCTATGGAACCCTACACTGAGCATGGTCCGACATGCTCTTGGCCAGTTTTTATTATTTTATTTTTCAAATACGACGCCATCTTACTACCATAGACGTCATTTGAATGAAAGAGACAAACTTACGTCTTTGACAATGAGAGTGACAAGGATAACCATACTGCGGCAAAGATGAACATTTACAGTTGCGTCATGCATGATTCCTAGTTATATGCCTTAGTGTGCAAACTTGAACCATAATATCTATTCAATGCTCATACAGGTTTTTTCTCATAAATATACAGGGTGATTTGAAATTCGACGTATTCCTTGAAAGGGGTTATTCTATAGCTTATTTGCAATGATTTAAGTCCAATCAACCAGGGGTCAAAACTCAATGGTTATCAAGTTATTTGAGTTTTAACTTTTTTTTTAAAGCCGCCTTCCGATCTAAAACTGCTAATTGTGATTTTGTTTATTATTTATTATGAAACAGTTTAAGTTTTGTAATTTGTACGCGAAGTGTCATAATGTTTTTTCGAATTTCAAATCACCCTGTATAATATCTTAAGGCATATCTCGTTTTTGTAAATACGTCGGAGAGTCGCGGAAAAATACCCGCGTAACCAAGAACCAATAAATAACCTTTACAGCGTATTTTTTTAACATCGACACTGGACAGTTTAAGAATAACTTGAATAAAGGGTGCGAATAAAAAATTATCTTAGATACTTTCTAGCTATTTTTAGAAAATGATAATTTTGGCATAGAATATAATTGACCTAGCATGAGTTACTTATAAAAAGTAATAAGTGTGATGATTTTATTTTTATAGACCACAGAAATAAATCAAGGTAGAAGGAAAAAAGTGTATGTACCTCGCGTGCTAAAAAGAAGTGGTGGCAACCTACTTTGCATGCCGTTAACTAGTAAGTAACCATTCTTTCTCAGAGATGTACCTAAATGTCAAAAATCATTAATACTATATAAACCATTTAATACACAATTTAATTGTTGAAACGTATTAAAACTATAAATATTATTAGAATACAAACTAAGTGTAACATTTTAATGTTAAAACTTTAAGTTGAATAAAAATCATTTACACTATTGAAATTCCATAGGTAGGACCTAGATAGGCAGAAACTACTCTGAAATGTAATTTTCACCTTCTGCGTGCTTAATCTGTCTTAAATGAGCGCCGAGTCTAGCCGATTGGTTCACTCGATGACGTTTAAAAATTAATCGCGCAAGTAACAAAAAGCTAGCTGTCTCTTTTTGACGTGACAACGTCTTATAAATTGGTTTGCCGGGTGACACTTCAAGAAACTGCGTTACGCTCCGCTCACGTTATGCGCTCACAATGAGAGCGAGTGAGAGGCACGCGTCCCTTCCACTCGGGCATGGTTAGTCGTTGTCACGTAAAACTTTCGCCCGTATACCGACTTTACAGGCAACCAATTTTTTCATTATTGTATTGTATTGTATTGTAACTATGCCATCTCTTTTACACAATCTGTTAATATGGGTGAGTACACAGTACAGTGAGGTACGAATGTGTGCTGCTGCTTTCTTGGAAGCATATTTCTCAGCTGGCGAGTATGCGTATAACGTATCTTCTTATAAAATATCATTGTAATAAATAGGGAATTCTTAAATTTTAATAATTTACAGACAACACGAAGTTGTTAATGAATCAACCAATAAAAATAGTAACAATCAGTCATTAAAATCACTTGAAACAACCGTCAGCGTCAAATGTTCACAATCAAAAAGCCATCACAAACCTTTTAGACAAATACATTTTTAATTCTATAATTGCAGTCTCCTCCGAATTTCCATAATGGCGTCAAATTAAATATGATCACGTGACAAATATGTCAAACTGGCAGATGCTGGGCCACCTAAGTTAGAATTATATGGTCGTGCAAGTTTTGGAATGGAATGTATTACAGTGAGCGAAGGTATAAAATTAGATGTATATTTTGAAAGTAGCAGTAACACAAATTGTAATGTAGTATGTATGGGGTCAGATGAGTGTGTCATTAATTTATTACGTAGTTATTTTAAAATTAGCTTCTAGTTATAATTATATAGGACAGGCTGTTTACGCTGTTATTAGATAAATGGGGAGGAGATCTGATATTGAAATTAATGACTTTGGGCTATACTCAATTTACTGGAGCGCGTCACTTTCGTGAAAGATTTAGTCAATCGTTTTATTCAATTAATCTTAACAATGTTTCCTATTATTTTGATGTATTTAAAAATCCTCTTAAAGTTAATTAAAACTTGTCAAAATACATAAAAACTTGGTTGTAGCATTATTAATTTACTCCGCTCCTAAACTAGCAGTTCAATATCAGTACGTCTAGCATAACTGGCCGCGACTTCGTTTCTCGCGCGACAGAGCATCACCTATCACTATCACACTATATTGAGTGGAAAGAGATAGGCAACATTTTTCGCGCGACAAAGAGTCGCGTGTCACAGTTGTGCTAGAGGTACAGGTCCGGAATTTTCTCGATCATCGCTTTCGCAACCGAGGTTCAAATCAAGATGAATAGAAGAATGAAGTATCTTTTACTGATATTCATTGTTTATACTCCTATTTTTGCTTTTAACTTTAACAACTGGATACACAGCAGTGAAACAAAGCCATGGAAACTTTCATAGAAGAACTTTAGGTATATAGTAAACATTTAGAAACAATGTCGGTAATTCATATCCTTAAGAAGTTCGATTAGGCATGATAATTTGTATGGTAATGCAACCAAGCACATGGCTCGTGCCATAATGATTTTGCATCGAATAACACTTAGAGCAGTAAACAATGCAGTAATAACAAGTTGCATCGCAATAAACCACCGGTATCTGTTTCACTTAATTAAATGAAGACCATCGCGTGACTGCATGAAAATAAATACTGTTGCAATGTACGAAATTGTGAAATAACAAGCATTATTAGTAATAAGGGACATGTGTTCCGAGGGAGAGATAAATTTCAATGTGTTTGCTATTTACAAATGTATTAAGTGTAGGAATGTTCAGGTGATTCACGTGTTTTCCAAACGTGTGTGGAAATAGTGTACTCGAAGGTACATCGTACATTCCATCCATAATAGTAGTCTGAAATGCTTCCATTTCGAAATAGTGCAACTTTCTCAGTAGCACTTCAGGTCAGTGGTAAAAATATAGGTATATTTTAAAATATCCAAGCATTAGTAAAAGTAAGTATAGGAATAAGTAAACGTTCATAAGATTATTTATTAATTTTTATTTGTAAGTCTGAAATTGGACATATTTCAGATAACTGCCTTATTGTGCATTATCAGTTTTATCATTTAGATAACATTTGCAAACGCTTTAATCGAAAAAGTGCAATCACTCACCATCATTCCAGTAAGTTGACAACAGAACAAAAGATCCCACTCCCCTGAAAGACAAATTATAATTAATTAACCGGTCACCTAATGTTGCCGACCCCTGTCCACTCGGAACTGGTGCGAATTATATAACCCCGAGCCAACTGTGCTTAACCCGCGCTAGTGATGAGGTACAAGTCATAAGAAGTTTCTTATATGACCTACTAGCATTTGCGCGCGGCTTCACCCGCGTTATTCTTGTTATAAGTCCTATGTTTCAATCCAGGACTCGTTTTACTTGTACGCCAAATTTCGTTCAATCGTTATCATCTAAACCACCAAACATTTCCACAACCTTTCACATTTATAATAGTGTAGGTGTCATTGTAACAATAAAGCAGTATCTCCATTAGACCTTCTGGAGCACTCTCGGCATACTCTCGACCAACACCGTAAACGTGAATCTAAACACCTCGCTGTAATACCTACTTACCAGGGCGTACTGTCCAGTCCTGTGCTAATATTGTAATTATTGACGTGTAAAATTTTATTTTATTTACAAATGAATTGAATTGAATGCATCCCTTTAGATTAACTACTACTTAATTAATCTGTTTTAATAATTTATATAGTCTAGCCAATAAGACTTAGCCTTCTCCTATTGGCCATATAATATTCTAAAGTATAATTTACGGCACCATACATCTAGCTACTCAAAAATTTGTCCACTGAATTTATATTGTCAATAGTATACCTTATTTGTATATTTATGCCATTCAATGATATTAATGTCAGGTGCCATCACTCAGTTGTTCTAAACTTAAACTCGCATGAATTGGACCAACAAGTTAATGTTTATAGCATAAGCGAAGAGAGAAAAGCACTTAAAGTAATTAGATTGCGGAAAATGCTTGGACTTTGCCACGATCAACCCGTCAATACAGGCTGATCATTATTGCCATTTTATTTAATATTGACCTTTTTTATGCTAATGAGAAGTTTATTTTCAAAAGTTGGGGAAAGTTTTATTACCCATGGACAGTTTTATTAGTGGACACCATTGATAACTAAAAAAATAAAATCCAGAACTAAACGAATTGAAAATTGAAACAAAATGGCAGCAAAACAGTGTTGCCACACATCAAAAAGACAATGGATACGTTCAATTTGTTGAGTTTTGGTTTTTATTTTTTAAGTTCATTCAAATCATTGGTGCCCTCAGGTGAAATCGTCTATAGTAAGTATAACAATTTCCTATATATGAGTCATTTTCAAAAAAATTGTACATAGTTAAGGGCCTAATAAAAACAAAATCACGATCGCTTCCTCTGTGTTATGAAAGTTAGGCATTCAAACTATATGGGTAACTTTCGTAACACAAAGGAATAAATTAAGTTTTGTTTTAATTAAATCCCTTAATTGTGTACAATTTTTTTGAAAATGACTCATATACTTAAACCATTCACTAAAATATTAGTAAAATATATCCTGTGCGTTTATATGATTCAGGGTTAACATTTCAATAAGTACTCATAATGAGAACCTATTTAAATGTTCGAACATACCTTTTTAAACCAATATAAAATAAAAAAATATATTTTTTTACTAAGTATCGGATATAAGGAAAAATATAGGTTCACATTATTCCATCTACTTTGAATTGATTTTGGAATTTGTTACATTTGTTGACACGTCGTATTTCTATTTAAGTCAAAATAGAAATACGATGTACGCGTTGTTCAGTCTCTAATTTAAAACTTGGATCTAGAAGCAAATTTCAAACACACAAAATTAGAGCCAAATTACCACTTAAAGTTAAACACTGGTTCCATTCAGTTCTCTCCGTGCCAAAAGCAAGGTAAACACGAAATTTAGATTTATTTAAGTTGAAAGCGTTCCCTGAAAATTGTCTGTCCGTATAACTAGTTAATTAAATGCCAGTGCAGTGCCTTTATTCCGTGCACGTCGGTTTCTAGGATTAAATAATTGAATATTGTACGAAAACAGAGTTGTGGGTTTTTGTGTGTAACTACTGTTTTATTTGTGTGTTCAGATTGAGTTTCATGTGAAGTTATTAAGCGATTGTTTTACATTTTATTAAAATGAACCTTATTTTTGTGTAGCACTGAACTGTGGTATTATTTTACAGAAATTAAACAAATTATACGTACCTGAATAGCCTGGTAAATAACGCGAATAGCCTGGTTTGTAATAACGTATAATATACAAGTAATAAAATTAGCATACAATAGTGTAATCAGTCGTAGTGTCCGTCAGTTTCCAGCCATGCTAAAAGTGATCACAACTTATCTATCAATTTATTGCGTCATTTAATTGGTGGTGCACCTATCACTTTCCGGCACTGATGGTTCATGAACTTGTTTGTTTATCGTGCAATAAACACGATCATCAGATCATCGTGGGTTCTAGCTTCGAATAAATACAGAGACTTTCTAGATTAATAGACAGGACTGAAACATTATTTGAATAAAGAAATCACCCTGTATCGGTACTACATCACCGTCCCCCGGGAGGTATTACCGTCCATCGGCGAATTCGCCATTTTTTGCCGTAAATCTAATTTATTTGTATTAGTTAATGACTTATACACGTCTACCCGACGACCGTATAACTCTTTCGCCTGGATAATGTCACGGAAGTTAGTAGTCGTGATACTTTATATTTTTTAAATTAATTCATTTTCTTTCTTCCCTTTTACGGTGCTCTACGTACTATAATAGATTTAATAAAAAAGTATTAGAATCTATATTAAATTTCCCAACAAAAACAATAGAAATAGCGTATAAACTTACGTGAAGACGTGGGTTTAAGTTGCTTCTATAGAAAAGTAAAGTAAATAACGCGTTGGTGCTTGTATTATTAATTACGCAAGGCACATAAACTATCTAGAGTTAGATTTAGTTTTTTTTACCAATTTCATCATTTGTGGCTTAGCTAATATTAAAGTTATTGAAGGAAAAACTTTCATCGTCATCGGTCCACGTCATATATCATCCCACTGCTAAGCACATACCTAATCTCATGGATGATTCACTCTGAACTAAACACTATACATCACACAAATAGATGAGTTGATAATATATCCTAGTAGCATTGATTATATTCCACAAACAATAATCTTGATTATCTTATTCATTATTTTAGAATTTTATTAAAACACTGATAAATTCGTAAAAGTATCAACTTTGGTCCGTCCGACAATGCTGGAGAAGGGCACAGGCACCAATTATTTTAAGTTTGGTTCCGTGTACGTCCGCGTTGCCACAAATAATTTAAATAAACCATGTACGATTTAAATTGGTTTTAAATTTTAAAGTTTAGCGCCGAGCGCAATTTAAGTTCCGAGGATTGTGGCTTTACGGAAATGAAAGGGAATTGCACATCCATTGAAATAACTTTTCATTCAAGAAAGTCGATATTATGTACTGCTAAATCAGCATAAGCGCGAAGACCGCTGCTGAACATATGTTTAGAAGAAACCTAGACTTCCGCATCAAACGGTCACATGCTTTTTGTCTCCGTTGGGTTCTGATCGTCTGATTACCTTGATCAAGTCATCTTGTGATGTCCACGCTGCGTCGTTCAGTTTATGGTCGCCGTTTAAAAGCATCAGTCATCGTAGATTATGTATAACTAGTTAAATTAATATAATAGGTAAAACAAAAATCAAGGGAAAATTTTCTTTGCATTTTTAATTTAATTGGCAATCTAAAACGTATTCAGAAATCACGTGCCAAAATCAAAGTCAAAAATTTAAAACAAAATAAAATCTTTACACCCGAATAGAACAATAAACTCAAAAGCCCTCGAGGCGACATGTGGCCCTTTAAGTGGCGGTGACAATTTAACAAATACAGTTACGCTTTAAAGAAATAATTCATTTATTAATTTGTACAAATTCATACCAAATACCAACCTAAAAATTCATTTAATTTCATAGCAAAATTAACTTTACGTCTCTTGTTAGAAGGTTTATTTTAAACGGAGTAAGTTGAGCGTAAGCGCATTTAGGACCCTTTTTCGTGGCAAGTCAATTGAAATGAGACCATATTCAAATGTATGGGTGGATATCGGTGGAAGCGTATGCAATTATTGGTGGAGGGGAATAAACCATGCGTGATAGGTTTTTAATTTTAAAATGATTTAATGCGTATTATTTGGCGAAATATATTTGCACATAGTTTTCTTGTATAAAAGAAAAGTAGTTAGGTATCTTTATTTTTATGCTAAAGAAAAATTATGATGTTTTCTTATCTTATTTAATAGTGGATCATGGACCTTTTAGGTGACCTATGTGTACTTATAGACAATAATAATCTCACAGTATGCCTCCTTGCCCACTCGGTTCAAAACATGTTTCTTTTTCACAGGGAACTTTTTTTTTTAGGGAAGTCAAGTAGATAGAACAATGTGCTGCTCCTGGCGAAAAGGATGTAAGAACACTGAAAGCTCTTTGGAAATAGCACCCTTTTGAAATTAACACTGTATTAAGCATAGCCCGCCATTGCATTAAAACGTGACAATTACAATAAAAATAGATAAAAAAACATTCTCACGGTGTCAAAATCGCGTCACATCATTATAATGTAAATTTGACACCCAATCACAACAGCCACGCTCCGACACCAAAAACATAGAAAAAGATAACAACAACAAAACATAAACACAAAAAACATTACAACCAAAGAGGTTGTCACTCGCAAATCAAACTAAATAAAGCTCCGCCATGTCTAAGCGAGTGAATGAGTGAATGGATGAACGAATGGAAGTGTGTGAGTAAATTGTATAAAAACAATCGCACGAGTTTGGTTGTTTTACGATAGCTTTGACAAAATCAGAATCGAATAAAACGTACGTGAATGGAAGATTTAGAAGTGTGGGCTAAGGGAACTGTGGAGCGGTCAACTTATTCCGATACTATATTTTTTACTGGTGCACTAGTGTCAGTAGCGGAGTTACACCAGCAATAACTTCATTCTACTGGTCAAAAAGTAGGTAAATGTTTCGTCAGAGCAATTATGATGGCATTTAAATAAGTACAATCGAATACACTGTTAACTGTACACTTGAAAACGAATGTCAACTTTATTGCAACGTGTTAAATTCAATGGGTGGTCAGTTAACAGTGGCTTCGTTTGTACATAACCTTTTGAACTGAGAAAAATATATTATATCTTCTTTATGAAAATCAATAACACAAGGAAATCACTAAAACCCTGACTGACAGCTTATGCACAGTTTATTTATTATCTTGAATAATTGAAATATTCACATGGATTTAGAATATTTAGGTCTTGTATCAGGAATATAAAATTTCGATTATTTGAAAATATTTTTGGATGTATTGGTAAATTTTTCCAATCATCTACTCTACGCCACCCGCACACATCCACACATCAATTTTCCGGTGCCCATCACGCTACGATCACGTGTTGGTCACGTGCCGTGTTCCATCACCCCTGCCTCCCCCGCCTGCCCGACTGTCCCCTGCTTCCCCTTTTGTTCTTCGAGAGTGGGGTGTCCGCGGTCGGCGATTTTGATGTAAAATTTTGAAAATGTTTTGACGTAGGTATTTTAACATTATTTGGTTTCGTATTTTTAGTGTACGAAATACTGTTGATTGAATTGATCGTGGGTTTGGTGTGTTTGACATGTAGCATGTGCTACGAAAAGCGTAGCATTGCGTAGCTCATCTTCTTTCAATAGCAAGTTTGGAAAAAAAAACAAAAAAGGAGGTTATACTGGAAACGACTTAGTCACTCCTAGCTGGAAAAGGAAGTTGAAATATTTTTGTCCACGTATGTTGCAATATTTGTCCACGTGTGTTCCACAATACGTTTTCCAATCTAACGATTAGAATTTAGTGTATAGCACAATTTGTTCCCAAAATTGTCTTCAAGCATACAAAACCAATCATTCAGGCTAGGCATTTCTTTTTCATTCTGCCACATCCGATATTCTTATTGTTTACTATAGTCTGTAAGCAAGAAAACAACGTGACTCGGGTTGTTCAGCCAGTGGTACACATATAAAACATTCATTTGATTGGATGCACGACCCAAGTCACGTTGTTTTTCTGTTTACTTTTATTAAATACTTAAAAGTAAAGACTACAGCTTGATTGTTTTAGTTTACTATTAAAGAACATCGTACCCCAAACTGTCGAATTATAATTCAATAAACTATTACACAATCATAAATAATTTGAACAATAAACTTTGTACTTTCTGCCCGAGGCCACCGCACGCCGACCTACGGGATATCTTATTGTAATGGCAAACTACAATTACTTACCCTTGTGAACACGCCCTTAGGTCAAAATACATAACAAATAAGTTAGTGGAGCAAATATTGTATGTGATGTTGCGTTTTCACGGTTAATTTGTAGCAAGGGATACTTAATAAAACAAAAAAAAATGTGTACGCTTTGTGCAGAATATACGTTTACTCGTTATACTTTTTTACCTGTGTGAGCTTAGTGATAGTAGTATTAGTATTAAAGTGTACTTGAAATAATTTTTTCATCACACTTGCTCGAAAATGGTGTCATTACACGTAGGTTTTGCGGGCCGTAAATGACCTATTACGCCCTAGGGCGTAATGGTTTTCTTTTTAAATTTGAAACGCTGGTTCTGTTTTACTCTTATTTGTCATTTTCAAAGGAAACGCCAACTTACTTTTTTAACTTTTATTACTGAAATATTTATTTAAAGAGAACTGTTATTGCAAATACATGTAAACACATATATCTGTAACATTAATTAAATGTTTAAATATAGTATTTCAGTATTTTGCAAATATAAAATAAACCATTTTTAGTCTTTACCGCTATGGTTTCCGAACGTGACTTGACGTTCGCATTGTCTATGAAATATGTCACTAATGTCACTGTCATTTTTACAATTTTATTTCGGTTAAGTAAGGTTATTTTAATCAGATTTCCTCACAAGTGTGATGAAAAACATTGTGTGTGCCACGGGCGGTAAAGGAATTACAAACTCGTGTTATTAAAGCCCTCGGCTTCGCCTCGGCCTTGTAACAAACACTCGTTTGTAATTCTTTACTTACCGCCCTTGATACACAATGTACTAATAATGCGGTAAATTTTATCGATAATAGAAAAATTTACAATATAGAATAAAACCTTGCCTTGATTTCAATTTGATAACCTACAAATATTTTATATGAGAATTGCATCGTGTTGACCCTTTAAACACATGACGTCTCAATAAAACCACCAATGATTATATTCTCAGCTTGTAACTATTGTTGACATAACCAAACTCCCGCTTTTTCGCATCGCCTCAGGTTACTCGTCTTTCTCCCATGAGTAATAGGAAAACAATTCATACGTCAGCGGTTACGAGTGTTGGGGCTGGTAGTATACTTGTTACTGAAAAACAAGCGTAATTTTTAAACGTTTCTGGAAAGAGGTTAGGTTAGGGGATTTCTCAAAGAGGTAGATTAGGTTAGTTAATTTACTAGCTAGCTGTTGTTCTATAGTCTGTTTTTGTAGGTATTTATAAAAGGTAAACAAAAATCACGTGACCCGGGTCGTTCAGCCAATCAAAGTAAAGTTTTGTATCAGGTGGCCACTGGCTGATTGGTTAGTTTTTGTTTACCTTTTTTAAATACTTAAAAGAACAAACTATAACGACAAATACAGTTCGAGAATACATTAAATCTAGGTATTTTAGAATGATTTGGTTAAGATTTATATTAGAACTGATAGTATACTAAACGGAAATGTCGATTTTTTTAATATTGTAAGATGAAAACCATGAATTGTGAATATTGTAAAAGTCATATTTACAATTTAGCCCTCAATAAACGATAATGTTTTATTCATGGCCCACTTCGAAAACGTTATTGTTAAAGTTTTTTTGTTAAAATCGCCCGGAGCGCTCGCGTGGCTATTAACAAAGTATCAGAGTCAATGTTTGGAAATTAGTTCACTAGAGAGTTAATAATTTATTTATTTATTGCTATTAACAGTTCGAAGTTACGTGGGAATTAGCAGGGTTTGGTTAGAAGGGGTTTATGTGATTGTATCATAACTAGGTTACAATAGAAGCATACTGACTAACAAGAAATCAAACAAGCAACATTCATTGCATTCGTGTCCTGAGTGGACACGAATGCAAGTATAGTCGACTGTAAAAGGTTACAAAATGTCAGGATATAATGTTAATTGATATACGCGATATAATAGTATTTTATGCAACAGTTGTATAAGTGGGTTCAAAAAATGCGAATTTCGTGAGTTGCGATACGAGCCGCGAATGCGGCGAGTATCGCAAATAGAGACGCAATGAGCGTTTTTTGATTTAATTATACAACGTTGCATACAATACTTTTTCTACGACGAGGTTTTAAATTATAAAATACAAAATTAATCATAACCTGGAAACAAGGCAAATATGACGTTTGACTGACAGTATGTGTCTATGGTAAACTTTTTTTTTTATTTAAAATATACTTAAATTCAAAATACTTTTTTTATGTTGGCAACGATGAATTTAGTTCGGAAAGTTTTGTTTTTCTTAAAAACCGTAGGAATTTAATTGTTTGTTAAGTTGGTAGTTGTGCATTTTTACCGTAAAGTTAAAATTGAGCGCTTAATCTTTGACCTAAGTTTAACCTACATTTAGAAGTCTGTGGCTGCTAGCAATAACGTAAAGTGACTATAACGACACTAGTGCTGTTATGGGGAATAAAGTATAGACTTCTCTGAACTCATATTATGTATGTTCTTATATTAGTGTTCGTGACCAAGTAAAAGACAGATAACAGTACAGGAGTAGAAAAATATATATTTTTTAATTTTACAGTCAGCTCTGAGATATTTTAACCCCCCTACCCATAAAAATTAACTCTTGCAGCTGTTAGCTGGTCAGTTGTGAAACTTGTGAGTTTGCACACGTGCACACAAAGTCTCCAATGTATAGTAAACTGCATTGATACACTTGAAATAGACTACAAGCTGGGCTCAATACCGCATTGATTGGGCAAATATCGTCACTCGGCCTGAAGCCGTGGAGTGTAAGCCGAGGATGTAAAGGGACTTAATCCGCCCATGTAGGAGATATCTTCTATCAGAAATTGACCTGAGCGAGTTTTGACTTACAACGATATAGAGAAGGCAATTGCGACACTCAAGCCCGGTTTCACCTCATATAAAGACTGAAGCTAATAATTCAAATAACTAAATATTTTCACTAAAAAAAACCCGACCGCGATGCACTTTAAAAGTGCATAAAATCCGCCATTTTGTTTATTTTAACGATCAAAATCGGTTGTGCCGTTGAGTAGTTACGAGCGGACACAGGAACGGACATACATACATACATACATACAGGTCAAACACATTACCCTCCTTTGGGCTTCGCCGCAGTCGGGTAAATATAAGATACAGAAAGACAAACCTGTGTAAACAGATTAATTCTTGTCTTTCTGATCTGATTAGATTGGTATTTAAATTTGATTTTTGGCTTCGGATTAAGAATAGGTACTTACTATATTTTTACTTTAAATATCAACAAAAGTAATATAAATAGGTACGTACACGTGTCACAACCATTGATTGCCTGCCTGATATTTAGCATTTAGGGTAGTTGTATTATAATATCTTTCTTTGTATTACCACTCTAGTTGTGTAATATACTATTATGATTAATACTCTGCCGTTAACCTGTGAACGCGCATCAATTGTGTGGAGACGCATAAAGACGCGAGATAAGCAGATAAAATAAAAATATCTGATTGAAATATATAAGTATTGGCTGAGTGAATAAAGTGAACGAAGTATCTCCGTTTCAACTGGGGCAAAAATGCTTTCGTATATGTCCATCGGATACCGGTCTGTTTTCCTCTACAGGTCGCATTACTCAACCGATTCTCGTGAATAGAATTTTGTTTTTTCGACTCAGTTATTGTAAATTCTTCAAAATGGCGAAGCCACAGGGGTTTGACAGACTCGCAAGGGCTAGGTACTAGTTATTCAAGTAACATTGTAATAAACGCAGTAAATACGAGTAGACGTCGTATTCTATAACCTGCACGGGCAAGGGCTTAGTCGGCGTTTACTAAATTGTTCGCGTTTTTTACGTACCTTCAATGCCACAATCTGATATCCTGTATCTTCGTAGGCATTTGCATACCGTCAAGGCAGGATTAGAACCTATCCTCGCTCGGGGCGATCGTGCGTTTGTATGTTTGTCTGTATTTAGTATTTGTATGTCTTTGTATGCAAACATCTTTGAGGCTCAGCCTGTGTTCAATGCGTTTGGTCTAGAATTAGTGGTGCGAGCTGAAGATTAATAATTCGGTGTATTAATAGAATAGCCTAAAGCTAGCAGAGAACTGAGATATTGATCACGTTTCTAGGATTCAATGAGATTATACATTGGTAACATTTAAGACATTGATAAGATAATTATCGTCATCATTTTCTATCGTCATAATCACGTTAAAAGAAATTGATGATGTAGCTATGCTTATACAAACTACATGTTCTGTTTTGGAGAAATACGGCGAAAACCTGTAAAGATAACGAACGCCCTTCGAATAAGGAGGCCAATTAAGTAAATATTTTTAACTGAATACCTACGTCTCGATAACAATGTAACAAATTACAATCAACATTAAAACATCAATCTGCTTTCACTATACTTACATGAAGGCGTCCAACGAAATGTTGGAACAATCTTCCACCACCAATTCGTGCATTGCGTTCGGCCAGCATATTTAAGTTGAAATGTCGTGCATATTTCCTAGACGCACAATACAACGGAAAATAATTCGGCACTAATTACTTATTTTTTTAATCAGCATGATGGGTATTAGGCGATACTGCGGCTCAGTTCCATGGCTAAATGGCATGTATGAGTATTGTTGATGTATTGTTAATGTTTTTTTCTGTTATTTTTTGTTATTAATGTGTAACACTTGTTAAAGTTTCTACGTCTGTTGTTTTCCTCTATTGTTTAACTCTGCGTTCGTCCAATTAGGATAATTAGTTTAAGTTAGTTTTTAGTTTCAGGGCACCACTGAAAATCAGCGCCATGGCTTGCTATGGCACAATGCTGAGTGGTGACCCCTTTTAGCGCCGTTTTTATTTATTTCTTTTATTGTAATATTTTCTGTGTGTAACATAATTTTTGCGCTAAATAAACGTTCATTCATTCATTCATTCATTCATTCAAATCTAATTCAACGTAACATCAAAATTTACAATTCACACGTCAGACTCAAGTGTCCATAAATTATCGAATTTCAAGCACTATTCCCACGTTCTATTAGACACGTGTTAGCGTCGATGGTCCTTTAAGAGGGTCTTGACAAATATTGTCTTTGAGGACACCCTACTTGATTGACTTGGCTGTCCCGTTGATGGTGACAATAACACAAACGTTTGATGGAATTGTTAAACAGAAATGTTCAATTTGCATTTCCTGAGGGTTTGGGAAAGGTTTGTAGCTAAATTATGTATGTACCTGGGTATAATTTTGCTATCTCTAGTGAAGTAACTAGTTTGAGTATCTTGTCATGAGATGATACTAAAAATACTGCTCCAAGATAAACCTATCATGGTAATTTTTTTGAAATAAATGTTTAAGATCTGTGTTGTGCCTGTCAAACTAGCGGAAGATAAAATTGTTGATACAAGCATAGATTTATAAACGTATTAATTTATTTTGCAAATGTTTATATTAAATGGTACTGTAAAACGTAGTCGGGTAAATAAAGAATAAGAAATTGGTTCAGAACAATTTATTGTTAAGATAGACTACCTCAATAAAAATACATATTAAACGTGTTCCAAATCAAAGGTATTTGGGTTTAAAAATCAACCCCGTGAATCAGAGTAACCCCAGTCCACGGTACTTATTTTATTGAAAATAACTCGGTGTTGACAAAAATAGTTTACATTTCCACACATATCAAACTCCCTCGTATAACGAAGTAAATGCCAAATAATACCATCATTACATCCGAATCCCACAATACTTACCATCCTTAGCATCCACAACAATACAGTTTACTCGAACAAGCGTATATTCAATAGAAATTTAGAGCACTTACTTCCTTTTATGTAAGCCTAAATACACGTCTCCCTATTAATTATAATTGACATATTTCGTACAATTTGTCGGTCGGTCGCGTGCCCGAGTATTTGTTTTGATGTCCAGTTCTCGTTAAGAGTATAGGGTTTCTATGGAGCCCGTGGTGATTTGGCGGTGCTGAGAGGTACGTATTGGCGTAATTGCTCTTCAATGTAATCTCGTGGGGTCAAACGCACTTTTGTTAAGGTCCCGGGAAAATAGAAAGCCGAGTTAGTCGAGTTGTATCCGATCATTCTTACAATCTGCTGCTTCATTTTCAAGCAATCATCCTGTTGTAATGCTATTCAGGATGCGATTCAAGATACAGTACTATGTAATGTAAAACCGTATTATTCTCAAATTTATTACCGCGAAAGGTGAATAACAATCAAAATACTGGAGAGCTTGTGTCCAGTATAGTATTGGTAACTTGAAAATGTGCACTGTGAGCGTTGTTAAACATATTTTAGTTTAGGTACTATATTAAGTTGCACCAATATAGTTATAAAAACTAAAACAATGTTGTAGCTCGGCACTAGAACCTATGGATAGATAGGCCTAGGCTATTTCACGAACATGCACCATCACCTATTGCACAAACGCATTCCGCACAATTTAAAAGCCGAACACATTGAAAATAACGGACTTATGCAATCTCAAGAGCTATCCGTCCAACCAAAAGCATCCTAACTCCTCACTATTATTATTGTACTTACGACATTTTACTACCGTGTACTCAAATTCAACCCTTCCCCTGCCCGTGATTGCGAGAGTTGTAAAAATTTACAACTTCGCTTCCGCAGCCAGCGTATTGTCATGCTGATGCAGGCTGTTAAATTCTGACAGATTTGTTCTCCTTGCAGTCGTTATAAATAATGATGGTTTGGATGCAACAGAAATATCGAATGTGTGCACACCGCATAGTCATTCGGTTGCAATTTTTTTTGTGGTTATAATGCTTGCGTTTTCTCGACAACGTGAAGATCAATCAACATTTATATGACATAGTGAGCCTAAAGCTTGTAGTAAGTAGTTAGTATCTTTGTATGCACAGTTATTCAATTACTGTACAAACCCACGTGAGTTTGAAATTATGTATGAGTATACTATACATATACATATCTTAAGAGTATAACTCATAAAATATACATACTATATCATATTTTATGACTTATTCGGTGGAGTAGCTTTCTGTTTGCCTGCTGTAGCTGCTACTCTTTAATTTTTAATAAGACAAGTTGCCAGTTTTTTCTTCACTTTATCTATATAGGTATGTAGTTGCTTCTTGGTCATCCCCTACCTCTCTTTCACTCATTTTCCCTTAGAAAATGGTTTAAATATAATTTATTGGAAGCCGTTTTAACAAAGGTTTATTTACTTCTGTAATTTTAGCTTTGTAACGATTTATTAACTTACTGACTTTTCGAATGGCATTGTATCTCTTGAAAGCATATCGAGAATCGCTGACTCACAGCTCTAACAGTCTAAACTGGCACTAACGACCTCGATTCGATAGTAATGCAGTTCTAAACGACCTCACTATCGAGATCACTATCGAGAAATAAATTTTATACGCTTTAACCGCAAATGTCTAGGCAAAATACAGAATTATCTGACTCTGAAATGTCCATCGAATTTTAATTTTCCTCTGATTCATTTTTTTTTCTGAATAGTCTGAAAGCGCTTCGAAATTAAACTCCGTAATTGAGACGATTTGTATTTTATTTTTACATCCCATCTTGGTAAATTACAACCTATATACACATAATGATATGGATGACCACACAACAGGAATACTACTTTATACTTAGTTATGTTTTTATATTAACAAGGGGGCATTTCTCCAGAAATATGTCTGCGGTCACCTCATTCATCTGGCCCTTTTTCATACTAAATGTATGGAGACAGATGAATGAGTCGCAGACATATTTCTGGAGAAATGCCCAAGGAATCATTGGCACTACTACATAATAAGATTGTTAGGGTAATTTCATTCATAGTCTTACAATTAGTAATTTATTCATAACTTATAATATCCTTTTTCGTCTAGTAGGTGTTCAACTGCAATGTATGCAAACAAACTAAAATATTGTTTGTTTCTTCTCTTCTCTCTGAATAGCTTAGTTGACTTCCTATTAAATGCCTGCGCCGTGCCTACGCCATTATTAGCAAGAAATATCAGACGTAGGCGGAACCCTTTCGGCAACGCTTTTCGGAAGTGAATCGGCCCTCGTAAAACTTTACGAGAGAGTTCCGCAAATTAACGTCAAGGATGCAGGGACATATTGCTGTGATTTAGTTTAGTCTTCTTGAATACAGGATTATATACACGTACTAATACTTGCACATATCACACGGTTATCATATAACTACTTACACGAGAATCAGTTGTATTTTGTGACAACACTATCAAATGTTTACCAAAGTACGTAAATATTTCAGCAGTATTATTTTAGCGTCAGTAATGCAATTATATAATTCAGTCATCGAGTAATTATTTATTCATCTTAAATACTTTCGTACACAGATTACTATGTAAATTTTTAATATGACCCAATAAAAATGAGAAGTGAAATAGTAAATTGAAACCACATTACTACTACCTACTACTACTATACTATATGAAAGAAACACACACATGCATGTATATGCCACAATACTAATGTTAAATAACATTACAACAAGTGATTGCTATGTATGTACAATTAATATAACACAAAACGTAGTCATAGGTCACAATTAAATATAACAAAAGTAAAACGCAGGTAAATCCAATCCACGCAAATGTGCACTCTAACTATTTGACTTTTAAATACAGCTAGCTTTTTTAAACAGTAAAACGGCATTTGTTAAAGCCTAAAGTGGGCGTTGATATAATAAATTTTAAATCCATTAGAAGCTGTAAGCATACACATGTCAGGGTGGAAGGAACACTCCATTTAACATTACGAGGTTCGAATTCGGTGAATTGTTACCTAACCGATTTGACACTAACTGTTTTTTTTATTTGTGTAATTGGTTTTTGAATAGGCGCAGAAGTGTTTTTAGAACCCTTAAAAATGCGTAGATTTTACTTCTGTTAATCATAGTATGTTTTTAAATAACTTCTAAAGACAATCTTCTACTGAAGCAAAGACGTAAGATAGCTAAAGATATACATAAAAGTGAATATGTTTTGAAGAAAAACCGAGGTCTTTCTGAAGCCCCCACAATTGCCAAATAAAAATATAAAAGCAATAGTTATTCACTAACCGAAACACTTCCTTTAATCCCTTAACACTCTCAACGGCTCTGTGCCCAATAATTTTCTTATTTCCCTTCGGTCACTCCAATTTTAGTAATATCCTTGCGTCAAAATTCGATTTAGGTGAAAAAATAGTTTTTCCCCTTCACATAATCGGTGAAGCGTGAAACGCATTAGCGTCATTGCCACTGACTTAACCCCTTACTGCAGAAAAAAACATTGAAATCACATTTATCTTTTAGCCAATTGTCATTTAATGCTTTTTTTTTTATTTGATAAATCGATACTGTATTATTTTCTTAATCGATTGTTTGTGGCAAGACGATAATGCTTGGGTTGGTTTCATTGTTGGAAATCATTTGTATCTTAAATTGCCACACCCTTTCAATTATTAGATGACATAAAGAATAATTGCTAATGATGGAGAATTTCTTTGTTTATTTAAACCACCATGTTCCCCAAAGGAACTGTCGATTTCTATTGAACTTTTTATTCAATTATTAGATTCAATTCGATATAAGTGTATGTCTTTCCATTGTGTTCTAAAGTAAAAAGTATTTATTTGAAATCTGTGCACCCACATCGTAACACTTGTTACCAAAAACACATAAACATGTCAAGTTTGAGTAGCCAAAGCAAAATTTTGGTAATTTTATAAATTTGACCCTTGTCGTAGACTCCGGAACTAATTTTATCGCAGTTACATTAGTATTGTCCTTAAAAATACATTGTCCGTGAACGTAAGGGTCATTTCGTCCAGTCACACTTCATTTAAGTGTTAACTTTAAATGCTAAATTCTATTTTACTCAGTTGTAAATTTAGTGAATTTGCCGAGTTGGTCTTGCATCCTGATGTTATAGCGACCTTAGTGACTTTGTGAAGACTGCGACGGACGGATAAAAAGGTAAACACTAGTTTCTCGGGAATTACAAACCACCATAAAATTGTTCTTTTGTTTACACATTCCCTATTCTTGTGTTTCATAAATATGAATAATGTATATTTCATAAACACCTACAGCTATTTCAACATTAAATTGGCCAGTATAACTTTCTCATAGCTTTCATAGTTTCAGCCTGTCATTAAAATTAAATCACGCATTAAACCGGAATCACTAAATCGCTGTGTAATTTCACAGTACGCTAACCAATCCAACTGCCACGACTTCGTCACGACATATTAAGACGTCGCTTGACCATCCGCCACAATCTCGTCACATTGCATTAAGATGTAAAGCTAACAATGTAAACTGGACCACGTGCGACCGTTTTAGCCGTCACGGGCCATTTTGCAATCAGTGAGGCAGTAGGAGGGTTGATTTAAATTTAACTTGGGCAATTATTAAACTAGTTGGGTATTTTTATTTATTGATTCGATTATCTTCTTATTAAATTGTTCCTGGAAGACGCAGCGTGGGCGGCTTTCCACAAAATGGCCTGACGACCTGATTAAAGAGGCTGGAACTCGTTGAATACAAAGAGTCGGGACCGTTCGTTATAGAATTCTTATGGAGAGACCTGTAATCAACAATTTGAAATTATTATGCTAAAACATTTATCACAATTTACTCTTACTGTGAGTTAATAGAAAAACTAGTAATACTCGTATATATAGCATTGCTATCAATATGGTCTGTGCAACAATGTATTTATTGCTATTAAGTATTCTGTAATGCACGTGAATTAGATAAGCTAATCAAATTACTGTTGTAATCTCTCTTTAAGATCTAAACTACTAGCTATTACAGTATTTGCTATTTACAGAAAGTGCGTGTGGTCGGCACTGCCCTCACACTGTCATGATCGTTAGGTGGTACTTTGATGGCATAACGATGGTTCCGTATTCAAGTATCTCTTAATAAATATATCTCGATATACCTAGATTACTAAAGTAATATATATATATCGAGGAACAGAATAGATGCATATCTAAGAGCATAAAATAATTATAATTATAAATATATAAAACAGTTTACCAATGTAAGTACATATTTTAATATACGCAAATCAACCTAGTACCAAACAAATGTTTTTATTGTAAATCAGTGTTAACAATTACGGTAATTTGGTGATACCTAAAAATAAAAATGAGAAGTAGAGGTACTACAGCTTTTTATTAAATACAATATTACAACGATAAAACTTAAATATTTTTCTAAGCTGCTTTTGCGGTACCTTAATAATAGTAAGACCGAAAGGGTTAAAAGTAATTAAGAGTAATTAATTAATTAATTTGCGTCCAATCGCGACATCATCTCCTGCCTAAGTGACAGTTACATGACAGTTTGGCATGATGAGGGTTTTAATTTGAATATTAATCAGTTTATTATTTTTAATTAATGATAATACAGAATCTAATGCAGTAAATATTGCCCAGATTAGAAAATAATAATTTTAATAAAAATCTTTGAAATCATGGAAATATAATGTATGGAACGATAACGTCTTACAAAATTGATGTTGAGATTTGCCCCACAACGACCACTTTTTAAAATCAATACCTACGTCTGCAATATCGAGTGGTATTGATAACCAACTTAATGTTTACTCTAGCAAAATTGTTTATATACCTATGTATATAGATACAAGAAATCAAAGTACATAGAAAAACTAAATGGTACCTACCAGTGGCGTGGCGTAAAAGATATCTTTGGGCAAGCCGAAGCAGATTCGGCTTACGATTCCCTTAATATCCATTAGATAAGGTGCTAATTTTAGGCAACCCGGTGGGAATCGAGTTCTACGGACGGCACGCCACTGGTACCTACTCACCTGTGGTCACTTGGTTAAGGCGCTGGGCCGGTAATCCAGAGTTTTTCTATGTACTTTGATTTCTTGTTTCTATATATGTAACTTAAAATGATGTGTAATTTACCCGCATTAAAAACAAATAAACAAACATCATGTTTTTTTCATATTTAGTAAAATTATTTAAGTCAAATATTAGTATTAAGTTTGACAACACTTAATTTTTGGATAGGTTGCATATCGTTTAAAAGACTAAAATCTATGATTGATTACAAAGCTACCTACTGACGTGAGAATTTGCCACTACAGTATTTTCTTCAGTACTAAGAGTACTAGCTCCGCCACATAGTAGTAAAAAAAATACAATTTTATTACTTTTTAGGGTTCCGTACCAAAATGGTAAAAAAGGAACCCTTATGGTGCGACTCTGTCTGTCTGTCTGTCTGTCCGTCTGTCACAGCAAGATATCTCAGGATCTACTGATGCTATCGACTTGAAATTTGGAATAGTGTTAGAAGCCGCTAATTCGAGCTTATGGAACAGAAAAAAAATCCTATACCTTCTTTACTTTTTTTTAAAGGGAACCGAAATGAGATGTCGAAAATCAAAAGTTGAGCTAATATATCGAGTGGTATATCAAATAAAAGGGCTTAATATGGAGATTTAAAAATCGTTTTTATTTTTTTTCTTAGACGTGTAGTTTTTGATTTAAGAATAAAAACGTTTAAAAAAATACCATTCCCCCCCTATTATCTCCGAAGTTACTGAACAGAAAAATCTGTAATAATTACCGATTATTAATATTATCCTAAATATTACAGGAAAAATGAAACGGTTTTCCTAACTTGCAGCGTTTTTTAGAAATTCGCAAAAATCGTAAGACAACCTTATTTGCTCCTACTAAACTAACCGCGGCATATGTCGATGTATGGGGACAACAGTTTTACAAGAGCATCCTTAAGTTTGTCCCACCATACAATTTTTCTTGAATTATTCACGTATCTACTGACGATTTTGTACGGAACCCTCGGTGCGCGAGTCCGACTCGCACTTGACCGGTTTTTTTTTTAATTGGTAAACGAGCAGTTGAGTTAACTAAAAGGAAAATGTACTGTCATCCATAGATATTACGAGCAACATCAGAGGAGCCGTTATTACATACTTAAGTATGCCCCTTTAAAAAAAGGCGTTGAAAACTTTATGAATTTTAGTACCATATAATGTTCAATTCAATTTTTGTCGAAGTTTGTGCCAGTCTGTTCTATACATTAGTAAAGACCGATTTTTTACAATCACATGCATTTTTTATGGAAAAACCATTATTACGGTTTGTTTTGTGCCCCTAGTCTTTTTCATAATGAGTGTTTTTATATTACCATCAATCTCTAAAATATTATATTAAATACCATTAGACTTTATAAGAATGACATCAACTGTAAAATGCAACTGTCAATAGCAGTCAATCGATGGATTGTAAACTGTCAAACGTCCTTTATGAAGTCGAAGCTTAATGGTCTGTCAAAACATATAATCCCATAATGACGTTTGATCGCTACGTTTATTGACGATGACTGTACTTGATAAACGATGTGATGAGTACTTTTGAAGTTTCTCATGAGTTTATTGAAGTTTAATGATTTTCGATTTCATGTAAATAATACTAAGCTTTCTGTATTTCTTGCTATTTCTTACCATGATTAAGATGTTTATAATAGCTTTGAGTTTAATATTATTGACGAAAAAGTGAGTTTATTGCATGATATTAAAAAAAGTCTTAGAAAAAACGTAAGTACTTATGCACTCCACAATGAAGGATTTGTCTTCCAATACAAAAGGTAAACAACTTAGTGCTCGACACTGTCCCAGTAGTTGCCATCATGAATGTTAAGTCATTAGCAATAGACATGACAGAAGGATGTCAACGATTGGGCATTAACGTGTCAAACGCTACGACGTTTACCTTACATACCTACTTCATTTAAAATGTTGACACATCACATTCGACGCGCCTCAAGTGCCGCAGGGTGGATTTCAGATAGTTTCAACCGCCGTCATCACCAATCCCGAAATTTCGACGATTCTCTTAAAGAATGTGTCCCATTATTTTGATAAAATCCGAAAATGGTACGATACTTTTTTCATGATTTGATCAAAAATTAAGTAATTTTTAAAAATATGTTATCATTATATATCGGGACAGCAAAATAAAATATGAAGACTTATACACATAACAAGTTAAAAAAAAAAAAATAAAAAAAGGAAAAGACATGCTTTGCTTCACGTGGATTTGAACTCCCGTACGTTATGCAACAATCGCGTCGACCGTAGCCTGAATTACGGTAAGGGACAGGCAAAACAATGACCCTTACGCTAATTCAGCCTACGGTCGACGATCGGTTACAATAACCCCTTGGCCACTCGGCTATTGACAATCAGTGTCGAATTTTCCGATCAGTACCTATCCGGTCTACTGGCGCCAGAAGTAGCGGAAAAGTGACATGAAATTTAAGTGAAATTTATTCGGTAATAAACTAAGATCAGTTTCATTATGTATACCTACATTACATTTAGGCGTAGCATTACTTAATCGATAAAGTTCCCACGAATCAAACACAAACACCCAATTCCCCGTTGGTCACGTAAACACGGGATTTCGGAAACAACCCTTTTCTCCCAAACCCTAAAACTGACCACTGTGCCGTAATCGGATTGAGCGGTCACCGCTTTTCTGTACGTCACGGGAATTCATGATAGCCGCACTGGGCGCTGCGCTGTTATGATGAATTATGATACAAGCGTTACTCTAAATTGAATTGGTGTGAGATGTTTAGTTATGTTTGTAGATTGATTGTAATTTAATGACAGGCGTAATCATTGTGTTTCAGTTGTATAAGTGGGTTCAAAAAATTCGAATTGCGTGAGTTGCGATACGAGCCGCGAATGCGGCGAGTATCGCAAATAGAGACGCAATGAGCGTTTTTTGACTTAATTATACAACGTTGCATACAATACTTTTTCTACGACGAGGTTTTAAATTATAAAATACAAAATTAATCATAACCTTGGAAACAAGGCAAATATGACGTTTGACTGACAGTATGTGTCTATGGTAAACTTTTATTTTTAATTTAAAATATACTTAAATTAAAAATACTTGTTTTATGTTGGCATCAATGAATTTAGTTCGGAAAGTTTTGTTTTTCTTAAAAACCGTAGGAATTTACTTGTTTGTTAAGTTGGTAGTTGTGCATTTTTACCGTCAAGTTAAAATTGAGCGCTTAATCCTTGACCTAAGTTTAACCTAGATTTAGAAGTCTGTGGCTGCTAGCAATAACGTAAAGTGACTATAACGACACTAGTGCTGTTATGGGGAATAGAGTATAGACTTCTCTGAACTCATATTATGTATGTTCTTATATTAGTGGTCGTGACCAAGTAAAAGACAGATAACAGTAAAGGAGTAGAAAAAAAAAATCAAATCATAACATTAGGTATAATTATAATAGCTTGAACATATTCAAAGTACTACCACCGCTTGAGTTACAATCATAACATTTTAAGTTATTTTTCCTTTGTTTTAGGCTAATGGTTTTATTTGATCTTTGTCTTTAATAAGCAATACACTGTCATAAAAGTAGCTTGTATAAAGAAATAAGCCATGTTCTTGGGGCTTGCACTTGTTTTTGTCGCATTTATTACTATCTGCTGCTGGGTGGATTTCACAGCGTTTCAAACGCCGTCATCACTAATCCCGATATTATGATAACATATTTTTAAAAATTACTTAATTTTTCGGCCTGACTGGTTGACGACCGCTTTAGCTGAGTTGGTAGTGACCCTGCCTACGAAGCACGAGGTCCTGGGTTCGAATCCCGGTAAGGGCATTTATTTGTGTGATAAGCACGAATATTTGTTCCTGAGTCATGGATGTTTTCTATGTATTTAAGTATTTGTATCTATTAAATATATCGTCGTCTAGTATCCATAACACAAGCCTTATTGAGCTTACTATGGAGCTAGTTCGATTTGTGTAAGACTGTCCCCAAATATTTATTTTATTTATTTGTATCAAAATAATGGGACACATTCTTAAAGAGAATCGTCGAAATTTCGGGATTGGTGATGTCGGCGGTTGAAAAGCTCTGAAATCCACCCTGCTAGGTATAGGTATCCACAACACGAATGTATTTTTTAGTAATTTTTACGTTGCATACAAAAATAAGTCACGAACCTAGTCAGAAAAATAGCTTGGGTTATTTTCTGTGTGCTGTAACTAAAGAATAAATGAATTAAATATTACAAAAGAGACAAAGCTTGTTACCCTGATTTCACGCATTTCTGACAATATTCCTAAGGCCAATTATGAGGAATTTGACCGCTGGCCAGTGGTAATCCGATTTTGCGCTGGTCATCGCTGTCTGCACAGCGGGTAATGAGGTTAACGGGTGAGAACTCAGTATTACTCTTGTTCTCATAGCGAATGTAGAATTTCGGGAATATGTAACATAAATCATAATGTCTCGGCGGGTTGACCATTGTATTTCCAAAAACATATAATTTCATGGGGACTATGCCGCAGGCAGACCTGCTGGACGGGGTATTCTTTTTATAATTGTTTTTTTTTATGTTTATTTAGTTTTAGGTTTTGTTTTTACTTTCTATATTTTATACATTTCATCGGTAAGTATATCATTTTCCTTTTCATCGTTTTTTTTTGGTAAACTATAAAGGTAAGCCTAACTAAACCTTAAAACATACGGTTGCAGAGAAAAAAATGTGGATTAAATGAAAATTTCATAACATGTAACATTCGATGAAACATCTGTCAGAGTTCGTAGTCAATCGTAGTGTAGTCCCATTTTAAATAAGAAGCATTAAAGTTAACATAATTTAATAAACAAACTGCCAATATGACAAATTAACTAAAAATCAAATAAAGATATTTTACAGCCACAATAAAATCGAGCTGAGCAATTGACGCGGAAAACTGTCACATAAAAATTTAAGTAGTTTGGACTTACTCAAAAATATGAAGGATACAGATCGTAAAAGTGGGTAAATAATACAAAATACAATAAGTGGCAATATTGGAGAGGAGAGATGGTCGCGGATGGGACAGGCGGAGGGTACACTAAGGTATCGGTAGCGGTATCCTTCATTTTCTTTTAAGTAGTGGTGTAAAAAACTGCCAAACTTCACAATGTCAGGTTATTAAGTAATATTATATGATCAAAGTGTATAATTTTTTACCTGTATTATATTTTTAACTTTTGGATTATATTTTAATAGCTGACATAAATATTGTAATTAGTTATTGCAGTATAAACTGCATTGGGATATATTCGAATTGGGATATATTCCGAAACATAGGAATTGTAAACTCCTGAGGTGGACAATCAATCAAATCACCTCTGGCGTGTCTAGTATAGACTTAAAGTATCAGTAAATGTATATTGCGTGAATTACTGGTTTATCATTTTCGGAATCCCTTACTTCGGATTTACCCCAACGCACCTTAGTATTGATTTATGTAGTTTAAATTAGGTACACATTTAGAACAAATACCTAGCTAGAAAGTAACCTAACTAACTAGACACATGTCAGTGTGTCAGCCAATATCGTTTGTAAAAAAAAGGGCGACACACCGGTAGTGCGCTGACACAACTATTTTTTGTGCCATGCGAACATTATCCATTTATTTTTTTAATGAGTTCGTATAATTTGCCGGGACACAACTGTTGTGTCCCAGTCCTTAAGACGCGTTGGCAGTGCGGCGTCGCGCGGGCGCTCACCGCGAGTCGTAAACATTTACGGCCCTACGGGGATTAACGCCAGTGCCGGGTTTTATTAAAAAAGCATCCGTCGCGATCTTTCCGCGTCTGTTTGTTCGCGGATATTTACGGTTACAATAAAACACACCGTAACATAGAACCACTGTCTAAGCGCACACAGACAACTAAAGAAGACATTTAGACAGAGCAATCGCATGGGGAGCGTAGGGCAAGCGCGTACTTGCATACAACTCTGTGCTTAGTAACTCAGGATAAATCTTTCAGGACTTGAATAACAGCGCCCTTGCTGTCAAAGATGGCTATGTCACCTCGTAGTATGATGTTGGCCAGCTCTATGTATGTATGTAAACTCTTTATTGCACAAAATAATACAACGCACAGGGTTACAAAATAAAGGTATGTGTACAAAGGCGAACTTATCCCTTTAAGGGATCTCTTCCAGTTAACCGTATGTTTTCATACTAAGACAGAATTATGCTGTACAAGTACCATAATAGAAACAAAAGCGTTTTGTGCTTCATGTATTCTAAGTAACAAGTAACGTAGCACCCACGTAGTACGTACCTCTTGGCTCCGAGCCTCACCGACTTGCGTATTTTCTTTTGGGACATTTGAGCACGGGTAAAAAGGAAAATACCCGACGTGACCATATTCATGAATTATGTTTTTAACTAGAGGCCAAATTATATGTATTTTACTAAATCCATAACCTTAAATTGACCAAAACCTTCCGCTCGAATGTCCCTAAAAACCTTGCCCAAATGTTATTTACCGAGCCGCTATTGATACAAAAGGAAAGACAACCATAAATTCGGCTCACCACGACGTTATCACGTGAAATACTCCACAGTTATTTGTCCAATAACTTGAAAAGAACCCCTAAAGGAAAAAACTCAACACAACAGAGATTTGTAAGAAGTGGCAGATAAGTTCTTTAGTTCGTACAATCAAGGAAAACGTTACATAAATATAGTGGTGTAATAAAAGTGTATGGCCTAATCTCTGTTCAATATTTTCTTAGCGTTTCGATGTGGATTTTCCTCTTGGGATGGGAGAAGGCTAGTGTTGTGTGGATAAGGTAACGGTTCTAGAAAAAACTGTTATGCCAATTAATATATTAAGAGAAATAAATAATTATAATGTATAAATATGTTTTATGTAACCCAATATGGACCCATGGATATTTATGTTGTTATTTAAAACTGACCTCACAAATGAAACATACTATTGCTAATTAGCTAAATATTACAAGCGGTGTTTTTGTTTTTTTTATAATCAATGAAAGAGATGAAACTCAAATATGGCCAAATACCAGCTTTATTATCATTTGCAAATGTAAACATGTAGGTAATAAGGAGAGGATTTTTTTCAGAAATGTCTGTTACTCACATTTGTGCAATAAAACAGATCTAAGTACAGTAATTTCCGATTTCTTTTATATTTTCTAAACCACATTAATAAAAACGAGCAATGGCCAACTACCTACTTACAAGCTATTTTTAAAAGGCGCACCTTTACGTTTCTTTCGTTTTACACAATTTTACCACGTCCAGTCTTCCAATGTCCATGTGCTTTTATCGGAGACAACCGTTATGTTAGGGATTCGGGGCGAATATTTGGAAATTTAAGAGTTTTTTTCTCTATTATGAAACAAGGAAACATTAGACCAAACTACGCAGAAAGTGAAATTTTTGTTTAATATTCCGTTCATATTATTGTTTAATAAGTAAGCATCATTAACTTTGCAATTGATAAATTATAACAATAAACGTCGTAGAGATCTACACGTTTGTAGAGATCATTTTCTATTTTGGGACCATCTAATAAGAACAGTGTAAGTGTATTGGAAAGAAATTTCCCATTTGGTCAACTTTATGAAAAGCTATACAAATAAACAATTATACTAATAATGTTTTATTTTTACGATTTCGCATACTACAATCATTACTCCGTGGGAATATACATTTCCTACAATTACAATTACGCATATCATATCTATTTACACCATATCACTAAAGATATAAAGGTCAAATTTGTCTAGCATTGTAATTGCAAAACATTCTATTATAATAACAATTCAAATCTCCCACAACGGAAGGCCACAATGATCGCGAGCAATCGTAAAATTTTACGATAACGTCAGTGGTGACGCACGTGTGACGTCACGGAGTACGGACAGCGACGGCCCGTCATATTTATGACGTTAGTATGTCCGAATGTTGTCGGTTAGGATTTCCGTGATTATGGTGCTTGAGCGGCTGTTGAATCAATTGTGACAAAAACGTTTTTGCAATTAGGTACTCAGATTAACGTCCTGAGGCCCTAATTATTACCTTACCTAATTTGAAATGAGTTTTGAACTTTTATAGAATTGAAGGTTCTCATTTCAAAAACACAATAATGTTAGGAGGTTTCGTTTTCTAGCAAAATTATTATTCGAAAATTAAAACGTTTGTACATAATATCATTATATATTTTTTTTTTTCATGGAATTGTTAATATTTGTAGTCTTAGTCATATTTTTATACAAAATCGATTGACCACTGATGGTGTGACCACCTGATGTTGTAACTCCGTGGTCAAACATGTTACTCGCTGGATCAGGAACGGCGTATTCACTGCTGTCACAGATTAGAGAATATCTCTTGTAACTGAATTGAATAACCGTGAGAAAACTATAGTTGGACAAGCATAATTCTGTTCAGTTCTCGTCAAACGCCTCAAAAGGCTACTCCTGATATACGATTAAAATTGCTTGGAGGCATTGCTTAGGGAAATGGTGACGTTAACCCGCAGCCAAATTTTAGCACCAGATTTACATGACTACAAAGTGATCACTTATCAAATTCCATATATGAGTCATTTTCAGAAAAATTGTACACAATTAAGGGATTCAATTAAAACAAAACTTAATTTAATTCTCTGTGTTACGAAAGTATGGGTACATACAGTGTGTATGCCTAACTTTCGTAACACAAAGGAAGCGATCGTGATTTTGTTTTTATTAGGCCCTTAACTATGTACAATTTTTTTGAAAATGACTCATATGTGTCGTTCCCAGGCAAAATTGTCAGTAAAATATTTTTACATTTTCACACGCGTAACCTATTAACATGCGCATAGCATGTAACAAAGCGGTACCACTTTTGCTTGAAATCGTCAGATATACCTTCTCTTACTACTTAAATTGATTAACCTGTAAGTACTCATTAGTATAGTGATATACCTTACTCACACTAATAGTCGTGTGTATATAGATATCTGCTAACTCCACCATAATCCAAATGTGCAAGCCATTTCCCACAGACTCCGGCCCATAACCTCTTCTCACAGCGCATAACAGTCAAAGACTAGTCCGGTAATCCAATTTGCTAGCCCCGTGTCACAAATTGAAACCCGCTGCACCATCTTCTAATGGGTTAAGCCTATAGTACAGAGGGCCACACAGATCCATGTGCAACAATGTAATATTAACCGTTTTTGGTTTTGATTAAGCTTTTTGCTTATATGTATTAACTATTGTGAGCTCAGTAATGACTAATCGTTTAACAGTTTTATTTTTATTATGTAACTATGTTTAATGGCCGTTATAGTTTTGTTTAATATTACCCAATTCTTTTTTATATCGTATCAATAACATCGCATGTCTAATTTTAGCGTTACTTGTGTGTTAGAGTTTTTTTTTATCTGAATATACTTTCTTTATCTTTAATCAATGTATGTCCATTTTATATAAATTATTTAATCGTATTTTTTTGACAGTTTTTTCTAAATTTCGGGTGACTTGTGTGCCAGCCTGTACCTCCGAGCGGAGCTATAATTTGATTATGTGATAATTCCACCGTGAAACGCACAGTGAGACGATAATGCCCGCAATGGCGATTGTTACATATTTATAGGGGAAATTAAAGGAAATAGCATACGAATCTGAAATAGACCATGTAATGCAATACTGGATACTAATATGTATTCGCCAAAACGTGCGTTTTGGTAAAACTGCCCTGTGTATAGATTTTTCTTAAGAACTACTTTCCTTCCTTTATATTTTTTAAATAGCTGGGATATCTGTAAATGAAGCTTGAAAATATAACTAAGGGCTTATGACTTATTACAAGAACCATAATAATACATGACGGCCCATCGAGTTCATCCAAAATAAAAATATAAAATAGAAATAATATCTACTTTGAAATCTAAAACCTACAGCTCAATTTTTTTACAAGAACATGACCTGATGATTATACCTACTCGTATCATTTTCATTTATTGGCATAAATAGAAGATTCGCGTTGCATTAACTCCAAACACGAATACCAGTAAAATAACAATACGCATAAAATGAAGAAAAATATTTTTTACGCAATTGATGAAATAGATAACAAATATAATTTCAGGTGTGTAACGTTTTGTAACATGCAATAAGGTGGTCATTCCGTGACAGACCGTACCTGTTTGATAACATTAGCTGCACATGCCGCATTTTGTACAAAAGTTACTTACGATGGAGTTAAATATCATACAAATGACCGATTTAACTGCTTTAAATACTCATTGTGACGTAGTCAAGTACTTTGAGTATATTTTTGTAAGAATATCAATTTTAAAATATTTTTACGCAGCATTTTCCGCTCGCTGCGCGAAAAGAAAATTTCACTTCCTGGCCAGGGGAAGTCGTAAAATTGTGTACACACTACGGGTGATAAGAAAAAAAAAACTACGGATTGCATCATTACGGCAAACACGTCCGATCTAAGTTATTATCTATTTAACCGCCCTGGGTCATTGATTTAATTCAGTGGTTCCGAACCTGGGGGGTAATTACTCCTTTAGGGATAAAATTAAGTTTTCTCAGGGGTAATACTCATATTAAGTCGTTTTTCCTTGAGTACTTTCATGTAATTGCCTGTATTACCTATTTTTAAAGGGGTAACAACATAACTCTCGATGGGGCCTGTGGGTGATGTAGTAATAAAGGTTAGGAACCACTGATTTAATTAAATCAATGCCCTGGGTACGTAATATAGGTACTAATTATTAAAAAAAAACCGACCGCGGTGCACTTTAAAAGTGCCTAAAATTCGCCATTTTGTTTATTTTAACGAACTTCATGACGTGACACTCGCGCCATCAAGACGAATCTAATGTTGTGTCATTTATCAAAATCGGTTGTGCCGTTGAGTAGTTACGAGCGGACATAGGAACGGACATACATACAGGTCAAACGCATAACCCTCCTTTGGGCTTCGCCGCAGTCGGGTAAAAAGTCAGTAACGTACGTACCTAAGCAATTCAAAATACTTACGTGATTATCAAATCTTGGTTATAACGCTACCAATCTTATCTATTTTGTCGGTATGCCTACAATTTTCATACCACAAGCAATTTAATAAGTAGAAGACCATAAAAGAAAAATATTTTTTTATTTATACGAATACCGCCAATTGTAAATAACTAGCCCCTTTTTTCGGCGAGGGGTGACAAATTGCCGTAATTATGACTTTCCCTGATTTTAAAGATATCTATAATTGTGGGGTAAAATTATCACTCCAATTGATGTCAATGTGTCAGACTGACAAAACGTAATTGATTTGATTTCTTTTATCTTTTTATCAATTAGGTCGTTTTTATGTAGTAAGAAACACTGATTGGTTGGTCACGCAGTAGCAAATTTGTATAATTAAATAATTCGCTGTTTATGGCAACAGAGTTTTCAATCGACTTTCATCAGCAATAGGGTATTTGATATCAATCAAAATAAATAAATTAACTCTAACCATCAAATTACGTTTCCAAAACTGCCCGGATAAAATCAATTACTAGTAAGTAGGTACATTACACAACTAGGGTGGTAAAACAAAGAAAGGCCGAGATTGTAGAACGTTGCGGCCCGAGCTGCAAGCGAGGGACGTAACTATGCGATCGAGGGCTTTCTTTATTACCTCCTGTGTTGTGTACATAATTTTATGTCTACACTTGGTCAAAAAGCGGCTTTATCTGTACACGTAGCGTGCGGTAAAAGCCACTTTATGGCCAGGTGTGGCATGAACTAATTTTCGTGCCATCAACAAGTTTAAAATGATAAAAATTAAAAATAAGGCACTATGTTGATTGTTGAGTGAGCATGACGTTACAAGTCAGTATTTCATACTAAACTTCATACTTTCTGAGCGTTTTGACACTTCATAAAAAGAAGCTGATTTGAACTGTCATCAAATAGCCGATTCAGATTACATGACACCAATAGCACATAGTAATTATATTATAATTGGTGTTCCTTTTTTAACACTTTTTAAGACTGCCAATAGAGTGTTGTCTCATTTCTTCTGTTTTTAACATGTCCATTCAGTTATGTATAACATGCCACCATAACGACTGCTGGTAGGAACCAGCAGTCGTTTTTCCCTTATAATATGAGCCGCCCTTTCTTTTAATCCCAACATAAGCCTCCTACTAATTTCCTTCCCTTGTCGTCACGGCTATCAGCGGACATGTCGTAAAATACGACAGACCTTATAAAAGCTTACACCACACCAGCTGAATTTGTGAGCTTCTTCGTTTTATTAGCTGTCGGCATTTTGTGCAGAATTTAATTAGGTTTTATTAACGTTTGTCTTTTCGTTTTAGATTTATATACATGTCTGGACTCATAGGGAACATTTTTTTACAGTGCTCCTGAAGGATCATTAATTGATTTTCCCATATTTATTACACCTACCTAACTGACCCGAATTGCTCTTAGGTACACCACATACATACCTGAATGATAATTAATGATAACGTAGGTATTATATACGCGGCTCTATAGGTAGATAATCATTAGAGGTAAAGATAAATTAAAAAGCCAGGTTAACGTGAAAAAATCTAAGTTCCAGCCATTATTATGGGGAAAAGAACGACTTGTGTTCACAAACCGCACATTATGTAGGTATGCAATGTCAAAATTATATTATAGAAACTGAGTGAGCGAGTAATTTCTCAAGGACAGACGTAAAACGTTCACTTAGTTGTCGTAAAGGGATAAAAAGGAGTTATGACCCCGGGCAGATGTTGTCTCTAGTTGTAATTGCTGTGTACGTTAGGTCAGAAAATACCTCTTTCATGTGACGCGAATACACTCCATAGTAATTGTGTACATACGCATGAAAAACAAGGAATATCATTTCTATCTATTAATATTAATAATTGTGTCTTATAGTGACTAAATTATAATTTAATTTTATACCCAAGTAGGTATCGTTAGTTCAATAGGTACGACAAAAGTTGATTCGACACGGTAAGGCCACGGATAATAAACAAAAATATCTACCATATCATCCATTGAGACAGAGCTAGAGTAAGGCTAATTATTTAATCAAATAACACACTTAGGCTTTTATAACTATAATCAATATATTATTATAAAAATAGCCTCCTGAAAAAACTGAATTCTAACTACCTAATGGACAATGGTTAGTATTCTGTTACATAGGATTAATGTAGCCAGCCCCCAAACACTTTTGGTATTTTTCCCGCCGAGTAACCCAATAAACTTGATAAATGCGTTCTACGACAAAATAACGATCTTACAAATTTGATTAAACAAGTGATAATCTAATTATGAGCACATTTTAGCCATAATACAGCTGCCGTAAACCCTTTCTGGGCTTTACAACCAAAGCGTGGGTTTTTACAACGTCTTTATGACCAACTCTAATTATTGTAAGACAGAAAAACATAAAGTTTAATAGTGGTATAGGGTACATCATAATTTCATTTTCCTTTGTCATTTTTACGCAAATTTCTTGCAAACAGTTGTGGGTTAATAATTAATAATAAAAAACTAAAATGTAGAATTAAAAAAAATACAGATTCAACAAATTATAATGAAAGTGTCTATACAAAGTTAACTTCCAAATAGAATCATTTTAGTCATACTTCCAATAAATTTTAATTGGTGAAGTAGACATCGGCCAGATTTAAGCTCGCACAATACACGTCAAATAAATTTTTAAATTAACGCACACTACATAGACTTAAAAATAAATGACAAAAAGACAAATAAAATCGACACATTGTACTGATTCGATTTGTAATATAAAGCCGTAGCATGAAATTTTAAAAGGGGTACATTGGTACAACATCGTACATTTCCTTCTAGCCAACCCTATCGACATATTGACAATGTGGCACAAAAGATCGACATTAATTTGACGTACCATTAAAAATATTGCTTTTAAAATCACCGAAGAAAGTCATGTGGAAGATATTGCTACAAATGTCGGGTGGCAACCCTAAATCTGTGACGTAATAAAATAACAATTTATGATCCAACACTTTTACTTTCAAAATTCAAACGAATTAAGAATTCGATGTTTGAAAATTTGCATAAACAAAAACGATTCTGATTGATCGGTGTCGTAAAAAGTAATCCGTTAAAAAGAATTCCCTTTTTTAAAGTTTTATGACGCATTTAATACTGGCAGTTATTTTTTGCATCATTATCGCTTGGGTGAGGATGACACACGTTTTTTTGAAAATATGCTAATGATAGTAAATATTAATTTGTAACGGTTGATTTGTTAATACGAAGGATATTTGCATAATCATGGTGCACTATAAAGAGATGAAAAGCTGGGTCGTGCCGTTAATGACTTAAGGGATGACTTTTACTAGTCAAATGACGTATCGATCGTAAACTTAATACCTTTGCATTAAAAATAACAATGTCTCTATTTAGCCGGTTAAAACATTTAAGCATCTGCGGTTCAAATTTGAATAGTGTAATAAAACTGGGCAATTAAAAAAAATATCGCAAATTTAAAACTTAAATTGAATTCCCACGATGATAGATTAGTAGATTGAAAGGGTTGACAAGAGCGACGTTTTTAAACCCGCCAGGATTCGTCGCGGTGTGAAGAAGAAAGGAGTACGTTCAAATTGCGTCAACCCTGATTGACATTTTGAAGTGTGTGCAGAATTGAAACTCGTGCGAAAGTTTTAAATAATGAAGCGGCGTGGTGTAACTAATTAGTACATTTCGATTGCTGGGACAAGTAATTTTAACTGTTATGACTGTTCTACTGACTACTGTGCTTATCACAATATTAAACATTGAAACTGCGCTCTATGTATACCATAAATGAACACAAAATAACGCAGATGTATAGTTCCTCACATCATTTTTGTTTGGAACTGAATCTTCTAAAGTTCTTGTAAATGTAATGTTTGAGTTTATAGTCTTAGATTAAGTATAATTCAGAGAGACATTCGAGTCGAGTGCTTGAAATTGTCCCAGTAGTTGCCGTCTTGAAAGTAGGTAGAGGTGGACGTCAACTATTGCGCATTAGCGTGTCAAATTTTAATCGTGTCCTAGTGAGGACGTTAACCTCATCATTTTAGATTAAAATAATTGTTTTTTGCTATATTCAATTAAAAACAACTAAAGTCTGTCCTTGCCGAGTGATATTTTAATTTTAAATCATCCTTATTTTTTTTATTTAAGAATAAAAAAAACTGTGATCTATTACATTTATTTAAGTGCTACGCCAGACATAATCAACTCAGTTCGATTGTAAGAGTATTTCGATTTACAATTTGATTAATACATTCCAGCAATATCTCACTTCATGTAACTCTGATACAAAACCAATTTCTTAGAAAAACACGACTGCACTTACCCGCATATTGGAAACAAACAATCCTGGAGAGGAAAATGGAAGAAAAATACTCACGCAACGATATGATGAAACAATAAACATGATATTCGAGTTTGGTAGGTTATTGGTTATGAAGATAAAGGTGTGTTACAACGGAAAATTTAAATTAAAGGAGTTATTATGTAAGTAAATTGAAGTAAATGATTTTGCCGTGCTTCGATCTCAGATTTGATCAAAAGTAAGGGGGTGTCCCTTATTAGGCATAACTTAATAAACCTAATATTAAAATGCATAACAGTTTAGGCATACGATGATTAAGCATACCGATTAGATGGCATAATCATAAAAACGCATACTAGTTAATTTACATACCGATTGAATTGGCATATCTGAAATCCGCATAATGTTATTAAGTATAACGAACGCATACATTTATGCGTTCGGTATACGTGGGGCGTTACTTGGAAAAAATAACTTAATTGGTCCTTGTTGTTTACAGAATCCCTACTTTTTGGGATTTATCACTAGTACTATTGTTTCTAATACAATAAAATATGTACCCATATTTACAATGTTTTTTTTAAAGTTTTGTGGTTAATATATTCCCCCTATTTATTTATTTGTTTTTATGCATGTATATGTAGGTTTATATTTGCCCCTGCGATTATTTATTTTTGGTAATTAGGTCTCGCTTTTGTTACCCTTCGCACCGCCTACTTTTCTGGTTTATTTTTGTGTCAATTCCGCTACTCAAATGTTGTCTGGAAGATATATCTGGGAGATATTGCTTTTTAGCGATACGACCGCCTGGCCTACCTTTTTATTTTCATTACTTTCGCATATTTATGCACAAATAGCTGCGATCTGAGACATTTTTTATTTAACTTACCACCTTTTTATCTTCATTGTAGTTGAGCCACTAGGCCACTAACTGGGCGTACTGGGCGTTTTCTTACATATGGGTGAATCAACTTTTCCTTGTCAACAAAATTTCACCTTCTTCGACTAAAATTGAAAGGAAATCTTTATTCGGATATTTTTTAAATAAAGCGAATGCTCATTTAAAATACAGATAATACCTAAAGCTACGTAATGCAAATATTTTTATTATAATTTGTTTATTATAACTTGTTTATAAGCAGTGACCCAGCGGAGCGGACATAGCTGTCCCCCACTTTTGTACGAAAATAAGGGTTTGTCCGTTGGGTCACACTATTTATTTGTTAAAAACGAGTTTTATTTTAAATTTTGCCTAATCTATCCCTAGGTGTAAGATCTTGGTCCATTTAAATCATGTTACAACATGCAAAAAGTGAACAATTAAGGAGAAAGGGCAATCTTTGCATAAAGCAAAAAAAAGTTGATTCACCCATAAATAAAATTGGCTTATGAGCATATACTATAGGTAATAGTATATGTATATGGTATTTTAATAAATAAATTCGAGAGAAAGTACTTTTACGTAATTAAACTGGAACCAACAGTTAGTTTTCAAAACAAGTATGGATATGTCACTTTAAATATACTTGTACAAACTCTGCGATACCAATTATTCGATTGAGAATCTAAAATTAAAATGTCTGATTAGACCTATTAAAATTATACTTTTTAGTATTTATGAACACTAATGGTATACCAAATAATTGTTATATGTTTTAATAGTATGCAAATTAAAATATGCGTTTTAAAATATACATTTTAATATTATACGAATATACAATTATGCGTAACTACGGTATGCATTGTCAAAATAGGAAGTTTTACTGTATGCGTTTTAATATAGACCCAAAGTAAGGCCCAAGTGCTTGGCACTGTCTCAGTAGTTGTAATTTTCAATGTTAAGTCAGTAGCAACAGACTTGGCAGAAGGGGTAGGGCAATTATTAGGCATTAGTGTGTCTAACACTGCGATGTTTACCTTAATTTAATATTGGGCTTAAAGACTTCAAGATGGATCGCATATGGAAATTATTAAAAAAAATAAGAGCAGGCCTTTTCAAGGGGCGGTCTCAAAGACATTTTATTCGTGTAAAAAGAAAAGAAAGACGCGGGATTTTTACCATGAGAGCATACTTTAATAGACTATTTTTACCGTCGTATTTCTTTATACAACATTAAAAGAACTGACTGACATTTCTGTATTTTCTGTTAGAAATAAAAATGAATTTTCCAAATAACTGACTTCTAAATCCAATATGCTCTCACCTCAAGCCAAACAAAAATGGTAAGTGTCTCTCAGGATTTGCATACTCGTAGTCTAAGATGCAGTAAACTCTTTAATGCTCAGCGAGTATGCGGGCGATCTGTGTGGAGGGCCCTTAGCGCGAGTGTGAAGGGCGCATTCAGGACACTGAGGTTAAGTTTTAAAGTAGGTACGAGTTACTTCAATGTGATAAGAAAGCAATGGTGAAGCGTCCATACTTACGTCCTTCGATCATAAACGTAGAAATAAATGCATCAATGCATCGGTACCGGTGACGTGGTGCCAAACTTCTCCAAGGGCAAGCCGGTGTTAAAGTTTTTTACCGATTTCCCAAAATAAAGGAGGTTCTCAAGTCAATTGTATTTTTGTAATGTTTGTTACCTCAAAACTCCGTCGCTTATGAACCGATTTGAAATAATATTTTGTCGATGGGATTCCGTGGAATTAATGGCACTCCTAGCAATTTCTGTACTTTTATAGAATATCGTGAATTTGCTAGTATCGCAGATTCAATGTTTGAAATCAGTTATGCTTATCAGTAACAGCAGTAGAATTAATGACTAAAATAGCTTAAAATATATATGCCAGTCAGAATCGGGTCCTGTGGACGCCAAGCCACTTATACGTACCTACTAGTTGATCGCGGAGAGCTCGTTCGTTCATTCGGAGACCTTAGAGTTCTTCGGTTAAATTGGCTATAGCTTGGCAACTTCGTTGGTGACACTCACCTGTGTGCTTTTTGTTATGTGCAGCCGTAACTACTTACACAAGTTACCGCTAACACGAACGGGGGCCTCCGGAGGCTGCCTCCGTCGGTCGCCGTGCGTGTTGGCGGTAACTTGTGTAAGTAGTTACGGCTGCACATAACAAAAAGCACACAGGTGAGTGTCACCAACGAAGTTGCTAAGCTATAGTAATACCATAACGTGTTTTTCTGCGGAAAGCCGGGTTTGGGAGTTTATTCCACAAAACTGGTATTAGTAAGTTAATCTGACTCGCGTTCTCTGTACTCCTAGGTTCATACCAATCCCATCCTGTTTTAAGCTACACCATGGACTGCCAATTAAATTAATTTAAACTTTCACCCTTTAAGTCGACTTAGTCAGAGTTAGAATCAATAATCAGAAATTAATTATTACTATTAGCCTGAGAGGATTACCTCGGGATTGCGATCAATTGACGGTTTGAACTGGCGTGTAATTAGCGGGTAATCCTGGGTAATGAGAACTTGGTTATCAGTGCATAAAATATCCGACACTAAATCAGGTGCTCAATGGCTTAGAGAGACCTTTTTCCAGCAGTCGACTGCGACAGGATGATAATGAAAAAAGGACTCACTTCCACATAAACTTGTTTTTCTTCAGACAACACCACGCAGGCTGAGATAGATACTTTAAGAGAGTATATCCCTCTACTTTGTTTAATAAAATAATAGTTCTTGTTAGCTACCAGATACACATTGTCGGAAAACATAATTCAAATTTCGGATCAGTGCCGTAAAACGAGTAGTATTTTTGTTTATTCTACAGTTGACTTGTGGGCGACCTCAGTAGTGCCTGATGATAAGCGACTACGAAAAAAGTATTTGAATAGCCTTTGTTTAGAAATAGGCAAGGCAACAATTTAATCCCTTCATTGGACACTAGTCTACTACTGGGCTTAAAAATGGGCTATTCTCAAGCTATCTCAAATATAATTGAAACAAAATAAAAAATACGATACACGATCCGCACTTTCGTATGGTTTACGCTCATTTCTAAAGATACAGCAAGGTGTACTCCAAGCCTCTAACAATATCTACAGTACCCACACATGTTATTCTGCCCCGCGCCCGTAGCTCTAAATCACGGCAGCACTTCACCAAGTGCCATGGGAGTGACATTGAATTTGCATACAATTTCACCGCTCAAGACAAGATGGATGGGGGACAGAAATAGTTCAAGATTGCATTGATTTCAGTACTCACGGTTGATTTGATAACAATGAGGTTTATTGAGTGTCTATTGTAGTTTAATTTGGTGATAGACTGAATAACGATTGTTGCTGCTGAAAACGTTTTCCGCAGTACTTTGGAATGTCAAAACTTTTCAAAGTAATGTGGAAAACTTTTTTCCTACCTATAGGTACAATAGTTATAGTTTAAGCCATGTCGACGCGTTATAGTGGGACCTTTCGAAACATCAAAATACACTTTTTTTGCATTTAACTAGGCTAAGGCAAATATTGCCTCAGAATATTTTCTTGAGGATACTAATATAAAAATATTAGTACCCTAACGGATAAAGCGATGGAAAAACATGGTCACTTCCCTGGCCGGCGGCTTCGCATATCAAGTTTAACTTTAAAGGCGGGTTTTCACAATTCGTGTAGAAAATTATTATCACAACACCTTAAGGTGGAAATATCTAGCCGGCTAGACATATTTTTTGATAGTCTTTTTGTAGACATAAAATGATGTACACAACACGGAAGGTAATAAAGAAAGCCCTCGATCGCATTTTACGTCCCTCGCTTACAGCTCGGGCCGCAAACGTCTGCGATCTCGGCCTTTCTTTGTATTACCACCCTAGTTGTGTAATGTACATTAGATTCACTGAGGCTTGAATTATGGCTTTTTTTCAAATTAGTGACATTAAGGGTTAAAAATATTTAAGATTCGAACTGTAGAGAAGAAACCTTTCAGATTACATGCAAGAAAATCTTAAACATGTTCAGAGCCTTGTAATCTTGCAAATCACGTTTTTGACTCAAATTAATTTACCTGTGTTCTGTTTGAAGTTTGTTACGACAGTCCTTAAGATTTGGCCTGATGTACAAGTATATGCTCTACCAAAACAGTCAGTCCCCTTTTTAGGGTTCTGTACCTCAAAAGGAAAAAACGGAACCCTTAAAAGATCACTTTGGTGGATCACGGACAACCGTCTGTCCGTCTGTTCGTCTGTCAAGACCCTTTATCTCGGGAACGCGTAAATGTAACGAGATGAAATTTAAACTATATACTCAGGTTTATGGTCTCTTAAAGCTGTCAAAAAATCAAAAGATACGGCCGTTTATGCCGCAAGAACATAAATTTCGACACTCAAGGAAACCAAAATTCAAAGGGTACTTTCCGTTGACCTAGAACTATGAAATTTGGCAAGTAATACCGTGTTGATACTGCAAGTATAGGGAAAAATCTGAAAACTATACATTTTTAAATATTTTATTAGAAGAAAAAATTTAAAAATTATATGTCTCGGGTAGGATACATATAATTTTGAAATTTTCCTCTTCTAATAAAATATTTAAAATTCGTTAGCCGTGGTTTATGCTAAAATAAAAATATACGTTTTTAATTATATCATAGAAAAAAACTTTAATAAGGGAATGAAAGTTTATAGGGTACTTTAATATATTACATACATATACAGTGTGTTACCGGTATGCGGGCTTTTATTAAAACTGATAATAATATGTTTCATTAGCAATCGTTTGCAAGTATTAGCAAATCATAATTATGCGAATTAACTGCACAATTCAATTTCCTAAATCCGCACTTTAAATGTAGTAGGCATGTCGTGGTACGGGGGTAAAAAGTTGAGAAAAACAATCCCATAATTAATGCCGTCCTTATCATTTCGTTTATGCATGGAGTTTTTTACACAGCTTAAAGAGTTTTTTCTAAAATTTGAAATGACAATTACAAGAGTATTGACATTGGCTTGTCAAATTACAAACCAAATATTTATTTGCAAAACTGATATTTTTTCGTTAAAATGGCTAAAGATACATGAGAATTATCTGACATGACATAATTATACAGTGGGACACGTGGAAATGTTCCTCAAGCCTTGAGACTTAATACACATAATCTTCGTTTGATAACAGTGGCTGTCCAGCGAGGTCCAGAGAATGGTCCTATCTGGTCAGTCTGAAAGGGCCATAAACGGAATTGTGCACTTACAACTTGAAGAAAGGATTCTCGATCACTTCAAACAGGTCCAAATGTCTAGTACTCGTATTACTTTTTAAGTTTTATTTTGTTACTTATAAAGTGTTCTTTTTCCGTACCTAGTTTTCTTAAGTGTAGCAATTCTGGTATCTCTAACTGGTGAAATAGGTAGACGCAGGCATTTATCTTGATGACTTCGTTATAAACAAAGAATGAAGGGCTGGCATTTCCATCTAATTGTCAATCTACTTTGCTGTACATTGCTTGCAATTTATATTTTGTTAGAAAACTAATGAAATCGGAATTTTAGTCGATTAATTAAATGAAGGTCGTGGTTAGGTTAAGAAACAACGCTACTTTACCCTACTTTAAAAAAAGCCTACTTGCTGGTAACGCACTCTATTAAAGCACCCTATAAATTTTCATTCCCTTATTAAAGTTTTTTTTATGATACCTACCTACAAATTTGTACGGAACCCTCGGTGGGCGAGTCCGACTCGCACTTGTCCAGTTTTTTTACTTTATAGAGAATTTGAATTTGTGTCTATAGTCTAGGTATATACACATTTAGCTACATTCACTGCCATTGTAAAAATAGGCGAACACACAACCTGAGCCCACTTATGCATACATTACTGATTCACAAAGCCATGCCCGTGTCAGAGACGTTTAGACTTGTTCTGGCTGGCTTTTGATCCTGTTCTGTAATATTGGCGATTCGCAAATATAAAAAAAATAGCCAAGTCCAAGCTGAGCTCGCATGATGAGTTCCATAACTTTATACCTACAAGTTTAACACTAAGTATCTACTTTGTTTGATTTCTACTTTACTTTTAGGGTTCCCTACCAAAATAGTAAAAAAGGAACCCTTATGGTGCAACTCTGTCTGTCTGTCTATCCGTCTGTCTGTCCGTCTGTTTGTCCGTCTGTCACAGCCAGATATCTCAGGAACTACTGCTGCTATCGATTTGAAATTTGGAATAGTGTCAAAAGTAGCTAACCCTAAAGAAGGGCTCCGTAATGGGACTTTGAAAATTTAAAGTAGGGCTATTATATTGAAAGGGGTATCAAATGAAAGGGCTTGATTTGTAAATTAAAACGCCGTTTTTATTTTTTATCTTAAATAAGTAGTTTATGATTTATGATGAAAAACGCTAAAAAAAATACCATTCCCCCCTATTATCTTCGAAGTTACTGAACAGAAAAATCTGTAACAATTACCAATTATTAATGTTATCCTAAATAATACAGGAAAAGTATAACGGTTTTCCTAACTTGCACCGTTTTTTTTAGAAATATGCAAAAATCGTACAACATACGAGGGCTGATTGAAAAGTTCGCGGCCTGACCATTAAAAAAAAAACTTTTTAATTTTTTTCTACCGCCATTTTGAACTGTCATTATTCAGTTCTCATCCCGCGAAATTTCAATTGTAAGACATTGTAAAAATAAATTATACGTCTGATTTAAAAATAAGAGTCAACAGATTTTTCATTATGGACAATTTGGAGCAACGTGCAGTAATTAAATATCTTCATAAAAAAGGATTGACTCCAAAACAAATTTTTGACGATATGCAGTGTACATTGGGGCAATCCTCTCCATCATATACGACAGTAAAAAAGTGGGCAGCTGAATTCAAGCGGGGACGAGTCAATATCAAAGATAACCCTCGCCCCGGGAGACCAACCACTGCGACCAATCCACATAATGTGGCAATTATATGCGAGATGATAATGCAAGACCGACGATTAAAAGTAAGAGAAATAGCTGACATCGTAGGCATCTCCTATGAAAGAACCCAAAACATTATAGTCAACGAATTAGGTTTTTCGAAGGTGTGGGAGAGATGGGTTCCGAAGCTCCTTTCAGTGGAACAAAAAATCACTCGTCTAACAATTTCACGCGACTGTCTCGACTTGTTTGAAGCTGATCCTCAAGACTTTTTGGACAGATATGTTACTATGGATGAGACATAGGTCCATCACTACACGACCGATACTAAACAGCAATCAAAGCAGTGGGTTCGTGCTGGATCTCCGCCTCCCAAAAAGGCAAAGGCCATTTTGTCGGCGAATAAAGTCATGGCATCAGTCTTCTCAGTCTTCTGGGACGCAAAGGGAGTAATAATGGTTGACTATCTCCAGTAAGGTACCACTATAAACTCGGACTACTATTGCAACCTTTTACGCCGATTACGAGAAAATCTGAAAGTAAAAAGACCTGGATTGTTGACAAAAAAAAGTTCTCTTTCACCAGGACAATGCACGTGTGCACACGTCAATAAAATCGATGGCAGAAATTCACAACTGTGGGTTTGAATTATTGCCCCACCCACCCTATTCGCCTGATTAGGCACCATCGGACTTCCATCTATTTCCAAACTTAAAAAAACACATGGTCGGTAAGATTTTTTTTACCAACGACGAGGTCCAAGCCGAAGTGGACACCTATTTTGAAGGCCTGGAGGAAAGTTTCTTCAAAAGTGGTATAATGGCTTTGAAATCCAGATGGAACAAGTGCAAAGAGCTCGACGGGGACTACGTAGAGAAATAAAAATATTAAATAAAATCTTTGGATTTGATTTCATACTTAGGCCGTGAACTTTCCAATCACCCCTCGTACTTATTTGCTCGTACTACACTAATCGCCATACAGTTTTTTTAACTATCTATCTATGTATCTACTTATGAGTTTGTACAGAACCCTCGGTGCGCGAGTCCAACTCGCACTTGACCGGTTTTATTATTTTTTATTTATATTACATATTCTGATAGTGACAATACGAGTAAAAAAATAAACTCTCCATGGAAAATTCAGCTGTCCTATTACAGTTCAAGAAATACTGCCCGCACTGACAATGAATGTAGGACGTACATCGGAGGTCTAGTAACAACCTGTTGGCACCCTTCAGGTACGGAACCCTAAAAACTACAACAAACAACTCAAATTTCTATGATGACATTGGGCTTAATCACGTATGGTAATAAACACTTTAATGGGCATGTTTTTATTTTTTTGGCGTGATAAAGCACGTATTCTCAGAGAAAAATTTCAACGTTATGAGAAAATCGCCTAAGTTTAAACACGCAACCATTTCAATATGTATTATGAAGCGAAATCAAAACGAAATGACCCAACCGAGATCAAACTGCAAACCTCAATTCACAGTTGAAAAACCTCACACCCTTTATCAGTATCAGGGCGTTGGAGCGACCAATCTGCCCGCACTTGTGGCCCTTGCGGCCCTTTTGGTGGCCCTCGCTGGCCCTTTGAGCACTTCGAGTGGACCGAAAAATATTGGACGTGAATGGAAGTGAGGTTGGTATGCAAAAAGGTGGCTCAAAAGGAAAACATTGATTTGGAAATTAGCATTTTTGTATAAGACCAATGTTTTACAAAATTATGTTTTATTCTCAGGCTACATTCAACCCAAATTAGCTAAGTCAACATTTTTGAGCGAAGAGCCTAAGGCTTCTCTTTTTTTAGTCTCGAAATATATGTTTTTTTTTTGTTTCATTGAATCTTGCTTATACATACATAAATGCATTAACTATACAATAAAAAGGAAGAACGCCTCTTCCCCTCAAAATTGGGATGTTGAATAATGTTGAATGTTACAACATAATATAGTCACATGGATTGCAAAATACTAAATTATCATAACACAAAAGAAATAAACAAAAAATGTATAAAAAATATAAAGTTATGAGACCACAAAGTTTAAAAAAAAACGATATTTTTTTTATCGTCTTTAAGAAAAATTAAAGTCAATTTCGGAATGCTTAAATAACACTGAAGAAATAAATGTATGACAACTATGTGCTTAAACGCACTTCTTCGTGCACAAAATGGCAAAATGTTATTTTTTTCATACAGACTTAGTACAGCGATGCAACGGATCACGTCATAAATTCCTACCGTTTTGTATAGAGCGTTTTCAATGCTCAGTCCGATCTGCTACTTTTGATTACAATTTGTGGCTGTTATACTTATACCAATGTATTAGGTGTCATATAGATATTTGTTCCTCAGTACCTCTAGCACAACTGTGACACGCGACTCTTTGTCGCGCGATAAATACTACCTATCTCTTTCCACTCAATATCGTGTGACAGTGACAGGTGATGATCTGTCGCGCGAGACACGAAGTCGCGGCCAGTTATGCTAGACGTACAGAAATAGTAGAATCGATTTAGGACAGAAAAAAAATCGAGTCAATAGGCTAATTCATGATAATTTCCCATAGCAAATCACGCAATACCTGGTTGAATGGTTATACTCACGTAGCTCATGCTCTAAAACTAATAAACTCTCTACCTGGTTGGTGTGTAGTTATTTATGAATAATCTCGGCAAAGACAATCAGTCTCTAATCCTCATGTCCAAACTTCCTAGTTCATTAATCATCAGGACTCTGCATAATCCGAAACTAATTAAAACACGCATGTTCTAATACTGACTCCTTAATCCTTTGGGACCTTTGGGAGAGAACATTTACACAGTTTCTTATCACTGTCCTGCTTTAGCTTGTAGTTTAAAACTTATGTGGATGGAATAACGTTGTTTTTGTAATGGCACGGATGATTTAATACGTCCTTTTAATAATAATTCATAAAAATCCCTATCAAAATAATTACATCTACCTACTAAAAAGACATCTACGTTAGCTATAGCAATCACTAGGTACATATTGAAAATAGGACTTTATTTAAAAGTAGTATGGTATACGATATATAATATTTTGGTGAGTTTGTGACTAAAAACGTTTTAAACGTTTTGACGCTAATTAAGCCCCATCGGTTGTTTCCAGATAAGAGTAAGTAGGTACTATATTTATTGCGTAATACCAAGAATGTCCATCAAAAATAAAAGCTTCCTTACTCCAACACCTTACAATAATACATAATTTCGAAAATACAAATAGCACATTTAGAGTTAATACTTCCACATATCTGCATATGTGCAAGTCACAATTAGTATCGCCAAGTTTGCTACAATTTAGCATATCTTATGTTATTTTGAGCAATAATGTTCCTTGGCATTAGGACGTCTGAAACACATCCCGTCTGAAGCGGGTCCCGCGTACATTAACTGCAAGAAACAAAGTTTGTTCAGCAAATATTCTCTAGAGACAAGACTCCTTGTCGTTGGAAATATGGGTACCCCTAACATTTGCCTAGTCGCAATGAGACAAGAATTAATTTTGTTTCTTTTTTGTGCTCATAATTAATTTAAGTACTTACGTTTATTCCATTTCCTATCCCACTTATATTGTAAATTGGAAAATTTGTGAAGGTTTTTGTTAAACGGTAATAGTACATTACACAACTAGGATGGTAATACAAAGAAAGGCCGAGATTGCAGAAGATTGCGGCCCGAGCTGCAAGCGAGGGACGTAAATATGCGATCGAGGGCTTTCTTTATTTCGACACTTTATTATGTCGACACTTGGCCAGAAAGCGGCTTTTTCCGTACGCGCAGCGTGCGGAAAAAGTCACTTTATGGCCAGGTGTGGCATAAAAAATCTTATGAACTGCCAATACGATTGCACTACCGCGAGTGTAGGTTACGAGTATAAAAGGACACTCGATGCTCGTAGCAAGTCGATTCTTTGCCCTTCTCGGTTACGTTAAGTTTGCAAGTGGTGCCTATGATATGACACCTTATACATGTCGCAGCCAGTAAGGCTTGCAACTTAGTCAGGCTTAAAAAAAAGCGCCGTTTAATGAAAAGGCTAGGCAGATAACCAAATAGCTAATTAAGCTAGTTGGCGGCGACATACATACCAGGTACAAACTCGACTATTTTATGCATGAGGAGAGGAAAAGAATTTGGGTTTGTACTTTGTGGCCTTTGAAGTTCGTTCCGAGGAAATTTTGTTATTTTCACAGAGTTAGTCAGTATTAAAACTCGACTATGAAGTAATGAATACAAGAAAACGGATAGTAGGGGACAAAATGCAAGGCTATTATCATACGTCCCCGGAGCAACAAAACGTTTGTCATTTTAGCGCATTTGTGTAAACTAGAATATTCGTGCATTTCCTGAAAGCAGGAAAAGAATTTAAAAGGATTGCTTGAGTCATTGTGTATTGTTAGTACCGTGATATAAAAGGTGTTTTATGCACGCCAAATGTATTAAAACACTTACTGATATACATGGTAAGCTTTCACGTTAATACTTAGTATTTATTTCATTTGGACTCGACTTATTTATTGCAGCAGCAATGACGGAACATGAATAGCACTGAACTTACGAAGCACACGCTTGGTTTTCACTAATGTACACTAATACATTTCATAACTTACCTAACACTTCACCGCTGACATATTTACTGTCTCTCACACTATCCCATCTCCGCAATTAAACTAGGGTGACCATGACCATTCAATCAACATCGGGACATAATCATAAAGTGTCCACGCGCTGTCGTAAATTCGCGTCCGGGAGCGCACTGGGACATTTATGGCCCGGGATATGAACGCCATGTTATGACTCAAATCGTAGGGTGATTGTAATTGACACGGAATTGGTTTTTTCGGTATGGATATTGAGTTGCGGTTGGCGGCTGCCTGTTATGTAAAATTGCATGATGTTGCAAGTTTCCTTTATTTTATATTATAAAACCTAAGCGCATTCAGGTTTTATTATTTTTTCAGGTGACTTCAATGCAATTGTAAATGATTTAATCGGTGATTTGTCAGCTGTTGTATCTGCTGCATCGCAGGGAATTATAAAATGTGTAAATGTTTCCCATTCAATCCTTCGTGGACCGTACGAAAAGAGTAGCTTAATCATATTTTACGAGAAAAATAGTGTCCAAAATTCAAAACTACATCTCGAGAATGACGTATGTTTTTGTCTGATCTTATGTAAAGTCACTGGACTGGAACGAAACAAAACACTCTTGATCAAAACACATTGGCTCTTGAAACTTGGATTCCGTTTATATAATAAAATAAGCAGATAATTTATCAAGTAGCCAACCAGTAAGCGCAAGAATAGCTCATTTTATTAGAAGTACCTAATCCCAACAACTTCTGAATCTTTATACCAAATTAACTGTAACATCCCACAATAAAACATAAACACATATATGTCATTAATAAACCTAGGTCCCTGGTCGTAAACCTTTTACGATCCGTGCACTGTGCATTCGTAAAAATATTTCGGATACGCGCGTGACGTCATTATCCACGCTGACGTTTATTGACGGGCAGTCCCGGTTCAGTTCCGAGTGTTACGATTCAGTTTACGGTTTTACCGATAATCGTAACTTACGGGAGAGTTGTTATGCTGCTTTAATGTGTGCAAATGGGTGTTTATTAACGCCGGTACGATGACGGTTGTTTCTTTAGGACCAAATAAGCTAAGATTAGTGTTTATAGTAGAATTTTAAGCTTTTGTACATAAAATATAGACTATTTTTAGCTAAAATTTTTCATAAGTTATTTACTTAGTATGTTATTTAGTAAAACTGTATTTAATGCTTTTAAATAAGACTTTTGTTAGATCATAAAGATTCAAAGCGATTTTTGTCATTAATATAGTATTTTATAGATAAAAAATAATTACTTTCACTAAACACTTACGTTGATATCATCAATATTTTTTATTACTTACAAGCATACGTATGGCATATATAGGTACACATATGTATAGGAATATATCATCAAACAAACTCATTTAGAAATTTAATTAAAGGACACCTACGGCTACCTATGTCTTTCACGCATAATGAAAATTACCCCAAACCAATGACCCCACAGGAGATAATGAGAGTACAAACATCAGATCAGCTTAATTAAGTTTAATTCTGCCGTATTCAAATTGGTCGCAAATCAAAGTGCCCGTATCTTGGCGGGCTATGGGAAAGTGGAGCGGCTAGTGAATGGAGATGATTATTATTTAGGGTCATTTGTGTCGGACAAAAGCTGGACTGGGCACCCCTTTATGGACGGAATCGGGTGGCGTGGAGCAGAACATGTACAATTTGCCGTATTTCATTTTAAATTCAAAATTTGTAAGGTTCTCTATGGCAAATATTTTTACAATACTAAAAATTGTGTTACCTACTTATGAGATTTGCATTAAGTAGGTATGTACAGTCAGCGTCAAATGGTCTGTAACTCGTCTTTATAACTTTAGGCCCGAAGACGTGTATATGGTGCATTGGATGCTACAAACTATTTGATGCTGACTGTACAAGGCGGACACTGCTCCAGTTTATTCCTTAGACGCCTCTTAAGTACGCGTACGTATTCTGTACTAATTAAATGCAATCACCAAGAAAGGGCTATATCCAACAGTAGACATATTTCGTCTGACCAACAGAATTCCAATATTATTTTAAATAGCAATAAAATCCTAAGTTTTCAATGCAGAGAAAATATTCTTAGAATAAGCAAGTTATACAACCTTATCAAGTAGGTACCTAACTGCAATGCAACTCGTTATTTTGCAACGCGCTGTACTTATAAAACACTGTGTCCCTAGTGAACTATCATATTTGGTATGTATTTTGTAGTATATTATAAAGATGTCCCGTTTATTCTCTCTGCGTCCGTAAATCAAACAAACTTTTGCAAAGCTCTTTTTATTTTTATAATACGTACAGTCCATTCTTCTCCGTTGTAAAATTCCTAAAACTCAATGGTCCAGCGAGTGCCATTCATCCAGTTTTTTCCTATTTTGCAATTGATCGCCAGCATCCAGCAATTAAGGGGACACGCTCGCCGCATAACTTAAATATTCCCTTTATAATGCAGATTAACGTATTGACTCTTAACTGAGCCTCATTTCACTAGACCATCAGATAACTAACGAAGAACCCGCCTATTCAAGAACTACTTTTAAGCAGATCGAAATAAGGTTCATATTAGGTTTGCTTGATCTGCGAATTTAGTCCTTCGAACCGGACTTTTGGACTTTTTCTTTATTGCTGTGCAGTTGCATTTTGAATCTTATTTTGGAATAGTTAAAGGTTTTGATTGCGAATATGTACATTTGTTTGGTGTTATTGTTTTCGGGTTACATATTGATGGCTTCCGTTTTGCTAAAAGGGTGTGATACGCTTTTAGATTGTTTCGCGTTTTAGAGTTTTTAAGGTTTTAATGGACCGGACGTTTTATGTGGGTGGATTGTTGTGAACTGTCCAGTTTGTCTTTTTAATTGCGAGAGTCATCGTATGCAGCATATTTTTTCTAATAATTATTGCAGTAAGCACAAATATATTGATCTGTTTTTAATATGAAATTGTTAAAAGTGTGAGCCATTAAAAGATTTTGTTCTTTTTATTTATCCTAACAGTTTTGTACCTTATAATAGTTGAATGTGAGATTTGCAAGTACGTTTAAACACTAACGGATAATTAAAAAGTCATCGCATATTCATAACGTCCATTCATTCCTTAAGGACCTCACCTGTCTACTATAAAAAAATATCACGACCTATTTTAAACTATATCGCCGTGTCCAAAAGTCTAATTTCACTTGTCATGTCTTATACAGTTCTTTAATAATCTTACAAGCTGAATTAAGCCTTAATGAACACATGTCGTGGATCATTTTGGCTTGGCGGTAGTTCGAAGAAAGTGTAGGGTGACCAGGTGTGTTTACGGTCGGTAAGGCACATGGGGGTGCATTCGTTTATGAGTCATCCTTAAGGTCAACGGGACACGTGGTCAGTTTTTGCCGTTTTAATTGGTAACACGCGAGCAGATGCACATTGCAAGTTTCTTTGCGTTAAACTTCACCTTTAAACCTAAGTGAATGAGAAAAGCGTAACGGCATCATTCATGGAGTATGTAAGTAAGTTGCGGTATTTGCTTTTTTTCAACTCCTGTATCAGTAATGATTTTAATCTGAAGTGGTGATGGCAACAGCCTTTTACTGTTTTAGGTACCTAGTCTTAATCGAATAATATAAATCACCGCTTTATTTCAAACGTGCCTTTTAAATTTTGAATTCGATACGTGTAACCTATTTTATGACTTTTCCAAGTTGAATAATTAATTTTTAAAATTATGAAAATATTAAAAACTGTTAATGACATTGAATAGCCCATAAAAGGTATGGTAACTTTTATTTTAAAGCCACTACAATAATCGCAAATTTTAACAAAGCTGCAGAACAATTTTTTTATTTCCCCATACCAAGGACCATTAAAACAAGAGGTCTGTCATTCTCCATACTTTGGATCGTACCCCGACCGCAAGGGGATATCCAGGCAAAAACTAGATGGCGCTAAAACCTAAACATTTAACGATGTTATAATTGAACAAAGAAACATAGTACAGTAACAATTAGTTCGTAAACAGCTAATAATAAATAAATTCTAACATTTAAATACTGTGCACGCTTGCAAAGTTGAATAATTGTAAATAATATAATTCTTATACCAAGCTAGAGTTAAATGGCGTTGTAATATCGGGGAATAGCTTTTTGTATGGAAAATGACAGTCCTCTTGTTTTAACGGTCCTTGCCCATACAAAGTACTTACTAGCGTGTGACATCACAAATATCACAATACTCATAGACTTTTGTATGAAGCGTTTTGGGGAAAATCTAAAAATGTGATTTTAACATTTGGAGTAATTTTTCACTAATGTTTCTATTATTGGTGTATTATTCAGAGGTTTTTAGGGCTCCGTACCTCAAAAGGAAAAAACGGAACTCTTATAGGACAACTCGTGTGTCTGTCTGTCCGTCTGTCACAGCCAATTTGCTCCGAAAGTACTGGACCGATGGAGTCGAAATTTAGTACATATTTCAATGACTCAAAAAGAAACGTGTAGCGCAAATATCTGAATTTTAAACATGGGGGCCACTTTTGGGGGGAACTAGAAAATTTAAAAAAACTTAGCAAACTATATCGTGTGACATATTAAATAAAAGGGCTATAAAAATCTCAAATATATATATATTTTTTAAATACTTTTGAAGTTATTTAAGAAAACAGACGGAGAAGAAATAGGCAAAATTTGACCATTCTCCCCCCCCCCCCCCCCTATTGGACGTAGAATTTGGAAAAAATATGCTAAATAGTCCTACACCTATAGATTACAGGAAAACCTATAAAAAGTCTGTGCAATAAAGTATAATTGTTTTATATTGTTTTGAACGTACGGAACCATCTCCACGCGAGTCTAACCCGCACTTGTCCGGATTTTATAATATAACATACCGCAAAAAGAAGTGGTCAAATTGCCTGTTGTAATAAAGATTTAATCCAAGAGTACAGACCTAAACTGAACGGTAATAAAAGCGTAAAACTTGTTATTTTCAGTCAGATTACGATACGGTTTATTAAATTGATTATACATGACAAGTATACTCTAATACGGTGACTTATCGAAACCATAATGTAAGTAAATTCATATATGAATGACATTCTGAGACATCTGTCTTAACTGACGGTTAATGCCATTTGATTAAAACCGTTCCACCCAACAGCTCTTAGTAAAACTTAACGCGTAGTATTATAAGTAACAATACTGTGTTGTTAACATCTGTCATTTGACCTTTTCCAATTAAAAAAACGAGCGCCGATTTCACAATAACTGCACCTTGCATTTCTTAACACTATGCTTGGTAATTCAAGGGGCATGAGTATTATAAATCGCATAATAAACATGAACGGAGGGCATAAAGTAATCGACGTGCTAGTGACGTAATATTCGAAAAAGAGAATATTCACTTATAGCAAATACCCAAAAGCTTATACAAATACACAAAAACTACAAGAAGAACAAGTAGGTACACTTTTTTCAGGTGCCGTACCATACCTAATTACCATTTACTACCTTACTTACTATTTTATTAACGTATTGGAATGCTAATTTGTATTGTCAAGAAATAAAATTACGTCCAAAATAAGCGATGTTGCAATAATGTTCATTTTGGTACAGTAATTATTTATTTGTATTTTCTATTAGTTATAGCTTCTTTTTTACTCATTCCTGATATTAATAACATTAACAATAACAAAAGAAAAAATAAAAGGAGAAAACTAACCTAAATGAATGCCTATAAATAGCCTCGCTGAAATCGGTGGCCTGCGGGAGGATTACATTTACCTATAAGGTAAGGTGGGGTAAGACAAACACCGGAGCAAGACGAACACCTTGTATGGAATATTCATACTGTCCGTCTTACCCTGGGCAATATATACTATGTTCGTCTTACCTTTTCTAATATTATTTTGATAAAATACACCAAGTTTTGCAATTTTATCTCAACTATAAAAGGGTGCTCAACGACTTTGAAATTTTTAATGTTGTATGAAACCTAAAAAAAAAAATATTTCCCTGGTTTTTATTTTAGTAATTGCTTTTACACTGTTTGGGCAAGTGATAATATGTGTAACAAAATAAGGGGGTGGCCTATCAAAAAATAAAAAAAGTGTTTTTTTGGACCACCCTACCTTACATTAATTATTGCCTTGTTACTTTAAGTATATTGTGCATTTCTATCTAATCACCAGTTAATTGAATGACAACTATAAACAAGGCAGATGCGCAAGCGTTAGTGACTTGCGATTTATGCCTCTAATTATTTTATGTCGAATGGCTTACATATCCTGTGTTAATTGAACGCATGGTCACCCTGTCTGTGCCCTAACAGAGAAATTAAATGTTAGTAAAATTGCTAAATTTTCCGTCTTGATATTTTATTTAACTAAACCAGCCTACCACAATGCTAGTTACACTAAATAATAATTTTACCTAGTATTTTTTGATTACACTAAAAAATACTAGGTCATGCAAATGCATTCGTTAACCACACGACTATAATGTACAGAATTTAGTTCCTTCTACATGATTCAATACTTACTTAACATTTTAAACAGCCAATCTCCGTGCAGATCGATCTCAATTTAAACCCCCACCAATCTAGACAAGAATCCCGACAAATGTCAAATGTAAAACCTGAACATTTCCATGCAATCAGCGATCGTCAACCGTCGGTCGTAATTCCCATCGAGCGAGCCAAAGATTTGTCACCCCTGCATCCCAAATTAAATCCACCCGAGAAAATTGTGACAAACGCAATCCGTCATTCGTCCCTTCATTTGCATGATAAAAACTGTTGAAGAACAACTATTTATCAAATGGCAGAACTTCCGGCGGCCATGACAGTAGGCGCGACGCGTTTCCGCGCGCCATCTTTGGCTGAACACTGTACATCCGGTTGGAGGTCTGAAAGAGTATTAATTTAGCTAGAAGTGATTATCTCGTTATGTGCTTAGTTTTAAAGCACCTTCCCCTTGCAGATGGTCAGTTAGTCAATTAGTATTTATATAGCTATTACTTATACGAAAGATAGCACAGTCGAGAAGGGGTGCGCGTCATCGTTTTTGTTACTCGAGTTATTGTCGGACAAATAAACATACAAGCGATGTTTGCAAGTCCGACCATAACTCGAGTACCGTTTATCCAATCTTCCTTTAATTTAATTGGAGAGTAACCCTGAAACAGTTCCACTCATGATCGAATTTGAAAATTCTGTTGGTCTCGACTACACGTGAACCAGGTTTAGCTTAAGGAAGAAGGAAAGATGATCAAGTTTTCGGTGTCGCGAGGTCGCAGCTGTTCGCTGCGAACTATTGGCAATTCAAGTGCATTCAGCAAATATTGAAGTGATCTGAAACATTGTCGCAATATTGTTCGAAAGATGGCGCTGCAAAACGCCATCTTTTTAAAGATATCCGACGTCATTACACTAAAAGACTTTTCTTGGAATCATGACATGGCTCCGGTACGAATAGTTGTTTCTATAATCACCTTATCACCTATAATGTCCTACTGTAAGTAAGTGTCACTTCTAGTAAGTTATTTCCGTGCCAGCCTCACTGATTGGGGAGTGATCTCTATTTAGATAATTTACTGATGCTCTTGCGATGAAATATTCGGGGCATTCTGCTCATCCCCGCTGATGTTATTAGCGTGACGTCTCGGTCTGTCTTGTTTACAACTCGAAGATATTTCGGCCATCTTGTGACGAAGATATTTACATTTGTTTAGTTACAGATTTTACAGTGACCTTTTTTCTACTAGAAAAGTATATAAATTCTTGTTTTTTTTTAATGGTTTTATATATAATTACTAGATCAACAACTAGTCATTATATATAAAACCATAAACAAATTCCAATGGAATTTAGAACATTAACGAAGTTTGAGTTAATTTAACAATTGCAATTGTATAGCTACGCACTATAAGAAGCATTGTACCCATGAATACATTTGCAAAGCGTATTCTAGCAATTCAGGATGCTTTTTAATTTCAAAAAATGTTACGTATACACTGCCACTGCTTACGGTTGTGTAACGAAATTATGAAAGACACGCTCACACAGAAAAAAGGAAGCAGTTCGAAATTTCGAACACTTGATCACACCTTCGATAGCTCAGTTGGTAGAGCGGTGGACTGTAGTTGGTAGATAACGGGTATCCATAGGTCGCTGGTTCAAATCCGGCTCGAAGGATCACATAAGTGAGAAATACTTTTTAATTATTGTTTTTAATCATTCTCAGTTTCATGAATTGAGTTTTAGCGTCTTAATTTTTAAAAATTTTTTAGAGTAGTTTAAAAACTACACAGTTTTTAGTACCTATTTTTAGTAGTAACTTTAGTTTAAATTATGATAAAAATATTTCCATTCATTCGATATTATGATGTTGTTATCTTTTACTTGTAAGAAGTTGATTTCTTCTATGTTAATAATACGAAGAACGATTTATTTATCTTATCACAAAGCCAGTCACATTCTTAAATTTGCTATTTATAAATTATAATCATTAGGTATGACAGACGAGACGTAGACGTAAGAAAGTTACCTATTTTCATTAGATGTTACTCAATTGACAATTGAATACGAGATTATTTGCGTAAGAGATATACATATTGTATACATAAATTCGTATAAACACTCTAGCAAAAGTAAATACTTTGCAAGTTCAAAATACGAGTCCCCACATTCCCCCTAATCAAGATCCATTTAAAAGATCCAACCTTCAAAAAGTATAGAAATACTGGAGAAGAAAATGCAATCAAATTAGTGTAGATTCGATTGTCGAACAATGAGACCACACCGCAGAGCAAGGGCCGTAAAGAATCAATTATTGAGTCGGGGACGTCTTCTATACAAATTAATTTAAGTTGGAAAAAAATTGAAAATTCTTATTTAAAAGGAATCTTTTCTCTACACGATTGCTATATTATTATTTTCTGTGATCGCAATCAAGCTGTTTAAAATATTGCACTTTAACTTTAACTTTCACAGACGAAAACACCGAGAAACTTAGTTGGATACGACAGGCGAGTGAAACTAATACGCTGTACAAGAATATCATGCAAAGTCATGCCATGAGTAGGCTGCCATATGGATTAACTTTCAGGTAATGTAAGATTTGTTTCTCAGTCTACGTAAGTATTAAAATCATCTTTTAAGTTATTTTTTTTATTCCTCTACAAATACATACCTATATGTTATATTGCTGCGCCAAGGCTTTCTCTCTTTTCAACCACTGGTTAGAAAATAAACAAATTTCGGTGATAATTTTGAGTAACATGAAGGTTAATTAAGATAACATTTAGATGTAGGAAGGTGAAAAACAATCGAGTTCGAAATATTTTTTTAAATCGATTAAGAACGGATTACATCTCGTATCGTACTCGTCTCGTGACTACCCAAATCCTCCATTCCATTCCGACCAGCAAATCTAACCAATTATACGCAAATGAAGTTAACCCTTTCGCTGCTTTGTGAAACTTTTAATTGCTGTTAAATCGAAAAGGGATCGTATCAAAAAACGGAGCCATTGTCGAGTGAATCATTAATCTATGTGGGTGGGTGCGATTTTTTACCAGTCTCAAATTATAAAGGGTGTAAGTAGTTAGTGATTCCTATGAAAGATCTGATCATATGACTTTGAGACGTAAGTCTATTGTGAGCGGGTTTGGAATGTGATATTGTTGAGAAAGTGGTCATTTATTTTTAGTTGGCTCTTTTTAGTTGTTGTTATTTTTTTTGGATAGGTACTAAGCGTCTTAGATAGGGAGTTTCATATGTATAGTCCCTGCAAAGTTAAATCAAGTATTGCAGATACATTTGACGTTACCTCGGTTAAAATGATACCTCATGCAATCCATTATATACTTAATATCTTGAATATACCGAGATAATCGTGTTTCTAAAAAAATGCTGATATCGTGATAACTGAGTATAAAATATTTAAATCCTAAGATCGATATCTAAAACGCTAACCCTATAATCACACACACGACTAGCTTACAGACAAAACAGCGTCACCCCTGTTAACCCTTCCGCCGCTGATTCATCTTAACCCGTCAACTGTTGATGGATCAAGATATTAATACCGAAAGCGTGGCGAATTTGACCAACTATAGGCGTTTTCACGATTAAACATGTCAAACGAAAAAGAACTTTATTTCTCGAAAATAGCGTGTAGATTTCTGGTAATATGTTTTAAATAGACTTACAATTGAGATTGGACTTTATTTGTAGGTAGTTAGGTGTGTTTAACCTTGACTAATGGTAAACAGTACTAAATAGTGTAACCCTTTTCTATGCATATTTAATTTTGAATGTAACGGTCGGTCTTCCTGACTGATGAGCGTGATTTTTGCTTAAATTTCTACGGATTAATTCAAAGATGCATATGTATCTACTGTAATTAGAGGGGTGGTAATTACCATTCTATACGACACGTGCTATGAAAGTAATTACGACAAATGCAATAAATGAAAAAATCATCCTCTTTGTCATCATCATCAGCCGAAAGACTGCTGGACATAGGCTTCCCTTAAAGAATGTCACCATGCCCGGCCCTGCGCCGCATGCATCCAACGGATTCCATTAACTTCCATCGGTTTATCATATTATCCACATTACCATGAAAAAGTTATTGTTTTAAAAAAATACATAGCAATCCTTATTTTAAGTAAATAGACGCCTACTCATTTTCAGATAGCAAAGTTACTTGAAGTGATCGAATATGCATATTGTGCATGTGATACACGTAAATTATAGATATACCTAATAGGGTGATTTTCAAAAACAAGTTTTTTTTACATTCTGGTGCTATTATAAAATTTTATTTATTATACACACAACCACACATTAAAAGGGAAGACACATTAAAACTTTAAACACTATAGGTACTATTGAAAAAAAAAAACTAACATAAGATTAAACTAACCTGACCAATATACGGGCTTGCCGAGGTCGGTGCCTTGCGGAAGTTTTTTTCTTAGAATATTGACTTTTTTGGTATTTTTTACTCAGAATCGTTGGTACTGTCAAATCTAAGACAAGGAAAAATGTGTCCCAAAGTTTCCATTCCAGATCGTCACACTTTTGAATGGAGAATTTAACGATTTCTATAGACGTGACGCACTGGAAGCATAATTTTCCATACAAACATTTGGGATACAATTTTTCACTCAATAATTTACCATAATAAGTACTCATTTTTTTTTCTTTTTTAGCATCTTTTGTTTGCATATTTCTGCATTAAATATTGTTTCAATTCCCTTTCTTCCTTTCTCATTTTCAAACTTTTCCGAACCTCACTGTGACAAGGTATTGTGTTAGGGTACTGAACTACCTTACCATAAGCTAACGAGTAAGGTTCAATTATTAGGTTATTAATAAATTAGTTCAATAATACATTAGTACAATAATCTTGGAAGTCCTCACTCCGATGTTATTATGCCACATTACTTGTCCGGTAAATTAATCGTTAGGGCCACAGCAATTGAAATTAAATAATTAGAACTGGTAGTGACACAATTATGCCTACATACAATTTCGCACGCGATTATGAGAAACTAATTCATAGTGTAATTGCCCGCATAGCTAAATATGACCGGTTAGGTTACTATGAGCTACATGATGTTCATTTTCATTCATTATAATATCAGCCGGCTTCACCATGGTCGCCAGAGACAAGTCATACAAAAAATAACCCCGTAGCTTAAAATAATAATTTGAATTGAAACTGGTATGTAGGTACCTATGAGGAAAAATAGAGCAGAAATACTTAACTTTAATTGTGAATTAGTTGCAGAATCTACGTAGTCGCGGTGGAACTAAAAGTAATTACAACTACTGTAATGGATTTTTCTTAGTACGTGCATTCTTGTCTAGATCTAGGTACTTAGTTAAAACCATAAGGGAAACAGATAGACAATGCCGACGGATTGGCTTAGAAGCTTGAAAGGTTTCTTTGATTATTTATTGTACCACGCAAGTAATTGAAAGGATTAGATGATGAAAGTTTTGTATCAAAATCCTTAACATGCTGCTATTAATGACTAACGACGACGCGCCTACCATCAAGACCACTATGGAAAGGACGACTGAAGGAAAGAGGGCGGCCAAGAAGGACATTAAGGGTACGAAAAAGTACCTAATGCCGTGTCGTATCAGGACATTATAAATAAGGCTATAGACCAAAGTTCATGAAAATAGCCTAGTTCTTAAATATAGGATGGCTGCTATCGGTAGAATAAAAAATAGCTCAGCCTGTATACAAAACACGCTAAACCCCTTGCTTATTAAGGGAGCATAGAATTAATATGCAGATGAGCGGAATTAGCCCAAGTTGATCGATTAGACGAGCTCAATGCGCCCGCATCAGTGTTGGGTGTCCACTTTAAAGTCTTTAGAGTCGTGCCAGAGATGGGAGTCAATTGGCGAAGTTATAAAAACTTCATATCTGTATATATCAACATAACTACGTAACGTCATAATCATAAGTCGTATTCAGGCGGGCTCGAGTATCACGGCTAATTTCTACTTTGTGCCGGCTTGTCCTGTTAATAAAATATTAGGAATAAATTAATTCATAAATGTATCTTTATAAATACAGGGTTATACTCAAGAGAGTCGCGTTAAAAGGAATGAAAATTCTAAATACTGTATTAAATAAATTAGATATCTATTATGCAATCTAATCATTGATGTGAAGTCTCTCTGAAGCTAAGTAAGTATGTGGTAGTATGTACATACTTAAATCTAAAATAACACCAATTATTGCAAATAAAACAATATTTATTTAGTATGCGTATGTGATCCGCAGGGATAAAAGTCGTAGGTAGGTAAACTGCATAATATGGCGAGTGACCTGTACAAGATGAATGTTAGATATGAATGTGAATGGCGATGGGAGAAGAGGGGAACAAAAGTAACTCTAGATGGAAGGAATATGGCCAGCCTGAAAGAGTGTAGCAATCATTCATCCGCCGGTTCGGCTGTCGCGACTGCTAATGAAATGTCACGAAACCATGACGAGCTTATCTAATTGATATTAAATATATTTAGCGTTACCCTTTTCATCGAATGCAAAGTGAATAAATTGAAATTTAACAATAATATGAGACCTTAAGCATGCATATCAAATTCATGTCATTTGTGTTCGATTAATATTATGAATATAAGTAAAATCATCAATCATTCACTGTTGATCTCGCAAATTTTTTATTGATGATGTGTATTATTTTGGTAAAAAAATGTAAAGTGACTTGTAAAATACCATAATTATTTTATCAATTAATTATCTGAATCTGTAAACTAAACAATTTAAAAATATGTATGTTCCTTTTATTTAAGGCCGCCCGCCCAAAAGAAAAGTTTTCACTGTTTTGCACCGGCTTGCCCAAGGATATATTTTACGCCACGCCATTGCAACTTACATATAATGAATATATACATAACCTAACAATTACTGTAGGTATGTGTTGCAAATCAAATTACAAGTACAAATTGAAATTGCCCGGAGTGAAGACATTGCCACGGCATTACGACGCTATGTAACGCTTAATGAACAGATTAGATCCAAGATAATTACCGCAATTAACAGTTAATACAGCCAAGACTAATTAGCCAAAGATTTAGTTATCTTGCTTACGTATCTACTAGTGGCGTGGCATTTATAGAACCTAATTCCCATCAAAATCCCTATACTAAGGAATTTAAATCTTAAAATAAAAAGGTAAAATACCTTTGCTCCAATAATAATAATTAATACTAACATCACGCCACGGATTCCCAATAGGTAGGTACTCTAATTGCAACAGATGTTAGGGCGTATTCCTTTTATCAGTTTGCCGCGACACAGAATTTGTCCTTATTACTCACTAATAATCACTATTATAATGATAAAAATTAACTGACATCGCACTTACGTAATTAAATTTCCGTAACATGACCAGCCTAGCATAACTGGTTGCGACTATGTTTCTCGCGCGACAGACCATCACCTGTCACTCTCACACTATATTGAGTGGAAAGAGATATACTTATCACTGTTATCAGTACAGAGCTGTCAGGTTTTGTTAAACTTATCAAAATAGATCAAGATACTAAGATAAAAAATGTCCCAATCCCGAATGCAAATGCAACAATGGATTATGCCCCGATAAAACCACAAGTGTAACATCGCATGTCCCTTATCACTTTTTATCATTTAATCCTGTCAAAATAATTAATAAAAAGATTGATGCGATGTTTAACAGTAATTTGTGAACATTATCGTCGTAATGGATGGGACATCGCATCATATTAATTAAGCGTAATCGTGCCATTTAAAATGTGGGTAGTTTAAATTAATTACTTGAAAAGGTCGGTAAGTTTAAAAACAGATTAACAAAATAAAAAGGTTAGTTTCAAGATCTCAAAATTTCCGCTAAATTATACTGTATCGTTTACCTATAGGCAAAATCAAATATAAATGACATATTTGGTCTTACGCAAAAATATTTAATCTTTGTTTTAATGTTCTTGGCAGCAGACGAGCGCGCTCCATCTATCACTACATAGTACCTATAAAACAAAGTCGCTTTCTCTGTCCCTATGTCCGTATGTATGTATGTTTAAATCTTTAAAACTACGCAACGGATTTTGATGCGGTTTTTTTTAATAGATAGAGTGATTGAGGTTTATATGTATAATACATGCATAATATAATAGAGAAACACCGTGCGAAGCCGGGACGGGTCGCTAGTTAATAATAAAATTAAACAATTCAAGTACAATAAATGATTTCAAAATGATACAAATATAACATTGAGATTTCAGGTACACTCCAAATAATTCTTCATCGTCTAGGAGACATGTGTACTTTTCGTGGGTAATTAAATAAATGAATGCACATGTTATATACATAATTGACTTTTTAATATAAACACATCTTCTTATTTCACTGAAGCGTCTGTTAAAATTTTCTTAAAAATAAAAAAAAAACTGTCAATGCTTACTCGTATACTTCTAACGATATTTATTAAACTAGATAACCCAAACAATTTTAACAAAACAACTAATCCCTAACTACGTCAAATTGTTTATCATATGACTAATAGGAAATAATCACAGAGTAATGCCATTATGGACAAATTCGATTGTGAGCCTCGTCCGATATTGGGGTTGACAATTTTCGAATTGGAACCCGAAATATATTCACCCCACACGTCGGGGTGTCAAGTGAAACAGCGAGATTAGAGAACCGTATGAGGGAGGACCCCATAGTGAGCTTACAACACTGCTCTTAGCAGAACCATCTGCAAATTCGACAGTTTGTATTGAATGAAAACCAAGAAAGCTGGGGCTTTGTGTTTCAATACTTTAAAAAGTCTCGAACTCGACTGTCGAAGCTTACTATGAACATAGCAGTATAAGATTTCTTAATCTTTTTCTTTAAAAGTTTATTCCTGAGCTTTCATTCATTTATACATAATACCTAAATTCAGCGCCAAAAGTACATTAAAAATTATAGTAATAACGCGGCTCTGCTTGTTGACATTTAGAACAGCGTGCAACTAAAAAGGCGTTTAAATATAACGCTAACCAAATGTACTTAAAAATGCATAAAATCAAATTACATACCTTTGTGATATCGAATACCATCCTATCTACTATCTCACTGCATTTTTTGTGTACGTACATACATATGGCACTGTTTACCCACGACAGATTTTAGATAAAAGTGATACCTCGAATTTCAAAATGGGGATTAGAAAAAGATACCAATTTGGGGACGATCTATTTGAAATGAAAATTAAACTAAAGTGGTCTGGTATAACGTTTCTATTTGGAGTTGTGGCCAATTGGGGATTTTTATTGGAAGTTAAATTGATTTTCGACTCTTATAAGTTGCTTTTTTGTTTATACATGTTTATGTAACTTATGTAATTATTATTTCGACTAACTATCGACCTGCTAAGTTATTTATAATTGATAAAAAGTAGCTTTTGAGACAATATGACCTACCTACATCGAATATACAGGGTGTTTGGTCCATCATTTGCCAAATTAAAATGGCGGATAGGTGGGGTTATTTTCTATCCCTCTACGCTCTCTAAAAAAAATTTTGGCCCACGTGTAATTTTTTTTTGCTTTCTTTTGTTATTTTTAAGGAATTTACAGGGCCGACGCGTTTAAATTTGAATAAAAAAAAAAGCAAGTAAAAAAGAGATGAAATGTTTATTGCATCGTAATGTGTAACGTTTCACGGTTGTATCAAAGTCAAAATTACTGACATTTTACTGCTAGTTTTTTTTTATTGACCCTCAAATGTTTTACAACATGTAAAAATTTAGTCAAAGATCAATTTTAATTTGCAATAAAAAAACAACTAAATGAGACCACGTTCTTAAAATTGTTTTAATAAATTCTGTGGTCTATCTTCTTTCTAATGATGTACAATAATCCCAAAGAACCTTTCATAAACTTAATTTTTTCGCGATTTTTGTATAGGACGCAACAGGCAAATTAACGATGCCCAAACATTGACGCTGTATCTTCTTTGGAATTTCCTTTGTCTTTTCGCGGGTTTTCATTTTTCGGTGAACAGACTTGCAGGTTGTGAAGATGTCAAACTTATCTTTCGTAAATTTGGACTTGGAGTTGAAGGTCAACTTACACAAACTTGAGCGAAATCGTTTATGTATGACAAGAAAATGTTCTTGAAAACAACGTGTGCGAAGAGGTAAAGACTGCTATCTGCTCGTCGTCGTCGTCGTCTAGTACCTATCCATAACACAAGCCTTATTGAGCTTACTATGGGGCTAGTTCGATTTAAATGAAATGAAATGAATGAAAAATGAAATGAAAATACATTTATTGACACAACATGACACGGTAACATATTTATTGTGTAAGATTGTCCCCTAATATTTATTTATTTATTTATTTATTTATTTATTTATTTATTTATTTATTTATTTATTTATCTGCTGCATTTATTGTCCTGTGTAAGAGCAGAACAATAAGTGCAGCTGTCTCTCTCTTTCATGGGTTAAACGTCAACCCAGGTGAGCCGTGGGGCCGGTGCAGGGATCAGATTCGACTTTAGTCGTCATTTGACTGTATCTGGTGGCTAACGCATTTGTAATTCTGATACTGTTGTCTTTTGTTAATCTCTGTTTTGTTGAGTTTTGATCATTCAGTCGTTCGTTAGCCATTTTCGAATGATCAAAACTCAATAAAACTGAGATTATCAAAAGCACTAAACGAACGACTGAAAAACACAAAGGTTCTTTGGGATTATTGTACATCATTAGAAAGAAGATAAACCACAGAATTTATTAAAACAATTTTAAGAACGTGGTCTCATTTAGTTTTTTTTATTGCAAATCAAAATTGATCTTTGACTAAATTTTTACATGTTGTAAAACATTTGAGGGTCAATAAAAAAAAAACTAGCGGTAACATGTCAATAATTTTGACTTTGATTTTCATATTGACATTTTGACATTTCATCTCTTTATCACTTACTTTTTTTTTAATTCAAATTTAAACGCGTCGGCCCTGTAAATTCTTTAAAAATAACAAAAGAAAGCTAAAAAAATACACGTGGGCCAAAAATTTTTTTAGAGAGCGTAGAGGCATAGAAAATAACCCCACCTATCCGCCATTTTAATTTGGCAAGCGATGGACCAAACACCCTGTATTGTTTCTACCTACCTACTCATATCTGTATTTTACGCGAAAATTTAAGCTACTTAATCTTTGATTACTTCAGTGTTTTGTGCCAATTGCTGATCTGTCGAATACATGACGTCATACCCGTTAGCTATACTTAAGGATCGCCATAAAGTCAAACTTAACAAATAAACTTGAAGGCTTTCCCCACGTCCCTATTCTTGCTAATTGCTCCTTAAGACCTCAGGATTAAGGGAGTCAGGTCATACACCCTTTTTAATAAGCTTCTACTTAGACCCCTTTCCAAAGATCCTGGTTATTTGCGAAATGTAATTCAGGGTATTAATTACCAAATTGTGAACGCGTTACTGGTTGCGACGCGACACTTTGTCGTCATATTAAATTTATTCACCCCTTTTGTACGAGCTAGTTGACTGTATATTAATAATTTCTGCTAGAAGGGTAATCTCTAAAGATTAATACTTTGAATTCTGCCGGCTAATTCTTAAATTCATCGTTAAGCTGGGCCCCAATATAATTTGACCCGTGGACAGTCCGTAATCGGACGTTACGCTGCTGTGGTCCGCCAACGTCGAAGCGACAGAGGACCGACATATCCCCCCCCCCCTCCTTTTGTTCATGGGTCAAATTACGTTAGGGACGAAATTTACCACGAAGTTGTGAATTACTCCACTGAAATGTTGCATCGTAGTTTTTGATAGTCTCTTGGTGTTATTGACGTCGATTTTTTAGAGTTCCGTAAAAGGGTACCGACCCCTATTACTAAGCCGCTCCGCTGTCCGTCTGTCCGTTTGTCACAGGGCTCTATCGTTTGAACCGTAATAGATAGACTGAAATTATTTAAAATATTAATTATTTGAAATATTATATATTTTTATTGTCGCTAAAAGATAAATAATAAAATTTAAATAAATTCAAGAATTAAAATCCCCATACAAGAAATGTGTTTCTTTTGCCTTTTTAGCTCGATTTTTTTTAAGCCTGACAAACTTGCAAGCCACAAACAGCAGCAGCAGCTTTACTTGCAAACTGGCAGTTGCAAAAATCGGACCCGGGCTCGATTTTAATAATGGCTATTGGTAAATGCTTGATTGTTCACAGAATATGTATTTCTATTGCCGCTATAACAACAAATACTAAAAATAAAATAAAGTCAAAAATAAAAAGAGATTCCCATACAAGAAACGTGTTTTTTGGCGTATTTTTGCTCGACAGTAGTGGTACAGAACTCTTCGTGTGCGAATCCAACTCGCACTTGACCGGTTTTTTTTATTTTTTTTTGGTTTAAGGAATTTTAGTTTTTAGGATAGATTTATTTTAGGGCTTATTTTAGTTCTATTTTTGACCGACTTCAAAAAACGAGGTATTGTAGTTTTAAATCTACATCTATTCATTCCTCCAATTATTCGATTGACTTCAGGTTTGGTGAATTTTGATTATTAAGTTACCTGTTACCAACAAAACAACGAGGGTTTTCTAAACAATGACCTGTATTGTGATAGATACATGACTGTTGGTGCGTTTTCAATTGACAGGCTTCGGTAATAACGGATAAAGTGTGTAATTTATAAATCCCCCTTGCTTTCACTCCCTAAAGGAAAGAGCAATTCGGTATAACATTATCATATTTCGCTCCTGAAAATAAAACAGACATCAGCATCGCGTATCAACATATTTATGATTTCCATTAATGACGCCATTGTAACTTACTGCTGGAATCAAAATAAAAATAGGTATCAGTAGATCTTCAATATTCATGAAGACATAACCGCGAATTATTGTTCGACTGGTACAGGAGCAATACTTTTCTCAATCACCATTAGTCCGTATCTGCGAGCCTACCGACCGTTTCACTGCGTGCGATAGCACCGTGCTTTCTGCCTCTGTTACCCTAAAGTCTTTCACAAATATCCTCATCTGCTACACCAATATCAACCTTATAACTGTATTGTTTGAGTTCATTATAGATTTCCAGATAATCATCAGTTCGGTCAGTTTACGCTTGCCCCTTATTTCGCAGTAGAATGCGGAATATGTCGGCACTTCACTTTTATTGTATCAAATAATAGGGGCGCTCTTATGGCTATTATCACGTGTTTGATCTAAAATGATACTTCGTACGACATGCACTTTGTTGAGGGGTGTCTTTTCTATAGAGATTGTTAGCTGCCAAATTTTAACCGATACCAACGCAATTGGGCTTTCTCTGATAAATAAGGTCGGTAATCCAACGTTTTTCTATTCTGTTGGTGGTTTTATAATGCCGTGTCCATCAATGTGGTGGCTAGATAAAGGTCTTTTCAAAATTGTGAAGGGGAAACTTCTGAGGCGTTAGCCGTGACAGGTCTTATTTATCTTTCTTTTCAGATGCCTACTTGAAATTCTAATGGAACTATCACTTGCAAAAAAATGATCGAATTTTGATGTGACATAAAAATAGTCCCTCTGTATTGTGTCGTTCATGGATCTGATCTATTTTATTTGCGAAAGCGTTATTCTACATTACTTTGAATTAAAACTGGACTTAAATTAGGTAACTTATTTTTTTATATGATATAAACATGTTTAAATATAGACCGAGTAGTAAAATATGATATCAGTATTTTCACATTCATGAAGCCATCATTCTTGAACATTTCCAAAACAATATTGTCTCCGTACGAATAGATTTCTCGCTCGAGAGCTTCGAAGACAATAAACTTAGTAAACGGAGCGTCTATAACGCCTGCCATTTGGACCATTCAAACTTGGCTTCGGAATCCAAGACATAACCATTTCCTATTCTCATACAAGGATCATCCGTCGACTGAAACTAGTCTGCAAACTGACATGCGCAATCAAAACACAATACGTTATAAATGGTTCACATTATATCAAAACCATTTTCTCTTTCCTCCGCCCCTATCCACCCTAGTTCAATGATAACCTTTATTCCTTTGTTATAAGGTTCAGTGGTATTAGGAGTAAGGTGTAAATATACCTTTGCAAGTTGTACGTCAAGGCTTCTCAACTTTGGCTCATAACCATCCCGCTGTGAAACGTAAAGAGAAGCAATGGTTGTCGATAAATTTTGTCGCTTTATTTATTCGCATAGTTTGCGGGTGGCGTCGTCTCACATGATTACGTTGACGGCTGTGTGTATTTGTATCGCCGTAACATATAAAGGTAATATGTCATGTCGCTTGCTTTCCTTTAGGTGGCTCGTCTGCTCGGTTGCCACTTATTACATATATATAATAATGATAAAAAAGTAAAAAGCCAACGACACGCGGTGTTCCCAAGCGGTCACCCATCCAAGTACTGACCGCCCTGATGTTACTTAACTTCGGTGATCGAATGTAAACCGGTGTATGCAACGTGGCATGGACGTTAGCGACTTCGTTGTTGAAAATAAGAATTTAATATCTACGTAATTAATATTGGCACTAAAATATTATCAAGTTTACTGTCACTCACTTACGAATTCACCTTGGGCCCAAGTAACCCGGCGAACGTTAACCACGTATTAATGGGCTCACAAATAAATAATGTTCAATACTAGCTCTCCCGGCGAACTCCGTTCTGCCAAATAATGTTCCCATTATAAACTGAAGCAAATCCGTTTCTTCATGAAAACCCGTTCACGACGCCATTACACGCCGTACGTTACGACGCCGTATTGGGTTCAATTGTATTTTCAAACCACTCACGGATCGTTTCAAATATACTTACACACAAAATTTCATCCAAATCGGTCTAGCCATTTAGGAGGTGACAAACACACTTACAGAAGAATGATATATACCTATAAAGAATATAAATCAAGCAAACAAGTTAAAGTTATTCGAGTTACTGTAACACAAGGTGTATTGTTATTGTAAGTATAGGTACCTAGCTCAATACAAGAAAAAGAGTGAAAAACACTGTGGAAACTACTTAAATAGGTACACCATAATTGCTGCTTGTGCAACCAACTTACAAACAAGGAAACGCTTTTTCAGTAATGAATGACGCTTACTTAAATTATTTAGAAGTCCCTCCCTTTCAAAAAAGCCTAAATTCCGAGTGTTCTAAACGCATTTATGACCTTTTGTCTGTAGTATTTTTATACCCCTAAGTAAAGTTAATGATAGGTTTTCAAATATTCAGTTGTCAAGCTTAGAATGATTGTATTGTTAGTGGTTACGGTAGTTAAACCGATTTGGTAATGAGGCGAACTTTTGAAGATATTATTTGAGTACTTAATTGGTTGTTTATATTAAATATCTCAATATTTATAATGTAACGGATATTAATTAAATGTGTACTTGAATCGTTATCTACCTCTATTTTATGCAGTAAGATTGTTAACAGCTAAACCAACGCAATACGTTTGTAAAAAGATTCTGCGTTCGTTTCATTCAAAATGTATTCCAGAGTGAAGAACCATTTAGTGTTACAAAATCTCCTGTTATCTAATTATTTTTAAAAGATTGTCCCCATAATTGACGTCTTCAGAAAACACCCCACGCCGTGTTTTGTTTGAGGCCACGTGTCCAAAATAACACAAATTGCCGCGGACCAATTTGGCGCCGATTTTCCTGTGTGCCCACGATTTGGGCGTACGGGTAATTGATCGTCATTTGTTTATTTAATTCCGTTATTGTTTTGTTTTCCTGCGTGCATACGTAGGAATGTTTTCGTTTGATTTGTTTGAATTTGTTGTTTTATTCTTGTGAATAAAGTAGATAAGTGTATTTACTTGAGGATATTACAGTTTTCAATATGTAACTATTATAATTGATGTTATAGCTTTGTACTATTAGAATAAACTCGAGTCAATAAATGTTTGATAAGTTTCAGTCATTAAAGAAATATAATAAATGTAAACATGAGTAAATTTCAAGTAAATTTTCATTGTTTTTTTGTGTTATTTACCTATGTAAGGAAGTTGTGTGCAAAATTCCATGTTTCCATTTTCTAGTCTAGTGGATTAGGTTGTAGTTTATTATCTTTCAGTCACATATACTTTATGGGTGATCCCCAGGATAAGGGTACGAGGGTATAGAGATCCCTTACTCGTTTTAAATCTTACAGAAGTCCCGGCTAATTCAAATTTTTCCAACCAATGAATGCTTGTCATACAGCGTGAGTAGGTGTATTTAAAGGGAACGCAAACAATACCTAACAAAATACAAAAACGTTAACAAATTCCTTCGCACCAGTCAAGCTTTATCGCTCGCTACAGGGTGACGTCACACACTCCAACGTCTACAGCAAGCGCTTGATATTTTCGGCATGCTGCTCACCGCTTCGATAGCCGTGATCGTCTAGTGGTTAGGACCCTACGTTGTGGCCGTAGTAACCCAGGTTCGAATCCTGGTCACGGCAGTGTCTGACACTGTTACGGCGGAGCTATATTTTTATTTGGATAATTTTTTTTGCTGCTATGCAACATAATTCATTTATTAATTTGACACATAAATTATTCATGTCTGAATTTTTTTGTACGGAATTGTAATATTTTTAGGGTTACGTATCTCAAACGGAAAAAAAACGGAACTTTGTTGTCCGTGTGTCCGTCTGCAAGACCCTTTATGTCGGAAACGCGTAGAGGTATCGTGTTTAAATTAAAACCATATACTCAAATCTATGGTCCCTTGAAGCTGTGAAAAAAACAAACTTCTAAGATAACGTAAAAAAAGGTATGGCCGTTTATGCCGCACAAAAAAACGTACATTTCGAATCTTTCAAGGAAACCAACCCGTTTTAGAGCGCGGACGCATGTCCACGGCATGGCGCCGTCGCCGTGGACATGGGTCCGCGCCCTTATACTACAAGTATAGGGAAAAAATCTGGAAATGTAAATAAATCATAAAAATATAGTCCTTAAAAAATTGTTTTGCTGGTACCCATCACTGTTTTCTGGCAAAAAAAAAGCTCTTAAAAATAAATCCAAAGCTTTAACTACTTTTGTCAACAGAGATTATAGTGTAAAACAATAAAACACTTTTGCCAGGAACCTAGGTAGGGTGTTTGCTATTGCAATTTTTTGAAGAATATTAAGTGCATAAGACACTAACATAGTACAGCTCTCAAAATTCTGACCTGCAACATTTTATGAACAGAGCCCGTGTATAGCCATAATAACGATTAGTGATAAATTTATTGTACACACTTGGTTGAAATCAAAATCTTAATTACGCTACACACATTAAGCGGTATCTGTGATCTGGGACACAAAGCGACACAATCAATTTGCTGTCACCCCCATTGTCTGACGAGGAATGGAAGCGTTTTATGGTTTGTTATGATTAAAATTAACCATTATTTTATAAACTTAAAATTAGTCATAAATCAACCACTGATGTTAACAATAAAACAGTAAAATAAAGATTAAACATCCAAGGAGTAGCTAAAGAAGTTTATGCAAACATAACACTTTACAATAGAAAAACCTAAGAAAAACACGTTACTTGGGTCAAATTTCCTTCCTAATAAAACGTCCTTTTTACATTTTAACCTTGATTTTAACGCATAATTTCTTACCCGTTAGTATAATATCCAAAAACATTTTATTTTGTAATTCAGAATAGTATACGCTCACCCTGAAAGATAACTTTTGTCGAAATATGTGGGCTATGAAAATAATTTTTTTTTTGGTAACGCAGTGGACACTAAATTGGAGGCGACACGGGGACTGGTAACGCAGTGGTAATTCGAGTAAGAAATGAAACCTTTGCTATAAATATCCCAAAATATCAAAATTATTCATAATAAAGTTGAGGCCTGGTTGAGGACTAACATAAAACTGCATTAAAAATATTAGACATCTGCAATTTTGTAAAAGTGTCTATAAAGTTTTATCTTCAGTTTAGGCACTAAAGATAATTTTGGCCTACTTAATATAGTTAAAATTATCTAAGGTATCCGAATGTTTGTAAGGAGAATGAACAAACATTCGAACACCTTAGACACCTACTTTACTACTACTATTTTTCTTCAAACCGAACACTTGAGTAATCAAACAATACACCAAGTGTGTTCTAACACACATAGATACACGTATCATCAAAACATTTCATTACATATACCGCTTCTCTTCTTCTTAGTCGTGCACTATCAGCAGAGTGGTCGTGGTCACACGTCTTGCGCCACCGCTTCTCTTGTGATAGTTGTGATGCGTCGCCTTGTATATGTATGTTTGACGGAGTGAGAGTTAACATTTATGCTGGAATGTGTCACAGATTTTGATGAGGTCTGTCCACCGTTTTGGAGAGCGCCCACGAGATCTTTTGCCCTTGACTTACACATGTACCGCTTACGTTGATCAATTTATGGCCCAATTGGAACTGTATTTTGACAGATAGAAGTATCTACTTTCGGCTGCTCTCTCTATACTTTGGGTAGCTTTAACTAAAGTTTAAAGGACTGGTAGAGCCTCTTGTTCCCTTGACGTAAAAACGTGACAACAGGTGTTGTGCACGCGTGCATTACTAAATTGTACCAGGTTAGCAAAATACAAGTCCGTCCCGTCTTTGGGTCGCCGACTTGTACTAAATTTCAATTCAATCGATCCAGTAGTTGTGAAATAAATTTTCTATGCCACAGACGGATAGACACACGCACGAGTGATCCTGTAAGGGTTCCGTTTTTTCCATTTTGAGGTACGAAACTCTAAAAAGTCAGGTTAGTCTTTATGTACGTGGTTTGTCTTCTCAGTCTCTTAAAAACGCTTGATGATGGCAGGATGCTTATGCGCTATTACAGTACTTCATCAGTCCAATAACTTCAATCAAAGCCCCTACAAATTTCACTTCTGCCGGCCCCCGCGTTTCCACTTGGCTGCACACGTCTTTTATCATTAATGGCCTTAATTAAAAAGATTTTTCCAACGAGGGCAGTGATGAATCATTATTTTACATTTGAGAATGATGGTTATTGATGATGGCATAGGTATGTATGAAAATATCACATAACAGTAACATTATTTTCATTTCTAATAGTGTACACCTAAATGCAGTATAATATATGGTCGATTCCTAAGTCGATACCAGAAATACTTTTTTGTTACTTTGTAACTAATGTATAAACAATTGCACTTAGGAATCGCCCTGTATGTATTTGGAACAGTATTTTTTTCTACAGATGATGATAATGTAACCTACTCAACATAGTTTTGGGCTGTCTGTTCAGCACCTCAGTCCTGGAACTGTTTAAAATGTATAGATAAGATATGGCAGTAATTGTCATTTGGCATTATAGGTCGTTTGTTTGTAAGTAAGTACGGATTTAATTTTGTTTTCTGCAATACTTTTATAACCTGTACTTGAAATTAAATCTTCAGAACTGTCTTTAGCTACAATTAGGGCATAATAATATCTCTCATTATCTTGTACATTTCCATCCAGCGTCCGCTTGGACCTTTATTTACATACCTAAACAATTCAGCCAACAATACTGATTGCCTCATAACACATTAAAGTAAATTACTCTCCCCGGTTATAGATCTAATAACTATAAGGGCATATCTACACAATATATGGGTCCATTTTCAATACACCCAAAAACCAAAACACCACCCTTAGGACCTCTTTGCATAAAGAGTCAGTGCATAAAATCTTACGACACCTACATACAAACTTTACACAAGTGTTTAGTTGATTAAAATCATTTCAAATTAACCCTTATGTCCCAGGTAATAAGGCTACTCCGAGATTTGCGGATATCATTCTTATGTCACATTAATGCAATCTTATCATTACTATCTTATTACCGAAACTCATTCCAAATTCAACCGTAACTAGCACAAAATAAGGTTCAAAGAGAATTTGTAGAACAGCATTTGAGGTTGATTGTTAGGGCCCAGTAAAATCATTACAGTTTAACGCGGCCAGTTTCCCGTTTAAATTAAACGCAGGACAATGGTCAGTGGCTAAACCACGGTTAACGGTTTTGAGCCTAAGTTATGGGGGGATTAGCCGTATCTTAATATCTTGCCTTAACTAGGGGTGATTGCGGAGGCTTGACGTTTGATGAAGTGGCCATATTTTATGATACACGCTGATGATATTTGCGCAATGGGGTAAACAATCAAACCCAGCTGTAATTTTCAGAGTCTGAGATAATTATTGTTGCCAAGGAATTTATTGAGTTTGACTAAGCCGCTAAGTTACACTTATAACACCTACTTTAGTTCAAAGAATATAATATTATGTACTAGGGCATGCAATACTGTATTTTTCATAGGGCTAATACCGGACTCCGGTATTGGACCATACAAGTAATACCGGTATTGCGTACCCTAATGTGTACTTATTTTTTTTTACTAAATGCTGGTTTTGCACAAGTTTACCACTTTTTGACATGTTACCACTTTCATTGTTGAGCTACTGATACTAACCATTGTTGAGCTACTGGAGCCTACCATGGTACAAATAGTATGTTATTCCCGAGCCTGATGTTATTGACCTCTTTTGACCTCCGACATGCTGACGTCACAAGCTTAATAAGTTGCCATTTTGGGAAGATCAATTATCCGTGTAAAATGCGTTTCTTCACTTATTTGCTCCTAAAGAAAAATAATGTTGAGCTAGTAACATTCAATATTTTTCTTTTCACCCGAGTAAACAAATAAGAGTAAATAATTCCGCGGGTCAGTAATTTATTTCATAATTATGTGGGTCTAGTGAAAAGGGGTACAAGTCTAATTTATACCAGGACCAAAAGGTCACAACTCTTTAGTACGACTTAAGCTCTTTTGATCCTAGGTCAAATGTGACTTGTACCCCTTTTTACTAGACCCACAGAATTGATTATGAGTGGTACAGTCAAGGAATTTAATTTCCAACCCACCTAAGGTCCAATATCGTATAGCATACTGTCATCATAAGAGCTAGCTGGAGTACGACGTTACTTTGGCATATCACACGCATTGTTTTGTGTCAGTAACTAGGTAACAGATTAACAACGTTGACATGGTGAACTGAAATTTGAAACGTCAAGGCACTACCAAAAAAGGACGACAACCGCGGAATCGAAATTCGAAGAAAGTTCATCTTTCTCGCTCTTGCAATATTCGAATGAAAGGAACGCAGATAACGAAATTTAGATTATCGTCGTTTGTGGTAGACTTTCCGGAGTCTGGATTCGGAATTATTTTAAAATTTTCTCGATTGACACTGACACCAACTGACACGTATTCGTAAATAGATGAGCAAATTACTTCGCAAAGAGGTTATCTGTAATGTGCAGTGACAAATAATACGTATTGACATTTAAATGCTATTACTGAAATAGAAATTTCGACCTTAATGCATCGTGAATGCTTAACAACATTTCAATGAAAAGGGTAGGATATTAAATTCCTTGACTGTACATCTTCTTTCTGGAAGTTCTTAATCAATGGCAACATTAACGTGTCACCAGCATGTGACATTTCGGGAAGAACATACCTGGTTTACTTGTACCATGGATCCTGATATTGCTGCTGACTATACTGATAAGTAGGTTAACAATACCATTCCTATATGTTCTTCATTTTCAGTATCTTAGCCGCCAACGTCCATACCACGTTGAATACACCGGTTCTCGTCCGATCACCGAAGTTAAGCAACGTCGGGCGCGGTCAGTACTTGGATGGGTGACCGCCTGGGAACACCGTGTGTCGTTGGCTTTTTGCCACTTTTACCCATTAATTTCTTAGTACGTATACCTACCCTAATTTTTTTATAAACCGATTTCCAAATATTATTTATGCCACACCTGGCCATAAAGTGGAAAACGTCGCTTTCTGGCCAAGTGTAGACATAAAATGATGTACACAACACGGGAGGTAATAAAGAAAGCCCTCGATCACATATTTGCGTCCCTCGCTTGCAGCTCGGGCCGCAAACATCTGCGATCTCGGCCTTTCTTTGTAGTACCACCCTAGTTGTGTAATGTACAAAAATTAAACCCAAATCTTGTTAGATAATTGTTTACTCCTACTCTTAGTACCTAGGTACTTTTAAATCCCAAATGGATTAATTTCTCTGTCTCTGTGACAAGTAGTGATTGCCGGAAGGATTACAGCCGTAGTATTGCGAAGGGTGTTGGGGGTCAACTTGATATGAAACAGTTAACATTAAATTAGTTACCATACAGGGAATTCAAGTTAATAGTTAGTCGAATGAATGGGTTGGCTTGGTATATGCTAGAGTTATTAAAATGTCTATTACATCAATGTTTCCTGTACCATACAATTATGTTTTATTATATTGCTATGACAAATTATGAGAAAAACACTTTATTAGACTTTTTCATTACCCATTAACGCCCAAAGTGTTTTTTTCTGCATTTTTGGGTGTTTATACACCGTGGGTACGAGTAGGTACCCCGACAAACTTTAACTATAAATTCTAATTCTAACAACTATTAGGAGTAAAAAAAGTAATGTGATAGTCGAAAAACACTTACTTTCAGAGATATTCATTATTTTTTAAATGAAAACTCCCACGTGTGTAACAAGCCCTGCTAAAAGTGACTAAGATAGTTTTACTATGTTTTTAAAATCCTTTAACTAAATAGCAATGAACCTTCGCAGTATTTGATGGTAAGCTACTATGAGGCCAAAAAAATTACCTTTCGTTTCCATTTTAGCTTTTTTTTTCTTTTTGATAACTTTTTCTCCAGTAAGGACATGTTTATAACGAGGGGCTGAATTTACTGATTTATTTTGTTCCATAAGACTATTAATGTAGGTAAATGACAAAATTCGACCTATGTTGATATAACGTTATTTACTTGTAATACCATCAGGAATACGTGGTTAAAGTTTGTCGGTTAACTCGTACCCATGGTGTATATTATTTTTGCAGTAAGACTTTTTTGTACTTCTCAAATCTCACTTCGATAGCTCATGATTAATTGTGCCCGTACAGCAGGCACCCGGCGTGGGTACAAAGAATCGACTCCTGCGCATATTATTACAACACCAAGTGTGAACGCAACTTGTTGCTATTCCGTTTTAACAGGCGCGCGGATTTAATTTGATTTCAATTCATTTATATCTTGTACGGATATGTTTTCCATTTCACCGTTCAATGCCTATTGCCAATGTGATTTTTTCATATTTTTGTATGATAATCATTTGTATACGCATTTTTTCTATGTGTGAATTATCTTTTATATACTGATTTATCACAGACGCTTATCGCCTTCAATTTAAACTTTTTTTTAAAAGAGCAAAGTTATTTTTATTTTAGAACCTTGTCGCTATAACAATTAAATTACGTGCTCTAAGAATGACCAAACATTCATAACTATGACAGAGTCCCAGCCACAATGAAAGCACTTATCACGCCGTACTTAGCCATTATAAATGGGGATCATTTATTTCGCATTGTGTGGCAATATTAGTACTGTCAACGTTTTCTGTATGAATAAAATGACAAAATGCGACTTTAAGATACTGTCCGGATGCTAAATAGACTTTGTAACTAGTTTTGGTGATATTTGTGGGAATTAATGGGCTGTCTTGTATTTGAAACTGTGTAATTTTACTCTTGATTAATATGTGTAATGATCTAATGATGTAGTGCTGGCGATTCAGAAAGAAACACGCACCTAATGCCCCTGGTGTTACAAGCATCCATAGGCTGCGATGACTACTTATCATCAGGCAGGCTGTATGCTTGTTTGCCACCCTAGTAGTATAAAAAAAAGTCTTAATAAATTAGTGAGTACTTAAAATTATATAGGGTGATACCTTTTTCTGCGGTATAGATATATAAATAAAGGTTTGACCTAGATCTCACCTGTTAACAAGGACGTATATAGGACTCGATGACCAGTGTAACTTTGTTTCGCGTTCGGGTACTCACGTTTTCATCTCGTTGTGCTATCTATGACCAGTCATAGAATTTTTTGTGGTATTTACGTCAAATAACTAGGAACTTCCTTCCGATATTAAATTTATCAATAACTGTTTCAAATACTTATTTCAAAGTGACAATTCATAGTACATATGAATTTCACCGGATAAAATAAAAATGAACTAAAATACTGATCACTAGCCATCGATGTTGTATAAGTATAATGATAATATGTAATTTAAGTAATTCATAGGCATTTTAGGGATTTTAAAATTCAAATTTATGTCAATTTTATAACAACTTAAATTTTATTATTAATGTGTTTCTTACACAAAACATCTTTTGATGCTTTTAAATCGGTTTCCATACAAAGTAAACTGAAACCAAGAGTGCCTTGCAACAAAGGCCAATTCAGGTAAATTGTATGACATTATGGAGCATAATAGTTGGTATACTCTAATATAATACCTACTCAATTTCCAGAAATAATATGGAAAAGTCTCAAAAATAAATATGAAATATAGGTAGATAGTTATTTATTTTTATAGGAATTACTCTTAAATTAATTATTAAACGTTATCTCATAGTCATAACTGTCATAAGAAAGAACAATTTATCGATAAATGAATGTCGTTGGGAAGTCCCCAGGACAATTTTATTCGTGCCACAAAAACTCCTATGTCTATGTCTGGCTATGACCCATCCCTATACCATCTTAGACTTTCTATATCTACTTACGTGCTTGCCTGTTAATAGGTAAGCGAAAATGAAATCGTTGATGGAACATACGTACCATATTTATTCCCCCTCGGTTAAAAGAAATCCGACTTATATTTTTCGGGAAAAGTTTGTAATTGATCAAAAGTATACTGGAAGAGAGCCCTTATAGGTTAATTTTTGCTTATTTAATTTATGTTTTAAAACTGGATCTGCTCTGTTTCTATTATTGTGCCTACCTACTGTAAATATGCATTTACAATTAGAGTGTACCTAGGTACGTACTACGTAGGTACAATCGAACCAACTGAATCATGACCCACCATAAGCTCATTTTGCTAAAACTCCTAAATGCAAGTAGGTCGAAATTTGCTTAAAGATAGATTTCCATGGTGAGGAACTTGTTATCATTTTATTAGACACTGACATTTATGGAGTGCACTGTCACTGTATTCCGTTCCGAGATATATTCTATTCGCGTGATTTTTTTCGTATGCCATAGCCTTCCTGACTTGAGACTATAATCCGAGCTCTCTGTTCTTTTAAATTGGCCATCATTTAAAATGATTAAGCATTTTACAATTTAGTTTCTATTCTTTCACATTGACTGACAACTGATAACTTGACATTTGACGCACATTTAGAACATTGTATTTATGAAATACTAGCTGATGCCCGCGACTTCGTCTGCGGTGTAAATTATAATTAGGCAATTAATCTTAATAGGCAATTAATAGTTTCTGATATTTGTTCATAAACTTTGTTGTAATTAAACAAAACCCTCAAATATTGGGCCCAAAACTGCACAATGCACATTTACCGTGAAAATCAATTCTTAAGTCCATTTAAGGATTATTACCAAAAAATTAAATGCACTTAATAAACCGCTTGTTACTTACACAAAAAAACAATCTACTAATTGCTATATGCTATGCATGGAGTTAAAAACCTTTTACTTTAAAAATTGTACGGGTCCCTAAAAAAACTTTCAACCCCTACTTACTCAACCCGTCTTCGAGATAAATTTTAATGAACCGTGAAATCATTTGAGTTCTATTCAGTTTAATCAGTTTTAGATACCCTACTTTAAAAATCATTTGGTCCCTTTATAAAGTTTTGGTCCCCATTTATAACCCTTGGAGATGAATTTCAAAAAATGGTTTAACATTTTTTCTGTACCCTTATTGAAGGATCTATGTACGAAGTGTCAGATTTCCTACTTCAAAAATCCTTTGGACCCTATACAGAGTTTCAACCCCCATTTAAACCCCTTTGGGGATAAATTTCAAAAAACTGCAATCACTTTTCTTTTCTTTTTTAGATGAGTTCAAGATCTATTACAAAAATCGTTTGGTCCCTTTACAAAGTTTCAACCCCCTTTTGATCCCTTTTTAGGGATGAAAAAACGGTAAAACCACATTTCTTTTTTCTTATTAAGGAGTCTATGTACGATGTCCCAGATCGCCAACTTCAAAAATCTTTTGGTCCGTATACAAAGTTTCGACCCTCATTTAAACCCCTTTGGGGATGAATTTCAAAAAAACAGCAATCACTTTTCTTTACTCTCATGGATGAGTTTATGTAAGAAGTTTAAGATCTACTATAAATACCGTTTGGTCTCCATACAAAGTTTTGACCCCCGTTTGACCCCTTCTTAGGGATGAATTTAGAAAAACGAAAAATCACTTTTTCTACTCTTATTGAGGAGTTTATATACGATGTCTTAGAGCTCCAACTTCAAAAATCGTTTGTACCCTACACAAAGTTTCAACCCCCATTTTAACCCCTTTGGGGATGAATTCCAAAAAACAGCAATCACTTTTCTTTACTCTTATGGATGAGTCTATGAACGAAGTTCAAGATTTACTACAAAAATCGTTTGGTCCCCATACAAAGTTTCAACCCCCGTTTGACCCCTTTTTAGGAATGAATTTCGAAAAATGGTAAAACTACTTTTCTTTATTCTTATTGAGGAGTTTATGTACGATTTCTCAGAGCTCTAACTTCAAAGTTCAAATTTTCAACCCCCATCTAACCCCTTTTGGGGATGAATTTCAAAAAACCGTGAAATGACTTTCCTGTACTCATATTGTGGAGACTATGTACGATATCTCAGAGCTCCAACTTCAAAAATCGTTTCAAGCCCCATTTAACCCCCGTTGGGGATGAATTTTGAAAAACGGTGAAATTACTTTTTGCAACTAATCTCCTAGTTTAAAAATCGTGTGGTCCCCATTTAAACTTTCAACCCCCGTTTTACCCCTTTTAGGGATGAATTTCGAAAAAGGGTGAAATTACTTTTCTCTACTTATATTGAAGGATCTATGTGCGAACTCTGAGATCTCCAACTTCAAAAATCGTTGGTGCCTATACAAAATTTCAACCCCCGTTTAACCCCTTTTGGGGATGAATTTCGAAAAACCGTGAAATTACTTTCCTACACTCATATTGTGGCGCCTATGTACAATGTCTCAGAGCTCCAACTTCAAAAATCGTTTTAACCCCCATTTAACCCCTGTTGGGGATGAATTTTGAAAAAAGGTAAAACTACTTTCTTAGACCTTTATCGAGGAGTCTATATACGAAGTCTCAGATCTGTAACTTAAAAATAATTTGGTCCCTAAACAATATTTCAACCCCCGTTTTACCCCTTTTAGGGATGAATTTCGAAAAAGGGTTAAATTACTTTTCTTATCTCATATTGAAGGATCTATGTGCGAACTCTCAGATCTCTAACTTTAAAAATCGTTTGGTGCCTATACAAAGTTTCAAACCCCCATTTAACCCCTTTTGGGGATGAATTTAGAAAAACCGTGAAATTACATTCCTGTACTCATATTGATGGGTCTATGTGCAAAGTCTCAGATCTCCGTCTTTAAAAATCGTTTGGTCCCCATTTAAACTTTCAACCCCCGTTTAAGCCCTTATAGGGATGAATTTCGAAAAACCGTGAAATTATTTTTCTGTACTCATATTGAGGAGACTATGTACGATGTCTCAGAGCTGCAACTTCAAAAATCGTTTCAACCCCCATTTAGGATGTTCCCCATTGGGGATGAATTTTGAAAAACGGTAAAATTACTTTCTTCGACCTTTATTGAGGAGTCTATATGCGAATTCTCAGATCTGTAACTTCAAAATAATTTGGTCCCTATACAACATTTCAACCCCCGTTTAACCCCTTTTAGGGATGAATCTCAAAAAAGGGTGGAATTACTTTTCTCATGTCATATTGAAGGATCTATGTGCAAACTCTCAGATCTCTAACGTCAAAAACCGTTTGGTGCCTATACAAAGTTTCAACCCCCATTTAACCCCTTTTGGGGATGAATTTCAAAAAACCGTGAAATTACTTTCCTGTACTCATCTTGATGGGTCTATATGCGAAGTCTCAGATCTCCTACTTTAAAAATCGTATGGTCCCCATATAAACTTTCAACCCCCATTTAACCCCCTTTGGGGATGAATTTCAAAAAATCCCTTCTTATCCCTTACTTACGTTATATAACCACCCTACTGTGAAAATTTCAAGTTCCTAACTTCAGTAGTTTCGGCTGTGCGTTGATCAGTAAGTCAGTCAGTCAGTCAGGACTTCTTCTTTTATATATTTAGATTATTTTTACATCATCAAAAAGTTAAGGTTATCTAAGCGAGAGCGAGCTCGAGATTCAAACATTCACTGTAAAATGTGTTCCTATTGCAATGATAACAAAGGTTAAAATTGTCTCCGACCTATATTGACGTAATTTTGCTAGGATCTAAAACGTCCTAAGTTGTCGATAGACCTTACAAGTTGGAAAGTTTCAAACGAATTGTCAGCAAAGTGGGTCATGATTCAGTTGGTTCGATTGTACACTCTAATACCTAAATAATATTCCATGTCTAAGTATGCATTAGATTAAACACATATGACTTAGAGCTAAGCTCACATATGTTTCAATATTACAATTAAAATTTTAATCCCATAATTGCTAGGAGAGGAAAATTTCAATCCGCTAAATACTGCGGCTTAGTGTGGGGTTCAAGTCTGTTGCACCCTCCTTAACTATACACGATTATACGAACTTTTATTAGTGATCAACTTATATGACAGTGATCTACTTGGAAGGCGTATCACAGTTTTTTTTAAATAAGCTTAGGTATAAGGAAGAAGTTAGATTAGATAAACAGTATAATAGATAATCCAATTTTACTATAAGTACTTATGTTATCTGTGACCCTACTCATATACACCGAAATTATAATTACAATCCGTCAAATCAGTGCCCCCGCTAAGTCGAGCAAAACAAAGGCACGGGCGTACCATCCTTTTCTCGAAGCCACTGAGGCCATTTTCAACCTCCTGCAATTTTGTGCTGGCTGAAGCTAGAACCCTGAAGTTTCAGGTATATATAGGTTATAATATGACTTAGATATATTCTCAATAACATTCAATTTGAACTTGTAGTTTAAGAACAATTGCGCGTGGTTAAACATTCCATCTCAAACCTTTTTTGTTGTAGAAGAACTGCGTTGCGAGACTTGCACCTTTTTACATGTACCTAATGTTTTTGATGAGATTTATTATTTTACCACCACGATAAATCTACGGTAGGTACACTTGCAAAATGGGGTCTATAATTACACCCAGGTCAAGTATTACTTGCAATTTTATTTTCGCTTCGTTTTCTCTCCCTTTAATACGATGACACATTTTAATTACAGCGACGCCATTTTAATTTAAATACTAATCCGCTTACGGTATTCGGCGTTAGTGCGGTCTTAAATCCAAAACATGGTAGGGATGTCCTTTAAACGAATTAAAAAAAAGGTTTGGTTGGCCAAAATTTTTGCAGAGGATTTTTATTGGATAGAAATTTCTCCGAGCGACCGTAATACATAACATTAAAGCGTATTGTGTTAGAAATCTCTGTATTACAACAATTGTCATTTAGGTAATGTAACAAAATATTCACAAAAGTGCGAATACCAAACACATGGCCACCAAAAGGCTCAGAGAGAAAGCTAAGATAATTTGTCTTTTGTCACGTGTTTTTTCCAAGAAATGTAGTATAAAATATATCGCAAAATCACTACACAACACTAGTAAATAGTCAAAGATCCCGTGACAATAATAACTTAAATTAACAAACCTTAATCCCGCCGCGACAGGTTTCTTATTAACGCCATTTGTCACCGACTGTACGATCAACAAATCTCATTCACCGTTCAAACCAATTTCAACTTAAATTCAAGAAGAATACAATTTAAAAAGGCTTGATAAAGTCATTGTCAAAATCAGTAAGCTGCACCTATACAACTCAACCCAACCACTGTAAATTGAACCCTATTCTTCTATTTTAAAGCCTAATATACTTACCAGTATTTAACGTTCAAATCAGTGTGCCGTCACCTTTTGAATGTCAAACAATATTGTACGTTATGTATACAGTTCTAAGATTGATTTTATTCGGTGGTTTGAACTTAAGGATTACAGCAAATAATCAGCGAGTCTTAGCTTAGCGCCTTAATTATCGGGGAGGTCGGGGTATTAACAAAGTTTAATTTAAATAAATCATTTTATGAAGCCCTGGGGCAATTTGTCTATTTATTGTGAAGAAACCAAAAATATATTAGGATATGTTTAATAACATTTACTATACAAAAATACTTAAATATTGCATGAATTTTAAATCTAATTAATAATATTAAGAAATAACAATAAAATAGCGTACATAATATCGAAAACAAATTTGTACCAACTATTAGATAATCTGTGATTGTACCCTATTTTGAAATAACAGAAGTGACAATTCTTAATGACTTTAATCATATTCTTATGCGAATGACGATGATCTTATTTAATTTGTTTCTAAATACCTCTTGTAATACTGACATTATTAGAACATCCGACCAATATCAAATGTGTCCACTATAATACATTACACGTAGACTTGTTTAGTTCATTTATCTATGAATCAATGAAACATCACGCCATCCCAAATAGATGACATTTAATTTACATAAATAAATCCCTTTGACTTTTGGTCAACCCTAGCGAACCCTAACTTCCCCCAGAATTAAAATAGCTCAACCAACAAGAACTCACGCCTTAAAATTCTATCTTATCCCCAAGCTATAAGGTTCAAATTCAATTGGTAACTTTGTTATTATAATTTTTGATAAATCGGCATCATTTCATAACGCATCTATGATTGAGATGCACTAGTCGGGACAAATTTGGGTCGTTTGACGCATAGTGCACCTCATTTGTATTGGTCAGTGATGTAGCGAGTCATTAGGTTGAGTGAGAGACTTGGTTTATGAAGGAAGCTTGCTAAGAGTTGTTTGGTTAATTTGATGCTATCATCAAGTCCGTTTTCCGTCCGTCTACCGTTTTTGTCCATTTTGTAAAAAAGAAATCATAATTTACATATTACGGATATAAATGGTTTCGTTACTATTATAATAAAAAAACACACACAGATAAATCGCCTAGTGACTGCAATGCCGCCACATCTCAAAAAAAATATTTTTTTTTCATCTTTTTATGTCACGTACTTAGTACATGACAGATCAACAATAATCTCAAAAAAAAATGTTTTGACCTATTGCACATTTGACGTATTGCAGTCACTAGGCGAAATATGTTATAACCAATGATCGGCAATTCGGTTGCCTCGCCGAGGAATATCAAGTGGATTAAACAAAAAAATACCTATATCTAAAAGATGACATCATTAATAAGCAGCGCTAATTATAAATTATTGAGATCATTCACCCCCAGTAGCAACCAAATCGCCGATCACCTAAGTGAAACACTAAAAAACTACCCTGTATCTTAAAAAAAAACATTATATCATAATATAAAACAGCCACAATATTAAAATATTGATTTAAACTTTCACGATTTTCACTAATTATTATAACAAAACGCATTATTATATCATGTTTTTACGCGATTAAGTCCCGTTTTGTTATAATAATGAGCCACAATATTGCCCAAAAGTGAATAAAATCAAATCATAACAAGTCCCAAACCCTTTTCACGTAACATTTAATACTAGTTAATGGTCAACTCCATCTACCCCATATAACCCGAAGAGGGTCAGCAAAACAAACTCTTTCAATGCAGTCCCTTGTCAGAGAACAAAATGTTTTAAGAATGAAAAATGAAATCGAGTGGACAGTCCTATGGAAAGGAAACCTGTAACTTGATATATATTATTATGAGACAACATGACATTGATATATGTTATCGGTAGCGATTTAAGTTTTGAAATTGACCCATCGAGATTTCTGCATTAAGGAAGACTACTACCGTTTGACCAGGGTAACTTTACGAAAGGTCTTAAAAGTTATAAAACAATTTGGAATAATACTATTGTATTTTAGAAAAGGTTAATAAACTTATAGAATCAATTAACGTCGCTCCTCATTCAAAAAGTACTTACGTATTATATGTACGAGTATAGTGATTAAAGAGAAACTGATCAGGTAAATATTTAAAATGGTTATTGTTATTTTGTCATGAACAAGTCTTAAATAGGATTTTACTGGCGCTTATTTACTTATATAATTACTTTTGCCACTACGTTACTACGACTATAAGTAACTTTTACTTCGTTATGAATATTTTAGAGCTGGTTCCCTACTCCGTGTCCATGCTTGACCATCATTTATCAGCACTTAACCGAATTTACATAAAAGCTGATGATTAATGCACGCATGATACTCAGTGCGTAGTTGGTCCTGCCCGAGATCCCTGTTGATGAATTATATTCAAGGGACAGCAGTGATATTTAAGCGTGACTCATCGGGAAAATATTATTGTTTTTTGTTATACAAGAAACTGTGTCAACAATCTATTGAGACTGATTTTTTTAAAGCAAAGTAAGCTAGTAAACTCAAAGTAAAGTAAACTCGACTGAATCGGTATTTTTGTATTCAGGAGTAATTAATTCTAATGCTATTAACAGAACTGTCTGTTTTATAATGAGATCAAATTGATGATGAGTGATGTGAACATATTTCTCATCAAATCGTACCTGTAACATTGATCATACATTAAAAGCGTATTTAAATCACAATATTGTAGATAAAATCTTCGAGATTTCTCATGAGGTTTATTGTCACAAATGTAAATTGTAAAATCAGTTCATATGGAATTTAAACGTAAACTCTTAAATAAGTACTAATAAATATAACAATGAACTGACTCGCTACTCAGATGTAAAATGCAAATGAAGGATTATCTTCATTTCAAAGTTTTCAGCAATCAGTTTTCATTTAGCACCATATTACCTTCAATTTGAAAATGGCGCCGACTCGGAGCAATCAACGAAAATACGAAATAAACCATTGTGAAAATGCGAGTCACTCGTCCAGGTTAACTTGGTCTGTGCCGTGCTTAAATCTTAAAGAGTCCAGGAAGGTTCGAGCAATATCAATAAAATTAGATGGGTCTTGATAAATTGGACAGGTTTTACATAAAATAGGGAACTGTTCGCAGCATATTTGGAAGGAAATCTCGAATATCACTTAGCGAAAGAGAAGTTATAACAATAAATTCACGAGAGCATTTGCATACGGGCTTTTGAGTCGCGAGGGTGATTTTGGAACGGGTCGCTTAACACACCGATGTGGGCTTCGGTTTGGGAGTATTTTCCTGTTTTTTACGAGAAATGCTTAAGGTTTATTATCGTTAGGTAAGTAGAGCGGGTTCATGTAGATCACTGCTTTGTGCTAATTTCCAGAAAATACTTGTATCACAATGTTAAATGTCTTTTTCGAAAAATAGACAGTGATCTTTGTAATTTACGCTTTACGTCTATTATACAATATATCCGGGAAATGGACATGGGGAGTATACTAAATATTTTTTTGATTTTAGTTAAAGTAGCACTTAGCTCGAACTATTTTCGCGGGGGTGAAACAGGCATCCTAAAACAGGGTACTATAATATGAAAATTGGTTGTTTGTACAAGTACCTACTAAATGCTTTATTGAACTATTGGCCATAAAAGGTCAACATCCATGGATGTATTGACCAACGTTTGTCTCGTTAGGCACGGTTAACCGAAGCACCGCTCAAAAATAGAAAACAAATGGCTATCCAATAACGTCTAACTCGACACAATAAACATTGCTAACAAATTGATACGAAAAATAAATCTGTCCCAGTCTAGACCGTTACTCTTAATTTACATCCACCAGATTCGATAAAACCACAAAACTTGATTAATCTATCAGAGAATTAGTATGCACTTCGGGGACCACGCTTCGGACAAAATCGAGAAGAAAAACTGATAAACATCGACAATGCATTCCGTGTCCCGACTAATGAAATGAAATGGTCGTGGTACGGGAGAATTTCTTATTTTTTGGGAATGGAAAACAGATAGAATAGGTTCGGTTCATTAGAGAGTTCGATAGGTTTTTGTTTACTAAAGGAATTGAGAAAACAAATTTAATGAAGACTGAATAACGTACACGAATGTACAAGTTACCATTTAAAAACGGCTTTTCTTTTTCTTAATGAACTAAGTTTTGTATTAAAAGTGAGGTAAAAATAAAAATACATACAATGCGCTAGGATCGCAGCCACATATCCAGGTAAGAAAGGGTAATCTGCCGGTATGTTTGTATGTAACAGTGGCGTGGCGTCAAATATTTACTTTCTTAGTAAAGCCGGGGCAGATTTGGATTACTTTTTCACTAGGAGTAGTAGATACTCCGGTCATATGCTTTAAAAAATAGGTAAGCCGGTGGGAATCGGGTTCTGTGATCGCCACGCCACTGGTATGTAAACACTTTATTGCTAATAAAATCATACAGAAGCAGTACAAAAATTCATACAAATGGTAGTTTACTAATTAACAAATCTTCAGGAAGTTGTTTTAAGATCTAGTTATTTTGCTATTAGGGCATTTTAAGATGTATAGTCTTTTTGCGAACAAGTAATTTTGCTAGTAAGCCATTCTGATATTCAGACTTTATGCTATGTGGTCGTTTTACTAGATAGTCATTGCGAGATAAAGGCTTTTTGCAGATGTGGTCGTTGTCGTAGAATCCAGTCGTTTTGATACTAACCCACTAGTATAAGTGAATACATATCAAGCATGTGTAGGTACAAACTTATAGTGCATACGATGCTGTAGGTTTGTCGTTGGAAAACTTGGATTCCTGTGATTTAAGTATAGATTTACCATACTTCAGACAGTCAAGAAAAAACTTACCCTACGGCATTGTATTATTTTTTATTTGAACTAAATAGTTTAACTCTGTCGAGGCGCTTTTAAGTACAAACAGTTACATTAAATGTAATGTTTCGTAAAACGGGGTGAGTAGAGACAAAACTGATATTCAAACCTCGATAGATTTTTTTTTACACATGCAAACTGAATTGTATATATAATTAATGTTCCAGCCGTTTGTATTATGTTTTTTTTTTATGATTTTGGTAGTTCCAATTCATAACTTTGACAATAAACACATAATCCCTCCTCACCCTGTAGTCCCTCGTAGTTGGGGTGAGAAGGGATTTCATACTAAGATGAGTTGGGCAAATTGTTGGATCGACACTTTTGGATTATGAATATTACTACAGTTCCATTTGCAATAAGAATATATTATTTAGGTAGCAGAAGCCTTTAAAAAACACCTCACTACTCTGTCATCCCTACCCTCCCCATTCCTAACCCAACAGTCCTCGCAATCCCTACTTAGCCCATTTTACGGTTCTAAATTTTAGAATATTGATAATACAGTAAAGGCAGCAACGGTTCAGAAGGAAGAATTGTAAACTTATTCATCTTAGGAAGTATGTAAGGGGCACATAATGTTTTATTGGAATACAATACTAGCAACAACATACTCGTAGCTGCTCACTTTACGAGATTAATTCCCGTCACCAAACTCAATCATCCCCCTTTTTAATTCACGCCCCGCATCATCAACAATCTTTTCGCTGACTCGAATGAATACAAATGATATGAACATCCGCCGCAAACCGGAAATGACCGGGGATTTGTCAACGTCAAATTTGAATACGAGAAAACGGATGCGAGAAAAACGAGTATCATCTGTTTCTCTTGATTGTTGAATGCATTGAATTGTGGGTTTCATTTCCTTGGTCTTGCTAGTGTTAAGTTTGACAGGGCTAACCCCCTTGATCGCAGTGACTTGCCAATTGTTCGGCCTGCAGAATAATGCTGCGAAAGATATTTTATATTATTGTATAGTATTACAAACACACAGAGATATTTTCACTTTTATCATAAACCAATATTGTATAGGTAAAACATATTTACATTTATTTTGCAGTTGATTCTGGATCATAATAGTCAATTTAGTAATTAGGAAAAGTGTTTATTGTGTTTCTTCTAATTCAGAATCAATAGACACGTCATCGATGTGTTTTTGATCGACTTCACCATCACTTACTTGTGTGATTTTATGCTCAAGTAGGTACTTCTTTAAATTGTAATTATGTCATTGATAAATTGACAAAAAAATCGGTTGTCTGTAAAGTCGGTTTACTGACGATAGTCGAACGTGATAACGTTGACCTTGACCCTGACTTTGACTTTGACTTCGACTTCGACTTCGACTTCGACTTCGACTTCGACTTCGACTTGAGTACCAGCCGCCCTTTTCTCAGCAGCAGCAGTGATTTTTTGTCACGATTGGCCGCCCCTAATATCTGGCCGCCCTAGGCCCGGGCCTACTAGGCCTTAGGGCAAATCCGCCACTGGTCTCTTGTCATTCAATAGAGATTTTTGACAGCCGTATCTTAGGGAATAAGGGCTATTTTATTAACAATTTGTAAGAAACTATCGTCTTAACGACTTTAGTGCTGGAATAATATAAAGTACCTATTTGACAGGTAACGACCCTGCAAGGTAACGGCCCATGACGTAACACTTTTTCGTGCGTGCAGCCGGCTCCATCGAATTATAAGACGTTTTCACGTCAAAAATGTAGTTATATTATTCAAAAATTGTAACCTCAATGTATTTTTCAAACGCAATTTATAAATAACTATGAATATGCATCAAAATTCACATAGAAAAGGAGCGTCTTTACTGAGAGCATTTTTTCGCAAGCATTTGTAAACGAGCAAACTTTGTAACGCTCGGATCAACGTCCACACCACTCGAACATTCGACGCCAAATGCTCATTATACGCGAATGCTGTCAGTGCAAAACGGCTTCAAACACCCACACACTCTTGTTCCACCGAATATTCATCCACCTCTACAATAAATAGGGTACTATTAAAACTCGAACGGAAACTCATAAATTCATCAGTGTTAAACTCTCTCATATTCCTTCCTGCAGCAACGCTCATCGCACCCACTATTTCAAATTCAGTGTGAGTAATGGCGTTCTCATAATTCCTACAGGATTTTTGCGAAACTCATCTGTTATTTAGAAGCCGGAGGCTTTAGCTAGATTTACAGATTTCCGTTCGAAAATATATCGAGTGTTTTGTCATAACTTTTCTGTTGGTAGTTTTTTTACACGTGCTGTTGTTTCGAATGTTGTTACCGTGTAACACTCTTAATCTGTTTTGTGCATTTGAATTTTTAACCGTGCTCAAAAACACATGCGGTTTTGTTCACGATGCGAATATTTATTGATTATGTCCTTTTTGGATGCTTTATCATGAGCATTGTTCACAGTTGCTAAACAAGCACGCGGCCTATCCGAAGTAACCTAGTTGCCAGTGATGCCAGTCTGTATATACTCAACTAATTAGATTTATGGGCCACTATGGAACTTTGTTACTGCGCCAGAAGTCAAATGAGTAACTGGGATATTCAGTTTTAATTCTTCATCGTTTTCAAATGAGGAAGTCCTTGCAAAAACTAAGGCGACATCATAGCTGCCAGAGTTAGCAAGTTGATGTGGCAATGGGCTGGATATAGCGCGAAGAACTGATGGCCGATGAGGCGTAAAGGTTCTCGAATGGAAACCATGAATCAGAAGACGCGACGTGGGTCGGCCTCTACAGGCTCCCTGAAGTCTAACGACCTGATTACTTAAGGTCGCTCGAAGTTCGTTATTATTCGTTATAAAATTAATAGGGAATGTTTAGCAGTGGAGTCTCAAGATTGCAATGATAGTGATTATTGTATTCATCTTAGTTGCATTTAGAGAAGATTGCACGGTAGGTATATTTCAAATTGGCTGTTAACTACTATAGTATTAATTTCTTTATATCTTGTAAATTGTAAGTATAATTTTAGGTGCTACTTTTTTATCCTTCCGTTATCTAAACTCCTTAGTAAAGCTACAATAACAATATCCAAATCACTCGACACAATATCCTAAAATGTAGTCCCAGAACGTTCGCTGGGGAGTGCTTCGTCTTGTTCTGCTAGCAGTGCATTTGTACGAAATTTACAATGCTCTTAGTCACACGCCAGTGGCCGCGCGTTAGCCGACGATCTGTTTCGGCGATGCTTGTGAATGGACTTAGGACGAGGATGCGGGAAGTTGATGGAAAGTGGATGCGTTAAGTGAGCAGTTGTCAAAATCGTTAATTTCCCCATTTTGTTACCATTTCTTTTAATGATAAAGAAAACTGTTATTAATTATTTTTCATAATTAAGATACTAACGAGAATATTTTACCATAATTATCCAAATGCATCACCAAAAAATCAACCAATAATAAATAATCATCTAAAATATTGGTAGGTAACAAAATAGGGATCAATAAAGGATCTGTTAATTGATGTACCAACTTTTTTAGAAATGCTCAAGTATTTTCATAATAGTTTGACTTTTTTACTGAGCATCACCATCTTTTGCCCTTTTTCCCGTTTTTTTTCAAGTTAAAGGCACTTTTGAGCATGATCCTAGATTTATCAGGTCGGATTAAATAAAACATTGAAGTACGTAACAGCCATCTGACCTCTGTAGACCCAATAAAACAAGGCATTCCTAAATGACACCCAAAATTTTCGTAGCAAATTATGGGATTGCAAAATCTGTTTATTGGTTTGTCTTACTTTCACGTAGCAACAGATAAAATATGAAACATGAAGTGATATGAACGATTCTCGGCATAAAAATCAGCCAAATACGTTTGACATGCTAGTAAAGCCGCGGGCAAAACTATTCTTTAATATTTAAGTCAAAATGTTAGGGCAATGTCGTATCCATTTGGCATATTAAACAACTTCATGGCTCTTATGAATCTAAGTGTACGCGAGAAAAGGGGAAGATGTAGATTTTCCTTACACCATTAACATGTATATTGCCTTTAATTTATGGGGCAAAGCTTTTTGATATCGCGACAAACGTTTTATTTGCAATTTGTTCCAGAATTTGGGCCTTAGGGACTTTGGAATTTAATCTTCTTTAATAAATTAAGCGTGAATGTGACGTAACTACTGCAATGCAAAATAAAATTCAAATAATGAAAATGTATAAAATTGCTTTTGAAAGAAGTGATAAACAAATATCGTGCAAGATAAGTACACATAAAATATATGTAGTACTAAGCTAAACTAAAAATCGGCTAAGTGCGAGTCAGATTCGCACACGAAGGGTTCCGTATTACCATCGAGCAATAAGATGCCAAGAAACACGTGTCGTTTATTGTATAAGGACCCCTTTTTTAACTTTATTTTGTGTTTAGTATTTGTTGCTAGTGGCACTAGAAATACGTATTCTGTGAACATATCAAGCATTTACCTATTACCAATATTAAAATCAAGCAAAATGACCCCAAAAAAGACGTTTGTTGTATGGGGATCTCCATTAATTCTTGATTTAATTTTCTTGTTATTAATTGATATTTTAGCGATAATAAAAATACACATACTGTGAAAATTTCGAGTCTCTATCTATTATCTACGGTTCAAAAGATACAGTCCTGTGACTGACCGACACAAACACGTTTCTTGTATGGGGACCCCCTTCTAGTTTTCATTTTATTATGTGTTGTTATAGTGGCAATAGAAATACACATTTTGTGAAAATATAAAGCTCTACCTATTACGGTTCAAAAGCTAGAGCCGTGTGATGCCTCGACAGACGGACAGCGGAGCCTTAGTAAATGGGGTTCCGTTGGCACGGAACCCTAAAAAGTGAACGAGACATTGTTAAAATATATAGTATACATTATTATATGTAATGGCTTGGCAAATACGGCTGTCATCAAAGGGTTAAGAAAAATATATATTTATTGAGAGTAGTAGATTTTATGGAAAATTAAAATTGATCGCGTTGTTTACACAGGTTTTTTATTTCTTCTCGTAGCATAAGTCAATGGGTATATTTAAACCATAAAAAATCTTAAAATGATCTGTACAAGATCTTACTCTCCTCACTATAAATGAATGTAGATAAAAAATCTACATTCGTGAAGATAGAGCTATCCATTGCTTACTGTACGTTGTATAGAATACCCGTATAAGTAACCCTACTTAGTCAAGTATGACAACTCATGACGCGTCATTCCTTGCTTAATCACCAGTCATCATTTCAAACCATTTCGCCTAAAGCATAATACCATTAGCGTAAACTTTTGATAGCTCGTCTTAACTCCGAGTGGGTTCAACTATAAAACTGTTTATAACTGCTTTTTAGTTTTTATAGTCTTGTTTACGTGTACTGCTTATTTGAAGCAGATTATGTTGATTGGCTGTAAAATGTTTAGGGGGAAAACCATTCGATAAAACGAATGAAAATTGTATGGTCACGAATTCCGCTGCCGTTAAAACTGTGCCGAATTAGTGTTTAAAGAGTTGACGGTCTAATTTCTAACGGCCATTCTCACGAAGTATGACTGCGTCTAATTACCGCGTCTCCATACATTTAAGTATGAAAACAGCGTAGCGGTAATTAGGTGACCGCAGAAATACTTCGTGAGAATGGCCGCTAAGTAGGTCCTTTCTTCAATTCTGTTCCATTATGTTAGTAATGTTTACAAAACAGTATTTTACATAACGGGTACTAACGGGACCCTATTACTAAACCTCCGCTGTCCATCCGTCCATCTGCTCTAAGTATCCTGGGTTGTGTCTTTCCAACCCTAATACGCCGATATACTTGGAATTTTCACAGCTGGTATGTTTCTAACCGCGCTGTATCGATCGTACGCGATCCCAACTACCTAGCACTTGGCTCGTTTTTTTACCAATCACCTTTTTTATCTGTTGCTCTTCATACCACAGGATTAAAACTTTAAGCAAATAACTTTTCTATTTAATTCATCAATTTTAATGAACAAATTGCCCTCAACAGATCAAACAGTTTAAGAATCACATGGTCTTCTGGGAAACTGATTATACATAATTGAAAAGAGGGCAAAACCGTTAGGTTTATGTACCAAAGTGGCTTAACTCAGAGCAAAACGAATGACGTGATATGTTTCTATTTCGCCCATTTGTATCTAACGTAACCTAACTTCCTAAGCTAATTGGTACGCTTCACTGGTTTCATAAATACGACTAGATCGTAAAATAAATCCGGCCTCAACCCGACCATTTGCGGTGCGGGTTTTAATCAGCCGAAGTGCTATGTGTTTATCACCTTAACCGCCCAAATCGAATCATGGGCGGTGGCGAATAACCAGCCGCATTATTTAGTAAAGGTGTGAGTCGATTTGAGCAATTTTGGTGACGCCAGTATAATAGACTAATTACCGTAATTTAAATAAAATATTTAACGCTAACCATCAAATTTTTTTCACAAAAACCATAAAAAGTATCTTACCAAGAGCTTATTTGTTTGAATAAGGCAATTTGTAAATTTTCTTACCTCCTTATTCCTTGACGCCGGAAATTTTCCCAAAAGTTATAATATTAAGAACCTTCTGGCGTAAGTTATAATTGACCTTACACATACAGTCAAGTGCAAAAATATGTGTGTATACAAATGCTCAAAAATATGTCCGAATACACCTTCTACAGTGGTAATAGGAACTTTGTAGGTACCATATTCTTGGAATGATTTATTTTGCACTTGACTGTATCTTTTTTTAATTCATTTAGACGGTTACAAAACGTTGGCATGAGAATTAAATAATAAAGGCCCGTGATTTAATCCATTTACACAGTTTTATACAGAAATACGAGTAAGAAAACAAGAGATGACATTATAATAAAATAGTTATAACTAACTTTAGTTTATTGGTAAACGAGCCCTTAGGGTGACACTATCACTATCAACAGTATCGAATGTAACGCATAAATGATATTGGGTTACAATTAACGTCAAACTCGAATTAGTTCATTTTGCGTAATAATTTAACACGAAAATTGTATTAGCGTGGCAAACATGGTAATCGGTTACTATCTCCAATTGACTGAATTGAAAACTGCGCTTCAATTAATGTGCGTATACTCTAAATATGGAATTTTTATTGCTGATAGTACAAAAGAGAAAGTGACACTGGGAAAATAAATAACACAAAACTATACGTTTGTATTATACTACCTTCGGCTGAAAATGTACGTCAGTTTACATTCTTAATAAAAATCACTAACTATCCTATACATATAAAGTTATGTATTAAAACTTAAAAGGAAGGTTTGCTTAACTTGTCTAATCAGAAAGGTGCATTAAATTGTTACCAACTTAAAATCCAACATTAGTAAATACTTTCACTAATTGATATGGGAAGACTTTTTCACGCATCCGTTATTGTGATACTTACCTTATTTTAGAAAATGTGTCGTTCTCCGCATAATATGCTGCTAGCTGTAGAGTGGGGTGCCAGTTGTCAATAAAATGACATTTTACAAATTTGAGATGAAAGATGCAATTAGAAATCTTACATGTTACATGCCCTTACTTTACATTTTACTCGAGTGCATAAGCATAGCACTTTTAGCAGCTAAAGTATAAAATAATATCAATAAGTATTTTAATCATAACTAGAAGAGCAAAACTTGGTTACAATTTATAAATGCAGGTAGTAGTTTGTAAAAGTGGATCAATACCACTAATTACAAGTAGTAAGAACTAATTAAAGAGTTCGCCGTAGCATCAGCATTCTCGGCAGCAAAGATGGGAAGAAAAATAGTAGTATTATAGAATGACATTGCATTTACAGTTTAAGGGTTGACCCTAACTTAATCTAACTGGAAATCATTTCTGCAAGCAATAGCTTGTAAAAAGTGGATCAATAGCGCTAATTACAAGTTGCCGCTCGATTGACGCGACGCAGATGCGCCGACGCGTTGTCTAATTAGGAGCCATGCGTGTGACGTTCCGTTCCGATCAAATTGCTACTAATCGTATTTAATTAGTAGTGTCAATGTCTGCGTATTTATGTTGTGTTGGGGTTAAATGTTTATATTAATGGGTTTCGGTGGACTATATTTACACATGCAGTCTTGGAATACCCGGAATGTGTTGAATAATTGTAGTTTGTGTGGTAAAAAATGTAAACCTCGTAAGCAAATATATGAAACAGCATAATGGTTAAAAGTTGATCCTTGGCCAAGTGGTTGCACAGTCAAACGGTCATTCCTGATTCCTGAATAATACTCGTGAAGCCGTAAGGAAACGTTAAAATTAAAGGTCACCTAATTAATAAACTTTACGTCATTGTTATCATCCTTATCCTAAAAATCCTGTATAAAAGATGATTGCTTGGTATGAAAATTCCCTGCTGATAGCATGTCCCATTGGACCTACGCTTGAGCGTGCATATGCTGTTACATATCTTTTGTTATAAACTTTATCATTATTACCCGACTGCGGCGAAGCCCAAAGGAGGGTTATGTGTTTGACCTGTATGTATGTATGTATTTATGTCCGTTCCTGTGTCCGCTCGTAACTACTCAACGGCACGTCCGATTTTGATAAATGATACATCATTAGATTCGTCTTGATGGTGCGAGTGTCACTGGGTATGAAGTTCGTTAAAATAAACAAAATGGCGGATTTTATGCAGTTTCAAAGTGCACCGAGGTCGGGTTTTTTTTAGTAAAAATGTGGTTATATGTTTCACCTAATAGGAAAAAATCTGAACCGAGACCCCTTAATAACTACACCTTATTAATTCTTCCACCACAGATCCTATAAAAGTAGATGAACAGCCGGCCACTCGGACAAATTGTGTATTAATATTTAATGCTTCGCACTTCGCTAGTGCAGTAAAACTGTCATCGCGCAAGACAAACGGCCGGGCAAGGAGATTTAGGCTCAGGATTATGGGATAGCTTGATTATGGGAGAAATAAATGTATTACAAAGTATAATGCCGGACACTGGATTTATCATAGGTGACGGTAGCACAAAGATGGAGGAGAAAAGAGAGAGACTGAGCAAAAATATAAGTCTATTTCTACAGCGTTTATTTATTTTGATCTATCTCGGTGTATGTGTGTCTGTGAGTCTGTGTGTCTGTGTGGCTATGTGTCTGTAATCAAATCTTGTAAGTTGAATTTGACCCACTTCCCGGTTTTTCGATTGAGCTGAAAGTTTGCAAGGATTATGTAAATCAGATGACAATGCAATATTATTATGACATGAATCTGATCTGATGATGGAGCCCGATGGAAGCCATAGGATGATCTATATTACACAAAAATTAACCGTGTTTGGAGCTCATTAAATTAGTTTTGACGTGCAGTTTGCGATTATAGAAAATTTAAGAAAGATAGGTGGTAGAATTTGCAACTTTGCATGAAAGGGCTGAAAGTGCTGTCATAAATTTATTTTGTGTTGTATTTCAATCTACAGTCACCACACGGGAAAGTTACGCCACTTGCCACTGTTCATAATTTAGCCGTGTAATGCAAATTGGGCGTACTTCGGGCCAGGGCTCGGATACTGGTATTTCCTCATTACAAAAATACCGGTATTTTTCCGTTTTTTTCGTTCTTTGGTTTATCATTTCATTTCTTAATCGGACAATCTAATAATACAAAGTCATTACTTAAACACATTATTGAGCCCTACATACAAAGCATAAAATAATTCAAAATATTTGGCTATTTCGGGGTTTTTGCAAAATACCGGTTCCGAGCCCTGCTTCGGGCACATGACTGCTAATGAATTATGACTACACGGCTAAATTAAGAACAGTGACAAGTGGCGTAACATTCCCGTGTGGTGACTGTACCTACCGGAATTTGTTTAAGAATAAAAGAACAAGAAGCAAATTGGCGCTAAGACCGTCTCGTCAGTCAGAAAACTGAGATCTTGGGTTCTGTCATGACAAAATTAGTTCATTACTTATTAATACTCAACTATATAGGTAGGGGAAGGTTGCTATCATTGGACCGGCGCTTTGAATGGACCATCTAAATATTTTAAAACCTACGCATGCTAGACAGATAAAGACAAGGTACATAGTGTCCTGAGCGATCCAAGTGGCCCCACCGCTTCTTCAGTCGCGCCGCTCTTCTCGGCGATGAGTGATGTGAGCAAGTGTGTTTCGAGCGTTGGCGTTGTAATTACGCGAAAGAGGAACGCAAGTTTAAGAGTCATCATATTTGCATTTGTTTGAGTGTATTGATGTATGCTGGTTAGAAATCTATTAATCATTAAATTTATAATAATAGTTTCTGGCCAGTTATTTTCGTTATTTTTTTGTTATTTGATACCTAGTTGCTATGTAAGTTCTATCATCGGACCGGTCCAATCATGGCAACTTTTTTTCAGTTGTAATAATGTCATCTAAAGAAGGCTGCCATACTTCATGTACTTATCTTCCATTTATATATTTATTTACTTATAAATGTTTCCACGTAATACTCTTAATAAAAAATTAAAAAATATATTACAAGAAATAAAAATGTCAATTTCTATAAGTCTCCTTGATTGGACCATCAGCAAAAAAATCCTAAGTCCATTGATGGTGACTCTGTGGTCCAATCAAGGTGACCCTAATCCAAACAAGGCAACAGTGCGAAAAATCCTTTTCACGTTTTTTCTCCTAGATTATTAAACTGTATTCATTTGTCTGTAAGGTAACGAATAAATATATGTCAATGGTTCAAAATTATCAAACTTGTTTTAATTTCTTACAAGAATTGTGTAAATTATAAGGCAGCAAAATTAAGTGGTCCAATGATAGCAACCTTCCCCTACACCGCTTCGTCAGTCAGAAAACTGAGATCATGGGTTCTGTCATGACAAAATTAGTTCATTGCTTATTAATACTCAACTAACCTATTAACAAAATGATCAATAAGATGCCTATTGCACACTTAAAGCATATTTATTACATAGGCGCAAATAATAATTAGTTCATTACAGATGAACTATCTGTGTCCAAAAATCTGCATATATTAACATGTATAGACAAATAATACCAACAAATAGTAGTTAGGTACGTGACATGTCGTAGGCATCGAGGACTTCAGGCGTTTAATTACAACTGTCGCCGCGGGGCAGACTATTGTCCTTGCACTAATGCAGTGTCCGACTATGCAGTTATGTAGAATATTGCATAAGGTATGCTTTGAGATTAAAGGAAATGTGACCAAAATCAAATAATAATTATAACTGATTCATGGTCATATAATAACTGACTTAGATGTGTAATAGTGAAGAAGTAGGTTTGATAGCCGATATTATACCTACTATTCATCTAAACTATGTGTGCTATTACTTTTTGTTCATCTTAATAATCACTGTTTTAGTTGTCTACGTATTATAACTGGCAAGGTATATTGATTATGACCATTTTTACAATTTATCATGCAACTTAGTAGGTAACCCTAATAATTGAAACAGCCTGTCTTTTGGTATTTGGCAAATCATCTTTAACGAAATAACAAATATTACCTACTATTGACAGAACGAGGGCATGCTACGTAAAATTCCAATCACTCACAACTCAATAATATCTCGAGCGTACTTAATTAAGTCATGTGATGTGTCATACGTAATCATCTGGGGCTTAATAAACCAGTAAATAGATAATATAGAGATGGAACTGATGAGGTTCCAGCATATCGGAGCGTTGTAGTGATCAAGTCTAAAGAGTCTGGCCAGTCGCATTGGGCAGTAAGTAGCAATATACAATGAAATCAACTCGGGTACCTAAACCTTTTGCCAAATTGACTGTATCAGCTCCATTAAGACTTTAGTTCTGGTAGCCCTAAATTTCTGTTAATGAGCAGCAATGTGTATACATTGCATGTACAAATTAAATTTAGATTTATAGGAATTCCAATTTTAAACCTCAATGAAGTTTTTTACCTATGATATGATATGCTATACGATCTAAACGTCTAGTGTCATAAAGAAGGGTTGCTTTTTATATTTTCAATATCCTGATTTTATTTTTAAATATTTAACAATACAGTAGACTTCCGTAATTATATGCAAAAAATTGTTATTACTGACATCCTTATCAAGATATACAAACGTTAAACCCTAGCACGATCGGCACTTAGCCTAAATTTATCGTCATCCGAAATCGACCATCGCATCTCTACTAAACCCTAATACACGCCTATACACTTCAGCTATCAGATGTCACCATCTCATATGCGGAAACCACATTCTGTTCCTATTCCGAGTATAATATTCCTGCATATCCCCTTTACATCTGGTTCTAACTGGTTTGAAACCAGACTAAATTGACCCACCTCACCTCTGAACTTTCCAATATCGAGAAGATTTGAAAAGGGGATTGTAAGTAGATCCAAAGGTCTTCAAAATTTGGTTAGGGTGTATTAGCCTTTGGCGAAATGGACAATGGTCTGTGGAATTCTGAAAAGCTGTTAAGGCTGTCTTTGTTTTGCAGAGGGCTCGGATGAGGCTTTATAGACATATGAAACGGATTTAGGACGTCCGTTTGAAACGCGGTTTCTATTGTTTGGATAAACAAGGGTTAATTAAAACTTTAGGAGTTTTAATGTCATTTTATAAAATGTGATTCATTTTTAAAAATGGTTCGCTGTTTTTCCGCTCTTTGTTCAGGAAACGATGTCAAAATCTTTTAATATGTGTAGAGAATAATCATAGTATGATATAGGTAAACAACTTAACTAGGACTTGTTGCATGTAGTAGTAACCTGTCCATATAGACAGTTAGACGTGCCAGTTTAGAAAATGGACATAAGCTCCATATAAATTCCGTAAACAACATGCAACAAGTCCTTTAGTTAAGTTTTTTAAGTATACGCTATGAACGACTGTACGTTTATAATATAAGGCAACAATGTGAAATTTAAAGTATGTACCAGTTTAGAATTGTAACACTTCAAAAAACAAAATATTAAAGCCGCAATGTTCAATAAATCCACACCCCACAATAAACCCATAAGTTCAAAAGATTAACCATTATAGAACCCATTATCATATCTACAATATATCATTAACATACATAAATAGCGTCAAGGCGTGCGATATGCAAAAGCCTACAAACCTATACGTCATCCATGCTACATAAGTTCGTATAAATTATGTATGTTAGCACTTTGAAAGCAATTACCAGGTTTCCATTACATAACTCAGCGATGTCTATTCACTCAAGGTAAGGGTAGGTTAGTATGGAATACTAATAACAAAAGCAGAAATAATGCAACATAAAAACAGGGTTAAAGAAAATTAAACGCTGTATTAGTCTTGTTTACAAAACTAAAATAAAATCAAGTCAGAAATGAATCGATTAACACTGATCAATTGAAAAAATAAATCAAAGACACATGCTATTCATCAATTTTAATTTGCTAAAAGAAAAAAACGATAGAACTGACGTTATAATTACTCGTAGGGATAAACGGTGTGTTCGCCATGGGACTGCTGAAAATGTCGAGCCAGAAAATATCTCGTATCATCTGTGCGTCCGAGTCCGAAAAGGATGATAAAAAACCAATTTGATCGAACTAAGAACAGTTTCAATACTATCCAGACCACACTAAGCCCTTGTCCACTCCTCTAATAGCGGTCTACTGAATAATAATCAAACGCACATAAAATTTCAATAATGGCTCCGCTAACTGCCTCGGGATGCAAATGAGCGGGCTCACTTGTTGCCAACTAAGTAAATTGTAAGTTTTAATTCGGGAATAATTTTGCAATACTTCAGTAACGGAGAAAAAGAAAGGTCTGTTCAAATAAATTTGAGATTTCTCAGTTATGCGTCGTTAATTTATTACGGAAGTTAACCATTTACATTATTATTTTTTAATAAATTCAATTGTATAACATCAACCATACAGTCTTGAGAAAAGTCCTAATTTTTTTTAAAGGTTCTATATTACTAGGCATTCTTTTTGGTGACTCAAAATTATAAAACTTTTCTAACTTTCTGTTTGAGAAGAGATCTTATATTGATAATATCTGTTTAAATTTGCATACTCATTAAATGTTAATCCTTAATTCTAAACAAACTGGCCTTAAAACTCTCGTCCTTTTCCTAATTTCCATGACTTCAATCAGTCTCACGTTCCATTTTAATTGGCGGATTAACTTCGACATCTGACACTTTTTTAGCGATACCTAACCTAAGCACGGTTTTTAACTCGACGTCGGAAGACTTAAACCGCCATAAATAAACCAAACGTAATTGCTTCCGTTTTTTAGTATTATCTGATTTTTCCACGTCACCGTTTGAGCTGCAATCTGACCAAGCAACTTCTTCGCAATCGGAATTGAACTTTAAAATCTTCAGAATTAGAGCTGCAAATTCAGTATAATTCTTGATTTCCTTGAGCATTCTCAACGACTTTCATGCACATCTATCAGAACGGACAACCGTTTTGTAGAATTGGGAATCGGACGTTGGTCGTAGAGTTTTAAATCGGAACGATTTACGTGAAAATAATAGCTGAAGAGCAATCTTGGGGCGAGACAAATGAGGTTTTTCTGTCACTGCAACTTGAAGATGGTTTTATTCCGGGTTAAATTTTATTAGTTTCCCATGAAAATGGAAACTCGTTTTTAGCAGGTAATGAACATTGTTCTAGCACGAGTTGAACGCACACTAATAGGGTTCTGCTTAAAATACAACAATATTATATTATTGTTAGGTACTTGATATTTATCAACATATTGTGTAAGATACTAGGTTTAAGGGTTTTGTGCGGTTCCTTCTGAGGTATGAAATCCTAAAAAATTGACAACATTTCATTTTAAGAAGACTTTAAAATGTATATACGATTCGAAAGCATTTTGTCTCCTGAACACTACACCATTTTTATAATTTTTTTAAATCGCTTAATATAAAAAATAAAAATGAATAAAAAATATGTTCTCATTTTACCAGTTCTACGGCACAATAGATGAAATGCCAGTGCCTTTTGCCACAGAAAAAATAAGCTGTCATAATTTTGAATTTGACAAATGTCAATGCATACTGTGAGATCGCTTACTTTTTTTCGATCGCGATAAGACTAAAGTAATGGTTTATTCTACCGTAGAACTGTAGTTACGCCCTTTTAGAATAAGTAAATATTAATATATTAATTATAAATTAATTACAAATCCTGGTGAAACAAATAAACTATCAGCGTATTCGTCTTTTCAAACCAAATACAGTGAACCAATAAAATTAAAGGCTCGAAAAAATGAAAGGTTGTCAATTAGTTTTTTTTACTTCTTTTTCTCGCAACATATGTTATATTTGTATACATGTAATGCAAATTTATTTTCATATTTTGAATGAGATATTGCGTGTTTGATTTAAAGTATTCATTACTCACTCTTCGGTTACATGGCAACGGTCGTTTTTAGGGTTCCGTAGCCAAAATGGCTAAAAAGGAACCCTTATAGTTTCGTCATGTCCGTCCGTCCGTCCGTCCGTATGTCACAGGCATTTTACTCAAAAACTACAAGACCTATACTGATGAAATTTGGAATATAGATGTCTTGTAGATGCCACAACTAAGTTTGGTAGTTAAATAATAAAAATAAAAAAATCTAGGGGGGGCACTCCATACATGTAACAGACGCTAAAAAAAATTTTTTTCACAAAATGTCAACGTGTGGTACATAGTTCGACAGCTCTTTTGAAAACATTTTAAAGTTCTTAAATAATGTTTTTGATTAAGTGAATACCTTTGGAAATAATCGCTCCGAAAGTTGTGAAAATTGTGTCCCCCCCCCTCTATCTCCTAAACCGTGTGTCCGAAAAATATAAAAAAAATTACAAAGATAAAGCTCAATTAATACTTTCAACGAAAATTATTTTCAACAATATCGGATTAACCGTTTTTGAGTTATTGCCGATAAACTGCGCTTCTCAACAAAAGGACGTAATTGCTATGAAGATACGCTCTTTTGTTGTTGTACTTTTTTTACATCGTATTTTTTACCTTATAGTTACGGCTATGGAACCCTACACTGAGCATTGTCCGACATGCTCTTGACCAGTTTTATTTTCTATTAGATAATCTGGAAAAGCAAATGGATTGTTCATTATGGATAATGTTTCCTTTTCCATTACCACAAAAACCCTTCCAATGATCCCTCTAAACTAACTGATGGTCACCAACTCGCTTGACCAACGATTTATCAGAGTAAATTTACATACATCTGAAAGATTAATGGTCACCTGTCTGTGGTGTTGTGCAGTGTAAATGTATGTATAGGGTATGTATGATAATGGATTCAGTTTTGAGGTTATAATGTATCGTTTTAAGCTTTTAACAAACTGGTTTGTACATTTTTCGATCTGATAGCATTTGAATAACTAGATATTACTTCAGCCAAGTATATTTACTGCAAATAAGATTACCGTGACTTCCATATCTGCGTTTGTAAAATGATATAAATCTAAAAATGGTTAACTCTTCTGCATTTTGTAATTTCATGCGTTTTCCATCTTTTCCATATTTATTTCAAAAAGACGTTAAAGTAAGCTGCTTATAATTTGCAAACATGTCACATCATACTACCTGTAACAATTATAAGAAGTTCAACTCTTTGAAACCTAACCTGATTATGAGGGAGAAAAGGCAATGAAAACAATAGTCATCAGACTTTTTAATATTAATCTAAATCATGCCGATGTCCATGACTAATCCCGTATCATCATATATCCACATATTAACGTGAATTTCCTATACTTCAATAAGACCGAAAATGCCGTATACCGTCGTAATGACGGCAATGTCAACCGGTAGCGTCCCTAAATGCCGTCACCCTCGTAGTAACAGATACAATTCGCCCCGGGCTCCCCATCGATTGTGAAGGCGCTAGGGTCAGTGTACTTTGACACCGCAACGATGATCAACAGAGGAGAGTTAGGGAAGATATAGTTATAAATAATCATGTTATTAACTAATATAAAAAAAACTAACCTAATTAAAGTTTTAACATTCTCGTAGTCATACGTCTTACGTTTTAAAATGATAATAGTAGTTAATAGATAAATCTTAATCATTTAAATTTTTTTAACTTAACTTTCTAGATATAACTTCGGCTAATGATTCAGAGGAAAGTCTTAACTTAACAGAGTGATGTCGTCGACAACAGTACCACCTCTCGGACGAATCGCGGATGAAGATGTGATGTGAGTACTTTCTTTTCTACTGTTTCATAATTTCAAGAGATAAAACAATTACCTTCGTAAGAAAAGTAAATTGGTATGTTATGAAAATGAAAGACAAGAAAAAAAAATGCACAAAATAATAAATTTTGGTGAAAAGAACTAGGTTCTAAATGAACAACTATATTGCAGACTTTAAAAGAATAAGATCATAATCTAAATAAACATAAGATTAATTTATAGATCCCAATTTTCAATTAGGTAGGTACCCAAAGAATATTGCGTTTCTTTTCTCTTAGCAAAATTAGTCAAACAAAATGTAAATGAAACGAAATACTCAAGTCAATACTATACTCTGTCCTGTTAGGTATTTAAATAAAGGTAAACAAAAAACCACGTGACTCGGCTCGTTCAGCCAGTAGTATTGCGCCACAGATACAAAACGTTACTTTGATTGGCTGAACGAGCCGAGTCACGTGGTTTTTTGTTTACCTTTATTTAAATACCTAACAGGACAGAGTATAGTGAACCATCTTACCCTTACGAGAATACACCAGAACGTTGTCCACGTGATATCGAGCTAATATTGTAGGCAATCCAATTAGACGGAGGTATGTGGCTTGAATAGATGCCTTTGATGTGTAAGCTGTCCGAATCCCGTGTGACATGTATTTGGTTTGAAGAAAATGCTTTTGTATTCCTATTATAGACGGTTCTGAGGAATGTTAGGTTAATTCAGAATTGTTTAGTTAATCAAATAAAACAATAAACTGGTATTTCTTTCACTTCGCCGATATTTAATGAGGAATCTAGCTTTAGTTACTTTGTCCTGTTTTTATTTTTGAATATTTGGTTGTTTGTAATTACATTTGATAGTATTTCAAATATATTTCAAAAGTGTTGAAAGTTACAGTAAGTACCAGTGGCGTGGCGTTAAAGAAATCCTTGGGCAAGCCGGAGCAGCATTGCCTGCAATTTTCTTTAAGGGCAGAGTGTTGAACTGCCTAATATTAGGCAAGCCGATGGGAATCGAGTTCTACGGACGCCACGCCACTGGTAAGTACATACCTATACGTAAGTTATAAAATACGTTACTCGCTTTGACTTTAAGTTTTATTTGTATAGGTAAACTAGCGGTCGGCAACCAGTGGCCCGCGAACAGTTCACTTGCGGCCCGCGAGCCTCCCTGGCTATATTGTATGTAAAGGCCGTTATATTCAGAATCATATAAGTCACAAATTATTAACAAAGTTCGGCCCGCGGCAATTTTGTTAGCTACTATGTGGCTCTTGGCTGCTAAAAGGTTGCCGACCGCTGGTATAAACAATCTCCACCGCAAAAATATAAGTTTGCGACAACCAACTATACCCATGTCTAAATTTAAATAACACTTGACACAAAGACACATTCGTTTACAAAATAACGTAAATGAATTGTGCCAGTAATAAAATACAAGGAGGTATCATTGTATAAAAAAAATTAAAATATTCTCACGCTGCAAACATTGGCAAATAATTATATCCAAACACTTTTAAACATGACAAACGACTTTAATCCACTCATGTGTGAAGGCGCGTGTCTGGTAGATTTTGACAAAGAAAAAATTCAAATTAACAATAATAGCAATTTCAACCTTAAGCCTAATACTTTAGACGATATTATTGCTTGTGCAATAGATGATTTAAATCAAATTGAAATGTAAACTCCAGGGCGTGATGTCAACGCTACTGTTTAGCGTTGTTTAATGGTTTCTGTAACACCCAATTGATCACGGATTGAATCACAACTATAATATGGAAATAAATATAAATTTCACTAAGGGACATGGGAACGTGAAGTTGACAAGGTTGTGCGCATTAAAATATAATTTAGTTGAAGTAGGGCTTTTTAATTTGTTCCATGGGAAAATAACGTAGTTTTATTGTTATTTATATTATAAAACGTTTTTAAATATGAATTATTTCAAAGGATTATGCAAAACGCGCATATCAGACGTAGATTCAGACACATTCTTTCGACGAATAACTAGCTCACGTAAACCGTATTATAAGGATAAAAATACGTAAGTATTTTGTTTGATATTTTCAAGTTTGTTAAACATACAGCTGAAAATCTGACTACGAAGAAATAGTATTTGTCATTCAATTTAGCTTATATTCTGCAATAAAAATAATTAACTAAGTATCGGAGGCAATAATCCAATACGTTTTAGTGAACAACAATAGTCATCCTAATCCAACAAAACTCAGTGAAACTATCGAGAACAATTTTATCGGTAGGGATAGAACACTCTGGGTAAAGATCTGGCTGTATTGTAAAAACGCTTTTGCATATGAGTTAAAATACAACTATCCTTTTGAAATTCTACAATGGGAGCTTACATACTAAATTTCGATTTCATTATGTTGCCTCCTTTTTATATTTTTAAGCAAACCGACATTAACAGGGTGCCACGGTTATTTTTTTTTTATACAAGACCGTAGAAAGTAAAGAAAAGAAAAGGCTTGTACTAGTATGACACAGCGCAAGGTGAGGATACGTTTGTGCATATCCATTCGATTTGTATGGAAATGGCTGGATATGGCACAAACATATTCTCACCCGGGGAAGATGTTACGCGATAGTTTACTTTAAATTACCATATATTACGTAATGTTCCCGGAAAACTGATAACCAAAGCACGCATAGGTAAAAAAACCGGTCAAGTGCGAGCCGGACTCGCGCACCGAGGGTTCCGTACAAACTCATAAGTAGGTAGATACGCGAATAGTTCAAGAAAAACTGTATGTCGATATGTTTAGTAGAAGCAAATAAGTATATGTTATGATTTTTGCAAATTTCTAAAAAACAGTGCAAGTTAGGAAAACAGTTATATTTTTCCTGTAATATTTAGAACCTGACGTGTAATGATTCTATTTAATAGCAAGGACCATTAAATCAAGAGGACTGTCATTCTCCATACAAAAAGCTGTTCCCCGAATTTACAACGCCATCTATGTATAAGCTTGGTAAAATAATTATAATATTATTTACAATTATTTAACTTTGCAAACGTGACACAGTATTTAAATGTATTTAAATTTATTTATTATTAGCTGTTTACGAACTAATTGTTACTATACTATGTTTCTTTGTTCAATTATAACATCGTTAAACGCTTAGTGTTTTAGCGCCATCTAGTTTTGCCCGGAAATCCCCTAGCGTGAAACATGCCATCGCTTAGTTTTGCTACTCGCCGCTAGGGATTTCAAGTTTTTGTAAATTTCTAAAAAAGTATTAAAGTTAGCAAGACCGTTCTATTTTTCCTGTAATATTCAGGTTGATATTTATAATTAGTAATTATGACAGATTTTTCTGATCAGTAACTTCGGAGATAATAGGGGGGGAATGGTACATAAAAATGTATAAATCAAAAACTACTTATTTAAGAAAAAAAATAAAAATGGTGTTTTAATCTACAAATTAAGCCCTTTCATTTGATACCCCACTCAATATAATAGCCCTACTTTCAATTTTCAAAGTCCCATTACGGAGCCTTTTAAAAAAAAAGTAAAAAAGGTACAAGATATTTTTTATGTCCAATAGGCTCGGGTTAGCTACTCTTAACACTATTCCAAATTTCAAATCGATAGCATCAGTAGTTCCTGAGATATCTGGCTGTGACAGACGGACAGACAGACAGACAGACAGACAGACAGACAGACAGAGTCGCACCATAAGGGTTCCTTTTATACCATTTTGGTACGGAACCCTAAAAAGAAAAACAAAGCGAAACGGAACCAAAACCACTTCGTACCCTAAAACACGGTCTATTAGTCGTCCCGGGTCAGTCGGCTATCGATCAATGTCCCGGCTAATTCCCGGACAGGACGATAGGAAAGTTAAACGCCCGCTACGTGATGCTGGCTCAATTGGATGTTTTTCTTCCCTCGGGATTATTTAGGAGTGGACAAATAGAGAATGTGTCACGGGATGATAAGTGAAAGGAGTTCGAAGTGGTTACGTGGTAGGGTTGGTTTTAATTACTTCGGATTGGTCAGCGAGAAAGTTTATTAATTTAAAGAGTTGAGTGGCACGGCGATTTACTAATAACGGCGTTTTAAATACCCGAAGGAAGAAATAATATTATTCACACCTCAGATTTTTCACATTCAGAAAAAAGAATTTTACTCTCTCATAAGAGTGATTAAAGGGGTACTTTTCTGTTCAAGGACTACTGTTTATCTGGCGCGTGGGGTCCATGAGCTCGGCTCTTATTCACGGACCTATCAAAACGGCTCGTCGATAGTTCTGGCGATCAAAGGACTGGCAGCTTCCTCGCCCAGCGCACTAGTATTGCCATACAGCAAGGAAATGCTGCCAGCATCTTTGGCACCACGCCACGGGGGGGGGGCTCTTTTTAGATAAGGCAGTCCAGATTATGAGTTTACTTTAGCCTCAATTAAAAGTCCAGAAATAATTTTAAATCACTGGTTTATTGTACACAAGTACACACAAAACAATAGAAGGAGAAAGTTTATAATTTTGCCAGATAGAAGTCCAAAAGCACAGAGAAGAAAGTCAAGCAAGCACAAGCACAAAAGATAGAATTTTAGCGGAACGCGCGAGCTATTTTTGCTACTCAATTTTACATACGAGCGACATACGTTCGGGGTCGGTGCAGTGTAAGTACTGGCGCGGGCGCATCGCCGGCCGCCGCTTGCCTCGCAACAGAACCGGCCGCCGTGACGTAGCCGCGCGTCACACCGAGATAAGAAGCATGCAATATCTAATATGAAAATCGGGTGCGCTTGTCCGCTTGTACACAAAATATTTACATGTTATAAAAGTATTGTTTTTATGATAATTAATATTACACTTTTTATGTTTGATGTAAATATTAGGTAATTAATTAATTTATATAATACTATTTTAGAATTAAGTTTAGTTTTAAGTTTTAGATTAAACATAAGTTACATTTAATTAATAAAACTTATTTATTGCTTAACTTAGAATTAAGTACACCACATCACCCCCCTCCAGAGACCGTCAAGGGCGATAATAATTGGGAAATCGAATTTGACGTCCCGATCGCGTTGTTTTGACAATAACGTCCTTGGCATCTGGTGATGCCTGGTGATTATTGGGTGGATGTGAGTGATGAGTGTTGTTTGTAGGTGTTGTATGTTGTGTGGTGTCTGGGTTGCGCAGTATGTAGGCCGGCTTAAGGCGGTCTATCGATACTGTTACCTGTTTACCATTTAACAATATCTTAAAAACTTTGTCACCTCTGGAAATTACCTCGTAAGGCCCTGTATATGCAGGTTTTAGGGACCCTCCTATCGTGTCGTCCCGAAGGAAAACTTGAGCTGATGTGGACAGGTCCTTAAATACGAAGGTGTTGCGCTTACCACTGTGCCGCGAAGCTGGTGATGGATGTAAGTCCCTTACGAAACCACGAAGTCGCGATAAATAATCTGTCGTATCGCTGGATTCGTTCTCCTGGAGATTAAAAAAATCACCTGGAAGGCGCAAAGGTTGGCCATACAGAAGTTCAGCCGTGGAAGCCTGAATGTCTTCTTTATAGGCACTTCTTATTCCCAGTAACACTAGTGGAAGTGCTTCTACCCAGTTGCTACCTCCGTGGCAGGTTATGGCAGCCTTAAGTTGCCGGTGGAACCTTTCCACGAGACCGTTGCATGCTGGATGGTATGCAGTTGTTCTGCGGTGCTGGAAACCGGCAATGGCGGATAACTGCTGGAATAGGGCCGACTCAAATTGACGTCCTCTATCCGTCACTATATCTGCTGGACAACCAAAACGGGATATCCACCCGCTCAGCAGCGCTCGTGCCACCGTCTCAGCTGTCATGTCCGCCAACGGTATTGCCTCTGGCCATCGCGTGTACCTATCGACGGCTGTGAGGCAGTAACGAAAGCCTTGGCATAAGGGTAGGGGTCCAATTAGGTCCACATGGATAAATGCCAACCTAGCTCTAGGCAATTTAAAGGTACCTAAAGGGGCAGAGACGTGGCGCGTGACCTTAGAGCGCTGGCACGCTAGGCAGGTACGTACCCATTCGCGGCAGTCTTTTTTGACGCCAGGCCAGACATAACGCTCCGCGACTAACTTAGCAGTGACGTTGGCTCCAGGGTGGCTCAACGAGTGCAGACTGTCAAACACTGACTTGCGTAGCTGCTTGGGAATAAATGGTCTCTGAGTCGTGCCACTAACATCGCAGTACAGATGACTCTGAGAACCAGGAATTGGTACCTTTTCCAGCCGCAGTGAAGATCCTGCTTCTCGCAGCTGCTCCAGCTCTTGGTCGGCCTGTTGGGCAGAAGCTATCCTCTCAGCTGTGACTGGCTGTGAGATCTCCTCTATGCGAGAAAGTGTGTCCGCCACGACGTTATCCTTACCTGATATGTGCCTGATATCAGTGGTAAATTGGGCAATCAGGTCTAGGTGTCTGAACTGTCGTGGTGAACAGTTCTCTTTACGAGAGTGGAAGGCGAAAGTGAGAGGCTTGTGATCTGTGTAGATCGTAAAGTCACGAGCCTCCACCATGTGCCGGAAGTACTTCACACTCTCATAGATCGCTAGGAGCTCACGATCATAGGGCGAGTATTTTACCTGCGCTGGGCTGAGCTTTCGCGAGAAAAAGGCTAGGGGCTGCCATTCGTTCTGTCTTAACTGCTGGAGTACCGCACCGATGGCTTTATCCGATGCATCTGTCACTAAAGCGAGCCTGGCGTGGCAGTCTGGGTGGGCTAGCATAGCGGCCTGGCACAGGCTGTCTTTGCAGGCTTGAAACGCCTCTGTCTCCTGCGTGGAAAAATGAACGGGATGGGAGCCCTTTACCGAACCGGTGAGTAAAGCGTTCAAGGGTGCCTGATGTCTGGCAGCACCTGGAATAAACCTACGGTAAAAGTTCAGCATGCCTAGAAAGCGACGCAGTTCTTTGACCGTTTTCGGCGCAGGGAACCTCTGGATAGCCTCAACCTTGGACGGCAGTGGTGTGGTTCCTTCAGCTGTTATGCAGTATCCGAGGAAGGTAACCTCGGGTACACCGAAGACACACTTCGCTGTATTGACTACCATGCCGAATTGCTTGAGCCTACGGAACAGTTGATGTAGATGCTGCTCGTGCGTCTCTCGATCCTGCGAAAAAACCAAAAAGTCGTCGAGGTATGCATACACGAAGTCGAGCCCCCTGAGCATCTCGTCCACGAAGCGCTGGAACGACTGCCCAGCATTGCGTAGACCGAAATTCATGTAAGGGAACTCGAAAAGACCAAACGGCGTGGTAATAGCGGTCTTCGCAATGTCCTCAGGGTTCAGGGGTATCTGGTTGTACGCCTTTACCAGGTCTATGGTGGAGAAAATAGTACAACCGGATAGACTGTGTGCAAAATCCTGGATATGACGGATTGGGTACATATCCGGGATGGTACGAGCATTGAGCATCCGGTAATCCCCACACGGACGCCACCCATCATTCTTCTTCGGAGCCAGGTGGAGTGGAGAAGACCATGGTGACTCGGATGGCCGGCAGATACCATTTTTCAGCATTATCTCGAACTCCGCCTTGGCAATAAGTAACTTATCTGGTGCAAGGCGTCGAGGGGCACTCGATACAGGTGGTCCAGGTGTAGTGCGAATATGGTGTACCGTGTTATGTGTAGGTGTGCGGTGTATTCCAGGTGGACGTGTAACTTCGGGATATTGTTCTAGTATAGCGTGGTATGTAGAATCACCAGACATTACCTTAACCGAAGTGACGTCCTCTGACTTCCGCGCAAGCAACGCCGGGGTCGCAAGCGATGTCGTGGCGTCGATGAGGCGTTGATTCCTCACGTCGACGACCAGACCGTAATGCGATAAAAAGTCGACCCCTATTATCGCCCTCGTCACATCTGCAACAATAAATCGCCAAGCATAGTCACGGCGCAAACCTATGTTTAAATTAAAATGAACATAACCGTACGTGTTAATATTAGTACCGTTCGCTGCTCTTAAAACTAAATCAGTTTTTTCACATTTACTTTTTAATTTTGACCGGGGGAAAACACACAAGTCACTACCAGTGTCTACTAAAAACTGTGTTTTCGTTCGCTGATCCGTTATAAAAAGGCGACCGGTACCTGGGCAGTCGTCGGCCGCCATCACTGATTGCCCCGTCCGTTTCCCGCGAAATCACACGGACGTACGCACCGAGTAGCCTTCTCCCCGAACTTGTGGTGGTACCAACACGTTGGGAACTTCCTATAGTTCGAGTTCGACCTTCGTGCTGATGATGAACGACCACGTCCGCGCTGTCCTCCAGGTGTTTGCGACCTACCGCGCTGGCGCGCTGTGTGGTCGAACTTAGACATCATCATCTTCATCTGTCGACATAATGCTGCTACCTCGTGCCGCAATGGATCTGATGCTGATGATGCTGCGGCCACCGCCGCTACTGATGAGGACGCTGCTGCAATTTGGGGTGGTGGTGGCACAACCTCGTGGATCTTATCGGCCAGTTCTGCTACCTCCTCTAACGGTAAATTTGCTTGGCACGCGATTATGCTCTGCGTACTTGCGGGTAGTCTGCTAGTCCATATAGACCGCATAAATTCCGTGGGAATGCCCGAACCGGCCAAGCTAATTAAATGTCGAAGGAACTGTGTCGGCTTCCTATCTCCTAACTCCTCGTTATGTAGAAGCTGATTGATCTTCGCCTCCCGCGACACTGACAATCGCTTGATGAGCTCGGTTTTTAGCTGCTGGTACTTATTTGCTGCTGCTGGTGCCGTAATTACGTCTTCCACGATTGATGCTGTAGCCGAATCTAGTTGAGCCAACACGTAGTGAAATTTCGTGGCATCGGTCGTAATATTCGATAACACGAACTGGCTTTCAAGCTGTACAAACCACAGCGCTGGTTTATCAGGATAAAATGGCGGCACCCGCACTCCAACTCTGCTCACTTCTGCTTGGTCGTCTGGCATGATGTGTTTTTCCTCGGGGTCACCAGTAAGGCAGTCCAGATTATGAGTTTACTTTAGCCTCAATTAAAAGTCCAGAAATAATTTTAAATCACTGGTTTATTGTACACAAGTACACACAAAACAATAGAAGGAGAAAGTTTATAATTTTGCCAGATAGAAGTCCAAAAGCACAGAGAAGAAAGTCAAGCAAGCACAAGCACAAAAGATAGAATTTTAGCGGAACGCGCGAGCTATTTTTGCTACTCAATTTTACATACGAGCGACATACGTTCGGGGTCGGTGCAGTGTAAGTACTGGCGCGGGCGCATCGCCGGCCGCCGCTTGCCTCGCAACAGAACCGGCCGCCGTGACGTAGCCGCGCGTCACACCGAGATAAGAAGCATGCAATATCTAATATGAAAATCGGGTGCGCTTGTCCGCTTGTACACAAAATATTTACATGTTATAAAAGTATTGTTTTTATGATAATTAATATTACACTTTTTATGTTTGATGTAAATATTAGGTAATTAATTAATTTATATAATACTATTTTAGAATTAAGTTTAGTTTTAAGTTTTAGATTAAACATAAGTTACATTTAATTAATAAAACTTATTTATTGCTTAACTTAGAATTAAGTACACCACATAGATATTACTTTTATATTTAATAGGTAGTTTTAGTTTTAGTCGTAGGTTTAGCCTCCTGACGACCAGAACCTAAAATTTTGGAATATTTTCCCAAAATTTGCAGGGTTTGTTGCATATGCAATGAATTTGCGTGGAAAAATACCTAAAAAAATCCTGAGATGGAAAATCTTGATTTTCCTTATGTACTGTATTCAGCACATGTGAAGGCTATTCATATGTACTTTACATAGGACATAGGCTACGTAGAACATTTTATGTTCTACGTAGAGTACTACAGAAGCCAACACACATGTACTTCATACAGGACGTAAAGATGAAATTAAGATGGAAATGCTTAAAACATACGAATAAAACACACTTTTAGTGATAGAAGAAATATTTTTTATAAAGTATTTAAAAAAAACCTCTGCGGACCATTTATCCTGGTCATTTTCATTATTCAACCTCATTATCAGTGAGCACGCGACTGCGTAAAGTTGTCAATGACCGTCCTCTGGCTCAACGACTTCCCTGACCACGTCTTGATCCTCTACCGCGTCCTTGACCGCGTGTACGAGGGATCGCAGAATCATCAGATAATGCTGGCAAAGGAATTGTATAATTCATGTTCACGGTATCTGCTACGGCATCATCGGAGTCTGTGCTGTCTGTATGAGAATCGTTCTCAGGAACTTTTTCAGGATCGAGGTGTGGAGGAAGATAAGCCGGATTATTATCTGAATCCTCGCCGAAAATTCGAACGTAGTGTCGTTTAGTCATTCTACGATGTTTGCATCGTTCATCACTGTAAGAAACAAAAAAAAATCCATGAGTAATGCAACGTTCTGTGGAAAAGACATAGGAAGTCAATACTATCAAACTTTTATTAACGACGGTAGTCCTATGCAGAGGACATAAAACATTTAAAGGTTACACTTGTCATCATTTTGAGAATTTCACAAAAATATGAGTTACAAACTATTAATTATTATTGTTTTAGTAAATTTAAACATCACTATAATGGTTTCTATCAAAAGTAGATAAGATGAACATGGATATACTTACCTCGGCGCGAGCGCATGGCTGACCGACCTCCTTCTAACGCCATTTTTAACAAAATGGCAGATGTCAGTGGGGTTCAAGGAGACGAAACTAGTTCCTTAGGAGTTTATAGAGGGCAGCAACATAGAATCGTAGTGTTGGCATTAAACGAAAAAGTGGCGGATTTTTTTAAATCTTATGTCCTATGAGAAGCACGGCAGTCGTCAGGAGGTTAGTATAGGTACCTAATTATGGTACTTAGTTTAAGATAATCTATTGTTATTGTTATTTATTGTTTAGTTATTGAATAAAGATATTTTTAGTTTGAACCCACTTTGAATATGCTATACGGGACGTAAAAGATAATATTTGTTTCAAAATAGCAATAAACTATAAATTTAACAATTAAACATTTCATTTTTAATAATAATACAATACAACCATACTTTATTGCACAGCAAAAGAAAATTACATTGCAAACTTATATAAAAATAGTGCTAAACAATAGTAATAGTGGTATAATAATGTGTGATGCATTTTGATTAACCATAAATATATTTGGTTATTTTGGTAGTTAGCGTTTTATTTGAATTTTCCTCATAGTTGGTGTGAAAAGCAATATATGTCACAAGGTAGCAAAATTATTTTCACCACGGGCGTTAACACTTGATCCCTCACTACGCTCCGGATTTAATGTACTCCCTCGCCATAAATACATCATTTCGCTCCCTTGTGACACAATCTGCTATTATTTATTGAAAAAAGTGCTAAATAAAACGTTTAACTTCAATCAAAATTGCATTTTTTGTTTGTTACGTGAATAACGCATATTAACGCCATTGTTTGTATGGATTACATGAATATAAGGAGATACTCTAATGGCAAGAAACAGACGTATTGTTACATGCATGCATACATGCAAACTTCTCATTAGTTTTAGAAACAAACCAAATCGTCTAATGACGTTACAATTCCTCAATTACATCCCCTTGAAGGACTTATCTCGCGAATGCAAATCCGACTATTAACTCCCGCCGCCACATATCTTTACAATTTCGGTTGTTGAAATTTGAACTTTATTTCGTGCAAGGCAAGGTGTTTTTTGCAATAATAAGTAAAAGTAAGATAGGAGGTTGTCAGAGCAAGGGGTTGGGATCCGGCATCGACGCATCGCATCGCAATTAGTGTAAAGCGGCAAAGCTCTTGATCCGCATCCAGATTCGCGACTCGCTAAGCTTGTGTCTGTTGTGACGCTAGGATTTTAACAATGATATTGTCGTGGGTATATCCTGAATGGAACGGTCACTGTATCAAATTATTTACTCTAAGCATGGAAATCAAAGTGGAAGTCACCAATGAAGTAAATTGCAAAAATGTAAACACTAAATATTAAGTATTCGCTAAATTTTCAAATTAAGACTTGCTTCAGTGCTGCAGGCGTTTCCGTAAGTCGATTAAGATTTATATTGAAATTGTATTTTTATTGTTTAGTACGAATTCAGATTCTCGTGTTTCATAGGCATCAGGTGCGATCGAGTTCAAATGCTTGTCTACCACAAATAAAAAAAAACACCAATTACCTCTTCTAGTGAATAAAAATCTTTGTAGCGCTTTAGTACAATAATCATAATTACATTTTCATTTAATTGAAACTTGTGTTTCAGATTTGCATGTGGCCTGACAATAATTCCAAAGAAATGATCAGCGCAGATTTATCTGCAAAGATAAATTTAGATATAAATTATTCATAACAATAAAAAAATGTCAATAAGCAAAGACTATAAGCATGAATTAAAGACCTTTTATATGTATTTCCCCTAAATATTAGAAACTCTCTAACCAAAATTCAATAAAGATCAGTCATCTCTATCTTGTACATAATTTTGATCACTCAGTCCGTAACGAAAAATTTGATGAATCGCGAGTACGCGATCTTCTACCCGCGCTTAAAGAATGACGTATGTGCTTAGAGACGCTAAAGTCTTATGTGACCTTTTTCGTTTAAGTTTTAAATTTTTGATGGATTGCAAGCACGCGGCGTAACCGATGTCTTCCGATGACGCAATGGACCGAGCAAGATAATTCGATGATGTATTCGAATGATGACTGAATTCTTGAATAAACTGGACACGTGACAGTTTCCGTTTTATGAATGTTGCTGAAATACTGACAAAGCTGATTTTTAATACATCTTTCAGCTTTATTATGTCAATCGACTCTAGCACAACCAAGCATTATTAGTAAGTATTAATGTAGTAGAAATATTTTACTTATTTTTTCGTTATAACAGAGTACCATTATTTACTTAGAATAGCTTGCAGTACTATTCTAGAACCTTTGTCAGACCTTTCTAGGTCGATAAAATAATAATGGGGTAGGTTAAATCTATAATTTGGTACAGCCATTATTAATTAATCACAATGTACGTTACGACAGAAACTTCGTAGTTCCTAAATCCTATTCCACATAATAACATAATTTATATGAAATCAATAATGGCTTACACAATCTTGAGGTAAAGAGACACCACAACCACAATGGAATTTATCGCATGAACTCCCAAGCCGTAATATCCATATCAATAATTGAAGGACTAAACACTTAACAGTAACCCACGTCACCCATAAATCTATCAGACCGATATCCAAAACTTCCCCATAAGATTACCGTTATTCATCAACTTGAAACAATACTTGGCTGTCAAGTAGTGAACAAGTTGGGACTTGGCAATACGTATGTTAATGCTGGCTCCCTTTCTGCCAGTTTATTGTTATGGTAGCGTGCCCTAAGATGTTTCTTGATAGAACAAGACGTTCGGTACACATGGACGAGTAGATCACAAAACTAAATTTAATTAATTAGTAATATGTGTAACTTTATATCATCCATGCCTTATCTTATTAACGCACAATAGTTACTATTTAATTAAGTCCCACATCCGTCCCCAAACAGGAATTATTTCTGATTCAATAATGTAATAACTTTTGAAAGTAAAGTAGGTACTGACAACATAAACATTAAAATACATTTATTGAACAGAAAACGTTTTTAAAGAAGCGTAATGAGATGTGGGAGTCATCACGAGTATTTGTGTCCATCCTAAGCAATGAAGACAAATTATGTTTGCATCTTTATACCAGTAAGTAAACGGTTAATACGTCCTTTTGTCAAGCGACCAAATGGCAATCATAAATAACTCGGTAGGTATGCAATCTTTCACTTTAAGTTATCTTATTTTTATTACTTTTAATGTTCCCCACTTAGTACATAATTATACTCTTCTTCGTCGGTGTCACTCTTGACAGAGTGGTCGTGGTCGTCATTGAAGATGTCGGTGGCTCGCTTCACGTTGCGTCGCCACTCCTGTCTAAGGGCCAGGGCTCGGATACCGGTATTGTCTCCATACAAAAATACCGGTATTTTTTCCGTTCTTTTCGTTCTTTGGTTTATTATTTTTTTAATCGGACAATCTAATAATACGAAGTCATTACTTAAATACATTATTAAGCCCTACATAAAAAGCATAAAATAATTCAAAATATTGGGTTATTTGGGTTGGGTTAACACAAAAAACACACACACACACAATTTCGGGATTTTAGCAAAATACCGGTTCCAAGCCCTGCTTTCCGGGTGCATTGGTTCAAAGGGATATCGACTGCAACTTTAACCTGGTCGTCCTGGTCCTGGTCGTAATCATAATCACCATAATTATACTACACTTTAATGTATAAATTAATGAAGGATATCACTAGGTCACAATCTTTTAAACGCAAAGCCTGTGTGTCCGTAACAAGCGAACCATATCTAAGAGCTTCGGAGGCCGATCCTAATGTTTGTGAAATTCAAAACGGGTCGTTTGTACGTCGACGGCCTGAGCCGATTTATCGAAGTGATTTTAGAGTAAATTTCACATTTATTGCACAATTCAATGAGATGTTAAGATCGTTACAGCGTCAATCAAATAAAATAAAAGGGAGAAAAACGGCTGTCTTTATATCCTGCGTAAATAAGATTCTAAGCGTTACATAAATTGCACTTGATCAATGATCAGTTACAAAAAAAACTCTCAAAAATAAAAACAATGCAATTTTATTCCATAATAAATGTCCAAGTGCAGTGCATTCAGTATTTTTATCTCATTACCTAATGTTGTGCCCTCTGGCATAAAAGCTTATTAGGTTTATTGCTTCCTTACGCCACTGTTTCTTTATTGTAATTACTCGATTACCACTAACGAACATTTGTGCTACTTTACCAAGTAGTAAAAAATAAACTCAGAAGAGGTACCTTTTATGCTAGCAACGGCTTTTTCTCATACAAAAATAAACTCGACATTAATTTTGACCAATGTTAACTCTGTTTGCGAGAAATTGCTACTTTTCGGCGTATCTTGTGGATAGAAAGTTGTTAAATATTTAAGAACGATCTGGAAAACGACCCTGTAGAGCACAGGCAATACTGTAATTTCTAAAAATTATTTTAGGTAGGTGCTACCCAAGTAAAATTATCACATAATAATCTTAAGTTTCAATATCCTTCAACAACCAGATACCAAATCGATGCAATCTACAATCTTTTAGCGAGCACTATTCGCAATGCCCATCAATTCGTCCCGTAGCCAGCATTGTGACAAATACCGAAACGTTAAGAACAAACTGTTCCATTAGTCAAATTAATTATTTACCATCTCTCAGGCTGAGACATTTGTCCTTTGACCATATTGCTAGAGTTTGCAATTTGAGTAAGAGGTAAGTTGTCGATGGCGCTATTAATTTTGAATTCTAACATTGTCATGGTGTAATGACTTCGTATTACTTGGGATGAAAGTCAGATTGTTTAAAGGGTTTTGCTGGGTATTTTGCAGACAAAGCTTAAACTTAGCAGTCAGGTTATAAGTACTGCAGCACCAAGCAAGCAAATTAATTTGAAGAGTAATTGTGACGTCCTACGTGAAAAGGTACCTTATGAGGGTTTCTAGTTACGGAGATATGAACGGTTTTGTGAAATCCTTCAAAATCATCATTTTTTTCTTTTATGCAAAATTGTAAAATATAGGAATAGACGTGTATTTGTAGCTTGGTTTCACTGCTGTACGTTAATTTCTTCTATATAAAAATTGGGTTCAAAGTTTAGTAGAAAAGGTACCTTATGGCGGATCACATACAAAAATGATAAAGCTGTTGATAAAATTCATTAATAAAATTTACTAGCAACTTTTGCTTATTTCTTTTTTATACCACGACGGTGGCAAACAAGCATGCGGCCTGCATAATGGTAAGCAAACATTTTCGAAATGATCCTAGAAAGCTGAAAATTTTGAAGGAAAGGGCCACTGGGTGCCACAGATTCGGAATTGAAAAAAATAATAATAATAAAAATAAATACATTTGTATGTTGACCATTTTTATAAAGACCTTGTTTTTTTTAAAAAATTTACAAAAATAAAAAAAAACTGGCGAATGCCCATCATTTTTGACCATTTTAGAAATTTTTTTTTAATTTCTTTTTCAAAAAAACTTACAAAAATAGACTTTTTTTGCGGTTTCTATAATTTTTTACCACTTTGTCATGTTTCCCTTTCAACCTTTTTAGAAAAAGTCTTAAAAATATATTTTTTTTAAACATACAAACGTGTTTTTGGTGAATCGTGAAACTTTTTTGACCATTTTAGAAAAACCTTGTTTTTTTTCAAAAAAATTACAAAAATAAAAAAACACTTTTTGGCGAATGCCTATCATTTTTTACCATTTTAGAAAAAGGTTTTTATTAATTTTTTCGAAAAATTTACGAAAAAAGACATATTTTGGCGGTTTCTATAATTTTTGACCACTTAAGAAAAAGAATCTTTTTAATTTAAAACACGCTAAAATCCACGACGAACACTTCTCACAACTATTCGAACGAAAAGGTAAGCAAATACTGCTCATGCCGGCCGGCTGAGACTCCGAGCGGCCAGCAAGACCGAGAGAGAACGATACGTAAAGTGTTGGTGAGAGTAGAACAGATGCGTGGCGGTACTGGCGGTGTAGCCAAAATAATACCACGCACGGCGGTATGAAGGACAAAAACTGAGCAAGTTACGACAAGTATTTCTAACATTTTTAAATTACACCGCCATAAAGTACCTTTTGTACTAAACTGTAGAAGCATATTATTCAGCCTTTAATTCGCCTATAGCAAAAATAAAGATAGGCAAAGACGTGTCGTAACATATAATTTACTAAATGGAAATACATAATAAAAAAAACACAATTTTTACACAACATTGAATATCTCCGTAACTAGAAACCCTCATAAGGTACCTTTTCACGTAAGACATCACATTTGAGAATTACTCTTAATTGGTCAAGATTTGAAGTAAATTTCTAATAACCTTTTTTCTTCAGTTTTCTGTCTTAATACAAGATTTGTCAATAAATAATGTAAATATCGTGCCATACTGTAATTATCAATAATTTTTGCTTATGGCCCGCCATAAGGTACCTTTTCTCAAATGTATGGGAATAATTTGTGATTTTTACGTAACTTCAATCGTTTATAAATAAAAAAATACGACTTGTAGAATAATATTGACACTTTTGAGATACTTGTGTAAACTGATTAAATATAATTTAGAACTCATTATACGAAAATTGTGAATATTATAGGAATGATGAAACATATAATAAAAATGACATTTTAATTAAAATAAAAATATTTCGTTAACAATGTGATTTTATTTCCATCCCAAAATGTGCAGTCTAATATCTCTAACTATATACAATGGTTCAGATTACAATATGTTAAAGAACAGGCCGAATTTTTTATTTTTTTTATTTCGTTCTCATAAGCGACTTGCTCTAATCAAAGGCTGATTTTTCACGACCTGGAAGTCACATTAAAAAAACCATTACTGATTTCCAAAGAAAAATACCTTGAGATATATAATCAATCATCATCTCCATAACTTCCAACGGGAACATACTTAAAATTAGTTTCAAACTTCTTTTGACGATTTCTCAAAAGTGCAATTTTAGCATGTGCAGGTTTGATGTTTTTTAAAAAAAAAGTATGGGACTTAGGGTCGTGATTCTTTTTGTATTAGATAGCCTATTTAACACAGATTTAGGATCTGTGCTTAACTCAATACCAACCATAAGGTACCTTTTCCCGTGGAACGTCACAATTGATTATGTATCTTTTCAGATTGCGTTAAGAGGGTAAATTATTTAAATATAATGCAATTATTTTGTTATCAAAATTGATCATATTTTGCTACATATCGGCTGCTTATTTTTTCTATCACTTTAACATTATGTTATATAAGGATACACGGAAAGAAAACAGTGGCGTGGCGTCAAATATATTCTTAGTAAAGCCGGTGCAGATTTGGATTACTTTTCTACAAGAGTAGTAATTCATATGCTTTGGAATAGGCAAGCCGGTGGGAATCGGGTTCTACTTATGGACGCCACGCCACTTATGTCTAGTCACCTAAGTAACTAGCGATTAGTTAGTCATCGGGAAAAATTACTACTGCAACCATCTCTTTAAAAGTGAAAAAAAATATATTTTAATCCAGTGGTAAGTTATAGTTCATTGCAAGCTCTACATTTTGAGATTAAAATCTCATTTTCAAAAAAAGGTGACTAGACCAATGTTCTTTCCGTGTACCCTTCATGTATATATTAAGAGACACTTGTAAAATATTTTTTCTAGATATATGTTTTTATTTTGTTTCTATTTCCGTAGCTATGACATTATTAGTATTACCTTAAAAGAACAAAAATGGATATTTACATGACAACTTTGTCGTAAACATTTCAGAGACATACTGAGAACAAAATAGTGATGAAAGTATGAAACTTTTTCTTTTCCTTTACCCTTCATCGACAATACTACCCAAGCTCTATTTCCTTAGCAATTTGATATTCAGCGCAATCGTAATCTGTCTGTCTGTCGCGAACAATACTCCGGAATACATTAAGCTGAAGTCAACGGCAAAACCGCGCTTACCAGTTTCAGCTTCCTTTGATAGCTTGCTACTAAATTACTATACGCTCGGATGACTTGCCACAATTGTTTCGTCTCGACCAGTCGAATTAAAGGACTTCAGTTTGACAAAGAGTTATTTATTTGCGATCAAAATTGTAATAAGAAAGCCCGGGCAATTATTATATAAACGGTATTATTAACAAAATATGTGATACGACAATCAGATAGGACTAAATTAAACAATAAGTTACCTAACCAAAATTGGAGAGAAGGACATTTTTACCACCATTACCGTTGTTCTTGAATCTTTCCTAAAATGTCCATAAACTGCTGGTATTGTAGTTTTCATTTTCAACGAAAATATCCATAACGTAAATATCGTATCTATAGCTAGTCAATAGTATGATACATCAATAAAACTTTCCATTGGTTGAACTCTTAAGTTTATGCGGTATGTGCTCCGGTTCCTTTGTGCACCTCACCACCCTGCAAGAATTAAGCTTAATATATCACGTAAAACTCTCCTCATCTCCATTGCACTTGCGACTCACGACAAAAAAATCAATGTTCATTTTCCGCAAACTTATAATCAAAACACAAAAGCTTATCCTATCAATAAAGTAGGAATAAATTGAACCTGTCATCATAATCCGGAATTGGTTTCCAAACATCAAACTTTAAAAAGGAATCTATGATTGAATCAACACGCGATAAATCGGGGTTCGCTAAGGGCTCCCTATTATATTCTTGACATGGAACTATAAGAATGGAAAGGACTATGAATTATTTGCGGTTTACGCAAATAGTACCTACCGTTTCAGAGGAATTCCCCAAATAATTTCTCTTCTAGTTCATATTTTAGGTATTCCAGTTCTTATTCTGTTAATTTATGCAGTTAATTTATTTATTACCTTTCTGAAAAATTTAGTTTTGACGTAACATATTAAACGCGCGTTTGCTCGCGTGAATTTATATTTTTTATACAAACTTCCATCCCCTGTTTCAACCCTCTAGGAATTAAATATCGAAAAATTTTAGCACGTCTTTACATCCTGTCTATCAAAACTGTGTTCAAATTCCATTCCGTTAACTGCTGTGGTTTAGGCCGAATGTTATCCGTCAGTACCATAAACTAATAGTCACGGAACTGTTACATACGTAACTATAGGTAGATTCAAAATATACTCCAAACTTCGTCCCTGGAAAATGTACCAGAATTCTTCACACTTATTATTATTTTTTACCGGTAACTATTCAACCCTTAAAAATAAAAACCTAATTCACATATAATTTTGCTATTTTATTTTGCAAAATAAAACGTTCATTTATTCATAGTGGTAAGGTAGACGTCCGAGTTCTCGACACTATCCCAGTATTTGCCATCTTGAATATTAAGTCATTAGTATTAGAGGTGACAGTAGGGTGCCCACTATTGCACTAGGACATTTACCTTATCCCTTCCAGTAAACCCAACTGAGTCTTCTTGCTTTCTATTGTGCTCAAAGCAATATTGAGTGTGAATGTAAGGGCAAGTAATTGTGAAGATGTTGGCTTCGGATTACGAAGGCCCTGGAGGGGGACATTTGAGGGATAAGTGATACATCAGTGTCGGTTGTACGACCGAACTTTCAGTCATGGCTTGAAATGTGATGTGAGAATTACTGTTTAAGAGAAAACTATGCGAGGCGAGACAAAGTTTCAGTTATCAAACACTAGTATCGCTCGCGACTTAGGCCGCGTATAATTTCCGACTTTTTCCTACAAGCTTTTAAACATGTGTTTCAAATGTCATCTCAATATCCGCCGTGGTTTAGGCTGTACGTTGTCTGTAAGTATTAACTGTTTGATACGTATAAAGCAGGAACAGTTGTATAACGATAAATACAACTAGGGTTGCCAGATGGTCGGAAATTGGCGGGATTCTCCCGATTTTTTGTATGTCTTCCCGACTCCCGACAAAGAATAAAATCTCCCGACAAAGGACTTCATTTTAAAACTATCTCCAATCCACTCAAGGTGGTCCGGCCAGCGAAAATTTCTGGTCTTTCAGGCTAAAAAAAGCTCGCGCGTCGAGCGCGCGGGGCATCTCCCGACCAAAGTCTCAAAATCCCGACATATAGTTTCCTGCTCCCGATAATACGGTAATTAAATCTGGCAACCCTAAATACAACTGTTCTTATAATGTAAATTATGTTCAAAATCTAAGCCAATTTTCGATTTATAAGGTATTTAAAAAAAGGTAAACAAAAAACCACGTGATACGGGTCGTTCAGCCAGTGGTATTGCGCCACAGATACAAAACGTTACTTTGATTGGCTGAACGACCCGAGTCACGTGGTTTTTTTGTTTACCTTTTTTTAAATACCAAAAAGTACAGAGTATACATACACAATTTTCTAAGGCCTATCGAACCAAAACAACTGCAGTAGTGAGAATAGTATTAGCTATCAGTAGGCTTATGATGCTACGCTTTGTCACGCGATAAATAAATGATAAACATCCGTCACGCTTTGACAATATGTGTGTGAGAGTGACGGATGCTTTATCATTTATTTATCACGCGACAAAGCGTAGCATCATAAGCCTACAGAGTTCATGTGATATGATAAGTGTTGACCAGTGAAATTAATTAAACTTTTTATTCACTAAGAAAAAACAAACATGTCGTTTTAATGAATAAATTAAACGACAAAAAATAGGATTGTCAAAATAAATTCAGCAGTCCCTTTGTTTACTCAAGGGGAAATAATTAGAGCAGATTCGAATCAGGAGGAAGGAAGCAAAAAAAGGTAATAATAATTCATCAGGTAAAGGAAGATAATCCAGGAATTTTAACAATAGGAAACAAGAGAATTTTATACACAAACGGGATATAAGGAAGGGAGATGAGGCAAATTAGCAATTATGTTATGAAAAATTCAGCCGAGTGCCTTGTTTTAAACTCAGGGCAGATTCTCGTTTTGTTTTGCGAAATCTGAGATCTCATAAAGAGGGAACGTATGGGGATATTAGGGTTCCGTACCAAAATGGTAAACAAGGAACCCTTATGGTGCGACTCTGTCTGTCTGTCCGTCTGTCACAGCCAGATATCTCAGAAACGGTTGTACGTTGTTTTGCCTAACAACTTTTTGCCTATTTTCGTTTTGCCTAATTTCATTTTGACTAATATTGTTTTGCATAATTATTCATTTTGCCTAATTTTTATTTGAGTGAAACTCGTTTTGTATAATCCTTATTTTACCTAAATTTATTTCGTCTAATATTGTTTTGTCTAATTTTTAGTTAGTATAATCTACATTTATATAATGTTTGTTTAACATAATTATTTTTTGTCTAACATACATTTTGCATAATTTTGTTTGTTCTATACTTATTTCGTATAATGTTTCATTTAACCTAACCTAACCTACTTTTCTGACCGCAATTCGTTTTTGTTGGGGGACGCAGTTCAAACCTAACCTAACCTACTTTTCTGACAGCAGTTCGGTTTTGTTAGGGGACGCAGTTCAAACCTAACCTAACCTACTTTTCTGACAGCAGTTCGGTTTTGTTGGGGGACGCAGTTCGAACCCTAACCTAACCTAACCTAACCTAATTGAACTTATGGTTTGAGTTTTTTTTAATGCGGGGGGCTTCGCCCCCCGAGCCCCCCTTGTGGGGGGCTCCGCCCCCCCGTCCCCCCTTTTCGTTCTACGCCCTAATAATTTACCCAAGCAGAGTGGCTTTATGGGCTGCTGTAAAAATATTATTTATGGTTTTGTATAATATTATTAGTATTAGACGCAGTTCAAACCTTACCTAACCTACTTTTCTGACAGCAGTTCGTTTTTGTTGGGGGACGCAGTTCAAACCTAACCTAACCTACTTTTCTGACAGCAGTTTGTTTTTGTTGGGGGACGCAGTTCTAACCTAACCTAACCTACTTTTTGCTTAATGTAACCTTTGTATTGAGTTTTTAGACAAAAAAAATTTAGTTAAAATGATATTCGGCTATATAATTATTAGTTAAAATAAGAATCGACAAAGTGAGTTTTAGATAAAATAATATTCGACAAAACAAGAGTTATGCAAATGATAATTTAGGTAAAACGAGTTTCGACAAAACAATAATTATGAAAAATGAATTTATACATATTGACTTTAGACAAAAAATTCATTATAGTAAAAGTTGTTAGACAAACTGAAATTAGACAAAAAATTTTTAGACAAGTCAAGGGAATACCCTCAGAAACTACTGCTGCTATCGATTTGCAATTTGGAATAGTGTTAAAAGTAGCTAACTCGAGTCTATTGGATGTAAAAAAAAATCTTGTAACTGTTTTACTTTTTTTTAAAAGGGTCCGTAATGGGACTTTGAAAATTGAAAGTAGGGCTATTATATCGAGTGGGGTATCAAATGAAAGGGCTTGATTTGTAGATTAAAACACCGTTTTATTTTTTCCGTAATAAATAGTTATTGATTTATGATGAAAAACGTTAAAAAAATACCATTCCCCCTATTATCTTCGAAGTTATTGAACAGAAAAATCTGTAATAATAACATCCTAAATATTACAGGAAAAATATAATGGCTTTCCTATCTTGCACCGTTTTTGAGAAATTTGCAAAAATCGTAACACATACTTATTTGCTCCTACTAAACTAATCGCTTTACAGTTTTTCTTGAACTATAGGTATTCATGTATCTACTTATGAGTTTGTACGGAACCCTCGATGCGCGAGTCCGACTCGCACTTGACCGGTTTTATTTTTTATTTTAATTGCGTATATTTTACAATGTTTTGTTTGGAGCTGGCGGTAACGATGCATAACATTTCCCTTGAGGAAGCTGTTGGATAATTTTGAAAAAAAAAACGGAAAATATGAAAACGGGTTAAGTAACATCATAATCAGAACATACTCTCATGAATACAGCTTTACAAATCGTACTACAATCAATCATGTCACTATAATAGAGATTCGGCAGAAAATCCCCAAAATTTGCAACAATTTCACAAATCCTATTATTACAGATCTCACCCTACGCGATCTTATAAATATGCAGCGGGCCGATCGGTCCGCTCAAGTGACGTGCATGGTGCTTCAAGTTGTCTCCAAATTAAGACAGATGGCGTTTATCAAGGGCCTCTTGGACTGTAGGGGACGATACGTTCTTATAATTTTTTCTTACTTCGTCATTATTGAAGTTATATGAATTGCGAGATTTATGTAATCCAGTTTAAATTCATCGATCAGTTATTTATACTTATATCTAGCCTTTGTTAGAAAATAACTATTTTTTCTTATACATTTTATAATCCGTCTTTTCGTTAACCTTTGACATTAAAAACATGACAACCTTATTTTATAGTACATTGTGCACCGAGGGTAGTAAGAAAGGGATTACCTACTAACGAGAGTCTATTAGAAGCCCGACGCCGTAGGCGGAGGGCTTTTAATGACTCGAGTTTGTAATCTTCTTACTGCCCGTGATACACACAATGTTTTTCATCACATTTGCGAGGAAAAAAACATAAAACATAAAAATGAAATAAACTAAACGCACCCGCTAAGAGACAACTTCAACTGTCAACTTTTTCAATATAGTCTTCCACAGATAATGCTAAGAACTGCGTTTAGTTTTTAAACTTGACAGGCAATGTCGCCAGATTGTACCGATTTTCAAAATAAAATTTTAAACTAAATTAATTTAATTGCATTAAAATAATCGCAAAAACTACGGAAATAATAGTAAAATATACCATATAAGTTTTATTTACACTAAAATTGGTTTTGTAGCCAAGTTTTGAAGATGTGAAATAGCCTTGGCTGATTCGAAACCTCCTTAGTCTGAAATGACGTACGACTTTTAAAACTAAACTCATAACTCCCGAGGGAGTTATAGATTTTCATACAGTTTTTCCTCCCGTGGGAGTTATAGATATTTGTAACCCACGGGGGGTAAATCGGCTCGAGTTGGTCTATAAGCGCGCGTGTTATAACACCCTTTACGAGCAAGTGTGATGAAAAATAATTTACTTCAAAATACGTAAAATCCTATTTTCTTATTGAACCCTTTGACAATGTTTTATGTAAAAGCTTTTATGAAATTAAGATGCTTTATTTTCAAGTCTAAAGCAGGTGACGGTCAAAAGCAACTGCTTTTCTATTTACAAGCCCCAAATTCGTTACAATCTTTAGAAAATTAATCCAATCAGCGGACCGTGATTGCAACGTTTCTCTTGCGAACAACTTCGTCAAAGTTGTTGCATTGGCTTTGATATTTTCCTTTGAGCGATTCCTCGGTGCTCGTCGGTGCGTGTTAACATTTAGTCAAATAATTTTCGAAGTCATCAAAAACAATTCGGGTAAAAACATTTACATTTTACATGTATGAAAACGGTATCACCTCAAACTTTACCTATTGCCTTAAAATTTAAAAAATCACGTCATATTATCCCGAGTGGACTGCTCGAATATAGGTTATCCTAGTTTCAATCCAGGATTTGGTCTACCGGTACCGTCTTATAAGTAATTCACATCCAGACCTTTAAACTTCCAAAAATCTTCACAAACCTTCACAATTACATTATGGATAACAGGTACGCTTATAATACTTTGGGGATAGTTTAAAAAAACGGCTAAGTGCGAGTCGGATTCGCCCACCGAGGGCTCCGTAAAAATACTTAAATTTAAAAATATAGTATTTAAATAAAGACTATATTTGTATGATTTAATCACAATTAAAATAATTTTCAGATAATTTTAGTATAAGATGCTATTACTTGCCTAATTTCATAGTTCTAGGTCAACGGAAAGTACCCTACACATTTTGGCTTCCTTGAGAGAGTCGAAATGTACGTTTTTTGCGACATACACGGCCATATCCTTTTTTTTTTACGTTAACTTAGAAGTTCGATTCACAGCTTTAAGGGACCGTACACTTGAATATATGGTTTCAACTCGATTCCTTCACGCGTTCCCGAGATAAAGGGTTTTGACAAACGGACAGACAGACAGACGGACAACAAAGTGATCTCATTATTATGGCTTTGACGAAAATACCATACGTTGGTTTGACAGTTATTTCAGTGGCCGTAGGCAAATTGTAAAATTGCCACATATCGACGGTTCTTGTTTATTGTCTGATCCAGCTCTGATAACAAGGGGGGTGCCACAGGGATCCATATTGGGGCCTCTTTTGTTCATTTTATACAGTACTGACATTATCAAATGTATCCAATTTTGCAAATTCCACCTTTACGCCGACGATTTGCAAATATTCCTATCTTTTCATCCCCGAGAAATGGACTCTGCGGTCGATAAATTAAATAACGACTTAAAGCGAATATCCGAGTGGGCAACCACCAACTGTCTTGTACTGAATCCTCAAAAATCCAAATACATGGTTCTCGGATCTTTAAGTCGGACTAATTCTATTATCGCACAGTGTCCAAGTATTATAATAGATGACGCTAAAGTGGACCGCATCGAGGAGGCAAGAAATCTTGGTCTGTTGCTGGACACAAATTTGCGTTTCGAAAATCACTGTACGAAACTGCCTTTATCGTCTAAAAGTCTTATATAATTACCGAAATTTTCTTAGTATCGATCTTCGAATAACTCTTTGTGAAAGTCTGGTCTTATCCAAGCTCAATTATTGTATCACCGCCTATGGGCCATGCCTTCTGGCTCACTCATGGCGTCTTATTCAAAGAGTGCAGAATGCTTGCGCTAGATACTGCTTTAACATCCCTCCACGAGCTCACGTCACACCCTATTTAAATGACGCAAATATGTTAAAGATGGCAGCCCGCAAAGAATTAATGTTTGCGTGCCTGCTCTTCGACATAATTAAAACTAAAATGCCCTCTTATCTATATAAGAAACTCGAATGGTTCTCTAGTAATAACAGTCACCACCGAATAAGAGCTTCACGTGCAATAGTGTTACAAGTCCCCCGACACCGAACAGCTGCTTTTAAAGGGAGTTTCAGGTATCGAGCAACAAAATGCTGGAATACGATACCACCACCCATTCGCCAACTTAATCATAAGTCAACTTTCAGATTACAATATCGCTTACATTTATTAAATGAACAAAAATTGAAATCCTAAACTCCCTTCCTGTCTCCTGCTCAGCCATATATAAAGTTTATGATCCCCATTTTTCATTCAATTAAAATCTCATCTTTTTTATCTTGTTTCTACTACAGCCTGCTCATGTGTCCAATTTGAAAAACTCATTCATCAACAACTATACATATATATTTATGCTCACTGAACCTCATATACACGCACTCTTACACTTTGATACACACCTCTTGTTCATATTACTATTTATTACACAATTTCTCTTCTTTGTTTTTTGTTTTGTGGGTCCTGGCAGAATACCAGCGAAGTGGCCTGCCACTTCATTTATGCTGATGCTGAGCCAGCGCCTATTCTCTGCCACGACACATGGTTACCTGATAAGTTAATTTTTACTAGTTTCTAAGTTTTTTGTAATCATTTTGTAATCATGTATGTTTTGGGCATGAATAAAGTTTTAATCAATCAATCAATCTTATAAGGGTTCCGTTTTCTCCTTTTGAGGTATCTGTTCCCTACCCTACCGTACCCTAAAAATGATAGTTTTTGTATTGTACTCTTAATATTCGTTTTCATTACTTAACCCGGCATCAGTATGGTAGATAAAGGATACAACAGCTATAATAGTGGGGTCAAGATGACGATCTATCGAAATAAGATAATTACTTATCAATTCACTATATTTTAGTAACAACTGTTAAAAAAAACAGTTATATTTTGTACATGTTATTTATTTACACAAAACTATAATATTCTATGAGAAAAATTATGACTTCTGAGTTTTTGTCAATAAATTATAATCAATACATTTCTTAACATTTTCTTTAAACATTATAAAAAATCAATAAAAGTAATGTATGCAAGCAAGTAATAAAAACATGTATTGCGTAATGATCAAATTATGGGCACAAAAAAGTTACGCCAAATGTATAGTTGGGTCATATGTACCTTTTTGTCGTTTAACCACTTCTAACTTCTTGTGTAGGCGCATACCGACTAAACATGCGGTCAAAATAAAGGTAGTCGTAGTAGTATACTGCAGCTACTGAGAAGTGCAACAATGTAACGTGCGTGTTTACTTAAAAATCTACCCACCCGCGTTTGAAATCATTGCCGAACCCGACTGATGCCGGGTTAACCAGAGTGTGTTTAATTTTCACTACTTATATTTAAAAGTAAACATCATCACATTTTCATGAGTCATTATATTATTATATTGTATCAAAACATTATTCTAATATAAAAAAGGTGCTTTTCATATTCCATCTCACAAAAAAATATTATTCAAATATCAAACATATACCTAAATAAGTTTGACTATAATCAACATGGAAGATTGAAAATAAATGTAATCCCTGTAACGCTCGAAAGAACACGTGCCGAATGTGTCCTCACATGCAATATGCAAATTAAGACGCCAGATAAATCTGCATTCATAATGCTTTGTGACTTTTTAGGCTATAAATTGAAATGTTTGTTTTGGACGAGTGATTCTGTATTTCATACTAAAAATATGCAAAATATGAGCGTGCTCATAATATTTTCAATATAGCGGTAGGCAAACTGGTTATACAAAAGGTCTTATGATGACGATTTTAAAATAAAATGTGCTTCGTATTACTTTAAATATTTAACTTAGTATTAATTAATGTTTTTTTATTTTATTTTAAATAGTACATTTTGTATCAGCATAAAGATTTCAATACCTTAACAAGTAACCGTATATAGATTGGATTATTTTTGTTTAATTTCGTCGACTACGATATGTAAGAGTCAATACATCATAAATTTAACAGTTCATTTAAAACTATTAATGCAGTAACAGTAAGACTTAGATTACTGTACTTATACTTAGATTCTAAGTAATGAAACAAAGTTACACAATCTTATCTCGTAAGTTACAAGTTATATCAAGCAACCTAACTGAAATAAAAGTTCATTATTACTACCATTAGTACTCTAGTAGTTTCGATAGACCAATAGATCTTTCATTAAAGCAAACCAGCGATATCGGAACAAATTATCCCCAGGCCGGAGGGTCAAGCAAAAAACCGAGCGCAAGATGTCCGGCGCAGTTTGTCTTCATTGCGGACAGGTTTATGAGGGGGGTGCGGTAAATAATATCAGCGCGAAAACGTCATGCAACATTCATGGGAATTATTGGGTGCACAGGCTGTTCAATTGGGTTCAGATTTTTTTACATTAGCAATGAGCGTTTAACATTAAATTAAACAAAATGTCTCTCTATGCAACAGGGTTCTCTGTGATTATTATTATTATTATTATTATTTTTTCTAGGTTTTTAATTCTCAGCCTGAGCTGGCAAATGATGTCATCTACGGGACAATGCCAAGTAGATTACATGATAATTTATTTTTTTTCTTATTTATGAGTTGTCGTCTACTTGTAAAAACTTTCGAACGATTCGGCAAGTATTAAGTATAGCAGCTTTTTGTAGCTGCATGTACGTGCTTTGTTTCAGATCAATGAGTTCCAGACTGTGGTGAAGGTACTTAGGAATGACACCAGTGGAGGATAAAACTATTGGGACTATGTAAACTTTGTCTTGTTTCCAGATTCTAGTAACTTCATCTTTAAGATCGGTATATTTGTGTATTTTTTCAGCTATTGTTTTTTGCAGGTTATGAGTGTTCGGGACGGCAATATCAATAAGGTAAGTGGTTTTGTTTAACTTGTCTGTCAGAGTTATGTCTGGGCGATTGAAGTGTATAGTCCTGTCAGTCAGTATTGCGCGGTCAAAGTACATTTTATGAGTATGGTTTTCTAGCACAGGGCTGGGAGCGTGTTTGTAATATGGAGTATTAGTATTTGGTATGAGCTTATGTTTAACTGCCAACATCTGGTGTATGATGTTAGCTACCTGATTGTGTCTGTGTGTGTAATCTGTTTGGGTAAGGTTAGGGCACGCTCCAGTGATATGTTGAATTGTTTCAGGATGACTATGGCATTTTCGGCATTTATCATCTGCGAGTTTGGGGTCCTTGATTATATATTTCCTGTAATTTTTTGTGTTTATGACTTGATCTTGAATTGCTATTATGAATCCTTCTGTTTCTGGGAATAGAGATCCAAGAGTGAGCCATTTGTTGGAAGCTATAGGGTCAATGTGTGATTGTGCTAGATCATGTGGGTGTCTACCGTGTAAAACTTTTTTCTTCCACTGTTCTAATCTTGTACTTTCAGAGTCATTCTCACTAGAGAGTAACTGTTGTTCTGTTAAGTTTAGAGGAGTGTAATTTTTATCGTTACAAACTATTGCTTTATGAATGTCACTGTTACTGGCTTTGTGGAAGAAGAATGTTTTAAGGCTGTTAATTTGTTTTGTCCATAGTGCGTGAATGTTTATTAATCCCCTGCCTCCATTCTCTCTTTTGATTGTCATTCGTTCTGTAGCTGCCTTGGGATGATGGTTATTATGTTTTGTGAAAATTGTTCGACTGGTTATTTCGATTTGCCGGATATCAGTTTTGGTCCATTTAATGATCCCGAAAGAGTACGTTAAAATCGGTATTGCATATGAATTTATTGCTTTTATAAGATGCTTTGCTGTTAATTGACTTTTGCATATAGAGTTAACCCTTTTCCTAAATTCGTCTGTTAGAGATTTTTTGATTTTAATATGATCTATTCCCTTTGATTGCTGATAGCCTAAGTATTTGTATAAATCATCCGGTTCCATTGCTGTTATTGTGTCTGTATCATTTACTGCGTAATCCCCAGGTCGGATTTTCCCTTTAACAATATGGATGGTTTTACATTTATCAAATCCAAACTGCATGTTAATGTCCATACTAAACTCTGTCGTTGTATCTATTAATGTTTTCATTTCCTTTTCTGTTTTTGAGTACAATTTTATGTCGTCCATGTAAATTAAGTGTGATATGCGGGTTTCTTCATTTTCATGTTTCAGGCAATATCCGGCCTGGCGTTCACGGAGCATGTGAGAGATAGGATTGAGGGCGAGGCAAAACCACAAGGGGCTCAAGGAGTCTCCTTGATAAATGCCTGTTTTTATTAATATTTCCCTGGTTTTAATCTGGTTAAGATGCAAAGTAGTTTTCCATAGTTTCATTGTATTTTTCAGAAAGTGTATTAATATTGGATCTATTTTGTATATCTGTAGTACACGTATTAACCAAGAATGAGGAACGCTGTCAAACGCTTTTTTATAGTCTATGTATGTACAATGTAGATTTCTTTTATGAGTAATCGCATGTTTATGTATCAATGAATCTATTATTAGCTGCTCCTTACACCCCATGTGATTTCGCCTGCACCCTTTCTGTTCTTCCGCTAGTATATTCTTTTGTTCTACGTACGCGGTAATTTTCCTTGTGATTGCAGATGTGAGAATTTTATAAATGGTAGGGAGACACGTTATCGGTCTGTATTGCGATGGCTGTGATGTGTACTTACCTTTGGGTAGCATGTATGTTACGCCTCTTGCGATAAAGTCTGGTGTATATTGCTGGCCTTTAATTATTTCTGTTAGAGCTTTGGCTAATATTTTATGAAGGGCGTGAAATTTTTTATACCAGAAGTTATGTATTTTGTCTATTCCAGGGGATTTCCAGTTATGTAACCTACTCGTGACACCTTCTATGTCGTGTTCTGTTATTTCGTCGAATTTCATTTCCTCTATCGCTTCCCACCTCTTTTCTTCTTTCTCAATCCATTTAGCTGTTTCATTGTGCTCAAGCTCAGTCTCCCAAATACCTGCCCAAAATTGTTCTAATTCACTTACCTTTGGTACATCATTGTCATTGAGTGTTGTATGCTCTTTGGGACTGTTAAGTTCTCTGTAAAATATTTTTTCGTTAGTGCTAAACACTCGATTATCTTTTTTCCGCTTCAGTGCTTTATTATATCTCTTTAGTCGATGAGCTTTCAGTGATAATTTTTGTTTTAGCGTGTCAAGATACTCTTCGGGGCTTTTATTATTACTTTCATGGCTACTGTGTATACTAAAATTTCTAAATATTTCATTTACTCTATCTACTACTTTGTTCGATCTGTTATTATTAATATATTGGGTCAGTCTACCTATATCCGATCTTAACTGCGCTATGTCTTTTTCTAGTCTAAATAGCCATGCGGGTTTCCTTTCTTTGCTATTTCGTGGTGGTGGTTGATCACTATCCTTAATTTTATACCCTAGTTCCTGTGATATAACTAAAGCACTACAGTATACGAGGGAATGAATGTCAATTAATTGCGCGTCTTCAGAGATGAACTGATTTAAGATTTTTGCGTTGAATAGTTCTGTGAGTTGTCTAAGCTGTGGACTATATTTTAATTTGGGCAATTTCGGTCTAAGTGTGGGGTCCGTTCCAGCATATTCTGTAAGTGCAGATTGTAGGTTTTCGTATAAATTTTGTTCCGTAGCATTAGATAAAGGTATATGTTGTAACGTTTCAGTCTCTGTTGGTATGTCTGTTATTTCTGATAAGTTACAATTTGGTATTAGTCCAAATTGCTCTGTCTGTGAAAGTGTATCGGGCAGGGTTTCTGGAAGGGTTTGGTCAAGTGAGTCTATTGGATCTGCATTCGATGGGTTTATGGTAAGTGGGATTGGTGGGGATGATGTCACGTTTGATCGTTCTAATTCTAGTTTAACCTCATCTTTTATTTGTTGTAGTACTTGATCAGAAATCATTTTGTTGCGTATTATTGTTCGTCTTTGGTCTGAAACCCTTTGTTCTGAAACGTCTACTCCGGGGTATTGTCTAATAAAATGCTCATGTAGCAGTTTACGATATATAGTCAGATCGGTTTCTAGTTTCGTAACTCTGTAATATGTACGCATGATAAATAGGTTTACATCATTACTCCATTTCATGCGTACTCTTCGTTTACCAGCCTTGGAGGACGCAGGTTGAAAAGCAGAAGCTTCCTGGGTAGCACACAAGGTTAGCGTTTCTGAATTGGGTCGCGAAATGTCACTCGACTCTGACGGTGAAGGAGTGACTGTTCTACTACTAGATTCCCGGTTTCCAGTTTCAGTTTGGGTAGATGTATGGGAGATGTGTGATTGTGTGTAAATAGTATGTTGTGAATGTTGTTGTGTATCATCCTGGGTTTGACTATGCGGTGGTGTGATAACGGTAATATTGGAATTGTGTTCCACGTCCTCATGTAATTGTGCCTGTACTTCCTCTTTCAGTCGTGTTAGTTCTTGATTACTTAGTAATTTATTTCTAATAATTGCTCGTTTTTGGTCGGATACACGTTGTTCGCTGACTTTAACAGTGGGGTATTCCCGTGAGAAGAGTTCATGCAACTGCTTACGGTAAGTGGTCATATCTGTCTCTAGCTTAGTAATGTTGTAGTAGGTGCGCATGATGAATAGGTTTACATCTTTGCTCCAACTCATGCGCACCCTCGGTTTCCCAGCCTTAGTGGACGCAGGCAAAAAGGCATTCGCCTCCTGCGCAACATCTAAGTCGGGCGTAGGTGCTCTGCATGGGCTTGCACCCACGGAGGATACTGGTGACGGGATATAAGATGCTGTTGATGGACTGTATGGCTCTACTGTAGAGCTTAAGCTAATTTCGTCATAGTCTGTCTGTCTGTCGTCTATTTGGTTGGCTGTAGCATTTTCGGAAGATCCGGAGGGAGCCCGCCTATTCAACTCCTCTCCGCTGACGGTTCGCATGCTGTGACACCCAGCGTCAGCTCCAGGTGTGCCCCGGCGATCGCCCCCGGGAAGCGGCCCTAAACGTTTATTTCTTAATTTCATCTCCATAAGGGTGCCCAGAGCCATGTTAGCCACGCTAGTAAGTTTATATCGTGTGTCCGCCCCCCACGTGAATCTGGTGGTCGATTCGGACGTATGGTTAGATTTGGGGGGGGGCTTATTATTATTATTATTATTATTATTATTTATTGAATCATAAAACATGTAACATTACAGTTGACACAAACCAAAGCGTTACACAGACTCAGAAACTTACTAACTAACTTACAGCTACAAGATATCTATCTTGCTCTCTCTCTAGCACTCTCTTCCATTCTATCATCAGTCTCGCTATACCTGTCGCAAACAAATCGCATTCAGAATGTGCCGCGAGCAGGGAGTTGATGAGCGCAGTCGCGCGCAGAACGGGGGAGTGCAGGCGCAGGCGCGTGCGCGTGTGCGCTGCGGCCAGCAGGGGCGGGCGCCGCCGCCTGCTGCAGTACTCATCAGGTACTGAGAGTTTCAGGAATTTTTCCAAAAGGCCGATACTATCTACCTTACACCTTAAAATTTTAATAATGAAATAAATTAGTCCCAGATTTCTACGCAGCTCTAGTGAGTCGTACCCTAAGTGTCCCTGAAGAAATCGTGTCGGGTACATAAAAGGGTAATACGTATGTATTTTGCTATACATATTACGAAGAAATTTTTTTTGGACTTGTTCCAGCATAAGAATGTATTTTTTCTCATGTGGACTCCAGACCACTGCGTTCGTCTCCAGAATACTCCGTACAAGCGCCGCGTACAGCACACGCGTCGCTGCAATAGTCAGGGGGGCAGCGTTGCGCAGCACGAATCCCAGTCTCCGGTACGCATTGCTGGTGACACTTTGTATGTGCGGCCGAAACGTGACGTGCGGGTCAAACACCACTCCGAGATCTCGAACTTCCTCGACGCGGGTCATAGCCTTCTCTGCTATGCAATAATCATAGCAGAGGGGCAAAGGAGAGCGAGAAAAAGTCATTACTTCGCACTTTTCAATGTTAAATAATAACTTATTCTCCAAACTCCATCTATATGCCGCGTCGATATCGTCTTGTAGCGACTCGCAGTCGTGAGTGGACTTAATGGGCATGACCAACTTTACATCGTCAGCAAACAACAACACCTTTGATCGATTGATTACCTCAGGGAGGTCGTTTATGAGTGTCAAGAAGAGAAACGGCCCTAAATTAGACCCTTGACTTATACCAGAACGTGTGTGGTAGGGTTTAGAAAGATACGGTCCATACTTGACGAACTGTTCCCTATCCCTGAGATAACTTGCGAAAAATTTTAACAAACGAGGAGTAAAACCCATTTTTCCCAGTTTAAGTAACAGTACATCGTTATCCACTCTGTCGAATGCTTTTTGGAAGTCGAGGTAGACGATATCGACTTGACAGCGGTTGTCCATTTCGCGTGTGAGAATATCCACAAGTTCAACCAAGTTAGTGGCCACGGATCTTTTTGGCAGAAAGGCATGCTGTTCGCTGACGACATATGGCATGCATTGGGGCAAAAGATATTCATGGAGAACCATTTCAAAGACCTTTGCCAACGCCGATAATATAGCGATAGGACGATAATTTTCCACTTTTAGCTTTGACCCCTTTTTGGGAATTGGAGTGACACGGGATACTTTCCAGATACTCGGGTACTCCCCAGTGTTAAGGATTAAGTTAAAAATAAAAGTAATGGGTTTTACCAACATATCTATGCATCCCTTAATAATGTAGGCGGGAATCGCGTCAGGGCCAGCAGAGGTGCCGGCTTTTAATCGTTTGACAGCTTTTTTAATCGTGACAGCACTTATTAGTTTAATGTCAACTAGCCGTGCGTTGGCAGAGGTCTCCGAGCTGGCCGGTTGAGGGTCGAGGGCTGGCAAGTCGGGAAGGAAAACAGATTGGAAGTGGGCCGCAAATGCACCGGCCGCTTCAGCTCCACGATACTCTACATCGCCCCGTGTAACCGTAGGTTCTATCCCTCCGCGGCTCCGCAATGTGTTTACATATTGCCAGAACTGAGTAGGGTTGCTACAAAGTGTGCGAGATGCATTAGTGGCATAATTGTCGTGGGCTAACTTTATATCACGCTTAATTTTCGAACGCAATTCTTTGAATGTGCTTAGGGCATTCACACTCTTCGTTTTTTTCCATTCCCGGTGAAAATGGGCTTTGTTTTGAATGTCACGGATAATGGCTTTGGTGTAGTATACAGGGTATGTACGACTACACTTAGCCTTCCGTATTTTTTTTGGAACACAGTCGTCAAATAACCTATATAACTTGTTATTAAATGTTTCTACCGCGTCGTTGGAGTTGGTAATCTCAAACAGATCAATCCAATCTACATCCCGAATCGAACAATAGAGAAGATAGAAGTCGGCCTTTAAGAAATTCCAGTCCTTTGAACTATCAATATTTGAAGGAAGTGATGAAAGGATGACCCCACAATTATTTCTAATGCTAGTTCGAAAACTTCTTCGTCAGTACCACTCTTGACAGAGTGGTCGTGGCCGTCATTTCAGGTGTTGGTGGCACGCATTACGATGCGTTGCCATTCCTCTATAAGAGCTGCTTTGCAAGCGTGCTACTGCAGCTTTAACCTGGTCTGTCCATCTAATGGGACATAATTGTGGACAACATTATCGGGAATTTGGCGAAGATCTCTTTCTTTGGCATTCAACAAAAGACGTCAACATATTCCACGAAATCTGTTAATCTAACTGTAGGGTTAAATACTTTTCAAAACGTTAGTTTTTTATACTACGTGTGAAATGCGACCCCTATATCAAACCTATCTTGCCAGTTAGCATTAAATACCATAAAAATGATTTGATGATTGCTTGTAATATTTGTTATTTCTGACTTAAAGTTGACAAATTTATTCCATCCACATCACCCTGTACGTTGAAGGCGCAAGTATATCTTATGGCTACCTCTGCAAAGGAATTATCATTGTTTCTATTGAGCCTAACAAGAATTATGGCGGGGCAGCTGGCGCCGCATTGAGGAAGTGTGCTCCATGTGTGACCAGAGCTGTGCATTTGATTGTGTCTTATAAGTAGATGGAGATAATTTATAGTACTGCACAGGAACCATAATTTTATCTACGACATTCGTTGTGTGGTAAAATAAAGTTAAGAGTGAGAGAAATGGGTACACGTGGTCAATTTATATAATATGTAGTTATATTTATGTGACGGGTGCATAATGCCTAATTATGTACAGTCGCATAGGTACATAACTTTATCCGCGCATGCCCAAAATACCGCATTCCGAAAATACCACATTTTTCAAAATACCAGATCCTCGATTTATCAGATTCCTGTCTTACCACATTCCCGTTACACTAGATTATAAAATATAGGTATGTAATATGTAGGTTGCTCAAAATGCTCAAGGATCTAAATGATTTGGTTGGATGTATTATTTTGGGAATCTAGTATACGGAGAATCTGATATATCGGGAATCCAGTATTTTAAGAATCTGGTATTCTGGGAATGCGGTATTTTGGGAATGAGCGACTTTATCTACATGCATGTCATAAGTTTTCTACAATATGTACAGGTATTTGTAGGTATAAAACCTAAGTTTTAATAAAACTAATAATAAGAAGCTAAAACTTTATTAATAATTATTATTACTAACTTTGTATGGTGCAATGGAAAAATTAAAGTATCGTTTATCGATACTTTAATGTAAACATCAAGATGCCACCACAGGTAGGTACAGGTTTCTTAATATATGTCTTATCTTTTCTAAACATATTTATTGTAGGGAAGTTATGATACTAGTATGGATGTACTTATAGCGTTTGTTTTTCCATCTAATAAGTTTAAACCTGAGTCCTGTAAAGACTTTATTGTGACATATTGTAGTTACGTTAGCTCCACCGTTGTTTTCTTAGCTGCTGCTATGTACTTTAACCTTTAGCCTGGACGATTACCATTTTTGGTACTTACGTAACAAAATAATGGCTGACAAAATAGAAATCACTGAAATACCAAAAACCAAAACGTTTCTTCAATCTCGAATTAGGTACATAAGAAATGAAAAATTTAAAATAACCGACTTCAAACTTTTATTGAATTCAAATTGCTATAGGTGTGCCGCGTACCTTTAATATTTGCAGAGTTCTATAGATTTAATAAGATCGCATTATCAAGTCCGTGGGTACCCCGGTGGCATAAAAAACAACATTTTTCAACATTCTGTGGGGCCCGAACAATCGGGAAACATTTATAAAAAATCCAACGAACTGAGAACCTCCCACTTTTTTGAAGTCGGTTAAACATTATTATCAGCTCATGCCATACAATATTTTCTTTCTTAATGATAACTAAATACGCTTAGATTAATTAAGAGTGCCTTACTAAATAGCTTAAGGGGTAATGTATGTACAGCATTAACATTTCAACAGATGTATCAGTTGCCTCTTAAACCCCGATCAAAACGATATGTGTAATAACACCAAACGAAATTATGATAATGAAATTTGTAAAGGAAAAAATATTCACCCCAAAATTTACTAATCCATAGTTTTGCCCCAAAATGCGGTTGGAAGCAACTATTTCTGCTAAATTGAAGTAAAAGGGAGACTAATCAAATCACTGGATGCAGGGATAGAGGGATAATCGAATATTATGATCCACTTTAGTTTTTTCCCCGGTGATGGGTAAAACGGTAAATGATGATGAAGATATAGGCGTTGTTTTGTGCATTTATTTTGTGTCAGACTTTTTTGTAATGGTAGAAATCTGATTCGATTATGATAATATTTGGTAATGAATCATTGTCATTGTACACGCTATTTAACACATTTCTTCCTGTTTTAGTGGACCAACAGTAAGATGATATAGTTGATAGTTTTTTGGGCCAGAAACTAATATTTATATAAATTAGCATATTTTTTATTTTTTCCACTGTCTATAAGTAAATAATTATGTTTTACCTGTATGCCATGTTTATGTAGTAAGTATGCAATTTAATTTCACTATTTCACATATCTCATTGTACAGTGAAGTTAAAAAAGTAGGTGCAATTATTTTACCATCTCATTTTTAAACAGGTTTTTTTCAATGTTATTTAAAGCAAGGCTTTTTTATTTGTGCAAAATTTGCTGAACTTAATAATCTCCTATGTTTCACCATTGCACAGAAATAAAAAACGAAATTCTATTTGCAAGTCATAAATCACATATTACCTGGCAGATTACGGAACGTAGGCCATCCAACGTATCATTGCTACAACTTAAGCAATAGTAGCCTGTATTTCAATGGAACAAGGACTTTGCCTAGTTGCGGAGATGTTGGGTATAATAGTATTATTTCAAATACGAAAGGTAGTACCAGTATTTGCTTGCGTGCATTCTATTACCTTTTTCTACTGGACAGTAACGTAAGGGTTGAGCCGCAGACAATTTGTCATGCGACCGGCCAAGCGCGGCGGAAGACGATTCAGATTCCCTTTCGGGGATTTGGAAATTTGTTATTGTTACGCTCATGTGAGTTTGCAATTGTGTAGGTTAAGGTATGGAATAATATTTTTTGAGACGGTTATAATCTTACAAGGGGTAGTCAGAGGTTTACGTAGGAAGGTAATGGAAGGGTCAATAATACTTATGAAAATAAGCCGTAAGTACCTCTATTTAAATCCTTTACTATCACCTATTAAAACAAATAGTATTATTTGCTTTGATAGGTGATAGTAATCGAATAGTCAATTCAATTTTCAAACACTAGTATAGTATGATCGCTACGCAAAATTTAAAGTAATTTATAATATTGTCACCCAAACAAACGAAAATTTTAAAAAATGTAATACGATACAAATCCCGCAGCCTTATTTTCTTCCGTCACTTATGTCGACGGGGAAATATTTCATGGAACGCCTCGTAGTCCAAAGACGGTTGAAGGTATGAGGAAGCTCACCTATGCAACACACGGACTAGGTTAAAGCTACATCATCAAGATGGTCCCTTGCTCACGAATGCAACAGAAGAGAAGCTCTCAGAGATGAATGGCGACGCGATGTAAAGCGTGCAACATTAGTGGCACGCGGACCTCAAATGACGAGCACGACCACTCTTGACAGAGTGATTGATACCAACGAAAAATACCGGATGCAACCGGTGCAAGTCGGACCGCCGCCGCCGGCCACCGAGGGTTCCGTACAAATTTGTAGACACATACTTTTCAGATTTTTCCTATACTTGTAGTGTAAGACGGTATTACTTGCCAAATTTCATAGTTGTAGGTCAACGGAAACTACCCTATAAATTTTGGTTTCCTTGAGAGTGTCGAAATATACGTTTTTTACAGCGTAAACGGCCGTATCTTTTTTTACGTTAACTAAGAAGTTTGATGTTTTCACAGCTTCACATGGGACTGTAGACCTGAGTACCTATATGATTTTATTTTTAAACTCGATACCGCCACGCATGCGCGTTCCCGAGATAAAGGGTCTTGACAGACAGATAAACTAACGGACAGACGGACAACAAAGTTATTCTATAATGACAAAACGTCTTTTCCTTTTGAGAGACGGAACCCTAAAAAACACGATGACAAACAGATCCCTACCAGAGACCTAATTAATAAAAAAATGTTATATGTATCAGAAATTGAACTTCGTGATCGTTTAATTTACGTGGAAATTTTATGCAATGAATAGCTACATCAAAGGTATTATTCAGTGTTGTAATAAAAATAATCCTAAACTCGATTGACCATTATGATTTCAAACGTACCATAAAATAAAACCCCAATTAACAATAATTGAAGCCATAACATGCGTCCAATATGAACGCCGTCGCTATATTTTCCTAATTAATTAACATTTATTCTTTTAAATCATTCATACGATGCCTCTAATCCCTCATACGGGGTGAAATAACATGCGTGTGGGGTAAAAATGGGGTAAAAGAAGGGGTAAAAATAGGTCATGCGGACATCAGCTTTAATCTGTTTAATTAACATGGCAAAAAAAGGTTCGATTTTCACCCTACGGGCTTGTGTAATGATGTGTTAATCTTTGGCAAACCGTATCACCAGTGACAGAGTAATGCACAGTGAATAATTTTAACCAGTTGCCCTATTTACTTACATTAATAATAAAAACATAATATTACTGATATTTTTGAAATCTAAAAACCATAATTTTGAATAGTTATTCCGTAAATAAACAAAAATCCTTGTTCTGGAACGCTAATGTAATAATGTCATCTCTTTAAAACGCTATACTATACGAAATGATGACCAATTAAAATTAAATGATCGCCAAGGTAACAGGGCTTTAAAATTTGAAGCCAGATGAGACCAAATTGTCTCATTTCATTATATCCGAGGACATTTGTGAAGGCAATCTCGTGCGGGTGGCAGTTTCGGAAACACACCTGAGACTGAGGTAATCAAAGGAACTGTGATGCGACTATTCTTCAGGTAATTTTATAAAAAAACTAACGTCGATAAGGATCTGTTTGTGTGAATTTGAATTAGGAATAATATGTATTGTCTTCGGTTTCAACGATTAAATAAATTGTATTTCGGCACGGTGTCGAATTATTGACGACAACTTCATCTGTCACGGCAGTGCCCCCGCCAAGTCCAGCAAAACAAAGGCACGGCCATACCATCCTTTTCTCGAAGCCATTCAGGCCATATGAAGCCTCCCGTAATTTTGTACTGGTTAAGCTAGAACCCCGAATTTTCAGGGATATAATTATAGGGCATAATAAGACTTAAATATATTCTCAATAACATTAAATTAGAACGCGTAGTTTAAGAACTATTGCACGTGAATGTTCCTTAATTTTGTCACTTACTGACTGACTGATGATCATCATAATTCTAAGGTACTTCTAGCTGACCCACAAGCTCCAAATTTTAAACATAATTAGCCGTTAGCCTATTGCAAAACCTAAAAATATTGCAATTTAAATACAAACTGCATAAGTAATCCTATACAAGTTTGTAATCCTGTAAAAGTACATGCGATTACAAAGTTAGTTTTGTTAGTTCAAATTGGAAATAGAATGGATTGGAATGTAATAAATAAAGGAAGACCACATACAAAAAGAAATGAGATCCCATCAAAAACATTACACGTAAAAAGATGCAAGTCTCGCAACGCAGTTCTCCTTCAAGAAAAAAGTTTTAATATGTAATACCGGTACCAAGTCGGTACCGGGGGGTGTCAACAGAAGTCGATTTCCACCGTGGAGGAACTTATTTTGTAGTTCTCAAATAAATAATCCTCCACGGGTAAATAATAGGCCAGTCGGTTTTACATGTAATGTTTTTGATGCCGGTTAAGTATTCTAAAATACCCTCACACTTATCGAACATCAAAATGAATATAAAAGCCCACTACGACCTATTATTAAAAAAAACTATTATTTAGGTAGGCCTTCATTATTATACTTTCAGTAAATAAAAAATGTGCATCTTAACATTATCAAGTTAACAACATCTTACCTGACTTGGTTATTTATCGTTGCTTCAACTCTCGAGCCCCATAATAATTCTTGCTTTAACTCTTTTGTACATTTGCCATCTCAAACTAGGTCCTATTACACTATACTTAAGGTGTTTGGAGATTTTTTCCAGAAGTCCTTAACACAATTTACCAGAAAGTCGTCAGAGGGTCATCGGGGCGTTCATGCGGAATAGCCCCGTTGCAAATTCCGATTAAGGGTTGGTTAGGTGGTTTTGAATCTATCGGAAGTTACCTTTTGATCGGTTAAACATGGGTTTGTAATATTTATACTGTGGTATTAAAAGAGATCTATATTTCTGCTAAGGCAGTATTATTTCCATTTGAATCTGAAAGTCTACTTTTCTTGTTTACGTCCTCCATTTCTTCTTGTTGAACGGCAAAATGTTACCTGCTAACAAATCACATTGATTTTAATGAACGTATTAACCATTCGATCCATATGAAGCATTTAAAATTGAGACCGTTTGTTATACAGTAAACCGCGATACGGTAGTACGGCTAAATTTGATACTTAAAACAACATTGTGTAGCCAAAATAATGAATAAATTGCGCTAACGTTATGATTGGGTGAAATAAAAATAATGAAATTGGAAGAAAACTGTATACTGATTAATTGTAAATTGAAAAACATACAAAGAAAAATATTATTAATTTAAAAATCTTTTCTTTTTATTAGTATACAAAATAATTAAATGTACATAATACCTACTATTTATCATTAATAATTCATAAACAACATACTGAATATACAAAAGCAATGAATACCACGCTACATTTAATCTCCCATGAAAACAAAAACACATCAGAACATTTCATCAAAATTTCATATTCGCAGTCATTTGTCTCGAAAGAAAACAAAACAATTCGGCATTCACCGCGTCATTTTCGCCCCTATTTCCGAGTTATAAAGGCAAATGATTTCTTGCTCAACTTGAGCACATATTTCAGTAGGTACTATAACATAAGAACAAGCGAATATAGGAGTGTAATTATTAAAAAACAAATTGCTAATAAAATGTAAAGGTTTGTACTTACGAGAAATTTTTTTTAGGGTTCCGTATACGAAGGTGCCAACGGAACCTTATTACTAAGCCCCTGCTGTCCTTCTGTCTGTCTGTCTGTCTGTCTGTCTGTCCGTCTGTTCGTCTATCACAGAGCTGTGTCTTTTGATAAGAAATAGTAAAAACAAAATAAAATTAAAAATAAATGGGGACCCCCCATACAATAAATGTGTTTTTGGCATATTTTGCTCGACGGTGGTACAAAACCCTTCATGTAATAATCCGACTCGAACTTGGCCGGTTTTTTTTAGACTGGGACACCAGGTATACCAAATGAATGGATCTTTTGAAGAGTGAAATATCACAGTTGATTCTTGAGGTATCTGTTCCTTTTACTCGATTACGCGTCAAAATGACGGATTATAATTGTCATTGCGTTTCTCCTGTTTATTTTATTTATGATCATAAATAAACCAAAATATTGCGAAATGTAAATAGATCTCTTAAAAACTTTGTTATTACAACCACATTTATCTTATTCAAGTATTTTGTGAAATATCGTAACAAAAAATGGTAAACTTATTTCCAATTGCAGAGAAGCGATCACAAATATTAATTGCCACTTATAATTCGGACTTTTAGTAACTATCTACTTCTTACTGGTTCAAGTTCAGCTTAGACCTAAATTTTTAATGGTGATAAATATTTTTTGCTCAAAATACTTACTTCATATTATATATATATATGTACTTTCTTTAATGAACTTAACTTTTTTCTTGTTTCTAGCAATGTCTATCCGCTCATCGTCTATGCTGAGCGCCATATTGTTTAGTTCATTAAAGGTGCGTGCGGGCGGAAGCCGTCTCCGGCGGATCTCTTTGGCGGCGAGATCAGTGGGCTGTAGGTTGCCCATAAATCTTGTTGGAGCGGAGAATTTGACATTTATTTCACGTGTTTACAAGCTTTTACTTAGATCTTGACTTACTAGAGTGTTCCGCAAAAGTCATGAATTTATTTGCGAAAATGTAACCTAATATATTTCACTTAGATATTCGGAGTATATCTAAGGATAAGTAAATGAAATACAAAATTGTATGTAAATTGTTTTTTAACTGAAGAGAAAATGGCTAAATGATCACCGCAAGCCACCTTAGATGATGATTGCAGCAAGCCACCTTATATGATATAACTATGTATAAAAGCTTAATTAATAATAAGTACATAGTTTATTTTCTAATAACTTATCATTATAATGTTAACTGAGTTGCATTCCTAATACTAAGCAGTTATACCTATATGTTATATTATACCTACCTATATGCTATATTGATTCAACTACCTTTAATGTATAAACTATTTAAGTTAAAAAAATTAAACTACAGTACAGCTAAGTTTATGTATGTCAATGTTTATATCCGGAAAGAGGCTACATAGAATGGCACTATGTCAATATTTTACCAATAACAATACGCAGACAGTCCTTAAATTTCCTATATACATGGTCACCCCACATACCTTTGACGTACCACGGAACAATCGCACGCAAACTGAAAGCTACCCCAAGGACTGTCTCAAAAAGATCAGTCGTGCTCCCAAAGGAATAAACCAGTTTTCAAAGTACACCAAAACCAAGAAAAAAACACTGTTAATACAACCAATATTAAACTCTATCGTATATCGATATAAGAGTGGTAACACGTACTTATAATGTTGTGGTCTCGGAACATAAATTAACGAGATGGGTTTCCCTAGATGTTTTTTTATTGAAACGTAAGTTTGATGAGCATTTTATTGAAAAATCAAAAGGTTTTTTGGTGACAGGTTTCATTTCGTCTGGGTTAATTAATCAGCTTCTGTGTTTCTGCGCGAATTGACTTTGATTGAGTAAAGTGGTTTTCGTAATATTTTTTATATGAAAACATGTATTAAGATTGCTCGGCTGGTATATGAGATTTAATATGAGCCTTTAGCATATGATGCAACAATCACTTCGAAGACTCAAATTTTGGTACAATAAAACGACATCATGTCCCCGAGACAGAACTTGACTAGGTATGTCACAATAATGTTGCCATTATATACGAGTTACAATATGACTCCAACATTCCAATCACAACAAAGGCTCTAGTTATATGAAAGTAAGCCCAAATATGTACCACCTTTGTGATTGTGATACCATAAAATAAGTATATAAAAAAGGTGCTAACAAATTAGGTACATAACAATATTTTAGGAGATGTTAACTTACATCAACACAATTAACTTTTTATAGAAATTCAGAAAACTTTTTATATGATATTTTTGGTTTTCATTTTCCGAACAAAATAAATAAATTAAAATGTTATCCAAACTTAATCATACTGTTACTTAATTAAACTGACAAGAACATTTTCTGTCAAGTAGATGTCGTTTTCTGTTAAGTGGAAAGTTCATTCATATTGAAAAGTTAGTAACCATAAGATAATCAAAGAGGTCTTAATCACTGATTATGTTTACCTCATTAACAGGGTGCTTTACGTAGCAAACTTACTTCCCTAATTTTCTCCAAAAACATTTATTATTTATTTATTGTTGTATACATAAATAAACTTAGAAAGCTGAGTGCTATCAGCCTTAAAAATATTGGTACCTATTTTATTAGCACCTTATATACTGCATAAAACTTAAAGGCATACGACAATTTTATAAATTAAAAATAAACCGTCAATAAACCCTTGTTATTTAAGTAAGAGAATTTAGTTTTCTTTTCAAGTTAATATTTACTTGGCCGAAAACCCAATTTTCCGTCCATTAACCCTTGTGTGAGCCATATTGCCCCATTTCCTCTCGCCACCTCTTCTTATTCAATTTAGACTCGTGCCTTAGGGTCAGTTGGAGAAATATGGACTTATTTAGTTTTCCAAGAAGTGATTTTTAGTCAGGTAACGTCAAGAGAAAAATATCTTCTATTTTTCTCATATACTTTAAGATTTACTATCACTTTCTGGAACACTGTAGTCAGCGTGATATCTACTTCTTTATTTAGAGTGGTATTTAGCGCAGAGTATAAGAAGATACGCTTCCTCTCACTGGTGCTAATCTTAATAGTGTATAATTGTGATTAGGTACCTACATTTTTCAAGTCCTAACCTAACTTATTTAAAATGTAAATATAAACAATTATTATTAATTTGTAGCCATAATCACTTAACCTATGCCAACAATAACGAACTTACATAGTAAACATGTACTTTACCAGCACGTAAATTATTACCTATGACCCTACTTATAAACAACTATTTAGTAGATAATAACTAAATATTTTTACTAAAAAAAATCCGACCGCGGTGCACTTTAAAAGTGCATAAAATCCGTCATTTTGTTTATTTTAACAAACTTCATACCCAGTGACACTCGCGCCATGATGTATCATTTATCAAAATCGGTTGTGCCGTTGAGTAGTTACGAGCGGACACAGGAACGGACATACATACATACAGGTCAAACACATTACCCTCCTTTGTGCTTCGCCGCAGTCGGGTAAAAAGAAAGGGCAGTAAACGTAGATAGTCAGACAATGGGTGGTTATTTTTTAATTTTCTTCCAACTCCAAATGCAAAATTTCTTTAAAACTAATACATTTTCATTTCCTTGTAACCATTTTAAACCTTTAAAAAAAATCTCTTTCTATTTAAACAGATTACATATAACGACGTTGAACCGTAGTTAGTGGTAGTTATATAAATCCAACTACAAACTGAAGATATACATATGTACACATTTTAATTTCCTTCTAGCTATAACTATTTAAATACTAACAATAGCGAAAACTACAATAGAGGCATTACCTACTATATAAGTCATTGACCTCAAACCCTAGTTAATAAATAACTAGCACCTGAAATAAAAGGACAGTAAACGTGGGTAGTCGGAGAACGGTTAATCGCATTTCGGCACCGCCTCCGCTCCCGAATGGCTTCATTTACGATTTTTATTTCCTGGTCGCAAAAATATAGAGAACAGCAGTAGAGAGATGCAAATTAGTAAAGAAAATCTTATTGTCTAAATGGAGATTAAAACAAATACAATTATGCTGGTAATATTGCTACATTCATACACTCTTTGAGTTTGACACTTTTCTGCAGCAATATTCAATATTCTCATGGACAGCGTTCAAAAGAAACTTGAAAAGAAACAATTAATTGGCGAACATAAATAATATTACCTTTGTGTTGGTTTAGTTTTGATTAGTTGAATGTTCGTTGAATAATACTTACAGATATCATTGATATTTCACATTAATTTTAAAATAAACCTAACCTGATGTAAGTAAATTATGTAAAATATTTATTGAAATGATTTTAGGTACTTTAAACTAGATGAAAACTATACGAATTAAAAATTCAAATAAACAATACATTCGGTCAAATAAAATTAAGTATATCAAATAAAGGAAACAGATCAGATCACAGTGTCCTACAGCAAAGTTTTCTTAGTGTATGTTGTACCAACGGAGAAAAGTCTAACGTAATTGACCCTAACCTTGGAGGTGTCAATACTGTTGTATTGCTTAACTGTGGGTATAGTGCTGTAATTGTGTTATTCAATCGAAAAATGTGTAAACTTACGAAATAACCAACAACAGCATAACAAATACAAAAACTTAAATACCTATGCAATAAGATTAAATTGGTAGTAAAAAAAATAATCTATCTTATATTTAATCACAAACAAAACGTATATTAGGGTATTTATATTCAATGAAAAAGAAAAGCTATTCTTTAAAAAAAAACAATATTTCTGTGCATGCGTGTTTGCAACACTAAGCGATTTAATTTTTTCTGAATTGATAAAAATAATTAGCAGACCCTGTAACTTGGTTTTCTCGGTTGACGATATCGATATCGACAAAAATATCGTACATCCCTAGGGATAATAAGCGCTATCGGTGTATTGAGATTAACTCGGTTTTATTGCATCAGGTTAGTATGCATTAAATTTAACGATTCGCCTTCATTGGACCATTGCTCTAAATTGCTACGGACAAAGATGTTTAAGTACTATTTTAACTATTTATTTTATTCGTGCCAACGGTTCATGCAATAAAAATAACAATATAAAATAACGAAAAACAAAGGTATCAAAATAACTGCTCTGTGGATTTTGGATTTTATGTTTAATGTTTATCATTTTTTTGCAAAAAGTACTTACAGTTTGTACAACACAAAAAGTACTTTACAAATGCAATTATGTAATCAGTTTAATTATAAAATGTTAATGCAATTTCACTTAGGAAGGACTGAAATAAAACAATTACACGATTGTCATTAAATTAATTAACCAACTAAACGCTCATAATAATGTTATTACATTATTATGATTAAATAGTATTTTAGTTACTTGTGGTAACGGTAGCTCCCTACTTCAATCGATGTTACAGTTGAAATAAGAACAAATACAGACGTAATTTTTACCTTAGATTTAATGGACAATTACTAAGCTCTTGTAATTATTATATACAAAATGCGAAATATTTTTCCTTTCATCCTAAACCAGACGAGAAATAAAAACATTGTGATTGTAGCGTTAAAGTATTAATTACATGCATAGCCAATTACAGATTTTGCTTAAAAGAATGCTCGCCTAAGGCCATAGACAGTCAATACGAGACAACCCCTACATATGCCAAATACCAAAAACAATTATCAATGTAATCAAAAGCACCCTCGCACGCGACGACTAATTAATCGCAAGAGCGATTTTCAATCGCCCGTGCGGTTGAGTTAATGAAAAATCGGCCGGAAGCTGCGAAGAACCTAGTCAAAGGTGATCAGCTGACCGTGGTAATTGGGGGCTATGGGTGAGTGAGAGTGAATGGGAGGAATTTGTTTTGTCTAAGGTCCCGTGATTTGTGTCCTAATGGACAGGTAAAATTGATTTGGTTTCAAAGGATTCGTCTTTAATTTAATGGGTATGGTATTTAACGGTATGTATTTGGGTGATACGAATCGTCTTTAAATATCAAGGTCCTCAGTTTAAAATAGCGCCCAACGTGGGACTTCGTAATCCAAAGTTAAATTTCAAGGTGGGTTATTTTTAGGTATGTTAAGGTCGCAACTTAAATTTAGACACTACAGTACTTTTGGCCGTTGTTTGTTCTTAATGCATTTTTTTTAAAGCTACCCATAGCAAGAATCAGGTGTCCTGATTTAAGATTCATAGTGTTTGGATAACGATACAAGAAAAACATAAAATTAGAGAACTCCCCCGGGGTACCCTTATCCTGCAGAAGTCAAGCTTTACGATCCTATTATAAAATGGTCTTTATGAGCGATTTTATTGCTAAAAGACTTTAGTAATTTCGTCATGGCGAGAGGGCAGAGATGAGATTCCAGGAGTTAAGGGCTATTAAAAGTTTGAAGTAGATTGAGTTATTTCGGTCAAAGAAACTTTGAGGTGTGACATGCTTTCTTGATTAATAAACTAGTGAGAAAGAAACAAACGCTTTAATCTTATACCTATAAAAGTAGTTGATAACTCGAAATCACTTTCTTGTGGACCTACATGGGTGAGCATGATGCTTAATTATTTTGAGCATTCGTCGAAAAGTTTACCTCATTAAAATTTATAAGTAGTTGCTTACGTATAGTTGTTGGAAAATGTAGAAAAGCAATCCGATTAGTTTTATAGTTAAATAAGTACATTTTAGAGGAGCGGTTCTTGAATAAAATTAAATCGAATATATGTTGGGCTCACATGAATCTGCTATCCATCAACCCTTTCACATAAACAATAGATAAAGCGCTAGACATAAAGCGATACATATAAAGGCAGACATAAAGCGAGCGAAGTGGAACGCCCCTCGTGCGGACTCAGCACACGTCATGCTTGTCATCGATACAGGGGATTTGCATTTGGAATACCATTTTAAATTTTGTTCCACCTGAAATATTACTGACTTTTGAACTTAGTACCTTTATTGAAAAGGGATTGCTATATTTGAATAAGTTTTGCAGGGTGTTAGAAGTTATAGTTTTTTAAAATTCTGCTTACCAAGTGCTCTTATTTTTAATAAATCTGTCGTATCATACAGATAGTGATCAATTTTTCTTGTTCAATCATAAATATGAGTTCAGTGATAATTTTTTCTTTAATTTGTTTTGTATTACATATGTGAGCGTAGCGATTCAGTAGCAATATACAATCGCAATTGCGTGTGTACACTCGCACTACAGAATCGCATTGAATGCAAGAATATACATAGATTGCAGCAATGTAGTACCGTAACAGAATTTGTAAATTATCAATTTGTATAAAACTATACAGCGTGACTGCTTTGCTACAGTCTCGCGTTTGTGTCGCGGCAAATTTCATACAAGGCCACTTTATCGCTACGAATCCTTCGAAGACAATATTGTCTTGAAACAGAATTTTATGAAATAGACTCCTAACTATGTGTCAATATTTTGCAGCAACTTGAATTTACTATAATAGGTACTTATAGGTCGGAAATAGGTACACTATATTTAAAGAGCGTCAGTATCGTTTCCTGGACACGCTGTACAAATCGTTTTGCGCTCTTGCACTGATCGTATGTTGTCCGACGCGAAATCAATCACTGACATCTCTTTCCGGCACCTGATGCCATCTGTCTTTCTGTTCGTCCCCGAAACTAAACTGCCTCAAAAAGGCCAATATTAGTTTTTATTGATATAATATATTATTTTAGCGATGACTATGTTCAGTTGTTATTAAATGAACAGTGGGAACAATGGTGAGCGTTAGTTTTTAAAATACAAGGTGACAGACAACATAATATCTGTGTATCGATACCTTTAGACTCAAAGGGCGTAAGCTTCATTAGAACCTACGGCGTTTACGTCCTTTGAATCTAAAGGTATCGATATATTATGTTATTAGTGCCTACAACGTCACTAAAAGCTGTCAACGAGTTGTAAACGTTATGTTGTACATATTGTCGAAATTTAATGTTACCTCTTTTATGTTGCAAGAATACGTTTGTACATACGTAAACTTTAATGTTATCTTATTGAACAAAAACCCAAAAAAATGTTACAGCTGGAGTTACCGGCTTGTAAGCATATGTGTGATGTTGCAAATGAAAAGGTCTCACTTTATCGGTTCTAATTTCCAGTTACAGGCAGTTTTAGCTGCAATACCACTCATTTCTGTAGATAGAATTGTTCTCCAGAAGGTATACCAGAGTAGAAATGTGTATGCAGAAGTATAGGAGGTATAGGCGGCAGGTACGAGGAAGGTGCTCGGCCAAATGTCATAAGGAGGCTTCGGAGAGGAACATACTGGCATTTGTCTTTTTTAAATTCAATTGCAACTTCAAAATGGTGGTTGATTTTCAAATTAGTCCGCGAAGGCCTACGTCTGGTATCGGGTGATTTTTGAGGCCTACGAGTCTGAATCTAAAATTAGATTTTTTTACCGACCGACAAAGTGGGCCCCTCACTTTAAGTCAAAAATAAATCAGCCAAAAAACCGTAAAGGAAGCATTACTGTTTGTCTAAAATATAATTATTATTATTGTAATAATATATACGCTATAAATTACATGGAAAATAAGATTAATGTAAGATACACGTGAAATTGAGTAGCTTGACAATAAATTTTGTAAACTGACAAAGGTGGTCTAGCTTAGAAAAAATCATTAGTTTGTTGCTAATATTTGCACATAAAATATGATTTTTTGTAGAAAAGTTGCCAAGACCGGTTTTCTTAAATTATCAAAGATTATTTAACAATAAAGCTATTTTATTCTGTTTGACTTTTGTTGAGTCTACAGTACATAAATATTCATAAGATTTTTAAAAAACCCGATGGTTAATAATAAAAATATTTTTGAAAAGAGAGATTTCTAGAGAAAACAATTATCCCCGTTTTAATTAGCTACTCTTTGTCGCGTGATAAATAAATGATAAATCATCCGTCACTCTGGCACACATATTATCAGAACGTGACGGATGCTTTATCATTTATTTATCGCGTGATAAAGCGTTGCATCATAAGCCTACAGGTCACCAAAAGTTTCGAACTATCAGCAATTCTGCTTTGATTTTGATAAATTTAGAATCACAAAGATATGCAAATTATTTGAATACCAACCACTCTATAACTTCTGTGTAGAAGTGTGTTTTTTGTTGCCACAAATTTTAAACGGTATTATCTCAGAAACCGGTTTTTGACTAGTACAATTTTAAACATTTTTCAAAAAAAACTATTGGACTTGCGACTTGGTTATTTGATCAATATACAGCTTACATTATGTACTTTTAACTGCTACTAACTCCATATCCCCAAAGTTTGTCGTTGCATCGTCACCATGTAAGCAACTTTCTACACAGTTGTGCTCTAACATGCAGATATAAAATAGGTAATAGTAAAACTTAAAAAAATGCTTATTTTGTTCAAATCTCTTTCCAAAGTGAATAATTTCCACAGTCATTTCCTATTCATCCGGAGCAAAAACTCCCGATTTAAGATTTATATTAAAATTCAAAGGGGACAGCTCTGAATGAAGATTTTCATAGGATGCATTAAAATCTGTTTCCACAGCTCTGTTTGTGGGGCACAGTGCAAGCCACAAGAGTTACGCAGATTGTCTGTTATAATTTATAACTGCAATGCAAAATTAATTTAACGTTAGTAGTAAATATTCAGCCATTCATGGTATATACCTAATAATTGTCATTTTGCCCGAGGAAGATCATTTTCTGAAAATGCCTTTTACGGCCTAGAGTGACGTAAAAAATAATATAAGTTTTATAAAATAATAATAGACTATAAAGTTAACAATTTAATTTTCAATAATATGCGACGTTTTATACGTTTTATACGTATTTGAGGATAGTTGGTGTGAAAAGCAGTATGTGCCACAAAGTAGCAAAATTATTTTCACAACGGGTGTTAACAATTAAATCCCTCACTACGCTCCGGGTTGTACTCCAGAATCCTTCGCTTCGTTCAGGGTTCAATATACGCCTTCTGCCTGCTCTGCTTCGCCTTTGTGACACAATCTACTATTGCTTGTTTATTATTGTAGTTTATTGTGTCAGTTATATAACTGATACTTTAATTGGTATATTTATATTTCTATGGTATTTTTCTGTTCCGAATGTGCAAGCTGTCACAAGCATTATTAAGAACTTGATATACAATAGGAAAAACAGCAAGCGGGGAAGTAAATCGTTTGCGTTTCATTTATAATTATCAATCGACATAATTTCAGGTGTACCTACTAAACGTAGATCCGCCCACTTTAATTGTACGTCTCGTCCGTATATCACTTGCACCGCACCTTTTGTCCGTCCGTACGGCAATAACAAGTCCATAAACCGTTTTTACTGCCTTTGTTCAAGTAAATGTATGTAGGTTTGACTTTTTAAACAATGATCGTATATTTTCAAAGAAAACCCGATAATTCTGAAGACTTCTTACGGCTTGAAATATTACCAAAAGATGAATGTCAATAAAATCTGTTGATATCTAAGATCACTGCAGTACCCACCACGCATAGGTAAGGATTGTGACAGGTTCTTAAAATTTGCCTTCTTCTTAAACCTTGCCTAACTGAACTAATAAGAAAATAATACAATAATATTAATCTAAAAAAAAGATTTTGTCCGAGCTATTTCTTTCTTATCTGGAGAATAAAATAAGTATTGTGAGACCGTCCGTTGGTTCTAAGAGCTACTTACTCGTATATGCCCTGCCCATTAAGTGCTGCAGTTTGGCAAATCAACCAAATAACGTTTTCCGTTTCTTTGAGCTACATCTTTATCTTCAACTTAGTGTTAATCGCTAATCTAATCGTAGAACATCTTCAGACGTAGGAAGTACCTATGACTAAGCTCCTTCCTAAATTCGCCACAATGGGTCTAAATAGTCTAGTCGGTTTGTCGGTCATTCATCTTTTTCACGTAAATTGGGTTATCCTGTGAACTGTGCCAAGTCGTCATCACGTGTATTATCGTGTTACTCAAATTACGGCCTACGCTGATTACTTGCTGCTCAAATTACAGGAATACGCCTAGCTATACAAATGTAAAGACAGGGCATTTTTAGCTGTTTATTGTTCGAATATTCAGATGTTTACATCGACTAGGCAATACATATTTAACCTAATTTGCATAGATTCATCTATAATCAAAAGAAGGAAAATACATATAAATATAATTTTTGCTTTTGTCTGTTTACCTATCTGTTTGTTTGTGCGCAAAAGCTACAGGACCGATATCCATTAAATTTAGTGTACAGGTTGATTATGATACTGGTTCATATTTTAATATGGGATACTTTTTAGAAATAAAGAGATATTTTGCTTAATCCAACTCCACGAATAAAGTTGCGGGCCTCCTCTAGTAATTATTAATTAAATAATCAAATCAGACCCACTTATGTATATTTTATTGTATTAACTTGATGGCAATACAATGAAGCCACTAAACATTTTAACTCATGCTTGTTTTTCATTATTCATGCATTGCTACGCTTGATTATGACATGTATCTAAAAATAACGGTAATTATAACTACGAGAACTTAAAACGAAAGAAACTTTTCATAAAATCCAACTCCAACGTCTAAACTTATCTTTTTTCTATCTCTTCAAAGGTCTTCACAGCGATCTACGTCTCAAACTGCAGTGATCCCTATTACACCATCCAGATACCACATGTCCATAAACATGTATCGTGTTCTAGCTCTTTTTCTTGTGCTCGGTTTGAACAACGTGGCAGCTTCGGGCAATGGTACAAAATGTAATGGATTTAACGCTAATTTCGACCTTCAGAAAGTAATCGGGACGTGGTACGTTGTTGCAATTGTGCCAGAAGCCATGTTTCCTGACAAACAGAAGGTGCCGTGTTATGAAGTAGACTTCAGTGAGATTGAAGAGGTGATCACAAACTTGTTCTAGATTTTCTGACAAGTGCAGTCATTCTCTTCCAAGATATATCAACATTTTTCCCAACCTTTTATATTCTATTGAAGCTTAATTGAAATAAAAACGTGTCTGTTTATTTTCCTAAAGAGGGCGATAGAGGCCGCTTTATCACTTGCAATATTTTGCATATGATCTATTTACACTTATAGACTCCATTATTTTTTAATAGTAAAATCTTGTTTTGCCATGTATACCGCATTATATGGCATCCGGATCTGGGGTATCGCAGCAGTCTAGCATGGTGAGGTCAAAAAATTACTGATTTGAGGCATTATTGGGGCACCATAACTGATTGTAAGAGAAAATACGAGTCTCATCATTTTCTTTGAAGATCGCTTTTGATGATTTTGAAGATTACGCTTAATATTTGCTATGTTGAACATTATGACATTAAAAAAATACCATTTATGTAAAAGAAAGCTTCCTATGAAATCTCAAATGCTCTCTGTTTAATACCATTTATTAAAAAAAAATATTTCAGGCCGGTCTCCGATGGCTCATGAACATGACGCACGTAACACCCCGCCCAAAAGACCTGTTTGAAAAGGAAGGAATCTATATCCGGCAGCGATACTATTCTGAACACTCGTTTGATGTCTGGTCTAAATCCCTGGAAGGAGCTAACGGGTGCTTCCAGCAAGTTCTGTCGTTGAACACTGACCTGAGCGATATAAGTAAGTTCTTATCTGTAACAATCTAAGTATCGCGTCCAACATTTTTTTTCAATAATTCGACGTATGGAAGGCTGAAGAAAATGCAGGCAGTCTGTTTTCGATGAATGCTAATTTAACAGAAAAGAAATGGGTATGTCGAAGATTTGGAATCTCATCAGCCTAGGCTATAAGCTTTACAAACTGCATTTGCCAATCATCTTGCATAAGCTATAATTATGTTTGTGCGTTATGCCAAATACGCAACATTAACATTAGGTACTAATGATACATGTTACATGAGTAGTTCAACTAGCGTTTAAATTGCTTCCAGTTTCGTGGTCGCAATGTGCACCATTTCCCTGTATAGTTATGATCTTTAATCATAACTTTTTGACTCATTTCATAGAAATGTTCTTAGAGCTCTTGTTATAAGGCTGCTTGAAACCAGTTAATAATGTACAGTTGACACATATTAATGTGACTGTGCCTAGGTACTGATTACAATTTTCTGTTATTTTTTAAAAGTACAGGCAGTATAAGCTATCGAAAATGGTTAACCGAATCTACAGGGAAATGGTGTAGGTATGTAGAATTGTATTAGAAAAAAAGTTTGCTACTTTAGTTGCCTTTGTTGCTTCAGCCGACCGACCTTCCGAATTTGCGATACCTCCACGCCACCGCCCCGGCGACTGGCCGCCGAAACGAATGAACGCTCCCGTTTCTGTGAGCGTCAGTAAGTAAATTTCATCATCCTCTTCAGCCTGTTTTACTTTTTGCTAACATTACGTCTCTTAGGTCTCCAGCTAATTCAATTCCTTTTTATATTATTTCATATAATATATTGCTGTTACGGTATATGGCTAAGCGCAAACATCATTGGTATTAAATGCAAAGCAGGTGCCTTTAGAAAATAACAATAAAAGGGACCTGTGATAACTTGTATCTAAATGTGGCGATGGTAACGTTTCCGACCAAATTTCTTATAAAATTCATAGGCTCAAAAACGGTAGTTACTGAAGAGATAACTGGTAACTTGACAAGAAGCTCCCCTCTATTATGAGCTGTGGCATTTTCACGTTATTTAAAATAAACATTCTTGGTGGAATCTTGTTGCATAGATAAAAAAATATAACAATAATATTGTAGACTTCATATTTATAAATCGTGTACTTTCCAGAACACGCGCTGTCCCATGACGCGAGGATGCAGCTGCACATGATCGAAACCGGCAAGGAGACCGGCCCGTTCCTGCTTCAGATCCTGTGGGGAAACCACATCACGGGCGTCATTTACCAGAAGACTCAGGTCTGAATAAGTACCCACTACTGTACACATTTATAATTCCGTGTTCATCATAGCGCACAGTGTTCCTAAAAGCCTTGATACCGGTTATTTCATTCGATTCCGTAGATCGACAGAGTTTAGTATTGCAAATGAAAAACATCTTCCGTTTCGAGGTCAGTTTAACGCAGCTATAAATCCTACTTTTAACAAAACCTTTGCATGTAAGTCTCAAAACGTAATTAATATGAAATAATATAATCTTGTAATAAATAGTCTTAACCATTTTTCAGAGTATCACACAAGAAAAGTTGAAACCCGTATCTGAAGTGATGGTAAAGCTGCGTGGACCTCAAAGAACGCCGAAACTTTGCGACAAGAGGCTAAAAGACTAACGTCATTTTATTGGTACTCATTAAATATTCTTTATAACCAATCAAATAAAATATTCATTTCCACAGTTGGGATTTAATTTCTGGACAGACAGTTTTTGTCATACTTACTTTTTTTCTAATACTTTAATTTACGTTATTCTTCATGAACTTACCATATTGCAATAGTCATCTTAACCATTTCAACCCAAGGACGTCCACTGCTAAACATCTAGGGTCTCCTCAAAATACTTCCACAACGAAGCGTGTGAACGCTTCTAGCATCCATTACTTTAAATTTACTTTCCTAATGTGTACATCAATTTAAAAAGTAATGCATCTTCATTGGAAGCATGTTTGCGATAGCCAGCTCAGCTGAGTCCAGTTAGTAACAAATTGTGTCTTCTCACGCCACCCTACCGCGATACATTATTATGTGGAAATACCGATAAAACAAAAAGTAGCCGTCCAGTTCACAAAGAATAAAAAAAATCAGATACGTTATCGAGCAAGCAAAACTTTGGTAAACGTAGGCCAGCCTGGTGCAAGTAGATTTTTTTTGTTTAGTTAGTGGTATTAAATATCTATTAAATATATATATTCAAATTCAAATATTATTTATTTCGGACTTCAGATCCATAGGGTTGCTAGTATAATATGATACAATGGGTTATAATATCTAGTGTTAGTGCAATTAATTAGATAGGACAAAACAGCGACAGGTGCGTGTCCCAACGCTGGGCCAGTGTATTAAGGATCCTGTTCGTGCTGCCTCGGCTGCGGGAGAGGAGTGACGCGCACCGGTTTCTCATGATCGCAAAAAACCAATATGTTGGGCCTCAGTAAACATCGCTGAAGCGTTACAATACCGAGGCAACCTAAACAGTATCCTGAAATGCGTCATTATATTGGATACACAGAGCGCCGTTCGCTCGATGCGTAAAGTTAGTCCACACACCGCACGTGTAGAACGCGTGACAGAACGCTTTGAATAGTATTAACTTCACTTCTGTACTACAGCGTGCAGACCTGCGGGTTAACATATTACAGCGAACACACAGCCCTCGGCGTTCCCGCTCGATGTCTTCGACGTCAGACAGAGTGTCTGTGACCCAGTGTCCCAGCTACTTAAATATCTCTACTGTCTTTAACGGAATCTCACAAAGCATGACAGACTGCATTCGGTAGCTTATGTTCCCCGCTTTAAATCGAATATTAAAAATATGGTCCATACGTACAAAAATCATCAGTTTTGTAGTCACTTCCCATCGTGCGCTAATGGCGTCAATCTCTGGTTATTTTACTTATTTACCCATATTGACCAAGGATAAAACGTGATAACGAGACTTCTCCAAGTTAAATCAAAGAATTAAACATCTATGCAACTCTGTTAGTCTTAGGACAGATTGGTGTCGTGACATAGTCTTATTAACTGCTTTCCTTATGGCTAAGTTCTAAAACGTATTGTTGTTCATGGCGATGGCGGTCACGCTAAGCGTTATTGACTTTTAGTGCATCAATTTCAAAATTAATGCTTATAATAATTTAGTCAAGTATATTATAAACAGAAACATAGCAGCAGCAGTGCATCGTTTCGACATGATTTTTTGTACAGAGATAAAAAATATTAACTCGCGTGTTGTGTACATCATTTTATGTCGACACTTAGCCAGAAAGCGGCTTTTTCCGTACGCGTAGCGTACGGTAAAAGCCACTTTATGGCCAGGTGTGGCATAACAGTATATTACACAACTAGGGTGGTAATACAAAGAAAGGCCGAGATCGCAGAAGTTTGCGACCCGAGCTGCAAGCGAGGGACGTAAATATGCGATCGAGGGCTTTCTTTATTACCTCCCGTGTTGTGTACATCATTTTATGTCTACACTTGGCCATAAATCGGCTTTTACAGTTTCAGGTTTTTGAAAAAGCCACTTTATGGCCAGGTGTGGCATTAAGATATTTTATTGCGCGGATGAAATTCGGAAACGGAGAAAATCGATAATTAGATAATTACAATGATAAGAACATGATGAAATTATCACAGGCATAGGCATTGTATAGTATTTACAATTCTCAGACGCCATAAACTTAGTATAAGAAGTTTATCATTCACTAATTAACATTATAAATACATACCTGCGTATAGTAAAGTTATTAAATTTCCGATACTTTGAAAAATTGGCATCAGAAACAAAAATGGCCGTAATTAATCTTACCCTTTCACGAGTTGTTGGCCGCGGGAATATTACGTTATCCTTCTGCGACGGCTCATTAACTGCGAATATTCATAAAGTAACCTATAAAAGAGTTCATCATTCAACCCTTTTGGTTTTCTAAATGTCGGGGAATTTGAGCAAGGCTTCTGGTAATTACAAACATTTTAAGAATAATTTTAGGGTTTAAGTTATCTGAAAATGTGAATTACAGATTTTTTTATATTTCTGTAAGTTATTTTATTGTATAACCCCGTCCTGACGAACCCTACAAAAAAAATTCTGGAATTTGGTGCAGTCGTTCGCAAGGTAACTCGAGTCGGTTGGTATTCCATACAAACCAAAAGAGGGTCATTGTTTGCTTCTACGGTATCAATTATATTTGAATTGTATTTTATTTAATAGAGACACTTTATTTGCGCGAAATGACACGAGAACTCTGAAAAAGACAAAATAATAGGAAACAACGTTTAGTTTCAAATTATTCTGATATATGCCGCTGACCTTGCAGGACCAATACACAGTATAAGCAGTAGTTTTTCTTCCGACAAAAGTTACATCGGCAGCGTACATGTAAGTACGCGCAGGCAAGCATTTGCCTGTGGTGCGTCCGTATACGGTACACGTACGCCATTGCCCATGTGCGCCCATGCCACAGTATGAAGTGCACTCACACACGCGCGCGATCGTGCGTCAGTGTAAATACGTGTCGCGCGCTCCTAAACGCCGAAGACGAACTACTTGGTTGTATTTATACTTTGACTTTGGCTATTTTACAACTTTTTACCCGACTGCGGCGAAGCCCACAAGGAGGGTTATGTGTTTGACCTGTATATATGTATGTCCGCTCGTAACTACTCAACAGCTCAACCGATTTTGATAAATGATACATAATTAGATTCGTCTCGATGGAATGAAATGGCAGATTTTATGCACTTTTACCGCGGTGGGGTTTTTTAAAGTAAAAATGTGGTTATTTTCTGTATTATGTAGGTAAGTTACGTTATCACGCAGAAAAAAACCGCATTCCCAAAATACCAGATTTTGATGATGAAGCATAGTCACGCGGCCATACTTTCTATGGGGAGATTAAGAATTTGTCCTGTAGCCATGACCAACTTGTGCTTATCGTATTTCATAAAAAAATGTTACAAAATTTTATTGGCTATTCAATGGTACTTATACTTTTTAATATTTTCATACTTCTAAAATGGACTTCCCCATTCAACTTTGACGGTTCATAAAATAAGTTACACTTTAGATATCGAACTCAAAACTTGAATATAATTCCTTACTTTGCTTATTTTAACAGGATCTTGTATAATATCATCAAATTTCGGGTACAGTAAAATAGCCTATTGCACGTTAAATCTGGTTTTTTGTGACGTCTCATATCATTTCGCACAGACAAAATTCATCAAGCTATAAAATAACACATTTCAAACATAATTGATACTAGGGATGTAACGATACCGATACCGATATATCGGTATCGCCGATTTTATACAACCGATATTTGAAGAGCGCGAAAAGAATTTGCTGTATGAAAAAAAAACTGCAAAAAGTAATTTCAATTACTGACTTATTTTATGTATTGTCTATTACCTTATGCAATGATAATTACTATGTTAATTAAATTTTTGGTTCTTAATAAAAAAAAATAATTTTGAGTTGACTGTCAATTTATTTTTACTTTACACTTTCAAGGTTGACTCTCTGTTAAATATAGCCAAGTTTTATGTATAATAAGGACATACAAATATCTGAAGTTCATACTTCATTATTTAGCTAAGATATTAGTATCGTATCGGTAAAACCATGCATCGTTACATCCCTAATTGATACCGTAGATGCAAACAATAACACTCTTTTGGTTTGTATGGAAAACCGACCGATTCGAGTCATCTTCATTTAATTTAATAAAAATAGTTTCGGCGGCGTTTCTTCTCTTTAGATGACGCTTTCCGAAGCGCTGGTGGTACCTAGTCCGAACCTCTCAAGGGGACCGGGACTAGCGACCCGGTTCGACCCCAGGCGCCCCGGACCCCCATCTATAGCGAGACTGATGATAGAATGGAAGAGAGTGCTAGAGAGAGAGCAAGATAGATATCTTGTAGCTGTAAGTTAGTTAGTAAGTTTCGGAATCTGTGTAAGGATTTGGTTAGTGCTAACTGTAATGTTACATGTTTTTATGATTCAATAGATAAATAAATAAATCTAGTCGGATCCGCTCGTGGTGCTTCTGTCAGCGACCTGGTTGGACCCCAGGGAACGCCAAGGTCCCCGCAGGGTCCGATTTTTGCTCCATCCAGTAAGGTTTGCAAGTTAAAGAAGCGCTGGCGGATTCAGAATTGTAGAAGTATACTTCTAGTTTGCAGAATAAATAACTTTGATTTTATTAGCAGCACAATCTAAACATAGTTCATTCCAGTTTAGTTATATTGAGCGAGCGAAGCGAATATTATATGTCCCAACGCCACCGTGCATGGTATGCTGTCCAATGCCACTGTGCGATGAGAGTAAGTTTCTCGGTTTCACAGTCGATTCAAATCTGAATTGGAAGCGCCATGTCGACAATCTATGCGGTAGGCTGAGTAGTGCAGTCTTTGCGCTGAGAAAATTAAAACCTCTTATCTCAGGAGATGCCTTAAAACAGGTTTACTTTAGCCACTTCCACTCCCTCATGTCATATGGAACACTCCTGTGGGGTAACTCCACGGACGCGAAAAGGGTTCTGATTATGCAGAAAAGAGCTATCCGAACTCTTGTAGGAGTTACGCCCAGGCATGCAATTCCTGCAAACAATTCTTCATTTCTCAGCGTATAATGACTCACTACTCGCAACATATTTTTGATTTACTTTTATTTGTGAAAAGTAACATTTCTCAGTTTTCACGCGTAGAAAACAGCTCCGATCTACTGGGCGACTGAGCACGGTCCCTCGTCGCATGGCGCTTTCACGCAAGAACCCTCGCGTCATCGGCCCGACTTACTTTGAGCGTTTACCTGCCGATCTCAGAAATGAGCCATCTGACGAAACATTTAGGTGTCAACTGAGAAATCTTCTGTTGGATAACCCTCTGTACTCAATAAACGAGTACATGGAACTTATTTTTTAAATTATTTTTGGTAGTCTTGATTATTTTTATCCTATAAATAAAATTGTACTGACGATCCTTATTGGGAGACACGATTTGATTATTACTTGTTATCTTATGCTAATTTTGTGTTTTTCTTTTTGTAGTATTATTATTAGAAATTGTGATGACGATCCTTATTGGGAGACATGATTTGATTATTAATTGTTACTTCTATTTTTTAAATCCGTTAACATTGTTACATTTATCCTCATTTTTATTTTATTTGTTTTTGACGTACAAATTTATACTGTTTTTTTTGTCGTGAAATAAACAATCTATCTATCTATCTATACCTACCATACTCGCTTCGCATCGGCGTTCTGTCTCTATTTTAATTTATCCGACGATAACTTCAGTACCGTTTAGCCGATCTCCTCAGATCTGGTAGGATTAAAGACAGTAGGTACTCGAGTTATTGGAGTCGCAAGGTCACTGTTCGTAGCAAACTACAAGTGTAATTCATGTTATTTTAATTTAATTAGTGAACTAAATACTTTTGAAAGTAAATGCACCAGTAATTCAACAAGTGCAAGTGAATCTAAATATTGTTCGGATAATCAATTGCGGGCCAAGATTACGCAATATCTCATGTATAGAATGGGGCTCATTGATTGAGTCGAGGACTCGTAAAAGTTTACGAAGTGCCGCCCCCGAACTATCGGGCAATCTTCTCGCCCCACAGAGTATTGACGAGACAGATAGGTACAAACTTTATAGCGTACATAGAAATTGACTAAATAAGAAATTTTATGTGATTTTACTAAGGCATAAATGCTTTAAAATGTCTCTTTTTTGTTTGTTTGTAAAACCGTCCGACTCGAATCACCTTAACTTGTCTCTGCTGCTGATTGTAGCTATAGTAATTACAATTTAGTTGGAAATAAGGACGTGGATTTAAACATTCTTTTTTGTTCCCCTTTCAGTAGAAATACTATAGACTGAAAGTTTTGGTCCCTGATTCAGGAAAGAATCGCGATGGCAGTTTTTTATTACTACACAACACAGCAATGTAATAAGTAACTCTTAAAATTACAAATAATTAATGGATAGTGATCCAATTTAACACTCATTTAATTAATTGTGAAGAAATATCATTATTAATTTTACAAATCAAAAATTTTGTTTAACTTATGTTCAGAGAAATATGATCTGAATAAATACATCGATACCTATAAATGTTATGCAAAATAAAAATAAAAAGTTTCATGTTAACACACGAATATAATACCTTATAGTCTTAATGACCGTGCTATCCAAAGCTAAAACACAATTGACAAACTAACGCTGGAATCCAAAAACAGTGAGCTAGTGCCCACGCAAATCAAAGTTAAATACGTTTCTTATACTAGGCTAGACACGAAAAATTCAAACTTAGAGCCTTAAAGTCGTAATGATTAAACACCTAAGCGATTAAAAGTTAAAACACAATTTAAAAATAATCGCGTTAAGCCGTTAAGAAGCAGCGTTAATTTTAAGTTCAACTTCAACCATAACACTGTGGTAACTATAGCTCGCGGCAACTAAGTCTAGCCGTGAACAAAATGTGGAAGGAATCTGCGCACTGACGTCCTTGCGGTCGCTTACATTTCGCTACTGCGCAATCAAGGTTACCACCAGACTCTAGAGACTATTAGCTGCCGCAAGCTGTACATAGAAGTAACTACGATTCCTTTGTATGCAAAAAATTATTGTCAATTAGTGGTTTAATTAAGGGTGCATACGAATGCTCAATAAAAACAATGTCCAAATACACCTTTTACAGTGGCAATAAGAACTTCGGACCATATTTATGAAACGATTTGTACTATCACACGAAACATTAAACCTTAAAATCACGATAACCTAAGTGTGCTGTGTAAAGCTAAAACACGATTGAAAAACAAACGCAAAAATTAAAAACCGTGTGCAAGTGCCCTTTTCAAGTTGAACCAAAACACTAATTAACATGTGAGCGTCGTTAGCCACTAGACCCAGACCTCACGATCCAGTGTCAATAGGTACTTATCTCAGCGATCGCCAAGTACCAATGAGCTTTTGTCATGTATTACCTGAATACTGTTGTGGTTACCAACGCTCATACAATGAGGAAAAACATCGTGAGAAAACCAACATATTAACCCCCGGGGCTACGACCCCCTCGGGCTAGTTTCTCTGTCACAAGGGTTCTGTTGCTCCATCGTAATAATCGGACCTACCAAATCTCGGCTCTTAGTCAAAGAGAACCTTAAAATAAACGATGTAAAGAGCTAGGAAAATAAGAGAAATACTGTATAGTTGATGAACTGTCTCTTTTTTAACCCGGCAATATAAATAAATAAATTGACCTAATGTTGTTTGTAAAATAAATTGCGTCAGAGTCGACAAGGAACGTGCGTCGACACTCTATCTCTGGAGAACTTTACTCTCTAAAGTTATTACTCGAGTTATCAGAGGCTCATGTTCAAGGCGACCTACTTATACTACGTGAGTTATCTGTAACACGATAAAGATGTATGTGAAGCAGACGCTGATGAAGGAGGTCATGAGTGAGCTGTCGATGTTGAAGACGCGTAGGATGCCGAAGTTGAAGGGGCGCAGTTCCAGGTACCTAATGCTTCCGGTTAGCACGACGCGCACTTCCTCATCTGAAAGTATACCTTCAGCTGAATCGAGTTGCTGGGTTCTCATCTAGCACATAGATGTGTGACAGCCAAGTTCGCAAAGCAAACAAGGCGACATACCGTACCGGCCATGGGTTACTCGTACTTTAACTTTATAATCTATTTCACCAATAGAGTTGAAATTTCGCGGGTCTTGTCATCATCATCATCTTTTTAATAAATAATAATAATAATAAATAAATATCAGGGGACAATCTTACACAATATTACTTATTTTTACCACTGGCTGACTAACGCAATGTTTTTGATTAAGTGAATATATTTGGAAATAATCGCTTCGAAAGTTGCGAAAATTGAACCACCATTGGAATTTGGAGGAGACATTCCAAAAAATAAGAAAATATTACAAAGGTAACGCTTAATTAAAACTTTCAATGAAAATTATTTTCAACATGATCGAGTTAACCGTTTTTGAGTTATTGCCGATAAACTGTGCTTCTCAACAAAAGGACGCAATCGCTACGAAGATGCCCTCTTTTGTTGGTGTACTTTTTACATCGTATTTGTTACCCGACAACAGCAAAGCAAACAGAAGGATTATACTTTTAGTGCCGTATGTATACAAAAATGTATATATGTTCGTCAGTTCCCTCAAAACTCAAAAAATACTGAACCGATACAAACGTGTCGGGTATCGTTAGATTCGTCTTGATTGGACGCATGTTATAGGCTAGTCAGTTGGAACCAAAATTAAGTTAGGGACTGTGATCCTCAAAAAAAGTAAAGGTTTAATATCATCAAATAAAAGGCATCACGTCGTATCGAATTATATGGCAATTTAAAGAGCTTCAAATGTTAAATTCAAAAATATATTACACTTGTAGCTCCAGAGTATGTTACAACATTTTAATATCAAAAGCAACAAGAAACACGTTCAACAGCCCGCTCTTCGCCGATACGTTTACAATATGTCTAGCGTGTACAGCAGTGGCGTGGCGTCCAAAGAACTTGATTCCTACCGGCTTGCCTAATATCAGGCATTTGAACACCTTATCCTACAGCTCTTAAGGAAAATGTACGCCATACCTGCACCGGTTTGCCCAAAGATACCTTTAACGCCACGCCACTAATGTACAGTCACCATCAGATATATCGTAACTCGCCTGTTATGTAGTAATAGTTCTTAGCAATGTAAAATTTCAATAAAATATTTAACCTTGTCAAAACAATCGATAACAAAAAGTGATAAATCAGTAACGCAGCCCAGCGCCAAATAATTTAACTAATTATGGAAATTAAGAACTACCTACTAGCGCCATACTACGATGAAAAGAACAAGTTTATTAACCGGAGGTTGATAAAAATGTCATTAACACTTTCAACACCGGAAACCCGCTCGGCGGGCGCCTAGGCTCAGACTAGCTACGGCCTATGTACATTCAAAGTTTACTATGTGATCGTGTAGCTTTAGGTACATATGGTTGCTAAAGTGTAAAAGATAGTTTTCCAGTCAGAGTGCCTCCGCTATCACTTCATGGGTCGCCACCACTTGTGACTGATCTTGTTAAGGAAGTTTTAAGCTGCAAGGTCCTCTGCGCGTGCTCTGTAGTGATTTCAAGTGAGGCTGAAGGCCCGAAGCGTCCCAGGTCATCTTACGCAAAAATATATCAGTCCCATTTTCGCGAGCCCGAAGAGTAAGATTTAGACTGCGAGGCCCAAAGCCGAACTTCTCTGCAAGCGTGCTATGTATATACCAGAGTAAATACAAGCGCGGTCAAAGGGAAGAAGCGCCCCAGGTCATTTTATGCAAACTGTATTGCAAATGAGACTATTTTAGCTAGCCCGAAGACTGACAAAGTTCTCTGCAAGCCCCATATATCCCCTGTCCCCAACAGAGGGCGAAGGCCGAGCACCGCTTTGCATATAGCGATGGTCGGACCGGGTGGTCGGCCGTGGCGTTCCCTGGGGTCGAACCAGGTCGCTAGCCGGACCACCCCAAAGGGTTGAAACGGGGGCTGAAAAGGGGATATGAAAAGGTTGGAGGTTCACGTCACGCGGACGATGTCTTTGGGCGGCATTTAAAACATAATATCAATAACAGTGCTCTAGTCTCATACGATGCTAAGTGTTTTTTGCACGTTTTCAAATTGTATTTGGAAAAGCTATAATAATAATAGTAACGGTGTCTGTAATGCTTATGTGTATTAGGTTTTTAATTCTATACGGTGCATTCTGATAAGTACCTACCTACGTAATAATAATAATTTTCGAGAAAAGTCAAACCTGAGCTTCTGTGGAGATGACCAGCCAAAATGGTATGAATTTTATCTACTTCGTTAAATGTCAGCTCTGCGTATATTGATGGCACAAACACTAAACCTATTGAAAATATCCCTCCCACTATAAATCGTGCCACACGAAAGGCGATCTGAAATAGAAAAAGCAATAATTCTTAAGTTGTCATAAAAGGTTACAATAAAATACTTAAAACTAAACATCCCTTAAGACTAATTAAACTACATAAGATTACAAAAAGAATGCCCCTCGACTAGAATAACCTTTCTACCTATATTGCTGCTATAACAACAAATAAATCAAACAAAATAAAAATAAAAGGGGGACCCCATACAAGAAACGTGTTTTTGGCGTTTTTTGCTGGACAACGGTACGGAACCATTTGTGTGCGAATCCGATTCGCACTTAGCTGGTTTTGTTACTCACCATAAACAGCCTACAGACTTAGTGTATTTGCTAGCAGAATATCGTTCCTTTTTTTGTATGGCCTTTACATTATAGCTTTCTAATAAAATCTAAATAACTTACCCCGGTGACAGCAGATGTGAAAATTATATCATGAAGGTGTACCAACATTATCACAAAATTATAAATAAGATTCAGTAACATCTGAAACATAACAAATTATAAAAAAAATTACAAGTGCTCCAAATTTAAAAATTAAAAGAATAATTAAGTATTGCTTTCTTTATTTCTGTGTAACGTAATACTTGCAATTTTTACATTCAACACAGAGAAAAATAACAGCAACTTGTGAATTATTATAACAAATACCAATCGATCAAACACAAATTTTAAAATCAGTAAGTATGGGACTAGTTCGATTTTTGTAAGATTGTCCCCTAATATTTATTTATTTATTTTATTTTATTTTATTATAAGTATTTAATTCACATCTACGAAAAAACAAATAAATCATTCTAAATTTACTTAATTAGTAAAAATATTAAATGATTGCATTTTCATTACTCACTGTTAGCTGAACGCGTTTGTTAACGAGTTCCATGCTGTCTAACAGTCGTCTGTAAAATTTCATATTCTGCTTGACATTATCGCTATTGCAACCACGCTCCAAAGCATCAACGTTAGAAAGCGCCATATTTTTGAAAGATTTCCTAAGCGACTTCATTATTCGATACAACATGTCGAAAATCATTACTCTGATCAGTGGCTCAAGGTCGAATGAATAACAGATGAATAATGTTGCATACACCGACAAATTAAGCCGAAAAAGACCCAATTTTAATATAAGCATAATATAAAAGAAAAGTAGCCGTAGTACGACAATAATAAAATATAAAAAGTAAGGAGTATAAATAAAACTTCTTGAACTTGTGTATGAAAAACCCATTGCCTGATCAATATCTATCACCACTCTGCAGAAATTTAAAAAATATTGCTCTTCAGTGATAAAACACATCGCGAACATCAAAACATAATAAAGGAAAGCAACAGATTGTAAGTTAAGTTCACTAAACCAATAATAATTCCAAGAATACAAAATAATGGACACCACAAAAATGCAATACATTCGGGAAATAATTGTTATTTTATACGATGAACTGACTTTAAAGTAATACCCAGAAAGCAAACGAACAAACATGATTATATTGATAAATGAGGAACTAAGCATATTTGCTTTGTTAGATTTGATCAGAACAGATTCAAAGGGTTGTGCCTCAAGACCTCTGTACTTCAACTGATACAGACCGGTCAATACCAACGACGCATAATCTTTTTAATTATTGCTACTCGAGTTGATTGGAAGTTATTTATGGGTTGTTGCCTCGGGTTTCTATCTTCGATTTAGTAATAGCCATCTTTTTAATGTAGCTTTATATAAATACATATTGTGTTAATATCATTCCCCGTAACAAGTGTATAATATTATAACGAGAAATATTTCACGCGTGGGTTTAGCACGAATCGAAGACAAACTTAGTTATAAGGTCTAGTACAAAAACTGCCCGAAGTTTAGGCGTGAATATTATACGTCTTATTCTATTTAATACCTACAGTACAACAAAGACGAATGGTAAAATCACCATAGCTTGGCAACTTCGTTGGTGACACTCACCTGTGTGCTTTTTGTTATGTGCAGCCGTAACTACTTACACAAGTTACCGCCAACCCAAACGGGGGCCTGCGGAGGCTGCCTCCGTCGGTCGCCGTCCGTGTGGAGTGTATGTGTAAATTGGCCCCGTTAGCCATGTATTCAATTACTTAGTCCTAATTACTTAAATAGTTACTAATTTGTGCTACCTAGCGACCAAAGGGATAACATTTGTTTATTTTTTTTAATTCATGTAAGTCTTTTTTTGAGGTACACACGTATGAGAATAATCATTGTCAATTAGTGGTTTTATTAAATATATATGGGTGCATACAAATGCTCAATCAAAACTATGTCCAAATACATATTTTGCAGTGGCAATATGAACTTCGTACCATATTTATGAAACGATTTGTACTATGACACGAAACATTAAACCTTAAAATCACAATAACCTACACAGGTTATCACACACTCTCTAAAGCTAAAACGCAATAATTAAAAACCGTGTGCAAGTGCCCTTTTCAAGTTCAACCATAACACTAATTAACATATGAGCATCGTTAGGAGTCACTAGACCTAGACCTCACGATCCAGTGTCCATAGGTCATATCTCAGCGATCGCCAAGTACCAATGAGCTTTTGTCACTTATGTATATACATTACCTGAATACTGTTGTGGTTACCAACGCCCATACAATGAAAAAAAACATCGTGAGAAAACCAACATATTGGCTACGACCCCCTCGGGCTAGTTTCTGTCACAAGGGTTCTGTTGCTCCATCGTAATAATCAGACCTACCAGATCTCGGCCCAAAGTCAAAGAGAACCTTAAAATAAACGATATAAAGCGCTAGGAAAAAAGGAGAAATACTGAATAGTTAATGAACTGTCTCTTTTTTAACCTGACACAGAATAAAATTGACCTAATATTGTTTGTAAAATAAATTGAGTCAGAGTCGACAAGGAATGTGCCTCGACACTCTGTCTCTGGAGGACTTATACTACGTGAGTTATCTGTAACACGATAAAGATGTATGTGAAGCAGACGCTGATGAAGGAGATGATGAGTGAGCTGTCGATGTTGAAGATGCCTAGGATGCCGAAGTTGAAGGGGCGCAGTTCCAGGTACCTAATGCTTCCGGTTAGCACGACGCGCACTTCCTCATCTGAAAGTATACCTTCAGGTGAATCGAGTTGCTGGTTTCTCATCTAGCACAAAGAAGTGTGACAGCCAAGTTCACAAAGCAAACAAGGCGACATACCGCGGCCATGGGTTAAATTATATTACACTTTAACTTTATAACCTATTTAACCAATAGAGTTGCAATTTCGCGGGTCTTGTTAAATCATCTTTTTAGTACCTAAATCCTGAATTTCAATAAAAAAACCTCTTATCGTTCACGAGATTTTAACGTTCAAAAATCACTATTTTTACCACTGGCTGACTAACGCAATGTTTTTGACTAAGTGAATATCTTTGGAAATAATCGCTTCGAAAGTTGCGAAAATTGTAAGGAAAAATATTTTATGCCACACCTGGCTGCGCGTACGAATAAAACCGCTTTCTGTCCAAGTGTAGACATAAAATGATGTACACAACATGGAAGGTAATAAAGAAAGCCCTCGATAGCATATTTACATCCCTCGCTTGCAGCTCGGGCCGCAAACTTCTGCGATCTCGGCCTTTCTTTGTATAACCACCCTAGTTATGTAATGTACTAATAAAGGTAACGCTTAAGTACTTTCAATGAAATTTGTTCTCAACATGATCGAGTTAAGGCGAGGTGAGACCAGAATCGGGCACGGAAGCCTAGTTTCCAAATCATTTTTAGAGCACTTATTTGACTCTTAGGTCACTGTAAAACATATATAATAATATTCAGAACTGTATCTAGGGCTTCCTCTCACTTAGAACACGATAGCGAACACTTCGCTCGATAGAAAAGTAGCGCGAAAACACTATAAAATAAAGTATTTTTTTCATTTTTTTTCATTTTGTTCATCACCAGTTACCTTTTCTGACAAAATTAATACCTAACAATCATGATTTCACAGTCATGCAGGGCATCCTCTCATGTTTGGGTTGATAACGTATACTTTTATGTTAGAAATCGAAGATAATCTGCAATAATCTGCATTCCGCCCGACCCTAGTTTGTATGTGAAATGCGAGCCAGGTCCTACCGCGCCTTAACCGTTTTTGAATTATTGCCGATATACTAACCTTCTCAAAAAAACTGGTCAAGTGAGAGTCGGACTCGAACACCGAGGGTTCCGTACAAACTCGTCAGTTGATACGTGAATAATTCAAGAAAAACTGTAAGGTGGGATAAACTTAACTTTGCTCTTGTAAAACTGTTGTCCCCATACATCGACATATGCAGCGGTTAGTTTAGTAGGAGCAAATAAGGTTGTTTTACGATTATTGCGAATTTCTAAAAAACGCTGCAAGTTAGGAAAACCTTTTTATTTTTCCTGTAATATTTAGGTGTAATATTCATAATCGGTAATTATTACAGATTTTTCTGTTCAGTAACTTCGGAGATAATAGGGGGAATGGTATTTTCTTAAACGTCTTTTTTCTTTACTCAAAAATACGTCTAAAATAAAAACGGTTTTAAAATCTACATATTTCGCCCTTTCATTTGATATCCCACTCGATATATTAGCTCAACTTTTGATTTTCAACATCCCATTTAGGTCCCCTTTAAAAAAAAGTAAAATAGGTATAAGTTTTTTTGTCTGTCCCATAGGCTCGGATTAGCGGCTTTTAATACTATTCCAAATTTCAAGTCAATAGCATCAGTAGATCCTGAGATATCTTGCTGTGACAGACGGACAGACAGACAGACAGACAGAGTCGCACTATAAGGGTTCCTTTTTTACCATTTTGGTACGGAACCCTAAAAAGGACGTAATCGCTACGAAGACGCGGTCTTTTGTTGGTGTACTTTTTTACATCGTATTTGTTAGGATCATACTTTTAGTGCCGTATGTATACAAAAATGTATATAATGTTCGCCAGTTCCCTCAAAACTCAAAAATGACTGAACCGTTACAAACGTGTCGGGTATCGTTAGATTTGTCTTGATTGGACGTAGGTTATAGGCTAGCAGTGGCGTAGCGTAAGCCGGCATCCTTGGGCAAGCCGGTGCAGATTTGGCGTACTTTTTCCTTAAGAGCTGTAGAATACGGTGGTCAAATGCCTGATATTAGGCAAGCCGGTAGGAATCGAATTCTTTGGACGCCACGCCACTGTAGGCTAGTCAGTTGAAACCAAAATTAAGTTAGGGACTGTGATCCTACAAAAAAAGTAATCAATAACAGTGCTCTAGTCTAGATAACCGCAGCACCCAAAATGGTTTTAAGTAAGTGTTTTTTGCACGTTTTCAAATTGTATTTGAAAAAACTATAATAATAATATTAACGGTGTCTGTAATGCTTATGTGTATTAGGTTTTTAATTCTATACGGTGCATTCTGATAAGTCTATTTCTCGACGTGAAACATACGTTTCCCATTTTGTATTTCGACGTTTGGAGTTCCTTTACACCTCCAAAACATAATGTTTTGACAACGGAGACTCCTTACATCTCCATAAATTTTAGTCTATGTTTGCCTATTTTCTATATTTTTTATCGTGTTTTGACGCCTAGAGACCCTTTACATCTCTAAAAATGTAGTTTTAAGTTTTGTAATGTAATGGATCCGGAGATTATATACGTCTCTCGGTAAAATGTAAAAAAAAACTGTGCCCAGTTATTTGCTTGTTGCATTTTATAAATATTGTCATCTTATGTAATAATGTCACAATTGTTGTAATGTTGTTTTTAAAAGAGAAACTGGTGAGTTTCTTCAGGCGCTTCTTCTCACCAGAAGGTCATCTACCGAAGCGCCAAAAGAAAAGAATCAGACATGTAAAAGAGCCCTTGAGGCCTAGTTACAGAAATAAATGAGTTTGAGTTTGAGTTTTAAGTACCTACCTACGTACAGAATAGGTACGTAATATAATAATTTTCGAGAAAGGTCAAACCTGAGCTTCTGTGGAGATGACCAGCCAGAATGGTATGAATTTTATCTACTTCGTTAAATGCCAGCTCTGCGTATATTGATGGCACAAACACTAAAGCTATTGAAAATATCCCTCCCACTATAAATTGTGTCACACGAAGGCCGATCTGAAATAGAAAAAGCAATCATTCTTAAATTGTCATAAAAGGTTACAATAAAATACTTAAAACTAAACATCCCTTAAAACTAATTAAACTACATAAAATTACAAAAAGAATACCCCTCTACTAGAATACCTCTTCTATGTATATTGCTGCTATAACAACAAATAAATCAAACAAAATAAAAATAAAAGGGGGATACCTCATACAAGAAACGTGTTTTTGGCGTTTTTTGTTGGACAGCGGTACGGAACCATTTGTGTGCGAATCCGATTCGCACTTAGCTGGTTTTTTACTCACCATAAACAGAGACTTAGTGTACCTATTTGCTAACCGAAATAACATTTTTTATATGGCCTTTAAATTATAGTTTTCTAATAAAATCTAAATAACTTACCCCGTTGAGAGCAGATGTGAAAATTATAAAATGAAGTTGCGCCAATGTTATTACAAAATTAAAAATAAGATTCAGTATCATCTGAAACATAAGAAATTATGAAACTCGGGCCCACCGTAATTAAGTATTGCTTTCTTTATTTCTGTGTAACGTAATACTTGCAATTTTTACATTAAACACAGAAAAAATAACAGCAACTTGTGACTTATTATAATAAATACCAATTAATCAAACACAAATATTAACATCATCCCCGTATCCGAATGGATCTATAGAGAGTGATCCTTTCATTACTCACTGTTAGCTGAACGCGTTTGTTAACGAGTTCCATGCTGTCTAACAGTCGTCTGTAAAATTTCATATTCTGCTTGACATTATCGCTATTGCAACCACGCAGGGCATCAACGTTAGAAAGCTCCATATTTTTGAAAGATTTCCTAAGCGACTTCATTATTCGATACACCATGTCGAAAATCATTACTCTGATCAGTGGCTCAAGGTCCAAGGAATAAAACATGAATAATGATCCATACATCGTCAAATTAAGTCGAAAAAGACCCAATTTTAATACTAGCGTAATATAACAGAAAAGTAGCCGTAGTACGACTATAATAAAATATAGAAAGTACGGAGTATAAATAAAACTTCTAGAACTTGTGTATGAATAACCCATTGCCTGATCAATATCTTTCACTTCTTTGCAGAAATTTAAAAAATATTTCTGTTCAGTGATAAAACAAATCGCGAAAATCAGAACATAATAAAGGAGAGCAAGAGCTTGTAAGTTAACTTCACTAGACCAATTGTAAGAATACAGAATAAGTGACCACATAAAAATGCAATACAGTTTGGCAATGATTGTTTTTCGATACGATGAACTGACTTTAAAGTAATATCCAGAAAGCAAATGAACAAACATGATTATATTAATAAATGAGGAACTAGGCATTTTTTAGATTTGACCAGAACGGGTGCAGACGGTGATGCCTCAAGATCTCTGTATTTTGACTGATACAGACCGGTCAATACCAACAACGCATATACTTTTTAATTATTGTTAGGTACTCGAGTTGATTGAAGGATGTATTGTTGTGTCTGGTTTCTATCATCGATTTAGTAACAGCTATATTTTTAATGTAGGTATCTTTTCAACATACTTGCTCGTAAAGTGGCTATAATTTCCTTCTTCTTATGCCCGGAATGCGGTTTATTACGCACTAGTGCGTTTTACTTTACATTACCGCACTAGTGTTTTGCATATTACACTTTTTTTAAGTCTCCAAAAAGAGGTTTTTGTCCAAAATAGTACCTTATACAACTAGGGTGGTAATACAAAGAAAGGCCGAGATCGCAGAAGTTTGCGGCCCGAGCTGCAAGCGAGGGACGTAAATGTGCGATCGAGAGCTTTCTTTATTACCTCCCGAGTTGTGTACATCATTTTATGTCTACACTTGGTCAGAAAGCGGCTTTTTCCATACGCGCAGCGTGCGGAAAAAGCTACTTTAGGGCCAGGTGTGGCATAAAAAGGTTATTATTTTTGTAGATAAATAAGCTAGTTTCAGTCAGAATATGATCATAAAGTATCTACAAAATTACAATACATTTAATCATTAATTATTTAGAATTCTCTATAGAAATACATAATTACTCTGTTTATTATATTGTGCATATTTCTGGCTGTTTGAGGGTTGCCGTCGTTGCCTCTGCGCGCGCATTCGTAATTCAGCCACAGATCGGCGCGCGAAGAAATAAATGTTGCGCCATTTTGTATTAATATTTGTTTTTTACCATAAGGTTAGTTTGTGATTGTTGCAACAAATGACGACTGCAAGTGACTAAGAACAATTAAATTTGACGCCGCTTGATATAATTAGTGAAGTATAAAATGCTAGTAATAGTTTGTTGACATTGATATCAAAAGAAAAATGCTTAAGTATGCTTATGTTTTTTTGCAATAGTGACAACAAAAAAACCAAGGCGTTCTTATAAAACTTATTTTTAGCACCTATAATGAGTTGGCCAATAAATAGAAGCCCAGCTCGCTGTGATACATTTATTCCATGGTAAATGTGAAGTTTCAGACCAAATTTTTGACCAAATCTGATTGTTACAAAGTCAGTTTTCATTTTATTTCATAGCTTTTGTTATAAGTAATCCTGCTTACACAGACAACCTTCAAATCAGCACGTTATTTTAACAAAGCCAAGCCAATTTATTATTTATGCATATTTATTGTTTTCATAGATAGTCATAGGTACGCTTGAAAGATATTAGTAAAATTCGTTTTTAATAAAAATTTTAGCAATAGTTAGTTAATTAGTCTCGCCTAGACCAGTAGGCTTATGATGCTACGCTTTGTCACGTGATATATTTTTTTTATAATTTCTTTCTTGCAATACTGTCACGAAGACTTTCAGCAAATGGTTAGGGAGTTGCATCTTTGACTTGAGAGGCGAGGAGTCCGGTCGGTCCAGACGGTCGCCATATCTTAACTGACGGACTAAGTAACAAAAATCAGGACACAAGCGTATCAATCGACATTTTATTTTGCATAAAACGTCATTTCGACTGATATTAGAATTGAGGTCGAATCAAACTGTTTTGTTTTTAAAAGATGTTTGAAATTTGAACAACATGAAATTCGATGATTAAAAAATAATAACAATTTCACAGATAAGAAATTTGTTCCAACAGTTTAACTTTATGCTGGTCATAATTTTCGGTTTTTGAACGTATTACAGCGAGTTTGTAATAATATAATGTGTAGATAAAACTTGTTTACATTACAGTTGTCTCTAGTTACTATCACTGATCAATATAAATGAGCTTGACCTAAAAATATTCTTATTTTTCAGCCAATGTAACCATTAGGCAATTAAATTTATAAAAATACATGAATTAAGGTGATTCCAGTCGGTCGGCTTTCCATATAACCATAATGAAGGTCATTGTTTGCTTTTACGACGCCAATTATGTTTAAAATATGTTTTATTTTATATCTTGATACACTTCATTTGCGCGAAATGACATGAGATGACGACTCAAAAAACTAGAATTGACGCGCAATTGGCCCTGTAACGTTAACGTCATCTATTAGCAGCATTTGAACATTATGTTTTTTGGGAAAATTATATATTTTTAGGCTTTTTGAGAGTTCTCATGTTATTTCGCGCCAGGGCCATTCCACGTCGTTTCAACAAATGGGTGTGCGGCATGATTTTTGATTTGAATAAAAAAAATTGAGGATATACTTTATGGTGGCAGAAGTGCTAAACCACCGCTATTTATTTTTTTCATCTTTTAATTTTCGAGCTTTGTCCATTTGAAATAAATAGTGGGGTCTAATTCCTGCTTGTATATAGTATGCTCTACCTTTTTTTTTAGAAAAGATAACGAAATAATTGTTGCTGTGTTTGATTAGGTAAGAACTGTGGATATCATACTGTATAACAAAAGTTATCTGAATTAACCAAGAACAAAATGGTGTCCATTTGAAATATACACTTAACTGGTAAATTTTTACAATGTTTTTATTTTTTCTGTGTCAACCCTGATGCATATTAAGGATAACTTTTTTCTGATTTAGAAAGTACTTGTTTTGCTTATTCTACAAAATAAATATTATCGTGTTAGGGTAATAACTTCTAAGAGAAAAATAGTAGTGAAAATTGAGAATTTCGAAAAATGGTTATGTTTGACCCCCAAAAAACGCATGTGGAAGAAAACATAAAAATCTGAATTTATCCAGAAGATATAGTCCATGTCTTCGATAATCAGATTCAGTTTAAAAAGTTTTGTTATTTTGCCTATTTTTGGAAATGTGATTTTTTTAAACTGCTTATCTCGTGCATTTTCTCTCTCATTGTATTTATATATGCAGATTAAAATATTTACGACTATAAATTTTAAATGTATGGCAATTGCTGAAAATCAATAAATAAAGCCAGACGGTTCAAGTTTACTACATATATTTAATAATATTTATATAAAAAGAAACTAAAAACATTACATGCAAACCTTTACTACTTCGAAATTTTCTGAAGTAGAATCACGTCGCACTTTTAATTAATTTTGAGAACTGGGAACGAAACTATGATAAGAACGTATATTTTTTATGGTTCTTATATTTTTAAATCGCTCTGATAGGTACAACTCAGCTACATCGACATCTGATTCTGAGACGAAAAAGAACTTGATTCCAAGAATTTGGTTTACACAAAACTCGTACTTAACTTAAGGGGATAAAATGTTATCACTACCTGGGGTATATGTAGTCATATTATCTATTTACACATAAATATCTCTATAATCTCTTGTACATGATCCTGTTTGTCTACCACCTCTCTTGTCTCATCACTCAACTGCTCAAAGGTTGACTGGAAGAGCTCTCTTAAAGGGATAAGTTCGACTTTGTACATATAACTTTATTTTGTAACCCTGTGCTTTGTATTATTTTGTGCAATAAAGAGTTTACATACATACATACATAAATACAATGAGAGAGAAAATGCACGAGATAAGCAGTTTAAAAAAATCACATTTCCAAAAATAGGCAAAATAACAAAACTTTTTAAACTGAATCTGATTATCGAAGACATGGACTATATCTTCTGGATAAATTCAGATTTTTACGTTTTCTTCCACATGCGTTTTTTGGGGGTCAAACATAACCATTTTTCGAAATTCTCAATTTTCACTACTATTTTTCTCTTAGAACTTATTACCCTAACACGATGATATTTATTTTGTAGAATAAGCAAAACAAGTACTTTCTAAATCAGAAAAAAGTTATCCTTAATATGCATCAGGGTTGACACAGAAAAAATAAAAACATTGTAAAAATTTACCAGTTAAGTGTATATTTCAAATGGACACCATTTTGTTCGTGGTTAATTCAGATAACTTTTGTTATACAGTATGATATCCACAGTTCTTACCTAATCAAACACAGCAACAATTATTTCGTTATCTTTTCTAAAAAAAAAGTAAGAGCATATTATATACAAGCAGGAATTAGACCCCACTATTTATTTCAAATGGACAAAGCTCGAAAATTAAAAGATGAAAAAAATAAATAGCGGTGGTTTAGCACTTCTGCTACCATAAAGTATATCCTCAATTTTTTTTATTCAAATCAAAAATCATGCCGCACACCTATTTGTTGAAACGACGTGGAATGGCCCGCCAGTAAAATGTATATATCAAAGTATAAAATAAAACACATTTCAAATATAATTGATGGCGTAGAATCAAATAATGATCCTTTTTCGATTTTAATGGAAAACCGACCGACTTGAGTCACCTTAATTATGTTCTATATATACTTACTTACGTGTCTTTTCTGTTGCCGAAAGTTATTGCATAGGCCTAACACCCATTTTTCAGCTGATAAGCTTAAGTATTTAGTATCCCGAAATACTTCCAAAAATGGTTTTGATGTCGGTTAATGAAAAGAAACATTTCAATTAGTCAGAGTGTACCTACGGAAATTATTGTTAAGCCTATTAGAGTCCGCCGTCTTTTTTGTCTTTTGAACCCCGTCACAATTGACAAGCTTTAGCGCTGAAGGAAATATTAATAAAACGTATTGTATTTATCTTCGTTATCCAGACCTTTTAGAGTTTAAGTAATCGAGATTATTGCACGCGAAACCGATTAGCTGTTTGGTTGTAAATATTTATGTTTTTTAGACACAATTTAGAATAATTATTTTATTTTGTTATTATATAAGCTTCAATTTCAACTTATACGCTATAGACAATTAACTTCAATCTCAGCCGTTTTAAAATAACAATAAAGTTGATGATCACAGGTAGGCAGGTAGAATTTTTTTGTCGATTCAGTTTCTGGATTTTTTCAAAATGGCGGAGTCATGGGGGTTGACTCTCGTAAGCATTATATCCGCTTTCCTCTCATAACACATTTACAAGAAAATATCGTTACTGACGACTATTTATCAACGTCTTGTCTAGGGTTGCCAACCATCCGATTACAACGTGACATTCTCATTTTCCGTCCCCCGCGTTCTTGCTTAGATTTACTTATAATTCGCCTTTTGACTTAGTCCCTTGTTATTAATCTGTTGCATCATTAATTACCATCACTTTCGGTTTATCCATTAAGGCGTACTTGGAAATATCCTCATCGTACAATTTGTTTCTTTTATAGAACGCCGCTGTATTATTAGTAAAACCGGTGTTTTTTAACATTGCTACTGGGTTCTTAGGTAGCTCGGTTTTTTGCATAGGTAATATCCAACTTACGTTTCAACAGGTTGAAAGCAATTTGCTTAAAAATCTCCGCAGGTGAACGTCTGGTGCATTGTACCTTAATTTAATAATATTGTATCTGAAAGAAAATATAAGGCAAGGTGTATTTATAATTTATAAGATACTAGCTTTTATCCGCGGCTTCGCCCGCGTTGTTCCCGTTATTATCCAGAAGGAACTCTTTACCGGGATATAAAGTATCCTATGTTTCAATCCAGGACTTGGTCTATTCCATTATTAATCCAGGACTTGTTAAATTCTAGGACTGTATAAAACTCTTTGAAATAACACGAACCTTTACGATGAAAACCGAGACCTCCCGAGTCAAAGTGGAAACAGTCGTACTGTACCTTCCTCATTTTAATTGTATGTCAAAAAAAAGGATTCCTTACAAGTAAATTTTGAATTGTTGACTATTGTAAATATAATAACTTTAGAACTGTTATTATTTAAAGAAATTCTATGAAACTTAATTGAAATCAGTGGGTTCCGTAGACGACAAAAAAAGCGCGGGGGACAAAATGTAATATGCCATACAATTCAAAGCCTTAGTAAACTTAGGCATACAATATTTGATTTTTACCACATAAAATACTAAAAAAATAAAAATAACTCCACAATTAAATTGAATTATGTATTTTCTATACGTTTAATCGCCATTTTAAATAGCTAAAGGTATTACTAGTACGATTAAAAAAGTATGTAGCAAGAGAAAAGGGATTACCTATTTTGCACTAAAAAATATTTTAAAATGTCGAAATTAACTCAAAAGAGTTTTTTATCATTAGCATACGTACAAATCATTAGCTAAACAATTACACAACATTTATACTTCATAATATTATATTAAAGACGGGGGGCCGTCTGGTTGCATAACAACTATTGTCATATTATTAATTGTCATAACAGTTTAAGCATAAAGTTGATGCTCATATATTTTTTTTGGCATAAATTGTCCTATGGCATAATTGTTCCGTGTCATAATTATACGGAGTCATAATTGGTTTAACCATAATGTAAATTGTCATACATTTATTTAGTCATAATATTGATGATTATAAGTCGTTTTTGTAATAATTGTAAATTTCATACATTTATTAAGCCATAACATTGATGATAATAAGTGGTTTTAGTAATAATTGTAAATTTCATACATTTATAAAGCCATAATATTGATGATTATAACAATCGTATTGCATAAATTTTGATAATGGACTTGCGATGGTTCTTCAAAAAAGAAACGATTTATATTATTGTAGAATTTTTAATTTCTACTCATTACACAATATTAGTGACCTCACACAGAACCAAATCGCTGCCAGAAAAGTAGGTTAGGTTAGGTTAGAACTGTTATCTCACACATAACCGAATCGCTGCCAGAAAATTAGGTTAGGTTAGAACTGTTATCTCACACATAACCGAATCGCTACCAGTAAAGTAGGTTAGGGTAGAACTGTTATCTCACACATAACCGAATCGCTGCCAGAAAAGTAGAGTAGGTTAGGTTAGAACTGTTATCTCACACATAACCGAATCGCTGCCAGAAAAGTAGGTTAGGTTAGAACTGTTATCTCACACATAACCGAATCGCTACCAGTAAAGTAGGTTAGGTTAGGTTAGAACTGTTATCTCACACATAACCGAATCGCTGTCAGAAAAGTAGGTTAGGTTAGGTTAGAACTGTGACCTCACACAAAACCAAATTGCTGCCAGAAAAGTAGGTTAGGTTAGGTTAGAGCTGTGACCTCACACAAAATCAAATCGCTGCTAGAAAAGTAGGTTAGGTTAGAACTGTGACCTCACACAGAACCAAATCGCTGCCAGAAAAGTAGGTTAGGTTAGAACTGTTATCTCACACATAACCGCATCGCTGCCAGAAAAGTAGGTTAGGTTAGAACTGTTATCTCACACATAACCGAATCGCTGCCAGAAAAGTATATTAGGTTAGAACTGTGACGCAACATAAAAGAGAACTTTTAAAAAAAACTTTTAAAATTAGGCTTATGCGTTTAGCAATTTATGCATTTACTTAGTATGGTTAAAGTGTTGTATGAGCAACCTATTTATGCGTTTAGCATTTTATGCATTTACTTAGTATGGTTAAAGTGTTGTATGAGCAATCCATGTATGCCCATTATAATGAATGCTTGAATAAATGTATGCATATCAACTATATGCCCATTACACAGTATGTCCATAAACATTATGATTAAACTCTTTATGCGCATAAATGTATGACTATTTACAGTTATGCGTAATGATGAGTATGACGAATCCTCGTATGCGTATCAAAAATATGACCTTAAACTTTATGCAACCCGACCCCTACCCATTAAAGACAGTATCCATCCTTTCATTTTTAATATATTTTTAGCATCCACTAATCGTAGGCTGGTTTTATCGATACGTGGTATAGGTGCCGCGCAGCACTATCCGCAGCGCACAATACGGAGCACATCGCTGCTGCACTATGAGAAACTTTGTCACTGAGTGTATCGTTTTGTACCCCGTTCATTGCGGCGTAAACACTGTGCTTTGCAATAATGTAACTTGTAGAGCAGCAATGTAATAAAATATATTAAAAGAAAGCATGTGTAATCTTACATGGATACAAGTCGGAATATTACGTTGAATTCATGGTTTTATTAGGAATAAATGGTATTTTCCTATGAAAAGTGATCCCATTGGTGTGGAAATTAATCAAATCACTGCGATGTTTGCAAGTAATTATTGCACAACTCGGCATTTTGGGAGAAAACAAAATTTTCTCTGTGATCAGCACGCGGGCACACTCGCTAACAACGGACGTTGTACTGGCGGCAGAGTATGCACAATGAGCTTACAGCTGCGACACGGTCGCCGGCGGCTTGTCCTCTCTCTAGTATTCTATGCTCTGAGCCCACCACCTATATTTTTCCTTGTCTCTTCCAACTGTTTCCTGGCCAATTATGATGTTACTGGTAAAAAATGATATACCCAAAATAATGTATATCATTATCCTTCGCAATATGAAACGATGAACCGAGGCACCGAGGGTATTTATTATGCAAAACGGTGCCATCAGAAAAACAATGAGAGAAAATATTTATGTCTCATGCGTACCATTGAACATCAAAAACGAGGCCTCAAATGAATGCAAATTTACTTCAATGAGTTGAAAAAAATGCATTTGCATAAGCGTTTTGTATAATATGCATATTAAAGAGTTTAGGCAGGGATGACCGGTAAGGGTTGCCTTTATATTGATTGATACCTGATGGGGTCATTGAGGTCTATATTGCGGGCAAATAATTAAGATAGAATACAATAAATACCTTGCACACCTTAAATGAATAATATGTATACATCAAGCAATATAAATAGCTGCAGTAAACAGCCGGCTAAGAGGTTATTAATGAAAAGAAATAGTTTTATGGTACCCAAATCTGTGTTAATTTACTGAATAAAAAAAATTACATACGTAGTACAAACATTTTTATGTTTAGGATCTATAAAGTTACAGTCACTCAGTATTAAATTCATCGAATTAACTGAAATGTTCAAATATGACATATGTACAATCGGACACACTCGTAACGGTATATTTGTAAACGAATGCGAGACAGTGATTAAATAAAAAAATGAAGGACACCCAGCGTACAAATTACGAAAAAACCATTAATTAGCTTTCTAATGAGTCTACAAAATTTACAAAAAGTATTAAAGTCATTAAAATAATTACATGTTATTTTCAAATAAATTCGGCAATTTTGGATATAAAACTATCCAATAACGCTAATTATCTCAGAAACTAATAATTTTCGGACAGGGTTTTTTGTTGCAAATGAGTCGTACTATAAACTCTTAAAAGGAATGTATGCATTATGCAATATCCAAACACCCTGTATACGCTGATAATGTGATACGATATTAGCGTTGATGGTAAATAGCATATGCATTTTTACCTATCATGCAGAATATTAGTTTATCACCATCACAAATTTAGACGCAGTCACGGGACATGACAGTGCCAGGCGTCGCTGACGCCTATGTCTGATGGTTAGTCAAAATGATACAAATGTTAACTCTTACGTAAACTTCATATGGCAGTTCAGATAACGGGACCATAAAAGTAGATATTTTATTATTTATTCAACAACCGTACGGAATACAAGGCAAAGCACTTCAGTTAAGCCTCATGGCTCTATTGCCAATAAAATTGAAATCGATTGTGTCAATTTTCAATACGTCTTTTATTACCTACTTATAAAACAATTTATGTTCTTACTGCAAAAAAGAGTAGCAGAAAATACACATAATTAAGTCCCCGTTTTGTATGTGTTTTTTTGTATGAATCAGGAAAACTGGTGGTCTTCAAATCGATTAATCTAATTTGTTATGACTGTTATGTTATGTATGATAGTTACCAGCGGCGTCGCGCCCAAAGAACTCGATTCCTACCGGCTTGCCTAATATCAGGCATTTGACCACCTTATTCTACAGCTCTTGAGGAAAATGTACGCCAAATCTACACCGGCTTGCCCAATGATATCTTTTACGCCACGCCCCTGATAGTTACCTACATATGAATTACATATATACCATAAAAGTCGTCCTAAATAACCAGCCTTAAATAGTCTAAATTTGCTCATCCGTTTAGATATTAAAAGCTACTACTCTTATTATCTATCTATTAATTCTACTCGTATTCATAAAATAAAAACCGGTCAAGTGGGCTCGCGCACCGAGGGTTCCGTGCGAACTTGTAAGTAGAATGTGAATAGTTCAAGATAAACTGTATGATGGGACAAATTTAGCTTTGCTGTTGAAAAACTGTTGTCCCTATACATGAATAAAGGTCGCGGTTAATTTAGTAAGTTTGTTCGAAGATAACAGGGGAAATGGTATTTTTTTTAACGTTTTTCGTCTTAAATCGAAAACTACAAGGTCAAGAAAAAAATATAAATAGTTTGAAAATGTACAAATTAAGACGTTTAATTTGATACCCCATTCATCGATTATTGATCAGATTGATGACGCTAATGAGTATATTGAACTGGACGAGAAATTGTACCCGGTGGTGGTTGCGCTGAACTTTTGGGCGAAGATACAACCTGACTGAATTTTCTCATTTATTACATTACAACTAGCCGCAATTGCTATTATCGTGCACGTGCTGATGGAAACCTAAGTTCGACTGCGAATTATCAGCTCCCTGTGTTGATATAATGGCCGCCTTTCTTCTACGTCATCATATTATAAATGAACTATGTATTCATTGAATCCCCCTGGCCCTTAACCAGGTAAGTGTCAAAGTACTACGGCACATCTTTAACACCCCTCACAAGTATTACCTACGCCACTGACCTAGATGCACCCTCTCCTTGAGGGTTCTTTCAATTATTCAAAGTACTCCACGGAGGGCTGACGAAAGGGTTATACTATTTTTTTGGTTATAGAAGTTATGAATAGCGTAGCGGAGAGGGCTAGAAATGCTAGAATAACTTTATTTTATTAATATAGGTCAGATTGGCCGGTGTTCCACAGGCGCACGAGTATACAGAACTATGCAACATGAACATACATCGTATTCATCAGGGCATTCAGCGGGTACGTCAGATGTTAAGGTTTACAAACAAATCTATGGTAAGGTATTTGTACTTAGTATTTGTAACGATAACGTCAAGAATTATAGTCCTTAGTAATAAATAGGGTATTTTATATACTATTCCATCTTGTTTTATTTAAGCATACACTGGTCGTTTTTAACGGTTGTTTGTAACGGGTGATTAAACCGGTCAATATAAATCATTTGTGTATGGTAAAATTTACCATAATGCTTTTACGTATTTATTTACAAATGAAACTGCTGATTATGTGAATTTCAAATTCACATAATCAGCAGTTTAAGTCACAATAAATCCTAACTTTAAAAAGCACGATGAGCACGAACTATGTACTTAACTCCGATTCTATTAGAGCTCCCTGCGGCTAGTAAATAACATCCATTTCCTTTAAGAACATTCTCCGTCTTACAAACTTACATTAATTGAAAATCATAACCCAGCTTCACCAGTGTAACTAGAAATACTTGTCAAGCAGATATAGCACTTGAGGATAGGAATTAAAGTGTATCTAGGAATCAAGTTAGTCTGGATAAAGTAACACGTGTTTAGATAGAACCTTTGTTGGAGCAAACCTTGGGTGAATGTCAGGGCTGAATTACGTAATAGGTATGTTCTACTCTCTACCGTAACAAAAATAGTAAAGATATTTATTACATGATCTTCACAGCAACATTATTTCTCCACCACCTGTCACGCACGAAATTTCAGATTGTTTGGAATATATAAAATTGTTAAAAAACATTAGCGTCTGGTAACGGATTCTATTATTATTTTCATTGAAAGCAAAATTTGATAAATATATACCTCGGGCAGGACGACTATGGGACGACAGCACCGTATATAAAGTTAGAGTTCTTAACGGTAGATGGCACTACAAACCTCCTTTAAGTTGGAGGTGAAGTGACTGGTTGAAAGATTGGACGGCTTGAGTACCTATGCGCTCCAGTGGCACAATTGGAAGTGCACCTGTGGTTGGCACAGAGAACCCGTGTTTGGACATGTTTGGAATATATGCCACTGCACTTCATTAAAAGGACTAATGTTACGGTATTTCATTAAAAATAATGATTGTATGTCTTGATTGTATGACTACGCATGAGAATTTCAGTAGCTATACAAGTCATTCTCATTGAAGTAAAGGAAATGTATCTGTAATTTGAATTTCAATATCAAGGTGGCAACTATACTACCAGCTAATTTTATTTTAACCTACTTCGAAAATGAGAAAATTCGCCATACGGCCGAGTTTTCTTTTTTTTTCTTTTCGTTACTCTATCTCAGAATTGATCAACCCAAATTATTACCCTTTTTATTTAAGTTAATTACACAAAAAAACTTATCGTACAAAAGGCCATAGGGCATCTTTTGATTTGGTATGTATTATTTAAATATTACAGGCGAGTTCAGATGGATCCTATCTAAAGTACAAGGCCAAGGTCACCTACGATCTCTAGATATTCATCCATTGAAGCAGTTCAAGGTTTATCCCTGCAGCCACAAAGGGATGGAGAATTTATACTGCCAGCACGGAAATTGCGAGGAAATAACAGATCCCAGAGATAATACTAATAAATTACAGAATATTTCATATATTATACAAAGTTTAAGAAATATTGTAGGTTGTTTTAAATACGGGAAAAGGAATTTAAGGGCTTCAAACTATAAAGAAGAATGAGTTTAGAATTATTCAAGTACCTCTCGTTTGTTCTCCGTCTACAATGAACTAATTAAAAAATATGGCAAAACTAACTGCACTAAATAATTGTTTTGTATCACATATACACTATTTTTCACGTTGCAAGTAATGTGTTTTATACCTCTATTAAAACTGTATAGAAATACGTGGACGCAATTCAGCGTCCCCCGTCGCGAATTGTCACGCCCAAAAAAAAACAAAAGAGCTGAATACTTATGCAGATGAAATAATCCCATCGTTGTCATTTGAAACATTCCGGGTTTTTTCCAGCCACGTGCATTTGGAAAATTACAAACCCTTTGCAAATGCCATCCGCAACAACGCAGACGGCCTAATGTCCGTCCATCAGGACCCTAAATGACGCCCGTCAGTCGCCAATCAAAATGCCAATCTAAGGAACAAAACACCCCCATTGTAATCCATTGCACGCTCTCACTTAATTTTACATCTAACCTTATGTTATCAGCCAGCATTGGGTGTCGAATACGCAAAATTTTCAATTCGTATCTGATTTTTGGTACAAGGAGTTGCGTTCAGAAATTATGGTCGAAATCCATCTCTGGACTCAATGACGTCATTTGGCATTGCAATGACAGGGCGAGGGCGAATGTGATGGGTTTGCCCGTGCCATATAAAGGTATTTAGGGTATATATTAGAATAGGTAATACCTATACATTATTAATAGGCGTAATATTATGGTATGTTAATGTTACATAAACTTGGTGTTAATTAACGGCGTTTTAGCCATCACGAGTAATGCATTGTTTTCTGTGACAACTACATTAAAGATGAGAGATTAGATAATGTGAATAGGTAGGGAGGTGGGTAGGTAGGTATTTAAATTAATTGGCATCATCAAAATACATGCTTATTAAGCTCAACAGACATAAATCAAACTTTTCATCTTCCATTTACCGATAAGTGGAAAATGAAAAGTTTAATTTATCTAAATACAATCACACCTATGACAGCTAATACCATAGCATAAACAGAAAAGTAAGCTCATATTCAGTTGGTAGTATCTAGTCTATGGGCATATATCGTTTTATTTATCTACGCAAAGCGTGTTTAGCGAGAGCACATTCGAGTCATATAAGCTTCAAATCATTTATATAGTCTTCCGCGCGGAATATATTAGGTAACCATAGTTATTATTCAAATATGAAGATAGACTACGTTAGCCTTTTGACTGTGCCGATGCAACACTCACACAGACACACTGACCCAGTTATTCCCCATTTTTCTGTAATTACTCACCGCTCTTTGTCGACGTCCCTAGTTGGGGGAGCGAGTGTCACCGCTGCAACTATGACTACACCGTTATGCAGTTTTCAAAAAATCACGAAACCATCATGTTTGGGATAGTGTGTGTCGAAATATCACGTGTTTTTTTTTCTTAGAGCCCGAAAAAATAATTAAATCATCAGGTTCAGTTTGTATAACTATTTACCTATACTCGTGACTAAATATTGATTAAAACTCACGATTTTAATTTATTATTATATAAGGAGACGGGACGAAAAATATTCCAAGTTATTGTGCAAAAAATATTTGGCCCCTTTTTATACGCATTTCGTGATCAGCCTAAGTTCATAGTTATTGTACGTGCAGGTTCTCTATAGATCATCATCGTCACCTCCATTATATACGTACGCGTATAGATATTTATGTACACAAAGTGTTTCCCTGATGTCGCAATTATAATGGAGGGGCTAGATTAGGAGAGTGTCAGTATGAAAATCATGGCGCATGCGTTTGTATGTACTTAAATGGATAGCTGAATATTTGTAAGTATTGAGAAGGCAGTATGTATAATGTATGAATAACTATCATTTATCCGCGACTTTGCCTGTGTTATTCCCGATGCTATCCCAGGGGAAGTCATTACTGGGATTTAAAGGTAAGCATCCTAAATTTTAATCTAGGAAGTGGTCTACTTGCAAGCCAAATTTTTTCTCAATTATTATTCAATGCGACTTTAGTCGTTGAAATATTTATGGTTAACCTGCTGTCTGCTTCTAGGTTGACCACACAACCCGTGTCACGTCTTTTAGAATCCCCTATGTGGTTATTACTTATATTACCAAAGTAAAAACAAATAAGTATATTGTTGAATTTGGAACATAATATTGGTTCCAAAACACATACACAGAAACAAACAAAACACTAGATGCGGAGAACATCCGCCAACAGCCGTGTCAGTCAACAATTTTCCTTAGCGCTGCCATACGAATTTATATTTAATTCTATTGTAACGATTCAACATTACTATCGGAGTAAATAGTAAAGTACCATAAGTTCGCGTAACATTTCGTAGCAGCTATTACACCCGCTACACACACTTCAACTTGACTAGACGAATAAAAGAGCTTGAAAGTGTAACGTAACGTTTTTTTAACGAATTAAGAAATATTTTATATGAGTAAAAATCTAAAGCCATCATTTTATGTATGCAAAACGATGCAAGGTATTCATCAATACACGGCCCATAAAGTCACGCTTTAAAACATTTTCCATACAAACGAGCGGGTTTTCCCTTTGATCCTCTTGACAACCTTTGGTACAAGTTTTAATCGACCAATCATTGATCTTTGTCGCTGAAATTGATCGTGTGTTAGAGATAAGTGGACTTTGATGTGTGGTTGATTTTGTGATTATTGCTGAGTAGGCCATTATCAAGAAACGTGAAAAACGAAAGGTGTCTTAGTCTCAACTCCGTTTTAATTTTTAATCATAGATGTTTTTTGAATAGTTATTAATATGTACATGATTTTATGTACTTCATTAATCTCAATAACACCACCTTTTAATATTTTGATGCAGATATAGAAAATGAAAATGTACATCCTGGTTTTTTGGTAAATAAAAAAACGAGAAATATAGAATATGTACTGTTGCATGCAAACGGTACATCAAGCACAGTTCCAAAATTTATGAATGAATACGACCTCAGTGATAACTAAAGAATACAAATACATAAAGCCAAAACAAAAAAATGCAGTAAAAATAAACATGAATTGGAAAAAATTGTGAAAAAATCCACATATGGGTATTGGAAAAAATAGTGAAAAAGTGTTAAATTGACAACTAGTGCAAGTGATGGCGTACGTGGAGAAGCAATCAGCCCTTTGTGGACGCGGATATCGGTTACAATGTAACTTCGTAACAAGTCCATTCGGGTTTGTAACAGTGGACGGATTCAGTGTACACCCTACGTGACTTAAACGTTCAAATGGGATCCAAACGAGAAGAATAGAATCCATTTAAGAGGCCTTGGACGCTTGAAACGATCATCGATTTAAGTTATTTTCTTAATGGCATAAGACGAGTCTTCATGGAGTTAAGGAATCAGGACTACACGCAATAATCCCGAATCCCCCCCCCAATTCATACAAAACTATCATATACTTCTATTCCGCCATAGTCTCGACTTAAATTGTCTAAGGCCATTAAAGAAAATTGTTTTTTTAATACACTTGCTCAAAATGTGGTACTTTTTATAGCTGTATATCGTGCGCAAAGTTCGATTTTGCGAACTAGTGCTTTTTATTTCCCATTTTTTTTAATTTACTGTTGTTCAAATACATACATCCAACTAATGGTCAAATACGTTCTTTATTTTTTATTACGTCAGTGGACATTGAGAGTATACATTTGATACGTTTAAAATATTAAATCCACATATATAACCGTTTGATTGTTTTTATTATAAACAATTAAACTGTCTGATTATATAACCGTTTGATTGTTTTTATTATAAACAATTTTTATTTTTTGGGTCTCGCATAATACTACCTAGTATTATGCGAGACCCAAAAAATAAAAATTGTCAGAGATAAGATAATATGGTGCAGGCTGTTCGAGTTTTATAAATGACAACTAGCTTTCGTGCACTAAAGATTACATTTTATTGGAAATTAATGAGCTATTAAGTATTTAAATATATTCAGACGATTTTGAAATAAATTCAACACGAGCAGATATACGTCAACGGCAACGAATAGTATTTTACCAGAGAAGTCGAAAGAGAAATATCTGGCCGTCTATGAGCAATTCATTGACTGGAAACGACAAAATTGAACGGCGTCATTCTCAGAAAATGTACTTATGGCCTACTTTCTTGAATTATCTAAGAAATATCAGGCATCTACAATGTGGTCAAGATACTCAACGTGACTCTTAATAAGTGTTTCAATATTAGGTACTCTCCATTTTTATGAGGCCAAAAAATAAACAAATTTGTCTCGTAATCATTCAATTATTTCATTTTCGTTGTCATTTTTCGCAAATGTATTAAAAAACGTCGTTTGATACACGTGCGGAAGTGTCATTTCCACTCGTCCCGAGTCTTGTCCCTCGCCTTGCGGCTCGGGCCAAGACACCTCGGGACTCGTGAAAAATGACATACTTTCCGCACTTGTATCAAAAAGTACTATTTATGCATTCACAGTCATGTACTGAAAGACCAACAAGAGGGGCACAACCTTAAATTTCCCAAAGTGGTCAGAATTGACCAAACGGGACACAGACCATCCAAAAAAAAGCCACGACCACTCTGAAAAGAGTGTACGACTAAGAAGAGAGTCATGTTCTATGAAGATGAAATATGTCGACCGTAGGCTGAATTACGGTAAGGGACAGGCAAAACAATGTCCCTTACCGTAATTCAGCCTACGGTCGACGTAATATATGTTTAATTGGAATGCCGCGTTATTCCCGTTCCCAAGTGAACTTTTTACCGGGATATGAAGTATCCTATTATTTCAATCCAGGAGATTTGTCAAAATTCTGTTTGCAATTGACATTTCATTTATTTCACTTTTTGTACAACGGAAATACAGACTTATTGTATATAAATAAACAACACCATTCGATTGATCGTCGAACGACCATACAAACAATTCTTTTCATTATTCAGAAATACGATTGCCGTTTTCAGACAGTGTGACGAACAAAAAACTGTATAAAATGATAAAACAGAGTTCTGAAAAAATGCTTGCTTAAATCTGAATGTTCTTTTTCTTTTAAGGTCCCAAAACTATAGCGTCAGAGTTCATTATTGTTTGGCAGTTAAGTTATCGGAACTACTATCTACGCCCTTCAGCTAACAAAGGGTTGCGTAGGAGTTCGATTGTTGAGATAAAATGTGTTTGCCTTTTGACATATTCAGTTTATTCATAGAATTTTGATGTGGGTTGAGCGAAGCGTTATCGAGATCGTTTAAGGGTTTCCTACCTCTAGTTATTATACAGTAATTTTGTGAGAGAATGTTGTCAGTATTGAGTATATAAGGTCCTAATTTATTAGTTGCAGATATTTTAACACATTATACTTTACATTAAAATAATTAACTTTAAATAGAAATTAAGAAATCTTTTCATATAACTTTTTTGATTTCATTTACCTAACAAAAAAATTAATTATAATTTCGTCAAAAAAAAATCACCATGTGCATTATCACATGTCACAATAACACTATCTGTCATGTCAAAAATTGTTTGTCGTAAATGTCGTAACGGTTCGGCGGGAAAACTGCAAATGTCATTGTGAAGTGGCCAGTTACAGTTAAGTGATACGTTAAAGAGCTACTAGAATCTGTTCAATGAGTTTTCATTTAGTAATCACATTAACAGGGTGTTATTACGTAGCAAATTTGTTTTTCCTTTTTCTCCAAAAAAACATCGTAAAAGCTATAATGTTTCATGCTTTAATATACTCCAGAGACCGAGTACTATCAGCTGTAAAAATATCTGCAACTAATAAATTAGGACCTTATATTTACAGAATAAACAACGGCCGTGACTACAAGCTTTTGGGGTTTTATTGGAAACTGCCTTTTTAAATACGAGTAATACAGGTTTTTTTTTATTGAATGTAACCTACTCTAATTATTATATTTTAACATTACCAAGAGATGTCGTATCGTGAACCTAATTGTTTTTCAGCCTCAGCACCGACCGACCCGTAATTTTATACGTTGCGAGTGGCTGCCTCTAATGCGCGTAGTGTTACGCAGTGGAAGCGTGCTGGGCCCATAACCTATGATTGGAATCCGAGTCGCAGTTTATTTATAAGATATTTTATTCCGATGGTTGACGGTTGGTTGTATTAACATTAACGTACAATTAACGTACGATAGGTAGCGTAGCAACCATCCAACATTACCGCTGCTAAATCTTGCACTGCTCAATACAATTCTTGTAAATAAAATATTTGTAGGAAAGGCATTTACTGAAAAATAAAAGCATGCATAAACATTTTACGAGTGTTCGGAACTATAGCACTGTATGACTTTTTGTCTACTTTTCACAATAGTGTTATGCATATCCCGTGTTCCGACAGCGATGTTTGTGATGCCATCGGCGCAGCTAATGGGTTTCGAGTGCAACATTGTGTTGCATCGCGCAACAATGCAAACACGCTGGACGCGAGTGGTTTTATGGAATGATGCGTCAGTTTTAAGGTATGTGCCGAAGTGGAGAGTAATGACTGTCGGATTGCGAATTTGGTGAACTGTTTTAGATGGCCGTTATTGAAAACAAAGAATCCGCGAGGATTTTATCTTCAGTATGTCCGCGCAACACCAAAATAGATTCAACAACACAGGTTACTGCCGCCCTAGCGCATTTTCGCGTTTTGGTTAACTTCTGCAACAGAGAAACCGGACCATGGTTACACTCTCACTTACCCCGATGTGTAAGTTACCTCGCGGTGATTCCCTTAATACGAGTGTTAGTTACCACAGCAATAATCAAGTAATGATAGAAAATAAATTAAAACGCTGACTGTTACAGAGTGATTGCTGGATGCCTTTTTCCATTGTGACTCCACCCAATTTTGCGGGAATGATGCACATTTTTAATCACCCGACTCGCTCTTTCAGGCTAGCCTTAAGGTCAGCAGGCAGAATATAATTACTTAATTGCACTCAATATCGTACTTTTCCATATCAAATTCATTGTCGCCACCACAGAAATATATCAAGATAGAAGGAGAAAGTTCGTCGATTTGTATTGGAATCAAGCGTATAACGCTTTTCGCTAGGCGTTTGACGCCAAAAGTGTAATTTAGTGACGGAAAACATACATTTTCCATTTCATTTGGTGGTATTTGAACAATTATTTATACCATTTATTCCAAATCTGATAATAATATTGACGGTAACTAAAGTTAACGGCGTGCAAAGTAGATCGCCGCCACTTCTTTTTAGCACGCGAGGTACACACACTTTTTCCTTCTACCTCGATATATTTCTGTGGTCGTCACAGTATAAGTCAAGAGCATTCAATAGGGAATATGCATCATATTTGTTATCTACTTTAATAAAACCTCATTCACATAAAAAACAGTAGGAAAAAAATATTTTTCGAATAACTATAAAAATAACCAAGATATAACACAACAAAGATTTATCTCTATCTCTTTCTCGCAAAACAGAATATAGTATGGAGATTGTATGGCGGCCGTGTACTATGACGTCATAGTCCATATCTCTCTCTCTCTCTCTAATCGCTGTCTGATTAGTGCTTTAAAATGTTTATATCTTCCGTATTTCTCGGCCGATTTCAATTTTATTTTGACTGTGTGTCATCTTTTTTACGGTATTTTCAAATTTTGTTAAGAAATCTGTTAAAAAAAATTAATGCATATTCCATATTTATGTACGATTTTTCACCAATAAAAAAAATGCGTTATGTGCATGTTAGTTTTAGGAATAAATAATGGTATTATTATTTGCACCTACACTCGAATTCTCTTTTGAGAATTTTTACGAGCTGTCTTCAACAAAATAGAACCTGACGAGCATTTTAATCTGTACGCAAGTTCATATTTCATAGACTGCATTAATACGGGCGCAGGTAAAAAGCGAGCATTTATCTCAACAACAATGGAGTGCATTAAACGAGGAAAAACGAGCATCGTATAAAATGCAAGATCTAGTGTTAAACTTGAGAGAATAATTAACTGAACTCCCAGGGTTGAGCGGGATGAGAGAACATAATTAGTCCGCTTTTGATATAATAATGATATGCTTTATGATTTAAACATTTGAATATTGTATACTGAATTAGAAGTTTCACTCTCAATATTGTGCCTAAATTATACACCCAGCTGAGATATTTATAAATACTCAAGTGTGTTTATAATATATCACACTAAAATGGCAGTAATAACTGATCAACTTATTAGTCAGAAATAAGTGCTATATATATAGTTATGATTACAAGTGTGACATGACATACTATACCTAGTTTAACTTTTTGTAACTGAACACAATTTATTGTTGCGATCTAACTTTTTTAAAACCTTACCGAAATTAAAATCACAATTATGTAAATATTGAAATACCTTTACCTACCTAAATTTATTTAAAATTTAAATAGCATTTTTACAAGTATTTTACATTCATGCAGTCACAAGAACTCGATGTTGTCGCTCCGGGCTGGTATCTGAACCGTGCATACAAACATTTTGTCTTTATTTTAAAACCCACAAAAACATGGTGAAACCCGACCCCAAAAAGCCATAGCAAAATTCTAATTATGCTACCTCGAGGGCATTTGTGGAGCCAACCGTATTCCGGAACGGTTTTGCCAATCGTTTTTGAATATCAATGCTGCTCATCGCTGTTAGAGGTTACGTCAAAAAGACGATTACATACAAAAGTGTGACTAGGACTCCAAATAGGTCTAAATAGGTAATAGGTCTTCAAATAGTAGTAATAAGCTCTCCAGCTTCGAGTGCTTCATACAATTTAAACAAAAGACTGCTGGAATACATATGACGGGAAAACTCCGAAACCATAACGATTGAGAACGCAACTACAATCAACGTAGTGGATTACTATCAAATGTAGAAGATATATATTTTTTTTTTAACTTCGATTGAGGATACGTCTATATTTTAGGTGGTTTATTTCTAAGTGCCCGTAGAAAATATACCAAAAATATAAAATAAAAATCTGTTAATAACATTTTATAAACGGAGTATGGCGTCGAATGATACAGAGCTTGGATACTGATACAAATAGAAAGAATCTTAGTTGAAATATAAATATTAAATTGTTGTGTATTGCGGTGCTTTTTGCAAATACGATAACTACACAATTCTGCAGGAAGTCTGAGCTGAATAGTCAACTAACTACTTTAACCAACTTCTAGGTATATACCGTTGCGCTTAGTCTTTCTGTTCCCCTTTTCCGCAACTTCTCCTGCAAACGTGTCATTTTGTTCCCCAGCAAGATGTCACTGACACACTAACATACTACCTACAACTAAGCGTGCTAGCAAACAGAGGGGACCATGTGCAAGTGATAAGAAAACGTTGTATTTCGATATGAGATTTGAGGACTTACGCTCTTCTTGTGCTGTGGGTTGGGTGAGGCATGACACGGGAACATAATGTCGTATTATAATTGGAGATTTGTGGAGTTATGACTTTTTGGTTTTGTGGTAGAAGAGGCAGGTGCATTGAACTAAGGCTGCGCCAATTATTCATCGCCATGCTTTCACGGGAAAAATCCCTTAGAGACGTAACCCTTTTTACAGGTGTATCGTTGCAAGATGTGGCTACTTGCTTAATAATCACAATAGCATAATATTAACATTACACACTAAGCATGGTAAGATAAAGAATGTCCCATATCCTAGGCATTTGTGGCTCGAACCAAGGGAAGTCATAAATATGCGATATGAGACTTCCTTTTTTATCGCCCGTAGTGTGTTACATAATTTTATCTATTCTGCTGGCCAGAAAGTGGGGTTACCTCTCCACGAAGTCCACCTGACAGTTTCAACCTAAATTAACGTAAAAATGTAATTTCCACAGGCTACATACAGCTTTGAGGGACAGAGTTAATTTATTATGCAAACCAAAATCATACCTTTTATCGTCTGCGAACAGCCAACCAGCTCGAAGTTCGAAACGGGGTAAAAAACCTTTTTGTGTAGGAAATTTCCGGAAAACTTTATACTTAAAGGAAATAATGTAATAGATATAGCTATATATGGTCCTGGGTTCGAATCCCGGTAAGGGCATTTATCTGTGTGATGAGCACGAATATTTGTTCCCGAGTCATGGATGTTTTCTATGTATTTAAGTATTTGTATGTATGTATCTATTAAATATATCGTCGTCTAGTATCCATAACACAAGCCTTATTGAGCTTACTATGGGGCTAGTTCGATTTGTGTAAGATTGTCCCCTAATATTTATTTATTTATTTATAGTAGTTAATAGTGATAGATATAATTGGACGTTGTTTAGCGAAACGGATCCAATCCACAAGACAGATTTATATGGCATTGCATACAAAACTGTGTTGTGGATTGGATCCTTTTCGCTAAACTACGTCTTTATAGTAGTATAACCAGTTTCGAGTAGAAGAATTATGAAAACTGATACACGATAAGTAACATTAAATTAATGTCTTATCCAGATTTATTATGCCGTGTAAGAATTATTATGACTATTTCATATTACGAGTACGGTAAATAGCACTTCTTTTTTTCTTGCCTTCGTCAAAGTTGTTAGACCTGCCCCTGCCATCTAATCAGCTATGCAGATATGTATTTGTATACATAAAATCTGTAAATGCTTTTTTACTTTAAAGTTTTGTAGCTTACCTGTTTTTTGGCCCACTCGACTCTAGTGCGTTACTTGGGCTCGGGGCGACTTCGTTCACAATCCTATTTTGTCACCTTCTCAACTTGTCTTCATTATCATATGGTCCACTGATTCGTAAAGATTCCTATATCATCACTTTCCTATTTTGTCCACATTCTTATATGGTCCTCTATTCAATTGTTATTTTTGTGCGTTGATATTGGTATTGATAATATTGGTTATTTCTTGAAGGGACTGTGATTAGAAAAGAAAAATATTTTTTTGCTGATACTTATTATACATGCCATCTAATCAAAAGCGAGAGACAAAAGTAAAATATGATAACAGTATAACAACTCAATTCTACACACACGGACTTAATGCTGCCTAATGAAGGTGGTTCCATTGGCACGTCCAAGACTAATGACATAAATTCGTCTGCGTGCAGCGGACGCAGCGTTATGTGCGGACGTGCGCGCCAATGAGTCTGCACCCTTATTTGCATATCCTATTCTAATGAGTCTTAAGATAATTTTGATTCTGAATTCAGGTGGGAAGAACAAAAAAAGTTCGTGACCTTTGAAAAGCCCTCGCGAAACTGATTACGTTACTTTATAAGTATGTAGTGACTCACAGAGTGTCACGTTCCGCAATCACTTAAAAAAATCGTTGGAATACTGGAAATTTATTTATAACCGAAAGTAATGTGAAAATAATATTTCCTGATGTTTTTGATGATGACTAATTCAAATTTAAATGGAACAATTTGAACGGATTATATTGTGTTCATTAGATACTTTATGCCACACCTGGCCAAGTGTAGACATAAAATGATGTACACAATACGGGAGGTAATAAAGAAAGCCCTCGATCGCATATTTACGTCCCTCGCTTGCAGCTCGGGCCGCAAACATCTGCGATCTCGGCCTTTCTTTGTTTTACCGCCCTAGTTGTGTAATGTACAGTTGAGTTCATCATTATCTGAGCAAAAAACGGATCAAAAATATCTGATCTAGTTCTTATGCTCCTGACAATAGGGTCTTTCTTGTTCAGATATTTTTGTTCCAATCTTTGCTCAGATAATGATGAACTCGACTGTACTATTATGTTACATTTCATCGTTTCAAACTTACGCGTAACAGCGTTCACTGTCGCGGAATAAATTGAGGATATAAGTTGTCCCCGTCAAGATTACATTTGAAAGTACATTCTGTCTTTGCATAGTTAAATAAAACAAATTTAATAGGTAGTTTTAGCTTTAGTCTTAGGTTTAGTATGATTATTTTCTTTTAGGATAATTTATTGTTATTTTATTGTTTATTTAGTCATTGAGTAAATTTCTTCTGTAAACAAACAAAATTAACAGAGGTGGCTTCATAGATCGAAAACGAGATGAGATGGGAAAATTATGACAATGAGAACATCGTAAAGATGGGTCAAACAGACAGGTTGTGATTTAGTATAGATACCTAAATGATGTTTTTACGTCATACGAAAAGCCATTAAGGAAATTCATTGACATGCTCAAGATAATTTCCAAGAAACTCCATTCCCCAAAGCTACATTCACGGAACACAATAAAATGTGGTTACACTAACTGCGGCGAAGTTGGAGGCTAACGATATCTAACAGTTTGTGCGACTCAATTTGGAACGTCGGCAATTTGTGCAAATTGGACTGTGAAGGAGTTGTCGCAAAGATGTTACCACTGTGCAGACAGATCACTTATCTGAAACTGCTGTACTAAGCATTTATGACTTAGTATTACTTTGGACTTCTAAAAACTAATCGTGATCGGAAGTCAAACCGCTTGTTTGTGAAAGTTTTCATCACATCAAACGGTTGGACATGCTCAAAAAATATGTTTCGCTTTTTTGCTGTTAAATTACTTTTTTCTAAACTTTAATGCATCGTGTCTCATAATTATTTTTTCACTTATTTGCCTTGATGGTGAATAGAGATCGAGCAAACATCACTATTCGAAAAACCTGAAAAACTCAACCATACTTCTACGCACTATAGGCTTCTACGTAAAAAAGGACCTCAACTACTCTTGTGTAGTAGTTGAGGTCCTTTTTTAGATTTTATTACAGAGAGTATACGTTAAAGTATAGTCACGATAAAAAAATCTAGCTGATTGACATAATAATGAATAATATTTACTGTTTATTATTCAGTTATAATTAAAATAGAAAAACAGAATTATAGAAAATGTGCCAAACAATTGCAAGATTCTAAGTATGACAAGTTATAACTCTAAGACTGTTTTAATAGGTACTCGTACCAATAAAAAATATTCAAGGGATGTTAAGATACTATTACAATAAAATACTGACAAAACCTTGCACAAATAAAACGAAAAAAATCGGAAAATTATCTCTCGTAATATACACTGCCTTACATTTCGTTATAATTTAGAGGCCATGTTACATAACAGTTTGTCTGTAATAAATAGTTTCAATATTTTTAGTGAGCATGTCTGAACGTTTGTTCTACGCTACGACGCGCTCTCACTGTGAGCCGTGGAGGTTGACAAACTCGTGAGGTCTACACCGTGTTTTCTTTTACGTCAACAAATTCGAAAAAAAAAAATTTTTACTTTTCATGCAAAATAAATTAATTTTGAGTTGATAACCATTTTAAAAGACACTTCTGAGTTAGTCAAAAATTAACGTCAACTATGACAGTGTTGGGATTATGACAGGTCATTTGTACTGGTTGGTGATTAAATTCAGATTATGAATATTTTAAAAACGGTATGAGTTACATTAGTTTCAAGACAAATTAACTTAATTAGATCTGGAGAATGTGCCCTCAAAGTTAACGGAAGTCAATAAAAACACGGTGTATATTTACGTTAATTAAAGCTTGGCATGTACAAAATATACTTTCAAGCCACACCTGGCCATAAAGTGGCTTTTTCCGCACGCTACGCGTACGGAAAAAGCCGCTTTCTGGCCAAGTGTAGACATAAAATTATGTACACAACACGGGAGGTAATAAAGAAAGCCCTCGATCTCATATTTACGTCCCTCGCTTGCAGCTCGGGCCGCAAACTTCTGCGATCTCGGCCTTTCTTTGTATTACCACCCTAGTTGTGTAATGTACTATTTCTTTCATGTGGCTTAACCGTGGAACATCCCATCATAATATCATACTCTTTGTCGCGCACGTTATCGGAAGCGACTTGAGAACTCCTAATGCGTTATGCAGTCTTGGTAATGTTTAGGGTTGTGAGATGCAATTACACTGGGAACTACACGAGATGTACAATCTAATGAACACATTAAAAAACTCAAGCTCAAATATAGTTCTATCAGTTTGTAGTGACTAATATCTCCATATAATAGAATCGGTAATTAAATTGCCTCTGACAGAATAATTATTTTCCTTTGGTACTGCTATCATAAGACTAAAATTAGAAATAGTGTCCTAACTATTAAAATGTATGTATAGAGCCTAATAACTCGTCCTAGTAAATAAAGCCAGGTACTATATTATGTACGTACCTATTAATAATTTAATAGGAACACGTGTAACAAAAAATAACTTTCGCTATGAAATATATACCTAAATAGCACCACAATCGATAACGACCGTAGTAGAGAGAGCGTTTTGTTGGGCTTCCACATAAAGTAACAACCGCTACTATAAAGTGCCCAAGTGATTCTATTTACTATTTTTGCGTGATACGCGAACAATCAAACAGACAAAAATTAAAAAGCTTTTAATTTATGCCACACCGCTGCAAAATTAAAAAGCTTTTAATTTATGCCACACCGCTGCGCGTACGGAAAAAGCTGCTTTCTGGCCAAGTGTAGACATAAAATGATGTACACAACACGGGAGGTAGTAAAGAAAGCCCTCGATCGCATATTTACGTCCCTCGCTTGCAGCTCGGGCCGCAAACTTCTGCGATCTCGGCCTTTCTTTGTATTACCACCCTAGTTACGAGTATGCAATGTTCAGTACATATTACGTTTTATATCTTATTTTTAACACAGTATTTCTGTGTACTTTGTACACTCTCAGAGTACAAACACAGTCTTTCTACTATTTTGCTGTAGATATATATGCATAGTTGACAGAAAATTAAAAACTAATTAAAATGTATAAAAGGTATTATTTTAATTTACTATGAATGCAGCGTAACTTGTAACTTACTTTTTTTTTTTGGAAGCTGACAAACTCGCAGCCCTTAATGGGCATAGCGATTGTCGGACCGGGTGGTCGGCCGTGGCGTTCCCTGGGGTAGAACCAGGTCACTAGTCACCCATTTGTAACTTACTGTAAATTAAATATATTGGTCGGCAAGAGATACGCTATCCAATAGCTGTATGTGATGGATGATGGGAGCGCGTGCCGACTTGGCTTCAAAGTTTGTATGGAGATTTGCTTTCTGGGATACCCTAATAAGCACCTTGAAATATTTATCGAAAAAATTCAGTCACGCTCATTTATTTTAGTACGATTTTATTTTAATTGTATTTATATACCTAGCATCAGAAATGCAAAATAAGAATACTGCCTCGAAATTAGCAGTGCAGAGAAAAATATACCAGATCATGGCCAGATTTTATCGCATACAGTCTTTAAATGGAATTTAAGACGTCATTCAGGAAATGTAATAGCCGGGGCCACGCCTGCCAGCGCAGGCATTTGCAAATGGTGCGAGGCACGTCCAACTGATAGGTGCATTACTATGACGCGCCGTGCCCAGGCGCCGCCCGAGGTGTGCAAACTGCACTTTATCCTCATTAATTTGACATTAGAAGGCTTGGTGGATTGACTGACCGCTATATACACGATTATATAACGGATTCACCATGATCTAAGACAGTTATACTTAATGAAATGTGATAACTTTTATGTACGACTAGCATTTACCCGAGGCTTCGCCTGCGTCAGTCCCATTATTATCCTAAGAGATATATCCTATGTTTCAATACAGGATATGGTCTGTGGTCAAATATCCAAACTTCTTCACAAACTTTCAGATTTATAATATTCGTGGAATTTTCATCTACTGCGCCACGCCGGAGCGTATTTTATAACGTGTTAAAAGAAATTTAAGGGTAAATACAGTAATCAATTTTCATACTTGCATAGCGTGCAGTTGGCTCCTAGCGGACGCGGACGGCTTCGCTCGGAATAATAACGTTATATTTTTTAGATAATAACAACATAATCCATACGTAAATGTAATCGTGCGCATGGATAAGTATGCTGTATTGACATAAAATAAACAGTAAATCCCATCAAAACAGAAATATATAAAATACATGCATGTTTTTGCTGGTTCCAATAATATACCTCCTTGCCTCCAACTTTGTAAGTGATCTAGAAGTGGTCTAATTTGAATTGAGCCACTGTCTAGTTATAGATTTTAAGGGGGGGTCGAAACTGGCACGAAATGGTTCATGTAAATATACCCGCTGCCGGTGTAGCCCCCTTTTGCTTTGTGCACTTAGTTAAGCACTCCATTTTTTTATATACGGAGATATTAGGGATAATGTAAGAAGCGGCCGGCGGTATTTACGTATTTTTTTCTCTAATTAAATCCCTAGTTACTAAATGCTTCAACCTCCCAATGCTTAATTGAAATGCATATTCGTAAATTAACTATACAATACATTTTCACTTAAAAAAATACAAGGTCGACTCCTAAGCCTTCAGCAAATAGGTAACGAAGTGTAGCACGTTCAAAGTTGACTAATTCCTGCAGAAGAGCGTTCTATTAATTCTATAATGAGCCTGGCAAACGCAGACACTTAGCTAATTTCACACCTGACTTAGTCCTTTCAAAGTAAAGGGTGGAAACACTTAAGAACGGCGCTTTTGCATTGTTAATGAGATTTTTCAAAGTATTCCGGGTGTGCGGTGATGATTTAAATTACTTGAGTAGTAATTGTTAGACAGCTTCATAACTTAGACTTTGATTTTGTAAATTGTGTAGGTACCGAGTGTTATTTTTACGACGCTATTTACAAACCATAAATTGATTCAAGTGTCATTTTATAGAATACTATCATAAGCTATTAAAACATAGAAAAGAAAAGTAGCGCTTAGTTAATAAGATACCTAATATTTATCTGAAACTTGCCCTTCATAGCAATGTTTTCTGTCTCAAAATTATGCACATAGCTTTCTTATTATTTTTAAGCATAGGTAAGCATAGTTACAAAATTTTGTGTTTAAAATAAAAAGATAGGATTTAGTTCTACTTTCTTTTCAGGATATTTTAGTTAAGCAGCTAAGTTACGAGTGTCATTTCTCGCTTACGGAAGAAACGTACCGGCACTGATGCAAAACGAGCTCGCTTTGCGCAGCAAATGTTATGAAACACAATATCCACGGAGTACCTAAATCCTAAATGAATGTATATTTATTTGTACTGGTTGTTACTATTTTCAGATATACGAGTAGAGTATATATACAAGTAATAGATGTTGGGTTGTCTTTGTTTTTAGAATGTCATATTAAATTTACAAACTATCTTATTCACAATTTTTTTTGTATATTTACGAGAACTTGGCTACTCGATATAAAGTTTTTTTCATGGAATTGGCATTGGCAAATTGTTTTTACTTCTATCATTAATTATAAATAAATGTTGAGAATGATTTACTCATCGTATTACAAAAGTTAATAAATTCGCAACGAAGAAATACAATTATACCATCTGTTTCGCCATGACCATGATTGTATATTAAGTCTTTCTGTTAATGTGTATTAAAATACTATCCATAAAATTTCTACACTTTGCTAAGAACAACCGTACATTTAAGTTGTACTATAACTGAACTAACAGTTATTCGCACAAAACTGTTTAAAATTTTAATTATCTTCAGCACGGCGACTAGAGCGAGGTTTACTGCGACGGCCAAATATAAAACTCGCTCGCTGAATTGTTAATTTCGCGTAACTGTGCATTTTTGATTATATCTAGTGCCTAAGATCTGGGTACAATAGGGCTATGTACACGAAAGCTTTCCATACTTAAGTATTAATTAAATATCACAATAAAATTGCCTAAGGTAGGATCAGTGTTCCTAGCAATGACTAATTAAGTTTTTAATTTACCTGATTTTCTGATGGCTTATCAGGATAAAAGAAATAGTGTAAATCAAGGACCTTATAAATACATAGCCGGACGAAGCCCCTCTAGCAAATAACTGAAGCTCCTCTAGTGCGCCGGTTGCTTTAACGCTGGTTGGTCAGGTCAGTTGTGAACGTGCTGCTCGTAGTAGAAAAAAAAATTTTGATGTGTGCGGGCGGCTCTTAAGGTACAAAGCAGCCGGCCTTCTAGAAGTACCTGAGTTATCTGTTAACGAGGCTACGTCCAGCTATTTATTTTAAGGTACTTGTTGAAAATTATCCAACCGAGGCAAACAAGACTTACCTACATTAATTTTTGATCCTCGTATAAATTAACGCTAGGTACTTCATATTATACTGCTTATACGGAAATGAAAAAAAAAGTACTTTTCACCTGCTCTGGCACTGGGTGTACACCCTAAAGGGGCGCAGAAATAACCGGGCCAGGATAAAATGTGAGCGCAGTATATAAACGTAAGATTGCATCGGGTGCAATAAGGTTATATAAGTCAAGGCTATGAGGCACAAATAAGTAGGTAAATAAGTCGTACACATTTTATTAAAAAATGTATATTGATGGTGACGACTTTAATTATCTTAGTGTAAACTCAACCTAACAACTCCTTTAAAAGCGGCTCACACCCGTAAAGCGAAGAGATACAACCAACATAAAAGTAATATTTTAATTATATTTTATCACGACTAAAGTCGTGTAAATGAAAAACTGTTTTCGCTGCTTTATGGTAATCGTAAAAAACTTGTCTCTCTGCGATTCCCAAAGGAAACTTTTGATGGTTTTTCATTGTTCGAGTTTCATTAGATGGGTTTTACGGCGCCTCATTCGAAGGTATATGGTGCTCTTTTGTTATGCAAGTTCACTTATTTAGATTTTTTTATGCATGTTATTGTGGTGGAAATGTTTTATGACTTCAATGGCGTCAGTGAATTTACTGAGACTCGTAAGAAGCAAACTAAATATGACTTCAGAATATTCGATGAATCAACCCGGTTAACTGAAAATTTAAGCTTTCAACTCGCGCCATACACAGCAAAATCAACGAATTTTCTAAGCTTCAGATGTTACCTATAGGGTCTCCTTAAACATAAATTTATCGGCCATTCTCACGAAGTATGACTGCGTCTAATTACCGCGTCTCCATACATTTAGTATGAAAACAGCGTCGCGGTAATTAGGTGACCGCAGACATACTTCGTGAGAATGGCCGTTATTATCATTTTAAGCTGCAAGATTCATCATGCTTAACTAAGCTGAGATATCAACAAGGCTTGCTGATAATAATCAACATAAAATAAATAATTCATCTTGATTTCAAGGAAATCCGTTGAGAGTCGCTGACAGAAAACTAATAATACTATTCCTTCTAAGAAGTTCGCAACGTAATTATAAAAAGCAAAGGTAAGAAAGAGTACATTGTGATGTTTCAGAATTAATTTTAAATTAAAGTTACGAGTGACATATAGATAATTGCGTAATAACGTATTAATGAAACGTTTACTGAATGTATAATATATATTTATGCCACACCTGGCAATAAAGTGGATTTTTCCGCACGCTGCGCGTACTGAAAAAGCCGATTTATGGCCAAGTGTAGACATAAAATGATGTACACAACACGGGAGGTAATAAAGAAAGCCCTCGATCGCATAATTACGGCCCTCGCTTGCAGCTCGGGCCGCAAACTTCTGCGATCTCGGCCTTTCTTTGTATTACCACCCTAGTTGTGTAATGTACTATTTTAATATATCAATAGCGGTAATTCATATCATTTTAATGTTCCTAAACTATTCATAACAAGAAGGTGGTTGCGATTTTATTGGTATATTCAGACTCTATTGAATGCTTTCGTTTGAAACCTTTGGTCCATTTTGAAAGTTAGTTAAAGGAAAACAAAAGACGACGAGGGCAGAGAGTAATGGCCCTGAACTATTCCAATGCATGTTTTATTTCAGCAGTTTGTATCTAGAGCTGATACATAGTTTATCTATTCCCAATATTTCTTAAAGATACCTCAAAAATTGTTAATCAGTACGTCATAGAAACAGGTACTTTTAAACCTCACCAAAGTATATTTATTCCTTTCAAATTATAGGGACTTTATATTCAAAAATAACGAATTTTGACTTTAACTCATAAAAAGACCTAGAATAGCAAACATAATCGCGTCACTTGAATTACAAATCTCTTAAAAATCATCAATCAATCATTATCATATCTACTGTAAAAGGCTCGGAAAACTTTAATAAAATGTTATCGATGTAATCTATTTCATATAAAATCTAACATACACTATATATTTTAGGGTTGTATTATCCGCTCTATGGCAGTCCGATCCCCTGTCCTCATCGATTCAACCTGATGACTCCAGATAAGGTACAGACGGGATTGGCCAAGTTTTTCTTCTTTATTTATTGGACCGACAGACAGACAAATGTGGGTGGCACTACAAATGCGACGCCGTTTTTTGTTACTTCATTATGTTTGATTAGAGTAAATTGAGTCGTTTTGTAAATGTCCTGCTTTATTACGTGTTATTGGTGAATTTAGTAGCAATTTACTAGGCTGGCCTTAATTATTGAAAATTATAAAGATGCTACGTAAACGGCCGACTTGAATCGGCCTAGCTCTAAGCATTTGATTGGTCGCGAAAATACTCTACTAATATTATAGTTACATTTTTAGGGTTCCGTAGCCAAAATGGCTAAAAAGGAACCCTTATAGTTTCGTCATGTCCGTCCGTCCGTCCGTATGTCACAGGCATTTTACTCAAAAACTACAAGACGTATACTGATGTAATTTGGAATATAGATGTCTTGTAAATGCCGCTACTAAGTTTGGTAGTTAAATAATAAAAATAATAAAATCTAGGGGGGGCACTCCATACATGTAACAGAAGCTAAAAAAAATTTTTTTCAGCAAACATCAACGTGAGGTACATAATTCGATAGTTCTTTTAAAAACATTATAAGGCTTTTAATTACTATTTTTTGATTAAGTGAATACTTTCGGAAATAATTGCTCCGAAAGTTTCATAAATTGTGTCCCCCCCCCCTTTAACTTTTAAACCGTTAATCCAAAAAATATGAAAAAAATCAGGAAGGTAACGCTTAATAAATACATTCAACGAAAATTATTTTGAAAAGTAACGAATAAACCGTTTTGAAGTTATTGCCGAAAAACTTCTCAACCAGAAGGTTTTAAGTGCCATTGATTTACACGGCAAATAAGACCTTTTGTCAGTTGTATATTTTTAGCTTCAATTTTATCTAGCACATTTCCTTATAGATACGGCTATGGAACCCTACACTGAGCATGGTCCGACATGCTCTTGGCCAGTTATTTCTTTGTAAATTAAGTAACGTACTCCTGGATAACTTACCGATTTTTTTTTTATCTGAACTAATTTATGAAGTACTTACTTGTGATATCACAATAACAATACATATTACTTTAACATATTATTTAATGATGTATCATTTATCAAAATCGGTTGTGCCGTTGAGTAGTTACGAGCGGACACAGGAACGGACATACATACATACATACAGGTCAAACACATTACCCTCCTTTGGGCTTCGCCGCAGTCGGGTAAAAACACAAACTACCAGAATATCACTAGTAAAACTGTTTTTATTCTCGCAATAAAATAAACATGTGCTATGATAGCCTTATACTTAGCTCATAAATATTGACCAAGCAGCAAAGGGTACCTCAAGGTCCATTTGAGGCCCCGCTTGGTTGGTCATTGGGTTTATGTACAAGTGTTCTGGACATTTTTACTGACATTATTTAAATAGCAGTATGCATTGGAAGTGACTTTAGGGATAAGTTTTATTTGCTAGCTTTAACCATAGTTACATAATAATACTTGACTGCTTTTGAGCTTTGCCAAAAATGGCGAAATTTCACGTTTTTAATGATTATGAAAAGATCATAAACTTAAAATAAGGACATGATCTGACCACTGCGTAAAATGACGTCATAATGCTTTCTTGTCTAAAAAACGGCATTATCATTATTGTAGCCTATTTCTAGTACTTTATAAACAACTAGGTAAGTGGTATGTCTTGTTTAAAAACGGCTCCATTTATTATTATTTCTCTTAGGTACAGAAACATCATGAAAATATCTGACTAAACGTTCTATGCATCTCATCGCCTATCAAATCGTGGATTTACATTTACGGGCCACATCCAATGCTATAAAACCTTTATAGCTATTGTTCCACGTCGCTTCCATACTCGTGCATCGCCATCACTTGCGCTAGGAACTTAGTGCCGTGCTGGTAGAGGATTGTACTCTAAATCCTGCACACGTTTTCATCAGAACAACCCAAATATTTTTAAATTTAGAGTATATAGATACTGTCTAGGAATACGTGTCTCATCGTCAGATAGTTGTTTACTAGCAAGATCATATAGTTGTTTACTAGCAAGCATGTTTACAAATGCTTGTATGTTTTATGTCAAAAAAAATATATTTGTCTCTTCCTTCAAGAATAATGACGTCCAAATAAATTCTACGAGAGTATTATCACCTACGGCGTAGCGTATCAAAATATGTGTAGCATGCTACGCCGTAGAACCTGACGTAGAACAGTCAAGATTGCCGAACGCCGCGGATCGGTTACCTGGGCAAAAAACGACTGGGGTACTTTCAAACGTGATATCGCTATATTTTTTGAATTTGTCTTAGAATATACGGAAGGAACACACTTATGGGACGGATTTGTGGATGAATCGCACGTACGCAGTGTTAGTGGACGTATGGATATACTGTGTGGATTTCATACATCGGCATATAAAATTAAGAACCACTCGATCGCAAAAAGGTACAGCGAATCCATATCGTAACTTAAGGGTGTTCTTTTTAAACGAAGTACAGAATGTAATTTCGATATTTCTGTTCTATAACTCTTAAGCGAAATTTTACGTCTCCCTTTTGAAACTAGCATATTCCGTATTTATGAGGAGATCGATCGTTTATTCAAAGCAGGTAATTTCGTGCGAACATCCTTTACGAGTGTTTCCGTTTGATAGTGCGGTGATGGCGACGGCGAGCGATGTGAAACTACCTCGTAAATTGAAAATCATAATAGTTCGGGGTCAGGTGGTGGAGAATTACGAATATGCATATTCGAAAGCCATCGGGTTCATTTTTAAGAGCCTTTCGATTGAAAATTAATTCTAAAGTGAAGAAAACCAGTTATGTTACTCTTATATTTATTACGATCAATTATCATATACCATAGTACATTACATAACTAGGGTGGTAATATAAAGAAAGGCCGAGATCGCAGAAGTTTGCGGCCAGAGCTGCAAGCGAGGGACGTAAATATGCGATCGAGGGCTTTCTTTATTACCTCCCGTGTTGTGTACATCATTTTATGTCTACACCTGGCCAGAAAGCGGCTTTTTCCGTACGCGCAGCGTGCGGAAAAAGTCACTTTATGGCCAGGTGTGGCATAAATTCATTTTCTTCATTCAGCTCGAGATAATTGATGCTGTATAGGTGATAACAACAGGTATATAAAATTATATACCGGTATATATTGGTATATAAAAACTAAGCAAATTCTTGAAAAAAATCGGGTGATTACATACCTCGTTGGCACTCTTGGAAGGGCGCTTAGTAAAAAAAAAGCGGTCAATTGCGAGTCGCATTCGCACACGTAGGGTGCCGTACCACTGCCGAGAAAAAAACACAAAAACATACGTTTCTTGTATGGGGAACCCCTTTTATTCTTTATTATATTTTCTTTTAATATTTGTTGTTATACAAGTAATAAAATACACATTCTGTGAAAATTTCAAGTCTCTACATATTACGGTTCAAAAGATACCGCCCTGTGACAAACGGACAGACAGACAGACGGACATGCAGTCTTAGTAACGGGTCCCGTTGGCACTCTTTGGCTACGGAACCCTAAAAAAAAATATGCAGAACTTTTTTTGAATTTCATACAGTTCAAATAAACAGGTAGGTAACAGATATTCCAAAACACTTCTAAATTCAATAAGTACGGGACACTACGAAAATGGCAAACATTTTATTTCCAACATACTGTCCCCAGCACATTTACGTAAACAATAAAGCCAATCTGTCCCCCACTCGAGCGTCTCTAGGCTTTTTATATCCTCAATCAAACGTCAAGTGGCGAAGCGGGACAACGACCTAATGAATTCCGACAATTCACGAGGCAGTACGTGTCTTAAGCCAGCAGTAGACCCATGCCGAATCTACACAGATTAGCTGTCTCTTTTATACTTTCTCTAGATCAGATATTGTCAAAGTGTGCTAAACGGAATCATAAAGTTCTATGCTTTAGCTAGAGCTCCACCGAAATCATGAAATTTGCTAACATATTTACCAGAACTGCGAATTATTCATGGAAAATAGCGGAGTATATAAGTCGAGAAACCTTTTTTTAGGGTTCCGTAGCCAAAATGGCAAAAACGGAACCCTTATAGTTTCGTCATGTCCGTCCGTCTGTCTGTCTGTCTGTCCGTATGTCACAGGCATTTTACTCAGAAACTACATGATGGATATTGATGAAATTTGGAATATAGGTGTGTTTTATGAGCCGCTACTTAGTTTGGTATATAAATAATTAAAATAAATATTTTTAGGGGGGCACTCCATACATGTTAAAGCAGTAAAAAAAAATTTTTTCAGCAAATATCAACGTGTGGTACATAGTTCGACAGCTCTTTAAAAAACACTATAAGGTTCCTAAGTAATGTTTTTGATTAAGTGAATGTATTTGGAAATAATCGCTCCGAAAGTTGTGTAAATTGTGTCCCCCCCCCCCCCTCTATTTTCTAAACCGTGCGTCCGAAAAATATGAAAAAAATCACGAAGGTAACGCTTAATTAATACTTTCACCGAAAATTATTTTCAACAAGATCAAATTAAGCGTTTTTGAGTTATTGCCGATAAACTGCGCTTTTCAACAAAAGGACGTAATTGCTATGAAGATACGCTCTTTTGTTGTTGTACTTTTTTTACATCGTATTTTTTACCTTATAGTTACGGCTATGGAACCCTACACTGAGCATGGTCCGACATGCTCTTGGCCATTTTTTTTATTTCTATTAAAGAAGTAATCTTGTGCCCAATTTCTGTTTTTGTGACGCTTCGTAAAATAATAATTTAAGTGACAAAAGTGGTCCGTTGCCAAATAAGTTTGAAAACCGTTGATCGAGATGAACAAGAAGGCTTCTAAATTGCAGGGGTCGGCCATATTTTTGAGTGTCATTTTGTTCTTGTACTTGAGCGATGATTTGAAGGTCTCAAGATTCGGGAGACAGAAATGACATAATTATCTGGTTTTTTGAAGATTTGTGCCGCGTCCTGATTATGTTATTTCCGATTTACGTCATTCAATCTCAAGTATCCGCATCATTAATTTTGTAAGTATTAATCTTTCAAATATTGCTCCTGAGTTTTTGGTTCTTCGGAAATGTTGACAAAACGTGCTATCCGCTCAATTTGTTCAGTATCTCAATGTTTTTCCTGAAAAATCTTTTTTTAGTCAGTAAATTTACTTCGTATGGTAGGTAGGTACCTACTACGTTACTATACTTGTACCACAAGACTTTACAATTCGTGAAGAGTTGTATTAATTTATTCCAGACGGTTCCATGTTGCATTAGAATCCAATGTAATTGATATATTAATTCAGCTATTATTTGAAAACCAGCAGAAAATAAAAAGGTGAAAACCTGCTAACGGATGAGTAGGCGATGTATACTGAACACAGTTTTATATTTTTAGTGTACAGAGCCGTAAATTGAATAAATGTCCAAGTATAGCGGTGAGCCCAGCCTCGTTCGCAATTTGCCTCAATAACGCTGCCACTCGGCACTTATCGCGTTCTTACGCAATTTATTCGGCCTCATTCCCTCGGACCCAAGTGGAATCCGGCGAGGGAGCGCAACCATAAACGTTATATAGATAATGGAACAGTTGCAATACTAGTTCATGCTCTATCTGTACGTATAGTTATCATATAGATAGGCTACATAACACTCGTTAATAACTTCTGAAGGGGCACACAGATTAACTGTCACGGATTTAACGGCCCTGCTATACAAACATGAATCGAGACGTACACCTTTTCTCTGTCGCCCACTGTACCTATCTGTTAGAATGGGATAGTAATGCATGTCGTCTATTCTGTAATCATAATTATATTTATTATCACGTAGGGAGTGCAGCGGGTTTTAGCTTACAATTGATTGTTCTTCTCCCTACCGATATCTGGCATATAAATATGTGTGATTACATTTCTCTCGATGATCCGTCCAAAAAAACGGCCCTTAACACGTCTATTGCGGGACCATTGTTAAGTACCTTCAGCCAGTGCATTTGACTATCAGAACTCGTACACGGCCTTAATAATAACATTCATCAACCTCGCAAAACAATAGAAGTTCACTGAAGGAAAATGCACTATTTTGATCGCAAAACTGAATGAAAGATCCTCGCGAGTCACTTTAGGCACCGTTACGCAATAAACGTGTTAAAAAGTAAATAATAAACGTTTAACTTGTATTTGAAAATTTCACGAATCAGGCTTATTGCCCACCGCGAAATGCAAGTATTAAAATTTAGAATAATAATCTTACTTACAGAATTAATCGATTTAAAATAACAGTGTCATCGACACGATGAGTTAATTTACAACAATAACGAGCGATCATTACCGGGAATCATTTTCAAATATAATGACTGTTCCGACACGGAATAAAGTCATTATTAACCACCACTTGATTATCAAACATATCCACGGACGATTGGATAATTTTGTACAAAAAACCATCACATTATAGTAATCCTTAAAGTCCAAATTTGTTTAAAAGTATTAAAGTGTAAAAATAAATTAGATGATACTGATTGACTGGAATTATAGGTGCGATAGTTGAAAAGTTATTGGATTGGTCGACATTAATTTTATAACATTACGGTAAGCTAATATCCATTTGAGGTATTTAAAAATGAAAACTTCCGTGAGATTAAAGATATTGCATTGAAAACGGAACGGTTTTTATTATTTGATCTTTTAGCAAAAATAAATATATACACTTTCTGTGAAAATTTGAAGCTCTGTGTATTACGGCTCAAAAGTTACAGTCCTGTGACTGACCGACACAAACACGTTTCTTGTATGGGGACCCCCTTTTCTTTTTGATTTTATTTTGTTTTTATTATTTGTTGTTATAATGGCATCAGAAATACATATTTTGAGAAAATTTCAAGTCTCTAAATTACGGTTCAAAGGCTAGAGCCCTGGGACTCACGGATAGACGGACAGACAGTGGAGGCTTAGTAATAGGGTTCCGTTGGCACCCTTTGGGCACGGTACCCTAAAAATCACCTCAAACCAATCGTGTACGTAAATTGTGTAAATCGACGGGCAACTCATGATTAAGGGAATCCCGAATGCTCCCGAAACATGTTGAGTGGAAGTCTCGTCTTTTTTACAACGTGACGTAAGTGATCCGTTTTTAATTCAATATGTTTGAATCTCACGGTAGTTTTCTAAGTAAAACGCATAAATTACGCTAGAGGTTAAGTTTCCTTACTGTTTACTGACTATTTTATTTTTATATATTAGCATATTATGACTTTTATTAATTATTTACAACGTTGTGCAACTTACACATACGAGTATTACAACTAAAAGCAACTTTAGAAGTAAAAATATTTTTTTTATTAATTGAAAGCAGGCAGGCGAATTGATGTTTTAACTATAATAATACCTAGTTAGCCTTTAACCTAATCAAGCAACCATTTGGCAAACTGTCTGAAATTGAGCTTGCTAAAACAGCGTCAGTTTTAAAAAAGATTATTACTGTGCTCTAGTCATCAACGAGCAATCATCCCCTGATGACTGGGTAACTGGATTACGATTCCATCACTACGCTCCATTGTTACCCCCCTTAATTGAAATAGTCAAACTAGTAGCTAACGTGTCCGCGACTGTACAGCGAATCAAGCGCTTCGACGCTAACTTGCAGTTTTTAGTTTGTCTCAAATTGAAGCTTTGAATTCATACGGATGTGATAACTACATAGTATAACTTATAATAATATAAATAACTTCTTTCCACACCTGGCCCTAAAGTGGATTTTACCGCACGCTACGCGTACGGAAGCCGCTTTCTGGCCAAGTGTAGACATAAAATTATGTACACAACACGGGAGGTAAGGAGTGAGCTCGGTCTTTCTTTGTATTACCAACCTAGTTATGTAATGTACTATAACTCTTCGAATAGTATTCAGTACCACGACTACCTACTAAATAAAACACAGCCTGATACATCTGCCAAGTCAAGCAAAACAAAGGCACGGCCGTACCATCCTTTTCTCGATTTATTAAGTATATCATATTACGTTTCTGTACAATCAATCAATAATTTCAGACTAATATTTGCGTTAGACATGACATTTCAAATTAGGTGCCGTAACCTTGTACATTTTTTGTTTGTTATCTTGACAGTTATTTTTAATAGCAATTTTATTTAGTCTATTGATATTCATGGGGCTGCCATCCGTCCGGGTTTCCTCGGATTTGTCCTAGTTTGGAGAGCGTTTCAGTTGTAGTCCAGGTTTGCTACTCCGGCGCGCGAGAGCTAATGCAACCCCCCCCCCCCCCCCCCTCCGGAAGCGGAAAAAAAATGCGTTGCTGTTGACGCGTCCGGGTTTTTTGTCCTAGGTGTCAAATTTTGGAGATGGCAGCCCTAGATATTCATCAAAAACACGATCAACATTAGAGGACAGCAACAGAGTGGAACTTTCTTCCAACCAGTATTTTTCTCTGAATCTCTTCAAGTTGAGAGTGTAAATGTACTATGCTCTAAACATGCTCCATCTTCAGCTTCATCGTCACGTAACATCAGGTGCGATGCAAGTCAAATGTTTGCGGGTTATGCATAAAAAAAAATATATTTTTAATTTATTCTGAATATCATCTCCTGTCTCCTGTCTTCCTGTTCATTGGTAATAAAGCGCTGCAAACCAGCTACCGATCGAGAAAATAATGCGATTTTTTGCACCGGCAACCCAAGCCGGATTCGATCTAATTTGTTCGGTTTTACACGCGTCTGCTCTTAATAGTTTTAATTAAACGAATAGTTTGAACGTAGAACGAAACGTCATCGTTCTGATGCCGGCATTTTTACCCGTGGCTAGTTTTGAAATTTAATAAGGCTTTACGTAATTGTGAAGGCTGGTGAGCAGATTCAATTTAGCCGCGTGTGTTAGTCAGGAAATTTTATGTAATTACCAAGAACCAAATAGTAAAAATAGGTGTGCCTGTAATTATGTAACAACGGAGAAAGCCATTGACGTTTTTTTGATCTAGATATTGAATATGAGCCAGAGTATGACATTAGGTAACTTCATGTAGGAAAATGTTAGGTAATTCCTGGAAATTATCATTCGCTTATACACACGTATTGGCGAATATTCAGGAGAATTCCGGCCAAGCTCCACAGATTAACCAAAAATGCCATTCTAATGAGGTGAAATATTCTAAATATTGGAATTGTATCCTCCAAGAATTACCCTGTTACGATATAGGTATGCTAAATGAGCAAAATATGCAATTTTGTTAAAATCCTAGCCCTGGGTTCTGAATTCAAAAATATTTATACTAACATTTTTAGACAATGGGTACCTAGGTACCACCAGGTACCAGATCCCAAGAAGAACGATTTTTAATTGTATTCTCATAACAGGAAGTGGATAGTCATAGCGTGGCGCTCATAGAACCGGTTTCCTACCGATTTGCTTATATTAAAGCACCTAGGTACTACTTAAACACCTCATCCTTACTGCGCTTGACGAAAAGGTACCTATGCAAATTTTACCCGATGACGGAACGGTACTGGGTCATCCTAGGTATAAATGGACAACACACCACTACTAGTAACTAGGACCTTATTGACACAGTTTATGTGGTACCTTTTGCCTGAGAACGACACATCTGTCTTTTAATTTTGTGCCCACGTACGAGTATATATGTGTCGGGGACAGCAGCGATAATTCAAGAAATCTAAGATCGTCAATTGACTACTGTAGTACTAAGTAGATTTAAAATGGCGCGAACGCCGTGTGACGTAACGACCGGTTGCGTTGCACGTGGGCGGGCTCGTTGGACAAGAGTGTCGATTCTCTTTCTGACTGTCGTGGCGACAACACTTGTCTTACGATTCTGTCAGTTCGTCTGCCAGTAGTTAAAGTTGCTACTTGATAATTGTAATTCTGTCGATTAATAGTGAAAAGAATCATATTGTGTAACGTAATTGTCTATTTGCTCTCTTGAGTATCTACGCCATAATATTGTAACAACTATTGTAATGCCTGATGATTGAAAAGAGAACCTGGTGAGTTTCTTCGGCCCTTCTTCTCACCAGAATGTCATTTACCGAAGCGGCCAAAAGAATCAGACGAATAAATGATTTGATCTGACATGAATCCACTTCTTTAACCAACATACCTCAACGGCCAGCATTCTGCAGCTAACCCATCCTGACCTGACAGACAGTCAGTTCACGCGGGCATCCGACATCAGAAGTGGGATGTAATCAGCGCCCACAGGATGTGAATGATTTCCAGTGTTTGAGGCATTCCACATCTTCGTCAATATCCAGTGAAAGGCAATTATGAGATTTTGTGTCTAGCGAATTAGACATGCTTTGCAAATGCTTGGATCTCAACAGTGGACATGTGAATCAATGATAATCAACCGAACGGATGCATTTACTGCGTGTAGAATCATTGTGACAAAACAAAAATGGTTTTACTAGAAAAGAAGTCAATTTCTTACCTACAAAGCAAGTCCAGCAACTACAGCGCAGCCAACATTATTGTATCCAGAATATCCAACACTGCCGGTTTTGTTTAAATGGAATCTCTGAAGAAAGTGTGACCGCAACATCATTAATTGTGATCTCCGAAAATAAAGAGGCACTTGCACTGCACAACAGTAAACACCGTGAAATATAGTCACAAACAATGAAGAATCCTTCAAGAAGTACGGTTTGAAGCCACAACAAATATCATCATTTGATCTGCTGCCGCGAGCAAAAGAAGATTCGTCGTTTTGGACTACATCACGACACACTACCAACCACGGATGCCACTACAAGGTGACATAGGCGGCAACGGCGCTTCAGGCGCGGTACAACTGCAATGGCTCGTTGATGTCCGCGATGTTTACGGAGTGTGTGGAAATCCAATGCGATTTGGTGAGTCGTACTCATTTTTTAACGATTCTTGACCCGAGTATTTTCTCACAAAGCGAAACTTTACTTTTAAATTGCCAGAAAAACTTTAAAGTTTACCATTTGAGATTAACAATGAAAAAGTTAGCAGTAACAAACAAGTTTACGAAGTGACTATTTATGACACTCACTTATTTTTACGTTCTACCCGACAATTGTTCGAATTACGATATTGTAATAGATCGAGCTATAGTTTTCTTCGTTATAAAATCGAATCAACACTACTACGTTTCTTGAGAGGGAAATAAATGTTGTCAACCGTTGTTTTCAACTACCTTTAAATTTAATGATTTTACAAATGCCTAGTTACGTTACGTATAGTGTTTGGAAGTAATGTAAAGTTTACTAATGTGAGAAAAAGCGCGGTTCTATGGATTTTAGTGATTGAAAATATTGCGATGTGCTAATAATTGTCTTGAGGCAAATACCCGTTAATTTTAGTAACTCGTAAGTTCCCGTATAGTACAGTTTATTTGATTTTTAAATTTGGTAATCAAGATAATGTCCTATGGAGTCATAATGATCTCAGTGGTGATCGGATGTATCGCATAGAACTACGGAGTTGGTTTTATGCCGAGTAACCACAAGGATGGTTGTAACACTACAGAAATTGCCGGACAAAAGCGGTACTTACCTTGATATTTTAGTTTTTGAAAACATGTTTGGTTATAATTCGTAATGGGTACTTGCACTCTAACTTTAAATTTTATTTTGATTTAGGAAACAAGAAAGGAACTAGATAAAGTTTCCCCTCAAATTCAAAGGTCCATTTGATATCACAAAGTGGTGTTTTGTTTTGAAAGTACTAAACTCTAAACACACTATGACAGGTTGAGGAAAATGCCAGAGACTCACGTACCATTTTTGAGTTAAATGAGGATGTTAGCGAGACATAAAATGAGGTTCTTAGTTCGGCTGGTCGACCGAACCGGAGGCTTCGCCGTAGCCGTAGCCCGTTAGAAGTCGGTATCTGCTCTGAGTAGTCCGTGGGTGCGCGGTGCGCGGGGAGCTCCGGCGGAGGTCGGGTCTCGTGGAGACCGTAGAGTCTTAGGGTAGACTCGGCGATCCCGTGGGGATGCGCGTAGTGTGGCTTGTTAAGCCTTAGGCCACGAAATGAGATACCTGTTTTGTTGTCTTATAGAGTTTTCATGATTGTGATGAGGCCATAAAAGGCAGTCGAATAATGGTACTTGGTTTCTCTTGCATTTAAAATAGTTTTTTTTATTTCGTTTAACTTAACCTGTAACTAGAAAAAAAAAAATGAAAAGAAATTACCATAATTTAGTAGCATTTCCACCACGTGTAATTTTGTCGACTCTTTCAACTCAACTATTTCGAGTATAGTTGAATGTTTGAAATGAATTAAACGAAGAATTTGAGTAAGGAAGTGTCATTTACGAAATTAGAGATAAAGTCAGGAATGACCGAATGGCGTACTGTGTTGTTTTTTTTGCCTGTTTCAGGATAGACACACGAGGACGTGTGCTATGCAGGATGGCCGTGTCGGGGACAGCAGCGATAATTCAAGAAATCTAAGATCGTCAATTGACTACTGTAGTACTAAGTAGATTTAAAATGGCGCGAACGCCGTGTGACGTAACGACCGGTTGCGTTGCACGTGGGCGGGCTCGTTGGACAAGAGTGTCGATTCTCTTTCTGACTGTCGTGGCGACAACACTTGTCTTACGATTCTGTCAGTTCGTCTGCCAGTAGTTAAAGTTGCTACTTGATAATTGTAATTCTGTCGATTAATAGTGAAAAGAATCATATTGTGTAACGTAATTGTCTATTTGCTCTCTTGAGTATCTACGCCATAATATTGTAACAACTATTGTAATGCCTGATGATTGAAAAGAGAACCTGGTGAGTTTCTTCGGCCCTTCTTCTCACCAGAATGTCATTTACCGAAGCGGCCAAAAGAATCAGACGAATAAATGATTTGATCTGACATGAATCCACTTCTTTAACCAACATACCTCAACGGCCAGCATTCTGCAGCTAACCCATCCTGACCTGACAGACAGTCAGTTCACGCGGGCATCCGACATATGTATGTAGCCACTTCAACGACTAAACGGATTTCAATCATTTTTATACAGAGTAGCTGGATATGCAAAAATAGTCCTTTATATGTATATGTATAGAACCATTACGTAGCTGGTGAATTAAAAGGGAGGTATGACATTGTTTCACCCTCACGAACAAAGCCGCGGGCCTAATTCTGGTCTAGCATAAATTCAATTAGTGTCGGGTCACACCAACGCACTGCACAAATAGAATGCAATTCACTTCCAATAGGGCCAGTAGCGCGGTACACAATACGTGCACTAATGGATTATCAGTGATTTGCATTTGGATGAAGCTCGACAGTACGCGAGATTTTTACATCTGTAAACAATAATAATACATTACTACACAGGCCGGGAAGTGAGGGGTTGCCGGCCGAGTACATATAGATGGCCGAGCAAACGCGAGGCCAGATAGCTACGAGGCTGGCAACCCCATTTCACGCCGAGCTATAGTGCTTTTCTCAAATATGCAATGAAATAAATTAAAAACACTCCAAAAAATCAACCTTTATTTTCTAGAAACACTAAAAGTAAAGTAGACAAAAAACTGAATTTAAAGGATAGCGTGAAATAATATTTCTTGACTACAGGCTAGTACCCTACTAGTATTAGGTAAGTGAGTAGATATTCAATTGTTTAAGGGATTGCGTGCATAAATAAGGGCAGTGTCGAAAGTTTTTTTCACTGCTGTTTATCATAGATCAAGCCTACGGCGGACTGAAACCCAAAAGATACCAATGCGCTCTGATCCTGAAAATGACATGATTTTAATTGACCGAAAATGCTTATGCTAACAGGGCTTCACACATCGTGGCTGTTTGCATTAAACTATAAATGAAGATGCATAATGCTTTTTATTACAAGTAATCTATATTCTTATAACAAAACGAGCGGTAGCTTCGATGGGATTTTGATAAGAACTTTTAGCCCCTGCTTAACCATGTTAGGGGGAAATATTTACTTTCCGCCTTAATCTTTAATTTGGTAACATTGCTAAAATATGATCATTCATGCCATAGCGAATTTAAATAGTCCCAAAAATTCTGGTTATGTTTTTTTACCTTTAGCTAAGTCGAACACTGTCAAATTAAGGATTAACAGAATGCCTCATTTTATCCAACGTGTGCTCCCTAAAATGTAAGCTCAAGCTAAAACAAGGGAAGTCATGGTTGAACGCAAAACAATGGTCCAGCTGATACGACGCCCACATCCCGCTCATAAAGATAGAGCAGATTAGTGGACTGACTACCGGATGGCTGCTGCATACTAACACCTATAAACGGAATTTTGAAAAAAAAAGAAAAAAATCGTTCAAGTTCAAATCGAATTCACACATGAAGGGTTCCGTACCACCGTACAATATTTAACTTGAAAATGTATGGGGTTTATCTTCATTTTTATTTTATTTTGTTTTTATTAATTTGTTGTGTAGCGATAAGAGAAATACACATTTTGTAAAAATTTCAAGTCTACCTATTACGGTTCAAAAGATGTAGCCCTGTAACAGACGGTCAAAAGGAACTCAGCAATAGGATCCCGTTGGCACTTTTTGGATACGGAACCCTAAAATGGCTAAATATTGTAAACTGTTAAATATCGCAAGCAACATTAAAAAACGGTTAATCTGTTATATTTGAAAACTCTTCTTTCTTTTTAATATAAAATCAGTATTCCCGTAAAGGTGTTTATATTGCCCGTTGTTTCAGTATAAAGTAGTGCGGCTGGTGACCGCCGTGTCGCGGGCAATCAGGCATTTTACTGCCCTTTGTCTTCTTAAATCGCCGCTCTGAGACTAGTAGTAACTCCCGTAAAGGTGAAAAGATTTGACACATTTTTTCTTTCCCATTTTTTTACTTAAAAAGTAATGCACCTTTACAATATGAAAATAAAAAGCAACAATTTCAAAGAATTTTATGATACAATGAGTAAACAATGAGCAGTGATTTTGTTTTTACAATCTGTAAGTATTCTATCCTCTAGGCAAGAGTAGGTACACAATTTACTTGACTTTGAATAAATGAAACATTACTCACTTGCGCTTTGCCACAACCGTACAGAGATTTCATATTTTCAGCAATTTCAAATAGTCACAGAAACGCGTGACCTGACTTTTTTCAATCCATCACTACTTATTAAAGGAATGAATAACTAATTTGTAACTTAATTTTGTTATTAAACTTGACATGTATGTTAATACGCATTAAATACTAAACAGGTTCTACTATCTTACAAACCTCAGACAAGATGAACTTAAGGCTTTAGGAACTTACTGGATACCGAAAGCGTGCAACCGTTTGTTGCGAAAAATTTTAGACGGACCTATGAGTGGACGATTCGGGATTGATGTAGTTGTGTATCGAAATTAAAGTCCTTTACAGTAATATTGTGTGCTAGGTGGACGATGTCCGTATCAGATTTTTGCTCGGTCGTAAACCGTCGCAAACAGTCGTGTGGTGTGTAATGGCGCGGAAGCGTAAACGGCCGTCATTCGCTTCGTCTCTTAACTTGTCTTTCTGAAGCAACTGATAGTCGGCGTGATACTAACAGAAGACACGAAACTTGAAAGCTGTAAGATTCTGAGATGTCCCCGCCTCATGTGCCCGCAGTGTAGTGTAATTACCGATTATGTCACAGCACTACGGCTGGTCTCAACAGTCGCAACTGTACCTATTTATCTGCTGAGATTTTGCCTATTGTGAAAGAGATCCCAAATTATTCTAAATAATCTTTGGTTTTGGGTGTGCTGAGATAGACTTACCCTTACAGGAACCTTAGTATTAGGCCTGATGAATAGTCGTCGGTAAGATTACCTTCAAGAATCGTAATTATTTTAAGCGTAAAACTTCCAATACAAAATTGAGCAGCTAGCTAGAATGTTTTGTTAAATCTATCGGTATTAACACTCGTAACTATAAATAACAGGAAAAATCTACTCTTAAGTGCCATTCATAATATTACATTTAAGGTATAATATGAGGAGATTTAAGATCGATCCTTAGCTTAAAATATAATTGATACCATTGAAAAGCATAACAAAAGTAATCAAAGATGTTATTGCAAAAAACAGCTGTTAGCCTCAATAAGCAATAATGATTGTTTAAAAAGTGATTCCAAGATTATACCTGAATAAAATCTCATGGAATGTAACGCAATAGGTACCAATTATATCTGCTATCGTGTCATTAGTATTTGTGTCATTTCCAAAGGAAAACAATCTGTGCAAAAACAGATATAGCGTACATGGGAGGGCCGGAGTGGCACCATGATTTACACCCTCTTGTTCATGCTAATAGAGGCACAAGTAGCTGGCTTGATTTACGATCCAGATTAAAATATAATTATTTCACTCCGAACGCATTTATCAAGGATTTTGCAGAGATTCTCCTTATCTGCGGGTTTGCTTTTGATTAACATTCGTGATAATTGCTGTTTGAGTACTTACAGTGTTTTGCGCCATCTATGAGAACTTGTATTACACAGGTATCTCACCCCAATGCGCAGCTTTACAGCTACGACAGACTTTACACTAGGGAAGTCTAAAGCCGCACGTACATAGGTAATCCTCCGTTTAGGCATGATTTTTCAATCGACAAATAAATGTTCATCGCAGTTAACGAGGAGCTACGTCCTTTTGTACTCCATGGCAAAAAAAGGATAGAATTAAAATTAACTATGGAATAGGATGCGGGGATTTGAAAACTTGATTAAAAAGTATACGTCGATGATATAACAACTATATAAGCTCTGCTTTTTACTCAATTTACAGTAAAGAGAAGAATGATGGCTTCATTCACACGAAGGTAATGATCCGCACCGACGGACGAGTCAGTGCCGGAAACACAGTGAAATTTGTTGGAAACCAGTATAATCGCCTAGTGACTGCAATACAACTGCAGGCCACATCTCAAAAAAAGAGTTGATTGATTACTGTCACGCACCAAGTACAAGACAGTAATCAACAATAATCTCAAAAATATTTTTTTTTGAGATGTGGCCATATTTCTGTCACTCACTAGGCGTCTTTAGTAGGCGTATGATGATACGCTTTGTCGCGCGAAAAATAAATGATAAAGCATCCGTCACATTCTGACAAATAGTGTGTGAGAGTAACGGATTATTTATTATTTAGGTATTTATCGTGCGACAAAGCGTAGCATAGCAACATAAGCTTATAAATATTATTGAACATAAAAATATGAAAGCACCGATCTGAAGACGTGTGGTCGTAGTTAATGTAGTGATTGTAATATTTTTACTGCACCGGAGCCAACCTGAAACTTGGCTGCTATTCAATAAGTTGAAAATTTGTGAATTTCTTGCAATAAATCGAATTGGTATCTTGGTAATCGAGTTTTTTTTTTATTTCAGACAGCTAATGAAAAATAAATACGATACATTGATTTCTGGGAATATTTTTCAATAGTAGGTAAGGTAATCCTGTTGGCTTTTATCATAATGATTCACTATTTTTTAACTTGTTACTTTACCAAGCTGTACTTTTTGCCGCTCCCTCATATTTATTCAACTTTCCATTATACTTTACAATATATTATATGCAATAAAAATCACTGATTAGTAACAGACACCAAAATAAAATATCGTTATTTCCTTTGGCCTTTTTGTTTTCATGAAATGACTGAAATTCAAATAAAAGTAACGATATAGTTTGTATATATAAAAAAAATTATATTACTCAACATTTTCTGTCTTCTTATTAAAAGAGATTGAATACACATTTCGAACACGTTGTTGTAAGTATGACATTAAAGATCACTTAACACTCATCGCAGGCGTTGCCTACTCGCGAAAGAAAAATGATTCAACTGGGGGTAGATCGCCGTCCATATCCGCTTCCGCGCATCCATCACCGTCGGATGTTAGTCGACACCCTTTTTAAATCACGGTAACTCTCACTGCGTGGCGACAATTAATTGTGCTCGATATTAATCAATACGATATTTTTGATTGCAGTCAAATAAATTGGAACAAACACCTAACTAAAATATACGGAAATAATATCCAGTTAAAGAATTTAAAAATTTCCGAAAACTCCATAATAGCCAAAAAACATACAAACATTAAAACAATATAATCGTTTCGACACTTCATAAAAGCATCATTTGATTTTATGGACATGTAAACTAGGTTAGTACTAAACTTGAAAAATGTTCTCGAGCTCTCACTAGAACCTAGAACCTGATTTCCAAGTTTTAAGATACCTATCAAAATGTTTCTCGAAACTTTGCTGCTAAATACTAGCATTTTTCACTAAATCCGATGCACATTAAACAACTGATTTAAATATCTATTGCACTTTAAGATAAATAACGTACAAATAAATGGCAACAAATTCACTGACACACGCTCAATACAACTAATAAACAGGGGGTCGTTCGTTTGAAGTACGCGCGGACTTACTACGTTAACAATGGCAATCGAGTGGTCTGTAGTGGATAATAGCGATCATTACATGGACATCTTTTGTCAGTCCGCATGTCCCTAATTGACCGGCCATGGCAACGGGTGGTACATAATTGGAACTTTTGATGAAATATGATTTTGATACTCATATTTGATTTACCGTCTTACCTTTTTAATTTTTGTTTGGATATCAAAATCTATCTTTATTTTACTCGTTTGCAACAACAGTACTTAATTGTAAATCTTTTTCGGTTCCCGCAGATGACAAATATGACTTACAGGGTAAAGCTTTGATAAATCTGTGATTTAAAAACCGCCGACATCACTTTGAAAGTACCTAACCGGTTTGATCGGTGTAAAATAGTCTGGCAATTTCGCAAAAGCATTTAGGCAACGCATCAAAAAATATCCCGTACCTGTAAAACGAAAGACAAAGTGAACTTACCACCAAAGGGATTACCGTGTGGATTACGCTTTCTTTTACTTTTTTGTATATAATTGAGCGCTTTGAACATGGAAGTTTTAAGTCCTCTGCTGGTTGGCGGAGTGTTTTGCAGCCAATGACCGGGAAGGCATCGGGGTCCGATGTACAAAAGGTGGAGGAGATTATAAAATAATAAATACCCGGCCAACTCTGTGATTAACCCACGCATGCAGGATTGATTAATCAGTTGGTTGTAATATAAATTTGATTTCATCAAATTTCCTATTAATACTATACAGTTATTTGTGCCTAAGTACCGTAAAACTATTTAAAACCCGCGAGGCTATTTGGAAAAATAATTTAAACTAATAAAACCTTTGTTAGTAGACTACTAGCCAACTTAATATCAGGCTTAGGCTCTGGTGATCCAAATCTATTGATAAGGAAAAAAAAATGGGCTTAAAACTTAGTTTCTTAGTACCAAATAGCGATCTTAATTAGCCACGTTTTATGATACCTAAAATAACCTTAATTCAATTCAATTCAATTCAATCTCTTTATTTCAGACGAACGTCCATAGTGTTAGTTACAATTTTTGAACTTATCCTATGTTAGTATAACTGACAAACAAGAAAAAAAAATATTTTTAACTCTAAAAGTAATTCATTCAAATCATAATAATTTAGCAAACAAAAATGTATGTAAATAATAAAAGGTAGTCTACCTTTATTATATAAATGTATAACTTGACCAATTTGATGTCAACTTTACAGTTATATCTGACCATGGTTTTATAGTCGCATTTTACAGAAACTACATGAGCCACGACTTTTTTTTTCTGTTTACTTAATGTTGAAGTAGGTAGTTAGTTGCCCAGCACGTCATTTTAGTATTTACTTACAATAATATTAGATTAGGTTACTAGGACTACAACAGTCTCAAACTTTTAATGGGAACTAAACTATTCAGCTACCATTCAAACTGTTCCTATAATTACAAAACTTAAAAATATAAACCGAAAAATGCCATATCTAAAACGGCATCACCTCAATGCAGCACAGACGTAATCCGGTACTTATTCCTCAAGTAGAAAATTGTACCGACTAACTTCCTTTGTCCGCTGACCGCTCGGCGAATTTTTTACTATTAAACTCAATGACTGGGAGACTAGGAGTTGTAAGGTGCACCTCGGCGCACGGGAGGTAACATAATACGTATCTAGATAGTAGGTATACTCGTATTATTCAATCATTAAAAAACTCACATACATACATAGACCCTGAAAACATAACACTACTTTCTTTGGGCAGTCGTGTAAAAAAGAAAACATAAGCAGTAACGATATTAAAGACAGATATTTAGAGCACATAAACAATACAATAAATGCCCAAATTAGGTCTATAACAATTAGGTCGGGTCAGATTTTTATGCACGCCCCGTTTCATCATATATGTATTATTCATCTTAAATTTTCCTATTGACGTTAAAGGCCCTACACCAAAATAATGTTTCTATTTAGCCCATTGGTTGACTGGTAGAGAATGCCTTAAGGCATTAAGTCCGCCAATTGTACTATTTGTATTGTGCAATAAAGATTAAATAAATAAATATTATTGCCGGTGACTGTACCTACCTAAATATCACCATCACATGTCATATATTTTTATGTAGTTCTCCTATTTTTTGCAATACTTTTTTTTATTTATAAACGACGGATAGACATCAGTTAGATCGTAATTTTGAATTCTAAATAACCGGCAGGATTATTTTGTTAAATTCTAAACCTGACTGAACTTTCTTAATAAATTCAACTACTTGGGCACTGCATTTTAAATAATGTATTGTAGGATTTGTAGGTAACTGTCAGAGGGTTAGCAAAATACCTTTCATCGTTGTGCGAGCAAATTGAAAGCAATGAAGTCGAAACCGTAAGTTCTCAATCATTCAAGTTAACGACAGCGGAGTGGAGGGTCGCAGTGCGTAAGAGGGTAGAAGATACAATGTTTGGATCTGGCATCTTTGGAATAGGGTTGTTAACTCTAGCTGATTTATTTAAAAATAACATAAGATCCTGTTAAAATAAGGAAACACGTTGAAGTTTTGAGTTCGATACTTGAAGTGTAACTTGTTTTATGAGCCTTTAAATTGGGTCGAGAACTCCATTTTAAAAGTATGAAAATATTAAAAACTATTAATGCCATTGAATAGCCCATAAATTTTATGATAACTTTGTTTTGAAACCATAAGGATAAACGCAAGTTTTCACATACTAGTAGCTGCAAGACAAATTCTAGATTTCCCCATACAAAGTAAAACCGTGTGACGTCATATCGCTAGTATGCTTTAGTATGAAGTTTTTTAGAAAACTCTAAACATGTGATTTTAACATTATTGTATCTCGGCGAGTTTTTATGATATTGAAGTTTCTATTATTGAGAAGTCTTTCTCTAACATACCAGAAAAAAGTTGTAAAATGCCCTATTGAAAATAAAGAACCTTTTGAATATAATTCTTATTAAATTGTATAATTTTATTTATACTGACTTTAAAATTATATGTTAGTACTTATTGGAGATTAGTAAAGTAAGAGAGATTAACTAGAAATAACCGTTTAGAGAAACCTTTTTTGAATATCCCTCTGTACTCGATAAACGAATGCATGGAATATTTATTGTTAGTACGTATTTAGTCTAGTTTTATGTATTCTTCATTTTATTTTAATTATTGTCTGATTTAATTTGATCATATTATATTTTTGTATAGGTAAGGTATAAGGATCATGGTCACCATTGGATCACATCTTTAACAACTGAGTAGAACTTGAAGGGAACTTTAAGGGGGAACTTGGGTCCTTTATTTGATGGATCCATGGGGTCAGACCAGGCTCGAGTTCAAAATGGTACCGCATCCATTTCATGCGAGTAATCACTCATCGTGAGATTCACAGGGCAACAACTTAATAATATAAAAGCAAGCGAAATTGTCGACTCGTCCGACTAATGGCAGCTCTTAAACTATTTAGTTTGCCTTGTTTAATGGTTGCTTTATTTTTTCGTAAGATGCTATTTACAATAATGCGACACCGCCGACAACCGCTGTTGCTTAACACACCCGTAATTTAATGAATAGGAATCAAAGTTTAAAAGCGTAAATTAAACCAATAACCTGACGGTGACGGGAAAAGTCGAAGGCAAAAGACCCAGAGGTCGAAGCCCGAAGAGATGGTCCGACCAGATCTCCGAACAGCTGGAGCTACCCATCAGCGCCGCCCTCCACCAGGCGGCTGACCGAATCAGTTGGAGACAGACCGCTGATCGCCTGAAAAGGAGTCACGATCCCCAGTAATGGGGGAACGATTAAGAAGAGAGAAACCAATAACCGATTATGACCGTGTGATATATTTTTAATTTTATGCATTATCATAACATAAAGTAAATAGAAGTGACTTTACGTCCATAGCTTTAATACATTTTATGAAGTGAAATTGCAATATTTGTTTTAAAATTTCTCCGCCCACCATCATACTACACACATGAATGTCACACACCAACTTTTTTATGAGTTCCAAACCACCACCTTAGAGAAAGTATAGGATAATAATAATTCCAGCGTTTTAATAATTATCAACCTAGACCATTTTCTTTGAAGGCTTTCCTTTAACCATTTTTTCATATGAAAGAAAAGTTGTCTTCACAATTCTATCACAAAATGTCAAATGCAGCATTGTTCAACGTCCACCTTTGTTGACTACACCTGCCAAGCTATTTCGACTGTTCTACCTTGTCAAATAAGGTTTATTTTGTATAGGTTCGCTGGCAGGGCTTTGTGCTTCGTGGTCAGTAGACGTCATTTTAACATGATTTTCGACAAGCTTTGACTCTTTATAGGCGATTTATATTAATGTCAGTGATTTCGAACCTTTTACTAAAGAAGAACATAAATATTTGCTTCTACAGGCATTCTAGGCAGGCTTCTAAAGGTTTATTTATCTGGTCACACAATGCAATATACTGATTTTCCTATATAGGTGCCTACAGTGAGAGAAAAGTTATCATCAATAAATCAATCAATCAGTCATAAAAAACTATGATAACATTAACTGTTCAAATATTATATTTAAATGGCTGAAATCAATAATTCGTACAAACTAAGTAAAGTTTGAGAATAAAAAGATACAAGGAAATAAATAGGGAGGAGGAAATAGATAAATAATAAGCGTCGAACGAACACGAAATCCTTAATAAGAGAACAGCGCTTTAACGGCGTCAAGTCCAACCTGTCGTCAAACACGCCGCAACACCAGGACAAACCATACGACAAACACAAATTTTAACTCATTACATTCACAAAATGCCGACCAAAACTGCCGTGATACCCAAATCAAAAACAAACCTTGTTGAACTCTATAAACCTATGCTCATCATGTTACTAATATGTGGATTCGACTTTAATGTCTGGAAATTTAAATTACCTATGAAAATCGGCGTGTTATTGTACTGTGTGTTTCTTCTAACTGTTAACATCATTGCCACTTTCACTTGCTGCCCTGGACAAGAGTTATCAAGCGTTTGGTCAGTCATAGAATACACCGCTTCGGTAGTTATGGCTTTGATTATGAAAAACCAAATCGCCAGTTACTTTCAAAAGCTAACTGATATAGACGCATATTTAAGAATCAGTAATAAATATTACTTGAGCACTAAGAATAAAATGTATCTCTACACGTTTATACTTTGGTCAATACGATTTGTTCACACCATCTTGTACTGGACAATGTTTCCTTATTACGAGAATTTGGTCTTGTTCATGGTATCACAGTATTCTCTCATCGCTCTTGATTTGACTAGAGTCTGGCGATTTGTTTTATTTGATATGACTCGATATCGATTGAAAATGCTTCGACGTCGCATGGAAGAGATGAAGAATTACAATTTCTATTGTTACGTGAGCAATTTTAAAACCCTGAAGCAGTCGAGGATTCGATTTTGTTTGAATTTGTACAAAAGTTTAGCAGACGCCATCGATGTCATGTTGCCAGAACTACATGTATCAGTAAGTAAAGCGTCATTGTTATACTTAAGTACTAATTAGTTTTATTTTCTTCCGTGTTTTCATCGAATGCTTAGCCAGATAAGAGAGCCAACGAGAGCCAACTAAGTAGGCTTATAATAATATATATAACTTTATAGTTTAAACGTTAGCTTTTTGACGAACTATTATACTCTTAAATGAACCTTACACTCGAAACCTTGGCAGGGTTTGGAGTATAAGGTTCGTTTCTATAATAAAAAGTATTCATGTTGTTCTTGCTAAATACTATAGCAAGAACAACAATCACCAGTAAAAGTGGCGAATCGAAGAACTTATTACTTATTTCATATTTTCAGCTCTTCATCAGTCTAGTGTCCACATTACCCAAATTGATATTAAATGCCTACCACATTCTGTTAGTCATTGAAGGGATGGTAAGTATTATTTTTTTCTTATAGATTAAATATTGTTTAAGATAACTTTACTTAAAAAGCAGATTAGGGCCTTTTTTGTGGATTAAACAATCATTTCATTATTTGCAGGAGCCGTATGCATCTGTAGGCTTCTCGGTCATGCATGTAACGCAAGTGACGTTCTTTATCTTTGCACCATGCGTGGTTGTCGAGCTGTACGCCGTCGAAGTCGAACGCATGCGACTGCTGCTCATACACAAGTTATTCGATGACCCAGGTGAGTGAGATTGTTTTTATCGCATGTGAAGAATAGGAGCCACATGCGTGTAATGCATGTAGGCTTGCGCGGGTATGTGACGCAAGTGACGTTCTTTATCTATGCACCTAGCGTAGTGGTATAGTTTAACGCAGTTGAAGTAGAACGCATGCGACTGCTGCTAATAACAACCTGTTCAATTACCCAGGTGAGTAAGATTTTTTTATCGCATATGTAGTTTGTATTCGCCCGTACGCTTCACGGTACTGGTTGTGTTGTGACGCTCTTTATCTTCGCGCCATGCGTGGTGATCGAGTTGCACGCTGTTGAGGTAGAAGCTATGCATCGAGATCAATTTTATTTATCGTTTTGAGGCTTAAAACTATTGAAATATAACTTAAAACACTCTGTGGTTATGCGGTGGAATGTACCTATCTAGAAAAGATAATTGACAATATGTCACACCGAATAAACACTTCGCCATCGTATGTATATTATAAATCCCATAAGGTCACCGGAAAGCAACTATGAGGCTAAGGTAACTAATTGAAGTTTCTCACTGCATTTGTCCAACAAATGCTCTTTTCACAAAAACTATTAAATTGAGAGAAACACCTATTAGTTACTATGAGGATTTTGCCATCGCCCCGGTTGACCTTAATCTTAATCAAAATATTTTGAGATATCTGAGATAATTGAGAATAACGTTTTCCTCTACTTTACAGATGAAACAATGAAAGAAGATGTGCGTCTATTCCTTCACTACACCAAAGTGCGTCCGTTCCGGTACCATATCTGGCGCGTACTGCCTGTCACCATCGCATTGCCCCTGGACCTGATCAACTTGTGCACCACTTACGTCATAGTGCTCATAAACTTCACACATTTGTATTGATAAATGATTACGACAATTGTTTAGCCTGGGACGAGCTATAGACGAAAACATGCTCACCTCAAAAATAATAAAATGTATCGAAATTAAATGTAGGTAGGTACCCACTGCCGCACAAACTATTAGAATTCAAAATTAATAAGAGGATTAACTAAGTAGTTTAGTATCGTGGGAACACGGTAATACAATAGAAGTAGTATTTCCTTCCTGCTAAAATAGTCTGCCTAAACTTACTTTGAAAATGTAATAGCTACGATGCCAAATAAACATAGTACTTAACAACCATTTCGTGGTAAAACCGAATCTTCAAAAAATATAAGGTGTCCACAGTGGTTTTGACGGATTGAATGCACATCGCGCTAATGATTGAATAGGGAGTATTACTGCAATGTTCTGCCACCAGAATGCAGCACTAGCACAAACCGTAAACAGTTTTTTGACAAGTCGTAAAAGCGGGATCATAATAATTTTTGCAATTATCGCAAAAATATGTCATAATTTGAGTTTCAAATAGAGAAGAGATTATTTTAATATAAAATGCACCAGCGCTGCGTATTTGGATGTAATATTGAAGGGAATCATTAATTTCCGAAAGACAAAATGTACGAAAACTATGGGAAGGGACAACACGTCGTAAAGATTTTATATAAAAACTTAAACTAAAAACCAAAAAATAATATGTTAGTCACCCCAAAGAAATGGATAATCAACGATTCATATATACATATACAGATATTTATAGTTTTTAACCTGTTATTTTTGAAGTCGGTGCCTACCACTGCCACGCAAAGCTGGCTATGCTGAGCTCCTTAGCTGGCACCGGCTTCAAAAATAACAGGTTAAAAACTATAAATATTGTTTTGACCAAATAGACTTAAGTCTATTTAGTTAAAAGAAAAATTTTCCAAATCGGTCTAGCCGTTTTCAAGTAATCGGGGAACAAACCTACATAAAAATTGCTCTTTGTTTTGAAGTCGGTTAACACTAAAAACTTGTTGCTAATAAGAAATGGACGAGAAACTAAGAAAAATACCAAAATCGCTATATGTGTGCCTATGATATTTGAAGAGTTCCCTCGATTTCTCCAAGATCCCATCATCAGATCCTGATTTGGTTGCAATGGGACCACCTCGGAGGTATACCCTTTAAAACAAAAAAAGAATTTTCTAAATAGGTTCAGCCATCTTCAAGTAATCGGGGAAGAAACCTAGATACAAATTTACCCTTTGTTTTGAAGTCGGTTAACACTAGAAACTCGTTGCTAATAAGAGATGGACGAGAAATTACGAAAAATACTGAAATCGCTATATGTGTGCCTATAATATTTGAAGAGTTCCCTCGATTTCTCCAAGATTCCATCATCAGATCCTGATTTGGTTACATTGGGACCACCTCGAAAGTCTACCCTTTCAAACAAAAAAAGAATTTTCCAAATCGGTCCAGCCGTCTTCAAGTAATCGGTGAACAAACACACAAAAAAAAAACATAACAGACGAATTGAGAACCGTCCTTCTTTTGGAAGTCGGTTAAAAACACTTAAAAATATGTTCAGCACATTAAATTAAATAAGTTTCGACTGGCTCAAATTACTTCATTATCTTTTTCTAGGTACTTACTTTTCCACAAAATCCTTTATTTTTCCCTTTAAACTCGCACCACGTACTCGAATCAGTTTTTTAGATCATCCACTTTTAAATGCCCGTAGGATGCCATAATATCACAGTAAGTACAGACTTTTTAATACATGAATAAATAAAACTATTATAATTTATTATGTTCTCGGAGATTATTTGCTACGAACAGATATGACATAATGTGTCATAGCGGTTTGTTTACTGTTTGTGCTAGTAGCGCCCCATACGCCGAGTTTTGCGTAATATTCCCTATTAAACGTGAAACGTGTCGTGAAGGGTCTCTCGGTAAAGAAAAACACTTGTTTTCTAACACAATGTTAAAGATTTTCATTATAACCACATCACCATCATAAATATTCAGACATAACAAAAATTGTCCAACGAGAGTAGGTACAGCCAGAAAATAAAATGTAAGTATCTACTTATGCGATGAAAAATCCAAATTTTTTTAAACCCTTAGTAGGTACAACGAGTACTAGTTTCTATCACTAAATTAATATTTACTTCGGTTTCTACTAAATCGTGAATTTGACATTAGCTAATACAGATTTGAATACAATATTAGCACTAATTGACGACTAATGATGCAAATCACTGGATCGGAATCTATTAGTAACATCATTACTGAATTTACATAATGTACAGATAAACGCTTCATTGCATGGGCGTATCATCTTACTTACATTTGTATCTATAGGCAAGTATAAGTATACTGTTTGTATAACTGTGTAGGTATATCCCAAAGTCACCTTGCTGTATTCTCGAGTTGCAGAATGCCCGCGTAAACCTATCCTATGTATCTTTGAATTTGTTTTATTTTTGTAATATTACTTTTATTGTTTCTGAAGTTCTGAAATTAAAGTTATTTCGAAACTCTTGTTGTTTCTTGTTGACCAAAAACGTTAATCAGGTAACAACAATTTACATACTATTCAATAATCATGAGCTACATAAAAACATAAATAATAATTTAAAAATGAGGCAAGAAACCAAAGGTGCATGGAACATTATACCCCGTTATTGTCTAGGAAGTTCGGCCACAGTTAATTGAAAACTAACAAAGAATTGACAACGATCGACGAATGTTACGTATTATTTATTATTTGACCTTGAACTTTGCCTTAGTTATTCTTCAAATTCAAAAAGTTATCAGTTCGTAACAAAAACCGGTAGTGAATTAACCAACTGAAAAAACTAGACACGGGTGATAAAGGATTATTTTCTGCAGACGAGACTCTTATACCTCGAAAAATTTAATCCACCAGCTAACAAAGACAAGAAGCATGCAAAAAGATGAGTACCAATGGGTACTTTCCGAGGAACAGCAATCGAATATCCCGCATTTGCTTGCATTTTGGCTTGTATTTGTGAACAGTATGTAAGCGACTCCACGATTGAGCCAGTTCTGTTTGCATTTGGCAATTGACTTTGGTCGTGTCTCACAGCTATTTAGAAAAGCAAGCATATAGTACAATGTCTAGCATTATTTAGCTGCATCAGCAAAATCATGTAAAGTCCGACTACTTGACAGTGTCCCAGTAGTTACCATCTTGAATGTTAAGTCATCAGCAATAGAGGTGACAGCTGAGTGTCAACCATTGGGCATTAGCGTACCGTGTCAAACACAAGAACGTTTACCTTATCTATTATACGTTTATTATCTGTAATATTTTTAAGGGATTTTCTTTCATGCACTTTGCAGCATAGATAATTCAACAATTTACGAATACATTATAACACTCGCATAAGAGATTATAATATGTAACAAAGAAATGAAGATGATTCTGTTTCCTAACATAAAATTTAGGAAGGCCCATTGCTTAGTGATTTTTAGCTATCGGAATTGCTCTGTATCGACTAACAATAGACTGATCTGTATCAACTAGTATTATACTAACATGAATAGAAATGATAGTTCAGCACTTACTCGTAGAACCGACGTGGTGGCCATGTTTTGCTAAGTAATTGGTACAGGTCCAGGTTCATTTTTCTCTAAGGCCGAGTGTAGTCTCCGATTCATCTGTATTCAGTATAGTTTTTCTTGTTTCCTGTAACCTACCCTTCTGCAGCTAAAACCGTTTGTACAGAATTGTTTCGAATCGTCTTGATTTTGAATTTCATTAGCAAGCATATTGCTAGCTTATTTACAATTTAATTTGTTAATGCCGAAGCTACATTTGTTTCCTTTAAAACCCTCCAAGAGACACAACATAGGTAAGTCTCCTTTCCATGTAAAGCAGTTTGGTTTATATTTGCATGGTTTGATTCGATAATTTTTTTAAAGATACAGACAAACATAAAAGTCTAAGTAAAGGGTATATTATTTTTATATATTGTATAATATATACCTATGCAAAATGTAATATATTTAAATCTCGCATGAGATCTCAACAAAAGAACGTTTCTGTGGAGTATTTATTTCCTAGTATATCCATAGTGACTCTTAATGAATATACTACCTACTGTTTGTTACAGGCTTTTATTTACTTTCACCTTATAGCGCTATACTTACTTTTATTTACAAGCTGCTAATTAACTTGCAATGTTTGTTCAGGTCAAATCTTATAACTTTAATCGTTTGAGCTGATATTTTGTGTGTATATGTAAATCATGACAATGCAATATTATTAGACCTAGTCAGAGAATGGGGCCGGAAAGCGGCCATAATGATCATTTTAATTTCATAAGATAACTCCCACGTGTTGGGGCAATGGAAATCAAATTATTGTTTTGACATGCAGTTTGTGATATAAAAACAAGGTACAGGCAATAAATAGCTTGTCTCAAAAATAAATTTTTGACAGTAACATTCTTATGATTGATTCGACTTTCTGCAAAATTGCAAATAAACATTGTTCTCACGGCGACTCGTTTCATTGTTTATGGTTATAAGTGAACTTCACAAAAGTTTATTAAAATTACGTATATTTCAATCATTCATAGATACCATGAAAGAAACTTGAAAAATCCATTTCCTCCCTAGTTAAGAAATACGATATTCATGGGCAGGGATTAACAACCTTCAAATTGCCATATCACCATCAACTATTAGCAAATGTATTCAGCGGCCACAATACAGTCTAGTCTAGACTGATAGTTCCTCGAGCTATTAATCATTGCTTTTTGTTGTGGGCCAGCACTTAGCATAATTACGCCACCTATTTCACCAAGATCCAAAAGGGTCTGAGAGGAAACGAGGATGCTGTTAATACATTTTATTATATGATACCTAATTATGGAGATAATTAGTTGAGACTACAAAACATTAGGAGATTCCTTTGTAACCAAAATACCACATTCCCAGAATACCCGATTTTGCAAATTACCAGTTTCTTGATTTGTCAGATTCCCGTGTACCACATTTTGAAAATAATACATTCTACTCTACAAAATTATCTGGTTTCTTGAGTAACATACGATTTTATAATCAAAAGCTTAACGAAAATATAGTCAGATAGGAATCTGCTGAAATGCGGTATTTTGGGCATGAGGGAGATATTTAAATAATACCTATATTACTTTAAAATATGAGTACTTTAATTTTATTTTCTTTTTCAGTTCAAGTATCTTGTTTATAGATATTTATAAATATGACGTTTTTTTATTGCCTTAGACTGGCAAACAGGCTAACGACCCACCTGATGGAAAGTGGTCACTGCCGTTAATAGACATTTGCAACACTAGATGAATTACCAATGCGTTGCCGGTCTCGAAGAAATTTGATGGCACCCTTTTTAAAAAGTCCCATATAATACGCAGTCCGAAAATCTAAGCAGGAACTTCATTCTCACCAGAAAGGTTCTGGATAGGGTGGGTAGGGGTCAAGCTGATAAGCTGGTGCTCCAGCCCAGAGGTGTGAACAGTATTCCATATGTAGCTTGACTTGCACCTTATAAAACACAAATAGCTGCTGCGGGTAAAGTACGTACTGTTTGGCCCGGTTTAGCACACCCAGCTTTATTTTGACTGCTAATCAAAATACAACAAACTTGCAATGTAAAATAAATTTTCATTCGCGCTATAATTTTCATTTCTAAATAGAGCACCCAGTAAGCTAAACCTCCCTTTATCTCCACGGTATTAAGGAAACTCCTTCTATTGGAGTAATATCCGGAGTGAGTTCGCCAGCTTCATTATATACGTGTTATAGTTTTCTTATCGCGCTACTTTCTTTTCATGGCAGCGATTTAAGAACTTTTTGCTACAACCGTGTCTTTATTTTTACACCTTTAATAAGGAACTGCAGTAAGTTGCAGAATGAAGCCGTTCAACAGTGGTTCTTATTAGGTAATAGTTAGGTTTTAATTTAAATGAATAATACCATGGCTTATCTTTATAGTTTGAATTGTGCATTTTGTTTGGAGAATGCTTTTTGTAATAAGCAAAGATGAGTATTTTCCTCGTTATTTTAATTATATTTTGACGTTCTATTCTTGTTTGTTTTGACACCACACTCAAAAACACTATCGGTAATATACCTACTATTATTTCGTTTACGATAAAACAATTGAAAATCAGAACGTTAAAATAAAATTATTGCTTAAAATGTATCGTAATACAAGTGCAATGTAGTCATAAAAATGATTAGAAAATAACGTGTACTACACGGCAAGTTTTTTTTTTTCAATTATCAAGACCAGAAGTCTGTTTTGTCTTATATCTGGGGGCACGGCAATGTCCCCGCCAAGTCGAGCAAAACAAAGGCACGGCCGTACCATCCTTTTCTCGAAGCCATTTAATATTACTTTTCAATGAATAATAAATCGTTGATCGTTATCGCGTACTGTCGTATTTTATAAGAAAATTCAAACTTTGTGTACATTATATTGTCTTCGGTTTCCGCGATTATCACTCATAGTAATAAAACAACTTAAACGGATTAAATCGCGTATATTACTACATATTTTAAGTCCCGACGTTTCGTAACCCTTTTCAGCGTTCGTGGTCGCGGGTAGACTGAGAAAATCATAAATTTCCTCTGTCAAAATTACTGTTGTGCAAACCTACCCACTTTAAAAAATACAAATTCAATATTAGTGTTGCCAGATGGGCCTAATGTGTAAAGATGTTCACACACATGCCAGAAGGGCTTAAAAACCTAACCTTAGAAAAAACTAGCGGCGCTTCCAAAAGGCATACTTGATAAGAAAGAAGGCCAAGGAAACTTATCAGCCACGCCTTATGCAAAAAAGAAAATAATTTAAGCAAAAGACTCTAGGTATGCTATTTTTGGTAAAACAAATCAGAAAAATTTTTTGTGTTGCCAGACGGGCCTAATGTGTAAAGACGTTCACACACATGCCAGAAGGGCTTACTATCCTAACCTTAGAAACTAGCGGCGCTTCCAAAAGGCATACTGGATAAGAAAGAAGACGCCAAGAAAACTTATCAGCCTCGCCTTATGCAAAAAAGAAGAACATATTTTAAACAAAAAGACTCTAGGTATGCTATTTTTAGAAGAAACAACACCGTTCAGTGTTAAGGTTTTACAGTGCCGTGTCTCGCCCGTCCCTTGATGAGATGTAATACAGGATCCCAGGCAGGTGGTAGAGACAAACCATCTTCTCTATTGAAATTAGGATACTTCTTGATTTCAATAGCCTCGCGAAGCATCCTTGGAAAATAGCGCTTCTCCTTAGCGAGGATCGAAGCATCATCAAACTTGATTGAGTGGCTAGGTTTGTCCATGACATGCTCGCAGACTGCAGACCTGTTACAGCGACGGTGTTTGACATCAGCCACGTGCTCCTTCACCCGAGTGGAAACACTTCGTTTCGTCTGGCCAATGTATGAAAGACCACACTGACAATCAAGCTTGTATACACCTGCACTTTGCAAAGGGATGTTACACTTCACGGGTCTGAGGTATTGTGACATCTTCTTCAGCGGCTTAAAATATGTCTTGATAGAAGCGCGCTTCAAAATGTGGCCGATCTTATCTGTAACCCCTTTGACAAAAGGTAACACAGCAGGCTTCCGCTCAACTGTCGGGGTCTTCACACGTGGTTTCTGACTGGCACGAGGTATCCTGAGACCATTGGCTCGAAGAGTACTCCTGACATGCCGCAGCTCAGCATCCAAGTGCTGGCTATCGCAGATACCCCTGGCCCTCTGAAACAAAGATTTGCCTACTGTAGCAAGTTGACAGGGATGGTGGTGAGATTTACCATTCAGATACCTATCAGTATGAGTAGGTTTCCTATACACAGTATGACCCAACAGTAATTTTGACAGAGGAAATTTATGATTTTCTCAGTCTACCCGCGACCACGAACGCTGAAAAGGGTTACGAAACGTCGGGACTTAAAATATGTAGTAATATACGCGATTTAATCCGTTTAAGTTGTTTTATTACTTTGTGTACATTGTTAAAAATGTGTACCTACGTACTTTTAGGTATAATAGGAAATTTAATTTTACATAATTTAGACAACGAACAAGAACAAACCAATGCGTTCACTCCAAAATTCAAGGCAATCCAATCCATTTGCAGATGGAACTCAAATTTGTCGGGTTAATTGTCACTGTACTATTTTCGCTACGGATATCAACAATAGAAAGTTAATTCTAATACGATGCCTATTACCTTTGATATAAGGGCCATGGAGATTTAAACGGAATGCAAATTTATATTTGTTAGGTTTGATAGGATATATCACGTTGTAAACTAAAAAATAATCGGTATTGACACCTATTGCTACCGCCTTAAGGTTACTAGCTGTTTCGTGGAGCGCAAACTTACTATGGTTTTGGGTTTGCTAGTGTTGCGCCGCGAAATACGAGTATTGTTCATTCCTTCCTAGTGAATTGGTTTTGCACTGAAGGGTTTTAGGTGCGATGTTTATGTCAAACACGCTTCTATATAGGTACCTACTGACGATATTAACAATGGTCTGGTATTACATAATTTACTTGCTGTGCGAGTTAAGGTGTGGTCAAACCGCTGCTCAAAAGACGTTGACGTACCATAAACGCAGTGACGTACCTCATGCGTCAGGTTTTTAACGCATGGAGTGCTTCAACCTATTTTGAGCAGTCTTTTGAACAGCGGTTTGGTGCACCTTTATTTAGTTCCAGTCTCGTATTTCATATAATAATTTCTCAGGTTCAATATAAAAAAAATTATATCAAATTTTCCTGTGGATTTAAAAAAAAACCACATACGCCTAGTAGCACATTGTACCGATATAGGTAAAAATAATCCCAACTTATTCGTCAAACTATATTTTCCGAATTCCGTCCGCATAAGGTTTCCCTTATTACGGGTAACGCAATAAAATAAAGCATAACAAGACAAATACGTAGCTAAACCACAGTAACAGTATCGAAATCAGTACCGTAACTTCTTAAGGAAGCGTAAGGCAGAGGCACCATCACTTAACACCATCTGTAAGATTTTTAGATACACACATTCAAAATCATAATAACAAGGTGCTCACAGATATCTTGCAAAATATCAAAAATATGCTCACTAATACAACGCGTATATAATTTGCAAATTTTGTCGTAAACGATTTTTCAAACATTACAAATATCTACCTACATTTGACAGTAGTAGCCAAAATATTGGTATTAATTTGTGATTGCACATGGGTAATGATGCTAAATCAGTGGTGGGTATTATTATTATTATTGAGTTATTTTTGGGCCTTTTGTGTGCCGCTTCGACCATTGCTGATCTATTGTGGCAGCCCTTTTGTTAGATTTCACTGCAAAGGCCCGTTGAATCTAAGAAATTCCAGATTCTTTGGGCAGTGAGTAGTTGTATCTCCTCCGGCAACAGAATATGTCGCCCTAGGTGGATACTTCGTTTGCGCATGAGTGGTCCGCATGAGCAGAGGATGTGCATGGCAGTCTCCTCTGACTCTTGGCAGAACCTGCACGCTGGGTCCTGTTTCATACCCATTTGAAACAGATGTTTGTTCAGTTTGCAGTGGCCAGTGAGGATTCTGGTCACTGAGCAAGTTTTAAATCTTTTGAGTGATAATAGCTCTGTAGATTTCTTGCTGTTGAACCCTTCAATTTGGGTTTTCGAGTGCCTTTGTCCTTTTACAGACTTCCACAGCTCGATCGCCCTACCTTTGTACAGGTTGTGTAGCAGAGAGTATGCTTTTTGCTTTGTGGTGCCGCAAAACGGTTCCGGGCCGACATGGGGTGTGTCGGCCCCTTTCCTTGCAAGTTCGTCTGCTTGGTCGTTTCCGTGTATATCGGAGTGTCCTGGTACCCATCTAAGTGTAACTTTGTTGGATGTGGCCAGGGTATTCAAGTTGTCCTTACAGTTCTGGACAAGTTTGGAATTTGACTCTAGTGAATCTAGTGCCAACAGAGCAGCTTGGCTGTCCGAGTTGATGTAGATGTGTCGATGTCTTAGGTTCTTTTCGAGGATGATCTCCGCACATTTGTTAATGGCGAAAACCTCCGCTTGAAAGATTGAGGCCTCTTTCCCCATGCTGACGCATAGCCTGAGTTTTGGCCTTTGTCCATAGACTCCACATCCTCCGTCATCACCTTTTTTAGAGCCATCTGTGAACCAGATTAGGCTGCCCTCTTCGAAGGACGTTTGTTCATCTGCCCATTCGTCCCTAGAGGGTATTTCCACTGAGTATATTTTTGTGAAGTTGCATTCAGCATTCATATCATCAGTGGGCATGCATAGGATGTTGTTTTCAAACACCGAGGCCTTAAGTTTGGTCAGTGTTTGTGAACGCCATGTAGTCCTCGTTTGGGTGCAGATTCTATAGATACACTGCTCCGCCTCTTTCTGCACTTGCAGGTGCAGTGGTATTAGGTTCAGCAGAGCATCCAAGGCTGCCCCCGGTGTAGAGGATAGGGCTCCGGTTGCAGTTATGCAAGCGGTGCGTTGTAGGCCGCTTAGTTTTTGGATTGTTATCTTTTGGTTGGTTTTGTTACACCAGACGGCCGAGGCGTATGTGATAATAGGCCTCACAACCGCTGTGTAAAGCCACATAGCAATGTTGGGTTTTAAGCCCCATCTTGCTCCTGCCATTCGACAACATGTCCATAAGGCCATCTTCGCTTTTTGGATTATATTTTCCAAATGTGTGTTCCAAGTTAACTTTTGGTCTAGTGTGACCCCTAGATACTTGACTTCTTTTGAGAAGGGTTTAATGTGCCCGTTAAGCTTTAGGTTTCCAAGCTTTTCAAGTTTGCGTTTCTTGGTAAAGGGCACTATTATGGTTTTACTGGCGTTTATAGTCAGTTCGTTTTCTTTACACCATTTGATGATGGTGTTAAGAGCTCCTTGCATTAGGCTTGAAATTGTGTGAAGGCATGGGCCCCTGACTACGACCACAAGGTCGTCGGCGTATCCCTGGGTATCGTAGTCGTGGCTAGCCAATAATGCAAGAAGTTGGTCCACAGCTAGGGTCCATAGGAGTGGGGAGAGTACACCTCCTTGTGGACAGCCTCTTGTGGTGTAAAATTCATGGGTTACAGAGTTTAGGGTTAGCGTCGCTACCCTATTGGATAGCATACTCTGTACCCATCTAATAGTGATTCCGTCAACGCCCTTCGACTCCATCCCCTTGAGGATAGTTCTTGTGGGTGTGTTATCGAAAGCACCTTCCACGTCAAGAAAAGCACATAGAGCGGTTTGCTTGTCCTCTAAGGTGTTCTGCACCTTGTCGACCAGATCTAGTAGGGCAGTTTCCGTGGATTTACCTTTTTGGTAAGCATGTTGGTTAGAGCTGAGTGGTCTAGCCACCAGATACTGCGCTCTAATGTGCTGATCTATTATTCTTTCCATCGTTTTAAGGAGGAAAGATGTAAGACTAATGGGTCTGAAGGATTTAGGCTGAGAGTAGTCCTTTTTCCCTGCTTTTGGTATGAATTGTACCTTGACCCGAGTCCACTGATCTGGTATCGTGCCCCAGGCAAAGCTGGCGCGAAAAATTTTTACCAGATGCGGGAGGAGTAGGTCTTGTCCCTGTTGTAATAAGGCAGGGAAAATTCCATCCATACCCGCTGATTTATATGGCTTGAATTTCTTCAGAGCCCATTTAATTTGGTTTGGCCTGAATATATATGCGGCCAGGTTCCAGTCAGTGTTGCCTGCCCTGTGGGGTTTAACACTCCCTCCGGGCCTTAATTGACTGTTGTTGGTTTGGAACGAACCGGGGAAGTGGACAACTCTGAGGAGCTCCAGTGTTTCCACCTCTGTGGTCGTGTAGGTGTTATCCGGCTTCTTCAGAAGACCTAGATAGTTAGTTGGTGTCTTGGCAAGTATTTTGTGTATTCTCGCCCCTTTGTGGGTTTGGGCAATGTTTTCACAGAATTTGCGCCAAGACGCTCTTCTGGCTTTTCTGATCTGTTTGTTATATTCCGTCAACGCTCTCCCGTACCGTTGCCAATCGCACGGTTTGGTCGAGTGATTGAATATGCGACGTGTGGAGACCCGTAGTCTTTCGAGCTTTTTGTTCCACCACGCCGTTGGGTTGCTTGTGGTTGATTCCTTCAACGGGCAGTTCTGCTCATAGGCTTTAATGACGCCGTGCGTCAAGAGCTCTACCGCTATGTTGAGTGAATCAGGTGTCTTTACGACTTTTGGGACGTCCTTTAGATATTCCTCAAGGTTGTCTTTGTAGGCAGCCCAGGAAGTGTCTTTTGGATTCCTACGCACTAGTGGTATTGAGTCTAGTGAGCCTTTAACACCAAAAATGATATGTTTGTGGTCCGACATTGAGTTTTCGCGACTCACATGCCAGTCAGCAAGGCAGCTAGCTACCTTTGGAGTTGCGAATGTTATATCTAATACTTCTTGTCTTGCTCTGGTTACGAAGGTTGGAATACGACCATTGTTCAACAGATGTAGACCGTTAGTAAAGATAAAGTTGGAGAGTAACTCACCTCTTTTGTTGATGCCGGAGCTGCCCCAGATGGTGTGGTGGGCGTTGGCATCGCATCCCACTATCTACTACCATCCTTTTCTCGAAGCCATTCAGGCGATTTTCAGCCTCCCGTAATATTGTACTGGCTAAAGCTGGAACCCTGAAATCCAGGGATATATAGGGCTCAATAAGACCTATGTATATTCTCAATATCATTCAATTTGAACGTGTAGTTTAAGAACTATTGCATGTCAAAGTTCCTTAGTTTTGTCACTGACTCACTGACTCATTCACTGACTCACTGATCATCATAATTCTAAGGTACTTCTAGCAGACCTACAAGCTCCAAATTTTAAACATAGTTAGTTTTTAGCCTATAAAGTCCTTAAAAACCTAAATATGTTGTAATTTCAGTCACAACTGCACACATATGTTTGTAATCCTATACAAATACATGAGATTACAAAGTAAGTTTTGCGGTTCAAATTGAAAAGAATGGATTGGAATGTAATAATTAAAGGAAGACCACTTACAAAAATAAATGAGATCCAATCAAAAACATTACATGTAAAAAGATGCAAGTCTCGCAACGCAGTTCTCCTACAACAAAAAAGTTTTGAGATGTAAAGTTAAACCAAGTCAGTACCGGGGGGGTATCAACAGAACTCGATTTCCACCGACTTGCCTATTATTTAATCGTGGAGGAACACATTTTATAGATCTAATAATAGGCAAGTCGGTGGAAATCGAGTTCTGTTGATACCCACCCGGTACTGACTTGGTTTAACTTTAAATCTCAAAACTTTTTTGTTGTAGGAGAACTGCGTTGCGAGACTTGCACCTTTTTACATGTAATGTTTTTGATGTTTAGTACTTATTTTGAAGAACCATCGGCAGGCCGGATTATTTCCTCCCGCGGGCCGGAGGTGTATGTTCAAATACCATCTAACCTGTCAGTCGGTGACGAAATATATGGAGTTTGGCACTAATCGTCAGGCCTGTGACGACCTGTTAACTACTAGTTTAGAGGACATTTTAAATAAAAAAGGCCACTTGCCACTGTGCTAAATAATTCTTACAATCTTATATTTACTTAATTAATAACGCTTATAATATAATATTAAATAATATAATACTGGTATAAAGTCCCAAAACTGCTGTGATACTTTTACCAAAACGAAACGTGATATTTTAAAAGAAAAAACCGGACATGTGAAGACCTTTAAAGCGATCGCAGGGGGGCGCAATTTAATTTTCGTACGACGGACAATTGAGAGAAATCCTAAACATATTGGACAAAGAAAAAAGCTTTGATGTAATTCAATCCCTTGTTATTTTTTAAAGAAATGTTTGTCAGATAAATGTGAAAATTTGAGCCGTGGCAGTAGGTAGCTTTATTTTTTGCACTTAAAATGATAGGGATTTTTGATACATTTATGTTTTATCAGAATCATAAAAGAAAATACGAATTTGATGTTAAAATGTTCTCTTGTAATGTTTACTAAATTAAAATATTTTTGTTGCTTGTGTCTTTAACATGGCCAAGGGTATTGAACGGTATAGCTACACTTCACTATTAAAGTTTTGAGTAAAACAATAATCAGGTTAAATTATTACATAATAATAAAAATACCACATTGCGGGTATATACATTAAAGATGACAAAAGGAAATACACGAAGCGGATGTGTAGATTTTTTCCAAAACAAGGCACTAATTTTGCAAATAAGTAAACGAAATTGGATCTCAATAGCAAAATCAGCTATCGTACAATAGCTTGAAACGGATTAAAAATCTTTTAATTTCACACTCCTCACAGAATCAAGTCATCATTTCAAAACATCAAACGTGATTGCGATTTACAAGTATTCGCATCGGATGAAAATTATTAAAATTTAATAGGCCGGCAAACAGCCTCGACGAGGCGTGACCGAGTCAAAGGGAATCTGCCTTTGACCGCCATTACGTAGCGTTCGCGTTTTTTTTATTCTAGCCACGCTATAGGCTTTTGGATGAGTTTAATTGTTTGGTATTATATCACGAACTCTAATTTTCCTACTCGTGTAACTCTAACTTGACGCTTCATATTATCATGCAGATTCATATTTAACAGTACGTATTTTTATAATTAACAGAATTTTTTAACACATCATATAGAGCTTATAATATAATATGCGTGTAAAAAGACTTACTTTATTCAGTGATTAAAATTAGGTACAAATAAAGTATAACTACTTACTAATCTAAACTTAACTAAAAAAGTGTGTTGGTAAATCAGTATAACTGTACATACGAGGGTGGTATGATAAGTAATGAGCCTTGAATCAATGCGGTATGGCTGAATATTAAAAATGTCATTACCTACAGCCGCCATCGTGGACGCGGGAAAATTGACAGTTTCAAATGATTCCGTCAATTAATTCATGAATTATAGCTTTTTAAACAGTATAAGTGGCAATTTTTGTGTAAAATGGAAAAAGAACAATATCGATCAGTGATTCGCTTTCTGTTTTTGAAGGGTAAAACGCGTGATGAAATAAAAAATGAGTTAGATAGCGTGTATGGCGATGTTTCACCTACGATTGCCACATTTAAGCGGTGGTATAACGAGTTCAGAAATGGAAGAACATCTGTGTGTGATGAGGCCCGCCCAGGACGTCCAATTGAAGTTACCACGGAGGAAACCATCAATAAAGTCCGTGATATGTTGATGAACGATCGAAGACTGAAGTTGAGGGAGGTAGCTGAGGTATGTGGCTTATCACTGGAGCGTGTACAAAATATCGTTCATAAACATTTGGGCATGAGGAAGTTATCGGCCCGATGGGTACCGCGTTTGCTAACTGAAGAAAACAAGCAGAATCGTGTGGCTACTTCCAAAGATTGTTTGGCACTATTAAAACGTAATCCGAAGGACTTCTTTATGCGTTACGTTACCGTGGACGAAACGTGGATCCACCACTATACTTCCGAAACAAAACAACAATCGAAGCAATGGACTTGTCCCGGCGAAAGTGCTCCAAAGAAAGCAAAAACGGTTCCGTCGGCCGGGAAGGTGATGGCGACCGTTTTTTTGGATTCCCAAGGAATTATCCACATAGACTATTTAGCGAAGGGAAAAACGATCACGGGGCAATATTACTCTGATTTATTGTCTCGATTTGATGAAGAATTAAAGAAAAAACGGCCCCGTTTAGCCCGCAATAAAGTGCTGTTTCACCAGGATAATGCTCCGGCCCATTCATCTCACATCGTCAAGGCCAAACTGGATCAATTGGGTTACAAAATACTGCCGCACGCTCCTTATTCCCCGGATTTGGCTCTGTGTGAACTCTTCCTGTTCCCAAACATGAAATCTTGGCTCGGAGGCAAACGCTTCATGTCAAATGAAGAGGTCATAGAGGCCACGGATGAGTATTTTGCAGAGTTTCCGAAGACATATTTTTTGGAGGGCTTAAAGAAGTTGGAGACGCGTTGGGAAAAGTGCAAAAACTTGAAAGGGGACTACGTTGAAAAATAAAAATTAAAAAAATAATAAAAAATAAATGTTCATGGGTATGCTCACTACTTATCATACCACCCTCGTAATTAAGCCTTAAAACACTCGTGTGATCTTATTATGAAACTCGCCTTCGGTCATTTCATAAAACCGCACTCGTGTTTTAAGGCCTCTCATTATATACCAGTTACATTAACTAATGTATATTAGTATTTAAAGATAACATGAATTAGAGAAACGCGGTTAAAGATTTTTTGCCATTATTTGTTTGAATATTTTAATTACGCATACCGAAAGAACTCAAAAAATTACTATTTTAAAAGTACTTTGTTAAAGTTCAGCACCCTAATGGAACATACTTGAACTTAATTCCTTCATACGCTCGATAAAGATAAGAAAGCTCAAAATGTTAATTAACGACACCATAATCGTGTAGATATCAAAGTCGACGCGTCTCACAAGTTACGCGTGCACTGATAGCGTTTACGCGTTGCGTTTAGCGTACGTTTTACTGGTGCGGATTATGGGGTAGCGTTAACGCGCGCGTTAACTTCACGCGTAAGTGCTAATGAGTTCCATTGTAATGTCTACTTTTTATTGAAAGTGGGGGACACTTATATAAAATTTTAAGGAAGAGTAGAGTCCATCCAGATTGAAATCATGACCATGATACGGTTATGACAGCGCAGATCGTACATATTTCCAGATCCATTTATTTAGGTATACTGTCAGTTTGTAATCAAATCTTGCAAGTTAAATTTGACCCACTTCCCAGTTTCCAATTGAGCTGAAATTTGGCATGCCTATATAAATTGGATGACAATGAAATATTATAATGACGTGAAGCTAGTCTGTCGATATACAAAAAAGGTACAGTCGGCAATAAAAGCTTGTTTCAAAAATATATATTTGACAGTAACTTGCGTTACAAATGGTTCGAATCCGCCCTTATTCTACATCAGGATAGATATAGCTAAGGAATAAGTAATTGTATTGCACTGCCAAATACGTCCGGCCAAACTGAGAAATACACTCCACCCACTGCTTACCTAAAGAACGTCACCGAACTGGTCCTGCGCCGCCCGCATCCATCGGACTCCAGCAACCTACACCTGGTCATCAGTCCACTTTTTAGAGGGCCTACCCGCCGCGTTTTCCAGAGCACTTTTCTTATACCTAATCTTAGCTAAATCGTAAACAAGGCGGGTGTAATAGCGACTTAATGCTTCTCATTAGCGGGCGCTTACGACGGCTGTAACTCGGCGTCGTAAGTTGTAAGTTAATGTAATGGTGACGTGCGTTTTATCTTGTCGTCGACGCGGATAGATTGACTGGAAAGTTTAGATGAGGTAGGTCCACTAACCCTTTTAAGTTAGATTACAAACGCATCGCCATAGAAATGCAAGCGATATTATTTTAATAAACCTTAGTAAAACTTTGATAAACAAAGTTCATCCACAGATACCCAAAGATTCTTAATTAAAATTTAAAACTCTTTTTTACTTGTACTAGGTACTACTTACAACAAAAGGTATGCACCTTTGCACCCAGAATAGTATAAATAACAAAGTGGTACTTTTTTTACCATAATGAACATATTTTTCAGTACTAGCTTTCCTGTTTTTAGGCTATGGAACTTTATGTAAACTATACATACATATTTCTTTACTTATCGAAATTAATGGAATATGGCATTTATTGACATAATTTCAACGGAGTCGCATCTATACAATTTAGTTAATCGTTCGTCGGCCTAATATTTTATCCTAAACGAGTGTTTTGCGAGTTTGACGACTGACTTGCTAGAATTGTGATAGACAGACCTCCATTTCGCGGATTGTGCAGTTAAGGGTTGAAGTTATTGTTAATGTAGCCGAGTTTGATGGGGACGCTGGTGTGTTTTGATAATAACGTCTTTAATGTCCCAAGTAAATGTGTACATCTAATCATTCTTGGGATTTCGTGTTTTGATGAAAACCAGTTACGACTTTAAACGTTGTCGAAATTTAAGATGTGTATAAGCGATTAATGCCTGATAGATACTTGAACGAAATAATTGCATTTTCACTAACTACCTACTACTAATATATAAAGTGCTTACAAATTAGATGCCAATATTTTTAGGGCTGATAGTACTAAGCTTTATGAGTTTATTTTATGTATAAAACAATAAACAAATTATGTATGTTTTTGTTGATTGCTACATAAAGCACCCTGTTAATGAGGTAAACAATAATCAGTGATTAAGACCTCTTTGATTATTGTTTACCTCATTAACAGGGTGCTTTATGTAGCAATCAACAAACCTTTGATACTAACTTTTCAATATTCATGAATGAACTGGCCACTTAATAGAAAACGACGTCCACTTGGCAGAAAATGTTCGTGTCAGTTAAATTAACAGTATGATTAAGTTTGGGTAGAATTTTAAATTATTTATTTTGTTTTGGAAATGAAAACCAAAAACATCATATAAAAGATTTCTTAATTTCTATAAAAAAATAATTGTGTTGATGTAAGTTAACATCTCTTAAAATATTAGTACCTAATTTGTTAGCACCTTATATAACTATTGCAAGTCACTTCAACTAACTTCAGATTCGGTGGATAGACGACTGCGTAAGAGTAGCTAGGAGTCGGTGGATGTAGTCTGCACAGAACCAATGCTATGTCCGTGGCTGATAGATTGAAAGATGATAACTCATAATATGGTTTGATGATAAATTACAGCGTAATGTCGGTAAGTATAAATTTACACGTAGATATATTTTGTAAAATATTGTAAAACTTCAGACTTAGCACTATTCTGACGGGAGGATACCGGCATAAATCATTATTCTGGCAACACTAGCAAAAGGAAGTCTTACACACGAGACACTATTTGTCATGGTGAGGATACCGCTAGCTTAAAACAGCTCTATCACTCAAACTGCAAAAGTAACTCTGTCAATCTGACTGTCTGTAGTGCATACACTACACATACACATCTGTCTTGTACTTTTTCACGCTTAGACAGCTGAACTGATTAAGATGAAATCTGAAATTAAGATAGTTTGAGACCCTGAGAAAGGTATAGGATGATTTTATCCCAGAAACCATTAATTAAGGGAGTGAAAAGTGGGATGGAAGTTAGTACCGGAAATTAATCACACAGGTTATCAAAATCGAATGTAAAAATAAGGAGAATTTCAATATTTTTTTTAAAATATCGCATCCCTCTTTGCTTTAGTCCAACCCAAACCCTAGCTTATGATTTGTACAAATTTATTTTCAAATAACCATTAATCGACCTAGATTTACGTTACGTACTTACTTATAAGTAAGCAATTACTCATGATAGATCTGACTGATTTAAAAATAATCATTTGGTGACATTGACACGCCGTGTGCTGTTAAACAATTTAGTCAAATTAAATAAGTATGTTATAAGTAACATCCCTGATTGACCGAGCGAACTCCGCTGTGAAGTGCGTCTGTTTCAGCTTGGGCAAAAATTATTTCGTATGTCTGTCTATCCGGCTTTTCTCCGGTCGCATTTCTCAATCGATTCTCGTGAAATTTTATGAGCAGGTTCAATAACTATATAGATTTTTTTGTCGATTCTGTTTTGGAAAATTTTCAATATGGCGGAGCCGTGGGGGTTGACAGACTCGCGGGGTCTACAGCTCACAGAGCCACTAGTACTCGTATTTATTAGTCACAAGGTTAGTCTGTCTTCACCGCTGTGGCAGGGAACCAAGCACGTGCGGAGCACTGATTACACGAACACGTCTCGGTTTTGTGAGCCAACTAGATTTTTCTAGAAAATCTCATGAACATCGCGTTAAAGCATTACAAAATATAATAGCCAACGTTTAAGGTTACACTGTTTATTGAATAAGGGTGGGATATTCTAAAACATCTGTAATACCGATGTTATAAAGGTGGATTCAATACGACTGTATATTTGTCAACGTCAACTCCTCTTCAAGTACCTAGGTATCAGACATGAGAAATTAAAAACAATGTCAAAAATTATTTTTTCGTACTCTTCAAGGTGCCAATTTACATAGGTTGGTGTTTCTTTTTAAGTATGCGAGATATCGTATGTACCTAGTATACTCTATGTGTTTATTTTTAACATGTTTGTAACCAAAATTTCGTAGCGCTACGCTCGTAGCTGATAACATGGGAACACTTGTTATGTAACGGTAACTTGCTACGAGCTTAGCACCCGCGGAGTGGTTTCCCGGTATCGAAGGTGTTAAGCACGCAACAATTTTTGCTACGAATTGTATTTTTCTTATATATTTTTCTTATACAATTAGAAATTACTCGAGCCGTGCGTTACTGCAGATTAGCCAAAGTGGCCAATATTTGACCAAACGGGACATAGACAAATTTAAAAAAACGGTTACGCTATACGGTTATAACTCGCATACTTAAAGCACATGAACTATTATCATGAACCACCTTTTGTTCCCTCAAAGCCGCCTATAAAACCTAACCCCGTATAATATCCCCACATCCACATAGGAATCTTTAAGCCCACCATTGCCACTCGAAAACAAACGACCTCCTCAGAGCCGGGCCGTAAACTGTCCGATTCACTATTTAAACGTGGTTTAATGCGGGTCGTTAACTCTGTTCAATCTGCTTAATTGGGAATGGTTTTACTGGGCCTTTAATGGCCGGTATATTAGAAAGAGGGTATTGTAAGTCAGTTGCATAAACGTGAATGTGTACTGCTACTTATGTACTTTCTGACTATCGACGAGAATGTCCGTCTTGTAACGCAGTGACAACATATAAATTTAAATGTAATAAGTATTAGTGCAACTTAATTTACCACTAAAGTTATTATCAATGACAAATCATACATTTATAATTAGGTAAACAGGTAACAATGCATATTCTAGCTGGGATTATAAGCAAGAAATTTTACTGGTTATTTCTACCAAACTTTTTTTTTGAAAATACGAAAACGGATTTTTTAAAACTCTTTTCGTAACAAAATTATACAGGGTGGAAAATTTGTACGTACATTTTTTGTAAGCAAATTCTATCACGTAGGTCTGAGCGTAGCAGTCAAATAAAGTTAGAGAAAGAAATAATGATTACCTACTTGAATAGACTTTATACGAATTGTGTAAACCATAAGTATTGCGTTTTCACATCCATAAAAAGCAACCCGAAAACGCCCAAAACCGAAGATATTGCGTGCCGGACAGTCGTCCGGAACTATATTTTTTATTATTCGACGAGTCGGTCCGGCAATTTACTGCCCTCGGTTTATGCTTTGATACCCGCGCGGTCTGTTGTTATTACGAAGCCCTTAGATTGTTCCTATTGAGCGATTTTATTCCTTGCTTTGAGTTAACTTTTCATGCTATACAACCTCGAATTAAAAAAAAAAGTTTGTGAAAACGGTATGATTCCGTGAAGCCTCTGATTGCTAAAGATTGTTTTATTTTATAGCTCGCTACATTTCGTTTACATAAAATAACATGAGAAATCCCAAAAAAAAACTCAAAAACAGGCGCTGACTGTTTTTGTGTTTTTAACAAACCATTAAGAACTGGACACTTTCACTACGCTGGTGTAATATGGTTGAAAATGAGCTTACGTTGTCCGTAAATAACATATAGTTTTAATGGCAAAATCCTTTCCTATTCATAAAAAAAATAAAACAAAACATAATGTAATGATTAGAGACCGGATCTGAAGTAGCGATCTTAATATTAATATGGATATAACTGGTATAATTTATAATTTTTTCTACACACAGAAATAATGTAGCTTATCGGAACAAAAAAGTAAAAACCTTTTTGGAAGCTTTTGTCAATATTGGGCAAAAATTATGGTGATAATAAATAAAAGTATCGTTTTTTACAAGTAATTGCACTAGTCATATCCATATTAATATTGAGATCGCTACTTCAGATCCGGTCTCTAGTAATGATATAATGAAATAAGCGCGCGTTGCATAGAAAATCCGCGCCAGCTCTTATGAATCAAGCTGCATAAATCAACTGTGTACAAGTTTAAAAAGAAAGAAACACAGCTATTATTATTTAAGATATTGTTCTAACAACCAATAGCACAATGCGGTCATCCTTTCTTGAGGCAGGTTGCCGAGCGACTATTTCTTTGTCCATTATTGTGTAATCCGATATTATTGGGGCTCAAATTGAATTGTCATACAACACACGGAGGCCCGTAATGGCTCGCGCGCACGGCTGCTTGGCAACCGCTTTGTGGCGAGCTTATGTTTAAGGCGGAATAATAAAATTGAATATTTAAAATCGAATGCCATGTAAAAAAAAATATTTACATGGCCCCATACAAAATAGTCCATAGGCGTCAGATCTGGACATCTTGCAGGTCATTTAATTGTCCCGTCTGTACCTACCTAACCAGACATTTAAGCTTTGCCTGAAATTATGATTTTGAAAAAAAATGTCCGTAACATGGGTGCTATCGATTAGTAAAATAAATATTCAGTATTTATTTTTTTCACTTTTAGTTGGTCGATTCCAGTTCAGGTAAACTTTTCATAAAATCTATGAATGCAGTTATTCATCTTAGGAAAATTAAAAGAATGTTTCCTTTAAGTAAAAATAGCTATCTTAAGGATTTAAGGCATTTCCAGTTTCCGATTTTTTTTTACCCTGTCCCTGTCCCTGTTTTGGTAGTCAAATTCTACCACTCTGCCATGCAAAATACTATCTGTTTGTAAATTTTAAATCCACATAAAGTCTGTAGCACTGGCCGTAAAAACCATATGTCGCTTTATTTTATAATTGTTTCTAACTCTTAGCTCATCAATAAGAGAAGAAGTAGAAGTTATACAGTAGGTACTAATTAAATTTAAATTTTGTTTTTTTTAGGGTTCCGTGCTCTTATAGGTTAGAGGTTAACGCGGGCTTATTTTCCGCAACTCAACGACAAACATGCGCTCATTTTTGCGTGATAAGCGGGACTCTTATTGGATCACTTTGCTTTCAGTCTGTCGTCCGTTTGTCATTCTGTCAAGACCCTTTTTTTTAGGAACGCGTGGAGGTATCAAGCTAAAGTTAATATTAAATACTTAGATTTGCTATCCCTTGGAGCGGTGAAAAAAATTGAACTTCTAAGCCAATGCAATCAAAAGATACGGTAGTTTATGCTCCGTTTACGCCGCATATTTTGACGCTCGCAAGGGAACAGGGCAATTCCCGTTGACCTTGGATCATCTACAGTGACTGTCTCATTCTTAGTTGTGCCACCTTCTTGGCAACTTCGCCCGAGAAAATTTTATAGATTCTGTTACCGGTGATACCAGTTTTCACTTCAATAGCCCGGACTTTTGTACCGAATGGTAAGATGCTCATATTTCGAATAGGTGTAGGGATATTATACTATGTTTTCTTAGCAAGGAAAGCACTCAGATATATTGCAATGCACTCAGTGGTCCTCAGGAGAGACGCCAACTCAAACATTGCCGTATGTAAACGCTATTGTGATTTTATCGAACGAATTTTAATATAAAATGCGTTACTATCGGTGTCAGGGTATTGTGAGACCACGAACACGATGAGTGAATAATTTGTGAGTATCACTCTCATAAACATTGTACGGATACGATAGTATTTTCCTTATCTACAAAAGGGAATAGTTTAACGAAAAGGACGTTAAACAACGTTACTGTTTACTGTGAGCAGCCGGATTGAGATGCTATTTAGGTTAGATTTATTTGTCCTACTTATTATGATTGAAACATTGCGCGTCGAATTGATTAAAATAAAGTTTACACATATAAAATTATCTTAATCACCGATGAAATTGTACCCTTTTCTCCCTTTTTAATCTCCAGGTACATTTTCAAATCTATAATACATTCATTTTCATATCTATAGTAGTAGTAGTAACTACTACTTCAATATACAATACAAAATAGTTTCATGCTAAGTTTCATGAATTCTAAACTACTGGATTAGGCTTTGCGTGGCTTAACAGTCATTATTAACATTTTTAGTAGGTATTTGTAGGGATGTACGATGTAGATGAGTCACAATCGAGTTTTCATAGTAACACATCAATACGGTGCACAGCGCAACCGGAAAGTTCTCAATATTTTAGAGAAGAAACTTCGCTTGAGCGACGGCTCTACCTGCATTAAGTGATTAGTCCCATTTGTGAGGAACACAGACTGAATCGAAACTGTTCATTTATGCAAAGTTTCCATTGTTAAATGTTCGGCAGCTGATGAATATTTATTGCTAACTTTAATTTAGCTGTGAATGTAACAGATAATCTATTTCAACAATTTGACAATCACCACAACCACAGAATGGGGCGAATATTGACTTCAAATACTGCAAATAAACACCGACAAGAACAAGAATTAAATAAAGAACATCACTTGTCAAAATAGTACATTACACAACTAGGGTGGTAATAAAAAGAAAGGCCGAGATCGCAGATGTTTGCGGCCCGAGCTGCAAGGGAGGGACGTAAATATGCGATCGAGGGCTTTCTTTATTACCTCCCGAGTTGTGTACATAATTTTATGTCTACACTTGGCCAGAAAGCGGCTTTTTCCGTATGCGCAGCGTGCGGAAAAAGCCACTTTGTGGCCAGGTGTGGCATAAAAATAAATACCGACTTTAAACATTGAATCTACCTACATATGAGGAGTTCTTTCAATTTCTTTACCTTGTGGATCCCATCGGACGCTTTCAATGAAAAAAGTTTTTTTTTTAAATTGGTTCATAAACGGAATTCTGGGCTAGCAAACATAAAAATTAGAACCTCGTCCTTTTTGTGAAGTCGGTTGAAAAAACTAGTAAAATCCGGATTGGGGCGGTGACAACCAATCTATCGCAGTGGAAGGCCGGGGAAAATAAAGGCAAACTGCTTTTAACATCCAAGACCGTCATATGTTATAGATTAAACACTTCCTTTACTTGTCAACGAAGATCATTAACTGTGTAAGCGAGCATTAAGAGTGCATGCACTGCCGCCCTCGCTACAGGCGAACCATGGATTTAAAGATAAACGTATGCGTATTTTTCTAAATTTATATGCGAAAACAAAATCTGGCCTAAAGTAGGGAGAAGTGAAAAAAGAGCACCTGCTTATAATAAAACTGCTAAAGATCTTCCCAGTAGCCGATGCGGATAATTACGAGTAAGTCGGAAGGGAATTTACAATGATCACTCATGAACTTATTCAGTATCTAACTATTATCACTACAAATTTATATTTCAAGCTGTGATGATGGCGGTGATTACTGAATTGGGAAAGGACTCCGGAAGCACAACTAAACTTGCCTTTTTTATGACATTTTAATTTTACGTGGCATGCTTATTTACACTTCTTGCGTCTTTTTTAGATAATTATCATTGCGGATCACTTTACAATATTATTTCTTGAGTATACTATTGCGCCTTCTACTGACTCTAAATCCATGCGTCAAACAGACACACAAAGACGACAGAGACTAATGACGGTTTAAGGCGTCATACTTTACGAAAAGTCGATGGGGTGTGATTCTTGTGATCGTACATTCCAAAGGACTTAATATTGCGCATTAAAAAACAATGTTATGCTGTCCAACACACCTACAACTTAAATTATAATTTACTTTAAAGGATACTCAATAGTTGAATGTTATTAAATTACGTACTATTTTAGTTTCAAAAAACTATAGGTTTTGGGTTTAAAATCTAATCTAAGATATTAACTATATAGTTAATAAATATGAACTATTTTTATAAGAGAATTTTGAAGATCTTTTTTTAAATGTAAACATACAGAAATATTATCAATATGTTCAAATGAGTTAAAAAGAGATATTTGATCCCTTCACACGAGGAAAAAGAAAAATATCGTTTTTAAATGAGCACATCAGATCTGCTTCTTGAAGTTCCCCAAAGAATCTGCACTCCAAACGAGTAACTCGCAGCAGGTTTATTCGTTTTATATGTACAATTATACATCGTTCTGTCTTCCTTGCCAATTATGTTTACCTTATAAAAGCGATATCCTTGTTGAATTATTAGTTTTCCTTTTTTCACCTAATAACAATAATTCCTAGAGATTTTTGCAAAAATCCAAAATATAGGCGAGAGAGTGAGATGAGTTACTTTTGATCCCAAAAATACACGACTTTTGAAGGATAAGCAAAATGCGTATACCTTGTGAATGAAACCGCGTATATATTTTCAGAGACTTCACAGTATTTTAATACTCTACTCATATTTTCTCCCATTATAATAAATCCACTATTTTACGATAATATTATAAAAGCTTTCGTTATAAAAATATCAGGTGGAGCAAATTATTGTCGTCATAAAGTGGGCTCGGCGCGCCGCAAAATTATCACTTGTTTACTAGACTATGCGACGGGAAAGTTTTAATTTTCATAGACCATATTTTGCATATGAAGACTTCTTCAATAAAACTTACAAGAGCTATTGTAGCCGAGTGGTGCACATATGCGCCTTTCAATTGGAGATCACCGGTTTGAAGCCTCGCTCATAGGTACCAATGAGTTTTTCGGAACTTAAGTACGAAATATGATTTGATATTTACAATTAGCTTTTAGGTGAACAAAAGACAACGTTAGGAAACCTGCATACGTCCGCTAAAAAATTCAAAGGTGTATAAATGACGACCGCTTCACTTCACAAGTACACGTATATTATCCATGATTAAAGATGAGCTTTGACTTTTTTTATTTAGTTTACCGTTGAGTTCAAGCCTATTGTAGTTGAATAGCATGCATACACGTTGTCGTGTACTTTATATATTTTTTACAGAGAAGTCTCATGTCAAAGGTCACTCCAATTTACCAAAATTTATGCTGAAATCGTCTTTTTTGCTCTTGTGTTTGCATTACATGATATCAAATAATAACAAAGTCTTAACCCCCTAATAAAGCCAAATATTAACACCCTACCGTATTAAACTCACACAAAACTATCATATACTTAAGTACATACTACAATCAGTTGGCAGAAATTATAAATCCCAATAAAACATTTTAATGTAAAGTAACGCCACGAGTAGTAACGTAACGAGGAGGTACATATTGCTTGCACTGTAAAAAAGTTATCAGTTTTTATGGTTTGTAGAGAATTTAGGACTAGGATTCACGCAGGACGCTATTGGGACCGAGCGCGACGACAGCGCCACGTGATAGGCGGCCATTATGGACAATATTGTCACCGCTGTCAAACAAGAAGTAAGTAAATATTGTGAAAAATATTAATGAAATCTTGTGTTATTTTACTATATTACACAATTTTGGACAATGGTAGTCAGTAACATTATTGCCAATAATATTAAAATTGTTGTTTTCAGTGAGAAAAAAGTCAGCGACAAAAATGTAAATTTTAGCCGTAGCGAGCGCTGTGATCGTTTAGGCTACCCCCTCCACCCGCTTTGCACTCTGGCAATAAGCCAGTGTCTTTCAAACTATTTCATGGCACGACCCCCTTTGTATACGAAAATATTTCGCGACCCCCGATGCTCCACGACTTCTAACCTGAATTTTCCGTTACACTTTAGAGCTTTTATGTTTTTTTTTTCCTTTTTGCATGAGGTTTCTCGACCCTCGCGACCCCTTTCTAGAGGCTCTGCGACCCCCAGGGGGTCGTGACCCGCACTCTGAAAAACACTGCTATAAGCTACTGTGAGAGTTAGACAGTGTTAGGTTATGGCGTGTAGAGTTAGGAGCTTGGCTTTCCATAAGTTCTGATAATTTTTTTACAGTGCATTTTTTACAGAACTCATCTTGGCCTTACTTTATATGAAAATATTTTCGTAGGATATCATTTCTTTTTGGAACTTACGAGTACATACTAAACTTCTCGTAGTTTTTATATATTTATTTCCTTTTTTACCCATTTTAAACACCGATTTTTTTATGTTCCTAACTTGAAAATTTACAAATTTCCATAAACTTTCGTCCCCGTATTTTAAGGGATAGGGGGGAAAACCTACAGATTTCTTAGTTTTCATGTTATCTGTGTGCTCATTAGGATTATAGGCTTTCACACCAAATTTCAGGTTTCTATGACTTCAGGAAGTACCTTAACAGTTTTGATGATCATTAGTCAGTGAACGAGTGAGTGAAGAAATCTGGTTATTTAAGATATTAATAATCTATAAAGTATATTAACCATACATTTGAGACTTGGCATGTTTAATAAGAACTTTATTGACTGATGCTCCTGAGAATTTGGACTTTCTAGCACTGTCCAGACCGAATCTATAAGGGTACAAAAATACGACAAAACGCTTCGAGAGTAGGTAGGTACCTAGTGCCCTGCGCTTGCGTTGTCTCGTTGCGTTGCACTACTGTGCCCCAAGATACTTTTGTCATAGTCTGCATCGAAAATATTTCAAAAGGGATCGTATGGGATAATCGTGAAATAATCACAACTACCTATATGTACCGTTCAAAATACAGGGAGATTATTAACGCGCCACAGTCGTCATGCATGTCACAGTCCAACATTTTACCCAGTGCCTTGAAAATACTTACAAATTCATTACACAATATACACATATCCACAAAATAAAATCCGAACGTGTAAAATTTCAATTCAATTTGAAAATAGAACGACGTAAGAACAAAGGAGTGTTTTCTGTCAACGACTTTTTCACCAGTCACTTTCTGGAATTCGCATCTCAATTAACTGTTACATTGCAAAGTGAACCTTAACACCGTGAAGATTAAGTAATATTTTAGATTAAAGCTTAATGTGTGTAGGTATCGGTTCCGGTTGAAAATTGAATGTGGCGACCGTTGGCAATGGCTAGCGTTTCTAAAAAAGAAAGACAATAAGAGTTGTATTGGTGCATGTGAAGCCGGGCAGATTAGATTTTTTCATTTACAGGTTGAAGCGTACGCCGATTAAGCGCGACGGTGATCGGAGAATTGTAAAATTCTTAACTAATTGATACCCCCAGTTTTTTATGCTTCCCTAACCGGTATTATCATGGACAGGAACATTACACATTATTAGAGATTGTTGTGAACTTATTATCTAACATACAACAAGATCTAGTGTTGTATTCATATTCATATTCATATTTATTGGTAAAATAACTTTACAGGTCAATCTCATAATAAGTATAAAAATAAAATTATTCATCATAAAATACAAAATCCCAGTAGTAGTATTAATCCCAGTTTAATAAACAGTTATTAAAAATAATGTTTATTTTCAATGTTTCTTTGTAATGTTACTTTTTACTTCGACGCATCATAAAAGTAACAGCATTGGTGGAGACTGGAGACATTAATGTAACCGAACATAAGTGCGACGGATTGTTACTCGCTATGTAATTTGAATGGAAACTTTGATGTATATTCTTATGTTAATGACGATTTCCAATCGCGCAACTCTGTAGCTTTAATCAAAAGGCGCCTATAATACTATACACATCTAAAACAAAATGGCGAAACAAATTTCCTGGCAAACCCTTTATTACCAGCACTCCAATAAGGCCATTGAAAAAATTCTAAAAAGGTTTAATAGCACTGCAAAATGGGCGACATCAAACGCTTATAATTGCAATATTTCAACGTCGCCATTCCGAACGAAAACAATAAGTTGGAAAGAACACCCTTATCAAAGCGTAATGACGTAACTTAAGTCTCTGCACCAGCACTTACTTTGTTTCATTTCTAAACACACCAATATAGCTTAGAGCGATTTTTACAATCAAAGATAGGGTTAAAAGATTTAACCCATTGGCGTCTGCTGTAATTAATAGAGTTTTAAAGGATTTTTTTCTTTGATGCCATTGTTTATTTCTTGGTTATTAATGGTTGATTGAATCCTTTGACAGGTCTTTGACATTACTCTTTTATGGAGTTTGTAAAAGGAGATATACCAGTTACATAGTTAATATCTTGGTAAGTACCTATTTAGAGGAGGTATTATGATTCAAGCACGAACCAGACTTTATAAAGAAACGTTCGCGAATGGTCTGAGAGATAGCGCTGCTCACTTTTCAAGGAAATTTTAATTTTAATTACACAGTTAAAATGTTTCCGGGAATAATGACACGGAGTTACAGGGTATGAATTTTCAATAATATTATATCAAATATTATTTAGATAAACATATATAAATGGATGTTAATATAGTGCACAGTATTGTAATGGATAGCAGATGTGTCAAAATATACAAATAACACAAGTATTGGACATAAACAACGTTATTTAATTTATTAAATCAAAGTCAAATATGCGTATAAACATAGTTAACAAATTAACTGACGCAAACATTGACACACGATATCCAGATGAACAAATTGGACAAATTGTACCTAACTACAAGTCAGCGCCATAAACATATTCACAGAGAGGATTCAAAGCATTGGAACATGCGCAGTCAAAATTAGACTGGAAAATCGAGTGTTATCCATCATGCTATTTCAAGGAAAAGAATCAATTAAAACCGAAAAGTATGAAACGTGCTATCTTTAAAACGTAATAAGGTAATAAATATCCTGGGAAAAAGTATAAAACTGAAAGCAAAAATAACCGTTAAAATTCTAATCTAAAATGAAACGTAGAGATAACTCTTGAGCCTGTCGATCGAAGACATGAGTCCGAATTAGAAAACTTCATAGGCGTGATTTTGTACAACGTCAAGAACAGAACCATCTATTGCCTACACCAGATACCGCTAGTGGTCTACGAATAGCTGGAAATCAAATATCAGTCAACCTTGTAATTTTTGGACAACAATATGCATACGGGAACAACACGCGGTACACTTCATTAGAACGCCGAAATCGGTTGCATGATTAAACGCCTTAACGGTCATAAAGCGGCGATGCTCAAAATACAATCCGATTGCAAGCGAGGGCTGCCACAACCAAAATTTAATAAAAACTGTTTTTTAGTTTGTATTCCATGTTTCGTTGAGTAGTTTAGCCTTGAATCATCGACAAATGTTTAATTGTGTGTGTCATGTCATCGATATACCATTTCATCGAGAGCGTTTGTTTCTGAAACCCTTTTTTCTAGGGATTAATATAAAACAAGGTCGAAAGATGATGGTCTAAAGGACTACTTAGTGTACTAAACTAACCTTTCTATGCGGGTAGGCCTATGCCCAGCAGTGGGACGTCTATTATATAGCCTGAAGATGATAGGGCTAACATTCTCAGAATTATTCAGCCTTGAATTTCGTTGCAATTATTCCAGTCGACAGCCAGCCCTACTAGTAGGTACCCATCGATCTGTTAATCGCTGGCTCCCGGTGCCATATATTTTCACAATTGTTATTTACAGCTCCGATGCCGATCGGTTTGTGCGGTTTTTGATTGTCGTCGCGATTTATAGACACGACCATAAAATTAATTAAGATTTAATAGGTTTTGAGGGTTGCATCCAAACGTTTTGTTAAGTAGGTTTACGTATGTCGCACGGTTTTTGTAATTCATTATTCATTCTACCTATTTATATCAACATACCTGGAAATGACGATATAATATTCCTATACGTTAGTACAATAATTATCGTTTCTGATCCGTTGTCCAAATTCATCCTGGAAATCCTTTTCGCTTTTTTTTGCGGTTAGGCGTTGTTGTATATTCGTGTTGAAGTTTCAACATTACCAAATCAAAAGAAAAACAAAATGTATACCCAATTATTCAAGTTTATTTACGAAATGTTACATCTGCAATTTTAAAACTGAACCGAACATCTTCATGGATCATTCCATGAAAACAACTACGTTTTGTCCCTTACGAAACGCTATGGCAGCTACCCTAATAAAACTTATTAGCTGCTAATAAACACTACCCAACTTAAAGCCAAGTTATAATATTACTATACCGACATTCAGCTCCCTAATTTTACGTGTCAAAAGTATTAAAAAGGCAGTGTCCTTTACGGATCGTTTTCGTGAAATGCTCCTCATGCGCTTTATTAAGACTATGATGGATAGAAATAATGTGATGTCAAACTATAAAATATTAAGCAGTTCAACATCAGCATTTGGCCGGAACACAAAAACAACTTAAGGAAATGAGATAGCTAGTGATATCGGCACGGATTTACATCACATCATTACGCGGTGACAAATGATAGCCTTGGCAGTTCAATTTGGTGTCACCGAGACTACCAATTCAGATACAAGTATCTCAATAAAGTATAGTGCTTCACAGTTTCACTACGCATTTCAAATTTAACTTAATTATTGACCTATATTATAGCGTATGGCCAATCTAAGTTGATTATTTTAGTAGGTACCCTATGCCTTATGGCCAAGTATAGACATAAAATTATGTACACTATACGGGAGGTAATAAAGAAAGCCCTCAATCGCATATTTACTTCCCTCGCTTGCAGCTCGGGCCGAGTTGTGTAATGTACTATAATGGTTTGTAAAATACCTACTCATTAAGAAATACTTACTACCTACAGTAAAGTAAGTCAGAACTTCACCGATCAACCTCATCATATCATAATATTATTTTCATCACACTTGCTCGAAAATGGTGTCATTACACGTAGGTTTTGCGGGCCGTAAATGACCTATTACGCCCTAGGGCGTAATGGTTTTCTTTTTAAATTTGAAACGCTGGTTCTGTTTTACTCTTATTTGTCATTTTCAAAGGAAACGCCAACTTACTTTTTTAACTTTTATTACTGAAATATTTATTCAAAGAGAACTGTTATTGCAAATACATGTAAACACATATTTCTGTAACATTAATTAAATGTTTAAATATAGTATTTCAGTATTTTGCAAATATAAAATAAACCATTTTTAGTCTTTACCGCTATGGTTTCCGAACATAACTTGACGATCGCATTGTCTATGGAATATGTCACTAATGTCACTGTCAGTTTTACAATTTTATTTAGGTTAAGTAAGGTTATTTTAATCAGATTTCCTCACAAGTGTGATGAAAAACATTGTGTGTGCCACGGGCGGTAAAGGAATTACAAACTCGTGTTATTAAAGCCCTCGGCTTCGCCTCGACCTTGTAAGAAACACTCGTTTGTAATACTTTACTTACCGCCCTTGATACACAATGTACTATTAGGTAAGATCTTGGATCTTGTCCGTGGAGTGATTTCCAACTTAATCTACATTCTGCCTTTTCTCATCATATCATAATATTATTTAGGTAAGATCTTGGATCTTGTCCGTGGAGTAATTTCCAACTTAATCTACATTCTGCCTTTTATTTCACTTCTCTATACGATGAAACATTTATTTTTTCTTTTTTTTGCTCCATGTATGCTCTTCTAGACCTTTTCCTCTTCCCTTGAATTTTTCCTTCTTATATTACTTTGATAGAGTTATCATAGCGTAAGAGATGGCCTAACATTTTTCCTCTTTTATTTTCTATCACCTTCATCAAATTTATTTTTTAATTTACAATATTTAAAACTTCTTCATTGCTTTTCATCTCCGTCCAACTGATTTTCTCCATCTTCAATCTCCTACATAATATAATTCGCAATCGGAGGCCAAGCTGCTGTGGTCCGTCAAAGTCGAAGCGACGAACTTACCGTCATTTTTATATCCCCGATTAAAAACTTACAAAATTGACAGCAAAGTTTTGAACTACCTAACTGTGTGACATCAATATTTAACGTCGCGTAAATCAGAATAAAACTGACGAAAATAATTAACTTGAAAATTAATGATTGTAAATTTACATATACGTCTCTCTCAATATTTCTCTTGCGGAAAGATGAAATAGTGTTTTCAATTAATGTATTTATAGGTATAAAAAAATGCGAATAAAACCTTTTGCAATACATCATTTAAACGGGATTTCAGTAGTCACCCCGTAATATTCGAAAAAAAGTAATACAATATTTATCCATTATAGGGATTGCATTCCAGTCGGCCCATAAATCAGAGCGAGTAGTGACATCCGAGTTTTTGACAAATGGCGTGCAGAAACAAGTGACGTGCAGGATAAATGGTGTGTGAAACTGGGACTCACCTCAGACACGTTTGCTGAGAACGCTCATAAGCGATCTCACCCTATTGTTTTCCGACACCAATATCTCGAGGTACGTATATTTTTCCATTATAACACGACTTTACCCTGAATGCCTTCATGATACGGTCGATCGACAACTTACAGTACATAGGGTTACGTAGTAGAATATCTAAACACACATGTTATACGGTCGGTTTGCATACGATAAAAATACGTAATGTCAAATTGCAAAACGTACGGAATTAATAACATCATTAATAATAAGTTTAAAATATATACGATCTAAATTCATTACGTTTATAATCTATAGTGCTGAATATGTATACGGTTCAAAATACATAAAGCCAAATTATATATCTACAATATTCAAACGCTGGGTCTCCCCTGAATCGCTTAAGCTGTTAACCAAAACCTATATTTAATATGACTTGTAAAATATCTGGTACAAGAGACATTTCGTCTTAGTCCTCAGGTAGCGACGCATAAGCGGGCTTTTATTGGCGCGGCTGTGTCTATGGGCGATTAGGCGGCGATCACGAGCATTTACTATCAAACAGGTCGTCTACTCGTTTGTCTGTATGTTTTTAAAGCAGTTTGGCAATGTCAATAATGGGCTTGTAAACAGTTTTTCAAAATCTGGTACACCTAAGATTGACTTCTGTATTTGTATATTGTCAAGTATTGGCAAAAGTAAAAACATTTATTTTTTTATAAACCTGTGTAATATGTTTTTGTATTCTGGTATTAACCAACCTGAAAGTCGTCTCAATCTGCTAGACCTCAGTCTTTTAGTTTGTGTAGGTCTTCTGCTGATACTAGCTCAGGTAGGGTTAGGTACCGACGTATGCCTGATTTATGATAATGCACAGAGATTCGGTTGTCTCCACTCATATCAGAACTATTTAAACCCGCGGCAAACAGTAATAGAATTTGGACTCATTAAAAAAACTTCAAATTCGCATTCCGAATTTTGAGGGCTTAATTGATTTTGGCATGTATTATTTTTCACCTCTTATTGTATACGTATATATATCTTAAAGATCCACGCGTCGACTCCCGCTGGGTGATATAGCCGTATCGCGCCGCAAACGAGAAACACGCGTGACTGAGGGTTTTAACGTTACTTTAACGATAAACCTAAAGAAATAGCGGTCTCGGAGGTGTATTATCGGACCCTAATTTACTTTTTATAGCATTCAAAAGGAAGCGTAGTTAGTGGAGGCTTTGTTAGATAAATTCGACGTTTTAAACTATTAGAACTATGTACTATTGATTGTAATGTCGACATACTCGTAAGTCTCTTGAAGAAAAACTACATAATTATGAATATGATAATGTATAAATAATTAGCATTTTCTAAGACAAAATAACAGAATTAATAATTTATAGTAAATGACTGCTTACTAACTTTTCGTGCGTTGCATGCCCCTAGTAATAAACTCTGGGAGTTTTTTATGTTCCCTCGTGCTCATGCATGCATGTTATGTTTTCGGGTGTGTTATATCTCATAATATAAATGAGTGGAAGAGCACAGGCCAGATGGTTGGAGAGCATTAAAAAGACGGCAGTCCCGACCTAAGTTACAATCACCGCAATAACGTCCAAATAGAAATCCATGCTAGAGGCATATGTCCAGCAATGGACAAACATAATATGCTGAGAAAAAGAGGAGAAAGGACCAAAATGATCGAAATTTATAACACGCTGACTGACGTCGCATTTCATCATCAGCCTATTATGTCCCACTGCTGGGCATACTTTTAATAGATAAGAGTGAACGTTGCCTTTACGGAGCCTATATAATCGTCTTCTTTTGTACATACATTTGTACATTATCTGTGAAATAATACTTTGTAATTGTTCGCCGTTAGGTGAATGGTTCAATGGATGGATAGATACACGTATAGCGGAGCCAAGTTAGAGTGTTATATCGGATACCTAAAGCGAGTCTAGCTCAGACTGCAGTGATTAACGACGTCCTGGCGATGACAGGGCGAGGTGAAACGATATATTTATATACAGGCTGTAGTAATTAATGAAAGAGCTCATTTAAACTAAGTGTAAAGTTCATACATCCATGCGGCCATTTCGATAGAACTGTAATATGTCTCATAGTATAGATTACTTATTGTAGTAATTGCTCTGTTTGCCGTCAATCAATTTCTATCAGTAGCTTATGTCGAATTGAGAAAATTCTTATGAATACATGATTTAAAAACTCGGTTAATTGAAGACCGACAACGAATAGTTTATGGGAATGAAACGAGTGAAGGTATCTGTCAACGCCCCAATGAACTAGAAACTAACTATTAGATTATTGAATATGAATAACCGACCCACCCTGTATGAGCAAGGTATATCTTAGATGAGTTGGCATGTCTCGCGCGCCACTTGCCCTGTCAATTACCCGATATCGAGAATGGGTGATGGACGACTCCTGAGCTGGGCAACGCTCATCGATGCTCTTATGATACGTCAAACTACGTTACATTGCATACTGTAACGCAAAATAACGAGTCTACTCTGCGACCATGAACGCTGCGAGTAATTAAAAGCCTTGCGTCTGGATGTAAAATAAAGTAGCAAGGGCGATATAATCCGTTTTTGGTTACGCCGTAATATAAAACCTCGGGCTTCGGACTCCTTGGACGACTAACATAAAGTGCTGGCTGATAGCGTTGGCAAGTGATAAAATGAAATAAGAATTATGTGTCACTCAAATATAAACTTCAACTAACGAAATACCAATAGGGAATATGCATCATATTTTTTATTTACTTTAATACAACCTCATTCATATAAAAAACTGTAGGAAAAAAATACTTTTCGAATAACTGTAAAAATAACCAAGATATAACACAACAAAGATTTATCTCTATCTCTTTCTCGCAAAACAGAATATAGTATGGAGATCGTATGGCGGCCGTGTACTGTGTACTATGACGTCATTGTCCATATCGGATCTCTCTCTCTAATCGCTGTCTGATTAGTGCCTTAAAATGTTTATATCTTCCGTATTTCTCGGTCGATTTCAATTTTATTTTGACTGTATGTCATCTTTTTTACGCTATTTTCGAATTGTATTAAGAAATATGTTAAAAAAAATTCATGCATATTCCCTATTACGGTCTTAGACCGTAATTGGTAACGCTATCAGCCAGCACTTTATGTTAGCCGTCCAAGGAGTCCGAAGCCCGAGGTTTTATTGGCGTAACCGCGTTTTAATGAGTTGATTTAGTTACCTTATTTTAATGAACAATAATCGTTGGAACGAAAAATAAATGTTTCTGTTTTTTAAAATTTCTTCTTTAACAAAATCTTGACACAAAGAGGTCAATTTTTAACCGACTTCCAAAAGAAGGACGGTTCTCAATTCGTCTGTATGTTTTTTATTTTTTTTTTTATTTTTTTTTTGTGTGTTTGTTCACCGATTACTTGAAGACGGCTGGACCGATTTGGAAAATTCTTTTTTTGTTTGAAAGGGTAGACTTTCGAGGTGGTCCCATTGCAACCAAGTCAGGATCTGATGATGGAATCTTGGAGAAATCGAGGGGACTCTTCAAATATTATAGGCACACATATAGCGATTTCGGTATTTTTCGTAATTTCTCGTCCATCTCTTATTAGCAACAAGTTTTTAGTGTTAACCGACTTCAAAACAAAGAGTAAATTTGTATCTAGGTTTCTTCCCCGATTACTTGAAGACGGCTGAACCTATTTGGAAAATTCTTTTTTTGTTTAAAAGGGTATACCTCCGAGGTGGACCCATTGCAACCAAATCAGGATCTGATGATGGGATCTTGGAGAAATCGAGGGAACTCTTCAAATATCATAGGCACACATATGCGATTTCGGTATTTTTCTTACTTTCTCGTGCATTTCTTATTAGAAATAAGTTCCCAGTCTTAACCGACTTCAAAACAAAGAGCAATTTTTATGTAGGCTTGTTCCTCGGTTACTTGAAAACGTCTAGACCGATTTGGATTTTTTTCTTATATTATATTTTAACCAAATAGACTTAAGTCTATTTGGTTAAAATAACATTTTTCCAGCGCCACTAAAAATTTAAAAATAAAGTAAATTTTTAAAACAAAAAATAAAAACCGACTTCCAAAAACCTAAACTAAAAACCAAAAAATAATATGTTAAATAATTACCCCAAAGAAATGGATAATCAACGATTCATATATACATATACAGATATTTATACTTTTTAACCTGTTATTTTTGAAGTCGGTGCCAGCTAAGGAGCTCAACACAGCCAGGTTTACGTGGCAGGCACCAACTTCAAAAATAACAGGTTAAAAAGTATAAATATCTGTATATGTATATATGAATCGTTGATTATCCATTTCTTTGGGGTAATTATTTAACATATTATTTTTTGGTTTTTAGTTTAGGTTTTTGGAAGTCGGTTTTTATTTTTTGTTTTAAAAATTTACTTTATTAAAATTTTTGCTTATCGAGCGCCTATGAACAGTTCAGTTGCTCGACGGCCTTTATCCCTGTCCACTCCCTGATATTACGGAGCCAAGACATCTTGCGTATACCCGATTTACGCTTCCTGGGTACATTTCCCATTATGATGGTCTGCAGGAGGGAATACAGATCATGCCGTAGTACACGTCCGAGGTAGGCGACCTTGCTCTGTTTGACAGTCCGGGTTAAAATTTGCTGCATTCAAATCCAAATGCACAGAATTACCCTTACCATCGATTTCCACCCTGTGTATGCCATCAACTGGCTTGTTTGCACTAAAATACTCAGGTGCGTTCTACTTCCTCATGCCAACCGACATAAGCCGCGCCAATACCACCAAACAAGACCGCACTAATTACGAGAACATAATCCAAGTATAATTAAGCGACCAATCAGACAGCGGCCGTATTGACAGAGGCCATATCCGAGTTACATGATTAGGTTGCTGACATTCCGATGTTGATTCATTGGTCCAATTATTGGTATTAACCTTGTTATTGTTATTGAGTTCCGAGGCTATAATGTAGTGGTCGTTATGTAAGGTAGATTATACTATTCGGAAAATAAACTCTGAGTCTTATAGTAGACTATTTATAAGAGGGTACTTTCCTGGCAGTCAGTTACTTTTATGAAGTGTAAAAACGCTTGGATAGGGTGAGGAAGCTCAGATAGTAAGAAAAAGTGTAATGACGTCTTACTTTTTGATTTCGTAAATTTGCAAATCGTTGCAATCGCAAAAATGTAATTGTTTTTAGCATTTTCAAAAATTGAATTTTAATGATTACAATGAACATTATTTATTTTGACTATAAGTAAGTAGCCTAAGTATTTCAATTACGTAGGTGTGCGTTTTCCAAAATAAATCCCGGGGTAGCTACTTTCTCAAAATGTGGACACATTTTTTTTACGTATAAGGTTTGAAAGTTCTAACGGTTCTGAGCCAGAAAAACCTCAAAAATCCATATTTTGAGAAAGTAGCTACCCCGGGATTTATTTTGGAAAACGCCCAGGTGCATTGGGCCTCACAAGTAGCTAGACACTTTTGGACTCCGAGCCAGTACTAAGTTGCCCAGTTACTTTTGAGGCTGAATGTATAAAGATCCTTTAAAGTGGACCAAGAATAGTTTCTGTGTAAATATGAGTAAGTACTGACTTCGTTTCTTTTACGTCAATTCAGTTCTTTTCTTTTTTTATATCTAGTAATTCAATATACCTAATTAATACAAGTATATTGAATTACTTACTCATATTTGCACAGAAACTATTCTTGGTCCACTTTAAAATTACATATACAGAATAATCACGAATAAAATACAATCAACTCTAATCCATTAGCACTATAGAAAACAATTGCTCTCAAGCAAACTTAATCTGCATACAAAATGTCCTATTAACTGTCTTTTTGTCACCGGTCAGTAGGGTACCCGCGCCTATTGTTGGTCACTCGAATGTCCATTTTAGGTGACAATTTAATGGAATGAATAATTTAATAGGGTGAGTGTTAAGATAATTGAACGTAGTGTTTATTTGATTAGGAACGATTATTAAGGGGTTTTAGTGCTAACACCCTTCCTTTTATTATTAATGTAATTAATATTGATTTAAGACGATCGCCGGCGGTCACGGGTATCACCGTAAAATGTGAATCACGCTATAGGATGGTACGGCTACGCAGTATTTATTCGCAATCAGTACGGGGCTTGACCATCTAAACCCACACCATTATTACGGAGCAAATTTTTACTGTCATGTGTGGCACTACAACAATGAAACTACCGTCAAAACAGAGTGTAATCTCAAACTCGAGTTTGACCCTGACTCACACACATGCAAATGCATGTGCGTAAGTCAACACACACGCAGTACTGCGCTTGCCGCTGTCGTTGTATAAGAATTCATAGGTGGAGAACTTTGCTGTCATTCTAGTACATTCCACAATTTGGGTACCGCCGACGAACGTGTTAACAAGTAAAGTAAAAACAGTTCATTTAATTAAAATATATATACTATAAAACTATAAAGTAGCTAGGACAACATACTTAATCTACGACTATAATATGTTGACGTATCTACTTTTAATCTGGAATCATGGCCAAAACCACATACCGAATGCAACAGAAAATAACTGGCCAAGAGCATGTCGGACCATGCTCCGTGTAGGGTTCCATAGCCGTAACTATAAGGTAAAAAATTCGATGTAAAAAAGGTACAACAACAAAAGAGCGTATCTTCATAGCAATTACGTCCTTTTGTTGAGAAGCGCAGTTTATCGGCTATAACTCAAAAACGGTTAATCCGATCTTGTTGAAAATAATTTTCGTTGAAAGTATTAAATAAGCGTTATCTTTGTAATTTTTTTTATATTTTTCGGACACTCGGTTTAGAAGATAGAGGGGGGGGGACACAATTTTCACAACTTTCGGAGCGATTATTTCCAAAGGTATTCACTTAATCAAAAACATTACTTAGGAACCTTAAAATTTTTTTAAAAGAGCTGTCGAACTATGTACCACACGTTGATATTTTCTGAAAAAAAAATTTTTTAGCTTCTGTAACATGTATGGAGTGCCCCCCCTAAAAATATTTATTTTAATTTTTTAACTACTAAACTAAGTAGCGGCTCATACAAGACACCTATATTCCAAATTTCATCAATATCCATCGTGCAGTTTTTGAGTAAAATGCCTGTGACATACGGACAGACAGACAGACAGACAGACAGACAGACAGACGGACGGACATGACGAAACTATAAGGGTTCCGTTTTTGCCATTTTGGCTACGGAACCCTAAAAACGCTATAATAAACAGAATAAAGGACTGAATTAGTTACTATAAATCTATATATAAAATAACAAGGAATATACAAAATAACCTTATAAATAGAAATCAACCCTTTCTGTAGTTAGCGATTTAAATAGGCAAAAGGCACTAAATCTTGATTTTTTTCACTACCTAACCCTTGAAATGCGTGTCGGATTCTGCTCGATTTTATTGCACGGAAAACGGGTAAAAATGACCCCGCGTGGGATCACAAGTGATAAGCGTAATTTCTGCGTTTTAGTCATACATATCCAATATTAGATTTTCTACAAATTGTTTTTAATGTAATTTCATTGTGACAAATGTCTTGAAGGGAAAACATTTATTTTTGTTTGTACATTCTTTTGGTGTATGACCTATCTTGAACATACACCATGTTCAAGAAACTGTAAAAGCTAATAAAATAAGTTGTAGTTTATATAAATCTGCACTAACATCGTAGGGAGTAAGACAGGCAAATCAACTTATACTTTTAGATCCATTTAACACTACAACATTACAATAAGGAAAATCCATAGAATTAACTGACACAAAAAGTAACGTTTAACGCGTAGAGTCCTTATTGTAATAATGAAACCGCGTGCGCCTATAACTTGACACAATTTTTAGCCCTACACAATTCATAAGAAAATCAGAGTAAAGGAAACGCAAAAGCGCAAAATATCCCGATGTCCGCCACAGACCCTCAATGGTCACTGACGGTAAATTTAACATTTACCCCAAACAGGGGTAAGGACTAAGGATCAACCCTTCCGCCGCGCAGTCAATACCTCGCTTGTTATGTTAATACAGAAAAAAGGCTTGACCCTTTTGTTATTATTTATTATATTCTCAAATAATATCAATAAATCGCCGTTTAAGCTACATTAGCTTTCCATTTTTCTGGAATCATATTTCAAAAGGGCATTTTTCCCGTGCTTAAAAAATGATGAATTCCTTGAATTTAGAAGGGTCTTTTTTTAATCTTCTTAGTCTTTTCTACTTCTTTTTTAGGGTTCCGTAGCAAAATGGCAAAAGGGTAGTTCTCTGCGACTAAAAAGTCGCACCAATCGGATCATTACCATCGCCACATTATAGATGAGCTCCGTATAAACTATGGAGTCGTTTTTGGTTATCTTGTAGAAGTCGCGTGCCTCTGCTATTTTTATCATAATGATCCTGATTGCTTTTATAAAACCGCCAATAATAGTGGCGATGGTAATGACAAAAAAATCGCGGTATAAAATCGCAGAGAACTACCCAAAAGGAACCCTTATAGTTTCGTCATGTCCGTCCGTCCGTCTGTCCATATATCACAGGCATTTTACTCAAAAACTACATGACGGATATTGATGAAATTTGGAATATAGGTGTCTTGTATGAGCCGCTACATAGTTTGGTAGTTAAACAACTAAAATAAATATTTTTAGGGGGGGGGGGGGCACTCCATACATGTCACAGAAGCTAAATTTTTTCTAAATAATATAAAATAGGTTTCTAAGTAATGTTTTTGATTAAGTGAATATATTTGGAAATAATAGCTCCGAAAGTTGTGTAAATTGTGTCCCCCCCCCCCCCCCATCTATCTTCTAAACCGTGTGTCCGAAAAATATTAAAAAAATCACGAAGGTAACGCTTAATTAATACTTTCAACGAAAATTATTTTCAACAAGATCAAATTAACCGTTTTTGAGTTATTACCGCTCTTTTTGTTATCAAAGTGTTGTATTTTTTTACATCGTATTTTTTACCTTATAGTTACGGCTATGGAACCCTACGCTGAGCATGGTCCGACACGTTCTTGGCCAGTTTTTTATCTTTTACTGTCTTTTTTTAATCTTCTTAGTTAATAATAATGTGTGAATATAAAATGGGCTAGTTAAGTACAAAAAACATCATTATATTTTCACATCAGACTAAACTATAAAGGTGACGAAAATTACCGGAAATCTTGGGATATTTTGCCTCATCCATCATGTCCCGACGTGCATTAAAGTAAGAAAAGGTAATTAATATGTTCGCTCGACAGTTTTCACGAGTTCACTGCTCATTTAGACGCCATTTTCAGTCTGCTGGGTGGTACTTTTATTTTTACACAGTAAGTAAATAAAAGACATTCCGGACACAGTTTAATGAAGTGATTTATTTACACTAACGAACTAATTTATTTACACATTTCTTATACTGGCACATATCTTTAATATGAATATTCTTTTAATATTTATTATGTGCCTTTTAGTTGAGTAAGTACAGTCGAGTTCATTTACATCTACCTACACGAGATAACAGAACAAAAATATCTGAACACGTTTTTTATGCTCCTGACAATAGGGTCGTCTTCAGATATTTTTATTCCCGTAAGTGTGCAAATGTAAACGAACTCGACTGTAGGTACCTGGTAAACATTTTTTCATGTCTAATTTATTAAACCATACCCCGGCTTGATTACTGGATTATTCGATTTTGCTTAAATCTATTCGCGTTTTTAAGCGAAAATGGGTACCAATATCATTCCGTACAAAATTTAAGTCAGGTTTCCTAATAATACTTAAATACTCACCCCCCAGGGTTGTCAAATCACTTACAGCCCACAACAATACCCTGTAACCCCAAGCGTAGTATTCGGTCCCATTTGCGAGTGCTCGTCAACCCTTAATCTGCTGCGTTTTACGATTGCTCAAGCAATATCTGTCAATGTCCTTATCAATAAATTTTGGACGTTTAGTGCAAACGAGGTCGTTCGACGCCGGGTAAGCCAGGCCCCAGCTGTGCAAGGGTTAAGTCGCGACAAATATACCATTTGCAAATAATAAGACGCGATGAGAGAATAAATTAAGGGTTTTGTAGGGCGATGCTCGGAGGTCTTATAAGGGATCAACTGTAATAGGTTCTCATTCGGAAGTGAAATGTATACAACTATAACTCTAGATTGGTACGAATAAATAGCCAAAAAGTCTGACACTGCGCCACTGTTATATATGCCTCAAAACATAAACAAATCATTGACGCAGCGAGCAAAGCGTGTTCTTTTCAGCTTGAGCAAAAATGCTGTCTATATCTGTCTGTCCAGCGGCTGTCCTCGAATTGTCATAAGAATTTGTGAGCAGGTTTGATAATTATACTTAAAAAAAATTGTCGGTTCAGTTTTTAGAAATTTGTCAAAATGGCGGAGCCAAACTCGCAGGTCTGCAGCCCTGAGAGCCACTAGTAGGTATTAAAAGTACATAACAGTATGAGTCTAATTTATGACTTAATACGCAACACAAGTTACCTTATACACTCAGGGACAATGAATTCGGGTCATTTTCTATATATAATTGTTCATCGAAAATGACCCGTCCGTGAGTGTATAATACTTGTGAGTAGAGATATATATATTCTTAATTTCATTTTCCTCCTTCTGAATTACTTTGATCGTGTCGGCTATTATACATTTTCGAGTCATTAAATTTTACATGCAATCAAGTATAAAATTCAAATCAAATTAATTTTATCCATCTCATAAATAATCTCGCTCTTGGACACCCTGTTGTGAACATTTCTTGACTTACCGTACAAACTTACTTTTGCGAATGTAATAATATAATACCACGTAAATCGTCATATTATACTAAGAAACTTCTTAGAACAGTAGTGCCACTTTAACAGTAAAAGATAAGTTTGTAGCTTCATATCACAACGTCTTAGAGACTCGCAATTAATAATTATTGCACTTCTTCCGGTCACATCCGGTTCCGGCGATGGCGGCACTTCCGGCGAAGGTGGGGGAACAATCTCTGACAATATCCTATGCTAATAAACATTATTAACAGTTGAGGAGGCTTGATAGGTTCCAAGTCGGCCTATTGTTTGTATAAGAGGAAAAAGTTCGGGCAAAGTGCAAATAACCGCCATGACAAATACTTGAGTAATAAAAAGTAAAGTTGCACCCTCTCGATCTTTAAAAGAAGTGCTCCAAAGTCATTAAATCTGTCAAAAAATTAGTTCGATCTATTTTGTTAATTTAGATCAGGAGCAAAAATTGAGATCTGGGAATAAGTAACTGATTTGAACTATGGCGAACGCGATCGAAACAAATGGACGATTTACCTTTTTATCTTGCAGAAATTGATTAAAATTCACACCGCTTATTTCATCATATGTCACTATGAGACTCGAATAATTATCAACTTTTAGCGCCCCACGGCAGAGTAATTCTCCAACAATCGATTGCTCTTGAACAAGTTAAGAGCAATCGATTGTTGGCTCTATCACTAACATGTTAACCGATTGTTACTATGAATTAAAGGACGAAGACCGATTAAGATCGTTTACGATGAACTAGTTCCATTCGGTCCGTGTTGGAAATTCATTCCTCTTGGTTCTTAGTTTTTGACCGAAGCCTAATAAAAATATTTGACTTTTCTTCCTTACAAAGTAAGCGAATGCAAATGAGTATTTGGCGTCATATCGTCATATTATGCTAAATAGGTAGGTACCCGTAAGAAGTCTCAAGGGATACAGCTTTAAAATGTATTCGAGTCTTTGTGTCGACGTCACAGAAGATCGAATGATGACTGCTAGTTCGTGCAACGATTCCTGTTACGGAGTACCTAATCAAACATTATAATCACAGTTCATATACTCGTATATCTATAGTCAATCTGTTCCTTAATCACTATATATGGCGATTAGACGGAATATATTTTTCTCAAACATGGCATGAAATGTTGACATTACGTGCCTAAAAATAGGCCGCAAAGTACGTCGTTTCCGGTGCGGCTTGACACTTGGCACGTAATGGAATTTCATACTTACATTGCCGACCTAGGCCGGCAATGTATATAATATGGATATAATATGTCACTAATGTCACTTTCTGACAGAAAGTTTGTTTGTGTTTGTTATTATATTAAGTTTATTTATTTCATTGCATATTTGAGAAAAGCACTATACATACTTCGGCGGGAAATGTGGTGGCCAGCCTCGTAACTATCTGGCCTCGCTTCGCTCGGCCAGCTATATTTACTTGGCCGGCAACCCCTTACTTCCCGGCCTCTGCAGTAATGTACTATTTCTTCTCTTTTTAACCGTGTCATCGTGTGCAGTAAATAGAATAGGTACTTAATTATTACGTTCACCCATACTTGCTTCTGTTGCATTGAGTAGTTAAATATGACTAATGTTGTTATGAGGACAAGTAATGAGAGCAGAGGTCCGAAACATGTCGAAAAAGTTAGTACAATCATATAATACCTGTACTCAGGATAACATATATCATAAGTCATATAATACGAATGGGCCGTTAAAGTCCAGTTTTAATTAGTGCGCTTTACTGCCAGTAGTTTACAGTCGGAGGACTGTAAACCGACGAGACGGGCGGAATGATAATCTGATTCTGATTTCATATTTGGCTAGGGACGTTATAATTTGCAGGTGAAATCTACTTATTTAATTAAATTGTATAATCCATTATTTACTATCTATGGTCTGGTAGCTATTTTACAAAAAGAAAAGGAACCATCATCTCTTTTTAAACAAATTTAGATAAAAGTTTAACTTAAAATCTTCAGCCAATCCACAGCCGTAAGGTTTGACTTCGTCCGCAGAGTGAAAAATTATGTTTTTAAAAAGTATCATTAACCGATTTTTTTTTAATAAGCTATGGTAGCCGAGTGGTTCGGACACACGCTTTTTAAGCAGAGGTCGTGAGTTCGAATCCTGGCTTGTACCAAGGAGTTTTTCGTCAACTTATTTATGTACGAAATATTATTAGATATTTACCTTCGGATATTTCTTTTCGGTGAAGGAAAAACATCGTGCGAAAACCTACATGCATTTGCAAAGAAATTCAAAGGTAGAAGGAAGGTAGAAGAGTGAAGTTCCTAATCCGCAGTAGACCAGCTTACTCTCATCTATGAGAGTAGGCCCGGGCCCAGCAGTGGGACGTATATAGGCTGATGATGAACCAATTTTTTTTAAATTTCTGTACATACAAAGTTTTGCGACAATTTTATTATGTGTATAGATAGATAGATCGATAATCTAGTATTCTTCCCCATTAACAATAAAATGCGAATTCGCCGAATGTATTCATACAATGAATACTATAAACAGAATACTAAAGTTTCCAAAGACCTTTGCCGACCTTACGGAAATGGATCGGCCCCCACATCGCCCACACATCGTAACACATCATTAATCTCTGATCTATGTGACATTTAATTACCTAAAACACCGTTATATTACACGTTCTTCCGGCCCTTTGGGAGGCACAGACTTCCAAAACAATTCCAACACAAAATTCGCCTTTCTTACCTCGGAATAAGGAACAGAAAAAAATATCATTGTTACAAGCGTTGACGTAATTAATATTGTTTTACTTATTGCTTCACGCCTAAGATTTTATTGCGTCTTGCTTGATAAGACAACGATTAAGAGGAAATTGAGTCTTATATGTCTTAGAATTTAGGCACATGTGAATTTATGTATCACGTCTCGTAAATCTTCTGTATTCTTCATTTAAGTTTACAGCGCTACGACGTAGCTAGCGTAGAGTTACGGTTTTCGTAGCAACAGTCTACGCACAAGCGATCCACAATACGTATTGGTAGATTATTAAAATACTTTAAATAATATTCTATAAAGTTACAAGCTTAATTTAAGTGGTTAGTTATTTAAGTTCATTACGGTAGGTTCAGTATGGTAAGGTAAGTACAAGTTTATGCTGCATACACTCGTTCAATAATACCGTGCAGTGCATACAGTGTGCACTTTATGGCAAGCATACATATTGTCACTGTGCTAAAGAGTGCATACAGCATTTTAGTGTAGACTAGTTGACAAATACCAGCACATTTAACAGTCTGGTTCACACATAACAATAAAAGCGTTTCTATTTTAAAGTGCAAATACTAAATATACTACCATTTAGGTAATGGAGCGATTTGTATTTTGCAGTGCTCATAGCTTGGGGCTTATCTATGACCATCCCAGTTACAACTTTTAAATTAAAGGATTCAAATTTAGTTTTCCGATACTTCTATTCTCTAATATTAAAGTTACGTAATGCAACAAAATATATTTTTGTTATGGAAGTAAAAATTTTAACGAGTTTCAGTAAAAACTAGATATAGCTTGTACTACTAACATGCTTAACTAGTTAGCTACCACCAAAACCAAATTTTACTAATAACCATTTACTTACTAAAAAAAATGGTGTAATAACTCTGTGCGCAAAATGCTTAAAAATGTGCGGCACCTATGTACCTACATGCGAATGTGAGCTTAATCTTAAAACAATATACATTTTTTCCAAAGCCAACATACGTGCTACAAATCACGTCGCCAGAGCACAACACGCTCGGTATCGAGACTTGAGAAATGTCGCCGGTGTCGGACATTTATTTGATGTCTACAGACCCGCGAGATAAATGATTCCCGCGCTCTCGCTAGACTTTCATAGATTTACGCCGATGTTTTTAAAATGATATCAAATATTGGGGGACTATTGGATATCGGAGATATTCTTTCCCTTCTTAGCTTAGGAATTATAACCGAGTAAGCGTAATAAACCTGAAAACTGATCTATTGCAAGACTATTTTCTCAATCATTCATCTACATAGACGTAATGTATGCTTTGTTCCTCTTACTCCTTTTAAAAGGTCGGTATGTCCCAAAAAACTCAGCCTGTATGTTTTAAAAACGTGTAAGTTAAAAGCAAATAAATAAATAAGTAAGTAATTGTTATAGCAATAACAAATCATATAAAAATGCACACAAAGCTACATAATTTACAAGACAAAATTCGGTAACTAAATGTTAGATCCGACATATCTAAACGACCCAAAAACCCTTTTCACGGCAGCATCCCGTTGCCAATCGTAAATTTATCTCACAAGCTATTAGTTCGATAAAATTCTCCAACGATAAATAAAGAAGACTTTGACGGATGGCCAGTTTCCCCCGCAATGTATGAAAACACCACGATAAAGATATCACCCGAAGCAAAGACCATTTAATGTAGTATACCCTATGCTAATGCATTAAGGATTATTTTATGTAATAGTTTTTTAAGTAGCTGTAGATACATTTTTGTAACGTATTGTATCTGTGTCACTTGGGAACATTTTGTCCGAAACTTAACTTATTTAGTTCGTCCACTGAATAAAACATTAGTCTTAGAAAGAAAGATGTTTGTGAATCGAATTTGGATGAGACGTAAGTACTTTAACTACGTATTTGTTTAGTCTCATCTGCTTTAAAAATATATTATTGATGATGCTCCAAAGCAAAGCATTTCATTTGCCGCTTGCCATAAAGACACGTTAACAGGTTACTGGTATCAAAATGCAAACTAATTTCGCCTTCAAGTCTTTATTGACCAATGGTGATCCTTTTGCCTGAGATAAACACATTGACCTAATAATTTAAAAAGTGTAATGCCAAGTCAACCGTAATAGGCTGTCATGGTAACATAACAAAATGTCTAGAGGTTTTGTTAGCAAGTAACAGTGACAATATATTTCCAGACAAATATAACTTAGGACTTGTCAAGACAAGGGTGAATAGGCTGTTACTGAATCGGCGAGCTACAACTTCGGCCTCGTAGTGTTGACTTTGCCATCACATGTACTGCACTGCGGTTAACTGTAAGTCAATGAATGAATAAGAAAAGAAAAACAATAAATATAAAGACAGTCATTTTCAGTGGTATGTATCGGCTGCCCTAGTGGGCAGAGAGGGCTCTCTGACAACATCAGATAGTTGTCATTGTCCTTCCTTTAGTCTCAATATGTCTGGCCCCTTTTTCTTGTGTAGCCACCAAACAACCAAAAAAATCAAGCCAAATCAATCAATTACAATACCGCTTTCGGGCAAAGTACAAACATTTATTTTGAGGCCGGTTTCATTTTCCGCTTCGCTGTATTGTCAAAAGGGGGCAACGAAATATACAATGATTTCTTCAGTAATGAAAAAACGCCTTTATTCCAAAGAGATAAGGTTGGTGTACCTAACCTTATTGTAACATATTTGTAAGTAGGTATGTTGAGGACTGTGACGTGATCAGAAGTAGGGTGCTTTGTGGGCGCGGAATGTTATAATTAGTACACGTTAGCGGTGTCACGTGTCAGAGCACTGAATAGAATTAATTGGTTTCAATTAAAAGATAAGACTAGGTTCCTGTGCAAAAATGCCTGCGGCAAAAAATGTGATACTTTCATGTTATGCTTTTGGATTTCGTATTTTTAGAATAGTGTCTAAACTCGCATTAGAAATTAGGAATTAATAGAAATATAAAAAAATACGCGGAAGAGTTTATCTACACGTTTGTTTTGTAATAACAAAACAGATGTCATGGTCCAATGCAAGCTTCAGAAAATAAAGGTGTGTCTCAACGTTTTCATACATTGTACATTTCTGATGTTCCGTAGTATAAAAGGTTGCACTACGTTGCTTAAAAATTATGGTACATTAATACTACGGATATATAGACCGACAAACAAATCTCGTCTTTACTAATAAGCGGTGATTGGTAGACTTTTAGCTTGAGAACGACACATTTAACATTTTACTCATTTGATACATTTACACGAGTCTAAGAAAATTATGAAAAGATAACCAATTCTTTTAAATTATACAGGGTGGATTCTAATCGGTAATCAGGAGTAGACAAATATTAATATCTAGCTAAAATCAAACTTAACAGGCGAGGTCTCACACAAATACCTCACTGTTTAATTAATTAAAGGTTAAAACATAATTTAAACTAATAACCACTGGATCACCTACATTAATTATTGAAGTAAAATCACGTGATCACGATACGTCAAGTGCCATCGCTTTCGCGGAAAATTTGACAGATCTTAAGTAAATAAACTTTTCTGCGAGTATGCGTAGTTAGGGCGTGATAGATAACGAATTAAAATTGATAAAATGGCCGAAAATGAAAAGAATGCAATTCCGACGATTTAAGCAGCCGCCACACGAAGGACTGACTCACATGAAACCTTCTCGCTGCTTGCCGATTGCTCCTACGAGGATCCCGAGCAAAGTATCTTAAAATTCGTCGATCCAGATGGTCAGGACGACGTCGAGGCCGGCCGGGTGCTTGAGCGTGGTTTGGCACTGTGAACTGTCCGAAGTCACAGAGGTTTTAGTTCATGCGGTTTATCAAACTGTGCGTGAGAATTGGTACGTTTGGATGAATTTCGTGGAATAATTCTTGAGTTCATCTTCAGCTGTTTGGTTTGTATTGATAAACGTACCTACAATATTGTAACGCTCGATATTTTGAGCACAAATATGGTCGAGGCATGTTTTTTTAATTACTAATTTACTTTTCTCATTCAATATTTGCGACTTCTATGACTTTGTTTACATACATGACAGTGACAAGTTATTACTCATAAATTATCATTGTCATTAATTTTTTAAAGAGGTTGTAATCTCACAGATACAGATTAGTAGGGTGACAAGGAATTTAGGATAAAAATGATTTCGAAATAAAAATTATCACAGAAAAAAAAAATTGTTTAGATGTAACTAAAGGAGAGCAAATATTAAGTTTATAAATAGGAGTAAGAACAAATGTAGAGCATCATGGTTAGTCGTTAAAAAACATGTCTTGTCAAAAACGTCCCATGATGATATAGATCATATTAAAGTTGGTCGCGATATTGTATCAAATCCAATATCGATGGCCTCTGCGTTTAACAATCATTATATTGACTCTACTAATAAAAAACTTGCTATAGCTTCAACCAGTACCCTAAGCATATCACGAGCTAACTCTATGTATCTAAAGCCAATGTCAGAAAACGAAGTCAGACTGGAAATTATGTCCTTAAATGACACTAACGCCGAGGGTTACGACGAAATTAACACAAAAATAATTAAGACTTGTGTGAATGAAATTGTACAAATTATAACCTACTTAATAAATTTTTCATTTAGTTCTGGTATATTTCCAGACGCATTAAAGTTATCCATCGTAAAACCACTATACAAAAAGAACGACAAGGAGGACATAAATAATTATCGGCCTATTACTTTAATACCAATTCTATCAAAAATATTAGAAAAGTGTATGCATAAAAGACTAACAGACTTCTGTGAAAGATATCGAATTATTAAAACACAGCAATTCGGTTTTCAAAAGGAAAAGTCAACTACACTGGCAATGTATTCCTTAATAAAAGCAATATTAACTAGTATTAATAATAATAACATAACCACTGGGCTATTTTTTGATTTATCAAAGGCCTTTGATCTTGTCTCCCATAAACTATTATTAAATAAATTAGAAAAACACGGAATAAGAGGGCTTCCACTCCAATGGATAACCTCGTACCTGAGTAACAGGTTACAATGTGTAGAAATTTCAAAAATAGATGATAAGAGAGATAAGAAAAAATACTTTTCCGAATATAGATCAAATAAAAATGGAGTGCCACAGGGAAGTATATTGGGCCCAATACTTTTCCTACTATATATAAATGATATAACTGATATTACTAAGCATGAGTGTATACTATTTGCGGATGACATATCCATAATAGTCACATCTAAAAAGAAGACAATCAATAGCACGACAATAATAGAACATGAGTCTGAAACTAATCACACAATTGAAATTCTAATACAATGGCTCCATATGAATAATCTAGACATTAATCTAAATAAGTCGAAATATATACAATTTAACAAAAATGTTCCTCATGTTAATATCACTAATATAGATAAAGTATCCCATACTAAATTTTTAGGTGTGACTATAGATGAAGATTTAAATTGGAAGAGACACATTCAAGCAGTATGCAGCAAAGTCAATAAATTTGTTTATGCACTTAGGAATGTGAGAAAAGTCACAAACGTAACTACTGCGGTTTTGGCATATCGTGCATATGTAGAGTCCAATTTACGATACGGTTTGCTAGCCTGGGGTAATGGTACTGACAAAGATAGAGTGTTTATAGCCCAAAAAAAGTGTATTCGTGCAATCTGCGCCTTACCGCCTCGAGAAAGCTGTAAACCCTTATTTAAAAAACTTGGTTTGTTACCTCTACCATCGTTATATATGTATGAAGTTTGTATGTTTGTCAGTAGAAATAAAGATTTATTTAAAAAAGTAGGTGACTGCAATGAACGTTCTCGCAGAGACCCAGACAGGCTTGTGCTGGATGTGGCCCCGAGATCAGCTCGCTACAGTAAAAGCTGCCTAAAAATGTGCATCAAGCTTTTTAATAAGATGCCTCAAGAATTTAAAACTTTAAATGCCAAAGCACTCAAGCGAAAGCTCTATGAGTGGCTAACTGTGAAAAATTTCTATAGCATTAACGAAATCCTAATGTAAAAATTTTTGTGACTGCAAATAATTAGCGTTAAGGAAAATTTTGCACGCCACTAGGTGGTTAATCGTGTGAAACGTAACATATTTATGTAACTAATGTAGATTAAGACCATTGTACCACGATTAATGCAAATAAATATTCATTCATTCATTCATTCATTCAACTAATTACGACATCAACGTGACCGCTATCAATTACTGAGTTAGAAAAACTGGTACCTGATTACCGATTAGATGCCATCGTGTATACTTCTAGACATCTGAATATTGCCATTACGCTAGTACGAGCTTTGCATAAACAGACGCGTAAAGCAAACGTGTCATAAACAATATTAAATCCCAAAGTTTCTCGCTCCTTCGTCGACACATATTAGCTTCGCCTTCGACTTGCAGGACGAGACTTTTGCATTTCCTCGCCTCTGAGCTGCAACTTAATGGAGTAAGTGAAATAATAAACTCTCAAGACTCAGAGGTAACAACAATGTTCGCAAGCAGGTTTGGTGTATGTAATATCCCAAGGACGTTTACATAAATGGGAATGCTTTTCACATCTTGATTTAATGTCAATAGTCGCAGTATAGTCATAGCATGAACCAAGAATATACAAAATATAATATTTGATATTTTTAGCTTCTGAAATACCCCCGGTAAATGTACATATTTATTTCATAGCTTAATAACCAACATATGTTTTTGTTTTGTTATTATTATATCAAAAGCATACTCCATTTTTCTGTAATCCGGTAGTCTTCGAATATCAAAGATCACTTCGATGAACTCCGTATTCGTGTATGCAAAACGTATGATTTATGCACCTTGAGTGCAACGGCTAGGTAAGGCTGACGCGTCATATGCATAATATAATGATGTGTGGAATGTTATGTGACGTTTCTCCATTTTCCTATGAAATCATAGAATTATTCGCATAGCTCTGAATTGCAAATATTGTGTAGGATTCGGCAAAATTTGTGAATTTCATTATACCTACTCATACTCATACTCATTTATTCGTTAAATGTTTTTCGATTTCACATGTCAAAAAAATATTACAATAAGATTAATTAAATTAAAATAATAAAAAGATAATAATTATGTTCCAATAAATTTCTTACACTGACAGTTACTTACACTAATAATATTCAAATAATCATTCGACAATAATAATTGGTTTCAGGATGTGAAATCATAGAATTCCGAAATGTCATAAAATACCTAAGTATTAGCATATAAATTAATATAATTGATAAACGTTTTGACTACGTTCTTACACAGCTTATAAAATTGGCCTCTTTGCGGCATGTCTTAATAATGTATGATCAAGTAATCTGAAGTTTTGTTTTTTTTTAATTTATTGATTACGTTAAAAATGCTTTTTGTAACATACAGTATACCACCAAATTTAACCTGCATACCTCCGCGAAGAAGTGCAAAGACGTATGTGAAGTCCACAACCCGCAATTAGCTAGCGTGGGGAACTGGGGACAGCCCTTTCCCTCTCATATATGAAAGAAAGCCTGTGATGGTGATGACGATGATAAAAACTTATCAGAACTAAATAATAAATATCCCGTTAAAATTCGATACGTTAATATCGTAAACGTTTAACGTATTCACGTGCACGTACCGGCACAATATAAAGCCCGCAGAACGTGTTAAACAGTTATTGCGCATAAAACTGTTTCTAACTGGCGCGCAGTTATTGCCACTAACCGTTTACCGTTAAATTTTAACGATGACACGCGATTTGGTTATTTTTCATATGTAATGCGGTTGCTGTAAAATAGTCTAAGATTTTGCGGAACATCAACTTTCATTTATTTTTACCCACGACAGATGGAACGGAAGGAGGCTATATATGCGTTTGGGGTTAGATGTTGTTTGTGTTTGTGTGTGCGTGTGTATGTTAAAGGTTACCGTTTTCCTGGAAAACTACTGGATCTATTTCGATGCGGTTGTTTATTTGAAAGGTGACTTGACCGACTGTGTCCTTAACTTATTAAATTTCACCAAAATCAGTTTCGCCGTTTATGAGATATAGAGTAGGTACCTATGTTCAAAACAGGGAGCTTTTAACAAATTTAATTTAGAAATTATTTTCCTGATGGGTTGGAGCTGAGATAACGCTCTATCGGCCCTCTTTTATTTTACCTACATAAGTGGTTTTCAGATTCATCATCATCATTCACATGTGCTCAATCGCATATTTACGTCCCTCGCTTGCAGCTCGGGCCGCAAAATTCAGCGATCTCGGCCTTTCTTTATATTACCACCCTAGTTATGTAATGTACTATTTTTACACATTTGACTTAAATTACATCCGTTTGTAAGTGAAGATGAGGTAGGTCGATGATGTAGCATGCTTGCCTATATTGATAGTGATGACGTGTTTATTTATTTAAATTTTATTGCTTAATACAAGAAAGTACAAATGACGGACTTTATTCCGTAATTTATTCTCTACCACTAACATAACACGAACATGCCCTTAAACGGAAAACAACCACTAAAATTTCACCGTGTATAAATAATTGTTTTGCAGAATCACCGGGATTTTAACAATACTTGGCATTTGGCACCCACTACTTAGCATTTTGACAACGGAGACCCCTTACATCTCCATTAATTTTAGTATATGTCTCTTTATTTTGTATTTTAGGTTTATTGAAATGTATATTAGTTAAGTATTTGTTTGATGCATTGTATTAATGAAATTGCATGTAATATTTTCACAATTATTGTAATAAAAAAAAAATATTTATTGCAGATCAATGATCCATAGGATGTTAGTAACAATTTGGACTTAGTAACTATGTTAGTATGCACAGAAAAAGCGTAGGAAAACAAATAACATAAAATTACAGTAAACATGGGCAAAGACTGCCCGCGATTGGTCGCGGCTTCATCCTATTTGGCCCTACCGATGGCCACTTCGACCCAGTATTTTATTATAGGGCAGTCAAGCCTCTCCGACAATACCCTGAGGAGTAATGATCAATGTTTTTGAAAAGAGAAACTGTTGAGTTTCTTCCGGCGCTTCTTCTCACCACCACAGTGTCATTTGCCGAAGCGCACAAAGAATCAGACATGTGAAAGAGCCCTTGAGGCCTACTTGGAGAAATAAATTATTTCATTTCCACTACTAGTTAATTACAGTAACCATTTACAAAATCTGCAAAATATTTTAAAAGGGCGCATTGGGGTAATTCCATGAAAATGTAACGCAAGTGACCATTTCATCGCGAGTTTATTTATTTATGATGCAACTACAAGTGCAAATTTTACTCTAGATAAATACTTATTTTAATCCTTAGATATATTGACACTTAAATTTGCAGCGTCTATAAAAAAAAAAAACAAGTGTAGAATTGGTAAGTGACGTTAGTCTCTGCTAATGTAGTTTTTATACGCTGCCTACTGAAATACTTTATTTCCTATATGTACACATAGGTATGTGATCCACATATGGCATTCACTCATGTCACTCATGTGTATTATTGTGAAGCCGCGGGGCAAAGAGCTAATTCAATAGCGATGGCATCTAAACACGGCACATTTATCAGCGCATCTCTTTGACTCCATAATCGTGTTTACTAACCAACGTTCAATATTCATATTTGTTCTGGATGTCCCATACGCGGTTCTGAATTACCTTCAATCCATTGTGCTAAAACCGCCGTGTTATTTGAATTTGAACCTTATGAAACTAGCTTTCAGGTGTGATGGGAAAATACTGGCGGATCAAAATATAGGGGTTAGTATATTGAATGATTCCCTTTGATGTAACGGTTTTTAGTTGCCTTTTGAAATGAAGATATGTGTTAGGATTGTTTATTTCAATATGTCAATTGACTTGAAACGTTTCGTTTTAATAAAAATATTAATCATTTGTAAATAATAAAAACATGCACTTCATACTTTTATTCAGCTTAGGATACACTTACTTACCTACTAGTGGTTTTATTGCTATGTCGCCAAGTAACAATTACCTACATAATTCGTCATTGGTGGTGGAACGACATTACAGTAGGTCATGATTCTCAGTGCCTAATGAGGGAATGACGGAAAAGAAAAAAGAAAGGGTGTACAATACTTACTAATCTCATGTAAAGGAGGCAACACAAACGCCAGTATAGATCAGCCAAGAAAATAGGATCCGTGAAACGTGCAAAGCCCAAGCCCTATCTAGATTATCCAGAAGTGCAGTACAATGGTAGATACAGCGAGAACACTATCCCGCATAACTAAGCAGTTTCCAGAGATGGCTCTTCCTTTGTCCTGCCGGAACAAACTTGTAGGTAAAACCTATCTAGTTAGTCAAAATCTGGAACAATTTTCATCTAGTAGTTATTTAGTGCTAAAATATTATGTTTCCTGTAACGCAATTAATCAAATAAATTGTATTACTTTCTGACTACAACTTATGTTGTTTAATTCCTTTGTTCCTTAACGCAGGTTATTTCTTTACAACAAGTAAATCACAACTATGTTTCACTTGTTAATCTTTAGTAGGATAATGTTCATGTGCATTTAAACTTTTGCCTACCTGACGTATGTTAATATAATTTTTTTTATTGGTTACTTTTTTACCAGCTTTTTAGGTACTAACTTGTAATGTCTGTATGTATGTCTGTTTAGGTCAGTCTGTGATTGTAAAAAAAGTACAATTTAATTAAAAAGCTTATCTCATAAATACATTTTCTGACAGAAAAAACTTATTGCAATCAACAATTTGATATCTTCCTTGATCGGTGATCATAAAAATACGCTTCGCTATACGCGATGATCAATCGTCATTTGTTTACTCGCCCTATTGTATCAATCATATTGATATCCCGCTTTTTGACAATAAGATAAAGACTTTAATGTAAGGGTAAAAGAATGTCGAATAAGTCGACGTTATTTTGGTTAGAACACTCGATCAAGGTATTCGCCGCATTTGTCTACAAGACAGACTAACGCTACTGGGCTCTCCCGCACTGTACTACATGGAATAAGATAAGTACGAGTAAGTAATAGATGTGGCGTGCCAAAGAGCCACGCGGTGCAGTTGTGCCCTAGGTACTTGGTTTTGTCAAATTACTATTAATAATATGGTCCTGGAAGAGCTACTGCACTGAGCTAATGAACCTTCCACTGTCACTGAAGTGCAAACTCGTCGCAATCGAGTCCTAACCTACGGTACTCAAACGTGGTCGCTGACTGAGGGTCAGGAGTCTAAATTGAAGGTCAAAAGGACGAATCGTATCCGGGACACTACACAACACTCCAAAACACGCGTTGCTGACGTTGGAGAAAAAACTACCAGGATAAAGTGGGACTGGGCCGGCCACGTCTGCCGCATGCATCCGGAAAGGTGGGCTCGTGGAGGCAATGAAGACGAGGCAGACCTAGACGGACTTGGCGGGACGATCTGCTGGCCAAAAAGGTAGGATAGGGTAACGTGGAAATCTAGGGGAGAGGCCTTTGCCCAACAGTGGGATACTCAAGCAGGCTGAATACAAAAATAGATAAGGTACTATAGGTGTGTCTACAGCATCTAATACTAGGAGGGGATATGGGGTGCCGGAAATTACCGTGTTGTTTGTAAGTCGGCTATCCCGGTGCATCACGCAAACGTTGCATATTATTGACACCCGGGACGGTCAGCAAGCGATCTCTCACATCCACACCGCCTCGAGCATGCTAGTGATGGGAATGTCGATGCATTATACTTATACTCATTTGGAAATAAATGTAGATAGACCGACCAGTTTAACGGCGAGAAACCATCTCAAAAATTCTATGATGTAGCAAGGGACGCAATGGACCAGAGTCGATGGGAAGAATGTATTCGTGCCAGTACGAAGAACACCAACCAGTCCACGATCATCAGTCATGATGAACACGACAAAGAAGAAGATATAAATGTTAACAAAAAATCTTTCCACTTGAGTAGCGTTTAAAGTTCCGGAAAAAATCAAATGTTTATTTCTGAGTTTATTTGAAATATTTTTTTTTCCGTTTTTATTGTAATTTTTTTCGGACTATTTATTTATACTTCATATATAGGCATACGGCAATGTGTCAGCCAAGCTCTTAAAGCGAAACGATAGGACACCCACCGGGGGTAATATTACACAAAAATCTTCTTCTTCTTAGTCGTGCACTCTTGGCAGAGTGGTCGTGGTCATGGCTTGGTCGACTCTTGCGCCATAGCTTCTCTTGTGATGCGGCGCCATGTATCTCTATGTTTGGCGGAGTGAGAGTTAACATTAATGCTGGAATGTGTCACAGATTTTATGAGGTCTGTCCACCGTGTTGGAGACCGCCCCCGAGATCTTTTGCCTTCGACTTCGACACAAAAATATTTCGGCCCTATTTCGACGCCTAGTTCGAAGTTAGTGATAACTTGGTTATATGAATGTTCGGGTACTTCCAGGTGGTTTATGAAGATGGTATGATGGTGGCAGGTCATGGGATGTGAAAATGAAAGTTAAAAACCATATTTTTCGTTCAAATAGCAACAGAAATTTTCGTTTTTTTTTCGAAAAAAAATGTCCTGTTTAGGAAAAATACGGTTTTTTTCAACGCTACACTTAACAAAGAAATCGACTATGTGAGCCAATGATAAAGGCGTTATCTAAGTTGGCCTACAAGTTCCGATTAATGCACTGGACCGTGCGGAACCGTTAGTAATAAACGGCCTAATTAAAAAAAATCAACAATTAAAGTTAGCGACTGGCCTGGGGAGGCATCAAATAGGGAGTTGTGGAAATCAAAGGGAGAGGCCTTTGCCCAGCAGAGGGACACCGCGCAGGCTATATAAAAAAAAAGTTAAAACAACACAAGAAGAAGAAGAGTAAGAACAAGAAGGAGAAAAGGTTGGCCTCAAAATCAACCGCGAGAAAACGGAGTATCTCCTCATGAAAAGGTACAAGAACACTAAAGTCAAGAGGGAGGACCTTACAGTTGGAACGGCCACCTATAAAGGCGTGGAACATTTTAAATACCTTGGTTGCACTGTAACGGACACCAACCGCAGGGAAGAGGAGATTGACGTTCGAGTCCAAAACGCCCTAAGATGCTCTGCAGCGCTCCATAAAGTCCTTGTGTCCAAGCTGATCAGTAGACCTACCAAGATTCGTGTCTACAAAACAATCATCAGACCAATTTTGATGTATGGGTGTGAAGCTTGGACATTGACTCGGAAGGAAGAGAACAAACTCTTAGTGGCGGAGAGGAAAATCTGGCGGAAGATTTTGGGGCCAACGAGAGATGAGGATGGAACGTGGAGGCGTAGAAGGATTAGGGAGCTGGACGAGCTGGTGAAGGTGCCAAACATAATGGGCGAAATTAAGGCCACCCGATTGCGTTGGCTCGGTCACTTGGAACGGATGGGAGAAGAGCGAGCGGTAAAGAGAGCATATATAGGGCGGCCGTGTGGAAAACGTCCTGTTGGTCGGCGTAGATACCGTACAAAGTACCCGACTGGCGTGAGGTGGCACAAAATAGGGAAGAGTGGCGAGTTCTTATGACTGAGGCCAAGATCCTTTTTGGGTCACTGAGCCAACGTAGTAAGTAAGTGTAAAGTTAAAACCGTTTTAAGTAATTTTAAGATTAAAACTTTTTATTTCTCACTAAAACCGGTTTTTTATTAACGGTGCTAAACGTCCTGCGTCGATTAGGCCAATAGGTATTAGCTACCTTCAAAATTCATAAAATAACACAACCGACTTCAGACAAGTCTAATATTGGAGGGTCAAAAGTGGCCCGAAATGGTTCGTGTAATACAACCCACGGCCGTTGTGTTGCCTTTTTTGCTTTGCGAAGTCGGTTAGTACTAAGTTCAATGGTTAAATTAATTATAGGCTCTGCACGATTTATTATAGGCATCATGGATTCACATCACTATAAGGCGTACTACACACTGCATTAACCAAGTACACAGACTCCTCAAACAAGCGTCAGCAGCCGCGGGCAGCAATTGGTTAAGTGCTAACGATCTTGTTGGTTTTCAATTAATGTCGAGCCAAGTATGCGGCACGAATTATGTGTGGTGTGTGTATGCTCCTTTACTTTGCCTTTATTAGAACAGCAGCTATTTTTATTATAAAATTGTCTCATATTTTTATTAATAATTCGATATTTATAAAACTAAATGGGATACCTTATGTAGACAAGGAAAAAAGCTAATAAATGAAATGGGTATATATTGTTCAATTGATCCGTCCATCGCTCTTGTAGAATTAGTGTGTACCGCTTTCTTTAATTAATGCGATGATTAATCAAATAAAATATGAAACCTACTAAGATTATTCAAATTGTATTCGCCACGAAGGCGTAATTTACTATCCCGCTCAATTACAGAGATCTTGTACGTCTAGACACAGACACCATGTTAGCGCCTTTTTAAACAAAATCGTTATGTATCTAATTTGTAAGCATAGTAATGCTATTTAAAACATTAAATTGATGGCACTGGAGCCATAAAATTGTATTATCCTACCTCTAAAATCGCAGCTACTGGCTGATAGCTGGAATGTTTTCGAGTAAATTCAGCGAAACGCCCCATTCCTAGAAATCTCTAATCGCCGCTCAGCCATAGTTCCATAAGACACCCAGGGCTGCCAAACTAATATAAAATGGATTAACTATTTACACTGACAGTAATACTTTGCAATACCTAAGTTTTATTCCATTTCTAGAATACATAGGAAGGAAATTATAGGTATAAATGTACGTATACTTATTTACGGTCTTGAACCATCAGTCGGAAAACGCTCAACGTAGCACTTTTTCCAAAAACGCTACTTTACGTCACGGGGATCTATCCATGTTATGCATTTGGGTGCGTGGTCGCCTCTTACTCTTAAAAACTCGTCGCTCCAATTAGCCAGTAGTTCCTTGAGCTATATGGCCAGCCAGCCCAATTTCACTTTTTATGTTTCCCAGTGGAGAATTTGTACACTCTTTTAAATAGTGTTAAACGATTCATTTTCTCAGGACAATAATTTTAACGTACCTACAAACAAGAGTTATACAACACGTTAAAATTATCCACAGTGTCGTTTATTTTTTTGGTAGTTAAATTTTATAGTTGATATAATGCTTTTGAAACTGAAGGTAGGTAGGTACAGTTACGATGCAATTTTTTTTATGCGAATACTCCATTTTGAAGGATTTTGGTACATTATTTAGGTATGTACCAAAAATGTGGCAACCATAGTGCTTGGGCAGGGTAACAGCGCTGCGATCGCTCGCGCATCGCTTTCGCAGGTTAAACGATAGGTATCTGCATCTTTATTAATGGTTTTTCAATCGTTACTGCTCACATTCACTTTTAATATTTGCCATTAAGAGCGCAGTTGGAAATAAAACGATTTTTTATCGTTTGCAGTAAGTGTTTGTTTATATGTAGCCAAAATTTAACAACTCAAAAAAAAATACTACCTATCGAAATTCTCTGATTTTTCTAAATGTTTCAAAATCCAGTTTTTTCAAATTAGAAAGTCACTATTATCAAAAAAAAATATCGTTTCTTTAATATACAAAACATAAAGCAATGTCACTATAAGTATGACTACAAAATGATCACCTTAGAACCATTATAGGTACTCCGTTTTTTTTTAATGTAGAAATTTGGTAAACAAAATAATTTTTATTTATCAATGAACTATTTAAAAGTTCATGATATTTATGTCTTCTTTTATTTGTCCGATATTTATTAGTTATAAGCCTAAAGTGGTCACTTAATAGACCAAACCAAAGCATAATTATATAATGTATACTTTAAAATATTTTCAACACACTTGCTCATAAATTGGCTCTAATTTCATTATTCTTATATTTCTTATGCGCGGAACGCCGCTTATTGCACACGCGTGCCTTTTACTTTGATAAATCACAAAAACAGAAGTCCTAAATGATACTTAAGTATTATTTTTTATTTGCAACTGTGTTGAACAACTGATCATAATGACAACGACGTTTAAAAACCCGACCATTGCTTCAAATCCTCTGCCTTTGGGTATTTTACTGTCTAACATTTTATACCAATGATTACAATAATAGGCAAAGAAAAATTGATTTTTGCTTATAGAATAATGTAAGTAGAATAAAATAAATTTCCTATTTTTTGATTTGTTAATTACATTAATTGTTTATTAGCCACATAAAATCAAGTATTCACTATCGAATGAATTGAATTACACAATGTTGCCATACAATACAATGTACCCGATAAAAACCTCAAGTTGATAGATGTCAACTTTGTTTACCAAATTCCTACATTTAAAAAAACAGAGTATACTCGTAGGTCAAGTTTATAGGCAAAATCTAGACATGACTTTCACCGAGTCTCGAAAGCTTAATAAAAAAATGCATTTACTTAATCAAGGCAATGACGCCATTATTGTCATATAAGTTACAAACATAATTATTAGCAACTAAAATGAGCTTTTTAGTAATACGCTTTTCTCAATCCATAACTTCCAGAACCCCAGACCTCACGAAACATGACCCATTAAACCCAAGTCCCGTTCTACATATAAAACGTATCCACATTTATTGCCCAACTAAATGAGACATTATTAGTTAACGTCTTTCCTTATATTAGTTGAACCCTATTAAGACAGGTTAGTAGGGTATTTTATAGTTGAGCTATTAAGAAAGAGCTACCAGATTTGGTAGCGAAGGTTTGGTTTGGCCGTATAATTCTCCCTAACGTATGGGTTTATTCGAAGAACTTATTTTAAATTTTTGTTAGTAGGTACCTATTTAAAACAAATCTTGCAAGCTAACTTAGGTCCACTTTAAATTGGGCTCAAATTTGGTATACTTAGATATCTACGGTGAAAATTCAATAATATGGTATCATGGAGCTGATTTCATGATGGAACCGGAAGGCAGCCATAGGATCATCTAAATTTTATAAGATTACTAGCGACCCGCCCCGGCTTCGCACGGCTGCAATGCTGGCACTAAATGCATTTATTATACATATAAACCTTTCTCTTGAATCACTCTATTTATTTAAAAAACACCCATCAAAATCCGTTGCGTAGTTTTAAAGATCTAAGCATATATATGGACAGACAGACAGCGGTAAGCGACTTTGTTTTAAACTATGTAGTGAAGTGTTTGGGCTTATTTGATTGAGTTTGAAATGCTGTTTGCGGCTATCCAAAAAGTACAGTTGGCAAATTAAAAGACACAAGCTTGTCTTAAAAATATTGTCATTGACAAAAACTTATTACCTATTTAGTAAGTTACTCACTGTTCCTATCATTTCAGTACTACACGGTTTTAGTATCACATACATAGAACGTATTGTTTAGGATAAGGCTATAGAAATATTTAAATATGATCATGCTTACTACCCATGGTTATTCATGACATGACATCTCACAAGTCGATTTTCAGGCAGTTCAGTGATCGGTTAAATTTTAATATGTGCCTGCAGATTCGATGATCATACCGTAAGATAATAACAAATAAACTTTAAACAGTCTAACAGAAGCGCACGGTAAGTATAAAAGCGTGTTATAACCAGTGCCATTTTATTTTAATGCAAACAGTTATCCTGATCTCTCTTAATCGTTTCATTTATCCTTTTTTGTTCTACCATTTTAACGTTTTAACCCTCCAAACGACTTGGAAATTAGGAAAAAAAGGAATTTAATTTTTCGCTTCCCATTTGCGGCAAGACAGACCATTCTTAACCCCCCCGCGGCGTGCCAAGAACACCCCGGGGATAGTAAATTTCTTTCAAACACCTCTCATTATTCGCAATAGCCACATAACAGTTTAACCCTTCACTGCAGCTGGGGTCTTTTTAACCCAGTTAGGGTTGACACCTGCTATCCAGCGTTAATTATTTTCTGAATGAACCGTTACTTGATTGCAGATGAAAAGGAAGCAATTTTAAACAAGATAGAATATGATTATTAACGATTATAATTTGTTTATTTTTCAGTGTGTTACATAATATGGCCGCGACACATATTTACGACATAATGACTGTTACGGTAATGTAACTGCATTTTAAAGTTGTATTTGAGAATATGTCCGGATTCTTGATTCGTTGGGCACCTATTTTTCTCATTTGCAAAATATCGTTGCTAAAAAGGAATCAGGTAACATATAAAACCTCTTTTTAGTTGTGTGAGCACCCTGAGTCCTATAGATGATCTCGTGATGAGATGACGTCATAGCGTTACAAATCCGCATTTTATCGTATTAGGTTTTGACAGATATTGTGGCGCGTCGCATAAAACGCACGCTGGATTCTGCCTCATGGGCATTGATGGGTTAAATGCTGGTTAATCGAGTTAAAAAGGCAAGGGTTGAATTAACGAGACGACGGGCTTTATAATTCGTTTATTGTATTAAACGAATAATTTGTTTTATGAAGATATCATTATTTCTTTCATATCCATACTGCGTAAATTATGTTTTATTTGTTTTCATACTCATACTCGTTTATTTTGTATTAATCATACAATGTCATCTTCTCTCTTTCTGCAGGCGAAGTTTACAAGAGAGCGAAAAATACTCATAAGAGAGCGAAGCATTTTCAACCGGGTTTATTGTTGATATTCAATCGCATAGCAACTATCGCTACGCTATACAATTACAATACATATGGTATGCTCCAATATAGAACTCCGTTCAATTATTGTTCTAGAACCGTCATAGTATAATTAGTTTATGAAACCTTCTAAATATAAAACCACGTTGCTGTTCACATATATTTGTCAGTCATAAAACGCAGTGAAACAAGAGCATTGTGGTCGAGACAAAATGATTAAACAACCATTGTATCCTACCCAGAAATATTTGCTTGTGGAACCACTTCGAAATTTGATAATAACTAGGATTTTGTTTGGTTTCTATAACGATTGTTTCAGCCTTCTGTTTGTTAAATGCTTCGCAAGAGTCTACTGCCTTATAGTTTCTGCTGTGGCATCCTCATGTCTTCTTACTCTCTCTAGATCCTCCTATTCCAATATTTGCGTTATTATACAATGGCTAGTAATTGTGCTTATGTCTTTCTTCACTGGAGAACAATACTTCCTCAGTTTCTGTGAGAGAATAAAAAAAATCGATGTAGAGCTAAAAATGCCAAACAAAACTATAAACCCATCAACATCAACGCACTATATTCTTAACGTCATTATTCTTCCAATTTTCTTTAATTATTATTCTGACTTCAACCTCTATTGTCGGATACCTTAAGTACTATACATGGATACACTATTTCACATGTCTATATATTTGGACGGCATTAAATATGAGTCATATGATTACATTTATAATCTTTGAAATATCTTCTGATAGAGTTAGACTGCTACGAATATTCTTGCAAACTAATTTAAATAAGACCTGTCCAAAGAAGGCAAATAATGCAAATCATAAAATTTACATAATAAGGGAGGGAATGATGATCTATAAACACCTTCTTGAAAACCTAAATAATACAAACGCACCTATAAGATTCTTAGTAAGTCCATTCACAACCTATGTAAAAGTTTGTGTCTGCTTAGCGTGTAATCTTTTCTTCGTCTTTTTACTAATTTATAGTTTATATAAAATAAAAAAAACGTGACATAATTACAGGTAACTGTGGCCTTATCTTGTAACTTCTTCAACGTGTTGGTGTATTGTTATGACATCGTAAATTCTAATATAGTAAGTAATTTTTACTATTCATAGTCATATCTTCAGCTTCCCCGCTTATTTATGTATGTATGTAAACACTGTTGCACAAAAATCATTCAGAAGCAGTACAAAAATCAATGGTTATCTATAATGGTGAACTTGTTCCTGTAAGGGATCTCTTCCAGCTAACCTTTGAGCAAATGAGAAAGAATAACTATAGCTTGGCAACTTCGTTGGTGACACTCACATGTGTGCTTTTTATCATGTGCAGCCGTAACTACTTACAGAAGTTACCGCCAACAAGAACGGCTGCCTGCGGAGGCTGCCTACGTCGGTCGCCGTTCGTGTTGGCGGTAACTTGTGTAAGTAGTTACGGCTGCACTGCACATAACAAAAAGGACACACGTGAGTGTCAACAACGAAGTTGCCAAGCTATAATACCACACTTATTTACTCTTTGCTTTTGTTTTTATAGGAACATAGATTTATCACTGGCATAGTGATGTTTGAAAATGGAATCAGCTGCGTTTTATGTTGCCTGCCTGTGCTTTTCGCTAAAAATGCGGATCACGAAGTGGAAAAAATCAGAGAAGTCTTCGAGGATGAATCACTTATTTGTAATGGTATTTGCTACTTCATTAATACGTTTCAAAACGTCTGGTATAGATTTTATGCTGTGGCAAAAACTTCTTTTAAGTACAGTGGTAAATTTTGTGCATAGAGATGTATTTTTTTTCTACTGCATTTTTATGCACGCGAGACTTATGAGTTGATCGGAACGTTATTGGGTCTTGGTCGTTAAACGTTCATACAGATTGTACGATTTTTTCTAATTGTGTGCTTTTTTTACTTCCCAGATGCTGATCTACAAGCGATGATAAACGTTGCTATGGATTATCTGGAACTGCGCCCCATCAAAGCCATAATACGCCGTGCTTTCTCCTTTGACATCAGCCTTCATTTTACTTTCTTCAGTCTATTCACCATCTACATCATAGTAATCTTTCAAATGACTTAAGAGAGCTTTGTCAATTAAACCCCTGCTCTATATTAAAGCCTGCGTTGCGGGCTTAAAACTTATGTGGTGATTTTTCCTTTTATGTATTTTTTTGAATAAATGAAATTATTTCAATACTTTTAAACCCCTTAACTCGTATAGCTATCTCGTTTTACTGATTACCCGACGAACCCGTTACCAGCGCATTGCTGAACCTGTTTCAATTAATGTTCTTATACTTGGCAATTACATATGCCTCGTTTCTTTTAAGATAAGAATTATAACGGTATTTTTTGTCTACGTTTCTTCGTTTCTCTGGGATAATGCTAAGATATCAGAGGGTAATACTGCACAAAGTTCACTTATTTCAGTACCTTATTACGTTTTAAAGATAGCAAGACTCATATTATTCAATTCCAATATGGTTTTCCTTGAAAACGCATGATGGATTACTAACGATTTTTCTAATTTAAAATAGAACGAGGTAGTACATGTAATGTACCTACTGAGAAATCACTTATTAATACCAACTCAGTAAACAATAAATTATTCTAAACTACTGACAATCATTATACTAAACCTATAACTAAAGCTAAACTACCTATTAAATTATATCAAAAAAGGGCCTTCGTGGCATGGTTCCAAAGATGCTGGCAGCATTTCCTCGCTGTAATGTACTGGTATGGAGGTATATCTATTTCGGTAGAAGTATAAGCGTACAACTTAACAACTAAATTCCAAATAATCTACGAAAGATGCGTCACTGTCACAGTAACAGGTGTCATTATAGATGTGACATTTCAGATATAACCAATCAGCTAGCAGGGCAATAAGACAACGGTTACCAGTGCAATTTTAAGATTTATCTTAAAAAATGTTCTCTCGCAAAATGTGAATTGACGATTAAAAATGTCATTTTACTGGCAACCCATTTTGACATTGAATTAGAAATCGAAGTATAGCTATAGTTAGTGTGAGGTGAGGGGAAGAGGTACAACAAACTATACTAATCACTATCGCCCTCTCCCCGCACATAATGCATACTACTCTGGCTCTTAATAATGTTGTATGCCTCTGGTGGCAAGACAACAGTTTCTGAATTACAGCACGTACCTAACTACTATACCTATCGGTCGGGTCAACCGCTACCTGTCAATAAATTAAATTAAGGTATATCTGGGTGGATTTTCGTCCGTGACATTTGTATGCCAAACTAAATGTATGGCATACCAATTTGTATGGCGAAAATCCACCCATCTTCACTATAATTACTTTCAAGAACGCACTCCTTATAAGCTAGAAGAAATATCATAATCAGAAAGTATAATTAACATAAGGCTTACCATTAGTACCTTAATGACCAGCCATGAAGACATCACACACGTCACGTCATTTATAAATAAATCTAATGCCCACAAATTACACACCGCTAGTCGGAACAGATGGTTGGAAATGCCAATTAAATTGATATCAGCGGACGAAATAAGTTTGATGTATTGGTCGCGTCAGAGGGAGGCCAACAGGGTGAGGAGTAAAAAATAGTAAGCACTTATCAACTAATTGATATGCCTGACGATAATTTCATGACCAATTTTTTGTCCAAGAATAGTCGTCGTAAACAGCAAAAAGAGGACAATTCCGAACTTGCAAACAGAATAACCAATTCATTAGCATTTAGGTACTAATAAATAATTTCACATTTTGATTGAATCAGATAAGACTCGGCTTTAGTGTTTTGTTTTTATAAAATACCAATGCCTTTTATAAAATACCTTGCTTAAGTATTATTTTATTTGCTTGACATAAAATCATCTAAACTACCCGGGTTACTGTTAATATCAGAGAAACACTGTTTTAACTTGCAACTAATAACGTGTATAGCTGTATTTCTACTAACTTCGATAATCACTGCGCGATATTACACTTAGCCTAAATTTCGGGGTACTTCAAATTGCTTAAACCCGCCGAATGTGTTTGACGCACCGTAATGAGTTCGGTCCAAGTTTAATTTAACTAAGGTGGCAAGACCAGCGTCTTATTGCTTTACATCGATGCAAGTACATGCAAAAGGTACGGCGCAGACATACGATTTTTAAATCTGCATCTTTTGATACTTTGCACCAGTCCGTGTGAAATGATTTTCAAATCTACATATATAAATGTAGGAGTAAAGAAATAATCATGAGCTATTTTCGCTTAATATTGCTATTATGTTCACTGGAACCATTACCATAGAACTCATTACGTTACTAATTTCGGCATATGCTTCTATTTCTATCGCTATCACTTCGGCACACGAACGAGATTCACATTTGAAACCAATGTAAAAATCACATACTTGGAACTTGGATGGAGTATAATGCGCAAATCTATACAAGACCTAAGGATGTCGATCGGCGAGCCGTCAAAAACAAAGTCGATAGGCGCGGTCGCCTCTGTTACTAGCTGCGGTCGCTGACGTTAACACTATACTTAAAATATTGGCAGCGATCGTGGTCATCATGAATGAGGGAAGGTTGGGGGCTGTTGTTGCCCGCCTTACGATGTCTCGCTATCGAGTCCAATTCCTGGAACTTCTGGTGCATTTGTGCAATGGGTTGTCGGTATCAGATTTTATATGGATTATGTAGAACACAAATAGTTATACCACGAAGATTCAACTGTGATCTCAACTGTGCCTATATAAACAAAAATGCCGTTCAACCAGGAAAATAAAGATAGAAGAGGTGTTTTCCATTTAAAACACAACCAAATTATCTTTTTAAATATAAACCAACAGAATACTCATCGTTGACAGGAAATGTGTTTGTATTTGTCAACGTCACATCCCCACTGGTCCCGCATCGGAATAATGTGGACAAAAAGCGAATTCGCGACATTTTTTTCCACAAATGATCCGTGTCGAGCCGGCTCTCTTATTAGATTATCAGGTCGATTTGCAATTCCGTGTGTTCATACATGTTTATTTTACGGAAATGAATCGCAATTTAGTAGAGGGGTCGTATTGTTGACTCAGGGTAATCCATGTACATAAATTTTGCATCCTGCGTTTTATACATATAATATTTCATGTACAGGCTGTAATGAGAAATTAAAGCAACATTAAAACACATTTTCAATCATTCAATTAGGCTGTAAACATCTCGCAAGCACAAAATACAAGTACATTATTTTTATTGATTTCAAACTCAGTATGTCTGACCCTCACAGCAGGTCACGTGTCTATTTGATTAGTTCTCAGCTTCATTGCATTTTAGAATATACTATCACAACACTTCTATAGTAATGTAGACCTTATTATTAGCGCCGAAAGGCGATATCACTTGCGCTCTCGAATTTAAGTGGCAAATTTTAATCCACAACCGATGTTATTACATTTCGAGACGAAACGCGTAGTATTTAAGGTATAGTTTGGATAGTAATTGTTTTAAGAAAAGGGCTTTTTAATCCGATGTATGAACATTGAATTACTTGACCGCCCGTAGTTTTTGCTACTAAACACAATAGGTGCTTTGTAAAGAAAGCGTGCGTCGAGGAAATTACCCACCGTTGTCTAGAATGTTCAAATAAGTTTTGTATTATGAAAAACTATTATGACTGGCGAACGTGATGTTGAACCACTCAACGGGAATAACAATATGCTGATTGTGGCATTTTTCTAATAATTTTATTTATTTAGGCTAGTCAACCGAAAAAGTAATTTAATACTGCTCTTCAATTTTATCGGCAAATCATCATAGATTAGTACTTAAATGAAATGACTCTCAAAATCACTGAGCAATCGTCTCGTTGTAAAAGTTATTTACTAAACAAATCAATTCATTAAATTAATTAGGTACGTTCTGAGGTACTTACCTAGCCAATTAACAAATGAAGCAGATTATTAACAATGATGATATTACAATAGTATTTAACAGAGAGTATGTGATCCCAACATGCATTTAACAGGGAAAAATATACAGGGTATCTCCTCGCTAGCAATCCAATAGTTGATTTTGAAAACAGAAAAAAATTATAAAGTGATGTTTCACCGATTAGTTTTTCACAGGTAAGTTGCCGTCAAATCCTCCAACTTTGCCCACCGTCCAATCTTTGGCCAGGAAGGATATATCCTTTTTGGGCAAAGATTGGGCGGTGGGCAAAAATTTAGGATTTGACGATACCTGTCCAATATAACTAAACGTACTTTTTCGAAAACTGAATATTTATGAGTCCTTTTCATTCCAGAATATTAGAATACTTGCGGCTGTACGATTTTTTTATTGAAGTCAAGCAACGGAAATCGAAACTTCACAGAAGTAGTGTAGACCAGACGATGGACAGTTATGTCTCCACACTTCTCTCGCTAATCAACGTACTGATTTGCTTGACAATCCCTATAGTTTCTCTAGAAAAACCGAGCCAAATATTCAAGGAAAATAATATTGGGATATTGTATGCAGTAGCATATTGGATCGAGAGGTATGAGCCAATGATCGACCGAGTTATTGTGGTGCTCTCGATAATGTTAGCGTGTATTTTTGCACTAATGGTTATCGAGGCGAAGTTAGGAATCAACCTCAGCTTGAGTCCGTGGAGGGAACGGGGAAAATATCGTCTGCCTCGACGATTTACGTGGTACTAGTTAGATGTAGGGCCAATTGCAGAAAAAATGTAGCTTTTAGTTTTTTGTCTGATCATGGTGTGTCTTATACCATTTTACTCAGAATCACGAGCATTTTTCATTTATAAAATAAAAAAAGCTATCGAAAATGTCCAAAATTTCCGTACAAATATTGAATTTCTCACTTTCGTTACGCCCAAACTAAATATAGAGGTAAATCGACGAACGAAACTGAGATTTTTTTTATCTCAGTTTCGTTACGATTTTCAGACAAAAAAAGTAAAAGGTTCATTTTTTCTGCAATTGACCCTGTACAAAATGTATTCCGTGTCTACCCTACGGATGGCTAAGAAAAATGTATGCCGAGAAAATGCAATGATTCATTAAACAGAATAACATACTAGAGCAAACATTGCTTTCAAAAGTCGAGTAAAACTGTATTCGATGATTTTCAAAACTTAGTCATTCCGTAAAAACGGAAATAAGGTGTTTTTCTGTAAAGTAATTCCTGAATGTTACTATGAAATCTTGTTTCTATGAGTCAAAAATATATTGTAAATATAGTTTGTCAATTATAAAATAAAGTCAGGTCGTACTACCTACTTACTATTTTTTTTTATCATCCTCATCGAAATTACATTCATTATCAATCTGAGTTTAAAACTTAAACATTATTATTTACATATAATTTCCTATAATACCTGAAGGAAAGTTGAAATTGTACAACTCCAGTGTCAGTACACCAAAAACCAGTACTGAAACTGGGAATTCGCTCGTAACCCCTACATGTGTATACACACGGTTCATATCATTGCATAACATACCAATTGCTGGAAGCACATGATAACATTCTAGCTTGAGTCAAAGGTGCTAACGTGGCTAATAGAAATAAAGTATGAATACCTATGCATTTATTTATGAAAGCGCAAAAATATTTGTTTATTTCAAAACAATTATTTCCCTATCAAAATTAATAATAAAAATACATGTCTATATGGTATTTCATTATAATATAGTCCTGAATTAGTCATGTTGGAAAATATCAAGACGCGTCTTGAAACATACAAAAAGTAACGTAAGTCGAGGTGCGCTTCCAACGTGTAAGACATGTTAATAATTTTATTAATTTTACATTGGAAGATATTAAAGCGATATTTGCAGCGACTTATTATTATTTGGTTCACCAAAATCTATCGCAATATGTCACGATGGAGCCAGCTTATTCGCTCCTCCGTAGTGGCCATTAAAAGACACCGGATCAGTGGAATCTCAGCCATTCGCGCGGATGGTTTTATAACTCGAATACATAATTTATAGCCAGCCATCTTGGATTTACGAAGACGCGTGTAGGGACCGGGTGCTTTTCACAAGTTTATTGTGATCATTTGATGATTATCAGGTTATCGATAAAAGACAGTCGGTTGACAAGTGTGACACGAGATAGATATCGAATATGTTATTTATTTAGCTATTGTAACGGCGGGAACTCGGACGTCGAGAGAAACGAGCGTATAACGAAACTTGGACTTTATTACGACCAAATAACCTAACTACGTTACAAATATAACAGCTACCAAGTAGGGCTCCGAACTACCGACTTGGGCTACCAAAGCCAGTTAGTTGGTACTCCTTCTGGGGGCGCTGAATTGTCGATAAACTATCTAGCTACCTAATTCCCTAAGGCTCCTCAATATGGCTCCGAGTTCGGTCTGGGTTACCAAGACTTCACTGGTACTCATAGAGATTCGCTAGATGAGAGTCGATCTAAAGCAAAAATCACTTAAGCTATTTATGTATTCTGAGTTAGACAAACGTTAGCGTGATCTAATTCGATCCCAACGCCATCTAGTAGATTATGAGATCAAACAACATAATACTTGAAATTCTTAAGCCTACTTATATTTTCTACGTTAGACAACCGTTCGCGTGATCTATTTCGACGCCAGCGCCATCTATGGAATATTGGGTCACTTAAGATAGTACTTCTACTTGCCGCTGGATGGAGTGAGCTGTACTCGCGTTTAGTGCAATAAGATAGTACTTCTACTTGCCGCTGGATGGAGTGAGCTGTACTCGCGTTTAGTGCAATAAGATAGTACTTCTACTTGCCGCTGGATGGAGTGAGCTGTACTCGAAAATAGTGCAATAAGTTAGTACTTCTACTCGCTGCTGGATGGAGTGAGCTGTACTCGAAAATAGTGCAATAAGTTAGTACTTCTACTCGCTGCTGGATGGAGTAAGCTGTCCTCGCTTTTAGTAAAATATTATCTTTGTTACAGTCTCCCCCTCTGTCCCTGAAGACGACCCGGCGAAGGAGACAGTTTCATCCTTAACACTTCGCTTAGCAGTTGCGCTTGTACACTTGTTCCTTATCCGCTGCCGTATTCCAGGATGCGCGTCCTCTCTCTCCCCCTGCACCAAAACATGGGCTAGGAGACAATTGATTTGTAAATTGAAGAAGAAAAAAAAACTTGTACTAGTGTCTATCAATGGTTGCTTCACTGTAGCTGGGGAATAAGTCCTCTTCCCTCGAGTGTAGCTCGATTTCATCCCCTTCGATTGCCCTACACGCATCTTCAAACATATAATCCAAGTATGATGTATCGCCGTCGAAAGGCACTTGTTTGCGTTTGGCTGGCGCAAGAGCAACGTCGAATGGTGGGGCATAGGTTTGCTTTTTCCCGGGCCGAGGGGCAGTTCGGCTAGGCTCCGGTAGTGCAGCTATTTCGGTCTTCTCTATTCGTGCGATCGTGACAGTCTCCTGGGATTCAAAGGTAGCGAAGTCCTCGCTGTATAACTCGTGGATATTGTTTCCATCGCCGAGGAAGTGCCACGTATACTGGGGTAAGTTCAGTACCATGCGTGCATCCTGGATGAATCCAACGCCGAGCAAGGTCCTATTCTCACGCGACTCCGGCAAAACTATGAACGTTGTTCGGATGGTACGATCGGCAAGGGTGACGTTTGCTACTGTCGTATACACCTTCTGGTTCCTCCGGATGCCATCCGCCAGGGTCACTATGACTCGCTCTTGTCCGAAGCTGCATCCAGCAGCGCGCAGGTGCTGGTACAGGTCATATGACGCCACATTGGACTTAGCACCGGTGTCGATGAAAGCGGTTCCAATCTGTCCTTCCGTGGAGACGTACACAACGGGCCTGGACCTGGCATCGGTTTTAATACCCAGAGCACAGAATCCTATCTCCTTGGGAACTCCTTCAGTTTTCCTAGTTTTGTAACAGGTGGGACAACTGCTGCGTACCACACCAGGAGCGCCACAGCCGTAGCAGCTAAACTTATGTTCGGAACTCGACGATTGTGATGCCGATGCGTGTGCCGGTGCCTCTACTGCTGCAGGTTGCTCCATCGAACGTTTCGCATCTGCGTTCGCCTTCTTGCAGGTCTCGATGGTGTGGCCTTTCATTCTGCAGTGCTTGCACCTTGGTTTTACCGGCTTATCCCACGACTCTTCAGAGGCCGATGTGGGTGGAGCAGCATGCTCAGTTGAGGCAGTGTTTCGCTCACGCAGGAGTTGCTCCGCGGCTTCGGCAGCTTCCAAAAGGCCATCATACGTAGTAAAAGAGGTGCGTGATACCCTTTTGCGTATGTCCAAACTCAGCAACCCAAAAATCATATCGAGTTGTTGGAATTCCAAAGGCTCCGGCCTGGGTAGCAACGAAAACTGCATGCGTTTATGAGCTATGAAAGATTCCGTTGTAGTGCCGGGCTTCTGTGGTGTTGACCAGATTTCCTGATAGATGACATAACCTTGTTTCTTCGGAGCAAACGACTTTCTGATCCGCGCCTGAAACTCGTCCCAGGTATTAACCTTGCTCTTCATCCCTTGCCACCAAGTCCCTGCTTCATTCTTGAGGAGAAGAGGGAGTCCCTCTAACGCGTCCTTCTCACTTATCTTCTCTGCACTCTTGAAAACATTGATAGCAGACAGGAACGCCTCAAGCACGTCAGACTCCTTGCGGCCATCGTAGGATGCGGTGCAAGTTGTGAAAGATCCACTTTTAGGTGACATATAGGCTACCATCCGCTCGAATTGCTCTTGAGAGAGGGTTACAGCCATTGCGGGGGTTTTGCGGGGTTGTCGGGTTTTCGGTGCAGCGCGTTTACCAGCCGTCACCACCAATGAAGGTCCAGAACTCCTCCGCCGAGACTTTGTAGACGTAGTTGGTGTCGGTGTCGAAGATTCCGTCTTCACTCGTGAACTCGGTGACGTCACGTGCTCCTCCGTCGCGTCGAAGTCCGATAAGGCCGAACGTTGGGCTGCCAGTGTAACGGCGGGAACTCGGACGTCGAGAGAAACGAGCGTATAACGAAACTTGGACTTTATTACGACCAAATAACCTAACTACGTTACAAATATAACAGCTACCAAGTAGGGAGTTCCCGCCGTTACACTATATATTTATATTTATTTATATATATATATAGCTAAATCCACAAATATACAACGTGGAAGTCCAATACGAGCAAACAATTAAACCAGATATAGCGTTCAGTAGTGTTATCATTAATTAATATGATTTTTTAAATTCCACTTAATCACTACTTCGTAATTAATTTTTGAAAATTTACCGTTAAAATTAAACTAGAAGTAAAAAGATGAACCTAAATTATAAAAGAGATGCTTACCTAATTAGCAAACTATGTTTAAAAATCGGCATTAATGTTGACATAAAATCAAAATGTAAGAAGCGTTCAGTAATAGTTAACTAGTCTAATAACTAACTTAGTTATGCATCGTTAGCTGTTTTAATAACATTATAACTGATCTAAGCTAATATTTACTTGTGCGCTTAGAGCAAAACAAATAAAATCTTAACTAAGTCGATTTTTTTAATGAGAATGAGTCGCTAATTACCACAAATAAACTGTTCGGTGCCATCTGTAGTGAAGTGTGCATGTATTAAAATGTAATTGAATTAATTGTAACCAAATTATTCGTAATATTTTTAATCGGATAAACGACTCAATGAATCCTGGCGGAATTTATTTTAACGGCATGCCATTTACACCCTTGTTCCCATTGCAGTTGCTGCACCCATCATGCCATAATACAATTAATAGTTGGTCAAGTGCACCCGTCCAAAGGGTTCAGATGTACTAATTGAATGTAACTATCTTTTGTTCAACGCGTAATGACGGTTTTTATGATTAAGTATGGCGAAACCATTAAACAAACGTCTTCCATAAGATTACATCCTGCCCCTTGTCTATAAAAGAAAATTATGGTTTTGAACACAATTACGTACGTAAAATGTATATTATGCTTATTTTTAATCTAGTATTTGTGCGACATGATCAAGAAGATTGAAGTGCGGTCCCATATCAGACAGCCAAAAAAAATAAGAATTCGGTGTCCATAAAGAGACTACCTATTGCATTTTTCTCGATCCTCGATCACAAAAGGACGGCTAGAAAGTACATTACACAAATAGGGTGGTAAAACAACCTTTTACCTCTCGTGTTGTGTACATCATTTTATGTCTACACTTGGCCAGAAAGCGGTTTTTTCCGTACGCGTAGCGTGCGGTAAAAGCCACTTTTTGGCCAGGTGTGGAATAAAAATATTATAATCTTCATGAGTGTACATTCGGCGTCGAAACTTACTTCTGTATTAAGCGTCTTATACTGAATATTCTGGTATTCTTAACGATTTTAAAATCCTTCTGATATAAAGCGTACGACTCTCCAAATCCTCTAGGTTTCATGTAATATAAGGATTCAGCATAAAGACGTCTCCGTACCGTAAATGTACTCCCGGAACTGCATACGGAAGTAGCAATAAAACTTGTCCGGATTCAAGTTTATTATGTTATAGTTTCGGTGACTTGTTGATTCTTTAGCTCTGGCTTTGAAGCGTGGAGCCGTAAATTGAATTTTCTGCTCAAGGCATTATGTAAATACTGGCGTTTTCTGAAAGCTGCACTTTCGTAAGACATTTGTATGTCTTATATATCTAGTAGGTAAATGCTATCTTCTTGTCCCATATCAAACTTAAAAACTGGGAAGAAAAGAAGTCTATTTACAATGTACAGTCGCAAACTATACCTATCTAATCTAGATGTCTAAGTTTCTAGGTTGTAATTTACGGAGGCTATTTTTCCGAGCTAGACTGCTAATAACTAAAGCACTTATTTTGCCTAGATGTCTAAGTATATTACCGGAATTACGAGTAACTGTATGTATGCCTTTAAGTAACTATACCATTAAACATAACGCAAAGTTGTGAACATATCTATATGTACAGAGTTCTATAGAAGGTACAATTATGTATGGAGAAAAGAGCGCATGCAACTTGCAAGGGCGTGAAACGCATGCTTGACACGGGTTTTAATATTATTGTAAAAATGAGGAAGTCAATCATAATCATGCTCTCTAAAAGAAAATAAAGAGGGTACCTATAAAATAAATATTGTAAAACGTCAATAAACACAAGAATAAATTACGATATCAGTCGAAAATTGTGAATAATGTGACACATAATCAACCTTCAAAATATCTGTACAAAATTATATGAATTATGCATTAAACGACACAGTGCACGAAACCAAGCCGCATGCACTAGCATTCATACACAAAACGTAGTGAACGGGAGACCATGATATAATGGTTGCATAAAACTCCTTTGAATACATACAACCTGATTTAAAAGATCTCTCGAAACCTCGCCGTCATTTGCGACAAAGGATCAAGTTAACGTGGTCGTGCTTACGCTCATGTGGGGTATAATAGCGAGCACATCAATCATTTTAAGATTAGACCCTGACGTTTTCAAATCAATGTGGTGTTTTGGGATTTGGTGTAAAAATTTAAATTGGATCACATGTCGTTTGCGATTTGCAATTAGAAGTTTATTTATGAATCGTGATTTATGTATACTTTCTTCGACGTATTTCATGTATGAATGTTACTGAAATAAATCCTGCGAGTAATGAAAACTGAACACTCTTCGCTTCACTGACAAAGTAAGAATCTATCGACGTTATTCTTATAGATATTATCATACAAAATTTAAATGTCCCAAATATGATAAGCGGTCTATTTAGAAGACTTGACTGGCGCAGTCGGTAGGATACAAACCAATACTAGGCGCCTATTTATAAAAACTCTTTGTGCAAAATAATTAAAGTATTCTTTTGTGTAATACACAAGCATATACCTGGCAGCGAGGCCTTGAATTAACGTATCGTAAACGCTGGCGATGATAAGTTCATTCATTTCAGTGCAAACGTTAATAGGGCGGCACCGCAATGTAATTATGAGATCAGATTAGGCTGCGGTTAGACTAGTTTCAATGGTGGTATAATATTATATAAGGTATAATTTCCGTTCAACCAAAAGCTGTAGAAATTAGTTGAGCTAAACATGAATTTAAGTATTTCATAAGTTAACGAAACCGTGAGTAAAAAATATAAAAAAAGTTTACTTTTTGTGTTGCAAAAAATATGATATAGGTACCTGGACGGTGAAATATAAGATTAGAAGAAAAGGGGTTCGTTACAATTAGGCCCTTAAAATAATCATAAAAAACAGAAGGGCGAGATAATCCTTTGGAGCAGTTTCTTAGGATTTTATACCTTCTTTATTGTTGCCCTTAAACTCTAAACTGCCAGGGGTCCTACTATTATAGAAATATGACACTTTTCGGCGCCACTGGCAATTGCGCTCAAAATGGTTCAAATTTAACATCGCTCGTAAAATTTGGATTATATTCATAACAGATAAAATATTTTAACGGCGATTTTGAGACTTTTATTTGCTTGCGTAATCCGGATTATTATTCTTAGACAATTTTATAGCATATTTGAAACAATAAAATGCAAACACATTTCAGATTTATTTATTTCTTAATTAAATTAAAAAATATAACCAGAAATTGTTCTCTATATATGATATACGCAATAAAGGTAGAATAGGAATGAAGGAAACTAAAAGAAATATGAGTATTATAGCCTATTTAATTTGAAAAATAAAATTGAAAGGAGCCGTTAAATTGTGTGAAACCTATAGCAATATACGCAAAATGAAACTCCACCATCGATCAAAGTCACTGCCCCTAGGGACCGCGGTGGACCAAAAGTTAAATTGCTTTCACTTTAACTTCATATTGTTTTGCAGCTAAATTAAAAGGGAAACAAAAGTGACTGTGACTTTTGATTATTTTAGTACTCACATAATTTTATAAGATGAAATTTTATTTTTCAAAATTACCCTACGTCTACCAATTTTGTTGCTTCTTCGACTACATCGGCTACCCCGACAAGACAATAGATTATTTTGTGTGCGTGTGGATTGAGTGAGCACCCTTCTGAAATAAAAAAAAACATCCTGTTCATTTAGTAAAAGTTCTAAAACAATTGTAAAACTAAATCTGTGTATTTGTAAAAAGATAAATCAAAAGATATAACCTTTAACGTGTGCTCACTCAGTTCTCACAAACTACCAACGAAATCAGGGAATGTATTCATTTAACATATAATTTTTATATACGAATTTTTAGTAAAACCTGTGCTAACTTACCTTTATAATTTGTAGATCACCTAGTAACGTATTTAAGATTTTACAAATAATTTCTTATGCTCACTCAATCCGCACACTTTCGAAAACCCGATTTCTGATGAAAAAACTGAAGATTTAAACTGCTATATATGTGTATATTTTAGTAAAACTAATCTGGGAATTTGTAAAATACAAAACGAACCACTAACGTGGCAGGTTTTTGGATAATAAATGTTTGTTAATGCTCACTCAGTCCACACGTTACAAGTAAGTTAAAAATGTAAATATCTCAATATTTGTAGTATTACATAAACTATAAATTACTTCAACTTTTAGTAAAAATTTTTACTAAATATCCACCATCTAATATTTTATATTCGTTGTCTGTTTTTAAAGATATTCAATTGCAATTTTTCTAATGTAAGTAGATCGATTAGATTGACCACACTTCATTATATTATTGTCAGGATCCCCCCCCCCCTATCTATAATTAATATAGTATATGACTATGTATAAGTGTGTATAGGTATATAACCTCTGACTTATAAAATAATCGAACCAATCGAAGGTTCGTATGTACACACATTAAAATCTGATCTGAGGGATTTTGAGTAAAGGGTAACTAAAATAATGCTAGTAATGAAATACAGAAAGGAGTTAAAATCTATTTATTATTCGTAAACTCCAATAATGTTATATTTTCACTGAGTTTAATCGAAACTTTGACTAATTAATCAAATAAAGCTAATTGGTAGTCTTTATTTGATATCTGTTCTAATTCCCTGGGGCAAAACCTCTGTGAGGAGAAAAACAGAACAGATAAAGAGAAAAACCTCACGCCCTTTGTTTTAAAAGCTAGATTAACAATTCACTATATAACGACTATTACGTTATTTGTAAAATAAGGAGAGACGATACGTCAACATTAGTTACATACGTTTATACATAGTTGAACAAATGAGCTTTCAGACATAAGACACACATTAATTATAATTACTAAACACCTTCCATCAAACATATAAATTGAACACAAGTCATTTTGGCAAATTATAAGGTTAAATATGGTATCTACGCTGCCAGACTTCCACAATTTGTATCAGAGTTAAACACATTAATAACTCAACTTATTTCACATTCCAAACATAAGGTTTAAACTACCACGGAAGTCGAATCCGGGTATATTAATTATGAACATTATAAAAATACCACAATAAAACGCTCTCATTTACAAATAATGAAAGCCCAATCAATACAATTTTGTGCCACACATCAGTACTGGCTCTGATATCAATATAATTATGTATTTATTTGAAATACATACTTCAAATTATAAAATGAGGAGAGGAGATACGTCAACATTAGTTACATACGTTTATACATAGTTGAACAAATGAGCTTTCAGACATAAGACACACATTAATTATAATTACTAAACACCTTCCATCAAACATATAAATTGAACACAAGTCATTTTGGCAAATTATAAGGTTAAATATGGTATCTACGCTGCCAGACTTCCACAATTTGTATCAGAGTTAAACACATTAATAACTCAACTTATTTCACATTCCAAACATAAGGTTTAAACTACCACGGAAGTCGAATCCGGGTATATTAATTATGAACATTATAAAAATACCACAATAAAACGCTCTCATTTACAAATAATGAAAGCCCAATCAATACAATTTTGTGCCACACATCAGTACTGGCTCTGATATCAATATAATTATGTATTTATTTGAAATACATACTTCAACGAGGGATCGAACCCGTTAAAGAAATAAAATCCATAATTTTCACAAGCACTTGGCTATAGAATTAGTATCTCGTAGATACTACATACGGGAATCGAACCCGTCAGCTTTTCTAACGTATTTGTTATTTTATCTGGGATTCGAACCCAAATATTAAACAAGTAAAATCCTTCAAAATCACAAAAGCATTCCATAAAAGAATTAGTCGCGGTTATTTGGATTTATTAATTGAACAATTATCCAGGATAACAAGTTCTTTGAACATCTGACAATACTTCTGATTATACTATAACATTTATTATTAATTCATCGCTAAATTACATTATACTTTATTTCCAAATAACTTTAACCGTGGTTTAAGAGATTGTACTTAACTTGACACGGGAATCGCCTTTGAAGTACACTGAATCTATTTTACTTGATAGACATAGTTATAATAGAATATACACTCGCGACTATAAGCACTGGTGCTTTTATGGTTTTAGCGATACTTCCTCTCCTCGGCCACCAAGCACCGTCGACCTTCCCTCGTCTCGTCTCCAGATCAAGTGCCCAGCCTCCCTTCTTTTCCTATCTCTCACATTTTTGAAAAGCCAACCGTCTCGCCTAAACACCCACACAACAACAACTATCTTATACTTTCTTTATTTACAAACAATAATAAACCCTATGTTCTTAAACATAAGTTCTTCTTCGCAAAGCTACTTCGCCTCGTGTCATTCCCTGCACCCGCGCCATAGTCGTGCTGCTTCCACTCGTAGCGAAAGGTTGCTCCGTCCTTTTCTTTCATTGCAACCTCGCCTCGTGCGTCTGTCGGCGTGGCTCGTTCAAACCAAGCGGCTACGCGTCCCTCGTCAAGTGATCAACACGTGTTTGGGTTTTGCCTGGAATGCGTAAGTTTCGAAAACAGTAGTTTCATGTTTGCACTATTGTACCTTAGACCATTAGGTTTAAGAACCATAATATTCTGCATCAAAACCTCAACATGTCACCTTGTACATTCTGACCATATCTAGTTGTCTAGTGTCGTATATCCATACCATTCCATCTTGAAATAATAAATCTGTCTTAAAAGCAATTAACGCATTTCTTATGCATTTAGAAACACGATTCTTTGTAATAGACAAAAGCTTAAGCTTTTGGTTTTTTTTGTGCTATGAGACTCGACATCTAAATTTATTGCGACCACTAGTGTCTTTGCAACTTAAAATTCTTTCTGTGAATTTGCTGTTATTTTCACACGCCTCTAAGGATTGAATACTCATTTACCTCAACATTTACCACATATAATTAAATGAAAATATAGGTATACACGTCTGCCATCACATCCCCCTCTCTGTATAAAATTAAAATGTAGTTTTTGATTTTCTACACACAATAGGTGACCTAAATTCGTATCTCAGACATACCCCTCTCATATCTCTAGATCTTAAACCATTTATCTATAGTTAAATAATAACACTTCGACTTCTTTAAGTGAGTAATAAACTTGATTCTTAATCATAAATAATAACTCTGTTTGCTAGAATGAGTTGATAATGCAACAATATTCTGTCAGTAGCGGTTCATCTTTACGTGGCTAATAGTTTACACCAAGCTAGGTAACAATGGATGTACATCGTAGGTAAGTTATATATTATGAAAAAAATATAACTGAACTTTAAATATCCTTGATAAAACCGATAATTATGTTGATTTCAACGGTTTTATTTTCATAATTCAGGAAATAACAGTTCCACTAACTTATTCTCAAGCAGTTATCCAGGAATGTAACTCTCTAAACCACTTCATCCTTAGAGGCACGATCGGAGAATCACTCACTTTATCACAATCCGGTAGTGATGATTAATGTACCTCTCATTATGACTGCTTTCCCCTACAGTCATAATGAGGCGTGATAGGCTCCCCCTCTCACTATTACACCCTTCAACAACCACACGGAGTGACAACTCTAACTTTCTGCCCGTGGCCAGCCAGTTAAAGGTGTGATAAGAATCTCGTCTCATCATCCATTCCCTAATAACATACACCCAAGAAATAACACTCAATTCCACCACCACGTCCTATCGAGTGCGAAAAAGCTATACCTAAAACAATAGTTCTGCGTAAAGTTGGTTTCATATTATCTCAAATTTGAGATAATGTTTGATTGTGTGTTTTTTTTTTTTCATATAAATCAGTTGATTTATTGTCTCAAATTGTATAGCCAGCAGTCTTAGATTTCGAAAGACGTAATTTCGTATCAGTTGTATGAGTTGATCATAAACACGCTTATATTTGTATGAATGCATTCAATATGGGTGGCCACCCTGTAATCAACTCGCGCGCATTGTTTGACGTATGTACGTCATGATAACTTGTATCGCATGGACTGGGCGTTTTTGTATGAATCAACCAGAGTAAATCTGGGATTATTGCTTAGTGTAATTTAATATCACACATTACATGTAATGAGAAAAATATAATCAAGTGTGGACTATTAAATCCGAAAAATCTCACTGTCACGCCTTTGTAACCAGTAAGTGTCACTTTAGTCCTTTTCAAACTACCTAAAGACCTCAGGTCTTTGAAATGTAAACCAACTCTAGCTAAAATCTGTGATTTATGTTTTAATTAGTTAATTACGTTATGTTTCAATTCAAATTTACAACTTGTCTCCCCATTTTTAAAAGTAATCTGTAAGCTACTTATTGTCTAGCTCACATCTAAATTCCGACTGAACTATCATACATATCACATCATTCGCCTTCAACTAACACATTCCGAGGTTTCCGAATGATCTTGCAGTAACAAGGTATTTGCACCCTTATCAACATCTTAAATCACCTCTCAGTCTCAACAACCTGTACACGTGTACAATATCCTGCTTATACCTGCCCTAGCCAACCTTGAATGGACTTTCTAGCACTTTTACGACACCTTCCAATTTCAATGAAATTTACCACGGCAAATGCCTCAAGTAACAGACACATCTGTGCTTGTAAAATTGCTTATTACCATTGTATTGAGTTATCGGACACCTTTTGTCGGCATGTTGTAAACGTCTAACAATTTTTATTTTTAAAATAACGGCGTGTTTACAATAATAATAAATGGCTCCAGGGACTCGAACCCGTAAATAGTATTATTTACTATAGTCTGTTATTACTTCGTCTCGATGACTAATTCAATATAAATACTTATAAATCACCATTCATCCCACCTTTCCGTATCCACTGTCTATTTTACACAGAGGTTTACTTTACCATATAATTACGTCACTGCTATTAACATACTCAACAAATTAAAATGAAAATAAAATAAAGTAATTACTTACATAACATATTCATGATATCTCTAACTTAATCAATATAATGCCTACGCCTAGATAGCCTATTTATGGTATTCTGCCTAACTCCTAAGATCTCTCCCATAACACTGCCTGGATTAGTACTTACTACATTGTGATCTAAATTTCTAAGTAGTTCTGCTGCTGTTGAAATACTAGATTCACCTACTTTCGTAAACCATAACTGTTGAATATGCTTCGGAAAATGCCTCATTATTCTATCCACCAAAGTCTTCTCATTCATAGGTACTGTTAAGTCACTAGCATAACTAACTTGATATGCAAAATGTTCATACATGCTTAAATTGCTCTTGAAATCGTACTTTCCATTAATTAACCTATATATCGCAGCTTCTTGATGTGCCTCTGACCAGTAATTAAGTCTAAAATCTGCTTCAAAATCATCTATGGTCCGCCAACTATTACTATTTAGCGACATTACTTTACTAGCGGAATCTGATAAACAGTCCATAGCTATCTCAATAGCTTTATCTTGCGCATTCAAACAATTTATATACTTATGCAATTTCTTAATAAACTGCATTGGATTCGATTTTCCTCTTCCGCTAAAACTTGGTTTGCTCACGATAGGCATCATGATGTAAACGTTATTTAATTTATTGTGATTGCTATTATTATCACATGATAATTGTCCTACATCGTTGGTCGTTCTAGACTGAGTATTCTCAGCACTCGTTCCTGGTAAATTAACTTGATTTGATTCTAAGCTAACGATACGTTCTACCAACTCGTTAAACCTTCCTATAAATTCCACTACCTCATAATTATGTGACGATGATAACGTACTGGCGCTAATATTACTTGTTTCTGCTCTACGACTCTCTTCCAACCGTAAACGTCTTTGTTCTTCCAGTTGCTCAGCTATCCTACGTTTCTTTAATTCTGAACCTGGATTACGACCTTTTCTCTTCCTACCCATGTTACTTAAATTATTTATATACTGTAACGCAAATTACCTTAATAAAACGTCCTATAATAAAAAGATTAACCTACGAATCATAAATATTATTACCTATCCCTAATACTATCGGTATAAACTAATACGACCGGTCAAAATGCACAAGGTGAAATGTAATACACTAAACATTAAAATGTGTCTGATCTCTCACTCGTTCAACCTTAAAATAATAATTTAAAACACTTATACTCCCCTCTCCAATTATCAGATAAAACTTATATATAATAAAAATACGCCTCCACTCAAAACACCCCTCTCAGATTTTAAAATTATACAAATAATGAACCCGTTAAAATTAAAATGTGATCGTCAAAATAAAATAAAGTTTTCCTACGTTGTGTATTTTTTTTTTTTTTTTTTTTTTTTTTTTTTTTTTTTAACCTAAAGCACGTTCTAGTTGTGTCTAGATATTCTAAAGCACAAAGACTAGATCCCAGGTCACGCGCACCACGTGTCAGGATCCCCCCCCCCCTATCTATAATTAATATAGTATATGACTATGTATAAGTGTGTATAGGTATATAACCTCTGACTTATAAAATAATCGAACCAATCGAAGGTTCGTATGTACACACATTAAAATCTGATCTGAGGGATTTTGAGTAAAGGGTAACTAAAATAATGCTAGTAATGAAATACAGAAAGGAGTTAAAATCTATTTATTATTCGTAAACTCCAATAATGTTATATTTTCACTGAGTTTAATCGAAACTTTGACTAATTAATCAAATAAAGCTAATTGGTAGTCTTTATTTGATATCTGTTCTAATTCCCTGGGGCAAAACCTCTGTGAGGAGAAAAACAGAACAGATAAAGAGAAAAACCTCACGCCCTTTGTTTTAAAAGCTAGATTAACAATTCACTATATAACGACTATTACGTTATTTGTAAAATAAGGAGAGACGATACGTCAACATTAGTTACATACGTTTATACATAGTTGAACAAATGAGCTTTCAGACATAAGACACACATTAATTATAATTACTAAACACCTTCCATCAAACATATAAATTGAACACAAGTCATTTTGGCAAATTATAAGGTTAAATATGGTATCTACGCTGCCAGACTTCCACAATTTGTATCAGAGTTAAACACATTAATAACTCAACTTATTTCACATTCCAAACATAAGGTTTAAACTACCACGGAAGTCGAATCCGGGTATATTAATTATGAACATTATAAAAATACCACAATAAAACGCTCTCATTTACAAATAATGAAAGCCCAATCAATACAATTTTGTGCCACACATCAGTACTGGCTCTGATATCAATATAATTATGTATTTATTTGAAATACATACTTCAAATTATAAAATGAGGAGAGGAGATACGTCAACATTAGTTACATACGTTTATACATAGTTGAACAAATGAGCTTTCAGACATAAGACACACATTAATTATAATTACTAAACACCTTCCATCAAACATATAAATTGAACACAAGTCATTTTGGCAAATTATAAGGTTAAATATGGTATCTACGCTGCCAGACTTCCACAATTTGTATCAGAGTTAAACACATTAATAACTCAACTTATTTCACATTCCAAACATAAGGTTTAAACTACCACGGAAGTCGAATCCGGGTATATTAATTATGAACATTATAAAAATACCACAATAAAACGCTCTCATTTACAAATAATGAAAGCCCAATCAATACAATTTTGTGCCACACATCAGTACTGGCTCTGATATCAATATAATTATGTATTTATTTGAAATACATACTTCAACGAGGGATCGAACCCGTTAAAGAAATAAAATCCATAATTTTCACAAGCACTTGGCTATAGAATTAGTATCTCGTAGATACTACATACGGGAATCGAACCCGTCAGCTTTTCTAACGTATTTGTTATTTTATCTGGGATTCGAACCCAAATATTAAACAAGTAAAATCCTTCAAAATCACAAAAGCATTCCATAAAAGAATTAGTCGCGGTTATTTGGATTTATTAATTGAACAATTATCCAGGATAACAAGTTCTTTGAACATCTGACAATACTTCTGATTATACTATAACATTTATTATTAATTCATCGCTAAATTACATTATACTTTATTTCCAAATAACTTTAACCGTGGTTTAAGAGATTGTACTTAACTTGACACGGGAATCGCCTTTGAAGTACACTGAATCTATTTTACTTGATAGACATAGTTATAATAGAATATACACTCGCGACTATAAGCACTGGTGCTTTTATGGTTTTAGCGATACTTCCTCTCCTCGGCCACCAAGCACCGTCGACCTTCCCTCGTCTCGTCTCCAGATCAAGTGCCCAGCCTCCCTTCTTTTCCTATCTCTCACATTTTTGAAAAGCCAACCGTCTCGCCTAAACACCCACACAACAACAACTATCTTATACTTTCTTTATTTACAAACAATAATAAACCCTATGTTCTTAAACATAAGTTCTTCTTCGCAAAGCTACTTCGCCTCGTGTCATTCCCTGCACCCGCGCCATAGTCGTGCTGCTTCCACTCGTAGCGAAAGGTTGCTCCGTCCTTTTCTTTCATTGCAACCTCGCCTCGTGCGTCTGTCGGCGTGGCTCGTTCAAACCAAGCGGCTACGCGTCCCTCGTCAAGTGATCAACACGTGTTTGGGTTTTGCCTGGAATGCGTAAGTTTCGAAAACAGTAGTTTCATGTTTGCACTATTGTACCTTAGACCATTAGGTTTAAGAACCATAATATTCTGCATCAAAACCTCAACATGTCACCTTGTACATTCTGACCATATCTAGTTGTCTAGTGTCGTATATCCATACCATTCCATCTTGAAATAATAAATCTGTCTTAAAAGCAATTAACGCATTTCTTATGCATTTAGAAACACGATTCTTTGTAATAGACAAAAGCTTAAGCTTTTGGTTTTTTTTGTGCTATGAGACTCGACATCTAAATTTATTGCGACCACTAGTGTCTTTGCAACTTAAAATTCTTTCTGTGAATTTGCTGTTATTTTCACACGCCTCTAAGGATTGAATACTCATTTACCTCAACATTTACCACATATAATTAAATGAAAATATAGGTATACACGTCTGCCATCACATCATGGTCATATCCAAAATACAGTTCATTTAAAAAATATATGAGACCAAAAAGGTTACTACCCCTGGTACGTCACTTTGACTTTGAAAGATATTTTATTTTTATTTTTTGATCTCGGATTAAATCTTTTACAGTAAATGAAAGGTAATAATTACGGATCAGGTAACTCTTAATTGTAATAAGTATGTACTAGGGATGTAACGAATATCGGTTTTTGAACATTCGCGAATGCGAATGCGAATACGAATAATCAACGTTGATATTCGCGAATGCGAATACGAATATTGGTTATAAAATTTTATAATACTAGAAATAAACAAAATTAATAACTATGAAAATTCAATACTTCGTTTTCAATTACGATTAACTTAAATTTAATTCAGTTTTGCAATAAAATAAGTAATTGAAGTTTAATTTTTTTTTGTTGAAGTTTAAGTTGGAACAATTCATCAGCTAAAGATAATGATTATGCATGTGGTAGAAAAATTGGAACCGGTGGAAGGTAAAAATATCTTATTTTCATTTTATTTCGGTACTTATCCAACAGAGATTTTAATTACTCATTGATAGTTTTGAAATCCGACTCGGACTTGGCCGTATTTTTTTCTTTTCCATGAATTTTAGGATCTAAAATGCACCAAAAATATTCGCAATATATTCGCATCGATTTTAGCGAATACGAATGCGAATGCGAATATTGAAAATCTTGCGAATATTCGCGAATACGAATGCGAATACGAATATTCGTTACATCACTAGTATGTACTAACCTAATCAAAACAATTGTTTACTTTAAAATTTAATTCATGGATATGACCATAATATACAGGGTGAAATTAAAATCACTGGCCAAATTTTTTCCTGACACTAGGTTACACTTAAGGAATCTATTTAGCGAAAAAATAAGAATTTTTATTTTTCAATTTTCATTTTTCAATTTTTTTATATTTTCCACGAGTCGTGGTCACCCTATTACTACAAATGTAAACATACCTAGTAGTATGTTTTAATAACAACATCAACAAAACCCTTATCTAACCTACACTAAACCCTATATCGTAGCAATAGGGTCCACTATAGCACAACACTATTGCTATGGTAGGCAATTTTATCAATCTTATAAACGAGGGTAGTCTTAAACCATGCTAGAGGTAAACATAGCAAATGATTAGTCACTCGTCACTCGCCAACCGTAAAATAATAGTCGCGCGCGTACTAAGATTTAAAAAATGTATTCGAACCGGGAATATTACGAAATGGTGCGGTGTTATTTACTAAGTGGTGAATGTTTACGTGGTGCACAAAGATTATACCAGTTGGGTTGGTTGGTTGGTGAAATAAAAAGACGCGTCTACGTGAACGAAGCCGAAAGTCTGGACGATTTAAAGCGTAAAATTGTGCGTGCCTTTGACGAAGTGCGTAACAACGTTGTAGTGCTTCGCAAATTAAAAAACAATGTGCATAAGCGTGCCGAACTTTGTTTGGAGGTGCGTGGATTACAGTTTGAACATCTATTGCAGTATAACTAATACTTGCTTCAGTAAGTACCGTGGGTGATTATGTAAATAGTTTAATTGTGTCGCTTTTTAATCAAATGTACATAAGTTGATTCAATTTTTTAAATACGCCTGAATGCAAAGATTCCCAACTTAAAATTTACTCATTGTTTTAAACCACGGACCTTTTGTTAATTATCTATTAGTCAGATTTATCATTTTAGATTTAAAAAATGCCTTTGCATTTTGACGGTCCTAAGCCCGTTAAAGTATGAAGGAAAAATTAGCAACTTATGTAGGTAAGCGTCTTATCTCGCTGCAATAGGGTTCATAATATGGTGGCATGATTGCAAGCTGTGGGAGGGGTGGGTTGTCAATGACCTTAACTGATAAGGAAAGCGGGTGTAGTGGGTAGTTTGACGGTTCACCATAACGTACGAGATTTTAAGGACAACTTGATGATGATTTTTTTCAAAAAAAATGTACTGAGCGGTATTAAAACAAAAAACACGTGTTTAATATTTTTTCGAGTTCTTTCGGGTGTTTCAATTTGGCCAGTGAATTTAATTTCACCCTGTATAATAAAGTGTGGTCAACCTAATCGATCTACTTACATTAGAAAAATTGCAATTGAATATCTTTAAAAACAGACAACGAATATAAAATATTAGATGGTGGATATTTAGTAAAAATTTTTACTAAAAGTTGAAGTAATTTATAGTTTATGTAATACTACAAATATTGAGATATTTACATTTTTAACTTACTTGTAACGTGTGGACTGAGTGAGCATTAACAAACATTTATTATCCAAAAACCTGCCACGTTAGTGGTTCGTTTTGTATTTTACAAATTCCCAGATTAGTTTTACTAAACTATACACATATATAGCAGTTTAAATCTTCAGTGTTTTCATCAGAAATCGGGTTTTCGAAAGTGTGCGGATTGAGTGAGCATAAGAAATTATTTGTAAAATCTTAAATACGTTACTAGGTGATCTACAAATTATAAAGGTAAGTTAGCACAGGTTTTACTAAAAATTCGTATATAAAAATTATATGTTAAATGAATACATTCCCTGATTTCGTTGGTAGTTTGTGAGAACTGAGTGAGCACACGTTAAAGGTTATATCTTTTGATTTATCTTTTTACAAATACACAGATTTAGTTTTACAATTGTTTTAGAACTTTTACTAAATGAACAGGATGTTTTTTTTTATTTCAGAAGGGTGCTCACTCAATCCACACGCACACGATTATTTTTACAACCTTTTATTTAGATTAACCTGTCCCGTCATCCTGTCTGTGTGTCTGTCTGTAATCAAATCTTGCAAGTCAAATTTGATCCACTTCCCGGTTTCCGATTGAGCTAAAATTTTGCAGGGATATGTAAATCAGATGACAATGCTATATTATTATAACATACAGCTAATCTGTTGATGGACCACGATGGTAGCCACCAGTAGCGTGGCGTTGAAGAAATTCTTGGGCAAGCCGGAGCAGCTTTGGCTTCAATTTTCTTTAAGAGCACTAGAATTAAGTGCTGAACTGCCTAATATTAGGCAAGCCGATAGGAATCGAGTTCTATGGACGCCACGCCACTGGTAGCCACAGGATCATCCAAATTACAAAAAATAAATCTACCGTGTTTGGACTCTTTGATTCGTTTTGAAGTGTAGTTGACGATTATATAAAAAAAAGTACAGTTGGCAATAAAAACTTGTCTCAAAAATATTTGTTTTTGACAGAAACTTATTAAATATATGTATGAATGAACTAGCTTTTGTTTGGTACATCGCTTGAGTAGAATTATTAATTTATTTGCGCGAAATGACATGTGAAGTCTAAAAAAATCAGTAACGTGCAATTGGTCATTTAAGGTTAGCCTCATCTATTAACATAATTTGAAACTAAAACTTTTTTGCGCAAATTATATATATATATTTTTTCAGTTTTTTGAGAGTTCTCGTGTCATTTCGCGCAAATACGAGTAAAGTATATCAAGCTATAAAATAAAACACATTTCAAACATAATTGATGCCGTGGAACCCAGCAATGACTTTATGTTTGTATGGAAAACCGACCGACTCGATTCACCTTAACGGATGATTTCGGGGATAAAAAAATATCCTCATGTCCTTTCAAGGAATAAATAAAATAATTTATTTCTGCAAGTAGGCCCGCCCTCAAGGGCTCTTTTACAAGTGTGATTCTAATAATATTATTTTTTGGCGCTATCTCCATACTAAAAGTTATCTAAATCGGTTCTGCGGTTTATGCGTGAAAAGGGATCAAACAGACAGACTTACTTACACATTAATAATATTGCTTTTGATAGTTTGGTTGAACCTCCAGCGGCCTTGTTGGCGGCAAACATATTCCTGGATAAATTTAAATTAATATAAACAAAAATTACAACATGAATTAGCTCTTTCGACCAAAGGATGATTAAAGTTAATTCTAAATCAATAAAATAAGTAGGTATGTTATGTTAAATACCTCTACGTTGATTTATTAGTTCTCGAAACTTAAGTTCAATTTCAGAATGAAATGCTTGCATTGAACAAAATGAAATAGTATTGGAAACCATCGAGACAAACATATATTAATATGAAATTAGTCACCGTTGAGCCAACGGCCGTAATTTAACATCGGAGTGAAATTCCACCCGACAAGACTCGCGCTACAATCGACAAGAGATACAAATGAATAGAAGAACCATGTTGTTTTAAATACAAAATTATAATTATCTCCTAATAGTCATGTAGTATTTTATTCTATGCGCGCAATATCTTCCGGATATTTGAGATTTCTATCGTACACATCGTATGGTATCTTAGGGTAGGTACTATGGTATTGTATTGTATGGTAAGATACCGATAGGTAGGTGTGTTTTATGACAATTCTGAGATGTTAACTGTTTAAAAAAAAGGCATTATAACTTTCGATAGTACTTATGATATAATACATTACAAATGATGGGAGACAATACAACCCACTACCTACATAGAACAAGACTTTCTTATTTATCATCTCTACTAAAATATCATCCTCATTCTAACTCCTCAGTCTAACTGAGTCTCAACGGGCTCAAATCAGAGTAGCCAGCCCATAATAAGTCTAGGCTACTCTCCCACACTCATCCTCTTTTAGCTTTACAGGTCCAGCAGAAGAGCAGCAGGTGCAGTCCGGCTTTGGCGTCCTAGACGTCAGGTCAGCGCCGCCCACAACCCCGGCCGCAAGCTCCTGAGGAGTTCCGGCCACTGCCGACGTGTAGCAACGGGTCACAGATGCAGGCCCCGCAGAGGCTCCGTCACCGGTGTGGTTTTAGTGGGTATATATGCTTCCACCTTCTGAGGGGTGAGCCCCACATAACCTCCCCGAAGGGTCCTTTTAAGCCTGGGAAAGGGCCTGGTAATGCCTGGGGAGTATGCGTAATGCATTACTAGACCGTTAACAAAAAAAAATATCCAAAGATTTTGATTGATCTAAAAGTCAAACGTTTTTTCAGCAGTTTTTATTGATAATAGGTTTGCGTTTGACTTTACTCCCACCTAGTGGAAAGACGATGATGAATAATGCCAGTTTCACATACCTACTCAATCGTAAATACGATTATTAACAGTTTACATTATTTTTTTCCTTTATAGAAAACTTATTAAGTATAAATTAAAATTCATCCCATTCTGTGCAATTTCATAGCGAAACATGACAAAGTCGATACCAATACAGAGCTTAAGCGGAGGTAGAAACTGACAAACAATTAGCACAAACGTTTCGTGTTGCAATTCCGCTGATGCGTTTGTATATTATTATGAATTCCCAATGTACAGTTTGTTATTAATTTAATAAAGTGTTAGCTACAAAACATGTTTACATTTTTTAAATTAAGAAAATATAGCTGATCAAATATATATAAAAAAATATATATTACAATTATATTTATTAGGTTGTATCTTTTTACAAACTTTTATTTAGTTTCACCTGTGTCTGCCTATAATCGGGTGCATTTGATTACTTTTCACATGCAGTTTGCGATTTTATAAAAAGATATACACTCGGCAATAAAAGCTCGTCACAAAAATATTTTTTTGACAGAAACTGGTTTTTTATCCAAACTCCCTGACTTTTTTAGCATAATATACGTACTTAACTTCACAGACAATATATAAAACTAACCTAACCTATATAAGTAGCAGACGTAAACAAAACCGAAATGTGACTCTGGAAGAAAATTTATAAGGATTAAAAATGCAGTTTAACCATATATTTGGACCAATAAAATTGTGCCAAATAGAGAAAACCTTTAATATTCAGCTCAGAATTAAACGTCGCTCCGAAAGCAGGGTTCTGTTATACCATGGAAGCGGTAAATAAAAATTTTGAACATGCTGCCCAGACCACATACTTACAATACAAACTATTCTCAAGTAAACAGTGCAATATTGATAAATGCAGTGCGGCTGTCAATACGCAATGCTAATATATGGGCGCGGTTATGATTTACGATCTGGGCTTCATTAGCCGCCCCGCATATAGCATTTTCGTTATCTATAATTACGCGGTAATCCTTTGACAAGCCATTTAACATTGTCAGTGGACGGTACTGCGGGATGTTGTGTCAATTATAATTAGCATTACAATTATCATTTCATGAACATAATTAATATCTTTAAAATATTAAACAAATGTCACAAAAAATACAAATGTCGTCCCTGATATGTGACATGCCAGAAAAACTTACAGTACAGAAGCCTTAGGTATATTCCCACTGCAAACCAAAACTCCACAGACTTTAATTTTCGAGAACACAAAAGCCGTTACATAATTTTTATAGTCCGTTACTGTTACACATAAAATCATGTAAACATCTCTTTCAATTTTTTTATTGACGATATACATACGAGATACAATTATTTCAGTATAGGTAAATTCCGTATTCAATGACATCAGACGACATATGCCTTTATAAAAATAATGTTTGATACTGATATCAGCCATATTTGGCCATCGGTTTAAGGGAAAAAAATACACAAAGACATCCAATTTGGCAAAGTATCGTGCTTTCAAGGAAGCTACCTATTCACAACGACAATATTTAGATAAGGTACCCTATTTGCTTTCTATTTTCCCGGATAATACTTTCAAAAGATCCTCAGACGATACGTGATTTTTGTTAGTGTATTTTTATTATACAAATATTGTTATTTGTTGAGTGCTTCCTTGGTAAACGACAGAGAAACTTATTTGAAATTTTAAGTTTTTTGAGATTAAACTACTTTCTCGTGACCCGAACTAATCATGTAGATGAATCGTATAACAATTCTTATTAATATCATTCCCTGGCTTAAAAAAAACTATGAAAGTATAGACATTTTTTTCTTAACTTGAATTCATCCCCTAAAGACAGGTGAAATACTGATAGCATCTCGTCGGAATAGTGCAAACCAGGGAAAATGCCTTTAAAAACGACATATTTATTCAGTACTTCCAATAACCCTGCCGCTGCTGGGACAATGGACCATTGCACTCGAGCTTAGCGATATAGCGTGGTGTGATGAACAAGCGGAAAGCGATTTTATTGCACATTAACGTAGTCACAGATGCACATTTAAAATACACATACTAACATACGGCGGCAGATAACACCCATGATTTCTATAAAAAAAATATCGATTATTGAACTCATAATATAAGTTAATACAAAGAATACGCGTATTATTACTTGCAGTTGTAACTATATTTGTTCTGCGCCACATGCTCATTTCAATGACATTCCGTACACTGTAGGACAAGTTATAATGATTACACATTTAGGAATCACGGAAAAATAACATTTTCCATTTGTTCATGCATGATATTTATTAATTGCCATTACTACCTACATATAAAATAAAGGATCAATTAACTTAACTAATCGTAGGTATTCTAGACATTAATAGTACGTAAAGAAAAGGAAAAGTATGACCTAAAATACCATAAAGTACTTAATTCACATGCACGACTAGTTGGGTAGTAGGCAAATACAACAATTTTATCTTTGTATCATAAGGAAGATAGAAAAAAGGTGCTATGTGTCGTATTACTAGAACAAAAACTGTCTCGTCGCCATATTTCACGTGCCCCTACATCCTCTCTCTTAAACCACACATCCAACATTTCGCCACTGTACGCACTAACTGTACATCACGACACACGGACGCTCCGGCATACTAGTTGTTAATTTTGCACGAAACGCCTCTGCTCTGGTGGTTTATTCCTATAGATATTCTCGAAGGTATGTAGCCGTACCTTATTTATAGGAGCATAAGATTGAAATTGCCGCAGCGCAGCGGCAAGCCTCCAGGGGGTGATTTAAAGTCAACGAATTTCCCGTGACTGGGCAGCGTTTGGTGAGACAGGATGGAAGTCTTCGGTTAAATACTGGATGGCGAACTATGCGCTGTAAAATATAGATTTTATTTCAGGCGTTTGGATGTTCTGTGTGATAGGCTTTATGGTAAAGGAGTTAGGATGAGTAAAAGGAGTGGTAAGGGGTAAGTTTCACTTATGGCACCTGGGTCATACATATTTCAAATGAACGTGTTTCCTGTAGTTTATACAATGATAGTTACGAGTAACCCGAGTACTCTGTGTGTTTTCAATCTTAACTTGTATACAAGAAGCATTTTCTAATTCAATTTCCTGAAAATTTGGATTTAAATGACTTTTAGCATAGACTACTACTCCGTCATTTTGATTTAAGTTGTTGGAGGTAAATGTAGCAGTGTAATTGGGAATTTGAGGAATGGGTTTAGATTGTTTAAGTCGGCATTCCGTTAGGATTAGTAACTCAGGTTCAAAGTCCATTTGCGTCAATGTTATTTGTAAGTCAATAAAATTACAGTGTATACTACGGATATTCTGCGATACGATAGTGAAGCTGTTATTAAACGTAGGTACGTATTTTTTGAGGTCCTGGGGTTCGCATTCGAACGATTGTGCAATTTCTGTTTCATCGATTTCGTCTAATAACGTCAGTTGACTAGACATCGTGGTTTAAAAGTTTTATTTGCAAATGTATGTATGGATTTCTTATTTCAGATATGTTTTGTCTTATCACTGAAATGCACCTTACTATGTAAGATGAACATGGGTTGGATAGGCGACCCACATAAAATAAGTAAGTTTTAAATCTCACCAAAATTTAAACTATTCCATAATATGTTATACCAACAAGCAATGCGAAGCATATGAAAATGGAGCAAGCTAATTAGTTCACGTCAAGGATCTCAGCATGACAATTATACAGAAACAAGAGCCCTTTAACGTGATCTAGAAAACATCCGCTATGCCTGACCTACTAACCTTTCCGTACTTGATGCCGTTGTGAGTATGTACCCTTAGTGTTAAACTATTAAGTAGGTTTATAGTAAAGCGGAACATCGGGAAACATTTTTTCTAGAGTTTTTGTTTTGGTCATATAATGTATAACTTGATTGATTTTTTTAATGACTAATGACCCGCCCCGACTTTGCACAAGTGTTTTATTAACTTGCAATGTTTGTACCTGTATTTATTCTGGTTAAATCATGCATGAGGAACTAAACCACTTCCACTTTTCCTAGGCAGTTGATTTTTTACATGTTGGTTCAGCATCGATGACAATTAAATATTACGGTACCATTGAGCTGATGTGAAGGTTGAGAAGGAAGATGGCAATATAGTATTGTCTAAATTAGATACACAGATATAGACAAAGACAATATCTAATTTGATTAATTTTGATCTGCAATTTTATAATTATACAAAAAACAATCGTCTATAAAACGCTAGTCTAAAACATAAAAGTTTCGATATAAACGTTATTTTCTCTTATCTACTTTGTCCTTACAATTCGAACACAATAAAAAAAAATCTGAGGAGAATTTGGTCCGTGCAGGAGCCGTTCTGAAGTGTCACTTGATGAGTCGTATGGGCAACAAATTGATTTCTATTTTTTGTAAGTATGTTGGACTTATGAGTTTCTAGAAATAATTAATAGGTGCTGCTAACGTATTAGTGCTCTCACATATCTGCGCATACTGTATTAGAAACATTAACGTTTACAAATTTTAGTAGCCCCCAAACACATCACGGTTTAACGTCAGTTATATTAACATCGGTAATAAATTCACGCGTGAATTAACGTACCGGTAATTTGATTTATTGACCACCGGTAAATTTATTACATTCGGTATCAATGCTATTTCACGATACATCTCAATTATGGCATGATAATCAGAGCTTTACATTATTTGTATGTTAAATCGAGCTCGATACCGCGCGGCCTATTTGTAATTTCCAGATATATAGAACTATATAATGTTTATAATATTTTTATCCATTTATTCTTTGTATTATTCTTTATATAAGTTTCATTTTGTCAATAAATTACTGTGTAACTGTTGAGTTTGTTCTGGCGTTAATTCTCAACATTGTTTTTCACTTGTAAAGTGCTTGGAGGCTCAAACCTAACCAAGTACCTACTTAGCTGTGTTTACTTATTAAATAATATTCCTCTTATCGTTTAAATAAACCCAATTAAAAAAAATCGCTGCTCTCTCACTCACCTCTCACTCGAAGTCTATAAGTCATTGATTGGTATACTTAATAAGTTAATTAAACGGATATAATAAAATGGCCTTTAGTAAGCATAAAGATAGGTAATATATAAATTTAATCAAATGTATACCTACATTAAAGTATAAATATAATATATAAATTTAATCTAATTTATATATTACCTTTATACTTTCTGTACTCTTTATTTGATTAAATTTATGGAAAAATCTTTACTTTAGCGACCATTTTATATAGCAGAATTTGCGTTACCACTTGTTTCAGAAGAAGACAACTAAATGCTCGACTTGGCGGATATATGAACACATAACGGCAAGATTAGTAATGTTGTATAAAATTACTGTCATAGAAATGATAATTAACCGCGTCTGTCGTCACCAAACTAAAATAACAACTTAAATTCTTGTGACTAAAGGACTCGACTCGATTAAACAAACGCCGCGCCGTATTTAGGACGCGTACAGCTGTGCAAGTTACGGAAAGTTTCCAAAAAAACTGTAACTTACAGAAAAATATTGGAAGTCTTCATTGTGCGAAATTTTGAGAAATTACCGAAATCTTTCCATGTCGAAAGCTTCGCAATTTTGGAAACTGTAAAGATGCGTGCTGTCTCTATAATCATGTTGATGAATCCAAAAGGCTGTTCTTCGGAAAATCGAATCGAGTTGGATGCCGATGGTAGCACACTTATTACAAGGCTATAGTTATTATCCGTTCAAGTGGGCTAATGTTGTTAAAGAATACAATAGCATTGAGAGGTAAACCACAAATTAGGATAACGAGAATATAGTGTCAAAAAAGTATAACTGCCTTGAAAGATCATTAGATTATAGATTCTATTTACTAGACAGTAAAGTGTAAATGCAGTTATAGATAACTGGGATCTTAATTTGTTTTGCATTTCACATTCGCCCGACGGCGAGTGCGTATTCCGTAGAGAAAAGACTTAAAGATACTATGAGCTTTCAACGGATTATCGGTTCTATGACCGTAATGATAAGGCGGCAAATGCTTTCAAACAAAAAAATAATAATGCGTTTTGCTTTTACAGACCCAGGTAGGCCGCACAGGGTCTACTCGTGTTACGCATTGTTATTTTTTTTTGGTGGTATTGTATTCTCTCAATGGCATTGTTCGCTCAATGGCATTGTATTTTTTAACAACATTAGCCCACTTGAACGGATAATCACTATACATATTAGCATACGAAATTAACCCGTCACCGCCCAGCTGTCACCGAGTATGACCACTCGGCTGATTGGACGCGGGACGTGCCGCGCCATTAAAGCGTTATTCATTTTGATGATTACATATCCTTGCATCAACAACCAAGACAATATTGATGTTACAAAATAACCTATATTAATAAACAACAACACCTTGGCACAGTATTTAATAGCAGGAATATTTCTTCCGACAATAAGTACGCCGCGCCGCTTGCATGTGTGTTCGCCATGTACAAACGCACTACAAGCAGAGTGTGTCTCGTGAGACGTGTCAGAATTGTAAGATCATAGAAACAAATTCTAAGTTTCGGTAATCCAAGTTTCCGTAAACGTACTTCATAATCATGATTCGCTGCTTAAGAGGAAACAGGAGGGCAGTTTTTCCATACAAACGTAGTCCCCTGTTTCCTTCCTGGATAATGCCAGTAGAGCAATAATTTTTTGTCCAAAAATCTATGGCTACTATTGATATGTTCCTATGTTTTCCTTTTTACGATAAATTGATTCTCAAAAGAGATATTAACCTTCAAAAACCTAAAAAAAAATGCCAGATTTTCCGCTGTGTTCACACATCCAGAAAACAAATTTAACTAGCTTATTAAAAAAAAGGAAAACATAGGAACACGGCCAAAGCCTTTCTTTAATGTTTAATGAAAAAATTAGTTAAATAGGTTAAGTTTTGGGGAAGAAATCAGGGGACTACGAAACGTTGTTTTCATGAAATTTTAAAAGGTATTTTCGGTCCAAGCTGCAGTTGTCTCTATCGCGCTCTGCGCGGGAGAGGCGGGCAGTGCGGGACAGCGACACATTTTACAAATACCTAATTTTCAATTCTCTCCACCTTACTGTTTCCTCTTAAGACTTTTCTTGCAATTATATATTACCTCATTGTTTATTTTTATCCCCGCGGAGACCTGAGAGTGGCAACATTAGCACAAAACAACGGAGAGAGCGAATAAATCATACCAAGTGACGGCCACCACGCCCCCGCATTACCAAGTGCCTTATCTGTTCTTCAGATATTGTATTTGTTTTTACACGGTCTTACTTAGTTGCAAGATTTATGTTATGTTACCGAGTCATACAACCAAATTTACATTGACCGATTGGCTAGAATTTGGTGACCAGTTGTTAATGAACTAATTACATAAATTTAAAGAATCCTGCTGTATAAACTCATTAGTAAATTTACAATCTGAATGAAAATTCACAAGAAAGGTCAAGTAAACGCATAAAAGTTCAACGTAGTTTTTTTTTTATTGTTTCAGCGTAATTAGAAATTTTGTACTTTTAATAAATAAATGAGATACTCCGTGATTGGCGTGAAATTCCGACTTTTTCATACTGACTTTCATCCCTGGTTACAACCCTTTATTAGATAATGAATTTCAAAAAATTATTTCTGAGTGCCCTGAGAACATCCCACCATTTGAAGTGCGTTACGTTTAGGCAGTAGGTACGTTACAGTAGGTCTATGTCATTACCATAGCTAAGGATGTGTTTTAAAGGTACCCATGTATAAATTAATTATAGGTAACATCATCCTTTCCAAGTAGACGATTATTTTTCAAGTCAACGTGGGTATTATAAAAGATCTTAAACTTAACGTGTTCCAAAAAGTAAATAAAAATAAAAACTTCAATTAATATATTTCGTTCATTGTTTCGCGTACAAAGGGATTCATTAATTCGGAATCTTACAATGGCGTCTCCACTGAAAGGGTTCCGTAGTCCGATACTAGCTGATAGTGGTCATTAATCATTCTACAAGGTTTCGAGAAAATTCTTGATACTAATAAAGATTGATGTATACCGACTTTAAATTAAGTAATCTTACAAGATTACTTTCATCTTATCTCAGCACAAATATTTTCCTTTCTAATATTCAAAAGGCAATTATATTAATTATTAAAACATTCAAAAGGCAATTATATCAATGGATTAGCGATAAAAGTTTTTATACTTTAAATCAATTCCTTGACATAAAGTAAAATATGATGACATAACACTGTAAAACTTAATTTATTGTCCTGTAGTTAAGTTTTAGATTTGTATTTTAACTATTATTTATTCTGAGATGTAAGTGTAACAATGACATAAGTATAATGAATATAGAAGTAAGTAAACTATGAGCAAAAAAAAATGTAACATAGTTTCTGCACTGCCACTGTTTAGCGAGTATAATTATATATTTTTTGCATACCAGTTATGGTTAAACATGAAAACTTGCCAAGTAGTAATCAATAAGACCAAATGTAACGGTAATGTTTATTGCAAAATAAAGATTCTATTCTATTCTATTCTATTCTATTCTATTCTATTCTACTCTATTCTATTCTATTCTATTCTATTCTATTCTATTCTATGAAATAGATTTTTAGGTTACCAACTAATTTGCCGTTACTATTACTAAGTGCAAGCTTTCAAGTCATTTTATAAAAATGGTAATATTTTTATGGTGAAATTGAGTTTAGGTAATATTTAATTGAAATTCTCAATTTTATATTTATTATTCTCTCAATAGCAAAGATATCTTGCTGATACGTGTGACTAATCCATCAAATTTGAATAAAAATTTCCGTCAAGTTTCGTCATTTTATAGAGCAGATCAAAAATGATAATATTTTTTATAATGAAATCGAGTGAAATTCTCAATTTTATGTTCCTGATTCTCTCAAAAGCAAAGATATCTTGCTATTACATGTAACTTATCCATCGAATTTGAATAACAACTTCCATCCTTTAGGATCCCAGTAAACACGAAATCCTCACATTACGGAAGATTATCGCCCTCACTTTAATTACCTGTTCGCAGACTATAGACCCACTAGTCTATTAGGGTATGGACTGTGCCGAGACTAACTTTATTTCGGTCCACTCGACCCTTCAAATCCCTGTTTAATGACCAGCCTTTAGAGCGTTACTCCCATTTATGACTCCGTAATCAATACTGAATAGATAGTTCAGTGAATGGATATTTCGTACCTGCTTGCAATATAGTCTAGTAAGGCACACACTCCAAAAAAAAATACAACGCAATCAGACCGTTCATCGTTAAAACGCTTGTAACTCTTCCAAACTTATTTTGGATGATAGCGTATATGCGTAAGATATTTTTATTGAAATAATTTACCAATAATTTGATGCATAAACAGTATAGACAACATATAACATAAGTTTACAAGGGATTTGTTTAAGGTAGTTATCAGTAGACACAGTCATTGGTGTTTTATACATCAGATTAAAATTTAGGACTCCTTAAAATGATAAAAAGTGGTAAACGAAAACCAAGACATTTTAAGCAGTAGGATTTGGAAAAGTAACACTAAAGATTTTCACGTTAGTCGGTACATACAAGGAAATAAATGTGACGGAGTCATATTCCGGTCTACGCTTGGAATAAATTAATCATCCTTTTATAGTTCATATTATGTATTTCATGAAAACGTTTAAATACATAACTATCAATTAGTACGACAGTATCGAATGCACTCACCAGAACCGCGCCCACCGCTGTATAATTTTCGCATACGTCTGTCCGAGGCAATATCTCTATATTTACATACGTGCCTTTGTTTGGCACGTAATTACTCCATCTATCCGCTGATATATCGCCGTGGATTTGTCAACGCCGTTTAGTTACATTGTATTTGCTTTAGGCCGAGTTCGGGGTCGGAACGTGCCTACGGCCTATTTAATCAAATCAGTTACTATCGTTTATGAAGACTTATAATAAATGTATAGTGTATTTACACGTATCGTAATAATCTAATAAAAGGGAACATTCAAAAATACTGAAGAGTCATAATTCCGAAATCCCGCCAATTGTCGGTTTTTTGACGAGCACAAAGGTATTTGCATCGCGCTCGAGGACAGTGATAGTTGTAGGTTCTTTGTAAGTCCCCATTTGACGCCGCGAACGAAGCCCAGAACGGTTCCGCTCGTGCTCGGCTCGTCTAGCGTAGACGCACCTTTTCAGTGCAACACTGGTTTCAGGATACTTAAATTCGAAAGAATTCAAAGAATGATGCTTTCGGAACTATGACTCTTCGACCTTCGACATTGCCATTAACGTTAAGCCATGAAAAATATAACGTACAATGCCATAGACAAATAAATTTGGTGATAGATTCCATATTTTTTCGTCGTAGATTCAAAAAAGCGGTTTTAGGGCGTCCCTCAAATAATATGTACATATACTATACGAACATGATCTCAGCCAGCCATTTTACTGACATTTATTTTTATGTACTTAAATTTCAATTTTCTCTTAAAGTGTAAGTAATAATCCTTGGTACGCCAAGCCTGTATCTATACAATAACTTTAACCCCTCATAAATTTTCCACCCGCGTCCACCAGTCTGTGCCCCTTTATCTTCAATTTAACTGACGTTTGACGCTGGTTTCAGTGCCGGGGTACGCCGGTCAGGTGCTCGTAAATTACGTATTCCGATACACAACCTGATTATACTCATGAATGGGATGCAGCTATGAAAATATGATAAGTTTATCCCGTTCTTACAAGTTGAAATAGTTTCGCGGACCACACCCGATCTTAAAACACTCAATCAAATTTCACTAGCCGAAGATTTTCACACTCATTTATTATTCTTATCAAATAAACTATCAAAATATCGATTGTTGAATGCTCAGTTAAGTACGTTACATAAGGATCTTTCCTACGAAAGGACTCGTACAAAGCTTAATGATTCTAAAACCGCCGATTGCTCTTAAAAAAGTACAAAAGTAATAAATACGTTCGTTATAATTAGGTACCAACTTATACACATAACCTCATATACTACATATATTAGTATGTAATGACATGACAATGGCAGCATCATCCTTGACATGTAATTTGCCGGATGACTAGCTTGTCCGAGGCACTAATTGCCGCGGGTGGGCAAAAATCAACAAAAGAAAGTATCCGTTTCAAAGTAGCCAACTGACCGGAAAATTGTCCTTATTTGGGGAAAAGGATAGCCGTGGTGGACTGTCCTGAGGTTTTATGAATCATTTTCCTGAGTTTAACCCTCAGATTAACATCCGAATAAATACCTACATAAAAGTAAAAAGGAATTAAAGCTAAAAGTAAATAAAGGAAAACAATTTAATAAGAATATACTTCAAGTACCCAGTAAGTTCAGATATTAACAAAAACACCGGTAGACACCAAAACTCAATAATTACAAAAATAAATCTCAAAATAAAATCAACTGTGTTCGAAGATCAGTAGATATAGGTCTGGCCTATCCCTAAAAAAATTGACTGTATTTAGTGAGATTTGGTTCTCACCCAACGTTATAGTCATGATCATGAGACATAAGATTACATTAAAAGCGAGTCATATTACTCGGTTCTTTATGTAAACGAGGTGAAGAATTGACTTTAATGCTATCAAATGTTATTGAAATGTGTTCAATGTTTGACGTCATGATGATTTCGACGACACGAGCAAATTATAAAGACGAACAAGTACCTAGTCCTACTTCGGCCGTTTAGAAGGCCGCGACACGTACCTATTCATCTGTTTGAGTGCGATCCATACTGGAGCATTCTTATTTCTTTGCTTGTAGTGCGTTCGTCGTACTGTGCGCGCACACATTCAAGCGCGCGATGTACCTTTTGTAGGAAGAAAAATTACTGCTATTATTCTGGGACACGAGTGACCTTAAGCCTATGTGAAGGGTCCATGGAAAGAACATGTATATATTTTAGTCACCAAAGTAACTTTTTGAGTTATAGCAGTTTAAATGTTAGTCATCGTGAACAATTTACTATGGTAACCATTTCTTTAAAAGTCAAAAATATTATATATTATTTTGAGGTATCCATTTGTAATGAGGTGGTGGTGGTGGTGGCGAGCTCTTTATTTTGAGATTAAAATCTCATTTTCAAAAAAGTGACTACACATGTTCTTTCCGTGTACACTTCGTGTAGTGTAGTCACAGTCCAGTGGCGTGGCGTAAAAGATGTCCTTGGGCAAGCCGGTACAGATTTGGCGTACATTTTCCTTAAGAGCTGTAGAATAAGGTGGTTAAAAGCCTGATATTAGGCAAGCCGGTAGGAATCGAGTTCTTTGGATGCCACGCCACTGTCACGGTCACACATTAGTAATGTACACAAAATATTCCAATTGAACCAAATTACTTTACCTGCCAAGCTGACTCATCGATGCGATCGATGGTGGCAATTTCATTTAGTAACTGTTAATTATGACGAAGATAATATCTTTCACATGGGTTTTCGAGATCCCTAGAGATATTTATCTACAGTTCTACAGCCATATCATAAATTCTCTATTTTGCGTTCGAAAACCGGATATAAATAATGACAACCAATAATGTAACATCAGTGTGTTATCTGTACCAGTGATATAATATTGTATGCACAGTTATTATAACATCATAATGCAAATTTAGTTCGTCAAACTTTGAAATCTATCTAATCTTACGCCCTAGGGCGTAATAGGTCATTTACGGCCCGCAGAACCTACGTGTAATGACACCATTTTCGAGCAAGTGTGATGAAAACAATATTATCGAACAATTTCGCCACTAAAACAGCAATTAAAATAAACACTGCATAAAAAGAAAAATTTACAAACTAGAAACCAAATACACAGAACCCTCGTTGAAATATTTACTCCGCGACTGATGATTTGCTAAAGTAAACTAAATGGGGAAATAATTTTATCGTTAATGGCTTTAAATAAATACTCGTTCGTTAGTCATTTTCAGTATTCTGCAGACCTTTGTACAGGCACAGGCCAGAATGGACGACCAAGCCCGTGCCGTCTCAGTTAAAAGAAACACCTGGCAGCCTCAGGGGCGCAAGACAATGCGGTTTGACGAATACTTCAAGAGCGCTTACTACTTACTCGTCATCCTTGGCTACAATTTCTTCCCATACGCGCTATCAAAATCTATATTCGTCAGATTTATTTTTCCCATTTATTCTGTGTCCGTGTCCATTGGATTATCATATTTAGCGCTAAATTACGTCAAATATGTGGACCGTTCGCCATATATTTTCGTAGCTGCGGAGTACGTGGCTACCGTAATTTTGCTTCTCTTCGTCAAAGCAGATAAACGAGCACAATTCATTAAGAATCTAGAAGTGGTTGATGAAAAACTTCAAATTAATGCATCGTACTATGATCGTCTAAGGAAATTTACTTATATCGTTTTTTCATCCCTCATCTTTACAAGAATTATTTTTTCGACAGCGGTATGGTTTCTGTTTAAAGTCCACGAAAGCGAGTCTCCTATGATCATTTTCTTCTCCGGATTCATTTTGATCGCCGTAGACGCAAACCAAGTGCCTCGACTGATACTATTTCACATGATTAATCACAGGATGTCTCTGTTGAGAAAGAGAGTTGAAAGTTGGTTTCGAAATGATAAGTTATCGGTTATTAACTCGAAAAATATACGAAAAAGCCTCGCCGAGTATCAAGATCAATATGAAAATATTCTAGGCGCCCTTGATGTGATTAGTCCTCAAGCAAATCTTTTCGTGGGTATTTGTAATTCACGTTTGGTCCTTCATCTTTAATAACGCCTCAAGATATAACCTGTTTTTTGCACTTGTAATATCTTCCAAACATAAGGAAAGAAACCTAAGCTGTATTATTTTGACATCTTTTACAGTTCCTGGTGAGCTTGGTTTGCTGTTTCCCCAAGATAATGTTTCTGCTGTATAACATAATTGTGGTACATCAGAGAGGGGTAAGCCAACATCTTCGTACATATTTCTATTCTTCATACATATTTTCATCTAAGTAGTAAAATCTAGATTCTCGTTTTATTTTTTAACCTTATGGCATGTCCTTATAGCATTAACATTATATAATATTTTGATTATTTTTAGAATTTAATGTGGCGTTACCGCAATATTTTATTACAATTGTTGATACAAAGCCTCATACATAACCTCAACCTGGCCGATAGGTAGCCGTGGCGGAATGGTGTAGTGGTTAGCACATTGTTCCGGCAAGACAGAGACCCGGGTCGAATCCGGCCTTAACAACAGCTGGTCACGTATCATTTTTCAATGCAATTGGTCTTCGTAATAAGCTCATCAAAATGTTATTGCCTCAAAAAATATTCTCAACCAGATATACATGTCACTGGCTCAATCGTTCTTGTATACTGTATGTTAGTCTGGGGAGGGGCAACCATGAGTAAATTCCTCGAATTAGAGAGGGCCCAGAGGGCACTGCTCAAGGTTATGTACTCGAAACCCCTTATGTTTCCCACTAAAGAACTCTACGACTCTTGCGAACTATTGTCGGTTATAAAACTGTACGTACTACACATTATTCTGAAAAGGCACAAAACCACTAACTATGAAAAACCTAAAACAAATTCTAAAAGCAGAAGAAAGCGTAAAGTAGTCCCCAATCCGATAACAAACTCTGTTTTTTCTAGGAGACAGTATACTGCGCAGTCAGCTAAATTATATAATACAATAAATAATGTAAGAAAAAGGTGTATAACTGGCTTAGGTTATAGTGACATTAAAAAGTTGCTACAGTAGAATAATAATTATAACACAATAAAAACAACGCGCAATCAATGTAAGATAATTGTTAGTACCTGTCTTTAAGTTACCCTTTGACGATTAATTGTTTCTCTTATTTTATTTTATAAAAATGGTTAGCATGTACGGCTTTCGCTGGCTCAACACTCCCGTGCGGTAATTTCACTACCACTACCTCTTTTGAGTTTGGCTCTCAGTCAGCGAAGGTGGTCATATACACCACTATTACTATAAGTAACCACATGTGGAAGAGCGGTGTTCTCTTAACACAAGTATCTATAGAATACATAAAAAGAGGCACCAGCACAAATAATGTAACTCAACCTTAGTCATTTTTTTGTGTTAGAAATCTTAGTGCGTATAAAAATCATATAATTTTTGGTATTTAATCCATGACGTCAAAATGCTAAATTCTAAGTAATAAAATATTTTTTTAAGGCGCCGTTACTCCACCTGTTGGTACTGTCAGTGGAGGCAATTCAATGGGGACTGATTCCTTGCTTACCAGGGATCACGATCGAGATGACGCGAGCACAGGTCGACAAGATGAAACTATTCCTACTCCAGAGCCATAAAGATTGTAACGGTACTTACAAGTTGTTTAGCTCTTCCGTTCCAAATACAAACACTACATCACCGTCATGAGTACATTGTCACTTTACTTTACTCGCCTGGTGTACTTTATATTAATTTCTTTGAAACTACAAATGTTTCCTGAATTTTTGGCAAGATTATATGTCCTAATCTAGGAATTTATCTTCAGAGCATATCACTTAAGGGAAGTGCTTGGCTCATGGGACTTTGACTAAGACCACCCCCATTCATTATATTACTATTTTTCCAGATATCGTCATCCGAGCAGAAATAAAGGATTTCCTGGACTACATAGAGCTGCGTCCGTGCCGCTACTACCTGTACCGACTCATTCCCGTAGACGTCACGCTTCCCGTTAGCTTGTTCAACCTGTGTACCACTTACTTCATCGTCATGATACAGTTCTCGCATCTGTTTGATGATATTGGCTAGTTTTTACATTCAACGAAAATTTTAAGAATAGTACATTACTACAAAGATTGGGAAGTGAGGTGATGCCGGCCGAGTACATATAGATGGCCGAGCGAACGCGAGGCCAGATAATTACAAGACTGGCAACCCCATTTCACGCCGAGGTACGTCTAGTGCTTTTTCTCAAATATGCAATGAAATAAATTAAAAACACTCCAAAAAATCAAACTTTACTTTCTAAAGACAGTAAAAATAAAATAGACAAAAATTGAATTGCAGAATGAAAAATTTTCAATTTCATTTCCTATTACTGTTTCAGTATTATAGGTACATTTTTACCGCGAATATTTAGATGAAATATTTTAAATATGTATTCTTGTAGTTAAGTTTGCAATTTAAAATTATTAGAAATTGTTTATAATGTGCTATTTGTTAAGTTCATGACGATTTTATAGAAATATAACTGCAAAATATAGCAAACATCGTTTATTGTTTTTTTAATGGCTGAACACCGTGATGCTGTGTCACAAATGAATGTGGAATGGACATTAAAAAAACGTATTCTATGAAATTCCATTAAATACCAAGTGTCAAGCCCCACCGGAAACTAGGTACTTTGCGGCCTATTATTTTATTAGGCACGTAATGTCAACATTTCATTGCATGTTTGAGAAAAATATTTTACCCCTATTGGAGACAAATAATGCTCTCCTGTTGTAAACTTCACACATTTTCAAACTCATAATAAATAATTTTGTGTTTATATATCAGCTGTTGGTAAAACAGTGTTTAAGTTCATAGTAGAAGGCAGGTTAAATTTTATTGTACAACTCCAAAAATGGTTTGTGTCGTAGACTGTTTGACTCATAATTTCCATCTTTTAGGCAATACATTTTAAACTGCCTTGGTAACCATAACCAAATCTTTGCAGAAACCGATTGGCAATTGCTTTATGACAAACTAAAAACTATTTAGAATAAAACGATAAACTTCTGAAGACAATTCACATACCTAGCGCAAAAATAAGTACAGTAACAGATAACGTGCCTTCAGAGAAGAACCCTATGGGCTGATAGCTTTTTCCCATATAAATAAAAATGGCAATTTGCTCCCGTGTGCTCTACTTTTCGCACCAACTATCTGAAAAATATGTAATAAGCAAAAAATAACATATATACAGTGCAAAAGGTAACAAACTGTATGCGAACTGTCTGCAAAATCAGTATGATAACTGGAAATAAAAAATTGCAATATCTTAGACCCCAGATATACAAAGTAATCCACAATATCCATACCTTGAATATTACAAGCTTCAGGCAGGAGGGCAGCCCGAAGCACCACCATGAGCTTCGTTTTGCTTCTGTTGATTGCAAGACCCTGTCTCTCGCTCTCGACCTCCATGTGGCTTCGATGTATCACATTTAGTTGGTAGATAAATAATAAGTACACCAATTTTTGTTGAAGAATTTATGGAATGAGGAAAGATATTCAGTCAACGTCAATAATAGTTTGTTCTGATTTCTGCGTAGTAAGTAATCGAAATGTTTACTCTTTCCTTATGCACAGTGTCATTAAAGTTTGTTGTATAACTAAATCGTTTTTTAATATAAGTCATTTGGTTTTTATCAGCAGCGGTAAAATGTATCGAACCGTAATAGTTGCCTTCGTTTAATTTTGCCAAGCGTTCACACAAAATAATATTAATTAAAAGGGCAATTCCATGAAAATGTATGTTTAGTACATGTACTATGTGATTATAATGTATTTAATTTTTTTTTTTTGTTTAGTAGCACCGCCCACAAGTTATCTGCTTTGCCTTAAGATTAACTGGTAGAGAATGCCTTATAGCATAGCATTAAGTTCGCCTTTTGTACGATGAGTTTTCTTTTGTGCAATAAAGTTTAAACAAATAAAATGTAACGGAAGTTATCATTTCATCGCGTGTTTATTTATTTAAATTTAAGAATTAATTTAAGTCTAGATAAGTACTTACCAAGGTTGACTAATCGACGGTAACCATTTAAATTTAGAACGTATTAATTGTGATGAAGATATTGCGTGCCTTTTTTTGGGATCCTTTAAAATTAAATAAAAAATATCTACCTAGTAGGTACTAATTTCAAACAATGTAAAATAAAACTGGCCATGAGCATGTCGGACTATGCTCAGTGTAGGGTTCCATAGCCGTAACTATAAGGTAAAAAATACGATGTAACAAAAGTACAACAACAAAAGAGCGTATCTTCATAGCAATAACGTCCTTTTGTTGAGAAGCGCAGTTTATCGGCAATAACTCAAAAACGGTACATTCGATCTTGTTGAAAATAATTTTCGTTAAAAGTATTAATTAAGCGTTACGTTCGTGATTTTTTTCATATTTTTCGGACACACGGTTTAGAAGATAGAGGGGGGGGACACAATTTACACAACTTTCGCAGCGATTATTTCCAAATATATTTACTTAATCAAAAACATTATTTTGAAACCTTATAGTGGTTTTTAAAGAGCTATCGAACTATGTACCACACGTTGATATTTGCTAAAAATTTTTTTTTTTTAGCTTCTTTAACATGTATGGAGTGCCCCACATAAAAATATTTTTTTAGTTCTTTAACTACCAAACTAAGTAGCGGCCCATACAAGGCACCTATATTCCAAATTTCATCAATATCCATCATGTAGTTTTTGAGTAAAATGCCTGTGACATACGGACAGACGGACGGACGGACATGACGAAACTATAAGGGTTCCGTTTTTGCCATTTTGGCTACGGAACCCTAAAAAACGGATATAATTTGAAAACTTGGGAGCGTTTTCTTTCCGCGACTATTTATACCAGCTTGCGGCATAACATTTTTGCGGAGACTTTGCTTGCGGAGAAATGAAAAATAAGGTATCGTAATTACAGGTCGATTCACAAGAGGTGGCAGGAATGGAATGAACGAAAGTAATGTCACTCACTTGTCATTATTGAATGACGTTCTTATACGGGGGCTCAAAATATTTTGTAAACAAGTACATAACACAACTTCATTATTCGAGAAAAGAATAAAAAAATACATATTCAATAATCTACACATTATTAAGACTAAGCAGGTAAAAGATATGGCAAAAAGGTAAATTTGACGGTTCGCTACAAATAGTTTACTAATTTTACTATCATGGAGTTTTTATGTAATTTATATACCCTGTTTTCACACTGACGCCGCAATCTACGAAATCATGGCGAATACATGCGAAAGTCATACGGAATTTAGATATTTCACTGCAATATCCGCGCTTCACGGCGGCGTCAGTGTGCAGACAATGTTGCGAAGTTGCGATTGTGTAGGTAGTGATTTTTTTTTGTTCATAAAATGCTCCATGCTGACTGAGTTACGAAGTTATGAGACGAGATTTTCTATTTTGTCCCGCACACATAAACGTTATTATTCACTCATTCAATCCATTCGTGCCAGCTCTTGTGAATCAACCTGTACATAAGCGGTGCACAGATAATTTTGTTCACCCCTAGACTTTCGTGCCGAATCACACGCAACCATTGATCTGATGGAGATCGCAACACCAAAACGTTAAATATAACCATGTACGATATCTTACAATAAAACAACTTAACCGGATAAAATCGCGTAAATATCTCAATTTTACATGGCGAGGTTTCATAACCCTGTACAGCATTCGTGATCGTGGGTAAACAATAGAATACGCTTAAACACTAAATTTCATCACAAAATATTAATGGTAAAAAAAAACAATATAGGTACTTCGTACTACACTCTTCGCTACTCACACGGAACCCTACATGATGTGTTTATATTACTCCATACCGGATGGTTTGCTAAAGTAAACTATAAAGTAATTTCGTTGTAAATACCTCTAAATATATATCGTCACGTATACGAATGCGACGAACATTCAGTAGGTATCCTGCTAGACTCTGTACCGGTCGGAATGGCCGACCATACTCATAGTATCATCATCAAAAGAATCACCATACACCCTCACGGTTACAAAACAATGCGATTTTACAAGTACTTCAAAAACGCCTACTACATCCCCCTTATCTTTGGTTACAACTTCCTCTTATCTCCGATATCGAAATCCAGATTAATTAGATTTATTTTCGCCATGTATTCTTTATTCATATCCATTGGAGTTTCTTATGTAGTGTTAAGTTATGTGAAATATTTACGTCGTTCACCATTTATTTACGTAGCTGTGGAGTACATCGCTACTGTAAGCTTACTTCTCTTCAGGAAAGCTGACAGAAGAGCACAATTCATAAAAAATCTAGAACTGCTTGATGCAAAACTGCACGTCAATGGATCGTATTATAACCGTCTAAAGAGAGTTACTTTCATCGTTATTATAATAGCTCTCTGTATGAGAATTTTATATTCGACAGCAATATGTTTGTTGTTTAAATTCTACTGCGATAAATCTCCTGCGATTATTTTTTTCTTTGTATTTATTTTGATCGCCGTAGATGCAAATCAGATACCTCGATTAATAATATTTCATATAATAAGGCATAGAATGTCTCTTTTGAGGAAGAGAGTCGAGTGTTTCTTACAAAAAGATGCAAAGAGAATACGAGTAATTAATGCGAACGATAAAACAAAAAACCTCGCCGAATATCGAGAGCTATATGAAAATATTCTAGACGCAATCGACGTCATAAGCCCGGATGCAAATCCTTTCGTGAGTATTTTAAATACAATACCATAATTTATAGTCTTAATAAACTGAAACTCATTCCTCAATACATTTTAATATTTTGTTACAGTTCCTATTGAGCTTGTTTTGCAGTTTTCCAAAAATAATGCTTCTTCTGTACAACGTAATTGTGGTACACCAGAAGATGGGGGTAAGCTGACAATGGGATAAATCATACTTACATACTGAGAAAATTTTAATTGCTTTGCAATCCATAGAAAATAATATTAACAATATTATTTTTTAAGGTGCCAATACTTCACGTGTTAGTACTATCATTGGAGGCAGTGCAATGGGGTCTGATTCCGTGCTTACCGGGGATAGCATTCGAGATGACGCGGGCTCAAGTCGAAAAGATGAAACTGTTCTTACTGCGACGCCACAAACATTGTAAGGGTATGTATCTATAATAGCACGATATCTATAGCTTGGCAACTTCGTTGATGACACTCACATGTGTGCTTTTTGTTATGTGCAGTCGTAACTACTTACACAAGTTACCGCCGACACGAACGGCGACCGACGCAGGCAGCCGGGCTCTCTAGCCCTCTTTTCTCATCGAAAACCTGCCAAATGAGTTTCAATTACTTTGTTGTTGATCGAAAAAATTATTTATATTGATCTAAACGTATATAATTTTCATACTTTCCATGCGATTCAAATTTTCAACCAAAGTTTTCTTTTATCGTACCATTCACGCCATCCGCTCCACAAACATTATTGTCTGTGGTTTTACCTATAAATGGTAAGAGGTGTCCACTTCTTGACTGCGTGTAATCTTTGTGTACAATACACAACTATGTATAAGCGAAGCCTAAGCCTTTAGCCTAAGTCAATTACACCTCAGCATTTTATACTACGTCTTTTCCAGATAACATCCTTCGGATAGAAATAAAGGATTTCCTGGACTACATAGAGCTGCGTCCATGCCGCTACTGCCTGTACCGGCTCATTCCCGTGGACATCACGCTTCTCGTCAGCTTGTTTAACTTGTGCACCACTTACCTCATCGTCATGATACAGTTCTCGCATCTGTTTGGTAATATTGATTGATTTTATAAATTCGGCATCATTACTGCATAACTGTTACATCAAATCGTTTTTAAGTTAGTCGACATTTCATTGAAAATAGCTCTTAATTGTATACCTCGACTTGTTGCTAATGCGGCTCGTTAAAATTATATTTTCATTAAAAATAAGCTACTATTCTGTATTAAAAAACACATTTGGCTATGTATTATTGTGATCTACTGATAACAAATATTGATACGGTTACATCAAATAATATTTTACTGGTATTTTCCTTGTCAATAAAAAAGCTTTGATATATCACGTTTAGTGGGTAAGCAAATAATAAAATAGTTTATATCGAAGGGTTGAGGTATAGCGTCAAGGTAAGGGGAAATACGCTGAATCAACAATATTTTGTTTTGATCTTAGAGTGGCCGTAAACACTAAATCCTACTTCTTTCACGTGTGCACACAATTTAAGTAACCAAATCGTCCCTTACCCTTTCTAGGTATAGTTTAAATGTATAGTTTTAGATTTAATACTAGTATCAGTCAGTCACTTAGGATACATTTTGTGTTACTTATATTTATGATATTGAAATAAAAAATCATATTTACACTAAATTGTTATTGTCTTCGGTTTCCGCGATTATCACTCACTGTTACAAAACAATTTAAACTGTTTAAATCACGTATATTATTAAAAAACATCTTTTCTCAGTCTAGCCACGGCCACGGCAGCTGTAAACATCGGAATATAAAATTGAATCATATGCACAATTGAATTGCAAAGATTGAAAGAGTTGTGGTTCTTTATCTCAATTATAAAATGACCACGGACCCCTGTTGAAAAATTGCAGGAAAATAAAAGAACGCAAAAAAATAAGAGTGAACTAAGTAGCAGACTCCTTGTAATCACGGCATGGACCACTGGGGGGTCCGTGTATGCCACCTTAAAAACCCCTGTTTTAAAGCTATGGCTATTTTAATATGTTTTTGAACAACTCCAAGCTCCTCACTATTTATTTATTCATACACCAGGTGAACTTAATTTAAGGCATTCACATCACACTGCACTATCTGGGTCATTCTCATTTAGATTTGTGACTTGTCACAGTCATGTCCAAAAAGTTAACGTTGCAAATATAAGTACTTTCCTTTATTTATATACGAACCCAAAGCTTGATAACGGGGCTAATTTAAGTATAAGTATTAGAATATTTAACTTCCTGTAGGCTTGTCATGCTACGTTTTGCCGTGTGAAAAATAAATGATAAAGCATCCGTCACTCTCACACACATATTGTAAGAACGTGATGGATGCTTTATCATTTATTTATCGCGCGACAAAACGTAGCATGACAAGCCCTTAAATTAGCCTCGTTATCTCGTCTTTGGGTTCGTATATAAAAAAGGAAAGTACTTATATTTGCAACGTTAACTTTCTGGACATGACTGTGACAAGTCACAAATCCAAATGAGAATGACCCAGATAGTGCAGTGTGATGTGAATGCCTTAAATTAAGTTCACCTGGTCTATGAATAAATAAATAGTGAGGCGCTTGGAGTTGTTCAAAAACATATAAGTCTATATCATAAGCCTACTGGAAACCCTTAACTTGTACACACGATTGTAACACATCTGTCAAACTATGTGAGAATGACCCATCTACGTCATTAAATGATTAAATTGGCATAATTTTATTTGTCCAAATACTCTTTACCCGTATGTTTTATTTTACAGGTAAGTACCATTAAGTTTTCAGATTAATTATTTAAAGAAGCCTAACCTAACCTATTTAAATGACTTATGTGAAAGATTAATTAGTAAATAACCAAAATTATTTTCGGCTAGAGCTTTAAAACTAGAGAAAAATTATGCGGTATAAAAATTCACACAAACCCTATTTAATCATTGGCAATAATTTAAGTAAATAATAATTAACGACTGCATTACCGCAAATGCAGCCATCGCGGAGTGACATCAGTTACCATTGTAATTATGCCCCGCGGTCACTCGCAAATGGACGCGTTACATAGTTGTTGCTTAATTAATACCAAACTATATATTAATACAACGCATATATGTAATACTATACTATTGCTATATGTTAATCGCATCCTAACATTAATAGGGCGGGCGTAATTTGTGCACGCAAGTGAATTAGATGTTTTGAAATCTCGGCCGTGCATCGTATTGCTATTTAGTTAATTTGTACATTATGAAACAGTTCCGTGACTAAGATACCGATAGGCAATACACAGCATAATATGGCAATATAAACCACTGCAGGAGGATACAATTTGAGACACATGATTTTAAGGGATGTTGAGTGAGGTCTATTAAGAACGGTGATTTTTAGATTTTTTCTTCTTCGAAATTCAATCCCTATATAAAGAGACGCAACAGGGATGTTTTTTTATGAAACGGTCGGAAATTCACGCGGACGAAGTTGCGAGGTGGCATCGATAAGCAGATTATAAAATGTACCTCAATCTATAGGCAAGCAAATTTGTTCATAGCAAGGAAGGATTCATATGCCAAGGTTGCATAATCGGTCGATTCTGAGCGACCGGGTGCAGCCATTTTATGCCATCCCAGAGCGTGTGAGTCCTTATAAAAAGAAAGTGTGACCGGTGACCCCTGGTGTATGCAGTTTTATGCATTTCCCGGGGTCAAAAAAAAAAGACACCAGCTTGGCTGGATGCGGTATCTATTTTCATGTTAATGTTCAACAAGGAAAGATTCGTATGCTAATTGAAACAAAAAAAGCAGACGCTCTAGTTAAGCATTGATAATCCTTTATTTACTCGGGTCCGACGCGAGTCATTTCAAATTACCGTTATTACATATTTGCTCAGGCTAATTCAATGGACCTCACTCTGAATTTTTCATAATCACGTGAATTATTTACTCATTAGCTAAAGTGTTTCTGGGCTTGTTTGGTTTCCTTATTCGCTTGGCAATGTAGGTAGGTTCTTACATATAATAATATACCTATACGTATATGGAACTACAGGTAATGCAACACCGTCCGCGAATTATCAGAGGTGGCATTGTTCACTTGCCTTTGGAGACGTACTTCGAGCTGTTAAGATTTCTCTTGTAATTATGACTCCGAATTGTAGAAAATTGGGTTACAAATTTATTATAGTTCAAATACGACATCGAGCACTACTTATTTAAAATAAGTCTAATCCCCAAATAATTCCAGCAATGTATTTCCTCTAAACTCACGTTTACAAACTTTCAGTCTATTTACTTGACTCTGTAAAGATAAGACGTAACTCAAAACTGTAATCTCATTGCACCTCCGGCGTCATGAAATCGAGAAACGCTTCATCCGATAAGTCTAGCTCCAGTCAGAGTCCTATCTTTGTTCCGTACCTCTAACCAGGACCTACTAACGGTCTTCGTTCAAGGGAAAAATTATGAATTTGCACTAAGTATTATTTCACATCTCTAAACGAACCCTTACGAACAGGGCTTGTATCCTCCTTAAAGTGATTCGAGTTGTATATGTCTCCATACAAACAAATTAGGGGTAAAAACCCACTTTAACGACGTCGAATTTAGTAAAAATTTGTTTCATTTCATAGCTAGACACACATTTCTTCTTGTTTTGTGAAAGTGGAACGTCAGTATTAGGACTGTTAGGAAAATACATATTTCAAAAGATTAATCGATCACATTACGAGCTCTGCCTACCAGGACCAGTGTCTTATTTTCAATTCGATCTATAGCTTGGCAACTTCGTTGGTGACACTCACATGTGTGCTTTTTGTTATGTGCAGCCGTAACTACTTACACAAGCTGCCGCCAACAGGAACGGCTACCTGCGGAGGCTGCCTCCGTCGATCGCACTTTGTGTTGGCGGTAACTTGTGTAAGTAGTTACGGCTGCACATAACAAAAAGCACACATGTGAGTGTCACTAACGAAGTTGCCAAGCTATAGATACATATCGAGGGCTTCATGCTAAAGGGGCGTATAAGCAAGCGTTTTGCTTTGCGTATACGCCCCTTTGGCCTGAAACCCTCGATGTAAATCGTGAGACTGTATGAATAATATGATAGTCACACTATTCTGTCACCCGTCAATTCTAATGACATGGTTCTATATTCGTAAGTTTCCTAAGTAGATTTCATAAATACCACCTCCGACCACTTCCCCGTTCAACTGCCGGTCGTCCATGCCTATCCTTTCTCCTCATCTAACCTTCTACTAGGTACTCATCATCATCGTTGGTAATAAAATAATGATCAACTGCGAAAGATGGAGGTGGTGTAGACCAACGGTACGGGCCAAAAGCCAGCTGCAGGCTATCATGCATTATGTATAACTTTTTACAAGGCGCCTCGGAGAATGCAATTTGAAACAAAGTATCAAGTTTAATGCGATACTAGATTAAACCGTGAAGCGAGAATGAATTAATCTTTCCACAATAAGAGATGCAAAAGATGCAAACCTAACGATACGTTAATATTTTTTACACTTATAAATTCGTTAGATATCATAAATTACTTATTTTTAATTAAGTGTCACCAGTACCTCTAAGACAACTGTGATGCGCGACTATGTTGAAGCAACGAGCAGAGTGACATATCTTGGCCCCCCATTACAAACTGCTATTACTAGTTGTTACATTAGGGACGATATAGACTGCGAAGTTGTGAACCCTACAATATTTAACCTATTGAATATACCAACGTGATCATAACCTAGTGTGAGTAAGATATTACTCAAACAAGTGTTTACTTATTAAGTAATAGGGATCTTTTTCGGGTGTATTTTATTAATGCTTGTTAATTACTACTTATTTGAAAAAACTCTTTGCAATAAAGCTATAAAATACTTTCTAATAAATAACAAAAAAAATTCATAAAGCAAACTGTAGCACGACTGTCGAAACAGAAAAACAAAGCAAACCCTAATTAAAACTTAATCCAGGAGCATTTTTCTAATTGCTTCCATTAGCTAATTCCTCTTATTATAATTATGGAGTTCAGGGGAAAATATTTTATTACAATGTAAATTAAATCCAGCCGTAATCCGTCAGAGCGGCGTCATCAAGAACAAAATGGAGGATAAATTCAAAATGGCCGAAGCAGGTGCAAGGCGGGAAGCACGTTGTTTTTCAACATCAGCCAAGGCTTGTAAAAGATGAAAATAATTGCAGCTTTTAATAGATTAGCTGTGGTATTTTTAGTTTACTTTATGTTTTTAATGTATAAAATAATAGATGGTCTTATCGATCGTACTTAGAGACCTACCTGATTCCTAAAAAATAAAGGTATGTAGGTACAATCGAAGACACTGCTAACTGACCACTTGTCACCCTTATTACAATGTATTAAGGTCTACTGATGGTCATTTAACTGTGTCTTCGTTTGTATATCCACGTCCATCCTCGCATGATCCGAGCATGGAAAAATGTTATGCAAGATTTTCTTAGTACGATTTACTTACCTTTGATTTTGACAAAACCTTTGCTGCTGAAAACTTTTTCAAGACATCATAATTTCATAATTGCGAAATATGTACTTGAAAGTTTTGCAGAAGGAAATTTTTATTCTACTCAACTCCTTCAGCTTTCAAAATTCACTTAGATGAAATCTCTATAGCTGAATTATACCTAGGGTTAACTAGCAGAAACCATAAAACCCATTGAGTGTTCAATCGTAAAGCGAATTTCGACGCGATTGCTCTCACGATCTATTCACACGTTTTATGGTTTTTAAAAGAAAGAGACTGAGAGAGTTCGCTCTTTCTAAACTTGAGAATTCTCTTTATTGTATTTATTTGAACAGATGACTGTTTCATGGTGTCTGATACCAGTTAGTACAGTCTCCTTCAGATACATTTGAACACGACTCTATTGTCAAGCCGTCAGGGTACAGTTTGCTTCTTGCTAGTTTTCCTAAGTAAATAAGTAAACGGGTACCAACTTCATCGTAAATTAAACAACTCGAGACACTGCTTGATCATCGCTTTGCCAATGTTGCTAGATTGCCTACAAAAAAATTGATTCAAACTCTTACTGCAAGTATGTATGCATGCAGAGTAAAATCATTCATAAACAGATCGCCCCTCCATAAATCGCAATGTTTCAATAATGTGCGACAGAAAGTATTTATTGCAACACTTGTGTGTTCGCTTTCATATCTGGCCGATGATTGATCTTTACACTTGCATTAGATGTGATGTGAGCATAAAACACTTTGGCGGAGCGTTCGGTGTAAGATTGCTCCGCATATCTGTGAATAATAGAAGAAATCCAAGGATTAATCGAAGCCGACTTTCATAGCAATAAAATTATAGGTACCTACCAACGTTTTTCGGTTTCAATGAGTTTTCTTAAAAATCGAATTCCCTCATAAACCATAGGTAGTCTCATTTCTCTCTGATACAGCTCATGAATCGATAGTTATTCTTGTTTATTGTTCCTACGCTACGCTATGATTTTATCGTTATTCGTTTATATGGCTATGGTTGAATAGGCGATAGAGGCGGACGGTGCCTGAATAGCGGGATGTGCAATTCAGCACATCCGAAACTACTAATAAAAATTGTAAATTTATGATAGCAAGTAAAAGAAGAAAAAATTAAATCAATTGCTAGTCAAACATGAAGTCTTGAAGTTCTAAGCTTATCTAGGACCGCGGATTACGACCTAAAACCAAAATTATATGCACCAAACTATATGCATCTTCTATAAGCACCAAAGAAAGTAATACGGTATTTTTATCGTTGGTGACGCTCTAGCTCCCCCTTCCCCCGGATTTAAAAAGTATATTATGATACGAGTGGGCTATGTTGGTCATTACAGTCGAGGCAGTGTTGCACGTTAGACGAGGGCTGTAATAGCCGAGACTGTAATAGCCGAGACTGTAATAGCCGAGACTGTAATAGCCGAGACTGTAATGACCAATGCCCACTAGTGTCATACAAGGTTTTTCCCCTCCGGAGTGTTACGTCAAAGTCGTAAAATGTCCAGTCTCGAAATTGCGTCCAGATCGTAAGAAGTCCATATCTTACAACGTCTAAGTCGTGCCACGTCTGACGGTCCAAATCGTGAAATGTCTAAGTCGTAAAATGTCAAGTCTTTACTAAAGTCCAAGTCTCGAGAGGTCCAAATCGTGAAACGTCTAAGTCGTAAAATGCCCAGTCTTACACTGCAAGGAAGAGCATGCATCAACAAACACAATTCGCTAGGGTTGCCACCCATTGCCTACCAAAAACCCGGCAAGGGTTGCCGCTATTTGAAAATTATTACGTGAGATTTTTATCATTTTGACCAACTTTTATTGTTCGGCCTTTATTCCTGCCATAGAACAATATCACCCTAATACGTAAATGAGTCAATCCTCATTGACAAATTTTTCATTATTTTTTTTTTACTTCCTAAAAACGATGAGGACTTCTAACTAAAAAAGTGAATGACATTTTTCGAAAAAATCCACCAATGGGGATTGACTCTGTTGCGTATTAGGATGATTTTGTTCTATAGTAACAGCCGAACAATAGAAGTTGGTCAAAATTACAAAAAATATAACGCAATAATTTTCAAATAGCGGCAACCCTAGGCCTTGCCGGGTTTTTGGTATTCAACCCTATACCATCGTGCTTATAATGCAATTGCCTTCATTATTATGTAAAAACGGTTAGGAAAAAGGCTGAGGGTAAAGGTCATTGGGCGTTTTTGACCCGCTTTCCGAACTTTCGCGTACAGAGACCGAACTAGTTTTAAAATAGAGAATTTAATCTCATTTTTCTAAATATGTATTTTTCTTATGTATCAACCGGCAGAAAAAAGTTATTCAACAATATGTGTACGATTTTTTATCGTGGGCCAGGCATCAAGAAGTGATTGACGCGCCTGCTGCCTTTTTAAAAGAATTAACAACATTAGAACTGGATTTTATTTTTGTTCTTCTTTATAATTAAACAATATAACTACAGCAACGCAATATAACAGCACCTATTCAAAGTATTTTTGGAATAATTCCAATAGTTCTGACTTAATTCATTGCAAAAATGCTATAATTATAAGAAACTATTTTTTTTTTTTTCTCAATTCTCTTTTGGAAAATAAATAAATCGAAAACTAATAGCTTGACTAACGCCATCTAGTCGCAACTTCCTGAAGTAAGAAATCAAGATTCGCACTGTGAGACTGGTTATTTTACGATTTTGACATTCTGCTACCTGGTTATGTTACGATCTTGACATTTTGCTACCTTGTTATTTTACGATCTTGACATTCTACTACCTGGTTATTTTACCAACTTGACATTTTCCTACTTGGTTATTTTACGATCTGGACACCTGGACATTTTACGACTTTGACGTAACACTCCGGAGGGGGTTTTTCATTTCAACACACTTGCGAATAAAAAAATAATACTTATCGTTTGAAACTTCTATTTTTGTATTTATTTTGTGGGTTTTCTATCTAACAACACCTCTAGGTATGGTGTAGTGCGGGGTGCGCGCCGCGTAGCTAGGTACGCGACCTCGGCGCTGAGCGGTGCGGGAATAATATCTGCCACCCGAGCCCCACGGCGTGCTCACATTGGTCAATTTGCGTTAATTACAACACTAGTGCGGTAAAGTAAAGTAAAAACGCACTTGTGTGTAATAAGCTGGATTCCGTGCGTAAGAACAATGTAATAAGGGCCACTTTATGAGCAAATGTGTTGATTAATGTATGAGAACCACTAGAGATCTTTATGGCCCATTATTCCCTTTACATCTCAAATTTCACAAACAGGTAGGTAACACACACACTCAATTAGGCAAAGTCTTCACCCAATGAGCTCGCCCGCGGCTATGTGTTAAATTACCTAATGGATCCCTTTCATTCAACATTTGCATAGATTTCGTGGTTTACATTACTACCTACTCAAATGTTCATTATACCCGCGGTAGGTCGATGTGTAGTTTAATTCAGACAGTAACTACAGAAATCAAATAAGGCAGGTTACAAACATTAATTTTGTTTGTTTTATTCGATATTGATCCCTGTCATATTTCTTTTTATAAAATTGTAACAATAACAACTTGCTGGGAGCCTTATCGGATTTTCCTAGAAGCTCTGAATAGTGCTAACGCATGGACAGTCCATGAGTATGTTGGTTTCCACATTTCCACATCATCAGACGGATGGACAATTGGACATAGTTAAACCATTTTCCGAGCAGAAATAGAACGAGTACATCAAGGACATGCAATGCTGATGTTCTGCTGCAATGAGGAAAGCCGGTCAAGTGCGAATCGGACTCGTCTACCGAGGGTTCCGTACAAATTTGTAGTACGTATTTAGCAGATCTTTGTAATAAAATTTATTTTTTGATGAAATTATAATATACCTTAATTTATAATTTGATTTTGTTACCTGGTCTTATTCAATAAAATAAAAAACAAGTAAATTGTATATATTTTAAGATAAACTGCATTGAGATACAAACTTAACTTTATGCCACACCTGACCATAAAGTGGCTTTTCCGCACGCTGCGCGTACGGAAAAAGCCGCTTTCTGGCCAAGTGTAGACTTAAAATGATGTACACAACACGGGAGGTAATAAAGAAAGCCCGCGATCGCATATTTACGTCCCTCGCTTGCAGCTCGGGCCGCAAACTTCTGCGATCTCGGCGTTTCTTTTTATTACCACCCTAATTGTGGAACGTATTTTACTGTAGGAAAACTGTTGTCGCCATACATTGACATAGGTTGCGGTTAGTTTAGCAACTGAAAAAATAAGTTTGTAATGCGATTTTTGGGTATTTTTTGAACGATTTTTGGCTTCAATCAGAAACGTGTAGTTTTTGATTTAAGACAAAAACGTTTAAGACAAAAATATTGGAATCTACAAATTAGGCCCTTTAATTTGATTCCCCACTTGATATAATAGGCCTCCTTTTAATTTTCAACATCACATTTCAGCCCCTTTAAAACAAACAAGTAAAAAGGGTACAAGATTTTTTTGGTCCAATTTGGCTCGGGTTAGCGATTTTGAACACTATTCCAAATTTCAAACCGATAGCAGCAGTAGTTCTTGCGATATCTGGCTGTGACAGATGGACAGACAGATACAGTCGCATCGTAAGGGTTCCTTTTTTACGATTTTCGTACGGAACCCTAAAAAGTATAAAGTTTTTCTTTTCTTCGTCGGTATCACTCTTGACTTGACAGATAGGTCGCTGTCGTCATTTCAGACGTTGGTGGTTAGAGTTTATACTTTACTGCTTTATTTGACTACAAAAAGAGGGGGTAAATACCTATTTCTCTCTCGGTAACACATACGAGGACCTACGTCTAACCTAAATCTACTTACTAAATATATAATTATCAGTAAGCCTGTACCCACAATTCAGTCAAATGGAAAATGATTTCTTAATATTGTTTACAAGTTAAATTCAATCCATTAGAGATAGTTTTGGTTAACATTAGACAAATTGTGCCCCGAGGCTATACCCTGTTTGATATCCTCTAGTTTCTGACGATGTTAACAAGGGGATTCCGAAAATGGTTTAAGGATTATTTATTATTTAATTTATAATACGATAGTTTGAGAGATAGCAATTAGAAAATGAACCTTTACTTTTGAAGAATATGGTCCGAAGTTAATCTTTTGGACGCCACGTTAAGAGTTGTAAGTAAGAGTAACATTCGAATGGATTTTCCATAGGAAAAAAAATTGTCCTTTTTTTATATAGAAATATAGGCTTTATATGGGTACCATAAGATAAAACAAATCAATGTCGGAGTTACAGTTATCGGTGTATTTAGTAAAACATACGTTATATACCTACGCAAATAAAGATACAGTTTTATCATGAAGCAATAATCTGATTCTCCATTATGACAATGTAATATGTAGGTACTTATATGCATATGTAGCTACGAAAGACAAACAAAAGAGTAATAAAATTCCTCACAGCAAATATAATTCAATTCATAGGAAGCCATCAGTGAAGATGAAACAAATGACAGGCATCCATCCCCTTCTGCGATAGAGGCTAATGCTCATCACATTTGCACACGGGTGCAGTCGGAGGAGAGAAAGTTACTGGAGTAGGCATCTTTAAATCTTTGTTTGTGTGATCATGATTATAATAATAAAACTGACTATAACAGGTAATAGTTTGCGTGAAAAATCACGATATTCTACTGAAAAACCGACGTATTTAATAAGTTACGGTGTGTTATTATTGTTGACCCGGCTTGAAAACGACACCAGTTCCAGTCCAGTTAAGGCTATGCTTTGCTTTGATTAATTTCGTCAATGAGTTTTTATTTAATTTCACGTCTTTGTTTCAAATCTTGCTACTTATACCTATTTCACGTTTTCTAGCGGTCAGTGTGGCTAATTCACGTTCGACATTTATTTGGCAAATAAGTAAATCACCTAAAGTTCAGTGCAATAATAGAAATCTTAGCAAAAAATCGAATAAAAATTAAGATTATTATTAATAAAAACGACAAATTTACCAACATACAATGAATTTGACCGAAAGTAAAATGTATTACTTTACACGAGTAGCTAGTGTTCCTAAAAGTACTATCTGCGCTGGATTACTACGGTTGCATTGTCAAGAATATCGCAAATACCACATCCAAAGAGCGGTGAATTTAGTAAATCCCCCTATTTATACCAAACAAATATCTGCTCATATTTCAGTCGTGTATCTCTCAAATTATTTGTTTTCATCGACTGAAGCTGAACTCACCTACGTGTCTCGTTATGATGTATTTTGTCTGCTTTATTAGACATCATTTATTTCTTCTTTGTCATATATTAATGTAACTTACTGTTATTTCCGTTATTTGATACTAGGTTTTAAATCGTATGAACCACATTTAGTTTGACGACACGTTTAGCTCAGTAGGAATTCCACCGCCTACGAAGCTAGAGGTCCCGGGTTCAAATCCTGGTAAGGGCAAATATTTGTGTGATGAGCACGAGTATTTGTTCCTAAGTCATGGATGTTTTCTATCTATTTAATTATGTATTTATCTATATGAGTATGTATATCGTCGTCTAGTACCCATAGTACAAGCATTGCTTAGTTTGGGACTAGCTTGATTTGTGTAAGATTGTCCCACGATGTTATTAAGTATATTTATCAATTGAAGAACTATCCTGAATGTGGATTACTTATTTAAATACCTATTCTAAATAAATACCTACCTTATGGTAACAGACAAGGAAATAAGATAAAATGCGGAAGTAACTGAAGCCCAAAATAATAAAAAAAAATGTCGTTTTTTTAAAGCTTGAAACAAATGTGTGCCACAATATTTTTTTCTATTTATGCCTGGTTTTTACTTTTCAGATTGAATATTTGCGCCTTACAGTCTGTTAATCACTATTATACATAACATATAAACATTACAGAGTCTACGTCATACGCAAAAAAAAACTTGAATGCGATACCTGTATTGATGCCTTGTGGAATAGGCGACATTTGTCTCCCTTAAATATAGAGTCATCTGAGATACGTAATAATAAATCAGTTAAATGTTTAAAAAAGGCCAAAGGCCTCGACCCCTAGTGAAGGTAGGCCTATAAGTCAACTTAATGTATCATTTTATTGCTTGTTCCTTGGAAATAATAGCATAATGGTTGAAATCGATAGCCTATATTGATTTATGATTGTGTTTGGTTTTTTAAATATCGACACTGGAAATTTCAAATGTCGTAAGGGACAAAGGTCGACTTTTCAGGAGAGCCAAAAAACAAAATTCAATTTAAAAAAAATCGTAACTCGGTCGTTTCTTAACCGATTAGGATGATTCTCAGATTTATAATTTTCAAATAACTTTATCTACACCGAACTAATTATTGGAAATCTATAACTTTAATAGTTTAGAAAATAGTGTCCCTTACGCAGTGAATTTAAGACGAAAATGTCCGTTACGAATCTGAAATAACCCGTTTTTTTCTTAAAAATATTATCATATTGTCGTAACTACCAAAAGCGTATTTGTACATTGCGAATTTCAGTTGTAAGTTATATTTATGGTTTCCAGGTTAATGAAGTAAGTAACCATAAAATGTATGAAAATATAAATTTATATACTAAATTTATATGGCACTATGTTGTATGGGTCAACTTTAAATTTTAGGAAGTTACGACAAAATTTAATCTTCTCATAACTTTTTTATTTGACGGGTTATCAAAATTTCAATCGAACAGATCGATAGAGAAAAAAATACTGATTCCAATGGTATATTTAGTGTACTTACGACAAAATGTCCCTTACGACATTTGAAATTTCCAGTGTCGATATACAAAATATACAAGTATACTTTATTGCACTCCAGAAAGAACATTAAAATTGGTACGTAACATATTTTATGCCACACCTGGCCATAAAGTGGTTTTTACCGCACGCTACGCGTACGGAAAAAGCCACTTTCTGGCCGAGTGTATATATAAAATGATGTACACAACACGGGAGGTAATAAAGAAAGCCTTCGATCGCACATTTACGTCCCTCGCTTGCAGCTCGGGCCGAAAACATGCGATCTCGACCTTTCTTTGTTTTACCACCCTAGTTGTGTAACTACAAGCAAGCGATCTGTTACACAGTACTAAACATGTAAGTGCGTCACGGGCTGAAAAAGATTGGAAACCCCTGGCTTAGGTGATTTACAGTTATTTTATTATTTCTATATTGTTTCTAAGCATTTAATTCTTCCTACCCTACAGTAAGGTTAGATGCTCAAATATATATGGAAGCACCCATCGCGAAAGAAAATCAAAGTAACAATAGAAAATTGTGTTATTATGAACAGGTAGGGTAATAAATAATGTATGGGCTGCTGACATTCGGGTGATATATTCGCGTCGGGCGCCTGCGACGTAATCTTTCATTCCCAAAACCTCGGAACAAGGATGATACAAATTCTTTTATTCGGGAAATTTGGGCACTACTTCGGCTGTTTTTCCCAGTAATCAATTTCAAACTAAATAAATATGTATACGTAAAGCTATACCTGTAAGTATTTGATCATAGTCCTCAATTGATATTTACATTAATTGATGAATTCGGAAAAATAAGATTAACATTATCACCAGGTAAAAGTTGTTATTTAAATAGTATAAAATGGCTAAACACTAAGGGCGTTTTAATAAAATTACTGAAATAATCTATTTGTGTGCCACTGAAATTAAAATAGGTGTATGTACTTTCAAAGTTTTTGGATTTGATTATTTGTGTGTTTTATACTACCACCACAACTACACACGCCAAAACGGTTGAACGAATTTCTATCATTTTTCCCTTAGATCTACCAAAGAGTCTTAGAGCTTCCCAAAAAAAGATTTACAGCCTGCTTACAAGCTCCCCAATTTAAAAATGCCGTAATAGCTGAAGCACCCTGTTCGCTGACAAAAGAGCGCATATCTCCAGAACCGTCGCCGCGGGCGCTGCCTAATATGCTAATGCCGCCCTTGCTTTACTGCCTTTACAGAAAAAGAACATAACTCCCAAGCTGTCCTTTAGAAATAGCGCCCTCTTGCCTAAGGAAGGCTGAATGCTGTACCACCAATGTTCTATCACTCAATAAAAAATAAGCAAATACGTTCACAAATGCTTAGTTTGCAAAAATCATAGGTACCGACATATACGTTACCGATAAGGTGCACATAATGTTGCTAAACTAAATACTGATTAGCAGGGAGCGTACTTTTAGGCTCCAGCACCTTCACCAGCTAATCAACAGGGAGCTGCTGATTAGCTAGAGCCTACCTAACCTAGTCATTGAGACGTTCTTTTGGTGAGCCCTAATGTCTATCAGTGGACGTCTTTTGGCTGATGATGCTGATGCTACGCCTCTAATCAACATGTCGACACTGGAAATTTCAAATGTCGTAAGGGACATTTTGTCGTAAGCACACTAAATATACCATTGGAATCAGTATTTTTTTCTCTATCGATCTGTTCGATTGAAATTTTGATAACCCGTCAAATAAAAAAGTTATGAGAAGATTAAATTTTGTCGTAACTTCCTAAAATTTAAAGTTGACCCATACAACATAGTGCCATATAAATTTAGTATATAAATTTATATTTTCATACATTTTATGGTTACTTACTTCATTAACCTGGAAACCATAAATATAACTTACAACTGAAATTCGCAATGTACAAATACGCTTTTGGTAGTTACGACAATATGATAATATTTTTAAGAAAAAAACGGGTTATTTCAGATTCGTAACGGACATTTTCGTCTTAAATTCACTGCGTAAGGGACACTATTTTCTAAACTATTAAAGTTATAGATTTCCAATAATTAGTTCGGTGTAGATAAAGTTATTTGAAAATTATAAATCTGAGAATCATCCTAATCGGTTAAGAAACGACCGAGTTACGATTTTTTTTAAATTGAATTTTGTTTTTTGGCTCTCCTGAAAAGTCGACCTTTGTCCCTTACGACATTTGAAATTTCCAGTGTCGATGTGCTAAAATTACAGTAACACCGTTTGTTTTTTTTTACATTAAATCAGACAGCTTTTGAATTTATGACGGAGTTATCGCACCGCACCCGTCTGACTTTTTAACACTTGTTACCGATGATGTAACAGATCGATCACTGAACAATATATATATTCATAGAAAACATAAGACACGACATTCATATTTCCATCGCTCAGCCCTTACGAAATCCGAATAACAACTCCCTAACATAATAGGATACGGTAAATAAAAAGAAATAGGTACGCTTGAAACGTAAAAATGCTACCCGAATCGCCCGAGGCGTATTAGGGGAAATGTGATTTTAAGTGTAATGCTACACTTTAGAAGTTACCTTAAAAGTTTATTTGCTATAGTAACTGCTGTGCCTAAGTAGGTAAGCGGTTTACGACGAACAGCCACATTAAATAATTTGATTATTGTTTGTATAATAGGTACCTACGAATACTTACACTGGTGTACATTTTACGAAAGTTACAAGATGTATACCTACTCGTAATACCGGCGTTTTCATCAGCATTTTGTATGAATGGCTACACATATTTGTTTTATTTAAAAGACTTTGAAGTATCATTCCTGAAATGAGGACTAATACTTACCTATAAGGGGTTGGTTACACAGGTGAAGTTTACGAAAACGTGATTATAAAATAAAAACTGATTTTACTAAATCTATTACTAATCGTAACATAACTTGATTGCCTTTGCTCTTTATATTCTTTATAGTGTATAGAATTTCAATACTACGTACGTTAAGGGCTTGAACGCGTATAAGTAGGTACTTACCTACCGAAATAACTAAAATGTTTTAAACGAATCGCAAAAAACTATAATTGTAGGAAACCGGCTCATAAAGAAGCCGTTCACTCATCTTTGTCTATTTATTATTCCACCAAGTTCCCAGCAATATGTAAGCGAGCATTAATATTAAAATTAGTTTTCATTTAACCGGGTTCAGCTCTGACGCGACTTGGACACTGAGAAATTGCAGTCGGGCGGGAATTTTTAAAATTATTTCGCTAATATTAACAGACGCGAGGATGAAACGTTCTTGTAAAAAACGGAGAGTTTGAACATTTAAACTGGGTACTATTACTTATACAACCTAAGCTGGAGTATGAAACATATCATATTACAAACATTTAGAAGTACATAAAGTTACCTACCCCACTTATTTAGTTAGGAAGTTATATAGTACCTACCAGTGGCGTGGCGTAAAAGATATCCTTAGGCAAGCCGGTGCAGATTTGGCGTACATTTTCCTTAAGAGCTGTAGAATAAGGTGGTCAAATGCCTGATATTAGGCAAGCCGGTAGGAATCGAGTTCTTTGGACGCCACGCTACTGGCACCTACCAAACAAGCAGGTACTTTTATGCTGAAGGCACCTTGCTTTCAATTTAGGTACCTAAATAATTAAATAGATACAAAGATGTATATATAGGTCCTTCAGACTTAGGTAATGCTCGAGTTACAAGCGCCTATAAATGTCTGACCGTTGAGTTTTCTTCGGCGTTCGTTTTTAACAGTGGTCTCCTGTTACAAACTGCTGGTAGACTCTGACTTGTAAATTTTAAAGTGCTCGTGCGGCCTAGTTAAACAGTAAAGTTCATTTGGTATTTCATTATTTAAAGAGTTACTCTATCTAAACTATTGATAGACTTACCGGGGCTCCAACTAACACATATTCAGATGCATCCAGAACACTTGAACAGCAGCACAAGCATTTCACATTCAAAGTTTAATCCTTGCTATGTACATATGTCATGTATTTGAAATCATTTTTCTTTTCACTGGCACGATAAATGAGCTTGCTACAGATTTTCGGTACAACGCGCAACGGGCGTTTAGTGTAGTTGACATTTCTTTTTATTTTTTTACGCGTTGATTCAGACTTTAAACATAGAGGTTTAAACATACATTATGATACGATGGCATAATTATAGAGGTCAAAAAAGAGGTTTTATTAAAAAAACGATCAAGTACGAGTCGGACTCGCGCACCGAGGATTCTTTACAAACTCGTAAGTAGATTAGTAGAATAGCTCAAGAAAAACTGTATAACTTAACTTTGCTGTTGAAAAACTGTTATCCCCATAGTTACATAGACATAGGTCTCGGTTAGTTGTAGCAGCAAATAAGTTTGTGTTACGATTTTTGCAAGTTAGGAAAACCGTTATTTTTCCTGTAATATTTAGGATGATATTAATAATTGGTAATTATTACAGATTTTTCTGTTCAGTAACTTCGATGATAATGAAAATTTTTGAACGTTTTTCGGCTTTAATAAAAAACGATTAAGAAAAAAAATGGTTTCGGAATCTACAAATTGAGACCTTTCATTTGATACAATAGCAGAACTTAAAATTTTCGACCTCCCATTTCGGCCCCCTAAAAGTAAAAAAGGTATAAGATTTTTTTTATGTTCAATAGGTTCGGGTAAGTGACTTTTAAAACTGTTCCTGATGTATCTTGCTGTGACAGATGGACAGACAGAGCCGCATGATAAGGGTTCTTTTTTACCATTTTGGTACGGAACCCTAAAAAACTTATTTATGCAACTAGGGTGGCAAACAAGCGTACGGCCTGCCTGATGGTAAGCAGTCACCGCAGCCTATGGACGCTTGCAACACCAGGGGCATTACGTGTGTGTTGCCGACCCTTTAAGAAAACCTATCCACTCCCCTCTTGAAGAACTCCATACTGTAGCCTGGTTACTTTAGTTTGGTTGGGACTAGATCAACCAGGCCATAAAATTTCCAAAAAAAAGGGACTAGATCGATTTAGAGAAGACTGTCCGGGATATCTATTTCAGTAGGTGATTGCCAAGTATCAAGATTAATCAATCCTTCTAGCCCCGTGTAAAACTAGAGTTTCGTTCAATTTTGTTCAAGCACTATGATTGAAATATTTTTAAAGATTTTTAAACTTACGTCATCTAGATAGATACTTATTCACTCACAATATAAGTACAGTCAGACTGGTTCACTCCACGATTCCGCTGCGCGGTAATTATTATTAAAATCGCTAGGGTGGCGAATACAGGTAGTACTAATTCTTATTCTGTGGTACTTCGTACAGAAGCCGGACGGAGTTGACTCGCATCCGACCGTCCGTCTCTTTCGCATAACGCGTGCTCTTTTTTCCGCTTCCAAGGGGCAAAGTTTACCGCGCAACCGAATCGCGGAGTGAGTCAGTCCTGGTAGTACTCATTCTTATTCTATGGTACAGTCACCACACGGGAATGTTACACCACCTTGTCACTGTTCTTAATTAGCCGTGTAGGTAATCATAATTCGTTAGTAGTTGTGTGCACGAAGTACGCCCGATTTGCATTACACGGCTAAAATAAAAACAGTCAGTGGCAAGTGGCGTAATATTCCCGTGTGGTGACGATTCACCTATAGGGAACGTGCACGACGAAGGTGCTGCCAACTGGAGCCGCCAATCTCAATCAAGTACCCTCTCATGCTGGGGCCACATTGACGGAAACGCCGTTAATTTGTTGTGATGAAGGACGCTTAACGACAGTGTAGCTACGACTTACTATATTTGACATGGACACTTACATATTGTCATTGACATTGACAGCTTGATTTGACAGAGGTGATAGTTTCGTTTATTGTCCACCCGTGTCTCTTTTGTCGTTTAGTGCTACCACCTAGTTCGTGCACGTTCCCTATGCTTTTTCTCTACTAGATAGATATAAAACTAAAAACTAAAAAATAATATGTTAATTACCCCAAAGAAATTGATAATCAACGATTCATATATACATATACAGATATTTATACTTTTTAACCTGTTATTTTTGAAGTTGGTGCCTGCCACGTAAATCTGGCTGTGTTGAGCTCCTTAGCTGGCACCGACTTCAAAAATAACAGGTTAAAAAGTATAAATATCTGTATATGTATATATGAATCGTTGATTATCCATTTCTTTGGGGTAATTAACATATTATTTTTTGGTTTTTAGTTTAAGTTTTTGGAAGACGGTTTTTATTTTTTGTTTTAAAAATTTACTTTATTTTTAAATTTTTAGTGGCGCTGGAAAAATATTATTTTAAGCAAATAGACTTAAGTCTATTTAGTTAAAAGAAAAAAAATCCAAATCGGTCTAGACGTTTTCAAGTAACCGAGGAACAAGTCTACATTAAAATTGCTCTTTGTTTTGAAGTCCGTTAAGACTGGGAACTATTTCTAATAAGAAATGCACGAGAAAGTAAGAAAAATACCAAAATCGCATATGTGTGCTTATGATATTTGAAGAGTTCCCTCGATTTCTCCAAGATCCCATCATCAGATCCTGATTTGGTTGCAATGGGTCCACCTCGGAGGTATACCCTTTTAAACAAAAAAAGAATTTTCCAAATAGGTTCAGCCGTCTTCAAGTAATCGGGGAAGAAACCTAGATACAAATTAACTCTTTGTTTTGAAGTCGGTTAACACTAAAAACTTGTTGCTAATAAGAGATGGACGAGAAATTACGAAAAATACCGAAATCGTTATATGTGTGCCTATAATATTTGAAGAGTTCCCTCGATTTCTCCAAGATTCCATCATCAGATCCTGACTTGGTTGCAATGGGACCACCTCGAAAGTCTACCCTTTCAAACAAAAAAGGAATTTTCCAAATCGGTTCAGCCGTCTTCAAGTAATCGGTGAACAAACACACAAAAATATATATATATATATATAAAAAAAAAACATACAGACGAATTGAGAACCGTCCTTCTTTTGGAAGTCGGTTAAAAATACGAGTAGCCGTGGTCATTCAGATCCACCAGGGAAATTCGACAAGACAACACGACATAAAAGTGATCTTAAATATATTAATAGCCACAAAGGAAATCCAACTTTAAACCATTTCTCGAAGACGATCTTAATTTTATCGTCTAGCGTCCGTCATAGTCATAGTGTTTTAAATAGACATAGACCAATCAACCAAATGAGTATTCAATCGTTTACAGGCAATTACTCCCCGTTTCAATATTTAAGGCCCCATAAACATGTGCACTAAAACAATCATAAAAATCGGATTTGAATCAGGTCGTAAAGTTTTTAAAAGACAGGGCACATTCGGAAAGGTGAAGAATTTTTCTCAGATTTTTCTTATCCCTCGAAAATGTGCTGTGTTATTATCCGTCCGATATTTAATTTCGATCGCATTTAAGGTAAATACCTACGTCTACGGCTCGGAAAACTAACGACTGCGATCTAGTAAGTTAATCATTATTTTTCCGCCCTAGTTGTGTAATGTATTATTAAATCGCTATGCCTAATCATTTATAATACATTATACACAACTAGGGTGGTAATACAAAGAAAGGCCGAGATCGCAGATGTTTGCGGCCCGGGCTGCAAGCGAGGGACGTAAATATGCGATCGAGGGCTTTCTTTATTGGTACCTACCGTGTTGTCTACATCATTTTATGTCTACACTTGGCCAGAAAGCGGCTTTTTCCGTACGCGTGGCGTGCGGTAAAAGTCACTTTATGGCCAGGTGTGGCATGAAATCTATTATATAATACATATATATGAGAATTTTACGACTTTATTACATTACTAGCTGTGAACCCGGCTTCGCCCGGGCAAAATGTAAAGAACCACAAACCCCCATTTAATTCCTTAGAAATTATATTTTATTTTTAACAGACATTACAAAAATGAGGATGTTGAACTGACGGCTGAGCTCCAAACATTAAAATAATGTTGAAGTCGTTTTTGGTTTAAACTATCCAAAACCTTATTTAAGGACTTTCATTACAAAATTCCAACCGTCACTACTTTGAAAAAAACTCGTATTTCAAAACGTCGTAGAGGAAAACGTCAAAAGTTCTTCATTCGTCAGAACTTCATAATATGAATATATATTATACACTTACTGCGTTTTTACCTAGAGTCAGTATCAGATACGTGTTTATTTTTAAAGTAATGACGCAATGCTATTTGGGTAATCCACATTAAAATCGAATTTAGAAAGGTAAATAAAATCACTTTTTATCTAAAATCCAAAGTATGATTTTTCACATTTCTATCTTCAAAAATATAGTATATAAAACTTTAATTTTTCAAACATCTAAAATAGTAGAGTCCCGTTTAAAAACCGAATTTAATTTATGTTGTTAGACTATAATATTTCCCATCAGTGAGCACAACTCTCCCCTGGAATTAGAATCGCCCCGGTTCAGAGGCGGCGTTAGACGTAGGCGACGTGGGCCACCGTTATCTAGCCAAATGTGACAGCCTATATTAAAAAGATGAAAGTCTGAAAAATCGTGTGACGTACTTTATGGATGACCCCATAGTCAGTTTAGCCGACCTATGTGGATGCATATGGCAAATGTGGCCGGCCCGGTATTATACAGTCCGACTTCACGCGGTTTAAGCACCTGCATCGGCAACGCAGTTTTGGCACCTGCATCAGCAACGTGGTTTTTTATGCGCAATGTGGTGTTCCAGACCTGATCAAATCGTGTCACTCCCTTTTCAATTTAGTAATCAATTCTGTAGCTATATTATATTCTGCAGCCATATTATCGGGATTTGGCGAATATTCGTGTTGACGTCTTGTTCTTTTTGTATGTCAGGGAAAGAGAGGACAGTACAAATTTTCGCCGAATCGCCGATAATGTGGCCGTAGCATGCTAAATCCACTTCGTACCTACCCTCCTGTTGCGTTAACGTAACGTTACTGCAGGGAGATTCAAAACTGTTATTTACTGCATTCGACAGGAAGAAAAGAAATTTACGAAAGTATTTGTATATTTGAACATTCCCACCTCCAAAATGAAGAAAAAAAAACATTCAGGCTTGCATTCTCAATATTCTATGTCGAAAATTATCGTGAACAGATTAAAAATGTTCGAAAATTGGTATAATTTTGTTTCCTAAGTCAGAATAAACTTAAAAAGCCCCCATACCTTCAGAAGGATTTAAAAAAGTGCCTATTCCTTTTTTTTGCTTTTTTTAGCTTACAATTTCAACTGTCATTTTCATTGAGCAATGAGACAATAATATTGTGCAGTTTTCACTTGTTTAGTAATTTATTACGTTTTAAAAATAGCACGATGCATGTAAATATTGTTTTTTTTGTTGAAATAATATTATACGCACGATTTTCTAATGTAAAAAACGGTTTTCTTACTCATGTCGTCACCTCGTCAGTTTAGTTTACTCCGTTCTCGCCGAGTGTGTACAAATTCAATTAAAAGCACACATTACGCGCGCTTCGCTAAGCTATGGCAGTTTCCGAACGCAGCAAAGAAACATGGCCGACTGTTTTTGGTATTATTCGAATTATTTTACATCTTTATACGCTTGTTTCTCCGTTATACGAATTTTGCGAATATAAGTTGTCGATTCGAAAGTGTTATTTTTTAACACTTTAATTTTTGAGGCGCTTTTGGTTCAGGTCTACCGTAGGGCCCGGCTAAATTATTAATATAGACTAGCTGAAAACCCGGCTTCGCCCGGGTAAAATGTAAAAAATTACAAACCCCATTTAACCCTTTCACCTCCTTAGAAATAGCATTACATTTTGTTATTTATCTTTCGAAGCCTTTTATTTTTAACCGACATCTAAGAAAGTGGGTTCTCTATGTAGTTATGTTTTGTTGAAATTGAGGGAACATCACGAATATTTAATGTATTAGGTATGTAATTTATATACCAAGTTTTACTTTCAAATATCTGAAATAACAGATTCCTATTCATAATTTTACCCCTTCTAGAGCCAAATCCTATTTTTTAAGTCTAATTATTAATGTCCCACTGAAGCTGAAGGGCAAATCTATCCCGCTTGCAATGGTTCTGGTCCAAAGGACCACCCTGACCAGCCGTTAAAAATACGTCTAGGTTGTCCTGCTATTTTCACCGTGGCATGCTACGTCCTCGCCACCCAGCCTGTACCTCAGGCTCACCCCACCCCAACATGGTCTAAATATTTAATTTAAGCCCTCGTCCAAAATATGACAGTGAATTACAAAATATGACAGCCGTCCCGGTCCCGAGCTAACTTTGGACAGTTGTTAAGAAATACATTCAGGTCGGGTCGTCCCACTATCTTCGCCGCGGCCTGTTCTAGCGTCGTCGGACTGGCCATATAGTTAAGGTGGTGTTTTCCAGTTTTCCTAGCCGCCGCGGGGCCCGCACGGGCCGGGCCCCCGGCTTGTGGTTGTTGTTATTGGGCCCCGGACTCGTGGGGAGTCGGAGCCCAGTCCGGTCCTGTCCATTCAACATGTCACACCCAGTTCGAAGCCAGTTTAGCCCGCCTATGTGGATACTTACTACAGACGTGGCCGGCGTAGTCTTACTTCAACCTAAGGGGTAAGCATTCACATCAGGGGTTTCCAAACTTTTTTCCCAGAGGGCCGTACAGCACCTTTGAAAATGTCGCGCGGGCTACATGACATGGTCGACTTGAAGTTACGTATAATCTTTTTCGTCCTGGGGGTGCTGTGTGTTTCACATCTGTAGGTACTTTACTGTGCAGGCAGGGGAGGCTTCTATACGCGGGCCGGATTAGAATGCCTCGTGTGCCGGATTATATAGGCCCTCCCGCTCTGTCAGTTTTTTACGCTTACTACGTTCCTGATTGGGTTTGATTGCTGCGTGCGTGATTTGACAAACCTTAAATTTTGTCTTATTAATTTTACCATGTTCTTCAAAAACTACGGAATCATCTTATGGAGGTAAAATTAACCGGCATTGTTGCTCCCCGTAGGTAGAAAATAAATTTTTGAAACCATATTTGAACGTTCTTATTCCTACCTCAAACATGAAAAACTCGTAAATAGATGCGTGAATATTTTAAGAAAAACTGTATGGCGCTTAGTTTAGTAGGAGCAAATAAGTAAGTGTTACGATTTTTCCAAATTTCTAAAAAACTGTGTAAGTTAGGAAAACCGTTATTTTTTTAAATAATATTTAGGTTGATATTAATTATTGACAATTATTACAGATTCTTCTGTTCAGTAACTTCGAAGATATGTATTAATAATGGAAGGAGGGGAATGGTATTTTTTTGAACTTTTTTCGTCCTAAATCTAAAAGTAAATGCTTAAGAAAAAAACTTAAAATGGTATTGGAATCTACAAATAAACTCCATCCTTTTGATACCCCACTTAAAACAATAGCACAACTTGAAATTTTCGACCTCCCATTTCGGCCCCCTAAAAAAAGTAAAAAAAGGTATAAGAGATTTTTTTTATGTCCAGTAGGTAGCTCAGGTTAGCGACTTTTAAAACTATTCCAAATTTCAAATCGATCGCAGCAATCGTTTGAGATATCTGACTGACCTATGAAAGACGGACAGACAAACAGAGTCACACCATAACGGTTCCTTTTTTACAATTTTGATACGGAACCGTAAAAACATTCAGACCTGCATTATTTTTATTATGGTCGAATATTTCAAACGCCTGGTAATTTTTTTGTTTTCACCTAAATGATAAACATTGATTTTCAAATTTCTATCTTTGTACCAAAAACGGGTATAATTTAATTTGTTTTTGATGTCAGAATAAATTTAAGAAAACTTAAAAAGCCCCTACAGAGTTTCGCCCTAACTTACCACTTCACCATCAGAGGGATTAAAAACAAATGTGCCTATTCCTTTTTTTTCGTTTAGAAATTTATCTGACACCTTAGCCAACGTTTGTTACTTTTTTTGGGTTATGTGTCAATAATATTGTACAATATTATTATATTATTTTTCAGTTGTCAGTAACTTATTAATATTTTCCCGTTTAAAGATTGTTTTCTTTGAAATAAAATTATGGAAACGTATGATTATTCTAATTAAAATAAAAAACGGGTTTCTTACCCATGCCAAGTATGTACAGCCGCGCCCGCAGTTATATTATAGTCGCATGCTACGTACCCCTGCACTAAACTGTGACAATTTCCGAACGAACTCGAATTGACGCAAGCAAACATGGCCGACTGTTTTTGGTATATTCGCATTATTTTACATCTTTATACGCTTATTTCTGCGTTATACGAATTTTGCGAATATAAGTTGTCGATTCGAAAGTGTTATTTTTTTACGCTTTAATTTTTGAGACGCTTTTCGTTCAGGTCTACCGTAGGGCCCGGCTAAATTATTAATATAGATAATACGGTAGACTGGGGTTCTCTGATTCACGGGATAACATTGATCATCGAAGAAGTTGGTTTTTGAATTCATTCAGAACAATTTATTGTTAAGGTAGGCTACCTCAATAAAAATACATAATAAACGTGTTAAAAATCAAAGGTATTTGGGTTTAAAACTCGATGATCAATTTAACCCCGTGAATCAGAGTAACCCCAGTCCACGGTATATTATATTATAGTATAATAAAGTCGTAAAAATCTCTTGTTTCTTCGCAAACAACTTTAAAACTACCAGAACGATTCCCATGAAATTTAGTAAACAGGTAAACATGGTCCTGGTTAACACATAGAACACTTTTTATCCGACTTATTTCACCTCCATCAACGGAGTTGCAGGCGGGTCCACCAGTACATAAATGCGAGGAATCATGGAATGTCATTGTTTTCACTGTTTTCAGCATAAGTATATAATGAATGAAATAGGTACCTACCTGATGGATATCTACTAAACTGCGCCGCTTTTCCCTATTCAAGTGTTTTACGAGAGACAGCTCGTATAAGGTATGCCATTCTTTTTCATTGGTCGTATAGGTGTTTCCTAGAGCGCTAAAACAGCTTTTGTTATTTTTTGGGTAAGAAAACCGGATTCTATGATCCGATAGTTTCACAGTTCCCAAAATCGATATGAACAAGCATTTTATCGCAATTCGGTTGTCGTACTCCTTATTATGAAAATTGAGTGCTGTAGGTACTTACCTAAGAGTTAAGGCCGAGCCACACCGGCTGCGTGTGCACGCACTGTACGCTGCAGCTCCTTGACTTTGAGCGTGACTAGCCGCCATTTTGAAAAACATTCATACTATACAACGCGTACGCCACGCGCACGCAGACGTGTACGCAGCCGGTGTGGCTCGGCCTTTATGCTCGGAGTAGAAATGAAGATGTAGCACCAGTGTAAGGTCCTGGCAGAATACTAGCGAAGTAACTTGCCACTTTACTATGGTTGCTTAACCCTTTCAGTGCGCAATGACGCCACACACCAACCTTCATGACACGCCTGTCGTGCCATCCGCAACGAATCGGTTAAAAAGTCGCCTAATTTATACTAGTACCTAAGTTCAGTGCCGGATTAACCCATAAGCAAATTCAGCAATTGCTTAGGGCATCACGTCTTAGGGAGCACCAGAAACAGCACCAAAAAAAAACAGGCGCGGATTGCTTAGGGCATCAAGTAGGTACATGGTCTTAATCCGGCACTGCCTAAGTTGCATGCATTTTGTTACTATGTGTTTTGGATTGGATATTAGTAAGTTTTAATCAGTCACAAAGGTTACCAACATAGCTTTCCACTGCTCTCCGAGATAAAAAAGAAATACTTCCTTTGTTTGCATCCTTTCTAGAAAAATAATAGATAATCTCCCTTTTGCTCTTCAATCTTCAGTTGGGGACAGGATAACATTATATTAAAAAAACACATAAAGTTTAACTACACGTTTATTTTATTAATACAATGTGTCTTATAAATGAGTGGAGGCATGGCAGTGATGGAGGCGGCATCAAACAATGCGGGTTTAATTTAATTGTGTTTACAAGACGGAAGACGGTACGATATGACTAATCATATGGTACCAATTTACTATAGTCTTATGTTCGGTATTTTAAAAAAGGTAAACAAAAAACCACGTGACTCCCGTCGTTCGATATCGAAGTTAAGTTTTGAATCTATGTTACTACAATACCCATTCATCGTAAAATGTAAAATGCATGCAAAATCGATTGAAATGACGTATGAGAACCAGTTAGGGTTGGCAATGGTTCTAAATTTATGAACTAAAGAACTAAAATATTTAACAGAAAACTTTGTTGTCATTAATATTTAAACAATCCTGTGACGCAACGAACCTATCCAAAAATTGTATGGTGGGACAAACTTAACTTTGCTCTTGTAAAACTGTTGTCCCCATACATCGACACATGCCGCGGTTAGTTTAGTAGGAGCAAATAAGGTTGTCTTACGATTTTTGCGAATTTCTAAAAAATGTTGCAAGTTAGGAAAACCGTTTTATTTTTCCTGTAATATTTAGGATAATTTTAATAATCGGTAATTATTACAGATTTTTCTGTTCAGTAACTTCGGAGATAATAGGGGGGGAATGGTATTTTTTTAAACGTTTTTGGTCTTAAATCAAAAACTACACGTTTAATAAAAAAAATGAAAACGTTTATGAAATCTGTATATTAAGCCCTTTCATTTGATATCCCACTCGATATATTAGCTCAACTTTTGATTTTCGACATCCCATTTCGGTGCCCTTTAAAAAAAAAGTAAAAAAGGTATAGGATTTTTTTTCTGTTCCATAGGCTCGAATTAGCGGTTTTTAACACTATTCCAAATTTCAAGTCGATAGCATCAGTAGATCCTGAGATATCTTGCTGTGACAGACGGACAGACAGACAGACACACAGAGTCGCACCATAAGGGTTCCTTTTTTACCATTTTGGTACGGAAACCTAAAAATTTACGAAAAAGTGACATCTCAAGCCTCCACTCCGGAACTTTAATGGTCTATACCTTTGCCAATTTTTATTAATTTGATGAACTAAAAAACACGTGTCCAATATTTTTATAGTTTAACTGACGGACTAAATAGAATATATAACCTAATATTTTCTTAACACAGATATCTTCCCTATTCAATTGATTTGCCATCACTCATTCAAAGACACAGGTATCGCACAGCTAACGTAATATAACAAAATTGAACTACTTACAACATAGACCTTATATTTACAAGTACTGTAGCTGTTTTTGTTGTGTTTACATAAAATTTATATACATAAAAAAGATAATCTGTTTCAATGAGCAATTCCTTAAATTGCAACTAATATGCTATATACGTGACGCTACAGGGTGCGTCCTTTAAATGGAACATTTGAGCATATTTTGAACAAGTCTTAAATGAGAATTTACTTGGACTATTTTATATATTTTTAAAAAGAACTATTAATTTTGTTATTAAATGAATTTACTAATTTCATTTTGTGGTTGAGATCGATACGTAGTTACAGCACAGGTTCGTCAGTTTAATCAAAATAGCTTTCAGATTTGTTAAAAGAAAAATTATTTTTATTAAAACACCTCTAAGGATCTCAGACACCTTAAGTGTAGTTTAGGATTTGCCCGTATGTCTGTCTCAGTTATAAGAAACACCCTGTATATGTATATCATCGCTGTATCCTTTTATATCCTAGGTCAAAAATTAAGAAAATAGTATTTTACCCCCACCGATGTGGAACTATAAGGTACACAAACTGAGAAACATATAAAAAAAAACTTTTAATGATACATTGTAATTTGGCAAACTTAATGTATTGTACATAGGTAATATAAACATGGACGAATCACTTTAAGTAATACAAAATGTTGCATTGTTAAAACATAATTTGAAATATCTTAAAATAACAAATAGATTAAAATACCCGATAAACACGATAAAAATACATTAACTGTTACTTAAATATGTCCAGCTTTCGAATGAGACCGTATCCATCTTTTTAAATCTATTTTGGTTCGAAAGATACGGGTGAATAACATGTGATGGGTCATTCCGCGTAAATGTAACGTGAGTCACGATTTCATTGCGTGTTTTTTTCATTAAAGATACAAATTTTAGTGTTAATATTTCTAGGGATGATAAGTAACACTTCTTTAGAGATATATTAACACTTTAATTTGCATCATGATGATTTAAAACTTGATGAAAATTGTAACTCACGTTACCTCTTATCGTGGAATGACCCTGATTGTAAACGCATGTTTTCACATCACTTACGCTAACCGTTTACTTTATAATAAAGCATGTTTACGTCTATATCAGAAAAATACTTTCCATAAAACAATAACAGATAAACTAGCTTGAAGTAAGATCGCATTTATACCCATTTGCAACCAACAGACTAATTATACTCAAATTCATTATTATCAGCCGGTGGTCTCGGATTATTGATAACCGACTCTAAATTAACCGAATGTACCGGTGCCGGATTCATAATTCTATTCTGCGGCAACGGCATTCTAGAAAGATCTAGAATGGGCAGTCTTAGCACGTAATCCTGGTCAAGCGACCTGTCGAATTGTAATCTGGACCTTTCGGACCAAGGGATGACCCGAAAGTCAGCGGATGTTGAAGTGGACTGGCCGGAGGTGCTGGCTACTATGGGGTTGAGGCGGGGGATCCTTTGGGCTAAAGTACGGAGCCTGGAGTTCTCTGGGCGCGGTTCCGGGACGAAGTTTTGGCGGGGCGGTTCGGTTCGCTCGCGCTCTCTCGGCTGGCTGTTTGTAAACATGTGTTGATACCTGGAAAATAAATTTTATCATCATAGGGTATTGTCCTACCATCGAAATAAATTAATTAATGCTATCCATCAATTATGTCTCCAGAACTTCTCGGAGTGTGTATGGATACACAATCATTGGCGTGCAAGTAGACCAAGTCCTGGATTAAAAACATAGAATACTTTATATCCCGGTAAATAGTTCCATTGGGACAGTAACGGGAACAACGCGGGCGAAGCCGCAGGTAAATGCTAGTAAGTAATAGTAAAACGTACAGACGCCTCTCTCTCTAACAAAACTGTCGTTCGGGTCCGACCACCGGACGGAACGCACCGCTTCCGGCCGTCTCTCTCTATCGCACAATGCGTACTAGCGCGTGCTCTTTCTGGTCGCTGGCTAAGGCCTCTACAAACCTCAAGGGCACGCAAAGAAATCGCGGAGTGAGTCACTCCTGCCGCTACTTCCACGAGGTCATTTTTATATACAAGGTGAAATGTTTTACGTGATACAAAACAATGAAACTTCAATCTATCCACCTTGTATAAAAACTTACCTATAAACATAATCGCTACAGTGAAAAAAGACTCGGCTCGTTGAGCCAATCAAAATAACGTTTTTGTATCTGTGGCACAATACCACTGGCTGAACGACCCAAGTCGCGTGTTTTTTTGTTTACCTTTTTTTATAGTACATTACACAACTAGGGTGGTAAAACAAAGAAAGGCCGAGATCACAGATGTTTGCGGCCTGAGCTGCAAGCGAGGGACGTAAATATGCGATCGAGGACTTTCTTTATTACCTCCCGTGTTGTGTACATAATTTTATGTCTACACCTGGCCAGAAAAGCCACTTTATGGCCAGGTGTGGCATAAAATACCTAAAAGTACAGACTATAATAGGTACCTTGCTATTTCCGACTGGTTGAGAGGGCGTATCCTCTGCAGGGTGATTCGCCGCTGGCTCGGCGCCGGCGACATGATGATATAGGGAACGTGCACGAACTATAGGTGGCAGCACTAAACGACAAAAGAGACACGGGCGGACAATAAAGGAAACTATCGCCCCTGTCAAATCAAGCTGTCAATGCCAATGATAATATGTAAGTGTCAATGTCAAATATAGTAAGTCGTAGCTACACTGACGTTAATCGCCCTTCAACGCGTTAAATTAACGTTATTAACGGCGTTTTCGTCAATGTGGCCCCAGCATGAGAGGGTATATGATTTAGATTGGCGGCACCAGTTGGCAGCACCTTCGTCGTGCACGTTCCCTATCGCCGGAATGCGCCGGCGGTGCCGGCTGGCTCGGGCTCGGGAAATTCAGGGCTAACATACTAAACTGACCTATAAGCATAAACCCTAATAGGTACCTTGCTATTTCCGACTGGTTGAGAGGGCGGGCGTCCCTGCCTATCCTCTGCACGGTGATTTGCCGCTGGCTCGGCGCCGGCGACATGATGGTATCTCCGGAATGTGCCGGCGGGGCCGGCTGGCTCGGGGTCGGGAAATTCAGGGCTAAGAAGTCGGGCAGTGGAACGCAGTAAACTCCAACTTCTTCCTGAAATTTTAGTTTTTTTTTTCATAAATGAGTTTTTTTATTTTTATTTTAAGGTACTTTTGTCAGACTGATTATGCCAGCTCCGTTAAACTTCTACTATACAATCTTCAAGGAAAAAATAAAAAATGTACATAAATAGATAAAAAAATAAAAAGGTTACCAAATTTGTACACTACGTTTTAAAAAAAACCGTATACAAACCTGGCAACCTCCGAATGGGGTTCCGCCAAAATTGAATTAAAAGGCCTACATGTAAGCATGTTAAGCTCCAAACTCTAGCTAACGTAGCTCTTTTCTCTCGAGTCCGGACACACTCCACCAACAAGAACTGCACATCCTCGATGGAACCACTCTTCGCAGTTGGGCGACTCCCTCTTCCTCATTAGATGCGCAAACTTGTTCAATGCAAACAAGTAAGAACCACCGCGGCACAAATCTCGATAAGGTTTATCTCTTAAAGGATCTACGAAACAAGAAACTCACGCTGGCAGTCTGCACTTTCTCTCCCGCGGCGTCCGGTACGGGAGTGAGAGCTTTAGTCTGCTCAGGCTTTTCTTTCTCTTTCTCTTCCTCGAGCGCCACATCGGGAACGACTTGCAGGTCGTCGGGAAGGTTCGGTACTATCACAGAACTGGCTATGATGCTGGATAGCTGGTCTAACACCTGCAGAACGTAAATGATTGTAATGAAGACCATGGTCACCATCATACCCTTAGCCTAGGGGTCAGCAAACCGCGGCTCTTTGAACGGTCAGTTGGTCTAAAGCAGCGGTCGGCAACTCGCGGCCCGCGTGCCTCCCTGGCTATTTTGTATGTACAGGTCGTCATATTTAGAATCGTATAAAGTCACAAGTTATTAACGAAGTACTGCCCGTGTCAATTTAGCTAGCTACTATGTGGCCTTTGCCTGCTAAAAGGTCTAAACCGCTGGTCTAAAGTGAAAAACCTGAAACAGAAAACTACAGCTCGCTGAGCTTCCGAAAAATCGATGTTTTTCTGGCATCAGGCTCTTTGTCTAAAAAGTTTGCTGACCCCTGCCTTAGCCTATAACTCTGTAAGTCGATCTCACTCTTACACCATAACGAACCAAGAGAGAGGGTTTAAGAGTTAACTAGAGGTGTTAACAAAGCGACTACTTGTCCGATTCGAGTACTAACCGTAAGCAAACCGAAAATTTGAGTCAGCTGGGGTAGCGGTTATCGAACTTTACCTTACAAAACACCAGTACTCCAAGAATAACCACATTTTTATAAAAAAAAACCCGACCGCTGTGCACTTTGAAACTGCATAAAATCCGCCATTTTGTTTATTTTAACGAACTTCAGACCCAGTGACACTCGCACCATCAAGACGAATCTAATGATGTATCAGTTATCAAAATCGGATATGCCGTTGAGTAGTTACGAGCGGACATAGGAACGGACGTACGTACATACATACATACATACATACTTACAGCTCAAACACATAACCCTCCTTTGGGCTTCGCCGCAGTCGGGTAAAAATTGATGTTTGTTCAACTATAACTCGAATGCCGTCAATTCGATCTTGGATTGCATTTGTTAAAATTTAGGATAATAGAAGCTCAAATATGAACACTTGAACAGAATTCGCTGAGCGATTGGAGGTCACTGTTCGGAACGAACTACTAGTTATTAGAATAAAACGATTGCTTTGTCTATAGTGTTGAACGCAACGATATAGACAATGCATTTAGCTTCCATATCCGATGGCAACGGGCCGCTACTGCAGGCCCCGCTCAGCAGGCTCATTAAAAAAAAACAGCTTTATTTAAAAATACTTACTTCATCCGCCAGTAGCCTGTGTTTAGGGTCTTTCACTAATAATCTCTGGATGAGAAAAACTGTGTTATCCGAAACTTGTACAGAGTTGCCATCACTGCAATTAATAAAATTCCGTCAAACATAACATTTTGTTTCTGCCTGCTTAAGTCACGAAATAATCATCAATAATAGTTTTAGGAAAATTAATTGAATTTCGAGTTTCAATAGGTTTAAATAGAACAAATAATTTTATTAATAAATAAAACGTACGGTGGAATGTTATAGCTGGCCGCTTGTATCCTGCTAAATAGCTGTGCTAGACTGGTGTCGCAGAACGGAAATTGACCATACAACATGGTGTATAACACCACCCCTAGTGCCCACATATCCGATGGCTTGCCAAGGTACGGCTTGCACATTAGGACGTCTGGTGATATGTAGGCTGGGGACCCTGGAATGGTGACAACACATTTGTTATTCAAGTTTATATTAATCTAAAACTTCATTTAAAGTGGTTTGTTTACTGTGGATTGAGATATAAACTCGAAAATTGAACAGAGGATTCCGAAACTATGGCATGGCAACTTTGTTGGTGACAGACACAACAGGTCCAGGTCTGTTGGTGGTTGCCGACAGAGGCAGCCTCCGTCGGCCGCCGTTCGTGTTGGCGGTAACTTGTGTAAGAAGTTACGGCTGCACATAACAAGATGCACACACGGGAGTGTCACCAACGAAGTTGCCAAGCTATATTTCATGCCGCAATTACTTTTACAGGCTATATTTTTTATGCGATGCCTTTTTACAAAGCCAAGATACCTGCGTGTAGCTCTAGGTTTAATTTACAGACTAAAGGTACCGTTTCGCGAAATCGCGACACCCTTGACACAGTGATGCAATGCCTCGACGCACAATATGGAGACTCCTAGATTAGCCAACTGTGACAATAGTGACCTAGAAACGATTATAGGTGCAAGTCCGTACCGTACCGGCCAAAAATATATCATTTATAACACAAATGTTATAATATAAAAGAATACGACCTTGTAATTTTTTTTTCAAAAATATTTAAAAAGTGAAAATTACAAGTCTCTCTATTCCGGTTCAAAAGATACAGTCATGTGACTAATCGACACAGACACGTTTCTTGTATGGAGACCCCCTTTTCTTTTTCATTTTATTTTGTTTTTATTATTGAGGCAATACAAATACATATTCTGTGAAAATTTCAAGTCTCTACCTATTACAGTTCCAAATCTAGAGCCCTGTGACTCACAGACAGACAGACGGAAAGACAGCAGAGGCTTAGTAATACGGTTCCTTTGGCATCATTTGAAAAAAGGTTTTATTAAAAAAAATGCTTATGGCAACATCACAAGAAAGAGGACTTATTAATCTTGATACTTGGCAAATATCTTTTCGTTTAATAAGTATATAATGTGTCTACATACCTACTGAAATACATATTTTAATATAATACTTAAATACATAGAAATTATAACCTAAAACCTTGAACAAATCGCATAGTTCGGTTGAAACTAGATCAATGTGTGCAAGACTGACCCAGATATTTATTTCAGTAGGAATGTGGACAAATTTTGTAATAAAGGGAAGAATTATTGTGAAGTACCAAGATTAAAATAATCCTCTTGCTGTAGGTAGTTTCTCCACGTTGCCATATATATATTTTTTAATAAAACCTTTTTTCGACCTCTGCGAACTAAGCATAGTCCAACTATAGTAATGTGCAAATGTTTTATGAATTAAAAGTTTTGCCTTAAAAACGTGAAGGGGACATATTTTACTCCAGCCGGTACTCTAGGTAATGATTCCGGTAGAATGACTCAATAAAAATTAGACCGTCACATAATTTGAAGATAATATATAAATTGTTGAAGGGAACGCAAAGTGAACTTACAAGTGTACCAATGAAAATAAGTGATCAATGATCACGTTCCGTGTCCCAGGAAAAAATATATGAAGAACTGTTAAAAATGTATAACCCTTAAAAAGGTACACAAAAGTTATTATAATTTCTTATTTAGACACTTTAATATTGTGTAAGATTACAAACCTCTCTGATCCTTCAGCAAGTCTCTGTCACTACCCAAATGAGTCCCAAGACAGAAATTAGTGATAGTGATCCGGCCTGTCCTTTGATTTAACACTATGTTACCCAGTTTCAGATCTCTATGTACAACGTTTCTCTGTAATGTTAATAAAAAGATAAAAGACTTTATTTCTCTTCACTCTTTTTTTATTTTAGTCAATTCTGCAGTAATATTTTATAGGTATTTTTTTGTTCTACAACTTTTTTACACTATGTTATTGTTACAGTATAGGTTAATGCAGGCTAGTTCTCCGCAACTCAATTCCAGTGTTTAGTGATAACTAAATAAATGACAAATCAAGGAGGAAAATAATGGATATATCCAATCATATTGATGTTGGTCAGTGCATCAAGGTCTAACAACAAAGTGACTCAATTAGGACATCTAGATATAAATTAATTTTAATCTGCTCTTCCTCCACTGATTCCTTTATAATGCTACAACTTTCTTCAAATTTCTAGATCTCCCTTCCCTTTTCACCATGCCTTTTCCCTATTATCCAATTTTTGAAATATACAATACAACACTTAATGAAGCAAATAAGAATATCATACCTTATGCATATTCGCCACAACCCTTACAATATCATAGAAAATCAAAAGGGCCTCCTTCTCAGGCACCTTCTTGACTTTAGTCACATATTGTTGTAGATTAATAAGCTCACTGCCTTTCTCGCTGAACTGGTGAGCATTAACACAGTCAAGTACAAGGAAGAGCCTCTCCCGGACACGCCCTGTGTATATACGCCCTGAGCTACCTTTATATGTTCTATTGGATCCTAAGTAACTTGGAGCTTCTTCTAATGCGTGATCCTGAAAATTATAATATTTTGGAATTTTTGTAGCTATAAGTAAAATCATAAGTCAAAGTATGAATATGTGAACCAAATATTCTCATAATATCTTTTACTTCTTTTTTGAAAATGAAATGCTCAAAGATGATGAGTAAAAGTTTTCCTATGGATTCAAGTTATTTGATGTCTCTCTTATTATTCTGAAGAAGTTTATATTACTTGTCCCCCAATGTTATTATGTAACAATAAAAAAAAACTTGTCCATGACCAATCTTCAGTCCCATGTGAAAACATATTCATAATTCCAACTCTAGGCTGCTAGATTAAAATAATATTAGTAAACTGGATTTCTAACAATTCATAAATAATTTATACATTATTACATTTCAATGGTGCAATTTGATTGAAATGATGAACCTTAAAAGAATTGGGTTTTCCCATCATTTGTACCTTAAAAAGTCCATGATGATGAATAACTCCATCCTGATCTTTCAGCAAAGACAACAAAGAATACTCTGTGTGCAATAGCATCTTTCCTTGCCTATCATCCTGTGTCTCAGCTTGATCTTCATGCCGTAAAGTCAAAATCTTTATTTGATAGAAATCATCAGTCTTTTCTTTCCTTGCCAAACATTGGACTATACTTTTAACTGGGCTGGGACCCAGCTTAGGCCCTAGAAGATATGGCCCAGCCTTACGAACCCGCTTTTCAGGCACGGGAGTACCTGAGGCTGGAACATCACTTATATTGTAAGGAAGTTTCGTCTTCTTTGGCACATTCGTCCTAGGACTTTTCTGGCAGTTTGTCGACGGTTTGTCGTACATAGACAACCGAGCGATCTTTGGACATGGTTGTGGTAAAAACGGCCGTGGCCTCTTTCCAGGGTTTGATCCATTCGAACTGCTTTCGGGTCTATCTTGATCCATAATGACAACACCAACACGTTTAACTTGACCAAATTCACTTATTTCGCACCTATTAAACAGAATTGATGAGCTAATATCATAAACCCATATGTAAACTATTAATACACATATCACTTAATTAAATAAACTATTGGCAGTAAGACAAAAGTAAATTAATCTACCATATTATTTACTTCACTTGATCTTTCATCTTTCTGCGAAAATGAAATGTCTGATTTCTGTTCAGAAATGTTAAGCTGATTTCATGTCATAACGAAGTTTCTGAACGTAAAGCTCCAATCCACAAATTCCGATACCGAATACCGGTTTTAATTTGTGTTGCACCATGTCCAGAAGTTAGTACATCCCTAGAATCGTAAATATATTATTATGTAGTGATTCGCTGACCGCTCTTCTCTGACTGACAAGACAAGAAATTTCTAACCGTGTTTGTCATAACTCATTTCACAAAAATAATTGTTATGACGTTATACTCAGTTAATTTTAAATAGTATTGTGCAATATAGAACAACATTCATCATTGTAAATAGTCATTTCTTTTCATCAGCATGTGGAAAGGGCTCAGGTTAACTCAAACTCAGTTATCAAAATTGCAGTTCAATGGCCACAAAATTCAACCAGTTGGCGTTGCAGCTCTGGATTCCGTGCTAAATCAATGGTACAGATTTTGCCAGAAACCTCCCAAAGGTTTTGAAAAGTATTTCCAACCAAGCACAAGTCAGAAACATCAGAAGAATCCGGAGAAAGGTGACAGCCCCGCGCCGTCAAAAAGTGCACCTCCACCGTCCAAACCGAAAGACGACAAATGGAATATGAACATGTTTTCAAACACAGGCCCTGGCAGTGGCGGCGGACGCGGGCCCTACGAAGGTGGCGATAAGGAAAAATGGATGATGTTTGGGGCCCTGGGCGTCGTAACCTTGCTCGCCTCGATAGCCTACTTTGAACTTAGATATAGAGAAATAAGCTGGAGAGACTTTGTGAATCAGTATCTCAATAAGGGATTAGTAGAAAAACTTGAAGTGATCAACAAGAAATGGGTAAGAGTGAAGCTACAACCAGGATCAGCACTTGAGAGCAAAGTTATCTGGTTTGCTATTGGTAGTGTGGATTCCTTCGAAAGAAATCTGGAAAATGCACAAATTGAAATGAATATTGACCCACCAAACTTTGTGTCTGTGATTTACAAGACAGAGGTTGAAGCTTCCAGTTTAACGGGTATACTGCCTACGCTTCTTATAATCGGATTCTTAATTTATATGATGAGACGCTCGGCCGACATGATGGGCCGCGGAGGCCGCAAGGGGGGTGGCCTCTTTGGAGGTGTGATGGAATCAACTGCTAAACTAATCAATCCAACTGACATTGGTGTAAAATTCCAAGATGTAGCAGGCTGCGAGGAAGCTAAGATTGAGATTATGGAGTTTGTAAATTTTCTGAAAAACCCTCAGCAATATCTTGATTTGGGAGCAAAGATTCCCAAAGGAGCCCTGCTGACGGGACCTCCAGGTACTGGTAAAACTTTGCTGGCCAAAGCTACAGCTGGGGAGGCTAATGTTCCTTTTATCACCGTTTCTGGCTCCGAATTCTTGGAGATGTTTGTTGGTGTTGGCCCTTCCAGAGTCAGAGATATGTTTTCAATGGCTCGTAAACATGCCCCTTGCATTTTATTCATTGACGAGATTGATGCAGTTGGCAGAAAGAGAGGTGGACGCAGTTTTGGAGGCCATTCAGAGCAGGAAAACACTCTCAATCAACTTCTAGTAGAAATGGATGGGTTTAATACAACCACTAATGTTGTAGTTCTAGCTGCAACAAATAGAGTAGACATCCTTGATAAGGCCTTACTTCGACCCGGGAGATTTGATCGACAGATATTTGTACCAGCACCAGATATTAAGGGCAGAGCCTCTATTTTCAAAGTGCATCTCCAACCATTGAAGACAACTATAAACAAGGAGAATTTGGCACGCAAAATGGCTGCTTTAACTCCAGGTAAATATACATTTTAATTCCTTAGTAAGTCCAGGGAAGCCAAGGTTATGGCTCTCAATAGCCAGAGGAGAACTGCAAGCTTCATTAGCTAAATGAGAGTCTGACTCTTATTTAAATTTTGACTTATCAAAAATAGTACCAAATTGTTCAACAAGACTGTCAATAATTACTAAGAAATTACCTGCCAAATGAAAAATCATTATTTTAATATCATAATAACATCATTAATCTGCTATTTATGTTCATATCATAATACTTGTTTTCTTAGGCACGAACCATAAATCGCGTTTCGTACACTGCGCCCGTGATGTGGCGGATCGCATCGGCTCGGCCGCCCGCCGGATGCGCGCCCTCCGGCTTATGCCCACTTGTTACCACCCGGCTTATTCCCACTTGTTGATTTAGTGGTAACAGCTGGGATTTTTTGCCAGTAGCGTGGCGTTAAAAAGAATGCTTGGGCAAGCCAGAGCAGATTTGGCTTAAATTTTCTTTAAGAGAACTAGAATTAAGTGCTGAACTGCCTAATATTAGACAAACCGATGGGAATCGAGTTCTATGGACGCCACGCCACTGGTTACCACTAAAACCATACATTTAGTGGTAACAAGTGGCAAAAAAATTCCCAGCTGTTACCACTAAATCAATTTGGTGGTAACAGGTCGGAATAACCCGCCCTCCGCGAGATTTAACTATCTCCTGTGACTTTCGATCAATTTTCTAGCGGAGGGCGCGCGTCCGATGCGACGCGGATCCGCCGTATCCCGGACGCCGCGTACGAAATGCGATTTATGGTTCATGGTTTGTGCCTTAGGCTCCATTTCGCGATTTTCATTTCATTGCGGCGATTAATCGATCAATCGTACTCATCGTACCTAGGTAGACCGCAATGTAATCAAACTCCCATACAAGTTCTCGCCCCTGGGGCCTTACTTAGTAAAAATAGAGATACGTAATGATTAACTCAATCATAATTAGGTGTAATATGTTCTCTATATTATTTCCAGGTTTTACTGGTGCAGACATAGCAAATGTGTGTAATGAGGCTGCCTTGATAGCAGCCAGAGAATTGGCAGACAACATCACACTGAAGAACTTTGAACAGGCCATTGAGAGAGTTGTGGCTGGTATGGAAAAGAAATCTAATGTACTCCAGCCCGAAGAAAGAAAGATTGTCGCCTACCATGAAGCAGGGCATGCTGTTGCCGGGTGGTTCTTGCAACATGCAGACCCCTTGCTCAAGGTCTCCATCATACCAAGAGGAAAAGGGCTTGGTTATGCTCAGTATTTGCCCAAAGAACAATACCTTTACAGCAAGGAACAGCTGTTTGATAGAATGTGTATGACCCTTGGGGGAAGAGTCAGTGAGGAGCTGTTCTTTGGCAGAATCACAACAGGCGCTCAAGATGATTTGAAAAAGATAACTCAGAGTGCATATGCCCAAATAGTTCATTATGGCATGAATGCTAAAGTCGGTAATGTATCGTTTGAAATGCCACAGCCTGGCGAAATGGTCATTGACAAGCCCTATTCTGAGAAAACTGCTGAGCTTATCGATACGGAAGTTAGGGCCTTAATTGATTCAGCGCACAAGCACACAACAGGTCTTTTAACACAACATAAGGACAACATAATTAAAGTTGCAGAGAGATTACTAAAGCAAGAAATTTTGAGTAGGGATGACATGATCGAGTTACTGGGGCCTAGACCTTTCCCTGAAAAGAGTACTTATGAGGAGTTTGTTGAAGGCACAGGATCTTTAGATGAGGACACTACATTACCTGAAGGACTTAAAGATTGGAATAAAGATAAACCTGTTGTGCCTGTCCCAGAAAGCATAAAAGAAGCCAAACCGAGTACTGCAAGTCCGAGTAAAAACTAAGGCGTGATATGTAGATTAGTGAGTTGTTAGTCAGTTTTATGTGAAATAAATATTCTAATTACCTTTTAAGACTAAAGGGTTTTTTGTTTACATCCGTGAGGTTGTTTATTTTTTCTTTTTGTAGTAGACAGAGTGAGTTAAAATCTGGAATTAATCAGTATTTAGTATGGATGCAGATTCGATTTAAAATTAACACTGAAGTAAATGGATATGTACGCCTTTTTTTCACCAGTGCATAAGTAGTTTTATGTAAGACTTATACTTTTAACTTCGGTCAAAGTTCTTGCCGTGTTGTCCTCTGTTAAATACTGTTTAACTGAGGTAGAGAGGGACAAGAGCATTCGATTTTAAAGCGAAGAAATTGAGAGTATAGGATATATATTTATTTAGACTTTATTGCACAATACAGGAAAGTACAAACGGCGAACTTAATGCCATAAGGCATTCTCTACCAGAAAAAAAGAATAGGCCCAGATTACGTTACTAATTCGTAATTCATGGAACTACCTACTGGTTAACTAGTCAACTTGTAAAAAGGTACGCTATTGAAAAATGTTCTATTTATATAGTAACTTTGCAGTGGCGGTATAAGGTACCCGGGGAGCGTGAGTAAAAAATGTCTACTTTTTGGTTTTTCGCCCCCAGGGGACCGACTGCGAACCGTATGTCATAACCGGTGGGAGCGGCTGCCACCAATTTTTTTTTTATATAACTTATAATCATCTAAAGAGTCTTATTCGATTTTTTAAATTATATCAAAAAAAAATTTGAAAGTTTCCGCAACTTGCACATCAGTACCTGGGGGAGGGTGCATGCCTTTTGGTGGCAGCCGATCCCACCGGATATGACATACGGATCGCTGTGTCTCCCGTCAGTGCTTGGCCACCCGGGGCGGTCTGCCCCTCCCCCATCTTAGACCACCACTGTAAATTTGTCTCTAATCTGTATTGTGTTGACAATCCTTGAACTGCACATGCAAGTAAACCAGCCATTTATTTATTACGCTTTTAATGTACATCATTGTTTACACGCTTCTTTATAAAATAAACAAATTCCAGTCAATTGTTGTTTCACTCTCAATTTAAGGGGGGATAGTCTTCAGCAGAAGTAATTTACAGCACTTGGAAGATGTGTGTGTTGTGTTACTACTTTGGCTGCTGATTGTAAGTACCTGCCACTTGCACATAACAGATACTTGCAGGAGGAGGTGGAATTATGATTTGAAGGGTTTCCTACAAACCTAGGATGTGAGTAGATGAGATACCAGTGGCGTGGCGTAAAATTTCTCAGAGGGTAAGCCGGAGAGCATGTGATGACTCTGCCACCTAGCGACATTTGTCGGAAGAGGAAGACAAGCACACAATACGATAGATGGAGCTGACATCAACGTCCATACAAATGGCACTAATCCCAATGTTCTGTATCGCGCTTACGAAGTGTTTCGATACCCAGGTACAACACCCGTCTCAGTATAGGCTTATCGTTTTTTTCAAGACTAGTAGTTAGTATAAAGGTGTTCGTATTAAAATATTGCTTATCCAATGGTACATTGCGCGAATTGTATGAACTATACGCCACTATGTGATACTACGTAGTAAAAGATAATGTAAGTAGGTAGGTATAGAGAATAGGGCGTGCAGTACCGGGAATTCCTGATTCTCTCATACTAAAATTTCCCAGTTCTGTACGCCTTGAGATTGGTCAGGGACTAAGTCAGGGCTGAACCATGCCGCCAATAAATCTATATTATATTCTAACAGTAGCATATTGTCAGATGGCTATCTGGATGAGAAGACTGGGCGCCGCCGGAGCAAAACTGCGGTACGTGCAGCATTGCAGTTCTTCTTCAACTCCCGTTTTCCCACACTTGTTCACGTTTCCAGTAGGTTAGCAAGAATGAATACGCTGTTACTGAACTAGCGATCTGTAACAGCGTATTTTGGGTGCTAGAGAGCCTATAGCGTCTCACGATACTAGCGTCAATCCCGATGTTCTTTCTTTCACAAATGTTTTTTGCTGCCTGCAGCGTTACTCACTTCGGATCTTCGTTCCTTATCAAATTCCAAGTTCAAGTTCAAAGACTGATCGAGGGAAAAATGGACTCCAATAGTTGACCTACGCTGACTCAAGATTTTTGAGCTATAGCTGCCCTCTAGCGGTCGTCAATACAAAATGATTGTCAACACTTCAACAGAAAACTATTCTGCCGTCCTATGAATAAAACCCGGCCAACTGTCATGTAGTTCTATAGCAGTTGGCCAGGTTTTATCATAGGACAGCAGTACCACGTAGTACTGCTTAAAAAATAATAATCATAAGAATCGATCGGTAAATAATCCTTTTGGATTATTAGCAGATTTCCTTATGGAATATTGAAACATCGTCCTTATCTATCTATAGCCCCTGCTCTCCGCATTAGGTGCCACATCCGCATCTCCCTATCGATAAATACCTGGTGTATCCCCTCAGGCCACAAAAGCAAAAATGGGAATTATGGGGAGTCACGCATACTAAGCTACGCCACTGTTTAGTTATACCCCATGAAAAAAGGAACCATAATAGGAAAGGAGTCCAAAACCCTAATTAATAATAGACAGCACTCAAGGCTGACACCACTCTCAAGTCTCAATATTATACATACCAAAAACCGGACTCGAGTAAGGTGTCTCAGTTGAGTGCAATTTATTTGAGCAGGATAAGAAATTTAAATAATTGACCACAATTTAGAGTACCAATATATTTAATTGGCCACTGGCTAAAATCAAAATTTACATTGCCTCCCTCTCCAAGTACCTAATTACTGATGATGCTGTACATAAAAATTGGAGGAACAACTTTAACAAAAAAAAAACAGGGTTATATTAAAATTATAATATGAAAATATTATTCAAATATTGACTGAAAATACATCCAGCCTTTATCTGTTTATTTAAATATTCACTACATTACATACTTTATACATCACCAATTTCTTAAGTAAATTCAGTTTTTGTACAATATAAAAAGAATCTTATATTATGATCTATGTTTATTACACGCGTTAAGTGTATAGCACGTCCGCTCGGCATTCCATCCGAGAGACGGTAGTTAAGAGAAATCGTAACAAAATATTAAAATTATGGTAATTATTACGAGTAACTACACTATTTTATGTTCAACATTTTATGTTAAAATTCTTCAATTATCATCTATACTTATTCTATCCTATCAATTAAAATTATAAATGATGAAAACATTTTTCTCATGATATCATTCAACAATAATCCATTAACAATTCACATTCCAATTGCTCATTTACTACCGAACTGAAAAAAAATTATAACTAATCTCAGTAACAACGAAAGGTCCGTATCAATTACAGTCTCTGATTTTTTCTCCTTTTGGTTTGCGTCCGCGCTTCTTGCCGGAGGCGACGCCCGCGAGCACCATGGCCTCGCGCTTCGCTAAGCACGACTTGCAGAACCAGTCCTCAGTCGCGCCCGGCTCCTCCGTGATGCCCACGCACACCCAGTGGTACCAGCCGTCGCACCCGTCGCAGCCGATCATGGGCGAGCCGTTGTCGCGCTGCACGCACGCGGGGCAAACCCAGATCTTGTTCCCTTGCTCGTCCATATAGAAAGGCGTGGGCAGAGGACCGCTCGGTACCGGCGGGGCGGGCGCCTCCTCCACCGCGGACGCTCCCTCGTCATCGAGCTCCACGTGGCCCTTCTTCGACAGCGGCTTGAATAGTATCCGCTTGTACTTGGTGTGACTTGAAGGAGGACGGTTTTTCCTTGCGGGCGAACTGCCGGACGGTGGCGGCGAGCTCGGCCCGTCCGCTTCGCCGATGTGGTTGTGCCTCGATTGCTTCTGCTTCGGGGGGCCCGTGACGAGCGCGGATATTTGCGCGAGCTCTGGCGACCGACTGTGTTCCCGCGAGACGGGCTCCTCTTTCATAGGTGAGCTTTCTTCCTCCTCCTTCTTAACCACCGGTTTAATGTTAAGTTTGAAAATATCTGGCGAACTCGGCGGCATTGGTGAATTCGAATTAGACGAATTGAGCTTCAACGTCAGTTTGGGTACTAAGCCATCGGTAGCCTTTTCTTTTTTCTTTTCTTTCTTTTCCTTCTTAATTTTTTCTTTACTCTCCTGTCTCTCCTCCTTGTCCTTCTTCTTTTCACTCTTGTCCTTCATTTTGTCCTTTTTATCCTTCTTCTTCTTAATCTTTATTCCATCCTTATCTTTCTTTTCTTTTTTATGTGATTTGTCCTTTTTCTTTTCTGATTTGTCTACCCGCTCTTGTGAATTCTCGGGAGGTAGAGTTTCGAGCGGTGTTGGCAGCGGTTCAGGTTCCGGCGGCGCCACCTGCACTGGAGTGGCCACGCGGACTGGAGGCGGGGGCTCTCTCGGCGGTTCTTGCCTCACTGGATCTACTTTAGGAGGGTTTAACTCTATTGTAATATCAGGTTGTATAGGGGGCATTTTATACATATTCGATTTGTGTTCTTTATGTGGCTTTGTTTTATGTTTCTGAAGAATATTTGGAATGGTCGGTGACTTGTGCTTATCGTGTCTCTCCTTGTCGCGTGACATGGGAGACTTATGCGTACTTCTATCTTCATCGTTATCTACAGGAATTACTTCTAAGCTAGGACGTCGTAAAATGGGAGGAATTTTACTTGAAGAACGCGAGGAATGGGGAAAATTACCCAATGACATAAGTGGATTCATGCCAGGACCAAGAGCACCAGGCAAGAAACTGGGCCCAGGAATTAAGCCGGGACCACCTGCACCTAAAAATGCGTTTTGCAATAAACCTGGTGGTGGTAGACCCCTTAAAGCTGGGTTATTAGCTAATGCAAGAAAATCAGCCCCTGGCATGAGATTGGAATTTGGTATTAACCCTGGGCCCGGCATCAAGCCTCTTCCCGGAGGCATGGCCGGAAAGAATGGGAAACCAGAATGCATTGGTGGCAATTTTGATTCATTCTTTGGCCTACTTGCTTTTGGTACTTTCATATTGCTCAATTTTATTCTCTGCTTTTCTGCTCTAGCCATTTCATAAGCTAACTGTTGTTGCTGTTTCTTTATTAATTTTGCTTCTAATTTTGCCGCTTTCTCAGCAGCTTTATCTTTCTTTTCTCTGTGTTTCTTTTCTTTCTTATTAATTTTCGGACTGACACTAGCTACATCTTTGGGATATGGTAGTTGAAGGGATTTATTAATTGATAAACTGGGACGCGAATCTAGAGGCATGAATCTGGGGTGACCCATAGGACTTGCTTCCATTGAATCATCGTCAATGCTAATCACTTCATTAGCTGTAAGGTCCATATCTTTAGACAAATCTAATGCACTACTATCATTATTGTTCACAATTGCATTTTCAGCTTTAACCCTAATATTTTCATGTATAAAACTTTCACTTGGGTTACCATGTGCAGCATTGTGCACTTTTGAGATCATTCCTTCAGACTGTGTTTTATCAGTAACAACCTCTGTAGCGTTTTTATCTTCTTTTGATTTGTTCGATATTCTTTTAAATATATTGATTTTTGATCTGTCAGGTTGGGAAGCCAATTTTTCTTCCTCATCAATAACTTCTTTTTTAATTTCTACATCCCGTAAGAAAGAATTAGGTGTGGGCTGTTTGTGTACTGGCATAGAATTTGAAACAAGGGGTGATTTATGAATGGGTATTTTTCTTGGTACCGGTATTGCTTCTTCACCTGTTACAAAATTCCTAGGGACTACTGGTGGTGGAATATCAAGTGGTTCTTCTTTGATCACTGATCGTACAGGCTCCACATGGGCAGGCGCTGGAGGCGGCAGTGAAGGCCGTGGGCCAGGGCTTGGGTTAGGACCCAGACTGTGCAGCGGTGGTGGCGGCTTATGGGGAGGCGCCACTCTCGGCGCCGGCATTGTCACATGATTATGATGTGTAGGATGGACCTCTTTACTTTTCATTGGATGTCCAGGAGGATACTTATCTGATTTACTACTATCTCTAGATTTACTACTCTCACCTTTATGAGTCTTGTCTTTCCTTTTACTTTTCATTATTTTCCCATTCAATTGTTTATTCTTCTTAGATTTCTTATCTGTTTTTTCTAATGTTGGTGGTTTTGCAACATTTGAATGGTGTGAGTTAGCCTTATTTTTGTCATTGTGTTTTTCTGATATAACTGTTGGAGGCCTGGCTTCTGGAAGTTTACCTTCCCTAGCTGGAGACAAGAAGCCTGACATAGTCATCATGACACTGCTGATTTCTCTAGTCCGCTCTTCTTCATCCAACCGTAACCTTGGCCTTTTACTGTTTGGTAATGATACAGGGTCAATTGGCCTTTTAAAGATATCTTTAGATTTCTTTGGACTGTCTGTGACTGAAATTTCAGGGCTAGTACATGTTGTGGTCTCAGCTGCGTCAATACCATTTTGACGGATTTCAATGGTGTCAGCAACAATAGGAGTATCCCGTTCCTTTTCAGGGTACATAGGAGGCAGATGTTCATGCACATGCATGGGCCTTGTAACAACTTCATGACTGCCGGGTTTCAAAAAGTTCAAATTGGATTCTTTCGGTTTCGGGAACTTGTCAACTGGTACTGGTGGCGGCACAGATGGAACACTACGCGTATACTCTGCTAATTCGGGCAACTGAACGTTTAGATCACGAAATACTAATCCTAAGTCATGTAAATTTGGTTCAGTCCTATTAAATTGCTCAGCATATCTGTTGGCCTGTGTCCCAAGTGTACGGATGTACTTCTCAAGCACATGCATCAGAATATCCAGTGGTGTTGAGTTTATACCATTCCAACCAATCGTTTGACATATTTGCGCAACATTCCTTCGCAGTATCTCACGGGCGTACGCCTCTGACATTATGACACCAACAAAGTTATCTGGAACAAGTGAAAATACCGGATTTAATAAGACAAGTGACATGTACACGATCTGCAAATACATAAATTGCCACATTCATTGCTCTAAATGCCATACATCATCATGTTACACACGGCAGGAGGGCTAAAACAGCAATTCTCAGGACTCCAGTACCTGCAAGTGTCTAGTAGTACAGAGATGAGATTGCGAATGGACGTAGACTTGAAGTTTGGGACACACATGTATGCAGTACTACAATCTTCAATAGATAGGGATAATTTATAAAAACACTTAAATGGATTACAAAGCAAAATAATGAAGTGTTTACGTAAAAACTTCTCAGCATTCTAAAAACACAGTGCCCCGTGCGCCATGATTGCATTTTGGGTTGTCAATGTTTGGTGTTGCTAGCGCAAATTATAAAAATGGCGGTCTCATGACGAAGCGTTCAGTGTAACGTAAATTCTTATAAAAATAAGGACTATTATTTTATTTTTAATTTCTCTTGCTTAAAAAACATTTCACTAGTTTAAGCTAAAACGAGAGTTTCAGCTCAGTGGTTATACCGGGTATAAAACACCTAAGCCCTAGACCGATGCCAGGTACCTACGCGCTCGCGCTGCCCGCCGCGCGCTGACAAGCGGCGAGCGCGGCGGATAAAGGTGGGTTTAGACCAAACGAATTCTAACACATTCTAACCCCACTCTACCAAATTCTTTGTGTGTATACAATCTTCGCCAATCACAATACAATCATCGCCGGCCTTCGTTGGCTTGGTGTGGACGGTTTAGCAAACGCCAACGAGCGTTCGATCATCGTTCGTTGGCGCGACGTATCAAGGTGGCTTGTGTACACACAAAGAATTTGGTAGAGTGGGGTTAGAATGTGTTAGAATTCGTTTGGTCTAAATCCACCTTAACAATACCATAGTTCAAAATACCTGATTTCATAAGGCCTATGGACGGAAGGCCGAAAATTAAAAAGTCAATTATATATTTGACCGAAAGTTAAAAATCCCGAAAGAACGTCTGACCGAAAGGATGAAATCCCGAATATTGTAATCCTGAAAACTGTAATCCCGAAAACTATAATCCCGAAAATTGTAATGCCGAAGACTGTGACTTAACCGAAGCTGCCAACCCCGACTCTACGTGGTCTTGTCTGCAGGCACAGTATAATAGCAGTAATTTTTCTTCCTACAAAAGGTACCCTGCGTGCTTGAATGTATGCGCACCGTGTACGAACCTACTATCTCTATCTATCTAACGAAAGTATAAATACAACCAAGTAGTACGACTTTGTCCGTTTAGGAGCGCGCGACACGTATTTACTTTACACAGACGCACGACGCGCGTCTGGGTGAGTGAACGCCATACTACCAAAGTATAAAGACAACCAAGTAGTTCGTCTTCGCCGTTTAGGAGCGCGCGACACCAGAGCGTGCCTATGGCACAGGGGCTGCCGCTCGTCGGTTCTGTAAAATACCTACATACTACGAACGTAACTTTTATTATGTTGACCTCGATCGAACGAACAATCGTTCGAGGTCAACCTAGTAAAAGTTACTTATTTCAATATTAAAGTATCTGATCGCACACATCTGATGTTAATGTTATTAAGTATAATAGTTTAAATAAATTAGTATTGGTATGTGTACATGTAAGTAACGCAACGATATTTCGGCTCGTTTCATAAAATCACTTTCGTGTTTAAGGCATTTTATGTATCAATAGAATCAACTACTATTTAATTAGTACACGTTTAAAAATCTGTTAATTTTACTCATCACTGTCAAACAAAATAATTATCTACTCTATTTAATTGATATAGTTTGATCACAAAACTATCAAACATTCTATAAACGACTTAAAATATAACATTTATATTGGTACTAATAAAATACACACTTTTCGGGATCCTTAGGAATGCAGAAATATGACAATTCTGGATTTTGCGCATTATTCTTCAAACATCCGAACACACTGCAGTATATACGTCTTCTATACTTCGCTTCGTCCTCAGACATTTTGAACGTTCGACCGCTTGCGTCGAGAGCCAGCCCTGACTAAGCACGTGCCGATCCTTGTCTGTGGTGCGTCCGTACACGGCGCACACACATGCGCGCTCCCGATGTACCTTTTATCGGAACAAAAACTACTGTCTACTGTGATACTACGGCAGTCGCATGCGCGCTCCCGATGTACCTTTTGTTCGGAGAAAAACTACCGGATACCGTGCTGTTGCGAAAGGTATTTTGGCAGATATCGATACCTTTAGACTCAAAGGGCGTAAACGCCGAAGGTTCTAATGGCGTTTACGCGCTTGGAGTCTAAAGGTATCGATATGGCAAAATCAATTGATCGTCTATTGTATTCATTAAACTAGCTGCTTTGATCGTCTCCTGTGTACACTTAAAAAGCCGCGTTCTAAATTTTATTTTAAAAAAGGTCTACGCCACAGTGTTGCAAGGCAAAAATATCTATAAATAAAAACGGTTAATTAGTCTATGATAAAAATTATTCTGTCAGTTTGGTCAAAACTGCAAATGGTCGACTGAATCTGATGTGCATTTTGTTAAAGGACATCATAATTTCTCGCGATTTGTATTTTAGCATTTATAAACCACGGAATTTTGGAGCTGGACTTTCCATTTACTTCCTTAAAGTATATTACACGATACTTCAAGATACATAAAGTTGGTTATTCCGTGATCTTGAACTCGAATCTACATGGGGCAATATTTTTACCTGTTCAATGAAGTTGAAGATTGAAGAACTAATATATTTTTGGGTTAAGACACCGACTGATCGTAGATTGTAATAATGACAACTTCTTCGGAAGACGTTTTGATGAGCGTGGGCTACGTACGTTATAAGAAAGGTGATGGTACTTTGTATGTGATGAATCAGAGGTTGGCATGGATGCTGGAAAATAGAGATACTGTCGCCGTATCGCATAAATATGCTGATATTAAAAGTAAGTCAATATTTACTATGTCTTGGACATGTCTGTCTATTATAATTTCTTTATGCAAGTTCATGGCTATCTGCAAGTCTAGAACACTAGAGATTTTCCTGAATAAAAAATATTAATTTAAGAAGTTTGACAAGGATGGTGTTTTTGTTACTGTAATAAAAAATAATGTTTTATGACATACCTACCCTGTCCTTAAATACTCATTGATTGAACAATTGCTTACCAGCCTGTAGTGCGCCTACAATGGTAATTTAACTATTGGGATCTCAGTTTGCATGGTTAGTAATTGGTTCTCTCACAAGTTGGCTGATAGGGAATGAAATTTATTCATACTTCACCCCCCCCCCCCCCCCACTACACCACTACATAACTCATAACAATTGACAACATTTCATATTTTCAAAAGATCTTAATTCGAAAACCATTTGGGTAAAACTGTATTTTATGCTCAAAAAAAATATTTTTGGATTTTTTTCCCCATTCATTTTGGAAAAAATCGTCAATTAGTGTGAACCGGAAGTGTGACGTCATTTTCCCTGCATTATCGAGAGAGACCTTAGTGCTGAAACGATTAAAAAGTGTATGGTATCCGGTTGTCATTTTCTGACATACTTGCCGTCTGACGTTTATTTGTTTTGAAAATTGTTACAACTGCTTAGCGGCTTTAGAAGTTTAATTTTCTTACCGTTGGTTCATTTGCACGTTTTCGAAGACCTTAAAAGACTTGGCACTTTCTCACTGGACTCCGATAACGCATTCAAACATTATTAACTTGGCATTCTTTTACCGGACACCGATTTTTTTTCATATAATGAAGACATCAGAAGGTTTTTCTCAGGCTGATAGCACGAATCTGCCGCGTGTTGAAATTATGATGATGGAGTACACATCGGCAAGTGATAAATATAATCCAGCCCAAATAAGAGGAGCAAAAGCATCGTTGTCTTCCCGAACTTCCTATGTTGACAACGCTGTAACGCCTGACAGTTATTTTTTTAATCTTAATTGTCGCTCTGGATTCTAGTTTTTTTAAATCGTAATTGTCGCTCTGGATTCTAGTTGGGAAAGTGACGTCATTTTCTACATACGCCCTTTTAGAATGAGCTACTTTTCAAACTGCTATTTTTAATTGAAAAATTGAGTTAAAACGAAAAAGAAAAAATACGGGTAGCTTAAAATTCCACCTATTTTCTATCCAGCTCATAAAATGAAGGAGTAGAAAATTTGAAATATTGTCAATTTGGAACAATTTACAGAGATACATTTTTCTATTACATATTAAATAATAAGTCCAGATCTCTCACTAAAACTATTAATTTTTAGCTCAAAAGATATCTCCAGCCGGCAAGCCCAAAGTGCAACTCCAAGTGGTGTTACATGATGGTACATGTTCCACATTCCACTTTGTCAATCCTGCGGGGCCAGAAGCCCAGGCTAAAGATAGGGACCAGGTGAAAGGATTGTTGGTCAATCTGTTACCCAAATTCAAGAGGCAAATAGATGGAGAACTGGAGATGAAGTCCAGGTAATAATAATAATATATATGAAAATTAGGCACCATTTAAACGGGGCAAGAACTTGTATGTGGGTTTCATTAGAATATGAGTTTTCATCCCAACTAAATGGGGGCTTCATGTGGTTGGATCACGTCTTTGATGAAAGTTTCGAAGCTAGACCAACTGTAGATACAAGTATTTTGAAGAGCTAATTAATCCTATCCTATTAATGTGATTTTCCAAAGAAGTTTGGATGTTTATTATTAATATGGATGTATATTATAAATGAAATTTGGTATACAAGTAGCAGTGGCATGGCATCAAATATATTCTTAATAAAGCCGGAGTAGATATGGATTACTTTTTCTTCAGGTGTAGTAGATACTACGGTAGTGTAGGCTTTAAAATAGGCAAGCCGGTGGGAATCGGGTTCTATGGATGCCACGCCACTGACAAGTAAACAAAGTCCTGGATTGAAACAAGTATCTACTTTATAATATCCCAGTTAGAAAGAAAGAAGTTCTGTTGGGATGATGTGAATAATGAGTGCGAGTATGCAGGAAAAGCTGCGAAAACCAAGTTTGCCAGTGCATTATAAATAATTTTGTTTTCAGACAGCCAATGATGGTGGGGTTTGTTGCGGGATAAATAAATGACAAACCATATATCACTTTCTGGCAAGTCTCTGCTCTATCAATTGTTTATCATGTGTCAAAACCTACTGTTATAGGCCTCCAGGAAATTCATCAACACTATATTTTACTTCTGATTAATATATTTTTAACTCAACTAGTCTATAGATAGAACATAGATTTGTTAATTACTATAAAATAAAGATTGAGCCTTCTTTCCAGATTGTTGTCTCTTCATCCAACTTTAAAGCATTTATATGAGGACTTAGTTATATCAAAAGTGATCAATAGTGAAGAGTATTGGAACACACCTACACTGAAACACTATACGGAATCTAATAATGTTAAGCAGGAGGCTGGTAAGTAGTGAATAGGAGACAAAAGATAAATTTCATCATCAGCCTATATACGTCCCACAGCTGGGCACAGGCCTATTCTCATAGATGAGAGTGATTGGGCTGTAGGCCCCATGTTAGCCCACAGCGCATTGGGGACTTCACAATACACCTTTGAATTTCATCACGGATATATGCAGGTTTCGTGACGATGTTTTTCCTCCACCGAAAAGCTAATGGTAAATATCTGTACGAAATGGTACATTTCGTACATAAGTTCCAAAAAAGTCATTGGTATGAGCCAGGATTCGAACCGACAGCCTCTGCTTGAAAAGGGCACGTCGTAACTACTCGGCTACCAGAGCTTCATTTATTATGTCACAATCAAGAGTGTGCACTAATTTCTTGTAAATGTTTTTGGGGTAGACCTGTGATCAGTAGTGGAAATGATGATGATAACTAGTTGCACAGCATTTGAACATAGTTCTCTATACTCTGCCTGCCGTTTGGCCTCCTGATATGTCATTTTGGCACTGAATTTCTCCTTTACCTGATTCATCATCACTCTATATGTCCCACTGCTAGGCACAGGCTTAATGGAGATGTGCACTAATGTTGAATTTTACAAAATAATATAGTCACTTGAATTGGAAAATATTAAATTATCATGAGTAACACAGAAGAAATAAACAAAAAATTATAAAACTTATAAAATTAAGACCGTCTTAAAGAAAAATTAAACTTAATTTCGGAATGTTTAAATAACACTGAAAAAATAAATGTATGACAACTATGTGCTTAAACGCACTTTTTAGTGCTCAAAATGGCAAAATGCATTTATTTTTCATACAGACTTAGTACAGCGAGGACAAGAGATGACGTCACAGGGTGCGTCCGTTTTGTATGGGCCGTTTTCAACACTCGGTGCGGTCGGCTACTTTTGATTGCAATTTGTGGCTGTTATAGTAATCCAAGTAGTTATAGGTATATATCGATACCTTTAGACTCAAAGGGCGTAAATTCCTTTAGAACCTACGGCGTTTACGTCCTATCTATACTATCGATATTTGTTCCTCAAAAATAGTAGAATCTTTTACATTAGAAACAAAATTTAGGACACAGGCCTATTGCATTGATAAGAGGAATTGGGCTATTGTTCCCATGCTGGCCCAGAGCAGATCGGGAATTTTACATACACCTTTGTATTTCTTCATATGCTGGTTTCTTCAGAGTGTTTCCTTCACCAAAATGGTAAATATCAGAGGATATTTCATAAGAAAGTTCCAATAAACTGATTGGTAGAAGCCAGGATTGACACCCATGACTCCTATTTGAAAGCCGCGACTTTGCTGGAACATTATGTTACCATCTATATTCCATTCTAATTCAATTCCAAAATTGGTTGCCAGTAAAATTATAATTTTTTTCATTACATTACATTTTGTGAGGGAAACATGTAGTTAATTTATTCATTAACTTAAATCAACTGTTTGAACCAACCCATGTATATAAATTTAAGTCTTTGATTAAGTATTTTTTTAACCGGGTAGACCTAACTTTTATCTAATAGACCTAACTTTTATCTAATAGATGATGTTAACTGGATATTGAAAACTCGGCCGGGCAAATTACTGTTTATAGTTAAAACGATACATGCACTAACAATTAACACTAAATCTTTATTATATCAATAAAGGGAACTGTAGGTCTGAATAATATAATAACTTTAAGTACGTATTTTGTATCTGCAAATTACCGTTTGTTTCTGAATAAATAAAAAAAAAAAAAGTATTTAATCAATATCATTTTGTGCAACTAATTATTATTGCACTTACCTTTGTCTTATTCTTCAGTCCTAGTCTAAAAGGCGACTTTTTACTATGAGCTTCCATAGTAAAAGGTCGCCTTTTACACCAGGACGGTAGTATTGCCTTGTAGCTGATTATGATTGGTTTTATCTGGAATGTCGCATCGACAATAACACTTGTGACAGTGACGTATCTTTGGTGGATTTTTTGGAAGTGAATTAGAAATCAGAGTTTATAGGTTGCCCTTCAGTTGTATGAAACCTTTGTATTTGTTCACAGGTGTCTCAGGCGCATTTCTCGCCGATATCCAGCCCCAAACAGACGGCTGCAATGGCCTCAAATACAATCTCACGCAAGACATAATAGACGCCATATTCAAAACATACCCCGCAGTCAGAAAGAAACACGTAGACTATGTGCCCAACAAGATGACGGAAGCTGAATTCTGGACCAAGTTTTTTCAATCTCATTATTTTCATAGGTGAGGGTTAAAACTGTGTTTAAAGAGAAAAGAATAAAAGGATTTTTAAAAATACTTAAATGGACTCAGCATTCATTTAAATTCATAGGTTTATTGATTTTAATCGCCTTGCCCTAAAATTTAAATTATTCAGTATTCATGGCATCGAGACTTTTAGAGACACTCCACACTATCGTCTTTCGAGCGCACAGACGATGCTCGACGCTAGTGTAGTGTCTTTTACGTAACGTATAAAGATAAAAGTTATTATTTGCTTGTTTTCAATAAGTAAGATTTCTAAATGCGACTTAAGGTGATTCGAGTCAGTCGGTTTTCCATACAAACATAAAGAGGGTCATTGCTTTCCTCCACGACGGCATCAATTATGTTTAAAATGTGTTTTATTTTATAGCTCTCTAGAGAACTCAAAAAACCAAATTATATATAATTTTAGCTAAAAAATGTAGTTTTAAATGATGCTAATAGATGGCGCTGACCTCATAGGCCCAATTGCACGATATTTTTTTGTTTTTCGAGACTTCTCATGTCATTTCGCGCAGACAAAATGTATCAAGCTATAAAATGAAATACATTTCAACCAGGATTGAGGTCGTGGAAGTAAAGTATGACCCTCTTTGTGTTTGTATGGAGAACCGACCAACTCTAATCAGTCACTTTAATAGAAGTTACTTTTTGGTAGTAATTTTTTTACCTTATTGAAAACTAGTAAAGCGGTACCTTTTCCTGAGATCAACTCGTATAATGCTACCATTTTTTTTGCAGAGACCGCATAGCATCATCCTCTAGCAAAGATTTGTTCGGAGAGTGTGCTAAACTTGACGACCATGCCATCGCCTCTGCTATGAAACACACCACATTGGACCTCACGGTTTGAATAATTTATTAATAGGGTGTATGACCACAATGACAAGAAATTAATTAACTCGAAACATCTAATTACGTTTACGCCACACCTGGCCAAAAAATGGCTTTTACCGCACGCTAGGCGTACGGAAAAAGCCGCTTTCTGGCCAAGTGTAGACATAAAATTATGTACACAACACGGGAGGTAATAAAGAAAGCCCTCGATCGCATATTTACGTCCCTCGCTTGCAGCCCGGGCCGCAAACATCTGCGATTTCGGCCTTTATTTGTTTTACCACCTTAGTTGTGTAATGTACTTTTCTAATATTACTTTGATAAAATCAATTACACTAATGTACGCGTCACCAAAGATTTTAAAATTGTAAAAACTGAAAATAAAGCACCATGTTGAGCATGACGTCACAAGTCAGTATTTCATATTAAATTGCGTACTTTCTGAGTGTTTTGACACTTCATAAAAAGAAGCTGATTTGAATCATCAAATAGTCTTCTGTGTCTGATAAAAGTGGTGAATAGTATATAGTCATTTCTGTTTACAACATATCAAGGTTGTACCCTCGGCTTTGATCCAGGGGTACTCCTTACCGGGATGTAACACTTTCACGACCAGACAAAAAATTGAACACTACCCCAAAAACCGACAGAGCCCGCTAGGTGGCGGTGCGCGCTTTGTGAGGCCTATAATGCGGTACGAAAAAACGGCCGGCATCTGAGCAAAAGTTACGAGTGCCCGCTAGGCAGATTGTTGGTCGTGAAAGCGTTAATAGTACATTACACAACTAGGGTGGTAAAAGGCCGAGATCGCAGATGTTTGCGACCCGAGCTGTAACGTAAATATGCGATCGAGGGCTTTCTTTATTACCTCCCGTGTTGTGTATATAATTTTGTGTCTACACTTGGCCAGAAAGTGGCTTTTTCCGTACGCGTAGGCCAGGTGTGGCGTAATAGTACATTACATACCGAGGCCAGTAAAGTAAGAAATGTCTCAAATCGCATGTAATTGTCGACCGTGGCAAACATGGATCTGAGGCTTTCTTATTTACTGGCCAAGGTTTGTATACTATTTTTCTGTTCGACGGAGCCAGAGCGGCATCTCCATTTAACGCAGCGGCCGGCAAGGTGACGCTTTCCGGCCGGAGGGCAGAAAAGTATCTTTCAGTAGCGTGGCGTCCAAAGAACTTGATTCCTACCGGCTTGCCTAATATCAGGCATTTCAGCACCTTATTCTACAGCTCTTAAGGAAAATGTACGCCACATCTGCACCGGCTTGCCCAAGGATATCTTTTACGCCACGCCACTGGTATCTTGTGTCTCATTCCAAGATTCTGTGTGCTAACTGCTACCAATGTTATTGTTCTCAGGTGGATCTGCCAAAGTTCTCAGAGCCTGTCCCCCTGTTACCTACGGAAGACGACGCCCCCGCGGAAAAGGACCGCGGCGACAGCACATCCATACATAGGAACATGATTAAACGGTTCAATCAACATTCTATTATGGTAAGTGAAACAAACTAACATAGAGCCCGAATAGGTACACCTATTTTATTTTTAGGGTTCCGTACTTCAAAAGGAAAAAATTTAACCCTTATAGCAATGGTTCCTAACCTTTATTACCACATCACCCACAGGCCCCCTCTAGATTTGTATCGTTACCCCTCCAAAAAATAGGTAATACAGACAAGTATATGAAAGTACTCAAAGAAAAACGACTTAATATGAGTATTACCCCTGAGAAAACTTTATTTTACCCCTAAAGGGGTAATTACCCCCAGGTTCGGAACCACTGCCTTATAGGATCACTTTGTTGTCCGTCTGACCGTCCGTCCGTCTGTCTGTCAAGACCCTTTATCTCGGGAACGCGTGGTATCGAGTTGAAAATAAAATCATATACCTGAGTATATGGTTTTATTAGCTTCAAGGCACCGTAGATCTGAGTCTACGTTACGTTACGCTACGTTCTAAGTTAACGTGAAAAAAAGATACATCCGTTTATGCCGCAAAAAACGTAAACTTCGACACTCAAGGAAACGAAAATTCAAAGGGTACTTCCGTTGACCTAGAACGAAAAGTAATACCGTCTTATTCTACAAGTATAGGAAAAAATCTGCAAACTATACATTTTTAATAAAATAATGAAAGAAAAGAAAGATTTTACTACGGGAATTTATAGGGTACCTTTTATGTATATATTTTGCCTCTTCTATTTTATGATGACTTTAATATATGTACCTGCAAATTTGCACGGAACTCTCGGTGGGCGAGTCCCAATCGCACTTGTCCGGTTTTTTTGGGTGCGACTCTGTCTGTCTGTCTGTCCGTTTGTCACAGTCAGTATCTCAGGAACTATTCCTGCTATCGATTTGAAATTTGGAATAGTTTTAAAAGTCGCTAGCCCGAGCCTACTGGACATAAAAAAAATCTTATACCTTTTTTACTTTTTTTAAAGGGGGCCGGATTGGGAGGTCGAAAATTTCAAGTTGTGCTATTATATCAAGTGGGGTATCAAATCAAAGGGCTTAATTTGTAGATTCCAAAACCATTTTTAATTTTTTTCTTGATCATATACTTTTTGATTTAGGACGAAAAACGTTCAAAAAAATACCATTCCCTTATAATATCTTCGAAGTTACTGAACAGAAAAATCTGTAATAATTACAAATTCTTAAAATCATCTTAAATATTACAGGAAAATATAATGGTTTTCCTAACCTGCATTGTTTTTTGGAAATTTGCAAAAATCGTATTGTACATATTTGCTCCTACTAAACTAACCGCCATACAGTTTTTCTTGAACTATTCACGTATCTACTTACGAGTTTGTACGGAACCTTCGGTGCGCGAGTCCGACTCGCACTTGACCGTTTTTTATTTTTCATTTGCTGACGCTTTATACATTGTTTGATATTGAACTTACCACGCAAAACAGTGTATTTATTTTGCGAACAGGGTCCCTGACATCAAAAACAACTTATAGGACTCAACCTGGTAAAATTAAATAAAATTTGTTTTTTTTTTGTAGGTGCTCAAAGCTAGTCAAAAAACAAATTCTAGTAATAATGATAGCAGTAGTAAAACAACAAACAATAACAATAAAGTGGTAGAAAATGGGGTTAAAGAAACGAACGGCACAGCAGAGAAGAGGCCGGCAGAAGAGAAGAGCGCTTCAGAGCCCGTCGACAAGAAGAAGAGGATATTAGAGAAGCTACATTATGAGGATCTAGAAGATTCCAATAGGAATGAAGATGCTCAGGAATTAAAATTGTCTAAGGTAACGCGTATATATATTGTATAATTTTTTTCAAATAATCGTATTTTTAATATTGTGGTCATTCTTAAAAAGTGCTACTACGCATGCTGTAAATCATCTGTCGATGCTACCTGACTACGTTAAAGTTTGTACCTGATGCCTATGATGTAGCCATCGAAATACAATAAGTATGGAAGCGTAACGGACGCTCAAATACGGCCCCACGAAATACGTATCAAAGGGGCGGAGCTAGTACTTGGTCTTGAAGAAAAAACTATAGCATCAAATGAGTTTCTCACGTCACTAGGTTTGTAACCAATCAGAACTTTCTCTTTTAAAAATATGCAACCTTTTTGAAATTGCGCCTTCTGTAACTTGATATTAATATTTGTCAACAACTTTACACTCAAACATAGTAAACATTAAGTTGGTTATCAGCCCCACTGATACATAAATAAATTCAACGTCATTTTTGTTCGGCGTTATCGTTCCATTTATATTTCGATGGATGTAGTATACCAACAAGGTGCATACTATACGTACGTAAATTTGTATGTATATGCAATGGGATAAGGGTAGGGTTGCCAGATTGAATGACCCTATTATATCGGGAGAAAAAAACAATATGTCGGGATTTTGAGACCTTGGTCGGGAGATGCCCCGCGCGCTCGTCGTGAGCTTTTTTTTAGCCTGAAACAGCAGAAATTTTCGTTGGCCGGACCACCTTGAGTGGATCGGACTAAGTTTTAAAATGAAGCCGTTTGTCGGGAGATTTTCTTCTTTGACGGGAGTCGGGAGGACATACAAAAAAATCGGGAGAATCCCGCCAAATCCCGACCATCTGGCAACCTAGATAAGGCATATTTATGGCCGAAATTAACCTTGCTTTATTCTTCGTTACATCAAAAGTATTCTCTATTGCAGATTGAAAGGTATTTATTAGGGCCGTCGTCGCAAGTAAACCAATCAAGTTCGAGTACGAACCACCCACCACCCTTGTCGGCGTTAGCTTCAATATGTCAGGTAAGGGACAGTCTAAATTATGTAGTGTATGACTTTTAACATCCATTTAAACCTCAACAGGGCTCGGAACCGGTATTTTGCATAAACCCAGAAATAGTCCAATATTTTGACATTTTTATGCTTTTTATGTAGGGCTCAATCATGTATTTAAGTAATGATGGTTAGGGCGTATAAGGTCCCACTCGCAAAATGTCCCTCGGTCCCTTTCGCAGAACGTTCCTTTTATAAATGTCCCGTTCTCAAAACGGCCCTTCCGCATAATATCCCGTTCTCAAAATGTCCCTTGACATAAAATACGTCCCTTTCTCAGAATGTCCCTTTCGCAAAATGTCCCGTTCTCAATACGTTCCTTTCGCAAAATGTCCCGTTCACAAAACGTTCCTTTCGCAAAATGTCCCGTTCGCAAAACGTACCTTTTGCAAAATTGGCTGTTAATCGCTTAGTTTTTAACCGACTTCAAGACTTTAGACTTTAGACCTTATTAACCGTAATGATTTCGTATTATTAAATTGTCCGATTAAAAAATGAAATAATAAACCTAAGAACGAAAAAAACGGAAAAAATACCGGTATTTTTGTATGGAGAAAATACCGGTATCCGGGCCCTGATTTAAACGTAAATTTCGAATTTGAATTTTTAGTTACAATAGTGATGGTAGTAAATATAATTCACTACGGGAACATTGGTGATTTTCAATAGTTGCGTCCACACTTGGCGCACGGGCTCGCGTGGCAGACGTGCGACTCGCGAGCATGGCCTCACGAGGCCGCCTTAGTGTTTAATCGGAATCACAGAAGTGAACCTCGCGAGGCAGGCTGAGCCATAGCAAGGCGATCCCAAACTGTCTATATCAGCGTTGCCAGATTTTTTTTTGCCAAGTCGGTATTTTGAAACGTTTTGAGTGAAAAAAAGCGAGATTCTTAATAAGAAAAGAGTGAAAGAGAAAGAGAAGATGTCGCGGTCGCATGCACCGACTGCATGACGCACCCCTCTCTCCCGCGCGCTTATCTTCATACGCGCTGGGCGGGCGGCCAGTCCATACTTGTCTGTGCCACCCGCCCGCACTTCCTCAGCACGCTGCACGCACGGTCGAGTTATCCCCGAAATGCGGGACATGTCATTTTGACTTAAAAATCGGGATGTCCCGCCAAAATCGGGATGTCTGGCAACGTTGGTCTACATCGACCGAATAGCGCACACTAAAGCACATCTGAGCGCGTTCCGTCTACCGATAGCCGTTGGTTCTACCCCGAGGCACGATCAGCCAAGGCAACGTGCCCCCAAACACCAAACGGCCTCGAGGTACGTCCACACAAACCGAGGATTTGGTTCACGAGGCTACCGCGCGAGCCCGTGTACCCTGTATAGAAGCTAAAATAAATCGTGTCAATATACATAGTACGTTCAGTACGACGGAACCTATCGTCCGCCCGTCGGACACTCCGCGTCGAAACTGCGTCACACTGAACCTGTACGTCTAGCATAACTGGCCGCGACTTCGTTTCTCGTGCGACAGAGCATCACCTGTCACTGTCACACTATATTCAGTAGAAAGAGATAGGTAGCATTTGTCTCGCGACAAAGAGTCGCGAGTCACAGTTGTGCTAAAGGTAGTAGACTAAATGGTAAATTTTATAAATGTCAACAGGCATGGTCGAGTGGGCAGCAGTGCGCGCGGCCGGTGCGGGTCGGCGCCGCGGGCTGCGTGGCGGCGCTCGGCGAGCTGAGCCCCGGCGGCGCGCTCATGCGGCAGCACCACGCGGCCGCCATGGCGCGTAAGTGTCACGCGGTGTCAGCTTTGCCAGATTATTTTCATCACACTTGCTCGTAAAGGGTGTTATAACACGCGCGCTTATAGACCAACTCGAGCCGATTTACCCCCCGTGGGTTACAAATATCTATAACTCCCACGGGAGGAAAAACTGTATGAAAATCTATAACTCCCTCGGGAGTTATGAGTTTAGTTTTAAAAGTCGTACGTCATTTCAGACTAAGGAGGTTTCGAATCAGCCAAGGCTATTTCACATCTTCAAAACTTGGCTACAAAACCAATTTTAGTGTAAATAAAACTTATATGGTATATTTTACTATTATTTCCGTAGTTTTTGCGATTATTTTAATGCAATTAAATTAATTTAGTTTAAAATTTTATTTTGAAAATCGGTACAATCTGGCGACATTGCCTGTCAAGTTTAAAAACTAAACGCAGTTCTTAGCATTATCTGTGGAAGACTATATTGAAAAAGTTGACAGTTGAAGTTGTCTCTTAGCGGGTGCGTTTAGTTTATTTAATTTTTATGTTTTATTTTTTTTCCTCGCAAATGTGATGAAAAACATTGTGTGTATCACGGGCAGTAAGAAGATTACAAACTCGAGTCATTAAAAGCCCTCCGCCTACGGCGTCGGGCTTCTAATAGACTCTCGTTAGTAATCCCCTTCTTACTACCCTCGGTGCACAATGTACTATTTTTTGCCAAGTCGGGATTTTGAGCGCAAAAAGCGGGATTCCTTCGTTGAAAACGGGAGATAGTAAAAAAACGTATATAATCAGGAGTTTTCGCGGAATAGAATTTTCTAAACAAATGGGAATAAGAAAAGAGTGAAAGAGAAAGAAAAGATGTCGCCCCTCTCTCCTGCGCGCTTATCATTACGCGGGACGCGCCGGGCGGGCGCCCAGTCCACACTTGTCTGTGCCACTCGCCCGCACTTCCTCAGCACGCTGCACTCACGGTCGAGTTATCCCCGAAAAGCGGGACTGAGCCTGTCCCGCGCGGGACACTTAATTTTGATTTAAAAATCGGGACGTCTGGCAACGCTGCGCGGTGTGTACAGGCGTGCTCGAGCGGGGGCAGCAGTGCCGCGGCCGGCACGGGTCTGAACCGAGTGCTACAAACATGCGTTATGTAGAGGGACTATACAGTGAACAGTGAAGCCCAGATTATTTTATTCCGAACAGGTACCTCCACTAATTTATCGACACTTATCTTTGTTTGTAAAAAAACACCTTTGTTCGCAGAGCTTATACCGGCGGACGTGAAAGCGGAGCTCAACCGCCTGTACCTATCGGCGGGGGAGTTGCTCCGCGAGCTGTGGCGCTGCTTCCCCGCGCCGGGCGCGGCGCCCGCGGCGCAGGAGGACGGCGCCGCGCGCGCGGAGAAGTTCTATGAGGCGCTGCTGAGGTTCCGCAACGTCAAGCTGAGGCCGTTTGAGGTACGGATGCTGATGCCATCGGGGAACTAACCGCCTGGGCGTATCGGCGGGGGAGTTGCTCCGCGAGCTGTGGCGCTGCTTATACGAGGAAGAAGGAGTTCTACGAGGCGCTGCTGAGGTTCCGCAACGTCAAGCTGAGGCCGTTTGAGGTACGGATGCTGATGCCATCGGGGAACTAACCGCCTGGGCGTATCGGCGGGGGAGTTGCTCCGCGAGCTGTGGCGCTGCTTATACGAGGAAGAAGGAGTTCTACGAGGCGCTGCTGAGGTTCCGCAACGTCAAGCTGAGGCCGTTTGAGGTACGGATGCTGATGCCATCGGGGAACTAACCGCCTGGGCGTATCGGCGGGGGAGTTGCTCCGCGAGCTGTGGCGCTGCTTATACGAGGAAGAAGGAGTTCTACGAGGCGCTGCTGAGGTTCCGCAACGTCAAGCTGAGGCCGTTTGAGGTACGGATGCTGATGCCATCGGGGAACTAACCGCCTGGGCGTATCGGCGGGGGAGTTGCTCCGCGAGCTGTGGCGCTGCTTATACGAGGAAGAAGGAGTTCTACGAGGCGCTGCTGAGGTTCCGCAACGTCAAGCTGAGGCCGTTTGAGGTACGGATGCTGATGCCATCGGGGAACTAACCGCCTGGGCGTATCGGCGGGGGAGTTGCTCCGCGAGCTGTGGCGCTGCTTATACGAGGAAGAAGGAGTTCTACGAGGCGCTGCTGAGGTTCCGCAACGTCAAGCTGAGGCCGTTTGAGGTACGGATGCTGATGCCATCGGGGAACTAACCGCCTGGGCGTATCGGCGGGGGAGTTGCTCCGCGAGCTGTGGCGCTGCTTATACGAGGAAGAAGGAGTTCTACGAGGCGCTGCTGAGGTTCCGCAACGTCAAGCTGAGGCCGTTTGAGGTACGGATGCTGATGCCATCGGGGAACTAACCGCCTGGGCGTATCGGCGGGGGAGTTGCTCCGCGAGCTGTGGCGCTGCTTATACGAGGAAGAAGGAGTTCTACGAGGCGCTGCTGAGGTTCCGCAACGTCAAGCTGAGGCCGTTTGAGGTACGGATGCTGATGCCATCGGGGAACTAACCGCCTGGGCGTATCGGCGGGGGAGTTGCTCCGCGAGCTGTGGCGCTGCTTATACGAGGAAGAAGGAGTTCTACGAGGCGCTGCTGAGGTTCCGCAACGTCAAGCTGAGGCCGTTTGAGGTACGGATGCTGATGCCATCGGGGAACTAACCGCCTGGGCGTATCGGCGGGGGAGTTGCTCCGCGAGCTGTGGCGCTGCTTATACGAGGAAGAAGGAGTTCTACGAGGCGCTGCTGAGGTTCCGCAACGTCAAGCTGAGGCCGTTTGAGGTACGGATGCTGATGCCATCGGGGAACTAACCGCCTGGGCGTATCGGCGGGGGAGTTGCTCCGCGAGCTGTGGCGCTGCTTATACGAGGAAGAAGGAGTTCTACGAGGCGCTGCTGAGGTTCCGCAACGTCAAGCTGAGGCCGTTTGAGGTACGGATGCTGATGCCATCGGGGAACTAACCGCCTGGGCGTATCGGCGGGGGAGTTGCTCCGCGAGCTGTGGCGCTGCTTATACGAGGAAGAAGGAGTTCTACGAGGCGCTGCTGAGGTTCCGCAACGTCAAGCTGAGGCCGTTTGAGGTACGGATGCTGATGCCATCGGGGAACTAACCGCCTGGGCGTATCGGCGGGGGAGTTGCTCCGCGAGCTGTGGCGCTGCTTATACGAGGAAGAAGGAGTTCTACGAGGCGCTGCTGAGGTTCCGCAACGTCAAGCTGAGGCCGTTTGAGGTACGGATGCTGATGCCATCGGGGAACTAACCGCCTGGGCGTATCGGCGGGGGAGTTGCTCCGCGAGCTGTGGCGCTGCTTATACGAGGAAGAAGGAGTTCTACGAGGCGCTGCTGAGGTTCCGCAACGTCAAGCTGAGGCCGTTTGAGGTACGGATGCTGATGCCATCGGGGAACTAACCGCCTGGGCGTATCGGCGGGGGAGTTGCTCCGCGAGCTGTGGCGCTGCTTATACGAGGAAGAAGGAGTTCTACGAGGCGCTGCTGAGGTTCCGCAACGTCAAGCTGAGGCCGTTTGAGGTACGGATGCTGATGCCATCGGGGAACTAACCGCCTGGGCGTATCGGCGGGGGAGTTGCTCCGCGAGCTGTGGCGCTGCTTATACGAGGAAGAAGGAGTTCTACGAGGCGCTGCTGAGGTTCCGCAACGTCAAGCTGAGGCCGTTTGAGGTACGGATGCTGATGCCATCGGGGAACTAACCGCCTGGGCGTATCGGCGGGGGAGTTGCTCCGCGAGCTGTGGCGCTGCTTATACGAGGAAGAAGGAGTTCTACGAGGCGCTGCTGAGGTTCCGCAACGTCAAGCTGAGGCCGTTTGAGGTACGGATGCTGATGCCATCGGGGAACTAACCGCCTGGGCGTATCGGCGGGGGAGTTGCTCCGCGAGCTGTGGCGCTGCTTATACGAGGAAGAAGGAGTTCTACGAGGCGCTGCTGAGGTTCCGCAACGTCAAGCTGAGGCCGTTTGAGGTACGGATGCTGATGCCATCGGGGAACTAACCGCCTGGGCGTATCGGGGAGGGGAGTTGCTCCGCGAGCTGTGGCGCTGCTTATACGAGGAAGAAGGAGTTCTACGAGGCGCTGCTGAGGTTCTGCAACGTCAAGCTGAGGCCGTTTGAGGTACGGATACCGTTGCCTGTAGTCATCGGGGAACTAACCGCGTGGGCGTATCGGCGGGACAGTCACTCCGTAAGCTGTGGCGCTGCTTATACGAGGAAGAAGGAGTTTTACGAGTCGCTGCTGCGGTTCCGCAACGTCAAGCTGCGGCCCTTCGAGGTACGGATGCTGTTGCCTGTGCCATCTGGAAACTAACTAACTAAGCAAAGAAAGTCTTATCCACTTTTCGACTTTATTGAGTGGTATTAGAGTTCAAAAGTGGCAGATTACTTTCTTGGTTTACTGTACCTATTGACGGAGAAGTTGCACCTCGATTTGTGGCACTGCTTAGGGTCCTTCGGAGTAGGGGAGGACATGAACGGATCAAATCAGCTTCTTTTTACCCGACTGCGGCGAAACCCAAAAGGAGGGTTATGTGTTTGACCTGTACGTATTTATGTATGTCCGTTCCTATGTCCGCCCGTAACTACTCAACGGCACAACAGATTTTGATAAATTATACATTCATATTGATGGCACGAGTGTCACTGGGCAGGAAGTTTGTTATAATAAACAAAATGGCGGATTTTATGCACTTTTAAAGTGCTCCTCCGGTCGGGCTTTTTAAATAAAAATGTGGTTATTATGAAGTGTCAAAACGCATTCGCAAACGCGTTCGCAGTTTCCAAGAAAAACTGACTACCTACTGAAGCTACTGCTCAGCATGGTCAAATTAGTGCCTTATTTTAGTTTTTGTGACTTCGTCGGTGGCACGAAAATGAGTGAAGCTGATTTTTTTTCTAGCCATTTATTCTAAATTGGGCCATTTTTTTAAAAGTTGTACACTTAACTTTTTTTACACTTTTTGTCCCATCAGAGACGATAGTACGCGTGATTCTGAGTAGAAATGATGTAAAATTTCTCAAATCTAAAAAAAAGTTAAGTGTAAGTACAACTTAAAAAAAAATGGCCGAAATGCTCCATTGCGTTTTTCTTTTACAGGACAAGATGCTTCACGACCTGACCCCACTAGCGACATCTCTCACGAAACACATCAACCAAATGATAGACGTGGCGTGCACGAAATACGCGCTCTGGCAGCAAAGGCAAGCCAAGCTCCGGTAGTATTGTAACACGCAGGGGGCCTATTCTCTTAGTTGTCGAAACCCATCTTGATCACGATATTTCACATACCTACATGATAAAGTTCCTGTAGCATAACTGCGCTATACTATCTATCCCTTTCCATTCAATGTAGTATGATAGTGATAGATAGCCATGCTCTATCGCGCGACAAGCGGAGATGTCAGTTGTGATAGCCCAGCTGGTAGACTGTATGTAACGAATGCATAACTATCATTTACAGCACCGCTTCAGTTGTACAAATGGCTCTGTGAGCTGTAGACCTCGCGAGTGGTATGAACTCCCGTGGTTCCGCCATTTTGAAAATTTCCAAGAATCGAATCGACAAAAAAAAATATAATTATCGAACCAGCTCACAAAATTTCACGAGAATCGGTTGAGAAATGCGATCTGTAGAGAACAACCGGACAGACAGACATTCGAAAGTATTTGCGATACGCCCAAGCTGAAACGGATTCTTTTCGCTCGCTCAGCTCGGTCAACTACGTATAGTGGTACGACGAAATCGATTTTGTGTAGCTGAACTTCCTCCTAGATTCTAATCAATCAGAAATCAGAATTACGTTACTATAGCAGTTTATGCAACTGATACATTATGAGAGGCCTTAAACAGTTATGTACGGTTGCATACCCTGCTTTATCCAGTCAAATGGCGGTAACCATTCTTTTTTTATTCATAGACAAACTAGAGTCAATTATCATATCGCTCGATATCAAGTACGTAACGTGCGAGATTTTGTCAAAATTGTTTTCAATTGACATTTCATTCCGAATAAAACATCATTTCGACTGATATTAGAATTGAGGTCAAATCAAATTGCTTTGTTTTTCGAAATTTGAATGTCAGAATAACATCGTATTCGATGTTATTATGAAACAATAACATTTTCACAGATAAGAAATTCGTTCTAACAAAACAGTTTATCTTTATGATGGTTGCGATTTGCGGGTTTTGAACGCATTATAGAGGGTTAACGATATGTAGATAAACATTTTATGTGTTCCAAATTTAATTTTCAACTCTGATGTTTGTAAAAGTACTTTGTGGTTTCAAATGATGAATTATTTTTTACTATTTTCTTTCAGTAATTGCAAAGCGGGTGGAGGGGGTAGCCTAAACGATCACAGCGCTCGCTACGGCTAAAATTGACATTTTTGTCGCTGACTTTTCTCACTGAAAACAACAATTTTAATATTATTGGCAATAATGTTACTGACTACCATTGTCCAAAATTGTGTAATATAGTAAAATAACACAAGATTTCATTAATATTTTTCACAATATTTACTTACTTCTTGTTTGACAGCGGTGACAATATTGTCCATAATGGCCGCCTATCACGTGGCGCTGTCGTCGCGCTCGGTCCCAATTGTCAATTTTTAGAATTATTTGCAATAATACGAATAATATGAAAAACTAAATTTTGGTAACTACTGTACTAAGTTTCGGGTTTATATAATACCGCTAGTACCATGTCAGATATCACACAATGTCATGAATCAAGATTGTGTCTCATGATTCCGATCGATTTCAACGACTCTGAGAATTGGCCTGCAGTTGGTTTGAATATAATATAAAATGTAAATTAAACAATGGACCTTAAAGGTGTGTAAATTATTTTCCGTAGCCACGTTGGGAATATGGTCGTACCTGATGTATAATTTTTCAGGCTTTTGCAATGACGCACCTAATCTGAATAATTTGTTGGTAAAAATATAACATTTTAACCTACTGAACTAAGAATGTCAATAATATTACATTATTACAAATACTTCCGTCATTGTTTTTCTTGCATATTTTACGATTATGAGACAGACTGTTTTTTTTTTTTAAATTGAAGTTGCTGCTGTAAATAAAGGGACTGTCGACTTTGCAGAATGTTCCGTTCGTAGACAATCATTTTATATTCGGTTTTATTATGACTAGCAGAGAGTCTAATTTTAATTGGTCTGTATGTTTGTATTATCTTTCTCCGACCACTTCTATTCTGTTCAGATTTTTTTGTAGGATGGTTTGATTTCATCTTTTCATAAAAATAGAAGAGGTAAAGCCGCTTAATACACTTAAAAAAGTAAAACGGTACGCGAAAAAGCAATAGTTGATGTTATATATAAGAAATAAGTATTGTGTCTCATAATTGGTTCAAAGGACACATTATGGTGTTAAAGAGAGATATGAAGTAAAGTATGGTATGTCATTTTGTACACAATAAAAAGAATGGTTGCCAAATATTGTTTTTCACTTTTAACCTTTTGCATGCCTTGACTTTTGTTTGGTCATGTAGTTGTTAACTCTTCTCTGAAGAAAAAATGTAATCACTCAGATATATTGGTTCTTTACTGTTCTTATATATTGGGACTAAAAGGGCGTAAACGCTGTTGGTGCTAGTGGCGTTTACGTATGAGTCTAAACGTATTCATGGATATCGCACCTCGTGCCAATACAAGGTTCTCAATTTACCAGATTCCCCGTGTCCCACATTTTCGAAATAATACGAATGTAAACAAAAAGTACCGAATGATCTACGATTTTATAATTTAGTGTAACGGGAATGAGGTAAAATAGGAATCTGGTATTCTGGGAATGCAGCATTTTAGGCGAAGAGACGAGGTCACAGAATAAGTACATAGATAATAGTACATTATGATACAAGTGTGCGAAGTTGGTCATTACAGTCGAGGCGGTATTGCACAGCCCGAGCCGCAAGGCGAGGGCTGTAATAGAGCCAAGACTGTAATGAACAAAGCACACGCGTATCATACGACGTTTTTCAACACACTTGCGAGGAAAAAAACAATTAGGTAGGTATAAAATACATTTTTAATTACTAAAGCTATTATACATCCCCATAGGAGGTGGATGGGCGTTCTAATTCTCCTTTAGTCAGAGTAGGCGGCACACAAAAATCACTGGCGTATGAGGTAGAAGGTTGCCGTTCGGGACAAAACTTCTTAGAAGGTTGCTCCAAATTGATTGCTTGTTGTTGGGTGCAAATCTAACTGTACTTCGTCACTTGTACTCGACATTTTCAGTCACAAATCAGCAAATTATAAACGAACAAATGTTTGCACAAAATGGCGCGGAGGTTTATTTTTTCGCGCGCCGTATCTTTGGTTGAATAACTATGCGCGCGCAGGTTAAGTCCAGAGGCACCGAACACCGCCATTCAGCCACAATATATTAAACTAAATAATTATGTATTTCTAATAAGAATTTATGGTAGTTAATATTGTATTTTTTAAATGCTTAAATAGATAATTAGATGAAGTATAATCTGGAAACAAAGGTAAAACAAAAAAAGAAACAATAAACTCACTGAGCAAAGAACGGTTTAATAATATCTGATCTAGTTATTATGCTTCTTACAATAGGGTATTGTTCAGATGTTTTTGGTCCAATCTTTGCTCAGATAATGATGAACTCGACTGTACATGATAAATTGTAATGAATAGTACTACTTACAGAAGTTTCTCTTTCTAAGAAGACTGACGTTCCGGTCCAACCACCGAACGGAACGCACCGGATCCGACCGTCTCTATATCGTATAACGCGTGCTCTTTCTGATCGCTGGCTTAGCCCGTCCGTAGGGGCAAAATTTGGTACTAGTATCCGCGCGGCGTGGACCACTCCTGTACTTCTAACACTACTGTGACACGCGACTCTTTGTCGCGCGACAAATGCTACCTATCTCTTTCCACTCAATATCGTGTGACAGTGACAGGTGATGCTCTGTCGCGCGAGAAACGAAGTCGCGGCCAGTTATGCTAGACGTACAGTACGTAAGTAACTGGCGAGGTATTTACCGCAAGCCAGTTACTTACGCGTTAACACTTTCAACACCGGAAACCCGCTCCTTGGACCTCATGCTCGTAGCAAATTTTCGCTACATAGGAATTTCTCCATGTTATCGACTACGAACCTAGCCATTTTTGATTGCGAAAGAAATCTGTGTTAATTTAACACAAGGTACGAGACGTCTGATTCAGTGCTGTCCTTCTCAACCTCTTGTTATTCAATATTGGGATGAGCGGGACGGTACGATGCGAACTTCGAACGAAGAACTTGTTCGATATTGGATGGGTCACGCTGTTTCCTTCTTACTTTATTGAAAAGAAAGAGGGGTATGTTGCGACGAGGCTTACCCTTCTAATACAACAATAATAAAGGTTCAATTACAGAAATAAAGTAGGTACCTTTTACGTAAAAAGTTGTCCCAACTTTTCTGTACAAATTTTGAATCTCAGTTTTGTTACGCCCAAACTAAATATAGGGGAAAATCGTAACGAAACAGATTTTTTTATCAGGATATTTAGGACAACTTTTTTTTATTTCATAAATGAAAAGTGCTCATGATTCTGAGTAAAATGGTATAAGTCACATCATGATCAGATAAAAAATGTAAAAGGTACATTTTATCTGCCCTAAAAGCGAAAATCGTTTGAAAATGAAACGACAAAATGAAATTAAAAAGTTTAATAAAGTTGCATAATTTATTACATCGACTATGAATTCCTAACTAGGTAGAATGGATTATAATATTTAACATAATTACAGAAAGCAGAAGACTAATATGAAAACACTATTGATTTGTTGATATCTCAACACTGATTTAATTAATTGCTCTCAATTAAGTCATAGTCTCAATTGATAAAAAACATATTAAATGTTATAAAGCAGTAAAACATGGCGGAAAGTACATATTTCTCATTCATTAGAGGTTCATTTAGTTTTCCGCTATCTGTATAATAAAATTCTACATTAATTAAGGCCTTATACACAGTTATACATTCAATACATTATATTATACGTAGTTAATTACATAACGCCCAGTGGCACAAACATTCATTACCTACATTTAATGACTTCATTGATCGCGTGCTATCACTTTATCATGACACATGAGAAAGTGAGGCCTGTGGCCTAATGAGGGTAGACCGCTAATGAATGTTTCTGCAACTAGGTGTAGATAATACTTATAATTTTTAGTAAAACTTAACATTCAATGAAATAAGATAAATTATTTAGTTAAAACGAAACATTACAGAAACAGATAATATCAAAATTGGAAGTACCCGTTAACTCAAGAGGTATTGCAATAAAACTAATAACACAGAAAAGTCGTTACATTATTTTAGGCAAAATGCTTCCCAATTAATGTCGTTCACTTGGAATTCCACATCTATTTAACCCTTTTAAAAGTTTTACAACCAGTCCCTTGTAACCTACAACCTAGACGTAAACTGTCTCGCAAGACAAAATTTACAAAGTATGGATGGTGCAGTAAATAAACATTTTGGCAATTTCTTTCCCCACAATGGGTTTCACGATACTGCCTTTGTTTGACATTACAAATAGTTTTTTTTTCAAAATAATTGTGAACAGTATATTTTTGGTGGTTAACATATATTTGCTATTTTTGTGTTAATTATCTGTTTAGTTTTAATATGTCGACTGAATAAAATCATCTCTTTAGTTCATTCATCCATAATTTAAAAACAAAGATGGCGTATAGAGTTGTACTCATTATTGTACAGTCGACGGCACAAATATGTTCACATTTTTCGAACTTATTCCAAAGAAATAAGGTGGAAAAGTGTCAACATATTTGTGCCGTCGGCTGTACACATAGTGATAACAATACAACATACTAAACTGATGACGTCATGGGGAATCACGAGACTTTGTTGACAAAATCATACTGCATCACGTTTATACATGTATATATACCTATATGTCTACGTTTCGGAACTTATATAAAATATAATTATAGGTAAGTGACATTACCTAAGGGTCGTTATTTTCACTTCGTATTATAACAACATAACAGGACGAAAATCAATAGATAAGTGGATTTCTGTTTCTTGTATAAACGAAACAAATAAAATCAATAACTTCGCATACATTGAAAATGATTCTTCTGGATAATTACTACAGTAAAATGATAACACTTAATTCATTGATAAAAAGCATAATACATCGAGTGGTTATTTTTTTATTTCATGGTGAAAATAATAACTTTTATTAACTACCAGTATAATTAAATCACAGTATTTTGTAGTTGTAAGAAAATGTCAGTGGCCAGTCGGAACTTTATACAGAATGAGCGATCTAAAGTAGTCATTATATTATGAGACGTCCGAAAAGTCGAGGTAAATAAATCATCTATTTACGCGATTATCTTCCGTTTTGTTATAATAATGTGTGAAAATCATGAAAGTTTATTGTAATATAACATGAAGCAGTCTGAAACTCTCAATTTCATATTAGAGGAAAACAAATGTTTTTCGACTACCAAATCGGTAAAATTTCTAGGCATTGTCATGCAAACTGAATGATGGTCAATGTCACTCCTTAACTTGGCACTAAATTTAAATTTCAGTGCAGAAATCCCACCCCAGAATGCTGATGGTCTTAACCTTAATTCTCTCGTAATTAAATATGATTCTGACTCCCTTCACGTTTATATATAGATACAAAATTTTAGGGATGTAACGATACCGATATATCGGTATCGCCGATTATATACAACCGATATTTGAAGAGCGCGAAAAGAACTTGCTGTATGGAAAAAAATCTGCAAAAAGTAATTTCAATAGGGAATATGCATGATTTTTTTTTAACAGATTTCTTAACAAAATATGAGAATACCGTAAAAAAGATGACATACAGTCAAAATAAAATTGAAATCGACCGAGAAACACGGAAGATATAAACATTTTAAAGCACTAATCAGACAGCGATTAGAGAGAGAGATCCGATATGGACTATGACGTCATAGTACACGGCCGCCATACAATCTCCGTACTATATTCTGTTTTGCGAGAAAGAGATAGAAATAAATCTTTGTTGTGTTATATCATGGTTATTTTTATAGTTATTCGAAAAATATTTTTTTCCTACTGTTTTTTATATGAATGAGCATTTATTAAAGTAAATTAAAAATATCATGCATATTCCCTATTACTGACTTAATTTATGTATTGGTCTATTACCTGTGCAATGATAATTACTATTTTAATTATATCTTTGGTTCATAATAATTTTTTTTTAAATTTTGAGTTGACAATTTATTTATTTTTACTTTACACTTTCAAGGTTGACTCTCCGTTAAATATAGCCACGTTTTAGGTATGATAAGGACATATAAATATCTGAAGTTAGGTAGTAGTTGCAGTTCGGTATCGGTATCGCCGATTATTTTCTACAATAATCGGTATCGTATCGGCAAAATTATGTACGTCACATCCCTACAAAATTTCATTTACATAGTAGTTCTTTAGTTGCATGCATTATCTAATACAGGGTGACTCCTTGGAGGAGTTTTGACCCCTAGTTGACTGGGCCTAAATCATTGCAAATGAGCTGTAGAAAAACCCCTATCAAAGAATACGGCGAACTTCCAGTCACCCTGTAGGTCAGACCTACCTTAGATCAGACACGATTATGACTCAAATACAGGCTCATAGGTACATAGGTCCTTATTAATTTATAGTCTATGATTGGGACTTTTGCAAACCTGGCAATTGTCATTAGCCAGTATTGAATAAAAAAAACTGACTAAGACGCATACAAATCAGTCGCAGTAACACAAATATGGCAATCATATATTGCCAGTCGACCTTCCGAATACAACATGATAGAAAATCCCCGCTTATCTGAAAGCCTTGATGATCCATACGAGGAAAATGATGCCCACGATGGTGGCAATGATGATGATGATTAGCATTTTTTTCCTGTAGCTCCGTTGATGCTGCTCAGCTTTGGCGAGCTCGTCGACGCCGGCTTCGACGTTGGAACCGGCTGCTTCTATGTGACTTTCAAGAGTGTCTACGGAAAAATAAAACAAATTATGGTATCAGCGTAATTCGTCCCATTCGTTTTTCGTTCAATTCGTATTTCGTCTCATTCTATATTCGTCACACATTCTTTATTATACATAAAGAATGTGTGACGAATATAGAATGAGACGAAATACGAATTGAACGAAAAACGAATGGGGGAATTACGCTGATACCCAAATTATTACAATGATATGCGGTGTTGGCATAGGCTGAAAAATTCTGAAAATGCTTTCAGCTAGTACTCTAGCCAAGACGCAAGACGAACTAAAGGAAGGATGACATTTTCAAACCCTCCATATCTTGAATGAGAATGATACTGGGGACCACAAATTTTCAGGAAAAGAGGTAGTCTAAGGTTAATGTATTTAAAATTGTTTTGTTAATAATACCGCCCAAAAGTTATCTGCCTTGCCCTAAAGTTAACTGGTAGAGAATGCCTTATGGCATTGAGTTGTCTTTTTGTACGATAAGTTTTCTTTTGTGCAATAAATTTATATAAATATATAAGGTTCTCTCCACATCTAACGACGCGGAATCGGCTTAAGTCGGTCAGAAAATGCTTTATGTCCACGCAACAAGACAAGACTATAAGACCCCATTTAGACGGGCCGAGAACTCGTGTGCGATTTTCATTTAATTTCGGCGATAAATCGATCAACTGTACTCATCGTACCTGGGTAGCCCGCAATGTAATCAAACTCGCATGCGAGTTCTCGCCCCGTCTAAATGGGGCCTAAAAAACGTCGATCGGCTCGGAGCGCGCGGCCGATCGGCGCCAACGGCATAAGTAGATTCCGCATCAATAGATGTGGGGAGACCCTAATCAAATGGTACACAGTAAGTTCTGTCTAACTTTTGCTCAAAAACTAACTAGTAACTTTTACCTCATAACCCATCATAAGGAAGGGAGGTCCGTCTCTATTTCTAATATTCTGTTACTTACCCACAGTTTGCCCCTGCTGCTGCACCAAGCTCGCCAAATCTTGCATAATCTGGTTGACGTCGAGCACGTCGGCTTCTATCTTGTGGATATACTGCTCTCTCTCTAGCAGCATGTTCGTCTCGAACTGGACGAGGCGCGCCTGGGTCAAAATTTAATTATAAGATCATGACCGCTACCTTGTGTGCGAGCTGTGGCGTGCACTCCATCGGTCATATCCAAAATACCGCACTCCCAAAATACCAGATTTTTTTAATACTAGATTATCGATTAATCAGTTTCCTGTCTAACCACATTCCCGGTACACTAGATTATAAAATCGTAGGTTACTCAAGAAACCAAATAATTATGTAGAATGTATTATTTTGGAAATCTGGTCTACGGGGAATCTGATAAATCGTATCGAGAATCTGGTATTTTGTGAATGCGGTATTTTGGGCACGAGGGCACTCCATAAAGACACTGCTTACCCTTTAATTACTTCCATACTGCGCGCAAGACGTATTATTCATTTGTTAATCTAATTAATCTAACATCAGAATCACGCTACCAACGCGCTCCAAAGAAATCTCTATGATATATATAGGAAACCCCTTGCGATCGCAAAACACTGATCAGTTCCCGATTCGATGGACTCTCGATTCGCCGGATTCTCGTTTAGCTGGATTCTTGATTCGTCAGAGTTTTATAGTTACAGAACAAAACACTACTTAGCAGTGGCGTGGCGTAAAAAAAATATCCTTGGGCAAGCCGGTGCAGATTTGGCGTACATTTTCCTTAAGAGCTGTAGAATAAGGTGTTCAAATGCCTGATATTAGGCAAGCCGGTAGGAATAAAGTTCTTTGGATGCCACGCTACTGCAAGTTAGTTAATAGTTAGGTTAGGTTTTTTAGGTAGCGTCAGATGCCCGACGCGCAAACCGCCTAGAAATAGCGCGGGCTCCGTGGAAACGGTGAAATAACGAAAATAATGGTTCCACCTGGTTTCGTACAAATAATAAAAATTCTTCGATCGCAATTGGTTTCGTACAACGACTAAAAAGTCTTGGATCGCAACTGGTTATGAACCGCCAGTTTCGTACACGGCCGAAGGGAGTTATCCATACCTGTGCCTGCTGATTATCCAGTAATGCCGACTCCTCGTCGTCGGCGATGGCTTGCCGCTCGAGCGCGGACGGGTCGCCGCGGCTGCGAGCCTGCTTCGGCATATGCGCCGCCATCTTCTCCGATACTTGCTGTAAAGTTACGAGTGTTTAGGGGCTGATTCCACAATAATGAGATAAAGGGTCGTCAGTTTACGTTGAGTTTTGATTAGGGATGTAACGATACCGATACCGATATATCGGCCGATATATCGGTATCGCCGATATATCGGTATCGCCGATATATCGGTATCGCCGATATATCGGTATCGCCGATATTATACAACCGATATTTGAAGAATTTGCTGTATGAAAAAAAAACTGCAAAAAATAATTTCAGTTTGTGACTTAATTTATGTACTGGTCTATTCTATTACCTTGTGCAATGATAATTAGTATGTTAATTAAATCTTTGGTTCTTAATAAAAAAATAATATTTTTGAGTTGACAATTTATTATTTTTACTTTACACTTTCAAGGTTGACTCTCCGGTAAATATAGCCAGTAGTCATTGCCATTAGTTATAATAAGGACATAAAAATATCTGAAGTTCATACTTCATTATTAAGCTAATATATCGGTATCGGTATCGCCGATATTAACTACTATATATCGGTATCGGTATCGTATCGGCAAAACTGTGTATCGTTACATCCCTAGTTTTGATGGTTCCGACGCACACAGCATCGACCCCGCCGCCGGGGTCGACCTCCTCGCCACATCAGCACACAAGGGCCGCGCCCCGATTTGCCCCAGGATCCGAATGTCCTGGTTTAACTTCACTCCAAGCTTGCTCGGGCTCAGTTAAGTTTCTTGCCGGAGTCTTCTTAGCTGGGCTAGATTTAGCGAACCGGCAACTAAAACTCCCTTAGTTCGATTCACAGACTCCCATAAGAACAGGTTGATCCGCTTCAACCATCCCGCTGGTCCGTTAAACTGGTTCGACCCCAGGCGCTATGGCCGCCACCTAGTCCGACCCTCTCTCTAAAGGGGACCGAGACTAGCGAATTGGTTCGATTTCCACCAGAAATTTAAAAAGGGCGTAAAAACAAAAATGTTTTTAAAATTTGATCAGGAGCACTTGCTAGGTTTCGATATGGGGCAGCCGAGCAGCTTCTGCGGATTGTCGTGCCCCGTCACTAGGCTGTCAGTTACCTTCTGCACAGTGGAGTACTTCGCCAGCGCGTCCTTGAACGCCTGTGTGAGTCGCTCCACTTGTAGTTTCTGCGGTTTGTCGCCTCGCCTCGCCACCACGCCGAGCCGCTGGATGTCCCGCGCCGTTGCCGACACAGACCCGTTCACGGTTTGCTGTGTGTCGTGACTGTAACAATCACTCTTTAAAAGTTGCTGAAATATTTTTAACTACATAATAGGGAACTCGAAACTATAAGTGGCAGCACTAAACGACAAAAGAGACACGGGCGGACAATAAAGGAAACTATCACCCCTGTCAAATCAAGCTGTCAATGTCAATGACAATATGTAAGTGTCAATGTCAAATATAGTAAGTCGTAGCTACACTGACGTTAATCGTCCTTCATCACAATAAATTACGGCGTTGCCGTCAATGTGGCCCCAGCATGAGAGGGTACTTGATTTAGATTGACGGCACCAGTTGGCAGCACCTTCGTCGTGCACGTTCCCTATAGTGACGCTCGGTGCCGTAAATGGTTTTATGCCACACCTGGCCATAAAGTGGCTTTTTCCGCACGCTGCACGTACAGAAAAAGCCGCTTTCTGGCCCAGTGTAGACATAAAATGATGTATACAACACGGGAGGTAATAAAGAAAGCCCTCGATCGCATATTTACGTCCCTCGCTTGCAGCTCGGGCCGCAAACTTCTGCGATCTCGGCCTTTCTTTATATTACCACCCTAGTTACTATTATGAGCCTGGATGTGATACATATGCCAACTGCGCTAGTACTGGTCTGATCATTTCTATACCCCTTCAGGTGTGCCTGAGCAACGCTGGCACCACTCTAGCTATGGCAGTATTAACGCGTCGTTTGGCGTTTAAAGTATTAAGACCAGAAATAAGTTATGATTAAGATAGGTGTTTCAAACTATAAGAAAGACAGTGCAGTCAATTTACCACAAATTTTACAACCTTTTCATGTCCTTTAATGTAGTTGAAATATGTAGAGCAATACTCAACTACGCAAATAAAATTAAATGATAAACTTTTATACTAATCCACTTCAGGTTGCTCCGCAGTAAACCCACTTATTTAGAAAAATGAATCTAACACATTATTAAGGTTAAAAATACACAGGTAAAAGCAAACAGAAGTGCAACCTAAATTGTATAGGTAAGCTATGCCAAAAGTATATTTTCCTCATGGATCTGGTAATTTTTTACTTTTCCTTTTACAATTAGGTACTCATTTCATAAACCACAGAAAGATAACTTCTCTAGTAATGCCTCAATTCTCAAAGCTGCTTTAATAATATATTCATCCTTACATTTTCTCCCTAAGCTGCAGATTATCATTTGGTCCCCCGATTTGCTTCATCATTTTCTCCAGCGAGCGAAGGCCGCTGTTGATAGTGTTGACATTGTCAGCGATGCCCTCACTGAGATTGTACAACTCTGTCGGGCTGAAATCAGCAAAGCCAACAGTGGGTGGTGCAGCGATCGCACCATAGTCGCGAGACGACCCGCTTATTGGTTCACGTTCAGCCATGTTCTGAAAAAAAATACAATATGTATGTTGATAAATCGAATTTGACGTTTTAATAATAAAAAATATGCCATTGAAATGTCCTGTCAAATTTATTGGAATTGACTATATTTATGTTCGTCATTTTGTATATATATGTTTAATGTACAATTATACAGACCGCTGGACTTTCATAAAACAATATAATACAATAAGTAAAAAACTTAAATTAGGCCCCTCTTGCATGTGTGAGTAAAGTGTTTTTCTCACAATTTAGTGCACACCAAATAAATTGCAAAACAAAGTTATTTAAAACCACTGGTAAAAAATAGGCTGTCTATACTATTTTTATGTTATCTGCTTACTTTAAAGACCGTTTAGGTGCATTTTTAGGCTAAAATGAGTTAATGAAAGGTTACAATGTAATTTTCAAGATCTAAATGGTGTTGAAACCCATTTGAATTCAAATTATATTAGGATTTTGTCCAAGGTCACTTCGTAATACTTTTTACACTATCTAACAACCAAAAACTACTGATTATGGTGAATTACGTCAAGCAGTCTTATTCAGAGATAAAGTATCTAACAACATAAAGGATCCTGCAATATGTAAATAAACTTTAGTCTTTTAATGTTTTTCTAGTTTTCGCAGTAAAAGCAGGGCTGCATTTGGAGGTTTGGAGGTCCTGGAGCAATAAAGGAGTGGAGGTCTCTAATTGTTAGGGGAGTGTTGAGGAGGCCTGCAGGGCCAGATTAACCTTTAGGTAGAGTAGGCAACTGCTTAGGGGCCCCGCGCACCCCTCAACATGATTAATTCGGCCCTGGAGGCCTGGGGCAGTAGCCCTGCCTTCCCTCCCCCAAATTTGGCCTTGAGTAAAGGGATGATGTGTATAATATTTTTCTAGTCATTATCAGCTGTAAGATGTCCGCACCTGGACATAAGCCTTCTCCATGGAATGCCACCATATCCAATCATACATTCCTTGTTTCAATATACTTATCTAGTTTTATACTGAGTTAGAAGATCCCATAGGTAGGTATTAATTAAGTTCTGAACCATCAGCTATTTGAGTAAATATCTTTGTACTCTTTAATGTCTAACAAGCATTCACCAAGGTCACAACGCTAAGAATAATATTTATGTAAAAGACTTCATTGATTCAATTTAAGCAATCTTTAAAATCCTGAAGATATTTCAAAATAATGGTATTAAAATCGTTATTACTCACGAACTTACCAATCGTCAGGATCGCTTTGTTTTGTTCTGATTGTCAATTTTGACTCACGGTTGCGTACGTAGAAAAAAATATACATAAAACGCAATGACAGGAAATTCACAATACAATACTCATTAAGAACTTTCATTTAATAAGATTGTTAACTAACTCAGCGTTTTAAGTAGGAAACCGGCTGCTTGAATAACAAGTGATTACATACCTGGCTCCAAGTATTCGGTTTGGCCTATTAAAAATCTGGTTTTAATCGTGTTTTAAAGATTTTCACAGAACTCGATCAAAGCACGACAACGATTTTGAATTGTCAATGTCAAGTCAATAGAAATGACAGCTGTCAGCTGTGCTGTGTGAAGTGGAGGATTGAATGTATTGCATCTTTTTATCGTTGTTTTGTTCTTGTTGATAAAAAATATACGATCTACCTAATTACTTTCGGCAGAAAAAATAAAATTTTAGTGAACTCGTAAATTTAAATATAATGGGGCTACCGACATCTACAGATCTTTTGCAGTAAGTGTTGGTTTTGCTACTCGAACATAGATGGAGATGGCAGAGGCAACGTCAAAATAAAACCAGTTTATAAAATATCGTATCAATAATTACAATAATAGTAGATTGTATTGAGGGCGTATATTGAAACCTGAACGAAGCGAAGGATTGTACAATAGAATCCCGAGCGTAGCGAGAGATTCTAAAGTATAATCCGGAGCGTAGTGAGGGATGCAAGTGTTAACGCCCGTGGTGAAAATAATTTTGCTACCTTGTGACACACTGTTTTTCACACCGACTATTCAAATACAAACACTACCTACCTACCAAAATAACGAAATATATAGTTAATCAAAGAGCATCACACATTATTATTAAAAATGAAATGTTTAAATGTTACATTTATAGTCTATTATTATTTTATAAAACGATTACTATTTTTTACGGACAGAACGAAAATATGTACCACTTCCATATTATATTTAAGGCCCTCGCCTGTGGCTCGGACCGCAAACACTGTGATCTGGGCCATTCCTTATTATACCGCTCTCTATGTGTAATATACTAATAAAGCTGTCTATGGTATGGCATATTCTAAGTGGGTTCAAGCTAAAAGTACCCTGTTGTCCTTGAACAGAAAAGTACCACATTGATCCCACTTATGAGGCAGCAAATAGTAGATTGTGTCACAAGGGAGCAAAATGATGTATTTACGGCGAGGGCGTACATTGAATCCTGAACGAAGCGAAGGATTCTACAATTGAATCCCGAGCTTAGCGAGGGATTCTAAAGTAGAATCCAGAGCGTAGTGAGGGATTCAAGTGTTATCGCCCGAGGTGAAAATAATTTTGCTACCTTGTGACACATACTGCTTTTCACACCGACTTTGAGGAAAATTCAAATACAAACGCTACCTACCAAAATAACGAAATTTTTAGTTAATAAAAGAGCATCACTCACACATTATTATTAAAAATGAAATGTTAAATTGTTAAATTTATAGGCCATTATTATTTTATAAAACGATTATTATTTTTTACGGCCGGGACGAAAATACCACTTCCATATTATGTTTATGGCCCTCGCCTGCGGCTCGGACCGCAAACGTCTGTGATCTGGGCCATTCTTTATTATACCGCCCTCTGTGTGTAATATACGAATAAAGCTGTCTATGGCATGGCATATTCTAAGTGGGTTCAAAAGTTCAAACTAAAAATACCCTGTTATCCTTGAACAGAAAAGTGCTACTTTGATCCCTCTTATGAGGGAGCAAAATACTTTTTTCTGAATAGGAGGTGTGAAAATACGTTTTTCTGAATAGGAGGTGTGAAAAATTTTACGTGTAATAAAGTCGATCCATCCTTACCTATCTTATTTAATACATAGATAGAGTCTCTGCGGAAAGAGAATAGGATTTAGATTGGGGGGCGCTGTAATGCTTTTCTACCGTATGTGCCGTATTTTCTGTTCTGTGGCCATACTGGTTAGGTTAGTTCCGTTTTTCGCCACGCCTATTCTCTTTCCGCGCAGACTCTATCTACGGTCAATATGAGACCTTTTATGATGAACACACACAAAAAAAAACATACAGACGAATTGAGAACTGTCCTTCTTTTGGAAGTCGGTTAAAAACCGTAATTTCTCATTTCATTATCGAATCATTCATCACACGCTGGCTCGGATCAACAGATTTAAGTAGGTACCTAATACCTAAGTGAAGAAATCTTGATACGATTTAATTTAATGTCATAATTATAAACATTTTTTTAAAGTTCCTCTAACGAAGTATTGCAGTGCACGCATAAAATCCTTGCGATCTCAGTGCCTATCTAAAACGAAATCCCAATAAAAAGAAAAAGTATTTGCATTTTTATGGAAGAATGTTCCCACCACTTCGCCGTATTGTCCACGCACGGACACATAAAGTTGCGCGCTGCGACGATTAAAAATAAGTACGAAGAAAAATGCCAAGAGCACGGAATCTGGATGCGACGAGAATCACAAGTATTAACGTCTACTTTAATGGCCTGTTATTTATGAAATCTTATTCCTTGATTTGTTAACGTACCTACCTTTTCACTTATCATCATCATTTCAACCCAGAGACGTCCATTACTGAACATTGAATTTTTCAAAAGCCTTTCACAACAAATATGATCGCATCGATTTCCCATCATCCTCCTATCTTACTTCCTACTCTTTATAATATTATTGTCATAGTATCAGTGGCATAGCGTCAAACATCAAGTCAAGTATAGTTGACGTACTTTTTCTATCAAGAACAGGCAGGGCCAGTCGAATACTTTAAAACAAGCAAGTCAATAGAAATGGGGTTCTATAGATCTGATTACAGTGATTGGTGTAAGGTTAAATAATTTTTTTCGTTGCCAACATTGACTCGCATTAGGAAAAAGAACATGTACATCAAAATAGCCATGACAAAGTCGTTATGGTGACTAAACCAATTATAATACAATCCTACAGAAGAAGGATATTTATTACCCACTCTGCGATTAAACTTGACGACAGGGAAAAAGAAAGGATTATAACTCTTTATGAGTAAGTAGTCAGCTTTGACAAAAGAAAAATACGAGATGGCTGCGTACAATAGACTATTTTAAACTTAACTGTTAAACCTATGTATTATTACGTATTATTATGTATACCTGCCTGTATTCTCTGTACCTATGTTTTGTAATTACCTAATATGTATATCCTCCGAGGTAAACCAGCTTCAAATGCAGCATTACCTACTCACGAACGGGGACTTCAAATTCCACCATAATTAAATGTACAAAATTAGCAAAGATTTTTCTTCTAATCACGAGCTATGCAGTGGTTTCTTGCATCACCAGTAATGATTGCGACTAACTATTTTAAACTAGCCATTAATACTTTTTCTTACATTCTCAACTGATGGGCTTGGCGTCCTATTTAACGGCACTCACACTCACGGAGCTACTATTGTATGAGTTATTCAGGAGCTTAATGCCCTGAATTGGTATTTAGATATTTAGAATTAGATAGGGATTAGTTAGTATTCTCTAATCCGTTTTTAAAGTTCCGTTTCATAAGGGTGCAACGGAACTAGGCCTCCGCTGTCCGCCTGTCCTGGTGTATCTTTTGAACTGTAGGTAGCAGTAGCGTGGCTTCCATAGAACTCGATTCCTACCGGCTTGCCTAATATCAGGCGTTTGAGTACCTTATTTTACAGCTCTTAAGGAAAATGTACGCCAAATCTGCACCGGCTTGCTCAAGGATATATTTTACGCCACGCCACTGATAGGTAGAGACTTGAAATTTTTACAAAATCTTCCAGTCGGTCTGCCCTCTTTTCTGCCACGCTCAGAGGACCACCTGCTACAAATTACATTCAGGTCATCCTGTGACATCTTTTCTGGTCTGCTGTATCTGTCCCATTTTCACATTTGTGTTTTTGTTGGGATACATTAAACTGTGAGAATCTGAAGCGCTACAATACAATTTTCATCCATCCTTGCTACGTAGATATGCCTGTGATCTGCCTAATGTGAGAAGTAATGTTGAGAAATAACGAGACAAACATATTACGTTCCTGGGTACAGAACAGCTTTAATTTATCTGAGTTACAATGCAGTTCGTATAATAAAGAACCGCGGTTTGTATACATTTGCGTACTTAGATGGTGGTGCCACCGTCATAGGCGTTTTTGAATTTGAGATTATACATTTTTCATGGTGGCGGGCGGCGGAAATCGTACAGCAAAATGATTATTTTATTGATTCCAGATTTTTCATTTTACATTCAGTAATAAAAAAATCCACCTGGTTAATAAAATAAAACTAAGTTTTTAGTATCGTTTTGGTTGTGACGCAATTATGATGATATTGGTACCAAAAGCCGGCAATCTCCTTTCAACTTGTTAGGTCATCTGGAAGTGGGTTAGGTTTTTGATGTTAGGTCACTAGGTCAGTGAGAGAAATCCCGATATTTAGATGTTTGTATCTTAATAACAGATTGACCTATGTTCATGAAATGAACTAAATTTCATATGTTTATGTTTAATAGATTTTGAGTTACGAAGGAGTTAAAAGTGGCTCCAAATGGATCGTGTATGACACGGCCACTGCATCGCAAGTTGTCTTCTTTTGGACTTGGCTTGACACGCTGCCGTGTGTCTAGATTTCTAGTGTTTACCTTGATACGAACCTGAACCAAAAACGTCGAGTCAAGCATTCGATGTGAAGTGTCATCAATCGATGAAATCTTAAGTCCTATTTCTAGCAACATTTGGCATACCTACAAGTTAATAGCGGCTTGTTAATAATACATGGGTTTGTAACGAGGTGCAGATAAGTGCAGTATGCGTGCGCGCGCGCAGTATGCAAAGCATGCATTAAGTCAGCTACTAATTGGTTGGCGGGAGCTTCGTTTTTTATGAAGATTGGACCACGGATCACGTTATCGTTAGACGGAATTTTTTGCTCTAAAGTACTAACTGCAAGTACGTGAATGTAGTTTAAATTGTAATAAAAAAAAATGGATCCCGTTAGGTATGTTTTATTAGGTATAATTGTTAGCGTTTCGGAATTACTAACGAAACCACAAAAAGGTCATCCAACATCAAACTTACAGGCATAGGCGTTAACGTTATAACGCACTTCAGAAGTAGGTGCAAGTGCAGTTTAAGGACATTATAACTTCGTACAGTCACCAGCAATGACATATGATGAAACGGGCCATGCAGGGCCGCGCCGACCCTCGGCAGCGCCCCCGTGTGCGAAACCTATAAAGCATATTTTTATTTATTGTCGTCGTGTTTCGGCTTCAGGCGCCCCTATCGCCTCGGCGGCCGTGTGCGCTGCACACTTCGCACCATCTTCGCACACAGGAGCGGCGCGGCCCTGGGGCCATGCAAAAATATCTGACACCACTTTATTACGATAGCAATAAGGTCGTGTCAGATATTTATGCGTGCCGAGTTTCATCATTATATTATTGGCGGTGACTGTACGCACGAATACTAAGCATACATTTAGTACGGATAAAAATGTGGTACTCGTAGCTTGAGTCAGTGATCGGATTGTTTTGGGATTCGGTATAATAATTAACTAAAAAAAAATTAAGTGTTTTGCTTCCACTTTCCTTATTAGGACTGCTAAGGTGTGGAAGTAGAACACTCTTCCAGCAAACCTTTTCGCGCAAGCATAAAACTTGGATCTCTTCAAGTCGAAAGTGAACTAATGCGATCGTAAGCATGCTTCATCGTCGAATTCATCGTCCCTTACCAAGCAGGTGAGATGAAGGTCAAATGCTTTCCTATCGCAAATAAAAAAAATATCTTTAAGTAAAATTATCGTCAACAAAAAGCTAGCATGAAAAATGATTATTGAAAAACTCAGCTCCTTATCAAGTAAGCTTCTAATCACGAACTGCTAACCTGTGATACTATGTCAAACATCCTCCACCATCGCCCTAAAACCATTTAACATCGATCAAACCACTTAACATCGGAAACTGCTTGTACTCATAGAACATTTAGGCGTAAAACAATGGTGTTTGTTTACTCGACATCGATCTAGTCGGGTTATTGATGCGTACGATAATAAACATCGGAAGTATGGCCAGGAACACACTCTTTAAACCCAGAATGTCGTACGTGATGTGCTCTCTGTAATTGCGGACGTCCTTTTGTTGTGAGGAAGAACCAAAACTGGTGTAGCGTGTAGCTGATGAGATGAATTGATGGAGTGGGCGCACAAACGGTTCGGGCATCAAAATTAGACTTTTTCTCAAACTTGCTTAGAAATGTGAGCTTTTCTCTAAAAAAGAAAGCGCAGTTCTTTATCTCTTTTGCTCTTAAGAGCACTGCCGTCAATTTTGCACTAACACCGGCCGACCGACTTTGTTTTATGTACCTATATAACATATAGATTCTGTTATTCGGGGTAGAGACAAACCCAAAAAATCAAAGATCATAAAAATCGGTCCATCCATTCTGGAGTTATAAATGGTGAAATAACCTAACCCGACTTTGTTTTATGTATATGTACCTATGTATAAGAAGAGATTATTAAAATTGCTCCCGCGCGGTGGCAGCGAGCAACAATGTATTTTTTGTGCCAATGTTTGGATAATTGAGGGTTCGGATGATCGAGGTTCTACTAAATTTATTTGTCTATTAATCTCTTTAATAAACATATTTTTAGCGCCCTTTTTTAAGCTTTACATTGAGATACATATTTTAGCTTAAGACGGCAGTATAAATACGACTTGACACGTAGTTGCGCCAGTCACATCTAAATCAACACAATTTATGTGCTATTCGCCAAATAACTATGCGTAAATTCAACCATGCTTGGTTTATTCCGGAAAATAGGGGACCTAATTAGATCTTAAATAATATCAAGGGATCTGAAACCCTTTTCGGTTGAAACAAAGTTTAAAATCGATTGTGCTTCAGTGGCCGTTTGTATGCATGTGTGAAAGTTTATTTGTGGTATGAATACAATATGATTAATTTTAGTGCTGTGTTTATGTTGTTGCGAAGCGTAACATTGTGATATTATTTTTTATTACTGATTGGCAATTCGCGGTAAAACAAATTAGTAAACAAACACACTTAAAAATATTGAAACTTATCAATGGCGCGCCGTCCTTTTTTATTTGAAGAGAAAACTAGGGACTCAAATGAAATCAGCTTCATTTTACCATTTTTTTTGCGGGGCAAAGGGCGGTCCGACTTGCGCATCTAGCCTTTTTATATACGTCAGCACTCAGCAGAGGGTTTAGGCGCACAAGGTCCCGTTCACAGATTGTCCCTTGGTCCCTTTCGCAAAACGCCCCTTTTATAAATGTCTCCTTCCCAAAACGGCCTTTCCGCAAAATATCCCGTTCTCAAAAGGTCCCTTCACATTATATACGTCCCTTTCGCACGTCGCTATTGCGAACGGTACATTTTGCGAAAGGGATGGGATCTTTTGAGAAAGGGACGTTTTGCGAATGGGGTATTTTGCACAAGGGGCCATTTGGAAAGAAGAGCTTATGCGCATGGGACCATGTAATTTTGATGGAGGGACATTTTGCGAGTGGGATCTTATGCGCCCTAACCTGTAAAATGTGTGTTGTATAGTAAAGATATTTTTAATTTTCTAAGGCCTTTTAAACTGCACTAAGTGCGCTAAGAAAGGATGGAAAGGGTTGAAACGATGGATGAAATTTTGTTTAATAACGACGAAGTTTGTTAGTTTGCAAAGTAGGAAAATGTCTTAGCTCTTGTTTCTATGTGTACCTAAGGAAAGATAACCATATAAATTTGCATGGATAACTTTTGTCACACGAAGGAACTAGAGTAACATTTTGTTAAATTAAGCCCTTAACTATTATATTAGTAACGATATTAGTAACTATATAATCCTTTTTAAAGAAATTTTAAAGCTTTGTCGAAGCCACGGGGGACAAGAGAGCCCATTTTACTAGAAATAGGTTTTTAGCAATAGGTAGTTTTGATTGTTTTTTACTTTAAGGTTTTAGTTTTATTTTTACATTTAGGTTAGTTCCTTGCTCATTGTTTAGGGGAAAACCGGGAGACCCAAAAAGCCAGCTCGAATGACCCTTGCACAAAGGCAAAGTCGCAGCCATTGCCTTTGAGCAAGGGTCATTCGAGCTGACAAGGGAGCCGATGGCGCGAAATTTGAATGATGGTTCAAGTCTCCACCTGGTCAGGTCTCCCGGTTTTCCCCTAACTTTGAATAAAATAAATTATGTCATGTTATGTTATAATCCTAGTACACATATACGCCGCGCGGTTACTCGTTAATTAATCGCGCCTTCGTGCCATAAGCGCGCGCGCGATCTAATCGCTAGCGCACGTCGCAGGAAGTTTACCGGCGCGCTTCCTTAACTCGTGCGCAGGATGTTTTGTGCGCCGTTATTGCACTAGTGCGGATTTAGAACTATGCCTATTTTGGCACGGTTGGAGCCGGGTTTGTTAAAGTATCGGTTTTGGGACACGTAAGTCAAACACCAGTTCGAGACAAAGACTGATTTATTTCATGCATACCTACCCACATGTCATAATCACACATACCCACAATTCCCCTTTTCAAAAAAGAAAAAACAAAAAGAAAAATCATACTCAATTTAGAACTTAAATATTTTTACAAACACGCTTAATATGTAGGTATATAGGTATAAAAAAACATGCATTAATTCATTCTCATTTTAGGTAATTAACCTATTATCTTTTCAATAGGCCCTAAATGCAACTTATTATTATTAAAACGTAAACTAGTGTTGTATTGTATTGTAAAATAACTTCAAAGCACATTACTCAATTTTAAAGTTAAATTAAACATGAAATATTAAGTTAACAAAAAAGTAATTACTTTAATTAGTGAAGGCCTATAGCATTCCATTAGCATTTCTTAAAATGAATACATTTCATTAAAACATTTAATTACTAGATTAAAATGCACACAATAAAAACAATTTAAATGACTAAATACACATTTCATCAGTTCTAAAATAAATATTTACTACAATTAATTAACGATAGTAATCAATTTCCATTAATCACGATTACAATAATATTAATGTTTAATAATTGATTTAGGTGTATAAAATATAATAGAACTATGACTAGGATTGATGGCATGCAGTTCTCGCATTTCGGAAGGCGAGAATCATCAGGCAGAATCGAAGCCCCACCGATCAGGTCTAATCACCTCCCTGCCGGAAGAAGTTACATAAGGGTCAGGTCTTACTGGCAGCGGGCGTATGCAATTCGTAGCGTGGGCATTAGGGACGGCGATATCATCGTACAGAAATCTGTAGGGTTGTTTAGTATTATTTACATTCATCTCCTGCGATGTGTCAATAATTAAGTGTCGTCGGTTTCGAACTAGAGTACCTCCCCCCATAATTTGTACCAAATAAGATCGAGTGCCTACTAGACCTTTAATGCGCGCGCTAACCCATTTTTTACTAACGCGTACCTTCACCCGCTGTCCGGCGGATAGCGTGACCATATCCTTAGCACCTTTATCATATTGTTTTTTCTGTAACTGTTGACGTTTATTTATCTCCCGACTAACATTCGTAGGTATCTTGGGTTTAAGCAAACGCGGGGCACAAGGAACTATACTACGCACTTTTCTGTTATTAAGAAGTTCAGACGGAGACGGCAAAGTATTACTAATTGGTGTATTTAGGTATTCGAGTAAAGCCAATCTATAGTCAGTTTCTGCCAACCGAGTCTTTTTTAATATATTTTTTACTGTTTGTACCGCCCGTTCTGCCTGGCCATTGGATTGGGGGTACCGCGGCGAGGAGGTCACGTGACTGAAATGCCACTCGCGGGCGAAGCGTTGAAATTCGGCAGAACTGTACTCAGGGCCGTTATCCGACATGACCAAGTCAGCAATTCCATGACGACCAAATATTGTCTTTAAATTATCTATGACTTCTTCAGATGTGAGGCTCTTTAATTTACATATTTCAATATATTTGCTATAATAGTCGACCACCAGTAAATATTTGTCACTGCCAAAGTGAAAACAATCTGTGCCTATTTTGGACCACGCCCGGTTAGGTATATCGTGAGAAATCAATGTCTCTTTCCTGTTTTCATTTTTGAAGTTCAAACATACCGCGCACTTTGTAATGTAATCTTCAAGTTGCGTATTAATATTTGGCCAAAATATAGTTTCCCGTACACGTAACTTGCACTTCTCTAGTCCTAAATGCCCAACATGTACTCTTTTGAGCATTTCATTACGCATTAACTTAGGTACTACGACTCGGTTTCCTTTCCACACGATGTCGTATGAGACGGACAGGTCATCTTTATAAGACCAATAGGGCTTAGCACAATCCTCACAGTTATTTCTTTGTTCGGGCCAACCTCCTTTAATATATTTAATGATCTGCTGTAACTCATTATCACACTGGGTATTTTTCTGCAACTGTACGAAATGTGTATCTGTAAGCGGATTGCAGGCAAGCACGGCGCACACTTGCGCTTGAGCGAATAGGTGGGAATCGGACTCGGCGCCGGCACCCGCACTGGAAACTGGTTCTACGGCCCGTGATAACGTATCCGCTATATACAAAAATCGTCCTGGTTTATATACCAACGTGAATGTATACAATTGCAGTCGCAATAACATTCTTTGTAGCCTAGCGGGTGCGTCTGCTATCGGTTTACTTATTATATTCACCAGCGGCTTGTGATCGGTCTCTATTATCACATCATGTTTACCATATATATATGAATAGAATTTTTCACAAGCATAGACACACGACAGTAACTCTTTTTCAATTTGAGCATAATTCTGTTCAGCTTTTGTTAACGACCTTGACGCGTAACTAACAGGAAGGTTATCCTGAAGAAGACACACTCCTATGCCATTCTTACTAGCATCCACCGATATAACTACCGCTTTATTTACATCGTAATACTGTAAAACCGGTACTTCTGTCAAGCATTTTTTTAAATGATCGAAGGCCTGTTGATGAGAGCTATCCCAGTGCCATTCAATGTTTTTTTTTAATAGTTGTCTGAGATGATGCGTTTTGTCTGACATATTGTTTACAAATTTGCCTACATAATTTACAAGACCCAAAAAGCGCTCCAAATCCTTACAGTTTTCTGGTTTCGGCATATTTTTAATAGCAGACGTATGTGACTCATCGGGGTAAATCCCGTTCGCCGTTATCTTATGCCCGAGATACTTTATTTCTGACAATGCAAATTTACACTTGCTTAAATTTAATTTTAAATTAATCTGACGACACCTATCTAGTACTTTTTTTAGCCGATTATCATGCTCTTCTTTAGTACGGCCATATACTAATAAATCATCAATAAATAGACTTATGCCGCCACCTAAGTCATCAAAACATTCAAACATTTTTTTATGGAACACTTCAGAAGCTGACGTTATGCCGTACGGCAGCCTTAAGAACTTGTATCTTCCAAAAGCCGTATTAAAAGTACACAAATTGGTACTCTCTGAAGAAAGTTTTAACTGCCAAAATCCATTTCTTGCATCTAACGTGCTGAAAAACTTAGCCCCAGATAAGTCAGCAGTTATCTCATCTAATGTCGGCAATCTGTAGTGTTCCCGTTTGATTGCTTTATTTAAATCTTTCGGATCCAAACAAATCCGCAAGTCCCCCGAGGGTTTTCTTACTACGGTCATGCTGTTTACCCAGTCCGTTGGCCCTTCTACTTTGGCTATAATCTGCTGTTTCTCCATCTCGTCTAATTTAAGCTTTATTTGATCCTTAAGTGCTACTGGTAACTTTCTAGGTGCGTGTACTACAGGACGCACACTATCATCTACTGTTATCCTGTATTCGCCCGGCATGCAACCTATCCCCTCGAAAACATCCGCATAATGCTTCAACAGGGATGTTTTTAAGTCACTTTCAACCTGCGAGTCTACTGCAAGTACCAATTTTATTAGGTTTAATTCCTGACAAGAATCTCGCCCTAGTATTGGTGGCGAATCTACATCCGCAATTAAAAACTCTAAAATGTAATCAGCTTGTTTATACAACAACTTTAAATTACATCTTCCGAGTACTTTGATATCACCGCCAGAATACCCACGCAACCTAGTCGACGTTGGTAAAAGATCGCGTTCCATGACACCTATTCTTTGTAAATAACTACGAGGTAACACATTCGTATCCGAACCCGTGTCGATTTTAAATGAGACTTCAACATTATTTATTTTGACCGTTGCTGACCAATCACTGCTATTTTTATTAAAGTAGTAAATTACCTGATCGGTGTTCTCCTCGGTGCATAGCTCAAACACGCGACATACACGCGAAAAATGGTGTAAACGGTTACACCGCAAACATCTTTTTCCATAAGCCGGACATCTCTGATTCCCATGCGCCACTCCACACATTTGACACGCAGCGCGAATGCCTGAGCCGTTTCTTCGTGGATCATAATATGGTTGTCGAACAGCTGAACCGGGCGGGGGGCGCGCGGCGGGGAGCGGGCCGGCGGCGACGGAGCGCCCGCCGCGCCAGCCGCCGCGACCCCGGCCTCTGCTGGCTGCTCCACCACGACGAGACACAAAATATGTATCACTGACATCTCCGTTATCTTCTTGTGTCCCATCATTATCTATATAATAAGTGTGTTGATCGTGCGACTCCTTTTTTATCGTCCCAGCCTGCATCCTTGACATTTGCGCAATGTTACAAATATCTATAGACTTTTGCAGCGTTAAATTCGGTTCGCGTAAAAGTCGTTCTCTCATAGCGCTGTCCGTGATGCCACAAATTAGTCTATCTCGCACTAAATCATCGCACAAATCTTTAAATTCGCACTTAGTCGCTAATTTCTTTAACTCGAACGAATATTGTTCTATAGATTCACCATCTTTCTGATCCCGAGTAAAAAAACAATGTCTCTGTACGGTAATATTTTTCCGTAAAAGAAAGAAAGAATCAAACTTCGCTAATAGACTTTTTAAATCTGCAAATGTCCCACTAAATTGTTCATACACCTCACGCCCTTGTTCACCAATCACATGTAATAAAATGTTAATTTGTACTTTTGCATCTTTCTTTGACAACTCACACGCATCAAAATAAATTTGAAATGAATTTTTCCACTTCTCCCAGTCCTTTGAAACGTTACCAGATGTTACATTTTGCACACTGTTCAAAAAGGTAAATGGCGGCGGCGGAGGTAATACAGATTCCATCTCGTCTATACCGACACGGCAGCTCACTACGCTATACTCGCGTAAACTTGTATCGCCTCAACTCCTACTTTAAAGTCTAAGTATTTAAAAACTCAACAATACACTCTTTAAATTTATAAATCCGTCGGCTGCGCCATGTTAAAGTATCGGTTTTGGGACACGTAAGTCAAACACCAGTTCGAGACAAAGACTGATTTATTTCATGCATACCTACCCACATGTCATAATCACACATACCCACAGGGTTAGTGCTGCTGTGAGGTTGCATAGCATTATGAATTGCAATTGATAGTTTTATAGTTACGACCACCGGAGTAAATATTTATGTATGAATGTATATACATAAACATTTTTATTGCACATAAAACCATACGGAAACAAACCAAATATCAACGGCATATGTCGAAAGGTGAACTTATCCCTATAAGAGATCAAATGATGAGAGAGAGCAAATGAGAAAGAATAACTTGCATTGCATACCTATAACATAAATTACATAAATAGATAGATAGATTGTTCAATAAATTGAATTCAATCCCGACACTAAATCATAATGAATTATATATCGGAAACCGATATAATATTTTTTCGATATGTGAAATTGTAATACATTTAGACTTTTTACAATTTTTATGTGGTATATTATAGAAAAAACTCTCAATCATAGAAACATTAATGAAAAAACTACTTCAATATCATGAAAACTCGCTGAGATAGGTACAACAATGTTAAAATCATAATTTTAGACTTTCCCATAAAACGCTTCATAGTAAAGCCTACTAGCGTTGTGACATCCCACGGTTACACTTTTTTGGAGAAATCAATAATTTTTTCTACTCCTGTACTGTTATCTGTCTTTTACTTGGTCACGAACACTAATATAAGAACATATATAATATGAGTTCAGAGAAGTCTATACTCTATTCCCCATAACAGCACTAGTGTCGTTATAGCCACTTTACGTTATTGCTAGCAACCACAGACTTCTAAATCTAGGTTAAACTGAGGTCAAGGATTAAGCGCTCAATTTTAACTTTACGGTAAAAATGCACAACTACCAACTTAACAAACAATTAAAATCCTACGGCTTTTAAGAAAAACAAAACTTTCTGAACTAAATTCATTGATGCCAACATAAAAACAAAAGTATTTTTAATATATTCACTGCGTGTCAACTTCATTTAAAAAATAAAAAGTTTACCATAGACACATACTGACAGTCATACGTCATATTTGCCTTCTTTGCAGGTTTAATCATTGCGTCTCTATTTGCGATACTCGCCGCATTCGCGGCTCGTATCGCAACTCACGCAATTCGCATTTTTTGAACCTTCTTATACAACTGTTGCATAAAATACTATATCTTGCTGGTATGTTAAAGCTTGCGTTTATCGTAACGGTTTCATAACAAAACTTAACTATTAATTAAGTGGGCTATCATATCAATAGTATTAATTAGTTTTTAATATTTTCATCATTGTAAAATCATAACCCTACTTTTTGCTTCGCCGTAGTCGGGTAAAAATGGACTTTCCCACCCAACTTTGAAGGCTCATAAAACAAGTGATACCTCAGGTATTCTGCTCAAAACTTTAATATTTTTCCTTATTTTAACAGGATCTTATATAATTTTAACAAATTTCGGGTACAGTAAACATTGTGGGAGCCATCATGTCTTTTTATAGTATTTGCTAGACTGATTTAATGGCAAAATGAGCCTAGAAAGTGTTCGTCTGATCTATCTAACTGGGATTATCTATGTGAGCGCCACTTGGACTTACCTAGTAAAGCTCTAACTTTTTTTTTCTCTAAACGCAGTTATATATACATAATATAACAAAGGCTAAATCAACCAAATGATACAGACTGTAGTCAAGAAATAGCTCTTATCCAAAATTATGTTTTCCTAACCCCATTCCGTCTAAAAGCTACAGAACCACAGATGCAACATTGACCTTGCACCGTCAATGTGAGAAAACACACCTGCTCTCTAATATTACACGAGTGGCATAATAGCACACTTTGTCTAGCATTAGTGATGAAATATATATAATTGACGTTACTCGAGGCCGTGAGTATCCCCTACCCGATAAGGGTCAATCTCTCAGACGGACAGACGGACAGTGGAGGGTTAGTAATAGGATGGTAATAAATAGGGTCCCGCTGGCATCCTTTGTTTACATAAATAACTCTAAAAACGAAAATTGTTGACATGAATATTTACTAGTACTTCATCCCCGATCATCAGTAACATTTACTGGCAGTTAAGCCCAGAGATAATCCTAATTCCACATCAAACTATGTAATTCCACCTTCCGCTGCGTGGAAAGAAAATACCACTACCTAGGTACCCAAGAGAAGACGTACCAGATCGCATATTTATGGGTCTCACCTGCGGCTCGGACCAAAAACACCTGCGATCTGGGCCATGTCACCCCGGTCAATAAGTAAGATTTACCGCTCAGTATTAGTCAGTATGCACATGCAGAGAAATCCCACTTCTTGCTGCGTTGAAGGCATAAAATTGTGTTACTGCATCTACCTGTTTAAATAAGAAATGCTGAAATGCCGATTCTCAATACGTTATTTTATTCAAAGTTCACTTCGTCCATGGACTTAAGTAACCTTAGTTGACCGGTATCGTTCCCAGACTAAGCAAGAGCACTGAGCAGCGGACGCACAGTTTGATTTTTACTTATTAGTATTGATTAGACAAATGGACAACCCCATGTACCGGACAACAGAACGGCGGGCAATTGGACATCCGCTGCGCTAATCACTGACAAATGAGCGCTATACGTACATCGCTTCCACTGGATGATGATAGTTACGGAACTAGCCTTTTATGCGCCTGGTGTGACCTTCTACAACTGCGCTCTTAAAAAGGTCCTAGTTTAGTCTAGTCTCATTTCTGCGCCCCTCCATGGTCTGTGGGGTCAGCGCCTTTGCGCCTTGTACCGTAGCACCGCTGGTCCTAGATACGGCACTGGATGTAAGTAGTCCAGGCTTGCAGCAGATGCATGTTTTGTGACATCCGTAGATGTTACAAAAATCCTTACAAAATAGATAGTTTTGGGAAATTTCATAAGTAAATAAAAAATATTAAATTGCAGTCAGTCAATTTGAGTCAGTGCGCGTGCGCGAGTCATATAGGCAAACAAAGCAAAGACTCTTAGTTGGTAATCTATAAAATAACATCACACAAAGCACATGCTCTCGCTGTGCATCGTTCTTGCAGCAAATTGCACAGATACGCATAAGCTTTCAAATGAATGCGGAAGCTCCGCGGATGCGGATGAAGATTAGAATATCACATCATCCCTGGTAAGTATATCTTCTCAGCTATCTGTGTTCACTGCTGAACATATACCTCTCGCATGGATTTCCAATTAATTCTTGATGCGGCGATTCTACTCCAGGTCGGCCCTGCCGTCTTTTTGAGGTCGTCCGACCATCTGGTTTGCCGCCTTGAAACTCTTCTGCCACCCGTTCGAGGTCTCCACTGTATACTGTGAATCAGTGGCGTGGCTTTGAAGAAATCCTTGGGCAAGCCGGTGCAGCTTAAGCTCCAATTTTCTTTAAGAGAACTAGTCTTAAGTGCAGAACTGGCTAATATTATATATATAACAAAACATAACTGAATTATCTATTAACAAATTTAAGAATTGTGTAAAGCGTAAACTCATGTCTAAAGCTTATTACAGCACACAAGACTACATGAATGATGAAACACCGTGGGATTAACTGCGACATATATTTTAAAACAATGTTTAGTTGTGTTTTTTTTCTGTTTTTGTACTTGCCAATTGTTTTGACACTTGGAGACCATTTACATCTCTAAGGAAAATTGTTTTTAATTTTATTTTAGTTTTAAGTTATATCGTGAGTCACAGATTTTTTTATATTTCTGTAAGATATTAAGTAAATATTCTCAGTTTGTATTTTGACGTTCGGAGATCCTTTACACCTCCAAAACATAATATTTTGACAACGGAGACTCTTTACATCTCCATTAATTTTACTATCAATTTATTGTTGTCTTGTTGGATGCATAGAGAGACCCTTTACATCTCTATAAATGTAGTTTTAAGTTTAATGTAATGTATTAATGAAATCTTATATTAACGTCATATTGTTGTAATACTCGTTGGTCGAAAAGAGAAACTGGTGAGTTTCTTCTGGCGCTTCTTCTCACCAGAAGGTCAATTACCCGAAGCGCCAAAAGAAAATAATTAGAGATGAGACATGTAAAAGAGCCCTTGAGGGCCTACTTACAGAAATAAATTATTTTATTTTTATTTTATTTTTATTAGGCAAGCCCATGGGAATCGAGTTCTATGGACGCCACGCCACTGTTGTGAATACTGTCATGTAAACTTTGGGTTAAATATTCAGTGGAAGAGTTTCTGTATGTATTTAAATTACTTAATTTTAATCCTACACTTAAAATTACGTGTAAATTAATTATTGCATAAAAGTAATATGACTAGTAAGGTAAATACAATTTCAGTAAATAAATAAACTGACTTATAATAGTATTTTATGCAACAGTTGTATAAGAAGGTTCAAAAAATGCGAATTGCGTGAGTTGCGATACGAGCCGCGAATGCGGCGAGTATCGCAAATAGAGACGCAATGAGCGTTTTTTGACTTAATTATACAACGTTGCATACAATACTTTTTCTACGACAGGTTTTAAAATTATAAAATACAAACAAGGCATAACCTGCAAAGAAGGCAAATATGACGTATGACTGTCAGTATGTGTCTATGGTAAACTTTTTATTTTTTAAATGCAGTTGACACGCAGTGAATATATTAAAAATACTTTTGTTTTTATGTTGGCATCAATGAATTTAGTTCAGAAAGTTTTGTTTTTCTTAAAAGCCGTAGGATTTTAATTGTTTGTTAAGTTGGTAGTTGTGCATTTTTACCGTAAAGTTAAAATTGAGCGCTTAATCCTTGACCTCAGTTTAACCTAGATTTAGAAGTCTGTGGTTGTTAGCAATAACGTAAAGTGGCTATAACGACACTAGTGCTGTTATGGGGAATAGAGTATAGACTTCTCTGAACTCATATTATATATGTTCTTATATTAGTGTTCGTGACCAAGTAAAAGACAGATAACAGTACAGGAGTAGAAAAATGATTTTTTCTACTCCTGTACTGTTATCTGTCTTTTACTTGGTCACGAACACTAATATAAGAACATACATAATATGAGTTCAGAGAAGTCTATACTCTATTCCCCATAACAGCACTAGTGTCGTTATAGTCACTTTATGTTATTGCTAGCAGCCACAGACTTCTAAATCTAGGTTTAACTTAGGTCAAGGATTAAGCGCTCAATTTTAACTTTACGGTAAAAATGCACAACTACCAACTTAACAAACAATTAAATTCCTACGGTTTTTAAGAAAAACAAAACTTTCCGAACTAAGTTCATTGATGCCAACATAAAAAAAGTATTTTTAATTTAAGTATATTTTAAATTAAAAAAAAAGTTTACCATAGACACATACTGTCAGTCAAACGTCATATTTGCCTTGTTTCCAGGTTATGATTAATTTTGTATTTTATAATTTAAAACCTCGTCGTATCGCAACTCACGCAATTCGCATTTTTTGAACCCACTTATACAACTGTTGCATAAAATACTATTATGCCACACCTGGCCATAAAGTGACTTTTTCCGCGCGCTGCCCGTTACGGAAAAAGCCGCTTTCTGGCCAAGTGTAGACATAAAATGATGTACACAACACGGGAGGTAATAAAGGAAGCCCTCGATCGCATATTTAAGTCCCTCGCTTGCAGCTCGGGCCGCAAACTTCTGCGATCTCGGCCTTTCTTTGTATTACCACCCTAGTTGTGTAATGTACTATTAAATCATTGATTTGACTTAGTTTGTCTGTACTTATATATCACGTCCCATTATGCCGGGGCATAAATATACTTACCTACATGTAACCGTTTAATAATGTAGTTTTATGTGATTAGTTGACATTTATCTACAAGATAATTCGCAATAACAAATAGAAGATCCATTAATCGATAACTATGTGTACACATGATCCTCATGATTTATTTTACGATTATACAATAAGCTAGGCGTTCTAAAGCTGCTTTTAATCGCTAATTCAAGGCGTACTAACATCGGATTCATTTATTCGCAGCACATCGGCTTTGCAATCGCACATTGCAATTAAATCCTACCCTTTATCTACAAGAGGTCTGTTCTCAATGTGGCACTTACTTCGATATGATTTTCATGCATATTTTTTTTTACTTTGAGGTTCCAAGTTTTTTCTGTATGGCGACCATGTTGTATGGATTGGATATGATCTTCCAGAACTATTTTTTTTACATTAAACGGGCTTGTTTTTGACATCGATCATACTTGATTGTGAGCATTGAAGCCTTCGTTGGAGTAAGCGTGCCCAATAGATGCCTACGCACTCTGGTCCTAAAAGTGTCCGGTTTAAAATTTATATTATTATTTCGGAAACTCCGACGTGAGCAAGGAGTTCCACACTTTGGCCGGTCGCATAACAAATACAAAAGAGTACCAATTTATGCGATAAGTGGCTATAGTTACAACGTGTCGAAGGTATTAAGTAAGGTCAACCGGGGTAATTGCGTCTATGGGGGCAAATGCGTCTTTTATAGATACCATTAAATCCGAACTCTTTAAAACTACTCCTACCCTGCCGGCCTTTAAAGTACAGCGTATACTACGGACAGGTAGGGTAAGGGTAGTTCTAAAGAGTTCGGATTTAATGGTATCTATAAAAGACGCATTTGCCCCCGCATAGGCGCAATTACCCCGGTTGACCTTAGATGCATTGTGAGAGGTTTGCGCTTGTTGTACTAAACTAGTGGTGAGCAAACTATGGCTCGTGGCAGGGTTTAATCTGGCCCGCTGTCCGTGCTTTGAAATAAGTAGTATAAAAAAACTGCTGGACTGGGATTTTTTTTTTAATTTTCTGGACCTCCATGAAGAAAGTTTGCCTACCACTGGACTAAACAATAAATTTCTGTGACGAAACGAGGTGCAATCTTACCGGTATCATACCATTTCGCTTCGCCATACAGTCCCAGTACACTCAGGCCATATTATTGTTTCATTAACTAATGTCGTGGGCGAGCTGTGATAGAAACGTCCAATTTAATGATACACCTAGCATTTACCACTATGGAGTTACAAGGAATGAAGTCGAAATAAATGATTTTGAAATTCAATACCAATAGTGTTGTGTTATGGTTGAATTTACAACACATTTTTCTTACCTATAATATTGTTTGATTTTCATTCAGATTTCAGTTAATATTAATACTGTAAAAGGTTACTGCTTAACTAATTTAAAATTAAGATAAGTTAGGTACTGTATTAAGGGCCAGTTGTAAACTTTATGATACAAACTTACTTGTACAATTAAGTTATGGTTTTTATTTTACAACTAGGTATAGATTATTTTAAAAAATTTACATAGACAATATAATCATTCATGTAAGGTAGATGTTCGGGTGCTTGAAAGTTGACACTGTCCCAGAAGTACCTTTAAGACAGACAGACAGACGGACAACAAAGGGATCCTATAAGGCAGCGGTCGGCAACCTTTTAGCCGCCAAGGGTCACATAGTAGCTAACGAAATTGACGCTGGCCGCACTTTGATAATAGTTTGTGACTTTATACGATTCTGAATTTAACGACATTTCCATAGAAAAAATAGCCAGGGAGGCTCGCGGGCCGCATGCGGCGGCGAACGGCAGCGGGCCGCGGGTTGCCGACCGCTGCTATAAGGGTATACCGTTTTTTTCCTTTTGAGGTACGGAACCCTAAAATTGACAAAATAAAGGACTAATGACGTTAAGTGTCGAGTTGTTGTAAAACTAAAGTATCATGGTACAAAACCACCAACAATTACAAAACTTTGACAATCTGCGAAACAGGGACTTAAGTATTATTAAGTATTTACCTAGGTTTTTGTCGTGACTAAGTTAGTAACGAAAAAAACCTAGGTAAATAGTTACGTTTAAACTCAGACTACCTTTATGTGGCCAGAGCTTTATTAACACAAAGATTTGGGTCTAACAGCCATTGAAAAACTTTTAGAACTTAAAATCACCTATCGGTTGACATATAGCTTGTCGTTATTCGTCAAATAGGCTGATTTGCCCAACCTCCTTTCCCGAAGTTTTTATTTTTTGCGAAAACAAATACCTACATATAAAACTTTTCTAAAAATCGGTGATAGTTTTACAGATGTAATTCATTTGTAATTAGAACGAGATCTAAAGTAGCGCGGCGCATTCCGCGGCGTCGCTCATAGCATCAAACGGCCGGCGCTGAATCAAAGAGAGAAAAAACATATAACACCATCAAACGGTAGCATTGTCGTGATTACAAGGACATGTACACGTGCATTGTTTGTGTGAGATCTGTGTTCAGCAGCGGCCGATGAGCGTGATGAGTAAATAAACATTGTTTTTAAATGCGCCAGCATTTATTGGAGATTTTAATAAATACTTCGTCTTATTCCAAACTAGCTGTCCCGGTGAATTTCGTTCCGCCTCAAAATTTATAATTGTATACATGTTTAAATAATTATTCTGTTATTCCGGGCAAAGGCGAACCCAAAAAATCAAAGATCATAAAAATCGGTCCACCCGTTCTCCGTGCGTCCGTTTTTTCTCGACTTATAAATGGTGTAATTAACCCCACTTTATTTTATATATACCTGCCGTGGTTTTTTTAATTCGATGAATTTTAAGGGAGTATTCCTTAGGTAAAATAAAGTTAATTTCTCCAAGAAACTAATGTTGTAACTCATGCCGTTTTTAAAATATTTATGCCGTTTTATTTTTTCGAATTTAACAAAAAGCCATATACCAGGTAGCTTCTGTTGACGTACGAAGCAACCTATCGAATTTAACAGAAATAAAAAAAAAAACACGGTGTATCATCACTACATAGTATAAAACAAAGTCGCTTTCTCTGTCCCTATGTCCCTATGTATGCTTAAATCTTTAAAACTACGCAACGGGTTTTGATGCGGTTTTTTTTAATTAGAGTGATTGAAGAGGAATGTTTATATGTATAATACATGCATAATATAATAGAGAAACACCGTGCGAAGCCGGGGCGGGTCGCTAGTATAATATAATTGGTTCTTATTTTAAAAAGACGAACATGCACAATTTGATATTAACTTTGAGTAAAGTTAATATCAAATTGTGCATGTTCGGTCAGCCTTAAAAGTACCTATCTGAACATGGTTTCGTGTATTCCTGAAGTGGCTGCTTGTGAGGCATTTTTCTGACGAAGTCTTCTATGAGGAAAGAATTTCTGAGGATTCTGAAGAAATAATTGGGAGTTGAAAGTAAGGAGATTTGCATTTTTATTAACAAAAGCACATGAACTTGAAGCTTACTACAAATCTAGCTAGCATGCAATAATAGTACATTACATAATTAGGGTGGTAATCGTAATACAAAGAAAGGCCGAGATCGCATATTTACGCCCCTCGCTTGCAGCTCGGGCCGCAAACATCTGCGATCTCGACCTTTCTTTGTTTTACCACCCTAGTTGTGTAATTTACTAGAATGTCTTCTCGAATATATAATAATAATAACCCACTCGATCATGTATTGTGGGGCCATCGCGGCGTGCCGCGTCGCTCGCGTCAAGTTCCCGGACGCTGACCGAGCGCCGCGGACCGCCGGGGGTGTCCCCGCCTGGCAAGTACGGATCGAGCGGCGTATCAGCACGTTTAGGACTCTCATTGCAAAGCTGATCTGCTTCAGGGGGGGTAACAACCGCCCCCGTGTTATGCGTTTCGTGACACAAGCCTTCGCGGGGACTGATATCAGACCCCGCGACTACATGGCATGTGTCACGGAGCGCATAGACTTCCTGAAGCAGAAAGTCTATGCATGGGCAAGCCGTATTCGCCGCTATAGAGAGCGTGTGGATCGATACCAGCAGAATCGTCTCTTTCAGAGTGACCAAAGGAAGGTATACCGAAAGTGGGAGGGAGCCGATCAACGTGTGGCCGACGGATCCTACCGCCATGATTAATTTCTGGCGTAGTATCTGGTCGGCGCCAGTCGTGCACACCGAGGGCGAGTGGATGACTGTTGTTGAGCGAGAATGTGAGCCCATCGAAACCATGGGGGCTGTTACCATCAGCCCCGATGACGTGAGTTGTGCGGCTCGTGCGACCCAGAACTGGAAAAGTCCTGGGCCGGATGGGTTACACAATTTCTGGATCAAGTGGTTTCGATGCGCACATGAACGCTTGGCAACACAATTCCAACAAGCCCTTGAGCTCGGCTCCCTACCATCTTTCCTAACAACAGGTGTTACCTTCCTGCTCTACAAGTCCGGTAGTACCACGGAAGCGAAGAATTATCGACCCATCACGTGCTTGCCCACGCTGTACAAGCTCCTTACATCCATTCTGAGATCAAAAATCAACTCGCACATTGTTGCGAACAACGTTATGGCCTTCTCTCAAAATGGATGTAGGGTTGGGTCACGTGGTACTAAAGAGCTCCTCCTCATCGACACGGCCATTTGCCAACAAGTCCGGCGGGACAGGGGGTCTCTCTCGGCTGCTTGGATTGACTACAAGAAGGCCTATGATTCGGTGCCTCATTCATGGCTGGAGAGGATCTTGGAGCTGTATAAAATCAATACAGCTTTAAAATCCTTCTTAGGCGCATGTATGAGGCAGTGGACCACAGTCCTTCGTCAACCAGGCGGTAGAGATGGCCCCCCTGGTCCGCATGACTTTATAAGGATTGAGAGAGGTATTTTCCAGGGTGACAGTCTGAGTCCCCTGTGGTTCTGCCTGGCCCTGAACCCACTCAGCACTCTGCTGAAGGAGTCAGGACTGGGCTGTCGGCTTCGGAGAGGGGGTGAGGTCATTTCTCATCTGCTGTACATGGACGACCTCAAGCTATTTGCACCCAAACGCCCAGACTTGCTGGAGGTACTGAAGGTCACAGAAACCTTCAGTAGCGCCATCAAAATGGAGTTTGGTGTAGATAAGTGTGCGGTCATGCATGTACAACGAGGGAAAATCGTAAATTCCTCGAATTTGCAACTTTCCGAGACAATGACTCTCAGGTCTATCTCCGAGGCTGAAACCTACAAGTACCTTGGTATGTCACAGGCCTTGAGTATTGCGGACAGGGACACTATACAGGCGGTGAAGGAGCGCTTCTTCTGTCGCTTGACAAAAGTACTTAACAGTCTTTTGTCTGGCGGCAACAAGGTGCGGGCCTTCAACGCTTGGGTGATGCCCCTGCTCACTTACTCCTTTGGCATACTAAGGTGGACTCAGACTGAGCTGGACGCCCTGGATAGACGGGTCCGTGTGCTGCTCACTACACACCGCATGCTACACCCACGCTCGTCAGTTATGAGACTGTACATCCCGCGTAAGTGTGGCGGCCGTGGCTTTTTAAACGCCAAGGACCTCCATAACCGCGAGCTGTGCAGCCTCAGGGAGTACTTCCTAAACAACGAGTGTGGGATACATCGCGATGTAGTAGCAGTAGACAGAAGCCTTACTCCTCTTTCCTTGGCAAACGAGAACTGGCGTAGACCTAAGGTGCTTAGCACCGACGACCGCAAGGACATATGGAAGAGTAAGGAGCTACACGGGCGGTTCTACAAGGCCCTCACGGGGCCCGATGTAGACCTGCTCGCGTCGGTGAACTGGCTACGCTTCGGTGATCTCTTCGGGGAAACTGAAGGTTTTGTCTGTGCAATTGCGGACGAAGTTATGATGACGAACAACTACCGGAGATATATCCTGAAGGACGGTACGGTTGACATCTGTCGGGCATGCCGCCGTCCCGGAGAGTCTATCAGGCATATTATCTCCGGTTGTTCCCATCTAGCTAACGGCGAGTACTTGCACAGACATAATCAAGTAGCCAGGATCATTCACCAGCAACTTGCTGTTCGATATGGTCTTGTGGGGTCTGAGGTGCCGTACTATAAGTACGTACCAACGCCGGTTCTCGAAAATGGTCGCGCCACGCTCTATTGGGATCGATCTATCATCACGGACAGGACTATTGTAGCCAATAAGCCTGATATCGTGCTGATAGATCGATCCAAGCGCCGTGCAGTGCTCGTCGACATCACCATCCCCCATGATGAAAACCTCGTGAAGGCCGAGAAGGACAAGCTCAGCAAGTACCTTGACTTGGCTCACGAGGTTACCGCCATGTGGGATGTTGATTCGACGATCATTGTTCCGATAGTCGTTTCGGCGAACGGGCTTATAGCGAAGAGTCTCGATCACCATCTCAAGAGACTCTCGCTAGATGGTTGGATCAAGGGTCAGATACAGAAAGCGGTACTTCTGGACACGGCGCGCATCGTCAGGAGGTTCCTCTCTCTGCGGCCCTAACCACCGGTAGCTTGGGCCCCGCCCCGCTGCCGGCGGCACTCTAGGTTAGGTTTTTTATAATGTGTTTATGTTTTGTAATTTCATTTTGTATTTTACTTTTTATATATATATATATTGTAAAAAACCTAACTTAAGAAAATAAATGTATACTGAGAAGATAATAATAAAGCCATTTATTTACCCAAATATAAGGCATGCATACAATTAATTTGAAAGTCTTGATGATTGTGATTTTGGACATCGCTAAATAATATCTGATTTACTTAAAAACTATCAAGCAAACAATATTCAATAATAATTCAACAATAATAACTAATAATTAAACATTTCAAAATTAATACATTTCAGCCCATTCATATATGTCAACATTTCATTATTTTTAACATTAAATTATACAGGCACAAAATTGATTAAATCGCATAATAAAAATGTCGCAGCATAAGTTAGAGTTAAAATAATAAATTAATTTCAAGTAGGTCTCGAATATATATCAATGCCTAATTTGTAATAATAATGTGGTAAACACTTCGTTATTTTAATTGTAAACGCCTTGATTCCAAATATCGTAGCTACTTTATAATTGAAGCTAAACGAACCAACACTATGGTTGCATTCTTTCCGATTGTTTATTTTTAACTTTACCGTTATAAGTGTTCGTTTGATTGTACGTAGTCTTTGTTTTTAGCTATTAATAAGACCTCATTAATTTTGTGTACTGCGCGTAAGTTTAAAAATAGTAAGGGAAGACGGACACGCATTGTAAGTCAACGATATAGATTTACAGATGGGCTAGCACAACTAGCTGCGACTTCGCTTGTCGTGCGACAAAGTATGACTTGTCACTTTCGCTCTATTTTGAATGGAAAGAGATAGGTAGTATTTGTCAAGCGACACATGTGTGATGGAAGTAAAATCAAACACACTGTTATAACAGTACATTTGTAAGTAGTCGTATGTCAACTTTATTGCAACGTGTTAAAGTCTAAGGGTAGCAGTAGCGTGGCGTCCAAAGAACTCGATTCCTATCGGCTTGCCTAATATCAGGCATTTGAGCACTTTATTTTACAGCTCTTAAGGAAGGGTTCCCTTTATTTGGCATACGTTTTATTTGTCCGAATGTATTGCTAGCCCGAATTTTGTTTCGCATAATTTTTCTCTAGCTTTAACGGAAAATATTTTGCAACATCTTTTACATAAGTTACTTAGAACATATTAGGTTAGGTTAGGTTTCTTTTATAATTATTCTGAAAATTTATTATTACCTGTAAAATAACAATTATGCGTAAATAGTATTCGGGCAAATAGAACATTCGGACAAATAAAATTATGCCAAAATAAGGTGAACCCTTAAGGAAAATGTACGCCAAATCTGCACCGGCTTGCCCGAGGATATCTTTTACGCCACGCCTCTGATGGGTAGTCTATGAAAGACTGAAAAGTCGAAGGCAAAAGACCCAGAGGTCGAAGCCCGAAGAGATGGTCCGACCAGATCTCCGAACAGCTGGAGCTGCCCATCAGCGCCGCCCTCCACCAGGCGGCTGACCGGATCAGTTGGAGGCAGACCGCTGATTGCCTGAAAAGGAGTCACGATCCCCAGTAATGGGGGAAAGATTAAGAAGAGAGAGAAAGTCTATGGGTGGTCAGTTAACTGTGGTTTCGTTTGTACAGATGAATAAAGTGATAAGATAAATGTATTAATTTTTTTTATAGCGCATCCATATAGGTACTTAATCCGCAACACAGGTGTCCTCCACACAATGTGTCTGTGGAGGACATGGGACAGGAATGTTTTAAAAGTCATGAAGAAATATTGCATCTATAATCGGTGTGGCCATTAATAAAATCAATCAACTAACCACGAATAAGACTACGGTACTTTATTTACTTCTTAAGTACCTAATTCAATGCACGCAGAGGTCATGGAAAGTCAACGAATTGATCTCCTAAAGTCGATATAAGTACCTACTGTATGATTTTTTCTACTATAATTAAAAATCTTATTTATACCAGTGTTAGTATTAAATGTAAAAACATAAATACAGTTATTTTGCTTTTGCATCAAGCTCACACGAATAAAACCGATGACTTGTAAACTTTTTAGAGGACAGTGGGTCGATTGGAAAACTAGCAAATCATTCATGACATTGCACGTAATGTGGGCAAAGTGCCGTCATTGGGCCACAATGCAAGATGTTCAATTGAATAACGAATTTAATGTGCGTACGCGCAGGGGAACGGAATCGTTAGGGCTGTATCTGAGTTATCGATTAAATCTGTGATTTGAACGTGGAATAAATTAAAATATTTTTTAAAAATATGTAGTTCGAAAATTAGGTCAGTTCTCTTCTCTGACAAATGTTTGTTGAGGATGATTTGGTGGCATAAGAAGCTAACAAGATCTAAATCGCAAATATTGTGTCAAAATTATTAATGGCTCATATTGTATCTCAAGCCCTATTAATAACCAACATAATGTTGAAATCTTCTACGCAGACTTACTTAAGTTAAGACTGCTCTGCGCGATTTTTTTAGTGTTAGGCTATCCATCCACTGGCGTGGATTGGTGAAGAGTGGAGCTGGGCCAATATTAACCAATATAATTGATGCTCCCTCCCACTTCACTCTAGTTGGCGGGCAGCCTTATGTCATGTGGGTGGATTTCGTTACTTCTATCGACAATCTTACCGGTGTCTCTGTCACATCTCTAAATTCTCATCAGATGCACAAATCGGCACAATAGCCGGGTCGAGTGGATACGGGGCTAGTTCGGCAACGAGGTCCATGGCCCCACCAATGCCTGCCCATCGACCGACTTTCGGCCCCTGCTCGTAAACATGTCAAGGATTTGAAACCGCGAATTGTTTACATACATATATGTAGAAATGATACTGTGGATATACTATACAGGTATGTTCAGTACGTAGCTATTATTCTATACTAATTAATGACTACTGAGTTTTGCAGATTGGTATACTTTGTAATAATATGTCTCACCTTCGATATTAAACCACGGGTGTCCTAGGATTGAAGCTTGCACGCCGGTCTGCTTGTTTGTCTGTACTGTAGAACCGTAGCTTAGCTTGTAAAAAACAAAAACGAATGCATTTTTTTATCAAGATAGCTGATTTTCTTAGCATGATTATTTGCTATGTTTGAGATCTGTGATAAATGCATTGCAGACACCTTTTTAAATGGTTATTATATGCATTTATATGACTGTTCATAGAGTCTTAAGAGTTAAGGTAACTACAAAGCTTGAAAGAGCTTTGGAGTTTCATAAAATTCAAGGCATTCATTTTCTGAACTATCTACCTGCAATAAAAATGTATAGAACGTAATTTATACCAAATTTAATGTTGTTAATTTGTGCAGAAGCAACCATTCCTACGTTTCAAAACGTTTCCGAGATAAAAGCAAAAGTCTGCAAAAAGTGACATTTAAATGACAATTCTGACGTTAGACCCAGGGATTTTTAGTCGGATTTGTAGTTTAGGGGTTATCGTGACAGCCTAAGGAAGCCCTGGGCCCATTTTCAAACCTACATGAATTATTTGGTCTGATTGCCTTAATTGTTGGTAATTTTCTCATGCTAATATTACTCACTGATATTCTAGAAGTGGGCAAAATTGAAACATTCTAATCTAGTAGGTATATGTTACGTTTGTTAGTAGGTAGCACAGTTAACAAAACAACGAAAGCGACCACGCTGACGTGCAAAGTCAACAACTAATAAACCGCAAGTTTTAATTCTGTAGCGGAGCTACTGAATCAGTTTTATGGTCTGATAGTGGTCGGGCTTCAAAATAAAGTCCCATTAGTTTTTATGTCCGATGTTGCAACTGACAAGTTATGTTTTTTCAACGGCGCCGTTAGTGTCAAGAAAATAGGTGTTTTATGCTGTTACTGTTTAGAATAGAACATAAAGAGATTAGTTATATTGGGTTAGATTCGGTTTCCGGTAGGGTTAAAATAGGAGACAATGCAAAGTTTGCGCAATTCACTTTTTAACGATTTATCAGATGTAGGTAGCCATGCAGCCTCATAAAGCATACCTCATAAGATATTCAGATGAGCATGTTATCTTCGGACTGGACCAGAAGGGCCGGGACGGCGCTATAACTTCAAGGGCTCTCTTCAAGCCTAGGTTAAGGGTAGATGAAATTTTTTAGGGTAAGTAGGCTAGGGGACCGCAAACCGCAGTTAGAGAGCTCGCGCAGGTTAGGACCCGCTAGCTAGCACACGCCACTTTGACTCAATCACCAGTTCGTCTCTGCTTACCTACCTCTTTATATACGACAATATCACAGCGTTCCTATCGCACGCATCGCTAAATTATCAATTGACAGCGCTTTCATATCGATAATAGTAATAAATAAGTAAAAGTATTATACATTGTTTAATTTAAAAAAAGATTCGATTTTTAGCGGTCATTTTCCTCCACGTTTCTTCGTTTCCCTAGTAATACTTATTACGAGAGCACAAAGTTTACTTATTTCAGTAGGTACCTTATTACGTGTTAGAGATAGCATGACTCATAATTAGCAAGAAATTTTTCTTTAAATGACATGAAGGAAAACACAGGATTATTATTTTTTAAGCTAAAACGAAGAGCGAGGTATATATTTTCTATCGATGTGTCTCTCTCCTGTTATGCCCTTTTCAAGAGCCATTGAGTATATCACCATGTTTATTCCAATCGGCGCATGTCATTTGGCGAAGCGTAGTCCAGGATCTAGTAAATTCGTTCCATAAAGCATTTTAAGGTCCATTGAAGGTCTTAAAATCTGCATATGGGCATCCGCCGACGGTACTTGGAACCTAACAAGACGTGCGTCTTTGGAATTTCTTAGTATCGATTATTTGATATTCAGTCCATGGGTATTAATAAAGGTTTATCTTGATCGATTTGCGACATTTCGATGTATCAATTGCATACTAAAAGTCGGTAACAATGGCGGCGGAGTTTTTTGCAATTTTTGGGCCACCGGAAAAGTTTTAGTGTTTTAGTAAGTATCACTGTTTCGGGAGTTTTAAGACGCATTGTTGTCTGTGCATGCGATACATATATAGATAAATAAAATCTACAGATATTTATACATAAACAAATGTAATAAATAGTAATTTGAATTAAAATACTCTGCTTCTTATAATATTTTCAGAAAAGTTTCCCAAATTCATTTCAATATTTTCTTTAGCAAACCAACACACACATTATATCCAGCACACAAATGTTATTAATACCAGACTTTACACATATCTTGTTAAAATATGGAGAAAAGTATAAACCGTTGTTGTTTCAAGAAAAAATAAAATACGGCCGTGCCTTTGTTTTGCTCGACTTGGCGGGGGCACTGCTGTGCCCCCAGATAGAAGTGACGTTGATCATGCGTTGATCATTACAAAAACGTTCTATAAAAGTAAAATGGATACGGCCAATAATTACAACAATCTTAGTCTTATCTTAAGTTTAACCTGTGTTCATTTGGTGTGCAGCAAGGAATATTGTATTTTATTTATTGATAATCCCATCAAGATGCGCTTGCGCTCGGCTGGAGCCGCATTATCATTGAACTTAGCGATCAATTGTCCTGAGATCAGCTAAATCGAAAGCAATTGTCTTGTCCTTGCTTCCCAGAACGACTAGCTACGGGCTCCGGCGTTGCGTTGCTTAAAAACCGGCCAAGTGCGAGTCGGATTCACACACAAAGGGTTCCGTAGGTAACACCGTTTCTTATATGGGGACTCCCTTTAATTTTATTTCATTTTTATTATTTGTTGTTTTACCGGCCAGCCCTGTGACAGCCGGACAGACACACAGACCGACAGCCCAGGCTTCTTAGTAATAAGATCCCGTTGGCACCCTTTGGATACGGAACCCTAAAATGTATACATATAAATACATAATTATGTAAATTCTATATACATACATATTTAGTTACCAACACCTGAAAGCATCAAACTACGACTTGAAGCTAATACAGTAAGTTTTTAAAAGCTGGTCACTGCACGCATCGATAAATTTATTGATAGGTAGGTACTTAATTTGAAATTTTACACCTTCCGACACTCTTTATGCGCACGGATTGATATTGCATTGCCAAAACTTACTAAAGTCCGTACACGATGACAAAGACGTATATTTTTATAATGAACTGGGAAGTATGTTAAAACTGCAGTCTCCTCATAAGTAAAGAATTCGAGCGTGACCCGATTCCGGAATCTTCCTCATAGCCACGGAAATAACGCACCGTTTGAGCAATAGCTCTCTATGCAGCATGCAATGGTGTTTGTAATAAATAAAATTGGAGATTGATTTATATCATATATAATGAGACGAGCATACACCTACATAAGTAATTTATATTATGTCATTTCATTAGTCTGCAGAAAACTACGCAGTACACTATAGTTCATACCGGTTAACAATAGACTTTAGCTAGAGGGACACAGAAGTAGGGATTCCAAACATTTTCTGTAAAGTTGTAATAATATTTTTTTGATGTAAAATTGTAAGACAGTTTGTCAAACCATAGAATAATCTTTCACTTCTTCTTCTTCTTCGCGATGGTCGAGTGACAAAGCACGTTAGAGCAAACGCCTCTTCCACTGCCCCACAGAATTACTCATATTGAATGTTACTTACAAATAACTATTCACCAATTACTTCGGAATGAAAAACAATAATAGAAACAGTATACAATTAAAAAACATACAAACTGGATATAACTACATATTTGATAGTACAATATAATAATGACAGCTCTGAGCTGTCTCATATATTGAGTGTTGCTTATCCTGGCTCTTTGGGTATTCTATAAGGGCACTTTTTTATTTTCAGCCAACCAAAAAGTATGGACATCATAAATATTTTATTTTTGAGCATCTACTTTAGAAATGTCATTTATTGAATGTCAACCTAAAACCGGCACTATAAAGAACCAATTTTTTCTTCTGTCTATTCCTATACGGAAGACTACGTACGTACAGAACAGAAGTCTCTCTTTCTAAAAAAACTGACGTTCGAGTCCGACCACCGGACGGAATGGAACGCACCGGATCCGATTGCACTTTGCTCTAATTGGCGGACGTAGGAAGAAGAAGCAGTAGCAGCCGCGGTTAGTTGAGGGACAAATGACTGACGCCATTAATAAAACAGTTGCTGTTTTTCAATTGTTTACCTATTCTTCTGTTTTGCACGGCGGCGTTTGTTAGGTTATTAGTTCTTTGCTACTCGTACATTATTTTATTATATGTTACATACCTACATAGTTGGTCGCATGTACATGTATTGTCAAGGCCATTAGTTAAATAATAGTACATTACACAACTAGGGTGGTAAAACAAAGAACGGCTGAGATCGGAGATGTTTGCGGCCCGAGCTGCAAGCGAGGGCCATAAATATGCGATCGAGGGCTTTCTTTATTACCTCCCTTGTTGTGTACATAATTTTATGTTTACACTTGGCCAGAAAGCGTCTTTTTCCGTACGCGTAGTGAGCGGTAAAAGCTACTTTATGGTCAGGTGTGGTGTGGGTAGCATAAACATAATTTCTTCGTTTTCAAGGCCATAATAAAGCACATGTTAATAGCATCTGGTAAACCACAAATAGTACTTTGTGTACTATTACGTAATCTATCGTTGACAAAGCGATAGTGTGAACTTAAAGATGCACAGATAGTTGATCAAAAGCATCGATTGTTTATCAAACAATGCGCCCACGCACGCAAGGTCGCGCCTTATAGATCGTGATTGATTGTACTTCACACCGCTGCATATTAACCGATAAGTATAAAGAAATTTGTATTGCATATGTTCTATGCATTTAGTGTTCCTATTTCGTAAGACCAAATAAAATGTAAAACTGACTTATTGTGATACATTTTGGGTGTCCAAGGTACTTAGTTTCACAGGTCCTAGACTATTGTTAATCTGCTGATCTATATTCAAAATTAATGTATCAGTTCATCCACATATTACATACGTCACACGATTTTTAAATTTTTTGGGCCTCCCGCTCCATAAATCACACTTTTTTGCTAACTATTTCCATAGACTGACACATTTGACTATATACCTCCTTTCCCTCTATGTGTGTAACGTAGTAAATTGATGACTCGTAGCAATAGAAAAAAAATGTTTCTGTATACCTACATAAACCTCTCTTGGCACATTTTTAATTGCCTTGGAAGTTGGAAGTTGCATTGTATCATGTAGAGTAAAGGAAATTCGATAGGAGGTTATACAGCAGTAAATTATACATTTCTTTTACATACATCTTCAAAAATATTATCGTTATTACTGTAGGTTTTTACGTCTTAGTCCGACAATTTAAATATCCTCTTATGGACAGAATCTTTTCAAACGACTATTTAAGGCAATGTGATAGCGGCGTTGCCTTGCACACGAGTGTAGAAGAATGTATCTACATTACACATATTTCCAGCATCCACTCTCACCCTCATTGCATACTAGCTTCGACTCCGTCGGAACATGTTGACAACAAACGCTATTAAAAATACGAGTTATCAAATCCCAAAGTACCCGTGACATATTTCATCCCTTCCGACCCGCGACGTAGGAAGCGGCCAGGAAGCGATTAATTGTCAAAAGATCGACGCGTGCGCTGCGTATCCGTTCGTTTTTTCCGCTTTTAGACGCGATGATTTTTTTATACCGACTAGTTGTTTGTGGCTGTTTGTGGCTAAGTCCGATGCTTAATGATGTCCTGTCGGACGATGTTAAATAGAGAGAGCTTTTTTATTTCGGAGCGGTAGGAAGGGCTTAAAACGCTACTAAAGAAATGCTTATGAAGTTTACAAATAGTAAATGTAGGTACCTAACATACTTGTAGGTACGTTATGTACCTAATATGATGATTGGCAAGAAGTAGAATCAGCTTAGAATCTATGCTGATTGGGAACGAGCACGACGAAGGTGCTGCCAACTGGTGCCGCCAATATAAGTCTTGTACCCTCTCATGCTGGGGCCAGCCAGATTGACGAAAACGCCGTTAATTTATCGCGATGAAGGACGATTAACGTCAGTGTAGCTACGGCTTACTATATTTAACATTGAAACTTAGATATTGTCATTGACATTGACAGCTTGATTTGAGAGGGGTGATAGTTTCCTTTATTGTCCGCCCGTGTCTCTTTTGTCGTTTAGTGCTGCCACCTACAGTTTGTGTACGTTCCCTATAGTATCAAGGCGCTAGTCCCTTCATCTAGATAACTGGTGTTATTAATGTTATTATCATATTTCTTCTTAGGTTAAATTTACTGATTTATCACCACCAAGCAGCACTGTTCATTCTATTTTGAATTGATGGTCAGATAGCCGATCAAGGCTATAAAAAAACTATCTTCTTCTCTATATTCAATCTTGATAACGTTTATTGGTCCTAAATTCCTAATATCCAGATAAAAATGCAGTGTAAGTGTCAGATAGTTGATAAGGTCCATGAGGCCACGAGGCCTTCCTATTTCATGCCATAAAAAAAACGATACTACATAAAATTTGACAATGTCTTAATAACGTATCTATAAATGCTCAACCGCTACTTAATTTCGCTCTCCGCATTATCTTAGCCTTGTCAAAGCCCGTTCAAGAGTTGCGACAGACAGACGGGCGCATCGTAGGAAGTCGTTAGTAACGCGCCGGCGCGGCAAGGTATTTATAGATGGCGCTTGCGCTGGTTGCTGAACGATGGCTTCACCACACCAAGGAAAGTCTGCTGAAGATCAGTGATCAGCTAGGTTACCGCGGGCTCTGGTGCAAAAAGCAGAGCTGTTTTTTGCATCCAAAGAGCTAGCCCGTCGGTAGCAACGCCACCGCTGAAGATGAGAACTGCAGCTACTGACGTCTTGCGGTATGATCCTCAGGTCTGTGAATTCATAAATCCTTGTCTTTACTTTACTTTAACTTCCTGGTGCCCAAGCACATTTACTGTTTTCGAAATAAGAACTGTTTCCAACCATTCTATAAAAGTTCAAAAATAGTTTCGAATTTCATGCAACTTCTTCACATCCAAACAATAACTTCCTATCATAACTAAAAAAGTCTGTCCATGCAGTCGCAACCAATCACTTATCCATAAATCATTTCCATTGAGTCTTTGATACATCAGAGCCATCGTCAGAACCTACTTTCTTCGATCATTCCACATTCGCATGTCGAATGGAGTCACAGAGCCATTATAGTCCACCTACGTTGAATATGCCCACATGCAGCAAAAGTGAGGAATTATATAATGGGGACACGGTTCATAAAATATAGGATGAATGATCTCAATAGCCTTAAGTCAATGCATGAAGAGCGATATTCCAGTTGCTGGAATTATTTTAACGATTAAGATTGCAGATGGCTGCCTTCAACTTTTGTGCAACTAGAATTTGCCATGACTTCGCGCGTGTCGAGTGAAAGAATCCATAATCACGAATGGCATAGGCACAAAATACCATTTGTTAAGTCGGAGCAACTTTGGCTTTGTTTATCCTGAGTAGTTATCCTAGATAACAGAAAAACTAGGGTTGCAAATAGAAAAAAAACCAAATGTTTTTTTTCAAATTTATGAAAAAAAACATGAAAAAAAACCTGGCACCATGGTTTTTTTTCTAAATTAGGTTTTTTTTCAGATGAACAAAAATATGCCACAATAACGGTTTTTCGTGATTTATTTAACTAAACAACAACGTGCGAACATTTTAATTCGATAAACTTTCAGTATACAAACAATTTTTGGGGAATCCCTGAATTCCCCGATGCGGCGACGAGAGGCGTTGGTGTTGTCAACAGTAAATTGCGATAACTACCACTACAGATTTCATTTATGTTGTTATTAATCAAAGTTGTTAAATTAAATTGGTTTAATGGTTAACATATAGTCTAAAACAAGTAAAACAACCGTATAAAAGTATTAACTGCCTTACAAATTTTGAGTTTTCATACTTTTGAAAAAAAACGTACTCCAGAAAAAAAACGGTTTTTTTTCACGGTTTTTTTTCATGTTTTTTTTCAAGTCAGAAAAAAAACCGTTTTTTTACAACCCTAAGAAAAACAATAACCAATGGGAATTAGGAACTACGGACGCCACGCCACTGTACGGTCTTATAATATTACTGTATCATCATTTCCGATTTTGTTTAGATCTAAGTATTTACTTCGAGGATTTCGATCGAAGCTAAAGTTACATTTGTACCACCAAATGTGAAAAAATTGGGTAGAAATTTTAGACGCTCATTTAAATTTTGTTACAGTTATATACTGTTAATAAATTCAGATTCTGTTCTGATCATAATTAAGTATTTGCTAAAAAACGCCTTCTTTTTAAAATGGCTTATTATTTTATCGTACGTACACATTGGCTCAGCCGATGATCATCACTTTCTGCGTTACACTTGACAGGACCAATTCATTTTGAGATATCTTCCTATTGTGATTGTAAACAGATGTTGCATTATGTCACAGTACATTAGATATAAGTATTAACATTGTAGACATACGTGGTCTGGTGGCCTGAGTTCATACGTTAGATTAAAATTACTGATCGTTAGTTCAAGATGGATCCTACTATTTCGACAAAAATGTATTTAGGGTTTTTCGAAGGATAAATGTCGAAACTTCGTACAAGTGTGATCTTAAGGTGGTTGCGTTCCCATACAAAAGTTGGTGCACCTTCACGGGCTAACGGCAGGGTATATTAAGAAACTAATTTGACAAATATCAATTAATTTACGTTTTATTTTGGGCAAATGCATAAAAAATGGTATATTTTCACGCTAAATACCATATTTCACCGATGAAAAACTTGGATATTCTATCACTGTGTGCGAATCACCTACAGGTGGGTAACACAACTCACGCAAACACAGGCAAATGGTGTATGGGCGTGTGTGTGACTTATCTATTGATATTTCAAAACGGATCTTAATTTACGCACCTTTTCAGTGTGCATCCGTAGCCGAGTGGTCTAAAGCCTTCACTTATGGATACGTGTGGTTGTGGGTTCTAATCCCGGAATAATTTTATTTTTTCTTTTTTTTTCGTTTTTATCGAATACTACACGCTGTAATTAATTTTGTAATTTAGCCTGTTTATGCCAAATTACTAAATATTTTGACTAAATTTATATTCTGAAATATATATGTACCTACTAAATATTGTTTTGTTTTACTTTTTAAATCAGGATACTTAAATAAAGAGAAATAATAATAATACGGAGGTAAATTTTACAAAAACAATCTAAGCAATCCTTATTAGGGTAAAAAATTACCAGGATTTGAACCCGGGACCTCTAGCTTAGTAGGCGGTGTCACTCCCGCTAAGCCAAAAGTGTCGTCGATCGTTAGGCATTCATAGATGTCTGACAAACGGTGACAGATGGCAACGTCGCATGTCACGGTGGCAACGCAACGTTGCAACTCTGGGCAATTTTTTGATTCGCGCAAACTAAAATACGAGAGTCTAGTAGTCAGGGACGTTCAAATACTTTTCGAGAAAATTTATATTGTACCATCACCTTATAACTTTACCCATATTATTGTTTCCTAATAAATACAAGTGATGTGAAAACACAAATCTACTATACGAGTACAAAATTAATATTTGACATTCCATATTTAGGATTCCACAAAATGAAGAAGGTTTCAGAACATTACGCTGTCACCAATAATGCTGTCATTCGTTTTGTTTCTAAATTTTCCAATTGGTGAAGGGAAGATGCATTTATCGTAGAGAGGATGCCAGAATTGATTTGTTTGGCGGCGTATGTTGCGAATTCCTTGGACCGCACGCCGCACCAACGTGTCCATTCTCAAGGAGCTCGGAATAACAACAAGGCTGTCCACTATCTGCTCCCAGCGGATACTAAACTACTTCGGACATGTTGCTCGCAGGAACCCAGACAACTTGGAGAAGCTGATGGTAGTTGGGCAGGTAGACTTAAAAAGACCACGCGGTCGATCACCTACCCGTTGGTCAGACCTAATCAAGAAGCTCACTGGCCTGCCAATACCTAAAGCCATGAAGACCGCCGAGGACAGAGACGCTTGGAAAAGCTTGGTGCAGCAAATTTCAAACTAGACACGACCTTCAGCAATGAAGACGACGACTAAATCTAGAAAATCAAGAGTTCTCTCAATAACACATTGAGTGAGTCTGAGTCTGCCTGTTCAATGTTTATACAACTTATAATATGTTATTGGTCCGTAAACTTACGGCCCTAAGAATCTGTAAAATATGGAGATCGGCTTCGCCAAATTTGAGAATAAATATATTATGAATAAAACTATTTTACTCAGTTATACGTCTTATTCCATTCAATATATTCCCATACAAAAAAGAGCTGTACATTTATCGTGAAATAAACGGTTGCGTTTGTTTCACAAATTTATTATATTACCCAGTGGGTAATAAAAATTGAGTAATACCCATGTGGGTATGAAACTAGGTGGTAATTACAAAGTTATTTTTTGACCTATCAAAAAAAATGTGGGGTAGACAAGGGGGAAAATCGGCGTTCGTTTGTTCGATGGTAACTCGAGAATATTGTTGCTCGAGTACCTACCTACACTTTTCTTTATTTTACCTTCGAATTTTCATGACTATTACCCGAGTTTCTGCTTATACGGGTTTACACAATAGCCGGAGCGCCGGAGCACAATAGGCGAACTTACAAGTTAGAATCTCTGTCAATAGATGTCACTTTTATCAATGATTTTGCTTTAGTGTGCGTGTATATTTACCTGTCAAAGTACTACTCGAGTTTCATACACATTCCTGCGCTTGGTAAGCACGTACATAAATTATTATGAATTAGAAATCATCGAAAGAGACTCAAAATATTGGGCCAATTGATTCTCATGCTGGTAAAATAAGCAGATATCATAATTATAGACTTGAACATTTGGTCACGTGACCAAGACAGCGCCATCTCTGAGCAATTCTGCCCCGGGTCACCGTGCGATACGCCCTTAATACGCTGAGTGTTAGACATAAATATACTATAACGAACTTGTTAATAGTTGGCATATACTTGCAGCCTAGGAGCTTGCAAACTAGTGCCCAGATGCTCATGTTCCAGCACTATAGCAAAAGTAAGTTATAACGTTTTCGAGCTCTCCTATACAAGTACTTAATGGGGCTGTACGCCTACCTATATTGAATATTGATTTTATCTATATCACCATTATAGATTCTCCTTATTCCGTTGACTCCGCCCATTCCTAGAGATTTCCTTATAGATCCCCTGCGTCATAAATCTCTTAAACGATTGCAGTCATGCGCATCTAGTCCAATGAGCAACTACATTGATACATGTGACTGGTTTGCGGTTCACCACTCCGTCTTAGCATGTAGATTCTTGTGATGGATAAGTAGAGTCGTGAACTCAAAATATTGCTAGAACACTCACAATGCAATAAGGTCGAAAACGTCATTTCAATAATAGTTGAAGTGTCAAGAAAATACATTTACATAGATGTCTTATCGAATCGACTCTTCATTTGATAACATCTTTGTCAAAAGCTATCATTTCGCTTTACCAATTACGAATATACAGCGTGGGAGGGACTATACCGACAAACTTTAACTATAGATTCTAACAACTATTAGGAGTAAAAAATGTTATGTGATGTATAGTCGAAAAACGCTTACTTTCCGAGATATCCATTATTTTGTAAATGAAAAATCCCAAGTGTGTAACAGGCCCTAATAAATGTGACTAAGATACCTTTACTATTTTTTTAAAATCCTTTAACTAAATAGGTAGGAATTAACCTTCGCAGTATTTGATGGTAAGCGACTACGAGGCCAAAAAGTTGACCTTTCGTTTCCATTTTAGCTTTTTTTTTCTTTTTGATAACTTTTCAGCCAGTAAGGACATGTTTATAACGAGGGGCTTAATTTACTGATTTATTTTGTTCCATAAGACTATTAATGTAAAATGATAATATTCGACCCATGTTGATATAACATTATTTACTCGTCACACCACCAGGAATTCATGGCTAAAGTATGTCGGTATAGTCCCTCCTACCCTGTATGTTAGAATCTCATAGGAAATTGATATTTATTTTATTTTATTTTATTTATTGGAGAACAAACAGAAACAAGTGTTCACAGCTGGTTGATTTTTCTAAACACTAAAGTTAGAAATATACACTTATTTCCTTAACAGCTCTCACTAAGACATGTTTTGATAGACATACAAAATCATCTACGCTTACACTGTAACTTAATCGCTAAGCGTTATACATAGAAGTGAATGTGCAACAATTAGTGTAGTATCTATTATTTGATTATGCTAATATTTAACAGCCAGTGTTAAGCCAACTTTACGCAGTTATTGACGCAGTTTCAAGGATTTTTTTAAAGATGTTCCCATTAGTACATTGTGTATCAAGGGCGGTAGGTAAGGAATTACAAACGAGTGTTTGTTACAAGGCCGAGGCGAAGCCGAGGGCTTTAATAACACGAGTTTGTAATTCCTTTACCGCCCGTGGCACACACAATGTTTTTCATCACACTTGTGAGGAAATCTAATTAAAATTAACCTTACTTAACCTAAATAAAATTGTAAAACTGACAGTGACATTAGTGACATATCCATAGACAATGCGCAACGTTCGGAAACCATAGCGGTACAAAATACTGAAATACACTATTGAAACATTTAATTAATGTTACAGAAATATGTGTTTACATGTATTTGCAATACCAGTTCTCTTTAAATAAATATTTCAGTGATAAAAGTTAAAAAAGTAAGTTGGCGTTTCCTTTGAACATGACAAATAAGAGTAAAACAGAACCAGCGTTTCAAATTTAAAAAGAAAACCATTACGCCCTAGGGCGTAATAGCTCATTTACGGCCCGCAAAACCTACGTGTAATGCACCATTTTCGAGCAAGTGTGATGAAAAACTTATTTTGTGCAAGATAACGCTACATTCATACAGCAATGAAGTGAATTTGAACTTTTGCTACTTGCACATTTTTAATGTTTATCTGTTTTGTAAATCACGATGCCAAAGTAGTATTGTTACTTAGGCTCTTTATTTTTCCATTTTACTTGTTTTCTTTTGCTACCTTGTCGTATGTTATATTTCACGGTTGTCTTATTATGCGGTACACGGTACATGCATGCTGTGTTGAACCAAAGATGCTCAACATTTGCAGCTGAGTGAAGAAAAATACATCAGGGGTCTTCAAACTTTTCCAAAACAAGGGCCAACAATGTTTTTTTTTTGCATAGCGGGCCGCGTCATAACTATTTATAACGACTTTTTTTAACTAGGTAAAAATTAGCCCACATTCTTTCCTGACACAAAAAATCTGGTGATCAATTAAATAGGTATAATAACTAAATTTATAAACGGTTGACTATTTAGTTTCGATTTTAGAAACACAATTTTACTAACTATTAAACAATGATGAAAAATCTGGGCAAGCTGGTTTAAGGGCCGCCGATGAAACCTCCGCGTGCCGCGGGTTGAAGACCCCTGATGTAGATACTTTAATATTTTTCTCAGACTTTAATGTTAACTATGTAGTTACTTTATCGGTTAAATTTTAATGTCAATAAGTCTATTTATTTTTAAATATAAGAGTTACACAAATAGGAAATGTAAAAAACATAGAAAGTAAAAATGTAATCAAAACCTAAAACTAAATAAACACTTACTTTACGTTACTTTATTCAGACAAACAAAAGGTGACGTCTTTTTAAAAAGGCCTTTGACGAGTTTGACGTTACGTACGACTGTTCCGGAAATGAGCATGGTTTCTAGTGGTCTCAAATTTAAATAAAACTCCCGTTTTTTCTCAATCATACTTGAGATGCATTGGTTTACTCATACATACAATCTAGCCAATTATGACACTTATCTCAATGCATTAGAGTTGATTTTCGTTCAGTGGTTAAAAGTAGAATAAAACAATACTCGCATGAGGTGCGTGTGGGCGAAAGGTTACCTTTGTATTGCAGTAGGGGGTAATTTAGTTAGAACACACTCAAAAAAGTTGCAAAAGTAGGCCATACAGGCTGACTTTACAAACTTTTTTGTATTTTTTCATCGGTTGGTTTGGAAGTTAATTTTTACCCAGTTTCAGTAATCGGATCGACTTAAATTTATATGCATTTTGTGAAAAGTAGATATGACAGTTGTATTCTTTTTAACGAGAACTTACTAATACGTAAACTCATATGGTAAGGATTTTAATAGATTTATGTCGTGATAATAATTGGTAAGTAGGTAATGCACAGTTTATGTTTTATTCGTTTTCGACGTTACTTCGAACGTAAAAGTTGCAAATCAGAGGCTATGTCATAATCATAACCAGGGGTTAAACTTTTGGTGTCACTGACGTCAAGCTATATTCAGTTTAGGTTTTACATTGATTTACCATTACCGTAAATTACCGGTATCGTGAAAGTTATGAATTAATTCGGTCATTACTTCCAATGGTTGCTCTCGATGGTGGAGGAACACACACTAGAATTAATTCATTACTTTTAAGTGTTTCTGCCAACAAACTGTTATACAGTTTGGCAGAATGTAAACTTATATTATATTTGTTAAATAAATAAATAAAAAAAATCTTTTACTATACCGGTATATTCAGGTAACAATAAAACAATGTACGTAAATCCTAGAGTGAATCATGTTGTATGCATCTTGACGTCATTTTTAGGGTATCAAAAGTTCTACCCCTCAGGTCATAACACTGTCAAAACCGAAATTGAATACTTTATGCTGGCGCATTGCATGTAGGTCTATGTATATCACTTTGCGCTCTATGCCACCTTTATCTTTTGTTTGTGTGGTAGGCTAGACCGCACACGACACCTTTAGGTGTTCTTGGCATCCAACGGTCTCATTAATATGAGTCATAAAAAATAGGTGCCTAAAATTATAAATAACCTATATATTATGGCCCTATTTAGACGCGTCATTCGTGTTGATCTGTGGTTACCTATTTGACCACAGATCAGAAAGTATGTGTCATACAAATAGAATCATACTGTAGACGCCAAGGGAATGAACGGAATATAAATAAAAGTGACGGTAAATATTGTTGTAATGAAATTGGCTGAAGTATCGATTTATTATTTAGAGGTATTTGAAGTAGAACTAATTTAGGTCATAATTTACTTTAATCAAGATAGCTATTTTATTTTGGCCGCAACCGGGATTGCTCTCTTTTAATCCGAATCTGCATGCATCAAAGTTGGGCCGTAAAAGGATTTTTTTTCGCAAGTCCTGTTATGGGCAAATTCTCGTGTGACGTGTGCGAGTATTTGCGAGTGTTCCTAAGTGTTGGATTGGATGTTTTCTGTCTATTTAAGTATTAATTTATCTATAAATGGATGTATAATACACATAATATAAGTATTACCTACTTGAGTTGTATAGGTACTTGTTAGATTTATGTACGACTGTCCCGCTATATTTATTAATGTGCTTACAATATTCACATTTTTTTAAGGCTCATTAAGCCTTTTCATTTGATACCTTAGACCACACCACAGGTTACTAAAAATATAAAAACAGGAACACAAAAATTGCCGACAACAGCTATGTAACTTCGTTGTTACTTAAAACTACAGCAAATGCAAACCATCTAGCACTCCGGTAATGCATGTTGAAAATAAACTCAATTTCCATCGTCATAAAATAACAATGAATGATTGTGTTTATGCTCGTTTCATTCATTCGTTCAATTATAGCCGGGCTTTTAATAGATCCATTCATTCATTCGTTCGGTCAGTTATCGATCACCACTTATTGCGCGTAAAAAGCGGGGCCCTCATTTTATGTAAGTTTTGTGATCTTTGACGATAACTTATCAACTATAATAATATGTGAAATTGAGAGAATTTTGTAAAATAATTTCGAAAATGCTCAATCCTCAGGACACTGCGCACAAGAACACATGTTTGGAGGAGGGCGAGCGGGCCGTAATCTTATGGCTCCCTCATCAGATCAGCTCATAACATAATAATATTGCATTTCATCTGATTAACATATTCTTGCAAAATTTCAGCTCAATCCGTTGAAGATATCTGCTTCAAAATTGAATTGAAGGATTCCAACCGAACAAACATAGTTACATACATTGCAAGTTAAATAAAAGCTTGTAAAAAACAACCGTACTTTCAATCACAAAATACATTCACGAACAATGAATTCGGGTCACTTTTTATGAACAATTTTATAGAAAATGACCCGAATTCATTGTCCGTGAGTGTATATCAAATCAGACGTATCAAAATAAATATCGATTTCCAGAACAGTTTGTATAAAAATTTACGACTTAAGGATGGTAGCATATCTCTATATCCCGGCGTTTGGCTTCCTCCGTACATCCGATCCGCACACATATACTAGGCATTTAAATTTTAAATATGTAACACATTAGTTCTAATTTCCAAATTCATCCATCAATCAGTGGCCGCCGCACGCGCACCGAATTTATGCCACTAGCAACTTAAATCAACCAACGACATAAGTATCCGCTTCCTGCCGGAACGCGCCCTCTGTCGATAATGGTAATCCATTCATAGATAAGCTATAGCTAGCTTCCAATTGAACTGTTAATGAATGTAGGGCCAAAACACACACAATTATGCAATGAAGCGTCGTAATTGTGTTTTAGCCTAAATCCGACCGTGAGTTCCTGAGGAGTTTTGGTCCCACTTCCGATGCGCAGCAGGGCATTTCTCCAGAAATATGTCTGCGGTCACCTCATTCATCTGGCCCTTTTTCATACTGAATGTATGGAGACAGATGAATGAGTCGCAGACATATTTCTGGAGAAATGCCCAGCAACGGGCCGCGGATGTAGGCTGTTTCATAGGCTCACATAAAGAACAAGCAGTTAAATGCGATCTGTATTCCAGTTAAACGAGCAATTGTTGAACATAGATTTTTCACCACACTAAACAGTGTTATTAAACATGGGCGATGTGAGCCGTAAAAGGTCACATTACGCCCTAGGGCGTAAGGGATTTTTGTTTCAATTACGTACCTACTGACATGCATCGGGCTTCAAGCCCTTTCATCAAGGTGATAGATTTATGTTCGAAATAAAATGAAGTGTTTTTTTTTGTGGTCAGAACTATTTTTATAGGGGAACTGAACGACGAACTATATCTCCTGCCTTGTCGTCGCCTTCGGCTTCGAATTTATAATAAAAATTAGTTTGTAATTCCTTCTATACCGCAGATTCAGACGAATCACCTCACCTCAACGTGCGAAGCTCGGTTGCCCAGTGTTAAATACTTACGCCTTGCTTTCAATGTAGGGTATGCTTTATCTGAATAGCGGCACGCGTCGCCAAGGAAGTAAGAATGTTATTTATTGTTTTTTTTTCAAGAAGCCCCGTGGTATCCGGTTCCCATAGATTCATACATAAATTGGAGATTTAAGAAAAAAATGCGACTTTTGTCGGACTAATTTTATAATAATTTAGATTTATTTGTAGTTTAGAAATTATTTATTTGAACTGTATTGCAATATTTATCTAAATATGATAGATTTATTAAATAATCTGTGCTTTAATAAAGATTGAATGACTATAATTTAAATTAAAAAGACAAATCCGGTGCCGTTGTAAATAATAATGCAATGTTAAAAGTTAAAACCTACATCCAAATGTCGTATCTTCGTAATATATTTTGTCTGTAATCAATACCTTGAAATAGTTCAAGACTGTTAGACTTAGGAGTCATTAGAAGGAAACTACACTCACGGACAATTAATTCGGGTCATTTTCTATGAACAATTATATAGAAAATTACCCGAATTCATTGTCCGTGAGTTTAGATCAATTGTTGTTAATCACACAGGTTTCTATTTTTTTCTCTTGTTAATTTACTGTACCTACTGTCTACTCTTCCTTTCTAAGTTGGTCGCTCACTGCTAAAGATCGTGACTCCTCCGACTGAAATGCCTTAGGGCCAATACAGACGGACTGCATGCCAGCTGCGATTTATATGGGAACTGCATCACAACTGCACGCCGACTGCGCAGTTGTGATGCAGTTCCCATACAAATCGCAGCTGGCATGCAGTCCGTCTGTATCGGCCCTTATGTTCTTTACTTCTCCCGTTTTTGTTGCGATGTGTTTATTTTATACATTGGTACAACGTAGCCAATGAGTAGGAACGTCATGCCTACATAATACATACGGCTGATAATTATGACATAGCAAATGCTTTACAGAAACAGCAAACTATAGAACGTCATTCCGCAGCTCGCCAATTGGGTCGGCGAGTGACGGTAGGACAGCTCGCTCTTGGCAACCACGGTGGAGACACATGGAAGAGTAAATTTGGTAGTCACATTATTAATAAACTTTCAATGTTCTCTTTACCCGAAAAAAATATAAATCAAATTCCTTCGTGGGGTTACGTCTTATAATGCCGAAAATTCATAATACCTACCTAAAGTTGAAATACCAATGGACAAAATACCGAAAGTCCAAAAAAAACTATTTTCGATATACCGAAGCTCAAAAGAACTATTTTCATGAGATCGAAAGTTCAAAATCTCGAAATTTTATAATCCCGAAAGCTCAAAATCCGGAAAGTCAGCCAAACGATCTGCTCCGGTGCTGCGGGATGCGCAGCCCCTCCGCCCTTTCGTACAGGGCGTGCAGTACCGGGAAATTTTAGTATGGCAGTACCGGGAATTCCCGGTGCTCGCCTACTAAAATTTCCCGGTACTGCACGCCCTACTGGCGTAAGAAAGTGCGGCACCTTACGCTCGCCTCCGCAGCTTCGGCATTTTGGTCGCCTTCGGCGACCAGCGTCAACCGCTGCGGCTCACTTAGCATCCGCACTTTCTTACAACGGGCGGGGGCTGCCCTCCGTCCGCGCCTCCGCGCTTTTATTTATACACGGGTATACCAAGACCACGTGGAGGGGTTGACAGCTTCGGTTAAGTCACAGCCTTCGGGATTAAAATTTTCGGGATTATAATCTTCGGGATTACAGTTTCCGGGATTATAATATTCGGGATTTCATCAATTCGATCAAACGTTATTTCGGGATTGTAAACTTTCGGTGAAATAAATATTCGTAATTTTAATTTTCGGCCTTCCGTCCATAGGCCTAATGAAATTCGGTATTGTAATACCCACGTAACCCCTTCGTAGATACTTACAGAGCCTATAAACACACTTAAGACGCTGTCAACAGCAAAATGCCCTTGAGGATTCAGGATTTTGGCCCATCCCCTAGCCCCGCCTAATTGCTCCCAGCGCTATTCACAAGTGAGCGGCGAGAAGCGTAACTGTTTGCATTCGGCTTGCGATCGCGATCGAAATAAACACGCCTGCCGGTAGATGGCGTTAAACTCCTGTAGGTTTCCCAATTTCCCATAGAGCGCAGAATAAAATAGACAGGGCGTCGTTAAAATAATATAGTTGATTTTTAATTTATTTTCATAATTAAAGCGTGAACAGATAGAATGAAATTTGGATATGTAATACGTAAATAAGTAATGAAAACTTTCAAGCACATTTAATGAATTTTGGATATGTAATATAAGTAGTTAAGATTTATTAGAAAAAATACAGTATTTTTGTAAGTAGTAATACGATTATATTGAATTAAAATATACAGCACTTCCTTTATGTTTTTCTTGATGACCTGCAATGTAAGGTCATCGAGAAAAACATAAAGGTAAGGTAAGGTTTACAAATAAATCAATCGATTTTCGATTTGACAGTATAAGGTATTTATACTTAGTATCCGTAACCTGGTATCCCATCAAAAACATTCTGTAAAAAACTAGCCAAGTCTCGATGGAGCTGCTTGTTTATCTCTAAAAAGTAATGAAATCTAGACAAAATCGTGCCAAGTTTAAGGTACCTTACTGCGATTTCTTTATTATTATAATTAATGTTGTGTGACTTGGCCGTTGAACATTCTTTATTCGTTATAGTAGGTACAAGTCAACAAAGAAACTTTGTAATCGCATGTATTTGTATAGGATTACAAACTTATGTGTGCAGTTGCAATATTTGGAGGTTTTTTAGGACTTGATAGGCTAAAAACTAACTATGTTTAAAATTTCTGCTCTCTGAGTTTATGGGAAGTACTAGTTCTATTCTGATGATCATGAGTCAGTGAGTGTCTGTCGTAAATGCGAAACTTTGCTTTCGCTTAACTTCGGAACTAAATGACCTACAGACTTGAAATTTTGGATTTTAAGTATGTGATTATAGCTTACTGGATGACGAAAATTTCTGCGTTCTGGTCTTATCTAGAGGTTCTCAAATAGGGGCCTGAAAATGCGGCGAAATGGTTCCAGTAAAGGATGGTACGGCAGTGTTTGCTTCGCGCTCGACTTGGCGGGGCCACTGCTGTGCCCCCAGATATGTACCATGCAACTCCGAGTACCTTTAGTAGCTAATGATAATGTATGTTACGTAGGTAATTAAATTAAATGAGATTGAATATAATATACAATATAATAAATACTTAGTACTAGTTAGTACAAATACCTTATACTGTCAAATCGAAAATTGATTGGTTTATTTGTAAACCTTACTAACTGACGTGCCCGAAAAATTACCCTGGAGTGCGGTGTATGATAATACATACATACATACATACATACATACATACATACATACATACATACATACATACATACATACATACATACATACATACATACATACATACATACATACATATATACATACCTACATACATACATACATACATACATACATACATACATACATACATACATACATACATTCATACATACATTCATACAGACATTCATACATACATACATACATACATACATACTAGGGATGTAACGATACCGATACCGATACCGATATATCGGCCGATATATCGGTATCGCCGATATTATACAACCGATATTTGAAGAATTTGCTGTATGAAAAAAAATCTGCAAAAAGTAATTTCAGTTTCTGACTTAATTTATGTATTGGTCTATTCTATTACCTTGTGCAATGATAATTACTATGTTAATTAAATCTTTGGTTCTTAATAAAAAAAAAGAATTTTGAGTTGACAATTTATTATTTTTACTTTACACTTTCAAGGTTGACTCTCTGGTAAATATAACCAGTAGTCATTGCCATTAGTTATAATAAGGACATAAAAATATCTGAAATTCATACTTCATTATTTAGCTAAGATATCGGTATCGGTATCGCCGATATTAACTACTATATATCGGTATCGGTATCGTATCGGCAAAACTGTGTATCGTTACATCCCTAATACATACATACATACATACATACATACATACATACATACATAGATAGATACATACATTCATACATACATACATTCATACATACATACATACATACATACATACATACATACATTCATACATACATACATACATACATACATACATACATACGTACAACGTACATACATACATACATACACCTTAGGCCTTCATACACAGGGTTTCGCACACAGGCACTGCCGGGTGTGGGCGCAGCCCTGAGCTTGCCTAATGCATTAGGCAAGGAAGAATAATAATTACGTCAAAATAAAATCGCGGAGTGAGACATGCCTGCTTCGGCTCGTTTCCTAAAACCACACTCGTGTATTGATGCCTCCCATAATACATAACTATTACCGTCGACTCCAAAACTTTATAGATCTATGCAAACAAAACGTTTCTCGATGGGCGTAGCCAAAACCGCATCTGAAGAAGCGTTGAAATGTGGACCTTATATCCAGTGACATAAGGTCCAGATTTCAACAAAAACTGAATGAGTATTCATTTGGACAGGCCAGTGGCTATTGCGGTGATCATACATTTAACACACTTAACTAAATATTTACACTTCTTATATTATAACTTTGATTTATATAAGTACGTATACAGTATTTTAGATTTTTAACACAAGGTTAAACAAATTTTTGCGATGTTTTCGATGCGCAAACGAGAAGCATAGGTCCGTCTAGCACGGCGCGTCAGCGCACACTGTCTATTTGTATCGGAGTAAACGAGAGCCTACTGTCACTGTTTCTGGGCAGCCGGGTCTTAGAAGATAATAATAAATAAAAATTGAAATAAAAAAAAGTGTGGACTATTTGTGAAATGTGACTCGCTAGCGGTTTAGGTATGAATATGTTGACTTCATGTTTTTATTTGCAGACCCATACGTTAAAAAAATAAAGACATAGAACCGTTTAATGATGATTTTAAGACCAATCTTTGCAATTTTTTTCTATCGAGCCGATTTCGTGAAATTATGTATCGCGTCCGTCCACGGTCTTCGAAATATGATGAATATTAACATATATTTTTTTTGATGTGCTAGAACGAATGGTTTTTCTTAAAAAACTGCTTAAATAACATCAATTTCAACAAAAGTAGGTCTTGTCAGCCTCTTAAATCACCACCCAGTAAAGTTGCCACTGCTTGCTATTACACATACATGAGAACATTTGTAAGGAATAACAATCTGTAACATACAAATGTTACCCTAAAGCAAAAGCTAGGTGACATAATTTATATAATTATACATTTAATCTAGTAAAAAAGTCGTGCTAGTGAAGAAAAAAAGGTTAAAAATGAAATTTACTTCGGGTCATTCGAGGGGCTTAGCCACTTTGTTTAAATTCAGGTGGTGATACATTGAAGATATCAACTTAGGAAAAACTATCATTATGTCTATAATAAAAACAATGTACCGTTTGTGCCCAAAATAAAATATAGACTTGAACGAATAGCTCCAAAATCTACATAGTTATATTAGTCACAAATTCAACGTATTCTCGCTCCTAACGTAATCTGGGAAGTAGTAGATAATAAATAGCCCTTAATCTACATTACATACTAATGTCGGTTTGCTCGTCGTTTCGACTGTCCACAACCTGTATGAGTGTATGACCACCGTACAATTCGTAGCACTATACATATTATTTAAAACATATAATTGTTTGTATGTATGTAAACACTTTATTGCACATAAATCATACAGAAACAGTACAAACATCAATGGTTATGTACAAAGGCGAACGCGTAGATATTGTTATAGCAGTCATAATAATTCATCCACACTCTGTGAAAAATACTTATTTCGGTTCTCGACCAAATGAACGTATTAGAGTCTGTCGTCATCCTTTTGGTACGGAACACTAAAAAAGTTAAGTAGTTGCAGTTTCTTGTCCTCAGATGTTTAATTCCATTTAAACATTAAAATTTCATGGATAAGACAGAGGTGCAGTAAACAATTACGAATACGCCTAAAATAAACGGTTTGGAATGTTTACATCTCCGCCAATATCTATTTACCGTTAAATGAAACTACGCAATAACCACAAAATGTTCACGTTCCTGTCTCTCGAGAAATATCAATTGAAATGCAACTTTTAACGGTTTCTGGGTAGCGACAGACATCTGCACCAAATTATCTTCCCGGAACGTTCGAAGGAAACTCACTTCCGCGTTTCAATATAGTTTCCAGCAAACGTACACCCCCTCGAAACTTTGTTGATTAAATTGTTTATGCCACACCTGGCCATAAAGTGGCTTTTTCCGCACGCTGTGCGTACGGAAAAAGCCGCTTTCAGGCCAAGTGTAGACATAAAATGCTGTACACAACACGGGAGGTAATAAAGAAAGCCTTTTTATTACCACCCTAGTTGTGTAATGTACTATTAAGGAATCATAAAAATTCGAAACCAAACCAAGCAGATAGCTTTAATGTATTAAAGTCGCAGAAGTAAACAAAAACAATTTGCCGAACTCCCAAGACAAACCGGAAAAACACGCATAGCTTACAAATAGCATTTAGTGAAAAAACAAAGTTTCAGTGTAAATAATTTATATTGATTACAAGCTCCCTGTTGAAAGCATATACCATCACCTCAAACCCACAACTCCCAACAATTAGTTAACGCAACGCGAAAATAAATGCCATAGCCAAAACACGAGAGAAAATCTTAAGGAAAAACATGAAAATCATTAATCACGGGCCAAATAAATCATCGCGTACACTGACCATTACGTAACGCACTCAGTTACGTTTTCTTTAATTTCCACGTTGACATTAGGTAGGAATGAGATAGCAATACAACAACTAGCACCCTCGCCGTACACGGGTAGTGATGTAGAGAGGGATAGCAGTATTACTATCGCGCGTTAGTGAAACGGCGCGCACGCATCGCTCACTGAAAGCTCTCGATTATCTTCAGTCAGTCTTGAATTAAAGCTTGTGGAGTGTTGACGTCTCTAAGCGTGACTGTTCCTGAAAAAATCGTTCGTTTCTACGGATTAAGAACTAAACCGTACTGAAGTGTTCGTCGATCGGTGCTGTGTTTTGTTCTCACGTACTTAGTGACTTTGTTACAAATTTTGACAGTAGAAAGTGTCATTTTCAGCCGTTTCAGTGTTTGCGGATGCCCCGTACGGGGATTGTATTCATTCCGAGAAGCTGGTAAGTCGATTTGTGTTATTTTAGGATATAATTAAATATAGAACGTTGGCATGCATATGTTTATGTGTGAACGTAATTACGATATAATGATTCATAATAATCATAATTCTAGGAAATTATTTAGTCAGATAATGTAAGTTTAATTTAAGATCATGACGCTTTCAGGATATACCGGTCATTGATTAAGCATATGATTGAATCGTAAATATATTGAGCTTCATATTTTGTTCTTATATTCTAGACACGATATGAAGAAATTAAAAGCGAAATTACTTTATGTGACAGAGATAACGTCTGTCAAACTGTTTGATGTTTGACACGTCTCATGTTGCGTACATTTGGCACAGTGTCACCTAATACTTGTACCAACTAGCAGGTAACATAGAGCAGTACTACGAAAATTTTCTTTAGCTTACTTTATTCTTTTAATTTAAATTTTAAGAAGTATTATCCACAATGGAGAAAAGGTGCCAGTGGCGTGGCTTCCATAGAACTCGATTCCCATCGGCTTGCCTAATATTAGCCAGTTCAGCACTTAATTCTAGTGCTTTTAAAGAAAATCGAAGCCAAAGCTGCTCCGGCTTGCCCAAGGATTTCTTCAACGCCACGCCACTGAAAGGTGCCATCCCTTGATATACAGTGTGACGGGGTTGGCATCATTTCTCTGAGGCTCACTATTTGACTGTCTTTTATCGTCTTCAACATTCGGCCGAGCACCGGAAAAACGGCGCCAAATCCATCAACAAGAATCTTTTAAATAATTATAAGAATAGTAAATACAGACGTAATACCTAGTAACCGGAAAACATTTGGGTAACACAAATTTAAACATTTTGACATCCCTTTCTTGCATCCGCGAAGTTGGCGGGAAAACATCCAACATCCTTTATATAAAGATCTGGAGTAATCACATCCTTTACAAACGTTTAATCTTTTCTCAAACCGGATGGATACATTAATCTCGCAAGTCACAACATTTATACATATTTTATACTTTAATTAAATTATTTTCTCTTTTGAGATGTAGGAAAAGCGGACGCGTGGTGACGTAAAGAAATATGTGTATATAGACAGGATTTGGATATTATAATACGGATACGGAAGTATGGTTTTAGGCAGGGGCGTATTTTGAAATTTGGCACCCCGGGCCAATAAGTTTCGCCGCCCCAGAAGAAGTAAAAGTTGGTTAAATGGCGCCAAAATCAAAACAAATGGTCAGGGGCGGTTATGCCGCCCTTGGCGGTTTGGCGCCCCGGGCCATAACCCGGATGGCCTTAGGGTAAATACGCCCCTGGTTTTAGGTTAGTGATTCTGAGTACCTATTGATTAATTTAAGTACATGTATAATTTATTGATGTGATTTATCTTAGACTTTTTCGTCACGCCATTCCGTAAGTGACCATTTTCTGCCCTCTACAAGGAGAGAAAATTAAACTTCCTGGTGAGGGTAGACGTGAAACTTTGTACTCACGCAAGGAAACTCCAGACCGCGTAATTATGGCGCTCATCTACGGTTTCGGGCCACAGACACCTGGAATGTGAGACTTTGTTGATTATACCGCCTTATGCGTGTAATAGGTATATTTTTTCTATTTCTATTCTCACTGCACTGGACCATGTGACAGCCCTAACGGAATCATCCTCAAATACGTCGTACAAAATGCGTCGTTGGTGAAGGAGAGATGGCGGGAGACAGTCCGTGCTACGATACGACCCCCATGCCACGACTACTTTGTCAATAGTAAACTTACGACTAAGAAAAAGAAGCGATTCTCACTGCACTGCACACACTTAAACAAGTCTAATCGGAAATAATACCCCCTTCCTAATCCTAATTTAATCGTTTTTGGCGAACTTTAGTAATCTTGGAATCCGGTTTTAGGAAGCGAGGTATCAGCACAAAAATATGTACCTATATTATCATCGCGTTCTCACCAAAGATGAAACGATGATTAAAGACTAGAAAGCCAATGTCTTTAATCGCAAAAGTTCTGTTTTGCCCACAGTCGTGTTTTTGTCCAAAAAATCTTCAATACTTTTTGAGGAACATTCCAAACAATACACAATTTTTCTGTAACTCTTAGAAAAATATGACACATTATTTTACTTCAACGCAGAAGATCATTATTTTCTTACTGATAGTGATCACAGTACATTACCTTATTGTACTGAAAGTACCTAATGTTACAATTAACGTTAGCACTCAGTACCTTCAGGGTATTTACCTTTTATAGTGGTTAATTCACATTGTCAATCTATACCAAAGCAACTTTTTTGTGATCATCATTATTATTGTTATTTATATGCTTTCCATTCATGGCTATAGGCATATTTTACTCCATGCCAGAGGATATCGTGCCCTCTGCACCCAATCACGTCTTACAACTAAAGTAATTCAAGATACTTAAATGATTCTATGATTCCAGTTGGTCGAAATAAAAACTTTTAATTTTTATAAATCAAAAAAGGATAAAACAATTAAACCGTTGGGACTTATTTATAAAGTTAAAACAATTTGAAGCAAACTCTAGAAATGTTCACGTACGACCCGTCCCTTTTCAACTAAACACCCGAAGACCTTTTAAGAATATAAAAACGCGACATTGACACATTTAAACAATTAAAGTTACATCTCAATAGGCCTGGCAAGGTCTGAGGCTTCTGCCGGGATTCAAACCCCGGCCCTTAGCATTCGGCCCGCGTGCAACACGTGGCAAACAATGTGTTTTTGTTGCCTCGCACAGGGAGAGCCATGGAGTAGCGAGTTTATTAATGCCTATTTATAAAAAGGTGTACCAAATTTTACTAACGTCTGAGCTTATTTAAGATACGAATATTGAAGAACCCTTTCTTGTTGCTCTACATATTATACATAAATAAGGAATATTTAGACTTTAGAGATTCTCTTTTCGCTTCTGGACACACCAGTTAGTCTGCGCGTCTATCCGTCGTCTATACATAAATATACAGTGAATGATATTATTTTTATTAAGTATGTAAATATGAAGTTTTAGTATTGGACGGAAAGGAACTAATGGAATATGCTTGGTGTCAGTTGTGTAGGCGGACAGCGTAATTCTAGAGTTAGCGCGAAATGTAAAAATATATTTTAGTAATATGTGCCTGCCTGCGTTTCTCTGCAGGGTTCCAGAGACAGATACATTTAAAATTGATATTAAAATGACTAAGAATTTTTCGAATTAGCTGTTGCTAATAAATCTTAGTAAAGTAGACTCATTCGATCTTTAAATCCATCTTTAGGTCAATCTACTTATTACTTAATTCATTTTATTTTGTTATGTTATTGGTGGACACTGCATTGTGTTATAAGTTTCCTATCATTAATTATTTTTGTTTTGACGATCATTATACGTATTCATATGAATTGACATGTGTAATTTATCATGTAGATTATAGGTTATAGGTTTACACGGGCTAGTTTTCTGTTTAGTTATTTATCATGTAATGTTGTATTATGATATAAATAAATCTAGCGTATTCTTAAAGCTGCCGCTTTTTAATTTTAATAACGTCGATGAAGAGCAAAAAATATCGGAAAGCCTAAAATTGAAAGCTGGTGGAAATACAATAATAACTCTATCTACTCATTAGGAAAGCAAACAATGGTCACAAATAGATATAATTAACATGTACAGTCGCCATCAGATATATCTGAGCTGTCAGTGTACTCATAAATATCTGAACACGGCTCTAATGCTATGAAAATAGAGCCGTGTTCAGATATTTATGAGTACAATGACAGCTCAGATATATCTGATGGCGACTGTACTTTGTTTGCTCGGAATATCTCGTTCGTACATAAATAATTAGCATCATGCAATCAGTTAAGTTAATTTAAATGTGTGCAAGTGAACTGTGTTTATTTTGTCTAAATGCTTCTTTTCTGTACTTTACAAACAATTTGTAATTTAAAATCCATCTGATATGTTCAGCATATGTTGTGTATGTGATTAATGTTCAGTATCCAAAATATTAATTATGAGTAGCTATTTTCATTCTTTGGACGATTTTTGATTACCTACACGAAACTATTATTTCAAATTTGAACTTTTCTTATCGTCTCTAGTTGAAACTTTCTCGATACATAACTCTACAACTTAACACAAATTCCAAAGATTTTCGTTACATTTTTTATTTTCACCAACAAATGCTATGTATGACAGTAAAATCATTAATGTCATACATCCTCTCCATTACTTTAAAGATACTCTGTCCCAATCGGATACCAGGGAACGTGTGCTACGCACGTGGGTTCCGCAGCTAGGGACGGACAGACAGACAAACCTCGATAATCTTTACATATGTCACTAAGGATCACATTCGCAAGCTCTCACCTTATCACTGGAATCTTCCAAAAATGGACCTTGTTCCTAACTGTTAACGTTGAATTTCGCTTGAACACCGTAAAATTATACGAATTTGTGAGAGTTACCAGTGAACTAGTCATCCCATCTGGCAGTAATCATCACATTTACATGTAATCAAGATCTATCTGTCAATCGTCGTAGAGTCCTTCGCAATCATAGATTAATACGAGCAAAAAATTATAAAATTAAGGTTAATCTATCATTGTTTGTTTTCGTTCTTCCACTTGTTGATAAAAAATGTACTTTGCAAAAGTTGACATTGAAGGCGGTAAAACATACCAAGAAACATTTGAGCTTGTAGAAAAAAAATCCAGTAATATGTGCGTTATTGTTGTTTACATTAGAATTTAGATAATATAATTATAGGTAGCAACGGCATAGATATACAGGGTTTAGTGATGGCAACGATTGGGGGCGTATGCTTTGCATTTTCGAAAAGTTAATTTAAAACAAAGATAAAACGCTATGAATAATAATCACAAAAATCAACTATTGACCTGTCTATGAGTTCAAAGAACATTTAGAAATGTTCAGAAAATAGGTTACAAATTAATCGTGACTGTACAGAAGTAAATATAAATACCTACCGAAGAAATTTAACCGTGGTTCTAAAAATTATTATAGCAACGAAGTCACGGGCGAATGTTAGTAAATTTATGCCACACCTGGCCATCTGGCCAAGTGTAGACATAAAATGATGTACACAACACGGGAGGTAATAAAGAAAGCCCTCGATCGCATATTTACGACCCTCGCTTGCAGCTCGGGCCGTAAACTTCTGCGATCTCGGCCTTTCTTTGTATGACCACCCTAGTTGTGTAATGTACAATCGTTTGTTAATAGAACAAGGAAACAACGGTTCTTTAAAACTCCCACTCTCCATTACATCCAAAGAGTTTGCTCTATGCAAGCTATAAAATTATTTATACATATTAATGACTCGTGTTTCGTTATGTTTTTAAGAAAAGCCATAAACTTGTGTACTGTAAACATGAATGTGACCACGAAACCGCTGCCTTTTAGACTACTCGTATTTTCAAAAACAAGACGTGTATCTGAGAATCACGTTTTTTTAGGGTTCCGTAGCCAAAATGGCAAAAACGGAACCCTTATAGTTTCGTCATGTCCGTCCGTCTGTCTGTCCGTATGTCACAGGCATTTTACTCAAAAACTACATGATGTATATTGATGAAATTTGGAATATAGGTGTCTTTTATGAGCCGCTACTTAGTTTGGTATATACATAATTAAAATAAATGTTTTTAGGGGGGGGCACTCCATACATGTCAAAGACAGTAAAACATTTTTTTTTTTAGCAAATATCAACGTGTGGTACATAGTTCGACAGATTTTTAAAAAACGCTATAAGGTTTCTAAGTAATGTTTTTGATTAAGTGAATGTATTTGGAAATAATCGCTCCGAAAGTTAATTAATACTTTCAACGAAAATTATTTTCAACAAGATCGAATGTACCGTTTTTGAGTTACTGCCGATAAACTGCGCTTCTCAACAAAAGGACGTAATTGCTATGAAGATACGCTCTTTTGTTGTTGTACTTTTTTTAACATCGTATTTTTTATTTTCCTTATAGTTACGGCTATGGAACCCTACACTGAGCATGGTCCGACATGCTCTTGGCCAGTTATTTCTGTAAAAAGTTTATATTTAACTTTTGATTGCTGTTATACTGATGTGGAAAGGTTTTTAGGTATTAAATTTATGAATTACCAATATTACCATATTGATAATGTGTTTCATTTACGAATAGGTATTGCCGTATAATGTAAATCCGATCTGTAAAAATATATTATTTTTTAATTTGTTAAGCCGCTCAACTTTAACTAATGACTTGGCCAACTAAAAATATGAACAATATGAGTATTGGAAAATGTTGAGCACTGTTGCATTTGAACCTTGAAAGTTCAGTGAAAATTCATATGATATTGTTTATTTCATTTCATCATCTTTCATGTACAGTTTCCATCCTTCGTTTCCTGAATCACAGATTTCGTTCGAAATTTAAATTCAAAACCTTTTCGTGTTCAATTTTCTTCCGGGAAAATGAACGTGAATAAATTGGAAAATAGATTGGTTAGCAGTCGACCAATAAATATCGCAAGTTCGTATTCTAACGTTGCGTGTGTTCGATTTTCAGCTGTATAACAAAGGAGTAAGTTTTAGTTTTCTTCTGCATAATCGAGATATGAACTTGTGCCTTGTGTATTGAAGTTTATGCTATGTTTATAGCGCAGTGTTGGTAGTAATGCCGTTTCAAAGAATCGCCTACGCCTTTGAATCATAGTAGCTAAGAAAAACAAAAATACACTGTTATCGCTGTTTCTATTGAGTGAAATTAATTATGAGTATCAGAAATAGTTTTGTTGTTTTACAATTCATATTCCCGGTGATTTGTTGATCTGTTGAATGAGTTGTATTATATCATTATACAGTTACGTGATCGTTTTTATTACCAAATAAAATAATATGGGTAACAAATTACTGGTTGCTTATTGGTAGCCAGTCATTTCACAAAAAAACGTTTCACAAATATTCATTTGTAAAAACAATGTTTGGCAAATGAACTAATGACAAATTAGTCGATTCGCAAAATAACGTTTCACAAATTGTTCATTACACAAATTATTTACTTGACAAAAACTCATATTACAAATCATTATTTGACGAATGATTCGTTTATTAATTACAACTAATGGCAAAATAATGTTTAGTAAATGAACGTTTAACCCTTAGGTGCATACAGTATCATAAATGATACTACTAAAATGACACAAGTAGAAATCAAATTAACGTCAATTTCAGACTTTGTCAAACTCTTCACGAAATCTCAAATTGACATGAATTTTATTTTCACTTGAGACATTTCAGAAATAAAATGCACGGTATCGTATGCATCTAAGGGTTAATAAAAAGCATACATAGGTAGTTTGGTTTAGCCAAGATATGACACGACGGCAATATCTAAAATTGTAAATGTATTTTGTGTTGTTTGCGTATTGTTAGTCACAGTACAAATATGTAATTATATTTATGTCACACCTGGCCATAAAGTGGCTTTTTACGCACGCTACGCGTTTGGAAAAAGTCGCTTTCTGGCCAAGTGTAGACATAATAGTACATTGTGTATCAAGGGCGGTAGGTAAGGAATTACAAACGAGTGTTTGTTACAAGGCCGAGGCGAAGCCGAGGGCTTTAATAACACGAGTTTGTCCTTTACCGCCCGTGGCACACACAATGTTTTTCATCACACTTATGAGGAAATCTAATTAAAATTAACCTTACTTAACCTAAATAAAATTGTAAAACTGACAGTGACATTAGAAAAGAAATTGTAGATCTGTTTAAGTACTGGTACAAGAATCAAACTAATAAAGTTAGGTGGGCTGGTTCTTTTTCAAAGGAGTATGGATTGGAGTGCGGGGTGAGGCAGGGTGGGTTGACCTCACCTCGGCTCTTCAATCTGTATATGAACGATCTTCTCGACGGACTCAGCAGCGCTGGTGTCGGCTGTTCTATTGATGGCAAATTTGTTAACAATATCAGCTATGCAGACGACATGGTGCTGCTGTGCCCGTCGGTAAGAGCCCTGGAGACCCTACTTGGTTTATGCGAGAGGTACGCGGTGACTCATGGACTAAGGTACAATACGAAAAAAAGTGAGCTCCTTATATTCAAGGCTGGTAGCAGAAAACCTAAAAGCGTTCCGCCGGTAAACCTCCTAGGAGTTCCTCTGAAACGGGTCACAGAGTTTAAGTACCTTGGTCACTGGGTCACCGAGGACCTCTCAGATGACCTAGATATTGATCGCGAACGGAGGGCCATGGCGGTGAGAGCAAACATGTTGGTCCGCAGGTTTGCTAGATGCTCACGAGATGTGAAAATTACTCTTTTCAAGGCTTACTGCCAGACATTCTATACCTGCAGCCTGTGGACCAACTACTCTCAAAAGTCGATGAACAGGATACGCGTTCAATATAATAACGCGTTCAGGATGCTGTTGGGACTGCCCCGCTGGTGTAGTGCTTCACGTATGTTTCTAGAGGCTAGAACGGATGGCTTTAAGACTATAGTGCGGAAACGTGTGGCCTCGCTGATAAGCAGAGTGCGAGGCAGTGTCAACAGCCTCCTGAGCGCCGTACTGCTGAAGTTTGATTGCCCAGTGGTGAGGCACTGGAATTGTGTACACATGGGTGACAGGCCATTAATTTTTAATATTAAGTAATTTTCTACATTGACATTTTTGCAGTAATTATAATATAATACTAATCTAATTTTAAATACACAATGTTACTAACATATATGGACCGTTTGTAGTTCGAAATAAAGATGATTGAATTAGTGACATATCCATAGACAATGCGAAACGTTCGGAAACCATAGCGGTACAGACCTAAAACGGTTGATTTTATAATTGCAAAATACTGAAATACACTATTGAAACATTTAATTAATGTTACAGAAATATGTGTTTACATGTATTTGCAATAACAGTTCTCTTTAATTAAATATTTCAGTGATAAAAGTTAAAAAAGTAAGTTGGTAGTTTCCTTTGAACATGACAAATAAGAGTAAAACAGAACCAGCGTTTCAAATTTAAAAAGAAAACCATTACGCCCTAGGGCGTAATAGCTCATTTACGGCCCGCAAAACCTACGTGTAATGCACCATTTTCGAGCAAGTGTGATGAAAAATGATATACACAACACGGGAGGTAATAAAGAAAGCCCTTGATCGCATATTTACGTCCCTCGCCTGCGGCTCGGGCCGCAAACATCTGCGATCTGGGCCTTTCTTTACATTACCACCCTAGTTGTGTAATATACTATTATGCCACACCTGGTCATAAAATGATGTACACAACACGGGAGATAATAAAGAAAGCCCTCGATCGCATATTTACGTCCCTCGCTTGCAGCTCGGGCCGCAAATATCTGCGATCTTGGCCTTTCTTTATATTATGCCACACCTGGCCATAAAGTGGCTTTTTCCGCACGTTGCGCGTACGGAAAAAGCCGCTTTCTGGCCAAGTGTAGACATAAAATGATGTACACAACACAGGAGGTAATAAGGAAAGCCCTCGATCGCATATTTACGTCCCTCGCTTGCAGCTCGGGCCGCAAATTTCTGCGATCCCGACCTTTCTTTGTATTACCACCCTAGTTGTGTAATGTACTATTACCATCCTAGTTGTGTAATGTACTATAACCGCAACCCTTCCGATTTACTGCCAATAAAGAAAAATATTTCCAGAGTCTCCCTTAGGTACGACGACGAGCGAAGCGAGGAGGAGTGTTAGGTATCTTGCGACCATAAATGAAGCATATTTCGAGCATTAAAGTAAGACGACACTAGAAACACCATTTTTTAACTAGATTTCTCCACCGAAGTCACCGCAGTCCTCCCAAGCCGGGGTTTAAAATTACTTACGAGTACATTGTGTATTTGTATGAAATAATTACTTATCTGTTTTTTATTTGTCCCTAACAAAAATTACAGACATACAGTATTAATCGAACAATAAATTATTAATCCGTCGGAGTTTTGCAAAATAACTACTTTGAAAAAAGATTAATTTGTGAATTGTGATCATTTGTTAAATGATTATTTAACATTCAATGTATTTGCAAAGTGCTACATTTGCTGAATGTACATTTGCCAAATAATCATTTATAAAATGAGGATTTTGAGAAATGGTATGTTTGTGAAATGAATAGTTTGTGAATCGTTATTTGTTAAATTATCATTTGTGAAATGTTTTTTGTGAAATGACGGTAAACCTTGCTTATTAGCTCAAACACCCTAAACAACTCAAACGCCAATCACTCAAACAAATACTCATTAAAAGAAAAAAAAGCAGCATTCCATTTTCAAACAACGATCAAACGGTCGGAACGAAGCGCATTCCAAATTTGAATGCCTATTTTAATTTAGTTCTCTTTTCATTGTCACAGGCGTTCTATTTTCGTCGCATTCTATGCGACCAGTACCAGTACCATCGTCGTTTGCATGTACAGTATTGCTTATTCATAAAATAACGATATTTCTAACGTCGTTATTTACCTATAGTTTTATTTTATTTAGAGTAGTGTCTTTATAGAGAGATTTTTGGACTGTTGGCGTGAGTATGACGTTAGAAATACATATAAATTACCATTTAGACTGTAGTACACTACAATATTTAATTTTTTCGATTTTATTTATTTTAACCTTTTGTGAATTTTGCACGTAATCCAGAGAAATATCCTAACTTTAGAGATTGGTTAAAACTCTTTAAGATTCTTAGGGTTCCGTATCGGTACTGTTGGTTGGGATTTTTGACATAATTTTATTTGTCCAGTGTTCTACCTATCCGAATACTCTTTACGCATAATTGTAATTTTACAGATAACTATTGACCTTTCAGAATAATTATAAAAGAAACCTAATCTAAACTCAGTAACTATTCTAAGAGACCTACCTAAAAGATTTCCAAAGAATTTGCGTTAAAATAAAATGCGGACTTACAACTTTCGAAGAAATAAAACGTATGCCAAATAGAGGGAAATCATTAAAAATATTCATTGCACAATAATTTTACTTTACTTCTATTTTATTATACACATTTGTATAAATTATAATTAATTTAGTTCCTTTGTACCCTCCCGCCGTTCTAGCTAGTTCATTAAAACCCATCCTTGGTACAGGTTCATTGAATTTCCTTGAATTTTAATTTATCTAAATAGGTATTATTTGTATGGGATGTAGCGTCAGTTTTAATTCCGCCACGTAAAGAGCATGTGTTGAATAATAACGATATAGTTATTTATAATTTCGTTACATTGTATACAGGTATGAATTGATTACGTCTCATATTGTAATCGTTATCTAGACACGCGGCAGCGTTTCAAGCCAAGTTCAAGCAAAACTGGCTAGCCAGCGCCAAGTGTAATATTACACGAACCACTTGGTGCCACTTTTCACCCTTCTACATAACTCAAAACCTCTTTAACGTAAACACATAAAACTACGTGTGTTTAATTATATCCGGACATCTAGAAGCCCAAATTTCATGAAGCTAGCTCAAACGGTTATAAAGATATGAAGGTCAAAAAGTCGTAAATTTTAGCACTGACTGACTGACTGACTCACTGACATATAGTACCTAAACCTAACTTACTTCCAGATGACCTAAAAGGATGAAATTTGGAATCCAGCTCGGTAATTGTGTGTAAGCGTAGGAAAAAATCTAAAAATAAAAAAAAGTAAAAAAATAGTGGGGGTCCCCATACAAATTTTTTTTATAGTACCTAAACCTAACCTACTTCCAGATGACCTAGAAGGATTTTTTAATTGTATCGTTGGAACCGTTACAAGCAGATATTTGAAACTATCCCAATATATGTATTATTATATTTGCTTTATAACAGAAATATAAAAATAAAGCTAAGTCAAAAAATAAGTGGTGTCCCCATACAAAAAACTTGTAATACGCGCTAAACAACCGGCCAACGGTGTGTCGTCGGCGGCGCGCGGCACCACATAATTTTACACTATCTCTAACATTCAAGAGAATGTAGACAATAGCATAAAAAAGAAAACCATGCAGCGGAAACGCAAGAAAAAACATTAAATCTCAGTACCTGCCTAGTTTTTTTACAAAAAGTAATGATATCCCACCAAAAACATAAATGTAAAAAAGGAGAGCCAAGTTCAATACAAAATAAAATTATGCTAGGCTATGGGCTTCGCCGCAAAAAGAATGGAGATCTAAATGAGTGCCAAGTCCTATGCAAAATCCAAATATGTATACAGGGTGATTGGAAATTCGACCTATTCCTTGAAAGGGGTTATTCTAGAGCTTATTTGCAATGATTTAAGTCCAATCAACCGGGGGTCAAAACTCAATGGTTATCAAGTTATTTGACTTTTAACTTATTTTGTTTAAAACCCGCCTTTCGATCTAAAACTGCTAATTGTGAAAAAACTACTTAAATTAGGACCGAAAAAGAGTCATCATCTAATAGCCAATAAATGGTTGATTACGAAAAATCCAAAAAACATGCCAAAACCTTTGAAAATGTTACCAATAAAAGAATTTAATGTCAAAAGTTTTTGGATTTTGTTCAAAATTTTGTAATTCTTTGAGGCATTACTTAAAAAAAAATTAGGACACTTCGCGTAAAAATTACTAAAATTAGTTCCTCAGTTCATAAGGTTTCTAAAAAGGTAGAATTATTGGCATTTTTTGCATAACTTTTAGAAATAACATTAATAATAAGAGAGGGGGTAGGGAATATCACCTAGCGTACCGGACCCTTAATCAGTTTGTTTGTGTCACTTTAGTTCATCCGTGGGTTTTGTTTGTCTTCGGTTTTTTATTTTATTTCATCTTCTTAGGATTGGAATCACTAAAAGTTGTAACTGGCAAGAAGTTGTGCACGATCGGGACAGATGGCGTGCTCTCGTTTCGGAGGCCAAGACCCTCTTTGAGTCCCTGAGCCAATTAATAGTTAGTTACTTGCGGGTTTTACAAAAGGCCCTTAACATATTCCTCTAACTAGCCACATTTATTACAACTATCTAGTTTCCCAGAGCGCGGCTCTTGCGCCATCTAGATCGCATCGAATCGGTTTTATGTTTCGCAATGGGTTTTAATTAGTTAGGATCTCAGTAAAAATGAGCGTTGCGAGATCGCGGTGCGTCGCACGCGCAGGTTGCGGTAGGGTTGGCAAATTAAGGTTAGTTGAGATTAGATTACATTTATCCGCAGCTTCGCCCGTGTTAATGACGTAATGACCCAAGGGAACTCTTTACCTGGATATAAAGTATTCTATGTTGCAATCCAGGACCTGCGTCTACGTGCATGTCAAATTTTATCTCAATCCATGCAGTTACTACCCCGTTATTTTGTAACAAACATTTAAACATCCTTACCCAGCTTACAAGGCCCCTTCGGCGCAAACGACTATTTAGGTCAATAAACAATAATAATCACTGTGGTATTCAAACGCTTATCCGATTAATTGGAACCCAACTAAATTGGATTCCCATGCTGTCGCTACTACGTTTAGCGCTAGTATTTGGGTTATGTCCATACTGGGACAAGCGGATATTGCGGATTCTAATGTATGTATCTGCCATGGTGTGCTATATTTTTACATCTTTAGCTACTGGACCAACCCAATAAGTGGTTTAATTGACAGTGACAGACAACGTATAGCTAAAAAAAAATAGGAAAAAATACGTAACAAGATTTTGCACATACCTTTTAGTTTCTTAACCCTATGCAAAAATTATCAATTTTCTTTTATCTTGACTACAGTTAGTATTTTTCTTACGACAGAATTCCAAAAAATAACAAAAATCTGCGCTTTGGATAATGGCCCTTTGACAACTTATTTCTATGGATGAATGAACTTTTTTTTATTTATGCAAAGGTTTTCTCCTTATTTGTTCACCTTTTGCATGTTTTAACATGATTTAAATGGAACAAGATCATCTAGAGATAGATTAGGTTAAATTAAAACTCGTTTTTAATAAATAAATAGGGTGACCCAGCGGACGAACCCTAATTTTCATACAAAAGTGAGGGACAGCTATGTCTGCTGGGTCACTGCTTATAAACAAGTTATAATAAAAAATGTTTGCTTTACGTAGCTTTATTATCTGTCTTTTAAATGAGCATACACTTTATTCAAAAAATATCCGAATAAAGATTTCCTTTCAATTTTAGTCGGAGAAGGTGAAATTTGGTTGACAAAGAAAAGTTGATTCACTCCTATAGAAAAGAGCTCTGAATAATATAAATATTAATTAGTGAAAAAACTACTAGAATATATCATAAAAAGTCAGTCAGATTTTTAGACTTTTCCAAAACGTGCCAAAAACACTTCATACTAAAGGATATTTTGGGTTATTATATATCTTCTTGTCTTTGTAGGACAGACAGAATATAAGTCGATTTGGATTGAACTCCAATCCCGGCCGGGGAACATTAATCAATCCGTTGGGACGGGATTTATTGCGAGCCCACTTATTAATAAGCGAGGATAGGTTAAAAACTAGGGATGTAACGATACCGATACTGATACCGATATATCGGCCGATATATCTGTATCGCCGATATATCGGTATCGCCGATTATATACAACCGATATTTGAAGAGCGCGAAAAGAATTTGTTGCATGAAAAAAAATCAGCAAAAAGTAATTTCAATTACTGACTTAATTTATATATTGGTCTATTACCTTGTGCGATAATAATTACTATGTTAATTATGTATGTATGTATGTAAACACTTTAATGCACAAAATAAGACAAATTACAGGGTTACAAAATTAAGGTATACAGGGTGATTGGAAATTCGACCTATTCCTTGAAAGGGGTTATTCTAGAGCTTATTTGCAATGATTTAAGTCCAATCAACCGGGGGTCAAAACTCAATGGTTATCAAGTTATTTGACTTTTAACTTATTTTGTTTAAAACCCGCCTTTCGATCTAAAACTGCTAATTGTGAAAAAACTACTTAAATTAGGACCGAAAAAGAGTCATCATCTAATAGCCAATAAATGGTTGATTACGAAAAATCCAAAAAACATGCCAAAACCTTTGAAAATGTTACCAATAAAAGAATTTAATGTCAAAAGTTTTTGGATTTTGTTCAAAATTTTGTAATTCTTTAAGGCATTACTTAAAAAAAAATTACGACACTTCGCGTAAAAATTACTAAAATTAGTTCCTCAGTTCATAAGCTTTCTAAAAAAGTAGAATTGTTGACATTTTTTGCATAACTTTTAGAAATAACATTAATAATAAGAGAGGGGGTAGGGAATATCACCTAGCGTACCGGACCCTTAATCAGTTTGTTTGTGTCACTTTAGTTCATCCGTGGGTTTTGTTTGTCTTCGGTTTTTTATTTTATTTCATCTTCTTAGGATTGGAATCACTAAAAGTTGCCTTCGGTGATATTTCAATAAGTAATTTATCAATCAGTTCCCGGTTGCGTTAAGTTTGCACCTAATTTGTAAGTTACACCAAAGAAACCAGGTGCAAACTTAAGGCAACCGGGAACTTACAGATAAATTACTAACCGAAATATCACGGAAGGTTACTTTTAGTGACTTCTAACCTAAGAAGATGAGATAAAATAAGAAACCGAAGACAAACAAAGCCCACGGAGAAACTAAAGTGACACAAACAAACTGATTAAGGGTCCGGTACGCTAGGCGAAATTCTCTACCACCTCTCTTATTATTAATGTTATTTTAAAAAGTTATGCAAAAAATGCCAATAATTCTACCTTTTTAGAAACCTTATGAACTGAGGAACTAATTTTAGTAATTTTTACGCGAAGTGTCCTAATTTTTTTTTAAGTAATGCCTCAAAGAATTACAAAATTTTGAACAAAATCCAAAAACTTTTGACATTAAATTCTTTTATTGGTAACATTTTCAAAGGTTTTGGCATGTTTTTTGGATTTTTCGTAATCAACCATTTATTGGCTATTAGATGATGACTCTTTTTCGGTCCTAATTTAAGTAGTTTTTTCACAATTAGCAGTTTTAGATCGAAAGGCGGGTTTTAAACAAAATAAGTTAAAAGTCAAATAACTTGATAACCATTGAGTTTTGACCCCCGGTTGATTGGACTTAAATCATTGCAAATAAGCTCTAGAATAACCCCTTTCAAGGAATAGGTCGAATTTCCAATCACCCTGTATAATAGGAACAAAATAACATTATGAACAAGTATTAAACCCTATTTCTTTGCTTTGTTGGATACCTATAACAATTGCTGTTATTTAAAAATGTGAGATCTTAAAGTAGGTTAGATTTGACTTGGCCAGTTAATTAAGTCAAAAAACGCTCATTGCGCCTCTATTTGCGATACTCGCCGCCAAGGCGGCTCGTATCGCAACCCACGCAGTTCGCATTTTTGAGCCTACTTATACAACTGTTGCATAAAATACTATTACTTATAATACGATCAGGAATACGTGGTTAAAATTTGTCGGGCTACTCGTTTCCCCCGTGTATTTGGGACAAGATTAACATCTAAGTTGTGAATTAGGTAACAATTCTGTCGGGAAATGCTTTCTATGAGAAAAGCAAAATACGCTTATAGGCGACGACGTACTTTTAAAATAAATCGACCAATACTTGAAGTAGTTCAAGTATTGGTCGATTTATAAGAGCTGGCGCGTATTTAGTATGAAATAAGCACTAGTTGCATAGAAAATCGGCGCCAGCTCTTATGAATCGACCTTTACCTACCTTCGTTTAGGTCCTAAACGAAGGAAGGTTTGAGCTAATTGCACTTGTTGAGTCTTTATTTGCGTATCTATTTTGACCCAAAATATGGCTTAATGTTTCTAGTAAATACGTAACACATAGCTGTTTTAGCACTAATTAGAATAATGCTTTTGGTGAAGAGATACTTACAATAGTTGTAGTGTATTAATTCTATGGACATTGTACATATTTATGTGTACACCAAAGTGGTCGCCATATTACAAGTGTGGTAGGTACCGGTTTAAGGATTGATCGAACCTTAGCTTTAGTTTAACATGAAGTCTAGACGCAATAATCCATCAAGACCCCGCAATATCCGCCTCGCTTCCTCATGGTTGAATGAACGATATGAACGAACGAATGAATGAGCGATGTGAATGATAATCGCGACAAATTGAACGTGTTACTATGTGGCTCTGATTGACATATGAACGGAATTTCTATGATGCAGTTAGGAGGATTAGCGGTTTTTAGTACTGTGAATAATTAACTACTCGGACCACCTCGGACATATAACGGATCGGTCAGTATTTGTCCTTTATAAATGCGTGTGGTTGAAAATTTATCTGCGGATGTAGTGTGTGATAAGGACAAAACAATGGTCACCAAAAACCTAATTTGTTCTAAAACGTTTCATAATGCACTCCAGAACTAAATTAGGGGCAAGTGCTGTACGTGTGGACGGTTTTACCTGTGGACACTACTCATACAGAGAAAACGAATAACCATAGTCAAATACCAATCACTTATTTGAAAAGTATTTTTTTCATATGGCAACACTAGCTAATCGCCATCTTTACTGATTACAGAAACTGTGTGTTTTGAGGCTGCCGAAAGTTTTTGTGACAAAAAGTAATTTTTTACCTTCTTTTAAAGCATGTTTTATGTAAAATCTCTAAATGTTGCGGGTGTCTTTGCAATGGCATATTAATTTATATGATGTAAACGTTATTTCTACAAGATTTCGTTAATCGTAGGTAGCATTTATAGTGACCGGTATGAATTCAAAATAAAAACCGCCGAAATTGTACCTGTGGATACCTCCGTGAATGTACCTGTGGACTGTCCATAGGTACAGTTATACTGAATGTTCCTGTGGACAGTAAAATTAATATACAATATTTTTGTTTGTTTTAGTGCCTCGTAGTAAAGCTGGGAAAAATAGAGACAAGATATGCCTAGACACTCTGACTGCAGCTGTTTGGGAAGTAGAAAATGGAAGTTCAGTAAGGAAAGCCGCAGAGAAGTTTAAAATCCCAAAATCGACAATCTTTAAAAACATAAAATTAAATCACTGTCAAAATATTGGTGAAGAAGGCTTAGAACTCCTAAAAAATGATGTCAGGAGGATATTTAGCGATACTGAGGAGCAACAGATATATGATTACTTAAAAAAGCAGCATTACTACACACAGCATATTCTTCTGCTGACAATGGAGGCATTTTAAAATCCCATAATTATACTTGAGATTTTGCTAAGAATATTAGATTTCAAGAAGAAAAAAAGTAACTGTGATATGCAGAGCAACATATAATTACATGTTGTTTAATTGTATGTTGTTAATTACGTTATTCTAGAAGTTTATTCTGTTTAAAAGTATGTTGTTGATTAATGTCCGTAGGTACGTTACCGTCCATAGGTACGTTTTTGGAGTCCATAGGTACAGACAGTAGATGTACCTATGGACAAAATGAGTGTTTTTTTTAAAATGCTTCTATCCGCCATCTGCGGATAGCTAGCGTAGAAAACATATGTGGACTTTGAAGATTGTTTAATTGTGATTAAAACAAAATAAAGAATTCATTTATAATACGCGTAGTTTTTGTCTAACAACTGATTAAAAGTCAAATTCTGGAAAGTGTCCACAGGTTGAGCACTTGCCCCTACATGAAGTACAAAAATACGTGCATTCGAAATTCAATCTTATGCCGACTGAATATGGTTCGAAGCTAAGCGGTTTACTTATTTAAGAGGCTGACAAGACCTACTTTTGTTGAAATTGATGTTATTTAAGCAGTTTTTTAAGAAAAACCATTCGTTCTAGCACATCAAAAAAAATATATGTTAATATTCATCATATTTCGAAGACCGTGGACGGACGCGATACATAATTTCACGAAATCGGCTCGATAGAAAAAAATTGCAAAGATTGGTCTTAAAATCATCATTAAACGGTTCTATGTCTTTATTTTTTTAACGTATGGGTCTGCAAATAAAAACATGAAGTCAACATATTCATACCTAAACCGCTAGCGAGTCACATTTCACAAATAGTCCACACTTTTTTTTATTTCAATTTTTATTTATTATTATCTTCTAAGACCCGGCTGCCCAGAAACAGTGACAGTAGGCTCTCGTTTACTCCGATACAAATAGACAGTGTGCGCTGACGCGCCGTGCTAGACGGACCTATGCTTCTCGTTTGCGCATCGAAAACATCGCAAAAATTTGTTTAACCTTGTGTTAAAAATCTAAAATACTGTATACGTACTTATATAAATCAAAGTTATAATATAAGAAGTGTAAATATTTAGTTAAGTGTGTTAAATGTATGATCACCGCAATAGCCACTGGCCTGTCCAAATGAATACTCATTCAGTTTTTGTTGAAATCTGGACCTTATGTCACTGGATATAAGGTCCACATTTCAACGCTTCTTCAGATGCGGTTTTGGCTACGCCCATCGAGAAACGTTTTGTTTGCATAGATCTATAAAGTTTTGGAGTCGACGGTAATAGTTATGTATTATGGGAGGCATCAATACACGAGTGTGGTTTTAGGAAACGAGCCGAAGCAGGCATGTCTCACTCCGCGATTTTATTTTGACGTAATTATTATTCTTCCTTGCCTAATGCATTAGGCAAGCTCAGGGCTGCGCCCACACCCGGCAGTGCCTGTGTGCGAAACCCTGTGTATGAAGGCCTAAGGTGTATGTATGTATGTATGTACGTTGTACGTATGTATGTATGTATGTATGTATGTATGTATGTATGAATGTATGTATGTATGTATGTATGTATGTATGTATGTATGAATGTATGTATGTATGAATGTATGTATCTATCTATGTATGTATGTATGTATGTATGTATGTATGTATGTATGTATTAGGGATGTAACGATACACAGTTTTGCCGATACGATACCGATACCGATATATAGTAGTTAATATCGGCGATACCGATACCGATATCTTAGCTAAATAATGAAGTATGAATTTCAGATATTTTTATGTCCTTATTATAACTAATGGCAATGACTACTGGTTATATTTACCAGAGAGTCAACCTTGAAAGTGTAAAGTAAAAATAATAAATTGTCAACTCAAAATTCTTTTTTTTTATTAAGAACCAAAGATTTAATTAACATAGTAATTATCATTGCACAAGGTAATAGAATAGACCAATACATAAATTAAGTCAGAAACTGAAATTACTTTTTGCAGATTTTTTTTCATACAGCAAATTCTTCAAATATCGGTTGTATAATATCGGCGATACCGATATATCGGCCGATATATCGGTATCGGTATCGGTATCGTTACATCCCTAGTATGTATGTATGTATGTATGTATGTATGAATGTCTGTATGAATGTATGTATGAATGTATGTATGTATGTATGTATGTATGTATGTATGTATGTATGTATGTATGTATGTAGGTATGTATATATGTATGTATGTATGTATGTATGTATGTATGTATGTATGTATGTATGTATGTATGTATGTATGTATGTATGTATGTATGTATGTATGTATGTATGTATGTATTATCATACACCGCACTCCAGGGTAATTTTTCGGGCACGTCAGTTAGTAAGGTTTACAAATAAACCAATCAATTTTCGATTTGACAGTATAAGGTATTTGTACTAACTAGTACTAAGTATTTATTATATTGTATATTATATTCAATCTCATTTAATTTAATTACCTACGTAACATACATTATCATTAGCTACTAAAGGTACTCGGAGTTGCATGGTACATATCTGGGGGCACAGCAGTGGCCCCGCCAAGTCGAGCGCGAAGCAAACACTGCCGTACCATCCTTTACTGGAACCATTTCGCCGCATTTTCAGGCCCCTATTTGAGAACCTCTAGATAAGACCAGAACGCAGAAATTTTCGTCATCCAGTAAGCTATAATCACATACTTAAAATCCAAAATTTCAAGTCTGTAGGTCATTTAGTTCCGAAGTTAAGCGAAAGCAAAGTTTCGCATTTACGACAGACACTCACTGACTCATGATCATCAGAATAGAACTAGTACTTCCCATAAACTCAGAGAGCAGAAATTTTAAACATAGTTAGTTTTTAGCCTATCAAGTCCTAAAAAACCTCCAAATATTGCAACTGCACACATAAGTTTGTAATCCTATACAAATACATGCGATTACAAAGTTTCTTTGTTGACTTGTACCTACTATAACGAATAAAGAATGTTCAACGGCCAAGTCACACAACATTAATTATAATAATAAAGAAATCGCAGTAAGGTACCTTAAACTTGGCACGATTTTGTCTAGATTTCATTACTTTTTAGAGATAAACAAGCAGCTCCATCGAGACTTGGCTAGTTTTTTACAGAATGTTTTTGATGGGATACCAGGTTACGGATACTAAGTATAAATACCTTATACTGTCAAATCGAAAATCGATTGATTTATTTGTAAACCTTACCTTACCTTTATGTTTTTCTCGATGACCTTACATTGCAGGTCATCAAGAAAAACATAAAGGAAGTGCTGTATATTTTAATTCAATATAATCGTATTACTACTTACAAAAATACTGTATTTTTTCTAATAAATCTTAACTACTTATATTACATATCCAAAATTCATTAAATGTGCTTGAAAGTTTTCATTACTTATTTACGTATTACATATCCAAATTTCATTCTATCTGTTCACGCTTTAATTATGAAAATAAATTAAAAATCAACTATATTATTTTAACGACGCCCTGTCTATTTTATTCTGCGCTCTATGGGAAATTGGGAAACCTACAGGAGTTTAACGCCATCTACCGGCAGGCGTGTTTATTTCGATCGCGATCGCAAGCCGAATGCAAACAGTTACGCTTCTCGCCGCTCACTTGTGAATAGCGCTGGGAGCAATTAGGCGGGGCTAGGGGATGGGCCAAAATCCTGAATCCTCAAGGGCATTTTGCTGTTGACAGCGTCTTAAGTAGTCTTTTACTTTATTAGTGCAGGGGTGACCACACGTCACGATGTAACTCGATGCATTTAAACGTGCATCACGACGATGTCATTAAATTAAGGACAGTAATGTCCCTAAAATCTCTCGTTAATGGACTTTCCCAGATTTTATGTGGAAAAGGATTGTCCTTGTTTAGAATTTTATGACTATGAGAGCGCGTTGTTTGTTTACTAAATTATATGCTCATTTTATTTTCTGTTGAGTGAAATGTTTGAATATAAATTCAGTGCCTGCTTACTTTACATACGGCAAATTATCATGTTAAGAAATCTTATTCATTAAAAAATATACATGGACCACCTCTTTGTTACCTAAGTTACCTAAGGTCATGATTTATACCTATGTTTTGAACTTTGCCCCAAAGAAAAGGTCTTAAATAACCAAAACAACCGTCAAACTAATTCAATGAGACACAACCACGATTGCCTCAAATCACATGAGTGCCACCATTATCTTCGATTGTCCAACGACCGTAAATATTAAGACGCGCAATACGGACCGGACACGCCCATATATCTTACGGCAAAATTGACCTTGTCACCTAGGCCATAAAATCGAATTTAGTTTGAGTTTATACAGGCTGAGAAAATGTTTTGGGTCTCAATAATCAAAACTAAAGGTAACCTTGTTCTAAAGGTCATAAGGTACAGATTTCTTTGAGTGAGCAGAAGCTGAGAGTGACGTTTTGGGTCCGAATCGCGGATGAGACGCAATAAATTTCAATTAATTCTGTCGACAGTCGCACGGCATTGTCTTTAGACGTGGTTGAGATTTAGCTATTCTAATACAGAGCACGCTGTAAAATGAAAAGTCTATGGTCGGTAATATGATCATCATAGTTTGCATCCTAGCAAGTGCTAGAGATGGGATAAATTATGCGGATTTTTCGGTGTTTACCTTGGTAATATAACCTAATCTCAGTGGATTCAAACACCAAAATCCTAATTTTGTTAATTATTGAGCGTCGCAAAATAGACAACTATTATCAGCCTAAATTCGTCTTATCGCGGGGCTCAGGCCTACTGTCATTGATGAGAGCAAACTATTAGTAGCTATCTCCACATTCAATCCTTTAGGGGTTTAATTTCCGAAAATCCTTTCTTAGTTTCCACCTACCTGCAGTAGTTTAGGATGTACGTTGTGTCAGTCATGGAACTGTTTTTTTTGTAAATAGATAGATAAAATTCTAGTATGAACCTGTTCTGTTCGTTCTACATTAACTTATGCCTTGAACCTTAGATCTGTATACACACATGACCCCATCCCTAAGTATCCACGTCTTGTCACATTATGTATGTATGGAGTTGTAGAATCACAGAACGCTGTCAGAAGCGAGAATGACAAACTGTTGTCCCCATCCCAGACGTTGTAGATTAGAGCTGAGACCATAGAGTAAATTATATATACTGAGATAGAGTCATCAGCTATCATTCTGTTCTAGCGCCATCTGTTGAGTAATGTTCGAGTTATCTGAACAATGTATATATGCATAGCTATCGCTATATACAATGATCGTACAGGTAATGCCGCCTTTTATTTGAAACCCGAATATTAAATTTAACATTTTATCAAGTGTGCGGTCATACATTTTCTATTTGCGCGAGTAGAATATGTATGAACTCACACTTAATAAAATGCAAGTTTTTGAAGACAGGTTAAATAAAGAATATATTGTTTCAATCATTTATTTCTCCTCCTTTTAATGCAGTACTGCATCGCTTGTTTTTGTACTGCGTCACATGCGTCACAATCGGTGCTCAGCCCAATGTTTAAATGTTTGTTCTAGCTTGTTTAGATGTAACAGTGTTGGTAATGTCACCAAGCAATGATTTTCTCTTAAAGGGTCCTGTAAATAAATATTACATTAACATTTAATCAAATTTAATGATGCACTTTAAACATATTTCTTCTAATATTCAGCTAAAGACCAAAATAATTTATTTTATGACCATGAAAGAATAACTATGTAGCTATTTGAGAAAATGTTCAGAAAGTTACCTGGCAAATTCAGGGTAGGTTATTCGCACTCAGCATTTTGCTTCTGGTATGAAAAGAAGTTTCAAAATGCACATGGCATACTCTGCAATACTTGTAAATGTAGTCATTGCCAAGTGCCAAAATATCACCTCCAATATTATAAATCCATGTACGGAAGCGATCAGGGTCTTTACACGGGTTGGGAAATTTATGCAGAATTTCATCCACCATACCTAGAAACAATTGTACATATTTCTAATTTCAGTTTCCTACAAAAAGTACTGTATCTAAATATAGCAATCCATTTAAAAATAAATGTAATTGTAATGCCACGAACTGGAAGCCAGCGTGCAGCTCGGTGGCGAAAACCTACTAAAATACATAAAAAGGGCCTTATTTATGTATTTTTTCGGCCTGTGTGTCATGTTTTTTTTTTAAATTCGCTCGCCGCCCAGCTTTACGCTGGCGTCCAGTCTGCAGCCTAAGAACCTGATATATAAGTAATAGACCGCATGAATAACATACAGAATATAGTATTCGTAGAAATGCTTACCACAATTTGGCACGCAACATGTCTTTTCTGCTGCGATGATTTTAAATCGAGGTCCAATTGACGAAGCCGGGGTCAAAACACAAGAAACTCGATCGTCGAAATCCAATTTAGCGCAAGGGTCAACAACGTATAGCAGATCCACCAGTATCCATAAAACACAGCCAGGTCGTAGGAGAAGATCACAAATCTTTAAAAACGCCATGAACAGTTCTCAAACACTATATACAAAATTACCGCAATGGCAATATGCATGAAATTGAAAAACAAACCAAATGCGCACGAAAACATTCCTCTGCACGCAATTATATTGCGTTCTTAATGCGAACACCTTCATGTTTTTAAATGAAAAGCAACACAATTTGATTTCTTCTTAAATATTTTGTTACCGAAAAACTACAAATATTATTGCATGAATATTATTATGTAAATGTTTAAAATAAATGCAACTTACTTAATATAAACAAATGAGTGGAATGGAATGGAGTACATCACTCAGTAAGGCCCAATGTTGCCTGTAGTAATTAATTACATTATTATTTGATTAGAATTCTCAATGATTTATTATTATTTTTCCTGTATGACAAAAATATCTTTATTTCCAAAAAATAAATAATTTATATGCAAAAATATTTTTTCCAATATAATGATAAAATTAATAACAGCTCCATCTGTCGAGCTGAGTTGTTAATATAAGTAACATTCCATTCTTCCGTACTGAACTATCTAGTACTGAGTGAAATGCCCCTGGCTGAGACTTACAAATAGGTACTAGCGGCAGGTATTGAGTCGCTATCATATTCGCAATAAGGGATAACATATTTAAAGTCACAAGATGTTGCTTTAGTTGAATAGGTATTATTATTATTATTATAGTATATTTTCTATGAAATTTACTTTGCAAAATGATATGTCAAAGTTTTTTCTACAATAACATTTCGAATTCGAAATCACGAGACTATAAAAATACGAGAATTCCCCATAATATTTGAAGAGTTCCCTTAATCGCTCCTGGATTCCATCATCAGAACTTATTTCAAAATGGGTTCATAAACGACGACGACGTTCTGGGGTAATAAACATAAAAAAAAACGCTCGAATAGAGAACCTCTTCTTTTTGTGAAGTCATTTAAACAATATCTTTAGTAGAGATTAGGCAGTAGCAAGGTACAGACAGGAAAATTAATTCTGGTTAAACTTTTGTTAATGAAATGAGCAGCAATTTAAATACATCAAATAAAATAAAATGTATAGGAATTCCAATTTAAAACCTGACTTAAGTTTTTTTTTATTTATTTCTTTAGGATCACTGTTTTTTTTTAGTGTAATGATGCATATGTCTGCTAACCTAAGCTGTTAATTTCTTTTTTTTAAAGAAATATTCAAGTCAACTCTATCCCTCCCTATTCCTCTAAAACATTAAACTCGGTACAGTGAATAGAGCTCATTGTGCTTGCACTTGTACCGTCTGGCTACAAGTGTCCTGCAGCGAAATGTCATTGTGTCAAGGCGCCATTGTGATGCTTGTGACCTTTTCAACATGGTATCCTGTATCCATGATATATTATGGATAACATGTATAATATCATGCCGTACATGTATATGACTTGATACACCCCTGGAATATTCAAAAAATCCGAAAGTCATAATTCCGAAAGCACCATTACCTATTTCGAAATTTCATACCTAATTCCAAACGTTATTTTCTTTCTACAGAACGGTAATTTTGGTGAAGGTAGTATATATAATAAGGTTAGTGTTATATCCTGAAAAAATAAAAGTTTTTCAGCGCAACAATCGTTTCGGGATAACGAAATTGGGAAAACATTTAGTCTCGGAATTTTTACATTTTAAAAACAGGATAAAAAATATTAAAAAATCGTCGAAAATCACAGGTCATATAAAAAAAAATCAGTGCTTTTTTTATTTTATTTGTCTGTGACCCTTTTGGTCAAAAATTGGCCACTTTGGGCAATCGAGAGTGTACATCTCCTTCGGAGAGAGGCACAGAATAAATTGGTGCCTTTTTTGCAGACACATTTAGCGTACAGTTACCGCCAATAATATTGTATGATGAAACGCAACACGCGTAAATATCTGACTCGATCTTATTGCTGTAGTAATATAGTGGTGTCAGATATTTTTCCATGCATATGATGAATCATATGTTATTGCCAGTAATTGTACACAAACATTTTATTGTACAAAACAATTTATTGAAATAAATAATGCTTTAAAAAATACTTGATTTGGTAATCGATCCTTCTCGTCGAAAATTCAACAATAGGCATGTACTACATATGCAGGCCAGTATAAGCTTCTCATTAAACATCATAGCCGTTTTTAATGTAGGTATAAACAATAATTTGCTAAACAGCTTTAGTACCGAATGGCTGATATTTCCTTTCTATTGTTCAGACAAACGTCTGTCAAGACAGTCAAAAACGACCAAGGAGCAAGTCAATGACTTGGACCGGAAGCTTCGATAATATTCCACTGGCTACCACGAATATAGATGATTGGCTGAAACACAATACACGCATTACGCAGTATATTCACTCGTGAAAGTGCAGAGTAGAGATTAGAAGTAATTGCACGCACGTTTAGTACGTGAATAATTGCGAATTTAATTGATTATTGGTGGGGTGGCCTGTGAACTAAATTTGACTTGTACGTGTTTAACTCCAGGCTTGGATAATTACAAGATTAACAGTTTTAAATACTGGCATTGGGACGGGAGAGAAGAGTGGCGGTGTGTTGTGAAGCTTGCCACCAACACCTGAAGTGATGACCACGACCACTCTGTCAAGAGAGATACCGACAAAGAAGAAGGTTGGGACGGGTGATATTTGAATACTTTAGTCTACATTAAACAGGTAAAAGGTTGATAATCCGGCCTAAACGCTATATTACTCGAAATTTACAACTAACTGCTCCGTTTTTCAAAACATGCTACTTTTCTGCTCACACACGGTGGTAAACAAAACGATAACAAACCTTATATAAGCTAATTGACTACTGACTCGTGATGGTCACGATTATCATCACAAATAAAGTACGCAAAACAGTTCCAACGATCCAACGAATAACAAGGATTAAAATGACCGTAGTAGTTAAAATACTGATTAAAATAAATACCCTGCGACCGAAGACCCTCTCCTACTCGTCCTGGTCAAGTGTCCACATAGCCCGGCGCATGCGCATCACGTACAAGGAAGCGGAGATGGTATATAGGTAGAAACATTAATCGGATCTGATGGGAAACATTTTGAAGTGGTTAATGATATTATTTATGAACGTATGTAAATGTCGACGCTCAATGACTATTTATTCTTGATAATAATTCTATGAAAAAATAAGAAGATTTAATCTAATAACTAATACGTTACAATATGAAGTAGGTAATTTTCTTTCTCACCGCACTACGTACACAGACTTGTTCAAATGTCAAAACTTGAAGATTGTCAACAAGTCATGCTGATTAACTGTGTCACTGTGTGTCATAAAATTACTGAGTATCATATAATGTCTCCTGTCCTGGGACCTAGTTATAATATGTTTAATACATATAGTTAAATTTATGTTTGTGATATATTTACATGTATGTGCTCCAATAATGAAATATATAAGGTCCTAATTTCTTAGTTGCAGATATTTTAACACATTATACTTTACATTAAAATAATTAACTTTAAATAGAAATTAAGAAATCTTTTCATAACTTTTTTAATTTCATTTACCTAACAAAAAAATTAATTATAATTTCGTCTAAAAAAATCACCATGTGCATTATCACATGTCACAATAACACTATATGTCATGTCAACAATTGTTTGTCGTAAATGTCGTAACGGTTCGGCGGGAAAACTGCAAATGTCATTAGGATGGGATTTATCGACGTGAAGTGGCCAGTTACAGTTAAGTGGTACGTAAAAGAGCTACTAGAATCTGTTCAATAAGTTTTCATTTAGTAATCACATTAACAGGGTGTTATTACGTAGCAAATTTGTTTTTCCTTTTTCTCCAAAAAACACGTAAAAGCTATAATGTTTCATGCTTTAATATGATCCAGAGACCGAGTACTACCAGCTGTAAAAATATATGCAACTAATAAATTAGGACCTTATATAAGTTATGACCCATGGAAACATAGCCTAGCTAAATGGTCTCAAAAAAAAGAACAGAGCTGCATGCCGAATGAGTTAAATCCGGTCAACTGCAGACCGATGACGACAGTCCGATGTGCTGGTTATTTTCATTAAGTACATAAGGTACAATAATAGAACCAAAAATAGATGCGAGTGCAACCGGAAATCTTATGAAAATTGCATAAAAGCTTATTTAAAAGGATACGACGTTACACAATCTACACAAAGTAACCTTTTTATTGCATTATTTATGACTATACTTATGGTTATAAACATCACTGTGGACTTTGCCACGTGCCATAAAAGGACGATAAACAACTCAAATAACAATGGTAAACAAAATGGTCATGTCGATTTTATGCAATACATTCAAATCCCTAGTATTTTCGCTATTTTATTTTTCAATCGAATTTCGACTTTATTTAACAATATGTAAGGTTAAAATTTGATTGCACTCAGGAATACTTCAATCATTCGGGTGTAAATAAGCCGACATTGTTAAATGGTAATCAAATGATGTTTTTACATGTAAATGGGTAAAATATTACCGTCGGTTTCGTTCGTGGTTTTATCTCTTATTTAGTAGGTGTTTACAAGATATAAAATCAAGATTTATATTCTGAAGAGAAGCTACACACTTCAGTAGAGTTGTTTCAACCAATCAAATTCATAATACGCCATATACTGGTATTTTGCCCACGTATTTTGTTACCCACTACTCAGTAATTACTTAAAAATGAACAATCTAGTATTTTCAGATTTCTAACCGACTTTACTCTATTTTATTTAGTATTTTTTATTCTAATGTTTGTTCCCTCAGAACTCCATCAAATACAATCCGATTAATAAAAATATGCTTTTTAATTTCATTTAAATGGAATAAAGCCAATTAGTCTGTATTAATAGTCTTAGTTCCTATTGCTATTGTTTTATTTCATATTTTGTTTATACGATGAAGTGTGAATTAACTAAATAATTCCAAATTGGTTCCATTTTTTTTAATCCATGTCCAGGAATTCCTTAATTAAATATTTAATGTGTGATATGTAATTTTTTTTAAGAAATTAAATTTTACCCAATTTTATACGCTTTACGCTTCATTTAGAACATACGAGGTAGGTACGTGGTTTTTGACAAATTTTAAACACGATAAAAACCTTCTAGTACCTACTCGAATTTAAACGACCGATTGGACCGGGCTCTAAACGAACTAGAAAGTAACTGAAGTCAGGTCACTCAGTATGTAGTACATGGTGCACATAGTATGTAGGTACACCGTTAGCATACCGTAGACGCGTTGATGAATAATCAATCATACTAATTAAACAATTAGCTCTTTGTGACAGAGTCCTTGTCTAAATGGCTAATGTCACCTTGTCTGTAATCGAAGTTGGTTTAATTACCTACTATGAATAAAAATATAGAGAGATAACATCCTATCATTACAGCTAAAATCAATATGTTTGCATTAGGGGAAGCCCCCCTAAAGGTCGACTGAAGACCGGTTAAGGTCGTCGAAGCCAGAACGGTCATGGTGGCGTTCTTTGGGGAATACCAGCAGACGATGTCCAGCAGTGGATGTCTTTATGTTAGTGATGATGACGATGAGTTTTTACATGGAAGACCTCAAAGTCTACATTAGCTTTTACTCTTTTGTAATACTTACCTATTTCTGCAATTGTATTTTATCAAGTATATCCACTGTTAATTGGTGTATTCGCCATTTTATTTATATGTATAGCTAACAGTGGCGTGGCGTTCATAGAACCCGATTCCCACCGGCTTGCCTGTTTTAAAGCTTATAACCGGAGTATCTACTACCCCTGAATAAAAAGTAATCCAAATCTGCTCCGGCTTTACTAAGAATATATTTGACGCCACGCCACTGATAGCTATAATGACGTGAGACATTACTCATTATTAGATATAAATATTTTATGTCTCGCATTAACATAACTAAATAATATAAACAGCGTGATATCAAACCTAAATTATTCGCATGACATACATTTTAACAAAGCCGTTTGTCCATTCGGCGCTCAATTAAAAAACAATAAATTCCAAATTCAAAATAAAAACCAATTAGTAAACCAATCACGCTATTCCCAGAAGCGTAACATAAAGTAACGGTCTATTTTTACATTTCGCCTTTTAACTACAAAATCTATTCAAGATCACACAATTAAGACTTATTGCCTCGTGCTAAGATTGAAACTGCTACTGTTTTGATTCTCAACTTGATGCACTTCAATTTCGAAAGTGCGATTCGGCGTCCTATTCTGTAAACCAGTCGACTTACAAGAAACCATTGTCACGACAAGCTTGAGGAATTCGATATTAACGACCAGGGAATGCTAATGTCGGCTTGTCGCGTGAAATCGGCTCGTTTGTACACTGTTCCCGTTGTACTTTACATTTGGTGAGGTTACTGTGTTCTTTTACATTAATTTATAGCGATTAACTACAATAGGGCTTTGTTTAGCCTTTGCAAGTACCAGGACTTGCTATGGTAAATAAGCAAAATATTAAGATAAAATATTGTTTCTCGCTTAACCGCAGACATCCGTGAATGTATTTAAAACAAGTGACAGGTATATGCGTCTAGTTGCTATTTTTTACTTACTTCTATATGTTAAGATTATTTATTGAAAGAAAGTACACTAAAACAAGAACAAATACAAACAAGATAAAATTTAAAATACTAAAACTTAATAAACCTAAAAATAAATAAACTTAAAAACTAAATTAAACTACCTAAATTAAAATACTGAAAATACAATAAAAATATTATAAAAAGAATACCCCCTCAAGCAGCTCCGGCTGCGGCATGATACCCGTTACGCTGGCGGCATTACCTCTCTGAATAGCCTTACTTCTACTATATTAATTACTTGTTTGTCTGTAATCTATATTCTTCACGATCTCTATTGACGAACTTATTCATGTTTCAGCTAACCGATAACAGAAGGATGTTATCGGTTAGCTGAAACATGAATAAGTTACATGCCTATCAAAAGCAATCAGTACGTGATTATCCCCGCACTAAAATGAAATAAGAAATATGATGATGAAGTTTAATAAATAAATAAGGTTAAGTTCAACTAACTACAACATTAATTGTTTCAGAACCATCGTCAATGTCGAGAACCTAGCAAGTCGTTTATACTATGTAGGAATTATAAAGAACAACCGACGCATATTTACTTACGTGTTCTATCCATATTGCATAAAATAGCTATGGATATAAAATCGAACAGCACCACAAAAAATATAAGTAAACAAACATACGTTATCAGACTTTCTTCACAACATTTTTTATGTTCCAAGCCATAGATAAGCGCTTCCCGAGGTGTCAACGCGACACCCATTGTCTACGAGATGTTATCTCCCGATTGTCATTCGACATTCGTACATACAAACTCGAGGCGAATCGAGAATAGCCCCGTTCGTTTGGTTCCTAGAATTGCCTTGATATAACAATCGGGCCAAGAGTTTTCCAAACTTTTGGTGTAGGATTCCGTATCCAAGATTTAGCTAGTCATAATTTTCGTATTCAATTGTTTAACTCAAAATATGTACTGCATGAATAGCATTCTCGTTAATTTCCTCAAGATGCGATATACATTTGCTTATGGCATAGCATAATCGTGATTTCGTGAGGTAATAATTTGCATAATATGATTAATTATTTAATCATAGTTGACCCATAAGCTTTCCTAGTCAAGTAGTCATATCTGGGGTAATATCAGCAATTTACTAAACTGGAACGAAACTGAGCTGGGAGTTGTCGGTTGTGTTTACTTTACGCTTAGGTTTAGATAGATGCAAGTGCTTAAGGCTGTTTACTTATGGCATGGCGCGTTACATTGTTAAGGAATGTAATTTACAGGATTAAGTTACTTCAACATTGGGTGTGGATCAGGATCAAGACAAGTAACAGAACAGAACTATTACTCAAAGCAACAAATAAAAGCAATACACTACCTATTGCTTTTATTTGTTGCTTTGAGTAATAGTTCCAATTCTAATTTATCTCCCTGCATCTAACTAAACAAATCTATTTGGTGGGTTACATACTGAGTCGTTTTCAAAAAAATTGTACATAGTTAAGGGCCTAATAAAAACAAAATCACGATCGCTTCCGCTGTGTTACGAAAGTTAGGCATACAAACTATATGGGTAACTTTCGTAACACAAAGGAATAAATTAAGTTCTTGACAAAAATCATACAGTTAACTCTGTTAACTGGTAGAATATCTTAAGCCATTCAATTTGTAATTTTTACTTTTCAAAATTAGGTTAATATAAATAAATCAGGACTATACTTAACGATCTATCGTTTTCAATTTAATTTTAGGTTTTCCATAGCACGAGACGGAGCCCTAAAAATGCGTCGATGCCCGTAAAGAATTCCGCTCAGTCAGTACGAGTACGGAATGAGTGATTTCGTCAATGATTCGTGTTATTTGTTGCACGAATAACAACGTTATTGTAACTTCACAATTTTTAACACGTTTTTACAATTTTTAAAGACATAAGGGTAGTTTAAAAAAAAGGTGCATAGTTAAGGGTTTAATGACAATATCATTTATTCAACTCAAACACATAATAATTGCTGAGAGATGGGACAACCCTATCCTGTTTTTCTGGGTGAAGACGCACACGTCACATTATTTAAGTCACTTCTCACACCGAAAATATTACTATAGGCTACTTATTATTATAATTATAATTTAAATAAAATTGTTTACTAACCAATATAAATCGTGTAACCTACTAACAAAAATATGGATTTAAAATCTGAAATAAACATTATTCATTAATTCATTCATTCAATAAAAAAGAAACACCGCATAAGTTTAAACCCGCAACGCAGGCTTCATCAGGTGCGTACAACTTTAAGGTTTAAAATTAACAAAATATGAATAAAACCATATGGGTCAATTGCAGAAAAAATTTACCTTATACTTTTTTTGTCTGATCATGGTGTGTCTCAGCACTTTTCATTTATTAAATAAAAAAAGCTGTCCAAAATGTCCGTACAAATTTTAAATCACAGTTTCGTTACGCCAAAACTAAATATAGGGGAAAGTAGTAACGAAACTGATATTTTTTTTTATCAGTTTTGTTCCCCTTTATTTAGTTTGGGCGTAGCAAAACTAAGATTCAAAATTTGTACAGAAATTTTTAACACTTTGGACAGCTTTTTTTATTTCATAAATGTAAAGTGCTCATGATTCTGAGTAAAATGGTATAAGACACACCATAATCAGAGAAAAAAAAGTAAAAGGTACATCTTTTCTGCAATTGACCCTACTTACGTTGTATTGTATGGTTGACTTTCGTTACCTGAAGGAACAAGATGAACATTTTGTTAAATAAAGCCCTTATACATACATAATTATGTATTTTTTTTTGTAAACGACCGGTATATCTTTCAAATACTGGAAACTGGACAAATTATCAGTTTATGTACGTACACTGTTTTATAAGCAGGTCAAACCATATACAAGTAACAAAAGGTAATCAAATAGATAGATTAAAATACATCATCTAATGATAATATCATCATTTCAACTTTGAGACATCCTCTGCTGAACATAGGTCTCCCCCAATGACTTCCACTACAAACGGTGGCACGTATTCTGCCTCATCGACTTCCGGCGACCTTAACCAGGTTGTTAGACTGCATCTTCTAGTCAGGTCAGAATACTAACTTGTCATGTGTTAGTTACTAGGTTTAGTAAACTTGACCTATGCCAAATAAGATATCAGAGTAGAAATGTCACAACAACATCCTTGTAATTAATGATTATAATATCAGTAAAAGTGTAAATATTATGCATTCATTCTCGCTGCAGAATTTTAACTCTTATTACAATACAGTAAAGTCTAATTTCCGTAAACTCGAAGATGCTAACGATATACTGACAAGAATCAAGTTAAACTGAATTAGTAAATCACTTAATAACAAACTACTTGTACTAAATAAGTGTAATCTATTAGCTACCGTTTGCAGTACAGATAAAAAGGGTTGTGGTTCAATGCATGTTTATTTCTGTCATCCTATGGCTAAAACTAGGCTAACCCCTATGGAGTTGTATATAGGTTAGTCTAGTTTTATAATTTATAATTTATCAGACGGCAGATTTCTTGGTGTAGTGCATACATAGTGGTCTATTGATGTTAGGATAGTAAGTACATATTGTGATAAAATATGTACGCTCTGACGTCAGAATTTTTCTTTGCGCTGCCATATAACTTTAAGTTTGATCTTAAACTTCGAATAATACGAGTATATTATAAATACACTCAAACATTCACTATCCATTTATTTTTTATAAACCTACAAAAAGTAGGTACACAACAACGTAACTCATACTTTCTTATATGATAGCTGTTTTATCATCATAGACTCTACGCCGTAAATAACGAACAGCTAAATAACCTCTACCTCCGTTGGCTGTGCGCAGCAGTTAACCAATCTAGCGTGTTGCTTGGCCCACATACACCGCCCCTATTGTTTAGACTAGTTTGGGGCCAATTCAGCGACTGGAAGATTTTTGATACACACTTTAGGCTGAATTCAAGCTTGCTCCATATTCTCGTCTGGGGTTTAAAACTAGCAAAGAGGTTGCATAACGTTTATTTGTGTGAGTTAGTAGCGTAAAGAGTTCAAGGTGGGGCTTCGAACTAAAAATACCATTTACCAGTATAAATATGGTTTGATAATTGGAAACCACTAACGAATGAGTTATGTCAAGATAATCCGGCTTGACGGGCCAGAAATGTTTAAATTACAAAAATCTCGAGTAGGCATTTGCAAAAACATACGATCGTAACGAATATACCTACCCACACGTGTTGTATATTTTGACATTAGACAAATTCAAATTAACGTGAGTTAAAAATCAAACCACTCTCCACTTCCTAGCGTCGGCCATTAAAATGATAGATTATATTGGAACAGAAGACCTCGCGGTTACCAAAATAAACATCTGACGGATATCCAAACGGAGCTTGCTTTTATTGCCGACTTCACAGGCTAAAAGTATTTAATGTGCCCGCAAGCGGTCGCGATGGGCAAATGAGAAATACTTTTTTTTTGGTTACACTGAACACTATCGTGGGAGACACGAAATGGTATATCTCGCCTCGTAGGTAACTCTATCATGGGTTTAATATAAATAGTATTTTTACGACCCCACCTGGCCCCTTCGCAACATTTTTACCCCAAAAATTCAAATACAGGCATAGGCAAGCAGGACTTTCCATAGCAATTTAGGAGTACAAACGAAGTCACTGTCAACTGACAAGTTGACCACCCATAGACTTTAACACGTTGCAATTAAAGTTGACATTCGTTTACAAATGTACAGTTAAGAGTGTGTTCGATTGTACTTTAAAAGGTCTACGTTCTCTGCTGCTTTAAGCTCATAGAAGTATAAATTTCCATGAATGGGTAATATGGGTTATTCACAAATCGTCAATATAATTAGGGTTCCGTACCAAAATGGTAAAAAAGGAACCCTTATGGTGCGACTCTGTCTGTCTGTCTGTCTGTCTGTCTGTCTGTCTGTCTGTCTGTCCGTCTGTCACAGCAAGATATCTCAAGATCTACTGATGCTATCGACTTGAAATTTGGAATAGTGTTAAGAACCGCTAACCTGAGCTTATAAGATGTAAAAAAAATCTTGTAACTTTTTTACTTTTTTTTTAAAGGGGTCCGTAATGAGACTTTGCAAATTGAAAGTAGGGCTATTATATTGAGTGAGGTATCAAATGAAAGGGCTTAATTTGTAGATTAAAACAATATTTTTGTATTTTTTTTTAAATAAGTAGTTTTTGATTTATGGCGAAAAACGTTAAAAAAAATACCGTTCCCCCCCTATTATCTTCGAAGTTACTGAACAGAAAAATCTGTAATAATTACCAATTATTAATGTCATCCTATATATAACAGGAAAAATATAACGGTTTTCCTAACTTGCACTGTTTTTGAGAAATTTGCAAAAATCTTAACACATACTTATTTGCTCCTACTAAACTAATCGCCATATAGTTTTTCTTGAACTATTCATATATATACTTATGAGTTTGTACGGAACCCTCGGTGTGCGAGTCCGACTCGCACTTGGCCGGTTTTTTTTCAATTGTCATGTGAATTATTGATGTTTACCTGCTAAGGTGGCCTAAAATTTGCATACCTAAGTTGTATCTACCGTAAGGTCGGGGTACTTTGGCCAAATGTAGGGTAACTTTGCCCACATTGTAAATCACATATCTCAAATCTATAAGGTCTGATAATAAACATAAAAACGTGAATGGTCAGCTAAAACCAACCACATGACAATGTGCCGTAATTTAAATGCAATAGTAAAACCTGAATCGAGTTAATCCCTATGGCCAAAGTTACCCCCCAGGGCGAAAGTATCCCGACCTTACGGTACCCATCGCAGTCCCTGTCAAAATTATTAGACAAAGTATTGGAATTTTATGTATTTTGTCCGTTCGCATGAATCTGTGTCTTTCGCTAGATAACTTTATCCTGTAGGTAAAGTATGAAAAGTAGACAAATTAATTAGGTGTGCATTATTATTTGACTCGCTTCCTGAAAAATTGGACACTCCAGTGTTACTCAGACCCAAGTTTAAGGGTTTGAAACGGCGAAACGCTGCGAGAAAAGTTTAATAGGTGGTGCCCGCCATGGATATGGCATGGGTAGTGCCAGATAAGTAGGTACACAAAATTCATAAATTCGGTGTGTGAATTGACGAATCCGTTCATTCGCTAAATAAATCAACAAATCATAAAGAAAGCCTGATTGACTCATCCACAATTAATTAAAGCTAATATTAGTCTGAACCACAACAGTTTTACTACGAGCCGGTGGCAGAACAGACACCGCGGCGTAAACATTAGCTATATATAAAGATGATAGCACTAGCCAGGAATAATTCACGGGTGCTCTGGTGAATTCTAGTCTTTTACGAATCTTAGAGTACCTTCACAAGACAAGCTCTATCTAAAATAAACGAATTCTAAGAAGAATACGTTATTGTCACATAGAGTTTATAAATGTAGGTATGTAGAGGGATGTGGTAGCATTGTTAACTAATTTTTGACCATTTGTTTTTTAGACGAAATGAGGTCCAGTGTGCGTGCTGCCTGTAACTGTATGGTGTATTTGGGAAAAGTTATACTAATAATATCGGCGTTATTACCCTTTAGTGGACCCGCCCGCAACTTCGTTTGCGGAGGTGAAATGTCGCGTTTTTGCTACGCCATAGTCGAATTTAAAGTGTTAATACACCAAATTTCATGAAAATCAGTCTGGTGGTTTTTACGTTACGCGCACAAGCAAACAAAATTGACTAATCTAAACGACGAACAAAGTAACAAACAATTCAGTAAACTGTTTATTTATGTTGTATTACTTATTTTTGACTGACGAGTAAGAGGGACTTCTTTTTCGGAAAAAAAAAAATAATGTATTAAACAAAACACAATACTGTGTACTACGTTAAAGACTTTTCCGAAAATCTACGATTTTACTACATTAGAGGTTTATTTATTTATACTGTGGATTACCATGAAAAATGTACCTTTAAAAGCTTACTAAAATAAAAGTTTATTATACTGGGATTTTAATAAAGTAGCCTTGTAGCTTGCATCGGGACTTGATAAAACACTCCCGGCCACTAAATGTTCCTTTGAATTATACGACACAAATTTATTTCCGTAGAACATAAACGTGATATCAAAGAGTTTCTTAGATTCGGTGTGTTTAATAGTAAATCATTGCCAGATGATCTTCAAGGCTAGGGCATCCGTAGATAGTTTTACAGGATGTAGCTAGTTTACGTGAAAAAGTTTGCTCTTGCTGCGTTTCTTCTCACCAGTTGTATCATATTTTCCGAAGTGCTAGTATAAGTAGATTCACATTTGTCAACTTGCAAAATAAATATTGATCTTTTTTCGGAGTAGAGTTTCCCGTATATGTAAATAATGGGTATTATATAGACGTCGATATGCATACTTATATAGATAGATAAATAAATACTGAAATCATCCATGATTCAGGGATAAATTCTTGTGCTTATCTCGCAAAAGGTTGCCCTTACCATTTGAACCCGACCCTCTAGCTTCGTAGATACCCCCTACTTCCACGAGGGTAAGGTCGTCAAATATGCATCGGAAGATTCTCAATAGGTCATAGAATAGGCAGTCATGGCCATTTGCATCTTAAGCTATCAGTGATCATAGATTAATGTCCAAAAACAATGACTACGTATTGGCATAACTGTTTTTTTTAATTTCTTGGTATCCCTAGTTAGCAAAAGTGACCATTTTAGGTACCTACAGTCAAACCCTCCAACTTTGCCCACCGCCCAATCTTTGCCCAGGAACAAAATAGTATATTTTCTTCCTGGGCAAAGATTGGACGGTGGGCAAAGTTGGGGGGTTTGACGTAATCGAAGATGGTCCTCTACTTTGAAGCAGAAAAGCCTCCAGGCACCACTGGTCCTAAGGCGACTGCTGTTTTATTTTGTCTTTATCGTTATGACTTTTTTTAAATCGTGGTGCAGTATTACGGTATATTCTCGACTTCCTGAGGGCTCACGAATTTGTTAAGGCATTGTGTTGCTTAAAAGTTATTTTTAGGAGATTTAAGCGCCACTTCAATTTACAGCCACTTTTGCGCGATAATAAAAGTGATTTAGGTGCGGATATTTAGCACAAGCCGTAACAATTAATGAGGTGCTGACATAATGCGTAATTTCGTTAATATGAATGTACAAAGTTATGGACTGTACAAGGACTGAGTGCGGATATTATATGAATCGTGTTCCTGTGATGGGCTGAAAGATATAAGTTAAAGCGGTAGTAATTTGTCAAAAATTGGACGTATAGAAGAATTTTTCGTGATTGGATATACATTCATATTGAATGCTTATCCATACACAAAAGTTATGTTATGATCATGAATAAGATGGGTATAAAATGACAATATCTTGCGGGTGGGCAACTTTAGGGCTCCATCTTGCAAAACTAACTGCATTTATATTATTACCCGACTGCGGCGAAGCCTAAAGGAGGGTTATGTGATTGAACTGAATGTATGTATGTATGTATGTCCGTTCCTATGTCCGCTCGTAACTACTCAACGGCACAACCGATTTTAATAAATGATACATCATTAGATTCGTCTGTAATGATGGCGCGAGTGTCACTGGGTATGAAGTTCGTTAAAATAAATAAAATGGCGGATTTGATACACTTTTAAAGTGCTCCGCGGTCGGGTTTTTTAGTAAAAATATTTTTTTTTACAATGTAGTTTCACCTACATAAATATTTACAGCAATAAAAAAACTACTATACTTTCGCTTTGAAATTATCCGACAAAATAACATCTCGATGAATACTTACAAAAAGAGCTGCAACAACAATCGATAAAATAAATTAAATTAATGTCGATAACCGTCACAGGCGAACACGGGTGATCGGCGCACTGACAGAAATAGCGCCATAATATATATGAGTTAAGATTATATCGAGGGGTATTGTATCGAGTATATTTCACTCGATATATTGGACGTGAAAACATCGGCGGACTGAACCATAAATAATGTAAGGCCAGAGTGAATGGGAGCAGACTGCTCACTCAATACAAAACGATCGTGTTTTTACTTTTCAGCCAAAAACCTATAACGCTCAAATGCTGCATCTTGTGTTGAGGCACCAAAAGTTTTCTTTATTGCATTCACCATCGTCTCATCACAAGTTGAAAGACGTCCGTAACGTTCCCCCAAAGCACACCACTATGATAGCTTCTATGCCGCCCGCAACCTTATCCAGCAACCTTCACTGGAGGGCCAACCCACACTGCATTGCGTTGCAACAATAGTCGAAGTCATATTATTTGTTTGTAATCAAGTTTAGGTAAAACCTAAAACTATTCATGATCGTTACTCAATGATCTCATTTTTTATTAAAACAAACAACTTGCAAATAGCTTGCAAAGTAAATTTTTATTTTGTTTAAAGTTTATAATATTTTAATTAAGTAATTGCATCTCTGTATTCTAAGGTGTTCAATAAAGCATGTACATCTTATTTGTAAAGTATTATTTATTAAAGTCAATCGGTTCTTATATCTGGCGTGAACCACTAATGCGAATTAAATCGCCACTGTTTATGTTTTGACGCATGATATAAATTGTTTTGCATTTGCCGGATTCAGATTTTATATTTGGAATGTGTGCAATTTCTATTTTCATATCATGCGAGACTTTGTTTTGTTATGTTGGTGTGGTATTTTTTCTGGATTTAATGCGGCTTTTGTCGAAGAGGGTAATTCTAGTAGATATAAGAAATTCCTGTGCATACAATTCGTAGTATGCGTTAAAACTTGAGTTGTTTAAAGAAAAACAGAACGGTGCCCATAACAAATTTATATTTTCTTATCATATGGCGATTTATAGAAGTAAATCAACCATAATACTTATAAGTAACAACAATCGCCAATTGAGCAATTTATTATCAAATATACGGTTACAGTTAAATTTGATAAAGTGATAATCTTGAAGTTCACTGCGCAAAACATAAAATCACTGATGACCAGTGTAATCTTTAAGTTAGCTAAACTTAATTAAAGCTTGTTTAAATATAAAGCGGCTATGAGTACGAAGTATTAGGTAGTAGGGGTTCAACGATTTACGGCTATTAAGCAGCAAGAAACACATATTGAACAAAAGAATACTGCGAGTAACTATGGTCACCCACGGTGTACTTTGGTACGTAGACAAACGTGCGTAATTCTGACCACGTATGATGCTAGCCGTTATGGCTGCAGCGTGCCTAATTGAAGCGGTAGTCATATATGCTATCGATATACATTGATATATTGAGACTTATTTAATAAAATACATTGGATGTTGCATATTAGTGTATCTGCTGTAAGTTAATATCCATATAATTTTAAAGTAAATGCTACTTTGTGATAGTAGACTCAAAAATAACAAGATTTTACGGTATCAGCGTAATTCGTCCCATTAGTTTTTCGTTCAATTCGTATTTCGTCTCATTCTATATTCGTCACACATTCTCTATGTATAAAGAATAGTCTTAATAAAGAATGTGTGACGAATATAGAATGAGACGAAAAACGAATTGAACGAAAAACGAATGAGACGAATTACGCTGATACCGATTTTACGGTCTATAGCTTAGGTTTAATAAACTGAAGGATCATATTTTCCGTCCTTACTTAATAACTGGTGTAAGAGAGTAAGCCTGTGTCCTGCAGTGGGACGTATATAAGCTGATGATGATGATGGCTTAATAACTGCCTTCTGCAATAAATAGCTCGACCGCTTCAAAATGTTTCATAGTATGAAGTTATTTTACACACGTCTCGACATTCTTTTATACTCTCAAAATTCAATTGTAAAAACATAATCGATAATCGCGACCCGCGTCCCTCGCCGTAAATCCCAGCACTTATCGATAGTTTACAAATCGCCGCCGGGACAATAGGCGTGCTCTGGGGGACCACGAATAGAACAAGGTCGGTCGTATCAATCCTCCAACTGACTTGGGATCCCTAAGTAGTTTTAAAAAAACCTTTATTTTTCAGGACCAATGAGTGATGGGATAAAGCCATTGACTTATGTCGGAAATTCGTTTCTTAAACTAATTTACGTTAGAAACTATGATTTCAACCACATATACTAAAAGTGCTTTAGGTCGTTTAAATCAGTCATACTTGGCAGATTTTGGATATTAGCTCATGTGAGCGAGCACACTGTGCAAAATCGTTAAGTCGTTGTTTGCGGTAAAGCCACATTGGATAAATATTACCTATTTTAAATGTTTACTTTTTCATTTTTTAGTAGCAACTTGAGACTCGAACTCAGATTCTTAGTAATAAGGAAACATACTGAATTCTTAGTTTATGTCCGCATCGCACTTGACCGGTGTTTATGTGTGTTTAACAGTCTAAAAGCTTTTTTCCATAACTTATTGATTGTTTGGTATTTGAATGGAATAATGGAGAATATTGCCACTAAATAGGGATTATCGGTGGGTAATGTGAGAAACTTGGGGTTCTAACTTGTAAGAGTATATTTATAAGGGTACTAAAAAAATGTGTATCGAACTTAATAAGCAGGGAGAGATGTTACTCCACGTTAATATAATACTAGTATTGCTTTTGCGAACTGATATCTATTGATAATTTGATTCAAGTTTCAAAATATAGAAATACCTAAATCGTTAGAACGTTTCTCGAGGTAGGTACCTAATAGATAATCACCCATATCTTCTTTAATCTAAAAATAAAAATGTACACGTATACAAACAAGTAAATACGCCACAAAGGGGTTACGGTACTTGAGAAAGAAAGCTCCAAGCACTTAGATGACTAAAAGCATGGTTTGTATTTCGGTTATAACTGATGCTTACTTAGCTTTAAGTGCTATGTTGAAACCGTAACGCATGTTTTCTTGAGTAAGGTTCAACTTTTGATGTTGTTTACAATTTTTACGAACTAGTAGACCCGCTCGCGACTTCGTTCACGTAGGTGAAATTGGGTGAAATAAGTTAAATTGTATCTTTTTGCTTCTGTTTAACCGGGTAAAAAATATTCTATGTGGTAACCGGGGTTACAATCTACCTGTAGGTACACCAGTCATGAAAATCGACCCGGTAGTCTTTGCGTGATGCGCGCACAAACATCGTCTTGCTATGATTTTAGTATTACGTTATACGTGTATAACGTAAATTCTGTACTTATCGTCAAGGTAGAAAAGCTTAATTTATGAATATTTGACCAATTTTAACTAAAATTATTTGTTCGATCCGATCCGTAAAGTCAATTTTGTCCATTTATGCATTACTAGCTGATGCCCGCGACTTCGTCTGCGGTGTAAATTATAATTAGGCAATTAATCTTAATAGGCAATTAATAGTTTCTGATATTTGTTCATAAACTTTGTTGTAATTAAACAAAACCCTCAAATATTGGGCCCAAAACTGCACAATGCACATTTACCGTGAAAATCAATTCTTAAGTCCATTTAAGGATTATTACCAAAAAATTAAATGCACTTAATAAACCGCTTGTTACTTACACAAAAAAACAATCTACTAATTGCTATATGCTATGCATGGAGTTAAAAACCTTTTACTTTAAAAATTGTACGGGTCCCTAAAAAAACTTTCAACCCCTACTTACTCAACCCGTCTTCGAGATAAATTTTAATGAACCGTGAAATCATTTGAGTTCTATTCAGTTTAATCAGTTTTAGATACCCTACTTTAAAAATCATTTGGTCCCTTTATAAAGTTTTGGTCCCCATTTATAACCCTTGGAGATGAATTTCAAAAAATGGTTTAACATTTTTTCTGTACCCTTATTGAAGGATCTATGTACGAAGTGTCAGATTTCCTACTTCAAAAATCCTTTGGACCCTATACAGAGTTTCAACCCCCATTTAAACCCCTTTGGGGATAAATTTCAAAAAACTGCAATCACTTTTCTTTTCTTTTTTAGATGAGTTCAAGATCTACTACAAAAATCGTTTGGTCCCTTTACAAAGTTTCAACCCCCTTTTGATCCCTTTTTAGGGATGAAAAAACGGTAAAACCACATTTCTTTTTTCTTATTAAGGAGTCTATGTACGATGTCCCAGATCGCCAACTTCAAAAATCTTTTGGCCCGTATACAAAGTTTCGACCCTCATTTAAACCCCTTTGGGGATGAATTTCAAAAAAACAGCAATCACTTTTCTTTACTCTCATGGATGAGTTTGTGTAAGAAGTTTAAGATCTACTATAAATACCGTTTGGTCTCCATACAAAGTTTTGACCCCCGTTTGACCCCTTCTTAGGGATGAATTTAGAAAAACGAAAAATCACTTTTTCTACTCTTATTGAGGAGTTTATATACGATGTCTTAGAGCTCCAACTTCAAAAATCGTTTGTACCCTACACAAAGTTTCAACCCCCATTTTAACCCCTTTGGGGATGAATTCCAAAAAACAGCAATCACTTTTCTTTACTCTTATGGATGAGTCTATGAACGAAGTTCAAGATTTACTACAAAAATCGTTTGGTCCCCATACAAAGTTTCAACCCCCGTTTGACCCCTTTTTAGGAATGAATTTCGAAAAATGGTAAAACTACTTTTCTTTATTCTTATTGAGGAGTTTATGTACGATTTCTCAGAGCTCTAACTTCAAAGTTCAAATTTTCAACCCCCATCTAACCCCTTTTGGGGATGAATTTCAAAAAACCGTGAAATGACTTTCCTGTACTCATATTGTGGAGACTATGTACGATATCTCAGAGCTCCAACTTCAAAAATCGTTTCAAGCCCCATTTAACCCCCGTTGGGGATGAATTTTGAAAAACGGTGAAATTACTTTTTGCAACTAATCTCCTAGTTTAAAAATCGTGTGGTCCCCATTTAAACTTTCAACCCCCGTTTTACCCCTTTTAGGGATGAATTTCGAAAAAGGGTGAAATTACTTTTCTCTACTTATATTGAAGGATCTATGTGCGAACTCTGAGATCTCCAACTTCAAAAATCGTTGGTGCCTATACAAAATTTCAACCCCCGTTTAACCCCTTTTGGGGATGAATTTCGAAAAACCGTGAAATTACTTTCCTACACTCATATTGTGGAGCCTATGTACAATGTCTCAGAGCTCCAACTTCAAAAATCGTTTTAACCCCCATTTAACCCCTGTTGGGGATGAATTTTGAAAAAAGGTAAAACTACTTTCTTAGACCTTTATCGAGGAGTCTATATACGAAGTCTCAGATCTGTAACTTAAAAATAATTTGGTCCCTAAACAATATTTCAACCCCCGTTTTACCCCTTTTAGGGATGAATTTCGAAAAAGGGTTAAATTACTTTTCTTATCTCATATTGAAGGATCTATGTGCGAACTCTCAGATCTCTAACTTTAAAAATCGTTTGGTGCCTATACAAAGTTTCAAACCCCCATTTAACCCCTTTTGGGGATGAATTTAGAAAAACCGTGAAATTACATTCCTGTACTCATATTGATGGGTCTATGTGCAAAGTCTCAGATCTCCGTCTTTAAAAATCGTTTGGTCCCCATTTAAACTTTCAACCCCCGTTTAAGCCCTTATAGGGATGAATTTCGAAAAACCGTGAAATTATTTTTCTGTACTCATATTGAGGAGACTATGTACGATGTCTCAGAGCTGCAACTTCAAAAATCGTTTCAACCCCCATTTAGGATGTTCCCCATTGGGGATGAATTTTGAAAAACGGTAAAATTACTTTCTTCGACCTTTATTGAGGAGTCTATATACGAATTCTCAGATCTGTAACTTCAAAATAATTTGGTCCCTATACAACATTTCAACCCCCGTTTAACCCCTTTTAGGGATGAATCTCAAAAAAGGGTGGAATTACTTTTCTCATGTCATATTGAAGGATCTATGTGCAAACTCTCAGATTTCTAACGTCAAAAACCGTTTGGTGCCTATACAAAGTTTCAACCCCCATTTAACCCCTTTTGGGGATGAATTTCAAAAAACCGTGAAATTACTTTCCTGTACTCATCTTGATGGCTCTATATGCGAAGTCTCAGATCTCCTACTTTAAAAATCGTGTGGTCTTCATATAAACTTTCAACCCCCATTTAACCCTCTTTGGGGATGAATTTCCAAAAACGTTGAAATTACTTTTTTTAAATTGTATTAAAGAGTCTATGTTCGAAGTCTCAGATCTCCTACTTTAAAAATCGTATGGTCCCCATATAAACTTTCAACCCCCATTTAACCCCCTTTGGGGATGAATTTCAAAAAATCCCTTCTTATCCCTTACTTACGTTATATAACCACCCTACTGTGAAAATTTCAAGTTCCTAACTTCAGTAGTTTCGGCTGTGCGTTGATCAGTAAGTCAGTCAGTCAGTCAGTCAGGACTTCTTCTTTTATATATTTAGATTATCGTTATCATTCGAACGATTTATGTTCGGTATGCGTGAGTTTTTAAATTGTTGCCAACTTTCTGCTTTAGTGTAGAAAACAGCAGAGAAAAGGTATCGATCAACTGTAAGTACCATTTATTGGACAGGTTGTTTTTTCTTTAGCCAGGTAGTGGAGTTTTTAGATACGTCGATCTTACTGCATGGGATATAAAGTCTGGCATTAAAATATACCTACCAAATATACATGACACTATAGGGTGTCCCGTTATTGGACAACTATCACCACGAGTCCATATTAATTTTTAATATTAACATTGAGTAATCCCGATCTTGGCATACAACGTGAATAAAGTTCAATGAGCTCTCAAAAGTCTAGATTTTCTAATTTATTATGCACTAGTATTTACTCACAGCTTCTCCTGCGTTATTCCTTGTTTTCTTCTTTGAATAACAACGAAAACTCATTTTTGGGATGTAAAGTATGTTAAGTTTCAAAGATTTGGTCTCATTGTATGACAAATTTAATCTCAATCAATTCAATTGGTACCGCGTTATTAAGTAACAAACATCCGAACCTCCAAACATCTTCACAAACGTTCACACGTATTATATTAGTTGGATTTTTAAAATTAACTTCGAATAATCCCTATGAACAAAGGTTACCTTCATCCCAGCAAATTGCTGGCCACTCAACCTTCCAAACCAAACAAAACTATATATAAACGGAGCTGTTTACTGTCTGTCCGTACTATCTGCGAAACCGTAGACCAAACAAGATATGACCTTAATACTGTGAAGAATACGTAGTACAGGTAAGGTAAACTTGTGGTCGATTGTATGTACATATTAATTTTCAGTTACGGTCAGTATGTGTACTCATGTGCTACATACGGTTTTGTAAAATAGCAGTAGCTTTCGTAAGAGACGCCTATATGGAATTCGATTAAAACCAACATTATAGCATATTTTTCAGGAACACAACATAAATAAAATTCTTCGATTATAGGTAATACTCATACTCATACTCATACTCATTTATTGATAATATTATAAAATATTACATGTCAAGGTTTTGTGGTTATAATTATGTAAATTACAATTATTATTTTATAGAGTAACAAATTAGATTACCTAGGGATATTAATAATGATTATTATATCGTTTAAAAGGAATTTTCCTTACAATACTTAATTTTAATTATATCAAGCTCAGCACCATCGTATGGTCAGATTTTCTGCAAAAGTTTTAGAATCAAATCTGACCACAGCGCACTGTGACATCAGTCAACTTTATCCTAAAAAACTTGATGCGTGTTTAATCTTCTTAGGCACAGCACTTCAAAGAAAAGCAGATTTCATATTTTAGAAAACTTTCCACATCTATAAATACAGGAATATAAGCATTTTATATTTATCTGACGTTAATTTGTGCGGTAAATATCATCTACATGAGCGAAGATCTTCAAAATATTATTCTCACTAATTTTAATCTCTTGACAATCAACTTGCGTTGCGTGAAACAATTGGAGTGGTCAGGTTTTTCCAATGGTACCTGTGTTCCAATTTTAGTTCAAGTGTACTCAAAATGAAGCGTCTGCGCCAGAGTTAATGTTCCGTCGGATGAGACCACCGACGAGTGTGTATAGATGTTTTGTCAAACAGTTTGCTTCGGCTGAAGATGCGCCTGGGTTCTTACAAATGTTTGTTTGGGACAGAGATTGATGATGTATAAATTCTAACGGCCGTTATAAGTGGAACAGTCAAATTTATGCCCATGTTTTGTAATCCAGTAGGCTTATGATGCTACGCTTTGTCGCGCGATAAATAAATGATACAGCATCCGTCACTCTCACGCACTATTTGTCAGAACGTAACGGATGCTTTATCATTTTCCTATTTATCGCGCGACAAAACGTAACATCATAAGCCTACTAGTTGAAGCGTTTTAAAACTCCCTGACATTTCTAGTTTCTTTGCAAGCGTATAAACTATAAACCCAGCAGAATTTGTACTTAAGTTGCAGGGTTGTTATGGCCCGGTTTATAGTGGCATATTCAGTCATGTAGTGCTCGAGGAATGAATAAAGGACAAAGGTGATTTAAAAATACTTGTACAAAGAACCTGAATCCGTAAAAACTGAAGTACAAAATGAGTTATTTGCGTTTTAAGAAGTATGATGTTTTACCTACTCATTGACTACGTCTACTAAATTGTTAATAGAAAGCCTAGGTCCACAGATTCAAACGCACGTTCCATTCGTTTAAACCCAACCGGCGGCGCTAGCGCACAGGAAGTTTACGGGCACGTGCGCGCGCTTCCTCGCACAGGATGTTTTAAATTTCGAACGCGAATTCAAACCGCGCATGCGTTGAACTGCGGTTGAACCCGTGTAGTATCGCCATTCTATTGGTTGCGGTTTGCGGTGAGTCTCATTGGTTGTTTTATAGTAATGTGCGACAAGTATTGAATATTTCGTATGTTGATTCCAGAACTACACTTCAAACTTCTTTGGCTATAGCGGCGCTAAAAATCAGGACTCGGAACCGGCAAAAGCCCCGAAATAGCCCAATATTTTGAATTATTTTATGCTTTCTATGTAAGGCTCAATCATGTATTTAAGTAATGATTTCGTATTATTAGGTTGTCCGATTAAAAAATTAAATAATAAATTAAAGAACGAAAAGAACGGAAGAAATACTGCTATTTTTGTATGGAGAAAATACAGGTATCCAACCCCTGCTAAAAATTGCACTGTTGTTCGATGTATAGTAAATAAAGCTAATTGTATTAAATTATTAATACTAACAAAGAGTCTTTGTTATCGTGCTAATTGTGGCGCTATTTGAAACCGTTACTTAATAATTTTCGTATTTTATAATATTGAATTTGTAGCAGGAAGTACTAAATATGAAATATAAAATAGCAGCACTTAAAATAGATCCCATCAAAAATCAATTAAAATTATCAGCTCGGCGAATTACTAGTACTACCTGCGGCAATAACAGCAAGCTATAAAATCAGCAATAACCATAATTTCAGTTACTCGATACCTTATTGCGTTTATAGTTATTGTACCTAGTTGTAATTATTGTACACGATTAGCTAATGTATACTAATTGTTTATTGTGGTAGCTAATGTATGTTATGTTTATTTGATGCGGCGAGCAATGACATGCCCGTTGATTTGTTGGTCAGTACGTCGTGATACTCGTATGCTATGGTGCATTGCTAGGAAGGCGAAGATCATTTTAATTAAAGCGGATGGCGTAATATAAATAAATCACCATCACTTGCTATAATAATTATGTAGGTATATTACGAAATGGGGCTTGCAAAAATGTCTCACTCTGTTCCTATAGCATTAGGTCGAGTCAGATATTTTTGTTTGTTTTTGTAATATAAATGATTTGGGCCATGGTAGCCCTAGTTTTTATTTGGATCGAAACCATCTAGCTGTTAATCTTTCACGGCCATTGTTAAATATACTCGTAATCGGTAATAATTATAAAGGAAACAGTTTACATTACGGATGATAAGGTGTTGTGTGATAAATTAAAGACGTATAGACACGCAGACAGCGCGGCGGACTAAATAGAAAGTATGTAGGTGATTACAAAATATCCCCGCGATGCATAAAAGTTCGTCTAACACGAAGCAACTAACTATCGCACTATTTTTTAAATACTCATTACCTCTTTAGATCAAGCAACTGAGTGATAGGACCAATAGCTATCTTTAATGTAGTTTATTTTGATTCTATGATGAAGTTTCTGTGAGACTTTCATTGTTGAATTTTTTTTTGTTAAGAAAATAGATATTGTCTAATCATATTGTCCTATCCTACAGCACTTCTGCACACTTGGGCTCAAAGCAACATTGTCGGTATATCGCTGTGCCATGTTGTTTTCCTTAGTAATGGCCTTTCTTACACCTTTCAAGCTCGTGACAACATAAAATTGAATTAGAAAATTGAATAATTTTTACTCATCATAAAATTGGTATTTGCTGTCTTTTAAAATTGTTAGGGCACCTGTATTAAACAGTATAAATTTTTTATCTCAAATATTTTTTCTAAAAAGTTGCAGAGCCTATGAAAATGCTCTTAGTAAACGAGGTCTTTAAAAGACCGTCTTTTGCATCGGGGCTCGTACTAGCATTTAATTTACTCGTGGCTTCGCCTGCTTTATTCACGTTATTATCCTAAGGAAACTCGCTGCCGGGATTTAAAGTATTCTATGTTTCGATCTAACATCCGGTCTACTAGTATGCCAAATTTTATCTCAACCCATTCAATAGTTATCACGTTATTTAGTAATAAACATTTAAACCTCCATACATCCAATCATCTATATAGGTAGAAACTTTTTTTACATTTATAAGATTGAATTAGTCAATACGCGTGCATAAGCGATATAAATATTAGTGAGTGAAGTTAAGTTATCAGTGATTTTGAACCTATTGAAACAAATTATCGGACATAATTGCAACTGAAGAAATGAAACACCCTGTGTATGACAATAAAGCGCACTGTTTACTAATATTCATATAAAAAACTCCGCCATCTGGTGTCTAGAGGCCTGGTTATATAATTATTTGGGTGAACGATAAAACATTGCACCCAGTGCATTTCGTAGCAGCACCATCAAATACAACCCTGTTATTTACCTTACTGCGTCGACTTACGGGCTATTGTCGTTTGACTTTTGCATTTTTTCCTGGTTCCCGTGTAAACAGATGTCCGAATGATTGCAGTTAGATGTCAAAAGATTATGTAATCTGTCCTGAATGATTGTCGTGAATGAACCTTACTGGAATCGTGGGCATTTGTTTCTATTATAGCCTAAATTGAAACGTCCAAATGGTTTCAGTAGAACTGAGGCCGTATTGGATCGACTGTTATGAAAAGTAGTGCAAGGCGGTTCTGTACGCGACATCTTGCTATTTGCTATTAGGTTGTCTCACTTATATGCACTTTGTTATTTATATAATGATAAACGTACGTACAACGTGAGTTAGTGAATTTTATCCATGTTATAAGGAGTAAATCTAATTTATTTTTAATTTACTAGGTTAATATAGTGTTTCTAGAGTGTACAAAAGCAAATCCAATATTCTTAGTCATGATAACAACAATACATTGTTATTTAACAATATATTGGTTTATACAAAATGTGTAACTGTGACGTTGATGACGTTCTATAAATGTCAATAACATTGACAGATTAAGTGAGGACAGGACTTAAAAGATAGTAAGTAAACTTGTAAATAGAAGAGGGAAGGGCTAAAATTGGTCTATAATAATCTTACGGCAGTGAGGTTTATAATAAATTTACACCTCTCAAAAAAGCTCCCCGTTTTGTTACAAATAAATCAACCAGAAAAAGCTTATTGAAAGCTATTTTTAACGCGGGGTTACAATAAAAAAGCAATCGGTTGATGTATCCATTTTTAAATGTGGCAACACCGGTCTAACCCTTCAGTTGCTGTGATATACTGTCACAGTAAAAGTATCATCAGTACATTAACTTCATACAAAATGTAGTGAACTAACGATAGTAGGTACAGCATTAAATTCTCTGTCATTAATCGCCGTATATATCGCAATACGTCTTTATTACTATAGGCACAAAGATGTGTGACGATTTATATGGCGCATTGGATGTTACAGATCATTTTATGCTGACTGTACATGGGCAGCTGTTAAAATAAAGAAATGTTTGAAAGTTTTTTGAGATATGTACACATAAAGTGGTCAAAAATTGGCAATCAAGTCTATGCCCAAAAGTGTAGTTATAGTGATTAACTGAGTAGCTATACTGCTAACGTTTCGTACTGCGTTTTTGATATACTGACTCGTGTTATACGATCCAATGAAAAATAACATTAAACAGAAACTTAGGTGTTAAAGAAGTTGCTTTATGAAAACTATTTACGTCTATGATGGGTCGTAAAATTTTATCTTTTTGGTCATGTGGTTTTCATACAAAATGTATTTTGTTGAAAAGGAGGGCCTTGGTTTAAGGGTTAGGGACTTATATCGTATTTTCAAATAACACTCCTTTTTCTATTCGTACGAACTTCTTTTAGTTTTGAATATCAGAAAATAAAGAGTTCTTTCAAAAAAGAAAAACTAGAGAAAATGTATGAAAATAAAAACAGAAGAAAAACCTTATCCTTCAGATTTCGTTAAGATTTAGGTTATAGGTTAACGCGGGCTTATTCTCCGCAACTCAACGACAAACATGCGCCTATTTTGCATGATGGGTTGATGGCACTACTCTTGCCAACCCAGCTCTACCAGAAAGCCTAGCAGACCCTTGACGTTGCCGGCGACTTCTGAGAGTGACTTCGGTGTTCCGAAGTGGTGTGCTTGGCCACCCCCGGGCATTCGAGAATGACGTGGGCGGCTGTCTCCTCCACCTCCATGCGGGCTCTGCACTGAGGGCTGTCAGTAAAACCTAGAGTAAACAAGTGTTCGTTTAATAGGGCATGTCCAGTGATAGCTCCAGTTAGAAGACGGAGCTGTGGCCTCTTTAGCTGGCGTAGCTTACGCGACAATCCGGGGTTGATTGCCGGAAGGGCCTCTTTGGTTTACCTGCAGGAACCCAGGTAAGACCAGTAATGTTGCTGTTCTACCTTCGTATTATTCCGCAGTGTGCTGCGCAGCCACGCGAATGGTAGAGGAGTACCGGAAATGGTGGTCGAGGGACCGGAACCCCTATCCCTCGACCACCGTTTCCGAGCCTCCTCTCGCCAGTTCGTCAGCCGCGTCGTTGTCCCGCGAGTTGCTGTGTCCTTTGATCCACTGTGGTTATGTCATTGTGGTTACATACCTCTGACAGGGCTCGATGACCCCGAGGTTGCAGTGTAGCTCTGCAGGGCTTGCAGGACAGATAAACTATCAGAGAGTATGCGGATGGGGAAGTCCGTTACCTTCCTTGAGACAATTGTATGTGCCACCATTATGATACCCATACATTCTGCCTGGAAGACTGTTTTATGGGCTCCTAATGGCGTCGAGATGTGTATGTTGAGGTCCTCTGAAAATACTCCAGAGCCAGTGCCTGACCTTGTCTTGGATCCATCAGTGAAGATTCAATAGCTCACTAGGGTTGAGACCTTCTCCGGGTTCCTCGTGCAGTTGTATTTTGTACTTTTTGTCCAAGACGTATTGCTTGGGTATCCTTTTAGTCGCCGCTTCAATGAGTGACTCCTTACTTACTTAGTTAAGATTTAAGAACCAATTCTGTATATTGTGAAATTATGGTGCAGAAAATTTGCTTTGTCTAATAATTCATTTAATTTAAATTTATACTCATACTCATACTCATACTCATTTATTCGTAAAATGTTTTTCGATTTCACATGTCAAAAAAAAATATTACAATAAGATTAATTAAATTAAATTACAATAATAAAAAGATAATAATTATGTTCCAATAAATTTCTTACACTGACAGTTATTTACACTAATAATATTTAAATAATCATTCGACAATAATAATTGGTTTCAGGATGTGAAATTATAGAATTCTGAAATGTCATAAAATGCCTTTCGGACAAGCCATTTTTTTAATTCATTAAAAAAAGTTTGGTCATTAGCATATTGCTTAATGCAATCGGGAATTGCATTATATACTTTTGGGCCGATTATACGGGTTATCTTGGTAGACTTGGCTAGTTTACACCAGGTTGTTTTGAGTTTTCCGCTATGGTTACTCCTTAGATATCGTTGGTTTTCAGGTCGTTGGGGAAATAAGTTAATATTACATCTTATGAACTTCGCGATGTTGAAGATGTATTGAGACGTTACAGTCATAATCCTCAGCGATATGAAGAGCTGTCGAGCCGGTGTACCGGGAGGGACACGAGCTATGATCCTTACAGCTCGCTTCTGCATTATAAAAACACGGCGCCATTCAGCAGCAGTTCCCCAAAATTCAATACTGTAATTTATCACCGAGTGAAAGAGAGCGAAATAACTATTTCGAACTTGTGACTGCTATATCATCGACATAAATAAATAGGAAGTTGGATTACGCATAGACTTACTATAGTCCAGCGTTTTCTCACCTGAATTCCATTACACATGTAAAATGCACCAATAACTTGTTTACTTTAACGATTATGATACCTTTATCACGATCCTAACCTGAATCCAAAAACAAACGAAACGCGACACCAAACATTTATAAAAGCATCAACCCCTTCATTAACTAAGCCCATCGGAGTGAATCAAAACCGAGTTATTTTATATGCTTGTTTATTTTAATGTTTAATTTTATACAGAGGCAACGACCTCTCGCCGTGTACTGCCAGCGAGTTAAATTATTTTAAAAATAAAACAACTAAATACCTCCGAAAATGTTTTTCTTTTCGCGGCGTTTGGGATGACCCCGTTTGTAAACTTTGTTATTATATTGTGCATAAATCGCTTCGAAGCTGTTTATGAATGATGACTGGCTGGTTACAAATTGCATCTGGATTTATGTTGGCGGAAAAGTTTTTTTATTCTTGCTTATTTTTTTAAATTTTAACCTGAATCCTTATTTTCAGAAGAATGCATTACATTTTATTGATCATCGTTGCAATGTTCTTACCTACTTCTATATAACAGTAAAGTTAATCAAGCCCTATAATATCCGACATAGGTCTAATAGTTACCACTATAAGAACTGGACAATTAAAACTAAGTAATAAGATAACGTATAAATCAACAAAACGAATAAGTAGTGATTGTAACAAAGTGATTTCAAGCGGTGAGGAAGCTTTTTTCCCGCTGAAGGGATGCGTTGCCATAAATAAAACATCATACAGCAGTAATTATAATATATGCATCGCAATCACATATGGAGGGAGGGTACGAATACGAATCCACTTCTACATATACCCCGCTGGTTGTTAAAGGGCATGAATCGTGACATTTATTGCTTGCGCACTTTTCGAGATGACTTCGCACTGTGTTACGTAGTGGCGTTTACTGCTATGTGTTCTATTCGTGGCATGGTTACAGATGTTCAGAGGGCTTTGATACTCAACCGTTGAATCACTGTTCCAAAATTGCATTTATAAGGCTTATATATTTTTATTGTCAAGGTGACTACGAGGTTTTCTTCTGGCTCTTTTCTCTTAATGCTTCCTTGGCATTTCACGTACCCTTTAATATATATAAAAAAAGTTTTGTTTTACCTAATAACGCTACTACACTTAAGATGCTATTACTCGTACACACCTTCAAATGCATACACGGCTACTGTATTCCCCAGACGAATATAGCAATTATAATGAACGTATTTGCACTTATACGAATGGTCTTTCTTTAGGTTTCTTACAAGTTTTTAAAAAGTTTGAATGTGACATAAATAAGTCATCCTACATCTGCTGAGGTTATGACGAGTTGGTCCATCCCGCTAAGCCGCAGCATCTATGGGCGATATCGCCGCGATTTCAAACGTCAATTATCTCTGAAATATGGCCGTTTAGCATTAGTATAATGAACAGGATTTTTTAAACTAAAACATTTATATTTATATATTTTTTTCAACGTTGAATTATATTTTGTAGAAGTAATATGTTCGGTACAGTAATTTTGGTCTTAAAAACTTGTTCGAATTAGTTTGAAGTACTGATTAGGTTCAGAGGGTTCTAATAAATAATCAAAACCAAAGAAATAATCAAGTGTTTTGTTGCAATCGGATTATCTTTCAAGTAACGTTACGTTCAACCGTATCAAATTCCAATTGATATGGATTATAAAATTACTCACTGTTCCTTTGTTTCGATGTAAGATAGTTACGATAATATTATTAGCGTCCAGTTCTATTTAAACTGCTGTATAAACGGTCCATTTGCATTGTTCCAGAAACTAATGGATCCCAACAAGAAGAGCTGAGATCGTGAAACATGACGCGAGCCGCCATTGCCTTTTGGCGCGAAATGTCAATCGCTGTCACTTTTGTGCTCCTGGCAATGGCATGCGGGTCTTCAGCCAGAGACATTAATTTAGGTAAGTTTTCTTTTATTGCCTGATTATTATTTACCACCTGTTTGATGTGTTTCCTTTGTTTTTCAATAGAATTTAAAATATCAAATAGTTTTTGTCGAACTCTTGTTATGGATATTGGATTTGGTCTATATACAGGACTAAACAAAGGCTAATGCACCTGGAATTTTTATAGTATTTAAATCGGAAACTAAAGATTTTGTATTCCGCCGCCATACTTATTTAACGTATTGACAAAAATCTCGATACGTTGTGCGGAATTCAAAATTTTAGGGTGCATCGTTTTGCATACAAATGCTCAAATTTAAATTTATGGCTGATCGTGAGCAGTTCTTTTTGGTAATCGAATATGATTTCTCTGTATGTAGGCATTATAGATACCTAATTTGGTATTTGGTTTTGTTCGACAGCAAATATATTTAAGTATACAATGTGTGGCCTGTAACCGGGGCTAATAATTAAAACGTAGATTCTACTCATCAAACAATAAAACTTTTGTTCAACAACTTTTAAAAATTATTTAATCTTAAGGTTTTATCTTTTTCATACAAATTAAATAGTATTTTCAATGTACGTTAACATCGGTCTAATTGACGTCGCTTGTCACGCTACAAACATAAAAAACATCGCAATACATTGCGGCTTCAAATAAACTTTAAAGAGTACTAAAAATTAAAGCATTAGTTATTTTTAAATGTGACTGAACAAATGTTGTTCAGTTTGAGGAGTACAATCTTCGTTTTACAATATGTGGTTAGAACAATACTGCAAGCAGAATTTATGTTAAATGTACTATTATTAGAAAAATTATCTATAATTTACTTCACTGCATTTATCTTAAAATAAGTAACATAATTTGTCAGGTCACACATATATTTCTAATTAACAAATTTACACACGAAATAATAATCATAGCGGAAACCTTAACACCGTCACGGGGACAAATCGATTGTGCCTCAACCCTCTCATTTGGTTCTAATTACTCGCAGGAAGCCGCGACAATTATTATAATGGCCAACCAAAATGATCCCTTGACTGTCGTCTTGGGAGTTATCTTTGGATTATTTTGGTATCGACGGGGGAAGGTGGAGAGATCTGTTAATGCTGGTTGGCTCCTAGCTAGTTTAGCCAGCCTTATTCGAATTGGTATGGCACCATAAATAAAACGGTATAAAATATCGAGGCACAAATTACATAATCTTTAGGATAGTTTAATTTACCCCGGATGGAGTTTACAACCTGTGTATTAGCTTTGCCAAATTGATGTAAGTGTTTCAACTGTTATATTATAGTGGATTAATTTACTGCTGCGACTTTTTCTAAAAAAAAATCGTCCAAGTGCGAGTCAGATTTGCACACGAAGGGTTCCGTACCACTGACGAGCAAAAAGGCGCCAAAAAACACGTTTCTTGTATGGGGATCCCCTTTTATTTTTAACTTCATTTTGTTTTTATTATTTGTTGCAATAGCGGGAATAGAAATACATATTCTGTGAACATAACAAGCATGCATCTACTGCCATTACAAAAATCATGCAAAAACGCCAATTAAAACACGTTTCTTGTATAGGGACCCCCTTTTAGTATTTAGTTTATTTTATTTTTATTATTTGTACTTATAGCTGCCATAAAAATACACATTACGTGGAAATACCAAGCATCTACTTATTACCATTACTAAAATCAATCAAAAAAAGGCCAATTAACACACATGTTTTTGGGTCCCCCTTTAATTTTTGATTTTACATATTTTCATTACTTAATATTATAGTGAAAATAGAAATAAACAGTCTGTGAAAATTGCAAGTTTCTATCTATTACGGTTCAAGAGATAGAGCCCTGTGACAGACGGACAGACAGCGGAGGTTTAGTAATAGGGTTTCGGTGGCACCCTTTGGGTACGGAACCCTAAAAATCAATTATATTTTGACGCTAATTTGAGTAAACATCAATATGGCGAAATGTAAAAATAACAGCGAATTTTCGTTAGTGAATATTTACCACAGCTCCATTCTTATCAAATAATAAAGTCCACATAAATCATCTACATAATCAACCTCTAAAAATGTATGTTTCATAAAAAAAGGTTTTGTTTTCGTGATATATGCATGTTCTATTTCTATATTACATTGGATTTATATTTCGAGAATAGTACATTTAAATATTTCGAACATAACGTATTTAAAAACCGCTAAAATATTTGATAGTTTCTGGCTAAAACTAACTTGGATTCGTTGCAAAGATAAGGTCTAGTTTTTTTAAAGTCAATATTTCTTATAATATTACAGTATTGGTTAAAAGACTTTTTGCTTCACTCTGTGTTTACTGTGAAGACATTCTGCGAAGGTTCGATACATATTTGCCTTGATCTTGTCCTAAACAAACATTTTCGACTTTACCTAATGGAGATTCAAGATTTAGTTTTAAAACGAAATTTCAGTATCGATAAATGCGAATATACAAGTCGCGCTTTCAGGAGATTTGTGCACATATATATATAGGGTGGCCCATTTCGATCGGTGAGTATGAGAAACTCTGAAACTATAAGACATACGAAGATCTGTTCTTAGGAACCATGTCATCGATTTTAGGGACAAGAAAAACTGCATACATAGATTTGAAAAAAAAAACTTGCTCTTTAACCGGGAATCGAACCCGGCCGTTTTGGGAAAATAAAACTGAATTGAATTATAGATATTACTTAAATTAAATACAATGGATTTTATTTGTTTTAGGTATTATCGTGTTTCCTAGTAACATTTATTGCTTATGACCTACACAGTCGATATCCCAATAGAAATAATGTAAGTTTTATTTTTCAAAACGACCGGGTTCGATTCCCGGTTACAGTACAAGTTTTTTTTTCAAATCTATATATCCAGTTTTTCTTGGCCCTAAAATCGATGACATGGTTCCTAAGAACAGATCTTCGTATGTCTTATAGTTTAAGATTTTCCGAGGGGCCCTTTTTGACTATACTTAAGGGTAGGCTTAAGTTAAGTGCTGTACTGACCTTTTGTTTTTAGGGTTCCGTAGCCAAAATGGCAAAAACGGAACCCTTATAGTTTCGTCATGTCCGTCCGTCTGTCTGTCTGTCTGTCTGTCCGTATGTCACAGGCATTTTACTCAAAAACTACATGATGGATGTTGATGAAATTTGAAATATAGGTGTCTTTTATGAGCCGCTACTTAGTTTGGTATATAAATAATTAAAATAAATATTTTTAGGGGGGGTACTCCATACATGTTAAAGACAGTAAAAAAAATTTTTTTAAGCAAATATCAACGTGTGGTACATAGTTCGACAGCTCTTTAAAAAACACTATAAGATTCCAAAGTAATGTTTTTGATTAAGTAAATGTATTTGGAAATAATCGCTCCGAAAGTTGTGTAAATTGTGTCCCCCCCCCCTCTATTTTCTAAACCGTGCGTCCGAAAAATATGAAAAAAATCACGAAGGTAACGCTTAATTAATACTTTCAAAGAAAATTATTTTCAACAAGATCAAATGTACCGTTTTTGAGTTATTGCCGATAAACTGCACTTCTCAACAAAAGGACGTAATTGCTATGAAGATACGCTCTTTTGTTGTTGTACTTTTTTTACATCGTATTTTTTACCTTATAGTTACGGCTATGGAACCCTACACTTAGCATGGTCCGACATGCTCTTGGCCAGTTATTTATGAAATAATTTTTTTATTTTCTATACTTTCCCATATGACCGAGTGAAATGGGCCATCCTGTATATTCCAAATCCAAAGTTTTTTGATGGGTATGTTTTGCGTATGTATTGGATGTCATCACCATCACATATATTGAAAACATCATTGTCAAGCATCAAAATCACCAATAGAACAAATAGCATTTTTACAAAAAGCTAAATATTTTTTACTGTATTTAGACAATCGTATCGAATACGCCACGCGTACATCGACGGAAGTCGGTGCCTTTGCAAATCAAGTGCTGCCATCCTGACGGACGCGGGCAGTGCGTGCCTCCTGTTATGTTGGCACGACTGCTGCATCGCCAATATTTGCTGGGAAACTGGCTATTGATTGTGTACCAACATAATAAATCCTGATGTGTTCACGCAGCTTCGACTGTCGTGACCTATTATGCATTTCGCATTGCTGAAAGCATAATGTTGTATGTGACTATAAATGTTTAAAAACATGTGATTTTATTCTTTCAAGGGTTTTATTTGTATTCCTGCAATGTGATTGTATGCGATTTCATGCGTGTTTCTGTATAATTTAATGATAAAGACGTTACAATAGAAAACGGTTTCAGATTTATTTGCTCCGTTAAGCCTTACTATACAATCTTCAAAGAAAATATAGAATAAAAAATATACATAAATACCTAAAAAAAACAAAAAGGTTACCAAATTCGTACACTACGTTTTAAAAAAACCGTATACAAACCTGGCAACCTCTGAATGGGGTCTGTTTAAGATAATTCTTGGAGGGAATAAAACCATGTTAGCCACACACATGCAATGCAAGTTCATCTATTTAAGTTTTTAGATTATTCTTGTTATGGATTAAAATTTATGTGACGTCGATCTTCCAACTATGCAGGTATGAGTAAACTACTTTAATTGTTTTTCAATCATGTAGCCATTTAAATGATTTATAGTCGCAGTTTCTATATTTATATGCCTCACAATAAATACGCCTAGCTTAGTAAACAAAGATAAAGTCAAATTTTTATAACCCATTCCTGTGACAGCCGTTTGCCCTACCACAGTTTGGATGGCGGGAATTTAAACAATTGTGAATGGTAGAAATTATGTGCAGCTCGTTATGGACAGAGTAAAAAATATCAGTTTATTTTAAGGATTTATCCTGAGGCTAAATTTCAAATTATTAGTGGTCAAAATACGAACGTTGTAACTGAATTTTAGTCAATAAGTATACTTTTTTATTTTAAGGGAATACGCTGAGCACGATTGTGAATTTATATGACGGACGTAAAAGTGGTCAGAATTTTTATGAGATATCTGATTCTTTATACATTTCCTACTTAATAGGGACACTACATTTACAATATCACAAGGGCCATATCTAGCATAATTGGGCCAATATTCAGCGTTTTTACGGCGTTTTATTTTCGTCATTATTGTCTCAGTAAATATTGTTCAAAAAAACGATGCCTAGAGTTAAGTTTTTTTGAAACCGAAAAAAAGTCTCGAGTTTAAGTCTAGTTTTATCAAAATTGTCAAGATTTGTCCCTTCGTTATAGTAAATAATCGTCGGACAACAATGATTGTCAAACCGCGCGGTCAAAACGCTCGGAGAATCGCCCAATTATCACTGTCAACGCACGGTGGTCCCACGAAGTGGCATTATACAATGGACTCCTTACTCCACAGTAACCCGAAGTCTATTTCTTACAGTTGTAAAGATTTTATTGCACAAGTCTTAAGTGGAACGGGCGAAAAACTATTTATTTTCCTTTCGGACTGTAAAATTTTTATGGGGTTTTAAGCATCATCGCCACTTCGGGCGCGGGTCGTGATGGAACCCAGTCAGCAAGGCGCTTGTTTGTGTTGGAATTAGTGAGATTTTTACGATTGTCGTGTGTATATACTTGTTTGGTTTCAAGGAGTAAGCTTCTAATAAACCTTGTTGCTCTGAGTAAATATACCAGGGGAGGGTTTCATGCAATTCGACACTGGACATTTTACGACTTTAACGTAACATGCCAGAGGGGATCAGATAGACAAATATCACACAAACACCGAGTTTAGTTTGCACAAAATGCTAAATGTTCCCTAGATAAATCAGACATTATATTCTAAGAAACAATTTAATGCAAGTACTTCTATTTGGAATAATATCGGGTTTGGATCACGATCACACGAATTCCGGGAAACAAATTATGCAAAGACTCGGAAAACGTTGTAGGTATAACGTTTTCTCCTGAACTCAAGTCACGGAATATGCCGGGCGCGCTCGGGCGCAGAGAAATTTGCCAGATTTGTACTTGTAATATAAACCTCATAAATTTATGTTATTTTCTCTCAATACGAGACCAAAATATATTTCCTTGCAGATTCGTTTTTATGTCCTTCTGATTGAGATCTTTGTTGCTGGAATCATTTTTGAGCTTAAGATAAATACCAACTTTAATAGTCGAATTTAGATCGTCATTTGTCACTTTGACATTTATTTATAAAGTAATGCAACTACTCTACCACTCTACTTCATAAATTTTTATAGTTAATTCTAATTACTTATACATGAAATAAAGATTTATTTTTCTTAATATACATAGTATGAGATGATGATGGTATGTTGACGAATAGGTATATTTACTTAGGCCAGATCTCTCTTTCAGCAACAGGCAGGACAAAAAAGTCGAACGCCGTGTCGAAAACGCCTGGAGAGACGCCTGGAAAGAGTTAGGGCCTGTTCACACTAGCGATTCTTATCGGCGATTTGCCAGCGATTTCTATACAAAACTAGAACGCGGCGATCTCGCGGCATGATCGCCGCGATCGAATTTGTATAGAAATCGCTGGCAAATCGCTCAAGTGTGAAAAGGCTCTTACTGGTCCATGAAAGAGCTTATGAAGGGAGACCGTCCTTTGACGCTGAATCGGAAACTCGTTGAAATGTGTATTCTGCCTGTCCTAACTTACGGTGCCCAAATATGGTCTCTCACTGAGAGTCAGAAGTCCAAATTCAAGGTTTATAACGCGCTGTGGAGCGCAGCATTCTAAGTGTTAAAAGGACGGATCGCAACCGGGACACCACGCTGCGCTCAATAACATGAATGACGATGTTAGAGAAAAAACTGCTAGACTCAAATGGGAATGGGCCGGTCATGTCTGTCGCATGCACCCGGCAAGGTGGTCTAATATAGTCACTAAACGGGTGCCGCAAGCTGGATGACGCCCGCTTCGCCTGGGCTTAGGAGAAGATGGCGGGGGCGGGACAACTAGGACGCATTTGTTAGCAACTGGCCGGAGGAGTCATTAAAACGGAATCTGTGGAAAACCAGGGGAGAGGCCTTTGCTCAGTAGTGGGATACAATACTATGAGAATACGTATTAGTATAGATGTGTAGTAAGTATAAGTATTGCATTTATTTCAAAGTAAAGTATTTCAGATTCGTAGCCTTGTGTTGCAATGATTTTTCAAAGAAGCATTAGCATTTTCAGCATCAAGCTTAGGTTAGGGTTACACACAGCACTAATTAAAAATACAAGGTAGTCAATAGCCGCTATGTAAGCTGTTGACCTCGCGTGTTTGTCAACTCCCATGACTCCGCCATTTTGAAAAATTTTCAAAACTTGAATCGATAAAAAATTCCATATAATTATCCAACCTGCTCACAAAATTTCACTAGAATCGCTTTAGAAATGCGACATGTAGAGGAGAACAGCCGCACTGCTGGACATACGAGATCATTTCTGTTCGAGACGGCCAACAATTAAGTGTATATCGATACCTTTAGACTCAAAGGGCGTAAACGCCATTAGAACCTGCGGCGTTTACGCCCTTTGAGTCTAAAGGTATCGATATGTGATGTGATTAACGGACAAATGGACCGCATTAGTTAAGTGTTTATATCGTGGTAAAAAAGGTGTCATTTAATTTAGTTCGATCTCATAAGAAGTGTTATGTTTTGTGTTTACTTATTCTCTGTTTCCCTTAGACATAAGTTTTACAAATAAAAGATTTAATTTCGTTTGTTTTACTTACCCATTAGGATCTAAATAAGAAATAAAGAAGTTAGGTAAACTAGAATTCCTATTTAGATCCTAACAGCGCGCCGCCTCATACAACACTGAGGCGCGGACGGGCGAGAGCGGGGATATTTATACTCCCAGGTTGGGGGGGCTGAGGTAAACAAAACTACTTGGCGCGCCGCGCGCTCCGCTCAGTCCGGACGATGTTTTCGCGCTGTAAACTATGATAAATGCATGTAAAACGTATGTAGAATTGATAAGTAACCTATTTGCAACAAGTTATTGTGTAAAAATACATGATTTCATAATAATGTCAAAATGTAAACAAACCGAATTCTGAGAAATAAAGATAATGGATTCCGGGAAAGGAATGGCAGTGGTGGGAATGTATGGCGAAAGGCAAAGTAGAGGGGATACCGGAGCGTTATAAAATAGGCATAGAAACCCGTAGGAAGCGAGTTCCGTCCGATCCAGTACCCCAAGAAAATAAGAAGAAAGAAGCAGTCTTCAAGAAACAGCAAGAGGGCTTAGCTCGAAGTAGTAGTAGGGAAAACTCTGCTCCAGTACTAGAAGAAATCGCCTGCCTACCGCTGCCGCTCCCGAACCTACGAATCCAGCGTACCAACGTCATCGGTGTTTTTATTTCGACGTCAATCAAATACCTACCCAGTGCATAGGTGCGAGCCCGCACATGCTGGTCCTTCGAACCGGATAATTCAAGAATCAAGAAAGAAAATGCCGGTGACAAGATCCACGTCGGGGAAGCGCACGCTCGGCCAGTTAATTTTCGAGGCTGGAAACAAATCGGACGGAACTCCACCCACGCAAACGTCCTCCTCGGTGCACGGAACCACCGAGGGGGAAACCTCGGGCACCACGTCGTGCACCGAGACTACGGCGACGCCAGGCACCGCCACAGAATCCAGTCAGCCTGAGCAGTCGCCGCGGTCCACCCGGCAGTCGGCAGCGGGCACCCCCATAGTGTCAAGCCCGCCCGCGCCGCTGCCTTCAGAATCAAGAAAAACCACGGTGGCATCGGGCACCCCCATAGAACCTAGCCAGCCCGCGCCACCACCATCGAAGTCTACAAGGAGCAAGAGTATCAAGACGACGTCGTCCACCCGCGCGCGCCGGCTAGCGCGCGCTAAGGAGGATATGCTCAGGATTAAGCTGGAGCTCGCAGAGGCGCGCATCGCCCTGCTAGAAAATGAAGAAACCGATGAAGATGACAACGACACAGTGTTGTCAACGTGCCACCAGCCTGAGCAGCGGGTAGAAGAGTGGTTGGAGACAAGCCGCAACCACGTACTCGCCATAGCCGACGTCCCGTACAACGAAGAGGAGCCCGAGCCGGCACCCCCACAGAAGATGTCTACGTCTCAGCAAGGGAGATCGCACACCCCCATAGTGAACGTCGCGCCCGCCGACGCCGCCGCCGTGCATCCCGGGCCCGACGCAGTTCCCGCCGCCGCCGCCGCCGTGCCCGTCGGGAACAGTGCGGCTCCCTCATCGACATCACCACCGGCTCAACCAGGGAAGACATCACGCAACCCCATAGAAGCCGTTCCCGTCGCAGCCGCCACCGTAGCGGCGCGCGCCGGGCCCGGTACTATCCCCACCACTGCGGCCGCCGTGCCCGGAGGGGATAGCGCGTGTTCCCTCGCCGCCATGCTCCCCGCAACCGCGCCGCCCGCGGCCCCCGCGCCGCCCGCGGCCGCCATGTACCCCGCGTTCATCGCCGCGCCGCCGACTACGACGGCCTACGGGTACACCGCTCCGCTCTATGAAGATGCTGCAAGACTTCGAATGTATCCACAAGAGGATACACAGCGGGACAACTCTACTGCGATTGCGACGCCACAACAAAACGTCAACATATCCGAGTTAGCCTCCGCCATCGCGATCGCCGCACGGGTCGGTCATCGAGAAACATCGCGATATCACATTCAGTTACCAGATTTCAACGGCTGTCATCGAGAATGGTTGTCGTTCAAGGCAGCTTTCTACGCGTCCGCCTCTACCTACACGGAAGTGGACAACATTGCAAGACTACGAAAAAGCCTGAAAGGAAAAGCAAGAGAAGCCGTTGAAAATCTTCTCATCTACAACTCCCGCGCCGAAGACGTCATGAAGACATTGGAATCCAGATTTGGACGTCCGGATACCATCGCCCTCGCCGAGCTCGAGCGCCTCCGCGCTCTACCACGCCTCTCCGACGGTCCTCGTGACATCTGTGTCTTCGCCAGCCGCGTAGCTAACACAATTGCTACACTTCGCACACTCAACAAGCCGCAGTACCTCTACAGCCCTGAAACAACGAAGGCCGTATTGGAGAAGCTAACACCGAGTCAGCGATACAGGTGGTTCGACTACGTAGCCATGCATCCATCCGAAGATCCGGAGCTGATGAAGCTGTCCATCTTCCTACAGCGAGAGGCGGACTACTGCGCGCCTTACGCTTTGCCGGAAAACGTCGAAACCGCCACTTCGCACCCGAAGAAGCCTACACATCGAACTTTCACCACTATGGAGAAGCCAGCAGCCAAGTGCGGCGTGTGCGGCGCAGTCGACCACAAGATAGAAAAATGCTCGAAGTTCCTAGAAGGTGACATCGCGCACAGATGGAAGACAGCAAAAGCACAGCGGCTATGTTTTCGGTGTCTACGCTACCGGGGGAAGGTGCACAGCTGTAAACGCGCCAAGTGCGGTGAAAACGGCTGTGAATATTCTCATCACAAGTTACTGCATTATACGAAGCCTGAAGAAAGAAACGAAGCCGTCACCTCTACGTGGTCTCCGAGGGGCACGCGCGCATTTTTGAAAATAATCCCTATAGAAGTTTCCGGACCGGCGGGAGCTGTGCGCACTTACGCCCTTTTGGACGACGGCTCAACCGTTACACTTGTGCAAGAAGACGTCGCGCGGGAAGCGGGGCTCGATGGGCCGGTCGAGCCGCTGCAGATAGAAGCTATAACTGAAGAAAAAATCGACGCGTCGAAATCTCGTCGAGTATCGCTACAAATACGCGGTACGTGCGAAACACACAAGATTTACGCACGAACTATTGAAAACCTACGCTTGTCGCCGCAATCGATAGAAAATGAAGATCTTCACGCCTGTAAGCATCTTATGGACATAGAAGATCAACTAAAGTACGAATCAGCAACGCCACGAGTGCTCATTGGACAAGACAATTGGCACTTACTCGTCGGGCACGAGACACGCTGCGGTCAACCGAGTCAGCCGGTGGCAACACGCACGTCGCTCGGCTGGGTACTTCACGGCGCGCGCACGCGAATCATCGGACATCGTGTGCATACAATCAATCATCTGGTCTGCGAAGAAAAGGAAGATTTGAACGAGCAATTAAGCAAGTACTTCGCCATCGAGTCGCTGATGATCGAGCCGAAACGTCCGCAATCGGACCCCGAAGAGCGCGCCATCCAGAAGCTAGCCAGTTCGACGACCACTACGGCCGACGGCCGTTACCAGACCCCGCTGCTGTGGAAAGAAGAGGACCCGCGTTTTCCCGACAACTACGAAAATACGCTGAAACGACTTCACAACATAGAAAAAAAGTTAGACAAGGACGACAAGCTTAAGAAGAGATACAACGAAGAAATGAATGCCCTAATAGAAAAAGGGTATGCCGAGCCCGCGCCGCCTACGAAAAACAAGAAGTTGTGGTACCTACCACATTTTGCAGTCATCAACCCCATGAAGCCCGACAAAGTCAGAATTGTCCATGATGCTGCTGCGAAGACGAGAGGAGTCTCACTCAATGACAGACTACTCACTGGGCCGGACCTCCTACAGTCGCTGCCCGGAGTATTGATGAGATTTCGCCAGCATCCAGTCGCCGTCGGAGGAGATATCTGCGAGATGTTCATGCAAGTAAAAGTGCAGCCGACGGACCGCGACGCGCTCCGTTACCTCTGGCGCGGCGATCGACGTGACGACGCCCCGCCCGAAGAATATCGGATGACGTCACTCATCTTCGGCGCAACGTGTTCCCCGTCGATCGCAATATATGTGAAAAACACGAACGCGCAGAAGTATGAACACGCTCACCCAGAAGCCGCCAAGTCAATCGTGCGAAATCACTACGTCGACGACTACCTACAGAGTTTCAAGACAGAAGCGGAAGCGATAAACGTAGCGAGCGACGTGCAACGCATCCATAGTCACGCCCACTACGAGCTACGGAAATGGACTTCGAACTCACCACGCGTGTTAGAAGCGTTCGCCGCGCCGCCCGCTACAGTCAACGATGTCGAGCTCAACAAAACCGAGATGAAAAATGAACGTGTACTCGGTCAAGTGTGGAAGCCGTCGGCGGACGAAATCGCCTTCAACTTGGACCTCAGCCGATTGCCGCCCGGGATAATCGAAAACAAAGAACCTACGAAGCGTCAAGTACTCAAGATTATGATGTCGGTTTTCGACCCACTCGGGCTAGCAGCACCGGTCACAATCAACGCTAAGAAAATACTACAAGAAGTATGGCGGCGGGGGACGGACTGGGACGAAAAATTGGACAGCGATCTCGCACAACGATGGGTCGAATGGACTCGTCATCTACAAGCACTGCGGGATATCTCAATACCGCGGTGCTACTCCGGCTTCAGCGACGCTGTTGAACTCGAGCTGCACACGATGGTCGACGCGAGTGAGACAGCATATACTAGCGCGCTCTACTGGCGGGCGGTATCGGCGGACGGGCACGTGCACGTGTCACTCATCACCGCCAAGGCAAAGGTGGCTCCTTTGAAGATTACTTCCATACCGAGGATGGAACTACAAGCAGCAGTAATGGGCAGTCGCATGGCTGCGGCGGTCATCGAGGAGCACGATAGAAAACCCGACAAGAAAATATTTTGGACGGACAGCCGCACCGTGCTCGCGTGGATAAGAGCGGGCGCACGCTCGTACCGCCCATTCGTCGCTCATCGTATAGCAGCCATCGAAGACAACAGCACGGTCAACGAGTGGCGCTGGGTGCCGTCAAAACTGAACGTCGCTGACGAAGCAACTCGAGAAGTACCAGAAGACTTCAGCAGTGGTCATCGATGGTTCACGGGACCGGAGTTCCTGTACGGCGACCCCGCAACGTGGCCGCAAGAACCGCCTCAGCAGCATCACGAAAACACAGGCGAAGAACGAGTGAACGCCGCCACCGAGAAGTACGACCGCGACCCGCGAGCCGCAGTGCCAGCGGCCGAACGCTTCTCTAAGTGGGAGCGCCTACTACGGATAGTCGGGCGCGTACTACAGTTCATCGACCTCTGTCGTCCTCGCCGAGCGAAAACGTACTACAAGCGTACATCCAAAAACAAAGAAGCGGACCCGTCTTGGAAGAAAAAACGCATAAGCGACGCGTCGAAAAAATCAACACAGAAAACGCAAGAAAAAAGAAAATATATTCTACTCGACGCTACTTACCTACGGAACGCGGAAAACATCGTAGTACGGGCCACACAACGTGATTCATTCAGCGAGGAACTACGTGATTTGCGGTGCGGGAGGGCGCCGGCTACACAAAGTCGCTTACGTCATACGGCGGTCGAACTCGTAAATGACGTCATCATTATGAAGTCACGCATCGAAGCCATCGAAAACGTCGCCGGGCTAGAGAAAAGGCCGCCGATACTTGACGGCAACCACACAGCTGTCAAACTATACATCGACTACATACACCGGCAGCTCAACCACCATGGGGCCGAAGCGACCATCAACGAGTGCAAACAACATTATTGCATACTACGGCTACGTCCCGTCGCTAAAATGGTGCTGCATCGCTGCCTACCATGCCGCATCAAGAAGTCGAGACCGCCGGTCCCGCCAACTGGCGACCACCCCAGGAGCCGCCTTGCTCATCATCAGCGGGCCTTCACCTACACCGGTCTTGACTACTACGGCCCGGTCACTGTGACGGTCGGGCGCGGGACACAGAAGCGCTACGTCGCGCTTTTCACCTGCCTCACTACACGCGCCATCCACCTGGAGGTCGCGGCCAGCCTGAGCGGCGACTCGGCGGTCATGGCCCTCCGCCGGATGGTCGCGCGCCGCGGCTGTCCCACGGAAATCTGGTCGGACCACGGGACCAATTTTCACTCTGCGAACAAGCAGCTGCGCCAGGCCTACGACGAGGCCGTAGAAGAGGAGGCTGCACGGCATCTCATCAGCTGGCGCTTCATCCCCCCGGGCGCCCCCTTCATGGGAGGCGCCTGGGAACGCATGGTGCGGGCCGTCAAGCAGGCCCTACATGCCGTGCTGGCGGAGCGCCACCCGAGCGACGAGACCCTCATCACCCTACTCGCCGAGGCGGAGTACACCGTGAACAGCAGGCCACTGACACATGTACCTGTGGACCCCAGCGAGCCTGAAGCCCTCACGCCGAACCACTTCCTGCTGGGCGGATCTGCACGCGTGCCGACACCCGGCACCTTCGACGACACCATGCTCACCGGTCGCGCCACCTGGAGGACGAGTCAGCGCCTCGCCGACCACTTCTGGAGTCGCTGGCTCCGGGAATACCTGCCCTCACTCCAAGACCGGCGGGAGCCCTATGGACGTGGACCTGGCATCAAAGTGGGAGACGTCGTCCTCATCGCCGACGGAAACCTGCCTCGGAACACCTGGCCCCGCGGACTCGTCATCGCCTCGTACCCGGGCCCAGACGGAGTGACCCGTGCAGTCGACGTGAAAACCAAAGGCGGCGTGCTGAGAAGGCCTACCAAGAAGCTCGTGATCCTGCCCACGGAGCCTGCCGACTCTTCACCAGCGGAGATGCAACGATCAGCTGATCGATACACGGCGGGAGAGATGTTCGAGACGGCCAACAATTAAGTGTATATGTGATGTGATTAACGGACAAATGGACCGCATTAGTTAAGTGTTTATATCGTGGTAAAAAAGGTGTCATTTAATTTAGTTCGATCTCATAAGAAGTGTTATGTTTTGTGTTTACTTATTCTCTGTTTCCCTTAGACATAAGTTTTACAAATAAAAGATTTAATTTCGTTTGTTTTACTTACCCATTAGGATCTAAATAAGAAATAAAGAAGTTAGGTAAACTAGAATTCCTATTTAGATCCTAACAGCGCGCCGCCTCATACAACACTGAGGCGCGGACGGGCGAGAGCGGGGATATTTATACTCCCAGGTTGGGGGGGCTGAGGTAAACAAAACTACTTGGCGCGCCGCGCGCTCCGCTCAGTCCGGACGATGTTTTCGCGCTGTAAACTATGATAAATGCATGTAAAACGTATGTAGAATTGATAAGTAACCTATTTGCAACAAGTTATTGTGTAAAAATACATGATTTCATAATAATGTCAAAATGTAAACAAACCGAATTCTGAGAAATAAAGATAATGGATTCCGGGAAAGGAATGGCAGTGGTGGGAATGTATGGCGAAAGGCAAAGTAGAGGGGATACCGGAGCGTTATAAAATAGGCATAGAAACCCGTAGGAAGCGAGTTCCGTCCGATCCAGTACCCCAAGAAAATAAGAAGAAAGAAGCAGTCTTCAAGAAACAGCAAGAGGGCTTAGCTCGAAGTAGTAGTAGGGAAAACTCTGCTCCAGTACTAGAAGAAATCGCCTGCCTACCGCTGCCGCTCCCGAACCTACGAATCCAGCGTACCAACGTCATCGGTGTTTTTATTTCGACGTCAATCAAATACCTACCCAGTGCATAGGTGCGAGCCCGCACAATTTCTGTCCAAGCTGAAACGGAGAAGAATCGTTCGCGCTTTGCGCTCGATTGGTCAATGAACAAGTCATATATTGAACACATAAGTATGTTTGTTCATTCTCTTAACGAACATTCGGACACCTTAGATAATTCTTACTATAGTAGCTGTACCTACCGTTGGCTACAATCCTATTTTAATGGAAAGTGTGGCTGTCGCTCATAACTCTACATTACTTCGCAGCTGCGTACTTCTGTCAGCTGTCAATAAGTCATCCGAAAGGGCACGTTCACATGCGCAAGAGCGCTTGTCACTTTCCTTGTGCACGCGAATTTAATGTGCTCGTAAATACGACACGTCATCAGCTGATTCATACAAATGCCAGTTATGATTTGTATGGTAGGTTAGGGATGTTTGGGTTGGTTTGTCTTTGTCAAAATTGCAGTGGTTATTAGTAGATAGAGTGTACACGAGCAGAAAGTTTAATTCATATTAACCACCAGTGTATACATACAAAAGTGGGTTTGATGGTTTGTCCTTTTTCACCCAGCAATGGAGCAACGGATCGGCGTGATTTTCCATATTATGATAATTCTTTGTTTGCCATGAAAAACATTAGTAAGGATTAATAATTTTTAGCTTAGCTGATGTCGCATAAGCGGATGGGACTCATCATATTGTCTATAAAATTTGCATTGCAAAAACTTCTGTCAGTTTACTAAAAGTATTTAACATTATATCTAGCCCAGTGGCCCAATAGCAAAAATTATTATTGAAGCCTTTGTTGTACAGAAACAATGTATTCTAATCTAACCAATGAGGGTTTTCAGAAATCATAATCCACCACATACATAGACAGTGGATGTCAAAATTTTGTGGTGTGATACCAATCTTACATTTTTTTATAGCCTCCTGTCAAAAGACCTTTGGCCATCGTGCTGCTAGCTGGTGGGTGGATTTATTAAGACTTTTGAAAACACTCATTTGTTAAAATACTCATACAAACTAACTACAAATACAATAGTTCTCTACAAGTTATCGTAAAACATTTCTGAAAGGGAATTTTTTACATGTCACCTACAATTAGGAGTTCATAATTGAAGGGATGTTTACAAAAACAACATAACTGCCTAGACTGGTTGACACTTATAGGGGAACATTTTTAGTGACAGTAGGTGTCAACCAGCTTAATTAGTTATGTTGTTTTTGTAAACATCCCTTCAATTGTATGTAACAGGTAAAGTTTTTTCCTTCAGTATGCAAGTCGTGTGCGTCGCTCCTTGTATCGCGTGGCATTGATGTATTCGCAGCCACCCGACCTGCGCCGCAGCTGCCCTCGGTAAATATTTGCTATGATACCCGGTTCGTTGCTCCAGCTATATTTGTCATAGGAAGCTGATCCTATTTCATACTGGAATTAAGATATATTGCGACTTCTCATTATGAATGCAGAGATTATTTTAATGTTTATTTACATATTTTGAGTTTTGTACATCAAACGAATTGGTAACAGCATTAAATTTTGCTATACCTATCAGAGCATACTTTAAAAGCCTCATTGCCAAATTGCGATTTGCGAGCGAGCTGCGGGCGAGTTAGTAGTGAATTCCATACAAATGTCGACTGATTTTGTATGGAACATCGACCACAGTTCGCCCGAAAAACGCAAATGTGATACTGATAAAGCCCTTAAGAGGTACATTGCATTTCATTCTTTTTGATATCAATATTTGTGACATCTGTGAAATATTTTGTCATGATGTTTCTTGCTCAATTTGCAATTAAGTAATTTATTTATCAGTAAAATGAACATCAAAGATTCCCAAAAGCCCTAATAGCCATACCGCCCAAAATGCTACCAAAGAATCGCAACATCAACACTGTCCGAGCCACATGACAAATTGTAGTCTTACTGGTAACTGCCAAAATACGCCCTTAAAACCAACTCACTTCTCAATTCATAAACCTTATTATAAGGTGCTGAAGATTGCTTTCTCTAAACAATCCATGTACAGTACCTGCAAATATGTTTGTCATAACTTTTTGAAAGCAGATGTCGTCTTCATTTTACAGTCTGTTGCTATTCTAGGAAATATATTCCACCATATTTTAGTATATTTCAGGTGCCCAGATGTCGATGCTTCTTTTCTCCTTTTGCTGAAATTTCAGTAAGGGATATATGCAATTTGTCGTTTCGGTTTGGATGCATCTGTCTGGATTTATTAGCTGTTTTCCAGTTTCGTTTTGTGCTAGTTAAATTTGTGCTGAACTTGGGCTTAATTAAATTCAATGACTAATTGGTTATTAGAGGCTTCTTTGTGTCAGTGTGTCAGACTTAGACGAATGTTTGGACGAATGTGAGTCACTGGCCAAAATTAGATTTAGTAAAGTAATAACTAATAAGTGTTTTGAACATAAGGAACCTTCTAAAAATATTTCTAACTTTTGGTTCTTAATTGAGATTGTGATTTTATGAAAAAGATTATTATGAAAATTAAGTAACGTACGATCGATCTAAAACCAAAAGTTTATTTGACATGTGCCCTCCAATCTGTTGCAAAACTAACATCACTTTCCTAAATCCGCGGTAGCTCAATAGAAGACCTTACACAAACAATGTTTTTATTGAATTTGCTGTGTGTTGTGTATTACCGGTGCGAGCTAATCCTTCATAAAAACAAATCCCACATTTTTTCTTCGGTAGCTGGATTTTAATGATAATATCAATAAACATTTTTTGCTAGCGTCTTGTTAGCGGCTGCACAAAGCGGTGCAGTTCTGTTATGATTTTCACACTGCACATGTGTTTCACGGAGTCACAGGACGCATGGAGTGGAGATCAGACATTGGTACAATAAAATAAGATATGTTCTTCCCGAGACTGAACTGGGCTACAATAATGTTGTGCTTGTATATGAGTTTCAATATTCTTATGAACATATCTTATTGGATAAAGATATCAGCACTAATGACGTGGACGTTAGACGACGGGTAACTTTGAGCAAACATAGCTTACTTCTTCTTTACAACAAGATAAAGTGCCAAAATTAATTAAAATTGATGTAACGATGGGTATCCAGCTATCCATTTGAATGTCTATTGTAATTTTCCAATAAGGGCAAACGAATGGTTTCTTTTCCGTGATTGGACACGGTTGGCCATTGAAAAATGGGAAGCTAAGCATCGTGACGCCCTTTTTGTTCTTCATGCATACCTCATTATTAATGGTTACAATATATCTTCTGCTATATGTCTTTTTACCTTTCAGTACTAATAGACTTAATGCATATATGTAATTCTTTTTCTGATTATTATTTTTCTCTGTATATTCTTTTTGCTGGTTTTGACTTCACTTAAGACCTTGATTAATTCAAAATAACTTTAACAATGTATTCCGTAAGTCAGCGATAGTTGAATAAAAGTAAATACATCTACTTTCACAATAATATTATAATTCCGTTTAATAATGCTAATTAGCTACATATTGCCATATATCGGTCTATTCATTCAATATTCTTAAATAATAAAACTGAAGTAAGTGCTCATACATTCTTAATGATATTTTGTATAATCATTATTAATTTACATAGTAGAGGATGTAGGTACGACTCCACCGTTTTTCTTGTCCTAATTTATTGGTCCTGCAGATTTATTGCCAGGCTTTTTTGTCGATGTTTATGTCCAAAAAGACATCGGGTCGCATTACGCAAAAAAGTCATTCGTGAGATAAAAACAGACGTCTTTGGTGCTAAAACCAAATATTTTAATTACATATGACATAATTCTATAATCATAATTCTATTTGAAAACCTATACCTATACCTATCTAAAATCTAAATTATACTCTCTAAATATTTTTAGATCACCTTTCTATCAGTTACTAAGTAAGTTGCTGACAACATATTCTTACGTTATGTGATTTGCAAGTGGTACTAACCGTGTTTAAACATACGTATGTACCTGAAAATACAACATAATTACCTAACTTACCTATTTTAGTTGTCAACACTAACATAGTGTCGAAGACATGGTTAGTAAGCTAAAGTAAAAATGAACAGATTTAAAAATAATAAGTATGCCCTAAGTCCATAAAAATTTTTTTTTTATTTATTTCTGAAAGAATAATTTCATAAAGTCGATAAATTGATCATCATAAACTAAATTTCCAATCAATAAGTAAACACAGAGGAAAGCAGAGGGCGGCTTGTCTATTATTACCTCTGTACATCGATGCTATTTCCAGCTCTTGTCCCTTACCATTAACGCGGGTTCAAGGCTAGGTTTCTGTACAAATATTTACTTAGTAGCTGTACTGGGCGCTGAAACTGACGCCAAGATTCCATGGAAGTTATTTACCTACACGATGTCTTTGTTTAGTAAGAATCAATGTTGAATGATTGAAACTACTAAATTTTTGGTCTTATCCCCAGAATTTTTAAGCTCTGTTATATTAAATCTATAATATAAATACCATATAGATTATATAAGGTCCTAATTTATTAGTTGCAGATATTTTTACAGCTGATAGTACTCGGTCTCTGGAGTATATTAAAGCATGAAACATTATAGCTTTTACGATGTTTTTTTGGAGAAAAAGGAAAAACAAATTTGTTACGTAATAACACCCTGTTAATGTGATTACTAAATGAAAACTCATTGAACAGATTCTAGTAGCTCTTTTACGTACCACTTAACTGTAACTGGCCACTTCACGTCGATAAATCCCATCCTAATGACATTTGCAGTTTTCCCGCCGAACCGTTACGACATTTGCGACAAACAATTGTTGACATGACAGATAGTGTTATTGTGACATGTGATAATGCACATGGTGATTTTTTTTAGACGAAGTTATAATTAATTTTTTTGTTAGGTGAATGAAAGCAAAAAAGTTATATGAAAAGATTTCTTAATTTCTATTTAAAGTAAATTATTTTAATGTAAAGTATAATGTGTTAAAATATCTGCAACTAATAAATTAGGACCTTATATATAGATTATATTATATTATATTTATTAGTGTATTTATATAATATATGTTTAGTTTCATTAATTTGAATATAGAATTAATGGAGTTAATTATTTATTTAAGTAAAATAAAGAAGTATTAACAAAACAAGCAATTAGCGTTAAAACTAAAGTAAACAAAATAAAACTATAAAAAGAAAACCCCTTCTAAATAACAGGTCCGCCTGCGGCATCGGCCCCATGACGATGGCAGCGTTTCTACGTTTGGACCGCAATAGCGATCCGCTGGGACAGGTAGGCGCCGGCCCTGGGGTCTCCCGAAGCGCGGACCAGCCGGGACGATTTCGAAGGATTTCGTGTTGGCTGACCAGGGCCCCAAAGTTTCCACCGCAATGGTCATTGACAACTCCAATAACACCATTTATAAATATACATATATACATATTTATTTGTATATAATAAGTAAACAACCTGCTTATAAATCAGGGCAGGTGTCTTTTGGCAATCTTATCTCCAAACTATAAGGTTACCAATTCCATGCAAACTGTCCCTGTCCGGAGCTTGACTTTGGTCATCCCCTAAATCTACTTATTTGACAGAGCGACTGAACAGTAACAAAGCAATCTACGTGTTTTTGTAGTAAATAAAACCTAAATTAGTTACGAGGAGGAAACCCGAGTAGCTGTTTACACAGACAGCATTGGTTCCCGGTAAAATGCGGTGAGCTGGCCGGGAATGGAGTTCTGGTGCAGGAATGGATTTCTTGTATTGTGTATAGAACATTTTATAGGTTTCTAAGCAGTAATTATTTAAATAAACCTGCTTTACTTGAGCAGGACTCCGCTGGTTTTTTTTACTCCTGCATAGTTAAGGACGTTTAACTAAGAAATACATGATCCCATTGAAAACATTACATGTAAAAAGATGCAAGTCTCGCAACGCAGTTCTCCTACACTATTATTGGATCTATAGTTCCTCCATGGTTAAATAATAGGCAAGTCGGTGGAAATCGAGTTCTGTAGATACCCCCCGGTACTGATTTGGTTTAACTTTACATCTCAAAACTTTTTTGTTGTAGGAGAACTGCGTTGCGCGACTTGCATCTTTTTACATGTAATGTTTTTGATGGGATCTCATTTCTTTTTGTAAGTGGTCTTCCTTTAATTATTACATTCCAATCCATTCTTTTCAATTTGAACTGCAAAACTAACTTTGTAATCGCATGTATTTGTATAAGATTACAAACTTATGTGTGCAGTTGGGACTGAAATTACAACATATTTAGGTTTTTAAGAACTTGATAGGCTAAAAACTATGTTTAAAATTTGGAGCTTGTAGGTCTGCTAGAAGTACCTTAGAATTATGATGATCAGTGAGTCAGTGAGTGAGTCAGTGACAAAACTAAGGAACTTTGACATGCAATAGTTCTTAAACTACACGTTCAAATTAAATGATATTGAGAACATATATATGTCTTATTGTACCCTATATATCCCTGAAATTTCAGGGTTCTAGCTTTAGCCAGTACAAAATTACGGGAGGCTGAAAATGGCCTGAATAGCTTCGAGAAAAGGATGGTACGGCCGTGCCTTTGTTTTGCTCGACTTGGCGGGGGCACTGCCGTGCCCCCAGATTTAACTAATCTAAGTACGAACCCATTAATTTCTCTCTAATGCATTTAGAACTAATAAATACTACCTATAAAATAGAAATAAGTTATGACAGTTATTGTTTCTAGTATATTTTATGACCTTATTTCGTCAAAAAAACATAATTATTTGTTCTTTCTCCCGGTCATGGCTGACCTTCTTTACTGCAAGAAAAAAACCTAGGCACTAATGCATTCATGCAATTAGCGTTCTTAGAAAAATAATGACAGCACAAATTTGCGCCGACCGCAGTTGTAAATTTGTGCCGTCATTATTTTGCTGGTCGTCGAGGTCATGGTTCACCGTCCTTTATAGAATCTGGATTATTGCTGTAATTTATTTCTTTTGGTTTAATTTCACACCTCAAAGAATAATGCATAAAAGAAAGAGCAATTATAATACACTAGCTTATGCCTGCGACTTTCTCTGTGGTGTAAATTATTAGTAGGCAATTAATCTTCATAAATAGTTTCTGATTTGTGTTCATAAACTTGGTTGAATTGAACAAAACCCTCAAATATTGGGCTCAAAAACTGAATAGTACATAATATCTAAAAAATCAAATAACGTTTCAGAGAATTTTCATACAAATTCCAGCCGCGCATGTCTCCGGCCGTGATCACTTTCTGTATTATTAGTTCGATAGTGCTTTTCCTTCTGATTCCGCCAATAAGAAAAAAATACCGAAAAATAAGAAATATTCTAAATAAAACCATTTGAAAAATAATATTTTTTTATCAAACCGTTGTTTGTGTGAGGTGAGTCTAGAGTATCGTGTGGGTGTAAACAAAAGGTCGGCATTTATCGACAACAGCTGATTCTAGGTGTCAAAAAATGCCTAGATTGTATAAAACCTACTCCTACAACTTCTGGCCGCGTAACTAATAAAAGTTAAAAAATAAAGTGCTGTCAGTCGGTGTCGAAGTTTATCTCCATCAACAAATTTCGTTTCCTAAACTGATTTCAAGAAGGAGGTGGTATTTCATTGTAACAAATACTTCAGATAATAATTTTTTCTATGGATATAAATACGAGGTCTTATTCTTAGCAAAACATATTAGATTTTTCGATGAAAACCATTACTTTTAAAAGCTAAAAGTGTTTGCCATCATTGACAACCTTTTTCGTTATTGCACTCCCATGCTCAATTAAAAAAATATGTTGCCTACAGTCACGTTTATATTTGAAGTTGTCAAAATCGTGCATACAATAGAAAGATTTTCCTTGTTATTAATTTTATTATTTTAATAGAAAACGATTAATTATATATTTCCTTGATCAACATTTTGATAAGCCTGCCTGATGTGAAGCAGTCTCCGAAGCGTACTGCCATTTTACTAAAAATAATGAAAACAAACGTACGCACATCGAGACCAGATGGATTATCCAAGGAAATCCTAATTGTCATCGGAGGTTCGTTGCGGTGCCCAGCACCAGGCATCTACTATAAAAGCGAGCCGTCCCCTCTGCTATGAAAAGCTATAGCTCTGCATGGAGATGTTCAGCCGGATTCAGCCGGACTGGAGATCATTTAGGGCGTTCTAGAAAGAAGCGAATGAGGCAACTGAAAGGCTTGCCTTTGTATTCTACCAAAGTCTATGAATAATATTCTATCGAACCCGTGAATTAAACTTTTTTACAGCGCAAAAATAACAGATCCTAAATGTATGATAGAGTAGATAAGCATAATAAAAAGTTTTAATAAAATAATACGATATACAATATGTTTTTCTTCTTGGCTAGGCTAATAAGTAAATATACTATAAAAGTATACTAACTTAGGTCAGTAAGTATACTAGTTACATGTAAGTTACATGCACAACTAACTATATATAACTAACAATAACTATATACAACTAACTATATATGAGAGAGGTCAAATTACAAAGAAAGAAGTAACAAACATGACCTGTCACACTGTCATAATAATAATTATTAACAGGCAATGACACTGACTGTCAACGGGTACGCGTGTGTGCGAGAATGTGTGAAAATTGCGATTATTTTAAAGAAATTGTCTTCTTTTGGATAATGAGGCGCTCATCATCCAAAAGAAGACTGTTGAGCTGAAATTCGTTGCGATTTAAGCTCACCATTTTATACTGATTCCGCCAATTCTTAGAAATAATAAATATTTGGTTAGGTTTAGCTAAAAATAATAAAGACACTACGCAAACGATGTACAACGCCACCTGAGCAGCTAAAATTGGTAACTTTCTCTTACGTTCCCCCTTAAACCACTAGTTACTTACACAAAAACAATCTCTACTAATTGAAGACTACATTGTTTCGAATCGTCATTACTCCTAATATATGCTACGTATACGTATGGAGTTAAAACATCTACTTTAAAAATTGTACGGTGCCTTAATAAAATCCACCCCTATTAAATATGGAAACTACTTTGGAAATCGTTTTGTCCCTATACAAAGTTTCAACCCCCGATTAGCCTCCTTTGGGGATGAATTTCGAAAAAAGGTAAAATTACTTTTGTCAAGTTTTATTGAAGAGTGTATGTACAAAGTCTCAGATCTCCTACTTTGGAAATCGTTTGGTCCCTTCCCTATACAAAGTTTCAACCCCCATTTAACTCCTTTTGGGGAATAGTTTCTAAGAACTGTGAAATTAGGTACTTTTATCAAATTTTATTGAAGAGTCTACTTCTATACAAAATCTCAGGTTCCCTACTTAAATAAAACCGTTTAAAAAATGCATGTTCCTGATATAAACTTTCAACCCTTTGTCAGTCAGTCACTCACTCAGTCAGAACTTCTTTTAGATACATATATAGATAGATAATAGAGGTAAATGATAGGCTATTTATTTACTTAAATACTGTGCAGAAATTTTAAAGGGTTTTGTTTACATAATAGTAGCTTTGTGTAATAAATACGACATGCTTTGTCTTTCCTTAAAAACGCGCTCTCCGTGTGTTTTAATTTATTTAAAATAGGTATGTTTATGAGGCGACTGTATATGATTATTTTTGAGTGTCACTTTAGTTTTTACTCAATAGTCAAGCCACTTCAACTACCATAATGGTGTTTGTCATACACTTTACAACAGAACACGGTTAGAACAACGGGAGCCATGTTGGTTTCACTTTTTGAAACGTTTTTTAGTCAAAAGTCAAGTTTCTTTCGAAGGTTTTTAACCCGCTTTTTTAATCTTTAGACAATATCAATCATCTTCATTCGCGCCTTAAGTAGAGCCAAGTTTATATAGATTACTATTTTATATTTTATTTTAAATTTAATGCAAATCCTATTTGATGCCATCTTAACTTGTACGAGCAATACTTACTTAAAACCTAAAAGCAATGCCTTAACAATTATTATCAGTTACAAGATTTATACCCCGTTTTCTAGGTTTATCTTTTAGTCAATAAAGCATAGTGTGTTTTGATTGATCATTATTGTTACTATCCCTAATAATTTACTGCTTAATGATAGGACGCCAAACAATGCCTGGACCAACAACTTTCTAGTCTCCGCCACCTCAATAGGCAATGGACGTTCAATTATCGAGAATTCTAGACCTTAAACGTAAGACCGAGACGAAAGATTTTAGTCATTAGAAAGACAGAGAAAGCATTATTGTAATGGTGATTAATGTAGCGTTAATGTAGGCAAGATGAAAATAATTTGTTATGGAATACGCTTGTCGAATTTTGCAATTTATTTGCGGGTTAGCTGGGGTCATCTTAATTTATTGTGTACGATACAAATAAATTATAGAAAAATCGTACAATCGCAGTTACTCTAATACAATAGGCAGGTAATGTAAGATAAGGTATGTCCAGTACGTACGAGACCTTTATTTATATTTATTTTTGTTGTCCGGATGTATTGAATCACTGACAACTTACTGAAACACCGACAAATCTAGAGTGGCAATAGTTGGTTACTTACTGGCAACACCAACCACTCTCGAGTGGTCGTTGTTGCTTACTTACTGAAAACACCGACAAATCTCAAGCGGCAGTTGTTGGTTACTAATAGTGATGTAACGAATATTCGTATTCGCATTCGTATTCGCGAATAATCGCAAGATTTTCAATATTTGCATTCGCATTCGTATTCGCAAAAATCGATGCGAATATATTGCGAATATTTTTGGTGCATTTTAGATCCTAAAATTCATGGAAAAGAAAAAAATACGGCCAAGTCCGAGTCGGATTTCGAAACTATCAATGAGTAATTAAACTCTGTTAGATAAGTACCGAAATAAAATGAAAATAAGATATTTTTAACTTCCAATGGTTCCAATTTTTCTACCACATGCATAATCATTATCTTTAGCTGACGAATTATTCCAACTTAAACTTCAATTACTTATTTTATTGCAAAACTGAATTAAATTTAAGTTAATCGTAATTGAAAACGAAGTATTGAATTTTCATAGTTATTAATTTTGTTTATTTCTAGTATTATAAAATTTTATAACCAATATTCGTAGTCGCATTCACATTCGCGAATATCAACGTTGATTATTCGTATTCGCATTCGCGAAAGTTCAAAAACCGATATTCGTTACATCCCTAGTTACTAACTGAAACACCAACCACTCTCGAGAGGCACTTATTGCTTATTTACTGCAACACTGACAAATTTCGAGCGGGTTGTTGGTTCTGACAAATCTGGAATTGCAGCGTCGCGTGTCACGTCTCCAAGTCCCCAATACGAATTTACTTACTCTTTATTGCACCTCCTTTGATTGCAGCTCAGTTATTAGCCACGAGATGAATCATGACCTTGTTCGGCGAGACGCGCGCCAGACATGCCGTTACTCATTCGCACTTATAAGTGTCGCTGAAACTAAACCGTACACTCCGCGTCAAAAATAGTTTCTCATTTCTTGTATTTTGTCATGCACTGCGGCAGTTTTATTAAACTACTTTTGAAGGTGACACTTGTGCGTGCTATTTAAACCTTCGTCTACTTAATATAAGTATTTATTAAAATATTTAAACTAAACTAACTTAAAAAGGTTCTCCCTAGTTGTATCAAAGCTGCCAAGCACAATTGCCTCGCTCGTTTTCACGTTGGATGGCGATGGGCAAACTTTTGTGATAACCTAAGCTAATGGGATCTAGATCTACTGATCTAGATTTACTGTGTATTGTCAGTAGATGACATTTGGTGTGTTTAAAATTTAACTACTTCCTTACCCGCTCCATCTTAGGATTTGAAAGGACTAAGAGTTACTTTAGATTTCCTGAACTGGTCGATAGCAAACTCTACTTAAAGACTGTAGGGTTATACTAGACAAGACAACGTCGAATAGATAGTAGAATAGTAAAGAATTTTGTCTGCTAAAGAGAAAGGATCTCAAGTCTCAATTGACACAATGAGTGCTACCTACAGGATACCGTAATACAGGATTAAGGAGTTTAAAGCGGAATCTCTGTTCCGTAATGGAGATATTAAAATTGACCGCATTATGCAATACAGCTTGTGACGTAACACAATCTACAACCGGACCTGATAGCTAGTGAATGGGATAAAACCGCATTTAATATAAGCGAAAAGTAAATTTAATTAATGTTGGCAGACTTGGCTAGCGTGAGTGAGAGCTGGCTTGGTTTCTCTGATCAAAATCTGAACCGCTTCCGGTGAAAAGGTTAATTAGGTAATTATAATATGTAGTAATTTAAACTGGACTACTTACTGCCAGCGAGTATGTTCATAATATTTATTAAAAACAGTACTATATGTATTTAAAAAAAAATCAACTTGGCTGTCAATGAGATCGCGTACTTATTATTGTTCTTTGTTTTACTTTCTGTCTTTACTATCCAAAGATCGAGAGATCCTGTTTAAGTTTAACACTAAAACTATCTTGTCTCGTATTGGGTATTTTAAGGAATCTACATATTATTTTATTTTTGTTGTGCTATATTTTCTAAAGGTCTTTCGATGTGTTAGTTATTAATGACGTAGTAAGTCATGTCTCAAATATTGAATAAATTTGAATATTAACACGAACATAAACCCCCGTCCGATTCCATTATTTCACTACCAAACCGCATAACGCGATTCCGTATACCATCGTTTTAAAACATAAAAGCCCGACGTGCCTTCGTTACTGAAGTACACATATGCCATTATGGCATAGTACAACAGCGCAGACTAGTCGGTTGAGTCACGGCTAACATCTGAGATGCGCAGGAGTGGCGGAAATGCCTAATCTCGCCATTAGCGCTTCACTTACTTTGCACATGTGCTGGAATGTTTTTGGAAAATAATTGTGTTCCGGCCGATGCGGGAGATATTGGTGATCTCCTCAGGAATCTGCCAGATTCGGGCAGATTTTAAAATTGGCAGATAATTGTCTGTAAATTTTTCTGTTACTGTAGAGGTGAAGTGAAGACATTCCCTATTCCAGAAATTTAATATTTCATAGGACGAAAGAGACTTTAAAGACAGCCAGGTTTGAAGATTTTTCTACTTGCTAAATTTAAAATCACTGTTTTGTATTAAAATTTAAGCGGCAAGTAGTTACATACTTTGTATTCGTTAATCAAATTTAATACCCTTATTTATATCAGTGCGTTCTGGGTTATGATCCATCTTGGTGAAGTGACGAATAGTGTCCTAATGCTAAATATTTTTTAATGTGCGTTTATGCAACTGTAGATAAAAAGGTAAGTATTTAATAGGCTAACTACGCTTCGAGTCCATGCAACACCGAATGAAACTGCATCTATTATTTTGCAGTCATGGCCGATCCTTTTGCGGTGCATTACGTGTCGAGCTGACACCTCGGTACAGTCGGTAGAGATTCATTATCATCATTTATACGCTTTATTTAGTCCCTAAGCAACCGGGATCGAAGACAATGCCTCGCTACTTAGACGTCATCCACAGGGTTCAAATAAATTTATTACAATATACTAGGTTCAAATTCTAGTACTATGTACTCGTATTTCTAATGCGCTAAGCATACTGCTATGTCTGTACTCCATGGATGGCATATCTTTGCAACGGATTAAAACAAACCCACGGCTCGAAATGGGTCAGCACGTGGTACAAGAAAACCAGGTACACTCTAAAAAAATTGGTTGCTCCTAACAAGATTGTGATAGCGGTGTGGAAGCATCTTGATTCCATACGACCCTAACAAGACGTTAGATGCACCAACTACGATGATATTGATTGTTTATCATAGTTCAATTAACCATGTTCTGATTTGATTCAACAAACATTGATGTATAAGGTAACTAATTAAACATGATCGAATCATACAAAGGAGAAAATAATGATAGAAACAAGTTAGATATTTATTAAAATTATCAAGATTCTAGATTGTTGTTTTAATCACTAATGAACTTGCTGTTTAAATTAATCAGCTTTCGTTGATATGTTTAATATCTTGTTTGTTTTATTTAAGTTAACGCCAACAAAGAGAAAATCTCTCTTAATTGGCTCAGATTTTTTAGAGCGTATGTTCTTCCCGAGACTGACATTATTGACCTCTTTTGACCTGAGACATGTTGACGTCACAAGCTTGATATGATACCATTCCGTGAAAATAAATTATCCAAGTTAATTGAGTTTCTTCAGTTATTTGCTTCTAAAGAAATGGAATATAGAGCTAGTAACATTAGATAGTTTTATGCCACACCTGGCCATAAAGTGACTTATTCCGCACGTTGCGCGTACGGAAAAAGCCGCTTTCTGGCCAATTGTAGACATAAAATGATGTACACAACACGGAAGGTAATAAAGAAAGACCTCGATCGCATATTTACGTTCCTCGCTTGCAGCTCGGGCCGCAAACTTCTGCGATCTCGGCCTTTCTTTGTATTACCTCCCTAGTTATGTAATGTACTATTCTTTTCACCCGAATAAATAAATAACATGTAAAAACAAATAACTTCGCGGGTCGGTAATTTATGTTGGCTAAAGTCGCAAACCTCTTAAATTCTATTGTTTCTCATATAATATTACGAGGTTTGTGACTTTGACCGACGATGTGACATTTCGGGAAGGATATACTTGCCCGGGAGCAAAATAATTTCACCTTAAGCGCTTGAATCTCTCGCTATTCTCAGGATTTTATTGTAGAAACCTTCGTTTCGTTCTCGAATTAAATGTAAGTACGCTCTCGCCGTAAAGATAAAATTTTGCTCCTTTATGACACAATCTATTAAATTATGATGACCACTGCGAACGAGCCAACAACAACGAGCCAGCAGTGCATTGCGGACTGTACTCGATGCACGTATGAGGCTCTCGATTACTGTTATACGCAATATTATTGTGCCCAACTTGGCGCACGTTTATCATATTCATTTTAGTCCAGTACGGAACTGATTGTTATAGGGACGTTGTTATAGTTTGGCGCATGTTTATACAATTATTATGTCACTTAGGACGCTCTGTTTTGGGTACTACGGCTAGGTTTCGCGTTTTAATTTTTTTGTTTCGCCGTTTTCTAACCAAATTTAATTCCGGAGGCTTAGTAATAAGTTACGTGACATTTCCAGACAAAAATGTTGCTTCATAGCAATAAGGACGATCTCTTATTGCATCTTCGTAGTACTTAAGTAGCACAGTCTAAAGAGCATGCTATTTAAACAGTGGAATATGGTCCTAGCCTAGGTCGTTATTGAAATCTAACTGTGTTGTATCTCTTGCTTGATTGATGTATATATTATTATTACCCATTGAGCTCAATGTTATTACCTACGTTTTTGTAGTTATGCTTAGTAGTGCATTATTTGTCGAAAAATTACATCGATTCCTTGCTTAGCTAGTGCAAGAATGACAAACCAACCACCACACTTTCGCATTTATAAAGTTAAGTAAATTTCCTTTGACAATGCAAAATTATATTAGTTCCTGGCCATCTTAAAGGGCCAAAATCCATCCGGGCCTGTTGACTAATTGCTTCCTTCCTACACTGTCAGGTTATTTGGCGGCGACGACAGCTAAATTGGGCTCTGAATGGACGCGATGGATTGAAATACTAGTTTCGGGAAGTAAAGGGAGAAGGAAATGATGTTGATGTTGCATAACATAATAAGCTCGTGTCTATAATGGTGACGTGTTAAAATCAGGGACGATTACAATGGCGAGGAATTTAATTGAAATGGTAGGGATTTTAAGGAATATTTCACATAAGTAAGAATATATTTACAGATATATGTTATTTTAATGGCTGGGGGATATATTCCGATGCGTTTCGTCGAAGTATCGTGTCGTTTTTCTCGCTTTTTTTATAACGTACATACGAATATTTGTAAGAATGGGACACAACGCAACAATACGAACTTCGATCAAGCGTGCGATCTGTATAACATTTGGATTTAAAACATATTAAACCATTGCTAAAGTATAATACTTAACTTTCACGACCAGACAAAAAAAAATTACAACATCCCAGAAACCGACAGAGCTCGCAAGGTGGGTTTGTCTGGGCAGTAATGTGCACGCCAAAATCGACCGGTCTGAGCAAAAGTTAGTAGCGCCTACTAGGCGGGTTGTTGGTCGTGAAAGTGTTAAAGTGTCTTTGTTAATTAAAGCGAATAGGTGTATGTGTGAGACCGGTTAATATTTTAAAGAATTTTCTCCATATTTTAATTCTTGAGTAAAGCTGTCCATAATAGTAAATCAATAAATCGTCTGTATTTCACTTCACATGTTTTATTAAAGGCATAACTATGACTGATCGATTGTACATTGAATGCACTATGAGTAACAGTTCTGGAATAGACATTTACCGTTGGAAATGCATTGTTCTCATCGGACCTTATAATATTATACATACATTCCAGCATCTTTTAATGTCATAGCGTATTGACATATAGAACAGCATTATGTATGTATAGCAATGTTCATTCATACATCTGATGGTTTAGTTATCTTTGGTCGTTAATTCCGAGTGTTTGTTAAAACAATTGTTTAATTACTTACGTTATACTTACCTTTTGTTCGTAGTGCTGTGTAAGTTGGTTTATATATTTTTGATCTGACTGTAGTAATGTGAGATGTATCTGTATATTTTCTCTTAGTACCAGCTATTTTTATATCGTGTTTGTATTTTCCACTTTCCGGGAGGTTAATGACATTCGCTAGCCCGTTATTTTTAGTGTCGCGTACTACGTAAAAATAATCAAAATGTGTGCATATCAACACCTTTCGAGTATTTTATGTTGCAAAATAAACACTTTTCCTATTATTTAAACATTTTTAAAAATAGGAAATCACCACATCACAAGGTTCATAAAAATCATAAACAAGCTTAAAAAATATACCTACTGGTCACTACATAAAGTTGGCCGTGTCCGTTTTTTATGCCATTATAATGATTTCGTCCTTCAGTTGTTTTTAGAATTACCCGTTCCACATTTGAACAGTTTTACATTCGTTATCCGTATCCTCGCTTATTTAATTTTTAAGTTAGGGACACACTTAGCCCACGTAGGTACGCAACGTAGGTATGAAATGCATTATGATTATGACATCAGGACCCTGAAATTTGTATGCTTAGAAACATACTTGTCAGTGTGTTTCAAGTCAAGTGTGTATCTATTTATTGTATAACTGCATAAGACGCAGAATTTCAGGAAAAGCTGTTCTGAAGTCTCTTGTTCTAAAATCTGCTAATCTTGTTGTTGACGCCTCTGAACACATACACTATCTATAGGCTATAACTTGTGGTTGCGTCAATGAATGCTATTATGATGTGGAACAAAGGATTTGTCAATGATTTATGGCATGTTTGTTATACTTACTCTTAGGTCAGGAAACATTAACGAATAGAACAGCGGTCTAAAAAGCATTAAGTAACAGTAATGTTAACCTCTCGTAAACTCGTAAATAATTAAAACACCCTTTTTGCTAGGTATCTTTTATCGGTTCGATTTGCTTACACAATCCGCCCCACTTTGATGAAGCATACAGAGTAGGTTATACATCAATAATTTACTATAAAATTTTTCAAAGTCTGTTTATCTTATACTAATTTTGGAGAAAACTAATAGCTGAATATTCGGATCGTGTCGTGTCCCATATAGGGTAACATTATATGGGTTCAGAGTTCTAATTAACGTGAGTACAGATTACAGAATCTACTCCACCATCCCGTATAAACTTCAAGTGTGTCGATTCATATCAAATTGTCTTAGTCCTCCAAATGTACCTACGTCGTATTACGTTTTAAAGATAGGGCGACTCATGGTACTTGAAGTGTAATGCGTAGGTACCTAACCTATATTTTTCCAAAACCAACAATAAGACTTGTGTGTGATGTACTGTTTGTTATTGCTTGACATACCTACTAATCCTACTGATATTAGAACTGTGAAAGTTACTGAAGATGTCTGGAGGTTTGACTGTTGTTATTAAATAACGCGGTATGAACTGGCTGGAATGGGATGAAATTTGCATGCATGTAGATCAAGCCCTGGATTGAATCATAGAATCATTCATTATATCCCAGTAAAGAGTTCCCTTGGAATAATAGTAATGGATATGACCCAGGCGGACCCGCGATGCTACTGAAAACTACTTAAAGAAGTCACTCTTTTCTGTGCGTTTTATTTTAACCCTGTATTAAGTATTAGCCTATCTTCATTTGCATACTACAACTTCAGTTGAATACTAGCCTAATTTATCTACTAATATAGACTGGAAAATCATTTACAATGTTTACACAGGAAACGTCGCTATTTCAAACGTCATACCCTCAAACGTTGTGACGTCTGACATGCGATATCCACACCACGATACCACTTCAAGCTCTAAAACCACTTACACAAACTGACTCTTATTCCAACGGTATACGGTTGTAAATATAGATAGGGTTAAATCGTCTGTAAAATTGAGTGGAGTATCGTTTTAGAATCGTCATCGATACTTGACGCCCCCGTTCACGTGCGTTTTTTTAATTGCATCATATTTTTGGAGGTTTCGAGTTTTACCGTTTAAAAATAGATTTCATTAAAAAAAATCCCGTGTTTTTAAAAGCGTATGAATGTTAAGGTGGTACGAAATTATATATCACCTCCTAGAATGTTTTTCTACATGTACATACAGTCGCGAAAGGAAAAAGGTTGTCACTTTTCCACTTTATGCTAATGACATAGAGTCAAACAGTCACAAACCTATTCATTCCGCGACTAGACTTAATGGCAATTTTGACGTGTAACAATATCTAAACTTAATTCATTCTCAGATTGTTTCTTTAATACTACTAAGTACCTTTAGTTTCCGCGATTATAACTTTTCGTATCTGAACGGTATTCATTATTTGTTTTTATTTTTTACATAGCATATTATCTTTTGTTACAATCATATTTTAAATCCCATCCAGCATGTAAACGTCCCAAATTTTAATTTAGATTTTTTGAAGTGGGTTAAAATGTGGGCTGAAATATTTCTATCGTTTTGTCACGTTTATAATCACGTTCATAATCTCTATTTACGTAAAATGATATTAATAAGGGCTGGCGCCTAACAAACCGCATCAAAAACGTGTAACTATATATCACACAAATATTTGAGATGTTACGACATTTCATCATACTTCAAAGGTCATCGCAAAGATGAAAGGACGTATATTTTTAATTCAATCTACGTTCCGAATATAAAATATTAATAAAAACGACACCGACATCCGTTTCCTCTTTTGAAATTGTCGCAGATACTGTCATCCGTGTTGGTCAAAAGATTAGGTTAATCCCCTGGCTTAAATATGTATTAAAATGCCTAAGTTCAAAAGACTTGATGGATACCTAATGGTTAAAGTACCTATACGCGATTAAGCTTAATTAGAAATACGGTTTAAATAACCCTTTCCCGGGGTTACATCTTCCTTTTTAAGTGTAAGTTTTTCCGTCCCTAGGTCATTCATTATTCGAGCGTTTCAACTGCGTTACTTCCGTGAAAACATTTTTGTCGAAATGTCTGTAGATAGTGTATTAGTCGTATATCGAGTTAATTGGTACTTATATGTATATCCCGGACTTTTAAAAAATATTATGATTTCATTAAAATTTGGAGGCATTTCGTCAAAATGTGTCCATGAAAGTGATGCGGTTGCAGCGCTCGAATAATGACCCAGGGAAGGAAAACCTGTACAAGAAATCGTTAACCCCGGGAAAGGATATTATAGGTCGAAAGTGTCGAAACATTAATAAAGATGTGGCTTGTGGCACGTAAGTTTGCGTCTATGAGGCTAACTTCGCAAATGCAACTGATAAGCCCAATAAGTATTTTCACTTGCTTAAAATAAGTATTCTATGCTTAACACGTCTTCTGCAATAAACCCATATCATTAGTATAATTATTATAAAGCTAATTTTGTAGAACATAATTCTCGAGTAAGTTAGTTTACTTAGTTCTAGCCAAAGTTCTTAATACCAGATTTGAAATTGGTTGACTGGTACATATACCGGGTCACTAGTCACTACGGTTTTAAATGCTAGGATTGATTGTACTCCTCAAAATTCTCAATATGCGGATATATTCCTTTACAAGAGTTCCTTATTCCAAAATGGTGGCTAGGAAGTTCGCGCCCGTCAATGTTGTCAAATCGAAATGTGATACATGGTTTCCGTGGCGTCGCCGCTTCTAACGGTTTGTAGTTATGCCAAATACCTATGCATGTCTATTTTCAAAACGCGGCTATGAAATGATGGTACGATTACTGACACATTTGCATGATATTAGTTTGCGATATGATTTTAATGTGTAAAAATAACCTAAAATAGTTAAAATCAGTCATAAAATAAATGAAGGCAATTCAAATGGAATGTAGGATCTGAATGTGAGAAATTGAGAATCATCTCAAGTAAAGACGGTACATACTTACACGATCAAATTTGACCATGCATGCTCCTTCAGAGCTCTCCCTTCATTTGAATTTCTGACTTCCCAATAGTGGTCACGGGATTAAAACAAAATAAAGAAACATTGGGTTTTGCGCAACACAATTTAATAACCGTTGCAAGCACTATAAGTTGCATTATTCAGACGATATCGGCAGGCTAGATTTGTGTCACTTATGCCCAACTGTTTATGGCTTAATTCAATGCCTAAGAAAAGTACAGCTATAAGAATTTATTTGATTCAAGTCTCGAAGCATCCAAAATATCCCATTTTAATTTTAAACACGTGTATTGCTAAAGTTCGAGCATAACTGCTAATACCTTTCCCCGACTTGTATTTTTTGTCCCCCACGCGCGAGGGAGCGCCATTTTGTGTTATTTATAGAGGTGCGCGTGCGTTTCTTTCGGTTGCGTTCAATTAGTTTGATTTGTGGGAAATCGATTTCATAGAACGCCTGAGTGAGAACGTCTTCCGGTGATTTTGAGATAAAAATAAAATCGGTCGTGGTAAACAAACTCAGTCATGATGAAATTTTAAAACACAATTTTTGCTAAAGTATACTTAGCTACATTTCAGATATCAATACGTTCCTTCATTCAATCTAAAATAAAATAATTATAAAATTAATTACATTTCTGCAATATGAACATTATTAATGTTATGATTAATTTACGTTATTTAAGTAGGTAGGTAAGCTTTTTTGATTCGTAAGTATCAATTTTGATAGTAATTCACTTCCGGTGTCTGTTTCCGTAGATTTTAGGTACATACTATCTTAGGCAACACACACCAAACACGTTTCGTAAAGAAGGTTAAATGCAAATTCATGACAGTCATCAGTCATAAAAAATAATGGTGTTTATTTAGTGTACGTTAAAAAATTAAGGATGAATTACTTAGGTAACAATACTTTTCTTGCGTCGCGCATGCATCGGTCGGCGCAGGGACCGCTGCGCGGGCGCAGATGAAGCGGGACTCAATTAGCGCGCCCGTAAAACAGCTGATTTATTTACACGGCAGCGATTTATATTCAGGGATATGCTTGTGTGTTATTAGGGATTGATTCGGATTTAATTAGCCGTTTTCTCAGCGCATTTCGCAGTTAATCTTGCATTCTCATTCACTATTAAAATTGGTGAAGTAAAAAACTCGTACCTTCCTGCACCATAGTGCAGGGCGACTTTGAGACTGAAATGTCAAGGTGCCCCTGGCCTAGCGTCCTGGTTCGATCCCAGGCGCTTCGGCCTCCACCTAGTCCGACCCACTCAAGGTGCCTGGGCGACAGCGACCTGGTTCGACCCCAGGGAACGCCAGGGCTCCCACCTGGTCCGATTTCTGCAACAGTCAGTAAAACTTGCAAGTTTGTCAGGCTTCAAGAAAAAGAGACTGATATGATGCAATTTCACCTACTGCTAAGTAGGTACTCTAAATTGTAGCGATTTTAAATTTTATTAGAAGAGAAAAATTGAAAAATTATATGTCTCGGGCAGGATTCGAACCTGCATCTCCTCGGCTATCCGGGCCAGCAGGCGCCTTAACCAACTAGGCTACCGAAACTCTGTCCAAGTCATCGAATCCTTCAACCAGTCCCTTCATTTGTGACGTCATTCTGGGTGACGTATGTAGCACCATCTACCATTGAGTCCTTACAACCCATATTTATGGCACTGTGGTCCCAACTCGTATTGAGAAATCCACAGTAACGATGTACTACACCCCAAACATGATTTTTTATTAAAGCATTAACGACTGCCAACGAATTCTAAATTTTATTAGAAGAGAAAAATTGAAAAATTATATGTCTCGGGCAGGATTCGAACCTGCATCTCCTCGGTTATCCGGAGCAGCAGGGGAGATGCAGGTTCGAATCCTGCCCGAGACATATAATTTTTCAATTTTTCTCTTCTAATAAAATTTAGAATTCGTTGGCAGTCGTTAATGCTTTAATAAAAAATCATGTAGCGATTTTAATCTAATACAGTTGTAGACTTTCTGTTATTAAGATATTACTGAGCCATATATGATATATTACGTTTCTAGGCAAAAGGTACCACTTTGTTGCTAGCGGGCTACATAAATGATACACAGTGTATACACCTATTCTGCCATCCTAGTCTAAAAGGCGACTTTTTGCTATGGAAATTCATAGTAAAAAGTCGCCTTTTAGACTAGGACGGCACATAAATTACCCAGTAGCAATAAAGATATTTCGTCAGATCAAATTTTTCATATTCGCGTAATTTCAGGTCTTTGCCAATCACAAGTACCACCTATGTTCATATAAATACGAGTAACATTATTTACTTGTAATACCATCAGGGATACCTACGTGGTTAAAGTTTGTCCGGTTACTCGTTCCTACCGTGTATTATATGGCGCTTTGGATGTTACGGGTGTTTCGATGCTGACTGTAGGTACGCCTAAAACCATGACATATCGACAGCCACAAAAACACGGCTTCGTTATCTCAATTGGAACGTCATCACACACTGGAGCCTGATTATAATTTTAATCCGCGCCCATATTAGGCGGTTTCGCCTAGCTTGGGGACCCAGGCGGCGCGCCACATAATAAGTGGGCACACTTCCTTTCCGCTCCGGACAAAGCATCTCGGTTGTTTATGAGGTTTCAATTCCATTTATTGTTAATGTATTTGATTTATTATATTTTTGTTTGTCTCCTCGCTTTATACTAACTTTTCTTTAGTTTTCCTGCTAATATGGCCCGCAACTCTGCCGTGCTAGCGATATATGCAGTAATTACAGTCTAGCTAGCGGGTAAATGTCATCCTTAGTCCAATCGAATACGGTTCACATTTCCTATACCTACCTCTAGACTGCAATTACTGCATATATCAATAGCACGGCAGAACTAAAAACCGTCCTTATTGAGAAGTGGAAAAGTGTGTGGCAGAATTCTTATACTTATGTGAAATATTCAAAAAAATATTTTAGGAATAGTTTACGTAATTATGTGGATGAGCCCAAAGTAGTTTAATCATTAAAACGTTCCCTGTACCTACTCCGTACAAAACGTTAAATTTGCTCCTTAAGTCCACTTCAATATTTATTGTATTTTGTTTATTGGGTTTGTCGTTATTTTCAGCATTGCCGCTTATGGGTCATATAGATTTTGTAGTATGAGTTAAGTGTTCGTGTCTTTCCTGTGGACATCACAAAATTAGGGGCTTTAAAAGCCTAATTTTCTAGCAAGACCCCTATAGGCAAATAACCCTACTCTTCTACTTCTAGCCCAATATGATAAAAACATAGTGATGTGTATTCGTATCGTTAACTATCATTATATAGTCCACATGAAAGACGTCTTTTCGAAATCTGTATGACCCTTATACATGAATCCAAGTGCCGCTTATGCATGGAATCATGATTGAGAATTCACATTAATTCATCACGATTCAGCGATTCAAGCATCACATAGCACTGCTCAAAATGCTTTAGATACCTACCTCGTGAAAGATCTTGCTTACGTAGAAATTAGATTGATTTATCAGATGGACTCCTGGTTAACACTCTTATTGTATCCAAATGGATACACAGGACAGGGAACGTGTTAAGATTAATTATTAACTATAGGTATCTCGTTAAAATGATTCCGCATTTGTAAAAGCATGAAACACTGAAAACTATTCTACACAACTATGTATTTACAAAAAACATCTTATAAATATAAAAACATCATTCTTAAGAGTCTCCCATCAAAAAAGCGATCATTAGATCAAAATAACTCACTATCCTAGACACAATAAAACACTCCAGACATTTTGAAGAATAACACGCATTTATTAATCAAAAGTATAAATAATTCTTATAATAAGAGCTAAGTATGAATTATGATGACACGTCTACAAAAATAGTCTTAAATATTTGAGAGCGTTTCGGATGCAACAATTCAAATCATTTGATTTCACAAGTCTTGTTTGTTTTAATAGTTAGTTTGTAGAAGTTAATCGTTGGTATGCGTCACGATACATTTTAATTTGAAAACTTGAAAAATAGGTAAGTCGATTGAAAATCTTAATGTGCATTCATGTGCATCCTAAAATAAAATCAAAAGGTGAAATTAACTTTCATTGATCATATCAATGAAGTTAGCATAGGTATTAAGCATAGGTAGCTAAATTAAAATATGAGGCTGGTTCGAATATGACCTAATGGGTAAAAAGTAGGGATGGCACAAACTTGAGCGCATACTAGCTTTGTTTGACAGATTATCGCATGCATTTCGTACGAATTTCCATAAAAACGCAAAGAGGGTCCTTGACTCACCTTAGAATAGAAGTAGAGGCTAACTAAATTCGAAAGCATGAGTACATAATTTAAAAAAAAACTCCATGAGTCTCGTTTCTTCATGACTAATAAGATACTCATCATATCATTTCTAAATATTTGCATTATAATTAAATATTAATGGATTCTTATACTCAAAAACGTGGCATGCTGAATGATGAGAACCATATTAAGCATATGTTCTATACAGACAAAAACTACGAGTAACTTTAATAGTAACTTCACCACATGTACTTTGTTGCCGTTTTAAATAAGCAGGCGCTTTAAAAATTGTCAATGATTATGTTATGGCAAAATACATATACTTAGCTTAGTACATATTTACATACCATGATAATACATTTTCACATTTATGTAATTACCATAAATTACTATCAGATCCTTTATAATTAAATTAGCAGTGAACATGTAGGTAATGTTTGCATGAATATATCGACAGTGGAAATTTCAAATGTCGTAAGGGACATTTTGTCGTAAGTACACTAAATATACCATTGGAATCAGTCCTCCAATCCCTACGACCCATACAACTATGGGTCAATGTAGTATACAAATTTATATTTTCATATATTTTATGGTTAATAGCTAAATAGGCCGGCAATGTATTTTTTTTTAATTTCCATTCCACATTTATTTGGTCCACAGCATCATGGCATTCAGCCATTAAAAAAACAAAAAAACTATGTTTGCTATATTTTGCAGTTTTATTTATTTCAAATTGACATGAACATAACAAATAACACATTATAAACAATTTTAAATTGCAATTTTAACTACACGAATACACATTTAAAATATTTCATCTAAATATTCGCGGTAAAAATGTGAAATGAAGCAGCTTTTGCATTGTCTATGGATATAATATGTCACTTTTGACAGCAAGTTTGTGTTATAAAATAAAATATTAAGTAAGGTTATTATAGTAAGTTTATTTATTTCATTGCATATTTGAGATAAGCACTATACATACCTCGGCGGGAAATGGGGTTGCCAGCCTCGTAACTATCTGGCCTCGCTTCGCTCGGCCAGCTATATGTACTCGGCCGGCGACCCCTCACTTCCCGGCCTCTGCAGTAATGTACTATTACTTCCCTTAGTGACGCAGAACATACCAACTCACGGGCATAGAAGGCAAACATACTGAACACCAATATTAAATCGGAAGATCTTATGAATTACTCGTATACTGCGTATAGTAGAAAGCATCTGATTGACGAACATATAGCATGTGGCAGACGGCTTTTTAAAAGGCAGCAACCCGAATCATTGTTTCTGGCAAAGATCCAAGCAATCAAAAAGCTATACGCGAAAAACAAATTCAAAAGAAACGCGTTCCAGTTATTTCGTCAGTTCGTTACATTTTGGACTTTAGAATAACGATTGTTTTAATGGTTATTGTCTTTGGTTCAGCGGATCTAGTTCATTGGAACTATACTACCTACAGCAATGACCATTTATGTGTATGCGCCGATCACAGACCACCTCCACTAGACGGAGCATGCCATACGACACGAGCTCACCACGCATATGTGCGATTAAATTTCGGTAGATATTTATTACTAGTACAACGCGTATTTCACATCTTTTTTATCATTTTATGTTTTGAGATTGTCGTCGGATTGAACAGAAATATTTATTTCACGTTTGGTGCACACACAAGTCAGAAACATGGTCGCAACTGAAAGAGCGGCTGGTCGCGTAATGTCGTAATGCTATACGATTGACCATATCTGATGTGAGCGCGCGCCGCCCAACATGCTCCGTCTAGTGGAGGTAGTCTGTGGCGCCGATGGAACCGCACTTTTACAATCGTGACATGTCTCGTGTTAACAATAAGTACCTAAATTGTTAAGACCTTTTGTTCCAAGTCTCTAATTGTTACACGGACTATACCATACAATCTGGCTCCATTAAAGGGAGCCTTATGGGATTTTGAAACAATGGGACCTTCATTTCGTCTAATCTTTTGCCTTGGTGGTCTTAGTGCTTATGCATAAATAATGCATAATAGAATGTTGAAAGTATTCATTTCAATCTGTGAAGTTTAATTTTAAAACTACCGTGAGATATTAAATTAAAACATTACAATGTCGAGTGGATATCTCGTCTTTTGTACAACGTAAGTGATCCGTTTTTAATTTTTTATTTTTATTTTATTTATTTGGACCTTCTACAATAAGCATACCGTTACATTTTATATTGTTACATGAACAGCTTAGGTCTAAGTATCTTATTACTTATAGAAGGACACCGCATGCACTATAATAACAGTTAATATTAAACAAACAATTTGTTATCTGCTCTTATCCTAATAGTTTATATAATATGTACTTTAATTAAAATTATTTTAATATTTATTTTAATATAAATTTTACATAATCATACACTCTTGCGCCCCAACTTATTCACAAGTGAGGCTTTAATGTAGTGTAGGCTCGAAGAGTTAAGATCGATGTAGTCTTGATGTTCCTTGTATATAGCAAACATACGAGAAAGAGGACAATGTCGTTTCAGATTAGTCCGACAGTCAATAGTGCTGAAAAGTTTTAAATTACATGACCTTGGAGTTTTGGATGGTACATGGAAGTTTATCTTTCGCAACAAATCGGGACAATTTAGACAGCCAGTGACGATTTTTTTTAGAAAATTTTAATGTGTATATTATAGTACATTACATAACTAGGGTGGTAATACAAAGAAAGACCGAGATCGCAGAAATTTATACGTAATATGCGTAATTATAGACGTAAATATGCGATCGTGGGCTTTTTTTATTACCTCCCGTGTTGTGTATAGTCTATCCGGAATTGTAAGAGTGAAAAGCCATAAAACTTGATTACAATAGCATGTTTAGTTCGAAAGGTGACAAGTCGTAATACGAAAAAGTGAATTTCGACCTAAACACTGTTCTATTAAAGTTTAAAATGATTTTTATGTTTCAAATACAAAAGATATCTTCACACCTGCATAGGGTTGTCAAAACTGTAATAAGTTAGTAAAATAATACAACATAAATAATTCAAAGATATATTTACCTACATTATACATTATTGTAGTTATTCACTGTCTGAGCTCTCCGTCACATTAATAATGAAGCGTTGCTGATCTCGAGTAATAAAAGTGTCCTCAATGCTCTCAACATGTCTAAAACATGCGGTCCAAATATTGTCTGCAATTTTCATCGCCTCCTCACGAATCAATTCGACCACTCCCGAGTTCAGCTGTGGTTGAGTATTGTTGCGTCGTATTCTTTGTTTGAGTTCACTCCAAACCAACTCAATAGGGTTAAACTGGCAATAGTAAGGCGGCAATCTCAACACCGTGTGACCACTCTGCTTTGCCAATTCGTCAATAACCATCTTTTTTACAGGGTTCAGGCTTTTGATGCAATCTAATAGATCCTTTTTTTTTAGCTTTGGGTTAATTATTTGTCCTTGTTCCTGTAAATATTTGATTAAATCAGCCTTTCTTGTGGAACTGTTCGGGATTTTTTCAGATTGTCTAGAGTGATAGGAGGCGTTGTCTAGAACAATAACACTGTTTGGTGGCAAGTTGGGTAGTAACTGATCTTGAAACCACTTTTCATAAAGATTCGCAGTCATATCTTCGTGATAATCTGCTGAACAGTTTTTTATATTTTTAGCAGATAAAAGAAGAGATCCTGGTACAGTACCATATTTAGATCCAGCAAGAAGTATTATAACGCGTTGTCCCCTGGAACAAGGAGCGTTAAGGCAGCATTTCCCGGACGTGTCAACCCAACCTTTCTTTGCAACGTCGTGGGTGTCATACCACGTTTCATCTGTCACTACTATATTTCGACCTTCAGATCGAAACTCTCGTACTTTTTTTAAATATTCTTTTCTTAAGTCCACAAGCCGAGCTGATTCCATGATTGTCTGACGTTTGTCAAGTGTTTTGTAGGTAAAACCACTATGTTTAAGGTATTCACAAAGTGTCGTTTTACCGTAAGGAAAATTATTATCAGTGGCTTCATTAATTTTTTTAAGAAGGCTATCAATTGTGACAACAATATTTTGTCTGTAACTGTCATATATTAATCGACTTATAAGATCTCCTGTGAAGTTGTCAATTTTAGAGAACTTATTTGCTACTGTTTTGGTAACTCCTTCACTTATACCGCCACGTACAATTTTGTTCACTGTTGCATATGGCACCTGAGTAAGTTCAGCAGTTTTTTTTAATGCTATGGGCCCTATTTCTCTAAAAAGTCCACTGTACACATTTTTCACAATTTGCTTACTCTCGCTATTTAAACGAGTCCGAACACGAGTACAGTCGGGTTCCTGTTTATCTAGCCACGGACGAAACATATTTTTTTTAACAAAACAAGTAAATGGCTAATACACGTAATCACCACGTAACCACTAAACCAGATTCAACGGAATACTAGTTGGAATAATTCTCGTAGTCATTCCCGATAAGTAGTTGCAACCCTACCCTCCAATGTTTTTTATTGCATTTGCAATTTTGCGCTGTCATTTGATATTGTACCTTAATACTAACTATTACGTTAGCTTTTTGTATACGTAAGAAATCACTTACGCTCTTTCTATAATAGATAACCAATTAGCTCATTTTTATGACTCTTTGCCCTTAAACCGGCGGTCTGACTATACATCATTTTATGTCTACACTTGGCCAGAAAGCGGCTTTTTCCGTACGCGCAGCGTGCAGAAAAAGTCACTTTATGGCCAGATGTGGCATAAACTTATATTCTTATCGTATTAATATTATATGAAAAAAATCATTTATTTCTGCAAGGGCTTTTTACATGTCTGATTCTATTTCGTTCTTTTGGCGCTTCGGGTAATGACCTTCTGGTGAGAAGAAGCGCTGGAAGAAACTCACCAGTTTCTCTTTTGAAATACAGGGTGTTTGGTTCATCGTTTGCCAAATTAAAATGGTAGATAGGTGGGTTTATTTTCTATCCCTCTACGCTCTTTAAAAAAATTTTTAACCCACGTGTATTTTTTTTTGCTTTCTTTTGTTGTTTTTGAAGAATTTACAGGGCCGACGCGTTTAAATTTGGATTAAAAAAAAAGTAAGTGAAAAAGAGATGAAATGTTTGTTGCATCGTGATGTGTAACGTGTCACGATTGTATCAGAGTCATAATTACTGACATTTTACTGCTAGTTTTTTTTTATTGACCCTGAAATGTTTTACAACATGTAAAAATTTAGTCAAAGATCAATTTTGATTTGCAATTAAAAAAAAAACTAAATAAGACCACGTTCTTAAAATTGTTTTACAAAATTCTGTGCTCTATCTTCTTTCTAATGATGTACAATAATCCCAAAGAACCTTTCAGGAACTTCATTTTTTCCCGATTTTTGTAATGGACGCAACAGGTAAATTAACGATGCCCAAACATTGACGCTGTTTCTTCTTTGGAATTTCCTTTGTCTTTTCGCGGGTTTTCATTTTTCGGCGACCAGGTTTGCAGGTTGTGAAGATTTAAAACTTATCTTTTGTAAATTTGGACTTGGAGTTGAAGGTCAACTTTCACAAACTTGAGCGAAATCGATTATGCATGACAAGAAAATGTTCTTGAAAACAACACGTGCGAAGAGGTAAAGACTGCTATCTGCTGCATTTATTGTCCTGTGTAAGAGCAGGACAATAAGTGCAGCTGTCTCTCTCTTTCATGGGTTATGGGTTAAATGTCAACCCAGGCGAGCTGTGGGGCCGGTACTGGGATCAGATTCATTCAGTCATTTGACTGTCTCTGGTGGCTAACGTATTTGTAATTCTGATACTGTTGTCTTTTGTTAAGTTTGTTTTAGTGTTTTTGTTAATATCTGTTTTGTTGAATTTGGATCATTCAGTCGTTCGTTAGCCATTTTCAAATGATCAAAACTCAACAAAACAGAGATTAACAAAAGCACTAAACGATCGACTGAATGATTAAAACTCAACAAAACAGAGATTATCAAAACCAATAAACGAACGACTGGAAAACACTAAAAAAACTTAACAAAAGACAACAGTATCAGAATTACAAATGCGTTAGCCACCAGAGACAGTCAAATGACTGAATGAATCTGATCCCAGCACCGGCTCCACGGCTCGCCTGGGTTGACATTTAACCCATAACCCATGAAAGAGAGAGACAGCTGCACTTATTGTCCTGCTCTTACACAGGACAATAAATGCAGCAGATAGCAGTCTTTACCTCTTCGCACGTGTTGTTTTCAAGAACATTTTCTTGTCATGCATAATCGTTTTCGCTCAAGTTTGTGAAAGTTGACCTTCAACTCCAAGTCCAAATTTACAAAAGATAAGTTTTAAATCTTCACAACCTGCAAACCTGGTCGCCGAAAAATGAAAACCCGCGAAAAGACAAAGGAAATTCCAAAGAAGATACAGCGTCAATGTTTGGGCATCGTTAATTTACCTGTTGCGTCCGTTACAAAAATCGGGAAAAAATGAAGTTTCTGAAAGGTGCTTTGGGATTATTGTACATCATTAGAAAGAAGATAGAGCACAGAATTTTGTAAAACAATTTTAAGAACGTGGTCTCATTTAGTTTTTTTTTAATTGCAAATCAAAATTGATCTTTGACTAAATTTTTACATGTTGTAAAACATTTCAGGGTCAATAAAAAAAAAACTAGCAGTAAAATGTCAGTAATTATGACTCTGATACAACCGTGACACGTAACACATCACGATGCAACAAACATTTCATCTCTTTTCCACTTACTTTTTTTTTAATTCAAATTTAAACGCGTCGGCCCTGTAAATTCTTCAAAAACAACAAAAGAAAGCAAAAAAAAAATACACGTGGGTTAAAAAATGTTTTAAAGAGCATAGAGGGATAGAAAATAACCCCACCTATCTACCATTTTAATTTGGCAAACGATGAACCAAACACCCTGTATATTAAGTAGATATTACAACAATATGACATTAATACATTAGATTTATTTAATACATTACATCTAACTAAAAACTTGAAGAATTTTTAGAGATGAAAAAGTGCTCTAGGCATCGAAACCAGACAATAAATAGTATTTTATGCAACAGTTGTATAAGTGGGTTCAAAAAATGCGAATTGCGTGAGTTGCGATACGAGCCGCGAATGCGGCGAGTATCGCAAATAGAGACGCAATGAGCGTTTTTTGACTTAATTATACAACGTTGCATACAATACTTTTGTGATGGAGTGGGTTAGGTCGCCTAGGCAGCCTCTCCATACATATCCCTCAGTCCAGACGGGACTCTCGAGGGTTTCCAGACTAGCTCAGGGATAGGAGGGACTTAACTAAGGAGTAGAATACGAACAACAGATTGACGATATAATTGCGGGTCTTTTACGCCCTTTATTAATAACGAAACCTTATTCTATTGACTCTAGGTGCTCTAACAATTGAGCTGTGCCCTAATTTGTTGGCGGATGTCCTGAGGGGACGGTTATACGGGTTTATTCCCGGCTACTCCGGAGTCCTAGGCGTTGGACTCCCGCAAATCGCGAATACGAGCACGCTGCGGTAGTCGTCCCGCCTAGGAGTCAGGTACAGACTCCGGGAGTCTTAGACGAGTCCCTAAGGAACCAATTCCCTGAAACGTTCGGTCTGGAAGAGCCTCCCGTCTAGGGGTCGGTTGCCCACCACTGGGATGCAGGTACCCGGCAGGTCGCGAATACGAGCGCGCTGCGGGAAGCCCACTTCCGAGAGGGGGGAAGTTCGGACGGATCCCTCGGGAACCAATGCTCTGAAGCGCTCGGGACCAGTGCGAACGCGAATACGAGCACGCCGCGCCTGGTGCCCTCCCGCCTAGGGATTGGCTGCCCACCGCTGGGATGTAGGTACCCGGCAAGTCGCGAATACGAGCGCGCTGCGGGAAGCCCACTTCCGAGAGGGGGAAGAGGGGGGGACTCTGGAACCTGCGAATCGCGGATACGAGCACGCCGCGGTAGCCAGAGGAGAACGCTCCCAGTCACCCGTCACCGGAGGCAGCGGAGAACGTTCTGCCCCGTTGTATGGCGCGGGGCTTGCTTTTAAGCTCTCCGTTGTAAATGTCGGTAGTGGGGGCTGCCGGCTCGCAGTCGGTGGCCGGCCGCTGCGCGATGCGGCCGCTCTATGCCAGCGCGCCGCGCGGTGCCGCGGTGCGCTTGTGTGCGCCTGCGGTGACGTCATCGCGGCGTCACATGCCCTCCCCGGATCAGGAGATTTTTTCATACTCGAAAAAATCACCGGTTAAAAATTTACCTCTATATACTGCCTACCTAATAGGGCTTTACATGTTTGTAGACTAACTATATTTTCTCTATCAAGCTAAGTCTAACTTGAACGTCGCTATTATGCGTTATCGTTTTTTTTTTTTAATTAACATTACAACGGATACTTTATTTTTATGGCGGAACTGTGCTATTTTGTGACTTTTTGCGAGTTATACTATATTTGTTTTATGAATTATTTTACGTTTGATCGGATTTCGTATCGCGGATTAATAAAGCAATATTTTAGTTTAACTTATGTTACTATTAATTATTTTACGGTTTAGTTATTTATTTATTTTACGGCGGTTTACTCGTCGAGTATCTAAACGGCTCCGTGATGGACGATGCGTATTCGGTCGCGTCCAGACTATGACGATGACGTTGTTTAGCTCTGGCAAATGCGTGTGTAAGGCGTCCATCTCCGTAGGTGTCGGGTATTGTCCTCCGGGTGGCGGTTGGATTTGCGGGTCGTGTGCTCGGGTTGGAGTTAGTGGGTTGTCTCGTATCTCCGGTCTCGGCAATTCGGCGGTCTCCGTGAGTACTGGATGTATAGGTTGCGGTTTCAATGACATCGCAGGTCGTATGCATAAGTCTAACTTTTTTCCGTTTCATCCTTAGCCAGTAGCATTTTCGTGCTATTTCACGGGTTGTTTTTTCGGTACCTAGGTGTCCTGCGCTAGGTGTACTGTAACTTTGCCGGGTTGTTTCTCCCATCGGAATGCGTATCTTCGTATCGGGTGCGGGATCTGCCTGCCCTTTATAATATCTCGGATTAGGTTTAGATTTATAAAGTTTATCTTCTCGGCTTTGTAATGGACATATGGGCTCTATTTGTTCTAATTTCGGTTTTTTCCGGTAATGTGTTTGTTGGACGGGTTCCTTATGCTTTAATTTTATCGTATTTTCTACCCATGAATTTCTCTTTGGGCTCTCTTCGCAGAAACTGAACTCTCCCTGTAATTTTCGTTGCGGTTGCTCTTGTGCGCCGGTTATTCTACTAGGGCTATGAGGAGCGCTCTGCGGCTGCGTACATTTCGTGCCTGCCTCGGCTTTTATTTCACTCGTACTCTCCGTAGACTCTTGCATCGATGTCGTTTCGCCTGCCCAGGTTACACTCATCCCTGCTCTTCTTAGCACGTCCATTCCAATAATTGTGGAGGTAGCTGTCGGCAACACACGTACCCAATGTTTTAATGTAGCTTGTTTTAACTCGATATCCACTAGAACACTTCTATTTATCTGTGTTTTCGTTCCGTCTGCTAGTACGATACTTCTCGGGTTTTCTTTTTCTACGGCCGCTCGGTGAATACAACTCTTATATACTTCCTCGGTTATGTACGTATTGGTCGAACCTGTATCTATTAAACAGGGGTATTTTACTCCCATAAAGGACACATCCGCGTAGAGACGGTTGTCTTCGCGAAATTGATCCTTTGCGGATCCTACGGGTTCGTATCTCGGGTGTATTATGGTTTCTTTCTTCCCATCATTTCTCGTATAACGCTCCTGGTTTCTGGGTATTCTTTCGCTCGGGCCGCCTTTCGTTGTTGCTTGTGGCGCAACTCTCGGTAACGGTGCACTATTGTTTTTATTTCCGGGATACGGTAGCGACACGCGATATCCATACGGTCGGTTTGTATCGTTATCGGGTGATGTCACGATGTTTTCGTATTCGGCGGCAAGCTTGAGTAATCCGGACAGGTTCTTATAATCCTGTTTTCTAATATATAGTTTATAATTTTTCAGCATATTTTCGTGTATACGGTGTAAGCGTTCCGATTCTGATAAATTCCCATATCGGCGCATTAGCGTCTGCAAGTCTGTTACGTAGTCCGCGAATCTCTCACTGAACTTTTGCTTTCTTGCCGCTATTTTCACGATAAGATCCTCTTCGTAGTTGGCCGGGAAATAATAAAGTTTGAAGAGGTCCACGAACTCGCTCCAGGTACTCCAGGACTCGGCGTTATTCCTGTACCAAAGCAATGCTCTACCTTGCAGGATTCTCGGGAGTGCTGGCAGTATGTCCTTTTTGTCGATATTGCTCGCGTCGATTAACTCTTCAAGCCTTTCCATAAACTCTACGGGATTGTCGTTATTTCCAAACGCCAGGTTCCACTCTTTTATGAGCCGGGTTATGGTGCTCGCTTTTTTATCTTGCTCGGTTTCTGCCATCGCGCCTGGACGTATTTTTCCCGGCGTCTCAAACTGTTCTTCTTCTCTCACTGCTTCCACCAGGTTCTTTCGAAGCTGTTCGACAGTCAAGCCTTCGGTTGGTAACCCTCGCTGCGTGGCTTCTTCGATCAGTTCCGGCTTCTTCAACGGGTATACCCAGCTCGTCGGCATAGGTATCGGTGTTTTCCACGGTTTTATATTTTTATAGTTTTAACGGATATTTTTACGGTTTTATTTTATTATAATACACTACGGTAACGCACTTAGAATCGCGTCGCGTCGGGTCCCTATCTTACCTTGTACTCGCAGGCTGTAAGGAATATTTTTATTAGCACATAAAAATAGCACAGTTTATTTGCCAATTTTAAAGTAAATAAATCGGGCGGGCGGGACGCGGCGCGTCTTAATATGCCGGTATATTTGTTATATGCACAAATTTCTAAGTTCCTTAGTCCCTCCTGAGCTAGAAACCTATTTAAATGGGTTTTTAAGTTGGGCGCCAAATGTGATGGAGTGGGTTAGGTCGCCTAGGCAGCCTCTCCATACATATCCCTCAGTCCAGACGGGACTCTCGAGGGTTTCCAGACTAGCTCAGGGATAGGAGGGACTTAACTAAGGAGTAGAATACGAACAACAGATTGACGATATAATTGCGGGTCTTTTACGCCCTTTATTAATAACGAAACCTTATTCTATTGACTCTAGGTGCTCTAACAATTGAGCTGTGCCCTAATTTGTTGGCGGATGTCCTGAGGGGACGGTTATACGGGTTTATTCCCGGCTACTCCGGAGTCCTAGGCGTTGGACTCCCGCAAATCGCGAATACGAGCACGCTGCGGTAGTCGTCCCGCCTAGGAGTCAGGTACAGACTCCGGGAGTCTTAGACGAGTCCCTAAGGAACCAATTCCCTGAAACGTTCGGTCTGGAAGAGCCTCCCGTCTAGGGGTCGGTTGCCCACCACTGGGATGCAGGTACCCGGCAGGTCGCGAATACGAGCGCGCTGCGGGAAGCCCACTTCCGAGAGGGGGGAAGTTCGGACGGATCCCTCGGGAACCAATGCTCTGAAGCGCTCGGGACCAGTGCGAACGCGAATACGAGCACGCCGCGCCTGGTGCCCTCCCGCCTAGGGATTGGCTGCCCACCGCTGGGATGTAGGTACCCGGCAAGTCGCGAATACGAGCGCGCTGCGGGAAGCCCACTTCCGAGAGGGGGAAGAGGGGGGGACTCTGGAACCTGCGAATCGCGGATACGAGCACGCCGCGGTAGCCAGAGGAGAACGCTCCCAGTCACCCGTCACCGGAGGCAGCGGAGAACGTTCTGCCCCGTTGTATGGCGCGGGGCTTGCTTTTAAGCTCTCCGTTGTAAATGTCGGTAGTGGGGGCTGCCGGCTCGCAGTCGGTGGCCGGCCGCTGCGCGATGCGGCCGCTCTATGCCAGCGCGCCGCGCGGTGCCGCGGTGCGCTTGTGTGCGCCTGCGGTGACGTCATCGCGGCGTCACACTTTTTCTACGACTAGGTTTTAAATTATAAAATACAAAATTAATCATAACCTGGAAACAAGGCAAATATGACGTTTGACTGACAGTATGTGTCTATGGTAAACTTTTTTTTAATTTAAAATATACTTAAATTAAAAATACTTTTTTTATGTTGGCATCAATGAATTTAGTTCGGAAAGTTTTGTTTTTCTTAAAAACCGTAGAAATTTAATTGTTTGTTAAGTTGGTAGTTGTGCATTTTTACCGTAAAGTTAAAATTGAGCGCTTAATCCTTGACCTAAGTTTAACCTAGATTTAGAAGTCTGTGGCTGCTAGCAATAACATAAAGTGACGATAACGACACTAGTGCTGTTATGTGGAATAGAGTATAGACTTCTCTGAAGTCATGTATGTTCTTATACACCGTGTTTTTTTTGATTTCCGTTAAATTCGACAGGTTGCTGCGTACGTCAACAGAAGCTACCTGGTATATCGCTTTTTGTTAAATTCGAAAAAAAATTTTTTTTACTTTTCATACAAAGTAAATTAATATTGAGTTGATAACCATTTTAAAAGACACCTCTGAGTTAGTCAAAAACTAACGTCAACTATGACAGTGTTGGGATTATGACAGCTCATTTATACTGGTTGGTGATTAAATTAAGATTATGAATATTTTAAAAACGGTCTGAGTTACAACATTACTTTCTAGAGAAATTAACTTAATTCGATCTGGAGAATGTGCCCTTGAAGTTAACGGAAATCAATAAAAACACGGTGTATGAGTGTTCGTGACCAAGTAAAAGACAGATAACAGTACAGGAGTAGAAAAATAATAGAAAATAAATATATAGTATAATTATTGGAGACGTAAAGAGTCTCCGTTGTCAAAATACAAAATGTTCACTAAATATCTTACAGAAATGTAAAAATTCTGCGATTCACATCATATAGCTTAAAAAAATTAATTAAAATGAAAACCATTTTTTCTTAGTAAATGGTCTGGTATATTTATTAGCGTTAATATGTAAGTATGTGTTATTTTCCTCACACCGATCTTAAAACTGACTAGTTTGATATTATATTTTAAATTATCGCAATGCCTACTTATATTACCTACTCACGAGTATTAGAACAATATGATAAGCTATTTGTAATATTTTTCATACCTACTTAACTATGTAGGACAGGTTAATATTATCCTGTTGAAAATGTAATACATATCTATGAATTTGTATAGGCCCTAACGAGTCTGGGAAACACTTTAGGTTTAGGCCAACTTTAGTAGAAATTCTGGATTAAGTAGGTGAAATTAATTGATCTTACGAGCTTATTTTAGAACTAATTTTAAAGGAATTGTATAAAATACAAAAAAAAATATTCGGGCAAGGTCAGCCGGGGAAAGTGCGCCGAAGGGGAAAGGCGAAAGTTTCATAATAAAAATCGAAAAGTTCAGATATTAATTATACTACAAACGACATCTTACAACCACGCAACCGAAATGGTCTAACTAAACAAAGCAATGTAGTTTTACAGATTTTTTTATTCGGCTGATGCTCGTCTTTTAGGTTCTATATCTATACGAATAGGGATGACGACTGGGTTAAAAATACATTATCATTATATTTAGTCCGTCAGTTAGATGATGGAAAAATATGAGACACGTATTTTTTGGTTTGTCAAAGTTCAAAAAATCAGCAAAGCTGTATGGATCATCAAACTTCCGGAGTGGGAGATTGTGACGTCACTCCTAGGTGAAAATTGTACCAAAGAGTGACGTCACTCGTAACTTCTAAGCACTGTATCCTCGTCATTTTTTATTTGTCAAACAAAAGAAAAAATACGTGTACAATATTCTTTTAATTATCTAACTGACGAACTAAATTTTTTTAGTCATCTAGCCTATTATAAGTGTGTAGGCTTTCGCATTCATACAAATTGATAATAGAGAAAAGAAGCAGAGAGAACCATACAGCGTTCTTTGGAGAATTATTATTTTCCACTTCAACCAATAATAAATGTTTTACAAAGTATATAAATGTGAAATAACATGAATGTCATGCAAAAACCTCGTATTCTCACGCACATGTCGCTATTGTTTCCAAAAACACAGAAATCACTGATTGAGCTTCGAGGACGAACTTTTTTTGAACCTTTTTGGACCCAAGGGTGCCTACATCTGCTCGACACATGCAACCACTAAATCGACCTTTAAGGAGTTTGCAAAAGAACGCAAGGATGTCCTTAGGGGTGTTGATAATTTTATCGATACATTTTACTTGCATTGTGATTGCGATTTAGATGTATAGACATAGACATAAATTCGTAGTCATTGACATTGAAGGTGGTATTAGGTTTTTTTAAGTGGCTGTAAATAGTGTTTTAATTAATAAATTCATAGTTATTGGATTAGTTTCGATTATGAGTCATCACCATTCTATTATTTTCCACTGGTACCCTAGATTATTTCTAAACATTGGCAGACGTTTAATTGCTTTGGCTTAGGCATTGTAAAAATACTTACATACTACATCAATTATTTCCGCTGCACCCCTCTAGGTAAATGTTTGCTCTATGAAGATTATATAAATAACCAAATGAAATCTAGTGATGCTTCTTAAGGAGATTAGGCTAAGAATAGTAAGCATCTACTTGGTAAATCAAATAAAAACATGAAATGAAAATGCATCAATATCGATAAACAGTGCGAAGTGTGTTCGTCCGCCTCCCTACAGAAACCATAATTCACAGGCCACAAATCTCGCTGCCCGTTAAAGTTTCAACCGCGTCCACTTTCCAAACAAAGCACAAGAACCCTGTCGAAACGTTTACAAGATATCTTTACATATTTGTGTAAAACATTACTTAAGTATCTATAGGTTTTATTTATTTCTGTTCTAAGGCAATGTTACATGTTGGCCAAAAAGTAACAAAACATAAAAATGTATACAATAATATACTTAAATTCTAATAAAAAAGATTCTGCGTCATCCCGTTTCGCGTGTGCTTGAATATAATAATATATGCGTTTTTCAATCTGTGTGAAATGAAAAGTGTTTAACGCGAGGCTAAATGCCGAAGTTATCTCGCTCAGAATATATTTGAATGACCAAATGATCGCCGATTTAAGTCAAATCGATCGTTTGAATGAGCAAATGTCGTAATGTTTGGCATGTAGCTAGTTAAATTATTCATCCAGCTATCCATTAAATTTCAGCTATTTAATGGATAACTGGATGAATAATTTACTAAAATAAAAGCAGACCTTGCAGATCACAATCCAGATCTCTCAGCTAGGAACAGCTCATCCACATCAGAACTATAGATCTATGCGTACAATTTAGTTCATTGCTAAGGGTAGGTATAAATACGTGTGGAGCATGGCTGATGTTCGATAAAGCTCGACTAATCATGGTTGCCCTCTCCCAACACCTCACGTATGCCCCAGGCTCTCAATAAACTTGTATTTACTTAGTATTTTGGCCAACCAAACCGTTCGCAAGACCAGTGTTGCGAACTCCGAATTTCATTCAATGCTACAATTTTGCTGAAATTCTGCTAAAATTATGCTAAAACTTGATAAATTCTGCTAAAAAATATGCTAAATAAAAAAAAGCATTATTCTTTCAAATTTAATGTATTGTGATTATTACATTTTTACAATAATCCTTTTTGTGGCCCATACTAAACTTTCAGCAAAAAAATTGCTAAAGATACCTAAGTAAATTAAGAATGTCAATGTATTAATCGACATTTTTTTTTTATATTGCAATCAAAGTAACTTTTTTACTTCAGCGTACAAACATCATCATCATCAACTGTTCAAAGGTTAACTGAAAGAGATCCCTTAAAGAGATAAGTTTACCTTAGTACATATACCTTTATTTTGCAACCCTGTTCTGTACTTTGTTTTATTTTATACAATAAAGTGTTTACATAAATACTTACAATTATAATGTCAACAAAGACATAGTGTACTATAAAATTTCTAAATGTAAAAAATTATGCCAAAAATTATGCTAAATGCTAAATGTAAAAAAAATCTGCTAAACCAGTCCAAATTTATGCTAAATTTAGCACTGAATCTGCTAAATTGGCAACACTGCAAGACTGGGACCTAATTAAGTTGCAACAGGAGAGCTCGGACGTGCCGCACATGTACGACACGCATCACGGTGTGTTGCGTTTTATGTCGCCAAAAATTAACAACTTTTTAAGTTTTACTGCCTTTAGCTCAATAACCTCGACGAGTTTAAATGACAACATACAACAACACAGGATGTATAGTCGTGTATATACAGGCAGGTTTGAATACTATTATTATCTGTAACTACATATAAATTGTTTCCGTGGCCTATAAGGTATTAAGAGACAACGTACTTGTTATAACCACTGCAGATATCGAGATGTAACTTGATAGGTATACATGTATATTAAATATAGTCTACTCACGTTGCAACTTCAGCACCAACATCTAGTTGCGATCTGTCGGAGTCGCGGTTAGATGTATGGGGAAGTCAACTGCAACTTGCTTACTCATCTTACAATACATTATGTCTAGAGTGCAATTTGTGGTCATGTACTTACTACGTGTTGCGACGAGAGCTAGGAAAATAAAATAATATATGAAATCAGGAGTAATGTCTAGCTAGACTTAGATTAGCGTTGATATATCAATTACAATTTAGTTTAGTGTTTAAAAGGTGTAGTTCACGGTTGTACAATGTAGGTACAATTACCGATACCAAACGTCAGAGTTTGCATGGCTTAATAAAGTAAATTTATAAATTCTTTGTTTGTGAGGAAGGAAAATAAATAACGAGATTAATAGAGTTATTGACAATGCGGTTGTAGGAACTTACCTACTAAAGGTAATAACGTCATTGTATAGGTATTAGTATAATGACAAATTATTTATACCACAATACTAATTGTAAACTATATCCATAAAATGTAATATGACCATCGTTATAGTCAATTTGTAATGACACAATTAGCTAGTCACCCATTTGCATAAGTTTTTATCAACTTTAGTACCATGAGATATTTCTCGCCAATTAACACATATTTGTGGAGTACAGGCAAGGATTTCCTTAAATACAATTGCATCCTTGTTTACAACTTGCTTTACGCCTGAACGGAATGAAACGCTTACGAATATAGAACTGCACGCACCTGAATGCAATAAATTTGCTTGCATATTATTTTAACCCGCAACCCGAGTTAAACTCATTACTCCGTTTTGCTACCTGGTTAAGGTGGTAACCTAAAACGAGACCCATTACCCTTGTGGTAAAGTTCAGTTTCCAATGTTACCCAAAGTGCAATATTTACGGGCAGTTAAGTCACAGCCTATTTTTTGCTGCAAGTATCTCAAAGTCTGATTTTTTCAAAGAATTTGCGACTTTAACTCATTCAAAGAAAGTGCTTTTTTCCTTGAATTTATAATCATGTAGTCATCATGTTGACATGTTCAATTACAGATTTCAATTACGAATGCCTAGATGTGGTGCGCTCATACATTGTGTTTGACAGGTTATGAATACGAAATATATGATACTCGTATTTTATCTACGCTTATAAAAAATAAAATAAATGCTCTTACCACCGCCTGAATGGTGTACCTATTTATTCAAAGAAAACTTTGGCTCGAGACACTCTATAAGATTTGTCATAAATCGTCGATTCGCTCTGAATTCTACTCCAGAATTGATGGCAATAGAATTAAGATGAAGGGAAAATTCGTTCTTATTTATCATAATTTCCCATTTTATATTTTTTTTATAGAAAGAAAGTGGATCCAAAATCAAACACACATAACCACCTTAAAACGAACGGTAGTAAGCCGTAATTTATATATTGGTTCCACCGGAAGACCAGCGCTGGCTTTTAGGTCGGCATTATGCTGAGGTGAGAGTGGTGGGACCGTTTTGTGGCAATCTTTACTTTATAATATTTTTTTGTTGTTTTTATCTTGTGACGTATATTATAAATGTAGGTACCTACATATTTTCTTTTTCTTTCTTTCTTTCTCTATATGTATAGAACTAACAACCCGCCTCGGCTTCGCACGGGTGCAATGATATTATGCATGTATTATATACATATAAACCTTCCTCTTGAATCACTCTATCTATTAAAAACCGCAACAAAATCCGTTGCGTAGTTTTAAAGATCTAAGCATACATAGGGACAGACAGACAGCGGGAAGCAACTTTGTTTTATACTATGTAGTGATACTGATAACACCACTTACATTTTTATTTACTTAGTTTATTATTTGTCCGCAGATGAGATTAACTTCGTGACCGAAGCTTCGACCAATGAGAACTTACGGCTAGTGTGTGGGCTGAAACCAAGGGGCCAGATCCAAACAATCCGGTGGTACAAAGATGGGCAGCCGCTGGCTCTGCACGGCCGACTCATGCAACAGAGGCAATGGTAAGTGTTCATCATCGTTTAAAGCCGGAGACATCCACTGTGGAACATAGGCCACATAGAATTCCACAACGAACAGTTGCAAACTTTCTATATCTACGGGCTTATTGAAAACGTCATATCTATATTTCGTTTTCAGTTGTGCCACGTTTGTCGTCCATTAAGCACTAACAGTCTATATTGATGTAAGTAGTGCCTGATTGACCACAACTACCCGATACATCGTGACTCTGAAATTAAACTGCGCTCTTTGTTTTCTAAATAAGACTGTTTTGCAAACAGAATTGTAGGAATATTTGAAAGGTTTAAATAATCGTAGTCGTCTAGTTAATTGGAAATTGGCATAACCACTATTGACGTAATCCAAGGAATCAATCGCCGCAGACCGTATATCACGCTGTTCTATTCGAGGCATCTCACAACACAGCAGCTACAACAACCATCAGTCATGCACCAATATGGATTACTATTATTATGTATGAGTATAAATCTGTACATTATGCGATTGGAGATATTTAGACAACATAATAGGTATTGATTTAGGAATCATTAATTTTGTTAACGTTAAATAATTCACTACTACTTATAATATATGAAACTTTATTTTAAACGCGATATTGCAGATAACTGATCTTTCAAAGAGGTTTCAATATCGGGTAGTTAGGCTAAATAACCCAATCTCCAATGACTTTTAGGTTAATTATTATTGAATTATTTTTATCTAGATTGACGACGTGGACAAACTCGAAATTTTGTGTCAGACCCATTTAAAGTAGTAATTTAAAGCTTAAATGTCTATAAATTATCATTTATTAATTTTCAGGTTGAGAATAAAGGGGTTCAGAGCCAAAGACGCCGGTGTGTACTCGTGCGTCAATGAAGCAAACAACTCGAAGCAGTATAATATCACCATCAAACACCAAGCTGATGTCTATGATATTGAAGGTAATTATATAATTATTATATCATTTTCTCAAATTGTAAGTTTCTATATCTTAGCATTTTATGGAAAATCGTATGTATCAGACCCAGTGGAAGATATTATCCTGTAAGGGTTTTAAGTGTGTTGTGCTACAACTGAACAAACTGGTAAAACTTAAGCAGATGGGTCTTCAGATAGCAGGTAATGTTGCGAACATCTTCATCCACTAGTTGAAGATCCAATTCAGTCACAGTCTCGATTCTCCAGAGTGCATTTAGTTATTATTACATTTTATTGACATCTTAACGAGCGTCCATATGCGTAAACATTGCTGCAGATTCCGGCCAGCGCGAGATATACACAATATCTTCAATATGTGTAACGAATTATTGTGCTGGAAGCCTGAAGAATTTTAAATCGTAATCTGCACCTACATACCTGTTTTATATACAAGTTATCTTAATTTAATGCTTCTTACGGTGATCTCGTTCTTTATAATATGTTAAAAAAAAACCATTGCCGATATTTTTCCCCATAGTATCGTAAACCTCCCAGCATATTAAAACCTTTTTCGGTATTTTTCAGAATTTCAAGCCGATGCAGCCAGATCGTTCGACCAAAACCAGGCTGCTGCGCTCATTGAGAACAACACGATTGAAGAAAATAGTATGAATAATAAGACAAATAAAAGAAATGTAACGAAAGTCCATGACAGCAATAACGATAACGATGATGAAGCAAGAGACGTAGATCATGCACTCGCTGGTCACGTTGATTCTACTAAGAAACAATTTCCTCCTAAATTTAAGCATCCATCTAAATTGTTTCACATGGATATGAAACCTGCTGGGAGCTCTATCCGATTAAAATGTGCTGCTGATGGTAAGATATAAAATGAAAATTTATATTAAATTAAACAGGTTAACGAATTGACATCATTGTATCCTAGAACTATATACGTAAGCATTTCAAGTCAGCTACTTAACTAAGGAAGATTTACATAGATGAATTTGTTTTCACATCCATTTTGTTAAATAATTGGTTTGTATCTAATACCCAGTAACTTAATTTAGAAATGATCCGAGAGATGGCGTTGTTCACTTAGCCAAGGAATCGTACTTCGTGCTGTTAATATTTTGTAGAATGTGGAGTTTACAATTTATTTTTATACAAAAGCCAAAACCTGTACTGATTTATTATTAATTAATAAAATTAACGACTGATATGCATCACTGTATCTCTTGTTTACAAGTATAATATCATAATTACAGGTAACCCAATGCCTAACATAACTTGGTTTAAAAACAACGGCTCGATAGAAAGATCTTACTTCCGACCAAGTTACGGGAAGTGGTGGCTGGCACTTGATGAACTATCCAAAACCGACAACGGGAACTACACATGCCTTATATGCAACGAATTAGGCTGCATTAGTCATACAGTCAATCTTCAGGTGCAAGGTAAGCTTTTACCAAGCAGCTTGTATTTAAGCAAGGAGTAAGGAAAACGGGTATAGGTACATACTATTTACATCTGCAAAGAGTTCATTTTATTCATTTCCTTATTATTGTTCTATCTGATAAAGCTTAATTGATTTTACAATAATGAGAATATAGTCAAAATTGTATTATTAAATCCCATAGAACGCTATCCATCGAAGCCTTACATTAAAGAAGGATATCCAGGAAATATCACAGCTGTGGTAAACGATACCATACAACTGGCTTGTCCGCCAATATCAGATCTGGAGCCATACTTGTACTGGTTAAAGACATATGACAATTTCACGGTCAAAGACGGCGAAGTTGGACCAAACGAGCAAACTATACCAGACGGATTTGAGATTAAGGTCTTTATGACGAATTCTGGTGGTGGTCCATAGGTGTCGGTCACAATAAAAAGAAATTGCAAAGGAGAATAATTTGTCTTATCTTCTCTCATATCTATTTCCTACATTAGAATTGTTACTTCCTTTGCAGTTTACAAATCATCTCATTCTTAAAGGTGGTTAAAGGTTATCATTTTAAGAGTCATAGCTGAATTAAATCGTTATGGGTTTAAAGTCGATGGTTTCAGGTACTCATATCATAATTATGGTTACTAATGTTGAAATGTTTAGTTAAAAAACTGGTGGAGGTTTAATGTGGTATCTAATGTAAATAATCATAAAACTTGTTCAATATTCATATATGTATTCATAACAGCTCATGTTACTATATATATATTTTTATTCACTTTGAAAACCATTATTAGTTATATGAAACATGTTTTTCTATCAAACATCAACAAATATAATTATTTTAGAGCGTCTGTTCTCCAAACCTATCCTGACGAAAGGCCCCGACAACCAGACACTTTTGGTTGGAGGAACTGCTAAATTCGCGTGTGAATTCCTGTCTGATTTGCACCATTTCGTCTACTGGCTGTTCTTTAGAAAATACGAAGAGTATGAGAAAATGACCTTTTCTAATGACTCTATTGCAAATAATACTACTACATCTATTATCAGACCGGTGAGGGTTTATTTGACTAAAGCATGAGTGTGAACCTACGAACAGCATGTTAGTCTGATACTGTACAATAATCGCATGTTTAACTAAAATAAAAACATGGGTAATATTGTATGAATTGAGTGGAGACGAATACCTAATTGAACTTTAAGTATGATGCCAATTTTTGTGAAATATTACAGAGTGATGATCCAAGCGATAAACCTGAAATGCTCACTATATTTAATGTGACCCAAGAGGACCAGGGCTGGTATGTCTGCGTTGCACAGAATACACTTGGAACAGCTACGGCGAAAGGATACCTCTCTGTCTTGGAATGTAAGTTAACATTCAGTAAAGTTATAGTTGTTGAGATAATTAAAATAAATAGCAGATAGCAGTCGCCGTTACCGAAATCAGTTAAATGACGATGATCATGGTGATGATAAATATTGAGAGATACGTTGTAATATTATTGCTATCTCTTCTTTCTAGCAATACCAGTAACAGCAGTGCCTGACCACGGCAAACATACTCTCCTCATCAACATACTGACAGCTGTGCTCGGTGCCATGTTCTTCGTTGCAGCCATCATAGTAGTCATGATATTCAAGAAGCTTAAACAGGAGAAAATAAAGAAACAGCTTGCCATGGAAACGGCGAGGGCAGTGATAGTCACGCACTGGACGAAGAAGGTCACTGTAGAGAAACCACAGATTGACGGCTCGCCGAATAGTGTTGAAGAGGCTTTGGTAAGTTTGAACGAGTTTATAAAAATAGTTTCAGCAGCATCTTATTTTATTGTAACCGTCTACTGTAAGAATGCAGAACCATAAATATAATACATTAATGCTAGAGAAAAAAATTATAGGCCTGATGAGTTTTTGTGTGGGAGCGATGATCTAGTGAGGATTTCCGCTAAATGCGGCCGCCGCAGGATGAACATGGTGACTCTTTTGCCAGGAGAAGCCAAGTACAATCAGCAGTAGACATTATGCTGCAGATGATAATGAGATGAACATGAAGCTAATGTTAAGGAGACAATTAGAGTTCGTATTATATTTTCAGTTAATGCCAGTTGTGAAGATCGAAAAGCAAAAGCTCCAACAAGTGCAAAGCAACACAAGTGATTCCATGGTGATGTCAGAGTACGAGCTGCCGGTAGACATTGACTGGGAGGTGCCCCGGGAGACGCTGTCTTTGGGCAAGATACTTGGAGAAGGCGAATTTGGAAAAGTGGTTAAGGCGGAATGCGTCGGCATTCTAAAACCAGGCGTTCAGTCAGTGGTAGCGGTAAAAATGTTAAAAGGTAAAGGCATATTTTTACATTCTTGGGTTAAGATGTGGCTTTAGTATCGGCAGCAGTGGCTTCAAATAATTAGATACAAACCATATATATACTTAACCGTATAAATAGTTTACACTTTGGTTACATGCGGCTTCCCAAGTAAAATTTCATGCCTCTGGAAATATAGACTCAGAGGTTAAGACTATGGGCCGTATTTTAGTCGTATTAAGAATTTTAGTAGATGGTGTGGTATTGAGAATACCTATACGATTATAGATTTCGGTATATTAAATATATTTTTAAACAATTAGGCAAGATATTAAAATATAAACTCTTAAACAATCCCAGATAAAAATACTTGGTGAATTTCATGATTTTACTTTCTTAAAAGGAGTCAGGTATTTAGTAGGTACTACGAATCCGGCAATGTTTATCATTAAATCTATGACGTGGTTTCTAAGCACCAATTTCCCTATATTGAATAATAATAAACTTCCTCATATCGACTTATTTGGTTTGTCCAAGTTTTGTATATTTCTATACTTGTTCTTTCTTTTCTTGTTCTTTAATATACTTGTTTCTTTTAAATTACAGAGGGACATACAGATGCGGAGATGATGGCTTTAGTATCAGAAATGGAGATGATGAAGATGATAGGGAAGCACGTGAACATCATCAACCTGCTGGGCTGCTGTACCCAAGACGGTCCACTTTACGTCATTGTGGAGTACGCACCAAATGGCAACTTGAGGGAGTTCCTGCGAAATCACAGGCCGGGCAACAGGTAATATAAAGATGTAAAAAAAAAAATAAGCAAAATATCACAATTCTTCTATGGCAAGGGAAAACTAGAAGGTAAATGAATGTGAGAAACATGATCCTATGATCTGTGAAATAAGGGATCAAATCTACCCAAAGGAACCAGAAAAACCCTTAGCTACTTATATATATAAGTGATGATAATGATAGTAAATAGAAACGTTTTTAACAGGTATCGATCGTTTTTAACTGAATCAATGTTAAATTGCAGGTACGAATCGCCCACAGAAGACCTAAAAGATAAGAAAACCCTCACTCAGAAAGACTTGGTGTCATTTTCATATCAAGTCGCAAGAGGAATGGAGTATTTAGCATCAAGAAGAGTAAGTCATTCAAATACATGTCATTTAGTTAGAGAAAATAAACGCTATTTACATTTGTAATGAAAAACTGTCAAGTTAGTACCGCACTTAAGTCAGGTATTTAGTTTGATCGAATGATTGTCTATCATGATACAAACATAACATTGCTACGTCAACACTGATGCTCTGTATTTTACCAATTTCTGAAACATGCTACCTGTTTTGATATGAAATGACGTCATTAGCTTTGGATTGCCGTCATCTACTGCGGTAAATAAATAATTAAGAGGCTGTAAAAAGTTTGAAATGTTTCCAATCGAGACTATGATAAAAGTATTGATAATATCAATAAATTGTTTTAATATGACAGTTTTGTAGTTTTAAAAGATGGGGAACGACAATTCGGTCAAAATTACGATTTCAGTTTGAATTATGTCAATTTTCTAAATTAGAAAGAAGCCTAAAACGGTTTTTAACGTCTAATTTTTGTCTATCTCTTATTAGTTATAGCTCATGCTCAAAACTTATTTATACATTACAGTGCATTCATCGAGACCTAGCGGCTCGCAATGTTCTCGTGTCCGACGACTGCGTCCTCAAGATCGCCGATTTCGGTCTCGCGAAGGACGTGCAGAGCAACGACTATTACAGGAAAAAGACTGAAGGCAGGCTGCCGGTGCGGTGGATGGCTCCCGAGTCTCTCTATCATAAGGTGTTCACCACGCAGACCGACGTGTAAGTTTGTACCTAGATACCTCCGTTTACAATTGTTAGAGTAGCAACAACTGGGGATTATGAGTGCACCGAGAGAGAGACCAGAACAGAAAAAACCGGACAAGTGCGAGTCGGCCTCTCTCACCGAGGGCTCCGTAGTCCGTACAAATATGTACTTTAAATAAAGACTATTTCTTATGATTTAATAAGAAATGTATAATTTTTAGATTGTTACCTATACTTGTAGCATAAGACGGTATTACTTGCCTAATTTCATAGTTCTAGGTCAACGGAAAGTGAATGAACCTATGAATTTTGGTTTCCTTGAGAGAGTCGAAATATACGTTTTTTGCGGCATAAACGGCCATACCTTTTTAGGGTTCCGTACCAAAATGGTAAAAAAGGAACCCTTATGGTGGGACTCTGTCTGTCTGTCTGTCTGTCTGTCTGTCTGTCCGTCTGTCACAGCAAGATATCTCAAGATCTACTGATGCTATCGACTTGAAATTTGGAATAGTGTTAAAAACCGCTAATTTGAGCCTATGGAACAGAAAAAAAATCCTACACCTTTTTTACTTTTTTTTTAAAGGGGACCGAAATGGGATGTCGAAAATCAAAATTTGAGCTAATATATCGAGTGGGATATCAAATGAAAGGGCTTAATATGAAGATTTCAAAACCGTTTTTATTTTTTTTCTTAGACGTGTATTTTTTGATTTAAGACCAAAAAAAGTTTAAAAAAATACCATTCCCCCCTATTATCTCCGAAGTTACTGAACAGAAAAATCTGTAATAATTACCGATTATTAATATTATCCTAAATATTACAGGAAAAATAAAACGGTTTTCCTAACTTGCAGCGTTTTTTAGAAATTCGCAAAAATCGTAAGACAACCTTATTTGCTCCTACTAAACTAACCGCGGCATATGTCGATGTATGGGGACAACAGTTTTACAAAAGCAAAGTTAAGTTTGTCCCACCATACAATTTTTCTTGAATCATTCACATATTTACTGACGATTTTGTACGGAACCCTCGGTGCGCGAGTCCGACTCGCACTTGACCGGTTTTTTTTACGTTAACTTAGAAGTTTGATTTTTTCACAGCTTAAAGGAACCGTAGACATGAGTATATGGTTTAATTTTCAACTCGATACCTTCACGCGTTCCCGAGATAAAGAGTCTTGACAGACACACAGACGGACGGACAGACTGACAACAAAGTGATCTTGTAAGAGTTCTGTTTTTTCCTTTTGAGGTACGGAACCTTAAAAACTAGCCAAGTGCTATCGGCCGGATTCACACGACGACCACCACGTTTCGTACCACTATCGAGTAAGAAACGCAAAAAAATATTTTTAAATTTTGTTTTTACCATTTATACATAAAGATTTTGTGAAAATCTCAAGTCTCTACCTATTATGGTTCAAAAGATAAAACCAATGACAGACAGACAGACGTACGGACAGCCGGACAGACAGCACAGTCTTAGTAATAGGTCAGTTGACGCCCTTTAGGTATGGAACCCTTAAAAAAAAGGCTGATCGATAAGCTGAACCACCTAATAGGAAGTAGATATTAATATTGTCGTCTATAGACATTATTATATGCAACACCAAAGGTGTTGGTTACTACTAGAAGTCTAAATGCAAATATTGAAATTTTAATTGATGTCGATTTTTTTTTTCTAGGTGGTCATTTGGCGTGCTGCTGTGGGAGATAATGACTCTTGGTGGCACGCCGTACCCCACAGTGGCGGGACAGTACATGTACCAGCATTTGAGCGCCGGGCATCGTATGGAGAAACCGCCCTGCTGCAGTCTTGAAATGTTAGTCAAATTAGTACTTTACGACACCCTAGTACAGAGGTCAGGGGAAAACTCCGTGGTCGACCATGATGTGTGACCCGCGCGAGATTTTCAAAGCTGTAGTGTGGCCCTTTCTAAAAAAGTTTGGAGACCCCTACCCTTGTATAAGATTATATTATAATGCAGTTTTTGCGTTACTTTACCCTATTGAACTTCAAGTCAGTACGACCGCTGAAATTCCCTGCTGGATTTGATTAAAACTATGTACATTCTCACACTGTTTTGTAATTTTTCAAAAGCTTACAAATATTTTATTTAAATTCCAGTTACATGCTAATGCGAGACTGCTGGTCGTTCAAGCCCGACGACCGGCCGTCCTTCGCCGAGCTGGTCGAGTACTTGGACAAGATCCTCACGGTCACCGCCAACCAGGAATACCTGGACCTCGGCCTGCCTCAACTGGACACGCCCCCTTCCAGCTACGACGGCTCCTCTGATGAGGAGAGCGACAGCGAGTTCCCGTTCATTAGCAATTAATACTTCACTGGAGTAATGGACCTACAAAATCCAAACCAGGTTTTATGAATAATGACGGCTTAAAGCCACATACCAATATATTCTTTTAAAGGTACGAAAATGAATCGAAAATGTTTGAGTTCCTAAAAGTCATAGATCGATATGGTTCTGTGAGATATCTTCGTAGAACCGTCATATATAAGGAAATGTATTTTCTTAGAGGACTCGACTTTTTCATGTAACGTGGTTGCGTTATACGAGTGCTATCTAATAGATTTTGCACCAAAAAAAATCTTTAGACAAAACAAACAATTTTATGAGTGATGAGACTGTGCGTTTTAGTCAAAATGTTGTGGTGTACATATACTAAGTTAATATTATTTCGGAATATTTTAAGCTGGAGCTAGGAGTAATATTTAAATAAAAAATATGTTTTAAAGGTCTTTGTAGACACACAAATACTTTACGTATACCGCTATGCTAAGTTATTTGTTATTTATAATATCATATAATATTCTACAAGAAATGAAATCTAATTAATTCAACTGTAGGTATATAACATTATAACAAGCATAGGCATACATTTTATCACTTTGAGATTATTTTGCTTCCCACCTAGAAATGCTGTGTGCTATAAATTGATATAGCAATCAAATTTATCACTGTAGATTTATTGATTTAAGTTATTTATGACTGAATATTTTCTATTTATAAGATTTATGAAGATTATTTTCAATATTAACATAATAACTTGTTGAGTGATTTAAATGTTCGATATATTCCGTTAAACGTGCATGGATAGCCAGCTGGGATACTCCTGTAGGCGTATGATGCTACGTTTTGTCGCGTGATAAATAAATGATAAAGCATCCGTCACGTTCTAACAAATAGTGTGTGAGAGTGACGGATGCTTTATCACTTATTTATCGCGTGACGAAACGAGGCATCATAAGCTTAGGTTATTTGGTATAAGTAGATGATTTATTGAAAACAACGTTAATTCACTGCACCAGAATTAAGTTTGAATAAGATGGGTTACGTGGTGATTTTATTTCTCAACTAGGTAAACATTTATAGGCCAGTTTTTTGTAACTCGATGTCTGATGCAGTCATTTTTGCATGAATATTTTGAAATGAAATATTTAGTAAAAAATATTAATGGTGCCACGTAATCCACGTTTAACGGATTTGATGGTAGCTACTTTGTCTGAAAAACTAGTAATTGAAATTAATAATTAGACAAAAAAATTAAATCAGACCACGCTGTGCTGACGCTGCATTGCTTTTTTAAAGATGCTACATGCAATTACAGACAATTTTTAAGAAATCATAGAAAAAAAGTGACAAGGAATACTTACCTACTTGGATAAAAAAATGTAAATACAACGTAGGTAAATATTATATTGCTTAAGCTCTAGGTACAGTATATTTATTTATTTCGATATTTTCAGGCATAAGTTTGAATATTTATTTTTATTCATTATTACAAAATTTGATTCAAATAAAAACTTGTAAAAACATATCCATGACAAATATTAACTAGAAGAAAACTATGTAAAATATAGTTCTAGTGTGCAATGTAGGAAGTAATAAACTGGAGTGTAAATATATAATTTAAGTACCTATTTTAGATTATTAGTAAAATATTCGTATAATCATTAGGCGTCGAATATGGTCCGTATTATCCTTGCTAAGCTAACTTAATTAGTGGTTTCAGACTGAGTGAGTATATCAAATTAAAGTTCGAATAGCATATTAATTAACTTATTACAGGAAATTGATTCTGTATCTGTGTGTGTTCTGATTTTTCTGTTCAGATTTATTAAAAAAATTGGGGTCTTATTCAAGTATATCGGAGGAACAAGACGAGAATATTGCGTAAATTATTTTGTTTATCGCTTTAGTATTCGTTCGGTTTTATACGAAAGATTTCATTTACAGTACCGTGAGTAAAAAAATGGGTAGTCAAGAACGGATTGTGGAATTTGTGGAACAGTGGCGCTGATTTTCTGTGGCACATCGTTACTAAAAACTGACATAATGTGATTCAATTATCATTGCCATATTTGAAACCAAGTATTTGTGCAATCTTGGGTAGGTAAGTACGGCATTTGCCAGTAGTTTTCCTCATTGGTCAGTGCACATTAACACAAAAGGAAAACTTAAATAAAAACAACTGTCCCGCCTGTTTGTGTAGGGGTTTTATCAGAACTAACCAGCACTCAAGTATGATACGGACTTGTACAACGCATTTTACCACCAAATATTTTGTCCTTGTACTTAAATATTGTAAGTATGTAATTTAGTTAAAGGAAGCGTAGACTAAAATTTTAATTAAGTAAGTATCATCAATGAGATTGATTGTAAATATTCATAGATATAGTTTGAAAGATTTCACACACAGTAGGATAGCATGAAGGCAAGTGTAATTTAAAGTTGTGAAAAAAAAAACAATGTTAACTATCTAAGTTTTCAGATCAATTATTATAATAGCTTCAAATTTTGCATTGCTGATGTTACTAAACTCAAAGTATATTTTGGCGCAAATCAATTTAGGTACTGCACTGGCTCAACGACCCGAGGCAGGTATTGGCCTCCAATTCTAGAGAATGCCTTTTGTTTCAGTCCAGGGTCTCCTCACGTCATTCTGGGTTTAGAAGCGGCGTTAGAATTTTTTCAACCTACAACGGTATCTAGACTGGACGTCTGCCGCAAGGCAATCTAGAGTAGGCTCGCTTCACAACTCGAACCTCTTCTATACTTTCTACGTTGCTAAGTAGGGAATGCAACTTGGTTATTTTTTGTATCGAAAAAACTCGGTTTCGGTTAAAACTCGAGTTATTTTTCTATACTAAAAATAACCAATTGCAATCCCTATTGCCAAGCCAGCGCAGACAAATAGATTGAATTTCGCTGATCATGTTGGGCTTAGTCACGTTTTTCCTTTGCCTCCTGCCGCCACTATAGCAGACCGGACCCAAAATCTTCTGGAAGGTTATCCTTTGAGAAACGAGTTATTAAATAAATTAAAATTTACGTTTTGTTTTGTAATAGGTATAATTTGTTTGTCCTTATTAGATACTTGGTGTATCCTGTAGGATTTTCCAAGTTCAGAATGTACAAATAATCATTTCAGCGATGTGGGAAATATGCTTGTCCACAAGTACGTCAGTGTGTTACACGTATTTTGTAACTATTACCTTCTTTAACATTTCCGCTTAGTAGTGATGAGATATCAAAAACAGTATATAGGTACTTTTTGTATTTTTGAACGTTTAACACAATTAAACGGGAAATTAGGTACCTGTAATTTAATTGAAAAGGCGTTTAAGGTAACAATTTCACTCATTGAAGTTACGAGTACAATCGAAATTGGAAAATAACCGTGACTTTGTAAAATATGTTTGTATATTTTGTTAGATTATGAGGAAGTGTAGAAAACAATGAATGTCGTGCATATGTTGTGAAAACACCATATTGAATATATGAATTACTCATTATATTGCATTTTATTTGGTTTACCTAGTATTAATGAATTGTTTACGGTGAAATGTGGTAGGTAAGTTCAATAAACGAATGTTAAACCGCGGGACCGGTTATTGAAGATTGTTGATGAAATTTGTTATGCAGATATTTTGAGATCCCAGAATTGACGTAGAGTAGTTACTTATCCCGAAAATCATCCCTTAACCCAATCTCCCCGCCCCCTTACCCCCGTTGGTCCATTATTATCAACATATTCATCATCAACATCTTCATCACCATCAACATCATCATCATCATCAACAACATCATCACCGTCACTACCACCTAGACTCGAGTCTCTTGGAACACTAACTTTTATCCAAACCGCTAAGATTTGCAGTTTAACATAAAACATTTGTCTTAGTCAAACCAGTAAAATAAATAAGTATTTAAGTATGTTTTATATAATGCAAAAATCTTAGTCAGTTCCGTTAGTACAAACAACAGTCTTGCAGTTCTGTTTAGTAATTATTTTATTGATAAAAGTTAATAAGATACTCCAATAAATAATTATTCGTGGCAATTTAATCGCGAATAAGTCATCCGCGAATAAATTATTCCACGAATAATTTATTTGAATAAGAATAATCATCCGCCAATTTTATTCGTCATCCGCGAATAATTTGGTTATTCTTATTCGTTATTCGTCATTCGAATAAAATTTGCCCATCTCTGCCGTAGAACCCGTCTTCACACTGGTTAAAAGATAGCACTCTGGACCGCCCTAGTGTTTAAGATCTCATAAACAACTGGCCAGATTTTTCATTTAGGTGGTAATGCGACCAAGTTGTCTCGTCTTCATCATTTGAACATTCCTGGGCTTCCAAATAAATATCTCGCCTCTATCCACTGGATAGTTTGAATATAACGATAGTGGAATTTGTAACTAACCATTGGCGAATGAGATGGGCGAAAACTAGCGTTGCATAGACGCCAGTCTGTCCCATCGCAGTTAGCTTTGCCCTTAAATTGGTGTGTGAACATGTTCCTGGAGCTTCATCATCATCAGCCCAAAGATGTCTACTGTTGCTGGACACAGGTCTCCACCAAAAAACGCTACTATACTATACCGGTTCTGTGCCGCCCGCACCCATAGTAATACACATGAAAACATAAAGCAAGTTCTAAGTAACTTAGAGTTTTGCGAAAATGTCTTGAATTTACCGAGCAATTTTTACTGAGGTTTTGACGTTTAGTTTTTTTTTAGAGGTTTTACAAGTTAGAAATTTTATGTCTTAGGTTTGATAGTAATCATTTTGTCACCTCCCCCTCAAGAACTGTACCTAATGAAAAAAGTTTCATTTAATAGATCTTGGCAACATGATGTTTTTTACTATGACGACGATAGTCCTAAGTACAGTGTTTTCTTAGAAAATAGTAATAAATAATAAAATAATTTATTAATAGCCATAGTAACCAAGAGGCAAGAGGGTCTAAAATTACGACTCGGCTGATAGTATTTTGTTTTCGACAGGAACAGTTCCCCGTCGAACGCCGCACTGCATCTGTCGCACTCTCCGTGCTCCCCCCGTTTCGCAGAGCACTACCGATGTTCAAGGACTGTTATCGTATGTGGTGGTGGTGGCGGCGGTGGTCCGCCACGCTCTCCCCTCTTCTGGTCGCCTAGTCCCTAAACTCCCCCAGACAGTTTATGGTGTCCATGATAGACCGTCCCACCCGGAACCCGGACGCTGTCAGTCACTAGCTAGCCATACACGTACGGATTTGCCCGCCGGATCTGCCTGACATCTGCCTGACAGATGTGTCTGACGGGCACATCCATCAATGTGTGGCGAGAAATAAACACATATTTGTCCGCCCGATGTCTGTCCGCTGTCCGTTGGTTTTTAGCAGACACATCTGTCAGGCAGGTCCGGCGGGCAAATCCGTACGTGTATGGCCAGCTACTAATGTTACGGCCCCGTGTCCTCCAGGTACAAATTAGTGCGGGTAATAAGTTAATTCTCCATACAAATAAAAAGAGGGTCATCATTTGCATCCATGACATCAACCTAGCAATGTACAAGTTGCAGAACATTCTCAAAACGTGGAAACATTCTCGGGAATGTTCTGAGAACATTCTTGCAACATGTAACTTATAGATTCAAAAAGAAAATGTTCTTACAATAAAGTTGAAATGTGCATAATAAATACTCCATATTGTTTATGTACACGTTGTAGTTTGATACAGTTAATTATTTTGTTGATAAGTTACCAATAAATTGCTTAAATTCTCATTAAATTTCCGAGAACATTTCACAGCGAAAGTTGCAAAGAGATATATATCCAGCACCAGTATTGTAATTGATAAATTCGACCCGTAGGTACTAAAAAGACTCGTGTTGATGAGTGGAAACCGTGGTTGACTATGTTTCACAGGACGCGAGTTCGAACCCCACAACGCAATTTTTTTGGGTTTTTTTTAAGATTTTTGTATTGAAAAAAAAACTTTTGATTTCCAATAATTTCGCCATCGTTTTGCTTTCTACATTTCAGAAAAATATTTTTCATATTTATAAGAGAAAGTTCCAAACAATTATATTTCCAGCACCAGTATATTTCGTATTTAGATAAATTGTAATCACGATGACGTATTGTAAGATACTGGACTTTGTGAGAATAATGCGTGGTGAAGATAGTTTGGGAAATATCAGTTTGCTCAGTTTTGATGACTCTGACGATGAATAAGAATAGGTATGTGACTGATGAGATGTGTGATGGTTATAAAGGTATCTTTGTAACATCTTTCTAATGAAATGCTTAAGCTATCATTTTGTATTTGTATTTCTGATATTCTTATTTTTTTAGGTGCCGTTTGCACCAGTTAAAATAATTCAACAAATTTTATCTGACCTCTTCTGCTATAGTAACTCTTCTTATATAAAGATCAACTTACGCTGGTTTATGTATTTTCGTGTTAATTATAGCAATTTATTTATTATTTATTGTATTTTACATAAATTTATTGTATTTTGTATACATAATTATTATCAAAATAAATAAATAAAGAAGCACACGTCAGGAGATAAATTCTCGTTCTCGAGAACATTCTCAGAAGTTACCGAGAAATTCTCACATTGAAAGTTTCGCAACTTTGGAAACTTCTCGTCGGTGCATTGCTACATCAACCATGGTTAAAATGTGTTTAATTTTATGAGAGGTAATAATATAAGAAGTCTCCAAAATATAAGGCGCTAACTATTAGTATTATTTGAAACCAAACATTTTTTGTTAAAAATATGGAGAGCTTTCTGGCATTTCGTCATTTCACGCAGACACAATGAATCAAGCTATAAAGTAAAACTCATTTAACAATAGTCAAATGTAGGCTGTGGTAGTATTTTTGATGCTAGGTATCCTCAATTATGTTAACCTGACGTGTTTGAGCAAATTCCAAAATCCTCTGTTGGGCTCTCCTAATATTACTATCCGGTCAAAAGTACCGAACAATAGCCGATTAAGGAAACTTTAATATTTAACTGTATAAGCAATATAATAATATATGTATTAACAGAACTGTACAAGCTGTATTAACTAATAGGAAAAACAATTATTTAGCCAATGCGCAGTCATTCGTTAACTTTTGTTCAGTGCAGTGTGTTGGACGTTTCAAATGGAAATATTGAGGTAAGTGTCGTTTTTTCATAATATAAAGAAAGGTGTTTAACGCAAAAACAAGATATTTTTTGTATTATAAAAAATAAAATAATTTATTTCTGCAAGTAGTCCCTCACGAGCTCTTTTACAAGTCTGAATCTATTTTTTTCTTTTGGCGCTTCGGGTAGTGACCTTCTGGCGAGAAGAAGCGCAATCGCCGGAAGAAACTCACCAGTTTCTCTTTTTTAAAATATTAAATATAACAACAATTATGACATTATTAAATGTTATTTCATTAATATGTTACATTAAACTTATTATTATTAAGAACCGATTCACGTCATTAACGTATCTATCCTACATCAATGTAAACATTTTTACCTGGGTACGGAAAAAGCCGCTTTCTGGCCAAATGTAGACATAAAATGCTGTACACAACACGGGAGGTAGTAAAGTATATACTATTCTATAAGAAGATCCTTTGGCATATGGAAGTTAGGTTACGGAGGGTGGAAAATTATTTGAACATATAATAAAGCTGAACAGGGTACAAAAATTAGTACATAAAATATGCTTCAGAGATTTTAAGTTTTTTTTTACTCCATAAAATGCGTGATACCGAAAAAATATTCAAGCCTAGGAAAATCGTGAAACGCCGATGCGCTAAAGAGACGCACACTGTATTCGTAATGAGTAATGACATAATTTAGGATACAACTTTTTGAAAAAAAAAACATATTTACCTATATTTTAACGCGTTGATGCGATTACAAATCTGTAGCGTAGGAGCAATCGCGATTTATGTTTTTTTGTGCGTCTGTTTTAGTGGTTTTTGTGAAATTATACAATCCCATCAAAACCATTACATGTAAAAAGATGCAAGTCTCGCAACGCAGTTCTCCTACAACAAAAAAGTTTTGAGATGTAAAGTTAAACCAAGGCAGTACCGGGGGAACAGAACTCGATTTCCATCGACTTGCCTATTATTAGATCTATAAAATGTGTTCCTCCACGATTAAATATCCTTGTAATCGCGTGTATTTGTATAGGATTACAAACTTATGTGTGCAGTTGTGACTGAAATTACAGCATATTTAGGTTTTTAAGGATTTGATAGGCTAAAAACTAACTATGTTTAAAATTTGGAGCTTGTAGGTCTGCTAGAAGTTCCTTAGAATAACGATGATCATCAGTCAGTGAGTGAGTCAGTGACAAAACTAAGGAACTTTGACATGCAATAGTTCTTAAACTACACGTTCAAATTGAATGATATTGAGAATGTATATAAGTCTTATTGTGCCCTGTATATCCCTGAAATTTCAGGGTTCTAGCTTTAGCCAGTACAAAATTACGGGAGGCTGAAAATGGCCTGAATGGCTTCGAGAAAAGGATGGTACGGCCGTGCCTTTGTTTTGCTCGACGTGGCGGGGGCACTACCGTGCCCCCAGATTCATAAATGCCGCGCTGACAACCACTTTGAACTTAGTCACCAATTCGTCACCGTTAATAAGTGGGAACATGCGGAAGACAGTTGGCCCAAGCTAACTTCTTTGTGACGGCTGATGAGGCGTAGAATTCCTTGAATGGAGACCATGAACCAGAAAACGCAGCATGGGTTGGCTCGCCTCTCAAGATGGTCTGACGACCTGCTTTAGGTCGCCGGAAGTCTATGGAGGCAAAAAGCACGCGATTGTTCGTCGTGTAACTCTAAGAGCCCTATGTTCAGCAGTGGAAGTCTGAATAGTCTGATGATGACAATTTGTTTGACCCTGACTTAAGCTCAGCGAGCTCATTGTTAGTAATCCAAACTTCATGTTGAGATCGAGCTAGACTAGATACCATGCTAACTGCGAATAAATTCTGTAAGAAGTCACAATACCCAAAGAATGCTTCCCTAGTGTGAGCCCCGCGGATTTCGTTATTTCTCTTTCAACAATATTAGTGCAAAGTACCTATCTTTAGCTGGCATGAATCCGTTATCGGAGTTTTATACGGAAAATACGAAGTTTGGTTTGGGTGGTGGCAAATTTCAAAGGGGTATAAGGAAATCTTTAGCCTTGCAACTACAAGGAAACTGGTATAATTTAATGCAGAAATTGAACATAAGTAATTGTTGAAATTTATTTATTTAATTAAAAATGTGTATTTAATACAAAAATATTCAGACACCTGTTTTTGTTATGAAATATGTTTTGTTGTAACTATTTAATAAAAACAGTTTCATACAAAAATTACCTATTGAATTTGCCCAACTGTTGCAGTTAGATATTTCAAACTAATTAGTACATTGTGTATCTAGGGCGGTAATTCCTTTACCGCCCGTGGCACACACAATGTTTTTCATCACACTTGTGAGGAAATCTTAATAAAATAACCTTACTTTTCGACCCAGTATGACAAGAAAATATTAAAACAGACAGTGACATTTGTCACATATGTCCATAGACAATGCGAATGTCAAGTCACGTTCGGAAACCATAGCGGTAACGGCCATTTTAGTTGATTTTGTATTTGCAAAATAAAGAAATACATTATTTAAACATTTAATTAATGTTACCGAAATATGTGTTTATATGTATTTGCAATTACAGTTATCTTTAAATAAATATTTCAGTGATAAAAGTTAAAAAAGTAAGTTGGCGTTTCCTTTGAATATGACAAATAAGAGTAAAACAGAACCAGCGTTTCAAATTTAAAAAGAAAACCATTGCGCCCTAGGGCGTAATAGGCCATTTACGGCCCGCAGAACAAGTGTGATGAAAAATATATTATGATACGAGTGGTGGCATAAATATTTTTTTAATACACTTGCTCAAAAAGTGGTACTTTTTGTAGCTGTATATCGTGCGCAAAGTTCGATTTTGCGAACTAGTGCTTTTTATTTCCCATTTTTTTTAATTTACTGTTGTTCAAATACATACATCCAACTAATGGTCAAATACGTTCTTTGTTTTTATTACGTCAGTGGACATTGAATGAAAGTATACATTTGATACGTTTAAAATATTAAATCCACATATATAACGTTTGATTGTTTTTATTATAAACAATTAAACTGTTATCTAATATTAAAATAGTTTAAAAAGTATGCTTCTTGAGTATTACCAATGAGTAGTTTAGTCAGCGGTCTCGCATAATACTAGTATTATGCGAGACCCAAAAAATAAAAATTGTCACAGATAAGATAATATGGTGCAGGCTGTTCGAGTTTTATAAATGACAACTAGCTTTCCGGCACTAAAGATTACATTTTACTTGGACATTAATGAGCTATTATGTAAGTATTTAAATATTTATTGCTTTTTTCCATTTTTAAATGCAGTTAAATTATCTTAGAACGTTTGTCTGTTCCCAAAATAGTTTATTTTTATTTGGCTGAATGGTGACAAACGCTGCCACGTTGGAAAAAGTTCGCAATTAAAAGTAACACATTTTGTTTTATTCCCGCCATTTTCATTCATGATTGTAATTTTGTAATTATTAATTATCACGCATTAGTTTGATAACACTTTTGTGAAAAATGAGCGATTCAGAGGATTTTGAAATAAATTCAACACCACGAGATATACTAGCAAAGGTGTCAACGGCAACTACTATTCATTATTTTACCAGAGAAGTCGAAGGAGGAATATCTGGCCATCTATGAGCAATTCATTGACTGGAAACGAGAAAATCGAACGGCGTCATTCTCAGAAAATGTACTTATGGCCTACTTTCTTGAATTATCTAAGAAATATCAGGCATCTACAATGTGGTCAGGATACTCAACGTGACTCTTAATAAGTGTTCCAATTGAGTGCTCCATTTTTATGAGGCCAAAAAATAAACAAATTTGTCTCTTAATCATTCAATCATTTCATTTTCGTTGTAATTTTTCGCAAATGTATTAAAAAACGTCGTTTGATACACGTGCGGAAGTGTCATTTCCACTCGTCCCGAGTCTTGTCCCTCGCCTTACGGCTCGGGCCAAGACACCTCGGGACTCGGGACTCGTGAAAAATGACATACTTTCCGCACTTGTATCAAAAAGTACTATTATGCCACACTTTGCCATAAAGTGACTTTTTCAGCACGCTACGCGTATGGAAAAAGCCGCTTTCTGGCCAAGTGTAGACATAAAATCATGTACACAACACGGGAGGTAATAAAGATTGCCCTCGATCGCATAATTACGTCCCTCGCTTGCAGCTCGGGCCGCAAACATCTGCGATCTCGGCCTTTCTTTGTATTACCACCCTAGTTGTGTAATGTACTAATTTATTTCACGCTTGCGTGGGGACTACCTACAGTCCATTCACTCTCATCTAAGAGAGCCTGCCTGTGAATGAATGTATGTATGTAGTAGGATGCTGATTATGATTGCGTCTTAGGTAGTTTTGTACTAGCTCTTGCATTTTTTAATTGAATAAATTAGTTTGCCGTTACTTATCCGCTAAAAAGTTACTTTCAGAAATGTCAGTGTAATTTTTTATGATCAAAGGATATACAATTTTGACTTAATTAATCTAAAACTTAAATTCTAAACTCTCGCAATTCAAAGAGGAAATGCTGCCAGCATTCTCGGCACAATGCCACAGGTGCCCATGTTAGAAATATTGTTTTTTAATTAAAGGTTTTTACTTGATTTTGTATTAATTATATGATGTATATATCAAACTATCTGTTTACAGGACTCTGTAGTACCAATTCTAGTATACCTACGTAGTGTTGGGACCAGCCTAAACATGTTTGGCTTCAAGAAGAAAGCGGGCTTGACCGAGTCTCTTTTCATCAACGCATTAATCTTCGGAACTCTTTTCTCGGGACTCGTCCAACTAATTTATAGTTCACGTAAGTATTATTATGTCTGTACGTATGAGCAGATCTATTATTTTTTAGAGTATAAGTACATCATATCCAGTAGCCCACGCTCTCAAGTTTTCAATCAACAAGTAGATGTGAATTTTTTATGTAAAAAGCCGACGTGCGAGTTGGGTTTGCACATGAAGGGTTCTGGGCCTCCGTAAAACTAAAAAAATATATACTTTGTCGTTATAAAGGCCATACTATTTACCTAATACACACTCTGTAAACATTATTCATGTGTTGCCCAGCCCTGTGAACCTGTGATAGATGGACGAATCAACAGACGGACAGTCGAATAGACAGTGGAGCCTTTAGATTCCTAAAGGAACCCTGTACGGTAGAGGCTTAACGGAGCTGGCATAGTCAGTCTGACAAAAGCTCCCTAAAAATAAAGATTAAAAAAAAAAAACCCTAAAACTGTGTCGCAGTTGTAACTTTAGAACCCGTAAAACCTTAGTCCTATAGAATAGTTCAATTGATAATTTTATTATCTTTTACTAATTTCAATATGAGTCATAATTATAAAATGTATTTCGTTTTATCTGTTCACGGGACAATGATGTCCCGGAGCCGAAGCCAACGCGTAGAGCCCCTTTCGACAATTGAATGAAAGGCAAAATGTACCCCCAGTGTACGCATTTATGTGGTATGTTCGTGTCATAAGATGCACACAGAGGACTATTGTAAATTGGTGGGACTTAAATCTACTGAGCTATGGTGATGGAAATATACACAGAAAACTGGGATATTTTTTGAGTCATGATGGCGTCTGTCAGGAAAAAGTGTCTCACTGCTAATTATTTTTATTATTATGTAGTTCCAGATGCCAATAAACTTGTCATCAAAAGTGGAAAGGATGGTGGAGTGGCGTTGAATATTAGTGACTCCTTCAACACCTCAGCGGCGTGTGGGCGGCTAGGATGCTTCGATATGAAAAACGTCAAATTCCTTACAGGAAGTAAGTTCTATTAATTTAATCGTTCATTCTAAACTGGTCAGTTCCGGATAGAGCTGACTGCGGCCGCGGGGCCTGTAACAAATTCTTTCATGACATTCTTGATGCAGACTAAGATTAAACACCGATCAACCAATACATTTTTAGTCTTGTTATTTTCATTCTTGAAAATTATCATTCCATATCACAACTTGGTCAATATTCAGAAGATCCCACCTCTTTAGAACGTCATTTTTGGTTAATACGAGTATGTAGGTCCGGGCAAGTACTAGACGTTAACCAAACATACTATGCCAGCTATACTCAACCTGTGGCCCGCCGAGCCATTATATTTGGCCCAAATACGCTACTTGACTACTTGACCCCTAGTTAAAATCCGCGGCCTTGCTCATACATAACTGAGTGCCTTCTATTTCCACAGGGAATGTTACGAATTGGATATTTGGTCCGGGAGACCACGAGGTGAAGTTCCAGGAGACGATTCAACTAAACTGCACACCCGAGCATAATGACAGCACTATGATATACTGGGTAGGATCCAGGAATATAACGAACGTAGCCACCAACTTCACAATGGATGGATTCTTTTACAAGGTACTTACGCAAAACCGAGTCGTTAGGTATATTATTAATATCAATGTGAAAATGTATGCAGATCTTTGGAGGTTTGGATGATTATTACTAAATAACGCGGTACCAATTGAATGGGTTAAGAATGTTAAGATGAAATTTAGCATACATGTAGACTAAGTCCTGGATTAACACATAGTATTCTTTACATCCCGATAAGGAGTTCACTTGAGATAATAATGGGAATAAAGCAGGCGAAGCAGCAGGGAAAAAAATATTAGTATACATACAGTTAAAACTATTGTTAGTTGAGTACTTTACTCGTAGTTAGTTAAAACTATTGTTATGTACTACCGCACCTACAGGCCTGCCTGTATATTACGCATGAGTGACTTCACTGCGTTTACCGTGCGTCAACGTATTTTGAGCAGCAGTTTGGCCGCTCCATAAATGTATACTATTGTGATACTGTTAATTCATTTCAGAACAATCCCAATGTGGATAAAAAATATCAGATCACGCTGGAAAATGTAACGGGTTACGAAAATAGATATTTCGCGTGTATTTTGGTAAAGAACGATACTGCAGCGATCGCTTACGGTCATCTCAATGTTACGGGAGGTACGTAATTGAAATTATTCTACGCATATAATAAAATCGTAGAAATTTCATCTATGTTCGCGCATCACGAAGAAACTGCCGGACCGAATGACCTTAACATGATATATATGTATACATATTATATGTATGTATATTTATTTATTTAGTAGTACATGTTTATACAGGGTGGAAAAAATCTATGGGCCCTAGAGGGGCTACCTTACATCCTTTAGTTAGCTTATTTTACTGAAAGGAAACATTCCTTTATTTTTAAAAAGAAACAAAACTGCATTAAAAGATTTTCTAAAATTTTCTTGTCTCACCCGGGAATCGAACAAGCTAAAAATTCAAATAAAAAACTGGCCAAGAGCATGTCGGACCATGCTCAGTGTAGGGTTCCATAGCCGTTACTAAGTATAAGGTAAAAAATACGATGTTAAAAAAGTATAACAACGAAAAAGTGTATCTTCATAGCAATTACGTCCTTTTGTTGAGAAGCGCAGTTTATCGGCAATAACTCAAAAACGGTTAATTCCATCTTGTTGAAAATAATTTTCGTGGAAAGTATTAATTAAGCGTTACCTTCGTGTTTTTTTCATATTTTTCGGATACACGGTTTAGAAGATAGAGGGGGGGGGGGGGGGGGACACAATTTACGCAACTTTCGGAGCGATTATTTCCAAATATATTCACTTAATCAAAAACATTACTTTGAAACCTTATAGTGTTTTTTAAAGAGCCGTCGAACTATATACCACACGTTGATATTTGCTGAAAAAGTTTTTGCCATTTTGGCTACGGAACCCTAAAAATAAGCACTCACTATTTTTTTATTCTACTAATCGATAGGACTATTGTTCAGGTTAAATCTCTCTAATAAACATTTGATCTTACAAGTAAAAGTCATCGTGAAATATATCATTAATTTTATTTTACCATCAATTCCAATCCAATACCAAGGCCAAATGAATTTAAAAAATCTATGATTGCAGTTTTGTTTCTTTTTAAAAATAAAATAATAGTAAAATGAGTTAGCTAAAAGATTTAAGGTAGTTCCCCTTCAGGAGTCAGGACCCAAAGATTTTTTCCACCATGTATATGTAGTTAGATTTTATCTACTTATATGTAACTACTAATGTATTTATGTTAGGTTTTTAAGTGTATTCAAAATTTGCCCTATTTTCCTTGTGTAAATAAATGAATTGAGTTTGTTAGTTTGCGACCGGGACCACTAGACGTTAATAAAATCAAAAATCCTTAACAGCCCCGTAACTTTGTCCGAGGTCGAATATAAATATAAATATTTCTGTTATTAGTTTCCATATAAGTATATAAATATATTGACGACTAGCACTCACAAAACAAGTATTGCCTAATACGGTGCGGGGCCTATTTGTGTAACATTGTCACGAAATAATAGTTATGATATCATATAAAATATTAAGACTCAATTGATTTTTACCCAGCGTCATAATATTTGAATACCGATGTTGAATTCAAAGACTTTTAATACAAACGCCAACGATGACCCTCTTTTGGTTTGTATGGAAAACTGACTGACTCAAATCAGAACTGGATCCAAACGATGTCCCGCAAATCGGACCCTAGAGTCAGAGTCCCCATTAAACTGACTTTGTTCCCCTTTGAAATCCGTATGAACTTGAAGAGTGTTACTATTAAACATTTATAATAATAATTTCCTCCTCCTCCTCTTCTTCACTAGTTGGAGAGGCACTATAAGAAGAAGAAGAATAATAATAATTTACATTAACCGTTACAGATCCCGATACAAGTCACTATTCAAGTGAGAGGAGTGACAAACGTTCTCCCAACGATACCAGCTCAGGGTCACAAGGATCTCCAGCCCAAACGGCTGGCATAATTGCTGTTGCTGTAATGTTCCTTCTGGCCATACTCACGATCATAGCAGTAACTATCTACAGGAGACGCAGTAACAGCGTCATTGTCAAATACTGGTTAAAAAAAGTCACCATAGAGAAGCCACAATCTGAAGCTGGTGATTTGGTAAATAGCATTTTATTTGTATTTGAATTACTAGCTCCCACCCCTCCTCCCCCGTAACCTCGGTGCTTAGCAGTCTTAGCACATCTTACCTTACACCAATCATGGGCCTCTTAAAACTTCTACAGCCCCGTGTTGGCTTAATCCGGCACTGCTAGTTAGTAATTGTTAACTAAATTCAATAAGTTATACTCGTACATTATATTAACTCTTATATACTAAACTGTTATAAATTATAATACATAACTTCAATTATTAACGTTTAGGTAATGCCGATAGTAAAGATAGAAAAACAAAGACTCACGCAGGTTGGGATCATAGGAAATGACACTACATTGATGTCAGAGTATCAGATGCCGGTAGATGCAGAATGGGAAATCCCGAGGTCCAAAATTTCCCTTACGGGACAGGTGCTCGGAGAAGGCGAATTCGGTAAAGTGGTAAAAGCTGAGTCGCATGGAATAGTTGCAGAGGATGTGAAGACTGTGGTAGCAGTTAAAATGTTGAAAGGTAACGTTAGGACCTAAGTTACATTACCTACATTATTATTTATTTAAATTATTACAGTTACAGACAACTTAGGCACATTTGGTGGTAATAAAAACTAACCTTAGTACAAAATTACCATTTCGTCCTCTGATTAAGTTTCCACATCAGGGAACAACCCTGTTTATCAACTACTATAAAATAAAATAAAAAATAAAAAAAATTGTTTATTTCGGACATAATCCATATATACGAGTAGTTAGTTACATGATACTTAATAGCTATGTTAGTACAGTAGGAAAATTAATTAATTCATATACCTACCACCCTCTGGAGCACCCGGTACGTGCGCATGCGTACGCACCCAGTGTCCCCGAATGGGGCAGTCCGTCCTCTCACTGATGAGCTTCAGGATGGTGTTGTGGCTCCCCCGCACCCTGCGCATGAGTGATGCGACTCGGTGACGAATCACCGCGCTGAACCCCTCCGTGTGCGCGTACGCAAACATTGCCGAGGCGCTGCAGTAGCGTGGGAGCCCCAGCAACACCCTGAAGGCATTATTGTATTGTACTCGGAGGGCGTTGTAGGCTATGCTTAGGTTACTGCTTCTACGCATATTGTCTACAAAGGGGCAGTTTTTTTGGCCAAACAGTATCAAAGTTGGTCTTTACGCGACTTGTCCGTTTTTGTAACGAGCCCTAAATGCTTTGTCGTACAGGAGACGCAACTATTTAGCTTTCCGGCTTACGAAAATACATTTCTAAATTACAGATGGCTACACAGACGCGGACATGATAGCACTGGTGTCAGAGATGGAAATAATGAAGATGATCGGCAAGCACGAGAACATCATCAACCTGCTGGGTTGCTGCACACAGGATGGCCCTCTTTATGTAGTTGTCGAGTTCGCGCGCAATGGCTCCCTACGGGAACACCTCAAGAGACACAAACCTCATAAAACGTAATGTTGGACACGATATATATATATATATATATATATATATATGGAACAGAGTTTTAGCTGCTGCTTGCGATGCAACGTGCGTCGCGTGGACCCTTAGACTTTTTGATGCTACTTCGAATATAAATGTTGCAAATCAGACGCCATCTCATTACACTGTCAAAACAAAAATTGAACTTTATACGGCGTAAACTGACGATACGCAGACAGCCGTCGCTTCATCGTAGTTATGCTTTAATTCTGCTTTATTGATTATATCTACAAATTATTTTGTTATTTATTATTGATGTGACTTTCGCTTTGACATTGTGCTTTCTGTTTTATTGATTATATCTACAAATTATTTTGTTATTTATTATTGATGTGACTTTTGCTTCGACAGTAACGCTTCTACGGAAAATTTGCTGAACAAAACTCTGACGCAGCGGGAACTGATGGACTTCGTGTGGCAAGTGGCCAAAGGGATGGAATACTTGGCGTCGCGTGGCGTAAGTTTCCGTGTACCTCTTTTGTTTTGAACTACGACTAACATTTTTTTAACCCTTTTCTGCCAAAAAGAAAGAATACCGTAAAATAATAACGAATTATTTTTTTAGCAGATAAACTTTAAGTACACTAAGACAAAATAGAGGTATGAAACTTGCCATACAAACATGTATGTCAGGGGGTCACCTATCTGAGGTTGAGTGTAGGCACGTCTATAAAGTGACTGCGGTTTACAGGTGTACAGACAGATATTAAAACTGTCCTTTGGCCGTGGGACCATCAAAAGACAAGCACGGCTACTACAAGTTGGACGCGACATTGCGCGCGACGCAGCATGCAATGCGATAGGGAATGTGCACAACGAAGGGGGAGCCAACAGTGCCAACTGATGCCGCTCATCCAAAGACTACAATATTATACTTGCGCCCATCCGAATCTTGTACTATATCATACTGGGGCACGCCGAGAAACGCCGTTAATATCGCGATAAAGGACGATTAAAGTCAGTGTAGCCACGACTTACTATACTGCCGTCCGATCACTAAAAGTAGTCTAAGCCACAAAACGTACTTTCGAGTTATTAACAAAAAACTCCAAAATAAATATTTCTAGAAAATGTGAAGATTTATGTAGGTTTTTTTTTATACACCAAATAGAGCTATGTCTATACTTGTCATATTAATGTACTTCCTTGTAAAATAATGCTTATATATTTATATAAATAGCCTTTTGTGTTTTAGACGTGCAATTAAATACCAAAAAATATAGTATTTGCATACTAAAACGTGGCTAAGTATACCTTAACTATGTTATAGTGTAATATTTTATCATACTTTTACTAACATTTCCAATTTGTTTTAGTTTGCATAGTTAAAACATGGCTAAGTTACTTATTCGGTTTATAGCTATGTATTTATGGCTAAATAAAATGAAAATAACTTAACAATAAACACATTATCAGCCATTAGTCATTTTCTAACCACGGACTTGCGAAAAAAATGTCGCTGTACTACCACGGTACGGAATATTGCTTACTTTAAAACACGTTAAATGACAAACCGCCATAGCTAACTATGTTTAAGAGTAGTAAACTTATTCGATAAAGTTACAGTTTCCACAAAATCAATTGATATTCCACTATAAAGCAAGATTATTGAGAAGTTGAGGTAAGTTAATAAAAACCGGTCAAGTGCGAGTCGGACTCGCGCACCGAGGGCTCCGTACAAACTTGTCAGTAGATACGTGAATAATTCAAGAAAAACTGTATGGTGGGACAAACTTAACTTTGCTCTTGTGAAACTGTTGTGCCCATACATCGACATATGCCGCGGTTAGTTTAGTAGGAGCAAATAAGGTTGTTTTACGATTTTTGCGAATTTCTAAAAAACGCTTCAAGTTAGCAAAACCATTTTATTTTTCCTGTAATATTTAGGATAATATTAATAATCGGTAATTATTGCAGATTTTTCTGTTCAGTATCTTCGGAGATAATAGGGGGGGAACGGTATTTTTTTTAACGGTTTTTCTCTTCAATCAAAAACTACATGTCTAAGGAAAAAAATAAAAACTGTTTTGGAATCTACATATTAAGCCCTTTCATTTGATATCCCACTCGATATATTAGCTCAACTTTCGATTTATGACATCTCATTTCGGTCCCCTTTAAAAAAAAAGTAAAAAAGGTATAAGATTCTTTTTCTGTCCCATAGGCTCGGATTAGCAGTTTTTAACACTATTCCAAATTTCAAGTCGATAGTATCAGTAGATCCTGAGATATCTTGCTGTGACAGACGGACAGACAGACAGACAGACAGACAGACAGACAGACAGACAGACAGAGTCGCACCATAAGGGTTCCTTTTTTACCATTTTGGTACGGAACCCTAAAAATGAGAAAAGATAAATAATTTATTTTTTTAAACTAATAAATACCTACATAAAGATAAAATTATTATAATACTTATAAGTTCATACGACCATACTCCATATGATATAAGCCTAAACTAATGTTAGCTTAGCTTTTTCTATTCCGTTCGATTAACCGTGCAAAATTAAGTTGTTTTTATAAGCGTTTCATTTTTTGACTCTAAGTGTGCATGGGCAATTTAGTGTTATGGGAAACTAGATAAAAATTCTATTCTACTTTAAATGGAAAACATTTCAAAATTAAAGAAAAACGCGTCTTTGGCAATGGAATGACAAGCAAATAAATGAAAGAGATACAGCCATAGAAAATTTCATGCGTGGAAGGAAGTGAGATACACTGTCAAATTTCCTTTTTTGCTTTTGAAGCCTGCCACCATTGGCCCGTTTCACGAAGTTACTAATTAATAAGTTGTAATTTTACAATTCTACTAGTAAACTAGCAACATCGGTCCATTATAACAACACCACTGGTTGGTTTGACTTGTAAAATTGGAACTTGCACCTTCCTGGAATGGGCCACAGCTTGTTAATGTCCAATTGGGCTTGTTATTGTCCAACAATCCTGCACCAACTAAAATCTCTGTTTTACCCAATGGTTGACTGGTAGAGAATGCCTTAAATAAATAAATAAAATTGGGCCAGACTATGGAGCAAACTCGATCGAATCAGATGACATAACAATGCCGAATTCCGGTTTTTGGTAAAATTAATTTTATCGGGTAATACAATTTCAGGGTGGCAAGTAAATAAAATATATTTACCAATAAAAGTGGTATTTGGTGGTTTTTATTAAAGAGCTGTATGTGAGGAATTAAACATAACTTTTATTATAGAATTAATAATGCTGCCTAAACTAAAACCAAAAGAAAAGAATCAGACATGTAAAAGAGCCCTTGAGGCCTACTTACAGAAATAAATGAGTTTGAGTTTGAGTTTAAGCTGATTGTTCCCTTCTAAACAAAAATAATATTTTTTCTGTTTATTCTTTGATAATGAATAATGGAATATACGAAAAATATTTTTCTCTTGTTGTTCATTGTCTTCTGCAATAATTATGTAACATGCTAAAAATATTGAACTTTGTGTTATTGAGAGTTTAGTTCAATGTGGGTATCCTGAATAGAATTGTCAATCTCCATTGCAAAGGTGCGCGGACGCATTGTCCTTCTTATGTTCCATCTAGGGTGACATACCTACATAATTATACAACGTATTTAATATGACATTTCTAGTGTTTGCGTATTTATGGTTTCACGCAGCGATTAATTTGTTAACCCCCTCCAGCCGCAGATTTTGGAAAAGATGTAATATTGATAAACAGTTAAATCTGCACATTGTTGCCAGAATTCAACCGTTTTAATCGACTGTTGTTATAGACTCAAAAAGTATAGTTTAAAGAATACAGAGTAACGTTATGTCAATAATATTTTATCGGGATTGACCTACGAGTATAAATTTTTCGTATTCATGGCAACAGTAGTATCTGGTTAACTAGTTTTCTTAATTAAAGTGTTCGCTGTATGTTGTTGAGTTCACGCAGCCAGTACGTCCGCATAGAATAACCTACTCGAATGCACCGTCCCACCAACAAACGACTCCGCTGCAGGCACCGTGCATATGACTGGGCGTACATATCATAGGTTTTCGCGTTAGATTTCCAAATTAATCCAAAATAATTAATTACCGAATCGAGGTATCCGACGTATAACAGGTTCAATATTTACTGTATAAGCTTTGGCACTCGACTGGGGTGTGTAAAAACCGAATACGATCAACCATCAGTGTGCAGAACTCATCTCATCGAAGAACCATGCTAACATGTATGCCCAGCCTTAGAGAATGTGACCTGAACATAGCCAGGTTTTAGTGTAGCGATGCTGGTTCGTCTGGTTCAAGTGTAGTATTATTATTTTTTTAAGCAATGTATGCATAGCTTTAACATAGTGACGTGTTTTTAGCGTAGCACTTGTAATGAGAATCACAATAAATTTCCTACAAAAACACGGTTAAAGTAGTTTAGCGTTGTAATTTCTGAATGATTCACACAAAAAAACATTGTTATAAAGAGGCAAAAGTATGTTAACTAGGAATTTGTTAAGGTTATGTGCATAACGAGCTTATAGCCATGTACCTAGAGAGAGGATTTTGGATGAATCCAACAGTTAACCATTCTTAGACAGGTTGTAGTCTAGCAATGATGGTTAGTCATGTTTTAATTGTGGAAACTCCGAAAAATCATGCACTTAGCCGTGTTGGACGATTCTGTATCTTAAAAACTACATAAGATAGAAAAATAAAACCAAGATAGGTCGATGCGGCTTTTTTTTCTCTCTTAGCCCATATAGAAAACTCAAAATTGGCCATATGTGGCTTAGACTACTTTTAGTGATCGGACGGCAGAATACTTGACATTGCCATTTCATACTGGATTTTTTTCAGGCCTGTTAAGTTTCTTTTACTGTCCGCATAGTGTCTCTTTTATCAATTCAGTGCTGCCACCTATAGTTCCTGCACGTTCTCTATAGCCAATGACAACGCGCGTACATTACGCTGCGTTACTGATACGTATTCTCATTGGCTGTTACATGCTGTGAGCTGTACAGTCAATGTAATGGAGATGTGGGCTAATGTTGAATTTAACAACATTATAGTCATTTGGATTGGAAAATACTAAATTACTATATCACAATAATAAAATATAGACCTATATAAAAGTTATGAGACCACAAAGCTATACAAATTTACAATATTTTTTTATTGTCTCAAAGAAAAAAATAAGCTTAAATAAAACGGAAATAATAAATGTATGGCAACTATGTGTGTGTCAAAATGTTGCGGCCAAGTACATACCTACCTATTGCAGTGCATCCACCGTGACTTGGCTGCGCGCAATGTGTTGGTGTCTGAGGAGGGTGTCCTGAAGATCGCCGATTTCGGGCTGGCGCGCGACGTGCGCGACTCCGAATACTACCGCAAGCGCACGGCCGGCAAGCTACCGATGAAGTGGATGGCTCCCGAATCCATAGCACAGAATTATTATGACAAGCGCTCTGATGTGTAAGTTTATGAATGTGCCCGTATTCTATACCTAGATAAGATGGATAATATTGACAGAATCCCGTTTTAACGGTTTTTATTGAATAGTATACTAGACCCACGAACGAATTTTCATGCTTTCACAAATACATAATTACCCTGACTAGGATCAATCGCGCGATGCTACCTTTTCTTTTGTTTTCATTTTCAGGGAATAAACATGGAAGAACATTATTTAACGCGGACTTTAGGCATTATTTTTTTTATTTTTTTTTTTTTTTTTATTTATTTGGGACATCAACAGCATTACAATTCAGAAATATACAGAGACAATTATTAAAACACAAAGCCAATTACAGATGTCCACTAAGGAACTGTTAGTGGAACCAAAAGCACATGAAAAATATGTATATTAATCTTTAACTCTTAATAAGACACAAGCATTGAGAGTGTTACAGAAGAAATAAAGACCAACAAGTGAAATAGAAAGGCAAACTATGAACGGGGCTCACTCCACACGCATGTTATGTGTTGTGTGTGTGTGTGTGTGTGTGTGTGTGTTTGTGTGTGTGTGTGTATTTGTGTATGTGTCTGTATGTAAGTGTCCAGTTTGTACAAGCATGAGTATAAGTTGAAAGTGCACAGAATGTGCAGGTACCTACAACCCCCCTTGCATAATAAACGATTGTATCCGGTTTTTTAGGGCAGGTTTGGAGTAATTAAATAAGTCTAGAGTATTAAGTTTTGTGTTGTACTCCCTTAACATCCGAAGCAACGGAGAGTTTTGAGCGTATCTAGTGTGAACCTTGGGTACGCTAAAAAGGCATCGTTCAGAGTGACGAGGACATAACGTTGATAGTACTTAGTTTTCGTTGGAAATACAGGAATTGTGTTTTTTTTGGTGAACACTAATAAATGTTCATGTTTCACAGGTGGTCGTTTGGCGTCATAACGTGGGAAATAATGACTTTTGGTGACGTTCCTTACGCCAAAATTTCATTTTTCAAGTTGTACAACCATTTGGAAACGAATAACAGGCTCGAAAAACCGACTGAATGTAGTGACGAAATGTAAGTAACAACATTTGTAGGTATCATTTTCCTATGAATTGATATCGCCATTCATCGTGGGAATATAGCCAGCTTTTACTGTAATAAGCATCCTACAACAGTAAAGTTTCCGGTATTCATTTAAACTTTATCACACAATCAAAAAAGCGCAATTGGTCGACTTAACGCCTTAGACATTCACTATTAGTCAACGATTTGGTTATTGTTTTAACTCTTGAGTGAGAGAATCTACAAACGCACGGTCGGACTGGGCCGGAAGGGCCCGGGTGGCTTCCCACAAGCCCGGGGCCCAACAGCATAAAACGACCACAAGCCGGGGGCTTGCGGCAAGGCCCGCAAGCCAGACTGGTAGGGGGCCTGCGCAAGCTGGGGCCCGGCTGGCAAACGCTACTTCGATTATAATAATGGTCAGTCCGACGCTGCACCCACGGATCAAATAATATTTCTATTTGTTCATGTTTAAGGTACGACTTGATGAAAAGCTGCTGGGCATTTAAGCCCGATGATCGGCCTACGTTCGAAGATATCGTCGAGATTATGAGCGGCATACTAAAACTTCCGTAAGAACTATATATTTGCCTAGTCTGCGAGCTAAGCTACCTAAGTCTATCCTAAAACACTATTTATTGTTATGAGCGTAGGAGCTTGTTTTTTTAAGGTGTGTCGTGTTTTTCAATGGTAATAAATAGTGTTTGAAATACCGTCTCACTTTTCGTTGCATCACGAAGATGGTTTATTGGTTTGAAAATAAGTTTCAGTTTCGTCACGGAACTTAACTGCTCAAACATTCTAGTTGACAATAAAATACACTTTACAATACAATCGGTAACAGGTAATTATGGCACAAATGTCTGAATGTGCAATGGTCCAGAATGTGTCTTTGTCAAATGTACTATGATCAAAATGTACGTAAATGTAAACATGTTATAATGAACATAGGACAAAACAATCAGATGTCACAAAAACCTAAGATCCAAAATGTATGAGGGAAAAAATGAACAAAAGACAAATGGCCAAGATCTCAAAATGTTCCGTGGGTTCGAAAGCACCTTAGCCAAATTGCACAAAAGTCAAAACGTAAATTAATGTTAACATGTTTGTAAGAACAAATGAAGAAACAATAGCGGGTATTGTTGGTATAAGTGCCACATTGTACAAGTGCCAGAATGTTCAATAGGTTAAAATGTGCAACGATCAAAAGGTATATTATAAATGAAATATAATATAATCAATAAATCATCAAAATGACACTTCAACCATAATTAATTGTACCTTAAAAACATTTTGTACATTTTGACAAAGGAGCATTCTGTCCTTAAAAGTTTGGCAAAAAGCAAAATGACATTTGGACCATAATTCATTCTGTCACTAAACCATCAGTCGCAGTTTGTACATTTTGGCAATTGAGTATTCTATCATGAAAACGTTCAGACCAAATAACATTTAGACTTAGACCATAATGCATTCTGTCTAAGAAACATTTTGACTAAAAGGATTTTTGACCATAGTGTATTTTGTCCTTAAAATATTCAGACTATAGACTGGAGGGCACAAACATTTTGTACATTTTGACAATATTACATTTTAAACGTTTATGCATTTTAACAATCGTACCAAAATTACCTGTTATCTCATTTGATACTATCATGAACTTCATTGAATATATCCCAATTTTCGGCATATAAAATTCCAAAATTTTGTTTCAGGAATAATCAACCACCGCCAGGGAATCAGAACGACTATGTAACGATGCTGGCGTAGCAAGCGCAATGACCATAATCAATGACAATACCTAATATATGATATAGTTCAATCATTGGACGGCTTTAATGTCCCGAGAAAAATAACTAAAGTTAATGCAGATATATCTTCATAATAATAATGAGAACCATTTCTTAGTCTTTTGGTGCCACTCAGAACTAAAACCTTGAGTTATGGCGATCCAAAGACACCTCAATGCGGCATTGTGAGCAAGACTGTTTCGATCGCCTTGATCTCCCCGTCATTGGTCTTTTATTTTACATGCGGTATGATCAGGCAAGATAGATTCCTAAAAAAAATAGCTTCTATAAATTGTAATTGCTAGTGATTAAAAACATTATGTGCACCTACGAGATTTCCAGTGCGATACAGTGGCGTGGCGTAAAATATATCCTTGGGCAAGCCGATGCAGATTTAGTGGACATTTTCCTTAAGAACTGTAGAATAATGTGCTCAAATGCCTGATATTAGGCAAGCCGGTAGGAATCGAGTTCTTTGGACGCCACGCTACCGGTGCCTTCTCAAGTAGGGAGGGTGGTGCCAGCGCCACAGTGGTACCTACCTAAACACCTGGTGCAGAAATGACGAGCTTCGTTAGAATTTCGTATCCTGTTGTCCCGCACACCCAAATATACTATATCAAGCAGTGAAAGAGATGTAATGATACGAAGTTCGATCGAAGACATTCAGGGTATAGGCCGAAATAAAAAAGGGTGTAGTTATAGAAATGCGCTCTGGACTCGTTACGGCAATGTATACCTACAAATAAATTGACTAAAACCTATCTTATACTTAAGAGATATCGTGCGAAAAAGTTTTGATTATGTTCCCTATTAGATTAAGTATTAAGTAAGTTTTTTCCGCTATATGAACGCTTAGCAGTACGACATATTATTATAAGTGTACGTAGTATGTATGTATTGAAGTTGAAGATAAAGTCTGAGTGCTCTACACTGACCCATCTTGAACTTTAAGGTGATTTGAGTCGGTCTGTTTTCCACACAAACATAAAGAGGGTCATTGTTCGCTTCCATGGCATCAGTCATGTTTAAAGTATGTTTTATTTTATAGCATGATACATTTTGTTTATGCGAAATGATATGAGAAGTCTCAAAAAGCCTGGTTTTGTATGGAAACTTGTCCGCAGCTCGCTCGCCCGCAAATCGCAAGTGTGATTAGGCCCTTAACGTGTCGAGCACTGGGACATATATACCTTCAATAGTATCCTTGTGAAATCGGTTTTAATATAGGTTGTAATATTATTTTAAATAAAACACTGAGTAAACTCCTCTCCTAATTGCAGTTGTTTTATTTTCCTTAACGTTTCTCATTTTGCTTTTGCCTTATCTAACCCCTATACCCCTATCTAGATAGGGGTATACCACCACCACCATCACCTAGCACACCTTACCTAACAGTAAAAATCGTAGGTACCAAAGAAATAACTAAAACAGACGTATGTAAGTGGTTGTTTTTTATTGTTCAACCATATAAAATAAGCTAATTTATGGCGTACAGTACAGGATATATCGGATTGCGAATCACTGCAAAATGACATTGATCGAGTGTATCAATGGAGAATTCAAAATAGGCTACTTTTTATTGCGGCGAAATGTGCGCTTATTAAGTTATTACGTTCAGTAAGGCCACGTACCTTCTAGATTCCCAACCAATAGCTCGGGTTGACTCCATTCGAGACTTAGGAGTCATTCTTGACGCAAACCTCAACTTCCATGAGCATATGAACACGCTGGCTCTTATTTGCTATAGAAGGCTGGGGTTCGTCATTAGAAACGCTAGGGACTTTGTCAATGCCAGGACTTTATAGTCCTTCTGACGAGAGCCGTGTAAAGAATCTTTATAGCTTCTTTACACGGCTCTCGTCAGAAGTAAGCTCGAAGCAGCCTGCGTTGTTTGGAACCCGCTTGAAATAACATATGTCTTGCTTTTAGAGAGAGTTCAGAAGACGTTCCTGCGTTTTCTATACAAAAAGTTATATGGGTATTACCCATTTTTATACTCCACAAAATCCCTGCTAGGCGTTTTGGGTTTTAACTCCCTGGAGGTTAGGCGAAATTATAGACTCCTCACCTTAGCGGCTATAGTACTCTGCGAGGTGAAAACGATTGTCCCGAATTAACAGCTCAGTTGGTGCGATTGTATGTTCCTTCACTAACTAGATTTCTTTTTCGTCCGCGTTGTCGCCATTTACTGGTGGCGCCCGAGGGCGAACTGTGTCCCGCAGAAAATCCCCACTGGTACGCGCTATGCACCTTATAAACTCGCTTCTCGAATCGGCCCCAAGCTGTGATGTGTTTGCGAGTGGATGGGTTATCACGTGTGACGAATGTTTGAGGTTCTGCGAGAAGATGGATGTAAGGCCTTCTTCTGTGTAATTTTTAAATTCTTTGTTCATTATTTAATTTTATTATGTTTAAGTTGTATCTTAGTTTCACAGTGCTTTGGTTATACTGTTATGCTGTGAAATTTAATAAATAAAAAATAAAAAAATAAATAAAATATGTTTTATTTATAGTTCTATTTGGGTATGGCCGCCAAAAATTGTACAGTAACAGTCGTGAACTGGTAACGCACGTTAACATTCGTGAATGAAAGTAACACACGTGAAATTCGTAAAGCCTAGAGCACATAAGGGATTTTTTTTTATTATTTTCATTGGTGGATATGACCGCCAAAAATTGTACAATAACGGTCGTGAACTGGTAACGCACGGTAACATACGAGAATGAATGTAACACACGTGATATTCGTAAAGCCTAGAGCCCATAAGGGATTTTTTTTATTATTTTCATTGGTATGATTTGGGATACTCAAAATAAAAAACAAGTTTGAACGAAACATATCTTTAAAATAATAAAAAAAAACAAAAATGTCATTTAACGTAAAGTTTAATACTTCTAACATGAGGTACTCAACTTTTTTGTAATTTAAAAGTATGTAAATTATTTAAGAATTATTAACGTAATCAAATCTTTGCATACATTCTTTGAAATTGTAGGCAGGTAATCAATCAAACAACAACCATACCTATTTGTCACAGAAACATCAAATATTTTTAGTCAATACCAATTAGTAGTAAATCACTACGTTTCAATAGTGCACACTCAGCTTAACAACAGTTCACGAATGTTACGTAACATTCGTGAATCGAAAATGCTGTGGACATAAACTTAAAAATTATATATTCGGTGAGTTTTGAAGTTAGAAAGCACCTAATAACTTTATTTATTAAATGAATAGTCTACCTACGTCTCCAATTTATAATTATGTAATAAAATTGTGTTCCTACCTTGAATATTCACTGTACAAAACGTGAAATAATGTCGAGACAAAACACCGGCCACTTGTTCCTTTGTCATTTGTCGTACAAAAAAATCGCGGATTCTTTTCCGTAGGTTGAACAACCTGTAGTGTGGTGTAGCCATGACTCAATAAAGGTTTTTGCGGCCCTGGATTCTTGTTATTTCCATTGTAATATAGTAACATACGTGAGGTAACATTCAGGAACGAAAAGTGAGACACATGTTTGAAATTATTTTAGATACACTTTATTGCGGTATTGTATTAAAATAATTCAACAGAAAAGTAGCAAATTTAGTGAACAACGTTAGCTATTCCGAACTTATAACGGGTACGAATCAAAAATATATTTTTTCTAACTTCGATCTGCGAGAGGTCGTAATGGGACACAGAATTTTTGTATGAACGCAAAATATAACCCTTCCAAAAAAAAACGCGTTTTTAACAGGAAACGTTAACTAACTGAAATTACATTGTATATATAATTACGAAATTCTGCTAATCAGACATACCTTTACAAGTTATTATAAAATAAAATGACGTAAAAGTTATACATATTAATAATAATATTTAAGTGAGAGGGACATTGTTTTTTTTTTCAAATGTACAATTTTTGGCGGCCATACCCATTTACAGCTTATAAAATTAATTAAAAGTTTGGAATTGGAATCTACATCAATGGATAAGCATTGAACCCGCTTTACACAAGGATGCCTCAAGGTTCAGGCATAGGGGCATCTCATTTGCTCGCTTCGGTTTATTCAATGGCATATTAAGTATGCAAATAAGGCGGTAAAATAAAGAATATTCTAGATCACAGGTATTTGTGGCCCAAGCCTTGCCTAGGGTGCGTTATGGTCTTTATTAGGCATCGTCCTATCGAACAGCGAATACGCGATTATCGCGCGAACACGCGATTGTGACCATACAAGTAAGTATGGTCGCAATCGCGTGTTCGCGCGATAATCGCGTATTCGCTGTTCGATAGGACGATGCCTTACCGCCCGTTGTGTATACATAGGTACATACTTCTCCAACCAGACTCTACAATTTAGAATTTTTGCTCCACATAACCACTTATGGCCTGTGGTGAAGTAGAAACTTTTTAACACATGATTTTGCTCTACATCTACATGCAACATAGATATATACACTCAAGAGCAAACTACTAACCTAGATGCTTTAGCTTATGAGATTGCATAAAATGCAATCTCATAAGCTAAAGCATCTAGCTGATTGATTGTCTTGAGTATTGAATTTGTAAATAATGGCTGCCATCTTTCATAATATTATGTTTTGTAAAAAATAAATTAACTGAGGAATAGCTACATCAACATCGACAAAAATAGTCGATTTTTGTTAGAAGCCCCTAGCAGTTTTATGTCGCTAGACCGCTATTGTTTGATTCAAATCTTGCGACAGCCTTTTCAATTAGGTACTTCTACTTAGCTGATTCTTATGAAACATGCACACACATTGAGTTGTTGTTGTTGGCACGGCAACACAAGATTATGATTTTTTGGACTTGGTTGAGGGTCTCATGTTGGAGTCAGGAGGTGGCTAATCGAACAGTTTATAATGAAAGGTACAATAGAAATTGTATTGTATCTTTCATTATACAATACTCTTTAATGCACTCCAAAAAATAACAGAGATCCTTAAATAAACAAGATATTAAAAACTAAGGGTAGCCCACAGGCGGTCTTATCGCTAGGAAGCGATGTCTTCCAGACAACCTTTGGGTAGCGGAGATGACGCAAAAAACAGCAGGAAAGTAGGTGGTGCAAAACTGTGATATGTACACAAGAATACATCACGTAAATAATATACACATACAAACATAGATACTTATATATGATACAATACATATAATATATGATATATACAAAAGTAAAACTAAAAAGAAAAAAAAGGAACTGTTTTAATTTTTTTTTATGTTATTCTCTTATACATATATGACAGTGAATGGAATATTTGCTCTCGAGTGCAGAAAAAAATGAATCACAGGATGAAGTGACTCGTTCTTATTAGGTACGCACTAGCCACCATTTTCCTTGTAATAAGTCTTACATGTGCTCATTTCTTACTTAGAATTCTAACGCTACGTAGCATACTATTTTAAGTTTTTCATTTTAAACATGCATATCTGAATTAAATGCGATTAAATATGAGACAATTTCTTCTGATATTGATAGTTGAGATTTTTGTTACCTAAAATGGTTTTAAAAATTCTACCTATGTTTGTGTTTATAACGCGTTTAAACTATATTTATAATATAGGTAAGTTATTTGTGATTGGTATTTTAATTCAACAAAATATTTTTACAAATACGTAACAAATACCATGCTTTTTATTTTTGTCAAGATGATGATTTATAAACGGAGAACAATCTTCTTCCTTATATTCCTTATCCTATTCGTATTTGCGTAAGTAATAATAATTTTAATATGTTAAAGGGAACCCAGGAAAATACACATTTGTGTTATCACAAAGCGTATATAAACCTCCGTTGGAAACATATTACGTAACTTATAATGAAGTGGAAGTACCTGATTACAAGAAGACGAGGGGCAGAAGGGAAACCGCAAGTGTAGCTCCGGAATTGAAAAATCTTGATCATCAGTTTGAAGAAAATAAAGTTATAGGCAGCTCAGTCATTATGAAATGTGAGCCTAAAGGTAAGGTAAAGGTTATATCAAATATATTTAGGTAGTGTCATTTCCGTTTCATGCGTCAATTGGTAAATACCATGTTATGTTTCGAATCACGCAATGAGGATTTTTTTTGCCACCTAGAGATGGCACCAGGTTGTTGAGTGCATTTTGTTCTGTTTAAAAAATCTGTCCCGAAGTCATGCCATCTATTCATAGTTGCATACCTACTACCGAAAGACTCTCTTAGACATGACTAAGAAAGATTCATCTACGCCTTATTCTTTAACTGAGACTCACTACTCTGATAGATTCTGGGCTATCAGGAAATATTCTAAAAAAGAACCGGCCATGTGCGAGTCGGACTCGCCCACCGAGGGTTCCGTACAAATATTTTAAATAAATACTATATAATGTCTCTGTTTACCCTATAATGGTTGACTTGTAGAGAATGCCTTATGGCATTAAGTCCGCCATTTGTTCTTTCTTGTATTGTGCAATAAAGTTTAAATAAATAAATATTTTTTTAATGATTTAATTACAAATATATAGTTTTCAGATTTTTCCCTATACATGTAGTATATAATGGTATTCCTTGCCAAATTTCATAGTTATAGGTCAACGGAAAGTGCCCTATAAATATTAGTTTACTTGAGTGTATGGTTTAATTTTCAACTGATACCTCCACGCTTTCCCGAGATAAAGGGTCTTGACAGACAGACTGACAACAAAGTGATCTTATAAGGGTTCCGTTTTTTCCTTTTGACGTACGGAACCGTAAAAATAACGATTCGAGTGCTTGTGGCTTGAGTGCCTTGTGTTTATACCAACAAGTAGAAAGACGCACATTGTAGCTTAGTAATAAGACATCGTTTAGCAAATATTCTGTTATGAGTATATACCTATGACATTACTATTTGTGTTTTCCCATACGTCAGAATTTACTCATTTGTTTTTGTCTGTTAACTATTGGAATTTTGTGAACGTTTTATAAAACAAACATTACGGATGTTTAATTTTAGAACTTTAGGAACAAACTATAGATAAGCAATTACTGTTTTTTGTACCTATGTTATTGTAAAGTTCTATGAGATCAGTAAAGCAATCAGGAACAAAAATATATGTAACTTTATGCCTTTAACTGTTAGGTGGGTGGGTACTCGAACTTAACTTTGTGATGTAAGTTCACTTACATCAAACCGATTACATGTATGTATTCGGTTTGGTGTAATGTAGTTGATTGAATTGTGACTATACCGTTGTTTCATTGTTTTATTTTGTTTATCTAATAGTCTTAGACGATGATGTGGCAGTTTATCCAATTCTATATGAGATACTTAAACTTAATGGTTTAAGTTTAAGTGGCCCACCTTCCAAAGAATGGCATAATGTCTTATTGGAAGGAGCTTGACCTTTGCCCTCACAGACTAATGTGGAGCATGGAAAGGGTAAGACACTTAGGGTCTCAAAATTGACTAAAAAAAAGGAAAAGAAACCGAATTAAAAGCAATACTCGTACCAGACGCAAAATAATGATGATGATGATTTTTCAGGTACACCTACCCCGAATATAACGTGGTACAAAGACAATGTAACGCCTGTAAAGAGGACGGATTACGGAGGAGTTCTTCCTGTGACGTATGATGTGTGGAGTCTACTCCTTAATGATCTAGTACTAGAGGACAATGGGAAATACACTTGCCGCGTTTGCAACCCATTAGGCTGCGTGGAGCACGACCATCAGCTAAAAATAATCAGTAAGGAACAAAATACTCTTATGACACGTATATAGTTAAGAAACGTGCAATGTAATACAACGTACCTACGTCGGGCCACAGAATAAGTCTCTCTTTGTAACAAAACTGGCAGTCGGGTCCTACCACCGGACGGAACACACTGGATCCGATCGTCTCTCTCTATCGCATAACGCAACATGGTCGCAACTTTCTGGTCTATGGCTAAGTCACTCTGGAGGGGTAAAATACTTGTAACCACGCAGCGAATTTCTAAGTTAACGAAAGCCTTTTTTTCCAGCTGGCTACCCTAAATTATTTCCACAAATTAAGAAAGGTTACCCCGGGAACAGGACAGTCGTAGTCCACGACTCGATAGGATTGTCGTGCCCAACAGTGAACCGTACGGATTATTCTGTCAAATGGAAGAGGGTAATTGATAATAACTCCGAAGCAGTCCTTAGCAGAGAAATGGTAAATTGGAAGGTAAATTTATATCTTGACGTAATAGTACATTGTGTATCAAGGGTGGTAAGTAAGGAATTACAAACGAGTGTTTGTTACAAGGCCGAGGCGAAGCCGAGGGCTTTAATAACACGAGTTTGTAATTCCTTTACCGCCCGTGGCACACATTAGTACATTGTGTATCAAGGGCGGTAAGTAAGGAATTACAAACGAGTGTTTGTTACAAGGCCGAGGCGAAGCCGAGGGCTTTAATAACACGAGTTTGTAATTCCTTTACCGCCCGTGGCACACACAATGTTTTTCATCACACTTGTGAGGAAATCTGATTAAAATAACCTTACTTAAACTAAATAAAATTGTGAAACTGACAGTGACATTAGTGACATTATCCATAGACAATGCGAATTCACGTCACGTTCGGAAACCATAGCGGTAAAGACTTAAAATGGTTGATTTTATTTTTGCAAAATACTGAAATGCACTATTTAAACATTTAATTAATGTTACAGAAATATGTGTTTACATGTATTTGCAATAACAGTTCTCTTTAAATAAATATTTCAGTAATGAAAGTTAAAAAAGTACGTTGGCGTTTTCTTTGAACATGACAAACAAGAGTAAAACAGAACCAGCGTTTCAAATTTAAAAAGAAAACCATTACGCCCTAGGGCGTAATAGGTCATTTACGGCCCGCAAACCCTACGTGTAATGACACCATTTTCGAGCAAGTGTGATGAAAAATGTTTTTCATCACACTTGTGAGGAAATCTGATTAAAATAACCTTACTTAACCTAAATAAAATTGTAAGACTGACAGTGACATTAGTGACATATATCAAGACGACAAGTCACGTTCGGAAACCATAGCGGTAAAGACTTAAAATGGTTGAGTTTATATTTGCAAAATACTGAAATACACTATTTAAACATTTAATTCATTTTACAGAAATATGTGTTTACATGTATTTGCAATAACAGTTTCTTTAAATAAATATTTCAGTAATAAAAGTTAAAAAAGTAAGTTGGCGTTTTCTTTGCACATGACAAATAAGAGTAAAACAGAACCAGCGTTTCAAATTTAAAAAGAAAACCATTATGCACTAGGGCGTAATAGTTCATTTACGGCCCGCAAAACCTACGTGTAATGACACAATTTTCGAGCAAGTGTGATGAAAAATATATTCACATTATGCGGATAGCGTTGCCAACTATTTCTTGGACTAATATAGTATTTTCCAGCCCAAGGTATAAAAAGCATAGAACACTGAAAGAAAATATATTTTTTCTACTCCTGTACTGTTATCTGTCTTTTACTTGGTCACGAACACTAATATAAGAACATACATAATATGAGTTCAGAGAAGTCTATACTCTATTCCCCATAACAGCACTAGTGTCGTTATCGTCACTTTACGTTATTGCTAGCAGCCACAGACTTCTAAATCTAGGTTAAACTTAGGTCAAGGATTAAGCGCTCAATTTTAACTTTACGGTAAAAATGCACAACTACCAACTTAACAAACAATTAAATTCCTACGGTTTTTAAGAAAAACAAAACTTTCGGAACTAAATTCATTGATGCCAACATATAAAAAAGTGTTTTTAATTTAAGTATATTTTAAATTAAAAAAATAGTTTACCATAGACACCATACTGTCAGTCAAACGTCATATTTGCCTTGTTTCTAGGTTATGATTAATTTTGCATTTTATAATTTAAAACCTCGTCGTAGAAAAAGTATTGTATGCAACGTTGTATAATTAAGTCAAAAAACGCTCATTGCGTCTCTATTTGCGATACTCGCCGCTTTCGCGGCTCGTATCGCAACTCACGCAATTCGCATTTTTTGAACCCACTTATACAACTGTTGCATAAAATACTATAGTACTTTGAAGCCCCCCCCATTATAGTATTTTATGCAACAGTTGTATAAGTAGGACCAAAATACGCGAATGCCGTGAGTTGCGATACGAGCCGCCGCGGCGGTGAGTATCGCAAATAGAGACGCCATGAGCGTTTTTTGACTAAATTATACGACGTTGCATACAATAGTTTTTCTACGACTAGGTTTTAAAATATAAAATACAAAATTAAACATGGCGCGCAAACAAGGCAAATATGACATATGACTGACAATATAGTAACTATATGTCTATGGCAAACTTTGTTTTTAATTTGACTTATACCGCTAGTGACACGCAGTGACGACATTAAAAATACTTTTTTTTATGTTGGCATCAAAGAATTTAGTTCGGAAAGTTTTATTTTTCTTAACAATACCGCATGAATTTATTTGTTTGTTAAGTTGGTAGTTGTGCATTTTTATTGTAAAGTCAGTATTGATCGCTTAATCCTTGACCTAAGTTTAATCTAGATTTAGAAGTCTGTGGCAGCTAGCAATATCGTTTAACGACTTTAACGATACAAGTGCTGTTATGGGGAATAGAGTAGGTATAGACGTCTCTGAACTCATATTATTATGTATGTTCTTATATTAGTGTTCGTGACCAATTAAAAGACAGATAAAAGTACAGGAGTAGAAAGTCTTTTATGCCACACCTGGCCATAAAGTGGCTTTTACCACACGCTACGCGTACGAAAAAAGCCGCTTTCTGGCTAAGTGTCGACATAAAATGATGTACACAACACGGGAGCTAATAAAGAAAGCCCTCGATCGCGTATTTACGTCCCTCGCTTGCAGCTCGGGCCGCAAACGTCTGCGATCTCGGCCTTTGTTTGTTTTACCGCCCTAGTTGTGTAATGTACTAATTTACAACAAGCTTAATAAAATCGGTCAACTTAAACCACACATTTAAGGACTAACCAAAATATAGTACCCAACCGATTTATTCGTTTTTAGGGTTCCGTACCAAAATGGTAAAAAAGGAACCCTTATGGTGCGACTCTGTCTGTCTGTCTGTCTGTCTGTCTGTCCGTCTGTCACAGCAAGATATCTCAGGATCTACTGATGCTATCGACTTGAAATTTGGAATAGTGTTAAGAACCGCTAACCCGAGCTTATAGGGTGTAAAAAAATTCTTGGAACTTTTTTACTTTTTTTTTAAAGGGGTCCGTAATGAGACTTTGCAAATTGAAAGTAGGGCTATTATATTGAGTGAGGTATCAAATGAAAGGGCTTAATTTGTAGATTAAAAGAGTATTTTTTTTTAAATAAATAGTTTTTGATGTATGGCGAAAAACGTTAAAAAAAATACCGTTCCCCCCCTATTGTCTTCGAAGTTACTGAACAGAAAAATCTGTAATAATTACCAATTATTAATGTCATTCTATATATTACAGGAAAACTATAACGGTTTTCCTAACTTGCACTGTTTTTGAGAAATTTGCACATACTTATTTGCTCCTGCTAAACTAATCGCCATATAGTTTTTCTTGAACTATTCATGTATCTACCGTACAAACTCAGTACGGAAACCTCGGTGCGCGAGTCCGACTCGCACTTGGCCGGTTTTTTTGTACTATATTTAACGTTAATAAATAACAGCCCTATAGGAACACTCCTATACATTACATATAGTACGGTTGGCAACCCTAATCGGGTAAAAAGTATCTTATGTGTTACCCGGGGTAAGATTACCCTTACAGATGTCTGTGCAAAATTTCATGGAAATCGATCGAGCAGTTTTGCTTATTTTTGGGTTATTTTTGTTTCTCTATAAGTCCTAAGTATCTAACAATGAGTACCTATTTGAAACCTTGGGCAAACTTTTGTTTAAAGGGAAAATACACTATGTTGGATGATACATTAACTATTACTTATGCTGCAAAGATAGATGAAGGTTGGTACAAGTGTATCACCAACAACAGCATCGGCTCCGACAGCGCTACAGGTTTTCTAAAAGTCGTCGATGTTGATCCATTGAATGGTAAGTTACGAGTAATTTAAACATAATGTAATGTATATAATATAATATAGGAAACTATAGGTTGAGGGACAGGCGGCCTAGGCGCCTCATCCTTACATTATTTGTTGGACATTATGTGGATGTGCTCAAGCAGTAAGTGAACGTAGGTTACAGTGGCGTGGCGTCCAAAGAACTCGATTCCTGCCGGCTTGCCTAATATCAGGCATTTGACCACCTTTTTCACCAGAACAGCTTTTAAGGAAAATGTACGCCAAATCTGCACCGGCTTGCCCAAGGATATCTTTTAAACCATAGAACTCTCTCATACATTTTGGTCTACTTATTCATGACCTTTTCTATGAAACAGTTAATTTTTTTTTGCATTTACAAAGTTGACCCCATAGTAAAAGTTGTTCACAATCATGGATAGATTGAGGTTTAATTATCTTGTATCACCTTGTATAAAAGATTTCACCTTGTATAACTAGTCGCATATATCACACTATATTGCGTATTCACACTTCCCCCGCATCTCACTTCCAGTGTTGAAACCCTGAACATGGATTGGTTGGTGTCAGAATGGTAGGATGGCGTATATTTTACTACTTTATTCGATATCGTAGTTTGGTTATCGACGAGATAGTACGTATAAGATGAAGCACTTAAGAAGCAATCACAGTAGTTTATTTCTTTTAACAATAATATACCTAGCAAACACCATAAGCTAGCGATCCACATGAATCTAACTAAGGGTGTTTGATCAATATTAATTTGGTATTAGAATCATGTTAAGAACAAGAATAAGTTGAACAGAAACGCTTACAGATCCTTGAGCACTAGCCTCCGTCGGTCGCCGTTCATGTTGGCGGTAACTTGTGTAAGTAGTTACGGCTGCACATAACAAAAAGCACACAGGCGAGTGTCACTAAAGTGCTTTATCATATTGACTTCGCTCGACCCATTTCTCGAAGTTGTTGTCTTCGCGGCTTCGCGACGTGGCTGAAATATGAAAGTATGACATGCGACAGTGGCAAATACTGGATGGTCAACTAATTCAGAGTAATGAAAGAATAGTGCGTTTTGCAGATTGTTCGTAACATTCGTCTCTGCCACCTCTGCAGTTATCCTTTCTCTTTTGACATGGAACCCATCGTACTTTAAGAAAGGAATCTTCTATCTAATCATAATCTTCAGTGAAGTGCCTAACGCGATGCTGTGTTCCGCCTAACTTTGTCGTGACATCATTCATATGTATTTATTAAGACTTCAATAACTCATTTTTCCCAAGGTTTGCCTGTTAAAAACAACGGAGCAGCAATTTCATGGCTGACACCTACATTAACGACGTTGCTTCTAATCAGCGTAGTAATAGTAGTGGTAGTCTTCTTAAAGTTCAGGAGTGAGAGGATTATGAAGCAGCACGCTGTTGACACGGCAAGAGAGGTGATGTTTGAGCAATGGATGAAGGTAGTCTCCATTGAGACGCTGAGGGGTAACGGCTACACTCCTGCAGGTACACTGGTGAGTAAAAATAATGTGATCGTAATGATAATGTAAGGACTTATTAAGTCTAAATTGCGTACGAGGTAGATAGGTTGAGATCTATAAAACAGTTATATTTAATACCTACGAATTTAAGATCTTTATGCCACACCTGGCCATAAAGTGGCTTTTTCCGCACGCTACGAGCCGCTTTCTGGCCAAGTGTAGACATAAAATTATGTACACAACACGAGAGGTAGGTAATAAAGAAAGCCCTCGATCGCTTATTTACGTCCCTCGCTTGCAGTTCGGGCCGCAAACTTCTTTGTATTACCACCCTAGTTGTGTATTGTACTATTCTGGCATCGACAGAACATCATTTTTAATTCGCTGATATCAGTTTTTACTGATTTTGGCATCGACAGAACATCATTTTTAATTCGCTGACATCAGTTTTTACTGATTCTGGCATCGACAGAACATCATTTTTAATTCGCTGACATCAGTCTTTACCTACTGATTGATTTGAAAACGACCCAGTTTGGTCATACGGTTCTTTAACCGTATGACCAAACTGGGTCGTTTTCAAATAACATCGGCCAAGTACGTGTCGGATTCGCACACAAAGGGTTCCGTACCACCGTCGAGCAAAAAGACGCTAAAAAACACGTTTATTGTATGGGGACCCCGTTATATTTTTAACTTTATTTTGTCTTTATTATATGTATATTATTACAGCGGCACTAGAAATACATTATTCTGTGAACATATCAAGCATTCACCAATTACCATTATTAAATGAAGCAACAAGACGCCAAAAACACATTTCTTGAATAGGGACCGCGTTTTTAGGGTTCCGTAGCCAAAATGGCTAAAAAGGAACCCTTATAGTTTCGTCATGTCCGTCCGTCCGTCCGTCCGTCCGTCCGTCCGTCCGTCCGTCCGTCCGTATGTCACAGGCATTTTACTCAAAAACTACAAGACCTATACTGATGAAATTTGGAATATAGATGTCTTGTAGATGCCGCAACTAAGTTTGGTAGTTATATAATAAAAATAAAAAAATCTAGGGGGGGCACTCCATACACGTAACAGAATCTAAAAAAAAATTTTTTCACAAAATGTCAAGGTGTGGTACATAGTTGGACAGCTCTTTTAAAAACATTTTAAGGTTCTTAAGTAATGTTTTTGATTAAGTGAATACCTTTGGAAATAATCGCTCCGAAAGTTGTGAAAATTGTGTCCCCCCCCCTCTATCTTCTAAACCGTGAGTCCGAAAAATATAAAAAAAATTACAAAGATAACGCTCAATTAATACTTTCAACGAAAATTATTTTCAACAAGATCGGATTAACCGTTTTTGAGTTATTGCCGATAAACTGCGCTTCGCAACAAAAGGACGTAATTGCTATGAAGATACGCTCTTTTGTTGTTGTACTTTTTTACGTCGTATTTTTTACCTTATGGCTATGGAACCCTACACTGAGCATGGTCCGACATGCTCTTGGCCAGTTATTTTTACTTTATTTTAATTTTATTATTTTATGTTACAGCTACTATAAAAATTCATATTCTGTGAATATATCAAGTACCTATCTCCCTATTACTGTTATTAAAATCTTTGTGTAACGAAAGTTAACCATATAAATTGTATGGTACCTAATGGTAACTTTCGTTTCACAAAGGTACAAGATTTTTCTAAACATTTCTGTTTTAGCAAATGCCTAAAGTGAAAATTGAGAAGCAAAGGCTATCAGATATAGTTAACAAACTTCCTAATTATATTCACACACCGGAATCAGAGTACATCATCCCGGTTGATATTAAATGGGAGATAAATAGAGAATACCTGACTTTGGGTAACGTGCTTGGTGAGGGTGAATTTGGAAGGGTCGTGCAAGCACAATATCATGAATTAACGAAGGGGGATGTCTCAAATACGGTTGCTGTTAAAATGTTAAAAGGTATGTAGGTAGTGAAAGTTATACCGAGGTGTAACTACAACTATTCTGCCGTCCTAGTCTAAAAGGCGACCTTTTACTCGTACTATGAACTCCCATAGCAAAAGTCGCCTTTTACACTAGGACGGCAGTATTGGGAAGCGAATGTGCGTAATAGGGAAGACGTAGAACTATAACTATAAGTTTAATACGAAGCTCAAGACTGTTTGGGATGGCAACGCACTGTGGATGGCCGCTTCCTGCCCCAATTCAAAGACATTATGAGTATGACCGTATGATTCTCATAATGTCTCTGCACCGGCACCGCACTCTTGACTAGACATAAGTCTAGTCAAGAGTATACGTGCGGTGCAGAGGTGAGTTACGTTACGTAACGTTGCTCTCATACCGTACCTCACGCTTACCATGTTTCTCATTTAAGCTGTATTATGATCACTTCTGAAATTATTTATAATTTGTTATTTGTCTGTAGTTTACCTATCCAACCAAACGTGTTACAGAGGGGCATTCAGATTCCGACATGATATCCTTCATATCTGAAGTAGAGATAATGAAGATGATCGGCAAGCATGAGAATATCATCAACCTGCTGGGTTGCTGTACGGTGGATGGTCCATTTTATGTCGTAGTCGAATACGCAGCCAATGGCTGTCTGCGCGATTATCTCAGGAAACACAAACCCGAAGTAAACGAAAAGTAAGTTCCCGAGGTTAAACGATTATCAGCTCGCCAGGTGTCGCCTGATTTGATTGGGTGTTTCTATTAAAAAAACCGGGCAAGTGCGAGTCTTACTCGTGCACCGAGGGTTCCGTACAAACTCGTAAGTAGATACGTGAATAGTTCAAGAAAATCTGTATGGCGGTTAGTTTAGTAGGAGCAAATAAGTATGTGTTATGATTTTTGCAAATTTCTAAAAAACGGTGCGATTTAGGAAAACCGTTATATTTTTCCTGTAGGTATTTAGAATGATATTAATAATTGGTAATTATTACAGATTTTTCTGTTCGGTAACTTTGAACGTTTTTGGTCATAACATAATCATAAATCAAAAAAAATGGCTTTGGAATCTACAAATTAAGCCCTTTCATTTAATAGGTACCCCACTTGATACAATAGTACAACTTTGAATTTTCGATTTTCTTTTTATTTATTTTTTTCCCATTACGGCCCTTTATTTAAAAAAGTTAAAAAGGTACAGGATTTTGTTTATGTCGAATAAGATCGGGCTAGCGACTTTTAAAACTATTCCAAATTTCATATCGATAGCAGCTGTATTTCCTGAGATATCTGGCTGTGACAGACGGACAGACAGACAGACAGAGTCGCACCATAAGGGTTCCTTTTTTACGATTTTAGTACGGAACCCTAAAAACGGTGAGAACTGCCAAAAAGTTCTAAGTAATCGTACAAAGCAAAGACCAAATTTTAAGTCGTATTTATTAATTTTTGAATTTTACAAACTCGTTTATTTATTCTGCATGAACAGCAAGGATTCGACAGAAGACCTGATGCCTTTGAAGCAAACGGATCTGGTAGAGTTTACACTTCAGGTGGCCAAGGGCATGGAGTATCTGGCGTCGCGCGGTGTAAGTGTTTTATGTTAGACTACCACTTCAAAGACATTTTATTGGAACATTTTATAATGCGAGAAGGCCCTGAATTTCTATTGACGTAAAAATAGAACTAGCCGGTTTGCTTATTCGGCCAAAAACAAATTATTGAAAATGTTACAGTTGAAATTTTTATTCACCTAGTTTACATTTTTGTAGAGAAATTATGATACCAGGATCTATGAGAAATTATGATAGGAGGAGGAACTTCGAACGCAGCGTTTCGCAGTACCCTTCGTTCGAAGTTCTGTTTTGGAGTATAGGTTTTTGTCATAGTGTATTCACCGTGACCTGGCGGCGCGCAACGTGCTGGTGTCAGGCGCGCGCGTGCTGAAGGTGGCCGACTTCGGGCTGGCGCGTGACGTGCGCGACAGCGACTACTACCGCAAGCGCACAGCCGGCAAGCTGCCCGTGAGGTGGATGTCGCCCGAGTCGCTGTGCCACAACTATTACACCATGAAGTCTGATGTGTGAGTGATACGCTCTGGTTGTTAGAATTGAGTTAGAACATAAGGTAGAGTGCTCACCTAAAATATTACAGTACCTATTTCTTCACCATTGGTGAAAAGATATTTATTTATCCAAGTTTTTCTTTTAGTAAAATAATTTATATACACCGTGCCCCCAAGTAACCCGAAAAACTGTAACTATAGATTCTAACAACTATTAGGAGTAAAAAAAGTTATATGATGTATAGTCGAAAACGGTTCTTTCCGAGATATTAATTATTCTTTAAATGAATACTCCCAAGTGTGTAACAAGCCCTAATAAATGTGACTAAGATATTTTTACATTTTTTGATAAATCTTTTAACGAAACAGCAACTAACCTTCGCAGTATTTGATGGTAAGTGACTATGAGTCCAAAAAAGGAGGACCGGCAAAAATGTATGGAGGCTGGTCCAAGAACCAATAGCGACGTGACATATATCATTATAAAGGTGTTTCAATATACTATAATAGTTACTATGGGAGCTCATTTCAAATCACTGTGTGAAAGAAGTTATGGCAATAAAAAAAACTTATTTTTATAGACGATTTTAAGCAATAAAAATGAATTATTTCGTATTCCATGACGTTACAGTCCACCTGTCAGGCCTCCCCGGCCCCTCAGGCTCCCCCGGCCCCTCCGGCCCCCCAGGCTGCCGCTAGCAGGGCACCGAAGGCACCCCCCGTACCATTGACGGGACTTGAGCTGGAGGCCAGCAAGGCGAAAGCCCTAAAGGCCCGAAGCAAACACGCCACTAAGGCTATAAGCGGAACCAGTTCGACGATGAGAATTCCGAAGGAGTTCGCCGAATCAGAGGTCAAGGAGGACCTGGTTAGACAGGGGATAGCAGTTCGCGAAGTTCACCGGTGCTATCGCAAAAACGGTGGCAAAAAGTTCGATATTGTCCTCGTCAAAATCGACTCGAATCACCCGTCAGCCCGCACGATTTGGAAGTTGAAGGAGATCTGCTTGCTGACGGGTTTTCGGGTTGAAAAACCGCGTCGCCTAGAATACACTAGGCAGTGTCACAACTGCCAGTATTACGGTCACAGCCAAAACGGGCTGTTTCCTGCGCCCTCGTTGCGTGAAACGCACGGGCGACCACTTGACCCGCGATTGCAAAAAGCCGAAAGATGTGCCGCCATCTTGCGTGGTTTGCGGTCTTACTGGCCACACTGTCAACTGGCAGGGTTGCCTTAAGGCCCCAAAGCAAGCTCTTGACAACCGCAACAAAGGCCGAGTGGCCCCCGAGCGCAATACGCGCAACTTCCCGGCCATTGCATCAGCCCCGCAAAAGGGGAAATACCTGCCACCGTCTGCGGCGGGCACTTCCCCTGCTCCCGTGTCTTCCACGCCCCTCGCGCAATCTGCGCGCCCGGCGTCCTCAACGCCCACTCTCCAGGCAGCGGCATCGTACGTCGCTATCGCCTCCGCGGCCCGGGTCGCCCCCCTCCCGCTTCTCGCTGCCCCGGTAAACAGGCAAAGTTTTGAGAGGCAAGTGCGTTCGTATAGTGAACGCCTTGATGCTCTTAACGGAGATCTTGCTACCGGATGCAACATTTCCGCCCCGCTCATCATGCGCGAAATAGGACAGTTAGTCGCTTCTCAGAGCGGTTTGATCTCTAACTAATATGGATAGTACTAATCTAAAGCAAAGTTTTGAGAGGCAAGTGCGGTCGTATAGTGAACGCCTTGCTGCTCTTAACGGAGATCTTGCTACCGGATGCAACATTTCCGCCCCGCTCATCATGCGCGAAATAGGACAGTTAGTCGCTTCTCAGAGCGGTTTGATCTCTAACTAATATGGATAGTACTAATCTAAAGATCAAACCACGCTCGCTTATCTTAGGCTTTTGGAACGCCAATGGCCTACGAGGCGAAAAGGAAGAGTTAGTCGAGTTCATTAGCGAACACGCGGTCGATATTCTATTGGTCCAAGAGACCTTTTAGAAACCGTCACATAGAATTTTCAGAATCCCGGGCTACGAAATGGTTAGTATTAGTAACGATAGGGTAGATAGGCTCGCGGGAGGAACTGCGATTTTCTTCCGCCGTAGCTTCCACTGTGATCGGGTCACCACCCGGTAACGATCGCGTCAGTATATTTGCCCCCAGCTAACACACTCTTACGCAGATGGCTGCAGGAGGCGATCGCAAGGTGGGCACCGGCGTTTTTCCCGTACCGGGGACCGACTCCTTTTCCTGTCCTCGTCAGCGTCGCTGCACGCAGAGCGTGGGCGAGACTTACGGGGACCCGAACGGCAGCGAGAGCGGGCGTCAGTAGAGGCCGGGGTGGCTGCGACGGACGCGGCCGCCTTTACGGGGACTGGCGGCTTCTTAAATTAATCCGCGGCCGGAGGGGCGGGGTGGGCGAGGGTTGCCTTAGTGGCGTGTTTGCTTCGGGCATTTCGGGCTTTCGCCTTGCTGGCCTGCAGCTCAAGTCCCGTCAACGGTGCGGGGGGTGCCTTAGGGCCCTTCGGTGCCCTGCTAACGGCAGGCTGGGGGGCCCGAGGGGCAGGGGGAGCCTGAGCGGCCGGGGAGGCCTGACAAGTGGACTGTAACGTCACGGAATACGAAATAATTCATTTTTATTGCTTAAAATCGTCTATGAAAATAAGTTTTTTATATCGCCATAACTTTTTTCACACAGTGATTTGAAATGAGCTCCCATAGTAACTATTGTAGTATATTGAAACACCTTTATAATGATATATGTCACGTCGCTATTGGTTCTTGGGACCGTTTTGTCCGGTCCTCCTTTACCATTTGTTTCCATTTTAGTTTTTTTTCCTTTTTGATACCTTTTCCTCAGGCACCTAAGGACATGTTTATAAGGAGGGGCTCAATTTACTGATTTATTTTGTTCCATAAGACTATTAATGTAAAATGACAAAATTCGACCTATGTTGATATAACGTAATTTATTTGAAATACCATCAGGAACACGTGGTTAAAAAAAATCGGGTTATTCGTGGGCACGGTGTATAAGACTTTATATTAATTTTAATCATATTTAGATGTATGTAAATAATGTATACTAATGTTTCAGGTGGTCATTTGGAGTGCTGACTTGGGAAATAATGACATACGGGAATACTCCTTATGCAAACATTCCCCCGCATTTCTTGTACAATTACTTGAGACAGGGCAAGAGAATGGATCCACCCAACGATTGCAGTGAAGACATGTAAGTTCTATAACAATATTATTATCTAGTTTCGCGTTTTCGGACAACAGGTATCTTTGCTGCTTGTTAGTAAGAGCGATCTTTAATTATATCTTCATAACCGTAGTCAACAGCTAGGATCTTATTGACAGTAAGTATTGGTAAATACTCGTATCTTTACCCTCCGCACAACACTTTAAACTCTTTACTATCCAGATTTTGCTTCGCGATAGCATATTTGTTCCTCCGCGCATACCCATCATCTTTTTAATTTTTTTCGTTCACATTCAATGCAACGTAAGTAAATTGTCACCAATTTATTTTAACTTTTTTGTTTATTTATTTTATTTTTATTTTATTGGTATTTGTTCTCCGGCCATTCTCACGAAGTATGACTGCGTCTAATTACCGCGTCTCCATACATTTAGTATGAAAACTGCGTCGCTGTAATAATGTGACGGCAGACATACTTCGTGAGAATGGCCGTCTGTCCCAAAATAAAATAAAATAAAATAAAATAATTTATTTCTGTAAGTAGGCCCTCAAGGGCTCTTTTACATGTCTCATCTCTAATTCTTTTCTTTTGGCGCTTCGGGTAATTGACCTTCTGGTGAGAAGAAGCGCCGGAAGAAACTCACCAGTTTCTCTTTTCCACCACGAGTATTACAACAATATAAGATTTCATTAATACATTACATTAAACTTAAAACTACATTTATAGAGATGTAAAGGGTCTCTCTATGCGTCCAACAAGACAAATAAAATTATAGAAAATAAATTAATAGTAAAATTAATGGAGATGTAAAGAGTCTCCGTTGTCAAAATATTATGTTTTGGAGGTGTAAAGGATCTCCAAACGTCAAAATACAAACTGAGAATATTTACTTAATATCTTATATATAACTTAAAACTAAATTAAAATTAAAAACAATTTTTCTTAGAGATGTAAATTGTCTCCAAGTGTCAAAACAATTGGTAAGTACAAAAACAGAAAAAGACACAATTAATTAAACATTGTTTTAAAATATATGTCGCAGTTAATCCCACGGTGTTTCATCATTCATGTAGTCTTGTGTGCTGTAATAAGCTTTAGACATGAGTTTACGCTTTACACAATTCTTAAATTTGTTAATAGATAATTCAGTTATGTTTTGTGGCAGTTTATTATAAAACCTTACACAATTTCCCATGAATGATGTTTTTATTTTATGGAGCCGAGTGGTGGGCACTGCGAGCTTATGTTTATTTCTAGTATTAATATTATGTATGTCACAGTTCTTCTTAAAATTCATGATATTCTTATGTACATACATAATATTCTCATAGATGTATTGACAATGCAATGTCATTACATTAATGTCCTTAAACTTATCTCTAAGTGAGTCTCGATAGTTCATCTTATATATCGCTCGAATAGCCCTCTTCTGCAGAACAAATATAGTATTAAGCTCTGAAGCACTAGCACTGCCCCACAGCAGAATACCATACGACATAATACTGTGGAAGTAACTAAAATATACTAATCGAGCTGTTTTGATGTCTGTTAATTGTCGGATCTTGTTGACTGCAAAAGCTGCAGAACTAAGTCTATTCGAGAGATTAGCAATATGGGGACCCCACTGGAGTTTATGATCCAATGTTATACCTAGAAAAACTGTACTATCAACTAGTTCCAATTCCTCATCCTTAACAGTGACACTTGCTTGCTCGCGATTTACGTTACGCGTGATAAAGTTAATACATTTAGTCTTTCTTTCATTTAAGAGTAAATTGTTAACATTGAACCAATTTACTACTTTAGAGATAGCATTGTTTACATCGTTGTAAGCTTGCTGCTGTCGCTTAACTTTGAAGATAAGTGAGGTGTCGTCTGCAAACAATACTATATCATGGTGGGTCTTTACGAGGTATGGCAAGTCATTTATGTAAATAAGGAACAGGAATGGTCCCAATATTGAACCCTGTGGTACACCCATCGAGACCAGTGACCCCGGTGAGTGCTGTCCATTCACGTCAACCCTTTGTATTCTACCTTGTAAGTACGACTTAAATAAATTCAGTGCAGATTCTCTAACTCCATAGTAGTGCAGCTTCCCGATCAATGTTTCATGACAAACGCAATCAAATGCCTTGGATAAATCACAGAAGATACCTAAAGCATCACATGACTCCTCCCAGGCATCGAAAATATGTTTAATTAGCTCAACACCAGCGTCGGTTGTTGAGCGACCCCGAGTAAAACCAAATTGCTTATTATGCATTAAGTTATTTGTATTAAAATGTTTCATTAATTGGGACAAAACTAATTTCTCGAAAATTTTACTGAAAGTTGGTAGCACAGATATTGGTCTAAAGTTAGTGGGGTCAGTAGTGCTACCTGATTTAAATAAAGGTGTTATTTTACTATATTTCATTAGATCAGGAAACTCACCGCAATCAACGCAGTTATTAAACACGACTACCAAGTCAGGCGCTATGATTTCTATTAGGGATTTAACGGCATGGACAGAAACTCCCCAAAGGTCACTAGTTTTTTTGACATTAATTGATTTAAACGCCTTTACTACATCTGAGGTACTAACATGTTCAAAATGAAAGTCTTTACTACATTCTGGGGCGTTATCTTTTAACAGTGTAACGGCAGCCGAAGGTGATGAATTTAAATGCTTAGTTGTGGATACTGGTATCTCGGTAAAAAACTTTTCAAATTCTGTTGCTACTTCTAAATTGGAATCTACAATTTTGCCATCAATTTTTAGTTTAAGATCGTTTACTGTGTGCTTCGATCGACCAGTCTCCACATTAATTACTTTCCAGGTTGTTTTAATAATATCGGAACTATTTCTAATTTTCTGGCTTAAGTAATTACGCTTAGCTATATGACAATCAATCTTAAATTTCTTCGAACATTGTTTCACATGCTCTTTAAATTCATCACTCGTATTGAACCGCCGTTCCTCATACAAGGCATACAATTCCTGTCTACGTTTATGTAAGTCCACAGTAGCCCACTCACTAAAAACTGGTGCACCACTAACCACGACCGATTTAGAAGTAAATATTGCGTTATAATGTTCCATAAAGGTGTGAAAGAATGAATTGTACATGTTGCTAGGAGTCGTGTCGGAAGATAAAAAGGGTAGCGCCTGAACCAGACTATGTTTCATTCGTTCCACACGGTCCGTAGTTACTGGTACAAAAGTAATTTGTTTTCTCAAGATATTATTCCTTAATGACTCAAATACAATTAATTGACCTAAATGATCTGATTCTAACTTGCTGATTACACTTTTGGTATTAGGAAGAATATCAGTGAAAATGTTATCAATACAGGTGGCGCTAGTAGCAGTCACTCTTGTTGGCTCCATAAATATGTGTTTGAGATTACAGCAATTCTCTCGATCTCGATTTCTCTGATTCGTCATGTCAGTTCAGTCAATCATTCTAGTCGGAATGACAAGAGAATTATCGTGTAAACCTTGGACTGACGGTGCGGACTCATGAAAATTAAATGTTTTAATTTAAATATGTAATATTCGTCAGTCCGTTGTGAATGAGAAAACTGGTATCAAGACTGATTGACGCCAGAATTATCGTTTAACCGATGTCTACGTCGCAGCCAACTGGTTTAATTAGCCATTTCGTTAACTGTGTAGCCTTTTCACTAAACGGCGCCATTTAGTTAACTGCCTAGATGAAATTTAGCCAATGCGTCAATTCATGAAATAGCTGGCCAATGCTTAGGCCGTTCATTTAGTAGGGTAACTATGAAAATGGGCTTTGATTAGAGTTTTCTTTCTAAACAAATATGTCCCGCCGGCAGGTCCTCGAAGCCCCGCTGCGAACGAAATTAATAGTTTGCCTAGCCGTTTGATATAAGGGCTAGACGGCCCTAAGTTCATCCAGGCACTAAAGTAAATGGCGCCGTTTAATGAAAAGGCTAGCCAGCTAACCAAAGAGCTAATTAGGCTAGTTGGCGGCGACATCTATAAGGAGTTGTTTCGTTGTCTTTAGGTATGAGCTAATGAAGCACTGCTGCACCTTCAACCCGGACGATCGGCCGACCTTCCGCGAGCTTCGGGAAAAGCTGGAACTGATGTGTTCCAACACCAATGATAAATAATATTGGGGAGGGAAAATCTGCCGCCCTCAAACTATAAAAGCCCATTACCATATGAAAATTCATACAAATTAGCGGCCTTTTAGTTTAGGACGGCAGAAATAAAATGAGGGCTAAACACCATATGTCGTTTTAGTTGAAAGGAACGTCCCATTCTCAGCAGCGCTGCCCTGTTTACACGAAATCTGTCACTCATTGTATTTTCCTTTTCAGAATTAAATTGATCAGGATTTAGTAAAAGTCAGTAGGTACATAAAAACATAAATATTCATTTATTTATAAGTGTCAGAAAAATAAATAGGTACTGACATAGGTACTGAAAATAATTTTGTACTTATTTCATATTCGTATTAATCTCCCGACGAGCTGCGGCAGACAAGTGGTCTGTCAGACAGGTCAACTTGCCGTTGTGACATTCGCAGAAACCGCTAGGTGTTGTATTGAAGCTCTCTCCATCCTCAACCGACATCCCGTTGAAACGGCAGCGAGCTGAAAGGATTTTCAATACAAGTCTGCCGCTTTATGCCTAAAACGCGGCTAACTGCTATTTATATAAATTAGCCGCGTTTTAGACATAGGACGGCGTAATTACACTTTGTAAGATTTGACCGTAAATTCATCCGGGCGCATGAGCATAATATAATGTCACGTCATCAAGTCGATTGGTTTTTAATTTTTTTTTCTGAAAACGTCACCTTGGTAAACAAAGATGCCGCTTTCCGGCTGCGTCGAACAGAAAAATAGTACCTATACAAACCTTGGCCAGTAAATAAGAAAGCCTCAGATTACACGTTTGTTAAATTAAATTAATTAATTATATCGTCTCAAATCACATGTGATCTGAGACATTTCTTACTTTACTGGCCTCTGTATGCAATGTACTAATATTGCATTTTAAGCTAACATGGTTATTCACATAATACCTACAACTAACACCGGGATATTTACCATGTACCTATGTTTGTTTTTATCGGGAACTCATAAAAATAAACATACATTGTAAATATCCCGGTGTTAAATGTAGTTGTTACATTTTTATTCCATCTAGCTATTTTTCATAAACAACATAGGTAGTTCATGCGTATTTTCCTCATTTTAAACCTAGGTGAATAAACCATTGCGTTACATACCAAGGCGTCGATAGTCTTGAGTCTTGACGTTGTTTAGGAGAATAGCAAAATGTACCTAAACAATTTTTGATCAGATGAATCGGATAACCTTAGAGGATTACAAAGTGAGGCTTGTGGCGAATTACTAAGTAGTCTGCTATACAGGGGTCTATTTTTAGCATGGCTATTTTGAAGATTGCGAGGCGCTTTAACCCTTTGTAGGGTATAATCAAAATTGTAAAGCAATAAATGACCTTAGAACATCGTTTTTTGGCATTTTCTTCTTAACCAGAATCATAAGGACAATAAAATTGAGCCCCGAGAGCAGCATCGCTCCGACGTGACCAATTACCATATAAAAAAAAATTATAAGTTCGGAGAAAAGGCGACCGGTGTTTGGTTCCGAAAAATAAAAATTCCGGCCGCAATCCCATCGTGGGCCTAAAAATCCTGTCTGGACATACTTAGGCGAAGAACACACTGAAATCGCCCGTCGCCGCGATTTTTTTTTACTATGCGCGCTACACGGAAAAAATCGCCGCGATTTACGCGCCAGTGTGCGCCACCCCGCGATTTTTCTATACAAATCGATGATTCTACATACAAAGTTGAAAATCGCTGAGTCGCGCGTCGCCGCGATTTTCGCTGCAGTGTGTTCTTCGCCTTACAAATCTGGAGATACGGTAACTCTAGTCTACTCTTTGTTTTTTTATTGCCTTAGACTGGCAAACAGGCAGGCGGCCCACCAGGTGGAAAAAGGTCACCGCCGCCTATAGACATTTGGTAACACTAGATGCATTACCAATGCCTTGCCGATGCCGGTCTCGACAAAATTAAACTTAAAAAACGGGATTTTTCAAAAAGGATGTTTTTGAAAAATCCCATATTGTAGCGCAATTTTCCCATATTGTGTCTAGTAATGGTAGAAAATCTTACATCCTACGCCCGGACATATCTTGCAGCACCTGTCCGGCGTGGAGATCTGCACCTCAGGCTCGCAAGGTGGTTCCGGACAGGCATCAGGGCTCTCGTCTTTGCAGTGCAACGTGGAATTGCGACACTCGCAGAAGAAGCATTGCCGTGGCTCGAATCGATCCCCTTCGTTAAGGATTCGAGTTCGTATTGATCTGCATATTTCTGGAATCAAATAGCCAGTAGCATGTAAATTGTAAGCGTTAGCTATTATCAGGCATAGTCATCGTACTTAGGATGTCTGGATCAATCTGTCACTGCGGCGCCACTGGATTTGAGACTCATTACGAAATTCAAACATTTCTAGTACCTACCTAGTTTCACTGCAAACCATCTACTTGTATAAACAATAAATAAAGTGAGATTCCTGTCACAGCGCTATCTATTGTCACTAGATAACTTTCTGGATTAGTTAAAAGGTGAAAATAGGTACTTACCTACTAGAAGTGTTTGAATTTCGTAATGAATCTCAAATCCAGTAGCGCCGCCTAGGTTGCAAAAAAACTGTGGCCCGTTTCACGTGTAGCAGGGTGGATTTCACAGCGTATCAACCGCCGTCATCACCAACTCCGATATTATGATGACATATTTTTCAAAATTACATAATATTTGTACAAAAAAATGAAAAAAGTAAGTACCTACCTACCATTTTCGGATTTTATCAAAATAATAGGACACATTCTTAAAGAGAATCGTCGAAATTTCGGGATTGGTGATGACGGTAGTTGAAACGCTCTGAAATCCACCGAGCTAGAGTCTGTGCGGAAAGAGAATAGGCGTGGCGAAAAACGGAACTAACCTAACAAGTATGGCCACAGAACAGAAAATACGGCACATACGGTACAAAAGCATTACAGCGCCCCCCAAAATTAATCCTATTCTCTTTCCGCAAAGTCTCTACAAGTTACGTTCAATTATTTATTTTTGGTTTGACCAATGTTGCTAGTTTAGGCTTGTAAAATTGTAACTTTTAGCTTCGTGAAATTGGGCCACTGGTTGTATAGTAAGGGCAGTAACATACTCAAACGCCAGATATCTACTTTATTTATACACCCTTTTTTTGAGCTTATACACAAATGCTAGTTTGATAAGCAGTTGTAAGTATCGGTCTGCGTGGGGGTGCGTGGGGGCATGCTTACCAACGGCGTTCTAGGGCACTCGGACCGTTGCGAGACTTGCAGGCTAGTTAAAATGATGTACACAACACGGGAGGTAATAAAGAAAGCCCTCGATCGCATATTTACGTCCCTCGCTTGCAGCTCGGGCCGCAAGCTGCTGCGATCTCGGACTTTCTTTGTATTACCACCCTAGTTGTGTAATGTACTATTACAGTATAATGTCTCAGTAAGTAAATGGTCCTATATCTACGTCGGTCGGCTGCAACTGAACATTTTAAAATTTACACTAGGGGCCCGTTTCACGAAGCTACAAGTTACAAGCGGAAGTCTCTTTCTATCAAAAGGTATTGAAAAGAGACTTCCGCTTGTAATTTGTAACTTGTAGCTTCGGGAAACGAGCCCTAGATGGCGCTATAATAAAACACGAATTATTTAACAATTTGATAAATAAAATAAACATAGGCAAGTCGATACTTAACATCTACCTGTGCATCTACCGAATACAGAATTATCAACGATGACAATTGCGCATTTTTTATACATTACAATGTGCAATCTGTAAAAAATGCGCATAATTATTACTATACGATAGGTAGGGTAGGGCATGCAATACCGAATCTAATCGAATACCGGCATTGAGAATAGTCTGGTTTGCTAGCTAGTAAACTAGGACAAAACCGGGGTAACCCGGATGGATGACAGCCCTAGGTATTGCAAACCCTAAATTGCACAATATTGCTTCACTTGTAGTAGATACCTACATTGGGTGACTGCCGAGTAAAATAACTAGTTATATTATAGGTAGAGGTGTCTAGTTCATCATAGCGGGGAAATTACCATGATCTCATTATCTTCGGAAGTTCGGATGGTCCATATAGAAACTTAAGAAAGATAAGGTATTATACTGTTGCTAGTACTAGTAGTACTCACTTGGATCATCTTGGCTAAACGCAGCACTAATAAGAATAAGGAAAAAGGCAAACAAAAACTGTTTTTCCATTGGCAATAACGGTGTTGACGTCCTCCTTTGAAGCACTGATGCTAAGTAACCAATATGTACCTAGGTACCGGTTTCTCAAGTGCAGCTGAGAACAGTCAGAATTATAACCCGTTTCGATACCCAGCTACTACTAATGGTGCTGGGTGGGTTGTGTGCTGTGTGTGAACAGTGTGAACGTGAACTTCTGACTGAGTTGGTTGACTTGGTTGAGTGAAATTTAAATACCTATGTGCGAAGTTAAGTCGACCTCAGGGTTGCCAACCTTAGAAATTTTTTGCTCGTACGAGACGACTAAAATCCTCGTATTTTGAATTTCGAACCTTGTACACGCGAATCCTGGGGGGGAGGGGGGGGGGGGGTTGCTTTTGGAGTGCCAACCAACTGACAATTGTATAATTTGCAATTGCATGTGAATCTTATTGACAAAAAGTGGCAAACCTCGGCTGAAAACGACACGTAGAGTCTGTGCGGGAAGAGAATAGGCGTGGCGAAAAACGGAACTAACCTAACCAGTATAGGCACAGAACGTAAAATACGGCACATACGGTAGAAAACATTACAGCGCCCCACAAAATTAATCCTATTCTCTTTCCGCACAGACTCTACCTATGTAACGAAATTTTGTATGTGGAAATCCTAATCCAAAACCTCGTACATTTTCGTACGAGCCTGATAGTGTCCTCGTACTAGTACGTACGAAGTACTTACCTCGTACAGCAGACCACAAATCTCGTATTTGTACAAGGAACCTTGTACGTTTGGCAACCCTGGTCGACCTAGACTTATTAATATCACTGTTATGTAGATGGCGCTATACTCAGTGTGATTTGTTATCCATTAATAGTTTATTTCAGAATACTTAATTTCAATTAAGAGCTAGCTTTTATTACCCATATTTTGATTTATTTTACGCGTACAGTTACAACTTTATTTTATTTTTATAAAGTTGTTGGAATGGGCTGATTGTCAAAAGTTATATTACAATTTCTGAACGAAAATTAAAAACCTTGAAACGTTGGCACATTTGGCACTGGCAGTTCCGATCTTTCATTTCTTCTGTCTGGCGAAAAATATTCGTACATTGACTGAAAATTCTTTTTCACGAGAAATCTATGTTAATGGTACACTTTTAGTGCTTTCTAATATCGATTTAGAATATATTTGGCTGGCTTGGGCGGCGATTGAGTTACGAAAATGGCTTCAAGAGGTGGTGTTATGGTAACAGGGACGAACGGCGCTGACTTCGAACATAGGGAGAAAATAGCGGCTCAGTATCAATTAAGGTAAATTTTAAAGGTTATAAAACCTCTTAATATATCTACAAGTAATGTTTTAATAAGCCTGTTATTCGTTTAAAAGGTTAGAACCCGTAGCTTTGTGACAGGGGACGGATCGCTCACTCAAATTATTTTTAGACAGAAGCCAAAGATACAGAAACATTTCGCACCGTTTATTTGAAACATTAATCCGATTAGAATGCATTAGCGAAACATAAAATTCGCGTATTGTAAGGAAGATTTAGAGTGCTACTCAAGTGAAATGATTACATTGATCACTATAAAATTCAAGTCAAGTTGTCATATCTTGAACACTGTGCAATATAGAGAATGCTTTAAACTTGTGTTTTTTTAGAACTGAAGTTGAAGTTTATTTTGCCCTGGGAAATGCCAACTTTCTCTGAATGCGCCTTAACACCAAATGCTTTCCTCACTCATATGAATCAGAAAATAATGCTATCAACTAGTGTCTATTTTTGAAAATTGTATATTATTTTATTACCAAGATTTCCCTTAACTTTGTGTTTTATTATAAATAGAGATCAAAGAACAAATAAATTTGATAGAGACTTAATGGCAGGCATTACTATATCAACATACACCTGATCATAATATTACAACAGTCAAAACTAGGGATGCAACGATACGGCTATTACGATACCAATACAAATGACAAATACATCGTAATGGCCAAATACGATAACGAATTACGATACGAATGCATTACGATATTTGTTTAATACCATTTTGATGAATTTATTGGAAGCTTTGTTGTATGTTATTATTGTAAGACTAAGTAAAGTAAAAGTATAAAAAAAGTTATGCATTTTTAATAGAGATGGGCCGACTACGGATTTTGCCGACTAGCTAATCGGCCGACTATCGATTCCCAATTTGCCGATTAATCGGCCGACTAGTTGGCATTACCGATCATACTTATTAGCTATGTTCGGGTGCAATCCGAAATGCTCGGTTCGCCTCATCTCCCCACCATTAGTTGTCACGCGTTCGTGTTTTTATCAGTTTATAATTAAGTTGATCTTTGTGTTTGAGTAAAGTACGTAAAAATATAAAATAATTTTGAAAATTATGGTTTAATTTCTTCTGTATCTTGTGTGTATTCTCCGCTAGGCAATAGTCCGGAGGCGACGCGATCAGAAATTGACGCGTTATGCATTTCATTTCACCCGAAACAGTAAAAATTTAAAAATTTTGAAATAAATGTATCGTAAAAATATCGTATCGTAATATTAACGATAACGAACGATCGTAAAGGTTTACGATAATCGCCGATATACGATTATCGTATCGGTATCGTTGCATCCCTAGTCAAAACTCAAATTCATGGCTACATCATTAGTAATACTGCATTATAGGTTTATGAGAGCGGATTTTCCACAATTTATATATTAATATTATCTTGAGTTATCTATCTTATTTGCATTGCAGTGCCCTGAACAAATCGCGGCTGAAATACTGCGTGTTCTTTCACCATGTGTTGTTCTTCGTGATGCTGGCTAAGCTCTCTGCAGACATCCTTGACAGGCTCGACATATTCATACTGGAGATTGAAGAACTGCAAATACCACAGGTATAATATAAATGAGTGTAAGCAAACCAGGGCTCGGAACCGGTATTTTTCAGAAACCTCGAAATAGACCAATATTTTGAATTATTTTATGCTTTTTATTAGGGATGTAACGATACCGGTACCGATACCGATATATCGGCCGATATATCGGTATCGCCGATATTATACAACCGATATTTGAAGAATTTGCTGTATGAAAAAAAATCTGCAAAAAATAATTTCAATTTCTGACTTAATTTATGTACTGGTCCATTCTATTACCTTGTGCAATGATAATTACTATGTTAATTAAATCTTTGGTTCATAATAAAAAAAAATGAATTTTGAGTTGACAATTTATTATTTTTACTTTACACTTTCAAGGTTGACTCTCTGGTAAATATAGCCAGTAGTCATTGCCATTAGTTATAATAAGGACATAAAAATATCTGAAGTGCATACTTCATTATTAAGCTAAGATATCGGTATCGGTATCGGTATCGCCGATATTAACTACTATATATCGGTATCGGTATCGTATCGGCAAAACTGTGTATCGTTACATCCCTACTTTTTATGTAGGGATCAATAATGTATTTAATTAATGACTTTGTATTATTGGATTGTCCGCTTAAAAAATTAAATAATGTACCAAAGACCGAAAAGAATGGAAAAAATACTGGTAGTTTTGTATGGAGAATATACCAGTATCCGAGCCCTAAAGCAAACTACGACTCATGCCTTACATTGCTCACCTTTATTGCCACCAGCTTGGCTAATACAATAGAGTGAGGTTAACTGGTAGAATGCATAATGGCATTAAGTTCCCTTTTGTTTAATTAGTTTTCTTTTGTTTAACAAAGTTTAACACTTTCAGTTTCTTGCTCCCAATTTTGATATAAAATGAACCAGATACTCTGGATTTCGGTACTGAATGTGTAAAATAAATAAAAGCAAAGCATTGTATTTTATACTGGGGGACCCACCGCCAACTTTGTTGAAATACCTTGGGTAAAGATAATCCTATGTGTTAAGTAAACGGGGCATAATCAACCTATATACAAAATTTCCCAAAAATCTGTCTTATATTAATAAAATAATACATTCTTAGTAAAGCCGGAGCAGATTTGGTTTACTTTGTCTTCGGGAGTAGTAGATACACCGGTCATATGCTTTGAAATAGGCAAGCCGGTGGGAATCGGGTTCTATTGACGCCACGCCACTGATAGATATATTAAGCATGCAACTATGTCAACATCAACATCTACTGATTTCGCAATAACAGTGTACACTAATAAACTAAGGGATACCTTTGCTAGGTAATTCATATTTTATAAGTTATCTTAAATATTAATGTACCAATTTACATAATCCTAAATTTTTCAATCAATAGTAATTTGCTTGTTCTGGCTATATGACTGCGCTGCAATTATTGATCATAAATAAAAATGTGTAGTTTTTAAAATGCAGTGCAGGTCTGTGCAGTAGTAATTTAATTTATATTAGTAGAGGATCCCAGTATAGAACGACCTTCACCGAACTGGTTAATGGATGAAGAGTATTTTATATTAAATTAAATATGTTAATAAATATATTGCAAGTGGGTTGCCTAAAAAAATTCAGTCCAGAATATGATTAATTAAAAGTTTAAGTTAAATTTGCACCTGGTTGGTATGTGATGCTAAAGAAACGAGGTGCAAACTTAGCTCAACCGCTTAGTATGAGAAAGTTAGGATGAAGTCGGCACAGGTTCCCGTTCACAAAATGAGCAGATTTTTGATTTAGGGACATTTGAGCACATAACACTCTTCTATCGCATGGGATGGTTCGCTGGGACCTCTCTGTCGCACGTAGGTGAAGAACACACGGAGCGGCGCGACTTGCTATATGCTAAAATGCCCCTAAACTAAAAATCTGCTTATTCTGTGAACCCCCCCGACCCGACTCATGCCCACTTCATTCTAACTTTCTCATACTAAGCGGTTGAGCTAAGTTTGCACCTCGTTTCCTTAGCATCACATACCAACCAGGTGCAAATTTAACTTAAACTTTTAATTAATTATATTCTGGACTGAATTTTTTTAGGCAACCCACTTGCAATATATTTATTAACATATTTAATTTAATATAAAATACTTTTCATCCATTAACCAGTTCGGTGAAGGTCGTTCTATACTGGGATCTTAGACTATATCGGCTACCTATCAGCTATCTGTACCACAATAGGCTCGTTTTCTAACCGATCAAATCAGGTTCTTTTTATTAAAGTCAAAATAGAACAAATGACGTCACTTGTTGTTATGGTCAAATTGTCACCTTATTTTAATTTTTAGCCATTTTAAAATAGTAAAAGACAAGAAAATAAGTGAATATGAATTTAATAATTAGCGTTGAATAATTTATTTTTACCCGACTGCGGCGAAGCCCAAAGGAGGGTAATGTGTGTTGACCTGTATGTATGTATGTATGTCCGTTCCTGTGTCTGCTCGTAACTACTCAACGGCACAACCGATTTTGATAAATGATACATCATTGGATTCGTCTTGATGGCGCGAGTGTCACTGGGTATGAAGTTCGTTAAAATAAACAAAATGGCGGATTTTATGCACTTTTAAAGTGCACCGCGGTCGTGTTTTTTTAGTAAAAATATTTAGTTATTACTACAGGAAACTACTCCATTGTGTTGTGCTAATAAGCTATTAGTCGTGGCCAGGTTTACTAACCCAGCTGTGGAAGTATTGTGCAACCAAAACATACAATAATTCTTATTGCATACATTTCCAGCCTCTCTGGTGGGAGTACATCTGGTGCCTTTCTCTCCTGCTCTCATTTTTGGGCCTTGCTGCAATCAAGCGCAACAACATCCGGCAGCTGCGACGCTACATGTACGGCATTGGAGCCCTGGGCTTTGGCCCTCTACTCTACTGCATTCTGTACTACTGTGGAGATGTCTGGCGGTATCTGTCCATGGACGAGGATGAGGATGACAGCTCGGAAGTTGAGGTGGAGTTGTGGCAGGTAAGTCTTTTTTGACTATGGAAAAGGTTATCTTCTTCTGTATTGTAGCCGGTTTGCTGCCATGGACTCTTTGCAATCCATGTGTACACATTGGATTAGATAGCACATTTCCTCAAATACTATACTCGTCAGACTAGCCCAAGGGCCCTTGGAGCCATTTACTTATAATGTAAAGGCCCATAACAAGTTATATTGTAGCTGTATTCCAGTAATACATGAGGAAATCTTTCGAAATTCTGTATTCTTGCTGGTGCACTTTGTAGCCTGACAGTTCATGACGTATAATCGATTTACCTGTGCTCATTGCATTGGTATAACCCAGGGGTCTCCAAACTACGGCCCGCGAGCCGTTCCAATCTGACCAAGTGGACCATGTCATGTGGCCCGCGCGACATTTTCAAAGATGCTGTATGGCCCTCTGGGAAAAAAGTTTGGAGACCCCTGGTATAACCCAATCTCAGTAGTAATGTACTCGTACTTTCTTAAGCCCCTTGTGTGTGTCCTATTGATGGGAAAAGGCCAGTGCCGGATTAGCCATACAGCAAGGGTCGCAAATTCTACGGGCATTGGGGGGCCCCGCGCCCACTCGCAAAAGGGGACCCCTCGTTACGTCATTTCGTCATGTATAAAATTACCGGTCAGTCGGTATTAAGCATATTTTGAGACCAACCAAGCGCCGCTTTAAAGAAATGCTACAGGCCCCGCGCTGGCTTCATCCGGCACTGGTAAAGGCCGCATTCTTTTTCCGCCACTACTCCCAGTTTAATGCATGTACGTCCCCTTTCTTCTTCCTTGTTTTGTTGTGACTAATCATGCCACTCGAAATTAATTAGGTTATATCGTCATCTCCTATGTGTATGTACTATCCTATAAAATGATCATCACATTCCAGGGTCTACCCTACGGCATGCTGTGGTACGCGTTCGTGCTGCTGGCGTCGCAGGTGCATTTCTTCCAGTTGTATTTCTCCACGAACCTGCTGAAGGCGTGGCGCGCCCGCGGGGCGCTCAGGAAAGCCGAATAGGGGTCAAGGTGCTAGTGTGTGTGTGGGACCCGCGCGAGTCTGGACAAGCCCGGCGCTAACACCGGCACGCGTGCGAGGGCCCAGGATGTGACCAAAGGAAAACGCACTAGACGAAATAAAAAACTTAAGCAAAGTTTCAAAAGTCCGTAACTTTTTGTTTTTATAAGATGCGCGCTAGCACCCCAGAAAGCAAATCTCCATACAAACTTTGAAGCCAAGTCGGCACGCGTTCCCATCATCACAGAGAGCTGAAATTAAGTACCAGTATATTTGAGTACTTCGTTAAAAATATTTGTTAAAAAAAAATTATTTTATTATTTTGTAATGCACACCCCGCATTACAAAATAATAAAATATTTTTTTTTTGTTGTATGGACAAAATTTTTTTTATAACGAATGGCTCCTAGAAAAGTTGTAACTACTAAAACATTATGGTATATAAAATTTTAGCTCTCTGTGATGATGGGAACCCGACTTGGCTTCAAAGTTTGTATGGAGATTTGCTTTCTGGGACACCCTAATTGCGCGCCCCTGCACCACGAAACACGAAGCGACAACTATACAATTGCTGGTTGCGTACAAGTAAGAAAGGCAGCTAGATTTTTGGCTCTGGTCGCAATAGAACTTGGTACAGGCTGGCGGGCTTACATTTTTTATTTTGGTTCGTTAGCTTTAGGATCAGTGGGCCCTTACCCTTAGCTGGAAAAGTGCCTTCCATTTAATGGAACTAGGTTTCCATCTTGCTGGGGACCGCACTTATGTCTACTGACGTCTACATCTTGGTGACACTAGTAGATTTTAATGTTCAATTGAAATGGCATGATGCCCATAATCAGCCATTAGTTCTATTCGTACGTAAGGGATTAAGAGATAATTGACGATGGAACTAGCTGTAAAATACTCTGTAACTTTGTGTTATGCACAAAACAGCTCAGAGAAACTTTTTGTCCTTGTTTATACGCGCTTAGGGAAAAAATATTATACTTGTAATTTCTCACTGTCACTGTCAGTATACATTCTATATTTTTCCAGACTGATAACCACTACTATTTCTTCTATCTCCCACTAAACGCTAAATAGTACAGCTAAGCTTATCCCTAAATCTATCTTTCCCCGTTTAGAAAGAAATAGAGTTACTACTGCCGCGTGTGAGTGAGCGAGAGAGTGAATCACGAGACTCAATTTTACTGTTAGGGTAGCACTTGATTTAAAAAGACGAATTGATGTATAATATCTATTACTTACTATGATTGTAAAATGACTTTTAGCAATAAATTTGCGTTGTATTTTTCGATTATATCACTTGTTTATTTAAGACATTAAGGTTTGTAACAACCATTCAATAATATTAAGGATAACGAATTTTGTCTGGTCCTAGTCATTTTGTAAATACAAACAAGATACTAGTACTTAGTACATCATTCTTTGTAGCCTTTTTCTAGTGTAAGTAAATTAATGAAAGGTATAGTAGTTGTATTTTGGGGGTGCATATGTTTTTTGTCAAAAGTTGCCTTTATTTTTATGGCAATGAGTTCCTGACAAGTGTGCTCCTGAAATGAACCAATTATACTACAAAAGCTATAAATGCAAATGTTTTAAGGCATTGAACCCACAATTTGTACTTTCACGTATTATGCAATAAAATTTACTTCTATAAGTAGATACATTTTTAACATTGTAGATCGGTGTCTATTTTAGATAAATATTTAAACGTTTTAGAAATGTATTAGATGTGATATTTATGAAGCGCAAATGACATTTACTCTAATGCGGAATTTAATATAATGTATCTTACTTTTGCAATAGTCATCATTATTCATTATCTAAAACTTTGTACACTCTATGTATTGCCATGTTTTATCTATTTGTAATAAGTTTGGTAAAGATGGATATAATTCGTATGTCTTCTTTTATTATGTCTCAATATTATGAATCTGTTAAATATTATTTCACCATTACGATCTTAGAACAAAATAATTTGTAGGTAGTCAAATTTAATTTGGAATAATAAGGGCTGGTTGCATCAATTTATCTTAACCATAATTGTTTAAGATGCCGCTGACTTGACTTTTCTTCAAATTGAGTACCGTCAAATTTCCCATAGGTTTTAATGTAACGTAAATAAGTGGGCGACAAAATTATATATCCACTGTTACACAGGACTGTACGAAAAATGACCGTTAAAGCCGGTTTGAAGTACGCGGCCTTAAGTCAACCATTTTGAGAATGAACTGTAAACTATCTCTTTGCCGGCAGTGCAAAAATATATTTCAAGTCATTAATGGTGGCAATCCTGCAAGAACTTGACTGATTACGTTAGGCAGCATTTTTTGCCGAAACATAAGCCATTAATTTACTTACATACATATCGACGTTAAAGAAACGGCCGCCTGGATATTCACCAGATAGCTGGCAATTCGCAGTCGAGCGTAGGTTTCCATCGGTTTGCGCAATGTAGCAATTGCGAGTAGTTATAACAACCGAGGGCATGCAGTGAGGTTGGATGCTATACTAGACATGTCCCTTCGCCCAAAAGGCTTGGTACAACCATAACTGACTCAAATTCATTGTCCAGCTCTATCCATCCCTTTTCTGACATCTAAGGATCAACAACAGAAGGCAATTTAACACGCTCACACTCCGCGCCGATATACGACATTTTCTTTTCTAAACATGATCAGGAATACGCTGGCAAAATTATGCGGGTTCCTCGCGAACACCCTGTATATGGGTCACGGCAAGCCTCTATTATAAAGCTGTAAAGTTTACAATTTAGATTCGGACTGTGAACGTGTTAAATAAACGTTATTGTATCGCAACTAAAGACAGTCAAGCAAAGATAGACAAACTTGACATTCGTTCGAGGGCAGCACTCCGATACGCCAACACAAAGAATTTGTTAGAAAGAGACCAATGCTTTAATAATGGTGACCAAAAATACCGCGCTAGCACTAATTATCACTTTTAAAAGCCGTGTAATTGATGAAACCGAACTGCAGTCGTTATTAGGGAATACGATCTCGATTTCGTGAGATCTCGAAATCGCGAGATCTCGAGCAAATCTTCGAGATTCAATCTTGTCAGTGGGAAATCTCGATTTCTGCAATCTCGATCGATTAATAATTTAGAGATCTCGAACGAGATTGAAAGGTTGACGCGTATGAATTATTTTGTGTTGGTTGATGTTTTTTTAGGCCAGGTTCGTATTATCCAGGCAATACTGCTATGTCCGTCCGGCTATGAGCGCAGCGGTGCGCTCTGTGCAAAAGAATCGCCCGATTCGTACGGACATAGCATACCTACCTACAATTATTTACACAACTTTTACCTACATTTTTTTAGTAAGTCGCTCGACGCTTGTCAAAAATAGCTAGTATAACTGAATATCTATGTAATTTTGCTCGAAATGACTAATTTTTAATTACTTTGTCAAATCTCGATCTCGTCGAAAATAATCTCGATCTCGAAAGTCTGACGGTCGAGATCTCGAAACACCCAATCTCGAATCAGATTTTTTGCACGAGATCTCGAATCGCTAATCTTGGTTCGAGATTGCATTCCCTAGTCCTTATAAAAAGTGCAAAAACTCGGTTCAAGCTATACTTTCGAGGAAAATGCCTGTAAATATCTCGTTTTGTTTCGTTTGTATCTTCGTTATTAAGCATTCAGATTATAGAGTTAAAACAGGATAGATACATAAAAACTTACAAAGCAAGTAGGTATAAAACTCGTTTTGCTGATTACGAAAATGTATGCAATTTGGCCCAAAAATCGAGATTATTGCATGTTTAACACTTGCACGACCAACATTTCGTAGCGCTATGCTCGTAGTCAATAACACGGAGAAATACGTTTGTGCCGAAAATGTTCTATGAGCATAGCGCCCACGGAACGGATTCTCGGTGTTGAAAGTATTTATAAGGACAGCAGCGAAATACCCTTGATAATAATTTTGTCAATTTCACAAAGTTGGAACAACATCCGCCGCATAAACAGGGAGTGAACTAATAGGATATTATCTTAATTATTAAAATTTTAAAATTCTGACCTTACAGGTTGTTTAGGGCCTAATCTTAATTATTATAAGATGTAAATAAAGAGTTAATTTATTACGTTTTCCTCCAATTTTTAATGGTGTTGTTTGTTTTGAGGTTTTCCTTAAACTTGTTTTTTTGTATGGAATTAAAATATTTTCTAAAATATATCTTGATCGAGTATCATTTTTATCTTTAAGAGTCGGATTATTACAGATTATTGGTTAATATGAGCTTATGGGTTTTATCAGTGGTTTATTAATTACTTATTATTAGATTGTTAATACTGTTTTGTGTATCAGATTATCTTTTAAGTACCTACCTAGATATTTGTAGGACATTTGTCTTTGTATAGACTTGGTTTTTTAGTGAAAAGCCATAATCCTTTTGATTCCTTTATCTTTATATACTTAATACACATAAGCTGTAGAGAAGCTGTCTGAAAATAGAAAGCATGTTTATAAAAATAGCTGGCTCTTTGAATACCCCTGAGTCCAAAAATCATAAGATTTTTGTGTGTTTATTATTAGGTAAATCACTTCCATACATGCAGCTCCAATTAGATACCTACAACAGTTATCAACGTAGGGATAGCTTGCGCGAATTTCATGAGGGGGATATTCCCTGTCTACTCTAACTGCAATCTACCTGTCTTGTACTAAAATCCCGGTGACTGATATCAGCTTTACCTTTGCGACTCGACAGCCTTCCCCGAATTATTTAGTTTCACCGTCTATTTCCGCCAGGCTTCCAGGCCCAGGCATGCCGAACGACTTCAATGCATGCTGCTGTAATACTTATTGATTCGCACGAAAGCGATTTGTTTGATAATTTCTAATGCGGATCACTAGGAAATGGAATTCGCTTCCGTCTCATCGGTACCTATTTCGTAAAAATCTTTAGTCTTCAAGGTAAGAGAAATACCTAGGCTTTGACTGAAAGACACTAGTGAATGAGTTGCGAGGTAATTTTTGAAAACCTACTTATGCATCAATTACGTTTAAAAAGGATATTTGGAAATATTTGAAAAGATACTACTGAATCTGGGATATCCTGATCGCGATCATAAAAGGGTAATCCGATAAATCGGGAAAAATTTAACTTATTTCACCCTCGGAGTCGAAGTCGCGAACGGATCCACTAATAAAATAAAAGCCATGTTTCCATGCGAACATTATAAATTGTAATCACTGTTTAGTGCTCGGTTATTGCTTTTACTAGTCAGCTCCCGTCTGCGATATGGACGTCATCGTCGCTGTCCTCTGTGACCGGGCTGCCCATGTCCGACGAGTCGGGAGTAAGCCGACGCCATTTGGCACGACGGTTTTGGAACCAGGTTTTGACCTGAAAAATAAGACACGTTATATAGTGGCGAAGTGATATATTTGCACACCACCCATTTTGCAGGTATTTATTACCTAACTTCAATGTTAATAGGTAGTAAGTTATTATTTCCCTAATCTCTAAGGCAATCATTTATTCCAGTCCAAATATTACGACTGGCACCGACCTCAGAAAAATCTGTTATTTCTTCCTTTTGTGAAGTCTGTTTAGGTTTTTAAATAAATTACTTTTTTACTTCTTCATTAGTCAATGTATTACCCTGTTTAGCCAACGACATGTTTTCTTAGTGACTGATACACATTTAACAGAACACTGACTCTCTATCTCAAAAAACACTGAACCGATTTTGATGAAACTTGCACAGTTCCCTAAAATTAGACTAATACCTAGGTAGTTCAACTAAACAAGAATTTTGCAATCCGCTTATAGTTTTTAAGATATGCGCGGATAAACAAACATATACTTACGAAAATTTGGAACACGTGTTTTTGTACTGTGTCCACAGCATGAATAAATTAGCAAAAATAGAAAATACGTTCAATAGCATAGTTATTTGGCCACACATAGCAAAAAAACAGATTTGTAAAATACTTGATATTTTAGCAATGACACTCAAAACACCGAGTCAGGGTATCACTTAGCACGAGTTTTACAAAAACGTCAATATCTCGAAAACTAAGAGATTTTTACTGAGGTCAAATTTGCTTAATCTAGGTTCTTATGAGCTGGTCTATCAGCCCTGATCGTATAAAAGTTGGTTTTAGGGACACCCTGTATACATATTCGGAATCAGCAAAATTTACTGATTCCGAGTATGTAAACATATTAGTGTCGAAAAAAATGTTATTTGTGCCCTTTTGCGTTCTGGCGGCAGAACAGGTGTACACACGTCTTACCTGTCGATCACTGAGACGTAAGGTGGCCGCTAGCGCTCGCCTTTCGTCCGGGCTGAGGTACTTGCTGGCGCCGAATCTGCGCTCCAGAGCGCTGGTCTGAGTGGCGCTGAAACGCACTTGGCCGCCCTTGCGTCGTCCCCCTACCCACCACGAGTTGCACCAGCCAGGGGATACTGCGGAAAAAGGAAGTTGATTGGTAATTAGGTTTTTACAACGACGTGACGTCTCCGTCGACCATGAATTTGTTCAGAACTAGCTGATTTTTAGAAAGTTAACAAATCAAAAACAAGTGAGCAACTTGGCTCAATGTCGGCAATTAATTACCGACATTCGTTTCGACGCACATAAGTTAAGTGTATAAAAACGTACTAGGCGAAATTACGCGGCAGCGGTGTAATGCGACGTTAGGACGTTACTACCGGCTAGCGGCCCTACTAGGTAGTATATCGCTCTGGCACTGTAAGCGGTAGAGTCTTTGCGGAAAGAGAATAGGCGTGGCGAAAAACGGAACTAACCTAACCAGTAAGGCCACAGAAAAGAAAATACGGCACATACGGTAGAAAAGCATTACAGCGCCCCCCAATCTAAATCCTATTCTCTTTCCGCACAGATTCTACCTAGTTTTTCTTCCAACAAAAGCTACATCGGGAGCGCGCATGTGTGCGCGCCGTGTACGGACGCACCACAGGCAAACATTTGCCCCTGCGCGCCCCTGCCACAGTATAGAGTGCAATCGTGCGTCTGTGTAAATAAGTGCGCGCGCTCCTGAACGGCCGAATTCGTACTACTTGGTTGTCTTTATACTTTGGCTCTGGCGCGTAGTTCCATTGCTGCGTAGTTAGGCTTGCCATATGAAAATCTGAAATTTCCTGACAAAAATCATGATACCACCCTAAAAGCCTAGACATTTCCTGTTCGCTTTTTCATACAGAGCGATTTCCCGTTAATTAAAGAAGGTAGAGAGCCTAGTGAAGTGCTGTGTACAATTTGCTATAGTTATTTTAACATAAAATTCAAAGGTGCTGAAGCTTATTTTAAATAAAAAAATAACTTTCAAAAGTTAAAGTTGTAATAAATGAATAACAGAAACGTATACTTCGTTTTCTTTTTAATATCCTAAATTTCCTGGCTTCTGAAAAATACCGACACTTTCAAGTACGGCCGCAACCCAAAGGGTCGAAAATCCTGACATGTCAGGAGAAATCCTGACATCTGGCAACCCTCGGCGTAGTGCATTATAATATAATTCATACTAGGCATATCATACAAATATTATTTGTCTGGTCGCGTCGCGTTGCATCGCTCCGCTGCCGCGTACCTAGTTACGCCTAGTGCTGTCTTATTTTTACGCACCTAGTTTTAGGTAATTCCCTTATGCACTGAGGGTATCTTTTCAATTTTTCTTAGAAAATAAAAGTTTAATTAATTATTTAGAAAGCCAATTTCTAAATACTGCTCATCCACCAGTAAGAAAATACCTACGTATAATTTTTCTGCTATCCATTAATGTAGGTAGGTACCTACTCTTGCTGACCAATTAATAATTTCGCGTCGTGAATATTATGATTAGTTGCTCTTACTGTTAAAATGTTGCTGACAAAATTGTGTTGCTCAAACGATATTTTACTTGCATGTTTTGTCTTAAACATAATGATTATGAACATTTAAATAAAAGTTTAAAATGTGTCGGTACAGTCAGTATCAATAGTAGGTAAGTAACATCCAAGGCATATTTATTACTATAGGCCTAAAGGTGGGTGATGATATATGTAAATATGTCGCAGCCAACTGGTTTAATTAGCCATTTAGTTAAATGCCTAGCATTTTCACTAACCTATGACCCGCCAGCAGGTCGACGAAGCCTTGCGCAAAGTCCCGCTGCGCGGGGCTTCTATTTCTAGGCTCTGACCTAATCTAAAATAAGGACTGTGTTTAATGAAAAGGCTAGGCAGCTAACCAAATAGCTAATTAAGCTAGTTGGCGGCGACACACACATATATATATATATATATATATATATATATCTGGCGCCTTGAATGTTACCTACAGACTATTTGATGCCGACTGTATCTACATAGATAGGTAACTCTAACTACCTTTTTTTTTTTTGACCCCGAAGTTCTTTATTAAACTTATTTTTTAGGGCGCTGTTTATCTATAGGTATAGTGAATTATCATACAAGTGAAGTGTCCAAATTGCTTTCTAAATATACCTGCGCAAGATAAAGTGCGATAAGTAGTAGGAGTAGGTATACTATAGTATCGAAATGGCACTTCATGTATCAAACAAATGTGATTTTTATTTTCTTGTACTTACAATTTACAGGAGTCACTTAGTTTTCTTTTTAAGTTATGTTATTTTGCCGGAGGTAAGACGGACATTATGAAAAATGAAAATTCCATACACTATTCGTCTTGCTCCGGTTTTCGTCTTACTCCACCTGATCTTATGTCGTAGGTATGTATGAGATTTCTAAAAACAATACCTTTAGTGCCTTTTCACACGTCCCGGTTGCCGGATAGCCATGGAAGTGTATGGCCATGTACATTAGCTTTCATACGTACCGGCGTAAGCTAACGTACATGGCCATACACTTCGCCACCGGGTACCCGGCGCTGGCTACCCGGCAACCTGGACGTGTGAAAAGGCACTAAGGCTTTCTTAAGGTGATTCAAGTCGCCCAGTTCTCCATACAGATAAATAAAAAACCGGTCAAGTGCGAGTCTGACTCGCGCACCGAGGGTTCCGTACAAACTCATAAGTAGATACGCGAATAGTTCAAGAAAAACTGTATGTCGATTTGCTTAGTTTAGTAGGAGCAAGGACCATTAAAACAAGAGGACTGTCATTCTCCATACAAAAAGCTGTTCCCCGAATTTACAACGCCATCTATGTATAAGTTTGGTAAAAGAATTGTATTATTTACAATATGTTTACAATTATTCAACTTTGCAAACGTGACACAGTATTTAAATGTTAGAATTTATTTATTATTAGCGGTTTACGAACTAATTGTTACTATAGGTACTATGTTTTTTTGTTCAATTATAACATCGTTAAATGTTTAGTTTTTTAGCACCATCTAGTTTTTGCCCGGAAATCCCCTAGCGGTCGGGTTACGATCCAAAGTATGGAGAATGACAGTCCTCTTGTTTAAATGGTCCTTGGTAGGAGCAAATAAGTATATGTTATGATTTTTGCAAATTTCTAAAAAACAGTGCAAGTTAGGAAAACCGTTATATTTTTCCTGTAATATTTAGAACCTGATGAGTAATTACTGTATTTACTAGATATTTTTTCTGTAATCTGAAACAGGCCATCGCTTAGTTTTGCTACTCTCCGCTAGATGGATTTTAAGTTTTTGTAATTTTCTAAAAAAAATATTTAAGTTAAGAAGACCTATAATATTCAGGTTGATATTAATAATTGGTAATTATTACAGATTTTTCTGTTCAGTAACTTCGAGGATAATAGGGCGGGAATGGTATTTTTAGGGTTCCGTAGCCAAAATGGCAAAAACGGAACCCTTATAGTTTCGTCGTGTCCGTCCGTCTGTCTGTCTGTCCGTATGTCACAGGCATTTTACTCAAAAACTACATAATGGATATTGATAAAATTTGGAATATAAGTGTCTTGTATGAGCCGCTACTTACTTTGGTAGTTAAACAACTAAAATAAATATTTTTAGGGGGGGCACTCCATACATGTTACAGAAGCTAAAAAAAAATTTTTTCAGCAAATATCAACGTGTGGCATATAGTTCGACAGCTCTTTAAAAAACACTATGAGGTTTCAAAGTAATGTTTTTGATTAAGTGAATATATTTGGAAATAATCGCTCCGAAAGTTGCGTAAATTGTGTCCCCCCCCCCCTCTATCTTCTAAACCGTGTGTCCGAAAAATATGAAAAAAATCACGAAGGTAACGCTTAATTAAAACTTTCCACGAAAATTATTTTCAACAAGATGGAATTAACCGTTTTTGAGTTATTGCCGATAAATTGCGCTTCTCAACAAAAGGACGTAATTGCTATGAAGATACGCTCTTTTGTTGTTATACTTTTTTAACATCGTATTTTTTACCTTATAGTTACGGCTATGGAACCCTACACTGAGCATGGTCCGACATGCTCTTGGCCAGTTTTTTACCATTTTGGTACGGAACCCTAAAAAAGGTGGAAAATCCACTTAAACAATATCAATTTTGGTTGAAATGTATTTTATTTTATTACATAGGTACCTAGTCGATACATTTCAAAATCAAATAATCAATAAGTATGGTATGTTGAGTTATAAAGATGTACCTAGTTTTGCATACAGAGGCGACTATCGAACTTAGATATTCACATCGTGAAGGGTCAGTTCACGTGCTGATGATAGTAAGAAACGGACTTGTGAAAATATTTAAATAAAGACCAGGAGATTAATTATCTGGTTTCTACTAAACATTCTAAAGATTTATCTAACAAAACTTGAGAATAGGAGATACCTTGTATATGATATTTTGTCTCATGGATTTGTTTCGTTATCACAGCAGCCATAAAAGAACGGTACGGTATGTTCGTGAAGTACGGAAAGAAGTACAGCTCTTGCAATATTTTAACACCGTTCGATGCATTTAGGTATACATTCGTTTAGTATTCTTTTATGGCCGTTGTGTGTACCCGGTCGCCCCTACTGTCGTAGAGTCTTGATAGAGTGCGACTACGACAGCTTTGCAGTGCGGAACATGGCAATCCCTCCGTTTAGAAGTCAAATTTCTATGAAAATGTGACTTTTAAATGAAGTTATTGCCATGTTTCGCTCTGCAAAGTTATCGTAGTCGCATTCTATTTACTGTTTATTTAATACTTGGCATTTAAGGTTTGGCATTTCAGACTGCTACTCGTTAATTGGTAGGGTTGAAATTTTGAGAGGTGGATTGACTTTTTTTTTAAATCTGACTAACTTGCAGTCCTTACTGGATGTAGCAAAAATCGAACCAGGTGGGGGCCGTGGCGTACCCTGGGGTCGAACTAGGTCGCTGACCGGACCAACTTGCCCCACCAATTAACGATTACCACCAAATGTGGGAACTTAGGACACGCGGGGTAACATTAGGTAAGACAAGGAAAATAATGCCAAATTCCAGATATTTTGTTCACATCAACAGCAATCGTGATTATCAACGGTACACCGTTTATAATCTTTTCATATTGGATCACAGGTTCCATGGTCATTCCTTAATCAACTGCATTAGTTCTTTGTAAAAACAATTGTCTGCAGTTACCCCGCGTATCCCATGTCATGTACTCCCATTTGCTGGTACAGTCGAGTTCATCATTATCTCAGCAAAAAATCCAAAATATCTGATCTAGTTCTTATGCTTCTGACAATAGGATCTTGTTCAGATGTTTTTGGTCCAATATTTGCTCAGATAATGATGAACTCGACTGTACGGGATTAAGATGCAAAAATGCATATTGATTATCAAAGACAGTGACTTAGACCTACAGTGCGTGATTTTGATAGTGTTGATCCCTAAATTGTCTTATGCCTCTTATCTTTGGTTACTACAGGCCAATAATCTTTTTCTTTATTTGTTTGATGATAAATGCTATCTTCAAATGTGCTCTAAAGCAATGAATAAGTAGATATTTATTAATCTATTAGATTGTACGAAATCGACGATAGCATCTTTATTGCAGGTGAGTTTTTAAGTGATCAATAGGCTTGTCTATTGTAGAAAATATTTCTTGGTTCTCATGCTTCAAAAGAAACTTGTTATATGACAGTTATAATTCTTCTGAATTATAAATCCCCTGTGCACACACATTGCCGAATTTTCAGAAAATCCCGCCACTTTCCGGCCAAGCTCTACAAATTAACCAGAAATGCCATTCCAATCTGGCGAAATCTTCTGAATATTTGTGGCCAGGGGAATGAGGTCCTTCAAAAATCATCCAGGGAGAGAAGTCGATCGGTGTTAAAGTATCAAATTGGTTTAATCTATTAACTATAATTATATAGGTCATTAATAATATAATTCAAAAACATGTGCGCAAAAACCACTGAAATAATTGCTACCGAGATCTATCAGGCAGTTTCAGTTCAGATAGATTCTGTCAACAACGCTATCCGCGCATTGGTATTTAGTTCTCTCTTCTTCTCATTGTTCTCAATAATGTTGAGCAAGCATTGGCGATCATTAGTCGAAGTTCTTACCTTTATCAAATGCATAGGGTTGCTGGACATACGGCGGCGGCATACATCTATTCGCAGCTAGATGGCTTCTCAGTATATGGTCTGAATTCAGCATGGAATCACTGTAATAGTTGAACCGTCTGTCAAACGACACCTCTTTCGTATACGATGGCCACGGGAAACTAGCCTTTAGCGGAGTAGGATAAAGTGGAAAAGTGTTCCTTCTCTGTTCCAAATTAATTTTTCCGTATTCAAGTTCCCTCTCGACTTCGCAAATCACGTCAAAATGGGTTTCTTTTTCGACTTTTTCGAATCGCTTAGAATCTATATAGCCAGATTCCGGTTCCAAGTGGGTGGATTCAAAGTTTACTGGTTTTTCTTGGGCAGAGCACGTGAGCGGTGCTTTCGGTTCGCTGCTGATCTTCTTGTAAGTCTTCTTGGTGTCTTTCAAGATATCTTCGATGAAGAACGAAGCTTTCTTTTGACGACACGCACACATGGTGGCGGTGTGGTTGGTACTGCCGAATTGTTATCGTGAATGTTGTTATCAGCGGGAGTGAGTAATTGATAGCTACTTATTAAATGGACACGCCTAATCTGGTTGTTGATTAGTGTTACGTGCTGCATGGTGAGTAGATAGCCGCGACCATAGATCTGTTACTTCTTGGATTTAGCCTGAAGTTCACATTGGCACTTACAATTCAAAATCTCACTATGGAGATACTCCCACTCTTACATGTCAGACTCTTCTACCTGTTTGTCGTTAGAAAAGGAAAGCCACAAAGAACTTTCCTACATTAATATATATAGGACAGTTGTATAAAAAATAGGTCCTACTAGCTGCAAAATGAAAAAAATCGCAATATTCAATATCTATAGTAGTATTATTTTTTTTACCCCCGACGGAAAACAAACGGCGTTATAAGTTTGACGGGTGTATCTGTGGCTTTGCGTGTCTCTCTGTGGCATCGTAGTGTCGTGAGTGTTCTTACCTAGGTTTCATCAAAATCGGTTCAGCCGTTTAGGAGATATTCTAATTTGAAATTAAAAGGTCGGAGATTATTCGTAATAATATTGTAGGTACAAACGACATGAAGTACAAAATTAAAATTTAAGAAGTATGAAGTAAAACTTGCTATAGGTACTTAAATAGTTAAATATTGGTTGCTGTCGGGGGACCTATTTCACGCAGGGGCATTTCTTGGGGTATTTCGTGCGTGTTGACGACTCTTTATAATATAGTAGTACCTAATGTGACGTATCTGTCGCAGCCAACTAGTTTAATTAGCCATTTGGTTAACTGCCTAGCCTTTTCATTAAACGGTGCCATTTAGTTAACTACCTGGATGAAATTTAGCCAATGAGTCAATGTATCAATTAACGATATGGCTGCCCAATGCTTAGGCAGTTCGTTTAGTAGGACAACTATGAGGAGATTTCTGCTCTATGAGGAGTTTGTTTTGTTCACTTTTTCCATGCGCCCCCCTTGTGAGATCAGGTTCCAGGACAGAATAGATTTAAACAACTAAAACTTGACGGACTCGGCTAGGCGGGTTATTTAATGTTGTCGAACGAAAGTAGTTTGGCTAGCCTTTGATATAGGTAAGGGTTAGACGACCCGAGTTCACCCAGGCAAGTGCCTAAATGGTGCCGTTTCATGAAAAGGCTAGGCAGCTAACCAACTAGCTAATTAAGCTAGTTGGCGGCGACATATCTACGCTTTGTATTATTCGTTCGGCGCAATTTAGCACTTGAGTATGTTTTGAGGGTGTTGATGGCACAGCTCACAGTGATTGCCTTATCAACGCAATCCTTAATTACTTGAGCTTATTAGCTTTCAGGCTTTTAGTTTTGACAGGGCAGCCTCTGGTACTTATAGGAACGGGTATTGGTAACGGCATATTATTATGTCTAGGAATTTATTTTAGAAGGGAATGAAAGCAATACGGGAGCGGTTATGCTAGAAAAAGTGCTCCAAATGTCTTTTTAAAGTTTTTCTTTCTGCTACAGATAATTTTTGATTAATTATGAAATAGAAATAAAGAGAGGGTGGTTAAGTTAGTTTGATATGCTGAAAAAAAAACCTGTAATAATAGTTAGGTATTGGGAGTCAAATATGTTAGATCTTTCCTTTGAATTTGACGGACCACAACTGCATGACCTCTGATTGCGAACTGTTATTGTTATTACTTACATATATATATATATATGTCGAAGTGAATAAATAGCTTAGCCGATCGGTCTCAATCATTGTTACTATTTGGGCGCGTATGTCAAGGAAACACTCGGAAATGGACACACTTCGTTATCTCAACTAATCACTTGGGTTCATGTGAACACTCTTGCCACTAATTACTGTGATTTTAAAACAAGTTTAAGAGACAATGGTTTAGTTCGCGAACACCACAGCCTCAAATCCCCACATATCGCGCCAAGTACGCGCGCGTTTCTCTAGCTGTCAAACGACTGTCAAATGTTCAACGAAAAACTCCATTCGGGCTACTGAATTACCCGCTCTCAAATGATTAAAACATGTTTCCATTATTGATTACCATTTTAAATTGGATTTTGACTACAAATTAAATTCACGCTTCGTCACGGCCACCCTGCATAGTCACACGTCCTCGTGTGTAAATCTATTTCCCGTACACTTAGCATTTATGACTGAATAATAGACAATGGTTTATACCATACGCCACTCGGTCACCCTGACTAACCTTATGTTGCATGACTCTATTCCTAACACTCATTTGCACCCCCAGCTAGATTGATTATTCAGAAAGAATGTTCATTCCTTTAATTTGCAAATACTACTTAGCTCACAAGATTATTTCAAAATGATGACTGCTATACCTACCCTACCACATAGGAAATTTAATTCCACCTAACGTCAGTGCCACACAGGCTCGTCAGCGCCACACAGGCTCGTCAGCGCCACACAGGCTAATGCGTGCCACACAGGCTAATGCGTGCCACATAGGCTAATGCGTGCCACATAGGCTAGAGTGCGCCACAAAGGCCAATGTATGCCACACAGGCTACTATGTGTCACACAGATCAGTGTATGCCACACAGGCCAGTATGTGCCACACAGGCCACTATATGCCACACAGGCTAGTATGTGCCACACAGGCTAGTATGTGCCACACAGGCTAGTATGTGCCACACAGGCTAGTATCTGTCACACAGTCTTGTCATAGTCATCTACGTAACGAACATGACGAATCCCTTATTATTAACTAACATGACCGTTATACCCTATGCACTCCGATTACTCTGACACATGTGTATCCTAACCCTGTGAATTTAATGACCCATAATCATTGTTTTTTTAGAATACCATTTCTTTATAGCATGTGTGAAATATCAAAGCTAGGAAATTTAGATATTAACTTGTAAAAGTTTACTTCACCTATACTGTTATTGTAATAAGGTTTTGTTACAATCAACTCTGGCCGCTTAGAATTGAATGATTCATATTCAATTTGAATGTAAGAATGTTGATGTCGTTCTTTGAACGACATGTCAATTCACTCCAGTCCCAGCCTTCAGGATAGAAAGATAAATGTCATTTGTATAGAGATTTGTTTATATCAATATTGTGATTAAAATAGAGTGATAGTTGAATAAAAGAAGTGTCCAAAGTCCTCCGTGTATTAATCACATATTCCATTAAATTATCTCAATTTTCGGAACATGATATGCAACTTATACTGCAATTTTAATTTGAGTAATAAATAATCAAAGTAGATTTAATCATGATCACAGACATACAAAAGAGGAGAGCACATTACATCTAAACATGCTATGCTTACCAGTCTTGCATCGTTGTATTAAGTACTTCTGTTTTAATTTAATTTATAAGACCTCCTAAGCTGATGATGAACACATAATGTACTTGACACAGAGTATGCCAATAATTATGTACCACTGCATAGTGCCAGTACGGGGACCACAGCCTGCTCACTAACATCCGAGAACTAGCCCGCACCAAGCCCGGGGCTGATGGGCACACTCACGGGCAATGATTATGTACCTACTAACCATTTCTATTAAGATTTATCAGAGAGAGAGAGAGAGAAGTTAATTACTTACTGTTATCCAAGTGCTCAATCATCAAATATGATAATTCCACAACCTTACCAACAGAAGATTTCTTAGTGACTCGATTTCCCAACCTCTACTGTAGTCGACAGCCAAATGATTATCAAGATAACACTTCGATTATGCTATTTCTGGATCAGCAGCGTGTGAATCTTGTAATGTATCGCTTGAATCAAGTCAACTTTCCTTGTTGCATACCAAGGAGATTCCCATCGTTTGCACTCATACTTATGTGAAATATGTTCACTCTGATGTGTATGACTTCCGAGATTCCTTGGGTAATCCCATTTCTGATGTCGAAGTGAATAAATAGCTTAGCCGATCGGTCTCAATCATTGTTACTATTTGGGCGCGTATGTCAAGGAAACACTCGGAAATGGACACACTTCGTTATCTCAACTAATCACTTGGGTTCATGTGAACACTCTTGCCACTAATTACTGTGATTTTAAAACAAGTTTAAGAGCCAATGGTTTAGTTCGCGAACACCACAGCCTCAAATCCCCACATATCGCGCCAAGTACGCGCGCGTTTCTCTAGCTGTCAAACGACTGTCAAATGTTCAACGAAAAACTCCATTCGGGCTACTGAATTACCCGCTCTCAAATGATTAAAACATGTTTCCATTATTGATTACCATTTTAAATTGGATTTTGACTACAAATTAAATTCACGCTTCGTCATATATATATACATACGTTATATGTTATTACTTGTTCACGGGTCAAATTCGATTAGGGATTAGATTGACGGCGTAGTTCTGTATTAACCAACTGAACATCGGCCGTGGAATCATCGGCTTAATCCAGTCATTTTAAAACACCCAAAGTCGCAATTTCAATAGCGTAATCTTAAGTTTGCAGAACCTTGTGCTATACTTAACTGCGTGGTGCTCGAAAAACCCCCATAATTTCGACCTTATTTTCGTGTTTTGGCTTGTACTTTCTAAAAAGAAAGCATTTTACGGGAGTTCGTCTATTATATGTACTATTAAAGTAGAAACTTTTCAACAATTTCAGTGTAACCGCGACTCTGAAGGTTTCAAAGGTCTTGAGATACACTTCAAAACTTTGTCTTTTTTCTAAAAGGTTCCAAATTGTACTTTCAGCTAGATCTCAACCAGAATATCGGCGGGAATACTTAACCTATGATGAAAATTACATGGAATGAAGAGTTCAGGCATTATTCAGCTCTATTTTGAGGACAAGTCGAACCCTCTGTACAATCTCTATCACTTGTTATCGGGAAAAAACTAAATCTTGCTAGGTACGCGGATTTTAGCTTGGATTTTGGTAAGTTTAAATTGATGTTTGTCGCAATATTTATCCAGATTTCTTTGTTTTTTCATTACTCTTTAATGAAAAATTAACAAAATTTATACCAACTGGATGTTATTAAAAACATAACAGTCCTGGACTCAACGATAACGTCGAGAAAATATGAAAACTCGCCCCGAATCATCGATAATGGAGAATATAACTTAAAGAGAAGAGCGTTTCAAGTGTCTACGTCATCATAACCACACCCTGTGGTTGCATGCGGCAAACGTGGCCGGCCCAGTCCCACTTCAACTCAACCTGGTGGTATTGGTACCAACATCAGCAATGCGGGTTTGGGTGCACAGCGTAGTGTTCCGAACCCGGTTAGTTCGTTTCACGCCTAGCATGCTGCGTTCCATAGCTCTTTAGGAAACCTTCAATTTGGCCTTTTGTGACTCAGTTAGTGACCATGTTTGGGCACCGTAGGTTAGGACAGGCAGAATGTACGTACATATCGACGAGTTTTCATTTTAAGACTACGGAGGTCTTCCCTGAGAAGCTCTTTAAGTCGTTTTGGATCCGTCTTCCGATCTCTTTATCCTACCTTTGGCTGAAAGAAACTAGTTGACCTAAAAAACGAATTGGCCTAAATATGGATACTCGTCGACATCGCATATTGTCTGCATACCTATTGTTGACGGAAGAAAATAATTTCAAATTAGTTTCATTAAAATTGAAATGATAATTCAATTAATGATAATTGAAGAATAAATCATCTGAGTAACCTCTAAAAAACAACTCTTTTCCAGCAAGTATCGAGCAAGTATTTTATAATAAATCTTACAGTAGATCTTTAAAGGAGAAAAATATGAGCGTTTAAATTAAAAAAAATAACGTATATATATCAACGGTACTTAAATATTGCTTAAATAGCGTCGAACTTTCCGTTGCGTTAAGACAATGGATGTATTGATTTGACACTAACTTTCAATAACGTGACGAAAATTAATTTTGGTTAATTGCTCAAAACATATACACTTTTTTTTAAAACCCATATAGGTAGGTTTACGATGCGCCCCGTCCGCGCCTAATCGTTTTCTGTATAACCCGCACCTAATAAAATTATCGGCTTATAAGTATTTGCTAGATATATCCGCGTTAGCAGTCGAATGAAGCAATATCCAAGATTATTCATTTTTATCATATTTTTGACAATTATTTGTTATGTTATCTAGTCATGTGATGTTCGCATATTGATATGGAATGTTTACAGCATTGCGATGATTAACTTACTTAATAAAGATAATAATGATAGTAACGTGTTATGGATACTTAAGTATAGGATTTTTTTTTAATTCAGTGGTTCCATAAAATTGTCATTTTATCAATTCGTGCATTAGCAAAATGTATATTATATATATAATATACATTTTAAGCATGTAATGTAATCTAATAAGTGTGTGTCTAAATTATTTTTCGAGTTCAATTATAATGAAAATAATATATCATACATAAATTTATACCAATAGGTACCTTCTACACAGTTCCTTAGAAAAGGGATTTTTGTGTGTCACTTACAGACGGCCAAGAAGTGATCCTATTTAAAGGGTTCTTTTTTTCCAATTGAGGAATCAAACCCTAAAAAACTAAATGATTTTCAGACAAGGTACTAAAAATGGAAATCTTATTTTAAATCATAAATGATGTACACAACACGGGAGGTAATAAAGAAAGCCCTCGATCGCATATTTACGTCCCTAGCTTGCAGCTCGGGCCGCAAACATCTGCGATCTCGGCCTTTCTTTGTATTACCACCCTAGTTGTGTAATGTACTATAACCGAACCCATTTCACTTAAATAAAAAGGTCAAAAATGTAAGTGATTGAAATCAATTTAGATAGGCTATTTTTTGTCCTGTAAATGTGACGATACCTAACTATGTATGGCGCATAACGACTTGAAATCAATATCTCGACTCACGTTATTTAACATCTCACATATTTATATTTAATATTAATCTAATTAACGTACAGGTGCGCAGCGCAACCCTCGCTCATTACATTTGTATGTTATCCAGAGGTTGGCAACAGAAGCCTGGCGGCGCGTAAGGGGATATTGGAGGGCTGTTGTGGGGTTAGGCTTCGGTATGAAATATATTAATTAGAGTTACTTGTACCATAGTAGAATAGGACAAGTAAGATCACTCGGAGACTAAATTGCTCCTTCGGCGCAGACGCTAAGGGTCGTGGATGTGTTTTTGAATTATTATTGGCGAATAATTTTAGTATTAAAGTTTAACGTAAATTTATCTTGCCTAGATAAACGAGATTCTGTGGATATTATTATTACAAAAATTGTTTCACGATTAAATATATCGATACCTTTAGACTCAAAGGGCGTAAACGCCATTAGAACCTACGGCGTTTACGCTGGCTATAATTGTAGGTTAGGTTATAACTGCGCCTCTTTAGAAGATAAACGGCTGACAGAACAGTAGGTTAGGTTAGAACTGCGACCCCTTAATCAGGATAGATTCGAAAATACTGTTTAGTATGGATTTTAAATATTCTATGAAATAATATTATTGCACTTAATAATATGGATAATAATACGTATGGCATTCGTATCATTATGGCATTTAATATTCGGGTAAACAAGAGAATGCCAAATAAATTTTATGGTAAACGAAACATTCGGGCAAATTAAATTCGGGCAAATGAAATGTATAGCATATGTACTTCGGGCAAACATTAGACAACCATAATAGCATCGTTCCCTGGGGTCGAACCAGGTCGCTAGCCGGACCATCCCGAGAGGGTCGGACTGGGTGGGTGCCGGGGGCGCCTGGGGTCGAACCAGGTCACCTCGAGTGTCGAGCGAGCGTAGCGAACCGCGCGCTTCTTCGAAGTGAACTTACTCGGTGTTCTCTGGTTGTACCGACTAGGCGGTCATTTGAGCACCGATTAGTCGGCTTATCGGTTTTACTGTAAAATTGTAAAACTGAAATGCCTGTAAATTGAACATATTTTGATAGAAATAATTTAGATAACTTAAATAGAGGTGTAATGTATGTAGGTGTACTTGGAGCGTACTTGTAGCCACATATAGGTCAATACGGTTTTAACCATATTTGACACAGGGATGCTTTTGCATCTCCACAGGGTTATAGGTTATGTTTTTAGACACAGTGAAGCAAAAATGAGGGTTATGACTTTTTAACACATTCAGTGCTAAGAACTCGACTATTCGGGTTCATTTTCTTGACGACCGCTTTAGCTTAGTTGGTAGTGACCCTGCCTGCGACCTCCTGCTTCGGATCCTGGGTTCGAATCCCGGTAAGGGCATTTATTTGTGTGATGAGCACGAATATTTGTTCCTGAGTCATGGATGTTTTCTATGTATTTAAGTATTTGTAGGTATCTATTAAATATTTCGTCGTCTAGTATCAATAACACAAGCCTTATTGAGCTTACTATGGGGCTAGTTCGATTTGTTTAAGATTGTCCCCTAATATTTATTTATTATTATTTGTCTTTCCCGTACACGAGACAATAGTGTCCCGGCCCTTTGGGAGGCGTGCGCGGAGCCGAAGCCAACGCGTAGAGGCCCTTTCGACAATTTAATAAAAGGCAACGTGTACACCCAGCGGATGCTGTCCCTGCCCGTGTCACGGGACGCACGCAGAGACAGCCCCCGCCAGATGCAAGAACTATTGTTGATTGATGGAATCTAAATTTACTGGGTTATGGTGGTGGAATTATGGACTAGATACTGGGCTATGGATTGAGACATGACGGCGCCTGTCAGGAAAAGTGTCTCATGGCTTTCGCGGCACTGACAGACCGTGACTTGCCCTCCGCTGATGGGCCCCTGTTAAATAGCGACATTATGAGCAATGGCCCAGGGGCAACACCGCTGCCGAGGGCTGCAGGGTGTCGAGAGGTGTGCTGCGCTTTCTCCGAGGGTACTCGCGGCGTTATGCCTTTTATCACTTCCACGCCTGGAGCATATAGCTCTCGCGACTCCACTCTGGACGGCCGGTTAAGGCAAGCCAGAGGCGGAGGTCCTTTCACTAAATCCCATGACCCTCCCTAAGGACCCCCCGGAGCACTCGGGTACGTGGGGTCGCTACTCCCCAACAGCTCGCCACAAGCTGCCCTGCGTTAATTATTATTTTGTATGGAAATTTGGGAGGTTGCCACTGAAAGTGTTAACCTTCGCGGACGAAGTTGCGGATCATCAATAACAGGAGTCGAGTCTCATGAATATACTATACACCTGTGAAATGTTGTCACCCTATAGAATTGCCGCAGAAATTATATGAAAGCCGTAGGTAGTATATTTCTTTCGGTAATATTTCTTCCGACCAAGTACATCGCGCCGCTTGCGTTGCGCTGCATCCGTGCCGCCATCTACTCATACGAACGCAAACTACAAGCAAACTTTTAGGAATGCGTAGCAATGCTCCAGCCGGGATCGTACCGTCGCCGCGTTCGCTCGCTCCCGCCAAATGTGTCGTAAACGCGTACACCTCATTGACGTATATAAAGGACAGGGCTAACGAGCGCGCAGGCGGTTCCAACGTTCCAACAATTCCTAAAAATCAATTTTAGTACCAACGCGGCAGTGGGACGCGCAGCGCACAGCACACCCGGACGTTATAAAAATGCCTAATTGCGTGGTAAAAGGCTCCATTTACTATTACAGGGAATATAGATCCGGGTGGATTTTCGTCAGCGACATTTGTATGCGATACATTTAGTTTGGCATACAAATGTCGCGGCCGAAAATCGACCCACCCGAACTGTACGGATCGCCCTATCTTACTTTTGAAATCATTGGTACACCTACTGCAGTGTGTTCGGATGCGAACAAAACCGACGGACGGTAGCCCTGCGCCTCGTCCTTGAATAGGTATCGCGCGCTCCTAAGGAGTGTGACTCCTTTTCTTTTTGCTTACACTTTGCCTACGGTGATTAGATACACGCATACCCCGGCTTTCAATTAAGTTGTATACCTATAATTATCATTTCTAGAGTAACAGTTTTTCCAGTGAAAAATGGAATGAGATGAGATTTAAGTAAAATTTAGACAAGAGAACACATTTAAGCATATTCTTCTACAGTACATTTCAAAAGACTAGAAAAAACAAGGAAAAAACTATCAGCACAAAACCTTTATCAAATAAAGACTAATTCCCCGTTAGCTTCACAAAATATCCTCCCATTTACAAACATAATTTTCCATTCACGAATGTAAACACTGTTTTCGACTCTAAACCCTAGGGAATAGAGCCTACATGGCCTCAATTTACTGTATCCTCTGAGAAGCGTGTGTCATGTCATCTCTTTGGTTAACCAGCTGGCTTAGAAATGATGTATTGGTATGGGTTTACATCAAATAGTAGGGACTTCCTAAATCGGTCGGCTAGCCTTCCCAGGTGGGCTGCGACCAAATAAAAATAGGCACAAAATCAATACAATGCTTTGCAAGACAGGTTAGTGATGTGATGTGGTGTAACTTTTGTTGTCGATATTTTATAGCTATTTCCGCCATGTCCGATAAGGTGGAGCGTCAAACCGGATTTTCTCAATATCATAGAGGAACTGCACTAAAAGGTTGCGTAATTTTATACCTAATTAGGGAATAATTATTATAGTAAAAATTATCTAAGGTGTCCGAATGTTCGTAAAGAGAATGAACAAACATTTTAAATATTTCATACAATAACAATGACCCACTTTAGTCCAGAAAACACGATTTTAAATAAAATACCTTTTAAATCACTTTGTGAATGCTCTAAATGAGTAAAAAAATGTATGACATTTGTTTTTAATCAACTGCCGGGTAGAGGGCTAAGTCATAGTCTTAGTCCTTTATTCAATAAGCAACGGACACCTTAGATAATCCTTACTATAGCTAATTTTTTTTATCTGTTTCCTTAATTATGTATAAAAAAATTACGCAAGCTTTTAGTGCAGTTCCACGATGATATCGACAAAATCCGGGTTGACACTCCACCCTAATGTCCGTCCGCTTGTCTATCTGTCCGCGCTTAGGTCAAAGACTCTTAGTATTGGGAAACTGTAATTTGGTATGGAAAATTTATTGATCAAGCCAACAACGTGGTAATTTTTTTCTCGTATATCCTATAGTATGGGGTGTCATAGTATAAGTAGGTTGTTTAAGAGGAAATAGTAAGGCCGAGAGAATTGAAAATTAGGTATTTGTAAAATGTGTCGCTATCCCGCACTGCCCGCCTCTCCCCCGCAGAGCGCGATAGAGACAACTGCAGCTTGGACCGAAAATACCTTTTAAGATTTCATGAAAACAACGTTTCGTAGTCCCCTGATATCTTCCCCAAAGCTTAACCTTATGAACTATTTTTTTCATTAAATATTAAAGAAAGGCTTTGTCCGTGTTCCTATGTTTCCTTTTTTTTAATAATCTAGTCAAATTTGTTTTCTGGATGTGTGAACACAGCGGAAAATCTGGCATTTTTTTTAGGTTTTTGAAGGTTAATATCTCTTTTGAGAATCAATTTATCGTAAAAAGGAAAACATAGGAACATATCAATAGTAGCCATAGATTTTTGGACAAAAAATTATTGCTCTACTGGCATTATCCAGGGAGGAAACAGGGGACTACGTTTGTATGGAAAAACTGCCGTCCTGTTTCCTCTTAAATATGTTGGGGCTGGTGGTGGCAGGAGACCGGCTGCGACGCGCGCACGCCGTGCCAGCGCCTACTATATTGATACCTCTTGCTCGTATCAACCTGCTTGCAAATGCGCCATTGGTAGAAGCCATTTTGATCCTAATCCTAAACCAAATGTCAGTCAAGATCGACTTGTTTAATTGTACTCTGGTCGAGTTCACGGGAGACGCCTAGGTACCTATGTTAGTGGTTATAGTTAATAAGATAGTAAATAGTAGTGTTAAGTAAATAGGTATATCATGTTTTGGATTGTTCTGTTAGTGATATATATTTATTAAGAAATAAATAAAAATAAATGTTGTGAGTATGTTTTCACATATTGTATTTTTTCCGTATGTACCTAGTGCAAATTTGTAGTAACGTCTACGGAACCCTACACTGAGCATGGTCCAAAATGCTCATGGCCGGTTTCGATATTTGGTCCGGATTCGATTTAGATAAATTAAAATCTTTCCAATTTTAACACAGACGCACACATTCTTACTTATAAAATGTCTTTTACCATTGACACTAACCAATGAAAGTAGTTATAGAATTATACTTCATAAGTAACTTTAACGATAGCGATAATTTACGGTAAAGGTCGGTACGGTAAAGGTCGGTACGGTAAATCAATGTAAAACTTCAACTGTATGTAGGTACTTTGACTAGGGATTGCAATCGGTTATTTTTAGTATGGAAAAATCTTGAGTTTTAACCGAAACAGAGTTTTTCCCATACACAAAATAACCGAGTTGCATTCCCTAAATTTGACGTCTTTTGCCATTGTTTGTGGTTATTGATTAAGTAAAAAAGTGCCAATAAATATTGCAACAACGTCAACAATAATATGTTGCTTAAGACGAAATATTTTATCGATATCTAATTGGTGACATCCCTTTAATTCCGTAGGGCTGTCAGCTCTAAGTAATCGGCCATTATCTATATCGATTCAGCCGCTGTCCACCGATTCTCGATTCCTGGCATTGCGCGATCCAGCACGATTATAATCGATGTGACGCGTACATTGCTGGGTGTTTTAATAGGTAACTTGCCTCATAGATGAAATCCGTTACTATTTATTAGGGTTTCGTACCCAAAGGGTGCCAACAGAACTCTATTACTAAGCCTCCGCTGTCTGTCCGTCTGTCCGTTCGTTACAGGGCTCTAGCTTTTGAACCGAAATAGGTAGAAACAAGGACCTTAAGGCGAGGTGAGACCAGAATCGGGCACGGAAGCCTAGTTTCCAAATCATTTTTAGAGCACTTATTTGACTCTTAGGTCACTGTAAAACATATATAATAATATTCAGAACTGTATCTAGGGCTTCCTCTCACTTAGAACACGATAGCGAACACTTCGCTCGATAGAAAAGTAGCGCGAAAACACTATAAAATAAAGTATTTTTTTCATTTTTTTTTCATTTTGTTCATCACCAGTTACCTTTTCTGACAAAATTAATACCTGACAATCATGATTTCACAGTCATGCAGGGCATCCTCTCATGTTTGGGTTGATAACGTATACTTTTATGTTAGAAATCGAAGATAATCTGCAATAATCTGCATTCCGCCCGACCCTAGTTTGTATGTGAAATGCGAGCCAGGTCCTACCGCGCCTTAAAATAAATAGTCAGACGGAGGCTCGCCAACAGAGAACTGAAGCTATTTCGAATGCGCCGGCTGATGATGTTAATAACGGTAGTAGGTGCTTTATATGTTATGTGCACTGAAGTAAGTTCTGGGTAAGCGTGCTCCATCATACTCTCCATCTCTATTTCCTATATGTAGAGACCAAGGTCAAAGGTAAACCCATTACCATACAAGAGAATCTCAAACTTGAAGGGTTTAATCTCATATATTAACGTCATTCCCGCCGTAGCAGAGAAAAAATTTAATAAAAGTTCATCTATTTAAAGCCGATATGTATGAACTATGCAGTCCTTGAGTAAGCCGACACTCCCCAGCCGTGGTTGTATCGGCGGCTAATGACGCGATCGCTGTAATTGATTCTCGCCCTGTTGCGCTTTATGTTGGATTGGGATCCATACTGGTTTAAGGATCCGACTGGGCCGTGGTTATGAGACAACGGTAATCAAATGTGATTGATGAGCTTAAATAAATAACAATCTTCGCTGTTATTAGCGCCATTTATTAGCATCATTCAAAAATAAAGTTTTAAATACTAAAACTATTAATATTTTAGGCTTTTTGATAGTTCTCATATACATAAAATATGAAATAAAACATTTCAACCCAGTTTGTTGTAGTAAAGGTATAATTATAATAGGTTTCGTTAGGGTATTTGAAGCCGCAATGTACGCAGTCTTGAAGAATAAAGCCGACGGCAACACTCCCTGGCCGTGGTTGTATCGGCGGCTAATGAAGCGATCGCTGTAATTGATTCCCGCTCTGTTGCTCTTTGTATTGCGTTACAGCGTGCAGCGGGATCCATTCCGGGCTAAGGATCCGACTGGGCCCGGGTTATGAGACAACGATAATCGAATGTCATTGATTAGCTCAAATAAGTAATGATCTTCAAAATTCATCGTTATGTTAGTGATTTATGTAGTGGGAGTTTTTCACAGTATACACCGTGGGCCCGTATAACCCGACCAACTTTAACCATAGATTCTAACAACTATTAGAAGTAAAAAAAGTTATGTGACGTATAGTCGATTAACGCTTACTTTCCGAGATATTCATAATTTTTAAAATAAAAACTCCCAAGTGTGTACGAGTAACAAGCCCTAATAAATGTGACTAAGATACTTTTACTGATTTTTTAAAATCCTTTAACTAAACAGCAATTAACCTTCGCAGTATTAGATGGTAAGCGATTACAAAGCCAAAATATTGACCTTTCGTTTCCATTTTAGCTTTTTTTTTCCTTTTTAATAACTTTTCCTCCACATGTTTATAACGAGGGACTGAATTTATTGATTTGTTTTGTTCCATAAGACTATTATTGTAAAATGACAAAATTCGACCTATGTTGATATAACGTTATTTACTTGTAATACCATCAGGAATACGTGGTTAAAGTTGGTCGGGTTGTACGGGCCCACGGTGTATGTATATCGCATATATTGCACTTTCCGCTCGGAATTAAACGGGACGAAAGATTTGTCGGTACAAAACGTGTTTAGACGAGAAATTATAATTATGTTAGTTTGGCAAACGTTACTAATTATTAGGTTTTAAAATTATTTTTATTTTATGAATGTTTGGCTTTTCTTGCTGCTTGAGCTTGTATCTTTTATGTCAATTTTCATCCGCCGCCTGAAGTTAAATTGTCGTTATTGAAAATTCACTTGATCCAATGTCAGTACTGTTAACAAAAAAAGTTCCTAGATTAAATACAACAGTAAAGTATACTATCCAATATTTATTACAGCCCAGTAAATTGCCGTATCTGTTCTATACGTGCTGACAATTTATGATTCTGCAACAAATAACTCTGTCACGAATCGCAAATAGTACACAGCCGAAACCACAGATCAGCAGAAACAATAAAGGCTTCATTAACCCTCGCTGTTTGAGCTAAAATTTAGACAAAGCGGACGAGAGGGGTAAAAAGGGGTAAAAATGCCCGGGCCAATTAATTAGGGACAATTAGCCCTTCCTGCTGCAACAAAAGGTGGAAAAACTCTTGCCATTAATTAAAGGCGCGCTTTGCGCCGAGAGGTGGGGCCGCTGGAATGATTTATGTTATATTGACTGTAAATATGTCTCGGGTTTGATTTCGTTCACTACTAAAAAGATTCCCTTAGTACGTCTTAAGTCATTATTTGTACGTGAGACACGTGTCTAATGTGACCGCTATTTCCAGTATCTTCCTCAAATTATGGATTATGACAATTCCCATCTTTTCGCTAATAATCGCTTCTTGTCGATCGACCTACATATTTCTACTTTTTGTAGCCCCTTGCCAAACCAGAAATCTACTATTCCTGACAAATGATAAAACTGTTATGTTAGCAATTGTTTTGATTTTTGCCTATTGTTTGTGTCTCTGTATGGTTTCCGATTGCTTTTATGCATTACAATATCATCTACGTTAAGAACGCCAAAATCGAACTTGCGACTTTATAACCGTATATAAATGCCAACTTAAATACAGCCATAACAATAAAACTACTTACGTCTGTAGGAGCTACGTTTTCAGAAAGAGCGTGAGTGCTTTTAATCTGTATAAAAGTTGTGACTTTTTTCAATGTGGCTGACATAGCTGGGCAATCAGGGGCTAAGAGGGCTCCGTAATGCTCTTAAGGGTATTTTATTCCTTATAAACGATGCTGTGGAATGATATTGATTGAAAGGTTCCGTATTGATAATTTAAACTTGCACACTTTTATTGGTCTTTATTTTTTTTATTTGATAATGATAATAATAATAGTTCTAAACATGTTCACCCTTTCTTTTCGGTTTTTGTATAAACCTGCACATGAGTTTAAAAAGCTTCCTTTTTAAACTCATTGTTAAAGATAGGCACCAAAATACTACATTTCAGAAGTGGGTATTAAATCTACAAAAATGTGTTGTTAACGTTGTATTAGATTTTGCATACTATATTAGATTCTATATTCATCTATAGGAGATTAAAAAAATATATTCAAAGAACTAAATTAAATCAAAATAATTATGTATGCAATCTAGAATATTCCAAGAAATAGAACAGGAATCTGACAACAAGACTGCGGTTTTTGGAACCGACGATTCATACGTGTTATTTACATGTATGTAACGTCGTATAAAACGTATAGTTAATAAATTATCAATATTACGAATAAATCTATATTATGCTATAATTCAAAATTTTCTATCACCAAATAATTAATAACTTTATCGAACAATTAATCAGTTATTAAATAACGTATTTACGTATTATCTATTGTGATTATTGATATGTTAGTGATAATGATAAACTTATTCACTTATATTAGTACAAATAAATAATAACTATGTAGATATTCGCCAAGGTAGGTACAGTAGGTAAGTCACGAAAGTACTTTCGCACTCTAATTCCACTCAATGAAGCCGAAAAAATGGTAAACCACTTTCTTAGCTAGGATAATGCCAGTAGAGCAATAATTTTTTGTCCAAAAATCTATGGCTACTATTGATATGTTCCTATGTTTTCCTTTTTACGATAAATTGATTCTCAAAAGAGATATTAACCTTCAAAAACCAAAAAAAAAAATGCCAGATTTTCCGCTGTGTTCACACATCCAGAAAACAAATTTGACTAGATTATTAAAAAAAAGGAAAACATAGGAACACGGCCAAAGCCTTTCTTTAATGTTTAATGGAAAAATTAGTTAAATAGGTTAAGTATTGGGGAAGAAATCAGGGGACTACGAAACGTTGTTACGAAAAGTAGATAACGCGTGAACTGAATTGAAAGACGCAGACATGTAGGTACCTACCTACGTAGTCTAAAGACATGGCGGATATTACCTAAGTAATTTTTTCAGAATATATAGAAATCCTTTTCAAAGCTTAATTTTTTTAAGGATTTATATCGGAAAACTGGTTCCATGAGGTTTCTATGAATCGACAATTTAGTATTCTGGGAAAAGGGATCGAGTAATACATTATACTCTTATTACTCGTCAACGTAATCATAAATCCGATCTTACACAATAATGATGGGAAATTATCAACAAAATGACTCTAAGTACTCTCGATCAAACCTAGCGATCATTATTTTCATTCGTCTCAATGGAGGTATCTGTATTACCTCGACGAACCCTATTTATATCGAACAGGGGTCGCACTAATTTTTATTGCTTTTCGCTACCTGTCGGCATGATTCTCGACACACGCTATTTTGAACTTTACTAACATATATTTAGGGTTAAAGTTTGTCTTTACTTGTTTTCAAGCAAGTATTGACGCCAATGTTGCTAGCTTTAAATATTTGGGCTTTTTCGAATTATAAGTATAACCAAACACTGCTTTATCCTTTCCAGCAGGATTAAGAATTGATAGTTGTAATTTTAATAAATATGCGTCATGTACTTATATGGATGAATACCTTTATCTATAGATATTAGATTAGAACTTAATAGGTGTAGTTTTAATATGTACGTTTGATGTACAGTCAGCATTCAAGTAGTTTGTAACAAAAAACGCCAGATATATCGTATCATCACACATCTTTGTGGTAATACCTAGTTTAAAATAAAACCATAAAACCGAAGGAAGAGCGGCGCCACCCAACACAGGCTTTTTTGCTTACCGGGTGGCTCCATCACCTTAGACCATAAAAGATGTATTATTATGAAATAAAAAATTTTGAATTTTTTGAATTTTGAATTGTGAAGAAAGATGATTGTGTTGCGATATATATAGGGCTTTGAATGTTACAGACTATTTGATGCTGACTGTACTTATATGGCCGAATAAGTTTATCATAGATAGTGGATTAAGAATGGATAGTTATTAGTTCAATTATCTATATTATACAGACGTTTATCATAATCGTGTGGATTAAAATGGTTCTATTTCACCTTGAATACGTACCTACTAGAAGGAATTTAATTTAATATTTATTAAAGAAGGATTAGCTTTCAAATAACCACCAAAACGGAAAAATACTGCGCTCGTTGATACGATTTACTAGCGGCTTTAGCTGTTTAGCTGGCTACAAACACTTTAGCGGAATATAAAATATCTATCCTATGTTTAAATTCAAATTAGGTCTAGTATTATGCCAAATTTCGTCTCGGACTATGCAGTTATTTGTTTGTTACTGCGTTATTTAGTAACAAACATCCAAACATCGAAACTGCAGTGTTAAAGTTTGCTGAAGATATTTGGATGTTTGGATCCAAATATCTTCAGCAAACTTTAACATTTATAATACCTATTAGTAGGATAGGATTATTTATTAGACCAAATGCGATTCAACAATGTGGGTTTCACTGAAATTACTATACTATTGATTTTTTTATTCAACAAAATTAACTACCTTTAATGTCAAACTAATTAGAGTGCGACTACGCTAAGTCTGCAGAGGTAGAAAAAAAGTTTTATTAAAAATATATAATTATATGGCAACATGACAAGCAAGAGGATTAATTAGTTTTGATATTTGGAAAATATCTTGAACCGTTTATTATGTACCTGTATAAATTGTCTACACACCTACTGAAATAAATAAACGGAAAGATATTGGCCAAGTATCAACACTAATTCATTCCCTTGCTTGTTATGTTGCCATATAATTATATATTTTTAATAAAACTTTTTTTACAATGTGGGTTTCACTGAAATTACTATACTATTGATTTTTTTATTCAACAAAATTAACTACCTTTAATGTCAAACTAATTAGAGTGCGACTACGCTAAGTCTGCAGAGGTAGAAAAAAAGTTTTATTAAAAATATATAATTATATGGCAACATGACAAGCAAGAGGATTAATTAGTTTTGATATTTGGAAAATATCTTGAACCGTTTATTATGTACCTGTATAAATTGTCTACACACCTACTGAAATAAATAAACGGAAAGATATTGGCCAAGTATCAACACTAATTAATTCCCTTGCTTGTTATGTTGCCATATGAATAAACCTTTTTTCGGCCTCTGCAAACTTAGCGTAGTCGCACTATAAGACAGGAAGCAAAGTAATAAATAGAAAGATAAGAAATTATTTTCCTTTGAAATAGAAGTGACTCTTATTTCGGTCTTCGAACATAGTTGTTCAGAACAACGCATACAATTATGCAATATTATATTTGTAAATTAATAATTTGGAGGTTTTTTAGTAATATACTACTGGCAACACTAAATTTTTTATCGATGATTTAATCCCTTAAACAGGCAAAAAATGTCGACATGCTGTGCGACATAAAGATATTCTAAAACTGATTTTTATTGCCGCGTGGAGATTAAGTGAATCCTTCTTAATAGCTGGCTCTTAATAGTTTATAAAAAACTGTTTTTTATTGAGTGCCAGTAAAATTGAGCTATGTAGGGTAATTACAATGTCTCGAAATTAATGTTGTTTTATTAGTTTTTATGTTGCTGTACTTTTACTTAGAAAATGTCGTGGTTGTTTGTGAAGTTACCAGTTTTTTGTACATTTGTAGTTAAAAATGATTGCTAATTAGTCATTTTCTCGGAACGTTTGTCTCCACAACTAATGTCATAATGAAAATAGGCGACATAAGGTTTTATTTAAAAAACATACATGGAAACATCCCAAGCAAGATGATTAGTTAGTCTTGATACTTGGCAAATATCTTTCCATATAATAGGTATATAATGTATATCTACTGAAATAAATATTCAGAACAGTCTTGCACAATCGATCTAGTTCCAACCAAACTAAGCAATTCTTGTATACATGTACATATATAAATAAAATACTGAAATACGTAGAAATTCCTTATTTTCCCTTATTTTGGTTGAAAGTTGACCGATTTGTGCAAAACTGACGCATATTTATTTCAGTAGGTATGTAGACACATATTATAATAAACGGAAAAATTATTGCCAAGTATCAAGATCATATAATCCTCTTGCTGTGGATTTTAATAAAACATTTTTTCGACCTCTGCAAACTTAGCGTTAGTCGCACTATAAGACTAGAATATTCCTGGCGTTGCAAGCGTCAAGGCAAGCCGTAGGCATGCTTGACACACTTGTATAAAAAATCAAATTGTTACCATTTTCAAGAATCATGAAAATTTTATGGTTTTAGAGATAAAAGTCGATAGCGTTATGTGAATTCAATGAATCGTCACTGTCGACAAAACGACAGGCACTCCTATCAACTAAATACTTCATTACAAATCAGACGATTTGTAGTTGACAACCAACACTCACTAAGTATCAAATACGTATAACGAGCAAAGCTTGGGTATCGGTATCGATTTAGTAATATAACCACCACAAGATAAAAGGTTTTAAGAGTAATGTTAGATTTTCAGTGAGCTGTAGTCATCAACGGGTCGAACTTTAGGAGTCATGGCGGCTGAAAGGGTTGATTCTGAGGTGAAATTTCTTGCTTGCTCATAATAGGGAATATCCATGATATTTTTTGTTTACTTTACTAAAAGCTGATTCATAATTTTTCGAATAACTATAAAAATAACCAAGATATGAGCTCTCAAAGATTTATCTCTATCTCTTTCTAGTAAAACAGAATATAGTATCGAATTTGTATGGCGGTCATGTACTATGACTTCATAGTCCATATCGGATCTCTCCGTCTAATCTCTGTTTAATTAGTGCTTTAAAATGTTCATATCTTCCGTATTTCTCGGTCGATTTTAATTTTATTTTCACTTTATGTCATCTTTTTTACGGTATTTTCATATTTTGTTAAGAAATGCGATAAAAAAATATCATGCATATTCCCTATTAATGAATTGTGTCCACTTCATTTCTTTCGTTTTCATTGTCTAATGTAATGGGGTAATCATGATTACCGCCACTCTTACTTTTGTTATTATAAATTTAATAAATTATTCTATTCTATTCTATTCTATTCTATTATTATAGTAACATTCCGTCACCCCAGTATCCATACATACATACAAACATTTAACAGCTCTATTAAGTATAACTTATGTTTTATTGCCGTTTTTATTGATCGTTAACTCTCTGTTTGGTATCGTTTCTCCGAACTAAGTTATAACTTAGGGTTTTAGGAGAGTTATTGTGGATTATGAGTACCGTTTTTATTTAAGTGTCAGAGAAAACATTCTAAATATCGAAGTAATCGTGTCAGAAATGGAAGTAAACACCTACTTAGTATAAAGAAACTGCGTAATATCTATGTATGATAAAATCCATAGAGGCATCTAAATATCTAATAATATGCAGTTTTTATTTTACCTTTACTAGAAGATTCCCGTCGTGCTTTAATTGTCCAGCAACCAGGAAGTGTCCAGCTAATTGATATGTGGAAATCTCAAACCATACGTGCCTACACAAAATCTAAAATAAATATTCCATTTTTAGGGTTCCGTAGCCAAAATGGCAAAAACGGAACCCTTATAGTTTCGTCATGTACGTCCGTCCGTATGTCACAGGCATTTTACTCAAAAACTACATGATGGATATTGATGAAAATTGGAATATAGGTGTCTTGTATGAGCCGCTACTTAGTTTGGTAGTTAAACAACTAAAATAAATATTTTTAGGGGGCGGCACATACATGTCACTTTTCAGCAAATGTCAACGTGTGGTAGATAGTTCGATAGCTCTTTAAAAAACACTATAAGTTTCAAAGTAATGTTTTTGATTAAGTTAATATATTTGGAAATAATCGCTCCGAAAGTTGTGTAAATTGTGTCCCCCCCCCCTCTATCTTCTAAACCGTGTGTCTGAAAAATATGAAAAAATCACGAAGGTACGCTTCATTAATACTTTCAACGAAAATTATTTTCAACAAGATCGAATTAACTGTTTTTGAGTTATTGCCGGTAAACTGCGCTTCTCAACAAAAGGGCGTAATTGCTATGAAGATACGCTCTTTTGTTGTTGTACTTTTCTTACATCGTATTTTTGCCTTATAGTTACGGCTATGGAACCCTACATTGAGCATGGCCCGACATGCTCTTGGCCAGTTTTTATTTTTATAAGCTACGTACGGTAGCCGAGTGGTTCGGACATGCGCCTTTCAAGCAGAAATCGTGAGTTCAAATCCTGGCTCATACCAATGAATTTTTCGAAATTTATGTACAAAATATTATTAGATATTTACCATTACCTTTTTGGTAAAGCAAAAAGATCGTGAGTATGTGAAGTTCCTAATCCGCAGTGGGCTAGCGTGGGGACTACAGCAGGGCCGCGCCGCCCCTGTGTGCGAAGTGTGCAGCGCACACAGGCGCCAAGGCGATAGGGGCGCCGGAAGTCGAAACACGACGACAATAAAGAGGTGCTTCATAGGTTTCGCACACAGGCGCTGCCGGGGGTCGGCGCGGCCCTGGACTACAGCCCATTTAGGAACTCTCATTTATGATATGAAAGTAGGCCTGTGCCCAGCAGTAGGACATATACACAGGCTGATGTTTTTTTTTAAACAACATTTGCGTTGCTCGGCCAAATTTACTCATATGGGCTACTTTTCAAAAACATTATTCTCATGTTCCCACATATTGGCGAATAGGTTCTCAGAAGATTCATCCTTACTAGAATGGGATTTTTGGTCACTGTGTTGTTGGGTAGAAGAACCTGCCATATGTTGCAAAGTGACCAAAAATGCCATTATGGCAAAGATGAATATGCCATTCTGGTATTGAGTATTGGTGCCCAGGAGAATTATGTCTTCGAAGAACAGCCCATATTATTAGTTTTTGAAATATTTTTAAAGTTTATTGCACAATAATAATAATGCATAATAATGCCTTAAGGCATTATCTAAAAGTCAACCATTGAATAAAACTGAAACTTTACTCAAAAGTTGCTTAAATATTATGAGCTATCCAAACGTTTAAGACTTCTACTTCGTCTAAGGAGATTAAACAAAGGGTGCACACACTACACAATATTGTTGTGTCTTGGCGCGTAAACGCCGTAGCACTGCGTAGCGCGGCGTAGCAGCTACGACGTAAACAGTAATTAACTCGCTACGGATTCTCAACTAGGTACAAGTATTGTATTGTAATTTTTTATTCGTATTTGCATCTTATAAGTTCAAACTACACCCCTGTGTCCCTATGTCAATCAAGTGCAATTGGCAACTGGACATTCCGTTCGTAATTTTACCCATGCCTGGCTATTTGGCTTATATTAATATAAAACCCTATGTTAACGAGACCTTAACGGTTTTCCAGGGTAACAGTACCAAATTCAAATCTAATTCTTTGCAAATTTTTGCGTCTTTTCCAGTAGATTAAACCACCCCACTACTTATACATACACTTTCGCAATGAGGCTTTTTTTATGGCGTTGATAGGAAATGACTATAGGCAGGTTACTTACTTACTACGTTGGCTCAGCGACCCAAAAAGGATCTTGGCCTCAGACACAAGAGATCACCACTCTTCCCTATTTTGTACCACCTTACGCCAGTCGGGTATTTTGAGGGCACTTAGGTCTTTCTGGACTTCATCACTCCAGCGGTATCTGGGGCGACCAACCGGGCGTTTTCCACTCGGTCGCCTCATATACGCTCTTTTTACAGCCCGATCGTCTCTCATCCTCTCCAAGCGGCTGAGCCAACGTAGTCGTGTGGCCTTAATTTCGCCAATTATGTTTGGCATCTTCACTATTCTTCAACCTATTCCTCCGCCTCCACGTTCCATTCTCATCTCTCGTAGGCCCAGAATCTTGCGCCAGATTTTCCTCTCCGCCACTAAGAGGTTATTTTCTTCTTTCTGAGTCAATGTCCAAGCTTCACACCCATACATCAAAATTGGTCTGATGACTGTTTTGTAGATACGAATTTTGGTAGGTCTACTGATCAGCTTGGGCACTAGGACTTCATGGAGCGCTGCATGCAGAGCATCTTAGCGCGTTTTGGACTCGAACGATTTGATGCCTCCAGCCATAATTTTATTTTACTTGATAGGTACCTGCGTAGTTAATATGTATAGTCCCTTGACTAAACAAAGACTTGCAGTTGGTGCATCATCATTAACACTGAAACGCAATACCAGGCCTGAATCGATATGTACACATAAATCTACGTTCTATGTTTCCATATCTCTGGCTGCTCTTGACTAACTGTATACAATCCCTTGGGATTTCGGACAATTCAGTTAAAGGGCAGAATATAGTCAGAGGAAATATTTGTGAATCTGTTATCCTGTATTTGGTAACCTTTCTTAAAAAATTGTAGCCTCAAAATTGTATTCAAAGGTATATATCCAGTATAGGTTACGTACGAATTCAGTTTATAGAAGAAATCGTTCCGATTTTCCATCCACGAAATTTCTCACTAAAAGCTAGAGACTATTAACATAAGTCTATTAAAGCATATGTCACGCAAATTTCCAGAGCACAAATGTTATCATGCATATAGTCAAAAACCGAATGCCACCGTCGCGTAAACGGGGCATTAATAAACGTTAGCGTAATCCGGCTTAATTACAGCATAGCGATATGTCAAATGGATACATAATCATAACAATGCCGCTACGCACACAATTAGAGAGCCCGGTGCTGCCCGCGCGCTGAACACAGGTGCGGGAAGTTTCACTTATCTCGCGAGAATTTTGCGATCATCTCGGTCACAGAGTAGGCATGTCAAATGGATAATTAATCATAACAATGCCGCGATGCACACAATTAGAGATCCCGGTACTGCTCGAGCGCTGAACACAGGTGCGGGGAGGTCCACTTATCTCGCGAGAATTTTGAGATTATCTCTCATAAAGTACGCAATGTCAAATGATACATAACCATAACAATGCTGATGCCGCTACGCACACAATTAGAGAGCCCGGTGCTGCTCGACCGCTGAATACAGGTGCGGGGAGGTTCCCTTATCTCGAGAATTGTACGATTGTCAAATTATACTTAATCATAATAATGAACTTTCTACAATTCAGTGTATATGTCAAATGTAAACATTATAAAAAAAATGAACACAGAGAAATCCGGTGCTGCCCACTAACTAAATACAAGTGAGCCTGCGACATTCACATATCCTAAAAGAATTTTGCAAATTCTCTAGTGTCGTCTTACTTATCCTTGAATGCTACAAAAACGCAAGAACAAATAAATAGCTTTATCATGTTAAACATCCTGGCACGCGAAACGCAGGCCTGAAAAAGCTCACTGTGTTCTGCTGAACGTGTTTCATCCATCCTACACTCTGTGTCTGAGTGTGGTGGCGCTGTGTGCGTGCTGTAATAGAGCGATGACGTGATTTCCTGCGCTGAGTTATTGCTACTGTACCGGCGCTAAATGCTGAGCGGCGCTGTGATCTTGTCATGGAGTCCCTTATTAAACAATAGTTAGTTCATCTGATGATTGTTTTATAAATTGTGATGGAACCATTACACTAGTATTTCGATAAAAGTTTTGGAGTTTGTTTATCAATGTATGATTATTAAATTTATTCAGTACATAATATTTTCACATTTTTAAAGAATGATGAAGGATTATAATTCGATTCAAAGTGTAATAATACAACATATTATTTTATGTATGTTAGTCTGAAGAAATATTATAGACCTCCATTATATTGTTTACCCATTTTTAGGGTTTCGTAGCCAAAATGGCAAAAACGGAAACCTTATAGTTTTTGATACTCCCTTTATTTGATGAGGTTCCATAAACAAACATACACATTCACTCACATTAACTCAAACACACTCAATAACACACATTTACAATCAGTCCTATTCACATTTCATTATGTACATAGGTACTTTATGTAATTGTTCAATATACAATTTGGTATTTCTGATTAGCGCCAGCTAACTTATTTTATTGGTACTTAAAATAATATTTTTTACAATAATCTGATAAGATTTCAACGGAATCATAATAATCCATGTCGAATGATGGAGATTTAAGTTGTTGTGTTAGTAGATAACCGTATGCGTGATAAAAACTATTGTAAATTAATGGTGTTGAAGAATAACTCAGAAAAGTATCATATAATAAGTAGTTAATTAAGAGCGCAAAGTAATTCAATTAGTATTTTAATAATTGTAATAAACAACAAAAACGGATTAAATTGAGTGATAATCGAAGAAAATATTAGTATTTTAATCGTTTTTTAAATGATATTATAAATATACAAAAAAAGATCAATGAATTATTATATTGGGAAACTGCTTAAAGATATTTTTTTTTTAAATGTATGTTATTGGGCAACAAACCCGTTGAATAAACTTTAACGCAGCCACAGGAACCATTTCATGGATATCTGATTGTGATAACTGCGTAAGATTGTTAATGACAAATGGATGTCAACAAGATCATATAGAAATATAATCGGCTAATTGCCTGATTGTTCTAATTTCGATTCAAATCCGTTTTATTCCAATTAAATACTTTCAACCGATGGTCGCGATATTGCTATCTTCGTCATAATCAATGTTTGATTGGTGTATTAGTTAATCGCTTTACTGCTATTATCATTATTGTTATTATCAGTTAATTGAAATTTTGGTAAGGTTTTAGGTAGATATAGTGTTATTTACAAAATAATATTGTGAGTAGAAATATTCATAGTCTTTTAAACATTTTATCCCAACTCGTATTTCTTAAAATCACGCTTTATTTTCATTTTCAGAGATTCGATCAATTTGATAAGGAAATGTGGCTCATATGACAATATTTAAATAGGTATGTATTTGCAGTTCTAACGCCAATTGTTTACCTTTTATTTTATGATGTTTCGGCACAGTTGCATGTCTCGTGGTTGCCGCGAACCGAACTGCGATACTTTAAAGTGGCATAGTATATTGATATGAGAATAGATTTTACCTAATATTCTATAAATAAACAAAAAATACTAACAAAGCATCTGGGTAAGTATAACCGTACTGTTGAAAAAAAAATATTTTTATTTTTAATAATACTCCAATCTGCAGAACCGTATTTAACAAAAAAAAAGTAAATTTATAAGGGATTAGGATTACAGCAGACACCACGCCAAAGTCATTCCGCCCGTCTCTCGAGGGGATGGGGCAGGCAACAACTCATAAAATTAAGCGATTTGGATGTGAGTTAGTCTAACTGCGAGGATCGCCGCGTTAACAGCTCGCTCGTTGTCTCCCTCACACCCACAAGCGTCCATATTTTCGTATACACCCACACAGACGAGCGAACGCTCCGTTCGTTCAGTACCACGGCGGAGTCGGCCCGTTTCGCGCAGACTTGACATCATTAAAGTGACTCTATTGTTCCGTTCCCGCCGAAATGCGTTGACATTACAATTCGGAAGTGCAAACATTCTTTGTTGAAATTGTTTTTTTTCTATTGTGCCAGTGTTGTGATTTGGGAGATTGGATGTAGATGCACGGTAAGATATAAAAAAATATTTTTTTTATTAGTTTTTAGTTTCCGTTATATAAATTGTAACGTCTTAATATTAATTAGGTTTTAGCAATGCAATAATGTTTATTGGTGTCGTTTTAATGAGTTTAAAACTTTCTATGGCTCATTAGGTATTCATTAAATCTAATAGGATTTAATATCGTTTGAGTCAAAGATCAGTTGATGGATTCGTCAATAAACATTTATTATCTGAGTATAAACTAGAGTACTCATTCTTTCCTGTGGTTTTACTTATAAAATTAACCTCTGTAAAGGTCATCATCATAAGTATAACAACCCTTTTAAACCACTTCAGGGGTAGTCAGAAACAATCGACGTTGACGTGGCAGTCGTATTAATCATGTTTACATGAGCCAGGGTTCGATTCTCGGCGAAGTCAATTTAGGGAACCTTGTACAGTCAGCATCAGATCAGATATACCTACCTATATCGACGGAGAGCTTAAAAAGCTCATGACTCTAGTGCAAGAATGTAACAGCTTGTAAGCTTTTCGTCCATGTCTCTTGAACTGACTGTACCTATTTTATTCGTCCCTTGAATTGTTTTGAAGGAATATTTGAGGTTTTGTATCACATGAAACTAGCCATTACCAACTACCAAGTATCGTTTGTTCAATACTAGTAGACCCGCTCATAACGTATCGTAACGTTCGTGGAATAAGTATCTGTTTTTGCTTTGACTAAGCCGAGAAAAAAGTATTCTATATGTTAACAGTAGTCGTAATCTACTTGCACACCAAATTTTATGAAAATTGGTCTGGTAGTTTTTGTGTCATGCTCCCAAAATAAACAAACAGACAAACATAAATATAGACAAGACAAACATTCCGAAAACTATTTATCTACGCCTTATTACTTATTTTTTTACTTCTCGGTAAATGTTTTGATAAATCTTTTAATATACAAACACAGTCTTTCTCCGATTTCATTGTATGTAGGTAAGTAATTGTAGATTCATCCAACAAAAACCATTAAACTAACATACTTACAGTATTAAGTAATTCATAGCATAGATGTTTTGTATTCATATATGGTGCTTTAGACGCCATTAAAAAGGAGCTATTAAATTAACTCGATAGTTCAAAATAATGAATACAAAGTTTTATTTATTCAAATGAAGACATATGTAAATGAACTAATTCTGCGTGTTCTAGTCACTATTACGTGAATATATATTAAGTAGTAAAATTTAAGTTATTCTATATTTCATCCTCTATGGTGCATTTTAAGAAATCTGATCTTTAAAACATCTGATCACAGTTCTGCTATTTGATCTAAGTAGTGGATGATAATTGATAATGTGTGAGTGTAGTCTAAATTAATCTGTCAAGAAAACAAAATATTCTGAGAACACCATTATTCTACCGAATCGAGTGACGGCAATAAAACAATAAGTGCCATAATGACTTTCGTCAACCCAGGCTGTATGTGGCCCTTTTCAGCATGCTACGCCAGGAGTGGCTGATGACTCACTCAGCGATTTTGCCGCGCGAATATTAGAACCAAATTTCGCCCCCCCCCCCCCCCCCTCACAGGGGATTAACCAGCGACCGGAAAGAGCACGCGTTATGCTATAAGTAGAGACGGTCAGATTCGGTAGGTTCCGTGCGGTGGTCAGACGGACCCGAATGCCAGTTTTATAACCACTTTTGTAGGTAGGTATATAGTACTATTATTTATTCTGTGGTTACGCGAAGAAAAAATCCCACTTCCTGGCGAAGCGTAATATTATGTATACATGGGCGGTAGGTAATAAAGAAAGACCCAGATAGTATATTTTAGCCCCAACCTGCGGTTTCGACCACAAACAGTTGCGATCTGGAACTTTCGTATTTTACCGCCCTTGGTGTGTAATATACTATAGTCTCATTCACTCTACAGTTTTAGGGTTCCGTACCAAAATGGTAAAAAAGGAACCCTTATTTATATTACACAACACTCTACATTTTACTTAAAGTACACATTAATTCCCTTCCTTCAGTAGGTACATATTCAGATTATTCAATTTCTTTCAATGGTAATTACCAAAATCATCAGTCACAGTAGTCGTCGAAATAGGGCAGTATCCCGGACCAGCCGTACTTAATATACAGCTAATAGACAGTTCATGTAATATATTTGGTACAAACTATATTTATTTTTCTTGTCTACCACTGTCACAAATCGGTCAGGTAGTTCTTTGCAACGTAACATACTTTCATTAATAAGGTTGCCTGCAACTTCGTGGGCGATGGTGAAATAAGTTAAATGTTTATTTTTTGTTTGAGTCACCGTAGTCGGGTTAAATTAAAATTATCTTACATGTATTTTATTAGCCGGGCTCATAATCGACATGTACACAAATCTCATAGAAATCAGTTTTAACAGACTGAGAAAAATTTAAAAACCGGTTTATTACTTTTTATAACCCTTAACCCTTAAAACGTAGCTACTTTATTTGGAAAATCTTTTAATATAAAAACAGTCTTGCTACGATTTTAATTGAAATGTATATAAATAGATATAACTAAGGGGTAGAACAACAAGGTGAAAAGCTTTATGAGGACGAATGAAAAGCCCTTATCATACTTGCGATTTGCGGGCGAGTTTTCATACCTACAAAACCAAACTCGCTGCAAGTTCGCCGTGAGCGACATTTGTATGGAACCTCGCTTCTAGCTCGCCAGCATCTCGCTCGCAAATTGCAAGTGTGATAAGGGCTTTTCATTCGTCCTCATAAAGGCTCTAAAACGTGTACTATAGGGAACGTTTCTGCGAACTATATAGGTGGCAACACTAAATCGACAAAAGAGACACTATGCGGACACTGGACAGTAAAGAAAACATATCAGGCTTTAAAAAAAATACTGGTTATAAATGTCAATGACAAGTATAGTAAGTCATGGCCACACTAACGTTAATCGTTCATCATCGCGATATTAACGGCGTTTCCCGTTAATGTAGCCCCAGCATGATATAGTACAACATTCGGGTTGGCAGCACCAGTTGGCAGCACCTTCGTCGTGCAGGTTCCCTATAACCATTTGGAGATGTCCATTGTTCAGCTAAGTATCCTTTTGACAAAAAGGGTCGAAATTGGTTTATCAGTGACATCATACATATGAACAGAAAAACTCGAAAAGGAGACCTCCAAATAATAATATATGTATTTCACTAATTTTCATAAAAATGTATCCAACGCACAGACGTTTTATTTTTACAATTTAATAATATGAGAGATGACGCGGAATCATTGAGCAGGTGAGCAGGTAATTCATTAGATAAGGTTTCGTTATTTTGCCTAATCATGCTGTGCATCCTTGTTTTGTATAATGTAATATATATAGTAATAAATAATAGTTCGCTAAGTTGTTAATAACTTAACGAACTAAATAATTCTTACGGAACGTGTGCCTGAGGCTTTTTCATTAAAAAAACATTCAGCACCTATTGGATTGCTTGACCCCTTTGGAGTAGCTATTACTTTTAACCTGTTCGTCTGTTTGTTTATTTTATTTTATTTATTTATTTGGCACACTAAACAGACAACATTCAAGACATGAAATTAAATAATAACATACAAGGTTTTTAGAATAAACATTATCCAAAACAAGGATGCACGTTCAGTGCCATGCTCCCAAATTTTCATACAAAATGAACCCGATAGTCGATAGTTCTTGGCACTGAATGTGTTGGAGAAGTTTGAAACGCTCATCGATTTAGGCTGGTATCTTTGTGATTTAAGTAGATTTTTAGTGTTTTTTTGGACGCTACCGTTAAATTCAGCAGCGTTGTGGTTTAATTATAGCTTTTATTTTTAATTAGAAATGTTGTGCCAAAAGTCACCCTAAATTGTTAGAATTCAAGCTGAAATCGCATTATTTGCTCTTGTATTCCACTACGCGCAATAAAAACAAATATTAGCCCCCGCCGTTTAAGACTTATAAACCACTATCATGTCCTTCAATCAGTTTATTATTATCAATACTTTTGTCATATCCATTGGCTCGACAGGATTTTTTTTAATTTTCTAAACCTCCTAAGTAAAGTAATTAAGTACCTACGTACCTTATCCTCGTAAATCTGTCTATGTTATCAGCAACTACATTATTTGGAGACAATACTGAAGCTAACAATCCCAATCACTTTATGACAATAATAGTATTGATGCCGTAGCGCAATTATTTAATTAGATTTACCTGAAGAAGCAATGGCGAACGCTGAAAAGGGGAAAAGGTTATCGAATGGAAACCACGAACCGGAAGACGCAGCGTGGATCGATCCCCACAAAATGGTTTGAGGACGTGGCTATGGTCGCCGGAAGTCGATGGAGGCAGGCGACCGTAGGTTGTTAAAGTCTTTGAGGGAGTTATTCGGCACTGATCGTCTCTAGGTTGAAATCAATCAGGAAAATCGCCAAGCAATTTTGATTAGCTAATCTGATGAGATCTTAATAAATAAAGTTCAGAAACAGTCCGATCACATCCGCTTTTTAAAACAATCCAAATGGGTCTAAAATAAAATTAATAATTCAAAGTTAATTTAAAAAGCTAACTTACGTATAGTCTCGCAGGAAGCTTCTCTGTAATGCACAAAATTGATTTGATGACGACAACTCGATATAAACTTAATCGATAACGATGTCCACGTACAAAGTCGCGGAAGTCCTGTTCGACGTGTGTGGCCCCTTTGATATCAACCGACCACGTTTTAACCCATCATAAACTAATTAATCAGGATCTTAAGCCCTATTCCCATGAAATAAAGAGTCACGTCGCGTGGTTAAATAATACAGGCAGCATTTTAAGATGGTTATGATTTAATTTAAATAGAGAACATCGGAAGTGGCCGGCTTGTTCGCAAATCCAATATGGCTGGCGACGTTTGACAAGCCGCGTTTGATGCCCGTTAATTGTTACATTTCCGCGCGCTTTTTTGAAGTTTGTCTTTGATTTCTAAATTATGTTTTTACGATGTAACAAAATGTTTATTGGGTCATTTTCATTTTGTATGTTACTGATAGTTATGCTATAATTTTTATTTTGGTAAATCAGTCATACAAATTAAATTAAATAATGGAATTCATTCTCCTGTTACAATTTTTGTAAATATCAGTATACGGGGTGGAAAAACCAGACCAGATGATAAAATATAGGAAAAGAAAACCTGCATTCTTTAGGTTTTTTAAACTCATAAGAGCTGGCAATCAAAAGTAATTACGGGTATATATATATATAGGTACCTAATTCAATTGCAGGTATAAACTACCGCTTAAATGCAAGCTTTGCACCTGATCTTTATGCGGCGTCATACACACTAGAGGCAAAGTTACTGTAACCGTACATACTCTAATCTCGAATACAACTTCTAGAACCTTCAGTTTTTAGAAATCAAAATGGATATTACCCTTTTTCGAATATTACTCCTAATTCTTATAATGTAATTATCAATAAGAAATAAACGAATCTATCTGTACAGGGTGTTTGGATATTGATTACATTCCTTTTAAGGGGTTATATTATAGTAAAACTCATTTGCAACAAAAAAAATCATATAGTAATTCATATTTTTAACACAAAGCTTTTCAATGAAATTCGGCAAACTGAATTCGTCAATATCTCAGAAACTAATAATTTTCGGACAGGGTACTACATGACTTTTTTGTTGCAAATGAGTTGTATATAACCCCTTAAAAGGAATGTATTCAATATCTAAACACCCTGTATATGTTTTTTTTCTATGTTAAGATATACAGTAGATATTCAAACGTATAAGAGGATAACTTCACTAAATAAAAATTCAAGAATTGGTGTTGTACATGCGGTCATGTACACATAACCGCCTCTACTGCGTTTTGAAATGAGCGTCATTTCGTCCCGAGGTTCAACGTAAATAGAAATATGTTTGTTACTGGTGCGTCTTAAACATACTTTACACAACCAGACACAGTTTTTTCATTTTAGCGGTACTATGGATTTACTTTCCAGTAAATGTTTATATTAATTTGTTGATTTTAATAAATTAATGTTGATAACAGACATGTCAAACTTAACCGCATTTAAACTCATTGAAAGTCAAGGTAAAAAAGGTCAAGTAACAAAAAATGCTTTACTTTATGATAAACTATTCTATTACAATAGTATAAAACAGCCATAATATTTTTACTCTATCACATAAAATAACTTTTAGACCAATATGAACCTTCATTGTGCTCCCCGGAAAACGATGTATTCTAACATAACGCTTTATACGTAGGGACCGTCGGTCTGTTTGTTCATGCATCACGCAAAAACTACTGGGCCGGTTTCCATAACATTGGATATATAGGTACAGGTCAATTATAATAAGCATACTTTTTAACCAACTACGGCGAAGCAAAAATTCACTTTCGCGAACCATATTGCGGGCATCCTTTACTCGTACTTCCAAATTAAAGTGTGATATTTGGTAGTATCTCCGGACCACGGATTAACAAACCTCAAATCAGCCTGGCACTAGGTATATGTTTGTAATCAAGGTATTATCTTATACTAAATAAATATTATAAATATATTTTTTGCGAGTCAGCTCTTTCAAGGTGACGTCATTTGATGCCCTAAATAGTGTTGTAATTACTTAGGTAGGTATTAGTAAACATTGCTCAGGTGTGATGGGGTAAAAATGGATGGTTTTAGCAAAGTATGTAAGCCTTCACGGTTTATTTTTATGCATCACTTAAGAGGATCGCATGTCTATTGGCACTGAATAAAAATAATGTATATCTAGATGATATATTACTGTTTTTTTTTCTATGATCCGCCGTTTTCTTTAAAGTGCTCACAGTTAATTTTAATTTTTCAAAGGTAAAGGTCCTTCACGGCGTAACCCTAGATTATATTCTAAAATTTCTATTCAGTTACACGTATGTTCCTTGAAATTTAGAAATCAGTTACTTAGCTGCTTAACAGCGTAACAGCTATGTTACTAGCTACCAGAAATATCGTCTAGTTTAGTAGTGTTTTGAATTACTTATCCGGTCCTAACCTGATCTAATCTTAGCCCAACATACTTACATGCTGTAGTATGTAGGTAATTAAGTATGTTAAATTATTGTCGTAATCGGCTGGCCGATCGATTGTCTTGGCGACACAGTGTCTGCCGTGCAAGTGGCTGAGTCAGGTATATTTTATGAATTGACTGTGTATACAGCGTGTAAATTTAATACGGGCAAATATTAATACGGCTGTCAGTGTTTACATTATTTGAGAACGTTCTCTGTATGACAGCCGACTTTCTTGGGAAATAATGATAGCAAGGTCAATAATATTACTCAAATTATTTATCATTACTAATCGGTCTGTATGACAGTGACTACGTTCGTCTAGTATTTCTGCCACAGAAGTAAGGAAGTGTCGTACCAAATCTGGGATATTGGTCTCCCATGCGGAGTTCCCAAACCGTGCATCGCGACGCACGGCACTGTCCCAAGGACACGAAATGGTACAAGCATAGTAAAAATAAAACTGGTCAAGTGCGAGTCGGACTCGCGCACCGAGGGTTCCGTATAAACTCATAAGTAGACCAACCTTACGACTACCAACAACCATGCCTTAAACACACCTTAGCCCTATTAAACCAGGAAAAATCTTAACAGCGCGATGCAGCGTATGCTACAGCGACATCTATTGATACTAAATAGCGCGTAAATTTTACTTGTAATTTAAATTTAAACGTTACTGTTTGTTATTGGCTGATTGAAATAATTGTTTGTCAACTAAGTTAGTTCTCATGTATCATTTTTCATGAAAGAATCATGTTTTGAAGCACACTTTTGTGTATTAAATTAATATTGCTGCCACAAGCTACCTTATTTTAGATTTGTGTCCCTAGATGGCGCTAGTGGTATTTATTCTTATGGTATTTACTAGTGTCAAATTTCCTAACATACTCCTATTATAGAGTTTTTAATAATTATTGTTACTTTATGTTTTTTTCCCGATTCCTGATGAGTGATCATTGTATTTAATAGACATTTTTTATGTAATATGAATTAAACCATCGCTTAGTTTTGCTACTCTCCGCTAGATGGCTCTCGTAGGGACGGTAGAAGTAATTTATTATTTTAAGATTTTTGTAAATTTTTAAAAAAATATTCATGTTAGGAAGAGAAAATATAACGGTCTTCCTAATAATAATAAAATAATCCTAATAAGTAGATACATGAATAGTTCAAGAAAAACTGTATGGCGATTAGTTTAGTAGGAGCAAATAAGTATGTGTTATGATTTTTGCAAATTTCTCAAAAACGGTACAAGTAAGGAAAACCGTTATATTTTTCCTGCAATATTTAGGACGACATTAATAATTGGTAATTATTACACATTTTTCTGATCAGTAACTTCGGAGATAATAGGGGGGGAATGGTATTTTTTTAAACTTTTTTCGCCATAAATCAAAAACTATTTATTTAAGAAAAAAAGTAAAAAAGGTATTTTAATCTACAAATTAAGTTCTTTCATTTGATACCCCACTCGATATATTAGCCCTACTTTCAATTTTCAAAATCCCATTACGGAGCCCTTTAAAAAAAAGTAAAAAAGGTACATGATTTTTTTTATGTCCAATAAGCTCGGGTTAGCTACTTTTAACACTATTCCAAATTTCAAACCGATAGCAGCTCTAGTTCCTGAGATATCTGGCTGTGACAGACGGACAGACCGACAGACAGACAGACAGACAGACAGAGTCGCACCATAAGGGTTCCTTTTTTACCATTTTGGTACGGAACCCTAATTACAGCCTATCACAGCTAGCCCGAAGTCATAGTATAAAACGTTTGCATAATATTGGCAATATTTATAGTAAAACCGCCCATTCCGCCCAGAGAGTGGGTGGGCATTTCTCCAGAAATATGTCTGCGGTCACCTCATTCATCTGGCCCTTTTTCATACTAAATGTATGGAGACAGATGAATGAGCCGCAGACATATTTCTGGAGAAACGCCCGGGTGGTTTAACTATAAAGGAGAGATAAGAGTATGTGACCGATTGATTCGAGTTCGTTTCGGATGGCAAAACTATTTAATCCAATTTAAATAAGCAACGACCATTAGTTATGAAGTAACAATAATAACTAGGTGAGTCCTCGCAGCGGGGAGTGGATGAAAAATCGATGGTGAAGAAGATCGATACGATTGTCGATTAACTTTCTACTAATCGATCGATTTATCAATTACACAATGTTTTGTTTTGTGCTACTATTTGGGTTCTACGTTTATACAAAGCACTGTTTTGGGTTTGGAAATCTTGAAAACTACCATGGATGGATTAAAATTTAAAGTATCAAATTAGTGACTATTGCCTTCAACGCATTTGTCGTTTAGATCGATCGGTATTTAAATATCGATGCGCAGGTAATAATTATAATGTTTCTTACATACCTAACACATCTACGTGCATAATGCGTTTTGGTCATTAGTCATCCTATCTGTTAATAAGAAAATCGAAGCTGCCAGATCAATAAACCGATCAGCAAAATCGATAATGAATAAGTTTTTCACAAAACAAAGTATTATCGATCCTCTTGTCTGTCTGTCTGAGGTCTGCCTGTGATAAAATCTTGCAAGTTAAACCCCACTTTCCAGTTTTCGATTAAGCTTAAATTTTGCATGCATATGTAATTTGGATGACAATGCAATGTTTTTATAACAAGGAGCTGATCTGATGACGGAGTTGGAAGGTGGATAGGACATAAGATAAATCCTCCATGTTTTTACTGATTTAATAAGTTTTGAGATGCAATTTACAAATAAATACAGTCGTCTACAGTCGACAGTAAGAGCTTGACTCAAAGTAACATTTTTGACAGAAACTTTATCCATATAATACGATTTAGCTTCGTGTAACTGGTGAATTTTAAAGTTCCTAGTACATAGTTATCAATTGAAGGGATGTTTACAAAAATATAACTGTCAAGACTTGTTGGTACTTATAGAGAAAAAAAAATAATGACAGTAGGTGACTAGGTGTCAACCAGCTCAGTTAGTGATGTTATTTTTGTAAACATCCCTTCAATTGTTTCATGCGCTTTCAAATTATGTAATTAATTTAACTCTATAGACCGTGATCATACTATTAATAATTACCAGTCCTCATTGTGTAACTAAGCGTCAATAGAACTAATTGTGCAACCGGGCTTTACGTACGTGCCTCATTTAATATTCATACATTTGGTAATAACTAACTTATTGGACGATTACACAATTACACATATTCAATTTACACGGGAGCTGTTGAGAAAGTATAGAGTTTATCGCCTTTGTATGAAAGCTCGTCGTCATTTTAGTCGCATCTTCTTTTGCAAAGATTTTTCCTTACGGTGACTTTTGCTGTGAGCCAATACCTATTGACACTTTCGCATACAAGGAAACCATTCTTGTTCATTTTTAACTGATTTCAAAAAAGGTTCTCAGTTTCGTCGGATTTTTTTTATGTATGTATCGTAATGACTTCTGGACCGACTTAGAAAATTATTTTTTGTTGAAAAGGGTATACTTCTCCGATTATCAGAAAGTCCTGGAACACCCGATGGAACCCTTCAAATATTATAGACACATCTATAGCGATTATTGAATTGTTTGAAGTTGATTAAGTAGGTATTATAGGTTTTTCATTTTGTTCAGTTTCAAAAAAATAGTTTTTCTACTCCTGTATTTATCTGTCTTTTACTTGGTCACGAACACTAATATAAGAACATACATAATATGAGTTCAGAGAAGTCTATACTCTATTCCCCACAACAGCACTAGTGTCGTTATAGTGGCAAAACGATACTGCTAGCAGCCACAGACTTCTAAATCTAGGTTAAACTTAGGTCAAGGTCACTTAGGTTAAGCGCTCAATTCTAAATTTACGATAAAAATGCACAACTACCAACTTAACAAACAATTAAATTCCTACGGTTTTAAGAAAAACAAAACTTTCCGAACTAAATTCATTGATGCCAACATAAAAAAAGTATTTTTAATATCGTCACTGCGTGTCACTAGCGAGTAAGTATATGTCAAATAAAAAAAAAAGTTTACCATAGACACATATTTGCCTTGTTTGCTCGCTATGTTTAATTTTGTATTTTATATTTTAAAACCTAGTCGTAGAAAAAGTATTGTATGCCGCCGCGGTGGCTCGTATCGCAACACGCGCCATTCGAATTTTTGAGCCTACTTACACAACTTTTCATAAAATACTATAAATAACTGGCCAAGAGCATGTCGGACCATGCTCAGTGTAGGGTTCCATAGCCGTAACTATAAGGTAAAAAATACGATGTAAAAAAAGTACAACAACAAAAGAGCGTATCTTCATAGCAATTACGTCCTTTTGTTGAGAAGCGCAGTTTATTGGCTATAACTCAAAAACGGTTAATCCGATCTTGTTGAAAATAATTTTCGTTGAAAGTATTAATTAAGCGTTATCTTTGTAATTTTTTTTATATTTTTCGGACACACGGTTTAGAAGATAGAGGGGGGGGACACAATTTTCACAACTTTCGGAGCGATTATTTCCAAAGGTATTCACTTAATCAAAAACATTACTTAAGAACCTTAAAATATTTTCAAAAGAGCTGTCGAACCACACGTTGACATTCTGTGAAAAAAAATTTTTTTAGCTTCTGTTACATGTATGGAGTGCCCCCCCTAGATTTTTTTATTTTTATTATTTAACTACCAAACTTAGTTGCGGCATCTACAAGACATCTATATTCCAAATTTCATCAGTATAGGTCTTGTAGTTTTTGAGTAAAATGCCTGTGACATACGGACGGACGGACGGACGGACGGACGGACATGACGAAACTATAACGGTTCCTTTTTAGCCATTTTGGCTACGGAACCCTAAAAATCAACTTCAGGCGATGTTATAAAATCAAATCCATGTGGTGTGCCCAGCGGAGTCGATTAAATAAAATACTTTCCGTATTTTCTTAAAAAAAAATCAAAAACCTGCTAAAATGGTACAAGGGTTAGGTTGAATATTGTCATGTCTTCAATCATGAGTAGTAGAGCCGTCAAACTGTGAGAACGGAAAAGTTAAACTTACTTACTCATCAATAATATTACCTACTTACAATTCATAATGATAATATCGTGATCATGTTTGTCACAGTTCATTAAGGTATTTCACTGATTGACATCAAAAACGCACTACATACAAAAAATATTTAAAGGAAAATGGACCGCATTCCTCAAATAATAATGTGTACTATCTCTTTATGCGCATAGCGTATTTAGTTTTGAATGTCGCCTGACGATTTGTTCTGGCTGTTAGGTACTGTCCATTACAAAAGGTATCGATTTACCGTGAGAACGCCACCACGCGCCAGAGACAAACGCCACACTTCAATATTAATATCGTTACTTTGTGTAAATAATAGAACACGGTTCTTATAGTTATTTGAAAAAATCGAGCGCCGTTCTCATTAACATGAAACAATGACTTTGTACTATTGTACAACATTCGAAATATCAGTCTAATTCCCATTTGTAGTATGACCCATAAATGTACCTGTGACACCGCCTTTTAAATAGTTAATTTTGTACTGGCTAGGCCCTAGCCATATAGCCTTAGCCGCTAGGGCAATGAAGTTTACTATTCTGTGAACGATTAGTTTTGTTCTAAACTTCATATTAGTAAAAAGCTGCTTGCAGCCATGTAAACAAGATGCGAACAAAAACACAGCTGCATTTGTACAATACGACTACCTACGTTACGTATTACGCTAATAGGATTGGCCCTCTATTTTTCCCAACAACTATAACAGTCATGAGATTAAACATTTGCATGTGATTAATCATGAACTCTTAGTTACCATTTTCATGATCCTCAATGTATATCCTTTTATTTAACTTCATCTGTTAGTATTAATCTGAGTCAAATATTGTTGAATTAATTTTCACCTTACTATATTCACTAATCGTACAGTACGATTATTTGGATTTTGACACTCGGTAAATCTCGACATTTTTCAGGAGAGTTCGGAAGTGCAAATGACACGAGACACATTGCTGCATATTTATTCATAAGAACATAGTGTCCGCTTAACAATCTAAAACAGCAATATACATCACCTGCCACAATGACATTTTTTACAGTAGACCTATGAATAACACAGATGTGGCTTGATTTAATTATTACATCGCCTTACAAAAAATATTAAATTACAGTGGAACCTCGATACGTCGAACTTCGATAAGCCGAAATCCTCCACACCACGAATTAAATTCCAGTTTCCTTCCCTTCAAGCACTAAAACCTCCATAGCTCGAAATATTAGACCTCCATAAGTCGAAGTTACCAATGAATGACTCCCTAAATTTTACCTCTATAACTCGATTTTTGATTTATTTTACCTCTGTAACTCGAAGTCAAAAAGGAAAACACCCTTAACCTTTATAAGCCGAACAAGGGCCTATGAAAAGCTCTGTAAGTCGAAGACCTCTGTAAGTCGAAACCTCGTTAACACGATTTTTTAGCGTTTGAGTTTCGACTTATCGAGGTTCCACTGTAGTACCAGGGAACTTACTTCTTTAAAAGCGTTATTTACAATAAATACTAATTGTATGATTAATAATGAAACCAGTAATAATAATAATTCCTTTGATTTTGAAAGCTAGCCCGTCACATACCTATGTCGTAAAAAGTTGATTGTAGTGTATTTGAATATTTAGAATGTTAATGAGGTTTCTATACTCACTTAGGTCGAGGCTTGATTATTAAATAATTGTATTAAATAGATTTGAATATTTTATGTTAGTAAATTCTAGGATTTTATATACTCTATGTGAAAACACGAACTTTTACTATTAAAACCGAGACCACCCGAGTGTCAAAGTGGCAATAATCGTACCTACTGTAATATTGCCGTCGGCAAACATGGCTTATATTGAAAATGTATTTTAAAAGACGCTCAACTTAATACAAATTGATTGGGGAACTTGTATTACTTTGATCAAGTAAGACTTTCGATATTAATTTGAATTTTTACACTGTTAATGAAATTCCCAATGAAGTACGTAGTTCCGTATCCGTACGTAATACGAGTAGGTACGGAATTCATCATCGTTATTTACATAAAATGTAAATAAATCGGATAATTACTAAACACGAATCAAGTAAGTGCGAGTCCAACTCGCGCAGTGAGGTTTCAGTCTCAGTCAATAATGTCTCTTTAAAAAAATACATGAAGCTTCTTCATCTACAACTGCCATCCCCACCTCGAAGGTTGCATATAGGACAGCTTTTTGTATGCTATTTGTCATTCACAGGGTCGGATTTCTTAAACTATTTATTTATTTAAGCTTTATTACACAATAATAAAAAAGTACAGTCAACCTAAAACTACAAAACAACCTACCTAAGACTGCGCTCATAATCATTGCACCAAACAGACCTGTGTCACTTGAATATACATAATTAAAATCGAAACAACCACAAAGTTAGTCTACCTACTCACACATTCGAAGTTATTAATAAAATAAACACCGCATGGATAAAAGTCCACAAACCCTCCCGATCGATATACTTGTCGACGTGTGTAGATGTAATTGTATGCGTATAGATCCACACGTTCGGTGATACAACATGTTTCTGCCATGAGCTTTGTTTCAATTTAGTGTGGTTAGGGTTGCCACTGTAAAGTTCTTGAAATCATAAACGAATGCGTTACTTACCGAAATTGAAATAGTACATTGTGTACCCATTAAGGGAAGTAAGAAGGGGATTACTAACGAGAGTCTATTAGCTTTTAATGATACACACAATGCCTGTGATACACACAATGTTTTTCATCACATTCGCAAGGAAAAAAAATAAAACATAAAAATCAAATAAACTAAACGCACCCGCTAAAAGACAACTTTAACTGTCAACTTTTTCAATGTAGTCTTCCACAGATAATGCTAAGAACAGCGTTTAGTTTTCAATCTTGACTATCCATACTGAAATTATAGTAAAATATACCGTATACGTTTTATAAACAGTAAAATTGGGTTTGTAGACAAGTTTTGAAGATACGAAATAAGCCGTGGCTGATTTAAAACCTTAGTCTAAAATGACTTACGAGTGGGTTTTATACACCGTGGGCCCGAGTAACCCGACCAACTTTAACTATAGATTCTAACAACTATTAAGAGTAAAAAAAATTATGTGATATATAGCCGAAAACGCTTACTTTCCGAAATATTCATTATTTTTCAAATGAAAACTCCCAAGTGTGCAACAAGCGCTAATAAATCTAATTAATTTTTTTTAAATCCTTTAATTAAACAGCAATTAACCTTCGCAGTATTTGATGGTAAGCGACTACGAGGCCAAAAAATTTACGTTTCGTTTCCATTTCAGCTTTTTTTTCCTTTTTGATAACTTTTCCTCCAGTAAGGACATGTTTATAACGAGGGGCTGAATTTACTGATTTATTTTGTTCCTTATGACTATTAATGTAAAATGACAAAATTCGACCTAAGTTGATATAACGTTATATACTTGTAATACCATCAGGAATACGTGGTTAAAATTGGTCGAGTTATTTGGGCCCACGGTGTATTTTAAAACTAAACTCATAACTTCCTCGGGAGTTGTAGATTTACATACAGATTTACCTCCCATAGGGTTTATAGATTTTTGTAACCCACCCACGATAGGTAAATCGGCTCTAGCTGCTCTATACGCCTGCGTGTTATAACACCCTTTACGAGCAAGTGTGATGATAAAAATAATAATAATATTTTGTTAAAATTCACGACTTCATTTTTGAACATACATACATAACGAATGGTATTCTATAGGACAGATCGCAAATCACGCCGGATACTTAGCTTAATCATAACTTTTTCTTTTTATTATAATTAATAATCCCTATTTATCTTTTGTAACGGTAGAAACAGTTGATAATACCATGTTGTCATGTCGATTACAACTATTGTATTAAGTAATAATGAAAATAACACATTTGATCACAATGGTCTAAGTCAAACACAATTTTGTTGAGAACCATCAAGGAGTCGTAGGTAGGTAGTCGTCGCGGCACTTAAAAGCTATTAAGAGTCATCTGATCTTTAAGTACCGACCACATCCAATTTAAAAACCACGACCAATTTAACGAGCCATAACGATAAATATCTCAAATTATAACACATTAACGATAACTGACACTGCCTCAATTGCTGCATCGATATGAAAACCTCACATAAACAACGTCAAGCCAACTGAGGGCACAACCCTAAAATCTCTTTGCAATAAAAATCAATCAGCATTCACCGATGAGACTCACACCAATTGAAAAATACTTTTTTTCTATAACCAACCATGAAATTTATGGGGTAAGGTTCAATTTGCTTTGGGTTGATTGTGATTGTGTGAGTAAGTACAGTTAAGTCGACAAGATGAGTTGGTATTGGCACAAGATACAGCACGGTTTTATTGAAGCGTTCAGCCGCGATTGTACTTTTCATTGTTCCCTTACCGATTTGAATGAATGCTTTATTTTAAGGTGGTCATTAGGGATTTGAAAGAATTTTGCTTTGCTTTATCCTACTGCAATGAAATCGCAGTAGAATTTCCCATTTAGTTTAAAAAGGTACAAGTGCCTTTTTATGCTATTTTATTTAATGCTTTCATCATAAAATAACTGATTAAAAAATAAAAATAAAAAACCATATATATTACTTCGGTACCAATATGTTTTGTGCTATTTATGGTCCCTTAAAGCCTATAAAAATGGTTAAATACACTAGAGAGCAAAACCTCGTAAGCGAATGCAGCTAGCTTATTGATTGGTTTTAGTGTTGATTTTCTAAACAAATAGATGCCATCTTTCATGTGATGTTTTACAAAAATAAAATAATTATTTGAACAATTGATAAACTAGCTTACGGGATAACATTTTACATTAGTGAGCCGGAATATTTGCTCTTGAGTGTATTATAGTTTGAGTAAGTTTATTTTATATCCAGGATTTAATTTAAAAGTGAATACGGCAGCAAGCACTCCCAAGATAAAATGTTATTACCTCTGAATTAAACCATCATTTTAATTAATTAATTAATTAAACCATAATAAAAACCACGGCACTTAAGAATGCTTCAATTAATAGCCGACAAAACTGTTTAATTCCCACTTTATATGTTTGTTTGTTCACCGCGCAATTAGCGCTTAAGTGGAGCTAAATCAATCTCTCAATACCGCATATGTTGCAGGAAACATCAAACAGCATCAAACGCCGCGCAGCTATTAAACCGATCCGATCATAAAAACAAACATGACACACTATTTCCGGACCTGAACAGAAAGGGACACACATGAGCCAAGACACCGAGAAAGAAAGAGACATGCAAACCGTCGCCTACAACACCCCAAACGTTATAGAGCAAGCCGACAGCAGACTCATAGAAGCTCACAATTTCTGCGATGTAGATTATCTAGATAGCGAAAAAATAGACGTAGAAGATGATAAAGAATTAGTTATAGCTGACGAATCTCGGGAAGACCAAATAGATGATAATACTCAGAACATAGACGTAGGGACAGAAGAAAAAGTACAAGATTTCGAACTATCATGGCACCCGCACGTTTATGGGAAACCACCGAAGAAGCCTACGCCACATTCAATAGAATATATATTAGGGTTAAATCAGAAGTCGACTGTGAGTCAGTTGATGAGCGTAAAGAGGTTCGAGGTGAAGAAGCATTTGTACAAGAGTGCGCAAGTGCAGACGGAGCGAGTGATGAGTGTGCATAAGAACAAGCTGCAGGAGCAGTTGCTTCAGAGAGTGAGAACTAGTGAGTGTGAGTTCGTGAAGGAGGAGCCGCTGAACCTCTCCGTGCCCAAGAGGGAGTGGGAAGAAGAAAAGATGGGGAAAGGTGAGTTTAGTTTGGTCTCATTTATTAAGGAAGGCTAAGGCGTTACGGTGCTTGGATACACCAAGCAAATTGCACGCCGTAATGCAGAAATACGGAACCCTAAAAAACGAAAAACACCCGCTTCTAATGTCAAAAAATACGTTTTGAATTAGGATAATTTGCAACTTGAGATTAAAATAAGCTAGCATAATTGTAATAACATTTTCAATCGACTGCGTGATCGAAACCAGCGAAGCGAATGTTTCCCTATGTCCAACGGATGTCTGTCTGTTCGCCTCTACAAGTCGCATTTCAGAACCGATTGTCGTGAAATTATGCGAGCAGGTTTGATAATTATTATACATATAATCTTTTTGTCTATTCAGTTATCGGACTTTTTTTAAAATGGCGGAGCCATGGGGATTTACAGACTCGCGAGGTCTACGGCTCACAATGCCGCTGGTAATTAGGTCTGTCACATTAGAATAGACTGCAACAATGTTTCATTACTTGTGCTTTTTACTTTCACTTCTACATAACTAATAGTTTAATGTTCTATTCAGGCGTCCAACTTTCAAGATTCTCAAAATTATACACTACAAGTAAATAACTCGTCGCTTCTAAAATACTTATAAAAAAATAAGTACAGTTAAAACATAAACAGTTCATTAACTAAGCGATGAAAACCGTATGCTGTTGTCAAACAAGCGGTTGCTAACTTTGCACTGCGGCTTTAGTCGCTAGTCTAGTCGGTAAGGTTGGGTTCAATGAATAAACTACCTACGGTTTTATATTTTGCATATTTACACCCAATTAAGTCCTAAAAAAACATCTTAACATGATAATTGAATTTGATGACAGGCGTGCTGTCCTAACCTGCAAAAGTAGGCGAACCATCAGCTTCCTATTATAGTCTGTAGGTAAACAACGTGATGAGATTATGACCACTGCCAGATTTTAATTTGTTAGACGTAGACTTTATTGCTTTAATCAATATTGAATAACCCCATTTCTGTAAATGTATGTAATTGCAAGGCGGACAGAGGTTTAAAAGTGACACCAACCAGTATCAGACGACTAACATACCAAGCATAGACCGCTGTCAGAGGCGCGAGGCGTGGCCTTATTTCAATAGATGATCCTATAAAAGAACTATGAAAGAATCCGTTTTACACCGTAAACTGTCTATACAGTTATTGTCCTTTATTTTTATAGCTTTTGCTGCTTATGTTTGTCTTACGTTTAAACATAATTTTGATAACATTAGAAAAATAAACTGAACGTGTTTGACAAATATTATAGGTAATTAGATATTTGGGACATTTTGTAATGTTCGTAACGTTCGTAACCGTCTATTTTATTAAATTTTCTCAACCCAAGGTAATTTCGGAAGACCCTGAATTGACTTTGATGTAGTTTGATGCATATTACTTGACAGTACTTATTCCTATTCCAAGAGTTCAATTTAAGTACCTATGTATGCGAATAACTGAGTGGAGCTAGAAGCGTGTTTGTAAGTTGATATAGATTGGTGGATTTAAAGAAAACTGTAACATGAAAAGGCCATACATGCATCCCTTAACCACGCCTGTTCCACAGATAGCTGAATAGCTAAACTAAAGAGAGATCCAATATCCATCGTCGCCTATCGTTTATCTGCGTTGAATTAGCCCCGAGAGCCACTCTAACCACAATTAACCTTTCAAGAAACACTACGCCGTACTTAATCAATCAGTATTAATGCGCCTGATATACCGCCATTCTAATTTTATATCATCATCTCGCATTTGCATCTTAAGACCCGTTGAACGAACGTATTGAATAAATCTGAAGCACATTCGCCCTATAGATTCTGAAGCTGCATCTATATCGTTACATTTTAATAGAGCTCATACTTAGCCCCCTATTTGCTGTCGGGAAACAAAGAAACAGTCTATTTTGACCCTTATTTCTTGCTAATTGAGTGTTGAAGGCGTTTCTTGGGTTACATAAGAGAGTGTGCAAGCAGTAATTTGAACGTAGAACGTCCAAGCAATAAGCTATTGGTCGATGCAGCTGTGGCGGCCACGTCAGGGTTGCCAATTTATTTTTAGAAATAAATTTGTACGGATTAATGGCAGTTGAGATGTTAATATGGGTTTATTGTCGCAATCAAAAATGGAACGTTTATTACTTGTTTTTTGTCATTTAACTGCGACTGGTTTTTAGTAGGGTTCCGAGCCAAAAATGCATAAAACCCGATGATTAAAACTGATCGGTAAATACATATATACATATGAACAATTTTTGGAATATTCCAAATAATTCCTTTTAAATACAGGTACATTGTTAATGGCTAATATTCTAATTGACAGGTTCATAATGTTGTGTTCTGCTAAATTAAGTTATCATTATGTATTTTTGTCAAGAAAAACAAAAAAGACAAACCATACTCACGCTTGACCGATTTTATCGCTGTTGTTTGTTTTGGCGTAAGTACTTTAACTATGGAATGCTGAGATTAATAGTTTCGCATTTTATACACGCATTGGGAGATTGCTTTAATGTTTTAATGGTCGAGGCGGTAAATAAAATCTCGAGTATCTTTGGAGGTCGTTTAATAACACCGTGTTTTATGTTTACTGGAAGAAGTAAAGTTTGGTTTAAATAACACGTTTATTCTCGCATCATTGCAGTTGAACGAGTTAGCCATAATTACTTTTTTTATGACTGTATATTATTAGAGTAGTGCAAACTTTGTAACTTTTGGAAATCGTGAATTTAGTGAAAGTTAGTAAAAACTTAGTGACGCATACAACTTGAATAGGTACTTACTAAGACCTATACTTTCAAAAATTATAAATATTTAGATTGTCATTAATGTGAAATATTCTTATGAAACTTAAAAAAAAAACACTTTTAGGTTACAGGAATTATTTTTTTATTACATAGACACTATTTCAAATGAATATCCACGTAGAATATTCATGGGATTGTTTATTTATGGGGTGTCGGTTGCAAAGTAGAAAAAGAATGAAAAATCACAGCGATAGGCAACGGCCTGCCATACCACAACCGGCATACCGGCAATTTTTGGTAGCACCCTGCGAAATGATGATTATACAAATAAACATTGTTCTGGCAACCCTGTTGCATAGGCGATCGGGCTGCGTCCGCGCGTCATCTCATCTGTCGTGCGATCGTTTCATTTGTCGCGGTGTTTAGATGGCCTTAGCTAAATATATATCTCATCTGCAAATAGTAACTACCTACATATTATACAGTATTTACTGAGAACTTTTTGCATAGTCTAAATTTTTTTGTCCTAATGTAACGTTTGGTCCAAAAGTTCTTCCGCTGAAACTGAATTATATTTCAGTTTTTTTACAATAACCGGTTCGGTTATGTTATGTTAATGTTACTGAAAACTCTACGGTATCAGTGTCGAGAAATTTTCACTTCACTATTTCGACAACACGATTAGTCAAGCTAGTGGAAGTGGCACCGTCTACAAAGCCGGACGTCCCGGTAAAGAGTTCAAATCCCGGTACAGGTAAATATTCAATTACTTGGCGGTCGAAATTAGCTTTTCCACCGCCAAGTAATTGAATATTTATTGTAATAGTTTACACTTGTGAATTATTTAATCTTTCTCAAAGCACCAATTTCATTCTTTCCTGTCTGTCATTAGTACATAAATTAATGAATATTTTTCAAAATGTATGTACACGTGATCCTCGTTTGATTTTACTATTTCGTTACTGGTATTTAAATGTTACAAAAACGGAATACTTTTTAAATACATTCATTAGGTACGATTGTGTGCATTCTAAATAAATTGCAATTCAATTCCAGCTATCTGAGTTAGCAATGCAAATTCCTGAGCCCTTCCCTAGTTTAGCTAGATTAGTGATGTCAAATAGTCCGCCATTTTGTTTTTGTAGGCAGTTAGTGTTGCCAGTCGATAAATACGGGATAATAGCGCTATTACGGCGTGTTCTTGTTGGTTGCAAATTGCATAGCTAATGTGCGAGCGCAATTTATTGCGCAGTTACTGATCTTTGAAGATCCAGACTTTAAAATACATTCATTACACGTAGTCTGCCGATTGAGACTAAGGCAAAGCTGACTGTCGTTTGCTTCGTTGTTTGCTTATTCATAACAGGCGAGCCTTGCGCTTTGAATGTAGGTATAGTCGGCAGCAGAAAAAAAATTGTACCATTTCGTTCATTTTTGTGAAATTTAGTATCAAATTATAGATTTGTTATAACAACAAGTGCGCAAAATTAAAAGTTTATTTCCAACCATGTAGAACGACCACTCGACGGTACCTTCCGACACACATACCTACTGACATTAAAGCGCCTGTCCAAAGTCCAAATTGAGTAAAGAAAGGCTGCCAAAGGACTATTGCTAAGGCTCCACACTGTCGTAGAGCTGTATTTTGAACCGTGTAGGCGCTTGAAACTTTCACGGAGAGTGTTGCGTGAATATTTTTTTTGAAAATTGCATTTAGCGAACGGTTATACGTAGGTAATTAGTCGATTACAAAGAAATCAATACGATTAAAGTTACAAAAATATACACGACCTTAATGTTAAGTCAATACAACAAATATACGTGTAGGTATACATATCTTGTAACTTTGGCCGTATCGTACTCTTTATAGTCGACCGTATCTATCTATGAAACTTTTCGCATGCGATGCCATTTAGCGGATTTTTATTTGCTTTGCTAGAAAATATTAAAACTAAACACATTGTACAATAAAACGGACAGTAAACAGTCCCGCTAAACACTAATTATAAACGTGCCTCCGGTCCCCCGGGAGCACCTTTAATCTCAGCCGGGGTTGCCAGGGCAATAAATCCTTGCGTAAGCGCATCTGCGGCCGATGGACTCCGAAGCGACTGTTATTCATTTTAGGCTATTGGTTTTGTACTATAAATAATATATTAGCTTTCGTGATCTCTAAGGGAGCGTTTAAGTTGGTTTAATTTAGCTTTACCTTTCATAGGTATACATGTTTCGCTATAGCGTATCTACAATGCTGCGTATCTGCGTATGCGTATCTGTTCGCGATAAACTCGAAAATGACTATGATTGTGATGCGATTTTCACTAACAAGTTGATGATTGAGGAATGAGTATTGTGTTATTAAAGGTGTTGTAAAGCATTACTTCAATATGGCCAGTATTAAACAAAATATTTTTATTTCTGTTGAAATATTAGGGCGTATTTATTTTCAATAACGTCTACGTCTTTGACGAGAAGCCTGTAATACTTCTACACATTAAATTACTAAAGTCTAACTACACTTTGAATCTTTTATCAAAGACGTTAGAGCATAATATTGTACGAGTTAGTGATGTTACCGCCCCCAATTAATATTTTATAGCGGCAATTATAAGTGATTCAGACTCCTAATTCGTAGGCGATTCATATTCGCCGTTATGAGCGCGATAAATTAGGCGCGTGCGCAGCCGTGGAGCGGTTTTGATGTTGCGGGCGGAGTTGCGGTGGCCATTGTTATAGCGACGAGTATATTATATTTCTACCAACCCAGTTATCAATACAATTTTATGCGTAAAACTTAATTTAAAGCCTCAGTGATGTAAAAGAAAGCTCGACTACTTAGTCACTATTGCACTATACACACTATCACTATTGCCTTCTTCTCCCAACAGTTGCGTATTAGTACACACACACAATGTTTTTCATCACACTTGTGAGGAAATCTAAATAAATAACCTAACTAATCCACCCAGTAGGATAAAAGTAGAGAGTGACATTGTCCATAGATAATGCGAATGTCAAGTCACGTTCGGAAACCATAGCGATAAATACCTAAAACGGCCATTTTAGTTGATTTTATATTTGCAAAATACTGAAATACACTATTTATATTAGGTTTGGGATACTATTGAAAGACACATTTAACGATACAAATATATATGATGTTTATTATATCGTTATTTAGCAAGGTAAGGTGTGTGCCTACAGAGCCAGGCCACGACGGTATACAAACCGATTCATGGGAAGGGTTCAAGCATTGACAAAAACAAAGGGCTGTGTTATACTCTTAAGTGGTGTCCACACGTATGAAAGAGAAAGCATACTTGAAGCGAGATAGATTCATTTTTGTATATTCCAACACGCCCCCTCAAAAATAAATCTTAAATTAATAATCTATTCACAAACCAAATATTACACACCTTCCTTTGTCTGGGAAACAATTTTCATGGTCCAACATTCGTTGCGTAGGATTAGGGAAACCCAGAAAAACCTAATCAGACCAATTCGTCTTATTTACTAACTTATTATTCAAACTTATTTCTATGGTACCATTTCTTATAATTTACCTTATGTAGATCTACATATTTAAATCGATTGATCAGATCGATTTATCTTAAATACTACTTACATATATATTACATGTTTACATTTTATGAACTAGACAAGTTTTGTATAAACAAAATTAAATGAGATAACAAATGAAATTCTTATGACATCAATCATTTCTAATCATTACATATGACATGACACACGGATTCTTACATCGTTTAACATAACACACTTAGTTACATTAGTTTAAAATTCGTAGAAGTACAGAATATATATCTGCACAAACAACACAAGAAAAGAAGACATAATAACAATAAACCTAAAATCTAAATCAAACATCCTTATGTCATAATTCAAATTGTCTTACCGAATTTTCTCAATCTTGAGAAATCCTTAGTCACAAATGACTCTTACTCTCATTGATGAAGTTGTAGTAACATTACATTATTCACACCCTGTTCTTTAAGAACAATTTATTTAATACATTACATTGATAACTTATGTATCGGTTATGTATAAGGTTAATTCGAACGCATTTTAACATAATTTAGTTATTACACACACAAACGCTCATATTGCTTTATAAATATGGTTTACGCTGCTGGCTATTTTAATTATTTTAGTTCTTGGTTACTCCAATTCTAATTTACAGAGCTTCTGCGACTACCTCGAAAAGAGCTAAATATTGACTAATTCATAACCAACGAATTGTCAATTTCATTACACAGCTCTCCAAGAGCTAAATATTGACTCATTCATAACCAATGAATTGTCAATTTCATCACATGGCTCTCCCTGACAGTCTCACGTGGAACTAAAAGCTTACCTACTTTCAGTATCTACCACACACACAGTTCTCTTGGCAGTCTTCTACAGAGCTCTATACTTATACACAGCTCGCTGATAGATTTTATACCAAAGCTTCCTTTATTTTCCAGTACATAGCAATTTTAACATTTTGCCATTTAAAATATGTGCATAAAGGTAACAATTCAGCTATGACTACCTATTATCTGTGAAGTTAAGCAAATAATCTGGTTTTATTTATTATTAATTACTGCAGTGCAGTATGTCCATATGCTATAAAACTGAACTCAAATATCACCAGATTATACTTTATTACAGGGCTGAAGATGTATTTCTTGCCCATTAAGTAACAACCGCAGCTTTTATAGTATTTTCCAGCCACTAACAAAACACTACAGGACACAACTCTAGAAATATTACGTTACATTAGTTTATGGCTTTATGCCATAACAGTCTTTCAGTATTGTAACCAAAGTGGATGATTGTTTCTATGAACTCAACTGCTCTCATTTCAAACTGAACGAGTGTATAAGTCAAGTACCTTATAAGATGTCGACAAAGGTCTTGACTGTTTCACGGGAACTTATAATGTTTACAGTGCATTTAATACTTTGGAAATAAATCGCGCCCTGTTTTCACTTTAAACTTCAGTACAAGATTGAACTATACCGTTATTAAAAATTACGGTATAACTGCGCTTTACATCGTATATACGGGTTTGATGAATAAAAAAAACTTTAAGTTAGGTAAACAGTATTACTTTAAATAATCAGCTGAGTCACTAGCTACCTTCCGACTCTTCCCGACCCTCATTACCAAATTGACTTTTTTATAGTATATTACATAACTAGGGTGACACAGAAAAGCCGAGATCGCAGAAGTTCGCGGCCCGAGCTGAAAGCGAGGGACGCAAACATGCGACCGAGGGCTCTCCCCATTACCTCCCGTGTTGTGTACCTACATCATTTCATGTCTACACCCGGCCAGAAAGCGGCCCCTTCCGCAGCGTACGGAAAAAGAAACTTTACGGCCAGGTGTGGCATAAATATAGTATCAGTCACGGGAACTCAAACCACCCAAACCAATATACCTACGGGGTCAAGCTGAATAAAACCGTTTAAACATGTAACTAAGAATATCACCATTCTTTCGAATACTAGATTTTCACAATCGGGTAATGAATACCAAAAATACTATTTTATACAATCACGAAAATTATAACGCTCGAACTCACAACGTTTTGCTTCTGTAAGCGTTTTCTTTTTACCTAGTTTTGTTTGTACAAGGGTTACAGATAATAAAACATACTCGTCGCTAAGCGATTTAGTTTTATCTTAAATACGAAGTAGTAGTAGATAGCTTCATACTTGCTTATCCTCCTTATTCCTTTTTGTGCTAAAGGTTAGGTAAACATCACAATAATTATCATATACCTGCTTATTACACAGAAATACCATTTCAATTCTCGTCATAACATCCAATGATTGACTTTTATCCCTATCACTCCTCCCTAAGGTATGTGATTAGCTCATTTTGAGATAGTGTTACCCATCTTGGAATAATAGTAGTTTGAATGCTAATCTGTTTTGCGAACAGTTTAGGTGGTGGACCTAATTAAGTAATTACATAATAGTGGCATGTATTACGCCTCGTTTGATTCAACATAATCAGGCAATCTTTTACTCGTACCAAGATTGCATAGTCAGAGTCATTATTACCATAGGAATTAATTCCTTCAGACCTCGCAGGGTCCCAAGCCAACATGACACATTTGTCAAATGACCAATAGCACTCTGACTACTTTTCACACCGCACCAAATTTGGATTTTTCCCTTTATTACTTTTGTATTTCAGTACTGAATCGGTGTGTCTTTCTATATACAGTGCTTTTCTGTGGATCTGTTTTTCTTCATTAAGTATATACGACATCAGTGTGTCCTTATCCTTATATAGCCAGTGCTTTTCAGTGCATCTGTTTTTCAAGTAGGTATATATTTATATATACAACATCGTTGTGTCCATTTACATCCAGTCCCTTTCAGCGGATCTTTCTTTTTTTTCTTTAATAAGTATATACAACATAACAGTCCACACAAGAACGATTTATAATTATCAGATTTATAAATCTTATACCAACATGTCACAAAATCGTTCTAACCATTCTTTTTGCATCATCAGCCGTGCACAGCTGTGAAATACCGCACTGCTTAGTGGTTTATCTACTTACCACTTTATCCATACAAAGTTACAATCATACTTTCATATATTAACTTAACGCATAGGGTCTACCTTTATCCAAAACGAGTCAACAATTCTCAAATCGAAACGAACCTCACATTGTAAAATAATTAATTAATTAAGCCTTTTGATTAAGTTCCTATGTTCCTTAGGTGAGGCAAAGAGCGTCCACATTTTGCTCCATCCCAAACGTTTATTACCGAACAAAATTAGGTAGGTAATAAAAAAAAATATAGACGAAGTACTTAACTAAGTAAGTGTCTATCTGTTCAAAATAAAAACGCTTTATGAATGACACGGGCGCGCATTGAAGGAGTGAACGGGACAGCACATAATGTGCGAACACATTGAATAGATGTCGTTTTTGTCATAATTAAAATCTGTTTGTAGGTAAGTAATAAGTAGACTCTTATTAAACATAAAAAAAAAATCTTATTATTTTTATGTACGGTTCATTATCATTAAGTGCTATTTATATTTTTCAATACTATTAATCAATCTTTAGTTTTTAGATTGTCAAAAGCAATGTAATTAATTTGATTTCATATAATAAAATCTTTACATTCCTTTATCTATATGAACAAGTAAATCAGGCCTCAAGCCTTTTAGATAAAACTAAGTAATTATTTTAAACGACTCTATTCAATGAGATTTCAGAACATAAACTGCATTTTATCAAACACAAAAATAATATCTAATTTAATTATTCAAAGGATTACCTTCAACAACCCAGAAGATTCTGGATGTGCATGGTTAAGTGCATTCCAACATCATTTAAAAATAAAAAATGATAACAGTGCACATGGATCATGTGCCCGTTGTACCTGATACTCGAAATTGTAGACGACCGCCCGTCGTTCCCAATCCATTTTTTTATCAAATTTCTCGAGTTGTAGTCGCACCAGATGTATTAGTAAAAATCATCTGTTCCATAACTGGTCTAATCGTCAGCCATAAAAGCACTTCAGTTGCTTTGATTTATTCTTGGTTTTTTTTATGTTTGCTCAAATTGTTCTCGTCTTTCTTGTACAAGTTTCACCTCGTGGTCCAATAGTCTAGTGTTCTCGAATGTTAGACTCAGATTATTCTCTGCAAGTGTTTCTATAGCAATTACAACACTGCTATTAGCTGGTTGGCAGTGTCTTAAATTAGTGCGTAATCTTGTCCACTGCTTCCAACTTAGCGCCTGCAGCAAATCACATAGGTGCCAAGTTATCAAAATAAAGTTGAAAAAGTAGAAATGTGTATTCTTCTTCTATTATAAATTTAGTAACTGTTTTCTGAGGTTATTTGAATAGATATAATTTTTCTTTGGTAAATGGAGTCTAAATTTATAAATATTTCTTTTGCAGTTTTCGCTCCTTAGTGAGCCCCAGCATCAAATCAGCTAAATACTGAATTATTGTGGTCTTATATTTATTTTATTTTCTTTGACGCGCACTGTCTGGCTCCACCGGGGGTTCTTCATTGAAGACTTCAAGTAATTTTAACTAACACAATAAATTACGTACGCGAAATTTTCACACACTGTATTTGACTCCAATAAACGGTGCAATGCTCCTTTTTAACTTTATACTATCCATTTTTCTGATCACCAAAGCACTTAATAAATTGTTCAATTATTTCACAGCTACTAAGTCCACGAATCACAAGTCTCTTCACTTGAACCACAAATTACGTAAGCGAACACATTTATAAAAGTCTGTATTTTTTTAATTTGCTCTGGGCCCATAACCTATTAGGTTTGGGATACTATTGAAAGACACATTTAACGATACAAATATATATGATGTTTATTATATCGTTATTTAGCAAGGTAAGGTGTGTGCCTACAGAGCCAGGCCACGACGGTATACAAACCGATTCATGGGAAGGGTTCAAGCATTGACAAAAACAAAGGGCTGTGTTATACTCTTAAGTGGTGTCCACACGTATGAAAGAGAAAGCATACTTGAAGCGAGATAGATTCATTTTTGTATATTCCAACAATTTAAACATTTAATTAATATCTGATAAAAGTTAAAAAAAATAAGTTGGCGTTTCCTTTGAACATGACAAATAAGAGTAAAACAGAACCAGCGTAGGTATTTAAATAAAAATAAAAAAATAGGCCCTAGGGCGTAATAGGCCATTTACGGCCCACAGAACCTACGTGTAACAACACCATTTTCGAGCAAGTGTGATGAAAAGTATATTGTAATTGAGAGCCGGATAGAAGAGACTCCATATGGCGTAATAAAAGGGGGAAAATGGGATGCTGGTAGTGAAAATTTGGGCGTATTTCAACCACATTTGCTAAACATGAAAATGTAGCAATGCTGGAGTTACTTTGCGAGGTCAAATTAGGGACGAGGAGACCAGAGTTACCGATGGAGCGCGAAAAATGGAGGAAGGAAGCCTATGTCCAGCAGTGGACGTCTTTCGGCTGATGATGATGATTCTTGTTTTTAACCGACTTCCAAAAGAGGGACGGTTCTCAATTCGTCTGTATGTTTTTTATTTTTTTTATTTTTTTTTTGTGTGTTTGTTCACTGATTACTTGAAGACGGCTGGACCGATTTGGCAAAATTCCTTTTTTGTTTGAAAGGATAGACTTTCGAGGTGGTCCCATTGCAACCAAGTCAGGATCTGATGATGGAATCTTGGAGAAATCGAGGGAACTCTTCAAATATTATAGGCACACATATAGCGATTTCGGTATTTTTCGTAATTTCTCGTCCATCTCTTATTAGCAACAAGTTTTTAGTGTTAACCGACTTCAAAACAAAGAGTAAATTTGTATCTAGGTTTCTTCCCCGATTACTTGAAGACGGCAGAACCTATTTGGAAAATTCTTTTTTTGTTTAAAAGGGTATACCTCCGAGGTAGACCCATTGCAACAAAATCAGGATCTGATGATGGGATCTTGGAGAAATCGAGGGAACTCTTCAAATATCATAGGCACATATATGCGATTTCGGTATTTTTCTTACTTTCTCGTGCATTTCTTATTAGAAATAAGTTCCCAGTCTTAACCGACTTCAAAACAAAGAGCAATTTTTATGTAGGCTTGTTCCTCGGTTACTTGAAAACGTCTAGACCGATTTGGATTTTTTTCTTTTAACTAAATAGACTTAAGTCTATTTGGTTAAAATAATATTTTTCCAGCGCCACTAAAAATTTAAAAATAAAGTCAATTTTTAAAACAAAAAATAAAAACCGACTTCCAAAAACCTAAACTAAAAACCAAAAAATAATATGTTAATTACCCCAAAGAAATGGATAATCAACGATTCATATATACATATACAGATATTTATACTTTTTAACCTGTTATTTTTGAAGTCGGTGCCAGCTAAGGAGCTCAACACAGCCAGGTTTACGTGGCAGGCACCAACTTCAAAAGTAACAGGTTAAAAAGTATAAATATCTGTATATGTATATATGAATCGTTGATTATCCATTTCTTTGGGGTAATTAACATATTATTTTTTGGTTTTTAGTTTAGGTTTTTGTACTATAGTTTATTATTGGATCTTCGTTGACAATGACAATGACCTATACCAAATTTGAAGTTTATGTGAGGAGGCATTAAGGAGTATACTTAGATTTTTATTAAGCTGACTGTACTTATTACTGGTAACTATGGAATACCTTTTGACAATTTGAGACAGCAACTTTACTTTAGTGTTATTCATTTACTAGTATGTACTTGTAAATATGTACAAAAATATAAATATACTGTTGGCCTAAAATTGCCGCTCTGTAATTCAAAAATATGTCGCAAGGTGACACCTTTCTTGTGTTGCTGATTTGACTAATCCTTACAGTTTTACAAGCCCATCTCGATTTCGTAACAAAAAACCCGAAGCCAAACCGCACACTCGCAGCCGCAAATAAAACTCAACGCTATTGTGCTAATGTGTGTCTAAACAAACAGATCGACGGAAGATGTAAATCTCTATATAGACGGCGACGGCGCCCAGCTGCTGAGGTTTGGCAGGAAGCATACCTTGCTGGATAAATAACTTTGGGATTGTGTGACAGAGAAATTTGTATGAGGAAACAAGCAGTTCTGAGCTTCAAGTCAGAGAATATATTTATAGTTTATGTATTATTGTATGAAGGTTTTTTTGTAGTATGAAGATTGGACTTTAATTTCTGGCCTGTCTGAACGAAACTTTTGGATATTTTAACATTGAACAGTCCGCTATGGTATTATTCTGTAGGGAAATAATATGCACATGTGCCTTCAAAAGGTGGTTAGGTTATATATTCGGTACTTAGTTTTTTTGGATGTCTTGCAATATAGATAAGTTAAACGTCCTGGTGTTTGGCACACTCGTGCCCAATCTTCTTCTTCTTCTTTCTTGTCGTTCCCTCATTGCTGAGGATCGTGACCAACTGTAATGTCCATCCACATAGCGCGGTCAAGGACCATATGGGCTGCCCTCTGCATGGTACCACAAGCATTAGCAATAGTTGACTTCTATTGCTAATGACTCAACATTTAAGATGGCAACTTAGTAGTTTCCATCAACAACGTACGTTGTCAACGTAGTAGTGCCGTTTGAATGACCGTTGCAATGGCATGTTCTATTATTATAAGTGCAGGTGAGTATTTATAGTTTTTGGCGGGTGCGTCATACCACTCATGGTCTCACGTGTAAGGTGCTGTAATGGATATCTTATTGGAGTAAAGTCAGCGGGTTGCATCGGAGTCATAAGCCAAGCGATTGGCGGTTTATCAAAACCTGCCTGAACTAAATGGACCAAAATTCTTTGGTGCCTAAAGTGCCTAATCAAACGTCCCTTTTACATTTTTACGCATAATTTCTTATCCGTTAGTATAATATCCAAAAAACATTTTATTTTGTAGTTCAGAATAGCAAACGCTCACCCTGATGAATGATAACTTTTGTCGAAATATGTGGGCTATGAATATAAAAAAAAAACATTTTTTTGGGAACGCAGTGGACACTAAATAATTGGAGGCGACACGGGGACTTTTAACGCAGTGATTCTACGAGTAAGAAATGAGACATTTTTTATGCTTTATTTATTATATTATTTGAACAAACCCTATTTATAAAAAGACTCGAGACTCTCTCGAAACTCGAGAAAAAAATAGAGTCGAGAAATGGTTCAACACTTCGAATATTATAAAGTGCAAATATGTACCATATTCATATAATATCATATTATCGATTTAACAAGCGCAAAGCCATAAAAGGATTTTTTTGATTTACGATATATTAATTATTTCTTCCGCTGACTTATAAAACAAAGCAAAAATAAGTGAATAGTAGTGTAACATATAATTGAAGCCAAAATATTCCTATTTGAAATATTTTCTACCGACTTCTCGATCTTTGTATACATAATTATTAAAGTAGTATCGTACGTATGTATTTCTATCTCTACTGTTTCAAAGAAAGTAAAGAGCATACGCAGAAAATTATAAAAGGCATCCATACAAATGCTTTTTTTTTAATTATTTACTAGGTTTCTTTTAGAACTAATATCACTATATCCACTAAGTACTTAACGCGCTGTGGATCGGCGCGCGAGGCGAGCTGTTCTCACGTCCGCGTATGCGCCGTTGACAACTGGACACTTACGAGAACTGCCTTCGCGGTATGATGACTCCAGCGTTCACAAAATCTAACTGTCATTATATTTTCTTGATAGGTACTGTGACGGAGAGATATCGATTCATCGACATAGATCAACGATCGTCTTCAGTACAAAGTCACTTGGAATGGGAAACATTATTTTCTTTTGCGTCTCTCGTCGCTATCGACAAGACCTAGATAGGTTATATACCTATTACCAGACATATATCTATGTGTCCTTTGGATAAACATAATAATAAGTTTTAAGTGTTGGGTAATAATATAAAGTTGCTTTATGGTTGTAAAGATGCATAAAAAACCAATCCTTGCTTCTTTCAAGATTATAGGGTCTGTTTCTATGTTTAACATGGTAACAAGGTATATATATGCCGCAGGAACATGATAAAACATAAATTTATTTTATTTGATATCTAAGGAAGAAGGTGAACTCCTGGGAAATGTTTAAATAATGGCACGTTAGGTTGTTTCCCCAGCGAAATTCAGTGATTTGATCAAATCTCCAAGCCGTTTTAGGGAAATGACAAATGTTTGTGACAGATCAGAAAGGGCTATTCTTAGAGTTAATCTGAGTCGTGGCGGCGTCATGTACAATAAATATTTATCATCATCATCAGCCGAAAGATGTCTTTTGCTGGATATAGACCTCCCCCAATAACGCCGCCACGATTAAATAGACTCCAGTGGCGTGACGTAAAAGATATCATAGGGCAAGCCGGTGCAGATTTGGCGTACATTTACCTAAGAATTAGGTCCTCAAATGCCTAATATTAGGCAAGCCGGTAGGATTCGAGTTCTTTGGACGCCACGCCACTGATAGACTTTAAGAATAGCCCTTTCCGATCTGTCGCTAAATCACCACAATTCTTTAGGAAATAGAAATAACTACGGCTACTTTATATTAAGGAGAAGAGATGCAAGTGTGTGCTTGTTACGCAACACACTGCATAAGTATTGTTCTGGCTTGTTTATTTTATCTTTTCACTAAAACTGGATGAAATCACTAGACTTGTTTAGTGAAATGTTAAAACCTTAAATATCTCGTTTCATCTCTTCCCTGAAACAGGTTAGGCATTTGATAGCGCAGATCTCTAAGGGAAATAAGAAAGTCCAGTGGCCATTTTTTCATTTCTTTAAAACGGCTTGGAGATTTGATCAAATCACTGAATTTCGCTAGGGAAATGACCCGGGCTCCACGCGCCATTATGTCAACATTTCCCGGGAGTTCGCTATCAATACCTTAGGGATTTGATCAAATCCCTGTTTTTATCACATCCCTGCAACATATACAAACATACAAACGTAAAATAGTAAAGTTGCCATATTTGATGATACCTTACAAAAGAAACGTATTAAATCTTCAAACCTTCCAATCCTGAGGGGCCAATAAAATATGTTTTATTCGTCACTTAAAGACACCCGGCGCCTATAACTGGACCTTTTAACGTTCATTAGCTGAACGCTACCAATAATTACCTAAATCAGGATAACCTATAAACAAGCGAACGTCATTACTGAGGGCAATTAACCAACTCGCCACTAAATCAAACGGAGATAGGTTGCGAGGGACAAGAGGTAGCGGGGGGTGGCTTCTAGTAGTATGATTTATTTGGTTTGTTTTACCTATAGATATGATGCATGACTATCAAAATGATTATTTTTGTTTGCATAAACCTCATAATAAAGTCAATAAACTTTTTCGTGTGTGTGTGTTTTTTAACACGATTTCAACGATTTTTTTGAACATGACGGAATAAAAAGTAACTTTTCTTGTTACTTAGATCGAATCGATCGATTAAAATACTGCAATGTTTTTTGTACTCACTTCTTATCTGATGGCCCAATAAACAATATATATTTTATTAAATATAATAAATTCACAAGGTTTTTCATCTTTCATCTAATGTGTTTTGCGGTCACATCGCTTCGCTCTTATCGCTTGTGGGTGTATAAATCAAACGGTAGGACGGGCCTAACGCCGTATTGTAAATTCATCAAATGTTTACGGCGCGCCATCCCGGTGAAATAGTCCAGCCAGTCCTTTACAGTTTAGCACGCATTTGTCATTACTCTTTAGGGTAGGGTTTTAATTGTGAAAAAGTATTATTTTGGTTACTATCACAAAATTGTAGGTTCAAACTGGACGTTAACACATGGGATTGAATCCGCATGGAAAGATAGTCCACAAATGTCCGGAAAATCTGTACGGATGGCAAAGGCAACCCCAGTTAGTAATGTAGGTGTACATATAATGTTTTTAGTGATTCAGTGATTGGCACACTTCAAACATTTGTAAAGAAAGAAAACAATTATCTGGATAATGTGAATGCGCTGATATTCTTTGTATTTCAATAAATTTTCCTTTATCATCTACTTACACTACTTTTTTCTTTAGCATCGATGGTCAGGAAATGTTTAGAACACAGAAAAAATATAACTACATATATAATTTTCAGAACGTCACAATTTATCATTCAACGAACTTTAAATATCTATCTACAATCCGAACGAAACCATTCCTTTGTGAGTTTAGTTACAATCCAAACACTTCTGATCCCCCGTGCCGGGCTGCCAAGTACTCGAGCGCCTGGCCAAGTATTTTAATTGGCGACAAGCAAACTGAATTAACGACCGGAGTCGGCGTGGCTGACTGATGCTGATGGCCCGATTGGGTAGGTATCATTCATTTTTTAAACAACTTCGTTACTCCGCGTTCACTCTTGCAATCGCATTCGCATTAAAAGCTTACACAGTTTTTTAGGATTCCTTAAGATTTGCGAGAAACGTTTTTTTATTTATTTTACGTCTCGTCTCTATTATTAAGAGGGTTAATTAACTGATTTAAAAGTTTGCATAATCATAAGCGGAACAAAACTAGACTTCTGCCTAGCTGTACATTTTAGCTTTGCCTATCTTAACACTCTGCCTGCCAGCCAAATAAAGAGCTAACACAATTCATGGAGCCATGGGCCCCGCAGGCGGGTCCTATTTTTTTTGTATTCTGTGTCGCGAGTCAAAAGTTAAAATTATTACCGGAGGCCATGGAGCCCGCCGGCCGACAGCACAGAAATGTTTTCAGCAGGCCATGGGAGCCGCTGTGCCCCCCAAAATTCAATCAGTTTTTATACCTACTGACTGGCGTTCAATAAAGATGACAAAAATGTACTCTGGCGTACAGCTACAGTATAAATACAGATTGAAAAAAAATCAAGTCTGTAGGAGCAAAAAGGAAATTTATATTAACGAACGGGTAAATCAATTAAAAACTATTCAAATCAACCCTAATTGTATTATTGATTGTGAGATCAATAGCGAAAAAAATTAGGAAATCGCAAAACTTCTTTTTGGGGTTTAGTAGGACAGGTACGAAAAACCGTGCTTGTTTTTCTGGTAAAAACCTTTTCCGGCTTTTTGTTTCAGGTTGGTAAGAAGTCAGGATCGACCTCAGAGTCGTCCGACATGATTTTAGGCACAAAACCATAATCGTGTTTTGTTACTGCCATAAAAGCGCGCGAAAACGACGTCAACAGAGGCCACGGGGTCGGCTGGTGACTAATTACTTTTTTACTACAATTGGCGCGACTTATCAATTGACGCCAAAAGGTAATGGCGTGTGGAATAGGCAAACGCGGGGACCGCCGGCGGATCCCGCGGCCTCGCAATAAAACAGAGACAAAACATTCTTGTACCCTACTTAACTGTTCACGAAGAAAAAAGTAAGACAAACCTTCGGCTTTACCTAGAATGTGTTTTGAACTTCCATCAAAGTGTAGGTGCCTATATTCTGATGTACCTAAGCAAATTTTTACTGCTGAAAATATGATAATAATATTAATAATGAGTTATGATTTTATACTTTCGTAAAACTCCTCAACTATAGTCCGGTCCACCAACTATAGTATAGTCCTAATTACTCGGATAAACATTAAGATTAGCAATTAAATTAATAATATAATATAAGCCTTTTATTTCTCACAAGCATACATTTGAGTCGTAATACAATTGTTTTTATTTATTTATTTTTAGTGAGATGCCCATTTTTGGACTAAGGCCTCCTCCAAATGTTTCCACTGGTCTCTATCTTTCGCTTGGCGGGTCCACGCAGCCCCGGCTACCTTAACTATATCGTCGGCCCATCGCCGCCGAGGGCGTCCTCGTGGTCGGGTCACCTCGCGGGGGTGCCAATGTAGGATCCTCTCACTCCATCTATTGTCTGTAGCTCTGGCTACGTGCCCAGCCCATCTCCACTTTAGCCTGCATGCTAGCTCAACGGCATCTGTCACATTCGTTATTTTCCTTATATCCACATTCCTTCTTCTGTCGCTCCTTCTAATATTTAACATGCTCCTTTCTGTTGCTCTCTGGAATACATTTATCTTTTGGGTAACATCGTTAGTGAACGCCCACGTTTGGCAGCCGTATAGTAGTGTAGGTAGTACTATAGTATCCATTGCTTTACGCTTCAGGTTGATTGGAAGTTTTGACTTGAAGATGTCTTTTAAAGACCAATATTTATTCCACGCGCTCTTTATCCTCCTCTCAACTTCACTGGATGTTTGCTGATTAAATGTTATTTGTTTACCTAAGTACACATACTTTTCAACATAGTCTATTGTGTTCGAACCTGTTACAATTGGTATTTTTTCACTGTTTGTCATGGCAAAGGTTTTTTGCTTATTCATTTGCAGTCCACACTTCTTACTTTCTTTGTCTAGGGTGTCTATCATATATACTAGATCTTCGTGGTTTTCTGACATCAAGACGATGTCGTCCGCAAAGCGAAGGTTGCTGAGATACTATTGATGTTTATGCCTTTTGTCTCCCATTTTAGTTTTCTAAATATTGATTCCAGAAGAGCTGTGAATAGGTTTGGAGAAATAGGATCGCCTTGTTTTACTCCTCTTTGGATATCAAATGGTTCTCCTTTTCTTTCCAACTTAACCACTGCTTTGCTACTTTTATATATTACCTGAAGTAATGAGATATAGGTTGTTTCTACCCCCTGTTCCTTTAGTGCTAGCCATAGAGGCTTGTGTTGTATGGAGTCAAACGCTTTAGAATAGTCAATAAAGGCTAGGTAAAGCTTTTTCCCATATTCGATATACTTCTCTATAAGTTGCGTTACAGTGAATATGTGGTCGATGGTTGAGAAGTTTCGCCGAAAGCCTGCTTGTTCTTTGGGTTGATTACTATCTAGCACCTTGGATACTCTTTTCAATAGTACTGCAGCAAAAACCTTGTAGACCGTTTGCTGCAGACTTATTGGTCTGTAATTTTCTAGAGCGGTAGGGTCTCCCTTTTTGTATAGTAGAGTTATAATTGATGTTCCCCACTCTTCAGGTAATGTTTTCTTTTTTAGAATTTCGTTAAAGAGTCTGGTTAAGACTGGTGTGAGTGGGTCTATAATTGCCTTCAGGATATCGTTCGTGATTCCATCATCGCCTGGACTTTTCGCGGACTTCAGCTGTTGAATAGCATTTCTTATTTCCATATCCAGGAACAATGGTACGCTGTCGTGAGTCTGGTTGTCAGTGTCTTCATAGTTTAGCTCATCAATCTCATCATTTTGGTATAACTGTTTATAAAAATTAGTTGCAGTATGAATTAGCTGTTTTCTGTTAGTTATGCTTTCGTTTCTATGTTTTAGGGTCATTATCCATGGTTTATCATATTTAATTCTATGTTGTGCTCTTTTAACTGACGATCTTATTTCAAGTTCTTCTTCTATAATTTTGTAACGATAATTTTTCCAGCTCTGTCTAATCTGTTTCTTGATGAGTTTGTATAGCGCAGTAAGTTGATTTCTCTCTGACCTTGTTCTATGTTCTTTATGTTTTAGTCTGTTCCTTTCTTCTATAAGCTTTTCTATATATGGTGTAATAATAGATTTTTCCCTGTCAACATGTTTGGGTATTTTGTCCACTGCGCCTTTTATATTTGTTATGAGCTTTTGGTATGCCAATTCGACATCATCAAAATCTATGTCATGTATATGGTCTGCAATTATATTCTTCAGTGACTCTTTATCGAGAGTGTTTAGGTGTTGGACTCGGGTTTTGAACTGCCTTCGTGATTTGTTTTTATTTAGTTGATGTACAAATGTTGCTCGAATTATTCTGTGATCTGTAGAAAAGGTTGTATTAATTACTTGCACGTTAGAAATATCTTTCATATTTTTAACTAGTATAAAGTCAATTTCATTTTTGAACTGGCCGTCAGGTGAAATCCATGTCCATTTTTGTTGAGGTTTCTTCTTGAAATGGGTGTTGGTTATATAGAGTCCATTCTCAAAACAGAATTGTATTAGTATTTTGCCTCTAGCATTTCTCTCACCATATCCCCAAGGACCCATCACTTTTTTGTCATCATCTGTCGGTTTGCCAATCTTTGAGTTGAAATCTCCCATTAATATTGTGTTTTTGTTAGTGTTTTTTAGTGCACTTCGTAGACTTTCATAAAACTGTTCTAGGTCTTCATCAGTTGATTTTTCTGTCGGGGCGTAGCATTGTATTATGTGCATCGTTTTTTGATTTAAACATATATCTAGGCGAATCACACGGTCTGTTATAGTTTTTACATCAACAATATTGGGTTTCAATTCTTTCTTTATAAGGAAGCCAACTCCATTTGACCCACTCTTTTCTCCGTGGTATATCATGATGTAGTCTTCATTTTCTATAATTTGTTTGCCTTCTTTTTTCACTTCTGATAAACCGATTATATCCCAGTTGAACTTTTTCAGGCTGTGCCTGAATTCTATAAGCCTTGTTTCCTTGACTAAGGATCTTACATTCCAGGTGCATATATTAAGACATTGCTTTATCGTTGTAGGCTGTTTTTCTCTTGTGCTTTTGTCATTCTTGTTGTTTTTTATATTAACCTTTAATGGAGGGTGGTGGTCGATCTCCCCACGGGGACCAGCCGGGTTGGGGAATGAGTATTTATTTGTTGTTGTTGTGGTGTTTCGTTTGTTTAATTTCCCGGCCGGTGCTCTATCCTATTCTTTCAAGTATGTATTCTTCTCGGACATCGAGTATGCACGTGCTCTCATATAGTCAAATGCGTTTGTCTTTTGAATTTTTGCACTTTGTTCTTCATCTCTGATATTTGCCTGTGTTTGTTTTCCTGGTGAGTCGGATTCTGACCGTCTTCTCCTCTTCTCGTTTTCATTTGGCCTGTTTTCTTCAATTACTAATTGGTTTCGGCGGATATAGGCATTGTTACCTTTTTCAAGTTCTTGTTTTAATTGTGCCCGCATTTGTTTTCTTTCTTCTAATTTTTCTTTAGTGAAATCTTGGGTTATGTATGTGTTAGCAGCCATTTTTTTCTTATTTTTAAGTATTTCTATCTTTCTGCTTACGTTACTAATCGATAGTAGAATCGGTCTTGTTTTCACCTCATCTTTTTTCCCTATACGATTTATTTTTGCTATTTCGAACTTTTGGATATTCACATCGATGTCTTCCAATATTTTTATTGTAATTTGTACTAATTCACGTGTGTTTTTTTCGGTTTCTTTCACTCCGTGTATGATAACATTGTTTCGTTTCTCGTTGAATTCGTAATTATCTAACTTTTTTTCATTGCTTCGATTTCGGATTTGAGTATTTTATTCTCTTCAATTAATGGCTTTATTTTTTCCTCTAAGCTGAACATCACACTCGAAGTCACATTTTCTGTTATTGTTTTGGTTTGGTTGTCAAGTTCTATTTTAGGTTGGAGAACAGTAGCGCCATCTCTGGTGTCATACTTGCGCTCATTTTGCAGAAACTAAACGTCGATCGGTGATTTCTGAACGCAACTTGATTGATTTACTTAGGTTGGCAGGTGTTTTGTCTTTGATTTGAACAGGAAGTTGTGACAGTTAATTATAACCTCAACTGATAATTTCGGTTTTCTCGATCAACCAAAACACAATTTGAACGTTAGTTTCACTCTTCTCTATTATTACAAGCACTTGGCAACTGCTTATGAGGATTATTATCACGTTGTTTTGTTGGTTTAAGCACTATTTTCACCAAATTGATTAATTAAGTACGGAGCGATTGTAAACACGTATTTCACTTGAGAACACCGGAACCGGAATTAAAGCAATTAAATTAAACAAACTTAAATAGAAACCTACAGAACCACTGATAGAAAATGGATATTGATAGAAATGAATGAGTTTTATTTTGGACCATAGTTGGTTGATTGGACTATAGTTGGGGAATTTTATTTGTGTTCGTAAAAACACGCAAAGCATATACTAGGTCTATCACGATCTGTATTTTGTCACATTGGTAAAATATTTTTAATTTGCTTGGTTAGACTGAAATCTATTCTCTCATTATGTTTACTTACTCTTGTTTCATCTCTACAACACTATGTAGCACTTGCGCTATTTCAATAATTTCATACTTATCATAAGTGCTCATGTGAAACTCAATTTTATTACACATATAAATAGCTCCTATTAACTCATTGGGATTTAGTTCTATTTGGTTTTGTGAGCTAGAACCGCGCGCCTGCCGCCAACATTCCGGCAATAATCTGCTCAATATATTCGATCTGTGGTCGCGAATAAACTTGTCGCATCTGGATTTAGTTTCGGATTTACATAGTATTACTATGTATGTGGATTTAATATTAGGCGTTTGTTTAATGTAATATCAGCTATCGTGATATAAGGTGTACTGATGTTGTCGATATCTAACCTCTAAAGTAAGTAGGTAAGAATCTAAAATAACATAATAGTAAAGATGTAAATAATTCTCGGCTAAGTGCAGGTTAATTGGTTTCTTACGATTTTTTGCAAGACTTATGTACTTACGTATGTCGGTGGCTTCAGTGACCTGTCTCCAAGATTTCCTAACCAACCTAACTACGCTTAACATTAAGAGCCTTATCACACAGTGCGATTTGCGAGCGAGCTGCGGGCGAGTTAGAACCGTTGTTCCATACAAATGTAAATACCTGACAGTGACAGACGGACAGATATACAGACGGACAGACAAACAAACAGAGTCGCACCATAAGGGTTCCTTTTTTATCATTTTGGTACGGAACTCTAAAAATCATTGTAGGCTTTAATAGGGCTCGTTTTAAATATAACGCATAATTGTATAAAATGAAGTTCAAAATGAAACCCTCTTCCAGATCCTTCGAAGCTGATTAAAAGGAAGAAATCCACGGAAGACGTGCGCTCCCCCCTCGGAGGCGAGGGATCCCTCACCAGCGAGGAAGGGGAGGACGGGGGCGCGCGGCGCAAGAAGGCCAGGACAACCTTCACTGGGAGACAGATCTTCGAGCTGGAGAAACTGTTCGAGGTCAAGAAGTACCTGTCATCGGGCGAGAGGGCGGACATGGCGAAGCTGCTTAATGTTACCGAGACACAGGTAAGCACAGTAAATCCAAATATTATAGAATGGCATACAATGGTCAGAAATTGAAATTTTTAATCTGGAGGAGGATTTAAAAGAACTTGGCTCAATTAAGTTTACTTCAGGGATTCTTCAACTCTAAACGTGCTACGGCAATACTGATATTGATATAGGTATAAAAATCTTTGTTGTACTGAGTAAGCTGGCAGCTTATTTGATATTTCAAGTCAACCACATAAAAAACAATCTACATAAATAAAAATTGTTTCAGTACTTTAATTCAAAGACACATTGTGTTTATAATATAAGTTGTTTAGCCCGAAGGCCCGAAGTAAGAATTTTACACGAAGAGCATGGTTTGCCGCTTAAACATATTAATTACTTTACAGATCGTAAATCTAAAGGCTATTAATAAACCGAACACATTCTCTTGAAATCCACAAAATCCAAAGTATCTTTACATCAACACTTTACTTTCATTAGTCCATAGCGATACGTCATTTGGACAAACCTTTTTCGATTATTAACCCTATAACCAAAAGGGACGTATACGTTGATGAAAACGGAATGAACTTTCGATCTTTCGGCATTGTATTACAGATCACTCAGGCGCACAATTAGTCAATGTGTCCATAAAGTTCAGCCAAATTGTTTGTGTACAAATCGAGCGAAAATAGACTTTAAATTAATGTATTTAAGGGTTTGGCTCACTGCCTATAAGTAGCAGGGTGTGTAAAGCCACTGCAGCTGTAAAAGTAAACAAATGACAGCTTGCGTTGTGGTTCGGAGAAAATCTACGAAATTAAACGGTTCGGAGTACTTGCCACGTGCGCGGGCGCAAGTCACGAGAGAGCGAGGGGAGCGTTCGATGTAGGTGATGTGATGTGTGTGATGGCTTTAACTTCCTGATACCTATATATAATATTATCTTAAATAGCTGCGATGATTCACAATTGCCCCCTTACCAGATAATAAATACGGATCCATATTGGTTCAGCTAAAAGACGTTTCTCCTCCTAAATCATTCTCCCGAATGTCTTTCGAAAATCACGTTCTGCTTGCGGATTTTCTCTTTCTGGATATAATATCAACTTTACCTACCCATATTTTCTATTAGATATTTAGATCGAAATTTGTCTATCGCGAAAAACTATTTTCAGAAAACTTAAAGTTTAGATGACTTATATTTTCAGAGGTACAGTTTTTCTATAAAATAATTCACTCCCTTAATAGTTTGAACTGGAAAACTTTATTCCTAATCACCCAAAAACCTCACCGTGTAACCACTTCTTGGATTTTCAAACACAGTTGATATTAAAGATTGGACTAAGGTGATACCCAAGTACTTGACTATTAAATGTGATTTGTAGGTATATTATAAGTATTATACGTATCTCCAATTTTTAATCTCTTAATAGTATTTTCCTTGGACCGCATTAAACGTTCTAAGATAATTATACTATCGCACGAGGGGGGAGTCCCCCGCGACGTGACTAGACACATATGGCGGCACTAATTAAAACTAGCGGCATAATGAGCGACGCGTGTCGTGACGGCCTCGTGTCGCAGGTCGCTCACTCATTTTTAAAATTCGAACAAAATAGTGCCGTTATCAGAGTAGACTGTTGTGCGCCCTTGAAAACAAACAATTATGTCCATAAGTGGACAGCTACAGGTTGATGAGCATTTCGTTAATTAAAAATACTTGCGGCCTTTTCATGACTTTGAAATTTGAGCATGATGTTCGAAAAAAACTTTACCATAATAAGAAAATTCGTTGTATATCAGCTAGGTAAGTTTTATTAAGCAGTTTTGGTTCAAAATGCTTACGTGACAAGTGCTTCTTTACAATCAAATTTTAAACAATCTGTATGTCAAGTAAATAGATGCACGTCATATATATCATATATCGCAAATTGCATTTATAATCATGAGAATGACGAATCTATGCTTTTGTCACAAGACAATAATTACGCTGTTAAATAATAAAGTCGCCACTGCCACGTGTAGGCGGTGTAGGTGACGCGTCAATTAAGTCTAACGCACATCGCACTAACGACCTCTAGCAAAAAAATGGGCGGCAAAAACCGAGTGGGCTCACGTGGCGAGAGACGCTATCGCTAATTGGTATTGATAACACATTTCGACAATTTTTTTTTCACGCTAATTGTTTTTACGTCTTTGTGTACTTGAGAATACACAAATTCAGAAGTCAATCGTGGGTGTATCAGAACAGCTGACTTTTTCTTTGTAGTAAACCCAAAACCAAACGCCTCTTTTCTGTAGACTGTAGTAGTACGAAAATGGCGATTTCAAAAGATTGTTATCATTGAGTTTGACCTCCACCATCAAGCACCTACTATTGGCGTGGCGCCCATGGTAAACAATTCTCCCATCGTTGGCTATTTAGCAACGGGGCCTCTTTACTAATCAAGGTTCTATGGAAAGTCACAATAAGCTCCTGCCTGCCCAGTGATATTTTCCACAGCAAGCCACTGATACCTAACTTACGTTATAATAAATGTATGCTCAAGAGCATAGCAGTAAGCAAAATGAGCGAACGAAAATAGTAGGAATGAAATGCGTACAACACGGTTTTCTAAAAGTTTTAGGGACACATATGACGTATGACATATGAAGTATACTCGTATAGTGAATATTATGCAAATTTAGGCTGCGATCAGTGCCGGATTAAGCCTGCGCGGGGCCTGTAGCATTTCTTGAAAATGGCGCTTGGTTGGTCTTAGATATGCTTAAATACTGATTGACCGGTAATTTTATACGTGACGAATTACATGACGAGGGGGGGGGGGATCCCCTTTTGCGAGTGGGCGCGGGGCCCCCCAATGCGCGGGGCTCGTAGCATTTGCTACTCTTGCTATATGGCTAATCCGGCACTGGCTGCGATAGACACATCAACATTCGTTTGGTAATAATATGACGAAGATATTACGTTGTAATTTTCATAATGCTCCGACTCGCCCTTTTCCCCTAGCTTGCCCTAACAACAACAACCATAATCGATAATTGTCAAACATAAAGCTATTCCAGTCACATTTATTCCCACTAGATTCGAAAAAAAGCCCCCGCTCCCAAATAGATCTTCCCTGAACCCTTATTTCTCGAATCAGATCATTAACGCTTGTTTCGAACCATCGCACCACTACCGAGAAATCTTCACTTTAGAATCGAAAAGAAACATTTGGGAAAACATAGCCTTCAAAATTCAATCTTAATATAATGACTTTACATTCTAATTTCAAAGTAGCTTTTACTTTGAATTCGTTCTCTTTTCTTTTAAAAATAAATGTTATTCCAATACGCAGCCCTAATTGATTCACTTCTTTGCTTTCAACTATTATAACCCTTACGCCTATAAACCTAAAATGAACCTCGGGATCTTGATTTTAAGGTTGATTTTTGAGCGACTATTTATATCAATTGAATCGTCCGGAGGGATTAGACTATACAGGCGGGTTCAAATTGAAATTAATTCAGATTTCAATAATTTGAATAATTTAACTGCCCCAATGTTTCAGATAGGTATCTTGGATAGAATGATTTAGATAGGGACCTGAAATTGGCACTCAGTTAAAACGGAATACTTCTTGTAATTGCTTACCCCGTATTTTATACAAATTATGCATATATGCCAAAAATGTCTAACTTTGGCAATTCTTATTATTTGCTGTAATAAATTAACACGTTATTTATTGGGATAATCACATTAAAGTTACTTTGATTGTATCGTAATACACTACGGATACTTTATATAATAAAATTGCAGAATAAATGTTGGTACGTAGCTATTAATTTACTTATTTACTTGCGTATTTGTGAACATAGACATCCTGTGTTGTGGGCATTTTCACCATATGTCATTTGTTAAGTGCGTTTTTGTCTCCCGCGGTCGAGCATTTAAGGACAAAGAATAAACCGTGCAGAAATTACATACTAGTGGCGAAGAATGTATAGCTAACCCAATTCCTAACAGTTTTAGGAATAAAAACTGATACATAGAAAACAAAGCACGTCTTGTAACCACCGTCTTGTCACACAAAAAACTGAGCAATTTCCGTAAAATCATATTAAGTCCTACTATGGCAATATCTACCTCGCGGTTGCGATGTGGTTTTATAATGTGGGGCAAGTATATTTGTAGATGTCGTAGCCCGATCGTAGATATCATCAAATCCTGAAATTCCTAGGCATATCATGAAATGCCGCCATTTCATGATATATCTAAGATTTGGGCAGGCATATCACGATGTGCCTAATAATAAATACGGCAGATCGATGAGAGCAACGTATTCGTCGATTTTCCTGGCTACATACCGGGCAGATCGTAAAATAGTAGCATTTTTGGCCAGTGGTGGCTCATGAAATGCCGGCATTTCATGATATGCCTAGATTGCCTAGTAATATCATGATATGGCGGCATTTCATGATATGCCTAGGCTAGGAATATCATGTTATGGCGAATTATACGATCGGGCGACGACATAATAATATTATCTACGGCGCAGGGCGCTGCGTCAAATCACGCACACGAAACCATAGATTCTGGTCGTATTTTAGAGGTTAGTATTTTATTGATAAACAAGGTGTAGGTACACAAGTTACTAATTATCGCTTTAACATATTATATATGGATTAAGATAAAATTTGGCATGCTAGTCGACGAAGTCCTGAGTTGAAACACATAGGATAATTTTTATGTCGGTAAAGCGTTTCCTTAGGATAGTAACGGGAACAACGCAGGTGAAGCCATGGGTAGATGCAAAATGTAAATTCAAGAAGAAATAGTCTTATTAATCTATTTGCCTAAACGTTGCCAGGCAAATCATCAAACGATGAGCTTTGAATGATATGGCGGATGCTACCTAGCCAAATCATGAAATTGCGGTGTTTCATGATATGCCTAGGAATTTCATGATTTGGCGAATTCTACGATCAGGCGACGACATAGATACTGCGTACATATGTGTAAGCTTATAAAATTATGATGGTAGTGTTAAATCTACTGTATCCTATTCTACCTCTAGGTATTAACTGTCGTAGGTATGGATGGATGCATGTTGCCTTTGATGAAATTGGTAAAAATGAAAATATCTCTCCAAAAATACTAGATAATTATTAGGAATAAAATAAATACTACGTACTCGTATGTTTAGGAATTGATACATTGATATTTGATTATTCATACTAATTTCAACCCTTAGCTTCGGTCTGTTGGCTAATTCCATTGCAACACGTGGCCTAGAGCATTAAAATGGCGTAAACTAAACAGGTCGGTGAATAATTTGACAGCAGCCTGTTCATTATGTTAAATAAGTACATAGTTAAATCGAACAAGAGTTTGTGATGTTCTAAGAAAGGCCTAATTCGGCTTGACTTTAAATATTTCTTTTTGTCTTTTGGCTAATTACACCTTGCAGAAATGGAAACAGTATCATGGTTTGACCGAATTAGGGTCTCCGTTTTGTGGAGGCCAAGCATGGTACCTATTCAGTGCTCTCCTGTCTAACGTACAAAGAAAGTATTTCTAATTCTGCTTGGTACCTTCTTATATTGTGTTTTATCTGAGTGTCCACTCTAGAACCGATATCTATACGATGTTCCTACTCTTTGGCTCACGCTCGTTTAAGCGTTTTTACACATCTGTGTTTGTGTAGTGCGGCTGACACTTTTTACTCGGAAATTAGGGGAATGTTTATTTTTATCCCAACTTGTTAATTTGGTAATAGAGCTGGAATAGTTCCAGGTTTTTTATTTACCCGTACTAAGTGTTCAGTTGCTATTTGTCACATTTATTGGAACTTGTATTTGTAGTTATTGGATATGTAGTATTTTAATGATATACCTACTTTAACATTGATTTAAGTTAAAAAATGTAAAGTGTATAAATAATTAACTCTCAGTAAGTCAGCATATGTTTGTTTGTTTATAAAGTTATTAGTTAAAGTTAAATGTGTTAAGAACAGTAGGTATATGTATACCAGTGGTGTGACGTCCAAAGAACTCGATTCCTACCGGCTTGCCTAATATGAGGCATTTGACCACCTTATTCTACTGGTCTCAAGGAAAATGTACGACAAATCTGCACCTGCTTGCCCAATGATATCTTTTACGCCACGCCACTGGTATATACATATATGCTTATTTTAGGTATATGTTTGTTTAAACTACTTCTCAGTAAAAACTAAAATCTAATGAATCCAATTTTCATATTTAACACAATGTATGCGGTGCCCTAAACCGCTCGCTGTCGGTAAGGATTAGGGCTGAGCATGAAATGTGCCATTAACCCTCCTGACGTCGGCTAAGTAAACAGCGCTGACGTAGCGCCGTCTGCGCAGTAGTGTCCGAAACTAATTTTCACGGCCGAAACAATTTATTATTCATTATTTGAAATAATAATTAAAATAACATTTTATAACTTCTTATTTCAAATAAATTATCAGTACTTTTTGAAATAAAGACTGTCCGATCATTACTATAGCCTTTTATAATTTGCGAATAAACTAATTTCAATAACAAGCGAAATGGTCAAAGCAGGTAGCAAATTTTGACAGCTGTTCACGGGACAAATTATATTAGGAACGAGGTTTCCGACGACGTCCTGAATTTCCCTACTGAACGTGCGTATGCGCACGGACAGATAAAAAGATTTTTAATATTTTGATAAACCAAAAAATACGTGTCCTATATTTTTCCATAATCTAACTGACGGACTAAATAGAATTATATATTTTTAACCCAGTCGTCATCCCCATTGTACCTATCTCTATTTTGATGATATCTAGAACTAAATGAAGGACAGCCAGGATGTGAAATTCCCTGTCTGTGTTAATTTTCCAACTACATCATTATAATCAATTAGGGGTCATCCATAAAGTACGTCACACGTTAAGGGGGAGGGCGGGGGTCGACGAAATGTGACATTGTGTGACAAGGGGTCGGAGGGGTTCTAAGTTTCGTGACGTCACACTTCAAAATCTAATACATCTAGGAGTTAAAATGCCAAATTTGGGCACAAGGTTTAAAATGTTTCGATGGCGAGTGCACTCGCTCTACTAGTTACAGGCGCGTTGATGTAGATTATATTAAAAAATAATTTAAATGGAAATAAAACTAATTTCGGAGCTGCTGTTTTAATTTAATAGGTACTTTCTAGATGTAAAATTGCAAAATATGTAACGTCACGCTAGGAAGGGCACAAATGTGACCAACTGTGACAAGGACGGGGGAGGGGTAAAAAAATCACGAAATTAGTGTGACGTACTTTATGGATGACCCCTTGGGTAATTCATTAATTGCACTTTTAAGACAAGCCCGCCTCAGCGTCTTAGAGCAACGCGGACTTCGTGGGGAGTGGCTTTGCTTAGTATTTCCCCTCTGCCAAGCAATTTGTGCCAGTGATCATATTCGTTCTATAAAACTAGTTGCAATAGGATTAGTCGTCAGACTAAATCTAGTAACTCACCTGAAGAGATCTCCGTGAATATGCCGAATTGTTCCGTTTTTCGCTGCAAAAGGAAATCTAACACGTCAAACGTAAAAAGAGATGGCGATTCCTTTCACATCCAAAGTATCTAGAATCGCATTATCATTATTTACTTCCTTTAAAACATAAAAATTACAAAAATCTGATTTGACATTATTTGAAGTTTGTTTACTAGTTGACAAACAAGCAACCTTGCGTTGCCATGGTGTTCTGCTGAACTTAACAATGATAGATAGATAGATAGATAGATAGATACATCATTTATTTCACGACACAAAATAACAGTATAAATTTGTACAGACAAAATGTTGTGCGTTATTACACTATTTCAATCTAAAATCTATCTTATCGTATCTTTGTGAATGTGAATTGGTCAATGTGTTGTTCTATTTATTAAGTGCTAGTTTCATAGCGGTGGACGATTTTTCATGTACGCGTGTGTAAGTGTGCGTTACCTCGTTCCCCCCTCGCCAAATATGGCAGAAATGTGTGTGCCGGACAAGTAAGTGCCTTATGGCGCCTCCTTTCCGTGTTGCTCTAAGGTCATTGTAGACTCCGTCACTGCTTGCCATCATGGCTTTATTGACGTAAAGAGCAATCCTACTCATTGTATGTAATACTGAGTAACATAAATAAATAAACAATTGTAACAAAAAAGGACTCTGTAAACAGAATCGTCCACCAAGCCACACAAACCTTGGTATATTCCAAGCCAGCGACCCACAAACATGCCTCCAAGCAAATTGTACTTAAATCTGTATAAATCAATAATAATACGAACGTATAACGGCCTTACGCTTATGAGCAATAGAATTTATATTCCAATAAAGCCAAGCGACACGGAATCATAAATGACTGAATGAGCACCATCCAAGGTTGCCAGGTTACAGAAATCCATCCGAGAATATCATGCTTACTTTTAGAACCTCATATCCTATTTAATTATAACATAGCAAAAACAATCTTCCCTGACACGAAATAAAGCTCAAAATGCAACCTTATGAAAAAGGGATGTATAACGTTGGGAAATTGCGCTGGTAATATACGATGTCCTAAAAAACAAGGTTTTATTGTGTTCTAATCTGAACTTTCATTGAAATATCAACTGTAGGGGTTGGTCATAAGAATCATGGGGTAAGGATTGAGGGTATGTAGAAGTTGGTTATGTTGATATTGCAAAGAGGAATGTAATAGATATGTGCGTTATTGGATGGATCGCTTATTGGAAGAGATTTCTTGGTATAATTTTTAGTATGTGAAGGGTGAATTTTATTAGGCTGCTTTTGATTAGGTTTTAGAATTGTAGATTGTGTAATTCATAAGATATTGATACACATGTAAACAAAAGCAATTCTTATTTTTTGGCTATGGCAGCACCGCTTTCTTCTACCTCCCCGGTTAATAATTCACTTATTTTATTGAGCGATAAGGAGACCTTTCTTAACCTTAGAAAATAATTAAAGTATTTATAGCTTTTTGGCAAAGTTCAAGCCCATGGTTACATGGTTTTATAAAAAATAACAGACGGACATTTGCACAAAAAAGTACATAGTATGACGATGTCAAAGTAGGTAAGTACATACCTGCACATATAATATTTTATAAGTGTATCTCGTTAGACAGAAATTTAAGCCCCAACAACAACTCCTTAAGTTTCAATACTGTATTCATATTCATATATTTATTTGTAAGACATAGGTACAAGAGGTGTTACATTATTAAAGGAATCACTATGCTTCGCCGTATGGCATACAAATTTAGAGATAGGAACCAATTGTTTCAATAATTAAATAATATTGTCACATGCAAGGAGCTTATTTATGAACTTATACTACGTTATTACAATACATTAATATTAGGTACCATCAAGGCAGGTCATTAGATTAGAATTAGGTAATTAACTAAACTTATCATTTAAATAGTCTTGTATCGAATAATACGCCTTTTGCGCCAGGTAATCGTGCAATGTCTTCCTAAACTGTATTAAATCGTCTTTTTCTATTATGTTTTTAGGCAAACTATTGTAAATTTTGTGTGCCATACCCAATATGCTTTTGGCTAACAAAGCGGTTGTTGAGGGCCTGTTGTTTATTTTGCCTCTTTGGCGTACACTATTAAAACTAGGAAACTGTTTGATGTTCATTATGTAAAATATCTAATGATCTTTAAAACTGTCTTTTAGTCCTGTCCTATTAAGAATTCTTAAAAAAAGAAGCTCAGCCCAACAGGGCGTGTAAAAATACTCGGCCCTCGGAGCACCCGGTTGGGCCTAATTTAGGGTTGGCACGTCGTTATGCGTTGTTCAAATATTATGAGTAGGGTTGGCTTGTCACGAATAGATAAATGGTAGTCAATTGTTAATCTTTATTATGAGTCTATGAGAAATACTTGCTTACAGGATACCCTTAGGCTATATTAAAAACTAAGTAAGTAATTGTTAAAAATGTCGGATACGAGCAATTTTATGTAACTACAATTTTATTTCCTACCGTAATACTTAAACTAAGCAAAGGAGCTTGTAACTTAGTTAACGCCTCGGGCAAAATGCTATTTTTATTTACTTATCTCATTTCCTATTGTAGCTTTGGTACATTTTAAGTGAAAGTACAGATGTAGTGCAAAATGATTTTCCATCGTACTTTATCGGAAAAGTTCGTATTTATCGTGCTCCCTCAATCAGCTTCAGTACCCATCTTACAGCCGCCATTTTTCACTTTGACATTTGACACTAAACAATAAAGTTCCATATTAATGGATATGAAAACGTCACTCATTTAATACAATCATTGATTGACAGTTCGGATGCCATCGTATTCCGATTGAGATCCGAGTTTTCCCGATGGAAAATCATTTTGCACTACATCTGTCTGTATGCATTATCCATCTGTAGATTAACCGAAATATCGATAGGCAGACTTAGAGCATTTCAAACTCTTTCATTTTCTTTGTCGCATTATTAGCAATTTTCCTGTAGATTTGGTTTACCATTTTCAGCGCTTGGACTTCCATAAAATAACTGAAAATGGTCATCGAACCTTTAGGGAAAAATTCAAATGCAAATTCTTTTTTAAGCGGAGCTCATAATGGTGTTATTATAACAGGACGACTTACTTAGATATGTCAGTGTCAGTGTTTCAGTCAAACATATCACAATATCAAAATCACAATTAGCTGCCAGTTAGTACAAAGGGAAAATAATTTTGTTATGTATAATAGGAAAACGTTTGACTCAGATCTCACCTGATGTTAAGTGACGATGAAATACATCACTATCGACTTGAAGAGACCCAGATAATTTCGGGAAAATAGCTCGCTAGAAAGGAGTTTCACTCTTTTGCTGTGCATGAGAATTATAGACGCGTAACGATCCGTACGAATCATAACCAAGTGCGGTTGAAGCGCTCTAACTAAAGACTAGCCCATTTTAGAAATCGCTGTCATTCGTCAGTCAAGCTTAGACCAAAGTATAAACACAGACAAGTAGTTCATGTCAACATAGACAAGGTCGTGGCCCGTGGCGCAGACGGTGCTATCCGTACTGGCGCATTCGTAATTCGTGGCGCTTTGCTTGTAGTAGTGTAGTACGTTCGTTCACGGTACGTACACATGTACCTTTTGTAAGAAGAAAAATTACTGCTATTATACTGTGCTTGGACACTCACTCCCAGATAAACGCATGTACATAACTAAGTATAACTGAAACGCGTCCTTCAGCTAGCTGTCAGGCGCGGACGCGTGCATGCGCGCGCGCTTCAAACGCGCCGCCGGCTCATTAGCCGATGCCGGTCCGATCTCGCCACTAACGTCGTTAATCGTTATACACTGCCACAAATAATAACTACCTAATTTAGCATGTATGTAGTTATAATAAATATCTAAATTGAAGGTAGTTTTGCAAAGTGGTATGTAGGACGATCCCTAAGAGATTGTTTTTGCGCGTGTCCAGTATAGGTTTAGATCTTTAAAAGCCCTTTATAAATCTCGCGGCAATTTAATAATAAGCTCAAAAGGTTAATTTCCATTGACAAAAGGCGAGCTAACGAGCCGGAAGCGGGGCTATTAACCAAACATATTAATTTGAATTATCTCCCGCCGGCGGGCGCCTCGGAAAGAACGCTCGAAATGGCGGCGAACTTTGATTAACTGTGAGGGATTCCGTATGGTTCATGACGTATTTATTCCTTTGAAATATTTCTAATCTGCATAAATAAGTGAAGTGCCTCGCTCAAGTTCCACTGGTCGAGCGTATATATGCACTGGAGCGGCAGTGATCTAAAGTGTCTGGGTTCAATAGCTAATGCAATAAGTAAGCGAAAATTTAATATTTTTTTGATTCTCTGTGTCTGTAACACAATATGTGTCGTCCCCAAGCTAAAGGTCCCAATTATTTTGTTTGCATCTAACCAGTAACTTGTTAAAGTGGCCTTATGGCAATGGCACGCAACTAAGTGGTAACCTTTTACTTGAGAACGTCACATATGGTATTTTTACAGTAATGTAATCATGTTCTGTGATAATAGATTGCTATTTATATGAACAATTTTCTACATGGAATTTTGAAATCACGTGACATAGTCCAGCCAGGCTAGCATAACTGGCCGTGACTTCGTTTCTCGCGCGACAGAGCATCACCTGTCACTGCCGCACTATATTGAATGGAAAGGGATGGGTAGCATTTGTCGCGTGACAAAGAGTCGCGCGTCACAGTTGTGCTAGAGGTACAGGTTGGTTGTTACATATTGCCGGCTGTACGTGACGGTGTACACCATTTTCAGTCTCTCCGCCGCCAGTGTAATGCTTCATTAACAAACCATGGTTTATTAACAACGGAACCCTGAAACCGCGGCTTAGCGTTTTGTCCGAGCGACTCATAAATTAGTTTTGATTTAGCTGTATTATTCCAACGCCGTGTTTATTGTTCCAATGCTTCATTCCTCGTCATTCGTTGTTAAAACCAAAATAGACCTTATTCAGACCAGACTCTTACGTCGTTTTAAACACAATTTCAATAGAAAAACTGTAATACTAAGGCGTAACCGCCACCGCTGATAAGGCAGTTTTTTGTGTGGATTTTCAGATATTGGAATAACTTTTACATCCTTGTATCTTACTTAACTATGTTGTGTCAAAATTAACTTTGTTCTATATGGATAAGGTATACATTTCAGGAATACTTTCAAGCTCGGTAAAAGATTGCTATGATTTTATTTTACTGTCTCAGCTAAAGAATCCCTTATATTAAGAGAGTTTAATTTTATTACTTATAAAATGTTTTTCTTCGCCTATTTGAAGTATTTGGAGAGATAAATGGGAAGGTAGAGATAAAAGAGGTATAATTATAACATTAGTATTAGTGTTTTTGTGTTTTTTTGACGTTTTTTGTCGGTCGGTGGGCCGGTAGTCGGCTCGTAGTTATTAGAGGTTGGGAACATAAATTCCAAGTTATTTAAACCACAAATAAAGGGGCAGATTTATCTAATTCGTTATAGTTACCTATACCTACTTGCATTCACTCTTTTACATGCGGTTAAGTTCTATCTTGTATAGATGTTCACAAAAATTTAAGATCATCATTGGCATAACAATCATGATGTGTTTTTAACATTGTGCATGTCGATTGTCGATAGGTCGACAATTTTGATGCAGACAATGCGCATAGTTAATTTTGACATAATATGATAATGCTGAAAACAAAGTAACGTACCACAAGACATAGTGGCGAAGTTAACCACTAATCCACTATGCAGTGGCGTGGCGTCCATAGAACTCGATTCCCATCGGCTTGCCTAATACTAGGCAGTACTGCACTTAATTCTAGTGCTCTTAAAAAAATTTAAGCCAAAGCTGCTCCGGCTTGCCCAAGGATTTCTTCAACGCCACGCCACTGCCACTATATTATATGTAATACATATTGTTCGCCGCAGGTTCATTCATACTGCTTACAAATGATTTTGATTAGGCACTGTACTGTAATAGCGTGGTTAAATAACATACAATTAATGTATACTAAAAAGTCGATGATGGCGAGTTCTTATGAGGCCTACTCTGTTGAATACATACTTCTATATGTCCACGTTGTGATAGGCCTTTTTGAACCGGAAAATATGTATATACAAAACACGTCTATGACGCATGTAAGGTCACAGTCTAGCTCCATATTTTTAAACTAAATAAATCAATTAAGTATATCAATGACGAAAGGTTTTTCAGACGCCTAAAGCCAATACGGCAAGCGCAATGCGGATCGGAAGAGTTTTTATACTTTCATTAAAATTACGTTACGACTTATAAACGCTTGTCTTCCCATTCGTCACAATTTCGTTTGGCTAAAAACGGCTGCGTTTCGAAGCGTATCGCAAATCATCGCGCCGCTCAGGCGTGTCTTATCACATTAAGCGATCCCTCTGCTGACATTTAAAAACGCTATTAAAAACCGGGTTCGGTCACAGTATATATAATGGCAGAAGGTTAAGAATAACTAAAATTGAGAATGTAGGGAAGGCTCCTGGGTGGTTTAAAAGCCTGAGTTTTATTACTATTTAATCTCAAAGACAACATGTTTTGTTTTTCTGCAAAATATAAATTGAAAATGCCCATAAGTAACCAATTTCTTCAGCGTTATTTTTGCACTCAATTTGTGAATAAAATCAAAATTAATTTAGCCCTCCTTTGCATCGCGCAGTCGGGTAAAAAAGATTAAATATTCATATCGCAGCCAATAGGCAGTTAACCAAATGGCTAATTAAATCAGTTAAATCATTTTCACTAAACTATGACCCACCAGCAGGTCGACGAAGATCCGCTGCGCGAGGCTTCTCTTTCTGCTCTGAAGGACACAAGCTGACTAACAAACCTGAGCTAAAATAAGGAGTGTGTTTAATGAAAAGGCTAGGCAGCTAACCAAATAGCTAATTAAGATAGTTGGCGGCGACATCCATAACGTTATCATTCAGCAACTCAGTCATGTTACATTATACACATTTATCAGTTGTATTCAAAGACAGTGTATAGGTAAGTGAAATGCATTATCCTACTGCTCATTTCCTTTTCTGCGAACCCTCGATCGCTTACCCAGCGTTTATATCGTCTCCAATATAACTCACTGTCATTGTCGCCGAACGAAGTCGACAAAGCGGAATGATACCTAATTCTGAGCGATTGCACTTTCTTCATTGAATTTCGAATTATATTTTTGATTTTCTTAGTAGGTGCCTCTTAACAGTTTGTGTGACTATAAAAATGTTTTTACTGAAATTATTGTACGATTTAAATTTATTTGCAAATTCTTGTATTAAATCGGGTTTAATCGAGATTTTTTTCTATTCGGGATTCCGAACCAGAAGGTACAAATTTCATTCAATCTCACGACAAAGGTTCATCTTGACCAAATTGAGGCTTAGATACTAGGTATACTTTAAACGAACTACCTACCTATGTATGTTGTTAATTTACGAAATTTTACTTTGCGTTGCTTGTTTCGAGTGATAAGAATTAGATAAACAACAAGTTAATAACATGATAACAAACCAGATCAAATAAGATTAATCTTATGAAAATGCAAAACAATAAAGCATTTTCATTTCAAATTAATATATCCCTACCGATTTTTACCCTCAGTTTTGGGGTATAAGTGGACATTTTCCCCACGGGGCAAAGGCATTTGCCCGCGGCAGGGCTGCGCAATAGGGGACACTCACAGACGATCAAATAAAATCAGCAGTGCTTCTGCAAATTTACATCTGTGGACGGTGAACTCGTTTGTTTACTTTATTGCCTTTATGTAAGGTTTAATACCGAATGGCAATTATTTAGTTGATGTCAATTGCTGTGGCAGAAGCACTTAAGTTGGGTAGTGACGGGAAATGTCGACAAAATACACTGATTTGTTGTTTGTTTGTTTGATAGAAATGTTTGAATCAAACGAGTAGAATTAGAACCTTAGGAATAACATAGGTAGGTACTTAAAGTAAAACCAGATAGATATACTATTATACTGACACGGCTATGATACTATTTATGTGTTATTTTATTTTAAATTCTGCCGTACATTTGGTTTTGTGAAATAAAGTCAAGAATGCAAATTGAATTTCAGTTTTAAAAATTAAAAAAGTACTAAAGAATTTAAGAGAAAAAATGCTTTGTTGTATCACGGCTTAGGTAAGACAATATAAGGCTTTTATTCAAGTATACTTTTGCAATTACTCCAAATATATACACACCCTGACGAATACAAAAACTTTCTAAAATTAACAATATTGACATAACCTTTGTCAAATAAAAAAGGTTACCTAATGAGTCGAATCATCAAATCTTATCGACATCACCCACCCCTACATTAAAAACCCTTCACTTCGGAATCTCATAAACCATATTCAGCGAGACAAAACATATCCCTTGCCTGCATTAGAGTGAGAAAGCAGCAAAACAGGATGATGGACGCTTTTACGGGCGGAATGGGTTAAATCGGTCCTTAATAAGCGGTCATAAAGCAAGAATAAACCTGTCACTTTGAGAGGTTATTGTTTATAGCGCTGTTTATGCTGAATGCTAAGCAATGGTAAAGTAGAGTCCACATTCCCCCGAGAATCTACATTCAAGCGGGGCGAGAATAGATACGTCGTCTCATTATGTTGACGTGCTGTTTGCCTATTCCAATTGATAATTATGAACATAAGCACTCATTATAGCTATAACTTTAGTTAAACCTGGATTTTTTTCACACTGTCAATTTCAATTTGCGAAAGTGTGTTTGTTAGTTCGTCATTTTAACCCAGCAGCGGATCTTTTATTTAATTACAAAAAAGATTACCGATTGTTTAGTTTAGGTACCTATGCTAAACTAGACTTTACTTTATCTCGATGTTACTACTTTTTCATGTAATGTACCTAATTTCTCACCACCCGATTCACCCCAAAAGTGATTTACGGAAGATCCATTTTTATTTGATCCTGCTATCTGCTGACTCCACGTTTCAAACGAATCGAAAACAATGCTTGTTGTTGTGTTTTGTAAAGATTGTAAAGACTGAGAATAAAAAAGTAATTTAAACATCCTTACATATTTATGTAAGCTAATTAATATCAAAAAGAAATAATCAAGCCACCAAAAATACATCGAAGTATCGTATATATTAAACTTCAGATAAGTATTTCTTCTTATCTAAATCTTAATTTGCGTAATTAGCTAGGTTATTAAAACAACTTTTATCAAGCTAAGTAATTTACTCAGGTACTTTAACAAAACCATCACAATTAGGTATATGTATCCAAAATATCATTCACCCCGCGCAATCAAATAATTATTTCCTTAACGACTAGGCAGTAAGGTTTAAAATCGTAAATCAAATTAGCTGTAACAGCTCAATTAATTTCGAATCCGTCTGCGAGGTCCTTGCGTCTCTTTCTCCCTATATTAATACCTAATGAGTAAGCGGGATATAAGATGCCCTCGTAAGCTTAATGAGGTATCCGGGCATCCTCTTTGTGTTTTGATGGGGATAAAAAAGGTTTTATTTCTTGGATCGGAAGATGAAAGGGAACCGTGAGGTAGCCAGTTCGAGTTTGGACACTTAAACGTTTGATAACTCGATTTGATGACATGGCTTTTAAAAATTAATGTTTATTTTAACATTGATTTATAATGTCTACGGTGAACAGTTACATATACTAGTTATAATATAAATATTATTCAATACTGTTAGGGAATGCTTGAAAGACTAATTTGTGCTCATAGTTATTTATGGTAGAGAAAAACACCGTATAGTGATGAACAAAAATAAAATAAAATATACTATACCATATAATACAATATTCTTTATTGTGCACCAAAACAGAATAAATAGTAAACAACAGGCGGCCTTATCGCTAATAAGCGATCTCTATACATGTATATACAGGTTGTCCCAAAACTATGCGACATGAAGGGAAAGTAGGTACCTCAATTAGATAGGATATTTTGGTGATAGAAGACCATATTTTATTTGAAAAAATAATTGGAACTGCATTTAAATCTTTTTGAAAAAACGTTTACGATACCATTCAATTAGTAATAATGAAAATTTCAATGTAAAATTTCATCGTCTTCCCTTAGTTTAAGACACTGTGTTATAGAAGACAAATTAATTCTAATCGGTAACCCTTTCGATTGGTAAAGTAGCTAAATTTTTTTTACTGTTTGATGGGTTTGATTCTTGGTTAAGGCAGATGATTTTTCAAAAATCATTGAATGCAGTTCTAATTATTTTTGAGGTACTTTCTCTTCATGTCGCATAGTCTTGGAACATTCTGTATAATATCGATATATATGTTGTAAATTTTTAATGTAATTTTATGGCGCGGTATTTTTATGACATGTTCAGAATCAAAAATACGTAGGTACATAATAGTGTAGGAAACCAAAATTGAACTTACAAATTAAAATCTTTAATAAACGTTTCAGAATTGGAAATTATCTTTCCAAGACTATCTTAACGACGATCAAATACCCAATATAATAACTGCGCAACTGCCACTTAGGAATCCGTAGCTCTACTAGCTCTACTTATCTCTGTTCCCGCTAAATATTCTATTAATGATCTCAAATCTTCACCAAATAAAGCAAAGACGAAGTATTTGATCAAATACCCCACATCTATACTACACCATAATGTATAGAACTCTAAACTGTACGTAGCTGCATACTTTTCAGGGGCAAACTTATATTGGTCATGTAATTCAGCAACAGTTTATACGAGAGCGGCCCATTTCGCGCCAATTATACTCTTGTGTCAAATACACCCGGTAGTTACTTTGAGAAAAAATAAATAACAACTCTAAACTCAAATAGATAAGGTTCAAAGTATTTAAGCAGATTTTGGGATAAAATGGAAATGATATAGAGCGACAGTGATGAGATGTCAATGGAAAGTGAGTTCTAAGTGCTTTGTGGAAGGTTGAAAGTGGTTCAGAGACGAGATCAAAGTGTAGTTCATGTCGTTTGTATAACGTACGCCGCAATAATACGACGATGTTCGAAAATGGATGTTAAGGGGGAGTTAGAGTTGGAAATGGAGTAATTAACGCGAGTATTATATTGAAAAATAGGACTTCATCGCGACAAAGCATGGTAATATTTACCTCGACGTTCCGCACGTGCTATGACGTCCATGGTCGCGAAGGGACTGAAGAGACTGGTGTCGGCATCATCTAAGCACGGAAATTATTAGAACTACCCGCACTTAATTTTGATTATCGTTTTGCATATTAGGGTTATCCCGAAAGATATTTGAACATGTTTATACTACACTAAAGCGCTTCGGGAAATTATTTTCCGGTTAAAAGAAACGCTGCAAAAAAACTAACCAGTTTCTCTTTTAAAACCAACTGTTTTGACATGTTTACATGAAATTATATTAATAAAATTGTAACATGCAAATAACTGGGCACAGTTTTTTTACCGAGAGATGTAAAGTAACCTAGTGTTTGATATGCTAATGCCCAATTGTTGACAACCTGCTGTCACCTCTATTCTATTGCTAACGACTTAACATTCAAGATAGTAACTACTGGGGCAGGTTCCAGCACTCGTACGTCTAACTTAAGATAGTCTCCGGAGGGTTGTATTACATTACAGCCAATTTAACCCCTTCATTGGGCAATTAAATTAAATCGTACATAACCGTATCATGTATTAATTAACATAAATTAATCTAAGACTTATTTATGCCATACTAAAATACCATAATAATTATGGATGTCCGCAAATTTAAATAGAAACGTAATTTTTTTTTTGTTGTTTAGAAAAGAAGGGAAATGTAGTGGGTAGATTTAATATATCATGTGGGTACTTAAGATTATGCATATGAAGGACAATAAACTAGTCGTACGTACATCCGCTGTTTAATTTCATCATGCTCTTTACTACAGATATGTCCGGGCTTTTTTTTATTTAAAAAGTCCTTTTAACTAGCAGTTAACGGGTCGTCACAAAACTGACGATTAGTGTCAAACTCCATATATTTCGTCACCAACTGACAGGTTAGACGGTATTTGAACATAGCTTAAATTTTGTCTAACCGTACATTTTAAAATAATAATGCCCGTAAATGGTAGTCTTCGCCTTAACCGCGTACTAGGCCGTCAAACATTTATCGCCACGTTATGGGCTGAGCAATTTCCTCGCAAATCGCCTGCGACATTACCGCCCTTATTGTCCCGCAATAAAGCAGAGTTTGCCAACAGCCGCCCGCTGCACTTTGATGCCGGTTCGGATGACGTGATTCACGGGAGTATTTTCGGTTGTGAATCAGTGACAGATCCTATTGATCTCCGGAGGTTACATCGCTATGTATAGACATTAGACAACATAAAGAATTAGCGGGGTTTAATGAGGCTCTTGTTCGATAATAACAGGGGTAAATGTAATACGTCAAACTGTTAGCGGCTTTGTAATTAAATACGACAAATTGTCATTATTGTGTCGGCAAATATCCAAATTGTGTATTTTCTGCAAACAAAGGAATCAACATTGATATACCAAATCTCAAGGACTTGGGCGATTTTGATATTTGCATTGACACATTGTTGCGATAGGAATAGGTAATTTTAAACATGGCATGGGTTCTACTACCGCGTACCTACAATATGTATGAACGCCCTGCTAAGACTGTACCACTGCGCTACTACAATATGGGATTATTTAAAAAGAATGTCATCACATCGAGACCATTGGTAATGCATTTAGTGTTGCACTTTCCATCATGTGGTCCGTCCGCCTGTTTGCCAAAAAAAGAGGCTCGTTTTCCGCAGCTCGATGTCTAATAATGCACCAAATTTCATTAACAAATAAAAACACCGGTCAAGTGCGACTCGGACTCGCGCACCGAGGGTTTCGTACAAACTCGTCAGTAGATATGAGAATAATTCAAGAAATACTGTATGGTCTTACAAACTTAACTTTGCTCTTGTAAAACTGTTGTCCCCATATATCGACATATGCCGTGGTTTAGTAGGAGCTAATAAGTTTGCCTTATGATTTTTGCAAATTTCTAAAAATCCTTTTCCTGTAATATTTAGGATGATATTAATAACAGATTTTTCTGTTCAGTAACTTCGGAGATAATATGGGGAATGGTATTTTTTTAACGTTTGTTGTCTTAAATCAAAAACTACATGTCTAAGAAAAAAAATAAAAACGGTTTTGGAATCTACACATTAAGCCCTTCTATTTGATATGCCACTCAATATAATAGCTCTACTTTTGATTTTCGACATCCCTTTTTGGTCCCCTTTAAAAAAAAGTAAAAAAGGTATAAGATTTTTTTTCTGTCCAATAGGCTCAGGTTAGCGGTTTTTAACACTATTCTAAATTTCAAGTCGATAGCATCAGTAGATCCTGAGATAATATCTTGCTGTGACAGACGGACAGACAGACAGAGCCGCACCATAAGGGTTCCTTTTTTACCATTTTGGTACGGAACCCTAAAAATAGGTACCGTCCTTAAAGGACTACGAAAATATTAACATAAAATAATATTATACTGTAGTACCAAGGACCATTAAAACAAGAGGTCTGTCATTCTCCATACAAAAAGCTGCTCGCCGAATTTACAACACCATCTATGTATAAGCTTGGTAAAAGAATCATATTATTTACAATTATTCAACTTTGCAAACGTGACACAGTATTTAAATATTAGAATTTATTTATTATTAGCTGTTTACGAACTAATTGTTACTATACTATGTTTCTTTGTTCAATCATAACATCGTTAAATGTTTAGTTTTTTAGCGCCATCTATTTTTTGCCCGGAAATCCCCTAGCGGTCGGGTTACAATCCAAAGTATGGAGAATGACAGTCCTCTTGTTTTAATGGTCCTCGGTAGTACGAAGATATTGCTTATAGTGAAGTAAAAACAGCATATAAATTCGACTACTTAATATAATTAGATCTAGCCCACTTCGAGAACTGAATCACCCCAGGTCAGCCACAATAAGGTGGGGTCAATCAGCCGACTTGTGGCACCCGGTGTAACAACTCGTCTGTAGGGTAATTCAGAAGTATGCCGTCAATCTCGCTCCTAAAATAAATTGAGCTGTAAACAGTTCGTAATCGGAGGCTGCGGTGGTTCGTCAAAGACGAGCGTATCGGTCGGTATGTTGTGCACGGGTAAAGTTATACTAGGCACGAAATTGACGGCGGAACTCTGATTTACCCTACTGCAATCACTGGTCACTGGTGCGACTCTGAGGTGGAATTTCATTAAAACTCAACGGTATTGATTTGATACTACTACAGTACAATCAACAACAGTACTGGTTTGCATTTTTGTAAACGTTTATCTATCATAACTTCCCTACAATACGAGTATGTTCAGAAACAATAAGCTAATGGCTTATATTGAGAAACTTGTACCTGTGGTACCATCTTAATGTTTTCATTAAAGTACACTGCATCTTAATGATTACATTAATACCAAAAGAATCAGACATGTGAAAGAGCCCTTGAGACCTACTTGCAGAAATAAATTATTTCAATTAAAGTATCGATAACCGATACTTTAATTTTCTCATTGCACCGTACAAAGTGAAGTTAAAAATGATTATAAATAAAGTTTTAACTTCTTATTATTTGTGTTTTTTTCAAACTTAGGTTTTATACCTACAAATAAGTTGATAGTACCACTAACTTGAAAATGCAGGGCATATCTGTAGGTACATATTGTAGAATAGTTATGATATGCATGTAGATAAAGTTTTGTATGCGACTGTACATAATTAAGCATTTTGTACCAATCACATACATAACTATTACGTATGTACCTACGCTAAGTCAACAATCCTAGATTATAATTCAAATTAGTTGTGTTTTAATTTGAATATTACATGTGCTTTGTGTTTGCAATTTTTCAAAACTTCTTAACGGACACCATATCGTCAAAACTTTGAAAAAAATAACTGGCCAAGAGCATGTCGGACCATGCTCAGTGTAGGGTTCCATAGCCGTAACTATAAGGTAAAAAATAAGATGTAAAAAAGTACAACATAAAAAGAGCGTATCTTCATAGCAATTACGTCCTTTTATTGAGAAGCGCAGTTTATTGGCAATAACTCAAAAACGGTTAATCCGATCTTGTTGAAAATAATTTTCGTTGAAAGCATTAATTAAGCGTTACCTTCGTGATTTTTTTCATATTTTTCGGACACACGGTTTAGAAGATAGAGAGGGGGGGACACAATTTTCACAACTTTCGGAGCGATTATTTTCAAAGGTATTTACTTAATCAAAAACATTACTTAAGAACCTTAGAATGTTTTTGAAAGAGCTGTCGAACTATGTACCACACGTTGATATTTTCTGAAAAAAAATTTTTTTAGCTTCTGTAACATGTATGGAGTGCTCCCCCTAAAAATATTTATTTTAATTACTTAACTACCAAACTAAGTAGCGGCTCATAAAAGACACCTATATTCCAAATTTCATCAATATCCATCATGTAGTTTTTGAGTAAAATGCCTGTGACATACGGACAGACGGACAGACGGACAGACGGACATGACGAAACTATAAGGGTTCCGTTTTTGCCATTTTGGCTACGGAACCCTAAAAACACGTATCTGACACTCACTCCAGGTAAGAACGCAGTAAGTGTCCCTATATATGTTTTGGTATGTAACTTGTGACGTTTTTCTCTACGACGTTTTTAGACACGAGTTTTTTTTTTCAAAGTAGTGACGATATATTGTAGATACTTATGGGTATACTATTCATGGTGTTCGTTTCCTTCATCCTTTCATTTCGATCTCACCTTTTGGTAAGTGAAGATGAAGTCGATGATGGAGCATACTGCCTTCGGGCACGAGTATGTACTGTGAAACTTATTAGGTGTAAAGTTCCAACACCATCGAATATTTATGTCAAAGCATGACTAATAATCAGGGAAGTTGGTAGTTGTTCAAACTACTCCTGTATCGTATAAACATCGACACATATTGGAGTAAGCCATATTCACGGCTTTTGAGGTAAGTACCTACCTATACGTGATTTTGTGTCATCAGGACGAGGTATGTCGGACTGACAATCAATCTTGTACACATGTTGGCAGGGCAAGGTTTGTCGGACTGACAATCTATAGGAGCATGAGTTATCAGTCTACTAATTCGTTCCTTTGATAATTTTCTCTACTACATTATACAGGGTGGAACGGAACGACGGAATTTCCTGCAAATGTGGTATTGTTTAACTTCAGTACATATTTTTTCCTAATAAACTACGTTAATATCTGTCACCTTTTTTAAGTCATAGCTTGTTAAAGTTTCATGCAAAAACCGCGTGTTTCAACCCTATTTTTACACAACAAGAAACGGTTAATACTTTTTTTTCTAATTGAACTTTCACTAATGTCGTAAGTAATTTAATGTGACACATTAAAACCACGGAGATTATCATTATAAACAAAGAGGTTTCATCCAACTAAACAACATCGTAGAGTCAGTAGGGTTGTACAAATGTTAAAAAATACTATTTGTATAGTTTGGTTTTTCCTCATTACAAGGATTTAATGATTGCAGGTCGATTCTACATCAAATATATGACACTATATTTTCGGGAAAGTCCCCCGTTTCATTCCACCCGGTATACTATCTAGCAGTGGCGTGGCGTAAAAGATATCTTTGGGCAAGCCGGTGCAGATTTGGCGTACGTTTTCTTTAAGAGCTGTAGAATAAGGTGGTCCTGATATTAGCCGGTAGGAAATAGGAATGGAGTTCTTTGGACGCCACGCCACTGCTATCTAGTGACCCGCGACAATCAGCCTCGCTGTTTGATGTAGGCACCGAAAAACTTTGCACCAACCAACAAAGTAGCCAGTCAATGCTACAATTTAATTAGGCACATATCTCGAGAACAAAAAGTGTTAATGATACCTACTGCTCTGGCCAAGTGTTCGAAGTACCCAGGCCTGATAGGCGTTTTCTATCAGTGTGCCAGTGTTCCTACTATGAGTTGAGTGTACGATCGGCGCTAGCGAGTTTCTCGTATCGAGAGTCAGTGCACCTCTCTCGCACGCGCCAGTAGTACGAAAGACTGTCACCGAGCGCTCGATACTCGCTAGCGCCGATCGAAAAGTCAACTCATGGTAGGCACACAGGCAGATTTTCACCGCGTGAAATAATATGCAGCCATCTTGAGAGCCACTCGCGTTTGCAGCTGATCTGACCCAGTGCGTTAATTGCGCATTTCCGACGCGCCGCGATTGATCTGCGTGCGTCCGGTGCGCGGGAGTCGAAGCCGTGTCGTTGTCGTCAATGATTAACGGAACTATTGGTATCCATCTGTACGAATGTGTTTTGAAATTCATTATTTTGGCAGCTGTCGCTGTGCTGGACCATTTTTCAACTCCGGGGTTGTTTTGTTTTGTTACACTGATAATATTACTCTACTGGCACAGAATAAGAATTAGTACCGTAGTACTAATTGTGGGAGAGAGGCTGCTGTACGTATACATACAGAAGCCTCTCTCCCTAACAAAACTGTAGTTCACGCCGGATGACTGGATGGAGCTGACCCGCATCTGACCGTCTCTCTCTTTCGCATAACGCGTGCTCTCTTTTCCACCGAGGGTGGCGATATTCAATAATAATTACCGCGCAACGGAAAAAAGTCGGGTAAAAGTAGTTTTGATTTCCAACCAACCCGATTCCGAAAAAACTTTGGCTATAATTTGAAAGAAGTGAACATATATAATATTGTCTTCGGTTTCCGCGATTATCACTCATAGTAATAAAACAACTTAAACGGATTAAATCGCGTATATTACTACATTTTAAGTCCCGACGTTTCGTAACCCTTTTCAGCGTTCCTGGTCGCGGGTAGACTCCCCACGACCACGAACGCTGAAAAGTTTTTAAGGATATGTGCACTTCTTTCAAAATTATTGTTTAGGAAAAACGAAGGCTCATATGCATTAGGTTTCAAAATACTTTGGTCCAGCGCCGTCGATAATTTTGAAACCAGCAGCATAAATACGAGTACCTACGTATGAAGACTTGTTGCGTATCTAGGTGTCAAAATATATATCGGTCTACGATTACCTAATGTAGCACAGTTATCGCTACAATTTAAATGAATAGCATCACAAAATTTAATTAATCAACAAAGATATGCTCTTGTAAACAAACAAAATATATTTAAAAATACAATTCCTTAGAACTCATAAATAAACGTAGCGTTTTCAATAAGAAAAATGCTGAATATCCAAGTCCAAATAACATTAATCTCGAATTCCACTAACTTCAAACAGAAGCAGCCGGTCGGACAGCGGATAAAATGTCAAGAATAAGACTATGTGAGCTAGCTTAATCTTATCTCTTACACAATAGAGTCTTGTTTTTGACTATTTGGATTATTTGATGCTGAGTGTACAAGCATTAAGAGTGGGATATTCGACCAGCTGGTTTGACACTTGGGTCTTTTGAATCTTCATTCAATAATCTTTTCTGTCCTCCGGCCCGAAAGCGTCACCTGGCCGGCCGCTGCGCTAAATGAAGATGCCGCTTTCCGGCTCCGTCGAACAGAAAAAATGTATACAAACCTAGGCCAGTAAATAAGAAAGCCTCAGATCACATGTAATTGTCGGACGAGGCGAAGCGAGGCTGAGGCTGAGGCTGGCCTCAGTAGGTATGTAATGTAATTTATTTCCTTTCTATCTGCGTAACTACATTAGGAACATGAATGAATAGTATGAATATAGGAATTGTTTTAATTCGATTTTCAACCTCACGAAGGCATAAATATTTTCGATACGTACTTACGAAGATTATACTTTCTAATAAAATACCTAATTGTATAATTAGGTATTTTATTAGAAATTTCCAAATTAATTTCTATTAAAAATGTAACGAATAAATATAAAATCAAAACAGCTTTGTCTTACAAACTAAAACTAAATAGCTATTCTACACGCACGTCGCACTTGCTGCACAGTATAATAGCAGTATTTTTTCTTTCTACAAAAGGTACATCGCGCGCTTGTATGTTTGTGTACGCGTTGTGAACGAACGCACTACAACCAAAGATTTAAGTATGCGTAAGCATGCTCCAGTATGGATCGCACGTCTTTGTGTATACGTGTCGCGCGCTTCTAAAAGGCCAAATTCTTTATACTTTGCTTGCTATTAGCCCGCACACATTACGCAACAATAATATGTCGTTTCCGTTAAAAACATATTTCTTAAGAACAAAATCTCTAACACGTCACATTTCATCTCCTAATCGCTGGTTTTCCAGAAGCAGCATACATCAACACGGCTAATATATATGTTTAGTTGGAAATGTTGGAATCCTGTCCGTGTCGCCGCGATTAGTGTCCGCCATCGGATCGAGTTCGCGGAACGCTAAATTAGTTTTTATTTGACACGTTGTAGAAAAATGTTTGACAAAGTTGGAGATTAGAAATATTTTATATGGGTGTTACGTAATGTCGCAGGCTAAAGAGTGTCAAATGAAATTATATATTTTTTTATTTAAAAGCTTCTATTTAGTTTCACCTGTCCCGGTGTCTGTGTGTCTGTAATCAAATCTTGCAAGTTAAATTTGACCCACTTCGCGGTTTCCGATTGAACTGAAATTTAGCAATGATATGTAAATTAGATGACAATGTAATATTATTATGACGTGAAACTGAAGATGATGGAGCCGGATAGCCAAGGATCGTCTAAATTACCCAAGAGAAATTCACCATGTCTGGGATCTCATTTGATTAGTTTTGACATTCTGTTTGCAATATACAAAAAAAACCGGTCAAGTGCGAGTCGGACTCGCGCACCGAGGGTTCCGTACAAACTCATAAGTAGATACATGAATAGTTCAAGAAAAACTATATGGCGATTAGTTTAGTAGGAGCAAATAAGTATGTGTTAAGATTTTTGCAAAGGTCATTGGGCATTTTGTTCGGACATATGACCCACGGCGTTCACAAACGAAATAGGGCTAGGGATGTGGGTAAATGTATCTGCTACTCAGTGGTATGAGTCGCATTCTTGTAAACCATGGGAGAATTGAGAAAAAAATAAAAGGCATTTCTTATCATTATAGCATTTTTGCAATGAATTAAGACAGAACTATTGGAATTATTTCAAAAATACTTTGAATAGCTGCTGTCATATTGCGTTGCTCCTGTTACCTATATTGTTTAATATAATGAGGAACGAAAATAACATCAATCAGAAACATCGAAACGACAGTTGACGTAGGTACGACTGCGAGGCGGTTCAAGCGATGGCGTCGTATGCGCATTTTGGTACCTACCCACAATTGATAACATTTTTTATATTTATATACATATATATATATATATGGCTTTTACTCTTCGCGCGTTTTTGGCGAGGTGGATTCTGCCAGTGTCTATGTGTAGACTTTTGACTTTTTACAGAGAATTCTGCATGAACCATATAGTTTGTCCGCCGGCTTAAGAGTAAAGAGTCATAAAACTGAGCTAATTGGTTATCTATTATAGAAAGAGTGTAAGTGATTTCTTACGTATACAAAAATCCAACGTAATAGATAGTACTAAGGTACAATATCAAATGACAACGCAAAAATTGCAAATGCAATAAAAAACATTGGAGGGTAGGGTTGCAACAATCGGGAACAGGTGTGAAGATATCTTTTGTATTTAAAATATAAAAAGCATTTTGAACTTTAATAGAAAGTGTTTAGGTCGAAATTCACTACTTCGAATTACGACTTGTCACCTTTCGAAGTAATAATGTTATTGTAACCAGTTTTATGGCTTTTTACTCTAACGCCGCCGGATAAACTATACCTATGCACAATGCTGAAAGTAAAAACATTAATTAATAGTATGACTACATCGTACACATACTGTTGAATAACTTTTTTCTGCCGGTCGATACCTACATTAAAAAAAATACATATTTGGAAAAGTGAGATTAAATTCTTTATTTTAAAACTAGTTTAATGGTCTCTGTACGCGAAAGTTCGGAAAGCGGGTCAAAAACGCCCAATTACCTTTGTCAAAAACGGTGCAAGTTAGGAAAACCGTTATATTTTTCCTGTAATATTTAGGACGACATTAATAATTGGTAATTATTACAGATTTTTCTGTTCAGTAACTTCGAAGATAATAGGGGGAATGGTATTTTTTTTAACGTTTTTCTCCATAAATAAAAAACTACTTATAAAAAAAAAACATTTTTTAATCTACAAATCAAACCCTTTCATTTGATACCCCACTCGATATAATAGCCCTACTTTCAATTTTCAAAGTTCGATTACGGACCCCTTTAAAAAAGTTACAAGATTTTTTTACATCCAATAAGCTCGGGTTAGCGGTTCTTAACACTATTTCAAATTTCAAGTCGATAGCATCAGTAGATCCTGAGATATCTTGCTGTGACAGACGGACAGACAGACGGACAGACAGACAGAGTCGCACTATAAGGGTTTATTTTTTACCATTTTGGTACGGAACCCTAAAAATACAGTCGGCAATAAAAGCTTGTCTCAAAAAAACATATTTTTGCAGAAACTTATATGGTTTCATCTGGAATCATCTCGTACAATGGGCATTCCACGAAAACGTCTACTTAGTCGGGCACGTGACGGCTATGGCAGCTACCTTAAAAACAAATAAAAAGTCCTAAATGACATTATCAATTCAGAAACCAAGTTATAAAATATTGACATACCAAAAATGTCTTTCCTAACTTTGTTAGAAGTATGAAAAAAATGGCGTCACGTGCCGGACCTTCTGGTGTAATGCCCCACCTACACCTACTACATAATATACTATATGTATAAATTTGGATTATATTAGGTTTAAGCCATTGTTGTTTCTTCCTATTCGCGATTCTACACAAAATAAATTCCACACAATTGAATTTAATCACATGCGTAATGCTTCACAGTCCTTATTTCTACGCAATCTTGTTTCTTCCTAGTAGCGATTCTACACAATATGAATTCCATACAACTGAATTTAATCACATGCTTTATACTTCGCGCTACTAAAATATTTCTCCGCCCCAATTTCGACCGGATTCGACTCCCGGTTAGGTATGAGATTTAAAAAATAATAATTACAGAATGGCGAAGTATAACGCATGTGATTAAATTCAGTTGTGTGGAATTCATATTGTGTAGAATCGCTACTAGGAAGAAACAAGATTGCGTAGAAATAACGACTGTGAAGCATTACGCATGTGATTAAATTCAATTGTGTGGAATTTATTTTGTGTAGAATCGCGAATAGGAAGAAACAACAATGGCTTAAACCTAATATAATCCATAAATTTGACCCTTTCTGGTTCTCTTATAACCATGCTCAAGGATGTGATCATCAACTGGTCACCTACTGGCCTACAGCTATGATTTGACTTCACTGTATTTGTCAATAGAGGCAAGAAAAAGTCTAAATATGAATTAGTAAATTTCAATGTTGAGAAAACTTATCTGATTGAACTTATGATTATTGTGTTATACTCCGTGATCAATCTATTCGTTACTTATATTATAAAGCAAGTATTCAACACTTTACAAGTATTCAGTTAAGTATTTAGTATCACCTGATGTGTCCCTCTAGTCGTGGTCTCACACAAAAGAGGATTTAGAGTTTCCAATACATATTTAGTTTGGGCAAAACCGTGTTCCCTGTATTAGCTAAACTAATAAATAATACCTGCGTTGAAAGCCTTAAGAGGAATATCTATATCCAAGGTATCGCAAACTTCAAGGTAACTTATATCCGAAATAATGGTAGCACTTGATTCCCCTTAACTTAATTAAATAATCATGACGACACGTTTAGCCTACTGGATGGGAGTGATACAGCCGATGCTAGAGGTCCCGGTTTCAAATCCTGGTGAGGGCAAACATGTGATGAGCACGAGTATTTGTTCCTGAGTCATGGATGTTTTCTATCTATTGAAGTATGTTTGGGAATATGTCGATTTGTGTAAGATGTCCCGCGATATTTATTTATTTTAATCATCAAATCATATACAAATCATGTGAATTAATTTTAATCTAAATGGATATTTAATTTCTTGGTCATGTGAAAAATCATCAACAATTAAACAAGAGAACTTCCAAACCCGTCAACATTTTGCTCAAACGCGCTTACTGCCAGTGTCAATTTACAACCTAACAAGACACTTAGTCAGGTATGCGGTAAATACCTACAGGTCACGCGACACCTAAATAGAATGTTGTTCGAATCTGTTTACGTTATAATATCTATTAGTCGGACAACACCTATCAAATGGCTATAATGGAAGTTAAAGTATTTCACTATGAATACACAAACAAAACCTTAATATAATTTACTTTATATAATTTGATATACAGACGAGTATTGCATATTACCCGCACTTACGTAATATAACTCTTTTAGCCTATATGCGTGTCCCAATCCTAATGCGGGCCTGCAAAGGGAGAGGTCCCTTGGATTTTCACAGATCCGGGTTTGATGCCTCCTCCAGCCAATTGCTCAGGAAAAGTAGTCCCGCCATCTCCTTCTAGGCCTGCTTCGCCTACGTCGTCCATCTTGCCTTACAAGCTTGCAACACCCACTTGGTGGTGGTAATATCTTGAAAGAAACTAAATGACATAGAAAACTATGATGATACAGATACAGGTCATTTATTGATATCACTATCACTACATAGTATAAAACAAAGTCGCTTTCTCTGTCCCTATGTATGCTTAAATCTTTAAAACTACGCAACGGGTTTTGATGCGGTTTTTTTTAATAGATAGAGTGATTGAAGAGGAAGGTTTATATGTATAATATATGCATAATATAATAGACAAACACCGTGCGAAGCCGGGGCGGGTCGCTAGTTATTGATAAAAGCAAATGCATTTTACAAGTCATCATTCTATCATTTTTAACACAATATCCTACATATTTACATCAATTGATCAATTGATGTATTTGCAACAGTATGCATTAAAGGATTTAAGATTAAACCCTTTAGGGTTATAGGTAAACCCTATTGAAATGGCATAAAATGTATAAATCGACCTATTCACTTTGTAATTTATTTCAAAAACTTAAAATTGTAGGTACGTTAATGGCTTGAACTAAATTGAGGTAAAATAATATGAGATAATTTCAAATAACCTACATATTTGTCTCAACTGCGGGTATTCCAGGTATCCAAATTTTTACGGTAGTTATGCGGCTTTCCCAGACAAACGAATTTTGTTTGTGGAAATTATTAGAATAGAGTATTTACCGTCTCGAAGAAACACGATACAAAAGAAAATAAAAAACAAAATAAACATACTAAAAGCATTGTTTGCATCATCGCCATCGTAGCATTTATTTTTGGCCAATTATCGTATACACGGAGTATTTTCTGCAATAATGATGACTCGTCCCTATCGCAACGCCATTCCCCCATAACGTCTATTAGAGCCCCCATCGATCCTGGCTGCCCCTCTCACTGATGGCGTGATGATAGCGCACGTCGCGAGTCGCGATTTAGAAATTCGGCTTCAATATTGTCACTAACAGAAGTTAACCTGTGAGTAATAACAGTTCGTAAACGGTATTATACCGACCAAACCGCAGCCGGGACCGCAATCTGGGGCTTTCTTTATTACTACCCGTGTGTAATTTTCTTCCCACATACGGCGGAAAATGCCACTAACGCCCGGGGCTGAAGTAAAAACGACTATTTACTCTGGTAATTTATTACGGATTAATCGGGCGAAAATTAATTACTTAATTATTATTATTTTCATCACACTTGCTTGAAAATGGTGTATTACACATAGGTTTTGCGGGCCACAAATGAGCTATTACGCCCTAGGGCGTAATGGTTTTCTTTTTAAATTTGAAACGCTAGTTCTGTTTTACTCCTATTTGTCATGTTCAAAGGAAACGCCAACTTATTTTTTTAACTTTTATCACTGAAATATTTATTTAAAGATAACTGTTATTGCAAATACATGTAAACACATATTTTGGTAACATTAATTACATTTTTAAATAGTTTATTTCAGTATTTTGCAAATATAAAATCAACCATTTTAGGTCTCTACCGCTATGGTTTCCGAACGTGACTCGACATTCGCATTGTCTATGACATATGCCACTAATGTCACTGTCTGCTTTAATATTTTTTTGTCATACTGGGACGATTAGTAAGGTTATATTATTAAGATTTCCTTCCAAGTGTGATGAAAAACATTGTGTGTGCCACGGGCGGTAAAGGAATTACAAACTCGTGTTATTAAAGCCCTCGGTTATACCTCGGGCTTATAACAATCACTCGTTTGTAATTCCTTACTTACCGCCCTAGATACACAATGTACTATTTTAGTAAGTTAGTAGCATAGTAGGTATATATAATTGTTTTATTGCAATGAGTGATAATTGCGGAGGATACCGAAGCCAATAATAGATTTTCTTCAATTTCGGTATTATCTCATCTTAAGAAGAACATACCTTGTTTTCTTGTAAGTACCATGTATTGACTATTGCTATTATGATAGAACGCCATGCCTTTGACGCGTCGTTCAAACGATTCCAATACCGATGGTTCGTGAACAATCCCGGCTAATCCAGCCAGCTTTGTTCCTAATTAACCCTTTGCATTACAATAGACGGGTCCATTACAGACGGCCCCCGGCCCAGGAATGTCACGCGTGAGGAATATTAGGGGCCTAAATAACATAATTAGCTCAGCCTATTCACTACAAAAATTCTTATTTCATATGCTCTTGACAGTGTGGTATTCGCTAGTAGGTAGTTCCTATTCTATGCCAATTTTTTCACTAAAAAGATAACCGACCATAAATCAAAAACATAGACAACGTATCGAATAGGGGCACGTAATTTATTTACCCAATTCCCATCAAAAACATCACATGTCTCACAACGCAGTTCTTTTACAGCAAAAATGTTTTGACCGGTACCGGTAGTACCGGGGGGGTGTCCACAGAACTCGATTCCCACCGACTTGGCTATATTTACACGTGGAGGGAGGATTCTTTATTTGAGAAGTATTAAATGTTCCTCCACGGTTAAATAATAGGCAACTCGGTGGGAATCGAGTTCTGTGGACACCCCCCCGGTACTGACTTGGTTTAACAGGTGAGTCACAGATTTTTTTACATTTCTGTAAGATATTTAGTAAATAAGTATTCTCAGTTTGTATTTTGACGTTCAATTTATTTTCTATTTTTTATTTGTCTTGTTTGGACGTATAGAGAGACCCTTTACATCTCTATAAATGTAGTTTTTAAGGTAATGTAATGTATTAATGAAATCTCATGTATATTAAATGATAAAAGAGAAACTGGTGAGTTTCTTCTGGCGCTTCTTCTCACCAGAAGGTCATTACCCGAAGCGCCAAAAGAAAAGAAAAGAAGACAAAAGAATGTAAGACAGGTAAAAGAGCCCTTGAGAGGCCTACTTACAGAAATAAATTATTTTATTTATTATTTTTACCATTACATCTCAAAACTTTTTTGTTGTAAAAGAACTGCGTTGCGAGACTTGCATATATCTTTTTACATGTTATATTTTTGATGGGATCTCATTTCTTTTTGTAAGTGGTCTTCCTTTATTTATTACATTCCAATCCGTTCTTTTTAATTAGAACTGCAAAACTAATCGCAATCGCATGTATTTGTATAGGATTACAAACGTATGTGTACAGTTGTGACTGAAATTGCAATATTTGGAAGTTTTTTAGGACTTGATAGGCTAAATACTAACTATATTTAAAATTTGGAGCCTGTGGGTCTGCTAAAAGTACCTTAGAATTATGATGATCATCAGTGAGTGAGTGAGTCAGTCAGTGATAAAACTAAGGAATTTTGACGTGCAATAGTTCTTAAACTACACGTTAAAATTGAATGTTATTAAGAATATACTTAAGTCTTATTGGGCCCTATAATATCCCTGAAAATTCAGCAAGCATTTTAGCAAGCACAAAATTACAGGAGGTTGAAAATGGCGTGAATGGCTTCGAGAAAAGGATGGTACGGCCGTGGCTTTGTTTTGCTCGACTTGGCGGGGGCACTTCCGTGCCCCCAGATTATCAAATCTGGAAAGAAAAATGTACTTAGTCAATTGAAGAATAATTGAAGAATGAATTTGAGCCCGTTGGGATTCATTAAGTCAGATAAGGGGGCCAGAGGCTAAACATCGCTGCTAGAATGGGATTCCCTTCATAAACTAGTATAAATCAACTACATGTTGAATATTAAGTAGACTCTAGTAATGCCAATTAAGTATCGTTTTCCATAAACAATTAACTTACTTAGGCTATATTATACTCGTATGTCTATAAGTGGCGTGGCGTCAAATATATTCTTATTTAAGCCGGAGAAAATTTAGATTACGTTTTCTTCAGGAGTAGTAGATACTCCGGTCATTTACTTTAAAATAGGCAAGCCGGTGGAAATCGGGTTCTCTGGACGCCACGCCACTGATGTCTATACAAGCCACATAATACATCATAATCAGGCATCGGATATTCCTGCGCCTATTTACCTAAACTTCGGCGTCAGCGTAGGTATTTGAATGGTATGGAGACGGACTCAATTTATTTTTTTACTTTTGTTAGTAAATTTACCGGGATTTTGGAAATTATTTACAAATATCTCGAACTTGTCCTTAGAGTTAAATGTATTTAGTAAACCGAATAAATTACTGAATTCATTGATACTGCTACAGCTACTTCATGTGGCAAGCGCATACATCAACTTGAGTGCTTACAAAACTAACCTAAAATAAATGGCCAAGAGCATGTTGGACCATGCTCAGTGTAGGGTTCCATAGCCGTAACTATAAGGTAAAAAATACGATGTAAAAAAAGTACAACAACAACAAAAGGGCGTATCTTCATAGCAATTACGTCCTTTTGTTGAGACGCGCAGTTTATCGGCAATAACTCAAAAACGGTACATTCGATCTTGTTGAAAATAATTTTCGTTGAAATTATTAATTAAGCGTTACCTTCGTGATTTTTTTCATATTTTTCGGACGCACGGTTTAGAAAATAGAGGGGGGGGGACACAATTTACACAACTTTCGGAGCGATTATTTCCAAATACATTCACTTAATCAAAAACTTTACTTAGGAACCTTATAGTGTTTTTTAAAGAGCTGTCGAACTATGTACCACACATTGATATTTGCTGAAAAAAATTTTTTTTACTGTCTTTAACATGTATGGAGTGTCCCCCTTAAAAATATTAATTTTAATTATTTATATACCAAACTAAGTAGCGGCTCATAAAAGACACCTATATTCCAAATTTCATTAATATCCATCATGTAGTTTTTGAGTCGGACAGACAGACAGACGGACGGACATGACGAAACTATAAGGGTTCCGTTTTTGCCATCTTGGCTACGGAACCCTAAAAAGTAAAACCTAAACATTTTTGCGATACATTACATTCTTGTAACGTTTTATGCAATCCCGGAATCCCGGAACTTATATTATTTAAAAATATATTTTTAAGAAGCCGACTCCATACTTGCTTTGTTTTTTCCGGGCATTCGCCAACTTTAGGTAAATAGGCGCAAGAATATCCGATGCCTGATCATAATTCCAATTTAAAACTATAAGTTTACAAAAATTCAAAATTTTGCCAATGTGAAACATTGGAACGTGGAACAATAAAAAGTATATAAATGTAAATTGAACATGCTTGTCTCTCTGGCGCTGGTATAGGGTTGCACAGCGAGGGTCCGTTTCATTTCGCATAACTTTGATGCAACGCACATTAATTAATTACCTCACAGTTGGCAACTCTCTGGTCTCATATGAATGAATCATAATGAAGTTTGAATAAAGGTTATTTTTACTTGGTTTGGGTATCTGATTGCTGTTCTAGTTATCTTTGTGATTTCGGGCATTTTAGCATGTGTTTGAACTTATGACACTGGAATGCTTGGCATATTTTGTTTCGTTATTGATTTTTATATAGTGACTAGTATATTTTAAAGAAGTATCCTATGTTGCAAAGCTTGGTTCGAGAGCTTGGTGTCTTTCTCTTGTATGTATTTCTTCTCAGTCAATTCAATTGTTGCCAAAAAACCTTTTGTAACAAACATCCAAATCCCCAAACGACTTCACAAACCTTCACGCTTAAGGCGAGGTGAGACCAGAATCGGGCACGGAAGCCTAGTTTCCAAATCATTTTTAAAGCACTTATTTGACTCTTAGGTCACTGTAAAACATATATTAGTACATTGTGTATCAAGGGCGGTAGGTAAGGAATTACAAACGAGTGTTTGTTACAAGGCCGAGGCGAAGCCGAGGGCTTTAATAACACGAGTTTGTAATTCCTTTACCGCCCGTGGCACACACAATGTTTTTCATCACACTTGTGAGGAAATCTGATTAAAATAACCTTACTTAACCTAAATAAAATTGTAAAACTGACAGTGACATCAGTGACATATTCCATAGACAATGCGAACGTCAAGTTATGTTCGGAAACCATAGCGGTAAAGACTAAAAATGGTTTATTTTATATTTGCAAAATACAGAAATACTATATTTAAACATTTAATTAATGTTACAGAAATATGTGTTTACATGTATTTGCAATAACAGTTCTCTTTAAATAAATATTTCAGTGATAAAAGTTAAAAAAGTAAGTTGGCGTTTCCTTTGAAAATGACAAAAAAGAGTAAAACAGAACCAGCGTTTCAAATTTAAAAAGAAAACCATTACGCCCTAGGGCGTAATAGGTCATTTACGGCCCGCAAAACCTACGTGTAATGACACCATTTTCGAGCAAGTGTGATGAAAAATAATATTCAGAACTGTATCTAGGGCTTCCTCTCACTTAGAACACGATAGCGAACACTTCGCTCGATAGAAAAGTAGCGCGAAAACACTATAAAATAAAGTATTTTTTTCATTTTTTTTCATTTTGTTCATCACCAGTTACCTTTTCTGACAAAATTAATACCTGACAATCATGATTTCACAGTCATGCAGGGCATCCTCTCATGTTTGGGTTGATAACCGAAACTTTTATGTTAGAAATCGAAGATAATCTGCAATAATCTGCATTCCGCCCGACCCTAGTTTGTATGTGAAATGCGAGCCAGGTCCTACCGCGCCTTAAAAGTAATATTAGAAGCTTATAATATTAGTCTATCTATCTATCAGCCACGGACGTCCGCTGCCGGACATATGCCTCCCCCATAGTTCGCCACAAAGTGAGGTCTGAGCAGACCGCATCCACCGGCTCCCCGCTACCTTAACGAGGTCACCTGTCCACTGAGTCTGGAGCCGGCCCACGCTGCGCTTAGCTACATTGCTTACCTAGTTTGGGTTATTCTTCAGAAATATGTCTGCGACTTATTCCTCTGTCTCCATACATTTAGTATGAAAAAGGGCCAGAGGAATAAGGTGACCGCAAACATATTTCTGAAGAATAACCCGTTTACAATAATTATTAGTAGGATAGGAAATAACATAGGACAGAATTTTTGCTATTACATACTTACTAGGTGACTTTACACTTTTGCAATAATCATTTATTTTTGAAACCTTGATAAGTTTGCTAAGTTGGCTAAAGTGTCAAGAAATATATTTTTTTGCAATGGTAACAGGATTGTTTTTGCGAGTTTTTATAGGTGAACGTTAATGTAATCATCAAAAATAAAAACCGACTTCCAAAAACTTAAACTAAAAACCAAAAAATAATAAGTTAATTACCCCAAAGAAATGGATAATCAACGATTCATATGTATTTATACAGATATTTATAGTTTTTAACCTGTTATTTTTGAGGTTGGTGCCTGCCACGCAAAGCTGGCTGTGTTGAGCTCCTTAGCTGGCACCGACTACGACTTAAAAAATAACAGGTTTAAAACTATAAATATCTGTATATTTATATATGAATCGTTGATTATCCATTTCTTTGGGGTAATTAACATATTATTTTTTGGTTTTTAGTTTAAGTTTTTGGAAGTCGGTTTTTATTTTTTGTCTTAAAAATTTACTTTATTTTTAAATTTTTAGTGGCGCTGGAAAAATCCAAATCGGTCTAGACGTTTTCAAGTAACCGAGGAACAAACCTACATAAAAATTGCTCTTTATTTTCAAGTCGGTTAAGACTGGAAACTTATTTCTAATAAGAAATGCACGAGAAAGTAAGAAAAATCCCAAAATCGCTATATATGTGTGCCTATGATATTTGAAGAGTTCCCTCGATTTCTCCAAGATCCCATCATCAGATCCTGATGTGGTTGCAATGGGTCGACCTCGGGGGTATACCCTTTAAAACAAAAAAAGAATTTTCCAAATAGGTTCAACCGTTTTCAAGTAATCGGGGAAGAAACCTAGATACAAATTTACTCTTTGTTTTGAAGTCGGTTAACACTAAAAACTTGTTGCTAATAAGAGATGGACGAGAAATTACGAAAAATACCGAAATTGCTATATGTGTGCTTATAATATTTGAAGAGTTTCCTCGATTTCTCCAAGATTCCATCATCAGATCCTGACTTGGTTGCAATGGGACCACCTTAGAAGTCTATCCTTTCAGACAAAAAAGGAATTTTCCAAATCGGTCCAGCCGTTTTCAAGTAATCGGTGAACAAACACACATAACTATGCCTTATGGTGATTGTTGCAAAAAATTACGACTAGAAGTGATTACAAACAATGAAATTTGACGCCGCTTGATATAATTAGTGAGGTATAAAATGCTAGTGATAGTTTGTTGCCATGGCAATCAAAAGAAAAATGCGTAAAAGTAAGCCTATGAAAATTTCATTCAATAGAAACACAAAAAAAAAACCCAGCCGTTCTTATAAAACATATTTTTAGCGTCGGTTCGGTACTATACGGAACGTGCACGACGAAAGTGCTGCCAACTGGTGCCGCCAATCTAAATCATGTACCCTCTCATGCTGGGGCCACATTGACAAAAACACCGTTAATTTATCGCGATGAAGGACGATTAACGTCAGTGTAGCTACTACTTAGATATTGTCATTGACATTGACAGCTTGATTTGACAGAGGTGATAGTTTCCTTTATTCTCCGCCCGTGTCTCTTTTGTCGTTTAGTGCTGCCACCTATAGTTCGTGCACGCTCCCTATAATGAGCTGGCGAATAAAATATAAGCTGAGCTCGCTGTGATACATTTATTCTATGGTAAAAGTAACGGTAAAGACCAAAACACATTAAATTATTAGGATTATTGAATGTACTATATTGATTTAAGTAGATTTATTTATTTAATAATATAAAAATACTGTACAAATTACACAATGTCAACTTACATGAATATTTATTTATTTTGTGTGTACGTACCTATATAGATGAGTTAGCAAAATACATAATTGCATTCCTTGTATGTGTATATGATACTAGTAGCGGCATCTAGTGTGAAACTATGTACATGTTAAGTTGATGTATCAGTAATCAATCGGTTGTTAACTTTTAGGGCCTTATCACACTAGCGATTTGCGGGCGAGCCGCGAGCCCGCGAGCGAGTTTCCATACAAAACCAGTGATGACCATGAGCGACATTTGTATGGAAACTCGCTCGCGGCTCGCCCGCAGCTCGCTCGCAAATCGCTAGTGTGATAAGGCACTTAGTAGTTTAAGTATGCCTAGTTCTAAATTACAATTAAGTAATTATATGTGTAGAAACAGCAATCAGTGCTAATAATTTTTACGACATTGCTTAAAGAACATGACGTAACTCAGCTAAAGGCTACCAGAAATTAAAAGTTACCACCGATCTCTATCTATCTATCCATTCAGCCTGTACCTAACCACTGATAGGCATAGGTCTCTTCTTTATTACGCCACTCTCCTCGGTCCTGTGCCATCTTCTTTAACAGCTGCATCCATACCGATTCTGAAAGCAATGAAGAATGGAATCTCTTTCCCTAATGCGCCCTATGGTAATAGAACATAGACTTTAATTAGGAGTGAAGTGACTCAGTGCCAAAACAATTGTTATCAGCTATGATCTCGGATTTTAACTTTAATTTTCCTATCGTTTATAGTTTCGAAATATATCATACTATTCCTTCCGAATTGCTGACTTACGAGTATACTTAAAATGATAGTTTAGCCTTTTATGAATGTTCGCCTACTAGTAGGGACATTGCATTTGTACCTGCATAGTATGTTTGGAACAGTCAAACCGCAACCGCGTGATTGAAGTGCTGCGGTTTACCCAATTAGAGTATACATGTACTACTGAACTGGACACAAAGATTAGACAGAGCTCAAAGATAATTAAAATCTAAATACTTTATTTTGCTCGTGATTATACCTACTCCAGATATCTAGGAGCATTTAAAACTTTTTTACTGAGCTGGTGGCGTGATCACTAATCAGGCATTTTCCGGGAAAATTCTTAAATTTTTTTTGGATATTAAATGTAGGTTGAGTTTTCCAGTTCAGGGTGGTAAATATTTTTGAAATATTAGTAGAAAAAAATGTCCCAAAAACCCATTAAATGTAGGAAAATGAACATTGTTTCCGAAATCTTTATTGATGTTTCACTTGTATGTTTATCATATTTCCAAGGGCCTTCCCGGTATCTATTGCTTACTTTCCAGCCTCTCCAATAAAGTACTAGTCAAGGTTGTCAGAATTCCAACGCAATATGACCAAAGTAGCCTGGAATACTTACTTAGTGAAGGTTATTCTAGAATTTTACACCAACACGACATTTTGCAAGTGTTTGTTTGTATCTTTTCGTTCTACATATTGCCCGCACTGTCCACATCTATGTCAGCCTTTAGGCACTGGTCTCAACGCCGGCGAGTAAGCGAGTAAAGTTGAGCGAGTAACATTACATTGTGGATCTGGAAAGGTCGATTTATCACAGTGCCTGGTCAGCCCGCAATGAACTGTTACTCGCCCAACTTTACCCGCTTATTCACCGGCGGTGGGACCAGTGCTTTATTGCGTAGCTCTTCGATCACTGGCCTCCTCTCCATTCTTCCACCCCATTCCATTGGTATTCCTCGTCCACCGACATGCACTCTCTTCCGGTTTATTAGCAGATATGTCATCATCGGCATCGTCCGACCATCTCCGGTCTCATCCGGTCTCTCCGTAGTTCTTCTCACCGAATGCTGGTCCTGTAGTCCACCTAGGCTCTCTCTTTTATCAAGTACATAATAAAAAAAACCGGTCAAGTGCGAGTCGGACTCGCGCAACGAGGGTTCCGTATAAACTCATAAGTAGACCAACCTTACGACTAACAGCAACCTTGCCTTAATCCCACTTTAGCCCTATTAAACCAGGAAAAATCTTAACAGCGCGATGCAGCGTATGCTACAGCGACATCTATTGATACTAAATAGCGCGTAAATTTTACTTGTAATTTAAATTTAAACATTACTTTTTGTTATTGGCTGATTTAAATAATTGTTTGTCAACTAAGTTAGTTCTCATGTATCATTTTTCATGAAGGAATCATGTTTTGAAGCACACTTTATTTTAGATTTGTGTCCCTAGATGGCGCTAGTGGTATTTCATTTTTATGGTGTTTACTAGTGTCAAATTTCCTAACATACTCCTATTATAGAGTTTTTAATAATTATTGTTACTTTATGTTTTTTCCCGATTCCTGATGAGTGATCATTGTATTTAATAGACATTTTTTATGTAATCTGATATGAACCATCGCTTAGTTTTGCTACTCTCCGCTAGATGGCTCTCGTAGGGAGGGTAGAATATGTTAAGATTTTTGTAAATTTTTAAAAAAGTATTCAAGTTAGGAAGAGAAAATATAATGGTCTTCCTAATAATAATAATAATCCTAATAAGTAGATACATGAATAGTTCAAGAAAAACTGTATGGCGATTAGTTTAGTAGGAGCAAATAAGTATGTGTTATGATTTTTGCAAATTTCTCAAAAACGGTGCAAGTGAGGAAAACCGTTATATTTTTCCTGTAATATTTAGGACGACATTAATAATTGGTAATTATGACACATTTTTCTGATCAGTAACTTCGGAGATAATAGGGGGGGAATGGTATTTTTTTTTAACTTTTTTCGCCATAAATCAAAAACTATTTATTTAAGAAAAAAAATAAAAACGGTATTTTAATCTACAAATTAAGTTCTTTCACTTGATACCCCATATATTAGCCCTACTATCAATTTTCAAAATCCTATTACGGAGCCCTTTAAAAAAAAAGTAAGAAAGGTACAAGATTTTTTTTATGTCCAATAAGCTCGGGTTAGCTACTTTTAACACTATTCCAAATTTCAAACCGATAGCAGCAGTAGTTCCTGAGATATCTGGCTGTGACAGACGGACAGACAGACAGACAGACAGACAGACAGACATACAGAGTCGCACCATAAGGGTTCCTTTTTTACCATTTTGGTACGGAACCCTAAAAATACCGCTACTTACGTCATTTGGAGCCTATTTTACAATGCTGACTGATGACTTTTGACGGTGGCTTAGTTTTATTATTATAGAAAATGAAACAAAATTTTTGTCGTGTCAACTTGTGGACGATAGTCGTAATTGTCAGTTTTATGAAATAGGCGCTTCGCAAATTAATGCATTAGATAATTCATGTGTCAAATAAGTATTTTCGGGATTGGGACTTGGGGCGTTTCGCCCCATAGCTTGATTTTTAACCCTCTACTCACAGATTGACTTGATTTTCGAAGCCTGCACATATGTGGACATGGCCGCGGATTTTGACCAATGTGACATAGGTAGAAGTAACATAAAAAATATACGTGATGTTATCATAAAATGTTACATAAGTTGTCGTAAAGCTTCGATCATACTGGTAAATATTCTCATTAGGTAATGTAGCTAAAAAGATACATGTTATAAAGTATAATTAAGTTTTTAGTGGCTAAAAATCTAAAATAAATTATATCACGGAACATTCTGATCGATAGAATTAGGATTAAAATGTGATTAAATTTCAACAATATTCACGTTGCAAAATAATATTTCGAGGAATAATTATATGTACGAATGATTCTAAGCATGTTTATGACTTCGAATTTATTTAAAGCTTTTAAATAGCGTTACGAAATAACCCAGAATTTATAAAGTTTAGGTAACATGTGAAATAAATACCGGAGATCAACACAGAATACACCTCAATTCTCTTGCGCCAGTCCTTGTTTCTACTGTACGTACGTACTATTTCAAATTTATTCGTCTTAGAAATACCCACCTAACATACTGCGTTTTCTCAATAGAAATCTAATTAAACTTATTTATGTCAGTGTTGTTCTTTGTGCACTTCCCTTTAGCACTTGGTTTCGTTATGTTATATAAAAAATACGTTACATTTTGTAAAAAATTAACGTAAACGTAACTAAAGTGTAACGTATTTTTGAAAAAAAAAAACAATTGTTTTCAGGGTGAAATAACGTCATTTTTAATATAATATTACATTTTACCTACCTGAAAAGCATTACCCTAAAGAAAAACGCGTTTCAAAATAACCACTACCATACTTACCGTTCAAATCACACATGCACTTTAGACGTTATTATGCAAAATGATGACTGAGTCAACTTTGACTGCCATTTGTGACGAAACTGACAAGATTTCTTTTTCTCTTTGCGGTATTACTCTACATGAATATGAGTTCCTAGTGTGTAAAAAACATTTTTAACAAAACTGGCTTTAAAACTAACTCTATAACGCGTTAACAAAGTATTCGTAACATATACGTGGGATTCAGGTTAATGAAAAGAAGGGAAGATAAAAAAATAAAATTATTAGATTATCATGTTTCAGCAATCGGCAGAACAGTCGTTATATCATAAAATTTTGTTTCAATCAAAAACATGATCATGATCAGTTAAATATCATGAAAATAACAGGGGTTTAAGTACTCGCAGTCGAAAAAAAATTTCAACTTTTCGTTACGTTTTTGACGGTTTTTTATTTTTATTACATTATTTAAAAGGTTTAATTTAATTATCTCACTTGCGGCCCTGCACAAATTTATTGCTTTATATAGTAAAATTGTTTTTAATACTCTAGATGTTACCGGTTTTTTTTAATCCGCTTCGGAAATTTGAAACGACCAAATTGGTCAAAATCCGCGGCCTTGCCCATGTATAGATAAATTATCGAGAGCTTGGAATTGCATTTGTAGTGGTTGCATACCGTTCGCATGAAAAGGAAAATAATTTGTGTATTTCTCTTAATTTAAATAATATTTAGAATTTGACACTAACATTATTTTGGCGTTTACTGCTTCAATAGGTACCTCTTTTTATGCTGATAGTACGGGAAAATAGAAAATTGAAATATAGAATGCCTGTAAACACACAAGTCCACTACAAATGCAATTCAAAACTCTCGATAATTCATCTATATGAATATATCTGTCTGTGGATCAGTTTGTCTATAATACACTCTAAAAAAAAATTGGTTGCTCCTAACAAGATTGTGATACTTATAATCAAGCATCTTGATTCCATACGAGCCTAACAAGACGTTAGATGCACCAACTAAGATGATATTGATTGTTTATCATAGTTCAATTAACCATGTTCTGATTTTATTCTACAAACATTGATGTCTAAGGTAACTAATTAAACATGATCGAATCATACAAAGAAGAAAATAATGATAGGAACAAGGAATATATTTGTTAAAATGATCAAGATTCTAAATTGTTGTTTTAATCACTAATGAACTTGCTGTTTTAATTAATCAGCTTTCGTTGATATGTTTAATATCTTGTTTGTTTCATTTAAGTTAACGCCAACAAAGAGAAAATCCCTCTTAGTTGGCTCAGATTTTTTAGAGTGTAACGTCGAAGGGTCATACAGATTTTGTAGTATGAGTTCATGTAATGTTCGCGTCTTTCCTGTGGATATCAAAAAATTAGGGGCTTTACGAGTAAAAGCCTAATTTTCTAGCTGGACCCCTAACTCCTAACAAATAACCCTGCTCTTCTACTTCTAAGCCTTTATGATAAAAGCATAGTGGCGTGTTTTCGGGTCGTTAACTATCATTGTTTTGACCACAGGAAAGACGTTTGTACTGTGTATTTGTATTTGTGGACTGGAATCAGGTTGAATGAAATGGGTCTAGTGTTTCTTTTAACATCCGACGGCAAGGACTATTGCTATTAGTTTAAAGCAGGGTTCCAATCCGGCCCGCGGGAAGAAATCGGGAGGCCTATGATCCGGCCCGCGAGGCATTCTAATCACAGAGCACCCCCCCCCCTCCCCAGGACGACGTGCTATATGGCCCTGGGAAAAAGCTCACCTATGTGTGTTTGTCACATTATTTTATAGCAGTTAACTATATAGACTGACTTGAATGCGGGTTGTTTTATTGAATAGCTAGTTTCCTTGCGGTACTTCTTAGCTAAAACCAATGACAAAACCACATATATATAAAATATGTAATGCTTCATAATAATATAAATGGCTAGGTATGTTATGTTTTTTAAGGGAGGAGGAGGTCAGTAATTACCTATTTCAGTAATCAAAGCTCAAATGACAATTTATTCTGTCGTATCATAAACATGATTGTAGGCCACTCGACCAATCAGACTATTGGAGGTATTCTAGAGGTATGACAACAGAGGAGTGACGACCCAAGTACTTAAGTCCATTTTGGTAATTCCTGGAAAATAAACCTAGTCGATGAAAACTTAAAGTCGCTTGTAGAAGTAGATTTACGGAGGAAATAAAGCCATTTAAGCAGCCACACTTTGCTACAGTGGTCGCGCGCGGGACAACTACAAAGAGACCGCCTCGCTTTTATGTACCGCCGTGTTACTTGTAGTCAATATTTAGACCAATACCGACGCGCTGATAAGCATTCTTTACGACGGTATAGGTTAATTATTCATACGTTTCCTGTGTATAAAGTTACGCGAAATTTATTAAACAAAAACGGACACGCCCAAAATGGCTGCGAGCAAAGTATTTTGGAGATTTTCCGCTAATATTTGTAAATTGAACTCTTAGAAGTTTATTCAGCGCGCCCGCACATAGCGAGATTACGAGCGCGGGATCCCGCGGGATTTGCGGGACTGCGGGACAAACATTTTCAACAAAATATTGATACAAACAAGTAAATAATAAATAATAATGAAACTTGGCCTTTTCTTTGTGTAAGTAAGTTAGCATGACAGTTTGTCTATCTTCTTTGATGTTAGTTATTCTTTCTCGTTTGCTCACTTCAAGGGTTAACTGGAAGAGATCCCTTATAGGGATAAGTTCGCCTTTGTACAGATCCATTATTTTTTGTATTGTTTCTATTGGATTTTATGTGCAATAAAGTGTTTACATACATACATAAATTTAATATTTTAATAATTTGTCTTAAATTATAATTGAGTTCCTTACAGTTTGTTTAACATAGTTAGATTTTAATTTTGGTCTCAATAGAACTAATAGAGGTGCAATGTTTTTTTTATGTGTAATATTTAATGTTTAAAAGGTAAACTCTAATAGAAGTTTAAATAGGTACGTTGATTATTTGGTTGTTTCATTTACCTTATAATTGATATCATTAATTTCTATGCGGGATCCCGTAAATACCAGGATCCCGTGGGATCGAAAATGAACAATCCCGCAGGTACCGAGATTAAAGATAGGCTGCGGGATTGGGAAGCCCTAGTTTCGAATGTAAAAATCGTAAATAATACCTTTTAGATAGATCTACGTAATTCAATAGTTAAAGCGGTTGATTTCATATAACAACCCCGATTTTGTGGTCGCATTATTGTTGAAACTACTTACGCGAAAACATCGCTTTTTCTGCTATTTCGCTCAGAGTCCCGACTTCATACCAAATGTCTCACAATAAGTATTTTGACTTGTGCGCCGGACAGAAGTACCTAATACTAATAAAACAACTTAAACGGATTAACTCGCGTATACTACTACATTTTTAAGTCCCGACGTTTCGTAACCCTTTTCAGCGTTCGTGGTCGCGGGTACACTGAGAAAATCATAAATTTTCCCTCTCTTTTCTAACCTAACCTTCGAAACTAGCGGCGCTTCCAAAAGGCATACTGGATAAGAAAGAAGACGCCAAGAAAACTTATAAGCCTCGCCTTATGCAAAACAGAAAATAATTTAAACAAAAGACTCTAGGTACCCTATGCTATTTTTGGAAAAACAATCAGAAAACGTCTTGTTTTGCCAGACGGGCCTAATGTGTAAAGACGTTTACACACATGCCAGAAAGGCTTACTATCCTAACCTTAGGACTCACCCCCTCACTCTCTACTTAGTACGAGGAGTACTTATTACAGATCTATCCAGAATATATATACGTAGTTCCAAAAATACCGGTTAACGTCAATTTAGATCCTTCGATTGAAGGAATATCAATGTACCTACTAGAGGCTGCCTTACGACATCGCCTGCAGGAACCGCGTACATTGTCATACATTCTTCATCCCCTGTTTCATTGTTATTTTAATTTCATTTGAATTTCGGAAAATACTTTCGTAGTGCACCGACACGGCCCATTAAGAACACGTTTCGAATTTCATCCTGCTACCCGCAGTGGTTTAGGCTGTACGTTATCTTTCAGTAGCTTAATTGGCCAAAGAACTGTTTTGACTTTTGACCCAATGAACGAAGCGTCTGCGTTTCAGCTTAGGAAAAAATGCTTTCGTATGGATTCGTCTGGATGTCTGTCTGTTCTCCTCTAGGTACAGGTCGCCAAATGAAAAGTGAACAGGTTCAATAATTATGTAGAATATTTTATATCGGCTCAGTTTAAAAAAAATACAGAAATGGCGGAGTCATGATCATGAGGGTTGCCAAACTCGCGAGATTTGCAGCTCTCCGAGCTACTAATGACTATGTTGCCAAGATAATGTATTTTTAAGGTTCCGCATTAATTGATATGATACCCGAACACTAGTAAGTATAGATTAGGTAAGTTGGAATAACCTCACGATGCTAGGAATGTCTAGTAGCCAACGCCACATTGCTTGGCGAGCTGTTTGCGGTCGCCACTAAGAGCCAGTCATAGCTGAGGTTTAGAGACGTATAGTTAATACAACCTTGCGGTCACAGACGGGGCAACACGGAATAACAAGGGTTGATTGACTAAATATAGTTAATTTAGTTGTAGTCAAGACATAACTGAGAATATCACTGTAACCTTAGTAATATACCACAGTACATGTATATAAACTGGAATTCTAAGTTGCGGTATGTTCTATAAAAAGTGTGTTTTGATAAAATTAATGGACGAAAAGCCATTTGACCAAGATGTCATTTAATGAAGAAACATAAAAACTAAGAAGGTAGCTCATTTCCTCAAATATTTATAGTACTATAAAAAATAGTACCTACGTGGAAGACATTCAGTATTTTTTTTTGCAAATTTGTTTAAGAATTATCAAAAAAAAATACAGAAACTTCAAAGTTCAAGGGAATCAGAACTTGGATTTTCAATTGTGTGGATGTAGTTATGAATATTTGTATGTGTAGGTCCTTTAATAGATTTTTCATCACACTTGCTCGAAAATGGTGTCATTACACGTAGGTTTTGCGGGCCGTAAATGACCTATTACGCCCTAGGGCGTAATGGTTTTCTTTTTAAATTTGAAACGCTGGTTCTGTTTTAGTCTTATTTGTCATTTTCAAAGGAAACGCCAACTTACTTTTTTAACTTTTATTACTGAAATATTTATTTAATGAGAATTGTTATTGCAAATACATGTAAACACATATTTCTGTAACATTAATTAAATGTTTAAATATAGTATTTCAGTATTTCGCAAATATAAAATAAACCATTTTTAGTCTTTACCGCTATGGTTTCCGAACGTGACTTGACGTTCGCATTGTCTATGGAATATGTCACTAATGTCACTGTCAGTTTTACAATTTTATTTAGGTTAAGTAAGGTTATTTTAATCAGATTTCCTCACAAGTGTGATGAAAAACATTGTGTGTGCCACGGGCGGTAAAGGAATTACAAACTCGTGTTATTAAAGCCCTCGGCTTCGCCTCGGCCTTGTAACAAACACTCGTTTGTAATTCTTTACTTACCGCCCTTGATACACAATGTACTATTATACATTACTACTAGTAACGTATCCTACCTTGCGTTGCCTTCTATTTAACCTTCATATACGATATAGGTAAACATCCTTAAACGCCTCTTGCTAAACAAATTACCAATCGATATAATTCAGTAGATCACTGATCTATAGTTAAATGACACTTAGCTTTAGTCAAGTACCTTTCTGAAATTGGTATGCCAAAACATGTACTCCTACGTAGGTTGGGTTAGTTGTACTTGTAGTCGTGTCTAACGCATGCGTCGCACGTGGCTACGTGGCCCGCGCGCGCGCAGACCACCGGCGCAGCACATTTGCATAAAAATGCGCCGACACGCGCCTTAATTGATCCTACACCGCCTTACGCTTAATTGGTCCCACCCGCGCTTCAAGTAACGAGACGAGCTTTAAACCAAAAGAGCACAATCTCGACAAATATGTAGTAGACTCATGACCTTTTGGCAACGAGAGTAAGACTCAGATATGGCGAGTTAATGCCTTGTAAAATAAAATAGTATGCTATTCAAAATGCGTACGGTTATGGGCATACAGTCTATGTAAGAGACATTGGGTAAACAGTGTGAAAAAGTAAATCTAGCAAGACTGAGAATCTGGCCGTCCTGTGCCTACTGTAAATGAAGATTTCGGTTAGTTTTATACCTAAATACAAATAATTATAACTATTTCAAGTCCTGACTTCAGTGCACACATTATCGCAGAAATATTTCAAGATTTTAATAGCATGTTCGGTTAAATATACATATTATGGAGCCTTAATAACTGCAAATTACCCTAGTTAAAAACTTAGAACAAAATTTTTCGTTAAAGCGACCACCTAATTCGCTGTTGGCGTATAAACTTTAGGTCCTGAAACTTCTTTCTAGAAGTTGAACGTAAGTATATGTCAGTTGGTTTATTTAGTTCATAGTAGAGCGTTTTCCAAAAAAAAATACCGGGGTAGCTACTTTCTCAAAATATGGACTTTTGAGGTTTTTCTGGCTCAGAATCGTAGTACATTCGAACCTTATACGTAAAAAAAAGTGTCCCAAAAATTGTATGGGATTTTTGTCTTTCCACTACGTCACGTTCATATAAACACTATGCAAAATGGTGACGTAATGGATAAAAAAAATTGGGAAAACGCTCAGTAGACAATTCTCGGCAGTTAACTTTTCTAATTCCAAAGTATAGCTCCTATCAAATTCACTTTGGGTTAAACTCAAACCTAAAAGACCGCTTTGATACAAGTTAGTGTCAGTTTTTATACTCTAAAAATAGATTGAAACAAAAATGCGTTGATTCCAACCTTCCTTGATCGTTATCTTATCTTTAAAAGGTGCGCGCGCGCGGGTCGTGTTGCCGTTTTTGTTCAGCTTTAATTAGTCCCTATTAAATTAAAACTTATTTAATAGCTTGGTACATTTAGTCGCTTAATGCGAAATACCTGTTGAAAGCTTGAGGCGTTATTTTTAATTGATGTTTTTGACATTTTATTGGGTCTAGTCTAAGTTACCTACATCAGAGTTTATGTTTATATTTTTATTGTTATAAGTGCCTTGGTTAATAATATGTAAGGAGTTAAATTATATTATGACTGTATCGATAATTATAGAGACAACTACCGAAACAACTACCTAACCGTACTTTTTTCCTATTATAGTTTTAGATAAAATTGCACATGTATTTAATTAGTGCCTTGATAAATACACATTTCGTCTTGGAAGCTCGACGTAAAGTTTAGACAAAATTTATCCATTTCTTCCGAGTAACAATAACGAATGCAGACAAATACTACTAGAAAATTTACTTTTTGCGAACAAGACGATACTACACTAGAAAAGAAACATACTACCTACGCAAACTGCCATTACATGTGATTCGTAAAGTTATACATCTGGGCATATTCTTATTAATTTATTTTTGTTAAAAAAATGTTATGAATCTGTGAATAGTGGCCTTTTTGAGAATATGGCATTTTACTTATTGCAACTCCGACTGTGAAGACCAATATAAGTACCATGGAGCGTTTCTATAGACCTGCTCTGGTGATGGTTCAATGCCATGAATGTCCGTTGTGGTTTGGTCTTTGGCTGATTCCTTTAGCTGTCTCCCTCATCCCGCCTGCATCAGAAATTTATGGGAGTCCAAAACGTTACATAAAAAGTCGTTTTTATGTAAAAATATAAATTCACGACATTTATTCTGCAGGTGCTCAACTGGGCAATCATGAAGAGGATACTTAGATAACTTGTTTCAGGAGCATATTAACCTTTTGTTTTTTGAAATTGTACATAGGAGTCACTGAAATAGTCAAAAATTGAGCTCGATAGGCTTGTCCAAGCCTATTTTGAAAGTATCATAAAGTGCTAAAATAAAAAAGTAAAACCACATTACATCAGATTATATGCATTAAAAATACCCTCAGATCATACCTTCAAGAGTAAAGTAAAGTAAAAGTAAAAGTAAAAGTAACTTTATTTGTACACACATAGAACACATACATAAGGAAGATATAATTATAACTGTAGGAGATGCATGCACAAAACAGGACTTATAGTTGCAGATCTTAAACAGGGGTTCCCAAACTAGGCTCAGCCTGTATCTTGGGCAACCAGGTAAATTTAAAATAAAGCAAGAATATTGCCTATGTACGCAATGCAAGATGTGCGGTACAATACATTATTAAGCGCTACATGAACTTATTGCACACCTCCATTGTATAGCCGTTTAAGTCATTTACAGTAAATAACAGGTAAGTCCAAGGAAATAAAAGGAGTTCAAAAGTATTGAATATAATGAGAAAAAACTAACTAGCTTAAGAACAACGCGTACAGTCAAGTGCAGATATGTATCTGCACTTGACTGTACCTACGTACAAATGCTCACGAATACTTTTGTTCGAATGCATTCGGTATTGGATAAGGACTTTACACCATAGTCTGCGACAGTTTATTCGATACATGTTAAAACACACACACGTAGAAAAAACATCAGAGAAGAGTCGATCAATGAAAGATTTCTTCAGTATTTCTGTAGTCAATCGTTAAAAGCCAGTTGTGAATCAGTTGCTTGGCTCTTGCGACACACAAGTCTTCTCGCCCGCACTTCGCACTTCGGGGTTTTCAGGACATAGTAATCGAAAAAATATACATGTCAACAGTTACACTAGGTTTTATCTGTCTCTATAATTAACGATACAGCCTTGTGATTATTTTGCTGGTATTTAGTTTGATGGTCAGTTATTCCCTAACAGTTGTAATCATTCTAGATATCACAATTATTAATAGACACTATAGTATCCGTTAATTTATCATAGTGTTAACTAATAGATGCCCCAAATAGCTCTGTCAATAATTATAACAGCATGCTGACAGCTGACAGCTCGTTTGTTTCAAATTAAACCGGTCGCATTTTCCAGTTCCACGCCCCACCCCTTGAAGCGTTGCCAAATACTTGTAAAAACGTGCCGACCAATCAGAGCGCGAGATTTCAATGGCCTAGATTAGGCTAGCCAATCGCAGCAACAGAGAATTGCGCGTGGGCATGTTTTCGTTTTAAAATTCATTGATTATACTAATTGCTGTTTTGTTTGGCAACGATACGTTTTACGGACAAGATCGATGAAAAATGTGGTCACTTGTGTGGCGGAGTTTTCATTTGATGAAAGAAAAACTAAATGGCCAATAAGAAAGTCATTATGGTGAGACAATTCGGTAGATGTGTCTGATGATGTTTCGAGTTTTATGTCGTTTTTTTTATAGTTTACGTTTGATGCTAATGTATTGAGACATGCTAGTGGTGAAATGAGGTCAAGTAGTTTATGCTCAGTTGACATTCTGTTCAATTTGCAAAATAAATGGAAATGTATACATTGCCCTGCTGACTCAGCAAAGTTGATTTTGTCCATTACAAACGAGGACATATAATATATGGCCAATAATTAGCAAACTAGATCAGTCCAGCCTCTTTATCGACACGCTCGCCAAAATAATGGCTTTGGTCATTAGGTAGCTATATTGCTTAATTCTCAGTGTAGTCGGATGTGAACTTTATTTATTTTTTGAGATTTGCTAGTGTAGGCGTTGATATATAAATGAGGTCAGTTTATATAGATACGCCCAGTTGACTTTAGGTAAAATTTGCAAAGAAATGAAAAAGATATCGGCCTACTAGTCTATTGAAATCGACTGTGCACACTATAAAAACGAGGGCATACCTATTGCCTATAAATTGTAAAACCTAACTTATATACATTTTATACCTACTAATCTAAATCCTTAGTACCTAACATAAATGTGGACGCGAGTTTGTCACGACTTCATGTCTTTTTAGCGTTATACGTGAAATTGAATAAAATGGACCCAAAAACACGTTTCCAGTATTTTTATAATTTCTTGTTATAGCGACTAAAGAATTGCCATTGTCTCAAAATTATTGTCACAAATCAAGCAAAAAACGCTAAAAAACATCTTGTATTGAGCCCCTTTTCAGTTTTAATTTTATTTCGTTTTTATTATTAGTTGTTATAACTTAGTTGAAAAGATACAGGCCTGTGACAGACGGATAGCGGGGTCTTAATAATAGGGTACCGTAGGCACCTTAAAAATGTGCAAAATTGTATGTTTCTGGCCCCCAATTTTGACTGTTCTAGATTTAAGACTTCTTAACTAATGCGACAAACAGATTATATTCAGATACCGAACAGCTTTCAAAAGGAACAGTGTTTCACTAAAATAGTGTATACTTAAGTCTAGTGTGTAGAAAGAAAATCAATAACATGGCACTGCACCAAAATTCCTTTATTTGTTTCTATACTTAACGAGAATATCAATAACTTAAAGTCCTACACCTGGTTTTAAGCAATAACTTTGTAATATTCGAATTTATTTAGACGGTACAATCAGCATCAAAAATAGTCTGTAACATTCAAAGCGCCAGGTATATCTTCCCACATTTTTGTATATTTAATAAGGATGTGTTGCATATTATAAATGACGCTTTAGACGTTACTGACTATTTGAGGCTAACTGTACGTAGTCGCTAATCTATCTACAATGGTACTTATAAGTGTAAACACTCGCGCCGGCAATCTGCGAGTGTGAGCTGGCAACATCAAAGTCCCCGGAGGCAGGTAACACTCGAGAAATGCAGTTCCGATATGAAAGCGCCGGTCTCAATGCACTAGACAACTTGACTGCCCCAGGATATAAGACCCGCCTGGATACGCTACAATTACAAAGCGAAATGTGTCACTTTTAGGTATTAAAGTCAAAGTCATAATTATTGCGTACAAGTAATATGTCAGAGAACATATTATTATAATCTATGATACTATTTAAAAGGTCACGTAGCAAAATATCTAAGATTGAATGTCATAAGCTCGATACATATATGTCTAGAATGCAGAACATCGATTCAACAAAAAAATTGAAGGACTATCGGAACTATCTTGTTCTTTAAACCATGAAGGAACAAACTAATATAAGACCTGTCTGAGAGTAAAAGTTACTATCAGACAGGTCTTCTACTAGCTTGCATTTAATGCTGGTAATCGCCGCCCAATCGTATAGACACAGCCGCAGCAATAAGAGCTGTTTTATGCGTCGCTACCTGAGATTTTACAAGTAATATTAAATATAAGTTTTAGTCGCTTAAACGGTTCTGAGGGGGCCTAGCGTATAAATTTCGTAGTTATAATTTGGATTTATGTATTTTGAACCTTATACATTTTCAGCTCTATAGATTATAAACGTAATGAATTTAGACCGTATATATTTTAATCTTATGATAAAAGATGTTATGGATTCCGTATGTCCTGCAATTTGACTTTATGTATTTCGTATGCAAAACGACCGTATAACATGTGTTTTTAGATATTTTGCTACGTAACCATTTAAAATGATCTTAACGGACAAATTAATAATTTCACAACATTATTTTCAACAAGACATAAAGCATAAAATGTACAATTTTACCTAAATTTAAATTCACATAAATGGGCCAAAATTCTTTTTAGCAATTTGCAATTTTGTAAAATTTTTCTTTACAAAATTGCAGATGTCTCGTTATATTTTTAGTGTAGTTTTAAGTTAGTTCTCAACTAGGCCTCAATGTTTATTATGGATTTTCTCGATATTCTGGGCTTTTTATAACAAAAAGTCTAATTTCATAGTCAAATTAGGTACCACTGCGTTACCCGTCTCCTTGTTGACTCCAATTTAGTGTTCTCTGCTGCGTTGCCAAAAAATTGTTTTTTTTTTTTATGTTTACAGCCCAAATATTTCGATAATAGTTATCAATCGGGTGAGCTACGCTATTCTGAATTACAAAATAATATTTTTTTTTTGAAATTATACTAACGATAAGAAATTATGCGTTAAAATACTTAAAATATAAAAGAGACGATTTTTTAGGCACGAATAAAAAATGTTGGCCTAAATTGCATGTATACACATCATTTTCTACGCTGTAGACACTCCGTGTAGTCTCTCTTGTGTGTATGGTATGGTAGGTACCTATTACTGTATTTTTTGTCGGCAAAGACCATTTATTACTTTTACAGGTGACTAGAAGCTTATATAATAGCTTTCAAATTCATAAGAATTCATAAATTTCATACATACAATTCAATATTCAATACATAAAATATTCATAAGAATTTTATGAGAAGTTAGCGCTAAAAACTTCAACACTAACAAACTAGTCTTCGGTTTCCGCGTTATGTTCCAAAATATGTACACATAAACCTTACTGCGACAATAATAAGGTTGTGAATACATATTTTTGAACTTTGTACATATTTATCTTTGCCCTTGACTAAAACAACTTAAACTTTAATATGTTTAAGTTGTTTTTTACCTACTAACAAACTATTTAAGTGGACTCGGTAAACAAAATAACTTTTAACGTTATAGGTAGGGATGTAACGATACCGATACCGATATATCGGTATCGCCTGTTATATACAACCGACATTCCAAGAGCGCGAAAAGGATTTGCTGTATGACAAAAAAATGTGCAAAAAGTAATTTCAATTTCTGACTTCATTTATGTGTTAGTCTATTACCTTGTGCAACGATAATTACTATGTTAATTAGATTTTTGATTCTTAATAAAAAAAGGTAATTTTGAGTTGTCAATTTATTTATTTTTACTTTACACTTTCAAGGTTGACTCTCTGTTAAATATAACCAAGTTATAGTTATGAATATAAATATATTATAATAAGGACATACAAATATCTGAAGTTCATACTTCATTATTTAGCTAAGATATCGGTATCGGTATCGGTATCGCCGATTATTTACTACAATATATCGGTATCGGTATCGTATCGGCAAAACTATGAATCGTTACATCCCTAGTTATAGGTTAAGTATATAAGAATACGCCATTGCTTAAAAAACTTAGTTACACGTTCAACAAATCGAGACTGGGCAGTTGCGGGCTGGACCTGCCATATTGTTAACTATCGTTTGTCTTGCGTTTCTTCACTGTAATTGCCGTGATTGAAGCCGCTTCTTATTCCTAGGTGCTTCTCAAGTCCTCCGTAACATTCATCAAACGCTACTGTACGTCTAGCATAACTAGCCGCGACTTCGTTTCTCGCGCGACAGAGCATCACCTGTCACTGTCACACTATATTGAGTGGAAAGAGATGGGTAGCATATCTCGCGCGAGAAAGAGTCGCGTGTCGCAGTTGTGCTAGAGGTACTGTTGTTGAATACTTTTGGAAATATATTGAGGTCACCTTAGTTTATCCGCACTAACCTCATCATTCTCATATTAGTTTATAGTACATTGTGTATCAAGGGCGGTAGGTAAGGAATTACAAACGAGTGTTTGTTACAAGGCCGAGGCGAAGCCGAGGGCTTTAATAACACGAGTTTGTAATTCCTTTACCGCCCGTGGCACACACAATGTTTTTCATCACACTTGTGAGGAAATGTAATTAAAATTAACCTTACTTAAGAGGAAACAGTAAGGTCGAGAGAATTGAAAATTAGGTATTTGTAAAATGTGTCGCTATCCCGCACTGCCCGCCTCTCACCCGCAGAGCGCGATAGAGACAACTGCAGCTTGGACCGAAAATACCTTTTAAAATTTCATGAAAACAACGTTTCGTAGTCCCCTGATTTCTTCCCCAAAACTTAACCTATCTAACTAATTTTTTCATTAAATATTAAAGAAAGACTTTGGCCGTGTTCCTATGTTTTCCTTTTTTTTAATAATCTAGTCAAATTTGTTTTCTGGATGTGTGAACACAGCGGAAAATCTGGCATTTTTTTTAGGTTTTTGAAGATTAATATCTCTTTTGAGAATCAATTTATCGTAAAAAGGAAAACATAGGAACATATCAATAGTAGCCATAGATTTTTGGACAAAAAATGATTGCTCTACTGGCATTATCCAGGGAGGAAACAGGGGACTACGTTTGTATGGAAAAACTGCCCTCCTGTTTCCTCTTAACCTAAATAAAATTGTAAAACTGACAGTGACATTAGTGACATATCTATAGACAATGCGCAACGTTCGGAAACCATAGCGGTACAGAGCTAAAACGGTTGATTTTATAATTGCAAAATACTGAAATACACTATTGAAACATTTAATTAATGTTACAGAAATATGTGTTTACATGTATTTGCAATACCAGTTCTCTTTAAATAAATATTTCAGTGATAAAAGTTAAAAAAGTAAGTTGGCGTTTCCTTTGAACATGACAAATAAGAGTAAAACAGAACCAGCGTTTCAAATTTAAAAAGAAAACCATTACGCCCTAGGGCGTAATAGCTCATTTACGGCCCGCAAAACCTACGTGTAATGCAACATTTTCGAGCAAGTGTGATGAAAATATTTAAGTATAACGCACTGCGTTTTTGGCATAACTATTGAAAGCGATTTAGACGAAGCGAAGTGAGCATTATCATAAGAGATGTCACGTAGTGCCTTCCACAGCACCCACACACAGAAACTAACTATGCTCAAAAGATAATTTATTTTATGTAGGTAAATTAGAAATGGAACCAGACACCGTTTGCTGAAATTTGTAACAGGTATCTTGTCTATTACCTATCAACAAACTCATCGGCTGCCTAAATATTATATTTGTACAGCTTTATCAAAACTTAACAAGTTTTGTTTAATTTACCATTTATTTCTTTTCTATATGTATTTATTTCTCTCTATTTTCGAATATTTGTAAGTGATTTTTAGCTAGATAGAAAATAAGACGACAAATATTTACATTCGACAAAAAATCGCTTATCTATGTCGCCTGATAAATTGATTAATATTACTGCATTTAACTATTAAGCTATATTATATCTTGTGACAAAAATATCATACGACTGAGTAATAAATTTACATATAGTGCGCTCATTTAAAATTTTCAAGTTTTAAAGTGCGCTCACTGCAAATTTTAGAGTCCTAAAGTGCGCTCACTTTAAATTTCTGAGTCCCGTCATGGCTCTTCCACGCCAGTTACATCCTGCTGCAATCCCATCGCAATATCTGCAGAGTTTTTGGCCGCGGCGTCAAGTGCTGGCAGCCGCCCAGCTGCGTCATCCATTAGTGCATCTTAGCGAGATCGGAATTGTTATTATTTATACTTCTCACTTGCGATTAGTTATATCATTGGGCGCTCAATCTGACTCGCTAATCCAATCCTGCTCGTGACCGCAGCTTCTATTTCGATAGGTATTTCCAATTGCTGATTGGCAGATTGACAGAGGACGCATCAAGCACGTCCGACACGCAATCTCGTGAGTGTCGTCACAGAACTTGGACAGAGTAAGGGAAAATTGTCTGTAGTTTATCCGATTTGATGCGAGGCATATGCATGTAAAATGCGATGACGATACAATTGTTAAATAGTAAATACCTATCGGAAACACACCTGAACGTGAATTGACCAAACGACGTGACGAACAGATAATAATAACATGACATGAACATTACTAAAGTATGCAATATCCGCGATTATGTTGTTTATTGCATTGGCTTTTAATGTTATATTTTTATAGTACTTACTTTCACGTTTATAAATTGAATAATAATTGTTATTTTTTATTAAGAACGTAGCGAATTTTGTTTTCCAGGACTAAAATCCCCTTTGTCTCATAATTAGAGACCGATCGTTTGCAATGCATGATTTATTATGTCCAGAACAATAACTATAAAAATAACAACGGTTTTTAGTATGTTAAACAGTTACCTAGTTTACATAATCATTACACTGCCTTAACTGCGTTTCGAATATTAATTAGTCGTTTGATTAATTAGTATAATTATGGTCATGACGGAATTGTTGTATTATTAGTCGCGTACGCTATTATTATCAAATTATTGTAATGCAAAAAGAATATTTTGCGCCTATTGTTAGCTAATGTTTATATCCATAGTAAGTAGGTACGACTATGATATGCCACAAAACAAATATATCCTATAATATTACCCACTCAGCATGGTGTGTATAGGTACCACCAAATTGCCGCTATAGCAAAATGTACTGTAAATCCGCTAACCAAAGGTTGTCTGGACGAAATCGCTCTTTAGCGATAATACCGCCTGTTGTTTACCTCACTCAACTATTAATATTATTCTGATCTTTTGAGGTGCAATATTATATTTTGTTTTGTAGGTAGGTATGCTTTGATACTTATCTACCTACTACGTAAGGTAATATTGATTAAGGCACTCATCGCTCACCTTCTGTTTTCTACTTAAATCTTTAGAGTATCTAGTAACTATGTCCAAAAGGGCAGATAACCGAACTAAAGCCTCCAGCAATGCGCGAAGTGTAAAACTTTTGGCCACTTCACGAGTTAGATTAGGTAACTATTAGTGTTGTGAGTAAGTAACAACCCCTCTTAACCTCAGTTTTGAAGTTTTTAACTTCATTAACGGAGTAAACACTAGAGAGAGTACCTACAGTTAAGGATTCTGTGTTAACTTGTAGATGTAGTGACTTTTCACTATAAGAAGGTTCGATCCAAATTCATCTTGAACGTTAAATCAAGAATAACAAATTAAGTAGAGGCATATTTTAAAACGTTAATTACCACGGTGAATAAAAAACTAGCATAAATGATTTTGAATCTTGTAAAACTTTAGTTGAAGTTGATGTCATAAGTTTATATACAGTTAATATATCGTGACCATCAGAATGACTGACCAACACATGGCAAATCAATGTTAGAGTACCATCAGCATTCACTACCTATTTGCTTATGGATGGTGACATATTTGCTACCTAAGTTTTAAAAAAGAAATTTATTTAATAAAGTGGGCATTCATTCTGACGTCAGGATGACTGTCCACATTTACTGTGGCGGTTGCATCCCCTAATTTGCAACTTTCTATGTACTATGATTTTCTACCTATTTGCTACCTACACATACATTTTTTCTAGATTTTTAAGGCAAAAAATAAAAAAATTATATGCAAAAAATATATCAGTACTTTAATCTTAATAATGTTATAAACATCGCTTTTTATACGAGATTATTAACAAAGGTTTGATTTTCCCATCGACAAACAAATGTATCTGTTGGATGGTGAACTGTGCTGCTGATTCCTTGCAAGCATGTGAATAAAGAATAAAGCTAAAATTAACTATCATACATTCTTTTCTTTTTTCTTTCTTCTTTCTAAAGCTAAAATTAAGATCAGATTTCTGCGGGGATCGAAAAATTAGATCTGTGTTAGGTTCGTTAAACCGGCCCGATTGTCAAATGACACACGTATTAATAATTTGTCACCTTATCAGGTTCAAAAGTAAGCGATTGTCGTCTGTTAAGATCTTAAGATCTTAGGAAACTGCGGATAAACTCGTCCTCAAAGCGACTGGTATACATGTTTATGACTATGGCTGAACATAATCAAATATTTGAGTTAAGCGGACGATTGAGGTAGTCCTTTAAGATCACGGCTCTACACGCAAACACATTATCCTTTGATCAGTCACGCACTTGAGCGGCTTACCACTTAATTAACTGGATGTATTTATATTGTGACATGTGTAGGTAGGTATATAATGAGGAATGTATGTCAAGGTATTAAACTTTAGCAAACTAGTACATAGTTGGACTGTAATTATAATAATATGCAATTTTTATAACTTATGGCGACACAATTATCAACATATGCGTGCTTTCTAATGGATTCCTATTCAAAGCTAAATATATTACCTTCGTAAGTAGCATTGTGACTATTATACATATAAAGTAGTACAGTACGACGTACATTAACACACACACACACACATCATGAATGGCACTCTCACTCAAACAAATATTCCCTCACTGTATTTATTAAAACATTATTTTCGTGTAAATCTTCAATTTTCCTAGCCTTTAAATTTCTACGATTTACTATGACCGGCGATCATAGTAAGCAAAATTTTCTGTTCATTCCGTATCGTTATACTAGGTACTTCTATCGACAATGATATAAATATAGATAGATAGATATAGATATTTTATTTCTACGTTTCATGACGCATTGTTAGGGTTCCGTAGCCAAAATGGCAAAAACGGAACCCTTATAGTTTCGTCATGTCCGTCCGTCTGTCCGTCCGTATGTCACAGGCATTTTACTCAGAAACTACATGATGGATATTGATGAAATTTGGAATATAGGTGTGTTTTATGAGCCGCTACTTAGTTTGGTATATAAATAATTAAAATAAATATTTTTAGGGGGGGCACTCCCTATATTAATAAATAAATAAATAATTTTTGTTTCTACACCTCGCAGAACAAAACAAGCTATAAAGTTTTGAAACTACTTTTTTCTGTGTTAATATAAATGGACCTTTCTGTTCTAAACCTACTATGATCACTCGTACTATACTCGTATCAATAATTATACATATAACGATCAAACGTTATTGATCTAAGCAATATAAGTACTGTAAATAATGACCCGCGGTGATGCGCTGTCACCGCTTATTTGATATAACTGACTGGTTCCCTATAAAATAAAATAAAATAAAAAAGCCTTTATTCTATTACCTTAACCTACAATACATATCAACTAATTTTCTTTATATAACTAGGTAAAAGTCGCCTCTGTGGCGTAGACTGGTTCCCTATACCTGATCCTAATTGGCCGCAGTTATGAACTAATCTAGAGGAGGTAAACCCTAGGACATTCTACGTATCTTTTCCTGTTTTAAATCTCATAAAATCCTGTATTATGGGACTCTAAATAAATTACTATGACGATTGTGAATATTGTCATAAGCATTAGGGAGCCAATTGGCGCAGCAGCGTATAGATACCACAGGATTTTGAAGACCTTTGATGTCTCAAAGGTCACCCTGTCTGGTGACTTACTCCAGTGATTCTACTGTCAAGGCTTCTTAATTAATAGTTAGTATGATTAACGCAATTACCTACTCTAATTATGAAAAATAAATCAAATTTTATGCAGCATCTTATTATAATTATAACACCGTCGAAACTGAAATACCTACGCTTAAATCAATAATTTACATTACCGATTCTGATTTAGTTTTTATTTATCGATCGATATCATCCCAGCCCTACGTATCTTAGCCGGCGGATATCGAGGCCGATGACTAAGCCTGTTAATCTACAATTACTCATCCCCCTCCCTCAATCACTCCCCCACTTAATCAATGACGGCTCCTTTGCTCACAAGACATCGATAGCGCTCGGAACTTTAGTTATTGTTTTTGTATAGGCAGTCAGTTTGTGGCAAAGTAAAGGTACCTAATGTTAGTACCATTAGCATTACTCACACTTTGAAGGTATGAAATGCACCACGGGCTCATTGTTCGGTCTTCGATACTGGCACTCAATGCCGCTAATTAGGTAGGTGTGCTTCTGTTTTCTTCCATAACTCGCGGTATGCCCGAGGTGGGCCGGTTATGGAGCGAGCTCGTTTCTGAGAAATGTTGCTCTTAATTTGTTATAGATTAAACCAACTATCAAGTAAGTAATGCATCGGCAGTTCCTTTGGTATTAATTTATACCCATGCGTGGGCAATCAAATCAATCAAACTTATTAGCTCTTTTGTGAGATTAATAAAACGTGGTAGGTATATTATGTATTATGCCATGCCCCATATGATCCAGAAAATACGACACAGTCAATTGTGCTGCAATTATGTTTTTGACGCATTTCAAGTATCACATTACAACTTGTTAAAATAAATAAATGATGACAGAACCTCAAGTGAGGGACTTTCCGGTATCAAATACAATAGGTAGTAAAAAATATGCGGTAATTAAGGTGAACGAATAAAATTTGTTCGTTGACCTATGTTGCAAGTTTATTGTAGTAACGTAACGTAGGTAACCTGTAAAATGAACCGACTATCGTCCTGGTTAAGATTAACAGAAGTTGATGGATACAGAAAACGTTATACCTTTCACGAAATATTTTGGTGAGACCTAAGTTCTAAATCGGACTTCTTGGGGTTGAAATAATGATAATAATGACTTCTTTTTCACTCAGGGAGAACAAGAAAAGATACATTTTGCGACAGAGTTTATGAAAGAGAACACGGATGCAGTACCTCAGTGCTCAAATACGAAATGGTACGGCCTACTGGGATGCGGATATTTTTTCTCAGATCAATATATCAGGTGCTCCGCGTAGGCCAATTCCGAACTTCGGACTTAACGTGCATAAATCATTTCGCAATTTCCTTGATGTAATTTATTATACTGTCATACAATAGTAACCCCGGAAACAGAGCAGCAATCTCGCGGCAATGTCACGTTAGTGCGGCTATTACACACATCTATGTAACGCGACGTGACATAACTCTTATTGCTAACCGATTAGGACACTCGCTATCTATTCTTTAAGAAACAATTGTAATAAATGATCGGTAATTGTCTAGTGTCATCATCATTATCGTCTTTGCGCCTAGTATTAAGCATATGAATCATCTATTTCTTACTAAATAACGACTTTCTCCAATTTCCTCCAGCTATATCCTCAAACCACCGATCTATAAGGTTTTCCTGATCTTCTGACCATTATTTAGCGTGGAAAGTGGCAATTTCCTTTCAGCTAACAAATCCCAGGCCCCTAACGTGCTATGTAAGGTAAACAATGCACAGTAAGCAGAAAATATATTCCTTGAGTGAAGAGAGGAAGAGAGAAAAGAAAACATACAAGTACACACAATTCATCTTATACCTACTCTTGTGCACAAAATCCTATCGTTTAGTAAATCGCATCTGAAACAAACGGAGTTGTAAACAAACAAACGTCAATAAGCAAGTTCTCATCAAATTAAATTGAAAATGCGGTTGCACAATGCTATTTAATCGAAATTGATTGGAAATACGCATTCATATGTGCTGGGTAATCCGCTCGATGGTATAATATTTTGTACAAAAGTTTGAGAATAAGTTTCGACACAGTTACAAAATGGGTATAAAGGGGAGCAAATCAAAGAAAACAGGCAAACCAGAGCAAAAAGGTAGACAAACTTCGTATGTAAGTAACGAAATCTGTGTAGTATTTTTATGTTTTTTATATATCCACAAAATAAAGCATATTTTTCTTTATTCATGATGACAAAACAATAGAGATAAGTAGAATCAACTTTTTCCATTGTTGTGATTTCTTGTTGCGAGGCACTTTGCCAACCAACAGTTGGCATGAAAATGGCACAATAAAAACATCAAATAATCTAGTTTGTAATTTCATAAGTTTAGATGTAGCAATCGTGGCGCTGACCTAAAGCTTGTGTTACACTATGCAATCCCATATATGTAGGTAGGCTATTAGACGCAACGGAACACACAAGCCAAACTAATTAGCCAAACTCATCAGTCAACCGTTATTAAAGCGATATCAACCAGTACAATTAGGGCTTTGACATGTAACACAGCATTGTGACCCCGCTGTCCTTCTCTAGCACTGCCAAACTGACAAGTTGCATCCCGCTCGCTCACGCTGCTAATGTGCAATCAATAATAATTATGTGCATGTTTGCAAGTGGATTGCATTGCGGTCAATTCCGGTGTGGGTCGGCGGATTTAGGGTTGACTAGAGTTTGTTTACGGATTCGTCTGTTGTATTTTTTTTCGGTTTTTAAGAACAAAATTGGTTTATTTTTAAATACTGTTAAGCGATAACTTAAAGCTTGTATTTATTTAAATAAACTGGTGAGATAAATAAACGATATACTCGTACATTGTATATTGCTTATCAACTTTACCTAAAAATTTATGAATGATCTGATTTGCGTCTCAAATTACTTCCCTTATGTATGCAGAACTCTGGAATAACGTAAATACATATTAGAGTGGTTATAATATAATAATTATTTTAAATAAACAAATTGTAACAAGAGCTAGGTTAAAATACGTACCTAGGTACAGTGCATCTTGCTTTTACAAGGATTACGCATTATCATTGATTTTATATGCATACATTGAGTCACTACCTGTGTAAAATTGCATAAAAATCATTTTACTATTGGTACGTGATTGTGTAAAAATTTTATTCGGTCTGTCGTCAGTTGACGATATGCAACTGACTTTTTAACGACCACTTATTAATTCTAGTTACTTATTGCACTCCGAAAATTAAAGTAGTTAAAGTGTATCTCGAGAGACAATTTAGAATAACACAGTGACAGCTAAAATCGGTCAGATTAGTAAAACTACTTAGGTGCACAATTGGCTGCACAACGAATATTGTACCTAAGCATTTTAATTTAGTTTAGTTATAATTATGTCCAATAATGACCTTTCTGTCTTAACGCTACGATTATTAGAAGTAGAGAGAGCAGTTTTCTTGCTTTTGCAATTTGAACTTATATAATCTGAAAGTATTTTAGTGGCATGAGCGCGCTAATACAAAATATCTTTTATCTCGAACTGATGAGCAAATAACGTAAATTTTTAGATTGTTATAATTCTTATTTAAAAATGCTAAAATGTAGATATAAATTCTCTATTATTTATCTTAAATTTTAAATCAATGAATGTAGAAATGCAAATGCAGGTCGGCGAAACCCTTGGTTAATACACGCAAACGGCAGCCAGAATGGTTCCCTAGAGAGCCTGGACACGTCTAATCTAGGACACTGTGACAGGTGTCGTCGAGAGCTATATGCAACAATACTTGACATAATACAATTAAAGTGACTATTAACACTTGTCTAATACATAAACTGCTCTTAAGGAATAAGTAAATATTTTGTTAAATGGGTAAATATTTTGTTAAATTTTGTTAAAATATCTCATTTGAAACAAAAGAAAACATGTACGATCTGATGCCAGATGAAATCTGATCCAGTAGTATCCAGCTCATCCTATTCATAGAAACCCATATTAAACAACCGGTTGTTTACCTCCTATAACATCTTTGCTTTGTAATTGTTTTTATGTTCTGTATTCTGAGCAGTGTATAAATAAAGAGTACTGGTATTGTATTAAATTGTATCAATACGCCTATCGAAACTATTATTATTCATTTATCTACCCACTGTCCCACTACTGGGCAAAGGGAAGCCTTTGCCCATTAGTGGGACGTGCCCTCTTTTTATTCCAATCAATCATTTCTGTGGTCAGCGTCAGTGTCAAGTAAGAGGTGTAAAACTCTAATTCAACGCAGGCGAAGTCGCAGGCAAAAGCTATTAACACACATCGAATCATACATTGCTCGGTTGCGTGAAGTACATCTCAGCGCTCCATATAAGTTAAGCTATCGTTAGTAAATTTCATCAAAGTTTACCTTTTTGCAGGAAACGCCTATTCTTTAATAAATCCAGCAGAACAGTTTACACCACTTTGCTACATTTTGACCTAGGGTTCATTTACGAGAAAAGACGAATACGCGCATAGAGACAACCCTAGTCACTAATCCGACGTGACATCGTAGCCCTGAAACGTGGCGGATTCATCGGCGAGCTCCGGCGTGCCGCATTTGTGATCTGCGATACATTGCTCTTATGTCTATGTGAGATTTAAAGAGAAAGAGAGTCAGTACGGTAGCAAATTCAGTATTTTGGTTTGGGAAGGGCTTGTTGGTATAGGAGCGTTTTCCAAAATAAATCCCGGGGTAGCTACTTTCTCAAAATATGGACTTTTGAGGGTTTTCTGGCTCAGAATCGTTAGTACTTTCGAACCTTATACGTAAAAAAAGTGTCTCAAAATTTGTATGGATTTTTTTTCTTCCACTACGTCACGTTCATACAAACATAATGCAAAATAGTGACGTAATGGGAAAATAAATTTGGGACACTTTTTTACGTATAAGTTTCGAAAATACTAACGATTTTGAGCCAGAAAAACCTCAAAAGTCCATATTTTGAGAAAGTAGCTACCCCGGTATTTATTTTGGAAAACGCCCATAGGTCGTTAGGTAAACACCAAACAACCACACAGAATTCCTTGCTTGTGGGTGGGAACTTGAAATCCTTAGATAGAGAAGTCTCTTCCTGGATCTGCTATCGATTAGTGAAATTGAGGTATATATTACGTTTTTGCATAAAAGGTTACTTACTGTATTTGATATGTAGCTACACTTTCTGCTTTTTATCAGTTCGCTGCAGTATGCGCAATTTTGTAGCTTATTGGCAAACAAGTAAATACATTTTGCCTGGATATCTGCTAGAATTAGGCCTTTGTACAAAATCTCGATGGTTCAATATCAATGACACTGGATTGCATACAATTTAACGATACAGATGTCTCGAATGACGCGAAAATTGGGCACCTGTTCATTTATCGACTAACCACCGACATCGATAGCTCTATCGGCATCGGGCCCTCCCGCAGTCCCCGGGGGCACGGATCGATCAGCCCGTAATTAACCGTTTGTTAACGCGTATGTATGCGTGATATCACTACTGTCTAAACAGCGGATACATTTCGGTTATTGGCTTCGTACACTGGCGGCCGCTATAGTGTGGGTTTTAACGTAGAATTAATCTACCTTAGATTCTAAACCGAGTAACCGTTGGGGCAGTAAAGTCCTGGAGTAGCGACTACGCAAAGATAATAGCAACGTAGGACTGCCCTAGCCTCGGTGGACGAACGACCTTGTGAAAGTAGCATGGAGTCGGTGGATGCGATCTGCACAGGATCACTCTCTGTGGCGATTTATGGGGGAGGCCTTTGTCCCGCAGTGGGCGGCCGTGGCTAATAGATAGAATAACTATATTTTTCAACTCTCTAAGATTTAGACTGCATGTTCTGCTTCATTTAAAGTCTAAATGAAGCAGAACATGCAGGTGTAAACACCGATCATGTAGTTATTTATAAATCTGGAGGGCAAAATACAGCTCAACAATATTTAATAAACTAAGTAACCCAAATAATATCCTTTTACTCAGTTTGACGCGACATATTTTTAAAACAGATAACTAAATAAATAAATATTAGGGGACAACCTTACACAAATCGAACTAGTCTCAATAAGGCTTGTGTTATGAATACTAGATGATGATATATTTAATAGATACAAATACTTAAATACAAAGAAAACATCCAAGACTCAGAAGCAAATATCATCACACAAATAATATTTGCTCTTACCGGGATTCGAACCCAGGACCGTCAGCTTCGTAGGCATAGTAACCACTAGGCTGAACCGGTCAGATCGAATTATACTTATCTATGTATCGAACAAAGAAAGATGTATGCACCCTGCTATAGATATTTGTGTGACAGAATTAATACCGCTGCCCTTTTTCAACTGCACATTTGAAATGAAACTTTATACATTTAAGTGGTCGCCAGTGGACATGGCTGTAACAGCTCGTGGTAATTAACGTACAATACTAACTCTATATTCAACAGTAGATATGTGTCAACGTTTATCGCTTATTCAACTCTATCACGCACTCTCTGTCTTACAACATTCGTGGGTTATACCAAAGAGTATATCGATACCTTTAGACTCAAAGGATGTAAACGCCGTAGGTTCTAATGGAGCTTACGCCCTTTGAGTCTAAAGGTATCGATATACATATTTTAAGGAGCAAATGAGCTTCAACCGCCAACGTAAATAAAAGAATATCACTATCACCTTTGAGGGAAAAATACTATAAATCAATTTGGAAAATGGGTAATTCAGTGAAATTGGGTTTGTTCGGTTTAGCTAGCAATTGTTATGTTACTTAAACGAAATGTCACAGTATATTATATTCAGCAGAGACAGACTAAAACAATAAAATGTACTTTTCTGTGCTGAAAGTAAGACTAAAATAGTGTAGTAGCAGTAGGTAGTAGTGGTGGTAGTATCTTGGCTGATACTAAATGAGAATTAGAAAAGAATCCACGAATTGTAAAGTTATAAGTTGTTTGACGTTGGTTTCACATGTTGACGAAATACCTGATGCAAAATATAATAACTAGACTACTGTGCGGTATACTAAATCAAGCCGCCCTTAAAAAAATATTTAACTAACCGATCATTTTCTTTAATTCCAGGTAAAAATATGGTTCCAGAACAGAAGAACGAAGTGGAAGAAGAAAGACAATATCACGAACGCAGAAGTCGCTGAATTTAAACAGCAGAACAAGCCTGAAGACAAAAAAGAAGAACAACTCTCAACTCAAGAAGTCAAAGAAGATCCTTTAGCTATAGACATGTCAAAAAAGAACTGTAATAAAATACTCACGGAAAAACTGAGGGGTACTAAACCAGTCACCCAAAGCGTTGTGCCAAAACCGAGGAAAGTCGAGAAAGGAGTAATATTAGAGAGCATTTGTGATGCTAATGACATAGAAAGTAGGATATCTATCACTAAGATTACCAATAAGTTGTCAAGTACAGACATTTCTGAAATAGGAAAAGTCTCCGTTAAAAGTTTTAACCCTGAAGAAGTGAAAGAAATGAAATTTGACAGTAGAGATGTGGAAATGTGAGACTTTGATGTTTTTGAAGTTTGAGGTGCTAGTCTGTCAAAGAGCGATGATGATGTTGAAGACAAAAGTTTTTTAATATATGGATCATAGCATCTCTTTTTAAATGTTCAAATCTATTGGAATAATGCTCAAAACTTTTACTGTAAAAGGATTGATAACTTCGTTGTCGGTAAAACGTTGAACCAAATCGGGATTAAGTACAATTAATTTACTATCGTTTTATGATTTTTCAACATCTACATCCAACCCGATCGTGATGCATAATTGAATAAAAAATCCTGTTTAAATATAGTAAATTACTTTCAAAACCAACATTTCACATTGCACAAAAATAATTTCTATATTTATAAGTAAAACTCTTAAAGTCGTTTATCCTACTACAAAATTATTTTATGAAAAGAGCTTTCATACAGCGTGTAAGTCTAATGCGGGCGAACAATTAAACCAGATAGGTATAGCGTTTAGTATCATTAATTAATATGATTTTTTAAATTACACTTAGGCGGATCTCACACTGCAGGGCGAATCGCGGCGACACGCGACTCAGCGATTTTCAACTTTGTATGTAGAATCATCGATTTGTATAGAAAAATCGCGGGGTGGCGCACACTGGCGCGTAAATCGCGGCGACTCGCAACTACTATGCGCAGCTACACGGAAAAAATCGCGGCGACGGGCGATTTCAGTGTGTTCTTCGCCTTAATAGTGACCTCGTAATTAATTTTTGAAAATTTACCGAGCAGCAATGTACCGCATACATGCTTGTTATGACATTGCGAGATACGAGCTTTTTTAAAGTAACTGTCAACTAGCGTGTTCGTCAACTTGAATGTGTTGCGTTACATTGCGGCCCGAATTATTTTGTATGGTAAATATTTTCATTGTGGTTTTAAGCAATAGTTATCTAAATATGCTTCTTAGGTCCTATGCTGACCACCGTTTCAATATTCGCCCGTATTAGATTTACAGGCTGTATGTACAGGAACGCACATAAGTGATTCTAAGGATTTTTGAATTTGGAGCAGTTAACAACTAATTACTTATTTTCGTCATTTAAGTTCAACATATCTATAATAGTTTGAAACGCACATTTTGGACTCATGCAAAAATACTACTTTTCCTACTAGGTAATATTTTTTTTTTATTCACAAATATGTATAATAATTAATAAAGAACAGTAGAGAGGTGTCAAGGTGCCTGCCATTTTGTTTCATCGAATATTTCGTTGAATTGAACAACGTTTGCCGTCGATTTAAGGGTACACTGGCAAATATAGGATTACCTTTTTCTTGGTGTGTTTTAGTGCCCTTATTTTAATGTGTTAACTACGGTTACACTCGATGGACATCGGATCCTAGTCATAACGACTCGCCATATAGGTAACATTCTCAATAGATAAAAAACAATGGTTCTTTTCTTAGTTTCTTATGGTGCTCCCACATTGGCTGTTATAAATGTTATGTAACGTTATAAAACACAATAACATTCAATCATATTTCATAAAACTCATAGTAATTAGGTATAACATGGTCGATAACAATGTTTTATAACGTTATAACATTTTATTACAGCCAATATGGGAGCACCGAAATCGAATACAGTCAAACCTGGATAAGCGAGAGTTCAAGGGAGCACAATCTCATTCTCGCTTATAGAGGTTTCTCACTAACCCGAATTTCTTGCTAATGCAGGTACATGGGTAGTTTTTCTCTCTTATAGAGGTACGCGGCAATAACAAGTCACAGCAAGTACGAATAGTAAATATGTAATATGAAAAGTTCTGGATTCACAGTTTTGTAGCAAACTCTTTTGATTTTTCTTTCAACAAAGGTCCATCTATGGGAATGTTCTTATCGAGAGTTTGTTTTATCCATTCCAAAAGGCACTTTTCGATATTGGGAAATTCAAAAACTCTAGTCCTCTTAATATTTCCATGTCCATCAGAGCACTCAGACTTTATAGTCTTTTGATTTTATAATTTTATAATAGGTGGATTCTGGTAAATTAAACTCCCTCTGAGCTTCATTTCACGATTTTCCGGATTCAAACGCATTCACTATTTTAAGTTTATCACTTAATGACAGTACTTTAATTTTCCGTTTTGACATGATGCAGAAAAGAACTTTCCTTCGCAATTGATTAACTATAAACTGAGTAAGTACGACGAACAGGACGGTACACATGCACACGTGTCCATTCGACAAGAATGCGATAAAATAACAACGTTATTTAGTTCCATGAAATAGAATAGGTACAATATTGACGAGAAAACAATACAAAAACAATGGTAGGAAGTTCCACGAAAGTTAAGAATGAGTCATAAAATAGCAGATGTTAAATTTGTAATTTGTTTTGTCATTTGTTACTGTATGTGTGTATCTTTTATGTATGTATGTATTTTTATTGTAGCATTTGTAGTTCCTCCTAAATAATATAAATAATTAAAGCTCGACTGTCGCTTACAGAGGCATAGATAAGTAGCAGTCTCACTTACGGTGAGGTCCATGAGGGAAAAACGACTCTCTCTTACAGAGGTTTCTGTTTCTCGCTAATAGAGGTTTTGGGAGCTTAAAATGATGGGTTGGTATTACTCTCACTTATAGAGTTTTCTCACTTATCCAGTTCTCACTTACCCAGGTTTGACTGTAATGTGGAATGAGCTCAAAATCCATTCAAAATGCGTTGTGATATTTTTTGAACATCCACTTCGCGTTATGGTGTTTTTTTAATTACTAGTATCTCATGACACTGTAGTCCAATGTCCATATGTGACTTTTTTGAGCGAACCGAACCACAAGTGTTTTTGCCGTTGTACAAGTGCCAATAATGTGCTTTCGGTGATGTAAGTACAGATCACAAAACGTTGTAAATTGACCTATTCGTACAGCACACAATCATAAAATGCAAATTTCCGTTTGCAATGGTGTGAAATGTTTACTATGTCATGTTTGTATGGTTGACCTATTGTTAAGTGAAATAAGAACTGTTGCATGTATGTAGTGATAGAATTCGGTTTGTTTGTCTAACAAGTCTCAAATATATATAGTATCTTTCTCGCCTTAAAACAAGAGTAATGTAATATAAAATCCAGGTAGTTAAAAGAGGGCCAAGTTCTTAAAACGTATTGAAAATTATAAGGGGGAACTATTTTTTCTGAAGCACGGTGCCCTAAAAAGCTTCTTACTCGTTTTGTCTAAATATTTTGTGATATTTAAAAAGGCCGAGATTTTTAATATTTCAATTACTAATTGGCACAAGTCACAAACAACCTAAAAGTCAGATTATTTAATATCAAAGACCACTACTGTAGAAATGAATTTAATATTTAGAGTATCAAAGCCAATGTATGTATTAATTTTGTGCAATAATCGACTCTATAAATGTAGCGTAAGGTTTTATTTTCATTGATATAAGAACAGCCTAATGTTATTATTTTGCTTTATTACAAGAAACGATTTTATTATTACCTCCTCATACATATTAATATAGAAAATGTACATATCTCAATTTGAATTTCATATATAAAATATTTTATTTTATGAAATTAATCTCTATTATTTGATAGTATCATTACATAATTATTTAACTTCATAAAGAAATAGAAATGCAAACATTTCTTTAAGACCATTTTCGTGTAGCACGCTGTCAATGAAGTGCATAATAAGAATTAAGAAAGAAGGACGTATGCTTTAAACGAAATGGGTTCTTAAAGTAGCTTTGTCGACCGCTCGCTTCCTGTGCTATGGTGTAAACTCCAAAACAGTGTAAATTTATTATTTATTAGGAAAATGGAAAACAAAAATATAGTTTTAGGCGTTTTGGGAGACAATGTACTACGCGGTAGCTCTAGTTCTTAGTGAAGTCGTGAAGAAATAAATAGTTTTCGATAATTTTATTTTGTTTATGAATAAAAGTTACTCCTCCATACCTATACCTTCCACCATAGTCTACATATAGGTAATAAGTACTTACTTAAGTTGAATCAAGTAAATAATAAATAAATAAATCTGGGGGCACGGCAGTGCCCCCGCCAAGTCGAGCAAAACAAAGGCACGGCCGTATCATCCTTTTCTCGAAGCCATTTAAGCCATTTTCAGCCTCCCGTAATTTTGTACTGGCTAAAGCTAGAACCCTGAAATTTTAGGGATATATAGGGCACAATAAGACTTGTATACTTTAACCGTGGACAACACATTTTAACACATTTTATAGATCTAATAATAGGCAAGTCGGTGGAAACCGAGTTCTGTTGATACCCCCCCGGTACTGACTTGGTTTAACTTTACATCTCAAAACTTTTTTGTTGTAGGAGAACTGCGTTGCGAGACTTGCATCTTTTTACATGTAATGTTTTTGAAGGGATTAATAATTTACAGCTTGATACATTTCATCTGCGCGAAATAACACAAAGAATCTCTGAGACCCAAAGAAGTACATAATTATATTAAGTACCTAATATTTTCGAATGAAGTTAATTGATGGCGCTGACCATAAACAAATAAAATATGGATTCTAAAATCTGAAATAAACATTATTCATTCATTCATAAACGGCTGAATGCACGTTTTTCTGACTTTTAAAACTTCTCATATTATGTCGTGCAGATAAAATGCGTCAGGTTGTAAAATGAACATTACCAAATTTGATGTTGGTAGAGTTCGAAAACATGTTTACACAATAATAATTAATAGGGTACAAATATTCAGTACGTTCGACTAAAGCGACATCGGGTGATTTAAAAATCTCCCTATTTTATAAATGCTATTCAATTGGTATAATGCCAACTGAATAGCATTTATAAAATTTGAAAATATAGTGCCATCTAGCGAAATATTTGCCTACTATTTTGAACAATGTCTACCGTGAACTACTCTTGATGACGTTGCGTACAACGCCACCTGTGATTTCTTTGCTACACTATGAGAGTAGAAAGCTTTCTATCGTCGTGTACTTTTATCCGCATGATTAACATACAACATAGTTTAAATTAAATTAAATAGAGGGCGCTACTAGTGTTTTTTTTTTAAGTATTGTTTTATTTTTAATAATTCTTGCAAGAAAAAAGTTTTATGACGTAGTGAAACATTTATTTCTATTTTCCTTTGGATATTTCATAGCATTCACTTAAAAGAAAATAAGAACATTAACGAATTTGAATCCTGTAAGTTAGTACAGGTTTTGCAAGGAAGGACCTAATTTTCACATAAATAAAAATAATTCAGTACAGAGCTAGAGACAGACAGTCTGGTACGTGGTACATTATTAACCAAATCTATTGGAGGTCTCTCATATAATATTATATCAGTTCCATTCATAAAGTTGATTGCTAGAAGGCTAAAATTGTTCATAAGCAGCTAAGTAAGCATCTGTTATCGCAAAGCAAAATATCACTTATTACTATTATCGCCTTGACCGATCAAATAACTTTTATTATGTTTACTAAAAATTAAAGTCAGACTGAATGAAGTATTAATGAAACATTCAATATAATTGCCACTGATAAATCTTCATCAACCTTGAACTGTCGTCATTAGGTGCAGAACATCTGTAACTCTCATCATTAAGTAAATCTAATGATTAATCGACTGAATCTGCTAATGATTACTGTAAACAACTTTTATTGTTGTTATCAAGATTGAAGAAAATTGTAGTGCCGCAGAAAAATATTGGTCGCTTTAAAAAGGTCAAGAATTTTTTTTACACGATCACAATAAAGGAATGTAGGTCATGTTCTTCAAGGCTCATGTTTGTAGTATGTGGGTAAGTATAACAAAGGTATTATACGAGTTTTTTTTTTCTATTGAGATTTGATCGATAAAATCTATCTCCTCGTCCCAAATGTCATAGACTAGTAAGTAAGTAAGTAATTTTATTCTTAGGGTAGGTACCGTACCTCACAAGGAAAAAACAGAACCCTTAATAGGATAGGAATAGGATAACTTTGTTGTCCGAATAGGATAACTTTGTTGTCCGTCTGTCTGTATGTCTGTCTGTCCGCCCGTCTGTTTTTTTTTTTTTGGTTGGTCTGTGTCCCGTTTGGTCAATATTGCTGACCACTTGAAGGAGAGGGGCACAGTTCCGCCCGTCTGTCTGTCTGTCAAGACCCTTTATCTCGGGAACGCGTGGAGGTATCGATGTTGAAAATAAAACCATATACTACTCCTGAGTAATATGGTTCCTTGAAGCTGTGAAAAAATCAAGCTTCTAAGTTAACGTAAAAAAAGATATGGCCCTTTAATATCGCAAAAAACGTATATGTGACGTCCTACGTGAAAAGGTACCTTATGAGGGTTTCTAGTTACGGAGATATGAACGGTTTTGTGAAATCCTTCAAAATCATCATTTTTTTTTATGCAAAATTGTAAAATATAGGAATAGACGTGTATTTGTAGCTTGGTTTCACTGCTGTACGTTAATTTTTTCTATATAAAAATTGGGTTCAAAGTTTAGTAGAAAAGGTACCTTATGGCGGATCACATACAAAAATGATAAAGCTGTTGATAAAATTCATTAATAAAATTTACTAGCAACTTTTGCTTATTTCTTTTTTATACCACGACGGTGGCAAACGAGCATGCGGCCTGCATAATGGTAAGCAAAAATTTTCGAAATGATCCTAGAAAGCTGAAAATTTGGCAGGAAAGGGCCACTGGGAGCCACAGATTCGGAATTGAAAAAAAAATAAAAATAAATACATTTGTAGGTATGTCGTTTTTTTTAAATTTTTAATTATTAAAATTTTTTTTAAAACAGATAAAAAAGTGTTTTTGACGAATCGTATAACTTTTTGACCATTTTTAGAAAGACCTTGTTTTTTTTTTAAAAATTGACAAAAATAAAAAAATACACTGGCGACTGCCCATCATTTTTGACCATTTTAGAAAACGTTTTTTAATTTTTTTTTCGAAAAAACTTACAAAAATAGACTTTTTTTTGCGGTTTCTATAATTTTTTACCACTTTGTCATGTTTCCCTTTCAACCTTTTTAGAAAAAGTCTTAAAAACATTTTTTTTAAACATAAAAACGTGTTTTTGGCGAATCGTGAAACTTTTTGACCATTTTAGAAAAACCTTGTTTTTTTTTTCAAAAAAATTACAAAAATAAAGAAACACTTTTTGGCGAATGCCTATCATTTTGACCATTTTAGAAAAAGGTTTTTATTCATTTTTTCGAAAAATTTACGAAAAAAGATATTTTTGGCGGTTTCTATAATTTTTGACCACTTAAGAAAAAGAATCTTTTTAATTTAAAACACGCTAACATCCACGACGAACACTTCTCACAACTATTCGAACGAAAAGGTAAGCAAATACTGCTCATGCCGGCCGGCTGAGACTCCGAGCGGCCAGCAAGACCGAGAGAGAACGATACGTAAAGTGTTGGTGAGAGTAGGACAGATGCGTGGCGGTACTGGCGGCGTAGCCAAAATAATACCACGACCACGGCACGGCGGTATGAAGGACAAAAACTGAGCAAGTTACGACAAGTATTTCTAACATTTTTAAATTACACCGCCATAAAGTACCTTTTGTACTAAACTGTAGAAGCATATTATTCAGCCTTTAATTCGCCTATAGCAAAAATAAAGATAGGCAAAAACGTGTCGTAACATATAATTTACTAAATGGAAATACATAATAAAAAAAACACAATTTTTACACAACATTGAATATCTCCGTAACTAGAAACCCTCATAAGGTACCTTTTCACGTAAGACGTCACATTTGAGAATTACTCTTAATTGGTCAAGATTTGAAGTAAATTTCTAATAACCTTTTTTCTTCAGTTTTCTGTCTTAATACAAGATTTGTCAATAAATAATGTAAATATCGTGCCATACTGTAATTATCAATAATTTTTGCTTATGGCCCGCCATAAGGTACCTTTTCTCAAATGTATGGGAATAATTTGTGATTTTTACGTAACTTCAATCGTTTATAAATAAAAAAATACGACTTGTAGAATAATAATGACGCTTTTGAGATACTTGTGTAGACTGATTAAATATAATTTAGAACTCATTATACGAAAATTGTGAATATTATAGGAATGATGAAACATATAATAAAAATGACATTTTAATTAAAATAAAAATATTTCGTTAACAATGTGATTTTATTTCTATCCCAAAATGTGCAGTCTAATATCTCTAACTATATACAATGGTTCAGATTACAATATGTTAAAGAACAGGCCGAATTTTTTTTTTTTTTAATTTCGTTCTCATAAGCGACATGCTCTAATCAAAGGCTGATTTTTCACGACCTGGAAGTCACATTAAAAAAAACCATTACTGATTTCCAAAGAAAAATACCTTGAGATACATAATCAATCATCATCTCTATAACTTCCAACGGGAACATACTTAAAATTAGTTTTAAACTTCTTTTGACGATTTCTCAAAAGTGCAATTTTAGCATGTACAGGTTTGATGTTTTTTAAAAAAAAAAGTATGGGACTTAGGGTCGTGATTCTTTTTGTATTAGATAGCTTATTTAACACAGATTTAGGATCTGTGCTTAACTCAATACCAACCATAAGGTACCTTTTCCCGTGGAACGTCACATATTTCGACACTCTCAAGGAAACCAAAATTTATACTGGGTACTTTCCGTTGACCTAGAACTATGAAATTTGGCAAAATACCGTCTTATAGGTTCAGGTCGATTCACAAGAGCTGGCGCGGATTTAGTATGAAATAAGCACTGGCTGCATACAAAATCCGCGCCAGCTCTTGTGAATCGACCTGTACTACAAGTATAGGAAAAAATCTGAAAGCTATACATTTGTAAATACTTACTTACTTACTTACTCCGTTGGCTCAGTGACCCAGTTTGTAAATAAATCATATAAAATATAGTCTTTATTTAAAGTACTTCTACAGAGCCCTCGGATGGAGAGTCCGACTCGCACTTGTTTTTTTGTTTAATTATGGTATACGATACCACAGAATAATAATTAGTACTGCGTACAGAAGCCTCTCTCCCTCACAAAACTGCCATACGCGTCGGACGACCGGACAGAGCTGACCCGCATCCGACCGTTTCTCTCCATCGCATAACGCGTGCCCTTTTTACCCGACTGCGGCGAAGCCCAAAGGAGGGTTATGTGTTTGACCTGTATGTATGTATGTAAGTATGTATGTATGTATGTCCGTTCCTGTGTCCGCTCGTAACTACTCAACGGCACATCCGATTTTTTGATAAATGATTCGTCTTGATGGTGCGAGTGTCACTGGGTATGAAGTTCGTTAAAATAAACAAAATGGCGGATTTTATGCAGTTTCAAAGTGCACCGCGGTCGGGTTTTTTTTAGTAAAAATGTGGTTATTTCCACTCGAGAGTGGAGATATTCAGTAATAATAATAATTACCGCGAAACGGAATCGTGGAGTCCTGACGATACGCCTATTCTTTACACGGTGTGACTTTGTTAATAAAATATCCCGAATGCTAGAAAAAATAAAGTTTTGTAAAATTTTAATGAACCTGAAAATATAATGCTTATCTTATCAATTACCAATTGCCAGAACCGGGCAACTGTCCTCAGTGATTTTATAAGAAGAATGTTATGCCAATTTTAACTTTAGTTAACCACTTCCCATCAATTTCTCACTGAAATGAGCACAATAATTCGGCATCAAGCGAGGATTACCTACCGTTATCAAGAGCGAGACGGGTATATATTTAAAAGCGACGCTGAAATGAGTGTGAAACAGAAGGAACGATGACGCGTCAATTTGTCCTGCAGTTTCAGGGAAAAACAAACACCTTGGAAGGGTGTCTATGAGGACGGAAAAAGAAGGAAAATTATTTTTGAAGTATTTAAGTAATTGCTTTGAGAAAGAACATATTCTACGCAGCAGCGTGTCAAGCCAAGTTCAAATTTAATAATACGCGGCTTGTCTTAGTGAAAATGTTAAATTGTTATACTATCTACTTCAATGGTATCATAAAACGTCATAATCATAAGTCAATCAGATTTTTTCCCGAAGCAACGTTTCAAGATTTACATCATGATACCGAAAGGATATATCATAATAAAAAATATAGGTAAGTAGGTATATTCCCAAATACTGTGGATCCGAGTATTGAGCTTCATAATTATAAAACAGGAAAAAGTTTTGAAACTAGAATTTGATGATTAATATTAAATTATTTTGTTTTTCGTATAAGAAAGTACCCTATTGTATGAATGTGGATTCTCAATCAAGACATCAGCCTTGTAACTGTTATCTGTCATCCATACTAATAAACTGGTACCCAAGTTATTTCGGTTACTCGTTGTTTGGGTTAATTTTTGACATTCAGATTTAGGTAAAAAATACGTAGATACGGACCACGGAATAAAATCAGTCAAAGGGTTTATTAGATTTAATTAGATCTATTTCATAATATACCTAAAAGTAAATCATATAAATTATAGAATGGGAAGATTTTTATATGTACTATGATTATTGATTACACTACAATCCCATAAGCCTTGTGGGATAGCACGAATAAGGAAATTAAACGATTAATTTAAAAACGTCGACATAGCCTAACTCCCAGTTCCAGGAATATTCCTAAATCGAAGTCCCTGGACAGTTGGACACCGTCGTCCCGCGAGCGATCGCGCGATTACACCCGTCCCGGATTAGGCCCAATTTTAAATTGTTGATTACTTTCCCACCCCCTGCCACCTCTCTTCGCCGGAATCTTCGCAAATGACACGCTGTTAAATTTTTTAAAAATTGGTTTTAGGAAGTTTTGCAACGGTCTGCAAATATGTTTTATAACCCACAAAATACACAACATCTATTGGTCATTTTATTATACAACAATGAGAATGTCGTACTTATTACGTAAATTAAAACTTGTGTCATCCTATTTATGAAGGTAAGTAGTTGATATATCTGTCGATTAGCAAGTGTCTCTCCCACATTACACATTAAAAAGAGATGCGCATCATTTAGCACATCACGTCATAAAGGAACTCGAGATTACTGTATTATGATGGCGGTATAATTTACAATACTTACCTATGGAGACCAATCAGTTGTGATTACCCATACTTTATTAGGTACCATCTTCTATAAATTTTAAGAGAACGTGTAAGTATTGTGATGTGTTCATTTTTTCGTTTCCCGTTTTATATGTACCTATATAAAAACAATAAAGTATTTTTTATACATTGCATACACATATTAAATTTGTATTTCGCGCGTTGTATTATATTTTTTACCCTAATAATATTGCAATTAGTTATTCACTGAGAATGCAGAATATTTTTTTTTAATAACGACTACATAGAAGACATTTTTGCTAACAGTACCTCATTCATCCAGTTTATGCGAAGACATTAGGAAGGAATATGACGCTCTCGAAAAGATACCAATTTAAATGTTATATCGCGTCTCGGCAAATTGAGGAAAACTCCGCCTTTATTCAAATCGTGATCAAATGGAAGGCAAAATTAGTTAATGTTAGAAAATAGAATTAAAAATCGATTAATAATAAAATATAACTAAATGCCGTATTTCGTCACTGGATCACACCATAATGTTTTAACTGATTAATTGAAAAAAGTTTATTTCTGTTGTAATTTTTTTCTCACTTTTTTTTAAATTTTTAAAATATTTCAGTTATAGAATAAACACTTATTCTAAAACTGAAATTACAAATAAAATATAGTATAAATTAAACATTATTATTTTGCATAAGCAAGTAACATGAGAGGGTTAGGTTCAGTTGTTTATCAGACTTATTAGGTTAAACTGTACCTACATTTTTATGTATAAACCCCTCTAAATTCCGGTATTTTTTTATCCGATATATTTTGAAAAAATATTTTTTGTTCGAAATATAATTCGACTTTTCTATCCTCCGACGATTCTGTAATTAAGACACTTGAATTGACATAATAGTACCATAATAAACAATGTATGAATTATCCACATATTGTTACCTAAATAAACAACGTTGAATTTGCCCCGGCGAAAACAAGTGTAAGAAAACTTGAAGGGCTAATTTGGGGAATAAACACAAGGGACAGAAATCACGCGCCCAAGCGACCCTTAACGATTAGTGGCCGGGGTGCAAGGGGTAGTTGCCAGTACATTGCGGCTTTATTATTAGGAATCAGAATTTGTTCTGTTGTACAAGACTGCGCTAGGTGGAAAATGAGAACAAGAAAGGCCGACCCCAAGGAAATGGGATAACGTCTAGCAAGATTTAGAGAGTTTGTTCAGTTTAATGGGTACCTATAATGGAGGACATTTCTTAAACATTATACACAACGAACGATCACCCACTTTTGCGGCCACCGACTACCATAACTAGGTTATTTCCTAAGAGGGCGCTGTACCACGTAACCTCTTTCAATACGTGATTTCAATTCAATAACATTAATATAGTGAAGCCATTATGGAAAAGATGGAAGGTCAAGCCTTTAATACGGTATCAAGATAAACCAAGGCAGCAAAACCAAGACAATGATTATCGACCAATCAAAACCAATCGCTTAAATGGTGTTAAATATTGCGGGCTCCGTAGAAAAAATAAAGAGGTGCATGGCAATATTGGCAATAGCTAAATCTGCGATGACCAATTCTTTTAATATATACATAGCTGAATTGCCTGCCTTATCAAAGCTACAGAGAATCAGATAGTCAGATCTTTCCGTGGTTATCTATGCCGCAGCGACCTGGAATCTGAGAGAAAGCAAGAAAAGAAGAAATGCGCTTTTCGAGACAAAATGTTAAGGAATGACCAGAATTTAGCCGCAACGAGTCCATTATTTGACAGTTAATGATAAAATAGTGCATCTCCATAGGGGATCTAGTCTCGGATCCTGAAATTTATCGGACATGCGTTTTGACATTAGCACGTATATAATGCCTGGTAGTTTAGTAGGTATAGATTTGAGGGACGCAGACCACAGGGCAGGCCCTCGAAGAGGTGGACACATGAGGAAAGAATAGTAAGGTTAGGTAATTTTACGACTAGGTATATGTCACATGACTGCCACGACCACTCTGACAACCCGGTTTACGAAGAGGGGCATTGCAGCTGCCAGTACTTAATTCTAAATTTGCTAACATGCATCAGAAACCTACCGGTTCAATCAATCAATCAAAATATTTATTTGCTAAGAATACAGTACAATTAATAGAATTAATAGATCCATGTATTCAGCCAGTGTACAGGCATGCAAATGATTAAAAAATAAAATTAAACTAGAGTACAAAATTATGTTATTAGGTTTTATTATTTAACCGCATTTTATACAAACACACTATTGACCCATACAATATACGCCATATCATATTCGAGCAAGCAATGTACCGCGAAGCGCTCTTCGTTCCCGACGGGCGGTAAATCTCCGCCGGCCGCCGCGGCTAATGGCGGGTCAGGTACCACAATAATACGCCAACAACCGCTAGAGAGCCTTCATTATCGTCCAAACACTCACCAATTACTGATAAAAGCGGCATGGACTTCCTTTGGTAGTTGCTAATGACCAAACAGCAGGTTGTACTAACACAATAACTAAAGGCCAAACTTCCTTTACTAGGGCTACGTATTAGACAAATAAATATCGTATCAGTATCGTGAATCTCTTAACTTTGATGGATATCAATATTCACACTATCAAACTGAATAGACAGGCTCTTGTCGGTGGGGTAATCATCATACCAGTCTTCTCTATTCTCCGTCTCGATGCTTCAGTCCCTTATACGACACGGCGCTGACTTTCTTCTTTAGTTGATTGGACCAGGTTAATCTTGGTCTACCTCCTGTCTCTCTTGCCCTCAATGTTGCCTTCCAGAATATTTATAAAGAAAGCATCGTGTCGTGTCAGATGTCCAATCACCTTTCTTCCCTCTCTTCAGCGACCTTTCTTCCCTCTCTTCAGCGAACTTCTCAAAGCCATTTCATTGGTCTTCCTCTGGTTCAGCTAATCTATTCCATCTTCTTCCAGCAGCACATTTCGAAAACTTCCAGTCATTTTATGTCTCCGTATCCACGTCTCACTGCCAAAAACAATGGAATACTCCAGATCTAAGTACACCTTTTAATCAAGCGTTTTGAAACTCCAGGTTCAAAACCTGGTAAGGGCAAATATTTGTGTGATAATCACAAGGACTTGTTTCTGAGTTATGGAGGTTTTTCATCTATTTAAGCACGTATTTATCAATATAAGAATGTATATCGTCCTCTAGTACCTACGCATAGCATCGCTTAGTTTGGGAGTAGGTCGATTTGTGTGAGATTGTCCTCCAGTATTTTGACTTTTTGAGATATATTTGCTTTAATCAAATGTCAATCGTTAATGACTATTAACCATAGCAATTATTTGTACATTGTCTGCGGCACATCTGGAGTTCCTGGTGTTAATTAACCTACCTATCCAATATTAAAAAAGGGTAACTTAATAAAAAGCAAAGTATTATAATATTTCCATACATACTTGATTCGAGTGGTAGATTTTACTAGTACCTAGATATTTATCATCAACGGTAAGAAGTACCCTCTTGTTGGTAAGACAAGTCACAATTCTCTATTCTTTACCAGCCTTTTATATGATGCGGGTTTCCTGATATGAAGCGGTTCTGACTAAGTACTAGATCTCGAAAATATTAATCGAGATTTCGACCAAGATTGCAAAAATCAAGATTAGGAAATCTAGTAGCCGAGATTGAATCTCGAAAATCGGCTCGAGATCTCGCGTGATCGAGATTGCATTCCTTAGTTATTACAATACTAACCCTTTCATACTTAAATCTGTGATCAAACCTGTGAATGAGCCCTTAGCCCTTGCAGGATCCAAGCTCGCTCGAAAGGAGTTCACGTTAAAAGCAAATAAAATCCAAGTTATCTATGACGAAATCAAATTAGCATTGTCAGATTATCGTAACATTGACTTGCAAAGACCACGCGCCGCTTCGCACCTTTACCGTCAGATGTTCCGTAGCGCATTAACGACAATTTGTCGCGCGGACAATGCGAGCAGCTGTGCTATTGACTAATTGTCCTTGTTGACTTTGCTGATTTGGGAGGTTGGCCCGCTTTGCCAACAAAAGGGGGAAGACTATATCAGTTCCATTGACTTTTAATGCGTTTTGCGTCTGAGCGGCTGTATTTATGTGATGTGAATTTGTTTGATTTTATAGTCGTTACACTTATGGTTGGGGAACCGTTTAAAGAATGCTTAAGGATTTGGATTATTAATACCTACCCAAGCGCGCTAGCTGCGTTAAAAGAAAAAGTTGCCACGATATTTAGTTATGTATATTACTTGTTTTGCTTTTTTGAGCAAGACAAAGTGGCGATCGATTGCTCAATTCCATCCCGGACCCACCATACCCAGTCATACCCCTGGGGGTAGGGTGGGACGGAACCATACCACCGTTAGTAGTGCTGGGATTTTCTGCTTCAGCTACTTCATAAAACACGATATTTACGTTTTTGGCCCCTAGTTACCTACCTGTAAGTGTAACTCTGTTTGGTGTCAACGGAACCCTATTACTAAGCCTCCGCTGTCCGTCTGTTCGTCTGTCTTGGCACAGGGCTGTATCTTTTGAACCGTAATAGGTAGAGACTCGAAATTTTCACAGAATGTGAATTTCATTTGCCGTTATAACAACAAACAATAAAATAAAATAAAAGGGGATCACCATAGAAGAAACATGCTTTTTGGCGGTTTTTGTTCGACGGTGGTACGCAACCCTTCGTGTGCGTATTCGATTCGCACTTGGCCGGTCGATTTTGGGATGTTCTTTATCAGTCTATTCTCGTAATGTCAAGAACTTCATTTTCTGCCAAGCCAGTTATCAACGAAAGTTTTAAAATGTTTCACAAAATCCATTTCCGTTACAAATTCCTTAATTTTTTTCGAAAATAACCGATGAAACAATCCTAGAGTCCGTCGCTTTCATCCCATTCTCCGATCACGTATAATCCGCTTAAATGTAACCGATCGGTGCTTTTCACACCATTTGCTCCTAAACATTCCATATTACACGCTACCTACACATCCACTTCACTTTGACCTTATAGACTAAACCATAATGATCATTTTTGAATGTCATAGCTTTTGTGTAATTTGGTGAAACTTAAATAATATCAACAAATAATGCGATTTGTGTCGAAACTGGCTGGATTGACGTTTTTGTGTGCTTGATTGACAGTTTGGTTGTATGCGCTTCGGCGCGGACTATTTTGGACATGTGGATGATCTGACAACGTGTTTGTTATAATGAGCGCTGGATTTATAATGGAAATCTATTGTCAAATTGACTTATTGTACACAATCCTCTTTTTAGGGTTCCGTACCAAAATGGTAAAAAAGGAACCCTTATGGTGCGACTCTGTCTGTCTGTCTGTCTGTCTGTCTGTCTGTCTGTCTGTCTGTCTGTCTGTCTGTCCGTCTGTCACAGCAAGATATCTCAGGATCTACTGATGCTATCGACTTGAAATTTGGAATAGTGTTAAGAACCGCTAACCCGAGCTTATAGGATGTAAAAAAAATCTTGTAACTTTTTTACTTTTTTTTTAAAGGGGTCCGTAATGAGACTTTGCAAATTGAAAGTAGGGCTATTATATTGAGTGAGGTATCAAATTAAAGGGCTTAATTTGTAGATTAAAACAGTATTTTTGTATTTTTTTTTAAATGAGTAGTTTTTGATTTATGGCGAAAAACGTTAAAAAAAATACCGTTCCCCCCCTATTATCTTCGAAGTTACTGAACAGAAAAATCTGTAATAATTACCAATTATTAATGTCATTCTATATATTACAGGAAAAATATAACGGTTTTCCTAACTTGCACTGTTTTTGAGAAATTTGCAAAAATCTTAACACATACTTATTTGCTCCTGCTAAACTAATCGCCATATAGTTTTTCTTGAACTATTCATGTATCTACTTATGAGTTTGTACGGAACCCTCGGTGCGCGAGTCCGACTCGCACTTGGCCGGTTTTTATTAATTTTTCACGATAGATATCAGATTAAAATGTTAATCTGTATTGCAAATGTGTCTGAAATCTGGACAAAGCCAAGGAGACGTTCTCGAATACTCAGAACTAGCTTATTCACACAAGCTACATCGTAATTTAAAATATAATTACATATTTAGTTTATATTGAACAGTTTTGTCACAACTTGTCATTAGATCCAACTCTGATGCAATAGTTACAACACTAAAATAAACAACCTAAACAAAAGTCACCACCTCAATTTATACAAACTAAGCATTTAACTTATACGTACTCCATAGCATTTGTTCCGCAATATATTATTATTATATCATAAGAACCGTCGCACGCGCAGCTATAAAGACGACAAGCGCAGTAGCAACATATTATATGTATGTATGATAATACAGGATAATATATTAGCGGGTGATCTGCTTATCAGGGTAATATATGGGGGATTAGGGCAATAAAAAGTTATTAAATAAATATATTTGTTTACGCGCTAAGTGGACGTAGGTGAGGTTAACATGCGCAGTATGTGCGAGCGTTTAAGAGTGACATATTGTTGGTAACCATAAGTACAATTTGTGATAGGGCAGTTAGGTTAGAGAGCCAATTGATCTAGTAGAGCCTTTCCTAGGCACATTATTGATTGCCTACTAAATGTGATTCTGATTACTCGATAGAACGATAGAGAAACAAGTTTAGGTAAACATAGGATTCAATAAATATAGTTAATCTCAATAAATAGTTAGGTACCTACCTACTCAATACTCATAGGCATTTTAAACTTTTAGTAACAAAAACAATGACTTTGTTTTCCTTGATGTTTGTCAACATTAAATGATTGCTGCTAATGCTTCCAATTGAGAACCTCAAATGTATTTGGTATACATACCGTTCTTGAAGTATTCGTGGCTAGCTAGTTTATTTAGTTAACTATTTATTGTTTAAATCAGTGTTCCTAGACCTTTTAGTGATGGGGGACCATTTGACATAACGTGTGTCTTGCTAATATAAAATAAATAGATTTGGAGGTTACTTACACAATATTTTTTCGGATGGTTTCGCGGACCACTTCGAGTGCTTCCAGGGACCACCGATAAGGAACCACTGGTTTAAATGAAACCAACAGAGCGCATGAATAACGCATCCGGATCGGATACCAGATTCATTTTATTACGTTATCATAAGGCAAATGGAGCTGCAAGTTTTACTTTCCATTTTAACGAATCTTATTTTAAAATATTCTCTATAAATATCCTTTTCCAGCCCCATATAAGACGCTGCGAAAAGATTATGTCCATTGACACTACACGGCGAGGCGAGCGGGGACTTACGGCGGGCGGCAAATGGACTGCCACAATATGAAGCTGAGCTAAAACTTGCGAGGCTCCAAACCACGACGTCTAGTACTTATTTTTATTGTGAAATTTGAATATGATTTATCAAGCTATATAATTTAAAAAAAAGTTGCAGTGGTTAAGGTTGCAGGAAAGATAGCATTCGATTTACCTTTATAGATGGGTATAGATAGATACATACTTAGCTTTTGTGTGGTTCTCAGGAAATAAAGTACCACTTACCTATTAGTTATCAGCTAGGTAATAGGAGACCGCCACCTCAGTAACATACAATATGCACGGAGTCTCAGTAAAATAATTTATAAGACAAGAAAAAAATCTTTTCTTTCCGTGTTATAGTTTTGCTTCTATATTTTACCTATAGGCGGCAATTCATGCAATTAAATTCACCGCGAAATTCAATAAACCGAAGTATAACCCCCTAACAGCCTGTAGTTTATAAGTAGCAATAATAATTAAAGGCAGCCGCTAACGAACGGCCCAAAACGAACAAATCGCTGACAAACGGGCTGTATTGTGGGCTACCGGTCTTGACTCGAGCGCGGGACCGACCTCGACTAAGGAAACAGGGTTCCGTAGCCTTCGAAGAATATCATATCAGGCATAAGTAGTAACTTTCGATAACGATTACTAGTATTAACACGTTCCCTGTCCCGTGGCCCCACATGTGCGCCCCGGCAAGCCTTATTACAAAGCCGTAAGGTTTACAATTTAATTGTGAAAGTGTTTTTAGGGTTCCGTACCAAAATGGTAAAAAAGGAACCCTTATGGTGCGACTCTGTCTGTCTGTCTGTCTGTCTGTCTGTCCGTCTGTCACAGCAAGATATCTCAGGATCTACTGATGCTATCGACTTGAAACTTGGAATAGTGTTAAAAGTCGCTGATTCGAGCCTATTGGATAAAAAAAAAATCTTATACCTTTTTTACTTTTTTTTTAAAGGGGTCCGAAATGGGATTTGGAAAAACAAAAGTAGAGCTATTATATCGAGTGGGATATCAAATGAAAGGGCTTAATTTGTAGATTCCAAAACAATTTTTGTTGTTTTTCTTAATTTTGTACTTTTTGATTTATGACCAAAAACGTTCAAAAAAATACCATTCCCCCCCTATTATCTTCGAAGCTACTGAACAGAAAAATCTGTAATAATTACCAATTATTAATATCATCCTAAATATTACAGGAAAAATAAAACGGTTTTCCTAAATTGCATCGTTTTTTAGAAATTTTCAAAAATCGTACACATACTTATTTGCTCCTACTAAGCTAACGGCCATACAGTTTTTGTTCACGTATCTTCTTAGGAGTTTGTACGGAACCCTCGGTGAGCGAGTCCGACTCGCACTTGACCGGTTTTTTTAAAGTGCGTATGCTTGCACAACAGTTATTTTGACAAGGAAAATTTCTGATTTTCTCAGTCTACCCGCGACCACGAACGCTGAAAAGGGTTACGAAACGTCGGGACTTAAAAATGTAGAAATATACGCGATTTAATCCGTTTAAGTTGTGTTATTATTATTACTATGAGTGATAATCGCGGAAACCGAAGACAATGTGCTTGCTTGCTTTTCCTTAAGTCTTCGTCAGTAGACAACTACCTATTAGTAAGTATCTAGTAAGGTAAGGTGGTTCTAGTAAGTTTTTAAATATGAGTATAATGGCGTCTTGGAGGCCTCTTTACAAAATAAATACGCAAGTAAACTAATCGGTCTACCGCCACTGGTGAAACGTGTTTCATCTCTACCAGATTTCATCAGGAGATGTAAGAAGATGTTGACGGTCCAGCGTCTAATATAATACGGACTATGGGAGATGAATAGACAATCTTTACTTCTCAGATTGTCTATTCATCTCCCATAGTCCGTATTATGGTTAGTAGTTATTTTTAAAATGCTTAATCAAATCTACTCGTGAGTTTTTCTATTTTACCGTCTTAACCCTAAACATAACTAAAGGCCGTGGTCCTTTGTCCGAAGTATTAAACACGACTGAGAGTTTATCGACACCATGAACCTTACTTCGACCAGGGTATCATGACCCTCATATTGCATAAAGCTTCCCTGAATGAGGAGGTCTAAGTATTCAGGTCTCATAAGGTATTTGGAAGTAACGATTTGAAAGGTATAAATTCATTGATGTTAAGCCGTTGTGGTGAACGGCGCCATATTAAAATGTAAAGAGAGAATTTATGCGCTCAAGGCGTTGAGCAGAACTGAGGTAGCCGGTACCTTGTTTATAGCCGAATATGATACGGCCCAATCTAATAATTGTATCTAATCTAGTTAAACTAATTTTCATTTGAGTGAGTATTTTCACCTAACGATATTTAAAAAGATAAAAATTGCACCGAACAAAAGCTAAACAAAAACACATAGAATTCGTCATTATAAACCGAATTTATCTTAGTAGATCGGTCTGAGCAGGAATTGCTTGGCGTAAAACACTACGTCTGCTCAACCGTGGCTCAACTGCCGTTTCCCTCTCCTATTCTGATTCTCATTCAAATCAGTTACTTAGAGTGAGCTTCTAAACCGGCTATATTAGATATAGGTAATTTCACGAGAGTTGAGGTGAATGATTACACACTCACAGCTACATGAAGTACTCATTGCAAAAAAGTGAATGAATGAAATGAATGAGTGAGTCAATAAACACAAGGCTATAGTTTAAACAAACTTTTTGGTATATCTTGCAATTCACTGTTGAACCTGCTATCGGTACGAAAAAAGAACAGTAATTTCAAAATCCTGTTAACATTACATGACAGTGTTGTTGTGTGCGTGGCCTCAACTCTCGTGAAATTACTAATACAACATCGTCAATTTTCAGCTTCGTTGTCAATTGTCATTAAATATTACTTACTTTCCTCTCTTCTCCGCTGGTGCAGATATCATGGACATTATATTTTGTGTAATTATGATCTTACAGTACCGGCCAAAAATACGTCACCTTCACGTCTTTAAGGCAAATCTTTTTTATATTTCATAGAACATTTGTAGGCACATTACTGCATCAGGTATAGTAAGAACTATCTAAGGTGTCCGAATGTTTGTAAAGAGAATGAATAGTATGGGTACGGTATGGGTAGTAGTAATGGTAGTATGTTGACTCCTTGAATTACTGATGATGAGAAAACCTAAATATAGCGATTGTTCCTCAGACTTGTTTTTTGCGAAAACCTACATTGAACTATAATTTTTTCGTAAATTTGGTAATATATTTTTGGCCGGTGCTGTACCTATAAGTTAGTGATAATAAAAATTATTAAGTAAAGGAATTGTTCTTTAATCGAACATAGGTTCGACCTACTAAAAAAAATCATGATTAATACAGTAAATTTAGTGCATTGGTATCTTTTGCTTTTTCTGTTGCACCGGAATTTGGTAGTTTTTTTTAACTTATCTGTTGAAGCGGACTTTCGCATTTAAATTAGACAGATTACATTTGTCTGTAAAAACTGAGGGCGAGGGTGGTACAGATTGACAGGTTGTCATCACAGGCGTGTTGTGATAGGACGGCGTCATCACACAGCACATGACGGATGTAACAAATGTGCCCACTAATTGCCCGAGGCTTTTTATGTATCCCTTGTACTCATTAATTTACTGCATTTGATCCTAATCGTTGCGATTGGTGAAAATTGGATTATTGGGTGACATTCAGTGATATTTTGACTCAATGGAAATTACAGGAAACTTTACCTACCAAAAAAACAAAATTAGAGGCACGTCGAAAAGTCGAAAGTCATCGTCGCTTATAAACGTTCGTTATTTTTTTCCTTGAGTATATTTGGATAATGGGAATGGGTAGGTAGGGCCTTAATAATCGGCCCTTCTCTCCAAAGCACATGTAGTACTGTATTATTTCAAGTTTAATATTAAGTACCTGACTGTTAATAGATAGGTGTATATATGTTTTATTTACATAATGAGACAATGCATTACGGTTCTTCCCAGAAACACTCGCGTTAACCGAGTTTTGTTATACGTATAGATCGCTATCGGCACTCCAAACACTCTTGCGCATATCCATTGAGGAAAATGTAGAAGAAAACAATTAATTTATTTCATCATAACCGTTTCAACTTATCAATTATTTAAATCAGAATGATCGGTCTGTTCATATCCGTATTATAGGGCGCGTTTTTAAGGCGCCACTTTTTTTTTTATATTTCATAAAACATTTGCACATTCCTGCATCAGGTAGTATGCTGACTCCTTGGACGATCGATGAGAAAACCTGCCCAAATATAGCGATTGTTTCTGAGTATTTTCTTATTTTTTGATATTTTTTACATTGCAGTAGGTATTTATTCGTAACACAAAGGTAATGTATTTTTGGCCGGTACTGTACTTCACTAGTATAGGTACTTGGTACCCAAGTATTCTAATCTTTGATCCTAAAGCACAGAATGGATAGGAATAGTATGGATGTCATTTGGTTTACCTACAAGTGGGATGATTCTTTACACTGTCATTGTGACCACTGCACAAGTACCCACACTAATACATTCTTTAAATTCAAAATACGAGTAAGCAGCTTTGTATAGCAATGTGGTAATTTCGGGAGTTCTAAAATTTCGGAGTATTTTCTCCAGTACCTAGTTTACATTATACATACATTTACGAGTAACAGTGTAACAAGGAGGCAAGTACTGTCGGGGTGATAGCCTAGCTATTATTACTAGAATTGATAAAGACTTCGAGTATCTTTATCAATATCTAGACTAAGAGTGAAAACAACACCCTCAAGATTCTGTATATATAAAGACAATGTATTCCTTTCATCGGTACAGTTTTCGATCTCACTTGGTCACTCAGTTTCTCCGGTGTTATTGGCATTAGAGTAAAGATGCAGGGCTTCAACGTTTTCCTTATTGTGGTGGTGGTGGCACTTTTCGGGCTAGTGTTTGCGGCGCCTGCCGAAGGTAAGATCAATTATTGTAATAAAGGCACATGAGACATTACAATTACACGGTAGGCACACCTTAGATCTTAGGATGGTGATACATCGTTTATAAATTGCATGTGTTAGGTATATGGCTAGCTTACAAACAAATATGTACGTGTTTTATGTAATACTAGCTATTTCCCGCGGCTTCGCCCGCGTTGTTCCCGTTATTGTCCCAAAGAAACTCTTTACCGGGATATAAAGTATCCTTTGTTTTAATCCAGGACTTGGTCTACTTACATGCCAAATTTCTGCTTGATCCATCCAGTTGTTACCCCGTTATTTAGTAACAAACATCTTCACAAACTTTCACATTTAAGTATAATATTAGTGTGAAGATTTTCAAATGTTAAAATTTTAAATATACAATTGAATATAACCAGAGATCGGAATAGGTAAAGTATATTTACCTAAATTTCGAAGAACATAGTCGAAAAGTGGAGAGTCCCTTACAACAAAATTTTTATCCGGGACTTAAGTCTCGGAATCTTACTAAAAAAATATATTATAGGTATTCTTTAGCACATTTCTCGAACATTCTCAGTTTAGCTGTCTCTTTCTAATAGTGCTGTCTCTTTCACTCCTTCGAGAAATTTCGCCATATACTGAAGTGTAGTTCGAAGGCCCATAAGGGGTCCTGAAAACGGATTTTCAAGTTATTGCGCCATCTGATAGAGGGTGTCCTGGAACAGACTGAAAACATGTTTCAGGCGCCTGAAAACAACGGCAACTTGGGTGAATTTTCAATCTTCTACTATGTGAAAGAGCCACCTCTGAAACGGCCTGAAATCACCTTTCAGCCTGCTGAAAACGCTTCTAAAGCACGGAAAATCACGTTTGAAGTTTTTACCTATACCATCGGCGCAACACACATACACACATTACTTTTGCGCCGGTGGCTCTTTCACATAGTAGAAGTTCGAAAATTCACCTAAGTTGCCGTTGTTTTCAGGCACCTGAAACATGTTTTCAGTCCGTTTCAGAACACCCTCTATAAGATGGCGTAATAACCTGAAAACCCGTTTTCAGGCGTTTTCAGGACCCCTTATGGGCCTTTGAACTACACTTCAGTATAGTTATGGCGAAATTTTCGAAGGAGTGAAAGAGACAGCACTATTAGAAACAGACAGCTATACTGAGAATGCTCGAGAAATGTGCGAAAGAATACCAATAATATATTTTTTTAGTAAGATTCCGGGACTTAATAAGTCCCGGAAAAATTTTAGTTGTAAGGGAGTCTTCACTTTTCGACTTTGTTCTTCGATGTTTAGGTAAATATACTTTACCTATTCCGATCTCTCTATATAACCTTTAACCCCCTATTTAAACCCCTTAGAGGATGAATTTCGAAAAACGGTGATATCACTTTTCTTGTAATCTAATAAAAAGTCTAAACATGACGTTTCAAACCTCTTACTTCTAAAATCTTAGACTCTCCATACAAATTTTGAACCCCTATTTGAACCCCTTAGGGGATGAATTTTGAAAAATCCTTTTTTAGTGCACATTTAGACCTGATAAGGATCCTACGTGCTAAATTTGGAATTCCTAGGACGAGCGGTTTGGGCTGTGCGTTGATATACAAACTTTCAACCCCCATTTAAACCCCTTAGGGGATGAATTTTGAAAAATTCTTTCTTAGTGCACCCCTAGACCTTATAAGGAACCTATGTGCTGAATTTGGAATTCCTAGGACCAGCGGTTTGGGCGGTGCGTTGATATACCAACTTTCAACCCCCATTTAAACCCCTCAGAGGATGAATTTCGAAAAACGGTGAAATTACTTTTCTTGTAATCTAATAAAAATCTAAACATGAGATTTCAAACCTCTTACTTCTAAAATCGTACTCTCCATACAAATTTTGAACCCCTATTTGAACCCCTTAGGGGGTAAATTTTGAAAAATCCTTTCTTAGTGCAGCCCTAGACCTTATAAGGAATTTACGTGCTAAATTTGGAATTCCTAGGACCAGCGGTTTGGGCGGTATGTTGATATACAAACTTTCAACCCCCATTTAAACCCCTTAGGGGATGAATTTTGAAAAATCCTTTTTTAGTACACCATTGGACTTTATAAGGAACCTACGTGCTAAATTTGGAATTCCTAGGACCAGCGGTTTGGGCGGTGCGTTGATATACAAACTTTCAACCCCCATTTAAACCCCTCAGAGGATGAATTTCGAAAAACGGTGAAATCATTTTTCTTGTAATCTAATAAAGAGTCTAAACATAAAGTTTCAAACCTCTTACTTCTAAAATCTAGACTCTCCATACAAACTTTGAACCCTTATTTGAACCCCTTAGGCGATGAATTTTGAAAAATCCTTTCTTAGTGCACGCCTAGACCTTATAAGGAACCTACATGCTAAATTTGGAATTCCTAGGACCAGGGGTTTGGGCTGTGCGTTGATAAACAAACTTTCAACCCCCATTTAAACCCCTTAGGGGACGAATTTTGAAAAATCCTTTCTTAGTGCACCCCTAGACCTTATAAGGAACCTACGTGCTAAATTTGGAATTCCTAGGACCAGCGCTTTGGGCGGCACGTTGATATACAAACTTTCAACCCCCATTTAAACAACTTAGGGGACGAATTTTGAAAAAAATCCTTTCTTAGTGCACCCCTAGGCCTTATTAGGAACCTACGTGCTAAATTTGGAATTCCTAGGACCAGCGGTTTGGGCTGTGCGTTGATAAACAAACTTTTAACCCCCATTTTAACCCCTTAGGGGATGAATTTCGAAAAACGGTGAAATTACTTTTATTGTAATCTAATAAAGAGTCTAAACATGAAGTTTCAAACCTCTTACTTCTAAAATCGTAGACTCTCCATACAAACTTTGAACCCCTATTTGAACCCTTTAGGGGGTGAATTTTGAAAAATCCTTTCTTAGTGCAGCCCTAGACCTTATAAGGAACCTACATGCTAAATTTGGAATACCTGGGACCAGCGGTTTGGGCTGTGCGTTGATTATCAAACTTTCAACCGCCATTTAAACCCCTTAAGGGATGAATTTCGAAAAACGGTGAAATCACTTTTGTTGTAATCTAATAAAGAGTCTAAACATGAAGTTTCAAACCTCTTACTTCTAAAATCGTAGACTCTCCATACAAACTTTGAACCCCTATTTGAACCCTTTAGGGGGTGAATTTTGAAAAATCCTTTCTTAGTGCACCCCTAGACCATATAAGGAACCTACATGCTAAATTTGGAATTCCTAGGACCAGCGGTTTGGGCTGTGCGTTGATATGTCAGTCAGTCAGTCAGTCAGTCAGTCAGTCAGTCAGTTTCTTCTTTTATATATTTAGATTGTCAGAACTACACAGTTTTTCTTATATCGTCGGGGATAGTACAATGCCGCGTAATGAGCATACCTATGTAGATAAGGTTCAGTTTCAAGCAAATTTGTTACAAATTGAAACCTTATCTACATGTCATACTTACGCGGTATTGCACTATCTCCGACGATATGTTAGTCTGCCTGCACCAGCTTCTAAGCAAGTTTGCCAAATTTCTTAAGTGTATGTATGTATGAATGTTTGGCCACGTATATCTCAAAAACTATAAGTCGGATTCTAAAAATTATTTTTTAGTTGGACTAAGTTTAGTTGTTTTTGACATAGAGAAAAAAAAGCAAAGGAAACTATGTAATAATAACATTATCTGTTACTCTCGACTATGAGCTGAACTAAATCATAGAAGAAGCTTAAAGTTGTGGTTTCCTGATTTTCCAGAGGTCTCGGGACTGGAGCAACTCCCAGCAATGCTGGTGCGATCGGGTCCCGCGCAGCTCGAGGGCGGCCCGTCCCCGCGACAGTGCACCAACAGCGCATGCGCGAACCTGTGCCGCTCGCTCGGCTGGTCCAACGGCTTCTGCCTCGACGCCGACTGGTGCCTCTGCTACAACTAGACCAATCCTGCACCTCTAGCATAACTGTGCCCCACGATATTTTGTCACGCGACAAATACTTCCTATCTCTCGCCATTAATTGTGTGAAAGTGATAGGTCAAACTCTGTCACGCGACAAGTAAAGTCGTGGCCAGTTGTGCTAGCCTTAACAGTTTCTGTTTGACATGTGCAAATATGGTGGTGAGATATTTGTGACCTTTTAAACTCTCAAGCAAAACCGAATTTTGAGGGGAAAGCTAGCAGGAAAGCCGTTATATGTTGTCTTTGGCGCATGTCAAATACAGATCCTGTCTATACAGTTCTTGAAGCCAGCATAATGGTTGATATTGTCTTGTAAAAGGTCCTACTTATAACTTGTTTATGCGTTTCAAAATTAATAATAGTAGTGGAATTTGCAAAAAAACACGTTTTTCATTTTCTCCCCGCTCAATCAGATGAATACAAATAGATCCTATGTTTTATTTATTTAAGGTACTTACTCAAGTCCGGAATATACGCTGCTTAGGCTACTAAAGTGACTTCATTAGTCACTATATTATATTAGTGACTATATTAAGAGGAAACAGTAAGGCCGAGAGAATTGAAAATTAGGTATTTGTAAAATGTGTCGCTGTCCCGCACTGCCCGCCTCTCTCCCGCAGAGCGCGATAGAGACAACTGCAGCTTGGACCGAAAATACCTTTTAAAATTTCATGAAAACAACGTTTCATAGTCCCCTGATTTCTTCCCCAAAACTTAACCTATTTAACTAATTTTTTCATTAAACATTAAAGAAAGGCTTTGGCCGTGTTCCTATGTTTTCCTTTTTTTTAATAATCTAGTCAAATTTGTTTTCTGGATGTGTGAACACAGCGGAAAATCTGGCATTTTTTTTAGGTTTTTGAAGGTTAATATCTCTTTTGAGAATCAATTTATCGTAAAAAAGAAAACATAGGAACATATCAATAGTAGCCATAGATTTTTGGACAAAAAATTATTGCTCTACTGGCATTAACCAGGGAGGAAACAGGGGACTACGTTTGTATGGAAAAACTGCCCTCCTGTTTCCTCTTAAGCACTTTCATACTGCATTCTCGTAAAAAATTATTGGTTAATTTCTTTGCTATTTTGAAAGCATATTTAACAGTACATTACTGCAGAAGCCTAGAAGTCAGGGACTGCCGATCGAGTACATATAGACGGCCGAGCGGTAGCGAGGCCTGATAGTTACGAGGCTGGCAACCCCTTTTCACGCTTAGATATGTTAAGTACTTTTTTCAAATATGCAATATGTTTTTTAAATTTTAAAAACTCCAAGAAATCAAACTTTTTTTTCTTGACAAACTAAAAGTAAACTCGACAAAAAAATTTAATTACAAAATGAAAATTTTTAAATTTTCTCCAAAAACTGTTTGAGTATACATGTTTAACGTTAATGTTTAGATCTACTCGGTCGGCAACCCCTTACTTCCCGGCCTCTGCAAGTCTGCTCTGCAGTAATGTACTATACATTTCAAGTTCCATGACAGATACGGCAGTCGATTCTCAGACTCACAATACAATCCAAAAGTACGCCTGCCATTTAAACTAATCCGCTGCATTCACGAAGGCACGTACAAAACTAAATTTTAAGTCCATTTTCTGTATCACTTACAGCGTTAAAGAAATTAATCCAATCACTTTGTACACCTCGGGACAATCAAACGTGCAAACATTTCATTTTAACAAAAGAACGTACATTTTGATGCAATCATGCAAAATTTCTTTCTATGTTAGACAACTGAAGGCAGAATATAGTGAAAAGTGAATTGGTAAATATAACCTTTTATCCCATAATTCACCGGCAATAAAAGCCAATAGAAATAAAGTCAATTGCAATACTCTATGGCCTATTTCCTCTTATTCCAAAGCACAAAGCATTGGACCGGAAATATGCGTTTACCTGAATCTAAAGGTTTTTTTTGAATGAACGTATGAATGAATGAGTCCATTCACGACTAGTTTAAATGTCGCGTAAACTTAATTGTGTTTTTTTGCGTATTTTTGGGGTGTTTAGTATCGTTGGAGTTTATTGTAGTTTTTGGTAAAAGTAACGCTCTACCGTTGACATTAAACAAAATAAATCTAGTTTTTTCTTCTTAATAATTATAATAATTCTTTGTTTCGGAACAACGTCAATTCCATAGTTGGTTAGTTACAACTTACGACTATGTTAATACCTAAAACTAGAAACTTAACAAATAAAACTAATCTACAGAGCGTGCAATACCTATGATCTGCCCCATCCAGTATTAAATAATACTGTTCAAAAGGTGAAACAGTAAGTAATACATAAGTTCTTGACAAAAAATTGCACTGCCTAAAGTCCGTAATATCAGGAAAATGAGTTTTGATAAAGTTATAAGGGCTGTATATTAAGGAGTGTTTATTTAAACGCATGAGCTAACCATTTATATATTAATACAGAACACAGAAAAAGAAATTTAATGCTACCACGTCCGTATAACTATACCAGAAAGATCAATTGGAGCTTGGAGCCAAAATATGAGTATGATAGGGTAAGTATGATCCTGTGTTTTATTACACAATCAAAACATTTTATCACGTTTAAAATAGGCTAATCAACTGAAACGTAAATCATTTAAGCAAGTTTTTAAAATCGCATTTAACTTGACACATTCTTAACCATCCCCCGTCATCAACTAATATCATTAGTCGACCCATTTGTAAATGACACCTTTAAAATAAGCAAAAAAAATCCTCGCCAGACAGCGTGGCACCGATCACAATGCGCTTGCGACTTTACGTCACCTTAGTTTAGTCTATCTATACTAGAAAAATAAATCATCTTGCGCAGGTATTTTAAACCTTATAAACCTACATTTAAAGTTCACAATTACAATCTTACGAAGTTCCTTTAAAATTGTCCCGACTTTTTTTGTTAACTGTCAATCGCTGTTCCAATATTCAAGTTTAAACTCTGTCTTACTGAAAATAAAGTTGTTTTTCGTTTGGAAGTTCGATTGTAACTTAGGAAAGTGTCAGCGGGCCCATTAGGCTGTCAAAGTCGGAATGTCATTCAGGGAGTAATGGATCGCAATAGGAAGGAAGTTGCAGGTAGGAATAACACTATGGATGAGGGGAGGGTCTGCGGGTTTGTATTGTACGGGGAAGCGGTAGGGTTTCAGAACAATTAAAATTGACTGCGTTATTTTCACGTTTAATAGAACTCACGTGTATGAGACACGGCCTTTTAGTGAATTACCTACACTATTGAGAAATTTGAGAACTATGCTATTGATAACCTAACAGTTTGCTTCAAATACTTAGCTTAACCTGTTTTTTTAACAGTTGCTTATGAATGGATTCATATAGATAGTTATTAAACCAGTAGCAGTAACCGGTTAAAACTTAAAAATAAATGTTAGGTACTTATTTTTACTATTGACCAAAATCAATCTAAGTGGGTGAAATGGAGAAAAATGGAACCCTTATTGTATTAAATTGCCTTTTCTTAGGAACTAGGTACTAATTTTTCAGAGTAGAATTACATTTTTAAATGGCTCAAAAAGTTCAGTTTTCTCACCCAGTAACATGGCTCACATTACGTGCAGGTGGGAAAGAGATGCTAGATGTGTGAGAGCAGTTAGTCTTGCGCTAATGATGCCGGTATCATTAGTTATGGTGAACGTAGGGACGGGGAATATTATCTTAAGATATCGATACAAAACTTTATTATAGCTTGGTATCTTCGTTGGTGCCACTCACATGTGTGCTTTTTGTTATGTGCAGCCGTAACTATTTACACAAGTTACCGCCAACATAAACGGCGACCGACGGAGGCAGCCTCTGCAGGTGAGTGTCACCAACGAAGTTGCCAAGCTATAGTGCTATTGTTACTATACACTTTTATTTTTCACTCAAAAAGTAATTAGGTACATCTAGTCATTATTCCAAAATACTTCATGATCTATCTGAAAAAAATACGGTTTAACAGAAACCAATACATGCTTACCTACCTACTTTAGTTATATTGAATGCTTTATTTTGCTACGGTTATAGATTCGTAACACTACTTTTGACACTACGTTTAAGACTGCCAAGAATCAAGAAACAAATAGTGAAAAATATGTTTACATCCATAATAGAGCTGAAGGGTGGATTTCAGAGCATTTCAAACGCCGTCATCACCAATCCCGAAATTTCGATTTACTTTAAAAATGTATCCCATTATTTTGATAAAATCCGAAAATAGTTTTTCATGTTTTGATCAAAAATTATGTAATTTTTTAAAAGTTGTCATCATAATATGTCATGATTGGTGATAACGGCGGTTGAAATGCACTGGAATCCACCCTGAAATAAAACTATCACGTGTTTGACAATCTAACTCTTTCTGCCATAATTATAATTGTGTAACTATGGGACAGACAAAGGGATGACGGATGCATATCACTACCTATTTCGTCGACACTTATAAAAGATATCGATAAGTGAAATTTCATATTCCTTCCCTACGAATAATCCGTCAGCGCTGTATTGATACAAAACCTAAACACAACCTTTAGCTACCGGTTTATATTCTATGGCCACAATTTTATTGCCAGGATTATGGCACTATTTTATAATTTTGAACCTTATGATACTAGCATGAAAGTCTGTGATCCCATAACTAGGGAACGGTTTAGGATTTTTTTATATAGAGTTATTAAAGTAGAATTTATAATACTTTTGTGAAGTCGATTAATTTAGTGCGGAGGTGACCGGATGCCGGGCCAATGAGGTGTGAACTTGAATTGGAGGCTTTATTGTACTCCTAATCTAGGAGCATATTAATTATGGGATGTGTGGCACATAAGGATAGTACGTAGAGTTAATGATACCGGCTATTGCTATAACGAGACTCGTAAGTCATCGGAGGCACGGTTTTGAATTGAAATACTTATTCAAAATCGGTTTGTAGTATCTACATCGTCACTGTACTTTTGAACGCAGGTACTCGCTACTTTTATCATTTAATGTTAATGTTTTCTAAAATTCAACAATAATACGATTTCCTGATTTTTAGTATTTTTCTATGTTATACTAAAATTTCCCCTAAAGTGGCTGAAAGAATTTTAAATAAATAAAATAATCTGCAGATTTTAATACATACATAATACCACATTCAATATTTAAGGAGTCTTCTGTAAGTCAATTGATAGGAACTATCAGCTGACTAACGGAAAATGATATAATTAACAATTTGGATTTTGTCACAGAATAAGTATTAGTACTACCTACAGAAGCTTCCCTCTCTAACAAAACTGTAGTTCGCGTCCAACCACCGGACGTAACGCGCAGCATTCCATAACACGTGCTCTTTCTGGTCGCGGACTAAAGCCACCTGCAGGGGGCCTCAAGGCCACGCGGCGAAACCGCGGAGTGAGTCACTCTTGATTTTTCGTAGATCATATGAGAGAGAAAGTAAACGATAAAACTACGAGTATCATATATGTATTCACATAATATCAGTAGGTACTTTACCTACGAACATTACCCGCTGCATCTTGTGAGATCATGGTGTCTGTCTTTTTCTATTATTTTTAAAAACCCCTGCCACATTCTCACAATAAAATAAAAGTTTCAAAAAATGTAAAACTGTTACAACAACAACCTGCCATTGACAGGTCTATGGTATCGCTTCCTCCCAAAATACCCGAGTCTTGTTTGCACTCAAAATATCCTGTTGTAATGTGATATTTCGACGCTTTTCAAACTAACATACAATAGAGTTTAAAACTAGATAGTTCTGATAAACATGCTTCAAGCTATTATAAGCCCGTCAAGAAGTATAATATAAATACTTACCTATATTTTTCTTTACCTTAAGTCATTTTAGGTAGACAGGAATAAGTTCCTTTAGCTAAGAAAATAACCGGCCAACACATATCAAAAGCATCGTTAAACTGCAATAGTACATTACACAACTAGGGTGGTAAAACAAAGAAAGGCCGAGATCGCAGATATTTGCGGCCTGAGCTACAAGCGAGGGACGTAAATATGAGATCGAGGGCTTTCTTTATTACCTCCCGTGTCGGGTACACAATTTTATGTCTACACTTGGCCAGAAAGAGGCTTTTTCCGTACGCGTAGCGTGCGCGCACCCTAGTGTATCAGGGTATTTACCCTAATACACTCCTACCCTATACGTCCCCAGATGTTCACTGGTTTTCTGGTTACTATTACTTACTATATCTGGTTGATGATGGCCTCATCACCTCGTCCCGCCATCTCCACCTAGGCAGACTACCCTTTTCTTCGGAATACAGACTTACGATTAAAAACATTAAACGAAGATTTTACGAACGCTGTCGCGTTCCAAGTAACGTTATTTTAATTGGCATTGTCACTCACGTCACGCATCAAGATCTTATCAATATTACTGAAGATTTAAAACGTTTCAATCAACCAGAACCCCCGACAATAACTATCGAAGAGAAACAGACTCAAAAAACCATTAAACCTACGCCATAAATAAATAAGACGTAAATAAATAAATACAAGTATAAATCCGTAGTTATTTATGTCATTGCGGCGATGAAGATTTTTAATGACGGACGGACGGATTGTTAGTAATAAACTGAGGTATGCCCGTGGGTTTTTATGAATCGGCGTTGCGAGTAAACGTCAAATGTTTGGACCCAGTTGATAGATTGGTCCGCTGTGCTATAGAGGAAATTGGGTTATTAGGCATACCTACGCTTTAGAGGTTTTAAGATTATGCGATACCAGCTTTTAATTGCGGCTCCACTCTCATGTGTATACCGGAATACTGGGGCATATTTTCTTGATGTAAGTATACAGTGATTCTTTACGCAAAATTCCACTTTTCTAAGTTTGAGGCTGGGTACAGTTGTTAATCACTCCAATCAGGATTACTTTTCACTTTTTTAAATTTGTTCTCCTTTTTTGAGTAGGTTCCAAACGCCTTGTGGATATATAAAGTGACGATACATAGAAGGAAAGAAGACGAATATAGGCTGAAAAATATCGAGAACCCATATAAACATGACACCGTACATTTCTAATTACTTGATTAGACTGCCTGTAGTAGAACCTAGTCGTTCTATGGTCTTGCAAATCATTTCTATGCTTCGATTCATAAAATGAGGTAATTTTGCACAAGGTGGTTCAGAAGTGTTAAGTGTGCATATCATTCAGAGAGAAAATCGAATATCTCCTATATACTAATTTAGTCTACCAGGTGTAATGGTGGAAATAAAGAATGTGGTGTTCTAATAAAAAGTTCTCAATAAGTACTTACAACTTTCCAGAAACGTAAGATAGCAATCTACGCATTGAATATGACATTTGCGCGTTGAATTAAGGCACATTCTGACACCAAAGGCAAGTAAAAGCAGGCTCAACAACCTCTCATTTACATGCAATAAAAACTAGCTCCACTTGATTAATGGTGGCCCTCGTCGTTAAACGCATAATTTACTGCATTTTAAAACTGTTTAATACCTCCTTTATCGTCCTGGTTAGGTAGGTTTTTGTGAGAGAGGTATATTTGGGCGCATTGTTTTTGAGTCATTCGTCAGTCCAGTGGAGGAATACCATAATACTTATTCAAAATATAACGGGATTACGTGAATCAATCCTGTTTCTTTATTATTTAAACGCGTGTACTTATATTATTATAATTGTGTACCTAGGTATGTCTTTCCCATTCACGGGACACTGCACAGTGAACTCTGTAGAACAAGCTCACTGGACAAAATTATTTTTGTAGGTTTTTAAGCATATTTATGGTTATTAAACATATATAAACGTTTTTTAATGTGTTTTGTGGATAATTGGAATAATTGAGTTATTAGATTAGGGTTAGATTTATCAAAACCAAATATTGTAATCCGTTCTATTTTACTAAAATAATAAAACCAAGAATTCCAAAAAAATCCTATATTAACAATAAATTACAAAAATATCATTAACTAATTGCTATTCATTAAAAAAAAATCATTAATTAATTACTAACCATAAAATAAATTGTAAATAAATAGATAACTAATTAACTTAAATATCAACGATTAAAAATAAGCCCTAACTAATAACCTGTAAAGGTCTAATCACTTATAATTAGTCATCATCTGAAGATTCAGAATCATCTGAAATATTATCAGAAGAATCATCAGAAGAATCATTACTATTTACAGTATGGAAACTAGAAACTACATCAACATTTGAATTCTTAACATTAGGTGGAATTAATAAAGCTAAAACGTCAGGAGGAAGGGGCCCTGATTTTTTCTTTGGGACGTCTCTGAAACTGTTAATTAAAGGGTCGGATGTTATCACCAGCATATTAATTAAATCTCTATTCGTGGCGTGACGTGATCGTTTTTGTGCATTACGGTCCCTAAACCTTCTTAAGTCTTTATTGCGGGCCTCCTGAGCTTCTTCAGAAAGTTGGCCAATCGGCAACACAGCTGATCGAATTATATCCACACCGTGAACTAACATTTTGTGAACTGTAGCCGGCATATAATACCACGAATAGAGATTTAAGTAAAGTGTTTTAGTCTCTTGTGCCAATTTTTCAAATGCCTCAATATTAATATCGTAACCCGAAGTCAATGCTCGTAATAAAGTATCAATTTTTTTTATAAGTGACACATCTAACCCAGTAATTTCAGCGCTCAGTTCAGAATTTTCGAAAAATGTACGGGCAGTATTTCCATCATTGGTATTTCCGAATCCTGGTTTTGGTTTATCAACTATTAATCCCATTTTAGTTTTAAAATTGCGTTGAATTTCTTCTGCGCGTTGCTTCACGTTAACTTTATCTGATTCAGCTCTTAATTGCCACTTTTTCACATCAAGGCGGTAGCTAATGTGAAGCAAACACTCAAAACATCTAATTCTAGCATGTAAAGTAGATAAACCAAAACAAAGTTTATCTTTTATAGGGGTAAAATCTTTTGACAGATCGTTCATGTCTTTAGGCGTTGCTCCACAAACATAACACCGTTGAGCTGAAGAAGTTTCGGTCAAAGTGTTGCAAACTTTCCCATCAATCATAGTAAGAAGCATTTCATGCTTGACAGAAACCTCGGTGCCACTTACTTTGCATATCGTAGGCAATAAAGCATCTATCTCTTCCAAGGTATTATTCGTTTCCGAAAGGGTTAAGTCTTTCGTTTCTTTGGAATAGATAAATTTTATTGGGCGACAATACATAGTAGAAGACGGACGAGGATTTTGCCAAACAATATTGCCTTCCTCATCCAGTAACCGAAGAGGCACGAATGAAAACGCAAACAAATATTCATCGGTGGCGTTAGTGTCGATGAATTTTTGTTTGTATCTAGAATGACCGGAACTTCCATCACAACCCCACTTACTAATTAACTTAAAAGAAGAACAAGAAGGTGACAAATTATCGAGGACCTCGTTTTCAGCCAAAACTAAACGTTCAGCAGTTTTGTCTAAAATTGCCTGAAGCTTGATTTCAACACGCGATTCGTCCACAACAATTTGTTCTTCAGGGGTATAACACTCACCTTTAGCTTTTGTAACACAACTCAATGATGGAAAAAAATTATGCCCAAATTTGATGCTCCACTTCCGCGAGTTCTTATAAGTATTTACCGTTAACCTATTGTCTATATAATACGCTAAAGCTTCTTCACCATTCATGCACTTGCTATCACACATAGTTTTCTTCTTTGTACTCTTTGATCGGTCATTTGGGCTGTCAACAACTTGCTTTATATTACGTGCCACATTTGCACTATCTGATAAACGTGCCGATACTTCGGCGGCATATAATAACTCATTCGAACTACGAGTTTGTACAAGATCATCTATACGTCGACGTTTTGTTTTAGGACAAGATTTCGAAAATTCGGTCTGGGGCCTTCCGGGACCTGGTGTAGCTTCCGAGGATGTGGATGGCAGGGCAGGACACATAGACACCTTAAATGATAAATCTTCTCCACGAAGCCACTCATTATTGCTCTCAAAAAAACGTTGTCGGCATCTACTGCAACTTTCCCACTTTTTAAGAATTTTTGAAGAAAATCGTGATATTTCAACCTTGATATCCCTTATCGAGCTTTCAGTCGCTCCACTCAAATCACATTTGGCCGAAACTAGCTTAAACAGTTCATTATTTCTTGTTTCCTTTGCATGAGACAACCATGCATTGCAAAGGTCCATTCTCGATACAGAGACGTGCATATCTGGAAAAAAAGACATAAATTAATTTTGTGCAAAAATGAGCAAGCCATTTTACTATCATTCTCTTTCAGAGCGTAAAAATAGGTATCATATTTATAAAAATCTCCGCGGGGACAAGTGGGGACATGTTGATTTCAGACCGATAAACTTTAAGTTAGGACTAAAAATTTCTACAACTCCAACATTCTGCACCTGTATTGTCTATGAAATGGGGTCTTATTTAAAAGTAACAGTTACAGAATATTTTACTTACCCTGAAGATTAGAATCCATCACAAAAATAGAAGTTTGAACTTTGTAGAAACGCATACAACGATAAAGGGTCAAGAGCTATTACGCAAATGAATGCACTAACAATTGACTGTTGTCTTAAGAAGTGACCCTTATCATTCATAAATGGAGGGGTGGGGGAAAAAATAACACATGCCGATCTTAATGTATGGGTATTAGGTATAATTAGTGATAATGAGTTTTGAGATAATGAGTGGTGGTTTTTGTCCACTTAGCTTGTTCTACAGAGTTCACTGTGCACTGGTGTTATGTCGCGGAGCTTTTGAAAGCGTACGCGGAGCCGAAGCCAACGCAGAGAGGCCCTTTCGACACTTAAATGAAATGTATATATTGGGTAGCAGTGGCGTGGCGTAAAAGATAGTCTAGGACGTGCCGGTGCAGATTTGGCATACATTTTCTTTAAGAGCTCTAGAATAAGGTGGTCAAAAGCCTGATACTAGGCAAGCCGGTAGGAATCGAGTTGTTTGGACGCCACGCCACTGAGCGAATGCTGTCCCTGTCCGTGTCCTGGGACGTACGCAGAGACAGCTCCCGCCAGATGCAAGGACTATTGTTGATTGATGGAATCTAACTCTACTGGGATATGGTGGTGATGATTATGGACTAAATACTGGGCTATGGATTGAGACAATTCGGCGCCTGTCAGGAAAAGGGTCTCATGGTTTTCTTGGCACTGACAGACCGTGACTTGCCCTCCGCTGATGGCCCCCCGTGAAATAGTGATATAAGAAATGGCCTAGGGGCAACAGAGGTGCGGGGGTGTCGAAAGGTGTGCTGCGCTTGCTCCGAGGGTACTCGCGGCGTTATGCCCTTTAACACTTCCACGCTTGGAGCTTATAGGTAGCTCTCGCGACTTCACTTTGGACGGCCGGCCAGAGGCGGAGGTCCTTTCACTCTTGTGTATGTTATTAAAAACAATGTTTTGTTAACTGAATTGTTTACAAAAAAATTGTCTATTTTAATAAGACTTTGCAGTACAACTTAATAGACACAATATGAGTATATTTTTTTATGCTACACCTGGCTATAAAGTGGCTTTTACCGCAAGCTACGGGAACGAAAAAGCCGCTTTCTGGCCAATAGTGTCGACATAAAATGATGTACATAAAACGGGAGATAATAAAGAAAGCCCTCGATCGTATATTTACGTCCCTCGCTTGCAGCTCGGTCCGCAAACATTTTCAAACCGCAAACATCATTTCTTTGTTTTACCACCCTAGTTGTGTAATGTACTATTATTAACGCCTTACTAATTTTAGTATAAATAAAATCTATAATACCGCGCACGTTTTTGACAGACTTTCCAAACCAAACATTTATTTTTTTAGTTTTACGGGTCTTACTCTCACTTTACGAAATAATTTTTCGTTGAAGTATATACTCAAATTTGTGCTAAGATCAAAGTATCAAAACGATTTCCCCAATAGTATGAAACAAGGAACAATCCCTTTTATTGCTACTTTATGAAATCACGAGTTTCATGTGGCAGCAGCTTATTGTATTTTATTTGGTGCAATGAAATAATATACACAATTACACGGAATATAGCTGTTATGCGCGATAACACCAGCAGTTAAACCGTGGCAATAATTATTAATAGCGTTGTTGGCGATTTTATTAAAATTAATAACGCATCGTAAAACCGACCGCGGCTTACGCCGGTTCTTATTCTACCTGCCTGCAGGCACACATTATTTTCTTAGACTTATATACAGTTGGATACTCCTTAGCTGTTTAGAGCTGCCGCAGACTGAGCTCGTACCTAGATCAAAAATGGGTAACGTGATATTCGGAAAGTTGTATGAAATTGGTTTATTTATAACGAAATAGATATTTTTTTAGGATTACTTATTTATGAGAAAACACCCGTTTGGCTGAAACATTTAGAAACTTGTTACTAATCTTCAGATTAATTTTCTATTTAGAAAAGAGCTAAGAAGCATCTGAATGTATGTATACTATCATCATCAGCTGAAAGATATGTCCACTGCTGGACAAGGCCTCCATCATCTCATAGCATTATCATTGTGGGGATATGCAGGGTTGGCGCTCGAATTCCGCTGTAATTGCAGTACCCCGTAAAGTCGTTTTCGGGATGCTGAAAATATCGACGCCTTTTGGAAAGTTACTCGTAAATTTGAAACGTTTGTAGCTCTAGGCGTTGCTACAAATGGAACTTCTGTCAGCGTTGGATCAGATATATAAATTAAACACATTTTTGGTTAATGGGTACTAAAAACAGCTGAAAGATATGTCCACTGCTGGACAAGGCCTCCATCATCTCATAGCATTATCATTGTGGGGATATGCAGGGTTGGCGCTCGAATTCCGCTGTAATTGCAGTACCCCGTAAAGACGGCAGCCGCTGCTGCCGACCTCCGGTTTGTCCTCCTTACAACACCCGCGGAACATATGTGCACCTTCGACTTCAAATTATATTAAGCCAAAGGTGCAAATATATATTAATCGCAAGCGATCTTTTACCAGAAGAATCAGAGACGATGATATCAGCTTATGTCGTGGTCTTTAACCGTTACTCTAAAAGCGTGCTATTTAAAAGCTAATTGTATATCTAAGGAACATTTTTACAGAGACTAACTTCCAAAATAAACAATCACAGAACCCGTAGGTACTCCTAGAACCTTATGCGGAAAGAAACCCTCGTGATTTGTGTCTTTGTTTTACGCTCAACGGGACGCCTTTACGACGCTGATAAAACTATCTCGTCTACAAACTGGCCGTATTGGTCACAATAAAACTTAATTCTAATCGGTTTTTAATGACGCTTTGTTAGCTAACTGATTTTATGACATGTGTGAGGTATATGGGAGAGAGATCAATCGATTACATAACTAAATCTCTTGCTATAGGGTTTCTATGGGTTCTTCTAGAAAGAAAGAAAGTAAGAACCTACCCGTCACTTTTCTGAGTTTTCTGTCAGCACAACTCGAGGGCGGTGGTGGTAATGGTGTCTCACGACAAACGAAGTCGCGGTCAGTGGTGCTAGTCCTCCTGGAGACTACAGAAACGAGAATTAGGTACCAATAAATGCCACATTTGTGGTTCTATGATATGTATCCAATAAAGTTAAATAAAGTAATATAGTGCTTTACAGCTAATATCTACACTCACGAACAATGAATTGGGGTCACTTTCTATGAATTATTATATAGAAAAACACCCAAATTTATTGTCTGTGAGTGTATACCAATAGCAATGGGCTAGACTGTTTAGTCCGTCAGTTAGATTATTAAAAAATATTGTACATGTATTTTTTCTATTGTTTGACAAACAAAAAATGACGAGGATAGAGTGCTTATAAGTTTCGAGTGACGTCACTCCTAGGTACAATTTTCACCTAGGAGTGACGTCACAAGCCCCCACTCCAGAAGTTTGAACTATAACTATAACTCGATCTATAACTTGGTCAATTTTTAATATTTTGATAAACCAAAAATATGTGTCCCATATTTTTCCATAATCTAACTGACGGACTAAATAGAATTATATAGTTTTAAACCCAGTCGTCATCAGGCCCATTCTCCTTTGGGATGTTGGAAAAGTTTACCTATCAGCAAATTGATTTTTACATTTTTTAGCACTTCAAACAAAGACTTGACCATCAATCATTCGGGACATCCTGAAACATTTGCTTAGATTTTTTTTTTCAGTCCATTTATAATCGTCCGTAATCCCGTGTTTGTGAAGAATACGATATTAATTAGGCGCAGGCTGTACGAGTAGTAAATCACGGGACGGACGACGGACGTAGTAAATCTACTGATGTGTGTCACTCACCGCGGTGTTTCACAATACAGCGGATTCTGGAGAAGATGCGAGATCGAGTGAGCTGCCTCGTGAGCTTCAGGGTCTAAATTAATACATAATTTTATCTCAGGTTCTAATCACAATAGTTGCATGTATGATAATCATATGAAGAGGCTTAAATCTAATGCTATATTAAATGCGGTTATGAAGCCCACAGCAAGGGCGATGTAGGGATCCAGACCCAACGTAGTCCAGTCTGTCTGCAGTCGTTTTCGGGATGCTGAAAATATCGACGCCTTTTGGAAAGTTACTCGTAAATTTGAAACGTTTGTAGCTCTAGGCGTTGCTACAAATGGAACTTCTGTCAGCGTTGGATCAGATATATAAATTAAACACATTTTTGGTTAATGGGTACTAAAAACACATTTTTGCTATTTTATATTAACGTTCCACTGTATAACAAAAATGCATTAGTCTAACACTAACTTTTAATTGTGCAGGGGAGATAATGCTGCTTTTAAAAATGCACTAAACCACGGCTGCATAGGTACAGGATAGTTAACACCCATCACAATATAGATCGGTTCCCTAAAGGTATCTCTCTATTGAATTTGTCTGGGAGAGTTTGCGTTACAACCCATTTGAACGCTGATGCGAACACACATTGCATACGATAGCTGGCTGCAAGGAACCGTGAGATATTTTCACTAAAATATATGTATAAATTTGTGAAACAACTCATTCATTTCACACCAAACGTTTAAATTGCCTTATTCAGCTCTCAAAACAGTTAAGTTCATCGTGAATTTGATTACGAATCAAACCACAAGGTCTATAAATCAACCAATAAACCGTCACCAGAATACGGCCGGCTGCCTGTGTGGCCGCTCCGCGTTTGATGTACGCACTAAATATTATGTCTCCTATAGATAAATTATAATAATAGTCCAGCCAAATAGGCTTTAGAAGGTAGACTCATCGTCTTATTAGTTATCAACCAGCCTTGGCATAATCTGAGAATAATATTTGTGATCTATCAATTACATTTAACAATTTAAAGATAAAAAGTTTGCGTTACATAAAATAAAGAGAAAATTGGAAGGAACATAAAATTATTAGCAAATACCGGCCAAGTGCGAGTCGGATTCGCACACGAAGGGTTCCATACCACCGTCGAGCAATACGCCAAAAAAACACGTTTCTTGTGTAGGGACCCCTATTACTGTTAACTTTATTTTATTTTTATTATTTGTTATTATAGATAGCGGCAATAGAAATACACATTCTGTGAAAATTTCAAGCATCTACATATTACTGTTCAAAAGATCCAGTCTAGCCGAGAGGCGATGGTGGATCGCTTGAATTTGACTCTCAAGGCAGTATCCGATAGGGGTGAAGCCAAGTTAGTCAAGTTCAACGCGACCAAGACACGAGCATGTTTGTTCTCTACAAAATAGGGTCATTTTGACCTGACTCCGACTTTCGTGATGTATCCGTGCTGATATCGGACCGTCTGCAACTTCTTAGCATGAACCTATCGTCCAAAACTGCAGCCAAGCAGCTTCGGATCCTTTCCAAGGTTAAGGCGGTACTTTACACCAGGACAACAGCTCCAGTTATACTAAGCACAGGTTCGGTCGTGTTCGTGTATGGAGTATTGCTGCCACCTTTGGGATGGGTCTGCCAAGTACCAGCTAGCCACCTTGGATTCAGTTGATAAGCGTGCCAAGAAGCTCATAGGCGACCCTGACCTGGTGAAGCCAAAGCTACAAAGCGTTGAACTCCGCAGAAAGGTATTTTACAAGATACATTTCGGCGAGTGTGCGTTGGGATTGCATGAACTGATTTCGCCATCTCCATTTCGACATTATAGGACTAGGCGTGGACTTGGGTTTTATCCTTACGGTGTCGATTTACCAACGACTCGCACAAAGTGCTTTGCTTCCACTTTCCTAATCAGGACAGCTAAGGAGTGGAACTCTCTTCCAGCAGACCTTTACCCGGAAAAATATAAGTAACTTGGATCTCTTCAAGTAGAGAGTGAATAGGAGACTTAGTAATAGGGTTCCGTCAGCACAGCACCCTTCGGGTACGGAACCCTAAAAATGACAAAAACATGCATTATTTTCGTTGGCACATTCCTCGGCTGTAATAATATAGTTTGCAACCTTCTTACCTACACGTTTTTTTTGCGACGTATCAAGGTTAACACTTTCGGTGACAGTACGTCGACAGACGTAGCATATTATGTAGGTATTGGTGGTGGTATGTGGTGTTACGCTTAATTGAGAGCACTGACAGCAAAAGTGTTTCAAGGTGTGTAGCACACATAACAGTTCGGCACCGGAACGGCACCGCCTCACATCACCGGTTCACCGTCTCATCTATACACAAGCACGTAACGGAAGTGAATCGGCACGTCCACCGCCGATAAGTGTACGTTACAGTATGGAGTTTCTTACAAAGAATTGAAAGAATACCTACTGAGCGACTCGAGCTGAGACGCCACCGTTCCCGTGCCGAGCTGTTATGTGTACTAACCTTGCCTAACCTTTAAGTTTACATATTTCGACTTTCGACTGCGTATCAAATAAGGCGTATCTATCTACCTATTTGAATGAAGGCCGGAAAATTGAATTTGATATACATACTCAATTATCTTTAACCTTGAGGTTTCCTATTTTACGGTTTACTCAAGTTACGTATGTAAAGGCATATAAACTGACAATCATGATGCTCCGCCATATTCCTGAAACTCCTCACGCCCTAAATCAAGAGCACTCAAAACAAGCGGCGTGTAAGAGGCAGATAAATCAGGCCCAAATCCGGGAACATGATCCCGCAGAGGAATCACACCAAATTGCGTAACATACTTACCCCCACTTTAAAATGTAGTCATAAATAAAAGGTAGACGCACCTTATCGCGAACCGCCACAACAAATGAAAGAATACCTCCCTAGCACCCTCGGCCCTCCCAAGAATAGTGCCTTCTCGCTTCAGTCGAGCAGAAACAGTATTCCTCGTCTCGCTTCAATATGGAAGAGTAAAGCGCTGTTTTACATTTATAACTACAAGCCACATTCGCAAGTGACGCCACAGGATCGCCTCGTTACAAAACAATTGAAACTCGACTCTATCGAACTGAATTACAGTTGGTTTTTCTTTGTGTGTCTGAAGTAGATTTAGCCTGTCTCCATGGTAACGTAGGGTGCGCGTCCCGATTTTTGGCCGGGCTGCTTCGATTGCCTTCCGAAGGGCTTTTCTGATCACTTCCGATGTAAGCAGCTATATATACGATAAACGGTGTTTGCAGGAATAAATTGATGCGAACAAAGAACTCTTGAAATGTTTTCCACCGGTTCTCGAATCGGGGGATTTTCATTTGCAACTGAATCGATGTTGAAAATTATTTTTCAGTTCTGATTCTTTTGGGGGAATGTTATTTGCAATCGTCTTTTATACTTTTAGAATATAATGAAGCAAAGATGAATATAACAGGAACTTTACATAAGCATAGTACTTTTTTTTAAATAGAATGGAACTACTAGTAGCTATACTGTTTATCATTCTTTCCAATTTCATTCAAATGCAAAAATAATTAAATAAATGAATGCTGTTCATGACGATCAGTTATTTGGTGAATAAAAATGCCATAATAATATTTTTACTAACTGTTTTATTCAACCACATATGTCGATCCCACGGCAAGTCTACATTCTAGCTTCGATTTGTATGAATGGAATAACTATGATAATGACAAGCGCATTATTTTTCAAGCTCATTATAACCTAAGTTATAAAAGGTCTGTTTATATTTAGCAGACTGTTCACACTTTTGGGATTCTTTTATTGCATGTTTATTTGTTTAACTAACGTATAGGTTTAGTAGATGCGTTTGGGTGGATTTTTGCCATACAAATTTGTATGCCATACATTAATTTGGCATACAAATGTCGCGGACGAAAATCCACCCGTTTACAACTAGTTGTGAATAATCCACCCTTTGAAGGTATACTGATCGCAAACGTGTGGATAGTCCAAAATTAACGAGCCAATCTCGATCATTTTCATGATGATTTGCAGATCATGGCACTTTCGATCACAAGGCTAGCACTTCACTTGACCGTATATATATTAATAGCACATACCTACGAGTATAATAGAACTGCAATGTGTAAGTAAAAAAAATACTTATCGTACTCGATAATACGATAATTACAATTACAATAAATACTAAGCCAAATGAAATGCCTGCCATAAATCAAAGGTTGAAGAAGATGGGTCATCCAGAAAACAAGCTACTTTCTTGTGGACAATACGACAGTTAACGGTTTGGGTGCATATCCATATCTTTATTTCTGTCATACCGGTATTAGGATTTGTATTTGTATGTACAAACAAATCCTAATACCGTGTAGGTAGGTAGGTACCTACAATTTCCGATATGAAAATTAGGCTTTATAGACGTTAACTTTGTGATGTCCACAGGAAAGACACATAATGACCCAGATATTTGATTGTTCTCACAAATTTAATATAGCTATGTGATGGAAGTGAGGCGTGATGACTGATCAGTGCCTAGAAATGACCGTTAGACAATTGAGACAAAAAATATGGAATATTTTACAAAACCAGATGGATAGCATAAATGATCGTAATAGGAGTAAGTATTCACATACTTTCATGATAACGTTATCGCTATAACGTATTTTCAGAATAAGCTTTAATTATTTTACAATTTTGTTATGTGACTGAATCAGATTTTAACTAAACGTTTATGTGCGCTGTAAATGAACGAGTAAAATTTTTAGTTTGTCTGCACTGACCTACGTATCTTAACCTATTTATATATACAACTTGCGTGGTTATCAATCCTTGTTTTATTAATTACATTAATTGTTAAATTCGTTTAAATATCTATTTACATTTTTCAACTTAAATTTACAATTTACATATTGCAAGGCGACAATGTCGTCGATAAATTTCATTATCATGGTTTAAATTTTCACGGTATTATATTTAAAATTACTCTGTATTTACATTTTATTTTATGACCTACTAGTATGATGGATTGAACGCATGAACTTAAAGGTATGCTTCACTCAAAGTAACAGTGAATGCGGAAACGTAAAAACTGATTTAGGAAGGCTTTCACAAAATTTGTTGCAGATGAACTAGTCCCACTCTAGTATAAGGTAGACGTCCTGCTGCTTGGCACTGTCTCAGTAGTTGCCATGTTGAATGTGTCAAATATCAGGAATCAACGAGTAAAACACGAGGACGTTTACCTTATATTAATTAAATTATATAAAAATATGTGGTGATGATAACTGTCGACGCAATCAATGTTATGTTGAGAGCTTACTCTTGACATGCGATGTTGTTATGGAGGCGACATTGCATTGTTTTATGTAGGTATTTTTTTGTTTTGACATATTACATATCTGTTGCAATTTGCAACGTCAAAGCCATAAGGACCTTTTTCTGATGGACTGCCACATATAAGTAGGTAAATATTTACGTATATTTGATAACGTCACCGTTTCGTCACATTGTTAGGTCGTTCGTCTATTAGCATATCGTACTCATTGCACACTATTATGAAGACATTTACGCATACCTATAATTGTCAATCAACAAACTCGTGATATACTTATTTGAAACTATAATTTCGCTGAATATCACCCAGCGAGCACCTAATAAGTAGGTACTTTTATTTGAGATCTTATAACGGGCAAGACTTGCTAATAGGTATATGATGAAATCTCTATGTGTACTTGAGTTAAATGATTTTTCTTCCACTATAACTATCATTAATGACTATTTTAATGATCAACCAACTGTTTCATATGAATAGAGATACGTATCGCTTTAATACGTCAAACATTGATGAATTTAATAACGCAACACAGTGGACAATTGGATATGTCCACTGTGTTACTTTGCTATAATTATCTATTATGTTGTGCTATTATACAGTGATTACAACGTATCGCAATTTATATATCGCAGATAACCATAGGTTTTATAGTTATTAATACTAAATGTTTCTACTTATAGGAAAATTGGCACCGGGAGCGTAAAAATGTACAATTAGTAGTAATTACTCACAAAATACATTTAGTACCATGTAAAATCTAATTATAATAAATACTTATCTTATCACATGACTACTTAAGTATGACTATTTACAAAATTATAGATCAAGCTTTATTTTTACATCGTAGATACTAAAATATGCTGTACATCTGATATAATTTTTATCAAATTAGAACAAATATTAGAATGAAAATGGAAAATCTTTCAAATGTGTTCTTTTGAGGCCTTAGACCAATTATGTTTGCTCATAATATGCATTCAAAAAGTCACAGAATAAAATTATTTTTAATGGATATAATACAAAATTTACATATCATCACTGCTATAAAAAAACTTGTATCTAATTTAAGTCCAAGAATAAACGAAGTAACTTAATATGAAGCTTCATTACTTAGTACTTACTGTTTTCTTCACGGCACTTCAAATTAAGTAAGTAATATTTATTTTTATTTTAATGCGACTTCAATTCTCAAACTAATTTTAGATTATATTGTGAGTGATAAAAGTAGTTTAGGATAGTTGTAATTTTATACTTTCATAAAGATCATGCTGGAAACTCTTACTCAACTCACTCACTATTATATATACATATATATATATATATATATACAGAGCAGTCAAATATTTTTTAGATGTACAGCATCTCTCGCATCATATTAAAAATGATAATACGCAAAATTGATGGGCTGAGCATCATCGTTCGTCTCACTTACACCTTGTTCACTGTCCACCTCACTGGTATTGGCTATCTCTCTCTCGTTCTCTGCCATACTCTGTTCAAACTTGTTCATCCTAACCTGCCAGTTGGACAGATCGCAAGGACTTTCTTCGGGGAAGGAGTACCACCCCACGTCACTGGGTGGTCTGTAAATATCACCGATAGCACTAGTTACTTTTGCACAGGCGTTGGGATCAATGTCTTTGACGCCTGTCGGAACTGATCACTGACGGTGATGAGGTAGGTGATGCATCGGGTGATGGAGGTCTAGCCGTGGTCGCTTGGCGTCATCTTCATCGCTGCAAGGGTCGTTGTCCTGTGGTTCTTGGTCGTCACACTCGTCACCAAGTTCTTCTTGCTTGCGTTTAGCAGTCGCCATTTCGGCTGCGTGCTTTTTCCGCCATTTCGTTCTTCTGTTTTGGAACCATACCTGTGGACAAGGAAGAACGTTAAAATTCGTTTTAGCTCATGTTATCCTAGCCTATATTTAGGGTTATTCTTCAGAAATATGTCAGCGATTTATTATTCCTCTGTCTCCATTTAGTATGAAAAAGGGCCAGAGGAATAAGGTGACCGCAGACTTATTTCTGAAGAATAACCCTTTAGGGGTGTTAAATAGTTAATATTTAGAGGTGCCGCAGAGCTTTAATTTCTAGATATATTAGGAACATTGCATTTTAGTACTACTATTTCAACATTGGTTTAGAAGGAATTCCTTAATAGAAATTGCAAGGAAACACCGACCCAAGATAAAACACGAAAGTAAACATTAGTTTGAAACTTAAACACCTTTCTGAAGCGGCCGCCGGTAATGCGCCACTAAATTCAAGCCCATGTTTACCTCCCGAAAGCCAAATATAAAGAGCGCGCAAACAAATTTTCAGCGCCATGTGAACCTAATCTGCTCAAGCGACATCATAATGCCTCATTAAACAACGCCTTTAAAGTTGAACCGGCAACTTGTGCTGCCCTCCCTCGCGCCCGGCCAATCGGCCCAGGCGCGATAAGGAGAGAGATAGTAGCCGTGTTCTACGGTAATTAAGGGTCGTTTTGCAAATTACACGGTACTTAACCAGCCATATAACAATCATTAATCACTGGCGTCGGCCCCGTGCTATCCCTCTTTCTCATCTTTAGACCAGGGTAAGTGGATCTCGCTCTGTAGGTTTTGGGTGGCAGGCAGCAGTTTAATTAGGTCATAAATACATTCTCATTATTAGAAGGATGCTTGTCGATCCCGAGCTGGGTGATTTACTTTGAAGCAGATGCCACCATTATTATGATGTCCTGGTACCGATCTTTATGTTAATGGTGTAAGAACTTAATTGGATTGTAAAGTGCAATTGAGACGTTTTAATTTTTTCTATAACATTAAGTGTAGGGGTGGCTGTATCTACAATCGATAAAATGTGACCGATGAGACTGCCTTATGAATGCAATTAACTTGCGATTATAGTCGGACTACGTTAAGTTTGCAGAGGTCGAGAAAAGGTTTTATTAAAAAAAATACACATGGCAACATAAAGAAACTACAGCAAGAGGATTATTTAATCTTGGTACTTGGTAATATTTTTCCCTTTATTACAAAATGTGTCTATATACCTACTGAAATAGATATCTGGGTCAGTCCTGCATACATCCCATCTAGTTCCAAGTAGGTTTGTAGACACATTATATGCTTACTAAACGAAAAGATATTTTCCAAGATCAAGACTAATTAATACTCTTTCTTGTGATGTTGCCATATGCATTTTTTGAAATAAACCTTTTTATTTACCTCATCAAACTTAGCGTAGTCGCACTCTAATAGACCTGCCAAAATGTTGTAAAGGACTCTACAAAAATGAGTTGTCTTATGTCATCACACTCGTATGACGGAGAGGAAATATTACTACTAGTAGAGACATACAGGCTGAAATTTTATTGATCGTCCAATTTTTCCCTAGGCATTAGGTATAAATAAAAGATACCATTTCTGAAAAAAAAATTAGGTAAAATTTTCACAATAAAATGTGCTGTCAAAAAAAAAATAGTAACGTGAGGATTACGCGTATCGACGCGTAAGTTGTCTCGGTGACTCAACGCGAGAGCGGGGTAGGGGTCGCGGGGAGGGGACCGTTGCCGTCTCCCGCGCAGTGCAATACCGCAGTATCCACATACGTATGTCTTTTTAGGATATCTTTCAGCTGCTGTTTCTCAATATTTAAGCACTGAAAGATACTCACTGAAAAAACACGTATTTTCTATTTTTCGCTAAGGAATCCACTATCAAAATTTGGACGGTGAAAAAAATTTCACCCTGTATAATATTGCTCTATCTTATTTTTACAAGTGGCAATTTACACATGGTTGATTTCGGATATGCAATGAATTTTGTATTTTTTTTTTGGGATAAATTGATTACAGTTTCATACACATTTCGATCAAATAAAGAAATTATGGGATAAACGTATAACCCGGCTGTAACAACGGCCGTCGTTCATTAATTTAGGCCCTTGACTTGCAATAGGGCTATAAAAACTTCGTTTCGCGCTCTTTTGCTACCTCCGTTAAAATCAAATTGAAAATAAAAATTGATTTGTGTTATTTTTAAGCTTTATGGTCGGTATGAACGCATTAAAATATTTATTTGGTTTATTTCTTTTATCACAGTTTTCGCAATACCTTGGCACGTTTCATATTTATGCGTTCAAACCTCCATAAAATGTATAAAGACCGCACTTCGCTCGTTTGGGTTGCTCGGAGTGACGATTTCTTGTTTTTTTTTTTCAGGAATCGCACCTAACTAGATTTATTGAATTGAAAATGGATCACACATATTGTAAATAGTTGAAAACGTATCGGGTTGTTTCAATGCATCCGGCACTCTTAAGCATGAGTATTCGTGACCGTTGCTCCTCGAAGACTGCGGTGTGCGGTCCGAAGCTTTAGTAGGTGGTCTGGGCCAAGCGACCTGGTTCGATCCCAGGGTATGCCACGGTCTCCACTTGGTCCGATTTTTACAACAGTCAGTCAGACTTGGAAGTTAGTCAGTTTAAAAAAAAGGACCGACCGAAGCTTTTACGGCGCGGGTACTCGGCACCGACGCGGGCGCGAGCGCAGGGGTACAGGCGACATACTCACATTATCAACCGTATCATCCTATCAACCTTATATAATAAATATATCAACCGTTCGGTTGCACACAACACTAACCACATCATATTCTAAGGACGTGTCACTAACTAAACCGATTTTCAATTGGGGGCAACCGACCATCCGCTATCCCGGTTGAAAGTTAACCAATTCAAACATGAAAAACTTGTCACTTCAGTTTCAAAGTCAAATTATATCTATATTCTGAAGATTTTACATTTTCTTATTGTTTGATAATGACTTTAATCTTTATAGAATAAAAATAAAATTAGAGCTCAAGTTTCAGTAAACAAATCCAAGTAATGATTAAGCACTTTGTGGATCAAATTAGGGAGTAGGAATGTGTTCACTTAAAGGCTCCATATAAATATAAATTAAATATGTACATACGAGTATTGGCTAATTCCTAAATACAAGTTTACGACCGAGAGGAAACTATGTAGGCCATTAAACAGAATTGAAAAAATAAAGCCTACACACAACAAAATGGCAATAAAAAAAATGGGAGCGTACAAAACAAGACATCGTAAGTTAGTCGCATTATTATTGCGTCATTTGTTTTTACTGCCAACTTGATGCGACGAACTTCGTGTTTATGCGTTGTCTCCATTTACTAGTTTACATTGTAAAGATGTTTGTTTTAGGAAGGGACTGATAAAAATTAAATATATTTTATTTATGTACAGTCAACTGCAAAAACATGTATCGAATAAATCGTTTCGTAAATGTTACGAAGTTCTTATTGCCTCTGCAGAAGGTGTATTCGGTCATATTTTTGAGCATTTGTTTGCACCTATATGTTTATTATACTTGACTGTACAGTATAATATAATAGTCGGCTTCCGAGATTTAAATCAGAATCCGTTATAGGTACTTAAGCCGATTACATTTTTGAGTTCTTTTTTGCACTGGACGTAGTCACGGGATAGACCGAGATTTTTTGGTGATAAAACTTTCTTTGTGCTGAGTTAATAAGTATTATTGTATATGATACCCATGAGTTAGAAACCTTTTTACTCGGAATAGTTAATACACCAAGTCTTCTTCCTAAAATGGAAAAATGCTGTAAGAAAGCGCCCTAGTTGCCTTTTGTGAGAATAACGTTTTTCAAAAAGTAGACCTACTAAAACTACTGCTTTAAATGATGCAATGTGCAACTTATGCAATTCTTCAAGAAATAAGCTGAAAACTAAATCTCTACATAATTTCGACTGCACGATCTGAACGAGTATTATCCACGGGTCAGGAACCTTGCAAGGTTAAACTGCCATAGAAGTATGAACTGGTTTCATATCAAGTTTATATTAACCGACCTCTTATGTATCAGTTACCCGCCTATCCCATAATAACTCACATAAACCGTGTTTGCCCAACAAACATCGTGACGTATGTTTATTATTATATTTACGACTACAGTAGTCTCCATAACTCGCGACCCTTTCACGCCGCGCCGCGAACATTATTACTTATATTATTATTTTCCAGTCTTCCTTTATGCCCCAACTTACCCGAGCCCCCTGCATTCAATTACTTAAGTGCTTAAAGACGCGTGATACGAAATATGGCTGTCTCACTCCGCCGTATGCTGTAGCGGTGATATCACCGTCTCGCGCGCCAGAGGAGGGTCGGGATAATTATGTGAATATCTATTATTTTTCACAAGAGAGCTCTGTAATGGCTTGATAGAGATAATGCGCTTTCAGTGGCGTCGGCGAATAAAGGCGTCTTAACATGTCCGCCATGTTGTTTTCCGAGCAATTAATTTGAATGATAAGGAGAATGTTTTATTCTTTTGTTATGAGTGCAGTCAATGGGTATAAATTTAAATTAATACCTTCACTACTTTTTAAAACGCATGCAGTATTTAGGGCGTTTGTTGTATATGGCAACGAATATTGTATCAAGGGGCAGGCTTTCAGTGTCTTTTTGAATATTCGTATTCATGATTTTTGAGCTTTGTCTTAGAGTCTAAGTGCTTAAAATAGAATATGTATATTTCTCCATAGACTAGTGAATCGTTGGCTCTGTCAATAGGCGGGATAAATCAAGCATTTCATCGCAGTAGGTAGTTCGCGACGCGTGCCCCGCGTGCCAACGCCGAGGAACCAGGAAAAAAGGAACCTTTGCACTTTTACACGCTGTAATATTATTATAACCAATTCTGCAGGATTTTACGGATGTTTTGAATTAAAATATGGCACAAAATCTACAAATGCTGTGCTGACTTTAAATATTCTAACTGCGGTTTTCACTATTTAAATGTAAGTACCTTGAGTTTTTGACAAATCTACAAAAAAAATAACGCTTCAAATATTTGTATACCATCAAATCATAGAAATGACCTGATTAATGTGAATTGAAACACTACCTACCTACACCTACCTATACCTATTCAGGAAATAGGTCATTTAGGCACTTTTACAAGTCTAACTCTACGAGCGCTTCGGAAAACATCATTTGCCTAAACATCCGTATAAAGTTTATTCCTAACATCCAGCAACGTCTAAAACACAATATACAGTCTACATAAATCAGACCAAACCAACTATATCGCGCTAGGTTTTCTAAGCTGAAAGGACAAAGCCGTACAAACTTGAAACTGTATGAAGAGCTAAACCAAATCAGGCGCGCCAACATAACGCTACAATCCGACACATGTACGAGTGGGGCCATTAAGCGGGCGCCATTAGCGGAAGGGTGCAGTGACAAATGATCGCTAATGATGTGCGGATACACTGGAAAGGGTTTTGTCTATCCTAGATAAGCGGAGATTGCGTATGTTTACATTTGTTTATGGTGAAAAAAATGCGGTTTTTGTTTTTTGGTAACTTTACTTTTCCTTATCGCAATGCAATATTTTCCAAATGCTCGGCGATCGACGACGGCTCCACGCGACAACACGCAGGATTCCTGAATGCATGAATGTAAAATTATTTTACAAATGTCTTCTTAAGTTTAATTAGATTTAAGTTTGGTTAGGTTTGGTTGCGTTTTTATGAACTCTGTTTGCGGTTACGTACCTTGAAACTGTCTAGAAGCTTTATGAAAGGTATTCTTTGTCTTATTCATTATCATGTAGGGTAAACTACCCTATTGTTGGCACTCTTTCAATTATTGGCACTTTAGATTTTCATTTGAAAATATAAGGAAACCATGGATTATTCAAGTTTGGTTTGCACGGTTCGGTTCGGTTTTACTAACCAAACTTGAATAATCCATGGTTTCCTTATATTTTCAAATGAAACTCTAAAGTGCCAATAATTGGAAGAGTGCCAACAATATGGTAGTTTACCCTATATATCCACGATATGCACAAAAAGATAAAAGTTTCGACAACACTCGTATCTCGCAATACTAGACCATTCCTCACAACCCGCCAAAAACCGCCAGCTATAGACCAACATCACGTCACAGACCATAGCGATCTGACTTATTTTCTTTTTTGACATTCGGTATTTGTGGCCAGGAACAAATTGGAACGTTTGATCGATGGAAACGTCCGCCTAATGGATACCGGCGTGGAATGGAAATGGAATGCAATTTCCATTCTGTGCATTCGGATGATATCTTTGTGGTCGTTTAGATTTTTAGGTTATTTATGTACGAGGTCTGTATGGGATATATTTAGAAAATTGCACAACATATGCTTTAATATATTTATATATCTACATATTATAATTGTATAATAACTGCTCTATAATATCTATTTCCGTAATACGAAGTACTAATACATCTTATGTGCTGAATTGTGAATTACACACTACATTCATGAATCATATCCAGATCAGTGTCTAGAGAGCCTTATCCTACCATATAAATTCAAATTCAAATTCAAAATTCAAAATTTGTTTATTTTCACCTCACAAAGGATACAAGTTATACTAAAGTACATGCAAGCAGTGGCTTAATTGCTAAAATAAAATACCCTTTGTGAGAGACTGGAGTCCGAACTAGGTATAGACCTGTAATACAGATCTCCAGGCTCTCAACCCGGAAATGAGCGGATCGTAGAGTGCCCGTATTGCTGTCAGGTACGTGTTTTCAACAACATAGTGTCTATGGAGGTAAACAAAACAAAATAACAAAATAAAATAGAAGAAGTGAAAACATAACATGCAGAGAAAGAAAAAGAAAAGGAAAGAAATCTATAAAGTAGATGTTTTGATATACCGAAAATGTGTGCTTGTGTGTGTGTGTGTGTAAATATGTGTCTGTAAATCTATGTTTTGGTTTGTAAAGGAACCTTTATAATTATTTATTTTAAAGTAACTCCTCCAGCTCCTCATACGTTAAGGTCATTAGCCACTTTGTTACTTTAAGTTTAAGTTCTCTATGCGTTAGCGTATATATTTGAATAGCTTTATTTGCCTTATTATATAACTTTGGACTTAAATAGTAGAAGTGTCGACCAGAGATCGCCATTCGATGGCTGTTGACTGTGCAGACATGAGTTGTACGACGTCTGCCAGTGCCACTAATGAGTTCCGGATTAAATGGTAATTCTTTGTGTTTCCTAATAACAATTTGCCGAATAAATAACCCTCTAACTGTTAGCACACTGGTGTCTCGGTAAAGCTCAACAGTTGGATATAGGTAGGGTTTCTTAGTCATTACTTTTAGCACAGCACGTTGAGCCCTTTCTAAACGTAATAATATGGTTTTGGCTGCCCCACCCCATACGCTAACACAATATGTCACAATAGATTGAGCAAGAGCGAAATATATTGTTCTCAGCATTTGTTGACCCACAACTGAACGAACATTCCTGAATACATATATTAATTTTCTGACTTTAGTGGTTAAGTTTTCAATGTGTAGTTGCCAACGGAGATTAGAATCAACAGTTATGCCTAGATAGACGATTCTATCAGAATGTGTAAGAGAAGAACATGTGCAGGTAGTAGTATCGTCTTTATCTCTTAATTCAATACTTATTGTAGAAGAGGTTGTAATCAAAGTGAATAATGCCCTGTTGTTGGTAACTCGGCCATCTTCAATGATCTATGTAACATTAGCAAGCCGACCGAACTTTACTTAGCTAAAACAAGTTTCCATTTTTAGAGATAACACCTAACTAGATAAAGTGGGTTAATATAAGGTACCAATTAGGAATCGGAAGTTTGCAACAGTCAGATATCTTAACAAAAATAATACAGGCTTTTCTCCGTAATTACTTACTTATCATATGCGCGAGACTTCATCCGGCATTCACTAGCCTTACGAAACATGCAATAATCCGCGCTTCAGTAACTCTTATTAATAATAATTATTCGGCCATTATCGGAGAATAAGCGCCGGATTGGCCCTAATCACTAATTGATCTGTCGGTTCCCACGCAACCATAGCGTTAGTAAGACTGTAGTCGGAGCCAGAACATTATGCTGTGCTTAGTAATGAAATGGTAAGTTACATTATCCTAGTCGAACGTAACATAATATGTATAAGTCTGTGAATTTCGGATGTCCTCCGATTGAGGCATAATTTATCATTGTCATTTAGCGCCGCTATACTTTACGGTAAACTATGCTATTTCCCTTATACAAGTTTCAAAAACTACTACAAAAATTCCTTCAGTTGTGTCCTGTCATCGAATGAAGTGTGCTTGAGCAGAATTTATGTTTGGCAAGTTTAAGAAAAAGTTTAATTAACAAATTCAACTAAAAAAAGTTTACTGCGAAAGTAACTGGGATGACGTGACGTCTCTAAATCAAGGGAAGGCTTAGGAAGAGCCAAATTGCGTTATTAAAAAAACTCATTAGCAAATTTTTAAAGACGAAGAGATATTAAAGCGATAAACTCAGTTATCTACAATTTACCCCCCGGTGGGCGAACCCCTTTTTTTCAGTGAAGAGAATATAAAAATGTTAATGTGAAGTATTTAGCATTATCTTAGAAATGTAATTAAGGGTGGGTTGTTTAGTGTAACCAAAATAAAGAGGTAGATTGGTGTCATAGTTCTTAGCCACCGGAGAAACACATTTTTCAAGTTCTAGAGGTTTTGTCAAAATAATAATGAGTCTTTTTGTGACGTAGTTATATATTTTATTTCTTCCTACCTTTTATCAGGTCTTTGTTAAAAGAGCCTACTGTGAACTAAATATGGACTAAACGTGACTAGGGATGTCATGTTGGCGCTTTATGCGTCTTTAATTAATTAAACATGGGTATTTTGTAAACCTTAATCGCTTTCTTTTCTTGTACGAATTACGCCTGAAGGGATTTATATTTGTCTAAAGTAAACTTTTCCAATACAAGTCACGAGGGGCGGCAGTGCCGGACAAGTCCAAATGCAACAAGAGGAAGTTTGCAAATTAAGAAAATGTAATTAGTGTACACCCCACAGCCCCCTAACGGACATAATTAAAGCAAATCTTGTTGTAATTTTGACATTTAATTTTTCTCCCTCCTTTACCTCTCCCTTATTAATTAATTTAGAAAAAGTACCTTTAAAATTTTATCTTCGGGCGACATTTTTTCTCCAAGTTAATGAAACGGCTGAGATTTTTGATAGCAGTTTGTTTTTTAATTTTTCCCCGACATGACTAATGGATTTCACCTTTTCTTATTAATTTTGGAGTTTTTAAATTTCGCTCGTTATTAGTTTTGGCTCCGATTCAAGTTCTGTTACAGTTGGCAAGAAGGAACTTTTGCTGCTTATTTTACATTAACCGGTACTTTCGTTTATTATTAAAAATACAATGACATTTCAAAACGAGACAAACATTTTTCATTGCAAATTTTTATTGTTAGAACCTGTACCTGTTCTGATGAACCAAACTGCTATTTCGAATTAACATACTTACCTACATTAACAATAGCTCGTGTCGTCATAGACATATAGCATTTTGTCTATAGTTATTTTATTTAGCTATCGCTATAGCAAATCAAACACGTATCTGACATTACATTTTGCAAAGTGCATTGATCCATCGATATGCACAGTTGATTATTTATGTCAATAACACGTTTTAGAGACATAAACCGAATTGTATCGATAATTCAAATAACTAGTGATCGTACTTTTTCCAGCATTTTTGGTGCAGAGCTAGGGTTGTCAGTAGAGCCCAATATTAAATTGTTTGAACCAAGAATCAAATAAAATAAAAAATAAAAAAAATAGCGTATTAAACAAATCGGAAATACAGAAAATATTATCAGAACATGTAAACCCAATATGCATAATGAAATGAAGGGTTAATTTACTACGAGTATATGAGGAGATGTAACACAGTTGCAATAAATAAAATAAATTGCAATAAATCCTGTCATATTTAAGATTAGGAATTGATTTAATAACTATATATTAGCATAGACAGTATAGTGCGTAGGTAATGGCAGTGCATAAATATAGAAGTCATTTTGTTTCTTCGCTGACGTCCCGTCAAATTAACTGATTTTAACTGATTAAACACAATGGAGAAACTGTTAAGTGAGCATAGTTTATTAATAAGGAAAGGTTCTTCAATATTTTGTTCCTAAAAAAATTACACGATCGAAACATGTTGTGATGAAGCATATGAAAACTCGCACCCATATTGAGAAATCTGATAATTATTCTGCTCATTCACATGCTTTATTAAAAGATTACGTAGATTTGGAAATAATAGACGATAAAGTGTACTGTAGAACCTGTGATATCTTTATAAAATCCCCAAAAAAATTTAATATAGAACAACATATTCTTTCGAAGAAACACAAAACGTCAATCATATTATACACGTCGACAACCCTAGGTCGCTGTCGTGTATCATTTGACGTCATTGCATCAAGAATGCTGGAAAAAGTACGATCACTGCAAATAACACACAAATCCGTCATTTTATCTTCAATCGAACAAAATGCTTTATTCAAACGCGTAATACATGTAAAATAAAACCAGCACATATAATCTGGTTATCTTCAATCTTGAAATTTTAAAGGGTACCACCCTCGCCTTATCGGCGTGTAAGCCACTCATCAATTCGGAATTAGCGTGTGAGCCCGTCTTTATGTCGTGACACGCCGTTATGTTGGTATAGGATGAGGCGGGAAAATTAGGCGGCTAATGTTGCCATTAAAATTAAAATTGTAGCCACTTAATTTGCATGTGAGATACGAGTATTATTACTAATATTACTTACACATAATTTAATGTTCATTAACATTGAGATTGTTTTGTCTTCATTTTATTCTAGGTAGACCTATAGAAAATCACTTTGATGAATTTTTGTTTTTATTAAATATCTAGAAGAGAAAAGAGCAAGACTGTCAACGCACAAAGTTTGATCACGAAAGACGAGATAAAACTGTGTATACTTTTGTTGTTACATATACGTTTCCAATGTATTTTGCTTTGAGCGAGTGTAAAAAGGAACTCTTTGACCGTGCGAGCTGGAAGCAGGTGAACTGTAGTAGCCGCGTAGTATAGAGAATCACCGCATGGGACGTTCAGTTCATCGCATACCGTAGGTACAAATAAAAAGAAAATCAATAAATACATTACTAAATCACTGTATTGGCCAGAACGTGTAAAACCATTAAACAAAACACAACGTCACTTCCAACCCCCTATCGTCCACGGGCTTAGATGTCATTTAAATTTAAATTAAGGTATTAGCCAGTGTTGCGAGCAAACCGCGGCCGCGTCTTATCGTATGGAGGGTGCATTATTTTACATTTTGCAATGTATTTACTGTTCGTTAGGGGCGATTAGATTGATTTGTTTAGTGATATGGAGTAATGTGACGGCTTAATGGGATTACTAGTGTATCAGTATAAAGTGTAGCGTTTGAACTTATTACAAATATATCGCATAAGTGTGTTGAGTAAGGTTTCGCAGTTGTTTTCATTAATTTCTTAATATGTAGCTGTTTCACAGAAGTAAGCGAATTCATTTATTTATGACCTTGGCGAGCTAGATCCATCCTTACCACCACCATACTTCCAGTTGCTGGTTTGTTAACTTTCACAACGTGTTCTAGCATACGTATGTGCTTTTAGTGTTGTCATCGTGTAATAGAGTGCGAATTTTAAACTAATTAGTTCTATTGCAGAATCTTCACCTAATCTATAAATGATGATATCATCATGTCCTGAATTCGTCCCTACTACTTTACTATACATCCATATATGTTTCACGAATCCATCATGTTACACTTTTTATGGTCAAAATAGTCTAATAGAATGACGTAAAAGTGATTTCAGAGTTTTTGTTCCCATTAACTCTTTTATAGATAAGAGTAATAAAGCGTAAAAGAAGCCTTTGTTTACTAACATAATTTTCATAGCCCATCGGCCCGGCCGTAAACACTCCAATTACGCCGTTACGACTATCAATAACAGGGGGATATCTCAGTCCCCGGAGAGGAGCCCGATAAAGGAAACCGCCGAAACAAATTGAAAATTCGCGCAAACAACCCTACATTCAGTGCCGTATCTAACCAACTCTTTGGTGCAGACAATAATGTTGCCTGTCCGAAAAAACAAAGGAAACTCGCTCCACAGACAATGCAACAGAACGTAGCGCAGCCGCGCGGACGTTTGCCGGTTAGGTTGGTAGAAACGTTCGTACATCCGATATCGGAATCACACACCGAGTGTTTTATACGCGGTTTTATTATTTATCCAGCATTTAATCCGCGAACGCAATAAATCTGCGCGGACAGACATGGCGGCTTTTTTGGCGCGAAAAAGAATCGTTCGCGGAAAGCGGGAATGAACCAGATTAGGCCGGATAAGTCCGCGTTATTAATGGACCCAGATACCCGCCCGGTAAATGGATAACAAATGGTGTTTTTTTCGACAACCGATTTTTGTTTACGTGTGTGACGAATGGGCGGTGACAAACAAGTCGCTTAGCTGTCACCTGTGACGTAAAGCTAGGCTTTTGAGGGAAGTCAAGTTAGCGTAAATTTGTTGTGGAGTCATGGATGAAGTGCGTGGACGAATACTTCAGACACACAACTTACAGTCCATTGGTGTTAGTAAATCCTAGTATATGTTAGTGCTCAATAGTAAAAAACTATTTAGTACGGTCGGTATGAATTCTTGTCAAGGGACAATCAAACTTATCAGCTATCATTTTCAGGATGCTGTTGCTACTCCCGCGCATTCTATTCAGGAGAGAGACAGACTTTTTGAATAAGAAGACATTATTTTTTTACTATCAACATTCGAAGAAGACATAGTGACTGGGATGAAACAATAGAGATCTGACTGTTTGACAATAATATATTTACATTTGTACATCATATAACTTCCAACAAACAACTGAAAACTAAATCATATGTAAGTCCACATTGTAAGTCATACAGTTGTATACCTAGCCTCCCTAATAATAATAAATAATAATAAATAATAAATAAATATTAGGGGACAATCTTACACAAATCGAACTAGCCCCATAGTAAGCTCAATAAGGCTTGTGTTATGGATACTAGACGACGATATATTTAATAGATACAAATACTTAAATACATAGAAAACATCCATGACTCAGGAACAAATATTCGTGCTCATCACACAAATAAATGCCCTTACTGGGATTCGAACCCAGGACCTCTTGCTTCGTAGGCAGGGTCACTACCAACTAAGCTAAAGCGGTCGTCAATAATACAATTGCGGACAATGAATTCGGGCCATTTTCTATGAACAATTATATGGAAAGTGACCCGAATTCATTGCCCGTGAGTGTAGTCACCTTGACATTATTAGCATGCAGCCAAAACAGTAAAAACGTAAAAACCAGTAAATGCATTCACTTGTAGTAATAGCATACGTCCTTTTAATATGCGTTAGTAAATGCATCATAAAACAAAATTCACACTATTTTATCGCGTACAAAATCATCGGAGCCCAATAAAGTGAACTGTGTCCGAACGACCGATACATGCGGACACCAACTTACTCGTGCAGTCGGAAAAGGCGACACTGCTAAACATTAACTGCTGAGCCACACGTTGCTTATTTAGTTTCAAATCTATCCACCTGCAGCTATAACTTGGTAGCAATTTTGCACAAATTTATATTATACAGTTGAAAATAGCGCTGTTGGCTGGTGTTGGTCATGAAGTCGTATGTGTCGGTTGTTGCAGAATTTCTCTCGCTGCATGTATAAAGTGGTCATAAATAAAACTAAATCAGTTGTACAATTGTACATTGTCTAATCGAGACTAATTATGCGGAGCTACGTAAATACGTGGGTGGCCTTCTATAAGCTCAACTATATTGTAGAATGACCCAATTAAGGCTGGGAAAGCAAAGATATGGAAAACATAGTACTTACTTTTAATGTCATAGCTGATTATATAACTATAGTTCTGTTAATGGAATATATCTACAATCCAAATTAATCACTTCACAAATATGAAAGGATCCAATTCAGGAAAGAGACAAAATCAAATACAACTCACACATCGATTGCCATCGAGTATTTTTTATCCGGAAAAAATGCAAATAAATTACATCATTCGAATCGAGAACATAATCACGATAAACGAATTCATTATTCGCATAGGCCGAGTGAAAGCACAATATATATTCATGAATCGATCTGAGAATCGAATGGAATCGAATACAATTGAATGGTATCGAGAGAGCTCCTCGTAATATCGATATGATGGCACATCAAATTTCATGGGCACACAGATTTTTATGGACACGCACGATTTTTATTAATCTGTGGTTTTCATTTTAAATGTTGGCCATTATGATTTCGCGATCAGTTTTATCATGTTGCAGGTAATGCGGATTGATTGTAACGTGGTGACACTTTGACTGGATGCTACAGGATCGTTGAAAGACTTCAAGCTTTTTATATTTTAAAAAACCGTTACACTTGTTGTTACATGCAAACAAAAGAAAAAATATGTAAGTATGTATACTTATCTTTCCATTTGTAGGTATATGTAGGTATATATTGCAAATTATATTGTGTAGGTATTATTATTTTCTTATTCTTAAAAATACCAATTTAGAATGGGTACTATATATGTTGTTTAGTGATTAGCTTCAAGACGTCACTAGGTAGAGTCTGTGCGGAAAGAGAATAGGATTTAGATTGGGGGGCGCTGTAATGCTTTTCTAGCGTATGTGCCGTATTTTCTGCTCTGTGGCCATACTGGTTAGGTTAGTTCCGTTTTTCGCCACGCCTATTCTCTTTCCGTACAGACTCTACTGAGATATGTTCACAGATAATTCTTATAGGTAGTAATACAAACGTTGACAGTTCTGATTAAATTAATTCAAGTAAGATCGACAGTCCTATTTATGTATGGTGAGATCAAGATTGTCAGTCTTAATTCCTTGCTTCATTCTAAATGAAAGAATAGAATACAACTTTATAAAAATAAACGCGACCTTAAATCCTTCGCAGTTGGCGAGTTCGCAATAAAAATGCTCCTACTCGTATCCTAAGTGTGTACTGCCCATAACGCCCAGTTTCGACCAATTCGCCGTGAAATTCGCCCAGCCCGAGTCAATATGTGGATATAATAATAAAGGCTGCGCGAGCTGCATACGCACGACACCATTATCGTGTCTCGAGTCGATCGCTATTGCTTATTCGCTCATACCTTTTATGGACACCGTGCTCTTGTAATATCGGGATTTTCTATTATTTTGCTGAATGTCGTGTTACAATTCTATGAAGTTTTCCTCCAGAGTCAGTTGCTTTAAGTATCTATGTATTGTTTCAACACTTTTTGAAGCTTCTTCCATTTTCATCACGAATTCATATTATGAAATTCATAACGATTACTACATATGAGTATATTGTATTAAAAAGTAGCCGCCTCATTGAGCATTCCACGGAAACGTTACGCAAGCGTTATTTTTTAACACATTTGCAACCACGTAGCGCTACGCGCTAGGCTCGTAGCAGACAATATGGCAAAACCCGTAGCTGCTACGAGCCTAGCGCCCGCGGAGCAGGTTCTTGGTGTTAAAAACGTTAATACTTGTGATGTGAGCAGTAAAGTTAAGAAGCTGAATATCGTTATTTTAATATCATAACTTGGCTTTGAGATTAATAATGTTTCTTAGCAGCTAATACGTTTTATTAGGGTAGCTACGATACGCATAGGCGACAAAAATACAAATTTTCATGGAATCCCCCCATGCCCCCCCCCCCCCCCCTCTATCGATACAATGATAACGCTTAATTAATACTTTCAACGAAAATAATTTTCAACAAGATCGGATTAACTGTTTTTGAGTTATTACCGATAAACTGCGCTTCTCAACAATAGGGCGTAATTGCTATGAAGTTAAGCTCTTTTGTTGTTGTACTTTTTTACATCGTATTTTTTACCTTATAGTTACGGCCCTGGTACTCTACACTGAGCATGGCCCGACATGCTCTTGGCCAGTTATTTGTAACTAGACCTATTCAAATGACATTTAATACGTTAAGTTTAATAAGTTAAGTTAAGCTAAAAATCTAGAACATATTGTCAGTCATTCATACGTAATAGGTATTTAAACTACCATTGTCTACATTTACCGAAAACGTCTGGCCCAAGCAGTCCATACGGAAGCCCCCCCACCCGTGGGGGAAAGGGGGAAAGACACATGTAGCGGGGAATCGATCCGGCTAATGTCTTTCCGATTGGCCGGCCGACATGTTTTTGATGGCTATTTAAAATAATGTGACAGGCTGCAGACTTTGAGAATATTGGGACACAGGTCAGAGGAAAATGTAAGGAAACTTGTATGGGAAGACATATATTAAGGAGCTAATTTGAATGATGCGTATATTTACGGAATGGAAGTCTTCTTGAAATGACTATGGCTGTTACTATACCTAATTAGGCTTTTTTGAGAACGTAGCATTGTGGTTCAATTTGTTTTAATTGATGCTTTTAGTATTAAAAGCATCAACAACAACAATGTTTGTTCTTTTTATACACATGAGTCAATAAACAATTAAAATAGAAGTCGTAATGATAGCCTTATGCCAAATCAATGCTACGTTGTAAGCTTTAAATAATGATGACTTTTGTAATATTAATGAAAACAGAATTAATTATACCTAATAAATTCTGTTAATTCTATACTTATAGTAGAAATATTGAAACAGGACTAACAATATTATAAAGTTACACAAATCAGAATGTAATCGACTCTGTGTATGTCTCTTACCCCGGTAAGAGAAATACACAGAGACGAGTGGAGATGCGAAACTTTCAATAAGCACATAGTCAAAAGTAATATTTCAAAACGTTTGATTAAAAAGCGAAGCTACAGACGTTTGCTATAACAAATCCGCGTTATATGGAGCATGTATTAGAAGAACATAACAAGTGTGCAATAACAAAGTGTACATGGAGTCGAGCAGATAATGCAATACCGCGACACGCCGGCGAAGGCGGAACAGAGCCGCAGAGGACACGTCTTGAGATTATTTGTAGTAAATTATACGCGCTTTCGTTTTGAGAATAAGTTGTTTAAAGGGAGGTTGCACAATCTCAAAGACTAGTTGTATCAATAAACGTAGTAGACTTACAGGAACAAAGATTTAATTTATGAGTCTTATGACATTGGATGATCATCGATGCAATTACAAAGCGGTACTTTTTCCTCTGTAATAATAAAAGAAAAGGAGCTATAAGAAAAGTTGACGCTGTTAAATGGTTCCTATAAGTTTTCAGCTGAAAATAAAATGAGAATTAAATTTGTCAGTTTGCCTATCTTCTTTGATATTTGTTATACTTTCTCATTTGCTCAAAGGTTAGCTGGAAGAGATCCGTTACAAGGATAAGTACGCCTTTGTACATATCGATACCTTTGGGTTCAATTGGCGTAAAGGACAAAACGCTGGTTTTGAGGAGAAGCAAAAAACCATTTTATTTTACAAAAAATTGCTATAGTTTTTTTGTTTCTCGACCTATATTTTCGACATGTATATGAAAAATATTTGAAATGCCCGTATCTTTAACCTGTGATGGCAGTTCTAGCTGTAAAAAATGTATTATGGAAGTTAGATGTCCTTTACACCTGGTAAAAATGTTATCAATGTCATTTACACCCGTGACTTTTTTGGGCATTTGGAAATGATGGGGTTGTAAATGACAATCTCAGATGACTTTGTTCCAATTTCGGGGCGTAAAGTTAACAGCTATGTAATAAAAATTGACAATTTTCAACTTAGTTTACCTTAAAGAGACTTGAAAAATGTATAAAAAGATGATGAATTCAGCTAGGCATAATAACTACTATTAACGACGAGATATTTACCATGTATGTTTGTTTCTGTGAGTTCCCGATATTTCGGCACTGTTGCAAGCGCCATCATCACGGAGTAACTGACATGCAGCGAGTTTTTAGTTGTAGTCTACCCACACATCAGCGATCTACCCTCTTTCGGGCTCGCTTCATCCGCGCGTTATTCATACTAGTACCGTCCGCATTCTCACTTGGAACTCGATCACGTTCACTACACTCAACACTTACAGTATCACTTCGCGTATTTACTCCTGAACATGTATTTTTTCCCTTGGAGAACTTACGGATCACTGGATACCAGACGCTCGACAGTTGAAACCCGTCTTCCCGGTTGAAATTTTTATACTTGAGGATTTCGATAGCTTCCTTAACCATTCTGGGTATATAGTGTTTTTCTGTCGAGCGAGAGGATCTGTGGGTTATGCAACTCAATCCAATGATTAGTTTCCGCGTTCAGAAGATGTTCAGCGATTGCCGATTTCCAAGGTTCGTTGTTTTTAAGCATTCGGATGTGCTCCTTTATCCGGCATGAGATAGTGCGATTAGTCTGACCTATGTAAGAGCTACCACAGCTGCAGTCAATTTTGTAAATACCTGGGCATTCAAGCGAAAAACGGTCCTTTGGCGTACGTACGTATTGTGCCAGAGTGAAGACAGTCTTCACCAAGAACTTCTTTAAAATATTGGCAACTTTATCTGTCACTCCCTTTACATATGGTAGGTACGCCGGTTGTCGTTCAGCTTTATAGTCCAGGTGCTTAGGCAAAACGGTGCGTCTAGGTGGTATAATCCATCCATTATAACCATTTCTCTGTAGAACGTTATTTAAATGCGTCAATTCACTACCCAAATGATCCTCGTCACACCACCCTCACCAACTGTACTCTATAGTAGCGTCACTTACTGACCGCGCATACAATTTATGTGACGGATCGTTTGGGTAGTGAATTGACACATTTAAATAACGTTCTACAGAGAAATGGTTACAATGGATGGATTATACCACCTAGACGCACCGTTTTGCCTAAGCACCTGGACTATAAAGCTGAACGACAACCGGCGTACCTACCATATGTAAAGGGAGTGACAGATAAAGTTGCCAATATTTTAAAGAAGTTCTTGGTGAAGACTGTCTTCACTCCCCACAGAAAACTGGCACAATACGTACGTACGCCAAAGGACCGTTTTCCGCTTGAATGCCCAGGTATTTACAAAATTGACTGCAGCTGTGGTAGCTCTTACATAGGTCAGACTAAGCGCACTATCTCATGCCGTATAAAGGAGCACATCCGAATGTTTAAAAACAACGAACCTTCGAAATCGGCAATCGCTGAACATCTTCTGAACGCGGAAACTAATCATTGGATTGAGTTGCACAACCCATAGATGCTCTCGCTCGACAGAAAAACACTATATACCCAGAATGGTTAAGGAAGCTATCGAAATCCTCAAGTATAAAAATTTCAACCGGGAAGACGGGTTTCAACTGTCGAGCGTCTGGTACCCAGTGATCCGTAAGTTCTCCAAGGGAAAAAATACATGTTGAGGAGTAAATACACGAAGTGATACTGTAAGTGTTGAGTGTCGTGAACGTGATCGAGTTCTAAGTGAGAATGCGGACGTAGTTATGAATAACGCGCGGACGAAGCGAACCCGAAACAGGGTAGATTGCTATGGTGTGTAGGCAGGCTACAACTAAAAACTCGCTGCACGTCAGTTACTCCGTGAGGATGGTGCTTGCAACAGTGCCGAAATATCGGGAACTCACAAAAACAAACATACATGGTAAATATCCCGTCGTTAATAGTAGTTATTATGTGAATGACCATGTTAGCTTAAAATCGTATATTCAGCTAGGCATGTCCAGATTATATTTAAAATTAATATTTTTTGGAAAACGCAATAATAACTATGAAAGATCTATTTTATAACCAGATTTGAAATAAAAATAATATTAACTATTCATAAACTGACTAAATTGCGGAAACAAGGGTGGAAATTATGTCCTACTAGTGTTTTACTCTCTTCCAATAGCACTAAATCATAATAATGGAAGTGACAGAGTGGCTAATGATTATCGACATTAGGATGTTAAACATTAGGACGAGTACGTAGTGAGTAAAACACTGTTAATGTAAACAATAAGTATAATAGTATGAAAAATAATGAATTTATCATCTTTTCATACATTTTTCAAGTCTCTTTAAGGTAAACTAAGTTGAACACTGTCAATTTTTGTTACATAGCTGTTAACTTTACGCCCCGAAATTGGAACAAAGTCATCTGAGATTGTCATTTACAACCCCATCATTTCCAAATGTCTAAAAAAGTCACGGGTGTAAATGACATTGATAGCATTTTTACCAGTTGTAAAGGACATCTAACTTCCACAATACATTGTTTACAGCTTGAACTGCCATCACAGGTTAAAGATACGGGCATTTCAAATATTTTTCATATACATGTCGAAAGTATAGGTCGAGAAACCAAAATACTATAGGCATTTTTTGTAAAATAAAACTGTTTTTTGCTTCTCCTCAAAACCAGTGTTTTGTCCTTTACGCCAATTGAACCCAATTAAAGGTGTTGATAGTTTAAACCTTTACAATTACGTCAATTGCTTTTATTTCAGAATTATACACACATTTGTGGCAGTAAATGCCAAAAATAAAGGCTAATCCCTATACAACCCTGCTCTTGTTTAAAAAATATGCTATAATTAGATTTAAGGCAGGTCTTAAAGGACAAGTAAAAGACTACTTGCCCTTTACAGCCCTGTTCGATTTATCAAATTACGGTATGTAAACAAGCATAATAATTTGAAGGCAGGTCGTAAAGGACGTGTAAAAGAATACATGCCCTTTACAACCTCCTTAATTCTATCAAATAATGGTGTAATCATTTTTTAAGCAGGTCGTAAAGGACAAGTAAAATAATACCTGCCCTTTACAACCTTATTCGGTTTATCAAATTACGGTATCATAATTTAAAGGCAGGTCGTAAAGGACAAGTAAAAGAAAACATGTCCTTAACGCCCACCTCGACTATGCGCTTATGGAAATTAATCATGAGAAATGAAGGGCTTAAAGGACAACAAGAAAAAAATAGGTCATATACGACAGTATTCATATTTACCGGCGTACTTTACGATACACCTTTTAATTCGTATTTTATAACTTGACACTTACGTCCCTTAACCTGAGCTAGTTTTGCGAAAACGATGAATAAAAACTGGGTCGTAAAGGCACTTTTTTTAAAGATATCGAGATTTTAACTACACAGAACGGTAGAGCTTGAAATTCTGAACAAAACTGTATATATAACTCATTTTCGCCAAAATGTCCTTTACGCCAATTGAACCCAAAGGTATCGATATATAACCATTGATATTTAAACTGTTTCTGTATTGATTTTATGTGCAATAAAGTGTTTCCATACAGAAACCCATGGAAAGTTAACTATCAAAAAGTGTATTCAAATTCATTTCAGGAATTACCATAGTTACAGTTATTGCATTGTGTTCAGCTTTCACTGAAATCGTAACCATGACATGGTAAGGCTTCTCCCACTTTTGTGTCGACACATATCAAAATTGTGTACGTCCAAACTAATTATCCATGAATTGGAGTATTTTCCAAAAAACACGACGGCTTAGATATTAATCGGCTGATTTCGTCTGATAAAGAGCTACTCTAGAGCACTCTCTGTTCGCCGCCAGGCCGGGCGCGTCGTCGGCTCATATGAATAATGTGCTATCGATTGTCCTCCTCCTCGGCGGGAGGGAATGATACGGTGCGTTATAGACAAGAGTAATACGGTATATGGGCAGATATGAGGTGCTCTTTGGTGGCAATACTGACGGGCTTTGATAACTTTACCGTTACAGACATGAGCTATGTCCTCCTTTCTAGTTAAGGTGATTCGAGTCGGTCGGTTGTCCATACAAACATAAAGAGGGTCATTGTTTGCCTCCACAACATCAATTATGTTTAAAATATGTTTTATTTTATAGTTTGATACGTTTTATCTGCGCGAAATAACGTGAGAAATTTCAAGAAATCAGAATTAATGTGCAATTGGGACTTTAATGTCAGCGCCATCTATCAGCATCATTTAGAATTATTTTTTTTTGCTCAAATCATACATTTATTTTTTGAGAATTCTCATGTCATTTCACGCAAATAAAATGTATCAAGCTATAAAATAAAATATACCTATTTCAAACAGAATTGATACCTACAAGCAAAAAATTACCCTCTTTTTTGTATGGAAAATCGATCCCCTTGAATCCCTTTAAGGCACTGTCCAGAGTGTCCAGTTGTCGCGTGAAGTCTACTCTCTTGATTACATTATTTTTAACGGCAATACGGTTAAGCAATTATGTATTTGATTATTTTAGTCGTGAACTGTGTTCCGTTTTACTAAGTCTGCTGTCCAATACTCAGACGAAGATTAGTTCCCAGATTGTAATAGTTGTCTACCATCTTACTAGAACAAGTACGTGGAGCAAACCAGTTTAATTTCTGATATTCTGCAGTTACGATTTCTGTGGGTCTGAATGAGGTACAAGTCACATTTATACCAGGACCAAAAGGTCACAACTCTATTGTATGACTTAAGCCCTTTTGCTCCTAGGTTAAATGCCCCTTTTCACTAGGGACACAGATTTATAGGTACGGGTCTCTGCAATAGAATATTAGATCAAGATATTTCACACTGCCTTTGTTGGTAACTGTCTGCTTAAACATCAGTTTTTTTTTTTTACTTGAAATAAATACCTAGTAAACCATTTAGATGTTGAACATATACAGTGATCACTTGATAACTGCTAACCACTTTATTTAATCTATGTCGAGATAGTGCCGATTGATCATATGTTAAGTCGCTCTCACACTCTAAATCAATTAAAGCCGAAGCAAGGAATTTACACGCATGATTTGACTGACACCGTGAGATGGTCATCTAGGCTATTTTGTCCAAGCCTTGTCGCCTCAACAGATTGATCAGAATAAACTTATCTGACAATTAATGTTTCGTTTTTAGGGTTCCGTACCTCAAAAGGAAAAAGTGTTTGTCTGTCTGTCTGTCTGTCTGTCCGTCCATCCGTCCGTCCCTCCGTCTGTCTGCCTGTCAAGCCCCTTTATCTCGGGAACGCGTGGAGGTATCGAGTTGAAAATAAAACTATATACTCAGGTCTACCGTAAAAAATCAAACTTCTAAGTTATAGCCGTTTATGCTGCAAAAAACCGAATATTTAGACACTCTCAAGGAAACCAAAATGTATGGGTACTTTCCATTGACCTAGAACTATAAAATTTGGCAAGTAATACCGTCTTATACTACAAGTATAGGGAAAAATCTGAAACTATACATCTATGACTAAATCATATAAAATATAGTCTTTATTAAAAGTATTTGTACGGGACTCTCGGTGGGCGAGTCCAAATCGTACTTGTCCAGTTTTTTTATCAAATCATGCCACTACCGGCTGCCACCACTGGCGAGATATGCGTACCTTATTGTTAAAATACCATCTAACTACTGTCGTGTCTCAATCAAATAAATTTTCATTTTTTTAATTTCATACCATATCTTACCCATATTATAAATGCAAATATTTGTATAACGGATCGACGTGATTTTTTTCATAGAAGATATAGAATTTTTGAGCCAAAGAATAACATAGACTCCATTTTGGACGTAGTTATGCAATAACGTACCAATCCACAAAACAAAGTATCAACCTTCTGTCTTTAAAAACAAAGTCCTAAATCCAATAAATTTTGCATGTGGAATGGAACGCCATTGCATAACTACGTCCATTTTATCCCGGAAAATTCACCTACTTTTCTCGAGCGATTAGCAAAATATGTTTGGGTATCATTTAATCGATCAGCAAAATATTCATATTTTGGTCAGCAGAAATATGTATTTGGTCAGCCAAAATAGCTAGTTGGTAAGCAACTTATGGTAAGCAAACATTTATAAATCAGGCTGCAATTAATGATATACTGATCTGCTCTAAATTATTTTGGTCAGCAAATTAAATATTTGAGCTGCATTAAGCGATCTACGGTAAATCAAATTTTGGTAAGCAATCAGTAGGTAAGCAAAATATTTCATTTTGTTCATCAAAAAAAAGGGGACAATAAAACCTAACTGGGCGCAACTATTCTGCCGCCAATCGTGTGCGCATTTTGTCATTCGGTAATTGTCAGCTGTCAAGTAGCAGGTGTCACTGTGATATATACAGGGTGTCACTGTGATATATACAGGGTGTCACTGTGATATATACAGGGTGTCACTGTGTTATATACAGGGTGTAACTGTGATAGATACATGATGTAACTGTGATATATACAGGGTGTCACTGTGATAGATACAGAGTGATGATACTGTGATATATACAGGGTGTCACTGTGATAGATACAGGACAGGATGTCACTGTGATATATACAGGGTGTCACTGTGATATATACATAGTGTCACTGTGTTATATACAGGGTGTCACTGTAATGTATACAGGGTGTCACTGTGATGGGCTCATATAAAATTGGTATTTCGATTTTTTATACATCTCATAATGTTTAGAAGTTATATTATTTATTCACAACGTGTATCGTTTCGTTTTTAGGGTCAGCAAAAAAAATAATCCTAACCTACCTATTTTTGAGAGCCGTTTCGTTTTTAGGGTCATCAAAAAGAAAATAACCCTAACCTACCTATTTTTGGGAGCCGTTTCGTTTTTAGGGTCATCAAAAAAAATAACCCTAACCTACCTATTTTTGGGAGCCGTTTCGTTTTAGGGTCATCAAAAAAAAAATAACCCTAACCTACCTATTTTTGGGAGCTGTTTCGTTTTTAGAGTGACACCCTGTATACATTACAGTGACACCCTGTATATAACACAGTGACACCCTGTATATATCAGAGTGACATCCTGTATCTATCACAGTGACACCCTGTATATAACATAGTGACACCCTGTATATATCACAGTGACACCCAGTATATATCACAGTGACACCCTGTATATTTCAATTAAACTGCTTACAGACATGTTTTCTCTGCTGACAGTGACATCCTGTATCTATCACAGTGACACCCTGTATATAACACAATGGCACCCTGTATATATCACAATGTCATTCTGTATATATCACAGTAACATCCTGTATACATTACAGTGACACCCTGTATACATATAACACAGTGACACCCTGTATATATCACAGTGACATCCTGTATCTATCACAGTGACACCCTGTATACATTACAGTGACACCCTGTATATAACAAGTTACACCCTGTATATATCACAGTGACATCCTGTATCTATCACAGTGACACCCTGTATACACAGTGAAACCCTGTATATATCACAGTGATACCCAGTATATATCACAGTGACACCCTGTATATCTCAATTAAACTCTCTGCTGACCAATTGTAAAATCTTGCTACCCAAGTAATTATTTTGCAGCTCGACTGTTTATTAGGCAGCCAAATGATAAAAAAAGCAGATTAATATTGGTTAAAATGTTAACCGTTTTTAAACTGTTTGCTGAACAAGAGTTGCCGCCCGATTTTATTTATTGCGAGCCAAATCTTTGTATGCTGCCCAAATGATTTAACTGCTTATTTTTTTTTGCGGATCAATTTTAATAACGGCTGACCAAAAATTTACTTTCCAATATGTTTGCCACGCGCGGCCGAAAATGAGGGAAAACAAGATCTAGTCCAAAGATTTTATATTTCTTGAGATCAAGAACCTTGATTATTTCATTTGTTTAAAGACAGATTGTACGATGTTTGTCTACCGGTTAGGAATGCCACACATTTAATCTACGGTCACGAACTAAATTGTTTAATAGAACACAATCGAAAGATTGCCTACAAAGCCGATTTTCGCCTTGATTAGAAACATTACAGCTACTTATTACGAGTAGCTCTCGAACACGTCTCTGCGGCCTTATCTTAATATCATCGATTAATATATCACTCCGGCCGTCCGTCGCGTGACAAATGAAAGCGTCAGCCGCCGTAAATACAGGCGTCGATAATTATCTACGGACGGTCAAGCGTGAGTCGCGTTTAGCAAGACGGTTCAGGTATAACATTTTTAGAGTTTGGTATCCAAAGGTCAATTACAACACGGTTGATGCCATTCTGATACCTCTTCGTCGGTCTGAGCAGAGTCACTGATCTGTAGTTTATTCAGTTTTTTCAGGCTTCAAATTTAAATATTTCGTAAAAAATATTGCCCCAGCATCGGATATTAGTATATTAAGTCGTAGATTAAGCTGTCTTTACCCGCCTTACAATGGGCTAGGCGACTAAAAAAACTGTTTAGTCCGTCTGTTAGATTATTAAAAAATATTGTACACGTATTTTTTCCTTTGTTTGACAAACAAAAAATGACGAGGACAGAGTGCTTAGAAGTTTCGAGTGACGTCACTCCTTGGTACAATTTTCACCTAGGAGTGACGTCACAAGGCCCCACTCCAGAAGTTTGATGATCTATAACTTTGTCGATTTTTAATATTTTGATAAGCCAAAAAATACGTGTCCCATATTTTTTAATAATCTAACTGACGGACTAAATAGAATTATATAGTTTTAACCTAGTCGTCATCCCTATTACCTACAATTTACAGTAGTATTCTTCTCAGCTAAATAGCACCCTAACCTATCCTAACTAACGAGCGTCAAATTCAAAAGGGAATAAATAAAAGAATGGTCATAATTAAACAAACTGAACACCAAAATCAAATGCACCGTGAGCCAGTAAATTAACTTCCAACATCAACGGATTAAATCTAGAAATCGATTAAAAATCGTCTTACCACACATTCGGATTGCGATTACTATTTCAGCTGTCAAACCCGTCCATCAACTACTATTTCGATAAGTTTTTATACCATACACTATCAAAACCAAATCCGACTTTATGGTAATAATAACAGAGTCCATTTTGCCGTAGGGCCGTGATGGTGGTTAGGTAAGAATTAATACAATGATTAAGTGAGTCGGAAGATTGGTTGGTGTCAAAATGGTAATGATGTTGTGTGAGAGTGCCGCCGTTCGGTAGCCCGTTGGTTTCATTAAATCCATTAGAATAAAGCCTTACTTGTGCATCACTATTTGATCTTTATGTCTGATAAGATAGAGCTACTAATCTAGGTACGATTTTATTTCAGTTACGTTCTTTTGGATTTGGGAGTGTAAAATGTCGCTACTAATGACATTAGAGTAATGCGATCGACGGTTACACGGTTTTAAGGCGGCTCGTTACACGGTTGTTGTGTTGGAAGAATTTTTGACGAGACTGTTTTTATTGGATTCATAAATTGATTTGTCTTAGATTGAGATTAATCGATAATTTAAGTTCTTTGATTTTAATACAGCGTAGGTGTTGCGGTGAATGGAATAAGAAAAAAAAGACAGATAGGTACTAGAAGCCATCAATGAGTAGAAGAAGTTGTATCTTCAGTTTTACCTCAGGGTAGGTACTGTTTAATTTTAGTCGGTTGACATTTTATAAAATCTTCACAAAACGATACAATTAAATATGCCAATATTGGCAATCAATTCTTGCAAGTGAATTCATCCTTAGTTATTACAATTATTATGGCCCAACGAGGGATTTTTCAAAATTCTTTCCCAACGGGGGCTAGATAGAGAAAGAGTAAAAGACTTGATAAACACACATTTAATCTTACCTAAATATATGTTTTGAAATACCAAATAATTTAAATAAAGAACGCCAAACAGAGTTAAGGAAATAAAGTGTAAAATAATCTCTTCCAGACAATCTTCATAATAACACCTGCGACTAAATTTCCGTAATGAGGGATGAATGTTAACCTCCATAATCGCAGTCGGTTAAGGACCCCGCGGTCGGCGATTAATTTAAACATTAATTAGAATATTAATTATTAGCTAACTCGTGTCCCGACCCTTTTGGTGTAGCGACGGCAAAATAATTGTAAGGCTTAAGGGTGAAATTAATTCGGACTATAATTTTAAATTAAATTTACCACTTTCAAAATAAACGTATTTTTTATTTTCACCACATGAAACAAGGACTACAGAATCTCTAGGATACGATAACTAGGTAGCTTGGTACTTTTGATAACATAAGCGACGCCATTTTCTTAGATTAGTATAGGTAATTTTTATTTCACCTTTTGTTTGTAAACCGCCTTTTTGTTAAGTTCTAGACACACGGCAGTGTGTCAGCCAAGTTCACAAAGTAAAAAGGCAACACACCGGCCATGGATGGGTTACCTATATTACACGAACCATATCGGGCCATATAGTTTACATAATGTAAAACATATATTAAAACTATTTTTTTTAGGGTTAAAATTAATGTTTTCATCACACTTGCTCGAAAATGGTGTCATTACACGTAGGTTCTGCGGGCCGTAAATGACCTATTACGCCCTAGGGCGTAATGGTTTTCTTTTTAAATTTGAAACGATGGTTTTGTTTTACTCTTATTTGTCGTGTTCAAAGGAAATGCCAATTTACTTTTTTAACTTTTATCACTGAAATATTTATTTAAAGAGAACTGTTATTACAAATACATATAAACACATATTTCTGTTACATTAATTTAATGTTTGAATAGTGTATTTCAGTATTTTGCAAATATAAAACCAACCGTTTTAGGTCTTTACCGTTATGGTTTCCGAACGTGACTTGATAAGTATTCGCATTGTCTATGGATGTCACTAATGTCACTGTCAGTTTTACAATTTTATTTAGGTTAAGTAAGGTTATTTTAATTAGATTTCCTCACAAGTGTGATGAAAAACATTGTGTGTGCCACGGGCGGTAAAGGAATTACCGCCCTTGATACACAATGTACTATTTTGTGGTTGAATTAATCAACAAGGAAACGAATATGTATCTGGAAATTCTTCTTACTTATGAACTGCCGTACTTATCGAAAACGGTAATGACTGCGTTAAGCTTATACTCAACCATTAAAGTACCGGTAGGTAATAAATTTGAATCTTTAGGAAAAAACATTTCAATCTCAACTGCCCTAAAATCTCCAAATCTCATGAACAATAATGGCTTGCCGACGCTACTTTAAACTGGCACATAAGCTCGAAGACGCGAGCGACATCTGTCCACGTAATTGAGGGATTACGCAGATAATTGAAACTGTGCGAGAGAGACAGATACTCAGCAAATACATGAGGGTAACAGAGATGGATACTGACTGACGGTGCCGCCGTCAAGAGAACGTTTAACAACGTGTCTTCTTGTATATTGTATTATCTTACGTTTTATGCCCTATTAATCTTGCTCGAGAGTCGCTCTGCACAGATTAAATGATTTGAGACTTTAATAAGGTTTGTATAAGGTTGTTTTTTGATCGTTCCTTTAGTTTCGCTTAAGGTGTTTGCTTGTTTTCGCAGACATAAATAATTGTTTGCGCTCCGTAAAACGTGAAGCGTTTTGTCGACGTCTCCGTCTAAGCCGGATAACAAGATGTTTACGGATGAGCTAATAAACGTTCTAATTGCGAGCGATTGATGACCGACTGTGGATCAGGTTTAAAGAAAGTGTCATTTAAATCCCCGGGTATGTTTTACGGCAACACAACACTTCAACAGATGATACTTTAACTTTAGAAGGAAAAGTTAACTAAAGAACACTAAAATCGGTCAATTTTTGCTCCTCGTCCTCTTTTACTTACTTCTCTATTTCTAGCTAACGTGTAAACTCCTCTAAATGAACTTTCTTTACATGTCTTTTCCACTTCGTCGTACCACTATTGACAAAGCTTCAATCACTGTCGTCAATAACACGATCACGATTAAAATTATTGCTTAAATATGCATCAATTAATTTATTGCATTAATAACTCCCTCCAATTTTTTATTCTATTCACTAACACGCTTTAAACTAACCATATAAGGCTGCCTTATAATGAAATTATTCGACCACTAGCACCCGTATTAAAATTAATTAGAAACCTATTAAGACTGCGGCGGAAACGTCAGTCGTGACTAATAGCCGCCCGCGACTTTCATCACCCGTGTAAGTGTGACGTGTCTTAAGAATGACGTGTCTTGAGTGTGACGCGCACTAGGTGTCACGTGTACCGCGGTACACGGCGCACCAGCCCCTTAATTAACTTTCTGGACTTGGATAAGGCGATTAACAAATTGGAGATTAATCGGGGCGTATTTAAAACTAAAGAATCATACCGTTTCATATAAAGCCATTTCGCTGAGAGTTACTGCAATTAAGTATACTCAAAACGAAACAATGAAAGCTTGACATTGAACCAAACTTGGAAATCAATAGATTAAGCAAGTTATCACACATATTATTTCAGATGCCTTGTTTTAATGCTGGAGTAAATGTTTTGATGTAAGAAAAATATAGTTTTTTCAAGGAGCCAACGTTAGATTTATTTTTAAAATAGCAAGCAACGATATCAAGTTTGTTGGCTTAAACGTCAATACTTTACCAACCGTTTGATTGCACCGCTTTATAATCGGCTCATTCCTAACTAATTGCGCCAAATGCCTTTCTATCTTCATTATTTAAATTCAGAATGAGGCCCCATTCACGCACATACACGCAGGGCGGCAGGGCGGGCTCGTAGGGCGGCGCCCATAAAAATGCAAATGGCGGCGTCGACAAGGGATTTCATTGTTGTATCAATCACGGGCCTTATTATTGCGGGATTTCGCGAGATCCGCGCCGTTTATTGTTTTTGAAGAATTGTTTTGTTAAGTCTTATTGTGCTATTTGCTTTGCTTTTGCGGAAATAATGACGAGCTGCAACTTTCAATTGTAAGAATATAGCGAAGATTTCAAAATATTAATTAGGTATATTTGGTTTAACATCCCCACGAGAGCAGATAAAATGTACCCTCTATTTTACTTTTCTGTAGTCCGGTAAAAACAGTAAGGTAAACGTCCCAGTGCTCGACACGCTAATGCCCAATAGTTGACACCCTGTTGTCACCTATCGCTAATGACTTAATATTTACGATGGCAACTACTGGGACAGCGTCGAGCTCTCGGAATGCCCTCTACCTTAACTATAAGCTTTCTTGAATTTCTGGCTACCCCGATGACAAAATCCGACATTAAAATATCTGTAATTTCAGTCCAAAAAATAGCACAATCACTTATTCTTAACCGACTTCCAAAAGAAGGCCGCCTGGCCTTCAATTTGTCTGAATGCATTTTTTATACATTTGTTATTGCGATATCTTAGTCGCTGGACCGATTTGGAAAATACTTTTTTGTCTCCGAGCTGGTCCCACAATGCAACCAAATTAGGATACTTTAACTTAAACTTACTAAGCTTGTTGGGTGCCACGACGCGGGGCGCAGACTGTTTGTCATAAACTCTTAATTTTTTGACACAACTATATTTCCCATAAAAATTGTACTAAGTGGGAAGAAAGGAAAAACATGTTATTTTTTTATTTTTCACGATCTATCTTTATCAAAATCTGAATACTTATGTCGGAAACATCCTGTATAAGTACCTAGCACAATACGACTAGCTTCCCTTGTACGCGAAGTTAGGCAGGCACTTGTCAAGACGGGGGCCCTTAATTGATTGGGCTCGTTAACTCGGCGTTTATGGCAGGTCGGGCTGTAAAAATATGTAACAATACGTATAAGGGAGCCTTTGGGGATAAACGTATTTCTACTTATTTACTTCCGTGGGTCAGTGACCCGTAGGTTTAGGAATGTCATATAGAGAACTACTTTTATACGCACATTTAGAGTGCGACTACGCTAAGTCTGCAGAGGTCGGAAAAATGCATATGGCGACATCACAAGCAAGAGGATTAATTAGTCTTGATACTTGGCAAATATCTTTCCGTGTAATAAGTGATAATGTGTCTATATATTTACTGAAATAAATATTCAGGACAGCCTTGCACATGCACAAATCGATCTAGTTCCAACCAAACTAAGCAATGCTTGTATACATGTACATACTTAAATACATATAAATTATCCAAGACCCTGGAAGAAATCGCTTATTTTGGTTGGAAGTAGACCGATTTGTACATGTGCAAGGCTGTCCTGAATATTTATTTATATTATAATAAACGGAAGAATTATTGCCAGGTATCAAGATCAAATATTCTTCTTGCTGTGGTTTCTATATATATTATTTTTTAAAAAAACGTTTTCCCGATCTCTGCATACTTAGCGTAGTCGTACTAAAGTACCTACACATTGTTTAAAAATAAATATTAATTAATTTAATTATTTTTCTGTTGTCTATTTATTAAGGACCGATTAATACATAACTTTCCTAAGTAACATATTGCTATAACCTAATTATAAAATATACATATTTTATGTTTAACATTATAATAAATCTAAAACTTGCTATTAAATTAACTGATATTGTTATAATGAGTGCTATTTATAAAACCTTCGTATAGGTATATTATACATAATTATGATTCCGTCTAATATGAACCCGTTTTATCTTCTGTTTGCTATGATTAGTTTTAAAAATGCATTGTTTGCTAGGTTTTTTTTTTCTAATTTATATGCTACTAACTGTTGCATGCCAATTTGCGGCTAAGCACACACACACACTACGCTTATTATATAATTTTAATGTGCTTAATTTCCTTGTTTATATCTATAAAATTTTCCTTATCTCACTCTCATTCATTTAAAATTATCGGGTAGCGAGTATATTAATCTAAAGTTTTCTTGTAATAGTTTTTACATCCCAACCTAGTTCAATTACCCAAAATTATATTTCAATTTGATTTGAATAATAACATAACATATATATTTCTAAATCATCATACGTCAAAGAACAATGACATGTCACAATAGCACACGTCAGGGGTAATACCTACAAAAAACCGTCATTTATAAAAATCCCTGCATTCAACGCGTATAATTTTTCGCTAATTCTTCAAAAACCACATGTCGACAGCCCTAACCGATCATACGCAGATGTGTCCCCAGCTTAACGCAAGACAATGAGACGAGAATGGAAAAAGCGGGTGAGTGCAAAAGAGACGGTAGATATAATGGAATCAATCATACGTTTCCATAGTTAAGTCGCGGGTAAGATTGCACTAGGGTGCGCGCGATCGTGGATTTGAGCTGTAATAGAATTTTATTTTTTCCATTGATATTCAGGAAGGGTTTTGTAAACAAATCGGTTGAATATTCGTGGCTCGCCACATGTGGCCAGCGTGGGGCTTCCGAAAATTGGGTGACTTAATACGCGTAATGCTTAGTAATAATTTTATTTCGTTTCTTGTATATCCTGCGATTTGACGATTTATTACCTGACAAGTGTGCTTGGTTTATTTGAGTATAGTTTTATTTCATATAATGTTGGAAATTTCCTAATTATCTTGATTAATTGCCCTATATTGCATTTTTGTTGCATTATTTGCATAGTTGGAGTAATCATACTTAAAGAATACAATAGAAGGCATAGTTAACATAAAAGATTCGGTCTAATCTAAAAGTTTCAAAGCCACAATCTAGGCTATTTTCATAGAAATCACTAAAACTACACACCGTTTTATAAACACATGTCATGTCATCCATCAAGAAACAATACGCAGGGAACGTAGATATTTAATAATAGTATTAGTGTGGCAACATATTGACCACAGCCGTATTAAATCCATATTAGCATTACAATATGCTTCCCTGCAGCCCTATGCTATTTAGCTCTGCTCAACGGTCTGACTTGCTTGTTAGTCACAATCACAATAAGTGAATTGAAGCCCGGATAGTGACTTCATCCAAATACTTGGGCATTTTAAAAAAAAGAATTGCTTTTTTTTCAGAAATTTGGACATAATATTATTAGGGTGCTAATTAAACAGACTTCTTTTTAATAGCATTATTCGCCTCTAAAAATCTACATTGCCATCTAAATTACTAAGTCAGCCACAATTACCGAGCGTCTGAATTATACTATCTTAGCCACTACTTATCTTCTATGTAGGCCACTCTAAATACAACTCAGCATGGTGGTTATTTTTTAGCATCTAAACTTGTAACATGCATTCAAGCAGAAGACATCTAAAATCTTAATATATGCCATCAAAAAAGATATGCTATTAGCTTCTAATATTTTAACTCAGTACGCTTAAAATATAACTCAACCCACATTAATTAATCGTCAAAATTTAGCTAAAATTGTCATCTAATAGTAAATTTTGGCCACTAATATTACCTAGAAACTGTTGAGGAGAGACATAAAATTTGTCCATTACACAACTAGGGTAGTAATACAAAGAAAGGCCGAGATTGCAGAAGTGTGCGGCCCGTGCTGCAAGCGAGGGACGTAAATATGCGATCAAGGGCTTTCTTTAGTACCTCCCGTGTTGTGTACATCATTTTATGTCTATACTTGGCTAGTGACTTTCCGTATCTCCGGCGCTGCGGGAACAGAAGCCCTTCCGCCCTTGCATGACGGCGCACGGTCACTTCGTCATGGCGGGCGAGGGCTGCTCTCCCTCCACGCCTCCGGCTTTATAAAAACACTCTAGGGCGCGCTGTGTCGGCACGCGTCCTAACCAGCGAGAGCCCTAGATTCGGATTTTCGCAGGCTAATATCGTATACATAATATTCCATCATTGAAAATTTTACATTTTACAATCCGTCATTTATCTTGGTAATTATCAAATTTAGAGAAAAATTACCCATACAAAACACGCTTATTTTAGACAAAAAAAAATTAGTTAAAATGATATTCGGCTATATAATGATTAGTTAAATAAGAATCGACAAAGTGAGTTTTAGATAAAATAATATTCGACAAAACAAGAGTTATGCAAATGATAATTTAGGTAAAACGAGTTTCGACAGAACAATAATTTAATTATGAAAAATGAATTTATACATATTGACTTTAGACAAAAAATTCATTATAGTAAAAGTTGTTAGACAAACTGAAATTAGACAAAAAAAATTTAGACAAGTCAAGGGAATACCTAGAAAAGCATTACAGCGCCCCCCAATCTAAATCCTATTCTCTTTCCGCACAGAGTCTAACGAAATTTTGTATGTGGAAATGGTAAAAAAGCTTCCTAACCCAAAACCTCGTACAATTTCGTACGAGCCTAATAGTGTCCTCGTACCTCGTACAGCAGACCACAAATCTCGTATTTGTACAAGGAACCTCGTACGTCTGGCAACCCTGGTGACTAACTCGTCGGTACATGAATGGCGCTCTCTGATTGGTGCAAATGGCCGGTCACTGTCGTCTCGCGCACTCGCGCCAAATTTTGAAGTGGCTATTTTCTCGATAACAGAATATGATGTATTATTTTACATGCTAAGTTATAATAAATGATGTTGTCAATGGAAGCTTGAATTATATTTTTTTGAGGACTTTGTGTTGAAGCCGTAATACGTAAAATGGTGATGAAATGTAAAATCCATGGCTGAGTTAGTAAATTAGGTGGCAATATATAAACAAGAAGGCAAGTTAAGATAATTGTTGATCTTTGTTTGACGCTTTCTAAAGAATATTTAGTTGGCGTTGTAAAAGAGACGAATTAATTTATTAGAGGCTATCTCATTTTCCCGTTGCTTAGTTATAAAATGAGAAGTTTGAGCACGTGGCCAAGAAATTAATCTGCGGCTTGACTTATAATTTCCCATATTATTATTTTTCACATTTAAATACATGACTTAACTTTTTTATTTACTAGTAAAAGGTTAAAGTTACTGAAACCCATTGATATTTTTGCTTCAAAATCCAGCAAGGCCATAAAGTTATGTAAAATTAAACACTGTTCATACGGATCAAGCAATCAATCTAATTGTGGACATACCTAGCTAGTTAACATGAACTTAGGTTATCGTCCATTTTAATATTCATCCATAGCGTGATTATAATTTTTTGCATTCCCTATAATAAAAGGATTGACTATATGACACGACTACAAACCATCAAATAAATCGCTGCCCGATTCAATTGATGGGACTCCATTACCCTGCTATTGTCATCGGCTCAATCGATTGATTTCCCAAACGGGCACAATCAACCAACACTACATCGCATTTTCAACTCAAATCCTGTTACAATAGAGTTTACTTAACATTGCATCTCCATTCGTCATCGTTGAGTAATTACAATACTGCATTTTGAACCTTAATCGTGGCAGGATTAAGCTGATTTGGTATTTGAGAATGGTAATATAAAAAAAGCAGAAGAGTGCAAAAGTGATTTGGGTCGATTTCTGTCTGATTAGTTTTTGTTTTTGGAAGGCAAGCGATGTAGCTTACATAAATAATTAGTGATCACTTGATTAAACGAGTTAAACAGACATCTAATGTAATAGGAACGATTATGCTATTTAAGTATTCCAAGAAACGTTTACTGCTAGGTTCTTGGAAGAGTTGCCTTGTTGGTTGTTATGTGTAAATATGTATTTTAACGTTCGCTCTATATTCATTTTTTGGTGACGCTTTTATTGATCGGGATATGCGTGAGACACATTTAAATCCTACACCTAAGTTTAGTTAGGACGCTGCGTCTATTCATTCTTACCCATTATTATAAACTAGTGGTTCTCTGAACTGTAGGCAGACCTCGCGAGTCTAACACCCCTATGGTTCCGCCATTTTAATATAAATCCAAAAAATATATTGACCAAAATAATCGATGTAATTATCGAACCTGCTCACAAAATTTCACGAAACTCGGTTGAGAAATGCGACTTGTAGAGGAGAACAGGCGGACATCCGGACAGACATATGAAAACATTTTAACATATTCAGCGCCAAGAACATTTTGCATGAAAATTTGAAAGCTTGGCACTGAATGTATTAACCCAAACTCAGTTAATTAATGTAGTATATTATATGTACGTGGACAAACTACTACCAATGTTAAAAGGGCATAATTATGCAGTCCTTTTAATTATGAAGATAAACGTAAAAATGTTGCAAAAGAAGTATAAAGTAGATCATCAGAGGTTACAATTTTCATCAACATATGGATTTCATGTCATTATCATACACTTGTAGATATATCATGTTTGACACAGCACGACAAACTAATAACTGCGCTATCGTTTATCTACAGGTGGGGCATATGCGCGTCGTGTAGACATGTCTGCAGGAACTGATGATTAAATTCGTAGCATGTATCTCATCTGGTTGATTGAATACCCACCCTAATAATGTATTCGAAAAGCTAGCATAGGTGTGATATTGAGTCGTTTGATAATACGGCAGTCATACGCCATATACATTTTTATGAACTTGTACAAATGGTATGTAGATTTCACTTTACATTCTCGTTAGCTGTCCTAACACGCGACTCTACGTCGCGCGACAAATACTACTTATCCCTTTTCATTTAATATAGTGTGACTGTGACAGGTTTATGCTCTGTCGCGCGATAAGCGAAGTCTCAGCCAGTCGTGCTACCTCGGAAAATTTTCATAGGAAATGCCGAAAACAAGTTAGCATACATTTTACATAAACGCTGTATGGTGATAAGGTTATCACAGGTTTAAAATCAGGTAAACCGGCAGGAATCGGGTACTGTGAGCGCTACGCCACTGATAAGTAGTAATCGACCCTCAATATACATGTTATATTCCGGAAACGGGCAAAAAATTGCCAAAGTGATGTTCAAACTGGTGTCCTGAGTTGCTTTATTAATGAGAAAATAACTACTTTTGGCAAAAATTACGGATTTCGAGGACAAAAATTTGTTTACTACCCATTCAGGGCAACTAAAGTGGACAACCCACCTACACCTCTAATATTATTTACCTGTGTCATTTTGAACACTCCAGAATATGATGACCAGACGATATTGCGCAATAATATTGTAGGTGTGTAGGCCGCAAAAGGAAAATGGTAACTCCAGCTAATCAAAAATCTGTTTTTATACGCATTTTGCATACTCCAACGGATAGATAAAATTAAGTATCAATTTCACTTCATCACGCTGCAACACATCGGTAATCAAATCATCGCACTTTATTCAGAATACCCTTACGCCTAATGACGTCGCACAGATAAGACAAACGACAGTTTAAACTCATGTAGATGACTCCGATACCCTCTACCATCCCTCTCGCACTTATAGTTGAGCCCACTACCCTCTCACTCCAAGGGAAGCACCATATTAAATTATCGTGATGGATGACGCAGTAATTTAATTTTAATGTGTTTTGATATTTTATGAATGCTTAATCGCGTTACGGATTTTTTTTATAATTTAAAAGGCCATTGAAATATAATTTGCGAGTGTCGTTCAGAGTTAGGGCGAGATTTTTTCTTATTAATTTTTAATGCAGCTGGCACATTACGTAGATAAAATAGTATAGGTTCACTCTTAATAGTACAAGTATAAGTACTTCTTATAATGTCAAAAATTAGGACGATAAAAAGCGTGTCGGTTCAGACTTATTCGTTCGATCTTAATTTCGTAGGGATTATTATAAAAACCATATTTTCAATATTCCGTTCGTTATATACTCCGACGCTCATGTGATAAAAAATATAGTTACCAGTATCAAATCAGATATAAATGCCCCCCATTAAAAATTATGCAATTAAAAGGGATATTTCACTATCATTCGTACCATAAACAAGATGATTCACCCGCTAATGTTGGCTTACCTGACTCTACCTCGTCACTGGCCCTAAACTTAACGATTCGCCCTAATATACAGCCCCATAACCTTCTTATTGCGTCTCATAATTCCTTGTCCTCTACTCAAAATGCAAATCATTTCAGTTATCATCTTTATGGTGTAGTAAAGAATTGAATTCGTTTTCGTCCGTCATATTTCCCACATTGATACGCGGTGGATAATTTTTATCTCTGCTCTTTGATGCTGGCTGGTTTGGGGTGGTATAAAATTCGGTTTCTTTTTTTATTGCGTTACCGAGTTAAAATATATCATTTCACGCAAAGTTATGTCAATGTTTTTCTTACATTAAAATTCATTTATATCTAAGTCGTAGCTTTCAATGCTGTAGAAGGTTATGAGAAAAGAAGAAAATTTATGCACGATGTTATAATTTCTTAATGTTAAGGTTATAGATAACACTCCTGGAGCAAAAAAATCTTACGGTTCCCATACTAAAATAACGCAACTAACTTCAAGTTAAGTGCTACGAAATTCACTGTCAGCAACTATCAATCTCTGTCAAACTTATAAACTACATCATTTACACTCGTTATGCAAATATGAATTGCGTTTGCGTCCCCGCCATCTAATGCAGTGTCACGTCATCGTCATTTTAGATTCTCGAGAATATCCACATTTTAATAAAATGGCTAATTTACACAAACAACGTGAGTAGGCAAATATTATCCGATATCGGATAGTTTCAAGGTTCTTGACCTATATATTTGCGTTTATCCTTTTAGCTTTTATAATTTTTAAAATAGGCACTGGGGATAATTTTACCTAATTAAAAATCCATCAGTAATGATTACGTAATATGTTTCAGGTAGTCCTTGTATCATAAAGGACCAATTATGGTGTTCTCGGATCGGTCAAATTCCATCTGTACTAATCATGTGGAATTCCAGTATCACATAATCCTACAGAATATTAATAGATATCACCTATCGATACATATATTATAGTATATACCCTATCACCTCATTCGAGTCCGAGAATTGGTCCGAGTTGAGAATAAATTAAATAGTTAGCTCATGGCAACTAATAAGTAACTAGCAGTAAATCGTAAATATCGCCGTCTACCGATGTCGGACTCCATTACGGCCATTAGTCGCTACATAATAATCCTTTGTATCGCTAAACGCTCAACGTATCGCAGATCATCTCCATTCACAAATTGCGCTAAAAACCATACCATGGGGGCACGGATTACTAGCACAACCTGTCGCACAACCAGCCCAAATTCGACTTTATTCCTCTGAGTCAAGGCTGGTTTCGTATGTAAATATATGTTTGCATTTTTCATTTCCCCCATACACTTAAACCACCTTTTCTGTGATATGTTGTAGCTCTTAACGTATTGACAGAGAGATCATTATTGCTTGATAAATGCCGGAATTAAGTTTGTCGACCAAGTGTCCGGGTGTCATAGCTCATTTGACATTCGATAAATTAATCCCAAGGGAGATGCAGGGGGTTCTGTGTTTACACATGTGTTGCACTGATGCAATTAATTCTAAGCAATTGTTTATTTTATTAAGTTAATATGGAGGATTATTAAGTGGGAAATTATACGGAATAGGTTTAATCGGCTTTGTATAATGACTGCAGGAAAGAAATATAAAGCAGAAACGGGACAAAGCCATCGGTTGTGAATTTTATTGCACATCGATAAAGAAAAATTAACACCACTTTAATTAATAGCAATGTTATTGTCTTCGGTTTCCGCGATTATCACTCATAGTAATAAATCAAACAACTTGAAACGGATTAAATCGCGTATATTACTACATTTTAAGTCCCGACGTTAATAGCAATGTTTTAAAAGATTTTATCTACACCCATATCATAAGTCCTATATTATGCGTTTGGAAACCGTATAGTAATAACCACCATTATTGCAACCAGTAATGTAATATTAATGTGTTATTAGTGACAGTGTTATAATGCATGAAAAATCATATTAATATCGAAATCGACACCATTATAAAAATCTAGTTGATCATGATTTGAAATTTAAATAGTCGACCATAGCGGTGCAATGACCGTCATTCTTACGGTTCCCGAACACATGATTCATGGTTTGAAATATGCTGTGTGCAGATAAATAATGTATGCAACTGTACATAATTAGGCCTTAAAACACTCTTGTGATCTTATTATGCCACTCGTCTTCGACTTGTTTCATAAATCCACACTGTTGTTTTAAGGCCTCTCATTATTCTCATCTGAGATGTACTGCTATAAGACGCAATATAATATAATAAATGAACAGTTTGCTATACTAACTTATGATTGATCATTTTATTGACGCAATGATGCAAGCCGAATGCGTAAATGTAACGGCACCCATTCATCGCGTTACTTCCAGTCAACTACCCGACGAAGAGTCATGTCATGGCCCTTCGGAATTGTACACAGTAAATAGTTTAGTCAGTTATAGATTCAGTAATAGTAATAAATAATCCTGCAGAATAAGTCAAAGTTACTATCAGAATGGAATTAAAATCGAACATCTGATTTCTAGTTTAATTTATAAATTATAATATCTCGACTAAATGTGTACGAATACTAAAATTCAGCTTCAAAGGTAAAGGTAGCTAAGAAGCTAAAAGGGTTTAGGTAGGTAATTAAGTCTATTAGGTCATTGCTTATTTTGGGGCAGGACACTGGCACCGGAGGACAGAGGAAGGAATGCCTATGAAAAAGGTAGGTATCCTGCCTATGAAGAGTATAAATTACCCAGCATGAAATAGTATGAGTGCGTATAAAGCATATGAAGAGTATGAATAATGAAAATAATTCATACATACATAGAAAAGGCATGGTGATATAAACAAAACCTAAACGAAACGATGTTCGATTTAAGAAAATGTTGGAAGGCTAAATTAAGGTAAAGAGAGAGAGAGACCAAAATTAAGACTTCTTTTAATAAAGTACACTTACTTACCTACCTTAAAAATCGGTTAAAAATGGATTTACTATAGCCTTATGGAGTATTACTTAACTTTGAAGGTTGTAATACGTTTTAGGTAAGATAATAATGAATTTTTTTAGGACATCTGGACGACAAATTTTTTAGTTACCTGTGTGATAGGCTTAATAGCACAAAAGCGAGATACCGCCAACGGCCTTATGGGGACAGTATACGTATATATTATGGCTTACCAGTTCCGTAACTAGGATGGTACCAGCTTTGCCGAGGCCCAGGGTGCAGACCACAGAACAGAAATCCGTGGTGCAGGCCTTTTTCAAGGGCGCAGTTATAGCTTATAGAAGCTCGCGCTGGCGCATAAAAGGCTTGTTACGGCACTGTGTCTCACTTACACTTTTGATTTTCCAAACGCATAAAGCCACGCTCCACTTCTCACTACTAACACGCACCCTCTAAATGGTAAGTATCACTTAGTATAATGCGATTTGTGCCCTTGCGAGGGAGACTTGTTACTGCCAGTGTGACGTTCGGCTATGGATGACGGTTTTAATTATATTTGATGGGTGTCACTGTCGTGGGTGTCACAAGATGGACAGATGATCTGGTTAAGGCTACTGGCTCACGGTGGATGCAGGTTGCTTCCAACCGAACTAATTGGAAATCTATGAGGGAGGCCTATGTCCAGCAGTGGACGTTCTATGGCTGAAATGATGATGACTGTCGTATGATTTTGTTTTTGACTTCCTTGTTAGTGTATTTGTCTACGTGTAGTGTTATTTGACCATGACTTTGATTAATTTCAGTTTGTTCCCAATATTCTGAAATGGTCCGATTCGGGTTGATCCATATTCAACTGTATTGTGAAATTATTATGAAATTGTTAATGTTATCTGTAAATTTCATCGAATGCCATCTCAATAGGATTGATGAACCCACAGACTCTGTTTTATGAAAATACGTATTCTTTTCTTAATAATTATTTTGTGCGTATGCCTTCAAAGGTGAAAAGAGGGGTTTACAAGAAGCACCAAAAACCATAATGATCCAAATAAAATGACAGCTTTTGATACCATAATATTGTAAGTAGTTAGCTCTCTGTTGGCTTAAGAAACTAACCGGCAATTTTTTCCATTCTCTTAACTTTTGATTCTTTCAATTTAATATCATTTATCAAGCCGACCCCAGCGTCTCCATTACAATACAGCGCCCTCTGCCGCTCTAAATACGCGTGACCGCAGCGTTTAAACGCACCCTTACCTAAAGTTTAGCACGTCAACTAATAGGGTAAATGCCTCGACATTGGGCTTTAGCAAAACAGTAATGCCATGCTTGCCAGTTCTTTAACTCGTTACAATCAAGGTATTGGAATCGATGCGCGAACATCATAAGGGTAAGGCCGCGAAGCGTTTCAACCGCCCTTTTCTTTGTGTTACGAAATATTAATATATATGAAGAAAAATGCATAAACTTTAGAGGAATATAGAAAAAATATTAGTTGATCTTCTTATTCACATCCACGATAACAAATGCGTTAAGTGTAAATACTTAAAGCATTTGTTATCGTGGATGTGAATATTTCGTAACACAAAGGAAAGGACGGTTCAAACGTTCCGCGGCCTTACCCTTTTGGTGAATATACATTACAAATCACAGCGGTAGACAAACATGTAACACAACACAACTAAAATGTAATTAACGAACATACAAAAAAAATATAATATGTAACTTATGGTACCTATATGGTTCCACCGGAAGACCAGCGCTGGCTCTTAGGTCGGCATTTTGCTGAGGTGGGACCATTTTGTGGCAGCATTCATCTTTATTGTTTTATTTTACTTTAAAAAAAATTTACCTCTGTATATTTTGTGCTGCTCGCATAAATAAATGCATTTTCTTTCTTTCTTTCTTCTTCTTTCTATATTGTAAGTCGAGTTTAGTGCGTGTTTATTCGGTTTCGGAAAACTAGCAATGTTTCAACAGTAGGAACCTATAAGTACATAGCATAAATTAAATAAAATACGTATCGTTGAAAATTTGCCTTTAATTGTAAATTTCCAAACACAACACTTATTGACTGACGTACAAACAAACGTATACTTATGGCGAATAAAGGCCGATAAAACATCACATCGGCACTTTATTTCGATCCACAGGAAATCAAAAAGCAACCGACTGAACTCTGCTTGAATATTCAACGTCACATGTATGATGTCCATGCGATTAACATACTGGTTATATGAACATACTGTGTTCTGATATTACTTCCTAGCTCACTCGCCAGCAGAGCGAGCGTAGGGTAAACATATCGGTTTGGAGCCCTAACAGTCAGTAGGGTAAGAGCGTCAGCTTTGTCCCCAACATGAGCCGCGAGGGTAAACGCGCCATTTAGCGTCACTTGAGGGTCACACCCTAATTAGTTTAGAATAAAAACGGCCCTTTATCGCCGCGCGTTATATTCGCCTAATTGATAGATGCTCGTTTAGTTTTCAAATAGAGTGTAGGTAAGGCAATTTTTACTTTCGTTGCCATCTGACTTTGAATGTTCGGTAATTGGGGCTCCGACCAATCGATACTGTCAGAGCTCTAAATTACCTTGCGATTGTCCACAATCTGCGAACAACGGCTACTGAGTTACTTTAATCATATAATGAGAAGGGGACACGAACGTTTGGAAAAGTTCATTGTTATTGGAAATACGGAAAGATCACGTGGCCGATCGCCAGCACGATGGACCGACCAGCTTAAAATGCGAGCGCGAGAGAACACGCGATGGACCGGTGACCGGAGTCGATGGCGGGAATGTATTCGTGCCAGAACGATGATCACCAACCACGATCATCAATCATGATGGATACGACTAAGAAGAAGAAGAAGAGGAATTGGGGCTCTGAATAGTATTACGCATAATGAAAACAGGAAACAAAACTATAGTTAATCTAGTCTGTTGCAGGACAGATTCAGTTTTTGTACCGATTTTATTGCTGCTTTTATTTTATTTTTAATGGTATTCGTATTGAGATTACTTACCAGTTAAACTATGATGATGTACTTACTGTACTGTAGGTTACGTAGCAAAATATTTTCACTCGAATATCATAAACCTGATAGATACACATACGTCTAAACTAAAATATCGGTACTGTATTGCACTTGTCGTAAGTACCTATCTAATAAATTAATGTCCAGTACATAGGAAAGGTCGCATATATGTATGTAGATATGTAAAGTTTAAATGGTGTATCGATCATACTCCATACAGTACAGAGTGTTAATAAACAAACAGTGAACCAAATTTAAACGTTTGGTAACTGAATGTATACTGTTGGCAAACTGAACACTGATAGGTACTTATTCTATTTATAAGCTCAATAAATAACGTGTTTTGGAAAAAATAAGGTATGTTATTTAAGTTACACTTTTACATTTTAGGCATTACTTATACTTACATATTTCCTGTCAATCTATATTTTGTGCTCTTCAAAATAATAACCGATTATTATTGCATAAGAAACCGCATGGTATCCTATATTTTGAAGATCATGATCAAATGTGAATTTAAAATTTAAGTACGCTTTCTGTTCACATTTATTAATTGAATCAACCTTTGATTTTTATGAGCCACTTATACAATACGCTCTTCAATAGACACCCTGTGTCCAGGGTGTATTGATACAGGGTGTACACCCACACTCGGATAGAGCAACTGCGCTCCACGTTTAATCCCGTTTGACTGCGCCGCTAAGTGATTGACTTTTCAATCTCTGTAATCGGATTACTGGCCGGTTAATTGTGCATGTATATGTGCACGCTGTATGCTGCATTGTCACTGCTGTGTTTGAACTTAATTAGATTCCTTATTGGTATTCTAATACTGACTTCATTAGGGAATTAAAAATTACTGCTCCACTTATATAATTTGTTTTAAACACTCAGGAAATACTGTGTCTCTCTCACTCGCTTTCAATAATAGAGAATATAGAGATCTTTGATCAAACAAATAATATTAATTTAACATCGCGTGAGCTTCTCCCGATATTTCCAAGTAAAGTAGGTACAATTCTTAAGTTAATTTGGTAAAGAAACCAACTGATCTGGACTTGTCACTCAGTGATGGGAACACTGACATTGAGTCGCGTGTGGTTTTTGTTGACATCACTAAAATAAACTACTTACAAGTCTTAAGAATTCCAACGGACCTTGACTTACGACTCAATCATGCTAAGCGCCTTCGTTACCTTGGCTCGGTCCAGCCTCGCCAAGTAGGTACTAGAGTCTGTGCGGAAAGAGAATAGGCGTGGCGAAAAACGGAACTAACCTAACCAGTATGGCCACAGAACAGAAGATACGGCACATACGGTACAAAAGCATTACAGCGCCCCCCAAAATTAATCCTATTCTCTTTCCGCACAGACTCTAGTACTAGGTCTGCTCGGAGATCTTTTCAAGCGCGAAGATCTGCTGCCCACAGAAGGAGTGCCGTGTCTGCTTCTTCTTACCATTCCTAATAAACTACAAATGTTAAATAAATCTGATAGGAAAGCTAACTGACCTTGACTTGCGACTCAGTTATGCCGAGCGCGTACGCTAGCTTGGCTCGCTCCGGCCCCGCCAAGTACTTGGTCTGTTCGAAGGTCTTCTCAAGTGCGAAGATCTGCTGCCTGCTAAAGGTGGGCCGTGTGTGCGTTTTCTTACCATTCCTAATAAACTACAAATCTTAAATAAATCTGATAGGAAAGCTAACTGACCTTGACTTGCGACTCAGTCATGCCGAGCGCGTACGCTAGCTTGGCTCGCTCCGGCCCCGCCAAGTACTTGGTCTGTTCGAAGGTCTTCTCAAGTGCGAAGATCTGCTGCCCGCTAAAGGTGGGCCGTGTGTGCTTTTTCTTACCATTCCTAATAAACTACAAATCTTAAATAAATCTGATAGGAAAGCTAACTGACCTTGACTTGCGACTCAGTCATGCCGAGCGCGTACGCTAGCTTGGCTCGCTCCGGCCCCGCCAAGTACTTGGTCTGTTCGAAGGTCTTCTCAAGTGCGAAGATCTGCTGCCCGCTGAAGGTGGGTCGTGTGTGCTTTTTCTTGCCGTCCTTATCCATGCCACCTTGTGCGCACGCGCTTAGCGCGCCATTGCTCACTGAAACAAGATTAGATATATATGATCACACTGCTACGATCAAAAGAAGTATACTTTTATGATAAATTGAAGAGCTTAGGAAACGTTAGGTTAGGATATGGAAGAACAGGATGTATTTCCATAACATAAAATAAAATAATTAATTTTACAAGTAGGCCCTCAAGGGCTCTTTTACATGTCTCATCCCTTCTTTTCTTTTGGAGCTTCGGGTAATGACCTTCTGGTGAGAAGAAGCGCCGGAAGAACAATATGGCGTTAATATAAGATTTCATTAATACATTACATTAAACTTAAAACTACATTTATAGAGATGTAAAGGGTCTCTCTATGGGTCCAAACAAGACAAATTAAATTATAGAAATAGATTGAAAAAAATAAATTGATAGTAAAATTAATGGAGATGTAAAGAGTCCCTGATGTCAAATAAGTAAGTAGGTGTAACTGCGTCATGGAGGCATATCTTGTCAGAAAGCGCACGGGAAGTTCACTGTCATTTAGTAGGTACTTTTTAAAGTATATTAATTGCTTTAGAACATTTTTTCCCTTGCTGACTCAAATATGGTTTATAGTTAGAAGGACTTCCAATCCCGTGATTTTTTGTATGACTAATCGGTATTAGCCATACAAAAAAGCGAGCCTTTAGCGATCCCAGCATTGTCCATACAATAAATACCGGGATTGGTAGCCCTAATAGACAGTGATTTATAAAGATAAGAAACACTAGCCTGCAGTCTTGCAGGCGTCCAATTCAATCAAAGAAATTTCATATATATTGAATGGACTTGTATCAAAACGGTCTCATGAGCGTTTATCTGGTCTGGTTGTATACAATATACATACATATATGTATATTTACAGCGAGCTGGAAGCATGCCAGTGTAATTGTTAAAATAGGGGAATGAAACAACGCATCAAAACTTATGCTGGTATGATTTCGCGATTATTAGGAGAGGTTTTCGGAGACAGACTTAATATGATTGAGAAGTTTAAGAGGTCAGTCGTCTGTCGTACTAATAGTTACATTTTTGCTAACTTTATTCAGATTTAAATATCGTTTTTAGGTTTCCGTAAGTATTGCTGTTATTCTGATGTGTCGGTTCATCTGTTTATCCTGATGTCAAGCATAGGGAGGTCGGGTCTGTAACTCATACACGGAATAAGTTAAGTTAAAGATCTGATAGAAATATTTCTTTTAGCTAGTTTTCATAGAAAGGAGTAAAACAATATATAACTACGCCTATGTGAGTACAACTCGTTTGTACCCAATTGGCACAGACATTTTAAGATATAGGTACCTATACATATATGCAAATATGGTTTCTCTATGAACATATTAATACTTATTGGATTTGACCTCTCAACCCGCGCTCTATAACCATTATCAGTTCTCAATGCAGTTATGGCTAATAAACGGCTATATATATAATGTTAACTTCGTACCACAGCCTCCCCTGGTTGAACGGAAAAATTAAAAACTCGGCTGAAAAGGGAAATAAAAGGCTCATGAAACGCGGTCGACGCTCCGGCGCTCTGATGAAGCGTGTCCCGCGGGAGGGCGGCTGATAAAAACATGGTAGCGTCGGAATAAATGCCTATTAAAACATTACAGGATATCTTTATACGTTTTTTTAATGTATGGTGAGACTTTAAATTCGCAGCCAGTAATAGATCTATGGAATAAAATCTTATGACTGGCAGACGCATGAAAGTAACTATACTAATTAATGATAACCTTTGGTGGCAACAGGTATATCCATAAATAGGAAAATTTACATGAAAATTACATAGTGTATAATATTTTAATAGATCACTCAACTCACTCACTGGAAATTACTTTTAAGGCGCGGTAGGACCTGGCTCGCATTTCACATACAAACTAGGGTCGGGCGGAATGCAGATTATTGCAGATTATCTTCGATTTCTAACATAAAAGTATACGTTATCAACCCAAACATGAGAGGATGCCCTGCATGACTGTGAAATCATGATTGTCAGGTATTAATTTTGTCAGAAAAGGTAACTGGTGATGAACAAAATGAAAAAAAATGAAAAAAATACTTTATTTTATAGTGTTTTCGCGCTACTTTTCTATCGAGCGAAGTGTTCGCTATTGTGTTCTAAGTGAGAGGAAGCCCTAGATACAGTTCTGAATATTATTATATACGTTTTACAGTGACCTAAGAGTCAAATAAGTGCTCTAAAAATGATTTGGAAACTAGGCTTCCGTGCCCGATTCTGGTCTCACCTCGCCTTAATAATGATTTTTTTGGAAACATTTAGGTCTCACATCCTGGCATAGGTAATTTTTCTAAGTAATATTATTGTTTCTTATACTTAAAAAACTCGAAAATAATGAAAAAAAATTAAAGAAACTGTAATTACAAACACAAAAATTACATTCCTTATAGTCATAGGAAAGATACCTATGAGTCTTTCTATAAAGTTGAGTGTTGATTTTACACAATCAACAATTCCTATCTATCACCATTATTATAAATAATAATAATACACAAGCGATAACGTGAAAATAAATGACGAACATAATTAAATCAAACGCAAAAGCGAAATCATTATTAACATTGCCATTTCATCAAAATAAACACAATCATGTTATAAATAATTCGGTTAAGCACTTAATTGTATGAAATAGGGAGTTATGGCGCTTTTGTCGACGGTACAGCGACGATAAATAAAGCGGAATTGAATTGAACGTCCGCGACTGTACCGCGGGGCGTGACGCCGCGACTGTACTTGCGGGATTAGACAGTGAATATGCCGCGTCCGTGCTTGTATTGTATATCTCAATAAGTATTTGATTATAGCAAAGTATAAAGACAGACACGTAGCCTTTGGCCGGTTAGGAGCGCGTGATACCTATTCGAGGTCGAGGCGCATACTGTGCGATCCGTACCGCAGCATTCTTACGCAAATTTACTTATAGTGCGTTCGTTTACGGCGCTTGCCGCGTAATGTACCTATTTAGGAAAAATATGAATGCTGTTATAATGTGATTATATCGTCGACCGTAGGCTGAATTAGCGTAAGGGACATTGTTTTGCCTGACCCTTACCGTAATTTAGCCTGCGGTCAACGATATGCTATGATTTTGTTAGCAACTGTAGTCAACAGCTAGAAGTAGCTAAACAAACGAAGCTTTCATAATGAATGATCTTAGTCCATAAAGGTAGCTCTTACACCGTTTCAATCGCTTACACTTTACTCATCACATTGTACTTTATTATAACTTGTATCCTTTGTGAGGTGAAAATAAATAAATTTTGAATTTGAATTTTTGAATTGTTAACCAAGTTATTGGGTCCGTGAAGTTATTGGGTTCGGATGTTCAGTCATTTCCAAGTTTTCTACAAAAAAACTTAAAAATTACCATCCAAATCTGCAGGGAAATTATTCTGCTGGAACCAGGAAAGTAACAGCGGTCGAAGCGCTGGCTTGTAGGCGCCTTGCTTGCAGTTACTATTGCTGCTGAAGTATTTATTGTGCCTGTTTGTTAACCACACAAAAAGTACACAAACTGATTCGGGAGACGTGAGCAGGACTAACCTAACCCTACGGATGCGGTAAATGTTAATCGATGGTCCATCACCGTATTTAAGTGAAACACCCACACGTTTTTCCTTTCTTTTTACTTTTTGTTAAAAACAAAACTTCACTTACTACAACCATGGTCACCCTACAGCAACTAATATAAAGATAATACCTCTTTAATTGTTATGACAGCACTTTGATTATGAAGAAAGTAAATTGTCATCACGTTTACGGTTGGTTTACGGACAATCACATGTAAAGCGAAGATTATCTATACTTTTACGGAGCTATTCTAATTGTAGAGTGACCACGAATGTCGTAAATAAATTAAAACTTTGTGCTTTCAACACCAAAAAAATTAACGTTAATCTCACAAATACTGATACAAAATAGTATCTTTATAATTGACTAAAGCCTTCGGGTGGATCTTTGTTGGATGGTTGCTACGCTACCTATCTGTTATTGTACGTTAATGTTAATACAATCAACCGTCAACCATCGGAATAAAATACCTTATAAATATACTGCGACTCTGATTCCAATAATCAGGTCATGGCCCAGAGCACCAAATTTTCTGTAACTAGATTGACCGGGCTTGAGGATTATTCGTCATGGAAATTCGCGATGAAAATGTTACTAATTCGAGAAAAATGTTTTAAATTTACTTCAACGCTACCTAAGTCAGATGATTCTGTGGAAGTCGAGAAGGATCAAGAGGCATTTACACTAATATGTCTACATTTGGAGCCTCATCTCTACCCCTACGTACAGAATTTGACATTTGCAAAAGAAGCGTGGGACGCGCTTGCAGCAATTTTCGAGGACAAAGGGATCAATAGACGCATAAGTCTTATGAATTCGCTTTTAGATGAGCACTTGGATAAGCATAGCTCTATGCATGAGTAATCTAGCGGCAGTTATGAGTCACGCTCAGAAACTAAAGGAGATTAACCAAAGTTTCGACGATGATTTGATCGCTGTGGTACTTTTACGAGGGTTGCCTGATGTTTATAGACCATTGCGGATGACTTTGAAGCACTCAGGAATGAAACTTACCTCGGAAAATGTTCGGCAAAAGCTTCTACAAGAGGACTCTGGCCAGAGCTCTTCCAGTGATATCTCGAATGTTAATTCTGCGTTAGCGGCAAAGAAACAATCTCAGCGTTCAGTATTGAAGCTCAAGTGCTTTCAATGTGGTAAGAAAGGCCACAAGAAATCCGAATGTCCGAAGCTGATTAAGGAATTAGACAGAGAAGATGTAGCAACGGTTTCTACGAAGTCGAAGAAAGTTGCGTTATGCAGTTCACTGTCGGTGCACAGTTCCTTCAGCCCTTCGACGTTCTACCTGGATAGTGGGGCCTCAAATCACATGAGTTTTCAGCGGCACTGGTTTAGAGACTTTAAGGATACTGATAAGAATGTTGTGACATGTGCGAATGATGACAAGATGACAAGCATGGGTAAGGGTGACATTATGGTAAGTTTAAAAGGAGTTTTGTTACCTATACAAGATTGTTCCTTTGTACCAGATTTGAAAGTCAACCTATTGTCGATATCTAAGTTGGTACAGAATGGGTGGAAGGTGATATTTGATTCTGATGGTTGTAAGATGTTTTACCAGTCGATAGGCCAAGTTACGAGTAAACTTGTGATGACTGCTAGTGAAGTCTCAGGTATCTATAAGTTGGATGACTGTTTTCCTGTTTTAGAAGGGGCTTTGGCTACGGTTCAAGTTGAGGACTCGTTGTCGCTTTGGCATCGGCGGCTTGGGCATGTGAATCTGAACGATTTACGCAAGCTGCGCAACATCGTACTTGGAGGTAAAAGCGTAATGGAACCTTCTGTCGCTTGTATAAGAGGTAAGGCACATAGATTACCTTTTCCAAAGGGTGAAGCAGGGCGAGCTACAGACAAACTCGGGTTATTGCATGCGGATTTATGCGGTGCAATGTCGGAATGTTCGTACGGGGGCGCTCGTTACATGTTTATCATTGTAGACGATTTCACGAGAAAACTGTTTGTTTACTTTCTCAAGGAGAAATCGCAGACATTGAGTGTTTTCAAAGATTTTGTGACACGTGTGGAGAACGAGACAGGTTTACCAGTCAAGTGTCTACGAACAGACAACGGCACGGAGTTTGTAAATAAAAACTTTAGTGAATTTCTTTCCAGGAAAGGAATAAGGCACCAGTTGACAGTTCCCTACACACCGGAACAAAACGGCGTGGCAGAAAGGTCTATGCGGTCCATAGTGGAAATGGCACATACCATGCTATTGGCAAAAGATCTAAATATGAAGTTTTGGGCGGAAGCATGTAATACAGCGGCGTACGTCAAAAACAGGCTGCCTCATAGCGCCAATAATGGGAAAATTCCGGAGGAAATGTGGACAGGGAAAGTACAAAGGTTGGATCAGATGAGAGTATTTGGCTCAATGGCCTATGTACATATTCCAAAAGAGAAGAGGAAGAAGTGGGATGCAAAGGCGAAGGCATATCTTTTCGTGGGTTATTGTAAAGATACCAAAGGTTATCGCCTCGCAGATCTCAGCAATCCTCGGCAGGTAATAAGAGGAAGAAATGTCATCTTTACTGAAGATTGTGAAATTAAAGCCACGGAATCTGGATCAGTAGGAAAGGTGACATCATCTGTGGAAAAGGCTATTCTATGGGAAATAGACCACTCTTCGAAGACAGTTCCAGCAATGTCAGTAAATGAAGATTCTTATGAAGATGCTGAGGAGATCTCGGATGCAGCTGATGCAGAAGCGTGCGCGGAAACATGTACAGCTGAGCCAGTAGAACCTAGCCAAGCATCGATAATGGATCCTAACAATGGAGTTCGTGAAGAGGAAGAACAAATAGCGGAATCTCGATATCCTCTAAAGAGCAGGGTACGTACTACGTAGTACACAGAGTGGGTTTTATTGCTGTGACAACGTACGCAGTACAGAGGAAGAACCACGAACATACAAAGAAGTCCTAAAAAGAACTGACAGGCCAGAGTGGCAAAGAGCAATGGAAAAGGAGTTAGCTTCAATGAAAGAACACGACGTTTGGCAGGTAGTTGCTCGACCGCCAGGAGCCAAAATTGTTGGAAATAAATGGATCTACACGTACAAATATGATGCCGATGGAAACAAGACCTACAAGGCCAGGCTTGTCGCGAAGGGTTTCACCCAATCATACGGCGTAGACTATTTTGAGACATTTTCACCCGTCGTGAGAAGATCAACTTTAAGGATATTGTTGTCTTTGGCTGTAGAAAACGACTTGATGGTGCACCATTTCGACGTAAACATGGCGTTCTTAAATGGAAATTTGCATGAAAAAGTCTACATGCATCAGCCAGAGGGTTTTGTCGAAGAATCGCAAAGTGACAAAGTTTGTTTATTGCAAAAGGCAATATACGGCCTTATACAGTCTAGTCGTTCGTGGAACGAAAAAGTAAATGACGTTCTTCTGTCAATGTCTTTTATACGTTCCGATATTGATAGTTGTTTATATTTTAAAGAATATATTTTTATATGTCTTTATGTAGACGACTTTATAATATTTAGAAATATTGATGCCAAAGTGGAATTGTTGGACGGCTTAAGGAAATACTTCAAGGTGAAGGATTTAGGTGAAGCTCGACAATGTTTAGGCATGAGTCTGGAACGGAGAACAGAAGGTACGATTTTCCTACATCAGAGGAAGTTCATGGAAAAGCTCCTGGCTGACCATGGTATGGATCAGTGCAAACCAGTGAAAACCCCGCTAGAACTGGATCTGCATAAAGTTTTGGCAGAAGGGGGTGGTGGTGAGTGAGCTGTGTCGCCAAGACCAATTACGATACTAGTCGTTGGTTGGGGCATTGAATTATCTAGCCTGCAACACGAGGCCCTATATTTCAGCAGCGGTGAGTTTTTTAACTCAGTATAATTCATGTTGTCAGTCTATACACATAAAGGCGGCTAAGTGTGTTCTACGTTACATGCAAGGAACCTTGGAATTAGGTCTTACATTTCGAAAGTCGAAAGGGGACTGTAGCAATTCTTATATTACAGGCTACGTAGATGCGGACTGGGGAGGAGACATCAAAGATAGAAAATCTTATTCAGGATATAAGTTTAAACAAACTTGGACCGAATATGATATCCTGGGAGTGCCGAAAGCAAAAGTGCGTGGCTTTGTCGTCGACCGAAGCGGAATACGTCGCTCTATCGGAAGCGTCAAAGGAAGCTGTATACCTGCAGAGGTTAGTCAGTTATATCTCGAAAGATATGGGCTCGATGAGCGTCAGGTTGTTCGTAGACAACCAGAGCGCCATCACGTTGGCAAACAATCCTGTTTCTCACCGACGGACGAAGCACATCGACATTCGATATAATTTCGTTCGTCAATACATCAGTGACAAGTTGATACAGCTAGAGTACGTCTCAACTGAAGATAACCTGGCTGATATTTTAACTAAGCCATTGCCCCGTATTAAGTTTGAAAGGTGTGTGTCTGGTTTAAGTTTGAGTGCTTGATGCTGTGTGGATTTAGGATGTTGAATGGTTGCTTGAGAGGAAGTGTTGGATGGTTGCTACGCTACCTATCTGTTGTTGTAAGTTAATGTTAATACAATCAACCGTCAACCATCGGAATAAAATACCTTATAAATATACTGCGACTCTGATTCCAATCATCAATCTTGCTCACGTCTCTAGAATCACCCTGTATAAACTAAAATGAAAATCTGACATAAACTTACCTGTTGTTATTTTTGTGTGAACGACGAGACGATAAAGAAAAAGGTTGCAAATGCGATGTCACCCTGACGACTAACATCGCATTTGTAATGTCTAGGTATAACATGCGGCCATAAGTTTTTGGATCAGAAGAAGCATTTCTTTGCTTGCGTTCAACCTTATTAAGCTCAAGCAAGCTTCTATTAGGGTAAATAGATCTGCCTTCATCTACAGTGAGTCAGTGACTGTTGCATAAGATAATATTAATATCCGAGTCGACTTCAGCGTCCAGCGGGTTGTTCATTAATATTAATCCGGGTTGTTTTCCGAGGTAGCCTTATTTATGGCCGCCCCATTATATGTATCATCGCCGGTTTTATTGCGGCACATATTTCTTGAATTATTTACGGGCTGAATATTTACCTATGTAATTTAATTAGTTAAGAAAATATTTTGGCTATGTATTTAGGTTTTTTTTCCTTTCTTTTTTTATTTTTGCTCTTGTGATATAATACAGTCACATTTATGAAAAAAATGGTGGTATTTTCTAAAAATATTGCAACCAATTTACGTGAAGGAGTTTGTTGGGAACAATTCTAGAAGCTAATTTAAATTATCGATATGTCACCAAACACAATTACTTAAATAACCGGCACGACGAGGCCTACCTATAGACATATAATTTGAAAAGTAAATTGGCTGGTAAATAAATGGGTTCTTATTTACTAACAGTATGCTTAGTTCTCATACTAAAAGAAAGTACCACAGAACCTAGTAGGTATTACAGGCTGAAAGCTGAATCTTTTTACAAATGCATTATCTGAAAACATTACCAATAAATTAAAGCCCTCCAACGACTCTCGATTAGCAAGTAATTACAAGAACCGTCAGTATCTCCCATTGGAAACTACATCGATTCCTGCACCACATTGCGCCAAACCCCTATTCACTGGAGCCACAGTAAACTAGACTCTACCCCAATGCAATAGAGTAGCAATCAGGTTGACAGCTTCTTCACCAACACATTAAGTCCTAATGCGAAACTGGTTCGGTGTGTACAGATGAGTTTCAACTTTATAAAGAAGATGATAGGGTAGGATTTAGTTTATGCGCTTTATGTTAGGTTGGTTTCATTTGGTCGGTGTTTGTACCTCTGTTTGACAATATCTAGTGCGGGAAACTGCGCTGGCTAATGCGAGCTATTTATTTATTAAGGCTGTAAATACGTTTGAAGCGGAGGTTGTCGGGTTTGTGTCACAGCGTTACAGGTAATTAGATAACGAGATTGAAATAAAGGACGAGTCCAACAATTATTGTATGAATAATTGCAAAATCTTTATCAACTAATACTTATCAATCAGAAATTGCATGGTAAACCCATTGCCTTGCTGTCAAATATTTGATAAATCCCTCTAGGAAAGTTTACATGAGTAATTTTTTAAATAATTCTCATTTGATTAAATTCGACATTTACCTATTTTGCGCCATACCTATTTCTCTAGTTTACTGTCCTATTGGCTAATTATACAATTACTTAAAAACGATAAACAAATTATGTATGTTTTTTGGAGAAAATTAGGGAAGTAAGTTTGCTACGTAAAGCACCGTGTTAATGAGGTAAACAATAATCAGTGATTAAGACCTGTTTGATTATCTTATGCTTACTAATTTTCAATATGAATGAACTGGCTACTTGACCACAGAAAACGACGTCCACTTGACAGAAAATGTTCTTGTCAGTTAAATTAACAGTATGATTAAGTTTGGGTAGAATTTTAATTTATTTATTTTGTTCGGTAAGTGAAAACTAAAAAAATATATGAAAAGTTTTTTTTAATTTCTAGTCAATGTTTTTTACGATAACGTAAAGTATCTTCTCTTAAAATATCGGTAGCTAATTTTTTAGCACCTTATATATCGCAACACAATTTTATTACTCGTATTACACGCGTCACGATCACGATATATCTGGTGTTTTGAATGTTACAGGCCATTTGATGCTTACTGTACCTAAAAAGAAATTTAATTCCTGCGCTGAAAAAACCTAGTAACTAATAACTGTTCCCAGCCTGTCCATTCGAAACTACTTTTCCCTGGTGGTCAATTCCGACCAAGTTGCAGTACAGCTAGCGGGTAGGTGCCGGCGTAGTTTTTCCGCCATGCTGCCCATGCATTATGCATTCTGTTAATATTGCACCGCTATTCGGGGTTATGAGTTGGGTGTTAGGAGTTTTGGAACTGCTTTTTTTAACTGGACCTTTGTTTAAAAGATAATATTGCTGCTATACTTTTTTGTTTGGCAATGTGCATAGGTACCTCTGTTTTTGTCTCACTATAAATTGCAACATCGATAACTCGATAAGTCACATATCACCAATTAGATAGACGTCATTTAAAAACTCTATTGCAGTTAAAATTAGGCATTGCACAAGAAATATAGTATTTTGCAAAGTTTCTTACTTTTAAACTGGTGATATCATAACGTAAGTGAATACATGAATTCTGAATTTGTTTTTTTTTTTATGGAATTAGGAAGTATACATTTATTATACCTAATCGCTGTTTTAACGATGCTTATACACGCCAAAGGTTCATACAGTTAAGAAAAATAAGTCAAATGGGTACTTACAATATTGTATCTGCCCCAGATGGGAATCTGGGGAAAAGGATAAGAAAGAACGTTTTTAAATCATCAATAATATTAACACAATAACTTAGTGGAACAAACGACTTAGTCAAGAAATAAGTTATTTGAACGATTTGCCTGACTATTTTATAAAAAAAATACTTTTAAGTAAAAAGAGAATAAATAAATATTTAATCAATTTATTAATACTTATTGAACAGAAATAAAACTGAACGCTCAAGTCTAAGGAATTATCGGCCAGTCAACCTCAAGGAAAACAGATTTTACAAACACTGTATCCAATCAGTTTACTATTTAAGTTAAACCTTCAATGATCAATCTATCATACGTTCCATTGCTGGGCAAATGCCTACTCTCATTGACGTGAGTCCTGCTTGGAGTTAAACATAATGACAAAATTCCAAACCTAGGTTTAACCCTAACTGAGGTACTAGCTCAAGTCAAGAAAAATAGATACCTTAGAAGAACATACAACATGAAACTCGAAGAAGATGACTTAGATGAAGATGGAGATTTAAAAAGAGCTGGTACACAATACAACCAGCGCCGCATATTACTCGGACACCTAATCAAACCCTTGCACTTGTACCCAAAATCTCCGCGACCCTTTCGAGCTGCAAAATTATTCCAGTCACGTCTGTACCGCAATAAAACCTCTTCGGATACGAGCTGCAACAGCATTCGCGGCAGCGTTACACCAAATTACAATTATTACAATGACTACAATTACAACGATTGCTAGACTTATTACAATAAGCGATATGACCGGGGTTCAAATCTGTGTACTATTAAACGTCTGTTGGCAAGGGTGGGCTAATTGCGTCATAATTATAGCTGACGAAACGCTTTCTTAAAGACGCTAACAGCTGCTGATAAAGTGAATAATTCGAATAGAGAAGATAGCCGGCAAATCAAAATTCTACGTTGGCGTGTTCGTGTCGTGTCCGTATGTATTTTTTTTTTGTATTTTTTTTTTACCTCGATATACTATCACGCAGTATGTACCTCCCTAGTGGCATGTTCGATTCGAGAAAAACATCGATTGCGAGTAACGAAACGGTCCTATCGTTACCATCTTAAGACCAAATGTACCAAGTATATACTACTAGTATTTACCCACGACTTCACCTGCGTTATTCCCGTTACTATCCCAAGGGAACCCTATGTTACAATTCAGAATTTGGTCTACTTGCGTACCAAATTTCATCTCACCTCATGTCATTGAGTCGTTACCAGTATTTTTAATAACAAACATCTTCACAAAGTTTCACATTTAAACTTTTATTAGGAAATAGAATAAGAAGTAGAACTAGGGCCCTTAAGTAACATTTTATATGTTCAAATTTACCAACGAATTATATTAATTGTGCGGCTAGTTTCAACCGTTAATCACATGGATAACAGATGAGATGGACCTACCTACTCGGATAATCTTAAATATGCATTCTCAATTTATCTCGGCTCTCATTCAAATTGAATAAAAGCATCATTTCAACCGTCCTCTCAAAGATGGTTACAATATAAACTCGGTTTCATCAAATCATACCGTTCCAACCCCTTCCCCCTGCTGGGAAGGGAGGGGTAACGAGGAGCAAACGGGGGGCCGTTAACGCGTGTAGAAGGCGAGGGTATGTACTTTTATTATGTGGCTCAAGTAGGTATTAACTTATATAGGTGCTTAAAATGTAGGTTCTTACGCATTGTCGTCGAGGGAGGTTGTGGTTTTGATCAGGGATCGGAACCGGTATCGAATTACCGTTTTATTTCGTTGAAATACCGTTATTTTACTCCGTTCGTGCTACAACCGGTATTTTGATGGAACGGAACGGAATATTTCGGTGATCGCTAAGTGATGAAGAACGAAATGATAACGTTCCTGATGAGAATAAAAACCGGTATTCTCGACGAGCCGAGCTCGCCGAGGGGCTCGCAGGGGTGGTGACGATGTGCGCCGGCATTTACAAGGTCAAATTCCGTGTTTTGTAGCGCGTCGCATAGCGCGATGTATTTATTTTCAATTTTTGTCGGGAAAGTTTAAATTCTGAGTGTTGAAGCGCGCACGCTCTTTATTATAATATTGTTTGTTTTGTGATATTAAGTTTTTAAAGATGATACATAGTAATTTTTTAACTAGATTAATTATTTGCAGGTATTTCTATACTACCGAGTGACAAACAAGCATTCTGTCTACCTGACAGAACAAACTGAATGCAAAATTAAATAATACAAATAACGTTCTTCTTTTTGCAATATTTTTATTGTATTTTAGGTATTTTAATTTAGGTAGTTTAATTTAGTTTTTAGGTTTATTTAGTTTTAGGAAATTTAAATTTTATCTTCTATGTATTTGTTAGTTTACTGTACTTTCTTTCAATAAAGAAGTCACTGTCAAAAAAAAAACGTTCAATCAAACTGATTGATTGAGTCAGGCGTTACTTATATTATTACCGCGTTATTGATATTTTTGTTTAATGAGGGTGTTTAAAAATCATAAATCCACCAGGTGGCAGCAGGGTGGCGAATGGTCTTTTTGACAGTAGGTGTCAAAATCCACCAATCACATCACCTGATTTTGACATCTACTGCCAAATAGACCATTCGCCACCCTGCTGCCACCTGGTGGATTTATGATTTTTAAACACCCTCATTAACGTTCAAACTCTTCAAAGCAAAAGTCAGTCTAGGGACAAAGATGTAGTGTCTGATGCACTGGTATACCTACCTAATACATACTTATATTTAATTTGGATAAATTTAATGATTAGAGGCAAGTACATTTATTTCGTCTTGACGAGTACTCTGAACCGAAATAATATCCAGGTTCTGATGATGGAGCCGGAATGTGGCCATGGGAACTCCGTAATAAAACGTCGGAACCCCATCGTGTTTGAGCTCATTTATTTTGTCTTGACAAGTACTCTGAACCAGAATGATATCCAGGGTCTGATGATGGAGCCGGAAGGTGGGCATGGGAACTCCGTAATAAAACGTCGGAACCCCATCGTGTTTGGGCTCATTTGTTTTGTCTTGACGAGATCTCCGAACCGAAATGATATCCAGGGTCTGATGATGGAGCCGGAAGGTGGGCATGGGAACTCCGTAATAAAGCGTCGGAACCCCATCGTGTTTGGGCTCATTTGTTTTGTCTTGACGAATACTCTGAACCGAAATGATATCCAGGGTCTGATGATGGAGCCGGAAGGTGGGCATGGGAACTCCGTAATAAAGCGTCGGAACCCCATCGTGTTTGGGCTCATTTGTTTTGTCTTGACGAATACTTTGAACCGAAATGATATCCAGGGTCTGATGATGGAGCCGGAAGGTGGGCATGGGAACTCCGTAATTAAACGTCGGAACCCCATCGTGTTTGGGCTCATTTGTTTTGTCTTGACGAGTACTCTAAAGTGAAATGATATCCAGGGTCTGATGATGGAGCCGGAAGGTGGCCATGGGAACTCCGTAATAAAATGTCGGAACCCCTTCGTGTTTGGGCTCATTTGTTATGTCTTGACGAATACTTTGAACCGAAATGATATCCAGGGTCTGATGATGGAGCCGGAAGGTGGGCATGGGAACTCCGTAATAAAATGTCGGAACCCCTTCGTGTTTGGGCTCATTTGTTTTGTCTTGACGAGTACTCTAAAGTGAGATGATATCCAGGGTCTGATGATGGAGCCCAAACACGATGGGGTTCCGACATTTTATTACGGAGTTCCCATGGCCACCTTCCGGCTCCATCATCAGACCCTGGATATCATTTCGGTTCAGAGTATTCGTCAAGACAAAACAAATGAGCCCAAACACGATGGGGTTCCGACGTTTTATTACGGAGTTCCCTTGCCCACCTTCCGGCTCCATCATCAGACCCTGGATATCATTTCGGTTCAGAGTACTCGTCAAGACAAAACAAATGAGCCCAAACACGATGGGGTTCTGACGTTTTATTACGGAGTTCCCATGCCCACCTTCCGGCTCCATCATCAGACCCTGGATATTATTTCGGTACAGAGTACTCGTCAAGACGAAACAAATGTACCTGCCTCTAATCATTAAATTTATCCAAATTAAATATAAGTATGTATTAGGTATAACAGTGCATCAGACACTACATCTTAGTCCCCAGACTGACCACCCATGTGTAATCTTTTGCTTTGAACAGTTTGAACGTTAATTTGTTCTATCAGGTCGACAGAATGCTTGTTTTTCACTCGGTAATATAAATTAAAATTATACCTACAAATAATTAAATACACTCACGAACAATGAATTCTCGTCATTTCCTATTATAATTGTCCTTAGAAAATGACCCGAATTAATTGACCGTGAGTGTAATTAATCTCGTTATATGTATACCATATACCAAATACATCGCGCTAGACACTTGCTAACTAAATTATCTACGAAAAATGGTTAATTGTCCGAAACTACTTTTATAATCCGAATGAATCCGTAACAAAACAACACAACAACCTAAGCAACGCACAAAAGCAAAAAATACAAAATCATTGTGCGCAGCATACCGAAAAACAAAATATCCCGCAGGCAAACTCAAGGTAAAATTAGAAATAGCAACTCGTTCTATCTTGTTACGCAACGAGAAAAACGTTTAATTTCGTTCCACAGAAACGAAACTTAGTAAAAAACGGTATCGCAAAAGAACGGTTCTTTAACCGGTGATCACAAACAAAAACCAGAACCTTTCCGTTCTCGTGTCAATGAACAAAACCGGTATTCTACTCGGAACGGTTTCCGATCCCTGGTTTTGATGCAATGATATAGGTATATAATATACAGACTGTTAGGAATTATGTAAAGCTGGGATCCTAGTTTCAAAACATTATCCTTAGCTAAACACAATTTTTTCCTCAAATATTTTCCAATTTCTACCACAATTCCGGCCTTGATTGATCAATTGATTCATCATTTTCTTTGCTTATGCTTAGTCAATACACATTTTCATGGATTAAAAAATTGCCATTTAGAAAGACACTTTTTCGCTTTTACATAGGCATTGCATTGTACTTTTATCGATATGGGTAAAGATTTCCTGATACCAGTAATAATACCACGAACTTTCTGTCTTTATCTCTGTTGGTATATAAAATTCCATAATTCCTTCCAAAAGTATTTTGCATGTCTTTGTAATCGTATAATTAATGTTCCTTATTTGATAAAGTCCCATAAAACTTGGAACATAATCTCAGGACGTATTTGAGTGAATTCGCGTAAGATGCGGTGCCGCTACCGCAAACGTTACGCGTACACCGCTTCCCGAACACAAAAGGAACTGACTAACAACGTTATTGTAATTACATACGACCTTTATCTAAGCAGGATTGTACACACGCGTGAATCTGTTCAGTCGTGTGCGAATAAATCCTGCGCTCGTTTGTACCCCATTCAGTAGGGTTGCCTCCTAAATAACTTTTGGATGAAGCGACGAAAGTAAACTAGCCAGAACCTTAAACTTTTATACTTATTTCTTATTTAAAGGTATTAATGATAATCCCCATAAAAAAGTAATCCCGCAATATTCTTCATCTTTATAAAATGTTTTATCATTATAAGTATCGCAACTATTTTAAATTTTATTAATAACACTAACTTAATCCCAACCCAAGATCGGTGTAATAATTTTTACACAAAATTAGTCAATAACATTGGATGGTTTTTTTATTAAATTCAAATGAGACGTGCAAAAGTTACAAGTAAGTAACTAATAGTAAGCAAATTACTGCGCTAAAATTTGCATTATGCATTAACTCAACATCGCCATTACATCAGTATTCCAAGTAACTAATTAAACGCATCACCCAAACTTTTGGAATTGCCAACCCTACGCTAGTAAACCTCAAAGAAGCTTGTTACATTTGTTGGTACTAATTACCGCGTGAAGTTGGCACATATCGCAAACTTAGCCGCGCGTCTGCGTTACCGCGCGCTGCGTTACCACGCGTTGCGTTACCGCCGTCGTAGGGGAATTACAAGTGGCTTCATTTGACTCGGGAATTAAAACGCGTGCGTATAGAGTGGTTTACGTTGCGCTAATAAGATGTAGGGAGTTAATGTTAAGAGTTCCCAAGTGGGGCAGTTTGCGAGATATAATCAAAATTATGTTCAAGAATTTAAGAGAAGTCAATTCAGAGATAGACACAAACACACACGCCTCTACGATTCGTATTATAAAAATCATAATTGCCTTCGTAAAACTTGTCTATGAAAAATTATTAAAGTTGTTAAAAAAAGTTTACCTGCTACTTTGCATGAAAATTGCTAAAACAGGCCATTCGACGGCCTTAGCATATTAAATAAATCTTATACAATATTTTAATAAATAATGTGGTTGAATATTTCTTACTATTTTTCATCATGTATTTGAAAAGGTTTCAACCATTTGTGGCTAAAAGCAGTAAAAAATCGAGGAACGAAAACATAGGTTTTACCTGAAAACGGTAAAGGAATATTAGTCTTAAAATGCCCCTTTGAAGGAAGAATCGCCGGTTCGTTTTATTATATCATACCTAACACTTCCTTTGTATCTGTCGATCTGCTTGTTTCTTTGATTCACTTTTACGGATCCGTCATATATGTTTCCTACCAACATTAGGTACCTTGAAGCTTTCAGCAACATTGTCTCCCGCTTAATTACCCAATACAATGTTAATAATGTAATAGAAAAGCAACACTGCTGGCGTGTTACGACAATGTAACCAGATAAGCATCCGCCATATTGTCTCCGCGATGACGACACGCCGCATCGACGCGCGATACGTGTACTACACGCACGCGCAGGGTTGCCACCTAAGACTACTTTTAAGGTTCTCCATACAAACAAAAACGGGGTTACGAATCCATTAAAGAATAATTTTCAAAACAAGATGTCCGTAGGTAAGAGTTAATTGAACAAAATGATAATCTTCTTCCTCTGTGTAACGAAGGTAATCCGTATAAATTGTATGGTAATTTTCGTTACACAAAGGTACAAGATTAATATTTTGTAATACCTTAACGACGGACATCGCTTTCTGAAAATAACCCTTAATGATATCAGCTCGTTGAAGTGTGTTTTAATTTTTAGCGTTTAACAGCACATTGACGACGTTCATTTTGGGAGTCTTGGCGCGGATTAATCTTACAACTTAATTTCGTATTGACCCAGTGGAAGTCGGTAAAAGATACCAATATCAATCATTAAAAGAATTTAATTTCTCTCTCATAAATAACACTTTAAAAAATTGTTCCCCCGTTAATTATTAATACTCAACTCACACTATAGAAATCAAACAGCAATTGCAAACAGCATCGAGTAGGTACCCAACTGTTCGAACCCACCTATGTAGTGACATATATTAGGCAAAAAAATTACACAATTTACAAAGGAGGCTTTTCCGTACACGTAGTGTACAGTAAAAGCCAATTTATGGCCAGTTGTAGCATTTATGCCACACCTGGCTTTCGTATAAGTACTTCGATTAAATGAGTTATAGATCACTACATCATTTCATACAGGAAAGCCAAGGAAAAGACTGTGCAAATAATATAATTAGATAATTTGGTGTCATCTGATCTTTTTCCTTGACGAAGTAACCCTATTGGAGGCATAACAGCCCTCGCCACACCTGAGGGGGTGTGTTATCAGTCGGCAGGGCGCGATCGTGTTGTATACATATTGTTTTGTCTATCACTACGGAGTACCTATACGAAGTCATGTCAGCGATTGTACGAGTAGCTAGGTGTGTAGCCTCAATGTAAAACTATTCCATTAAGCGTTAGGAGGTTTTAGACACCTGAAACGATTTAGGCGATTTTTTTTACGTTACCGTTGAATTCAGGAGTTTTGTGAATAGTATTCAGCTGTCATGTATTTTATTTTATTTTTCATGAAAGAAATGTTCTATCAATCATGACTTTAATTGCCAAAATTCAAACTAAAATCGCATCGCTTGCATTCAAAACTTTAAAGCACCTTTAAACAGTTTAAACCTCAGTGCTTAGTGTTTGCGGATTATACTGAACTAGCATTTACCCGCAGCTTTGTCTGCGTTATACCCATTACTATCCCAAACGAACTCTTAACTGGAATAAATAATCCTCTATTCCATGCCTTTACTTGCCATGCCAAATTTCATTTCAACCCATCCAGTTGTTACAGCGTTATTTAGTAACAAACATCCAAACATCTTCACAAACTACATTTATATTATTAGTAGGATAGTATGTAATTTTAAATTAAGAAGATTTGAGTCGCCTGGTTCTCCATAGAAATGAAAAGAGGGTTAATATAGTTCACTCTAACGACATCAATTTTGGGCGAAATATGTTTTATTTTTATAGTTCGATACATGTTGTTTGCGCAATAGTTGTTTATGCAACTCATACCTACATAATGAAAGGCCCTAAAACACGAGTGTTGTTTTATGAAACGAGCGGAAGGTGAGTGAGAAAGTGTTTTAAGGCTTAATAATTATGTACAGTTGCTTACACTGCCGTATCTACATACATATATTATTAGCTATAACTAGTACCTATAAGCTCTCTATGATGCGTTCAAAAACCACTGACATGTCATTTTGAATCAAACGTATTATCGCCTGATATACCTAAAAATTGAAGTCAAATCAAATTACTTTGTTTTTCAGAGATATTTATTTGAATGTCATAATAACATTGATTTCGATGCACTAATAGCTGATTGCATGTTTGTGTTTTTTTTGGGACTTCTCGTGTTGTTTTGCGCAGGCAAAATGTATCAAGCATTAAAATTGAACTAATTTCAACCAAATTTTACGACGTTTATTATATTAATAAAATTAATAATCCTCTTTTTTGAGAATGAAAAAATGGGTGACTTGAATCAGCGTAAGTAAAGTTACGTTCTGATTAACCGTTCCATTAAATTAAAGTACATCAATACTAATGCATAAAAGCTAGACTATACTAGCCGTATCAAGCCAAAACAATCACTCCACATGCTCGCATCGGAATGCCATAGGGCGCGGCATACCCCACAGAGCCATCTAATGAAATCAGCGCCTTATCGTGCCCTACTAATAGGGATTTGGACATTAATATCGTATTGCTATCTGTCGGATTACGCGTGTATGGTATATGTTATATATAGGCTTTCTTCTTTTGCCGCTTGAGAATTTCTGTAAATTTCAATATTTATCAGTGTAACACATGTTGGTAGGTAATGGTTTTTCCTAGTTCATAGAAAAATAAATTACATCAAACTATATTGTTACTGATTTTTCTAAGTGAAAAAAAAACGATTTATGTTTTAATACACGTTTAAAATAACTTTTAACCTCTTGCTATAAATTCAACTGCCTACGTTATGTAACCACTTTCCTTAATTCGAGACAAGAGCAATATTATTCCAGAACGGAAACATACATATTATACCTATAGTTTCAGCGTAAACATACCTACTTTGTTTAGTGTAAAACTTGTAAAAACATACTTTTTTAAATGATTAAGTAGCTATACCAAACCTAAAAAGTTTATACCTACGCATGAACATCGGGAGTTCTAAGCAATTTCGTAGAATACCTGTCTTAAAGTTATCAAATAAAATAATTTACCTACCAAACACCAACATTTAACTACATTTTACGTAGAAACAAGGTCATACTGAGAGTATCATCCGAAAAACAAAGACGGGGAAAGCGAAAATGTGCGGTTCCCCCCTCCCCCACCCCTGGGGTGGGAATTATGTTATGCTTAATTTAATTTCATTAGGCTGGGCGAGATTGCGCGGTCTTTATGCGGACCGTACTATAATTGCTTCGAGGTAATTGTTAGAAAATTGTTATGCTGATTTTTTTGTTGACGGTGCGTGCGGATTTTATAGCAGGCTTTTATGAATTTAGTGTAGTTCAAATGAAATTACAACTTTTCTAAATTGGTTGCGTGTAATAAACTTGTAAATACAACAATTTTAAGAGAAATACGAGTAATACGAAAACCACATAGTTCATTGTTATTGTCATTCCCAAAAAACAATTGAGGTAGTTTCAATTAACCGTAACGAAAAGAAAAAAAACGCCAACATATTCCAAACTCTGAACTAAAAAAGTAAAAAAGCAGTTGCATTTGGAAGCTGAAATTTTAATTCGTGGCGACATATGGGATGCACGGGGGATGTGGGCGTGGGCCGTGGGAGGAGGGGGTCATTAAAAAAATGTGTCCCACTTCATTCGGGCCCAGCGCGGCCGCAGCGCGCCCTCGCTAATTAATAACCGAATGTTCTGGAATATTAAATTTTGTGTCTAAGGTTTGGTTTGCACGAGTCGCTGGACAATTAAACGGACAATGTTTTAGCTTAATTATTATAGCGCAGTACGAAATATATAGGCTATAAGATGGGCAATTATTGTAATTAAAGTAATGGATACTTCGGGCCAGTATATTTTGTATTCGTCAAAATATTTAGGTATAGACGTAGATTTCCAGTTTCCTATTATATAGAGAAATGTTTTGATAGTACATTACACACCTGGAGCGCAGGTCATAGGAATTTGTAAAAGCGCCGCAGTTATTACGTATAACGGGCGTTAAATACTACTACTACGGCCCATGTTGATCGCAGTGTGAACTTACACAGGAAATATTTTTCATCTTCCTCTTGTGACATATCAATGAAAAGTAAAATCGTCCATCAAAGTCCTTGTAAGCTCTTTATAGGTTATATGTTTAGGGGAGCTACTTTTCCGCAACTAGACGACTAATAGGTACGTGTTTTAGTGTCCGTCAAGATAGCGTACACCGTAAAGATATTCAGAATCTGATGCAGCCAATAAATAGTAGCCAAATAGTACCGACGAAATACCTAGGTGAAAAAACAGTACCCTTAAACTTTCTGAAATATAAGGCCTGATCACGGTGTACGCTACCGCCCGGTCCATTTGTATCTCTGGAACGGCTTTGATTTTGGAAACATTTGATATCTCAAAAAATAGTACCCAAAAAGTACCCTAGGGCCATAAAATTTCATTTCTCTAGCTGTCGTAGAAGCCGAGATATTCCATGACTTAATGGTGTACAACATTTCACACCGTCAAGCTAGCGTACGCGGGAATTTCACATAGAAAGACTTCGAATTCCGAAATCACGCTGTTCACTATATCGAGAAATGAAATTTTAGGGCACTATTTGGGCACTATTTTTTGAGATATAAAGCCGTTCCAGAGATACAAACAGTGTACGCCAGCTTGACGCCTGGTAGCGTACACCGTGAATAGGCCTTATATTTCAGAAAGTTTATGGGTACTATTTTTTTCGCCTAGGTATTTCGTCGGTACTATTTGGGTACTATTTTGTTCGCCTGGGTATTTCGTCGGTACTATTTGGGTACTATTTATTGGCTGCATCAGATTCTCAATATCTTTCCGGTGTATGCTATCTTGACGGACACGTGTTTTACGTGTTGTAAGGGCTCGTCCAGAAATCATGTGATCGTCTATGGGGGGGGGGGGGGGGGATCAGAAAAATATCACGAATGATACAATCACCGTCATAATTAAAATCACCAAATATCACCAAGGGGGAGGGGGGGGATTCTGGACGAGCCCTGAGCTCCTTAAAAAAATATTGTTTTTTTATAAAAATCTACCCATGGCCTGTTTCTTTTAATGAACGCTGCAATAACAGCAAATGAAGTGTTATTGTGACAATAATTGTGTGTCGCTATCACTCATTACACGCGCTATCGTTATCAGTCAATAAGCGCCGCCGCTTTATTAAAACGACTAAGCACCGTGACAGACCGGTCATACCTATTTTTATATGAGTTAGTGTTGGCATCTTTCCTGTGGCCATCATCATTAAGGGCTTTAAAAGTATAATTTTATTAGTGGACCCCTTTAGGCATGTTACATACCAGCATGTAACTACTAGACATTTAAAATAAAAACTTAATGGTATGTACTGGGTACCCACGCCTTTAAGTATTGTATTATCAGGAAAGTCGCTTATTTACTGGAACCTGTATGGGTATGGCACAGATCCGACAAAACTATAACTTTTTTATTTTCACTAGGATTTTCTTCGACGAAGAATAGTACATTACACAACTAGGGTGGTAATACAAAGAAAGGCCGAGATTGCAGAAGTTTGCGGCCCGAGCTGCAAGCGAGGGACGTAAATATGCGATCGAGGGCTCTCTTTATTACATCCCGTGTTGTGTACATCGTTTTATGTCTATACTTGGCCAGAAAGCGGCTTTTTCCGTACGCGCAGCGTGCGGAAAAAGCCACTTTATGGCCAGGTGTGATATAAAAAAAATTACTTATCTTCTAGTCTATCTACTTTTTTAAAACGTAGCTTATCTTTTCTTCTTTGGTTAGTAATTAGCTATACCTAAGCAAAAAAATATTGACATCTGTTCATTCGCTTTAACACTAATAATATGCTCTTACCTAAGTGTCACATGTTCTAATTAAATAAAGCCTAAATTCATGATATTTGAACTTTAATAAGGCTTTATTTAACTCATGGCATACGAAAATGTATAGTTTAACACCTGGAGACATTTTCCGGTATTTTCATAGCCTTATAGCTCTTAGCCTATCTTATTTATCGTTGTTATTTAGATACTAATGAGTAATAACACAGATTGATGGCAACCGTTTTAACGTTAACGTTACTGTAAAATACCTAGTTCCTTAATCATCTGTCATTAATAAAGCTACAAGTCTTTAAGTAAATCTAGATCGAGAGCTTATATTATTTCATTAAACACCCCCTCCAAAACTATGCAATCCCTCCCCACTTTCGTAATTAAAGCTATGCGCGTATCTCGAGTGCGCGATTACGCGCATTAAAGCTGTAATACGAACGAGTTTAATAATCGCTATCTCGGGATATCGCGCGGTATCGCTCGCTCTGTAATCGGATAAACCCGACGCGCGATTACGCAGTAATTTGATCAAGTGTTATTGGCGTTAGGAAGCGTAACGGACTGTAATATTGCAGCTTTTCGAGCTTTCGGAACTTTTTGATATTAATTTTGGAATATAACATAATTAGTCGAAGGGCGGCACACTGAGGGTCTACGTGTTCTCAATTAGAATTTAGTACAAGACTAAGCCATTTTGACAAAAAAATGTGCTTTTGAACTCTATTGGTCAACGTAGGTATACGTTCAAAAGCACATTTTTTACACCACACTGCAGGAAAAATCTCAGTTATCATAGTATCCGGATTCATTATCATAAGTAATATAGTTATGGCATTCTGTTATTCGTTGAGTATTTTCAAACTAAATTTTCACGATGTTTTCGCTGAGCGCTCACGGTACCTAAGGCAATAAAAAGGCTCAAAGTCACTCAAAGAGCAATAGAAACTTGGTGTTTCTCTACAAGTTTGAATCAGAAATGAAGATATCCATACACAGAGAGATCTAAAAACCAAAGTAACCAACATAGCTCGAAGAATTGCAAAACATAAGTGGCAATGGACAGGTCACATTGCTCGTAGAACCGACAGCCGCTAGGGCGGTCGAGTCCTTGAGTGGTGACCACGCACCGGAAGACGTATGACCTAGGTGGGCCTCACATAAGGTGGACCCGGGAAGGTAGCCGGAGTCCGACCGACCGGATATGGCGAAGTTCTTTGGGGGACATATCCAGCAGTAGACGTCCGTCGTATATGATGTAAGTATATGATGATAAAGTCAACATTCATTTAAGATCATTGTGTAAAGTGACACTGCTGAACGGGTAGTTTTGTTTCGCTCTACAGAATAGATGGATCCAGTACCAGCATGGGTCACCTTGTGTGGTTTGATGTGAGTGGATAAAAATTGTGTGTATTATTCTTTTCTTTCTTTGCATTCTTCTTGCAATCATCAGACGTCACAGATTTCAGGTTAAATAAGTAGCGGTTTATGGTAAAATTACAATTACAATTTATTAAAGATTTTATATTCAGGTTCAGATTACTAAAATATGTATATGGTGCGGAACCTACGTCATAAAAAAGCGTAGGTAACTTCCGATACCACATAGTATTGTATTGTAGATTTAACACATTTAGCACTATTATATTTTTAGTTATCATTATCCATCTACAGTGTGTAAGTCTAATACGGGCGAATCTCTTAACGGTGGTTAGTATAGGACAAAGTGAAGGTAATTAGATAACATTTACTTAAAGTTGCAACAATAATTTTGTCCATACAAAATAATTCAGCCCGCAATGTAGGTACCTAATGCAAACACACTCACGTTAAACGCTCATTGACAGTTACGTTGACATTTTGGTACCGCCGTAACGCAACCATGTTTACAGTACATTGCTGCTGAGAAATTTAAAAAAAATAAATTATGGGGTCGTAATGAACTGCAACTTAAAAAAACCTTTTACTTCATGATTACACTAATGCATACTATGTCCGATTTAATTTATCGCCCGTATTAGACTTACACGCTGTATAGTCTGTTTTTATATTTCCGGACACAAAAATGACAGCTACAAATGTCAAACGTAAAAATAATGTGGCCAGCTTTTAAGAAACAGTGCTTTTTATCGCTTCGTGGTGTAATTATTAATAACCGATATAATAAATATTACTATTTACGTTAAAACATATATTTTTAGGTACTTATCGAAAATTAATTACATATAATATCTACATTGTATTCAACCTTTAACCCATTATTGGATAATTAATGCCTACGTATGTGATTCCGTTGCTTGTAATTATAACGCAGAGAAATAAAGCGGGCTTGTGGCGTATTTTCAGCTTTGTAAGATAAGTAATGAGTTTCGAATCAAATAAAATATGAGACAATTTACAATATATTCTAAATATCTCCAAAAGGGTTGCATTTTTACCAAAAGTATTGTATAATTTTAGAACTTCGCGCATTATCCACTCATTGTGTTACAGACACTTTAATATCAATGAACATAAGTACCTACCTAAATTTTTGTCGGTAAGTACCGGTTGTATCACATCAGTATTTATTAGTTGTAAAAAACAGGCAACACATGAAATGTCATTTTTGTGTCCGGAAATAAAAAACAGGCTTATACTTATAAGCTATTAGCACATCTTTATATGATAGAGATGTGCTAATGCATAAAAATAAGAAAATAAAAACAGTATGTTTAGTACAAAAGTTGATGTTTTCTTTGCTCCCGATTGCAAAATATGATGAAATGATTCAAAATTACAAACATCCTATTTTAAAAATGTAGTACTAAAAATATTACTTCACAGGCAATAAAATATTGTATTAGAATTGGCAAATATCTCCCCAGAAGTGACGCAAGTACAGCCATTTTGGTCGAGAACAGCCGTAAAGCCTCCGCAAATGGCCGCGCTTCCGCCGGAAGTCGCCCGCCCGACGGAAGCGGTTACAGCTGGCGTTATACGGGGTTTGGTATGTATTATGTAATTCATGTAACTTGGGATAAAATATATTCGGATGTTAAAACTAAAATTTTTAGATATTTAATTAGTAGGTAGGCAGGTACATCTTTAGTGTAAAATATTTTACTTGCCTCTGAAAGTGAAAATAAAACTACGTTTTTAATAGAGTTTAGCGTTTAAAATTATTTTAATAACTACAACTAATAGTCAAGAATAGTACCTACCCTATTTATTAAAAAAATAGGTAGGTGTTTTGTTCGTAATCGTAATCTTGTAAGTTAGTAGCGCGTTGATGTCTTTCTTTTGCAGTAATTTTTTACTTTTTCTGTATTTCATAGTTAATGAATAATCATTTACAATGATTTATCATACTATATTATAATGTATTGTACCTACATAGTTACCCTACTATTCAATCGGTCATTACAGCGATTTTTTTAGAATTATAGACCTATAAATTCCCAAGCTGGTTCTCTATCATTTTACAATTATGAATACAATAATATTTATAAGCGAAAAATACATAAATGGCTGATATCTCATATCTGATATCTTAAAATAGATTCCTATATCGATATCCTTTACCTATCGGTAATTCATAGACTTATACATATAAGTAGCTCAAAAAAATGAACACCATTGTAATACCTTCTCCTATTGCATATTTTTATATTCAATTGGAGAGGCTGCGCGTACAACTTATAATAAATCGGTATTTTCTTTAATATTTGGCTGTGAAGGAACACAACTACAACGCGAAATTGTGATGATAATAACGGCCACACTCGGTTAACTTTATATCTGGCTTGTTTTACAAAATTAAAATTCGTATGGTAGATCACATAAATGAAGTGTTAACTCACTGGACTGCAGCCGATCTCTCCACGCCATGGGGTTGGACACCAGGCCCTGGAACCCGGGCCAGTAGAGCGGCTTGTGCTGGAGGTAGTGCGCCATGCCCGCCGCCGCCGCCGCCAGCGACAGCCGGGGGGTCAGCATCCCGCCCACGCCCACAGTCCCCACCGCTGGCCGGGACAGGATGTGATCGATCCCGTGGGGATTCGGCGCTGGTGGCGCAGCCTCCGCCAGCGAACTCAGCGCGGCTAACGGCGCTCCAAAACCGTTCTCGAGGTTCCGCGACAACGGAGACGAACCGCGCAACTCTGACATTTTTATATAGAACAGCCCACAGAAGTCCTATTAGGACAGCGGATATATTTAAAACATCCCCGAAAGTCCAGCTAGAAGTCCACTATAAAAATCTGTCTTCAAATCGATGCGTATCAAGTCCTGATTTAATTAAAGTACGGTAGGCTTAGTTTTGAACGTCCACTTTGCCAAGTATATAAATCAACAAGTTCACAGGTTATAGATTTCGCACTAGTGCAGCAATCTTATTTGTTAACACTTGTCTGTCATCACACGACCGTGACGCGGGCGGCCGCGCGCGCGGTGCGACTGCAAATGAAAATAACCGAACCGGCCAAATAAAAACTGGATAGAGACCGCCCAGTCAATCTGAACCTTATACACGACGCCCCTTCGAAGGCAGGACGAGAAAACTATACTCTACTCGCTCCCTTATCCATACGTTAGAGAGGGTGGGAAGATGAGTGGTGTTAACAGAAGAGCGTAGATTGAGGGAATGGCTATTTGATGGCGTTTCTTGTCTCTTTATAATTAAGTCGGGTGCAGTTTTTGTCCCCCCTCCGCTGTCGTGGTCGGTATAGTTTGTCGATGCCGACAAATGTAATGCAGCTGTTTGTTTGTTATTGATAGTGAATGGGCAATAAATCTTTGACAAATTTGCGAATTGTAATGTGATTTACTGATATGAAATGGGCCTACTTCAATAAAGTGCCATTGAGAACGAGTTTCTTATATTTTTAAGGTCAAATATTTTTACACGTGATATTTAAAAGGCATTTAGTTAAAAATAAATAACTGAATAAAAAGTACACACACATTCATATACATGTATGATTTAAACACTAACAATGTAATACTACTTTCACATTTACGTTTAGTTTTGTTTAACTTAACTTAATTAATATGTATATTTCATTGAATGTGAGCATTCGTAACTGAAAAATGAATTCGCTCTCGAAATTTAATTTTCAAACAGTATCATTAGTTATATGACCAGTTGACCACGAAGGTACCTCTACTTATAAAAAAGTCAATAAACAAAAATGTACACCACCAGGACTTAACTTTATTATAACCTGATTCCTATTAAAAGTTCCCAGCTACATCCGGCTCATGGCCACAAAAGTTAAAAAAGAGCTTTAAAGCTTATTATTATATAAAACGCCACAACATCACCCGGTTTACACCCCTCCGATCTCTAAAAGCTTTAGCCAAATTAAAAAGCTCCAGCTATCATAAATAAATAACAATAAAGCTATTTATTAGTATGACAAAAGCTACATCCTGACTTTTTAACAATAAAGTATCTTTTGGTTGGGGTAATAGTTTAATTGATTGGGCTAAATTGTGAGATAATATCTTTTAGAAGTTTAAATTCAATAGATATTATATTACCTACATTTATAGGGTGATTTTTAGGGTTCCGTACCAAAATGGTAAAAAAGGAACCCTTATGGTGCGACTCTGTCTGTCTGTCTGTCTGTCTGTCTGTCCGTCTGTCACAGCAAGATATCTCAGGATCTACTGATGCTATCGACTTGAAATTTGGAATAGTGTTAAGAACCGCTAACCCGAGCTTATAGGATGTAAAAAAAATCTTGTAACTTTTTTACTTTTTTTTTAAAGGGGTCCGTAATGAGACTTTGCAAATTGAAAGTAGGGCTATTATATCGAGTGAGGTATCAAATGAAAGGGCTTAATTTGTAGATTAAAACAGTATTTTTGTATTTTTTTTTTAAATAATTAGTTTTTGATTTATGGCGAAAAACGTTAAAAAAAATACCGTTCCCCCCCTATTATCTTCGAAGTTACTGAACAGAAAAATCTGTAATAATTACCAATTATTAATGTCATCCTATATATTACAGGAAAAATATAACGGTTTTCCTAACTTGCACTGTATTTGAGAAATTTGCAAAAATCTTAACACATACTTATTTGCTCCTACTAAACTAATCGCCATATAGTTTTTCTTGAACTATTCATGTATCTACTTATGAGTTTGTACGGAACCCTCGGTGCGCGAGTCCGACTCGCACTTGGCCGGTTTTTTTTTTATTTAATGACCTGTGTGTTGTTAGCTGTTTTATTTCTGCTAGCTATTAATACTAAATTTTTATTATTATCTTTTTTTTTTTTTTGCAATCATTAGATAGGACTTATGTAAAAAACTAGCTACTTTATTAACACAACTAACGTTTGCCTGGGAAAAATATAACTCTTGCAGTATCTACACTGTTTAGTATTTATGTGACTTAAGACTGACTTTTTCAATTAACGGTACGATTAATAAGTATAGGTATACTTAGGTATGTAGGTACCTACCTCTCGGACTTCATCAAGAGAATTGCTTTGATAAAAATTTGAAGCAATGAAAAAATCTAATTGTATGAATGAATTTTTGTAGGTATAGTCCGTAAGCAATTAAAAAAAATTACCTATTTCATTAATATTACTGACATCATATGTATATGTAATAGAAAACCGTGTAACAGAGCGAATGTCGCTGATGATGAGATAAAAATCTATATACACACAATACCATCGAATAACTGCCAAAACGTCACCAAAGTGGCTGCGAAACGTCGCGTCAATAGTGCTCCCAATTAATTATGTTCACAATCGTTTGTTGCGCTTTTGTGCGGCCGGATGTGGCCCGGCCCGACGCCCGGATGTGCGGGGCGCGGTGCCAGTGCGGGCGGGTGAAAAAAACCTAAAATCTAATGTCAAATAATACAGGACGGCTATTTCCTGATCAAAAAGCAACTAAGTATTCCATACCAGATTCCAGCAAACCTTTTCCTGGAAAATATAATTTAGATCTCTTCAAATCGAGAGTAGGTAAATATCTCTATCTAGATAAGCATGCTTCATCATCGTCTTCATTATAATTTACCAATAGGTGAAATCAAAATCAAATATGTACTTTCCTATCCTTAACAAAATCGTACTCCTAAACTCAACCGCGATAATGTCGCTGGCAAAGAGTTCAAAATCTACAGTTAAACCACTACTGGTATTATACCACTACCGTACTTCAATTCAAGGCTACTTAAGCTCTTTGGCTATTAATAGTGCTTCCAATATATTCTATTCACAGTTAATAAAAAAACTAGGCAACGTGATGAAATATATAGGTACAAATATTTTTTCGCAAACCCTCAACCGATTCTGCTCATAAACAAATTTGAAAATCATGTTAGCCTCTTCTACCCTATAACCAAATATTGGAAGGAGAAACACGGTAGGTACTCGAGCTATAGGAGTCGCGGCGTCACTGTTCGCTGCAAACTAGTGATAATCGCGGAAACCGCAGACAATATTATATAAACGACTAGTTAAATAGAACTTATCCTGCTATTTGCCATTCCTCTAATTAATCCGCTGCAACTTGCACCTACCCACCCTTCGCTCTTCCATTCATCCCTACATCAATTAGACCAACACCTTTGCTTTGTCGGCCATTATAAACGGTCCATTATATGACCCAAATTAAACTACCACCATCTTACACCGGCTCGTTCAAACAAATTTGAACCTAATGCAGATCAAAATAAAATGCCATGTAACTGCACAGGATTGGGTACCTTTGTATCTTTTTGGTTTATTTTGGACTCTATTGCGTTAGCGATAAGGGAGGAAGATAAGTATAACATGATTATTGTTGTAATTTGAGTCGTAAATCTGGTTATAACCGGTAGAGATTTGATAGCCAGCATTTAGGACGATAATGTGTTAAGAAATTAGTCAGGGATACTTGGGAAACTAATTTAGGATTATTTTGTTATGCTTTAAATATCGTGTTAATGTGATTATAAGTAGATATAGATATGTAGGCATATGTACAAAAATTATATACCAAGCATATTTGAATGAACAGTTAGGTAGAAAAACATTTAATTTTTTTTTACTATAATATAATCCACCGTTCTAAAGAGAACAATTTAGATCGTTTTATTAAATACATCCATTCCTAAATGCATCGATTCCAACTCGCACACAACAAGAATCCTTAAACAACAAAATTGGCAACATTCTATACGAATTGCGGCTCCACCATATTCGCTGCAAAACTTTAAACAGCGATAAAAAAATCAACCGATATGAAGAATCGAGTAGTGTGACCGCGCATTCAGATAGAATCGCCACACGAGTGAGCGAAAAAGGTGATCAAGATCGGCTCTGATTGGCTAGGGGAACGGTAGCCCCGCCCCCACCCGCGGGTCACCCCACGTGTTTTTGCCCAGACGATTTTCAGACATGATAGTGCTCGGACGTGCCCGCGCCTGTACAAACTTTTGGAAATTTACGCTTTTAGATTATTTAAGCCAAATTTATTACCATTAAGAGTTATTTTCATGATTAAAATAAAATTAAACATTTACGAATGACCTTAATGTAAAAGTTATTTTTATTGTTCATGGATACTATAAATACATAACAAGCTTACTTTGAATATTCAAAGTAGAATATTATTAGAATCCAATAATATCGGAAAGTTGAATAAGCGCAATAAACTTGTGTTTTTGAGGACTTCTTTATTCATAATTTGTGTTATGTTTCTATTAGGTAGGTAACAGAATTATTTTGGTAAAAAGTAAATGAATTCATACATATTTTTGTAATGCATATTAAAGCTTTGAAACTCAGACCAAACTGTTTAATGATGCAGTTTTAAAGTCCTTGGTCTAATAATAGGCTTGTGACCTAAATATTGTTTCTGATGGATTCTACTATTTATGAGGAACAAATATATACCAATAACTACTACACTTGGATTACTTAACAGCCACAAATTGCAATCAAAAGTAGACGACCGCACCGACTGAGCGTTGAAAACGGCCCATACAAAACGGACGCACCCTGTGATGTCATCTCTTGTCCTCGCTGTTGTAAAAAAATAGCATTTTGCCATTTTGAGCACGAAAAAGTGCGTTTAAGCACATAGTTGTCGTAGCTACATTTATTTTTTTAATGTTATTTAAGCATTCCGAAATTGACTTTAATTTTTCTTTAAGACGATAAGTATAAAAATATCGTTTTTTTTGTGGTGTCCGAACTTTATATTTTTTATACATTTTTTGTTTATTTATTCTGTGTTATGATAATTTAGTATTTTCCAATCCATGTGACTATATTGATACCTCCTACGTATACTGAGCTGACTCACTTTTTTACGATTTTCGTTTTTTTGCATATTTGGTATCAAAATACTTATATCTACATGCTATAAAAATTTCGTAAAGAAATTACTGCTAGTTTTCGAAATAAAATGACGTACAGTGAGCCAACTAACACCTTTTTTTAAATTAGGACGTCGTATACTGAGCCAAGTCGCTTGGTCCACTATACGCGGTACACTTTTCGGGGAAGGTCGGCGCGGGTGTGGTGCAAGTGACAGTTGGCTCAGTATGCTCGCTAGTCGTCGTTGCGGGCGGACGTTGGTCCACTATGCGCGAACGACAGTCGATGCGGCATACGTCTTTTCTACCTACTATGTATAAAAATTGGCACTTTTGATAATGATTTAGTTATTATATTGTTACGTGATTGGTTATTATGTTAAATTAAAAATAATTTCACACAAAATACATCAAAATGAAGCAGCGGAGGGAAAGAAATCTGTTTTTGCCAATTGTAAAGTATTTTTCATCACACTTGCTCGAAAATGGTGTCATTACACGTAGGTTCTGCGGGCCGTAAATGGCCTATTACGCCCTAGGGCGTAATGGTTTTCTTTTTAAATTTGAAACGCTGGTTCTGTTTTACTCTTATTTGTCATGTTCAAAGGAAACGCCAACTTACTTTTTTAACTTTTATCACTGAAATATTCATTTAAAGAAAACTGTAATTGCAAATACATATAAACACATATTTCGGTAACATTAATTAAATGTTTAAATAATGTATTCCTTTATTTTGCAAATATAAAATCAACTAAAATGGCCGTTACCGCTATGGTTTCCGAACGTGACTTGACGTTCGCATTGTCTATGGACATATGTGACAAATGTCACTGTCTGTTTTAATATTTTCTTGTCATACTGGGTTGAAAAGTAAGGTTATTTTATTAAGATTTCCTCACAAGTGTGATGAAAAACATTGTGTGTGCTACGGGCGGTAAAGGAATTACAAACTCGTGTTATTAAAGCCCTCGGTTTCACCTCGGGCTTATAACAAACACTCGTTTGTAATTCCTTACTTACCGCCCTAGATACACAATGTACTATAATATACTACAAGTGTGTAATGTAATGTCTTTGCTCGACAAATGTAATCTATAATAACTAGCAACGTTCCAAGTATAGTAAGAATTATCTAAGGTGTCCGAATATTTGTCCATTCTCTTTAGGAATATTCGGACACCTTAGATAATTCTTACTATATATAATGTTATAATAGGAAAAAAACCAGAACCCAGTCCTCACTACTGTAGCAGGACTGAGAATAAAGCAAGCTATCAATAATTAAATAACAATAATTAAAATAAAGAAAAGTAAAGAATATTTTATAGAACTGTAGGTCTTGGTAATTTTAATCATAATGGAGGTTTTCAGTTACACACACATACCACACCACAGTTTCCTGCAATTAAACCATGAAAAACTGTTGCGAGGTTTTTATTAGTCTACTATAATAAGTTTTATAAGTTAGAATTTAACCAAAGATACGTTTATCTGCATATCTATGATGTACTTAAATAATAAGAAGGGTGTCGCCGACCTGGGAGAAGTTGTTTACCCCTGTTAACTATGCAGTCATCAGCGGAGTCCCACGCCAACTGTATCCAGGTTTAAGCCGCTCAGCGGCTTCCAGCTCCCACGGTCCCAGTTGTGGTAGTTGTCCGGAGTGGAGTGGAGTCAATGCACCGTTACAGATTTAGAAAAGCGTGCAGCTTGTAAGGTTAAACAACCGCAAAGGGTTAATGTAAGATCAGGCAAAAGGTGTCCGGCAAAGCGGCATAAAGAAAGTTATTAGACATTAAGGCATGATGCCTTTAAGAATTAAGGGGAAAAACACTATAAATTGGTACCTAATTGGGCATGGCCATAGCTGGGTTACCAAATCCGAGTGACACGGTATGTAAAAAGTCATAGGAGAGAAAAGAGAAACAGAGAAAGTGCCATCAAGTGCATATAGCGGGCAAAACGTAAAACAAGGTGCCGCACGCACAAAACTGGACGCAAAAGTTGGTAAAAACGGACCCAAAACGTGATTAAGCGTAGTTAAACGTAATTCAAACAGGCGCCTTATGGCCTCCAACAAGAGACAAGATTCGTGTTAACCTCAACACAATAAAGCAACGTGGCATGGAATTTTAAAGTTAAATTTTCTTAATTACTCACGCCTGTTGTAAAGATGAGTTTAGGAGTCCATCTCGGTTGAATGTCGTCGCATTCTCAAGACAATAAAAGAAGAACCCTGAAACAATTCAGAGACGGAATGACGCAATATGTCTTGACAAGAGGAATTTGTCCAATTGGAAAGAATTTAACAAAAAATACTTACCGAAACGCGGGTGAAACGCGACGGCTTAGTTGCAGATGGCCGCCAAATTTACGTCTCGTTAGCACTTCTTATCTTATCTTATCTTGGTAATAGGGGTCCTTGCGGATACACTTCGACCCAATGGAATCTTTTGTGTAATTACCCCTTACCGCATCTACGCCATGGCCTGTTCCACCATCTCCATAAATCGGATGATGGACCCCATTGGTAGTGCCTGGAATTCATCTGGCTCTGGGTAGCCAGTGCCAAATTCCTTCATTCTAGTTCTGGCGAGGGCATGACATTCGCACAGTATGTGTTTCATTGTCTCTGCTTCCTCGCCGCACATTCTGCATTCAGCATTGTCTGATAGTCCCATCTTGGTCAGGAGTCCTTTGACCCCGAAGTGACCTGTAAACACCCCCGTTATGATTCTGAGCTGTCTTCTGCTGTACTTTCTTAGTTTGTTTGTCCAGCGTGTGTTGACTCTTTCCATAAAGAGCTTCGAGTGCCTCAGGCCCGCCATGTTCTTCCACTCTAGTTGGTGTTGGTGTTTGGCGTGGTCCTTTATGGCTGTTGTTATGGTCCCCTGTGAGAGACCCACATATGGTTCCGGCCCAATGAGTGTGCCCTCCGAGCCCTTCCTGGCTAGTTCATCTGCTTTTTCATTGCCGATGAAGCCGTCGTGCCCTGGGATCCACGTTAGTTTCACTTTGTTATGCCTTCCAAGTTTGTTCAGGGCTTGGATGCCATTGTATACCAGTCTAGAGTCCACTTTCGGCGCCGTAAGTGCTTTAAGTGCCGCTTGACTGTCGCTGAGTATATAGATGTTTTTCCCCTTGGTATGCCTAGGGGAAAAACCCTCGTTAGCACTTCATTTTATAACGAATTTATTACCGAAAGTCCAAAGAGACGAGTCCGCCATCCAGAAAACAGGATGCCAACCCTCTGCTGAGACGCTCTGACAACTAACCAACCATCGGTGTTGCCAAACTGGTGGACATAACATACAAAATAAGCTTAGCAGTATACTGGTTCATAATAAATTGATTCAGGCGTATACTGGTACAAGTGACAAATCAGACGAAAACTAACTGATAAAATCCATTAAAGCACGAGCTTTGAGTTTGTTTAGATATTTAATGGTACATCACACATAAAAGGCATACATAAGTGGCAAGTATAATAAAAATATAGCCATATTCATCTAATTATATTTTACGACATATACTGGATCAACTGGTAGTTGGCTCAGTTTATCAAAAACTAGAACTCGTCAATTTCACGTATACTGGGCCAAGTGCCGGTTTTTCAAAAACTACTATTAATTACGAAAAAGTAAATATGTAGATTTAAGCAAAATGTGTTCATTTCGCATAATTGAAAATTTCATGAAATTATTTCAACATATGAGTTAGTTATGGAACTTTGTACCTTTGAAGAGCCCTCCTGTAAAATCGTGATTTTGCACTTAGCTCAGTATACGTAGGAGGTATCGATATTATGTTTATGTTGTAATATTCAACATTTGTCATCAAGGTCGGCCCTCCACATTGTAGTTATAAACTATATTTGCAAGGAAAAAAAAGTCTTTAAAAATAAATAAATGTCTATTTCCACAAACGTTCGTGGAAATATTTTACCTATCGTGATTAAAAAAGTCTTTCTTTCTTTCTTTCCTTGTTTCGTATGAGCTGTTACTTTTTTATTTTATGAAATGAGAAATAATCAAGTCTCCTAATGGAACATTTGCACTGATTAGGTATTAAATTATGTGTTGTACCTTACGCATTTTAAGTTTCATAAGTGATTTAATATCTAAAATTGTAATCAAGGAATCAAGGATACACAAACACTTTGACTTCCACTAAAACTAACATAACAATTAATCCGGCCATTAAACTAAATAAACTCGTTTATTGCGTTAGCGATTAAAAGTTCAATCGAGTTAGTTTTTAATCTCCATAAACGCGTATAAATCAATCGTATAAATGCGCGTGGGCAAACCGAGCTAACCCTCCAGCCCTAATGACGTGGGGTTCTACCCTATGACGCGATCGGGAATATGACTTCATATTTTTAATATAATAATTTGGAACAACCTAGAGAATATGAATATATGTGTCGATACGGGATAGTAGGTATCAATTCAACTCGTCTAAAATTCGGTAGCCAATAATTTCACAAAAAAAGTTTCACAAATATGTATTCATTTTAAAAACAACGTTTGGCAAATGAGCTAATGACAAATTAGTCGATTCGCAAAATAACGTTTTGCAAATTGTTCATTACACAAATTATATACTTGATAAAAACTCATATTAAAAATCATTATTTGACAAATGGGCTAGACGACTAAAAAAACTGTTTAGTCCATCAGTTAGATTATTAAAAAATATTGTACACGTATTTTTTCTTTTGTTTGACAAACAAAAAATTACGAGGATAGAGTGCTTAGAAGTTTTGACTGACGTCAGTCCTTGGTACAATTTTCACCTAGGAGTGACGTCACAAGCCCCCACTCCAGAAGTTTGATGATCTATAACTTTGTCGATTTTTAATATTTTGATAAATTCAAAATAACTTCTGAACTTTTACTGAATGGAAGAAGGTTCCAATTTCTAAAACACATTTTTGAAAAAAAATATTTGATCACTAACCATTTCCTTATGCTTGAAGCATAGAAGTTAACATACCACTGACACAGATATATTCTTAGGCACAGTTAATTTAAACTTACCTACCTAATTTTCGCAGACAATCTTACACGAACACCAAAGTATAAAGACGAACAAGTAGTCCAACTTCAGCCGTTTAGGAGCGCGCGACACGTATTCACACAGACGCTCAATAGCACGTCTGTGTGTGTGAGTGCGATCCATACTGGAGCATTCTTATTTCTTTGCTTGTAGTACGTTCGTACACGGCGCGCACACATTCAAGCGCGCAATGTGCTTTTTGTAGGAAGATAAATTACTGCTGTTATACTGTGCCAACACACACCTTTCAAATTTATCCGTTCGCAGTCAGTGCACATGTCCTGCGCATCCCGCGGGTAAGGGACCGTGTCATTGCCTAATGGAATCATCTCGGTCCATTGCCCAGCCCTTGCACTGCCGGTTATTAGATACATTAGAGCTTTAAGATGAAACACAAGCTGCCGGTTCGTACATACAAAACTTCCAGTTCGATGCCAGGTTTTTGTCCTTATCCAAAATTGAATTAGGTAGCCAAAAAAATATTTCATAAGGTCAACTTTTCTAAAAAAACATTGAATCTGCGTTTGAGAAGTTCTCTCAATTCCTCATAATCTCATCATCGGACCTAATTTTTTTCCTCGCAAATGTGTTGAAAAACGTCGTACGTCGTACTCGTGGGCATTGGTCATTGAAGTCTCGGCTATTATGAGGAAACAGGAGGGCAGTTTTTCCATACAAACGTAGTCCCCTGTTTCCTCCCTGGATAATGCCAGTAGAGCAATCATTTTTTGTCCAAAAATCTATGACTACTATTGATATGTTCCTATGTTTTCCTTTTTACGATAAATTGATTCTCAAAAGAGATATTAACCTTCAAAAACCTAAAAAAATGCCAGATTTTCCGCTGTGTTCACACATCCAGAAAACAAATTTGACTAGATTATTAAAAAAAAGGAAAACATAGGAACACGGCCAAAGCCTTTCTTTAATGTTTAATGAAAAAATTAGTTAAATAGGTTAAGTTTTGGGGAAGAAAGCAGGGGACTACAAAACGTTGTTTTCATGAAATTTTAAAAGGTATTTTCGGTCCAAGCTGCAGTTGTCTCTATCGCGCTCTGCGCGGGAGAGGCGGGCAGTGCGGGACAGCGACACATTTTACAAATACCTAATTTTCAATTCTCTCCACCTTACTCTTTCCTCTTATAGACCTCGCCTTACGGCTCGGGCTGTGCAACACAGCACTCGTATCATAATGTACTATTTCCTTATATTACTATCCCTTTATATTAAACAAGTAGGTATCACGTTCTGTTCGTTAAAACACGATGTTTATTGGCTCCCCACCATTGTAATAGAGGTGTTTGGCCGAATAGCTGATACTGAGAGGGGTCCCTTCATTAACATGGCGCTAACGGCGGGGCCATTACGCTCATGAAAATGACCAGCAGGGCTAGCATAGCACGCACTGCACCGTTGGCGAGGTCTGCATACCTTAACTGTTCAATCACATCGACTCCTTACATCTCCATTAATTTTAGTGTATGTCTCTTTATTTTCCATTTTTCTTTTTAATTTACCTTGTTTTGACGCCTAGAGACCCTTTACATCTCTAAAAAATGTAGTTTTACGTTTATTGAAATGTATATTAGTTAAGCACTTGTTTGATGCATTGTATTTTGAAATGGCATTTTCACAATTATTGTAATGCTCAATGTTTTTTTGAAAAGAGAAACTGGTGAGTTTCGGCGCTTCTTCTGACCAGAATGTCATTTGCCGAAGCACCAAAAAAAAAGAATCAGACGTGTGAAAGAACACTTGAGGCCTACGTGCAGAAATAAATTATTTCATTTCATTTCATTGTCATAATTAGTTTAACCATGTCTCTCAGAATTTCAATATCATAACATTTCAACATCTCTTTTTAACAACCGGGTTGCCAGCCGCTGAAATGCGTTTGGGGCTTGTTAATTTAGTCCTTTATTATAAATTGCGTATACGTAAACGTTAATTTCTGCTTGTAAGGGGCATTACTGTCATATTCGGGTCAATCGCAAAAAATATGTACCTTTTACTTTTTTTGTCTGATCATGGTGTCTCATTGTGTTCTTATTTATGAAATATAAAAATGTCCTAACTTTTCCGTACAAATTTTGAATCTCAGTTTCGTTACGCCCAAACTAAATAAAGGGAAAATAATAACGAAACTAAAAAAAATCTCAGTTTCGTTACTATTTTCCCCTATATTTAGTTTGGGCGTAACGAAAAGATTGAACATTTGTACGGAAAAGTTGGGACATTTAGGACAACTTTTTTTTATTTCATAAATGAAAAGTGCTCATGATTCTGAGTAAAATGGTAATGATCAGACAAAAAAGTAAAAGGTACCTACATATTTTCTGCCATTGACCCATTCACGAAATACAGTTATGTTTGAGTTGGCGTGGCGATAGTGTTGTATTCCAGTTTTTGTTTGAAAGCATTACGGTAGTGAGAGACGTCTAGGTCATATTTTCTCAAATCTGCGATTTTTCCAAGTCACAGGATGCCTTTGACGTTCAATAAAGTTTTTTCACCTCGATGTGCATTAGCTGCCCAGAACCCAGTAGGGTTCTATTGAATTTGTTACTAGCTTTTTACCTGCAGCTTTGCCTGCATTATTATCCCAAGGGCATTCCTTAACGAGATATAAAGTATCCTATAATTCAATCCAGGACTTGTTCTACTTGCATGCCCAATTTCAGTTCAATCTATTTAGTTGTTACTGCGTTAATTAGTAACAAACATTTTACAAATAGTGTCTATAGAACTCGATTCCCATCGGCTTGCCTAATATTAGGCAGTTCAGCACTTAAAACTAGTTCTCTTAAAGAAAATTGAAGCCAAAGCTGCTCCGGCTTGCCCAAGGATTTCTTTAACGCCACGCCACTGCTACATTATGTAATAAATAAATAGAGCTAATTTTTCAGCTCAGCATTATCATCACTTTATTTGATGAAAATGAGCGTTTATGGTAGCCATTCCAGGACTTTACCGCCCACACTCTGTGGCGATCTATAGAAGAGACCTATGTCTAGCAGTGGCTGATAGACAGATAGAGCATCTATGAAATTTAGATAGATAAATATTCTGGTAGCCCCTAGAATAGCAATTCCACAGTTTCGATGCATACTGCTGGTTAACGTCTGTATTATCGGTTGGACACCACTACCAAGTCAAGAAATTGGTTATCACTTTTAAACTCTAATAAGACATTTTATTTTTCTTTTTTGACGAGGTTTAGTTTAGTCTTATGCCTTGATCTCCCGTACTGGGCCGAGCACTGTCTCGCCACTGTAATCGTTACGTGTAACAAGACCTTCAGTTAGTCTAATTATTTTAGTTTAAGATAAATTTTAAGTAATTTTTAGTATTGTATGATATCTTGTTATTCCTTGTATTGCCTATTGATAAACATTTTAGGTACACACTCTAATTCGACTGTATAAACACGGAAAATGATAGACTGTTTTCTTAGCTTACTGCGCGGATTGCCCTGTCTAAACGTCTTCATCGGCCGGCTGAATGTGATCAGGCTGTGCCATTCCATTGCCGAGCATGCTAGCTCCGTTATAAGACGTAGAGGGTAATTAGCAACAAACTGCGTCAGCGGTCTGTCCGGTCGTGCGCAACTACTAAACTCAGGTTAGCCGGGGATGCGCGTGTAAATAAGCCTTAATCGTATTAAGAGTGGAGTTACACGATGACATTAACTGGCAGAAGAACAGATTAACACTACTGAATAAAGTTTTTAAGATTAATGTTAACTACTGAAGCGGATATTATTATGAACGAAACAACTATCGGGTTCATTTTGAATGAAAATTTGGGAGCGTGGCACTGAAAGTGTTAAGTATTCAATAAGATAGGTACCAGATTCCCACAAAAAGTAGGTACATTTTGATTTGTAACATGAAAACTCGTTTCGTTATCGGGACCTACAGAAAATAAGCGTCTTTCTTGTGGACAATACAATAGTTAACGACGTGGGTAGGTACAGTAGAAATTCTTTTTCTAGAGCGAATTCACTTAGCTGTGTACCTGACGAACAATACTCATTGTCTGCATTGTTAACTGTGGCCACCACTACCACTTCGAAATGTAACGCATTATAAGTGCAAATAGCTTTTACACTAAATTAGTCTTTAAGTCAAACGAATTAAGGTTTACACTTAAACAAAGAGAATACATCGTTCGTCTTTCTAAGCATCGATACGTACTTCACTGCTCTTTCACTTACGAAGTGACCAACATCTGTGTTCTCTTTGTTTAAGAGTAAACCTTATTTTGCTCGACTTAAAGACTAATTTAGTGTAAAAATTATGTGCACATAATGCCTTACATCTCGAAGTCGAAGTTGTGGCCACAGTTAACAATGCAGATAATGAGTATTGTTCGTCAGGTACAAAGCTAAGTGAATTCGCTCTAGAAAAAGAATTTCTACTATACATGCCACTAAGTTTTTATAGTACAGGTCGATGTAGTCATAGCAAATCGTCGACCGTGGGCTGAATTAGCGTAAGGGACATTGTTTTGCCTGCCCCTTACCGTAATACAGCCTACGGTCGACGAAATGGTTTGTGTGTAACTGGTTTGTTGTCTATATGGTTCAGCAAGAAAGTTAGGCTTTAAAAGCCCTTAAGTTTGGTGTTGTCCACAGGAAATATGCTAACGCTAACACTAATGACATACATGTATCATCCTTTTACTAACCGAAAAGTGAAAATTTGCTCGACAGTTCCCTATACATATAACGTAAATAAGTAAATAAAATTAATATTATGTAACAGAATTTTATGTAACAGGGAAAAACCAATAAAATTACATTAATAAACCAAGTTTTTTATATAAATCAAAAACTCAGTTAAGTTAAAATTAAACAATAAACAATGCGCATTACCCTGAATGTTGCCGTTTAGTGAACTTTTTCAATCCGCTGCGGCTACAATTTATCGCTTTTAATTCGACTGGTCGATAATGTAGCGTCACTCGATACAACACAAAATTAATGTTAGGTGCACCGAGCGGCTAGGGGTGGAAAGGTATCGATAACATTACCTGGAATAATTTTGATAACTTTTAGAAAGTGATGTGGGGTTGGGTAAATTTTGTCATGAAAAGCGTAATGACGTAATTAAGTAGCTAGTAGCTTCCGATCCCGGGATTTTTGTTAAGGCCCATACCGGGATCCCGGGATTAAAACCCCTAGGCTCCTGGACGAATATCGTTATAAATACCTGAAACTTTTCTGGTACAAGGCAGCGTAAAGCCAAAGCTAACTCCACACTCTAAGTAGAATTTGGAGGAAACTTTACCCCACCCTATATCACTTTCTGTTATCAGAATTCTCTTTACACTCTCTCTCTCTCTCTCTCTGCTCTCTTTTTATTCATGGTCACTCCTCAAAACCTTGTTTCTCATTGCATCTTTGTTATAAATATAAAACACCTTCTTTGCAAAAGATATATGTCGTATCGTGATAAAATAACAACGTTACATTAGCCAAAAATATCTGATTATTGGCTTGGATAAAGTCGCAGAGAGGGCGCTAGTTATGACTGACCATTTAGTATTAGATCCTTTTTGAGTAATGCAGGCAGTTTAGATTAAAAGGAGGAAATATGACGTTGATGGATGAATTGTCAGTCATCTTTAGAGAATGTACGGAATTACGTGGCTCTTTGGGAATTTATCGTGTAACTTCGTTTATTATCACTGCGACATTTAGATTGTGTAAAGAAAGACATGAAGAGCAATACACCAGTACTTAAACTGGTGCGGATACTGGATTATTGGATGATTATTGGACCATACCACTAGGGTGGCCAAAGGTGATCCGGAACCCAAAGGTATGGTTGTAGGCCTTCCTCGTCATCAGAAGTGGGATACGGAGCTACTTGCCCCACATAAATTTGAAGATTTGGTATGTCATAATTTTCATAATCTTAAATGCGACGGTCTAGGAAAAGACACTACGTGTCATAGTTTACGAGCACGGAGAACACAGTTTACGAGCACGGAGAACGCAGGCAAGGGTAGCATGTCAAACTAACCCAGCAACGTAGCAAATGTAGAGTAAACGCACCTATGGGAGTCAAGTTGTAATTCAACGAGTAATGTCCGTTTCTTTGTGTATCGGAAACGTATACAGTTTGTACTTAAATAACAAAAAAACATAGACACGCGTTTGGAGCACCTTAGTGCCATATCCCTCTCTCCAGAGGATGACAGTTGGAGCACTTCGGTGCCATATCCCTCTATTTCAGAGGACGACGATTGGAGCACCTCGGTGCCATATCCCTCTATTTCGGAGGATGACGGTTGGAGCACCTCGGTGCCATATCCCTCTATTTCAGAGGACGACGATTGGAGCACCTCGGTGCCATATCCCTCTATTTCGGAGGATGACGGTTGGAGCACCTCGGTGCCATATCCCTCTATTTCAGAGGATGACGGTTGGAGCACCTCGGTGCCATATCCCTCTATTTCAGAGGACGACGATTGGAGCACCTCGGTGCCATATCCCTCTATTTCAGAGGACGACTGTTGGAGCACCTCGGTGCCATATCCCTCTATTTCAGAGGACGACGATTGGAGCACCTCGGTGCCATATCCCTCTATTTCGGAGGATGACAGTTGGAGCACCTCGGTGCCATATCCCTCTATTTCAGAGGATGACGGTTGGAGCACCTCGGTGCCATATCCCTCTATTCAGAGGACGACAATTGGAGCACCTCGGTGCCATAACCCTCTGCTTATTCCAGAGGACGACGTTCATATCACACTCAGTAGACACAACACATGCCAAACCGTATCCGATTCCGTTTTCTTTTGTTATAATGACAGTAGTTATTGTTGCTAAAGTGAAGTACAAATTGTGGTCAGGAAACGGCCGAGTCGGTGAATAGAGGTGCTGTCCTTTCGCTGTCTCATGTTACAGAAGAGTCACACTGTCACACGAGGACGTGTGACTGGTCAGGACGGCCGTGTCCTATCGTGATAAAATAACAACGTTATATTAGCCAAAAATATCTGATTATTGGCTTGGATAAAGTCGCAGAGAGGGCGCTAGTTATGACTGACCATTTAGTATTAGATCCTTTTTGAGTAATGCAGGCAGTTTAGATTAAAAGGAGGAAATATGACGTTGATGGATGAATTGTCAGTCATCTTTAGAGAATGTACGGAATTACGTGGCTCTTTGGGAATTTATCGTGTAACTTCGTTTATTATCACTGCGACATTTAGATTGTGTAAAGAAAGACATGAAGAGCAATACACCAGTACTCAAACTGGTGCGGATACTGGATTATTGGATGATTATTGGACCATACCACTAGGGTGGCCAAAGGTGATCCGGAACCCAAAGGTATGGTTGTAGGCCTTCCTCGTCATATATATTAAATTAAGAAACTGTGCTAAATCTGTAAGGAGTAATTTAAAGGGCATATATCGACAACGTGGTCTCCCCTAACCAGCAGTAAGCAGCGTCCGTTAATCCGCAAGTTTTCCAATAGCCGCGCACCTGCGCCGTGTTTATCGTCCTTTACGGGTGTTGGCTCGCTGGAGGTGTTCACATCGAACACTTGTAATCTTGTAATGTTACAGCGCAATGGGTCAGTAGCTAGAGCGGTGTGTGTCATCCTCTTTATGAGTGTTGGCTCGCTCGAGGTGTTCACGTCGAACACTTTGTATTCTTGTAATGTGAACAGTGCTGCTGTGGGTCAATAGCAAGAGCGGTATGTGTCGAACACTTATAATCTTTTTCATCACACTTGCTCGAAAATGGTGTCATTATACGTAGGTTCTGCAGGCCGTAAACGACCTATTACGCCCTAGGGCGTAATGGTTTTCTTTTTAAATTTGAAACGCTGGTTCTGTTTTACTCTTATTTGTCATGTTCAAAGGAAACGCCAACTTACTTTTTAACTTTTATCACTGACATTTATTTAAAGAGAACTGTTACTGCAAATACATGTAAACCCATATTTCGGTAACATTATTTAAATGTTTAAATAGTGTATTTCAGTATTTTGCAAATATAAAATCAACTAAAATGGCCGTTTTAGGTCTTTACCGCTATGGTTTCCGAACGTGACTTAACATTCGCATTGTCTATAGACATATGTCACTAATGTCACTTTCTGTTTTAATATTTGCTTGTCATACTGGGACGATTAGTAGGTAAGTTTATATTATTAAGATTTTCTCACAAGTGTGATGAAAAACATTGTGTGTGCCACGGGCGGTAAAGGAATTACCTTACTTATTAATTCCTTACTTACCGCCCTAGATATACAATGTACTATTAATGTTACAGCACAGTGGTATCGAGCTGGAGCGCGAGCGTTGTGTATCGTCTTTAACGGCTGTTGGCTCGCTTGAGGTGATCACATCGTGCACTTGTAATAATCGTACGGCGGACTGAATCACTCACTAGTTACCCATATATGATGAGGTACCTACGTAACACTCAATGCAATTTTACTGTCCTGGCTAGTTACTCCAGCATCAAACACTGAAACTGCAACAGTAGCGGAGTAGCTTGTTTGGCTTACTGTAATCTTACATCAAGCATCCAATATCAATACAATAGCAAAGTGCGTCCAGCCAAACGGCATGTTTTAAAACATTCTGTTGAGTTTTTTAAACCTAATGACATTTACGTTCAGAGAAAAATTATTAATCTCAAACTCTAAAGTGCTTGTTCTAAAACGTGGGCATAAAAAGCCAAAAGCTCGGTTTCCATCAATTTGGCTAGTGAAGCGAATAAAACTAGCACTTAGCACTTATGGTTGACGGCGGCACATACGTCGCGACCGCGGCGCCGGCACCCGGGCGGTAAATCTGCAATTAGCAGCGTTGACGCTGACGTCTCGGGGTTGGGGTAGGAAAGGATAGAGGTGGATGGGAAGTGATGATCACATTTGAGTATGCCTGGAATAGAAAGACAAATAGTTCAATCCATGAAACCGTGCTCCTCTACAATCTACAAACTAAGAAGATGTAGTTTGAATTGAACATACCTACTTGCCTGTAGTTAATACAAATTATTTCACACTAGCTTTTAAATGTTCTTTCGAAAATCTGCGAAAGTAACAAAGCTTTACCTGTTAGGCGCATTCAACCATTTTTAAAAGATTAAAAACTAAAGATTAAGAGGTAATTTGACTACTGAGGAAAATAACGACTTAATACCGTTTTATTCAGAAACTTCATACTCCCTGAATACGAAAGTACCCCAAGCGGCTTGGCGTTGTACAGAATACTACATAAAATACCAAACGAGTAGCGAAGTTCTAAATCGTTGTTAACTCTTCACATTGGCATCGCGTCTCTTGTCTCTGCCAGTTAGCGGGCCCACACATCGTCGAATGTGCGCCGTAAGTGCACCACATTTCAGCACGGCCCGGAAGTAAGCCGACTAAATCAGATCTATGGCAAAATGTGGAAATGGAAAATTGCAGTAACGTTTTCAAAATTAATCAGTAATGTTACAGAAATGTGTACGAGAAGCTAAAACATATCGACACATTCAATTGATTTCTTTTTAATTTAATCTTCATTGATGAACGAATTGCTGAGCTGTCGCCTAGAAACTTTATTCGTAATTATTATAATTATTCTAAAGAGTCTGTCTACATGAATTTAAGGCGCTTTTTAAGTTTAATAAATATTTTCTGCCCTCCGGCCGGAAAGCGTCAACTTTCGGGCCGCTGCGCTAAACGAAGTTGCCGCTTTCCGGCTCCGTCGAACAGAAAAATAGGATATACGAGTACACCTTGGCCAGTAAATGAGAAAACCTCAGATCACATGAGACATTTCGTACCCTTGGTCAAATAAAGACGCATCTGCAAAATGACAACATTTCAGGATCTGTGTGTATCATGTAGTTGAGTTGATTTGTATGACTTTTGAGCAATAAAAAAACTTTTGACGTAAAGTCACATGCGCCGTTATTTGACCAAGGGTACGATTTCTTACTTTACTAGCCTAGGTGTCAGTGGCGTAGCGTCCAAAGAACTCGATTCCTACCGGCTTGCCTAATTCAGGCATTTGAGCACCTTATTCTACAGCTCTTAAGGAAAATTTACGCCAAACCTGCACCGGCTTGCCCAAGGATATCTTTTACGCCACGCCACTGCTAGGTATGTAATATGCTATTACTCGTATCTACTTAAATACCCTAATTTCAACTAGCATTCGATTGTAGCTTTCGGCTTATTGATTTATTTTTATTTGAATAAGTATTGTGATTATATGATGCCATTGTGTACTCTAGATTACCGGGTTTTTTTCAATTGCCAGTTGATCGATAGAACGATACAAAGCAACCAGCAGATCTTCAAACAACGGACAACACGGCCGTCCTACTAAGAAACAATCAAAGCCAAATTACTCGACAAGACAACGGTCGAACAAATTGAATTAGGTCCCCCCTCAGCTAAGTGCTAAGTGCCAGTTAATGGAGCAGATTTACGGGTTACGCGGAGTCAGATTTATATGCGGTCAGTCGCCGATTGGATAGCGCGGCTAGAACTATAGAAGTATATGTGTGGAAAGTGTTCTATCGGTTATTTTGCTAAAGAATTAATAAAGTTAATGGAGCATTCCACCAGAATGTCCCGCACAAGACACCATTTTTTCATACTTCTGACAAAACTAGACAAATTTTTGGCATGTCAATATTTTAGAACTTGGTTTCTAAATTGATAATGTAATTTAGGACTTTCTATATATATTAAGGTAGCTGCCATAGTCGTCTGGTGCGGGACAAAGAGTACCTACTTAGATGATTTCGTGGAATGCTCCTAATTAGGTACTTACCTACTTCTCTGTCGATGCTATAAAAAAATTCGCTAGGACAACAATTTTTCAAGCTTTTACTAACATGGTGCAATGTACCAGATTATGTAACCAGATTTTGGAAGTCCTTAGTCACCATATTCCAATGATCGGAATGTTGCTGCGCGCAAAACAAAGGCACGGCCGCGGCCGTAACATCCTTTTCTCGAAGCCAGTCAGGCCATTTTCAATTTCAACCTCCTGTAATTTTGTGCTGGCTCAATAAATTCTTTAGTTTTGACACTGACTCACTCATTCACTCACTGATCATCCTAATTTTAAGGTATTTCTAGTAGATCCACAAGCTCCAAATTTTAAACATTAGTCGTACAAACCCTATCAAGTCATACAAACCCTAAAAATATTACTTTTGTAGTACAAATGGAAAATAGAATGTATTGAAATGTAATAAATAAAGGAAGAACACATAAAAAACATCTTAAAACTGTTTTGCTGTAGAAGAACTAACTGCGTTGCGAGACTTGCATTTTGTTACATAAGTATGTAATGTTTTTATGGGATCTGGTTATACTCGTAGTATCACCAAAAAGAAAACTTATTTATTTCCAACCGAAACGAATCTCACTCTTACAAAAAAAAATGTAAGTATCTAAGAACCTACGAATACAAATTAGATCTCGGAATATTACATTTTCCAAGTTATCTTTATTCAACAGTAGGTATCCAAATACAAGTAATAAGTTACGAACATAAATTTGTTCCTATCTGCTATCTTCTCGTAAAAAAACTGTTTAATTAGTGAAGAATCTCTAAAAGGGCAAGAAATCATCTTAATCGAATAAGTCCTTCACCCTTTAGTAATCACAATAATTAACAAAAAATCTTATTAACGTAAGATGACTTCCATTTTAGATAGGTATTACAAAAAAGCTCATTACTGTTATTGAAAAGGGTTCCGCACTTGACATTAATATAAATGTCAAGTAACTCAGATATTTTGAAGATAGCTATTTTATAAGTTACATACCTAACCTTTTGTCATGGAGAAACCCTGGAAACCATCTGGAAACAAATGCCCAGCCTTCAATGAAAGTTAGGTTATGTGATATTTATAATAATTAAATCTCCACGATAATCGCTATCTGCGCTACCTTGTGCGGAGGACTCCAGGACCTCAAAATGAGTGCTCTGGGGCTTCGTACCTAACCTACACGGTTGTTTGAAATCTGTCCATGTGCGAAACAATTTTGTTTGCTCTTTTTATGGGGTTTCTTATCTATGCATTTAATAAAGCTGTAGAAAGATAAACACATTACCCTCCTTTGCATCGCGCAGTCGGCTAAAAAAAGCTTATACATATTTAAAAAGATGGTTCGTCGATCTAACCGATTCTAAGGTTCTCATCTTATATCGGTAAATAGAACATATTTCTGTGGTTTCTAGAATTCTTGTCTGATTGTCTACTTATTTACTTGTCACAAGTAAACTTAAAAACGGCTTTACACGTAGGTTATAGAAATCATGGACTTTCTGTAAAAAAGGGAGAGAAATTAAAGAAAAGGGTAAATGTTTGTGTTCATTGGTTTAGGAGATTAATATATATAATATCCGGAACTTATTTGTGACATTAAAAGAAACGCAATTAATAGCACTAAACTTATCATACAGCTTATATTCCTACTGAGTAGAAGATGGTAAAGCCTCTTCATTCTCCTTGTCGCAAAAATTACTCTCAAAAATATTAAACAAATATTTCAGAAATTTTTGAATGGTTGGCACGTTTAACTGTCATGGTTATACTTCTTTTAACGCGAGCGGAGCCGCGGGCAAAAGCTCTAAAGTCTATCTCTTCCGTATCTCAATTGAACAAACCTACGGTCGTGTTTATTGTCGTGAATAAAGAATTCCAAAGAAACGGATACTTTCTCTGATTTGATAGACACAGCCATGACAGTACCACAAGCCTCGATAGCGAAACCCGGTATTAGGCTTTAAAATCGTTACCAATCACGGCATTACGCAAGTGCTCTTCTGGCCGTTTTTTCATCCGAACGGTTTCGCCTCGCGTCGCCATAACTCACGCTGGAAAAACACCTCATCTACAAATGGGTCCGGAATAAGTTCCAATTCTTCGATTCCAATTTCAAACCGAATGCGTTCCAATATTTATTGGAGATTCAGATTAATCTTTAATTCCAACTCCCCGTTCTCGTTTAAAAACGCGCTTATGACTGTTTCTAAACATTTGATTCTAAACTCTGTGCCTTTGTTACAGAGTGGACTTTCGTAAGGTAAGATTTGGGTGGGAGTAGTAAAAGTGGGAAATATTTATGAGCTTTCGAAGGAAATTCTTTCTGAATGTTTGCATTTATGAAAATATGCTCGAACGAATTGGGGGCCGATCGGCTACAGGCTGATTCGTTTAGTTTGTAATTGACAGCGATTTATTACGACTTTACTAAGTGATACCTTTTTAGTGTGGACTAAAACTGTAATTAAGTTAATTTTACGTTTTATTATTCTATAGAAAGGTACACTACATTAATTATCAAATTAACAAATTTTTTTATGGTTTCTGTCGATTTTAGTGTATAAGACATTTATAATTTCGATAGCTATTCTGTTATTAAGTTAATTTGTGCCTTATAGATTTATTGCAATGAATTATTAATGCTAAATCTTAGTTTAATACTAATCTGTGTTTATCGTAATTTTTCATTCAGATCAGATGATAAGTTTTACTTAAGTTTTTATATGTTAGTTTCAGTCCTTTCGTCAGCGTCGTCGGACGACCCTTAGTCTCCACCTTCTTTAGAAGTTATTAGTCAACAATCAAACCCGCTGTAACCGTTACAATGGCGGTTAAATTCGATCCGGATCAAATGCCGGCTAATAAAGTCCCTCCACAACCCCCCAGCCTGTTTTACATGGCGTTCTATTGTCTGCCTTCATATAGGTAATAGTCTAATGATATGGACAAGATCAGTTTGTGAAGACTAGATACGTAGCAAATGTAAATAGGTTTTCATAAATAAGTAAAAGAGCGTTTAGAATTTAAGCTTATTTTACAGGGCATTTTAGGGAACTTTCTATTCTTTGTCTCCATACAGTATAATTATATGACAAAGTACGTATAAGATGGGTTACCCGTTTTTTTGGGTGGAGACCTTTATTCGTAATACTTAGCACAAGATATACTTCGGTTAAATTAAATGGTAACTGGGCTAAAAAAAACAATGGCAGCAGCTTCTGCTTGAGGCACCTATGTCTAACATTGAACTACCTTATGTATATTAGGTTTTAAATAGTTTTCTTCATTCCAGATACGAATACCTATGACGAGTCATAGGTATTCAACTCGAGAGTTGCGTCCCTCACACCTTAAAACAATACTAAACAATTAAAGTGGCACAAAAAGCAGCAATAGTAACAAATCAATATTAAAAAATAGCTCATTCCACTTACTGTAATAAATCGAAAGCTGTTTTAATACACCAAAATCATTCACACTCGGCGATATTAAAAAGCATTACTTTTCTGCACCTACTTATCAATGACTTTTCAATCGTCCGCACAACCTGAAATAAACCGTATATTTGATAACTTAAGAGTTAGTTTCTCGTTGGGAGATGTTAAAGGTTTCTTAAGGAGGTTCGATTCGTAGAATTCTTTTAATAAGGCGGATGATTTACGCGACGCCACGCGCACGCGGTGCCCCCCTTAATTAGAGGAAAAAATTCACGCCAGTGCACTGGCACCTTTATTGGGTTATGTGCGCCATTGATTTGCTGTGATTTAATTTATGACGGAAGTTTATATTCACGCCGGTATTTGTTGAGGTGTTCATGGGTGTAGAAACAAAAGCCGGACAGCTATCACAATTGACACAGATAACAATATACATATTATGCGCATATATCAAACATTATCGCGCTATATATTAGTTAAGCCTATATACAGACATAGCCACATTCCTGGTTCGACAATCGCTATGCCCGGAAATGGGTTGCGAGTTTATCAGATTCTAAAAAAAAAACATAGCCACAGAGTTAGCAAGATAAAGTGGCAAAGGGCATGCAGTGGTGGCATGCTCGAAGAATCGCTGGCGGATGAGGCATAAAGGGTCTTGGATAGAGACAACGAACCGAAAAACGCAAAGTGGGTCAGCACCCCACAAGATTGTGGGTCGACACCCCACAAACTGTCGATCCGGTTAAATTCGTCGAAAGCCGACGGATGTAAAAAGCTTCGATGTGATAGGCTTTACGGTCAGCAACAGCTATGTTCAGAAGTGGACGCCCGAGTTGAAATGATGATTATAGAAATCAATCGGTAAACGAATATAGACAGCGACAAATGAAATGCAACCATAATATGAAAAAATAAATCAAAATATCCTTAGATATTAATTTAGGCTAAATTAAGCGTACAAAACACACCTGTTTTTACGTTGCAAAGAAGATAAACATTGTTACTCGCTCGGCCAAATTGATTATTCTGTTTACATAATCATGCAAAGTATCAATTGGGCTCCAAAGATGGCGTTCGAATCAAAACCCCCAGGTAAAACCTTCACCGAATGGCATCATTCTAAATAAAAACATTGCTCCCAAATCGTTTCTATTTGCCGACATCTGTATACACGGAACCATTTTATTTGCACCCGAGAAATCATAAATTGAACACTAACACAAAGTAGCACGATTCGCATTTATTTTTTGGCATGCATGTTGTAGTTGGTGGTATAGGTATGATATTGCAAGCAGTGGCGTGTGTGGCGACATTAAGGCGAATAAAATTTAAATATGGCGACACAGGCAAGCTATAAAAGGCGCAATCGTATAAAAACGTATAAAAATAGGAATGATTTCGGGACGTAATCTCAATCACCTGGCGTGCGGACTTATTCCTTTATACGAAAACATTTATGGAGGAGCTGGTTGTTGCTCGCGGGTTTAGTCGCCTGTATTTTATTGCAATTTAAAATTCACGATACGATTAATTAATGATATGGATGGAATATACCTATTATTATATTTTTAATATCATTAGTAATAACAATGTAAGGATCACAAGGTGTTGTGTTAAAGAAACCTAACTTACATTTTTCAGGTACTAAAAACAACGAAAGGGAATTTCAGCCATTACTCTTCCCGTATAAGGAAAGAAAGATTAAGCTACAAGTGAGTTAATTGAAAATGATAAGATGAGAGTGAAGGTAGATGCCGGAGTTGGAAGCCCATTGATACGCCGAACGGATGTGATGGAATTAAAGGACGTAGGTGGTTCCACTTTCCATTAGTACATTGTGTATCAAGGGCGGTAAGTAAGGAATTACAAACGAGTGTTTGTTACAAGGCCGAGAAGAAGCCGAGGGCTTTAACAACACGAGTTTGTAATTCCTTTACCGCCCGTGGCACACACAATGTTTTTCATCACACTTGTGAGGAAATCTGATTAAAATAACCTTACTTAACCTAAATAAAATTGTAAAACTGACAGTGACATTAGTGACATATATCAAGACGACAAGTCACGTTCAGAAACCATAGCGGTAAAGACTTAAAATGGTTGATTTTATATTTGCAAAATACTGAAATACACTATTGAAACATTTAATTAATGTTACAGAAATATGTATTTACATGTATTTGCAATAACAGTTCTCTTTAAATAAATATTTCAGTAATAAAAGTTAAAAAAAGTAAGTTGGCGTTTCCTTTGATCATGACAAATAAGAGTAAAACAGAACCAGCGTTTCAAATTTAAAAAGAAAACCAGTACGCCCTAGGGCGTAATAGGTCATTTACGGCCCGCAAAACCTACGTGTAATGACACCATTTTCGAGCAAGTGTGATGAAATAGTACATTGTGTATCTAGGGCGGTAAGTAAGGAATTACAAACGAGTGTTTGTTATAAGCCCGAGGTTAAACCGAGGGCTTTAATAACACGAGTTTGTAATTCCTTTACCGCCCGTGGCACACACAATGTTTTTCATCACACTTGTGAAGAAATCTTAATAAAATAACCTTACTTTTCGACCCAGTATGACAAGAAAATATTAAAACAGACAGTGACATTTGTCACATATGTCCATAGACAATGCGAACGTCAAGTCACGTTCGGAAACCATAGCGGTAACGGCCATTTTAGTTGATTTTATATTTGCAAAATAAACAAATACATTATTTAAACATTTAATTAATGTTACCGAAATATGTGTTTATCTGTATTTGCAATTACAGTTATCTTTAAATAAATATTCCAGTGATAAAAGTTAAAAAAGTAAGTTGGCGTTTCCTTTGAACATGACAAATAAGAGTAAAACAGAACCAGCGTTTCAAATTTAAAAAGAAAACCATTACGCCCTAGGGCGTAATAGGCCATTTACGGCCCGCAGAACCTACGTGTAATGACACCATTTTCGAGCAAGTGTGATGAAAAATATTTTTCATCACACTTGCTCGAAAATGGTGCATTACACGTAGGTTTTGCGGGCCGTAAATGAGCTATTACGCCCTAGGGCGTAATGGTTTTCTTTTTAAATTTGAAACGCTGGTTCTGTTTTACTCTTATTTGTCATGTTCAAAGGAAACTACCAACTTACTTTTTTAACTTTTATCACTGAAATATTTAATTAAAGGGAACTGTTATTGCAAATACATGTAAACACATATTTCTGTAACATTAATTAAATGTTTCAATGGTGTATTTCAGTATTTTGCAATTATAAAATCAACCGTTTTAGGTCTGTACCGCTATGGTTTCCGAACGTTTCGCCTTGTCTATGGATATGTCACTAATGTCACTGTCAGTTTTACAATTTTATTTAGGTTAAGTAAGGTTAATTTTAATTAGATTTCCTCACAAGTGTGATGAAAAACATTGTGTGTGCCACGGGCGGTAAAGGAATTACAAACTCGTGTTATTAAAGCCCTCGGCTTCGCCTCGGCCTTGTAACAAACACTCGTTTGTAATTCCTTACCTACCGCCCTTGATACACAATGTACTATTTTATACCTACCTAAACAGACACACCATAAGGGTTCCATTTTTAACATTTTGGTACGGAACCCTAAAAACGAATAGATGTATTGTGTGAAACAAAGTTGGTTATCAATATGAAATTAACTAACTTTTCTTCATAGATTTTTAAGTTTCTAACTTTATACCCAAATATAAGACAAAAATATACATTAAAACGCAAATCATAAATATGGCTTTACCTTTATAGGTTATCATAAACCACCCTCTTGCGGTAGCAATACATTTCCTCGTTGAATCGATCAAACTATGCAAGAATATAATTATCCTACAACAAAAAAGTTTTGAGATATTAATGTTAAACCAAGTCAGTACCGGGGCCCAGTGTCAGCAGAATTCTATTTCCACCGACTTGCCTATTATTTACCCGTGGAAGATTCTTTATTTGAGGACAATAAAATGTGTTCCTCCACGGTTTGACATTTAGTTTAACATTACATCTCAAAACTTTTTTGTTGTAGGAGAACTGCGTTGCGAGACTTGCATCTTTTCACATGTAATGTTTTTGATGGGATCTCATTTCTTTTTGTAAGTGGTCTTCCTTTATTTATTACATTCCAATCCATTCTATTTTGAACTACAAAACTAACTTTGTAATTGCATGTATTTGTATAGAATTAACTACTTATGCAGGATAAACTTACTTATGCAGTTTGTATTGAAATTGCAATATTTTTAGGTTTTGTTTTGTGTGACATGATAAGCTAATAGCTAATTATGTTTAAAATTTGAAGCTTGTGGGTTTGCTAGAAGTACCTTAGAATTATGATGATCAACAGTTAGTGAGTCAGTTAGTCAGTGACAAAACTATGGAACTTTGACGTGCAATAGTTCTTAAACTACTATAATTTAAATTAAATGATATTGATGAAAATTCAGGGTTCTAGCTTTAGCCAGCACAAAATTACAGGAGGTTGAAAATGGCCTGAATGGCTTCGAGAAAAGGATGGTACGGCCGTGTCTTTGTGTTGCTCGACTTGGCGGGGGCACTGGTGTGCCCCCAGACACACGAAACACGAGTAAAAGTTTCCATTCAACTAGTTTACATACTGTAAATTGTAATTTTCCCCCGCGGACGATAAATTAGAGAGGCAACTAATACCTGCCGCGATTCACTCAACTTGTACAAGATACAAGTTAGACAAGTTGCGAGTTCGACAAGTTTTTGCAAGGCGGAGCACCACCCTTATTCAGTTGTGCTTCCAATATTCTGGGACAGGCGAGTGCAAAGAGTTGTTAACATGTTTTTTAATGATGTTAAATGATTAAAATTAAAATAAAAACTCAGATTCCTTAGTAGTTCATCGTTTTCACTTGTTAAAGTATTTCATTGATTCTCTCAAGGTAGGCCCCAGATTTTGACCGTTTTCATCAAAAAGTTTAAATAGGACCTTTAAATTGAGGTCCATCGCAATTTTTATAAGCATTGAAAAGTCGGTAACAAACACTCAATGTCGTTTTTAATAGGTTCTTTTCGAAATATTATTATTTTATTCGTCACTCGTAATAGTTATGAGACAAATTTAATAATAATTTTAACTATTTACTTTGTATCCATGTTTATTGCAGTTTTTATCATAAAACAAGTAATTGTGTTCATTTATTCTCATGACAGTACGTGGCACATTTAATTTGTATGAAGTAGTTAATACCTACTCGTTACTTGTAACTTAAAACCCTTACTTACAAATAACTTCTCCTTGCAAGAAGGCTTATTAAACTTGCCAAGTTCTTGGTAAGTATCATTTAATTCACGTCATTAGATTTATTACCTATGTACTATAATAGTTCATAAGATTTGTTATAAATCAATACATATTACATACCTACTGTGTGCCCTAGAGCTTTACCCACGTGACTTAATGTACCTATTGTTTTTTTGTAGAACATAAATCTTTAGTTACACTTAGATGATTTTTGGATTCTCCAGTAAAAGATTAGATTTACTTTTATAAAGGTACCTATTGCTCTAAAGTAGACCCTTATAAATAATTAGGTAGAGTCAAAATTAAGAGCGGTTTTTTCCTTAGGAATAAGCGTTGCTACTCGTATAGCTACAATAAGTGACCCCTCGCGTCTCTCAATTGCTTATCAAAATAATTTAAATAAATGCAGCACGAAAATAATCCTCCGATTTAAAATGTAATTTAAACTGTAACATTATTTTAAACATTATCTTGTTAGAGCTGTGTTGTTTGCGCATAATTAATCGAGTTACGCGTGAGAAGCACGTGACTAACACGTGACTAGCGCGTGACACTAAACCACGAGCTTGTTGCTAAACATGTCTGATGCTTGGGTGGACATAATTAATCAAAAAAATCAGGAAAGGGGTTAAGGAGAGGACACGAATATAATTTAGAAGCATTGTCTCTTTAGTATAAGGTTGCATCGGTTGCATGTTGTGTGTCTCATCATACCTGTTTATAAAATCAAACAGAACTTACTTTTAACGAACTTCAAAAACCGAGGATATGCTGAGTTCGTCGTATTGGATATTGTTTTTTAAGCCTATACCTTCCAGGTGGTCCCAGTGTTCACCATTTTTTTTAAATTTTATATTGTCATAATATACATAGTTACATCGTAAGTGATATAATTATGTAGACATAACTATATATGTCATTGAGTTATACGATACATAGATGTATACTAAAATATATTTTAATATCATACAATAGGTACAATACCTAACCTAATTACAGCAATGCATAACATATTGCTACACTAATCTTTGTTTATCGTCATGTACACAATATACTTATATACGAGGGCGACACTGAAAGTTTTTAGAACTGGCCACTTTTGAAATATATAATGAAAAAATAAGTTTTAAATTTGAAAATGGAACTCTTTGTTAATATTATTGTGTATGTATTCCATTCATCTGTCATTTGTTTCGCGATTTGGCGGCAAATTGAAAATTGTCTGTGTTACGTCAGGATGAATTTAACGCGAGAAAATTTCCGTGCAATGATTTTTTACGACTTTCGATGTCATTTAAGTCAACAAGAAAGTTATGTATGATAGACTTTGATTGGCCTTTTACGATGAAGCCCCATCTCGTGCCACTGTTTACAACTGGTTTAATGAATTTAAACGTGGTCGCACTAATCTCACCGATGATCTGCGTGAGGGACGGCCTTCTACGGCGACGACTGAAGATAACATCAGTGTATGATAGAGACTGACAAAGAGTATAAAGATAACAAAGTAAAGATATAAGTCATCAGCAGATTCGCACGAGCTTAGGCATCGGTATAAGTCAAGTCCACAAAATCCTTCAAGAACATTTAGCGCTTAGGAAGATTTTTACTCGGTGGATACCTCATAATTTGACCGAAGCTCAAAAAGTCCATAGAAAAGACCCCTAAGGACGAGTGCGCAAAGTGCTTTTCTCATTGGTTTCATCGGATGCAGCGATGTATTGATGTGCACGGAGACTATTTTGAAAATATGTAATAAAACTAATAACTTAATAGTTTTTTCAGTTTTTGATTTTCTAAGGCCGGCTTTACACCTGTAAGTTTTACTTACGTAAGTAAGGACGCAGCTATACGTTAGACTGAGATAGCTGACTGACTATCTCAGTCTAACGTATAGCTGCGTCCTTACTTACGTAAGTAAAACTTACAGGTGTAAAGCCGGCCTAAGAACTTTCAGTTTGACCCTCGTATGAAAAAATGTTACCTACTCAGTAGTTTAGTATTTTTTTTATACTTTCATTTGTAAAAGTTTCACAATCTTTAATTGGGGTGATCCCAAGAGAAGTCAAATTGAAACATAATAACGTTGATTTAAGTTTATACTAATTATTATTCCAAACAGGTAAACATTTAATTATGTAATGGAATGTGTTTTTCTGGTGTGCAATAAAGAATTATTTGTATTGTATTGTATTTAATAAGCTGGCCAGTATGAGGATTTCTCGACCAAAGCAACCCCATTTAGGGTGATATACATATTAAATTCCATATTTTTTCCACGTATTGTTTGTTTTGTATTATAGCCAGAATTAGTCAGTTAATATAGCAACGTGTAATACTTGTAGCCCACAGCAGCAACACGCGACTCGCACGTGGCACGCACATGACACGCCTCACGCACGCCTACTCGCCCGCCACTAGTGCGTGCACAAACATCATGATCTTGAACGCCGCGGCGAACCGATGGTTCCTCATTGTATTAGGTATGTGTGATGCTTGGGAATTTTCTCAATACAGGCAAAACTCCTCTGAATACTCCTTACGGAACGCATGTATAATGTATTACAAGGTCTTATATAAATATACCTACTCGTAATGATTAGGTACAAGTCTGTAAAATTATATAATAGGTGAACTGTGAATGTATATTTACCTACCTTACAATTTTACCACCAATCCAGAACAACCGGTCGCAAGTTGACCGATCGCGACAACATGTCGGCTGATAAATTGCAAGCGGCTGATAAGACTCAAATTAGAATTTTAATGGCAGTTTAAGTTATGAGTAGGTGTGGTTTGTGAGAATTTTCTGACTACCACAGGACTCCTCTGATCCCTTCCGTCAGCCGCGGATGGGCAGGGTTTTATGTTATTTATTAGTCCAAATGTCAAATTATATCAAGGTCGAGTTCACCGACGACATTCTAACAATCACAACATCACACTAACATTATAATAATAAGTGTATCGGCTGTGTATGCAGAGTTTTATGTATGTTATTAGTCCAAATTACTGAAAAAGCTCTTATACAGTCGTTGAACACACAAATTGTATTCAAGCAGAGGAATTCAAGAAATATAGATATGTGCCTTGCGAATTTTCTAGCCACACCAAGACTCCTCTAAGTACCCTTTCCAAGCGTCGCGGTTAACTGTTACAAGTCCTAGTGCCAAATTACAACAAAGACGAGCTCATTCGTCAGCTTTGGCAATCACAAACACACATACGAGCACAATATAAATGGGTGCTTATTTATACGCCTCTTTCAGTCTAAAACCAGGATTTAAATTGCTGAAAATGGTCTTATGCGATCCTTATAAACACACAAATTATAGTTCTTATGGTTATTCAGGCTATTATATGTGTGATGCTTGGGAATTTTCTGACTACAACAAGACTACCCCTTCCGTGAGCCGCGGCTGTATCGGTCGTATCGGCAGGGTTTTATGGTATAATTTTTACAAGTCCAAGTGCCAAAAGCTTATACCAAGGGCAAGCTCACCCACGAGCTCTGAGAATCAGATGCACACATACAAGTACAATATACTTAAATGCTCGTCTAAATACGCGTTTTTCAATGCTAAAACCAGACAAACCAGACTTTTAATAGCTAAAACGCCATTATACAGTCCTTATAATGCACAAATTATAATTCTTAGGGTTGTTTTCGCTATTACATGTGATGCTTGGAAATTTCCTGAGTACAACAAGACTGTCCCTTCCGTGAGCGGGTGTATCGGCCGTATCGGCAGGGTTTTATGTTATAATCGCGGGCGGTAAAAGTTTACGGGGCGAGCACCTGCGACGGTCTTCCCCGTGGCCCGCAGAACTATGCTCTTATTGCTATGAATACCTCTCATGCGTCGAATAAAAATAATAACGAAACAGCAAATATTATTCCTTTTACGAGCTTTTTTAAATATTGCTCCATATGGGGCTGTATCTTTCTGATATCCGATTGACATAAGTAGTTACGATGAATAGGCAATATTATTGGGGTTATATAGTTAGACGCAGGAGAAAGGTTTTAAGAATGTTGACTGGTTGAAATACTAACCCAGTTTGAGTTAACTTTGCACCTTGCTGTTTTACTTGGTTCAAAGTTCGCCCTCAGACGTACGGTCAGCTACAGAGAAAACTAGCCTCCTTGCCATACTACGAATGTATAACAGATTAACAGAGGGGTTCCTTTTTTCTGAAGCTGGCCGTTCAAGATGACATATGTCTAAGTAGTGTAAATCTGACAATATCCCTCCCAGCTGTCACGCCTACTGTAGGTATTTACGCAACATTTAAGTTACAGACGGTTATAATTAGGTATATGGCACATATTCGCAATATGCAACCGCATGTAGGTAAACAATCATGTTGCAATAATTATACAAATACAAATATACCTAATTGCTAAAACAATTTAGTACGGTAAAATATAAGTGCTCTTGTCGCTAAAAAGCGATCTATTCCAGACAACCTAATTAAAACCAAATAAATGTAATATAAGTTAATTCGATGGGTTATTAAAATATTATTAGCACCATATCAATTGATCCATCGTCATGTCAATTAATTTTTATGGTAAATTGACAGCCGATTGACTCAAAGGTGGAACCCTAATCTGGTTGTTCATGAGTGAGTTCGTACTCCGACTAGCACTTGGCTGATTTTCAGGTGATTGTGACTACAACCTTTTTTTAGGGCTGGATACGCGCCTGGATCGACTAGACTAATAAATATCATTAGGTGCTGATTTTCAAGACCTGAAACAAAACAACTGAACCGGTTTTCCTATTTACAGATAATGCATACGTGTCTGTTTTATCCTTACAAAATATGAATCGTGTTGTTCCCTTCTGCAATCGGTTAAACAGTATTTAATAATATGACTCATCTCATATACCCACTGTTATGTTCAAGTAGAGTCACTGGGTCATACAATGTAACAAAATAAAACCTTCCTTATTGAATCAAAGCCGGAAGATTAGAACAGAGGTACATAATAAGCACGGCATAGCAAAAAGAATTAGCTTCTTCGATGCGAGTGGCTTTCCGTTGCTGTAGCGAGTACATCGATGTAGACTTTCTACTGAAAGGGCCGACTGAAAATATCCATATATCTTAGTTCAAAAGTGCTTTATAGCGAGATTCGATTGTTAACTGATAGGTGCGACCCGTAACTCCACACATATCAGGGCAAACTAAATGGAAAAAAAAAACACGTCGCCGGTATTCATTGTTTTAGTATCTACTGAAGTGGAAAAAAGAGGAACTTACTAAGCTATTTGTTAGAGTACTTCTTACCTACTAGGTTTGTGTAAATAAAAAAAAATGAATTCAGAAAGGATGAAAAGGGGTTACCTATCTGAAACACTAAAAACGTTAGTCCGAATTTCGTTTCGGCAAAAACTATTCGACAAATATCGTTTCAATTTTTTTTCGTTTGTCCGAATTTTCATTTCGAATTATTACGATTCGGCATTTATTCGTTCGGTTTTTTAATCATTCGACAAATTACGGATTGCCCTAAATCTCGTTTCACCATAATATCAGTTACCCGAAGTAACGTTTCGATTTATTCACCATTCGACTTTTTTCGATTGACTTTGATTTCATTTGTCCGATGTAACGATTCGATTTTTAACTATTCGACATGTGTACAGCTGGCATTACAATTTACAACTATTTATTTTTATACCTGGCAAACTAGTCTGCAAGAATCTACCCGCTTTGTACTTTGATAAAGATAACCTTACCCGCCACATAAAACTTGTTATAGTGTATTATTAAAGCTAATACTGAGTAGTACAGTGCGATAGTGAAAACTTATTTAAATATGTCCGAGCTAACCTACTTTTTTCCTAGCAGTTCGTTTTTGTTGGGGGACGCAGTTCAAACCTAACCTAACCTATTTTTCTGGTAGCAGTTCGTTTTAGTTGGGGGACGCTGTTCAAACCTAACCTAACCTACTTTTTTACCTAATTGAACCTTTGTTTTGAGTTTTTTTCCATGCGGGGGGCTTCGCCCCCCGAGCCCCCCTTGTGGGGGGCTCCGCCCCCCGTCCCCCCTTTGTTCTTCTGCCTATATAAGTTTTCTGTGAAAGTCACTTCCCCAAACGGCCATTTTTTTATGAACCAACCTAACCTATTGACCTTTCTCTAAAAAACTAATAATAACTAATTTTCTTTTCTAAAATAACATTTATCTCTCTCGATAAAGTCTGCCCAGAAATAACTTGGGATATCGTTAAAAGGTAAACTGAAAATATGTCTAAACGTATCCAGTGCGAAAAGTATCATTGGGTAAATGAAAAATGGGCAACGAAACAAAATACGTAACAATTCATAGGGCAAGTGAATGAGATGGGAAACGTTTTTCGGACAAACAAAACTTTTACTAAACGTGAAATGGTGAACAGAAAAAAATACGAAACCTGTCATCGGACAAACGATAATAATTCGAATAGTTTTTAGCCAAATGAAATTCGGTGAATGGTTTTTAGTGTTTGCGATAGGTTACCGATGAAAAGGATATTAACCTTAAGGGATGACCAAATGTACAGGAGATTAACTAGAAGATTTGAGGAGAGATACTGCATGTATCCCCCACGCAGTATCTTCAGAACGGAGAACTGGGCTGAATAAACGCTCAATGTTATGATTAAGACATCTTCATGCATCACCATTATACTTAGATTCAATAACCGATTGCAATCCCTAAAGATAACTTAATCTAAGTTATCTTTAGGGATTGCAATCAGTTATTTTTAGTCTGGAAAAAACTCGAGTTTTAACCGAAACCGAGTTTTTTCCATACACCAAATAACCCAGTTGCGTTCCCTAGTTATCTTAGCTTCTAAATAGGCTGCTTGACCCCTTTTTAAAGTTTGTCTGATATCATTAATTATTATCTGATTAAAGGAAAAAAAATATTACCCTATTTTTTACGACCTAGAAAACCGCAAAATTATAATTTAAAATTTAAACTTTCGTAACCACGTGAAAACGATGCTAGCTATGTTAATCTTTAGATTATCTGTGGTGTGACGTCATTCAAGCCGAAAACCAGCATTTGACATTTATCCAGCGTTTATGGGGAATGCTAATAGTAGGTAATCAATCAATCAAAACGAAACGATTAAGATCACAACCTCAAAAAACCACCAAGTCACTTATGTCAATGTCACAGCAAATCAAAGCTACATGGCGAGTTTCACGTATAAGGTTCGACATGAAGTTAGATTACGGTCCTATTACGTCACATCATGGCCGACACCGTTTTCATAGTTCAAAAATTTTCAATTAAAAATATGTATCCATCAAACACTTTTAATAAACCGTAATCGAAAAATAATGAATTCTTAAATAAATACAACAGAAAATAATCATTTATTGCACCAAATTTGATATGAGTCTAGTAGCCTATTTTGATGATCATCTTGATATATCATAGAAAATTGGAAACATGATAACCTTGACAGCAAAGCCCACACCTATCTAGCGGCAACGTATCCTTGTGCTGAGTAACAGCAGCCCGATATTTATTCGCGGCGGTAGTTTTACGATCGACCGTAAACGCCCTTATTGGCCGCATTTCCATACACCCTGTAGCGCAAAATATTTACCACCACCTGTATAACTTACGTCTTCTTAACCTTTTCGGCATGTAGTCATAAAATACAAGGGTTAAAGGTGGCCTTAAGTCGTCTTAGCCAGTCTGGGTTAAGTATGGGGATTAGGTAATAAAATTTGTTAACTGTATTCATAAATCAATGTAAGCAAATGTGTCATACTCAGGCTAAATTAGTTGCCAATTCCAACACAGATTCCTCACAATCAGCTACAGCTATAATGATGCAAAAAAATTACCTTTATTGACAAAGGATAATTTACCTTTTGCCTGGAAACCTTACAATAATTCAATAACCACGAGTAGGTACAAGGAAGTTAAACTGTCATTTCCCAACCCATAGATCACGACCCACTGCCATGAGTCTGTGAGTCGTGAAATACGGATGAGACCTGAAAAATGACACATGTAGTAATCAATCGACAGGGCCATAATTGTATCAAAGGGAATATTGAAATGACTAACTGGCCTCTACACACCTTGCAATTTTACCAACAAAATGTCATACGATGTTGTTGCGATCGGTCAAAGACTGCAACTGGCCCTACCCACACCTCACACCTTGCAGTCGGTCGGGTCGCACCGACCGTATCATATGATCGACCGATCGCAACAACATGTGGGTGTAAGTTACAAGGTGTGTAGCTCACATATTGTACCTATGACACCTGATGAGGTCAGTGATAATATCCATTAGGTCAACCAATATTTAACCTACTGCTAAAATGCAAAGATTACCTGTCTAAATGTAATTTACACTTTTATTTGTGTTTCACAATCAATATTATCTACTTACAAATATTCTATAGATATACGTAATAAAATAATATTACTTAAGTTCATCGTCATCAAAACCAACATTATTTTAAAATTATCATGAATCAAAGAGCTCCCGCCGCCAATACTCGTATTATTGTTTTTCTTTCAATTACAATATCAAAGCCATTTGTGCTCACAGATAAGAAATCAAAGGAAGAATGGGAAAATATTTGGTTTTCCCTCGCGTGACTGTGCAATGATACCATTTCCGAACGGACTGCGAAGTTCAAGAAGTCCCCTTTAACAATTTCTGAACGTATCTATGCGTTTTGACCGTCGGGGATAGGATAGGCGCCTGTGGATGTGCCACTTGATACAGGCCAAACTGATCAAACGGAAGCTGAAATTATGGTATGGTATCATTATTTACGCTACGAACGCTACATCGCTACGAACAATTGCTACGAATTACGTTACATGAACTTTTTTTGCGTCGCGCCATTTGTATGTGTGCGCGCTATGTACGAACGCACTACGAACTTACTTACGTACTTTTAGGAATGCGTAGCAATGCGCCAGTCTCCCCTCGCTCCCACGAAATTTATTGCAAGCGTGTATCCTGCAGTGCGTTCGGATGCGAAGAAACCAATGGACGGCAGCCTTGCGCCTCGACCTTGAATAGGTACCGGCGCGGCGTTCCTAATGGACCGGAGTGTGGCTACTTTTCTTTCCTTATATTTACATATTTTGTTACTGGGATCCCGGTATTGCCCACATAAATAATACTGGTATTGGAAGCCCTTAAAACCCATCAGAAACATAAATTTAAAAAGACTGAGTTTTTATGTGCCACCAAAAGTTGCCAAAAGTGTTGTCACACTGTCAAGAACCTAATGCCAAATTGGGCACCTTTTTTGATAGCACTTTCAATTATACATGAGAACATAGTTTTTTAAATTATTTAATTGTTCAAACTTAATTATTACAATAAAATAATCGAAGATTTTCCTCGATTTCTCCGAGTTTCCATCAGCAGATCCTATATTGACCTCCACCTCGCAGACGCAGGTATCCCTTTCAAACAAAAAAAGGATTTCCAAAGCACAGCCGTCTTCATGTAATTGCGTAACAAACATACAAAGAACAAGACACAGACGACTTGAGAACCGTCCTTTCTTGGAAGCCGATTAAAAAGGCGAAATTAATGCACTGGCATTCTTTTCTAGTTAACCTTAAAGCAGATCTATGAGTTTTATATTTGCTGTTAATAATCCGTGTAACCTGCGCGTTTTTAATTTAGTAACAGTCCTCCTCCTGTCCAGGAAATTAGAATGGAAATGGGATCACCTAGGACTAAACATAAATGGATCGAGACTGAACCATCAAGATTTGCTGATGACCTGGTAATATTGGAGGAGAATCCAAGAGTACTAGAATCCATGATAGATAGAAGCCAAGAAGTAAGTCTGGAAATTAACTTGAGCAAGACAAAAATGATGACAAACTCAGTAGCCAAAGACATAATCATCAGCAGACAAAAACTTGAACATACAAATGAATATGTGTATGTAGGCCAAATTATATCACCAAGAGATCAAATGTCCAAAGAAATAGATAAAAGAATCGCCACTGGGTGGACAACATTCTGGGGTTTGAAGGAAATTATGAAAAGCAAAGAATAGATAGATAGCATCAAGATAAAGAAAAAGACTTTCGATACTTGTATTCTCCCCTGCATTAGGTACTTACGGCCTGGGCTCTGACGAAAAATCACAAGGACAAACTTGACAAATCCCAAAGAGCCATGGAAAGGAGCATACTAGGGTTAAAACTAAAAGACAAAGTCAGGAACATAGACATCAGGTGCAAAGCAAAACAGACAATCTTTTACGAATCGACCAACTAAAATGGAGGTGGACTGGGCATATGCTCGTTGCAAACAAGAAAAATTGAGTAAACTGGTGACTGTCTGGTACCCAAGAGATGGGATCAGGAGCCGAGGTCACAAAGTGAGAAGATCGGAGGACGAACAGAAACTGACCCTAGGTCCCCTCTGGCTAAGAGTGGCGGCAGATAGAAAACAGTGGAAGGCGTTGGAGGAGGCCTATGCTGCAAGGCACACCGAGCAAAGAGACTTTTTGTGTTGTTTTTGTGTAGTATTTAAGTTTAAAATTGTAGAAAGTTCGGAATAAAAGGCTATATTATTATTAACTGTCCTCCGAATCGTACAGTCAAGGACCTTAAAACTAAAGCACTGAATAACCGATGCATTTGTAGTGGGCCGGTGGCTTTGTACTTACGAGCCAAAAGTTTTTTCCTACTACGCACGCACACATTGACCGGACAAACCAGCATTAAAAAACTGGCGGACTAGAGGTGCTTCAGTTCTTTGTTAGCGAAGCTACATCGGGCTATTTATTTTAAGGTCCTTGCGACAGTATAATTTTAATGCGAACGTCATGTCCACTCCAGTCCGCGGCGATTGATATTCAATTCGGGCAGAAAGATCGCCCCGGGACTGCGCGCAATTGAATTTGAAAACACCACCCCACGCCAGGGGGGCCACGATTCTGGGGGCTGCAGGACAGAGGTACAAGTTTATAGGCACTAATAGGAATATAGCGAGAATATACTTAGACACAGGTACCGTATCATGGAGTTACACTAGCTTGTCTAACAAAACAAATTTTGCTACTTAGTTCCTCTATGGCATTTTGTTTGCTAAGGACAAAGGAAATTTGATCTTATTTAACGATGTGAAATTACAGATGCATAGACGTTATTAGATGTTCCCATGTTACTAACTATTTATCTGATAGTTAATAACGCCTTCCCTAGAAAGTAAAATCATCTATTGCTATAACAAATAATAACAATGAGGGTGTTTAAAAATCATAAATCCACCAGGTGGCAGCAGGGTGGCGAATGGTCTTTTTGACAGTAGGTGTCAAAATCCACCAATCACATCACCTGATTTTGACATCTACTGCCAAATAGACCATTCGCCACCCTGCTGCCACCTGGTGGATTTATGATTTTTAAACACCCTCATTAAGACCTATGAATAAAATTAAGACAATGTTTTATATTTATTAAGACGTATTGCACTTAAATCCACATTACCTTAAATAAAAATTTCAAACTAACAAGATTAGGTTATCAACTTACTGAAGAAAAGCTTTTCCACAAACTCTGGAAGGGAGAAATATATAGACTTCGCGCGCGTGGTCACCGCGCCGCCTGCGCGGCCATTCTCCCACCCATAGACAACAGTTTTATTGTTTTTATATTTATTTATCCGAACTGTTTTGCTGTCCATGGGCCTGTCGTTTGCGCCTTTATGATAGCGGAGGGCCGAAGCGCGATGTAGATATGACGTGTCATATAAGAACTTACATTCTAACAAACAGAGAGTTCTATAGTGAAAACTGTAGGTTTCAAGATGACGGACAATGAAGTACCTAGTTTGAAAATTGTTTTGGCTAGTAGATAACTATTCCAAGACAAGAGATCGAAGGCGTGATGTTTCATTTAAAATATGTAATATCTTATAGTATGGCATTGACCAAGCGAGCGCGAAGCGTCTCCGTTTCAGCTCGGGCGGAAATGCTTTCGAATATCTCTCTTATCTACCATGTGTCTGTCTGGCTGTTCTCCTCTACAGGTCGCATTTCTCAACCGATTCTCGTGAAATTTTGTGAGCAGATTCGATAATTGGGATGTTGAATAATGTTGAATGTTACAACATAATATAGTCACATGGAAATTTGCAAAATACTAAATTATCATAACACAAAAGAAATAAACAAAAAATGTATAAAAAATATAAAGTTATGAGACCACAAAGTTTAAAAAAAAACGATATTTTTTTTATCGTCTTTAAGAAAAATTAAAGTCAATTTCGGAATGCTTAACTAACACTGAAAATATAAATGTATGACAACTATGTGCTTAAACGCACTTCTTCGTGCTCAAAATGGCAAAATGCTATTTTTTTCATACAGACTTAGTACAGCGATGCAACGGGTGACGTCATAATGTCCTACCGTTTTGTATAGAGCGTTTTCAATGCTCAGTCCGATCTGCTACTTTTGATTACAATTTGTGGCTGTTATACTTATACCAATGTATTAGGTGTCATATAGATATTTGTTCCTCAGAAATAGTAGAATCGATTTAGGACAGAAAAAAAATCGATTCAACAGGCTAATTAGGTATATTAGATTTTTTTGTAGATTCAGTTTTTTGGATTTTTTTGAAAGTTGACTCGCGATGTCTACTGCTCACAGACACACTAGTTAGAACGAAATAAGAACTCATTTTCTTAAGTACATCTAATTCAAACTTTGTGGACTCAGCTGGACCTACATGAATAGATACAAATTTTTGATCTTACCTAATAGCCATATCCTCTCTAAGCTATCTGTATCAGGTGAAAGCAAAGGTCCGACTATAATACGTCAGCGCGATTTAGAATAGCCACCCCCGCGTTATCGTAAACCTGTACCAACATACACTTACGTCTACTTCAAAGCAACGTGGACTTTAAATGTTTGGCTATAGAAGTGGTAGTGAGAGTAATGATATGTTGGTAAGTGTGTATGATATTTTGCCGTTCGAAATCAATCCAATATCGCGTCGCGTTTGATCGCGTCGTTCCGAATATTACTCATACAATGTCGCAAATGGATATGAATACGTGAGACACGTTGAGCGGTAAACATGTTTTGATTGTTATATATTTAATAATTAGGGTTTTGATCAAATAACTTCAGTTTGCAAGACAGTTGCGCCATATTTATTTACGAAACATGAAGATGATGTGATTTCCTTTGGTTTTTTTTTTAAACTAAGCCGTGATTACCTCAATAACCTCAATTTTGCCTGATCGTGATCGTCCCTAAGTACATGAAATAAATCTGTAGCATCTCTTGCAGTTCAAATGTAGACAGGCCCGCATTTAGAGATCCAGGGCATTGAGAGGGCTAGCTATGCTTTTGGACTTATATGAAGGGTCCACCGCTTGGGCCTCTCTCGACTGGCCGGGCCCCTAGGCCGGGGCGCTGAATGTAGGGTCGGTTGTCCAACAGTGAACCATCAAGATACACTGAACCACCGCCATATTGAAGAAACTGCGAGTTTGAGTTTGAGTTTGAGCCAGCGGCAGCGGCTTAGGCCGGACGTGTGATAGCAATTTGTTTAAATTTCGTCGAAAAAAGATACTTTTCACAAGTAAGTGTCTGGATTTTTGTATATTTTGTTATTTAATATATGACCAAACGCTGTATGGTGTTAAATTTGATGTAGTCTTAGTCATTTTATGAGCACATTGCTTTGTGACAATTCCGTTTATAACCTATCTTTTTTTCGTATTTTAAGTTGAATGGTGTGGTTGTTGAACAGTGAACCTGGTTCACATAGTACTCACTGAGCCGGCTCACTGTGTACCGCACGATATATAATATATAATAACTTTTAGTTTTTGTAAGAAGAATACGTTTTTTATTTCTTTATATTCATGTATATTAAAAATACAGATAATTACCAAGTATTGTGTTAGTTTTCTTTCATATTTCAGCTTTTTTTACTGGTAATGGCATTATGGTTCACTGTTGAAGTAAGGGTGGTTCAATGTAAACTACCCATAGTATACAGTGAACCAAATATATTTTCTTTTTTTAAAACTAGAAGAATACGTTTTTTATTTCTTTATATTCATGTATATTAAAAATACAGATCATTACCAAATATTGTGTTAGTTTTCTTTGACATTTCAGCATTTTTTACTGATAATGGCATTATGGTTCACTGTTGAAATAAGGGTGGTTTAATGTAAACTACCCATAGTATACAGTGAACCAAATATCATTTTTTTTAAAAACCTACTTAATGGATGTTAGTTAGTCCAAAAAGCATTTTGTAACCTATACATAAGATACCTTATGAAATTACCTAAACAATGACATCAAAACCAAATTTTTAGCTTTATTTTCTAGCAAGTTCTGCGACTTCAAAAAAAAGGTGGTTCACTGTTGGACAACGCACCCTACATAACAGTAGCGTGGCGTCCAAAGAACTCGATTCCTACCAGCTTGCCGTATATCAGACATTTATTTGACCACCTTATTTTACAGCGCTTAAGGAAAATGTACACTAAATCTGCATCGGCTTCCCCAAGGATATATTTTACGCCACACCACTGGTAGATAAACACACTTAAAATCTTGATTGGGGAGTTTGTCAGATGTTTTTTCAAAAATATTTTTTACTGTTCTCCGATTGGTTCTCCGTTGATGTTTTGTACCGATCACCGGTCACCAATTTAGACCGGCGTTTAGACTAAGCATTGTCTACAATGTGCGTCAAATAACATCGCCAAATAAACTTGATATTGAAAACTTAAAGTCAAGTTGTGACAGCCTCCTACAGCCTACTACGCTATAATTAGCAAAAGATATTAAAATTTTGAATTCAAACTGCCATATTTCAGCAATCTGCAGAGTAATAGTGTCGCGGTCATCGCCTATCTATAGATGGCAAGATGGCGGCCGTCACTTTTTGCCGCCAAAACTTCGCTCATTTACTTTTTATTGCTTCGCTCGCCGCCCACTATGGTAAAGGTTCTTGTCGACATCAATCACTATTTATGCTAAAATCTAAATCCGGTTAACTATGTGCTTCCAAGTTGGTTTTATTTACGTAATAAGGTAATTAAAAATAAGTATCTCAGTATTTTTTGCCACCAGCAGGCTGTCGTGAAAACGCAGTTTTGGTACCTGAAACTGACAACTTACTAAGATTTGTACTTATGAAACTAACCAAAGCAATTGGTTTCTATACGCACCGACGTTTTCAAGAACACTCAAAAATATACGGCTTAGGCAAAAATAAATTGTTGGCGGAAAAATGAAAACTAAAGAAAATGAGATCTTCTGTTTGCCTAAACAGCGGTTACCCGTTCTATAACGTCACTTCTGCCTTTTCAAGCCTCAATAGACAAGCTGATATTTTTCATAATTACCAGTTGTGGTGAAATTACTCATGTTACATAGTGTTAAAATCATTATTCATTTTCCCTTTTTTCATTCATCTATAGATGATTATCCTTTGGTTCGCCGTAGTCGGGTAATCGTTCAATTTCAATTATGTAGCACCATCTAACGTTGAGTAGTGGAACTAAATAATACAGTATGCTGCGAAATCATTAGATGGCGCTACTAGTTCACCCATATAAAGGGGTAAAAAAAATTAATTTAATTCTTTAAATAAATATAATCTTATAATAAGTATGTTTTAAATTTTTATTATATATATAAAAAATCATAAAAACAGAAACCGGTATTATTATTGCAATTGCTCACACCCGGTGGACACCGGTGCGGTGTTATTAAAAACAAACCAAACGTAAACTTTTGACATTTATCTATTGAAGCGCGCGGCGGGTGGTCAAACTCCCGGTTCAACGTGGTTTCTTAAATCCTGTGATACATATTCCTAAAACCACAATGAAAGGTGACAAGAACGTAGACATCCAGGCCCTAAAGGACATCGCCAACAAGCTCAGAATCGACAGCATTGTCGCCACAAATGCATCAAAGTCCGGGTGAGTGCCTAACCTCAAAGCGTGAGTATCTTGTTGACCCGCTATTATGAAGGTCTAATGAAGGTTAGAAATTCATATGTACAATCAATGAGATTCTTATAAGTTCACTGTAAAACTAACTACCTAGATGATGTGCGGAGTAAGTTCTTGAGTTGAGTTATTTCAGAATTCATGTATGTATGTTGTCAGAAATAATTACATATCAATTTGTGTTTGACGCTACCCGGGCGTTTATAATGCTATGTAAATAGTTTCCAAGGTCAAAAGTACGTAAGCTGACATACCGGTGGACTTTTGACCGTGATAATATAATGCCTACCAGTAATTTTCACACTTGTTTATGGTGTATAGTCCCGGTGGCTCCCCAGAGAGCCAGCAATAAAAGTTTATTCTTGATTCTATTTTCGATTTTTGTAAAATTCAAAATCGCTCACTGCCTAGGTGACAGGGGGTCGTGAAAGGTTAAGTTTTGCAAAAGCGTGGTTAAGACCACGTGACTAATCCAAGGTCATCCACTCTCACCTCATCTATTAGAGAGCTAATATTACCGAATCATTTTGATAAGAGTGTTATAACTTGAAATCAGATTTATGTGATAATCTAATACCTGATAGGGATGGGGATATCGCAAAATTAAAATGATGTAGCATTTTTTATGACTGTCATTGAATATATTCTCACAGCTTAACCAAATTTACTTACTGCTACTACTACTGATCATTTTAACCCGGTTATTTGTTTGGCTAGGTTGAAAATGTACTTCTTCTACAGAAAAATCAGTACAAAGCTAGCACCAGTAAAATCAGGCCACATCTATTGAGTTCCCGCAATGTTCCTAAAATGCTAAACATCAAGCTTTTCAGCTTGAATTTTTGACTAACCCCTAACCACCTATGTGCGATATTTCAGATACTTGACATAAAAAATCGGTAATTAACTAATGTATATGTGACAGTGATACAGAACACCATATCACCGTCTAGATCCATGTACCTGTTCTCTGTCTCTTATGTGTCTCATGAAGTACTCAATAGATAGGCTCGGCCGGTTATCACCAACGATATGAGCGCTGTGGTGTGATCTATGCCAGGGGTTCCCAAACTTATTTACACTTCGACTCCTTTGGCAGGTTGTAAACTTTTTGCGACGCCCTTGTAAACTAAGACATGTGCGGGTCGTTATAGGTTTAACTTACGGCGACTTGAAACTCCCGTGTCGCGACGCCCCTGGGACAGTGTCGCGACTCCCTAGGGCGTCGCGACGCACAGTTTGGGAAACCCTGATCTATGCGAAAAAATCGAGCGGATGTAGCATACCCAAAAATATAGTATTACTGAATTCTTAGGCATATTGATCAAAATAACTCAGTTTTAATTACTTTGTCAAATCTCAATCTCGTCGAGATTAATCTTGATCTCGAAAGTATGATGGTCAAGATCTCGAAACACCTAATCTCTAACCAGATTTTTTGGACAAGATCTCGAATCGCCAATCTCGGTTCGAGATTGCATTCCCTAGACTGGGCATCCTTAGTAATAAACTGGCCTAACTCAAAGAGAATTGACAATTTATATTCAAACTTAAAATGAATAGAAACGGTTTTTACTCAATTGTTGAATCTTCTTGAATTAGGCTGGTTTATTACTAACAGTGCAACTGTTATCACTGGTATAAGATAAAACAATTGATTTTTCAAAGCTTGCCTGCTGGTAACTAGCATATGTACAAGGATACTCTGCATACCATATTAAAGCTTGATATGTCTGCTAATTAAAAAGTACAAAGTGCACGCAAAACTGTTAAGTGGCTCCAACTTAGCAGTATAATTCTAATAGTGGTTTTTGCATACAATTGTATGGAAAAATCAGCAAGAAGTGCCTAAATATTTATGAGCAGTAATGTAGGTGGTTGTGTGATAATAATAGGTGGTAGGTAAGGGTTTTAAATGAATGAACTAAATTCCAAAACACAGGAAGCCTGAGAGCTGGAACTATGTAATTTGGATAGGAAAAATGAATGTCCCTTACACCAATTGAACCAAAGGTGGATAATATGATTATGCACATAATTTAAACTGCACAAGTTCAATAAATTTAATGTGTCTACAAGTATAATGACAAGTATGTAAGATACTAATAACCTTAGCTTGTCATTGATTGGAGATTGTGGGTGATCAGGGACCTATTATGTAAGCTATGCCTACTGGTTATGTTGCAGATAGCATAATTATCTCACATGTGATAAAAACTGGCAGATGGTATTTACTCAATTTGTTGTTTTTATTGTAATAATCCGGACTGCATAAAATAGTAATAGGGTAATTGTTTAAATACAGCATATTCTCTATTCTGATCGCAAAGAAAATCGTGCAGACATTTAATTTAAGTTATGGTTTACCACCAGGACAATCTACTAAACAGAGAATTTGGAACCATCTAGTAAATATATTCACTTTTTGTACAAATATTCAGAGATATGTTATCTAATGTAGCATTTTTTTCTTTTAGAAAGTACGAACATTACAGTTGTTTAATTAATTAAGTTATTTAACTGTTCAGAAGGAAGATAATGAATGCACTAAAATAAATTTATTATGTCAGAGAGTAGCTATCACAGTGTAACAATAACTGGAGCATACAATGACATAATAGAGAGAATGTGGTGTCCAGTCTCTTTCTGGGTAGGGTACCTACATACAATTTGCATCTTTATGGGTATGCAGTAAAGTTCTATTTTAAATGCCTGTAATCGAGTCATTTAAACAAAAACTTTCAACGAAGAAGGTGAATTTCTTATCCTATTGGTTGTCTGGGCATTTCTCCAGAAATATGTCTGCGGTCACCTCATTCATCTGGCCCTTTTTCATACTAAATGTATGGAGACAGATGAATGAGTCGCAGACATATTTCTGGAGAAATGCCCGTCTATACTGATGTTTATATGTAGTATGATATTGTATAATAAAGATGTATATTAACACCCAAAATAAGATACGTTCTATTTACGTTTTTGTAATTAGTAAATACATCACCACCACAGTACAGGGAAACAACAGAGTCTATTGGGTTTTAACTAGTGGGCTAGTTTTGATCATTTACAACTTTATATGAAAGTACAGTTATCAGCAATAAATAAGATGAAACGGGGCATGCAAAAATATCTGACACCACACTATAAAACGATAAGATTGTGTCAGGTATTTATGAGTGCTGAGTTTCATCATATTATTACCAGTGACTACAAATGAGTAGGTATAGCCTGAAATTAACAACTCTTAAAATAACCAGAAAAACATCAGGATAGGTATAGACAGTCGAGTCTAACAATAATTAAACCCTAAAAAGATAATTGGGGTTGATAATTTATCTTACAAAATAAAATAATAATGCAGCAACTAAACTAGCAATTAGTCGCATGCAATGGCGAACCGAAACGACATCAAATCGCGTGCTATCGCTTCGTTTATTTCCTATTGTTCAGAACTTTCAGCTGCGTTTTATCGGAAGATATGCTAAAGAGCATAACGTAATAACAGGGTATATTATTCCTACCTTGATTAGGAGTGCAATATTTGTATTGCAAATAACTTTTATAAAATTGAAGCTATGCTCTTCTAACTGACCCTGCCTCACTCCCTAAAGGCATTGTATTGTAGCATTGTATGATATCCAATATTCATGATGAGTATATATTATAATATGCTAACGTATGTCTAACGTCATATAAACTAAACTATTAAAATATAAATTTTATATTTAAGTACATAAATTGTAGGTAGTCACCACGTGTGACGTTAGCGGATTAAACATGATTTGCATGGGCATTAAATGAAGAGTAATAAAAATACATGAATTAAGGAAAACAATCATTATGACCAGCGTACATAATATTAATAACAAATCTTTTGTGTAGTAAATGTATAGTTTTGAGTGTGATATTCTAATGTAGTAAACCTTGCCATCTGGGCTGGGAAAAGGCTAAAATATTACATGTATATGCAAGGAGGTATCACTGAAGTAAGGAGCGACTTAACAAAACGAACTGAAGGCAGCTTGAATAATTTTGATTTATATAGTTGAACATATATGTTGTGCTATTTTGCTAACATTTTAGGCACGAACCATCGCGTTTCGTATACGTGGTGCCCAGGACGGCGCCTCCACCGCGCTTTGAGTGCGTTCCTAGTATTTATTGGTTATTTATCGTCTTTTTTTCACAACAATGTGGTTGTAATAAGACTTTTGCTCAATTTTCATACATACACTTTAAAATCTCGTACTTATTGTGGTTGTACATTTAGTACGAGACATTTAAATCTCACGGAGGACGCACGGCGGGCGCGCTTCCGACGGGCGGCCGAGGCGCGGATCCGCTTCGTCCCGGGCGCCGCGTACGAAACGCAATTTATGGTTCGTGCCTTACGTGCCCTGCTTACTCGGTTCTTGAAGAAGAATAATGCTACCATAAAGTTTTTTTTTTATTTCAGTCACCCGACGTCATGTGCGTCGATGGCGGAGATCATGTCGGTGCTGTTCTTCCACACCATGCGCTACAAGATCTCGGCGCCTCGGGACCCCTCCGCTGACCGCTTCATCCTTTCCAAGGTAATTTTGTGGCAACACATCAAAATTGTCTAAGTGCAAACTGACTTATAGGTCAGCCGTTGAAATGAAACATCACCTGCGCGGGTGACAGGGGTGCGGGAGTAGACCACAAACGGGGTGCGCGGCGGAAGAAAAATAATAACTGCTAACTGACACTTTTCAGGACTTAATGACTTGGGCCATTTTGATATGGATCAATTGATCTAAATTTTTCATGTTATGACGAATTTCGGGCAGATTTTTTTTCGTAATAGAATAGCATAGCAATCAAAAGCAGCCTTCGTAACATCACCTATTTTAAACATACTTTTTCTTCCCAGGGTCACGCCGCTCCCATCCTATACGCCGCGTGGGCAGAGGCTGGCCTCTTCCCCGTAGAGGATCTGAAGAACCTGCGCAAGCTGGACAATGACCTCGAGGGGCACCCCACGCCGCGTTTGAACTTCGTGGATGTAGGCACCGGCTCCCTCGGCCAGGGCCTGGCCGTCGCCGCCGGTATGGCGTACGTCGGGAAATACTTCGACCAGGCGCCTTACAGGTATGTATGTATGGGTTCGGAGACCAGTTCGGATAAAGATTGAGACGTGCACGATTTCTTGATAGGTACTATACTATTATTGCTATGCTATACGTGCACGAATAAATGGCATCGGATAAAGCTATCAGTGAATTTGTAAAGAAGAATAAATATAAACTGAAATTATAATTCCAATCATTAATGATAGAAAAATAGTTACGAAATTTGACGACGATCTAGTGAAAATAATTACGATATAGTTACGAATCTTCGGTTTCTCTTAGCAGACCACATTTGACGTTCATTAAATCAATAATTCATTAGCTCACCTTGTTTATAATTTATATTAACGAGTAAGATAACAGCATGTTAATAGCCGATTGTTACGTCAACATTCATCACTGAAACAGGAAAATAAGAGCCATACTATGGCTCTTATTTCCACAACGAACGGATCGCACGCATTGGCCTCCGACTCCCGGCTACTACTTTCAGGTCGTCAGACCATCTTACCCTTGTCTAGTATCTCTACTAATACCATAAAGGCACTTTACTAATGTACAGTAATGCACATAAATTGTGCATTACAGTCAGTGGGTGCCAGAGTATGTCGTGTGTCGTACTCACGCGCCCGCCATCGGGCGCCGTGGCCAGTAGCACTCGGACAAAACCAGTTCGAATTCTAAACCAATATAACCTTAGCTTTTAGACGACCGCTTTAGCTTAGTTGGTAGTGACCCTGCCTACGAAGCAAGAGGTCCTGGGTTCGAATCCCGGTAAGGGCATTTATTTGTGTGATGAGCACGAATATTTGTTCCTGAGTCATGGATGTTTTCTATGTATTTAAGTATTTGTATCTATTAAATATATCGTCGTCTAGTATCCATAACACAAGCCTTATTGAGCTTACTATGGGGCTAGTTCGATTTGTGTAAGATTGTCCCCTAATATTTTAATATTTTTTTAGACTTTCTATCAGAACATATAGTTATATTACCAGATTTAACTACAGAAGACCATTGAAATACACAAGCGAGAGAGATGCACTAAGTTCTTCCTGTTTACCGCAAAGGATAAGGCATCCGTCCCTTTCATAAAAGCATCTACTTGCCTTATTCGCTGGGTGCGAAGTATAAGGTGGGGGAACCACGAAACGATCGCAGCGCGCGTCATGGCCAAAAAAGGAACTTTCGGCAGACCAGCTGTCACTTTTTACTAGCGAAATTTACGTTTTTAGTTGGCAAAGTGCCTTGCAGCAAAAGCCACAAAACACAAAAAAAAAGTCCGCCGTAGTTGTAACCGCTAGTTGGCGCTGTTATCGCGCACCCAGCGAATCCTGTAGTACAAACTGATATGTCCATCTGAGTCTAAGCCGACAAGGGATGCACGTCGGCGTTCTGTTTATTTGTCCAACGATAACTCGAGGGCTGTTTATCCGATCTTTCTGAATTTTAGTAGGATTTGATTTGAAACTCATACAGTTTTTAATATGAAAATGTACAGAATCGGTTCAATTACCTTCCAACCAAATTTCGGAAGGAAGAAAAACTGTACTTGAGTTAACGAAGTAGCGAGGTAACTGTTTGCAGCGAACGAATACTTATCATGTATGTGATACGAGAGTTCTACGTTGACAGGGTATACTGCCTGGTGGGAGACGGCGAGGCGGCCGAGGGCAGCATCTGGGAGTCGCTGCACTTCGCCAGCCACTACAAACTAGACAACCTGGTGGTCATCTTCGATGTCAACCGGCTGGGCCAGTCGGAGCCCACCTCCCTCCAGCACCATGTGAGTATTTCATCACCTGGTTCTAGTTCGCTTATAGTTATAGCTGTTAGAATCCAGCACCAAACATGTGTTTAGTCTGTCAAAGAAAAACGGAATTGGCGAAATGTTACGAATCGATTGAGAAATGCGACCTATAGAGCAAAACAGCGGGACATTCGAACTAAATATCTTAAACTTATGAAACATTCTTTAGCCACTAAAGGGGTAAACCACAAGGCTGCGTAAACCGGTCAACAATATGATACCATTTTCCACAAACATGACATAATTTCTTATAGGTTATAAACTTTCCTGTTTTATATTATACGTAAATGTTTACAACACTACTATACTTTTCAATGCACAGAAAAAAAAGCGAAAACTTTCGTCACTCCGTTACGAGTTGTCGTAGACATGCTGTGCTATAGCTATGGGAATACCATTGCACTACTCTATTGTACAGTGGTGCACACAAATTGTGCATTGCTACCGAGTGGTGCTAGAGCAAAACGTGCGTCGTACTCACGCGCCCGCCGTCGGGCGAAGTGGTCAGTAGCGTTCGGACAATTACATGAAAAGCACGGCTTTTGGGAACTCAATAAATCTGTACCCGAAATAAGCAATGTTGAATGAAGAGTTGACTTTCTGAATATATAAATACTACATTTATTATCTTTAAAATATACATAAAATGGGCTCTTAGAAACATTCTCCGAATCAATCATCAATTTTTTATATTGCCTACCTGCTCTTCCCTCGCCATTCCTTATTATCATGAAAAAAACCTTGTAATTAGAGAAAATTTCGAGATCAGATAATAGTTATCATATCGCACCGATTATAGTAGTTGAGATAGCTTAATGGGTCGTCCGCGTTGCGTCTCTTTTGGAAATCCTATAGAAGTTTTAGTAAGCTTTCATTTAATCTATAATAATAGTCGAATATAATCTCACAATAAAGATATACAGTAGAACCCGCTTAATACGATTTCCCGCATAATACGCCATTTTACGCCGGTCCCTGCGCCTTGAGGCCTGTTTTTATACATTTTGTTCACGGTTAATACAACTCGTGTCCCGCTTAATACGCCAATGCCGTACTAATATTACACTGGGACGCGATTCTGGCGACACCTCCGCCGACTCCGCCTGTGCAGATAAGTTTGTAGCTTGTTTTTGTTTGCAATAGATTTGTTTTAATTTGCAAATCACATGTGATTTATTAAATTCTTATCGTCATTCGTGTTGGCGTTAGTTCAGTGATGTCAAAAATGAAAAAAAGCATTATCGCTGCAAGGTGAAGTGACGTTGGCGCGTTGGCCTTGCCCTAATGTTGATTTATTTGTAATCTTTGTTGTGTCTTCCGTTCTAAATAAACAAATTACACGAAATAATACTAGTATGTTTTTCACGTTTAATACGATTTCCCGCTTAAGACGCTTTTTTTGCTAGGTCCCCTCAGAATCCTCTTAAGCGGGTTCTACTGTATCTCAAACGACCCGAGACAACAGATCTCTCAATAAGTACAATTTCAATACAATTTACTTATACAATACTTTGTCTACTCTAGGTGGAAGTTTACGACGCTCGCCTCAAGTCCTTCGGCTTCCACTCGCTGGTAGTCGATGGCCATGACGTCACCGAGCTAGTGAAGGCGTTCGACGAGGCCGCCTCCGTCTCCGGCAAGCCCACGGCGCTCGTCGCCAAGACCTTCAAGGGCAAGGGCTTCCCGGGCATCGAGGACCTGGAGAACTGGCACGGCAAGGCACTGGGCGCTGATGGAGAGAAGATCATCAAGGTAAGTCGATTTAGCGTCGGTTAGCGGATATTTCAGCGTCAAAAATGTGAAACTACATTTGACATAAGCTTATGGCCCATAATCACAAATCGGTTAAAAGGAAAGAGTTAAGAAATGAAAGTTTTACGTCTCAAGTCGTTTCAGTATCACTCTGGTCGCATCATGACGTCACTAAGTTGGTGAATGCTTATGACGCGGCCGCCTGTCTCCTAAGTGGGGGCAGCAGTCTCCAAGACTTCCTTATAGATTTATCTTCTGCAATACCTAATGATCTACCACCATATATCTAGTCTAAGTCAAATAACCTTGCACTACACTATTAAACAGCAGTGCACTCAAATTATGCATTGCAACTAGGTGGTGCTAGAGTGAACCGTGCGTCGTACTCACGCGTCCGCCGTCGGGCGAAGTGGTCAGTAGCGTTCGGACAAACTAACCATTACTCATTTTACGATAGCTAAATACCAGTCAAATAACTTATTATCTTTTTATATCCTGCTGTGCAAACGTTCACAAATGCCGTTACGCATCATTTATTTGTGCAACTCGGCCTTCAGCCCAGAACTGAGCCTGGTTTCCAAGTTTCCTGGTTTTCTCTGAGAGAGAAAACAAATAAAGACTGAATTATTCACTCACACATGATGACTACATATGCTAATGAAAACTCTCCCCCCAGCACCTGCAATCCCAGATCAAGAACAACGTCATCTCCCTGAAACCGAAAGCCCCGCTGGCGGAAGCCCCGCGTGTCCATATTGGCGATATCACCCTGTCGTCCCCGCCTGCGTACAAGGCCGGCGAACAAGTGGCCACCCGCTTGGCCTACGGTACCGCACTGAAGAAAATCGCAGACACCAACCTTCGGTGAGTCACCCTTTAGATAAAAGCTGAGCTGAGGTATATCTTACCACTAAAAACTCCACAGGCCTTGTGTGGTGGACTTCAGAATTTCAGAACGCACGCACGCCCATGTAATGGCAAATGAGTCTAATGAATACGAGTGCTGAGGCCTCTGCAATGAGAAGTCCCGATCCCCTTTAGTCGCCTTTTAAAGCCAGCAGAAGAGACATTCTTGAATAGATTAGAACATAGGGCTATGTAGCACTAATATTCACTATTTGTTTGTTACAGAGTAATTGCTCTCGACGGCGACACCAAGAACTCCACCTTCAGTGACAAGCTGCGCAATGCCTACCCCGAAAGGTAAGTTAAATTATTTCTCACCTACATATACACATACTACATACAAGATATCAAAATACATAGAAAAATTAAATGGCGCTCACCCATGTAAAAATGTGGTGTGGTAATTTATCTGCTTTAAAAACTAATAAAGGAACATCATGTTTCTTTCATATAGTATTAATATTAGCGCCGTCTCTCGCACGATCGTCATAGCTGTAAAGTTTATGCATCGAGGTGAGATACATGTGTAATGCGTTATCTCATAGACGGCGTTTAGGTTTAAAACCTATTAAGACAGAATGATACAGAAGTCAAAGTAGATGGCAAAATTGAAGGCATTTGCTGGCTGCTCCGGTGGATGAAAATGCCGGAAATCCATTCGTTCCTCCGATTCCTGGTCTGGACCATTGGTGAGCGCCATTTAATTTTTCTGTGTCTACACGTAACATAAAAATGTGGTGTAATTTACCCGCATTAAAACTAATAAAGAAACATGTTTCTTTCATATAGTATTTATGCCACACCTGGCCATAAAGTGACTTTTTCCGCACGCGCAGCCGCTGTCTGGCCAAGTGTAGACATAAAATGATGTACACAACACGGGAGGTAATAAAAAAAACCCTCGATCGCATATTTACGTCCCTCGCTTGCGGCTCGGGCCGCAAACTTCTGCGATCTCGGCCTTTGTATTACCACCCTTGTTATGTAATGTACTATTCTCTCCTGTTGGCAAGTTGTCAGCGCAAATATTGCGTGCAGGTTAAATTAAAAAATCGGTCAAGTGTGAGTCGGACTCGCTCACCGAGGGTTCCGTACAAACTCGTAAGTAGATACGTGAATAGTTCAATAAAAAATGTATGGCCGTTAGCTTAGTAGGAGCAAATAAGTATGTGTACGATTTTTGAAAATTTCAAAAAAACGATGCAATTTAGGAAAACCGTTTTATTTTTCCTGTAATATTTAGGATGATATTAATAATTGGTAATTATTACAGATTTTTCTGTTCAGTAACTTCGAAGATAATAGGGGGGGAATGGTATTTTTTTTAACGTTTTTGGTCATAAATCAAAAAGTACAAAATTAAGAAAAAAACAAAAATTGTTTTGGAATCTACAAATTAAGCCCTTTCGTTTGATATCCCAATCGATATAATAGCTCTACTTTTGTTTTTCCACATCCCATATCGGACCCCTTTAAAAAAAAGTAAAAAAGGTATAAGATTTTTTTGCTATCCAATAGGCTCGAGTCAGCGACTTTTAACACTATTCCAAGTTTCAAGTCGATAGCATCAGTAGATCCTGAGATATCTTGCTGTGACAGACGGACAGACAGACAGACAGTCGCACCATAAGGGTTCCTTTTTTACCATTTTGGTACGGAACCCTAAAAACGAATAATGGAATCAATTTTCTGATAGTACACGGAGCCAAGAAGCTGTACTTGACTATTCGCTTATATTGTGTAATCTGTGCTGTCAGGTACATCGAGTGCTTCATCGCGGAGCAGAACCTTGTGGGCGTGGCCACCGGCGCCGCGTGCCGCGACCGCACCGTCGCCTTCGTCTCAACGTTCGCCGCTTTCTTCACCCGGACCTTTGACCAGGTGCGTGTCTATTACCCACCACCTCCAGGGCCCCGTCTCACGAAGCTACAAGTTACAATTTTACCAGTCTAAACTAGCAACATTGGCCAAATCAACCAATGTGTGTGCGTTGCTGTATTTGACCAATGTTGCAAGTGTATTGGCCCAATGGGGTTTGTACCACAGGTACAAAACGTTGCTTTGATTGGCTGAACGTCACGATTGGAGTCACGTGGTTTTTTTGTTTACCTTTTTTTAAATACCTAAAAGTACAGACTATAGTAAGTTATAACTGTCACTCGGTTTCAGATCCGCATGGGCGCCATCAGCCAGAGCAACATCAACCTGGCGGGGTCGCACTGCGGCGTGAGCATCGGCGAGGACGGTCCCTCGCAGATGGGGCTCGAGGACCTGGCGCTCTTCCGCGCAGTTCCCACCGCCACAGTCTTCTACCCCTCGTGAGTGTGAAGCGTCATTCTCTAAACTTCATGTTATTGTCATTTTTCCATTTGCGTAAAATTATTCGGCGGCAGTACCGGTTTTACATATTATCAGTATGCGTAAGAGCATTATCGTCGCTCAACCTGTTTGAATTTTTCCCATATTTTTCGCGGAGCGCTTTCAGTGTGACCTAAGATTTAACAGGTCAGGTTATTGCCTAGAAGCGACTGCCACGCGGATCCGTAGCCTCCGGTCGAGAATGGAATCGGTTCCATGTCGTAGGGAAGTAACCTTAATGTGGAGATGTTTTCACGATGATTTCCATTACCGTACAAGCTTTGGTTACTACAACAGCCTTCTGGTAAAGTACGATTAGCAAAACTTTATGGTATATGCCGACCGATGAAATTTGATCCTGGGATTTCGCAATCTCGAGTCCAGGTCCCAAGTTACTAGGCAACCAACGCTCGACATTGGTTATCGGTAAATACTAATGAAGCACTACACTATACACAGCGACGCACATACAATATATGTGTCGCCACGAGATGGTGCTAAAGTGAACCGTGCGTCGTACTCACACGCCCGCTTTCGGGCGAAGTGGTCAGTAGCGTTCGGACAAACTTATACTACGGTGTGCAATGTCAATACGTCCAAGAAGCAATTACAATCACCATTTCATACTCTTTTTAAGGGGTTTAGAACGGCTTACCTTGAAACTTATCCAAAGTATTATTATAACAAAACGGGATTTTATCGGGTAAAAACATGCTATTATCACGTTTTCGACGTGCCGTGACATCCATGGTCGCAAGTGAGTCTACTCTCCGTTTTGTTATAATAATGAGTGAAAATCGTGTAAGTTTAAATCATCCAAATTAGCATCTTCCACTTTCTGTTAGTGCTAGGGTCGCAGTTATCCGACACTAATAAGGAACTGCCTGATGATGGCAGTATTTTTTTGCCATGTCAGAGATTATTATAGCCTCCTAAAACCCTCAGCATGTTTGGATTTTTTGAAATTAGAACCTTCTTTCATTCTATAAAAGTTCAAAACTCAATTTGTATAAGTAGCAACCGTGGCCCTTAGGAGGATAAGATTTTGACTCTTCAGATCTACCGTCACGTCCTGCCGCTAAAAGGCCGTTTATTTAGTGAGTCTGAGAACAATAGGACAATTGCTTATTCAATATAAGTCATAAATTCGATCACTGTGTTTACTGCGACACTTCCCACCACCTGAAGAAGCACAGGAACTGCCCATTTCAAATGTTGTATTTTCCAGTGACGCGGTGTCGACCGAACGCGCGGTTGAGCTGGCAGCCAACACCAAGGGCATCTGCTACATCCGCACATCGCGCCCCAATACCTCCATGCTCTACCCCAACGAGGAAGTCTTCAAGGTTGGTAACTCGTTTTAAATCAAGGCTTACGGTACATTTTCCTGACGTCCAACAAGGCATAAACCTGGAGTCCAAACCGCGGCCTGAGCTTCCAAGCTCCTCCAATGCAGCTGCTAGTGACTAACATAATGTCACCTTTTGCCTTTTGCACCAACTCTCCATTCCAAAGTCCTGGCCTGCAAGATTTTTAAAGTCGTCCTGTGTGACCCTTTCGTAAAAAGTTGAGGACAAGTGTTAGGTTTTTACTTACAGCTGAGTTCTGCCTGCCACTATCTTTGCTATCACACTTTTCCTTTTATGGCATAAAAGATTTTATGTGTTCATGTCATCAATCAAAAACAAATTTTATCTACCCTACCCACAAATTAAACAAATCAGACTGGCTAGCAGTGGTGGGTTTAGCCAGTGTGGGGGCTGTAGCAAATTCATTTAAGAGGCCCTTTGGTGTACCCACAAACAGCGGCTGACCGATAATTTGGGAGACTTGTGCTACATCTGCACTGATGTATGGCTATTCATTGCAGTGATTTGATCGCTATATTGCAGGTGGGACAAGCCAAGGTGGTGCGTCAGTCGGGCAAGGACCAGGTGTTGCTGATCGGTGCTGGTATCACGCTGCACGAGTCCGTTACCGCTGCCGAGGCGCTCAAGGCTGAAGGTAACCATTCAACTATATCTACATGACCAAACATCACAATGAGCGGATGTTGATGCAAAGGTTCACCTTGTTTTGGCATAATGTTATTTGTCCGAATGTTCTATTTGCCCGAATACTATTAACGCATAATTGTTATTTTACAGATAATATTGAATTATCAGAATAATTATAAAAGAAACCTAACCTAACCTATTATGTTCTAAGTAACTTATGTAAAAGATGTTGCAAAATATTTTCCGTTAAAGCTAGAGAAAAATTATGCGAAACAAAATTCGGGCTAACAATACATTCGGACAAATAAAACGTATGCCAAATGAAGGGAACCCGTAGACTTTATGAAGTATAGATCGATCGATAGATACTTCAAAGCACTTGCACGAACACAACGGCACTCATGTTATATGTGTGTCGCCACGAGATGGTGCTAGAGTGAACCGTGCGTCGTACTCACGCGTCCGCCGTCGGGCGAAGTGGTCAGTAGCGTTCGGACAAACTTACACTACTGTGTACAATTGTGGACGATCAAATTTTTTTGCAGCGCACACGGCTGCACCATATACTAGTCTACTAATATCATAACTGTGAATGTTTGTGAAGATGTTTGAAGGTTTTGATTTTTGTTAATAAATGACGCGGTAGCAATTGATTGGATTTTGATGAAACTTTGCATACAAGTATACCAAGTCCTGTATTGAAACAGGATATTGAAACATTTTATCCTGTATCTGTAAGGTGTTTCCTTAGGACAATAAAAGGAATAATGTAAGCGAAGCCACGGTCAAATAGCTAGTACACCGGGTGTCCTAAAACTATGCGACATGAAGGGAAAGTATATCAAATATTGGAGATAGGATATTTAGCTGAAAGGGGACTTCATTTTATTTTTAAAAGTAAGTAATACTGCATTCAAAGTTTTTTTTTAAATTACTTTTTTTGTATGGGAAATAATTTTCGTAACATTGAAATCAAATATTTTAATGGTGTTCCTTTCGTTTGATATACTATGTTACTTAAGATAAATTATTTGTTTTTTCCACTCTTTTGATTGTCATCATAAAAATACGGGTGTTATTTTTTCACATTTGTGTCGGTTCGATTCCCACACGAAGCAAGTAATTCTTAGAAAATCTTTAAATGCAGAATTACTAACTTTTAAAAATAACATAAAGTTATCAGCAAAATATCCTTTCTACGATATTTAAGGTACTTTCCCTTGATGTCCCATAGTCTTGCGATGAGGGGCGTTTATATTGCGTTTGAATCGCGTATCCGTGATTTTTGTACTTTGTCTTCGAGTTATACTAAAGGAGTATTTTGATCAGGTATCGGTGCCCGGGTACTGGACCCGTTCACCATCAAGCCGCTGGACGAGGCCGCCGTGCTGACGCACGCGCGCGCCTGCGGCGGCCGCATCGTCGTCGTCGAGGACCACTACCAAGCCGGTGAGCATCTTATTTATTTCTATCAATCCATCAGCCACGAACGTCCACTGCTCTTAGGCATAGGCCTCCTCCGCGGATCGCCACAGAGTGACGTCCTGTGCAGACTGGAGTGGACGGACCATATTGCCCGAATACGCTCATTCCCAAAATACTGCAGTCCTGAAATACTAAATTCTCGATTCTCTGTATACCAGATTCCCAAAATAAGACCTCCACCAAAATAATTGATCAAATCATTCCTTGAGTAATTTACGATTTTATAATCTAGTATAACGGGAATGTGGTAAGACACGAATCTGATAAATCGATAATCTGGTATTTTGAAAAATCTGGTATTCTGGAAATGCGGTATTTTGGGCATGAGCGGTCCGAATGATGAATAACCGTTGGGGCAGTAAAGTCCTGGAGTCTTGTTTATTTAAGTGAACTTTACTGTACAATACATAAAATCGTCATCATCAGCCGAAACCCTTGAAGGCCACCTTGACCGGCAGATTCTGGCAACCTCTACCAGGTCATTAATGTAGCCATAAATTATTAGTTCGGGATTAAAATGTACAAAGGAAACAAAAAACAATAGTTCCCACGACAGATTCTTTAAAATTGCATGTAGTTGGTTTTTCACGCCAGTGATCTGTTTTAGTGAAGAGTGGTTCCCTAACGGGACCCCCTCCAATCTGTCTTAGCATACAGAGATGAATACTTACCTGACTAACTAAAATTCACAAAATATCGTATTTAGCTTTTTACGCCATATATGATATCATATATGGCGTAAAAAGCTAAATACGATATCAAAGACGATAAAAAAACATTCTATAATCAATACTATTTGCAGGTGGAATCGGCGAGGCGGTCCTCTCCGCCGTTGCCCTGCAGCGCGACATTGTCGTGAAGCACGTATACGTGAAGGAAGTGCCCCGCTCTGGCCCTCCGGCCGCTCTGCTCGACAAATATGGCATCTCCGCACCGCACATCGCTGCTGCCGCCAAAGCAATCCTCAAGGCTTAAAGTATAGCCGAACAGGTGTTAAATAACAGTCGCGAGTGGGTCTCATTTTCTGCCTCTCTACTTGTATTAGTCAATTATGGCTATATTGCGTCAATGTTTTCCTAACCGTATCACAAAACTAGTTTCTAAGTATGCTTATGTCCAGTGGCCAAAGCGGTATGTAATGAATTGCTTTGAGAAAAGCTACTTAAATCTTATGAACTATGAAAAGTTGGGACCACTATTTTAGATTGCATTTTGTTATGATTATCTCAATTACAATACAACGCGCAATCAAACTGCAATAATTCTAAACTAAAAGAAGGAGAGACCTACCCGCCACTAAAACAGCTTATCATGTGAAAAAAATCGTTATCGTTGATATCATTCCTGTTGAGGTACATTCCGGGGAGACAAGCGTTTTTCTATTTTGAACCTAGTTCCTAAGAGCGTAAGGTACACGTCCTGGACTTATCGAGCTTATTTGCTCAGATAGGTTGTTTCATTACACTTATATATGTATGTAACTTGGAATTGCTATTTTTATATATCATTGTTATTCAGTGCCTTTTATAGAGCTTGATTAGTTAAAGTTTTCTATGGCAACATTTATTAATGGTTAGTGTTGACATATAAGTCTTTTTCGGTCAAGGTATTAGAATAAATATAATCATGTAAGAATGCACAAGTTACGCAAACTGTTGACTGTTTTTGGAAAGATTTTTGTGATTGGCTTAGCTTATAAGGAAAATTTACTATTTATTATATTGATTTCATATGAATTTGTCAAGGTGTAAGGTACACTTGCCTAGTATAAGGTTTATACTGCGTAACCACGGTTACAATGGGCTTCCTTTGTGGTGTTACAGAAAATCATACAAAATATGATTAGATCAAATGTTTAATTGGTATATTACATTCCTGTTGCATTTTGTTTTTCATTTTTTTTATCACAGAATTCATTTCTGTAATAAATTATATATCAAGTACAAAACGTGGTTTTATTACAAAACAGATTATATTAATCTATTAAATGTTATATTTACAATAACAACGAAGTAAAAAAACTTAACATTAATGACTAGAATAACTCTGCTTTTTTATGTACATTTATTCGAGAACAAGCACAGAGTTGACTAAAACCACCGCCTCTTATGACGCGTCATATTCATTACTGAGAGTTTCCGGTTCGTCAAGAGTACCGGGCCGGGACCGTCATAGTAGATTGTTAAAAAAATAGGCACAGGCAAAACCGACAGAGATATTGATCAACTAAACTAAAGGATCGCTGCGATGCGTCACGTTTTCTTCATACATTTGGTTGCGTGAACGCATCGTCAGCGTATTTTGAACAACTGCGTGGTCGCTCCTTAAAGCGATACCGACAAGGCTGGACAATAGACTCGTAACCACTAAATAAAAGTAGCTTTCGTCAACTCTGTACTAAACACTAGAGCTAAATTATCCTACGTTAGAGGTGTCAAATGACTAGTTTCATTAGTATTATTATCTCTACATAAATAATTGTAATCTAGTTATTTGTACCCTCACAACAAATTTTAGATTTAAATAAGGCACATACAAATATCTCACTAAGTCATCATACCAAACAATTTATCTGTAACAATCAGATTCATTATTAGCGATTTTTTAAAATGCACAACACAAAGATTAATTTTAACAAAGCACAATTTGTGAGAGGTAAACTTTATGGATTCATCTACAGATTTCGTGATTTTTTATTATTACTGAAAAGTATTTCTATATTAATTTTTTTATATTGTATTGATTTGAAACATTTAACTGTAACACACGACGAGCAGTTTCCATGAAATTAAATCACTAATGTATTTTGATACAAATTTTACAGTCAGGCAGGATATGCAGTCTTTTTCAATAATAATGAACGTTTAATAACCATATACTGTGGATGTAGCGAAAAGGGGTACAGTACAGGTCAAATTTATACCAGGTCCAAAAGGTCACAACTCTGTAGTATGACTTAAGCTCTTTTGCTCCTAGGTTAAATGTGACTTAGTACCCCTTTTCACTAAATCCACAGTATTAATTAATCAAATACGAAATTTAAATTACCCAGTTGTCCATAAAGTTTACTGCACTACAAATAATCAAATTATGGACGGACAAGATCAACAACAAGCCCTATTAGAAAATAGGGCCAAAGTCCAAAGTTAATTTAAAATCTCACTAGCAAGTTAAATGCACTTTAGCAGCCAGTATACAACACTCTTTGGCCTATAGTAAAACAGTCCTAGTATGCAGTCGTGCTAATTTCCTTGTACTCTTGGTGTTCATAATATGCGAACGTTCAGTTTGTGACACAACTTAGTCGTTCAAATGTTTTCACTAATTAACAGTACACATACACAATCCCGAAAATCATGGTAGCAGTAGAACTTTTTTCTTGCAAACTTATTTAGGAACGGTTGTTATTTCGAAAAACTATAGAGTATTAGTTTGTTTCACCCCCAACCACTGGGCTGCCCTTCAGAGGGAGACGGCTGTGGGTTCGTAGCCTCTCCTGTTCTCTCATCTAGCTCGCCAGGTAAGTAGTCCTTCCAACTCCTGAATAGGTACCGAGTAAATTTTCGCAGTTGCCTGAACTTGCAGTATGTCGCACCCTCTGCCGACTGCAGTTGCTGAGTTTGTATCAGAAAACCTTTTTCCTTGAAAGTCTGCTCTAACTTCTCTCTTTGTAGACTTTTCCTAGATTTACGCTTCTTCTTACTCAAGTCTTCTTTGCTTAGTGTTGTCGTCGGTGGTTCGACTTTAGGCTGACTTGACGCCGACGCTTCGGCCAATTGAGCTCGTCCCTGATTAGAGTCTCTATGCAAATATTCGTATCCTTTATTCCCTTTGTTCCCCGTTCCGCTGTAGTACCTAAAATTCCCTCCAGAATCTACGGATAGCATCTTCTTTTCCTGCAAGGAAGGCTTCGATCCTCCAGTGAATTTGAATTTGCAAATGCTGACTTCCGTAGTTGGTGTCGTGGAATTAGTTTTAGTGGGTACTGGTGGAATGAAGATAGCCGATCGTTTCCGTTTCACTGGCGCTTGCACTGGTACAGGATTCGGGGATGTCCTCTTCATCTTGCTCAAATCAGGGTTCTTGCCTTCCTCGGTTTTCTTCATAACGTTAGGATCTAGTAATTCCGAAATCTGTTTCAGAACTAGCTTGTTTTTATTTTCTTCCACTGGCGGTGAGAGTTCCGTAGACACGCTCTCGCTCACACTGTTTGGGGTTGATAACCTATCTTGTTCTTCTGGTGAGAAGGGAAGTTGCCCTGACGCTGCTAGCCTCTGGTAGTACAGCAGTTGTGTTTGAAGGGCTAAAGGGTGCATATAAATGCCTGCGTTGGGCCAGTACACGTAACCCGGAAACTTACCCTCCCCGTCCGGACTCACTGTCGATTGAACAGGCTCCGATAACGTAGGGGACACGTTCCGGTTCTGCCGTGACAGGTCAGGTGAACTACTTGCAGTGGCAGGAAGGTTAGTGTTCCTTTGTATTACAGATATTGCATTAGGCTGTTCTTTATCTTCGATAATTTCCGTTTCAGGTTCAGTCTTTACTTCGGGCAGTGACGTGTAAATGTTGCCGAATTTCTTCTGAATTTGTATCTTCAGTTCGTGTAGGTCTCTTATACAAAGGTTGAGAGGCTCGTCGTCACTGTGCAAAGGCCCAGCGATGGTAACTGGCGCCTCGGGCATGGGTTCATCCGGGCTTGCAAACTGTGGTGGTGTCAGAGATTCTAACCGTTTTTTATTCTCCTGTGATAGCTTTCTTTCTAACAAATTTGAGATAATTTTGTTCTGTAAGTCCGTTTTGGGCGTACTCATTGAGTCACTTCGAAACGGTGGACATAAACTAAGTTGATTTCTGTCCACTTGGGGCGGAGGCTGTCCGGGAACAACTGTTCCGTAGTTCTCATATATTAGATGACAGATATCTGCCTTCTTGGGTTTTCGGCCTCTTCTCGGCTTGGAATTATTTAGCGTCATTTCCCCCATGTACGGCAGATCCTCGTAAGTGACGATCTTGCTCGGGGCAATGGCTGGGTTTTTCTTTTTCTCGTCCTTCTTAGGTGCTTTAGCCATGTTCTGTATCTGTGGTACTGTTAGTGATCCAGTCTCATTCTGTATGCCTGCTAGCCTTTGCGCCCATATTTTGAAGGTTTCGTTTGTGATGTTGTTTAGGTCAATGGGTTCTGTTTTAGGTTTCTCCGGTTTTTTAGTTTTGTTGGTTTTCTGGAGGCTCTGCTCGTAATGGTCAAGGTACTCTTGTGGCAGGGCCTGGTGGTGGAACTTGAGCTTCCATCGGTTCTTCTGGCGGCTGCGGTGCTTGGGCTTGGGCGGCTCGCCCTTGTCCACGCGCGCCTTGCTAGCTGACAGCAGCTGTTGTCGGAGTAACTCCTTATTTTCCGATGTCCTGCAAAAAGAATAAAAATGTATTACTATTGTGAAGTATATAGTACAACGTAAATGTAGACACGTGTAATAAAAATCGGGACTCGTTACAAGTCAGTTCTATAGGAATCACGGCTGACGGATTTGAATAACTAATACTTGGCAAAATATAATCTACAGTACAGAATAATAGTGGCTATCATCCTTAGTTTTAAATCGTGGGTTATGATTGATGTTCTCGTATTTACCTGTTGGCGGGGTGAAGCGGCGCAGGCGGCGCGAGCGGCGCGGGACACACGTCGGCGCACGCCACGCGGCGCATCACTTCTGGAACAATAACACTCGGTTATATTCACAACTCGAATATCAGCTGTTCTACTACTGTCATCTCAGAGTTAACTTCTGCGACAAAGAGATGACATAACTTGCATGAAATAAAAAAAATGCGCATATGGAGCATTCCATGAAAACATCAACTTTTTGTCCCTTACTAAACGCTATGGCAGCTTCCCTAATAAAACGTATTAGCTGCTAAGAAACAATACCAATCTTAAAGCCGAATGCTGATAATTAGCTTCCTGAATTTATTTCTCGGAAGTATTTAAACGGTGGTGTCCCTTACGAAATATTTTCAAGGAATGCTCCATAATTAAATAAATAAAAATAAAATATTTACTTTCTGTACTCAAGGGCTCTTTTTTCAATAATATTACAACAATGACTGAAATCAAAAGGCGCAATACGCTACGCAATTCCCACATTTTAACCTCGAAATATAAGATAACTAAGAAATTTGGAAACGTTTTCAAAAGATAAACCAGATTTTTAAAGGATTTGTTTCCAAAAGGCAATAAGTGAAAGAATTATGGGCAAAAATGTATGCCCCCAGCCTCATTACCAATACAATTATAACGGATGTAGATTTATTGACAACAGCATTTGCTATAATTTATTGTTAGTAAGATACTAGTCACTAAGAGTAGTAAAAAATCTCCTAATTATGAGTTAATTGATACTTAGCTATCAATTAACGTGTCATCAGCCTTCAAATACTGGGTTAACTCAGTATTTGAAGGCTGATAACTCTCTTCTCCGGGGCTTTTGGAATTTGTCCTTATATTAGAAAATTAAGCTTATGTAACTAGCTTGATTCACGTCATATGCATGAGATTTGTATTGTATATGAAGGCCAACTTGCCCATCATTCTTTGCTTTGGTTTTGCTTTAGCCCAAGACCATGTCTTGCTAACCTACACAAGTGATGAAACGAAACCTTAATTTTTGACAAGTATAGGGATAAAAACGAGCATAAAGATTTGATTGTAATAAAAAAGTCGTCGTCAATGCTACTACGGCCATTATTTAACTGTCATTCAAAATCATTATTTTAAATATGTGAGGGATAATTCCTAAGTATAGAAAGAGAACTAAAGATTTCTGTGCGGCAAAGTAAACTGACACTCTTTATAGCTTAAAAATGTAAAGGATCCCAATAAGGACATTGAGCTCGTAGGCAGACCTCAACCTCCGTAATCAAGGAGGTGAAAAGAAGTGAGTTAGCGCGAGGTAACCCGAGCGCGCCCGAAATACGCGCGCCACGAAAGGCGCGTCCCGAAATAAAGGATGATACCAATTTCGCAACGCACGCGCAAATAGGCTCGCCTTTTACGGCAACTATACTCCAGTTACTGACCATAGAACCGTGTCTAAGTGTTTGAGTCCATAGAAATATAGTGCCCACCGTGACTAGCTCTAGCGTGAACAGAACAAGCAAGCCCAGATCAGAAGAGAAATGGTGCCTGTGGTGAGGAGAAGAACAGGAGTACTTCTGTTAACGAAGTCCAAAAGCCTGTTTGAGCCTACGTAGGACAGGTATGTGTCAAAATAAACTGTGCCTAATCTAGGATCATAGAGTACTCCGAAAGAAACGGGAAAAAACGCTACAGTGTCATAGCTCTACAAAAATGTATCTAGGTACTGATACCGGTCTATGAATGAATAAGTACGTACTCGAACACATGTAAATGTAGTTATGGTTTATGAAGGTTGACACATCAACAATATTTTAAAAGTGGTCAAAAGCTTGCTTCCTCAAAAGACTATCCCTACTGGAATTAAAAGTGAGCCCTGAAGTTCGGTGACCTCCTGTCGTCGGCAACAATTATTTCACCTACCTAATAATATTTTGTATATGCTTTTGTAAGTACATATTGTACATAGGGCACTACATAAATGTTCCATACACAAACTATGATTAACTCCATTGAGAAGAATTGACTAACTCGCTTATTAAGCGCAATAGTAAACAGTGACTCACGCACGGCGTATTATTTACCCATCGCTATATATAAACGAAGATGACTGACTTCTATATCCAAACCAATTGATGTTTTTACACAAGAGATCATTTAGAGCTTTAACCAGCGAAAATGTGTTTTTCTTACCGCTTTGTAAAATTAACATACGTATATCGATGGCAAAAAGCGGAATGTAGTAACCGCCAAAGGAAACCCTTGGCGGTTACTAAATTTCCGCTTTTTGCCATCGATATGTATAATCAACTAAGTAATAGAATTAATTCATTCATTATCCTACTAACTGAATGAAATTCAAATAAATTTTCAAGAGACTTATAAGTCGGTAAACTTAATATAAGTTAAGGTAACAGAAAATACAAGTAATTGTTCAGTTCCGTGTCTTCACAGTTAAGATATTGTCAGTATAATTAAATTTAATTGGGAGGTACCATCAACGAGTAGGTAGGTACTTAATGCCATTCCGAGTCAAATTTATATGCAAAACGTAGCGCCACGTTCTTTTAGTCGTTACTCACCCCATATAGGATGTAGCTTAATGATTTACAGCATTTACCACGTCCGATACGAAACCGGGACCGTCAAGCATCGAAGACATCGAAGTCACAAAATAAGAATTAGTACCTACTACGTACAGAAGCCTCTCTCCCTAACAAAACTGCCGTTCGCGTCGTATGACCGGACGGAGCTGACCCGCATCCGGCCGTCTCTCTCTATCGCATAACGCGTGCTCTTTTTTCCATCCTAGGGTGGCGATATTTAATAATAAATAACTATCGCGCAACGGAATTGTGGAGTGAGTCAGTCCTGTTGAAGTACAGTACCCATTCGGATAGGACCAGTAGAGTAATTCAGAACTTCTCTATCTATCACGGCCTCAATATTCCATCCGTGAAATAACAGTTCGTAAACCGTGATCAAAATATGTTCGTACGATCGTCGACTTCGACTGAGACAGACCACAACAGCATGATTCTTCGATTAGCAATTTTACGCAGATCTTAAGTACCCAGTGTTTACTTCTTTTCTTAATATGTACGGTCGGGACGTAATAATGAAGTAATATCCGTACCTACGCGATTTAAATCCGTTGTTTTATTACAGTGAGTGATAATCGCGGAAACCGAAGACGGTAGGTTTACTTCAGCGGCTTCAAAAAAGCAGTAACAATTAATAACTTATCAGCGCAAGAAATGTTGTGCTGACTGTCGAATGATACTCGTTTGCATTTGTTTAAAGTGCGAAGATTAGTCTGACTGAATAGACAAACCAACAGATATTTCTCATGCTCTAACTGTCATCAGTCAAACTATGAAAAATAATTTTCACCTACACAGTGGACTGTTTGTGTAATTACATCGTAGCTGAAGTTAAGGTACCTAAAGCTCAGTGGCGTGGCGTCCATAGAACTCGATTCCCATCAGCTTGTCTAATATTAGGCAGTTCGGCACTTAATTCTAGTGCTCTTAAAAAAATTGAATCCAAAACTGCTCCGGCTTGCCCAAGGATTTCTTCAACGCCAAGTCACTGTAGGGTACTTAACTACGTAGGCGCTAAGGTTTTTTTAGTTATTGAGAGAAATGTCTATCTAGGTACAGAAATACATATCGATACCGACCTATAACAACAAATACAAACAATTATCTGACTCTAAAAAAGTTAATTAAGTTTGTAAGATTTGCATGACTTACCTAATGTCTTATCTATAAGCTAAAACAAAATGCACAAGTGGTTATTAATGGCATCCCACATTAACATCCGGCAGTCGAAAGGAGAATTAATTAGAAATAACGAGTTACTAATTAGATGATTAGTGGACTAATTGGGCGATATGGCCCAATGTGTTACATAAAGTCAACTACATCAGCATTCGTCTTAAAAATGTCTAGTCTGTTCGGTTTCGACTTAAATGAACGAACGTCATTCTGAAAGAGGATACTTTCGTTTAGCATTGACTGACAATAGCTATGCTATGCTAAACATATGCGATTGGACAGGATTCCCTTAGGTACACATAGAGTATAATATGCGTAACACAGGTAAGATTTTTTTTAAACTTCATATCATGGAGGTTTTTATGGAAATCCTATTGGACACACTACGAATTTCAAGTACTTTTATTGAACTCGAATAAAATCGTGAAATCAATACACATGAACATAGTATGTACCTATTTACACTTACATAAATCTTACTAATAATGACGTAGAGTTAAAGAAAAGCTCGCTATAAAATGAATGCCAACTAAAAAGCATTAGTCCCAAGAGCTTTATAAACTTCATTCAGCAATTAATGACTACATCTGTATCGGGTAAACTCTTAATCAAATCAGCTGTCTGCACCAGTACCTCATCTCACAGACGTATTACTAGCACAATGATACACATGTGAGCCGTGACGTCACATGCAGTCTGGCGGGCGGCCAAGTGTACCACGTCACACTAGCGCCTGTCACGCGAGATTTAACCTTATTCCCGTTACGTAAGACTCACATTAATTGGGGTATTCCTCGCATGTAAACACTGCTATGTGGGTAAAAGGAATGAATATTTTGAGTTTATTGTATCTTGGAAACTTGTGAAAGTATGCCGGGAAAGCGCGTGCCAGTTCACTTGTGTCCAGTTTCTGTTGAGTGTTGCTGATTTGACGACAGGATCATCCGACTCTGCCAAATTGAACTCTACTCAAAATAGCATTTGTTCGTTCTTGGCTGCCTATTACAGAAATAAATAACAAAAATAGCTAGATTACCTAACAGTGGCATGGCGTTGAAGAAATCCTTGGGCAAGCCGGAGCAGTTTTGGCTTCAATATTCTTTAAGAGCACTAGAATAAAGTGCTATACTGCCTAATATTAGGCAAGCCGATGGGAATTGAGTTCTATGGACGCCACGCCAATGTTATCTAGTTACTTATTGAAACGATATCACAAAATGCAGTATGATATTTTTCAAAGCTGAATTCGTCCTATTTTCTTTAATCGTGCGGTTTTATTTCCAAAACTATTTAGCTTCCGCTTTTGCACTAGAGTCGAGTTTCCATTTTCCAAAAAGTTATCATCTTTTATCTACTTTAAAAATACGTAAAGAAGCTTTTTACTGTTGAAAATAATGATCAAAAGTCCAATTTTCCGTAAATGTCTAATCGGCGTGAATAATGCAGCTATATCAATTATTATGTTGGTACAAACAGCTTCTTCCTGTTTTTTAACCGACTTCCAAAAGATGGACGGTTCTCAATTCGTCTGTATGTTTTTTTTTTTTTTTTTTTTTTGTGTGTTTGTTCACCAATTACTTGAAGACGGTTGGACCGATTTGGAAAATTCTTTTTTTGTTTGAAAGGGTAGACTTCCGAGGTGGTCCCATTGTAACCAAATCAGGATCTGATGATGGAATCTTGGAGAAATCGAGGGAACTCTTCAAATATCATAGGCACACATATAGCGATTTTGGTATTTTTCTTAGTTTCTCGTCCATTTCTTATTAGCAACAAGTTTTTAGTGTTAACCGACTTCAAAACAAAGGGTAAATTTGTATCTAGGTTTCTTTCCCGATTACTTGAAGATGGCTGAACCTATTTGGAAAATTCTTTTTTTGTTTTAAAGGGTATACCTCCGAGGTGGTCTCATTGCAACCAAATCAGGATCTGATGATGGGATCTTGGAGAAATCGAGGGAACTCTTCAAATATCATAGGCACACATATAGCGATTTTGGTATTTTTCTTAGTTTCTCGTCCATTTCTTATTAGCAACAAGTTTTTAGTGTTAACCGACTTCAAAACAAAGAGCAATTTTTATGTAGGTTTGTTCCCCGATTACTTGAAAACGGCTAGACCGATTTGGAAAATTTTTCTTTTAACTAAATAGACTTAAGTCTATTTGGTCAAAACAATATTTTTCCAGCGCGACTAAAAATTAAACAATAAAGTAAATTTTTAAAACAAAAAATAAAAACCGACTTCCAAAAACTTAAACTAAAAACCAAAAAATAATATGTTAATTACCCCAAAGAAATGGATAATCAACGATTCATATATACATATACAGATATTTATAGTTTTTAACCTGTTATTTTTGAAGTCGGTGCCAGCTAACGAGCTCAGCATGGCCAGCTTTGCGTGGCAGTGGCAGGCACCGACTTAAAAAAAAACAGGTTAAAAACTATAAATATCTGTATATGTATATATGAATCGTTGATTATCCATTTCTTTGGGGTAATTAACATATTATTTTTTGGTTTTTAGTTTAAGTTTTTGGAAGTCGGTTTTTATTTTTTTCTTATTTCATCCAACACCAAGACGATATGACACATATTTTGGCAATTGACACAAATCCAAAACAAAGCGTATACGGTTTTATTTTCTTATAAATAATACATGAATGTTAATATTGGCCGTATTAGGAGCATTGTGGAATGAATCATGGGCTGCGTAGGAGCAATATTAATGGTCTCTTGCAAAGCAAAACACCCGGTAAGGACGCGTTACATTATGCTGGCATAATCCCACTAAGGGTTATGCCTATATTATCTGCTTTTCATATTATTCTCGAATAGCTTTTGACCACAATGTTCTTTACGACACTTTGTTTAGGAAGCATAAAGGCCATTCCAGGGAACCTCCTCTCATCTTCATGTTTACGACTGGTTGCACTCACTGGTTGCAGTTGTATTATTTAAAATGTGTTTACTAAGACACTCTGAAGTAAATAAATATGTATTTAAGTAATACCAATTTAACCGAAGACCATTTAGTGAGCGCTTTTTCATGCTTTCGTTAAACGTAATGTAATCGTCAAACAGCGAAATTCGAATCATACCAACCTATAATGGTGTGGTGTATTCGTTTTTCGTCATAAAATGGATAATCCTCAGTCATATTTATTCTCTGTACATATGAAGGTGGTACGAATGGAAACTGTCTCTGGTATGTTCTGAGTTCATTTCAAGCTAGTCAAGTTACGATATTCGTAATTGTATGAAGTCATTTTTGTACGACCGTAACACATATTTTTGTAGAATCTATCCACAATGCTCTACGATTTGCATCTACTACATAATAGAGCAAATTTGACATTTTCCTCCAATTTCCTCTAAGTATTTTAGCAATAGAGCAAATTGAACTGTTTTCTCCAATTTCCTATACTACTTCTACCGATAGAGCAAATTAGAGGAAAACAATTCGATTTGCCCTACTAGTTGGAAAGCTAGAGCAAATCTAACTTTTCCTCTCCAACTTGTTCTAGTATAGTATTTTTATTTGTATTGAAAAGGTACAGTCTTAAAGGGTCAATTTTGCTGTCCCATGACTATCATTCCAAGTACATTTTAATAAGAGTATTGCTACGTATACTTATACTTGCATTTTGTATGTTATAAACTACCGGAAAATATATATTACAGTGTCCAAAATATCAATAGATTCTGAAAAAATCTAATTTGAACTCCTAAAATCGGCGAAATCTTGCGCTTTTTTGCTTGTCCCACTTGCAGTTTTGCTTAAACAAAAATTCCTAACTTTGGACATATGCAACATATTGATAATCAACTTATACCGTTGTAAAACTCATTAATTAGTGCATCGATTGAAATATTTCATGAAATAAATGCGTCAATAATTTAAACCAGGGACGACTTTTTCAAGTTGCCCCACGTGCGATCGTTTTTTATGACTCGTAGAAACCGGGTAAATCTGGTTTGTTTATGAGCCTACCGTTACATTAACTTTTTGATACAATAGCAGGGTAGTTAGGCTTCAATCGCTATTGGGAGTGGACACACAGTCGGTATTTTTAACCGACTTCCAAAAGAAGGACGGTTCTCAATTCGTCTGTATGTTTTTTTTTTTTTTTTTTTTTTTTTTTTTTTTTTTCGTGTGTTTGTTCACCGATTACTGGAAGACGGCTGGACCGATTTGGAAAATTCCTTTTTTGTTTGAAAGGGTAGACTGCCGAGGTGGACCCATTGCAACCAAATCAGGATCTGATGATGGGATCTTGGAGAAATCGAGGGAACTCTTCAAATATCATAGGCACACATATGCGATTTTGGTATTTTTCTTACTTTCTCGTGCATTTCTTATTAGAAATAAGTTCCCAGTCTTAACCGACTTCAAAACAAAGAGCAATTTTATGTAGGCTCGTTCCTCGGTTACTTGAAAACGTCTAGACCGATTTGGATTTTTTTCTTTTAACTAAATAGACTTAAGTCTATTTGGTTAAAATAATATTTTTCCAGCGCTTCTAAAAATTTAAAAATAAAGTAAATTTTTAAAACAAAAAAATAAAAACCGACTTCCAAAAACCTAAACTAAAAACCAAAAAATAATATGTTAATTACCCCAAAGAAATGGATAATCAACGATTCATATATACATATACAGATATTTATACTTTTTAACCTGTTATTTTTTTACGTAGAAATCAGGAATGTCTTTTCAACCATGCATTTTGGTACGGCTATCACGACATTTGTATGGGCGTTTGTTTATTGGTAATAATACAATTTAAATAAAAGCCGGTCAAGTGCGAGTCCGACTCCCCCACTGAGGGTTCCGAACAAACTTATAGTATGTATTTAGCACACATTTCATACTTTTGCAATTATTAATTTACATTTTGTTAACAATATAATAAAAATTAATAAAATGTAAATTATTAACCCAACAAAAAAATTACTGCGAAGGGGTGTAATTTTTTTTGCTTTAATTTATAACAATAAATATTTTCCTTCTTGCGTTTTTTCGTCGTCCCTTTCTAATTTTCACTTTCAATTTAATTAATAACAAAAATATAGCTATTTCTAATAATAAAACCGTTTCTATTTATTTAATTAACGAGTAGAGCAAATTGGAGAGGAAAAATTAGATTTGCTCTATATTTCAATTTCAAAGTAGGTAGGAGGGCAAATCAAACTATTTTCCTCCAATTTGCTCTATCGTTAGAACTAGTATAGCAAACTGGAGAAAAACAGTTCAATTTGCTCTATTGCTAAAACTCGTAGAGCAAATTGGAGGAAAATGTCAAATTTGCTCTATTAGTAGATACAAACTGTAGATCACAGTCGATAGATTCATTTGGAGTGGAGGTTATCTATTTTACTAGTTTCATGCACACTTTACTCTGTTTTTCTTTAGCACGGCAAACTACACAATAATGCGAATAATAAAAATATTCCTCAAGATTTAATACAATTCATGAACGTCATGAGTGGTTTTCCATTTCTGAAATTATAAATAGGGAGACCAACGCAACGTTCTAGATAAATTCGTCAATGAATGATACTTAGGTACATAAAGGTCACGGTTTAGTAACTGAGAAATAGGGTACCTATATTTTTCGCCTTCCACCATTCTATGACACAATCTAGAACTTCTACTCTACTAAAATGCATCCAATTGGATATATGGACCCCCGTTTTAGTATACTAACGGATAGACTCTGGACAGAAATCCTGTTAATACAAACAACGCCTGATACACTTAATAGGAAATGGATCACTTCATTAATAAAGGGGTCGGTCATCTTATCAGTATGCAGTTCCGTTTGTCGTTGTTAACCGTACAGCGAACCTATTCAATGAATCGTAGATCGTTGTAGTAACTCAATAGCAACTACATATTCAAATATATGTAAGTATATATTCCTCTTATGGTAAACCGATGGCACTGTTCTAAGATTGTCTTGCTCGTAACATAAATATCGCTTAGTTTCCCATTCATAGAGCTTAATTAAGCCATTTTATCTATTACTGTAAACTTACCTTGCCCTATGTGATTTATGATTATTATTAATGATTTTATCAAACAAACTAAGTTATTATTACTTTGTAATATGTTAATATTACTCGTTACTCAACTAATTTTTATAATGATAGAGTTGAAAATTGTGTCCAAATACGGGTACAAACGTATTAAAACGAATTTATCTAACGAGGGAACTAGTGTCAATAAGAATGAACCGGATTTCGGACAAAAAGTTAATATAAACGGGAATAATTTTCTTCCACATCCGTCAAGTCATCTCATCACTGAAATCAAACAAATAAGAGATTTTGAATAAGGAAGATAAGGAAACATGTCACGTTAACGATTTCAAGGTTTTGGAATTTTAGTTGAGGAAGGTCAGTTTTTTACTGCAAATACAAAGACGGATGGTTACATTTTAAAGACAATAAATTAATTTTGTGTAAGGTTTCCATTTATTTTGGTGCGGAGTCATAAAAATTAATAACATCTGACTTCTTAATCCTGACCAAATTAGGCAATATCCATGAAGCTTTATGAAATGGAAGTTGGGACCTATCCTCTCCTTTTGACAATAGATACCCGTGACGTCAGGACACAAGCATTATAGGGAGGTCTGGAAATCAACTAAGTACCACCCGTATAGTCTCTTGTATTGTTGATAGAGAGAAGAAACTATTTTACAAATCGTCAATTGGTCAGGTCGTCATGTCATGGCAGCAAAATTTCTACCTACATATAATATATGCGGCCATACGTGTTCTAACTCGCGGCACGTTGTAGTAGGGATTTGATAACTATAAATAAAATTTGGATTTACTTATTAGGTAAATAGATTTTACATGTACATATTATGCGCATTTCAATTATGCTACCCAAGGTAAAAACACGTGAATATTGTACCCAGAACTCATGGATTATATCCAAGAATGGATGTGAATATACTGATAGGTATACAAATACTTAAAGCAATATTATACAAGAAATTATATTTATTATTGTAGAATAATATTTTGATATTCTTGATCTTGACATTAACATTTACTTATATACATTTTTGTCGATAAAATATTTTGCTACATCACTTTAGTATTCATGGCCCCAGTTAGCACACGTACCTATGAGTATGAGTAATTTCACATAAAGACTTGTTCTCGGGCACGTTTAAAATTTTCCTATATACCATAACCACTGGCTATTACCACTTTTACCAATCTAGGCCTGACAGTTACGTCCCTGTCAACAGCACTAGAAACTGTGCCAGCTCCAATTTGTTTATTTAGCGCCTCCCGGCAAACAAGACAGAATAAACCTGTGGCCAGATCTAGCAATTATAGACGTTATGACAATGCTGTTAGAGCTCCGACGAATCACTAATACGTTAGATGGTGAATGTGGCAAACAAGCATAGCGGCTCTTTGCCCTTATACGAGAGGTGTCAAATGTTCAATGACCAAATCGCAAACCACATTATATTTGTCTTGTTTGCACATCTTTGCAATGTCTTCACAGTTGTTTTGTTCAACAATTCGAAATATATGACGTAGTAAACGATATAACAAGCGGTGAAATTCTATTTGTAAGATCGGATTTTTTAAGTAGCTGGACTAATCTAACATTTATGGGCACATAAGTATCTGATGCTGCATGATGACTTATCTAATTAGGTAAGGTATTTCAGTTTTAATCAGTAAAAGGCTTCTAACACGGCAAGTATTTCTCCTGTTCCCGAAAGGTCATTTGAACTTCCGTGGAAGTACCAGCCCTTAATTTTCTTTAGTTTCTATAAGATATAATATTGATTAATAGCTAACTGTCAACTGGTTCCCCAAATAAACAGAATTCATGTTATATTTAGTATGACCTCACGAACTACGATATTATGTCATTAATTTAAATAATCTACCGAGTTGGCTAAACACTATCAATAGTCTTCCTACTAATCAATTTTGCACACATTGAGTTATGTCGCTTCAAGTAACAAAAAATAACATTATATTTTTAATATTTACATGCATAGTCATATGGCTTGTACCTAGTTTTATATTGATGTTGCATTAGTAATTAAATACTAGTGTTATGACAGGTGACGTTTATGAGTATGCAGTTGAGTCAGTGGGCGTCATCGCGATGCAGGACATGACTCCAGCCGTCATAAACTATAATCAAGGTTATCTACCGTTACTACCAAAGCTACAACCTAATGCAGGTGTTATATCAACATTAGGACCGCGCTATACATAATTAATGAAGTATTATTATGTGCAGAAATGTTTGTTCAATCTCCTTAGGAACATTCGGACACCTTAGATAATTCTTACTATAAGGTATAATGTAGCGACTATGAGCTTTAATATGTATAAATTCAACTTTAACATTTAACTAAGGCTTGCGATGTACTGGGTCGGAAAAGTATTTGAATTTCATGACATAGTTAAGTAACATTAAGAATTAACATATTAGCTATTAATGCAAAAAATAAATGTTGTTAAAAGCTGTCTTTGGTATAAAGTTAAGGATCGATTGATTGTAAATTCGAATTATTATTATACCCAATAGCTATCCTTAAGACTGTTGTTAATTAGAATAAATGGGCACCAAATTGTCCAATTAAAATATGCAAACATAACCATCCTACAATTAAGAACCTAAACAAATCAAAGTAACAAAAAAGTTTAGCAACGTTAATTATTACGTAAGTGATTACACAAAGTAGGTAATTTACAAAATTTTAATCAACACTTTGGGTGAGAACCAGGCCAAGAGGTTGGCGATCATTGCAATCATAGACTACCGGGATGCAGTTAGTCCACTATCGAGTTACATTGCCATATGAATTGTGATAATGCAGTCGTACACAGTTTTTGTTAGCAGTTACGATAAATTTAATGTTTATTGCGATAAAACAGATAGTGGTAACTGGGTTAACCGGACTGGAATTAAGCCAATTTTCGGAATGTTGGGAAATTACTAAAAAGTAGAAGTAGTTAGTGCACTTAAAACCTGGACTTTTAAAGAGAAACTCATTCATTTTAAATGTAATATTTTGTAAATAAATATTAATTTAGTTTCAGTAACTGGATTAAACTTAAACTGACAATGCTAAGAGTCTGAATATGTAAAGCGATGATTTCTACGTCACAGTAAAGGAAACCAGTGTTAATATTCACCTCCGCCCTCGGGCAGCATTTGTGACATCCAAATCCAGTTAGAATGCACTATCACACAGCATCGCACTCGCGGCGCGCGCGCTCCGACTGTGCGCGGCGAGGTTATGCAAAAGCGCGTCGTTATCAACAGCCGGAGGTCGGCACTCTAATCTAAATACAGACATCTCGGCCCGAACCAAAATCGCTCGTATTACTTTCAGTTTTCATGCGAACATACGGCCTAAATTTAGAGGCGGCTCGCTACGAAAATAAATGCGTTTTTACGTGTTTTTCGTGGATGCGGCCGCTTGCCAGCGCGGCGGGGGTAACTCGAGATTCGTGCCGTATTTGGCAGGCGCGCACGGTTTTGGGTATTTAGTTTCTTGCGCTGAATTTAGCGTCTTCCGCTGCGCGTACGATGCGCGCGGCGCGCATGCTGGCGCGGGCAGACTGCCGCCTTATATGGCACTCGCGGGTTCGCGGAAGCGGTTCCGCTGCCCTTTGATTCAACACTGACCGGGAATTGGGGTGTGAATCATTCGGAATTTTACAATATACTGTAAGTATACGGGTTAGAAACCCCGAATTACCTACCATACTCATTATACTAAGGAAATAAAAACGTAAAAAAATATTATACTCTAAGTTACTTGAACGTTTTGCAAATTCAATGTTTTAAATAATTAATCCTATTCAGTTGACCTCTAAGTCTCTATGTTGTACTAGTGTCGGCCTAGTGCAAGTCGGGCTTACGAAGAAAGGTTTCCTACACCCCACATAAAATACTTAGGTATTGTTATGTTATGCGTGGACAAAAATCAAAATGGTTTATTTTTTCAGCTTGGAGTTTTATAACGCAATATCAATTCTTACTTGAACGGTTTGAGTGATTATAACCTGTAACTGCAGATTTGCAGTAGGCTAACATCAGTTAACATATTTTGAAACAATATAATTCACCTCAATTCATTTTTAGGGTTCCGTAGCCAAAATGGCAAAAACGGAACCCTTATAGTTTCGTCATGTCCGTCCGTCTGTCTGTCTGTCTGTCTGTCTGTCCGTATGTCACAGGCATTTTACTCAAAAACTACATGATGGATGTTGATGAAATTTGAAATATAGGTGTCTTTTATGAGCCGCTACTTAGTTTGGTATATAAATAATTAAAATAAATATTTTCAGGGGGGGCACTCCATACATGTAAAAGACAGTAAAAAAATTTTTTCAGCAAATATCAACGTGTGGTACATAGTTCGACAGCTCTTTAAAAAAACCGTTTAAAAACACTATAAGGTTCCAAAGTAATGTTTTTGATTAAGTGAATGTATTTGGAAATAATCGCTCCGAAAGTTGTGTAAATTGTGTCCCCCCCCTCTATTTTCTAAACCGTGCGTCCGAAAAATATGAAAAAAATCACGAAGGTAACGCTTAATTAATACTTTCAACGAAAATTATTTTCAACAAGATCGAATGTACCGTTTTTGAGTTATTGCCGATAAACTGCACTTCTCAACAAAAGGACGTAATTGCTATGAAGATACGCTCTTTTGTTGTTGTACTTTTTTTACATCGTATTTTTTACCTTATAGTTACGGCTATGGAACCCTACACTGAGCATGGTCCGACATGCTCTTGGCCAGTTTTATTTATATGTTGACAAAAACACATTATATCATTAATTACGTTATTTTTATAGCTCTATAATCTATATGCATTTAAATACATGCCAACGGGACCTTAAAATAAATGAACAGCAAGTCTACGTGCCTCAATTAGCGCAGCCTCCCATTAGCGCCACAATCTCGAATTATCTCGGTGTATCTCGGGCTATCTCGCCCGCCGCGATAAGGTAAATGCGCTTTAATTGCAACCGCCGTATACAAATTAACATTCATAATGAATAGGCAGTGATATGTAGTGGACACCATTTACAGTAGGATACCACTGTAGGTTGTAACTCTTTTTAAGCAAGTGTATGGTTTGTTGGCACAGAATAAATGGTATGAGTTTTACGTCGTTGGCACGTAAGTACTTACTTTATTTAAAAAAATTAAAAGATTAATAATTTGAACAGCTATTATTTAATTTTTAATAACATTATCAAGCATATCATACGTTTTGTATGAATACCAAGGTTTAGTCGCTTAATTAATTCCACACCGTAACGTTTCTTTTCTGACGCCTTTTCTTTATGCTCAAATGCCACATCAGCGCTAATTGTACCAGTCAACTCTAGCCAGGGCAAAGCAGATAAACTGGAAACGTGCCTACAGCGATCATTCAAAACCCTTACTTCCGTTGCACTTCCGAAGTGCAGCAACGGGTCACGGATGCAAGTTCCGCTACAGAGGCTCCATCACCGGTGTTGTTTTAGTGGGTATGCCTTCTCCTTCTGAGTGGGTATATCCTCCATTTAAGGGCCTGGGAAAGGGCACTGGTAAGGGCCTGGGAGGTATATGACTGTATTGCGTTTCCACATCGTTAGCAAAAAAATTACATTTAATAATCCGCCATTTTGTTTATTTTAACAAACTTCATACCCAATCACACTCGCGCCATCAAGACGAATCTAATAATGTATCATTTGTCAAAATCGGTTGTGCTGTTGAGTATAGTTACGAGCGGACATAGGAACGGACATACATACATACATACATACAAGTCAAACACATAACCTTCCTTTGGGCTTCGCCGCAGTCGGGTAAAAAGAAGAGTTTTCAAAATGAAACAATTTGTAAATGCTACAAACTGATAGCATACCATTTGTGTACCTTCATTTGCGTGATGACATAATTTCCCGAGGTCAAAGCGGAGTAAATCCGGTGTGTTTTTTGTTGAACGACAAATATAAGTTGCTTAAATGCCTTAAAACGGGAAAGTAGGTGGGAATCGGATTCTATGGACCTCACGCCACTGATAGCCTACTGTACTCTATCGGTGTAGGCCGCGTGATCCGGCTGCAGCCACTCACAGCAGCTATCGCCCACACGAACCACTTACCACTAACTAGGGTATGCAGTACCGGTGCCGTTCTGGAGAACCGGGATTTTCGGTACTGGCCGATAGTAGAACCGGGATTTCCCGGTATTTTCGGGACTTTCGGGACAAGTCTACAAAAACTCTGTCGATACTTCAGTCCGATGAGATTTCGTTGGAATCTGTTAGTGTTTTAAGGAAAACAACTACACTATGCAGTTAAACCACTTTTATTACCTATTATTTAATTATATAATCACAATTTTACAAACGAGCAGGACAGGCGGAGTCAGAGTCACCGCACCAGCGCACCACACAAGTCAAAAGTAATGATTTAGGTGGACAAAAATATGTAACTAATGATATTGATTTTTACAAACTTTTTACATGATTTTATTTAGTTTCAGTTGTCCCGGTGTTTCAAAATGTCTTGAAAACTAAATTTAACCCACTTCCCGCTTTCCGACCGAGCTGAAATTTTGCATGGATATAATATTTAAATCGAATGACAATGTAATATTAAATCTATGACATGGAGCTGATATGATGATGGAGCTGTAAGGTTGCCATAGGATCATCCAAATTACTTGATAAATCCGCCGTTCCGTAACTTCTAAAGTGCATCATAAGGATAGCTAAATGTTTGAACGGACTTCCTGTAAAACTCGAACAACAATATAATTTATGAAAGTAAATGTGGGTACTATGAGGTACCTTTTTATCATCGTCTACGCAATCACTGTTTTCGAATTAATTCAATAGATTTTTTTTAATTAATTAAAGTTCGACCGCGACAGACATGGGGGAATTATTTTATCTTTTAGGGTATACTTTATTATTTTAATTTTAGATGTTTTAAATAAATAAATCAAACAATTAAAGTTATAATGTTACACGTAAAGTAGTAAAAAAAACAAATTTTACTTGTTTAACATCAAAATTAAATCAGAAAGATATACTGAGGTGCGAACGCAGCCGATAAGCAATTAGGGTGTTTAGAAATCATAAACCCACCAGCTGGCAGCAGGGTGGCGAAAGGTCTTTTTGACGGTAGGTGTCAAGATCCACCAATCACACCACCTGATTTTGACATCTACTGCCAAATAGACCCTGCTGCCAGCTGGTGGATTTCTGATTTCTAAATACCCTCATTGGCGAATTTTAGGTAATCTTGTAAAAGGATGGACAATACTACTGCGTTACTATTACTGTCATTTAGGCCAACCCGCAAGGACGTTGGTAGATATTATCGTACAAATTGAAGAACAATTGTTTGTTCTCGAAGTCGCCTGAACCGATTTTGAAAATTCTTTTTTTGTTTGAAAGGGTAAGGGGAGTTTCAGAGGTGGTCCCATGGCAACCAAATCAGGATTTGATGATGGGATCTTGGAGAAATCGATAAATCGTTACTTTTAACTTACGTGCGCCGATCGCTATTATATAGGTATCACGGTCGCCTTTCGTGTTCGGACTGTTTGGTCAAATATTAACTACGCGCTTGTTCATTTTGAATTTCCATACGTCTCTTATTTGAATCATGATACTCAGAACTCAACATAGTACTCAAGAAAAAATAAATTAAATGACAAATGCTGCTTCAATATATTTCCCGAAAATCCCGAAAGTACCGGGATTTTTATTTTGACGTCCCGGTTCTTTGCTCGAATCAAAATACCGGGAAATCCCGGTACTTTCGGTTCCGGTATTTCCCGGGAGCAAACCCTACCACTAACTATTTTGAATGTACACAAATCAGGCGATAATAGGCTTTCTGGCCTCGTGATAAGAGCTTCGACGATCGTTGCTATCTTGGCGAACCTGTGTTGCCCGTAGGAGGATACCGGCTCTCAAACATGTCGCTAGCGAGCGACATGATTTGATACATAATCTGATGCTAATTATTGGAGATATTCTTATCTAACTTGCTTGTGAGGGATCGCAACGGTAACTTTCAGACAAGTGAGGTGGGTAGGTTTAATCAAGTAGGTACCTAAGAGGGCATATCTGATAGTTGAGTTGATACTTAATAAGATATATATTATTATGTATACGAAACTACGTATATTTTATGAGCTGGTCACTTATCGCGTTTCCTGCTAAGTACTTTAACCCTGTTCCTTAAAACCTTTGTACGTAATTTAAGTTATCCATATTGTCTGCCTATGTTCCTAGAATTGCTAAAAGTATGTACCCAATCCCTGGAACTGACCTAAAACAATACTGAACAAACGGCATTGTATGGCATTATTTCCAAATTCTCTGTTTTTAAATTTGTTTAAAGTTAACCGTCCATTACAATAACATTTACCTTAGGCACTACGCCTTCCCACACTCTTTGCTTGTATCGTATTAAGAATCATATTATCATACGGCACAAGCTCAGGGCCGGACTAAGACTGAGCGGTCCGAGATAAGGGTGGGTAGTATACCCTGTATACCACGAGGTAAGTAGGGTAGGCGTGGGCTAAGGCCCGGCTGGTCACCGACACCTCGACTATATGTGATCAGTACATAATTATGACCAGTCCAACCCTGTAGGTAAGGTAGAAGCTCTAAGTAGAGCTGAAATAACGCGCTACCGACTCCCTCACAATGACAATGTAAATTTCATTTCATTTCATGATTTCAGAATATACTCATTAAGTACATCAACTAACAGTCTAATTTTCCAGTGCTGTCCTAAATAGTAAAATGTATCGACCACCACATCAAACTGTTCCTTTTTTTGGTGAAAACCGCAATTTTCTCATTAAAATTTAGTATACGTCGAGACAACAATTTGAACATTTAAATACTTAGAAATTTTCGACTACTTTATTAACACCAGTTTACGAAAGAAAAGCGCCAGTTTACGGACGAATCAGACTGTTCTTAAGTTTAACAATCAAGTTATCGCCATCAGAACATGTAACTTGATCGCGTTAACGCAAAGTGCACTACTATTAATTCAGTGTAGCGTTGCGCAAGCGCAAACGTAGCCGCGTAATCCACTCCCCCGCGCGACATGCGCGGATTAGGGCGCAGCCCCACTTTATCGCCGATCGCTTTCCTTTGACAACGTTGTAAGTATGATAGATGGTAATACTGTGACTCGCCCCCGCTTTGGGTAAGATAACCTGTGAGTACCTAGTAGTTCTTAATTAGAACTTTCACTAGTTCACCGCAATATGTCGCCCAATTTTAATACTAAGTACTTTGTACTCAGCGTATTAAAATTAGCTATTACAGTCATAATTTAGACCGGTGGTTCTTAACCTTTTAGTGATGAGGGACCCTTTGACAAAATTTGTGTCTTGCCACGGACCACCAAGTGTTTGGAGTTAATATAAAGTAAATAGGTTTGGAGGTAATACAGTATTTTTTCGGATGGCTTCGCGTGCTTCCAGGGTCCACCAGTGGTCCAGGGACTACCAGTGGTCCACGGACCACCGGTTAAAATACTTCCCACCACCGGTCTAAATTTTAGACATTGGCGTAAACGCATCTACAACCTTTTGCATCGGTTGCATGAATGACTAGGTATTAGGTATGTAAATACTAATGTTATAGTTAAACATAAGGGTTCCTCTTTTACCATTTTGGTACGGAACCCTAAAAATTATATGACTTAGCTGCAAAATTGTAGTGAGATACGCCCTAACTGAGTGCAACGTGTCAAAATTACAAACTGCGACTTAGCAATTACGAATTATGCCAGTAACGACAGCGAGCCGATTACAGGGCACCCACGTGCGCGGTGAGCGAACTCACTCCCCCGCCGGCGTGGTGACACCACACATTTACACCTCCAGTGGAAAAATAATGAATAACTACGTCGCTTTGGCGTGGCATCCATAGAGCTTGCCTATCTTAAGACACACTTTATACATAACTGTTCTTACAAGAAACAGACATTTCCTCCAGCTTGGCCATGGATGTATTTGACGCCTCGCCACTAGCCGTACTAAGCCTAACTGCAATATTTACATACCTATAATATTATTGTAAATATTGTGTACCAGGGAAGAGCAACTGTTGATGCGATTTTCATGTTGCCATCGGCGTTGTATAAACACAGTAGACAATTATTTTTTTCTATTCCTGTCCGTTCCAAGTGTATTCCACAATGAGCTGCAGAATTTTACCACAATCGGATTAAATCAACGTTTCTTATTAATATCTCCAAAATTATGATGTTAATTTTTTAAACGTGCTTTGATTCTCCTTTGGCTCTTGAGCGATTGGGCGATGAATATCGAAAATTCATCAAGACACAAGCATACATAACATAACATACCTGCTACCTATTAAATAGAAAAAGCTTGATATTATGAGTCAGCATGAATTTTAGTGTATGATTGATGTACCATATAACATGTAGGTATATTGTGGTTAAAGTCTGTAAAATTGTGTAAGTGTACTAGGGCCTGGATAAAATAAAATAAAATATAAATATATTCTATCAATATTCAAACTCACGATATTTGTCCGTCGTACCTTAATTGCTTACACCTCCTAAAGATGGCATGATGAATTGACACTGACATCAAAGAGGTTCAACAATTTGCCAGTCAATTGTGATGTCAATACGCCATGACAATAGTTTTTGCGGTAGTCCGGGGCGTGGGTTATTTTTTTGGACATGCGTGCTTCTTCACCGCTAATGGTCTGTTATAGTCATCCAAAATGTCTGTAGTATGATCGAACATCTCATATACATACGACATTTCTTAAATAAGTATGTCGGTAATGTTCGTCCTACGTGCGTTTCGTACACTGCGCTCTTATTTGTTATGGTTAATATTCGGGGCCAGATTTGTTTGTTCATTTGCCTTGTTCACAGATAGATGAGAAGTCCAGTTTGGGAGATTCTGTTTTTAATGAGGTGTGCATTATGATTTGTTTATGCCTAGTTTTCTTGTAATACCTCTGGAATATAAGTAGGTATTGATTGTACAGTATAGGAGCTGTAAAATATTCAGTGTATTATTAAACACAATATGTACCTTGCCTACCCCATGGGGTCGATACGATTTAAAAAAACAGATTCCGATTAACTGAGAACGTCCTCCTTTTTTGAAGGCGGCTATAAACCTGAAAAGTAACCGGTTTTAGAAAAAGTATTTGGGAAAATCAACATCATGCCAAATTATGTATAGGTAGCTACTATGGAAATAGCTTATCTAAAAAAAATTTTCATTTTCGCGCATTCTCGGTCACTTCTTATTATTATACTTATAGATATAGGTAATTTCACGAAAGTTGAGGCCACGCACACAACAACACTGTCATGTAATGACAGCGGGATTTTGAAATTACTGTTCTTTTTTCGTACCGATAGCAGGTTGAACAGTGAATTGCAAGATAGACCAAAGAGGTTGTTTAAACTATAGCCTTGTATTTATTACTCACTCATTCATTTCATTCATTCACTTTTTTGCAATGAGTACTTCATGTAGCTGTGTATGTGTAATCATTCACCTCAACTCTCGTGAAATTACCTATAACGACTAGGCCATCTACTGTGCACAGGCTGAAGGTTTTTCTTATTCAGTCAGAATTTAAAACAACATGTTCGTTTGCCAAAACAGAGAAAACTATTTATGGCGTTTCCGGATACAGCGACTGCGACGCCCGAGATTCACCGCGCCGAATGCCGATTATATTATAAACCAAACGACAGTGGCCGACTGCCAGTTGATTCAGATGTCATCGATACAGGTCGATTCACAAGAGCTGGCACGAATGGATTGAATGAGTGAATGATAATGTTTATGTGTGCATCACAAAATGATTAAATACAGGTTGATTCAATAAGCGATAATCGTGTTTTTAGACAATCTCCTCTCATTACTTCGGTACCCAGTCTACATTGTGCATTTTTTTAACAAAAAAAGTTCCTACCCAATCGCAACCTTGCTCGCACACTGACGCCGTGAAGCGCGGAAATTGCAGCGAAACGTCTAAATTTCGTATGAGTTTCGCATACTTATTTTCGCCATGATTTCGTAGATTAAGACGTCAGTGTGAAAACAGGGTATAAATTAAATAAAAACTCCATGACAGTGAAATATTTGTAGCGAACCGTCAAATTTACCTATCTGCCATATCTTTGCAGTTGCGTGCTGATTAGATATATATTTTTTTCTTGAATGACGAAGAAGTGTATGTACTTTTTTACAAAATATTTGGATCCTCTCGTATAAGAACGTCACTCAACTGTGACAAGTGACATTACTTTCGTTCAATCCATTTGTGCCACCTCTTGTGAATCGACCTGTACTTAATATTAAACATCATAACATACTTAATATAAGTTTTTTTTATTAGCGTATAAAATAATAACTTATTAAATAGTAGGTATACAATTACAATCTAGCCTAAGTGCAGACTAATGAGTAATATAATTTTGACCAAGTTTTATGAAGTTATGATATAAGATTGTGTCCATCGGCACTTTTCTTATTGTCTCTATTTAAGGGAAGTCACTTTGTTCATGTGTCTATAGTTTATACTTTTACAGCACTTTATATTTGTCACTTTACACTAACTCAAAAGGTTTCATTCTCTTGAGCCATCGCACGATGTCCGTGTGATCGAGGAGCTGGTGGATTGCCTTTTTTCGTGGGCTTCGGCGTATTTTTTTACAACTTTATCGACAAACTGTGTGTTGAGATCCCGTTGTTGGTTTATATAAACTAGGCAGTACTAATCTTGTTAATTTGTAAAGTTGACATGAATGGATTTAGACTCATTTAACTTAATTCGCCATTTCTTTGTCCAGTTATGAACTTTGTTGACAGCTACTTAAACTTTTTCCGCTGCTTCTGCATGAGTACTTCCAACCGCCATAAAAGCGGTGTCATCGGCAAAGGTCGCAATAGTGTTGTTATCTAGTTCTGGAATATCACTTGTGTACAGTAGGTACAGGACCGGGCCTAATGCGCTGCCCTGTGGTACTCCAGCTTTTATTTCTTTGATTTCTGAGTAGGCATTTTCTTGCCTTATTCGGATAACTCTACCTGTTATGTAGGAATGCAGTATGTCTGTAATCGACTTGGGTAACAATCTTTTTAATTTAATTATGAGGCCTTCATGCCAGACTATATCAAAAGCCTGCGCCACATCTAAGAAAACCGTAGAGCAGACTTTCTTGTTTTCAAGGGTATATTCAATTATATTTGTGATTCGGTGTACTTGGTCTTAGGGGTCTGTGACACGAGAGCCTGGGATCCGTGGCTATGCATCAACACAAACTTTCATGTGCCCTTGATTTTCTTTTTCTCTGATTGTATTCGGAAACGGTCCGTAAGGTTTTCGAAATAATGTAGGAGGTCCGTGACCAGAAAAAGTTTAAGAACCTCTGCATTAGCGTATTTTTTTTACTTTTCTTTCTGGAATCAGACAATTTTTTCTACAACACAGTCACAACGCAGCGAGCCACACCGGCTGCGTGTGCACGCACTGTACGCTGCAGCTCCTTGACTTTGAGCGTGACTAGCCGCCATTTTGAAAAACATTCATACTATACAACGCGTACGCCACGCGCACGCAGACGTGTACGCAGCCGGTGTGGCTCGGCCTTTAATTTCAACACGCGTACCTACACATCGCTTCACTTCCCTGCACACTGCTCCGAACCTGTATTTGTATTGTATGTGAGCTCAGCATTTCAGATGAGCCGTCAAGATCGTTTCTGGCTAATCCGGGACAGATCTGGCCAAAGGAGACAGCCATATTTTTAGAAAAAAAAAATCGTAAAATCCACTCGAGGCGAATACTTATGTATGTCAAATAATGTCAAAAATAACCACAGGAAGTAGCTTTAATTTTATCCTGATAATAATTTCGCTCCTAAAAGACCTACGCAGTGCTGCCAAAATCTCACTCGAGGCTCCCCGATTAGCTGCCATTTAATAAAAGCCAATTTAGTTATAACAATCTGATCACACCAAAAACAGTGGTCGATAAATTGTTCGCGTTTTGACCGTCCTCGAGTTATTTCCTTATACCCTGCCAATGGCCATTTTGTATCCCGCCGATGCCGACATTGTCTTGCCTGTTATGGTTTATGGACGCCATCTTGGCCGCCATCTTCGGTAATCGGTTACTCATTGGTATTTTTGGCGCGAAATCGCATTACCAGGATTTGCACTTAGTCCTACGCAATTATTATAACGTGGTTGAATAAGTAGTGGCTTTATACCATTAATTAAAGCAGTGCCAGCAACCGAGCTTTATACAAGCCGGGGGTGAGGACGTGGTGCAGCCATTTGCTTTCTCCATATTTAGGTCCTATATGGTCATAATTATGCACAGAGAGGTGCATACCCTAAGCCAAGCCCTAAGGGCGCTGATGCCTCGCGTGAACGGATAATTACTTTAAACACGGTGAATGTACCGAACGCGTCAACTTGGTCATTTGGCTGTGACACTCCCCCGGCCCACCCTGTCACAGGCGTAAATAATCAAATATTTTATAGGTACCTACCTTGCTAACGGGCAGATATTTTAATCTCGACTGTCATAGATTTATACATTTTATACTTACTGTTTTTCGAATGCAATATTTTGATTCGCTACATCTCCTATATTATTTTAAACGCCTCATCAAATTCGGAGAACTATGGTTAAATTTTTATACATACCATATTAGTGGTGATGTAGGCGCAGTTGTCGACAGTACCTCATTACGACACATTAGCGCTTTCTGTCATCGAATATACTAACGCGAATACTCATACTCTGATAAGGATCCTAAGTTAAAGGATTAAGAGCTGAATTCGAGTGGCGAGACAATAATAAGTAGACTTAGTACTGAATCAATCAGTCATCGTATCACTTTGATGGTTTGTTACTTTTAATCAAAATAAAGTCTAATAATAGAATTGCTGATTCAACTTTATTAAATTCATCGAAATAAAATTATAATTGTAATATTTTCTAAAACGTTATTCGTGATAGATACAACTAAGTACCTACGTACGACTCGCACGAGTAAATGCTGCACATTAAAGCGTCAATTCAATTAACGTTCTTTTAAAAACCCTCGTGCCTAAAATACCGCTTTCCCAAAATACCAGATTTTTTAAAATACCAGATTCTCGATTTATCAAATTCCCCCAGATTTCCAAAAAAAATAATACATTCTACAAAATCATTTAGTTTCTTGAGAAACCTACGATTTTATGATCTAGTGTATCGGGAATGTGGTAAGACAGGAATCGAGAATCTGGTATTTTAAAAAATCTGGTATTTTGGGTATGAGCGTTTAAAATTTTCTTGCCTTCGGTACATTATAACATTTGTAACCAGTATAGAGCTTCATCTGCATTATTATATCAGTCAGTACATGCCATAGATAAAGACAAACAGGGAGGGGAGAGCGCAGGGCGAGACGGTTTGAAAAAGGTAACAAGTCACAATTATAAATTATAACTTTGTTACTTATTACTTATTTGGACTTTTTATGGATAGTTGAAATACTTGTTATAATATTTTAACTGGACTATTAGCGGACAAATGAGTTTGTACCGCTTTAATTTAATTAACTACACTTTATTCGTTCATGATTCATGGCTGAGTCTGTGGGCGGCGCCCACTGCCATCGGTCTAATAATTATGTCAATAAACATGGAAAATCATGCGCCTGCGACGGTTATGGTGTGATTTCAAGCTTAATAAGAGCTTAGAGCTAAGTAAGATAAATTACTTGCGAAAATAAAAAGATGCTTTAAGATACTAAAAAATGCATGATATATGAGGAGCATCTTTTCAAAAGGGATTATTTCACTATGAAAAACCATAGCAAAATAAGCCCTTTTAGAAAAACGCTCTTCATATATGGTCTAAAGTACGAAAGAAATGTTCATACGAGTATAATTTTGTTAGGTACGAAAATGTTTGTTATAATAATAACAAAATCAGACTAATATTTCTTTCCCGCCGCCCATTCCAATATTGAGTTTTACAGCTTTAAGGATTTCAGCAACCGCTAAATTCTGGAGGGTGTAATATCGTCCCTAGTATATTTCGCCCATGAACTAGTAATAACAGCTCGAAATCAGAGGTCACGCTGCTGTGGTCCGTCAAAGGCGAGTACTGACATATTTTGAGCCCCAATTACGAACAATTTATTACTAGTTCACGGATTAAATTGTGTTAGAGACGAGATTTACAGCGAAATTGTGAATTATTTGTATTATAACAGCATAAAATGAGAATGCCGAAATTCGAATGATAAAATAATGAAATGAAGAACAAGGAAAGTAAATTAAGCTTAGTTATGAGAATTTAGTCATAGGCTTATTTTTGTTTACACAGTACAAGCTATTTGTGCATTTTTTTATAACTAAATCAGTAGCCATCGTACCTTTCCTGGCCTTTTGAATTGTACTTAATTGATCGTCTACGGATTACCGTAGCTAACGGAAGAGGCATGTAGGTAGGTATATAAGTTAACAAGATTATACTAATATAACTAACATGGTAACTCCTCCTCTAAAATTTGAAAACGCAAATGATTTTTTACCCTAAGTTTAATTGCGTATAAAGTTTTCATAATAGATTCGGCAACTCATCTCAATTCGACAAAAGTCTGTAAAATTATGTTAAAACAGTTAGGTAATTGCCAATTTCAAATACATAGTTATTCTGGTTCTGGTATCTGAGTGCGTTGTTATCTAAGCATACGTGATGGGTGGGATCCATTAATAAAATCACTCTATATGGTGTGAAATCACCACAATTTGCATCCCAATAAAACCGACCGAATCTGTTTATAATTTTATTGCCATTTACCATCAAGTTTATGCTCTGCTTTGTCCACGTTATTTATGGATTCTGTTATGACTATAACCAACCTAAATCAGGTCTTGCGAAACGTGCCGTATGGCCTTATGGGCGATATGCCATATCGGCGATATTTGGTTATGAGTGTAACGCCAAAAGACCAGCCTCCAGCCACCCACGGCGCGCGCGCAGGTATGATGGACGGAGTGGCTTGTAGATAGAGATCTATTAAGGTATAGTTTGCTGGTAAATAAACCATTTAGCCATTAGTGTAGGTAGACCCTAATGTTCCCATTATTCTGAAATTATATTTAGGGGCACTGCTTAGACCATATGACATGGACATAGATAATGACTCAGAATGTTTTATTTCCTACTAATAGGTTCCTACAGGTGTATCAGGTTAGAATATTGTGAGATTTACACTGATAGCTTGTTTTGTAACGTAAGATATAGGTACTTTTAAATCGTAACTAAACTAAACCTTTAGTGGCTTATGTACACTCACGGACTTTAATTGTTGAGCCATTTAGGGTTCACCTTACAATAGTCGTTTCATAGATTGTGTATTGCACGACAAAATTAGACTGAACCCTAAATGGCTCAACAATTAAAGTCCGTGACCGTACCTACTTTACAATATTGTTCAATAAGCTTTTTATAGTTTAGAGTAGAGCTCTTCAACACGTTAAGGGTATTTTTATGGAACTACTATCTATCTGTACCTTACAGTTTTAAATGAGAATAGTACCTACTTAGATATAGGAATTGTTTGAATATAGAAAATTACAAATAAAATACCTCACAGCAGCACTGACAATACCTTTTTAATTGAATCTACGACAAGTGCCACAACTTTTACAAATTCCAGACGAGACATTTTTGTCAGTTAACTGGTAGGAATGTAGCGCAGTTAGAAAGAGAGATGAACGTGCTATCTCTTTAACGGGTGGCTGCTTACCTATAGTTTTTGCCACGTTTACCAGATCGGCGATGAAATCGTTCAGTAGGGACAGTACAGAAATCGTAAACGCCGAAGATTAACGTTCGATCCCACCCCAAGAGCGGCCCCGGATTCCTGGTTAATTTGCCTGCAGCAGGATATCGGCGCTCCAGCGATGCGCGCTCCCAAACGAGTAGGTACCGCGTTCGATTCCCACGCCGGGCAGGTATTCAGAAAATTATGCCAGAGATTCCGTATAAAGGTATCAACCGTATAACTTTTTTACAAAAAAGTTACCGACTTCAAACATTGAAGCACCTCGGCATTTGCATGATTATAAATTACCCTAATTGCTATTCGTGTGGCTGTGATATTTTTCAAGGGTTCCGATTTTTTTATTCTATCATTTGTGTGATTCTTATAATAACGTGAAACGATAACTTGATACAATTGTCAAATACTTAATTAAAGAGACAAAAATAAAGACTCCCAGGCACTGTCACGTAAACAAAAATTATATAACTGAATAATTAATGTTGTTAATCCATCATAGATCCCACCATCAGATCTTAAAACAAAAAATCGTCTTCGTAGTCGGTCTAGATGGTTAAGAAACACCTAAACGTAAATGTATTAAACAGGATTCCAACGAAGTAGAAACCTAAGCTCATTCATAGATATTCTTTCAGTTATTTTTAGCAACTAAACAGTGCAGTGCCAACATTGCAACGCATTCATTTTCAAATTATGTTTCTACCAAAACCTGCCTAAGTCGCAACATACCACCTGTAATCCTGGGTTTGTTCAATATAGATACCTTACACTTACGTTTCACAACAATATTCAGAAACCGCTCGCGAAATCCATACATTAGCATCCAAAAATCTAAACGAATCACAACACAGACACAAAATAATATAGTTTTAGCTTCAAATTGCAAATTACGGCACCTCAAAAACTCTTAAATTTAAATCACCATTCAAACTCTGGCGCGTAAATGTCATTTAAATTCAACAGATTATAAATCCAAGATGGCGTCCTGGAGCGAGGCGCGCGCTAGACTGCCGCTGCAGCGCTGGACTTGGGTCCGTGGGCTGTCTGCCGCCCACTGGTGATCTCACGGGCCAATTCACACTTGCGCTGCCTCCGGTGAATGTTGTTAATGACATGCTGATTTGGCACCGTTGCATAAAGGACTAGTTGAAGATGCAAATGCAAACTGGTCCTTTACTGTTACTGGATACTAGATGACCTGAATATTGAGTTGGGCCGTCTCGTTGCTAGTTTAAGCTAACTTAGCGAGAGGTCCGGGTTCGGTTCCATTCTGGACGTGCCAAGTTGTACTCGTACAAGATCTTTCTGTACCTTACATACCTACCCATCAAATAAGGATTTTAGTTTAGGAAATGATAAAGTTAAAATACTAACCTATTTAAATGAAAGTAACAAAATGTCAATGATAAAAAAGTTGGTAACTATTGTTAAGCCAAGCCATACAAAAATGTAGGTACCAAAGAAGGTAGGTAAATAAGTTTTTCTCCTGCTATTTGATCGAGCTTGGACAAAAATGTTTTCGTCTGTCTATCTGTCCATCCGACTGCATCCAGCTATTCACGTCTTTATATACTCGGATTTCTCAAACGATTCTAGTAAAATTTTGTGAACATGTCCGTTAATTATATAAAATTTTGTCGATACAATTTTTGGAAAATTATCAAATGGCGTAGCCATAGGGGTTGGCAGACTCGCGAGGTCTACACCTCACAGAGTCACTTGTGATAGGTACCTACATTAGCTCTACCTTGAAATCTGAATGAGCCATTTGTTATAAAAAATTAACTTCAGAATAAAAAAGGTTTTTTTAAAAAAAAAACATACGGCATCGTGGTGAAACCACAGCAAGAGGATTAATTAGTATTGATACTTGGCAATCATCCTTTCGTTATTACCTACATATACACTATAGAAGAAGTACTGAAAACTAACTTTCTAGGTATTACGATCGACCGCTGTTGTAACTGGAAGGGCCACATGCACATTATTTGCTCCAAACTAAATAGCTTTGTTTATGCTCTTTATAGAGTAAGCCGCGTAGTATCACAAGAGGCAGCAATTACAGCTTACCATGGATACGTCGCATCTATATTACGTTATGGCATTGTGTTATGGGGTAATGGCACGGATATAAATAAGGTATTTCTGAAACAGAAACGTTGTCTTAGAGCGATATTTGGTTTAAAACCAACATCGTCATGCAAGCCGCTATTTCTATCTCACAAAATATTAACATTGTCATGCTTATATATATTAGAGGTATGCCTATTTGTTTGCAAATATAAGAAACTATTCGTTCTTAAAAGTGATACGCGAAGTAGGTTTGCTGTGCGATCACAGCATAGCAATGTATTGCACAAGCCAATTTCTAGACTCGCACTAGTATCAAACAATAGTTATTTCATGTGTATACAAATATATAACCACGTTCCGGAGAGATTAAAAGATGACAATTATAAAATATTTAAGTCGAAACTAAGTACCTGGTTAATAGAACAGTGTTTTTACAGCCTAGGAGAGTTTCTTAATAAGAAACACACATGAATAAATTAAATGTTGTGACTTGTGCCTATTTAAAATGATGATAGGTAATTGTTTGTAAAAATGTTTAATAATAGGAAAGATAATTATAATTCAAAATTGATCAGATCACTTGTCAATATTATTATGTACTACTAAACCATTTACCTAACTGTGTTAGTTATAAGTTACAGTGTGTACACCTGAAAAGGTAGGGTTTGGTGAAACTTATCTTTAACTACTGCAATTGTAACTGCAAATGTAACCCAATTCCCACATACTTGAATAAATGATTTATGATTTACATAATATGTGTTGACATCCCTACTGAAATAAATATCCGGGACAGTCTTGCACAAATCGATCTTAGTCCCAACCAAACTAAGCGATTTGTCCCTGTATCTTGGGTAATTTGCATGTATTTAAGTATTTGCATTGGGGTAATTTCGACTGTGGGGTAATTTTGAAAATTACGAATTTTCAATAAACTATGCAATATTTTTGAGTTTGTAATTAGTCGAAGCACTATCAGTGTGTCTAATACAGTGTTAGCGTATTAAAGCAAATATGTTGCGTGCAGTGCATTATGAGAAATCCTTAATTTTCAGAATTACCCCATACTCGGATTTACCCCACTGCACCCTATATTCACACTATTTTATTATATCTTTATTTTCTCAAGTTCACATAAAATTATTATGTATAGTCCGTACAAACTCGTAAGACCAAATGCTGCCAAACGAACGCAAGCCAAAAACTACCTTATAATCAGAGTACATAGTTTTTGGCTATAGGTACATGCATACAAGTTTACAAATATTGCTTAGTTTGGTTGGGATGGATCGATTCGTACAAGGCTGTCCCGGATATTTATTTCAGTTCACACATCACATTATATACTTATTGAAAATGTGACTTTTAAATGCAGGTGTTGCGATATACCCGACTATAGAGTTATCGTAGTCGCACTCTAATGACTCTAAATCCTAATCCTCTGGCTGTCATGTTGCCATATGTATTTTTTTTTAAAGCAAACCGGCTCTAAATGATTTCAAAATTAAATCATTACATAGCAATCGTACATTTAAAATAATCGCATACATAATGCGTTATACTATAACTTTATCTGCGCATGCATAATTTGTTCTCACGCAGGCCTCCTATTGATCTATGGGTTCGCGTTGATTCGACGGTTAGCACAAGCGGCTGTTGACTCGGTGACGAATCCCTAACTGTACTGATCATTGTACTTGATTATTTGCTCACATGAACAACGGATATAACGTCAGCGACCGAATAAGCAAATAGGATCTAAAATTATGTGGTATCAGTTTCTTTTCCCATAACTATTCAAACACATACCATAGACACAGATATCATTAGCTTCAGGTAAATTTAGGTAATAGGTACTCCTTTTGTACTGCATTTTCAGATGGTACAATTTTATCAGCAGTGCCACTGATAAGTTTTTAGCTTAGTGTAGCTACATTTAAATTTGGCTATGGAAAACATAATTAAATATATAAATAAATTGGACGTATTTTAGGGATAAGGATCCAACTCACAAAAAGCCAATCCAACAATAACCTTAAGTATTAGAAAATAAATTATAAAATCTAAAATTGATAGTGTATGGATTGGATAGAAAGGCAAGAAAGAGCATAGCGGCGTCAAAGTGAAGAGGCCTTTACTCAACCGAGGGTGGATGTGGACTGAAATGATACATTACAATACGTTTACGAGTTACTTAGTTAAAATTAGACTTAGCGTCACTATGACTATGTTCAAATTTCAATTCGTTAAAAGTGAAACATAGACCCTGCAGTAATATTAAGCCAGCGAAGTGTGGTGTGATCAACCCCAACGACAGATTACCAAGACCAAGGTACCGTACTCTTAGTAATCCGTCGTTGTGCCTGGGATTAGAAACGCGAAATCTGTCGATAGGATAAACAAAAATAAGCGTTTGATGATACCTATTAATGAATTCTGACGCACGCATAGAAAATCTACTCGAGCGCAAGGATTCTCGGAAGGCAACACGGATAAATTGTCACTAGCTAATTTTTTATCAGTGTTACAAAACTAATCATAGATTGATCGCTCAAGGGTATAATAATAAGTAAGCTGTTTTATTTGATTATGGACGGTAGGTCATGTCTTGCGCTTTGAGCTTAATTTAACCAAATTAGTAGAAACGGTACTGCAAGTGCATATCAGGAAATTGAAAATACATGGATGAAGTGGAACTATGGCTTATAACTTCTGCCTAAGCAAAGGTACGGAATCTGGCTAAACTTCCGAGTGCTACTTGGCTAATTAGCACTGAAAAAAGTTTGATCAGGGAGGCTAAGAATCAGAGATTTGCCCAACAGTGAAGCGCTCTGTAAGGCCCCGAAAAGGTAACATAGTGAGTCAGTGACTTACCGGCTCTAAAAGATGGCCCGCTTTTTTGCTTCGGTTTCTTGTCTACATCAGTATTTCCGTTCTTCATTTATTATTTTTTTCATTCTTTGTCAAATCTGCCTCAACGTTGTTGTTCCAATTAAAAGCCAATTTGAATTATATTTTATTCAGGAGAACATAGCCAATTTACATTTTGAAGTGTGTGGAATGATAAATAAATATTGATAAGAAAAAAAAACAGGGCATCAGCGACATCTACCGTTGAGAAGCGATACTATCACAATAGCGACCTCTGTTGACCAGCAGTGCTAAGTTAGTAGGCTATATACTTATTGCTAAGGCATATAGTCGAAAAGGATAGCTTTCTTGTCGTAGCCGCAACGGAATAGGTTCCAAGCAAGCTCCACAGGTGTGTCGCCAGTCTGGTGGGCGGAACAGTTCTCCAGGATCTAAAAACACGGAGATAATAATAGTACATTGACATTTGCAGATGTACACGTTTCAAATAACTTCAACTGTAACCACCTCTTCAACTTCCTGAACACTGGCTAGTCATGGGAATCTAAAAAGTCGCACCAACTCAACTACGAATTTTCATGCGACATTTGCAAGGCAAGTTCTGTTCACTCTTGAATGGTAAAATTAAAACAGGCCTTATTAGGCTTTGTGTTATGGGGTAAAACAATTATAACGCCACATTAATCCAATAGAGCGACATTCACAACAATGCGAGCGAATTTTGCACATAACTAATTTTAATTTTAAAAGTTCGTGTTTGGGAATTTCATACGTAGGAATTTTGATTTTCAGAAATTTACTACGTGCCCAGCAACATCTGGTTAGGTAACTGAAAGTGATGATTTGCTTAAATTGTCACCCGTGGTATAGTTTTCTGTGGTAACTTAGGGCCAACTCTCAGAAATAACATTTTCATCACACTTGCTCGTAAAGGGTGTTATAATACGCGGGCTTATAGACCAGCTCGAGCCGTTTTACCTCCCGTGGGTTATAAAAATCTATAACTCCCACGGGAAGAAAAACTGTATGAAAATCTATAACTCCCGAGGGAGTTATGAGTTTAGTTTTAAAATATAGAACCTACCCGTACGTCATTTCAGACTAAGGAGGTTTCAAATCAGCCAAGGCTTATTTCACATCTTCAAAACTTGGCTACAAAACCAATTTTAGTGTATACAAAAATTATATGGTATATTTAATTATTATTTCAGTATTTTTTGCAATTATTTTGATGCAAATAAAATAATTTAGTTTAAAATTTTATCGTGAAAATCGGTACAATCTGGCGGTACTGCCTGTCAAGTTTGAAAACTAAACGCAGTTCTTAGCATTATCTGTGGAAGACTATATGAAAAAGTTGACAATAAATAATTTTATCTTTGTCTTATTTTATTTTCCTCGCAAATGTGATGAAAAACATTGTGTGTACCACGGGCAGTAAGGGGATTACAAACTCGAGTCATTAAAAGCCCTCCGCCTACGGCGTCGGGCTTCTAATAGACTCTCGTTAGTAAATCCCTTCTTACTACCCTCGGTGCACAATGTACTATAGTCGTCCAGGCACAAAAACAGTAGGTACCTTAGCGACGTCCTTCCCGTCCCCACGCACGGCGACCTTCCCGAGAACCGCCGCCTTCTGCAGCTTCCCGTCCTTCCCGACCACCTTGCACCTCATGAGCACGCAGTACACATGGGCTCTGAGCTGCGGCGAGTCCACAGGCTCGCCGCGGCACAGCGCCTCCACCTCTTCAGGGTCCGCGTTGGATGTTGCCAGGCATGCGTCGGAGTGGGCGCGGAACATCGCCTTCTCTTCCTTGCCCAAGGTCTGAATAAAAAGTGAAAGTGTTATCCCACCTTGATAATTGTATGGTTTTATTAAGACACGTACTATAAAACATATTTGTTTGCAAGTGTGGAGAACCGAACCTTTGCACACAGTCGTCTGCAAGCACTTGCTTTGTTTTGTATATTGGCAATAATCAAATTATATACTCGTACTACCGCTTTAGAACTTTGTATACCTACTCGTATTACAAATGTTTCTACTTACTGTGCAGTGCTTGCACCCCGCTGAAGCCTGGAAAATAATAAATAAACATTAATTCAAAGCCACCAAATAGGTATTTTATAATTTTTATAAGTAGCTAGAACTCAAAACCTCTACATGAAATATAATTTAACAATGAATGAAGAAACGTGACGTGGAGCAATAATACACGGAACATGATGACACAGATTGAGGGCAACATAATGATACCTGTACGTCTAGCATAACTGTGACACGCGACTCTTTGACGCGCGACAAATGCTACCTATCTCTTTCCACTCAATATAGTGTGACAGTGACAGGTGATGCTCTCTCGCGCGAGAAACGAAGTCGCGGCCAGTTATGCTAGACGTACTGTACCGAACAAATACTTATTTAGAGTGACAAATATTTTACCAATACTACATTCAGACATTTTCAGAAGCTTGGGAAATATGTTACTAACGATCGTGTTCAGTGAACAACGTCAAGGAAGGGTGGCCTTGATTCAGTTGGTAATAGAGATGCTACTTACTTGGTGAATACCTGCCACCATACCGAGCACCATCAGCAGTCTTGCTGTAGCCCCCAGGCTTGTTATCTCCCCCATCCCTTCAGTAGGTAATCACCCTTCCACTTGGATCCTCCTTAACCCTGGAATGTTGAAACCACTAAGCATACAAAATATACTACTTAATACTTGTCATTTGCAAGCCAAGAACTAACAATACAAGTTTACTACCTCTGCTGTATTTGGTCGTAGTTGCAGACTGACATGCCTGGTACCTAATTCCATTCCACAGGTTTCCTACTTTCTTGCACCTTCAGCAGAAGTTACTAAGTGGACACCTACTCAATTAAGGGAAATGGCGCAGTATCTTCCGAATCACAGAAATCATTATGTATGTAACAAAATGTCTCCTTTCAAACTTTATCAGCTGGAAAAGGGTCGCAGGGGCGTATTTACCCTAGGGCCATCCGGGCCATGGCCCGGGGCGCCAATCCGCTGATTCTGGCCGATTACATTTTGTTTTGGTTATGGCGCCATTCAACCAACTTTTACTCCTTCTGGGGCGGCGAAACTTACTGGCCCGGGAGGCCGGGACGCAATATACACAAAATACGCGTCTGGTTGCTATAATTATGCTATTAATAGGCATCGGAACGCAAAATAAGTATAAGTATCCCTAAAATGTGGTTCTTATGCCAAGGCCACATTATCGGGATTCGGCGAATAATCGTGTTGACGTATCGTGTATACGTTTTGTAAGTCAGAGAAAGAGATGCCAATACGAATCCCCAATAATGTGGCCGTAGGGTTAAACGATACCTTTTGCACGCGCAGCGACAGCCACAGCACAACTTGATGCAGCCGAGATTACAGCAAGGCTCGCACTTGCATTCGCGCGCATGCGCCTTCTTACCGTGATATATGCGCTGATGCATCCTGCCCGGTACCACGTTACTGCAACAACAACTCGTTCCTATACAAACATCTTCGATAAAGAGCAGATCAGTTTTTATAGGATGACAAAATATTGGTGACATACTTCTTGAGTGTCGAAATTACATGTAAGTACTTAATGTATTCATAATTCATTTATTTCATTGTGATCATGTGTTAAGGTCTAGGTCATGGGCTAAGGTGGTAAGGTCTTATAAGTAGCATTATTACAGCTTGCGTTCACATGAACTCTGTTGGGTTACTTACCAATATAACTACTTACAATTAAAAATTAAATATAACTTAAACCGAGTTTTTCATGCAACAGTATAGGTACTTATTGCCTAGATACTGAAAAAATAATACTTACAATAAAAATCTCAGAGCTCTATTAAAATTTCTTGTTATACTTAAGTACAATAAAAATCTCACAGCTCTATTAAAATTTCTTGTTATGCTCATGGTACAGGGTGATGTTGTGACAGCGAACTGCCGTGTTTGTAAATTGTCGGAGCAGTCATCCTGCTCATTGTTTAAACAATGAAGACAATGCGAAGAATGTACGGGAGATCACGCCAGCACCGATGTCTACTCTTTGAACAGTCGAATTCCAACATTCGCTGTGACGCGATCAACTCGTATCTATAACTCCCATACTATGGCCATCATATTGCTAGATGTGCTTCTTTCTCTCTTTCCCTTCCACATTCAGTAGGCTTATGATGCTACGCTTTGTCACGCGATAAATAAATGATAAAGCATCCGTCACGTTCTGACAATATGTGTGTGAGAATGACGGATGCTTTATCATTTGTTTATCACGTGACGAAGCGTAGCATCATAAGCCTACAGACTAGTGTAAGAGAGAGGAAGAGAGGTTGAATCGTTGGCAGTACAATTGCTGTATTACTTATTGGGTTCCCCTAAGATTGGGTAGCATTCCTATGAACCGGTTCCAAAGCAGAATACGATTCACACCAAAGTTATGTGTATTACCAATACACACTCACCTTATTTACGCAGATATCCTATTATCTGTTGCTGACGACATACTAATTTTTTGATGGGCACATGTGCTTAAAATCACAAAAGATTTCGAAATGAGTAGGTATACTGATGGCATGCAAAATCTAAAAAAAGAAACCCGTAATTAATAGTTCCTACCTAGGAACCTGTACCTACGTACATATAACATACAAGTAGAACCTTAAATACTTAACTACCTACAGTTCGTATCTTATACCTATGATAAGCAAACTAACCGCATAGCATAGATAGACATTATGTGCTCATAACTTTTAATCAGACTAGGATTTGATTTAAATATATGGCATATTCGGTCATCTGAAAAAAATAATAGGTATTGGTATTATTTATGAATTAACAGACAGGTGGAACAGTAGACACAGTATAATAACTGCATTTTTTCTTCCTACAAAAGGTACCTACATCGCGCGCTTGAATGTGTGCGCGCTGTACGCACTACAAGCAAAGAAATAAGAATGCGTAAGAATGCTCCAGTATGGTTCGCACTCACACAGACGTGCTATCGCTAATACGTGTCGCGCGCTCCTAAACGGCCGAAGTTGGACTACCTACTTGTTCGTCTTTATACTTTGCAGTAACGAAGGGCGGTAATTTATAAAATTACTAGACCGGAAGTATTTGTAAATCAGCGATCTGGCTGGGGCTTTCATTATTGCCAACCTTAGTGTTACCCTTGGCCAGAGAGGGGTTTTCTCTTCGCGTAACGTCCGGGAAATGCCACTTACAACTCGGTGTAACGTAAAAATATAAGTATCCATTAAAAATTCGTCAACGTAGTTTTAAATTGCGTTGACAAATTTTGGCGACTATCCCCGACCCGACCAACCAACCAACTTATTAGAAAATTGTTTACTACTTGAAGCAGGAGAATTAAATCTTACCTAAGGTAGTTTATTCAAAGGCGGGCAGGCATCAGGATTGTAGCGGTGCATGCACACGGAGGTGGTGGGCCGAGCTGTCCGCCGCTGACATGCTCGTTGTAAGACTAACGGCGACAGTACGATCGCTGCTAGGACGGTGAGCAGCACTTGTGGGAGACATATAATTACCATCCCGGCTGCCTAGAACCTACCTTGAAGAAAATGATAAAATTGCATTAGGGCTGTACCTACCACTTTAGTAAAACCGACTGTCCGCCCTCCTTTAGTCGCCAACTAGACGACAATTTGGGCGCCGCTTAGTCCGCTGTTGCCATGTTTACAGTTGGCTCATCTCTAGTTTTTTTTCCCGTATCTAATATAAGAATTATTTAAGGTGTCCGAATGTTCGTAAAGAGAATGAACAAACTTTGGGACACCTTAGATAACTCTTACTATACCAGATACCATAGAAAGTATGCTTTGTCCTCGCGCCCGATGATCACGCGACACGCTCGGAATATCACGACATACCCTTTTTATTACCCACTGTCTCTGGACGTTGGGAACATAGTTTTCTTTTATTAATTAGCTGACTAATCTATGACCTCAGTAGCACCTGATGGTAAGGTGACTCCAGTAACAGCCTATTCACTCGTCTAACTCGTCTTCAAGAGTCCTCAGGAAACCTACAAATGATGGGAGCGAGTTCCATCCTTTAATTGGTTTGTACCTATCAGGAACGATGAAGCGAACTGCTTCGAGCGAATGAATGGAATATCGACAGGTTAAGGACCTGAGTAGGTTGTCAGGATTTCTTTTTCTAAATGTCCGCATTAATAGAATTAGGAAAAAGTAGGTTTTCGGATAAGGGTAAGAATAAGGGATAAGGGTCGGATAAGGCTCCATCAATCAGGCATGATCGGAGTCAAGAGCAAACCCATTTATTATTTTTTTTAAAACCTGGGGTTGTATTGCATCTTTCGAAGTATTATTGCCCGTTTTCCACGTAAAAATGACTAACATTATTATCTTAAATTTCATAACAGATATTCAATACCATTTCAATACCTATTGATTCCAAACGTAGGTAGGTATTTCGCCTGAGAATGAGAACAACTATTTGATATCTTACCTGTATTAGACTGAGAATTTACTCACGAATGGCAACCTGGAATACCCTGAGCTCATAATAGCTGTTGATGTTTAGGGGTCAGGTCAGCCTAAACACGATTATCCAGAATACTAGCGCCCCATAAGTCTACCAACCAACGACTGGAAAATTGACAGCAACTGGCACTCACTGAAGTTCATTTTGACATTATTTTATTTTGCAATCTTACCTCTATTCTACTAATTTTATGTACCACTGGAGATAAGTAAAAAGTCTTTGATAGTATTTTTAATAGAACTATTTCACCATATGCCGTTTTCCACTCACGTCATCGTCATCCCCTATCCCTTTTTCTCGGCCTTTGTAAAGTGAAAGGAACAGAGAGTTGTTGTCGAGGACATATTGGTGTTGTTATCAACATCCATTAGTTCGATCCCACACTCTACATAAGCAAAGGTTGAACCGTTTCAACCAATCCCTATCCAAGAACCGTAGGGCTCATAGGTAAAAAAAACGTCGAATTTGAAATCACTTCGACTACGACTTTGCTTGTCGCGCGAGAATCAGTACCCTTTAGCACAACCCGTGACGCGCGACTCTATGTCGCTCGACAAATACTATACCTATCCCGGTCAATTCTAAATGTGCGTACCTAAGCGACAATCGTGCTCTGTCAAGCGACAATCGTGGGGGTCAAGCGAAGTTGCGGCTAGTTTTGCTAGCACTGGTACGGCAGGCCGCAGGCGTCACAGTTCTGCGTGTATAGTATTGGCTCCGTGCACGACTCCAGCACCGCCTAGCGTCCGCAACCTTGGTGGCTCTGAGGCTCTGATGTTTTGAAATTTCATCGCGACATTGTAACGAAAATTAATAAAAACTATAGTATTTTATATTCAAAATTCCTGTGATACCGTGTTTTGGGTGAACAAAACGTCGAGAAATCATTTTTAGTCATTGAAATTAAATGAGGTAAGTAAATTTTATTCCAAAAGTGCGTTTTATTTTGGTTGTGTCAGGGTTTGTTTACTGTAAAACAAGAAGATAAAGCTACTTTAACGGTTTCCTTAAATAATAGAAAACATATAGAATTGTCCTTGTATCGCTAGTAATAAATTAAATATCGTTTTCGGATCTAAATAAGTATCATTCTGAAGACCGGATTTGTGAGTGACACTCATATAAAATTTTAGCCACAAACCGTGTCGAAAAGCAGCTATCCATTTCTTGCATTGTTCCAGTTTCTAAGGAGCTCTAGTACTTTGCACCTAGCGAATAGGTATTAGCATCAGAGTTGAGGCTGCACACAATCATTCATCTCAATTCTCGTGCCGATACCTATACTAAGCATAAGTACTGAGATTAAGTTTTAGTTAAAGGTTACTAAATTTCATAATAAAAACCATATAAAAAGAATTGCACTCCAATAACATTTATTTTCGTTCCATTTAATTAATTAAGAATACATTTTCTAAAATACCGCCAAAAAGCAATAAATAAATAATTATTTCACTATAAATTTAATTTTATGACTACAATCTAAATTTTTTTTTTTTTGCTCAAAATAATGCAGGCCCAGGATGTCTATATGTATAACTTTACAGAGCCAGAATATCAGGAACAAAATGATGTATAAGTAGTGTACCGAAGCTGTATTTCAACACAGTTGATCCATCGCCCCGTTTCGCTCACACCAGTGCAGATAATGCGAGACGGACCGTGCGAAGGGACGAAGCCTTGCGTTGTGTCTCAACTCAACCAGAGATTATTCAAATAATTTGGTTATTCTTATTCGTCATTCGAATAACTTTTGTCCTTCTCTGGTCTCAGCCCTTACAGATATTCAACTGAAGTTAGATTTTGCTGTACGACCTTTAGCGCAGTCAACAAATAATTCGATTCAAATCCAGCATTCTGGTTTCGTGAATAAGTCTATTAATTCTCATCTGTCTTAGGTAGTAAACCACTTACTACTCTCAAAATGCATTTTTTTTTACCGAAAACCTGCGTTAGTATGAAAAAAAAACCTTAGGCCAAATATTATCAAAAAACTGACATCTTTTTATAGTTAACTACTTAAGACAGATAAGGGAGAATACCAGAGGTATTGCGGATAGTGTTTTTGACATCCTCGGATGCGGATATTTTGAGACAGTCAATTGACTAATCGATAAAAGTACTAACTAACCTGCGCACACCCGTAGCACGTGCTCCCGCTGTGCCTCCGTTTTGCAGTGACTTAAACAGATCCGCATCAGCCCAAGCTCCACATTGCTCTTAATTAAGCAATGACGTGCGGTTGCAGTATCCAAGAGGCAACCGCTGATTCAATCGACTACCTCGCGACATTTTTTTTACATGCCTTATTTCTACCCCATATCAAGTTGGCTCAGTTCGGGTCACACGGGACGGTTCCACAACACTTCGGGAGCACAAATACCGCGAGCCATCCGGCTGTCTCTACGATACTGCAACTACTTGTCATTGCTCTGAATATCTATTGCAGATATATGTGGATTCTCAATTTGATGGGGAATGTCTGCGGATGCTGATATGGACTCGTATTACAGCAACATCTCTACCATACCATAACAACTTTCACTGTAGTTAAATTCTATCAACTTTGGATTATTAACATAATTTACATAAACATATCCCATTTGGCTACATTTAAATGTGTAGCGTATACATAAACTTAAGAGCGATCTAAAGGAATTATTCCCTATCTGGAAATGGTTACCCAATTATATAATAATTAAGCAAAAGAAGTGTACATGTTTTAAGCAGTTAAGGGCCGTGACTAAACTGAAAGTTAGTGACAATTCAGTTAGTTAGGGTCTAGCTAATGAAAAGGGGTACAAGTCACATAAAACCTAGGTGCAAAAGAGCTTAAGTCATACAATAGAGTTGTGACCTTTTGTACCTGGTATAAATGTGACCTTTTCACTAGACCCACAGTTACATTCTCGTGACGCAACTAAAAGTTAGACGGCATTTAAGAAATATATAACTACTGTTGAATTTTACACTTTATTTTCAAAAACGCTCCCGTAACAACTGATATGAATAATAGTGTGCTCCTATATTGAGAATTAGGTATGTACTGACGTTAAGTATGTATACCTTTCCCAAAATCTCCCACCAAGCAATGGCGGACAGGTCAAGGAATAAAATTGTAGATGAAAAACCGCTTCCTGCGTTCCTCTTAAGTTTTCTACGAAGATGACAAGAAATATAATCAATATATGTATGGTAGAGAGAAATTCTTTGGAATGATTTGCGCTTTCCTCTACGCAATATACATACATAAGTCAAAGTAAATTGTAGAATTATAAATGAATAATGCCAATTTCATACACATTCGTACAATTACAAATCGGTATATTTGGCTATATAAAAGTAAATTGCACTTTAGGCATTGCAATAATAATAATGTTAACATTTCATTGATAAAAGTAGGTAATATAAATTAGGCCTTGTGTCCAACACGCGGGCATAAATAAAATTGGGGCATTAAATTCAGCCAGACACTTTAAATAAAGTATAAGGTAAACGTCCTAGAATTTGACATGCTAATGCTCAACAGTTGACACCTTTATTGCTAATGACTTAACATTTAAGATGGCAGCTACTGGGACAGTGTCAAGCACTCAGACGTCTACCTTAATGGCTACACTGAATACTTACATAACTATTTTCGTGAACTCGAACTGGCTCCTTACATTCTACTATCTATTCTGCGCAAGTCACTTTCATACAACAGTAACTACCACGCTTTAACAGTATCAGGCGACAGGCACAGGCGTGGTAAAATTACTTAGCTGAGTCATTTTCAAAAAAATGTACATAGTTAAGGGCCTAATAAAAACAAAATCACGATCGCTTCCTCTGTGTTACGAAAGTTAGGCCTACAAACTATATGGGTAACTTTCGTAACACAGAGGAATAAATTAAGTTTTGTTTTAATTAAATCCCTTAATTATGTACAATTTTTTTGAAAATGACTCAGCTACACTTTACGAACTCAACGTTTCATACATCCCTAGTTACGGGTCAGGTAATTCGATTTATAAAATTGTCCTCTCGCCTGACACGCTCCTAAAACAGTTGCGAGGCGGTCTACCTCGGCTGATTCCTTCACAGTACGCTTTAAACAACCAAATTCAACAACATTTGATAACATCCTAAACTCGTATTTTTAATTAGAGCTACAGTAATCTGACTGCTTTTTGACAGATGCCAAAAATTTCATAATATATTTAAACATTAGTAAGCAGTAATAACATCAGATATGCGTTCGTAGAAAGAACCATACTCGTAGTAACCATAGCTCGAAGAATTAGACTGAACTGGCAACGGGTAGACCACATTGACCAGTTTTTGAGTGGCGACCACGTACAGGAAGGCAGCGTGGTTAGGCCCCCCACAAAGCGGACTGATGACCTGACGAAGGTCCTACCTACGACCGGGCATAGTGGCGTTATTTGAGGGAGGCCTATGCCCGACTCTCTTCCGGTTGATGACACGCCTAGCGACATCGTCACGAGGCAAAGGCAGCCTCAATAAATCTCCCGCCGCGCGCATACTTATTAATTATTCTTGCCCTTGTACCTATTGAACATTACTGAAAAAGTTTTTGTGGAACTTGGACGTTGAATTACATCTCCTACGTTCATCCCACACAGCACCAATCTAGTATCTAAACGGCTATAGCTATCAAAAGCTGTCAGATTACTGTATCTAACTTCGTCCTTAGGCCAAGTTCAGTGGAACACGGCTTCAACGCGGGGAGTCCTGAGAGCATGTAGACGAGCGGACGAGTTTTCAGATCCGCGTCGCACTGAATGTGCTATATTGATGTCGCCGCCAACTGGTTTAGTTAGCCATTTGGTTAGCTGCCTAGCCTTTTCATTAAACACACTCCTTATTTTAGGTTAGGTTTGTTAGTCAGCTTGTCCTTCAGAGCAGATAGAAGCCCCGCGCAGCGGGGTTTCGTCGACCTGCTGGCGGGTCATAGTTTAGTGAAAATTCTAGGCAGTTAACCAAATGGCTAACTAAACCAGTTGGCTGCGACATTGACATGATGCATTTCAGCGTCTATCGCGAACATCCGCGTCACACTGAACGTAGCCTAAAGCCATCCAGACGAGTGTGATGTGTAATGTAACTTGAAACAAACAGTACTGTAATGCTCATAGTGCCGTTTAAACGCAGGATTCGCGGTACATTTCACGTTACTTTACACGTTACACTCGTGTGGACCTGGCTTTAGAGCCTCCACACATTGGGCCACTAGGCCACAGCCCGGCCACTGGTGGCCGCCACAAGCTGCGGGCGGTTTTTTTCATACATTTTGTATGGCACCGGTGCCAGGGGCGTATTTAACCTAGGGCTATCCGGGCCATGGCCCTGGGCGCCAATCGGCAATGGGCGGCGTACCCGCCCCTGGCCGATTGCATTTTGTTTTGTTTGTGGCGCTATTCAACCAACTTTTACTTCTTCTGGGGCGGCGCAACTTATTGGCCCGGAGCGCCAAATTCCAAAATAGGCCCCCGACCGGCGCACACTGGGCGATCGAGTGGCCGTGTTCGGGACACAGGCCGCGGGAGTGGCGCGCGCTCACTACTTGTGGCCAGCGCCGGATTAGCCATATAGCAAGAGTAGCTAATGCTACGAGCCCCGCGCACTGGGGGACCGCCCTCCCCTCGTTATGTAATTCGTTACGTATAAAATTACCGGTCAATCGGTATTTAAGCATATCTAACAAGGAAAGGTCCTGACCGGCTACAAAGGCCCTGCAAAGTTTCAATCCTTTGAGGGTGTTTTTTTTTTAGGAAACTATGACTGTGAGCCTATATAACGAAACATGTGCTTATTATTTTTTCATGTTCTCAAACTAGTAATTAACTAACAACTTGCTTAATTTTTTTTTTCTGTAGAAGTTGGAGGGTTTAGTCACTTTTCAGTACTTTGGAGGTCAGTTTGTCCCAATAGGTTGAGATTGGGGAGCTAAAAAAAATACGTGTCTGTTACTTTAGACTACTCTCTAACATATATCAAAATAAATCAAATCGGAGTCGGACAGTTGGGTACCTTTCCTTGTAAGACCAACCAAGCGCCTCTTTGGAGAAATGCTACAGGCCCCGCGCCGGCTGGCTTAATCCGGCACTGCTTGTGGGCGCGTTCAGTGGCCCAATGTGCGGCCGCTCTTACACTTGACTCTCCCGGGCGCCCCTGGTCCTCTGGTCACGCACACGGTCGCACTTGCCGGCACACGCACGCTCGGGCTCGTGGCGCGGGCGCTAGGTGGCGGAGCGGCGGCGGCGCAGGCGCTGGCGGCAGTACACGCGCAGGAACACGGCCGCGAACACCACGCACACGCCCAGCACGCCCGCGAACGACAGGTGGTGCCCGTACACCAGGCACGACAAGAGGATGGACACCGCCTGCAAACAGTACAAATTTTCGCATTAGGAGATAAAAACTGAAATAGTACTTTATGCCACACATGGCCATAAAAAGCCGCTTTCTGGCCAAGTGTAGACATAAAATTATGTACACAACACGGGAGGTAATAAAGTTTGTTTTACCACCCTAGTTGTGTAATGTAACTATTATTAGGAGGGTCAGTTGCAGAAAAAAATTACCTTTTACTTTTTTTGTCTGATCATGGTGCGTCTTATACCATTTTACTCGGACACATGAGCACTTTCCATTCATGAAATAAAAAAAAGCTGTCCAAAATTTCCGTACAAATTTTGAATCTCAGTTTCGTTACGCCCAAAATATAGGGGAAAATAGTAACGAAACTGATAAAAAAAACGGCTCACGGCGCCAACGTGACCAAAGACCCTATCCCCATGGCCGATGCCGGCGCAGCAAAGCAAGGCACGCCACGAGTGGCTCCATTCGCCTACTAGAGGGCGCCAGGGTATTGATTACACACGGGCGCTACATGGGGTCATCCACAAAGTACGTCACACGATTTTTCAGACTTTTAGGACACAAATGTCACACTTTTTCCTAACATATTTGAGCTAATTAGTATAGGCTGTCACATTTGGCTAGACCCCCATGCTCTAGAGACGCCTCTATCATGCGCCTGGCTCGGTTTCAATGGAATCGCTTTTGGTCAAATAGCAGATATGAAAATAGTGTACCTGTCGCAGCGTCATGATGATGGTGAAGACGACGGCGCCGAAACGCGCGATGGTGCGGTAGATGAGCAGCTGCCCCAGCGCAGAGCTCACGGACAACAGGAACACGTCGCTGGCGAACTGAGGGTGCTGTTGGACATAACAATAGTACATTACACACACACATAACATAGATTATATGAACGACTGTACACAATTTGCCATACGAATAAATAAATTACACAATTAGGGTGGTAAAATAAGGCTTTCTTCATTACCTCCCTTGTTGTGTACATCATATTATGTCTACAGTTGGCCAGAAAGGGAGACGGGGACATCAGTAGCACGGTATACGGTAGTTTTTCTTCCTACAAAAGGTACATCGGGAGCGCGCATGTGTGCGCGCCGTGTACAGACGCGCGTCGTGCGTCTGTGTAAATACGTGTCGCGCGCTCCTAAACGGCCGAAGTCGTACTACTTGGTTGGCTTTATACTAGGGATTGCAATCTGCCGGACCGGATCCGGCCGGATTACCGGATCCGGTCTGCCGGATTGCAATCCCTACTGTATACTTAGTCAGTGGTACCTGCAGCAGCTCCCAGCGCGGGGCCAGCGCGGTGGCGGGCGGCTGGTGCAGCAGCGCGGCGGCGGTGAGCACGGCCGAGAACAGGTTGACGCCGCCCACCATGTGCAGCGGCGCCGGTCGCAGCCTAGTACAGCGCTAGTGGTGACATAGCAGACGCCAGGGAGACGGGGACATCAGTACCTGCAGCAGCTCCCAGCGCGGGGCCAGCGCGGTGGCGGGCGGCTGGTGCAGCAGCGCGGCGGCGGTGAGCACGGCCGAGAACAGGTTGACGCCGCCCACCATGTGCAGCGGCGCCGGTCGCAGCCTAGTACAGCGCTAGTGGTGACATAGCAGACGCCAGGGAGACGGGGACATCAGTACCTGCAGCAGCTCCCAGCGCGGGGCCAGCGCGGTGGCGGGCGGCTGGTGCAGCAGCGCGGCGGCGGTGAGCACGGCCGAGAACAGGTTGACGCCGCCCACCATGTGCAGCGGCGCCGGTCGCAGCCTAGTACAGCGCTAGTGGTGACATAGCAGACGCCAGGGAGACGGGGACATCAGTACCTGCAGCAGCTCCCAGCGCGGGGCCAGCGCGGTGGCGGGCGGCTGGTGCAGCAGCGCGGCGGCGGTGAGCACGGCCGAGAACAGGTTGACGCCGCCCACCATGTGCAGCGGCGCCGGTCGCAGCCTAGTACAGCGCTAGTGGTGACATAGCAGACGCCAGGGAGACGGGGACATCAGTACCTGCAGCAGCTCCCAGCGCGGGGCCAGCGCGGTGGCGGGCGGCTGGTGCAGCAGCGCGGCGGCGGTGAGCACGGCCGAGAACAGGTTGACGCCGCCCACCATGTGCAGCGGCGCCGGTCGCAGCCTAGTACAGCGCTAGTGGTGACATAGCAGACGCCAGGGAGACGGGGACATCAGTACCTGCAGCAGCTCCCAGCGCGGGGCCAGCGCGGTGGCGGGCGGCTGGTGCAGCAGCGCGGCGGCGGTGAGCACGGCCGAGAACAGGTTGACGCCGCCCACCATGTGCAGCGGCGCCGGTCGCAGCCTAGTACAGCGCTAGTGGTGACATAGCAGACGCCAGGGAGACGGGGACATCAGTACCTGCAGCAGCTCCCAGCGCGGGGCCAGCGCGGTGGCGGGCGGCTGGTGCAGCAGCGCGGCGGCGGTGAGCACGGCCGAGAACAGGTTGACGCCGCCCACCATGTGCAGCGGCGCCGGTCGCAGCCTAGTACAGCGCTAGTGGTGACATAGCAGACGCCAGGGAGACGGGGACATCAGTACCTGCAGCAGCTCCCAGCGCGGGGCCAGCGCGGTGGCGGGCGGCTGGTGCAGCAGCGCGGCGGCGGTGAGCACGGCCGAGAACAGGTTGACGCCGCCCACCATGTGCAGCGGCGCCGGTCGCAGCCTAGTACAGCGCTAGTGGTGACATAGCAGACGCCAGGGAGACGGGGACATCAGTACCTGCAGCAGCTCCCAGCGCGGGGCCAGCGCGGTGGCGGGCGGCTGGTGCAGCAGCGCGGCGGCGGTGAGCACGGCCGAGAACAGGTTGACGCCGCCCACCATGTGCAGCGGCGCCGGTCGCAGCCTAGTACAGCGCTAGTGGTGACATAGCAGACGCCAGGGAGACGGGGACATCAGTACCTGCAGCAGCTCCCAGCGCGGGGCCAGCGCGGTGGCGGGCGGCTGGTGCAGCAGCGCGGCGGCGGTGAGCACGGCCGAGAACAGGTTGACGCCGCCCACCATGTGCAGCGGCGCCGGTCGCAGCCTAGTACAGCGCTAGTGGTGACATAGCAGACGCCAGGGAGACGGGGACATCAGTACCTGCAGCAGCTCCCAGCGCGGGGCCAGCGCGGTGGCGGGCGGCTGGTGCAGCAGCGCGGCGGCGGTGAGCACGGCCGAGAACAGGTTGACGCCGCCCACCATGTGCAGCGGCGCCGGTCGCAGCCTAGTACAGCGCTAGTGGTGACATAGCAGACGCCAGGGAGACGGGGACATCAGTACCTGCAGCAGCTCCCAGCGCGGGGCCAGCGCGGTGGCGGGCGGCTGGTGCAGCAGCGCGGCGGCGGTGAGCACGGCCGAGAACAGGTTGACGCCGCCCACCATGTGCAGCGGCGCCGGTCGCAGCCTAGTACAGCGCTAGTGGTGACATAGCAGACGCCAGGGAGACGGGGACATCAGTACCTGCAGCAGCTCCCAGCGCGGGGCCAGCGCGGTGGCGGGCGGCTGGTGCAGCAGCGCGGCGGCGGTGAGCACGGCCGAGAACAGGTTGACGCCGCCCACCATGTGCAGCGGCGCCGGTCGCAGCCTAGTACAGCGCTAGTGGTGACATAGCAGACGCCAGGGAGACGGGGACATCAGTACCTGCAGCAGCTCCCAGCGCGGGGCCAGCGCGGTGGCGGGCGGCTGGTGCAGCAGCGCGGCGGCGGTGAGCACGGCCGAGAACAGGTTGACGCCGCCCACCATGTGCAGCGGCGCCGGTCGCAGCCTAGTACAGCGCTAGTGGTGACATAGCAGACGCCAGGGAGACGGGGACATCAGTACCTGCAGCAGCTCCCAGCGCGGGGCCAGCGCGGTGGCGGGCGGCTGGTGCAGCAGCGCGGCGGCGGTGAGCACGGCCGAGAACAGGTTGACGCCGCCCACCATGTGCAGCGGCGCCGGTCACAGCCTAGTACAGCGCTAGTGGTGACATAGCAGACGCCAGGGAGACGGGGACATCAGTACCTGCAGCAGCTCCCAGCGCGGGGCCAGCGCGGTGGCGGGCGGCTGGTGCAGCAGCGCGGCGGCGGTGAGCACGGCCGAGAACAGGTTGACGCCGCCCACCATGTGCAGCGGCGCCGGTCGCAGCCTAGTACAGCGCTAGTGGTGACATAGCAGACGCCAGGGAGACGGGGACATCAGTACCTGCAGCAGCTCCCAGCGCGGGGCCAGCGCGGTGGCGGGCGGCTGGTGCAGCAGCGCGGCGGCGGTGAGCACGGCCGAGAACAGGTTGACGCCGCCCACCATGTGCAGCGGCGCCGGTCACAGCCTAGTACAGCGCTAGTGGTGACATAGCAGACGCCAGGGAGACGGGGACATCAGTACCTGCAGCAGCTCCCAGCGCGGGGCCAGCGCGGTGGCGGGCGGCTGGTGCAGCAGCGCGGCGGCGGTGAGCACGGCCGAGAACAGGTTGACGCCGCCCACCATGTGCAGCGGCGCCGGTCGCAGCCTAGTACAGCGCTAGTGGTGACATAGCAGACGCCAGGGAGACGGGGACATCAGTACCTGCAGCAGCTCCCAGCGCGGGGCCAGCGCGGTGGCGGGCGGCTGGTGCAGCAGCGCGGCGGCGGTGAGCACGGCCGAGAACAGGTTGACGCCGCCCACCATGTGCAGCGGCGCCGGTCGCAGCCTAGTACAGCGCTAGTGGTGACATAGCAGACGCCAGGGAGACGGGGACATCAGTACCTGCAGCAGCTCCCAGCGCGGGGCCAGCGCGGTGGCGGGCGGCTGGTGCAGCAGCGCGGCGGCGGTGAGCACGGCCGAGAACAGGTTGACGCCGCCCACCATGTGCAGCGGCGCCGGTCGCAGCCTAGTACAGCGCTAGTGGTGACATAGCAGACGCCAGGGAGACGGGGACATCAGTACCTGCAGCAGCTCCCAGCGCGGGGCCAGCGCGGTGGCGGGCGGCTGGTGCAGCAGCGCGGCGGCGGTGAGCACGGCCGAGAACAGGTTGACGCCGCCCACCATGTGCAGCGGCGCCGGTCGCAGCCTAGTACAGCGCTAGTGGTGACATAGCAGACGCCAGGGAGACGGGGACATCAGTACCTGCAGCAGCTCCCAGCGCGGGGCCAGCGCGGTGGCGGGCGGCTGGTGCAGCAGCGCGGCGGCGGTGAGCACGGCCGAGAACAGGTTGACGCCGCCCACCATGTGCAGCGGCGCCGGTCACAGCCTAGTACAGCGCTAGTGGTGACATAGCAGACGCCAGGGAGACGGGGACATCAGTACCTGCAGCAGCTCCCAGCGCGGGGCCAGCGCGGTGGCGGGCGGCTGGTGCAGCAGCGCGGCGGCGGTGAGCACGGCCGAGAACAGGTTGACGCCGCCCACCATGTGCAGCGGCGCCGGTCGCAGCCTAGTACAGCGCTAGTGGTGACATAGCAGACGCCAGGGAGACGGGGACATCAGTACCTGCAGCAGCTCCCAGCGCGGGGCCAGCGCGGTGGCGGGCGGCTGGTGCAGCAGCGCGGCGGCGGTGAGCACGGCCGAGAACAGGTTGACGCCGCCCACCATGTGCAGCGGCGCGGCGCGCGTGCGCGCGAACAGCCGCGCCTGCCACGACGACGTGAAGCTGTCGCAGCACATGTACAGCGCCAGTAGCGTCACGCCGGACGCCAGGGAAAATGAACCCGCTGTAAAATTACACCATTACTGGCAACTGGATGCATTCGATCAGAACCACTACATTACTCGTATGCTAGGACTTTGTATTCTTTTTATGTATAATCATTTTAGTGTTGTATCTGTTGGCAAACCTATAAATAAATATAAATAAAATCCAAAAGCTCACATAAATAAAATAAGCAAGCGAAGCCTACAATAGGTATATTTAGTTAGCATATTAAAGAACCGATGGCCGATGACGGAGTAATTCTCGAATAAAGACCACATAAACGTTTTCACACCTCCTATTCAGAAAAAAGAACTTTGCTCCCTCATAAGAGGGATCAAAGTGGTACTTTTCTGTTCAAGGACTACTGTTTATCGTCGACACCGGGCGCAGGTGTCGACAACGACGAGCTGGGCAGCTCATGGACCCCACGGAGTCTGGCTCATTCAGGGAGCTATCGAAACAGTTTAATAGTACATTACATAACTAGGGTGGTAATACAAAGAAAGGCCGAGATCGTAGAAGTTTGCGGCCCGAGCTGCAAGCGAGGGACGTAAATATGCGATCGAGGGCTTTCTTTATTACCTCTCGTGTTGTGTACATTATTTTATGTCTACACTTGGCCAGAAAGCGGCTTTTTCCGTACGCGCAGCGTGCGGAAAAAGTCACTTTATGGCCAGGTGTGGCATAAAATTATTTATTGTTGTTATTATAAAAATATTTTACAGTTATTTTTTTATTTGAACCCATTTAGAATATGCCATCCGTGACGTAAACGATAATAATCGTTTTATAAAATAGTAATACGATAAATTTAACATTTCATTTTTAATAATAATGTGTGATGATCTTTGATTAACTTATTTGAATTAAGTATTTGAATTTTCCTCATAGTCGGTGTAAAAAGCAGTATGTGTCACAAGGTAGCAAAATTATTTTCACCACGGGCGTTAAAACTTGAATCCCTCACTACGCTCCGGATTCAATGTACGCCCTCGCCGTAAATACATCAGTTTGCTCCCTTGTGACACAATCTACTATTTGTAGAAAGCGAAAATTTAAAAATGACCTCAGGCAGGATTTCAACCCACATCTCCAACGGAATAATCTAACTGACGGACTAAACAACTTTTTACTCATGACTGGCAGGTCACCTTTATAACTCCAATTTGGAACACTGGAATATCACTATCATAATCTAAAATAAAATAAGGCTCAAACATCACGTTTGACACTAAACACGACTACATGCGATATTACTTGAGATGCCTACCTCCGTAGTCGACCTTGCTGGCGAGCATGAAGAGCACCATCCCCATGGAGATCATGGCGGCCGTCACGTACTCGTATAACTCGTACTTGTTGCCGGACACCACCTTGCCCATCAGCATCACTGGGATCACTTTGCATGATTTCGACAGCACCTGCAATACCACTCGAGCATCATCATAACGTCCAGTGATAGGGTAACTAAAAATACCATCTCTTCCGTTTTCCACTCAAACACCATTGCAGACGATTTGCGTCGACAAACAGGCTGCCTGCTGTGTTTCATTGCGAAATTTGACTGGACTTTGAATGCCACTATGTTTTGCACTGAGATCAACCAATGGCTAAATCCGCCACTGTTTGAGAATTCCATAGTCATATGCTCAATGACTCCCAGCGAGCAAACGGTTGATGAACACTAGCAGCTGGGGAGTCGTTGCATATGACCGTTGAATAGGGATGATGACTGGGTTAAAAATATGTAATTCTATTTAGTCCGTCAGTTAGATTATGGAAAAATATGGTACACGTATTTTTTGGTTTATCAAAATATTAAAAATCGACAAAGTTATAGATCATCAAACTTCTGGAGTGGGGGCTTGTGACGTCACTCTTGAGTACAATTTGTACTCAAGAGTGACGTCACTCGAAACTTCTAAGCACTGTATCCTCGTCAGTTTTTGTTTGTCAAACAAAACAAAAAATACGTGTACAATATTTTTTCATAATGTAACAGACGGACTAAACAGTTTTTTTTTTGTCATCTAGCCTATTCTTGCTACGTACTCGAGACCTTAGAATCGACATCAGATTTGACATACCTGCATAGGAAAACTGACGAACTTGAGCGCTTCGTACTGGCACCACGCACTGACGATGTTACTGAGCGAGCAGTACGAAAACTGGTAGAGCGGCACCGGGAACAGCGGCGTCCGCGTCCACAGCAGCCGGCCCAGTGCGATACAAAACGCGAGCAGGCGGTTGATGAACACTAGCAGCTGGGAGTCGTTGAATTTGACCGTGGAGCCGTCTGGCATAGTGTAAGTCTGGAAGGGGATTAATAGTGTTGCACATTAGTCAGCCTACCAACCGACGCCGAAAGATAGATAGATAATTAGGTAGACAGTATATTAGTTGGGAGTTGATGAATTTGATCTTAGGGTATGGTGTAACTCAGGAAATTAGAAAACGGCATTGTATGTTAGCAGCTAGTTACTTATATCAATGCAAGTTTATGAGAACTAGTACTTGGACCACGGACCGATAAAGTTTACCGCCCTACAGAGAATCGCCTTGTGCAATTGAGCGTGGAGGCGGCATGCGGCGCCATTCTTGGCGTGGGCCTGCCGCTAGGGTAAAATTCCCCTGAGTGATGGCAATATTGCAGTTGAAATAATCCGGGGAACGGATAACCGCGGTGGGACAGTAAAGTCCTGGACAGAGTAAGCACAGTGTATGATGGCCCAGACTCGGTGGACAGACGACCTGGTGCGAGTAACGGGAAGTTCGTGAATGCGGTTTGTACAGGAGCGCATTCTGTGGCGATCTATGAGGAAGGCCTATGTAATGTACAGCAATGGACCTTCGTTGCTACTAGATAGATTAGATAGAAGTCAGTGATGGGTGTCAGTAACCTGCGGAATGGGGACTTCACATACACCTTTGAATTTCTTCACAGATGTATGGATTGGGTTAGTGTGGGGAATACAGCCCATTCACTCTCATCTATGAGAGTAGGCCTGTACCCTGCAATAGGACGTATGTAGGCTGATGGTGTGTCAGTAACCTGCGTCATAATCTTCTCCTGCAGCAGCCCCCACACGAGGTAGGCGGTCATGAGGCCGCTGAAGCACAGCGCCAGCTCGGCCGCCTCGCGGCGCGGGCTGTCCTCGGGCTTGGGCGCGTCGGTCGTGGGCAGCCGCTCGCCCGGGTCGCCGAACAGCGCGAACAGGCTGTGGGACAGGCAGCCCGGAGAGCCTGGCACAGTATATATGTGTTACTATGAAGCTAGGTCCGGGTTCAAATCCTGGTAAGGGCAAATATTTGTGTGATGGGCACGAGTATTTGTTCCTGAGCCATGGATGTTTTCTATCTATCTATTTAAGTATGTATTTATCTATATAAGTGTGTCACAATACAAGCATTGCTTAGTTTGGGTATGATGTCCCACAATAATTTATTTTTATCTAACCATTCCAAACCTAATGACTATACCACCAGTGCCAGCTGTGCCAGAGGTACAGAGAACAAGACAGGATCTGATTTACGGTTAATAAAATCTTGAGTTCACTGGACGTTGACTGATCGGACTTGGCTAAAGCTATCTGTTATTTCTCAAGTTCTCATATGTTACTTTCACTTTGATTTGTCAAAATGGTCATTTACAAGGAACCCCAGTTCTCCTAGGTATATCAAATAAATTAGTTTATCAACACTGTAAATGGCACGCGGATAATTTCCTTAACGCATGCTTTGCTCTACATGGCATGTATGATTTGATGTCACGCCACACTAATTATACAGCCATTAATCACGCAAACTAGATAGGTATTCGTTTAGTTTACTTTTAAAAGTATAATTTCAGTTTTTAGGCTGTTAATTCTCTATGTACAGTCAATATCAAATAATCAGTGGCATCTTATGCGCTAACGTACGCTGATGAACTGAATGTTATAGATTATTTTATGCTGACTGTACAAATTATGTGACTAGGTCAGTATACAGTACAATAACGAGTAAAATATGGTATAAATCGAAATCTTGAGCTTTCAATCCAAAACCCAATATATAATGAAACTGCGACATACAACGACAACAAGCGACATATTTATATGAAGGTTTTGTGTGAAAAAGTCATTAGCGTGACACACAATTCTGAGTAGTGCGAAGCACAAGGGGTCAGCGTTTGAGCGGATTACGTAATTACTACCAAGTTTCTTCAGTCAAGTTCAAGAGTTGGCACCTCGTTTGTATGTGACGCTATAACCGCAAACTAAAAACGCCTCAGACGTTTCAAACTTTCATCGATTTAGGCCTGGCCATAAAGTGGCTTTTACTGTACGAAAAGAGCCGCTTTCTGGCCAAGTGTAGACATAAAATTATGTATACAACACGGGAGGTAATAAAGAAAGCCCTCGATCACATATTTACGTCCCTCGCTTGCAGCTCGGGCAGCAAACATCTGCAATCTCGGCCTTTCTTTGTTTTTCCATCCTTGTTGTGTAATGTACTATTGTCATAGTCTCTATTAAAAACTATATAGTGTCTAGTTTATTATTTTGTACAATTTAGTCGTAAAAAATGCCGCACCTATAATGTATCTGTTTACACTAATGGTTGACTGGCAGAGAATGCATTACGGCATTAAATCCACCATTTATACTTTCTTGTAATATGCAATAAAACGGAAAAACTTAATCGCGTAAAAACATGCTATTACCTCGACGTTTCGGACGTGCCGTGACGTCCATGGTCGCGAAGGGTCTGGCGAGGCGGGTGTCAACATCTTCTAGCCCGTTTTGTTATAATAATGAGTGAAAATCGTGAAATTTTAAATCAATATTTTATATGCAATAAAGTTTAAATAAATAAATAACAACATTTGAAATTTGAATTAGTAGCAGTCCTAATGCTACTGTGCAATATTCCACATACAGGGTAGTGAAAACACAGTAAATGCAAAAATGCTTGTGTTGTTATCAGTTAATATTACGATTACTCGCCGTCCTCGATAACAACTCGTTACTCTAATCTCCATGCATGGCTTCGAAAACTTATTTTGCTGTTTTGTTTTTCGATATTGACGATCACACAAATTTATAGCTATAGGCTATAGGCGTACAACTTAAATGCGTTTTATTATTTTTAATTGTCTGTATCCCGTTTTTTTCACAAACTGGCCATTGTGAAATCGGAAATGGTGACTTCCAATCACTTGAGGGTAAATGGTGTCGAATCGAGCTTTATCGTACCTCAGACTTCACGCATATTTCGGTTCTCATTTGAGTTGTACGTAGTACATAGGCTGGTGGACCGAGAGGAATGATAATAGTACATTACACAACTAGGGTGGTAATACAAAGAAAGGCCGATATCGCAGATATGCGATCGAGGGCTTTCTTTATTATCTCCCGTGTTGTGTACATCATTTTATGTCTACACTTGGCCAGAAAACGGCGCGGAGCGTGCGGAAAAAGTCACTTTATGGCCAGGTGTAGCATAAATAATATTAAGGGATAATTCGCCTTTGGACATTGACTTGAGTTTTGTATCGTCTTTATAAAAACTTATAGAAAACCTTATAAGACCTGTCGTCATGTATGGATCTGAATGTTGGGCCGCAAAGTAGACGGATGAAACGAAATTACATGTGGCTGAGATGAGAATGTTAAGAAGAAAGAGAAAGTTAGAATCAGGAATGAGTATATAAGCGGAAGTCTGAAAGTAGCGCCAATCGTAGAAAAGTTACGAGGACATCGCCTAGCATGGTATGGGCATGTGATGCGGAGGGATGAAAGTCATGTCACAAGGCGAGTGTTAGGTATGAATGTCGAAGGTTCTGGATGAAGACGTAAACCAAGGAAGAGGTGGATGGATCGTGAGAGAGATGATATGGCTAGGAAGGATGTAAACGCTGAGATGACGGGTGATAGAGCTATGGAAAAAGACATGCTGCGCCGACCCCAAATGAATGGGAAAAGGGCAAGCAAAGCGGGTATGGGAAGTTGGCACTGAATACGTTAAATTTATTTCTTTGCTATGCGACTCTGTAATTATGAGCTTCAATAAAAAATAAAATAACTTACTCAATTTGTCAAAGTAGTTTGTTCGTTGTATGTACTTGTAGATGAGGAATCCCGGCAGCAGCACCGTGGAGTACCCGGCCAGGTTCAGCAACAGATGAAAGAACCTATCAACCAATTAATAAATATATGTTTTTCCCAAGGAAAAAATGCCAAATTTCTATACAAAATGAACCCAATAGTCAGCACCAGCAGTTCTTAGCACTGAATGTGTTAATGAGTCAGCCAGCAGCAAAGTGATAGCTTTTTGGAACATCACATATATTTTAGGGTTCCATATCTCAAAAGGAAAAACGAAACCCTTCTAGGATCACAATATTGTCCGCCTGTCAAGACCCTTTATCTCGGGAATGGGAAGAGGTATCGAGTTGAAAATAAAACCATATACTCAGGTCTACATCCCTTGAAACTGTGAAAAAATCAAACTTCTAAGTTAACATGAAAAAAAGATACGGCCGTTTATACCGCAAAAAAACAAAATTCAAAGGCTACTTTCTGTTGACCTAGAATTATGAAATTAGGCAAGTTCAACTTCTTACACACCTTCTTGTACTACAAGTATAGGGAAAAATCTGAAAACTATACATTTTTAGTTAAATCATAAAAAAATAGACTTTACTAAACAGACTTTAAAATTTATAGGATACTTTAATACATGTACCTACAAATTTGTACAGAACCCTCAGTGGGCAAGTCCGACTCGTACTTGTCTGGGTTTTTTATTATAAGTCCCCTGTATACCACTACTGGGTAAGGCCTTCTCTGGCCAGTACTGGCAAGATGACTTGGACTTGTTTATGGAGACAAGTCTCAGTCATCTTATCTATGGAATACCATATACAAGTATTACAAGACTATTACCTGGGTCCAGCTTCACGAAACTATAAGTTACAATTTTACAAGTCTAAACTAGCAACTTCGGTCAAATCAACCAATGGCGTTGCTGTATTTGACCAATGTTGCTAGTTTAGACTTGTAAAATTGTAACTTGGTAATCAACCAATGGCGTTGCTGTATTTGACCAATGTTGCTAGTTTAGAGTTGTAAAATTGTAACTTGGTAATCAACCAATGGCGTTGCTGTATTTGACCAATGTTGCTAGTTTAGACTTGTAGAATTGTAACTTGTAGCTTTGTGAAACGGGGCCCAGAATATCATATAATCATACAGACAGGTTAAAAATATTGATTAAAATATGCAATCGTTCAACTGTGCCATGCATTTATTACCAAGAGTATTCCAGGCCAGGAGAGGTCTGCTCGTAGGATATAAGCAGGTCTCTGTACAGACGGGTTGCTAGGAATGTCAGGACCACTGTCAACAACCCCAAAAACCTGTGAATAAAATGTATATTGTATAATTTTTTTAATATATCTATTTAAGTATATTTTACATGGTAGTTAACTAAATAGAATACAAAATAATAATATCAACACTTGAAAGGCTCAAATGATCTAAGTGCCAATGAGTTCCATAGGCGATTAGACCCAATAGCCTTCAAACATCAATATTAAAAATTACACACAATAAAGAATTTCATTGCATTTCATTAAATAAATATTATATAGATATTAAAGAAATAGGGACATGTAGAAGGAAACAGGGGAAACCATTGCCCAGCAGTAGGCCACCAAATAGGCTAAATATTAATAATACATACTACGACAGACTTATGAACAAAAGTTATTTTAGTGTGCTACAAACAGATAATGTAAGTTTAACAACTTTGTTAAACACACATGATTTTTCTAAATATTTAAATAGTGAATATTCACTATTTTTTTAAATATGTATTTAGAAAAATTATATGTTGATTATTTAAACAAATTTCATATGAATTGGATGTTATACCAACTAAAAAAGTGATTTTACAGTAACAATGAAACAGTGATAAAATATTTACATTATATCTTATGGGACTCTCATGAAACTCTTTAAATAAATACATAAACCTAATTTTAAACACAGGGACGATTTAAAGTTGTAAAAATCATTGAAAGGAATGAGCTACTTACCCAATTACTAGTTTTGATCCCATTTTCACTTAATATGAATGAACTAGGTATAAAATAAGGTCTAGGGTAAATATTGATTTTAATGGAAATGGGCCGATTTCGTATTAATCGAAATTATGACCCATTTTGTAATTATTAATTATTTAATTATTATTATAGAACTGTTGTCGTCTATCATCAGAGAACTCTAATATGACAATTGACATGTGATATTGATATGACATGACATGTCAGAACAAACTTTTTTTTAACTCATCAGTATAGGCTACAATCTGAAACTATTCTGTTATATAATTAATTAATATTGGAACATTTTCATTCTAGTAATATTACTATTACATTCGTAATTTACAGTTTTTTTCTAATCTATTTAATTATAAAATCTCTTTGGAAAATCACTATCTATCGCCATGTAATATTGCTATTCGCCAACAGATGGCGCAGTACCCGTAGTGAAATAAAAACCGGTTTTCTGTAACTGTGTATTTATGGCAACATTGAAGCACTAAATGTCAACGAAAACGACGCTGTCACAGATAAAAAATATTGTCTGATGCCATGTAATTTCGGTGTATTTGTGGGTTTTGATTTGCATTTCCATTGATATTGTGCCGAGAATTATATGATAAAAGTGTGTTTATAAGATTCATAAGAGTGAAGGTCTATTTATAATGGCTACCATATGCCCTAAGAAAGACGGCGGGCCAAATGTAGAATATTTCCAGTCACCGGAATCGCTATCTCAATTCGACCAAATTCGAGTTTGGATGCAGAAAAATTGCAAAAAGGTACATAATGTATTAATATTATTTTATACTCCAAAGACACGTTCGTAAAACTAGGTCAACATTGAGCAATATATCACGGGAACAATACTAAATAAGTACTAACCTCTCACCGACCAATGAATCGTAAACCTAATTTATTTACATAGGGCCGATACAGACGGACGGCATGCCAGCTGCGATTTGTATGGGAACTGCATCACAACTGCACGCCGACTGCGCAGTTGTGATGCAGTTCCCATACAAATCGCAGCTGGCATGCAGTCCGTCTGTATCGGCCCTTACACCTCCACCTACATTAGTTACATTACATTACCTATACAATGCTGTGGTAGCCAAAATTCGAACGGTAAGGACAAAATCGTGGGAAACCTGCAGATTGAGGTACTTTATGTGTGTATGATCCTATCAGTCCTTGTAGAGGTAACCAACTTTATTTAAAGTCGGGTATTTTGACTCTGAACCCGGGTTAAATGTAGTGTGTAGCATATTTTGATTTTTTTTTTCATTAAAAGGGGAGGCGTAGTGTGTAGCGTAACACGGGCAACGGACTTTATTCAAAGTCTGGTAATCCTAATAAATAATCATTAACAATCATTTGTTTAAAGGTTTTCCTTTTACACTTAACATCAGCTTTAAAAATATAGTCTAAATTACGAGTAACAGTCTTCATTATTCAATAAAAAAAGTGTGTGTGGCGAGGGTGACGCGGGTAGCAGTCGGTGGGTTCGTTTCGAAACATAACCTGTCAAAACCTGTTTCTAGCGATACGGGGTGCAACCGAATATTCAGTTCGGTAAGACTTGAACCGAATGTTCGGCCGAATATTTGTATTCGGCAAAGTCCGTGATGAGACATCAAAGGTGGTAGACAAACTGAGCATCATGTACAAAGAGTCTTGCTACTATATGACTATTTTTGTTCTAGCATGTTCAAACTGACCCACCCACAAAGGAGGGCTTGGCTCAACTGGTTATCCAGCTCATCCAGTACCAAGAGAACAAACTGGGGAAGAATGCAGCTGATCCTCCGTTTTTGAGGCTTCCGGTAAGTGATCATCCAGGTCTATTGTATTATTCACAAAATAATGCAGCATTTTTCTTACCGGATGTCTGACATTCTGAAGTGCTAGTATAGTTAAACCAGTAAAATAACCCTTGAGGTCTACTTGCTCTATTAGTGTATCATGTGTGATTAATAAACAAACTATAGGTAGAACTGTGTTTATCTACAAAATTACTGTATTTTTCTTTTATATTTAGATTTTAGAGTAAGGATAAGTCTCTGCTTTCTTCCCCATGACATTCTATTCTAGTGATGGTATGTAGGTTGACAATATGTCTTTAAGGCAAAATAAACAGTAGGCGTATAATGCTACGCTTTGTAGCGCGATAAATAAATGATAAAACATCCGTCACTTTCTGACACAGTATGTAAGAGTGATGGATGCTTTATCATTTATTTATCGTGCAACAAAGCGTAGCATCATAAGCTTACAGACTGCTTCTGAGTTATGATAATATCAAGTGACATTGTTATAACTCAATTGATTCTGTTACTGACTGCCTGTTATTTTTACTGTCTATTACTATTAGAAATAATTTATAGTCAGTTAAGGGTATAAATTGGTATAATTAATTCCAACAAATAGTTTAATCACAAGTTAAGGTTGTGATGTCATTTACAATCTATGGCCAATTCTATTCAGTATCTTGCTGCATCTGCAAACACAAACTGCTTCTCAGGTACTCCTGTAGTTCCGATTCCTTCGATGGCAAACAGGGAGCCTCCTTCTGGCTCCTGAGCCACCTCACTGGGTGTCACCCCCTTCCTAGTGGTGACATACAGGATAGATAACTCATGTCCTCCCCACATCACTGAGGTCACTTTAGATGCTGGTATCTTATGCTGCTCCAGAAGTTTACCAGCTCTTGAATCTATTTTAATGACCTGAAAAAATATGTTCTTAAATAAGAGTCCCAAAATCTTAAAAACTTGGGAAGTAAACATGGCCTTGCATTACATCTCCTCAGAAAGCTCTAGTTAGCATTACATTGTTGCATAATGTTTTTTTAGACAACAACACCTAATGTAAAATTTCTAAGGTATTCATTTTTTAAATGAATGCTGCACATGTCAGATTTGATATGCATAACTATGGAATTGCATAGAGGTCCTTTTTACGCATTTTAAAACGGTGATGCGATAAACAAATAAAATAAGTACCTAACTAACGCAAAGAACTACCTGAAAGTACACAATAACTCAGGGTTCATCAATTAGTTTCTTCAGTGGTCCGGTTTGTAAACGCGGACCGCGATTTGGTAACCCCTGCCATAACTCTTTGGTGTACTCTCGGGTTATGAACTCGGGTACTCAATGAAGCGTATTATACTTCCAGAATGACACATTTTGTGTTGAGATTCAGAAATATGTATGAAACCACAGACCTTTCCCCCGTCGTAACAAGCTACCCACAAATTGTCGTCCTTGTCGATTGTCATGCCATCTGGGACGCCTGTTACATTGTTTGATTGGAAACTAAACAGTGTTCTTCTGTTTCCTGAAACAATTGAATCCTTATCATAGAGAATAGAGCTTAAGAGACAGTAGGTGGATATTTCTTAGGCCGAAAATTACTCTAACGACCCATAATACTGATTTACCATTGATGCTTATGTCATGCATGACATGACAATTTCACTCTAGAGTCGAAAATTATTGAAATAATAATATATCTATATGAAAGCTTGATAAAGCTTAACTTACAACAGGCTTTTTATTTTTTGTCATCGATTTCTTTTATGCAATTTATTAGGAGTGCTAAGAAAATTGCGTAAATATATGTTTTACACGGAGAATTAATAAACAACTCCCTCTAACGAGTAAGAAGGCGACCCTAAGAATTGTCTATCAATCAGTGAATCAAACAAAATTAGGTACTTACGTATAGTCCCAGTTTCAAGGGAGAAGTCGAAGACATCAATGTTTCTAGTAGGTGAGTCGATGTAGAACATGAACTTATTGTCGGCGGTCCAAGCCAGGCCGTTGGAGATCGACACGGGCCGCACCTTCGTCTCTGGGTGGATGTAGTTTCTCTCGTCCATCATGTATAACGTGCCCTGGTCTTTGTCTACTTCTTTACCGACTTCTTTCCCCATTGTTCCTGCGAAAATGTTTGTGCTGTTTACTTTACTACTTTGTCGCTATTCCTTCGATAATTTTGGTATAATTAACCGTTTGGATGCCAACGACTCTTATGGTGATTAGATTAAAACATACAGCGCCGTGTCGGTGCCAGCAGAGCGTATAAATAATGTAAATACTCAATACAACCTGCGTATTCTCATAAGTCAGCTAAACCTATCTTCGCTCACTGCCAACCAAGAATGGCGTATACGTATGACACATGGCTTAAATTTATGTATGTATGTAAACACTTTATTGTAAATAAAATCATACAGAAACAGTACAAAGATCAATGGCTTATACAAAGGCGAACTTATCCCTGTAAGAGATCACGTTATTTTATTATAGCGACAAGTGTGCAGATATTATATTAACTAAATATGTAACTTAACTCTTGAGATATAGTTAGGTACTCATTTGATGTTTATCACATGTCTCGCGGTCTAAGTGTAAAGGGCATACCGAACCAGAGGCGTCCCTTCGCATCGCACTTCCCGTCGTTGCACCGGTTGCCGGGCCGGCCCAAGTCCACCGCGCTGAGCAGGCGCAGCGCGCCGTCGCCGAGCGGGGAGTCCCACGGCAGTAGGTACACTTCGGACCGCGCGCTCACCACCAGCACCTTTGGATTGTCCTTAACTGTGATCGCGAACGTCACAGGTCCGTACGCTGCAAGGTTAAAAGATATCGAACATTATATGTTCTCACTGTTGTTAATTATCACGTACGGCCATGCGGTGGCAATCTGAACAGAGGAAAATGGAGTCGTTAATATCTGCAAACTGTTTATAATTTAATGCAAAAATCCAAATTTTATATGACACTTATAAAATCAAATACAATGTCGGAAATGTTACGTTACATATGCTGCTCCATTCCTTTTACAATTCTCATAAATACTAAATAACTTAATAATTCATTTTACAACATGGACACCGATGTAAGTGAAATTATTCTTACCTATGTAGCCTAATAGTGTCCCACTGCTAGGTAAAGGCCTCTCCTCGTTTTCTCCACTAGACCCCTGGCTGAAATTTCCAACTCTTTTTTGGTCTACCTTTGACTTAATTAAATTGAGAAATAATATGAAAAATAATTCAATATTTTCATTCTAAAAACTTTGGCTATTATATACCTAGGTGCATTTTCCTCTCTGTTCAGATTGTCACCACATGTCCATACGCTATTCATTTACGTTAATTAGTTTCCAGTTTCAAACCAATATTGGGAACAAACAAATTTGGGCAAACGAAATTGAATATTCATACAGATACAGGTTTTTCTAACATAATTTTTTATACAAGATACATATTGAGGTAAATTGAAACTATCGTGTAACAGGCATAGGGATAAGAATAACAGTACATAAAATAGAGAATTTCCTTCCTGGTAAATTCGGTCGACAATATAAAAATGTATTGTGTTCCTTACAAATGTATCGGCTGGTGATATTCCCGGTCTGCCCGTCGAGCCGGTACACCTTCTGGTCAGCGATGTCCACCCAGTACAGCGAGTTCTCGGTCTGCGTCCAGTGCGGGCCCTCGAAGTGGACACCCCCGCGACACACCTATCCAACCAAATTATCAAAATTCTTATAATACGCGGTGCTAGCATCAAAATTTACACGCAGTGTGAAAGGTTTGACATTGCCCAAGATCGATGTTGAAATAAATTAAACTTACATTTCTTATAAGTGGCACACTGTTAACATTAGAACTGGAAACACAAGCCACTATCACTGCTAAAAAAAATCCCGTAACAACTCTCATTGTATTATCTATTTGTTCGGTTGTCTAATTTTAATGCTCACGACCTGTCGTCGCCGCGTCTGGTTGGCTTCTATGTGCGGAACCGGTCCCAAAGCGATTTGTTAGCCCACGATTGTTATACATACAGACTCAATGAGCGAATTTAATATGACTCGTTGGCCTTATCGAGTAGATAGTTTCGCAAGCTCATACTTACTGAATTGTGTTATAGGAAAAGCAACCTTGCGTCGCGTAAAATGTAGTTTTAACATTTTTGTTTAGTATTTTAAATTCATTTGTATTTAATTTTCAAAATATTTACTCTGTCTATTGATCACCATCGGTTAATAATTATTAACTACTCAGTAATTTATGTAATCGTTACCTGCTTAGGTGGTATCGCGTATGTTCATGAAACGGGCACAAGGAATTCATTTTATTCAATTCATTTATTTATTTTATTCAAGAATGGTTGCTTGGAAATGGCGTCAACTCGCTTATACTACATAACGTATCTCAAATTGCTGTAAAATCATTAGAGGCCGGTAAATATTGTTTATGGATATGAATACCTGTGCAAAACTAACAAACATGGCTACGCGCAATTACACCAAGAATCATGGTAAGGGAAGTCCGGGTAAAATGGATACCTTACTTATGAAGAGAAAACCTAAACCCAAAAATAAAATAATGTCTGAATACGAATCGATCAAAAATTACGTAACATGAAAAATTCAATGTGTTTTAAAAAATTTAATGTGGGAACACCACAATCTTGTAATCAATTAGATAGAAAGACCAAATATATAGAAAAATTAAACTCACTGTAGCCAAGGCCGGATTCGACCCAGCGTCTCTGTCTTGCCGGGACAACGTGCTAACCGCTACAACACCTGGGTTTCAACGTAGTCTGCAAGTACTCAGGTGGTGTAGCGCTTAGCACGTTGCGCGTTGCACGTAGGGAATAGGACCCAGTAGAAATTTCCAGAATGACGAGGGTGCACGATCTTCATTTTCTTGGGTCACACTCAGGACAATTCTCCTGAGTATAGTCTGTGATCCAATTTTTCTGGGTTTTTACTGCTTGAAAGAAGTATCGAATGATTAGATAATTTCGCGTGCAGAGACTATCTTCAATTAACATAAATCAGATCTTCAATCTCATCTTAAATTCACATACTTAGTAGCTGTTCTTGAGCGTTTTCCAAAAAATCTGTACATATTTTAAGCAGTTAATTTCCGTGACGAAGATAAAAGTTGTAGCACACTTTTTTTGAAAAAAAAAATGCTTACTTTTTTTATACAAATGATTTTTGGACGTATCAAGGGTAAAAGATCGTATCCACTATGTCGTATCCGCTTTGCCCGATGATAGCTATACGACTATACGTTGCATTGCAGTGAATCGACACCTCAATAAAACCTACAGTATTTCAACAAAAATAGGTGCTTTAAAGACATAATGAAGCTAAAACAAAATCATAGTACTTACGTGAGTAATCATGATAAAACGTATCTTGAAGTATCGTAACAAATTGTCACTGTTTTGTTTTTTTTCTTCGGACATCGCCGACCGTCGTGACCGTGCTCTTAATTTTATTTGTTTGTGTACGACTAAAAGATAAAAAAGGGACCGCTTGATATTCACCCATCCTGACCGCTTGGTATCCAAATAGACGAAATGGTGAAGGTTGTCCACTTTGCCCTAGGTACGCAGCATTGTCAGCTTGGGAATAAGGACATTAGAACGTTTATTATAATTTAAAGATTACTTTAAGACCGGTATATGCATTGCACGGAAAAGGCGAAGTAACCATGGGCTTATTTTTTCTTTACTATAAGTACACTCACGGACTTTAATTGTTGAGCCATTTGGGGTTCATCTTACAATAGTCGTATCATAAATCGTGTATTACACTACCAAATTAGACTGAACCCTAAATGGCTTAACAATTAAAGTCCGTGACCGTACCTCAGTATCCTTATTTATTAGTAGTTTAAAGTCGACGGGAATCATATTATTTGAACGGTTTGTCGCTGACCTGATATAGTTATAAATTGTAAAATAATATGTAGCCGCACTTCGTTAAGTCGTGATTATATATTAATGGGACATTAATTATATCTTACGTTATAGCCCTGATCAGATGGCTTGTACCAGGGAAGATATTTTCATTATAAAAAAAACCGTACTTTTCGAGAATAAAATCATAATACCAAATAAACTGGATTTGCAAATTAACGAAGGGAACCTCCTTGTATAGTCACGGATAGACGCCGTGTCGCGGATACCTGACCTCATCCAAGGTTTTTAATTATGTCACCTTAGGAAGGTGCTTTTTGCTGCAACTATTGCGATGCTAACAATGATCGCTCATTTCCGACTGTCTCGCGAATCTAATCCAATTAGTAACCTTTATTTACAGACATGTAAGGAAGTAAAAACCAACTTGACTCAGTTTAAACTTAATCATAGACGTGGAAAGTGTAAACTATTAATATTTCGGCTAAGTTCCATTTCATACGTCTTACAAAATAGAATTCAAGCTGTAGTCAGTTAGTTCTGTTTCTTTATTTCAGCCGATGATAAATTGTGCGAAATTAATTTCAGAACTGTCTTATAAAACTTAAGATGTATTGTTTGCTGTTTTAAAATTACAAACCATCAAATAATTCGCATAGTTAATGGCTCATTCAATATGAGGAACGGCTGTACATACAAGGTGTCCAGTAGCTGTTATGGGCGTTAACATTTCTAGAGTACCAACCTTGAACTTGATGTATTACATCCTGCTCTTTAAGAATCATTTCAATTGATTTTTATCGATTATGTAGCATCATATTGATTTAAACTTTCACGATTTTCACTCATTATTATAACAAAACGGGACTTAATCGCGTAAAAACATGATATTACCTCGACGTTTCGGACGTGCCGTGACGTCCATGGTCGCGAAGGGACTGGCGAGGCGGGTGTCAACATCTTCTAGCCGCGCGGGTTTTCCGAACTACCCGCACTTGGTCTTGATTAATACTTTGCATATTAGGGTTGTCACTCGGCCGACACACTACACTAACAACATCAGGCGATTTGCCGGAAGACACTTGATGATATTGACACATGCTGATGACCGGATTCCACGACGAAGAAAGCTTAAAACCATCTTCCCGATTGAAATTGCGGTGTTTTTTGATCTCAACCGCTTCACGGACAATTCTACTATAGTAATTGCGTTCTGTAGACAGGATCTTGGTATTATGAAACTCCATCCAGTGGTTTGATCCAGACTCCAACACATGCTTCGCTATAGCCGATTTGTCTACTTGGAGTTTTCTAACAGCCGCGATGTGTTCTTTGACCCTTTCCGCTATGGTGCGCTTGGTCTGCCCAATATAAGAACTCCCGCAACTGCAACCAACCCTGTAAACACCCGGCGATTGTAAAGGAATAACATCCTTGGGTGATCTTACATGCCTCGTGACCTTGGATAACGGTTTGTACACAGTTTTAATCGAGTACCTTTCTAGTACTGCACCGACTTTATCCGTTATCCCCTTCACACAAGGCATGAACGCTGGTTGTCTCTGAACGCCAGGACGCTTTTCCTTTGCTTTTCTTCTCGGCTGCCGCCCGTTCACCTTGTATCCATTCCACCCGAGGACCTTCTGCACATGTGACAACTCGTTATCCAAAAATTCTGGGTCACAAAGGTCACGTGCTCTGTTGAATAACGAGCTAACAACAGACCGCAGGTGACGGGGGTGATGGTGAGACAGAGCATTCAAATATCTGTCGGTGTGCGTCGGTTTTCTGTAGACAGTGTGCGTCAGGGTTCCGTCCGTTCGACTTATCACCTTCACATCCAAAAAAGGCAAGCTCCGTTCCGATTCCAATTCATACGTAAAATTAAGCTTAGTATGAATGGAATTGAGATGCTGTAGTAATTGCTCAACTTCCTGTTTACCACCTTTCATAATGCAGAAAACATCATCCACATATCTCTTCCAAACAAACAAACAAACAAACAGGAAGGTGGTAAACAGGAAGTTGAGCAATTACTACAGCATCTCAATTCCATTCATACTAAGCTTAATTTTACGTATGAATTGGAATCGGAACGGAGCTTGCCTTTTTTGGATGTGAAGGTGATAAGTCGAACGGACGGAACCCTGACGCACACTGTCTACAGAAAACCGACGCACACCGACAGATATTTGAATGCTCTGTCTCACCATCACCCCCGTCACCTGCGGTCTGTTGTTAGCTCGTTATTCAACAGAGCACGTGACCTTTGTGACCCAGAATTTTTGGATAACGAGTTGTCACATGTGCAGAAGGTCCTCGGGTGGAATGGATACAAGGTGAACGGGCGGCAGCCGAGAAGAAAAGCAAAGGAAAAGCGTCCTGGCGTTCAGAGACAACCAGCGTTCATGCCTTATGTGAAGGGGATAACGGATAAAGTCGGTGCAGTACTAGAAAGGTACTCGATTAAAACTGTGTACAAACCGTTATCCAAGGTCACGAGGCATGTAAGATCACCCAAGGATGTTATTCCTTTACAATCGCCGGGTGTTTACAGGGTTGGTTGCAGTTGCGGGAGTTCTTATATTGGGCAGACCAAGCGCACCATAGCGGAAAGGGTCAAAGAACACATCGCGGCTGTTAGAAAACTCCAAGTAGACAAATCGGCTATAGCGAAGCATGTGTTGGAGTCTGGATCAAACCACTGGATGGAGTTTCATAATACCAAGATCCTGTCTACAGAACGCAATTACTATAGTAGAATTGTCCGTGAAGCGGTTGAGATCAAAAAACACCGCAATTTCAATCGGGAAGATGGTTTTAAGCTTTCTTCGTCGTGGAATCCGGTCATCAGCATGTGTCAATATCATCAAGTGTCTTCCGGCAAATCGCCTGATGTTGTTAGTGTAGTGTGTCGGCCGAGTGACAACCCTAATATGCAAAGTATTAATCAAGACCAAGTGCGGGTAGTTCGGAAAACCCGCGCGGCTAGAAGATGTTGACACCCGCCTCGCCAGTCCCTTCGCGACCATGGACGTCACGGCACGTCCGAAACGTCGAGGTAATATCATGTTTTTACGCGATTAAGTCCCGTTTTGTTATAATAATGTAGCATCATATTTGGCATCACCAATGATGAACATTCACAATACTAAAAAGTGTCCTCCGTAATTTTCTGTTCTGTGAAATATGATGTCAGACTTACCGGCCGCATAATCTTAACTATAAGGCTGTTAATGTGAAAAGCTGTCCCTAACACTAAACGGGTAAATCGTGTTTACCTGTTTTGCTCTGCGGTTTCAATCTCTCGGGGCTCCCCGTGACGTCACGGTTTTACAGGTTTAATTTCATTCTAAAATAATTATACACAGACAGTTATATAGTGTTACAGTTAGTAGCTGTAGTTACAGTGTTATTATTCCTTATTCATCATGGTTAGGTTAGACCCAGGATGAAACGTATACAGGTCCGCTTATGGCTCAGCCAGTTACCGTATACGTGGATCACAGTACCTATGTATCATTAGTTAAAATAATGCGTATTGTTTCAGATGAAAGTGTTCATGGACATGAAGCCGGGCGGGACGCTGTGCACGGTGCTCGCCACCATGTTCCGTTTCAAGTCGGAGCAGCGGTGGCGCAAGTTCGACTTCCAGGTCGGTAAGGTATGCACGCCGCTCGCTCGCCGCACGCCACGCCCGCCAACGCCAACCCGCAACGCTCGCTCACCAGCCACCCCGATCCTACGACATGCACACGATGCTATGATTGGACGCAACACTCGTGGGCGCAGGATTACGTCCGGGCGGATCAGTTCCAAATCGGAAAGTCAAGTGGGGATTAAAAGATGTCCTTTGATTGAGTATATGGTTTATTCTGGATCAATTACATTAGGGCTACAAGCTTATATAAGAAGAGGTGAGAGTGTATGCGTTACACACTACACTATTACCCCCGTCGTTGAATTTCCCGGTATCGTTGCGCCTCGGGCGCACAATCTAGCTCCGGTAGGAGCTAACCGAGTTTCTAATTGGAAGCTTTTTCAGTTAGGTTTAGCGATCTCCCGGGAGTTCGATCACTCATCCAGAACTCATCCAGATTAGTTGAACCGCTTGTATCATTGACCACTAGCAAAAAGTAAAGGCGCGATAACGGGTTCCCTGAATGAGTCCCTCTCGCTACACGCCAGATGGCTAAGCAGCCTTTATAAAAGCATTTCCGTCTATTGTTTTAATCTTTTTGACTATGTTACAAGGATACAAGAGTACAATTTTTTTCCGTGCTTTGCTTAATACCGTTTGATATGAATAATCTAAATTAGCATTTCTGAGGAACATGGCAACTGTTCGGACGTTATCTTGCTCTCACGCGTACAACATTGCGGATGTCTGAATGTTACTAACACGGCCCTCCCATTGAGACCTACACGACGTCCGTCCGTGTTGATGTCCAAACGCACGAAGACAAATACATTATAGTTATGTACAGCAGATACACTTACATCTACAGATTAATTATTAATAAGACACAGTTTTTTGTAAATATCACGAGTGGACAGGCACCTGAATTTTTAATTTATTTAATTTTCTTATATCTTGGTTATATTTCTCTTTATTATTCACGAGGAACACACTTATTTTAAATTATTTAATTTTACACTATGATCTTAATATTTTATGAAATATTTGCTTTGAAACATGTCCTTTCATTATTTTTGTTTCATTTCACCCCGGGTCCATAATGTTTCTTCAAGGGAAGCTTTTTGGATGATAAAGAAAATATAAAAACCTACTTTTGTAAATATCTTGTATTTGGTTTTGTCGATTCATAACAAAACGTGTGTATTTTTGTTGATAACATTTTTGTGTCTGTAACTAATACTTCAAAAGTGTTGTTGTGTTACTCACCTCGGTTGCATGCAATTTTTTTATATTTAGATACGTGGAAAATACGTAACATATGATATGATTTGATTGAATTTTAAAATTCTATCAAATTAATATTACTTATATTAAGTATAAAATTGATATTTGTACTGATACGTGAGGTATCAATTATATATTACGTGAAGTATTAATTATTGATATCGTGATCCAGTACATAGAAGCGAGTAGGTAATTTTTTTTAGCCAATATACTAAAAATAAGTAAACCTTTGGAATTAAAGTAAACGCTACCAAATAGATTTTAAAAATAAAAACCTAAACACACTTATATGTATCGACATAGCAAATTCGACTTTGCTCGTCGAATACTAGTACAAAATACGAACTGTTCTTAAAGAATATTTAAATGATAAGAGCCTCAAAGCACTTATGTTGAAATAGTACATTACATAACTAGGGTGGTAATACAAAGGAAGGCCAAGATCGCAGAATTTTGCGGCCCGAGCTGCAAGCGAGGAACGTAACTATGCGATCGAGGGCATTCTTTATTACCTCCCGTGTTGTGTACATCATTTTATGTATACACTTGGCCAGAAAGCGGCTTTCTCTGTACGCGCAGCGTGCGGAAAAAGCCACTTTATAGCCAGGTGTGGCATAAAAATATGTTACCACTGAAGCAAAATTTATCTCTGTCCTCCGTATTTCGCAGTAGGTACCGTTGGAATGATTTAAATGACAATCCGTCATCCATAAATCTTGTTGCTTAGCGCTTAGGATGAGGTCTTCAAAGATCTGGTAGTCGTCTACCCTTTAAAACACAATTACGTACGTAGTACGCGATAGCGCGGATTGTAGGTCGAAAAACAAAAACATACCTCTTCTCACTGGGCGAATCTCGCAATGCCTACAGAATGCTGTTATACGTTAGAGTGAGCCTGATGTATTTCTGTCTCACTCTAATATTATAACTGCGAAAAGGTATAGCGCAGTTGGCCTAACGTCTGTAGCCGGCATTACTTTGGTTTCGACAATGTCTATCAGGACCAATACTAACACTCGGAACTGTTTCTCGTCCCCTCCCCCGCCAACCCTTTCCAGAACCCGTCGCGCAAAGACCTGAACGTTCAGATGATGATGGAGATCGAGTCCTCGCTGCTCGGCGCGGAGGCCATCCGCTCGCCGTGCGTGTACATCCGCCCGGACCTCGACAAGGCCACGGCAAACAAAGTCAAGGATATCGTCGTCAATCGGCAGGGAGAAATTTGTGGTGAGTATAGTAAAAACTGTACACGATAAAATCTGGTCATGCATGATCTGGTATATTTTTCTTTTCACTGCTAATTTCGAGGCAGCAGTTTTTTAAATATTTATGATGCTATAAAATTATACTAAAATATTTGGGCGTGAGTGAGTTTTCTCGAATCTTTTGCAATAGCCGCAATCTCATGCAAAAGCAGGGCCAGATTTAATCGTGTATTTATAGACTATTTGATGACAGATCAAATCAGCTACTTTTTCTTGACAAAGAGCTTGTTGAATACAAGTATAAATCGTAACACAACATTTTTTTAACGAACTCTACTAAATACTTTGAAAATTGTACTTACTCTGTTCATTGTTGAATATGTTGTGTTGTAGAAGACGAAGAGGACGCGACGCACATCATCTACCCGAACGTGGACCCGGTGGAGGAGGAGTACGCGCGGCCGGTGTTCCGGCGCGGCCCCAACGTGCTCGTGCACTGGTACTACCTGCCCGACAGCCACGACACCTGGACGCAGGCCGATCTACCGGTACGTCCACTTTGTAACAGGAGGATATCCCCGTGGACCTGGTCGCTGAGTATGTCGGTCTTCCTGCGCGGCCCCAACGTGCTCGTGCACTGGTGCTACCTGCCTGACAGCCACGACACCTGGACGCAGGCTGATCTACCGGTACGTCCACTGTGTAACATGAGGATATAGTGATCCAAAGGACTCGAGCCTTTTAGCCCTTTTTAAAAAGGCTCGCCTCGAAAAAAAGGGCTAAAGGGCTAAAAAGTCCTTTAGCCTTTTTAAAAGGCTAGTCTTTTTAAAAAGGCTAGGCTTTTTAAAGGGCTCGAGCCTTTTTAAAAGGCTAGCCTTTTTCATATGAGATAGTATAGTTGGTAGGTGGATAGATGGGTAGGCGGGTAGAAGGGTACGTGGGTAGAAGGGTACGTGGGTAGAAGAGTAGGTGGGTAGAAGGGTAGGTGGGTAGAAGGTGGGTGGGCTTTTTGGTTCGTGATGATGATGATCAGAGATCGGAATAGGCTGAGTATATTCACCTAAACTTCGCGGGAGGACGTAACTAAGAGTGGTTACATTACAACCATCAAAAATAATTGATTCTTTTTATTGAATCCGGGATTTCCCTGGTTTTGGGAACTCCGTAATAAAACGTCGGAACCCCATCGTGTTTGGGCTCATTTGTTTTGTCTTGACGAGTACTCTGAACCAAAATGATATCCAGGGTCTGATGATGGAGCCGGAAGGTGGCCATGGGAACTCCGTAATAAAAGGTCGGAACCTCATCGTGTTTGGGCTCATTTGTTTCGTCTTGACGAGTACTCTGAACCGAAATGATATCCAGGGTCTGATGATGGAGCCGGAAGGTGGCCATGGGAACTCCGTAATAAAACGTCGGAACCCCATCGAGTTTGGGCTCATTTTTGACGTGATAACGTCTTATAATTCGATGGAGCCGGCTGCACGCACGAAAAAGTGTGACGTCATGGGCCGTTACCTTGCAGGGTCGTTACCTGTCAAATAGGTACTTTATATTATTCCAGCACTAAAGTCGTTATGACGATAGTTTCTTACAAATTGTTAATAAATTAGCCCTTATTCCCTAAGATACGGCTGTCAAAATCTCTATTGAATGACAAGAGACACTGCTGAGTTTGGCAAATATCTTTAAATTTAAATAGTGGATGCTGCTTTGGCAGTTCCGTTTTACGTCGAAGTCGAAGTCGAAGTCAAAGTCAAAGTCAGTCAAAGTCAGTCAAAGTCAAAGTCAATGTCAAAGTCAGTCAAAGTCAAAGTCAAATCAAAGTCAATGTCAATGTCAAAGTCAAAGTCAGGGTCAAGGTCAACGTTATCACGTTCGACTATCGTCAGTAAACCGATTTTACAGACAACCGATTTTTTTTTGTCTTGATGAGTACTCTGAACCGAGATGATATCCAGAGTCTGATGATGGAGCCGGAAGGTGGCCATAGGAACTTCGTAATAAAATGTCGGAACCCCATCGTGTTTAGTCTCAGCGTACTCGTCAAGACAAAACAAATGAACCCAAACACGATGGGGTTCCGACGTTTTATTACGGAGTTCCCATAGCCACTTTCCGGCTCCATCATCAGACCCTGGATATCATTTCGGTTCAGAGTACACGTCAAGATGAAACAAATGAGCCCAAACACGATGGGGTTCCGACGTTTTATCACGGAGTTCCCATGGCCACCTTTCGGCTCCATCATCAGACCCTGGATATCATTTCGGTTCAGAGTACACGTCAAGATGAAACAAATGAGCCCAAACACGATGGGGTTCCGACGTTTTATCACGGAGTTCCCATGGCCACCTTTCGGCTCCATCATCAGACCCTGGATATCATTTCGGTTCAGAGTACTCGTCAAGACAAAATAAATGAGCTCAAACACGATCGGTTTCCGACGTTTTATTACGGAGTTCCCAAAACCAGGGAAATGCCGGGTTCAAAAAGAATCAATTATTTTTGATGGTTGTAACCACTCTTAGTTACGTCCTCCCGCGAAGTTGAGGTAAATATACTCAGCCTATTCCGATCTCTGATGATGATGGACTGATCCACCGGGGGTGGGTCATTGCATACCAAATTTTATCAAAATCATCACAATCAGCAGTACCGCGTTTTTAATGTGCAAAAGGCAACAAACAGACAGACAGATAGGCTGACAAACAGAATTACTTTCGCATTTATGTATGAATTAATTAAGTAAAGATTCCCAAACGCCGCAAACACAGACTGCGACAGCATTCATAAATGTTAAAAATTTTAATAGACTTTAAAAAGCCTCGAATCTTAAAAAAGCCTCGAGTCTTAAAAAAGGCTGAGGCTTAAAAAAAGGCTTGAGCCCTTTATAGGCTTAAAAAAGGCTCGAGTCCTTTTTAAAGCCTACAGAGGGCTCGAGGCTTTTTTAAGACTCGAGTCCTACTAAGCCTTTTTTTTTCAAGCCAGCTCTAAAAAAGGGCTCCGAGCCTTTTTAAAAAGGGCTAAAAGGCTCGAGTCCTTTGGATCACTATGAGGATATCCCCGTGGACCTGGTCGGTGAGTATGTCCGTGATCTGGCGCGGCCCCAACGTGCTCGTGCACTGGTACTACCTGCCCGACAGCCACGACACCTGGACGCAGGCCGGTATGACTTCTTCGTGACACTAGACCAGGGATATTCGGTCGTGCCTTTTTGTGTTATAATCCTGAGTCTCCATAGAGCTGCAGTGTCTATCCCAATATTTAACGAATAAAGGTCGAAGTTCGACCTTTATTCGTTCGAAATGAAAGGGCTTGATTTGTAGATTAAAACACTTTTCGTTTTTTTTTCTTAAATAAGTAGTTTTTGATTTATGACAAAAAACGTTAAAAAAATACCATTCCCCCTCTATTATCTTCGAAGTTACTGAACAGTAAAATCTGTAATAATTACCAATTATTAATGTCATTCTAAATATTACAGGAAAAATATAACGGTTTTTTTAACTTGCGCCCTTTTTGAGAAATTTGCAAAAATCGTAACACATACTTATTTGCTCCTACTAAATTAATCGTCATACAGTTTTTCTTGAACTATTCATGTATCTACTTATGAGTTTGTACGGAACCCTCGGTGCGCGAGTCCGACTCGCACTTGACCGGTTTTTATCTCCTGAGAATTCGAAGGTGTACATAAAAACATGGGGCATGTTGAAGTGAACGTGAAAGTGAGATAAACAAGAGCATTTTAATAAAACTGACTTTGTCATATAACGCGCTTCCCCTGCCTTTAAAGTCACGATATAAAAAAAACTGTAATATAGGTAATAAGGGCCTTATCACACTGACGATTTCCGAGCGTGTTTTCACACAAAACTTGTTGCGGCGAGCGCGATCGAAATCTGTATGAAAACACGGTCGCAACTCGTTCGCAAACCGCCAGTGTACTAAGGCCCTAACACGTGTCTATGGTACCGTCAGGTGGAGGTGCCCGAGACGGCGAACTGGGAGTGCACGCGCAGCGAGCCGTGGCGCGTGGCGGCGGCCTGGGTGCTCGACCTGCCGCAGTACAACGAGTGGATGAACGAGGAGGACTACGAGGTCGACGCCCAAGGCAAGAAGAAGGTACGCCTTATTCAGCAGGATGATAAACTTTCAAAATTAGAAAAGTTTATATTGTCTTCGGTTTCCGCGATTATAACTCATTGTAATAAAATAACTTAAACTGAATTAAATCGCGTATATTACTTAATTTTTACGTCCCGACGTTTCGGCTATTTCATCTGTTTGTTGTTTTATTACAATTAGAAAATTATTCTTTCGGAATCTAGTGACCTGTACTTGTACAGTGTCAAATTCAAAATACCTTGGTCTAGCTAGCTACCTCTCGTTTAACACTTGCCGAGTTGTCATAATACTTTATAGACTGGATTGTTGATTCTGAGTAATTCTCGTTAAATAACGAACATACCAAATATAAATAGGTGAGAATACTGAAGACGGACTTAAAATCAGAATTCCTAAATATTTAATTTGATGTATATTGCTGCTGATTTAAATGAAAATTGTGTATAACCAAAATAAATTAAGTTGGTTTAGTCTTTTGGAGAGACTATGCTCAGGAGTGGACCTCTCAAGATTGAAATGATGAGGAGAATTCATTTCACTATATGTTACTAGTGACATACAACTGGCCAAACTGTGTATAATTGGATGATTGTGTTGCAGGTGCATAAGCTTCGTCTGTCGGTAGAAGAGCTGATGCCGGGCGGCGAGACGTCGAGCAAAGGCAAGAAGGGCAAGCGCAAGCGCTCGCCCTCACCGCCGCCGCAGAAGCACAACAAGAGGAAGAGGTATGTCAGACATTTGCACATGGCACAGACCACCTCCACTAGACGGAGCATGTTATGTGTGTTGTTGTGTACTCGCGCTCACCACGCATATGGTCGATTGTATAGCATTACGATATTACGCGACCGGCCGCTCGTTCAGTTGCGACCATGTTTCTGACCTGTGTGTGCACCAATCGTGAAATAAATATTTCTGTTCAATCCGACGAAAATCTCGAAACATAAAATGATGAAAAAAAAAAGTGAGCGCGAGTCGTTTTACATGCTCCGTCTAGTGGAGGTTGTGTGTGGCACATGGTCATACGGCCTGCTGGTCGACTTCTATGAACGTTTACTAAGACGGGTAAGCGCTTACGCTGGCTGGTGAATAAAAAAAAACACAAGAGTATATTTATTTATACGCCGTGGCCGGACGTGGGAGCGGAGAGATGCTGGCCGCGGGTTGCTGCAGCTGCTGAATACCAACTTTAGGGCGCTTTAAGCAATAAAACACTGTGCAGTTGTGTTAATTCTACATTTAGCAAAGCAGTTACAGGAATTCAGCGTACGGAATTAGGCACAGGGGCGTAGGCTTAGTTTATATTGCTGTAGTCTATACATATACTATGTGCCCAATAGGCACACCGTTGGGTGGGAATAACGTCATATAAAATGGCCACAAGTACATGAAATAAAGACGGGTACCCGGGTTGCCCATAAATCTAATTTAATCATCAGTGGAACTAATATTTGTGTGAAATTTGCACGCGTTGGAATCTAATAAAGGAGTACAATGTACGGCCTAGTTTCATTAGTTCGGTGATTTTAGTCCGGTTCATATATATTTGTTTGAACCGGACTAAAATCACGGAACTACTGAAACTACAGTCCGTTCCGTATAGGAATAGACAGAAGAAAAAAAAGGTTCTTTATAGTGCCGGTTTTAGGTTGACATTCAATAAATGACATTTGTAAAGTAGATACTCAAAAATAAAATATTGATGATGTCCATACTTTTTGGTTGGCTGAAAATAAAAAAGTATCCTTATAAAATACCCAAAGACCCAGAGATAAGCAACACTCAATATATGAGACAGCTCAGAGCTGTCATTATTATATTGTACTATCAAATAGTTATATCGAATTTGTATGTTCTTTTAATTGTATACTTTTTCTGTTATAGTTTGTCATTCCTAAGTATTTGGTGAATGGTTATTTGTAACATTCAATATGAGTGATTCTGCGGGGCAGTGGAAGAGGCGTTTGCTCTAGCGTGTGTTATCACTCCACCATCGCGAAGACGAAGAAGTGAAACTTCACAGAAAATGTTTCGAATCTCTTCTTCTGTGTCCCTCTAGAGTCTATTGTTATCCGGTACGAACTATAGGCCTAATGTACAGATGTAGTGCAAAATGATTTTCCATCGGGAAAACTCGGATCTCAATTGGAATACGATGGCACCCGAACTGTCAATCTTAACTTTATTGTTTAGTGTCAAAGTGAAAAATGGCGGCTGTAAGATGGGTACTGAAGCTGATTGAGAGAGCACGATGAATACGAACTTTTCCGATAAAGTACGATGGAAAATCATTTTGCACTACATCTGTAGAAATATTACAATGTACTTATTGTCTATTTATATATTGCAAAATTATATTACCAGACCTACCTTGCGTTATTCTTTCATGTGCAATAAAGTATGTACATAAGTGGATGAAAAGAGTAATTGAAATAAGTAAATTAACGCTAACCATCAAATTATGTTACCAATACAGTAATTTTCGTGACACTAACGATTTTAAAATGACAAAAACTTGGAATAAGAGTCACGAGCTAGTATTTCATATTGAACTGCTTACTTTGTGAGGATTGGAACTTCATAAAAATAAGCTAATTTAATCTATTGTCAAATTACCTTTTATACGATACATATATATTGGGGTACACATAGTGACTTTTACGAAAGTTCCTAGGAATCGACGGTTGCGCATGTTTCGTGTTTAACTCTATTCTAACTCTATACTATCCTTGATATTTAATGTGCGAGCCGGACCTTTTGTGACTGATTCTAGCACACCTTGCTTAGCCTATGTCGCTCTATGTTAAATGAGGTGTTTATAAGAACGTCGTTCCACGAAATAAATAATAATTAACTTTCTGATTTGATTGGGTTACGATAAGGTAAGATACCATTCCTTTCGTTCAATTCGGCGATATCAGGCGATAATGGTCCAGACTAATACTATAATGTGAAGCAGTTTAAATCACGTTCTTACGGTTTTTACAGCCGCGTGACGAAAAAGCGCGACAATGACGGCGAGGACGAAGAGGACAGCGCATCACGCGACAACACTGACGTCGAGATAAAGAGAGAGCCCGAGAGCGAGCGCGCTGCTGAAAGAGAAAGTAAACATTCACGTTTCAGACATACAATTTTGAATATTCCCTCGCATTTTCAATGCAGAAATTTCTTGAGTAGTTTTATGAATTCAAACACGGAAATCTCCTCTCTGAAGTGAAGTCTAGGAGAAGCTGAACGATGGCGGCAAAGGCAACCCTAACTAACCTAACAGCGCCCGGACCAGAGGATCTGTTGGCACGGTTCAACCAGCTTTGGTGTGTGATGATCGAACCAAACCCACATCCCACATATTAGAGATATTCATACACATGTTTACTATATGATGTGTACTGCGATCGTTACATTAGTGGCAACCAAAGTCATGTATACCGGGTGTTGCCTGTAAGAGGAGCAAATAATTAATACGTAGATTCTACTCATAAAACAATAAAACGTTTGTTCAACAACATTGAAAAATTATGTAATCTTTAGATTGTATATTTTTCATACAAATTAAATAGTATTTTCAACATCAGTCTAATTGACGTCGCTTGTCACGCTACAAACATAAAAAACATCGCAATACATTGCGGTTTCAAATGAACTTTAAAGTGTAAAATTAAAACATAAGTTATTTTTAAATGTTGCTGAACAAATGTTGTTCTGTTGGAGAAGTACTCTACGTTTTAATTATTTGCTCCTAGTACAGGCAACACCTGGTATATATTGAGATTCAAATGTAATTTTATTTTTTTTCATTTGATTGTTTAGCACCTGCGGAAACGCCCGCGCCTGCTGCAGAGACGGTGGAGCCGAAGACCGAGGCGCCCGCCACGCCCGCGCCCGTCATGGATACGCACGACGATTCACAGGGGAAACACAGTGATTCTAATACGCAGGTGCGATCGACAAGGATGCTTCATTTTTAGGGTTTCGCACCCGAAAAGTGCCAACGGGACCCTATAACTAAACTTCGCTTAATTCCCCCCCCCCCCCCCCCTTCGTGTGCAAATTCGACTCGCACTTGGCCGGTTTTTTTTATTATTAAAACATGAACTACCTAATCTGCTTCAAAAGTAGACACCTGTAGACAGAACAATTGTATTGCCTTTTCGTATTGAATGTAAAGGGAAATGCGGTTGTTTTGAAGAAGTGCTGACCCATGTCGCGGCTTAGTATTCAATTTCTTAAGCCAGAACGTTTTTCTCGCTGGCTCATTTTCATCAATATTTTGGAATGTTGGTTAAAGTTGCTTAAAAAATTAATGAAGATTTTCTGATGAGATTTTAAGATATAAATTAATATAGTCATCACGGTCAAATGCTTCAAGTACTATTGTATCGCTTCGTTTCCTCTTCTCAGGAAACAGTAGTAAAGGAAGAGCCCGAGGATAACGTGACGGACCAGACACACCACATCGTGGTGCCATCCTATTCGGCGTGGTTCGACTACAACTCCATACACACCATCGAAAAGCGCGCCTTGCCCGAGTTCTTCAACGGCAAGAATAAGTCCAAGACGCCAGAGATATACCTCGCCTACAGGTAATTAAATAACAATATGTATTCATGCAGGAAGGAAAACGTCGTGCCGCTGACGCCACAGGGGTAAAATAAAGATGTGTAAAAAAATAATGCCAACATAGAAATGGGCTGTTTTTCAATAAGTTTTTCTGTTGACGGCTGTGGCCGTCTGTGGCGGGCAAAGGGTTAAGGGTACTATTTTTTCACCCAGTTATTTCGTCGGTACTATTTGGGTACTATTTGTTGGCAACGTCAGATTTTGCATATCTTTACGGTGTACGCCTTCTTGACGGTCACTCGCTAAGTGGTTAATTTGTGACGTCAGTGAAGTATTGATACGTTGGCGCAGGAACTTCATGATCGACACGTACCGCCTGAACCCGACGGAGTACCTGACGAGCACGGCGTCGCGCCGCAACCTCGCCGGCGACGTGTGCGCCATCATGCGAGTGCACGGCTTCCTCGAGCAGTGGGGGCTCGTCAACTACCAGGTACCCGTCTTTGGGGGCTCGTCAACTACCAGGTACCCGTCTTTATCCTTCCTCGAGCAGTGGGGGCTCGTCAACTACCAGGTACCCGTCTTTATCCTTCCTCGAGCAGTGGGGGCTCGTCAACTACCAGGTACCCGTCTTTATCCTTCCTCGAGCAGTGGGGGCTCGTCAACTACCAGGTACCCGTCTTTATCCTTCCTCGAGCAGTGGGGGCTCGTCAACTACCAGGTACCCGTCTTTATCCTTCCTCGAGCAGTGGGGGCTCGTCAACTACCAGGTACCCGTCTTTATTGCAACTTTCAGACTTCTATTCTCTACAGCCCACACTCAAGGTGGTAAGTCATTGCGCGCAGCATCAAGCCATTAAGTTTTATAATAAATTACCAGGTTCTCTAAAAACAATAAGGGCCATAAATGTTTTTAAAGTCAAACTTAAAGCGCTATTGTTGGAGAAGTGCTACTATTCTACAAGTGATTTTCTTTTAGATGATACGTTATCATTAGTATAAATAGTCATAACAAATCTGTAGTTCATATAATGTTGACATTGGAAAGTAGAATAGTAAGTAATGATATTTATATAATGTATTCTTTTTGTAAATGTGTAGACTGGATTTTTTTAATTAATTACAATTGATTATAGATTAAGACCTAGGTAGTTGTGTAAGTAGCGTATTATTATTGTTTATTATTAATGACATATTCACATACAACGTAAGTTGTTTCTTGAAAAATAAATGAAATGAAATGAAATATTGCCGAGCGGCTAAACGGTGGAACAGATAAACATAGAACGCCGATGCTCCCCTAGACAACTCATAACCTCATTCACTTCGTTCGCTCGATCAATCAGACAATCATTTAATAACCAAACAATAAGCTGAGATACTTATTACTATGTGATAAAATAAATACTTATGTTTTTTTGTTCATGTGTCGTTTATAACAGGATCTAGCAGAAACTTCCTATTGTCTGGAACAAATAATAAACAGTGTCCGTGCTTATTGCAGCTGGAAGCGGAGTCGCGACCGACGGCGATGGGCCCGCCGCCCACCTCGCACTTCCACGTGCTGTCCGACACGCCGTCCGGCCTGCAGCCGCTCGCGCGCACCGCCTTGCCGCGCCCGGGTAACTAAACAACTATAGGAAACGTGCTCCAACTATAGGTGGCAGCACTAAACGACAAGAGCTACGGGCGGGCAATAAAGGAAACTATCACCCCCCTGTCAAATCAAGCTGTCAATGTCAATGACAATATCTAAGTGTCAATGTTATATATAGTAAGTCGTAGCTACACTGACGCCAATCGTCCTTCATCGCGAAAATTAACGGCGTTTTCGTCAATGTGGCCCCAGAGGGTACATGATTTAGATTGGTGGCACCTTCGTCGTGCACGTTCCCTGTAGCCAAAATCCTCTTCGTCATCACTTAACATCAGTTGAGATCAAAATGAAATGCTTACCTATTATGCTGTAAAATATCCTCTTTTACCGTCAATCTGTAATAGACCCCTGTTGGAGCTAACGAGCTCTCCCAGGTTGCGCCCCTGAGCGTAAGCCTCGCCCAGTAGCCGCTCTCTTCACGCTACCCTGCGAAAATCACACATGGACTTTTCTTACGGATCAAAATGTAGCACCAATTATCTTGAAAAGAGCTGTTTTTGTTTCCGCGAAAGAGTTTTAAGAATCACTTCACTAAACAAATCAAGAAGTGGAGTGCAAAATGATCTATATGGACACTCACAGATATTGAGAAAGTCTCGTAGACGCAAGCAGACCTGCATGATCTTGATCATACACACACTAATCCAATACATAGGGGCACTGTCGTAATGAATATTGTGTGTTCAGTAGAGAACGCGGCGGTGCCCAAGATAGAGGCGGGGCTGCCGAACGGCGCCGACGCGGGCGCGCCGGCGGCGGCCGCGGCCGTCAAACCGGAGAACTTGCTCGAGATGGGCGGCGCCCCGGGCCTCAAGCTCGACCAGGTGAGATACAAACCATAACACAGCGTTACCCAACCGTAAACCTATTCCAGGGGGCACGAAGAATCATTGAAGTTACTCCGAAGTTCACACTTGAATTGAAGTCGGTTAAAAAGGTTAAACGTTTATTTAGAGACTGTCTCCTGAAACTTCCAAACCAGGGATTATTTGGGACTCAACCATACAAAAAAAAACCGGGATTGGAAGCCCAACTCAGGACCTGCAAATGATGTAATGTACAGAATGGAAAGCTTAAGCCGGTCAGTAAAGACTATTACCTTGCTGCTATATAAAATGACTAATATTTTAAGTTATTTTGATCGACGTTTACAAATTTAATAAAAACCTATTGAACTTTTGTAATCAAGGATCAAAATGCTCTTACATACAAACCAAAGTTAGGTCCAACATCATAAATAGAAGAAACCTTTTTTCAGTTACATTTCCGGTTTGTTTTCAGTACCGGGGTGGAGCGCGTGGCCGCGAATGGACAGAACAGGAGACCTTGTTGCTGCTGGAGGGCTTGGAGCTGCACCGCGACGACTGGAACCGCGTCGCCGCGCACGTCGGCACGCGCACCCACGACGAGTGCATCCTGCACTTCCTGCGCCTGCCCATCGAGGAGCCGTACTTACAGGACGCCGCCTCCGGTGAGATATCATACAGTGTGCGAGTGGACGGAGCAGGAAACCTTTTTACCCGACTGTGGCGAAGCCCAAAGGAGGGTTATGTGTTTGACCTGTATGTATGTATGTATGTCCGTTCCTATGTCCGCTCGTAACTACTCAACGGCACATCCGATCATTAGATTCGTCTTGATGGTGCGAGTGTCACTGGGTATGAAGTTCGTTAAAATGAACAAAATGGCGGATTTTCAAAGTGCACCGCGGTTGGGTTTTTTTTTAAATAAAAATGTGGTTATTACGCTCTCTAAATACGAGAATTTAACTTTAGGAGCATTATTCAAACGGATCACTCACGTTATACAAAAGACGAGACATCCACTCGACATGAGACCGGGACCGACCGGGATAGTGGATGGTCGGTGCCCCCTAGTTGGAAAACAGTTCTTCGTAGTGCGCCGGTGGTTAGTGGGAACGCGCCCTTAGAATGTGACGTGATTAGTGTTGTGTGTACGGTAGACAATAACAATGTGTATAGATCGTCGCCTGCGCTCGCGCCCCCCGCACCCGCGCCGGCGCCGGAAAGCCGTGCCGACAGGGCTGCTATTACTCATGATTAAGGGACTGCCGAATGCTCCCGAAGCATGTCGAGTGGATGTCTCGTCTTTTGTATAACGTGAGTGATCCGTTTTTATTTCAATATGTTTGAGTCTCACGGTGGTTTATGATGACCATTATTCACATTTCGGTATTATCTAATAATGTATTTTAACTTACCTAAATTTTAGCTAATCTAATTAAGTTAAGTTCAAGATCAGAGTTTTAGAAAACGTAACTTTTTTGAAGACACCCGTAATATCATATAACTTAGTAATGTAATGTAACCGAAAGCTTCGAAAAGCCTGGGGTATAAGTTTCACCCTACTCTAGCTACACTATACATTATTCCCGAGCTCTTGTCAGAAACGTATGCTTGTGTCCAGGTGGTGTGCTGGGCCCGCTGGCGTACCAGCCGATCCCGTTCAGTAAGCAGGGCAACCCCGTCATGAGCACCGTGGCCTTCCTCGCGTCCGTGGTCGACCCGCGCATCGCCTCCAAGGCCACCGGCGCCGCCATGGCCGAGTTCGCTGCCATAAAGGTGCGCAAATACATCACCTTTTCATTATTTTGTCAGATAGAAGTGAAATTTGATTGCTACGGTTATTTTGTAGAGTGTCATATTGTCAACCGACTTGAAAAGGAAAAGGCTTCTCAATTCATTTTTTTTTCTTTATTTCATTCTCTATGTCAAAGTACGAGAAGCCAGTGACGGGCTTTCGCGTTATCGTAATGAGCGTGATCTTGGTAACAGGTGGTATTTTTGGCAATTGTAGTCCGTGTTAAGCTATGTCTCGTCACCCGTAACATTTAGGATCAAAATTAGGCTTACAAGTTAATTGAAAGTCGGGGTATACCTGAAGTGCGGGTAGAGCTCCCCGCAGCTGACTTATAACCTGGCTCTCAATGAGCGTTTTTAGAAATTATAAATCCAGCAGCTGACAGCGCCGTAGCGTGAGGTGTTTTTGACAGTAGTTATCAAAATGTTGTGATGTGTTTGGTGGATTTTGATACCTGCTGTCAAAAAGACCTTTTATGCCACACCTGGCCATAAAGTGACTTTTTCCGCACGCTGCGCGTACAGAAAAAGCTGCTTTCTGGCCAAGTGTAGACATAAAATGATGTACACAACACGGGAGGTAATAAAGAAAGCCCTCGATCGCATATTTACGTCCCTCGCTTGCAGCTCGGGCCGCAAACTTCTGCGATCTCGGCCTTTCCTTGTATTACCACCCTAGTTATGTAATGTACTATTATGCCACACCTGGCCATAAAGTATAGACAAAATGATGTACACAACACGGGAGGTAATAAAGAAAGCCCTCGATGGCATATTTACGTCCCTCGCCTGCAGCTCGGGCCGCAAACACTCTAGTTGTGTAATGTACTATTTCCACCGTGGAGTCAGCTGAAGGTGTGATGATTTCTGAAAATACTTATTAAGTTATTATTACACTAATTACGGCCATAACACTTACTGCCTGAACCGTATATGTGGCATGTTGATGTTGATGTTGTGTGGGGACGCCCAGCCGGTGTCAGGCGGGCTGTCGATCACTTGGTGTGTTCATTCAGCCCAGTTCCCCGTTGTTGGAGCCAGCGGTTACTGTCCCGGCGGTGCTCCCACACAGCGCTTCACTTCGAATCTCCCGGTTCTCCTGCAGAACAGAAGGACATCCTTAAGGTTAATGCCCTTTAGCTCTTCCTCTTCCAACTCATCTCTCCCAAATAAATCGAATCTCATTGCCGCGTACATGACGCATTCGGCTAACACGTGTTTGCTCGTCTCCTCCATCCCGCAGTTCGGGCAGAGGGAGGTGTCGCTAAAACCTAAAATGTGTAGGTGTCTGTTAAGTGTGTTGTGGCCGGTAATGATGCCGGTCAACACTCTAAGATTAATCTTACCTAGTTTCAGGAGATACCTAGTTCTATTTAGGTTTATACCACCTAGTATCATCTTGGACTGTCGGCATCCTACCGATTCTTTCCACTTCATGTCTGCCTCTTGTTCTTTTATTCTTGATATGACACCTTTTGTGACATCCGCCGAGATGGGCAGTGCCGGTTCTGGGCCAATGAATTCCCTTTCCGATCCTTGCCTAGCCAGCTCGTCAGCTCTTTCGTTACCTGTTATACCTTGGTGTCCTGGGACCCATGCCACCGTGACCCCCATATGTTCTCCAAGCTTGTTCAGTGCTTCTTTGCATTCCTTGACTAGGGCGGAGTTCGTGGCCTTCCTGTCAAGCGCTTTCAGTGCCGCTTGGCTGTCCGTGTATATCACCACCGACCCCTCTCTCACCGCTTTCTCTTCTATTATTTGTGCACATCTCATGATTCCACATACCTCGGCTTGGAAAACCGTGGCATATTTCCCAAGTGGTATGTGTACTTTCTCTTCAAGTTTGGGTATCACGATGCCCGCTCCCGCTAGTTTCGTCGATTCCCTTCTTGAACCGTCTGTGAAGCAGACAACAGCTGGGTGCCTAATTTCCACTTTCCAGTTGTATCTTTCTCCTATATGTATTCTATATTTCTTGTCGAATATCTCCTGCTTCTTAATCAGGTCGTTGTTAAGGATCGTTATTCCCAGCTTTGACCTTGTCTCTTCCTGGATTTGGGCGTGTCTCTTGTCCACGCAACTTCCTCTCCATTCTTTGCATGCTTTCATCCGGTACCATTGTTCCATGGCTCTCTTTTCTACTTCCAGCCGTAATGGTTTTAGGCCTAGCATTACCTCCATTGCCTGAGTGGGCGTTGTTCTCATTGCCCCCGTCACCATCAGACACGCTATTCTCTGCACTTTGTCCAGGTCTTTTTGATATTCTTTTACGCTGGTTCTGTGCCACCATACTATGGCTCCATACAGTAACCTTGGCAATATAATTGTCTTATATATCCAGTGTATCATGTGTGGTTTCAGTCCCCACTTTCTTCCAACCGCTCTCTTGCATTGGAACAGCGTTCTCAAGGCCTTCGCCGATTGCTCTTTTATATGAGATTTATATCTGAGATTGCTGTCCAGCGTTACCCCTAGATACTTTATCTCTTTTACCTCCTCGAGTTCTTTACCTCGTATAGTTATGGCTGGTACTTCCTCTATCTTCCTCCTGTTCGTGAATAGTACCAGCTTTGTCTTATCAGGGTTAAGGTCCAGTCCCCTCTCTCTACACCACTCTAGCACCTGCTGCAGACCCCTCTTCATGATTCCCTTAATGATGTGTAGTACGGTGCCACATACCATCAGGATTCCATCATCCGAGTATGCCTGCATGTACAGGCCTCCTTTGTTTGTTTTCTTTATCAGTGAGTCTAGTAGCAAGCACCACATGAGAGGAGATAGGCATCCTCCTTGCGGAAAGCCCCTTCTTGGTTTTACCCGCATTATTTCCCCTCCCATTTGTGCTGACACTACCCTTCCTCTCAACATCTTGGCTATCCATCTTCCTATTGTCGGGTTAATCCCATCTCTTTTTAGGCTCTCTTCGACTGCCTCGAAGGTTGCCTTATCGAAGGCCCCCTCCACATCGAAGAAGCAGCCTAGTGCGTACTGCTTTGCATCTAGTGCCCTCTCTACTCTTACTGTTAAGTTGTGTAGAGCTGTCTCAGTGGATTTTCCTGCCATATATGCATGCTGGTTCCCGTGCAACGGATTCCCACTCCACTCTATCCTTCTTCTTATATCCTCGTCTATCATTTTCTCTAGAGCCTTCAGCACGAAGGATGATAGACTGATACTCCTAAACGACTTGACATCCTGGTATGTTTTCTTTCCTGGTTTTGGTAGAAACGCTACCCTCACCGCTCTCCACACCTTTGGAATATATCCCAATGCCATGCTGGCTCTATATAGTTCCAGTAAGTCCTCTTTAATATGTCTATATCCTTTCTGCAGTAGCACAGGTAGTATGCCGTCCGGCCCCGCCGCTTTAAAGGGAGAGAATGATTTTATTGCCCAGGATAATTTCTCTTCCTCCACCACCTCATCTGCGGTTGTCCAGTCCGGTATACTGTGCTCTGTTTCCTCTGTTTCTTCCTCGTTTGTCTCTAGGCAGTCCGGAAAGTGTGCTCGCAGCATTGTCCCTAGGACCTCTCTGGGGTCCGTAACCATGCTATCGCCCACCTTCAGGCCGCCCAGTTGGCATTCTTTTTCCGTGGTCAGCAGCCTGACCACTCTTGCTCCTTCCGTGTAGCTGTTTATCTCTTCAGTGTATGTTCTCCAGCTTTTGAGACTAGTCTTTTCCCTTAGCTTGCTATATCTATTCCTTGTCTCCCTGTACACGTCCCAGCTATGGGCGTCGTTCTTCTTGACGGCTGTTCTCATAGCCTTTCGTGTTCTTTTCCTCATTTTATGCAGTTCTTTGTTCCACCAGGCTTGTCCCTTTCCCGGGCTTATGGTCTTCTCCGGGCATGCCTTGTGGTATGCTTTCATGATTTTCTCTGTGAGCTCCGAAGCACGATTTTCCAGGTCCTCTGCGTTTTCGCACCTGCCCTCGTCGCGTGCCTTGTTGCTCAGTTCGGCTTCGTACTTCTCCCAGTCTGCTTTCCTGGGGTTTCTTACCTTCACCTTTACGGTGGTGTAGTCTATGTTGAACAGTAGTCTCCTGTGGTCTGACATGCTGTCTTCCAGGTCTACTCTCCATTCTTTTATATTTGCCCCTATATCTCCGGTTGCCAGAGTAATATCCAGCACTTCTCTCCTGGCCCTGGTTACAAAAGTAGGCGTATTGCCTGTGTTTAGTATCTCTAGGTCATTGCTCGTTATAAATTCTAATAGTGTTTCCCCCCTGTTGTTGGTGTCCGTGCTTCCCCACACCTCGTGATGTGCGTTCGCATCGCATCCAACAACCAGGGGTATACCCTTACCTTTGTACCGTAGTACCACTTCCTCCAGCTCCTTGGTAGGTGCCCCGTCTTCGCTTGGTAGATAGCACGACGCCATGGCCACCTTCTTCTTCTCCCCATCCCCATTGATGAGGTATGTCTCCACCACCACTAGGTCTCTGTAACATATGGTCATAAAACATCCCATATTTCTCACATTATTGCTTACATATATGCATGCTCTAGGAGGGGTCTCACCATTCCTCTCGTAGTGCAGTGCGCCTCCCAGATGTCCGAGGCCTGCCACTTGGTTCCTCCATGCATAAGGTTCTTGCAGTAGAGCTATTTCAACTTTATTCCTCACTACGTGCTGTCCCAGTTCGGACATTGCATCTTTGCAGTGTTGTAGGTTTACTTGACATATTCTTGTTTTTGTGTCTGTGATCTTGTGTGTGTTGCTGTGTAGTGTGTGTTGTGTGTGCGCCATTACTGGTTCCCTGTGTTATTGTGTTGTGTCTTCCGTCCGCTCTCTACTCGGCGGGATCATCACTGTCGTCGTCCATGCTTTCCCCCCCTTCCGCATGGGCGACGACAGATCCTGTTCCCTCCTTTCCAGGCACGGACGTTTCTTGCGCGGTGTGTTTCACCTCCTCCTTCTTTGTCTCCTTGGACGAGTGGGCCCTGATAATTCGGGCTCTGACCTTAGTTGCGGAGAAGAAGAGTATGCGTGTACTCTCTTCCCCCCAACTCTCCTCCAATTCTGAGGGCACCGAAAAGAACAGACGGGTACCCGTCTCCTGTATTTCCCGATTTACCAGGGACCACTCCTCCATCCTCAGCTCAGGCTTGTCGTAGTTCTGCAGTTTCAGGAACTCTACAAACACCTCCGTTTCTATTATTCCTGGGACCCAGACTTGCACTCTCGTTTGTTCCAGCTTTCTTGTTACAATCTTGTGTCCATCCAGGACACCAAACTCCCTAGAAAGGAGCCACTCCCTAACCTCCGCCGACATTGGTGTCACAAGGAAGAATCCTTCCGACACCAATCCCGACGTCGCAAATTGAGGGGCTCTCTTCTGGGTATTCCCCCCCATGATGTCCAGGATCTCCACTTCAATCAGCTTCGTGAGTCTGGTCCGGATGAGCTTCGCCAGAGACTCGTTGACCGGAACGCCATCCTCTCGGCACACAGCTACGGCGAGATTTCGGAGTGCTTTCGCCACATTCCTCGGTCCCTCCGCATCCGCCTTGCCTTGATTCCGGCGCTTCGCCGCAGGCTTCTCCGACTGCCCTTCATCCGTGCTCTGCCTCTTCATTTTACGCCCGCGCTTGCTGGGGGCTGAGCTGGTGGGCCCCTCACCTGCGAGGTTTAACCTGATGCCACCATCCCCTCCTCCAGCAAGCTCGATCTTCCCGGCGTTCCTCCTGGCTTGCCTAGCCTTCTTCCTTTCTGCCTTCGAGGCGTACTTATGAAAGGGCGCTTCGTCCGCCGTCTCGTTCTCCCTCTCGGTTAGCTTCGGCGTTGGTGACTTCAGCAGCCTCTCCTCTTCTCTCAGTGACAGGCCTCCCAGCTGTTCCTGGACACGCGTATGTGGCATGGCGATATATTGTATGGTGCGTGTTGCAGGACGAGGTGCCGGCCGCGATGATGGAGGCGCACGTGAAGGCGGCCGAGGCGCACGGGCCGGCCGCCGCGCTCGCCGCCACCGGCATCGCCGGCACCGCGCCCGACCTGCCGCCCGGCGCCGGTACGTCAACACAACATTTACCGACCATTTTCATCTTACTGAAAGTAGCTGGATAGGTTATGGTCTGTCTGGTGTCTGTTGGAAAGCATTTACAAAATTGGTTCCTGATGCAAATCTTCCTTCTAAGAGCCACGACTGTTAAATAAAATGTCTATAAATTATATCTATATATGCTCTATATTTAAGAATCGAATGATAATTTGACGTATTTATGCAAAAGGGAACCAACCCACATCGGCTAGATAGGATTATATTCTCTAAAGCTAACAGTTGAAATTTCAATGACTTTTGTTTGGGTTCGCGTTTGCATAAATACGTCCAATTATGTATTTGTTTTGAATGTATAATATCTTGATGATTTATTGTTTAGCTTATGACGACGCAAAAGTGATTGGAAACTCCTACTTGAATAAATAATCTTTATCTTACCTTATACCGTCTGATATGATGGCTTCTTTTTCGTTTCGCTCTTGGTAGAGCGGTCGTGGTCATCATGAGGGAGGGTTAGGGGCTGTTGTTGCTCGCCTTACGATCGCTCGCCATCTCGTCCGATTCGTAGCACTTCTGGTACATTCATGCAATGGATTACTCAGAGCAGATTTTATTTGGTCAGTCCATCGCATGGGCGACCTGCCACGCGGTCTAGTGCCTTCTATTTGAATATACGATATGACATACTTGATTGTAATATTTTTGTCAACAGAAAAGAAAGAAGGAAGCGCCGAAGTAAAGACGGAGGCCATGGAAGTAGAGGAGGGCGAGGTGAAGGCGAAAGAGGAGCCCGCCGAGGCGCCCGCTCCCGAGGAACCCAAGGACACTAAAGATACGCCACCACCGCAGCCAGGTTATTAGTCTTCCAACCTATTCTCTTATTTCTTTTATCCATTGAAACAACGACACACTAAATAGAAATTACCCGTTTTTTAAATTTTTGGGTTCCGACTTATCTGGTAATTGCAAACTATAGGACACGCCACGTAACATGCACAGAAATCAATATCTGCGCAGTGTTCAATTACGACTTAGTGAAATGGAATCAGTTTAATGTGAAGTCGACCGCGCTCAACTTTACGTCGCGCAATGTGTCCAAATGCATAGAAAGGAAAGAATTGCCAATTTGTAGATGTATTTTTTGTTTCCACACGTATTCAGAAAAAAAGTATTTTCACACTTATTCAGAAAAAAAATATTTTGCTCCCTCATAAGAGGGATCAAAGTGGTACTTTTCTGTTCAAGGACAACAGGGTATTTTTAGTTTGAACCCACTGAGAATATGCCATAGACAACTTTATTAGTATATTACACGCAGAGGGCGGTATAATAAGGAATGGCCCAGATCACAGGTGTTTGCGGTCCGAGCCGCAGGCGAGGGCCATAAATATAATATGGAAGTGATATTTTCGTCCCGTCCGTAAAAAATAATAAACGTTTTAGACTAAATTTAACATTTCATTTTTTTTTATAATAATATGTGATGCTCTTTGATTAACTATATATTTTGTTATTTTGGTAGGTAGCGTTTGTATTTTATTTTCCTCATAGTCGGTGTGAAAAGCAGTATGTGTCACAAGGTAGAAAATTTTTTTTCACCACGGGCGTTAACCCTTGAATCCGCTCCGGATTATACTTTAGAATCCCGAGCGTAGCGAGGGATTCTATTGTACAATCCTTCGCTTCGTTCAGGATTCAATATACGCCCTCGCTGTAAATACATCATTTTTCTCCCTTGTGACACAATCTAATAATTATCACCCACACACACATTGCCATGAAAAAAATACGTCAGAAGATCCCAAATTTCGCACCCGTAGTGTCTGTGCGGAAAGAGAATAGGATTTAGATGGGGGGGCGCTGTAATGCTTTCCTACCGTATTTGCAAAAAAAAAATGCCATACTGGTTAGGTTAGTTCCGTTTTTCGCCACGCCTATTCTCTTTCCGCACAGACTCTAGTAATGTATTTTATCCTGACAATGTGTGTATGTAAACAGAAGGCCCATCAACGGTGGACGCGAAGCTGCAATCTGCGGCCGCGGCTGCGCTAGCGGCGGCCGCCGTGAAAGCGAAACATCTCGCCGGCGTCGAGGAACGCAAAATCAAGTCACTAGTAGCGTTGCTTGTTGAGACTCAGATGAAGAAACTGGAGATCAAGCTCAGGCATTTCGAGGAACTCGAGGCCACCATGGAGCGAGAGAGAGAAGGTAAGTCTCTCATATACGAGTAGTATTTCCTCTTGATTGTCATCAAGGCCAAACACCTCGATGGCGTTGAGTAACGCAAACTCGAGTAGTTAGTAGCGTTGCTTGTTGAGACGCAGATGAAGCTGGGGATCAAACTCAGACACTTCGTGGAACTCAAGGCCATCATAGAACTTGAGAGAGCGAGGAGTAAACTAGACGAGACGGTAAGTCTGATGGTCAGTGTGTGTAACAAGTGTGTATGAATTTGAAAGTAGAGAGGAAGTGGTTTCTCTTTCTGGCGGGAGTTGTGTTCGTGGAATACCCCGACATAACTCCGTTGCCTCTAGTGAGGACCGAAGTCAAAACTTCGAGTGCGGTATGTGTATCGCACCAGAGCGATGCACCATTTGTTGCCTTACTTTTAATTCCTATTGTAATGTTACTCACTCAATTAATTAATAATTGAATGTTTTGGTTCGTTCTGCATTAGGGCGTGCAGAACCGGGAATTCCCGGTACTGCCATACTAAAATTTCCCGGTTCTGCACGCCCTATTCTGGATCAAAACTTGAGCCCGACTAGCGTCAATATATCCTTTCGCTTCCTTGAAACACAATCTACTACAATAGCATTCTTGTTATCGCAGGGCTGGAGTACCAGCGGCAACAGTTGATCCAGGAGCGGCAGCAGTTCCACCTGGAGCAGCTGAAGGCGGCGGAGTTCCGCGCGCGCCACCAGGCGCACCAGAGGTACACAAGCTCCTCCCCGCCACTTCCGATACCAAGCGCCTCTTTATCCCATCCGCTCCCAATAGCTAAGCCACGTAACTTTGCGTCTGTGAGTTTAACTTCTAGTAGACTAGAGCGGGGGTCGGCAACCTTTTAGCAGCCAAGGGCCACATAGTAGCTAACGAAATTGACACGGGCCGCACTATGTTAATAATTAGTGATTTTATACAATTCTGAAAATATCGACCTTTACATACAATATAGCCAGGGTGGCTCGTGGGCCGCAAGTGAGCGGTTTACGTGCCGCTGGTTGCCGACCGCTGGACTAGAGGATAATTTCAATCAAGTTCGCATCTGTCAAGTTAACGTCAAGCCTGCTAGCTAAGTAATAGCGAAAGGCGCAGGCGCACATCTATACAGTTAGAATTAGGGATGTAACGATACCGATATATCGGTATCGCCAATTATAACCGATATTTGAAGAGCGCGAAAAGAATTTGCTGTATGAAATTTTTTTAAATTTTGAGTTGACGATTTATTTATTTTTACTTTACACTTTCACTCACGTTTTACTTTACGTCTTTTTACACGACTGCGCAAAAACAGGAGTGTTTTCTCTCGGTATCACTTTTGACAGAGTGATCGTAATTTCAATACGTTGCCATACCGTAAAAGTTGCTTAACCGTACCGGAAACTTAAACAGGGTGGCCACTTTCTGGAAAACCGGGAAAACCGGGAAATGTCAGGGAATTTCACTAGTCATGGAAAAGTCAGGGAATTGTCAGGGAAATTTATTGAAGGTCAGGGATTTTACATCTTCACAACCTGCAAGCCTGGTCACCGAAAAATGAAAACAGAGACATGATACAGCGTCAATGTTTGGGCATCGTTAATTTGCCTGTTGCGTCAGTTACAAAAAATCGGGAAAAAATAAAGTTCATGAAAGGTTCTTTGGGATTATTGTACATCATTAGAAAGAGGATAGAGCACAGAATTTTTTAAAACAATTTTAAGAACGTGGGTCTCATTTAGTTTTTTTTATTGCAAATCAAAATTCATCTTTGACTAAATTTTTACATGTTGTAAAACATTTGAAGGTCAGTAAAAAGAAAACTAGCAGTAACATGTCAGTAATTTTAACTCTGGTACAACCGTGAAACGTTACACATCACGATGCAATAAACATTTCATCTCTTTTGCACTTACTTTTTTTTTAATTCAAATTTAAACGCGTCGGCCCTGTAAATTCTTTAAAAACAACAAAAGAAAGAAAAAAAATACACGTGGGCCAAACATTTTTTTAGAGAGCGCAGAGGGATAGAAAATAACCCCACCTATCCGCCATTTTAATTTGGCAAACGATGGACCAAACACCCTGTATATTTCATCCTTATTATATTTAACCCTTAAATGCATAATGATGTATATCTGCATCGTATATTTGATGGCCAGTGCAGCAATATGCAGCTATCCAAAATCACATTTATTTTTTTAATAAATGTGACATTTACGTGTTAGATTCCGAATACATCCATAAATATTTTTGGCAAAATTGTATTAAAAAAAAAGTTATTAGATTTTATGAGCAAAATGGCGGCAATTTTGAAAAAGTTAAATATTTAAGGTTTTCGTTGAGTGTGTTTAGTTTATAACAGTTTTTAACAAAATAAGTAATTATTTTTTAGTATAATGTTGTAGCACATATCATAAAGATTAGGTACAAGTTTACTAATTTTTTTTTATATTTTTCTAGTATTTATTACGCCCTTAGGTATCCACATATTTTTTTTTTAGTAACGATAAAAAAAAATCATGCCTTTAAGGGTTAAGATTATAGTCAGGGAAAAACTAGAAAAACCGGCTGGAAAACCGGGAAAAGTCAGGGAATTTTGATTGTTGTAAATAGTGGTCACCCTGTTAAAGAAGTCGTCAATAAGTGTCTGTGTTGTTACAGAATGCAGCAGGAGGGCGGCGCGGCGGCGGCGGGCCCCGCGGCCGAGGCGCCCCCGGCCGACGCGGCGCCGCACCACGCATAGAACCTGCCCCGCGCGGCTATGTCCATAGCCGCCGTCCTCTAACCGACCCGGCAAGTCGACATCCCATAGATCTTAGCCTATTTAAGTCAGCCAAATCGGCGCTATTTTGTACACTCCGATTGACCCAGTCATTTCGAACATTCGAGGTCGCAAAAAATCGCACAACGCTGAATATGTTGGGATGTTGTTAGGATACATATAAGTAGTGTAAACTCGATTTTGCAGTTTTGAAAAAGTTGTGCTAAATGTATGGTGCTCGAAAAACACCGAAATTTTCGGTCATTTTTCAGATTTTGGTCTGTATCTTCTAAAAACCGGATTTTTGGATAAAATTGTCTATGACACTATTAAAGAAGATAAAATTCTCTACAATATGAGTGTAACATCAACTCTGCATGTTTAGAAAATGTTGAGATATAGCACTTCAAACAATTGCAAATTTTCCTAAAAAGTTTGAAATTGCACTTTCAGCTACCTCTCACGTTGAATAGCAGCTGAAATACTGATCTTACAATAACAATTAGATTTATGAAGTTATAGAATAATTATTTAGCTTTATTTTAAGTATAATTTGAACCCTGTACTAGCGATATTTTCCTTGTTATCGGAAAAAAACTAAATCATTAGAGAACTCAGATTTCTCAGGAAAGAGTGTTCATAAAGCAATTTGTTAGTATATTGCGCAGTTATTGATAGGATGTTTTAAAATTGACTTTATATTTCTAAACATCAGTCATTTAAAAAATTCTGAGGGGCCATGATGATCGCGTACATCGCACATTATGTAAATAACAAAAGCATCGTCACATTTACATACGTGCGTAATTTCGAGAGTATTGAATACTTTATTATTTATTTATACTGTGATATGTGCAACCATCATATGCCCGCTAAATTAGTCTTAAATACACATTGTATGATCTTGGTCATAAAATGTGAAAATCAACTTGAACAGGACACCATGTAAATTCGTATTTATTGCAATAAGTTACAACTTAGAAGTGAGTATGTATGTAGTTCCTACTGGAACATTCCATGAAAACATATTTTTTTGTCGCTTACGCAATGCTATGGTAGCAAACCCTAATATTTTTTTTAGTTACTAAGAAACACTACCAATCTTAAAGCCTAGTTTTGATATTACCATAGGTATTGACATTCAGATTTTAATTTTACTTGTAAAAATTATTAAAAAGGTAGTGTCCCTGACGTAACGTTTCCGTGGAATGCTCCTACTGTGTTTTAGATAACACCTCTGCCCTTTTTGAGCCGAGGAAAACTTTGACTCGGCTTTCCGTTTCTTAACTATTACCCCACTCCTAAGGATCTCATGTGGAGCTCCTTGTCCGCCCAAATTTGTATTTTTCCCTATCTCCTGCGAATTATTATGCACCCAGTGGTAGGTTATGTAGGAATATCGGGCAGCAACGTTTTCCATTGGGGTTAAACCAGGGTGATGGACTTTGGTACTGTTAGAAGATCGTACACGTATTTCGTAACATTCGGTTGGTCATCTTGCCTACGTTACGCATATTGTTAGCTTATCTAGCATATAATTTACGTATTTCACACAACTGTAGGCTACATCCTACCCATCACGATTCAGTCTCTCTATCGCAACTGCTTGGTAGAGGTCATCTTTACTATTGAAATTAAAACGTCAGGATGGATTGTAGCATAGTATTTGTTACAATTACTGAAAGGCTGTGAAAAAGAAAAGCTCATGCCGGACAGCTAGGCTTAACCTTGTTCTCTGCAGAGTTTGTTTGGGGAAGACCTGAGGCTAATTACGAGTACATAGTAGAAGACAAGCTAATATTATTAGTAAAAATCCATACAAACTTACTTATAATATTATCTCGTACTTTGTTATGCAATAAGCCTCTGCTTGACTACTTAGCCTTGAACATGATTTTGACGACACTTTTCTAGGTGTAATTCAGAAGAATACGACCATTTAGCCAATTGCGTAAAGGCAAGCTTAATATTATAAGTACTTACACAAAATAGGAGCATTATTAGACGCGGAAAACTAGTAGGTGTAAACGTATAACCACGCAAAACTACACATACCTACCGGTTGCGTGACGTTTCGTTGACAAACGTTGAATCTAAAACATTAGAGACATCGGAGACAACTTTTTGCCGGATTCCGTAAAATGCCAGCAATTTAAGGGTAACTACATAGCCACTCTTTAGTGTAAGTTTTTGCGATAAATAAATACTAATTTACATTGCGTCCTGCAATTCTATCACTGGAGTCAGCCGAGGACTCGCCATCACTTTACGTTGATTTTCACATTTTATGACTAAGATCTTACGATGTGTAATCTAAGACTAATTTAGCGGGCATATGATGGTTGCACATATCACTGTATAAATAAATAATAAAGTATTCAACACTCTCGAATTTACGTACGTATGTAAATGTGACGATGCTTTTATCATTTACATAATGTGCGCTGTACGCGATCATCATGGCCCCTCAGGACTTTTTAAATGAATGATGTTTAGAAATATAAAGTTATTTTTAAAACGTCCTATGAATAATTAACAATTTGCTTTAGGAGCACTCTTTCCTGACAAATCTGAGTTCTCTAATGATTTGGTCTTTTTCCGATAACAAGAGAATTATCGCTAATACAGGGTTCAAATTATACTTAAAATAAAGCTCAATAATTGTTCTATAACTTCATAAATCTAATTGTCATTGTAAGATCAGTATTTCAGCTGCTATTCAACTTGAGAGGTAGCTAAAAGTGCAATTTCGAACTTTTTGGGAAAAATTGCAATTTTTTGAAGTGCTATATCTCAACATTTTCTAAACATGCAGAGTTGATGTTACACTCATATTGTAGGGAATTTTATCTTCTTTAATAGTGTCATAGACAATTTTATCCAAAAATCTGGTTTTTAGAAGGTACAGACCAAAATCTGAAAAATGATCGAAAATTTCGGTGTTTTTTGACCCCTACACATTTAGCACAACTTTTTCGAAACTGCAAAATCGAGTTTACACTACTTATATGTATCCTAACAACATCCCAACATATTCAGCGTTGTGCGATTATTTGCGACCTCACCCAGATTTTTATGTTCGCCACGACGGGGGTAGATTGGCATATGTTCGACACGCCCCAAAACTGGGGTCCCACGTGAGATCGGATTTGTCGAAACGCACCCCGTGGGACCTCAGTTTAAGACGTACAGCGATACCCTCTAACAGTACTCTAGATTCCCCATATCCATAGCCGCCGTTCTCTAACCGACCCGGCAAGTCGGCATCCCATAGATCTTAGCCTATTTAAGTCAGCCAAATCGGCGCTATTTTGTACACTCCGATTGGCATCTGTTCAACACGCCCCAAAGCTGGGGTCCCACGTGAGATCGGATTTGTCGAACCTCGCCCCGTGGGACCTACAGTTTAAAACGTACAGCGATACCCTCTAACTTACTCTAGATTCCTCTTACATGTCAAATCATACGTTTGTCAATACCAATAAATTACGATGCCTGGTAATGCGAGTAAAACCTAGACTCGGCCGTATAAAAACTCTGAAAAGGATTATTATATTAAAGAGAGTTTGTTAACATAGTAAGCAAATGACGTTAGAGGGACGTTTACTTAATAATTTTTGCTGAGTGATTTTACGGAAGACAAATTTACTTTCATTTTATGTTCAAAGTAAATTAATAGCCAATTGTGCTCAATAAATTTAATATAGATCAAGACCAGTACTCTGAATGCCTTCGATCGAAGTTCGTCTCGTGCTACCCCCCTCGCTCTTTTGTTATATAACATTTAAGTCCTTCGGAGAGAGGTACAACTCTCGATTGCCCAAAGTGGTCAACTTTTGACCAAACGGGACACAGACAATTAATAAAAAAGAAGACGGCACCATACTAACTTTGAACGAATCGTTTCGGAGTACAGGCCCAGTACTGATAAGTAGATAAATACGCTGTTTTCTTACTTTTCTATACAAGTCACTTATGAATATCTGATTGAATCTAACTGTATACATCAATGATTTTTAATTAACTAAGAATATTTGTTTGGATACTTAAATATTCAATGTATGTTAGACGTTGTAGTAAATGTTCGTCCTTAGTAAGAACTGAATACTTACCAATTTTCGTATTGAATTCATTGGAATGTATTTAATGAAATGTATGGTTGGTGTGTGGATTACGAATGACTATTAAAGTATTGTAAGTTATTATTTTAAGAAGTAAGACGTAACAAAAAGTTATGAAATAAAAATATCAAATACATATTGTTGTATCATTTATGTTTCATGAGCTTTTATCATCCTGTACAATATAAAATAGCTATTCCTATGATTTAAACGAGGTACCTAATATAAACGCGATGCAGTATCGTCAGATGCTGTGACGATACTGCATCACGCTGTGTTTGCTTAAACCAAGAGAGCCCAATTGCCTAGCTTCTGTTAATACTACGGAGTATCAGACACTGCTCAAAATTAAGCATACATAATAAGCGCGACAGCCTTTAGTTTGTTGAAACCGACAAAACCCATGAGAGTACCGTGAACGACACCTTTTTATTTATAATTGTACTGATTAGAACGTTGCTTCAGTCCATAGGCAGACGTTAATCAGTTGTGTTTAACGAAGGTGTTGTAAATAGAACAATAGGAAGGCAACGTTAACCTGATAACGTTTGTTCAAAGTGTTTTTCACAAAAATCCAACCAGTACCATTTATTACTAAGCTGAAGTCGCCGTGTTTGGTTTTTTAACACCATAATTAAGACAATGTTTGGTGCCACCTTATTTTTGTTGATTAGTGCTTGTGCGAATATATCTGGGTCTAGACATAAGACCATCGATTCAAAACGGCCTGTGCCCAAACAAGAACCTGACTATAAAGTATCGATGGTAAGCATCCGTTATATTTTCATTATCATCTCATCAGACATCTGAGTTACGCTTACGCACGCTCTAAATAAGGGAATAATTCAAAAAGGCACTTTTCAGGAGAGACAACGATATTTCGATATCTCGTGTTTAGAACTTGAACTTTTGAGCATTTTTATACAAGTTATGATGTTAGGCTTTCGTTTAATATAGGTCTAATATTTTGACCATTAGGTTTTTACAAGCTTTTATTTAACTTGTAATGTAATGTAACTGTTCGGATGGAATCTTGAAACTCAATTTTAATACAGAACCGTCAAACAACTTGACCAATTTCTTTGTGTTCGTGTCGTAGTGACAGGTGTTTGGCGATTTTATGTACACGTCCGGTCCGGTCCGGTCCAAACTAATACATATATTTTAATTTTATACATTACATACAAACATGTAATTTTAATTGTCGGACCTCGGTTGGTCAGGTGGCGTCGGAAGAGAGCCCGGGCAGCCCGGCGCTGTTCGTCCACGGGGAGAGCCCGGTGTGGGACGCCGACGCCCAGAGCCTGTACTTCGTCGACGTGCTGCAGCAGAACGTGCACCGCCTGCACTATGGCACGGGGAAGATATATACCAAACATATAGGCAAGTATGTTTGTTACTAGTGTCCACTTGCAACTTCGTTCGTAGAGGTGAAATAAGTTAAATGTCTCATTTTGCTCCAACTTAGTCGAGTATTATCCTATGTGTTAACCGGGGTCATAATATACCTGTATACAAAATTTCATGGAAATCGGACAGGTAGTTTTTACGTGGTGCGCACACAAATATAGTGTTGCTACGATTGTACTATGATATTATGTATAGATAGTTTTATTAGGTAAGTACCGTCAAGTTTATCCATGAATAAACCCGAGCCAATTTGGCTGTTTCTTCAAGGGCAGTGAGATAAGGTACACAAATTTAGAATAAGCTAGACGGTGGGAATAAGGTTTTATACTTAAAATATTAGTAGTTAAAACATGAAATATGTTTTATTCGACAACGGCGAAAATTAACGATTATTACCAAATTATGGTCTGTTACGAATCAAGCATAAAAACGCGTGTATAGCTCAAATGGGAGCGCGATATGCAAATCAACGAAAACGAATCGCTAGCAGTCGCATCGCATTCCCCTGAAAATAAGAACTTTCACTTGATAACGGTTTATAAGTAACATCGTTAGCTTAGGGTTGATAACCCATCGAAAGGATTAAGAATGATTATAAATAGGTAGCTATATAGATACTTGACTATGTAACGATTTGTAAAAAATGTACCCGTGAGGATTGAGCTCTTTAAACGTTCTGTCTCGCTTTAGTTTTCACGAAATAGTGATGAAGCCTAAACCTATCGAGCGATTGCACCATCAGCGAAGCGGCGAGCGTTTTATCTACATTGCGCGGTCGAGACGCGCAACGCACTGCAGTTAATTAGCATCATACGTAATGTACTTGTTAGGAAATCGGTCACCGCGCCGCAACTCAAGGGAAGTTGTAGCCGGTTTACAAATGAACAATACTCCGAGTAAAAAGGGATTTACGTTTATATGTACAGCCATCCAATTTCATTCCAAGGCAGCTGAAAAACCTTTTCGTAGTGAACTTAATTCGATTTGACACAAGTAAGATTCTTACTGCATTGATGTTAGTTGCTTATTGATATGTGAGATACCTACTGCTGCTGGAATTCTACAGTGGCCTAGGATTCCAATTAAGCGTAGGTACGCATGTTCCCAGATTATGGTCAAGTGAACGTAGTGGCGCTAGTGTCGCGCAGCAGCCGGCTGCTGGTGGCGGTGCGTGCGGGGCTGTATCTGCTGGATTGGGGCGTGGAGGGCGACGCGGCGCTGCGGCTGCTGACGACGGTGGACAACGGCTTGCCCGACAACGTCATCAACGAGGGCAAGCCGGACGCTGAGGGCCGGTTCTGGGCAGGTGAGTGCACATACTGGGGAGTGAACGCAGTGGCGCTAGTGTAACGCAGCAGCCGGCTGCTGGTAGCGGTGCGCGCGGGGCTGTATCTGCTGGACTGGGGCGTGGAGAGCAACGTCGCACTGCGGCTGCTGACGCTGGCGGACGACGGCTTGCCCGACAATTTCATGAACGAGGGTAAACCGGATGCCGAGGGACGGTTCTGGGCGGATCGGGTGCGTGAAGGCTTCTACCCACGCACACCACCCAAGTGTAAACCTGTACATGTTTTTTGTGGATGATGGGGGTTATTTATGAGCACTGTATCCATGTGCTCCTACCTGCAATTACGTCTTTTTAGGGTTCCGTAGGCAAAATGGCAAAAACGGAACCCTTATAGTTTTGTCATGTCCGTCTGTCCGTATGTCACAGGCATTTTACTCAAAAACTACACGATGGATATTAATGAAATTTGGAAAATAGGTGTGTTGTATGAGCCGCTACTTAGTTTGGTAATTAAACAACTAAAATAAATATTTTTAGGGGGGGGCAATCCATACATGTTACAGACGCTAAAAAAATTTTTTTTCAGAAAATATCAACGTGAGGTACATAGTTCTACAGCTCTTTCAACAACATTTTAAGGTTCTTAAGTAATGTTTTTGATTAAGTGAATAGAATACCTTTGGAAATAATCGCTCCGAAAGTTGTGAAAATTATGTCTCCCCCCCCTCTATCTTCTAAGTTGTGTGTCCGAAAAATATAAAAAACATTACAAAGATAACGCTTAACACTAACTTTCAACGAAAATTATTTTCAACAAGATCGGATTAACCGTTTTTGAGTTATTGCCGATAAACTGCGCTTCTCAACAAAAGGACGTAATTGCTATGAAGATACGCTCTTTTGTTGTTGTTCTTTTTGACATCGTATTTTTTACCTTATAGTTACGTTACGGCTATGGAACCCTACACTGACCATGGTCCGACATGCTCTTGGCCAGTTCTTTTTGTTTTTTTTAAGAAACATTCTTACTCGTTTTTTATTTCGTAGTAGGTATTATGGTAGGTACCTACGCGTGCAACACTTTATCTCTTATTATTGTTTCCATGCCTCTATTTGCCGTTGCCGACTTGTCAACTAGTATAATTATCACGATTGAAAGACGCCAGGTTTTTCCAGGTGTACTTATATCAGTAAGCTTGGAACAATAACTCAAGACAATTTAATTCGATAAAATGCTATTTATATTCGATACAAGTAGGGAATGCAATTACTGGGAAAATTTTGAAACCGGTAATTTACCGACTTGAGTAGTTCAAAACCGGTAAACCGGTAAATTACCGGTATTGGGGATTTGAAATAAAAAGACGCGAAAATGCCAAAAAAAGCTCCATAAACTAAAAAAAACAACCCACATCGTGTGAAATAAGATTATAATTGAAAAAACGCCAGCAGAGTAACGATTAAATTAAAACAATTAAAAATTTACTACTTATAATGAAATAATCACAAAAATCATATACTGGGTGTTGCCTGTGACAGGAGCAAATAATTAATACGTAGATTGTACTCATCAAACAATAAAATTTTCGTTCAACAACTTTTATAAATTATGCAATCTTTAGATTTTATCTTTTTCGTACAAACTTTATTCAATAAACAATATAAAATTTAGATAATACAGTAAAACAGGAAAAACAAGATAAAATTTAAAATACCTAAAACTAAATAGATCTAAAAACTAAATTTAACTACCTAAATTAAAATACCTAAAATAAAATAAAAATATTGTAAAAAGAATACCGCCTCAAGCAGCTCCGCCTGAGGCATGGTAACCATTACGCTGGCAGCATTACCTCTCTGAATAGCCAGGGCAATTCTTTGCGAGAGGTATGCGCCAGCTCTGGGATCTCCCGAGGCGACAGGGCCCTCATGAAGGTTTTCATATCGGCTGACCAGGGTCCCAAAGTCTCCACCGCAAGCGCCGCAAACTCGTAGTCCGTAAGGCGGATTATTTGCGGCGCTTTAGGGTTTGGCCCTGGTCAGCCGCTGCGCCGGCCTGCGAGCGAGTTGCCTGAATGTGGGATGCGGCCAACGTGTCAACGTGTAATCATTCTGAAATGATTTAGCCTTTATTGAAATAATACTGATACTATTTGTTTTAGATCTTCTACTTTTAAAATAGTTCGGTGCTTATACAAAGTTTCAACCCCCATTTAAACCCCTTTATGGATGAAGTTAAAAAAAACTGCTAAATTACTTTTCTCAGCTTTTATTAAAGAGGCCACTTATTTACAAAGTCTCAGATCACCAACTTCAAATATTTGGTCCCTGTACAAAGTTTCAACCCCTATTTAACCCACTTTGGGGACGAATTTCGAAGAATCCCTTCTTATCCCTTACGTACATTATACAACCTACTGTGGAAATTTCAAGGTTCTAGCTTCAGTAGTTTCCATAAGTCATTCAGTCAAGACTTCTTTTATATAAGCATCAATTTCTTTAGATCTAATCATCCGGAATATAAAACAACCTACAACCATTAATCAGTCTTGACATTTTTATACGAATATTTATCAATTGTTGTTTAAGAAACATCTCCTTAGGTGTGTTATGTACCTACTATTCATCTCATCTCTAGCCCTAAAAATGAAGTTTTTTCTTTCAGGCACAAAAGGGCCGCAAATCGGCGACGACGTCCTGCCCGACAAGGCCTCGTTCTACAGCTTCCAGCAAGCCACGCTGCCATACGCCCGTGTGCAACTGAGGCCCGTCAGCATCTCAAACGGAATCACCTGGGCACCCAACAACACCGTTTTGTACTACATAGACTCGCCCTTGCAGAAGATCGAGGCGCTTGACTTTGACTTGATCAATGGAGAGATAAGTAAGTACGTGACAGTCGTGGGACATTATACGTATGGAACGGCATGTACAGAGCCCCGTTTTAGCTACGAACAGGCCGCTTTGCCATAATGCCATACAACTGAAGCCCAACAGTATTTCTATAGTACATTACTCAACTAGGGTGGTAATACAAAGAAAGGCCGAGATCGCAGATGTTTGCGGCCCGAGCTGCAAGCGAGGGACGTAAATACGCGATCGAGGACTTTCTTTCTTACCTGCCGTGTTGTTTGTACATCATTTTATGTCCACACTTGGCTAGAATTTATGGCCAGGTGTGGCATAAATGAATGAAGTTGTCGGTCGCCCAACAACACTATCATAATGCATGACAAAGATTCATCCATGCAGAATTAGTAAGTAATAGATATCGTACGAAGCCCAATGTATAAGGTCATATTGTATAGCTTCTTGACTATAGTAAAGCGTCTCAATCTGTCATTGTCTCCAGCGGGGTCGTTGGAAACAATATTGAACGGCAGAGGGTTAAAGCCTTATATGGCGAAATTGTGAAAGTGCTGTAAAAAAAACGTATGCACCGTTTCGCCTCGTTGTTGTTCAGTATAGTTGTAAAGAAATTTATAAAATACTAAGCCATAAATATTAATATGATTTCCGATGTTTGTACAACAGGAAACAGAAGAACAATCCTGGATATTGCGGACTACGGCTACCACGACGCGATCGCCGACGGCATGACCGTGGACACCGAAGGACATCTCTGGGTAGCGATCAGGTTTGCTGGCGCAGTGAGTATGGATTGATATTATATGTCAGAATAGGTAGATATTATCTACGTAGTACATAAATAAATAAATAATAAATTCTTTATTTCGGAATTAGATTCATAGCATGTTAGTAAACTTAGGCTAGGTTGTTAGTAATAGCAGCGTGACGTCAAATGTATCCATAGACAAGCCGGAGCAAAAGTTCGCTTTTTCCAAAACCGGTAGGAAAAACGAGTTCAAATGCCATTAAATAGAAAAGCCGGTGGAAATCGGATTCTTTGGATCGAACGCTACTAAATTTGATCACTAGCAGAGTTTTTACTTAAGTGACACGTGTATTTTTTGTGTTTCTTTCGCAATGCGGTATTGACCTGAAAAGCTGCTATACGTATGCACCTTCAACGCTATTTTGCATAGGACGCAACGCAACGCTATTTTTCTCTTAGCGTTAACTTTTGTGAGATTAACCCCTAAATCCTAACTAAAAGTCGTAGAAAACATTACAATGCGCATGAAATAAACATAATTAAGAACAAACGGCTAATGTGACAAATCTGCTGTTTATTACTGTGACGAATTATTACGACATTGATACCGTTTCCTTACGACACAAGTGCGGAATGTGACAAAAAATGTTTAGTCCGTCAGTTAGATTATTAATTGTACATTACACAACTAGGGTGGTAATAGTAAAGTAGCGGCTCATACAAGACACCTATATTCTAAATTGCATTAATATCCATCGTGTAGTTTTTGAGTAAAATGCCTGTGACAGACAGACGGACGGACGGAACCCTAATGACGAGGATACAGTGCTTAGAAGTTTCGAGTGACGTCACTCTTTGGTACAATTTTCAACTAGGAGAGACGTCACAAGCCCCCACTGCGGAAGTTTGATGATCTTACCTTTGTCGATTTTTAATAATTTGATAAACCAAAAAATACGTGTCCCGTATTTTTCCATAATCTAACTGATGGACTAAATAGAATGATATATTTTTTAACCCAGTCGTCGTCCCTATTGTGCGATAGCTTGGCAACCAGCAACTACCATGGAAATCCTTAAAGCCGATAATAACGATTAACATAAGTGAACAATATTATCAAAAAAATATCTATATAATAATACCTTACGAAAAAACGTATGAAATTCATTTGTACTTGTGCGCAGTTTTTATAGGCGTACAACTGGAGAGCCGGATTATGCGTGATAAATCACCCTCTTGCATATCCAGGCTTAGGCATACTTAGAAATTCTAAATCCACCAGTTAGCACCCGCCGTAAAAACACCTCTCGCTCTCGCGCTCAACCGGTGGAACCAAGCACCTTAAAATAAATAGCCGGACGTAGCCGCGCTAACAGATAACTGAAGCACTTCTAGTGGAGCGGTCGCTTTGCCGCACACATGAACAAGATTTCTCCTACTACGAGCAGTGCGCACACATTGACCTGACCAACCAGCGTTAAAGCAACCGGCTCACTAGAGGTGCTTCAGTCTACGTCCGGCTATTTATTTTAGGTCCTCGGGTGGAACTAGGGTTACCAGGTCGCCAAACCCAATAGCCGGACAGACCAGCCAGTTTGGCCGGACATTTGGGTAAAAATAAAAAGGCCGGACACCCTACATTATTGAGGATTTTGTGTCTCAGTATTAATAGATACAATAAAAACAAATTGACCGCGGACACGTACCTATTCAAAAAGCCTAACTATGTCCGGCTTCATCCGGACGCTGCGCAATGCGAGGTGGATGGAGCCATAACCATACCCATAGTTACGGTTTCTAAACACCCTCATTGAATTCTACACGTCACGTACCTATACGACAAGTTTATTTTTCTATATAGTGACGATATGTACTATATCAGGTGATACAAGTGGACCCGGACAGTGGCAGAATAGTGAACACGTACAGGATGCCGGTGTCGCTGGTGAACTCGGTGTGCTGGGGCGGGCCGCGGCTGGACGAGCTGTTCGTGACGTCATCGCGCGAGGGCCGCCTGGGCGGCGCCGTATTCACGCTGCGCGGCACCGGCCGCCGCGGCCTGCTGCCCAACCGCTTCCGGTTCGACAACGCCGACAGATACTAACCGAATACATACTGTAAATACTACCCTTGTTTCATTATACACAGAGTACCAAAAGTCTAGCCCAGCGGTCGGCAACCTGCGACCCGCGAGCCTCCCTGGCAATTTTTTGTATATTAAGGTCAATTTCGTTACTATGTGGCCCTTGGCTGCTATAAGGTTGCCGACCGCTGGTCTAGCCCATGCCATGGTTTCTTGGATTTTAAGGTGGTACTTTACACGGTGATACTTACATCTTTGTGAGTCCAAAAATCTATTTCGTTACTGTGAAATCACGACAAAGCAAAACTGTAAGATGTGGTGGTAACTTTTACAATGTATTTTAGGTGGTCTAAAATAGTTAGAGTAAGAAATCTGCTCTTTCCAAGAAACCGTATAAGTCAATTCCTCTAGTAGAACAGGGAACAAGTCACATATAAGCTAAAAACTAAGAAAGAGACTCGCGACGAGTCTTGTGACCTGTAGGTACTTAGTTTATAAATGACTTTTTCGCTTATTTCCTGGAGGCACTAAAATAATCAACGTGTATTAATTATTGAAACCGACTATCGGCCGTGTACACTCATGCAATATATATAGATAAGTAGGGTAGGGTAGACATAAGCTTGATACTACCCGGTCCGACCATCAACCCGCACATTAATTGAACCTTTCTTTTTTTGATAACCTGACATGCCTGTAGGGCAACCTCGTTGGGGCCCTCCAACAGGATGATATCCTAACTGCACGAGGGGGGCTAGTCCCCCGCGGGTGCGGATATAATTAATTGAACCTTCTCTGTAGTTCTCCTTTTATAGGTCAATAAAGGTGGCCGGGTAGGGATAAATTGCTATTACATTTTCACAGGCTCTGTGTGGCACAAAATAATTAAACAAATATTAAAAATAATGGAAACATTATATCAATTATATGTGACAGAAACATGATGTTCCTTTATTGTTGTTTTTAATGTGGGTAAATTACATCAAATTTCTATGTTATATGTATATAGATACTATAAATCAAATTACATAGAGAAATGGAAGAGTACAGGGGTACAATTCATTTCTAATACATAATGAGTATAGTTTTTCACCGGAACAAAGTCTCGCCCATCTCGGTGGCCGAGCCAGGTAGTAACACGCTAGGTAAGAAACTATTGTAAACGGTTTTTAAGTGATCTATCCATATCTCATGCACTGGATTTTAAAGTAAACAGTAAAACAATTGTTCTGAAATAATTTATTAGAGGACATGCATACAACAAGATAATAACAAGATTTGGTAACATTTTAAACTCCCACTAACTAATAACACATAAATAACGAAACAGCACATGACAACAGCGAGATGACTAAAATCTGTGACACATTAACAATTTGTGAAGAATAACTATATCGAATTTCAATAATCCAATTAATTTAATGAAATTTGCTCAAAAGACCAGACTTAATTACTAAAAGCATTATAAACTGGAACACATGTTGCATGATGTTTATTATGTTTTCTCTTGGTCTATTCTATACATAGTTAAAAAGGTCTTCGAAATGATGTTTTCAAGTAAAGCTTCAATATACTTAAAAATATAACATAGAAAATCAGGTATGCAACGTCTGTAAAACAGTTTAGGCACATTTTTTCAATAATATTAATGAATAAATAAGTTGAAAAAGCCTTTACCCTAACGATGTATATTACTTACATCACACTGGGATAACATCGTCAACAACAATAAAGTCATTATTAGGACTAGATGAAAATACGTAGTCTAGTATAGCTATAACTATACTATCAAACTACTCAATAAATAAATCACAATATAAATTGGTGTTACATTAGTAACTACAGACATACTTCAGGACAGTACAGTCGAAATCATAAATAGCTATGCGTTATCAAGTGGGCATAAGTATCTGAGCGCCCTTACGTCAACGAAAATAAAGTCGGTGTTCACATAATTTTTCATCACACTTGCTCGAAAATGGTGTCATTACACGTAAGTTCTGCGGGCCGTAAATGACCTATTACGCCCTAGGGCGTAATGGTTTTCTTTTTAAATTTGAAACGCTGGTTCTGTTTTACTCTTATTTGTCATGTTCAAAGAAAACGCCAACTCACTTTTTTAACTTTTATCACTGAAATATAGATTTAAAGATAACTGTTATTGTAAATACATGTAAACACATATTTCGGTAACATTAATTAAATGTTTAAATAATGTATTTCAGTATTTTGCAAATATAAAATCAACTAAACAGTCTTTACCGCTATGGTTTCCGAACGTGACTTGACATTCGCATTATCTATGGACATATGTCACTAATGTCCCTTTCTGTTTTAATATTTTCTTGTCATACTGGGTCGATTAGTAAGGTTATATTATTAAGATTTCCTCACAAGTGTGATGAAAAACATTGTGTGTGCCACGGGCGGTAGAGGAATTACAAACTCGTGTTATTAAAGCCCTCGGTTTCACCTCGGGCTTACAATAAACACTCGTTTGTAATTCCTTACTTACCGCCCTATGTTATTGTATAATATTGTAATTGTGAAATTTATAATTAATGAATCGCGCCCAAATGTTTGCACGCCTGCTTGCAGGCTGAGCACATCGGAAGTTTTTTTTATATATATAAGACCTATTATACCTACTGTGTTCTAGCAAATAAAATATTTGATTTGATTTATATACACAATTTGGGCATATTTACGAGTAGATATTCTTGACCTTGACTGTATATTTAAGTGCGTTGCTCTAATAGGAGTAGGATATCACTGCAATGCACATTTCTAACGCAATACTCGAAGCGGTTTGTGATGCCGGCTGATTACTTTCTAACGGTGTTTATTTTTTAAATCTACACCCAGTACTAAACTACCCGAATAAATCCGCCAAGTGCTTAAAACGCCGAGGACTTTCGCCACTAATATTATCACAAAGGATGCTATTCACCCTCTCTTGATGATGCCAGTTACAACCTAAGTACAACGTTAAGTTGTGTTTTAATGTTAAAGATTCAATTGAACACAACCAGACGGCGAATATTAATCACGGCGAATTTACTCATCTATGTTTTTTCCATTAAATTTTTATAATAAATAGATAAAAACATATTCCATATATTTAATACTTAAAATACACTGGTATTTGTTTGAATCACACAGATTACACTTACTAACTTCAAACACGTTATTTTATATATACCGTGTATAATATGACATACACTGTATATCGTTAGAACACTGGATTTATTTAATAGATATATTCATATTTCAATTCTACTCTTGAGATTCTGCCTCCTTCAAACGCAAATACTTATAATTAATTGACCGTCATTTATTTTATATTGCACTCCAATAAGTCATCTATACATACATATATTTATACGTATTGTAACGAGAAGTATATGAACAAGTCGAAATTCTAAAATACAACAGGACTTCAATATTTGATTTATCTAAATTCTAGGCGATATTACATAGTAGAACTGGCAGTGTTCCGGCTGTTCTATCTAGTGATACATGTATTTACACGATTTCAACGATCGCTAAATATAATTCAATCTCAAGGTTTGAGATATAGTGACAATTAACCACCAACCACAACCTATAGAACACATGCTGTGCGCTAGCGATTATTATTTTTCATTTAAAAAGTAAACTTTCAGTGCCAGTATTTCCAGCTGTAACTAACCGCCTGGCAACCACCTTCCTTGTGAATAAAACTGGTGAAGATAAGACGAGGTATTCGTCTTTCATGTGGAGACAAAAGTATACACCATTCTGAACGCTATTTTAAAATCGGTGGACTTAACTTAATTAAACAATTTTACAACTACCCTCACCGGGAAATCACTCATAGGTTACACACGGTATTTGATAACCGGTGCAAACCGGTATACTTATTTACGTGAAGAGCGGCAGGAGAACGCACACACAGCCACCGCATTCTTGTATACCTATCGTAGCGCAATCGTTGTAATGTTAGACTCTGTTCCGTGCCTATTACTGTTTTTTTTGATATGACTTAAAAACATGGGTGAATCAACTTATTTGTTTACCTTTTGCATGTCTTAACATGATTTAAATGGAACAAGATCTTAAATTTAGAGATAGATTAAGGTAAAAATAAAAATCGTTTTTAATAAATAAATAAATAGGATGACCCAGTGGACGAACCCTTATTTTCATACAAAAGTGAGGGACAGCTATGTCCCCTGGGTCACTGCTGAGGGACAGCTATGTCCTCTGGGTCACTGCTTATAAACAAGTTATAATAAAAAATATTTGCATTACGTAGCTTTATTATCTGTCTTTTAAATGAGCATACACTTTATTCAAAAAATAACCGAATAAAGTTTTCCTTTCAATTTTAGTCGGAGAAGGTAAAATTTTCTTGACAAAGAATAGATGATTCACCCACATCTAAAAAGTCTTATTAGATTTTTTTAAGTTATATCAAAAAAAAATGGAAACTTTCCGCAACTTGCACATCAGAAGTGCCTACCTATACTCATGTGCCCACGTGGAGTCACTCGCCTGACGATTCGAGAGGCAGTCTACAGGCGGGGCGCGACCAGGCCGCTCATGATATCGAAGGTGTTCCCGTCGGGCGCCACGGCCACGTCGCCGGCGGCGGTGCGCACGCGCAGCCAGCCCGCCGCGTCCACGCCGCTGATCACGCCGCTCACCGGCGAGGCGGTGCCTTCGTGCCGCACGCGGATTTGTTCGTTACTGGAAATGTCACACAGTTATAGGCGTCACAACTAGTCACAAGGGAGATAAATTAGTCATGTAGTTATAGCGACCGACGCGACACGTTATAATCTTATACGAAAAGTATGGGGTCTGCAGAAAGAACAGTGAAGGAGTGTGGCCTTCCTCACATGTGAAGTGAATTATCACAAGGTATGTCGGTTTCATACATCAGATCCACATCATTGTGCCTACAGGACGCAGGTATAGGTAGGGAGTGAGTCGGAAAAACATTACCTAGATACAACTGCTCCCTAGTAGACATGGTGAAGGTGGCTCAACTTACGTAGCCAGCAGTCGACGGACGTGTGCAGTCAAGTGCTACTACTTACGTAGAGACAGTACTGTTACTACTCGCAGAAGGCGTCAATGCGCCGTCCGAGCCGATCTAGTCAAGTATCCGCTCCCGTGAGGGTATTTAGAAATCAGAAATCCACCAGCTGGCAGCAGGGTGGCGAAAGGTCTATTTGGCAGTAGATGTCAAAATCAGGTGGTGTGATTGGTGGATCTTGACGTCTACTGTCAAAAAGACCTTTCGCCACCCTGCTGCCAGCTGGTGGGTTTATGATTTCTAAACACCCTCGTTGCGAGCAGTAGCGCGCCAGGAACTTCTCTATCGTCATCGGTGCTTAGCTAGTCCCAAGCTGGTGCTACTTGACCACTTACTCGTGCAGCCAGTACTGGTAGTACTGCTCGCGGAAGGCGTCGATGCCGCCGTCCGAGTCGATGTAGTCGAGTATCCGCTCCAGTTGCGAGCAGTAGCGCGCCAGGAACTTCTCTATCGTCATCGGTGCTAAGTTGGTGCCGTGCTGCTTGTTGTGCTTCTCGATTATCTGGTTCACGCAAGTTGTGGGGACTATGTTCGAGATGTTCACACCAGTTCCTGGAATGTATAAATGATACGTTAAAAAATCTCAAATACGCGCGGAAATGGCGTCATTCCATTCGCGATAGTAGACTGCTAATTACTGCATTAGGAAAGCCTAGTAATATCTATTCTAATTTTAAATTTTGCGTCATATTTGGTACTATCACCGGCGTTACGTCGATGGTTCATGCTATGGCTACGGCCGCCACTGGTGGCCCTATCCAGCCACTAGTGGCGGCCACTCGTGGCATACGTCAGATACGGTGGCTGGCGACTGTGGCCGAGTGTGCGCACAAGGCGAGCCACTAAACGCGGCCACAAGTAGCGAGCGCGGGCCACTGTAAAGATAAATGGCCGCCGGTTCTAATATATGAAAATTTAACGTTTACTTTAATGTTAACTTTATACCGCGAATTTCGTCTTAATTAATTGGCCAGCCGTATGATCGTCTAGTCTAATGGTAGAACACTACATTATGAACCGAGAACCCATATTCTTTAATGTAACGCACAGAACGCAGCTATTTCCCTGCACACGTCTATACCTATTTATCCCTATGAGTAATACCTATATCTATTTATTCGTTACCTATTACTACTAAAGTCTATAGTCAATGAAGATTCGTTCGAACGCGGCCACTCGAACGCCTAGTGTGCGCCGGTGCCATACAAAATGTATGAAAAAGCCCGCCCGCAGCTTGTGGCAGCCACCAGTGGCCGAGCTGTGGCCGCCACTAGTGTGCGGAGGCTCTTAATGTCGCGTGGAAGACGTACCGATGTTGCAGACGACGTCGTCGCCGGTGCAGTTGGCGGCGGTGATGGTGCCGCCGATCTTCACCTCCCGCCCGTAGTAGATGTCGTTTGGCCATTTTATTCTGTTATAATTAAACAAATTATGTCTTGGTTACCGTCTTCTAATGTAAATAAAAAGACTTTAAGCAAGCATTTTCTGTGTCAAGAGTGACAAAAAATGTTTATTTATACAATTTTAATCTCATTGACTGACTAAAAAGTCAAATGTTCCCTACATAAATTGCGGAATAATAGCCCGAGTAAGGTGCAGGCTGAAAATCAGCGCTGTGCATCCGAACACGCTCACAGCATACCTAAGCTGAACCTGAGGCTGTTGCCACGATAAAAAAAACTGATAAACCTATTCACATTTTTAGGGTTCCGTACCAAAATGGTAAAAAAGGAACCCTTATGGTGCGACTCTGTCTGTCTGTCTGTCTGTCTGTCTGTCTGTCTGTCTGTCTGTCCGTCTGTCACAGCAAGATATCTCAGGATCTACTGATGCTATCGACTTGAAATTTGGAATAGTGTTAAGAAGCGCTAACCCGAGCTTATAGGATGTAAAAAAAATCTTGTAACTTTTTTACTTTTTTTTTAAAGGGGTCCGTAATGAGACTTTGCAAATTGAAAGTAGGGCTATTATATCGAGTGAGGTATCAAATGAAAGGGCTTAATTTGTAGATTAAAACAGTATTTTTGTATTTTTTTTTAAATAAGTAGTTTTTGATTTATGGCGAAAAACGTTAAAAAAAATACCGTTCCCCCCCTATTATCTTCGAAGTTACTGAACAGAAAAATCTGTAATAATTACCAATTATTAATGTCATCCTATATATTACAGGAAAAATATAACGGTTTTCCTAACTTGCACTGTTTTTGAGAAATTTGCAAAAATCTTAACACATACTTATTTGCTCCTACTAAACTAATCGCCATATAGTTTTTCTTGAACTATTCATGTATCTACTTATGAGTTTGTACGGAACCCTCGGTGCGCGAGTCCGACTCGCACTTGGCCGGTTTTTTTTTAACATTATTACGTAATTGTTGTTTCATTAATGCAATAAATAATTTATTGTTTATATTTATTTTTATTTTATACTAGTAGTGCTTACATTTTTTTTTTACAAATACTACTACATCTCTAATACTAAATCTATTCGTAATAATACAACTACACACATCACGATAACGCGAAGATTCGTGTTGGCGTCTCTTTCTCTGACATAAAAAAAGAATGAGACATCAACACGAACATTCGCGTTATCGCGATGTGTGTAGCTGTACCATAAGTTTTAATAATATAACGCTGGACTATGTTTATTTCGCAGCCAACTGGTTTAATTATCCATTTGGTTAACTGCCTAGCATTTTCACTAAACTACGACCCGCCAGCAAGTCGACGAAGCCCCGCTGCGCGGGGCTTCTATTTCTGCTCTGAGGGACGCAAGCTGGCTAACAAACCTAACCTAAAATAAGGAGTGTGTTTAATGAAAAGGCTAGGCAGCTAACCAAATAGCTAATTAAGGTAGTTGGCGGCGACATGTATAAATAGATATTTAGATAAGTACCGTATATCGAGGTGCTCGTACGCGGGCTGCGCGCGCACGGCGCGGACGGCGGCCAGCGCCGCCGCGTGCTGCACCAGCGGCAGCGTCGGCGACATCTTGCGCCACACCTGCCATACCAACACATACGCTTACACTGTGCTTTACGACTAAATGGGGTTCAAAAATACCAATCGCTCACTGCAGACCCGCATATCAATAGGTTTATTCAAAACTTTTTTTTTTTCTTTTTTACCTAGCCTATTAGTGTGTCCCACTGCTGGGCAAAGGCCTCTCCATTGGATCCCCACAATATTCAAAACTTACTCTGTAAAATAAAGGATAATTCAAATTGTGATCATAAATCAATTTTGAATCCAGTGAGTCGCACTGCTGCCCGGCGGCCACAAAAATGACTTGAACTACGGACGCTCCCCGAACGCCCTCTAAAGTAAGACAAATCTGGAAAAGCCCGGACGGATGGCACCCCTATACTCTTGTTTAGTGTCCGACCGAAAGTGGTTTTCACCGCCGAAACCGAATTTCGGCTTTGATCTCAGTTTCGGCCGAAACCAGAACCAAAACTACCATATAAGGTCATGATTTCGTGGGAAGATTAAAAAATGACAATCATAATCAGTTAGTCTTCATTTTTAAATAACATATGAATGATTTAGTCTTTGATATTTAAAGTTATCATTATTATAACATATTACAACTTCTTATTTCAAATACTGCCGCCATAACGCAAATCAGTAAATTTCACTGATTCCGAATATACTGTATACAACTTAGTTGGCAGAATAAATTATCTGTGCTTTTTGAAATAAAGAATGTCCGATCGCAGCACGAAACCCCCCAAATTCAGTTTCGGTTTCGGCCGGATGGCAGCCGAAACCCGTTGTTTTGCCGAAACCGAAATTTCGTTCGGACTCTACTCTTGTTACCTGGGCTTTTTTATTTAAAGTGCGTTCTTAACTGACAGTTAACAGGTCGTCACAGAACTGACGATTAGTGTCAAACTTCATACATTTCGTCACGGACTGACAGGTTAGACGGTATTTGAAGTTTAGCTTAAGTTTCGCCTGACTGTAGATTTTAAAATAAAAATGGCCACCTGCAGCGACATGGCCGCCTGGCCGGGCACGGAGATCCAGGCGTTGTGGCCGCGGCCGCGCGCGGCGGTGAGGCGGCGCGCCACGCACGCCACGCCGTGCGCGAGCGGCGCCTCGGTCACGGCGTTCGTCGTCGTCAGCGTGTCAGCGTAGATCACCAGCCGGCCCAGGTGTTTCGATGTCAGGTTCTGAAAATTTCATAGCGAATTGTACTTATACTCCGTTTTTTTTAATGTAGAAATTTGGTAAACAAAAGAATCAATTGGTCGTCAACTTTTGTATTTATCAATGAACAATTTGAAAGTACTTGATATTTATTGTGTCGTTTTCTTTGTCCTTTAATAATTTATTACTAATATTATAATCCTAATGTGCTCACTTAAGTGCCAAGCCAAAGAAATAATATAATGTATACTTTAACATATTTTCAACACACTTGCTCATAAAGTGGCTCCAATTTCATTATTCTGACGCCCGGAACGCCGGTTATTACACACGCGTGCTTTTTACTTCGATAAATCACAAAATAAATACAAAAACAGTAGTTCTAAATGATAAGTATTAATTTTTATTCGCAACTGGATTGAAAGACTGATCATAACGACGAGTTTAAAACCTGGCCATTACTTCAAAACCTCTGCCTCTTTGGGTGTTTTATTGTGCGACATTTTATACCAATGATTACAATAATGGGCAAAAATATGAATTAGATTTTTGCTTATAGAATAATGTGTGAAAAATAGAAGAAGTTAAATATTTTTTGATTTGTTAGCTATGTGTGTGTGTAAATTGTTCAACTACATAAAAATCAAGTATTTACTATCGAATAAAATTAATTACACAATGTTATACCGCACAATGTACCTGATAAAAAAGGTGTAAGATTTTTTTTCTATCCAATAGGCTCGAGTCAGCAACTTTTAACACTATTCCAAGTTTCAAGTCGATAGCATCAGTAGATCCTGAGATATCTTGCTGTGACAGACGGACAGACAGACAGACAGACAGACAGACAGACAGACAGACAGACAGACAGAGTCGCACCATAAGGGTTCCTTTTTTACCATTTTGGTACGGAACCCTAAAAACCTCAAGTTGACAAACTGACGTTTCATATATAGATACAGGAAATCAAAGTACACAGAAAAATTAAATGGCACTCGCCTGTACAGACCGAGAATCGAACCCGGTACCTCTGGATTTCCGGCCCAGTGACTCAACCATTCGTCCACCGTACACTCAGAAAACACCCTCAATTCTGCTATCTACCTTGACTTCCGTATATTTTCGGTTAATTCCTATTAAAACAGAAAAGATACGGAAGTCAAGGTAGATAGCAGAATTGAGGGCGTTTTCTGAGTGTACGGTGGACGAATGGTTGAGTCACTGGGCCGGAAATCCAGAGGTACCGGGTTCGATTCTCGGTCTGTACAGGCGAGTGCCATTTAATTTTTCTGTGTACTTTGATTTCCTGTATCTATATATGTAACATAAAATGTGGTTTAAATTTCCCGCATTAAAAACCAATGAAGAGACAAAAAAATGTTTCTTTCATATAAACTGACGTTTGTTTACTAAATTTCCACATGAAAAAAAAAACGGAGTATATAATTTAGGCAACGCTGGTGCGTTGCGCAGCATGCGCGGCGCGCTTTCATAAGTTACGCCTGTCTACTCACGTCGAAGTACTCCACGGTGGAGAAGTGGTCGGGGCACTCGTAGACGTGCACGGGCAGGAAGGTGGCGGAGGGCGGGCGCGCGGCGACGTCGCCCCGCAGGCACCACTGCAGCTCCATCCCCGGCAGTGACTGCAGCCGCTCCGGCCCGCACCACCCCTCCACTAGCGCCAGCTTTTGCTACAACACGACACCAATCAAACTGTGTCTACGGCTGAAACATTGCCAACTTTAAGGCAAAATGAGACTATTTCCATGACTGTCTTCTCGTTTGTCCATATTAACACCCGCTCCGACAGTTAAAACTTCCGGCTTTAATTACATCACAAGGCCATTTCGGCTTGAATATATATGTCGATGCGTATCAAAATTGCCGATGTCCAAGCTAATTAAGTAACAGGATTTTGTGGTGTCCGTCAAGATAGCGTACACCGTAAAGATATTCAGAATCTGATGCAGCCAATAAATAGTACCCAAATAGTACCGACGAAATACCTAGGTGAAAAAAATAGTACCCTTAAACTTTTCGAAATATAAAGCCTGTTCACGGTGTACGCTACTGGGCGTCAAGCTGGCGTACACCGTTTGTATCTCTGGAACGGCTTTGTTTTTGGAAACGCTTTATATCTCAAAAAATAGTACCCAAATAGTACCCTAGGGCCCTAAAATTTAATTTCTCTAGCTATCGTAGAAGCCGAGATATACCATGACTTAACGGTGTACAAAATTTCACACCGTCAAGCTGGCGTACCCGGAAATTTCTTATAGAAAGAGCTCACTATATCTTGGCTTCCACGATAGCTAGAGAAATGAAATTGTAGGGCCCTAGGGTACTATTTTTTGAGACACAAAGCGTTTCAAAAAACAAACCCGTTCCAGAGATACAAACGGTGTACGCCAGCTTGACGCTCGGTAGCGTACACCGTGAACAGGCCTATTTCGAAAAGTTTAAGGGTAATATTTTTTTCACCTAGGTATTTCGTCGGTACTATTTGGGTACTATTTATTGGCTGCATCAGATTCTGAATATCTTTACGGTGTACGCTATCTTGACGGACACGATTACATCCGATTACGATACATATAGTTTTTGGAAACTCTCTTATAACTCATAATTCAAATAAATGATGGTTGGTGCAATCAAATGTATTGTTATTTATTTTATGTTTTGTCGTACATAACATGATTTAGGCAACAGGCGGCACACATTTTTAATTTATGTGAAGTTATGTCGCCATGTCGACATTAGGTACGAAATTGACCGGAAGTCTCGTTTTACCTTGTACATGTCCATATAAATCGAATACGTCAGTATCAGTAGTCGGTAGGTAGCTATTTCAAATGTTTATAAACTGAATGAATTATAAAAAAGTGTGTAGATAAGATTAGAGTCATGTTAGATAGACAAATCGACTTGTAAAGTTCGAGTAGTATAAATAAATAAAGTTTTTCATTCAGTCTAAAAAGATTTGATGATTCATATTACTTCCATATTGGTAGTTTTGGTAGCCGACAGCATTGGTAGCTTTCTAATTCTGGCGAAATCCTTGAAAACCATACAAATTCATGCGGCATTAATAAGGACAAGTTTTAGCTTGTTATGCTCCAGGAAGCGCCAACATTTATACAAATTAATTGCTAGATAAAAATTGAATATCAAAATTTTGTTACGTAGATAAATTTAAAGGTGAGAATAATTAGCCTACGGTCAAGACAAAATATGGACTTTAGGCTGATTGTGCATTGTTTAAAATTAACACAAATAAATTGTACTTGCCGTAAAAAAATCGTGCTTAGCGGAAATATTGGTCCTTTACGTATTTAGGTATAAAGCAGAAAAAAAATCGTGCAGAGTAGACTTCCAATTAGATAATTTCGAATTGTTAAAATAAATTAAATATACGACTATCCAACTACTCGTAGTATCTAAGCGATATAAAGCAAAAATATGTTCACCTGGGATTTTGAGACAAATAGTTACTATACTTTTTACATTACAAGTTCGATAAATATTTGAAGTTTTCAGAAATTACTAAATAAAACATTATTTAGAATTAATGCAAATGGTGGTAAAAAGCATTTCGAACGAAAACGAAAATAAGGAGGCCACTGGTCTCAATCAAGAGACCAAGAGATCTTCTCTCAGACTCTATCAAGAATCAAGTCTTAAAATCCCGGTGACATAGCAACCAATGAGCAAACGTGTTCGTCGCGTCTCACCGGCCATCACACCGTCACGTGGCCGGGGCCCGCACTGGTCGACGCAGGCCACGACCCCTAACGGACAACCCATTATAACACTTAAACATATTACCAAAGGGGACAATTTTGAGTGGCAGTGGTCTTTTGTCGGAGTGTTCGAAGTCAAGAGAATCAGTTGTTGCCAGCTGGCTCCCAACTATCTTGTCGACCATGTGGGTGAATGTCGCTCTCTCATAATGAGGTGATTCACCACCCAAAGCCCAGATTATAATTGCGTATAGAAGCGCTGAGGCCAATGTTATTAACGTACTTCATGATTTTCGTGAAAGTTAAAATAAGGCCTGATTCTGTTGATACACTTTCAAAACGTAAACCAGAATAAGACTGTCATGATCAGGGTGTCTGTTTTATAAATATGGTATACAGATTAGAACAAAAAGTCGTGTTGCAGTTGATCTGTCGAGTCGGTTGCATACAAAGCTTGAAGGTAAAGTGTGTAGTGTGTAACTTAAAATTATTGATCATATTCTTGCTGGAATACTGTGTAATACAACTTCACTATGAACAACATGGGCCATAAAAATATTAGTCAGTAAAGGCATTCTATTCTTATCACAATCTTTATTCAATTCCATATCGTAAAATAAATGACGGTGTATCTAAGAAGCGTATAAACATATACATATATCGCAATAGGATTGCATTATAGGTACCTCAGTCCAAGAATTAATCTAAATCATAATGCAAATATTACTGCACCTACACATTCCTAATGTACTTATTCACAAAAACGACTACATTTTACGCGAGAATAATTCGAAGTCGCTTACTAGTTGATTCAGACTTGTGTCTAGTCAAAAGCGACCGTTTCGCGTGAAACGTAAACGTCAATGTCCAGCAATCACTACTATAATGGCGATGCAGTAAATGTGGAATGATGTTCTAATTTCAAAGTTCATCTCACCACATGGTTGCCCAGGAAGAAGCCCCGGGTGTACTCCGGCTGCGTGATCTCGCGAGGGTCTCGGACGTGCAGGTCGAGGATGTCTCCAAGGATCTTGTGGATGATTTCCAGACGGGCTTCGTTGGTCTTGACACCTTCTTCGGCTAGGTAGTCGCTGGGGTCCGCTTCTAGGTGTATCTAGGTGTACACTCACAAAGGTTAGTGACGAAAAATGTGTGAACAGATATTAAGAACTATTTATATAGAGTGATTGGTGCCAAAAAATAAGGTCAGTAAGATAGAAACGATGAATCTTACATGGAAAGTGACTAATATAACACAAAAGGTGCATACCCCAACAAGATCGATATGACGATATGAGATATTTTTAAACGCTTAAGTATGTCTTCGGAGTGAAAGCCAGCATCCAAACGAGTATGTTCCCGTAAGGACACCAGAAGCTCGTTTTTAAGACCAAAGGGTGCCATGCCAACGGGAACCTATTTACTAAGCACTTTTGATCTAGTTTAGTTTTGTATCAAAATGTGGAAGAGATATTATAATCTGTGAACCTTAACGAACGTGATCCTTAACGGCTCACGTGTGGGTTACCTGCGAAAATATGGCGACGCCATTGTTGGTGAGATCGGTGGCCTGTAGCAGCGATGGCGTGCGCCACGTCTCCTCGGACGCCAACACTCGAATGTCCAGCTCATGCCCTGGATGTCCCGTGTATTTGGACGGTCTATAAATATTCATATATCTTATTCATATTTGATAAGTCAATTTGGTTTTTGAAAAACGTTCTTTGTCATTTTACAATGTTGGTATTTACAAAGATAGCATGACACCTTATTATTTTAAGAGCGAAAAATCAATGCAAATATTCGTATTCAGCAAACTTATGTTTATGAAGCCAAGACAGCATAAAATCCCACTATGGCAGCCTTCATTATCAATAATTCATGAATAATTTCCCAAACCATAGCCCAATTTTCACTGGATTTTGGGTTTGAGTACTTTCTAAAAAAAGTTGAATAATATTCTAATTTAGCCGAAAGGCCACTTTGAAAAATACAAATAGTATAGATTTGTTATTGCATGCATTGGAATCTCTTTTACTCTGTAATGAAAAAAAAGGCATGCCACATGAATTTCCGAGATCAAAAATGATCATAAGGGATAAATAACTAGCTGAAAACAGTACAGTACAGTAGGGTATGCATATGTAATGCAAATGCAATGTGGTTGCAAGTTTGCCAGGCGTGATATTTAGACGGTGCAGGCGTTAATAGACTTCACACTAATTAGAATATTTGTGAGAAGGATCTACTTCTAAATTACTCGGCTTTATCTTGATTATAAGCTTTATTACATTTGTTTTAGCGTTCAATATTAAATGGCAAAATTAGTGAAGTAGCTAGCCGAAGTAGAGTTCAGCACAGTTAGGTTCTCGCTTGCAACCGTTACGTAATATTAGATTACCATTACAATATTACGTAGCACACTTGGCAAGAAAGAAACGGAAATCTCAGTTCGCAAATATTAATTGCACGAGTCGAAGACGATGTCAATACGATCTGAAGTGTTCTTTATCGCCAGTGTTAAATACACAATGTTTTGTCAATCTCTGGCCAGAAAATGCCATTTTCTGACCAAATTCAAGCTCAGATCAAATTCTCTTGAAATTCTCTTTACAGGCTTGGGTGATACAAAATGATAAAAAAAATAGTAAAGCAGTTTTATCATTACATAGCATAAAATAAGCTTACGAATACTAAAAGCATTCAATTTTATAGTATTAGTTATAAGATGCGTATATCTACATTTTGCGTACCGATAAATATTAGCATCCTGACTTGCTCTGTAAAATTCAGTTTCCATTTATTACCTATAATACCTATATAATGCCATACATGTAAATATAGTACATAGAAAAGTGTATTGCAGAAAGATTACAAGTATAGCTCAATGCAACAAGAAGCATTAGAGATTAGTAAGTAATTTTGCTAAAGGAGCTTTGCAACACATATAATTTAATCATATTTAGTTAATATTTGTTTGATAGATAGCAAACAAACGTGACTCAGTAAACCAACCAAAGTCTGGGCTCCAGAAACAGATCAAAAGATCAAAAACCACATTTTTATAAAAAAAAAACCCCGACCGCGGTGCACTTAGAAACTGCATAAAATCCGCCATTTTGTTTATTTTAACAAACTTCATACCCAGTGACACTCGCACCTTCAAGCCGAATCTAATGGTGTATCATTTATCAAAATCGGATGTGCCGTTCAGTAGTTACGAGCGGACATAGGAACGGACATACATACATACATACATACATACATACAGGTCAAACACATAACCCTCCTTTGGGCTTCGCCGCAGTCGGGTAGAAACTATCTTAAGCCCCAAGTTTATTCTTCAAATAGTAAGAACCAATGTGCAACAAAAATATCATTTGATAGAGAAAAATAAAAACGCATTGCTATTCAATTTTAGCACAAAAAATAAGAAAATCACCTCCATTTTCTAAACCCCTTGATCCAAATGTCATACAATTTTATTAGCTTGTGTTAGCGTTATGTGTTTCCTTCACACGTGTTAAGGGTGTCCGTCAAGATAGCGTACACCGTAAAGATATTCAGAGTCTGATGCAGCCAATAAATAGTACCCAAATAGTACCGACGAAATACCTAGGTGAAAAAAATAGTACCCTTAAACTTTTCGAAATATAAGGCCTGTTCACGGTGTACGCTACCGGGCGTCAAGCTGGCGTACACCGTTTGTATCTCTGGAACGGCTTTGTTTTTGGAAACGATTTATATCTCAAAAAATAGTACCCAAATAGTACCCTAGGGCCCTAAAATTTTATTTCTCTAGCTATCGTAGAAGTGAAGGCTTCAAAGTTGCATGAAAGAGTAAAATCGCCTGCATAGCGAAGAAGTTTAAAAGTGAACATAGAAACGTAGTAGAATGTAGGACTTACTGTCTATCGCTTTCGGTGGAGAACTGCTTCTTGGCGGGCGACGCCTGGTAGCAGAATATGTGGTGCTTCATCTTGACGGACTTCCACTTGTCGAACGTGAATTGCACTACTTCATTCTCACGAACCTTTAACAAAATATGGTTTGTTTACTATATAAAGAGACAAGAGCTCAATACCACACTATAATAGCAGTAATTTGTCTACCTACAAAAGGTACATCGCGCGCTTGAATGTGTGCGCGCCGCGTACGAACGCACTACAAGCAAAGAAATAAGAATGCGTAAGAATGCTCCAGTATGGATCGCACTCACAATAATAAAATACCTGTCGCGCGCCCCTAAACGGCCGAAATTGGACTACTTGTTCGTCTTTATACTTTGTCAATACGGAGTGAACACTAAAGAAAAGTCTGATTTGAGTGTAGTATTTCTTACGTGAGAGTAATTTATTAGGTCTTAAAACGCCGTACCTACATCAAATGACGATGTTTCTATGTAATAAAAAAAGGCGGCGAGGACAGCATTTTGTACCTAAATAGGTATATAATTATAAAATCCTTCAAATCGCACCGGCGAATTTGTTGGCGAATTTCTAGTCGGCACCGGGCTAGAACGGTATACCGACGCATACCGTATGGTCTCTTACCTCGGCAGTCTTGTAGTAGGGCAGCACGGCGTGCAGCAGGTCGGAGCACAGCGCGAGCAGCCGGCCGCCGTCCAGCAGGTGCGCCAGCAGCAGCGGCGCCGCGCGGCCGACGCAGCCCGCCACCAGCGCCGCGCGCCCGCTAAAACGGTATACCGACACATACCGTATGGTCTCTTACCTCGGCAGTCTTGTAGTAGGGCAGCACGGCGTGCAGCAGGTCGGAGCACAGCGCGAGCAGCCGGCCGCCGTCCAGCAGGTGCGCCAGCAGCAGCGGCGCCGCGCGGCCGACGCAGCCCGCCACCAGCGCCGCGCGCCCGCTAAAACGGTATACCGACACATACCGTATGGTCTCTTACCTCGGCAGTCTTGTAGTAGGGCAGCACGGCGTGCAGCAGGTCGGAGCACAGCGCGAGCAGCCGGCCGCCGTCCAGCAGGTGCGCCAGCAGCAGCGGCGCCGCGCGGCCGACGCAGCCCGCCACCAGCGCCGCGCGCCCGCTAAAACGGTATACCGACACATACCGTATGGTCTCTTACCTCGGCAGTCTTGTAGTAGGGCAGCACGGCGTGCAGCAGGTCGGAGCACAGCGCGAGCAGCCGGCCGCCGTCCAGCAGGTGCGCCAGCAGCAGCGGCGCCGCGCGGCCGACGCAGCCCGCCACCAGCGCCGCGCGCCCGCTAAAACGGTATACCGACACATACCGTATGGTCTCTTACCTCGGCAGTCTTGTAGTAGGGCAGCACGGCGTGCAGCAGGTCGGAGCACAGCGCGAGCAGCCGGCCGCCGTCCAGCAGGTGCGCCAGCAGCAGCGGCGCCGCGCGGCCGACGCAGCCCGCCACCAGCGCCGCGCGCCCGCTAAAACGGTATACCGACACATACCGTATGGTCTCTTACCTCGGCAGTCTTGTAGTAGGGCAGCACGGCGTGCAGCAGGTCGGAGCACAGCGCGAGCAGCCGGCCGCCGTCCAGCAGGTGCGCCAGCAGCAGCGGCGCCGCGCGGCCGACGCAGCCCGCCACCAGCGCCGCGCGCCCGCTAAAACGGTATACCGACACATACCGTATGGTCTCTTACCTCGGCAGTCTTGTAGTAGGGCAGCACGGCGTGCAGCAGGTCGGAGCACAGCGCGAGCAGCCGGCCGCCGTCCAGCAGGTGCGCCAGCAGCAGCGGCGCCGCGCGGCCGACGCAGCCCGCCACCGCCACCAGCGCCGCGCGCCCACGCCACGCGCCCGCCTCTAACGCGTCGCGCGACACACTGTATATTGTGTACCTGGAAAGTACTCGTATTACCACTAATACTCTGTTGGCTTATTTTCGATTCCATATATTTTTATAATTACATTGCATCACATCTATTTGGATAAACATTTGTCTCGAGAACACTTGCATGAGCACAAACCCACAAGGATTTTTATTTGCAACACCCGATAAACTGTATTTGATACCTTACGAAAGGTTAGTTTACGAATAAGCTCAAAGTATGTTGTCAATTGATGGGTTTTTGTTTGAAAATTTATGTTAATTGTCAACTTTACTTACCTATCAGAATCCAAAACTTTTCTAAGAGATGCCTCCAAATTATCCCTAGCAGCTATACTATCTGAATATATCAATATGTTTGGTGATTTAGTATTGACTAATGGACGGGAAGTTTTCGCAGACTTTGGTGTGCCCTGTGACGGAGAGCCCTTTGATTCCTCCTTTGCTTGTGGAACAGTTTCCATCTGGGGCTGAGTCTTCTTTGGGCCAGACGAACTCACTATCCTTTTATGTGTGGTGACAGATTTGATTTGACTCGATATGTTAAGTAGTGACGCCGAAAGACAACTCGTGCCTTTCTTTAGATCTAATTTGAGACTAGATTTTTTAGGAGTGATATGGTGCTGAATTTCTACTGTTACGTTTTCGACGACAATTTCTTCTTGCTGCTTTGCTTTCTTTTCTGGTGATTTATCTGGAGTCTTTATCGGTTCTATTGCTAGTGTGTCTTTGTCATCTTCTTCCGTGAGGGACTTTGTTGTGTTCACACTTACGTCTGCTAGAGACACAGCCCTTTTACTGATTGTTGCAGTATCAACCAAGTTACTGCTACCACCATTCATTTCTATTATGGCACTATTACATTCAGACTTAACATCAACTACTTTGGACAGCTTTCTGAGCATGGCTGCGTGCACGGGCCAGTTGAACTCCGCTGGGGGATTCTTCAAACTATGAAGGATGTCGCTTCGCAGACTTCTCATAGAGGCGTCAGTGGCTTTATTTGGTTCCCCTGAGAGCTGAACAGCTAGGAAAACATATGAAGTAACCTTTTAACCATGCCATTGAAAAGAAAAAAAATACATCAAATTCAAAACTGAACATTACATTAAGTATAACAAAGCACAATTACACCAATTATTACATTTTACACAGATTAAGAAGCAACTGTTATTTTGTATTCAATTTCTTTATTTTTTTAAATAACCGTAAACTTACTCTGTATCCTCACTACTGGTAGATTGTGATCAATAACAAACTCCTCCTCACTACCAACAAAATGTAAGCCTGCGGAACTGAGGTTCTCAATGTTTGTTTTGAGAACTATGGCCAAGTGAGAGCTCGCCTTCCAAGCCACTGGCAATCCCATGGAGTCCAACTGCAAACAAAATCAATTATTAAGATTACTTATCAGAAATATTATTCTGCTGAAGTGATCCACAGATGTAGCATTGTTCTCTCATTTAAACAAAGCAATTTATATGAAGTTGAGGGTTGTACCACATCACTATAATTACTAATTACAATGGGACAAAACGTACATTTAAGTAATTTATTTCTTATGGTACTTATGTTGGAAAGGTTTACAAGTAGTACAATTACTCATTTGCAAAAATTAAGTCATGACTACTGTTTTTCCTGATTGGAAATTCCTTATCTGTGACACAGTAACCCAGTGGCTTAAATAAAAATGCACATTTAATTCAGTCAATATCAGAGCTGTTTTTAGTAAACATGTTTACAGGTATTATCATTAAAGATAATGTTAATTGGTCAGTTGTCTTAAGTGCATATTTATTTAAAATTTTACATAAGTGCATATTTTGAATTTAAAGTCAATCTTAGATCTACAGTCATTATCAATGTTATTACTTAGAAGAAATTTAATTGAATTAAGGTTAAATTAAGAAGATAGAATTAATAAGTGGTAAATAAAGTATCTGATGCAAATTCTGTGTAGGCTATGAATATAATTTAAAATTAGTTTTGGACATGTAAATTCCTGTCATCTTACGATATTGATGTCACAGGATGTTTAATTTTTTTATTGAATAATTTAACACTTGCTTACAAAAAAAAGGTACATACGGAATGTAAGAAAATATGTTTTTACCGGTATTAAATGATTGGCACTAGACTCATGGGACTCCATTTCACATTCCAAGAGCACTTCAACATCAAACTCAGTTACTGGAGACAAATCATTGGAGCCCAGCGGAAGGCCTCCGGAGCATGTCACCCAGTCACCAAGCTCTATGCATTGCGCAGGTTTCATGCTGCATATCCTAGTTGCATTTGTGTAATCCAGTAAATCACAGAGGTATGCATTCTTCGGGTTTGTACACAGCTTGGAGCTTAATGTGGGGGTTTCTGAAAATAATTTATATCAATCAATATATGTGTCAAGTTTAAAAAGTGTATCTTGATCAATTGTTATAATGTTCTCCTAAGATTAGTGAATTTCGCAGACATCATATTTTCATACTGATCAAAAACTGACAAGGAACTAACAAAATATATGGGGTTATCGGAAAATTTCGATTGTTTTTACACAATTATTTAATTACTCTACAATACATGGCGATAATTTCATAGATACCTAGGCGTAACTGTATGTAAAAATTATTTACCTGCAGCATTTTCAGGCACTTTGCAAAACGCGACGCTCGTGTTCCCGCTCAGGAACTCCAGCAGTCGCGCTCGGAATGATCTGATGCGCCAAGTTTTTATAAAGGTCATCGCTATGTAAATCGGCGTGAATAACATGATTACAACTTGCACGGCACCTCAATATTTCTAACACGCCCTTTTCAACAGCATTTTGCTCCTATTAAAACAACTTTTAATAAAAACTACGGCGAAATTGGGTTATCGATTCTAAAGTCCATCGATGAGACACAATGTTTATATTCTATTATTCAACAGGAAAACTAAAAGAACAACATCAAAATTTTGGCAACTAATAAAACACTTAGTGCATTTCCGAATGACAACCGTGTTTCATGCGACTTATTTGATTAAAATGTAGTATTTAATTATCTCAAAAATTCAATATGCAATTCGTATGAGTCGCGAAAGAAAGAAGAGACTCTTTTTACGCTACTAACTACTAACATAATGAAGATTTTTTTTAGTGTTACAGCCAAATTTGTAATAATATCCTAATTCTAAAATCAAATCAAGAAGTGAGGATAAAATGATATTCTCAATGCATAGAATATCATGTCAAGGTAATGAAACAAATAAGTAAAAGGAATGCTAAGAGTTATTATTTATTTAATTCGGCACGTACTTGAGCCAAAAACTAGTTACGTGTAATGGAACGCTATGAACTTGGAGTGTCAAAACTATACTGCATTCTACTTAGGGTGCGTTCGGATATGAATTCGGACCGAACAATTTTCATGTGACGGTTTGTAACGTTTTGCGTTACTTTTGACCTTCTCACGTTACATGTTAGTAATTTTTAATTCCTAAGCAAATTTCGTTACTTTTCTAGCTCGTAACTTTTTTCTTAATAATATTGTTTTGTAAACAAAAAAAATATATTTCTTAATTTCCGAACGCACCCAAAAAAGGTTTCATTAACTACGAGCTACGAGTCTCTTTGCCGTTCTTCTCGCTCTTATGGTGCCTCTACAGTCTACACGATGGCCCATCGTGATGGTCCACTATGATGGGCCAGCGTGTGGAGGGCATAGTGGTAACGGATGGCTTATAGCGCGTGCGATGCCGACGGTGTCGTTTTTCGGCCGCACATCAAAGGGAGTGGGCCCGCGATGGCGGCTACACGATGGCCCATTCCATAGTGTGGGTGGACGTCAACCATCGCATGGCCATCTCCCAGTCATCTGGGCCAGCGATGGCCCATCGTGTAGAGGAGCTATTATGTTTAAGTAAGCGGGATGTGATTGTCTTTGTGTGTGATGATGATGATGTTTGTCTCACGTTTGTCTTTATACTTTGACTATGTACTGCGGAAATGCTTTTACGCCACACTTGTCCATAAAGTGGCTTTTCCCGCACGCGACGCTTACGGAAAAAGCCGCTTTCTGGCCAAGTGTAGACATAAAATGAAGTACACAACGCGGGAGCTAATAAAGAAAGCCCTTGATCGCATATTTACGTCCCTCGCTTGATCTCGGCCTTTCTTTGTTTTACCACCCTAGTTGTGTAATGTACTATTTCTCAAACATACAATGAAATATTAACATCAGGTAAGTGCCTTATAAATATAATAGGCCGCAAAATACCTCGTTTCCGGTGCAGCTAGACGAGAGGCCTTTAATAGAATTTCATACAACAATGCCGGCCTAGGCCTGCAAGATGTTTTTTTAATATCCATTCCACATTTATTTCGCCTTACTTCCCGGCCTCTGCAGTAATGTACTACCTACTACGGTTATATACTCGTACTCTATCATTAATAATAATTATTACATTTCCAACTTGATTACAGATTAAATTTTGATATGCGTAAAGACTTGCCAAGTTTCGGAAAATGTCAAATGTCCTTAAGCTAAGCCTAACGCTTTCCATGCGTGTGGGACTGAAATTTTGGCATATACATGCAGGTATGTATGTGTGTTGGACCGGGGTACCAACAGGGACGTGGGCAAACCACATCCAGTTGTTTGTTTATTATAAATATCATAGGCAATTAAGTCTTAATTTCTAATTATCGTGTTTAGTATGTTTACCACCTTAAACACCATTTAGTGTGTACATTAGTCAAACAATTGTCTGGGTAGGTAAGCAATTACGAGCAGTAAATCACGTACACCCACTCAGGTACCTACCTAATTACTTGAATGACACATATATTTTTGTTTCGGCGGCCAGGTTGGCAATAAGGCCAACGTAAAGTAGGTGTCTGTATACGTGTAATTTGCTGAGCATGGATGAATGAGTAAGCGAGAGGAACGATTTACATCAGCGATATAATAGCGGGTGATGGCACCAATTATGGACATCTTAAGTACAGTACTACTCGTACCCAGTAATGGACAGCGAAGATTCAATGGCTTATAGCCGACCATTCATGGACTTTACCAGTTATTACTATCTGTTATCTTATCTGTACATAGTAGGTATTGATAGTTCAAAAATGTAGTGTCCATTACTTACTCGTAAATGTGGGTTTTACGGAAAAAAATGTCCATAATTGGTTCTTGTCCATTACTGGTGCCGTCACCCTACTGTGCTAGGGGTAGCTGTGGGGTAGGTACTTGTTTGCACTGTAGGTAGGTACACCAAGAAATTACTGCAACTAAGCAGGCAAATCAAATATTTTTGATGCCGCATGACCACCCGGTATATCTATAGGTAATTGGATCAATATAAGTCAGGTAAAATGGTAGCTGCTCGATACCTAAATACCAAGTATTTCGCGAGACTATCCGCAATTGAGCTGATAAGGGGAAGGGATATTGTCTTAATTAAAACCGGCGTAATCTCCCAGAATTGTTTTTCATCCTGTCTTAACGACATCCATCGGTTACGTCTTATTAGACAATCAGTTAATCACGCGATCGGAAATAGGTTCACTTAGCAATAGCCTTGCACACCCCTTTGGCGTCTTCAGAGTCTTTGACGTAACTAATGAGGTCAACATAATAATAACAAAGTAAAGAGAACACGGAAACATGTAAGTACCTACAAGTTACCTATACTATACCTATGATGAAAAGTGAAAAAAACTTGTAGTACTACCTTAAGTTTAATCTCGATTTTTCATTTTTGGTAACTGCCAAAAATCTTACTAAGTACCCAAATTTTGAGGCTGTAGGCTGTGTCGGGTTAGAAATCAGAAACTGAAGTGTTTTTGCATAAACCCAGAATTTTTACTGGTAGCGGTGGCGTACCTAAGTAACAATAGGGTAACAAAAAGTGCAAAATGGTAAAACCCGCCAGAAACCGCCGGTCAGACAATGGCACAGGTATTTTACATTGAAAGAGGGAGGACTCATCCCAACCAATGCATTACGCCACTGACCAATAGATTAGGCAGACATTCGCTAAAATCGAATGGTATAATTTGTTTTATATGTTTATTGGTTTCTATTTAAACCTGAGTTCCTTAACGCTCCAAGTAGGTACTTTACCTACTTAAGATACCTTTATATCGTTAAGACACTTGTTCCACCGCAGGCGAGTAAAATTGGCGGGTAACAGTGCATTGCGGACTGAGGAGGTGAAGTAAGATCGATCGACCATTCCAGATGTAATGCTACTCGCCCAGTTTTACTCGCTTACGGTGGGACAAGTGCCTAATAAGGACCTTCATATTACCCATCCATAGAACCCGATTCCAGCTTGATTTAATATAGGTAGGGATTATATAATAAACTGAAAAAAGTGGGTTTTCTTACCTTTGGCTTGACAAAACGCCACAGCTACATACCTACCCTCAAATTAATCACAGTCACACAGAATGTTTAATATAATTGATAAAATTTCATTAATATATAAAAGGAAATGATAAAATAACCTGTATACATATATTTGTAGACGTTAGTACGTGTGCACATAGTGATATGATTAGAGCAGTATGACAACCCCCGACCTAATGCTATGATAAAAGTTCCAGATGTTGTTTACTTTAGTGCAGTCGAGCTTCACACTTGCAAGCGGGTGCATGAGCGACCGGGAAGTATTAACACGAGTATACATCACGAATCAATAGGGGTAAACGGCGATAATTTCAAAATGGAACTGAACTTTGTAACTACTTTAATAAAACATGATGTGAACCATAATGTGAGACAGTGCTTCAAATCAAAAAAACCGTTTGGTGAGTGATTATTTTGTTTACCTATCTGTTGAGTTAAAACATTGTTATTGGTTTGCTTTGTGATTCTTCCTTTCCTCGCCCGTATGATATGATTGCAGTGTTGTACCTACCCTACCGAAACGATAACGCACCCTCTATATTTTAAAGATGCTGCTTAATATTGAAGCTAAATCCCTATATAAATATTCGATAAGATTATTTAAAAATTGCAAAACTTCTAGTGGTGTATTCTAGCTTCAATAAAATTCCATCGTCTAAAGTCTAAACTTTGACACTAACTTGGGGTGCAGAAAGGGTCTAGTCTATCTCTGTTATCAGCTAAGTTTATCGTAACCTTGTCACCAGAAACTTATAATAATATGGCTATCAGCGAGCGATTTTGTTTAATTAGATCTAAATAATAGGACCATTAATGACGTGCAAAGATACTTATTAACCACTTATATGACTGTAGAGATACCCCATACTAACCTTTATATACAACGTAGGTATGTCTATTTAGGCGTAAGTCTAAGCTAAATAATATAGATAGTAATGAAATACACAATACATGTATCTTTTAAAAAATAAATTAATATGCCTACTTCAAATTCACGTACGAAATTTCGAGGACTTAAGCGATTTTGAGATGTGTCAAGACAATTAAAAGTACCTGTCTGGGTAATAAAGATACTAATTATCTGCAAGTCTTTACGTAACCGAACGGTTCTGGCTATTTTAAGACGAATGATCAATTCAATATACCTAACATTAACTTAGTTGAGGACTGCCATAACCGGGTCACTATTCATTGAAATCCTTATTAATATTATAAATTCGAAAGAGTTTTTATGCCACACCTGGCCATAAAGTGGCGCTTTCTGGCCAAGTGTAGACATAAAATTATGTACACAACACGGGAGGTAATAAAGTTGTGTAATGTACTATTTCGGTGGTTGCTTGGTGACGTCACGTCATATACGAAGCAGTCAGCAATTACCATTCCTCGCCGATATTGTGCACCTGTCATTCTCGAACTTAGGTACTTACCTATAAATAAACAAATATAAGCCGACTGCAGACAGTAACAGTAGACGACATGTTGCTGCGACACTACTGGTTTCTATGTATTTCTATGCAAACGGCATGACGCTACAGCTACCTATGGTCAGTGGCGGATTTGCAGTCTTGGCCGCTCTAGGCCCCAGACCACGTAGTAAGTACCAGCGCCCCTTTCTCAGTAGCAGCAGTGATTTTTTTCTCACGATTGGATTGGCCGCTTCTAATATCTGGCCGTCCTAGACCCGGGTCTACTGGGCCTTAGGGCAAATCTGCCATTGCTTACGGCATTGCATAGAAGTACATAGAAACCAGTATTGTCGTAGCGACATGACAATGACGTCCATTGCTGTAGTCCGCAGTCGGCTACGAAATTGTACCTTCAGTAAGCAACGGTAAAAACAAACACTAGCTGAGACAGGTATAAATAGTGAACAGTTTCGGACTAAGTAGGTAGTTATTTAGTCGAGGTAGCCAGCTGGGTTCTAACCTGCAGTCGTCCTAACCTCCCTACCCCGAGGCTTACGACCTATCGACCCGAGTATTCAGATTCCGTTTGACCCAGTCAGTAATAACCACATTTTTACTAAAAAAAACCCGACCGCGGTGCACTTTGAAACTGCATAAAATCCGCCATTTTGTTTATTTTAACGAACTTCATACCCAGTGACACACGCACCATCAAGACGAATCTAATGATGTATCATTTATCAAAATCGGATGTGCCGTTGAGTGGTTACGAGCGGACACAGGAACGGACATACATACATACTTACAGGTCAAACACATAACCCTCCTTTGGGCTTCGCCGCAGTAGGGTAAAAATAGAACGAACTGTTCTTGGGTACAGGTATTCAGAATGCAGATCATCAAGACGAACTTTAGCTTTTATTCACTATACGTAATAATTGCATGTAATTAGGTATTACAAGTAGGTATGCAAAATGTAACGTTTTTATTTCGACTTCTAAGTTTCTGGTGGCTTATCAGTATTGTACTTAGACGTGATAAAAATGATAATCCATATAACATAGGTATCTATATATATTGTTTTCTGTGCAAAATATAGGACAGACACCGCGATATATAAGTAGTGTGCGAAATATAAACAATTCGGATTCCATTTAGTGCCGCTCTACAACTGGTGCAATGAACTCTTTTGTTTATTAATGCGTGTGTGATTGTGCACTTCGTTATCGAATTCCGTAAAGCTCATAAAACTCCAGTTGCAATGTATTAATGTTTAGCAATAAGAATAATGTGCTGGCTGGTATTAAAGTACAGGTCAAGAAATCCAAAAAAATATCTATTTAGATTTAAAGTTCCTAAGAGCCTTTTAAAGGATTTGCATGGCAGTACATTCATAAATACCTAAGCTATATTTCTGTATGATATTTTATCTTTATTGAAAATAAACAAAAATCTAGGCAACTTAGGTAAAATACTGCAATGTAGTCATAACAAATGAAACTAAGTACAGATTAGGTAGTAGGTAGATCATGGTAGGCAGTGGCGGACTAACAGGGGGGCGGAAGGGGCGGCCCGCCCCGGGCCCCCGGTCTTTGGGGGGCCCCAAATGCCTCCGCGTTCTCCTGATCAAATCCTAAACAAGACTTTAAAAACCGGCCAAGTGCGAGTCGGACTCGCGCACCGAGGGTTCCGTACAAACTCATAAGTAGATATATGAATAATTCAAGAAAAACTATATGCCGTTTGTGGGGTCCGGTCTGTTCACGCTTGCATGGGCTATGTTGAATGTGTTAGATAATTATATACTAGTGTTTAATAAAACTGACGTGAGAGACTACATCTTGTTCTCAATTGAACTTAACGTTTTATCTTATAGCTTGAACGCATAGAGTCCGTTTTTGTAAATAATTCACATTAAACCTTAGAGACCATATACATCTCTGAGGAATGTAGATTATATTATATTAAAAAAATCTGTTTTGTACTTGCAAATGTCTTGACGCTTAGAGACGACATACATCTCTAAGAAAAATTGTTTTAATTTTAGTTTTTAAGTTTTGTGAGTCACAGATTTTTTTATTTTTTATTTTTACATTTCTGTACGTTCGTTTTGTGTAAACCATGTAAATTTAATGATAGTTCTATAGTCTATTTCTCATTTTCCCATTTTGTATTTTGACGTTTGGAGATCCTTTACACCTCCAAAACATGTTTGACAACGGAGGCCCCTTACATCTCCATTAATTTTAGTATATGCCTTTTTATTTTCTATTTTTCTTAGTAATTTATCTTGTTTTGACGCCTAGAGACCCTTTACATCTCTTAAATTGTAGTTTTATGTTTATTGAAATGTATTTAGTTAAGTAGTTGTTTGTGATATGCAATGTAATATTGTCACAATTATTGTAATGTGTTTAAAAGAGAAACTGGTGAGTTTCTTCCGGCGCTTCTTCTCACCAGAATGTCATCTGCCGAAGCGCCAAAAGAATCAGACATGTGAAAGAGCCCTTGAGGCCTACTTGCAGAAATAAATTATTTCATTTCATTTCATTATTTCATTTCATTTCATTTCATATGGCGATTAGTTTAGTAGGAGCAAATAAGTATGTGATAAGATTTTTGCAAATTTCTCAAAAACGGTGAAAGTTAGGAAAACCGTTTTATTTTTACTGTAATATATAGGACGACATTAATAATTGGTAATTATTACAGATTTTTCTGTTCAGTAACTTCGAAGATAATAGGGGGGAATGGTATTTTTTTTAACGTTTTTCGCCATAAATCAAACACTACTTATTTAAAAAAAAATACAAAAATAGTGTTTTAATCTACAAATCAAGCCCTTTCATTTCATACCCCACTCGATATAATAGCCCTACTTTCAATTTTCAAAGTCTCATTACGGACCCCTTTAAAAAAAAAGTAAAAAAGTTACAAGATTTTTTTTACATCTGGGTAAGGCCGTAAAAAAGGGATGATTTCGTGACTTGTAAGCGTCCGGCATTGTTTTTACGAAAAGTAATTACAAAATTTTACTTTTTTCATTTTCCGTGCAAAATACATAACTTTTTCTACTAGTTCTAGTCCACTAACAAATGTAAATCTCTGTGTTTGTATTCCAATTTTTTCTTCTTCTATGCAATTACATCGATTTCCATACAAATAAAAATGTCCCAAAAATGTTCCTGAAAGATTGTAATTTTTGTTTTTTAGTTTTGTGATATTATACTGATATGTTGGAGTTTTTTTAATAACTGTCATATATTAATGCAACGTTTTTCGAGCTTTAACATTAGCATTGTCCATTTAAAATAATAATTTACGTGTAACATAAGACAAGTCAACACATTGAAGCTTTTAAGTTACTTAATTTAAGTAACCGTTCTGTCTTGCTATTTTAGCAGTTGATTTGCGGAAATTGATTTCATTGTAATGGCAACACTATTTATTCTTTAGCCTGTGGTATACCTCTCACTGGTCGGCCATTTTGTGGGTAGTTCAGTGCGTCGATTCAACTTGTGCCGAGGATTTTTTCTGGAATTTAAAAGTTACGAGTGGATTTCATGGTAAATTTGTTCTGTTTTGTATTACGTAATACATTATTAATATAATCTTCATATTAGTTTATAGCTAGGTGTCGTGTTCGAGTTAATATGTTTGTTATTGTTCCATATAATGCAAATGAAAGTGAATAGAGGTTAACTTTTATGTTACTTTTAAGTTACTTATGTTACCATTTTAATTTATTTTTAAGTTACGTAACATAAAAGTAAAGTAAAGCTTTGTTCACGCTTTCTTTTCAGTTACAAGTTCTTGCAGTCGGGTTTTTGAGTTTAAAATATTTGGTTTGTTTTAATTTTTATACCCAACTGCGCAACACAAAGAAGAGTAACGTGTTTTTTATTTTATTTTACATAATTACAATGATTATAACAAGTAATCCGGGGAAAAATTATGATTTAATTTTATTTGTGAAGACAGCTTTTGTGTGGCTATCAGCCCTTAATTACTTATTCGTCTTTGTTCAAAAATGTAAGTACCAAAGTATATAAGGTCCTAATTTATTAGTTGCAGATATTTTAACACATTATACTTTAAATTAAAATAATTAACTTTAAATAGAAATTAAGAAATCTTTTCATATAACTTTTCTGATTTCATTTACCTAACAAAAAAAAAATATTATGATTTCGTCTAAAAAAAATCATCATGTGCATTATCACACGTCACAATAACACTATCTGTCATATCAACAATTTTTTGTCGTAAATGTCGTAACGGTTCGGCGGGAAAATTGCAAGTGTCTCTTAATTTATCTACGTGAAGTGGCCAGTTACAGTTAATTGGTACGTAAAAGAGCTACTAAAATCTGTTCAATGAGTTTTCATTTAGTAATCACATTAACAGGGTGTTATTACGTAGCAAATTTGTTTTTCCTTTTTCTCCAAAAAAACATCGTAAAAGCTATAATGTTTCATGCTTTAATATACTCCAGAGACCGAGTACTATCAGCTGTAAAAATATCTGCAACTAATAAATTAGGCCCTTATATACCTATTTGATCTCTTAAATAAACACTTAGTACAAAAAGTGTTTGTATTGTAGACATTGTGAATATCCCTTTAGAATACTTTTATGTAACTTTTAAGTTACTCAGTAACATATATTTTAGTTGCTTTTATGTTACATAAGCCCAATTTTTCAGCCTTACCCATCTAGTAGGCTCGAGTTAGCGGTTTTTAACACTATTCCAAATTTCAAGTCGATAGCATCAGTAGATCCTGAGATATCTTGCTGTGACAGACGGACAGACAGACAGACAGACAGAGTCGCACCATAAGGGTTCCTTTTTTACCATTTTGGTACGGAACCCTAAAAATGTGCTTAGTAGTTAGTACCTACATAATTTCATCAAGATCAAAACACTACAGCCATCTAGAATTTTTACGCGATACTAATGTTCTTTTAACTTTGCTGAACGCGTCCAATACGCTGAGAGAATTCCATCTGTGTACGGATAAGCGCAGCGCGCGCCCTGCGCTTGTCCACGAACTGAACTAGTCTAAACCTGTTTTTAGGGTTCCGTACCAAAATGGTAAAAAAGGAACTCTTATGGTGCGACTCTATCTGTCCGTCAGTCCGTCTGTCACAACAAGATATATCAGGATCTACTGATGCTATCGACTTGAAATTTGGAATAGTGTTAAGAACCGCTAACCCGAGCTTATGGGACGTAAAAAAATCTTGTTGTAACTTTTTTTCTAAAGGGGTCCGTAATGAGACTTTGAAAATTGAAAGTAGGGCTATTATATCGAGTGGGGTATCAAATGAAAGGGCTTGATTTGTAGATTAAAACACTATTTTTGTAATTTTTTTTAAATAACTAGTTTTTGATTTATGGCAAAAGTCGTTAAAAAAAATACCATTCCCCCCTATTATCTTCGAAGTTACTGATCAGAAAAATCTGTAATAATTACCAATTATTAATGTCGGTCGTCCTATATATTACAGGAAAAATATAACGGTTTTCCTAACTTTCACCGTTTTTGAGAAAGGAGATTGACAAGGTTTGGACCAAAATGCTGCCCAGAGATGAAAATACCTCTAACGAGTTCCTTGCGTTACTTTCTATTAGAAAATACATATATTTTCAAAATCGGTCCAGGAGAAAAAAAATACATGAATTTTTGTTTTTAAGGTTTTTTAGCGTGCGAGCGCTTTCGGTTTTACTTTGCACTTTCAGTTTTTTGTTTGAGAGCGATTATCAATAGTACATTACACAATTAGGGTGGTAAAACAAAAAAAGGTCGAGATCAAAAAGGCAGATGTTTGCGGCCCGAGCTGCAAGCGAGGGACGTAAATATGCGATCGAGGGCTTTCTTTATTACCTCCCGTGTTGTGTACAACATTTTAACCACTGTTACATATTAATCGATGAGGACAATCGAGATCGTGGGCTAGAGTGCATACGAAACTATTGCTGTGCATGTTTCACGGGCTGGAGAACAATTGGCTGTTGTGCGCATGTTATGTGCCTAGTTTGGTTCTTAGGGTGGGCGAGGCATCAAGACGTTGTTCGGCGCCCTGCTCAATTCCTCGATACAATTATTATCGATGACAATGACGACGATTAGACGACGAGATTACAGTAAAATCTGTTACTTTTAATGTAAGAAATAATTAATTTTTAGTGCCCATCAAAAAGTTTTTTTTTTCATGACTCCTGGGATAGATCTTAAAGCGCTTTAGTATACAGTCTAGTTTTAGCCTAAGGAGCATAATGCACTGTACCTATGTTTAGTCTGGGCAGCACTTGGTCCAACTCCCATACAAAGTGGTCAATCTCTTTTGCAAAAATCTTAACACATACTTATTTGCTCCTACTAAACTAATCGCCATATAGTTTTTCTTGAACGATTCATGTATGTACTTATGAGTTTGAACGGAACCCTCGGTGCGCGAGTCCGACTCTCACTTGACCGGTTTTCTTCTACATTGATATTTAATAGTTAATTAGTGTGTTCTGATATTTTCGCGAACGGATAAACCTTTTTTCAAATTGTAAAGTAACTTGTAAAACTATCTTTGATTTATTTTAGCAATTTTTTTTTCGATCGATGCGTATTTTATTTTCCTCACACCCATATCCATTCCATATTGTAGGTATGTAATACATACCTACATACATACTATGTATGTTTATTTAGCCTAAATAATTTAAGTCGAATTTAAGTTTCACTTGCCAGATTTTAACGAAATAAACATAAACACTTATTAATACATAAAAATGTGAACTGAATAAAAAGCTTGTAAAACTACATTTTTTTTAAAGCTGGGGGGCCTCATTTAGCTTTGTCGCCCCGGGCCTCTGACGGGCTTAGTCCGCCACTGATGGTAGGTATTAATGTCTAGGTGATTAGTGACGCTGTCGATAAACAAGCATTCGAAAGCCAGACCACTGTAGTTAGGTGCCAATGCCAATAGGTTACAACTGTATTAACGCGACGATTGGGTAACTATCTGGAATAATTAGATAGGAACCCAACTCAAACAAAATACATTAAATCTTAAGTAGCTATCTAAGAGTCGGAATAAGTAAGTCAAGTTTGTATAACAGAGTAGACGCGTTGATATCGGTTGCATTGATATTTTTAAGTGTAATTTATAAGTACCTATTTGTTTGTTGCAGTCAGCAGAAAAGAGGAAGTGATGGCGATTAAAAATAAGTTTCCCACCAAAATACCGGTAAGCATCAGGGTTTAAAATATTGATTCGTTTTTTAATTTCATATCAGGGCAAGGGGCTTCCTATCTTTGCATTCGTTTTTTTACGTCAAACCAAGACGAACTTCTTTGCATTAGTTGTAGGGACTTAATAGCTACATTATGGTCAGATCTGCATATTTGTTCTTTTTTAACCGACTTCCAAAAGAAGGACGGTTCTCAATTCGTCTGTATGTTTTTTTTAATATATTTCAAGCAAATGTGATAAGTGGGCAACGACCATTACCTAGATACTTAGATATAGTTAATTTCTACATGACTCCAAATCGTGAAAATGTTGTAAATTGCCTAATGGCAGTACGTCCGCCATGTTGTACCCACTTTCCTGTATGCAAGAGAGTTTAAGTAAAGTAATCGTGGAAATAACTATGCCTTGTACTAAAAGCTCAGATAAGCCTTATACAAAATTAATAACAACTTTAATATTTCTTTAACAGATAATAGTAGAGAGATACCAGAAAGAAAGAAGTTTGCCAACCTTGGACAAATCAAAATTCCTAGTACCAGAAGACATCACCATGTCGCAGTTTCTAGTAATAATCAGAAACAGGATAAAAATTAAGCCTAACCAAGTAAGTTATCTTCTCGGAACGTTGGATATATACTCGTAGGTTTGACCATGCGCCATATCTGTAAGTCAATCAAATGGTAAACAAGCTTGTTTATAAGTGAGAGAATAAACGATTATAAAGTAAATTTAACCATAATGGCCTACATTCATACGTCATACGAAGTTCTGTTTACGAATAAAGGGGGCTCGACTTTGATGATTATGATATTAAATTTTGTTTACGCTTGACGCGGTTTCAAGGGTCAAAAATGCATTAAGTAGGTGACTTGCTGCCGCTGGACTTTAGAGTGTTATACGAATTAAGTATTTGGGTCTTAGCAGGCTTTATAACTTCATTCAGATAACATAGATGGAATGGGATATTTTGTGGCTTATGTACCTACTTTCATTTTCAATTAAAAATTAGCTATACCATTACCCAAAAGATAAGTCGGTCTTTCAATCTATAGTATACTTTTAGACACCACAAAATGTTACTATCGTCTACACGAATTCCAATAAAGACAGCAGTAGTATACTTTATCTTTTCATAATTAGCAACTAGTTTCAGTAGTTCGGTGATTTTAGTCCGGTTCATATATCGATACCTTTAGACTCAAAGGGCGTAAACGCCATTAGAACCTGCGGCGTTTACGCCTTTTGAGTCTAAAGGTATCGATATATTTGTTTGAACCGGACTAAAATCAACGAACTACTGAAATTAGGCCGCAATATATGATCTGACACGTGAAGGTTTAAGAAATTAAGAACAAGCATGAGTATCAATTCGCTGAAGCCTGCGCACAGACGATTACAACAGCTTGAAATATACTTGACAGGGTAATTTGTTGTTGAACAGGCGCTGTACCTCATAATCAACAACAGGTCGATGCTGAGCATGAGCCTGACGATGGCGCAGGCGTACGAGCAGCACGGCGACGAGGACGGCTTCCTCTACATCACGTACGCCTCACAGGAGGTCTTCGGCTATCAAGACGGTTAGTACCTGCATATAGCTATAGGACTACAACACGACTATACTTCGGTATAGTCAACAAAGGTTCTCCATTGCCCGAAACCCTGAAAATATTACTTTCTCTTTACGACTCTGCGCTTCATATGAAATTCGATTTTCCTCTAACATGAAATCGGAACAGATGGCTCAATACTGATGGAATAGATAGCATATCATCGAATTTTCGGGAAGACAGAGTACAAAGTCGCATTCTAATTTGCTGTAAGGTTTCTCAAATTTGATACACCAAACACCATTCAACAACATTGTTATGAAACTTTCTTAAAGGTGAACGATTAAGTATGTAGCATAATTTTTCGTTTGATAGCTACCACTATCGCAGCCGCCTACATTATGTTCTATCTACCTACTAGGTATATAACTTAGTGGATATGTTTGACCTACAGTCACCACACAGGAATGTTACGCCACTTGCCATAGTTCTTAATTTAGCCGTGTAATCATAATTCGTTAGCAGTCGTCTGTCTGAAGTACGCACTGATTTGCATTACACGACTAAATTAAGTACATCGGCAAGTGGCGTAACATTCCCGTGTGACTGTACACGCCTCAGGACAAATTTAGTCGCTTTAGCGCTACGGTAAAATGTGACTCGTAAAATGTGTATAATTGTTACAGATATGACGGGAAAGCAAGAAGTTGAAGCAATAAGACATAGATTCCCAAATAAAGTACCGGTAAGTTCCAAGTATTACACACTAACTACTGGGTACTAATCATTGTGTAAATTATTTGTTAAAATTTGAAGACTATTAAGTGTTAACCTATTCGATTTAATTAGGTATATAACGTTTACTTACATTTTTGTAGTTGTACGTGGAGCGATACGCGAGGGAAAGAGAAGTCCCAGCGTTGGGCAGGAAAAAGTTCCTAGTACCCCAAGAACTCACCATGTCCCAGTTTCTTTTTATAATCAGGACGAAGATGAAACTTAGAGATTCACAAGTAAGTATCACGCAGTTCCGTATTAGTGGGTAACATTCATTTCCAGGCCCGTAATTAGAGATCCAGGGCTTGGTATTAAGAAAGCAAGCTATGCTTTTGGGCTTATATGTAGGGTCGACCGCTGGGGCCTCTCTAGAGAGCCTAGGCTGGGCGGGGCCTTGTCGCCCTAGGCGGAAATCCACAGCGCCGGATTTCCGCCGTTTCTATCTACTACCATCTTTGTAAGCAGCATGAACTCATTAATGGCTAAAGAGACTAAGTATACCTACCAGTGGCGTGGCGTCCAAAGAACTCGATTTGTAATATCAGGCATTTGACCACCTTATTCTACAGCTCTTAATGAAAATGTACGCGAAATCTGCACCGGCTTGCCCAAGGATATCTTTTACGCCACGCCACTGATACCTACCCATATACTTACTTTCGAAAGTTTCAAAAACACTTCCAAATTGCAATAATAATTTTACGTCACACCTGGGGCCCGTTTCACGAAGCTACAAGTTACAAGCGGAAGCCTCTTTTCAATACCTTTTGATAGAAAGAGACTTCCGCTTGTAATTTGTAACTTGTAGCTTCGTGAAACGAGCCCCTAGTCATAAAGTGGCAATTACCGCTACGCGTGCGGAAAAACCCACTACCTGGCCTGGGGAGACGTAAATTTTTGTGCTTACCACGGCGGTAATAAAGCAAGCCCCAGATCGCATATTTATCGCCCTTGCCTTCGGCTCGGGCGTCAAATACCTACGATCTGAGACATTCTTTGTTTTTCCGCCCTAGTTAGTACTATTAAAGTCTCTTCCAAAGAGGCAAAAAAAAACTGTTTAGTCCGTCAGTTAAATTATTGAAAAATATTGTACACGTATTTTTTCTTTTGTTTGACAAACAAAAAATGACGAGGATAGAGTGCTTAGAAGTTTCGAGTGACGTCACTCCTAGGTACAATTTTCACCTAGGAGTGACGTCACAAGCCCCCACTCCAGAAGTTTGATGATCTATAACTATGTCGATTTTTAATATTTTGATAAACCAAAAAATACGTGTCCCATATTTCAGTCGGTATCCCCATTGTCAGCGATGAATAGAGTATCCTGTGTCATACTCCGAAGTATCCTTCGGCGGCCGTCGTCAAAACTGGCTAAACGAGACAGAGACAGTCCGAAAAAGTGGGTAAAGAATCTAGTTTTTAATAGATTGGTGGTTTCGTAGGCACTGTACCTGATGGTGAACGAGCGCGTGCTGGCGAGCCACAGCATGACGATGGCGCAGGCGTACGAGCAGTTCCGCGGCGACGACGGCTTCCTGCGCATCACTTACGCCGCGCAGCAAGTCTTCGGCTGAACCGAGTGAGTCCCTCTTTTTAATGTATTTTAAAACTAAAAACACATTTTATGCCACACCAGGCCATAAAGTGACTTTTTCCGCACGCTGTAGACATAAAATGATGTACACAACACGGGAGGTAATTGTGTAATGTACTATTATGCCACACCTGGCCATAAAGTGGTTTTTCTGCACGCTACGCGCTCCGCTTTTTGGCCAAGTGTAGACATAAAATTATGTACACAACACGGGAGGTAATAAAGAAAACCCTCGATCGCATATTTACATCCCTCGCTTGCAGCTCTGGCCGCAAACATCTGCGATCTCGGCCTATCTTTGTTTTACCACCCTAGTTGTGTAATGTACATCATTCATGCCACTGCTCGGAAAGCGCAACAAGCCAATAATGTAATCAAGCAATGTGTGCGACACTTGCACATCAACATTTTTAGACGACTCGAGTGTTACTTTTTTAAGCAATTTTTTTTGTTCCTTGTTGTAGGCGGGAAAAACACAATGTTAAGTCTCGGCCGAAAGTGCAATAGATAGCCTCGTATTCTTCAAGAAATCGCTCGTCCATCTATTGCTTACTTTCTGGCCTTTACAACAATGTACTATTTTGGCTCAGGAATCAAACAAAATTGTGTATTTTCCTGCCTGACAATTTTTAGTTTTTGATGATTTTAAAATTAATAAAAGCGCTAAATAAATAAAATTTAATTTTTTGCAAAGTCATTAACGTTAAATAAAATATCTACCTAACCAATCGAAGGAAAGGGTGGCTATCGTATAAAAACCAGACAAGTGCGAGTTAGACTCGCGTGGATAGGGTTCCGTATGTTGAAAACAATACAACACAATTAAACTTTATTGCACCGACTTCTTATAGCTTTTCCTGTAAAAATTTGTCTATTTTCTTAAATAACTTCAAGCCTATTTATATAAAATTAAAAAAAAAATATTGGTGATACTCACAGTGAGCTCTTTTATTGGATATTTCGAAAAATCCCTTCTTATCCCTTACTTACGTTATACAACCACCCTACTGTGAAAATTTCAAGTTCCATAGCTTCAGTAGTTTCGGCTGTGCGTTGATGAGCCAGTAAGTCAGTCAGCCAGGGCATCTTCTTTTATATATATTGGCTATAGTTTGCTAACTTTTTTTATTTTTTTCTAGTTGACCCCCTAAAAGTGGCCCCCATGTTTAAAATTCATATATTTCCGTTACATGTCCGTGTTTAGGTTATTGGCTTTATATATGTACCAAATTTCATCTCAATCGGTCCAGTACTTTCGGAGCAAATTGGCTGTGACAGACAGACAGTCACACGAGTGAGCCTATAAGGGTTTCGTTTTTTCCTTTTGAGGTACGGAACCCTAAAAAAGAGAAACAATTAACAGAACTTTCCGACGAGGTACTTAAGATATGATCTAAGGGGCACCACAGTGATATCCGGGTGTCAACCCTTGACCCTGTGTACGTACCATTGGCAACGGAACTTACCTAGGTAAATATCAAACATTATATCGTTATCGACAGGTCATGTTGGGATCATTAGGACTACTAACATAGAGAAATTATTCTTCAGATCATGACTGTAAAGTTTAAATGATTAGATATATGTATAGCAACTTGCAACGCAAGAGTAGCTATTTCGTTGGTATCGCAACAGATTGAGGGGTGCAAACTATCTCCGTGATAAAGTAACACAAGTAGGCAGTACCAACGCTTTTGTCGTGACTGGTGGAATGAGGGATCCAATTAGGTAGTTACATTCGTTTCCAGGAAACATTTAAAAAATAATACGAATTACCGAATCAATTGTTTCTTAGTGGCAGTAATTCATTACCGTACTTATTGATAAAATTATCTACAAGGTATAGTATATTTTTATCAGTCAACAACGAAGCTGAGATATTTATGGGCTTGTTGTTTTAACCGCTGGAAGAAAACATGCCGTGATTAATTGATCCGTTAATGGAATAGCGATAAAAGTGCACATAATTAATTTAAATGTTCCAATATTCGTAAGTTCGTGCCAGTAAGTTCTTCGATATGATGTTAGCTATATGATAATAGCTATCTGGCACGTATATTTGATGCATGTACACAAATGCTGTGTTCTACCGAGTACAATAACAAGACCAAAAGGTCGATGACCAACGATTACCGCTAAACGAAGCATTAACAAGTAACTGCTACCTGGTACTTGGTTTTAATAATCGCATTAGGTCCTACTAAAAGGTGTTTCGTTTATCAATTTATTGCGAGTATACGTGATAGATTAAAGCGTGATGTAAATACTTAATTAAATACTAAGTGGTCAAAACAAAATAATCTACAGCTAAGAATAAAGAAAATAAGAAGGAAAACACACGATGACTTAATGAGTTAGGGATACAGGAATAGAAGAAAGATACATGCTGCGTTGACCCCGAATAAGGTTAAGGACAGGCAAACGATGAGATGTGACTGCAACATGTTACATTAAATATAAAGAGATCATATAACTTTGTGTGGAGTAGGTATTCATCTCCGTATCTACTTAATGGTTTACAATGCAAGCAGTTAATGACAGTTATGACGCATAACCACACGATGGGCAATTGTTTTTGCAATTTTGTAGGACTGGATGATAAAGGGTTATCTTGGGTCGTAGGCTTTTGTACTTATAAAAGGACAACAAACGTTGCGTGGGGTATTAGCGGGAAGAGTGATTAATAAAAAATAGAAGTTGATATAACCGCAGCTGTTGCAGGACAGAGTAAACCATTTCATGTAATAAGTAGAAAATCTATTTAATACACGTATTTAACCTTTTAGAGGTCATTCATATTTATATACGTCATACGATTTTTAGAAATTTATATCACGCTACTCACACTTTTTCCAATTTTATTTTTCATCTTCTTGGCATAAGGCGTGTTGGGACGTAATATGTGGATGAACCCTTATTTTAAGTTACGTTTGAGCCAAATCTTGCAAGCCCATTTTATCTGATACATCTGATAACGGAATAATTAAGTAATTTTGCCAAAGAAAATAAACTTAATTTTTTAAACAAACAATATTACTATTTGTACTATTTATAGTATCTCAAGCGGTCAGTGACTTGATTGATATCAAGCTTAACCTAGATGAAATATACACATCTATTATATAAACAATTCGACAACACGTCGAACTGGAGACATCCAGATATTTACAGTAACTCTACAAGTTGCTTGTCCGTGCATCACATCCATCACATGAATGAGCCCGTATTATTCCACAGCAGTCAAACCGCTAGCATTATTTATGTCATAATAATAAGTTTATCTAGGGTCGCAGAAACGCAAACATATTCTCTTTAATGATAAGCGGAATTTATGCCCCTTCGAGTGTCGCCCCCCGCAACTGTCGCTAAGGCTCCCTAATGTATTTGACATCTCTCGCTTAGAATAGATACTGCTTTTGTACTGCAATAGGACCACGCATAGCACTTGCTCTGAACCGGGGATAAGACGGATCAAATATTTCAATGATATTTTGTACGCGGTATTTATCATACTAGTAAATATTATTTGAGGCGGCAACTCAACAATGAATATGGTACGGTACGTTTGTACGGTGACTTCACTGACACTTTACTCTACAACTTCTTCTTATGAATTGGCTCAAGAATTGCCTGAATAGATATTGCCGTAATGTTGTTGATGATTGTTCACGTTTTTTTATGTATTTTCCCTGTGAAATCGTACTCCTAATTTATCGCTATATAATATGTAGATATTTTATATTTATGTTATTCTGATTGTACTATAATTGCATTTTCATGCATTAAACTATGTTTTATTGTGAATAAATCAATAATTGATTATTTGTTCCAGGTACTTCAGATTGCTGGATTAGTGAAACTGATGTTCCTGCAATAGCGTCTTGAAGAACAAAAGACTGATAGTATTTTAATTTTCGTTCCTATTGTGATATTATGTATGATTAAGTTTTGAAGTGTCTAAATTTTAAACTTCTAATAGAAACTGGGCTGGTCCTAGCTTGTTACATAAGCGGATGCGAAATATAAGTACATATACTTATCCGTTTTCAAAGAGACCGTATCTCCATACTGTAGGTAATGTCTTGAGTTTTGCAACAATGGTGGGCATCGCGTAGGTGATGCCTTTGTCAGTGCAGTAAGAGGATTCGGTCTATTTAGAACCAAAAGCATATGATCATATCTATCGATATCGCTGTCTATACATTAGTCGCCGTGTATGCAAGTCCACTGAAATAAAATTTATAAAGACAGATATTGACAGGTTAAGTAGGTATATTATTATATTTTCTACGTTGCGTGTGATAAGCTACAAGGTAAGAAAATAACTGAGATTAACGACTATTCCCGGAATTGATCGAACTATCTATTTACTTCTTAGAACTAAAATGTTAGGTTTGATCATTTGTGACTATGAAGTTGTGTAATCTTTTGAACTGACTTTTTAAAATGAGGAGGTGAAATCGAATGTATTTCCTTGAGTATGTGCTGTGTGATGTTTTTACCGATTCTGAATCGATTTTAATGATCCTCTTGTAATAAATATGCTAATATCCACCACATATATTTGGTCCGGATTATTTGAAACTGGTTGTTATGTATTTTTAGTTTAGTGAATAGATTTATATTTATAAGAAGTAAGAAAGAAAAGTAAGGTGTTTGACGAATGTTTTGTTTTTTTTTTCTGTGTATTTCAGAGGTCATTGCTGTTTAAAATCATATGTGGCCTAAATAAAAATAAAAATGATCTCAAAAATGTCTGAAAAAATATATCAGTTATTGTGCCGATTTGTATATCACCTAAAAATCTTGTGTCAATTATAATTTGCGGTAGGTTTTGTATTAATGTACCCAGCTGTAAATACACTAAAGTTATCCATTGTGTCATTCAATAAAGTTTTTTAATCATTTTGTAATTTTTACACATTCCCACGAGGTAAGCTTACTAAACCAGTGGTTCTTGACCTTTTAGTGATGAGGGACCATTTGACAAAATCTGTGTCTTGTCACGGACCACCACACCAACTATTTGGAGGCAATAGAAAGTAAATACATGTAGATTCGTGATATAGGTTTAGAGGTAATATCTTTTTTTTTCGAATGGTTTCACGGATCACTTCGGGTGCTTCCAGGTACTACCGGTTAAGAACCACAGCTCTAAAAGTCTAAACACACGAAGCCAGCCCTCTCGGATTGGAGCCCCTGCTCGTTCCTCGCCAAAAATAGATATTAGTGTCGAAGTCTAGGATAATTTAAGTGTTTAGATGATGTACGAGTCCGTAGATCGTTTCGTGTAACATTTCAGAACAAACAATATGAATATAATAAAAATAAATTTGCCATTAAATAAGAAATCTTTAATACTAGTTTAATAATAACAGGAATCTTACTTGCTACTTGTAAGGTATAAGACTAGTTCTTCTTGAGCCACTCGGTCTGCGCGGCGGCCACCAGTGTGTCGTGGATGTCTTTAGCGTAGGAGATTTGCAGCCTCACCGTGTTGAGGTACTGCGGGTAGCTCAATGTCGTCTCCTGGAATACAATAGTACATGACATTGTCGCTTGTCATACTCATGGATGTATAAAATAGAAGGATACCGCGCGGTCTAAGACGCGGGTGAAGCCAAGCAATGGCCGCCGAAGTGAGCATGTGTGCGTTGACGGCCCAATGGCAGCCGACCGGCCCATTATGCTGGTTGATGTGTGCGTGCGTGCGTACAAAGCGCCGGCGCATTGCCGGCGCATCATGAGTGCTTCACTTATCTGTTCGCGACGCTACGTCCATTTATTTTTAAGGTCCTTGGTCATACTCCTAAAGTTTTTGCTAACTAAAACAGCTTTTTATGAACTTTTGCATACAGAATAGAGAAACGATGTGATTATTGTTGATTTGGTATCAGTTCGTCCTCTTTCCTCGCAATCGAAGTAAAATATTGCAGATTCCAACAAAGACTAAACTTTATTTTGACATAAGAATCACAATGTGTCAATATAACTTGTTTTACTTCCTTGTCCAAATGACTATTTTTGCCACTTTGTCCTTGTGGTAGATTTTTAGGGACGAACCTAAGTTACGATATGTCTAGCCAAACTTGACCAGCGACATCCTAAGCATCACCCCGTCGTAAGTTACAATGGGGTCGGATATAAGAGACCAGTGGCGTGGCGTCCATACAACTCGATTCCTACCGGCTTACCTAATTTAAAGCATATCCCAAGTAACACAGAAGCAGTATAACTATTCACTTTTGGGTCTTTAAACAGCTCTAGGCTGATATAGACTCTTATAACAGTTCACCCGTGAACTTATAGCTGCATAATAGCAATTAATGTCAATTAAACAGCTCAGTCTGAATAAAACCTGTATAACGGTGTAGAAAAGGTACACATTTCCATCCTTATTCAGCTTTAAGCATCTTTAAACACTATTAGCTGCTTAAGAGCAATTTAACAGAGAACATTATGCTAATTGCTGTATAAGATAGCACACGTGAATATCAATTACGTTGCTTTTTAAGATACCACGTGTGAATAGGGCTTGCAATTCGAATATTCGAATACTTCGAATATTCGGCTAATTTTGCTATTCGAATAATACCTGGTAAGGTATTCGAATATTCGAATAATTTTACTACCTATTTAAATTAAATTGAATTTAAATTAAAATGCTAACAAAGGACATAATAAAGAAGGATAAAGTAATCAATTAAATTTTTTCAAACTAAATATACCTAAAATAGCGCAGCGTAACTTTTTACGCTATAAACAACACTGATTAAATTAAAAAATAGAATATCCTCTCTAGGCTGAGCTGCAGCCTGTGGTATGGTGTTCTTTTTGCATGCGTCATTATTTTCTTAATCGCAAGGACAATATTTTGGGAGAAGTATGCGCCAGCTCTGGGATCTCTCGAAGCATGGACCAGTTAGTTAAAATTTCTAAAACTAATATCCTCGTGAGGCCCATGAGGGGGTGATGAGCAGGGGAGCATTTATGAAATTAGAATTCTATTCTTATCTTAATAAACTCGAAAATTACTTCAGCAAAATATCCTAATTTTAGGAACCGGGTTTTACGAGGATAAACCTATCAATTTAGTTAAAGTACAAAAAAGCGGTGACGAGACAGCTTCATGATTTGGGACTGGTTATACGCTGAACCGGCCTGTTAAAGGTTGCCTGAATGCGGAATGCAGCCAACTAACTATAACCACCAGGGCTTGTGGACACGTTGCACCAGCATGTGCACCAGGGCTCTACGGAGCTTCCATGTGGCCGGCGCTTCTGTTGCATGAAAGGCCGTGTCGCCCCACCTGATTAACGTCCATGCCACCAGAGTATGACCTTCAGAGCATGTGTGGGGAACTCTTAGACAGATTGCTATTCTCAGGTAACTCGGGTCCAGGTGGTTTTAGTGGGTATGTCTTCTCCTTCTGAGGGGGTGAGTCCGACATAACTCCCTCTAAGGATTTTTTCTTCTGATTCTGAAACTTCTATTAGGGAAGTTTCAATTTCAGACACAAGTCTGTTACGGCTCTCGATGACGTTATCCTGAGAAATATTGGCGTAGCCGGTGTAGGAGGCATCACCCGTGCTGTCATCTGCATAACAGTGAATGCCACAGATTTGCAGCATGTCGTTGATATGCAGAAGGAACAACGTAGGCGATCAACTACGACCTTTATGTATCTGGCTGCTAGAAAGCTACTGACCCATTCGCATAATTTCTCGGAAAGCCCATAAGATGGAAACTTCGAAAGAAGTGCTTTGTGCCAAACCCAATCAAAAGCCTTCGCCATGTCCAAACTAACGGCCAATGCTTCAACCTTAGTCTCGATCGCCTGTGCCCGACGATGTGTTAGGTAGACCAGAAGGTCACCAGCTGAGCGGCCTTTACGGAAACCGTATTGGGGGTCACTAAGCAACTGGTGGTCCTCTAGGTACCGAAGGAGCTGGCAGTTGATAATGGACTCCCATTATCTTCGAGATCAGAGAGGTTATGGATATCGGCCTGTAGTTGGATGGGTTTGAGCGATCGCCTTTTTTTTAATGTAATAAATAGGTTTTGAGTAACACTAATTAAGTTTGATTAGTCTTAAGGTAATCGCAGCGTAAAAAATATCTCTTCTAACATGTTTTTCACAAAAAATACTAAGAAAAACGATTTTTTAATAGTTTTTGGTAGTATTCGAATAATATTCGAATTATTCGAATATCTACAAAATCATATTCGAATATTCGAATATTTGAAAAAGTCGAATATTTGCAAGCCCTACGTGTGAACCATTATAACGTCTGTAGAGTTATAGTGAAGTAAATGTAGACGTTAATCTTGCTTAGGGCTGATTTTTTCCCCGTTATTCAGCTTTAATTCAGCCTACTGATACAAGCTGTATAGCGGCTGTTTAGAAGTTCACTAGGACACTTATAGCTATGTAAGTGTTCACGTGCGATATCTAAGACTGCTTTTGGCTGATTACACATCCAGAAGAACCACCAAAGACACAAAAAACAGCTTTTGGCTGAATAACAGAACTCAAGTGAGTAATTCTGCAGCCTATAGCTGAAATATAGAAGAAAAGTGGTTCACATCGGTGTTGAAAACTCAACCACCATTTTTTTTTTATAACCTATAGATTATCGTACTTTATTTTTAGTTTTGAGCATGTTTCAACCATAAAATATAATTACATCGCAATTATTTACTCTTATTAGATCAGTAACAACAATTTTAGGTGTATACTTGGAGAAAAAAAAAATTAAAACTGATTAGTATATACTTTCTATGGTGCATATTTAGTGTTTATTTTTGTAAAAAACGTATTATTCGAGGAGCGCGTGAAAAATTTCTTAGATAATATATGTATATAATAACAGTAAAATCGTAATCGCAATCATTTTTCGCCGAGATAACGAAACATCAAGTGCATACCGATTAACAAAATAATATATTCCGCCATTAAGTAAATCAGAAACTTCACACTCTCACTGTGTCACTATCGATGAAAGATCAACAGTCATAATAAATATTTGTGTTCCTCTAACGTCAAATTTAGCGTACGTTCTTGCTTATACAGCTAAAGAGTGAACCTGTGGAGGTTTAAGATAGTAATAAGGGTTCACATGTGAAACTTAGTCTGAATAAGCAGTCACTCGTGCCCTTTTAAACAGCCGATATTCAGCCCTTATAACTCTGTGAAACTTAATACAGCCGTTATACAGCTACTATTCAGCTATTAAACAGCCTTGTGAACTTAAGGCTGAATAATTTGTGCCCAAATTAGATGTATAATGGCTGAAACAGCGCTGTTTCAGCTCTTATTCAGCAAAATTATTCAGCTTTTAACGTTGATATATTCTATTATACAGCTCTTATACAGCTGTTTTGTGTTACTTGGGTATGACCTGCTACTCCTAAAGAAAAAGTCATCGAAATCTGCTTCGGCTTTACTGAAAATATATTTGACGCCACGCCACTGTAAGGGCCGATACAGACGGACTGCAACCCAACTGCATCTCCCTACGATTTGTATGGGAACTGCATCACAACTGCGCAGTCAGCGTGCAGTTGTGATGCAGTTCTCATACAAATCGTAGGGAGTTGCAGTTGGGTTGCAGTCCATCTGTATCGGCCCTAAGAGACACCCCACACTAGCGTCTTTCGAGCGTCGTCGGCTTGTCAGCACCCGTGCAGCGGCGACAGCGGCGTCTTAGTCTTATCAGCGCGCGCGCAGCGTCAACTCAACGTTGCGCGAACGTTGTGTTGACGCTGCGCGGGCGTTGACAAGACGACGCTCGAAAGACACTACTGTGTGGAGTTTGTGGGGTGTGTGGAGTGTGGAGCCTCACCGCGCTGGGCCCGGAGTCGAGGCGCGCGGGGTGCACCGGTGGCGGCAGGTAGTGCGCCGCCGACTGCTGCTGCTCGATGCACGTTATCGCCGTCCGCTGGAAAAACAAAACAAAATATTTAAATTGGAACCTTTTCTCGTTGCAAAGTTTCTTTAAGATCGGTACCAAGAGCAGAGCTACTTCAGAAATGCTTCTAACCATATGAACCCACTTATTAGGAAGCAGGCCCACTATGTTCGGTCGTGTTATAGGCGGTCTTGACAGAGGGAGCAGTTTCATAAGGGGCCGGTTTACGGCGCGCCCTAGGAACTTCCTCTGTGATTAGGACGACAAAACCTCAGCAGCATTCGAAAGAATCGTCGCTGAGAATTCGTCAGATGGACTCTAACGCCGAGTTACAGACTGGCGACTTCTTCGTGATAACAGCACACTAGATCCGATTATCCCAAAAAATGACATAAAAAAATCAATCATGGTTGGTAAAATACACACGATTTGAGTAAAGCATTTTGTGGTCCAAAGTTTAGGTTTCTAGTAGTGTCCGACCGAAACTAGTTATTACGGCCGAAACCGAATTTCGGCTTCGGTCTTAGTATCGGCCGAAACCGAAACTTCCATATAAGGTAATGTTTTCGTGGGAGGACACAAAATCATAACAATCAGTCTTTATTTTTAGGGTTCCGTACCAAAATGGTAAAAAAGGAACCCTTATGGTGCGACTCTGTCTGTCTGTCTGTCTGTCTGTCTGTCTGTCTGTCTGTCTGTCCGTCTGTCACAGCAAGATATCTCAGGATCTACTGATGCTATCGACTTGAAATTTGGAATAGTGTTAAGAACCGCTAACCCGAGCTTATAGGATGTAAAAAAATTCTTGTAACTTTTTTACTTTTTTTTTAAAGGGGTCCGTAATGAGACTTTGCAAATTGAAAGTAGGGCTATTATATTAAGTGAGGTATCAAATGAAAGGGCTTAAATTGTAGATTAAAACAGTATTTTTGTATTTTTTTTTAAATAAGTAGTTTTTGATTTATGGCGAAAAACGTTAAAAAAAATACCGTTCCCCCCTATTATCTTCGAAGTTACTGAACAGAAAAATCTGTAATAATTACCAATTATTAATGTCATCCTATATATTACAGGAAAAATATAACGGTTTTCCTAACTTGCACTGTTTTTAAGAAATTTGCAAAAATCTTAACACATACTTATTTGCTCCTACTAAACTAATCGCCATATAGTTTTTCTTGAACTATTCATGTATCTACTTATGAGTTTGTACGGAACCCTCGGTGCGCGAGTCCGACTCGCACTTGGCCGGTTTTTTAAATACATACTAATCATTCAGTCTCTGATATTTTGAAGTAATTAGTTACATTAATGAATATAACATATGATCACTTCTTATTGCAAATAAGTCATTTGTGTTTTTTGAAATAAAGACTGTCCGTCCGATCGCAGCGCGAAACCTCTCGAATTCAGTTTCGGTTACGAAACAAACCGAAACCTGTTTTTTAGCCGAAACTAGGACGAAACCAAAATTCCGGTCGGAATCTAGTTTCTAGACTTCAACAATAAATTTATATACTAATTTTCATGTATTCGAAATAAAAGATTATATTTAGTGACAATGTAATCTAATAGTGGTTTAAAAGAATAGTTACCAGTTCTTACTACAATTACTACTGGCTGACTAATATCAAGATTAGTTATATTACAGTGCAATTTATCAAAACTGAAGACAATGCACACGTAAATTGCAAGCATGAGGACACTTGGTACTTTCTCCATTTGTAGATTAGTCCTGTCAGCTTTGAAATATATTTCCGCTGTCATGAGTTTATCAAACAAAAGATTATTAAGCTCTAGTCATACAAACAGCGGATCTAGAATTGCCAAGGCCTCTTGGTAACGTCCTCTCATTTAATCGTGATTTGCTTGTGACCAAACCCAAGCCTAATTTATTCGAAATACCTACCTAGTATAAGACGGTATTTCTTGCCAAATTTCATAGTTCTAGGTCAACGGAAAGTACCCTATGAATTTTGGTTTCCTTGAGAGTGTCGAAATTTACGTTTTCTGCGGCATAAACGGCCGTATCTTTTTTTACGTTAACTTACAAGTTTGATTTTTGACAGCTTGAAGGGACCGTAGTCAGGGTATACCTATGGTTTTATTTTCAATTCGATACCTCCACGCGTTCCCGAGATAAAGGGTCTTGACAGACGGAGAGAAAGACGGACAGACTGACAATAAAGTGATCCTATAAGGGTTCCTTTTTTTCCTTTTGAGGTACGGAACCATACAAGTCGAAAAAATAAAAAAATATTAGGCTGAACGAAGTTCGCCGGGACAGCTAGTTAATACATAAAAAAAAATTGAGTATAACGCCTGTAGAGAAAAACATTCACAATTTACCAGAATAACCTAATTGCTCGGGCATACTATAAAATAAACGACTACATCATGGATGGATGTTTGGAAATGATAACGTTCTGCATGAGTGATGATTAAGTGTCATCAGTATTTTTTAAGTTACTACTGTTAATGTGCTAAAAAACTGAAAGTAATTATTAAATTATGATAATTCCACAATAAATAGGATTATAATAAATCTTATACAATACAATTCTATGATTAATCTAAAACTAAAACCTTAAGGTAAAAACAATTTATACTACTATTAAACATCTAATATAAGCCCCTGTGGCATTGTGCCGAGAATGCTGGCAGCATTTTCTCGCTGAATGGCGATGCTTAACTTAATGCTGAGCGAGGAAGCTGCCAGCTCTCTTGTCCCCCGTGGCTCGACCAACCGCTTATAATATGATATTGTAAATTTAAGAAAATTGTATGATTGTTTTGAAAAGGAATACCTCCGAATTTATTACACCGCTTCTTCTCGGGGCAGGGGTTTAACCTTAGAACCGGTGGTACCTAAGTGGTAACTTTTAACATTCATAGGTGCAGTTTACTACCTATGCCTAAATTGAAGAATAAAGAATTGTGACTTTGAACCGATTTTAAAATCCCCGTCTTATTGTAGCCAGGTGTCAGACACCCTCGACTTTAAGTTGGGGCGGAATAAACTTGCATTTTCTTCAAGAACAGTAAAATGTCTTAAATGTATGTGTTCAACGTGTCTCAACGCGCATGCCACAAACAAACTAAAAAGGGAGATTACTACACTCAATATTAAACAAAAAATACCTTACATGTAACAGCTAAATGACGATTTAATACTTGCGCTCACGCAGTCGTAACAATAACGCTTAAAAGCAGATAATATCAATTCCTCAAATAGTTTTTGGTTTCGGATATCTTATTGATACATTATGTATTTGCCACTATACATATAGCCACCTTTCCACACACAAAATAGAGCGGCAGGGGTAGTAAAGCAACGCGTGGGTTTACCTTAGTCACAGAGATGCTCTCTAAGTTGCGCCGGTTTATTCCTCTTAAAACCGGTGCTCTGTGACCTTAGATTAGCATGTATGGTGTTTTTTTTGATAGTATAGATAGTGTAATATCCGCCCTTAAAGTTTGTCGCATGTGAGCCCAAACACATTGTACAGAATATCCTCTGGATGACTTTTATAAACATTACTTAAGTACCTATTGACGTTATCATACGGTTAAATCAATAACTTGACGTGGTAATGTTCATGGTCCTGCCCTATTGATATGTCCTGAGAATATATTAGATAACATCACATGATGCGTTGCAAGAAAACATTCTAATGTTTACCGTTGATAAGGAGTCACGTAAAGATATCGGAGATATCAGCGTATACATTAAACTATTAAAGACACCCGGGTCAATAAGTTAATTATTAGACGATGGGCCACGGCAATCTTGGGACACAGCAGTGCCCCCGTCAAGTCAAAACAACGGGCACAGTAGTACCATCCTTTTCTCGAAGCTACTCGGGGCACTTTTGCACGCCCTGAATCTTTGTTGTGGGTAGAGATAAAAGCTTGACGTTTTAATTACTAGGAACACTTACTAAACTTGATAGACCCCAAATTAGCCTAACCAGTGTTGTGCCGGCGAGAACGTTTTAGCTCTCGAGAATTCTTTCTCCTGAGAATTCTCACATGTTTCTCACTGAGAAAGTACATAAATACTTTTAAAAAATTAGTATTATTTTGTTTTTATGTCTTCGTAGGGGGAGGTTGATGCAAAAAAATTCAACCTCCATTTTAATGGACGAAAACCATAATATTTGAATATTTATTTTGACATGTGAATTTGCTAATATGTTAGTTCACATTTTTATTACGAAATAGCCGCTAAAAGTGATCAGGAAAAAAGATATACTGATTTTAATAAAAAAAAATGTTTTTGCATCATTCTGCCCCACCCGAGGGGCACTTTGATACATAGGGCAGATTGATGCTTATCTAAAATTCATGAAAATTGCATGATATACCTCAATCTGAATTGTTTTATTACTTAAAATTAACAAATAAAAATCACCTTATTGATTGAGATCACAAAATACACTGTGTTAGTCTCTTAGGTTTCTTAAAGAAAATAAACAAGAAAACAATTTTGTCATCTTAGAACTAGACTTTGATACTTTTGTTAATTATCTAATTAGTTATTATACCGATACTTCAGACTTTAAAATAGAACATTGTTAAGGAAAATATAGAATAACATGATAAAACCTATCAAAATGGTAAACGTTTTTCTTCAAATCTCTAGTCAGTAATATTGCAAGCTCCTATAATCTTTCACAGTCATATTGAACGAAAATAACCATAAAAACATTTATGTAAAAAGAAAAGTTCTCCTATCTTATTAAATCATAAAAAATAGGTATAGTCTTTATTTAAAGATTTTAAAAAGTATTTGTATGGAACACACGGTGTGCAAGTTAGACATGGGTAACTCCGGAGTGATAGATAAAAAAGATATATATCCGTAAGTTTCAATCACTCACTCTTCATATCCTTTCAGAATCAAATGTGTCTTTATATCCGTACAACTCACTCTCTCACTCTCGTCGTTTTACTATCGCTCCGTCGTTTTACTATGGTCCGAAGTAATCCGAACGGCGCTCGGCAAGGTTCGGGCGCAGGGCACGTTTGGCGCGGCATCGCGAATATCGCGATCTCGCTCGCCGAGTTGGTTTAACAACGATAAATAAATTGAGAACGAATGATAAGTTAAGGACTTTATTGCCTAACATTATTGACAGTATAATACAGTTTGTTTTGTTTTCAAAATTAAGTGAATTTTTCGAAGAAATTTAAAAATTCAACCAAATATTGATGGCTTTAGTTAGAGACCTTGACCTCATTGCGTTCGAGATTAATGCTTTTTTTACGCCTGTAAAGTATGAAGAGAAATCGGAAAGCTATAAAATTGATAAAAAATGGGTATTTTTACCTCAACTAACAAAAAAAAAAAAATACCTATTTAGGTACCTAATACGTAGACGGCATTTAAGTATCTATATTTTATGCCGTGCATGTTTATTTTTCGAGTATTTCTATTCTATCTATCAATCACGCCAAGATACAAAATGAGTGAAACACACCAAAACTGTTCATGCTCAATACTATCTAAATCTATCACACTATCTATCTATCTTTGTGAATTACTGATCTATCGGATCATGTCGAGCGATAGAATTGTTGCGGGAGTTACTAAAACATACGGATATAAAGATATAAAAGAGTGATATATATCCCAGTGATCGAAAGACACATATATCTATCTTTTCTTTTTAGTGACACATTATGCCCATGTCTAGTGCAAGTCCGACTCGCACTTGTCCTGTTTTTTTATATTGTTTTTATTTTATTTTATATGCAATAAATTGTTAAGATACATATTATATTACCATTGTTTTATTTCATACCGATGATGAATATGGAAAACCGGCCAAGTGCGCGTCGGATTCGCACACGAGGGGTTCCGTATAGGGCAGCGGTCAGGAACCTTTTAGCAGCCAAGGGCCACATAGTAGCTAACGAAATTGAGGCGGGCCGCACTTTGTTAATAATTTATGATTTTATACAATTCTGGATATACATACAAAATACCTTTACCTAGCCTTCAAGCACGAATGTTTCATTGTCCCGTAATTTGGCGAAACCAATACGGAACAGTACATTGTCCCGTAATTTTACGATTCAATGGCATTTAATGATAAAAATACTAGAGATGCAGCGAATAGTAATTTGGCCGAATACCGAATATTCGGCGGAGTCGACGGCCGAATAGCCGAATATTCGGCGGCCGAATATTCGGCCAATGGTTTTACCTAAAATGAAGTAAATTCGAACGCCCGGGTGAGCGGCGCCGTGAATCTCTGTACAGGTTGCAACTTGTTACTCGTCGTAGGCAGCCTATGATAGAAAAATGCGCCATTGAAAAATTTAATTTCATTTGTAGTTTAATTTCTAATTCGTTGTTTATACTACTGTTCTATATATGTTTGAAATTGATGTGAAAGATGATTAACCTAATATTTAATATTGATTACTGTTTATAATTTGTTATTAATAGTACATTACACAACTAGGGTGGTAATACAAAGAAAGGCCGAGATCGCAGAAGTTTGCGGCCCGAGCTGCAAGCCCCGTCTCCCGTGTTGTGTACATCATTTTATGTCTACACTTGGCCAGAAAGCGGCTTTTTCCGTACGCGCAGCGTGCGGAAAAAGCCACTTTATGGCCAGGTGTGGCATAAAATATTTATTCGTCTTTCTTTTTCCTTCGACTTTGTGTTAATTTACTATTCGGTATTCGGCCGAATACTATGCCATTATTCGGCTTCGGCCGAATAGTCAAAATGTGGCCGAATAGGCCGAATACCGAATAGTGGCCGAATATTCGCTGCATCTCTAAAAAATACCTTTTCGGGCGATTCGCGCGAACGCACTTCGATCGAATGACGTGGGTGAGAGTGAGTGAGTATGATAGTGTATTTCACATTTTCCTTTCCAGATACTATAAAAATTCTTGTGTTTTTAAATATTTCATATTGTTTTTGGTCTTTAATTAAGAAATGTAGCAAATGTATGGGTTATTTAATTGATTATGCCAAATTTTTGTAATAAAATAAAAATTAATGTTGATTTTTAATAAAAAAAACCGTCTGTCCCGTCTTTTAACCTCGAATCCTATATTTTCAATGCAGTTGTCCCGTAAAACCGGAAATCAGATCTGGTCAGCCTAGTTCCGTACCACCGTCGAGCAAAAAACACTATGCACACAAGTATGGGGACCCCTTTTATTTTTAATTTTTTTCGTTGTAGCGGGAATAAAAGTACACATTCTATGAAAATTTCAAGTCTGTACCTATTACGGTTCAAAAGATACAGCCCTGTGACAGACGGACAGACAGACGGACAGCGGAATCTTAGTAATAGGGTTCCGTTAGAACCCTTTGGGCACGTAACCCTAAAAAGGGCAACTTGTGTGTAAAAGACGTAGTAATATGGACAGATTCGCGCAAAATTGACAACTTACCAAATGCAGTTCCATTTGATCACACAAGGAAAAAAATTCTTCAAGATTCTTGTCGAAACGTGGTACCGGAGCATCTATACCCTTTCTGAAACAAAAATAAATAAATAATGATTACGGTAGTCCACTAGAAAGTCTAGAAAGATCATCATCGCATTTATACTACATAGTTTCATTGGTATGGGAGTACGAAAGCATCTACGAAAGTAATAATTACACTATCTATCTATCAGATCTGCTGGACATAGGCCTCCCCCATAGTTTTCCACAGAGTATGGTCCTGTGCAGACCGCATCCGCCAGCTCCCCACTACAAGATCGTCTGACCACCAAGTCTGGGGCCGCCCTACGCAGCGAGTACCTATGCGTGGTCGCCACTTCAGGACTTCACTGCCCCAACGGTTATCTGTTCTCCGGGTTATATGGCCTACCATTTCACCCGTAATAATTACACAGCCTACCAAAAAGTTTTTTTCTGGTGCTTGTTTTTTTGTTTTTACCCTTTGGGAACTTGAGAATACACAAATGCAGAAGTCAATCATAGGCGTATCGTAGGTAAACCGAGGACGCGTGCTGAGCTCACACAGAGCACCCTAGAGTCTTTTTGTAAAGCCGGAGACGCGGATGGAGAGCAGCCCTTGCCCGCCGTGACGAAGCACGGTCGCTCGTACTCCGCTCCGCAGCTTCGGCTCGTTGGCTCTGTGTCAGCACGCGTCCTAACCAGCGAGATCCCTAGATTCGGACTTTCGCAGCCTAATATATCGTACATAACATAAAGTGGTATGGCATTTGACTTTAGAACATACGATTTATGGTTTTCTATATTATGACTCGTAACTTTTATGTCTTATTATATTAGTACAAATCATATTAGGGATTTAGAGCGTTAGGTAATGTAATATTATGGCTTATAATCATTAGGAAGTAAGAAAATTATGGCAAATGAATGATATGTCAAAAGTCTTTAGAGCAAAAGTGGTATGGTATTTGATTTTAGGACAAGAATAGGGGTCTCCTTCAGATCCATAATATCGTAATATTATGGATCGCGAAGGAGACCCCCTTTCTTGAGCTTTGTACATACGTTCTTTTTTGCACCTGACTTGATCTACGAGTCCTACTGACTCTTGGGTAGGAATCCTGACCAGGTGGGGGCTTACAGACCTGCAAGCACCGGTCAACTTGACTTTATGCAGATTGCTCAAAGTGAGCAACGGACCAGTGGGAGTGGTTGAAACAGTTCAACCAGTCCTTATGTCGAGTGTGTTTTCGAGCTACTGGGAGTTTTAGTTGTTAGTTCACTACCCCTAGCCCAAATAAGAAGATTACATGCATAGTTAACCTGTTAATGATTAACGGGTTACTGATATAAAGATGCTAACTAATTTCATCTTTATAGCCAAGCAGAAATTTGTACTTTTTGCCTGGGAATGACATTTAATATACACCTGCAAATTCATCTGTGTGAATTTCCGTCTTTTTTATACACTTTTCATACCCCGTTTCAACCCTTTAAGTAATCAATTTCGAAAAAGCCCTCCTAAAGAGAAGAACACGTGTTTCAATTTTCATCCTGCAATCTGCTATAGTTTTGGCTGTAAATTATCTGTAACTTAGTCATGGAACCATTTTCAACTTCAATTAGTTTATTCAAACAGTAAAGTATTTAATATGTATATGTATGTTCTAAGTGTAATAAGAAAGTAACCTTCAATCACCTTTGCATGTAACATGTCCGTATTGATAATGTTCTTGCAACAAAGTCTTTGATCCACTTCCTACCTATCACTGAATAACTCTAACACACTTTAAACATAAGTATAATGCAAATTACAAAATTGGGATCCAAAAGCAAGAAAGCAAAGAAGTTCTACATGTATCAATAATGTATTATGTTTGGTACTTACAACTATTACCACAGATTTTTGTAAGAAATAATTCCTAATAAATTTCTACAGGACATTAATGTATGGGATTCATCTATAACCATTAGGGTGGGCCGGTTTTCGGGATTTTCTGAATATCGCAATGCAATAGCACTAAAAAGGTGCGTAATTAGGGAAAAACATATGTTATTTCTACATTATAAGGGACACTCAAAAGTCGTAATTTTGCGGTTTTAGGGCTTTTTTCGCCTTATCTTCCTCTTTATTATTGTTTTCTCTCTCTCTTCTTTGTTTGACCTGTCTTAAAAATAAAGACTGACTGGTATGATTTTGTTACTTCCCACAGAAACATTACCTTATTTATATGGAAGTTTCGGTTGCGGCCGAAACTAAGACTGAAGCCGAAATTCGGTTTCGTTTTCAGTTTTGGCCGTAAAAACTAGTTTCGGTCAGACACTAGTTAAAAGTAAGGGTTAATAATAATAAAAATTGAGCATGACTGTAACACAAAGATCTCATTTAATGAATAAAATAGTTTTGGAGAACAAAAAATATTTATTTATATATTTTAAAAATCCTAATATATTTTTTAAATTCAACTGCCGGTAGAGGGCTGAAAAGTATAAACCTAATTTTTTTAAGTATTTTTCCCTAATTATGCACAAAATTGCTCACCTTTTTAGTGCTATTATATTGCCATATTCAGACAGTCCCGAAAAACAGCTCACCCTATTGCGCACTTGAAAGTGTTAGTAAAGTAGAATTATAACTCACTGTGAATTAGAATCAATATTGTGATTTTGATGCAAAATTTGTGCTGCCGATTTAAGGGTCATCTGGAAAAGACAAGAAAGTGATTACACAACAGATTGATGTAAACAGAGGAATTTTATCTATGAATGTTGCGTCTGTTGATTGAATTAATTGAATTACATAGATTAATTACTGGTTGCAACCAGTTACAAGTAGAATCTCTCATCTTGCCAATCGCAAGAGCAAGTTCCAAGTACAAGTACTGAATTAATTGATTTTTGATAACAATAAGCAGACATGTATCAATTTAAATTAATTAACTTTCATGCATGCTCTGCGTATCTTAAGTTTACTTGGTGTACCTTTGTTCTCTGTGCTATTATATACTAATGAAGGTATATATTTTTCCTTTTTCAATATTATTTTTGATTTTACACACATTCACAAAAGTTTTTAAATTGTCCTAGTAATCTAGGCTTCGAAAATTACTGACATGTATTTGAGTTGAAAGTTTGACAGTTTTGAAAATAGATTAGGAAGGATTCAGTCGTACTTACAGGTATAGACTCGCGTAGAGAACTCATCAATGTCTTTACTCTAGAAATATTGTCCATTTTGTCCTGTTGAGGCGGTTGGGCCATTGCCGGCTGCATTTGCTGAGAATGCTGAGGGGAAGGTTGCTGCATTATGGTACCAGCTACTGGCATTGGCATACCAACGCCGACATTAGGAGCTGCTCCCACTGGATTTAATGGAACGTGCATATTCATTTGATTCATGTTTGCTGTAGATTTAATAACAAGATTGATAAATTGCACTAGAGCTTTATAAATGATGCACACAAACAGAAAAGAAATTTATTTATTTTGCGGGGTGACAGATGAATGACAGTTGACTTGACAGTGACTATTTTGAAGGAGATGTTGCGTTTTGAAACTTGTGTTTGCGCTAATATTTAATTAATTACCAAGTATATTTCTTTTACATAAATAAGGAAAACATTTTTTGATGAGTATTATAAGGGTCTCTGCACTTTCAAAATAATACAAAAGTAGATGTACACTGACATCTAGTGACGAATGGACATAACGTAAGTAAAATACTAGCGCCATCTGTTAAAGTATAGAGTAACTAAACTAAATTGCTGGCAACTCTGAAAAAAATAACGAAATTATATTTCTACTCCGCGATAGATGGCAGTGTAGGACGGGTGTCGATATTAATCGGTTTTTGATGCTATTATTCGTGGATTTATTTACAATGGCAACACTCGTTGACTAATGTCAGCGGTATTGGTCACCAACTTTTGAAAAACCGACGTGATTTTATGAAATTGTAATGTTTTGTTTGGTTTGAAAAAAGTGTGCCTCTGCTCTGCATCTATATAATCATGTCACTATTTAAAATTTATAACGCTACAGAATTATGGCAGGTTAGTTCATTGTCTTAAGTTTAACTTATTACTTTCATTTAAGTACACCAAACTTCTATCTTCGATATTTTTGTATCATATATTTCAGCGAGAAACTTGTTTACCTTCAATACCCTCGTTCAGCTTGAGCTTGGATAACGTACTCGGAAACGATGGAGTCCAGTTGGGTTCTATTACAGAATTGATAGGACTGCCAGGTTCGGGCAAAACACAATTATGGTATGTTACAAACATTCCTTTTTCATTTGTAATTCCTAATAAAGTTCAGTTTAATTGTTGCTTTTTTACATAGGTTGGTTCATTCAAAATCATTGAAAATTATGATACTGGTAATTTTTTGTTCTAGTTTACAATTTTGTGCATCAGTTCAAATACCCAAAGTCCTTGGAGGTTTAAGCGCTGAAGCTTTATATATCGACACCAACACTAATTTCAGTATTTACAGATTCAAAGGTAAGAAGGTACAAATATAATGACCTCTCTAAAAGACTTAGAGATATTGTCGCCCCCCTGCTAAACTCGCAAATCTACCACTTTGAGAAAGTCACAAATTTGATCATAATCTGTATAGGTTTAGGTCTAAAATCCAAGTTCACCAAAATTGCAGATTTGTAAGTTTAGCATGGATATAACTGGTGACTCTTGAACTGGCAGCTTCCTCGTACAACATATTGGCACTGTGATTCAGCAAGGAACCACTGCCAGTATCATAGGGACCATCCCATGGAGGTACAATTTTTTATACTTTTTATAATTGTAGTTTTTGTAGTTATTTAGGTACTTGTACATTAGAAGAATGTTTCTTGAGGAATAATTAATTTTTTCTTCGTAGGTATTACTTTTGACAGAGTTGGCATTTCAGCTGTTGGTGGCATGCAATAATTAATTAACAAATTAATTATTAATAACTTTTATAATTTATAAATTAATTATTCTTCAAAAAACATTAGTCTTTTACGCCACTGTAAACAATGGAATTAATACTAAAGTGAACATTTCCTTCCAGAAATCCTTTTTGCAAGCCTAAGCAAATGCCAACGGCTTCTAGACACCAACATAGCCGTGCAAGAAGACGATGCCATTAAGAAGCTGCATTATGTTAATGCATTCGGTTTGGAGAAGTTCTGTGCAAGCATTCATAAATTACCAAAGCTTGTTCAGGACCATCCTAATGTAAGTACATCTTCGTCATTTCCTTATGGCTGAGTGTTTTAAACATACAGAGCCAAGTTTTCCACTTTCTGGATTGATTTTAAGAAGTTGTTTATTTGTACAAATTAGTCACAGGTACATTTACCAATAAAATTAAACTTGGAACTAGGAATTATTAGCATTAAATTCAGTAAACTTATCAACAATTTTTAATACAATGGAAATGAGAATGGAGCTACCTAAGAATGAGAATGATAGTTGAGTCATTTTCAAAAAAATTGTACATAGTTAAGGGCCTAATAAAAACAAAATCACTATCGCTTCCTCTGTGTTACGAAAGTTAGGCATACAAACTATATGGGTAACTTTCGTAACACAAAGGAATAAATTAAGTTTTGTTTTAATTAAATCCCTTAATTGTGTACAATTTTTTTGAAAATGACTCAGTTGGAACTTACATTAAGGTGATGTTTCTGTTCCAGATAAAACTAATAGTGATAGATTCCATAGCATTCCCATTCAAAGAAGGCATATCCGCAAAGCAAAGAACAGGGCTGCTGTTCCGGCTGATGGCCGAGCTGCACAGAACAGCACTGGAGAAACAAATAGCTGTGAGTAAATTAACTTCTCAATATCAGCTAATCTAACAAACTTTAATGTGGTCAAGTCTTAGCTGCTAAAACATGATAATAACACTGCACAGCACATGAACTTGAATGCTCAGAAGATATCAGTGGTGTGGCATCAAATATATTCTTAGTAGAGCCGGAGCGGATTTGGGTTACTTTTTCTTCAGTAGTAGATACTCCGGTCGTATGCTTTAAAATAGGCAAGCCGGCGGGAATCGGGTTCTATGGACGCCACGCCACTGGAAGATATTCTCTTTTCAATGTTGGAACAAAAAATTGTAATGATCCTTTTGTTCAGATCCTCACCACTCTTACTCTCAGTCTGTAAAGACGTGTTGGGTTAAGCGTCATTAACGCGATTGTTATAGACACGCAGCAGGCAAATTTACCGATATAAAGCATCTGAGACTTTCTAGAAAGTATCGAAAATCGCAAGAACGCACAATACTTCTAACTATGCCCCACGAAACGAGTATAACCTTCACATTAAAAGGAAAGTTAGAATTAACCTTTTTGACGCTCCGTCGAAGTCGTCGAACATAACAATTGCAAACCAGACACTATGTCGTAACAGTGGCAAAACCGAAATTGATCTTTATGCCGGTGCATGTTATCGTTCTTCGCTCCGATTAGCGCTGCGCTGCGATCGGATGAAGCCTGTTGTTGTTGAATCCGCGGTGCGGTATATGCGTCATTGACGTCGAAAAGGTCAATTCCAACTTTCAGTTTGAGAAGACTTAGCTGTGGGTACTTTTTTCTTACCACGTTCGTTTATATCAATCTCTTACTACATCCACCATCACTTCTGGTTTTCCTAGCTCGTAAGGGCTCGTCCAGAAATCATGTGGTCGAGGGCGGGAGGGGGGTAGCGTTACAATCACCAAATATCACCAAGGGGGAGGGGAGTGCCAAATTTGATCACATGATTTCTGGACGAGCCCTAACTTATAAAATAGTGGTAATAGGTGGTGGTAACGAACGAGATGAGCACCCGCGTGGGGCTGTCGTCAGGCGCGTGCGTGGGCGCGCTGGGCGACGCGTGGGCCCACCGCTGCTCGCGCCGCCTGCTGCTGGCCGACGACGGCGGCGACGGCAGCGGCGAGCGCGCCGCGTTGTCGCTCAAGAACAACAACGCGCCTAACGCTGTCGGCAGGTTCAAGGTACACTTGGATCTTTATTTATAGTAGGTAGTTTGGAGACCCCTGGTTTAGACCATACTTTAGGGCACTGGGCCATAGAAACCTGACTGGAACTTTACGGTAAGTCTCAATATACGACCAATGACGTTGTAAAGGCTATGAATCGTATGACAGGAACATTGTGAGTGAAGATGGTCGTCTTCAACGGCAGTTATAATTTGACATTTCTTCTTGAAGTGGCTTACCTACTACTATGAGTTACCTACCTACTGGAAAATAGGTTGTACCAATTAACAAATAAATTTATTAAAAACAAATAATTTTTATCTAAAATAGTCGACGAAAGTGGGTTTATTTATATAGTCCAATGCAGGTGTATTTTACATTTTCAGAAAACGTATCAAAGTTTACCCCATTGTATTTGATACCTACTCTACTACTACACTACTAAGGAATCCGGTACTAATTGATTTGTATCGTTACTACTAGCTATTCTTAGTACAATCGAATTTTCAATGTTCAATATTACGATACGGTATTATTTAGAATGGTAACCTATTAAATTTCTACACCTGAAGACGATACGCTTTAATTACGACTCTAGTAACTAGTAAGATTTGCATATACGACAAAAAATGCACGACCTGCCTATGCAATATCAAGTACTTTTCCAACAAAAACAGTCACTGGTTGACGTATTATTTTTAAGTTTTTCCAGTTTGTTCTTGTTATTTGTTCGCTCGCAATAGATACCTATTTGATGAAAAAAGTAGACCATTATAGCAATTAAGTTCCCATGGAAAATGTTTATTCGGTAGGTACTAGAATTTAAATGCGATCGTTTTCGTTTTCAGATAACCGAGGAAGGGATTAGGGACATAGAATAAAACCAAATCGTTGAACATAGTTTAATTAATAATGTAAATATATTGTAAACGAAACTACAGCATCAATAAATATCTCATTTTCACAAAAATATCAAGCTTTTTCTAACATCTCAACAGTTATACAATGTAAAGGCAGTTTCACATCGGAACTTAGCTTATGCGCACGACACCGATTTGTAAATGTAGTCTTACTTATATTATGCGTAACGTCGCCTAATGAACGAGTGTGAGTAACACGTGTTTGTAGTCTCCTTTCGTATCGCCCTGGAAAACATTACATTGCATTTGTATAACATCGACCTGACATAGCATGCTCGCACAATACAAGAGTAAACCCGCCTCAAAAATAGCAGGCGTTAATAAGAAAGGGCGACTAGGACATCTCTGAAGTCGCCGGTAATGTCTTCCTGCAAACAATACCGAAAACGAAGCTGTAATAAGCGTAAAACTTAACACAAAACTGGCCCACAATTTCAGTTGAGATTTTTCACAAACCATGCGGTAAATAAGCTTAGTAAATCAAAAGATCAAACACGAGATTTCTAACTTCTTAAAATTAAGTATGTCTTTAATAAAATGCACATTTAAGTTACATGGATACAGTATAAAGTAATGTTTGTGATACGACTATTTCTTCACACGGCAATGTTACACGAAATGGCGCTCGTAATACTGAATTTGCGCATTATTGGCACGCCGGGTCTAGTAACTCATTGTAGAGAGCAGTAGGCCCAAATTACCGCCTATGTCCTCCTGAAAAATCAACAACTACTTATAAAAACCATTCAGGACGCTACGCCCTCATGCATGATGAAGCTGTTAGCTGGACAGTATATACAGTGCGAAGAAAGGTTACATGACTATGCAAAGAGGAACAAAATATACAGATCTTTTAAAAAATAAAAATAACTTAAAAGGCGATAGCCCCAAAACTGACTTTCTCGTCTTAAAGTGAGGTTAACAGTTTTGCGGCCGCACCCATGGCCTATCAGATCACATTACAACCGAGAAATTGACGTTTAGCTTAAATAATTGGAATTAGCGTGACTGATTCGCTGTGCCGCCTGTCCCACAACTATTCGACAACGGTCAATAAAGCCTTCTTGTAATCCCCGGATGTGTCGCCCTGCAATCAAAACGGATCCTGCTGAGCCTGGACGAATCGTAATTTCAGTTAGACGAATCTCAATTTAGTCAAACCACGAACAATCGAAGCAAGTTATGCCATGCGCGGCGCGAGACGCGTCCCGATGTTAGCCAAAACACCAGTAATGTTGGGATTCGTGCGTTCCAACACTACCATCACCTTAATATTGACGAATTATGATACAAGACTCCGCACAAGACTGTTAGTAGTTTGTAAAGTTGAAAAAGTAGGTTCCATGTTACTTCTCGAGCCGTATACAATTATCACGAGACGTATGTCGCGAACGGTTCGTCGCCAGTGCTAGTTAGTTCGTGTGAGTTATCAACGACTGGGCATTTCTCCAGAAATATGTCTGCGGTCATCTCATCCATCTGGCCCTTTTTCATACTAAATGTATGGAGACAGATGAATGAGTCGCAGACATATTTCTGGAGAATTGCCCTCCTAATGTCACACACGCACACTTCTACACGGTCCGGAGACCGCGCGGCGAAATATCTGTGTAGCGCACGCCTCGTCACACCTGTAGGTATGCCTCCAAAAACCTCGAAATTTCGGTCCATACTAAACACCACCGATTAATAAAGGACTTAGGCCCAATGCTAATTCTGCTGCCCGGTTTTAAAAATCGTTTTATACCTCTGCACATTAGTAGAAAGTTTACAGACGGGAGAATTATTGTAGTAGATAGATACCATACAAAAATATATCTTGGGATAGTGTTGTTAAATTCGTCATTATGAAGGAGATGATTGTCAGTTGAAAGGCTGTAGAATCGCCATTAAATTTTGAAAACGAACACAAAATTAAACACAAAAAATGTTGATCCCCTGTTTATACCTCACTCATTATAATTATCACAATAATAATTAAATCGATTCAATTGCAGCCATTTTCGTATAGTAGTAATAAATAGATCTGTATATTGATAAGAAGACGCATTCCATTTAATAAAAATAATTAAAATTTACGGAAAGAAGTGGAAATGATCGTATTTTCTTTTGCTGGTGAAGATATTGATTCATGCTGATTAATTCATATACATATAGCACGACAGTCTCAGTTTTATGACAATAATCTTGTTTGAAATTATGGGTCAGTTTCTTAAATTAAGTGTTATCATTAAAGTTGTTCATGCAGCCTGGAAGACTGTTTTACACCATTACCATATGTTAAATTGCTAAATTTTTATTCCTTTTATGTGAACGTATTTATTTTTTGTGATGTGAAGTGCGATTTATGGAACTGTTAATTAGTAGATAAAAAGTATTAATTACTTATTTTATCAGTGCTACATTAGCTTAGTAAAATAGTATAAAAAGCAGTAACTAACGATAAAACGTTACGTATGTGCTGGTTAATATTTTAATGAGCCCCAAATACACCTATAAATAAAGCGATGTTAGTAAAATGATTCAAACATATTACACAAATAACTAATAAAAATATATTTGCTTTATCCAGAGTTTGTACAAATCTAAAAGGCAATAATATTCCTTCAAAAGTGACATCGACCACAAAACATTTGGTCAAATAGAAATCTAAATAATGTATTGATTCAAAACTTTAGACAAAGCATCCTTTTGAAATTAATTAAAAATCGGCAAATTATAAACAAAACCCAGCATTTAACTCCAACGCGTGGACAACCAAATCCATTTTTGGTAACCATTATACCTCATATTATTGTAATTAACTTTAGCTTCCAACAATGCATCTTAGCTGTGAAGGAATAGGGTTTAATTTTACTTACAGCGATCCACTCCTCCAGGGGCTTGCCGTATTTCTCGAGGAAGGCCTGCTTGATGTCGCCGAGGTCGATCTCGGAGCGGCTGACCACGATCCTGATGAGGGTCTTGTCGTTGGTGCCCAGGCCCTTCATGGAATAGTAGAGGCGCTCGGCGAAGAAGCCCACTTTGCTCTTTACGCACTTTACTGTAAAACAACAAATAGGGACATTCGTTATTCGTAGACAAAAAGAGGGTCTCCTTCGCGACCCATAATATCGCATGTCCTAAAGTCAAATGCCATACAACTTTTGCTCTAAATACTTTTGACATATCAATATCATTCATTTGCCATAATCTTACGTCCTAATGATCGTAAGCCATAATATTACATTACCTAACGCTCTAAATACATAATATATTTGTACTAATATAGTAAGCCATAAAACTTACGAGTCATAATATACAAAGCCATAAATCGTATGTCCTAAACTACTTTTGCTACACTTAGGAGCAGCAATAAAAACGGCTCTTTGTATAGACTTGTTCATAAAGAATATCCGTTTTTATTGCTCCTGAGTGTAGGATGGTAGGGTAAAAGTAAATAGACACAACCGTAATTGACTTAATTTTATTTTATATTAAAAAAGTGCTTAACATATTTTTGAAATTTTATGTTACATGTATAATGGCTGCGAAAGTCCGAATCAAGGGCTCTCGCTGGTTAGGACGCGTGCCGACACAGAGCACTCTAGAGTGTTTTTGTAAAGCCAAAGGCGCGGAGGGAAAGTAGCCCTCGCCCGCCATGATTAATCTCGGGAGCCTTGCGTAGCGGAGAAACCGTGCTTTTACACGCAAGGGCGGAAGGCCTGCTCTCCCCGCAGCGTCGGACCTAAGGCGGAGTCTGACACCATACCCATCGAGGATATTCAATATAATATAAACAATATTATGGCATTTACATTAGGGCAAACGTTATTATGGCAAAAGATCATTATGAGCACAGTTATTATGGAATTTACTAATAGAACAAATGGTCATTAGGACTTAAGAAAATTGTGCAAATAAGCATTAGGATAAACAATATTATGGCATTTACATTAGGGCAAACGTTATTATGCCAAAAGATAATTATGACTAAAGTTATTATGGGATTTACAAATAGATTCTCGCTTGGTGACATTCTGAACCGCTACAATTATAAGTGCATATTCTAATATGATTACAGTTTAAGCTTGTGCCACAGTTTCGTGTAGATACCGAACTTATCTTATCTTATCTTGGTAATAGGGGTCCTTACGGATACACTTCGACCCAATGGGATCTTTTGTGTAAAAATGTGCATGACATTCGCACAGTATGTGTTTCATTGTCTCTGTTTCCTCGCCGCACATTCTGCATTCAGCATTGTCTGATAGTCCCATCTTGGTCAGATACCGAACTTAGTTCATATAAAACATGTCAAGTATTCAACGTAAAGATAGGGTCTTGGCCAGATACGGCCTTAGTTTAAGAATAACTACGGGCATTATGTAATTATGATGCTTCTATAAATAGCCTGCAGTCTACTATAATTTCGTATGTAGGAGCGAACGAAATTTCGGTTAACCGTTAAATGATAAAATGTGCCTTTGCTTTAAATTTCTAGTCAAGAAACACGATTTAGTATATATTTTTGCAATACCCTACGAGATTCTGTTCAAAATGATCCTTAATTCTTATTTGCACTTACCTTGATGCTGGGTAGTCGAACTAGTAGGTATCTAAGCTTTTGCATTTATAGATACGTTAATTACTAAACGAGTCGTCCACATACCTACCTACTAGTTTTTACGGTCTTAGTTAAAAATAAGTTCCGAATTCTCTTTCACGGCTCATAAGTTGTATAACAAACAGTCGCTAATTCGTGAGTTATTCTGTTTATACGGCATACCGCCGTTTTCTTTAATTAAAGTCCCACACGACTTGATCAAACTGATTGCTTAGCGGGGCTTGAAACAAAGTCGGTATGCCGCTAATCACGCCATTGGAGTTTAACGTTAATTAGAGTAGTAAAATACCTATATGAGAACACGGCTCTTGCCATATGCTGTACGCCATTCCAAAGGTATTTTAGAAATTAATACCTTAACAAGATAACAAATACCATTATATGCGTATTTCCAGTGACCCTCAATACTCAATAGTCCTTATTCAATTGAGTTTGTGGCAATGTCAAAGCAATTTATTGAGAAATTACCCGTGTGCAGTGGCATTTGCCATTGACAATATCTGAAGTTCTTGACTAACTTTGATGCCCAATTTAATCTCCTTTGGGTATGATATTATGTAGGGAACCCTTGAGGAAAATTTCAAGCTTCTGAACTCTACGAATTAGGCTGTGCTGTGTGCGTTGCTATATTGTTATATTCGAATTTTATGAATTGAGAGGTTGAAAAATTGCATTTCTAAAAAGTTTATACCTACTTGACAAAATTTTGTATGGACACGTTAACTGCAACGAAATTGGCTAACTTTCCTATTTTGTAACGATTTTTTGTTATTTTTCATACTTAATATTTTATTGGGAATATATTCAAACAAATCAATAAAACTCTAACTACCCAAATGGATCAACAGAACACCAACCAATAATTTGGTAACAAACAAACGGGCAGTGGAGGCTTAGTAATAGGGTTCCGTCGGCACCCTTCGGGTACGGAACCCTAAAAAGGAATCAATTAAGGATTCGTTAATTGATGCATAATTTTTATATCTGTGTCAAATGCCAGACGGCTTTCCTTTGAAGTCTTTGCGTAACAATGCGGTAAGTTTTAAGATTAAAAAGAATTTTTTCCTTGGACTACGCATAGACTAAGGGAATAAACGTGAGAAGTTTTTGTTTGTGACCTTTACAAATAGTTAATTACAACAAAAATTGAGCGTTTGAATGCAAGGTCGCATCAACATCGCTTCCGGCGTATGACTAACTACGCTGACCTTGCTGCAACGTCACTGCTGATTGTTGCAAGACTTAGTCATTTGAATTTGCGTTCGACACTACTAGACCACATTCATAAGTATCGTAACGTCGAACTGATCTGCCAAAATACCTTGTGTGAAAGAAACGAAATGTGGAAATTAAAACAATATCTTATGATCGTCGAGTCGGTTCATGGTAATAACCAGACCTGCCAATTCTGGGATGGTATGATCCAGGATCGTACTAAAGCGTACCTACACTGAAAGAAACACGAAAAGTGCTAGGACAAGAGAGAGATAACTTGTAGGGATAGGATGGATTGTATTGTTATAGGATGTTTAACTTGTAGGGTATATAATAATTAGCAAGTTTCTGGTGTGGAAATTCGAAAGAAAATGTAGTAGGTAGGTACTTACCAATAGCAAGCATGCCCTTCTCTATGCTTCCAGAGAATTCCTTCTTGATGGACTCCTCGATGTCCGTGCCAGTCAACGCCTCGAATTCAGCAAAGATCTGTCATAAACATATATAATCACACTAATATAATATTATAAATGCGAAAGTTTGTGAAGATGTTTGGATATTTTGATGTTTGTTACTAAATAACGGGGTAACATCTGGATGGATTGAGCTGAAATTTTGCATGTAAGTAGAACAAGTCTTGGATTGAAACACAGAATACTTTATATCCCGGTAAATAGTTCCCTTGGGACAGTAACGGCAACAACGCGGGCGAAGCCGCGGTTAAATGCTAGTAATAAATCATACTTAATGCACGTTTTTGCGTTCGCGATGACAAATATTAATTGCAAATGATGACTAAGACAGAAACCATTTGTTTAAACTGGTCTTATTGTGTCATGGAAGAATACAAATTAGCTTGCATGTACAACACAAGTATATAGCACAGTGCGATATGAATTCCTAGGGAATAAATGTTAACGTGTGGAAGAAGAAGTAACACATAAATTTACATAATTGATGACTTGCAGTCTGGGCATTCAATTGAGAGATGTTCCATAATGTATGAGCATTAAAACGGTGATTGCAATTGTTAAACGAACGAATATGTATCGGTTTGTACGGGCCGAAAAAAATATCGAGGAAAAAACTCATTAAGCCACGAATGGGCAATAAAGTGGCGATTGAATATCCAGGAACTCAAAGTTACGGGATAAAGTGATTGTTAGCATTGTTTAAATATTTGCCACTAATAAGGATTTAAGAAAGACACACTTATCTGGGGATGGGAAAGATTGAAATCAATATAACTTAAACCGCAAACGATAGGTACCTACATTACAAAAAATGCCAATACTAATAATTGCATTATTATTGATGCTTGAACACCCAGCGCTCATTACTGATATCAGTTCAATCAACCTTGACATGAAATGAAACCGTTGCGTTTTCCCGATGAATATTTATGAAACCGAGATGAAAATAGAATAGTAATTGACGTGAAGTAGTAGCACGGCTTAACTATCTTCACGATCTGTTTGCCGCTCCGTCATCCATGAAATCATGATAATCTGAAGCGTTATAGGATTAGCTATACCTAATAAAAATAGGAAAAAAATGCATAAGTTCTTGCAAGATAATCAAATTGAATTTTAGGTACTTATAATCATAATCTGAAAGAGGAACCTGAGGTCAGAGAATAAGAAAATGTATGCGTATTGCGTAATATGCGTGATGCATTTGGTGGTACAGTTAACGAAATACTAATAAAAGTTTTAAATCTGGTCATTTGGTTACAATATATTTTAATAAATATGCCAATAATATGCCAATATTTCACTGTATGTATCTAGAAGCGCGAAAGAAAGTTTGAAAGTCCACCTACAAGAAACCGGAAGTCAAGATACAACGTCCGAACAGCCACGACCACTCTGACAAGAGTGTACGACTAAGAAGAAGAGAGATCTAGAAGCGATATTTTTTGACAGCAAGCCAACAGTAGCATCATTTAGGTTTATTATCCTATTCGTAAATACGACATTGCAATATAGTTTGCGTGAAACCATTCTGCAACTCACAAAACTGGGTTCTGTGCATTTCTATAAACGGATAGATAGAAAATCCGCACGGTTGAGGTATACCACCTGTGACATGGAAGGATGATATCTCTTGACAAGCCAGCAAAGTCAGACTTCAAGGAATGGAAAGGAATACTGTGACAGATACGTGTAAGACTTCAACTGTGTGCAAGAGATGACCCTATGATGAGATGAACCTATCGAACGTATCGGTAGTTACATAAAGGCACGAAGTGAACCAGTTACTAGAGAGCTCCTTCAGAGAAGACTTGTTCGAGACTTACATAAGTTTCTCTGGAGCGAAGCCCGTACTCTGACACTTACAAGAATCTTAGAGCTGTAGCAGGTAGATCTACAATAACGAGAGAAGCATTAGGTTGTCTCATTACTCGTTACTCACCTGTCTCAACTGCTGGTAGGAGCGGGTGATCAGGATGGAGTTGAATACGGACTCGTCGGTGCCCCACTGGCCCTCACCAGCGTTGGCCAGGGCCTCGGCGTCGGCCTTCGCGGCGCCCTCGTCGACGCCCTGGTTCTCGTCACGGTTGGCCATGCACAGCGACACGCACAGCCGCTTGAAGTGTCCAGAGGTGTCACCCTTCAGGTCTGATTCTAGGCTCTTGCCGTACACTGAAAAGGGAGGTTATTTTTAAGACCTTATTTGCGCCGATGTAACCCTTAGTTTTAGTATCAGGTCAATGACTTTTCTAATGGTTAAATGCTGGATTTTTCCACTATTGCAATAATAATCTTGCAGTATACATACACCGTGACCCCAAATAACCCGACATATTTTAACCACGTATTCCTGATGGTATTACTAGTAAATAACGTCATATCAACACAACATAGGTCGAATTTTGTCATTTTACATTAATAGTCTTATGGGACAAATTAAACAGTCAATTCAGCCCCTTCTTATAAACATGTCCATATATGACTTGAGGAAAATATATCAAAAAGGAAAAAAAAGCTAAAATGGAAACCAAAGGTCAAATTTATGGACTCGTAGTCGCTTACCATCAAATACTACGAAGGTTTATTGCTGTTTAGTTAAAAGATTTATAAAAACCGGTCAAGTGCGAGTCGGACTCGCGCACCGAGGGTTCTTTACAAACTCATAAGTAGATACATGAATAGTTCAAGAAAAAATATATGGCGATTAGTTTAGTAGGAGCAAATAAGTATGTGTTAAGATTTTTGCAAATTCCTCAAAAACGGTGCAAGTTAGGAAAACCGTTATATTTTTCCTGTAATATTTAGGATGACATTAATAATTGGTAATTATTACAGATTTTTCTGTTCAGTAACTTCGAAGATAGGAATAGGGGGGAATGGTATTTTTTTAACGTTTTTCGCCATTAATTAAAAACTACTTATTGAAAAAAAAAACAAAAACGGTGTTTTAATCTACAAATCAAGCCCTTTCATTTGATACCCCATTCGATATAACAGCCCTTCTTTCAATTTTCAAAGTCCCATTACGGACCCCTAAAGTAAAAAAAATACAATTTTTTTTTTACATCCAATAAGCTCGGGTTAGCGGTTCTTAACCCTATTCCAAATTTCAAGTCGATAGCATCAGAAGATCCTGAGATATCTTGCTGTGACAGACGGACAGACAGAGTCGCACTATAAGGGTTCCTTATTTACCATTTTGGTACGGAACCCTAAAAATTAGTAAATGTATCTTAGTCACATTTTATAAGGGCTTGTTACTTTGGAGTTTTCATTTAAAAAATAATGAATATCCCAGAAAGTAACCGTTTTTCAACTATATACATCATATAACTTTTTTTACTCCTAATAGTTGTTAGAATCTATAGTTAAAGTTTGTCGGGTTACTCGGGCTCACAGTGTATATTTAAATTATGACCAATCAATCGCTGGAATATTTTTTTATATTATAGGTTTCTACTTACGTTTCACTTTTAACGAATTGAAATTTGAACATTGTCATAGTAACACAAATTCTAATTTTAAATACCTTGCAAATTGTTACAAAACATACTGCATAGTACCCTGTAATATTGAGCCAGCGATGTCCTAATTGTAACAATTAAAATTACTATAAATACGCTAATGAGTGTAGATAAAACAGGAAAACTTTTGTACCTTCCTATTTATTCGGTTTTAAAGGAAAATATTTAAATATCACATCATATTTATAATCTTTTGTAGGTAGTCTCCCTCGCCACCGCGCTATGTAGGTGCTTAATTTCTACCACTTGCCTGGATTCTCTGAGGGAGAGGTTATGGAGCAAGGGTTACGACAGACTTACGCTGTTCGTAGAACGCGGAGATGGTCCTGATGCCGTAGTTGGAGAGTGTGCAGAGGATCTCGATGATGGCCTCCTCGTCGGTGCCGATCCCCGCCACTGCGTCGTGCAGCTCCTTGGCGTAGAAGTGGGGCAGGGGGGTCATCAGGGCGAGGATCACGTTCTCGAGGTTGCCGCCCAGCTCGCTCTTCAGTTCGCTGATCAAGTCCTAAGAAAGGGAAGTCGAATTAGCTATTACTCAAAAATTAAATTTCTACGAGACCGATAACGCATTGGTAACGCATCTAGTATTGCAAATATCTCTAGGGGGTGGTGACCATTTTCCATCGGATGGGCCGTCTGCCTGTTTGCCCAATGTAAGACAATAATAGTACATTACTTACCTAGGACGCTAAAGCAAAGAATGTCTGAGATCGCAGGTATTTGACGATCTTATTACCGCGCGGTAAGTACAAAATTTTACGTCTCCCCCAGGCCAGGAAGTGGGATTTTCCGCACGCTACTCATGCGGTAATTGCCACTTTATGGCCAGGTGTGACGTAAATAATATTCTCTGAGTTCTGAACTAGGTAATCTAGGCACAAAGCTGATTAACAACTTCAAACTTTACTAAAGAAAACGCCTTTAGGTTCTAAAGGCGTTTTCTTTTTGTAACTAGGTATGTGTTAAAAAATCGAAGCCAATTAAAATCATTAGTTTTTACCTAAATCTATAAGGAAATTTTAGTACTGTAACTTTGTGTCTTTCGTCGAATAATGAGTGAGCGCTAGTTTTGGCTCGGTGAGTTAATTTTAGCATTCGCTTGTCAACATCAAGCGTCAATTAAACGTGTCCTAAATCGGTAATAAACGTCACCTTAGAAAGCCGAAATAGATGAAAGAGTCTTTCATAATAGGTAGGTATTTAAATTTATAACATTTGGGGAACATTAAAACGCATGACTTCTCTTACTGATTTAATTTTAGCGGTTTACTCGAATATAATTTAGAAGAGTAACTTAGTGTATTAATTGCAATATGTACAAGAAAAATTTTATCTCTCGCAATGACTATCGTCTTTATAATTACAAAACATAACATACTGTATAATTGTACTGCGAAGACAACGATTAGTATCTACAACAATTCAAATTCACTCAAGCAAGAGTAAGTTCTCAAGAGATATGAAGAGTATACTCCTAAATACATTGCCTACCTAATATGTGTACAAATAAATGTAAGATACTGTTGCCTATCTAAAATACAAAGGAATGAAAAATACGGCTGTTGCATATTACATAGTTTGATAAGAAACAGTAACTAGGACAACAGCTAGACAAATAAAACTTTGTACACCGTGATTAATACACGCGCTGTTGCCATTCATGTGTAAAGACAATATTATCCCGAATTATTCCACTTATTTTTTTTATTGTCATATAAATATCCAAGTGTGTTTCTCCTTTGAAGTGTCGCATTCTTCGAGCCACAGCCACGAATATTTATAGTTCTTCAAAGGAATTCACCTTTACAATACATAACTACTTAATATACAGGGTGTAATCGTTAAGTGTAGCCAGGCGATTATTACGAAATGATGAAAACGATAAACTGATATCAAAAGTACGTTACCCAATGAGTAAAATCACATTAATAGCTTTCTTGAATAATAGTAGTAATATTAAAAATATTAAGTTTAAACGCTCCCATACATTTAGTACGAGGTTCCTTGAGGCTGTAATTTCCTTACCGTAATTGGGATATTGCTGGTTTTATTAAAATAAAGTTATTGAATTGATGTGATTTTACTCATTGGGTAACGTAATTTCGATGGCACTTTATCGTTTTCTGATATCTGTTACATTTACGTAATAATCGCCTGGCTACACTTAACGATTACAACCTGTAGATGAGTTTAGGTAATCTGGGACTTTCATTAGCTAATGTCACATGCGAAGGACATGTGACTTTGAAATGTAAACAAAAGATAACATCGTCTACATCAAAACATATGATAACAAAGTTATACTCGTAGATAGCTCAGTTAGTGCATTAGGGGTGCACTTATTAGGAGTGATTTTTTGTAGGTAGGCACAGCAAGTAGCGGGTACTTCCCTCATTTACCTTGTTTAGAGCCTGCTAGAAGTTTTCCTTGTACAATATGAGACATAACATGTCTTCTCTTTTAGGTACCTATTGATTTCGTGTCACTTATCCTTGGTCTTCCCCGGACCCCGTTCTGCCTTACCACATTCCTTTTAAAATTGTAATATCGTTTGCGGCATTTGCAAGTTAATTAAAGTGTTTATTATAGCAATTAATAAAATATTTGATTTGATTTTGATTTGATTTGAATTTATCTATGCTATGACTTCAGTAAAGATAAATATAAGTACATTAGTATTGTCTACAGTAGTGGAGTATAGGTAGGTACCAGTAGCGTGGCGTCCAAAGAACTCGATTCCTACCAGCTTGCCTAATATCAGGCATTTGAGCGCCTTATTCTACAACTCTTAAGGAAAATGCACGCCATATCTGCAGCGGTTGGCCCAAGGATATCTTTTACGCCACGCCACTGGTAGGTTAACTAACCTAACCTACCTACCTACGTAAAGATAGAGTCATACATAAATAAGTGTCCGCAGAAGTTCTCATGTATGACTTTGAACATAGGTACCACGGTGTTCATTCATGTAGGTAAGTATATTACTCCTGCATGACCCGACTTTTCTCCCAAATTACTTGAATTTTAAGTACCATATAGGTACCATTACACCTTATTTGTTAAAGTCGGTTAAAAGGCAACTACTTTCTATGTCTAACAATATTATCGGTCTGTAGATGAATGCCTATAAACATAGCTCATAGAACTACTTAGGTACTACTTTAATAAGCGGCTCTATTGTTCTTGAGAACTTTTCTGACTCACAGTTGGCTTGGCTACTGAACTGACTGCTTATTGAGATGATTTCGGCGTGTGAATCACTGGGCAAGGTAAGGTATGACTGGCCAAGGCCACGTACTGATGCCCATTGCTGATGTTATCAGTCTGTTTTTGGCCGGTTTATTACACTGACAAAAACAGTTGTATAACTTGATTACCTACTCTACTAATTCCGGTGTTACTGTACTACCTTGACAGCTCAAGGAATTTGGAGTTTTATAGCACGACTAACACGATATACTTGTACATTTCAGTGTTTATACTTTTATAATACTTAATTGCATCGTATGCAGTCAGTCGCATAGATGTTTCTGGGCATTTTTATTTTAAATTGTACGGTTAGGCGAAACATAAGCTTTGTTTAAATTCCGTCTAACCTTTCAGTCGGTGACGAAATATAGGTATGGAGTTTGACACTAATCGTCAGTTTTGTGACGACCTGTTAACTGTCAGTTAACCCATTCAAGGCCCATGACGCGTATGCGCGTCATAGCTGAACTCTGCCGCCCGGCCCGTGACTGGTATGCGCGTCATGAATAATTCCCGATTTAAAAATAAACTAAAAGTAATACGAAAAAATACTACTAGTGACCCTAAAGCTAACAAACACAATTAATAGTGTATTGTAACAAAAAAATATTATCATAGTATTTTGTACTTGTAAAGGGTATGGAAACACAAAGTTAGGTTTACTATAAGTAAATTAAATAACTCTGTGCTGAAATTTGGTACATATATTCGTTACATTTAAATATGGTGGGTTTACTTTCAAACTATTTTCAAAAATCGTATATTTTAGGAGTTATTGGCATGACGCGGGGTATGCGGCACGGTGGCCTGGCACTTCCCGTAAAAATTATGACTCTTTTGGTGTCAGGCTAAAATAAACTTTAGTGCGTTGATTTAAAGCTTATTTTACTATGAATGTCGTTCAGACATGTCTCATTTTACGAGCGGTACAAGTTTGGACGGTGTTACACTTTTTGTCCACAAACCAAGCAGTATTAGTACATTGTGTATCAAGGGCGGTAGGTAAGGAATTACAAACGAGTGTTTGTTACAAGGCCGAGGCGAAGCCGAGGGCTTTAATAACACAAGTTTGTAATTCCTTTACCGCCCGTGGCAAACACAATGTTTTTCATCACACTTGTGAGGAAATCTAATTAAAATTAACCTTACTTAACCTTAATAAAATTGTAAAACTGACAGTGACATTAGTGACATATCCATAGACAATGCGAAACGTTCGGAAACCATAGCGGTACAGACCTAAAACGGTTGATTTTATAATTGCAAAATACTGAAATACACTATTGAAACAATTATATAATGTTACAGAAATATGTGTTTACATGTATTTGCAATAACAGTTCTCTTTAAATAAATATTTCAGTGATAAAAGTTAAAAAAGTAAGTTGGCGTTTCCTTTGAACATGACAAATAAGAGTAAAACAGAACCAGCGTTTCAAATTTAAAAAGAAAACCATTACGCCCTAGGGCGTAATAGGCCATTTACGGCCCGCAGAACCTACGTGTAATGACACCATTTTCGAGCAAGTGTGATGAAAAATAATGTTCAAACTTTTAGAAGTTAATGTGTTATTTTACCCCCCTATGAATGATACCATTATTTGGGCATGTTTTTTAAATTGCTACCAAACACTTAATATTTATATTAGGTAAATTTTGTGATTCCTACTCAGAAGCGCGAGGCTATGAACTCCGATAGGAGATAAAATGTGTCCCAATATTTTTAGTCCGGTTCCGATACTTTTATACCATATACACTTGTATGGCGGTAACGGAACAGAGGAACGAAATTTACTTTTTTTCCCCAATTTGAGTAGGTCGTACTCGTGATTCTGAGTAGGAATCACATACAATTTATCAAACTTTAAATATTAAGAGTGCGGTGCACGGTGGTAGCACTTAAAAACACCATTTACTCATTTATTGCAATGTTTGTAAAGTTTCTTAGTCGTTAAGGGCAATTTGAATCTACCATGGTCCATCTAGTTAGACCTAAGTCTATAAGACAATGGGCAATGGATAGTGATAATGGCCGACCTAATAGCACACTGGTGTAATTAACAATGACTGCATCTGCGCGGCGGCGGTGCGTCTTTAAGGAATCTACGTGGTATTTTATGCGGTCCAGGTAAACCCAGGAAGCTGACCTTCGCCACTCTACCTGAGCCTGGTTTTAGAATAATATTAAATTTTTAATTTAGGTACGAATTATTCGTTGACAGCCTCTACCGTGTTACGTATCTAGTGATTTTGTTGTGAACTTGTGACTTGGCTATGGATTATCGGAATATAAAATTTCTTAAGCCGACTGACTGTGCTATGACTCTGAATCAGCTTAACCTGAACGACTTGGCTACGAATTCTATATTATATTTCAGAATAAAAAAAATATTTCTATAGGGATATGTTAGTTTTAAAAAAATAAAGACCCGTAGCGCTAGATTTTGAGATCTCAAAAATGTTAAAGTTGTTTGTGTTTCGCATGTAGTTGCCGGACCGTTTGCTTAACCTAATACATTACATTGTGTCATCCTACTTGTACTAGCATTGGTAGATATTTATTTTAGGAGTTTATCTTTTAGATCAGTATTGGATGAATAGAAAATTAGAGATGAAAATTTTACTTTCATAATAATAATGAAGTAGTAACTGATGTACATAGGCATTTTGTGTCATTTCTGTCCACGATAATCCTGATATTTAATCAGTACCTAACACGTTGCCCAACTAGATCTAAAACAATAAGGGTTGAATCCGGCTCGCTAAAAGCCATTTATTTCATTACAAAATAACAGTATGAGGTAAGGTAAGGTATTTAGTAAATATATATGCTCAAAAACACGTTTATTGTATGGGATCCCATATTTATGTTAAACGTTATTTAACTTTTATTATTTGTTGCTATAGCGGTAATAGAAATGCACATTCTGGGAACATATCAGGCATCTACCTATTACCATGATTAAAATCGAACACAAAACACCGAAAAATCTGTTTTTTTGAAATAAAGGGCACCCTGGATTTAATCTTTTTTTTATCTTTTAGCGACAATAGTACACATTCTGTAAAAAAGTCAAGTCCCTATCTATTATGGTTCTAAAGATCCTGTGACTGATCGACACAAACACGTTTCTTGTATGGGGACCTTTTCTTATTAATTTTATTTTGTCCTTATTATTTGCTGTTATAGCGGCAATAGAAATACACATTTTGCGAATATTTCAAGTCACTACCTATTACGGTTCAAACGCTAAAGCCCTGCCGGAATCCTAAGTATAAACAAAAAAACAACAATTAAAGGGGGTCCCCATACAAAAGACATGTCTTTTAGGTGTTTCTTTCCGATTTTAATAATGTGAATAGATATATTATCGCTATAACAACAAATAATTAAAACTAGGGATGTAACGATACCGATATATCGGTATCGCCGATTATATGCAACCGATATCGTACGAACATCTTATATCCGTGTACCATATTTGCGTAAATAAACTTAATTCCATTTCATTTCTATATTTGAAGAGCGCAAAAAGAATTTGCTGTATAAAAAAAAACTGCAAAAAGTAATTTCAATTACTGACTTAATTTTTGTATTGGTATTAGAGATGCAGCGAATAGTGATTCGGCCGAATATCAAATACCGAATATTCGGCGGAGTCGATGGCCGAATAGCCGAATATTATATTATAACGTACCTAACTATCTTTCACTTGAATTATTACATTTTGAATAAACATGAAATTTATCTAATATTTAAAACCTGAAGATCTACTAAAAAAAAAATTTAATATTGAATCTCAAAATAAAATTTGAATTAATGCAGAGAAAAAAGTTGGTTACTAAAAATCTTGCATAAACATATCCTGCTAGCCGATTTCATAAGCGGCGCGTCGTTTACAGGAAGTGCCAGGCCCAAGACGCATGAGCCGCGTCATGAGTTTTAGCGAAAAATAATTTGTATGGGGGCCTGGCGCATAGTGTTCGCGCGGGGAGGCTTGGCCGTGAATGGGTTAAGAGGACACTTTAAATAAAAAGCCCTTCTAATAAATATGATGCTGCCTAAAAGTCACTGTTTATGTATCTAGATAACGGGCTATGAAGCTCTAAAGCACGATTGTGAAACTTCGTGTATGCGTAGGTATCATTCATAGTCGAAAGGAGAATCACAAAATCGCGAGTGACTAGTACAAAATTAGTATTTAAATTGACAAGCTGATACAGTGGACGCTGGACGAACAGGAAAACTAATGGCGGCGTTGACCGAGTTTTGACCACGGATAAACCATTCAAAGTAAACTGCCGAAACAAAAACAAATTCGTTTACAATACCGACCACACACATTATAATACTTATGTAATTTAATGTAATAAACTCCTGTGCAAAATATTATGCTTTTCCTCTTAGCCTATTTTAGTTAGGCTATGCTACATGTTGTCTCTTAGTAAGTAATTGATCTGTTTCAAGTTAGATTGGTCCAAGATAACAATTTGTAAACGTACCTACCTATACCTACTGACTGACTAGAAAAAATATTTTAATAAGTTTTTGGCCCATTTGAATAGAGTCTGAGAATAGGCCTGCTGCTAAAATGTTGTAAGGCGTACTAAATAACGTGAACTTATGTGTAGGTAATAACTATTATTAGCTTGGGAAAATAATGTATGTCAGCCTTGACCTTAAGAGGTATTTAATTGTCCGTTCATATTTCGTGGGTAGTTCCTAGGCCATTTAGGGTAATAAACTTATTATTTAACTACACTATTTAGGTACAGATTACAAGCAAACAGGGCTGGTGATTTGCGGATGCTATGTGGCAAACAGGTCCTGATAAGGCAGGCGATGCAAGATTAGCGAGTACCTATTCGTCAAACATTGACAGTTATGCACTAATTTTTTGCCCCGGTTCATGTTAAATGTTATTATACTTTTGAACAAGAAATTACGTAGTAGAACTATTAGTAGGTACTAGAGTCTGTGCGGAAAGAGAATAGGATTTAGATTTGGGGGCGCTGTAATGCTTTTCTACCGTATTTGCCAAACCTACTGGTTAGGTTAGTTCCGTTTTTCGCCACGCCTATTCTCTTTCCGCATAGTCTCTATTAGTGTCAACCACTTGATATTTAAACCGTTTACGACTATCGCATGATATCATGATAAGAATCGAAGCCGGAATAAGTGTGCGGAAACGGTAAAGTGAGCCAGTTATGACCCACTAGCCGAATAATTATAAACCGGCAAATTACCGATTTATACAATACAAATATAATATTGTCTTCGGTTTCAAATACAAATATACTTTTTTGCACACCAGAAAAACACATCACAAAAGATATAACATAATTAAATAAATTTAAAACGGTAGACAAATAGGCGGTCTCATCGCTAAAAAGCAATTTCTTCCAGACAACCGAAGATGAACCAGAAGTGAGCATACAGCCCATCGGCTCTCATCTATGAGAGAAGGCCTGTGCCCAACAGATGAGCAAGTGAACCTAAAATAATCTTACCTTGCCGTAGCTAGTCTTGAAGGTCTCGGCGATCTCGAGGCGCTGCACGATCCCGCGGCGGCACAGGACGTCGATGATGGCTTTCTCGTCAGTGCCCATGCCCTTCATGGCCTTGCGGAGAGTCTCCGCGTCCGCGGCCGGGTCGAAGGGCTCCGCGGGGTACACAGTGGGGGTACACTGGAACAAAATGTTCGGTCAAAATGGGGTCACTTCGTTTGCCCTAATTTCATTACCCGTTATCGTATTAAGGAGTGTCCTCACTCAGAACATACGGCGACAAGCGTCGAATATACGAGTGGTGTGAACGTTAAACCGAGCGTTGGTTGGTTGGTGCGATTGCTCGTTTACAAATGCTCGCGAAAGAATTTTTGGAAAAAAGCAAATTAACATTATTGCAAACAATAACCTAATTATGGCCAATGAAATTAGAGTCGGCCTAAAGCAACTAAAGGGGGCCCCGCTTAGATCTATTATCATTATCAATAAATATATTTTTATTTTTAACCGACCGTCAATTTTATTCGTTATAAACTCATATAATTGACGGTCGCAGTGTAGTTTAAAATATCGATCTTACGTTTGAATAATTATCCGCACGAACTGCATAAAAGAAAGGTTACATAGGGGACTGAAGACAGCTCTGACGTTATCATGTTCTCGATCATTGTGAGGAATTTCACGCACGAAGACTTTTTAAGGCCAAGTAAACAATACGTTACTTTTAATAAAACAATTAAATCATAGCATAGTTATCGTGTTGCTTAGCGTTAAGGTTGCGGTTAGGACTGAACGTACCTCTATCATCGAGATAGGTTGATGCTGTTGACCGCGATGTAAAAGCAAACGATGTTTTACTTAGAGGTGACCTCTATTCTATCTATTTTCTAGAATGTAGACTATTATAAAATTGTTAAAACATTTTTGTTGGAGTCATAATTCCAAGAAAAAAACAGTAAACAGCGGTGTAGATAAAGTGTGCATGTTTGTGTTCACAATCCCATAGCGTCAAAATGGCTCCAACGAATAAAATAGAATAGAATAACTTTCTTGCTGTCATGTAGTTTTACAGGTGTTAATATGCTGGGCAGGTACATCATGAATGACGCCCTGTAAGAGTACTGCAGTTTCCTTACCACTAGCTTAAATATGAGATCTTACCTACGTACTTATTTTCTTCAAACTGTAAAAACACTTGTTAACTAAATACGCCCTCAATTTATTTACATAAACTGTGAACTTTGGTTCATCTGAAATATGTTTTGGTAAATTATTATAAACTTTTATTGATATTGAATCTGGACTTTTATTACTCATAATTATGGTGAATATAAAGAGCGTTATAACTCTGTCATCCTCGTAGATTTAATTGCCGAAATTTGAGAATGAGCTAAATAAGGAATCGCAGTAAGGCATCTTTGGCATGTCCTTAGTAAATTTGCTGCGGGTAAATTCCTGCCCTACCCCCGCAGCGCAGTGCGCAACTCGCACCCGGCCCGTAACGCCTGCTACGGAGACATTCCGTCGCCGGGACTTTTGCACTACACTAATTGTATATTTATTGGCACATAAACAGACCTTAAACTTTGTCAGTGGTATCATATCACGTTATGGTTGATCATAAAAACCAAAAAAAAATTGAAAATACGCGGAAGAAGCAACCGAACCAAAAGTTAATTTACTTGTAGGGCAACTAGTTGCCCTTACAAAATCGAAAGGAACTTCAACTGTCATAACTTTAGAATGATATCATACTTTAGTCATGACTCTTGTCATGTCACTTGACTTTGATTTATGCACAGTTTGCTTACAATGAACGCGTATGCATTGTACTGTACCTGTACCATCAAGGTAAACCCACTTAGGCCCTACACACGTGAGGCGCATTTCTTAGCACTATTCATTACTCATTACACAGCCTGGCCTAAAAACCGTTAAATACAAATATCTGACGTGACATTTTTTTAACCTACCCACATAGAGCTAATCTAAGATATCGCTTATGGTATCGTACGTACATATGCCTTTGTAGGTCAGTTAAGTCATAATCATAATACAGCTTTCAACTTTATTGCTGGGTGGAGTCGGGTGCGTCGGATTCCAGAAAACATGATAATGTGTGTAAAACGTAATTAACGCTAATGTGTACATTGACACGGTTGAATTCGTTTACCGAGCGTTATATCATTTAACTCACATACCCACATAACAAGTCATTAGTTAAACGCTAAGTTAATTTGCCTACATATTACAGTTCAGTAGATTTGACGGACCTACGTAATCGGACTCTGATAAGAGTCTTGTTCAGCTCTCGTAATCAACACACTTTAAAATAAAATGTAAGTATTTACTAACAACGCTGTAACTAAGAAAATTAGGAAAATAAAAATACTCAGGTATTTCCTACTTAAAATGGCTTAGGTATATTAATTAAATCTGCAAAATTAATAAAGCACTCATTGGCACCCCAGATATCTAACTGAATATAAGTACTATTTCCGAAAGAAACAAGCGGCGGTCTCAAGTTGCTTATTTTCAACCTTGCCCAAAAGATGATGTCATCTTTCTTCGTGAGGAATCAATAGAACTTTGTGAATCCGCTAGTAATGGGTGGGTTGAAAACTTACCTTGTACGGGTAGTACTGTTGGCCACTCATGTTGATTTGTTTCCTGGAAAAATAAATTCCTTTTATGAATAACAGTTTTCCCGTTAGCTCTAAAAATAAGTTTCCATTAGCTAGAAATGTAAAACCCAACCCGGCTTTTAGCGATTAGCAAACAACTGGCCGGCGCGGAATTTTATTACTTCGCGAAAACTTATTTTCAGCTGAATTACTTCGTGAATTTGGTCTAGAAGTTTTTAAACACTGAATATGAAGTTACTGTAACGGTGATTTGTTTTAAATTGGCTTATTTTGAGTAAAATACCCACTTGTTTTTCCTCGAGTGAGTGACACACCCAATCCACGGACACGCGGCTCCGAAATAAACACGAATGAAGCGGAGGTCGGTCGGTCGGCCGCTCGTCTCGTATGAACGTTTTTGTTGCTCTCTCGCTCGCTGAACCGGCGAGGGGTCGACAACTCTCGGTCTAATTTATAAAGCCGAGAGGTCTGTGGGAGGACTAGTTTATAAAGTCGCGCATTCTGAACTTTCAGGAATCAGTTTTGCTAATTAACTATGTATCACGATTTATTATTTACCTTGCGATAGGAGACAGATATTTATCGTTCAACTATTATCTCAAGAATAAATACAAAAATTATCAAGTTCATTTATTTACAACTTTATGAGTTTTCTAGGGACCCTCAACGTCATATCATCATGACAGACACCTATGTATTAAATATAGTATGTCACCCCGGGCCGTAAGTGGCACTTCACGGCCGATACGCGGGTAGAAAATTCTACCTACAGGCCATGGCAAGGGAAGACCACTACATAGTTTTGCTGTATTTTACGTTTCTATATGAGTTTCATGCAGGTTTGCTTAATTCTGCAACCTACCCTACCTTACGTCGTTTGATTGATTTTCAATAATTCCCACAACCGGTAAAACATAATTTTGTTTTTTGACTTCAAGAATAAAACGCAATAAAGAGATATCATCACTTCCAGTATTTTCACTGTGACGCATGATGTTAAATGGTAAGGTCCGACCGAGACCGTTTTTTTTGTCTCGGCCGAGACCGAGACCGAGACTAAATGGAATTCTCGGCCGAGACCGAGACCGAGAATTTATAAATATAAAGAAAACACGTGGATTTCGTACAAAAAAAGGTATTATTCGTTAAAATTTGACACACACAGGTTTTCTTAAATAAAATTTGACAAACAACAAACCGTCAAGTGCGAGTCGGACTCGCGCATCGAGGGTTCCGTACAAACTCGTAGATACGAGAATAGTTCAAGAAAAACTGTAATGGTGGTTAGCTTAATAGGAGCAAATAAGTATGTGTTACGATTTTTTTAAATTTCTAAAAAACCTTGCTATTTAGGAAAACCGTTATATATTTCCTGTAATATTTAGGATGATATTAATAATTGGTAATTATTACAGATTTTTCTGTTCAGTAACTTCGAAGATAATAGGGGGGAATGGTACTTTTTTTTAAGTTTTTTCGTCCTAAATCAAGAAGTACATAATAAAGAAAAAAAAAATTTGAAATCTACACATTAAGCCCTTTTATTTGACATCACACTTGATATAATGGCTCTACTGTCCCCTTTAAAAAAAAGTAAAAAAGGCACAAGATTTTTTTTCTGTCTAATAGGACCGGGTTAGCGGTTTTTGCCACTATTCCAAATTTCAAGTCGATAGCATGAGTAGGTCCTGAGATATCTTGCTGTGACAGACGGACAGATGAACAGACAGACAGACATATTCGCACCATAAGGGTTCCTTTTTTACGATTTTGGTACGGAACCCTAAAAAGAGCTCCAGCACTACTTAATCAGTAGTTAAAAATAAACAGCAAAACATACGTACAATCTAAGATATCAAGATATGTGCCTATCTATAACGAGTGAAACTGAAACTAAATACTATGTAAAAAGTACACAATAAAATTTATTACTAATCTACTGCTTAAATTTGCACGTCTACACACCAAAATGTCCACTTCCACTTCCACTCACTTTAACACGTATAGGTATTTTATTAAGTTTGTATCCCGCATTCTAATTCTAAACTTTTCTTCCGCAATAACAACAACGAAAAGAAATGAACAAGTTAATACTCGCAATCCTGCCAAATCGCCTTATAATTGGCTTAAAATGTGACATGGCTAATCGAAATCGCCAATAGCGTTACAATACCCGACGCTGAACCGACCAACGGGCCGCATAGAAGCGTGCGGCCATGCGCGGCAAATTCCAATTCAGCAATCAGAAGTCGTTGCATAGTCTCGGCCGCGGCCGAGAATCTCGGCCCTTTTTGGCCGAGAGCCGAGACCGGTGTCTCGGCGCGATTTTTGGCCGAGAATAGCCGTGACCGAGACCGAGACCGAGATCTCGGTCGGACCTTATTAAATGGTGATATAAAGATACGTAGCTACCAGTAGCGTGGCGTCCAAAGAACTCAATTCTTACCGGCTTGTCTAATATCAGGCATTTGAGCACGTTATTCTAGGTATAGCTCTTAAGGAAAATGTACGCCAAATCTGCACCGGCTTGCCCAAGTATATCTTTTACGCCACGCCACTCGTAGCTACTGATACTTTATTATAAGAAATACTATTACATTAATATATACATAAATAATATAAATAAAACTGCAGGTTGGGCGGCCCCTGTTCACGTATCTCGTCTGCGCCGGTGATGTCATCGCGCCCGCCAGCTACCTTCGGAATACGATGCGGTCACCGAACAGGCTTGTTCCCTCTGTCCTCCATACCAAACCCATTGAACCCATTCCAGTCATACTATCCTAGTACACAGGTGCTTGTAGTACAAACGCCACATTTTGTTTGTAGTAGTAAATAGGTACAGTTTCATAATATTAGTATCCTTCTAGTAGTTATGCTATTAAATTGCGATTCTTCAAACTGTAATGTTGGTTATTATACTTTGGTATGTAATTTTATAGATCAATTAATCTCGCAGCAAACACGATGACACGGGACCGGTCAAGTTGGCATTAATTGGCGGAGGCCTACGGGCGGGCGGGGTGGACATCTTTCTGCAAAACTATTTCGGCTTCCAATTTTTAACATCCAAATAGGTATTAATGAAAAAAAAAATCAAAAGTTATATTATAAAAGAGATAGTTTCTATAGGTAGGTAGTGTTTATGATTGGAATTTGGAACTGACTCTACAGCGCCATTGGAAAGATTTTGATACTTATTCCCTTTTTGCCTACGATGGTAAAATATAAGGTAAATTTTATTGTTGACTCTAGGCAAGCCTGAGCAGATTGGGTTTAAGTAAACTGTAAAATAATAAGGCGCTCAAATGCTTTACTTACAAATAAGCTCTCCGGCGGGAATCGGGTTACTACGGGGAGGCCATTAGACTTGTTTGATTGAATTGTCGGTAAGGTAATCAGGGCCATTCATTTGACCCCGTGAGGACTATCTAAGCATCATTACCTAGTGCCTATTAGATTACTCAGAATGTGTTCCGCAAAGTTGATTCATATGTTGATCTGAATGAGAATCAACTAGGTATGACTTGGTCATTGCGACATTAACTTACAGACGTGATTTTGTACTGAGTTGCGTTTCCTTCGCAATATCAAGTATGTGTGAGTCACAGTGCATGTGGCGCATTTTGTGAGCGAACGATTATAGTGCCAATATTATTAGAGATTATAACCAGATGTCTCACTACCATACAAAATGAGAAATATCAACGTTATCGCACACTCCACTCTCGTCAATGGAAACAACGAACACTAATGTGATTGGTCGATCCCTACACAAACATGTCCTCTCCGCTCCGGTCGTCTCCGCCTTGGAGCCGCAGCGCAGGCGTCATGAGACGATCGCTCGTCGCGTGCGGTCGTCACTTTTGAGTTATTATTGTTATTAGGCTCGTTTTCTAATGGAAAGTGAAGGAGAGTTAACGTTAGCTCAGACTAGGCATTAGCACGATCGTCGCTAGGAAGAGAAAACGTAGGTAGGTATATATGGATTCGTCGGCGATAAATGACTGTCGTACTATGTGGGCCCTGAAGGAATAGAAAAGGTAGGTAAACTGTTGCGTTACCATGTCCAATATTGGACGTTACTCTTCGTCAGCCGCAAGACGTTCATTGCTAGACAGTGGACGTAGGCCTTCCTCAAACGTCACCATAACCGGTCCTATGCCGCCTGCGTCCAACCGTGAGCGATCAAAGTATAAAGACGAACAAGTAAGTAGTCCAACTTCGGCCGTTTAGAAGCGCGTATTCACACAGACGCGCGATAGCACGTCTGTGTGAGTCCAATCCATACTGGAGCATTCTTAAGGTGGGTTTAGACCAAACGAATTCTAACACATTCTAACCCCACTCTACCAAAACACACAAAGAATTTGGTAGAGTGGGGATAGAATGTGTTAGAATTCGTTTGGTCTAAACCCACCTTTACGCAATTACGCATTCTTATTTCTTTGCTTGTGGTGCGTTCGTACACGGCGCGCACACATTCAAGCGCGCGATGTACCTTTTGTAGGAAGAAAAATTACTGCTATTATAGTGTGACCAGGTATCACTCCTAGAGATGTGCCATTCTCGGGAATTCTCGGAAACGTTCTCAGTTTTGTATGGGAAATGTTCTCGAGAACGCTCTTGCTCCATACAAAACGGAGAACGTTTCCGAGAATGGCACATCTCTAATCACTCCACTTGGGGGGGGGCTACACACACTGCGTCTTTCGGTGCGTGGTCGCTACTTGTCCGTCCGTGGGTTCTGAGAGCAACGACGTTATTAGCGGCTCAACCTTTTTAACTTGGACGATAATCGATTGACCTAGATTTTGTAAGGTCTATCGTTCCGCTCCGTGTTGGCTCTTAATGTTTCTGCGGGATTTTCAGGAATGTCTCGGCATAATTTGCCGGCTTGAAAGGTTATGTTGACATTTTCTGTAAAACCTATATACTCGTAGCAATGATTTGTAATTTGATTTCGATCTGGATCTGCGACGGACTGTGTGAAGTAAACACTTTTTCAACCTTTGACCATTTTTTAATACCTATTGAACTACCATTTACCCGCGGATTCGCCGGCGTTATTATCCTAAGGGAACGCCATATAAATCGGGATATAAAGTAGGTCTACTTGTCATAACAAGTTTTATCTCAATCCATTAAATCGTTATCGTGTTATTTAGTAACAAACGCCATCACTAGAGTCTGTGCGGAAAGAGAATAGGATTAATTTTGGGGGGCGCTGTAATGCTTTTGTACCGTATTTTCTGTTCTGTGGCCATACTGGTTAGGTTTAGTTCCGTTTTTCGCCATGCCTATTCTATTTCCGCACAGACTATCTTTCACAATTGTAATACATATTAGTAGGATGGATTCTTGTATCTCTAGCAGAACTCTACCGCGCGATTCTTTGTCGTGAGACAAATACTACACTGCCTATCCCTTTCTTTTCAGTAGACTGTGCACCTAAGAGCTTTATCAGACTTGCGATTTGCGAGCGAGCTAGTTAGAAGCGAAGTTCCATACAAATGTCGTTCGCGGCGACTGGTTTTGTATGGAAACTCGCCCGCAAATCGTAAGTGTTATAAGGCCCTAAGTGACAGGTCATGCAATGGCGCGCGGTAAACGAAGTTGCGGCTAGTCGTGATGCTGACGAACTATGCCGGTGATGACACAATAAGGTATTTTGTGACGATGACGTAGAATAATATAAATGCTACTCTAATCGGTATAGTATGAGGCATTCTTATTTTAATACACCCTATAATAAACTGGTTTCTCCCCTCTCCCCTCCCCAAATAGACTTCCGGTCAAGGTTCACGATTGAATTAGATCATTGAGAACGTTGAGAGAACTCGCGTGAGTCACCGGTGACGTGCAAAGTAATAAAAGTTGACGCTGTAAACAAGTTAGCATCCGATCTATTAGTAAGTAATCGTTTATGGTGGAACATTCTGATTAGTGAGGTTTGTTTGTGATAGGACACTTTACTCTTAAACTCGCAAGTCAACATTTTTAAAAGAGAAACGGGCGAGTTTCTTGCGTCGGCTCTTTTAACTTTTGAGAATCACACCAGTAAAAGAGCCCATCATTACTTGCAAAAAGAAATGATGTGATTTTGATTATTAGTGTAGGTACTACTTTTTACTTTTAACAGACTTCAAAAAGAAGAGAGGTTCTGAGTTCATCGATTTTTAGGGTTCCATGCCTCAATAGGAAAAAAGGAACGCTTATAACATCACTTTGTTGTCCGTCTATCTGTCAAGACCCTTTATCTCGGAAACGAGTGGAGGTATCGAGTTGAAAATAAAACAATCTAGGTACTCAGGTCTACGGTACCTTGAAGCTGTGAAAAAATCAAACTTCTAAGTTAACGTAAAAAAAAAACATGACCGTTTATGCCGCAAAATACGTATACGCACTCTCAAGGAAACCAAAATTTATAGAGTACTTTCCGTTGACCTAGAACTATGAAATTTGGCAAGCAATACCGCCTTATTCTACATGTGCTTATAGGGAAAAATCTGGCAACTATACATTTGTAATTAAATCATAAAAAATATAAATCTAAAAGAGTATTTGTACGGAACCATCGGTGGGCGAGTCCGACTCGCACTCGCCCGGTTTTTTATGTATTTTTCTCAATTACTCGAAAACGGTTGGACCGATTTCAACAATCTGTTTCTGTTTGAATGATGGTCTCACCACAGGTGGACCTGATGACCTAGGTCAGGATTTGCAGAAATAGAGGGAACTCTTCTAATATTTTAGGTACCTATAGCGACTCTGGTATTTTTATAGTAACTCTTGCATTTTTTAATTAAAAAGCTTAGCTTGATGCCGGTTATTTTAATGTTGTATTAGTTATCTGGTTAATTCTTTGAGTACGTTGGAATAGATAAGCGGAATGGAATGTCGGTCGAATTGTCATTTTATTGATCCCAGATTGTCTCGTTCCAGACTATAACACGAATACGGTATGATACCTCTCTTGTATGACGTATGAAATCGTTCAGGCTCTTCACAGGCACGAACTATAGGTGGCAGCACTAAACGACAAAAGAGATACGGGCGGACAATAAAGGAAACTATCGCCCCTGTCAAATCAAGCTGTCAATGTCAATGATAATATGTAAGTGTCAATGTCAAATATAGTAAGTCGTAGCTACACTGACGTTATCCGTCCTTCAACGCGATAAATTAACGTTATTAACGGCGTTTTCGTCAATGTGGCCCCAACATGAGAGGGTATATGATTTAGATTGGCGGCACCAGTTGGCAGCACCTTCGTCGTGCACGTTCCCTATATGTCCTTCCTGGTGTAGTGTTCTGGAAATAATAACCGCAAAGGAGGTTGTATAAAACTGATTTTTATTACAGTAATACATTGGAAATACACGGATGGCGGGCCATCACGGTTGTGACAGATACAGTTCCGGTGTTATATATAAATAGCATAATTTCATAATGGATACGCGCGCTAGTCTTCGAGGAAGAAGTATTGGCCTGCCCGTTTTTGCTCCATATCCTGTAACAAAAAAAGGAAAAAGTTAATACAAAAAGCTATATTATTCTACAATTTATTAAACTGGGTCTCACAAAGTAACATTAGAGCAAACAATAATAGAAGAGTACTATGATTTCTCAATTCTTACTCTCCTCCTATGTTGGCAGTTAAAAGAGTTACACATAGGTACTTTAATAAGTACTGTCTGTCTGTTACTATGTTCCTCTTAACAAGATAGCAGAACCAAAGCATTTATTTTTAGACATTACAATATTTTATTTGTATGACTAGAATGCTGCGAGCAGTTGCCAAATATCGACACTTATACTCGCTATTTTCCAATCAACTTGTATATTTGTGTGTATCGCATTTTATAGTTCTGCGTTTCTGTCGTCAGCGTGAACAAACTTACTAGACAACACTGACACCTCAAATGGAAGTTTTTTTTAGCAGATAATCTTACACAAATCGAACTAGTCCCATAGTAAGCTCAATAAGGCTTGTGTTATGCATACTAGACGATGATATATTTAATAAATACACATGCTTAAATACATGATCATTCATCACGCAAATAATATTTGCTTTTACTGGGATTCGAATCCAGGACTGTCAGTTTCGTAGGCAGAGTCATTAACCACTAGGCCAAACCGGTCGTCAAGTATTCTAGGATATTATATCCCACATCCTAAATGTTTCCAATTATCTAGTTTTCCGTTTCTAATTAGCGGAGGAGACTACATTATAATAGGGTACTTGCCTGTAGTCGATATAAATTACTTCACGCTAGCCTTGAAATCTGCTTTCGAAAATTTGCAAAAATCAACTAAAATTCACCTATTTAACGTTTTAAACGATTTTTAAAAGACCAAAAGCTATAAATGAGGAGATGATTTGATGTTTGAGCACAATGACGTCATTATGCTTTTTCTCGTAGAAACTTCATACTATCCGAGCGTTTTGACAATTCATAAAAAGTAACTGATTTGATCTGTCAGGAAAGTACCCTATTAAGCTTTCCCAGGAAAGACATGAATTGACATATGCACATTCTCCCCGATTTCCAGACGAAAATGTAGCAGTTTTCACCATGTTTGCACTATTTTGTTAGTTTTCTCCATCAATCTGTCATGAGCTGCAGATGCTTATTAAGGTGATTTGATTCGGTCGGTTTTCCATACAAACATAAAGAGAGTCTTGCTTGTTTCCACGGCATCAATTAAGTTTGAAATGTGTTTAATTTTATAGCTTGATACACTTTATTTGCGCAATATGATAAGAAAACTCTCAAAAAGCAAAAAAAAATATATTTTGCAAAAAAACTCAGTTTTTAATTATGCTAATAGATGGCGCTAACCTCAAAGGCCCAATTGCACGCAACTCTGGTTTATTGAGACTTCTCATGTCATTTCGCGCAGATAAAATGTATCAAGCTATAAAATACAACACATTTTAAACATAATTGATGCTGTGGAACCAAACGACCCTCTTTACGTTTGTATTGCGAACCTACCGACGCGAATGACGTTAAAGTAGCAGGGTCATTCCACGTAAAAGTAACGCGAGTCATGATTTCATTGCGTGTTTTTTTCATTAAAGATACCAATTTTAGTTTTAATATATCTAGGGATGATAAGTAACACTTCATTAGAGATATATTAACACTTTAATTTGCTTCAGGATAATTTAAAACTTAATGAAAATTGTGACTCACGTTACCTCTTACCGTGGAATGACCCAGCAGTGTCCTGTTATTCGATCAGTCTCACCTTTACAGAAGAATGTTTATTGATCCTAGGCCTGAAGTTGTTTGGGTCCCTCCGGAAGGTGATGCCCAGCAGTTCGAGGAACTTGTTCATGCCGTTGAGCAGGGACTGCGGCGCGTGCGCCGTCGCGTCCGAGGAGGGCGTGCCCTCGAACACGATCACGCGGTCCGCCAGGTAAGTCGCCATGATGAAGTCGTGCTCCACCACGAACCCTGTTCGCTTCGCGTGGAGGATGAACCTACGGATTGAGACTTTGTTTTAGATCAGGGGTCGCTAAACTTTTTTCCCAGAGGACCATACAGCACCTTTGAAAATGTCGCGCGGGTCACATGACATGGTCGACCCTGGAGTTACGTATAATCTTTTCGTCCTGGGGGCCCCACGCCAGGGGTCTCACATCTGTAGGTACTTTACTGTGCGGGCAGGCTTCTGTGCCGCGGGCCGGATTGGAAAGACCCCTGTTTTAGATCACTAGTATTTGTTTTCTTACCAGCCATACTTTCACATAAACCTATGCATGACAACATGCGATCATCGACAGGGGTCTTATACTTGAAAACTTTGCGGAGAGCCGGGTAATAAATAGGAATCCTGAATATTATTAACATGCAGTTAAAATTATGAAAATATCTTTAAAACCATTCTGAACGGGAAAGGAGATTATAAGCCAGCAATCCTGTTGAGTATTTTTTAACTCGGAAAAAACCGCAAGTTCTAGAGGGAAAACTAAGAACTATTAAAAGATGGCAAAATTAATAACTATTAAAAGTATAGTAAGCAATTACCGTTTAATAACTTTAGCTGCAACCAAACGCTGTTCAGAATCAAGGTAAGCAGAAGGCTCATCAATGAGGTACACATCAGCGGGCTTTCCTAAACACAGCACCAACGCCACACGCTGCAATTCACCTCCGGAGAGGTTCTGCACCTCCTGGTCCATGATCTCCTCAATTTTCATCGGCTTCATCACGTCAGTGATAAACTGTAATCACAATAGAACATTTCAGTAAGCATGGCATCTCACTGCGTCGCAAGCATAACAAGTTTAGAATGTTGATGAACACTTTTGCAATATTATCATTAGGCTTAGGACTCCTGGTAGCATACCGTGGTTCTAAAATCCATGGATCCGCCATGTGAAAAATATTTTTTGATGTCGAAGTCAAAATCAAAAGTATGATGTAATTAAATATAACGATCTAAAAAGTGAAATATTTAAAAAATACACGATATTGTAAAAATGTCTTAAGGAATAATAAAGGCTATTTTATATATTTTTTTACTAAAAGTTTTAGTTTTGTGACTAAGTATTCCTATACAAGCATATGAAATTTTATGTTTTTTTTTACTATTTTTAAAAGTAATGTGTAAACTAGTAGAAATCATATGATTCAATTTAAAGCCAAGAAATTCTGGTACAAGTAAGCTAGAAAATATCTTGCAATAATAACTTGGTGGCCAACTAGGTCTGCCCGAGGGCAAATTTTATTACAATCCAATATGGATTCATAATATAAACGAAACAAGATAAAATACAACTAATAAGTGATAACATACCTGAGGATGTATATAGGCATCTCTAATCTTGTCATGCAGCAGGCTTCGGACTAGACCCTGTGACTTGGGAGATATCTTCTGTGGCTTATAACTAATGTGCAACTGCGGCAGTGTGCCCGAACCTGATAAAACAAGATACTTTTATGGACCATTGGTATTATTTTAAATCTAAGCTAATTTCCATAACATTCTGAACACTTGTAGATCAATAATTATCATGCCCAGTACCTCTAGCACAACTGTAACACGCGACTCTTTGTCGTGCGACAAATGCTACCTATCTCTTTCCACTCAATATCGTGTGACAGTGACAGGTGATGCTCTGTCGCACGAGAAACGAAGTCGCGGCCAGTTATGCTAGACGTACAGGGCCTATTCTAGGGTAGGACGAATCTGCATGCAGCAGGTGGCACCAAGAAATTAAGTCTTAAAATATGGTACCAATAGGGTGGATATTACTGACTGTTCCTGGACGCTTGGATGTTTCATGCCAGACCTAACAATGCCTAAGATGTCAACAATTTATTCTATAACCTATATACAGTGTAAAAGTAATGAGTTTCCAAGTGAAGATTATCAAGAGATGATCAAATCTAAGGCCTCTTCAGTGCTACATTTTTGAAAAAACTTCGTTTTCAATTGATTTGGCACAAATTACTTTTTCAAATTGAAAATATTGACTTTCTATGTTTAATTCTGATCTGATTAATGTTCTAATTCAGATACAATAAGCAAAGTTCGTGGATGTTTGTATTTATAGTTCTGTCAACTTGCATTGACCGAGTCAGAACACTAAACGTATTGAGGTATGCAAATGACATTTCTACATGTATAAGTAGGATTTTATACGTTACCATCAGTGGACATCGAAGATTCGGCGTGCCGTAAACATTTTTGAAACACAGGATGGAAATAAAGATCAAATAGTTCAGTTCTAGCCATAACAATTTCTAACAATACATTTAGCTATTTATCGATAACACACTTATAACCTCAACACGTAAGCAAATTCTTTGTGATTCGTCATCGATAACAGACGTTATACAAGCACCGTTGTATTTATTTTAGTAAACGAAACTTATAATCGAGCAGTTTGCTTTAGAATTCTATTAAAATATAATTTTCACTGAAGCTAAAAACGATTGACAACTTTCACAAAAGTGACATTTGAATACCAGTGTTGCCATATGAAAATCGATATAATTCGAAATTCCTTTGGATGCGTTCACCAAGTCGCGAACGTACATTTTTGACTGACATAGCCGATATGTGTTTTTTTATATGACGAACTTAGCGCGATTCGGTATTATAAAAATCCGTACTTAAAAAAAAAATCATTTTTATGTATAATTACATTACCGATATTTTTTATTGTAAATGCACTGTAAAAATTACATCCTACAAACAATGCCTATAAGTCTAATATAAAAGTATAAGCGATTAAGCTAAGTAATAAGTATTAAGGTGCCGCAACATTCAATATTTTTTTATGATAATGGTACTGGCTTCATATAGTGCGACTGATTACGCTAAGGTTGCAGAGGTCGAAAACGGTTTTATTAAAATACATATTTGGACAACACATATTAAACGGAAAGGTATTTGGCAAGTATCAAACTAATTAATCAGAATTCATTTCATTGCTTTTGATGTTGCCACAAGTATTCTTTTTAATAAAACTTATTTTCGACCTCTGCAGAGTAAGCATAGTCACACTCTACATACCTTCATCTGGTTCCAAATTGCCTGCCAACATTCTAATGAAAGTCGTTTTTCCGGTTCCGTTCTCTCCAAGTAAAACTAAAATCTCGGAGTCTGAAAACTCGCCGGGCTTCACGCGTAGACTGAAGTCACCCATTTTCTTTGTCATTTCTGGGTATTCATAGTGGTTCATTCGTTTGATCTATAAAATATTCTCACATTAATAAATATATTAACAAAATTGTTTACCAACATAATTCTGATTTGAACAATTAGTAAATTTTTGTTTCTTTGTGTGTCCTAAAGGTGCGTCTACGCTAGACGAGCCGAGCACGAGCGGAGCCGTTCTGGGCGTCAAATGTGAACTTACAACGAACCTACAACGATCACTGAAAAAACCGACAATGAGGGCTACCGTTTTTATGCTCACCAGTTGGGGCCACTGTCGAGTAGGGTTCTGAAGTACAGCTGTCAGTTTGTTGTTACAGGTGTGAAAACGAAGTTAATATTTTAATTGTATTTAATGACTTAAAACCGTACCATAAAAAGATCGAGCATACTACGAATTACTATTACGTTTAGTTCGGAAAAAGAGGAAATAAGTTTCCAAATGATGAAACTGTTTCAAAGCACTCCACTGACATTATATATATTTGCATACATATTTGCCATAAATAATCTCAGTCACTACAGTGGGAGAAGTGGCGTGGTGATTGGTCGTAAGAAAAGGGCGAAGAGGAAGAGATGGTGGAACGATGAGTGTCAGGCTGCTGTGGGGGAGAGAAAGAAATACAGAATCCTCGCAGAACAGGATGCACGTTGGAGGGAAAAGTATAAACATCTACAGGTGGAAGCTAGAAAAATCATAAAACGGGCTAAAAGGGCACACCTAGACGGTGCGTTAAGAGAGATGGAAACGCTTATAAGAGCTAATCATTCCCGTACGTTTTATAAAGAACTAAATTCCTTTAAGAAAGGGCACCAACCTGTCTCGCAAATTCTGGAGGATGAAAGTGGTAACCTCGTGACAGATAAGAATGAAATAAAGAGCTTGTGGGGTGAGTACTTTCAACAGCTGCTTAACTGTCCCCCTCTGGATGAACCGGTCACTCTTGGTGGCAATGCTACTGAGGATGTCGAAGCTCTACCGACTTTTGACGAGGTCCATCAAGCAATTAGGAGACTCAAGAACAATAAGGCTCCCGGCATTGATGGCTTACCGTCGGAGCTGTGGAAGAGTGGCGGCGGTGCAGTAGAGTCAAGAGTGTATGAACTGCTGCTCAAAATCTGGGAACGAGAGGAACAGCCACAGGAATGGAATGTAGGCGTCATCTGCCCGGTTCATAAAAAAGGCTCTAAGAGGAAGTGCACAAACTATAGAGGGATCGCTCTTCTCTCAACAGCGTACAAAATCTTTTCTAATGTGCTGCTAAAGAGACTTGAACCGCATGCTGAAAGGGTACTTGGGGACTATCAATGTGGTTTTCGTAGAAATCGCAGTACTATAGATCAGATTTTCCTGCTCAAGCAGTTAATGGAGAAAAGGTGGGAGTACGCACAGAGCATCCATTCCTTATTTGTGGACTTTACTAAAGCTTATGACAGTATAGACCGGGGAACCTTATATTCCATTCTTGTAGGCTTTAACATCCCTAGAAAGTTAGTTTCCTTAATTGCAACAGCCACCAGGGACAGCAGGATGACAGTCAGAGTGGGGGGTGAACTGACGGAGGAGTTCGCGGTGATAACCGGACTAAAGCAGGGAGACGCCTTATCACCTGTGCTTTTCAATTTAGCTCTAGAACACGTGGTGAGGAAGGTGTTAGTGTTGGACGTAGGGATAGAGCTGGGTGGAAGGCACAAGGTGATAGGGTACGCGGACGACCTAGCTTTATTAGGGGAAAGCCGAGAAGAGGTGGTGGAACCGGCCAGTGTTCTGGAACGAGAGGCGGCCAGGGTAGGTCTCAGGATTAACCAGACAAAAACCGAATACCTCCATATGAAACGCTACAAAAATACACGTGTGCGTCGTGAAAGCCTTCATGTTGGAGCTACCGTCTACCAGGGAGTTGACAAGTTCCGATACCTGGGGTGCACTGTTACCGATACCAACACCAGGGAGGAGGAAATCCAAATACGCATCCAGAATTCCTTACGGTGTAGTGCATCCCTCCACAAGGTCTTAGTGTCCAAGCTCCTCAGCAGGAACACGAAGCTGAGAATATATAAAACAGTCATAAGGCCTATCCTCATGTATGGGTGTGAAGCTTGGACACTAACGCTCAAGGAGGAAAGTCAACTCCTGGTGGCGGAACGGAAAGTTCTTCGGAAAATCTTGGGACCAACCAAAAGAGAGAATGGCACGTTTAAGGTCCGAGGCAATGCGGAGATTGAGGAGTTGATGGCCGAGCCCAATATTATCGGAGTAACAAGGTCCCATAGGCTTCGCTGGCTCGGTCATCTGCATAGAATGGAAGAGGATCGTGCACCGAAGAGGGCATACCTGGGGCGACCATCCGGCCGTCGACCGGTGGGTCGCCCTAAGTATCGCTGGGGAGACGTGGTCAGGGCGGATCTGCGTAAGCTTCAAGCCGAGGATTGGCAGGAAATCGCGCAGGATCGGGTTTGGTGGCGTGTTCTCGTTTCGGAAGCCAAGATCCTTTTTGGGTCACTGAGCTACAGAGTTAGTTAGTTAGTTAATCTCAGATATTGCAAAATATTAATAACATTATTCTAATAACTAATAAACCCGTGTAGCCCCCCACAAACATTGGCATTTGACATTTCGGAATTGAGGCGCTCCTCTAGCGGCGAAATTCATTCGCGTTAGCCCTCATTGGCGGAGCAGTCGAGCACGAGCCAAATGCTCTGAGCGCGCTCGTGCTCGGCCCGTCTAGCGTAGACGCACCTTAATGAAACTAAATATGGTTCTAAAATATTTCCCTATACTTTGAAGGATAACATTTTGGTGTTGATGAGATGATACATAAAACTATACTCGCCTCTTCTTCAGTGGCTGATTCAGCAACCTTGAAGACCAAGGATTCAGTTCTGAATCTCATGTTTTCAGTGGGCACAAACCCATCAAGGAATATATTGATACCTATGAAAAACAATATACAATTACTATCATATCACCATGGCTATACAGTGTAATTAAGGCTACATTCCACAATAACTGCACAGTTCGCTTATCTGTCTTAATTAAAAAAAAATGGGATGGAGACAAACCTTCTCGCACGGAGAAAGGCATAGTCACAACACCATAAGCACCAGGCACACCATACAAGCAGCAAATGAAGTCAGACAGGTAATCCAATACCGACAAGTCGTGCTCCACGACTATGATGAACCTGGTTAAAGAAAATATATATGAGAGAAAATCGCTTGTCTGTCTGGTAAAAACAACTACTTGCGTCATTTCGAAACAATCTTTTTTTTTTTAGATTTCAAGGAAGTGGTTGAGTAACTGAATATCTGCTATTCAAGCATTGTATAAATTGTTATGAATGCCACAATGACACCAATTAATCTTGTCAGTGTGGCATCACCCTGAAGCACAATTTTATTGGCTCAATTCCAGAATAGGCCCCCGGTATTTCTACCATGTATTCCAACCCTATAGATACTGTATTTGCTTACGTTCTACTAGGCTAGCTGAGGCATGAACTAAATGGCATACTTATCGGGGTGGATGAGCGAGCGAATTGTGCGGGCAGCGTTCAGACGTTGCTTGACGTCCAAATAGGAGGAAGGCTCATCGAACATGAAGATATCTCCGTTCTGAATGCACACCATGGCGCAGGCGAAGCGCTGCAGCTCCCCGCCCGACAGTGCGGCGATCTCGCGGTCGCGGATGTGAGAAAGATCTGGATAAAAACAAATCATTTAACACTTTCACGACCAACAACTCGCCTAGTAGGCGCTCGTCACTTTTATTCAGATGCCTGCCGATTGTACGTTGCACATTGTTGGCCTCACAAATCCACCTAGATAGCGGGTTCTGTGGGTATCCGGGCTATTGTTAAATTTTTTGTCTGGTCGTGAAAGTATTAATGCAAATAGGCCTATGAGGTATCAAATCAAATCATTTGTTTCTGCAAGTAGGCTCTCAAGGAGTCTTTTACAAATCAGATTCTATTCTTTTCTTTTGACGCTTCGGGAAATGACCTGGTGAGAAGCGCTGGAAAAAACTCATCAATTTCTCTTTTCTTGGATTTCATTCACCTGTACATAAAACAGGGGCACTTTTCTTGCTTCATAAAATGACCAATCGGATGTACTAGAATTCTGAATCATTATCTGTTAAAATTACTGAATCGCATTGCATAATTTGATAAAAAAATTGTCTGTTATCAACAATTGGTTGTAGATAAGATAAATAATTACCTAACCCAGGAATGTGAAAAAATAATCAATTATAGGAACAATCGATTAAAAATCAATTATTCAAGTTAAAAAATCGATTTTATTAATCGATTTCGATATTGAAAAAAATCGATTTTTTTTATACTTCCTACAATGAAATGAGACGCTTCTGCCACCTGTCCTTAAGAAGGCTTACTACCAAAAGCTAACTAAACAAGTAAACAGTAGCTGTGATTTTGAATACCATAGGAGTTTTATTTGACCTCATATTAAAAACCAGTCAAGTGCGAGTCGGACTTGCGGAGCGAGGGTTCCGTACAAACTCGTAAGTAGATACGTGAATAGTTTAAGAAAAACTGTATGGCGGTTAGTTGTAATATTTAGGATGATATTAATAATTGGTAATTATTACGGATTTTTCTGTTCAGTAACTTCAAAGATAATAGAGGGGAATGGTATTTTTTTGAACGTTTTTGGTCATAAATCAAAGAATACATGATTAACAAATAAAATAAAAATGGGTTTGGAATCTACAAATCAAGCACTTTTATTTGATACCCCACTTGATACAATAGCACAACTTTAAATTTTCGACCACCCATTACGGCCAGTTTTAAAAAAAAGTAAAAAAGATATAAGATTTTTTTAATGTCAAATAGGGTCGGTTTAGCGACTTTTAAAACTATTCCAAATTTCACATCGATAGCAGCAGTAGTTTCTGAGATATCTGGCTGTGACAGATGGACGGACAGACAGTCGCACCATAAGGGTTCCTTTTTTACCATTATGGTACGGAACCCTAAAAAGAAATAACTGGCCAAGAGCATGTCGGACCATGCTAAGTGTAGGGTTCCATAGCCGTAACTATAAGGTAAATAAAAAATACGATGTAAAAAAAGTACAACAACAAAAGAGCGTATCTTCATAGCAATTACGTCCTATTGTTGAGAAGCGCAGTTTATCAGCAATAACTCAAAAACGGTACATCCGATCTAGTTGAAAATAATTTTCGTTGAAAGTATTAATTGAATTTTACCTTCCTGATTTTTTACATATTTTTTTGGACATACGGTTTAAAAGATAGAGGGGGGGGGGGACACCATTTTTGTAACTTTCGGAGCGATTATTTCCGAAAGTATTCACATAATCAAAGATATTACTTAAGAACCTTAAAGTGATTTTAAAAGACCTGTCGAACCATGTACCACATGTTGATGTTTGATGAAAAAAAAATTCGTGTTCTGTTAATGTATGGAGTACCCCCCCTATAAATATTTATTTTTGATATTTGACTACAAAACTAAGTAGCGGCTTATACAACACACCTACATTCCAAATTTCATCAATATACGTTATGTAGTTTTTGAGTAAAATGCCTGTGACATACGGACGGACGGATGGACGGATGGACATCACGAAACTATAAGGGTTCTGTTTTTGCCATTTTGGCTACGGAACCCTAAAAAATCGATTAATGATGCTAAATCGATTATTTTTCATACAAATATCTATTATTTAATAACCAATTTTTCTGGTGCAAAGTTGCATCCCCAACCTAACCATCTGTTACGTCACTTTTTACAGAGCAACGGCACGTAAGTTTGCGTCTGTGAAGTAACTTCAAGTCTATTAGTGGCTAACACTAACAAACACAGGAACATTGATTCGTATGACGTATCTTAGCACGCGTGAAGTTAGAGTCAAGTCATTGTGTAGCTATTTTCATAAACACAAACTTATGTTGCAGGATCTATAATTCAACAACCCATTCTTACCAAGCATCTTGCAAATTGTATCTACATTGTTCATGTCATTTTTCCTATTCAACAGTTGTCCAACTGTTCCTTTGACAGCCTTGGGGATCTGGTCGACGTACTGAGGCTTGATCAGGGCTTTCAGGTCGTCTTCCAGAATCTTGGTGAAGTAATTCTGTAGCTCGGAGCCACGGAAGTGGGAGAGGATCTCTTGCCAGTCCGGAGGATCCTATGGGACGATTGCAATTTGAGATAATTTATGGAGACCTTAAATGTATAGTGAAATAGAAAAGAAACCAAAGAGTAACATATGAATAATAAAACCAGCCAAGTGCGAGTCGGACTCGCATACGAAGGGTTCCGTACAACCGTACGAAAAAAAAAACGTCTTAATAAACAACTGGCAAAAGGTCTTAAATGCCGTGTAAATCAATGATACTTAAGACCTTTTGGTTGAGAAGTTTTTCGGCAATAACTTCAAAATGGTTTATTCGTTACTATTCAAAATAATTTTCGTTGAATTTATATTTATTAAGCGTTACCTTCCTGATTTTTTCCATATTTTTTGGATTTACGATTCAAAAGTTAAAGGGCCACAATTTATGCAACTTTCGGAGCGATTATTTCCAAAAGTATCCACTTAATCGAAAAAAAGTACATAAAAGCCTTATAATGTTTTTAAAAGAACTATCGAATTATATATACCTCACGTTGACGTTTGGTGAAAAAAATTTTTTTTAGATTCCGTTACATGTATGGAGTGCCCCCCCTAGATTTTTTATTTTTTATTGTTTAACTAGCAAACTTAGTAGCGGCATCTACAAGACATCTATATTCCAAATTTCATCAGTATATGTCTTGTAGTTTTTATGTAAAATGCCTGTGACATACGGACAGACGGACATGACGAAACTATAAGGGTTCCTTTTTAGCCATTTTGGCTACGGAACCCTAATAAAAAGGATTAAATTGAATATAGCTCTGAAAAACAAAACAAAATGCAACAAACTTAGAAGCATTTTCAATCAAAATTACAATACCAAAACTAGGGTTAGAACCCTAGGATGACAGTATTTCATGGTAGTATCCTGACCTGAAAAATCTGGGATCATTGAGATTATATTAAAAGTTTACCCCAAAAGATATGGGTAAGAGATGAATGATGGTCACAATATATGAAAATATTGATACTGAATTGAATTAGTGTAATAAATCAGTAGCAACAAACATGCCCACAATATCTGTCTAAATTACATCTTACAGAGTAGCGGCCCAGATTGGGCTTCTGTTTCCCGGCAAGGATCTTCAGAGCTGTTGACTTGCCAATACCATTCTGGCCGACCAGCCCCAGGACTTCACCAGGTCGAGGAATGGGCAGCCGATGTAGCTTGAACGAGTTCTTTGAGTAGCGATGCGTTGTATGCTTCTCCAGGTTTGACGGGATGTTAATTATGGTTATTGCGTCAAATGGGCATTTCTGTAAAGAATTAGGGACAATGTGATAATATACAATTTCATAAAAACAGACTTGTGTAGCACAACAATTTATGACAAAGGTAAATGTATTTTCCTCAAGCAAAATCTAAAATAACATTCATCATATATTTAGTTGATTATGTTTTACAACAAGCTCTATTGCTTAACTCATAGTCATAAACAACATGCTGTTGCAATTAAAGTACATACAACTATTGTAAAATAAACACTGGTCAAGCCAGTAACCATCTAGATTTGTAATAAGTTTTACCATAAGTAGAATGTAACTCATAATTTATTAGCTCTAATGTTATGTTATGTTGTTTATCTAATTGAACTATGTATTTAGTAAAAGGATACAGAGTAAGCAAGAGTTGCAAACAATAATTAATTATCTATTTATTATTAAACAATTACAAAGTGACCAGCATGTAATGCATTGTGTCTTACATTATTTCTAATTAGATGGTTACATAAAGTATACTATGTACAAGAAACATTGAGGTGATCAATCACTAAGAGTTTGCATAGTACTTGTACAACTTGATACGACTTACCTTGACACAAATACCACAACCGATGCAGAGCTCCTCCGAGATGGTGGCAATCTTGTCGTTGGGCGTCACCTCGATGCACAGCTTGCCCATTCGCACCACTGGGCAGCTCTTCTTGCATTCCTGCCTGCATCGTTTCGGCTTGCAGCGATCAGCGTTCACAATAGCAATACGTGTGAGCTTATCCGTCTCCTCATGTTGTTTACTTCGAGACATAACTGTTAACGAAAATAAACGGTCAGAAAACACTCCCTAGTTCAACTGTTATTAACAATTCAACAATTTCGTTTCATATGTGGCACAGTTTCTTGTCACACATAACCTCAACTTGTATTTGGTGCTTGCGTTTTTTATAAATTTAACACTGTACTAAAGGAAGGGGATTTAAGGTAACGTAAGTTCTATGAATACGATTTTATGTAACACGTGAAAAAAGGCGAATACCTGATAAAAGAGAGCGAACGTTGGCGAAATCCTGCCTACGTTCGCGTGTCCCTTTACTTAGAAATGTCAAAAGGATAGATGAAGTGAAGGATTTTTTCACCCTCTCTCTCTTTCAGTGCTGCCAGTAGAATTTTTACGATTATTCCGCCAAGTCTGTCAAATTATACAAAATCAAACATAGAGTCTTTGTCACGCGATGAATGCTATCTATCTCTTGCCATTCAATAGCTAGCTACTATTAAAGTAAAATCCACAGACCTACGGACTAAATTGACAAGTAAGTATGAACAAATGCTGCCACAGTTTGGCCAGTGTCGTTCTCATCAATATTAAAATTACATCGCAGGTTTAAGGTCCACCCAGACGGGACAATCAAATTGGCTATTTGATCAGCTAATCTATATACCAAATTTTTCCAGTGATTTCGACAGATCAAACAAAAGGTCTGTAAATTAGGGGTAATTAGAGATAAAAATTTAATGTCAAACCAGCAATAATCTTAGAGCATTTAGACAGGAGGCGCCTTCAACGCATCTTTCCGAACAAAAAAGTCTGCCGCATTCAGAGGGGGGCAGGGTAACACACATATAAAAAAACTACCCACAAATGCAAAAGTCTCCCTCATTGCTACGCACTCATACTAAAAAAATACAACAACACAAATTTAACTTTTCACACTAATGCAAAAAAATGCAATAAAAAGCAAGTAAATACACAACTCGCTTCATAGGATGTAGGCGTAATCGCCTAAAATTCGAACCGATTATTGGGCTGCGAAGTGGTTGGCGTATATCGATATCGATATTTTTTCGAGACGGTGAAGATGGCGCCTTGGTGTACGTATAAAAATATTTCGTCAATTATGGAATAATTTACTGGATTATAAAATTGAATATACTACTATAAATATGCTACTACTGCATTTAATTCGGTTTTCTATTTCACTTAGAATCTCAAAAAATTATATTTAAAACATGAACATTATACTTTAAACAACTAAGTCGAAGTATAATTTTAATAAAAGTGTTATAATAAAAATTGATTAGAAATAAAAAACCAATATGACTAGGTATTCTTTATCGATACTTACACAATTAGGTTTGGTTAAATTTTTACAATGTGGTCTACTTCGAAAACTATTTCGAGGAATAACCTGCTAGAGCTGGAGCAGTTTACTTTAACGTAATAATATCAAACCAGTAATAAATTAGGTTATAGGAAATTAGGTGGATCCGAAATGAACACTATTTAACATATCTAATAGGTACCACCAAGGTTACGTTTTATAGAATACCTTTAAGAACAATAGGGAATATGCATGGTTTTTTCTTTGCTTTAATAAAACCTCACCATTCATATAAGAAACAGAAAGAACAAATATTTGAAACACGAAAGTTTTAAATTCTTATTAGTTATTTGTGTTTTATTCAAACTTAGGTTGTATACCTACAAATAAGTTAATAGTAGGTACCACTTGAAAACGCAGGCCATATTTGTTAATATTGTAAAAAACTTATGATATGCATGTAAATAAAGTTATGTATGCGACTGTACTTAATTAGGCATTAAATCACTCATGTGATCTTATTATGAAACTCGCCTTCGGCTCGTTTCATAAAACCACGCTCGTATTAATGCCTCTCACTCATTATGCACCAGTCACATAAATAACAATTATATTGTGAAAAAAATTAATCTATTTATGTATTTTTAAATTCAGCACCATAGAGCTTATCAAAATAAGACTACATAACGTTTAGGTACTATGTACAATTTATTCACAAGAATTGTTTTCTGTCAGTAAAAATAAACATCACTACTATGATATACTTTACGAGTAAAACCCGATATCAATAAGCTCAGTGGTAACAATTTAATGTAGTACTGTATATTTACAGTAAATTAAATTATTCACTTTTTATCGAAAAAATATTCGTCAAATAGCGTAGCACTACTGTGGCAGATTTATGACTTCACGTACACTTTAAAACAGTTGATATAATTTTTAACGAATCGACCTTATAGCCGTAGACACAAGGTTCATTTTTCAATTAAGTAAGAGTTGGCTTCCCTACAAATGTTGCGAAGTGTCATATTGGCTTGTGTTTGCATACAAAATGTTGAAGACAGTAGTCCTTATTACCTGAAATACGGTGAGACGTCAAACGTCAAAATAGACGCCATTTTGTTCTTTCCGTTAGGATCTAAATGAATGTCTTCAAATCGATTTTATATAATCGATACTTGGCTTCGAACTTTAAATAAAGCGTTTAATACGAAAATAATGTAAATATAGTGAAGTTAAAGCAAATATTTACTTACATGTGAAATGATATTCCATCTTTTTGTAGATTTGATGTGGTGGAACGTTTTTTGCACCCAAAAACAGCACATAACGGCATTTTCACGGAGCTCGTCATGCGCTGAGAACGATTTCGAGACTGCGTATAATCGATTAATTGAAGTAGTTTTTATAATCTGCATGCACATTCTGCTTGCGCCTTTGGCAGAGGGGAAATAATATGAAAGGCTTCTCCAGTCTAAATGCTCTAAGGCAATAATGTACATGAAAATTATATATTTATGATAGTTTATTGAATACATACATTCAATTAAATGAATTAATAAAATTATTGTTCTTTATTTTCAAATTCCCAACAATGTGGTCCATTTTTGTAACAAAAAAAAAGCGGGTATCTTCAAAAATAGTTGACCACTGTTTACAAACTGTGTACGTGGGTAAAAACGCATTTTATCCATCCACTACCTCGAAAATCAAACAAACCAAAATTTGTACCTCTTATTTGAAATTAATATACTTATTTTTGATTTAAACTAGTCTGTTATTTGTACTTTACAACTTGTCGATATATTGTTATCGACATATACCCTTCACTATTTTTATTTTGCTGTTCCTGGTATCATTTTACCTGACAGTCATTTGTCAATTTAGTCCGTAGGTCTGTGGATTTGACTTTAGTAATCTGTGCATTCTTGTGCTGTTCTGTTCTTGTTCTGTGCAAATTGACAATTACTGGGGACTGGGGATTACAGGTCCCCGTTTCACGAAGCTACAAGTTACAATTTTACAAGTCTAAACTAGCAACATTGGTCAAAAAAGTCACTAGGAAGCGTTTCACGTAGCTACTTTTTCACAATTTGTAAAATTCAGGTACAAGTGTAATTTCTGAACCATAGACATTTTTTTATATTTTATTGGTTCAAATTGCTTCAATCGAGCTAGTGTTTCTCAAAGATTTTGTTGGATTGTTAAGTTGTGATTTTATAATAGTAATAAAATCTACCCAGGTTCCGAGCTAGGTAGACTTGTAAATTGTGAAAGTTTCTGTAAAGAAATCTATGCTGAACAGTGAAAATCTACAAATATATCTATGCATATAATAAAACCGTCGAAACTATGTTTATACCATTAAAGATTCCGAATGCCATATTCATCGATGCGTTCAGTCGCAGATAGACGTACCAATTGGTATGGTTTTTTCCTCCAACGTGTTCAGATGCGTGTCACCTAACCTATACCACCGGCGCAACACACATACACACATTACTGTGGCGCCGGTGGTATAGGTCAAAACTCCAAACGTGATTTTCCGCGCTTTAGAAGGTTTTTCAACAAGCTGAAAGGTGATTTCAGGCCGTTTCAGAGGTGGCTCTTTCACATAGTAGAAGATAGAAAATTCACCTAAGTTGCCGTTTTTGAGGCGCCTGAAACATGTTTTCAGTCCGTTTCAGGACACCCTCTATAAGATGGCGCAATAACCTGAAAACCCGTTCTCAGGCGTTTTCAGGACCTTTGTGGGCCTTTGAACTACACTTCAGTATAGTTATGGCGAAAATTCTCTAAGGAGTAAAAGAGACAGAGCTTATTTTTCCGCCAATACTTACTCCATAAACAAAATAACTTTAATTGGTGTTTGTTTACATACGCACCGCCACCTGCCTATCTACAGTGGCCACTTAGCCACCTGTCATCCTACAGTGGCTATCTACCGTCCACATATACCATTTTGGGCGGTAGATCAAATTGAGAATCCAATGAGGCCACTCGGCGCGCAGTCGAGCCTGGCTGCTGGATTACGGTGGGAGATAATGGCGGTAAAACCGGTATTTGTCACTCGGAACTAACGTGTTCGCAAACAGAAACGGAAGGTATCTCAATTTATTTAGGCTTAAAATAAGGTAAGTAACTTAATATAAATTTTATTTTCGGGTAAAATTTGTTTATTTATTTTTGCCCTTGACTGTACAAACATTAAAAAATGAAAATGAGATTTGATATTTAATTATGCCTATTCTATTTAAGAAGTAGTTTTCTAATCCCGCGTACACACCAAGCCAACGAAGGCCAACGAAAGTTGGTCGGCGTTGGCTATCGCACGTTCGTTGGTTCTCGGTCAACTGCGTACACACCACACCAGACCAATGAACGCCAACGAATGAGTTTGCGTTGGCCTTCGTTGGCCGTATGTGGACGGTGTAACAAACGCCAACGATCGTTCGTTGGCGTGGCGGCAACATCAAAGGATTTGAACCAAACTCAACGCGGTGTGGACGGATGCACGAAGGCCAACGAACGAAAGTTTTTGTAGACTTTTAACCTAAAAAGATATTTCGTACTCAAAACATAACCAATGTAGAAAAACAAAGAGTGAGGTAGCGACGACATGTTTTTGTTGATTGATTTGATTCGACTGATGCCTCAAATTCGTTGATTATTGAAGGTGCATCCAAAGAACGCATTGAACGCACCCAATTAACGTGCGGTAGCCAACGCCGACGAACCTACGTTGGCGTTCGTTGGCTTGGTATGTACGCATGTCAAATGATAGGTCACGTGATACGTCGCGCCAACGAACGATGATCGAACGCTCGTTGGCGTTTGCTAAACCGTCCACACCAAGCCAACGAAGGCCGGCGAAGCCCCTTCGTTGGCCTTCGTTGGCTTGGTGTGTACGCGGCATAATAAGGCTGTTGCATACAGTGAAATGCGAAGATCACATCGTGCCGTCCTTCTAAACAATATTTAAGTGAAAAGAATAGTACGATACGATTTTTTTCGAATTTTAATATATGGAGGACTAAACCTGCTAAAAAAAGTTATCAACCTACAGTAGAGTCTGTGCGGAAAGAGAATAGGATTAATTTTGGGGGCGCTGTAATGCTTTTGTACCGTTCTATGTGGCCATACTGGTTAGGTTAGTTCCGTTTTTCGCCACGCCTATTCTCTTTCCGCACAGACTCTAATAGAAACTGTGTGTTATATCCAATTATACATGAAGTTTCAAAATATAGCAGCGGCGATACATAAAAAGTCCCTCGAGTATACAATTTTTGTATTCAATTATAGAATCTGGCAGCCCAGCTTTTTTGCTTGCCACAGCCTAACTTGACAGTTTGGTCAAGTTAGGCTTAAAAACGTTTAAAGTTGACAAATCGTGTTAATTATTTAAATGATTATTGATAGAAACCCAAGATTTCTGTCATGGAACATGGAATGGATATATTACATACTGCAATGAATGACAGAAAATGAAAACAATTATAATAATTCAGTATAAAAATATGAACGAGCATAAAATACATACTGAATGATTTTACAAGTGTGTGAAATACCGTTTTAGAAGTACCATTTATTCTTCATTTATTTATAATATTTATTATTCTTTTTTTTAACTGGCAATGGTTAGATGGTGACGTTGACACGGTTTTTGGCTTAAAGGACCAGTAACCAGGCCATAAAATTCCCAAAAAAAAGTGTACATGACATTAAATAAAGTGTCACTTGTCAGTGTCAACAAAGCATGAAATGAAAACGGCTGAAAAAAGTTTTATTTACAAAACGACGTTAAAATTTGCAGAAGTAAAAGAAATTGATACATTTTGTGATTCGAAGTATTGGATGCCTAATTCTTAGCCTTGTTATTTACAAAATGGTAGTATTTTTACTGGTAGTAACTTCAAATTAGATCGTCATGTATTTGTATTTAAGTAAAGCATGCTGATAAAAGTGATAAAATACGCTTTCATTACCTATATCATCTATTTATTAGCTGAATGGTGCCTCAAATATTCATAGTTGATCTTCTGATTCTTTATAGGCTAGCTTGTAAAGTAACCTGGCCATAATATCATTCATGTATTAAAAAAAAAAACAATTTATACAATTTTGCTATATATGTATTTTTATTGTTGTTATTAGGTAAAGTTAGAGGTGTGCATTGATAGTTTAGAGTCTGCTCTCAATGCTATTCATGGTGGTGCAGAGGAGCTTGAAGTATGCAGTTCTCTCCCTGAAGGAGGTCTCACACCCACTGTTGGACTAGTGAAACAAATATTATGTTTGGTATGTTGTAATATTTATCATTTATTAAATTATTTTATTAAGCTAATGATCATGTTATTAGTAATTAATATCTATTTTAGGTAGAAAATATAGGCACAGGGGCACCTATACATCACACATGTTCTGAATGTAAATGCACAGAATTATCAGAGGTAAACAAGATTTTATTTACACGTGAATTTTCATATCATGTTTTATTATTTTTCGTAACATAACAAAACATTGCATTTCAGAAGCCGAGTGTCAATATAATGATAAGATGCCGAGCAGGTTCCGATTTTTGTTACACACCAACAGAGGTAGAAACAATGCTTACAGACTTAGCTGTAATGAAGAACTTGGGTGTAAATAGGTTTGTTTTTGGGGCGCTTACTGATACACAATTTATTGACGTAGAAACATGTACCCAAATTGTAGAACAGGCTAATCCTTTACCAGTCACTTTTCACAGAGCTTTTGATGTGTGCAAGGACCCTTTAATGTCTCTTGAGAAAATTATTGAACTTGGTTTTGACAGAGTTCTGACTAGTGGTAAGAGACCCTCTGTAGAAGATCCTGAGGCATACAAAACTATATCTGATATGATGGGTTTTTACAAAGATAAAATAAAAATAATGCCCGGAGCTGGCATCAATATTGATAATGTTAAAAAATATATATGGCTTGGATGTCCAATGATACATTGCTCTTGTAAAGCAGTAAGGGTGCCTAAGATTGATAAGACTTTGAGCATGGGTACCGAAACTGTTACTTCTGAAACAATTTATTATACAGATAAAAACGCTGTAATAAGGCTAAGGTGTGCAATAAAAAATGAGGTTTTGAAAATACAAGCACTCAAGGAAGATTTGTATTTGAGCTTTTTATTTATTTCTGACATTAAATCCCTTCATTAACATTTCGGCAGTCACATACGTAATCTTCACATCAACCCAAGTCTAGCATAATATGTTAGATATTGTCATTGGTAAACGCGTTATGATTCAGCTTTCCCGTGCTCGGTGCTGGCGGTATCTCGGTGCGTGTTTGCGTACATTCTCAATAAATTTCCGGTAAATATATTTTATCTTTCGTCTTTCGTGGCACCTCTATTTTAATACCTTATACCCATTTTGAACCTACCAAGAATTTGACGCCGCCGAAAACGATGCGTGGCGACCACGCACTAGAAGGTGGTGAACCTGGTGAAGTTTACTGGAGACCGAGGGATGCGAGCGGCACAGGACCGGTCATAGTGGCGTTCCTTAGGGGTGGCCTATATGTCCAGCACGTGGACGCGTGTAGACGTCAATCGGCTCATGATGGCACCTAACTTATTTTAACGGATTCTCTAGTTTGTTGGTTGTGTAAAGTAGGTACTAAGTTACAAATTAATTACGATCGGTCCATCCAAGTTGGTTTATTCTACGACCTCTCAGAGTTCTGAAAGTTTCAAGTTAATACCAAATCCGGACAAAAATAAATAGCTCCAAGTGTTGCATTACAATGAAACCGTCCGTCCTATGTTCCAGCTGTAATGGCGAAAAAAAGGTCGCGTCGAAGCGAGTGCTTCCTGAAAACATTGGTAGATATTGTGCCTCATTTATCATGGCGCCATATTCCGGCGCAAAAATGTCCGCCCGCTCTCGTTTAATGATCCTATTACTGCGGGCACGGGAAACAATATCGGGACACCAGCGGAACGACTGACTGTGGCCCTATAATAGAGTAGATTATTGCGAATGTTTGTAATCAGCGTCTATCATTCGGGCATTTGTGCGTCTCGTCGCTATTAACCGTTATCGCTGTTTCTTTTTAGGACTTTGCAAAGAAAGATTAACAGCGTCTTTGTTATTCATTTGTATTTTGCTTGAAGGGGCAATGCATAGGATTATATAAGATTGTCTATCGTTCGGGTAATTTTGTGTCTTGTCCCATTACGCGCTATTGCTGTTTCTTTTTGTTGATCATTTTTAGGTCGCTAAGTAAGCAAGCACAATCCGCATTTCATATGTCTGGGGGTGTCTGCGCGGTCCGGGTACCCGACTGGTTTACGCCGCCACTGTGGAACCTGTCTCGACGTCTGTCTCTGTGGTCATGGTTCGTCGTCAACTACCTCAGTTATCTTCTTGTTTCCTCGTGTTATATTCTATCCGTCTAAAGTTAAATTTGTCTAATTCCGAATGAGCCAGCAAGGAGGAAAAATGCCCTAACAGTTAGTCGACAACAGGCGGTCATTATAACTAGAAGGTGAGCTTTTCCATAGGAACTTTAAGAATAAGTAGTGAAAGTAGGTTTAGCACTTTCGCAACCAAAATTTTGTAGTGCTCGTAGTCAATAACATGTGAAAATGCGTATGTACTGAAAAATTGCTACGAGCATAGCGCCCACGGAGAGGGTTCCCGGTTTTGAAAGTGTTAAAGATGGGTTCACTCAGTTTTGCATATGAATTACATGCATTCCGTTATCTAAGTTTCACCAGTGATTATTATCACTGACTTGCTTCATCATTCCATATACCGCTAAGCTTGTCAAGATTGTATTAACACAAAATGTGTGTAATGTGTATGTGTTTTGATTACTATCCTCCAGCGCATTTACATAACAATATATCTATTACAAATTACAAGGTATCTGCGACGGGTAAAATTTCTTCTGAAAACAAACCGGCTGATTAAGTTGATGTGATGACAGGGCAAGGGTACCACTTTATTGTTATCGCTTAACTTTTCATTTAAAGCGTGCTAAAACTGGATACTGCTTGAAATTAGTTCTTATTATGTAACTTGTACAAAGCTTGAAAGAACATAATAAAAACATGGTTTAAAAATACGCACAATTTGTCACCCTGGCGTTGGATGATTGATTACAATTTCCGTGGAGTTCCCGAATGGCTGAAGAGGCATCGCAGCAATAATTCGTATTTAGCATCTTTAACGTACATCAATCATTAAATACCTATTTATATAAAACGAGGAAGTTCAACGTACGTGCCTACTGCAGGCCAGGCGATTTACATATAAATATGAGCATATTATGAACTACTAGGAACTTTCAATTTGTTTATTACACGAACAAAATGTGTGAAGTTAGAGCGGGACGTTTGCTGATACAATAGAGAATTTGACCCTTTGAGTGTGACATTTATTTAAGAATATTGCCAAAATTTATAGAGGTAGAAACAACGCTTGCAGACTCTAATGACTAACTTGGGTGTAAATACACTTATTTGCTGATATCAAATTTATTGATGTAGGTACCTACGCACACTCACGGACTAGCACGCATTTAGGGTTCATCTTACAATAATCGCGTCATAGATTATTACATGACCAAACTAGACAGAACCCTAAATGGCTTAACAATTAAAGTCCATGACTGTACGTACCCAACGGGCTTATACTTTATCGGTCACTTCAGGGGGAACTTTTAATATGTGTAAACTGTAAGGGACACAATAGGGATTCGTAGTGTCACCTCCGCGTAACAATTTATTTAGGATTAGTGTCAAAATTAACAGGTGTTGGGTTGAAATGAGCTCAAAAGGACTCCGGTTCAAAGTGATATTTTATTCTACTTTACATTACATTAATTTCCATTATATGCTAAGGTACAAAATAAGGCTATATCGTGAAATGTGAATACGCTTATTTAAGGCAGTTTTTGCTTTTCGTGTTGTGCATTATTCCTACTATTTACATCGACTTATTACGTACTTCCTTTTACATTGTAGAGATAATAGACTTGGTCGAGTTGCACTCATGTAGGTACAATTTAGATAAAGCGTTTGCAAATATAAGCGAAAACTTACCAGACCAGCAGCAGAGCAGCGGTCAGTTGGAGACCGAGCTTAAAGCTCATTACATAGTTTTTTTACGTTCATGTTACTTTGCGGGCGCTTTTAACTTGGTATCCAACCATGGTATATAGTCACTTATAAGAGAATTAAGCCTAAATCTAAGGTAATATAATACCTATATGGCCTTATTTCTACCTAAAAAACTACCTATATTAGAAGACTAGAACAATTGCATAGTTGTACAAATAAGTTCGAATAGTTATTGTAATGAGTTTTACCTCTCTTTATAAAATGCGTTATGGTTAGGTATTAAGTATAAGTATCTGATATACTCTATATCCCGTAAATACTAGGCGCTACATTTATTTATCAGATATGAGAAACAGGATTTCTTCACTTGCCATGTTTTATGTGCTTTGACATGATTTTGCTACAATTATTGCGTAATGTTTTTACTGACCGTTACAACGGTAGTGGTCACAAAGGAGCACGTCCAAATGCAATACTTTTCAAACATCAAAGTAAATAAAATGGTTTACGTGGTTTGGGTGAAAATCGTTGCAGTTTAAATTATGACAAATATGGGTGAACTCCGTAAAGCGTACCTAAAGCTTTTCGACAAGCGGACTACTACGTTCCTATCTATAAAAAAACGTACGTACGTACGTTTATACGTACTTGTCATTATTCCCAACATTGGAACAATTTTCGATTGATTGGGATGATTTCTATTCAGGAGTGTCCAGGTTTCAAAGAAGTAAACATTGAAATCTAATGCAAAATCAAAATAAGTAGTATAGCTTATAAGGAGCAAAATTTAGGACACGGGTCACCACCAACGGTAAGTCAAACTCCTCTATAAGTACTAAAAGTATTAAAATTACAAATATGAGACAGGTAACATAATTTTAAGTAAATCCACGCAACGAATGATTACTTAGCTTACTTATTATTAGCGTAGAGACAAATTGCCCGTTCTGATTTTGTGTTTAACATGAAAACGTCGCAGTTCCGCTTCACCGAAAGGTCAATTTGTAGGCTCCCTAACTCCTATGGACTGAACATTCAAAATGTCATTTTTCTATGCAATAAATGGGCATTAATCCCCTAAAATCGTCCTAGAGTCTAAAGCCGTAGTCGTTACACTATTACAGAATGTCTGTTAGTCTTCTTGTCTGGAGCATACGGTTCCAGTTTATCTGGCTCGGTGTTCAGGGCGCTGTAGTCGACTGGAAAAGGGGGTTGCGGGAGGGTATCCTTGGAGGGGACTAGGACCCACTGTCCTGGCCCATTGGGGTTTTTCCCCATCAGCCAGTTAGTGAAACAGTGCACGTACGTGCCGTAGTCGAGAATTAGGTAACCGTTCTGAAAAGATAACAGACCATTACTTATTGGTGTGATGTACATACGAGAACTGGTACATACAAGTCATCATCATCATCATCATTTCAGCCAAAAGACGTCCACTGCTGGACATAGGCCTTCCCCAAGGATCTCCACGATTGTCGGCTTTGTGCTACTATCCAGCGGCTACAAGTAATAATAAAATATTTAAAACCGGCAAAGTGTGCGAGTCGGATTCGCTACCGTCGAGCAAAAAATACGTTTCTTGTATTGGGACCCCCTTTTATTTTGTTTTTATTAAGCATTGTTGTAAATAGAGGTAATAGAAATACACATGTGAAAATTTCATGTTTCTCCATATTACGGTTTAAATGATACAGCCCTGTGTCAGACGAACAGCGGAGTCTTAGTAGCAGGGTTCCATTGGCACCCTTTGGGCCCCTAAAAATAAGTAATTTTTCCCGCGTTTGATACTAATTCGTCTTTACACAAGAACCTGCCCATCCGACTGCTAGTTACAGATTTTGACGTGAGTGCCGCTTTGTGAACAAATTTAATTGAGAATTTTACTTACAGTCTTACTTAGTAGTCAGTCAGACTTAGTAGTCTTACATTCAAACGATCGTAGTTGGGATCTGGCATGATGTACCTAAGGCCATCTGGGAAGACGGTTGTTAGGACTAACTTGTTCAGCTATCGTTTTTCCAAGTCTACTCACATTGTGCAAAAAGGCTGGTACCATAATCCCCAATCGGGGTCAATGGCTGGTCAGTTTTGAAAACTAAAAATATTATACACCTACGCTAGTCATGCGGTCGTAAGCAGTGTCGATGATTTCTTCGACGCGCTGCGCGGTGAGCCCGATCACCGACCGGTAGAATGCCGCGAGCGCCGGTTTCGTTATAGCGCCACTACCTGCGAATTTGCAAATAATTTAAATTACTTACCACTAAATTTATTGGCTGGTGCTCGGTTTTAAGTAGGAAATGTATGTAAATCATTTTATTTAGAGCATTCTCTCCGGGTTATGCAGTCGAGTAAAGCACTGAAAATAGAGAGTCCCTAGTTTCGTTAAAATATCCAAAAAACATTATTGCATTGAAAATAAAACGATTTTTTATGTATCTGTCCATGTTAAAATATCGACAACCTGTGACACATACGAGTATGAGCCACAAGTCAGCCAGAAATATAGTACCTATATTTTATGAATATCTACCTATTGACTGAGGCATACAGTGTAACAAAATTAAGCACTCATACAAAGTTACAGTTATTTATGTTTCAATTAAGGCAATGCATAGTCTACTACTGGTGCCTACAAATAAGTAGGTGCACTAATTATTGACATAAATAAAAGTGCGTCTCATATAAGTCAGGGTAATTCTCAGGAGCCAGACAGATGATTCTCATTACTATAGAGACAAAAGACAAGAAACAGACAAATAACCAGTGGTAAACCTGAAATACCCACTGAATTTATTCCTGTTCCTAGCAGCTTTTAGTAGGAAATGTGAAATTTGGAGATGTTCACAAAATGCTTTTATTTAAGCAACGTTATGTAGCGGCAGAGCTCGTAACGTAGAACGTAGTTTCGTTCTGATTATCGCATGCTCTTAACTTTTTCCGGCCCGGAAAAGTATCGCGTAACTCGTGAAACTATTCCATCGAACCAAAAAATTACGTTCGTTTTTCTGAGATTTATGTTTTTTTCAAAGAAATAAATTCCACTTTGGATTTTTTATGAAAAACGGGTTTGCGTTTGGTTCTATCGGATGAAAAGTCAAGAAGTCAACAATGTTCCTACAAGTCACAAGATTAGAAACTTGTCGTGCTATATATAGCCACGTAACACATAAGGAACGGTAATAATCAGCAGTCAGACTGATTGTTCTCGTTACGACGCAGAGACAAGAAAGGGCATGAAATACAGACGTGTTTCACTTAATACGAAATGACGACTCAGAATCGTCTGTCGGCAAATAAGCATTTCGCTGGCAGAGTATTTACCTACTTAATAAGTAGGTTCAAGTTTCATAAGTGTCTTTATGCTTTGTGAATATGGATATCCATTGGCGATCTCGTTGTTATTTCGTATAGTTACTGCTTGTATTTTGTTGTACTCGTAATATCGCGGGACAGTATTAATGCTGGTACAACAGGACATTTCGCTTCGTTGCTGTAATAATAGTTTCAATATACAAAGCACATGCTAACAGCATAACGACGATTTTTTTTAAATATAAAGGCTATATTACAGTTAACTTTTAGAATATTATAATTACAATAAATATCAGCCGAACTATCTTGCAATGAAGTCTCATGCAAATTTTTGTATCATAAAGCATAGCTAACTTTGTTTTATTCCTATGATGAACGCCAGACGAGACGAGCGAACCGAGCATAAAGAGTTGGCGCGCCGGGACGCGGGAGGCATTCATATAAAACTTGAACGAAACAGGAAGCCCACTGCGATGCACCGCTCACTGGATTTTGGCTGCAGACGCCGTGCGAAGTGCCAAAACTTGGACTATACCCAAAATCTCCGGAATAATATAAACCCTGAACAATACGTAAAGAAATCGGTGTAAAATGGGACTTGCTTAGCGTTTAGGGGTTGAAAACTTACCTACTGAGAACCAATATTTATGACATTATAGATCAGTGTTTTTCAAAGTGTGGGTCGCGACCTCCTGGGGGGTCGCAGAGCCTCTAGAAGGGGGTCGCGAGGGTCGAGAAACCTCAGGCAAAAAAAAACAGAAAAGCTCAAAAGTGTAACGTAATACAATTCAGGTTAGAAATCGTGCAGGATAGGGGGGTCGCGAAATATTTTCGCATACAAAGGGGGTCGTGCCATGAAATAGTTTGAAAAACACTGTTCAAAAAAATCATCAAAAGTAAGTTCTCTTTGTCTTTAGGCATACCTAATTAGTTGGGAGTTCTTTTAGTTACACTAGTTTAAGAAGGAAAATCCACAGTATCATTCGGATTTGGCTTCCCCGTGCTCTTTGTATGATAACTTATGCGAAGAGTACCTTGTTTATAACAAATATTTAGGTATGGACAGTAGCCGGAAGAAGAATTTAAAAGTACCTATTTAAGTTCTGTTTATCCTATGGCATAGAGTTGTGAGTTCTTTTAGTTATAGGTTTTCGATCTATTCCAGAAATATGAAACACGAATACAAAGTTACTCGGCGTAACTTCATCCGTGAAAAACCCGTGTTTCGGCGTCGGGCGCGGGTGGATTTACAGCCGCTGTCAGGCTGATCGACAGGATTAATTCGAGCCCACCGGCCGCTGCTTCTGCGTGATGGGTTGATTAACAATCGTGCCGCCATTTCGCTCGAAGTTGTTCTGAAAGTTTACACGGAGATCGATGGATTTGATGATAAAATTACGTAGGTCAGTGCGTTGTCAGTTTGGCTCTGGAAATACTGAAAGTCTGAAATGTCTAAAGAAAATCTCTGCCTAAACCTGCAGGACTAGAAGCATACAATTTTGCAAATGAATTACTTATATAGCGTAGGTGAGCATCAGTATAACTAAAAGCAATTAAAGAATTGTATGGACATGGAAATTCCATGACAACATGGGTAAATACATTAAGTACCGCTAATTCATCAGCATTATTTTTAATTGAAGCAAAGAATTTTTAGCTGTGATATTCGAAATTGGTATCTGCCATTAATGAATCGACTTTTTGACGCGGCACCCAGCAGCTCGGCCTCGTGAATCACACTAATTGCGCAAAACATAAAATATTTGTTCTCTTCGCGTGAGAACGGAATATAAAACTGGAGAGCCGGCGATTGATTGCAGATTAATGGGACCTATTTTTCAGCTTTTCTCGTCTCTTCTGCCGGAGGAAACTGAATAGGGGCTCTGCTACGATTTGTTGTCTATAATAAAGATACTAGCACCACCGGAAATCGACAAGGAAGTTATGAGACTAATTTACGTTAGCATAATTACCTCTCTATACAAAATAAAATCACTGATTCTTTTTTTTGCATTACATTGAAGAAATTCTAAAGAACTCCATGTCACACTATAAATCTGTTATATCTATTATTTATAGATCGTGTTACAGCTTCTGACTACAACATGGTATGCCACATAGCAGTAGTTTGGAGAAGTAACGAATCATAAAGGGTCATCCGACCAGGCCACAGCACGAATTCCTACGAATTTCTGAAGACCTTTATATCTGCTAACATCGCACTTACTTGTTCTGTCTACGACGTGGAACAGTATCTTGCAAAGGTACTGCAGGTATAGCGGTAGGTCGGAGAAGCGACGGTATTGACTCAGAAGCAGCGCCCACCGCGCCAGCCAGCCGTCCAGGGTGGTCCGGCCAGGGTATCCGCCAGCGTCGGGGCCGCATACGCGCTTATAGTACGGCAGCTCCCCGTATCTGGTAACATAACACACCTCTAAGTTACGATGGCGTACATAATCGGATGTGACTGACAATCGTCAGGCATGGAGTAAAATGGGTGCCAGTACGTATAAGATAAGATACCGGTTTACATCAGTATAGGTCAATGTACTTAGTTAGGATATTTGTTATATATTTTTATCATCCCAATATGCGAAAAAGTATAGCTAAAGTGCCTAAATGTGCTTATTTTTTCGTAAAAGTCTTCTCCAAGTTCCTCTGGCAGTCCTGAGTCCTTTCCACACAATCTGTTCTTGCGTAACATTGAACGTGAAATCGGCATCCCAGAATGCTTATTTACACAATTGCAAATTCATGAGCGCAACAGAGTTAGTCGTCAGTGGAAAAGGATTTATCGGATTTTTGTTCCGGCTGTATACAATAGGACACAAATTGTAGACGCCTACTCGTAGGTACTAAAAGTTCACATTTTTTATCCCCGGGTGTAGATGCCGCGAGTGTTCAAGTATCTATGAAAATTTAGGGAACTCTTTCAAACGAAAAAAAAAACAGCATAAGCATTATGAGCACTCACGGTATTTTGTAAAAGTCGGCGCCATTGCGGTCATACAAATCGAAGTGCACCATTATAAGATAGCGTACACCGTACAGATATTCAGAATCTGATGCAGCCAATAAATAGTACCGACGGTGATGAATACCTAGGTGAAACCAATAAAAAAATATCATCGTATCAAGAAAAAAAAATTTTTTTTGCCAGTTTTAACATTATGTTATATAACAATTTTTTAATCCTAATGACCTCAGGAATGCGTAGTTAAAATCATTTGGATTCCTCACGAGTCACCTTGTATACAGTTCATCTGAAGAAAATTGTGTTTAGGAAACAGCACATTTTGTGTGTACATTTGAGTGGATCCCTGGATGTTTTGAACATACAATTAGACTCGGTAAATGGCGTGGTGACCGCGTAGCGAGGAGGCCAATCAATATCTGATAGTCACCATCAGATATTGATTGGCCTCCTCGCTCGCTCAGATACTGCTAATAAGTGTTAGTATTGTTATACCGTAGATTTTAGAAATATTTTTATTACAATTATAAATATACAGGTGAAATTGAAGTCATGTTTTATTATTGTTTTTCTGATTCGGTAAACAGCTACCTAATGATTGAATGGTCCGAAAGTCACTAAGATCGGACATGTTTTATTCTTTTTTGTGTGCCGCGTACCGCAACTACGTTGTCACCATGAAGCAGTGAGACTTTATTTGAGGACTCGACCTGGTGTATAATGATAGGGAAAGGAGGCGGCAGGTACCATTTCAATCAAAGGTGTTTTTGGAGTACCTATCGAAAGAGTTAACTTACAAAATTCTCAAAACTTCTTATCGATAAAGCGGTTCCTTTTCTGTTTCTCTACCAGTATTACCATATTTTAGCGGCGTTTCGACGCCGCAACGGGTCTCTAGTAAGATATAATATGATAATCCGTTTTTTTAGGGATCTTCTTTCCTAGGGATGCTCGTATTTACCCTTATACATGGTTTGTCATGTTTATGCCTCCGCCAAGCGAGGTTACATGATAGATTGTCCCGATTGATAACTAAGACCCGAAGTGTATCCTACATACACAGAATATATTATAGTACCTAACTGAGTCTATACATATTAACGACGGTGATCCGTGATGCTGGCGATGGTTATAGTGAATAATTTGTATACATAATAGTGCATGATCTGAGTATGTATGCCATATTTTCAGTGACGCCATGGATAATGGCGATTTCGTAAACCGTAGACCCTCTACGACTGCTACGGCGTAGCAGTTAGTTGCAGTTACTTAATAAAAGTTAATTTAATAAAAGGTTACTTACTAAAAGTTAATTTAATACTTAATAAAAGGTAATAATTAAGACCATAAAAGGTAATAATTAAGACCATAAAAGGTGTATAGAGGAACACGGAAAAGTGGAAGAAGTGAGATAGCATTGCCCGGCAGTGGGACAAGGCTGTATGATCCCATTAATTGTTTCTCATCACCGTTTTTGCCAAGATAAACGTTGGACCTAAATCAAAGTTAAACTTGTCAAATATTCAAAAGAATGACTGTATTAAGGTTTGCGGGGCGCGTCCATTTATTAAAATGACGGACCTTCCATTGTAATGGCTTCATGGCATTTTGTATCTCTTAATTCGTGAAAGCGAACCTTAATCTTGATGAATAATGATAATTCATTACAACGGCCCATTAATTATTCGAGTCAACCTAGTCGACGAGTCTACTCACTTGGGAGGCAGCGGGTTGATGAACTGCTCTATGAATTCTCGCTTCACCTCCAACATGATGTGGAACTCGGACGAGTCGACCGACCAGTCGGCGAAGTGAGCCAGCTTCTGTAAATTGCGTCATCAAACAAATTTAATTATTCTCTTTCATTATGGCGCTAGTTAATCTATGTGGTTAATAGGGCGCGGAATTCATTAGTCATCGTCACCTTAATTATGACCGTAATAAAATCGCTTTACGGAGTCACCCGCTTTCAGATGGGATTTTGTGAACACATGACTCCTTCAGAACTAAAATGCGTTAAGTCTCAATCCAAATGAGTTTTCACTTCGTCCTTAAATCAGGGTTACTAAGGTTTAAGGTGGTATTATCTTATTTGAGGATTTGATGTTTTACTTTGTGGGGAAATTATGTCTCACAACCACAAAAGAGGCTCAACTGTAAACAAATACTAATTCCATTTTAGATTTCAGTTGTGTTGTGATAAAATTTACGGATTTCGGTATTTACCTATTTTAAGACTTGTCACTCTTTGTATGTATTTGCAAGTCTTTCGGGAGCTCTCTTTCGCTCTCGGTATGTTCTCAGTTCGACTATTTCATTTGTTTATGTTAAGTGGTCATAGTCATCAGGTGAAACATAAATATAATTTGGATCTCTTCAAGTTGAAAGAAAAACATATGATGAAACAAAGTATGCCAAAATATTTGACACCACTCTTTTCCTAGCGATATGGTCGTGTTAGATATTTATGCGTTCCGGGTCTCATGTATTATTGCCGGTGACTGTACTTTATCCCTACAAAACGATAAAAGCAGCTGATTACTGAACATTGATTGACTGATGAACTGTGGGTTGAAAACATGCCATCATAAAATAGTACGATAAGAAAAGCTGCACAGAATTCTTCACCTCAAAAAAAGGATCGAAGTCTTGGTCGCAGATGACGTCATCCCGGTCGTGGTCCAGAAGCTCCGTAAAGAAGAGCGTCATCTTGTCGACTTGGACGGAGCTCAGCTGTGCCAGTGGCTGCTCGTCCTCCAAGTCCAGGCAGCCCAGGTCTTCGCTGAACCGGTTGACCCATGTCGCTGGATGGACGGAATGGTTCATCAGATTGGATGTTTTTGAAACTGGCCGTGCATGAGGCGCCCTTATAAGTAATGTTAATGTTTCATACCCTTCTTTTATATTTTTTCATCACCCTTGCTCGAATATGGTGTCATTACACGTAGGTTCTGCGGGCCGTAAATGGCCTATTACGCCCTAGGGCGTAATGGTTTTCTTTTTAAATTTGAAACGCTGGTTCTGTTTTATTCTTATTTGTCATGTTCAAAGGAAACGCGAACTTACTTTTTTAACTTTTATCACTGAAATATTTATTTAATGATAACTGTAATTGCAAATACATATAAACACATATTTCGGTAACATTAATTAAATGTTTAAATAATGTATTTCTTTATTTTGCAAATATAAAATCAACTAAAATGGCCGTTACCGCTATGGTTTCCGAACATGACTTGACGTTCGCATTGTCTATGGACATATGTGACAAATGTCACTGTCTGTTTTAATATTTTCTTGTCATACTGGGTCGAAAAGTAAGGTTATTTTATTAAAATTTCCTCACAAGTGTGATGAAAAACATTGTGTGTGCCACGGGCGGTAAAGGAATTACAAACTCGTGTTATTAAAGCCCTCGGTTTCACCTCGGGCTTATAACAAACACTCGTTTGTAATTCCTTACTTACCGCCCTAGATACACAATGTACTATTAGGGTTCCGTACCAAAATGGTAAAAAAAGGAACCCTTATGGTGCGACTCTGTCTGTCTGTCCACCTGTCCGTCTGTCACAGTTAGATATCTCAGGAACTACTGCTGCTATCGATTTAAAATTTGGAATAGTTTTAAAAGTCGCTCGGGTTAGCGACTGCTAGATATAACATTAGTACATTGTGTATCAAGGGCGGTAAGTAACCGCCCGTGGCACACACAATGTTTTTCATCACACTTGTGAGGAAATCTGATTAAAATAACCTTACTTAACCTAAATAAAATTGTAAAAATGACAGTGACATTAGTGACATTATCCATAGACAATGCGAAGACAGTCACGTTCGGAAACCTAGCGATAAAATGGTTTATTTTATTTTTGCAAAATACTGAAATGCACTATTTAAACATTTAATTAATGTTACAGATATATGTGTTTACATGTATTTACAATAACAGTTCTCTTTAAATAAATATTACAGTAATAAAAGTTAAAAAAGTACGTTGGCTTTTCCTTTGAACATGACAAATAAGAGTAAAACAGAACCAGCGTTTCAAATTTAAAAAGAAAACCATTACGCCCTAGGGCGTAATAGGTCATTTACGGCCCGGAAAACCTACGTGTAATGACACCATTTTCGAGCAAGTGTGATGAAAAGTATATTACACAACTAGGGTGGTAATACAAAGAAAGGCCGAGATCGCAGGAGTTTGCGGCCCGAGCTGCAAGCGAGGGACGTAAATATGCGATCGAGGGCTTTCTTTATTACCTCCCGTGTTGTATACATCATTTTATGTCTACACTTGGCCAGAAAGTGGCTTTTTCCGTACGCGCAGCGTGCGGAAAAAGTCACTTTATGGCCAGGTGTGACATATAAAATCTTATAACTTTTTTACTTTTTTTTTAAAGGCGCCGCGCCGATATGGGTGGTCGAAAATTTTAACTAGTGATATTTTATCAAATGAAAGGGCTTAATTTGTAGATTCCAAAACCATTTTTATTTTCTTTTCTTAATTACCTATGTATTTTTTGATTTAGGACGATACACGTTCAAAAAAATAACATCCCCTCCCCCTATTCTCTTCGAAGTTACTGAACAGAAAAATCTGTAATAATTACCAATTATTAATATCATCCATTCATCCTAAATATAACAGGAAAAATATAACGGTTTTCCGAACTTGCACCATTTTTTAGAAATTTGCAAAAATCGTAACACGTACTTATTTGCTCCTACTAAACTAACCGCCATACTTTCTTGAACTATTCATGTATAGAAATTATCCGTTCAAGAGAGCTAATGCTGTTAAAGTATACAATGTCATTGAGCGAACAATGCCATTGAGGTAATACAATACCACAAAAAAAAAATAACAATGCGTAACACGAGTAAACCCGGGCGGTCTACCTGGCTCCCCGTTGAATCTGTAAAAGCAAAACGCATTATTATTTTTTTGTTTGAAAGCATTTGCCGCCTTATCATTACGGTCATAGAACCGATAATCCGTTGAAAGCTCATAGTATCTCTAAGTCTTTTCTCTACGGAATACGCACTTGCAGACCGTCGGGCGAATGTGAAATGCAAAACAAATTAAGATCGCAGTTATCTATAACTGCATTTACACTTTACTGTCTAGTAAATAGAATCTATAATGTAATGATCTTTCAAGGCAGTTATACTTTATTGACACTATATTCTTGTTATCCTAATTTGTGGTTTACCTCTCAATAGTATTGTATTCTTTAACAGCATTAGCTCTGTTGAACGGATAATTACTATATCTACTTAAGAGTTTGTACGGAACCATCGGTGAGCAAGTCCGACTCGCACTTGATCGGCTTTTTTTACTTTATGCGGGCCCTTTAAAAAAAAATCATTCCATAGTTGTTATGGAGTTAATCAGGAGTAATTGAAATACGATCTTTCAAAAGTGTAGACGTGTAATGACTAAGTACAAATTTGATGAGTGACATATCAGAAATAGCGCCTTACAAAACTAATAGCAATGTCACTTATGTGAAGCTGCTGGCACTTGTGTTTTAAATTTAAACATGCCCCCGGGGTTGAAAGCAAGCCTTTCAAACAGACTCGCAGACCACAGGGAGTGGACAAATTTTGCTGAAGGCTCTTCGGACAACTCCTGTTGAAGTCTTCACATCAGCCACGCGGGATATTCCATCAGATCCAGTATGAAGAGCGATTATTCTGCCAAGCTTCCACTTCAGCGGAGGGAGATTATCTTCCTTCAGCACGACAAGAGTATTTGTCTTAAGGGAGCCCTGATTGGTTCGCCACTTGACCCTGTGTTGGAGTTCTGCAACATACTCCTTACTCCACCGAGACCAAAAGTGTTGGCGAAGCTGTTCAATTCGTTTGAATCGAGACAAATAATTATAATTGTGATCCTCCAGATCCTGCACTGGCAACGAAGTTAGTGGGCGTCCAATAAGGAAATGTCCAGGGGTGAGCGGAGACAGATCATCTGGATGCGACGAAAGAGGGGTGAGCGGACGAGAGTTCAACAGCGCTTCGATCTGGACTAGTGTTGTGTTAAGCTCTTCGTATGTTAAGTGACAATTACCCAACACTCGTTGCAAATGGAACTTTGTCGACTTAACACCTGCCTCCCAAAGACCACCGAAGTGTGGCGCGTACGCCGGACTAAAATGAAACTTAGTTTCTTCATTTGCCAGGCCTTCTGCTAACGAGTTGCAGTTAGATTTCAAAAATTTAGCGATTTCATTACTTGCGCCGACGAATGAGGTACCGTTGTCAGAATAGATGTTTTCTGGCTTTCCTCGACGAGCCATGAATCGACGCAAAGCTAATAAGTAAGTATTACTAGTTAAATCCCCCACCAATTCTAAATGAACTGCTTTGGTGGAGAAACAAATGAAAATTGCGATGTAAACTTTAACTAGCATACAGCCACGCCCTTGACGGCTGGCTGACATAAGAGGACCTGCATAATCCACGCCCACATTCCTAAACGGGTGACCACCAGGTGACAACCGAGGCTTAGGCAAGTTACCCATCAATGGAGCAAGTACTTCGCCTTTCATTATTTTACATCTCACACATTGATGATAACATGCCCTTGCCAAATTTCTACCTCCTATCGGCCAATAGGTATCTTTAATAGTTGCCAACAATAGTTGGGGTGGTGCGTGCAGCAGCCTTTTATGTTCAAAATTAAAGAATAACTTAGTGAAACGATGATTGGACTGTATTAATATAGGATGCTTTTTCTCATAAGGGAAATCAGAATTGGAAAGACGGCTACCAACGCGCATTAAATTATTTTCATCCAGAAATACATTAAACTTTAAGAGCTTACTCTTTTTCGGCAAATCTTGTTTGTTTAATAACAAATTGTATTCAGGAAATGATTCGCGTTGACTGATTTTAATAATTAATTTTAACGATTTTTCTAATTCGTCATCACTGAGATACGCCGGCGTTATCTGTTTACGACACTTGTTAATAAAACGCAAAACGTACCCAACTGAACGTTTAAGTCGTAAGAAATTAGAAAACCGTTCGAAATCTATTACTGTGACATCTTTAATGTCAACGTGCAGTGAGACATCTACGCGGGTTTCAGGCAACGAATTACATGGTTTAGGGCTCGGAGTCAACGGCCACTGAGACTCGTCTTGCTGTAAAAAAGTAGGACCCGACCACCATAATTCTAATGTATTCATAGCACTAGCATGAACTCCGCGAGATATTAAATCGGCAGGGTTTTGTTCCGTCGGAACATGCCGCCACGAGGAACTACCTGTGATTTCTAAAATGTCGGATACACGATTCCGTACAAAAGGTTGCAGCCTACTTGGCAACATCTTTAGCCAACCTAGAACAATTGTGGAATCGGTCCAAAATGTCGTGCTCCTAACTTGAGCTCGAAGTGACGCCATCACTTTCTGATAAAGATGAGCACCCACGAGTGCGCCACACAACTCAAGCCTAGGTATGGTTGTAGGTTTAATTGGAGCAACACGACTTTTTGCAAATAGCAATCGGACCAAAGTGTGGTTCTGATTATCTACACTACGAACGTATACGCATGCACCATACGCTCGTTCAGACGCGTCTGAGAAAATGTGCAGATCAATCACTGAAAATGAATGACATATAACATGCCGAGGAACGCGAATAGTATTCAGCGCTGGCAAACTTGCTAATATTTCCGTCCATAGCTTCGAAATCTCCGGTGATAGCTCATCATCCCATGACAGCTTGTGTAACCACAACTTCTGCAAGAGCATTTTCATGGTGATTACACACGGAGACAGAAGTCCTAAGGGGTCAAAGATCTGCGCGATCACTGATAACATGTCGCGTTTTGTGTTTCCTTTGGAGTGTAAACTTCCAAGCGGAAAACACAATTGATCAGACTCTGAATGCCAGCTTAAACCTAAGGTTTTGCTGGGCTCATTAGAACCTATGTTCAAGTCGACTATGGATTGGGCAGAGTCGCTTAGAAGGCGAGGCTCATTTGACTTCCACTTCCGCAAATTCATACCCGCGGAAGCAAGCGCATTGGTAACTTTATGGCGAATTTCTGTCACCTCAGGAATCGTATCCCCACCTGTCAGCAAATCATCAACATAAAAATCGTGCGTGATGATTTCTTTCATCCTTTCATCACCGCAATCGAGACCGATTTGCTGAAGGCATCGAGTGGCAAGAAAAGGAGCACTAGAAGTACCGTACGACACCGTGTTCAATTCATGTACCAACAGTGGGTCCGATTCAGAGGCGCGCCAAACGATTTGTTGCAGATGGCGATCGTCAGGATGTACTATAATCTGCCTATACATTTTTTCGACGTCCGAGGCGATTATGAATTTATGCTGTCGAAAACGAAGGAGGATAGACAGTAGATCATCCTGAACAGTGGCGCCAACCATGAGGATATTGTTAAGACTCACTCCTGACGAAGAAGGGCTGCTGGCATTGTATACCACACGCAAACGAGTCGTGGAACTACTTTCCCGCAGGACCCCATGATGAGGAATGAAATAACCTTTCCTTTCTTCAGAGACCGGTCTGCCCTCTGACATATGACCTAACGCTTGGTACTCTGACATAAAGTCAGTATATAAGTGTTTGAACGAAGGTTTCATTTTAATTCTACGCTCTAATGACAGCATGCATTGTTTTGCGCGTTGAAATGAATCGCCTAGTACGCTTTCACTTTGCTTTAAGGGAAGTCTTACACAAAAACGGCCGTCGGCCAACCGCGTAGTATTTTCAATAAAATGTTCCTCGCACATCCGTTCCTCCGGTGAATAATGAGACGACTTATGGCTCACTTCCTCAAGCTGCCAAAAGCGCGTAAGTTGGCTTTGAATGTCGTCATTAAAACCACGAGTATTACCGGCGTGCGAGTATACAGACCCGAAACAACATTTAATGGTAGGCGCAGGTACATGGCCGCTGTTTACGGGACCTGAAACAACGTATCCGAAACGAGTTTCACAGAGTACCGGCTGCCCACTACCTAGTTTAATCACCTGTGATCCCAACACATCCCAAAATAAATCAGCTCCTAATATTAAATCTACAGCTGCAGGTTGATAAAAGTTGGGATCGGCCAAACAAATGTCTGACGGAATATTTAAGTTCGTCAAATTTATTTGACGACATGGAACGTCATCCGTAATGGATGGCAAAACATAACAGTTAATATTTGTAGAAAAAGTGTCATTCAATGACTTAATAGGTACTCGACACATTTTACCTACGTGTGATATCGAGTTGTTTATACCTTGTATCGATTTATGTACATTATTTATAGGTAAGTTTAATTTATGACACAAACTCTCTGTCATTAGGCAGGATGTACTCGCCGAATCTAAAATTCCGCGCGCGACGTGTTCACAATTATTACTATCGTAAACTTTAACTAAAACAGTCGATAACAAAACATCTTGTCCTCGAATCTCCTCTTTTCCCAACCGTGCAGCTAAAGTTGACATAGTGTGATAGGCAGATACGCTAATCTACACGTTCATAGATTAGCCGAGTAAGGTAAGATAGCGTACTATCCACCGATAATGGTTTCCCTCTTTCGAGCACGTAACTCAATCATATAAATCTGTATAATTCATGTAGCATAAGGTTAGAAGATACTGAGAGGAGGTTCAATATAAACCACGTCTTAGACAAGTGAGTTTGACTTAACCCCCCCTATCCTGCTGCTGGCTATCACATGGCGACCGTGACACTGTGACGACGAGGTGAACTGGTGGCGGAGGACGCAACAGATGAAGATCCTGCGAGGAAGCAACGTGGAGAAGGAGTGGCCCGAGGTAATCCCAAAGGGAAGAGAATAATTTGCGCAGTGACCATTGGGTACCTATCATCGTTTACCTTGCTTACAAAACTGTTGACAAACGGAAATGGGCGGTCAGCAATCAAAGGACAACGTCATCGTGACGGCACCAAACAACAACACTGCTTCGTTGGCTTCGGCGGGATTGGAACTGACGGAGGTCCTATTAATAGCCGTTGTGGCATACATGACGGTCTACGTGTTGTCCCGTGTCTACGAGCGGGTTAAAGGACATCTATACAGCGGCTGGGAGCGGCGAGCGGCACGACTGGCTATCCGAGGTGAAACCGTTTAAACGTACCTATATACATGTAATTTTTGGTTATATTTTTTTTATTTTTGTTTTATTATGGATTGTGGATTTTATTTTTGTTAGATAATTTTATGGCTAGCCTAACCAATTTACTAGACAAGTTACGTGTTTTAAGGGACGGTATAGTTAAGTTAAGTAAGGACAAACGGGTGACTGTGCAAGGTAGGAATAAGTTATTAGTAGCACAAGAAGTAAAGTGTAAATTTGATTCGGTAGTTAAGGAAATTTGTGCAAAAGAAGTTGCAGCTGTGGATTTTGAGCTTATGTTAGAGACCGCGGAGCAATTTGAGCAACTGTTTTCGGAAATTCAGGGCTTGGTAGGCGCGGATACGCTTTCGAAGATGGCCGATTTTGATTTGAAAACTGCTCTTTCTTTATTGCCTGTAGTTGACGTAGAAGAGAGACAGATTAACCAATTAATTGACGGGTTGCAATTTTATAGCAGTACATTGAAAGATAAGGATCAAAGCGTTTTGATAGATTTTGTTGTGAAGACACGGTTATCGAGTAAGGCAAAATTAAGGTTGGAAACTGAGTATGCGACTGTTTTAGATTTAATTGGGGATATTAGGAAGTATTTGTTACCTAAAAAATCGTATACAGCCATTCTTTCACAGCTTCAGAGGTGTAGGCAAGGGAATAAGAGTATTGAGGATTTCGGAAACGAGATAGAGCAATTATTTACTAATCTGACTCTCGCTCAGGCCGACGGAGATTCGGCAGCGCATAAAATTTTGAGACCAATAAATGAGAAAACTGCAATTAGGCGCTTTGCAGAGGGTCTGAATAGTGAAAAGCTGGGTACTATTATTGCATCACGAGCTATTGAGTCGATTCGGGAAGCAATAACTGTTGCGATAGATGAATCGGAGGTTATTCACGAGTCGACGGCAAATTGTTTCCAATTTTCAAGGCGACCTTTCCGACAGAATTATGGGTTTTTACGTAGCAATAATAATAGGCAGTATTTCGATCAACGGCAGTTCCATGCTAAAAATAGCGGTAGTAGATACAATTCAAGCTATAATCGAAATGCAAGTCAACAAGGTCGGGGTTCGGCGTACTCGGACTATGACCGCAGTGCGGCTAGTCAGCAAGGTCGAGGGCAGTTGTATGTGCAGAGTAGGCAACAGCCAAGCAATTACGTTAGGTCTAGTGGACAGCGAAGTGTCAATGTCATCGAGTCAGCGGATTCGGAACGTGACTCGGATAACCAGCGTGATGATGTAGAATTTTTTCGTGGCTAAAGATGATTATGTAGATATCTTGTCTTACAGTAGTAGTAATCACGTAGTTGTAAATTGTTTAGATAAGGAATTAACCTTGTTGGCGGATACAGGGGCTAATGTGTCTATTATAAAACAAAGCTGGATAGAAGGGTTACGTTTGCAAATAGTGCCGGATAGATTAAAGATACGAGGAGTATGTGGAGATTTGACTGCGTTAGGTTATGTAGAGCTGTGTTTATGTATAGAGGGTTGTAGTTTTTATCATAAGTTTTATGTATTTAGTGGGCTTACATGTAAGAGCGACGGTATTTTGGGAGAGGATTTTTTTATGAAGTATAAATGTAGTATTAATTATGAGGAAGGGAATTTGAGTTTACAGCATGGCTCGGGCGACAGATTGTTATTGAAGTTAGGATTAGGAGCAGCTCGTTCAGTAGTTATTCCTGCTAGATGTGAGGTAGTTAAGTACGTTACGTCGGATTTAGAGGGTGAGTGTGTTATAGTTCCGTGCGAGGTCACCCCTGGGGTTTTCGTAGCGGGCGCAGTTGTATCTTCGAAGGATGGGAGAATTCCCGTGCGGTTTTTAAATACGCGAGAAAATGAAGTAGAGTTGAGTAGTTACTGTCCGAGGGTTAATAAATTGTCGGACTACTTTGTGTGCTCTTTTGACTCTCAGAAGGAGAAGTCAGTAGATAGGGTTAAAGAACTTTTTGGATTATTAAAACTCAGGTCTTATCTCGATGATGAAGGGAGACGATCTGTGGAGGGAATTTGTGCGAAATACGCAGATATTTTTCATATGCCGGGTGATAAGTTATCGGTTTCGAACCTATTTGATTACGAAATTAAGTTGCAGAGCGGTGCTTCTCCCGTGTATGTTAAGCCATACAGAATTCCTTTTTCGCAGAAAAAAGAGTTAGCAAAGCAGGTTGAGAAGTTAATAGAGGAGGATATTATTGAGGAGTGCACTAGTGAGTGGTCATCCCCCCTGTTGCTTTTACCGAAGAAAGTAGACAGTAGTGGGGAAAAGAAATGGCGTATTGTCATTGATTACCGACTGTTGAATAAGAGAATAGTGGATGAAAAATTTCCTCTGCCGAATATGCAGGAGATATTGGACTCTTTGTCGGGATGTATTTATTTTTCACATCTAGATTTGAGTTCTGGGTATTACCAAATGAATTTGGCATCCGCGTGTAGGAAATTTACTGCTTTCACGGCAGATAAGCAGTACCAATTAAAACGACTCCCAATGGGGCTTAAGACTTCTCCGAGTGCATTTTCCAAGCTTATGGCTGTAGCATTATCGGGATTGACTTACGATGTTTGTTTTTTGTATTTAGATGATGTTATTGTTTTTGGGAAAACTTTGCGTGAGCATAACGCCAACTTGATTAAGGTTTTCGAAAGGTTTAGGGAAGTCAATCTAAAGCTTAACCCGTGTAAATGTGTATTTCTTAAAAAGGAATTACATTATTTAGGTCACCTCATAACACCTAATGGAGTTTTGCCAGACAAGAGTAAGACCGAAGTTTTGAATAAATTTCCAGTACCTAAAAACGTGGATGAGGTTCGGCGATTTGTGGCTTTTGCTAATTTTTATAGGAAATTCATTAGGAATTTTGCAGCAGTAGCATATCCCTTAAATCGGTTGTGCAAGAAAGGCGTCGAATTTAAGTGGTCAAAGGAGTGCGAAAATGCTTTTCAGGAGTTGAAGGCTTTGTTAGCTTCACCCCCTGTTTTAGAGTATCCAGATTTAGGGGAGGACAATGTTTTTCGGTTGCAGACGGATGCTTCTGGGGTAGCAGTTGGGGCAGTTTTGTCGAACGCAAATAACAAGCCAGTTGCTTTCGCAAGTAGACAGTTGAATAAGTCGGAACTGAACTACCCCACAATTCACAAAGAGCTATTAGCAGTGGTGTGGGCAGTTAAGCATTTTCATCCATATTTGTATGGTAGGAAGTTCAGGATCCTGACGGACCACAGGCCTCTGTTAAATCTTTTTAGCATGACGGATCCTAGTAGTCGATTAACGAAATTTAGATTGACTTTGGAAGAGTATGACTTCGAGATCGAGTATATTAAGGGTTCAGAAAATGTTACGGCGGATGCCTTATCAAGGATTGTCATCACATCGGATGAGTTAAAATCTTTTAAATCAACTTTCATTGGGGTAGTTACTCGGTCAATGGCTCGCTCGTCGCAGGTAGTAAGCGAGACACTAGACTTAGGTACGAAGGATTGGGAGCCTGGCCGGCCTAGAGTAGTAGATATCGTAAAACGGACAAGAGACGACACAGAATTGATAATTTGTACGAATAAAGAATTTGGGGAAATGTCCAGCGTGCAGCGGACCGTAGATAGCGATAATAAAAATGTACGTTGTGTGAACTCTACGATTTATATTAATCAGGATTCCCTATTAACGAAGGCACGCCTAGACGTAGCGTTACGGGACCTGATGGGGGTGTGTAAAAGTTTAAATAAAGTAGAGTTAGTGATTATTAGAAACGAGCTTAATAAAAAATATATAGCCGTATTGACAGATGCTTTCCGCGCGAGACAAGATGATTTACCTAGGTTATGTGTTATTCAAGGGAAAACGGAAGTTGTCGATCGAGAAATGATTCGGCTTATACTGAATGATTATCATTTGTTACCGACTAGTGGGCATGCAGGTAGTACTAAAATGGTTAATAATATCCAAAAGAAATACTATTGGCAAAACATGCGGAAGGATGTAGACGAGTACGTGAGGAAATGTAAAGATTGCCAGAAGCAAAAGTTTAACGTTAGACAAACGCGGGATGATATGATTATAACTACCACAGCTACAACATCTTTTGAAAAAATATTTCTTGATGTCGTGGGACCGTTGGACCCAGATAAGGCAGGGTATAAGTACATTTTAACTTTGCAATGTGAGTTAAGCAAATACGTAGAGGCATATCCGTTGGAGAATAAAGATTCCCAAACTGTAGCCAGGGCATTTGTTGAAAATTTTGTTTTAAGGTTTGGTATTCCTCAAACTATAGCGACAGATTGCGGGACAGAATTTATAAATTCAACTTTAAAGGAGGTGTGTAAATTATTGCAGATTGAGAAACTTAATTCAACGCCATATCATCACGAAAGTATAGGTTCCTTGGAAAATTGGCATAAACATCTTGGTAGTTATCTAAGGATACAAACTAAGAATTCTACCGCAAACTGGAGCTCATGGGTACAGTATTGGTGTTTTGCATATAACACTTCAGTAAATACAGGTACGAAATATTCACCTTACGAACTGGTATTTGGGAAGCCTTGCAATATACCTAGTAACCTTGTAAATAGAGTAGATCCTTTGTACAATTATGATAACTACCCATTAGAATTAAAATTTAGATTACAAAAAGCACATCTTGATGCCAGAAGAAACTTAATAGAAAGCAAGGTAAAGAGGAAGTTACATTATGATTGTAAATCTAACATTGTTAATTTTAAGATAGGAGATTTAGTGTTAGTAATTAATGAAAATTATAATAAACTCAATGATTTGTATTTAGGTCCATATACAGTAAAAGATGTCATAGGTCCTAACTTAAAAATAACTAGGAACAATAAGGATTATTTAGTTCATAAGAATAGAACAAAATTGTATTACAACTAGCTTCCTTTTCGGGGGAGGGAACCCATACCTTTTCAGGGGAGGTGTGATAGGCAGATACGCTAATCTACACGTTCATAGATTAGCCGAGTAAGGTAAGATAGCGTACTATCCACCGATAATGGTTTCCCTCTTTCGAGCACGTAACTCAATCATATAAATCTGTATAATTCATGTAGCATAAGGTTAGAAGATACTGAGAGGAGGTTCAATATAAACCACGTCTTAGACAAGTGAGTTTGACTTAACCCCCCCTATCCTGCTGCTGGCTATCACAATAGTAACAGGTGGGAAATTATTCGAGCTAGTCCCCGAGCTAGACGCCACGGGTGCGGGCGCCGAATGATTATCGGGATGAATCGATTGATTAGTTATAGTACTAGTTGCATTTTTTACGTCACAGCGGCCGGACGTGTTGTCGACATTCGACTTATTAATGACATCATTTACGTGAACGAGTGTATGGTGTTTGCGTTTACATAACTTACACCCAGGCCGCTTGCAATGATTTGCGTAATGTCCAGTGCGAAAGCAATTATAACACACCTTTAAAGTAGGTAATAAGTCTAGCCGCGCAGTGTTACTAAGCGAGAGAAATTGTAAACAACTAGCCAGTTGGTGTTCACCGCTGCACTTAGGACACTTTGGAGTGGCGACGTTATTGTGATTCGCATTCTGCACCGAGACCATCGCCTTTAACTTATGAGTTTGTTTATTAGATGTGTTAACACGTCCGGGAGTGTTATTTGTGGACAATTCCAACGTTTCAATAAAATCAGAACGATTTTGCATGAAATTTAAAAACACCTTAAGATCTATAGGCGCGTTTTTCTCTAAACGACCTTTATGTAATTCCCATTCGCGATAAGTCTTCGAATCTAGTTTATTAGACACTATGTAAATAAGCAGCGTATCCCAGTGATTAACGGGTTCGCCGAGTGAACTTAAGGCACGCAAATTTTTATTCAAATGATCTACAACGCGTTTTAGTGCAGATGAAGATTCTCTTGTGATAGGCTCGATGTTAAAGATTGCCGCGACGTGATTTTGTAATAATATGCGTTTGTTATCGTACCGATCACACAAGAGATCCCATGCTACAGTGTAGTTTTTCGCCGAAAATTCAATTGATTGAATAACCAGTGCCGCTGACCCCTCCAATGACGCTCGTAAGTAGTGAAATTTATTAATTTCGTCAATTTCATCATTGGAGTGAATGAGACTTAGGAATGTGTCGTGGAATTCAAGCCAAGATCCGTAAAATCCCGAGAATTTGGGTAACGATATAACTGGGAGTTTAACCAATTTATGGTTGCTAGCACGAGAGCTGCGTTCGCTTCCCTGGTCATCCTGCTTTTTATTTATGAAATTTAAAATATCTTGTGCCTTAGACATGACCGCATAATACTGGGATTCGAACTCAGTTCGCTCGGCCAGCTGTGCAGCCATACTCTCAGATAAACATTCTAACCTTAACTGTACCTCATCGTAATTGCTAAATAATGCTTCCATTCTTTGCATTCGTAACTGCAACTCATTACCATCAACACTGGTGAGCGAAGAAACATTTAAAGAGTTCACGTAAGTTGAGAACGTAGTTAAACGTCCTTTGTAGCTGCCTCGTTTTTTGATTAGATCCTTGTCTTCGGTCATTTTGAGAGGCGTGTGTGGTCAACTGAAATTTTACACAATACAAGATCAACTTAAATGTATTAACAATGTTTTACAATGACAATTACAGTGAACTTAATTATTTAAATTAGCAATCGCTTAAGGTTAAATTTACAATGAATTATTTTAATTTTAAGTACACTTTTGAATAATTATTTACTGTATATAATCGTAGTAAGAGTAAATGACTAACGGACACTTTAAGCTATGGTTTCTCTTAACACTTATGTATGACTAATGAATACCTAACGATTACCTAGCTTCACAATTCGCGAAATAAACTAGTTAATTAAAAAAGCTTTACGCTTATAATACTGAACAATAGGTATTAAATTAACTAACGCGAAAATAAATTAGAGTGAACTAGAAATCTGATGCCACATAAGTTAACCTAGCTGTTAGTCAAAGTTGGTTAAATATAAAACAGTACTAACCTTAATTACTCTTAAACCTATAATTACTACCTGACTGAGTGATGGGAATAAATGAAGAATAAATGAAGGCTTAAACACTGTCTTCTCGTCCAGCAATCCAATTCAAGCGCGATGTCCTTTCACCTCTTTGTTCTCTACCGCGTAACCTCTTGAACTTGCTGAAATTCTTCAATTTTTTCCGCAAATAATCTCCGTTTTATAAAATGACTGGTTTTATATTTTTTAATTGCTATCCGGTTCGTAATGGGCCATGTTATGGAGTTAATCAGGAGTAATTGAAATACGATCTTTCAAAAGTGTAGACGTGTAATGACTAAGTACAAATTTGATGAGTGACATATCAGAAATAGCGCCTTACAAACTAATAGCAATGTCACTTATGTGAAGCTGCTGGCACTTGTGTTTTAAATTTAAACAATAGTTAAAGCATTAATTTAACAAAATATTAATTTTGTGCCTTTGTGTAACGAAAGTGAACCATATAAATTGTATGATAAATTTCTTTACATATTTTTTTTATAAACGACCCATTCTCTTTTATTCTAAACTGACTAGCTATAGATCGCAGTTTTTCCACGATCGATGGTAAGTGACTAAGAACGAGGAAGTGCCTAGATGACTTTGTCCAGATTATTACTCAATTTATCCATGCAAGATTTTTCACCATTAAGCAACGTATCTTGAATTTTTTGAGTGCAAACGCATATTTATAAGTACCTTCGTGGTTATAGGTATATGACGTAGGTACACATTTTTAATATTACCAGTATTGTGTGGACAAAAATTTAATTTAGCGGTCGTATCAGATGACAAAAGTTGCACACAGTACACACCCAGTATAAATTGCGTAGGCCCCTTCCTATACTGGAATTACGACCCTTGTTAGACCTGTCGCCGCTTTGCCAACAAGTTTGTTAGGATCACATCCCGCTGGCTACGGGAGGGCCCTTTGGTATATTTAAATTATGCTAGTCTATTACCATTCTATGTAATTCTCAAAGCAATCACATCATAGGCTCTTGGAATTGAACAAATTAATATCTACAGCTACGTTTGTTTAGGCCGTAACTAAATAATGCAAGGAAAAAAATGGTGATTATAGAAAGGGCATGGAATACAAAAAGATCATTTAATTAGTATCCGATCCAACTCCAGAAAAAAAAAAACATTCTGAAAATGTTTCACATATATGTAAAATGAAATCTAAGTTTCACCTGAAGTACCTACTTAAAAAACTACCTGCCTGATCTACGTAAAAAATACAGATGATAGATTGGTTTGGAGACTTCTTGAATTCGCATTGCAGCCTTCAGATAGGCATATCATTTAATAAAAGGTTGCGATTAGATGAGTACCTACAGCTATTCCTACACATTTCTGCACCACGGATGTGTATCGTCGGCAATCCTCAGGCATTTTTTATGAAGGGTTGCCCAAGTAATGGGCAAAGCAGATGTCGCTAATGAAAATGGATGTTTTTTGAAACACATCTGTGCATCGGAGCCGGCGAGCGGTTAGGCGTCCCCAGGGACAGAAATGAAAAGTAAAAACAACTTGGACGCAAGAATTCTACTATAATTTGAAAGCAGAAATGAAATGGAACGGGAGAAATGACTGCAGTGTTCAAATAAACATCACAGTTAATTATTTTTGAGCCGTTTGATACCTACTTCAGCGAAATGTTGTCGAATGTTCCGGAAAGTGTTTATTGCATCGCATCGTTTCAGACGTGGTGCTTAGTTGGCGTAAAACGCGAGAATCTGATGTTGGCTTGAATTTACATCTGAAAACTTGTGTTCCTGAGGCAGGTTAGCATATATAAGTAAGTTCTATTAAGAAAGTGATAAAAATATATGTAAGTTAACAATAACATAATCATGTTCTTCATTTGGCATAATTAACTTCGAGTGTAATGAAATGTCTCAAAGGAGCAATACGAACAAATCACTCAGTAAAAACGGAAATAGGTTAAAGGATACTGTGGTTTGTCGTATTTGTCGGATTGGTATAATAAAATTGGGAAATATTTTTTATTTTACAACTCTTTTCCGTGTTTCTAAATGTCTACTAAAAAGCCACGTCTGCCGGTTTCAGCTTTATCGACTACATTTCGTAAAGGTGTAAGTATATAGGTATACCCAAAGCAGATTTGTCAGATATACTAACTCTCGTCTCAACTTATTAGGTCCATTTTTAACGGTTTTAATGATTTTACAAGCGTACGATCGTAGTGAAAGGTGTGGCGAAGCCTACCTATGAATTTAAAGCTAGATATACCTACAATCCGACAATTTGTAAAAAAAACATATGAACTTGTTGCATCCACTTGTAGCATGCAACAAGATTCATAATTATTTTGAACGTTTTTTGGAAGGACATGTTCACTTTCAGCAGTTCGAACCTATTACTTAGGTACACTACGTAATAATTATACTGAACTAGGCTCCCGTCATACCGACTGAAGCAGTGACGTCGTGTGCATGTAGTAACGATATGCAACGATGTTTATTCATGTTCCGACACGGACTCGACTACAAGGTTCGACACCTCTCGTGCAACTCCATAGCTACCGGTCTAGCTTAGCTGTTCTAGTTTGTTTAAAATGGTTAATGACTTTTAAACAATTGAAACTTGCAAGATAACATTAGTCCAGTTTGAAATGAGCGCTGTGTTGAACTATCTATATATATCTATTCAGCTTGTATCCACCCACTGCTGGACATAGGCCTCTCCTTTATTACGCCACTCTCCTCGGTACTGTGCTAGCCTCATCCACTATTTGTTGAGCTGGTTACCCAATTTAATGTAGGTATATGCTCCAATCTTGGAATACATTATACTAGTACTATATGATGTCCTGATTATAAGTGGTACCTAATGGTATTGGTAAAAATATTGTTTTACATTTTTGTTAGAAATAAGTGCCGCTAATGAATGTCAAATTAAATTCAAAACAAATACACACAGTTCACAGTTTTACGCGGAAAGGGCGTGGAATTTACTTATTAAACACGTTTTGGGCCGCTTTAGGGTGACCGAATTATTGCGACGCACTGCGCCACCATTGTGCGTTGTCTCAATCTGAATTGGAACAATCTTGTTGAATGGCCCGCTAAGTTTACACTAAATCCAAGAGATTACCTGAGAAAGGTTTCTCAGCAAATCTGGTGGCGGGAGATTCGGTTTAAGAGGCTACCCGAAGCAATTAGAGAATGTAAAATGTTTGCGGTGAGGACTGTCTGTGTCTGTCTTTGAATTGCTTAGCAATCTGGTATTTAAATCCAGTCTGTAGAAATTGTTTCCTGAGGTTTAAAGTAACTACAGTTATTGAATAGACTTTCCAGACGTCCAGTCTACGAGTATGTGCGAGTATACATACGTTGAGACCTACAAACTTACACTTTTATGTTTTCACTCGACTTATTAATCAAACTTTGTTTGGCAAAATTTATTGCGCGAAATATATAAAATTAACTTCATATTAAAACTCAACCTTAAAATAAAATTATGTACAATTAAGACTAAATACGTAACAAAGTAAAAACAAACAAAAAGAGACAAAAAATAATACAACTAATCCTACTCAAATAGCCCGCCCCGCGCCATTCCAGGCGCAAAGGTGCCCATCACGCTCGCCGCGTTACCACGCTGGATCGCGATGGACAGCCTTTGAACCAGGAATGACCCGGAACGAGGGTCAAGATTCCTCTCCCTTAAGCGGCGCCCAATCTCCCCGATGAAGCTTTTGGCCTCAGACCCCCAACATCCGGTCGTCTCGACGGCGAACGGGACAAATATATAATTAGCGAGACACGAATACTTGTCTCGCTTTTTAGATGCCGCCGCCTCAGCAGCTGCGGCTGTTTCCATTGGCTGGTGCACGATAATAGTAATTACGACTAGTTTCAACAAACGAGGGAATGCATCAATGCAGTGACGTTGGTTACGTTATTGGACGCACTCAAGCATAGACAAACTTGATATCCCTTCGTAGGCAGAACTCCGACACTGCGACATATACAGGGTGTTGTTTTAGTCACCTGCAATATTTAAGGAGGAGATTATGTAGCTGATAATGAACTCAAATCACTAACAAACTGCGCTTGACCTTGGTGTGAGCCCCACCGATAAACAATCCCGTTTCTTGCTTGCACCCGTAGAAGGACGAAGCCTAAGCTAATTAGTCAGTAACGTTCAGGCAACCGTGACGTCTACATGTAATTTTTTTGGCGCACGCGCATCACCTCGCGGTGTCGCAATTACGAGATTTACGGACGAAAAATACCGATTTTAGCTCAGTATTGTATTGTGATGTTTTGTTATGTGCACAAGGACATCGTGAAAGTTTTCTGTACATGATAGCACCCACATAAGTGAATATTTGAAGTGTATACCATAATCAGGCCAGTTTCATTATCCAAATACCGCCAGTCGTCTTTAAACAAGTAATCTTCCACTTCTTTCAAAATAAACCACGAGACAGCATGCGAGAAGCAGCGGCATCACGCTTTGGCGTAAGTCACAAGGAGTGTGGAAAGTTTAAAAGAAGAAAATAGTGCATCTGTACAACTCCCAACCCGTGTAAGACCTACACGCATAGGACTCAGGGTTGCGGTTAGTCTTTTGCGATTAAGATCAACCGATATTACACCTTTTACATGGCGGATGAAGCGAAATGTTTAGCGTACACAAACCGTGACAATGCACTAAACAACGTACGTGAATCGCGAGATTTGATAATTGCGGCGTTCGATACATTGTAGAGAAACAAAAATAAGTACGTTTCAACGTGACTGTAAGTGTCGTATTTTTTTTTATGAGAAACCCAGTGTGTTGAACATTTTGAACGATTTTCAAGGTAATGTAGATTTAACATGATTAGATAGGTTAGGTTGATTGTTTGAATTGTCGTAAATCTTTTGATTCCTTTTTTTAAATACGCCAAAAAACTTCATTTTCCTTGAAATCATAAATCGGATATTCTTACAATTATTTTGTTCACTTAAAGAAAACTGTAATAAATCGACATTAGTGAAGTAAAAGTATGTAAGAAAAATGAGTTCAAATTTATTTGGTTGCCTATTGCGTTAGGTATGCTTTAAGACATCGCTCGATCGACTTGCTCTGCGCGTGACGTCACCGCTGCGCACGCGTTAGAGATTTTTTGAGACAAATTGAAAGTGGAAAAGTCCAGGTAAAATTGAATGAAAAAGGATAGTTATTGTTATATTATATTTTTACATGGCTAGCCCATCATACCCACAAAATATTGCAGGTGACTAAAACAACACCCTGTATTATAATGTATACTTTATAATATTTTTCATATGCAGTTTAGTTTGTTCAACATCATCTCTTTCAGTAACTTACGTGTTGATGTTGATGTAGGTAATTATTTATTGATTAAAAATATATATATTAACGGATTACACGAAGAATAAAACAACAAAAAAATACATTTATGTATTTTGTTAACTTTCTGAACATGAGTCTGATGAACTAGAAACAGCCAAATAGGTAGATCTCGACACTCGATAGTGTTGTTCATTTTGTTATCCAACTGCATAATTTTTTCTTCCATATTCAATCACATGTTACAGTTGCGAACTTGCGAATGCTTCAGGTATAATTTTTTTTACTGTTGGAAAATATAAATAATCATTTCATAATGAACACATAGTTAAGCATTGTTGGCGATATTTATATGATATTTGTGTACTGAAAGTGGCAAATAATTACTTTTTCGACGACCGCTTTAGCTTAGTTGGTAGTGACCCTGCCTACGAAGCAAGAGGTCCTGGGTTCGAATCCCGGTAAGGGCATTTATTTGTGTGATGACCACGAATATTTGTTCCTGAGTCATGGATGTTTTCTATGTATTTAAGTATTTGTATCTATTAAATATATCGTCGTCTAGTATCCATAACACAAGCCTTATTGAGCTTACTATGGGGCTAGTTCGATTTGTGTAAGATTGTCCCCTAATATTTATTTATTTATAAATTACAAGGACATTTAAAAATCTGACAACTGTTTGAAAACCTCTGCCTCTCTGGGTGTTTTATTGTACACCATTTATACCAACGATTACAAATGTAAGCGAAAAATTATATTAGATTTGTTTGTTTATTAAATAATCCAGTAGAAAAAAGAAATAAGTAATTTTGTATTTGCCATGAAATGAAATGTTTCTATAAGAGTAAAGCGAATGAAACTATGACACAATCCTGCCGCATAATGTACCTGTTAAAAGATCTCATGATTCGTTCTGTGGAGTTCTTCCTAGTGCTAAAAAACGAAGTATATTTAAGTTCGCCTGTGAAATCCCTTACCCCTTTCAATATCGCTTGTGGGTCCACTTTAACCAAAAACAGAAGACAAACTGTTGTTGATCCCTGTCAAGTTTCTTTTATCCATACCTATGCCAACACTTCTAAAGCAACAATTCTATTACAGCCAGTTAACCCTCTTTTCAATAACAACGTAATAATCGTTAAGCAAACGAACAAATCGCGTGCCTGACGCATTTTGATTTCCACTGATCAAACGAACCGAGCACAGTAAGGCACGAAGGCATAATTGGCCGTGCGGTATAATTCAATGCCTAAATTCTTAAGTAAATTAAGGATACTCGATATCTCTTCTAATCCTTCGATCTAGATGCAAAATATTACACCGCGTCCGATAAGGAGGCTGATTTATCTTCCGGAGAACGAACCTTTTATTTTTTAAGCAAAATATCACTTAGGGTGCCATAATCGCAAATTTGTTTGGCCAGCGTAAAATGAAATCTTTTCGGTCCCCGAAGCTGCATCAGCAAATACTTTTTGTTTACTTTGTAACTGAATTCAAGATTCATTCAATCTTTTTCTACTGGTACGGTTGTGGCACAATTATATAATTTGTAGTCGTAAAATGGAGGTACGGGAACCCTCGTAAATTCAGGTCGAGACAGGGTTTCAATAAAGTTCCCGGCGGTACTTTTACCCGATGGACAGGTGTATACTTGATATATCAAAACAAGGTTTTATTTACTGTACTTACAAAAAAAACTTGGTAAGACACGTTCGAAGTTTGCAAACTGAGACTGACTTATAACAGAGTAGGACTGACGAATATTGTAAGTAAAAGTATGAATGCAAAAATTTTGATGTATCTACTTTTGAGATGGCTCTTCATTGTTACTCCGAAATTATTCAAATTATAGACGTCAAGAAATACTGACGCATGAAACCAGTGAAAGTACTATGTATACCTATCAGTGGCGTGGCGTCCAAACAACTCGATTCCTACCGGCTTGCCTAATATCAGGCATTTGAGCACCTTATTCTACAGCTCTTAAGGTAAATGTACGCCAAAATCTGCACCGGCTTGCCCCAGGATATCTTTTACGTCACGCCACTGATACCTATCTACATACGTTCGTCGTCTACCTAACGTTTTAAGCTTTATTAAGAAGAACACGCTTCCTTGAATATTAATCGCAATGGAGATTAACTTTTGATCTCTTAGAGCACTAGGGTACCTATCTACCTTTACGTGTGGATAATTTTAGTTAGGTATGTTTGCCTGCCTGGTGTGATGTTTACGCCAGACTTAATTGCTGTGTTTAGTTTTCATGCTTAGTTACTTTATGAAGGGATACGCCATTTACGTTATTACGTACTTAACATAAATCCCTATTTCACTGAGATTATTTTGCAAATTTCCTTGCCTTGCAAAAGTATTTTGCTTGTATACCTACAAGTACGTATGTTCCTTTCCTACCTCGCCCGGAATACTGCCGCCGTAAACCTGAATAATAAGCAGTGTCTTAATTGCAAGTTATTTTACTTTCATGAACCCCGGTTAAAGTGCAACAAACAACAAAAACGCATTTCGTATTCATTATGTAATTAGTGGTAAGGATCATTGCTGTAATTTTTATTAGTAGGTATTAGTGATGTAACGAATATTCGTATTCACATTCGTATTCGCGAATATTCGCAAGATTTTCAATATTCGCATTCGCATTCGTATTCGCAAAAATCGATACGAATATAAAATATTGCGAATATTTTTGGTGCATTTTAGATCCTAAAATTCACGGAAAAGAAAAAATACGGCCAAGTCCGAGTCGGATTTCGAAACTATCAATGAGTAATTAAAAACTCTGTTAGATAAGTACCGAAATAAAATGAAAATAAGATATTTTTAACATCCATCGGTTCCAATTTTTCTACCACATGCATAATCATTATCTTTAGCTGACGAATTATTCCAACTTAAACTTCAATTACCCATTTTATTGCAAAACTGAATTAAGTTTAAGTTAATCGTAATTGAAAACGAAGTATTGAATTTTTTTCTAGTATTATAAAATTTTATAACCAATATTCGTATTCGCATTCGCGAATATCAACTTTGATTATTCGTATTCGCATTCGCATTCGCGAATGTTCAAAAACCGATATTCGTTACATCCCTAGTAGGTATATGTATAATATGTATATAGTCTGTTTTTTATTTCCGAGGACAAAAATGACATTTCATGTGTTGCCTGTTTTTTACAACTCATAAATAGTGATGTGATACAACCGGTACATAACGACAAAATTTTAGGTAGGTATTTATGATTATTGATATTAAAGTGTCTGTAACACAATGAGTGCATAATCCGCGAAGTTCCAAAACGATACAATGCTTTACGTAAAAAAGCCACCCTTTTGGAGATATAAAATATTTGTAAATACACCATATTCCTAATATTTAAAGGTACATTTTATTTGATTCGAAACTCATTACTTATCTTACAAAGCTGAAAATACGCCAAACCCGCTTTATTTCTCTGCGTTATAATTTCAAGCAACGGAATCACATATATAGGCACTAATTATCCAATAATAGGTTAAAGGTTGAATACAATGAAGTTATTATATGTAATTACCTAAAAATATATGTTTTAACGTAAATAGTAATTTTTATTATATCGGTTATTAATAATTACACCGCGAACCGAAAGAAAGGACAGCACTGTTTCATAAAAGCTGGCCACATTATTTTTACGTTTGACATTTGTAGCTGTCATATTTGTCTCCGGAAATAAAAAAAAGACTTTAGGTCATTTAAATATGTATCTAATAGTGCAAATATATTCTTAGTAATGCCGGAGCAGATTTGGATTACTTTTTCTTCAGTAGGCTTATGATGCTACGCTTTGTCACGCGATAAATAAATAATAAAGCATCCGTCACGTTCTAACAAATACTGTGTGAGAGTGACGGATTATAGCGTGACAAAGCGAGTAGTAGATACTCCGGTCATATGCTTTAAAATAGGCAAGCCAGTGGGAATCGGGTTATATGGACACCACGCCACTGGTAGCTTGGATGCGGGTTTTGCGCTTCTTTTCAGAACATATTAAACACTCCGCAACGCTTGTACTTGTAGAGAACGTAGAGTATTTAAGGCTCTGAAGCCTACTTACCTTTATTGAGATGCAACAACTACATCCTCTGCATTTTTAGGGTTCCGTACCAAAATGGTAAAAAAGGAACCCTTATGGTGCGATTCTGTCCGTCTGTCCGTCTGTCTGTTCGTCTGTCACAGCAAGATAGCTCAGGATCCACTGATGCTATCGACTTGAAATTTGGAATAGTGTTAAAAACCGCTAACCCGAGCCTATTGGCTAGAAAAAAAATCTTATTCCTTTTTTTAAAGGGCACCGAAATACGATGTCGAAAATCAAAAGTAGACACGAAGAAACGACATCTAATGAAAGGGCTTGGGTGTGTAGATTCCAAAACCGTTTTTATTTTCTTAGACATATAGTTTTTAATTTAAGACAAATACGTTAAAAAAATACCATTCCCCTATTATCTCCGAAGTTACTGAACAGAAAAATCTTTAATAATTACCGATTATTAATATCATGCTATATATTACAGGAAAAATAAAACTGTTTTCCTAACTTGCAGCGTTTTTTAGGAATTTGCTAAAATCGTAAGACAAACTTATTTGCTTCTACTGAACTAACCGCGACATATGTCCATGTATGAGGACAACAGTTTTTCAAGAGCAAAGTTAAGGTTGTCCCACCATACAGTTGACCATAGTTATGTAAAAAGAGACCAAAGGCAAGCTTCGTATACTTGTATTATATACTTTACGCAGTTAATCAGAAAGTATATAATCCAAGTATACCAAACTTGCCTCTGGTTCAAAGTATAAAGACAACCAAGTAGTTCGTCTTCGCCGTTTAGGAGTGCGCGACACCAGAGCGTGCCTAAGGCACAGGGCTGCCGCTCGTCGGTTCTGTAAAATACCTACTTACTACGAACGTAACTTTTATTAGGTTGACCTCGATCGAACGAACAATCGTTCGAGGTCAACCTATACTAGTAAAAGTTACTTATTTCAATATGAAAGTATCTGATCGCACACATCTGATGTTAATGTTATTAAGTATAATAGTTTAAATAAATTAGTATTGGTATGTGTACATGTAAGTAACGCAACGATATTTTGGCTCGTTTCATAAAACCACTCTCGTGTTTAAGGCATTTTATGTATCAATAGAATCAACTACTATTTAATTAGTACACGTTTAAAAAATCTGTTAATTTTACTCATCACTGTCAAACAAAATAATTATCTACTCTATTTAATTGGTATAGTTTGATCACAAAACTATCAAACATTCTATAAACGACTTAAAATATAACATTTATATAGGTACTAATAAAATACACACCTTTCGGAATCCTTAGGAATGCAGAAATATGACAATTCTGGATTTTGCGCATTATTCTTCAAACATCCGAACACACTGCAGTATATACGTTTTCTATACTTTGCTTCGTCCGCAGACATTTTGAACGTTCGACCGCTCGCGACGATTGCTCAGCCCTGACTAAGCACGCGGCGATGCTGGCCTGTGGTGAGTCCGTACACGGCGCGCACACGGCGCGCACACATGCGCGCTCCCGATGTACCTTTTATCGGAACAAAAACTACCGTATACCGTGTCTAGTCGCTTTCTGCATAACTATGGTCAGTTTATCTTGAATTATTCACGTATCTAATGACTAGTTTGTACGGAACCCTCGGTGCGCGAGTCCGACTCGCACTTGACTGGTTTTTTTATAATTAAGAACAAGGCAGCCAGTGAGGTACTCGCGCTTTTTATGAAACATTCTTAAATGCTTAGGTACAAAATGAAGTGCACGCATGCATTTTCGTTATAGTATCGAGAGTAGTTCTATATTTGAGTGAATCGAATTCTAACGCAATGCATTTTCGCCATTTTTGTCACGTTTCGATAAATGCTACGGGACTGCATGCATTTAACTTACTTACTTTTCCGAGCTTTGTAAAGGCAGGGAGTGTATTGGATTAATATTTCATAGGAGAACCCAACGAATCGAATGGCACTTCAGTTCGGAAATTTTCTTTTATTCAGGCGGAAGTGAGAATTAAACATGGCTGCTGTTTTATCGACATTTTGGCTTTGTCGTCGTACTTGCTCGTGTCTTTACTTACAAAAGATAAAGATTTGAAATAATTTTTGTGATGACTGTTACAACCCATTCAAATACAGTTTCAAAGGATGTTTTAAACAAACACATACTGAACCGTTGGACAAGATTTATTCAAATAGTAGCCTACTAAATAAAAGCGTATCTTGTTAAAATTGACTGAAAAGGGATCTTCGTGGCCCAAACCTTTGGTGTGATGGATGGAGATTACTTTTGGGATCTCTTGGTTTTCACTCGTTTTTTATTTTGGATCGCTGCGTTACGCGCGGGGTGCGTGGGTGAGGGCTGACCCGCAACGTTGCGAGCCAGCATGCTTTTGTACTTGTAGAACCCCATCTCTTTAACATTGCACTGTCGGTTGCTTCGCCTAATCGCCTGACTCGTTTTCTTTACTTTGCCTTCGTCACTTCTCCGTTTACTCTGCTTCTGTTTCGTATCTTTTTCCTTATTTTCTTTAGTCATGTTTAAAAATAATTTACTAATCGTTAAATCGTTAAACCTCATTAATTAAATAAACCATCGAGATTATACACTATAAGTTACTTGGACATTTTATGATTGTCAAAGTTAAAAAGATACTAATCTAGTCGGCCGAGACTAATAGGAAGAGGCCGCGGGCCGTTCTGAATTGTGTTTTCTGCTGTCCCATAGATACAATATTATTCACGTGGAAATATAAAAATAAGCATTGTATTGATCCCTTAAAAATATTCCAGTGAATGGAGTACCTACGTTACGTTAATGTCAAAAATGATTGTATGGCATTTTCATTTTCGCTTTACAGTTAAAAAACAACCAATAAAATTTAAAAATACTTTATTAAAACCATGACACATAGATACGTTTACCTACGGCATTATAACATAAAGAAAGAAACATTATAAAACGAATTTCCTTTGTGCTTCGCTATCGTAGCGTTAATATTTCATTCAGTATATGCATATTATAATACAGAGCGCAGCGTCGCGTCCTTTGTAGTTCGCGGTAGGCTTGTTCAGCATTCAATACGCGGGAAGACAATTTTATACCGCGAACAAGAAAATGAAGGAATATTGTACCGGTGAACAGAACCTGAAAGATTTTTACGGATGAGTTGGCTTTGGTTGCTAGTGGATACACATACATAAATGAAGTATTAGATTATAGAATACTTTAAATTACAGCGAGGTTTATTTTTATGTAATATAATGTCAACCGATTATTGACAAATTGGGGTTTACTACCGATGTGCGACACACGCTCGTGCGAAGTACTGTTTGTGCGAAGTGTGATTGGGCGGAGGACGATTGTGCGACACTACATTTGTGCGAACTGCTCTTTATACGAATTAAATTTAGGCGATGCACGACTATGCGACATGCAAAATTGTGCAAACCATTGTTTGTGTGAAATATAACTAGGACTCGAGTATTACCGTACAGTACCTAATACGTCGCACAAAGGAACTGTCGAATATCAGTATTGTCGTAATGTATACGCCCGCACAATTTCAATTCGCAGATACCTACATATTGACGTACACAAGTAATGTCGAACAGTAATACGTCGCAAACTGTAACTTCGCATATAAATACTGTCGTACATTTGTAATGTCGATCTGTCATACGTCGCATATTTAGTGTGGGACCCAATTGTAAAAAAGTCTTCAAATAACGATTTCCGTGTGACTCATCTCCGCCATACGAACTACTGGTATGTACTTATTCGGCATATTTTCCTGAACATAAAAAGTGCGGTAGTCACTTCCTAGGGGTATGGAGGGGGTAGCTATGACGTAACAAAGATGGCGGCCGGGCCTATTCTACTTACGCTATGTTTAGATAACTACTGGGCCGATTTACTCAAATAGAGTTTCAAATGAAAGATAATTAAATAAACATTATTTTATTCTAAGAAATCAATACTGTAAACCTAAAACCAAATGAAATATTTTCAAAAAACTACAATTTGTAAAATCAAACTTTTTTTAACATGTGAAAAACTCGGAAACCGTTAGGATTATGGAAATTTGGAATATTATAAAAAAAATAGATACATTTATCAGCTTTCGAATAAATTTTAATTCATTAAAATCGAGCTGTAAACAACGGAACTGCAGTCGTCTAAGTGAGCGTGGGTAGCGCCGAACTGACTATGGTACTTCGATTTTGGTACGAATAATCTTGTAAATAACGTAACAAAACGGGTACAATCACAGCAAAATAAAAAAGTATTATGGGTGCTTGACTAAATGTCATAGAGGTTTGCAAGACAAAGAGTGTGGCATTTGTTTTTTTTTTCAAGATGGCGACTTCAATATGGTGGCTGATTTTCAAATTAGTCCGAGGAAGCCGAAATTCAGTATGGGGGGGGGGGGTTTTGGGGCCTATGAGTCTGAATCTGAAATCAGAATTTTTTCGTTCATACAAAAAAATTTTTTTTTCATACAACTAAAAAAAGTCAATTTTGCGAGCCCGAAGGGCGAGCTTCAGGGTGCGAGGCCGAGTCCCCGCGGAGGGCCGCAGGCCCGACGCGTCGTCCCCTTGGCAAGTTCTCCTCATCCCCAAGTAACCTAAAGCGAGGCCGAAGGCCGAGCTCCACGTAGGGCCGAAAGCCCGGAGCATCCGAATAGTCCCAATTTTCTCTATATCCAAGTATATTTAAGCTCACCCGAGGGCCGCAGGCCCTCTGGCGAGTGTCAGCGATGCGAGGCCGAAGGCCGAGCTCCGCGTAGCACCGAAGGTGCGAAGCGTCACAGCGCCGCTCCCAATTACGCGAGCCCCAGGGCCGCAGGCCCGAAGGGCGAGCCCACCTAGATCCTTACTACCCTCACAGTATCTTATACCTCTCCCGAGGACGGCAGGCCCTCGGGGGAGCGTCAGTGACGCGAGGCCGAAGGCCGAGCTCCGCGTAGCACCGAAGGTGCGGAGCGTCACAGCGCCGCTCCCAATTACGCGAGTCCAAGGGCCGCAGGCCCGAAGGGCGAGCCCACCCAGATCCTTACCACCCTCATAGTATCTTATAGCTCTCCCGAGGGCCGCAGGCTCCCGGGGAGTGCCAGCGACGTGAGGCCGAAGGCGGAGCTCCGCATAGCACCGAAGATGCGGAGCGTCACAGTGCCGCTCCCACTTATGCGAGCCCAAGGGCCGCAGGCCCGAAGGACGAGCTCACCCAGATCCTTACTAATCCCCAAGTGTCTTTCAGCTCACCCGGGGCCCCTTCGGTGCTAAGCGGAGTTCGGCCTTCGGCCTCGAGTCGCATACGCTCCCCCGGCCTGCAGCCCTCGGGAGAGCTATAAGATACTTAGGGGGTTGTAAGGATCTAGGTGGGCTCGCCCTTCGGGCCTGCGGCCCTTGGAATCGCGTAAGTGGGAGCGGTGCTGTGACGCTCCGCACCTTCGGTGCTACGCGGAGCTCGGCCTTCGGCCTCGCGTCACTGACGCTCACCCGAGGGCCGGCCGTCCTCGGGAGAGCTATAAGATACTATGAGGGTAGTAAGGATCTGGGTGGGCTCGCCCTTCGGGCCTGCGGTCCTTGGGCTCGCGTAATTGGGAGCGGCGCTGTGACGCTCCGCACCTTCCGTGCCACGCAAAGCTCGACCTTCGGCCTCGCATCGCTGATACTCCCCCGAGGGCCTGCGGCCCTCGGGTGAGCTTAAATATACTTGGATATAGAAAAAATTGGGAATATTCGGACGCTTCTGGCCTTCGGCCCTACGCGGAGCTCGGCCTTCGGCCTCGCTTTAGGTTACTTGGGGATGAGAAGAGCTTGCCAAGGTGACGACGCGTCGGGTCTGCGGCCCTCCGCGGGGGCTCGTCCTTGTACCCTGAAGCTCACCCTTCGGGCTCGCAAAATTTACTTTTTTTAGTTGTATAAAAATAATATTTTTTGTATGAACGAAAAAATTCTGATTTCAGATTCAGACTCATAGGCCCCAAAAACCCCCCCATACTGAATTTCGGCCCCCTCGGACTAATTTGAAAATCAGCCGCCATATTGAAGTCGCCATCTTGAAAAAAAAAACAAATGCCACTCTCTTTGTCTTGCAAACCTCTATGACATTTAGTCAAGCACCCATAATACTTTTTTATTTTGCTGTGATTGTACCCGTTTTGTTACGTTATTTACAAGATTATTCGTACCAAAATCGAAGTACCATAGTCAGTTCGGCGCTACCCACGCTCACTTAGACGACTGCAGTTCCGTTGTTTACAGCTCGATTTTAATGAATTAAAATTTATTCGAAAGCTGATAAATGTATCTATTTTTTTTATAATATTCCAAATTTCCATAATCCTAACGGTTTCCGAGTTTTTCACATGTTAAAAAAAGTTTGATTTTACAAATTGTAGTTTTTTGAAAATATTTCATTTGGTTTTAGGTTTACAGTATTGATTTCTTAGAATAAAATAATGTTTATTTAATTATCTTTCATTTGACACTCTATTTGAGTAAATCGGCCCAGTAGTTACCTAAACATAGCGTAAATAGAATAGGCCCGGCCGCCATCTTTGTTACGTCATAGCTACCCCCTCCATACCCCTAGGAAGTGACTACCGCACTTTTTATGTTTAGGAAAATATGTCGAATAAGTACATACCAGTAGTCCGTATGGCGGAGGTAAGTCCCACGGAAATGAATTTTATTCTCATTGGGTCCCAGACTAATTAACATTTCGTAGGATTGACCTGTCGTTCAATAGAGATGTCGCACAATCGTCCATCGCACATTCGGGGTCGCACTTCAGTAATAATCCCCTTTTTAAGGCTTTCAGATATCGTAGGCCCTAGTAACTCTGGAAATAGGTAGTTATCATTATCACTAAAACCAATTTCAGCTTCATAGAAGTCTTTACAGTGACTGTCAGACAACGCAGTCTCAACCAGTGGGTCTAGAAGTGTAATTTGGTTTACCTATAATTTACGTGGCCCTAAGAAAGGATTTTCAAAATTAATTTCTCTATGGAAATTAAGTAAACAGGGATTAACATTTGTATGGAAGTGATAGTAAGTAGGTATTACTTAAATAAATGATAGCCTACGAAACTATTCTATGAAATCTGACCTCAATTTGCAAACTAATCGAACATACTAGTAATAACTATGTCAAATGTATAATTTTAATCAGGAAATGTGTTCGTCTATGGCGTGACGGCAAATATTTGGTGAGGACCGATTAGGTCGGGACAGAAATAGGTAGAAATCGATCTGTGACGTGCCTACTGGGCCCTACTGGGCAAGAGCGGTAACTTGAAGATCGAAATCTGAAACGTTTGTCTTTCTAAACTTCTCACTCTTCAGTCTCGGAACTATCGAGTGAATGCGACAGTGCGATTATGATCTCAGTTTCCGAGCTTCCGAGTCAGGCTTTGGGACTGATTTCGACCTATGAGCAGATTGAATAATTTATTTGGACAAATCATTGTTGGCTTCATTCTCCTAATATGTGGGTGGCATACGAGTATGGGTAAGCGGGAATTAGTCATTTAGTAAGAAACGTACTAAGGTACGTAAAGTAGTGTAAGGAACAAAGTGTGAGCAATGCCTATCTATACATTTAAAGCGAAGTTAGCGATCACGCAGATTATATGTGTGTATCTGTATGTACAGAAAAGTTATTACTCGGAAAGCTTGATTTAAGTAAAAGTACTTTATATATAAAATGTTTGCTCTAATGGTTGCATTGCAATAGGGCAAACGTTGTGATTGAAGGGATGTTTACAGAGGAAATAAGAGTTCTGTACCTACTTAGGCAAAAACTATAACCAACGCATATTTTCTCACAGGTTTCCAAGAGATAGTCTATTAGTAATGCCCCATTTTAACTCGTCGTTTAAACGAGACAAGGTAGCTCTAAAGCTACTCAACCTAACTGAATAAATGATTACTTGGAAACCCTTTATATGTAGCCTTGGTTTCATTAATTAGTCACTCGATCAATTCTGTTCCAAGCGCGACTTGTCGTTTTTGGCGCCATTAGCTAATCACGGCCCGAAATCCATGTTGCATGAAGATTATTCTGGATAGCACGATAACTATGCGTGTGCATGAATATAAATTTGCTTTGAGGAAACAAAAAGGGAATAACTGCAAGTTCAAACGCGTTCCAATTTGAAACTTAGCATACAACAACCAAGTTTAAAATAAAGTAGCCACAGAGTACATTTCCAACATGTTTCTCTTAGCTCCAAAATAGTCATTTAGGTATGCATCAGCATTTGGCAACTGTAACTGCAGTGCCCATATGCTAATAGACTTGGAATTAAATTTCCAATCTGCTGAGCGAATTCATACCTAATCATAGAATACCCAATTAGTTAATTAACCGCGGCTTTAGATCATCCTTTTATCTACGTATACCAACCGATATGGTGATTTATGAAATCGTTCCACATGATTAAATTGTTATAATAGGAAAATTATAGTCGAGTCCATTAAGCTCATATCAGACCTATAAAAGGTCACCCAACGGTTAATAAGTTCCTCAGAAAGACCCGTATACATATCCACGTCAAAGTTATAACTAGGTACCAAGTACAATGCATTAGTTATTCAACAATATAACATCTGCTCTTCTGTTGCCCATTACAAGCACCTGAATTTCTTCGCAATACAGGAAAGTAATTTCCACACGAAACTTTCACGGAAATGATTATATTTTTCCCGGCAAAGTTTTGAAAGAGTAAGCGAGGTCTCCCTCCCGACAAGTTACGCCGTTGATGCCTTGAAATATGGGGTCAGGAATGACGTGAATAGTAATAAAAAGAAAATTGCGAATCAAAAATGGTAAAGTTTCTCGCGCCGTCGTATTATGTCCCTTCAACTTTTGCTTTTGTTATAAATATGACAACAATGATCCCGTAATAAAGGTAAGGAAGAATAAATGTGTCCTGACTTTCCTGTTGCGCAAGGGACCTTTATGTGACGTTATTTAATGAGTGGGTGGGTAAGAATGTGTTACAGCTTTTATAACAAAATGTAAATGAGTCCCACATTATTTTCAGCAAAATCTTCCGAAATTATTGCACGCTTATCGTCCCCACTGGGGACGTAAAAATCCTATTAACAGTAAGTGGATCCTAGGTGCTTATCCAGCAGTTTGAAACAATAGGCCGGAACATTGCGCCACCCCCAGGCTTCATAATTCCAGGGTCCGAGAGGGACACATGCCAAAGGAATTCCGTATATAAGTTGAGAATTGCTCGGTCTAAGAATTTCGACACTTCATCGAATTGGGAATCTATAGACAAACTTTGATACGGGAATTCAATGACTTCGTGGCACTCTCGCGTTTTATTGAACTAAAACTTTCGAGTATTACATTTTGATCATGTTAGACGTTATAGAGACGGTCTATAAGATACAAAATTAAAGATAAAAGTGTATTAAAATTAACGATTACTAAAACAACAGGCACTCTGTTGGGAATAGTAGCAATACCCCGAAGACATTTTCGTTCAACCGATTTGACCTTTTGTTCGCCTCCAATTTAGGCTGGCCCATTTTGTTATTATTAGGTGTTAGAAAGCAAAGACAGCACAGTGGATGACCCATTTTGTGTGTCCAATTTACCAGACAAAAGCCTGATGAATTCTACCCAAGCCGGCGAATGGAAACATTTGTCTTCGATTATTAGTTTTGGCTCGGTGATTTATTACTTTAAGCATCTGGTGATGTTGGTTGGAGTGGTTTTTATTTGTTTAAAATGCGGTTTGTGTATTATTATACACCGTGGGCCAGTAGAACCCGACCACTTTAACCATAGATGCTAACAACTATTAGAAGTAAAAAAAGTTATGTGACGTATAGTCGATTAACGCTTACTTTCCGAGATATTCATAATTTTTTAAAATAAAAATTCCCAAGTGTGTAACAAGCCCTAATAAATGTGACTAACATACTTTTACTGGTTTTTTAAAAATCCTTTAACTAAACAGCAATTAACCTTCGCAGTATTACTCGTAGATGGTAAGCGATTACAAAGCTAAAATATTGACCTTTCGTTTCCATTTTAGCTTTTTTTTTCCTTTTTAATAACTTTTCCTCCAGTAAGGACATGTTTATAACGAGGGACTGAATTTATTGATTTGTTTTGTTCCATAAGACTATTAATGTAAAATGACAAAATTCGACCTATGTTGATATAACGTTATTTACTTGTAATACCATCAGGAATACGTGGCTAAAGTTGGTCGGGTTTTACGGGCCCACGGTGTATACATTTAACTCAAGTCGGTAGCAAACGCTTTAAATAGTAAAGACATTTGAAAGTGCACACAGAGTTGTAGAGCTGTGAAGAGTTTGTGAAAACATAACAATTTCTGATTGTTTTTCCATTCTGCGGGATTTCAGTAAAATTACCTTAACATATTACTCTTGTGAACATCTCCCGAACATTCATTTGAATAAATGTATTTAGAAATTCGTCGAGTGAACAGAAACATTACACATACGATTAATAAATAGATAACAAATGCATACATTTTTGATGACTGCAGTTATAATGTAGACGTACATCTCATTTTCGTACTCCGCTACGTTCAAAGAAATGTATACCTTATGTTGGCGGTAGTTAAGGTGACGCATCGCTAAACAATGAATCGAAAACGGAGCATTTGCGCCCCGCAACCCGCACACCCTCCTATATTTTTACGCGGTATATCACACACAATCAGTCGAAATGACATTTCTAGTTACATTATAATCGATGCTAATGACGCTCACTTATAACCTGTGTCTATAAAAAGTGTCATTCAAAAAAGAACTCAATTCCATAACCCTATATGTCAAATTTGCAAACGCACATTGAAAACTTTACATTAATATTACCTATCGAAAAGTGCCTACATTGTTTGTGTCAAAAGTGAACAGAAAATAAATCGAGTCGCTTCCTATATTTTTAAATTTGTTATTTGTTAAATCGATACACAAAACTTAGTAATGATAATGTATTATCTACAGATCTACTCAAATCAATAAAATACTACCTTGTTTTCTGTACTGTTTGTATGGGAAAAAGTAAAGTGTGATTGATAAATATACCGTAAACACGAGTAATTTTAAATATTATTTGTGTTATTTATTTGAATGGAATAACAAAAAAACCTTAAATAATTTTCGTGGATTTTCCGAATACAATCCTACTAATATTATAAATGTGAAAATGTGTGAAGATGTTTGGATGTGTGTTACTAAATACGGGGTAGCAACTGAATGGATTGATCTGAAATTTGGCATGCAAGTAGACCAGTAGATTGAACATAGGATTTATGCCGTAATTAGTTCCCTTGGGACTATAACGGGAACAACGCGGACAAAGCCGTGGGTAAATGCTAGTAAAGAATAAATTTTGAAAATTGGTCGAATAAATAATTCGGCAATAAAAATATCGTGTTATTGTTTAGTCGAATAATTATAAGTCCTGATAAGTATCCGAATAATCTTTTGTATTCGAATAATTATTAGGACGAAAGATTATTCGAATAGTTATTAGGACAAAAGATTATTCCAATAATGCTTTATGGGCAACATATTTAACATTTTTTTACATTTTAACTTGACAATATATTTACAATTTTACATATTTATATTTCAATCTACGTCCATGTGAAAAATCCTCTGTCATGCTTTTGGAAATCATTTTATATGACCACCATTAGCCATATATGTAAGATCAGTGCGTTGTCTGTGCCAGTATTATAAAAATGTCTAAAAAGTCATTAAAACATCGTTATCGATACTAGATATAATGAGAACCTAGTTGGTCTTTGAGTATTTATTTATAAAAACATGTGTAGATAGTAGATGTTTGCAACTCTACATAATTAAACCTTAAATACTCGTGTGATTTTATATGGTTATGTTGCTATCGTGTTTTAAGAACTCTCGTTATGTATCAGTAGTATAGCCTTCTTACATATTTACATTTTGTAAGCGGATAGTTCTCATATTGTTTTACGAATCCCTCACAAACGTGGTTAAACTATTGAGGTTTTTATGAGGCAAACATTAATTTAATATACCAGAGAGTGATATGTATTATACATTACCTACTTTAAAGTACTCTACTACTTACTCACTAATGCATTAAAGAAAAACTTTTACTTATGAGCCATCCTGTATTACACTATTATAGTTTTCCTTATTTTAATTTAAAACAATGGGTATATTACAAATGTTTCTATTTACGTACACCAAAAAATTATTTAATTGTACAATTGAAAGACTCGACGACGCCGCTGTTCCAATGTCGACATTTGTTGTCATTTTCCCGCAGCGTAAACTAGACTTATTTGTGGTATAAATTTGACGATTACTTACTTTCTTTTAGTCATATAGTTACATTTTTCTAATAATAGTGCTTTCCTTTTCCTTTTGGAAAATCCAACACGCTTTTTTTCCCATTCTTAAATAAGATTTCTCACAGGTTTTGTTTACGGCGCGGCCAGTCAACTGTCACAGACCTGTCGTTGACAACGGCCGTCGGCGGACTGAGGGGAGACTGATTTCATACAAATACGCGCTTGTGCTAGCTTATATGAAAAGGTCGTATACGTAGAAACGGTTTTTTTCGTTTCAATTACAAACTACAATTAATTTTCAAAAATCTTATCTCAGATATTAAAATATAGGTTAAAACTATGTTACTCAGAGAATTTAGGGGCTTAAATAGGTCTGGTTTGCCTGTACAATGCAAATTCCGCTTTTTAAAGAGGCATCTTTGACATACTTTTGTCTGTTACAAAAGTTAACAAATCGTGTTCCTGCATCTCACAAAATGGAGTAGTTTATCCTAATAATCAGGTTATCAAATGTTACTTTCATATGTTTTATGATTCCTGAGAAAAATCGAAATCCCTGCCACCAAATTTTCCGATTCGTCATCTTAAATGCCGTGTTAAGATTGCGTTTCCATCGGAGCTGTGCGATGTAGTTAAGCGGTCAGCGAGGAAAATAACTACCAATAGGGCAGTCATTGAAGCGAAAAATACGGTCTTACCTCCGAATTTTTTTACTGTGAACCGATTTGCATGAAATTTTGGAATTAGGCTCATCTTACCCTTAACTTCAAAAGTGAAAATGATCTGAACTCCGCCTATTATTTTTAAGGGGTGTAAACAACCCCTTAATGGAAAAATTGACATTGAGCCATTTTATCGCTAGAAAACATGTCTAATAGTAAGTGGTGAAATTGTAAAGTATTTTCTAACATAATTACCTCATATTAAAATAATTTTCAACCCCTTGAAATTGCAAACAACCCCTAAATTGAAAAAATCACAAAAAAATACGTTGGTATGACATAAAAAGATGTAAGTATAGAGTAAGTAATATTTTATATTCTCTATAATAATTATCAAATTTTTAACCCCCTTTCAACCCTTGAAAACTACCCCTTGATAAAAAATTGTTAAATTTTTTTTTGATAAAATGAAAAGGATTTAAATATTATTCCACACTCTCGAAAATGATTATCATATTCTTAAGCTTTTCTACCCTTAACACATTGGGCGCCATGGGGGTCACGTGTGACCCCCATTACAAATACAGATGACCGACTACCCCTAAATTAAAACAGTAAATATATATGATTACTAGACCCCGTTATCTTGTTCCCCATAACAGCACTAGTGTCGTTATAGTCACTTTACGATATTGCTAGCAGCCACATACTTCTAAATCTAGGTTAAACTTAGGTCAAGGATTAAGCGCTCAATTTTAACTTTACGGTAAAAAAATGCACAACAACCAACTTAAGAAACAATTAAATTCCTGCGGTTCTTAAGAAAAACAAAACTTTCCGAACTAAATTCATTGATGCCAACTTAAAAAAAATATTTTTATTATAGTCACTGCAAGTATATTTTAAGTTAAAAAAAAAGTTTACCATAGACACATACTGTCAGTCATACGTCATATTTGCCTTGTTTGAGGTTATGCATTATTGTATTTTTTAGATTTTAAAACCTAGTCGTAGAAAAAGTATTGTATGCAACGTTGTATAATTAAATCAAAAAACGCGCATTGCGTCTCTATTTGCGATACTCGCCGCTGTCGCGGCTCGTATCGCAACTCACGCAATTCGCATTTTTTGAGCCTTCTTATACAACTGTTGCATAATAGTATTTTCGTTGGCCCCTTCACTCAAATGTGTTATATATACATATAAGAACGTTGGTATGTATTCATGCCTACGTTTCCAAAATATATGAGCCATATTATGTATATATAATACACATTACAATAGTTGTGGGTCTCTATTATACTGCGTACTTTCACATTGCTCCAAATATTCACACTTCGAAATTTTCAGTTACTAAGTAGAAAAAAATATGATAAGTTTTTGGACCATAACTCCTTCAATTTTCATGCTATCACAATTTATAAAAAACCATTGTAAAGGTAATTAAGAGAGCTACAACATCCTTCATTGCAATATATAGTAAAAAACCTTTTTCTAAAACGGTGAAGGGTTAAACGGCTTAAGAGAGGCTGTGATTGCGCTGCCACGCGCTCTTTAAACAATCATATCTCCGTCAATTTTTGTTTGACAGAGAAAACAAAAAAACTAAATTGTTTGTCAGAAAAATACCTAAAATTTTAATGCGTACACTTTTATACGTATCTGTCGTAATTTTTGAGATATTATGAAAAATAAGTGGGTGTTTTAAAAATTTGAAATTATGTTTTTTTTTTAATCGTGACTTTTTTGAAAAATATGTGTCCTGAAGCAGCCAAACTGATACTATCTATCAAACTCTTCATAATGAAGTTAATTCTAAGCGGAATACGATTAATTTTAATTTTGGTGGAAATGGCACTTATGAAACCCATTGATTTAAAAGAAAAAACATTAGATGCTCCCCTTATTTGCAATACAGCTCACTTATTTTACGTGCAAAAGACTTTTAATAGTGCTCATTTTAAAGCTTATTTCAAGCACTACAGAACCCTTTTGTATTAAAATGCATAAAATGCATCTGCTCGCCGCTAGATGGCATTGACCACATCGATTAAATTTCAGACAAAATAAAAAACGGCTTTGATCTTTAATATCTAGCTTAATATTGCACTTAGAATACTTTATAAAAAACCAAATTGTTCATTGTTTTACCTGCTACAATTTTGTTCCGTATAAAATTTTCGATAAAACGTATATTTTTGGAGATATTTGCAAAAAACCGATGAAAAACGTGACAAAAATGCGAATTTTCAATTGCCAATAACTTGAAATGTATTGGATTTTTTGAAAAACTTTATAGAAGAGTTTTTGCTTAAAATTAGGCCTTCTATCGATTTCCGAGACGATTTTGAAAAAAAAATAATTCACCCCCGAGAAGGGGTGGCAACCACCCCCAGGGTGGTTGCGGAGTTCAAATCATTTTCACTTTTGAAGTTAAGGGTAAGATGAACCTAATTCCAAAATTGTATGCAATTCGGTTCACAGTAAAAAAATTCGGAGCCATAATGCTTCAATGACTGCACTACAATCAAAGTGCGTGGATCGGCTCGGTATATCACTCCGACCTCGCTCGGGCCCAGCTAAGTTTCTTGCCGGAGTCTTCTTAGCTGGGCTAGGTTTTAGCGAACCGGCACCTAAAACTCCCATTAGTTCGATACACAAGTTCACATTAGGACAGGATGACCCGAGTCATCCTTCCCGCTGGTCCGCTGCTCACTCTGAGCAATCACCGCAAAGTCAAGGTGGCCCTGGCCAACGACCTGGTTCGATCCCAGGCGTTCAGGCCCCCACCTAGTCCGACACTATCGTGGTAGGCCGGGCAAGGTGACCTGGTTCGACTCCAGGCACCCCCCGGTACTAACCCAGCCCGAAATGCGTGTCGACTGTGTGTAGGCACACAGTCGAACGCCCAAGGGTGGTCTGGCTAGCGACCTGGTTCGACCCCAGGGAACGCCACGGCCAACCACCCGGTCCGACTATCGCTACGCCCAGGAGGGGTCGCGAGTTAGTCAGATCCAAAAAAAAAAAAAGGCTCGGTACAGCCCAGTATTGGTATTTTCCTCGCGCACCACTCCGCTACCTCATAAAGTTCCGATGGAAACGCAGCTTAAAGAGACAGATCCTAAGGGTTATTTATAATATAAGTAGGTACGTACTCCACACATGCACGCTCCAGCCATGGTGCTCCGCCTCCTCATGGTTTGCCGCCGCCTGCATCTGGTCTTCAGGCACTTCGGCCTCGGGCAGCGTCCTCCACCGCTTCAACAGCTCTTTAGTCTTGTCTTTCGTCTTGTCGCACGCCTGCTTCCAGTTTGTAAAATATTTTCGGGATACTTTTGGGCTTGTTATCGATGACTGCCTTGAATCTTGTCTGTGGACAATTGCAGAAAAGAATGAGATTGCTCTTAATCAACCGAGAATTGGAATGTTATAGCAATAGGATATATTTCGATGACGCTCGATAATTGGGCTTTTGCACTGAGCTGAAATCAAAGGACAATATCAGTAATATGTGGGGAGGTCTAAAATATACTTCTCAAGGATCCAAATAAATACCAAAAGACATTACAAGAATTATTTGATTTTTAGGGTTCCGTACGGGTGTCTGTCTGTCTGTCTGTCCGTCTGTCAAGACCTTTTATCGAGTTGAAATTAAAATCATATACTCAGGTCTACAGTCCCTTGAAGCTGTGAAAGAATCAAACTTTTAAGTTAATGTGAAAAAAGATACGGTCATTTATGCCGCAAAACGTAAATTTCGACACTCTCAAGGAAACCAGAATTCAAAGGGTACTTTCCGTTGACCGAGAACTATGAAATTTGGCAAGTAATACCGTCTTGAAAAAATCTGAAAAGTATACATTTTTAATTATTAAATCATAAAATATAGACTTTACTAAGGGAATCAAAATTTATAGGGTTCTTTAATATATGTACCTACAAATTTGTTCGGAACCCGCGGTGGGCAAGGCCGGCTCGCACTTGTCCGGTTTTTTTTTACTATCTATTATAGATTCCATAAAGATGGTTTCCAGTTTGCAAGTAAAAATGCATAATAGATTGCGTTTGCTTGAAGCAAACATTCGGAAACAGCTGCTGATGTCGTCACAGTTGAAACTGTGAAACTTAGTTATGTTATGGTAGGTCGATCTCTAATAGTTTAGTGCAGCCGTTAATATTTAAATGCTATAATAATTATCACGAGATTGGTAGAATTTACACGAAGTATTGCTGCACGTTCTAAATGAAAAATATTAATTGAGTTAATGAAAAGCATTCCCGAAGGGCAGCCTTAGCTTCCAAGACGAATACATAATTACTGCTAACAGCCAGTCCGTTACTACTACATTTTATTAATTAAGAAACATTATAACAAGCTATAGAAGTAGCAGGATTAAGTAAAATAAATCTTCTTGATTAGTTAATCAAATTATCGTTCCCGCGTTCCCCAACTTCGTTTAACGAAATGACAGCCAAAATAGGACGTGACTAACAAAACCACTGTTAGAGTTGCCCCAACCCCAGTCTTGATTAGTCCGAAATGGTTCCAAATATATTTTGGACGCAAGGCACTGGTCGTGGTTTGACCTGACCCAAATAGCACATATCGGTTTAATGTACCTACATCAATAGCTTAATTGTCTAACGCATTGTTTCACTTCAGTTGCAGTTGTTAATGCAGCTGAGCAGATGCGCTAGTTTATTTTCATTCTGTTCCATAAAGTTGGTCAGGGAGTCAAGAACAATTTATGTTTATTTGTACTGTCTCTGATAAGTTTACTTATTCGTGGAAGTAATAAGGAGTCGTCTCTGTATATTTGTGATAGGGCAATGAATGATATTAAAAGTGATATTGAAGTATATTTTAAAAAACCGGTCAAGTGCGAGTCGGACTCGCGCACCGAGGGTTCCGTACAAACAAACTCGCAAGTAGATACATGAATAGTTCAAGAAAAACTGTATGGCGGTTGGTTAGTAGGAGCAAATAAGTATGTGTACGATTTTTGAAAATTTCTAAAAAACGATGCAAATTAGGAAAACAGTTTTATTTTTCCTGTAATATTTAGGATGATATTAATAATTGGTAATTATTACAGATTTTTTCTGTTCAGTAACTTCGAAGATAATAGGGGGGAATGGTATTTTTTTGAACGTTTTTGGTCATAAATCAAAAAGTACAAAATTAAGAAAAAAACAAAAATGGCTTTGGAGTCTACAAATTAAGCCCTATCATTTGATATCCCACTCGATATAATAGCTCTAATTTTGTTTTTCCACATCCCATTTCGGACCCCTCTTTAAAAAAAAAGTAAAAAAGGTATAAGATTTTTTTCTATCCAATAGGCTCGAGTAAGCGACTTTTAACACTATTCCAAGTTTCAAGTCGATAGCATCAGTAGATCCTGAGATATCTTGCTGTGACAGACGGACAGACAGACAGAGTCGCACCATAAGGGTTCCTTTTTTTACCATTTTGGTACGGAACCCTAAAAACCAACGTATAAAAACAAATATTTAGCATCAGTAAAAAAAACAGTTTACTATATTTCTGTTTCACAATGGCGTGACGTTACTGAGTTATTTAGCATTCATTGGCAGATCTATTGACGATAAGAAAAATTGTTTTTAGGGTTCCGTTCCGTAGCGAAAATGGCAAAAACGGAACCCTTATAGTTTCGTCATGCCCGTCCGTCCGTCTGTCCGTCTGTCCCTATGTCACAGGCATTTTACTCAAAAAGTACATGATGGATATTGATGAAATTTGGAATATAGGTGTCTTGTATGAGCCGCTACTTAGTTTGGTAGTTAAACAACTAAAATAAAAATTTTTGGGGGGGCACTCCATACATGTTACAGAAGCTAAAAAAAAATGTTTTCATCAAATATCAACGTGTGGTACATAGTTCGACAGCTCTTTAAAAAACACTATAAGGTTTCAAAGTAATGTTTTTGATTAAGTGAATATATTTGGAAATAATTGCTTCGAAAGTTGTGTAAATTGTGTCCCCCCCATCTATCTTCTAAACCATATGTCCGAAAAATATGAAAAAAATCACAGAGGTAACGCTTCATTAATACTTTCAACGAAAATTATTTTCAACAAGATCGGATTAACCGTTTTTCAGATATTGCCGATAAACTGCGCTTCTCAACAAAAGGACGTAATTGCTATGAAGTTACGCTCTTTTGTTGTTGTACTTTTTTACATCGTATTTTATACCTTATAGTTACGGCTATGGAACCCTACACTGAGCATGGTCCGACATGCTCTTGGCCAGTTATTTATATAAGTAGTAAGACAAAAATGGGCTCCTAAAACATTCCACATTGTGATATGGGTTTCACACAGTTGCTCTGAAGTATATTTTAGGACTTGCCAAACTAAATGTATGGCATACAAATGTCGCTGACGAAAATCCACCCACTTCTCGTAAATAGTCCTGCCAAACTAAAGGGGAGAGTCTACACCGCTCAACCGTGGTTTGAGCGCCAGAGGCAAAGCTCGAGTACCTATTGTTTCAGAATTAGCCGATTCATTACGAGTCATTAGGCGGGACCCATCGATCATGCTCATCGCGCGTCCTGCTTTAATCGCTATAAACTTTTTACGGACTAACTTTTCAAATTCGTTAATAGGTGTTTAATTATTTAGGAATTTGCGATGATACATTGTAATTGTACCGGTCGAATAGCTCAAGATGAAGTCGGTGTCTTTGAGAAGTAGGAAATAAACCTACCCTTTACAACCAGAGGGGCTAAATATGACGCTTCTTGGTCGAAAATACAATAGCTTGCTTGCTTGCTTCCTCACTCGTACATAACGGCAACTTAAACGTTGACTGGGAACGGGATCCCGTAACCTTACTCATCGTTTCAGTTCATCATAGAGGTACCAACTCTATGGGGTTCAAGACGGGATTTCTTGCTGGCCAATGCATAACAAGAATTCTGAACTCTTCCAGTAAGTCGCTGACAATTAATACACTGTGAGTGCGGGCGTTACCGTGCGTGAAAGTGAGCCCACGAATGATAAAAGCGGTATATGGGACCACTTGATCTTTTAGGATCACCATAATGAATCGTCGAGCAGTCAGGGCTCCCTGGCGGCGACCTCCACCTGGCCAAGAAACTCACACAAGCTCAGTTTTTCCTGCGCTTGACATGCCGCCCCAGGACTTGCACGAGTCACCGTCGTAGTTCACGATGTTTTCGATGCATGCTTGTGCAAAACATTCCTCACTTCTTTTGCACACTCTTCTATGCATAAAGTTCCGAAAAAGTTGGTTGTGTGTAAACTGAAGTCGGTATTTGCGATGCTGTGTGGTAAATTTGAGATCTGTAGCAGCTCTATGAGATAAAATATTCTTCTCTTGTAGCCTTCTTCCAACAGTAGAGCTGCTAATCTATGTCCTGCGAGCTTTTTGAAGCTGCTGTAAGAGCCGGATAGCTTTGTAAAACCGATTCCGCAGGGACGTTAAAACGATGAAGCAGTCGTTTCTCTCAGAAATGCACTGTCATCAACAGAATCTATGCCTTCTGGTGAAGTCTCTATGGTCTTCAAACCATTGGAATACTCGTGGAACAGTGAAATGGCTTAGATTGTGTTACCAGGCAACATTACCCTGCTTTACTCCTGCTTGAAGTAGTGCTACGACGTGATCGGCTTTATTCGGAGCACGAAAGCATTTTGCCCAAGCTGAAAAAGAGACGCTTCGCTCGCTCAGTCAATAAAGTTTAAATACATTTTATATTTCTAACTTCCTACCTAAACTGTTCGCATTCTATGTTCTCTTTCTGCTAAAAAAGATTTTGGCATTCTTTTTGGGTATCTATATTTTGCATCCAAGTTGCTTTTCCTTGTAAGAGCAAAATGTTGCTGGAGGCTCTACTCGGCTGGATTAAGTTTATCACGTTTTGTGCTCGCTATACTTTTTCACCTGTTTGCATAGGTATTATAAATACTCATATCGTTAAAGACAGTGAACATAGGCCATGGCATCCTCTTATCTGATTGTTTAGCCCTTTATTTATAACATGTAAAACTTATGTAAACTTCATTAACACTGATAGTAAAAGTTCAGTAAACGATATTAAAGAAGGCAATTTCTTTCCAAGGTACTAAACGGATAAAGAAACTCACACATAGGTAGGTACATGGAAATGGCTGAAAAACAAACGCGCGAATCATGTGAATTCACTGCCGATACCTGCACTTTACCTGATTAAGCCCGCTTTCTATGGGGTCAGCGCGTGGGGCAGGTTCGTAAACATGTCGACATTGCCCCATAACATCTACCTGAGAATCTTTGACGGTGGTAACGTGCCCCTAGCGACCTGTAATGGTATTATCCGCTGACGCTGCCAACAGCATAATAAAATGCCTTGGAAATGGAATCTTCGCATTGCTTTGGCCATGCTTGGATGGTGATTTAACGCTGAGTAACGCGATCTCGGAATAACGAGTCATTAGAGCAGAAAGGTTTGAGTTGTCAAGAAACAAAGTAAAGATATCAGTGCAGATAACGTGTTCATTAGCAGTCCTTGGTAGCTTACTCCCTCTGAGGAACCTTAATCTTAAATAATTTATGTCAAGTAAACTTCAAAAATGTGGGCAAGTATTTTATGTATCCTGCGACTGCGAGTTAACGTTAAATTTATAAATTTATCAAAAATAAAAAAAAAACCCTTAAAAATATTGAATATTAAGGTATTTCACATAATATTACTAAAATCAGAATCCTTTAGTTTAATTGACTCCCGCCAGACATCTGCGTCTATTACTCAAGCTGTTAGTTAATTGTCACATCCATTCGTTAGTCTTACTTAACGGAGTTCCACGTTAGTCTTGTATCTTCATTAATTTAAAAAGAAAGAAAAAACATTTCACTCTTTTACAAAACACCGAAAAAATGAGTTCACTGGGACTAGTATGTTTATACTTTTCTACGGAGTCTCTTTCAACTTGAAAATCGGAGGAAACGGAAAGAAAAGTTGCGATTTGAAAACTTTTCCAGCCTTCTGTTGACAGCCCATTTCGTAATTACCTACGTATAGGCGTGAGTTTATTACCACGACGCATCGTAAATTACGTGTTATTGGCGAGCATAGTCTGCTCAATATTATTGAACACGCTGCATATTAGGTATGCAGTGCATAATTACAAAGCTCGTAAACGGCCATCCGCATCAATACTTAGACATACCTAGTCGCTGCAATAAATTTTACTGCAACATGGATCACCAAGGGCTGATTACTCAATTCCCGAATATTTTTTAGTATTTATTTAGTAGTAAAACAATAGGAGAGCCCTACTTTTAACATTCCTAAGCCTTTGACCCTTGAAAATCAGGCCTAGTCAATTGACTGTTCACATTCTCTTACACATTTCACATGAGATCCCTTTGTTTCCCATAAACTTATTGTTTCGAATTTTGAAAGTCAGAAATTGATTTCCATATAATTTATGTCCATAAATGTCATTAGTCATAATTTTTTTACGTATAATGATTAATAATCCCAACTTACACAATCTATAATGTTATACATCATACATTACAAAAGTAATAAAATTGATATCCATAACCTAGCAAGGCATACCGATAATTGTTCAGAAATAGTTTAAGGCATACATTTATAAGTAATAAATGTTGTTCGTAGTATCGTTTCATTTGGATCCCCTTGTTACCCATTAAGTTATATGTCATACTGTATTGTTAGTCATAACTATGGAAAACCGAATCAGAGCACCCCACTCCCACGTGTTCTTGTCTGCCCTACCCCTAGAGTGTTTTTGCAAACCCGGAGGCGCGGAGGGAGGGCAGTCCTCGCCCGCTGGAACGAAGCGCAGCACTCGGGCGAGCCGCAGCGGCTGAGGCTGGTCGCCGAAGGCGACCAACAAGCCGAAGCTGCGGAGGTGAGCGTGGGTTCATGCGCTTCGTTTCGTGAGGGCGGTGGGGCTGCAACGGCTCCGCAGCGCCGGAGCCGTTGCATGGCCAAATTACGGTTTCAAAATCAAATGTTTGGCAATGTGTCTTAATTTAAATCCATTCGAAATACTTTCGATATTTTAACAGCCGACGTAATATTATTTCGATATTTCACCTGTAGATTTTGTTTGTTATTGAGATTTTCAACATTTCAATAGATTTTCAATATTTAGAATTTAAAGGTAAGTAGTAATATTACTACTTACCCACTTTATTTGTGCTCAGGTCTCAGGTACCCACATTATTTAGCGCCACACGTAAATAAAGAACGCGTCGTATTGAATCATAATATTAGTGTGATATTATTATCTGTGATTTGTATTTATCAGTTCGTTGTATAATTTTATGACCGTGAATGGTATGACTAACTAATTGTATGACTAACAATAATTATGACCTGAGAAAGAAAGCCTTCCAATAATTATTCCAAGTGACTTTATTACCTTTAAGAATAGGAAGTGTTCTACTATGGCAATAATGAATGTTATGACTTAAAATTTTTGGCGTAATAATAATTATGACTTCCGATAATATGACTAATAAAAATTATGACGAAAAACGTTATGGGCAACACAAATCAGAACAATAATTTTATGGGAGACAATATAGACCCATTTCACATACTATTCTATTTCAATACGAGTAAGGCATTGTTTTTACCAGTTTAGCATTCTTACAAAATTACCTTACCAGCTTTACAGATATCACAAATTAGCAGATGTCGCTGTATTTAATGTTTTTTTCACTTCTTCAGGAAAATCATGTTGTTTTACGGAATGATTCTCATATTTTAATCTAGGTATTGCTCCTTGATATAAAATAGATTGAGTAATTAAACAAATGAGTAGGTGTAATGATTGGTACTGAAGCGTAGAATTTCCTTTTCAGTTCAGAGCCGCGCTGTTATGATGAATTGGCGTCGACATCGATCGCGCTACATAATTACTGTGCTCGTTTAACTAGCGCATAGCTGCTGCAATTATGGTGTTATTGGATGCCGCACTAAACGGGTGCTATTACGTGAATTGAGTTTTAATAATAGAATTTAAATATGGAATTTAGTCCTGTACCGACCGACCTTCAGTCTGTTAGATAGCTCGGGGACGATTTTTTGTTTTTCAGGGATGAATATAAGAATTGCTCGTTTATGCAGCTAATTGGATGTATTGAATACAACTCAGATCAGAGTAGTTTCACTATGATAAAGGTATGCGACTACAATTTAGCAAACCTGACTGTGCAAAGAATGTTTTATGTCCACAGTAAAATCCACTACCGCCACGGTGAGACTTTTGTTTCTTTATGGGCGCCCCAAAAACTATGCCAATAAAATGCAACATTAATAAAAATTCAATGCGACACGCTGCGACAAGGTTGTGTGCGCTCCAAAACTCGCCAGCGCAAACCGAACTGACATGAGTTATGGCCGACAGTCGATGAAACCTACTGCCTATTCATGAAAAACGCTCCACGGTATACAGCGAGGGGGTACCAGTTATTATTGTAAACACTAGAGTTGTACCGTTGGCTTCAAAAATATAATGAAATTCGTGTGATTATCCTCAACGTCATACCGCCGTACCGTCACAATCTAACTTTTCTCGAAGCGTTTCGCCGTATATTTGCATATATTTTTTATATATGATAGGGATGAATAGGTATCATAGGCAACTAGCCATGTCGCTTAAGTTCACTGATATGGAATTAGCTATTACGCTTGAAACTGTACAATTTTTAATTTCCTTTATAAGAACATGTACGAACATTACATATTTAAAAACAAAACGGATGTTTGATCTATACTATCTCCATTCTGCATTGAACCCATATTTATTTATTTTAAAAAGCACTATGGTTAGTTTAGACCTGTTGTAAAATTCTACTTTAAATTTCGCTGTGAAACTTGGAAGAGCTTGTTACATTATTAAACTGCATCTGTCTGCAAGCAATTGCAAGGCAAACGGGACTATTCCTGTCGCTGGACGCTGTCAATCTAGGCTGTCTTGTGTGGCTCTATTACACGCCAGCCATTAGTGAGCGTCAGAATGACTGAACAAAATGGCAGATCAATGTTAGAGTACCATCAGCATTTACTACCTATTTGCTACTATTACTACCTATGTTTAACATGTTTGCTACCTAAGATTTAAAAAAGATATTTATTTAATAAAGTGAGCAGTCATTCTGACTGACTGCCCACATTTACTGTAGCAGTTGGACCCCCTAATTTGCAACTTTCTATTTACTATGATTTACTACCTATTTGCTATCTACCCATATATATAGCATACATATATTCTTTCTAGATTTTTAAGGCAAAAAATAAAAAAAATATAAGCAAAAAATTGTGGGAGCATCAGAATGACTGACCAAAATGGCACGTCAATGTTAGAGTACCATCAGCATTTTCTACCTATTGGCTACTATTTACTACCTATGTTGACATATTTGCTACCTAAGTTTTAAAAAAGAAATTGATTTAATAAAGTTCTGACTGCCCACATTTACTGTATAGATATATAGATATCAATGATAGAGTACCATCAGCATTTACTACCTAGTAAATGCTGATGGTACTCTATCATTGATCTGCCATTTTGGTCAGTTATTCTGACGCTCACCAGCTATTAGCGACCCTTCCAGGCAATGAAAGATCACAGCGCAGAATGTAGAAATGTTGCGACTTCCAATTTGAGTTTTTGACGATTTGAATGTTGCTTCTAATACACAAGTACTTCGACGTAATCGCTACGATATAATGTTGAAACAATTGAATTTTAAGCTAGTTCATAGTTTTATATATTATCATAGTTGAGACTGCCAAATCCCACATTGTGCAAATATTTTGTTAGTAAATAATGTGTCTTATGTGCTAGGGCACGCTGTATTTTACTAACAATATATCTGCATATGTCAGATTTAGCAATCGTAACGACGTTATATTCATTAATCATCCATCATTGACATTATATATCTATCTCTGAACTTAGTAAATAAATTGGCTTCAAAGCGGTCTAAGTATCATGGTAAAAATCACCATCGCGTGACAGTAATGGCAGTTTCGGGGATACCCATAAAAGCAACAAACATTAATAGAGACTGGCTTAATTCATAATAGGAAAGGACTTGCTTCTAGAAACAATGTCCGGCCTAATAATTATAAAGAACCACTGATCTCTGGGGCCGCTCGCTGGGAGTCATTTACCCACTACTTTATCTTATAACTTTGTCCATAGTTTTGCTTGCGCAAAATGTGTTTTCCCCCTAGGGTGAAAGTATTTGGGTACTTGCCCTTGACGATACAAAAAAGTAAGCTAATATGTATAAACTAAACGCAGCATAGAAGTGATTGATAAACAAGAGAAGATGCCGTCCCGCGACTGCATCCGCGAATTTACGACTTTTCCATACAAGTTTACATTCCCCGTTTCAACCCTATATGGATTGAATTTCGAAAAAACCTGTCTTAGAACTCTTCTTCGTCCCTCAAAGAACATATCAAGACTGTACGATGCCTGCCAGTGCCTGGGTCTCGGAACTGTTTTGTAGGTATGTATTATAGATAGATAAAGGAAAAGGTAAGAAACAGTTGCTTTACTAGTAAGATCAGATACATAATTAAGCTCGACATCTGGGGGCACGGCAGTGCCCCCGCCAAGTCGAGCAAAACAAAGGCACGGCCGTACCATCCTTTTCTCGAAGCCATTCAGGCCATTTTCAGCCTCCCGTAATTTTGTACTGGCTAAAGCTAGAACCCTGAAATTATAGGGATATATAGGGCACAATAAGACTTATATTCTCAATATCATTCAATTTGAACGTGTAGTTTAAGAACTATTGCATGTCAAAGTTCCTTAGTTTTTGTCACTGACTGACTGACTCACTCACTGACTGATGATCATCATAATTGTAAGGTACTTCTAGCAGACCTACAAGCTCCAAATTTTAAACATAGTTAGTTTTTAGCCTATCAAGTCCTTAAAAACCTAAATATGTTGTAATTTCAGTCACAACTGCACACATAAGTTTGTAATCCTATACAAATACATCCAATTACAAAGTTTTGCAGTTCAAATTGAAAAGAATGGATTGGAATGTAATAATTAAAGGAAGACCACTTACAAAAAGAAATGAGATCCCATCAAAAACATTGCATGTAAAAAGATGCAAGTCTCGCAACGCAGTTCTTTTACATCAAAGAAGTTTTGAGATGTAATGTTAAACCAAGTCAGTACCGGGGGGGTGTCCACAGAACTCGATTCCCACCGACTTGCCTATTATTTAATCGTGGAGGAACACATTTTATAGATCTAATAATAGGCAAGTCGGTGGAAATCGAGTTCTGTTGATACCCCCCCGGTACTGACTTGGTTTAACTTTACATCTCGAAACTTTTTTGTTGTAGGAGAACTGCGTTGCGAGACTTGCATCTTTTTACATGCAATGTTTTTGATGGGATCGTATTTATATCATCAATGATTACTATATAAATTACTTCATTAGGACCGTTCACTTAAGAAATCCGATAGTTGACTGGTAGATAATGCATTAAGTCCGCCTATTGTACCTACTTAAAAAATATAAAAAAACACAATGTAAATGAACATACATACCTTACTACTGTGTACTTTTTATTATTGTGCAATAAAGTTTATATGAATAACATAATCAAAATTGAAAGATATGTAGAGGTTTTACAAATGCAGAAATAGTTAACAGACTGGTATGAATACTCCGAATGTGTATCGTGATACGCGTGTCTTACTGGGAAGTAATATGAGTAGACATAAAACGTATCGCATGTCCTAAGTCATGTTTTTGCGCAAAACGAAAGGCTCCCTGCGGTTGCATGCTATTGTAGAAAGGCGGTAGAAAACGTTTTCTACGTGATGCAATTGAAAGCGCTTCTGTTTGTTTGCAGCGCTTAATAAGAAAGGATGGCGTCGAGTACTACACTTGAGGCGGCGAGGAAAACTTGTTCGCTTTTAGTATCACAGTACCTACTAAGCTCTCAATTCCCATACAAAATGAATCCACGTGATGTCTTGGGAGCGACAGTGTTAAAGAATTAAAATGTTTTATAGTTTAGGTATCAGTGGCGTCGCGTCCAAAGAACTCGATTTCTACCGGCTTGCCTACTATCAGACATTTAGAGCACCTTATTCTACAGCTCTTAAGGAAAATGTCCGCCAAATATATCGTACGCCAAGGATATCTTTTACGCCACGCCACTGTTAGGTATAGAGTCTTCACCTTCACTTACCAATAGGTGAGATTGAGGTCAAAATGCTTACCTATCGTGTATAAAAAAACATGGCTAAATATTGCTACACCCTACCGGGTCCTGTACTATCAGGATTAAGTCCCAAAATGTACTGGTTGCAATGAATAAATGACTAAATAACTATATTTTTATCTCTTAAAAATCTTAACTTGATATGCCAACTATTTTTTGAGGTCGGTGCTAGCCTTAATTAATATCTACATGAGTATGGCACCGACCTCAAGTTGACGCAAGCGGGTCCACTAGTTTAAAAATAAATTCTCAACATACTCCGAAAGGGTTATTTGTATAGTGAAAACTGAGCGCACTTCAACAGCCGGTTGTGAATTTTCTGTAAGAAACATACTTTTCTTGTAATCTGTATTACTTTAATTATTTGCCGGTCTTGGTAATAAGCAGAATATAATTAAATAACGATAGTCAACGTAACACAACTACATAGGTATTTGGGTAAGGCTATATATACTTAAAAACTGTTACACGCACGTCCTTTGTCTGAGTCTCGGTAGGTACATAACATGCTTTGTCTGTGTGGACTCAATTAGGGACAAAGGATTAATCAATGTTACTGTTAATCAGTAAAAAAGTGCGGTCAACGCTGAATCGTCAGATTTCGACCTTGTATGTACTAATTATATACAGATTTATTTCATTATCTAAGAAGTAACTAATGTATTATAGCTTTTAAACTCGGCTATTTTTACATTCACATAATGATTATTAGATTTTCATCACACTTGCTCGAAAATGGTGTTGTTACACGTAGGTTTTGCGGGCCGAAAATGATCTATTACGCCCTAAGGCGTAATGGTTTTTTTTTAATTTGAATGTGCTGGTTCTGATGTACTCTTATTTGTCATGTGCAAAGGAAATGCCAACTTACTTTTTTAACTTTTATCACTGAAATATTTATTTAAAGAGAAATGTTATTGCAAATATATATTTCGGTAATAAGTATAAAACAAAAAATAAAAACCGACTTCCAAAAACTTAAACTAAAAACCAAAAAATAATATCGATGGCAAAAAGCGGAAACGTAGTAACCGCCATTGTTTCCTTTGGCAGTTACTACGTTTCCGCTTTTTGCCATCGATATGTTAATTACCCCAAAGAAATGGATAATCAACGATTCATATATACATATACAGATATTTATACTTTTTAACCTGTTATTTTTGAAGTTGGTGCCTGCCACGTAAAGCTGGCTGTGTTGAGCTCCTTAGCTGGCACCGACTTCAAAAATAACAGGTTAAAAAGTATAAATATCTGTATATGTATATATGAATCGTTGATTATCCATTTCTTTGGGGTAATTAACATATTATTTTTTGGTTTTTAGTTTAAGTTTTTGGAAGTCGGTTTTTATTTTTTGTTTTAAAAATTTACTTTATTTTTAAATTTTTAGTGGCGCTGGAAAAATATTATTTTAACCAAATAGACTTAAGTCTATTTAGTTAAAAGAAAAAAAATCCAAATCGGTCTAGACGTTTTCAAGTAACCGAGGAACAAGCCTACATAAAAATTGCTCTTTGTTTTGAAGTCCGTTAAGACTGGGAACTATTTCTAATAAGAAATGCACGAGAAAGTAAGAAAAATACCAAAATCGCATATGTGTGCTTATGATATTTGAAGAGTTCCCTCGATTTCTCCAAGATCCCATCATCAGATCCTGATTTGGTTGCAATCGGTCCACCTCGGAGGTATACCCTTTTAAACAAAAAAAGAATTTTCCAAATAGGTTCAGCCGTCTTCAAGTAATCGGGGAAGAAACCTAGATACAAATTAACTCTTTGTTTTGAAGTCGGTTAACACTAAAAACTTGTTGCTAATAAGAGATGGACGAGAAATTACGAAAAATACCGAAATCGCTATATGTGTGCCTATAATATTTGAAGAGTTCCCTCGATTTCTCCAAGATTCCATCATCAGATCCTGAGTTAGTTGCAATGGGACCACCTCGAAAGTCTACCCTTTCAAACAAAAAAGGAATTTTCTAAATCGGTCCAGCCGTCTTCAAGTAATCGGTGAACAAACACACAAAAAAAAAATAAAAAAAATAAAAAAAAACATACAGACGAATTGAGAACCGTCCTTCTTTTGGAAGTCGGTTGATTAATTAAATGTTTAAATAGTGTATTTCAGTATTTTGCAAATATAAAATCAACAAAAATGGCCGTTTTAGGTCTTTACCGCTGTGGTTTCTGAACGTGACTTGACATTCGCATTGTCTATGGATATGTCACTAATGTCACTTTCTGTGCTAAAAGTTTTGCTCGTTAGCTTGGTGCCTATAATTCTGATTGTATTACCTTTCGAAAGTTTCCCTGGAACTGTCACTCGCCTTGGACAGTCGGCGCTCCTTCTTCCCGCCGCCTTCGTCGCAGGGTGACTTCTCTGGCGGTAGCTTGAGTTCTTTCTCCGCCTTGCTGCCGGAGCGAGTGGTCCTCTCCTCGCTGCTGTCGACCCTGACAATTATATTACTTTGTAGTATTGTAAAACATACATATTTATCGTCACAAGTCCCCGCGTGCTTACGTGCTACAGTACAAATTCAAAAGGTTTTGAACTTTTCTTTAATGAAATAAGGCTCCAATATCAAAAACACAAAAGTACTCTTGAGCTTACGAGGCTATATTTATAAAACCGCACTTTGGATTGATTAAATCATCGCCACACATCGCATAGCTTACTAAAAATAGCATGATGAATCTTGGATAACATGTTTTTAAGACAGTGTTGAGTATCCAGGATTCTCCAAAAATCATCTCTTGGCGTGTGAAAGTCGGGTTGACGGTAAAGTTTCTATGAACACATTAGAAAAAAAAAACTAGGTTCTTATATTGTCGTATTTGTTCTATCCAATTATTTATTAACATTTTTCATTCAGTTGTATTATATTAAAGCTAAAATCATATGTTCTATATGGGTAATGTGTTTAAACAAGAGTGAAGTGATTAAAAAAGGAGAACCTTAGTGTCGGCTTCACTGGCGATAGGCTGCCAGGTTTTTCTTGTTTCTTCATCTCCATTTTCTGATGTCAACAGGCATGGTAGCGGATAGCCTGTAACAAATTAACTCGAATGTAAAATTTGATATTATAAATATGACGATAACAATGAGTCCCAACCCAAAGTTTTTAAATTGGCTAGATCCCCCAATAATATAATTTAGGTATCTACTTACTGATCAATATTATGTTCTAGAGCGCAAATTAAGAAGTCTATAAATGGAACATCTTTCTAAGTCCTCGAAGACCTTTCCAAGTCTAATTATGACCGACTTACGCTAGTGTCTGAATTATCTTGCATTTTTAAGGCTTACATTTAGGGGACTCGACCACTGACTAATTTGCCACTTGTATTCAGCTGTGCCACTGTAGACGCTTGTGAAATTTATAACCAGTTGAATTAAAAATTTAACTTCCATTATCCGGCTGGGTGGTTGAAAGCAAATACTGCCAGAGTCCATTCATAATTAACGGTCGTCACGTTACGTTGTCAAATTCAATATCGAAAGTAATTTGTTTGTTTTTGGCATGTCAATATCAGACCATTCGATTGTTTTACGAGTTTCATAGCGCAGCTTGTCACTTGTCAGTTATTTTATCGAAGTGCAAAACAAACACAGAGTGTCGATTTTTGTGTTCAATATCATACGCGTGGTGACAAAACCACCCAATTCCCATTGTCTTACCTATTAGATTTTATCTACACCTTATACACCGTGTTTTATTTGATTTCCGTTAAATTCGACACGTTGCTTCGTACGTCAACAGAAGCTACCTGGATTATCGCTTTGTGATAATTAGATTTTTTTTTTACTTTTCGTACAAAATAAATTAATACTGAGTTGATAACCATTTTAAAAAAAAAAAAAAAAATAAAAATCATTTAAAATCATTTTCGTATTTTAAAAGACACTTTTGAGTTAGTCAGAAGTTAATGTCAACTATGACAATGTTGGAATTATGACAGCTCATTTATACTGGTTGGTGATTAAATTAAGATTATGAATATTTTAAAAACGGCATGAGTTACAACATTAGTTTCTTGGATAAATTAACTTAATTAGATCTGAAGAATGTGCTCTCGAAGTTAACGGAAATCAATAAAAATACGGTGTATTATAAATCTTGTATTCGAAAACCGCAAATCATGACCACTGTAGTGTTCAACACTGGGAATATTATAAAATAAAATACAATTGGTATCCATAGGTACACAGCACGGTTGATTGATAACGACTGTCTGCCCTTACGGGTAGTCTGACACTAACTCGCTTCCCGCCAACCGACCGTATACATTTATTTATATATATATTTAACCAATCTGTAACTACACATATTCCGTAGACACTACATCTCTTCCTTTTTTTCAAGTGTTTATTTTACAGGCAGGTATTTATAATCAGGTTTATTATCACATTAATAAATTTTGTTTTATTGTGTTATCAACTGTACATATTGATAAATACAATACCAGTTCGAGCTAATTTACTACGATAATTTATGTCGAGCTAATGGGAGTTTTAGTTGTCGGTTCGCTACCCCTAGCCCAGCTAAGAAGACTCCGACAAGAAACTTAGCTGAGCCCGACCATGGTCGGAGTGAATTTAATCCAGGATATTCTGGTCCTGGGGAACATCGCGGTCCTTATGTGATGGTGTCACGAGGTCGAGGTCGAGGTCGCCCACACCGGCGGGGTCTTGTATCCTGTAGACTCCATATTGTTACGACACGTGGTAATCTGGCTCTGATCCATGCGTATTGTAAGTTTTATATTTAGTAAATGTTCACGTATTAACATTTTTGTACCATCTGATACTTTGTATTTCCAATTTACATCCATGTATTTCAGGCGAAATAAAGTTTCTGAAATTAAATTGCAGTTGAATTGTTTTTATAAAATGTTAATATTCTTTCTGATTACTCTCAATATTATTCTCGTGCTTTCCTTCCTTCTTTTCCTTTAATTTTACTTTTCCAATTTGTGTGTCTTCATCTGGGTCATGTGGTCCATTTTCATCTAGGTGATTTTATCTGTAATTTGCCCCGGTGGGACAATCTATTTTGGACCGACAATTAACTCCTTGGAAAAAAAAAGTTTCCTAATAAATTAATCACAATTACAACCATTATTCATTGAAAATCTTCCATTCTGACCCAAAAGATTATAGTGTTATAACGATATTATAAGTGCGCCATTTGAATTGACGGCTTGTAACGGCCATAAAATAAAAACATCATTCATAAGTAATTGTGTAAGGTTTTATAATAAACTGCCAAGAACCGCAACTGAATTTTCTATTAACAAATTCAAGAATTTTGTAAAGCGTAAACTCATTTCCAAAGCTTATTATAGCACACAAGAAGACTACATGAATGATGAAACACCGTGGGATTAATTACAACTGGAAACAACTATATTTTAAAATAATGTATAATTAGTTGTTTTTCTGTTATTGTACTTGCCAATTGTTTTGACACTTAGAGATATATACATACATAATATCTCATATCTCATATACATCTCTAAGAAAAAACGGTATTAATTTTATTTTAATGTGATAGCACAAACGTGCCTGATTTAATCTTAATACAAAAGAGATGTATAAGGATTTTAAGTAACATACGTAATTGCGAATCGTGTAGACCTCATTTTGTTAAATTAAAAATCCTAACACTAACAATCATCCTTGTATATTCTCCAGACGTGTAAATTCGTGCGGAAGCACCCTAGTCTATACACTCACTCTAAAGATATTATCTATAAAGGTACTCATAGTTTACGACCAAGAAACAAACTGGTACAAGCTGCAGTAGCCAAATTCAAAATGAACTCTAACGGACCGAAATGAATTCCATGTCGATTAAAATATAAGTATAATAATTTACCGAGTACGATTTCAGCCGAAGATAAGTACACAACTTTTGTTGAAAAGCTGGAAAAACTATCTATTGTCTTTTTTTTTTACACCCTTAAAGAATAAATAGGTACGTAAAATAATATAAAATTATGATGTTTTAAAGTAAATAGTTTAAAGAAAATATGTATGAGGTATTTGTGAAGATTTTTAACTTTTTTTTTTTTGTAAAGGTATATTTAAATAAGTTAGATTAAGTTAATCTTTAGTATATGCTACGCCCTACCAGCAGGGTCCATGTTGAACTTTATAAGTACTTGTAACATCTTGTAATACCATGTTGTGCATAAAATAAATGAAATGAAATAATTTACTTTTAAGTTATATCATGTGAGTCGCAGAATGTTTACATTTCTGTAAGATATTTAGTAAACAGTCCCATTTTATATTTCGACGTTTGGAGGTCCTTTACACCTCCAAAACATAATGTTTTGACAACGGAGACTCTTTACATCTCCATTAATTTACTATCAATATAATTTCTATTATTTTAATTGCCTTGTTTTGAGGCCAAGAGACCTTTTACATCTCTAAAAATGTAGTTTTAAGTTTATTGTAACGTATTCATGAAATCGGATATAATAAAGTCATACTTGTTGTTGTATTTAAACATTTTAAAACTGGCGAGTTTCTTCCGGCGCTTCTTCTGACCAGAAGGTCACTACCCGAAGCAAGCGCCAAAAGAAAGAATAGAATCATACTTCTTCTAGAATCAGATTTCTTTTTTCAAGATTAGGTTTGGTGAACCATTTGCATGACCCTTAAATAAGAGTAGGTAAGTTGTACCTTGTTGCATGTTCTTTTGTTAAGAATAGGTATGATGTACCTTTTTGTATGCATTTTGGTGAACCATTTGCATGACCCTTAAATATGAGTAGGTAAGTTGTACCTCGTTGCATGTTCTTTTGTTAAGAATAGGTATGATGTACCTTTTTGCATGCATTCTTCATTTTTTTTTGGTAGGTATGGTGTACCATTTTGCTCGAGCCTTTAGAGAGAGTAGGTTAGGTGTATTGTCTGACCGCCGACTCAAGAGTAAAGAGTCACAAAAATGAGCTCATTGGTTATCTATTATAGAAAGAGTGTAAATGATTTCTTACGTATACAAAAGCTAACGTAATAGTTAGTACTAAGGTACAATATCAAATGACAGCGCAAAAATTGCAAATGCAATAAAAACATTGGAGGGGAGGGTTGCAACAATCGGGAATTTTCCCTAGTACCAGTTCCGTTGAATCTGGTTTAGTGTTTTATGGTTGTGTTTTAATATTTTACTCACTTATTACAGTTTTGACAACCCTATGCAGGTGTGAAGATAGCTTTTGTATTTAGAACATAAAAAGCATTTTGAACTTTACTAGAAAGTGTTTAGGTCGAAATTCACTACTTCGTATTACGACTTGTCACCTTTCGAAGTAATAATGCTATTGTAACAAGTTTTATGGCTTGTTACTCCAACGGCGCCGGACAGACTACACCTTGTTACATATCTCAGACTTAGACATGATATACCTTTCATTCACCCTTTTGTATGTGTAAACATACGCAGCAACCATTTCTATGAAACTGGTAGTTAGTATTTTTTATGCATATCCCCCTTTTATTGCTACAGTAAGCTCGCAACATGTAACTGTGCGTGAGTGAGTAGAAATAAACAAAGAAAATATACGTATTATTAATAATTTTCATCACGAGTTTATTTAGACATGTTTGAAGTTCTAAGTGAACTAGATAGTTAATAAAGTTCTAAGGTAATAGGAAATGTACTTGTTAAGTGTGACACTCTTTTACACGTAATAACAAACAATATTCATATTTTTAAGAAATCAACAATGAATACTCTTTCCCTTATGCTATATAAATAATGTCGGCGGTACCTAGGTTTTTATCCGTAGGTACATTAAACCGATTACATATTAATATAATAACATCGTCATTACAACCGTTATACCGGATGGGCAACGCGCATGCGACACTTCCAGTAAATGAAAGCATCCATAGATTACGTGCGCTAACCATCAGGAGGGTTTTATGCATATTTGCCACCGACGCGTACATAATAGTACAATGTATTAATTAGCGTATCAACAGCGACACCCCCAGCTGGCCATTGGTACATAATTTCCTGTTATAGCATGACCTTAGCTCTTTATAACTTTTTAATACACTTGCTCAAAAAGTGGTATTTTCGTAGCTGTAAATCGTGCGCAAGGTCGTTTTTTGCGCACTAGTGCTTTTTACTTTCCAGCTAATTTTTTGAACACTAAATAACACATTTATTTGCAAAAAGTAAAGTACAAAGTAATAATAAATATATATCTTGCTTTTCCATGTTTAAATTTAATTAAATTCTGTATGTTTCTTTTCAAAATAATTTCTTTTAATTAGGCTGAATGGTGACAGCTGGTGCCATGATTTTGTTTCACCGACATTTTTACGCAAATGTATTAAAAAAACGTTTGATACACGTGCGGAAGCGTCATTTCCACTCGTCCCAAGCATTTACCCTCGCCTAGCGGCTCGGGCCAATACACCTCGGAACTCGTGAAAAATGACATACTTTCCGCACTTGTATCAAAAAGTACTAAACCAGTTTCGTAGATAGAAGGAGGTACAATAGTTATAATCGGGGCGAAACATTCTCATTGAGTTGATTTGTTCTGTAAACATTCCTGCCCAGATACTATTTAACCATAATTTTTTGTCAGAATTTATCTGTATGTCGCCAGACAGGATTAAGTGAAAATGAGTCGAAAAGATTTGTGGAGTCACGCTCCTTTTTAGGGTTCCGTAGCCAAAATGGCAAAAACAAAACCCTTATAGTTTTTTTTTTCAACTCGGCTCTTACTCACAGGCATTTGTCATTGTTGTGCAAAATGTAGCAATGTTTATGCAAATCATTTCTGTTTTTCTCACTGTTGTTGACTGCACTCGATAATGACCGTCATACTAAGGCTTTTGAAATGTAGGTAAATATTCATGCTTAATTAACGAAAGTTACAACAGTACAATGTTACTCGGTCTATACAGGTGAACCCTTTGACCTTGAACTTATCATTTGTTTACGTTTTAAGTAGCTACTTCAAACCTTACCTACTTTTTCGTTTTTGATGCAATTATAAACGTCATGATTTGTGGTTAGATTTTGAGAAATACCGTATCAACCATTGAATATCGTCAACAACAGTAGACTACACAACAATAACATTTATTTCTGTGGTTAGCTTTAGTATCCATGGATAAAAATTGTACTTTTATTTGTGCAACCAAACAGTAACCCATAGGCCTTACCTTTTGTAACATGAAATTGTCATTTATTTACTCTCAAAATCTAAAATTCGAATTAATTCATGCATTAGAAAACAACTATAGTGTCAATTTATAATAGATGAACATTCGCCTGCGGCTTCGCCGGCGTTATTTCGTTGTTATCCTAAGGGAACTCCTTACAGGGATATAAAGTATCCTGGGTTTCACTCCAGGACTTGGTCTACTTGCATGCCGAATTTTAGCTCGAATTCATGCATTTGACACAGCGATATTTACTAACAACCTCCAAACACCTAAACATCTAAGAAACATTTCCACAAACTTTACGTCTTCACCGTGAAAATAGAACGGCAAAATTGAACATAGTCGCGTATCCCTAGGAATAGGGTGATTTGATCTAATAAAAATAAATTATTCTAAAGTCGGGTTCTGCTCCCCAAAGTTGCTAGCAAATAAATCTATAATATTTATTTCCGTGTCTTTAAATATCTTTAAATGTCGAAATCAATCATAATCTTCATTTGTTTAATTAAAAAAAGGAAATACGAGTACACACGCACGGACGACGAATTCGGGTCATTGAAATGGTTTACCCTTGAATTGCCGACAGACATTTAATCGAATATTATTTCAAAGGCAACGTTCCAAGGATTTTCATTTCATCGACAAGTCATTGCGTCGATGAATCATTACTAGTTCATTTAAATCAGTGTTTTTTAATTGGTACTTGTGTTATTTCGTATACATTTTATATCATGTTTTTTCTTTACGGGTATTTTTATTTCATGTTGCTTTGAATGTAATAAAATTTATTCCGCATGTAATTATTTAAATTTGTAATCATTTCGGGTTTACCCTTGAATTGTCGACAAACATTTCATCGACATATCATTTCATCGAAATATCATTTCATCGAAAGTTAATTTTCTCTGAAACCATATTTTTCTATAAATTAATATAAAACAAACCTAACCTAATCTACATGATGACTCTTTAAAAAATCCTGAAAAGTTAACGGTTTCGGAGAACAAAGTTGTCGACAAAATGAAAATTCGATGAAACGTTTGTCGGCGAAACAAGGGGACACCAATGTTTCGTTATCGAAACTAAACGCAGTCACGTCAATCGGTTCACTCTGCACGGTTATAGTGTGTGGGTAGTTTTAGATATCAAATTGTTTATCTGGTCGAATGGTTGGATTTTGTATATATTTTATATCATGTTTTTTCTTTACGGGTATTTTTGTTTCATTTTGCTTTGCATGTAATAAAATTTATTCCGCTGAAAATTATTTAAATTTGTAATATTATATTTCGTTATCGAAACTAAACGCAGCCACGTCAATCGGTTCACTCTGCGCGGTTGTAGTATGTGGGTAGTTTTAGATATTAAAAATTGTTTACCTATCTGGTCGAATGGTTATGGGAATGGTGTCATTATAACACCTATTTATTATTGTTTTATCGTATAGAATTCGCTAAAAAAAATAATAGTGACTTTCCGTATCTCCGGCGCTGCGGGAACAGCAGCCCTTCCGCCCTTGCATGACGACGCACGGTCACTTCGCTCGGCTTCGCAGCTTCGGCTTGTTGGTCGCCTTCGGCGACCAGCCTCAGCCGCTCGCCTCACTCGTTCCCGCGCTTCGTCATGGCGGGCGAGGGCTGCCCTCCCTCCGCGCCTCCGGCTCTATAAAAACACTCTAGGGCGCGCAGTGTCGGCACGCGTCCTAACCAGCGAGAGCCCTAGATTCGGACTTTCGCAGGCTAATATTGTATACATAAATCATTATATCAATCATTATATCAATCATTATATAAATCATTATTTACGTCCCTCGCTTTCAGCTCGGGCCGCAAACTTCTGTGATCTCGGCCTTTCTTTGTATTACCACCCTAGTTATGTAATGTACTATTGAAAATTCTTACAACAGAAAAATGTGACAATGTATAGTACGACATATAAAAATGTATTAAAGTAATACGTCGAATAAATGAATTGCAATGTTTAGTAATTGTGCCAATTAAAACAATTTGAAACAAATCAGCGATCAAGTAATATTCGTTGAATAGTATTTCTACGCAGTAAGAAAAATTGAAATGAATAGTAAATGAAACAAAAAAACGCTAAACAATATTACTAGTACTAAAGTTTCGATGAATCGTTGTCGATGAAATAATATTCGATGAAAAGTTTGTCGGCAAAACAAGGGTACACCCATTGAAATACCGCCATATTTCCTAAAATACTTCAAGAAAAGGTTGTGAGATTATTGAAGCCTGTTTTGATTCTTAATTAATGTTAGATATTATCTGCCATAATAACACTGAGAATAGTAGCAATTTCAGGTTTAGATCGATAAAAACCTATTAAAAATAATGACGTTAACGGAGTGAAATATCGCAAAAATCACCATTCTTGGATAATAATATTTTTATGATGGGTAAGCGGATATTGCTAATACAGCTAAGGTATTAAAGAGTAGTATGTTATGTAAATGTAACAAGTGTCAAATATTGAAAAAAACACCTGTTTCTATTATTTAAATTACGGTGACCCGAATTCTTTGACCGCGAGTGTATTTTAGCACTTGTTGTGACACTATAAACTAGTTGCATTATCTATCATTTACTCTTTTGTTCTTTTTTTCCAACGATTGCTTGTGATTTCACTACAAACATTTTATCTAAAGTACCACATACCTACGCGTCGAGGTTTGTCGAGCAGTTTCCTTACTAAATACGAATGCATAAATCTTCTATGTAGGTACTTATCTTGAACGAATCATTAAAATGTTCGTTGTTGGCGTACGATGGTCTCCTTTACTATTATTAACCTATTGGTCACTGATTTGTTTGCCATCATTTTGTGCACGCAATTTACTCACAAATTCATCCTCGTCGCCAATGTAGTGTTCAACACTGGGAATATTATAAAATAAAATACAATTGGTATCCATAGGTACACAGCACGGTTGATTGATAACGACTGTCTGCCCTTACGGGTAGTCTGACACTAACTCGCTTCCCGCCAACCGACCGTATACATTTATTTATATATATATTTAACCAATCTGTAACTACACATATTCCGTAGACACTACAACCACCATTATTACAACCAGTAACATCAGTGTGTCAGCTGGCTGTGTTACATTACAATAATGTATGAAAAATCATAATAACATCGAAATCGATACTATTATGAGAATCTAGTTGGTCATGATTTGAAATCTAGTGGGCCATGGCGGTGCAAAATAGCGGTCATTTTTATGGTTCCCGAACAAATCATTAAGGATTTATAATATGTGTGTAGATAAAGTAATGTATCGTGTGAGCTAATTATGAAGCTCGCCTTCGGCAGGCATTTCGTTACGTATGAGTTCCATAAACTGCTATAAAACATTCGAACTCCTTATTCTACTATCCACTACTCTTGAAAGTAATGTAAAATAAGCTTGCTCTGGCTTACATTCGGGAAAGTTTAATTGAATAGTAATTTTTTTAACCAGATCTCTCTAGTCCCCAGAGTCCCTTTTATTTGTCGATGATTGAAAAACTCAGCTCTTAATCCTTCTTTCATTGGACTAGGATCCAACTAGCCATTGCGCTATTGGTTGAGCTCTACAAAGGATCATTAAAACATGAGGACTGTCATTCTCCATACTTTGGATCGTGCCCCGACCGCAAGGGGATATCCCAGGCAAAAACTAGATGGCACTAAAAACTAAACATTTAACGATGTTATAATTGAACAAAGAAACATAGTTCAGTAACAATTAGTTCGTAAACAGCTAATAATAAATAAATTCTAACATTTAAATACTCTCACGCTTGCAAAGTTGAATAATTGTAAATAATATAATTCTTATACCAAGCTTATACATAGATGGCGTTGTAAATATCGGGGAACAATTTGTATGGAGAATGACAGTCCTCTTGTTTTAATGGTCCTTGGCTCAACCTAATATTATCTACGCCGAATATTTTACTAGCATTTTTACATGTAGGTAAACCAGATTTTATTGATTCCAATTATAATTTTTGGGAAGGAATAAAAGCAAAATAATTATAATTAAATTGTGTTATATACATTTATTACCTATCTCAAAAATCATAATACTAAGACTCCTAACCAATGAAAACTAGATGTTTGAAGGTACGCCTTTACCTACTCAAATCAATAAATAAATTACGAGCTAGTCTTAGTGTATATACTACGCCAATATTAATATTAAATAGCCGCTAACATTCATTATACGTACGTAAGGAGCATTTCAGCGCATTAGCGCGGTTTTTCCTTTGAGTTTTCAGCCGCTTAAGGTTAATAAGTGAAAGCGAATATGCAATAAGGAAAAGCATTCATTGCACGTCGCGAGCATAAGCGAAATAATGGCTGGTAAAGCGCCTTAATAAAGCAAATGTAGGTCAGACGCTTGACCTGTCGCCTCATTCAGCATTTATTCTTATTGTGCCTCACTAGTCACGGCATGTTTTGTCACGACATGTGCTCTAATGGTCCTTTAAAGTGCCAGTTTTCCGTTTCATTTAAAGTAGGTAGTGAAAGGAAAATTGCATTTGCGGCGGAATAAAATTTCTTCTTACTTGAAGTTATCGAGCAAACGTACGTCTCAACGTACTTCTGTTTTCAAGTCCCGTTGTTGGTTCACTCATTTATCATGACTGCGCCACCTAATATAGCATCCTCAGGCATCTATTTGGCGCTAGTTTTGACAACTTTTTGGCAGCTGTTTGAGTCCATGTAAAAGGCAGATATTTTCAAGCTAATGGAACTCGTTGATGTCTTTCCACAAAATTTTTATAAGACCGTTTTTATAAGACCTTACTCAAAGGTCATATAAAAACTCAAAATAAAAGACAAGGCACGTCAAAAATAATATACCGATATGATATATTGGTGTCAATGGTAAGTCGGTTAATTTGGGTTGCATCTTGACCCCATGCGTCTTAAATTATGATTATATAGTAACCGTTTTCTGTCGCATTCGAAGATAATGGCGTATGTTCTTAGGTAAATAAGCACTAGTGATTTTTTTCATTCATTTTACCAAACTCTGGAAGGGACGGAAAAGCGGCTTTTTACACGTTGGACTTGTGGTTCAAGTTAGAACTGGCTAGAACAGCGTATTTACTTACTTATCAGAGTTTTTAAAACCTCATCGCTCACAGAAGGTAATTCTGCTACTCGCTAATATTATTAAGTCTACTTAGCGCCGATTAGGCTGTCAAAGCTTAATTTAGTATTGAGATTGATGATACCTTTGAGGAGTTCCTAAGAAATCTTCTTACTTCTAGCCTATTTAAGTATACCTACTTACTGGCTACGTAAAATAAAACCCACGGGATTTTGAGTTTGCGGTAACTTTACCAAGATTGATACAAATATTTGCTGTTGTTTTACGAAACGAAACGCTCGGGCAGGTAAATATCTTGTTCGTTTCAAGGAGGTTGCATCCCCAGAGGACAGTGGTAGGCGTAGGTGTAGCTCTGTGCTTGCAGGCCCAAATTGTAGCTACATAAAATGTGTTCGTTACATTGTTAGTCTCATAGAGTGAGAGCGAAATAACTGTACAATTTTTTCACGTTTCAGAAGTATCTCATTATAACCGGGAGGCCCCCAAATTGTTTGTCTCATTTTGTGTCTCACTGGAGTCAAAAGATATTAAAGCGGCTGGTGAATAAACGTTACGATTATCTTATCTTATGAACTTGTTAGATGATGAGTTAGATATGTGGGTATTTATTTGCATCCGATATGTATGCAAATGTTTTTCCCCGAATGGCTAATTGTTTCATGTGAAACAATTGGCCATTCTTATTTGTATGTCTTTCCCGTTCACGAGACACTGGTGCCCCGGCCCCGGACCTTTGGAGGGCGAGCGCCGAGGCGAAACCAACGCGTTGAGGACCTTTAGACATTTAATAAAAGGCAAAGGGGTGCACAGAGGGGATGCTGTCCTCGCTCGTGTCGTCCATATCTGTGCTTAATATTTTAAATGCGCTATATAAAAATATTTAGCGGAATATATATAAATCAGTCTTTATCCCGGAAGAGTGTGAAATGAGGGTGGAAGTTTCTATGGAAGCGCGATAATAAGTGTACGCTGATGAAGTCGCGGGCAAAAGCTAGTGGGGCTATATTATAGGTAGGTATATTATTTTTGTTTACACATGATAATCAACTAGCCCAACTATTTTTACATTAATGGTCATGAATTTGAAAAGTTTCTTGATGCCATAAATATTGTGTTACAGCCGAGTAAAATACTAGGCATTCTGATCGGGAACCGGCCGGCATCAGGGCACTCGCGGCAGTAGCATACAAACAAGTTGATGTTTGCCGACAGTTACGAACGCTACTAACAATAAAGATAAACCAAAAAAATCGTGGAAATGCGGTAACATTTATTTTGGCCGTTTTCCGGTAAGCGGACCCTGGTAGTAGGTCGGGAAATTTCTAGTAGTAGTAGAAGAAGAACGGCCGGACAAACTTCAAATTCGAACGGTACGCTTGGCAAAACTGTTAATTTTACGTTTAGATTTTGAAGATAAAAAGTAAAATGAAAGACTGAAATTAACGAAAAATTAACCCTACTAATATTACCGTCGTTTTGTATCGACGAAGTGTGGTTTCCTGGAGTAATATCATTTTGTTAAAGTTGACAGAATTTCTTCTAAGAAACAAGATATTAATCCCGCGATTATGCCTACCTATGCCGCGATTATGCCTGCCGATATGGATTGATTACTATTAGGAATTGTTGGTATTCATTATGAACCTGTATTTGTTTGGAATGTTTCAAACAATGTATTAGAAATTCTGTATCCCCGTTCACGACTGACTTTTTCCAAAACTGATATAGTAAGTTTCTGTCATTGCGAAAATCACTTTATTCCTGTGAGGCAAAGCTCATTTCCTTAAATAATTAAACGGACACGTGAGTTAGAGAAACTAAATAAGTATTTTCGTCTTTCTGCATTAGGTATTCGGGGCCTAATGGGTGCCCCAGGTTAGCTCAAATAAACAATCGGCTTTAATCTTCTATGAGCTGAAAACTCGTCTCTAATGTCACCAGTTTTACGACTTAGACGGGAATAACACACGAGTATAAAAAAATTACCAGTTACCTACTTCAATAAAACAAAATGTAGTTGAAATTAATTTAGAGTTCGCATGACATGTACCTACATTAGTTAAAAATGGTTTGGCCACTTCCTGACTCCATCATCACTCTCTCATTGCCAAGATGACGTTATCATAGAAACTCCAAGTGTGTCCAAAGTTTCATAAGCATTGGTGTGGTAGGAGTAGTTGAAAAATCTTTCGCAAGATTTCGTATACATAAACGCAAACCTTAGGGCGCGAACCCATGTCCACGGCACGGCGCCGTTCTACTAAGCTTAGGGTAGTTTTTAATGCCTCATGTAAATCTCCGTCCGGGAAGTCACTAAATGATATTCAGCGAATTGGCCCTATTGTCCAGAGTGACTTGATATCTCTTTTGTTGCGTTTTCGGCAACATAAGTTCGTTTTAATTGCAGATATTGAAAAAATGTATCGTCAAATTGAAGTGCATCCTTCTCAGCGCCATCTACAACTAATTCTTTGGCGTGAGAATAGGAATCAACCTATAGAGGTTTTGAGACTAAATACGGTTACCTATGGAACTTCTTCCGCTCCATTTCTGAGCACGCGCTGTCTTTTGCAGTTAGCACTAGAATGTCCGGATAATATTGTGTCGAATGTCATAAAAAATGATTTTTATATAGATGATTTGAATACTGGGGCAGATACAGTTGAAGAATTAAAACATATAGCTGATGGAGTTATAAAAGCTTTAGATTCTGCTTGTTTGCCATTACGGAAATTTCGCACAAATTGTACTAGTTTGTTTGAAAATGACGAAAACACATCAACGTCTTTAGATTTAAGTAAAGAATCAAGTGTTCTTGGTCTGAACTATTCACCAAAATTGGATACCTTGCAATTTTCAAGAGATCAAGAGCCCGTATCTCATTGTACGAAGAGATCGGTTATTTCAACCACATGCAAAGTTTTTGATCCACTAGGATTAATGTGTCCATGCACAATTATAGCTAAAGTTCTACTTCAGAAATTATGGTGCGCTAAGCTTGATTGGGATCAGCCGGTACCTGAGGAATTTGCAAAGGATTGGGCTAGGCTAGTAAAAGATTTCTCTTTTTTGTCTGAAATAAAGGTACCGAGGCGCGTATTAGGTGAAACTCCTGACTATGTTGAGCTGCATTGTTTTGTTGATGCTTCTCAAATGGCTTATGCCGCATGTGTGTATCTAAGGTCAGTCCACAGTGATGGTGAAATTACTATCAATTTGTTATGTGCTAAAGCACGTGTGGCGCCTATCAAACCGACCACGATTCCACGTCTAGAGTTGTGTGGCATGTTATTAGGAGCACGTTTATGTGACAAAGTTAGTCAATCACTGCGCTGTGATATAAAAAGTAAATTTATTTGGACTGACTCCACTGTAGTGTTGGGATGGCTAAAAACACAGTCTAAAGATTTGAAAGCGTTTGTTTGTAACCGCGTCAACGAAATTCACGAATTAACGTCGGGTTATACTTTCAATCATGTGCCTACCGATAAGAATCCCGCAGATATAGCTTCTAGGGGAGTCGATCCCATATACTTGCGTTCCTGTTCACTGTGGTGGAAGGGACCGTCTTTCCTTAGGTTTAACGCCAGTGACTGGCCAGAGCAAAAACGCATGAAAATACCTGTTATTGAGTTACCGGAATGTAAAGTATCCCAAGGTCCTAATTCTATAAAATGTCACGTCGAAGTTTATGATAGTAATAAATTTGTTCAATTTGATAAATTTTCTAAATTCAATAAGTTGAAGAGGGCATATGCATACGTGTTGCGTTTCGTGAATAACTGTCAAGTCAATAAAGCTAAACTATCGGGACAGTTAGATATTACTGAGCTAAATAATTCCTTACAATTCTTGGTAAAAGCCTGTCAATTTGAATCCTTTGAGAATGACTTAAATGAGATTTCGCAAGGTAAACCGGTTCATCGTCGATCGAAATTGTTACCACTGACTCCTTTCATAGATTCGGAAGGAGTTCTACGAGTTGGAGGTCGACTTCAAAACTCGGAATTTGATTATGATAAAAAGCACCCTATTATATTGGATGCCAAGCATCATTTTACAAAATTGATAATGAGACACGAACACATGCAGCTATTTCATGCTGGTCCCCAACTTCTCTTAGCAGCTGTCCGAGAACGTTTCTGGCCTATAGGAGGTAGGAACCTAGCACGCAGCACTACTAGGCAGTGTTTGATTTGTACACGACTTCGAGGCAAAACCTTACAACCTATCATGGGCAATGTGCCTGCCGAGAGGATCAACTCTTCCTACGTGTTCAATACCTGTGGAACCGATATGGCCGGACCGTTCATGATCTCTAGTAGGAAGGGAAGGGGAAGCAGCACCTCTAAATGTTACCTGTGCCTTTTCGTATGTCTCGCTTCTAAAGCAGTACATCTCGAGCTAGTCAGCGACCTTAGTACGGAAGCTTTCATTCTTGCCTTACGGCGCTTTGTGTCTCGTAGAGGCAGGCCCTCTATAATTTACTGTGACAACGGTTCAAACTTTAAGGGCGCAAACAATGAACTGGGTAAATTAATTAAATCCAGTCGTCAGGCTATAACTGATTTTTCTAACGAAAGTGAAATTAAATTCATGTTCAGTCCTGCTTACTCTCCCCACTTCGGTGGCATATGGGAGGCTGGCGTTAAATCAGCCAAATACCACCTTCGGCGCATTGCCGGTAAAGCTTCCCTGACGTTTGAGGAGCTAGCAACCCTGTTTGCACAAATTGAAGCCATCCTAAATTCCAGGCCGCTCACTCCTCTTTCGTCAGACCCTACTGATCCCTCTCCTTTGACTCCAGGGCACTTTCTTATCGGCCGACCTCTCACATCGGTGCCGTCTCAACAAGTCACTACAAAGTACCCCAACAGATACGAGCGCATAGAGCAATTGAGGCAACACTTCTGGGAGAGATGGAGGCGAGAGTTCATTGCAGAGCTGCAACAACGCACAAAGTGGCAAACGCGGCAGCAAGAGCTTCGGGTTGGAGACCTCGTGATCCTGAAAGAAGATCAACTGCCCCCTCTTCAGTGGCGACTCGCACGCATCCAACGCCTTTATTCGGGACCAGACGGAGTGAATCGTGTGGCTGATGTAATTACCAATCGGGGCACGATAAGGAGAGCAATCAATAAAATGTCATGTGCCATGTCGCGCCACAGAAACTGTATGGCGGGAGCCCTGCTGTTTCACGGCAAACGGCGCCGTGCCGTGGACCCATGGCCGCGGCCTTAGATGTCGGTTGAAAACACCTTAACAAAAGTTTGGTACTAGTGATGCAGTTTTAACATTTAAACATACAACTAACTAATTGTATTCGACCAACTATTTATTCCAGAATTCGTTTTTACTCGGAGCTTGTAATGTAAATTAAAAGTTAGTCGAATCCATCCTTACTTGGGCAAGTTTAAGAAACATTTCCAGCTCCGTGCATTAGGTATGCGCTACCTAATGGGTGGCGTTAGGTTGGCGTAAAATAAACAATCGGGCTTAATCTTAAATGAGGTGAGAGCGAGCGCTCGCGGGGTTTACGATTCCGAAATTTACCGGAGAAAAAGGAACAATATGGTAGGAACAACATGTGCCTCTTTCTAGAAAATATGACGCGTATTATGTAGGAACTGTAGGAATAAATAACACCCAAAAAATATTAAAGTTGGATTTTTAAGTACAGGGTATAAACTGATGCTACAGCTACACAATTGATGTGAGTAGTGCATTATAGTTCCAATAAATATGTATTATTTTATCAATTAAAAGAATGGGATATACCGTACGTGTTTTCATTTACACTTTAATGAAAAGGTATCTAAATAATTTAATAACATAATTATCATCTCATGTTTTAAATTACTTTCGAAAATCATGACTTTTATATCTTCTTTTAGAAAATACAAGTAGAAAAAGATCCAAGATTCTGACAAGTCTTCATGATGTCTATCGAACAGAAAGCCACGTTCTCGCTCGCTATTTCTAACATTGGTATTTATTGTTTAATCATGCTCACTTAGCTGATGACTGCGCACGTTGTCTACCCACCCCTACAATCCTAGTAAGAGCTTCCTCGAGTGCACTGGGTTATCCATTACGGAGTGACCGACTAATCAAGTGACGCTGTACTTGCTTAGTCACTTACCTGTAATTCAACGTGCATCCGTTTAATGGAGAGTTTACGCGGGGTTAGTAGGTACCTGCCGTACTAGTACTATTTTATCTCACTTGTAAGCGAACAATAACGAGGCTATTGAATCTATTCAAGCTCTCTAGGAAATGGTAAATATTTAAATAGAGTTTTGATTTTTTGCGAGTGCCCGAGGTAGGAAAATAATAAGGTAAGTTTGAGTGAAACCTAAATATAATGGGACAGTTTGGACGGACAATTTATTCTAGGACTACTTATCGTCCTAGAATAAAGAAGAAATTGAGTTTTCTTCGTAAGAGTGACGAAAATAAGACCTCATTGTTACTACCGCTACAGGTCTCAATTTTAATACTTATTTTTTAAATAATTGTTTGGAATTACAGGGAATTTTCTTGTAACATGTAAATAAATTAATTATACTTAACTATGCTGATTTGATTTTCAGGAAACTGGCCTACTTACGATAAAATGGCTGAATGAAGTTTGTTTAAATAACCGGCTGCTATGGACAATGGCGATATGATATGCCGCGATATATCCGATATGTTCAATACACTTCAACTGCAAATACGCTATATTTTTGTGCCTGTCACTACCACGTCAGTTAATATTCTGTCCATGGCTTCAATAAAAATCGAGTCACGACCTCAAATAAACATACAATATGTTCATATCATATCAACACTGTACGTCAATATGTTATGGTACCTTACCTATCGTGTTATTTACCGCTGAAAAATATTGGTAGTAGCATTTTTTCGCAGTTACGATAGTTCCTTTTTCTTAGCTGTACCTCTAGCACAACTGTGACACGCGACTCTTTGTCGCGCGACAAGTGCTACCTATCTCTTTCTAGTTTCTACTCAATGTAGTGTGGCAGTGTCAGGTGATGCTCTGTCGCGCGAGAAACGAAGTCGCGGCAAGTTATGCTAGACGTGCTGGATTATGCGCATGAATATGTAGATAATTTACTGGCTGGTTTATTGATGTTATGTGTCAATATAAAACACTATTAAATATTAATATAAACAGTGACTAGCCCAGAAACAGATACCGTTTAGGAGAAACTATATACTCTGGAATTTGTAACATTTTATTTTTGACACGTGCAACATACATACTTGTATGACTTACGATGCAAGTTAGCGTTGCTTATATAAATTATAAATTTTAGATTTACTAGCTTTGGACATTTTTATGATTTAATAGTTTTGAAACCAACTTTTGACCACAAACGCCACCGACGTAATGGCTATATTTTTTTCACCATTCAAAATATATATACTATTGCGTATTGGAAATTCGATAAGGTGCATTGGGTAATTTAGATTTTAGAATGTGGGGTCTAATCGATCTATAGTAATACTTAAACAAATAAAACTGTAGCAAGACTATTGTTGGATATCGTTTTTTTTTTCCAAAAAACATGGCAGTATCAAAAATAAGTAATGAAAAGCAAATAAATAGTTATTTTAAATTTTTGCAATTGATATCTTTCTGTATAATGTGCAGTAGAGGAGGAGGGCGCTAACTCGATGCTAAAAATACCTACGTGTCGAACGCACGCAACTACTACAGACGTCTTCTTGCAAGCAAATCTATAATAATCTATCCACCCCAGCCAGCACAAACCTTCTGAGTAAGTTTTCTTTAACAGCAGTCATAGAAACTAATTGCTGAATAAGACTACCGTAATTAGCTGGGTAAGCGCTTACCCAGATGTTATTCAAGCAGTTTGGGCACAAAATCATAGAGGTAATAGCTGTGTAATAGCAATGTAACAGTTGAATAAGTTTTGAATAATTGTACGACAAGCTGAGTATCTTCTGCATAAAAGCATTTTTTTCTTTTATGCAAGTATTACAGCTCTGTTATCCAGACGATGAATGAATGATGAATGAACTGTATGCTTATGTCCTTCAAAGCTCAGATATTCAGATGATACACAGCGTTTTTATCAAGAAATGTCAAATTAAGTTGAAGTTGACAGATTCGAATACAAAAGTGCACGCATTTTTTTGGTGAGTGAATTAAATGGCGGAGTTATTAATGTCCCGGTAAGTAAATATTTTACCCTTATTGAATGCTTAAAGTGATAAATTGTAGGTGCGCATGCAACTTTACCGTGTATTTATATATACATTTCGTGTAAAATTTTCACGCGCCGACCTGATAAGCCGGGTTTTTAAGAAATAAACAACATTTCGTCTATTGGTTAGTTTTTACAAGTGAAATATTTTTATGTTGCATGCAATTTAAGGGTTCCAAAATAAACTTGGTATACTTTTTACAAGAATATTATACCGATTTCGTTATTATAATTGAGTATTCGAGTATAAAATTTCACATCAATTAATAGGTTATGTTATTCATTATGGCGACAATCATTATGAATAAAATATGCTGGCACAGCGGCTATTCGTCTAATGTCTACATAAAAGGCCTTATGTGTCCACTTATTCAGTTGTTCTCTGGTTGAAAGTGGTCTGCACACAACATATTTTCGATAACTGTTCTATAATCATACATACTCGTACTATAAAACAAACAAAGCCGCATAAACGCTGACAAATGTTCCAGAATAGTTCTTCTAGCTTAAAAAATGTCTACTTTTCTTAAATACCCAGCAAACTTCTGCATAAGAATCTGTTACTTTTGCTTTTACCACAGTTAGCTGCATATGACAGTAATTTCGTAGTTAAAGCGGCATAAAGAAGTTATAACAGCTACCTTATTTCTGTTCAGTCACTATATGCTTCATAACAGAAACAAAGCCTACTTTATACAGCAGCTGTGTAATTGCCTAGATGTGGTGTGTAATACAGCTAAAAGAGAACAGCACCTCAATTATTCAGCACTATGCTTGATAGTGACATCTTATACCAGTGTTATACAAAAGGCTACACAAACTCTTGAGTAACAGGTCTTTTTTTGCTGACTATTCAGCTTTAAGAAATAAAATCGGCAAATTACAGAACTAACTCAGCTAATAGTGTTATTATAGCAAAAAAAAACTTTAATACAGAACTTGGCAATACAAACAGCTTCTATACATATATAATAAAGCTTAACCCTGCATAAGGTGAAATTATTGGCCAGTTATCCGGCTTGTGTGCTGCCTGGGACGTATCACCATAGCGTATCATTTACTTTCACATGTAGGTAATAATTTTTTGGCATTCGATCTATTTTTCCTTTTTATGGTATTTAGTACATTCTCCGCTTAGTTCTTGATGAAATCCATATCTCTTAGTTAGCTACGTCCGGTGTGACATCAGCCTTACATGAACAATCACTAGAATATTTTATTTCAGCAAATGCCGCACTAATGGGCGTTTTATTTAAACATGGCGGCCGGCGAGCGCAGCTGATGGGTTAATCCATTTACGGTGCAGGCTGTTTACCTGGCCCTCGTGCCTCGCCGGCGACGCAGCCGCAACGTGTGACAAGCTACTAGTTCTAATAGATTGGATTGGGAGCTCATGTACGTATACATTAGGTATACGGCCGGGAATTTCGAATGTAATGCACAGTGGGTTATTTACATAGTACTAGAGGCGTAAAACTTAATTGAGAATAGGGTATGTGTAAAGTGCGAAGAGAGCGCAATGGTGAGCAATTGAGCTTTGTCATTTCACGCATACTGCAGCTCTCAATAAAATTGTACGCCTCCAGTTCCAATGGATTTAGAGCTTAGCTATCATGCAACATGGTGGTGGGATCAGCTTTCTAAACGTCCTCTCCACTTCGCTCTGCCCTCCACATCGTCTTTGAAAACACTCAGCCTTTCCGCCTTATTTTGGGTCTGTTCCCGGATTTTCGACTGAAGTTTTACCCTACGCAGTTGGGTGTTCTTCTCTTTACGTGGCCATACCATCGCAGCCTACTCTCCAATAGCTTTTCGGCGATGTCGCGTATATCCAGATTCCCTGGCTCGTGCTGGTAACCTAGCGCTCACAAACTGAAAGATCTATTGGCTAAGTATATTTTTTGTTGTTTTACTTTTGTCCGTAGCTGAGCTCGAATTAATGCCCACAGACAATAGACACACGTGAAACCTACATTCGATTGTTTTTGTTAGAATTTGGAATTTACTGTTGGCGCTCATTTGCATCGAACAATGGAGCCTAGTTGATTGCACTACATCCGCTGCAGTCTGTTTAGAATTAAGATGTAGTTTTGAAATTCAGAGTTAAGAATTCGTAAAACATATTGAGTAGTCTTAAAATTTGCAAAACATAACAACCTACGTTATAAACAAATTTATAAAGGGTAAATAATTATTCTAACGCACCTGTGTCAACATCTTCTTGCGTCTCTTTCAAGCGAAGCTACATATGCGAGAGGGACAAAATGCTTTACGTTGGCAATAGACGTTACTGTGCTAGAGGGGGCGAGTCTTAAGTGAGTAAATTGATTGTATACAAAGTTCCTTAATTTTTACGCATTTGTCTAGACTCAATACTTGTAAGCCAAGCAAGCTTAGTAAAATTATTATCAATGGCCCACGCGACTAAAAGGCTACTTACGGCCACCTAGGCTGAAGGAAAGGTCTATTCTAATGCATCTGTAGTACTTAGTGCATACCAAAAGAAAGTACAACACACAAAATGTCCCATACCTGCAAATGTGTGAATGTTACCCTATATCTACGTAAGTTGGAATATAAGTAAGTTAGGTATGTGACTACGTCAGCGACACATGCAGCTTTTGCCACTCATGCACGTAATGTAGGTACTTTATTACACGGGACGCGAGAGTCATCCCTGTTATTTTGTTTCTACGACACAGCAAGTGAATAAGCTAAAATATTGGGTGAGGCACCGCGTGTATTCTTTTACATAACGTGAGTTTGAATGTTATTCAGAATGGATTTTATGTGAGTTGACTTGTAAGCGCATATTGAATAATAGTACATTACACAACTAGGGTGTTAAAATAAAGAAAGGCCGAGATCGCATATTTACGTCTCTCGCTTGCAGCTCGGGCCGCAAATTTCTGCGATCTCGGCCTTTCTTTATTACCTCCCGTGTTGTGTACATAATTTTATATCGAGACTTGGCCAGAACACATTACTTATACTGTACATTACTGCAGAGGCCGGGAAGTAAGAGGTCGCCGGCGGCTACACATAGACGGCCGAGCGGCAGCAGCGAGGCCGGATAGTTACGAGGCTCGCAACTTCTTTTCATGCATGGTATGTATAGTGCTTTTCTCTAATGTGCAATGAAATATATTAAAAACAGTCCAAAAAAATCTAACTTTATTTTCTAGAGACAGTAAAAGCAATTAAATTACGGAATGAAAAAAATTCAATTTCCTTTCCAAAAACTGTTTCAGTACACATTTTTACCGCGAATATTTAGATCATATAGGTTCCCAAAGTGGTCTCTACTGGCCCTAGTGGGCGCTGAGGAATCCCAGGGGGGCGGTAGGGAAAGAAATTGGGGGGCGTTGATGCTACGAGGGCGACACTGAAAGTTTTTAGAACTGGCCTCTTTTAAAATATATAATGAAAAAATAAGTTTTAAATTTGAAAATGGAACTCTTTGTTAATATTATTGTGTATGTATTCCATTCATCTCGCATTTGTTTCGCGATTTGGCGGCAAATTGAAAATTGTCTGTGTTACGTCAGGATGAGTTTAACGCGAGAAAATTTCCGTGCAATGATTTTTTACGATTTTCGATGTCATTTAAGTCAACAAGAAAGTTATGATAGACTTCGATTGGCCTTTCACGATGAAGCCCCATCTCGTGCCACTGTTTATAACTGGTTTAATGAATTTAAATGTGGTCGCACTAATCTCACCGATGATCTGCGTGAGGGACGGCCATCTACGGCGACGACTGAAGATAACATCAGTGTTGTGCGGCGTATGACAGAGACTGACAAAAGAGTGACCTATCAGCAGATTCCCACAAGCTTAGTCGGTATGAGTCAAGTCCACAAAATCCTTCATGAATATTTAGCGCTTAGGAAGATTTTTACTCGGTAGATACCTCATAATTTGACCGAAGCTCAAAAAGTCCATAGAAAAGACCCCTAAGGACGAGTGGGCAAAGTGCTTTTCTCAGTAGTTTCATCGGATGCAGCGATGTACTGATGTGCACGGAGACTATTTTGAAAAGATGTAATAAAACTAATAACTAGATAGTTTGTTCAGTTTTTGATTTTCTAAGAACTTTCAGTTTGACCCTCGTATCCAGGGGGCGCTATCGCTTTTGAAAATAAAAACTTAAATCACAATATAACAGTACAAATATATTTTGTACATCATTAATTCGATTGTATGTTATATTGCTAGCTTATATTATAAACTAGTTTTCGCGTACAGACTACTGCGTCAGCCGTTGTTTATAGCGTGTTGTTAGTTTTTATACAAATAAAACTGCAAAATATAGCAAACATCGTTTATTGTTTTTTTAATGGCTGAATGCCGTGATGCTGGTTCATAAATAAATGTGGAATGGAAATTAAAAAAAAAACATCTTGCAGTCCTACGCCGGCAATGTTGTATGCAATTCTGTTAAAGGCCTCTCGTCTAGCCGCACCGGAAACGAGGTACTTTACGGCTTATTATAAGGCACGTAATGTCAATATTTCAGTGCATGTTTGAGAAATAGTATATCACTGCAGAGGCCGGGAAGTAAGGGATTGCCGGCCGCCGGGAAGTAGGGAGTTCATATAGATGGCCGAAGGAAAGCGAAGCCAGATAGTTACCAGGCTGGCAAACCCTTTTCACGCCGAGGTATGTATAGTGCTTTTCTCAAATATGCAATGAAATAAATTAAAAACACTACAAAAAAATTGCACTTTATTTACTAGAGACATCTATTATTTACCCGTGGAGGATTCTTCATTTGAGAACTATAAAATGTGTTTTTCCACGGTTAAATAATAGACCAGGTAAGTCAGTGGAAATCGAGTTCTGTGGACACCCCCCGGTACTGTACTGTTGGGTTGTAATGTTAAACCAAGTGGTTTAACATTACAACCCAAAACTTTTTTGTTGTAGAAGTACTGCGTTGCATTGCAAGACTTGCATCTTTTTACATGTACCTAATATTTTTGATGGGATTTCATTTCTTTTTGTTAGTGACCTTCTTTTACTTATAACATTCCAATCCATTCATTTTCACATGTGAACTACAAAACTAACTTTGTAATAACAGTTTACGTGTGCAGTTGTGACTGAAATTGCAATATTTTTAGTTTTTTTTAGGTTTTGCATGACTTGATAAGCTAAAAACTAATTAAGTTTAATGTTTGAAGCTTGTGGGTCTGCTAGAAGTACCTTAGAATTATGATGATCATCATCAGTCAGTGAGTCAGTGACAAAACTAAGGAACTTTGACGTGCGAGTGACGAGTTCTTAAACTACAAGTTCAAATTGAATGTTATTGAGAATATAACTAAGTCATATTATGTCCTATATCCCCGAAAATTCAGGATTCTAGCTTTAACCAGCACAAAATTTCAGGTAGTTGAAAATGGCCTGAATGACTTCGAGAAAAGGATGGTACGGCCATGCCTTTGTTTTGCTCTACTTGGAGAAATTGCAAAATATAGCAAACATCGTTTATATAGTATATACCAGTGGCGTGGCGTCCAAAGAACTCGATTCCTACCGGCTTGCCTAATATCAGGCATTTGGCACCTTATTCTACTGCTCTTAAGGAAAATGTAGGCCAAATCTCCACCGGCTTGCCCAAGGATATCTTTTACACCACGCCACTGGTATATACGTATAGTTTTGTTAATGGCTGAACACCGTGATGCAGATGAAAAAAACATTTTGCAGGCCTAGGCCGGCAATGTTGTATGAAATTCTATTAAAGGCCTCTCGTCTAGCTGCACCGGAAACGTGCCTAAACGGCCTGTTATAAGACACGTAATGTCAATATTTCATTGCATGTTTGTGAAATAGTACATTACATACCGAGGCCAGTAAAGTAAGAAATGTCTCAGATCACATGTAATTGTCGGCTTCGCCTCGGTCGACAATTCACACGGTCACATACAAATGTAGGTTGGTTCGCGAAAGTATCCTGATATGAATTTGAATACCACATGTTGTTAGGTACTCGTATAAAGAAAAGAAATCTAACGTGTGCCACGTTATGCAAGCCTGGTTCTCCCTTTTTGACTTTCCTACCAATACCTATGACCTTTTATTTATCGCGTGGCCGACCTATGCTCTTATGCATTTATAGCACTTGACGGAGTCAGAGGTTATTTTTATCAATTCCAACCAGTAAAGTATGAATATCTATGGGAACTAAATGGGGTCAAACACACCTGACCCGCCGACAACGCCGCCCGTGGGAAAACCCCGCATTCCTGCACGTGGCTACTTATACCCCTAATAGGGGCAATAAAAATAAATGGAGGGGAACCTTTAAGGGCACCTTCTTCACGAGTACTATATAGGTCATAGGCAAGTCTTATTGATTCTGCGGCAGAATAAACATTATTCGAGCCTACTTTGTTGCCTGCGCTGAATGTGGGTGAACTCTTTCTTATATTATCGAAGTTTCCTTTGAAATTGAAAAGCGTATCGAATGTTAAACCTTTTTCGGATGCCGAGAAACTCACTATTATTGAAGTGTCGTAGGTATGATAAATGTTATTTTATATTTGTGGCCTATTATTTGTTAGAATAAAATGTAGATAAATAATAACTTTGATAGATTTAGCATTTCAATTCATATTGTTTTTTTAATAATTTTCATTCCTACTCCAACTTTATTATACCTACCTAACGTTTTCCTATTCTTATGTAAGTATTATATTAAAAAATTTGGGTGCCTACGTACAGTATTTACGTAATTAAATTTACTAGATTGGACGTTTATACTAATAACCTATTAGCTTATTAAAAGCTAAACATGAAATTGCTTGATGATACAGGTAATTGTTGGTAGGAACATAAATTTAACGAATTGGTATTTATTAGGTCTGACGATCTGCTTTGAATTTCATGGGCACTGTAAAATAAAAATGGGCACGGCGCCGACACGACCTAGTTGTAGTAACGAACGGTGGAGGTCTCAAAACTACGTCATAGGCCCTATGACATAGGAGGTCCATAAACTATGTCACACACTCATTAAAGAGGGGGTAGTGTAGCCAAATATGGCAGCCTATTTTTAAACTAAGTATGGGAAAAACGTGACGACAGGGAAGGGAAAGGGAAAACTAGAAATTAAAAACCGTCGTATCGTAAATTATGGTTGAGCCAAAGAAAGGGTTCGACTCTAAAGCTTCAAAAATATACAATTTTCCTTACTGATAAAATTTACTTGAGGGTAACCTACTTTTTGCTACTACAGTGACAAAGTGTGACTTCGGCTATATGTATAATACACATGTCCTATTACATTTACTATGCACGTCGAACAAAGGATTAATTCAATCAAGCTCTCGAGCTTGCAATTGATTCAATAACATGGATGGCATACGTGCAGCAAAGAGCCGGCATTGCGAACATATTCTCTGGGGCTGAATTAATACGTCGGAGAATCGCTGCCTTATGCTGCAACAGATTACATGAAGCATACATATATAGCTGATACATATACATATTACATGGTCATAGGTAGGTAGTAATTGGACATAGTGAATATGCAATCAAACACAATATACGCATCCTACTCTATCACAATTGACTGTAATGGCTTGACTTCAAATGTGTATTGGTAAGGTTAGGTAACGGATTGGTAAGGCTAGTCGGGGTCGGGTGTCCTTTTAAAGTTATCTCAAGATAGTCGTAAGGTTCGGGTTCTATGGACTCATTACCTCTGGATCGCGTTGGCTGAGTATTTTCAAATTAACGGTGAAGTAAGTCGATTAGGTAAGGCTCCACGGCTACTATCTATTTTAGTCTGCTAATTGAAATACTTTGCTAATTGAAAGTGGCATATTTTTCGTTTTATGTTACCTATGGTAATTGTCTGTGGCTAGGACGGATATCATAACAATATAAGAATACAAATTAAGACGTTGTGCTAAAATTATGCTCAACACAGTACAGTAGGTATTAAACAGTCTTAAGAGTCACTAAATATCACTAAACCGACTAAATATGATAGTTTGTTTTTACCTTAGTCCTGATTCGTGGTGATTACTTAGTAAAATTTTAAACTTCTTAACTTTTTTCTCCAGAAATTAATTTGTCCACCCGCCGCACAATTTCGCTTCCAAGGGTCAGAGCAAAGTTATCGACCAATAGACATACTCGTAATGGCTCATTTTACTGCCATTTCTCGAGAAGTAATGAAGATTGAGGACATTTAGGCACTTCCATTTTATATATAGCAGGTTTAAACGTTTTCGTAGGCAATAATTTACTGTTATAACAGTATGCTTTATATCATGACCCCTGACTTCAACAAATTTCACCAGCCTTTCGCATAATTAGAGTCGGACCTTTCGCTAATTGGTGGGAAGGCCAATATAATTAAGAAGGCTATTACGGCTGCATTGCCTTTAAAATATACTAAGGTAGCCCTAAAAATAGCTAAGTGTATATATAATATAGGGATCACATCATCATGATATCGGAGCTTGGTAAAGTTGACTGTATCGTATACTAGGTGGTGTTCATGTTCAATACCTATTAATGTCTCCTAATACTTAAAATTGGTATTCAAACAAACCATTTGAAAAGCATCCTCAGGGGTTACTTTAGGATCTGCCAATATATAAATGATTATTAAGCCGCTTATTGTACACTCGAAGAAGTAAAGATCATAAGGATTAATTGCTTGGTATTTCGTGTGTAACTGTTATTTTACTATGTAATTAAATATAGGTAGGCTAATAGCATTTATAGTAATCCGCAGTTCAATTTAAAGTCAATCTACATAACAAAATAAAGTCCATAAACGATTCTCAAACTCTGTTTTGGAAACTAAACTAGTTGAGAACTAAGCTTGTTATCGACACACATTATAAAGTTTCAATTTAATTTAATACGCAAATATCATCATGCATGTGATGCAACTTGGTGAGAACTACTCTTATAATAATCTGCCAGAAGTTTGGCAGCATTGCGCCGCTGGGTATTATATTGCAGTGGAATTGTGATTGTCTACAGGAGTTGGAAGTTTTTGGCAGCTTACCTGTCGGCTTATGTAAAGTGGAATGCATATTGGGTAGATGAAGCAACTTGAAGCGCTTTTAACTTTGCTGCCACTTAAGTCTGCATATTCTGGCAGAAGTGTGATACAATTTCCTTCTATCGCTAACGTTGCGCTAGCTGACTCAATCCATTTAAAATAATCGTCAAACTACTCGCATATTCTTTTTATCTCCTTGTTATAACAACTACTCAACTAAGAATGTATATAGTCGGACTACGGTAAGTTTGCAGAGGGCGAAAAAAAATTTAGTTAAAAAATATACATATGGCAACATGGAGTAACTACAGCAAGAGGATTATTTAATCTTGGTACTTCGCAATAATTCTTACCTTTATTACAAAATGTGTCTACATACCTACTGAAATTAATATCTGGGTCAGCCTTGCACACATCGATCTAGTTCCAAGATCCAACAAAACTAAGCGATTTGCGTAGGTATTATATATATTTTAATATGTATATGTATAAAGCATTGCTTAGTTTGGTTGGGACTAGATCGATTTGTGCAAAACTGTTCTGAATATTTATTTCAGTAGAGTAGGTGGTTTACCCTTGAATTGCCGACAGACATTTAATCGAATATTATTTCAAAGGCAACGTTCCAAGGATTTTCATTTCATCGACAAGTCATTGCGTCGATGAATCATTACTAGTTCATTTAAATCAGTGTTTTTTAATTGGTACTTGTGTTATTTCGTATACATTTTATATCATGTTTTTTCTTTACGGGTATTTTTATTTCATGTTGCTTTGAATGTAATAAAATTTATTCCGCATGAAATTATTTAAATTTGTAATCATTTCGGGTTTACCCTTGAATTGTCGACAAACATTTCATCGACATATCATTTCATCGAAATATCATTTCATCGAAAGTTAATTTTCTCTGAAACCATATTTTTCTATAAATTAATATAAAACAAACCTAACCTAATCTACATGATGACTCTTTAAAAAATCCTGAAAAGTTAACGGTTTCGGAGAACAAAGTTGTCGACAAAATGAAAGTTCGATGAAACGTTTGTCGGCGAAACAAGGGGACACCAATGTTTCGTTATCGAAACTAAACGCAGTCACGTCAATCGGTTCACTCTGCACGGTTATAGTGTGTGGGTAGTGGGTAGTTTTATATTTTCGAGTTTAGGCCAGACTTACACCTGTAAGTTTTACTTACGTAAGTAAGGACGCAGATAGGTTAGACTGAGATAGCAGACTCACTATCCCAGTCTAACCTATAGCTGCGTCCTTACTTACGTAAGTAAAACTTACAGGTGTAAGTCTGGCCTAACAATAAAATAAGCATATTTTATTAGAAAAACTTTTTTCTGAAATAAAAAATGTCCGAGATATTCGACCTCAAAGTTGACAATTTTTTAAGACTTGTAAAAATTTCGATGGATGCTGGTCTCATTATAACACCTATTTATTATTGTTTTATCGTATAGAATTCGCTAAAAAAATAATAGTGACTTTCCGTATCTCCGGCGCTGCGGGAACAGCAGCCCTTCCGCCCTTGCATGACGACGCACGGTCACTTCGCTCGGCTCCGCAGCTTCGGCTTGTTGGTCGCCTTCGGCGACCAGCCTCAGCCGCTCGCCTCACTCGTTCCCGCGCTTCGTCATGGCGGGCGAGGGCTGCCCTCCCTCCGCGCCTCCGGCTCTATAAAAACACTCTAGGGCGCGCAGTGTCGGCACGCGTCCTAACCAGCGAGAGCCCTAGATTCGGACTTTCGCAGGCTAATATTGTATACATAAATCATTATAGACCGGATTTATGCCACACTTGGCCAGAAAGCACATAAAATGATGTATACAACACGGAAGGTAATAAGAAAGCCCTCGATCGCATATTTACGTCCCTCGCTTTCAGCTCGGGCCGCAAACTTCTGTGATCTCGGCCTTTCTTTGTATTACCACCCTAGTTATGTAATGTACTATTGACAATTCTTACAACAGAAAAATGTGACAATGTATAGTACGACATATAAAAATGTATTAAAGTAATACGTCGAATAAATGAATTGCAATGTTTAGTAATTGTGCCAATTAAAACAATTTGAAACAAATCAGCGATCAAGTAATATTCGTTGAATAGTATTTCTACGCAGTAAGAAAAATTGAAATGAATAGTAAATGAAACAAAAAAACGCCAAACAATATTACTAGTACTAAAGTTTCGATGAATCGTTGTCGATGAAATAATATTCGATGAAAAGTTTGTCGGCAAAACAAGGGTACACCAGAGTAGGTATGTATCAGTGGCGTGGCGTAAAAGATATCCTAGGGCAAGCCGGTGTAGATTTGGCGTACATTTTCCTTAAGAGCTGTAGAATAAGGTGGTCAAATGCCTGATATTAGGCAAGCCGGTAGGAATCGAGTTCTTTGAACGCCACGCCACTGGCAAATTGACGGTGAAAAAAAAATTTTTTTTCACCGTCCAAATTTCGACAGTGGATTCTTTAGCAAAATTAGAAAATATGTTTTTTCAGTCAGTATCTTTCAGTAGGTACTAAAATATTAAGAAACAGCAGCTGAAAGATATCCTAAAAAAACATACGTTTGTGGATAGCGCGGTAGCGCCAGAGATGGGCAAAATTTATTCGAATGACGAATAAGAATAACCAAATTATTCGCGAATGACGAAAAAAATTGGCGGATGATTATTCGTATTTATTCGTGGAATAATTTATTCGCGGATGATTTATTCCCGAATGAATTGCCACGAATAATTATTTATTGGAATACCATATTGACTTTTCTCGAAAAAACAATAACTAAACAGAACTGAAAGACTGTTTTTGTACTAACGGAACGAACTAAGATTTTTGCCTTACTTATATGAAACATACTTTTATTATTTAAACTGCCTTTAGGAAGCCTGAGCCTTTAGGAACACATTATGTGTTAGAACCAATATAAGTACAGTAAAAACAAGTCATTATTCGTGTTGTACCTTAAATATTTTTCTTGGATTTATTCGAATAAAATAACGAATAAATCATCCGTCATTTGAAAAGTCGTGGAATCATTTATTCGCGGATGATTTATCCGCAAATAAATTATTTGCGGATGATTTAATTGCGAATAAATCTTCCGCGAATATAAATAACGTGAATTATTTTTTATTCGAATGATCATTCAAATAAAACATTATTCGAATAATGGCCATCTCTGGGTAGCGCACTGCGCGGGAGACGGCAACGGTCCCCTCTCCGCGACCCCTAACCCGCTCCCGCGTTGAGTCGCCCAGGCAATTTACGCGCCGATACGCGTAATTCTCACGTTACTAATTATTTTTTCGGACAGCACATTTTATGCTAAGAATTTTACTTACATTTTTTTCTTCAGAAATGGCATCTTTTATTGAAACGGTCAATAAAATTTCACTCTGTATACTTATGAAACGGAACGATATTTGTCAAGTATCAATCCTCTTTCTTTAGATGTTGCCATATACATTATTTTTAAATAAAATATTTTTTGTCCTCTGCAAACTTAGCTTAGTCGCAGTCTAATAACTGATATTTAAGGCAAAAATAATCAACGTTTTTGTGAAGTATTTTTCTCAAAATAAAAAAAATTACAGGAGAAACCTAACCCTACCCCCTAGAACATTAATAAAAAACAAAACAAATAGGATCTTTACAATAGGCGAAGAGATCACGCAATACTCGTATTGCACGCAATAAATATTCAGGCGCATTCAAATAGCGCGTCCTTCTTTTTGAAAATTGTTAAATAAATATATAATTGACACATTACATATCGTTTTCTATCGAATTGCTAACGGAGAGCGACCTCTCATGTGAAGGCGGCGAATTTGTGCGAGATATGGAGCATTATCGAAACGCTATTCAGTTGAGGCAGGTCGTTTGGAGCCGTCTGCGGAAATTACGTCGTTGTACCTTCCCGAACTAGGAGATCGCAGAGATAAATGATCTTCACCAGCCTCTTGAGGTTAAATCCGGTTTGACAGGAAAATCTCTTACTACGGTTACTGGTGTTTCCAGCCTTTTCTCAAGATAAATGGATTCTCAGGAAAGATCTTGATTGTAGACTGTGGTTCGAGAAGCGAGAACTTTGCTTACTATCAGGTAGAGATCTTTGGAATTGTATTTTATAATAGGAGCTGATCATCTGATAACAAATGTAAGTTAAGTGATTAATTACTAGTATTAAGCGTTATCAGACAGAAAAACACGTCACACAATTTAAAAAATCCTTACCAAGCATTTACAGAAGTTCACGTCAAATGATATGAATAATACCAAACGAGATCTCTATCGACACCGAAACGTGTCCAGTTTTTCAATCAGTTGCGACATTCTCGTATTCCTGTCAAAATATACAAAATATTCCCCGTGCCGCTCTAACGAAGTCAAAGTACACAGTCAATCTAAATCCTGAAATATTTTTGCTGAATGCTCAGCTGGAACAAAGGTTGGCCAAACTTTTGCCATTAAAATCAAGAGAAGTTAAATAAAGTTCTGCTATTTTGCTTGTAAAACGTCAGAACGAATTTGAGTTAATAAAGTAATGGATACGTTTCCATAATAAGCAGGGCGGACTTGATTAAAGAATTTAATTAGCAGATTCATTATAAACCTGTATAAACATTTCACTTTATTTCTAAGGTGGTACTGTTACATATATTTACACATATATATGCGCAATGTTAAGATCATTTCGATTTGAATGCATTTTGTTGTATTTTTCTGCGCAAATCCAGAAGTTTTTAAATATGGCCGTCAGCGAAGAAAAGTAAACCCTTCCTTTAATGTGTCTAACCAAAGAGTGTTTTTATTTTATTTTATTTAATAAAGAAACAAACAGTCTCATGTAGTTGTAAATAATACAAAAACAAAAATGTTAAGCAGTAGACTTACAGTTTCCTAAAAATATTACAAACTAATAGCTTATACCTACTTATTATACCTTTGAGCATGACAACTTTAAATAAAAACACAAACATAAGTACCTACATGTCTTACAACCTGTCATAACAACACAAGTGAGTTAACACAACACAACTTAATTGGATTGTACAGTACATTGCAAGGATAGATTTTTTAGCTTACTTAGCTTAAAACTAAAGATATCTAAATGTGTAAACTTTTCATTATAAAGCCTGCACGCCCTTTTAATGAAACCTTTTAGTGTTATTCTGATAATCTATAAACTTACCTCTCAATATAAAAACAAATTTGTCAGTAGGAATATTCTTTTTTCTACTCCTGTACTGTTATCTGTCTTTTACTTGGTCACGAACACTAATATAAGAACATATATAATATGAGTTCAGAGAAGTCTATACTCTATTCCCCATAACAGCACTAGTGTCGTTATAGCCACTTTACGTTATTGCTAGCAACCACAGACTTCTAAATCTAGGTTAAACTGAGGTCAAGGATTAAGCGCTCAATTTTAACTTTACGGTAAAAATGCACAACTACCAACTTAACAAACAATTAAAATCCTACGGCTTTTAAGAAAAACAAAACTTTCTGAACTAAATTCATTGATGCCAACATAAAAACAAAAGTATTTTTAATATATTCACTGCGTGTCAACTTCATTTAAAAAATAAAAAGTTTACCATAGACACATACTGACAGTCATACGTCATATTTGCCTTCTTTGCAGGTTATGCCTTGTTTGTATTTTATAATTTTAAAACCTGTCGTAGAAAAAGTATTGTATGCAACGTTGTATAATTAAGTCAAAAAACGCTCATTGCGTCTCTATTTGCGATACTCGCCGCATTCGCGGCTCGTATCGCAACTCACGCAATTCGCATTTTTTGAACCTTCTTATACAACTGTTGCATAAAATACTATAACATCGTTTGCTCGTCGACAGGCAGCTGCACAAGGCTCTAGACTGTATAATAAAGTAAATAATTTAATATCCATTTTTCTACTCCTGTACTGTTATCTGTCTTTTACTTGGTCACGAACACTAATATAAGAACATACATAATATGAGTTCAGAGAAGTCTATACTCTATTCCCCATAACAGCACTAGTGTCGTTATAGTCACTTTACGTTATTGCTAGCATCCACAGACTTCTAAATCTAGGTTAAACTTAGGTCAAGGATTAAGCGCTCAATTCTAACTTCACGATAAAAATTCACAACTACCAACTTAACAAACAATTAAATTCCTACGACTCATAAGAAAAACAAAACTTTCCGAATTAAATTAATTGATGCCAACATAAAAAAAGTATTTTAATTATCGTCACATCGTGTCACCAGCCATATCAAAAAAAAGTTTACCATAGACACAACTGTCATGCCGGCTGTACACACTCTGAGAGACCGGACGAGATACGCGTGACGTCCATGTATTTTATATTTTAACGTAGTCGTAGAAAAAGTATTGTATGCAACGTTGTATAATTAAGTCAAAAAACGCTCATTGCGTCTCTATTTGCGATACTCGCCGCATTCGCGGCTCGTATCGCAACTCACGCAATTCGCATTTTTTGAACCTTCTTATACAACTGTTGCATAAAATACTATTATACCCTTTCTAAATATGAAGTTAAAAACAGGCTTCAAAATTGGTTGCAAACTCAGTATCACCAAACTGAAAATCTTTTGTTGACCCTTTCTTAACAATAAGCATCTTGTGACAACTTACTATAGATATACTATATACTCTTTATATGTATACTTACCGCATCTTATTATAGCCATACATTTATGTTTTTTTTTTGTTCTTTTTCATTACATGCAAAATTTTTCTTAGTATAATTTTTCCGTTTTAGCAAAATAAAAAACTTATTGTATAAGGTCAATTACGCTGTTACACTGTCCAATCTAAATACATTCTTTATTTAGACATTGTAAGTCGAAGAACTCTAATCTCCTGAGACACAGGTTCCCACCTAGTTTAGGGGTTGGAAAATCGACCTATTGTTTATGTTTCTGTTGTACCAAATAAGCAGTTTTACAAATGTGTAACGTATATTGTTAAGTACAATAAACTTTATTATTATTATGTATGTCTTTCCCGTACACGAGACAATAGTGTCCCGGCCCTTTGGGAGGCGTGAGCGGAGCCGAAGCCAACGCGTAGAGGCCCTTTCGACAATTTAATGAAAGGCAACGTGTACACCCAGCGGATGCTGTCCCTGCCCGTGTCACGGGACGCACGCAGAGACAGCCCCCGCCAGATGCAAGGACTATTGTTGATTGATGGAATCTAAATTTACTGGGTTATGGTGGTGGAATTATGGACTAGATACTGGGCTATGGATTGAGACATGACGGCGCCTGTCAGGAAAAGTGTCTCATGCATGGCTTTCGCGGCACTGACAGACCGTGACTTGCCCTCCGCTGATGGGCCCCTGTTAAATAGCGACATTATGAGCAATGGCCCAGGGGCAACACCGCTGCCGAGGGCTGCAGGGTGTCGAGAGGTGTGCTGCGCTTTCTCCGAGGGTACTCGCGGCGTTATGCCTTTTATCACTTCCACGCCTGGAGCATATAGCTCTCGCGACTCCACTCCGGACGGCCGGTTAAGGCAAGCCAGAGGCGGAGGTTCTTTCACTAAATCCCATGACCCTCCCTAAGGACCCTCCGGAGCACTCGGGTACGTGGGGTCGCTACTCCCCAACACCTCGCCACAAGCTGCCTTATTATTATTATTATACAAAACTTCGTCCGCCCTGCCGTCTTTTTCCAAGTTCATTTAAATTCTCTCTCCCACTTACCGCTATTTTCCAGGTAGTTTGCAAAGGTCGAAAGCTAGTTTGCAAACATTCTTCATTCACAGCTGGAGTCCGCTTGGTTATTTACCGCCTATTCGGTAGTTTTAATCTATTGAAGCGCTGATCCGAAAATATATAGATTTCTAGACGGACGAGGTCCGTACATGAATACAGTTCGTTTGAATCGCAGTTATTGAAAGCCCGATGTTGCGCGTTTTTCCAAATAACGAGCCGTAAAATTTTCAGCGAACTAGCTGAATATCAGCTATACGAAAGGCTTTTTATTTGAAATATGAGTAGTGCGCTCGCTGTCCAGAAGCGTGACATTTTCAGAGTATATCAGGTTGGGAAACGCTTGTATCAGAATATTTTTTGCACTTCTAGTGCAATAGGTGGGCTCTCTTCATTGAAGTTAAATGTTACTTAGTGCATGACTGCTTACTACATAAATATAAATGAGATCGATACTAAACAATAAAAAGATACAAGTAACTTATAATTTATCTATAATAAGCATACAGGGTTGTTCAGTGTTGTCAACTCAGTGGATTTTCCACTAGATCTGGTGGTTTTGCCTTCTCATTTGGTTGGAAAAATTGTACTCTTTTTCATATAAAATGAGTGAATTTAGTGGTTTTCTGAGAGCAACTACGGACCCTTGGGTCCTTCGGAGAGGGGCACAAATACAGATTGCACAAGGTGGTCAGCAATATTGATCAAGCGGGACACAGACCAACCAAAAAAAAATAGTACATTATGATACAAGTGTGCGCTTTCGGAGGTGTACGTCAGATTCCGTTTTCGTCAGATGCACTTGTAGGTTAGATTCCGATTTAGTCAGATGCCTGACCAACAAGGCATCTGACGAAAATGGAACCTGACCTACAAGTCATCTGACGAAATCGGAATCTGACCTACAAGTGCATCTGACGAAAACGGAATCTGACGTAGACCTCCCAAAGCAAGTGTGCGAAGTTGGTCATTACAGTCGAGGCGGTATTGCACAGCCCGAGCCGCAAGGCGAGGGCTGTAATAGAACCAAGACTGTAATGAACAAAGCACACGCGTATCATACGACGTTTTTCAACACACTTGCGAGGAAAAAAACAATTAGGTTGGTATAAAATACATTTTTAATTACTAAGGCTATTATTGAAAGTACAATTACTAAAATTATACGCAACAGTTTTTGTTGGATGTTGCACAGTATGTGTTACCTATAGTATTATTAAAAATTTCACTGTGGTGTTCTTGAGTAACTGTAAATGTTGGAGATAGTGATACATTCCCATAGGAGGTGGATGGGCGTTCTAATTCTCCTTTAGTCAGAGTAGGCGGCACACAAAAATCACTGGCATATGAGGTAGAAGGTTGCGGTTCGGGACAAAACTTCTTAGAAGGTGGCTCCAAATTGATTGTTTGTTGTTGGGTGCAAATCTAACTGTACTTCGTCACTTGTACTCGACGTTTTCAGTCACAAATCAGCAAATTATAAACGAACAAATGTTTGCACAAAATGGCGCGGAGGTTTATTTTTTCGCGCGCCGTATCTTTGGTTGAATAACACCGCCATTCAGCCACAATATATTAAACTAAATAATTATGTATTTCTAATAAGAATTTATGGTAGTTAATATTGTATTTTTTAAATGCTTAAATAGATAATTAGATGAAGTATAATCTTATCTCTCTATCGGATTTTGACTACAACAAGTTTATTTATTTACAAAATAATAAATCTTTTGGTAGGTAAAAACCTCTTTACGGATATTAAAAAAAAAGTGGAATAAGAAAAACACTAGTGCGGCAATGAAAAAGTAAAACGCACTAGTGTGTAATAAACCGCATTCCGGGCGTAAGACCAAAGAAAAAATAGCAACTTTACGAGCAAGTGTGTTGAAAAAATGGTTTTCTGAGACCCGTCTAGTGGAAAACGATTTCTTTTTTCATAAAAATTAAGAGAATCTAGTGGTTTTTAGAATCGTTTTTGGTCGATTTGTTAAAACCTGAGTTGGCAACACTGGTTGTTGTTTATATTACCCTACTATGAATGGATTCTGTACTAAACTTGTTAATAAATTTTTATATAGGTACCTACGAGTATAAGCTTTCTCTTTCTACTTATTCAAAAGTTTTTAACAACATTAAATTAACATTTCATGCGATAATTTTTACCATTACCGGTAGTGGTCTTTACTGCAGTGACAGTATTCCCTAAGGCTGGAATAGCTGATACCTATCTGTTAAGACATTTAAGGAACATTAAGTTTTATGGGAAGGTTCAGAGCACCGAACGTAAGAGCTCACGTGAAAAACAATTTCAGGCTTGATCGGCTTATAATGGAACGGAATCGTGGCCGCAAATACCGCGGCCTTACTGCCGGCATTTACATACATTTGACAACTGACACACGTACGGATTCGAAGGATACTATTACGTTGATTCATTGTTGTTTTCATCGGGAAGGGCAGCCGGCTCAGTTGTATGCGGGTATTAAGGATTCTCTGCGCTGGACACTTATAATATGCGTGCTTTTGGTGCCGATCGACGGCAGACAAATGACGACTTACCGTCACGTTACCGTATATTACCGGTGTCGTAAAAGTTATAAATTAATGCCATCATTACTTTCATCGGATATAGGATTTGATACAGAAGGGACAACAAAAAGATGCACGGTGATTAGCCTGTGTTTCAAATGTATGCTTATGTGCGAAGACGAAACCGCAACATCAAAGCCCCATGTGAACTGTGGAATTACAGAATATGCTAGGATTATGCTTTATTAATGAATTGGCATCTCCATAATACGTTAAGCCATATACGAGTACAAAAGCAGAAGTGATGAACCTCTAGTTATCAGCGTCAGCATCCATGTAATTACGAGAGCTTTCGTTAACGGTTGATAAACGACCCGAACTAGCGGGGGTCCCATTCACCGCACCTCTGATTCCGGATAAATTTTATAGGATTTATTTAATGGCTTATTTTAGGCGGTCGCCCGTATTCCTTTGTTCGAGAACCTCCTTGCTGCTTATAAAACTTTTACGTTCAACGTGATGTTATTTGAGTTTTTTTTATTAAACGTAATAAATTTTCAATGAGTTTCTTACGGGCATGGCGAAGGGGAAACAACGTATTTTCATTTCCCTTAAGCTCACGCAAACTGGGCGTACTACAGTAGCTATAGGTACACTGTAAAAGAAATATTATCTGCCATTTTATTGTTATTTTTTTTAACAAAACAGAATGCGAGTAAAATGTTACTCATATTAGATGAACTCTGTAAGCTTACGGACGGACATTTCATTTGTAATAGGTACTCGGTTCTTTATTAATAGACGTAAATGCAAAGTTTACTAACAAAATATATGGATGCGAGAATGTCTTACCTACTTGCTTGATGGTTGTACCTAACATTTGAATACCGATAAAGTAAAATATGTATAGAGATCATCATTGGACTTAAAAAAGCCAGTTTGCATTTCGTCGAAATGCTTCTATAATTTAATAAAATGTTAGTTTAGATATCTGACCATGTTTCATCGTCACAAAATGGAATAATGTATTTACATCGCAAACAATGACTAAGATCGTCACGTCCGAAAACGATAAGTGCACACTTATCGCATTTTGATACGTTGTCGTGAGGGACGTGGAACTTTTAAAGCTGAATTTTAGGGTACCGTAAAAAACGTATTCGTTTGTCCGCGCCGCGCCAGTAAAATGCGGATCTATTCCCAGCCAATGAAAGGAAAACATGCACGAGATAAACCCAGATGCACGGCAGTGTGCCAGCCAAGTTCACGACGCAAAAGGGCGACACACCAGTACTGAGTATTTTACGTGTACCATTACGAGGCACTTTTTCGACTCCCCAGAACTTTTGACCTAAGGCACTCACAATTTTGTGTATCTATCAAGACTCACGTCTAGTCACTAAATTCAAAATTTTAAGAAAAATCTTGTCTCAAAACCATTTCAAAATGCTACTTTTATAACTTAGATCCAGGTGGCTACGAAAAATCAGAACACATCATATTTGTATAGCCATATAGAACGATTTTTGATTTATTTTACCTGCATGAAAATTTTCAACTGTTTAAGCCACCTGGAAGTAGGTACTGTAGGTAAGTAGTTAGTAGTAGTTATACTACTTTTGGGTCCCATGCGAACTTGGCCCATTTTTACATTTATTTTTTGATTGATAAATTTTAACGCTAAAGTTTGGACTAAATACGGTACTGCAAGCCAAGAAAGTGGCCTGCCACTTTTACCACAGATCATAACTGGTAGACCATTTTCTCGGCTTAGGTACTGCCGGAAAATATTCTTGGGTAAGGCGTCACTTAGTGTCCGACCGAAACTAGATTTCACGGCAGAAACCGAAACCGAATTTCGGCTTTGATCTCAGCTTCGGCCGAAACCAGAACTTCCATAATAAGGTCATGTTTTTGTGGAGAGAAAAAAAAATACAATCATAATCAGTTAGTCTTCATTTTTAAATAACATAATAATATGATTTAGTCTCTGATATTTAGAGTAATCATTAATATTATTATAACTTGTTATTTCAAATAAATTATGTGTGTTTTTTGAAATAAGGTCTGTCCGATCGCAGTACGGAACCCCTCAAGTTCAGTTTCGGTTTCAGCCGTAGTTTCGGCCGAATGGCAGCCGAAACCGAAACTATGCCGAAACCCGTTTTTTGCTGAAACTAGGCCGAAACCGAAACCGAAATTTCGGTCGGACTCTAGCGTCACTACAACACAGGTAGGATTAAGGTAAGTGACTTGTGCTTTGTGCTCAGAATCAGACAAATAAGAAAATTACCTACATTTATCTGTATATGAAGTTGGCCCACTCAGATATTTCCATGGGTGGCAATGACCACTTTTCGCAAAAAAACTATGTAGTAGTCATTAAGTTGTGATATAAGAGTATATTGTATGATTGATTTGAAAAAAATATACCTCGCCGAGTTTCTTAGCTGGTTCTTCTCGGGGCAGAGGTTTCACACTGGAACCGTTGGTAAATCTTGACATTCATACACCTATGAATGTCAAGATTTACTATCGGTATAATATGCCTAAATTGAAGAATAAAGATCTTTGACTTTGAGGAGGCTCATATGTTTGTTTGCGACCTATAATCCGACGGGGGCCAGCCTAACTTTTTAATTTTAGTTTATAGGTTTTAGTTTAGTTTTCATTATCATATTCTTGTCATTGTGTGTTCAGTTCAATAAAGAATCTCCCTTTTCCCTTATAAGATTAATAAAATCACACTAAATAAGGAAACTATTCACATAGGTAAAACTTGACGTTATTCTGAATAAACCAAATGCAGTATCTCACTACAGGGGCGAAACCCAACTTCATTGAAATGGAACAAGTTATAAAATCTATGCTAAAGTTGAACATATCAAGAGTGATTTATATAGATCTCAAAATTTTCCAGTTCCTTCTCTCTCAAAAGTTCTCCTTCAAAATTAAATATGGACTGAACGCGACGGAGCACTTTTAAGGAAATTGAAACGTCTGCTTGACTATTATTTAACATGGAATTGTCTTCATCGCAATGTAAGTCCTCTTTGCAAGCTCTCCAGATGCGAATCATGTTTAACAAACGACCAGTACCATTGGCATTGACTTATATATAAGGACCCGGCTAAAAGACGCAACTTATGGTACCAGCACGCTGGCCCTAAAATTAATTCTAGGGCCAATGCAGGTTTAGTTGTCGCTTTATGTATATTTATTAGTGCAAGTTGTGACCAAAAGTTGCAAAAAATAAGATACGAAGGTTATAAAAAGAAACATAGGATACACTTTTCGGACCAGCGCGCTGGAACCATTCGCATTAGTCCGTAGGGAGCGTCCTTAAAAATGGGTAAGGCTCAGGAGCGTTTCAACCGCCCTTTCCCGTGTGTTGCCAAATATAAGGAAAGTAGATACAATGTTAGCGGATCTTCTAATTCTCGTTTAAATTTAAAGCATTTGTTATGGATCGTGGAATATTTGGCAACACACTGGAAAGTGCGGCTGAAACGCTTCTGAGTCTTACCCATATAAGTCAATGACCATTATGGAGCCCGCCGTAGCTTCTGGCGTGGAGAGCCTTGTCTATTGTCAGCGTGGACCAATTTGGCTCGAAATTTCGTGGTATTTCCGAGCCCGAGGTCGATGCAATGACAAATGCTCATTCAACACTAGCAGCAGTTTGAATGGTAGGTTATTTAGAACAATCCTAATAAATAATCTGTGGGATGAAATGTGTAGATTTAAGTCAGGATGAAATGTCTACCTAGGAGATATATGTATGAAATCATTATCATCAGCCGAAAGGCTTCCACTGCTGGATATAGGTCATCGTATATGTATGAAATGTAAGTTAGTCAAACACTTAAACGCAATATTACCTAATACGGCTTTTAAGTGTTTTTTTCTACTCCTGTACTTTTATCTGTCTTTATAATATGAGTTCAGAGAAGTCTATAGTCTATTCCCCATAACAGCACTAGTGTCGTTATAGTCACATTACGATACTGCTAGCAACCACAGACTTCTAAATCTAGGTTAAACTTAGGTCAAGGATTAAGCGCTCAATTCTAACTTTACGATAAAAATGCACAATTACCAACTTAACAAACAATTAAATTCCTACGATTTTTAAGAAAAACAAATCTTTCCGAATTAAATTCATTGATGCCAACATAAAAAAAGTATTTTTACTATCGTCACTTCGTGTCACTATCAACTGACTTCTAATTAAAAAAAAAAGTTTACCATAGACACAAGTGTCAGTCAATATGTCATAGGTATTTGCCTTGTTTGAGAGCTGTTTAATTAGGTATGTATTTAAAAGTATATATCCAATTTATTAATAATATACACGAATGACCAACCTATAAAAGACAACCTAGGACACTTCTTATTTGCTGATGACCTGGCTCTGACGTCACAAGAAAAATCTTTCGAGGCAGTAGAAAATAGCCTGGCGGCAGGCTTGGCGACTCTGTCAACGTATTACAAGTCAAACCAGCTAAAACCGAACCCAACCAAAACACAAATCTGCGCCTTTCACCTTAAGAATAGCCAGGCCGCTAGACAACTCAGAATTCACTGGGAGGGCTGCCGGCTGGAACACACCTTCACCCCCAAATACTTAGGAGTAACGCTTGACAGGTCCCTGACATACAAATCGCACTGCCTCAATACCAAACAGAAAGTGGCGGCAAGAAACAACATCCTGCGCCGCATCACTGGCACCACATGGGGCGCAACACCAAACACACTGCGTACAACGGCACTTGCTCTTAGTTTCTCAGCTGCAGAATACGCATGTCCAGTGTGGAAAAACTCGGCGCACGCGGGCCAGGTCGACACCGCCCTTAATGAAACCTGTCGTCTGATCACCGGCTGCCTGAAACCCACAAAATGCGATCACCTATACCAAATAAGCGGAATCGCCCCACCACACATACGCAGAGATGTCACTGCCGCCTTAGAACGCAACAAACAACTACGCGACCCTCGACACCCGCTGCACGACCATAAACCAGTGACCCGCAGACTAAAGTCCCGTAAGAGCTTCGCGACAAACTCACCCCTCCAAAATCAAACATCACAAGAGGCTCGCCTCACAAAATGGAAATCGCAACTCAACGACGGGTCGCTACAAATGACACCAGCAGAACATCTGTCCCCTGGCGCAAAAGAAAAATGGGTGACCTGGAAAGCCTTGAATAGACTGAGGACGGGTGTTGGTCGGTCCAAAGATAACCTTTTGAAATGGGGAATCGTCCCACAACAAAGCGAAACATCCTGCGAATGTGGCATACTTCAAACCACACAGCATATGATGCAGTGCTCGCTGAGCCCGACCACGTGTACCGCGGAAGATCTGCTAAAAGCTACACCCCGAGGGATAGAGGTGGCGAAATACTGGCAAAGAAAAATTTAGATTAATATTTTTGATCCCTTCACACGAAGAAGAAGAAGATTTATTAATACAAGCATCGATAACCTAATACAAAATAAAACCCTTAAAGAACATTAAAATAGAAGCATAGTTAAAATTAAATGTACTAAAAACTAAATAATAATTAAATAAGCTAAAACTAAAATAGATCTAAAAATGGCCCCTGCGGCATGGTGCCGAAGATGCTGGCAGCATTTCCTCGCTGGATTGTAAGGCTGATGTGTTGAGCGAGGAAGCTGCCAGCTCTTCGGTCCCTCGTCGTTTCCCTGAGTCTCTTCGATAACTCCTTGAAGAGACTCAGGGCGCCAGGGCCCCACGGACCAAGGGTCTCGACGCCAAAAGGAACGAAATCGTATTCTGCGCCGAGACCACTGTACTATGTATTTTATATTTTAAAACTTAGTCGTAGAAAAAGGATTGTATGCAACGTTGTATAATTAAGTCAAAAAACGCTCATTGCGTCTCTATTTGCGATACTCACCGCATTCGCGGCTCGTATCGCAACTCACGCAATTCGCATTTTTTGAGCCTACTTATACAACTGTTGCATAAAATACTATTAAACACTTTCATTGCCGCACCTGCTATATACGAGTATAAGAATAACGCTCTTGATTTACTACTGTGTAAGGGCTTTCAAACTCGTTGTATACTTGTATTACGATACGACTGTTTCTCATACGAATTCATTTACTAACCACCGACGCAAGAGGGGAGTACTTAATAATAAAGGGTGGCTCATAATAATTCGTTTTAAAATTTGTTCCTCTGATTTGTGTTTCGTCCAAAACGCAACTGATCTATGCCGCAACTCGTCTAAATAGCTACTGGACAAAACTAGAAAATGGGGCTCTAGTATAAGCTCACATCAGACACCTTAGAACACTAGCTTTTGTCGTGGACATATATCATACCTATATCCCTTTCTAACCAATAACCGTCGCGAAAGGGATGATGGATGTATACAGGGTGGGAGCGACTATACCGACATACTTTAGCCATGAATTCCTGGTGGTGTGACGAGTAAATAATGTTATATCAACATGGGTCGAATATTGTCCTTTTACATTAATAGTCTTATGGAACAAAATAAATCAGCAAATTCAGACCCTCGTTATAAGTATGTCCTTACTGGAGGAAAAGTTATCAAAAATAAAAAAAAAGCTAAAATGGAAACGAAAGGTCAATTTTTTGGCCTCGAAGTCGCTTACCATCAAATACTGCGTAGGTTAATTGCTGTAATTTAAAAAAAATAGTAAAACTATCTTAGTCACATTTATTAGGGCTTGTTACACACTTGGGAGTTTTCATTTAAAAAATAATGAATATCTCTGAAAGTAAGCGTTTTTCCACTATACATCACATAACTTTTTTTACTCGTCACACCACCAGGCATTCATGGCTAAAGTATGTCGGTATAGTCCCTCCCACCCTGTATTATTACGCGTCATCTACCTATATTGCCCAGCTTGGGATTGGGCCGATTTGTGTAACGTTTTTCTTAATGAAAAACTCAAGTTCCAATAAAGAGTTTTACTATAACATCACATGTCTTCTCTCGAAAAAGTAGTTGCATAATAATTTGTAATGAAAACGCAGCCGATTCAAAATGGAAATATCCATTAGTTATACGCTCAGTTAACCAACATAACTGGATTGAACTCATTAAAACCTAATTTGACACCTTGCTCGGTGTTAGGCTGCACAAAATTTAATAATAATTGGAGTGTTTGCTCATTAAAATATTACTGTTTAATGAACAGCGCTTGCTAGTGGAAATAATTTGAGATATGTGAAATATGTTGGTATTAGTAATTCTTCACGTCTAGCAGTTAGAGCAGAGTTGAGTACCCCGACGGTCCGTATTACGTAGGTATCAACATTTTGTATTATGTGGGATAAAGCAACAAAAAGAACATAAGTACAGAGTTTTAAAATATCTATTAGTGTTTTAAGACGTCCTCCGAGGACGACAGAGTTTAGGTTCTAAAGAACGGCCGAAATTGTATTGGCCGCTTCGAAAATGGCCGATCCAAGTCGGTCGTTTGTGAAACGTTAAGCAAATCAGGAATGTAATTTAATATCAGTCTCACTTATTAGGACTTCATAAAGTCCTAGAAAATATGGTTGACATTATCTACGAATTTGGTTTGGGCCACTAAAATACAGTACCATATTTGCACAAAGCGCTGAATTAAGTGACACAGCGGCAGCCTCTTACTGAGATTAGTTTCCCTAATTTAATATCACTATGCACATTCTAGGCTCAAGCCTCAAAGGTCACGCCGCCACCCGCCTTTGATACCTAACTTTATTTTAGTTCCAGAACCAGGTCACCTGCTAATTTGAGTGCTTCAGATTTTGGCAAGTTTATACTGGGAAATTTTGTTTGTTTGATACTTTTGAAGATTACATCCTTCAATCGAAAGTCTGCTGATATTTAAACAAATCGACAAACTAATACTGCATTATTAGATTTTCTCATTAATCCATTCCATTCTGTAAAAAAGAGACTAAAAATACCTATGGCATTCATTTAACTCGAGAGTAATCCGCCAAGGAGACGACCCTTCCAACGCTTGGAATTACTTTAAGTTTATGTTACATTGACAAGAACCTGAAAGAGTCATTCAGGAAAAGCTTAATTAATTTGTTCCCATTTACCCCACAAGCAGGAATTGGGATGTCTTGAGAAGTAGGTTAAGAGTTTCGTAAATATCACTTTCATTATTTACGCGTTCCCTGGTGGGCTGTCAGGGGCTATAGACCGAAAGTCTTCGTTCGAAGTATCGTGCCGTCCTTTTCAAACTTCTGTTATAGAATATTTGAGTAAGCGGTACTGCACGATACGAACTTCCAACGAAGATATGAGTGTAGACCTAGGAGTCAATACCATGCAATAATAATAAATGAAAAAAAAACCGGTCAAGTGCGAGTCGGACTCGCGCACCGATGGTTCTGTACAAACTCGTCAGTAGATACGTGAATAATTGAAGACAAACTGTATGGTGGGACAAACTTAACTTTGCTCTTGAAAAACTGTTGTCCCCATAGGTACATCGATACCTATATGCCGCGGTTAGTTTAATAGGAGCAAATAAGTTTGTTTTACGATTTTTGAGAATTTCTGAAAAACGCTGCAAGTTAGGAAAACCGTTTTATTCTTCCTGTAATATTTAGGATGATATTAATAATCGATAATTATTACAGATTTTTCTGTTCAGTAACTTCGAAGATAATAGGGGGAATGGTGTTTTTTTAACGTTTTTCATCCTAATTCAAAAAGTCTATAATTAAGAAAAAAACTAAAAATAGATTTGAAATCTAAAAATTGATACCCCACTTGATATAATAGCCCTACTTTAAATTTTCCACCCCCTTTAAAAAAAGTAAAAAAGGTATACCTAAGAGATTTTTTACATCCAGTAGGTTCAGGTTAGTGACTTTTAAAACTATTCCAAACTTCAAATCGATAGCAGCAGTAGTTCCTGAGATATCTGGCTGTGACAGACGGACAGACAGAGTCGCACCATAAGGGTTCCTTTTTTACCATTTTGGTACGGAACCCTAATTAGTAAATTTTTGGAGTATGTACATACGAGTATGTTTTATAAACATACACCGGTTTGACGGGGGCAAATCTGTACTGACGTTTAATAGTGCGAGGAAACATTAAACTAATTTTATTAGTTGATATCGATAAAAATGACGTACAATCGTTGTGTAATAGGGATGACGACTGGGTTAAAACTATATAATTCTATTTATTCCGTCAGTTAGATTATGGAAAAATATGGGACACGTATATTTTGGTTTATCAAAATATTAAAAATCGACAAAGATCATCAGACTTCTGGAGTGGGGGCTTGTGACGTCACTCCTAGGTGAAAATTGAACCAAGGAGAGACGTCACTCGAAACTTCTAAGCACTCTATCCTCGTCATTTTTTGTTTGTCAAACAAAAGAAAAAATACGTGTACAATATTTTTTAATAATCTAACTGACGGACTTAACAGTTTTTTTAGTCGTCTACCCCATTTCAAGAATTAGAATGAAGAAGAAAACTACATACACAAAAATTAACTTTTTGAGGAATTAACTTCTTTAATATAATTTTCATAATATACAATAAACATTTTTTTTTATATTTTCAATCTTTAATCTTCCTGGGCGACAATATCCATTTTAGCCAACTAAATGACCTTTCTAGGTCAACTGTAGTAATTGGAGCAATTTCAAATAATTTATAGTATTGATGAATTGCTGCTATACGACTCAGTTCTATTTCTTTTCCGGATACCAAATCATTTAATGTTTTAAAAGTTGAAATGCCGACGTTTTTCTCTAACACTGTTTGAAGTTTTTTGTGAATAATTATATAGTTGCGATAAGTATGAATGAAAGAGGTTTGCACATAATTAAACGTGTTCAAACTTAGCCATTAGTTTAGTTATTATAATGATGGTTAAAAATTGCTTGTTATCGATGTCGATATGTTTAGTCGATTTTTAATTAATCACTAGCACTGGTACATTTTTGCCCTCGTGAAACCGGTGTTTGTTTATAAATCCCTTTCATATGAAAATATTATTAAAGATCATGATACAGCTTGCCTCGTGCTTAACATGGAAAATAAACTAAACATAAACACACCAAAGAAACCATTGGAAAATCCTAACATAAGAACCGAGTATCTTGGAAACTGTGCGAGATTCCTCCCTACATAGCTGCAAAATAAAGTTCATCAGTTTAGGTATTTGGTTTGGATTTAGATCTGAACATCATCATGCGAAAATTATGTAATTGAGCGAGAAAAACAAACTAAAAATTCTACGATAGCTAGAGAAATGAAATTTTAGGGCCCTAGGGTACTATTTGGGTACTATTTTTTGACATATAAAACATTCCCGAAAACAAAGCCGTTCCAGAGATACAAGCGGTGTACGCCAGCTTTACGGCCCGGTAGCGTACACCGTGAACAGGCCTTATATTTCGGAAAGTTTAAGGGTACTATTTTTTTCACCTAGGTATTTCGTCGGTACTATTTGGGTACTATTTATTGGCTACATCAGATTTTGAATATCTTTACGGTGTACGCTATCTTGACGGACACGGTCGAATTGTGTAAAATTGTCTCGAAGAATTTATAATACTTTTAAATTTTACAAGAGTCTTCCTATTCCATGTCATGTGAAAACACTAACATGTTTAAAATGAGCAGGTGTAAGGACTAAAGTCTCAAGCTAAGTGCCTGTTAGCTAAATTGTTTATTATTTTGACTCGGTTCCAAGGTCTGACGTAACATGAAAGTCCGGGGTAAGCTTTAACTTAAAACTTTATTCTCGCGTTTTACTAAGGTATTTTTCACTCCAGCGTAATGCTTATAACGTTGTGAGAAAGCGTGAAAAGAATTAAGTACGGTACGGTTAACTAGACTGGAAACATTTGTATTAAGGCAGGCTCTTTGTTTTTAAATGCTTTAGAAAACTATGCGTATGTCGCAGCCAACTGGTTTAATTAGCCATTTCGTTAACTGCCTAGCATTTTCACTAAACTATGACCCACCAGCAGGTCGACGAAGCCCCGCTGCGCGGGGCTTCTTTTCTGCTCTGAGGGACACAAGCTGACTAACAAACCTAACCTAAAATAAGGAGTGTGTTTAATGAAAAGGCTAGGCAGCTAACCAAATAGCTAACTAAGCTAATTGGCGGCGCCACGTATATTAACCCTTGTGTGGAAGTGTCAGTACAAATTTTGTGTTCCTTTAACTTAACTGTTATTGTTTGATACACTAACGGTAGAAAAAAACCGACAGGATAGGGTTATTTACAAATGAAAAATCACTCCATGTAAATTTTAGGTACGGTCAGTTGCAGAGAAGAGTGAGACTCTTGCCATGCTATGAATGTATGACCTCCTCTAGCCTCCGGTTTGTTTTCTCTACTACATACCGTAATTTCTGATTAATAAGATCATAAAACTGAACAATTTATACATAGTAACCATCATTATTAACAATATTTTTCAAATATATGCTGTAAATACTGTAAAAATAACATACTATCTAGGTGCAAGGTCCTATGCTGACCTCCTATGAAGATCTCATCTTACTTATCTATTTCTGTCACTAAAGTCCATTGCATTGTTGGGCTTCATTTTGCCAAGGTGCCTATAATATTTGAGGAGTTTCCTCAATTCCTCATGGATTCCATCATCAGAACTGAAATAAAAAAAAAATGGGATCAACCCTCTCAATTGCGAAATATTTTTTCAAGTCGGTTTATAAACAACGGAGTTCTCGGGTAACTAACATGAAATAACCACATTTTTACTAAAAAAAACCCGACCGCGGTGCACTTTGAAACTGTATAAAATCCGCCATTTTGTTTATTTTAACGAACTTCATACCCAGTGACACTCGCACCATCAAGACGAATCTAATGATGTATCATTTATCAAAATCGGATGTGCCGTTGAGTAGTTACAAGCGGACACAGGAACGGACATACATACATACAGGTCAAACACATAACCCTCCTTTGGGCTTCGCCGCAGTCGGGTAAAAAATACAACTAACTACAGAATGTACTCCTTTTTATGAAGTATATTAAAAAAGGTTTTAAACGATTGATAATTAATAATATTAAGTCGAGTGTAAACGTTATTTCTAAATAGGTAGTTCTGCGAGCGAAGCAGCCACGCTTAGATTTAAGATGTAAACTCATAAAGTGTGCTGCATGGCATAAAGCCGTCTCCCGTATTTCACGCTTGCCGCTAAATATTTGGGGTATCATTTAATCGATCAGCAAAATATTCATATTTTGGTCAGCAGAAATATGTATTTGGTCAGCCAAAATAGCTAGTTGGTAAGCAACTTATGGTAAGCAAACATTTATAAATCAGGCTGCAATTAATGATATACTGATCTGCTCTAAATTATTTTGGTCAGCAAATTAAATATTTGAGCTGCATTAAGCGATCTACGGTAAATCAAATTTTGGTAAGCAATCAGTAGGTAAGCAAAATATTTCATTTTGTTCATCAAAAAAAAGGGGGCAATAAAACCTAACTGGGCGCAACTATTCTGCCGCCAATCGTGTGCGCATTTTGTTATTCGGTAATTGTCAGCTGTCAAGGTCAGGTGTCAGGTGTCACTGTGATATATACAGGGTGTCACTGTGTTATATACAGGGTGTAACTGTGATAGATACAGGATGTAACTGTGATATATACAGGGTGTCACTGTGATAGATACAGAGTGATACTGTGATATATACAGGGTATCACTGTGATAGATACAGAGTGATACTGTGATATATACAGGGTGTCACTGTGATAGATACAGGACAGGATGTCACTGTGATATATACCGGGTGTCACTCTGCCGTCCTAGTCTAAAAGGCGACTTTTTACTATGGACTTCCATAGTAAAAGGTCGCCTTTTACACTAGGACGGCAGCACTGTGATATATACATAGTGTCACTGTGTTATATACAGGGTGTCACTGTAATGTATACAGGGTGTCACTGTGATGGGCTCATATAAAATTGGTATTTCGATTTTTTATACATCTCATAATGTTTAGAAGTTATATTATTTATTCACAACGTGTATCGTTTCGTTTTTAGGGTCAGCAAAAAAAATAACCCTAACCTACCTATTTTTGAGAGCCGTTTCGTTTTTAGGGTCATCAAAAAGAAAATAACCCTAACCTACCTATTTTTGGGAGCCGTTTCGTTTTTAGGGTCATCAAAAAAATAACCCTAACCTACCTATTTTTGGGAGCCGTTTCGTTTTAGGGTCATCAAAAAAAAAAATAACCCTAACCTACCTATTTTTGGGAGCTGTTTCGTTTTTAGAGTGACACCCTGTATACATTACAGTGACACCCTGTATATAACACAGTGACACCCTGTATATATCACAGTGACATCCTGTATCTATCACAGTGACACCCTGTATATAACATAGTGACACCCTGTATATATCACAGTGACACCCAGTATATATCACAGTGACACCCTGTATATTTCAATTAAACTGCTTACAGACATGTTTTCTCTGCTAACAGTGACATCCTGTATCTATCACAGTGACACCCTGTATATAACACAATGGCACCCTGTATATATCACAATGACATTCTGTATATATCACAGTAACATCCTGTATACATTACAGTGACACCCTGTATACATATAACACAGTGACACCCTGTATATATCACAGTGACATCCTGTATCTATCACAGTGACACCCTGTATACATTACAGTGACACCCTGTATACATTACAGTGACACCCTGTATATAACGGGTATCATTTAATCGATCAGCAAAATATTCATATTTTGGTCAGCAGAAATATGTATTTGGTCAGCCAAAATAGCTAGTTGGTAAGCAACTTATGGTAAGCAAACATTTATAAATCAGGCTGCAATTAATGATATACTGATCTGCTCTAAATTATTTTGGTCAGCAAATTAAATATTTGAGCTGCATTAAGCGATCTACGGTTAATCAAATTTTGGTAAGCAATCAGTAGGTAAGCAAAATATTTCATTTTGTTCATCAAAAAAAAGGGGGCAATAAAACCTAACTGGGCGCAACTATTCTGCCGCCAATCGTGTGCGCATTTTGTCATTCGGTAATTGTCAGCTGTCAAGTAGCAGGTGTCACTGTGATATATACAGGGTGTCACTGTGATATATACGGGGTGTCACTGTGTTATATACAGGGTGTAACTGTGATAGATACAGGATGTAACTGTGATATATACAGGGTGTCACTGTGATAGATACAGAGTGATACTGTGATATATACAGGGTGTCACTGTGATAGATACAAGATGTCACTTTGATATATACAGGGTGTCACTGTGATATATACATAGTGTCACTGTGTTATATACAGGGTGTCACTGTAATGTATACAGGGTGTCACTGTGATGGGCTCATATAAAATTGGTATTTCGATTTTTAGTACATCTCATAATGTTTACAAGTTATATTATTTATTCACAACGTGTATCGTTTCGTTTTTAGGGTCAGCAAAAAAAATAACCCTAACCTACCTATTTTTGAGAGCCGTTTCGTTTTTAGGGTCATAAAAAAAAATAACCCTAACCTACCTATTTTTGGGAGCCGTTTCGTTTTTTAGGTCATCAAAAAAAAATAACCCTAACCTACCTATTTTGGGAGCCGTTTCGTTTTTAGGGTCATCAAAAAAAATAACCCTAACCTACCTATTTTTGGGAGCCGATTCGTTTTAGGGTCATCAAAAAAAAATTACCCTAACCTACCTACTTTTGGGAGCTGTTTCGTTTTTAGAGTGACACCCTGTATACATTACAGTGACACCCTGTATATAACACAGTGACACCCTGTATATATCACAGTGACATCCTGTATCTATCACAATGACACCCTGTATATAACACAGTGACACCCTGTATATATTACAGTGACACCCTGTATATCTCAATTAAACTGCTTACAGACATGTTTTCTCTGCTGACAGTGACATCCTGTATCTATCACAGTGACACCCTGTATATAACACAATGGCACCCTGTATATATCACAATGACATTCTGTATATATCACAGTAACATCCTGTATACATTACAGTGACACCCTGTATATAACACAGTGACACCCTGTATATATCACAGTGACAACCTGTATCTATCACAGTGACACCCTGTATACATTACAGTGACACCCTGTATATAACGCAGTGACACCCTGTATATATCACAGTGACATCCTGTATCTATCACAGTGACACCCTGTATATAACACAGTGACACCCAGTATATATCACAGTGACACCCTGTATATCTCAATTAAACTCTCTGCTGACCAATTGTAAAATCTTGCTACCCAAGTAATTATTTTGCAGCTCGACTGTTTATTAGGCAGCCAAATGATTAAAAAAGCAGATTAATATTGGTTAAAATGTTAACCGTTTTTAAACTGTTTGCTGAACAAGAGTTGCCGCCCGATTTTATTTATTGCCAGCCAAATCTTTGTATGCTGCCCAAATGATTTAACTGCTTATTTTTTTTTGCGGATCAATTTTAATAACGGCTGACCAAAAATTTACTTTCCGTATATAACACAGTGACACCCTGTATATATCACAGTGACATCCTGTATCTATCACAGCGACACCCTGTATATAACACAGTGACACCCTGTATATATCACAGTGACACCCAGTATATATCACAGTGACACCCTGTATATCTCAATTAAACTCTCTGCTGACCAATTGTAAAATCTTGCGACCCAAGTAATTATTTTGCAGCTCGACTGTTTATTAGGCAGCCAAATGATAAAAAAAGCAGATTAATATTGGTTAAAATGCTAACCGTTTTTAAACTGTTTGCTGAACAAGAGTTGCCGCCCAATTTTATTTATTGCCAGCCAAATCTTTGTATGCTGCCCAAATGATTTAACTGCTTATTTTTTTTTGCGGATCAATTTTAATAACGGCTGACCAAAAATTTACTTTCCAAATATTTGCTCAAGCCCCGAGCATTATAGTAAATATCTTTATTGCCGCAAAAAGCGGGAAAAATGCGAAATTTACTACATTTACGGAAAACGCGGGGTAAGTATAATTAAAACCGCTCACATATTCAACGCATGCATCTTGTCTTGTGCGGTAAAATAACGTCCTCTATTTTATTGCACGGGAGCCAAAGAGCTGCAGTTTAAGTGTAGGTAATATAGTGGACGTTGTTTTATTGTTATTGAATGGATTTGTTGCTTATAATATAACTTAGAGTATTTTATGACCACGACCACAATATGTATTATAAATAGAGGTTTTATTTTTGGCTACCGGGATTACAAAGCACAAATACTTTTAAATTGTTGTATCTATCTAGATAGGGGCGGCACAGGACCGGTAATGGTGGCGTTCTTTGATGGTGGAGGCCTATGTCCAGAAGTGGACGTCTTTCGGCTGATGATAATGATGAAGTAGATTGTTCCCTTTAATTGTGTTTGACTGTGCTTCAGTTCCAACTGATATTATGCTCTCAGAAGAAATTGGTAGAATGGCATTTAAGTTTAAATCTTTAGAGTGGTACTTACCTAAGTGAAGTCGTTAATGTCCAGCAAAACTCGTGTTTACTGAACGATGTAAGTTAGACTTACTTTTAAGAAACTAGCTGTAGGTAGTTTTGCTTTATTTCCATACAACTTCTAATCTATTTTTATTCTTACAAAAAATAAAATTGTAGAAAGGCGAGAAGATTTTCCCAAATAGATGACGTGTTCTTACTTATTTTTTTAACACCTCCTCCGCATTTGTTAAAAAAAACCAGTGAAGTGCAAGTCGGACTCGCACACCGAGGGTTCCGTACAAACTCGTAAGTAGATACGTGAATAGTTCAAGAAAAACTGTATGGCGGTTAGTTTAGTAGGAGCAAATAAGTATGTGTTACCATTGTTGCAAATTTCTAAAAAAACAGTGCAAATTAGGAAAACCATTATATTTTTTCTGTACTATTTAGGATGATAGTAATAATTGGTAATTATTACAGAGTTTTCTGTTTATTAACTTCGAAGATAATAGAGGAATGTAGAGGGATGGTATTTTTTTCACTTTTTTCGCCCTAAATCAAAAAGTATAAGATTAAGAAAAAAAAAGACAGACAGACGGACAGACAGATGGACAGACGGACGGACAGACAGACGGACAGACAGACGGACAGACAGGCGGACAGACAGATGGACAAACAGAGTCGCACCAGGAGGGTTCCTTTTTACCATTTTGGAACGGAACCCTAAAAAAGAAGGAAATGCAAATAAATAGTTCTTGAATTTGTTGTTTATGCGCGCATTATGCAAAAACTGCTGGACCGATTTCCATGAAACTTGGTGTACCTATACAGATAGATTATGACCTCGGTTAACATGTAGAAGACTTTTTAACCCAACTAAGCCGAAGCAAAACTTAATTTTGTTAATTTATTGTTTTATGTTAATTTACTTTGTAAAAATGTCCTTTGTGAGGTGAAAATAAATACATTTTCTATTATTTTTTTTTCACCTCCGCGAATGCAGTTGCGGGCGGGTCCATTAGTAGAAGAAATAAAACCCGACAGCTAATAGTATATGACGTACCCATGGCCATAAAATAAAGAATGACCCAGATCGTACGAGTTTGTGGACTGAGCCGCAGGTGAGGGCTTTTAAATGATGATTTACTCAAGCAAGCTCAGCTCTCTACCCCGACCTACTTGAACCTACAACTTTATAAAGTAAATCTCAAGAGATCCAAAGTATTTAACTGAACCGCACTATAAACGAAGTTTTCTTTTTCAAACTAAACTACTTATTGTAATGTCGGTAATTTATTGCGCATAGTTATCAAGTGTGAGTCTTGAGTAACTATTCTAAAATAAATTTCAGTTAATGTTGTGAATATTGTGGTGGGTAATGAAGTAGGTATACTGATTGCAATAACGCAAGCTTACCCATTTCATACACATTTGATCACTTATGTATAAGAGAAAGACAGAAGGCGTCATATTATTTTATACTGTTTTTTAGGGTTCCGTACCAAAATGGTAAAAAGGAACCCTTATGGTGCGACTCTGTCTGTCTGTCTGTCTGTCCGTCTGTCACAGCCAGATATCTCAGGAACTACTGATGCTATCGATTTGAAATTTGGAATAATGTTAAAAGTAGCTAACCTGAGCCTATTGGACATAAAAAATATCTTGTACATTTTTTACTTTTTTTTTTAAAAGGCTCCGTAATGGGACTTTGAAAATTGAAAGTAGGGCTATTATATTGAGTGGGGTATCAAATGAAAGGGCTTAATTTGTAGATTAAAACAGCATTTTTATTCTTTTTCTTAAATAAGTAGTTTTTGATTTATACATTTTTATGTACCAATCCCCCCCTATTATCTCCGAAGTTACTGATCAGAAAAATGTGTCATAATTACTAATTATAAATATCAACCTGAATATTACAGGAAAAATAGAACGGTCTCTAACTTTAATACCTTTTTAGAAATTTACAAAACTTGAAATCCCTAGCGGCGAGTAGCAAAACTAAGCGATGGCATGTTTCACGCTAGGGGATTTCCGGGCAAAACTAGATGGCGCTAAAACACTAAACATTTAACGATGTTATAATTAAACAAAGAAACATAGTATAGTAACAATTAGTTCGTAAACAGCTAATAATAAATAAATTTAAATACATTTAAATACTGTGTCACGATTGTAAAGTTAAATAATTGTAAATAATATTATAATTACTTTACCAAGCTTATACATAGATGGCGTTGTAAATTCGGGGAACAGCTTTTTGTATGGAGAATGACAGTCCTCTTGATTTAATGGTCCTTGCTATTAAATAGAATCATTACACGTCAGGTTCTCAATATTAGAGGGAAAATATAACTGTTTTCCTAACTTGCACTGTTTTTTAGAAATTTGCAAAAATCATAACATATACTTATTTGCTTCTACTAAACAAATCGACATACAGTTTTTCTTGAACTATTCGCGTATCTACTTATGAGTTTGTACGGAACCCTCGGTGCGCGAGTCCGACTCGCACTTGACCGGTTTTTTTTTTTCATGTAGTGCATATAATAAAGAGTTCTTGATTCGGTTGGTTATTCTAGTGATGATTTTGACTAATACTCGAGGTGTTAATTTTAAAAAGCGGTCAAGTGGAGTCGGACTCGCGCACCGAGGGTTCCATACAAACTCATAAGTAGATACGCGAATAGTTCAAGAAAAACTGTATGTCGATTTGTTTACTAGGAGCAAATAAGTATATGTTATGGTTTTTGCAAATTTCTAAAAAACAGTGCAAGTTAGGAAAACCGTTATATTTTTCCTGTAATATTTAGAACCTGATGAGTAATTATTGTATTTAATAGATATTTTTTTCTGTAATCTGAAACAGGCCATCGCTTAGTTTTTTTTGTAAATTTCAAAAAAATATTAAAGTTAGGAAGACCGTTATATTTTTCCTGTAATATTCAGGTTGATATTAATAATTGGTAATTATTACAGATTTTTCTGTTCAGTAACTTCGAAGATAATAGGGGGGAATGGTATTTTTTTGAACGTTTTTGGTCATTAATCAAAAAGTACATGATTAATACAAACAATAAAAATGGCTTTGGAATTTACAAATCAAGCCCTTTCATTTGATACCCCATTTGATACAATATTGGTACGGAACCCTAAAAACGTATTTAAGAAATAAACACCTTTTTTTTAATAACCGGCTTCCAATGGACCTATATTGATACGAAATGCACGAGTGACTATGAACAATTTCCAAAAATCTATATTGGAATGGTGGGATCTTCAAGAAATCGAGGGAACTGTCCGTCGATTTCTCCAAGATCTCACCACCAGATCCTGATTTGGTTGCAATGGGACCACCTCGGAGGTAGGTATACTCTTTCAAACAAAAAATATTTTTCTAAATCGGTCCAGCAGTCTTCGAGTAATCGCGTAACAAACATACAAAAAACATACGAATTGAGAAACGTCCTCCTTTTTTAAGTTGGTTAAGAATGTGGTGAGACTTCAAACATTGAATCTACATGACTAGCAAATTACTACAGAAATACTGAAATTGCTCTACATGCACCTCTAATATTTGAGCAATTTCCTTAACTCAACGTGGAGAAAAAAATGGGACTAATTTGGAATAATTAACTGTCGGAGGTCTGAGATAACAAACATTTAATAAAAATACAACCGCCTAGACCCTCTCCCTTTTAATGAAGTCGATTAAAAATGTCCAATATTGTATCCAAAAAATATCGGTTAAAATGTATCCATAAGTACTAGCCAAGCTTCGCGTATCAAGTTAAGATCTCTTTAGCCAGTAATGACAACAGAACATCTACACAAAACACGTCCCGACAAAACTTAGAGTGTAATGCAGACGAGTGGAACTCTTCGTTTTCAAACCAATTCGGTATGGAGTCTTAAATGCGCCGAGTAAATGTGGCAGCTCTCTCAGCGTTGCCACAGTCTAAAGAACATACAGTCGGTAAACGGAGATGCTTAGGCAGAATAACCATGCGGGAGCCGTGCGGTGAGATGCGGGGGAGTGAGCCAGTCCGTCAGTTAGTCAGTTACATACATTATCGAAAAATATTTGACACCTATTTTGTGCTTTAGTAAAGTAATAAAAATGTATAAAGATAAAGACATCAAAGTTCCAGAATGGGGGCTTGTAACGTCATTTCCTTCGTAAAAAAATTATCCAGCCACGCGAAAAAATGAAAAAAAAAAATACGTGTACAATATTTTTGAATAATCTTACTGACAAACAAAACAGTTTTTTAACCAACTAGCCTATTGGATACTGTAGAGACCTGGCCGTCTCTACAGAAGAATTATAAATATAATGTTAGTCAAATAATGTTTAAATAATTAAATATTAATTCAGTTCTCATCTGAGCGCCGCCATAGAAACAACATTGTAAATACCCGGCGTCTCCACCATAATGTGGGAGTTGGTGTGTGGAAATAAAACTTTTTCTTCATATTCTCTTTTATTGCGATTGCTCGCTTATACGTCTAACTTAAGACTAGAGAAACTACTGTAAATTAGAGCGAGACAGACTGCATTCCTTTAATTCAAACTATCCGAATTATTCTTTACAAGCTGCCAGTATGTCTCGGAAATACTGTGGAGGTCGCATAGCAATATGCACCGTTCACAATACATCACCGTGATTAGTAATTCAGGGCATACTTTCAGAGTATGTGTAACAGCGCACTTACTGTCATAGAGGTGCTGCCGCAGCTGCGTCGTCTCATTGTATGGGCTAGCTAGCAGTGGCGTTTTTAGCCACCTAAAACTCCCATTAGTTCGATACACAAGTTCACATAAGGACAGGATGACCCGAGTCATCCTTCCCGCTGGTCCGTTGCTCACTCTGAGCAATCAGCGCAAAGTCAAGGCGGCCCTGGCCAAACGACCTGGTTCGACTCCAGGCGTTCAGGCCCCCACCTAGCCCGATTCTATCGAGGTGGACAGGGACAAGATGACCTGGTTCGACTGGTTCCTGATTTGAGATTTGGATTACTTTTTCTTCAGGAGTAGTAGATACTCCGATTATATGCTTTAAATTAGGCAAGCCGGTGGGAATCGGGTTCTATGGATGCCACACCACTGGGCGCTAGTCAGCTGTAAGTTTTTAAAGCGTGCCGTAGCAGTCGGTGTGCTCCGTTCCTCGCTGGCTGGAAGCTTTGCGAACATTTCATCATTCTCGTAATTATTGAAACAACTTACACTCGGGTGGAGGTAGATCGATACGAGAAACAATTTCACGCTATACACGCTGTATTATTTACTAGATTTTCCCGCGACTTTGCATATGTTTTTTTTTAATACTTATCCTGCGAGAACCGTGCATTTTGTGAGATAGAGTTCTTATTTGTATAAGCCCTTTGTCTGATAGGAGAAAAAATATTGCTCCAAAATAATCTGACATGATTTGTAAGGATATGTTACAGTTTTGAATTTTAAATTTCATCAGTATAGGTCTTGAAGTTTTTGAGTAAAATGCCTGTGACATACGGACAGACGGACGGACGGACGGACATGACGAAACTATAAGGGTTCCTTTTTAGCCATTTTGGCTACGGAACCCTAAAAACCAAGCTGAATCCAGCAATCATTATACGACATTTTTAACTTCAAATATGGTTATGAATTCGCTGTTAAAATTATTCGGTTTCCTCATGTTACACCGTGTATATAATCACAATGTTATCACAGGATTATGTTCATAACATGGAAATTTCACGGGTACAACATGACGCTCATGGGGGCCTAGTTTCAGAATCTCTGGATATCTTATTCATACGACGTTGCATAAATTATCTGGGATTTTCCGAACTCCGCTTCTACTGCGCTCAACTTGTTGACTCGTAATGCTAACTTTATATCATGAATAAACATGTGCACGACAAGGGTTGATTGGGTCATTTTATTTGTAAATGTTATATTGCTGTAATATACTTGGGTAGTCTAATCTTTGACTAGAGTTCGACATTGATGCTATAGAAAGGGAGGTGGATTTTTTTGTGATTTCTATTTAAAAGAATATTAGAGTGTATCCATACTTTCCTGTCGTATTTATGAAATAACTTTCTAACCACAAGATGTAACATTTTTGTATAAAATGATCAGTCATGTCCAAGCTAGTGTAATAATCATTTTGATTGTCCTTATGGACAAAGGAAGTTTGGCACTTTTTATCTGCAACCAACCAAGGACCTTAAAGTAAATAGCCGGACGTAGCCTTGCTAACACATAACTGAAGCACCTCTAGTCCGTCGGTTTCATCAACGCTGGATGGCTAGGTCCATGTGTGAGTGCTGCGGGTAGTAGAAAAAAAACTTGTTGGTGTGGCCGTGCGGCTCGTAACTACAAAGTCACCGGCCCACTATAAATGCTTCAGTTACCTGTATAGACGCTTCGTCCGGCTATTTATTTTAAGGTCCTTGCATATATCACAATTTGTTGCTAGTTACTGAGTAAATATCGTATCAGTGACAGGTAACGTAAATAAAACCCAAAACTAGAACAATGGAATTTTACTTAACTGTTTCTGATTTAAAACAGTGTTAAGCAAAAGAAAAGAATAAAAAAATCTCCTAAATGACTAACTTATGAACGAAAGATTGCATAGAAAATCTCATCTGGCACATGGCTAGTTAACCAAGATAGCTTATACAGTTACCTTCTGTCTACCATTACAAAAGCTATTACAATAAAAATGCGCTGAGCGCTGCTTTTCGAGAGCACCGGCCAGTTGGCGTGAATGCTCTTCAAGATGAAACTTCCTTTCGAGACGGCCGACCTGAAATGTTCAATGTAAATGTACTTTCAACTCGACGTGCTGTGTCCGTTGAATTTGAGAGACTTACGGAATTGAGTTTAAACTTAAATGTAACAGGAGTAGAATTGACAACCACATGTGGGGAAAAATGTAAACAAACTATTATTTAATGTTTCGGGCAAAATCATATTATCAGTAAAAAAATACAAACATTTCGAGGTTTAGGTCAATAAAGACCCGCATAATAATATTAATCATTTTGAGAGATTTACTGTTTCAGAAGGAAAGAACATTAATGCGAGCAGAGGAATAATAACCCTATCATAATAAGCACTAATTATCCATACACCCATATTTTTGGATAGATTTAGTGCAAGCACTTGTTCTCCAGGCGCACTTGTGAAATGCGCACAGAAACCTTATGAACACATGATTACTACACAGTAATAAGTTAAATTATTAACTAAAACTAGTGACGCAGAAAATAGCCACGTATCATTAAAATTTCATGCCGGTCGAAGTTAATAAAGTGCGACGCTTCCTGGGTTGGCGATAGCGCTAGCAAATATTCACAACCTTCATAAAGGGCCCGATCAACTGGGCGTTTCACTGGCAATCACGACCACCATTGTTTCCTTAAAAATTGAAATTCAGGTTATTAAAACTCAAAATCATGAATGAAGTAGACGACGAAGTGCCCCAAATTCATACTGTTTAATTTTTCCATCCAGTAACTCTATATGTACACCATAAAAGTGTGTAAATGAATAGTGTGTAATGAAAAAAAGAATGAACTTTTTTTTTCATATTGAGTACATTGAATAATATAATATTTATGATTCTGAGTAGGAAAAATCTCAATAAAGTGAGATTCCAACTTTTTAGGGAGTAACCCAGCTAGTTGGGTAGCAGCACATCGTAAACTCTTTAATACCGATTTTGGTTATTTAATGCCTGATCACGAAGCTGCAATTTGGCAAGACTGGAGGCAAACTTTGAGATACCCTGTTATGCACGGTATACATCATCGGCCAATAATTAGTAAAGCTTGTGGTAAGTTTAATTATTGTACCTATAAGGATTATGATACGATTGGTACAACTTCTAACTTATCCCGATCTTTCTAATTCCTTATTATGGCATTCCATCCTTGCATTAGCCTTAAAACCGTACCATAAAAATATCGGCATGCCGCAGTATTGCATTTAGTTCGGTAAAAAGAGGACATAAGTTTCCGAATGATGAATTCGTTGACCCGTAACTCTTATTTGCCATACATAATGTCAGATATTGCAAAATACTGATAACATTATTCTAATAACAAATAGACCCGTGTAGCCTCCCACAAAGAGTGACATTTGACATTTCGGAGACTTCACGCTAAACTAGCGCCTCTAGCGGCGAAAATCATTCGCGGTAGCCGTCATTTAGTTTATTTACTTATTACGAGTATGAAACATTACATTTCAGAAAGACATTAAGAAACCGCTATAATATTTAAGGCTAAACAATAAAAGTGGGTTTTAAATAGCAATTAAAAAATGTGTGCCTAATCAGAAATTTTTATTGCTGTGCCTTGTATTACTATTCTTTTAAATAAGTCTATATTCCCTTTCTGTTTGCATATCCGTTACTCTTTTATTAGCCACATTCATGCAAACTGTTTTTGAAAACTGTTATTCAGGCGTGACGCGTAGACTCTTTCTGAATTATAACAGTGGTGTGGCGTGTATAGAATCAGATTCCCGGGCATTTATCCCACTAGAGGGTAATTCAGAATTTTGCCGTCCATCTCGACAATTATATAATTTGACTCGTGAACTGAGAATAAAAGTTCGTAACCGGATGTCATATTGTTGTGTTCCCTCAAAGTCTGTTGTTCATGGATTAAATCATACTAAGGCCGAAATTGCAACCGAATTTTTGAATTTCCCTACTGCTCCTAAAGTAACAGTTACTCAGCTTCGCTGCAGCTTTCCCACAGATAAGTTTGACGTCATGCCACTTCTGTTAAACCACCCAAATCAAATAGCCACCTAAAATATTTGTACTCTGCAGCTGCCTCGCGCACGACACAAGAGAGTTTGTACTGTAAAACACAATTTGTGTCGGACACAAATACAATCGCCTCTTCGCCTCCGTTAACAAGTAACAAATGGGCGCAGTGGGCAGAGCACGCGATCCATCACGGCGCCGACACCGAAAGAAACCTTGATTTATTTAGTGAAATGCACCGGAAAATCAACTGGGGACTTATTATTCGCTGGTCATATTAAATTCGTCAGGACTTCAGAAGGGACACTCCACGAATGTTTAGTTCTTATTTTTAAAAGTCGTAACTTTGTAGCGTGCAATGAATACATGAGAATTGTTTATGTTACTAGAAATTGTGATAATAAAGTTTCTGTCAAAAATATTTTTGAGATTGTATGTAATTTAGATGATACTATGGCGACCTTCAGACTCCACCATGATCATCATCACATCAGCTTCGTGTCATAATAATATTGCAGTCATCCGATTTACATATTCATACAAATTTTCAGCTCAATCGGAAACCGCAAAGTTGGTCAAACTGGCTAGATTTGATTACACACGCACGCACGCACGCACGCACGCACGCGCACGCACGCACGCACACACACACACACACACACACACACACACACACACACACACACACACACACACACACACACACACACACACACACACACACACACACACACACACACGCGCGCGCGCAGGACAGGTGAAACTAAATAAAAGCTTGTAAAATATTTCGCTCTAATTTAAAGCAATTCAAATTTCGAGCCAAAACCAGAAATTTCAGATTAAATATGCTATATCCCATTATCATATGCAAATTTTAATAACAATCTAGAATTTTATAAAATAAGAAACGAACCAACCATTTTGTAATAATATTCATGATTCCGAGTAGATTACGCTGTAGATACAATAAAACAAAATATTATAATATAATGTGCTTCTCGAGAGTGAACTTGCCTAAGTCACAAGAATGTTATAGTCTTCGTTTTCCGCGATTATCACTCATTGTGATAATAGTATTTTATGCAACAGTTGTATAAGTAGGTTCAAAAAATGCGAATTGCGTGAGTTGCGATATTATCGCTAATAGAGACGCAATGAGCCTTTTTTGACTTAATTATACAACGTTGCATACAATACTTTTTCTACCACTAGGTTTTAAAATATAAAATACAAAATTAAGCATAACCTGCAAACAAGGCAAATATGACGTATGACTGACAGTATGTGTCTATGGTAAACTTTATTTTTAAGGCGGGGATGTTCGAAGACGACAAGCATTTCTAGCTCCCCGCCCCCCTTAGACGAACAAGCGGCGCGATCCCGTTCGGAATGAACTTTCGTGAACCCAACCTGTGTAAATGTGTCAACTTATGCCGCAGCGAAATTGTAACAGTAGGTCTACTACCTTACGTACTCTCTGGTTAAGTTTATATCAGGTAGATATACCTATCTATGACATCGAAACACTTAAAATAAAAGGATCATCGTAATGTTAGGAAAGAATAATAGGTACCTAACGTTTAGTTAATAAATAAATTTAAACTAAACATGATAATATTATCACTGCCGGTTACAGTTGGAAGATATTGTAGATTTATTACTACTTATAAATGAATTCGACCAACAGGCATCGTGTCGTACAATGTGAAAGGTAGGTACATATTTCATCTGGGGGCACGGCAGTGCCGCCGCCAAGTCGAGCAAAACAAAGGCACGGCACGGCCATACCATCCTTTTCTCGAAGCCATTCAAGCCAATTTCAGCCTCCTGTAATTTTGTACTGGCTAAAGCTACAATCCTGAAATTTCAGGGATATATAGGGCACAATAAGACATATATATTCTCAATATCATTCAATTTGAACGTGTAGTTTAAGAACTGCATGTCAAAGTTCCTTAGTTTTGTCACTGACTGACTGACTGATTCACTGACTGATGATCATCATAATTCTAAAGTACTTCTAGCAGACTCACAGGCTCCAAATTTTAAACAGTTAGATTTTAACCGACTTCCAAAAGAAGGACGGTTCTCAATTCGTCTGTTTTTTTGTGTGTTTGTTCACCGATTACTTGAAGACGGCTGGACCGATTTGGAAAATTCTTTTTTTGTTTGAAAGGGTAGAGTTCCGAGGTGGTCCCATTGCAACCAAATCAGGATCTGATGATGGGATCTTGGAGAAACCGAGGGAACTCTTCAAATATTACAGGCACACATATAGCGATTTCGGTATTTTTCGTAGTTTCTCGTCCATTTCTTATTAGCAATAAGTTTTTAGTATTAACCGACTTCAAAAAAGGAAGAAATGTTTATGTAGATTTTTTCCTCGATTACTTAAAAACGGCTGGGCCGATTTGGAAAATATTTTTTTTGTTTGAAACGGCAAGTATACATACTTCCGAGGTGATTCCATTGCAACCAAATCAGGATCTGATGATGGGATCTTGGAGAAATCGAGGAACTCTTCAAATATCATAGGCACACATATAGGGATTTTGGTATTTTTCTTTGTTTCTCGTGCATATCATCATCATCATCATCATCATCATCATCATCATCATCATCATCATCATCATCATCATCATCATCATCATCATCATCATCATCATCATCATCATCATCATCATCATCATCATCATCATCATCATCATCATCATCATCATCATCATCATCATCATCATCATCATCATCATCATCATCATCATCATCATCATCATCATCATCATCATCATCATCATCATCATCATCATCATCATCATCATCATCATCATCATCATCATCATCATCATCATCATCATCATCATCATCATCATCATCATCATCATCATCATCATCATCATCATCATCATCATCATCATCATCATCATCATCATCATCATCATCATCATCATCATCATCATCATCATCATCATCATCATCATCATCATCATCATCATCATCATCATCATCATCATCATCATCATCATCATCATCATCATCATCATCATCATCATCATCATCATCATCATCATCATCATCATCATCATCATCATCATCATCGTCATCATCATCATCGTCGTCATCATCATCATCATCATCATCATCATCATCATCATCATCATCATCATCATCATCATCATCATCATCATCATCATCATCATCATCATCATCATCATCATCATCATCATCATCATCATCATCATCATCATCATCATCATCATCATCATCATCATCATCATCATCATCATCATCATCATCATCATCATCATCATCATCATCATCATCATCATCATCATCATCATCATCATCATCATCATCATCATCATCATCATCATCATCATCATCATCATCATCATCATCATCATCATCATCATCATCATCATACTTTCACTAAATCCCATGACCCACCCTAAGGACCCCCGGAGCACTCGGGTACGTGGGGTCGCTACTCCCCAACAGCTCGCCACAAGCTGCCCTGCGTTATTTAGTTAAAAGAAAAATTTTCAGAATCGGTCTAGCCGTTTTCAAGTAATCGGAGACCAAACCTACATAAAAAATTGCTCTTTGTTTTGAAGTCGGTTAAGACTGGAAACTTATTTCTAATAAGAATTGCACGAGAAACAAAGAAAAATACCAAAATCCCTATATGTGTGCCTATGATATTTGAAGAGTTCCCTCGATTTCTCCAAGATCCCATCATCAGATCCTGATTTGGTTGCAATGGAATCACCTCGGAAGTATGTATACTTGCCGTTTCAAACAAAAAAATTATTTTCCAAATCGGCCCAGCCGTTTTTAAGTAATTTGAAGTCGGTTAATACTAAAAACTTATTGCTAATAAGAAATGGACGAGGAACTACGAAAAATACCGAGATCGCTATATGTGTGCCTGTAATATTTGAAGAGTTCCCTCGGTTTCTCCAAGATCCCATCATCAGATCCTGATTTGGTTGCAATGGGACCACCTCGGAACTCTACCCTTTCAAACAAAAAAAGAATTTTCCAAATCGGTCCAGCCGTCTTCAAGTAATCGGTGAACAAACACACAAAAAAAACAGACGAATTGAGAACCGTCCTTCTTTTGGAAGTCGGTTAAAAATAAAACAAATGTATGCAATGGCATTGTGACATATCAGATATGTATTTACTTATATCTGCAATGTCTCTGCTATGTAAACATAATAATTATTTTAATTCCTTTTAATTTCATCGAGTGTAATATTTCTCGCTGCCTAAGAAAAAAATGTAAACAAACGACGGAGTAATAAATTAAACATGTACAAAATTATTTAAACCTAATAAAGTCTAAAGTAAATCATTCATTTCAACTAATATTGGTCCGTATTATTAGCAAGTTAAGGTTTAAGAAAGTTAACAAGCAAATGGATGTAAGTCAATCCTAAAACAACACAACACGAACACTTCAGATTTGAACATAAGTGTTCAGTTAATTTATTGCTGTAAGCAGCAAATTTTTCTAAAAAGGAGCATACAAATTTGAACTCTATTATTGACAGTATTAGTTCTAGTTTAGTGTGTGGTCAGTCAAATGAAGACAAAATTGCCAAGATGTCGAGAGTTTGTATTGGGCCTAACAAGTCCAAGATGCGTATTTCAACTTTGGACGCTGACAGGTCGACTGACTAGTTAAAATAGTGACTTGAAAGGTAGTTTGTCCTGAAAACTGTATCCAAATTTATACTTTATTATTGATAGAATTAGTTCCAGTTTAGTTTACGGTTAGACAAATGAAGACAACTTGGAAGAGGTTACAGAAAGCGTTAATAAGTCGAACTAGCGCGTTGAGTGCAAGATTTCACACGAAGCTCAAGATGCATAGGATTTTAAGATGCTAGATAATGTTGAGGTGTCGGAGGAAGTTTTTGATGACTTCTTTAGGCATAAAAGCGGGAGCGTTTAGTTTTTTTGGAACATTCATTTTCTTACGGATTTGGAGGAAGGTTCTCTGGTTAGGCGTTACGCTGTGACGTATTGTTTGCTAGCTTAGGTTCTGCTAGAGGTCTAGACCGCTAGTATGACCTGAGTTGGGAAATAATGCATTACATCTAGTTTTGGGCCTTATAGTATTTAATTCAGTTTAGTGAGGGGTTTTCTTAAATTATAGTGAGCGTTTTATAGTGTTTGTAAAAGTGTAATTCTTTTAATTTTGTAATAAAATAGTAGTGTAGTTTACCTTATTTATTGAGTGTATTCTTTGCTGGTGTGGATTGTGCTGGTGTTTTATAATACTAGTATGATTTATATCGGTAGATAATATATTTTAATAAATAATGTGGGGTTAGCAGTTTTAGCTTATTTTAAAATTACAGTTTGCGGGTTTGAGTTTTGTTTAGTGTTCAATTGGGGTAGTGAAGTTTACTTTAGTAGTGAAATGCTTTGTTCTCCGACATGGTTAGTGCTATTATTTGTGAAGTAATGGTATTGCCTGTGATGGTGAATGGTGCATTTTAATAGCTAGAGTGGGGTTCCGTATTCATTTATTAGTGGGGTTTTGTAGTTTTAATATTTCTTTTAGTTGTTTGTTTTGTGTTAGTGGGGTCTTGCAGTTTTAGTATTTTATTAGTTTAATAATAGTTTGTGGGTGTGTGTTTTCTTTGAGGACCTAATCCAAGTTCCAGCCAGAGTCGGGTTGGATTTCTAGAACTCAGGGCGGGTCACCTCGCGGTGTTAACTGACAGACTTTTGTTTCTAGAAAGCGTATTTAGTTCGGCGGTCGGCGTTTTTCTGTCTGTTTGGAGTGACGGCAGGGTTTGTTTATATTCAAGCACAAACCTTTAGCTCCCTGGACTTTCGTCAGTTTGTGTAGCTACACCAGGCTATTCAAAGTGACCATTGTCTTGACCTAGTGCATCTATATATTTATATATTCACTTCTATTTTGGCTTTGTCCTCGCTGTCCCAATCCCTATTGCGAGACATAGCTACGCACACAAGGAATAGGTGTTAGGTCTAAGGGATTCCTTACCCGACTTATGTAGCTTTAGCTTAGGAGTTTTCCACTGCACAATCGGAAAACATCGCGAGTAATTTAAATGTGAGATCCGGGTCTCTAGTTTGCATTATCGTACAGAGTAGTTGGTTAATATAGCTGATAGGATTAGGTTACTTAGGTTAGTGAAGATGAGTGGTATAGTAAGTGTACTGCTTGTCTTCAAGATATCTTAGTTTAATTTGTTGTATATTTTGGTAGGTAGTGGTTAGTGAAGAGTAGTATGAGTAAGTGTACTGCTTTTCTTGTTAGTTCTTGGTATTGAAGTAGGATAGTGTATTGATTTTATAGCAGGTGAAGTAGGTTTGGTAGGAATACTGACTGAATGACTTTCTAGACATTAATTCTGACTGAATGACTTACTAGACAAGATTACTGACTGAATGACTTACTAGACAGGATTACTGACTGAATGACTTACTAGACATACTTACATAATAAAGTAACTTCCCGACCCACGGTGGATACTTGGCGTTTCTTTCCATCATACTTACCCGGTCGAATATCCGAAACGTTGGTAGAATCAGACAATTGTGGACTAGACTAAAAATAGCTATTCACAATTAACGAAATGAAAATATTTGTATTAGCTTTCTCTTTTTGTGAGCTTTATACAATGGTATTCTGTTGTCTTGGTTCAAAAGAATCCACTTCAATTATCGGTTGACAGTGACCTTATTGGACAGGCTTGATCAAAGCAAAGCACGATCTTTGGTATATTTGGTATAGCAAGCCGAATCCAAAATACCTATCACCTAAGTCTGGACGATATTGTTTCATTGTTATTCCGTATAATTTGGCTAGAAGACCCTGGCGTGGAATAAAAGGAACTTAGAGAACTAGAATATTATTTTATACAGTTATTAGTATTTTGATATTCGTGAGGTATTCATATACCTGATATTGAATGTAAAGATATCCCTTTGCAAACATGTCCTCTCATGATTCCAGCAATAGCGTTGCAAGGCTATATTAAGACTGATGACCAAAAGAATATAAAAAAAAAAGAAGAAAGTTCCTTCTGAACTATGGGGAGGGAGATGCCCAGTCAGGAGACGAGATCTACTGTGCCACGCGGGGCGGGGCGTGCACTTTAACCCCAAAAACAAAAACGTTTGGTATATGAAACATATTTTTATTACTTTCACCTTTTATGAAGTCGGTTAGTAAGATTCCAATTAGAAAACTTTAAACTTAGCAGTAGGTAATCTTGTCTGTTTAGTTACTTATATTGTAGACGTAGTTAAATATTTTAGATGTTAGTTTATTTTAGTATACGTTTAGAAAAACAAATAATTCCATCCTATTATGTGAAAAGAACTTAAGGTTACTAGCTCCGGACATAACGTGGGTTCCTTTGAGATCACTAGACGATTACTTGGCCAAATCAACGATCCAAACAAAGCAAAATTTACGTTAGGTTACCAATAGTCTTATTAGAATTTTATCTAGGTCTTTGTTAGGTCATAGTTAGGTTTAGAAGTTCTAAAGTTAGGTAGGATTTAGATATTTGATAATGTTGAGTATTTGTAGATTAGTAGAGTATCAGGTCTAATCAGAGCAGTAGGTAGGATGAGTAGTTTAAGAGTTAGATAGGTAGGTTTAGGGTTAGCATATTTTAGGTCAGCTTTAGGTTAGATTAAGTTAGGTAGGATACAGTACAGCATACAGTTGAAGAAGCCTATGTTTTGCACAAGACTAAAATTTACTAATCATGATGAAGAAATAACAGTGATAAGTTAAATAACCTATCATTTTAATATTCAGCTTATCATTTTATATCAAAGGCGTTGGATTACTGTTAGAGTGTATACGCTGTGATTCTAGCGTGACGTTTATTTTGTCCGTCGAGTGAGGAGAGCTGTCACGAGCTCGAAAGCGACACAGGTCCGGCCTCGGACACGCCCGGCGGGCATCTGAAGCCACAGCGCGTGGGCTACGTTGTTAAATACTACTGAGCTACTAAAAAATAAGTAATTTAAAAAAAACTTAACCGCACAGGTCCCGGTAAAATGTCATTATCTATCGATTGACATGTTTTTTAGTGGTATAAGTGTGATAGAACTCGAGTAAAACTGGAAAAACTGTTAAAAAATTACCTGTTTTCGTGACGAATTATGATCGAGCGAAGTTAAAAGTATCGTGTTTTGAACCGCACAGAAACACAGAAGCACTCTTGAACTATAATGTATTTCTTTTTCGATCCAAAAATATGAATATTTCGTTACTTAATTTTGATTCTCCCGGAGGTCGATTTCGGAAATCCTGCCCTTAATTTGAAATATACGCTAGTGACACGCAGTGACTAGTAAATTAAAAATACTTTTATTTATTTTGGCATCAATGAATTTAGTTCGGAAAGTTTTGTTTTTCTTAAAAACCGTAGAAATTTAATTGTTTGTTAAAATTTAATTGTAGTAGTTGTGCATTTTTATCGTAAAGTTAGAATTGACAACATTTCATATTTTCAAAAGATCTTAATTCGAAAACCATTTGGGTAAAACTGTATTTTATGCTCAAAAAAAACTATTTTTGGATTTTTTTTCCCATTCATTTTGGAAAAAATCGTCAATTAGTGTGAACCGGAAGTGTGACGTCATTTTCCCTGCATTATCGAAAGAGACCTTAGTGCTGAAACGATTAAAAAGTGTATGGTATCCGGTTGTCATTTTCTGACATACTTGCCGTCTGACGTTTATTTGTTTTGAAAATTGTTACAACTGCTTAGCGGCTTTAGAAGTTTAATTTTCTTACCGTTAGTTCATTTGCACGTTTTCGAAGACCTTAAAAGACTTGGCACTTTCCCACTGGACTCCGATAACGCATTCAAACATTATTAACTTGGCATTCTTTTACCGGACACCGATTTTTTTCATATAATGAAGACATCAGAAGGTTTTTCTCAGGCTGATAGCACGAATCTGCCGCGTGTTGAAATTATGATGATGGAGTACACATCGGCAAGTGATAAATATAATCCAGCCCAAATAAGAGGAGCAAAAGCATCGTTGTCTTCCCGAACTTCCTATGTTGACAACGCTGTAACGCCTGACAGTTATTTTTTTAATCGTAATTGTCGCTCTGGATTCTAGTTTTTTAAATCGTAATTGTCGCTCTGGATTCTAGTTGGGAAAGTGACGTCATTTTCTACATACGCCCTTTTAGAATGAGCTACTTTTCAAACTGCTATTTTTAATTGAAAAATTGAGTTAAAACGAAAAAGAAAAAATACGGGTAGCTTACAATTCCGCCTATTTTCTATCCAGCTCATAAAATGAAGGAGTAGAAAATTTGAAATATTGTCAATTGAGCGCTTAATCCTTGACCTAAGTTTAGAAGAAACCTAGATTTAGAAGTCTGTGGCTGCTAGCAGTATCGTAATGTGACTATAACGACACTAGTGCTGTTGTGGGGAATAGAGTACAGACTTCTCTGAACTCATATTATGTATGTTCTTATATTTGTGTTCGTGACCAAGTAAAAGACAGATAAAAGTACAGGAATAGAAAAAACAACTTAAACGGATTAAATCGTGTGTAATGTATATAACTTAATTTTTTACGTTTCGTAGCCTTTTTCAGCGTTCGTGGTCGCGGGTATACTGAGAAAATCATAAATACGAACGCTGAAAAGGGTTACGAAACGGTGGGACGTAAAAAATAAATATGCGATTTAATTCGTTTAAGTTGCTATTGTAGAGGTAAATGAACTTCAATATACTATGACTATGACGTAGTACAGTTCACACGACGTCAACAACTTTCAAGGGAAGAACATACCTTGTTTTATTTTACATACCTACCATGAGCAAGAACGTAACTGGATATCGGAACAGTGATGTGCTGGTTTTGGGAATTTGAAAAAATCCCGGATATCTAACCTACGAATTTATAAGCACGGGTTGAATTCCCAAAAGTCCCAGAGGGCAGTTACTTCTCATCATTGAGTAGGCCTGAGCTCGCCAGTGGAACCCTTAGGATTTGATGTTATATGTTGTTTGAACTAAGTAAATGGTTGTTGGTATCCTGAGATTTATAGGTTAATACGAGATGAGAAATGATGTTCACCTTAACATTGCAGCGAATTATTTTAGTTATTCCTTTCGTGTTGTATAAAGAATCGATTAAACAACAATTTAACTACACTATACTCTTTTATAATGAAGATTTTTCATTACATAAAGTGAAGCTTGCAAGTGAGCTGATGAGCATAATATTTCTACCCAACTTTTTTACTCCTCCCCGTAGTAACAACGATAAAAAGATAATAAAAACTTATCTCCAATGACGTCATAATACTAAATAAAAAAGTTTCATCAGTGCCATATTTATTAAATACTGTGCCTGTCCCGTTGACAAAACGTTGATTGAAAATGCGAAAACAGATAAAATGGAAATGCCATTGAATTGCGGCGGGCGCAAACTATTATGGGCAGCCGTTGAATTATTCTGTTGCACAGTTTTCATCGTATCGGGCATTCATTTGTTTTTGGCATATGTTTTTTCTACGTTTGAAACTCGTCATTACCTTACGGAAATTATGATGGGTTGGGTGCTTTAAGTATCAATTAGTGTCCGTTCCAAAACTGAAAAAATGTCAAGTAAAATATTAATTTTGCTCGACTTGGCGGAGGCACTGCCGTGCCCCCAGAACATAATTATTTTGTGTCACATTGTAAATATCATGAAATTTAGATTACATAATTCATTAAAGGTGTAACGTAGGTGAGCATTAGGAAAGGATTTTTGAAAAGTGATCTCTAAAATCTGTTAAATATGGCATAGAAAATGTGCAGAAGATAAAGAAAGTTTCGTCTAAAAGACGGTTGGATCAACAAATTTAATTAAGCTAAATATAATCTATTTATTTATTTAAACTTTATTGCACATAACAAAACTTATCGTAGTTAGTAGAAGGCGAAGTTAATGCCATAAGTAGGGTTGCCAGATTGAATTACCCTATTATTGAGAGTAGGAAACAATATGTCGGGATTTTGAGACTTTGGTCGGGAGATGCCCCACGCGCTCTATGCGCGAGCTTTTTTTTTTTAGCCTGTAATAGCAGAAATTTTCGCTGGCTGGACCACCTTGTGTGGATCGGACTAAGTTTTAAAATGAAGTCGTTTGTCGGGAGATTTTCTTCTTGAGGACATACAAAAATCGGGAGAATCCCGCCAATCCCCGACCATCTGGCAACCCTAGCCATAAGGCATAAAGTCATAGGTACTCATTTATTGGTATAATTTTTACCTATAGCATGTCATCATATTTTGATTACCTTTTACTGAGCTATTCCTTAGATCTATAGTCGTAATATATCTGCGTCCAATTAGAGAAGCAGCCATCTCCAAAGGTAACGCAAACCAATTGAGAGAATGGATGGGGAAGCCAACGGGATCATTTCGCGATTCGCAGAGACCGCAGAGCGTTCCTGGGATTCCCAAATAAATGTTTGTACTAGATGTGAGTTTTCCTTTTTTCTTGGTTTTGCTCTTGTCAGTGTGATCGTGGTCGTCACTGCAGGGGTTAGTGATACGGATAACTGTTCCTTGTGTTCATGCAAGGGTACACTACTTTTACCTGTTCCGCACATCGTATACATTATTAAAATTTCCTTGTAGCCTGGTACATCAGACCTATATAAAAAGAACTTTCTACAAAAATAAGTGAAATCCCACCAAAAACATTCTGTAAAAAACTAGCCAAGTCTTGATGGAGCTGCTTGTTTATCTCTAAAAAGTAATGAAATCTAGACAAAGTCGTGCCAAGTCTAAGGTTCCTTACTGCGATTTCTTTATTACTATAGTTAATGTTGTGTGACTTGGCCGTTGAACATTCTTTATACGTTAGTGGGCACAATCAACAACAGCCTAAAATGAGACACTAGCGTCCAATTACCAATACCAGTATGGGCTATTATCTCGCTTAAAAAACATAGGTAGTTACAACAGATATAACATTACGTGTAAACAAAATTGACTTGTACCCACTAACGTATAAAGAATGTTCAACGGCTAAGTCACACAATATTAACTATAATAATAAAGAAATCGCAGTAAAGAACCTTAGACTTGGCACGACTTTGTCTAGATTTCATTACTTTTTAGAGATAAACAAGCAGCTCCATCGAGACTTGGCTAGTTTTTCACAGAATGTTTTTGGTGGGATTTGTTTTACCGAAAATGGCATAACTAGAATCTATTGTTTTAATTATTTTCTTTTTTGCATAGGGCGTGGCTGATAAGTTTCCTTGGCGTCTTCTTTCTTATCCAATATGCCTTTTGGAAGCGCCGCAAATTTTTCTAAGGTTAGGTTTTTAAGCCCTTCTGGCATGTGTGTAAACATCCTTACACATTAGGCCCATCTGGCAACACTAATTTTGAATTTGTATTTTTTAAAGTGGGTAGGTTAGCTGGCTTTAGGAAAAACTACTCTACTATCGATTACCTGTTCACGGTAACACAGGTTATGGAAAAGTACTCTGAATACAAAAAACCTCTCTACATGATCTTTATAGATTACAGTAAAGCATTCGATACGATAAAACATAACAAACTTTGGTAAGCTCTACAGGATCAAGGAATTAATGAGAAATATATATCTATACTGAAAAATATCTACTCAAAATGCAACGCAAGGGTAAAGCTAGAGAAACCGGGAGATTCGTTTAACATAGAGAAAGGCGTCCGACAAGGAGATACAATATCGCCTAAATCATTTATTGCTCTACTTGAACGTATATTTAAAAACATTAACTGGAACAAAAAAGGTATAAATATAAATGGCGAATATCTGTGCAACCTACGCTTTGCAGATGACATAGTTTTACTTTCTGAAAATCACGGCGAGCTCAAGGAAATGATCCATAACCTTAATTCAGAAAGTATAAAATGCGGCTTACATATGAATCCTGAAAAAACAAAAGCGATGACCAACCAAGCAAAAAAGCCCCTCTATGTCGACAACCACAATATAGAATACGTTGATGACTATATATACTTAGGCCAAAATATATGTTTTAAGGACAGAACAGCGAAAGAAATAACAAGAATAACCCTTAGCTGGAAAAAGTATTGGTCTCTTAAAGCTATATTCAAAGGCAATTTCCCGATGCATATTAAAAATAAAATAATGGACTCAAACGTGTTACCTACCCTTACATACGGCTGTCAAACATGGGCCCCTACTGCTGACTCCAGGAAAAAGATCAGGTCATTCCAAAGAGCGGTAGAGCGCAGTATGCTAGGTATCAAACTTAGAGTAGAGACCGTATCAGGAGTACCGACATAAGATCCCGAACAAATATTATTGACGCACTCGAAATGACTGCAAAACTAAAGTGGAAGTGGGCGGGACACGTCGCTCGCCTAGACGACAACAGTTGGAGCCAGCGCATTTTGCACTGGAGTGTTATAACCGGCAAACGGGAACGGGGACGTCCCCCTCGCCGCTGGAGAGACGATATCGTGTCAGTGGCCAGTAACCTGTGGGCCCGCCTGGCCCAAAACAGGAACGACTGGCACAAGATGGAGGAGGCCTTCGTCCAGAAATGGAAGGACCCCACGTAGTACTTATAAATTAAAAAATATATAACTTTAATTAGTGTTAAATGTTTACTTTTTTTAATTCTAACTTTGTTTTAATTGACAACATTTCATTTTAATAACACTTTAAAATGTATATACGATTCGAAAGCATTTTGTCTCCTCAACACTACACTATTTTTATAATTTTTTTATATCGCTTAATATAAAAAATACAAATGAATAAAAAATATGTTCTAATTTTACCAGTTCTACGGCACAATATATGAAATGCCAGTGCCTTTTGCCACAGAAAAAATAAGCTGTCATAATTTTGAATTTGACATTGTCAATGCATACTGTCAGATCGCTTACTTTTTTTCGATCGCGATAAGACTAAAGTAATGGTTTATTCTACCGTAGGGTAACCTATCGCAAACACTAAAAACCATTCACCGAATTTCATTTGGCCAAAAACTATTCGAATTATTATCGTTTGTCCGATGACAGGTTTCGTATTTTTTTCTGTTCACCATTTCTCGTTTAGTAAAAGTTTCGTTTGTCCGAAAAACGTTTCCCATCTCATTCACTTGCCCTATGAATTGTTACGTATTTTGTTTCGTTGCCCATTTTTCATTTACCCAATGATACTTTTCGCACTGGATACGTTTAGACATATTTTCAGTTTACCTTTTAACGATATCCCAAGTTATTTCTCGGCAGAGGTATGTTTCCCTAAATCTAAAATAAATGTTATTTTAGAAAAGAAAATTAGTTATTATTAGTTTTTTAGAGAAAGGTCAGTAGGTTAGGTTGGTTCATAAAAAAGTGGCCGTTTGGGGAAGTGACTTTCACATAAAACTTATATAGGCAGAAGGACAAAGGGGGTCGGGGGGGCGGAGCCCCCCCCAAGGGGCATGAAAAAAAAACTCAAAACAAAGGTTCAATTAGGTATAAAAAGTAGGTTAGGTTAGGTTTGAACTGCGTCCCCCAACAAAAACGAACTGCTACCAGAAAAATAGGTTAGGTTAGGTTTGAACTGCGTCCCTCAACAAAAACAAACTGCTACCAGAAAAATAGGTTAGGTTAGGTTTGAACTGCGTCCCCAACAAAAACGAACTGCTAGGAAAAAAGTAGGTTAGGTCAGACATATTTAAATAAGTTTTCACTATCGCACTGTACTACTCAGTATTAGCTTTAATAATACACTATAACAAGTTTTATGTGGCGGGTAGGGTTATCTTTATCAAAGTACAAAGCGGGTAGATTCTTGCAGACTAGTTTGCCAGGTATAAAAATAAATAATTGTAAATTGTAATGCCAGCTGTACACATGTCGAATAGTTAAAAATCGAATCGTTACATCGGACAAATGAAATCAAAGTCAATCGAAAAAAGTCGAATGGTAAATAAATCGAAACGTTACTTCGGGTAACTGATATTATGGTGAAACGAGATTTAGGGCAAACCGTAATTTGTCGAATGATTAAAAAACCGAACCAATAAATGCCGAATCGTAATAATTCGAAATGAAAATTCGGACAAACGAAAAAAAATTGAAACGATATTTGTCGAATAGTTTTTGCCGAAACGAAATTCGGACTAACGTTTTTAGTGTTTCAGATAGGTAACCTAGAATTGTAGTTACGCCCTTTTAGAATAAGTAAATATTAATTTATTAATTATAAATTAATTACAAATCCTGGTGAAACAAATAAACTATCAGCGTATTCGTCTTTTCAAACCAAATACAGAGAACCAATAAAATTAAAGGCTCAAAAAAATGAAAGGTTGTCAATTATTTTTTTCAAACTATGTAATTGTTACTTAATTTTGGGGAATAAAGGCTTTTTCATTTTATTTATTTATTTTATTAAAGTTGGTAGGTTTACACAACAGTAATTTTGACAGGGGAAATTAATGATTTTTCTCAGTCTACCCGCGACCACGAACGCTGAAAAGGGTTACGAAACGTCGTCGGGACTTAAAATGTAGTAATACCTACTCGTATACGCGATTTAATCTGTTTAAGTTGTTTTATTACTAAAAAAAGAAGTTTGCTAGAAGGGCTAGACGGCCCCATGTTCTACCAGGCACTTAACTAAATGGCGCTGTTTAATGAAAAGGCTAGGCAGCTAACCAAATTTCTAATTAAGCTAGTTGGCGGCGACACATATATGGCGGTTTGGATGCTACAGACAATTTGACGCTGACTTTACATGATGGTTATAGGTTTACGCGGGCTAGTTTTCCGCAACTTGGCGTCTGATATGTGTAATAACACATCTACAAACACACATGATTATTGAAAACCTAACTATTCAAATTGTAAAACATTTTTGTACATATCCCTACAACTCTAAATAATAACGCACTCAATCGTATTATTTTTACCCGACTGCGGCGAAGCCCAAAGGAGGTTAATGTGTTTGACCTGTATGTATGTATGTATATCCGTTCCTGTGTCCGCTCGTAACTACTCAACGGCATATCCGATTTTGATAAATAATACATCATTAGATTCGTCTTGATGGTGCGAGTGTCACTGGGTGTCACATGAAGTTCGTTAAAATAAACAAAATGGCGGATTTTATGCAGTTTCAAAGTGCACCGCGGTCGGGTTTTTTTTTAGTAAAAATGTGGTTATTTATGTAAATATTCAAATGGATTGTTAACTTCTTATGAATTAATGGTTGGATTCCTAATAAGATATGTCAAAAAAACGTTCGTTCAAATTAGGCTAAATGCATAAATAATGCAACAAATCGCTCCTTGAAAATCATAACGTCATTAAACGAAAATCACGATTTTTGGGTACGGGGCTTGAAAGTTTCAGAAATATTAAAACGTCTAAAACTACTTTATTTGTAATAAAAGTATTATTTTTATACTGTGTTTTGATAAATACGTGACTATGCTTTTTACCGATAAGAGTAAATTCTGTCTTTTATGTTTTATTTATCTGATAATTGAATTTAAAGAAAATAATAATGTCACTTTTCCATTAATTTTTGCTTAATGTCACTTTTCAAGCCTGTGATTTCCTAAACTTTAATTTAGTTTAAGGAACAATGACACTATATCGGGTTATTTGGAAGAAAAATACATGTTTTTGTATAAAAACTCTTAAAAAAAGCTTGTTAAATGAAATTTATTAACTCAAATGACTATCAGTCTCAAAAACAGTTAATAATTTTATCTATTACACACCGTGACTTTAAACAAGAAGTCACAAAATAATCAAAAAGTAATGTTGGAAGCAGCTCCTGGCAGTTATAATGGCTTTAAACATAAAACAGCATTTTTCAATTTACAAAACGAGTGAATTTTTAGTAATTTGAGCTGGCAAAATTGACACTACATCGAAAATGACGACTAATAATGCTAAAAATCATTTGAGTTATTAAAACCACAATGTCATTTAACGTACTAAAAATACAGTACATCTTTATTATTAGCTTGCATCAAGATTCGAAATTTAAAATAAAACGGTCATTATTGATATACTGTCATTTTAACAGTCTTAACACAAAGTATAACATTAAAAATTGCAAGAGGACAAGTGTCATTAAAGCGAAAATTACACTATTGCTTTAAATTGAGTCTTCATATTGATACTACATTAAAAGTTCGAACTGACGTATTACGAATAAATACTGTATTCGATTGAAAAATTGTAGTACTTTCCGTTTAATATCACAGAATACCGTCATTAAGCAGAAAATGACAACCTTCTTCACAAAATCCATTGAATTTCACTGTATTTCTAATGATAGTGACACTGTTCCAAAAAGGCGCGCGTCAATTTCCACTATTCGCCGTAATGACACTAGCGCCCCCTGCCGTTTTAAATAAAGCTAGAGCAATAGGTGTCTTTGTATGGCCTTCCTTGCAATCACGTGAGTTAGATGGCGTTGTTAACTCAAAAACGTCATTTTTTGGATAGTGACGTTATGATTTTCAAGGAGCGAAATGCTGTGAATAAATGCATCAAGTGATATAAAATGATATCACCTTAATAGATAAGTGTAGCGTGGCGTGTGTGGCGTGGCGTAAAAGTAGGTATCTTTGGGCAAGCCGATGCACATTTAGTGTACATTTTCCTTAAGAGCTGTTGAATAAAGCGTTTAAATGCCTGATATTATGCAAGTCGGTTAGGAATCGAGTTCTTTGGACGCCACGCTCCTGATAGGTATGTTTGAACTGAATACTTGTAGAATTGTTGATTATCCGTTGTAATCTACCCACGCCCAATTAGAATCGCAACTTGATCTTAACGGAAAGCTTGCGGAAATTGGCGGGGAAGCCGACTCGGATGATTTTGCAGATACCGCAACATGTTTGCGGGATTGTACGGGATTTCGAGGAAATGTTGCCACAGACCTAATACGGGAAGACAGTTCATTTATTGGTCACGAGATTTTTATTTTAGGGAGCTATGGTCGTCAAACGATCGCGTTGCTCAGGTTAGTAAAATTTAACCGTACTTTTAACGGCAAGGAGGAATAAATTCGTCGCAAGGTAGGTAAGGTGCTCCTTATATGTATACGGTAGATATATCTGCCAACCCAGTCACTTTAGGCACAGATCTCAATACGAAGGTGGGTATCGGGTTTTTTTTTTGGAAAATTATTTATTAAGAGAGTAACATAGAAGGTTTTTTTATTTATAAGGTATATTACATCGGTCGAAATCGAAATTCTTGGTAACAATTTTTTTCTACTTGTTCCCATACATTTATCTTGCTTCACCTATTTTTAAATGTTTCAAGCTTTTGTCGCATCTATGTGCTCTAAATCTATGACTGTTTATTTCCGTCTCCAGAATCAGCTTGTAAAGGGAGAATTTACGACTTTGTCAACCCTAAACCGGAATTTATCGACTTATAAATTATGCGATTGAATGTCTTCGGTTTTCAGAAAAAAAAGGTTTATTTTTCAAGTTTTCAACATAATGGGCTCGAGGGCTGCGTGGGAAATGCTGCACTTGTATTTAGATCGATGGTTTTACATATTACGCGAAGTTTTTGCATAAATCAGTCTCATTTAGGTATTATAGACATTTAAGTGGCTGTTTTGTTCAACTTTTACTAGTAGCTTGCAAAGAAAAATATAGTAAGTAGATCAAATGGATACTACGAAGATGATACGAACTACACTACTGATTAAGTATTCCTATTTCTTCAAATATTAGAGCCTTATCACACTAGCCATGTGCAAGCGAGCTGCGGGCGAGCCGCGGGCGAGTTTCCATACAAATGTGGCTCGCGGCAAACTCGCTGCGAGTTCGCCGCGACTGGTTTTGTATGGAAACTTATTTTCACGCTAAGACCTCGATGTTGCAAATGTCCATCGGTGCCGGTAAGCCTAGCCATCAGGTGGGCCGTCCGCCTGTTTGCTGGTCTAAGGCAATAAAAAAAATGCTACTTTTACCTGAGAACGACACTTATATTTTGCTCGCTACCGTTACACAGGTTATAGCGATTTGTAGGTAATATAGGGTATTTGGCTGTTTGTGTCACGTCTCTAAAATAAGTTCTAATTTGTATAAGTGCTACAAAGGGCACAATGTTGTGTTTAATCGATAGGTGAGGCTAGTGACCGAGTAGCACGGGTCGATGCCAGTGGTTTAATACCCGCGATCACGAGCCCCACGACACCGTAAACCTTGATGCCATTAGTGATTAAAAAGTAGTGATTTACAACAATGCTACGAACAACAGATATTTTATTCTGAAATCTGTAACATTCGTCGTTGACACATTATAACATCCGATACGTAACGTAACGCACAATATAACGTAAAATAGCATTGTAAACCCTGTGTATCTTTTTATCACCTATTACTATGTAATGGATATTATATTTTTTCTAGCTTACAAAGCGTTATATTTCGTATTGAAAACTCGATATGCAACGTTACGTAAGACTTTTTTTGAAATATAGTGCTGAGCGAATACTATGAAAAGTAATTTTTTGGTCAGCCGTTATTAAAATTGATCCGCAAAAAAAAATAAGCAGTTAAATCATTTGGGCAGCATACAAAGCTTTGGCTGGCAATAAATAAAAATCGGGCGGCAACTCTTGTTCAGCAAACAATTTAAAAACGGTTAACATTTTAACCAATATTAATCTGCTTTTTTTATTTTTCTTTATTCATTTGGCTGCCTAATAACCAGTCGAGCTGCAAAATAATAACTTGGGCAGCAAGATTTTACAATTGGTCAGCAGAGAGTTTAATTGAGATATACAGGGTGTCACTGTGATATATACTAGGTGTCACTGTTATAAATACAGGGTGTCACTGTGTTATTTATATACAGGGTGTCACTGTAATGTATACAGGATGTCACTGTGATATATACAGAATGTCATTGTGATATATAAAGGGTGCCATTGTGTTATATACAGGGCATCACTGTGATAGATACAGGATGTCACTGTCAGCAGAGAAAACATGTCTGTAAGCAATTTAATTGAGATATACAGGGTGTCACTGTGATATATACTGGGTGTCACTATGATATCACTATACAGGGTGTCACTGTGTTATATACAGAGTGTCACTGTGTTATATACAGGGTGTCACTGTAATGTATACAGGGTGTCACTGTGATAGATACAGGATGTCACTGTGATATATACAGAGTGTCACTGTGTTAACTACAGGGTGTCACTGTAATATATACAGGGTGTCACTGTGATATATACAGAATGTAATTGTGATATAAACAGGGTGCCATTGTGTTATATACAGGGTGTCACTGTGATAGATACAGGATGTCACTGTGATATATACAGAGTGTCACTGTGTAGGAATAGAGGTAGCGAAATACTGGCAAAGAAAAATTTAGATTAATATTTTTGATCCCTTCACACGAAGAAGAAGAAGAAGTCACTGTGTTATACAGGGTGTCCCATAACTGACACGTCACAGTGACACTGGAGGTAGACCAGGTCAAGAGTTACCAAACCAACTTAACATGACCCGCCGTAATTTTTTTTTTACTACTGGTGGTCAAAGTCGAAATTAAATTTCGCTGTGAATTAATTCAAGATCAAACTAGTATTTTTTTTCAGTTTTACTTAGGTTTTGTATAAAATACCATTTCTGTAACCTTAATTAACAATTCATGTTACCGTACACATAAAAAACCTAACCTTGACACCTTTCCGAGTGCACACTGGCACTAATAATGTTAAAAACGGTCAAAATTCATGAACAACTTTAATTCGACAATAACTCAAAAACCGTGCCTCTTTTACTGGGGTCATGTTAAGTTGGTTTAGTACCTCTTGACCTGGTCTACCTCCAGTGTCACTGTGACGTGTCAGGTATGGGACACCCTGTATATATTTTTTTTGATGACCCTAAAAACGAAACGGCTCCCAAAAATAGGTAGGTTAGGGTTATTTTTTTTTGATGACCCTAAAAACGAAACGGCTCCTAAAAATAGGTAGGTTAGGGTTATTTTTTTTTGATGACCCTAAAAACGAAACGGCACCCAAAAATAGGTAGGTTAGGGTTATTTTTTTTTGATGGCCCTAAAAACGAAACGGTTCCCAGAATAGGTAGGTTAGGTTTATTTTTTTGATGACCCTAAAAACGAAACGGCTCCTAAAAATAGGTAGGTTAGGGTTATTTTTTTTTGATGACCCTAAAAACGAAGCGGCACCCAAAAATTGATTATATATCACAGTGACACCCTGTATATATCACAGTGACACCCTGTATCTATCACAGTGACACCCTGTATCTATCACAGTGACACCCTGTATATATCACAGTGACATCCTATATCTATCACAGTTACACCCTGTATATAACACAGTGACACCCTGTATATATCACAGTGACACCCAGTATATGTCACAGTGACACCCAGTATATATCACAGTGACACCCTGTATATATTACAGTGACACCTGCTACTTGACAGCTGACAATTACCTTATGACAAAATACGCACACGATTGGCGACAGAATAGTTGCGCCCATTTTGTGAATGACCAGTTAGGTTTTATTGCCCCCTTTTTTTGATGAACAAAATGAAATATTTTGCTTACCTAATGATTGCTTACCAAAATTTGATTAACCGTAGATCGCTTAATGCAGCTCAAATATTTAATTTGCTGACCAAAATAATTTAGAGCAGTTCAGTATATCATTAATTGCAGCCTGATTTATAAATGTTTGCTAACCATAAGTTGCTTACCAACTAGCTATTTTGGCTGACCAAATACAAATTTCTGCTGACCAAAATATGAATATTTTGCTGATCGATTAAATGATACCCGAATACTATCGTTTGGAATAGGTATCGGTATCGATTTGGTATCGTGATAAATCGGTAAAAACTTGAAATTAATAACTTTTTGTCTCATTAAGGATCAAGATCAATTGTATTTCGCTGCACAGTCTCTTCAATAATATTAACTCATGTAGTAGCGCCATTATACAGCCATTGACCACAATACGATTTCAAAAGAAAAAACACCGAGTTTTCGAACGTCTATTCGTATTCCTCGCGCCCTTTTTGCCGTCAGCTGTCATTCTCGTATATTATGTAGCCGACGACCAGATTATCTTTTATCAAATTAGTGAAAAAGTGTTTTTTCTCTTTAACATACAAATTTTATATACAAAGAAGATGCTGCAAGACCGCCAAAGTAAGTCGGTAAATGAATTAGGGCGAAAGTTGGGGGTCGAGAGATTTTTAGCGAAGCGGTCGATATCGATGTGAACGGGATGGCATCTTCGCTAGGCGAGGCTGCGCCGCAACGATTGAATTCATCGTGGTTGCGATCTCGTACCCCGAAGTTAAGATTGCGGTTCCCATTACCAATAATAGTAATAGAAAAAGCAGAACCCACCGGCACAGGCTTTCGTGATAAGTGTTCTCAGACACGAGCTCTGACAGTAGTCGAGAAAGATAACAAACACTGTGCCATATACAAGTACACATGCACAACCAGGAACTGTCAAAAGACCAGTGTTACAGATTTCAAATGTGAGAAATATTTAACATAAGTAAACGTCCGAGTGCTCGACACCGTCCCGGTAATCACCATCTTGAACGTTATGTTATTAGCAATAGAGGTGACAGCAGGTGTCAACTACTGGGCATTAGCGTGTCGAGCACTGGGACGATTACCTACCTCGACGATTTGTTGGGCTTTTGAACGAATAGTTCGTGAAAATGTATTTAGTATATAAATCGTAATCGTAAAATATCATTCGTACAAAGTTACTACTTAGTTACTAGGTATTTAATTGGCGTCTTTTTTAACCCAGTTCAAAAAAGGAGGTTATCATGATAAGATTAACCTGTAACTTTTAACCGTCGTTAAAAATTATCAATTAACATATAAATAAAATATGCTTGTACCTAATTCAATAAATCAGGTCTGAGTATACATTTTATAAGGATAAACTTGAGTTCGGTCACACACAGGACAAAAGATACATGGTAAATACTATTCAATATGTGTTAAGAACAATGTCTCTTACGACAAAAGGTTTCACCACACCCAATCTAAGTTACAATAGGACGAGGAACTATCAGATTTTCGCCGAGCCGAGCCCACATCGACTGATTACATTTGAACATAAGTTAGGAAAAGGCTTAATCAATCATTTCATTCCGAAGGCGGGGATCCTGTGTGATGGAAGTGCGGTAGTTTGTAAGTTTCCGTTGAGACGCCGTAAGTGGAGTGATGAGACGCCGCGCCGCATGTTTACGCGAAAGCGTATGTATGACACACGATTTTTGTTTTGCTCTGCGATAATATTCTACACTTTGCTGGTAAATCATAAAGATGGCTTTAAAGATTTGTTAGATGAGGTTCCCAAACGCTTGTTTTCCTTGTAGCAATTTTTTTTTTCGTATTTTTCCCCTAAAGCGATTATTTCATTCACTTTTTTCCTCTGCAGCTTATGTTTACAGTAGCGTTGCTTCCGTTTCTCATATTTTTTCGCCTCAATGGTAACCTGCAGTTAATTTCTATATTGTTTTTTTCTTTGTTGTGTTTTATTCAGTGTCATTTCTGTCCGCAGCCTGTTTTCTTTCACATTTGCGATTTTTCTTTGTCGTGTTTTTTCCGTGTCACCTTTTTTCAGCAGCCAGTTTTTATAACAGTTTCCTTTCACTGGGGGACAACCTCTTTTACGATTTTGAACTCTGTCATATTTCATAAAGAATGTCACTGTCGTTACTTTGTCGCAGTCAGGGGACCTTGATCCATTATATTAGGCTGCGGCTCCACTGTGGTAGAGACGAGCGGAGCGGAGAAGGGACGTGTAGCGATCGACCAATCACATTAGTTTTCGCTGTTTCCATTGAAGCGAAGTGAAGATGTGGATTTCAACTAATGTGATTGGTCGATTCCTACTTGTCTCCTCTCCGCTCCGCTCGTCTCCGCCTCAGTGGAGCAGCAGGCTTAGGGTTCCGGAGCCAAAATTACTAAATAATTTTATACCCAGAGTAATTAATATTTGCTCTCGGGAGCTATAGCGAGCAAAACAATATACTACTAATTGTAAGTGTTGTAATACTGGCCATATAGGATACTTTTATAGAACGTTTTGTAATGATCTTTATGTCACCTTCTAATACAATTTTCTTGACACAACATCGGTCTATATTTTATCTCTATATTTTATATAATTTAACACGTTATCAGCACGAGTGCTCGATTATATTTCGTTTTTTAGACATATAAATCAGTTACATAATGTCAGTGAATTCTATTTCTGCGATAAAACCGCTAGTTAACAGAGACGGTTATGGAGTATGGAAATTCAAGATGCGCATGTACCTCATACACGAAGACCTGTGGGAAACGATTGCCGGATACCCTGAAGGTAGTGTCATAACTGCTGAAAAAAAACTACGAAACGATCAGATAGCGTTGTCGAAAATCTGTCTCACAGTTGATGGTATGGCAATCACCCATGTAAGGTCTTGTGCGACGGCTAAAGCTGCGTGGACTGCCTTGTCGTCAGCCTACGAGGACAAAGGCTTAGGTCGTAGAATAAGCCTAGAACGGAAGCTGTACAGGTACTGCCTTGATGATTTCAACTCATACATAGAAATGTACATTAATGCTGTAATGTCAACAGTCCAGGACTTGGCCGATATTGGGAAAGTTATAGAAGATGCTTCAATCGCTGCGATTCTTCTTGGAGGTTTGTCTCAACAGTATGCTCCCTTAGTTATGGCTCTGGAGAACTCCAATATCGATATTACCGTGGACTTGATTAAGACGAAATTGTTAAATGAGATAAATAAACCGACTGTAAGTAACCCGGATACTGCCTTCAGAACACGGATTAATGAGAAAAATAAGCCTGCTTCATCTAAACCTAAGAAACAGATCGTCTGTTACGATTGCAAGGAGCCCGGGCATAAGCGTCCAGATTGTCCCCATAAGAAGGACAAGAAAAAGTCTGAATGCCATAAGACATCTTTAAGTGCCATTAAGGTTGATGGTCACGTGGAAAAGAGCCTGTGGCATATAGACAGTGGAGCTTCAGCTAATATGACTTCTAGAGGTGATTGGATGCAGAACGTGAAAGGAAATCCTACTGGCAAAGTCACAATTGCAAACGGAGAGGAGTTATCCACTAAAGGCGTTGGCGATGTCTCTATTACGGCGTGTGGTGAAATAACGAAGATTAGTGAGGTCGTTCATGTACCTAATTTGAACTCTAATCTGATTTCGGTTAAAAAGGCAGTTGATAAAGGTTTTTGTGTTGTTTTTGATAAGTCTGGTTGTAATTTTTATGATTCAAATGTTTTTTCTTGTACAGGTGTTTCGCTCTTACATGGTTCGGTGCGTGGTGGGCTGTATACCTTAGATTGTACAGTCAATGTACCACGACAATTATCTGCGTTTGATGTGCACTCTGACGTGTCGAGGTTCCAACTCTGGCATAAGCGTCTGGGTCACCTGTGCCGCATAGGAATGGATCGCTTGAAAAAGGATCAAGTGGTAGGTATTGACTACTCGGCAGTAGATAAGGAACCGTGTATAGCCTGCGTAGAAGGAAAACTGAATCGAAAACCATTCAAAAGGATTCCCGATAAAAGAGCAACTTCAGTCTTGGAGGTAGTTTACTCTGACGTGTGCGGCCCTTTCCCCGAGGCGTCGTTTCAGGGTAGTAAGTATGCGTTGTTTTTTATAGACGACTTTACACGCATGACTTTTGTATTCTTTATTTCTTCAAAAGCTGAAGTGAAGAATAAGTTTTGTATTTTCCAATCCTTAGTGGAGCGGGAAACAGGAGCAAAAATAAAAATATTGAGGAGCGATAACGGGACGGAATATGTCAATGCTGATTTTATGAATTACTTACAGAAGGAAGGAATTCAACAGCAAACGACGGTGCCCTACAGTCCGCAGCAAAATGGCATCGCAGAAAGGACTAACAGAACTGTCATTGAGAAGGCTAGGTCTATGCTTTCTGGTAGTTCCCTTTCTCCGGCATATTGGCAAGATGCGGCTGAAACTGCAGTCTATCTTAAAAATAGATCTCCTCACCGCGCTCTCGAAGGTAAGACTCCATTTGAAATGTGGTACAGTAAAAAACCAAATCTGTCACATTTAAGAGTCTTCGGATGTCGAGCTCTGATTCATGTCCCCGATTGCCATCGGAAAAAGTTGGACGTGAAGGCTACCGAGCACATTTTTGTTGGTTATACCAAGGATCCCAATAGTTACTATTTTCGGGATGTAAAATATCCGAGACGACTTGCTAAAAATAGAGATGTGGCCTTCTTTGAGGACACTTTCCAGGATTTGAAGGAAAAGGGTGATAAATGCACATCAGGGGCTGGTGTAACTGAATCGGCACTTATACCCTTAACGTTAAGTCCTCACTCACGGGCGGATGTACCTGAGCCGGCACATAATCCTTTAAATCCACAAGTCAGCTCATCCAATAGTCAAGAGGATCCGAGACCTGGAACAAGTGCTGTTGCCGAAATAGAGCCGAACGAACTTGGATCTGCACCGCTAGAAGAACAAGCTGAGCAAAGTGACTCTGAATATGTTGAGGCTGTAGAACCAAGATATAATCTGAGACCCAGAAAACCCCAGAATACTGCCGCAAGCTGTATATGCATGCAGACTGCATCCCCTCAAATGGATGAGCCTACAAGCTATTTACAAGCTGTGAACGCGGAAGATAAAGACAATTGGTATCATGCTATGGAAAACGAATACCAGTCTCTACTGGAGAAGGAAACATGGGTTCTCGTCGATCGACCAGATAAAAAGGTCATACCCTGCAAGTGGGTTTATAAACTAAAAAAGGATGCTCATGGCAATATAGTCAAATATAAAGCGAGACTAGTTGCCAAGGGCTTTAACCAAGTGCATGGTGTCGATTACTATGAAACCTTCAGCCCGGTTATCCGGAATTCTTCCCTGCGCGTATTGATTGCATTAGCTGCAGAAATGGGCCTGAAGATGCAACATCTAGATGTAGACACAGCCTTCCTCAACGGCGATCTCCAAGAGGAAGTTTATATGGATCAGCCTCAAGGTTTTGTGAGAAAAGGCCAGGAAGATAAGGTGTGTTTATTGCAAAAATCCCTTTACGGATTAAAACAGGCTCCTCGCGCATGGAATATTAAGCTGAATGAAACGCTGAGTAATATAGGTTTCAATAGATTGCCTACTGAACCGTGCGTATATAAAAAACTCCTTGGTTCGGACTTAGTCTTGTTGGCAGTTTACGTTGATGACATAATTGTCTTTTACCAGAATAAAAAGTCATTCGACACTGTCAAGACTGACTTACAAAAATATTTTGCGTTAAAAGATTTAGGACCGCTAAAATATTATTTAGGATTAAATATTTCAAGCCAAAATGGAGAAATACGCGTAAATCAACGGTCGTATATTGAGTTCCTGCTGGAAAAATTCAATATGAGGCAATCAAAAGTGTATGACACCCCCTTGGCACATAGTAAAATGAACTCTATTGATTGTTCGGAAGGTAAGGACAACACTTACGCTTACCAGAACTTAATTGGTTGTCTTATGTACCTTGCTGTTAATACTCGGCCAGACATTGCGTTTGCTGTTAGCTATCTTAGCCAATTTAACAATAAATACAGTAATACGCATTGGGTGGCAGCAAAACGGGTGCTGCAGTATCTTAAGGGTACTATAGACCTTTCTATTGTTTATAGGAAGACGGATAAACCTCTAGTAGGTTATACCGACGCGGATTTTGCGAACTGTACGGAGGATCGTCGTTCCTATACAGGTTACTGCTTCAAACTTGCAAGTGGACCTGTTTCGTGGGCAGCTAAGAAGCAGCCTACGGTAGCGCTGTCTTCGACGGAGGCAGAGTATATGGCGCTGACTGATGCTGCGAAAGAAGCTATCTACTTACGTCGCTTGATATCTGAGGTACGTGATGTCCAATATCCCAGCGTAACCATTTGCAGCGACAGTCAGAGTGCACAGAACTTAGCCCATAATCCTATACACCATGGGAGATCGAAACACATTGATGGTAGATACCATTTTATTCGAGAAAAGGTGTCTGACAATGCGATTGTACTTCAGTACACTAAGTCGTGTGACTTGTTAGCTGATGTGTTAACTAAATGCTTAGGCAAAATAGCACATCGCAAATGTGTCGATAGTATAGGTTTAGTTAAGACATAGAGTTATATTCTCTTTAATACTTATTTTTAATTTGTGTTATGAGAATTTTGCTTATAAACTTTATGGGCAAATAGTTGAATGTTTTGGCATAGTGATAATGTTCACTAACATTGTGCAATTACTGTTATGATCATTACGGGCGGATGTGTATTATGCATATAATTTTTATTTATGTTACACATAAGACTCCTGCATATGGCCATTACGGGCGGATGTTGTAATACTGGCCATATAGGATACTTTTATAGAACGTTTTGTAATGATCTTTATGTCACCTTCTAATACAATTTTCTTGACACAACATCGGTCTATATTTTATCTCTATATTTTATATAATTTAACAGTAAGTAACATAACGAATGAGAAAAAACGCATTTGTACACAAATGCGAGCATGTTAATAATTGCTTTAGGGATATATTGCGAGCAAAAAATATGCTAGGTACTAAGCAATAAACCGAATCTGAAAAATTGCGTTTGTGAACAAATGCGATCAAAAAACTCGCTACCCAAAAATACTAAGACAGGTAAATTAGAGAAATGGGAAATTTTGCGACGACCACGAAAAGAAAATTTGCTGCAAGGAAAATAAGCGTTTGGGAACCTCATCTAACAAATCCTCTTTGATTGACTGCCAAAATTCTATGACATTTGTAAAATTTTGAGTTTCATCCGAAAAATACGTGTCACACAACATTTCTTTTAATTCATAACACATTTCTTTCATTCATAATTCATTATTTACATACATGAGATAACCATGTACGTTAGAATGATGCTGCATCTTATGTAGTTTTGTAATCGTGCGCGTGTAAAATTTTTAATTAGAAGGCCTGTCGTACTTCCTGAAAGCCAATTAACTAAGCCCTTAATCATTTTGTGTTACAACCCGGTCGCACTATATCGGCGGATAGTATGTACTCCTGATACGATAAACGAGGAAAGTTTGGTAATGTGCTGGTTCACACAAAAACCACTTATCTTGATGAGATGATTCGTTACCTAACATATTGAGTGGTTCCACAAGTGACAAGTTTCCCGGGGGAAATTGAATGATATTGTAAATGTTGTGAGATGGGAAATAGTATCTTGTAATTACTACCCATTCAGGGTCTGCACCCTGTGCTTAGGCGCTGCGAGCATCGTCCTAGTTACGGCACTGCATTGTTCTAATCTAATTAAAAATGAGGTTTGAACTTTTTTTCAATTAAAGAAGGTTCTAACACAAAAAGACACTAAAAAGTACTTTGGGAGTGACGAAGCTAAATTGTGAACAGTCGAGTACCTACCTACGAATAAATTGCTAATATGTCTCCAATCGTGTCTATTAGATTACCGCTACACGTAATTTTCCTTGCTTAGCGTCTGGTGCTGTGTTCGGCACTAGCTTCATTAGGGATATTAAGGTTGACACCTAGGTATACATTACATATAGTCCTTCGAATAGTTATCTCACGCCTATCGTAAAACTGTCTTATTTTTGTAATGTCAGCTTGTTATCAACTTGAATGGCTTTGTATTATGCGTATGAATGCCATTATCTGGGTTAGCACCGCATGGCACCGCTTGTCGCTGGGGATACCAGCGTAAAGTTAAGACTAAATAATCTGATCAAATAGCTATGTAATGTCTATATACCTATGATTCAAGTTGCAGATATTATTGAATGGCAGATGAAGGGCGTGTTAATAAATGTGCATACTTAGCCAAGTAAAAGCCTACGTACGTATATTAATCCATTCCAAATATAAGAAAAATACATTCCAACTATACTATTGGTGTTTCCACCTTTCCAACTTTCCAAACATAGGCTTTAAATCTTAGGTGTATATTGTTTTTACTTTAGGGTTTTAGTTTAGTTTTTATTTAATCTGTAAGTTGTGATATTATATAAATGTATGTTACCTATAAACATCAAATAAAGTTGCTAATGAGTTCTTCATCTCCAAAAAATCTTAATAGATTAAACTGATTAATACTCTTACCTAACGAATCAATGTTTAGCCTATTAAATAGTTAAGTAATATCGTAAATTCATAAAAAAACATTATGCTTTCAATAAGGATATTGAATCAATTTTATGCAGAATCTGTACCGGGTCTGAGTTTCATTATAAAGCATATTTGCAACGGGTGAAATAATGGTAATAATTTATTTTTTTATTATTTGGGTGATGAATAATGGTATTTTTTTACCAGACATATCACATAGGTAAAGCAGAGAAAATAATTAGAGTTGTCTACACTGTAGAGTTGTTAATTTAACCTACTATTATTTCACCAGCGATAAAGACAAAAAATTTGAATGTATATATATCATCTGACCCAACCCTTTTGCCTCAAAAGACTTTGATAATGTATCTCAGCTTTGACGTTTTCGGCATCATTTACCCATGCTTATTAGTTATTTGGTTTTCTTTGAAAGTTCCGCTCTCAAGTCAAATTATATGAATATTAGAAAAGATGCTAATATCTATCGTACTTTGACTCAAGGATCACAACAGATTGAAAGTGACAAGTATTATAAGCTTGCTTATTTACGTATTCATGACATTTCTTTTTGCTTTAAGAAGAACATTTAAATGGAGTATTTATAGGGAGGCCAAATTATTTCACGCTAACCATAGCTGTTTTCAAAAATTCGCAAAAATAAACTGAACTTCCCTTATTAAGCGCTTTTAACGATTTTTAAACGGCCATAATTAAAAATAAGAAACTATTTGTCCACTTGTATTGTATGACGTCATAATAATTCTTTTTGAAAAACTTCGACCCATCTGAGCATTTTGACAGTTTATAACAAGGACCTTAAAATATATAGCCGGACGGAGACTCGCTAACAAAGAACTGAAGCGTGTCTGATAAGCCGGCTACCTATGTGTGCGTGATGCTCGCAATAGGAAAACACTGGTTGATGTGTGCGTGCGGCTCGTAAGTACAAGCAGCCGGCTTATTAAAAATGGCTTCAGTTCTCTGTTGGCCAGGTTCCGTCCGTTCGGCTATTTATTTTAAGATCCTTGGTTTATAATAAGTAGGTAACTCATAGTCAACGTTCTTTATTCTTCAATTTAGGCATGGTAAACTGCAGCTATGAATGTTAAAATTTACCGCAATTTAAGCAATGTTCCAAGGCGAAACTTGTGCTGATACTGAATCTGATTTCATCTGTCAATTTCAGCTCTTACACACCTAGGGCGGTATAATAAGGATGGGCCTGGGATGGGAAGATCGCAGGTGTATGTGTTGCCGTATATGTGATTTGGGGCTTTACTAATTACCGACCGTTGTGTGCCCACAACGAGGGTGATGTAATAGTACATTGTGTATCAAGGGCGGTAAGTAAGGAATTACAAACGAGTGTTTGTTACAAGGCCGAGGCGAAGCCGAGGGCTTTAATAACACGAGTTTGTAATTCCTTTACCGCCCGTGGCACACACAATGTTTTTCATCACACTTGTGAGGAAATCTGATTAAAATATCCTTACTTTAACCTAAATAAAATTGTAAAACTGACAGTGACATTAGTGACATATCCATAGACAATGCGAATGTCAAGTCACGTTCGGAAACCATAGCGGTAAAGACTTAAAATGGTTGATTTTATATTTGCAAAATACTGAAATACACTATTTAAACATTTAATTAATGTTACAGAAATATGTATTTACATGTATTTGCAACAACAGTTCTCTTTAAATAAATATTTCAGTAATAAAGGTTAAGAAAGTAAGTTGGTCTTTCCTTTGAACTTGACAAATAAGAGTAAAACAGAACCAGCGTTTCAAATTTAAAAAGAAAACCATTACGCCCTAGGGCGTAATAGGTCATTTACGGCCCGCAAAACCTACGTGTAATGACACCATTTTCGAGCAAGTGTGACGAAAAATAAGTTAAAACCGATGTATGATGAGTAGTAGATGACAAACCTAGGGCGGTAAAATAAATAATGTCCGAGATCGTAGGAGTTTGTGCCCATCCATAAACGAGCGATCTCTTATTACCATGCTTTCTTTATTACCATGCGTGGTGTGCAGGTCATTACCTATACTTTTTCGCCAGGCTAGGAAGTAGGATTTTTTCTCCGCGCAGAAAAAGGTCACTTACGGGCTGAGGTGATGTACCTACAAGGTATTCTGCGGAATATCTGTGGCGATTACAAAGTAATACAACTCTGCTGACTTGCTAGGAAAGCACTCGCGCTAGCTCGCTGAAGATGCGGACAAATATTTGAATAAGCCACAGAAATATATCGAGATGAAAGGAAATCGTGTATGTACCTCGCGTGCTAAATGGCCAGGGACTTTGCTTACTGTTTACTTCAGTCGCCGTCAACATTTATTATCAGATTTGCAAAATCAGATAATAATGGTATAATTAATTGTTCAAATACCACCAAATGAAATGGAAAATTTATGTTTTCCATCACTAAATTACACTGTTGACGTCAAACGTCAACCGCCAAATCTTACACGCTTGGTTCCCATACAAATCGACGAACTATTTCCATCTCAATATATTTCTGTGGAATAAGCATTGAAGTACTTACTCATATTCCAATGAGTTTTTATGGCTGAAAATTCTGTTTGTTAGTTTAAAATGTGTGCTTTCAGGAGGCAGTTTCAAACAGAGAATTTGAAAGTATGTACCTATGTAAGTAAACGTAGATAAAACTATTGAAACCTATTATATTCATATTATCGGCAGGAGGTAGTGGAATAATCTATCAGATACATTTTGGAGAATGTGCGCCTATCGCGGTTTCATCAGCGTATACGACGTATACTTATATCCAGGCGTGGGGAACGACTTCATTCTTATGTTGTCGATGTTTCATTTATTCGCACGAAGCGATTTGCTTCATAGTTTTTAATCTGTCCTGCCAAGGAATGGGATTCGCTCCCAGCACCTGTATTTCCTGACAAAACACAACTTGGGACTCTTCAAGACACGAGTAAATAGGCGTTTACTGACCCGGCGAGCTTCATCTTCGGCGTGGTCGCGTACCATCATGTACTTATCAGGAGCAACTAAGGTCAATCGCAGGTCAGTTAAAGAATAGAATAGAAAACAATGCAACTACCTGCATTGCTGATTTTATTAATACTTTAATGCAATCAAATCAACTTGTATTTATCTACTTAACCGCTTTAGTTTTTTTATTGCATTAGATAATGTTTTGAAAAGTATAATTTGTGAGTGCATTCATGTGTTCTGGTTTAGACGCCATTTTTAAGAAGCGTTTTTGGTGAAACCATTCATTGGATTTTCTTAAAATAACCAAATTACGTGTATATGTATTGACAAAAATAAAATGTGTGGAAAGAGGAGGTAATCAATCAACCAAATAAGTTGAGCAATTAAATATTACGAATCTTAAAGATATATATTTTAAGTATTGGATAAACAAACATAAGTAGGTACCTTCCAATACGGCAAACACGTGAGGTAAGGTGTCAACAAACCTTCCCATTTAATTCCCTTTTCATCACTATGTCGTTATGTTTATTAACGTCATGTAGGTAAAAAGACGCCTTTCCGCACTGTTAATAAAATGTGCGGCATTCTACGAACAACCGCACCGGCACATCCAATAACCTTATTCTCCACTTTATTGCCATTGGATAAGACTCATATGACTTCTTTCAGTCGCCTGCTGCGGTTTTCTTTGTCGTTTTATCACAGCAGAGTATTTCTTATTAGAGCATGTTTCAATTCTTTTTATTTCATATCAGGCTTCATTCTTCTGTTAACCCGCCTCTAAGAATTCCTTTTCATTACTTTGCCCCGGCTTTCAGCATTCCACTGCTCCACTATAATAGAACTCTTATAAAATTACATTGCTAAGTGCCTTGGAAAAGTAGCGTGAAGCTTTGATATCATCCGGAATGTAAGTAATGGACTCGCTATGTTCGTATACGGAGTTCGTGAAAAGGAAAATTTTGTATTGTAATTTACAAATTATATCCTAAATGCTTTCTGCGCTTTTTAGGTATTTAGTGAAATTTCCTTAGTTACTTCCATTTCATTGTCAAAAACTTGGCTAATAAAGTTAACAACTTCAAACAAATATAATACAAACTTGACATTTATCAAAACTAAGTTGACAGAGTTTAGAAGCAACACTTACCTAAGTTCGTGCAAGAAAATTAGTCGCACCTGTCACCAGAACATAAATTCTCACCACATGAAACAGCACTTAATTATACATATCACCGCCTGAAGCGACTTCGAGTGAAGTTTTTTATTATATGCTAAGATCGTTACATGAACACAGTTATCGTATTGACTTAGTTTGATTGACTTGGGTGAAGTTGCGATGTTTCCCGCGCGGGGCGGCACGGACGGCCGTCGCGGTGTCTCATCGGGCACTGCCGCAAGTTACACTGAGCCAACTGAGGCACTGAGGGACTGAGGGACCGAGGCTTCCGCAGGCTTGACGCCGAGCTTTGCGGTTATTACTGAAAGGGTTTGGCTTAAGGAGCGTGTAAACTCCCCTCGGATCAACAATGCTATTGTTGGCGTTTGTATTCACGCGGATTCGCATTTTTAAGGCATTCATTTAAGGTAGGTTAATGCCTATATTTATCAGATAACGGGATCAACTTTGAAAATTTTGTGGTAACCTTTAATTTGGCCTTAACTTTTCACAGCTGTTAGTGAAGAAGTTCATTATCCTAGACATTTTTGTTTTGTTAATTATGTAGGCTAGGTCACTTTTAATTAAAATAAGTAGATACATATTTGAAACTCTTTCTATGTCTAACATAAATGTTTTCATACTACGTAATTGACTAAATTGGAAATGGGTAACGGTGCAGAATACAAGGGACATTAAGCAATAGTTAATGAATCGAAAAATCATGAAAATGAATGGCGAGCCGGGTTAGTTAAAAAAAGGAAGGAATATCATATTTTTATCCGGTTTTTTTCGCAATGACATGATTAATTCCCGTAAGAAATAGTAATACCTAATGTAGATTTTAAGCATTTCAACCTTGATAGGTTTGACCAATTTGGATGGATTGCAAATGAAATAATTAATTAATATATTAATTAAAATAAAAAACCGTCCAAAACGTAATCAGTAATCATTTATTGTGTAAGGAATTCGGGTCAAGTACAGACGTAAATACAATTGCACATAATAATATTTAGTTCCACCAAATCCTACCTTTTCAGGTGTACACACATTGTGGATCTATCTTGTCTTATAACGTAACGTAAAGTAACGTAACGAAAGTTGACAAACTTTTTCGACCACGAGTACTTAAACCCCTGTTATTTTCATGATATTTAACACCTCATGATCATGTTTTTGTTTGAAACAAAATTTTATGATATAACGATGGTTCTACCGATTGTGGAATCATGATTATCAAATAATTTTCTTTTTTTATCTTCCTTTCTAACCTAACCTAACCTAAATTCCACGTTTTTGTTACGAATACTTTGGTGACGCGTTATACTAGTTTTAAAGCCAATTTTGTTATAAATGTATTGTTGTACACTGGGAACTCATGTTCTAGTAGAGTAGTACCAGAGAGAAAAATAAATCTCGTCAGTTTCTTGACAAATGGCAGTCAAAGTTGACTCAGTCACAAATTTGCAAAATTACGTCTAAAGTGCATGTGTGATTTGAACGGTAAGTACTGGTTATTCTTAAACGGCTGTTTTTTCATACAATAGAGTATTGTTTTTCAGGCAGGTTAAATGTATTATTATATTCAAAATGTCGTTATTTCATCATGGAAATAATTGTTTATTCAAAAATAAGTAACACTTTCGTTACGATAACGTTACATTTGTACAAAATGTAACGTATTTTTTATATAACATAACGAAAACATGTGCTAAAGCGAAGTGCATAAAGAACAACACTGACATAAATGAGATTTCCATTAACAAGACCCAGTACCTATGTTAGGTAATTATTTCTAAGGGTCATACGCGTTGTGAGTTGTGAGCTGCGTAATTTCAGCTGCAGAAATTCTCAACAAAACATTTTGACAACTCATTTTGCGTCGCCGTGTGAACCAAATAGGAGTTGTGTATGAAACCGAATGTAGCAGAAACAACGCGACTCACAACTCAAAAAATGACGCTCGTGAGGCTTCACCCTAAGATTAATAAATTTGATTTAGGTACGTACAGTAAAGACATGGCCCGACACAAGAGAATTGAGTTGAGTTCTGTTCACACGCCGCTATTTATTTCACGTGTTACCAAATTTTTTATAAATTTTGGTTATTTCGTGAAGGTGTTTATACATATAATTATTCCTCTAAATACTTTTTTGCAACCTGATTATTGTTGAAACTTAACTAAATTTTAATAATACTTCTTAATTCCATCGATCAGAATGTACCGTGAAATACCTATTTTATTTTATATTTTTAGCCACTAAAAACTTAATTATATTTTATACTTAATATCTAATTTTTTTAGCTACATTATGTAATGAGAACCAGTATGGTTGAAGCTTTACTACAAATTGTGTAACGTTTTATGATAACGCCACGTATGTTTTTCTGTTACTTCTATGTCACATTGGTAACAATTCGCGGCTTTGCCCATCCACTGCTGAAGATGAACATAGGTCTCCCCCAAATACTTCCACGACGAACTCATACTTCATATTTAACCGGTTAAGTACGCGATAATAGCACGAAAAAACCGCGTTAATTTCCTTATATAATAGAAAACGTGAAACACAGTCATTATAGATACATAGAACTCTCATAATTATGTGTCTTCAATTTCAGTGCAACTTCACATTTAGAATATATAACTGCTATGAAACGAAAGTACTGCCTTGTCATTGGTCCACCCGTTTTACTAGCACTACGGCAGAAACAGAAAGATAGTCTACGCTTTTCCCGTTAATTTTGGAATACGTTTTTGGCCATGATTCCAGTTATGGCAAGTTAGATGAAGAAACTTGGGTAGAGTCTGTGCGGAAAGAGAATAGGATTTAAATGGGGGGGCGCTGTAATGCTTTTCTACCGTATTTGCAAAAAAAAATGCCGTACTGGTTAGGTTAGTTCCGTTTTTCGCCACGCCTATTCTCTTTCCGCACAGACTTTAGCTACCATCTAGCTACCAGCTCCACAGACCCTGCGAGTGGGAGACTAAATCAATGCAATCATGGACAGTCATTACGTTATGCTGAAGGTTAAAAACTACGAGCTTTGGGTTTTGGTTGCTTTAAAAGAAAAAAGTTTAGTGCGGGATTACCTTAAATTACATCCTTGGTTATATACATTATGTTATACACTTAGTTTGGGCTTATCTAATAAACGAGCGTACGTATAAGTGACAGTAAACGCATCAGAACCAGTACATTAACCTCAAAATAATACTGTTGATAGTAATAAAACAACATAAACGGATTAAATCGCGTATACTACTACATTTTAAGTCCCGACGTTTCGTAACCCTTTTCAGCGTTCGTGGCCGCGGGTAGACGATATTAATACTGTTGATGTCATCTTTCATGATCCACACTGAAAGAAAGAAATTTACATTATTATTTATTCATAGGATTACACCATGTAGCGAATAATTAAATATGAGTTTGTTTCCTTTAGTTTATAGAGATTATCCAGAATTCACTTTTAATTAACTGCCAACACTGAGAGATATATGATGCTGGAAAATAAGACCAATAATTAAAAAAATATTTTTACTAAAAAAAATCCGACCGCGGTGCACTTTAAATGTGTACAAAAATTTTAACAAACTTCATACCCAGTGACACTCGCGCCATCAAGACGAATCTAATGATGTGTCATTTATAAAAATCGGTTGTGCTGTTGAGTTACGAGCGGACATAGGAACGGACATACATACAAACATACATACATACGGGTCAAACACATAACCCTCCTTTGGGCTTCGCCGCAGTCGGGTAAAAAACGTGATACAGGTATTCAGATATCAGTCAAGTCAATTGAAAGCTCTAAGCTCACTTTATACTAAAACTGTTTAGTCACTTATGTATAGCATAGATACATTTGCAAAGTTACATCTATAAAATATGTGCATTTTTATTGTATCGCTAATGTCAGCATCATAATGAAATGCCGCTAATTTTACGCAGACAATGATCTTGTCCTCTTATTTGTATTGTGTCTGAACACCGCAGCCGAATAAATGTTTCTATGCAAATCCAAAGGCTCAGAATCCAGCGATAAAACCTCTTTTGTTCAAGGCTTTCTTATATAAGTAATGTACAACAGATTTAAACTCTGTTCAAAGACCTGAACCTACATGCACAAACTCCGGTTATTTAGAATCTTCAGAACACCATGAAAAAAGTTTTCAAATACACTTCTGTAAATAGGTACTGAAATAGTATCTATAAATAAAAAAACGTTTTTAAGAAATTTATGGCAAACAATAAGTCTTTTGTTTGAACCCTCTGTACAGTGAATATATTGTGCAAAGATTACGCTAAAATCGCAACAGTAGACAATAAACGGCTGAGCGAGATAAAATAAGCTTATTTACATGAAAGCAACGTCATGAAAACTCGTTCCATTTTGAAATCGTACTTACTTTTAACGCATTCCTGGGTTCAATTAAAATGTAAATTAACTATCTGCCATAGATCTGATATCGACTGTCGACTTTCTAAAACTCATAAATTCCTTTACCGTTCGTTTAATTTTGAACGCTATTTTGTAGGAAATAAGGTTGCTGTAACTGTAGAATTGGGGAAGATAGGAGCTTGGCAGAATGAGTAGTCAATATCTGACATTTAACCTCAACGGAAAGGGCGCTCATGCGATATTCAATTTATTTTTGCAACGACATTATAATTGGACGTTGCATTTAAGAGGAAGTTGAGTTCGGTTTTACTACGTAAACAACACGGCAGTGCCCCCGCCAAGTCGAGCAAATCAAAGGCACGGCCGTACCATCCTTTTCCATTGCCATTCAGGCCATTTTCAACCTCGTGTAATTTTGTGCTGGCTAAAGCTGGGACCCTGAATTTTCAGGGATATATAGGGCACAATGAGACTTAAGTATATTTGTTCTCAATAACATTCAATTTGAACGTGTAGTCTTAAAACTATTGCACTTAAAAGCTCCATAGTCACTGATTGACTGACTCACAGATGATCATAAGTCTAAGGTACTTGTAGCAGACCCACAAGCTCCAAATTTTAAACATAATTCGTTTTTATAAACACAATACGAACGTGCAACCGTGGAGGGACACATTTTATAGTTCTCAAATAAACAATCTTCCACGGGTAAATAATAGGCAAGTCGGTGGAAATCGAGTTCTGTGGACACCCCCCCCCCCCCCCTGTTACTTGCTTGGTTTAACATTACATCTCAAAACTTTTTTGTTGTAGAAGAACTGCGTTGCGAGACTAGCATCAAGACAAATTCAGTTACCTACATATTGTGCGTGTCATAAGTTAACCTTTTCCACGCCAACGACGTATGTATATTGGCACCGTAGCTTGGACGCCAACGACGCATATTTTGGTCACAGACCGCGGAGCGATACAAACCTTCAAGCATCAGCATAAAGTTCAATTTCGGTTTTGACACTGTTATGTCATGGCGTCTAATTTGCGACTTCTATGTTGTACGTAGCGGCGAAAAGGTTAACTTTGTTATTTGATCCCTGTCACACTTAATAAAACACAAAAATACGGGTTCCAAAATGGGCTCACGGATGACCGGGCACTTTGCCCAGCAAAATTAAATTATTTACGTCAAGCGGAGAGCAAATTTGCTTTTTTTTTCATTTTCTTTTAATGTTAATTCAGTCCTGACCACTAATTACGTAATAGACAGTGCACTGTGAAGAGTTTTCCGAATTCACGCAGAAATTATTCATTTTAAAATGTAACGCATGTTTTATAACAAAATGAAGCAAAGTAAAATAAAAGTTCTAGTAAGTCTCTTTTATGCCTCCTAGGGAACTGTGAACTTATCAAACTTCATATTACCTGAAGCAAAAATACGCGAAAGGTACGCATTGCAGACAAACGCCTTTCATGTTCCAATGAGCAAACTCACGGGGCCGTCCAAGTGTGACGCGTACAAGCGATACATCCACATACCCAGACGCTCTTTGAATACCTACATTGAATTGCATGTGCTATTACAAAATATTTCATACCTACCTATTTGCGGCAGATTAAGGTGCAGTACTAAGTTTATGTTCTCTCCTTTTTTGCTAGTCAAGTCAAATGCCGCCTGAAACTTCATTACAGTAGGACCAAGGACCTTAAAATAAATAGCCGGACTGAGCATCGCTAACAAAGAACTGAAGCATCAATAAATAGTCCGCTGGCTAACTTAACGCTGGTTGGTCAGGTCAATGTGTGCGACTGTGCGCGCTGCGGGTAGTAGGAAAAAACTAGTTGATGTGTGCGTGCGGGCTCGTAAATACAAGCAGCCGGCGGACTAAAAATGCTTCAGTTCTCTGTTGGCGACGCTCCGTCCGGCTATTTATTTTAAGGTCCTTGACTAGGACGTTTGTGACGATTTCAAGCCACTTTACCGCTTGATAAATAAGTAAATATACAGCGTGGAACTCTAATACGAGCAAACAATGAAACCAGATATAGCGTTTAGTAGTGTTGTCATTAATTAATATGATTTTTTAAATTACACTTAATAGTGACCTGGTTATTAATTTTTTGAAAATTTATAGAGCAGCAATGTACCGCATACATGCTTGTTATGACATTGCGAGATACGAGCTTTTTAAAGTAACTGTCAACTAGCGTGTTTGTCAACTTGAAAGTGTTGCGTTACATTGCGGGCTGAATTATTTTGTATGGTAAATATTTTCATTGTAGTTTTAAGCAAAAGTTATCTAAATATGCTTCTTAGCTCCTATGCTGACCACCGTTTCAATATTCGCCCGTATTAGACTTCCACGCTGTATAATAGCATCGTCACAGCTACGGACCTTATTGAGATTTAAGTTAAAGTAACCTTTTGATTGAGAATAAAATTACACATTTAGTGTTTAGGTATTTTATTATGCAAATGTTAAATATATACGTCTCAATAAAGAAATTATACTACACCTTTTCACTTTTAACGCAGACTTTCTAGAAAATATAATGTCACAAGTTTTTTTTTATCTAAACGCTATCAATATGGTATTTATAGGATATTTTCAAAGAAATTGAAATTTCTGATCATGATTTTCAATTGCGACTTTTATACTGCACTTGGTCTCATTATATCGAGTGAAATTTATGACGTGATACAAGAAAACTAACAAAAGTAAGATTCTTTTCTCAAACATGCAATGAAATGTTGACTGACATTACGTGCCTTATAATAGGCCGCAAAATACCTCGTTTCCCGTGCGGTTTGACGCTTGGCATTTAATGGAATTTCACACAACATTGCCGGCAATGTATTTTTTAAAATTTCCATTCCAAATTTATTTGTGACGTATTCCACATTTATTTGACTGCATCACGGCGTTCAGCCATTAAAAAAACAATAAACGATGTTTGCTATATTTTGCAGTTTTATTTATATAAAATCGACATGAAGATAACAAACAAGACATTATAAAAATATCCCATAATTTTAAATTCCAGACTTAACTACAAGAATACACATTTAAAATAATATTTCATCTGAATATTCGCGGTGAAAATGTGCACTGAAACAGTTTTTGGAAAGGAAATTGATTTTTTTTCATTCTGTAAGTAATTCAATTTTTTTAGTGTCTCTAGGAAATAAAGTTTGATTTTTTGGAGTGTTTTTAATTTATTTCATTGCATATTTGAGAAAAGCACTATACATACCTCGGCGTGAAATGGGGTTGCCAGCCTCGTAACTATCTGGCCTCGGAACCCATTAGCCGCTAAGCCAGTAACCTGTCACTTTCTTAATTACCGACTTCCATTACACAAGGGCTAAGAAAGCGTCTAGCTATCGGGGAGTTTTGGATATTTATATTACCATATTATTATAAATTAATATACTTAGGTATGATGTCAGCAACTTTGTAACTTATTTCACCTCCGTAAGTTAAATGTTTTTTTTTTCTTTACAGCGTAAAAAAGTAAGCTAAAAGGTATTAGAATAGTAACCGGGGTCACAATAATCAACCTGTATAGCAAATTTCATGGAAACGGGTTTGAAATCATTGGTAAGAAGAGATTTTGTGGAAAAGATTTTGGATAAAATTGGTTTTGACATATCAATCGGCTTCATTTATAAATTACAGAGAGGTATTGTTGATCTTCCGTGAATGTTTACAATTTTTTTTTATAACCCACTCAGTAAACTGCTTGTTTTACTGTTAAAATGATGTAATTATTGTAATACTTTATCTGTTAAAATCCCCTTCATAATCCAACATTATCTACACAGCGTGATTACACAAAATATTGACCCTCAAATTGTTCAACATTTGTGATATATTTAAAATTTTCATAGAATTTCATCTCCATTGAGCTGACGATATATAATGAAAGTGACTTACTCAATGGGTTCTGACGACAGTACATTATATGGGCTTTTTTATTTAAAGTGCGTTCTTAACCGGCAGTTAGCAGGTCGTCACAGAACTGACGATTAGTACGGTTCGAGTAGTCCATACATATCGTCACGGACTGACAGGTTAGACGGTATTTGAACATAGCTTAAGTGTCGCCTAACCGTAAATTTTAAAATAAAAATGCCCATATTGTTGTTGATGGAAATTGTAAGGCATATTATATCTAAAAGTGACATTTGAGATTTAACATTAGGTAGATCTTCTCAAGCCCGAGCGTATTTAAAATATGTTTCTTTTAACTGTACCGGTTCATGGTACGGTATAAAAGAAAGTCCAGGTTTTTCGAAATGTAAAACTTATTTCTTTCTTTTGACTTCAAAACTTCAGTGTCTTCCGTGTTATCTAAACAGACGGACAAAATATTGGCCCCAAAGGGTTCCTCGGCTTAAACATTAATCAAACGTACGACTGTGACCCGCGCCGTCCGCCATTTCGAACTTCCTGCGCTCATAAAAAATAGCATTTCAGTCCTTTTTGAGTGGCTTTTTGTTATCTTTTCGTCCTCCTAAAAGCTGGAACTGGAGCATTTTTCAAAAACGAAGATATGTTTTTCGTCATTACAATTTTTTGCTATCGACGCTCTCCTCTTTGTAGTAGCATTTTGATTCTAGAATCGCCGCATCTGGAATGGTTCTACACAGGGCTAAAGCCTGTTTCCCTGTTTTTTAGGGTTCCGTACCCAAAGGGTGCTAACGGAACCCTATTTATTACTAAGCCTCCGCTGTCTTCCCGTCTGTCCATGAGTTACAGGGCTCTAGCTCCGGAACCATAATAGGTAGAGACTTGAAATTTTCACAGAATATGTATTTGTACTGGCGTTAGAACAACAAATAATAAAAACAAAATAAAATTAATAAGAAAAGGAGGTCCTCATACAGGAAACGTGTTTGTGTCGATCAGTCGCAGGACTGTATCTTTTGAACCGTAATACACAGAAACTTGAAATTTTCACGGAATGTGTATTTCTATTGTCGTTGAAAGATCAAATAATAAAAAAAAATGAAATCAAGAATTAAAGAAACATGTTCATTTTGGCTTTTTTTGCTCAATTTTAATAGTCACAGAATTTTTTACATTACTGTCAGATATTTAGTAAATAAGTATTCTCAATTTATATTTTGACGTTTGGAGATCCTTTACACCTTCAAAACATAATATTTTGACAACGGAGACTCTTTATATGTCCATTAATTTTAGTATCAATTTATTTTCTATTTTTTATTCGTCTTGTTTGGGCGCATAGAGCGACCCTTTACATCTCTATATGTATTAATGAAATCTCTTGTATTAACTTCATATTGTTGGAACACTTGTAAAATGGTGAAAAAGAGAAGCGCCAAAAGAAAAGAAGAGAAAAGAATAATAAAATGATAATAGCTAGAAGCTTGATATATTCACAAAATATGTGTTTCTATTGCTACTATAATAAAAAATAATAAGAATAAAAAAAAAGAAAAAGAAAAGGGTCCTTATACAAGAAACGTGTTTTTTTGGCGTCTTTTTGCTTGAATTTAATAATGGTAATAGGTAGATAGGTACTTGATATAGTCACAAAATATGTATTTTTATTACCGCTATAACAACGAATAACTATTATACTATTAACTTTATTTTGTTTTTAAACAAAATTAAGTTAAAAATAACAAGGGGTCCCCATATTTACAATAAACGTGTTTTATGGCGTCTTTTTTCTCGACGTCTTCTTCGTGTGCGAATCCGACTCGCACTTGACCGGTTTTATTTACTTCACATTGATTGTGATTTATTTTACGAATCTAATAAAACGTGGTTTTTATAAAATTTTTGCATTCAGATATTTTCCTTTTTTTTGTTTTGTTAAATTTAGAATACAAACGGCCGTTACTGGGTTTAATTTTTTTTTAAATAGGTACAACTTTATCTCATTAATCTATCTTATCTTATGTATCATTCTGTATTATCGGCATAGATTAAACCGTGCAAAATAGATTGGTGTTGGTAGCGTAGACAGACACTGCAAATACGAAGGTTCATGTTTGAATTTCCGTTCGCCTCTCTGGGCGGACTGGCGACCTCCCATCAACTATTTACCTATCCGACCTCACATCTTCCCCAAATTACAAAAAACAACCATATTCTACAAGGAACAAAGATCACTTTTCAAGCCAGTGCAGACATGACGTTGTGAGAGTAACCTGTCCCTATGCCTCCAAAACGTGCAGGAAATTTGAAGCGATTCCGTGAATCTTTCGGCATGAATAAGAGTTGCCAAGCCGGCTAACAGCGACATCTTCTCAGATAAATGGGTTACCGACTGAGTGGTCCAACAATACCAACTGCTAATTTTTCTCTTCTCTGCAATGCTGCCATGCTAGTGATATATCATATGCAGTAAGTACAGTCTAGAAGTATATGGAATTTGAACCTTATTTCATTGAAGGATGGCATTTCATATACTTTTAGACTGTAATTACTGCATATTATATTGCTAGCACGGCAGAATGGATGCGTTAAAATCATAATAATTATTTTGCTTGATTTAAAGTCTCAGGAAATAGATGTATATACGGAATATTGTAATAATATATTAAAATCGGTTGATTTAGTACCTGAGTTTTCTTTATGTGCTGATAACTGCTGTAGTGTGATTTCTTCAACACCAATTTAATAGATATCTGTATCTACTATTATATTTCGTAAAACACTTCTATGCATTTGTATGTTTTTTTTAATGGTGAAGCTCCTGTTATTGTCAAGCCCGCAACGCCCACAAAGTTAACGGTGATACTTCAACTACAGGCGTTTAAATGGAAAAGGATTATGAGAAGCAATTTATTGTAAAACCGCAAAACGACCATGATTTATCAACTTGATTTACCTTTAGTACCAAATATCAGATTACAAGAAGTCCTTTGAAAGGCGGGGATATAATTTTATGATGTTGATGATTGGCCGAAAGATTCAATGAGTGTATTTTAACATAATAACTTACCGTCAAATCCTCCAACTTTGTCCACCGTCATCGGGCAAAGTTGGAGGATTAGACGGTACCTACAAAATGTGTTTCAGGGAAAAATATCTCAGTAGTTTCTGAGCCTGTGAACAAGCGCAACAAAATCAGTCCTACAAAGAGACATCAACTCCAGCTCGCAGTACTTATTTCTCGTCAAGCCAGAGTCCGGAACAGAATGACCTGGTAACGTACCAAATCCCCGCAACGTGCATAAACACAATTGGGTAAGTTAAGTTTTTCAAAAGTGTGCAATTTATATATTTTTTCGATAGTTCCCGATGTAATGATCTAGAAAATACCCCTATTGCATTTTTATTACCTGTAATTCTTCCAAAATATCGTGTTAAACTCACTTAAAAAAAGGGGCGCAAGTCTGACAAAATTAGTGCCTAAATTCGTAAAAAAAACAAACGTATCTAATATATAAATTGCACACTTTTGAAAATCTTGACTTACCCAATTCACCGATGCTATTTTGAAATTACTACCTACACGGTTATCATTATGTTTATTTACATATAAACACACTATAAAGCATAAAGATAAAATGTTTTGTTACAACATATTTTTTATCTGTGAAAATGTTATTATTGCTTCATAATAACATAGAATTAGATGTTATTATGACATTTAATTTACGATCACTCCGAAAAAAAAAAACAAATTGGTTTGAACTCAATTCTAATATCAATTGAAATGACGTTTTATTTGAAATGAAATGTCAATTGCAAACAATTTTGACAAATATCGGACTTGATATCGAACGATATGTTAGTAAAGTTGCCGTCAATGGACTTTGCTAACTTTGTAAATAAACCGCCATATTGAAATTGTCTCTGAATGATGAATTTACTAGTGATGGGGAAGACTCTTACTTTACTCTTTTATGTCAAAACATATGAACTATTAAAGTATCGAAAGCAAGAAACAGGTATTTTTAATTTGCTTAATCAGAAGACAAATCGTTACTTGAAGATTATGTATCACCAGTATTTATCACAAAAGGTACCGTTATTTCATCCGTAGCTCTATCGATGAAGCCATCTAAATGTTTCATTTTATTTTGTTAGGTACAGAACATAAGTTGGGTAGTGTGTAGCAGCTTTACAATATCACCAACTTTAGTCACAACGCTATTATCATAGACAATTATAGAATTTAAAAGAAACGAAAACGTCATTCCATTATGTCATAATAACCTATGTATAAAACCATTTTAAACTTTTAACGAAAAATCCGAGATATAATTATTTATTGTATGGTTCTGTATTTTACGGCAACGACCGTTTAAATAGTGTATGGTTTCAGTGGTGTTTGATTTCAGTGATGTGAAAATTCAAGGAGAAACAGCGACAAAACAAAGTTACGCCTTTTGTTTACATAGTTAGCAAAGTCTATTGACGGCGAATGTAGGTAGAGGCCAAAGAGTAAAGTAATATAGATGAAACACTCTAATAAGTATGTCTTTGAATTTAAAAAAAATACGGCTGCGTGACATGCGTGAAAAAAGTTTTCATTTACCGCCATTTGACATTTTTTATTTATATTTTTTTAACACATCATAGAGAGCTTACATAGCAAATAAAGCAATGTATGCGTGTGATCATACTATATAATGAGCCGAAGGCGACCACTTTCGTGTTTTAAAGCCTCTCATTATCTACCAGCATAAACTACTAATTAATATACTCGTATCTTGGTGGCAGTTTGCACGCTGAAGAAAATATACCAATTTATAGAAATCTATCTACAAAGACTGGTTGGTAATATATTCCAGTGTTTAGCAGGTTAGTACTTACCCGAGTACTGAATCCATACTACTCCCATAAGTGTCTAACAAACACTAGGCGTTTTCGTTAAACGTAGCATAGTTTTATTTTAACATACCCATTGTAAACTGTTTCGAGCTCTATTGCGTTTCATAGGTGAGCGAGTACCGCTACTTGCGCTGCCTCGAGCGCCGAGGTATTTAACCATCACGCTTTTTTGCTGCACGGGTTTACTGACTGGAACATCACGAAACCAAATTACTTTTTGAATCGACCAATCCGAAGCCCGGGTCTACATCGCGCTATCAAAGTTTTTTAACTTTTAACTATATAAGCATTTTAGACCGGTGTAGTAACGGGGAGTCCGATGTTGCCGAGAAGACCGGCCGTGGCGAGGGGCCGGACTATATCCTCGCTGTATTCTCATATTCACAGTAGAGAGGACTCTGCTTCCGTGTATCGTTTGTTAATGTTAATCTCTTGGGTTTAAGTTAACTGTATGTATGCGTTAAGATAAGGGACCCTCTTCTTCACCGAAACCGGTCGGCAGCATATTTGACTTCCTTTTGTCATCGTTTACAATAAAGGTGTATTTTCTAATATTTATTACAGTTTTTTTGCATAGATACTCTACCTACAGGCTGGATATAATAAATCTATACGTATGTAGTGAATCTGAGAGCACAGCAGTGTGTCTGCTTGGACTTCCCGAAGGGCCTCCTCCCTAAAATTCTACCTATCGTTTTCGAATTGAATGACTTATGTGCACTCATTATGTATGCACTGTATACAGGTGTAGATGTACTAAGTGTACTGAAGTGAATAAGTAGATAGCGTAGACACGTGGATCATAATAAATTGATGTAAATACCAATATACCTGCTTAACGTTCTTTTTAGGGTTCCGTACCAAAATGGTAAAAAAGGAACCCTTATGGTGCGACTCTGTCTGTCTGTCTGTCTGTCCGTCTGTCACAGCCAGATATCTCAGGAACTACTGCTGCTATCGGTTTGAAATTTGGAATAGTGTTAAAAATAGCTAACCCGAGCTTATTGGACATAAAAAAAAATCTTGTACCTTTTTAAGTTTTTTTTTAAAGGGCTCCGTAATGGGATTTTGAAAATTGAAAGTAGGGCTAATATATCGAGTGGGGTATCAAATGAAAGAACTTAATTTGTAGATTAAAATACCATTTTTATTCTTTTTCTTAAAAAAATAGTTTATGATTTATGGCGAAAAAAGTTTAAAAAAATACCATTCCCCCCCTATTATCTCCGAAGTTACTGATCAGAAAAATGTGTCATAATTACCAATTATTAATGTCGTCCTAAATATTACAGGAAAAATATAACGGTTTTCCTCACTTGCACCGATTTTGAGAAATTTGCAAAAATCATAACACTTGCTCCTACTAAACTAATCGCCATACAGTTTTTCTTGAACTATTCATGTATCTACTTATTAGGATTATTATTATTTGTATGTCTTTCCCGTACACGAGACAATGGTGTCTCGGCCCTTTGGGAGGCGTGCGCGGAGCCTAAGCCAACGCGTAGAGGCCCTTTCGACAATTTAATGAGAGGCAAAGTGTACACCCAGCGGATGCTGTCCCTGCCCGTGTCATGGGACGCACGCAGAGACTGCCCCCGCCAAATGCAAGGACTATTGTTGGATTGTTATTATTATTAGGAAGACCGTTATATTTTCTCTTCCTAACTGGAATACTTTTTTTAAAATTTACAAAAATCTTATCATATTACTTCTCCTACGAGAGCCATCTAGCGGAGAGTAGCAAAACTAAGCGATGGTTTATATCAGATTACATAAAAAATGTCTATTAAATACAATGATCACTCATCAGGAATCGGGAAAAAAACATAAAGTAACAATAATTATTAAAAACTCTATAATAGGAGTATGTTCGGAAATTTGACACTAGTAAATACCATAAAAATGAAATACCACTAGCGCCATCTAGGGACGCAAATCTAAAATAAAGTGTGCTTCAAAACATGATTCCTTCATGAAAAATGATACATGAGAACTAACTTAGTTGACAAACAATTATTTCAATCAGCCAATAACAAAAAGTAACGTTTAAATTTAAAGTACAAGTCAAATTTACGCGCTATTTAGTATCAATAGATGTCGCTGTAGCATACGCTGCATCGCGCTGTTAAGATTTTTCCTGGTTTAATAGGGCTAAAGTGGGTTTAAGGCAGGGTTGCTGTTAGTCGTAAGGTTGGTCTACTTATGAGTTAATACGGAACCCTCGGTGCGCGAGTCCGACTCGCACTTGACCGGTTTTTTAAATATTAAACTTTGAAGTGTAAGTATAAAGACGATAAAGAGTTTTTACACATTAGACAGTCGTTCAGTCACACCGATACAATGAAGTGGTTAATATTTTTAAATACCATAACAATAATAAGTGCAATTGAATTACGAGTTTTTAATGGCAAAGAAATGCGTTTAGCAGTGCACGGATATCTGGTAAAGCTGGACATACAATACCAAACCCTCATGAGATGTAGTGGTTCAATCATTAGTGCAGACTGGATATTAAGTTCCGCACACTGCTTCGATGTCGGCTGCTATGATAGCCTAAAAGGAATTACTGTTAAACAGGAGACCGAAGCTGGAAAGTACAGAACTTTGGATAAAATATCAGGCGGCGTTATTAAACATCCATTCTATGTTGATTTTGATGATGATTCGCTTCAAAATAGACAACACGACATTGCGCTATTGAAGACCACGAAGCCAATACGCTTCAATAAATATTCTTGGCCGATAAAACTAGCAAGATTTTCACCGGCGGTTGGTCAATCAGCTATAATAGCTGGCTATGGCGATAATGAGTTCAAACCGTTTAGGGCAACAGAAGGTTTTGTTCGTATCTCGCAGTGTTCTCTTAACCAATTGCTATGTTCGTTCGATAGCGTATATGCAGGAGGTGGGGATTCGGGAGGTGCACTCACGTCGAAGGGAAAGCTCGTGGGAGTTACATCTGCTACCTGTGATGGCTGCGGCGTCAATCGAATGGAATTCGGAAAGACTACTACTCTATATGCCAGTGTTCTTGTTAATTTTGATTGGATTATGTCGGTTATGAAAAATAAAAAAAAATAAAAAATATTGTTTTATATTATGTACTAGTTTATCTAATGTGTATCATAATTGTTAATAATTCATAGCTTTCTCATAGTAAATTTGTAGTAACAAGATGAATAATCACATTCTTATTACAAAAAACCCGACCGCGGTGCACTTTGAAACTGTTTGCATGTTGAATGCGGTGCATTTTGTTTATTTTAACGAACTTCATTATCCAGTGACTCGCACCATCAAGAATCTAATGATGTATCTTTTATCAAAATCGGATGTGCCGTTGAGTAGTCATGAGCGGACATAAGAACGGATATACATACATACATAAAAGGTCAAACACATAACCCTCCTTTGGGCTTTGCCGCAGTCGGGTAAAAAAATTTAATGACTTGTACCTTTTCAACTTTAGGAAAATGCACTTAACTTTATACGATAGCTAATCATTTTTTTCTATGGCTACGTTTCTGTCGCAGAAAAAGTAATTGACTTCTGCTGTCGTTTATTTATAATTAATGTCATGTATTAGGGCCTTATCAATCACACTTGCGAGTTTCGGGCGAGCTAGAAGCGAAGTTCCACACAAATGTCGCTCGCGGCGAACTCGCGGCTCGCTAAATTTGTAAACAGTACCATTAGTATACCATAATAGAAAAATCTTACCGACAATAATAGATTTTAGTATGAGTTTCCTGTAAACATCTCCAAAATTAAGGGCTTTAAAAGACTAATTTTCTTGCTGGATCCCTTGTAGGCAAAACATAATTATGTTAACTATTGCCCACGAAAAGACCCTTATTTTCTGAACTCTACTTAACTTATATTATCAACGAGTCATTAACGAGTATGCAAGCATAATAAGAGCTCGTAAAAACTTGTTTTTCCTTTAATAATATTCAAAAGATAAACTGGGTCCTCACCTCAGCGTAGCGTTGGTGGTGATGTTTGTTTGTCTCGCAGTTCCAGCGACAACTTGGCCCGTTGTATTCCGTGTTGATGTTTCTAAGCAGTTCGCAAGTTCCCCGTGATTGTTGGTTCTGCAAAGCAAATTATATTATTTAATAGTCTTGGACTGCGGAAATGGGACGAACTTGGTGTTTGTTGAAGTTTATTTTATGTCATCGTGTATTTACGTAATATAGACCATAAATAGGAATATAAAGTATACAATACAAACATGTCATCTAACCTTAGAGAGCATCTAACGTTCTTAGACCTCAAGTTCAAAAATATTTAGGATTTTTTCATCAAAAAGTAAAACTATTGTTACTTTCAGAACCCTTACTTGTCCATGAAAACTAATTTGTATGACAACTATGTACCTATATGGTTAAACGCACTCTTTCTTTCATGGTTAAAATTGAAAATTACTTGTCGTTCATAATAGGCTACTTGACAGGTTTCTGAAAAGTCAATCCGATTGTTTAATGATGTCTATTGAGCACTCAGAAAGTGGTAATTTTTAATCATTAATCATTTCATTGGAATAAGGTCGAAAAGTGTAAACATATTTGTGCCGTGTCGACTGTATAGCGGTACGTGACGTCCCAACTATGCATTTTGATTCGAATTTGTAGCGTTTATAGGTAGTAAGTGTAATTTCGTGTATTGCAAATGGTTCTCACAAAAATCATGGTCGATCTAAATAATTAAAAAAAACTCATAAAAAACGTATTTAGAGTCACGGAAAAAAGTATAGAAATATGTACAGAGCTATTTTTTTTACGAGACAGAGGAAACATAAACATACATTAACATTTTTGATTGGATAACATTCCCATTACTTATGGTTGTGGTGGAAATGTCTTTCTTTAAACTCATCTTTATGTATGGAAGCGCTTATTGTTACGTTCATTAGTATGCTTGTTAATATACTATAAAGTACATCAGATAGGGCGAGGTACTTGAGACTTAAACTTCATAGAGGTTACCATTATTATTTTGATAATCTTCATTAATAAATATAAAAATCGTCTTCAGAGACTTTAGGCAGACAAATCTTTGCCCTAAAATAAACCCAATTACAAGTTTGAGTGACCTAGTTAGGTGCTGTTCGGCGATGACGCAGCTGAAGTATTATAATCAGTACTTTGACAATCATCTAAACAAACATAAAACACCACAAGTGCAGGTCATTCTTTCGCCTAGCTAGTCTAGCTAGTTTCGCCTAGTCGTCAGCTTGCGACATAGGAAAGGGCCTCTATTACCACTTTACCAAAGTGATATCCGATGGTCAGGATCGCTTACCAATTGAAACTTGCTATTGCTGCTATTTTCGTTGAAATATATTTCAACATAATCAACATACGTGCATGTGTGCTGCCATTAGTAGGTAAGTGTTGTGATCATTTAAGTAAAGTTGTTTAAGATCGCTAAAGACAATATCGAGGTTAGAATACCTTATGTCCAACAAAGATCAGTCAGCATACGGCCTGAAGACCAACGACCAGCAAATTTGTGGGGATTATCCCATCCTGTGGAACAAAATTGCAGTTTTTTGACCAGTACAGCCCATTTCTTTGGATGTGCTAATCATGTAGCACACCGTAACATTAGCGTAGTAAGATAATAAAACTTAATAAAAATAAAAAGACCAACCATAACCAACTTAAGATATAAACATATAGAAAAAACATATATTTATAATTTATTATTATTTTACTTAACTAACTTTACTATTTCTTATTATTTTAATAGCTAGGTAGGTTTGGACCCCGCTAGGGTAAAGGCCTCCTCCAGTTCATGCCATTTTGCTCTATCTTGAGCTACTTCTGGCCAGTTTTTAGCTCTACTTTTAATGTCGTCCGTCCATCGAGCGCTTGGTCTGCCAGGTCTGGTCTTTCCTTTTGGTCCGGTCCATAGCGTGACGATGTTTGTCCATTTTTCTTCGTGCATTCTTGCAACATGGCTGGCCCACTTCCACTTGGATTTTAATGCATGTTCTAAGGCGTCAATGTATTTCGTTCTTGGTCGTATGTTATCGTGTCGTATTTTCTCGAACAGCTTTTTTTTAACTGTAGCAAGATAACTTTCTTCTTTTTACACTGACATCACTTACAAGCCTTAGTAGCTGTTGCTAAAATCGACCAAGGGCTTGAGGCGTTCCCGGGATCGAACCAGGTTGCACAGCACCGGACCACCTGGGAAGTTTCGCTGATTGCTCAAAGTGAGCAACGGACCAGCGGGAGAAGATAACTTTCTGTGTATTTATGTCAGCTCGTCTTGGAAGTTTATGTCAAGGTACTGCCTATAATCTGATATTTCCATTGTGGTCGAGAAGGGATCAAGCCAGTGTAGTCGATGAAACTGTTCGGACAATTAACTGTGGCTCTGGGTTTGCAAGTTAAGAGGCCGACTTAACTGTTGCTTCCCGTTTCTATCGGGAAATAATACTTGATAATTATAACTTTATCTCAAAAATTATAGTTTTGTGAGATTAGAGATAGCATTAGTTGAGGAACGTGATCCAGTAAAATACCACTAACCACGATCATCAGTCATGAGTAGTCATGACCTTGTCATAGTGACATATGAAATCTCTATTGGCTTTCATATTGATTTTCACTGTGACAAGGTACAAAATGGTACATAAATCGAATTCCTTGACTGTTCATATAACCGCGTGACGTCACAACGCTGGTATTCTTAAAGAATGAAGCGTTTTTTGGGAAAGTCTAAAAATGTGATTTTAACATTGTTGTATCTCGGTGAGTTTTTATGATATTGAAGTAGTTTTTTAGGGTTCCGTACCAAAATGGTAAAAAAGGAACCCTTATGGTGCGACTCTGTCTGTCTGTCTGTCTGTCTGTCTCTCCGTCTGTCACAGCAAGATATCTCAGGATCTACTGATGCTATCGACTTGAAATTTGGAATAGTGTTAAGAACCGCTAACCCAAGCTTATAGGATGTAAAAAAATTCTTGTATCTTTTTTACTTTTTTTTTAAAGGGGTCCGTAATGAGACTTTGCGAATTGAAAGTAGGGCTATTATATTGAGTCAGGTATCAAATGAAGGGGCTTAATTTGTAGATTAAAACAGTATTTTTTTTAAATAAGTAGTTTTTGATTTATGGCGAAAAACGTTAAAAAAAATACCGTTCCCCCCCTATTATCTTCGAAGTTACTGAACAGAAAAATCTGTAATAATTACCAATTATTAATGTCATCCTATATATTACAGGAAAAATATAGCGGTTTTCCTAACTTGCACTGTTTTTGAGAAATTTGCAAAAATCTTAACACATACTTATTTGCTCCTACTAAACTAATCGCCATATAGTTTTTCTTGAACTATTCATGTATCTACTTATGAGTTTGTACGGAACCCTCGGTGCGCGAGTCCGACTCGCACTTGGCCGGTTTTTTCACTAATATTTCTAATCAATAAATCAATTTTCTTGACTGTACAATGTATGGGGAAATCAAGAATTTGTCTTGCATTAACTTGCGCTTATCCTAACGTTTTCACAACAGCGTAACCATACATTTTATGGGCTATACAGTGGTATTGATAGTTTTTAATATTTTCGTATTTTTAAAATGGCCATCCAACTTTGACGGCTAATAAAAAAGTTACACTTTGGGTATTGGATTCAACGGCATCCCCCAAACACGAATTCGCTTAAGTCATTACAATAACAAAGCCGGCTTGCATAATGGAGATTATAAAAACAAACATTAATTTTCTGTGACCCAATTTTTATGCACAGTTACGTGGGCCACGTAACGCTGAACGCAACTCACGCAACTGACACCTAGTGTGTTATTGTTTCTGCGCCGGCGACTGGCCACTGTCCGATACACTTCAGGGATTTAATTACCGCGCCCGCGGTCCCCCATATATTTTTAAAACCTCGGACAAGTCCGTTACAAATGCGAAGCTAAGCTTATTCAATTTAGCTAGTACTTCGCATATGCGTGTGACTAACATTGGCGTTCCTATCTAACGGAGATGTGCGTGTGTGGACATGTATCTGGGGGCACGGCAGTGCCCCCGCCACGTCGAGCAAAACAATGGCACGGCCGTACCATCCTTTTCTCGAAGCCATTCAGGCCATTTTGAACCTCCTGTAACTTTGTGCTGGCTAAAACTAGAACCCTACATTTTCAGGGATCTATAGGGTATAATATGACTTAAAATATATGCTCAATAACATTCAATTTGATGTTGTAATTTAAGAATTATTGCACGTCAAAGTTCCTTAGTTTTGTCATTATAATTCTAAGGTACTTCTATCTACGCTCCAAATTTTGAACATAATTAGTTTTTTGCCTCTCAAGTTATACTAAAAGGATTGATTAGGATTCTTTATTTGAAAACCATAAAATGTGTTCCTCCACGGTTAAATAATAAGCAAGTCGGTGGAACTGACTAAAATAACCGACTTGGTTTAACATTACATCTCAAAAGATTTTTGTTGTAGAAGAACTGCGTTGCGAGACTTGCATCTTTTTAGTTTTACATGTAATATTTTTGATGCGGAAGATTGTCATTGTGATTGGTTTTGCGGCGTTAGCCGATATGATAGACGGCCCACAGTATTAGGCTTTCCCTTCCTAGTGAGCAAATTTTGCCAGGATTTGGAAGGAACTGCTATGCTATGTGCAAAGTGTGTAAGTGCAAAGGTTGACACATTAGTCTTACTTCCTGATGAGATACAACGATTACTGATCAAAGAATTGAGAAATTCTAATTCTACCGTCCCTTATAGCGAACTCTCATACAACTTTTCTAACATCTGCATTGCCTGTTCTGTCATAATTTTGCGTGTTCTGTAATCCTATGTTGTACCTATGAATATTTAAAGATTGCTCATAACTCATAAACTTAACTTCAGCCGACAAGGGTACAAATCGACGTTCTATTTATGTTTATACCTATATATCGATCGATGATAACTCGTATTACCCTTTTATCCGATCGTCTTTATATTTATGTTATTTAAGTTTAAACATACGTTGCATAATATTCTGTTTGTCACATAAAAATATAATAAATATTAGGGGACAATCTTTTATTTTATTTTTATTTTTTTTATTTGTACACATTTTGAATGGGATTTAATGCCTGATAATAAAACATTTTCATTTCATTTCATTTCATTACACAAATCGCTAAACTAGCCCCATAGTAAGCTCAATAAGGCTTGTGTTATGGATACTAGACGACGATATATTTAATAGATACATACATACAAATACTTATATACATAGAAAACATCCATGACTCAGGAACAAATATTCGTGCTCATCACACAAATAAATGCCCTTACCGGGATTCGAACCCAGGACCTCTTGCTTCATAGGCAGGGTCACTACCAACTAAGCTAAAGCGGTCGTCCGTGTTTATAACTTGTTCGTAATCTTACGCGAAGGTGAAATTTTAGCGAAAAGAAAGAAAGTCAGACCGAAACTGAGAAAGTAGATACAAGTGTGGTGATTATGACGCAATCACATCGACGTAGAATTAATCGTATCGGGTTCAGTAGATATTTTTATGATGACTATGAGAGGACGACTTTTGGACAAGCAACCATGTCAGTCCTCACAGATATCTACTATCCGACTGGGATTGATGTATCTGATAAAATACCACTACCATCGTAACCTCTAACTTCGCCTAGGGTGCCATCTTTGCCTAGTTGATTTTGAGTTTGTTACCTACTTACTTGATATTGAGTTGAATTTAGGAAATTCAATTAGGCAAAGATTGGCACCCTAGGTAAACTTAGGGGTCACGAGAGTCACGACGCTACAAATTGTGAGGTCCATCTGTTTTTAACATAGCTACGTTACATCCTTATTTTGATACCTGATGAATATGAACGTATGTAAAAATAGAATGATGGAATAAATGTGGTAAGATACCATCTTTACCGGTTTTGTTTTATTTTTAAATAAACCCATCATCTTGAAAATAAACTATTTAATTTATTCTACAGTGTGCAAAAATATAAAAAAAATGTACAGACATAGTTGCTAAGAGACCCTGAACATAAATGCCCATTATCATCAGAAAGTCGACTCCATAACATTCAATTACACAGTTCCATTTCAAGTTGACGACATTTGCCAGTTCGACTCGTTTCGCCGTGAATTTGGCATTCACGGACAAGCCACCATCGTGCTCACTGGCCATAAAAAAAAACAAATAAAAACATTTACCCAATTAATAAGTTAGTGTTCAGTATTTAAAATGTGCTTCAAGTTCGTCATTGTGTTTGCACTGTTTTCAGTGATTTTGACAGATGCTGGTGAGTCTTGTGATTATTTATTTATTTAATAGCCATTACTAATAATGAAATACTACATTTCATAACTAGGGTGGTAATACAAAGAAAGGCCGAGATCGCAGAAGTTTGCGGCCAGAGCTGCAAGCGAGGCACGTAAATATGCGATCGAGGGCTTTCTTTATTACCTCCCGTGTTGTGTACATCATTTTATGTCTACACTTCGACAGAAAGCGGCTTTTTCCGTATACGCAGCGTGCGGAAAAAGTCACTTTAAGGCCCGGTGTGGCATAATAAGACATTAACTATATTAAAGTAGATATGTAAGTTTTGTGTGTGTTATACGAAAATAAATGTTAACACAGAGGTATACTATTTTTATATGAGTTTGCAATGTAATTTAATTTTCTTTTGGTGTGCAATAAAGTATGATTGTATTGTATACTCAGGCATCTACTCGTTACTCTTAATAATGTTGCATAATGCATATTGGATATTATTGTAACGTAAAGGAAGAAAACAGTGTCAATTATAATACTAACAATATATACAAAGGGGAACTTATCTTTGTAAGGGATCTCTTCCAGCTAACCTTAAAATATTACTTAGATTAAGAGAAAATACCAGGAAGCTTTGTATGTTTCCTGTGGAGAAATGTAAATCACAAACAAAATGCTACACAATTTTAATATTAACAAGCGAGGCGCTCATGAAAACACTCTCACAAGAATGACAGTTACATTTACCTATTCCTCAAAAGGAGTACTAAAATGATAGGGCTGCCAAAATGAGCGTTATAATACTTTTCTTAAAATATATTGCTTTCTAAGTAAAATGTAATCCATAAATGTAAAAAATGGATCAAGTTTGCGTATGGCCATAAAAATAGTAATAAGGTGCCTAGTTTGGCACTAGATTTTTGAAAGGTGAATATGCATTCAGTTCAGCTGAGCATTCTGTTAAACATCCAACGATTTAATAACCTATATTTAAATATCACCATCAGCCACTATCACTGCTTGCCTAGTCACAGATGAAAATTATTAATATAATTATATGTCGGCGTCAAGGGGTAGGAGGCGTCCGAGTGCGGACGAAAGAAATGCAGTGAGGTTGGTTGCGGGATGTGTCCCTTCGCCCAAAAGGCTCAGGTCAACCATCACTGACGCTGATTCCTTGTCCAGCACAATCCACCAATTTTTGACATGCAAAAGATTAACAACCATGACAGAACTAAGTCAATTTTGAATAAACGTCATTGTATCGCAACCAAACACTCAAGTATAGACAAACTTGGCATTCCTTCGTGGAGAGAACTCCGACACTGCGACATATACTTTAATATTATGTGTATACTAGCTGATGCCCGCGACTTCGTCTGCGGTGTAAATTATAATTAGGCAATTAATCTTAATAGGCAATTAATAGTTTCTGATATTTGTTCATAAACTTTGTTGTAATTAAACAAAACCCTCAAATATTGGGCCCAAAACTGCACAATGCACATTTACCGTGAAAATCAATTCTTAAGTCCATTTAAGGATTATTACCAAAAAATTAAATGCACTTAATAAACCGCTTGTTACTTACACAAAAAAACAATCTACTAATTGCTATATGCTATGCATGGAGTTAAAAACCTTTTACTTTAAAAATTGTACGGGTCCCTAAAAAAACTTTCAACCCCTACTTACTCAACCCGTCTTCGAGATAAATTTTAATGAACCGTGAAATCATTTGAGTTCTATTCAGTTTAATCAGTTTTAGATACCCTACTTTAAAAATCATTTGGTCCCTTTATAAAGTTTTGGTCCCCATTTATAACCCTTGGAGATGAATTTCAAAAAATGGTTTAACATTTTTTCTGTACCCTTATTGAAGGATCTATGTACGAAGTGTCAGATTTCCTACTTCAAAAATCCTTTGGACCCTATACAGAGTTTCAACCCCCATTTAAACCCCTTTGGGGATAAATTTCAAAAAACTGCAATCACTTTTCTTTTCTTTTTTAGATGAGTTCAAGATCTACTACAAAAATCGTTTGGTCCCTTTACAAAGTTTCAACCCCCTTTTGATCCCTTTTTAGGGATGAAAAAACGGTAAAACCACATTTCTTTTTTCTTATTAAGGAGTCTATGTACGATGTCCCAGATCGCCAACTTCAAAAATCTTTTGGTCCGTATACAAAGTTTCGACCCTCATTTAAACCCCTTTGGGGATGAATTTCAAAAAAACAGCAATCACTTTTCTTTACTCTCATGGATGAGTTTATGTAAGAAGTTTAAGATCTACTATAAATACCGTTTGGTCTCCATACAAAGTTTTGACCCCCGTTTGACCCCTTCTTAGGGATGAATTTAGAAAAACGAAAAATCACTTTTTCTACTCTTATTGAGGAGTTTATATACGATGTCTTAGAGCTCCAACTTCAAAAATCGTTTGTACCCTACACAAAGTTTCAACCCCCATTTTAACCCCTTTGGGGATGAATTCCAAAAAACAGCAATCACTTTTCTTTACTCTTATGGATGAGTCTATGAACGAAGTTCAAGATTTACTACAAAAATCGTTTGGTCCCCATACAAAGTTTCAACCCCCGTTTGACCCCTTTTTAGGAATGAATTTCGAAAAATGGTAAAACTACTTTTCTTTATTCTTATTGAGGAGTTTATGTACGATTTCTCAGAGCTCTAACTTCAAAGTTCAAATTTTCAACCCCCATCTAACCCCTTTTGGGGATGAATTTCAAAAAACCGTGAAATGACTTTCCTGTACTCATATTGTGGAGACTATGTACGATATCTCAGAGCTCCAACTTCAAAAATCGTTTCAAGCCCCATTTAACCCCCGTTGGGGATGAATTTTGAAAAACGGTGAAATTACTTTTTGCAACTAATCTCCTAGTTTAAAAATCGTGTGGTCCCCATTTAAACTTTCAACCCCCGTTTTACCCCTTTTAGGGATGAATTTCGAAAAAGGGTGAAATTACTTTTCTCTACTTATATTGAAGGATCTATGTGCGAACTCTGAGATCTCCAACTTCAAAAATCGTTGGTGCCTATACAAAATTTCAACCCCCGTTTAACCCCTTTTGGGGATGAATTTCGAAAAACCGTGAAATTACTTTCCTACACTCATATTGTGGAGCCTATGTACAATGTCTCAGAGCTCCAACTTCAAAAATCGTTTTAACCCCCATTTAACCCCTGTTGGGGATGAATTTTGAAAAAAGGTAAAACTACTTTCTTAGACCTTTATCGAGGAGTCTATATACGAAGTCTCAGATCTGTAACTTAAAAATAATTTGGTCCCTAAACAATATTTCAACCCCCGTTTTACCCCTTTTAGGGATGAATTTCGAAAAAGGGTTAAATTACTTTTCTTATCTCATATTGAAGGATCTATGTGCGAACTCTCAGATCTCTAACTTTAAAAATCGTTTGGTGCCTATACAAAGTTTCAAACCCCCATTTAACCCCTTTTGGGGATGAATTTAGAAAAACCGTGAAATTACATTCCTGTACTCATATTGATGGGTCTATGTGCAAAGTCTCAGATCTCCGTCTTTAAAAATCGTTTGGTCCCCATTTAAACTTTCAACCCCCGTTTAAGCCCTTATAGGGATGAATTTCGAAAAACCGTGAAATTATTTTTCTGTACTCATATTGAGGAGACTATGTACGATGTCTCAGAGCTGCAACTTCAAAAATCGTTTCAACCCCCATTTAGGATGTTCCCCATTGGGGATGAATTTTGAAAAACGGTAAAATTACTTTCTTCGACCTTTATTGAGGAGTCTATATACGAATTCTCAGATCTGTAACTTCAAAATAATTTGGTCCCTATACAACATTTCAACCCCCGTTTAACCCCTTTTAGGGATGAATCTCAAAAAAGGGTGGAATTACTTTTCTCATGTCATATTGAAGGATCTATGTGCAAACTCTCAGATCTCTAACGTCAAAAACCGTTTGGTGCCTATACAAAGTTTCAACCCCCATTTAACCCCTTTTGGGGATGAATTTCAAAAAACCGTGAAATTACTTTCCTGTACTCATCTTGATGGGTCTATATGCGAAGTCTCAGATCTCCTACTTTAAAAATCGTGTGGTCTTCATATAAACTTTCAACCCCCATTTAACCCTCTTTGGGGATGAATTTCCAAAAACGGTGAAATTACTTTTTTTAAATTGTATTAAAGAGTCTATGTTCGAAGTCTCAGATCTCCTACTTTAAAAATCGTATGGTCCCCATATAAACTTTCAACCCCCATTTAACCCCCTTTGGGGATGAATTTCAAAAAATCCCTTCTTATCCCTTACTTACGTTATATAACCACCCTACTGTGAAAATTTCAAGTTCCTAACTTCAGTAGTTTCGGCTGTGCGTTGATCAGTAAGTCAGTCAGTCAGTCAGGACTTCTTCTTTTATATATTTAGATTACACAAAGACTGCCAAATTAATTTGTGTAATAAGTATGTACCACTACTGGCGAGTCGCTTTTTTGCATCTGTAAAACAATTAAAAAGTAGTTTAACCTCTAAGTTCGAAGATCTTATTAAATTCTCTTAGAAGTATTTCTTCTACTTAATCCACCAGTTCTATGTTTGCGGGGCTATCCTTAAACGAGAACTAATCACAGTCCAAATCTAACTTAGCTTCAAGTCGTGCAATACTCATCAATACAAATGTGAATCTTATTCCCTTAGTCTTAGGATTCAAAATTGAGGTGTACTATGGATGCGTTTGCATTGCTACTAGGCGCTGAGTGGCTTACTGAACTCTAGGAACACTAGGAAATTATCTTTCGACTGCAGGAGGTCGTAAACTTTTTACTATCGCCGAGGACGACTGCTATTTAATTGAATAAATAGAACCAGAAAATTACACTCATATATAAGGACGTAAAATGTAATACATAGAGCCTTTGTGATTGTCACTGTTACTTATAATAGTACTTAGGCAGGTAGTAGTTTCAATATTTTTTCAAATAGAACGAATGTATTGCAAAATCTAACCCAGACATGGACGCAAAATCTAATTGTAATATGTCCATGGATGATGCATACTGTTTTGCAAAAAGATCGCCACTTTTTTGTGTCGAAAAAATGGTTCTTAACTACGCATCATTGCAGCCTTACCTTTTCTGATTAAGATTCATTACCATGGGCCAATTTTTTGAGTTCGCGGTGATATTTTGACTTGTAGAAAATCCTATTTCTAAATCGTTTTAAGTGAACCAAGCGTGAGCAGTTACTAAGAAGGCGTGATCTGGCTGTAACAAGACCATAACGTGCCCCAGTAATGGGTCGTCCCAAAACTTGCCCTGTGACTCCATTATTATCGACTTCTGTGAATTCTGTGATAAGTATACTAATTTACTTGTTTAATTCTTAATTGTTTTAATCGGAGTGAGCTAAGTGTGAGCCCTGGCTAAAGAGGCGTAATCTGGTTGTAACAAGGCCATAACGCGCCCCAGTAATGGCCTGTTCACCGCCAAGCCTTTGGGGCTCCCTCCGCGCTGTTTATTTTGCTCCTTTTTATTTCCCAAACAATACGGATTCATTTGGGACTTGTCTCGTTCAATATGCGATTTTGTATTCATAACACGCGGTTAATTTTGATTTTAACTGTTACTGTCGTGAGCGCGGATAACAATTTCCAATGTGATTAGGTATTGGAAATAACGAAAAATTCAGAGGTTTTTAATTTAATTAAAAGAAGGTTTTAATTTTGGTTGCAAAATATTATTTAGGTATATAAAAAAAACTGGTTCTGGAACGACGCAGAAATTTCTTTTTCACTCATATTCGAACTATTTAAACAAAATATTTCCATCATAATAAAGTTGTTATGATGATCATTCAAATTTTATTCCTTTCATAATCCGCAATAATGGCACACTGAAACGTTTAAAATAATTTCCATGCACTTATTTACGTCCAGCAGCTTAAATTAAATACGCTGGTCGTTCGAATGATATAAAAAATATAGATACACGAACACTATCTTAACTTTGCTAAAATGTACTTATGTGTTTTACGTGCGATTAAAAGGAAGTGCATGAATTAGAAAAAATAATTAGTTTTAAGATTATATCAATCCTCACTTTAAAATTACACAAATAATTATATTAAGAAAGAAAACTAACATGTCACTGAACAATTGATAAAGTTTTTTTTATAGAACGGGAAGGAATAAGATAACGTAAAAATAAGTCAGACCGAAGCAAAATAAAACTGTTTTATCTCGATTTTACTCACAAGGGATTCAACTTGTAGGAACTTTTTACTAATTTTATCGACCGAGATGAAGCAAACTTTTGTTTTGTGCTAATAAAGGGCGCTATTTCGTATAATTAAGAGCTGTGACACTGCGAAGAAAATTCTGGGCAAATGAAACTGTTTCTTTTTTTGTAAAGGTGGTACTAAAACATAACAAATGTTTAGTATCTTCTTACAATAAGACGAGGATTACCTCTTATAACAGTTATAAACTTTCGTGCAGTTTATTGGTAGTAAACTTTACTTATGCATATATCTACTGGAATTAAACACGAAAATTTACATATAAAATGATACTTATTTAAGGGGTCATCCACAAAGAACGTCACACGATTTTTCAAACTTTTAGACCGCCCCTCCCCATGTCACACTTTTTCCTACCATATTTGACCTTGTTAGTATAGGCTGTCACATTTGGCTAGACCCCCCCCCCCCCCTCCCATGGGTGTGACGTACTATATGGATGACCCCTAACCATTGTTAGTACATATATGTAATTTTGAATCTATTATAAGGGGTCATCCACAAAGTACGTCACATGATTTTTCAGACTTTTAAACCCCCCCATGTCACACTTTTTCCTAGCATATTTGACATTGTTAGTATAGGCATAGGCTGTCTCATTTAGCTAGACCCCCCCCATGGCATGGGTGTGACATACTATATGGATGACCCCTAACCATTGTTAGTACATATATGTAATTTTGAATCTACATGTACTTAAAGGACCCAAATATTTACTAACAAATTTGGATCATGTCTGAAATAAATAATTTGAATTTGAATGTTTATTTATTCAATATTTAAAATTTTATTTATTTTTAACATATTATCTACACACATAGGTACACATATCATAAATCCTCTATAATCCGTTCATAAACCACATATTACAACCAGCATAACGATAAACACATTTGTCCATAACTATTAATTATTGTATGATTTTATGTGCAAATAAAGTGCTTACAAGTACATACATACAATACATATATACATAAATTGTTTTATTACAACAAATTTCATATCTGAGAAAATGATGTTCCTGATTAATAAGAAAATCGAATTTGATGTTATAATCATGCAATAATAACATAAAATTTGATGTTATTATGACGTTAAAATTTCGAAAATCCCTGTAAATCAAAGCAATTTGATTTGACCTGAATTCTAATATCGATCGAAATCGAATGTCAATTGCAAATAATTTTGACAAATCTCGCAAGTTAATTGATATCAAACGATATGATAGTTGAGGCTGACTCTAGTTTGTCTATGAATTAAAAAAAGGTACGATTGCGTGACACGCGTGAAAAAAGTTTTCATTTACCGCCAGCTGACATTTTTAATTTGCGGTTTTTGAATGTATCATAGAGAGCAGCTGATGCAACTATACATAATTAAGCCTTAAACACTCGTGTGACGAGTCGTGTGTTTCATTATGTATCAGTTGCATAAAATACTATAACATAAACGCAATAGTCTTGTTACGTGTTAAAGTGTCTTCACGATACCATTCTCGGCGCGTCACGGCCCTCCGATGACGTCACGTCCACTGACCCATATAAATCAAAAGCTACGTGACACGGTGGCTTTATTCAATTCCACCAATGCATGTAATCCCATTACTCAATCGATTTAACTTGTCAAATAAGCATAAAATATTACTTATAGACATTCTTACATTTTTAGATTTTAACTTGCTAACTAAATAAACCCAGCTTAACCTATCATTAGGGACCTAAACTATATGTATTGATTTGCGACATGTTAATATAATGTGCTCTTTCGTTCGGTCATGGAAGTTCTGGACTGATGTGGAAGCATCTATATTCACTTGTCGAAATGTAAGATTAGGTATAGTGCGTCTACGCTAAGCTGCAGAGGTCGAGGTATAAAGTGGGTGTACTGAAATAAATATCCCGGTCAGTTTTGCACTAATCGATCTACTTCCAATCAAAATAAGCGATTTGTTTCAGGGTCTTCGATAATTTTTATTATATCTATGTTTATATATGTATACAAGCATTGCTTAGTTTGTTTGAGACTAGATCGTTTATCCAAGACTGTTCTGAATATTTATTTCACTAAGTATGTAGACACATTATATACTTATTAAATGGAAAGATATTTGCCAAGTATCAAGACTAATCAATCCTCTTGCTTGTTATGTTGCGATATGTACTTTTTATAAATAAAACGTTTTTTCGGCCTCTGCAAAGTTAGCGTAGTCGTGCGACTACGCTAACTCTAGGGTTAGATTACTGTGACACAAATGGTACGAGTATAAGTTTTTTTATTAATCGTTATGAAAGACAATGGGCTGTGAAATATTTTTTAAGGTTATTCGAGTCAGTCGGTGTTTTTATTACAAACATAAAGAGCGTCATAATTCGCTTCCATGGCATCAATAACTTTTGAAATGTGTTTTATTTTATAGTTTGATACATCTTGTCTGCGCGAAACGACAACTTTTCAACTTTCAAAAAGCCAAAAAATGTATACATATTTCTAAATACCTTTGGTTTCAATTCAAATGATGCTAATAGATGGCGCTGACTCTTCTCATGTTGTTTCGCGCAGACGAAATTTATCGAGCTATATAATGAAACACATTTCAACCATGTTTAATATCGTGGAAGTAAGTAAATGATGACTCTCTTTGTTTTTTTTTGTTTGTATGGAGAATCTACTAACACGAATCTTAGAGCAACAAGATTATGTTTTTTTTTGTATTCTATTAATAATATTTCTTTTTTTAAAGTACTGAAATGAAGAGTATGAAGCGTATACCCCGATGAAATAATTTATACATTCCTTTTGAAACATCATACATATAAAATAAATATTTTTACTAAAAAAAACCCGACCGCGGTGCACTTTAAAAGTGGATAAAATCCGTCACTTTGTTTATTTTAACGAACTTCATACCCAGTGACACTCGCGCCATCAAGACGAATCTAATGATGTATCATTTATCAAAATCGGTTGTGCCGTTGAGTAGTTACGAGCGGACATAGGAACGGACATACATACATACAGGTCAAACACATAACCCTTCTTTGGGCTTCGCCGCAGTCGGGTAAAAATAAAACTAAACGTCACCCATTCTATCTCATCCCTTTACCCATCATCATGCGTCAATTCTCGGTAAAGTTTTTCGAAGGGACTGGAATATGCCAACAATGGTTGGTTTTCAAAATAGAACTTGCATTTTAATAAAACGCAGGGTTTGTTTCTATCTAAATAATAGGTACATTTTCGGAGCTGGCAGCGGTTTTTAAATACATTGCCTATTTGGATATTTTGTTGTGAGAATTTTATTGATTCCTAATTAGATATATAATTATCTTAAAATATTATAAACAGTGCCAATTTAACGATATGATAAATGGATAATTAAATAATGAATCAGAACCAATTAAGTTTTATTCAGATTCCACAAGATAATGAAGAAATACGACCAAAATGCGAGGTTAACGTTGAACTAGTACCTAACTATTGTATTATTTAAGAAATAAAATGGATGAAAAAAGATTTAGCTCGTATAATAACTGGGTTCTTTGTAGACAGTTATAATTTGAAACGGATAAAACAAAACGAATTCCTTGTCTTCAAAGAAATTACTTAGAACACGGGTCGCTCTGTTCATTATTTCTTAAAAAAGAAAATTTACTTTTGCTTAAGATTTTTTGTGGTAATCGAGGCCATGAATTCTTCAAGGATTATGCTGATATACATACTTTCTGCTCCAACGACTTGCGAGCAGTAAAACTAATAATAACTAAATATTTTTACTAAAAAAACCCGACCGCGGTATTTTTACTAAAAAAAATCCGTCAGTTTGTTTATTTTAACGAACTTCATACCCAGTGACACTCGCGCCATCAAGACGAATCCAATGATGTATCATTTATCAAAATCGGTTGTGCCGTTGAGTAGTTACGAGCGGACACAGGAACGGACATACATACATACGGTCAAACACATTACCCTCCTTTGGGCTTCGCCGCAGTCGGGTAAAAAGTACCCAAGATTCAAACAAGTAACGCCACATTTCCCTACAATTTTATTGATTTATTTAAGATTTATCAAACAAAACAAATGATGGACTCAATGCCAAATGGTATTCTCTATGAGCCAACCAAAGGGCCCAATAGAAGACTTCAAGATTCCATAAAAATGTAACAGAAGTTACCATTTCATCGCGTGTTTATTTATTTATGGCGTAAAATTAAGTGTGTATTAATTTTAATCTAGATAAGTGTAACTATAATCCCTAGATATAATGACACTTGAATTTGCACCATCAATAAAGAAACACGCGAAAAATTGGTAACTTACATTACCCTTTTGTCGTGGAATTGCCCAAACGCATAATGCAGGTACTAGTACGTTATTTACCTACTACGATACAGGTGCACCTCGAGCGACTTGCTCTGGCTCTTACGGAATGGCGTGCAAAAGAAACGCACTTAGACCTAATTGTTTACCTGTGACAAAACCATAATGTGCATAATGTGTGTGAAAATTTTAAAAGTTCAATTTAGTCGGATCAAAAGTTGCATCCTATCGCATAGAATGCGATTTGGAAAAATGGGAAACTATAGCAATGTTGCTAGATTTCATCAAACATATTTGATGAAATTTAACAACATGTTATCGTTTCCCTTTTTTCTAACGAGAGCGATCTCAAGGATTTGGATCGTATAATTAGATTCTCGTGGGCCTCGATAAAGCTCTTTTTAATAGAGCCTTTATTTCGCAGGCGAACTCCGTAAGTTCGTACATGACCCTAAGGGGCCGGCAGAGTCCCTAATGTTCCAATTACGAACCTTTTTGGAACCATTTTATGAAGTCCCAGGTTCGTGGAATTTCGATTCAATTTCACCTTGAACTTTGTAATTACAAACTTTTTAGGATAACATTAGAAGCGCTTGTTTTTGTCAACAATGAATGAGAATCATATAAAATTTATATTAACTGAATTGTATATCACTGATCGAAGATACAAATCGACTTATCCCAGAATAAACCAACTATATATGACCCATATGATCCACATCCCTTTCAACTTAGGTGGACTACGGGTAAGGAGGGTCTTTAAAGTCTAGCGCAATGAGTTTGTAAACAAAAAAATGAGGCAGGTCAGTAAAAAATCTGTCTACCAATTAAACTAAAGTTTCAAAAGCCGAATAATTACATGTTACTCACACAAGTAATTAGAGACGTAAGCGGGGAGATATCTCAACTCTATGGTGCTTCTCAGTAAAGCGCAGTGATCTCTATGACAGCCTGCGCGCGGGCACGTAAACGTTCTAAACTTAAAATATAAAACGTTTAACCTTGTGTCACAGGAGGTGATTAAATAACAGCCCTACTAATGATAATAACTGCATTTCGAAATCCTGACGCCTTGTTGGTTGCGGGTGACTGGACACGGTCAGTTATACGTGAATTCTGAACTAAGGTCGATGTGTTGCTAAATCGTGTGTGCTAAATTTTTCAGATGGAAACAAGAGATCGTGATCTGCATGTGTTAGCGTTCGAATTTTAAAATTGCATTGTTTTAATTTCTCTGCCACCTTTCATTTCAAAATCCAATTCGGACTTTGGCTTCAACATGGAATTATTGAAATTGTGCTATATTTGGACAGTGATTTCGTTTTTAGTGTTCCAATTTCTACTTGAAGGTTCTGGACAAGAGGCGGGGTTTGAGTTACCAGTGCAATTAGTGGGATTCCCTTTTATTATCATGGCTGTGAGATTTACTAATTTCGTTAAGAAATTATCATACGCATTAAATCCAGGTAAGATGATCATATAGCATATTAAAAATGTACATATCCCTGAAATACTTTTAATTACTTTTTCAGAACAACATTTTATTCATCGTCTTTTAAATTGCCAGGAAGTCATAAACTGAAACCATTGCGTAGAGAATACATGCCAAACTTAGTAGAGTAGAACACGCAGTTTATTTACAATATTTTTTACGAAACGCAGCCGTAATCGGGATCAGCCGGCATTATGACATAAGAGTTCGATTGACCAACATAAAGACCGGCGGGAAAGGTGTTACGCTGTCACGTATTCCAGTACAAACCGAGCCTTACTACGAGTTAGTTCGGCACACAGTATCGACTGCTTTCACGCGCGGAAATTGAAAGAGGTTGCAAAGGGAACAGACCTTCTTCGCATGAATTTCAAAAATCGAACGTTATCTTTCTCGACTCCTTTGCGCGAAAATAGAAAAAGGTTCCACGGCACAAAACCTTTTCGATGGCAACTGTTTCTTTTAAATTTTAAAGTTTTGTAAATTCGAATATTGATGCGTTCGTTGATGTATATGAGATTTAAACAATAGATGTTCGAAGTATTGTGAAACGTTTGGCTACAAATTAGCAGTTAACATTCTTGGTGAAGTTAGTCGTCGTTTTCTTCTTGATTTAACACTTGCCTACAATGGAGTGGAGTAAGATATTGTACACGAGTAGTCTGTTAGTGATATTGCTAAGCTGTTGCGATAATGTGAATAGCCAAGATGCGGCTTTTGAACTGCCTGTGCAGTTAGTGGGCTTTCCGGTCATAATTTTGAGTGTGCGGCTCACCAACTTTTTGAAGAAACTCTCGTATTCTCTAAGTCCAGGTATGTTCAAAATATATTTTACGTGTTGTTTAGTATTTTTATCTATCAGCCACGGACGTCCACTGCTAGGCATAGGCCTCCCCAATAGACTGCTACAATGTGCGGTTCTGAGCAGACCACATCCGCCCCGACTCCCTGCTATTATTCTCCGTTAGTATTTTTACGACCTTTTATATCATTCTTCATCCTTTTTCGACAACCCTTCGTATCCTATCTCATTGAATTGACATGAAATTTGATATATATGATTTAGATGACTATATATACTAGTTATTTTATAATGAATATCGTAAGTAAACCATTATAGCTCCAAGGTTTCAATGAATGATGAAAACTACTACGAGGGTGAATCAAAAAGTAATTAGAATGGATATGCCCCTGTGTCCTAATTATATTTTCTGAATAGAGGCCATGCAGTGTCCCTTATTATTATGAAAATAAATGAGTAAAAACTTGTCTACGTTCATTTGTTTTTCTGTAACAGCTAAACAAAGAGAACGCTATCAAAGAGGTTACGATATTAGTAAAATGAAAGCATAATGATAAGCAATAAAAATACTAAAATTTCCTAAATCATGTCAAGGTCATAAATTTATTTAATCCTACCCTTACTACCTGCCGATTACACTCAATATATTTAGTAAATCTATCATAATAATGGCAACACATTATTTACGTCCATCAATATAAGTTGCTTAACTCCTGGTTAACAGCATGTGGGGTCTATTTCGTACACCTAGGTCGATTTAACGAGCAAATATCACGCATGTTTTGTTATCTATTGGTTCCATTTCATAGACAACGTAGGTTGTTTCATAAGTAACAGGGATACAACGAGAAATTTGATTTGTGGAACATGTTATACAAACAAAAAAGCTGAATTTATTTAATTTGACACTCAACTATCTATCTATAAACGATAACTATGAGTTATTTAATCAAAGGTTCAGAGGGCAAATTGGACTACTGAGTTCTTTCTCCATGCGGCTACCTAAGTTACTATAAAGCTGTAATTCATGATTCATCTATGATATATTTACATATTGATTCCAACGAACCTTCTTTTTTTGAAGCCGGTAAATAAAGGAATTTATGAACCGGGTGTGACCCTTTTTTGTTAGTATGGAAAACCGACCGAGTCCAATCACCTTAAGGTTTTCTTTATATACGCGAAGTTTATTTGAGTTTAATCCCCATTCCACCGTGCGTGAAAGATATACAGATTATTTTATAGCTCAAACTAAACTGTGCACTTTCCGTTTCATTTTACTTACCAACTATCGCGATTTTACTTTCAAATTCACTCGGAGCGCGGATGACCTTAGGTAGTTTTGCACTAAACGACCTTGCGGAAATTTGTTTGCCCTGTTTACCGTGATATTTTATCTACTCTGCGTATCTTACCAATATTTTAAATGTTAAAGCTTGTGAAGATGTTTGGGTGTTAAGAGGTTTGAATGAATGGATCAAGATACTATTTAGAACACAGGTAAATCATCAAGTACAGGTCGCGTCACGTAAAAAGAACGCTGGAAGAAAGTGGAGGGGGTATGTTTGCGCATTGGTACACTCGCGCACGAAAGTATTATGTTTATTGTTTTATTTTTGAACTAGCCTTTCGCTCGCGGCGCGGTTCGATTTAAAAGTATATGTATTATTATCTATTATTTATTTATTAATAGGGTGAATCAACTTTTTAACCCACACAAAGCTGTCCGCAACTTTTAATCTTCGTTGAAATATAACGCCCTTAAAAAATGGTTTGTCTATATTTAAATTTATATTGTATGTTAAAACGTTGAAAGTCCCGTCTCATGAACCTAATTTTCTTTTTGGTATGACGCTTAATAGTAAAACATCGTCCCCCATAACTGTTTACACAGTTTGACTGTGGGATCCTTGAGTATTATTAGTTGATATATTATTAAATGGAATTAAAAACATGTTTCTGTGTAGAATGGAATAAAAAAAACAATATACATCATAAATCATTTTTCTATGTAAAACCATTTTGTAATAAACAAGACACTTTTGTGCGCGACAGTATTTTGAGAACGAACGTGACGTGAACACAGTGCGGAAAGCAAAGGTCGACTGACGAACCAATAGCGCCCCGGCAATGATGCGGCGCGGCACCCGCCCTCCCCGCGCCGCACCTCATACCACTAAATAGACCGATAAATTGCCTACTGCGCAGCCCCACCACCAGCGTTCTTTTTACGTGACGCGACCTGTACAAAGCATTTGTACTTTATATTCCGACTAGTTCTTTCGGAATAATATGACGTGAATAACGCGGGATTAGTCATCTATAGACCTACCTATAATAAAATCGTAGAAATTTCAGGTTTCTTCGCGCATCACACAAAACTAGCGAACCGATTTGCATGAAGTTTGGTACAAGTACAGTTAAATCTTACGATACTTTTTATCTGACTTATTTATTTCAACTCTGCGAACGAAATTGCGGGCTGATAAATATGCACGATTTATGTCTATTTTTAGCATTACCTGTGTATTGCGTGGTATACAGAGATGTGCCGTTCCCGGGAATATTCCCCACTTGTATGGGGAATATTCCCGCGGTGGGAATATTCCCCATACAAACGGGGAATATTCCCGAGAATGGCACATCTCTAGTGGTATAGATATCTTATACCTACCTAAACTTGTATTGGGATCGTGTAACTTTTGTAAATTGTACGGCAGATTTTAGTGTTCACATTTAACGGACAAGTGACAAATACTCGTAGATACTTCAGTGTAATTAGTTGCAAGATAACGTCACAATCAAACCTATTTTTGCCCTTAATTTACTAAATTTGTTTTACGAGGTCACGTGATTAGTTAATTTTAAAGCTTACTATTAGCTATGGCAATCGAGTGTTTCGGACATGCGCCTTTCAAGCGGAGGTAGGTAGCGAGTTTATAATCGTGGCTCGTACCAAGAATTTTCCGGAACAAATGAACTTTATGATTCGATACTTTGGTACCATTAGCTTTTCATTGAAGGGAAAACTTCGTGAGGAAGCCTGCATACATCCGCGAAGTCATTCAAAGGTACGTGAAGTCCTCAGCCCATTCTGGGCCAGCGTGAGAACTACATCCAATTCACTCTCATTTATGAGAGTTTGTCTTTGCTCCGCAGTGGGACGTACATAAGCTGATGATCATGATGAATTTTCAAAACTTTTTATCTACTTACCTATAGGAAAAAAACAAGAACAACGCATTCCGTAACAGAACCAATCTTGTAACATTTACTGTAATTCATGGTAATGCTAACTCTGACTTTGATTCAACTATGTATTGCATGGTTGTATTGGTTGAGCGAATATTATCATTATATAAATGTCTTTTATTGTATGCAGCTATTTGCTTATGCTAATGCTTTATTTATGCTGATACCGTATGTCAGTGTACCTCATTACTCAAACATATACCGCGACCAGGCATACTGGTTCCATCACACTTAATGACTTCTTGAATAATCCATTTCTAATCGCGCCAATTTGATATCCACAATGCATATGAACTAGCTTCGAGTAATTTTATTATGTATATGAGTTTATGCAATTGGAAAAATATGAACACGGTACGTACCAATTTTGTAGCGTAACATTCCGACTTTATCATTATGTTGATATTATGCAAGGTATAATAACTGGAAATTTAGTTCACATAAACTTGGGTATTCGTAAAGAGGGTTACTTTACTGTTATTATGCTTCGTTATCTATAACTCGTGTATCTTTATTCGTGGTACACTCATCGATTGCCGTCATAGGGTACACTGTCAGCGTTACTGCCGCGGCGTTTATTGTCATAACTGTTCAAGCAAATAACTAAGGAAAGGTAAGTTGAGTTTCAAAGAAACGAATACTGATTAAAAATAGTTCTTTCCACTCGTCATTTCTTTGAACCAATCTATTAAATGTAAGGTAATGACATTTTGATGAGCGGCTAAAACGCTCGAAAATTCACCCAATAAAATTCCCTAACTTATGAGATAACTATCTGGCTTACTTAAGTTTCTATTTCAACGATGACTATTTCACTATGTTCCGTGGTCTAGTTTAGAAATACAAACGATGAAACAAAGTTGTAATAATTTAATACAAGGAAGTAATTTGATTTTTAACTGACTTCATGTTTAGCTCAGTGGGAGTGCCACTGCCTACGAAGCTAGCGGTCCCGGGTTCAAATCCTGGTAAGGGCAAATATTTGTGTGATGAGCACGTATTTGATTCTGAGTCATGGATAACTTCTATCTATTTAAGTATGAATATCGTCGTCTAGTATCCATAATACCATTGCTTAGTTTGGGACTAGATCGATTTGTGTAAAATTGCCCCCCGATATTTATTTATTTATGGGTGTTCCTGCGATTATTGGAATACGGCTGGACTGATTTGGAAAATTAATTTTCTTGTTTGAAGTGTACACCATGGGTACACCTGCCAAATGGTCCCATTGTCACCACCTGGTGAAGTACAGTATCTTGATGATGGGATCTTGGAGAAATCGAGGAAACTCTTTAAATATAATCTTTAATTTTAATTGAATTGATAAGTTTATTGCAAAATATTACGTTTTGTATTAATAATTCATAAATTATTTTTAATAGTAGCTATTTGCAAAGAGCCTTTAATATTTAACAAAGATCTTTATTAGTAACACTCATTTTTTTGAACAGTCATATAAAAAAGTAAGTAGAGGTATTTTTTATTTCAGTTGTAGATACGTTTACGTTAGTTAATAAATACAAAAGGATATAAAGTCTTAACTACTTGGGAAGTATTTTGTATGTACATATATGCATATATATATAATTTTTTATTTTTTTTTCTTAGTAATTTTCTGATAGACACGTTTATATTTGTTTTGTGGGTACTTTTGTACTGTGCACTTTGTTGCATATATTAGAGTTATATAACTTCATTGAATATTTGAGAGGCGATTAAATGCAGAAGCGGTAATTTATAGTTAAGTTTCCGCTGGCCCTTGTTTTAAACTCAGCTGGAGCAATTAAAAAACTATTAAACTAATTTATGCAATAGATTTCACTGAAACTCTTCAGTGGTAACCGTTGGCTCTCCTTCGCAGTGCCTACAAAAGTGCGGTTCTAAGTTTATCTTTAATTAAACCTTATTCCCATGTACCTATATTTTAAGTCACCAGTCACAGTGACGCACGCCGTCGAGGGAAGAAAATCCTACGTCCTGGCCAAAGGAACGAAATTGTGTGCACACGATGGGCGGCAAAAAGCCCCAGATCGCATATTTATGACCCTTGCCTGCCGCTCGGGCCTCAAATGCCTGCGATCTGGGAGATTCTTTATGTTGAAATGCTCTAAAAACTGTTTTTTACGTCAATAATTTGAATGCTTTGGTAACAACGCATAAATATCTTAGGTATACTACAAAATTAGTATAGATGGTGTCAAATATTTTTGCATGACCCCTTTTATCATATATGTATGTATGTATATGTACCTACTGCCGGTGAATATACAGGCATATTATGCACGAGACTAAACAACAAATCTATTACATCACTCATTGCTGCCATAGATACTGTGCAGACAAGAAGTTGAGTTAAGCAATCTTAGCTACTCGTATTAACGGAAATGCAAGTTTATCGGATAATCTCAAGAAATGATAGTAGCCAGATCAATTGTGTAACAGCGGTTTTACCTATTACATTACTCGCAGACTTGGCGTAGCTATGCAGACGCGGAATAGGAATTTGAGATTGACATAAACCAGAAAACATCCGTCTCTTTCTAACCAGTATTGCTAGAGAAAGAACGATGGCTAATATTGTCCTTGTCGGGCAATAAACACGATTAATCATAGGCCTGATGAAACCTACAACATTTAAATATACCGCTTTTGATATCGACTGTTTGAATGTTGTAAGTTACGTGGGTACGATAACAAGACACTTGGGATCGCTTGATTTCCAATGTAAATAGAGTCGAGGAATGGGAAGATAAAGCTTAAGAAAAATTAATAATTGAAGAAAGTTATTATTTAGAAATGAGAAGTATGTGTACATACACATACCTCTCGTTGCCTGACTGTACTTGCCTGCTATATAAATATGTATGGAAGGGTGTTTCCTACTTACCTATCTCTGTAGCTGACTGTACAGTTATAAATAACAAAGTTATCATGCTTCTAAGATACGATATCCTTCAATAGCTTTATTACTCTAGACAGAAATAAAATAGCTGACTTGCAAAGTGCAAATTAAACTGTCGCTATCCAAGTTTAAATTATAGCAATTTATGTCAAACAAAAGTTATCATTTTCGATGATACTTAACTGGACTTAGCAGTTTGCAGAGAACGATGAGAAAGTTTTAATTATCTCCTCCCGAAGTGGGCTCAACAAGGCAGAAAACCATTTTGATAGGCTGAAGTCGTTTAGCTTAGATCACCTAGTATTTTGAAAGGACGACTTCTGTGCTTTCGGTAATTGGTTGAATGTCTTTTGCAAATGTTAAGATTATTTGGTACCTATTCTACAAGTTGTGTCATTTTGTACATTTTATCTTCTCGTAAACAGGGCCAACAAGGTATATAATACATTTTGATAAGCAAAGGGCGTTTTGCTTAGCTCATCTCTATTTTAGGACCACTGAACCTTCTGGGATTCTGCCACATTAAAGGACGAATCCCTATATCTAATTATTTTCTGTCTGTGTTACTGACTTATTGTCAGCTTGGTACATTAAGTTTGAGCTCTAGTGGATCACACTTAATAATATAGTGAAGAATCCTGCAGGTAACCACATGTGATCATAATCCCGTCCGTCTATTTTACTCGTTTAAAAAGGTTGCGTCACTCTAATTCAATTGTATCACAATGAAAATTGAAAAGTGAAGCGAGGAAACACAAAAATGTCGGGGTATGTTGATGTTTTATTACAGGCTCACGAGTAATTTTTTTATGTAACTTATTCGATATACCTACGTAGGTAAAAATTGGTGTACAAATTGTACACATACCTAGATTGGTGCTTATCGATGACGGCCGTCCGCGATCGCTAAGGGCGCGTTTTCACAGTACGAGTGAAATAATCCGAGTAGCTATAGATGGCGGGATACCAACGTAGATGTTATGTGATAGATCACACAAGACCCGCAATGTATTTCTACACGGATAATTTCACTCGTATTGTGAAAACGCGCCCTAATTGGCTTTGTTAATGCCAATATATTTCCCAATAGGCCGCGCAATATACTGTTTCTCATACGTACGCGGCAATATTCTCATTGTGCTCAAAATAAGCACTGCATGCATAGATAACTTAGTAAAGGCTCATTAAAATTCAAATGCTGACTTATGGCTTCTGAATGATGTTTTAAATACTTTTGAAGCCTTGAACTGCAAAACAAAGATGTTTTGTATAAACTTACGCCGACACGAGTTCCGCAACACAAATGGCGACAGGATATGTACGAGTACATCTGCTCGTAAAATTTCTTAAAATCAACTGAGTCCTATGATATGACAACTACTACCATCGACAACGTTAGTGATGTATAATACCTCTCGTCGGCAGCATGTCGCCCGTGTATAAGAGCCCTAACAGTAATATTACGAAAGAGGTCCAGAAGTCCGGGTGACTCAATTTCATCTTTGTTATTCCAGCGACATACCGCTCGCGCAACCGGCGGCAGCTGGCCTACGACGCCGACCCGTTTGACGCCGCGGAGGTGGAGAAACACATCGTGGGCGAATTCGGCGCTCGCGCTTGCGTGTTCGAGCGCGTGTGCGCGCACTACGCGGCGCGCGCGCAGAGCTATCCCAAGCCGCAGATGGACTGGCCTGATGTCTTCAGGTGACTGATAGTATACCTACTACTAATACTACTATAGTACACTAATAGTGATACATTTTATTTTTATCTCAAATATCATCGACACCATCAGCCGAAAGATGTTAACTATTAGGTCTCCCTTCCCAATCACGGTGATGTTCCGGTAGCATCGATATGTTATTGGTTCATCTTTAAGACCGCCTTCCCATGTAGCAAAAGTGGACCAAACTATTATTTTACAATCAGAAACTTATAAGGAATTGGCCGAGCTCTACCAGTTCCAAGTCATTATAGTACCTATAGACTTATGTATACGAGTATACACTAGATTTCTTAAACTGTGAATAACTCATAAATAACGAGCGAATCCTCGGAAAGATTTTCAATAGTCCTCTCTTACATAATTTATATCAACTTGAGTAAATATTGGCCCACAGCACAAGATTTTCAATGCACATAATTAAAATGTTGCAAAACGGATTTTAATGGCAATGGCTTTACATTGAGCAATCAATATTTCCACCGTATATTCAAACATAATTGTTATAACCTCATCATCACCACTCGCAAGTATTTGCTTGCCATTGTAGTAAAGTGTCTCCTTAACACTAATGAATTGATTGACAAATAACTTTACAAAGACGGATAAAGACATCTACTTACTCAACGATGTGACAATCTCTATAACCTTTTCGACAATAACTTAACTTAATACGTATATCTTCACGGACATCACTCTTTGGTCAATATAATATAGAGCTATGTTTCATATAGATTTTTTTGCTTTAAAAATGCACTTCAAAATATTGTTTTAATATCTTCACGGACATCACTCTTTGGTCAATATAATATAGAGCTATGTTTCATATAGATTTTTTTGCTTTAAAAATGCACTTCATAATATTGTTTTAATATATCAGCTGTCTTTGTCCTAGACCCATCAGCGGACGTATTACGGTCGTGTTACCAAGATGTTTGCATCACTAATGCATGGATGATTGTAGCAAAAATAAAAGAACTACAACAAAGACTTTTATTAAATGTAGGCACGCCGCTGTATACCAGGTGTTGCCTGTACTACGAGACTTTAATTATTTGCGCCTGTTACAGGCAACACCCGGCATGTATAACATTTTGAATACACCTAGTACATCCGTCTAATTTTATTAAATCAACTAAATAAGTGTAAGTCAACTACTATGAAAACCTTTTAAAAGGCTGCGATTGTCTATTTGTCCTAATCTCCTATAATTAAAATCGTACAATTACATGGGTTAAACCCATAACATTACCACAGTCCGTCCTTGACCCAGCTGTCTGTTTACCATAGTATAGTATTACTAAACTGGGCATGCAAATTGGGCATTTCAATGCCATATCGGAACTGTATCCAGGCCAGCGAGTGGCTAAATTGCCGTTCGTTAAAGAATGCAGCAAAGTGTGTCCAGTGAACTCGAGTTCCTTCAGTAGGGTTGCCGCTATTGAATCTTTTATTGTTATGTTATGTATAGTGCTCAAACTGCTCAAGTGCTTGACATTATATTATGTAAATTCAAACTGAGAGATACGAAAAAAGAAAAGTGCGTACATATTTAAAATTTACTTAAATTTCGTTTTTTAAGGGGGAAGTTTTATTTAGTGTACTTTAAAAACAATTTTTCTAAGTATAAGTTTAGTATAGTAAGGTTAGTTTGTTTGATTATTGTTTTCCTTTATACGTAGGTTAACGATATCAGCAAATTGTGCAATGTTTATCTAGGTTAAGTCTTTGAAAATGACTGAATTGAATTCGAAATGAAACAAACTAATTAAGGTGCAGTATATACCGTTTGCAGGATTGGAATACGGTTTATAGCTATTTTATTTATACCTTTTCCCTCGTAGATTTACACTTACCTAAGCGTATCTTCGATGTTGTCCTTAAAAGTGAATTTAATGACTATTAGCATAACTAACGTTTGAACGATTTGTTAATTACTACTGGTTCAGGATGCAAAATAGTAGATAAGACAGCCCTATCGCAAGTAGGCCGCCGAGCGACGTAACGCCACGCAACGCGGGTCATCGCCGAGTCACGCATTCACTGGCACCACAGTATAACCCAGTAGTTTAACTTCAAAGAAGGTAAGCACGGCAATGTGTGCACATGGCATGCTTAGAGCAATGCGGACTTCGTAGGGTAGGCCTGAGCCAAAAGTTCCCGCCAGTTGTCAATAAATCTATATTCGTGAAATTGACAAGTGTGTTGTTTCATTCGTTATGTATGAGTAGCGTAATAACGGATATTTTTTTTATGTATGATCTTTATGTACTTGTACTGCGCAAATCCCGCTCTCCGCAAAAATGGCGTACTGTTTTGTATCAGAAAAATAGGCTACGGCGGCTCCCTTCCATGTTTTTATAAAAGTTAATAGAAGCTGTGCTTTTTGAGGATATTATGGGTCATTAGTAAGAATTCTGCCATGCCACAGTGTACGAGCGTTGATACTAACGTAATTCTCCCAAAATGCCTATAGTTAGATTACTGGGTTATATTGTGCTGCAACGCTCGGCTGCATCGTTACGCGGGAAATGTAATTAGTGACCTTAGTTAGGTAACTAGTGACGCACAAGTGGCATGTCGTGCGCCGTGCGTACGCACATACTTATAGGGTTTGCGAAACAATTACTCGTATGTCAACTGCCAAGAATTAACTGTAATAAACAAAAAGATAGGGTGACTGCAACATCAGGTACGTACGATATGCATATGATACAGGTACGATACGCACGCTTGTTTGCCACCCCAGTAGTATAGTAGTAGGTATTATAATTATCCAGGTCGGGGGGCTTGGAAAATAAATTTAGATTTGAGATACTGTGGTGCGGCTCGATCGAGAAGTATGGTATAATAAACTTATAAAGGGTGCAGAGGACTCTAACTGACCTGCGTTCGCGGATAGGCAACCAGTTAAGTTTACGGCGAAAGGCGGACCCGTGATCGTACTTGCGGAGACCGAAGACAAAGCGTATGCAATTATTCTGCAGTCTGTCCAACTTACTCAAAAGATCCTGAGTGATATTTGAGTAACACACGTCACCATAGTCAATAAGGGGTAGTTTGCGACAAACGGCAGACACCTGAGGGGCTCAGGTAAGACCGCTGTCAATTACCAGTCCCAGGTTCTTCACATCGGCAGCGTACGGAACTACGATGCCCTCGAACAATATAGGTGCCAACTGTGTTGTGTCAGTCAGAGCAAGTAGGCGTGTGCTTCCAAGAATGATGGCCTGGCACTTAGATGGATTTACACTTATACCGTAGCTACGAGACCAAGCAGCATACTGTCAAGATCTTTATTAATTAGTTCAGTAGCTTGATATAACTCACCAGGATGTACTTGGGTGTATATTTGTAAGTCGTCGGCATAAAGATGGTGAGAGCATATTATACTAGGTGTAATAAGGTTTATGATGCGCGTCTGTAAGAGTGATACCACACCAATCGATCAATTGTCGATCGATTAGATATACAAAACTCATCGATTGCTATTAGTTTTGTATGGTCGATCGACGATCGATCGATTGGTGTGGTATCACCCTAACGCTCTCATTGGCTATTACATTTTGCGTCCTGCGCCTGACTTGTGCTTGCTGTACAGCTATATTATTTACGTCACACCTGGCCATAAAGTGGCAATAACCGCCCGCTACGTGTGCGGAAAATCCCACTTCATGACTTAGGGGAGACGTAATGTTGTACTTACCACGGGCGGTAATAAAGAAAACATCAGATCGCATATTTATCGCCCTTGCCTTCGACTCAGGCGTCAAATACCTGCGATCTGAGACAATCTTTGTTTTACCGCCCTACGTAAGTAATATACCATAGTAGTCAGAAATCCCCACTTAATTAGTGGTATTGGGTTAGTTGCGCCCACCTAGTCCGACCCTCTCAAGGCGGTCCGGGCTTAGCGAACTGGTTCGATCCCAGGCATCCCGGCCCCCACCTAGTTCGACTCTCTCAAGATGGTCCGGACCAAGCGACCTGGATCGATCCCAGGGAACGCCACGGCCCCACCTGGTCCGATTTTTGAAACAGTCACTAAGGCTTGCAAGTTTGTCAGGCTTCAAAAAAAAGGGTTAGTTGCATCGCCCACAAGGTATCTGCTTTGCCCTAAGGTTATCTAGTAGAGAATGTCCTACGCCATGAAGTTCGCCTTTTGTACGATAAATTTTCTTTTATGCCATAAAGTTTAAATAAATAAATAACCTCAGGTCAAAGTAAAGGGTAGGTGTTATCTTTCTCTCCGTTAACAAATCTAATGGCTTGCCCATTTGTTAGAATACAAGGAAATTATTTACCTAGCAACATGCTGTACTTATTTTATTATAACAAAGGGTATTAATAATATCGACGTGGCTCGAGGCCGTGGTTAGCCGCGAAATATGAGGTTACGGAGGAACATTGGCTAGAAAATGTGGTTTCATTAACCATGTTGCACAATAAGGTCTATATATTTTGACGTTACATGCTTGAAGTGTAAAAACATCGCCTAGTATTAACGTAAGCAGCTTCGTAGCCATTTTTAAAAATTCTCTGGTCAAAGATTTGGGAGAAAAAAAATTATTTTCATTATTGCTGATCTTGCGATTTGATTGCCCATATGTATACTATAGCTAAAATTGACTTGAATTTGTATTGTAAATAACACAGTAATAAACATACACCTGCATAGCTCACGGCTACCTAAAATCACTCAATAGAAGCTTTAAAATATACCTATCTCAAAATGTTTAACGACGTCAAAAATTAAATGACAAAATATTTTACAATGACCATGGAGGCCATGGGGTCATTATACACAGTAAGTATGGTTATTGCGCGACCATGACACCTCAGTAACTACAAAATTACTAAAAGTTATGTAATACGCGAATAACGATTGTAGATACTTATAGAGTTGTACTTGTATTGTGAAATCTGACCAAGGTTCTTGAATGCTCGCCTGATTCACAAAAGAAACTTCTAATTAGGAAACTTCCTGATTTGCAGATTTACCGGTTATTAATGTTTGTACAGGGAGACCAAGTTCTATTGCTAATTATCCACTTGGGAAATGTTCGTCTGACTCGGTTAAATCGAGTTCTATAGACCGTACCTGACTTTTTAATAATGGTAGAGCAGGCTTAATTTTGTGTAGTTTTTTATTAGCTATTTGACTTAGGAGGGTTTTTTTCCTGACTGTCTTGTAAAGTTGTCGCTTTTTAGGGTTCCGTAACTCAAAAGGAAAAATCGGAACCCGTATAGGATTACTTCGTCCTTATAGGATCCTGTCGTCCGTCTGTCTGTCAAGACCATTTATCTCGGGAACGCGTGGAGGTATTGAGTTGAAAATAAAACCATATACATGCTCTTACACAGGTCTAGAGTCCCTTGGAGCTGTGAATAAATCAAAGTTCTAAGTTCACGTAAAAAAAGATAAGGCCGTTTTTCACGATTTAATCTGCCATCGGCTATTCAAGCCATAATCAAATAGGAGGGAATAATTCATATTTTCTTTGGGTGTGTTCCATTGAACACCATCTCCATTTTATGTGGGGCTTAGTGTCTGTGATCCAGCTCTAATATCTGCCATATTTGCAGTCTTGAATGACCGTTTATGCCGCAAATAACGTAGGTATATTTTGACACTCAATGGAGTCAAAATTTATGGAGTACTTTACGTTGACTATGACATTTGACAAGTAATATCGCCTTATAACTACAAGTGTAGGGAAAATCTGAAAACTGTACATTTGTAATTAAACCTAAATTTGTAATAAATATAGTCTTTATTTAAAGTATTTTTACGGAACCCTCGGTGGGCCAGTCTGACTCGCACTTGTCCGGTCTTTTTTATAATTATTTCGCAGAATTTGAATCTGACGTTGCGAGCTCATGGCTGTCTGTTAAAAGTCTAATACATTGAGCAAGAACCGTAAAAAATAAACCAATAATTGATAATGTTAAATCAATTAACTTTTTTTTATTTTTATTTTATTTTTATGAAAGAGACATGTATTTACAACAGGTATATTTTGCATCTGTGTAACTTGTAGGTACATACTAAGCTTTATAGGTATTTATCATTTCCATTGTGGTATCTCTACCAGGGCTCGAAACCCGGAATTTGTAAAAACCCCAAAATAGCCCAATATTTTGAATAATTTTATGTTTTGTATGTAGAGCTCAATAATATATTTAAGAAATGACTTCGTATCATAGATTGTCCAATTAAAAAATGAAATAATAAACCAAAGAACGAAAAGAACGGAAAAAATACCGGTATTTTTGTACCGAGCCAATACCGGTATCCTAGCCCTGATCTCTACAGTGACATAAACCTAGTACATTTCACGGAATGGGTTTATTTATAGGCATCTTCTTGTTCTACCTGTTTGGGAAGCTACACATCGTTTGCTAATTTATCTATTTAATATTCTTGCTCAATACGACCCAATCGCTAATGTATCGCCGTTTCGATTTACTTAAGAATCTTTATTAGCAAATGCTCACGAATACATAGGATTCTTAAATCAGCCGGAGAAAATTTGTGCTCGCACCAAAGACAAACAATTTAGCGTAACTCTTGCCATATATGCATGACCTACTTAGTACCACCTAGTTTAGAGTTGCATTCTTACATGAGATGAGCAAACCATCTGAGTGCTGCACGGCTAGTTGAACTGCATTTGCGGCGAGCCTTATGCAATAATCCGCCAACCACTTTCACTGTTCCGACGCTTCTCACAATGGACTCTAACTTGAAGCCACTTGGTTCACTCTTGGATAACAACCCGCTATACTATTTGTTTATCTCGATGTAGTCTGTACAATACCAGGCATTGCACGGTTGGAATAAGTTCTAGTTTTTAGCACTCTAATTATCTCTATGTGGCTTTATGGTTATAGAGGTGCTGTTAAATGAAAATTATACTATACTTGCATTTGAAATAGTAAACTCAACGAGCAAGGTTAACTTATTTTAGAGGAACTGTTTATAAAAAGTATTTTATCAGCTCCCAAAAAGCTGCAGTAAAAATGTAACAGAACGGGAAAAACACAATCTCCTGGACGAGACAATTGTAGCTTACAGAAAGTCGTTTATCTATCAATGTTTTCTCTTCCCTGAGTTCCATTTATGTAAAAGGGTTATGCGAGATATGTTTGCTACCCTTTAACGATTATTCCATCCCCATTGTCAAATATTAGAACATCTGTGCCGGGATTATTTGAGCAATCTCAAGGCATACGTGCTTATGTGAGCTTGCGGAATGAATCCGTGAAATCGTATCATACTCGTAGTTATCTTAACACACTCACTGCAATATCGGGTCGAAAGTGCCTGGTACCTACAAGTATAGGCAAGGGTTTCATGAAATATTAACTCAGGGTTTACAGGTGTGCTACTAGTATTAACACTTTTGTATTATGTTTTGCTGGTCTTGCAACTGTTGTTCGACCCACTAGATGCCAGGTATTGGAAGACAGACTCAAAGTCATATAACGTGTGAAAATGAACATCAGTGATTTAGCCTTCATATAAGCTCCATGTTAGGCTACCTATTCATTTAAATTAAAAAACTAAGTAACTACTACATTTATTATGTAGGTAAGTCGCGTTGTAAAGAGCCATTGAGTGTAGGTAGATAGATTCATCTTTAGTGTATTTATCATACAGTATTGTCATTATCATGGAAAAATAATTGAAATTACAATTAAAATGAAATCAAAATGTACGACGTCATAAATGAGCTTCAGTTCGTCAGTCACAATGAATTAGAACGCCGTATATGTCGAGACATATTTATATGTCGACAGATTTTTACACCCACGTTGTTTTTATTTCAATATTAGCATATACCTTTGCTTTGGCGTTCCCGTTACTATCTCAAGGAAACTATTTACCGAGATATAAATCCTATGTTTCATTTCAATCCAGGACTTGGTCTACTTGCATGCCAAATTTCAGCTCAATCCATCCCGTTAACAATCCATCCAGCTAACCTTTGAGCAAATGAGAGAGAATAAGTAACATCAAATAAGATAGACAAACTAATTTAATTTATTGTAAATTATGATAACTATTATCATTCAAGTAGATACAGTCAGCAAAAAAGTAACCCCCTTGCTATACTACGAATTTATGACAGGGAATTTCTTATCTCTCCCGATGATTGTACCTAAAGTATTAAAGGAGAACGAGTGAGCCGTTACGAGTACGATATCCTGAATTACAATAAACCACAACCGATTTAAATTTGAGTTTGATCTTTGTTGATATAAAGACCAAACTCAAAGCAAACTGTTTCACTTGCAACATAACTGACCCACGCTTCATGTTATCCACAGCCACTACAAGCGTTCCTCGGACCAAGCCAAGGACTTCTACCTGCTGAGCGTGTTCCTTGGCGACATCGTGGGCTCTCCGCAGCTGTGCCACCAACTCGGCAAGCGGAGGAGCTGCGATGAAGAACTCCTGGGAGCCTCCTAGGCGTATGGTGCAAATATATATGTGCATGTGTGATGCGTTCTCTTAAACGTTCTCAGTTGTATTATGTATGGAGTGAGAACGTTCTCGAGAATATTTCCCGTACAAATCTGAGAAGGTTTTCGAGAATTCCCCAGAACAGCACAACTCTAGCCGCAAATTATAATACGTCTACGTCTCAGGCAAAAGGAACCACATCGTTGTCAATAAAGATTCAGCAATAGACTATGTGCCACCATCATTATTAGATGAATGATCCTCTGTTCTTCTGGCCTCCCCCAAAAATGCCACCATCACCGGACCGCCTGCATCTTTCACCAGCCTCAGGCTACCCTTAAGTTGCAATTTGATAACGAATTTGGTGGCAAGCGGTATATTGGTACCATTGGTACCTTTTGCTTGAGAACGACACATGACTACATGGGTATAATTGGTTATAATAGCCCCATAATTATATTAAATTTTGTAAAGGCAAAGTTTTAGGTTTATATTTTGTTACTTTATTTATTCATAGTTATTTATCGAGAAATATTGTAGGTACACTTATCCATATAAGTACATGGGTGTTGAATCCTCATATTACTTGACGTTTGCAAAAAATCCTAGAACAAATTATATTTTAATTCTGGTATACCCAATATCCTTTGTATGTTCTTAATGAAGGGATATTCCTTTTGTGTCTTCTTTTAGGGTTCCCTAAAAGAAGACCAACAACCAAAATGTAACCAAATGTAATCAAGACGACGAGATTACGTATCATGTTTACATTTGGTTACATTTTGTGATCTGTAGCAACTCTTGTATAGTAAAAAAATGCTAAGCCGAGTTTGGTATTTGATGTACTTCATGACATTACTTAAAGATTTTTTTTAATTGATTAACTTTTCTGGATTCTGGAGTATGATAAACCGTACATTTACGATTCTTTACGCTTTATTGTATAATTTCATGCAATAGCTACTTTAATCCCCAACCTATGTAGATTTGCATTGTTCCATTTTGTATGTTAATTTTTATGTTAATCTTACGTATCGTTTGTCGTTTGTGTAGAGTCCATCTCTAGATATATTTTCGTATCATTCGATGTTTCCTACATATATAACATATGACTAAGACATACATAAGTTATGTGAAGTGTCTCACAGCCACATCAACACATGGTGATGATAGTTATAAGGTCTATTAAACTTAATGATATTAATCAGTATGGGAATGTTGAAAGCATATCTATATTAAACTGAATATCAATTTCTTCAACAAGTTGGATTACTTACCTAAAAACAACAGAACGTGTAAATAATGTTTTAAGAAAATGCAATTGGTAAATTATAAAAAAAAACTGTAGTGTACGTTTCTAAGTAGTAGTAACTACCTGATACTGTACATCATTTGTGTCTTTATAAAAGATAATACCTATTTATTAGTAATAGTTGACTACATTTTGTCAAGTTGTTGATAGTTGATTTATAATCTAGAAATAAGATCGCACTTGTTAATACAATAACCATAAGTAAAATAATGTTACAACAATATACATTTCGTCGGATGATATCCAACACTAATTAATTCCACAAAAATCAAAAGAAAATCAACCGTGTTGGAAGAATAATAAAGGTGAATATACCTGGGGTTTGTTCAGTGTATTTAGCGGGTTTTGTTGGCCATCCGACGATTTATACCTTTTATAATGAATATTGTAGCGGAGATTCTTATAGTTAGAGGGGATGTACATAATAACCTCGCTACATGGATCTACAGATACATAGGAGATAATCCCACAGTGACATTGAGTCAACATTCATTAGGCTCACATTCTCTTTTTACTATCTTTTGGATTATCTCTAACTATGAATGTAACTTTTACTCGTCTGGGGAGAATTAGAAGGGCCCCAATCCCGTAGCTATATACCAGTGGATACACGGCACATTACATCTCCAAAGGAGAACTCATCGTGTATCCCGCAACGAGCCTCTGCATTTTGCTCCCATGCGATGAGTACTAAGGGGGGGGGGGGGGGGGGGGCAAAGGAAAGGCCTCCACATCAACCCCTTATAGCCTCACCATCAGCCACCAAGATACCTTCAGTAGCTCAAACTGGTATCAACAAGCTACCTACACTTTTACATTCATATTAGAGCTTTTGCACCTGATGAGGAATCGACCACAGGGAACTCCTCCATTCTTATACGAGGAGTGCCAGCCAATTCTTTGTCATCAGGTCTCAAAGTTTGCACAAGATGAGGAATTGACCACAGGGAACTCCTCCATTCTTATACGAGGAGTGCCAGCCAATTCTTTGTCATCAGGTCTCAAAGTTTGCACAAGATGAGGAATTGACCACAGGGAACTCCTCCATTCTTATACGAGGAGTGCCAGCCAATTCTTTGTCATCAGCTCATCAGGTCTCAACGTCATTACAACGTTGAGACCACATGTGGGCCCCATGGCCGCATGTGCTACAAATGTTAACTCAAGCTCACTATGACATTAAAACAATACATTTAGCAGTGCTCATAATTCAGACTCACCCGGAATTTCGAGGGCTCGATGACTGCGCGATCTCGACGTATTAAGCGATACGTACCAATCGACCGTGCCTTTTACAGCTTGTCCTCATATTTTCTTGTCTCTCAACGTCCGTCACAGAATACTGACAGACTCACATTTGAATGTTCATGCTGCCAGTAAGACAATAACCAAAACGGTAATAGTTTAATATACATACTATTTACATGTTTCGCGTTCTCCGCGACAAATATAATCGGAGTATGTTACCATAGTACCCAAAGGCTTCTCTTAACTCATACTGAGGTTTATAATGTAGATACGAAAAAGATTCTTAAAAACATAACAACGAATGGAAAACTTTAAACGACTTTTTAAATTTTTATGATATTTCTTGATATTAGAAAGTAACAAACCTAATTCGCTTTATCCAATTACTTAAATGTTACCAAGCTCTGAATATCGTAGTTTCAGTCATAAGTCCAAGCTATATTTAACATTAAATAGAATCAATACTTTACAAAGTCCCTCCTCACGCCATGGTAGCAAATCATTCAAATAGGCGTGCTTTGCAGCCATCAACGTGAATGCCTGAGGAGTGGATTGTTTTTAGTGTGATACTGATAACAATCCTTTATTATAATAAGTAGAGATATATGACGTTGTCCAGCAATAGGTACCAGTTTGCTGCTTGCCGTAAATAAATAAAATAAATACTGGGATGTCTCACACAAATCGACCTATGGGTACTAGACGACGATACATATTTATATGGATATAAATGCATACTTAAATAAACAGAACGGCCATTCTCACGAAGTATGACTGCGTCTAATTACCGAGTCTCCATACATTAGTATGAAAAGAGCGTCGCGGTAATTAGGTGACCGCAGACATACTTCGTGAGAATGGCCGAGAAAACGTCCATGACTCAGGAAATAATACTCGTGCTAATCATACAAATAATTACATATACTAGGATTTAGAACCCGGGACCTCTAACTTAGTAGGCAGTGGCACACCCACTAGGGTAAACGTGTCATCCAATAAGGACACATTACTTCATATGCCTGTGGTCCTAGGGGCAGAGGTTTATTTTCGCTAACCGATAGTAGACTGTGACATTCAAAGGTGCATTATTTATACTATCCCTAAATTGAAGATTAAATAACTTTTGCAAACAAAAGTTACTTTATTGACAAGCGGCGATTGGTACCTTTTTCTCAAGAACGACACAATGTTACAAAACCATGCCGTGAATTCTTCCACTTAGATGCCACCAAGTAGGGTGAAATTGATTACAATGTTAGTAGACATTCATGGTAAAGATTGTTGTTACAGGCGATCTTTTTGTTATTTTTTGAATTAAATACGTAGTACAGGCTAGTCATTTAAACAATAAAGATGCACTGAACAAACACACTGTTTTTTACTCCTAAATACTGTCGCCTTTAGAGAGAAGTAACGTTCAGTAATGAGGGAATCCATAAAGAACTAAAGTAACTGGCACAACTAGCTGCCAGAGTTAGAAAATTAAAATGGCAATGGGCAGGGTATAAAATATAGCTCGAAGAATCGATGGTCGATGGGGCAAAAAATGTGTTCGCATCGTCTTCGCAAGAATTTGTCTTTGGATGTATAGGTAAGGACTAAAGGACATCATATTATTCATAGTCAAAACAAACCACAATTACTCATTCTAGATTGCACGTCTACTCAGACAATAAATCTAATGCCCAGTAGACGCAACATTTCACCGAAATACCCCAATAAAATACAAAATGAGTCCATCTGTTTTCTGTTTTACGTGAATTTACAAGAGCCCACGCCGGAAGGCCGCGCGGTTTCCGCCACGCATCCTGTTATGGTTTAATTTAAGGCCAGCCATATTAGGGTGCTTAGGGCCCTAAGAGGGTTATGGGATCGCGTGGGTGTTAAGGTACTCTTTCTACCTGAGAATAACAAATGTCATTAAAATTTAACTAGTTTTATTCGTGTAGAGCACACAGTACCTAAATATGAGCAGTATAGAAAAAAAGTGCTTTTAATGATCATCATCATCATCATCATCCTCATCATCGGCTTATTTACGTCCCATTCCTCCAGCAGGAATGGCTAATCTCGTAGATGAGAGTGTATAGGCCACCCACACTGAGCAGAGGGATTTGGGACTTTACATACCCCACTGAATTTGGCCAAGTGTAGACATAAAATGATGTACGGGAGGTAATAAAGAAAGCCCAAAATCGCATGTTTACGTTCGTCGCTTACAGCTCGGGCCGCAAACATCTGCGATCTCGGCCTTTCTTTGTTTTACCACCCTAGTTGTGTAATGTACTATTTTATTTTCAGTGAAACCTATGCTCAAGGATATTATGCGGAGTGGTTTGCTATGATCTAATTGGTAACATAGAAGGTATTGAGAAAATTCAATAAGCATGGAAGAAGACAAAAATTACTGGCTGGTGCTGGTTTAGCTACTGTTCAAGGATTGGTACCAAGAATATACTCTTGAAAAAGCACTTGCTTAAAATGTAATGGGAAATTGATCAGGTCTACGGCGGGGCCGCCTGCTGTGTACCGCGTTAAAGGACAGTATTGAACTGTATTCGACGTATGATGTGCCGTGTGTGTGATTATTAAATAAATAAATGGAAAATTAATAGTATTTGGCCGCATTCTTTGTCCACAATCCTCTATGCAAAATTTCAATTTTCTAGGTTAGATGTTGAATAGTCACCGAGTCAGAACTTCTCTTTACCTACATATTGATAACTACAACCGCATTTCATTAACCCTAATATAGTCAGTGTTTCATTTATGTGTGTTTTCCCGTAACTTCGGGTACGACGGAACGAAACTCCGGCGTTGTCGCTACATTAGAAATAAATTCGCCGTTTTAGTGCCTCGCACGCTGTACTGTCCCATCCCATTCCACTAGTACGTGAGGAACAAAGTAATTGTGGGGAGGGTTTAACCACATGGGGCCTTTGTATTCCAGTCACCATAATTATCGACACACATAATGTGATAATTAGTACATTGAGTGAGGCTGTAATTTACTGGTTTAAAAAAATAGGCAACAATTTTAGTATTCGACTTGATCTATAGAACAATGAAGTTTATGGCACACCTGGCAACAAAATGGCTTTTACCGCACGCTACGCGCACGGAAAAAGCCGCTTTCTGGCCAAGTGTAGACATAAAATGATGTATACAACACGGGCGGTAATAAAGAAAGCCCCCGATCGCATATTTACGTCCCTCGCTTGCAGCTCAAAAGTCTGCGATCTCGGCCTTTCTTTGTTTTACCACCCTAGTTGTGTAACGTACTATTGTTTATTAATTTATTAAGAGGATTCGACAAGTTAACCCTTATACCTTCGTTTGTTATTCCCTGTTGGTGCCGTACCAACCTTTGATGAAAAGCATTTCCCTTTAAATCCCTCAAGTTTAATTTTCAGTTAATGACGCCATCTAGCGCTGATGTACCGAACGGTTAAGTAATTGACTTAGCTTTCAGCTTTACTACGAAGTTATGCGATTTTCCGCTTGCTATGTACTCGGTACTTTCACTTGTTTATTGCGTTGTTACGCAGTGCTCCGGTAGATGGCGGTTTATAAGTTGTGCTTAACCGGAAAATGGTCATAGGTAATATTCACATTATATACAATACAGTACTCTTTATTTCACCCCAAATAATTACAGAGATTCTTAAATAAACGAGATTCTAAAAACTAGTAGCAGTAGTCAGATCTCTTCCAGACAACCTTTGGGTAGCGAAGATCATACATAAAATTATGTGTCATGTATCCGGCTTGTTGTATGTGTATTTATACGGCTTTATTTTGTGTATTTCAAGAGCAATTAATTCTCCTTGATGTAGGTATCAGGTACTTTAAAAAAAGTTGCAAAGTGGAGATAAAATTTAAATTTTATTTTTAACCGGCTTCCAAAAACAGGACGATTCTCAATTTGTCTGTATTTTGTTTTTTTTTTGCATATTCTTTACGCGATTACTCGAATACGGTTGGACCGATTTTGTAATAGTACATTATGCAACTAGGGTTGTAAAACTAAGAAAGGCCGAGATCGCAGATGTTTGCCACCCGAGCTGCAAGCGAGGGACGTAAATATTCGATCGAGGGTTTTCTTTATTACCTTCCGTATTATATACATCATTTTATGTCTATACTTGTCCAGAAAGCGGCTTTTTCCGTACGCGTAGCGTGCGGTAAAAGCCACTTTATGGCCAGTAGTCTTATGATGCTACGTTTTGTCACGTGATAAATAAATGATAAAGCATCCGTCACTCTCACAAAAATATTGTCAGAACGTGACGGATCCTTTATCATTTATGTATGACAAAGAGTAGCATCATAAGCCTACAGCTGTGGTATAAATATTTTTTTTTGTTTGAAAGGGTATATCTTCTAGGTAGTCCCATTCTAATTAAATCAGTATCTGATGATGGAATCTTAGGCAAATCGTGGGAACTCTTCAAATATTAAAGGCACACGTATAGCGATTTGGGTATTTTTCATATGTAGTAACTCGTGCATTTCCTACTAGCAATAAGTTTCCAGTCTTAACATACTTCAAAACAAAGATATTTTTTATGTAGTATATAGTATATATAGCTGTATTCCCCAATTACGCGGAGACGACTGGATCGATTTCGAAAATTGTTTTTTTTAAAGGTACCTCCATTGCAACCAAATTGGGATCTGATGATGGGCTTTCGGAGAAATCAAGGAAACTCTTCGAACATTATAAACACATATACAGCGATTTGTGTATTTTATATTTATATAAATAATTTAAGTCGCGCATTTGTTGTCGTATAGGCTCGTTTGAAATCGTTTATTTTAGATTTGTATTATTTACCTGCAAGATCACGCAATGCATTATAAAGTAGCGGCGATATAATCATATAAACATGTAAGGAATAAAAACATAGTTATGCGAAACGATTAGTGTTCAGTTACGCTTTCAATCTAATAAATGATAACAATATAGACCGAAAATACGAAACCGTATTATTCAATAACAAGGAATCTTGGAACCACCGGAATTTCCTTGTGATTATCAATACGTAAGTAACTGAGTATTTCATACAACTAGTCTACCGTCGTAACAGAAGCAGCTACCGATTATTATTTTAATGGTAGAGATAAAAATATTATGACCGCGTTATAACACTGTTACCCAATCAATATAGATGAACACTGTATATTTGAAGGTAGTGATATAACTGGGGGTACACTTATTTTGGTCGTTTATATTACAAGATAATAATTTTAAAGGTCTTAGATCCAAACAGCTCTAAATGTCGTACTTATGTAGGAAATTCACTTGATTCGCAGTCGAGATTGGCTTCCTTGCTTAAGATTTAAGGATCAGCCAATTTTGTGTGAACACAGAGGGTGTCCCAAGACTATGCGACATGCAGGAAAAGTACCTCAAACATTGGAGATAGAATAGTTTTTTGCTTTATTTTGATTTAAACAATAATTGGAACTGCATTCAAAGATTTTTGGAAAATCACCTGCCTTAACTAGAAATCGAACCTACCAAATATAAATAATTTTACTATACCAATCGAAGGGGTTACCCAATAGAAATATTTTTTTATTTAATAACACATCATCTTAAACAAAAGAAATAACATGAAAATTAATGCAATTCTAATTATTAAGTACCTACCTATTGCATGGTAGCGTATGCAATTTTTTCAAAAATGTTTAAATGCAATTTTATTTTTTTTTTGTTTAAAAATAAAATCCGCCTTCAGCAAAATATCCTAAGAATATACAATATTTGAGGAACTTTCCCTTCACCTCGCATAGTCTTGGGACACCCTATATATGAAAATACATCTAAAATGATAAATTGAATCTGCTGGGTTTGTAACTACCTACTTACGGTATCGTTGGATTTGTCATGGCAACCAAAAGTTTCCTAGGATACCTAAGTGCCTTAAAATAGAACATTGTGCACCGAGGGTAGTAAGAAGGGGATTACCTACTAACGAGAGTCTATTAGGAGCCCGACGCTGTAGGCGAGTTTGTAATCCCCTTACTGCCCGTGATACACACAATGTTTTTCATCACATTTGCGAGGAAATAAAAATAAGACAAAAATCAAATTACTTAATGTCAACTTTTTCAATGAAGTCTTCCACGGATAATGCTATGACTGCGTTTAGTTTTCAAACTTAACAGGCAATACTGCCAGATTGTACCGATTTTCAAAATAAAATGTTTAATTAAATTAAAATTAATTTAATTAAAAATTTTATTTTGACAGTATAGTTGTAACCCGGTCATCATCCCTATTAAATAATAGGGATGATGACCGGGTTACAACTATATAATTCTATTTAGTCCGTCAGTTAGATTATGGAAAAATATGGAACACGTATTTTTTGGTTTATCAAAATATTAAAAATCGATAAAGTTATAGATCAAACAAATGAAAAAATACGTGTACAATATTTTTTTATTACCTAACTGTCCGTCAGTTTTTTTAGTTGTCCAGCCCATTGCATTAAATTCATTACAAAAATAATTTATATATATATATATATATATATTACAGTAAAATTAGTTTTGTAGCCAAGTTTTGAAAATTACTTAAGCCTTGGCTGATTTGAAACCTCCTTAGTCTGAAATGACGTAGGTACGAGTAGACTCTTTATTTTAAAACTAAACTCATAACTCCCTTCCGATTTTCATACAATTTTTCCTTCCGTGGGAGTTATAGATTTTTATAACCTACGGGAGGTAAATCGGCTCGAGCTGGTCTATAAGCCCGTGAGACAATAGAATCATGTTCAGATATTTGTGAACGACTTATTTGCTCCAATAAATAAATACCAAGGTAAGGGACAATCTTACACAAATCGAACTAGTCCCATAGTAAACTCAATAAGGCTTGTGTTATGGATACTAGACGACGATATATTTAATAGATACAAACACTTGAATACATAGAAAACATCCAAGATTCAGAAACTAATATCATCACAAATAATATTTGCTCTTACCGGGATTCGAACCCAGGACCGTTAGCTTCGTAGGCAGAGTCCACCACTAGGCTAAACCGGTCGTCCAATGTATCTGATGACGACTGTACGTAATAATAATGATTAAGTAAACATTTATTTTTTTGGATCTAGTCAAACTAATCAAGTTTCTAAAAATGAGGCATCCTAAATTTTAATGTTCTTACAGAATTTTAAAACTCTATTCTAGTCTAGAATAAATCTAACTAAAATTGAGCGTTTCTAATGAAATGTATTACCATCAAACATACTTAATGTGTCCATTTCTAAACCTTATTGTAATGACATAAGGTCTACAAGTAGTACTTGCTTTTCTTTGTGAAATTATGATGAGTTTTGTTCGGACAAACAGTTTTATTTTATTCGCAAACTGAAATGAGAACGTAAATGGCAAAAGTTCGGAGGCCCTTTGAAAACGGTTCACTGAAAAAAGTTTTTGATCGATTAAGTACCTATTTTTGTTTAACGATGCACACAATTATATTAATTCGGTAATTTTTATTGTTGATGTCTTGAATCCAATTTCATTTTATTATTTCAGTTAAATCATAACTAAATGGCCGAAGTTTGACTTTGACGCTGCGTAAAGTCTTCTGTGTGGTCAATCTTTTGTGTTTGGTTTGGCAGACCGAATTCGTAGAGGCATTCTCGATCTTCAGATAGGCTACGTCTACATTAGGCCTATCACAGACGTGCAGGGAATGAGTCGATCTACCCGGCACTGCTACAAAACTAACTTCTTTATTTTGTAAGTGAAGTTCCGCCGGTGAAGTAACCGGAGTAAAGAATGCGGCGCCGCTCGCAAGTTGCAACTAATTGGTCGCCGTGACTTAGATACTTTTATTATTTACCTTACTCAATAGGAGGGTAATGTTTCCAACTGCATTGTACGACTATAATATTTTGCAATGTAATACTTTTATTAAGAACGAAAGGATTTATACGGTAACACTGCATCTTACATTGTGATTTCATTTTCGTGCATACTTTATAACTATCAATATAGTGATTCTTAATGATGGCCAAAAATATCCTTATTATGCAGTCACCACACGGGAATGTTACGCCACTTGCCACTGTTTTTAATTTAGCCGTGTAATTCAAATCGGGCGCGCTTAGGGCACACACCTGCTAAAGAATTATGAGTACACGGCTAAATTAAGAACAGTGGCAAGTGGCGTAACATTCCCGTGTGGTGACTGTACATTTATTCGAAATTTAACCTTATTGTGTACCTTATGAATTTAAGTTTTCCGTACACTGCTTTTTCATTTCTCAACAGCATTATCACTCATGGCGAGGTTAAAACAAGTACGAGTATCGAAGTAATTTTAGTACTTAATTTTTTTTAGAAAATTTCACTTGGTGCAATGAGGGCTAACTTGGGACTGTCTATGATGGTCTATGACTTTATTTTAACACATTCAGTGCCAACGTCGGACATTTTCATACAAGATGAACCTGATAGCCGGGTTCTTGATCTAAGTTAGTTCCAGACGTTTCGTTCGATTTACACCCCCAACATAAGGACAGGCTGATCCGCTTCAGCCTTCCCGCTGGTCCGCTGCTCACTTTGAGCAATCAGCGTAACTTCAAGGTGGCCCTGGCCTAGCGTCCTGGTTCGATCCCAGGCGCTTCGGCCCCCACCTAGTCCGACCCTCTCAAGGTGGACCGGGACTAGCGACCTGGTTCGATCCCAAGGAATGCCACGGCCCCCACCGGGTCCGATTTTTGCTATTTAACTTGCTTATTAAACAACTGTGCGAGATACGAGCTTACATTAGTAAGTGGTTGATTTTATTTGGGCGCTACAGTCTACAGACAGTTGAGGTTTTATTTATTACTGCTAGTGTAATCAAAAAGTAAACTCGTCACCGTGACCACGCATGATCGAATTTTAATTTATTGGTAAAATTCAATTGTATTTTGTCCAAATATTTCATTTTGTTTGTCGTCCGATATCGACGTTGAATATTTAAATTCGCAACGAGGCAGTTTTTATTGCGGCTTCCCCGATGTTTTTGTAGCATTTTATTGTACCTATTTGTTTTGTTTCACTCGTTACTCGTTCACATTGCGTTTGTACCATGTATTGTAAACTTAACTTTTCGTATCAGAATGATGATGTCATAAACAATCTATACTTCCAAGCGCTTCGTTCAAAATTCGCGAGAAATGACACTCTTGTTTAACCGGCTTCTAAAAAAAGCACGGTTCTCAATTTAACTGTATATATTATTGTCTGTATGTTACGCGATTACTCCTTCAATACTTCCGCTTATTGGCGGAACTATCGAATAATACATAATAGTACATTACACAACTAGGGTGGTAATACAAAGAAAGCCCGAGATCGCAGATGTTTGCGGCCCGAGCAGCAAGCGAGGGACGTAAATATGCGATCAAGGGCTTTCTTTATTACCTCCCGTGTTGTGTACATAATTGTATGTCTACTCTTGGCCAGAAAGCTGCTTTTTCCGTACGCGCAGCGTGCGGAAAAAGTCACTTTATGGCCAGGTGTGGCAAAAAATATACAAGTGAACTATTTATTACTTTATGCCACACCTGGCCGCTTTCTGGCCAAGTGTAGACATAAAATGATGTACACAACACGGGAGGTAATAAAGAAAGCCCTCGATCACATATTTACGTCCCTCGCTTGCAGCTCGGGCCGCAAACTTCTGCAATCTCAGCCTTTCTTTGTATTACCACCCTAGTTGTGTAATGTACTGTAAATTTGCCTAAACGTTACTAAATTTACACCGCAGACGAAGTCGTGAGCAATAACTGATTAGTTTATAACCCTTCTTGCAGTCAGGTAAGAACAATAAAGTCAAATTGGTATGATTTTAAAGTAAAATAATAATGAATGTTCAATCGCAGAAAATTAAAGCTTAAAAAAGGTTAAAGTTGGACAAAGAAATGAGATAAAAAACAAACTCTTAAGAATAATAGCAAAAGGTAGCGAATTGTTGTCGAAATCTTAATCTCCGCAGTGGACTCAAGGAAAAAGAATTAATTAATCTTCTTACGGAAAATAATTGATACATAGAGAGAGCTCTTCATAAATCCAGACGCCGTGGGCAGTATACACTGGAGGCTGAAATAAAGCTTAGTATAGATGAATCCCATAAATTAAATCATAGAATAGAAAAAACAGATATGTTGCTGATATTATCTATGTTACTTAGGTATTTATAGATTCACGAGGTTCTGCCTGTAAATAACACACAAATTAAGTATTTTTATATTTTAGGGCTCCGTACCTCAAAAGGAAAAAATGGAACCCTTATAAGATCACTTTGTTGTCCGTCTGTTTGTCTGTCTGACTCTCTGTGCGTCTGTCAAGACCCTTCATCTCGGGTACGCATGGAGGTATCGAGTAGAAATTAAAACCATATACTCAGGTCTATGGTAGGGTTGCTATACGTCCCGTTACGCCAGGACATGTCCCGGTTTGAAGCATGGTGTCCCGGCGCGCTGACACTTGACCGTTCACTTTTTACGAATTTACATCAACAGTGTCAACACATTACATGGACTCTCGGCTTTGACAGAGTGAGAGCGCACTGGCACACTATCAAGTTCTTTTTTCTTCCTTTACTACTTCTTCCTTAAATGTACCGGTCTGAGTCCCCACACTTATGGCAACCCTAGTCTATGGTCCTTTGAACATATAAATCTGTACGGAACCCTCGGTGGGCGAGTCCGACTCGCACTTGTCCAGTTTTTTAGGGTTCCGTACCTCAAAAGGAAAAAACGGAATCTTTATAAGATCACTTTGTTGTCCGTCTGTCTGTCTGTCCGTTTGTCAAGACCCTTTAACTACCTCGGGAACGCGTGGAGATATCAGGTAAACAGGTCTAAGTCCCTTGAAGCTGTGGAAAAATCAAACTTCTAAGTTAACGTGAAAAAAGATACGGCCGTGTATACCGCAAAAAACGTAAATTTCGACACTCTCAAGGAAACCAAAATTCAAAGGGTGCTTTCCGTTGACCTAGAACTATGAAATTTGGCAAGTAATATCGTCTTAATACTACAAGTATAGGGAACAATCTGAAAACTATACATTTTTAATTAAATCATAAAAAAATTACTTTACTAAGGGACTCAAAATTTAAAGGGCTTTTACTTAGGGTATACTCGTATGTAGCTACAAATTTGTACGGAATCCTCGATGGTGAGTCCGACTCGCACTTGTCCGGTTTTTATATAACTGAGCCACTGTAATCCAACGCCTTCATAGACGTATTATTACGAGACGCATTATAAACTAACGCTTCAGATATTTATAGGCTGTTTTACTACTTTTCTCAATACCTGTAGGCGTATGATGCTACGCTTTGTCGCGTGATAAAGTGTGAGAGTGACGGATGCTTTATCATTTATTTATCGCGTGACAAAGCGTAGCATCATAAGCCTACTGAAATGTTCAAGGATAGATTTATAGGTATAATTATATGACAGCTCGTTCAGAATTCCATATATTTTTGGTCAGCCCCCGCACCTTCAGTGTGTCTCTATCTTAAATAATTTTAGCTGACCTTACACTATTTGTATTGAATCGGCCTCCTCATCAAAGTTAGTATAATCTTTTAAATAGGTTCATTACTGCTTGTGCGATTAACGAAAGGAATGGACTGTATGTTTGTCGAGAGAGTGCGACAAGGGTTTACGAAAGCTAAGATATTGGGTTTTGGATTAAAGTAACGAAATTAAAAATAAAACGAAGTGGTGTTTGGTGGTCTAACCTGTGATTCCTGGTTCTGTGGTGCAGAATTCGGGCTGGAGCAGCAACACGCCGTCGGTGCAGCCTTCAACGTCCCTAGACTAGATCAGCTGTTGACTTTACCTTAGAGCGCCGCTACTTAGCCTCAATTTTACGCCAGGGTTTCGCCGGCAGCCTCCAACACACTTGTATGAAAACACTAGGACTACGAAGTAGTGGTAGCTTTAAAAATCACTTAAGGATTGCAACGAGACGAGAGATATGCACAGTTCGAAATTTGAAGGGCAACTAACTACAACGGTTTTTGGAGGGGGGAACTCGAATTAAAAAGTGTTGCCACAATTTATAAAAACAAACTAAATGAATATGTACTGCCAACATAAGTGGTCAAAAGTAAACATTCCGCCCACCAAAATACATTAGTATTTTAACTACGATAAAACAAAAAAAACAGGACGACACAAGTTACGAAAAAAAGACGAAAGACCATTTACAATGGAAGTGGACACAGCTTGACCACAGGTCGCTTGTATATGCCGGATGCCGTGCGTACAGAGACAACACGACATACGCCATCAGACCCAGGATGGGTATCGATGATGCGACCAAGCGGCCACTTCGTGGGATTAGTTTGCTCGTTGATGATGAGCACTAGACGACCTTTTTCCACGTTGGATTGTTGGTCGTGCCACTTCATGCGCTGCTGCAGAGTATGCATATACTCCTGAGACCACTTTCGCCAGAAGTCCTGATGCATCTTCTGCAGCAGCTTCCAACGCTGAACGACACTGACCTTCGTGTCGGTCAAGTCTTCGTCCGGCACAACCGATAAAGGCTCCATGGTCAAAAAATGGCCAGGAGTCAAAGCCGAGAGGTCGTTGGGATCGGCACTAAGGGCAGTGAGTGGCCTCGAGTTCAGGAGGGCTTCAACCTGAGTCAAGACTGTGGAAAACTCTTCATATGTTAACCTTTGGGTTCCAACGACACGCGACAAGTGTGTTTTCACAGCCTTGATTCCAGCTTCAGCCAGACCCGAAAAATGTGGGCTACCCGGAGGGTTGAACTCGAAACGAATTTCGGTGTACTGCGAGCTAGCGTCCTGGATGAGGCGCTGCAAAATATTGTTAGCACCGACAAAGTTCTTGCCCTGGTCTGAAACTAGGCGACTGCAGCGACCGCGACGCGCGACGAAGCGCCTGAGAGCGGCTAAGAAGGCTTCCGAGGATAGTTCAGTGACCAGTTCAATATGGATAGCTTTTGTGGAGGTACACACGAACACACAGATGTAGCCCTTGTAAGTTTTATTACCGCGCCCCCGACCAAGTGATATGTCGTAAGGTCCACCGAAATCGACAGCCGCGCTCGAGAATGGCTTTAATTGGTTGATTCGATAGGAAGGTAAATCACCCATGAAAGGCGCAGGAGCACCTACAGGCCGCACACGAAAGCATTTCATGCATTTAGATGTGACCGCGTAGATAGCACGCTTCGGAGACAATATCCAGAAATGTTGCGATAGCAAATTGTGAAGCGTTTGCACACCGGGATGCATGAACCGTCGATGATATTCGTCGATCAACAGGAATGTTAGGCGGTGGTCACGAGGTAAAAGCAGCGGGTGCTTTACATCGAAGTCGAGAGAAGCTCGTGACAGGCGTCCGCCCACCCTCAAATGACCCGCGTCATCAACGAAAGGCGAGAGTTTTCGAAACCTCTTAGGGAGGGAGTTTGGCGCTTTGTTCCGAAGTTTCTCTATCTCTTCCGAGAAACTGCGCTCTTGGACAAAGCGAACGAGATACATAAGCGCGAGCTTTATTTCCGATGGTGCCAAGGGACCGGTGAGCAACTTGCTAGGCGTTTTATAATTCCTGGCATTGTGCATGAAGCGGAAACAATACGCCAAAACATGCTGGAGAGTTTTGAACGACGAAAATCTGAGCAAAAGATTCTCCACCAAATTGTGTTGAAGAGACGTCACAAGAACAGTTACCCTGTGCTCTTCGTTCAGGACGTCTACGTCTACCGCCAACATTGACCTAGGCCACTCGTCAGACGCCAGTGAAAGCCACGAAGGTCCTTCCCACCAGCTGCTCTGGTTGACCAAGTCATCAGGTAAGAGGCCTCGCGATCCACAATCAGCTGGATTATCTGCAGTCCTCACGTGTCGCCAGCAATCAGGAGGAATCGTGTCTTGTATGTGGCTCACCCGATTGGCCACGAATGTCTTCCACTTGGAGGGACAAGACTTGATCCAAGCCAGTGCAACACTCGAGTCGGACCATGCGAAAACTTGGTCAACAGCATGGAAAGGGCTTAAAGCTTCCACGACGGAAGACACGAGGTCCGAGAGCAGCACCGCAGCCAACAACTCCAGGCGCGGTATCGACAATTTGCGAAGAGGTGCCACCTTAGACTTGGCGCAAACGAGCTGGACGTTGCACGCTCCATCCTTACCCACAGTACGACAGTAAATGACCGCGCATAGACCTCGCTCCGAAGCGTCGCAGAACCCGTGTAGCTGTAAAGCGACAAAATCCTTCACCATACGACGAGGGACAGCTACCGAGCTCAGCGAAGGCAGCTGTGCTTTGAGCGCTTGCCATTCGAGTGCGATATTCCTTGGAGCTTCGTCGTCCCACGCGACGCCTGAGACCCATAGCAACTGCATCAGGTATTTCGCGAAGAACGTCACGGGAGAGAGAAGACCTAACGGGTCAAAGATCCGAGCGATCTCCGAAAGGATGGTGCGCTTGGTGCACCGACGATCCTCGACAGTCACTTTGAAAGTGGAGTTGTCAGTCTGAGGCAGCCACAGTAACCCCAGGATCTTCAGAGACACGTCACCGATGGAGTCGAACTCGCGAAAGTCCTCAGAGTACAAGTCTGGCGGCGGCACGCCATTGAAGAACTCTCGGTGGTTAGAGGTCCACTTTCGCAAGTGGAAACCTCCCGATGCCAAAATTTCGGAGAGTTCCGATCGGAGGTTGCGCGCTTGCTCGACAGAATCAGCGCCCGAAACGACGTCGTCGACGTAAATGTCACGGCCCAGAACCGCTGAACCCCCAGGGTGCTCCGTCACCGACTCCTTTGCCAACTGAGCAATTGTGCGAAGAGCCTGATAAGGTGCTGACGAGACTCCGTACGTGACTGTTAGCAGACGGTAGTCGCCGATCGGCTCGTTGACAGATGGCCGCCAAAGGATACGTTGGTACTCTGCATCTTCAGGAGGTACTAGGATTTGCCGGTACATCTGCTTCACGTCCGCCGTGAACACGACATTATGCCACCTGAAACGAAGGAGAAGGTGGAAAATGTTGTTCTGCAGCTTCTGTCCTGGCAGCAGAGTATCGTTCAAGGACGTACCCTGTGCGTCCTTGGCGCTAGCGTCGAATACGACACGGAGAGGAGTGCTGGTCGACAAAGGCCTTAAGACTCCATGATGAGGGATGTAGTAAAACCTACCCTTGTCAGTCTCCGGAGGGTCACACTTTTCAAGGTGACGACAATTTTCATAATCGGCCATGAAGGCTATGTAATTTTTCGAAAACTCGGCGTTTTTCTGAAGTTTTCTTTCCAGAGACGAAAATCTCTTGAGAGCGATAGCACGAGATCCCGAGAACGTAGGTTTGTCGGAAGGATCAGCGAAAGGTAGAGGCACGACAAATCTACCTTCTTCTGTGCGACGAAAATTTGCGACAAAATATTTTTCGCACAGCTGGTCTTCCTTCGATAAAATGACGGTACTCGGAGAATTAACATTTTCTAACTCCCAAAATCTTCTAATCGAGTCGTCCAACGAAAAAGTATCCGTAACAACGTGGCAGCTATTACGGCGAGAGCGAGAGCGACAACCGTCCGTGGCGCAACCCCCCATCAAAATCCATCCGAAAATTGTATTGACGGCGGTAGGTTGGCCTGGTTCACCATGGATCAACCCGGGACGCAACGACGATGCGAAAATGTCGACGCTTAAAAGCATGTCGATTGGCCCTGGAATATGCAGACAAGGGTCAGCAAATTCCAAGTCCTTGGTATGTTGCCACGACGAAATATCAATAGGCTCGGTTGGCATATCCGAACATATTGTAGGCAATATGTAAGCCTCGAAAGAAAAGGTGTTTTTAGTTTCACCAGTATTGGGTGAAATCACACACGATAAGGTACCAGCAGGTTCAGCCACCGCTTGGCCTATACCATTGATGGCATAGCTCCCATGCTTCACACTCAAGCCAAGTTTTTTAGCACATTGCTCCGTCACAAAATTGCATGCACTAGCGCAATCAAGTAAAACCCGAACAGAAACCAAATTTCCCCGCACGTCCCTCACTAGAACCTTGGCTGTCGAAAATAATGTGGAAGCAACAATATTATTTGCTACCATAGCCGTTGGCTTCGAGGCATCCGAAGGAACTTTTGTCTCCGAAGGTACATTTGCGCTATTGAAATGCAACAAAGAATTGTGAGAAAACCTGCAATGCTCACAGCGCAACTTTGACTTGCAAGATTTCACGGAGTGCGAGCCCGACAAACACAAAATACACAACCTGTGGTCTTTAACTAATTTAAACCGAGCGCTTGGGTCATTTTTCAAAAACACCGGACAATCTTTAACGCTATGAGTTTCCCTACATAATATACAGGGTGGTGTCGAAACAACTAAAGCAGTCTTTACTTTATTGACAGGCTTACTAATAGATGGCAGAGCCATATTAAAATTGGTAGCATTAAAACCTGCAGTATCTAAAGCCCGGAACCGCTTCTCAATGAAATTTTGTAAACTTTTAAATTCAGGAATTTGGTCTGAATTGTGCTCCAGTTCAAACTGTTCTTTAGTACTCTTGTCCAATTTTGACCATAACAATTGAAAAAGCATAAAATTTGTGTCCGGTAATTTAAAACCATCCAAAATAGCCAAATTTTCAGTAAATACCCGATTCACCCTTTCCAAATCACTCGGTCGAGAAGACTTTACCGCCTCACAGTTGACCAATTTATCAAAATAAATAGTGGCAATTTGGCGAGTTTTATTATATTTTTTAATTAAAGCTTCATAAGCCACTATATAATTCTCATCTGTGAGAGGGTAATTCTTAATTAAATCGTAGGCCTCATTTTGTACACTAGTTAATAAATAGTGCAGTTTTTCAACTGGTGCAATATCAGTGCGCTTGTGCACAAGCGAGTCGAAAAGCTGCTTAAATGATATCCAATCTTGAACCTGGCCACTGAACACCTTAATTTGTATTTTAGGCAATTTCGGAAGGTTGGAACACTGTGCGTTTTGAGTAACTACAGGCTTGCGGATGAGACGTGCTTTCACAGATCTCATTTTAGCATCGAACATTCCCGTGTATCTAAACTGTTCTCTATGCTCACCCGATGGAACCGAAGCTAAAAGTTTGATCTGAGCGTCATGAAAATCTTGTGAAATAGATACAAGCTCGGTCTCATCGCACAAAGCTATTTCACTATCGCCTAACATGGCAATATACTCCAACCTCATAAACGCGTAGTCCCTCGCGATACGCAACGGATCCGCTACCCCTTGTTCCTCAACATCGCTTTGCTGTGCATCTTTGCTCATTTTAACACAGAAACAAAGTAACAAACACTCTCAACACTATATTAACCAAATGTAAACAAAACAAAACAACCTAAAAATATGTTTCACAACGACAGCTGTCAACTGACAGTGACAAGTTGAAGTTGACAACTTGCTTGGTGTTGCCAGTGCAATTCAACGACAACGAACGAATGTAATTGAATGATTCAAAGCTCTCAATACTTCTTTAAACACCAATATCTTTGCTTACCCGAAATAAATTTATAATTTTGAAACAACGAACAAAAACGAATTTTAACAAACGACTCAACGAAAAAACGACAAACAAAAGGTCACTTATCAAAATATGCGGTTCGAAGACCAAAAAATGTGCGATTAACGAAAGGAATGGACTGTATGTTTGTCGAGAGAGTGCGACAAGGGTTTACGAAAGCTAAGATATTGGGTTTTGGATTAAAGTAACGAAATTAAAAATAAAACGAAGTGGTGTTTGGTGGTCTAACCTGTGATTCCTGGTTCTGTGGTGCAGAATTCGGGCTGGAGCAGCAACACGCCGTCGGTGCAGCCTTCAACGTCCCTAGACTAGATCAGCTGTTGACTTTACCTTAGAGCGCCGCTACTTAGCCTCAATTTTACGCCAGGGTTTCGCCGGCAGCCTCCAACACACTTGTATGAAAACACTAGGACTACGAAGTAGTGGTAGCTTTAAAAATCACTTAAGGATTGCAACGAGACGAGAGATATGCACAGTTCGAAATTTGAAGGGCAACTAACTACAACGGTTTTTGGAGGGGGGAACTCGAATTAAAAAGTGTTGCCACAATTTATAAAAACAAACTAAATGAATATGTACTGCCAACATAAGTGGTCAAAAGTAAACACTGCTATTAGCAAGATTGATGGTTTATTTTGAAATAAATGGTCGTGGGTGGTAACTTGTTTTGTTAGGCAATGTTGATTAAATTAACTAAAACTGCTTTAGCACTACACCGTAGCTTAAAGTGATCTCTATTTTACCCACGGTAAATGACAGAATACTCAATCGAGTAGAAATCCTTTTTAAGTCCGTCTTTATTAAGTAATGTGACTTAATTAATCGCCTAGGTTTAGGCGATGTTGATCATGGATGAGATACCACTCATAGTGCTTAATTATATTTGTGAGTATCCTCTGGGAAACAAATACTTGTAAATTTCTTTGATATTCTCTATTCTAAAAAATTTGGCTGTTATGAGGAATTTTAAGGTTCCCGTTTCAGCTCGGGCAAAAATACTTTCGTATGTCTGTCCGGCTGTCCGGCTGTTCTCCCCTACAGGTCGGATTTCTCGATTCTCGTGATATTTTGTGGGCTGGTTCGAATTATAGTTTTTTTTTGTCGGTTCAGTTTGTAAATTTTTTAGGGTTCCGCACTTCAAAACGAAAAAATCTCTAGGGAATTAAAATTTATAGGGTACTAAATATTTATTTCATTTGGTATGTAGACACATTATATAGTTACTTATTAAACGTAAAGATATTTGCCTAGGTATCAAAACTAATTAATTCTCTTTCTTGTGATGTTGCCATATATTTTTTTTAATAAAACCTTTTTTTGATCTCCGCAAACATAGCGTAGTCGCACTCATAACTCGAGTATTCTCGAGTTTAACCGACCGTACTAAAATTTTCTAGTGTTCTCCTCATGTTCATTAAATATTCTTTTAATTTCAATAAAAAAAATCTGATACAAACATGATATCTGGTATGAAAGCTATTTGCTTGTATTTAGTTTAGGTTATACCTATAACTGAAAACATTGTGTTCTCTATCAGTCTTTATCTAATGAATTGTGTAATATAATAAATTCCTTAATTAAGAAATGAGCGTAGGCCTGTGCACGGCAAAAAGCTGTGTTTTGGCTGATGATGATGAAATATAATTATATATTCAAGTCCGGTATAGAAATGTATTGTATTTCGAGGAATTTGCAAGGTTCATACGTTTTATAGCGCCTTGTAGATATGTATAATGTCTTGGAATGCGTTGCGGTCTGTCAAAGAGGACAAAGTGGTGCCTAGATGCAAGGAGAGATAGGCACATAATGTACACTTTATCTGGTCGTGGTGTGCGGTGTTCGGGTTGGTTTGTGTAGTTTGAATGTATTTTGTATAGTTCTCAGGCAAAAATATCATTTATTTACCCACTCACTGCAGCTTTATCAAGTTTGTCAGTTAGGGCTTTAGGACTATTACATGGGTACACTACATAAATACGAAAAACTTACTTCCGATATTCACAATCACGAATATCAAAATACCGATTTTTAAAATTCCGAATGGATTATAATTCCTATTATTAAAATCCCGATTTTTCATAACTCCGACTTTTAAAATTCCGAAATTACAAAACGTCTAACTGTAAGAATTACGATTTTCAAAAGTTCGAGATTCCATACACCGAACAATGAAAAGTCCGAATCTATAATAATCCGATACATCAAAAGTACGAATTCCGATTATCAAAACTCCGAATTCCAAAATATCGAAAAATAAAAATTTTGACTAAATAATGATAAACGTAGATACAGGACTTAAAAACAGTCGGTCGGACTCCGCAACTGCTCCGCCGCTGCGGGAAGAGCAGCCCCTTCGCCCTTGCGTATCAAAGCACAGGCCCTAATGCTCGCCTTCGCAACTTCGGCTTGTTGGTCGCCTTCGGCGACCAGCCTCAGCCGCTACGGCTCACATTGTGCCTGTGCTTTGCTACAGCGGGCGAGGGCTGCTCCCCCTCCGCGCCTCCGGCTTTCTATATACACTCTAGGGGTAGAGCAGACAAGACCACGTGGATAGTGGGGTGCTCCGATTCGGGTTTTGTTACATATTCTCCAATGCATATAAAATACAATATTATTTCAGCCATTATTATTATTTGAACGTAGCGTATTTTTTAAGGCAAAACTATAAAAATAATTATCAAATTTTGTCAAAAAAGTCCTGACTTTCTTCAGACTTTAAGACCTGCGCCTCATATTTCAATAATATTAAGAGTTTACAAAATTTCAAAACTCCGAATGACAAAATTCCGAATTAGTAACGAAATTTCGGACAAATGAAAATCGGAATTCCGTTTTACGGACAAAGGGTACATCGAGCTTTTAATTTTTCGGAGAAATAAATGTCGGAATATTGAAAAATCTGATTTTTGAAATTCGGTATAATAAATATCGTGTTTTTCAATAATCGGAATTTTATTTTTTAGGATTTATGAAATTCGGAGTTTTGAAATTCGGAATAAGTAAATTCGGAATAAAATAATTCGGAGTATTTGGGTGTTCCCCTATTACATATAGGGTACTCGCTTGGAGTCAATATAGATTATTACGTAATAATTAAATACCGCTTTCAAATACTCTAATAAAGAATTCAATTCAGTGACGTCATTACACTTTCATTGGAACTACACATTAGATCCGTCAGGAAGTACCCTACTGCTACTGACATTTATCAGTGGATATGTCGCCGCCAACTAGCTTGATTAGCCATTTGGTTAACTGCCTAGAGCATTTTCATTAAACGGCGTCATTTAATTAAATGGCTAATTAAACCAGTTGGCTGCGACATATACATTCGTCGGGGAATTTTGGCCCTGGAGGGTAACTTTGGCCTCAGGGATTCATTCGATTCAAGTTTTATCACTGCATTGAAATTATGGCATATTGCCTTGCATTGGTAGCGTTGGTTGGTTTTAGCTGACCGCCCAATCTTTTATATTTATTATCAGACCCTATATAGTATATGTGATATTCATGTGGGTCAAAGTTACCCTTTTTTGCCAAAGTACCCCGCCCTTACGGTAATCAAAATCGCATATGTCCTCGAAATTTAGTAATCAATTTGAAGCTTACTCCTTTCTTGAAAAGACACAAATTCCTCAACTTACTAGTTTGGTTTGGACACATATGGGCAGCAAACTAGAGTAAGCATTATCATTTATCTGAGGCTAACTGTACCTGCTCTAGATCTCAAGCCGAGGAACGCACGAGAGTAGGTATATTAAATGGCTACTTAGTGCCTAATTTAAATAAAGCTGGACTGCAAGAATCTGTCGGTAATGGACAATCTCTCGACCTTGCTCGTAAGTGACGTTTACTTTCGATATCTCTGTAAGTGTGCAAGGATCTCAGGAGCCGTCTCTAAGCGAGGACTTTAATTAGATCTGAAATACGTATTTGATCGTCCGTCCATTATTTGCCTCGGTCTATGGTTGCGACATGAAACATTTGATTTCCTTTACGGGATCAGAGGCACTCCTCGAATTCAAACACTTAGATTTGAAGTGTCACGGCTTAAAAACGTATAGTAGGCCAAAGCTTGATAGCTGCTACTATAGGATGACGGCTATGTACAGTTCGCCGCGACTGGTTTTGTATGGAAACTCGCCCGTTAATCGCAAGTGTGATAAGGCACCAGTGGAGTGGCGTCCAAAGAACTCGATTCCTACCGGCTTGTCTAATATCAGGCATTTGAGCACCTTATTCTACAGCTCTTAAGGAAAATGTACGCCAAATCTGCACCGGCGCAAGGACATTTTACGCCACGCCACTGTAAGGCACTAAGTGTGATGTTGCGAGTTACTTTACGGCGGAGTACGGCGAGGTGCGCCCGCGCAACGCAACGTACTTTGTAAGGAGTCCGCTTAGTTAGCCAGTCGTTAAGGCTCGATGAAGAATGGAATTCGCTCCCATCGATGTTTCCTGAAGATTTCCTAACAAATACAATGTTGGTTTGCTCAATACCTACATGAGTAAACTGACTGCAACTGACCCAGCGTACAACATATTTTGACCTTTTTGTCACTTCTCTTACCATTTGATGAAACTACCCAGATGGCCTACAAGCTATATGACAGCTTATACAGCTGTTTGATCACAGCAAGAATTTAAGCATTACAAAGGTGGTATGAGCTCATTATACAGCTTGTGTGCTTCATGGTTAGGGGAAGCGCTGAGCAGCTTTAAAAATAACACTCTATATAACAATATCCGTAATTACGGAATGGAAGCCCTAGTCGAGACGGAACAATAAATGAAGGAAGGAAGAGTAAAATCAATATCAAGTGAAAATAAATATTGTATTGTAAAAGCTTGTAAAAAATAACGAATCGCACTTTGACCGTCACAGTAATTTGGTTGGAGCTTCGTAATTCCCGAACCGCGCAATTAGGTCGCCCTAATCAAGTTGATCGGCTGATTGATTTCGGATCCATTTGCGGCCACAATCTTTAATTGGGTTCAATCATATGGACGTCTTTCAATGTACGAGGTTTTCCGTTAATCTGGCGTAATCATAATAATAGTTCCTATTTGATTAGTATATAGTCTGCCAATTTTTCTCGTTTGCCATTTATAACTAGAGATGGGTCGTTACCGGTAACTTATTAAAGGCGGGAATATTCCCAGTAATATTACCCACGATCGGTAAGATTGGGTAATATTGAAAAAAATGTTAGAAAGTAGATGTTTTATTCGTGTTAAGTACTAACAGAGTTTACATTGGTGTGATTTTTAATGGTAAAGGTTACGAATCTTTTTTAAGTTAGTAAATTACTAATCTTACCAGTAACATTCTCAATATTTCCGCACATGTTACAACAATGTGTTCGTACTGTTTATGTTCGTGCAATAAGAGCTATAATCAGATTCTTGGGTTCAACTTTTGCTGGACGGTACCTACTTTCATGCAAATCGCAACGCGAATGTTGCAATTTGAAGACATCTTCACTTTTATATGTCTGACGAATCTGGTAATGGTTCAACCTACTTGCAGTGAAATTTGGAGTTAGTGCGATGGTGCTCATAATAGTGAACACGATTTTACTGGTATGCCTATAAGCCGTGAATGTTTAATGCACACAAAGTGTAAAAAATGTCCTATTCTTTTATAGAGAGCACCGTAGGTAGGATAATAAGAAATGATTAACAATGGTTGTATCTAAAAGTCTCCGTGAAAGGGACCGCTTGTAGGCAATAATACAGTCTATTGTTTAATTCTTCCTACATAGAGATGTGCCATTCTCGGAAACGTTCTCCGTTTTGTATGGAGCGAGAACGTTCTCGAGAACATTTCCCATACAAAACTGAGAACTTTTCCGAGAATTCCCGAGAATGGCACATCTCTATTTCTACATCGACATATCTATACAGATAGAATATATATTCTGGCGTATGCTTTTGATTTGGACGGCTTGATATAATGAATATTGAAGTTCAATCGTAGGTGTATTTTAAATCTGCGTTTTATACTGGACCGCGTGGAACGCATCTTTCTGTCCAAGATAAGAATTAAACATCAGCACTATCACGTTTCGAAGTTAAAGGAAATGAGCGGAAATCTATTTGAATTAGTTAGTGATAAGAATCATTCGTTGTGAAAATTTACGATATTTGAAAACAGGAAATCGCACAGATGCCTGCCCATGACTGGATTGAACAATTACGCGAACACGGATAGGCACGCCGCCACAGTATTACAGTCTCGTTTGTTAAAGCAGTATCTTAACGGCAACCCCATCTTATCTAACTCGAGAAAAGTGACATAAATATAAATATCCTAAAATAATAAATTGTTAATGAAATAAGAAAGTAATAATAGACAAGACAAGATTTATTTCACTGTTAAAGGGTTAAATATTATGTATAAAAGGTTAAATATGTGCCGTTTCCGGACTTCTATATGATGATTTTGCCGTTTTCGGATTTTTATTTATATGCATGTACTAGTCAAGGGTGTATTTATTTACTGTGCCGCCGCTGCCCGGACGCGCGCCATTACCATTATGATTAATTACCTAACGAACATCATTTTATAATTAAACGATTTCTTATGTCAGCTCAACACTTCGATGTCTCATTTACCAGTAATTAATGTAAGATGAAATTATATTTTTTATTCCGAAGACTAAGATGACATTTCATGTGTTGCCTGTTTTTTACAACTCATAAATAGTGATGTGATACAACCGGTACTTACTGACTTAAAAAACATAGGTACAATACAATATAATACTAATATTCTTTATTGCTAACCAGAAAAACATATTACAAGTACTTATGTTTCTTAATATAAAAGTGTCTGTGACTGCACAATGAGTAAGTATTCCGTGATGTTCTAAAATTATACACGTTGGGTATTAAAAAATAATAAAATTACTTTAGGTATGACACCTTTTTGGAGATATTTATTGTAAATATGACATATTTCTAATATTTAAAGGTAAATTTGATTTGATTCAGCGTTGCGTTAGCGTCACGTCAGTGTCATTTGTTTATGTTGGCACTAAGTGTCCAAAAGTATATGAAAGATTAAATACAATGTAGATTTTACTTGTAATTCATTTTCGATAAGTACCTAAGAATATTATTTTTTAAACTTAGGTAAATAGTAATTTTAATGTTATCGGTTAGTAACAATTACACAATTAATTATTATTAAGTACGAACCGATATCAAAAACAGCACTGTTTCTTAATAGCTGGTCATTTTATTTTTAATTTGTAGCTGTCATGATTGATTACTATACTATAGGCTATATTGTTCCAAACTTTTGTGGGGCACTACTCGGGCTGTGAGAGATGGAATTTTAGAGAATTACTGTAAGGGGTTTTTCATTTATTTGACGTTACAATATTACACGCAAGAAGAAGAAACAAACTAACAATAAATAAAAAGGACCACAGGCAGATTTTTGCCCAGACTCTGTTTTCAGTGCGGGTCATAATAATAGACTAACTGGCCCTAAAAAGAGCACCATCCTGTTCGAAGGAGATTTTTTTCTACGAGTTAAGTCACACAAAAACAGATTTTACAATTACAGATGGGCAGAATATTTAGTTCAATATAATATATTCAATGATTTCGATGATACCGAATATGCGGTATTTTTTAATTGAACCGAATATTCGTCCCATCTCTAATTAAAAGAATAATCAAATCTACAGTACAAATCAGTCTACACAAAATACCTATTCCTTCAGCTTTATCGCAGGTTTCAAAGCTCTTGAGCAATATTAAGAATGAATAATATTTCGCCTCTGCCCGTCTTAATATTCGTTTGTAAGGCTTCCATTTATCCAGCTGAGAGATTGTCACAGCCAATTATCTTCCAGGATTGGGTAATTTATCTTTTACCGTGTTCACTGTAGGTACTATTTGTATTTTTGTGATTTTCGTTTTATCTCAGACGAGATTGATTGGGATTGTAATTCCTTAGTAATCAGTTTAGTCCTGATGCCCCTAGTATTTCTGTTCTTTTTTTGTAAGTACCTATTGGTAAACAATGGACATTTACGATAAGTACGCATGAAATAGGCCTCTATGCAACCTGAGTGTTTAGAGGTCGATGAACGCAATTAATGAATGTGTTATACCGTAGACCCACTTTGATCCATGGGATCGTCGTTTTTAAAATTCAAACACCTTTGATTCGTGTATTTTTATTGAGGTTGTCACGAACGATATGTGAAGACAGATGTCATTGTCTATTATCCTTGTCTACCACAAATGTTTTTGTTTAATTTGCGATGTATCAAGGAGAACACCAAAAATGCCGTCATGGCCCCAGAGTATGGAGGTCGACGATATTTGTATTTTTCAAAGATCAACGACGCAACTGAAAAATCTAAAACATTTATCTAGTAATATGGACGGTTATTCCTATCATCAGAAAAAAAAAAAACAAATATAAGTATCTAATATTTTCATCCATTCCCAATTACATGAAATCGATGATCAATTTGATCAAAGTAACCCCCCTAATCTGCGATATTTACATATGGGGGCATTCATTTATTACGTAAGACGATTTTTGCCAGTTTTTGACCCCCTCCCCCCCTTAAGTAAGAAAAAATAAGAATCGGCTGACCCCCTCCCCCCTATTTAATATTTATTACGTAAGAATCTAAAGGAAAATTATTTTACATTTGGGCTGTTTTAATTTTTATTTTTCAAAGAATCATTTTTGTAGGGACGTTTATTTGCAGACACTAAGTTTTTATTTTTTTTGTAAAATACCTATACAGGATGAATTTTAAATCGTGTATCGTAACCACGTTTACCGGTAATGCTACTTAAGACTAATACAGAGCACTAGTGTTAATTACAATTAAAGACCCGCTTAATTAATTATGAACAAAATGGTGGAGGCGCTTATACCATTAATCGTAACAAAACTGAATTATTTTATGAGTAAATACGATTTAAATAGGTACTTATGTTGACAATGTCGACGATGTTGACGTGCCAAAATTCGATCCAGCCAACTTCAATATTAGGAGGTTGGATATCTAATGTTGAAATTTTCATGACAAGTACGAAACATGAATGTAAGGTGACCACGAGATTTTAAAAATTAGGATAAATCAAAAAAACTGGACAAAATAAAAACATACTTAATGTAGGTTTAAAAGCATTGTAAGTTATTGTTAACTATTACGACTACAAAAAAATTATTATGATTCACGATTTAAAATTCATCCTGTATAGTATACGCAACCGAGCACGCGCCTACGCTCTCGCGCGGATTTGCGCGCTTTTTCAAAATTAAGTATATTTTGGGCATTTTTATGATCTTACGTAAGATCGATCAAAACTCCCTCCCACCATCCTGTAAGAAAAAATAAGACATGGTTGACCCCTTTCCCTCCCTAAATCGTCTTACGTAATAAATGAATGGGTGTAAAGTAGGTTATTACTAGGCAATTAGTATAGAGTAAATTGTTCTGGTTCAAATGATGTATAAGTGTAGGAGCTATCAATGGCCAGCATCGGTGCCCGCGATTACCATGCTCCGTTAATTTCGTATATTTTCTAGAATCACGCGCGTTTTCATTTGTTAGAAAGTGCATATTATCTATATATGTTTATTTTCCTCAACTATTAATCATAGCTTAAAGCCAACAGTATCATTACAGAATATTTTACATAGAAAAATAACGATATCCTTATTTTTCTGAAAGCAGTTCAACTACTGCACTGGAACGAAACACAGCGTGGGTAGACCCACTTAAAGGTGGACTGATGACTGCATGGAGGTCGCGAGAGTCTGTGCGCGATGCAGGACCAGTCATGGTGGTATTCATTGGAGAACGCCTATGGGCAAGCCAGTGGACATCTTTCGGTCGATCATAATGATAACATCAACCTGGACCTAAGTTAGTTAAGCCACAAGGACAGTAAAGTAATCCATAACGCTTTATATACCTAGTAATATTTTCGATTAACATCGTAAAAAAAACGTTACTGGCCAAGGTTTGTATACTATTTTTCTGTTCGACAGAGCCAGAAAACGGATATAAAATAAATAAATAAATATTAGGGGAGAATCTTACACAAATCGAACTAGCCCCATAGTAAGCTCAATAAGGCTTGTGGATACTGTGTTATGGATACTAGACGACGATATATTTAATAGATACAAATACTTAAATACATAGAAAACATCCACTTACACAACCTATACCTACATAATAATAAATAACAAAATTAATAGTAAAGTTTTGAAAACGTAAAAAGTTTGTTTTACATATATGTAAATACTCTTATTACGATTTTACCTACCTAAAATGTACCTCAAGAACCTAGAGCTTTTTTATTATCGACATTGCGTTGTTGGCGTATTCGGGCACAAAACGTATACAAAATATACACAACTAAATTTACCATCACGCCAGCCTAATAAATTACCCGATAACAAATGAATTGTATAGTTCAGTGTTTCAAAGGACGTATGTGTCTGTAACTGGATGGTTTTTACGTCTTTTAAGGTAAAAGCTTGGTTTGGTATCGGCGATACGGGTGAGAATCCTCTGGGTGAGAAATGCTCCAGTCGGCCTCATTTCCTCACGCTACCTATAAGATCCCAGCGATTTACCGATATCTATGGCTCAAGCTAATGTCTATAGGAAATAGAAAAATTTGGATTGCTTTGTAACTTTAATCTGTATAAAAAATCTATGCGTAAAGATAAGTACCTAATGAATGCAATAGAGAATAGAGTGGATGGAAGCGATGGCGTGGATGTATTCGTGCTAGAACGATGACTACCAAATTATTAATAATGATGAACTCAACCAAGATGAAAATTTATAAATAAACAGAGATTGACAATACATATTAGATACAAAGAAAATAACTACATACATAGAAAAAATATTGGACCTCCTCCTTGGGTGACCAAATATTTTTGCCTCTACTGGGATTGGAACTCGGACCGCTAGCACTAAGTTACGCCAACAAAACTATTAAATATGACCCACTACTACCCTTAATCGTTAAAAATCATCGTTTATTACATCACGCAAAGGCATAATGAAACAATCGTCTGTAATTTACAGCATTTCATGAATTCCATTAATAATAACGTGGAAATAAAACCGTCATAATTTCCATGCGCCTTCCGTGTAAAACATAACGTTATTTAATATAGCGTTTGTTTTCGTGATAATTATTGAGTTGTGCGCATGTCAATCGTTCGGTTATTCGCATGTCAACAAACCCTTGTCTTCCCGTAGGGCGACCCCACTACGTAGAAAGTGAACGTGCGCCCGGCGCTAGCGCACCGCACACGCGGAGCGGCTGTGACGCGCGGATCACGCCGCCACCTTCGAAACACGAACCATATTCGTAACGAATTTTATTTGAATTATATTTTTTTAATTTTTGTAGCTGTGATAGTGCTGGCCGTAAAAATGAAGACGAAGATTTTTGTAATATTCGGTGAGTTTTTTTATAATGACATGATTTAAAAGTACTGGAAATTATTCCTTTATTTTTCATCATTTTTGACGTTGAATTACAAAGTACGAATTTTAGTAATTAAAACTTGCAATATATAACAAAATTATAAGTAGAAATACGTAAACATGATTTATTAGCTAATCGGCAACAAGTCTATTAAGTAATCTAAATTAATGCGCTACCTGATCAAATTAATATTCATTATTTATTACGCTTATTTTGTATTCAAATTAATAATTTCATATTCAAATTTTAATAACACACTTTTATGCGAAATTCTTTGACAGCAGAGTTTTACTAAATTCGTCTTTTCACGTCAACGATTTGTCAGCGTCATTCGCATTAAATTATCTGCGCGTGCGCCGAGGAAAACGCCGGAGGGTGTAGAAACGGTCGATTCTCATTCTCAACAATACCAGTAGTGTATCATTAATATTTGCATCTGTATACATAATAAGTGTTATTTTCTAATGGACCTGTTCACGTGCCCCATTTTCAATTCATCATATAAATTAGCTTTAATTAAAATCGTAAAATATTTTTTCTACTCCTGTACTTTTATCTGTCCTTTACTTGGTCACGAACACTAATATAATATAAGAACATACATGAGTTCAGAGAAGTCTATACTCTATTCCCCATAACAGCACTAGTGTCGTTATAGTCACATTACGATACTGCTAGCAACAGCCACAGACTTCTAAATCTAGGTTAAACTTAGGTCAAGGATTAAGCGCTCAATTCTAACTTTACGATAAAAATGCACAACTACGAACTTAACAAACAATTAAATTCCTACGGTTTTTAAGAAAACCAAAACTTTCCGAACTAAATTCATTGATGCCAACATAAAAAAAGTATTTTTAAAATCGTCTCTGCGTGTCACTTGCGAGTATACTTCAAATTAAAAAAAAGTTTACCATAGATACATACTGTCAGTCATATGTCATATTTGCCTTGCTTGCGAGCTATGTTTAATTACGTATTTTATATTTTAAAACCTAGTCGTAGAAAAAGTATTGTATGCAACGTTGTATAATTAAGTCAAAAAACACTCATGGCTTCTCTATTTGCGATACTCGCCGCCACGGCGGCTCATATCGCAACTCGTATTTTTTGAGCCTACTTATACAACTGTTGCATAAAATACTATATTTTACATTTTTCGCACCAAGGACCTTAAAAAAATAGCCGGACGTAGCCTCGCTAACAAATAACTGAAGCAACTCTAGTGAGCCGGCCGCTTTCTACTTACGAGCCGCACGCACACAGTAACAAGCGTAGTAGTCTACCGCGAGCAGCACGCACACATTGACCTGACCAGCGTTAAGCGACCGGCTCACTAGAGGTGCTTCAGTTATCAAATAGCGAGGCTAGGTCGCGTTATTTATTTCAAGGTTCTTGGTTCGCACATACAAACTGGTTACGATGAAACTATGCACTAATGTTGTGAACATCATGAGCTCAAACAGAAGGCTCAGAATGAACAATGTTCAGTCTCCATACTAACTTGATAAACTGTAACACCCACTAAAATAGATTCCAAAGGGTGTTCTCACCATTGTATTAAGTAAATTATTAAGTACAGTAGACTGGGGTTACTCTGATTCACGGGGTACATTGATCATCGATTTTTCAACTATAAGAAGTTGGTTTTTGGATGAATTCAGAATAATTTATTATTAAGGTAGGCTACCTCAATAAAAATACTTAATAAACGTGTTTAAAATCAAAGGTATTTGGGTTTAAAAATCGATGATCAATGTTACCCGTGAATCAGAGTAACCCCAGTCCACGGTATTAAGAAAATAAGCATTCTATTCATCTTTAGTTTTCGATATGCTGAAAAACTATAGAAGGTTTTTGTTATTTTGGTTTAAATCGATAACAAAATATTATAGTCCGAATAATATGATATCCTTAGGGTTCAAAATTAAAACGCACAGGTAAAACAAAGACGACAGTAAGTTGTTCGTTAAATTCGAGACTAACTTTGTTCGCCAAATCCTAGCTTGTTAGCAAGTTGTTTATAGTCTATTGTTAGAATCCAAAGCTCTTATTTTGGGTTTTAACAATACAATGCTGTAAGTTTTATAATCAACTAACGTTTTATACTATGACTACAATAGCATGAGATACATTGGTATTCCATATAGAATGATTATGGGGTAGTTGGCTTAAAGGGACAAATACCCTATCGCTCACTTATTTGTCGCTTATTTTTTATTTCTGCAAGAACTATTGATTGATCATATACCCAGCTCCTGCTCAAGACGTGACCGCAACAAAGTGACCAGTGGTTAAGACCACATCTAGTCAATGTTTCCATAAAATATATTGATGCGTAGTCAACTACCCCAGAATAACCCTAGGAACACTAATAAATTATATAAGTGAAATTCTTGGCTCCAAGTGTCGGTAAACCGCGATGGCTCTACGCGTCGATGGCCGATGTGAACGCATAATGTATGCGAATCTTTCTATTGTCTATAGATAAGGAAACGATTGAGAACGTTTAAAAATAGAACGTTTTCCCGTTTGTTTTTTCGAAAGTAGGTTGTTACATCGGAACTTCTGTAGGGCTCTGCAAATTTTATTTTAGAGGAAATTTTTTCCGCTTCGAGGATTGCGGTTTTTATTAGCGTTATTAAAAGTTAGCGTGTTTTAAGTCTGCGTAAAATTACATTAGTTTCATAGTTCCCCTAACTAGAACTAAATTATAATAGATCAATTGGTGTATTATGATTGCAACAACAGTGTTTACATATTAAAGTCGTAGGCATAATGTCGCATTAGGTACAATATTACCGTCACAGTTTGAATACTTCAGAAAACAAAACGCGGCGAAATTATAAAATTAGACAATTTTATATATAATTTCGTCACATTTTCATTTCTACAAATAGGGTGTTATGCACCATTTATGCACTTAGTAACACTAATAATCTCCTACCTAAATATGTATAACACCTTTGTATGAAAGCACAATTTATTCGTGTTACCATTGTTGAATGCTAAACTTTTATGTTTTTTTTCTATTATGTTAGTTATTATTTGAAATTATACTTTGTTAACTACAATATATGTCTAATACCTTTGAAAGAAGCAATTCTGGTATACGTATTTATTTATCCCGACGATTTCGGAAACGGCACTAACGATTTCGATGAAATTTGCTATGTGGAAATTTTCGGGGGTGAACTTTTGTTCACCCCCGAAAATTCCCACATAGTGACTGTGGCTAGGTAGTTTGGTCTTATTTTTGGAAAAACTCGTGTTTTCGAGTTTTCATGTGTTTTTCTTCGAGCAATGCTCCGTCGCCCAGGTGTACTCACTATTAACGCGAGTGGGCAGGTAAAGCCATATTATTAGTTCCTACCTTACTTAAGTTTTTTTGATAGGATTAATCATTAAAAAAAGAAACTGAAATGTCACAATGACTAATTCGGGATCTAAGCTATCCACTAACTTTCTGAAAACAGTTTCCATTCCGTATTTAATGTCGCAGAATTTGCATGCTATGCAAATGAATATTCATAATTAAAATTTGAATTGCCCCATTTTCCGTTCCATTTTGCAACTTTGTCGGGTAATTTCGTGTAGCACGGCAACACTCTCAGGTCGTTTTTATGGCGTTTAGGGAGAAATTTAATAAAACAAAATTACGTCCGACTCCTTAGCGACGCCGTTATTATCAAATATGACTATGTTGTTAAGTAGAAGTAGAAGAAGTAGGCCTATCTATTTATCTAAAAATCTAGTATCTTTGACCGCCGGTTGCTAAATTGCATGATAGATAGCGTATTGGAGAAGCATAAGTTTTTATTTTCTAAATATACATTTTTTATGTTAACGATAACGTTTACAAATACTATCGATTTGATTTTGTCAAATATGCCACACACAGTCGAGCAAAACAAAGGCACGGCCGTACCATCCTTTTCTCGAAGCCATTTAGGCCATTTTCAGCCTCCCGTAATTTTGTACTGGCTAAAGCTAGAACCCTGAAATTTCAGGAATATATAGGGCATAATAAGACTTATATACATTCTTAATATCATTCAATTTGAACGTGTAGTTTAAGAACTATTGCATGTCAAAGTTCCTTAGTTTTGTCACTGACTCACTGATTCATTCACTGACTCACTGATCATCATAATTCTAAGGTACTTCTACAAGCTCCAAATTTTAAACATAGTTAGTTTTTAGCCTATCAAGTCCTTAAAAACCTAAATATGTTGTAATTTCAGTCACAACTGCACGCATAAGTTTGTAATCCTGTACATACATCCTATATATAAAATACATGCGATTACAAAGTTAGTTTTGCAGTTCAAATTGAAACGAATGGATTGGAATGTAATAATTAAAGGAAGACCACTTACAAAACGAAACGAGATCCCATCAAAAACATTACATGTAAAAAGATGCAAGTCTCGCAACGCAGTTCTCCTACAACAAAAAAGTTTTGAGATGTAAAGTTAAACCAAGTCAGTATAAAAAAAGTAGTATATACCGGGGGGGTATCAACAGAACTCGATTTCCACCGACTTGCCTATTATTAGATCTATAATAGGCAAGTCGGTGGAAATCGAGTAAAGTTAAACCAAGTCAGTACCGGGGGGTTATCAACAGAACTCGATTTCCACCGACTTGCCTATTATTAGATCTATAATAGGCAAGTCGGTGCGAGACTTGCATCTTTTTACATGTAATATTTTTGATGGGTAGGTACTACAGTATTCTTATACGTTGACTATTATATTATAATACCGTAGGTTCTTACGAAACCCAGATATTTTCCATAAAACTTTTACGATCATTAAAAACGAGTGGCTCAGAATCTCGCAATAGACCGAGATCATTTTATGTAGAGTATTCGCATTGTGTAACCGGGGTCATTCGTGCAGTCGTACGACATAGTATCAGATACGATTATCTCTTACTTATTTTAACGATCAGAAATTTGCGATAAGTATCATTATTATTTTTATGGGGACATGTTTTGATTGTTATCTGTATGTATTGAAATCGTATTACTAAATATTGCCTACAAATTCCATTACGCTAAAGTGTTTAAGGGTTATTCTTCAGAAATATGTCTGCGGTCACCTTATTCCTCTGGCCCTTTTTTATACTAAATATATGGAGACAGAAGAATAAGTCGCAGACATATTTCTGAAGAATAACGCTAAAATTCATTTTCATAGACATTTATTATAATGCAAATTTTGTGCCTTAGTGGATGGTATTTTTATTAACAAAAATAGTTAACAACTCCTCTTTATGCCAGATAGATAAAACACGTGGTGCAAAACAAGTCTCGTTTCGGTGGTCAACCGAACTTTTTTGGTCAGTCGGAAAATTGGCACAAGAATTTTGTGTGGATACTAACATATTAATACGAATTTGCCATCATAAGTGCAAAACTCTTTTCATTTCATTATTGTTTCTGTGACATAGGTCTAATCTAAAATACGTCTGTATATAATGTCAACTCAAACTCATTCCACTAATTGGACTTGTATTCATTAGTTACATTAAATTTTTAATTCTTATCTGTACAGAATGTCCTATTTGGACATGTAATTTGACTAAAAAAAAAGGAATTAGATGTTAAATTGCAAATATGTAGCAGACGTCTTGTAGAAAAAAAGACGTAAGTATGAATAATAGTAAAACTTACTAAGAAATCTCTCACACGTGTAACGCTCCTCATTAGTAAACCACATTTCCTTAATGACGTGACGTTGCATTTCGTGAGAAAATAAAATACAGAATATTTACTCTAGACATGGAGACTAGATAACCTATACATTAAAGATGTATCTCTATTACTAACAGTGCATCAGCAATGTCAGTGATGTTTGTTACAAAACGAATGGACATTTCTACAGGAGTTCCAACCGCCCTAATTCAGTGGAATTATTATTATAGCAGTCAACTAATAGATTTTAAATGTTTTTATTGAAAAGGGGTAAGGCTTAGAGCGTATAAAAGATGAAACGTCCGATTCAAAAAATAGGATGACTAGGGTAAGGGTCTCGGTTTGCCCGACTAGCTATTGGAGATTCAGGTTTGAGTCATATATTTTTTAATTTTTTACTTTCAATAATAAAATCCGTGGTTGCCTTATTGTGCTACAATAGCATAACATCATAGGGCATTTAGTAGAGGTAGAGGAGTAGGTTACACCAAATAACTGAGAATTAATGCAATTTTTGTAGAATTTCTACAACTTGCGACCACTCCAAGAGGCTGAAATAATAAATACTTTTAAATACGGAGTATTTGCAATGTATGTTTGTTTGAATGAGCTCCCAATATTTCGGTACTGTTGCAAGCGCCATTTATAACGGAGTTGGTTCTTTAAAGTAATTATGAACATGACTATGTTAGTTTTAAATCGTATATTAGAGGCTGAAATTTCCGTAGATGTGCTCGGAGTTAAATAAAATATACCAATATGCCAGTTAAACTGCTATATCCTTATGTCAGGATTTTTGAGAAAACTGTTCGTAACTGTAGCAGACGGACGAAGGTTAATAATGGTTTTATAAATTTCAGGAAAAAGTAGTTATATCAGGTTGGAAAACCTTAATCTCCTCAGAGAAATTAAATTATCTGTTTAAATTAATTTGTTACTAAATAAAATAAAGCTTATTAGTTTTCAAACGAATACCATAGACTGTCGCCACAGAGCCACTGTGTCGTGCGCTTGGCTGACTTCTGTTAATATTTGCGGTTTAGCGCGCGTTCTCAAATGAATTCATATTCCAGAGGGAAATGTACGCAATTATATACGAGTCCGAAGTCGAGAAAAGTCTTATCACGTTATTAGGTGCATGCAGATATGAGTTTTACGCCTGTGGCTTTAGGTCCTTTCAAAAACCACCTAATCTTGTGATACACAGAGTTAAGTAATCCTTAAAAAGTTCCCAGCTGGGCATTAAGTGTTTTTCTCAAATTATACACACGACACATGCTGTAAAGTCACGCGAACTCTAATTTTGTATGTGAATAGAATTTTAAATATCATTTTTATTGCTTCAGCCTTTTTATGGTGAAGTTAAGTGTTGGTTGAATTTCAAGTTGCTCTCGTAGCATTGAAGAGTGCATGTTTATGAATGGCGTGGGAATTTGTTAGTGTGTCAATATCGCTATTACAAATGTGCGCTATACCATCGTAACCGCGGTGTTAAGTATCGTTTTGCATCTAGAATTGTCATAGAATGATTCTAGATCCATTATGTGCTCTTATTAGTTAAAAAAAAATCACCTAGGAAGACCATTACGGTAGGTTTAGGACAAAGAAATGTCTGTACAATATCCAAAGTTATAAAAATATATATGCGAGAAAATGTTAGCATAAGATGTTACTTTGAATGCAAAATAATAGAAATGTATGTCTTGATTCGTTGTTTAACTTGCAAACTTTGCCGAAGCATATTATTTACGGTACAAGAAACTTGCACAACTAATTAATTGAATAAAGAGGCGATCCCAAAACAAAGTTTGTTTCCGGAAACATGATATCTTTTCAAATTGATTGATAGAATAGAGTAATTTGAGATTCAGAAAATAAAGTTATTTTATTCACGAATAGAATTCACTAAATGACCGTTTGAAGTGAATAAAAATAATATTAAGGGTATTATTTTTTTTGCTACGAGCTCCGTCAGAAAATTATCGTTCTACATTAGTAGTAAAAATGTAGTTTTTCGTATTTCAGATTGTTTTATTAGTTTATTTTTCCTCCAAAAGTTGCTTAAAATTTTTCTACCTAGGTAGTTGTTATTAAACTCATTTTAAAGATGACATTGAGTTTCATTAGTTAATTTTACCCGATACTGACGGTTTTCAAAAGTTAGGACGTAAAAAGTAAAAAATGAATCAAGAAAGTACATAGGTACGTACAATAACACTTTTCTGTCCGAATTTAAGCACTTCCTAAATAACTAACACTACACGGACACATCAGTATTTAGTCGCATGACGCCGTATCTCACGCACACATTGAACAATGCAGTTTAACAATAATTAAACATATCTCATTCTCATGCGAGCCTTGCCGATTGTGGCGGAGGTCATATACGCATTATGTGCAAACTTGTATGTTTTTGCGAGGGTTAGTCAACGCCTATTGAGGCTTACTACATCCGATGAAAAACGACGTCTAGTTCCGAGTTCGATATTTAGGTTAATGTCGAATGGTTCTTGCTTGTTGTAAATCCATTGAAATAGTTCTTGGAAAATTAAACTATCTTGATTTTCACGTGTGACAGAACACAGCGCACCATTAGTAATAAACCGGCCTAATTCAAAATGATTCTACAATTGAGTTAAAACCATTTGGATTCATTTTAAGATTGAAAATAAACTGACAATTTTTTTTGAGTTGGGTCATTTTATTACTAAGGGTGCGACAGTGGGTGGGTGGGGTGGGAGTTGGTTTTATGAATGATTTAAACAAAAATGAGCTAATTTTAAAGCAGTTATCGGATAAAACCTACGTTGAAGTATTAATAATGCTTTTACCGAGGAGGGTGTCACAATGAAACTTTATTGACCAAACGGGACACAGGCAATTTAAAAAAAAGGTGTCATAACGCGCAAACTATTTATTCGCCTTTCGGAGCCAACTATTAAAAGTGTACTTAACGTTAATTTTTGTTTGCATACAAACAGGGTGCCGTCGTAATTTTAAAGTTACCTTAAAGTTCAAAATGCCCTGCACGGCCAGCTTCCTTTCGTATGAAAAGGTTACGAGAGTAAAAGATTTAATCTGTGCTTCTACTTACATTTTTTCTGCTAAAAATATATTCCACCAAGGCACTGCACCGATATGATGTCCTAATTCAGGATCTTTACTTAAATAGCTAGAATTGTTAATGACTAAGATGTGATACAGGAAAATAAAAATAACATACCAACGTCGAAAATGGTTGTAGAATTAACGTAATATCCGGTCTTGTTAGTAGTAAGTACGTACAGTCAGCATCAAATAGTCTGTAACACCCAAAGCGCCATATACTTATGTCACAACACATCTTTATTGTTTTGGATGTTGTTTGGATGTTACCGACTATTTGACTGTACCTAGTGTCTACTAGTTTAGAAACATTCGTAGTACCCCAAGTAACACAAAACAGCTGTATAAGAGCTGTATAATAGAATATATCAACGTTAAAAGCTGAATAATTTTGCTGAATAAGAGCTGAAACAGCGCTGTTTCAGCCATTATATATCTAATTTGGGCACAAATTATTCAGCCTTAAGTTCACAAGGCTGTTTAATAGCTGAATAGTAGCTGTATAACGGCTGTATAAAGGTTCACAAAGTTATAAGGGTGAATATCGGCTGTTTAAAAGGGCACGAGTGACTGCTTATTCAGACTAAGTTTCACATGTGAACCCTTACTACTATCTTAAACCTCCACAGGTTCACTCTTTAGCTGTATAAGCAAGAACGTACGGTACATTTGACGTTAGAGGAACACAAATATTTATTATGACTGTTGATCTTTCATCGATAGTGACACAGTGAGAGTGTGAAGTTTCTGATTTACTTAATGGCGGAATATATTATTTTGTTAATCAGTATGCACTTGATGTTTCGTTATCTCGGCGAAAAATGATTGCAATTACGATTTTACTGTTATTATAAACATATATTATCTAAGAAATTTTTCACGCGCTCCTCGAATAATACGTTTTTTACAAAAATAAACACTAAATATGCACCATAGAAAGTATATACTAATCAATTTTAATTTTTTTTTTCTTCAAGTAAGTATACACCTAAAATTGTTGTTACTGATCTAATAAGAGTAAATAATTGCGATGTAATTATATTTTATGGTTGAAACTTGCTCAAAACTAGAAATAAAGTACGATAATCTATAGGTTATAAAAAAAAATGGTGGTTGAGTTTTCAACACCGATGTGAACCACTTTTCTTCTATATTTCAGCTATAGGCTGCAGAATTACTCACTTGAGTTCTGTTATTCAGCCAAAATCTGTTTTTTGTGTCTTTGGTGGTTCTTCTGGATGTGTAATCAGCCAAAAGCAGTCTTAGATGTCGCACGTAAACACTTACACAGCTATAAGTGTTCTAGTGAACTTCTAAACAGCCGCTATACAGCTTGTATCAGTAGGCTGAATTAAAGCTGAATAACGGGGAAAAAATCAGCCCTAAGCAAGATTAACGTCTACATTTACTTCACTATAACTCTACAGACGTTATAGTGGTTCACATGTGGTATCTTAAAAAGCAACGTAATTGATATTCACGTGTGCTATCTTATACAGCAATATAGCATAATGTTCTCTGTTAAATTGCTCTTAAGCAGCTAATAGTGTTTAAAGATGCTTAAAGCTGAATAAGGATGGAAATGTGTATCTTTTCTACACCGTTATACAGGTTTTATTCAGACTGAGCTGTTTAATTGACACTAATTGCTATTATGCAGCTATAAGTTCACGGGTGAACTGTTATAAGAGTCTATATCAGCCTAGAGCTGTTTAAAGACCCAAGAGTGAATAGTTATACTGCTTCTGTGTTACTTGGGACCTACTCGTAAATACGTAAGCGGATTAATCGTTTCTCCCTTTTGAAATTAGTAAACGCTTGCAGAGAAATCGTCTCTATAACTACTAGTAATTTAAAGAATTTTACGTATGATCGTATTCAAAACGTTTTCTATACATTTGTCTTGCCGCAGAGTGACTGGCAATATAATGTGTCACGGGGCATTAGGGCTTTAGCTTCCACGGTAAATGTTTACTGCAGACAATAGCAGTAAGTCATGTTAATTATATAGCAACATTTGCAATTGCATACTCTGTAAAAGATAAAAGAGATCCGTCACCTAAAGTTCGCCATGTACAGTGAGTTTTCTAAGTCATACTTAGATTACCTAAGTGTTGGTTGTAATAGAGGGAAAATATCGCGAAGAAACCCGCACATTAACTTTTGAGGTGTTGCACAGATGTCAAATTTGTGTTTTGAAATTAAGTTGATATAATTTTTGAGTGGCTTTTATATCATTTTAGCTGTAACTAGTTAGTAAAAGCTTGACACTTTAGTACTGCCGCTTGGTTCTAAATTGAATAGTACAGTGAGCACTAAGAGAGGGTTTTTTTTTTTATTTAAAATGATGACATATCGGGCACTCGGTTCATTAGGAAAATAACCTCCTCAACTTACTTAGTGAACTTTTCAAAAGATGGCGCTGTTCACTCGCTAAGAAAATCCTGAATCACACTTTTATGATTTTTATTGGAATAATGACCTCAGCACTACTTTAACAGTTTTATTACATTTATTTTAATACTTAAATAAACTGTGTACTGTGTCTCCGTATAGCAGGTTTTCCTAGGAGGTTAGATAAAGCCTATAGGATTTATGCACACCGCATCATATTTAAACGCGGAACGTAGTATCGCAGGAAATTTAAAGAGAAATCACTTTATAAATTTTCCGGTCTTATAAGGTTTACCCTGAGCCGATATAACTACTAATAATACCCGTTTATAGAAATATCAAAAATACTAAGCCCTATATTGCGTTTCTGGTTCATCGGCAATAGAGAAGATATTGCATATGTCAAAAAAATATTTAGAGTGTATCAAGGTCGACTAAGACTCAAAGTTTTGTCTAATAGATTTATTTTTCAAAAAAAAATTTTCACTTTTTACTTTATCCTTTTGAATATGGCGTAGGGTTTGCTCCTAGTATTAGATCAGGTAGGTTTGCCTCTGGTTACAACCAGGTTTATTCAGAAAAGTGCAATAAATAATAATGTAACTTTACGATGGCAATATGTAACGCTTTGTCTCTACTGTACTTAATGCTGTGTGTATTTGACAATGTAAATTTTTTCTAATATGTTGAATATTCAAACCAAAATTTTCGGAGTGTACTCAGTTGACTAAATAAAAGGCTGTCTGCTTCGTTACCCCAGACAATATCGGATGTAGGGACTACGTTTGGCAGCGCTCCAGAGAGTAATATTCACATTGTTATATAAGGTAACAATAATTTAATATAATAGCGATTCGAGCAGGCTAATGGTTATTAATTTGTGAGAAGCACTACAATTTAACTAACATGATAAAACCGATTATATTGAGCTAACATATTCCGCAGTAAAGGCGAAAATGAGGTAAAATAAACGCAAATACAAAAAAAATGCTCTTGATGCGGTAGCTTCTAAAATAAGCGCCCACAGCTTATAATATTCTTCAAATATGAGCAGTGAGCATATTAAACTGAACGTTTCACAGCACAAGTCAATATACATAGATTTGTTCAATGAAATTGTATGTAGATATGTCCCATTTTTACCATTTGCCTAATCCGGTTTACCTATGGATCACCGACAAACGGTTTTTTAATCGAATGTGTCGAAAGTTTCATCGACATTGTTTCAGTCATAAAAGTTATTGATGAGATGAAAAGTTAGTCAACAAAGCGGCAGACAGTCGACTTGACTACCCAAATCACTTAAAAATAAGGATTCATCACAGATTTGATAATATTAGTCCTGATATAAATGCATTAATCCACATGCAACTGAAAAGCTCATAACAATTCAATGGAAATTTAACTGTTTACTTCCGCGGTCATAAATATTTAAACGTCAAATTACGAAACCTCAACTTCCAGGAAAATGTATCGGTAAATTAATGACTTTCCGATACCGGGCGTTCGGTAATCATCGCGGCGCTTGCCGCTAAGCGACAGGATATTACGAACTAACGAGTCTTCGGGTCTAGACTAGGCGCAGGTTCCTGCTAAAACGCTCAATACCTACTAGTCCTATGTTCGGCACAGTTCACCAATATGCCAGACCACTTCGAGATATAGAACGGTTGTTGATATATCTTAATAATTCCCCGGTCTGTTTGCGAGTGGACCAGCAATTTGCGTTAACTTTATCAAAGAAACGTGATTGATATAATTTCCGCTCCCTCCTTAAGCCATTTAGATCTTAGATTGGGCTGGTAAGCGAAATAAGGGCAGTTGTGAAGTTTCGTTTGTAACAAACGCTATTATAGAACAAAGTAGATAGTGGTCCGTATTTACAAGGTCGAACTTTTTCACACTTGTCTTGCAGACACAATTGATTCGATATTTTCAAAGCAACTAAGTGTCTATGTAATGGTTTTTTGTTTTGATATGATAGAATATTGCTAGGAAATTATTTTCCATGATCATAATCACCTATCTACGTTGCTATTTGGCTTTTATCAAGTTTCAGACACCTCCGTATTGAACTAATTATAATAAGTATGTCCATTTCAAAATTTACAATTTTGGACCATTTGTTGATATCTGGTTAAACCGAAATTAAGCAAATTTATGTTAATCCGTTGACAATGTAATATTATGATGGCACCTTTGAGTTTTTTGACGATGGAGCCAAGATGTAGGGCTTGGAAGTCCAAATTAAATGCTAGAGTATAGTCAACTTATCTTTATTAAATGAATGTGTTTTAAAATGACTTCTTATTAATTGGCCTGATAATGCATAAAATAATACTTACTTATTTGCAATAAGTAAGTTCGTCGACTCGGTAGGAGGCTCTCTAAAGATTAAACAGACTATACAAAATCTGAGTCGTCCATGCCCTACGTGCCCCATTTGAATTATTCCACACACACGTATAATTTTCTAGAGAAAACCGAGATGAGGATCTTGAGATGCGTACGTTCGTAGGGTTTTTGAGCCGTGATAAGGCCGCGACGGTATTTCTCCGAGTTTCTCCAGAGATGCGCTCGCCATGCTAATGAGTATGACCCGGGCGTTAATTACAGGCAATTAGTTGCAACCATTGACTTATATACAGTTTGAGGATCCGCCCAACGGATGCGACTAGTTGTACAGTCAGCTAGAAGGATAAAGTAACCTCTCAGCGGTTTACATTTGAATCGCCAACAAACGTTTCTTCCCGTGCTTTTCTCGAAAACTGTTTTTTCCTAGCAATAAGTAATATCAAACTAACCTAAAGTAATGGGTTACTACTTATATGATGATTCGTTCAAAAATCGAGTAAGTTCTACGGTTTCAGAGAAAACAGATCGTTACTGTGGATTTCTCAATACGAGTTGGGACCACAGAGCCATGCATATGGGTTGTAAGGACTCAATGGTAGATGATGCTACATACGTCACCCAGGACGACGTCACAATTGAAGGGACTGGTTGAAAGATTGGATGACTTGGACAGAGTTTCGGTAGCCTAGTTGGTAAGGCGCCTGTGTTTGGTCCGGATAGCCAAGGAGATGCAGGTTCGAATCCTGCCCGAGACATATAATTTTTAAATTTTTCTACTAAATAAATATTTAGAATTCGTTGGCATTCGTTAATGCTACAAAAAAAAATTGTTGAAATGTTTTTCGACAAAAGTATAGTCTTAGGTTTAGTATGATTATTTTAGTTTAGGATAACTTATTGTTATTTTATTGTTTATTTAGTTATTGAATAAATTTACGTTGCACCATTTATATCACCATGATGCGATAAATAAATGAAATGCGGAGTACTACTCCCAGCCATTCATTTTGGTTTAGCAGGAGGCTTATTTATCTCTATAGCTGTCTGTACATACCAGCGCGCTGGTGCTAAGAATTAATTTACACCTTATCCCTTTTTATCCTCCAAATCGTAACTTTTCAGCCTTTTACCACACAACTACACATCTTAACAGAGATCAACTAACAATCGTATCATACAGATTCCAGAAAATGAGTGTCTCTCCTGTTGACGATTCAATAATACAAGGATCCAGCAAGAAAATTAGACTTTTAAAGCCCTTAATTTTGATGATGTCTACAGGAAAGATAAGAACACTAAGTCATTAGTACTAAAAACTGTGTATGACCCAGCCACACTGCGCATCCCGCCGCCGGCTGACGTTGCGTTGAACATCTTTCGGCCATTCTCACGAAGTATGTCTGCGGTCACCTAATTACCGCGACGCTGTTTTCATACTATATTTATGGAGACGCGGTAATTAGACGCAGTCATACTTCGTGAGAATGGCCGCTTTGCTGATTTTTAGGGCCTGCGCGTCAGTCGTGCCCTCTGACCTATATGTCAATGGTTGAACGTTCTGAACGTTTGCTATAGGCAGCTTTGATGTATTTATACAGCACTGGTTGCATTAATTAATAGAATTTTATAAGCCGTACCTTTAACTAGAGATGCAGCGATAGTGTAATGCTCGATAATGTCATTACGTTTTGTAATGCTCTAGCTTCGTTTATGAATAACAGCATATTTAAAAAAATGCTATTTAGTAACATTGCAAACATTTCAAAGGGGCATATTGACTGTGCAACAATCGCGACGTTGATCGCAATTCAGGCCGCCGCATATTAAACCTAGAGTTTACACTTAAATAACTTCTTTTACAACAACATCGCAAATGAAATCTATAAAAAGAGTCACAATATAAAAAAGTTTGACAACGCCAGCTTGATGAAGGATTGATTTGATGTACGTAATATGCTTGAGTGAAAACAGCGCCGTGTCCAGCCTCCAGGTTTATAGCACCTGATAGTAATCGTCTTGCGCGTGCAGTCAATTAAACATAAACTGGCAATGAGTACCTACTTTGTTGCCGTAATGCAAAGATATCAGCAAAAGTTCTAACTAAAGTACTTATTTTGAGGCTGACCATACGCGTACAATAAGTAAAAGGCTAGATCGTGAATAATTCAGCGTTTTGTTATTATTATCTGTGTCTGTATTACCTACCAGTGAGCGCGGTACACGATTACATAAAACTTTTCCGCTTCAAATCAGCCCTCAGGGTGTTACTGAGCGAGCTGCAATCAAAACTACACCTTGATCCATATCGAGAATTCCACTTAACTTTGATCTATGGATTGAGTAAGTCATTCGACTTAATTGCTGGGACTGTCTGCGACAATCACTCTAGCGTGAAATTCGCCTTTTTGCAACGATGCAACATGCATATGACCATAAGTTGTGAAACTTCCGTATGATGCCAAAATAAGTGCAGTATTACCCAACGTGGTTAGAATTTAATGGCTCCTATGAGGTCATATGTGACCACCTACGAATTATTTTGTTCTTTTGCCGTAACGTAACTGGCTATAAAGGCGAGTTATTGCGTTTAGGTCAATGAGTTTTGGATTTACATATCTAAATTACTCTTATTGTGAATAAAACTTTACGATGTTAAGCGTAACACATTCGAAACCGACGTAACATTTAGTGAACCTACCTACTAAGAAATGTACCAATATCGGTAGCTAACATTTTAACTATATTATCAGTAGCTAAAATACTAGTAAATATTTAGAAAAACGCTGTAAATGGTAAGCATTCGTCAGTCCATGTCCATGTCTTCATCTAGAAGTGGCAACAACTGCTAGATTTTTTCAAATAGACGCTCCAAATATATAATTCTTACCAGAATACGGCAATAAAAAAACAATGAAACAAGAAGGCTGTAGTATTCACACCTTTTTCTCTCGGCTTAAGTGAACTAATGACTAGTCCGCACGAAACCTACCACTCAGGCTTTTTTCGCAGAACATTTGAATTTCGTACTATTCTGAAAAAGTACTAATTTTGTGAAGTAGGCAACTAAAGAACAATAATAGGTGACTTTAGGTAAATTATGAAAAAACATTGAGATTATCTCTTGATAAGGTATGCTTTTTGGTCTCCAGAGATATTGACGAGCCCTTTTATCAAAGAGTCTTACCCACCGAATGCCAAAAATTGGTATTGGGAGCCAAGACCTTATTTTAATCCTCATTATTGAATCGCATGAAAATATTGCAGTTGTATTCTGAAATAACCTACATTCTAAGCTTAAGCAACATTAAGCATAGTGGGGTAATACAGTCGACATGCGACATAGTTGCACTGGACATAATTGCCTTCAATCAACAACGTATTTTGACCAAATAGCCTTCGAATATGCTAAATATGGGTGTCTGTACTCCAGCCAACGACGATGATATTACATACAAAATCAATCTCGTTGTTTAGAATCAAGTATTCCAAATCTTTTGGTCCAATGAGTTGATCTTAATCATGAGAGATTTGATTATTTGTCATGATGTTTTCCATGGGTACATTTGTTTTATTATATGTATATAACATACACACATGTATGTGTGTTTATTACAACAAGTATATGTGTTATGGGCAGACCTAGGAATGTAAGGGGCAAACGCCTGAGAGGTACTAGAGGTAGACCAAATTTTTTATCGAAATTTATGAATATCGATATTTTTGGCATTAACTTATTTAAGTTTTTGGTGTAGAATGAAAAGGCAAGTAGAAAGTTCGCGTATCGATACTCTCCGCGATCTCTCTTCGATGCTTTCCGCCTAAACTAGTAATCATACCCAGCTTTGTGTTTTATTTAAGTATATGGAAATTATTAACTTAATAGTCTTCGTCTTAAAGGACTTCTTTAGTATTATTTGTCAAGAACTTCATAAGTATGGTAAGAAAAGTCGAAAACAAAAATATCGATATCCATAAATGTCGATAAAAAAAATCGTCTACCTCTAGTACCTGTCAGGCGTTTGCCCCTTACATTCCTAGTTAAAATTATTATATTCTTATGTTGAATTGTGTCTCAAATGTCGTTACGGCTTAAGCAATCCTGCAATTCCTGCACACCTAAAGTCTCTGTTTTGCCCAATGGTTGACTGGTAGAGAATGCCTTAAGGCTTAAGGCATTAAGTACGCCTATTGTACTTTTTATTATTGTGTAATAAAGTTTAAATAAATAAATAAATTTGTATGTATATATTTAAACACTTCAAAATAAGACAAAGAACAGTACAGGGTAGCAAAATAAAGGTACTTTATATTTACAAATGCGAAATTATCCCTTAAAGGCATCTCTTCCAGTTAACCTTGAAGCAGTTAAGTGATGAGACAAGAGAGGTGGTAGACAAACTGAGAATCATGTACCAGAGATGTAAAAAACGCCTGATAACCGTATCAAGTATTCAGTTAGGGGGAAAACCATGACTTTTTTAGTTTCCCCTTACGCGAGGTTAGAGACCGACAATGCCTGAAGGAGGGCGGCAATTTGTTCTATAATTTGACAGAGTGTACCGTGAAAGATTAATTAATTGATAATTTGTATTAGAAGATATTTATATTTAATGGGAATGCGCATCTCTAGCGGTGCGCAATGTGTTCGTGTTTTTATTGGCTGTTATTATGCTGTGACGCGCGCGTGATGTGCCAGTGTCACGGCTACCTTGTACCTTGTTGGTGGGTCTATCACATGAGGATCCCCTTGATTCGGTCCCCTTTACTCTGCCCTAGAAGACGCTCAATGGAGTCATTGTTCCGTCTTGAGTCATGTCCATTCATTGATTTGACTTCATCCTGAATTCAGCCAATCGTGTCGGGGAATCGCTAATGACATGTCGAAGTGATTATTCCGACATGTCATTAGCGATTCTCCGACACGATTGGCTGAATTCAGGACGAAGCGTTTCTGGAAATCTAATCATCTCGCGATGAGTCGACTCGTGGTTATGTCAGCTTTTCTATCGGTCTAGTGACGGTTTGCAAATTGGATTCCGTGTTCTGAACTGATTGATTCATGTTTGACTCAAACTATTTCAATCTGCCAACACTTGTGTATTCTTTGGTACTATTTATTGTTTATTGTTTGAAATACTAGGAAGGAAAATGAACGCTTAGTGCTTCACTTGAATAATACATAATTTGAGGGTGGTTTTTCGCCATACAAATTTGTATGCCATACATTTAGTTTGGTAGGTATACAAATGTCGCGGACGAAAATCCACCCTTGAAAGAGCATAGCAGGATGGATTGTTGTCCGCGACATTTGTATGCCAAACTAAATGTATGACTAAAATCCACCCAGCAATCAGAACTTATATCAGATGTTTTTACTGACTATAATAAAATGCATGAAGAGAATATAGTGTAAAGGTTGGTATTGGTATCAATTAGTGTACTTCGAAACTTTCCTAAGCTTTTACTTAGTTTCTTCTGTCCCGATGTGGCTGTCAATTTGTCTGTAATCGAATCTTGCAAGTTAAATTGATTCACTTACCGGTTTCTGATGGAGCTGAAATTTTGTATGCATTATTGAGATCGGATGACAAAGCAATATTATTATGACATGGAGCTCATCTGATAATACAAGCTAGAACTAATCCTTAACCTTGACGATGGCCATATAATCATCTAAATTTCCTAAGATAAACCCATGATTGGGCTCATTTCATAGATTTTGTCATGCAGTTTGCCATTATACAAAAAAGGCACAGTTGGTAACAAAAAACCTAATAATATTTTACTTGACAGACTTTTTTTGATACATATAGATCAATAGGTACCTATTAAAATACGATTTAACGTCATGTAGGAATTGTTTTTCGCGTTTTTAATTTATAAAATTAATTCCGCTTGCGAGATATCAAAGAAAAAATCGTAATATCTTCCATAAAGGTCATTAGTGTTCATAAGCGCCTTAAGTACATTATGAATAATTATATTTTTATCAATATTAATATCTTGGCCCGGACGTCTGCGAACTAATAAAGAAATCAAAAATGTCAGCCGTGACTATTCCGACCTTGATATAGTAGGATAATTAGTTTTTACAAGGCATTTGCAACGCCTATCGTAGAATTCCGTAAATTAGAATGCATTGTTAATTTATTATACTAATTAATGTAGATATGGATAATATAGACATATCAGTTACTTGGCGATATTGCGTAGTGCAGTAATACCTAATGAAACCCGGATTCACCGCGTCTGTAAACAGAACGTAAGGTTAGCAATAGTAACTAGACAAGCGAAGCATTCAAAAGATTTGCATAGGCACGCTCTTAAGCTCATAACAATACAGTTGAGTTTAGACCATTAAGAATGCTTGCTACTATGTATTGCTGTTGACTGTAGAAATATGGAGGTACAAAATCTAATCTGCCTGAATTACCTGAAGGAATTATCTTTGTCTTATTAAAGGCCTACACAATACCGAGGACTTTCTACAGTCACATAACATTTTCTAGGTTTTAGTAGAACCTAGACCCAATGAGATTAATTAACAATTCGCAACCTTCCGCTAATGAATGTGGGATACGGATCTGCAATCGCACCCGCGGTGCGGCCTCGGTGTGCGTTCTCACTACTTATCATAAATCTTTTGTGTAATAAATTATCTTTTGTCTTTATTACGAGTTGTATAATTTGATTGAATTTGGAAATTCAAGGAGATTATTTTAAGTTTGATGTTTTGTTTTGCGTTACATGACTCAACAGTTACATGACATTGTATTTTATTGATTCAATTATATGATAATCTTTTTGTACCTACACGCAGTTAAAGCTGCTGTATTTTCGTTGTATGAATTTCGAGTATTATTTACTACAGCTAACTCGCCGGTAATTTCCTTGAAACTATTTTTATGTCACACCTGGTCATAAAGTGGCTTTTACCGCACGCTACGCGTACGGAAAAAGGCACGTTCTACAATCTGTCTGTAAACATATAGGTATTCTCGACAAAAAATTAAGAAATTACGCGATCAAAACTTTACTGTGACTATTACTGAAGTCGGAGCGTAGGTCAAACCAGGGTATGCCATGTTACTCAAATAGCACACGGCCTGTAGATTTATATACTATAGTTTTATACAACGTTTATAATTATAACGCTCAAACTGGACTTCTAATGTTTGTAAAAACTCATATGCACATCCTTGTTTCATTAAAATTTTGCAAAATTATGAAAAAGAAATTAACATACATACCTAGTATACTATGACATTGCTAAATCTACAAGACGATATCGACGCGGCCTATAGATGGAGTCTGGAGAACAAGTTATTTTTCATCACACTTGCTCGAAAATGGTGTCATTACATGTAGGTTTTGCGGGCCGTAAATGACCTATTACGCCCTAGGGCGTAATGGTTTTCTTTTTAAATTTGAAACGCTGGTTCTGTTTTACTCTTATTTGTCATGATCAAAGGAAACGCCAACTTACTTTTATTACTGAAATATTTATTTAAAGAGAACTGTTATTGCAAATACATGTAAACACATATTTCTGTAACATTAATTAAATGTTTAAATAGTGTATTTCAGTATTTTGCAAATATAAAATCAACCATTTTAAGTCTTTACCGCTATGGTTTCTGAACGTGACTTGTCGTCTTGATATATGTCACTAATGTCACTGTCAGTTTTACAATTTTATTTAGGTTAAGTAAGGTTATTTTAATCAGATTTCCTCACAAATGTGATGAAAAACATTGTGTGTGCCACGGGCGGTAAAGGAATTACAAACTCGTGTTGTTAAAGCCCTCGGCTTCGCCTCGGCCTTGTAACAAACACTCGTTTGTAATTCCTTACTTACCGCCCTTGATACACAATGTACTAATTCAACATTAAAAAGTGCGAAGTAATGACTTTTTCTCGCTCTTCCTCGCCCCTTTGCTATGATTATTGCATAGCAGAGAAGGCTATGACCCGCGTCGAGGAAGTTCGAGATCTCAGAGTCGTATTTGACTCGCACGTCACGTTTCGGCCGTACATACAAAGTATCACCAGCAATGCGTATCGGAGACTAGGGTTCGTGCTGCGCAACGCTGCCCCCCGACTATTGAGGCGACGCGTGCGCTGTACGCGGCGCTTGTACGGAGCATTCTGGAGACGAACGCAGTGGTCTGGAGTCCACATGAGAAAAAATACATTCTCATGCTGGAACAAGTCCAAAAGAAATTCCTTCGTAATATGTATAGGAAAATGCATGTGTATTACCCTTTTATGTGCCCGACACGACTTCTCCAGGGACACTTAGGGTATGACTCACTGGAGCTGCGCAGAAATCTGGGGCTAATTTATTTTATTACAAAAATTTTAAGGTGTAAGGTAGATAGTATCGGCCTTTTGGAAAAATTCCTAAGACTCTCAGTACCTGATGAGTACCTGCTGCGGCAGGCGGCGGCGCCCGCCCCTGCTGGCCATAAAGCACACGCGCACGCGCCTGCGCATGCACTCCCCCGTTCTGCGCGCGACTGCGCTCATCAACTCCCTGCTTGCGGCACATTCTGAATGCGATTTGTTTGCGACAGGTATAGCGAGACTGATGATAGAATGGAAGAGAGTGCTAGAGAGAGAGCAAGATAGATATCTTGTAGCTGTAAGTTAGTTACTAAGTTTCGGAATCTGTGTAACGATTTGGTTTATAACTGTAAAGTTGCATGTTTTTATGGTTCAATAAATAAATAATCTCTCGAAATAAACAGTCTTTAGGAGCTGCTCAGTTTGGGACTAGGTAGAAATAAAATTTTCGCCCATATTTATTAAAATAAAATGTTTATATATTTGCAGCAGCAGTTGTACTGTACCAAAAAGCTTAGGTCATGGTGCCGATCGTAGAAATCGCCTAATCATGAAATTCCTAAGCATATCATGAAACGCCGCCATTTTATGATTTGGCTAGCTAGCATCCGCCATACCGTTCAAAGCTCATCGTTTGATGATTTGTCTAGCAACGTTTAGGCAAATAAATTAATGAGACTATTTCTTCTTGAATTTACATTTTGCATCTACCCGTGACTTCACTTTCGTTATTCACGTTACTATCCTAAGGGAACGCTTTACCGACATAAAAAGTAACCTGTATGTTTCAACCCAGGACTTCGTCGGCTTGCATGCAATCTTTATCTCAATCTATATAGATGTTACCGCGATAATTAGTAACTTGTGTAAACCTTGTTTATCAACAAAATACTAACTTCTAAAATACGACCAAAATTCTATGGTTTCGCCTGCGTGATTCAGTGACGCAGCACCCTGCGCCGTACATAATATGTCTTCACCCGATCGTATAATTCGCTATAACATGATTTTCCTAGCCTCTAGGCATATCATGAAATGCCGCCATATCATGATATTCTTAAGCATATTATGAAAAGCCACCAATCATGATATTCTTAGGCATATCATGATATTCCTAGGATGAAATGCCGGCATTTCATGAGCCTCCAGTGTGCAGTGGCCAAAAATGCTACTACTTTAAGATCTGCCCGGTATGTAGCTAGGAAAATCGACGAATACGTTGCTCTCATCGATCTGCCGTATTGATTATGAGGCATATCGTGATATGCCAAGCTAAATCTTAGAAATATCATGAAATGGCGGCATTTCATGATATGCTTAGGAATTTCATGATTTGGCGAAATCTACGATCAGCCGCCGACGTATGCATAAGGCAAAAATCGGATTTCATAGACACACACCATTGTAAAGGTACTCTGAACTAATTTTCTGTTGCTGAATAGCAAACAGACAACATTATCAACAACACCCCCAAAAAGCTCCTCCTGCAAAAAGTTCGTCAATTGATCATTTAAATAACAGGTCAAGTAAAGGCGTTATTCGTGTTAATACATTGAAACGGAAAATTTTTGGAATTGGTTTTTACACTTCCTTCCTAGTGAAATAAAATAATAATATTAGCAGTACTTTATCGCCGGATCTTGAGCTACCGAGGCCGCACGCTAGCGGTTGTGGCAAACATTTGCGGCATGCGGTTTTGTCGCGCGTCATTTGTTTAATGTTCCAAGTCCGAATCGTAACCACAATTTCTGCGGTTGGAACTGATGATGGCAGATTTTTGAGGTAATAGTTAAAGCTTGAGGTGATAGTCAGACGGTTTATTTTTTGTTCATTATTGTGTTTCATTCTGCATCTTTCAATCAAAATGACGTGTCTGAACACGAAATGACACAAATTGTGAAAGAAATATGAAACGTTCACTCAAGTGAACCGTCTGATTCAACCTTAAGAAAGTCTTAAGCTTGAATGTGGGTAATCTAAAGTAATTTTCGCCCGACAAAAGTATTTTTTTGAAAACTACAATCCCATCAAAAACGTTAATTACATGTAAAAAGATGCAACGCAATTCTTCTACAACAAAAATGTTTTGAGATTTAATGTTAAACCAAGTCAGTACGGGGGGGGGGGGGGGGGGGTCCACAGAACTCGATTCCCACCGACTTGCCTATTACTTAAATTATGTATGAAAGTATGATGAAAAGTATTAAGTGTTAAATAATAGGCAAATCGGTTGTGGGTCTGCTAGAACCTTAGAATTATGATCATCATCAGTCAGTGAGTGAGTCAGTCAGCGACAAAACTAAGGAACTTTGACGTGCAATACACGTTCAAATTGAATGTTATTGAGAATATATCTAAGTCTTATTATGCCCTATATATCCCTGAAAATTCAAGGTTCTAGCTTTAGTCAGCACACAATTACAGGAGGTTGAAAATGGCTTGAATGGCTTCGAGAAAAGGATGGTACGGCCGTGCCTTTGTTTTGCTCGACTTGGCGGGGGCACACATAATTTGTTATTAGATCTATAATATAACTGTTGATTGGGCTGACGTATTATTTTTAAATTCGATTATATTAATCTGTCGGTCCGTATATACAGACTTAAATTATATAAGTATAATCCTGCACACATTTGTTTGTGGTTTATTGATTGCAGACAGCAACTTATCTGAAGAACATAAAAGGCTAATAGATTTTTTTTGTCGAGGTTTTTGAATTACCATATTTGAAATTATTTTTGAAAAAAATTAATGAGTAACAGCAAGTTTCGAAATAATGGGAGCATTGTGCTTGTATTGATATTTATTTAATTTAATCATATGGCATTTTCAAGATTAATATAGATAGTGATGTTGATATAAAACAATACTATTCTGTACTATTACTATGTAACAATAAGGATGCTTATATAACACTTTCATTGTTTTTCTTCTCGAATAATCGGAAACCTTCAATAAAACTAAGTGGGTCACCCATTTAGGAACTACTTATTACCGGGATAAATAAGACCTTCATCAATCTATGCGTAGCTATTATTGAGGGACTGGAGTAGGCCACGAGTTGTGGAAAGTAACTCCTTTAGCATTATATTAGTAAGTGAATACTTAACTAGTTGTATTCAATATCAATTAACACCGTACAAGATGATGATAAATTACAATCAATAAAGTGATTTAGATATATAGACAGGCTACTTCAAAAATTTTGACAACCTCACGAATACGGTCACAATCAAGGACCATTAAAATAAGAGGACTGTCATTCTCCATACTTTGGATCGTACCCCGACCGCAAGAGGATATCCAGGCAAAAACAGGCACTAAAAAACTAAACATTTAACGATGTTATAATTGAACAAAGAAACATAGTACAGTAACAATTAGTTCGTAAACAGCTAATAATAAATACATTCTAACATTTAAATACTGTGTCACGCTTGCAAAGTTGAATAATTGTAAATAATATAATTCTTATACCAAGCTTATACATAGATGGCGTTGCAAATATCGGGGACAGCTTTTTGTATGGAGAATGACAGTCCTCTTGTTTTAATGGTCCTTGGTCACAATTAAATTTTACACCTACTCGTAAACCCATACCTCGCTATTTTTTTTTGAAGTACTGTTATAAATTATCTTTGTCGACTTCCCTTGGCCTACATAACAAACGATTCTGACCAGTAATTTGTCATCCTGTTCAAGCAAACCATTTATTTCGGTAACGCCAATAAAGACTATAATCAATGGCACTCCCTTTGAAGCTTGGTTTAATTTCGTCTCATTCGATTATATCTACATATTATTTATTATTAAAACGCAAAAACAAACTAAATTTAATTATTCAGGTGATCAAATAATTTCTCGCCCTCTGGACTCTGTTTTGGCAACATTATTTTTTTAGGATAATTTAAATTTCTAAACATGGCAACACTCTCTTCCGTCTCCGCCTTCAATGAGTCTAAATTTGTCTCGCATCTCTTTAATTAGAATAAAATATATAATTAATACGCAGTGCAGTTTCAATCAAGTTAATAGACCCAACAAATCATCATTCTTCATCAAATTAAAAAAAACCGGTCAAGTGCGAGTCGGACTCGTGCACCGAGGGTTCCGTACAAAATCGACAGTAGATACGTGAATAATTCAAGAAAAGCTGTATGGTGGGACAAACTTAACTTTGCTTTTGTAAAACTGTTGTCTCCATACATCGACATATGCCGCGGTTAGTTTAGTAGGAGCAAATAAGGTTGTCTTACGATTTTTGCGAATTTCTAAGAAACACTGCAAGTTATGAAAACCGTTTTATTTTTCCTGTAATATTTAGGATAATATTAATAATCGGTAATTATTATAGATTTTTCTGTTCAGTAACTTCGGAGATAATACCGGGGATATATGATTCGGGGAATGGTATTTTTTTTACGGGTCCATATTGGCTCATATAAAATTGGTATTTCGATTTTTTATACAAATAACGATTTGTGACTATACTCATCATTTCTCCGAAAAATTTTGCTCATAATTTTTTTTAATATTTATTAGTACTACTACTTACATTGCCTATAATAATAAAAAAATCGAATTTTTGTACACATAATGTTATTATTTAGATGTTATCTGTACCTATAATGTTATTAGCAAGAATTACTTAATTAATAAAGTTATTACATATAATTATTTTGCTCATAATGATTATAAGTTATATAATTTGAAATCAACGTGTATCGTAACGCATAATATGCAATCATAATTCAACTTATTTCATAGAATCATTTTGCTCATAATGTTTAGAAGTTATATTATTTATTCACAACGTGTATCGTTTCGTTTTTAGGGTCATAAAAAAAATAACCCTAACCTACATATTTTTTGGGAGCCGTTTCGTTTTTAGGGTCATCAAAAAAAAAAACCCTAACCTACCTATTTTTGGGAGCCGTTTCATTTTTAGGGTCATCAAAAAAATAACACTATCCTACCTATTTTTGGGAGCCGTTTCGTTTTTAGGATCATCAAAAAAAATAACCCTAACCTACCTATTTTTAGGAGCCGTTTCGTTTTTAGGGCCATTAAAAAAAATAACCCTAACCTACCTATTTTTGGGAGCCGTTTCGTTTTTAGGGTCATAAAAAAAAATAACCCTAACCTACCTATTTTGGGAGCTGTTTCGTTTTTAGGGTCATTTATAAATAGCAGTATAATTTGAAAAATATATTATACAAAAGCTTATTGCTTAAAAATGTGAACTTGGAAAAAATATATACGAATAGATTATGAATAAGCAGCGATATATTTTGAAATATATATTACACCAAATATTATTACTTGAAAACGTTATATTGAAATATTATATATACATAAATTATAGTAACAAAGTTATTTATGTTGAACAACATTATGATTATAATACATTCGGAGTTCCAATGACTATGACTAAAAATAAATATGTACAATGATCATTAGGTTGTAAAATTTTATGAGATACATTTTCGGAGTTCCAATAATCGAATTTGCAATTTTATATGAACTTTGGCGCACCCTTTTTTTACGTTTTTTGTCTTAAATCAAAAACTACATGTCTTAGAAAAAAAATAAAAACGGTTTTGAAATCTTCATATTAAGCCTTTTCATTTGATATCCCACTCGATATATTAACTCAACTTTTGATTTTCGACATCCCATTTCGGTCTCCCTTAAAAAAAAGTAAAAAAGGTAAAGGAGTTTTTTTCTGTTCCATGGGCTTGACTTAGCGGTTTTTAACACTATTCCAAATTTCAAGTTGATAGCATCAGTAGATCTTGAGATATCTTGCTGTGACAGACGGACAGGCAGACAGACATACAGAGTCGCACCATAAGGGTTCCTTTTTTACCATTTTGGTACGGAACCCTAAAAAGAGTTAATTATTAGATCATGGACACAAATCGAGGGAGTTTTTGGAAGTTAAGAAACCAAAAACTAATCTGAATACGAATGTCATCGTGTGTTTAATTATTCATTGTTGAAAATTAAAGAATTAGCTAACTAGTTATTGATAAAAACCCTCTATTGCTAAGTGTTGTCGTATCGTTAAATTGAACAGATTCTTTGAGACAACTTGCACTAAATCGCTTTCGCTAACTCATTGTGTTTTTCTTTTTACACAATTTTGTATGGATATCCCTGCTAAAATGCTATCTATAAGGTTCCATGCAAAACAATGATATACTGTTGGTACAAATCTATCTTTCCGTACAATAGCGTCTATTGTTTGCTGAAATAAATCAGGTAAGGTAGCAGAAAGCCTTTGCAGGAACCTTTCTATTCAGCGTTCAATCTATCCCAGGACAAAGGCTGCGAAATGCCTACAAAAGCGCTGGAAACTATTCAATGAGTAACCGTATTAAATCGATTTAATGTACCTTTGTTATAATATTCTTTTAGACATTTCTTATGTTTTCGGTTACTCTTGTTTGTTGGTTACCACCTATCAGTAGCGTGGCGTCCAAAGAACTCGATTCCTACCGGCTTGCCTAATATCAGGCATTTAAGCACCTTATTCTACAGCTCTCAAGGAAAATGTAGGTACGCCAAATCTGAACCGGCTTGCCCAAGCATATCTTTTACGCCACGCCACTGTCACCTATAGTCTGTTTTGTATAGCCTGAACAAAATCCCTAAATACTGTTGATTCCTTACAAAATAGAGGCTTCGGGTTTAAGTAAAACTATATTATTATGATCGAACTCACCCATATTAATTATTATATTCATTAGTTTGATGTAAATTACATATAGCAAATAAAAAAAACCTCAATGAATAATAAAATTAATAAATAAATGAAAGCGCTGTTGGTAGAAAGAGTAACAACGTACTTTCATTTTGTCATCATTATCAAATGTTAGTCAGAGAAATTGACACTTTCAATCGTGAAAAACCGGCCAAGTGCGAGTCGGATTCGCACACGATGGGAGCACTACCGACGAGCAAAAAACATGTTTCTTGTATTTGGATCTTGACCTTGTATTTTTAACTTTATTTTGTGTTCTATTATTTGTTGTAAGTGGCAATAGCAATACAAATTCTGTGAACATATCGAGCTAAACGCCAATTAAAACACGTTTCTTGTACCCCGTTTACTGTTTCATTTATTTTATATTTATTATTTGTTGTTATAGCAGCAATAAAAATATACATTCTGTGAATATATCACAAGCATCAACCTATTACCATTACTAAAATCGAACAAATAACGCAAAACAACGTTTTATGTGCGAGCACCCCCTTTCATTCTTGATTTTATTTTGTTTTTACCTTTTGATCAAGTAAGTATTTTTGAGTCATTTTCAAAAAAAATGTTCACAATTAAGGGATTTAATTAAAACAAAACTTAATTTATTCCTTTGTGTTACGAAAGTTACCCATATAGTTTGTATGCCTAACTATGGTAACACAGAGGAAGCGATCGTGATTTTGTTTTTATTAGGCCCTTAACTATGTACAATTTTTTTGAAAATGACTCTTTTAAGTCTTTATCTATTTCGGTTCAAAATATAGAGCCCTGTGACAGACCGACAGACGGACACATAGCGGAGCGGAGGCTTAGTAATATAGTTCCGTTGGCACCCTCTGGGTACGGAACCCTAAAAAGCAGATTGTTTCTCTTGCTTTGAAAATAAATTCATATCATGACAATAATTAGACAGTAACGCTATTATTTCTACAACGCAACGATAGTAAAGTTGTAAATTGTATAATGAAAATATCGTGCAGCTACACGGCAACTAGGCTCCATCAGAAAATAATAGTAATAGCACCTTAAGAATGTTTCAAATAAGCATCGAAATTGATCATTAGTCGCATCATACTTTCCAGACACATTTCTCTGAATGTAAACCAACAAATCACCCGCGATGTATACTTTGGCACTCAAATTATCGCCTATCAAACGTCAATTTAAGTTTTCATATTTTTCCAACAAAAATGTTTCCTAGTTAGCTGTAATAGTAGGCTTTCACTATTTTGTGAGGCTAGGGATTGTCGCGGACAGTCGCACGATTGTCTCGCGTGTGTAATTACATGTCATTGTCGTGTATTATGCCACGTTATAAAGTGTAGATAGGAAGTAGTGCTATAAAAAGTAAGCGTACTTTTTGGGTAATAAGAGGGATCGATAGGTAAACGTGAAAAGTTTTGTTTTATTTGGTTCGTGGCTAAAACATCATATAAATATATAAGAAATCATTTATTTAAGACAACATTTTAGATGTAATTCCACAAAACTCACACAAAATGATAAAAAGAAATAAAAAATACAAAATACTCAAAATAATAAAAATAAAATAAACACGATATAAGCTGATGAATCTTGTGCAGAAAAAATTAACGATGCTGTTCCACAATTTGGCTATTTTATTCCACTTCTGGACTATCTTGGGTCTGTAAAACACAAGAAGTTACGATTCACCAAGCAAGATAAACACAGAGTTCTTATTTATGTGTGTTATGTCTTTTAACGGGATCGAACCTGTGACCTGAGGCTTCGTAGGCTTTAGATATATCGCTAGGCAAATTGGATACTCAAATAACTATTGTGATTGGGGTATGAAATGAAATAAGGTGGAAAACAATTGTTTCGGATATATTGAATAATTTCCACTTGTCTCCGTTAAATAACACCCAAAGGTTTTTAGTACACATTTAGTTATTTACGTATCGTACTCCTACCTAAATTTGAAAATTTGGCTTAAAATTATTTTTAGTAATATTTCCTCGCTATTTTTTTTTAGGTTATTGGTTATTTAATTGGTAAACGAGCAGACGAGCTGCCTGATGGAAAGCAGTCAACGTCAATGGATATGCCAATTTTTGAGAGCCCTGTTTACTCGTTTCTTGAAGTACCCCATATCATAGCGCGCTGGGAACACTTCAAGTGGAAGTTCATTCCACATCCTGCCGGTTCTTGGCAAAAAAGAGCGTGATGCGTGATATATATTTTTCTTATAGCAGACCAATTTTCACCAACGTCCAGTAATATTCAATTATTATCAAGTCTATTTCTATAATATCAATTATAAAAATCTTGTTCTAATTTTTTTTAATATTTTACAAAATTGAACGACTCTCAGAACGATAGTAAAAGGTCCCAAAAGATTCGAACCTAAAATGTAAAGTAAGATCGAGCCCTGGGGCCTTATAATGTTATCGCACATTTTCATTTCCCTGGCACGTGAGCAGGGAGACGGCGAACGCATTTTAAAAAGATGATCAAATGTGAGATTAAATTCAAAAAGTGTATTGTACACAACTATACCTAGTAGTATTAAATTTTGCCCGGCACTTTTTCGAGTAGAATGGCGAGCTCTCGTGTCGGAGGCCAAGCCTCACTTTGGGTCGCTGAGCCAACGGAGTAAGTAAGTACTTTTTTCTCGTTTTAAGTGGAGCACAATCTGTAACTCATACTACCGCTGTACTATTACTAGTAGTAATGAAGGAACAGTCCTATAAAAGAAAATTATACTGATCATGACATTTCGCGCGTCATTATTTGAATTTGTGTGTAGGTAATGTAACTCTTGTAATCTCAATCATTCTGGTCACGTAAACAATGAGTTTAAGTGTTGACACATTCTTTCGATGACAATTATCTACTTAACCTATTAATTGTAGCTTTACCTGCTATTTTCCCATCGTTTGTAATGCGTTCGAAGTAAGCTATCTGTGAGATTAAATTTTTATCACCACCTGTCGTGAGACTAACTCATAAAACGAACTTATTAGTATTAGTAATAAAAACGTCTAATCTCCCACTATTATCGCGGGAATCCATACTTTAACCTATGTTATTAAAGTTTGAAATGCTATACTTAAAACTACGTGGAGCGACGCCGTCTCAGTGCGACAAAAAATTAACTCTAAACACCAATTACCGGGTGAATCTTGCAAGAAACAGATCTCTTGTTCCGCTACCTGAAAAAAAATGTGTTTGTTAGTGAAAAACGCAAAGCAAGTATAATGATGTAGAAAAGGAGGGTTCTGTTTTTATGAACTGTTACATGAAAAGCCATATTGTGAGCCATATTTTTCAAATATTATAATCGTAGTAATTCCAATTAAACCAAAAAAAAAATTCCATAAAACCAAATATAGTATACCTAATCAGCGAAAATCTACTCTTATAAAATTAACATTCTTCTTCTTATAAATAATTGTGCTTCTTCACGCTCAACATATATTCACGTAAGTACAATAACCATATAGACAGACACTATACGTTACTGGCTTCTCGTATGTCAGACGACAGGCGCAGTGCAACAAAGGTAATGAATGTTTTTAATCTATTGATGCAGTATGTTGAACCTTTTTTACCCGACTGCGGCGAAGCCCAAAGGAGGGTTATGTGTTTGACCTGTATGTATGTATGTATGTCCGTTCTTGTGTCCGCTCGTAACTACTCAACGACACATCCGATTTTGATAAATGATACATCATTAGATTCGTCTTGATGGTGCGAGTGTCACTGGGTATGAAGTTCGTTAAAATAAACAAAATTGTGGATTTTATGCAGTTTCAAAGTGCACCGCGGTCGGGTTTTTTTAAGTAAAAATGTGGTTATTAGCGAACACTTCACTACATAGTTTAAAACAAAGTCGCTTTCTCTGTCCCTATGTCCCTATGTATGCTTAAATCTTTAAAACTATACGCAACGGATTTTGATGCGGTTTTTTTTAATAGATAGAGTGATTGAAGAGGAAGGTTTATATGTATATTACATGCATAATCTAATAGAAAAACACCGTGCGAAGCCGGGGCGGGTCGCTAGCGACCTTGTGTCATAATTCGTTACAATCATTTTATCGTTTGGGAGGTGGGATTGTCTGAATAAATGTCACTGACGGTCTCACTGCTGTTATACCCGGTATTAAATAGTACATTGTGTATCAAGGGCGGTAAGTAAGGAATTACAAACGAGTGTTTGTTACAAGGCCGAGGCGATGCCGAGGGCTTTAATAACACGAGTTTGTAATTCCTTTACCGCCCGTGGCACACACAATGTTTTTCATCACACTTGTGAGGAAATCTGATTAAAATAACCTTACTTAACCTAAATAAAATTGTAAAACTGACAGTGACATATTCCATAGACAATGCGAACGTCAAGTCACGTTCGGAAACCATAGCGGTAAAGACTAAAAATGGTTTATTTTATATTTGCAAAATACTGAAATACTATATTTAAACATTTAATTAATGTTACAGAAATATGTGTTTACATGTATTTGCAATAACAGTTCTCTTTAAATAAATATTTCAGTAATAAAAGTTAAAAAAGTAAGTTGGCGTTTCCTTTGAAAATGACAAATAAGAGTAAAACAGAACCAGCGTTTCAAATTTAAAAAGAAAACCATTACGCCCTAGGGCGTAATAGGTCATTTACGGCCCGCAAAACCTACGTGTAATGACACCATTTTCGAGCAAGTGTGATGAAAAAAGATTTGCAATTTAAGGGATAAGGAGCTTTAAATCAGCATTGGAGTACTGGAATAAGAAAGAAGAATACCAATAAATCTTATGGTTCGATCAAAGAACCCTGGCTGTCGTAGACGTATAATAGAAATATGTTAGTAAAAAAACTTAATTTGCTAGCGAAGGTAGTTAGTTACTCGCATGACAGACTTTCCGTGCGGGACGCCTCGAGATTTAAACGGGCACTATTCCACTGACTGCGCAACTCGTAACTCTAATTAACACAATAAATCAATATCAACTTTATTTGTCACATAATATGGCTGCCTTTTGTAAAAATATATTTTTTATATAGGAGGTTTAAGAAGTCAGTTGCAGATTTTCAATTAAGGAGGAATTTTGCAGTGTGAGTGAATTATGACGTTCTTGACACACTTTTCGTGTTTACGTCTACAACGTAAGTAGATTTATAGACTGAGGCGACGTTTTTAGAATTGTTGCATTTCTGGGATTGACAAACCGTCATTAAGGCTATTAGATCAAGATAAAGACGATATTAACATTTCCAGATCAAGAAACTTCTAGAACTAACAATAATAATAATAATAAAAATAATAATAATAATAATAATAAAATGTATTTATTTTCACCTCACAAAGGAAATTTTTACAACATAAATTAACAAATTTGTTCTTAATAACCTTTGTGAGAGACTGGAGTCTGAACTAGGTATATACCTGTATTACAGATCTCCAGGCCCTCACCCCGGAAATACAAGTACTGAGATTCAACATAGTGATAAAGTGAATAGTATTTATGAGGTACATAAAAGTAATAGGTAAATTAGAGCTTAAAACGTAGGTATAAGAGATAAATTAAACTAAAGTAAATTAAATTAGATTAAGTGTGCACATGCCTATTTTACATTATTATTACATTTACTAATATATTTTATTATAAATTTACATATGTGCACGCGCGCATGCGTGTATGTGTGTCTGTAATAGCTGGAAGAGGAGCACTATACAAGAAGTCCAAGAGGCTCAAAGGAGATCCTCAATCTCTTCGTATGTGAGAGTAAACAGCCAGTTTGTAAGTTTTAATTTGCATTCTCTAAGTGTCAATTGATAAATTCCGAGTAACCTATTTGTTTTGTTATATAATTTTGGGCTCAGATAGTGAAAAAATCGTCTTGCGAGTGCCAAACGGGAAGTATGGACCTTACAGACGTGGTCCGTGCGACGCCTATTTAAAATGCTGTCCTCTATAAACTCTAAGGTTTTATGCTTACGTATTATAACCTGTCGGATAAATAAACTTCTAACTGTTAATACTTTGCAGTCCCGATACAGTTCTACAGTTGGATATAAAAAGGGTTTCCTGGTCATAACCTTTAGTACAGCTCGTTGAGCCCTTTCAATTCTCAAAAGTAAAGTTTTACCTGCTCCGCCCCAAACACAGACACAATAGCTTAATAAAGACTGAGCAAGAGCAAAATATATAGTTTTAAGTGTATCACGATCAACTACAGACCTTAAATTTTTGAAAACGTAAATAAGTTTTCTAAGTTTTATAATATTAGGTAAACAAGTAAAAACACGTAACAAAATAGTAGGTATCACAATTTTATTACAAAACCACTGGTTTTGATTTGCATAAAATACTAGGTGTCTAATAAAATATTCAGTAACAGGCAGATGCATAATTAAATACGATGATTCGAATTACATCACTGAACACGATCAAATTATTTTACAATTTTAAAACTAATTTATAACAACTATTACCTTGCCATTTGCGAACTATTCCACAAATCTTCCGACAAGATTTATACCTAGACCTATAAGGAAGGTTTAAATTTACAACATTTTTGCATGTAAATTGCAATAATTTTCATAATTTAACACTTTAATTATCGCCACTTTGAGAGTAAATTGAGTGCAAAACTAGTTTACATACGAGGGATACAGTAATTAAGTACGTTTTAGACATGTTGCGGTGCCATCTAATCAACGTCCTGTCAGGTATATAATTTGTCTATTTCCTAATGACATAAGTAATAAGTGTGCATGCATTAATACTGTGGCCTTGCACCAAATAAAACCGGTGAAGGAGATGTTTTGAATAACAGCAATTTATTCGATGGCGAAAACGGTATTGTGGCAATAAATTACTTATCTGATCTGTCTTAGGATCCGCACCGTTCTAAGGCCTTCGCAGTCTGAGACTACTTTGACATCCGGTGACCGGCGCCTAGAGTGATGAATTATATTTATGCGTGGTTTAAGTTGTAGTAGCAAATGAGAAACACAGTTATTTAAGTTATTTGCTGGCCACATTATTCCGAAAAGTTATAATTCTGAATGCATTTTTTTACTGAAAGATGCAGGTTGTTGCAGTACACAGTGTAATAGTTTAATTAGGTTAGGTTATCGTTCGATAAATTCCGTAAAAATAAATATCCTATCTAATATGAAATTTGAAAGAAGATGGGTTCGAAATTTTGACCTTTGGCTATAGGTAGGTCACAATTCAGAGCTCCGGTCCTGTATGCGTATGATGCTACGCTTTGTCGCACGATAAATAAATGATAAAGCATCAGTCACGTTCTGACAAATAGTGCGTGAGAGTGACGGATGCTTTATCATTTATTTATCCTGCGACAAAGCGTAGCATCATAAGCCTACTAACGTACAAATTTAATTCGTGCATCGAACGAAAATAATCGTTAAATTAAAGTTAAGTAGCTAACAGTAGTGTGGCGTCAAATACATACACCGGCAAACCGAAATCAATTCGGCTTACTTTTTCTTCTTGTTAGGGCAATAGAATGAGGTGATCAAATCACTTAAAATAGTTAAACCGGTGGGAATCGAGTTCTATCACGTCGCACCTCTGGTAGGTATGTCAATGATCTGATAACAACAAATCATGGCATAAGCGACTGATTGGGTTCTGATTTTAATAAACTATCGAATCGACTACATTATTCAGTTTAATCTTGTCACTGTTGTATTTTTTTTTATCGGATCAAAATAATATAGGTAATAATAATGGATTTCCAATACACCTAGAGTAGCTTTCAGTTAACAGCAATGGACTTCCGGTGGCCATCTTCCTGTGGCCTTGGTAAAACTGCCAAATATTTTTATGACATCCGCTGTCTCACACATTTGAAGTTATATTAAATTAGATAACGAATTAATTATTCATTAAAATACTCCGCTATAAATAAATACTGATATACTTATATTTCATTTAAATCAGATTTCTACAAAGTTATATGTATATTTTATGCCTGACTAAATATTCAATTTTTAAGGTGTTTATTAATTGAAAATGACTAGACCAGCATTAGCTAACGGCCGTGGGCACTTTATCAAAAACATGTATGAATTAGCTTACAAGTACTCTACGTAAATAATGTAGGTTACTTATAGGCCAAGATCAGAAAGTTCAAGAACACGGGATGCTTTTGTTTTTTACATTCAGCTACAAGTGATTTCCTCAATGCATTTATTATAACAACTGCTAATAAATTGGAATAAAAGAATTGAAATAAATTATTCAAAGATTTTCTTGTGGAAGGACAACGTCCTGTTAAAATACTTGCTAATAACTCTGCAAATAAATGTTAATATTGCTTCTTATGCGATCTATACCTACATGCCAAAGTGATGTTCAACTGTTATTACAGAACAAGTCCCTCAAAAATTGTGTTTAAAAAGTATTTACTAATCAGCTAACTCTTTCATCAAGCACTCTGGCACGAATACGGCGCAAGATTATTCTCTTTTATAGGTACCTTACTCTTTGCAAAATCGTGACCTCAAACCCCGAAGTATAATAGTAGTTCAAACAATCGATTGAACTGAACCCTGTCGGTAAAAAGTTAACCACACACCTTGAGTGTGTCCGTCACGACTGCAAAGGGTTTATTACCACGAGAAACCAGAATGACCAGAGACCTTTTGCGAGGCGCTAGAATTCCTTGGCATTAGTGCATTTGAACGCCATCGTAATATTAGAGGCTAGGGCGATAGTTGACCAATTGATTTATTAGGCGAAATAGTAATAGGTTGAACTATTTTACAAAGCTTTACGAGCGCTCTTTAATTGAAACGTGCATACAAGTAACGTTGGAAGTATCATATGTGCTTGACTTGGAGATCAACAAATAGTCAATAATCGTATATTTAATTTATTCACGATTGTAACTATAACTATTCTCACAACATAAACGTCATCTTTAGTGATCCCATTGACGTTAAAGACTGCATCAAGATATTTTATGTTTATCCTATTTCACCGGTAGAGAATGCCCTAAGCCCTAAGTTCACGATTTGTACTTTCTTGTATTATACAATAAAGATTACATTAATAAAAATAAATAAACGAACCATAGATGATAGGGTGCAACAAATTTGCAACAAAATAAGTACATGATAAAAGTTTTAAAGATTGTCCTGGTCCTGTTGCACTTCAACTGTTCCAGTTCCAAATTATATATGACGTAAATACGGGCACTATAAGTATACTTAGATAAGTATGTATTATGGACCGTATTAAGTGGATTGGTCAAGTGTTAACTGATACTCAAATGAGACTATTAATCAAACCCGATAAGCTGATAGCTAGGATGTCCACACGCCTAATTGCATTGCACAATATAATCTTAATCCGTACATAATCAATTCGTGATGGGCATCTTCGCTACTAGGTGAATGGTTCACTTTCCGATTGACTTAGTTAATGTAGCTAATATCGGTAATTGCAAAACCAAACAAAGCTGCTACAGTAAAACAATAATTGTAGCACACACACACACACACACATAGAGAGGGAGAGAGAGAAACGCGCATTCAATGAAAGAAAATTGTATTAGTACTAAGTTACCCTTTGATGATAATTTGTTTCTATGTAACATTTTACCTACTTCTTAATTTATTTTGTTTTATAAAAATGTTTAGCATGTACGGCTTTCGCTGGCTCAAAACTCCCGTGCCCTATTCCCAATACCACTACCTCTCTTGAGTTTGGCTCTCAGTCAGCGAAGGTGGTCATGTACACCACTATTACTATAAGTAACCACATGTGGAAGAGCGGTGTTCTCTTAACACAAGTATCTAGAATACTTAAAAAGAGGCACCAGCACAGATATTGTAACTCAACTTTAGTTATTGAATAAATTATTTTTATTTTTATTTAAACATGCAAATCGATATGCGTCTAACTGGCCTATACAGTTTTATGTGAATTATTTGTTACAGTGCTTAATATGAACATTACGAAATTAACTATTCGTACATATACCTTCGGATGCCACTTGTTTTCAATTCAATTCAATTAATTTATTTGCAGTATATTAAGCTTACATTAGGTCTTATGAGCTACTTAAGATCTTAGTACTGAATATAAACCCATTTTGTTGTAGCATTAAAATAGGTACTTACTCCATTAGGTAAGTTGTAGGTACCCACTAATAAGTAGCAAGATGGTACCGTGGATTTCTTTGGTTCACGGGGTACCATTTATCGATTTTACAACTATAAAAAGTTGGTTCCTGAATGTGTTCATAAAAAAATATTTTTAGGATTGGCAACCTCAATAAAAGTACGTTATAAACGCATTCAAAACACATAGTACAATCAAGAGTTGGTGGACTGCTTGCCTCTGTAAAGATATTTCAAATCAAATGCATTTTTCTAAATGACTGTACTTAACTACTAGTATACGTATTTCGTTATCCGGAAGTTAAGTGGAAGAGATCACTTTTCAGCGAGAAGACCGACTGTTGTTCACCGTTAATTACCATTTTAAATCTTTTGTAATGTTTTTTTTTCTGGTGTGCAATAATATACTGGTATATTGTATTGTGTTGTATCGTACTGTATACACAGTATGTAATATTCAACATAAATAATAGCTACCTACCCTACCAAACGACTTTACATAACTGTACGATGCAGTAAGAAAGATTCACAGTAGCAAGCGCACATTAATGTCTTAGATAAGTAACCGCAGAAAGCGCAAGTTGGCAAGAGGAAATAGAAAAGTGGGACATCCTTTAGCTAGATTCCGCCTCAGGGCTAAAAGGACGTAACATTATAAGTTTCAATGGCACATATTTCGTTTCTAGTAAGGCAACAAGGAATTAATGACGGGTAAAATGATGAGAGGAATAGTCTGAGTAAACTGGTTTCTTGAGATAATATATCAGTATCCGGCACTTATTCCTACAGATTTTTTTTGTATGGCATTTCGCCTTATGGAATAGAAGTTAACATTTTTCATTCTCTAAACCATATGCTAGTGAACGTCGTTATGACTCGTCGCTATGCCTCAATATATTTCCTGGGATATATATTTTTTCTTTTTCATTCTACAGACCATATGCATCGATATGACTAGTAGTGCCATGGTCCACGTCTCATACCCATGCAATGCAATAATCCAAATTTAGATCGGGCTCTTTACAATTTACTTAATTCATGGGATAGGTCGAAAGCGTAGAATTTCAGGCTCCTTTGATAATTGTCATTCAAACACGGAAAAAATGTCCTTCGTTTCTCTAGCGTGAGTGATCTGCCGGATGTGTCTCAAGTAAATGCATTAAACCTTGGCAAGTTATTGACCCAACACCTAATGACAGCTCTAGGTATATTAAGCCGCATAATTTACGGAAACCCCGTAATGTTATAATTATAAATATAGTCTAACCGCACGTTTTCTTCAAGGAAATGTGTCGTAACGGCGCTTTAGACTGTACTTTGTATCTCATTTGCTTGCGTACATTCCATTCACAACATTCATTGACAATTTTTGCTTATGCGCTCTTTATTACGGTAATTCTTAGATGCGTTACTTATTTGTTACGGATAATAAGTTCACCTTTGACTTTGTTTGGACTTGATAAGAAGACAGAGCTAAATTGGAGCAAACTCAAGTACTTTATATGTTTATTTAATATTACCAGTAAAATATAACAAAATACGCCGAGCAGTACGTCAGATTCGACTTCATGAAGGTATATGGCATTCATGTGTCTAATAATAGCTCAAAGTTCTTTTGAGCACTGTCTGTGTCTAAACAAATAAACAATATTCCTTGCTATGCCTTGTCCCATCTAAATGAAATACCTACAGGCATTTCATTCTTCTTGTCCCAAGAATAACAACTATAAAATATAACGAGGTATGTTGCTGACATGTTGAACAAAAGACCGAAAATGTACCTATTCATCAAAAAATCGTTAACGAATATGGAGTTTGTCAAATGAATGACGGACGGGACGTGTACAAATAGCAATAACCAATGCAATTGTTTGTCGTAAATGGCAATCCATTTCTCCTTTCATTCGATTATTGGCTGTGGTTGAAATGTCAAAAGTCATCAGTTGTTAAGTGCTTAAGTTAACGCGCCAAACATTGCTTTTATCGTTAATTTAAGTGACGTGACTGTATACACTGTGCCCCCGAGTAACTATAGATTCTAACAACTATTAGGAGTAAAAAAGTTATATGATGTATAGTCGAAAAACGGTTACTTTCCGAGATATTCATTATTTTTTAAATGAATACTCCCAAGTGTGTAACAAGCCCTAATAAATGTGACTAAGATACTTTTACATTTTTTGTTAAATCTTTTAACGAAACAGCAATTAACCTTCGCAGTATTTGATGGTAAGTGACTACGAATCCAAAAAATTTACCTTTTGTTTCCATTTTGGCTTTTTTTCCTTTTTGATATCTTTTCCTCAAGCACCTAAGGACATGTTTATAAGGAGGGGCTCAATTTACTGATTTATTTTGTTCCATAAGACTATTAATGTAAAATGACAAAATTCGACCTATGTTGATATAACGTTATTTATTGACGACCGCTTTAGCTTAGTTGGTAGTGACCCTGCCTACGAAGCAAGAGGTCCTGGGTTCGAATCCCGGTGAGGGCATTTATTTGTGTGATGAGCACGAATATTTGTTCCTGAGTCATGGATGTTTTCTATATATTTAAGTATTTGTATCTATTAAATATATCGTCGTCTAGTATCCATAACACAAGCCTTATTGAGCTTACTATGCGGCTAGTTCGATTTGTGTAAGATTGTCCTCTATTATTTATTATTATTTATTATTATTATTATTATTTGTAATACCATCAGGAATACGTGGTTAAAAATTTTCGGATTATTCGGGGGCACGGTGTATAGCAATTATGTATTTTTATATTTCGATTTTCATTGAGTTATTTGGCATTTGACAGAGCCTGACAAACGACCTCCCCGCGACAACAGCAGGCTGGGACAGTGTCTTCATAACTCATAACTTACCCCGGGATCCGAATAAATACACCGAACTAGAATCACATCGACTTCGGTCGAATCCAGCTAATATTTAAATATTATTCACACTTTGATGCCAAAAAAAAAACACCTAATTAATTATCAATTGAAAAGGGCTTATTTTTTTATGACTTCCGTGTGGAGATAAGCCCCTTTGAAAAGACACTTCTCAATTACAAAATTACATATAGGTATTCATATCGATTTGGCGTTATATGGGAGCATATGCTGAAATATTCTGCGTCAAACTTTATAACAAGGAAATTAGAAAATTTTACCTAGATATTCTGTATAACACAGGTACGGGCACAGTGTCACGTCAGTAGGTCAGGCTTAAAGGCTTCGTGATACGAGGGATGCGTCCCAATGAACCCAGACATTGATTAATGGTACCGGGGAAAGATAGCGTTTTTGAATCTTAGTAAACGTACGTTGTAGCTCCAGAAAAACTGATCTACTTTACCGACTAAATTATTCAAAGTTTAGTAGAAGTGAAAATGGAGTGTAGAAAGAGATCATTTCTCACTCGCAGTACCTATTTTCATTCATGCTATTAGGAAATAATGGATATTATATCAGGACTTACGATTTAATTACAAGCTTTCTATAAACAAATTGAGTGAAACTATACTACTGCCCTTTCGTATCCTATCTATTGCAACGTAATTAAATAATTAGCTCAATTTTTATACAAACCCGATGTACGCTTTTTGACCCATTTCACGTACAAAATCCCTTTCTGAGATAAAAACACGCCAAATCCAATTTTTTTTATACAAATATACAAAAAGTGTGTGTGATTTTGACTTACTTGACTTAAGGTCCTATGTCCCCTAGATGGGGCAGAGGGCGTCCACAGTGCGCCGCCATCCCGAACGGTCTTGAGCTTTGCGTTTCACTTCGCTCCACGTCTTCCCTATTGCCTCCGCTTCCGCAATGATTGTCCGCCGCCAGGTCTGCTTAGGACGGCCACGTTTGCGCTTTCCTTGAGGATTCCAGTCTAGGGCTTGCCTTGGTATATGTTCAGGATCCCTTCGGAGCGTGTGCCCAATCCAGTTCCATTTCCGGCGTTTTATCTGCTGGTCGATCGGGGTCTCATTGCAGCGTTCCCATAGGTTTATATTGGAAATTTTCTCGGGCCAGTATATACCGAGAATCCGGCGTAGGCAGCGATTGACGCAGGTCTGAAGTCGGCGCGAGATGTCTTTTGTGACCTTCCACGTCTCGCATCCGTACAGCAATACCGTTGTTGTGTGTGATTTTACTGCTTTCGAATTATGAATGAATTATGAATTAACTATCTTAGTTTACGTTATTTGAAGATGTTGCAGTTGCAAAACAAAAGTATCTCAGTTTAGCGAAAAGAATCGAAACTTTACATTTAAAACCATCGTTGGAGCCAGCCTATATTACTGATAACGAATTGGTTTATTCTACTAAAAAGAAAACTAAATATAACACAAAAAACAAACAACATCAAGAATGAAAAGTAAACAGGCAACAGTTTTATAGCTAGATGACATAATTAAATCTACAGTTTCATTGATAAAGTAGGGATTCCACTTTTTGAATTTCCTTCCTGTTATTATATATTCTGTACGGAACGGAGAAAGTGTCTTGTTACGTTTCCTTCATCTCTCTTGCCTCTACACTTGTAACTAAGATCAACATTACTCTTAAATATAACGTAATAACTTATTCAATAGACCTTTCCGATATATGACGGTCCGGTCCCCAGTTATTTGATGTCCTAACCTATTCGACCCTAAATCCAACCTGTGATCTGCCAAATGGATGATTTGGGTCGCATTCTATTGCTGGCCCTACTTTTATTATTCATTTGCTTGATTTGATTTAAGACCTGAGCGCTATAGACTATCACACCAGCCTAACAACAGTAAAAAACCGGTCAAGTGCGAGTCGGACTGTACGGTGGTAGGTAATTATTACAGGTTTTTCTGTTCAGTAACTTCGGAGATAATAGGAGGATGGTTTTTTTTTAACGTTTTTCGTCCGTTGCGTTGTTTTGTACCCCTCCGGTCGACTCTGACCACTTCCTAATTTGTCCATTTCCAAAATCGTCTACTTCCTAGTTCGTCCACTTCCTAACTTGTCCACTTCCAAAGTTGCCCATTTCCTAATTTGTCCACTTCCTATTCAGTCAATTCCTAACTTGTCCACTTTAGTTAGAAAATTTTTCATCAAATTTTTTTTGCCGTTTTTAGGCTTAGATTAGATTGATTCGTGTAGATTACGCTAAAATAAGCATGTTTTGTAAAATATACTTTTTTTCTCCGACCAATATTTACCAAGATATTGGGGTTCGAAAGGCAGTCATTTTTATAAGAGCTTCTGGACTGAAATTTTTTCGATGGGTGTGTTGTCATTATGACACCTATTTTAAACGATTGTAACGTATAGAACACGTTAAAATAAGCATCTTTTACTTGAAAATTTTTCTCTAAAATTAAAAATGGCTGAAATAGACGCTTTCAAAAATAAATATTTTAAAACTTCGATTTTTTTTCGCCGAAAGTGGTGTCATTATGACACCTATTTTAAATGATTGTATCGTGTAGATTACGCTAAAATAAGCATGTTTTGTAAAATTAACTTTTTTCTCCGACCAATATTTACCGAGGTATTGGGGTTCGAAGGTCAGTCATTTTTACGATTTTGGCCATTAACGTCGGGATAGCAAAATGACGAGGTATAAAAATGTCGAGAAACATTTAGGAACAAAAGGTTGAATGAAGAAAGGTTGAAATGTTGAGTTTGCAAGAAGTTGAATTCGCAGATTCGCAGTCTAAGAACTTTTTTTTGTCATTCGGTAATTGTCAGCTGTCAAGTAGCAGGTTTCACTGTGATATATACAGGGTGTCACTGTGATATATACTGGGTGTCACTGTGATATATACAGGATGTCACTGTGATATATACAGGGCGTCATTTACGTGTTTGATCAGTGATTTTTACCGTTTTGTTATTTTTGAGGATAGTAGAAGTGTAAAATGAGTGATACGAGTAATGATAAAAGCGTCGAAGAAAGGATACGACTTAATCCCGAATATGAATCGGACACGGACTGCAGTAATAATTGCAAATGTCATACATTTATCAAGCCATAATATTGATGATTTTAATTACTTTTAGTTACGATTATTACTGAAGAGCGATCACAACATACCCCCACTGTCCAAGAGAAAAAACTGACAGAAGGACAGTTAGGTACGACGACGAGCGAAGCGAGGAGGATAGGTATGTCGTTTTTATACTTCGACTAAATTCTATTTCGATATTTTTATTCCTCGACCTTATAATACTTTGTAATTTTTCCATATCGACATTTTTAGGGTTCCGTAGCCAAAATGGCAAAAAAGGAACCCTTATAGTTTCGTCATGTCCGTCCGTTTGTCCGTATGTCACAGGCATTTTACTCAAAAACTACACGATGGATATTAATGAAATTTGGAATATCGGTGTCTTGTATGAGCCGCTACTTAGTTTGGTAGTTAAACAACTAAAATAAATATTTTTAGGGGGGGCACTCCATACATGTTACAGAAGCAAAATTTTTTTTTTCATGAAATATAAACGTGTGGTACATAGTTCGACAGCTCTTTCAAAAAGATTTTAAGGTTCTTAAGTAATGTTTTTGATTAAGTGAATATCTTTGGAAATAATCGCTCCGAAAGTTGTGAAAATTGTGCCCCCCCCCCCTCTATCTTCTAAACCGTGTGTCCAAAAAATATGAAGTTACGCCATTTTGTTGTACTTTTTCTTGAACTATTCATGTATCTACTTATGCGTTTGTACGGAACCCTCGGTGCGCGAGTCCAACTCGCACTTGACCGGTTTTTTTATGAAGCATTTCTCGACATTTTTATACCTCGTCATTTCTCCATCCCGACGTTAATCGCCAAAATCGTAAAAATGACTGACCTTCGAACCCCAATTTCTCGGTAAATATTGGTCGGAGAAAAAAAGTTTATTTGACAAAACATGCTTATTTTAGCGCAATCTACACGATACAATCATTTAAAATAGGTGTCATAATGACACCACTTTCGGCGAAAAAAAATCGAAGTTTTAAAATATTTATTTTTGAAAGCGTCTATTTCAGCCATTTTTAATTTTAGAGAAAAATTTTCAAGTAAAAGATGCTTATTTTAACGTGTTCTATACGTTACAATCGTTTAAAATAGGTGTCATAATGACAACACACCCATCGAAAAAATTTCAAAGTCCAGAAGCTCTTATAAAAATGACTGCCTTTCGAACCCCAATATCTTGGTAAATATTGGTCGGAAAAAAAAGTTTATTTTACAAAACATGCTTATTTTAGCGTAATCTACACGAATCAATCTAATCTAAGCCTAAAAACGGCAAAAAAAAATTGATGAAAAATTTTCTAACTAAAGTGGACAAGTTAGGAATTGACTGAATAGGAAGTGGACAAATTAGGAATGGACTAAATAGGAAGTGGACGAATGCGGAACATAAAAAGAGACAATTTAGGAAAAGGACCTTGTAGGAGTGGACGAATTAGGAAGTGGTCAATTTTGGAAATGGACAAATTAGGAAGTGGTCAGAGTCGACCGGAGGGTTTTGTACATGATCAAGAAAAAAAAATGGTTTTGGAAATTACAAATTCAGCCCTTTCGTTTGATACCCCACTTGATACAATAGCACAACTTGAAATTTTCGACCATATGCACCAGTAGTTCCTGAGATATCTGACTGTGACAGACGGACAGGATAGACAGACAGAGTCGCACCATAAGGGTTCCTTTTTACCATTTTGGTACGGAACCCTAAAAAGCTTCTTTATCTTAATGGAAGACAATAATAATAATAGGCAACGTAAAGAAACCTGCGCAACTCTCAACAAAGCCACAGTTTTTACAAAAATATACCTGTTTTTATTAAAAGGTTAATAAATTAAATTATAAGTTGCAAAATCTTTCTTCGGCACAAATAAACATAGGTATATCTGTTCCTGTTATCTTTTCTTATGATAATAGGTCTTTTGTATCTTCGGCACGACAATGACTATGACTCATTATAAGTTTCGAGATCTCTTGGTCTACTTATACATCACAATTGATCGACGATGGATAACTGGTGTTCATCGAGATGCTAATAAATCATTTGTAATCGATTACTAATCGGAATGTTACTAGTAAAGAACGAATGGACGTGTGTTCAAAACAATTATGTAAATTGGGGATTATTGCAAATAGTTTAAGTAGCACAGATTAAACCACAGAGCTCGCAGATATTTCTGGCATTCGGGTAAAATTACTCTAATGTGTGTATGTGGACAATCGGTCAATCAGATAATCCATTTGGTAATAGAAATTAGGTTTTGAGTATACGTAACATTTAAAAATACTTGAACTGTCGAAATAGATTTTATGTCAGAGATTGACTTAAAACGATATCATATTTTATTTGGCCAAGCCAAAGCAAATTTGAATATTTGATTGTTTTGTATGTAAAAAGTAATTTTAATGGGGAATCCAGTTAATATTGCAAAATAGTGCTGATATATTTACGTACAGCGATTAAAATAAATTTATTGCCACACATACTCGATTCTATTATGTTTTATAATTCAGGGTAAAAGCGTTCGTTGATGAAGTGTTGTTTTACAAACGTATAATTCAATTGAATTCTTTGATGCTTCAGAAAGAATGCGTAATACAATTTCGCGTGGGAATAGCGCGACCTCCAAAATACTGACACAGTGTTCCAAATATGTACCATTGTTAGCGATTAGGAAGCAAGAGTTTACTTTTACTGGCTCGGAACGCAACCACGCACGCAATCACTTTCGACTTTCTGCGCGCAGCGATGCTACCGAATGCGCACGACAAACGATTTTTTATCGTTCTCCGACTAATACGATCATCGCAGGAATTTATCGGAACGAACTGACAAATAGGTGTAGAAAGTAAAAGTGATATGACAGGAAAATTGGCGACGTTAGTGATACTGGCGCATTTCATCGGGAATTATTCTTTTAATGATATTCTCCGTGTGGGCTGAGAGGACTTGACAAGTGACTGGGGTTGCTTTTGAACAAGTTCTCAATTGTTCTTGAGTCGATTGTGGCTCGAAGACTTACGTTTTGACCTGTTTTCTTCTACTTACATTCGTATCTCTGGTCTGTTATTTTGAACTGTCTCCATTCGAAAAGTGAAATGTAAAGACTCAGGATATATACGTCAAAGTAGCTAACTGAATTTTGAATACAAATCTCTACTCAACAGCAAGTAAACAATATCTTTAGAATATACTTTTCCCGTTAATTCTTGATTGTAGTATGATAAATAAAAGTTATTACAATAACTCATTGGATTAACATTTATGCAAAAAATTATGCAGAAAAGTTTATTTGTTCTCGAACGGGGGTTAAACTTAGACGCAGAGCTCCTAAAACTAAAAGAAATATGTCCAAAAATAATTCAATTTTAAAGGTATACTCGTAACATAAAGTACCCAATAAATGAATAGCAAAGACGCAACAAATAGTCGTTCGAAGACCCCTTATTTGGTCGTACATTATTGTAACGACTCATTTACGATATGACACACAATAGTAACGAAACTGCGAAACAAAGATATCATAACAAGGATAATATCACAGTCGTATCGTATCCGACCCCACTTGGCATTGTCTGCCGCGGAAGAATATCAAACTGCGATAAATTAGTTCCGACGCCTCGAACGGAGGGGACGGTCCACTGATCTATATCACAGAAAACATCAAAAACATTACATGTAAAAAGATGCAAGTCTCGCAACGCAGTTCTTTTACATCAAAAAAGTTTCGAGATGTAATGTTAAATCAAATCAGTACCGGGGGGGGTGTCCACAGAACTCGATTCCCACCGACTTGCCTATTATTACATCTATAAAATGTGTTCCTCCACGGTTAAATAATAGGCAAGTCGGTGGGAATCGAGTTCTACGGACACCCCCCGGTACTGACTTGGTTTAATATTACATCTAAAAACTTTTTTGTTGTAAAAGAACTGCGTTGCGAGACTTGCATCTTTTTACATGTAATGTTTTTAATGGGATCTCATTGCTTTTTGTAAGTGGTCTTACTTTATTTATTACATTCCAATCCATTCTTTTCAATTTGAACTGCAAAATTAATTTAGTAATTTGTATAGGATTACAAACTTATGTGTGCAGTTGTGACTGAAATTGCAATATTTGGAGGTTTTTTAGGACTTGATAGGCTAAAAACTAACTATGTTTAAAATTTGGAGCCTGTGAGTGCTAGAAGTACTTTAGAATTATGATGATCATCAGTCAGTCAGTCAGTCAGTGACAAAACTAAGGAACTTTGACATGCAATAATTCTTAAAACTACACGTTCAAATTGAATGATATTGAGAATATATACCTATAAGTCCTATTGTGCCCTATACCTATATCCCTGAAATTTCAGGGTTCTAGCTTTAGCCAGTACAAAATTACGTGAGGCTGAAATGGCCTGAATGGCTTCGAGAAACGCATGGTACGGCCGTGCCTTTGTTCTGCTTGACTTGGCGGGGGCACTGCCTTGCCCCCAGATCGCTATTTATTTATGTAAGTACTTATGTAGAAAATTTAACGAGGAAATATTATGTAGTTATTGCCCCGGTTATGCATATGTGCATTTGTTTTATTTTAACCCTGTCCTGGTAATTTTATAATTCACATAACAAATAACTGGCCAAGAGCATGTCGGACCATGCTTAGTGTAGGGTTCCATAGCCGTAACTATAAGGTAAAAAATACGATGTAAAAAAAGTACAACAACAAAAGAGCGTATCTTCATAGCAATTACGTCCTTTTGTTGAGAAGCGCAGTTTATCGGCAATAACTCAAAAACGGTTAATTCCATCTTGTTGAAAATAATTTTCGTGGAAAGTATTAATTAAGCGTTACCTTCGTGATTTTTTTCATATTTTTCGGACATACGGTTTAGAAGATAAAGGGGGGGGGGGACACAATTTACGCAACTTTCGGAGCGATTATTTCCAAATATATTCACTTAATCAAAAACATTACTTTGCAACCTTATGATGTTTTTTAAAGAGCTGTCGAACTATATACCACACGTTGAAATTTGCTGAAAATTTTTTTTTTTAGCTTCTGTAACATGTATGGAGTGCCCCCCCTAAAAATATTTATTTTAGTTGTTTAACTACCAAACTAAGTAGCGGCTCATACAAGACACCTATATTCCAAATGTAGTTTTTGAGTAAAATGCCTGTGACATACGGACAGACAGACAGACGGACGGACACGACGAAATTATAAGGGTTCCGTTTTTGCCATTTTGGCTACGGAACCCTAAAAACCGGCCAAATAGGTTCAGTGTAATAAACTGTGTTGTTTGAACTTGAATGTTTCTTTGTTCTCCGAAGTCCGAACTATAAGACATTTTTATTCGTAGTACGTACCGTGCTACAAGCCACTCTCAATTGATGATCTGTCATACATGCGCCAATTGATTTTTATTGACATCCCAGTAGATAATGATTTCCTGAACACACTAAGGATTGTCTTTAAATGCTAATCATGTTTAACAGAGGGTACTAAATAAGGTCCTCCTATGTACGAGTATCTTGAACAATTTAATCACAAAATTAAAATAACCGACTTTCAGTGAACCTATTTTGATACGAGATGCACGAGTGAATATGAACAAGTCCCAAATCGCCGTATACATATGTGCGTGCCTATAATATTCGAAGAGTTCCTTCGATTTCTCCAAGATCTCATCATCAGATCTTGGTTTGGTTTGACTACTCTGGAGGACCAATCCGTTTTAAACAAAAAAACAATTTCCCAAATCGGTCCAGCCGTCTTCGAGTAAGAAACGTAAAAAATGAATCTTTTGTGGAAGTCGGGCTTCAAATGAAGAGATTCGATAAGAAATGTACAATTTACTATGAAAAATAACCGAATCGCTATATGTGTGCCTATAATATTTGAAGAGTTCGCTTGATTTCTGCAATATCCCATCATGAGATCCTGATGTCGTTGCAATTGGACCACCTTGGGGGTATACCCTTACAAACAAAAAATAATTTTCCTAATCGGTCCAGCCGTCTTCGAGTAATCGCGTAAGAAACATAGAAAAAAATTAAAAAATACGTAGACGAATTGAGAACCGCCTCTGTTGTCTACCATACCATAATGTAATACTCGCGATAAAAAAAAAACTTAAAATTTATTAGCTTTAAGTGGTTTGCTATTGTTGTTTACTGCACTTCGTGTACAGTGTTCTATAAGTGTTAATTTAATACTGCAAAGTGTTAAAATACTCACTATAAATATAACAATCTAATCTGTCCTTTGCCTTCTTAGTACTACTTTGATCTGACTTGAATAACTAATTCTCATCCTTTTCTTTATTCTTTTTAATTTTAGTTATTTAAGAATTTAAGCAACAGCGCATTTAATTTTTAAATTGTACACAAATAAATGTAGCAATTGAAGCGCATCGTTTCCTTAATGGACGCTAGATTTATTACCATAACGCACGAGCTTACATTTCGTTTTGTTAGATATGTTACTTCCTACTTTTTACCCGATTGAAGGAAGCAAAAAGGATTTTATATTTTTCAAAGTAACATCGTTACTGTTATTTAACTTGGCGCACCGGATATTTATTGTACTTCAGTATTGAACTAAATATACCCGTACCGGAAAACAACTTGCTTTAACGACTTTTCTAAGCGAAATAAAAAGATTTCGAGGGGTAACTTTTTGCTCAAGTAAATAATATAGTAAATTTGTAACGTCAAGTTTTACAAAAAATAACTGTGAGGAGATTACAGTTTAGCTTACATAAGTAATGCAGAACGGATGTTCATCAGGTTTAACGACAAAATTAATAAAATTTTACGTACGTTGTATATACGTAAAATATCGTTACGTCGCAAACGTATGAATGAAATGAACTCTAAATATTATTCAAAGCAAAAACCCATTTAATCTGCAACCACCAGTGCGTTTCAAAGTTTATTAAAATTAATAATCGACTTAAAAGACAAATCAACTCGTCTGGCCTCATAGTCGTCATTAACTTTGCTCGACATTGAACAAAGTAAACTGAACAACTGATAGTACTGACTTTAATCTTAAACATCGTAAATGGGCGATTCTCGGAGCGTTTTGACCGCGTGGTTTGACAATCATTGTTGTCCGCCGATTATTTACAATAACGAAAGGACAAATCGTGACAATTTTGTTAAAACTAGACTTAAACTCGGGACTGTTTTTCGGTTTCATAAAAAGTTAACTCTAGGCATCGTTTTTTTTTAACAATATTTGCTGAGACAATAATGACGAAAATAAAACGCCGTAAAAACGCTGAATATTGGCTCAAATGCGAAAACACTGTCAGGATAAGACGAACCCTTGTTATCAATGTACGTTTTAGCTATCAGTAACTAAACAGGTTTTCAAGTACGATGCTAATATAAGCTATTTTAAGTAGTAATTACTTAAAAAGTCAAAGGAGTTGGTTCATGAAAAGAATACTACGAGTCATAGAAATTAACTTTTAAATACCTATAATAATGTTATTAATATAAAAAATATTTGTATGGTTTGGCTATTAATTTTTACGGAATCGATTTGCTCAATGATCAATTAATCGCTGCCAACGTTCGTATCGAAAGGTCTTAAAAATTTAATGTTATACCCACCTGTTAGGTACCACCATTTATTTAGTGGTAACTGCTTGGAATTTTTTTCCCACTTGTTTTTTTTTTTTTTTATTCACGATAGGTTTAAGCATTTTGATCTCACCTGTTGGTAAGTGAAGATACCACTAAATGTATGGTTTTAGTGGTAAAATATGGGGAAAAAATTCCCAGCTGTTACCACTAAATCAATTTGGTGGTAACAGGTGGGAATAACCCAAAATATCTCGCCACATGGGTGCAGCTACCACCAACAACTAGGTTGTCTAAAAGTAAATGATTTACTTAAGCGATACCGAGGCGCGAAGAGTCGCATAAGCATGAGAACTGGGCCAACTACGAAGCGCTGTTGCTATTCGGGCTTTCAATCTACTAGCTTTTACCATATATTTTACAAACAAAATTCCGTTTATTAATTACTCGAGTCAAATATGAGGTAATAAAAACGAGTGGTATAATAGCCGAAGGTCGTGACTGTTCTGGCATTTATAATAATTGATTTAAATTGTTAGACTACATTTAATGCATTTTTAAAAATGACGCGTATTAGTTCATGGATATTTGAATTACTAGTTATGGACCAAAATATGAATGGCATTTCTCATTTAAACGATGTTAATAAATAATCATAGTCAACATCCAGGGTCATACATAATTGATTTGATTGGGATATTTCATAATGCAGTAACGCATCAAAACGACATTAAGGTAGGCGTCCGAGTGGTCGACACTGTCCCAGTAGTCGCCATCTTGAACATTAAGTCATTACATGTGATGTGACAGCAGGGTGTCGGTCGACTATTGGGCATTAGCGTATCGGGCACTAGGACCTTTTACCTTATAGCGATTTGCTTAAATAAAAAAATGTTTATATCGTTTCACATTTTACGAATAACTTAGACGTTACTGCAAATCTTTAAAGACGTATAAGGCTGCGTTTCCACCAGAGCAGTGCGAGGTAGCGGATCGGTATGCGAGGAAGAAATCCACCAATCAACGTGCCTAGCCTCGCCCGGCGCGGCCCAGCATTGGTGGATTTTTTCCTCGCACACCGGTCCGCTACGTCGCACAGCTGTAGTGGAAACGTAGCCTAAATACGGTATTTGTTATGTTACGGTACCTACTGGTACCTTCGATTATATATGAACCTATTCATCTATCGCCACAGTCTATCCCTAAGCCTGGGAAACATCTAGTAGTAAACGATAGTTAGGCAAGTGACAGTCTATGTCCTTCGCTCAAGAGGACATCGGACTAAAACTATTCGGTTTGTATGTAAAGCTAGGTCCACAACTGTGTAATATGTTATTTTTACGTTGATCATGATCGGAGAAATTTTCCTCACGGTGAAAAGTATAAGTAAGTATAATATATATACAAGATCCAGCGTATTCGTATTACACTTTCTTGTGTTTCCTTCGACCATTATCTTGTTACGGGTGACAATAATATTGCGTTACTAATAGGTACTGAGTTTAATGGCATGTGAATCATCCAATAATAAATAAGCACACACGTACACATTAACGTTAAACTACTATGTGTGTAATGTGGAGTATAATGAATCTATCCACGATAATTGTGATGATGCTATCGAAATTGGCGAGTATTCATTACTTCCTACAGAGATGCAGCTATCAAGAACATTATATTGTAATTTTAAAGTACCTATGCTATAGGTAAAAAACTTAACTTAAAGGATTTATTACATTAATTTCACGAAAGTTGAGGCCACGCACACAACAACTCTGTCATGTAATGACAGCGGGATTTTGAAATTACTGTTCTTTATTCGTACCGATAGCAGGTTCAACAGTAAATTGCAAGATGGACCAAAAAGTTTGTTTAAACTATAGCCTTGTGTTTATTACTCACTCATTCATTTCATTCATTCACTTTTTTTGCAATGAGTACTTCATGTAGCTGTGTGTCTAATCATTCACCTCAACTCTCGTGAAATTACCTATAGTAATCTGTCCGTATAGACAGTTTGATGTTCCATTTTCGAAAAGAGGGCATAAACTCCATATAAATTCCGTACACTACTACATGCAACAAGACCTTTAGTTAAGTTTTTTACCTATACATATTTCTCGACGAACATTTGCGAAGCGCATTTTAATATTACGACGATGACGGATACGTATACCGCGTATACGACATGGTTGCCTCCGGATGCGGAGCTAGCTTTAGGCTTGAATGTTGTTCGCGCTATGTTTAGCGCTGTACTGACTTGCGATAACTATCGGCGTGCTTTGGATGTTTCGCTTTAATAGCTACAAGTGATTTTGCGTTGAACTAAATAGTTCACAGGATTTGTTTAGTTATTGGGCCTTCGGAATTTGAGCTATTTTCGACAAATTATACAATTTATAGTAAGGTCGTGTATGGAACATAAATTCTTAAGATTGGCATTCAGTATAATGAATTCATATTGTGTTAACAAATAGGTTTATTTCAAAGAAGAAATTGATTTGGAAATAAAATATTTGCATGTAGTTTAAAATTATTTCAAAATTTAAATTATCTTTTACAATTAAAACTTTGGTCTGTTCCTTACAAAGTGTCCCGTCGCATTTTTTTTTTTTGCGTCCGAGTGTAGATGCAAATAAATTTTCATAGGAAAATTAACTAACTTTATACTTATTAGTCAAAATACAACAGCTCTTAGCCCCCGTATTGAGCATAAAGTCCATAAGTATATCGTGAATTCCAATTAGGAAAAATGAAATGCTCTTGACCTCTGAGAACTGCCTAGTCATTAAATCGTTCCCCTTGTGATAAGTGCGGCTTACTCCGGCGTGAGAGAGCTATATGTTGTGAAATCTTATCACATTTAATAGAACCCGTGAAATAGTATAAATAATATCTCGTTACTTGCTACGTCAGATATAGTAATTGGAACGACAAAGTCTCAACGCCACTTTAATCACTACGCTTGTCACTCACTCCTTATGCTAATGTGTGTGTAGGTTAGTATTATACAGTAATATTTACACAGAAAAGCGCTATAACATCTACATGCCAATCTGTAGAGATACTTACTTAGTGAATACAAATTACTTCACCATTGCTGTTTTCAAAAATTCTCAAAAATATAAAATTTTCGTGCTCTCAACAGTCAAGAGAGTACTACATATATTGTCAAGAAAATGAGAGGTATTAATTAATAGTACATTACATAACTAGGGTGGTAATACAAAGAAAGGCCGAGATCGCAGAAGTTTGCGGCCCGAGCTGCAAGCGAGGGACGTAAATATGCGATCGAGGGCACAACACATTATTTTACCTCTACACTTGGCCAGGAAGCGCCTTTTCCGTACGCGTAGCGTGCGGTAAAAGCCACTTTATGACCAGGTGTGGCATAAAAATAGTTTTTCTACTACTGTACTTTTATCTGTGTTTTACTTGGTCACGAACACTAATATAAGAACATACATAATATGAGTTCAGAGAAGTCTATACTCTATTCTATGACAGCACTAGTGTCGTTATAGTCGCAAAACGATACTATAGACTTCTAAATCTAGGTTAAATAGCCATTGTTAACTGACCACCCATAAACATTAACACGTTCCAATAAAGTTTATATTCGTTTACAAATGTACAGTTAACAGTGTGTTCAATTGTACTTTGTAATAGCAATCACATGGTAATTCAGTGGAGACATTGCCGTGAATATTCTTTGTGGAATTTAAATAAATTATAATTTACTCTGTCTACCGTTGCATTAAATTTAATTCAGATTTATTAGTCAACCTTCATTCAAATTGAATTTCACGCTCAATTTGCCCCTGTCGAGTAGATTCCCCATTGCAAATTTAAGTGGCCTTTTCTCTCATTTCAATTATTTTAACGGCCGTTCTTTCCTATAAAAACTTAATAATATTAAACAAGGCTTGTAATAGTAATTTGTGTTTCAAAAGGAATAAAAAATATATTGTACAAAGCCAAAGAGAACTTTAATCCTTAAACATTCGTCGAAATCCAAGAAAATCCAAGAAAAAAGGGATTGTGATCCAGCCAAAAGAGCAGTGTTTATCGAAGTAGATAATTACAAACGTATTCGGGTAGGTTTTTCTTGGGCCATGAATTTCATATCTATTTCGCAGACCTTGCAAAAAAGGACCGTGTTCCTGATACTGATTGATCCAGGGTTTAGATGGGGTAAAAGATATTGTGTCATTTTGCAACATATATGTACTATGCATTGATATTTCATGTGAACATTTAGTTATTAAATTACAAAAGAGTTCAAAGGAAATTTAACATGATGGGTTATATTTTCGATTTTAATGCAGATTGCAAGTATGTAAAATAAATCATGTAGTAACCCTATAAACGCTGTGACAATGCATTTATTCTAGATAAATATTATTATACCAGTAATGCCTAGCTAGGCGAATTAATTTACTACAATTTCGAAAATTCAGTAATTCTAAACTAAATAATTTTGAGTCAAATAATTCATAAGTTTTATTTAACTATCGGAAACTGGTTTTTAATTTAATTTGTAATTTTCTTTCCTGTATTGTGAAATATAATTACTATCTGAAATCAGTTAGGCGGCAAATAATATTTGATCTCTGGCTATTGATGAGCCTTGCCGATCTCTGATTTTAATGAAAGTTTCCAGAAATTGTAATTAAGCCCTGAGGTCGACACGGCAAATTAGTAAGTCGAAACTTTTTTGATATTATACGCGTAATGGTCAATGAAACAAATAGGTAATTTAAGTCACCCGGCTACATCCACGAATAAAAAGAGGGTTAAAACGTATTTTATGCCACACCTGGCCATAAAGTGGCTTTTTCCGCACGCTGCGCGTACGGAAAAAGCCGCTTTCTGGCCAAGTGTAGACATAAAAGGATGTACACTACACGGGAGGTAATAAAGAAAGCCCTCGATCGTATATTTACGTCCCTCGCTTGCAGCTCGGGCTGCAAACTTCTGCGATCTCGGCCTTTCTTTGTATTACCACCCTAGTTGTGTAATGTACTATTATTTCATAGTTGATGCATTTTGTCCATTGTAGCTGCGTGCATGATATGGTAGCTGACTGGTTCGGACATGCGGCTTTCAAGCAGAAGTCGTGGCTTCGAATCCCGGCTTGCACCAATGAGTTCTTCGGAACTTATGTACGAAATATTAATAGATATTTACCATTAGCTTTTCGGTGAAGGAAAAACATTGTGAGGAAACCTGTTTATATTCGCGGAGAAATTCAAAGGTATATGTGAAGACCCCAATCCACAGTGGGCTAGCGTGGGGACTACTCTCGAGACTAGGCTCGAAAGTAGGCCTGTGCCCAGCAGTGGGACGTATATAGGCTGATGATGTTTGCATTTTGCCTGCGCTAAACAACAAATGAACCTTTGCAGTTTTGCCACTTATTTGCTAGTGGACGTACTTTCCAGAATTCGTTGGTACGAGTCAGGATTTGAACCTATATTGGGTTGTGTGTGGTAGTAAATACAAAGCACGCGAAAAGTAAATATTTGACTAAATAAATGCCCGTGTCGTCTCTCCTGATGTGACTGCACGCCAAACACAACCTGCCATAAATAGCTACTCTTATCTTACTTTATAATTTTTTTTAGCGCTTTTCGAAGATAATGAATGAAGAATAAAACAGAAACTAATCTGTTATTTTTGGTTGTTCCAGCGATAATCCTCTTTGCACACGCAGCCGATGTGAAAGAGAAGAAAGATGCGGCAGAGCCTGCACAGAATAAGGACAAACGACAAACGCAAGACGAAGCTGTACCGGCTCACCTCGTTTACAGGACGGCTAGAAAACAGGTAAATTATATGCATTTTTGTGGCCAAGGACTCTCTATGACCAGTAGACGTTATAAATTGACTAGTTCTGGGAGGCCGAGACTTCCTAGATGAATTTGCCGAGTAAATATACTGAAACCAGTATAATATTAACCTCTTAGGGTCTGTAGGTGTCTTTCTATTTACCTAACCACTTTATTGCTCATAAAAACAAACACGAAAATAATGAAATTACTCAAATACACACTTATTCCTGCAAGGAATATCTTCCTGCTGAAATGCTTGTGAGTGTAATATATTATGTGTGTGTGTAATTAAAATAATTATATTTTTGTTTATGAGCGATTAGCAGATATCAATTACGTGGCATACGAATACAGATACCTATTAAATATTAGTATGCGTATCTAGACTATAAGTGAAATAAACGTTTTCTCGATAATTCTAGGAAACGTTAAAAGAATTTATTTGGTTGTATAACATCGACCTAAGATTTGCTAGAACACACATTAAAAGTAATGTTTAAAAATACCACTTTTATACAATCACATCCTGGAAACTCTCATAGCTAAAATACTGGCAGATAAATAATAAAGATTACGCGGCGAGTTCGCCGCGACTGTTTTTGTATGGAAACTCGCCCGCAGCTCGCCCGCAAATCGCAAGTGTGATAAAGCCCTAAGGAGCTCTCATTCTCAGTATTAATTCATCGATTTGTGGGACAGGATATGGGAGTGACAAGCTAATAACAAATTGTCCCGGAAATAGGTGTCAATTGCAGTCCATCTATATGGAAATCTAAAGGGGTCAGTAGTAAAGCGAACGGACCATAACAAAGTCTACCTCCACGTTTCGGCTGAGGCACGTTGAGAGATAGATATAACGGTGAGATAGATAAAACAATGTGGAACTTGCAAGCGTGCTTATTTAAGGCTCAATAAGAGAAAGCGCCAGCAGATTTTATTAATTTTCCTCATCGCTCCCAAAAGGAAGGATGGAACATTTTCTAACTTTTAGATTCACCGTGCGAAGATGATATTCTAAAACGTCCCCGCAACACCTAATTGGCATTTGAATATTGCTATCAACAAACGATATCAGGTTACCTAACATCGCATTATGACTTAGACCTGCGACTTTACTTGCAACGGCTAATGTCCTCAGTCCGCCCTTTCACTTTTGTGCCCTAGATTTCGTCACTACTAGCCAGTACATTATACGAGCGGATATGCAAAATTTTGCTTTAACATCTGCCTTGTATTATAAGGGAAATAGAAATAGTCGCACACTATTCGGAGCGAGCATGGAAGTCATGCCACATTAGGCACTCGGCCAAATCTAGCCGATCCAATCCAAACGACATCTCCTCGAATTCTATTAAATTTTACTTTCTAAAATGCTGTGTTCTCAAATGTAGATGCCCTAATACGGCATTTAAAAAATCCGTTTACCTGCCAACGTTCAATATTATTTCTTAATAAGAGAAGAAAATATTTTATAAAAAACATAACTTAAAACAACCTGTCCAAGATAATGTTCATGTAACTAGCATCATAAAGTTTCCTATGTTTCAATTCGGGACTTGATCCACTTGCATGCCCCATTTGAATCCTTTCAGTTGTTATTTAGTAACAAATATCGAAAAGTCTTCACACACTTTCACATTTATAATATTAGTAGGATTCGTTTCTAACGTCAGCGATGAAAATGTAAATTCATAAAGAGTCATTATAGTACAGTAAAAAATGTGCTTTAACAAGAAATGTGGTTTCCTATTCTTTGGCTCCAATTCATGATCATGTAACGGCATGTTTAATATAAAAGACTTTTTACTGTATAACTTAAAATATATTACTTTTATTGATGTCCCTAATCACCTGTTCCACAGAGAAAGGCGGGGTTTGACACGAATGGCAATTCGCATGATGATGTACAAACCAAGCTTCTTTCCATTCCGCGGTTAGGTTACAGAGAGACCTGTTCATAAGCCACAGTCGTTAATAACTTTCGGCGAGCTTGTTTCTTGTGAAATACATTACATTAGGTATCTACTAAAGTTTTCATGCGACTTCGTGAGTGTAAAATTTGTATAACTCCAATGATTTGCTGTGTCGGGGTACGAATTGGTAGCATATACGGTATATGCTACCTATTCGTACCCCGACACAGCGACAAAAAGGTATATGATATACCTTTTTTAAGCTTGGAATATACCTAATCCTTACAAACACACACATGTATTATTTTGGAATTATGTTGACTCAAAGCGTTCATCATCGTTGTACTCGAATCAGTGAGCTCTGATTTTTGGCTACTTCTTCTAACTTTAATTGCCAAGCTTACAATTTTTAGTCAGTATTGCAATTTGCATGCAATATTAAATAACCATCGTTTTTTTACTGATTTAAATGATTCCTTATTTGCCCCGACCTTATTTCACCGCAACTGCCCACTAGGGTGTCCCAGAAAGCAAATCTCCACACAAACTTTGAAGCCAAGTCGCCAAGTCAGCACGAGTTCCCATCATCACAGAGAGCTGAAATTTTATACAGGGTGTTAGGTAATTAATATATAACCTGTGACCTGGTGATAGAAGGCACTTAGGTCTATCAAATAAAGCTAAAATAGGCTTAGTAAAAGTGTCACCATTTTCGAGATATTGTGACTTATGTAATTTTCCTCAAAATTGATACCCGTGCCTAGTTTTTTGCTGTACCGTGCTATTATTTTTATTTTTCATTTATTATTTTATGTCAAAATACTCTTGAATAAATGTGCTATTAGTTGTATAATTGCTATGGATGCTTTTTCTTGTTATGGATTAAATTATATCATGCTTACTGTTTTAAAATGTGCATTAAATGGTCAATTTTGTAAGCTAATGGGCTCGTCAGTGTCCATGTATTTTTTTTACACCACACGCGGTCAAAGTTCGACAAAAGTTTAAAAAAATACTCCATTCCGAACTTAGAACCAAATTATTTAAAAAAATACAATAGTTACACTTAAGTGCTATTATACAGCTAATAGCACATTTATTAAATATTTTTTCTACTCCTGTACTGTTATCTGTCATTTACTTGGTCACGAACACTAATATAAGAACATACATAATATGAGTTTAGAGAAGTCTATACTCTATTCCCCATAACAGCACTAGTGTCGTTATAGTCACTTTACGTTATTGCTAGCAGCCACAGACTTCTAAATCTAGGTTAAACTTAGGTCAAGGATAAAGCGCTCAATTTTAACTTTACGGTAAAAATGCACAACTACCAACTTACCAAACAATTAAATTCCTACGGTTTTTAAGAAAAACAAAACTTTCCGAACTAAATTCATTGATGCCAACATAAAAAAAGTATTTTTATTTAAGTATATTTTAAATTAAAAAAAAAAGTTTACCATAGACACATATTGTCAGTCAAACGTCATATTTGCCTTGTTTCCAGGTTATGATTAACTTTGTATTTTATAATTTAAAACCTCGTCATAGAAAAAGTATTGTATGCAACGTTGTATAATTAAGTCAAAAAATGCTCATTGCGTCTCTATTTGCGATACTCGCCGCATTCGCGGCTCGTATCGCAACTCACGCAATTCGCATTTTTTGAACCCACTTATACAACTGTTGCATAAAATACTAATTTTGACATAAAATAATAAATGTAAAATAAAAAAAATTGCGCGGTACAAAAAAACTAGGCAAGGGTATCAATTTTGTGAAAAATTACAGAAGTCTAAATATCTCAAAAATGATGACACTTTTACTAAGCCTATATTATTATTAGCTTTATTTGATAGACCTAAGTGCCTTCTATCACCAGGTCACAGGTTATCTATTAATTACCTAACACCCTGTATACTAATATATACCATAATGTTTAAGTAGATGCAATATTTTTAGGAGGTACGGTATGCATTACAAAAAAAGATAAAAAATAATCTTGTCCATACAACAATTTTTTTTTTTAATTATTTTGTAATGCATACGCCTCAAATATTTTTTAACTACCTACTCAAATATACTGGTATATATACAATTTCAGCTCTCTGTGATGATGGGAACGCGTGCTGACTTGGCTTTAAAGTTTGTATGGAGATTTCCTTTCTAGGGTGTCCTAGAAAGGAAATCTCCACCCTACTGCCCACTTAAATGTTACGCAAGCTGTCGCATAAGTAGTAGATCATCTTCTAATACCAATCAACCTCATTCCGCTATTAGGTTATCTTTTATCTGGCATTGTTCCCTGCGAACCCTTCCCACTATTGTCTCGCATAAGAGTTTGCCACAATAATTAGTAGAACACATTCAAGTTATTTTAATCTTGCCAGGTAGATAACGCGATCTTAATTTAGGTTATAAAGAGACTATAGTTTGCAGATTATCTCCGTAATTATAAATATCAGGAAGTGTGTCTTAACCTTAATAACTCTAAATTTAAAGGGATTAAATAATAGACAAATTTTATTGCGATTTACCTAACCTGTTAGTTGCCTTGCCAATCGGTCAATTTCTAAATCTGATAATAACAAAATAAAGATTTTAATAAAACTTAACTCGCTATATCTATTAATTTAAATAAAATCAATATCAGTCGTAATGTAATTTCGAAAGAAATTAATTATAAACAAAGCGAGTTTTTGTTTAATTTAGACAAACGAAACGAACAAAATGAGTGAAAATTAATCTATCATCGGGAATAGACGCAGTTTGGTTATAATTTAACCTTAAGCTTTTGGCCAAGCTTATGCTAAACCAAGAAATATTGAGTCGAAAAAGAATTGAAGCGAAATTAACAATCAAATTAATGGTATTACAAAACTGTTTGGATAAATTAGAGTTTACGTTTTGTACTATTGAGTTGCGAAAAGTCTGAAATGAAAGTTTGATTGCCTTCATCGTGGCAGCGAAGTAATTTTGAAGGAAACTGTCGAAGTAGTGCTGCACTGAACATCTGTTGCGGGCAATTTGCCAAGTCTATAGGACGATCATTCGATTTTATTTTGAACTATACATATTAATTCTGTTATATAAACTAATATAGAAAAGAATATAAAGTCTGCTATTATACCATGATGTAGAAAAATTAACTGTATTAACGACAAGTTTATAGAAGATTAAAAATGTTTAACCATACCTATAAAACATTTGTAGGCGTTCCCATCGTTATAACAGTATCATCACACTGAATACTTATACCGGGTGTGGCGGTAAAAATTATAATTTATAATAATGGGTAATTTAAAAAAATTAAATTAACAACACTTGATGCAAGTTTCGTATATTTAAGCAGCTTCGTACAAAAAGTAATTCATTTTCCACTTTATTTAATCATCGTTTCAGCTGAATTCAGGACCCAATTTCCATTCTCATTAACAACGTGGTATGGAAATCAATTCGTGGAATTGTATTATTGGTTACCATACTGTTGAAAGGGCGTATCCACATATAAGTGAAGAGCATTCATAAGCCTGTTTGTCATAGAAGAGTTAAATAGCTAATAGCCTGAGACGCCATCGCCCGTTAACCAACTCATCCAGTACCATCCAGTAAATTAACAGTAGGTATGTAAACTTATACACCTCTATAAGTGGCCAGAGTCTAAGCAATTTCAATAATAACACTACACCGACTTTTTCCTTCACTTGATCTATGTAGCTCCGTCTAGGCCTTCCTTCCTTGCCTGCCTCGCCTTCCTTCTATCTTTCCTTCTTATTAAATGTCCTATCATTTGTCCGCGTCTATTTACAAGAATAGTCAGGAATGTGCTCTTTCACCATCATTAATAGTCTTCATTGATTTTCTTCTCCGTCTAGCTTATGCCTTCCATTCTCTTTCAGCACCACATTTCGAATGCTTCCTATCTTTATGCGTCGCGTCCACGTTTCACTTCCATTAAGCGCAATGCTCCAAACGTACACTTTTATAAGTGTTTTAGTCATCTGGTATTATACATCTATATAACAATATAATTATGTCTTTGAGATTGTTAAGCCAAGCGGCTGCGTCAGGGGTCTAGTGACACATTTATAACTATGTACTGGTGTATTGACTAGTCTTGCATTTTTCACAGGCGTTCGCTGCTTCAATGGATTTTCTGATCTTGTTATTTAAAAGGACCTTAAATAATTGAGTTAAAGTAAACCTTCTTTTAACATTTTCTGTGATACGACTTTATAGCGAGTGTATTTTATGAAGGTCACATTTTTGCTAGCCACCATTAAGGCGCTGAAAAGATTCGATTTTCACGGCGGATATTAAAGTGCCAAAGTATTTTGATGTCCATCGTAATTTTTCTTTAATGGCTTAGAATGTGTGTGTCATTTCCAATTTCAGGTAAAATGCATTAAGTATTATTATAAATTTTGTCGTTTCTTGACAAAAGGCACCACATTCCTATTTACCGGTAAAGGCCTTTTAACAGGTTACTGGAATACATATGTAAACTATAACATACGAATCACAATAAGAATATCCTCCTTACAAAATAATAACATTTTATTCTGTAGTATATAACTTCAATTTAACCGAAATCTTTTTAGGTTTCAACCTACATGAGTTGAAAATTCTTTGGGTAGGTATGTTTTTTTCTTTAAACACATTATGTTCTAGTGAGAGATGGGAAAGTTAAGACGGCCTTTATTTAAATTCTTTAACAAATTATGTATTTGACCCTCACGGCCATCAATAAATTAGTTTAGAATTCCTTCCCGGCCTTCGCGAGCTTTTTAGTACTTTTGCCTTTTTTATTCTTCGCAGAGTTTTTTCGAGCTGCCACGATCCTAATTTTTAGTCTTTACTCTAAATTCTGTAGGCGTGTCAAAGAAATTGTTTGATAAAGCATCCATCACGTTCTGACAAGTAATGTGTGATGCTTTATCATTTATTTATCGCGTAACAAAACGTAGCATCATAAAGCCTGATCTCGTGAAAGGCTAAAATAGATTTCTAAAGTGAGAAACATGTGATAGGGTTTTGGTGCCGTACCAGCCATATTTTATACTAGCGTTTGGGCTGTGCGTTGATATGTCAATCAGTTTCTTCTTTTATATATTTAGATATGTTCATTTTTTTTCTTTTATTGACGAAAGAAAAAATACCATGTCCAATATTTATTGATAATCTAGCTGATCCGTCCGTATTTTTCACAACAGGTTATTTAGTCTGTGCTAGCCCATCCGACACGTGATTCCACTCACACTAAACATATTACTAAATAACCCACATGTCAGTTATAGCTATCTGACATCATGTAGGTACACACACATTTAGCTAAGTATGCATAACAGAAAGATACAACGTCGTTATAGAATAATCTACAATAATAGGTACAGGAATTTGTAGTTCTTGACGCAATTTTGTACAGCTCCTGAAGGACCAAAACAGCAGCAATTTCGATTGTGAAATGCCATCTCTCGTCTCTATTGCAGTATTCTAAAAGAAAAAAGAGATTGATATGATCTATCGCGTGAAAAGGAGCCGTGTGGCCTGCTGAGCTTGGCTGTTTGAAAACCCAGACGATCTCCAATCGTTCTCGCGCGTTTTAAATTATCAAACAAAATGCATCAACACGTTCAATTCAATTCATGTATTGCATATCACGTTACAAACATGATGACGGATGGATTTATAAATAAGCAGGTATACATGTGATACACTGCAAGGGCACAGCGATAACAGAGGGCTCTCTAGAGCCTAAACAAACTAGGCGAACTATGGTGTTAATCAACGCATTGTGCAAACGATCGCTGCGTCCATGCACGTTTCGAAAATGCCCGATAATCGCCGCATTGTCTCATTTTTCCTTGGCTTTCACTGCGTAATTGTACGCATGTGTTATGACATGAGCTGTTGTCACATCGCTAATTTGCCGCGATGGACCTACTTAATTGTGTAAATCTTTTTTCTTATTAGTTGCCGTTCGTGTTATGAGACGCGTGCTGTCAATGCATTGTTTAATATGGTATACAGTTATACAGTGTGGTATTCATTTATGTAAAAATCTTCCTTTTGTAGAAATATAAAGTGAAAGATTATTGGAATACATAACAATCATGCAGCTTGAATATGTGAAGTGAATTGGCAAAATTAAAATTACATACTAAAAACATACATAGTAACAAAATGCATACAACTTGCAAACTGGTACAAATTAGGCAGCGTGTAGTTCTCTGCGACTAAACAGTCGCACCAATCGCATCATTACCATCGCCACATTATGGATGAGCTCCCTATAAATCGTCGTTTTCGGTTATCTTGTAGAAGTCGCGTGCTTCTGCTATTTTTATCATAATGATCCTGATTGCTTTTATAAAACGGCCAATAATAGTGGCGATGGTAATGAAGCAAGCAAAACGGTAAAAAAATCGCAGAGAACTACCCGCTTATCAAGTAACCATTCATCGTGGCAGAAAAGAAAATAGGCCCTGGCTCTGCATAATGAAATGGCAAGCCACTTCGCTGGTATTCGCACAGGGTTTTACAAAATTATAAGAGAAAATTTAAAAAGCCCCGACTAAAAAACAGTTTAGCCGACTAAACGTTTTAATTTAAGTTTTATTTCATGCTTTTTAAATGTTATTTTTGTACTAAAATAAAAATATTCCATTTTATGCCGAAGATGCCTTACATCATTTTAGAAAAGAGCTGATACTCTTCAAACTGCTGGATCGATTTTAACCAAACATAGCTAAGAACTACTGCAAAGAAACCTGCTTTCACGTATAAAAAACCGCATCGAAATCGGTCCATTCGTTCGAGAGCTACGATGCCGCAGACAGACACACAGGCAGACAGACAGACACCACTGATACTTACTGGTATTAAGTCATATACCTTAAGATATAAATGACGTTTGACGATCACTTCAGAAAAGACGATTGGCGACAACTTTCGATCTCGAAGAACGATCATCAATCATAAATAGATGATCATGTCATTATCATGACTGCGTGTTCATTAGGGCTATTAAGCACTCGGTTACTCCATTGCTTCCTGACGAGCCCAAGACATTACATGTAAACTATAATATATTTATGTTATTATTTTCGCAATTTATTAAGACGATACTTATAGTGTACGGTCTAGCGCTTTCGTCGTCATTCCTTGCACTTTAGCTGGATAGGGCAGCATTGTTTCTTTCATATCATTAAATTACGTATTATTATAAGCAAGTAATACAATATCCTGATTTTTATCTTATTTAATACCTACATAGAGATCAATACATAACTTCAAAGAAAACTAAGCAATTTGTGCAAATTGAAAAACACTAGATAGGGCTCTGTACACCTATGCCTTTTTTTGTGATTTACAGTTATCCCACTAATATTATAAATGCGAAAGTTTGTGAAGATGTTTGGATGTTTGGATATTTGGATGTTTGGATATTTGGATGTTTGGATGTTTGTTACCTTATAACGAGGTAACAACTGGATGGATCAAGCTGAAATTTGGCATGCAAGTAGAACAAGTCCTGGATTGAAACATAGGATACATTATATCCCGGTAAAGAGTTCCTTTGGGACAATAACGGGAACAACGCGGGCGAAGCCGCGGGAAAATGCTAGTAGTATATAAGTGTAGTATATTCGAGTCGCCATTATTACAGACTAGCATTCACCAGCGGTGTAATGTCCCAAAGGAACTCTTTACCGGGATATAAAGTATCCTATATTTTAATCCAGGACTTGGTCTACTTGCATGCCAAATTTCATCCCAATCTAGCCAGACGTTATCCCGTTATTTAGTAACAAACATCCAAATATCCAAACCTCCAGACATCTAAACATCCAAAAATCTTCACAAACTTTCACATTTATAATATTAGTAGGAAGGAAGTAGGAAGGATACTCCTGATGGTACGCCATTGATACGTAAATATAGTCAACTGCAGAAAAAAGTAAACTCTCTACGATAAAAACATGTGAAAGGCTAATTTTATTTTCAGCTGCGTATACAATGTAGATATATGTTACATTAAGTAAACGACAGATTAATGTAATACAGTTAATCTAGCTCGCCAGCTTAGTTAAGCAAGCTTTAATCCATGGCTGTTAGACGTTAATTCCATCGCCGATTGGCTTAGCCTTGCGATAAAAGCCAGAGAAATAGCGCCGATCCAAAGTAGCTTTTAGTCTACTTTGCCTTTGCCTTTGACCGACACAGCACCTGAATGTGCATTTTAGTATTTTTAGTCGCACTTTTTAAGTTTTTTAGTTCCGAGCTAGTTTAACAGTATCGGCGATGAAAAAAACCGAGAGGTATTACAGTTTGTAATTTAGTCTAGAATACACATTTGAATCCCAACGTAATTTTTCAAATAATACACCTTTATATTTATTTAATTTCAGGAACAAGTAGCGCCTGTAGAAGAGCCACAAGATGATGACAGGGGAGTCAGGTAAATAAATCGTTGATTTTATCTCTAAAATTGCATGAATTATATTCGCAATTGTTTTAGATTACATGTAAACATTCGTAACTGTTGCATTGCATAATACGTAGCTTAAACAACCACCTACTGGTGTGGCTACAAAAAACATTGGATAAATATAAGGTACCACAAAGAACCTCAAGAGTTTCCAGCAAAACTGACAATGGGACAACAGCTGATATCAAAATCGATATTCCTATTACTGCTCTCCTGCTACTGCTGATTGGCTACATGCCAACCAGGAGATTTTTTCATTAGTTTGAAATCCTTTGTTTTGTCAGACTGTCAGTTTCGGGTCGTTGTACTAGTTGTATAACGCCCTACTTGTGTAATGTACTATACTCACCCCCACAAAAGCTAAAATTACAAGTTAGCATACTCTCTACCAAATTATTATTTATCGAAATTGACCGTGTTTTCCAGCCGTTCTGCCACCGAGGAGTACCGGCCAGGCCAGGTGTTCACTCTCAACGCCCAGGAGTTATTGGAGCTCCAGCCGGAAAGAAAAGCACCACTCGCCAGCGGCCAGCAGTTGCAACAGCTGTACAGTGAACCCCAGCAGCAGCACAAGGAAAATCTGCAACAGTTCTATTATATTGAGCCGCAGACTGCTCGACAGGTGAGGTTATCCTATAGGCCAGTAGAAATCGACACTTAAAAATTTATTGGTGTGTTGCATGGACCAGTTATGCCAGTGGTAACCGCAGCCCAGCTTTCGCTCTTCGTAAATTTACATTTTTTTCGAAAGTTGACAATTTTAACTTTTGCCCCCTGGCTTTAGTTAAGGGTTTAAATACATGTAAAGAAATTAGATTTCTTTAAGTAATTTGTATGTGGATAAAGCAGTCCCTGTCTACTCTTAAACATCGGTAGATGGCGCTACTGTCAATACTAATGTCATGGCGGTACTGTAGATAAAGCAGAGATGTGTTTTTGCAGTATGGCGATAGTGAGGTTTAAGTGAAACAAACAATAATTAATTAAATTAAGGATTCAGATAAATAGGAATCAACAAGCAAATTAATAGACTTTAAATGTCGTTTCTTTGTTTTTTCAGGTATTGTATCTGGATCATACGATGTTATCTTTATCAAAAGTGTAAACATGTAGTAAAATAAAACTTTGTTTTTTCAGAGCAACGCATGACGTCTATTATTTATAGAATTGTCTTATAAAACGACATTTCTAGTTAACAACGAAAGAGGATGGAAAAATTACGATTTACGTTCGCGGTATTAGCCGCAAGTGATGCCAAAACAAATATAATTTGCATAACCTCAATCGAGACACCCGATGGCCGTGTCTACGAGGTACCCACTGAACAGAAAAATGCAAATAAACATACTGGAATAACTACTTCAGATGTATATGCGAAAATTAAGAACTCACTGAAAAAAAGACACCAGACACGGAAAATATGGATCCCACTAAATGATGAGTTACGGAAAATCTACTTAGATGCAGGCGAAAATGTGCAGTTCGGTGATCAATATCTAGAGGAAATTTCATATGAAACAAAACCTTCCAATAATAACAACAGCTCCGGATCTGAGCATATAAGTCTAGTAAAAACAGCTGAAAAGTTCTTGTTAGAAAAGTTTTCGGGAAGAACATCAAATGTGAATCAATGGATTGGCGAATTTGAAACAGAATGTGACCGGTTTGATATACTACAGGATGAAAGAAAAATTGAGATTTTGAAACATTTCCTTGAGAAACAATGTTTAGACTGGTACACAAGCATGTTAATAAAGTATACCGTTAAGTCAGAATGGTGTATATGGAAAGATAATTTTTGTGAGACTTATGGTAACAAGGGATGGTCTCAAGTAAAATATGCATATACATTCAGATATCAAACAGGTTCTTTACTTGAATATGCCACGAAAAAAGAACGCCTATTATTAGAGGTAAACAAAGACATTGACACTCAAACCATGACAAATCTTATTGTGATGGGTTTACCGGATTATGTTATGGACAAAATTGATAGGGCATCAGTAACATCCACTGCAACCCTTTACAATGAAATCGGTAAACAGGATTATGCAGTGGGCAAAAAGAATTTCACCAAAATTAAGAAGAATATACCTGACAATAAATCCAAGTTTGAGAAATACGTTCCGTGCAAAATTTGTGAAAAATTAAACAAAGGAGTCCGTTACCACCCTGAAGAAAAATGTTGGTTTATAAAAACTGATGACCATGAAAACAGGAGAAAACATATCAAGAATGTGAACAATACTGTGTTGGATATTGAATTAAATGATGATGATCAAAAAAACGAGTGATTACACCATTAATTAAAGTCAAACTAACAATAAATGAGCAAGTGGAAATATTTGGTATATATGACTCCGGCTCCAATGTTTCACTGGTAAATTCCAAATTGTTAAATATTAAGGAGAAAAAGAGAGGTGATTTCAAAAATGCAAATTTAATAACAATTAATGGTGTAAAAAGGACACAAGGTTTGACAACAATAAAGATAAAGATTTTAGAAATTGAAAAAAATGTTGATGTTTATATAGTGGATGGAAATGAATTTCAATATGATTTTCTAATTGGACTTGATATGATAAAAGAATTTAATTTGGTTCAGGACCAAAATTTAAAGATCACTCAGAAACCAGAAGAAACATCAATAAATAAAGAACCTACTTATAAAAATACTTCCAAGGAAGAAATAAATAAACATGAGATTTCCATAAATTTCAATGAACACATTAAGGAAGAGGATTTTAAAATAAAGATGAGTAATTTAAATACTCAACAAAAAGCAGAAATAAATCAACTGATTGACGAGTATAAATCAAGCTTTGCAAAGGACAAATATGATGTTGGAAAAGTACGAGACTATGAGGCACGCATTGATCTGCTAGTTGATAGATATTGTAGTAAGCGGCCATACAGATGTTCTGTAGAGGATAAAAAAGAAATAGAAGAACAAGTGGGAAAATTACTACAAGAAAATCTAATAGAAGAGTCATACAGTCCTTTTGCAGCACCCGTTACCTTGGCTTTTAAAAAAGAAGATCAGAAGAAGACTAGGTTGTGTATTGATTTTAGAGATCTAAACAAGATAGTATTGCCACAAGCTCAACCATTCCCGTTGATGGATGACCTGGTTATGAAGACTCGAAACTGCAAATATTTCTCAACACTAGACATCAACTCAGCGTTTTGGTCTATTCCATTACGGATTGAAGACAGGAAAAAGACAGGGTTCGTGACTCAAGAAGGCCATTATCAGTGGACCTGCTTGCCGTTCGGTCTCAAGACCTCCCCGGCAATATTTCAAAGGATACTGAGTAATGTATTAAGAAAACATAAACTTACTGAATTTACCGTAAACTATATAGACGATATACTCGTATTCTCTAAGACCTACAGTGAACACATTGACCACTTGAAACAATTGTTGGAAGCAATAAGGAATGAAGGATTCAGACTAAAGTTTACAAAATGTACATTTGCTGCAAATTCAGTAAAATATCTTGGTCATATAATAGAAAATAATACAGTTCGACCACTGAGAGATAACTTAATTTCCATACAGGACTTCCCAATACCGACATCACAGAAAAACATCAGACAATTCTTAGGAAAAATAAATTTCTATCACGAATACATACCAAAAAGTACAATTATTTTAAAACCACTACATAATTTACTAAAAAAAAACCAAAAGTTTGTTTGGTCGGCAGACTGTCAACATTCATTTGAAAAAATAAAAAAACTACTGTGTTCACAACCAATCTTAGAAATATATGACAAAGACCTGCCAATAAATATCTATACTGACGCATCACTGGAAGGCATTGGAGCAATATTAAAACAAATACAGCCTAATGGGAAAGAAAAGCCAGTAGCATATTTCTCAAAAAAATTAAACGAAGCACAGAAGAAAAAAAAGGCCATTTATTTAGAATGCTTAGCCATAAAAGAAGCTGTTAAATATTGGCAGTATTGGCTTATAGGAAAATCTTTCACAGTATATTCCGACCACAAACCGTTGGAGAATATGAATGTTAAATCAAGGACTGATGAAGAATTAGGTGAATTTATGTATTATCTCTCACAATACGACCTCAAAATAAAATATGCACCAGGGAAAGACAATTTAGAAGCTGACTGCTTAAGCAGGAATCCAGTACTGGAAGCAAAAGAAGATACGGACGAACAATTAAAAATAATTAATTTAATACAATTACAGGATGTTGTCACAGATCAAGCAGAAAATGAAGATTTACAAGCCAATAAGAATAAATTAATACACAGACACAACATATACTATAAAAAAATTAATAAACAAGAAAAAATTATATTATCAGAAGAATTCAGTATGAGACTTATAAGACAAATACATAACAATATGTGTCATATAGGTGTAAAACAATTGCAAAAGAAAATTGGGAAAATATATACAGCAAAAAATTGAACAAAGAATATAAATAGTTTTTGCAGGAAATGTGAGATATGTATAAAGAACAAAACACGAGGACAAGTTAAATATGGGTTAATGTCACACTTAGGCCCTGCTTCAAAACCATTTGAGATTGTCTCGATAGACACAATTGGAGGCTTTGGAGGTCGACGGTCAACAAAAAAATACCTACACCTGCTAGTGGATCATTACACTCGATATGCATATATAGTTACCTCGAAGACTCAAAGTGCGAAAGATTTTATCAAACTTATCAATAACATAACCAATCATAATGAAATTGGCATAATTCTGAGCGACCAATATCCGGGAATCAACTCAAAGGAATTTAAATCTTTTTTGAATGAAAAATCCATTCCATTGGTTTTCACCGCAGTAAACGCACCATTTTCAAATGGATTAAATGAGAGGCTGAATCAGACGCTGGTGAATAAAATTCGATGTAAAATAAATGAGGAAAAAAATACAACAGCATGGACAACAGTAGCCCATATCTGTATAGATAAGTACAATGACACTGAGCATACAGTCACAGGTTTCGCTCCAAGATACCTTCTAGATGGTACAGAGATTTCGATACTACCAGAAGAACTAAAACAATCAAAAACAGCAGATGACTGGATTATAGATAGAAAGTTAGCATTTGAAAACTCAGTAAAGTCGCATAACTATAATAAAAAGTTAATAGATAAAAATAGAATTCAGCATAATTTCAATACAGGTGACATGGTATATGTGGAGAATGGGCATAAGCTAAATAGAAGAAAATTGGATGAGCTGAAGATTGGTCCTTTTACAATTGAAGAGAAAATATCTAATACTATATACAGAATAAACACAGGCCATAGGAAGTTAGAGTCCAACTTGTTTCACATCACAAAGCTCATTCCAGTTCCGGCATGAATATAGTTTATATGGCGAAAATTTTGGGAAAATTTTCTACCCTGCGTGGGGAGATGTAAAGAAATTAGATTTCTTTAAGTAATTTGTATGTGGATAAAGCAGTCCCTGTCTACTCTTAAACATCGGTAGATGGCGCTACTGTCAATACTAATGTCATGGCGGTACTGTAGATAAAGCAGAGATGTGTTTTTGCAGTATGGCGATAGTGAGGTTTAAGTGAAACAAACAATAATTAATTAAATTAAGGATTCAGATAAATAGGAATCAACAAGCAAATTAATAGACTTTAAATGTCGTTTCTTTGTTTTTTCAGGTATTGTATCTGGATCATACGATGTTATCTTTATCAAAAGTGTAAACATGTAGTAAAATAAAACTTTGTTTTTTCAGAGCAACGCATGACGTCTATTATTTATAGAATTGTCGTATATACATATCGTCATTAGAAAGCAATCATGCAGGAACCCGCAAGGACTTTCATAGTTTCAACGTTATTTCTTTCCAACGAAGATATCACTGTGTTTTTATCGTTAAAGTCTAGTCGTAGTACGAGCCTACGTACAAAAGAAAATTTGGCTTTTAAAACCCCTAACGTGAATACTTAACTCATACTACAAAATCTGCATGACCAACTGCTCCAAGCTGAAATATTTTCTTGGTATTCTATTTACATCAGACAAACCGTTCACTTGTTTTCCAGGTTTTAATCTTTATAAAATGATTAGTTCCAAAATATTGTATTACATTATTGCAGGTGATTGTAGGTACAAAACTATCTCTTAATAAATAAAAAATATGCTCTTGTCTGGTAAATACCAACATCAATTCGAAAAAAATAACACTACAACGCATTTAATTATCTCATTAATAAAACTAAGAAGTTAAAAAAAACTTTCAGTTTAATGTATCGATACCTTTAGACTTTAAGGGTGTTCTCTTCGAGTCTCAATGTGCAATTGATTGCCCATTTCTCACAAACAATTTTGCTTTTTTACAAAACGGATTTCCTTTTTTATTTATCAAAGACCTTGTTTGGCGCAAATCTACGAGTAAGCCGTGATACGCATTTCGAATATGTAAAGAGTTTTCAATTTCGATAAGTGCGTGAGAAGATTTATCTTTTATTTCAATCACAAAAGATAACATTTATCATGTCGAGCGAAAAAACCTACTCACCACAAAGATTGCTTGAGCCTAAGTGAGACTAAATCTCTGCTTTGTGAGCATGATTCGTGTAATGGTGCGGTCTGGTTTATCTTCAAATAAATACATTCCAAATTTATCGGCGATTTATATAAGCGTTGGATTAATCTTTAGCTCGATTGTTATATCCGAGCAAGTTAGAATTGATATTTACCTACTAATCTGTTCACACGTATTTTAAATATTTCAAACGAAATTTCCATCGGCTAGCCTTGTTTGTCTATTCCGCTATTCGTGATAAATTTCGAAGGTTGATTTTGAATGAATTTCTTCTATCATGCTGCTTGATTAATATGTAATGCATAATAATGCTCCAGTCCTATATGTATTACGGACGTCCTATTATAATGACCTGCTTTACGAATGCAAAACATCCTAAACGCAAATTGCTCTTAACGCAAAACGCCCCAAACGCAAAATGTCCTAAACGAAAATTTTACAAACGCAAGATGTCCTAGACACAAAATGCCTAAAACGTATTTTTTTTTGTGTGTTGTGTTTCTTTGTATAAATTATGGTGTACCATTTTCATTTCACTTATGTCATCATCATACCTATAAGTGGCTAAAAGTAATATTTTTTTCAGGTGTCTCTTCATCCATCCCATGCGGTGATCGCCCGCCCCCATTACTCTGCGAACGGCGGCGAGGCGTCGGTCGGTGCGGCGCTCTCCGTCAGCGACACTGGCGCCAACCCCAGTTTCGACCAGGAGCTCTTGGCTCTCCTAGGACAGCCTGTGAGACAAGAGCCCACTTACGCGCAGCAGCAGATTCAACAGGTCTCCACTCAAAGCGTGGCACCTCAGTATCAACAGGTACAGGCATACAAAATAAGGCAATGTTTATCAATTGGTAGTTCATCAGTCTAATAAGGTTTGACGATTTGCGTAAACAGTTAGGGATTCCTGACAGAGCCATCAGGGTCATTTACAAATGTGACCGCAGCTTTTACTATATTTGCGATTGATCCATTTCTGGTATTATATATTCGTGTTATAATATTCTTCTAATAATTTCAGGTGGATAGATACATCACTAAGCCGAGTAAAAAACCGACCAAACTCCGCTCAAAGGTACAAATTACTCCGCCTCAGGCTTCAACAGCCCCGCAGCAGTATTTGATTGAGACAACCCATGTGCAGCAGCAGCAGCCACAGCAGCAACAGCTGCAGTACCGACTGGCTCCCCAGCCTCAGGTTCAACGGCCCGTGCAAGCTCTTCGGTACACTCCAATTCAACCCACACCGGCCGCCGCTCAGCAAATTTATTACCAAAACCCAGAACCCCAGCAAGGTCTTAAAGTTGTACCAGCGCCCAAATTGCAACAACCACGCGCTCAACTAAGCTATCGATTCGTTCCCCAATACCAACAAGCTGAAGCAACTCCAAAACAATATAGGATCGTTGAAGCTCCGCGACTCCAGGCTGCCAGACAAGAACCGCAGAGAATCTCAGCTTCCAGCATTGAAAGGCCTGTTACCTATTTAAAACGTTTTCCTGAACCTGAAAAATTGCGCACCGTTAAGTATTACGAGCAAACCACATCGGAAGAAGTGCGCGCTTCTCCTCAACAGTCTCAAGTGGTCGGTGAACAATATTACATTCGACCTCTTTATAGGGGGACCGAGCAGCGACCGCGTTATGACCTGCAATCTCTAGGTTTAGAAGCACGAGTTGCGGAACCCACAAAGCCCCCACATTCTGCCATTTACGTAAGCAAAAACTTAGGGCCTAAGAAACCTGTTAGACAACAACCGGTCTTGAGGGTAGATCAACCCTTAAAACTCGAGACGCAACAATACAGACAAGAAGTACAGCAGTATCGAGCAGAGCAACCCAGCAGGGTCGAACAAGTAAACATCGAACAGCACGGCCAAAATCTTGAAGACCAGCGGGCGCACTTACCTCCGCCTAGAAACCACAAGGCTTACACTCCTGAGGAGTTCCAAGCTTTGGTAGCTGCTGGGTACGCCGTTACCCCTATACCTGTAGGCTCTCTGGCCCAGCAGGCCCAGTCCCGGTCTTCGGTGGAGCCAGCACCGGCGCCAGCCCCAGTTCCTCAGCGACGACCACTGTACAGCAGACGTCACCAGTACCTACCCCTTAGAGCAGATGAAGCACCTTGAAATCGGACAAAATTGTAAATACTCTAGTTTTAATTTTGCAACTAAAGATAGTGATACATTTTAAGTATTCTTTTATTTTTCTCATCTAATAGTTTCCTGGTAGGTTATGTGATTGAATAAAGTCATAATTGAATAGAACCTTAGCTGCACGTCGCCGGTAGCTCTAAGGTAAAACCGCAACAGGTAAACTTCGAATTTTATTAAGCTTCTGTGAAAACCGCAACACTTGTGTTATGTGCAATAATACTGAAAATCGTACTATTTGAGTATTTAAGACGCCTTACCAGGCGTCTAGTGTGAATAATGTTTAGCTTGATATTGGAGTAGGTATTTCATGAACGCAAGTCAGTTTAACAAAATTAGACTTGTGTCATCCTTTATAAAAATAAGAATAAAGTCCTTTTATATTAGACATACTAAGCTAACTAATTTCAATAAAGAAAAGTCTATTCGGTGAACTTTCCCGAGCCGAAATAATATACGAACCTTTTATAGTCTCTTTTCAGTTATTCTTATTATATCTGCGTTATCCGTGCCATTTTACCATTGAGTATGGCATTATACGTCAAATTTAATTATGATCATGTTCAATGGTTTGTGGTAATTGCTCAGTCATTTATCAAGAGCAATATTATCTCGTTTCTTCAAAAGGTAATTTGGTAGAATAAAAGTTTTAATTGGTTCACGTTGCAAAGTTGTTCAATATTTAATCTAAAAACACAATGACAGATAACGTTACCTGGCAAAAAATCTTGAGAGCAGGAATTATCGGAAACCCTTAAGCAATGGGCAAACAAACGAATTAAATCAACCATTTCCTCGTGCACAAACAATCGAACGCTCTTAATTTGGGCGACTAAAGTCGTGTGCTTCCAGTATACAGCGTGTAAATCTTATTCGGGAAAATCTTTAAAGATGGTTAGCATAGGACCTAAAAAGTATATTTAGATAACTTTTGCTTAAAATGACAATAAAAAGTATATTTAGATAACATTTGCTCAAAATTACAATGAAACTACGGTTGATAAACCGTAGAAAATAATTCAGCCCGCGATATACCTTCGCAACATATTCAAGTTAACCCTTTTTGACAGTTACTTTAAAAAAAGCAAGTATTTCATAATTTCATAGCACGCGCGCGGTAATTTTTCAAAAAATAAAAGCCGGATTTGCACACAAAGGGTTCCGTACCACCGTCGAGCAAAAAGGCGTTGAAAAAGCACTTTTCTTGTATGGGGACCCTTTTTTATTTTGTTTTATTTTTATTATTTGGTGTTATAGCAGCAATAGAAATACACATTATATGAACATATCAAGTAGGTAACATATCCAGTATTACCATTATTAAAATAAAGCATAAAGACGCCAAAAACACGTCTCTTGTACCCTTTTTGATTCTTGATTTTTTTATTATTTAATGTTAAAGCTATAATAGAGTCTGGCTAATGAAAGATGAGACTAAAAAATAGCGGCAAATTTAAAAAAACAACGGGTTGCAACACTGTTTATAGGGTGACAAAAACGGTAATGATACTTGAGCCGATTTTTGAGTTGTTGTCACCTTTTTAATTCTTCCGATTTTAGTGAAAATTGGTAAGTACATAGCTTTTATTAGAGTGTTAGTGTTTATTTATGATATATATTTACTCCCCACATTAGCCACGGAAAGAAAAGCAAAAACAATTCAGTAAGTATTTTCGGAAACTGTTACTTTCTTATGTTGCATATTGAGTATCAAAATCACCACAGCATACTATCCTCAGAAATCTAATGACGTTTGACACATTTGACGTTTGTATAATGTCGCCATTTAAAAAGTTTGGAATAAATGTCAGTCTCATCTTTCATTAGCCAGACTCTAGAAATTCATATTCTGTAAAAATCTGAAGGCTCTATGTATTACGGTTCAAAAGATAGAGCCCTGTGACAGATGGACAGATGGACACGCGGACAGCGGAGGCGTAGTCATAGGGTTCCGATGGGTCGCCTTTGGGCTTGGAACCCTAAAAACTACTCAACCCCATGTCTGGTATAATTGTTTACTTGATTTGGATTTACACGCTTTGCATGATTTAACATTTTAGGTAGGTAGGTAATTACTTTCGTTACAGCGACAAACACGAGACCCGACAAAAACGATTAGAACCAAACACTCAGTAGATCAATAAGAATTATTAATTAACCAGAATGATCGGTTAAATTCGATTTGTCTGTCCCAGCAGACACGAAGATCGTGTTTACATCGGTACGACATGAAATGCGACGCTACTCCCAATATATGTGCTCGATTCGATAGTCGAATATGAAGATTGAATATGAAGTCGAATTTCGACTTCATATTCAATTCTGAATTAAGTAAAGCTTCAATCCGAGCAGGAAACAAAATATTTGTAAATTAATTCCTTTTATTTATTTTATAGGTAGTTTTGTGTTAAGTAAGGCAGCTTCATTTATTTAGGTATGACTCGTTAATTCTTAGTCATGAGAGCAGCTTCTACAACTTTTCTCAGAATATAAATAAATAAATAATAATAAATAATCATGGATGTTTTCTATGTATTTAAGTATTTGTATGTATGTATCTATTAAATATATCGTCGTCTAGTATCCATAACACAAGCCTTATTGAGCTTACTATGGGGCTAGTTCGATTTGTGTAAGATTGTCCCCTAATATTTATTTATTTATTTTTTATTTTAAATAAATAAAAAAATATCGGGGGGCAATCTTACACAAATTGAGCTAGTCCCAAACTAAGCAATTCTTATACTATGGGTATACTAGTTGACGATATATATACTTATATAGATAAATACACACTTAAATAGATAGAAAACATCTATGACTCAGGAACAAATACTCGTGCTCATCACACAAATATTTGCCCTTACCAGGATTTCCTCTAGCTTCGTAGGCGATGGCTCTCTCACTGAGCTAAACGTGTCGTCAAATCAAGAAACACAAGGCTTTCTAACAATTATCAACATTATTGTATAGACGCTTAAGAATCAATACTGGCTAAGTAACAAAAATACATTTTTTTTGACGATTATGGCATTCTATTCGTTTTTTTTTCTGAATGTTAGTTAGACGGCATTGATTCTTAAGCGTCGATATACTGATCATTAACTGTAATCTTATCGCAATCTGAGTACAATACAATTAAAACAACGATTAACAGAAAAAAACAAAACAAGTGACAAGTGGCAAAAAATCGTAAGTGCATAGAAATGATATTGTCTTCGGTTTCCGCGATTATCACTCATAGTAGGTAATAAAACAACCAACCAAAAAGAAAATAATTTAAGCGAAAATAATCTTTAATAATATTTTTTTGCTTAAATTATTTTCTTTTTGGGTAAGTAATAAAATATATAAGAACTAATACTATAATATTCATATTATATACGCTCATATTGTATAAGCTTGTTTTGTATACGGTTCATAACGAAGGTGTATAACGAACGTTTTGTATAATATTAAATTATCTATTTTTATTAAGCATAACGTTTGTTAAGTATAATATCATTGTTTATAACCATCATTATGCATAACGTTCATAATATCTCAGCTTTATAATGTATATTATACAATACATCTAACACCATAATGCATAATGCTAAACCTAACTTAACCTAACCTACTTTTTCTTATAGCAGTTTATTTTTGCTGGGGGACGCAGTTTCAAACCTAACCTAAACCTAACTCAATCTAAACTACTTTTTCTGTCTGCTTTTTTCCATGCGGGGGGCTTCGCCCCCCGAGCCCCCCTCGTGGGGGGCTTCGCCCCCCGTCCCCCCTTTTTAAGCCTTTTCGTAGCTAAGAACTCGTGCATAACTCTAGTTGCTTAAATGTTCTGACCTAATATAAGCCTACCTACTGTTCTGGCAACCTCTTGTTTTCTACAGGAGTAGCAGTTATAACCAATTTTGTATATCATACGCTATTATATTTTATAATCATTATACTAAAAGATAGTATATACTATGATCGATATACGTTATGCATGTTATATAAACTAAATTTAGAATATTTGAACGTTATATAAAAAAACTTTATACAAAATGAGTATTAGTTTAATTAACTGTTATTCCTAATAAAAATATTGAATTTGATGTTATAGCAAACGTTCATTATATCTTGTGAACGTTATTAATATGAAATTATATATTATGTAGTTATATCTCGTGGGACGCACCCTTTCTTTTTTGCATAAGGCGTGGCTGATAAATTTCCTTGGCCTTCTTTCTTATCAAGTATGCCTTTTGGAAGCGCCACTAGTTTTTCTAAAGTTAGGTTTTTAAGCCCTTCTGGCATGTGTGTGAACAACTTTACACATTAGGCCCATCTGGCAACACTAATATTGAATTTGTATTTTTTAAAGTGGGTAGGTTTGCACAACAGTAATTTTGACAGAGTAAATTTATGATTTTCTCAGTCTACCCGCGACCACGAACGCTGAAAAGGGTTACGAAACGTCGGGACTTAAAATGTAGTAATATACGCGATTTAATCCGTTTAAGTTGTTTTATTACTATGCATAGAAATGGTCACGAACTAAGCATACAGTTACGAGGGCGACACTGAAAGTTTTTAGAACTTGCCACTTTTAAAATATATAATGAAAAAATAAGTTTTAAATTTGAAAATGGAACTCTTTGTTAATATAATTGTGTATGTATTCCATTCATCTGTCATTTGTTTGCGATTTGGCCGCAAATTGAAAATTGTCTGTGTTACGTCAGGATGAATTTAACGCGAGAAAATTTCTGTGCAATGATTTTTTATGACTTTCGATGTCATTTAAGTCAACAAGAAAGTTATGATAGACTGATTGGCCTTTCACGATGAAGCCCCATCTCGTGCCACTGTTTACAACTGGTTTAATGAATTTAAACGTGGTCGCACTAATCTCACCGATGATCTGCGTGAGGGACGGCCTTCTACGGCGACGACTGAAGATAACATCAGTGTTGTGCGGCGTATGATAGAGACTGACAAAAGAGTGACCTATCAGCAGATTCGCACAAGCTTAGTCGGTATGAGTCAAGTCCACAAAATCCTTCATGAATATTTAGCGCTTAGGAAGATTTTTACTCGGTGGATACCTCATAATTTGACCGAAGAAGCTCAAAAAGTCCATAGAAAAGACCCAGGACGAGTGGGCAAAGTGCTTTTCTCAGTGGTTCCATCGGATGCAACGATGTATTGATGTGCACGGAGACTATTTTGAAAAGACGTAATAAAACTAATAACTTGATAGTTTGTTCAGTTTTTGATTTTCTAAGAACTTTCAGTTTGACCCTCATACATAACTATACAGATACAAGAAATCAAAGTACATAGAAAAATTTAATTAATTAATTTAATTATGGTCCTGGTTGGGACCATAGGTGAGCGCCATTAAATGTTTCCATGTACTTTTATTTCTTGTATCTATAAATGTAACATAAAAAATAGGTGTAATTTACCCGCATAAAAAATGAATAAAATAACATCATTTTTCTTTCATTATAGTAAGCATACAGAGTTGATATCCAGTGAAACGTAAGGGTTCTTGATCCTTCTAATCTGAAGACGCAACGTGGTGTTGCACCCCATAATATTTGCTGAAGGTCGGCTGAATAGAATGCCTGCTACAAATGGGTAAGATTGATTTGTTGTACTTGATTGTATTTTTTATAGTCCTCGTCTTATACTCGTAGATCCTTAAATTAGCGCTCTTATAATAAATAAATAATAAATAATAACAGCTACGTAACAGTTGGGCTGACGGAATTAGTGCCTAATACTCATTTAACAACGAAAAGTTAAACAAAAATGTTTACGTAAACCATAAAAAGTAAAAATGCGCAAGTGGTAGTTTCAGTATCTTTAAGTTGAGGACTAAGTATAAAAAAAATATATATATATTTCCTAGCAAAATCAGTCTAGTACCCAATTCGTTGCAGAATTCCTAGAGGAAGACAATATTTGACAGTGGACTCAGGGTTAAATTAAACCAATGATTAAACATGATAAAAATATTACTGTAGTTCTTTTAAGGCTAGATAGTATGCAAATAATAATGTCAAGAATTCGTCTTTATTCGGGACTACTATTTATTTTATACGAAACAACGCGCAAGGCAGAGAAGCGCAAAATTGAGTGTCACCTCTCACATGCCCCGTCAGTGTTCACAAAGGAATTTCATCGAGAAATTACAGACTAAAATATCTCAGTGTATAAATTTGGGAAACATAACGTGACATTATGATGGTACCTGATCGTAGGTCGTAACCTTGTTTGCACAGTTTGCCGTAAAGCGCGGAAATTACAGCGAAACGTGTAAATTTCATATGAGTTTCACATATTTTCGCCATGATTTTTTTAGATGGCGGCGTCAGTGTCAAAACAGGGTATAAATTAAATAAAAACTCCATGATAGTAAAATATTTATAGCGTAGCGAACCGTTATATTATGTCGTTTAAACCTGCTTAATATTCTTAATAATGTGCAGATTGTATGTATTTTTTTTTCTTGAATAATCAAGAAGTGTACTTGTATACAAAATATTTGGAGCCTTCCGTATGAGATCGTCACTCAACAGTGACAAGTGACATTACTTTCGTTCAATCCATTCGTGCCAGCTGAATCGACCTGTACAGTCGTCAGTCAGCAACAGAGTTAAGTAACCACCTGACATACATGTTTATGTTATGGCAAAATACATACCCCTTTCTATGCCTAACTGTACATAGAGATTAAAGAAAACCTGATAGATTCCTATGTGTGCAAAAATGATGGGCATGAATCTTAAACGTTATATTTGCGTCTTAAATGTTACATGAGAAAACATAGTAGGTATAATTCGTTTAGAAAACATTCATGTAGGTTTTATTCAAATTAACCGATATTTTTTATACCTATACAAATGACGCCTATTTTTTGCAACATAGCAATACCTAAAATATGGGTTTGTAGCTTAGGTAAAAATTAAGTTAATGTCAAAAAAATTTTTTTGAGACAAGTTTTTATTGCCGACTTTACTTTTTTGTATAATCGCAAACTGCGCGTCACAACTAATCAAATGAACCCAAACACGATGAATTTATCTTATGTAATGAAGATGATCCAATGGCTACCATCCGGTTCGATTATCAGGTCAGCTCTATGTCATAATAATATTGCGTTATCATCTGATTTACATATTCTTGCAAAATTTCTGCTCAATCGGTTGAAGATATCTGCTTCAAAATTGAGTTGCAAGATTCCACTCGAACATATGTAGTTACATACATCCACTGCAAGTTAAATAAAAGCTTGTAAAAATTCAGATCATAAAATATAATTTGAAATAGTTTTTATTGCTTTATATATGAAGAAACATTTTTTTATCTCTTCATTGGTTTTTAATGTGGGCAATTTACACCACACTTTTTATGTTACACAGGCGAGTGCCATTTAGTTTTTCTGTGTGCTTTGATTTCCTGTATCGATGTATGTAGTTTTTATTGACTGAAAACAAAAAAAAAGTATTTTTACGTAACATTCAAATCAATGGCATACACAAGCGTGATTAAAATTTTGTTAAATTTCAACAATATCCATTTGCAAACAATTTTTTTTAAATTAATAATTAAATTATATGAATTTTTGTAAGCATGTCTATAACTCCAACTTTATAAGCTTCTAATACCTACCAAAAAATAGCCAAAATGTATTAAGTTTAGGTAAAAAGTGAAGTAAGTAAGGTAGGCGGTGAACACAGAACTCTCCTCAATTCTCTTGTGCCGATCTCTTCACATACTGTAAATGTAAATAAATTTGAAATCGTAGGTACCTGCCTACAATTCCAAATTAATTTATCTAAAAAATACCGTCCTAACTTACTGTGTTTTTTCAATAGAAATCTAATGAAACTCAATTAAGTCACTAATTTTGTCTGCACTTTCCTTTAGAACATATTTTCGTTACGAAATATAAAAAGTATGTTGCATTATGTAAAAGTGAAGGGGTTTTTAATGACTCGAGTTTGTAATCCCTTTTCTGCCCGAGATACACAATAGTACATTGTGTATTAAGGGAAGTAAGAAAGGGAATACTAACGAGAGTCTATTAGAAGCTCGACACCCGAAAGTGGAGGGCTTTTAATGACTCGAGTTTGTAATCTGCTTACTGCCCATGATACACACAATGTTTTTCATCACATTTGCGAGCAAAAAAATTAAACATAAAAATCAAATAAACTAAACGCTAAAAGATAACTACAACTGTAGTGTCTACGTAATGTGTATTGACAGATTGGTAATATATATATAATAAGCGATGGCCAGTGATTTTTAAAAGAAAATAGGCTAAACACACAATAAAATCAATTTATTTTACAAGAGATTAAATAACAATGATCAAATTGAGTTAAATTAAATTAAATGGGTATGCAAATTCACTCTCACGCCGGTGGTGTGTCGCAATCGATGTCCAGGAGCAAAAAGAGGGCGAAAATGAGGCTGACAGCTTCTTTTATAAGCTTCTGTAGTGGCGGGGCGCGACGTCATCATCGGTGCCGTGACGTAGTTTTGCTATCTCTCTCTTGCATGACGTCACATGTCTCTGGCAAAGGGCTTTCGCTAATACGGCCTCTCCTGACATGTGGCCGCCCTCGGCCACTTCTTATTCAGCTTGATGGATCTGCACGTCATGTAAGATGGCTTGAACAGGACTTGACTCTCTAGATGAAATGGCGGGACTCTGAGGCCTGCAGGCTTGTTCAGTGAGCTCTTCTGTGCCGCGTTCTGGTGGACCCAGCCGGTTTGCAGCTGAAGTGGTTGGTTCAGCAGTTGTTATCCCATCCGAGCTTGTAGTGGCCTCGTCAACGGCTGTAATACAAAAAAATAACTATGAATGTCTTTACGCCAAATCAAATGTTTTTTTTCTTATTTTTTTTTTTGTTGTAAGTTATGGGTTTCTTTTTACTGTTTACAGTGCTATTGCTTTTAATTTTATTTCTGATTGTATCATACTGCAAGCAACTATTTACCTTCTTATACTGTAAAACAACTTTGTATTTTACCATGGTACAATAAATAAATGATTGAATTAATGAGCTAGCTTTAAGTACTTTATGGTAACATACTGGAAAGTTATGTTTAAAATGAGATAAACATGAATGCCATGGTACAATAAATAAATGATTGAATGAATGAGTTGGCTTTAGGTACGTTATGGACACGCGTACGTGATACTGGAAAGTTATGTTTAAAATGAGATAAACATGAAACCTTGTTATGATAAAAGAATATAGCTGACTAATCAGCAGTGGAGCTATTCTCAACACACATATATAGGGGAGCGCTTTGCTCAACCACAAACCATAATAGACAAACAGTTGGTTCTATGGAGCACTGTGCTCAACATAAACGGGGAGCGCTTTGCTCAACCACACATCATCGACACAAATAGTTTGTTCGGTGGAGCGCTATGCTCTACACCGGGCCAAACATGCAGGCCATTGCCACGGCGGAGCGCTTTGCTCAACGCTCATAACCAAAACTCACGGACAGTTTGCATGCCCGGACGTTGCTCAATAACCACAAATCACAGACAGTTTGCATGTCCGAACTTTATTACGCAGTTAATTTCCTTGTCGGGAAATCAAATGCAAAATAAAACGAATGTTCAACACTTACATTCGAAAAACGTGGCGCAGGACTCGGGGGTCCACTCTCCTCGCCAAGCAATCATATACTCGGCAGCGGCCTGGGTAGTCTTACCATAAGACCCGCCCAACAACTGAAGCTCGTAGCGCCCGTGTGGTAGAGCCTTGACCACTTTATATGGCCCTCGCATTCCAGAGTCCAGTTTGCCAGTCATCTGTGTGCATTTAGTTACAAATACCATCTCATTAATATTGAAAATGCGTGCTTCCTTACGATTTTTATTTACGTAAGTATCTTGCTTTTGCCTATTGAGATCAAGTAATTCAGAAGTTCGTTGTCGTTGTAACTCGCGAAAGCCCTCCCGATTGGGTTTCGTGTTATCAAGAGCTACGTCACGTACAAGAGATCTGATGACTGGTGTAGTGCCCTCAACGCCCACAAGAAGCTGCAGCGGTGATGTTTGTGTCGTTTTATGTTTAGTGCAGTTAATTATAAGCTGCAGACGCCCTAATGCATCAGCCCACTGGGTCTTCTTGTTAGAAGCTTCTATCCGCAACATATTCAGAACAGTGCGACAGTAACGCTCCACTTGCCCATTTTCATTGTGCATTTCCGGAGTAATAAAGTGAATTTGACAGCCCATATCAATTACAAAATCTTTGAAACTTGAACTTATAAACATTCGACCTCTGTCACAGACGATTAACTTTGGAGATCCAAATAAGGAAATAGCGTTGGATACAACGCGCTTAAGTTCAGTGGCGTCTTGTTTGGGAAGTGCATACAACATGCAATATTTTGAATAGGCGTCTATTATGATAAGGACATACTTGTTTTTATTTGATGGTGGAAGGGGTCCCAGAACATCCAAATGGACGGTATCGAATGGGGTATCGGGCTTATGCCACGATGAGATGGGTTGATGAGGGGCTCTTGGAACTCTTTTTGAAGAGAGGCAGATAAGACAATGTCCTATGTATTTACGAACAAAGGTTCGTAAGCCAGGGAACCAAAAGTGACGTAGAATTAAATCTACGCATTTGTCAGTACCTATGTGACAATGTTGGTCATGAAATATTCGTAAAAGACTCAATCTATGACCTTTGGGTATAAAACATAAAGTTCTCACGTCTTCACCGGTCACAGAGTATTTGTAATACAGTAAGTCGTTATGAACGGTATATCGAGTGGAATCTAATTCGTTGTTATTTAACCTGTCGATAAGATTACGAGTTTCATCGTCCGCGGATTGTGCCATCTGTGCCCAAGTCTTGGGTTTTGCGATATGGTGGATGTCAACAGGATTTCGGCTAAAATAGTCCGCGTGCTGCATCATGACTCCCTTTCTATACTCAATTGTGAAGTTAAAATCCTGCATGTACATCCACCATCTCGCGACGCGGGGCAAAAGGTCTTTCTTTCGTTCAGTTAGCTTCAATGCGTTACAATCTGTAACAATTTTAAAAGTCACGCCTAGCAAGTAGTGGCGAAAATGCTGTAGGGCCTTAACAACCGCAAGTGTCTCTAATTGATAAGAGTGATAACGTGACTCTGCGCCCTGCGTAGTCTTGCTAAAGTATGCCACAACTCGCCGCTTCTTGCCATCGTGTTCTTGCAAAAGTACCGCACCGTAGCCAACTGAACTTGCGTCCGTGTGCAATTCGGTTGGTAAGGAAGGATCAAAAACTGCTAGCACAGGCTCGTTAGTAAGACAATCTACTAGATATTTACGTGTCTCCTCCTGTTCTTTACCCCATACAAAAGGTACGCCTTTTCGTGTTAACTTAGCTATACTAGCCGTTTTGAACGCATATTCGGGTATGTATCGACGAAAATAACCCGCCAAACCCAGCAATTGCCGTACTTGTCGTACATTCGTGGGCACAGGTGAGTCAAGTAATGCTTTAATCTTTCTATCGCTCGGTCTAACCTGACCTTGTGATATGATGCGACCCAAATATTCAACTTCTGTGGCCACGAACGTACTTTTTTTCATGTTAATGGAGAATCCGGCTGAAGCTAGAACTTGTAAAGTTTCGCGCAGGTTTTCGAGAGCTTCGGGAATTGTGGAAGCTAAAATAAGTACGTCATCGATATAAATCAAGACCTTGCCGGCTTCTATTAAGGGTTTTAAGGTCTTCGTTATGATTCTCTGATATACTATGGGCGCATTTGCTAAGCCGTAAGGAACTTTTAAAAACTCAAAATGTGCTTCAGGCGTAACGAAAGCCGTTTTCGGTACTGAATCGCTTTCCAAAGCTATCTGGTGGAAACCAGTCGCCATGTCTAAACAAGTAAAATATTTACTGGTCCCTAAACGGTCAATATGATCCTCAATCAGGGGTAATGGAAAGCGTTCCTTTACCGTTATGGAGTTTAACGCACGGTAATCAACACACATTCTGTCTTGGCCATCACGTTTCTTGACAAGAATTATCGGGCTCGCGTATGGGGATTCGGACTCTTGAATGATTCCTTTACTTAACAAATCGCTTACAATTTCGCGCACCCGAACCTTCTCGTCAAAAGACATTTTATAAGGTCTATAATGAACAGGCGTTTCACTCGTTAATTCAATGTGCATCTTACCGGTCGTGACTGTAGTCGCCGCGGTACCAACAATAAATGAATCCTTAAATACCTCGATTATTTCGAGCAACTTTTTACGATCTTCACCTTCGAGAGGACTATTTACAATCGGTAATTCACTTGAATCCACGAGCATAACATCCTTATCGCAACTTGAATTGGGAATACGCGTAATGCAGTGTTGATTGTTGACTCTAATGAAAGCTACGCCATCACGATTTAACACGTCTGTTCCTATAAGCACGGGTACACTTATACAACAATCACCTACAATAAACAAATCCACCTCTAAAGAAATATCGTTAAACTCGACTACCAACGTTACGTAACTAGTACACTCAACATTTTGATCACCTATACCGCGCAAAACTTGTTTGGTGGGTACTCGAGCGCAGTTAAAATGCTTAACCACAGATTCGGAAATAAGCGAAACGCGGGACCCGGTATCTATTAAAACGTCAACCGGTATCCCCTGTATGACCGCTGTCGTGACGTCGCTGTCATTTGATGAACCTTTTAATTCCCGACAAAAGTTCACGTTGTTTTTGTTACGTGATTCTGCTCGTTGCTTAGTAAAACAACGGGCGACGTCATGACCCGGTTTCTTGCAATAAGTGCATACAATATTCTTCGTACGCATATCGGCATTACCTGTTTTATTATCTGTGCTAGTATTAGTCGCGGGCAACACTGGTACAGTTTTTATACCCGCAGTGATATCGTTTGACTCACTTTTAAAACGCTTAGAACATAATCGCTGCAAGTGACCAGTATCGCCACACGAATAACACTTTAACTCACGGGTAGATGTAAATGATCTTTGATCGTATCCACGTTTTCGACTATTTTGTTCGACGTGCTTGCGTTGCGGCAAATGCACAACGTTACGTGATGTACTAGTTTTAGGCTTTGTGTATATTGACAAAAAATCTACCAGCGTTTTAGTTGTCAATTGTGCATTAGACGCAGCAGCACGGATTTGAGGATCATTTACACCACGTATGACGATCGCAACAGCAAGTTCATCGCTAAGTCCCTTGACAATGTTTAAACGTAATATCGATCGCCTAGCATACTCAGCGTATGTCGTGAAAGAATCAGAGTTAGTGCACATAACCTTATAAAGAATATCGGCAACATCGATTCTTCGTGCGCAGAGGGGTTTGAATTCTAATTTAAAATTGGACCAACTGCGGTCGTTAGTAACCCATTCATTAAGCCAACAACGGGCGTCTCCCTTTAGACAATTAGCTATTCTGGCAAGGCACTCATTGTCGCTCCAACGATTTATTTCGCGAGCTCTTTCGACCTCCTCGCACCAAGAATCGATATCATGCAAGCTAGGATCGAAATTTGAAATGTAATACTGGTTAGATCTTACTTTGGTTAGGGCGCTGAGAGCTCCAATCAGCCTCTCAGTTGGGTCGACGGCGTGACTCGCTGGCCTTACGTTCGACTCGGGAGGTGGAGACCCGAGAGGTTGAGGCCCGGGAGCGATCGTGACACCGACAGGCTCCGCGACAGGTCTTGGTTCTGCCACGTGGGATTGTGGCGGCAGCTGCGCCGGCGTGCTGTTACTGCTGGATGGGGTCGCTGTGCCATTTTCTAACGAGCGTAGTCGCGCTAGAATAAGGCCAATCTGGTTTTGCAGCTCGCCGGTTTCTGAAATCATATCACTCCTATTCCTAGTCCTATTCCTAGTTCTATGTTGATCGGCCATTGTGATTCATTCGCTACTCGTAGTAGCAATTTTTACGCTTTTTTTTCTTAGGCAAGATAGGCAATGGAGCCTACCCCACTTCTGAAATAAGCGATGGCCAGTGATTTTTAAAAGAAAATAGGCTAAACACACAATAAAATCAATTTATTTTACAAGAGATTAAATAACAATGATCAAATTGAGTTAAATTAAATTAAATGGGTATGCAAATTCACTCTCACGCCGGTGGTGTGTCGCAATCGATGTCCAGGAGCAAAAAGAGGGCGAAAATGAGGCTGACAGCTTCTTTTATAAGCTTCTGTAGTGGCGGGGCGCGACGTCATCATCGGTGCCGTGACGTAGTTTTGCTATCTCTCTCTTGCATGACGTCACATGTCTCTGGCAAAGGGCTTTCGCTAATAATATTATATATAAATAAATGTATACGGACGGTTGGTGGAAAGCTTCCTAGTGTCAGTGTCAGACTACACGTAGAGCAAGATGGTCGCTGTCAATCAACCGGCCCGGGTACGGATACAAACTGTGTTTCATTCCTTTATTCCTGATATCCTTAGTGCTGAACGCCACAATGGCGACGAGGATGAATTTGTGAGTAAATTACGTGCAGAAAAATGATAGCAAACAAATCAGTGATCAATAGGTTATAATAGTAAATGAGACCATCGTATGCCAACGACAAACATTTAAATGCTTTGTTCAAGATAAGTACCTACATAGAGGAGATTGATGCATTCGTATTTAGTAAGTAAAAGACTCGACAAACCTCGACGCGTAAGGTTATGCGCTAACTTATTGTTAGATTAAGTCTTTGTAATAAAATCACAAGCAAGCGTTGGAAAAAAATGGAGGGTAAATGATAATCTAACTAGTTTTATGGTGTCAAAACAATAAGTGCTAACATATTTCCTTATTTTAAACAAATAAAGATTATGATTGATTTTGACATTTTAAGATATTTAAAGACATGGAAATAAATATATAGATTTATTTACTAGCAACCTTGGGAGAAAAACCCGACTTTTATTTTTATTAGATAAATTATCCTATTCTTACAGATACGTGACTCTGTTACATTTTGACGTTCTATTTTCACATAGAAGAAGTACAGTATGTGAAGATGGTTGGATTTTTGGGTATTTGGAGGTTGTTAATAAATTCTAGTGATTGGAAATATCGCGATGTGCTAAAAAATTGTCTTGAGACAAATATCCGTTAATTTTAGTAATTCGGAAGTTTCCGTATAGTACAATTTGTTTGATTTTTTAATTTGGTAATCAAGAAAGTGTCCTTTGGAGTCAATATGATCTCAGTGGTGATCGGGTATATCGCATAGAATCACCGGGTTGGATTTATGTCGAGTACTACGGTGATAGCCGGACGAAAGATGTACTTACCTTGATATTTTAGTTTTGAAAAATGTTTGGTTGTAATGGGTACTTGAACTCTAGATAGTGAATTATATTTTGATATAGAAAATGAGAAAGGAACGTTTAGATAAAGTTCACCCCAAATTCAAAGGTCCATTTGATGTCACAAAGTGGTGTTTTGTTTTGAAAGTACTAAACTCTAGATACACCTATAAGTACGCACACGATAGGCTGCGGAAAATGCCTGAAAGCCAAATACCTATTGACATTACTGTAGAAAAGGAAAATCGGGATGATAATTGAAACAATAATATTGTTTTATGTTTTTTTATCAGTTGCTGAGTTAGAGATGGTTCTTGGTTCGGTTGGTCGACTATACTAGAGGCTAGATCGTAGCTGTAGCTTGGTAGAAGTCGGTGTCTGCTCTTGAGTAGTCCGTGAGCGCGCAGTGCGCGGCTAGCCCTAGTGGAGGTCGGGTCTACCGCAGACGGGAGTGTAGGCCAGGGGGATGCGCGGCGATCCATTTGTTGGATGCGCGTAATAGCAAGCATGTGACTTGCTGTGTAGGCTTAATTGCCATAGGCCACGAACAAGTTGCCAGTCTCTTACTTAACTAATCATTGCTGTATTGGTACATAAGTCTTAGATTAATTGTGATCTCCGAACATAAGAGAGGCACTTGCACTGCGAGACAGTCAACAAGTCACAAATAATAGTTTTGAACTGTCAGAAAAACTTTAAAGGTTTACATTTGAGATTAACAATGAAAAAAAAAAAAGAAAAAAGGGGAGCGTGGCTCCACGAAGTGGTTGTGTCCCTACATTAAGTTGTGAATCCACAAAGGAGCTTGACTCCACAAAGGAGCGAGGCTCCACAAAGGGTTTGTGTCCCTACATTAAATTGTGAATCCACAAAGGAGCTTGACTCCACAAAGGAGCGTGACTCCACAAAGGGTTTGTGTCCCTACATTAAGTTGTGAATCCACAAAGGAGCTTGACTCCACAAAGGAGCTAGGCTCCGCAAAGGGTTTGTGTCCCTACATTAAGTTGTGAATCCACAAAGGAGCTTGACTCCACAAAGGAGCGAGGCTCCACAAGGGTTATGCCCTTGACGTGATGACGTGGATGACGTGGATGACGTGGATGACGTGGATGACGTAGATGACGTGGATGACGTTGATGACGTTGATGACGTTGATGACGTGGATGACGTGGATGACGTGGATGACGTTGATGACGTGGATGACGTTGATGACGTGGATGACGTTGATGACGTGGATGACGTAGATGACGTGGATGACGTAGATGACGTGGATGACGTGGATGACGTGGATGAGGTGGATGACGTTGATGATAATGATGACGATGATGATGATGATGATGATGATGATGACGATGATGATGATGATGACGATGATGATGATGATGATGATGATGATGATCATGATGAGGGCTATGATGACGATGATGATGATGACGAAGATGACGATGATGATGATGATGATGACGATGACGATGATGATGATGATGATGATGATGATCATGATGAGGGCTATGATGACGATGATGATGATGACGAAGATGACGATGATGACGATGATTACGATGATGACGATGATGACGATGATGACGATGATGATGATGATGATGATGATGATGATGATGATGATGATGATGATCACGATTATTATTTATGATTTATTGATGAATTTATTGTAAGATTTACAAAATGACTGGAATCTAATTAATGGCAGTATTTCAAACATTAACGTAAATGAACCAGATTTGCCTAAAAAGTGAGTTAAAAAAAACGACATATATTACGATGACGTGTTGTCTACATAGTATTATGATTATTATATTTAGTCAAAGTCTGCTTAAATCAATTTAAATGTAATAATACTAAATCATTACTCAGGCAGGCCGCGCTCATCAGTAAAGCATATAAGTCAGTTCTTATAAATATAATAACTTAAAAGAATTGACTGGAAATGTTCAGTAGCTTATTGATATAATTATTATTGCTAAAATACCAGTCATTATAACTTTATTAGCCTTCAATTTAAGATGCATTATTAGTGCAATATACCTACATAAACAACTAGAAAACATATCTGTTTCTGTAACAGCTTGATATCACAATGAGTGAAAGCGCTAGGCGCGACGCGATACAAGTCCGTACTCGTTGTTTCAAGAGTTAAGAGGTTTATAAAAGGCAAGGCACAAAGTCTGACCTGTGGGTAATTCAACTTGCAGTGATGCATTCTAGACAGGGAAAATTAGTCTTCTTAACCTACCCCGAAATAACGAGAGCTCAAAGCAGGGACTGCATAACCGAAAAATGAAGGTAGCGTTTGAAAGCGGTATGACGTCATACCGTTTGTTTCGGTATGATTTCGGTAGCGCAGCCGAAATGATATGGCATCGAAATAACGGTACGGTAATTTTCTTTCGGTACCTTAACCGTTTTAAAAAGGTACCGTTTGAGATTTATGTGTGTGCTGCCGAGCGTCGTCAACCAATCAGCGCTTAGTTAGCTATTGTTCAGTTCGGCACATTTTTTACTTATTCACTGTTAATTAGACGGCTTTATTTTATCGCCGCGCGCGCGCGCCGCTTGCTATCAAGAGCGTGAGCTTGGATCAAGATCGAGCAAAGCAAGTATCTACCTACCTACATCGTAAAATATGAGAGCGAAAAATGTCGTGTGAATGTCATGAAATAATATAGGTTGGGTACCGTAATAATAAAGGTATAAGTACCGCTTTCAACATTAGCGGTACGTAGCGGTATAAAGCGGTACAGGAACAAACTATTTCAACCGATATAGTCTACCTTTATATCATTACGGTACCGATATTCTATAGCGGTACCGTACCGCTTATAACGTAACGAAAACAGTCCCTGGCTCAAAGGCAATTTTATGATAAGAAATGACAACCTAAACAGTACTTACCTATACACTTGTTACTAATGCTATTTATGTACCTACTATTAAGATAGCATAAATAATCAGTAAAAAAAAAAATATATATATATATATACATATATATACTAAAACTAGAGTAAATAATTCAATATGAGGTTGTTCAGTTTCAGTTACGATAAATGATAATAGGGAATAATTTAATATATGCTAGGTGACCTTGAACCAAAGTTAGTTCAATAAGTGGTCTAAGGTCTCAGACACTTTTAATATCAGAAAACCATGAAAATGTTTTGTTTCATGAAATCTCAGGAAATAAACATATTATTAATGAGTAAACGATATACAAAGAGAGTGTTTTCTGAACGATATGTAAAATTGTTGGGATGGAGACCGCTGGGCGAGTAAAGTAAAAGCAAACTTGACAATATACTAATTTTAATGAAGGAGCTTACAATTATTATTGATGACCGTACGTGCTAACAGATTTATAGTAGAAGAGGCTGGTCATATACCAGCTTAGGTTTATATAGACCCTGTGTGAGCGACATCTATTAAGATCTACCATAACAATCTTCAGACTTAACCAGTAAAGCTAATGAACCAGGTAGATAGTTGGAAAAGCTCCGATAGGGGTCGCTACTGTTCCCATACAAACAGTCTACACATACCAGGACATAGTGGAAATCAGCTTAAATTGGTAATATAGAAAGCGGCCCAAATGGCGCCACATAGCTTGGAACTATCTATCTAGTTATATTATCCTAGATATTTATGTTACTCGTTAACAATAATTGCACCTTGCGATATTGTGTTACTTCTATTCAATAACAAAATAAGAATAAATAACAATAAAGCTAAGAATACATTAAGCTATATTACTTATTAGTGATTAATTATTTTGAACAAGCGGTAAATTTAAATGTCGCACTTACAATATCTCTGTTTACCCCAAGGGTAGATTAGGGGAGAATGCGTACTTTCTTGTATTCGGAAATTAAGTTTAAAGAATAATGATAATAAATTATATCTATGTAATAAGGGCCCTAGTGGCATGGTGCCATAGATGCTGGCAGCATTTTCTTGTTGTAACGCGATGCTGACACTGTCTGATACCTTGTGAGATAGTCTAATGATATAGTTATAGCACTATAATGTTTTGGGTCAAAAGATTTTCAATATTTTTGTTGTTATTGTGATTAATTTAGCAGGAAACTTTTCCAAAGTATTAATTGACGGTTCAAAATGGATTGTCCCACTGGGGAAAATTACATGCAAGTAAAATCACCTAAATTAGTGAATATGGACTACATGTCCCAGATGAAGACACACAAATTGGAAAAGTAAAATTGAGGAAAAAGAAGGAAGGAAAGCACGAGAATCATATTGAGAGTAATCAGGAAGAATATTAACATTTAAGAAAACTAAATAAATTTCAATAAATACTTTATTCCGTCTGAAATACATGGATATAAATTAGAAAATACATAGTATCAGATGAAATTAAAAGATTAGTAAGTGAACATTCACCACATATAAAACGTCTGAAATACATGGATATAAATTAGAAAATACATAGTATCAGATGAAATTAAAAGATTAGTAAGTGAACATTCACCACATATAAAACTTACAATACGCATGGATCAGAGCCAGATTACAAGTGACGTAACAACATGCAAGTCTACAGTATACAAGACCCCGCCGACGAGGGCGACCTCCTCGCGACACCATAACATAAGGGCCCGCGACCCGATTTGCCCCAGGATCCGAATATCCTGGATTAAATTCACTCCGACCATGGTCGGGCTCAGCTAAGTTTCTTGTCGGAGTCTTCTTAGCTGGGCTAGGGGTAGCGAACCGACAACTAAAACTCCCATTAGCTCGACATAAATTATCTTAGTAAGAATCGGTATCGTATTCATCAATAGGTACAGTAAATAACAAAATAAAACAAAATCTATTAATGTGATAATAAACCTAATTATAAATACCTGCCTGTAAAATAAACACTTGAAAAAAAGGGAGAGATGTAGTGTCTACGTAATGTGTATTGACAGATTGGTAATATATATATTATATATAAATAAATGTATACGGACGGTTGGTGGAAAGCTTCCTAGTGTCAGTGTCAGACTACACGTAGAGCAAGATGGTCGCTGTCAATCAACCGGCCCGGGTACGGATACAAACTGTGTTTCATTCCTTTATTCCTGATATCCTTAGTGCTGAACGCCACAACAACTATCAACTTTTTCAATGTACTCTTCTACAGATAATGCAAAGAACAGCGTTTATTCCTCAAACTTGACTGGCCATAGTGCCAGATTGTACCGTTTTTCAAAATGTAAAAGATATCCTTGGGCAAGCCGGTGCAGATTTGGCGTACATTTTCCTTAAGAGCTATATGTAGAATAAGGTGCTCATATCATATGCCTGATATTAGGCAAGCCGGTAGGAATCGAGTTCGTTGGACGCCACGCTAGTGATGTTCATACCAATTTACCCCCCGTAAATCGGCTCTAGGTCCTCTATTATGGGTGCGTGTTATAACATCCATTACGAACAAGTGTGAAATAGTACATTACTTACCTAGGGCGGTAAAACAAAGAATGTCTTAGATCGCAGGTATTTGACTGCGACTGCATAAATATGCGATCTGTGGCTTTCTGTATTGCCGCCCGTACAACGTACAAAAAGTACAAAATTTTACGTCTCCCCCAGGCCAGGAAGTGGGATTTTCCGCACGCGTAGCGTGCAGTAAAATGCACTTTATGGCCAGGTGTGGCATAACATTATATTATTGATGGACAATAATGTGGTTCTGTTCACAAAGAATATTGAAAAACACCCTGCGGCAGGTAAAACACATATCGAAACAGATATTATTTGGCTTATTTGGCATAGACGAAGGAACACGGTTCATGATGTCGGTAAAGGCATGCGACTAAGGCAAAGACATGTCAGCCCGCGGCCTCAACCCTCAATTATCTCAAAATAGGGGCTTGTTTTATTTCAGAGTTATTACTCCCTCGGGCTTTCGACGGACTCTAGCGTTGTGTGTAAAAAACTACAGTAGGTTTGTTATAATCCTACTTCCAACTAATATTATAAACAAGCTTTTATTCGCGGCTTCGCCTGCGGTATTCCCGTTATTATCCTAAGGGAATTCCTTATCGAGATATAAACTATCCTACGTTTCAAACCAGGACCTGGTGTCCTTGCATGACAAATTTCAGCTCAATCCATTCAGTTTTTACTGCGGTACTTAGTAACAAACATCCAAACCTCCTAACATTTTCACAAACTTTCACATTTATAATATTAGTAGGATAGGATAGTAGGATCAGTAGGATAGGATAGGACGTAAAAGTTTGTGAAAATCTTTGGCGGTTTGGATGTTTGTTACTGAATGGATTCTTCCTGACAGACACCGTCATGTCTCAAGCCCAGTTTCCTATCCATATTTCTACCACCATAGCCCAGTAGATTTAGATCCCATCAGTGCACAATAGTCCTGCATCTAGCGGGGGCTGCCTCTGTGTGCGTCCCATGTCCCATGACACGGACAGAGATAGCATCTGCTGGGTGTACACTTTGCCTTTCATTAAATTGTCGAAAGGGCGTTGGCTTCGGCTCTGCGCACGCTTCCCAAAGGTCCGGAGCACTATTGTCCCGTGAACGGGTAAGACATACAAATAATAATAATAATCCTAAAAGGGTTATAGATCATGCTAGTTCTAAATTTCATTCGAAGTCTCAGTTTGAACGATTAATCACAAAATGTAACGTTGGAAACGTATACAGCACACCTAAGCAATATCTTTTCAGCCAAACTAGGCTGAAAACGAGATATATAAACAAGAGATTTTTTTCCATTTATATGGCTGTATTTTATGTACATTCTTATAGACTATTATTACCAATATAAAATTGTTACTATGTTGTAGGTATTTCCAAGGGAACTCAATATGTGATCAAAGTTCTATAAGAATTGATTTATTAGAAGCAGCTGAAAAATCTGCCGCCGGATTAAATAAACAAAGACCCCGCGTCTGTTCAAACTAAATAAAACTGTTTAAAAACGACTAATTGAACCACTACGATAACCTACGAAGCCCTCAAAACATTCTATCTATGCAATATATCCAAAGTGGATTATAAAAAAAACTACGGCAGTTAAATTTAGCCCCGATCAATGGTAGATTGTGTGTCACAAGGGAGCACAATGATATGTTTAAGGCGAGTGTCTACCTTGAATCTAGAACAAAGTGAGGGATTCTAACATAGAATCACAGATTACCTAATAGTTCTTGTAGAATCCTGAGCATAAGGGATCAAGTGTTACGCCCAAGATGAAAATATTTTTCTACCGTGTAACACACATTGCTTTTCACAAAAACTCCACTATGGGGAAAATGTGTATTGAACAAATACCGTACAAGGTAATTATACTGAGTGCGTACTGTCTGTGAAATTATAATAATGACCGGAAATTGAAAATGCATAATAAATTCTTTGAACTGTATACTACTACTTTGATTTCTCGTACGAGGGAAGAAGAATGCATTTTGCGTGAAAAATCCATAAAAAAACACTGATCCACTGTAATTTTGTTTCCACTGGTAGAGCTTATCTTTGAACTCGTCACGCCCTAACGGCAAACATGAGTGATTCGATGTTGTTTGAAGTCTTCAAGCTATTCTCACTCCGTGCCAGTCCGGTCTAATAACAAGCAATAAAATTCAAACCTTATCATTTAAAGTAGCAACTTTTTCTTATTCCCTCTTGCAATAACTGACTAGTCAAAGGTTATAATGATTTATATTTATACATTACGATTATATGTAGATGTCAGCTGATGCTTAAACCTAATAACTGACATCTATTATTTGCATAAATAGATAAAATAAATCAAAGTACCTACACAAAACAATTAAATGGTACTTACCTATGGTCCAGAGTCCAGACTGGGAATCGAACCCGGTACCTCTGGATTTCCGACCAAGCGTCTTTAAAAATCTAACCTAACCTTCTTTTCTGAGATTCGTTCGTTTTACGTACTTACGATTTTAACATGGTTTGTAGTTATCGTCTGCTGACAAGCAAAACTCACTAAAACTTCTGTCACTGCTCTTCAAAAGGTCGGATCTAATTAGTAAATCAATACTGAGATACGAGCTTTTCTTTAAGTAGGTATTTGTTACTTAGTGACTTTTGCTTGTCAGCGGACGTTATATTTGTTTTATAAGCATCTCTAATATCATACTAAAAAGGACCTCCTTTTGAAATTTTTTTGTAATATAACTCGTACAAATTTGAATAAGGTTGAATTAAGTTTAATTTGGACTTAATGCTATATTGAGTTAATTATAATTCGTTTTTATGCAGTACTTTCTGAGTTTACGGCATAAAATAAAAAGAGCATGAAAACTTTATCTAGGAAATGTCTTATTTTGCAAGATTGTTGATTAAATTTATGCAGTAAAAGTTTCCAAGTTAGGTATTCTCGCTTGACGAATGTCGCCGGCGAATTGATTAAATTATTGGATTGCCAGCGCAGACCTTCATTTAATTTGCCTTTAGATAAGCAAGAGTCAAGGAAAAATTGCAAAAAGGAATAAAAAATATATATATTTTTGATGATAATTATGTACATACATATATCATCAAGAATTTAACTTAAATAGGACTCTTCAAGACAAGAGTGATAGGCTGTTACTGAATTGGCTATATATATATATATTTGGTCTCGTAGTGGCTTACCTGCTGGTGCGGCTGGTGCTCGTAGCGAGGTCATCTTAGGTCAATTATAAAATAAAAAAAACGCCATACAAAAGGGGACCACAACAAAAAATATAGCCACGTAAAAACGCGCAATATAATGTTAATAAAATCAGTACTGAGGTAGATAAGAAGTGAAAATACTTTGATTTCATAATCAAAAGTAAAATTAAAAGGGAATTAATGAAAGCTCTCAGTGTTGATCTTTGATTTTCTCATTATATTTGTTATCGCTTCTTACAAATACGAACGAAAGTAATTTTAGTTATTTATTTATTTACATTACCTACATATAAAACCTACTTTTAAAAAAAGTTAAAGCCCCAAAGACCGAATTAGATCTTGTAATTTTCACGAGTGACACGTGTAATACGTGTATCTTTCGCGATCCTGTACAAATACAAGCTCGTTACGTAGAATCAATCAAAACCGGCTCGCAAATAGCACCGCATAATAAACCAAGTACGAGTAATGCGAATAGAATGACACGTGCCAGCGAACTTTTTCTCATCAACTCGAGATGATCTATCGCAGAGTTTGTTTGGAACTTCCGACTGACTACGTACAATCTATATTATAAATGCGAGAATATTCCCTTTTTTCACAGGCGCTACGCTGGTGCCTCAAGCGGAACTGTGACACAACAATTGTATTTTTCTATTTATTACACCTAAAATTCTGTGGATGTGAAAGGAGGTACGAGTCACCTATAACCTAAGAGCAAAAGAGCTTAAGTCATACAACAGAGTTGTGATTGTGACCTTTCTTACATAGTATATGTGACTTAGTAACCCTTTTCACTAGACTCACAGAATTGTATTTTATAACGTAAAAAGTTAGAAATTAACACTCTACTGTGGGCATGCGTTGGAATACTGCCCATATTCACTTCATTTGTAGGCACACAGCGTAACCAACTCGGAGGCGAAGTGGTCTGTAAAAGCTAATTTATATTTTGTGTGTAACCTAAATACTGGACTTAGCCACAATAAATTATGCTGCATTGTATGTGTTGTGTATACATTACCATGCTTAGGTATCATATTATACTATAATAGAGTTTTATTGTATTCATTACATTACCAACGAACAGTTTTCAGACAAAGGAGTGAAAATTTAACGAAATTATTTTACTTTTGTGTTTAACGTTAGGCACTCAATCATTTTTTTATAGCAAATAAACGATTTCCTGTATTATTACATAGGTATGTTGTACTTACTCAGTGCAGAACTATCTAGCACTGAGTAAGTACGACTTCTTTGTGTTAGTTCAACTGCCGTCTTTTCACGCCTCTTCACTTCAGTTTTAATTAAAAATAATAACCCTGCTTGCATAGTCAATGCATTTATTTTTCATGAATTTGACATAAACTTACTGAATTCCATGTTCATATCAAACAGATTTGTGTTTGGTATTAGACTAAAATATAAATTAACTATCACGTGTTTTCATAACATAATGAACACTTTATGAGTTATGATATGAAAACATATGGTGCTAAAAAATAATGATGCTCGACTTGCAGATTTTAAATCTCGAATAGTATGCCCGATTTTCAAAAGAACATGATTACGATGATAAAGTACCTAATAACAGTAAATTGGTTTGTTTACATCCTTGGTCCCTAACTCCAAGTAAAATAATACTAACAAACAACAAGGCCTAGTGTGTTTTACGGTATGTTCTACATGGAGATTAAAAACACATCCAGCTCCCGACGCAAGCACTGTGAAGACGGGGTTAATGGTACTTGGCATGTTCAGCCTTTGCGCGGGGGAGCGTGAATGTGTAAGGGATAATTGGCACTCGGCCCTCATTGTTGCGCTCGAGTATTACCTCTAAATACATGGAAATTAGTAAGCGCTTCTAATTGGCCAGCCTGTTGACGCCCCTTTCAAGATAGTTAGCTTAAAGTGTAGACAAGCTATCATTAGGATTGGCTGAGTATTTGACATTAGGCCGGGTATAGGTATATGTAATTCTTTTGTATAGCGCTGTGTTGTCAAACACGCTCACGCTACTGAGCCTGATGCCACGGTTTTTTTATTTCTCAGACGGCACTCTTTTGCAGAATAGTCGTGTCGATAGGTTGTTCGATCCAGGTTTATCCATATCCAGGTTGCTCCACCTATGTCTGTTAGTGACATTCCAAGAACATTCCACACACTACACATTATTTTGTATACTTGTCTTCTCAGAGGCGGAAAGGGAGGATGTGGAACTCGCACGAATGTAAACCTATAAGTAAGTGTCATCACTCATGACAGACGGGTTATGCGAACTCTTTTGCAGGCAATATGGGGATTGACTCGATCGACCCGAGAATATTTCGGCCTCTGCATTCAAATAAAGAGGATCAGGTAACAAAGCGAAATGCATATAGTCATTACAAAATACCGGTGGGACTCATACGCACGGAAGGTACCTATGGGCGATGGGCGCTAGAAACTACTATTTATCCCGCTACCCGGTAGCGGATCAGGTTTTTCTAATCCACTACCCAAGTAACACAGAAGCAGTATAACTATTCACTCGTGGGTCTTTAAACAGCTCTTCGCTGATATAGACTCTTATAATAATAATATAATAATATATATTTATTGAAGCTTAAAGACACTGGTACAATACATTAACTTATAAGTAAGTACAATGGTTTTTCTTTAACACGTGACGCTGATACTTGTATAATAGGAATAACCTGTGCTACAAGTATCGGCTACCTTCCATCTGACAATACAAGATTAAGCATAACAAAGCAACGTTGTTAATGATAATTAGTTATATTTCAATATTTGAGCTTATAATTAAATTAATACAAAGACAATTAAATTTTTGACTTTCTTGTTAATTTTTTAACTTAACTGACGATCTCGTTTAACTTGACATGCATGTAACTTAAAATGAGGAATAATAATCTGATCTAGGTAATCCAATGAGTGCAAAAGTAAAAGTTTTGGAATCTTACAACTATTGACAATTATACGGATCAAGGCACTCCTATGTGTGTGTGTGTGTGTTTTTATCTATATATGAGTGTGTATCAGTGAAAATTATATTATAGGACGTAAGAGTTTTTCCGTGCATTCATAATTTAAACTAAGGAACCAGGTCTTATAACAGTTCATCCGTGAACTTATAGCTGCATAATAGCAATTAGTGTCAATTAAACAGCTCAGTCTGAATAAAACCTGTATAACGGTGTAGAAAAGGTACACATTTCCATCCTTATTCAGTTTTAAGCATCTTTAAACACTATTAGCTGTTTAAGAGCAATTTAACAGAGAACATTATGCTAATTGCTGTATAAGATAGCACACGTGAATATCAATTACGTTGCTTTTTAAGATACCACGTGTGAACCACTATAACGTCTGTAGAGTTATAGTGAAGTAAATGTAGACGTTAATCTTGCTTAGGGCTGTGTTTTTCCCCGTTATTCAGCTTTAATTCAGCCTACTGATACAAGCTGTATAGCGGCTGTTTAGAAGTTCACTAGAACGCTTATAGCTGTGTAAGTGTTTACGTGCGACATCTAAGACTGCTTTTGGTTGATTACACATCCAGAAGAACCACCAAAGACACAAAAAACAGATTTTGGCTGAATAACAGAACTCAAGTGAGTAATTCTGCAGCCTATAGCTGAAATATAGAAGAAAAGTGGTTCACATCGGTGTTGAAAACTCAACCACCATTTTTTTTATAACCTATAGATTATCGTACTTTATTTTTAGTTTTGAGCATGTTTCAACCATAAAATATAATTACATCGCAATTATTTACTCTTATTAGATCAGTAACAACAATTTTAGGTGTATACTTGAAGAAAAAAAAATTAAAACTGATTAGTATATACTTTCTATAGTGCATATTTGGTGTTTATTTTTGTAAAAAACGTATTATTCGAGGAGCGCGTGAAAAATTTCTTAGATAATACATGTATATAATAACAGTAAAATCGTAATTGCAATCATTTTTCGCCGAGATAACGAAACATCAAGTGCATACCGATTAACAAAATAATATATTCCGCCATTAAGTAAATCAGAAACTTCACACCCTCACTGTGTCACTATCGATGAAAGATCAGCAGTCATAATAAATATTTGTGTTCCTCTAACGTCAAATTTAGCGTACGTTCTTGCTTGTAGTACAGCTAAAGATAAAGAGTGAACCTGTGGAGGTTTAAGATAGTAATAAGGGTTCACATGTGAAACTTAGTCTGAATAAGCAGTCACTCGTGCTATTTTAAACAGCCGATATTCAGCCCTTATAACTCTGTGAACCTTAATACAGCCGTTATACAGCTACTATTCAGCTATTAAACAGCCTTGTGAACTTAAGGCTGAATAATTTGTGCCCAAATTAGATGTATAACGGCTGAAACAGCGCTGTTTCAGCTCTTATTCAGCAAAGTTATTCAGCTTTTAACGTTGATATATTCTATTATACAGCTCTTATGCAGCTGTTTTGTGTTACTTGGGTATGGACACATACCTACTTCGGAGATGCAGGCTAGATAGAGACAGAAACGTACAGCAATACCTGACCCTATCTCGCCTCGAATGAGAAGTGATGCCCCATAATACCCGATTATTCTTACTTCCGCTGTGCAACATATCTGACTAATTTAGTTTAGACTTTCTATTATGCTTCGAACAATTTTGTAATTTAACATCACAAAACCCATTTTGAATGACTAATTTCATGACCGCCTTTAATTCCCCATATGACATTATATGACCCGACCATTTTCACTCGTATTGGTCACGGGAATGTCAAGGTCATCATATCGAGCCCTATAAAAAGTCCAATCTTGCTAGTTTTAATGTTAAAAAACTCTGTAAGAGCTCCAGCCAGCCAGATCTTTATCGGTAGGTATAAAATACTTCGTTATTTCGCGTCGTTTGCCGATTTATGGGGAAGCACTTACGAGAAAACGATTCGGGCTTAACGCGTGAACATATAAAACTATTCACTGAGAACCGCGCTAAGTAAAATTGTTAGGTACCCGGACATCCGTTTTTTCTGAGAAACTGAATAATTTGTTGGACACTTGTTTCTCGCACGTATCGGAATTTTAATTTAGTTGTGTTTTGTCTTGATCTAACGCATAGAGAAAGTGTAGGGACCTAAGTTATATTATAGTTACAAACAAACATTTCTTCTATACATTTATATGTGTTAAAATTACAAGTTCCTAAGGTTTGTTGAAAGTATGATTCTTACGCCTAAAATTTCTAATATGTGTAATATCTATAGTAATTTTCGTGTAAACATTATCCCCAATTTTAACGAACTCAATTTTATAATGGACTTGAAGTTTTGCATGGTGGTTTTTGACGAATATATAAGGTGCTATCAAATTAGGTACCTACCAATATTTTAAGAGATGTTAACTTACATCAACACAATTAACTTTTTATAGAAATTAAGAAAACGTTTTATATGATATTTTTGGTTTTCATTTCCCGAACAAAATAAATAAATTAAAATTATACCCAAACATAATCATACTGTTAAGTTAACTAACAAGAACATTTATGCTACACCTGGCCATAAAGTGACTTTTACCGCTCGCTACGCGTACGGAAAAAGCCGCTATCTGGCCAAGTGGAGAAGTAAAATGATGTGACACGGGAGGGAATAAAAAAAGGCCTCGATCGATACTATTTCTGTCAAGTGACGTTGTTTTCTCTGTTAAGTGGCCAGTTCATTCATATTGAAAAGTTAGTAACCATATGACTATTAAAGAGGTTTTCATCACACTTGCTCGAAAATGGTGTAATTACACGTAGGTTTTGCGGGCCGTAAATGACCTATTACGCCCTAGGGCGTAATGGTTTTCTTTTTAAATTTGAAACGCTGGTTCTGTTTTACTCTTATTTGTCATGTTCAAAGAAAACGCCAACTTACTTTTTTAACTTTTATTACTGAAATATTTATTTAAAGAGAACTGTTATTGCAAATACATGTAAACACATACTTCTGTAACATTAATTAAATGTTTAAATAGTGTATTTCAGTATTTTGCAAATATAAAATCAACCATTTTAAGTCTTTACCGCTATGGTTTCCGAACGTGACTTGTCGTCTCGATATATATCACTAATGTCACTGTCAGTTTTACAATTTTATTTAGGTTAAGTAAGGTTATTTTAATCAGATTTCCTCACAAGTGCGATGAAAAACATTGTGTGTGCCACGGGCGGTAAGGGAATTACAAACTCGTGTTATTAAAGCCCTCGGCTTCGCCTCGGCCTTGTAACAAACACTCGTTTGTAATTCCTTACTTACCGCCCTTGATACACAATGTACTATTAATCACTAATTATTGTTTACCTCATTAACAGGGTGCTTTACGTAACTTAATACGTCCCTAATTTTTTAACATACATAATTTGTGCATTGTTTTATACATAAATAAACTCAGAAAGCTGAGTACTATCAGTCCTAAAAATATTGGTACCTAATTTATTAGCACCTTATGTAGAAGTAACAACAACCTATTCACAAAATTCCTTCATGATTAGAATGAGTAAATTATGCGCGGACACGCTCTGAAACACTTTTGCTGCAATCTTAGCTAATAAACTGAGAAATACTACTAAAAATACTGCTTGTTTAATTTATTTAATATTTCAAGGTTAAAAGCTAACTTTTTGCATGAAAACTTTCGACAAAGAAAAAAGTTAGAAAAGGGCAGAAGTGACATCAAGAACGTCAATCCTATTTGTTGCATGCTAACTAAATAGGTAGGGCCAAGGATCTTAAAATAAATAGCCGGACGTAGCCTCGCTAGCAAATAACTGAAGCACATCTAGTCCGCCGGTTACTTTAACGCTGGTTGGTCAGGTCAATGTGTGCGTGCTGCTCGTAGTAGGAAAAAACTTGTTGATGTGTGCCTGCGGCTTGTAAGTAGGTACAAGCGGTCGGCCCACTAAGAAATGCTTCAGTTATCTATTGGCGAGATTACGTCCGGATATTTATTTTAAGGCCCTTGGGTAGGGGAATGATTGTAAAATCGCAAGATGTAGCAAAAATACGTAAAAACTGGGTAGATTCACAATGTCACAGAATAAGAATTAGTACTGCGTACAGAAGCCTCTCTCCCTAACAAAACTGCCCTTCGCGTAGGATGGTCGGACGAAGCTGACCCGCATCCGACCGTCTCTCTCTATCGCATAGTGCGTACATAACGCGTGCTCTTTTTTTCACTCTAGAGAGGCGAGATTTAATAATAATTACCGAACCCTCCCCCCCCCCCCCCTACAATGTCAAATTTGACGCTTTAGCCTTAGCTGCTTTAAAAGCTTGAAGCATGTTTAAATGCATCGTAATATAATAAGTATAGAAGCGTAATTGACGCACAAAATCGACCCCACGAAATACGTACCAAAGGGGTAGGTACAGTACATACTTAGTCTTGAAGAAAAAACTATAGCATCAAATTAATTTCTCACGTCAGTAGTAGGCTTGTAACCAATCACAATTTTTTGCCTTTTAAACGATATGCAACCTTTTAGAAATTGCGTCTTCTCAAACTTAATATTAATATTTGTCATAAATTACTTTAGACTGAAACGTACTAGTATAAAGGCAAAAAGAGTATGATTTAATAGGGGCGCCACTATCGCCAATATAGCAACACGAATAGCACGACCTAAAGATATTGATACTTCGGTCATGCACGGATTTAATCTTCTCGTTTACATTTTCTGTTCCCATAATTTAAGAGTATTAGTTATTTCAATGCCCACAATACACACTGAAACATCCCCCCCATTTTTAAAAGTACTAAACCTACGACTACTAAGCTACTAAGGTCCCTACGCTAACAGACTGCAATTTGCTTTAGTTTTGGCCAAATACGTGATCGTCTAGGTAGAACTACTACGCAGTGATGAGTTAGTAATCCATAGTCTTTTCGGTCTAGTGTGATTTGAAGAGCCTTGGAAAACCCTGTGGTCTAATTAAGTCTATACTACAATACAATTTAGCCGAAACTATAGTTAATTCTACGGCGAGCTACAAAAACTAGATGAAAAATTGTTCTAACTTTAAAACACAAATTGTTTTAAAGTAGAACGTCCCCGACCGTTTGCTGGGTACAATACGGGCCGGTTAGTGCTTATTTTATGACTAGACGTTTGTTTCTGTTTTTCTACAATCAAGGAGGCATTTATTCAGCCGATTCCCGTACCTAAGACCCTGAATATCTAACTTTTGCAATATCTAGCCCGTATTTATTTGGATGGGGAATAGCCTTTTAATGAAACATAAGCCAAGTAATTCGAGCTATGATGGACCTACCATGGTCTCTTTTATCCGAGAAATAATTATGTCTGAATCGCCAAATATTCATTGACAAAAAGCCAAATAACTAGCTTGGCTTTAACAACACTAAACTAAATAGCCTCACGTATTTCCACAGCGAATACACAATTCCTTGGCTTTTACAAGTGTTAGATGAGATTGGATGAGCTACTGTTACAGTGTCTACCCTATCCATGAACTAAGAAAATAGAGAGACTTTTATCCTCTCCGCACACAGGCACCCGAGATTATTGCTCATTTCGGCAACCATAACTTTCTGCAAAAAAGGTTCTTGACCAACACAAAGGAGGGGCTCTCCTCTGCTTCAGACGTGTTAATAATTAGATGGCCTGTGAACCTCTTGAGTTCAGCTCGTTGCTCAGTGTGAAAGATCCCTGGATTTGCTCTGACGTGTCAAGAGGGGCCGGCCGTTATTGTTACCAGATTCCCTGCCTCGACTTATTTTGCGAGTACACAAAAGTCAGACTACCAACAATCCTTCTCTCCAAAACCAGAGCTTCAATTTTTGTTACTCTGTAAGTACCGAAATGGTCAACACTCTCTGATGTCCGTGTGGTACAAAAGAGAATTCCCTAAATACTATTACAATTCGGTGGTGATCCTAACAATAGGTACAATTACCCTGATTTTGTTTGATTCCAAAATCAATCTAAATATTTAATATTTCAGTCTCTGATTGCTACATTAGAATTCAATGAAACGTCAAATAACCTAGCACTTACGGTTCCAAGTACTATGAAACACTGACAGTGTTGCCAGATCTTGATCTCTAATATGCTAAAAGGGTAGACACCAGATTATTATTAATCTACTCTTAATGACAAACTAGTAACTACTGATAATAACTAAATCCAAGTTTCACCTGTAGTTTAGAATCCAACCTCTCAATCGCCTGTCTCCGTGTGCGACGTTCACCTGCCCTAGTAACCTGTTTCGCTAAACTAAACTAATTCGATTAACCAGGTTTGTATGTACTAGAGGCTCAGGCATCAAAAACCTCCCAGCCCATACAAAAGCAAGAAATTCCTAAAAAATCACAGCACATACCTTAATCCACCGATTATTTCTTACAGGAAGAAAGATGATTATCACGCGAGTTATGCCTAGTCGTTGGACCAGGCGATCCAGGTCCCTCTGCTTCCTCTGAATAAGCCGCATTGGACGTGGCTTCCTGACGAATCCCCCTAGATAAAGTCAAGTAACTTACCAGTTAGTATCCTTTGATACTTTACTGTTTAGTTCTGGATCCGGTTTGGTATCCGCAACTGAGGCTCGGAGATCGCAGCCTTGTGGAGCTCGCCAACCGCAGCCGTAGCTCGTAGCCCGCGAAGCACGCTGACTGAGACCCGTAGCGCGTACGCTGATTGAAGCCCGTTGCTCGTAACTTCTTGATGCACGCTGATTGTAGTCCGTCGTTCGTAACTTCGTGGTGTACGCTGATCGAAGCCCGTCGCCCGTATCTTCGCACAGCGTGACTGCCCGGATGCCAACTCTGTTGCTAGTTTAGGCCTCCTCTGAAGGCCCGCGGCCTTTCTGTTCCGTAGCCTGTGTCTTCGGCTTGTTGCGCCCCGTCGGTTAGAGTTTAAGTCCCCGAACGATTGAACAGCGTTACGCCGTACCACTGACTAAATATTACGCCCACGAGGACTAGAAATTAATTCTTCTAACAATTTGCCCAGCGTTACCCCGTATACTGTTTTATAGAGATGTTGTCTCGTCGGCGATTCGAGATCAAGTCCCGAAATACGATTTGAGACGGCCTTTTATACCCCTACCCAAATAAACAAGTGACGATCAATAAATTCTTTTGTTTAATCAAGAGAAAAATGTGACCCTCTTTTTGTCTCGCGAAATCAGTATAAAATACACAATATCTGATAAACCGGAATTTATGAAACTAACTGCTTCCATGTCCCTTTACGAAAGTCACTCTACTGATAAAAATTACACAAAGTCAACGGAAGCCTGACTTTCCAACTAGGTGAATGAATTACCTCAATTTGGACCCAACGCCTCTAAAATTACCCTAGAACTGCGGCTGCCTTCTCTCAAGTGGCAACATTCTTCCATCCACATGAACTTTTCCAAGGGATTTATAATGTATTAATAAGTTCACAAATACTGGAGATTTTTACATTGTTTTTGTGTCTCCTGAGCCCTGGGGCTCCAATGCACAACTTTATGAAGGAAACTGGCCCAGACAAGCAATCCCCAACTGCTATGAGACTCATGTTTTTATGGTAAATCACAAAACTTTGAATGCTTATAATTCCTAAAATATCTCATATCTTTACATTGTTTTTGATTTTCTTACTTCGCTAGACCGTATTAACGTTACTTTAACAAGAATTTTCCCTAGAAATCCACCCGACATTGATTTTTCAAGACAACTATTACGGTAGTAAAATGTCAAAATGCAAAAGCCTAGTTCTTCTCAAATATCTTAGATTCTTTCTTTGTTTTTGATTTATCCATGTCTTCAGAACTCAGGGTTAACAAAATAATGGAAATCCACCACTGAAACATAGTTTCCATTGGACCAAAAGAGCACTTCAAATTATGGAAAATTAAGTAGTCAATTCTTTCTATTGACATGAATTCCAATGCTGAGATAGCATTAAATGGGTCCAAATAATTATGTTTTACATATCCTCGGATGAATAGTCTCAAGATTTGCCTTTGAAATACCTTTTCTTTTGAAATAAAATTTTAACCTCTAACAAAAATAGTTACACTAAATACTACTATTTCCACATGAATTATTATTGAAATTCACAGCCCCGCCTTTCCTCCTGAATGAATCCTAAACTTTAGACCCAATTTTAACCCCTGTAACCATTTCTTTTATCTCTTATTTTCAACAGATGTCTCAGCCGACCATCGATGAAATCAGTACTTTTGTTTGAACAAGTTCCTTTCTGCAAGCCCTGAAAAATAACTAACACACAGTATTAATATAAAAGCAGTAATGGACCTAGAAGCCAATTTTGACCAGCTGGCCTTGACAAGACTTACAAATAAAGGATTTTGTTCCCCGCTAAGCTCAAGTAAGCATTTTATTCTTACTCCCGTTTTATCATCCAACCATACTTAGTATGGGCTGAGAAGTGTAATAAAAGGTATCCTTTTACCCCAATCAAAGAGAACTAGCAATTGCCCCCACCCTTCTCAGTAAATACAAGCCAGAGTGGTGCACAATTTAAGGTTCTATAAAGCAAGTCTCTATGTGCGTTTTTGATTCAAGAAAGCTCATGGCTTCGGTTCGTTACAGAGTTCTTCCTGTCCCTTGCTCAATGCGCAGAGTAATCTATAGATTCGCGTAGCATTAGCAACCCCCTTAAATAAAACACAGTTTCCCGAAGCCTTACCCCAGTAGTGTATGTGGTGAATTTTTACCCAGGTACTCAATGAAACCAGCTCCACCCTCCGGCAAGGCGCCCAAATCTTTCGAAATGATAAGGAATTGTCATTCACCTCAGATTTCCAATTTAAGCCAGGATGGATTTTGTGAGAATCCAGAGTCCTGCGACTCCGATCCGCGAGATACCCCGAATGTTGCAGCTCTTTCGTCTGACTTACGTACTCTAGGCCTTTATTTACCTTTGGTATCCAACAGCAACTTCCCAATAAACCAGAAATCTTGATTACAGCCCTTCCTGATGGCGCTCCGACCCTTCTCTTCTCATTCACCCAGACCGGTATGCTCGCCTGCCAAAATCATGGCCCTAGCTCCACCTTTCTTGGTGCATGTACCCTGTATTCTTCCTAAATCAGCTCTACAGTACTTCGCCGGACTTCTACTGCTCCTTGACCTTCTCACTCAACATAAACTATTCGAACTGCGAAACTGCAGTTTTGGTCTCCAGTAACCAAGCGTTTCAGTGATCTGATATTCGGAAGCAGGGGTGTGTAAATAGTTCGGTTGTCAGCTTCTTGACGGTATTAATGCTACCTATGTCTAGGCCTGTCAACGGCAATCTCTAAAACCTAGCATCTATAGCCATAGATAGCACTCTTTTGTATTTAGACCGAAGCAAGTCCCCAGGAACCTGTTCGTCACATACTTGGTCCCGCCCGGTCGTCACAACCCTTGCTGACATCAATCATACCCAACGCAACCCTTTTCATTCCCATAGTCAAAGTTACTGTCACAGTCATGGCCAAAGTCACATGGTCTATGTCAAGGCTTCCTAGGTACACTTCCATTCGTTCTCTAACTTTTGTTGCAATTAACCACAATCATCCTTCCCCTACACCGAGACACTCGATCGTGACCACCCAGCAAGACCATAACTATACGTGACCTGTATCAATTGCCTAATCTATGAACTAAAATCATTATTAGATGTGTTCGATACCGTTCTCTCAAACCAACCCGACACTCTACATTAAATAATTTCTTATTGAACCCAAGGGACAGAAAAATACTCTTCGAAATTCACCTCATGATACCTCACCTTAATCCTTAATTCTAGAATTACTGTAATCTAATTAATTTCTTACTTATAAGATACTCTGCCCCACTAGATAGTCTCCCCCCACGCCACACACAGCTACTGTTTCCAACACTAAAAAATTTCATGCTACATAGCCTCCTTGGCCTCCATTACGCCACGCCTTCCTCGTGTATGCTGAAAGATTAACTAAATTTTCCTTTTTCTTTTCAGCCTAAAGCCCGATTGTTTTTATTGAATATGAAAAATGCCATTGCTATCCACCGGTCGCCAGGAAACGCTACGGCTCTTCTACAAATACATTTTCCTGTCTTGTGCAATTCCTCACTACCTCTACCTTGATTCTGCGCCCACCGATTAACAACACCAGTGAAGATTCCATAGGAAGAACCTATAGCCAAGCAAATAAATTATATATGTACCTAATAATTTAATTACATTACATTACAACCCTACTAAGTTTCTCTTATCACAATTCTCCTTTTACCATAATATCTTACGGATACATTTAGCTGGACTCGAAGGCCATATGTTCCAACCAAGTCGTTCTAACCTGACTACCTGACGTGCCGCAAACACCAACAGGTATGCGTATCTTACTCTTGGAACGCAAAAGTTACTCGCTACTTAAAGGTGACAACCTTCAATTACTGTCTAGTGCTCGCGCCTAAGTCTATTCCACATTTTTGGAACCCAAGTGAAATCCGTCTACAGAACCCTAAATTCCGTCCGACACCAAACCGCAAGGTCCCTCTAACTAAAAGACATTTCAGTTCCGTGCTGGATTGTAAACCCCCTTTCCGGTAACCCAAGTGAATACGCTCTGGAAAAAGGGTGTTATTTTTGTCACCAGTTTATTAAGGTATGTTACTTTTCATGTATCTAATAATTTTTGTTATAAACCTAGTTAAAACCTTATTCTAGTTCATCCTCTAAGTCAACTTTATTTTATATTCTCCTAACCGGCTATAAAGGAAAAAACTAAAACCAAAACCCGATCCCTGTTTGAAATCAAATTCTGCTATAAATACTGGCCCCCCCCTGCTTTTGTTTCATTCTCTAGTCAGAAGTCCCTAAAGCTAGTAAGTATACAGCCTTGCACAAAATTTTTTCATAGTCTTCAATTCAACCATTAGGTTAATTAGTGTTTTTCTGACTAACTGTTCATCATTGCCTTTCCCTTTACTCTTCCAGATATCGACTGTTCCAAAGGATTTTATAACTTCAACATTGTGGATCGGAAGGAAAATGGCGAGCAACAACTATGTCGTGAGTATAATATTACTTGATCATTACTAAATTTTCCTTTGTCCCTTTGCCATCAACTCAAATTCTGTGTTTCTTTCACACTTTTCCGGAATCCGATTTATGTAAATATATTTTTTTGTCGCAGTGTAAATTTGATAACTACAAATAATAAAATATTTTCAGTTAAAAATCGACTCTTGGACGCAGACTCCGTCCCTCGAACCGGAAGTCATGCCTCCACGCGCCGCATCGCCTATGTCTCTCGACGAGTTGTCCTGGGCTGACTTATTTAATGGTTCAGAGGCGGAGTCCATAAATCCCAGCCCTACACTCTCTGAAGACTCGGCCGCCGAAGCGTCCGAGGAGGACCTCCAGCCCCCCGATGAGCCAGAGTGGGCCGCGGGACCCTGCCTCCATCCTTCCACCCCCCCTCCTGCTTATGAAGACTTAGTACCGGGTCCTCCGGACGTCATCTTAAATCTTCTGTCTCCGGAGTTGACTCGGTGCTACCGGGGTCCTGGTGGGGAATTTGTTGTAAGTAGACCTTTCATTCACTTCCCTTTCCTTGAGCCTCCCTTCCTTGACTCCAAGTTCTTCTCTATTCAATCCCCCCTTTCTTCTCCAGTTTATCTACGAGCCGGTGGTGGCTCCACAAGGAGCCCCCGCGGTCCAGTCAGGAGGTAAACTTTTCCATAATCCATTTCCTATTAAATGAGCGTTTCCAAACTATACCCCATAACCCTAGCCGCCACCAGCCCTGTCCCCTAAAAGCACTTACTCTTATTAACCTTAGCTACCGTACCTATCTAACACTTCTCTTTTTTTCAGATGACGCGGTGCCTGTCGAGCCACCGCCGGAGCTGCCTGGATTTTAAATCGCTTGACCTCTTTTTAAAATATTATATTACTAGTGTGATAAAAATAAATTTAATTGAACTATTTTCTGTTTCTATGTTGACTTATAAACCTGGTCATTCACCCGTCCCTTGGCTCATAACTGGCCTTGACGGGTAAATGATCTTCCAGTCTCCTCCCGTGGTTTTATCTACCACCCCTAGTACAACAGGCTTCACACTCCGGCCGGCCTTAGATCAACCCTTAATGAGCTCTCAAAGTCCCTGAATGCTTATAATTTATCCTGTAAACTAAACCCTTGCTAGGACCTTGAGAGCTCCTTAAAACCGGCAATTATGTTAACATAAGTTACGAACCATGACCTCTTAGTTCTTAGCTACTTCTCTTTTTAAAATCTGGAAGCATTCACTAAGGAAGCTACTCTTTTATAGATTGTTAAAGGTTGGTTCTTTGCCTACTATAAGACAAAACTCTACAATTAGTACTCTTGTAGACTTAGATTCGATGCCTTCACTCTATAACTAGTAAGCTCTTGTTTAGATTTATTCTTCCACAGAACTTATTCAGTTGCTTTAGTAACCAATGAAACAATAAAATTTTCCTTTGACTTTATAGGCTTTTAATTTGACAAAGTTGAGTTCTGTGTTAAAACACCCATTAACAAATATCACAACGATTAGTCGATAACATCCACAATAGTTCACAACTTCTTCCCAGAATAGCGCTCATAATCTCGACTTTCAACACAGCTTATAGTTGATAAGCAGCTGTACAATGAAACCAGAGAGTATTGAGACTGCAATCGACCACGACGTCTTCTGCTGCCCTATCTGCACTCCAACCGCTGAAGTAAAACATCAAAATATCGACAGCTCCTGGGATTGTCTGATTAATCCAAAACTAACTACTGCTGATTCATTAACTTCATTATCAAATATTCTCTATCACGAACTGTCAACTGACCAATGACCCTGCTTCTCAACTAACTAGAGCCGGGCAACCCAGGTTTCAAGAAACGATGTCCTATTGTGAATCGAAACCAACTCTAGTGGAAACAAAAATAGATCTCGTAAACCACCGCATACTCTACAACCACGCCATAGACACAGCCTACTCCGCCAAATTTTCCTTCTATTTACTAATGGAACCCTGCTAACCAAAACCTACTTAACCTTTTTACTATAATAAATAGTAAAACCGACTTGTTAATCTTTAAAACTTAACAATAGCTACCCTAACTTTTACAGTTTTCCGCTTAGCAGAGCGCGAAGCAATTGATATAAACTTGCCCTTGTCGCTTAAATAATCTAATAACCTATCGAAGAAATAACGCTTTTAAGCTTGTATCAGCTGAATTGATTCTATGATGAAACACCTAGTTATACACTATCAATTTATGATCAAAAATAACAGGAACTCCACAACTAACAATTTCAACCCGTTTCCCAATTACATTTGGTTTCGTTTCATCGTACATTCAATGCAGCCCACCTCTATAATAGCCGACCCCAAGCCAAAGATAATCCGTTCACTTTTAATACGTCACTATGACAAGCCCCACCATATCTTACCAAACGCTTTTGCAATTTTGACGGGTTTTCCCACCCAGGGTGGCCAGGTAATTAAAATTCCCCCCAAAAATACTAAAAAATACCTTACAATTGTTGGACATATCCAGTGTGATTCCAAATTGAAGAATAATTTACTTAATTATGACAACCCATCATTTCTTTTCTTTAACGCTCTATGCAACCGACTTGAGGCTTTATATGCTGATTATCATTAATTAATTTACTAGGCTTATCCTATATGGCGCACTTTCAGATCTACGAAGCATCAAGTCATTTCCTTTTAAGTGCTATGAAATTAGTGACCTGACCAAAAGCTTTATCCATGTCCGATCCAATGATTAAAAATATATATATATATATATATTTTTTTTTTTTAAATTAATATCTAGAAAATTTTTTCTTTTTTCTTTTCCCACGATTAAATTGCTGAAGCAACATCTTTTGAGCCGCTAATTCTAGAATCCAATGAAAAAGTTGTCAATTTAATCTTCGCTGTGTTCTACTGGCCAATTTGTTACTAGTAATCTCACCGGACATTCCAACAAGTGTGTTTTTCTTTTCTCTCTCTTTTTTTTTTAACCCAAATTGACTAACAGAAGGAAGAAATGACCGAAGCCTCCCAACACCCCTTCAACCATAACCACAAGCGTATTTTTTTTTTTTTTTTTTTTTTTTTTTTTTTTTTCTACCTTGGTCACAATTGAGCTTCAGTCCTCAGCCACCTTTTTGATTTGAGGTTACAGCCAACCAAATTTTATTATTTCTTCCTCCTCTCAGTCCTTGGAGGTGTTTTTTTTTTTTTTTTAAAATTTTATACATATATTATTTCTTTTTATAACAACATAAACTAGTACATTCTTTCACATCTAAAATTGACTTTATACAATAATTCTTTAACCCAATTCTATTCTACTTATAAATCCAACATCTGGTTAAAATACAAAGTGCTTATCTCATTAACTTAATCAATTACAATTTCCAAGTTACCGGAGATTCCAAGTCCCCAGATCAGCCTCCCTTTTAACTTTTCCTCTGTAATATCTTGACAGAAGAATCGTGTTAAACCTACCCCGAACCTTATTAGTACCTGGCTCTACCAGTACATATACGTTTGGATATGGCACTGCGGCCACTATATAAGGTCCCTCATAAATTTCTTGGAATTTCTTGGTAACCTTTTGCTCCGCTACTGATCTGTTTAACTTTTTGATCTTCACCCAGTCGCCTATTTGAAATACAATCGTCTTAAAATAGCGATCATATTTACTTTTCCTATTCTCTGCATTCTTTAACAAATTCCTTTTGGCTTCCTCCCTAACCTTTTCCACATCCATATCCCGACGATATTTTAACGCCTCATCAAAACTTAACCGTAATGTTTGACCGTATAAGATTTCACAAGGCGCGAATCCCGTACTATTGTGATAGGTATTGTTATACAATAATTCTATCTTGGGCAAAACGGAAACCCATCCTCTGTGATTTTTACTACAATATGTTCTAAACAACCGTCCTATTTCACGATTTAGCCGTTCAACTTGATTTGCGCGCGGGTTTCGGACCGTTGAATGTACCACCTTCACACCCTCTTTTTCCATGAACTCCCTCCATCTCTTGCTGGCATACTGGGCCCCATTGTCTGATAAAATAGCCTTCGGCTTGATTATCTCAAAGAACTGTTTTACTTTCCCTATCACTGAATTCGCAGAAGCCCGTCTAAGTGCATAAAATTTCGCAAACTTACTAAAAGCATCCTGAATAACCAAAATGTAACTTAAACCAAACTTTCCAGCTGGTAAAGGTCCATACAAATCAGTCATAACCATTTCCCCAATCCCTTCTGCTACTATAGGCGTACAGGGTCCCGTGAAATTCCTGTTGTTAGCTTTCGTCATCTGACAATTATGGCAGACACGAAGGCTCTGCTTAACTTCTCTGGAAATTCCGATCCAGTAAAACCTATCCCGAATATATTTTATGACCTTATAAGCCCCCTGATGACCCATTTCTAAATGTACCCGCTTGATTACTGCTTCTACTAGAGTTCGGGGCAAATAGATTACTGCTTGCCTATCTTCGGCTGGCGTGAAGTACAGAATCCTATCTTTGAAAAAGCACCTCTGTGCTATTCGGCCCTTCTTGTCTGTGAACTCCGGTTCTTCCAGTTCTTTAATAATTTCCCCTATCTCAGCATCCCCTTGCTGCAAATCAACCAGCCTCTTGAATTGATCTATTAGCTCTTTATTTTTGCCTTCTTCCATATAAAGAATCCCTGGCAGCTGTACCTTGTCCTCTTGCAGAAACTCGCTCTGCGGCGGGTATCTTGACAAAACATCTGCCCCTATGTTCTCTCTCCCCTTAATATGTTGTAACTCATAATCAAATTGTTCCAGGTAATTTATCCACCTCGTCACTCGAGCATTGTACAATTTCCAATTTTTCACGAAAATCAACGCTTTGTGATCACTTTGTATATATACTTTAGCCCCCCTCAAATACGTTTCAAACTTTTTTAGACTGCAAATAACAGCATAGAACTCTTGTTCTGTCACTGTCCATTTCAATTGAGGCCCTCTTAGTGCCGTGCTATGGAACCCGAGGACTCTCATGTTCTTATTCTCATCTAACTGATATAACACACCCGCTAACCCAACTCCAGAACAATCTGTTTGCAAATAGTAAGGTTTGCTAAAATCCGGATGTTGCAGCTCTATTCCTTCTACAAAGAGGGACTTTATGTTATCAAACGCTTCTTGCTCACACTGCCCCCAATTCCATCTGACTCCTTTCCGCAGTAATTTACACAAAGGTTGAATGTGTATGTTATAGTCTGGAATGAACCTTCTGTAAAAGTTACATAACCCCAAAAAAGCCCTAACTTGTTTCAGCTTTTTAGGTTCTGGAAATTCCTTGATTGCCTGCAATTTTGCTGGGTCAGTTCGAATTCCCGCGGTTGATATTATAAAACCTAGCATTTTTACTTCTTTGCATAAAAATTCGCACTTCGCCAAATTGCAAGTTAAACCTGCTTTCCTTAGCTTGCCTAGAACTATGTCTAAGTGTCTAAAATGCTCCTCCAGGGTCCCTGTGGTTATTATCGCTAGATCATCTAAATAATTCACGCAAAACTCTCGAACCTCGTGGCCCAAAATTATATCCATCGCTCGACTAAAGGAGCCTACTGAGGTTTTCAAACCCTGCGGGAGCACATTATACACGTAGGACTTCCCGTTAAACCCGAATCCTGTGTATTTTCTGCTACTTTCAGTGATAGGGATCTGGAAATACGCATTATTCAAATCTATTGTGCTAATATAGTTAGCCCCGTGAAACGCGTTCATTACGTCCAGCTGCAAAGGAGGCTTTTCTGTTTCTGCAATCATATACTTGTTTATCTCTCTCGCGTCTAACAAAACCCGTATTGACCCATCCCTCTTCAGCGTAAAGGTTAGTGGGCTGCAATAGGGTGTGGAAGTTCTACTTATAATCCCTTGAGATTCCATTTCCCTGAGTTTATCCTCAATTTTCTCGCGATAGACGTAGGGAACCGGATACGTTCTCCTGACTATCGGAACGCTGTTTTCCATCTTTATTTCATGCTGATAACAGTTTGCTCTCCCCAACTTATCACTAAACAACTCTTTATACTTTTCCAGCAGAAGACGTAGACGCTCCTTCTCTTGGGGTTTCAGCGATTCTCCCATCCGATAGATCCGTTCTGTTTGCTCAACCTCTCCGATCTCGGCTGCCTCCACTAGGATTTCAGCGTCTTCACTGAATTTCCGGAAATCCACCCAGCAAGAATTTCCTCCTCTCAGGTACCGGAACCCCCCCGTTTCTCGATTTACCTCGATATGAACCTCATGTTCCTTCATCCAATCAAAACCCAATATGATAGGGGAGGAGAGATCTGGAACTACCAACAAATCTATCTCTAACTCCAACTCGTTTATCTTCACCGGCAATAGCACCACTGACCTAACCTCCTTACTCTTATGCCCGGCCGCAGTCTTGATTTGAAAAGGTTTAATCGGCATCTGTGGAATATTGGCTATCTTCTGTCTAACAGTGTTTAGTAATTCTTCTGAAATACACGTCAGATCAGAACCAGTATCTAATAACACAGTTATCTCTAAATCCGCAATTTGTGCTACTAATTCTGACTTAAAATTTCCTACCTCTACTTGTTTCGACTTTGACTCTTCGAACACCGAAGCCATCTGTTGCACCTTTATGGACCCTGGATATATCAATTCGCTTTTCTGTTTATAAACCGAAATTACCTCTCTAACCCGCTCTTCCTCACGATAACCGAAACCCTTCGTGCCCATCTGACCCAAAGCGTTATCAATTGGTTTCCGCAACCCTCTACCATTGATGCCCAATAATTGGCCAGGTGACCATCCCATCTTAAGCATTAGCCGAAGGCCCAGGTCCCCCACTAGAGAGGCTGATCCGGAGACCAAACTATCAGCCCTACTCAGTTTTCCGATTCCCAATTCTTCCTAGCACTTGACGCCACGAAATTCTTCTTATATCCTTCTGGCTTCTTCCACTGCTGGTATCCACTTTGATATTCTCTCTTCCTCTTCTCGACCTTATCTCCAACGCTGTTCCCGACATAAGGATTTTCTTGTTTGTGAACTTCATCCACTGACCTCAGAAATTCTGCCGCTCCTATGATTGTGGTTATATTGGTTGTATTAAAGGCCATCTGCACAGTCCTTGGAAAATGACGCATTAAATCCGTAACTAGCTGCGCTTCTGGTATTGAAAAACTCAACATCTTCGCCCTTCCAGCTATTCTCAAAAAATAGGTCAACATAGTAGGAACCTTATTGCGATCCCAGGTTCCATGGACTATGTTCCTTCTCAACTCGCTCTGATCATGCGTTCCCCAATAGGTAGAGAGGAAATCTGTCTTAAAATCTGCCAAACTCTTCCACCGCTCTTTATATGACCTAGCCCAGTCTCGTGCATCATCCTCCAAGCATTCTTCAATAGTGTCCAGCTCTGATCCTGCTTTTGCTGCCTTCCGCAGGTAGTTATCTAGATCTTCCAAGAAGGTTACCGGATGTACCTTAATGCCTCTCCCGAATTTTGGCTTTTCTAAGTTGATGTTCTTGACATTGTAGATGACTGTTCTCTCCTCTTCAGATGTTAACCTGGTTGAAGAAACGGTTCCTTCCCCATTGCTTCTTTGAGCCACCACCTCTCTTGATTGGCCTGCTAGCTCAACCCTCTCTGCTTGTCCCAGTACTACTGGCTCCTCGAACCTCGACGATGCGGCCGGTACACGACCCTGTTCTGCGAAATTCCCAGTTACAGTTGTGTCTTTCTGAGGCACTGGTTCCATCACTTGCACCGCCAAATTCTGCCCAGTTCCGACCCCTGCGCTGGCGGTACTCAGCCCCTCGGGTTCTACTGATGCTTCATGTCCTCTGATTGAAAGATGTCCATTTTGTTCTACTTCCATGCGCACCTGTTGCTGCTGATCGCCAGAATTCTCCTCCAAACTAGTTGCCGCTGACGTTTGCGCGCGAATAGAACGCATTTCAGCTCTTAACTGTCCTAGTTCTTGCGACACTTTCCCTTCAGTTCTTCTGAGCATTCGAACGAGCAAGCCCAGATTAGTGGACTTCTTTCCCCCTGGTTTGGACAAGCTGGAGCCCTGAATCACCGGACTCCTCCTCACTGCTCTTGACTCTGTAGGTTTCTTCACTGTCTTGCCCATCTTTTTTTTTTTCCCACTAAGTTTTATAATTTATAAAATTTTGTTATCCCACACTAGTTGCATCCTCGTCTGCAAACTCCTGCAAAAGCTTATAACTACTCTCCTGACACTTAGGTGCCATTATTCATAACTCACCTAGCTCGCCTATATCTTACCCAAACAAATTCATAGCCTTTTATTCAGAATTCCAGACGCCCGATTTACAACCATAAATATATTTTTTTCCAAATACTCTATTCCTGTTTTTTTTTTTTTTTTTAATCATTAACTCATTAAACTGAATAAAGCTTCACCCTACTAGCTCACACTAATTTTTGATACGTTTCATGGAAAATATCCCGCTACTTTCGGGGTATTTTTTATTTTCCCGGCAACACCAACGCCAGTCTATTGATGTGATGTCAGATTAACCATTCTAAATAAAGTTTTCTCTCTAAGTTCTGATTCATCCATTTTTTGAATTCAATGCGTATATAGCATAAAATAATTAAACAGAAAGTGATAATTTATGTTTCTCATACTTCAATTAATTTGTGATTCGACTGTATAGCGTTTACGTTTGGAAAAATACACCTCAAACCTGTCGCCGCTCTACTTTAGTATCTGTGACTTTTCTTCCGCCACAACGTCTGCTTCGGCGTGAAAAAATATCGACTAGAATATTGATTTGGGATTTAAGAGCAATTTTATTTTTATGGAAGTGAATTTCACAAAACAACCACGTATATTTAGTACTTACTTAGCGTGATTATCAATAGACTGCCCTTGTTTGTTACGAATCCCGCCGAACTACATCAAATGATTTGATGTTTAAGTGACCTCTCCAATACTGAAGGTAAGTGCTTTTATACTATCAGGGTTTTAATTCGAATTCCCCGTGGCCTGTGCATGAATGCTACCCAAATCCTTTCACTCGACCAAAGATGAGAGCCCCACTGATGTAACCCTGGAATTGATATTAAATTCCAGTGATATGCCGGGTCATTTGAAAAATATATGTTCTATTGCGGACTCGCTATCCCTGTTCCCAAGTTGGCTATATTTTTTTTGTTAGTCTGTTTTTTCCTAAAATAGATTCTTTGTTGCGGATCATGCCTGATATTTAAATTCTACCTGTCCCAAATTTTAATTTTCTTTATTGAGTATCCAGTTAGATTTTTTTTTTAAAAAGCCTTCATTCCTACAACATACTTACTATTCTTAATGTTTCAGTTACAATAAGACTACCTACTATTAAAGGATGCAGATTACCACCGCTACAATGAATTAGCTGCCCGGGATGGTACCTTGTGTGTACATTTCTAGAATACAATCTACTTGTAAGTATACATATTTATTTATTTTTAAATGCTCTTATTAATAATTATATTTCCAATTTCAATTGCAAATAATCTGTCGTGGTTTGATGGCAACCTAACTCAATCACACAAGATACCTATTCCTGATGCGGTGTGCGCTGTTTGAACAAGATTTCATTTCTTTCTCAGCTCAACGGCCTGCCTGCTATTTACAACTGTCTGCTGCTTTGACAACAATCAGAGATGCCATGGATTAACTACAAAGCCCAGCCGAGAAGTGAATGGCCAATTATAAGAAAATATTAACGGTAAGCTTCTGCTCTATTCCAAAAACTCCCAATGTTTATGCCACGACGCCATGGTGCGCCAAAACCAAGAACACCGTGTACTTTGTTTATACTCATACAAATACATGGGTATCATTAAACAATTATTTTAATCGAACTGGAATAAAATGCCGAATTGAAGCATTAAACTTGTAACAGTGCCACGGCTGAAGAGATTGGGAACCCCTACTTTATACTAGCCTTGTCTTAAAAGTCAAGATTAAATAAAACCTTTCATCTCTTGGCTCGGCCTACTTTTCCAGTCGCTAGGTCTATCTCAGACAACGGAATTTAGGCAAACCGCTTCCTGCCACCCGCCTGAGAGATATAGGACTCAGTTTATTGAGTGCTATCGGTCCGTATGACGCGTAACTCAATCCATATCTAGTTTGGCAAATCTTAATAAATTTACTCTGTTTTCAGGAAAGCCGTCCGGGAGTCTAAAGCCTGCCAACTGTGATGTTCCATGACGCCAAACCTCCGTGCCACAAAAACAAGACCTCCTCTACAGAAGATTAATTATAATGCTTTTAGTCGTGTGTGATTGTCCGATCTCAGGAATCAGATACCTTACTAACAAAAATTTAGCTAACAGAGACCTTTTCCCGAGATCCAACATCACCCTACGACTGCTTATTTTTAGTTTGGTTCAACCATTCTCGTGCCCGGCATTTCTACGCTACCCTTAATACTATACTGTACTGTCAAGCAGTTATAGATACTCAAAACTCGTGAATGGTTAAACTGTGCCATGTAAAATTAGGTACATCTGGTCTATAACACCCAGTAATCAGAGATAGACAATGTTCTCGATTCTAATTTGTATGCGCCTAAGATGATTGGTTCTAATAGAATGCTAGTCCCATTCAACTAAGTCAGACATTAAATGGTTCATTTAACAAATAATTTGCCAAGTACAATCCTTTTCCCCGAATAATTTGCAACTTAAACAACTGTAAGCTGTAATAACAAATTGCTCTAGTTTCATGAACATTGCCTATCCCTGTTTTGTGTGAATGTGTTTTTTATAAGGTAAACAGGGCCAATTCAACTAACTTGCACATATTACCGACCTCTGGAGTTGCAAACTGATGACAATAGAGGGAACCTTCTCAACATTATTTAAAGAAAGAATATGATATATATATTTTTTTATTTTGGAATACTCTGAAACTTTTTACTGGGTAAGACTTTTGATAAGAATCACTTCCCCTCCACTGTCAGCAGCGATCCAGAGCTCCCAGCTCTAGTAAACGTGGTGCTGTTAAAAAGGACCTCCTTTCTAATGGATGTCTCAATAAAATAAATCCCATACTTTGTTGTATTCACTAGTTTAATCTCTTTCTCTTAATATAGGCCCTTTTCAACAACGCCATCGAATTATTTTTATATGAAATAATGTTTCTATATATTAAGTGCGTACAGCCTGCCCCAAGGGCGGCCGGACACTTCACAATAGTTTAGCCAACCTAGGTCTCTACTATAGCTTGTCCATGAATAAAAGATCTCAGCATAAATATGTACAACAATCATGGTGGTTTTAATTCAAAGATCCAGAATCTCTCTGTTTCTACCCTGGTCTACTTCCAAGAAGTCTGTTAAGAAAATTCCTAGTTAAATATAGAATTCGTACCGCGCCTACGAAAGGTAATCACATTCTTTAAACCTAGTTATGTAATTCTTAAAAATCAATCCGAGATGATTGGCGAATAGTAGTCAGTCATCCTTCAATGGTTTAAAATGTAAATAAATAATTGTTCCCTTGAATGAGTAAACGCGGGCGAGCGGAATTCTAGAACTACCTCTAATGGTTCAGATGTACTCGTTCACTAGAAGCGAATAACCATGAATAATCGTGTCGAATTCTATCTGGTATAAAAAAATTCGCAAGTTTATTAATTATGAGAATTTGCACGAAGAAGGTGCTGCCAACTGGTGTCGCAACCGTAACCGAATTTCAAAATACTTCCCCTAGCAGTTCAAGCAATAAATGATCAATAATTCAATAAGAATGAATAAACGCAGGTGAGCAACATATTCGTGTTATCTTCCGCCTAGTATCAGAATTTTTTGCGAATTTATTAATTATAGACTCGGGAAATGTGCACGACGAAGGTGCTGCCAACTGGTGCCGCCAAACCAAACGTCTACTGACTCATGCTGAGGCCACACTCCATCGAATTTATTTATTATTTTTACTATCGCATTGGCTGCTACTAACGTCAGTGATGACATCTCTTTATATTTTTTTTTTTTTTTTAATACTGACAACCTCAAACCTCTGACAATTTTAAACTGTCAGACGCGAACAATTGCCATTGGTCCATCAATGACAGGCCCTGATGCTCAGTGTTGCCACCCATATTTCGTGCAAGTTCCCCAAAGTCGCTAAAATAGATTGAAATAGCATTCGTCAAACATATTAAAAACCCTTCACCTGACTTTAGCGCAACCAGGTGATATTCCATAGTATCAAACAAATCAATGGAATTTTCTCTGTTTAGCTAAATTAAAGGAACAAGTCCTTTTGGCAATAGTTACCATCTCAAGGAAACACGGCCAAACAATTACTAGAGAACTTAATTCCAGGGCATTTAAATAAATTCAAACGGTTTTCAGCAGTAAGGAATTGCTTAGACTTACTTAAACATGATGTCTTTATGTAATGGTAAAACGTTTGTTAAAATATCAATAGGGTAAATCATCTCAACTAATTGAAACAATGTATCAAAAATTTACACGTTTTGGTTTCCAGCTTAAATAAGCTCGACAACCAATTGAAATATAGCACCAGTATGTTTTCTGGTGACTTACCTGGTTGAAACTTACTTACTTGAGGAAGACGCCGCTAATGTACGTAGTTTTTTTTTTTTTTTTTTTAATAAAATATTTTAAAGAAAACGCATTACAAAAATCAACCAATTAGACCGCAAAACCCGTCTGATTTTTTTGACGATTATATTGGTAGATGTAAGAAGTTGGATTCCAACCACATTTGAACATAAAATAACTGTCGCGATAACGATAATATCGTAAATCGTCCGGTAAACTCTTATTCATTGGCAGTAAGACGTAAATTGAAGTTTTGCTTTACAAATCCACATTAAATGTTTCTCCTATAAACCCACCTGTCCCCATGAAGAAAAACTCTACGCGTTAAGAACTACTGACCCCTATACTGCCCGCTTGTTATGCCCAAGGAGATTTAAACCAGCCAAATAAAACCCTAAAAAATTTTCTTTACAAAAGAAGGGCATTTACAAGCAAGCTGTGAAGGGGCAAGAGAACTACTAAACTACTATACACGAAACCTGCACAAGGCCAAGGCTCACCAAAATTCACAAAAGCCTATCCATTCCGCGGCAACAATTTTGATCTGGAAATACCAGATCATTTTTTTTTTAAAACAAAACACAATATTAAACCACATCAAACACTGTACCAGTGTACCTGATCCTGGTCATCGGCTGATCAATTCTGAAACATCCCCCCCATTTTTAAAAGTACTAAACCTACGACTACTAAGCTACTAAGGTCCCTACGCTAACAGACTGCAATTTGCTTTAGTTTTGGCCAAATACGTGATCGTCTAGGTAGAACTACTACGCAGTGATGAGTTAGTAATCCATAGTCTTTTCGGTCTAGTGTGATTTGAAGAGCCTTGGAAAACCCTGTGGTCTAATTAAGTCTATACTACAATACAATTTAGCCGAAACTATAGTTAATTCTACGGCGAGCTACAAAAACTAGATGAAAAATTGTTCTAACTTTAAAACACAAATTGTTTTAAAGTAGAACGTCCCCGACCGTTTGCTGGGTACAATACGGGCCGGTTAGTGCTTATTTTATGACTAGACGTTTGTTTCTGTTTTTCTACAATCAAGGAGGCATTTATTCAGCCGATTCCCGTACCTAAGACCCTGAATATCTAACTTTTGCAATATCTAGCCCGTATTTATTTGGATGGGGAATAGCCTTTTAATGAAACATAAGCCAAGTAATTCGAGCTATGATGGACCTACCATGGTCTCTTTTATCCGAGAAATAATTATGTCTGAATCGCCAAATATTCATTGACAAAAAGCCAAATAACTAGCTTGGCTTTAACAACACTAAACTAAATAGCCTCACGTATTTCCACAGCGAATACACAATTCCTTGGCTTTTACAAGTGTTAGATGAGATTGGATGAGCTACTGTTACAGTGTCTACCCTATCCATGAACTAAGAAAATAGAGAGACTTTTATCCTCTCCGCACACAGGCACCCGAGATTATTGCTCATTTCGGCAACCATAACTTTCTGCAAAAAAGGTTCTTGACCAACACAAAGGAGGGGCTCTCCTCTGCTTCAGACGTGTTAATAATTAGATGGCCTGTGAACCTCTTGAGTTCAGCTCGTTGCTCAGTGTGAAAGATCCCTGGATTTGCTCTGACGTGTCAAGAGGGGCCGGCCGTTATTGTTACCAGATTCCCTGCCTCGACTTATTTTGCGAGTACACAAAAGTCAGACTACCAACAATCCTTCTCTCCAAAACCAGAGCTTCAATTTTTGTTACTCTGTAAGTACCGAAATGGTCAACACTCTCTGATGTCCGTGTGGTACAAAAGAGAATTCCCTAAATACTATTACAATTCGGTGGTGATCCTAACAATAGGTACAATTACCCTGATTTTGTTTGATTCCAAAATCAATCTAAATATTTAATATTTCAGTCTCTGATTGCTACATTAGAATTCAATGAAACGTCAAATAACCTAGCACTTACGGTTCCAAGTACTATGAAACACTGACAGTGTTGCCAGATCTTGATCTCTAATATGCTAAAAGGGTAGACACCAGATTATTATTAATCTACTCTTAATGACAAACTAGTAACTACTGATAATAACTAAATCCAAGTTTCACCTGTAGTTTAGAATCCAACCTCTCAATCGCCTGTCTCCGTGTGCGACGTTCACCTGCCCTAGTAACCTGTTTCGCTAAACTAAACTAATTCGATTAACCAGGTTTGTATGTACTAGAGGCTCAGGCATCAAAAACCTCCCAGCCCATACAAAAGCAAGAAATTCCTAAAAAATCACAGCACATACCTTAATCCACCGATTATTTCTTACAGGAAGAAAGATGATTATCACGCGAGTTATGCCTAGTCGTTGGACCAGGCGATCCAGGTCCCTCTGCTTCCTCTGAATAAGCCGCATTGGACGTGGCTTCCTGACGAATCCCCCTAGATAAAGTCAAGTAACTTACCAGTTAGTATCCTTTGATACTTTACTGTTTAGTTCTGGATCCGGTTTGGTATCCGCAACTGAGGCTCGGAGATCGCAGCCTTGTGGAGCTCGCCAACCGCAGCCGTAGCTCGTAGCCCGCGAAGCACGCTGACTGAGACCCGTAGCGCGTACGCTGATTGAAGCCCGTTGCTCGTAACTTCTTGATGCACGCTGATTGTAGTCCGTCGTTCGTAACTTCGTGGTGTACGCTGATCGAAGCCCGTCGCCCGTATCTTCGCACAGCGTGACTGCCCGGATGCCAACTCTGTTGCTAGTTTAGGCCTCCTCTGAAGGCCCGCGGCCTTTCTGTTCCGTAGCCTGTGTCTTCGGCTTGTTGCGCCCCGTCGGTTAGAGTTTAAGTCCCCGAACGATTGAACAGCGTTACGCCGTACCACTGACTAAATATTACGCCCACGAGGACTAGAAATTAATTCTTCTAACAATTTGCCCAGCGTTACCCCGTATACTGTTTTATAGAGATGTTGTCTCGTCGGCGATTCGAGATCAAGTCCCGAAATACGATTTGAGACGGCCTTTTATACCCCTACCCAAATAAACAAGTGACGATCAATAAATTCTTTTGTTTAATCAAGAGAAAAATGTGACCCTCTTTTTGTCTCGCGAAATCAGTATAAAATACACAATATCTGATAAACCGGAATTTATGAAACTAACTGCTTCCATGTCCCTTTACGAAAGTCACTCTACTGATAAAAATTACACAAAGTCAACGGAAGCCTGACTTTCCAACTAGGTGAATGAATTACCTCAATTTGGACCCAACGCCTCTAAAATTACCCTAGAACTGCGGCTGCCTTCTCTCAAGTGGCAACATTCTTCCATCCACATGAACTTTTCCAAGGGATTTATAATGTATTAATAAGTTCACAAATACTGGAGATTTTTACATTGTTTTTGTGTCTCCTGAGCCCTGGGGCTCCAATGCACAACTTTATGAAGGAAACTGGCCCAGACAAGCAATCCCCAACTGCTATGAGACTCATGTTTTTATGGTAAATCACAAAACTTTGAATGCTTATAATTCCTAAAATATCTCATATCTTTACATTGTTTTTGATTTTCTTACTTCGCTAGACCGTATTAACGTTACTTTAACAAGAATTTTCCCTAGAAATCCACCCGACATTGATTTTTCAAGACAACTATTACGGTAGTAAAATGTCAAAATGCAAAAGCCTAGTTCTTCTCAAATATCTTAGATTCTTTCTTTGTTTTTGATTTATCCATGTCTTCAGAACTCAGGGTTAACAAAATAATGGAAATCCACCACTGAAACATAGTTTCCATTGGACCAAAAGAGCACTTCAAATTATGGAAAATTAAGTAGTCAATTCTTTCTATTGACATGAATTCCAATGCTGAGATAGCATTAAATGGGTCCAAATAATTATGTTTTACATATCCTCGGATGAATAGTCTCAAGATTTGCCTTTGAAATACCTTTTCTTTTGAAATAAAATTTTAACCTCTAACAAAAATAGTTACACTAAATACTACTATTTCCACATGAATTATTATTGAAATTCACAGCCCCGCCTTTCCTCCTGAATGAATCCTAAACTTTAGACCCAATTTTAACCCCTGTAACCATTTCTTTTATCTCTTATTTTCAACAGATGTCTCAGCCGACCATCGATGAAATCAGTACTTTTGTTTGAACAAGTTCCTTTCTGCAAGCCCTGAAAAATAACTAACACACAGTATTAATATAAAAGCAGTAATGGACCTAGAAGCCAATTTTGACCAGCTGGCCTTGACAAGACTTACAAATAAAGGATTTTGTTCCCCGCTAAGCTCAAGTAAGCATTTTATTCTTACTCCCGTTTTATCATCCAACCATACTTAGTATGGGCTGAGAAGTGTAATAAAAGGTATCCTTTTACCCCAATCAAAGAGAACTAGCAATTGCCCCCACCCTTCTCAGTAAATACAAGCCAGAGTGGTGCACAATTTAAGGTTCTATAAAGCAAGTCTCTATGTGCGTTTTTGATTCAAGAAAGCTCATGGCTTCGGTTCGTTACAACACACCCAGAATCTGACTACGTCGGGACCCATTTTTGTTAATATGAAAACAAGAAAAAACTGACAAATTAACCAGTGTTGTAAGAACAAAAAAAAATTAGTTCCGTTTCTACTCTTTTTTGCCAAGCTATAGTAAACATTAAGTTGGTTATCAGCCCCACTGATATATAAGACGCAAGTTTTGATTTTAAAAAGTGGACGTTATGGGGCATATTTCGACGTCATTATTGTTCGGTGGTATCGTTTCATATACAACGTGTTTCACGACCAACTGAAAACCGTTTATTCAGAATCAAGAGTAGAATAGATTACACTCCTATATTTTAATACATGTTTTTTTTTTATTTCCTCTTTTTATCTTGCCCAGTCTACGACCACTACCAAAAGTTATGAGTTCAATACACTATAATTATCTTTGGCAATAGCACACGGATTAAAAAAAAAATACTGTAGACAAATTCAGAATAATATAAATCAGTTGGGGTGTCTGAGGTTTTCAATAGGTGGTGTAACACCTTGTATATTCCATATTATATTTCGATGGTTTAATGACAGATGCGGATTTTTTTAAGTCTGAAGTAATTTCCCATGTCACTAGATGGTGCACTGTGTCTGCTCGAAATTCAGAGTCAATAAACGACGGAATAAGTAAACTTGTTAGTTCGTTAGTCAACCATAAGACTGAAGTAAATCTCAGGGGTAACTTTATTACGAAAACATAATGCAAATTACGATAACGTTATTTTTAAGATTAGTCCACGCAAATAAATGTGAATGGAGTCTACAAATGTAACGACCACCAATAAAGGAGTAACTAATTTTGATGTTACAGGCAGTAGAAAATAAGAATATAAATATCAGTATTTAGACTCGATACCGGCGTTAACACATTCACTGTCCCCATACAAAACTATCGGACAATATCACAAGTCCCAACTGTGCAATCAGTATGGGGGAGTGACCCCATAGTGAAATCACGGACTCCTGAAAAAAACCTTCGTGATCCCACTTTGGGGGAACCGGGACAGGGAACGTGTTAAATCAACTCCACGCCATAAACATAAATGTGACACCCATTGAATTTCTTTAATTAAATGAGCAGCCACCAGCCCCCCAGAATAATTTATACAGGGTGGTTTTCTATAATCTGTACATATTAAAAGGGGTGAAATTCCAACTAATTTTATCGGTAAAAATGACTTAAATTTTGTTTCTGGGCAAAAAAATTTTTTTACGGATTTTTACTGTTTTCTATGAAATTTCGGGCAGTACATCTGTTTGACGCGGTATAACTTTTGATCTTATTGTTCAAAGCTGTAAGAAAAAAATGTTTTAAGATCAAAATTAAGTGCTAAACGAAAATAAGCATGAAAAAATGGTCACAATATTCACAAACTTTCGAGAAAAACAGTGTTTTCCGTAAAAAAAAACTGAAGCTTGCAACCGTTTTCCGCAATTATAATTTTTTTGGAGGATTTTTTCTTCAAATCGGTTGTTTATTGTTATTGCTACTAAATAGCGTGTCTATTGCCATGATCCTGCAATTTTTTCTTACAATTTGAAGCAATTAGATCAAAAGTTATACCGCGGCAAACAGATGTACTGCCGAAAATTTCATTGAAAGTTTAAAAATCTGTAAAAAAAAACGAATGACCACAAACAAAAATTAAAATCAGTTTTACCGATAAAATTGGCTGAAATTTCACCCCTTTTCATATGTACAGATTATCGAAAACCACCCTGTATAAAACTAAATATCCGAAAGGCCGCGTTTCCGCGTGCAACTAAATAATTCCATTATTACACTTTTTTTTTTGTTAACGATGTTGAAATGCATTACCTACGCATACCCCCCAGGCATTACCAGGCCCTTTCCCAGGCCCTTAAATGACCCTTCGGGGAGGTTATGTGGGGCTCAAGTCCTCAGAAAGAGGAAGCATACCCACTAAAACCACACCGGTGATGGAGCCTCTGCAGCGGGGCATGCATCCGCGGCCCGTTGCTGCTCATCGGAAGTGGCCGGAACTCCTCAGGAGCTCGCAGCCAGGGCAAGAGGGGAGAGCAGCCTAGACTTATCATGGCCTGGCTACTCTGATTTGAGCCCGTTGAAACTCAGGGGGGGGGGGGGGGGGGGGTTGAATCTACCGACTATGTTATAGAGGTCAGTCTCAGCTTGTGTCTGTCGGTTTTGTCGGACCCTTTCATGAGATCCGCGTTACGAATGTACCACGGGGCTCCTACTGCTCTTCTAAGGAATTTATTTTGGAGGACCCGAAGGGTCTTAAGCTGATTGGGGGAGGGATGAGCAAAGGCAGAGCTGGAATAGGAAAAAACCGGCCTGATGCACGTCTTGTAGATGGTGAGCTTGTTACGTAGAGCCATCCTATTTTTGCTGTTGAGTAGGCAATGGAGACGGCCAAGGAAAAATGCCGCTCGGTCTCTAACGGTCTTGATGTGCTTGAAGAAGTTAAGCCTTTTGTCCAAAGTGACCCCAAGATACTTGGTGTCATCGCGCCAGGGTATCCTCTTATTAAAGAGGGAAATGTGACCGGCACTCCTAAGCAAGTGAGCATAGTGAGGACTGTGCGAGAACAGTAGGGCGGCGCTCTTCTCCGGATTAACCTCGATCCTCCAATTCCTACACCAGGGTAATCAGGTAAGGTCACGACGCGCTAGTGTAAAAAAAAACATTGAAATAGGTTCCGTACCACAATGGTAAAAAAGGAACCCTTATGGTGCGACGCTGTCTGTTTTACTTTCGCACTTTAGCAAGGAATATTTAGCACGAAAAAAAGCTAATGTTATTTCTTATATTTGATAGGATACACCTATGCGCAATTTAGAACGATGTCTGCAGTCATGATATTGATTTTAACACTTATACTGTGGCTCTAACGATTATAAGGCGTCGCATTTCTATTACGGCCAGAGGTTAAGATTGCTTTTTGTAACTTTTCAAATTAGGCTTGTTTGCGTTTCGTTTTTATTTCGAGTTTCATTGTTCTTTGTATTCCTCTTGGGAGTTTGGTCGTTTCCATTTTTGAGTACTTATTTGGGTTTGAGGCCTTATTGTTTCTTATATTTTAATCAAAACTTACCAGTTTACCGCCGTGTAGTACTGTGAGGTTTGTACCCTGCTATACAAACCTCACCGTCTGCGTGACAGACTGGCAGCTTTTGGAACTATCTAGTATTCAAATATATTCGAATTCAGTCTGTCTCGCTCTAGTTTAAGAAGATATGTTTTAGTCTTAAGTTAGCTCTAGTACCGAGCACTTGAAATAGAAGTACATTATCAAAGTTATGCCTTTTATCATTTCCTGGTCCACCTTCACAGTACCTATAGTGGTTGCGCTTACTTAAGTATCTAGGCTTATTATTTCTGCCACCAAACATCAATGCATTCCAATGTTGTTATGTAATTTGAAGAGTAGACGAGCCAAATTAGTTAATCATAGGCAACTGAAGGCAAAGGGAGACAGCGCATAATGTTAATGTTACATTTTGTTACACGTTATCCGTAACTACATGGCTTTCCATCAGATGGGTCGCATAGATAGGTACATGTTTGCCTCTTGGCGGCATAAAAAATACCAATACTTTTTATTCTAATGAAAAGTTACTACAATCAAGGAGTCTAGGAGTGTTGTCGATCTTATTTGAAAGCAGTTTTGTTTTTATATTCACTGCTACTACACTCACGGACAATGAATTCGGGTAATTTTCTATACAATTGATCATAAAAAATGTCCGGAATTCATTGTCCGTGAATTTACTTACTTACCCATTTGGGGTTCTTGGCTCTTATATTCTATACAAACATCTACGTGCCTTAGATATTTATACCTTAAGAAACTTTTTAAAAATGTTATTAAGATGTCGTCTGGAAATTTCTCTCCAAAAGTCATTGAAGTTTTATCCTGAAAATGAATGCTGAAAGTTTTCTCGTTAAGTGAAAATTTCGTGGCTTCGCCATCCAAATAATAATCGACCTATCCCTTGCACTCGGTGCTAAGCTCGGTATACCGTTTAGCTATGCGTCCCTATTAATAAGTTTATTTCAATTTAGTCCCTTGATTAAACAAAATGAAAAATTAAGAACGTTCTCGCGCAATACTCGAACATGAAATCGTGATCAGTTGGGCTAGTCCTTCAGATGTGCACTTTCCTTATTTTAATGCAATAATTGGTATTATAGTAAGTAGGGCATGCAATACCGGCTTTATTTGTATTCACAATACCGGTATTGCATGCCCTAATAGTATGTAATACACACGATTTAATCCGTTATTTTGTAAGTTTTAAATTGAACATATTGTTGTATTTATTGATTTATTACAACGAGTGATGCTCGCTGAGACCGAAAACATTACTATTTCCACATTTTTTTTAAAGTATTCCTTGACTAAAAGGACATACGAAGCGACACGTCATTCTCCGTCTTTAGCTCTATTTTCTATCTATAACGGCAATACATTTTTGTGTAAGGGTCTAGTCACATGTCCACGGCGGAAATTAAGTCGAATGGCTAGTAGGTATTTATTCACCTTTATTAATTTGACTAGAGTAAATTAACCTAAATTTACCGTACAATACAATACTCATAATTGTACACCAAATATTAAAACAAGAGATCCTTAACTTACAACAAGATACTAGAAACGAAACGATAACATATCGGTAGTAGAAATGACGCAAAGTATCAACAGAAAAGTAAATGGTGCAAAACTATGAGAAATACACTAGACTACATAGACTCCATACATATAATACATTTAAATAGGTACATAAGGAAAATTATTCGCCTAATCACTTAATCAAATTCTAATTAACCTATAAAGGTACGTGTAAGATTAATTAGAAAATGATTTAGCGAAATCACTAGCTGCCTTAAACTAAGTTAGCCGACTCGCGAAGCTTTACTAAAGTATTAATGAAGCTTTAAATTATTGCTTGCTCAATTAAGATTGTAACCACGTTTACGTTGAATTTACTTTTGAAATATTGCGAGTTTATTGAATTTAGAAACTGCCCAGAACTGTGCCCGCGAATTTTCCGTGAGATGACTTGGTTCACTTACCAATAAAATCCTCCTTCGCACTGTTATTTTTATCTTGGAATAAGGACCTCGGCATAGAGTACATTTATTTAATAATTACTATTAACACTGTATATACCAGTAAATATGTCATCACTTTTAGAAAATTGTCCAAGTATTTTCCTAGCAGTGAAGTTAGTTCTTAACCGGGGCTCAATTAATGTTAATAAAGAATTTTCTCAATATATATAATAGATAATAATCCAGAATAATCCATATTACAAAAAAGTCTAATTAATACCTACCTCCTCAAATATAGTGTCCTCCGCCATAGCCCACCTGGCTAATTTGAACGACCTGCTACATAGAAAATATTATTTTTTTCACATTAAAAAAAATTCGCTAACATTTTCCTAATCAGAACACGATGCTGAACATGCCCTTAAACGGAAAACAACCACTAAAATTTCACCTTGTATAGACAATTCAACGTTGTTATAATTTATAATAAATTAAAACCTTACTCGCGTCATTACAAACGTATGTGTATATATATGCCAAATCAATCATTTTTATCTGATACGAATTCTCATTCCTTTCCGACTCATACCGACCATTTGTTATCAAATGCGACACAGCGACAAAGGTCTGTTTTGAAGAGATAAATCCGGTCCTTCAAAATAGGTAGGAATATTGATTGCGTACCACAAAACCACAGTTTTAAGTCGAGCATAGGTACATTACGAGTACGAATGGAACAATCCAGATATATTTGGGTACAGTGCATTTTTTAAATTGCATTATCTAAAATATAAAATTGTATTTATAGCGAGGGAGTACATTGAATCCAAACAGAGTGCAGGATTCTAAAACATAATCCTGAGTATAACGAGGGATTGTACTGTAGAATGGAGCGTGGTGAGGGATTCAAGTGTTAAATTTCAAGGTGAAAATAATGAACAAATCCCAGGATGTGTTAAAATAATTACCTTTGGGTCATTTCCCTACTGAAATTCAGTTATTTGATCATATCTCTAAGCCGGTTTAGGGAAAAAAAGGGAAAAAACTGATCTCATCAAAAACATTACATGTAAAAAGATGCAAGTCTTGCAACGCAGTTCTTTTACAACAAAAAAGTTTTGAGATGTAATGTTAAACCAAGTCAGTACCGGGGGGGGGAGGGGTGTCCACAGAACTCGATTCCCACCGACTTGCCTATTATTTAAAGCTAAAAACTAACTATGTTTAAAATTTTGAGCTTATGGGTCTGCTAGAAGTACCTTAGAATTATGATGATCATTAGTCAGTGAGTCAGTCAGTGACAAAACTCCTTAGTTTTCCTGTTCCTTAGCCAGAAGTTCCTTAACTTTGACGTGCAATAGTAGTTCTTATATTACACGTTCAAATTGAATGTTATTGTGAATACACTTAAGTCTTATTGTGCTCTATATACCTATCCCTGAAAATTCAGGGTTCTGGCTTTAGCCAGAACAAAATTACAGGAGGTTGAAAATGTCCTGAATGGCTTCGAGAAAAGGATGGTACGGCCGTGCCTTGCTTTGTTCGACTTCGCGGCGCCACTACCGTGCCCCCAGATTTATCTTGCTTAAATATATATGTACTTATTACACACACGACAGCTAGTTATCACCATGCCCACTTACCTCACCGCTCACTCCCCTCCAGTTTGCTGGCCGATTCAAATGCACCGCCGCTGTTAGTAATCGAACATTATAACACCTAGGGCGGTAAAATATAGTACATTACTGCAGAGGCCGGGAAGTAAGGAATTGCCGGTCGAGTACATATAGCTGGCCGAGCGAAGCGAGGCCAGATAGTTACGAGGCCGGCAATCCCATTTCCCGCCGAGGTATGTATAGTGCTTTTCTCAAACATGCAATGAAATAAATAAACTTACTATAATAACCTTACTTAATATTTTATAACACAAACAAACTGGCTGTCAGAAAGTGACATTAGTGACATTATATCCATAGACAATGCAAGTTCGGCCAAGCTGTTTCAGTTCACATTTTTACCGCGAATATTTAGATGAAATATTTTAAATGTGTATTCTTGTGGTTTAGTTTGCAATTTATAATAATTGGAAATTGTTTATAATGTGTTATTTGTTATGTTCATGTCAATTTTAAATAAATAAAACTGCAAAATATAGCAAAAATCGTTTTTTGTTTTTTTAATGGCTGAATGCCGTGATGCTGGGGCCCAAATAACAGTGGAATGGAAATAAAAAAAATACCCATATTCCATGAAATTCCATTCCGTGCCAAGTGTCAAACCGCATAGGAAACGAGGTACTTTGTGGCCTATTTTTAGGCACGTAATGTCAACATTTCATGCCATGTTTGAGAAAAAGAATTTCCCAGATCTTTTTGCGGCCCAAATTGTAGGTGAGGTTCAAAAATTTGCGATCCCGATTAACTATATATCCAGATATGCCTAGCTGGATATGTAGTTGGTATATAGTCATGTACGGTACAAGCTAATTACATAGTATATACTATGCGCGAACTGTCTGTAAGATCAAAATAATGATCCAAAATTAAACAATTCAAACAAAAGTCTTAGAACAGAAAAGGGCCACTTCGATACCTCCTAGCAGAGATGGGCAAAATTTATTCGAATGACGGATAACGAATAAAGATAACCAAATTATTCGCGGATGACGAATAAAAATTTCGGATGATTATCTTTATTTAAATGAATTATTCGACGAATAATTTATTCGCGAATAATTTATTCGTCGAATAAATGGCCACGAATAACTTTTTATGGGAATACCTTATTAACTTTTCTCTTAATAATATTACTAACAATAGCTGAAAGACTGTTGTTTGTTCTAACGGAACGGACTATTTTGCCTTATATAAAACGTCCTTCTATCTTTTTTTTACTGATCTGACTAAGGCAAATAATTTTGTTTATGCTACACATGGCCATAAAGTGGCTTTTTCCGCAAACTGCGCGTACGGAAAAAGTCGCTTTCTGGCGAAGTGTAGACATAAAATGATGTACACAACACAACACGGGAGGTAATAAAGAAAGCCCTCGATCGCATATTTACGTCCCTCGCTTGCAGCTCGGGTCGCAAACTTCTGCGATCTCGGCCTTTCTTTGTATTACCACCCTAGTTGTGTAATGTTCTATAAGGTGATTGGAGTTCCAGGGTCTGATGATGGAGCCGGAAGGTGACCATGGGAACTCCGTGATAAAACGTCAGAACCCCATCGTGTTTGGGCTCATTTGTTTCGTCTTGACGAGTACTCTGAACCAAGATGATATCCAGGGTCTGATGATGGAGCCGGAAGGTGGCCATAGGAACTTCGTAACAAAAGGTCGAAAACCCATCGTGTTTGAGCTCATTTGTTTCGTCTTGACGAGTACTCTGTACCGAAATGATATCCAGGGTCTGATGATGGAGCCGGAAGGTGGCCATGGGAACTCCGTGATAAAACGTCAGAACCCCATCGTGTTCGGGCTCATTTGTTTCGTCTTGACGAGTACTCTAAACCAAAATGATATCTAGGGTCTGATGATGGAGCCGGAAGGTGGCCATGGGAACTCCGTAATAAAACGTCGGAACCCCATCGTGCTTGAGCTCATTTGTTTTGTCTTGACGAGTACTCTGAACCAAAATGATAACCAGGGTCTGATGATGGAGCAGACAGGTGGCCATGGGAACTCCGTAATAAAACGTCGGAACCCCATCGTGTTTGGGCTCATTTGTTTCGTCTTGATGAGTACTCTGAACTAGGGATGTAACGATACCGATACCGATATATCGGTATCGCCGATATATCGGTGTCACCTATTCGATATTCTTGTACATTATCACTTGTTTCATTGAAAGTAATATTTGATGAGCTATTACTATCATGTCGGGAATCCAATTGTTCATCATCATCACTTAATTCACTCATTTTGAAAGTTTATATGCCACGACACTACGACGATAATTTTAAGACACATTTGGCAACTGTGATGTGCAGTTCACTGCAACTAAATGACCACTGTCAAATATAAATAATGGTTGTGGGATTCACCCAGAAGCCTACAACTGATAAGAAAATATAAGTTTCTCTCTCTTTCATACATCTATCCCTTTCTAGGCCTGGCTAGAAAGTTACTGACATTGTGTTTGAGTAAACTATTCTTTACGCTAATCCTTTGTTTATTATACTACCTGGGCTTATCCCTTAACCTTGACGATCTTTACTGTGTTATAACAAATCATATTATTAAATAGGTACCTCGTATGTTCATAAGTTTTGAGACGAACAAATCATGTTTTTCTCAAACACGCTTTAACGTATTTAAACGAAATTTAGACTGAAGAAAAATCATTATATAATGGTAATAATAAAATATCAATTATTCAAAATGGTCGTCATTGTGCTGGACACAGGCCTTCAATCGTGCGGGCCATTCGTCAATAGAGGCACGAATCGCTTTAGTTGATTAAACTTTTCTTCGACGATGGTGAAGATTTTTTCGTTGGCAAACAAAATCTTTTTGGGATCGTGTCCATAGCAACTGTTGACATCATGTGAGTCTTAATTTTCTTTAACGATCGTTTAAGTAGTAGATTTTTCTTCGACTGTAAGCCCTTTAGATCATACCTAAATATAGGTATTACCTTTAGATTATATTTCAATATCCGGTTTACCGAAAAATTACACCCGAATCAATTTTTTTCTCATTGACAACGTTTAAAAATATTTAAAAAGTTTTTATCGAGCCGGCAGTTCAACATTTATTTTTTTGGGCCTTTAAAAAATCGTCTCAAAACTTATGAACACACGAGGTATAAATTCGTGTGGTATATTTGGATGGAAAAATAAAAAACCTCAAATATTTTTCGTGGATTTATCCGTATAAAAAATAACGAATAAATCATTCGTCATTTGAGCAGTGCTCGAATGATTTATTCGCGAATAAATTAGACCCTGGATATCATTTCGGTTCAGATTACTCGTCAAGTCAAAACAAATGAGCTCAAGCACGATGGGGTTCCGACGTTTTATTACGGAGTTCCCATGGCCACCTTCCGGCTCCATCATCAGACCCTGGATATCATTTCGGTTCAGAGTACTCGTCAAGACGAAACAAATGGGCCCGAACACGATGGGGTTCTGACGTTTTATCACGGAGTTCCCATGGCCACCTTCCGGCTCCATCATCAGACCCTGGATATCATTTCGGTTCAGAGTACTCGTCAAGACGAAACAAATGAGCCCAAACACGATGGGGTTTCGACCTTTTGTTACGAAGTACCTATGGCCACCTTCCGGCTCCATTATCAGACCCTGGATATCATCTTGGTTCAGAGTACTTGTCAAGACGAAACAAATGAGCCCAAACACGATGGCGTTCCGACGTTTTATTACGGAGTTCCTATGGCCACCTTCCGGCTCCATCATCAGACCCTGGATATCATTTCGGTTCAGAGTACTCGTCAATACAAAACAAATGAGCCCAAACACGATGGGGTTCCGACATTTTATTACGGAGTTCCAATGGCCACCTTCCGGCTCCATCATCAGACCCTGGATAACATTTCGGTTCAGAGTACTCGTCAAGACGAAACAAATGAGCCCAAACACGATGGGGTTTCGACCTTTTGTTACGAAGTACCTATGGCCACCTTCCGGCTCCATCATCAGACCCTGGATATCATCTTGGTTCAGAGTACTCGTCAAGACGAAACAAATAAGCCCAAATACAATGGGGTTTCGACTTTTTGTTACGAAGTACCTATGGCCACCTTCCGGCTCCATTATCAGACCCTGGATATCATCTTGGTTCAGAGTACTCGTCAAGACGAAACAAATGAGCCCAAACACGATGGCGTTCCGACGTTTTATTACGGAGTTCCTATGGCCACCTTCCGGCTCCATCATCAGACCCTGTATATCATTTCGGTTCAGAGTACTCGTCAATACAAAACAAATGAGCCCAAACACGATGGGGTTCCGACGTTTTATTACGGAGTTCCAATGGCCACCTTCCGGCTCCATCATCAGACCCTGGATAACATTTTTGCGGTATATTACATTCTCGTAACGTTTTATGCAATCCCGGAATCCCGGAACTTATATTATTTAAAAATATATTTTTAAGAAGCCGACTCCATACTTGCTTAGTTTTATCCGGGAATTCGCCAACTTTAGGTAAATAGGCGCAAGAATATCCGATGCCATTATGAACTTATTTGGATGGAATAAAAAAAAACATTAAATATTTTTCGTCGATTTATCCGATTATTTAAGATAACGAATAATTCATTCGTCATTTGAGCAGCGCTCAAATGATTTATTCGCGGATAAATTATCCGCGAATAAATCATCCGCGAATAAATCATCCGCGAATAAAAAAGTTGTGAATTATTGTTTATTCGAATGATTATTTAGATAAAAATTTATTCGAATAATGCCCATCTCTGCCTCCTAGGAGTCTCGTAGGAGACGAGAGTACAAAAATAGAAGGCGTGAAAGCAATTTATAAGCTGAGACTGCGTTCGTTGTAACTGAGTTATTAGACCCTTGTTAATTAAGTAATTTTTAGATATATATAATAAGAATGATCAATCATGTATTTTAATCTCATTTGTATGTATGTTTATCGTGACAAATTGAAACTGAAAATTTATTCCGAAATTTACACGAAATAATATACTTCGTTATTCTTGATCAGAAGTCCAATAAAGCCGAGATTCTTCCTTTGAATATTCCTAGCTAGACTAGAAATATTCAAAGGAAAGGCTATCTGGAAAGTTTATTCATCAAACAGTGATATGGTAATAGAGAGCGCTTGCAACGAGCAACTCAATCTAAGTTTAGCTAGCCACTGGAAGGGGTCGGGCGAGTCTCGAGTAGGCCTCACATAAAACCTGATGCTTTTGACTACTTTGAGAACACTTTAATCAGGATAAAGGATAGCCAGGAGAAGTTTTTAATCTAGTAGTAGTAGTGGGAAAGGATGGATGTGGGGAAGGTTCACATTTCACTGATGATGACTCTTTGTGATTTGTATCCTTTTCCTTAAATACGTCCATTTGTAATTGCTATGCCCTCACAGGACCGTACTCTTAGACTGCATAAAAAATAATGGATAAATAAATCGCCTTCCACAAGACATTACTTTTTACCACATTCCCAAACGTGATACACATATCTAACAATCAAATACACACACTCACAAACAGATGTAATAATAGTCTGGGACCCAATGAGAATAAAATTCATTTCCGTGGGACTTACCTCCGCCATACGGACTACTGGTATGTACTTATTCGGCATATTTTTCTGAACATAAAAAGTGCGGTAGTCACTTCCTAGGGGTATGGAGGGGGTAGCTATGACGTAACAAAGATGGCGGCCGGGCCTATTCTACTTACGCTATGTTTAGATAACTACTGGGCCGATTTACTCAAATAGGGTGTCAAATGAAAGATAATTAAATGAACATTATTTTATTCTAAGGATTCAATACTGTAAACCTAAAACCAAATGAAATATTTTCAAAAAACTACAATTTGTAAAATCAAACTTTTTTTAACATGTAAAAAACTCGGAAACCGTTAGGATTATGGAAATTTGCAGTATTATAAAAAATAGATACATTTATCACCTTTCGAATGAACTTTAAATCATTAAAATCGAGCTATAAACAACGGAACTGCAGTCGTCTATGTGAGCGTGGGTAGCGCCGAACTGACTATGGTACTCAGATTTTGGTACGAATAATCTTGTAAATAACGTAACAAAACGGGTACAATCACAGCAAAATAAAAAAGTATTATGGGTGCTTGACTAAATGTCATAGAGGTTTGCAAGACAAAGAGAGTGGCATTTGTTTTTTTTTTTCAAGATGGCGACTTCATGGCGGCTGATTTTCAAATTAGTCCGAGGGGGCCGAAATTCAGTATGGGGGGGTTTTTGGGGCCTACAAGTCTGAATCTGAAATCAGAATTTTTTTGTTCATACAAAAAATATTTTTTTTCATACAACTAAAAAAAGTAAATTTTGCGAGCCCGAAGGGCGAGCTTCAGGGTACAAGGACGAGCCCCCGCGGAGGGCCGCAGGCCCGACGCGTCGTCCCCTTGGCAAGCTCTCCTCATTCCCAAGTAACCTAAAGCGAGGCCGAAGGCCGAGCTCCGCGTAGGGCCGAAGGCCCGAAGCGTCCGAATAGTCCCAATTTTCTCTATATCCAAGTATATTTAAGCTCAGGCCCTCGGGGGAGTGTCAGCGATGCGAGGCCGAAGGCCGAGCTCCGTGTGGCACCGAAGGTGCGGAGCGTCACAGCGCCGCTCCCAATTACGCGAGCCCAAGGGCGAGCCCACCCAGATCCTTACTACCCTCACAGTATCTTATAGCTCTCCCGAGGACGGCAGGCCCTCGGGCGAGCGTCTGCGATGCGAAGCCGAAGGCCGAGCTCCGCGTAGCACCGAAGGTGCGGAGCGTCACAGCGCCGCTCCCAATTACAATTATTATTAAATTGGGACTATTCGGACGCTTCGGGCCTTCGGCCCTACGCGGAGCTCGGCCTTCGGCCTCGCTTTAGGTTACTTGGGGATGAGGAGAGCTTGCCAAGGGGACGACGCGTCGGGCCTGCGGCCCTCCGCGGGGGCTCGTCCTTGTACCCTGAAGCTCGCCCTTCGGGCTCGCAAAATTTACTTTTTTTAGTTGTATGAAAAAAAATATTTTTTGTATGAACAAAAAAATTCTGATTTCAGATTCAGACTTGTAGGCCCCAAAAACCCCCCCATACTGAATTTCGGCCCCCTCGGATTAATTTGAAAATCAGCCGCCATATTGAAGTCGCCATCTTGAAAAAAAAAAACAAATGCCACTCTCTTTGTCTTGCAAACCTCTATGACATTTAGTCAAGCACCCATAATAAATAAAAAAAAATAAATAAAAAAAAAAAATAAAAAAATAAAATAAAATAAAAAAATAAAAAAAAAAAATAAAAATAAAATAAAATAAAATATCTTTATTTTCAGACAACTAAGTATGGTCCATAGATTGTTAGTAGACAAGAGATCCTATTGACTATGTTAGTAAAATAATAATAATACAAATATAATCTAACACATGCGCCCGTCGACCGGTTCAGCGAGCTGCGCGCGCGGCGTGCACTTTTTTATTTTGCTGTGATTGTACCCGTTTTGTTACGTTATTTACAAGATTATTCGTACCAAAATCTGAGTACCATAGTCAGTTCGGCGCTACCCACGCTCACATAGACGACTGCAGTTCCGTTGTTTATAGCTCGATTTTAATGATTTAAAGTTTATTCGAAAGGTGATAAATGTATCTATTTTTTTATAATACTGCAAATTTCCATAATCCTAACGGTTTCCGAGTTTTTTACATGTTAAAAAAAGTTTGATTTTACAAATTGTAGTTTTTTGAACATATTTCATTTGGTTTTAGGTTTATAGTATTGAATCCTTAGAACAAAATAATGTTCATTTAATTATCTTTCATTTGACACCCTATTTGAGTAAATCGGCCCAGTAGTTATCTAAACATAGCGTAAGTAGAATAGGCCCGACCGCCATCTTTGTTACGTCATAGCTACCCCCTCCATACCCCTAGGAAGTGACTACCGCACTTTTTATGTTCAGGAAAATATGCCAAATAAATACATACCAGTAGTTTGTATGGCGGAGATGAGTCACACGAAAATCGTTATTTGAAGACTTTTTTACAATTGGGTCCCACACTATAAGTAAGTAATTGACTTATCATGGATTAACTTAGATACTCCTATAACCGTGGAAAAATGATGCAAACTCTAAGTGTCCTAAGGCTAATATGTAAGGCTACACAGAGCTTATATGTATTTATAAAGTACAACCGAACAATATTTAAACTTCTAAAGTCATTGCATAAAATATGAGATTAAATATCTTAAAGTAGCCGCAAACTTCCAAAGTGAATTGTAATTGAAATGACGACCGATGTGATTATGGAGACCGTTAACTGAACTTCTATTGACTCGGGCTCGAGAGTTAATCCGCCCGAGATCGACTTTTCCGGCTGTGCTCGCGAAATCGCAATGAAACTGACTAAATCGTTTTAATCTATTTCCAACTCTGAACAAAGTTGTCGTTCTTAGACACTACTATGAAGACACATGGAAATCTAACAGTCTCTTCTTGATTAATAAGACCCAAGTTGCCTTTACCCTGGAAACATCACAGATGTTGTTGAATTTAATTGATGCGACGCATGATTTAACGCACACCTGATTTATTTGTTAATCAGAAAAATAATTTAAAAGCCTTTGATATCAGTTGGTACACCCACCAACCATAATTAATTTTAGAAGCAGCTAATGAATTTATACAAATGTCACAATTGGGTAAGGGTAAATACAAAAATAATCACTAAGTTCTTTGTCTAGTTATAAAAGGCAAAAATCTTGCCAAAAGTCAATGCTAATGTTGTATTTGCCAATTGTAGATAAAGTAGCAATTCACAAAAGGTTATTTTAATACGCACATGTGCCATGTGCGATAACCATCTACATAACTGACGCTAAAAATCAGGCCCATCGAAATACGTGCCAAAGGGGCGGAGATAGTATTTAGTACTGAAGAAAAAACTGTAGCATCCAATAAAATTTCTCACGTCAGTAGGTTTGTAACCAATAACATTTTTTTGTCTTTTAAAGGATAAGCAACCTTTTTGAAATTTTGTCTTCTCAAACTTATTAATATTTGTCATAAATGACTTTAGACTCAAACATAGTAAATATTAAGTTGGTTATCAGCCCCACTGATATATAAGACGTATTAAAAAGTGGGCGTTATGGGGCAACTTTCAACGTCACAGAAATATATCGAGTCGATAAAGAAAAGGATGTTTTCGTGGCATTGGGGTCCTTTTGCCTAATCAACAACTTGAAAATGTAAAGTTACGGTATCCCCTCTCTCATTCCGGTCTCATTAGTTTCTTTTTCCTTCTTTTCTACCTGTTTGTTTTTATTTCAGTTCTCCGCTCATCTCAAATTAGCAACTCTTTATTTTTTAACCTTTTTCGACCTTTATTTTTTTCGTAATATCGACATGACACTGGAAAAATCTGTTAGGTAGCAATATTAAAATATATATATATATATACATACTGTCCCAAAACTCAACGATAAGCCGGCACCAGAGGATGGAGCTACTTATGATTAGTCGAAAAAAAATAAGGAAAAAAATATATCTCAATTATTGAGATATATTTTTTTCCTTATTTTTTATGATTAGTCGAGAAAAAATAAGGAAAAAAATATATCTCAATAATTGAGATATATTTTTTTCCTTATTTTTTCTCGACTAATCATAAGTAGCTCCATCCTCTGGTGCCGGCTTATCGTTGAGTTTTGGGACACGTTGTATATATATATATCGAGATAGAAGGAAGAAATGTATATGTGCTAAAAAGAAGATGCGATGTATTCTTTTCTAGCCGTCAACTTCAGTCTGTTCCGACAGATTTTCGCGTGCGGTGTCAGATTTGAAAATTCAAAATGCATTGTTGCGCCGTAAATTAATCGTTTAAATACTACCAAATAAAACGGAGCTGTTAAACAAAATATTTCCTTTCATCGCTAAGTACTCTTGGTCCTAAAATAACCGTAATTATTTACAAAATAATTTATTTTGCTACTCTGTGGCATGTACTCCGTAATGTGTTTACGTACGTAGCGGGCGACTGTGCGTCGTATGCTAGTTTTCCATTGCGGATTTAATTTGACGCGACAGACTTTATATGCATTAAAAACCAGCAATGTATAAATAAGTTATCCAATCTGTCACTTCGAAGTCAAGGTCGATTTGTAATTTTTTCTGCCAAATTTAAGAATAGAGCTGTACCCTACAATTTCTAATGCCAATTCCTTACTCGATTAAAATCGATCTTGACAGCAAAGGTAATCATAATTATATTTTTATACTCTTATGTACCTACATTAGTTTTGGGCTTTTTTTATGACTTTATAGACTAAAAACTAATTATGTTTAAAATTTGGAGGTTGTGGGTATGCTAGAAGTACCTTAGAATTACGTTTATCAATGGTCAGTCAGTCAGTCAATGAGTGTGTCAGTGACAAAACTAAGTAACTTTGACGGGCAATAGTTCTTAAACTACAAGTTCAAATTGAATGTTATTATCTCATTTATATTATGCCCTATAAGTTAATGAATTCAGGGTTCTAGCTTTAGCTAGCGCAAAATTACAAGAGGTTGAAAATGGTCTGAATGGCTTCGAGAAAAGGATGGTAGCCGTATCTCGATATCGTAAACTCCCTTTGACGATCGCCATCTTAATCATTATTATGTAATAAAATCAACAATATTTTTTTAACGAAATATGTTATTCTATAAGTATCTTGTCTGAAACCAAATACTTTTCTATTTAATTTAACTAAGCCAATACAATGCTTTTAATAAGATCTCGCTTTCAGTCTTTTAATGTAGCTACGCAATACTATTACCAATCATGTCACATTACTTGTATGTACCATATCAGCTATGTCGATTATCTTCTTACTCTATATTATTTTCACATTTTCAGGATGTAACCATCCTTTTTATTTAATTATATTAATATCTATTATGTATCGGAATATATTAAAAATAATCGGTAATCGAATCGGTTTGTCGCGTGCTAATCGATGGCTTTGAAGCGGTGTCGCGCGGTTTTATGTTTCGCACCTCTAAATTACGCTCTTGTCATCAAACGTCAAACGCAAAATCGTACACGGTTTTCATACAAATCCACGAACATTTTCCTTCTATCTCAATATATTTCTGTGGTTCAATACTTACATTATATTTCGATGGCGATAACACATAAACTCCCACCACTTATAAAAGCTTCAAGGCACGGGAACTCTTTAAAAGTTTAAACGGCTTACAGTTTTTAATGTCGGCCTTCCGGTGTTAGCGGCAGGGAGCCCTAATCAGAGGATTACCGTACATATACAGCCTGTAAATCTAATACGGGCGAATATTGAAACGGTGGTCAGCATAGGACCTAAGAAGCATATTTAGATAACTATTGCTTAAAACCACAATGAAAATATTTACCATACAAAATAATTCGGGCCGCAATGTAACGCAACACATTCAAGTTGACAAACACGCTAGTTGACAGTTACTTTAAAAAAGCTCGTATCTCGCAATGTCATAACAAGCATGTATGCGGTACATTGCTGCTCGGTAAATTTTCAAAAATTAATTACGAGGTCACTATTAAGTGTAATTTAAAAAATCATATTGATTAATGATAACACTACTAAACGCTATATCTGGTTTAATTGTTCGCCCGTATTAGACTTACACGCTGTATGACCAGCGTGTTCCCGACTTAGCAGGGAATTTATCAAAGGGAAAAAGAAAAAACCGACTACATATGATTACAGAATAAATGATTACACTCCTAAACGCGTTAATGTAGTCAGACAGCATTATGAGTCTATTGTAGCTCAGTGCAAATAAAATACTAGATTTTGTCACCCGCGTAAAGAAGCCGTTCAAGCAAGGAAAAACACTCCTAATTTTGTATGAGTCTTTAGTAAGGATAAGTTGTATTATTGAATATAACTCATTTATTTGGATAGGATGAAAGTTCCCGATGTAACTTTTTTATTGAAAATTGTAAACTTCAATGTTGGCGCAAATATCATACATGAATTTAAATTGAAACGCAGCATGTCATCCCCGATTGTTTGCCTGTGCTGCTACGAATAATAATATTTCTGCAAATAATTCAACTATCCGCATGTGTAATACATTTAATGATATTTGTTCAAAATGTGACTTTTCTCCATGTCACTTTACTCATTTAAAGTAACAGCGAATTTTAAGGATAAGTTCGCATTATACATCTCACAGTATTTTTTTTAAGTAGTTGTTTGAGCACAATTATACAAAATTATACAAGTTCAGTGAACAGATGTTGTTAAGTTGCAAACGGGTATACTCTATTCTGTGCTTACTATAGTATTGATATCGTTACTTTCTGATTTGTTACTGTTCCTATAATAATACAATAAAAATAATAAAAAGAAAAAGATTGCTTCGCTAATGCGCGATATGAGGTTGTCTTTATTCCATCAACGAACTGTCAACATCTCCAGCATCTCCTGAGGATGCCTCGTAGAGAGACGAAACACGTGTCGAGTTTTGTATTTTTTGTGGTGGTTTATTATATTTATATGCATGTTTGTTTATTTTGCATGTGAATGCATGATAAAATACGCAAGTCAGTATAACGAGTTAGCACTATAGCTTGGCAACTTCGTTGGTGACACTCCCATGGGTCGCGCGCGGGGACGATGACGTATTGAGCACCGCTACACACGATGCGAATTACGTAAGAATATGATATCCCTAAAGGCCGAAGCAGTCTCTCGATGCTTTCTAGCTGCAAATGCCATTTGAAGGCAGACTTTTTGCAGTTAAAATAGCTGCACGCCGACTGCTAGATGCTACAATTTAGATGCAGTTATTTCACCTGGAAAAAATGCCTTCGCGGATTAGCAAATATTTTTATTTTAATTAACACGGATTCCCGCAAAGTAGCGCCTGATTCAATCAAATTTAAATAAAAAAATAAATTAAAACGGATAAAATATTGCAATAATAAAAATGATCCCAGTACCTTAAGCAGCTGAGCCAGTTGTACTAGCAGAGCAGCGCTGTGGCTGTAAGTATATCGCCTGTATAATCCAAAGCGTCTCACTTGGCAAAAATTGAAACCACCAGAAAGAAACTGTCTGTGTGTGATTTCTAGAACATTACACAACTAGGGTGGTAATACAAAGAAAGGCCGAGATCGCAGAAGTTTGCGGCCCGAGCTGCAAGCGAGGGACGTAAATATGCGATCGAGGGCATGTTGTGTACATAATTTTATATCTACACTTGGCCAGAAAGTGGCTTTTTCCGTAAGCGCAGCGTGCGGAAAAAGCCACATTCATGCGGAAAAAATGTTATTTTGAAGGGCCCCAACAACTAAGGGGCCCAAAAATAAAGTATGTTTTGTCAATGTTAATGTCAATACAATACTTTTTCTACGACTAGGTTTTTAAAATATAAAATACAAAATTAAAAGCATAACCTGCAAATAAGGCAAATATGACGTATGACTGACAGTACGTGTCTATGGTAAACTTTTTTTTTAATTACTGACTGACGTGACGTGACTATATTAAAAATATTTTTTTTTATGTTGGCATCAATGAATCTAGTTCGGAAAGTTTTGTTTTTCTTAAAAACCGTAGGAATTTAATTGTTGTTAAGTTGGTAGTTGTGCTGTGCATTTTTACCGCAAAGTTAAAATTGAGCGCTTAATCCTTGACCTAAGTTTAACCTAGATTTAGAAGTCTGTGGCTGCTAGCAATAACGTAAAGTGACTATAACGACACTAGTGCTGTTATGGGGAATAGAGTATAGACTTCTCTGAACTCATATTATGTATGTTCTTATATTAGTGTTCGTGACCAAGTAAAAGACAGATAACAGTACAGGAGTAGAAAAAAGTCATTAATATACACGTATGTGCTAATTTTACGAATCTTTAGTTGTTTTTTTAGGGTTCCGTAACCCAAAAGGAAAAAATTGAACCCTTATAGGGTCACTTTGTTGTCCGTCTGTCTGTCCGTCCGTCCATCTATCTGTCTGTCAAGACCCTTTATCTCGGGAATGCGTGAGGGTATCGAGTTGAAAATAAAACCACATATACTCAGGTCTATGATCCCTTAAAGCTGTAACAAAATCAATCTTCTATGTCAACGTAATAAAAAGATATGGCAGTTTATGCCGCATAAAATGTATGTTTCGACACTCCCAAGGGAGTCAAAATTTACAGGGTACTTTCCATTGAGCTCATGAATTCATGAATCATGAAATTTGGCAAGTAATACCATCTTATATTACAAGTATAGGGAAAAATCTGAAAACTATACGTTTATAATTAAATCATAAAAAATATAGTCTTTTTTTTTAAAGTATTTATACGGAACCCACGGTGGACGAGTCCGACTCGCACTTGTCCTTTTGGCGTATTTTGCTCGATGGTGGTACGGAACTCTTCGTGTGCGAATCCGACTCGCACTTGGCCGGTTTTTCGGTTATAATTTCATTTGGCGCACTAACAGTGACATTATTAATTTAACATTGACAAATTGACAATTGTATCCAGTGACATTATTAATTTTATTAATTATCTACTGTGCTGAAAACCGCCCAAGTGTTAATTAACTAAGACGGGGGGCCGTCTAGTTGCATAACAACTATTGTCATATTATTAATTGTCATAACAGTTTAAGCATAAAGTTGATGCTCATATATTTTTTTGGCATAAATTGTCCTATGGCATAATTGTTCCGTGTCATAATTATACGGAGTCATAATTGGTTTAACCATAATGTAAACTGTCATACATTTATTTATTCATAATATTGATGATTATAAGTCGTTTTTGCAATAATTGTAAATTTCATACATTTATTAAGCCATAACATTGATGATTATAAGTGGTTTTAGTAATAATTGTAAATTACATACATTTATCAAGCCATAATATTGATGATTATAATATAATCGTATTGCATAAATTTTGATAATGGACTTGCGATGGTTCTTCAAAAAAGGAACGATTTATATTATTGAAGTATTTTTAATTTCTACTCATTACACAATATTAGTGACCTCACACAGAACCAAATCGCTGCCAGAAAAGTAGGTTAGGTTAGATTAGAACTGTTATCTCACACATAACCGAATCGCTGCCAGAAAAGTAGGTTAGGTTAGAACTGTTATCTCACACATAACCGGATCGTTACCAGTAAAGTAGGTTAGGTTAGATTAGAACTGTTATCTCACACATAACCGAATCGCTGCCAGAAAAGTAGAATAGGTTAGGTTAGAACTGTTATCTCACACATAACCGAATCGCTGCCAGAAAAGTAGATTAGGTTAGAACTGTGACCTCACACAAAACCAAATCGCTGCCAGAAAAGTAGGTTAGGTTAGGTTAGAACTGTGACCTCACACTGAACCAAATCGCTGCCAGAAAAGTAGGTTAGGTTAGGTTAGAACTGTGACCTCACACAGAACCAAATCGCTGCCAGAAAAGTAGGTTAGGTTAGGTTAGAACTGTTATCTCACACATAACCGCATCTCTGCCAGAAAATTATATTAGGTTAGAACTGTGACGCAACATAAAAGAGAACTTTTAAAAAAACTTTTAAGATTAGGTTTATGCGTTTAGCAATTTATGCTTTTACTTAGTATGGTTAAAGTGTTGTATGAGCAACCTATTTATGCGTTTAGCATTTTATGCATTTACTTAGTATTGTTAAAGTGTTGTATGAGCAATCCATGTATGCCCATTATAAAGTATGCTTGAATAAATGTATGCATATCAACTATATGCCCATTACACAGTATGTCCATAAACATTATGATTAAAATCGTTATGCGCATAAATGTATGACTATTTACAGTTATGCGTAATGATGAGTATGACGAATCCTCGTATGCGTATCAAAAATATGATCTTAAACTTTATGCAACCCGACCCCTACCCAACTAAGACACAGTGTTGGATACTTTATATGGCGAAAATTATAATGGGGCCCAGTTTCTGTGGACCTTTACATGATATTAAATAACCTGCATCGAAAAGTAGCCCGTATTGCAGGCATTGCGGCGCAAAGTAATTTTCTTTTCGCGTGCTCAACGGTCATTTAGGTTAACTGCACACAAAATTACCATAAGTATTCACAAAGGCTTATAAACTTGAAAGACTTACTCATAGTACCTTATACAAAACTTATAATCACGAATACATGAATCGTGTGATATAATTTTGCATTAAATTTAAGTTTAGGTAGATACTGTTGTGCTTTCAGTGGTTAACAATTTATATACTTGTTTAACCTCCGACGAAAAACGAGGAGTGTTATAAGTTTGACCTGTGTATCTTTGTGTGTCTGTCTGTGGCATCGTAGCTCTCAAACGGATGAATATAGATATTGATTCGTTTCGTTACAATAACTTTATTCAATAACTAAATAAACAATAAATAACAACAGCAATAAATTATCCTAAACTAAAATAATTATACTAAACCTAAGACTAAAGCTAAAACTACGTTTTAAATTGTATCTAAAAAGGGCCTCCGTGGCACGGTGCCAAAGATGCTGGCAGCATTTCCTCGCTGTATGGCAATGCTAATGCGCTGGGCGAGGAAGCTGCCAGCCCTTTGATCGCCATAAGTGTCGACCAGCCGTTTTGAAAGTTCCTGAAATAAGAGGCGAGCGCTTGGATCCCACGGGCCCAGGGTCTAAACGCCGAATGGCAGGAAGTGGTATTGCGAGCCGAGACCCTGGTATTTACCTGCCTAGGTACTACATATTATTTTTAGAGGTAATAGTTTAGTAGTAGGTACATATAATTTTTTACTTTTTAAATTTGTTTTTTTTTATAAATTATTATTTCCCACGAATAGAATCGTGTATTGATTGAGAATTAAAAGTAGTAGGTATCAGTATATACTAAGAATCAAAAGGTATATTTACACATCAGATACGTAATCCTTTTAAATAGTTTTATTTAAATAAATGATACCCTAATCGTGGAAAATGGCAGTAGTAATTAAGGGATACAAGTTTGTTTAGAAAATTTGAGACGTTGGTAATGGATGAACCAACGAAGAAATTCACACTTTTGTAGTAGTTACAAGCTAAAACTTCACATATATTCAAACACAATTTTGCTAATGTCCACGAAAATTTGGAATAAAATGTGAGTAGCAAAGCTAAGGAATATTTACAGAGCACTTTGTAACCCACAGAGAGTTAGCAGGGGCCTTACATTTGAGGCCCCTGTGGAGTCGTGGCCAAATAACCCGCTTGGCTGAGTATACGCGTACATAGATCTTAATGTATATCGATGCTTAGATTCGTTAACTTTATGTCGAACTCGTGTTCTCGATTGCGCGTATTCTGTTTGACAGTTATCTTTACAAATAAGATAGGCCAGTTTAATCATTGATGGACCGCATAGTTTTGACTGGTAAATTTAATTAAATTAAAGGGTGGTACAAATAACCACATCGATAACTTAAGTTTTTCTAATTTACTCGTTATATTTTTTGTTTCATAACAATCAAACGCCTTGCTGGTACCAACTAGGGCTCCCGCTACACGTGCTACACGCCGGAACGGATACCCGTGTTCTTAAGACCGGCGGTACTAAGAACCCGGATTACACAAACCCGCCGGGTACCGAAAACGTTTCTCAGAAACGTTTCCGGTACCCGTACCCATTCTACGTGTCGGCGGGTACACGTGTATTTAAAACCGGCCCGAACGGGTACGAACGAACCGAAACAGTCGGAGTCAAGGCACACAATATCTACTATTTAATGCTGACTTCAGATGAACTCTTGTGACGATGCTTCGAAGGAAATGGCGGCCGCGGATATCCAAAGCCGCCCATTGCCTCCCGAGCTTAAGGCCTTGCAAGCGAGAAAGAACCGACTTCTCAGAGAACGTTCAGTATTCCCTTCTCCCGAAGTTCGCCGCGAGCTGGCAGCTGCAAAACGCGAGCTCCACCAGCGCGTGGCTGAATTTCGGGCGAACGAGTTTTGTGATCATTTAGAAGAGTTAACGCCCAGTCACCTTGCGTACTGGAAACTAGCGAGAACTCTTAAATCTGATCAAACACTTTCAATTCCTCCCTTGGATCGCCCGGATCACCCAACTCCCGCGTTTGAAGACGACGAAAAAGCCGAATGCCTCGCGGCTAGTTTAGAGTCTCAATGTACCCCGAGCCTTCTACACATGAATGAACCCCACATTAGAATGGTGGATTCAGAGGTGGTTAGAAGGTCTCAACTCCCCCCGACCGCGCCTCCGCTTGAGCCTGTTACCTTTGATGAGGTAAAAGGCTTAATCAGGAGAAGTAAAATTAGGAAAGCCCCGGGAGCGGATGGTATTTCCAACCGTATCCTCAAGCTTCTCCCTGAAGCTTTGCTCCTAATTTTAGTTAGCATCTTCAATGCAGCCCTAACCAACGGTCACTTTCCAGCCGCGTGGAAAAACGCCACGGTTATAGGGATTCCCAAGCCGGGTAAACCCCGCACCTCCCCGTCCAGTTATAGGCCAATCAGCTTACTCAGCTCCCTCGGGAAACTGTATGAGCGGATTGTTTTGTCCCGCATTCTCGCGTTTACGAATGCCAATTCGATCATTGTAGACGAGCAGTTCGGCTTTAGAGCCGGACACTCGTGTGTCCAACAAGTGCAACGTATTACGGATCACGTGTTGGGCAACTTCGCCAAATTCTCCGGGGTACCGACCGGTGCGATCTTTCTCGACGTAGCGAAAGCCTTCGATAAGGTCTGGCATAACGGTCTCATATACAAGTTATATGAGATGGATATGCCGGACAGACTTGTACTCATAATACAAGATTTTCTCAGGGATCGAAGCTTTCGCTACCGACTGGAGAGAACGTTATCGGCGCCGCATCCCATTCACGCCGGAGTCCCGCAAGGCTCTGTACTCTCCCCCACGCTCTATTCCCTGTTCACGAACGACATTCCCAGGCACAACAAAGTGCATCTGGGGTTGTTCGCGGACGACACTGCCCTATACACATCGCACGTTAAGCCCAGTATTATACGGAAATTGCTCCAGGAGGCGATAACCGCCCTCGGGCGGTGGTTCAATCTCTGGCGCATCGAAGTTAATCCTGAGAAAAGCGCTGCAATTGTATTCTCTCCGACTAGGAAGCAAATAATGGAAAGGTTAGCTCCTATCCATCTATTCGGCTTACCCATCCCCTGGGTCAATGAGGTCAAATACCTAGGAGTTATACTGGATAAACTCTTATCCTTCAGCAAACATATCAAACGCGTTCGCGGTCGCGCTCTCTTCGTTATGAATAGGTTAGGTGGGATGACTAACAAGCGGAGTAAAATGTCGCTTAGAAATAAGCTGACACTTTACAAAACTTGCATTCGTCCCATAATGTCCTACGCCAGTGTAGTGTTCGCACACGTGCCTAAATCACGTTTGCGTCCACTACAAGTCGTACAGAATAGGTTCATTCGTAGGATGACCGACACCCCGTGGTATGTTCGGAATCTTAGCCTTCACCTTGAATACAAGCTTCCCTCGATTCAAGGTTTCTTTAAGATGGCTTCGAAACGGTACTTTAGGACGGCTCCCCAACATAGGAATCCACTTATCAGACAAGCGGTTGTTCCCTCTGTTCCAGGTCCTGACAACGTGCTGCGCCGGTCCGGCCTCACCCGAGGCCGCTTCACCCGGCGTCCCCGCAACGTCCTCTCGGATCCGGATGACGACATCTCAGCAGGATTCGAAAGAATCCTTGCTGTGAGGCCGTCAAACGGAGTCCGACCCACACAGCGTCGACCCCGCCGGCGGGGTCGACCTCCCCGCGACCACAGCACACAAGGGCCGCGTCCCGATTTGCCCCAGGACCCGAATGTCCTGGTTAACTTCACTCCGACCTCGCTCGGGCCCAGCTAAGTTTCTTGCCGGAGTCTTCTTAGCTGGGCTAGGTTTTAGCGAACCGGCACCTAAAACTCCCATTAGTTCGATACACAAGTTCACATAAGGACAGGATGACCCGAGTCATCCTTCCCGCTGGTCCGCTGCTCACTCTGAGCAATCAGCGTAAAGTCAAGGTGGCCCTGGCCAAACGACCTGGTTCGACTCCAGGCGTGAAGCCCCCACCTAGCCCGATCATATCGAGGTGGACCGGACTAAGTGACCTGGTTCGACCCCAGGCACTCCCGGCTCCCACCCAGTCCGACCAACTCAGGGTGGTCTGGCTAGCGACCTGGTTCGACCCCAGGGAACGCCACGGCCAACCACCCGGTCCGACAATCGCTACGCCCAGTAGGGGCTGCGAGTTTGTCAGTTTCTAAAAAAAAAAAAAAAAAAAAGAACTCTTTTGGCGTACGAATGTTTAATAATAGTTTGTAACCGTGTTGGAAAATCATATTTAGCCAACTACTTAAAATATGTTTTTTATATAAATCGAAGTAGGCATCGTTATTCTACATTGTCTGCTGTATTTTATTCTAAATCTGCTCGTACTTAGCTTAGAAACTTTATTCTGATGTGTTAGGTTTTGATTTAATAAAATTAAAACCTATTGCGTCTTATCTAAGTCAATTAATTAAAAACAACATTTTATTTATAATGGCATATCAGATATGTGACGAATATGGTTTGCAGATATACTAAAATATCAATTAAAAATAACAGTTTAGAATATAATTATGAATTACTTCGCAAAAACAACAAACATCTGCCAATGGCGCAAAAAAGATAAACATAAGCGCCATTATCATGTGATTATTCATAACTGAATTTCACCCGAGAACCACAAAAGTCCATGTTACCTTAGTTAACTTGCGATAAGATTGCTTATTTCTTTAAGATAAATCCTAAAATTGGTAATCATTCAAGTTTACTTGAGTGACTTTCACAATAGAATTAAGGTAATAAACTTGAACGCCGAACGCCTTTTTGTCTGACGAAACGAAGCGAACAAAGAAGCAGGTTCCCAAACCATCATCACAAGTACGACTGCCAATTATAAGCTTTATGTCGTAGCAATAAGGTTAAAACTTATGCACCAAAAATTTCAACAAACCCCGGCAAAATCTTAAAAGATTAGATAAGTAAATGTTTTCTATTGATTTGGAGCCGCATCGCCCTAACAAGTAGTTTACTATGAAAAAAGGCAAAGCAAAAACAATTAGAATGAACAAGAAATGGGTAAGATTTTGGAAATAAGGTACCTAGTCTAGTTGTTTTTAGTACCTATGATTCTAGTTCCAGAGTAATACAGTTTCGTTGCAAGTTATTTTAAAATCGTTTTTTTTTGTTTAGTTGTGTTTGGTTTTGTTGTTATATACTGTTAATGCGATAGATTAATAACAATAATAATAATAAATATTAGGGGACAATCTTACACAAATCGAACTAGTCCCATAGTAAGCTCAATAAGGCTTGTGTTATGGATACTAGACGACGATATATTTAATAGATACATACAAATACTTAAATACATAGAAAACATCCATGACTCAGGAACAAATATTCGTGCTCATCACACAAATAAATGCCCTTACCGGGATTCGAACCCAGGACCTCTTGCTTCATAGGCAGGGTCACTACCAACTAAGCTAAAGCGGTCGTCAAAGATTGTTATTAAATGTTAAAAAAATAGAAGAAATTGGGTGTGGAATTTTGCCACAAGAGTCGATGACAAAGCTTATTGCTCATTGTTCAATTATCGCACAAACAACGAGATTTCTTGTAATATTAATCAGGACTACTATATAGACGACAGGAGCGATTGGAATACATTTATTAACAATTCACCATAAGTCAACAAACCCGACGACCACCGAGTAAGTACAATTATTTAACTATTTTATTTATGTAAAAAAATATATAAACGTAACTCTATTTTGTATAAATAAATAAACCAGCCAGTGCGAGTCGGATTCACGCACGAAGGGTTTCCGTACCATTTCTGTATCTGTTGTTATAGATGCTACAGAAATACATAATCTGTGAAAATTTTAACTGTCTAGCTATCACGGTTCATGAGATACAGCCTAGGGACAGACAGATAGACAGACAGTGGACTCTTAATAATAGGGTCTCGTTTTTACCCTAAAAAGTGCTAGTATTTGAACTTCGAAGTCTTATATAAAAATGTCTACTCGTATTCTATGCAAAAACTACCTGCTCTTAAACCCGAATCCTTAGCCCAATAGACTGTTTATTGACTTTCGGCTTTACATATTATACACCACGGAATAAGATATGCTCGAAACTTATACGTATTGTGTCTATTAATTTGTAGCTCGAACCACGATTTGTACCTTCGCTACTCGTTAAGGACGGATCCGGAGACACGGGTAGATAAGATCCGTTTCTTCGGGTACCCGTGTACCCGTGGAAACGGATCTTAATTACACGTTTCCTTATTACCCGTGCGGAACGGGCCAGAAAACCGTGTCCGTGTTACTCAGAAACGGGTAATAGAAACGTTTACACGAAACCCGGACACGAGCGCGAGCCCTATACCAACTAAATGCCATCATCACACTGGGTCGCCATTCATAGAAGACTTTAGCGGAGGTCTATGTCCGCATATAGGCAGTTTATGAGTGTTTATCTAAATAACTTTATATCAAAAAATATATTTTTGAGACGAGTTTTTAATGCCGACTGTATATTTTTGTATAATCGTAAACTGCAAGTTAAGACTAATCAAATGAGCTCAAACACGGTGGATGTTTGAGCTCATTCGATTAGTCTTAAGTAGAACGTTGCTAGTTAAATAAAAGCTTGCAGAATGTTGAAATATATATGTGATCTTACAGGATGCAATGCAGTAACTCATAAAATGTTTTAGTAGCTGCAGTAGGTACTTCGCAAAAATAGAGTTACCTTACTACAATGGGAATTATAACCCAAATGCAAACAGTTGCTAAATAAATATGTGAATAACTGAACGGATAACTGCGCAGAAGCTTTTTTCGTCATAAAATTCAAAAAATGCCATCATAAGGATTATGCAAATACACGTGCCTTATAAAATGTGCATATGTAACTCACCTCAATCTGACTGCTAAAAAGAAGATCAACGAAATTAAGTAAATTATCCTCTAATTTCGTTTTCAAAAATCACCCAACTTTACACTCAATCCGTATGCAATTTGTAATAATGTTACCTGTTAGTAAGTGCGATGGCGGCCGACGGGGGAAAAGTTGTAGGTACCCTTACTGCCAGAGCTCGAGCAGGGCCAGGCAATTAAGAGGTACTTCCAAACTACTTATCAAAGAAATCTTTCCGTATACTCATATGTTTGTTTGTATGTAAACAAAAAAAACAATACAAAAATCAATGGCATAATAAAATGTACAGCTGCCGGCATCAAATAGCCTGTAAAATCAAAAGCGCCATGGACACTTTGGATGCTACAGACTATTTGATGCTGACTGTACTAAGGCGAAATTATTCCTAAAGGATCCCTAACAGTTAACCTTTGAGCAGATGAGAAAGACTCGTATTGCAGGACAATCTTACACAAATTGACCTAGTCCCAAACTAAGCACTGCTTGTACATTACTACGAGGACGCGTATTTAAGTAAGATTGTATAAATGTTTATGGTTCAGGTAATACTAAAATACTTACCGCATCGGTAGGTATAATCTGCAAAGTGGGTTGCTGCAAGATGTACTAAGCATACAAAGTAGGTCTACGAGAAGATGGCAGGATAACTTGGGTGCGTGCCTCAGCAACTGGCCGGAGCGGAGGAGGCATCAATTTATCATCGCCCAAATCTATGAACAGCTGTACCTAGGTATATTATTTACATACTGCGATTTGACGAGGGCAAAAAAAAACATTACCTTCAAATTTTTACTACCTTAACCACAACATCAACAGCTTAGTATCGATATCGATAAAACTTAAGTCGATATTTCATTTATCACTAGCAGTAGTGCATTTTTGCCCCTGTCAAACTGGGGTCCGATTTAATTTATGTGCAAAACTGATGCCTACTTTTAAACAAACAAAGACGCCATGTTTTACTTATCAAAAAAATACAACTACCAAGAATTTTCATGATTGCACCCGCTAGCCCTAGTAGCATTTTGAGTTTGTTGTCTGTCGGACTTCTGTCTCGGACAAAGCCCCAACAAATAGGCAACCCAAAATGATACTAGGGACGGGAATGAAACGATTATAATGCTCCAAGAATGACTCTTAAAAAGTTGGTCCCTACCGAATTGGGTCTATAACGTACGGGAACTAGGCCGACCAGAGAGCGGGCAGACATATAATACCCAATACGTAGAGCCCCTGAGCCTGATTGATGAATAAGGATAAGTTACTGCCTTTTTATTCGATAGCGTCGATGGCGATTCATTATCTGCTGAGTAATTACGGTTATTTGCAAAAGGTACGACATTCTTAATTTGAAACAAACCAAAAATACTGTTTTTTGGTTGAAGAGTTCTGTTTATAATATGTAGTTTGGGTCCATCTGTTTACTTATTTCTGTCACAATAGCAATTCATTCCACTGTGTGTTCCGGTTTGAAGAGTAACAGAGCGTGCATCTCAGTCCTGAGGTTACAAAGCCATGCCTCCAGACACCAGGTACAAAAAAAATAGGACCAATATGGAACCTGTATATTACAGCGATATTGCTCGCGTGACTCCTGCCAGAATATGCAATGCAAGGAAGAGACCTTTGCAATTATAAAATACAACACGTGGATTTATTATAGCCACATGCCGAAAAATCAGCAAAGTCCCGAGTATAAGGTGATTTTAACGAAACAAAACGTCTCTAAAGGGTTTGCGTTTATCTATGTTATTTATACAAGGAGGCGAACGCGAGTTTTTGCGTTAAGACCTCTGCAGAATCCGCATTTCCCGCAGGAACCGGTCTTTCTCAGCATTAAACTTAGTTTCACTTGAAATCTTTTTACTTTATTCGAAAAAGAAGTTATAAACCCCTTACGAATTTTTAGGCCATTTTTTCATCCGTATTTTGTATCTAGTTATACTGAAACAATTCAGTTATTTTCCACGTAAGTACTTAGCTGAAAGCAGAATTTCTCTTGCGAATCACATTTGTGTCATAACAATGTGGAACGCCAAGGTAAATTTAGTCGTACCTAATCTATGTCAGGCGAATCTGTGCGTTCCCACATTGCGTTACAAGCGACATCAACAGCAAAGTTTTGATATGTACCAGTGATTCAATTGTCTGCCTGCATCCAGATACTCCAGTAGTTAGTGAATTTAAATAATAAATTGTGTGAATGAAATAAGCTCATTTGGGGAAACTTAAACTGCGTGGATAGTATAGATGATGTGTATTTATAAGTAGAAAAATAATAAAATAAGTAGAAAGATTAGTTTTTATCATTTTTATTAACTGCTACCGTGTGCGTGTGGATTGAGTGAGCACCCTTCTGAAATAAAAAAAAACATCCTGTTCATTTAGTAAAAGTTCTAAAACAATTGTAAAACTAAATCTCTGTATTTGTAAAAAGATAAATCAAAAGATATAACCTTTAACGTGTGCTCACTCAGTTCTCACAAACTACCAACGAAATCAGGGAATGTATTCATTTAACATATAATATTTATATACGAATCTTTAGTAAAACCTATGCTAACTTACCTTTATAATTTGTAGATCACCTCGTAACGTATTTAAGATTTTACAAATAATTTCTTATGCTCACTCAATCCGCACACTTTCGAAAACCCGATTTCTGATGAAAAAACTGAAGATTTAAACTGCTATATATGTGTATAGTTTAGTAAAACCAATCTGGGAATTTGTAAAATACAAAACGAACCACTAACGTGGCAGGTTTTTGGATAATAAATGTTTGTTAATGCTCACTCAGTCCACACGTTTCAAGTAAGTTAAAAATGTAAATATCTCAATATTTGTAGTATTACATAAACTATAAATTACTTTAACTTTTAGTAAAAATTTTTACTAAATATCCACCATCTAATATTTTATATTCGTTGTCTGTTTTTAAAGATATTCAATTGCAATTTTTCTAATGTAAGTAGATCGATTAGATTGACCACACTTCAATTATATTTTGGTCATATCCAAAATACAGTTCATTTAAAAAATATATGAGATCAAAAAGGTTACTACCCCTGGTACGTCACTTTGACATTGAAAGATATTTTATTTTTATTTTTTGATCTCGGATTAAATCTTTTACAGTAAATGAAAGGTAATAATTACGGATCAGGTAACTCTTAATTGTAATAAGTATGTACTAACCTAATCAAAACAATTGTTTACTTTAAAATTTAATTCATGGATATGACCATAATATAATAAAGTGTGGTCAACCTAATCGATCTACTTACATTAGAAAAATTGCAATTGAATATCTTTAAAAAGAGACAACGAATATAAAATATTAGATGGTGGATATTTAGTAAAAATTTTTACTAAAAGTTAAAGTAATTTATAGTTTATGTAATACTACAAATATTGAGATATTTACATTTTTAACTTACTTGTAACGTGTGGACTGAGTGAGCATTAATAAACATTTATTATCCAAAAACCTGCCACGTTAGTGGTTCGTTTTGTATTTTACAAATTCCCAGATTAATTTTACTAAAATATACACATATATAGCAGTTTAAATCTTCAGTTTTTTCATCAGAAATCGGGTTTTCGAAAGTGTGCGGATTGAGTGAGCATAAGAAATTATTTGTAAAATCTTAAATACGTTACGAGGTGATCTACAAATTATAAAGGTAAGTTAGCACAGGTTTTACTAAAAAATCGTATATAAATATTATATGTTAAATGAATACATTCCCTGATTTCGTTGGTAGTTTGTGAGAACTGAGTGAGCACACGTTAAAGGTTATATCTTTTGATTTATCTTTTTACAAATACAGAGATTTAGTTTTACAATTGTTTTAGAACTTTTACTAAATGAACAGGATGTTTTTTTTTATTTCAGAAGGGTGCTCACTCAATCCACACGCACACACTGCTACCTAGGTAATAATAATCCTTAGATACGTTTTGACAATCTGAATACATTTTGCATTTTTTTTAAATTCTGATTACAATACTTAAAGAATGTATATCTCGACTAGACATGTGTAGCTCGCGAGTGAGTGATACAAAAGAGCTATATCAGTTGGTGAAGCTCACTAGCTCAGTTCCGATTCAAAAAACTCAGTATATCTTTCAACTCACTCGTTCACTCGCTCTCAAGTAGATCTATTGAAAAGACCCGAACAACTTGAACTTTCGTCCCCGTCTTGTCACCGTATACCTATTACAGCTCTTTCTTTCGTTTGGAAATTTTGATTATACGAGCTAGTGAGCCGTTGACACACCGCGGAGTTATGAGCTAAAATAGTTGCTGAGCTAAAAGAGTGATAGGTTAAAGTTGAAGATTCATATCACCGTTTTCACTTTATTTTGCGCATGTCTAATCTTGACTAACTTATAAACAAATTTTATTATACTCCTCGCTTTCTTTATTAATATTGTTAACTTCGCTACCGGACAAGGCCGCAAACTTCAAGTGATTTGCCTATAAATCCTTATTTGTTTACAGACAAACAACTCTGTTTTCATTACGTCACGCCTTTCAGTGGAGCGCAAAGTGAAATGCTTGTCATTTGCATTATCATCAACAGTTGATGTTACAAGTACATTAGGGTAGTCCAAAAAAAACACTTTTTAATTTTATTTTCTCCACAAGGCTCCCATATTATGTCGGTAATACTAAAAAAGAAGCCCGAAATGATATGAAAACTCCCAAAAACCGAAAAAAATATGTAATTTTAGCAAAAACCGTTTAGTTTCAAATGATGCTGATAGATGGCGCTGATCTCAAAGGTCTAATTGTACGTTAGTTCTAGTTTTTAGAGACTTCCTGTTTTATTTCGCGTAGACAAAATGTATCAAGCTGTAAAATAAAACATAATTAATTTCGTGGAAACAAATAATGACCCTCGTTATATTTATGTATGGGAAAACAGACCATGATTTACAGGCGACAGTTATGACCTTTAGTTTTCTGAACATTGTTGATAGCTTAAAAATTTGGATCAGTTAATTAAAATGTCGGTTTTAAGGGAAAAATATGCCCATAATTGGTTCCTTCCCATTACTGGTGCCATCACCTATTCCTAAAAGCTAAAATCCCTTAAATACTATCGAATTAAAAAAACAACCCTTACCATAAATGTAACAGTATGTGGCCGGACGTGGTTGGGTATTCCTAACCACTACGAGTATTAACCACGTCCATACTATTAACTAATTCAATTAAATAAACTGATTTTAGCAAATGTTTCAGGCACCGCAGCAACATGCCGGTCGGTGAATAATAAAATAAGCGGAATTATTATTTTGCACTTGACTTTCTTTTTAAAGTTAGCCAAGCACGAAATATTTTTTTAAATTTATCTTCTAATAGATTAAGGATGGAACTTGAAAGGCTTGTACATAATATGCATAAGCCTTTCTTTGCTTGCGCGTAATATGCACAAGCCTTTCATACAGTAGTCGAAGTAGATGGGGAAATTCAAGGCACTTGCTGGGTGCTCCGGTGGAAAAAGATGAAGGCACTGGGCCGGAAATCCAGAGGTACCGAGTTCGATTCCTGGTCTGGACCAATAGGTGAGCGCCATTAATTTTTTCCATGTATTTTGATTTTTTGGATCTATATATGTGATTACAACAATGTTATTATTTTAAATAAAAAAAATATGCTGTGTGCTCGTGCAAACTTTTTCTGGTTATGGTTACCTGTCGCTAACAGCCCACTGACGTGGAGGAGTGTGAGTATTGTTTTGAGCACCTCTCATATCTTATTTAGCTTAGTAGGTAGGTATAAATAGACCAGGCCAAGGACTTCGATTGTCGTTTCTCAGAATAATGGTCACTTTATAAATACGCAGCCTTGCGCTTGACGCCCCCCGTCATGAAAATAGAAATTATTCAAGAATCCCTTCAGCGGATGACGTGGATATGTTGTGAGTGACGACTTAATGTGTTATCGACTAGGAAGTAACTGTTTGAAACATACAGCTTATCAAGGAAGTTGCGTGATTGACACAAACCGACTCGGTCATATGCCAACACAGATATACAATCTAGTCTAGATAAATATCCATATGATAATAATAAACCGAGAGCACTTTTATGGCTATAAAGTCGTATTCACATATTTTGACAACTTTCTCTGTGTTTTTGACTCTGAATGTATTTACGTTCGTCGTTCTTAGCAACTCTTAATTATATGTTTGCTGAATTTACTGTTTTGTATTATTTAAAAAAAAATAGGTAACATTTTATCAATGTCAATATGATTTCAAGATTTCCAAATAGGTAGGTAACGTTTTCTTCTTATAAACTGATTTTTTCCCGAATCATATTTGTCCGCTGTTTTAAGGGCATCACACACGGCGAAGATACTATAATATTTTATCTTAAGATACCTGGATATAAAATATTATAGTATCTTAAGGTATTACACACGGTTAAGATACGATAATGTATCAGCTCGAATCATTCTATCGAAGGCTTGGTTAGGGGACACATCTACATTGCGCCACGGAATCCAAATATACAGGATGACTATGGTCTATGAACAATACGGCACTACTAGTAGATTTAATAGACAGCTCATCAGGGCCCCGTTTCACGAAGCTAGGTACAAGTTACAAATTACAAGTTCATAAGTAACAAGCGCAAAAAGTTACAATTTACAAGTACAAGTGTTTTTCGACCGCACCTGGGCTTCGAAAGGGTCCGACCTTTGAACCCCAATATCTCGGTAAATATTGTTCGGAGAAAAAAAGTTGACGAAACAAAATATCCTTCTTTTAGCGTAATCTACACGATTCAAATTTAAGCCTAAAAAGAGCAAAAAATGTTTGATGAAAAAAATCCCAAAATCGGCCCCCTTTTCCAATACCATAAGGTATTGGAAAAGGAGACCTTTTAACAAAAAATACAACGAGGAAACACGAAAACTCGTGAGAAAAGGTTGTTGAATAAATAAAATATCATTAATTCCATTTGGTTCCGATATTCACTGCACACTCTGTATAAAGATATTGTAGTATATATTTTGTATGTTAAGATATATTACGGTATCTTAAGGTATCTTAAGATAATATTTCCATATCGCTCGGTATCTTAAGATACTGTAATATGAAAATATATATTATCTTAACCGTGTGTGATAGCTCATGCAAATTGTATAGTGAGCGATATTTTATCTTAAGATAAAAATATTATAGTATCTTAGCCGTGTGTGACGCCCTTTAAAATCAAATATTTTTGCAGTTTTCATCTTCATATCGACGCTTCTCAGGTAGCTGGGATAATATTTGTGCATCTCAAAACTTTATGCGTTTTGGCAACGTTTTGCCCCTCTCAGCTTTAATCAGATATCTTATCTGGCTGATCTAAGTCATATAATATACTAAATTGTCCATGTCCATGAATTCTTTAAATGTCAAAATTCTTTAATTTGGACAACAACGTTGACTCTACTACTCAGTTGCGCTAAGATTGCACCTGATATCTACAGCATGCCATACAAAAGAGGTGTAAACTGGGAATTATAGGTAAAAAAGCAGTACTGATGGAGAATAATTACTTAACTCTAACAATTAAATCTCGCTTTCCGTTAGTCACGATTGTAGCTTGGCTTGGTTTTTTTTAGTATGCTCAGTCAAACGAGCAAATAACTTTAATTAGCTTACAAAACTTTCAAGGCATCTTTTTGTACCTACTGCAATGGCGTAGCGTAGGGCAGGACATTTTTTTTAACTTTTTATTCACACAAATTGCACACTATTATGATGAATTTCTACCATGAAATTGTTGTTTACATCTACAATTCATGTTCCTTTGACTTTTATATTGATAGTACTTTTGAGTATGTTATAAAGTGATAAGCTATAAAATTTCTAGTAGATATAATCTCGAATAAATTGGAGAATTAGCTATAGGCTTCTCAAAAATCCAATGAACACTTATATATAATCCTTAATGAACGACTACGCGAAGTCATGCAGATATCCATGGGCGTGGATGACTACTTTTTTTATGGTTCCGTACCGAAATGGTAAAAAAGGAACCTTTATGGTGCGACTCTGTCTGTCTGTCTGTCTCTCCGTCTGTCACAGCAAGATATCTCAGAACCTACTGATGCGACTTGTTCTAAATTAATCTGAATTCCTTGAAGAATGGTGATCGTTAAGACAAGAGTTTTCTTCTGATTTTACGAGCTCAAAACATGTCTAAAGTAAAGTTACACTCGTGTTGAGTTGAATGTAGGTACGTATCAGCACAATATCAAGGTATAAATATAAAATTGTGAAAATTCTAGTTACTTTTCACAGAAACGTTCTTGTCTATCAGATACCTGCATCCGACGGCATATCGCGGTTAGCGTAGGCGGCATGTCATATACACAGACCTACGTATAACAGCGTGTTGTAGTGTATAACCTTTTCAATTCAAGCTCGAGGTGATTAAAACGTCTTTTCCATTAAATTAAGATTCGTTTACACTCGACATTTCGGTATTTAATAAAACAAATTAACATGATAATTCACACAAATGACAAATGCGGATAATTTTGGATAAATATGCTTTTTATCGATACTTTCATTCTCTTTTAGATATTTATATCGATCACATCGTTTTAGTTGTGAAATTCCAAAAAAACATAATTACATATAATCGGTTCGGAATGCCTCAGCGCCATCTATTAGCATCATTCGACATTAAACTTCTAATTCCTCAAAAAAACTTTTTGATTCTTTTTGTGTTATTTTGCGTAAATTAAATGTATCAAGGCATGAAACAAAACATTTAAACCAAGCTCGATATTATAAATGTTTTTATCTCCTTTCAGTTTGTTCGGAGACACGGGTGGCCAAAAAAATTTCTCCTACGTTTTTTGTTGATAATCCTCTGAAAAATAAGACATAAGGGTATAAGAGTTCGGTACTTAACCTACAGGAGATTGAAACCATATCACAAAATGATAGATAGCTTGTAATCCGTCTCAGTAAACTGTGAACACTCGTGTGATCGGCCTCATCGCTGCGACTATTTCGGCTTAGCTTTGATTGATTACCGATCTATCTCTATTATATCTATCTATATCTGTACACAGAATCTATCTATCTATCAGTCACGGACGTCCGTACCGTATAAAGAATAAACTAGATTAATCTTGCGAATATATTCGCACCGGACGAGTATGCAGCCTAAATAAACTGAGGTGTCTTATATACCTAGTAAACATACCTTCAACATGCATAATTCTTACCTAAAATATAAATTTAACCTAAATTTAGCAACCCCAGGTAAGGAATTGGCGATATTATTTATGTTAAAATGTTGTCTTAATTTTCCTAATGACGAAATGACAGCTTCAGGCACAAACAATGCATGTTATGGGTTGAAACTTGTTGTAGGACATATAAGGAGAATCAGACTGGTAAACAAAGGTTTTAAGTGCCTACTGACTACCCAGCACACCTTCTACAGTAATTGTATATAATTACTATGTTATTAAGCTTCTTTTGTATAGAATATTTCTTCTCTCTGTTTCGAACAGGTTCATAAATAACTAGTAGGTAGCCCCTACCCATAACTAATGGCACTTGCTCAATAATAACCTGTGCAGAGTTTCACCATAATTATACGAGGCGTCGTGTGAATATTATGAATTTTCTCGGACGCAGGTCCGAGAACATTCATATATTCACACCACTGTTCCCATTGTATGTTATACGTTTATTTAGAAAATTCCGAGAAAATAAGATAAAGGGTGCAGTTTGAATGCGTATCGTGTGTTGTATAAATTAAACCTCCAACATCAATCTATTTCATTCCAAAGGTTTATTTCGGTTTTTATTTTTCATTCGCAATTCATTTGCATCCCATTTTAAAGCGAGCTATCGATGAATCTTTTTGAATAGAAATCGGAAAATCGTTGATATAGCAAATAATTTTCGTGTAGATTAAAAATATATGTCAACTATTATTTTTATACGAAAATAAAGTTCCTTTAAAATAAAGGGCAAGATTTTTGCCACCAGGTCGGCGACAGCACAGTAACGTTTTTAGTAACAAATAAAAATTTGCAGATATTTTGCATACAAAATTTCATATTACTATCTATTTAATTTTGTATGCAAAATATCTGTTAGATGTTTAGTTCCTTCTACGAAAGCGACACTTAATACTTTTAACACAACCGTGCCGCGCACTGTCTCATATGCGACAATTACTACCTAACCCTTTCCAGCCAATATAGTGCAAAAGTGACCGGTGATCTGTTGCGCGACATACGAACGAAGTCGGCCAATGAAGGCTACGGTTTTGAGGTCATCAGTTGGCACCACTGTCGAGTAGGGTCCTGAATTATACTTTAGTTGGTTATTACGGGTGTGAAAACGAAGTTTATATTTCAATCACATTTAATGCCTTATAACTACCATAAAAATTAGTCCGATCGAGCATACCGCAGTATTGCGTTTAGTTCGGAAAAAAAGAGGACATAAATTTCCAAATGATGAAATTGTCTCAAAGCACTGACATTCGTTTATCCGTAACTCATATTTGCCATAAATAATCTCAGATATTGCAAAATATTTATAACATTATTCTAATAATAAATAAACTCGTGTAGCCCCCCACAAACCATGACATTTGACATTTCGGAGACCACACGCTACACTAACGGCGAAATTCATTCGCGATCAGCCCTCATTGTGCTAGCCGACTGGTCAATTTAGTTAGTTTTATTTTTAATAATAAATGGGGTTGCTCTTGACTACAATCATGCTTGATGATAACCGTTGATGGAGCCTACGATGGAATGAGAGCACCCAGAAGATGCCTATGCACTCTGGTCCTAAAAGTGCCCGGGTTATATATTTAGTCGGAAACACCAACGCTGGCAGAGAGTTCCACGCTTTAGCTGTTCGGCTGTTGTTCTTTAATCGACATTGTACAAAAAAAACACGTGCCGTATTTATAAAATGTACCAAAGCGTTATAAACCCGCATGAGAGGACGGCAAGTGGGTTAATGACGTCACCTGCGACATTTAACCCAGCTCGGTACGGTCACGGCAGGTCGCATCCGCTAATTAAACTATCCGTCTAGTTCCCGGATATACAGTTTGTTTATATCGAAGCTTAGCCAATACTGAGCGAAATGATGTTCCATTAGTATAAGGTTTCGGTAAGGCTCAGATTACGTATTAGTGGCCTCCCTATTCTTAATAAGTGTCACTGTGACTATCGTTCGTTTCTCCATAGAAACGAAAAGTTTACTTCGAGGAATTTTGCCGAAATGGGTTTTAAGTATTTCACAACTTGATGCATTTTGCCTGCGCATTATAATATGAAATGTCTGAAAAATAAAAAAAAAACAAAATATTTTGAGTAGGTTAAGTGAAAGTTTAATTTTGAATGATGCCAATAGATTTTTTTTATGTCATAGGAGGCAAACGAGCAAACGGATCGCCTGATGGTAAGCGATTACCGCCGCCCATAGACACCTGCAACACTGTAGGAGTCACAATTGTGTTGCCTACCTTTGTCGTGTGTTTTGTGGTTTTTTGGGACTGCTCATGTTCTTTTGCGTACACAAAATGTAGCAAGCTATAAAATTAAACCAATTTCTTCTTCCGCTTTCCATTAAACCCACCAAGAACCAGGCGATTCCAATCATTGTCACCTATTACATTGGTACCACATACAAAAGCGATTCTTCGCTTTGGTTCTCAATGCAGTTGTATTTTTAGAGACGACATATTTTAAAAAGGTAATAATAAAAATTAGAAAATCAAATGATTTCAGCATTCGTGCGTGTGATAAGGGATCCCTTTTGCTTTGTTGCATTTTACTGTGTAATTTGTGCACTTTCTCATTGACACACGATGGCATTTTTTTGCGAAATCTACAGATGTCTACAGCTGACATTCTCATGCGTCTTGTTGACTTACCCCAGAGCGACTAAGCGGAGCTACGCTAATCAGCGTATTAAGTGCTTCAGTTTTGGAGGGTTTGTAACCTATCTACCTAAAAAATATCATTGAATGTACGCGAGTTTTCATTGGCTGTTACATATCGCCTCGCGCACTAGATATGTCGCAACCGTCTTGTGCTAACCATGCAGAAGCAACTTAAGAAGTTGTATTTTTTTTCTTGAAAGGGTGTCTACTTCCAGGATTGTTCCATTTGTTTTCAAATCCTGTTCTGATGATGGGGTCCACGAGGAATTAAGGAGACTCTTTAAATGCCTATTCAGTGTTAAGATCGGTTATTTTTTTTATAAATTATTAAATTGTCTGTACAAACCAATGCCATAATAAGGCGTGTTCCTACCTGGCCGGACCACCAAGCCGAACGAGGTTGTTGTTATTGTAAAAAAAATGTACTCTTTATGTACTATTATGTACCACATTAGAAATTAATTGTACCTCTACAGTTTTTAAATTATAGGTCAACAAAAGTGCCCGGCTGTAGAGTATACTTTCCAGCCGACCACTCGTAGATCTACTAATATATGCAATTTTGAGCTGTAATTCGAATTACAAATAAATGTACCTATTATGTACCCATGAAAAAAACCTAATTCTTTTAAAAAAAAAGCTCCTATGAATGATTTTTACATATACCGAACATTCTGAGTTGTAGCGCCTGTGAAAAAGAAATAGCAACGTTTTACATTGCGACTGGGCAAGCTCACCGCGCGACAAAGCCAAACCAGGTTGTTATTATTATTTATTTATTAAATACATATTTATTCTTAATTCCTTAATTAACATCACTGTCTCCAATAAATGTTTATTTAACAACTTTTTAAATTTGTTTTTGTTACCTTCATATCGGATGTTCTCGAGCAAACTGTTTAGTAGGTATGGGAGTCTTTTATGTAGTGTTCTAAAAGGTATTTATGTTTTAAACTAACCGGGAGTATTTTACAGATTTTAAATAATTTTGAGTAATCGCTTTTGCAACTATTTTTTGTTTTGTTATTATGGTATTATGGTTTAGCAGTTTTTCCAGCACCATTTCCTGGCCAAGGGATGAGAAGGACTCCGCTTAGCTCCTATAATTGAGTTTTATATACAATAAACATTTTGAGTTGCAGCGCCTGTGAAAACTGGTAAGTATCTATTTTGTTTCAAGTCTCTAAAATTTTAATAACAGTTGCTATTGATTGAGTATAAAATAGCAACTTCGATCGTAAATAGTTATACATATTATAACAGGGCTTCGGTTCACGAAGCTACACTACAAGTTACAATTTTACAAGTCTACACTAGCAACATAGGTCAAATACAGCAACACCATTGGTTGATTTGGCCAATGTTGCTAGTTTAAACTTGTAATAGTTGTAACTGTTAACAATTAAACGTCTTGAAACGTACAAGCTTATCGATTAGGTAGAGTGCTACTACGCTTAGTCTGCAGAGGTAGGAAAAAGGTTTTATTAAAAATAATACATATGGCAACATCACAAGCAAGAGGATTAATTAGTTTTGATACTTGGCAAATATCTTTCCGTTTCATAAGTTCATAAAGGTACTGACACATTTGCTTATTAGTAGCACGAAAGCATGCCACTAATGAACACGTGCTTATTAGTGGCATGTGTGTCTGGGCGATTCTCCGAGCGTTTTGACCACGCGGTTTGACAATCATTGTTGTCCGACGATTATTTACTATAACGAAAGGATAAATCGTGACGATTTTGATAAAACTAGACTTAAACACAATCAAATTCAGAGAGCGGTTAAAGAGTAATATGGAATTGAATAAATATATGGGTCAAATCCTATAGTACATTACACAACTAGGGTGGTAAAACAAAGAAAGGCCGAGATCGCAGCCCGAGCTGCAAGCGAGGGACCTAAATATGCGATCGAGGGCTTTATTTATTACCTCCCATGTTGTATACATCATTTTATGTCTACACTTGGCCAGAAAGCGGCTTTTTCCGTACGCGCAGCGCTTGGTTTTATTAATTGTCTGCGACTTACTGGAGGAGTTCAGGATTCCTCTTATGCATTGGCCAGCAAGAAATCCAGTCTTGAACCCCATAGAGCACCTCTAGGATGAACTGAAACGATGAGTAAGGTTACGGGATCCCGTTCGCAGTCAACGTTTAAATTGCCGTAATGTACGAGTGAGGGAACATTCCTCAGGAATGTATCACCAAAGAATAATTCCTTGCGTATTCACTTCAGGTGTAATCTAACAAGACACGATTGGCCTATAAAAAAATGTTTAAGCGTGTGGCAAGGGGCAGTTCGCCGCGAGCGACATTTGTATGGAACTTCGCTTCTAACTCGCCCGCAGCTCGCCTGCAAGTGTGATAAAGCCCTTAATATTGAAAGCGATACCTATTTACAAAGTTGAAAAATCTCACGCCGCCGCCGTGGATTTTTTCGCAGCGCGAATTTTTTTCGATCGGCGTGCATGTCTATTACGGATTATTTAAAAAACTGATTGTCTGTGACTGCGGGAGATTTAAAAAAAAGTAACTTAACGCGGCAAAATGAACCGCGGTTAAAGAGTAATATGGAATTGAATAAATATATGGGTCAAATGCTAAATAATAATAATAAATGTGTCTTACGCCTAAGGAGAAAAACAAATCTTTCGTTACTAACACCTAATGGTTTAGCACAATCAGCTGTGTTTTGGCTTTGTCGCGCGGTGAGCTTGCCCAGTCGCAATGTAAAACGTTGCTATTTCTTTTTCACAGGCGCTACAACTCAGAATGTTCGGTATATGTAAAAATCATTCATAGGAGCTTTTTTTTTAAAAGAATTAGGTTTTTTTCATGGGTACATAATAGGTACATTTATTTGCAATTCGAATTACAGCTCAAAATTGCATATATTAGTAGATCTACGAGTGGTCGGCTGGAAAGTATACTCTACAGCCGGGCACTTTTGTTGACCTATAATTTAAAAACTGTAGAGGTACAATTAATTTCTAATGTGGTACATAATAGTACATAAAGAGTACATTTTTTTTACAATAACAACAACCTCGTTCGGCTTGGTGGTCCGGCCAGGTAGGAACACGCCATAATAAGTTGACGGGTAAATAAGCCACTGAACATTGGAAGTGGTTATCGCTGTGAACTTAATACCTAAGCTTATAACTTTGCGTGGCCGACCTTTCAGTCCCCCGCATAACACTCGTAACTTATTGATGACCATGTAAGTCGTGGGACGTTAAAGTTGGTCTAGGCATTTGCCTAGATATAGCTATATATAGCTATCTAGCTACAACTGGCAAACTGTTGTAAAGTGTAGGCGTTATTGTTTCATGCATACGAGTTCAAGCCATCCTGTATAGTATACAGGATGGCATTAACTCCTTTGAATGTAGTGGTGGTACTAGTACCGTCGTAATAAAATATGTCATTTTATTATTCTTTACTAGTGGACCCGACGTTTCGTGGTTAATGAATGACAAAGTTCTGAGGTGATAAGTATAGAAAATAATACAGCCGAATTGGCCTCATCTTTTTTGTTGAAGTCAGGTTAGTAACAAACAAGCACGGCTAAAAACTCAGGTCAAATCAAAGATTGAGTACGAACTCGTTAGTATGAAATTATAGTGAAAATCCTGAAGTTTGGTGTGTAACCGCCAAACGTCAGGATTTTCACTATAATTTCAAACGAGCTCGTCGTAGCGGCAAAATGTCACATGCCATCTATTTACCAACCGAATTGAGCTGAGAGCTCAAGTGATACCTTTGGGGTTTTCAAGACAATTCTCTTTTGAAACGTATTCCTTTAAGTTATGGTTCAATTTTGTGTAGCAACATACTTTGGATAGTCCATGCCTTGAATCCTGAGCCCATTTCTTGCGACCAATAGACGGACTGCCGAACTTCATTCATATGTTAAGAACGTGACTTGGGTTTCAACTGCTTTTGGAAAACGTTTAGACGTCCAACGAAACAAGTTGATAAATTGAGTTTTTTGATATTTAAGAAAGGTCAACAAACCAATATTGGATATACTTTCCACGTATTTTACAAGTTGTCACGTAGATTGTCTGATATTCGCAGCACATACTAATAACACAACAAAATATATTAGCTAAAGCAGTATATCAACTAGATATTTTGGACGTTCTCAAGATTGCATCGGTAGGTACTTGTAAGGTATATATTTTTGGATAGGACATCTGTCTCACTCTTGAAAAATAAAAAGAATGATGTTGCTTTTAGCCTAGCAATATCAGCGAGCAGTCGAACGTAATAAATACTAAAACTTTTCAAGCGTTTCCTTTGGTATCCCCTCACAGTCAATGGAGGTGCGTTTGGTTAGAAATACTGTGAGGTTTGTACCATGAGATAGAAATATCACCTTTTATATTTTATTATTAATAGAACTTCACCGTCTTGAGTGACAGACTGGCCGCTTCTGGAACTAGTCATTTGAATTTAATAGAATACAGTCTGTCTCTCTCTAGTTGGTAAAGAAATGTTTCAGTCCTATGTTAGCCAGTGAACCGAGCACTTGAATAAAGAATAGTCGAAGTATTGTCTTGTATCTTTTACTGGTCCACCCTGACAGTACCTATACCTAGTCATCGAATCCAATACCCCAGTTTGCTAAGAGTGTCATAAAAACACGTGTATGAAGTGACGGACACAGACTTACGAGCGAAGTCTCGACTGTCGACGCGGTAAAAGCTATTGACTGGCTTCCTTCGAAACCCCCCGAGATTCCTTGATTGGTTTGTGTTTGTGTGAGTGCGTCATTTTCGGACGTTAATAATGATTTGATTTAGTATTCTGAAGTTGTAGTATACTGCCCTAACAGCATTAACATAAAATACAACTACATAAGTATAAGCTTGTTTACAGTCTAGCTGCCAACTTCAAGTCTCCAACCGACCTAATTTCAACCTCGCCATAGGTAGTTGAGCACGATCTTTGTAGCCAATTGTCACGGAACAAACAAGCCAAATCGTCCTACTGAATGCTTTTCCTAAAAACAACAACCAAGAAAACTTGCGTTTATTATGAACAAACAACTATTATTATTTCTTTGAAAGGATAAGTCTATACTTGGTGGTTTATAAAGTGGGTTAGTAAATTATCAGTTGGCTAGACTAGATGAGTTGAAAACTTAGTAACCAAGGCTCCATTAGTTACATTTCTAATAATAGGGTGATACTTAATTTTCTGTGAGCAATTAGTGATTTTAAACTTGCCTGTGGGCTTTTATACGCATTTTTTATGGCGTCAAATATTTGCTACAAATGACACAAATCTGCACGATCAACGCTGAACGCAAAACGTGGCCTTCCCCCTAACGTAAAAAAAAATCGGTTGTCTGTAAAGTCGGTTTACTGACGATAGTCGAACGTGATAACGTTGACTTTGACTTTGACTTTGACTTTGACTTTGACTTTGACGTTGACTTTGACGTTGACGTTGACTTTGACGTTGACGTTGACGTTGACTTTGACGTTGACGTTGACGTTGACGTTGACGTTGACGTTGACGTTGACGTTGACGTTGACGTTGACGTTGACGTTGACGTTGACGTTGACGTTGACGTTGACGTTGACGTTGACGTTGACGTTGACGTTGACTTTGACTTTGACGTTGACGTTGACGTTGACGTTGACGTTGACTTTGACGTTGACGTTGACGTTGACTTTGACTTTGACGTTGACGTTGACTTTGACTTTGACGTTGACTTTGACGTTGACGTTGACGTTGACGTTGACGTTGACTTTGACTTTGACGTTGACGTTGACGTTGACGTTGACTTTGACTTTGACGTTGACTTTGACTTTGACGTTGACGTTGACGTTGACTTTGACTTTGACGTTGACGTTGACTTTGACGTTGACGTTGACTTTGACTTTGACGTTGACGTTGACGTTGACGTTGACGTTGACTTTGACGTTGACGTTGACTTTGACTTTGACGTTGACGTTGACGTTGACTTTGACGTTGACGTTGACGTTGACTTTGACTTTGACGTTGACGTTGACTTTGACGTTGACGTTGACGTTGACGTTGACGTTGACTTTGACTTTGACGTTGACGTTGACGTTGACGTTGACTTTGACTTTGACGTTGACGTTGACTTTGACTTTGACGTTGACGTTGACGTTGACTTTGACGTTGACGTTGACGTTGACTTTGACGTTGACGTTGACTTTGACTTTGACGTTGACGTTGACGTTGACGTTGACGTTGACTTTGACGTTGACGTTGACTTTGACTTTGACGTTGACGTTGACTTTGACGTTGACGTTGACGTTGACTTTGACTTTGACGTTGACTTTGACGTTGACGTTGACGTTGACTTTGACGTTGACTTTGACGTTGACTTTGACGTTGACGTTGACTTTGACGTTGACGTTGACGTTGACTTTGACGTTGACTTTGACGTTGACTTTGACGTTGACTTTGACGTTGACTTTGACTTTGACTTTGACGTTGACTTTGACGTTGACGTTGACTTTGACTTTGACGTTGACGTTGACTTTGACGTTGACGTTGACGTTGACGTTGACGTTGACTTTGACGTTGACTTTGACGTTGACATTAACGTTGACATTGACGTTGACTTTGGCGTTGACTTTGACGTTGACTTTGACGTTGACTTTGACGTTGACTTTGACGTTGACTTTGACTTTGACTTTGACGTTGACTTTGACGTTGACTTTGACGTTGACTTTGACGTTGACTTTGACGTTGACTTTGACGTTGACTTTGACGTTGACTTTGACGTTGACGTTGACGTTGACGTTGACGTTGACGTTGACGTTGACGTTGACGTTGACGTTGACGTTGACGTTGACGTTGACGTTGACGTTGACGTTGACGTTGACGTTGACGTTGACGTTGACGTTGACTTTGACTTTGACGTTGACTTTGACGTTGACTTTGACGTTGACTTTGACGTTGACTTTGACGTTGACTTTGACGTTGACTTTGACGTTGACGTTGACGTTGACGTTGACTTTGACGTTGACGTTGACGTTGACGTTGACGTTGACTTTGACTTTGACGTTGACGTTGACGTTGACGTTGACGTTGACGTTGACGTTGACTTTGACTTTGACTTTGACTTTGACTTTGACTTTGACTTTGACTAGGGATGCAACGATACCGATACGATAATCGTATATCGGCGATTATTGTAAACCTTTACGATCATTCGTTATCGTAAATATTACGATACGATATTTTTACGATCCATTATTTCAAAATTTTTAAATGTTTACTGTTTCGGGTGAAACGAAACGCATAACGCGTCAATTTCTGAACGCTTCGCATCCGCACTATTGCCTAGCGGAGAATACACACAAGATACAGAAGAAATTAAACCATAATTTTCAAAATTATTTTATATTTTTACGTACTTTACTCAAACACAAAAACAAAATCAACTTAATTATAAACTGTTCAAAACACGAACGCGTGACAACAAATGGCGGGGAGATGAGGCGAACCGAGCATTTCGGATTGCACCCGAACATAGCTAATAACTATGATCGGCAATGCCGACTAGTCGGCCGATTAATCGGCAAATTGGGAACCGATTAGTCGGCCGATTAGCCATCGGCAAAATCCGTAGTCGGCCCATCTCTATTAAAAATGCATAACTTTTTTTATACTCGTACTTTTACTTTACTTAGTCTTACAATAATAACATACAACAAAGCTTCCAATAAATTCATCAAAATGGTTTTAAACAAATATCGTAATGCATTCGTATCGTAATTCGTTATCGTATTTGGCCATTACGATGTATTCGTCATTTGTATTGGTATCGTAATAGCCGTATCGTTGCATCCCTAACTTTGACTTTGACTTTGACTTTGACTTTGACTTTGACTTTGACTTTGACTTTGACTTTGACTTTGACTTTGACTTTGACTTTGACTTTGACTTTGACTTTGACTTTGACTTTGACTTTGACTTTGACTTTGACTTTGACTTTGACTTTGACTTTGACTTTGACTTTGACTTTGACTTTGACTTTGACTTTGACTTTGACTTTGACTTTGACTTTGACTTTGACTTTGACTTTGACTTTGACTTTGACTTTGACTTTGACTTTGACTTTGACTTTGACTTTGACTTTGACTTTGACTTTGACTTTGACTTTGACTTTGACTTTGACTTTGACTTTGACTTTGACTTTGACTTTGACTTTGACTTTGACTTTGACTTTGACTTTGACTTTGACTTTGACGTTGACTTTGACGTTGACTTTGACGTTGACTTTGACTTTGACTTTGACGTTGACTTTGACGTTGACGTTGACTTTGACTTTGACGTTGACGTTGACTTTGACGTTGACGTTGACGTTGACGTTGACGTTGACTTTGACGTTGACTTTGACGTTGACATTGACGTTGACATTGACGTTGACTTTGACGTTGACTTTGACGTTGACTTTGACGTTGACTTTGACGTTGACTTTGACGTTGACTTTGACTTTGACTTTGACGTTGACTTTGACGTTGACTTTGACGTTGACTTTGACTTTGACGTTGACTTTGACTTTGACTTTGACTTTGACTTTGACTCTGACTTTGACGTTGACGTTGACGTTGACGTTGACGTTGACGTTGACGTTGACGTTGACGTTGACGTTGACGTTGACGTTGACGTTGACGTTGACGTTGACGTTGACGTTGACGTTGACTTTGACGTTGACTTTGACGTTGACTTTGACGTTGACTTTGACGTTGACTTTGACGTTGACTTTGACGTTGACTTTGACGTTGACGTTGACGTTGACGTTGACTTTGACGTTGACGTTGACGTTGACGTTGACGTTGACTTTGACTTTGACGTTGACGTTGACGTTGACGTTGACGTTGACTTTGACTTTGACTTTGACTTTGACTTTGACTTTGACTTTGACTAGGGATGCAACGATACCGATACGATAATCGTATATCGGCGATTATCGTAAACCTTTACGATCATTCGTTATCGTAAATATTACGATACGATATTTTTACGATACATTTATTTCAAAATTTTTAAATGTTTACTGTTTCGGGTGAAACGAAACGCATAACGCGTCAATTTCTGAACGCTTCGCATCGGCACTATTGCCTAGCGGAGAATACACACAAGATACAGAAGAAATTAAACCATAATTTTCAAAATTATTTTATATTTTTACGTACTTTACTCAAACACAAAAACAAAATCAACTTAATTATAAACTGTTCAAAACACGAACGCGTGACAACAAATGGCGGGGAGATGAGGCGAACCGAGCATTTCGGATTGCACCCGAACATAGCTAATAACTATGATCGGCAATGCCGACTAGTCGGCCGATTAATCGGCAAATTGGGAACCGATTAGTCGGCCGATTAGCCATCGGCAAAATCCGTAGTCGGCCCATCTCTATTAAAAATGCATAACTTTTTTTATACTCGTACTTTTACTTTACTTAGTCTTACAATAATAACATACAACAAAGCTTCCAATAAATTCATCAAAATGGTTTTAAACAAATATCGTAATGCATTCGTATCGTAATTCGTTATCGTATTTGGCCATTACGATGTATTCGTCATTTGTATTGGTATCGTAATAGCCGTATCGTTGCATCCCTAACTTTGACTTTGACTTTGACTTTGACTTTGACTTTGACTTTGACTTTGACTTTGACTTTGACTTTGACTTTGACTTTGACTTTGACTTTGACTTTGACTTTGACTTTGACTTTGACTTTGAGTTTGAGTTTGACTTTGACTTTGACTTTGACTTTGACTTTGACTTTGAGTTTGAGTTTGACTTTGACTTTGACTTTGACTTTGACTTTGACTTTGACTTTGGCTTTGGCTTTGACTTTGACTTTGACTTTGACTTTGACTTTGACTTTGACTTTGACTTTGACTTTGACTTTGACTTTGACTTTGACTTTGACTTTGACTTTGACTTTGACTTTGACTTTGACTTTGACTTTGACTTTGACTTTGACTTTGACTTTGACTTTGACTTTGACTTTGACTTTGACTTTGACTTTGACTTTGACTTTGACTTTGACTTTGACTTTGACTTTGACTTTGACTTTGACTTTGACTTTGACTTTGACTTTGACTTGGACTTGGACTTGGACTTGGACTTGGACTTGGACTTGGACTTGGACTTGGACTTGGACTTGGACTTGGACTTGGACTTGGACTTGGACTTGGACTTGGACTTGGACTTGGACTTGGACTTGGACTTGGACTTGGACTTGGACTTGGACTTGGACTTGGACTTGGACTTGGACTTGGACTTGGACTTGGACTTGGACTTGGACTTGGACTTGGACTTGGACTTGGACTTGGACTTGGACTTGGACTTGGACTTGGACTTGGACTTGGACTTGGACTTGGACTTGGACTTGGACTTGGACTTGGACTTGGACTTGGACTTGGACTTGGACTTGGACTTGGACTTGGACTTGGACTTGGACTTGGACTTGGACTTGGACTTGGACTTGGACTTGGACTTGGACTTGGACTTGGACTTGGACTTGGACTTGGACTTGGACTTGGACTTGGACTTGGACTTGGACTTGGACTTGGACTTGGACTTGGACTTGGACTTGGACTTGGACTTGGACTTGGACTTGGACTTGGACTTGGACTTGGACTTGGACTTCGACTTCGACTTCGACTTGAGTACCAGCCGCCCTTTTCTCAGCAGCAGCAGTGATTTTTTGTCACGATTGGCCGCCCCTAATATCTGGCCGCCCTAGGCCCGGGCCTACTAGGCCTTAGGGCAAATCCGCCACTGGTCTCTTGTCATTCAATAGAGATTTTTGACAGCCATATCTTAGGGAATAAGGGCTATTTTATTAACAATTTGTAAGAAACTATCGTCTTAACGACTTTAGTGCTGGAATAATATAAAGTACCTATTTGACAGGTAACGACCCTGCAAGGTAACGGCCCATGACGTCACACTTTTTCGTGCGTGCAGCCGGCTCCATCGAATTATAAGACGTTATCACGTCAATGTTTTTGACAGCCGTATCTTAGGGAATAAGGGCTATTTTATTAACAATTTGTAAGAAACTATCGTCTTAACGACTTTAGTGCTGGAATAATATAAAGTACTTATTTGACAGGTAACGACCCTGCAAGGTAACGGCCCATGACGTCACACTTTTTCGTGCGTGCAGCCGGCTCCATCGAATTATAAGACGTTATCACGTCAAAAAACATTTGAAGCGCGGTAGCGTTCCTCGTGTAAATAGGAAACAAAGACGCGACATTTTTCCGTGTTAAAATCCATCTACAATCAAGTGCAGCATAAACCCGTTTAAAGAAAACAAACACCGAATTCACACATACAAAATATAATGTAAAATTAAAACAATACAGGCCAATGGATACTTACACAATACTGCATAAAAAATTAAAAAACATAAACAGCACGGCAATTAAAATAAAATAAACACGTAATTTAGGCGTTAGGATCTAAAAAAACAGAGTTTGGGCAACAAATAAAGAAAAAATTTTTAGCTTTAGGACTAAAAACCAGGTGGTGGAGTTGCAACGCCAAGGAGATTTCGCGCATTCACGAGGTTTCCACGCGTGATGAAGGATCCAGGCGACGGGTACGATTCAAAGAAAATAAAGGCCCAGAAGGTAAATGAGCATGCACGTGCTCCTTTTGAATTTAGAGGGCTACTCGTTCGTAACGTTCACCTAGTCACGACGAGTCCCCGCTCGTGACCTGACGGATCGGTAAATAGTGAGCTCACCATAAAGTAATCTTACAAACTAAGCCTACCAGGGTGCCCTACCGTACACTAGGCTAACGGGACGTGGCGAGATACTGACGCTGCGCTTCCGTAAACCCGCGTGAAGACTCCGCCGACTTCCCACACGCGTCGCTGCCCACACGCGTCGCCCATACCTCGCGACGACGTAGCGGATGGCACACAAGGCTCCGCACCAAAAAAACCAGTAGGACCGCACAGAAAGTTATTCACAATTTGCCGCAAGGACATACAATTATCGAAGAACACCAAAGAACTGGTCTAATATTTTCAACGTCAAAAACCACTCTGACAGCTCGCCACTCGAACGTGAACGAAATTTACAAATTAATTTCAAAATCCGGAAAGAACTGACAGCCAGCAAGAAAACATGAAAATCCAACCATGCAGGTTACGCTGCACAAGGGTCTATTAATTGCATTGCACTACGTTTACAAAACGGCGCATTCACAGAATAAATGTGCAGTATGAATAAGCTTTAACAAGTCTTCGACTAACTTCATTTTATTCACTGTAAAACTTTAGTTAAGACTCACAGCTTCAGTTACACCGCAGTTTGTTGACAAAATGAGTTCAAAACCAAGTTGCCAGCGCTACTAAGTTGCAGATCTAATAACGCAGAGCTGTTGAATAGCTTTAAATGGACAAGTCTCGGGCGATAATAAAGTTCCACGATAAAAGTCGCGCAGATGTCAGTAGAGTAATTCACAAATTTGCCGTCAATCTTATCCCTTCTTTAATTTGACTCATAAACTAGTAATAACAGTTCGTAATCAGGAGTCCAAAGGTGCCGGTCGTCTCGTCACTTCCACAGCAGCATCACCTACGAATACGACCTGTTATTCCCAGTTTACAGGTCAAAATATAATAGGGACGATATTGACGACGAAATCGTAAATCAACCCACAGAACTGGGTCACATGGTGGGAACGTCTGCAACAACGATTTCTAGATGCTAGGAAAATAAAGAAAGCATGAACTGAAACTTCTGAACGTTTCATCCTTCTTAACTTTGATGATGGCTTCGCGACAATAACGCATCCGATGCGTGTTGTATTAAGGTGGGTTTAGACCAAACGATAGAATGCACATTCTAACCCCACTCTACCAAATTCTTTGTGTACACACAAACCCCACTCTACCAAATTCTTTGTGTGTACACAAAGTGTGGGGTTAGAATGTGCATTCTATCGTTTGGTCTAAACCCACCTTTAAACGAATTTTAGGGTTCTTTGTTGAGAAACGTGATTTTCTCAAACATGAATTAAATGTTGACATTACCTGCCTTACAATAGGCCGCAAAGTACCTCGTTTCCAGTGCGGCCTGACGCTTGGTATTTAATGGAATTTCATACAACATTGCCGGCCTAGCCTAGGCCTGCGATGTGTTTTTTTTTAATCTTCTTTCCACATGAATTTGTGACACAGCATCACGGCGTTCAGCCATTAAAAAAAACAATAAACGATGTTTGCTATTATTTTGCAGTTTTATTTATAGAAAATCGACATGAACATAACAAATAACACATTATAAACGATTTCCAATAACTTTAAATTGCAAATTAAACAACACGAATACACATTTCGAATATTTCATCTAAATAAATATTCGCGGTAAAAATGTGTACTGAAATAGTTATTGGAAAGGAAATTGAATTTTTTTCATTCTGTAATTTTATGTTTTGTCTACTTTGCTCTCTAGCGTAACTATCTGGCCTCGCTGTCGTTTGGGCATCTATATGTACTCGGCCGGCAACCCCTTACTTCCCGGCCTCTGCAGTAATGTTTGGCAAACTTAGAAACGAAAAGTTTATAAAGTAACATTTTGCCATCTCATCGAATTATCATACCGATAAGATGAATTATAAACAACCTACCTGTGCTTAAAGTACCTACATCTGCTGTAATTTGCCATTGTAAATATATTCATCGTTTATTCGCCGAAATCATGAATATTTCGCACAAATTGTTCCGAATTTCAATTTATCAAGCAAAAAGCGGAAAGCGTTGTCTGTTTACAAATAATATATTGTTACATTTGTGTGGGTTTGATTTATTCCAGGGACATCTGTTATGAATACGCTCATAAAACGGGAGTAAATATGTATGTATCAGGATCCATAGGTCGTATCTCAAAAGAGAAATCCAACACATATTTAGATCTAAAGTAAATACATTAAATTGCAATAGAGGTACAATCGAACACACTGTTAACTGTCTTTTGTGGACAATACTAGGTGGCTAGTGGCGAAGGCAATTAAAAAAAACCGGTCAAGTGCGAGTCGGACTCGCGCACCGAGGGTTCCGTATAAACTAATAAGTAGACCAACCTTACGACTAACAGCAACCCTGCCTTAAACCCGCTTTAGCTCTATTCAACCAGGAAAAATCTTAACAGCGCGATGCAGCGTATGCTACAGCGACATCTATTGATACTAAATAGCGCGTAAATTTTACTTGTAATTTAAATTTAAACGTTACTTTTTGTTATTGGCTGATTGAAATAATTGTTTGTCAACTAAGTTAGTTCTCATGTATCATTTTTAGCCACAAGCTACCTTATTTTAGATTTGTGTCCCTAGATGGCGCTAGTGGTATTTCATTTTTATGGTATTTACTAGTGTCAAATTTCCTAACATACTCCTATTATAGAGTTTTTAATAATTATTGTTACTTTATGTTTTTTTCCCGATTCCTGATGAGTGATCATTGTATTTAATAGACATTTTTTATATAATCTGAAATAAATCATCGCTTAGTTTTGCTACTCTCCGCTAGATGGCTCTCGTAGGCAGGATAGAACTAATATGTTAAGATTTTTGTAAATTTTTAAAAAGTATTCAAGTTAGGAAGAGAAAATATAACGGTCTTCCTAATAATAATAATAATCCTAATAAGTAGAGACATGAATAGTTCAAGAAAAACTGTATGGCGATTAGTTTAGTAGGAGCAAATAAGTATGTGTTATGATTTTTGCAAATTTCTCAAAAACGGTGCAAGTGAGGAAAACCGTTATATTTTTCCTGTAATATTTAGGACGACATTAATAATTGGTAATCATGATACATTTTTCTGATCAGTAACTTCGGAGATAATAGGGGGGGAATGGTATTTTTGTAAACTTTTTTCGCCATAAATCAAAAACTATTTATTTAAGAAAAAAAATAAAAATGGTATTTTAATCTACAAATTAAGCTCTTTCATTTGATACCCCACTCGATATATAAGCCCTACTTTCAATTTTGAAAATCCCATTACGAAGCCCTTTAAAAAAAAAGTAAAAAAGGTACAAGATTTTTTTTATGTCCAATAAGCTCGGGTTAGCTACTTTTAACACTATTCCAAATTTCAAACCGATAGCAGCAGTAGTTCCTGAGATGGCTGTGACAGACGGACAGACAGACAGACAGACAGAGTCGCACCATAAGGGTTCCTTTTTTACCATTTTGGTACGGAACCCTAAAAATGGTTCCCAGATTGCACACATTCGTATTTCTCTTTTGTTTTTAAATACAAACACATTCAAAATTGCGTAAAAGGGATGGCATATTTAAAGTAATAGGTGGCCACGGTGGCGTCAAGATGGCGTCATATTTTAAAAATTAAATAATAAAAATTAGAAAATTAAATGATTTCAGCATTTGTGCGTGCGAAAAGGGATCCCTTTTGCTTTGTTGCATTTTACTGTGTAATTTGTGTACTTTTTCATTACACACGACGGATTTTTTTTTGCGAAATCTACAGATGTCTACAGCTGACATTCCGGTGCGTCTTGTTGACTTACCCGAGAGCGACTAAGCGGAGCTACGCCAATTAGCGTCCATATAGAGCTTCACTTTTGGAGTGCTTGTAACCTATTTACCTATAAAATATCATTGGCCATAGATGCCTATTATAAGCATCGATCGCACGTAAATCCTTTCTTTTTCCCTAACACTTTGTTTACAAACCTATAAGACATAGACGTTTTTACAACGAAAAGGATAAGGTCAACAAAACAAAATCCCAATGAATCTGACACAAAGCGCATTTAGCAGACTTTAGTTTTCACTAAAGCCTGAAAAATAAACATTAAAATGCTTTTTACATTTCGTTTCAAATGAACGTAGTGCTACTCTTACCCCCCTTGTGCACTCGACATTCGTACTTAGGTATATAATAGGCTTCACAATCCCCGCTTTATACAAGACATGTTTGTGAAGGGAACGACATTTCCACACTCACATTTACGCAAGAGATATTTTTATTTGCTACTGTGTTAATTTTTTTATGCTGGCCAAGTCAGTACCGGGGGGGGGAGGGGGGGGTATCAACAGAACTCGATTTCCACCGACTTGCCTATTATTAGATCTATAAAATGTGTTCCTCCACGGTTAAATACTTGACGAGACTTGCATCTTTTTACATGTAATGTTTTTGATGGGATCTCATTTCTTTTTGTAAGTGGTCTTCCTTTAATTATTACATTCCAATCCATTCTTTTCAATTTGAACTGCAAAACTAACTTTGTAATCGCATGTATTTGTATAAGATTACAAACTTATGTGTGCAGTTATGACTGAAATTACAACATATTTAAATTTTTAATGACTTGCTGATAGGCTAAAAACTAACTAATTTGGAGCTTGTACGTCTGCTAGAAGTACCTTAGAATTATAATGATCATCAGTCAGTGAGTGAGTCAGTGACAAAACTAAGGAACTTTGACATGCAATACTTCTTAAACTACACGTTCAAATTGAATAATATTGAGAATATATATAAGTCTTATTGTGCCCTATATATCCCTGAAATTTCGAAGTTATAGCTTTAGTCAGTACAAAATCACGAGAGGCTGAAAATGGCCTGAATGGCTTCGAGAAAAGGATGGTACGGCCGTGCCCTTTTTTTTGCTCGACTTGGCGGGGGCACTCCCGTGCCCCCAGATTCGTCATACTAACGGGGTTTACGTGGGCTAGTTTTCCGCCGCTCGACGTCAGATATGGGCCTTTTTTGCGCATATTAGGTACCTAATTATGAATGCTGCAATAATACCTATAGCTACTTATACTTTTTCTATAATAGGTAGGCGCCTTCAGGTAGGGGCATCTATTGGTAAAGTACGGAAGAAGGGCTCTTTTGATTTTTTAACACCGAATCAATGCATTTATTCCTTCGTTTAGTATTCTTTTATGGCCGCTGAGACACCCAACCTCTGTGACAAGCATACCCGGTCTCCCCTACCTGTACTCGTAATCATCTACAAAGGGTATAGCCGGGTAATCATGGTAAAACTGCCCTTAGTGAAAAAATAATTTTCCTTTCGCGCGCTTGAATGTGTGCGCATTGTACGAACGCACTACAAGCAAAGTTTTTAGAATGCGTAAGAATGCTCCAGTATGGCTTGCACTCACACAAACGTGCTATCGCACTCCTAAACGGCCGAATTTGGATTACTCGTTCGTCTTTATACTATACTTTTACTGAATTATTTGCCGCAATGTATGTACGTGCTTACACTAAATTTTAACCCTCAAATACTCGTGGTTTTTGGAAAAAATCGCATAAAAACAAATATAATTTTTATTTACCTATATTTTTAGCCAAACTACTGATTTGATTTCTTTCTCATTTGGATATGTTATATAAGTATAATTATAGTCGTTTTTTGAATCCGTAGATCCAAGTATTTTTTTATAAGGTAAACAATATTAAACTATATAATAACTAAATTTGGTAACTGTCGCCATCAGGCATATATAAAAATACATTTTTTTATTTTTAACTCAAATATTAACTATTTTTCAAGAGATAAATAAGTTACATTTTTTTTAACGACTATTACTGTATATACAACATATCCAAATTACAAAAAATCGAATCAGTAATTTGGCTAAAAATTTATAAAAATTATTAAAATTTAGTGAAAGCACACACATATGTGACGTCCTACGTGAAAAGGTACCTTATGAGGGTTTCTAGTAACGGAGATATGAACGGTTTTGTGAAATCCTTCAAAATCATCATTTTTTTCTTTTATGCAAAATTGTAAAATATAGGTATAGACGTGTATTTGTAGCTTGGTTTCACTGCTGTACGTTATTTTTTTCTATATAAAAATTGGGTTCAAAGTTTAGTAGAAAAGGTACCTTATGGCGGATCACATACAAAAATGATAAAGCTGTTGATAAAATTCATTAATAAAATTTACTAGCAACTTTTGCTTATTTCTTTTTTATAACACGACGGTGGCAAACAAGCATGCGGCCTGCATAATGGTAAGCAAAAATTTTCGAAATGATCCTAGAAAGCTGAAAATTTGGAAGGAAACACTGGGTAGATTCGGAATTGAAAAAAAAATTAAAATAAAAATAAATACATTTGTATGTCGTTTTTTTAAATTTTTAATTATTAAACATTTTTTTAAAACAGATAAAAAAGTGTTTTTGACGAATCGTATAACTTTTTGACCATTTTTAGAAAGACCTTGTTTTTTTTAAAAAAATTGACAAAAATAAAAAAAAACACTGGCGAATGCCCATCATTTTTGACCATTTTAGAAAAAGTTTTTTAATTTTTTTTTCAAAAAAACTTACAAAAATAGACTTTTTTTTGCGGTTTCTATAATTTTTTACCACTTTGTCATGTTTCCCTTTCAACCTTTTTAGAAAAAGTCTTAAAAACATTTTTTTTTTAAACATAAAAACGTGTTTTTGGCGAATCGTGAAACTTTTTGACCATTTTAGAAAAACCTTGTTTTTTCAAAAAAAATACAAAAATAAAAAAACACTTTGGCGAATGCCTATCATTTTGACCACTTTTGGAAAAAGGTTTTTATTCATTTTTTCGAAAAAATTACGAAAAAAGACAGTTTTTGGCGGTTTCTATCATTTTTGACCACTTAAGAAAAAGAATCTTTTTAATTTAAAACACGTTAAAATCCACGACGAACACTTCTCACAACTATTCGAACGAAAAGGTAAGCAAATACTGCTCATGCCGGCCGGCTGAGACTCTGAGCGGCCAGCAAGACCGAGAGAGAACGATACGTAAAGTGTTGGTGAGAGTAGGACAGATGCGTGGCGGTACTGGCGGTGTAGCCAAAATAATACCACGGCACGGCGGTATGAAGGACAAAAACTGAGCAAGTTACGACAAGTATTTCTAACATTTTTAAATTACACCGCCATAAAGTACCTTTTGTACTAAACTGTAGAAGCATATTATTCAGCCTTTAATTCGCCTATAACAAAAATAAAGATAGGCAAAGACGTGTCGTAACATATAATTTACTAAATGGAAATATATAATAAAAAAAACACCATTTTTACACAACATTGAATATCTCCGTAACTAGAAACCCTCATAAGGTACCTTTTCACGTAAGACGTCACATTTGAGAATTACTCTTAATTGGTCAAGATTTGAAGTAAATTTCTAATAACCTTTTTTCTTCAGTTTTCTGTCTTAATACAAGATTTGTCAATAAATAATGTAAATATCGTGCCATACTGTAATTATCAATAATTTTTGTTTATGGCCCGCCATAAGGTACCTTTTCTCAAATGTATGGGAATAATTTGTGATTTTTACGTAACTTCAATCGTTTATAAATAAAAAAATACGACTTGTAGAATAATAATGACACTTTTGAGATACTTGTGTAGACTGATTAAATATAATTTAGAACTCATTATACGAAAATTGTGAATATTATAGGAATGATGAAACATATAATAAAAATGACATTTTAATTAAAATAAAAATATTTCGTTAACAATGTGATTTTATTTCTATCCCAAAATGTGCAGTCTAATATCTCTAACTATATACAATGGTTCAGATTACAATATGTTAAAGAACAGGCCGAATTTTTTTTTTTTTTAATTTCGTTCTCATAAGCGACTTGCTCTAATCAAAGGCTGATTTTTCACGACCTGGAAGTCACATTAATAAAACCATTACTGATTTCCAAAGCAAATTACCTTGAGATACATAATCAATCATCATCTCCATAACTTCCAACGGGAACATACTTAAAATTAGTTTTAAACTTCTTTTGACGATTTCTCAAAAGTGCAATTTTAGCATGTGCAGGTTTGATGTTTTTTTAAAAAAAAAGTATGGGACTTAGGGTCGTGATTCTTTTTGTATTAGATAGCTTATTTAACACAGATTTAGGATCTGTGCTTAACTCAATACCAACCATAAGGTACCTTTTCCCGTGGAACGTCACTATCATTATTAATTACCTAAGGCAAATAATCAGGTAAAAGTAAAATCACTTTTTCGCTAAGGGCAGTTAGACCGTGCTTACCTACCCGGCTATACCCTTTTGGAATTCTGTCTTTCCTTAGTTTAACATGCAGTACAAAGCATTTGTGCTGCCCTACCCTGCCTACGAAGCAAGAGGTCCTGGGTTCGAATCCCGGTAAGGGCATTTATTTGTGTGATGAGCACGAATATTTGTTCCTGAGTCATGGATGTTTTCTATGTATTTAAGTATTTGTATCTATTAAATATATCGTCGTCTAGTATCCATAACACAAGCCTTATTGAGCTTACTATGGGGCTACTTCGATTTGTGTAAGATTGTCCCCTAATATTTATTTATTTATTTATTGTATTTCTACGTAAGTACATGTGCAAAGATCTCTATCTCTTTGCCGCTCAATAAAGGAAAATGACCAACAATCTAGCAAATGTAGCCTAGACAATATTACCAAGACTCTCGCCCATCGCGTTTCATTATACCCTAGCACATGACAGCGAAATATCGCAGATATTATACACTTCGTGCTATAAGGGCACATGCGACTACGAGGCTAAAGCGCGAGGATGACTTTTTCGCCCAAGAGCATAATATCACAGAAATATTCAAGTAACGAAAACCTCGTGAGAAGATAAATCTGCACAGTTGACAATGATAAAATATTCTAAGCTTTAAAACTAGCTCAAATATTAAGGTAACGGAAACGTAGACTACGTTTTATAAAGTTTTTTTTATTTCATTTTAGGTTTTTCAAACGGTTCTTTGGTTTTGTTATACGCCATTCCATTTTCATCATCAGTCGATTGGAGTAGCTGCATTCATACATAATGGACGGACGCCAATCTTGCCAGATTGCTGCGTTCATATCGGTTGACGGTTAAGAAATTGACCCGTGAAAGGAAACTTAACTGCGCAAAATAATGTATCATAACCACAGAAATATATCGATATACTAGGAAATAGCTCGTCGATTTGTATGGGAACTAAGCGTGTAACGTTTTTCGCTTGGCATTTCAAGCCAAAAGTGTAATTTAGTAATTAAAAACATAAATTTTTCATTTCATTTGGTGGTATTCGAATAATAAATTATACCATTCTTATCAGATTTGGAAATCTGATAACAATATTGAGTGCGACTAAAGTTGACGGCGTTCTAGTAGGTCGCCGCCACTTCTTTTTTGCACGCGAGGTATGTACATAAACTTTTTCCTTCTATTCTATCTCGATATATTTCTGTCATAATGTTTTTTTACTTTTCTAAGGATTGTCTAAGGACAGCCACTTTTTACAGTATCGCTCGACCTGTTGGCAACTAAATGCATTTCAGCCCTCATTGTGTCATCATGGATACCAAAGTTTCATTGTAACGCGAAGTTGACAGCGAAACTCCGCAGATATATCAGCTAGAATATTTATCTATTATATTACTTGTCAATCAAAATGTGCTGTGAGTAATAAATAATGTTAATATGTACTTACTTATATTTGAGAAGTGTAAAAATTAATTTATAAGCAGAACTGAATATCTTTGCTTTAAAAATATTTTCTTAGATTTTTCAACTACTCTAATGAGTAGGTAATTAGCCAATATTTAATTTGCTTCTGACTTTTTTAGGCATGCAAATCTGAGTTCTCAACCTTTTAACTATAGTAATATTCAATTAAGTACTATCCAATTATATTTTCAATTCAGTATTTGTTCTTTGGAAAATACTAAGCTCTAAGATATAAAGATTTTAATTACAATTAATATTCGTTAATGGAATTTGGAATTAGAAAATAAAGATTGCAATATAGCAAAAAACTTCAATTATGTTACCAATTAAAGTTTTATATTTTTGAGTATCGTACATATTTTACCCGACCCCAATTAGCACCTACGCGTAAATTATCCAAAACAAGCGTCCGGTAATTGTATTGTTTTCGTTTAATCCCGCAAGCGAGCACAGTTTCTTTACACAATTATGTTCGTAATTAACAAAAACACGAGGGTTTACATTGTACACGCGTAAAATCCCTTTTTCTGCCGCAATTACCTAACGAAAACCTTCCAGTGCAATGGTTGTAAGTACAACATTCAACAGAAGACGGTATAGGTAAAAAAAATTAAAGCGTATTTTTTTGTTGAAAGCAAAATTTGTAAATGATTATGCACTTTCCAACGGATTTCGGAGAACAACAACAAAAACATAGCGCGCAAACAAGGCAAATATGACATATGACTGACAATGTAATAAGTATGTGTCTATGGTAAACTTTGTTTTTAATTTGACGTATACTCGCAGTGACACACAATGACGATATTAATAGTACATTGTGCACCGAGGGTAGTAAGAAGTGGATTACTAACGAGAGTCTATTAGAAGCCCGACGCCGTAGGCGGAGGGCTTTTAATGACTCGAGTTTGTAATATTCTTACTGCCCGTGATACACACAATGTTTTTCATCACATTTGCGAGGAAAAAAAATTAAAACATAAAAATGAAATAAACTAAACGCACCCGCTAAGAGACAACTTCAACTGTCTTCTTTTTCAATATAGTCTTCCACAGATAATGCTAAGAACTGCGTTTAGTTTTTAAACTTGACAGGCAATGTCGCCAGATTGTACCGATTTTCAAAATAAAATTTTAAACTAAATTAATTTAATTGCATTAAAATAATCGCAAAAACTACGGAAATAATAGTAAAATATACCATATAAGTTTTATTTACACTAAAATTGGTTTTGAAGCCAAGTTTTGAAGATGTGAAATAGCCTTGGCTGATTCGAAACCTCCTTAGTCTGAAATGACGTACGACTTTTAAAACTAAACTCATAACTCCCGAGGGAGTTATAGATTTTCATACAGTTTTTCCTCCCGTGGGAGTTATAGATATTTGTAACCCACGGGGGGTAAATCGGCTCGAGTTGGTCTATAAGCGCGCGTGTTATAACACCCTTTACGAGCAAGTGTGATGAAAAAATATTTTTTTTATGTTAGCATCAAAGAATTTAGTTCGGAAAGTTTTGTTTTTCTTAAAAACCGCAGGAATTTATTTGTCTGTTAAGTTGGTATACCTAGTTGTCCATTTTTATTGTAAAGTTAGTATTGACCGCGTAATCCTTGACCTAAGTTTAACCTAGATTTAGAAGTCTGTGGCTGCTAGCAGTATCTTTTTTGCGACTATAAAGACACAAGTGCTTTTATGGGGAATAGAGTATAGACTTCTCTGAACTCATATTATGTATGTTCTTATATTAGTGTTCGTGACCAAGTAAAAGACAATTAAAAGTACAGGAGTAGAAAAATAAATTAAAAAGCATAAATAGCAATAGAATTTGCCCAACACAACACTTTATCCGAGCAAAATGAGTTTCTTCAATTATTTGCTTCTATTCTAAGTAAAGGGAATGTTGAAGTGGTATTATTAGATAATATTATTTTCACCCAAGAAAACAAATAACACGTGAAAATGAATCATTTCCCGGGACGGTAATTAATTTTTTAACGTATTATACCTAGGTGATATATTTTCTTAAATTCATAAAGTTCTTAATCAGTAACATTATCATGACGTACCCATGTCTGATCTCGGGATGAATGTAAGTGGTACCTGGTATTTTTGTATCATGTTGTTATATATGAATTCCGGAAATTCTAAATTCAAATTATGAATTCAGATACCTACATATCAAAAATTCACAGCTGTTATATGCTACGATGCCGTTCTAAGCACAATGATTTTCAAATCTGAAATTTCCTTTCGTTCTTTACTCTCAGTCTGCAAAACTAAAACCTTCTAGTAGCCTCTCTACTCGAGCCCAGTATCGAATCTACGAAGTACTTATTATAAAAGAGTAAAGGAGTGAAGGCACTTTTACATTCAAAATAATTTATGAAAATTACTGGCACTGGCTATTCAAAGGCTACTGAATCAAAAAATGAAGTTTTGAATTTTTTTCATGTTTTTATGACTTACATAGGATATTGCTTGTATTTATTTACCTAATAGTTTTTTTTTATCGAAGTATCCTGAATATGAAAGTGATTTTGATGATGGAGGCAGGAGGCGTTCTAGATGCATTCTAGTTTATAATATTTGTTGGAGGGTAGGTATTGAATTGAAAGCGTTTAACGACCATTAGGCGGACCGGCGTAATGGCCACTTCCCGCGGCCTTTACGCTGCGGTGCGGCCTTATTGCCTGTGATTCATCGCGTCGTATAAACTTATACCGACTGGAACATTCCCGTCATGTTTTGCTATCGATACTCCGTTCTTTTTTTAAATTAAAAAAATGCGATACTTATCCGTCATGCGATTTCAAGGAAAACATCTTGAAACGGGGAAATATGCGTAGTGATGTGATATTTTTAAAACATAATAAGTTACTGATATATGTGTCTTTTTTACAATATTACCCTTTTATATCCTAGAGAAATGAAGAAACGTGGATGAAAATCTCTGCTACAATTCTAATCTAAATAAAAATAGGTAAAAAAACTTTTTAAGTTAAACGGTTTTATCCTGGTTTTATCTTATGTTAAAAAATGTACCAAAAAGTAGAAAATAAATTTAGGACACAAAACTGGATCTTTTCGAGATTTTGACATCTGTTAGGTGGAAAATCGTCCAATAAGCGGAATAACTAATAATCTGGGACTTAACATACTAAATAAAAACGTGGGGCGCATTGTATTTGCATCTATCTATATCTCTACATATTATGAAACAATATATCCGCCCGCATCTGTTTGTCTGTCCGTATAAACATGAAAACTGCTGGATTACGTTGATTACGGTTTGCAGTAACTGCTTGATACTTTGAAATGGTTTTAGAACATAGGTACCTTGCTTAATGTGTCTATTACCTGTGTGTTATAAATCCAGGCAAGGCATGATGCGGGTGTTATTAATTATGTAAGTAGGAAAACTCATATATTTGAAAGCCCGTCCAAAGGAATATTATTTAAAAATTGCGCCCCACGTTTTTATTTAGTATGTTAAGTCCCAGATTATTAGTTATTCCGCTTATTGGACGATTTTCCACCTAACAGATGTCAAAATCTCGAAAAGATCCAGTTTTGTGTCCTAAATTTATTTTCTACTTTTTGGTACATTTTTTAACATAAGATAAAACCAGGATAAAACCGTTTAACTTAAAAAGTTTTTTTACCTATTTTTATTTTCTAGTTTTTAGTTTAATATTCATCTTTTCACTAAAAATCACTGCGCAAACTATTCCTTATTTTGAACTATCCTCATTTCATTTTTGTGAGCCCGAAGAAAGTCAGGAGCTAAACAGAAGAATGTTTCAAACATTAGGTACCAGTAACCCTCTCTAGTTTGGTTGCACTCATTTGGTTGGCATTAATGACTCCAATACTTTATACATACTTAGGGTCGAGGAACTGATGTTTGAATTAGAAAGCGAAAGTTACTAATCAAATCAATTTTAAAGGTAAAGTCTCGTCTAATTTTTGCGAGTACCAATGACGAGTTTCAGGGTGCAAAACCGATGATTGCACGTTCAATACTGCGGAGCTGAAGAGTAACATTCTGCGTATCACCAACTACGCATATTATCCCAATGTAGCTCGCACCTACGCTAGCATAAGGACCGAGTTAAAGGCATTTGGGTGATTGTATATAGGTACCTGAATGGGCTCGCCTTGCCACACTGTGACGATATACGCCTACGGTTTGGGGTTTACTAGTAACAGTTCAAAATTTTTACTTTCCGTTTTCTCACACCGTCATCAGGCCCTTGGCACTAAGTATAACGTACCAGACTTGTCAATACAAACCGAATTACACAAAACTCGTTGGGATTAAGTAACGTCAAAATACTTCCATTTTCAACAAACAGTTGAAGATTTCCACATTTTACCTCTGATTCCATCAGCCGACCGTGAATATCAACCAAAAAACCTAAACTCGAAAGGGTTAATAGTAACGGTTGAGGACTTCGACTGTCCACCTCGTGACTCATCATCTTTGCCTTCGTTAGCAAGCGTAATTTGGACTCATCAATACCAGCCAAATGAGCCTGAATTCGAAGGGGTTACTAAAAACGGTTGACGAGTTAAACTCTCTAGCTCCTGACTCTATCATCAGACCCTCGTCACCATGTATGTATAACGTATTGGGCCCGTCAATACCAAACGACCAACCGTTTGGTTCAAGAGGTTAGGTACTATAAACGGTTGAAGATTATCTGCTCTTCATATCCTGACCCCATCTTCAGACCCTCGGCACCAACTTTAACGTATAGGGCTCGTGAATACTAATTAAATGAGACCAAACTTTAAGGGCTTGTTAGCAACGGCTGAAGAGTTCCACTCTCTACCTCCTGACTCCAGCATCAGACCGTCGCCATCAAATATAACGCATTAAGCTCAACAGTACCAAGCGAATGAGCCCACACTTGGAGGAGTAACTAGTAACGGTTGAAGAATTCCACTCTCTAACCTCCTGACTCCATCATAAGATCCTCGCCATCAAGTTTAACGTAACGTGCTCGTCAATACCAACCAAATAAGACCAAAGTCAAAGGGGTTACTGGTAATGGTTAAAGAGTTCCACTCTGTACATCCTGACTCCATCATCAGACCCTCGTCACCAGGTTTAACGAATCGCACTCGTCAATACCAAGCGAATGAGCCCACGCTCGATGGAGTTAGTAGTAACGGTTGAAGAGTTCCACTCTCTACCTCCTGACTCCATCATCAGACCCTCGTCACCAGGTTTAACGAATCGGGCTCATCGATACCAAGCGAATGAGCCCACGCTCGATGGAATTAGTAGTAACGGTTGAAGAGTTCCACTCTCCAGCTCCTGACTCCATCATCAGACCCTCGTCACCAAGTTTGACGAATCGGGCTCGTCAATACCAAGCGAATGAGCCCACGCTCGATGGAGTTAGTAGTAACGGTTGAAGAGTTCCACTCTCCAGCTCCTGACTCCATCATCAGACCACCTTGAATTTATCATAATGTTGTATTGTCACGGAAACAGAATCTGTGTGCAAAGTTTCATAAAAATCGGTTTAGTAGAAGTAGTTGAAAAAGCTGCCGCAAGATTTGACCCAAACAAACCTGACACAAACACGGTAAGCTAAATAAAACCGTTTAATAATAAAAACGAGGTATAGCTACAGCAGTTTCAGGGATTTAACATTACTTTTTTTATTAAACACTAGCATTTTCCCGCGGCTTCGCCCGCGTTGTTCCCGTTATTGTCCCAAAGGACCTACTTGGTCTACTCACATGCCAAATTTCAGCTTCATCCATCCATTTGTTACCCCGATATTAGGTAACAACATACAAACATCTTCACAAACTTTCACATTGGGATATACATAAGTATCGTCTTTACGCGGTTGATAGCCCGAAGGATAGCAAATCATTCCGGCAATGGATTTTGATACAACGTTACCAGTTTAGTCGACTAGATTTGCATAAGTATCTACATAATATGCCTAAACTATGGTCGTCCCGGCGCGCTATAACATGGGGTACTTCAAGAAGCGAATAAACGGGGCATTCAGAAGTCGGTAATGTATAGGCAACTCCTCTGGTGTTGCAGATACGTATCCATGGGTGACGATGACAGCTTTCCATCAAGTGGCTCATTTAGTTTCCCACTTATTACATCAAAAAACGATTGTCCAAAAGATCTATTCATTCAACCATTTATATCATCGGTACATTTGCAATATTCAAAGGAAACTGTTATAATTTTGATATCTCTCCAAGTTATTATTTTTAAACCAACTAGGCCAACACCAATTTTTTTTTTTTTTTTTTTTAATTCCTTTTATTCTTGCGATCTGCCTAAATAGTGCAGGCATTTAGCTAGAGGTTATGTGCTTAGGTATTATATCGTGTATGGTAAGTGCCCAGTGGCAAATCCATGTTCATCTATCTGTATGAACCTATCTGTTCATACTAGGTCTTGAGGGGCTTTCCTTTTTAGTCTCTTAAAAGGGCGGGTAGTTTTGTCCATCAATTTACAAGCCAGTTTGTTTGGGTGGTTTGCCATTCGTCTTGCATATGATTTGAGCTTTTTTATGGTCTCTTGCTTGACAGTTGGTATCTTCAGGTCTCGATGAAGTTGACAGTTGGTAACAAACCAAGGTGCGTTTGTTATCATGCGAAGCATTTTTGATTGAAACCTTTGCAGGATTTCTATATTGGAGTTGGCTGCTGTGCCCCATAGTTCCACTCCATACGACCATATGGGCTTAAGTATACATTTGTAGAGAAGGAGTTTATTATCCAGAGATAATTTGGCCTTGCGAGACATTAGCCAGTACAGTTTGCGGAGTTGTAGGCTAAGAGCTTTTCTCTTCGTGAAGATATGCTTCTTCCATGTAAGTCGTTTGTCCAGGTAGATACCCAGGTACCGAACATCATCACACTGGGGTATTTTGATTCCATTTAGCTCAACTGGAGGACAATCGCCATGGCGGAGAGTGAATGAAACGTGTACTGACTTGGCTTCATTTGCCTTAATTCGCCAGTCTTTCAGCCATTTGGATATATTATCGTTAAGGTTCATCTTTTTTTTTAATCGTGTGTGTGCGTGTGAAAATGTAAACATCCGTAATTGCAAGTCAGAGCTTCATTATTAAGTTAAATTATCAAATTCATCGAGATTCTCACCGAAATTTGTGCTAAGGTATTGAGCAGAACACGGCATTGCAGAAAAACATTTTACTGAAGACCTGGTGAGCCACATTTTCACTATATTCAACAAAATTGGATCGAAATCACTATCTGGAGTCACTCACACATAGAAAACATTTCAAAAATCGGAATTAACTGCTAATTAAAATAAATAAAGACACCGAAAAACACGGTACTCATCAGCTGATTTTGACGTTTGACACTTGACGTTGCATAGACACTTTCGTTCAACTCAAGAGCAAAGGGTGCGTTCAAGATTAAGTAATAAAAAACGCCCAAAGCGTTTACGAAGTTAGCTACTACTTACTTCGCTGCAAAGTTATATTATTTATATTCAAGAAAACTTGTTAAAATGAATTGCTTGGCGTGTACTAACCGTATTGAAAGAGGAGAGTTGCTGAGCTGTTCGTCTTGCGTGGGATTATACCATTTTAAATGTCTCAATATGACATCGGCATACGTTAGAGAGAAGAGCGTAGAGCTAAAGAACTGGAAATGTCCAACTTGTGATATGGCTACACGGAGACCACGAAATGATGACACGCCAGCATCCCCTGCAGGGATGAATAGAAATATAATTCCCACATCAGCATTCGATGTCACAAATATGTCCTACGAGGAAATCGACGCCTCAAATGAAGTGGGCAATACAGTGATGCTAACACCGTCATTACCACAAACTCCATGTACAAATGGCCACGCAGAAAACAGAGTCTTGGTTCCCGCAATAAATACAAGCACGCAATATTCCATTCAAGGACGCGATACTGTAACGTTAGAGAACATAAGTCAATTATTGGACAAAAAACTTGAAAATATTGAAAAATCGCTTCTGACAAGCATGAAGAGCACCATACAAAATGAAATAAGTGCAGCAATCAGTAAATTTAAACAGGAAGTAACACAGAATTTTAACAAGATATCAGTAGACTATGAAAAATTAAAAACAGATATTTCACGAGAAAATGAAAAATTCAAAATAGATATTGATACGACAGCTAAAAAAATTGAAACTTTAGAATTAGAAAACGCCAAACTTAAATCACAGATCAAAGAAATTGAGAACAAGAGAGAAGGTCCTTTACAAACACAGGTACGAAATATAAATTCAGATGAAAGCTCCCTTAAAAGGATTGTACTATACGGACTCGACGAATACGAATACGAGGCTGAAGCAGATCTGTACCCGCGAATAAACAACATGTTCTGCGACATTCTAAACATCAACATTAATACCTACATTGAAACAGCCACACGTATAGGTAAAAAAGGACGTCGCCGTCCGATTATAATAGAACTGATCAGCAAGCGTCTAAGAAACCATATTCTACAGAACTCTTATATGCTCAAAAATACTGGATACGCTATTTCTGAATATCTAGACGGAGAAGCATTACAGAAAAGAAACCAGTTGCGGGAAAGACTATTCAAAGCAAGGCAAGAGGGCAAACACGCCATCATTAGAAATGGCACCCTCCTTATAAACGGAACGAAATACTCGGAGACAACAGAACCAATCCCTCGAATAGCATCTTCACAACATGTAAGTGAAAGAAAAAACACGACTTTGGATACAACGACACACTCCAGTTCAAACGAAACGACCAACTCGAATACACAGAATACATTTTCCCTGATCCAAAAACCCACAAATGAACGCAACAAAAGAACCAGCCCTAGAGATATTTCAGAAAATTCTACCTTTCGTGACTAATGTAGATATCCTTTTCCAAAACATGCAAAGTATTTGGAACAAGACTCACCTCCTACAAGCATTCACCGAAGAAAAAGAACATATTAACATAATATGTATCACCGAGTCTTGGCTGAATGAAGAAAAAAAAGAGTTATTTAATATAACCAACTTTAACTTAAGTTCGGCCTTCTGCCGTACCCAGCACGAAGGAGGAGGAGTACTCATACTCGTGAAAAATGGCTTAGAACATCGCAACCGGCCAGATATCACATCAATGTCCTTAGAATTGATCTTCGAAGTATGTGCAACTGAGTTACCAAAACTGAATCTTCTTGTCATAAATTTATATTGGCCTAACAGTCAAAGAGAAATCGAAGTATTCTATTTAAGTTTAATTAAGCTGTTAGATTTAATCGCTCTGAAATGCAAGAATAAAAATATTATAATTGGAGGTGACTTTAACGTAGATTTTCTTTCGGAAAATACTGCAAAAAATAGGTTAATGAACTTAATGCTAAGCTATAATTTTCACCAAAGAGTCAAAGAACCCACGCGGGTTTCACCAACTACTTCAAAATGCATTGACCTAATATTCACCAATTTTAAAATTAACCAAACAAAATTAAAAGTTAACGAATTTGGGTTCTCAGATCACAAAGCCATAATGCTATCTCCACCTTTAACTGTACCAAACTTACAAAATTATATAGTTAACAAAAGAATATATAAAAAAGAGAATATAAACAAGTTCAAGAATGAACTTGAGAATGTCAACTGGGATGACGTAATTAGAATAAATAAAAATATGAATGAAAACTATTGTGCATTTGAAAATACATTAAGCTCGGCCCTTAACAAATGCATTCCTAAAAAAGCAATCAAAATTAAATTAAAATCTAAAACACCCTACTTAACATTAGGTCTAAGAACATCATGCCGCAATAAAAGATTTTTAAAAATTATAGTATCGCAAACCAAAAACGAATTCTTACGAAAACACTACAAACAATACTGTAAAATACTCAAAAAAACTATTTATAAATCCAAAAAACTTAGTATCAAGAAGAAATTCAATAACTCACAAAATAAAACTAAATCCATGTGGCAAATATTAAACCAAGAAACTAATAAAAATCCACCTCAACCCAGGACCAATATCGAAATTAAAACAACAGAAAACAAAATATTACGTGATCCGAAGCAAATAGCAAATAAATTCAACGATTTTTTCTCCTCTATAGGAAACACGAACTCTACGCCTAACAACAAAGCTTCTCTATGTAATCGAATAAGTAACTCATTTTTTCTGAGCCCTGCTGAACCGGTAGAAATACATAAAATATTAAAAAATCTTAAGAATAAAACATCCTTTGGAATAGATGAAATCCCACCAACTCTAATTAAAAGTTGCGCAGATACTTTAACCGTCCCTTACACCAAACTAATAAATCAATCCTTTTCCGAAGGTTCCTTTCCTGACACACTAAAAATTTCATTAATAAAGCCCATTCACAAAAAGGGAGATACATCTGATATAAATAATTACCGACCAATAGCACTTCTCCCAACTTCTGCAAAAATTTTCGAAACCGCCATGATCAATCGCCTCTACACTTTCTACGAAAAACATAAAATTCTACACGAAAGTCAAAACGGATTCAGGAAAAATCGTTCTACAACGCTAGCAATCTACAAATATGTACAAAGCATTATAAATGAAATAAATACAAAAAAATATGCTGTAGGCCTCTTGCTCGATATGAGCAAAGCTTACGACAGAGTTCGCTACGATATTATGTTAGACAAACTGTACAACACGGGAATTCGAGGATTAGCTCATCAATGGTTCAAGTCATACTTTTGCAATCGCACCCAATATGTAGAAATTGAAACCACAGACTTTGAAACAGGCAAGATACATCGAACTAGATCTGATAGAGTTCGACAGACTGGCTCTATTCCACAAGGTAGCGTTTTAGGTTGTATTTTATTTCTTATATACATTAACGAATTACCAAATGTACTAGATGACCACAACGTCCTCTTTGCAGACGATGTTTCCGTATTGTTTTCATGTTCCAATACCGACGAAGTGCAAACAAAATTAAACTCGGCAATGAACAAAATTATAAACTGGCTAAACACCCATAACCTTAAGCTTAACCTAGAGAAAACTAAATTAATCCAATTTAAACCTTACCAAAAACCCCCATTACCGATCACTTTTAGCTATAACAATAATATAATCGAAACTGTAAATTCAGCTACCGTATTAGGTATAGATCTAGACACAAATATGAGCTGGAAACCACATATTCAAAAACTATCAAAAAAGTTGTCCTCCTTTATTTACGCACTTCAACACCTTAAACGGGTAACTGACCTCCAAACCGCGACAGCGGCATACTATGCCTACGCTTACTCCAGAATATCGTACGGCCTTATACTGTGGGGAAATAGTAGTGACGCAGACAAAATATTTATCCTCCAAAAAAAATGTATCCGCATCTTATCAAAAATTAATCAAAGAGAATCTTGCAAACCGCATTTCATCAAACTCCAAATACTTACCCTTACGTCTTTGTACATCCTTGAAGCATGTAAGTTCGTCAGGAAACATATACACTTATTCACGCCTATAATTGCAGTTAAAAGAAACGATCGTTATCTAAATAAACTCGCATTACCAGTATCCAAATTAAAAATAGTAACAACAAGTCCCCATTTCATGTTAATTAAAATTTATAATCACATTCCAAATTCGATTAAAAACATTGAGAAAAATACATTATTTAATGAACATTTAAAAAAATATCTAATCGATAGGTGTTTCTATAGCTTAACAGATTTTTTTAATGATAAAGGAGAAGTTTGAAATGTTTATCTTAGCTAGCATTAACGCCTAATGCCTATTAACGAATAAACCGTAACCTCTTAACTTATGTGCCAGTACATAATATCTGGTTTATTGAACCTTCAAATCACCCTCAAAAAGTTATAAAATATGTGTTTAGTGTTATGTCCACCTTATTAATAATTGTAGTATCGTATATAATAAGTTAGTTCTCTTAAGCTTTATGTTGCTGTGCCCTTACAGGGCGTCACGTGTATACCTAATCTTAGTTCCATCTTGATAACTGTAATGTGACATGCAATAAATGATTTGAATTTGAATTTGAATTTGAAGGCTACTCTGCAGCATTGCGGATGCAGTTGCTGGGTCATCGTGCGTGGCCATAAGAGCAGTGTCATCTGCAAATGTACCCGTAACGACATTGTTTGTGGTTGGTAGGTCGGCAGTATATATAAGGTACAGTATTGGGCCTAGTACACTGCCTTGTGGGACTCCAGCTTCAATAGCATGTAGTTCAGACTTCTCGTCTCCGTGTTTGACGTAAAAGCGGCGTTGATGCAAGTAAGATCTGAGCAGAAGATAGAAGCTCGCGGGTAAATTATTTAAAATTTTGAAGAGTAGGCCTGCATGCCAAACGCGATCAAATGCTTGTGAGATGTCTAAAAATGCAGCAGAACAGTATAATTTTTTCTCAAAAGCTTCATTTATGCTGTTAACGAGGCGATGGACTTGTTCAATTGTTCCGTGCGCCGCTCGGAATCCAAATTGATGCGCTGGTATGAGTTGGGTTTCTGCGATGGCGGGCGAGAGTCTTTTGATGATGAGGATTTCTAAGACTTTGGATGTTACTGGAAGCAGGCTGATCGGTCGGTAGGAGGACACGTTATCTGGTTCTTTGCCGGGTTTGAGGATAAGTATGATTTCGGCCACTTTAAATTGTTCGGGGACATATGTTAACCTTAGAATTGCATTATAAGTTTGTGTCAGAAATTTAATGGCAGTGTCTGGCAGTTCTTTTAATATTTTAGCTGTGATAAGGTCATAACCCGGCGCTTTTTTCACATCAAGTTTTTTGATCGCAGAGCGCACTTCGTTTTGACTGAATTTTTCTAGAGAAGGAACTATTTGCGGAGTTAATGTCAAGCCAGCTCTTACTTCCTCTGTTTTAGACGAGCCTGCGTCGGGATTCGGCGTAAACACGGTAGATAAGTGTTCAGCAAATAGTTTAGCTTTGTCCGCGTCACTTTTTGCTCACGTTCCGTCATTACAGCGAAGGGGAGACTGGAAAGGGATTGGTCTCTTGAGGGCTTTCGTGGTTTTCCATAGCGAATAGTAGCGAGTGTGGCATCCAAACTGATCAGTTGATTTTCCAAGTTTTGGTTTTTTAGATTCAAGAGCATATTTTTCAGCCTTTTTGCTAACTTATTAAAGATTTGTTTGTCTTCCGGATATTTAGTTTCTTGCCACTTTTTCCTTGCTTGTCTCTTTTCCTGGACTAGGTCAGTGACAATATGTGGATACGTTGGAATAAATTCTGAGTACGTGTTTTGGATCGGAGTAGCGTCACGGGCAGCTGCTTGAATGCATGTATTAAAAGTTTCGACAGCCTCGGTGACGTCGTTTTCAGATTTAAGTGGGATCTGTGTATCTAGGTTATTTTCAATAAGCATCCGAAATTGAGCCCAGTCTGTCTTTTTGCTATGGAGTTTGTTTGGTCTCTCAACTTTTATGGCTTTGTTGTGTAGATCAGCGATAATTGCTGTATGATCTGATGCTAATTCAAAGCAGGATTTGCAACTCAGAGACAGTGTAGATAACCCTTTCGTGACGAAGAAATCTACCAAGTCTGGTTTCTTTTTGGTATCGCTTGGCCAGTAAGTTGGCTCGCCAGTTGACATCACTTTCAAGTTGAGTTCCAGAGCTGTTTTACTAAGTTCTCGGCCTTTAGCAGTACTGATTCTGGAGCCCCAGTCGGTGTGCTTTGCGTTGTAGTCGCCACCAGCTACGAATTTGTTTCCCAGGGTCTTGAAGAAGGCTGTATAGGTGTCACTTTTAAGGTTATGCCTAGGAGGCATGTATAAGGCTGAGATGGTAATCGGGCCATATACGCATTCTATGATGATATTGGTTGCTTGAATTTCTTTAGTACAGTATGGGTTTGACATGTAGTGTTTTATGTTTTCTTTAATTAGCAGTGCAGAACCTGCGTGAGCAGTGCCATCAGGGTGGTTTGTGTAATAAATTTTATATTTTTCAACTTTGAAGTGACTCTTTTCGGTGAAGTGAGTCTCGGATATCAGCATAATGTCAATGTTGTGAGTGTAGAGGAACATTTTTACTTCCAGAGTATGGTTTGGCAGCCCGTTAGCATTCCACATCGCGACTTTTAACGGTTTGAATGTGGATGCAGGTCGGACATGACTTTTACTAGGAGCGTTGTTAAGTTGGTCATCTGTTGCATCATTTGTCTGAACATATTCATGAGTTCCTTCATGTCATTTGGATGTTCCATTGATGATTCTGCGGGTTGCTTAGGTTCTTCAGGTTTGTTTCGAGTTATGTCAGCATATGTTTGACCTCTAGGATGCGGGGGCCGGTCAGCCCTAAAATCGTTATTATGGTTACTTGGTAGTTTTTTACGAAGGGGTGGGTATCTTTGTTTAAGAAGTTCCTTATATACAGTACAACCTTTGTAATTGGCTGGGTGGTTACCGCCACACAGGGCGCATTTGACGTCTGGGGATCGCTCTTTACGTTGGCAAGCGGTGGAGGCGTGGTAGCCAGCGCATTTAATGCATCTTGGCTTGCGACGGCAGTATCCTTTGGTATGTCCATATTCCATGCAGTTGGAGCACTGAGGTATACTGCGTTTTGGTCTTGGGGGCTCGAATTTAACGATGCAGTTTAGGAGGGTTTTGACGGCGTATATTTCTTTGTTGTTAGGATTGTTTTTCAGTTCTACTGCAAACATATCTAGAGGTTGCTTGGTCTCTGCTTGTTTCATGTTCCAAATATTTGTGGTTTCATGTTCTAGTTCCGCGAGAGCATCTTTGATGTCAGCGATATCAGTCGACTGATGCATATGCTTTAGAATTACTTTAAAGGATCTCTCCTGTTTGGGTTTGTAGCTGTAGTACTCAGTGCCTTTGGAGTCTAGTTCCTTTTTAATGGTTTGGTACGCTTCACCAGAACGAGCTTGGATTTTAACTCGGTTGTTCCGCAGGATCTTGAGTTCGTAGAGTCCATCTGCGGTTTCTTTTAACAAGTCTGTTAATGGTTGGATATAGGTGACGTTGTCTATAAATAGGGGTGGGGGTCTTGGTTGCTTTATGGTGACTACCGGGTCGGGGACATCCTTTACATTATCTAAGTCTTCAAATGAGTTTGAGACAGTTATGGGTTGGCTTAACCAGTAAGTGTTAGGTTTCGGTTGTTTGTTTGTCCTTTCTGTGCCAGGGCTATCACGTTGTCTTTTTGAACTTTGAGCTATAGTCCATTTTCCGTCTTTGTCGTCTTGCTTAGTTTGTGATGTGTTTGAATGAGTAGCAATTTCTGTGGCACTGTATCGATTCAAATCTGAGGTTGACTGAGACCTTTGTCTGTTAAAGAGGCTAGGATGAAATACCTGCTGCGTTAAAGTTTTATTTGGAGCTTTATATAGAGAAGAAGAGGAAGAAGAAGGAGATTTTTTTTTTTCATTTAAGTTTGTCTTCATTTTGTTCCCACGAGAAGGGTCGAAAAACTGGTCACATACGAGGTAACGCCCATTCTCGTATGAAGGCACGATACTACAATGTTAGCCGGGTCCATTGTAGGTGGCGCTAATGACTGGTCAACCCACCAGCCGTGAATCCTCTAGGCGCGTTTCCCACCGTAGGATTGGGGTAACTTTTATTGAGGTTTTCTACCTCTTGGACCGGGCGGCGAAGCCAAGACCACCGGACTCGCTCATCAGCACCGCGAGTTAACGGATTGTGATGGTCATTTCCTACCAGCACTGCATAGGTTTATTAGACCTAGTTGGACAGGTTAATTACCGCCGCCTGTTACTCGGCGTTGTTACTCGTTTTGCACCACCCAGGGGACACGTGTAGGGTGGGCCAAGGAAAAGGTGGTAAATCCTACGGACGCGAGTAACTTCATCCCCCGAACACCAATTTTAGCTCAGTGGAAATCGACGCGTTAAAATGCTAAATCGCAAAGCATGAGGTAGTTCTGGTTTTTTGTTATCTTGTTTGGACCCATTAGGGTAGTGTGAATCTGATTTTGCACGTTCTAAAAAGTTGTGCAAGCTGAGCTACACGCGCAAAAGTACGCCATTTTTGAAGTTTTTTTTGATTCCTGCTCTAACTATGCATTTTTTGACAGTAACGTGTAGTGTCGTTTTATTATTTTCAATTTTTTAAATTTTTTTGTATAAAAATATAGAGAGTTAGTAGCAGAAATAAATTTGCCATGTCTTAGTGGTCCGCCAATGTCCTTATACGATTTTCGCTGGCGCTAGCTGTCCAAAACTATTTTTGGAGTAAAATAGCTAAAAAAACAAGTGTCGAAAATGAACTTCTTACCTCTCCCCCAACCACCCCCGCGAGGTTTCTTGATTGTCCTCAATGTCAAAGCACTCAAGACTATCCAAGTAACAACTGTGCTGAGAATCGGCTCTGAATCTAAACGGGCAAGCGGAACACAAAGCTTGAAAGAGCACCCCTGCTTTTTGGAATTTCATCAATTTCAAAACCTTAACTCTCAGTAACTATCACACTTATAGTAAACATGAATAGAACCTAATATATATCAAATTTAATGTAGTTAATTTGTGCCTTAGATGTTAGTGTCAAAAAATGCATGCAAATGCAAATGCGAGCAGGAATCCAAAAAACTTCAAAAATTGCGTACTTTTGCGCGTGTAGCTTAGCTAGCTATAACATTCTAGAACGTGGAAAATCAAATTAACACTACCCTAACTGGTCCAAACAACATATCAAAAAATCAGAACTACATCATGCTTTGCGATTTTAATGTTAATTTCCACTGGCCTATTTAGCTGCTAAAAATAAAAGCATTATTATAGTATCGTTCAGGAATGCCTATTAGCGTGGATGGCCTCTTAATAGCCACTTTCTTTTAACATCGCCCGTACATTGCGCCCATATTGGTTTTGATATAACTAGCGCTAGATAGGAATAGAGTTGTCGCTTCCATTTTACGGTTGATCTCGTTTTTCATGAGAATCACTATAAATACATATTCTGTTTAAATAAAGGAACTTGCGTTCCATGTTGTTCCAACTTGTGTGTATAAAATAAAAGGCGAAGTTTTTTAATTCATTTCTGAACAGGTTTCGTACTCGTAGGGCTAACCTCGTTGTATTTAATCGTGGACTTTTTTGTAAAATAGGTATAGATTATTTTCTATATTTTAATTAAGTACATAAATGAAAATCAAAGAAAACACCATAACCATTACGGAGTTGTTTATTCGCATGATAAAAACCCGAAATAACAAACCATACTTTACAAGTATAAAGGACTTCGAAACAATCACGTTAAATATAAATTAATCTCTTCACAGCTCCGGTAAACAAGTTGTACTTCCATAACAATAATATCACAATCAAAACATCTAACATTACACCAGCTACTTTAAAAATACTACGACGAATAAATTAATTAATCACAAGAGAGCTTTAAAACCCGTGGTTATAAGCGTAAATAATATGCGAGATCCTTGCTTTACTCGACTACCAAATAACTTATTTTCAGACGTATAGAGGCCTGATGATATAATATCGACACATAGTAACACTTCAATTTAATTAAATAGATTTTACGCGCTAGTGGCTGAAGAAAAATAGAGTCTATTAGGATAGAGTCTAAAGAGGTATGCTTTAATTAAAAATATGTTATTTTCAAATTTTCTTTATTTCCTATGAAATATGTCTACTGGAAAACCGGAACAGCCTTTTAAAAAAAACCGACTGCTTGTTCTTATATGTGTTCTTGAACACAGTATGTTTTATTTCGCTTTATGTCTATATTTAATAGCGTCCAACCAAATCAACATATAATTATCTTCTGGATTTCCTATCAAATACATAATGTATGATTCTTCAAGGCAAGACCGAAAAAGCTGTTACTGAGCCAGCAAACTTCATCTTCAGCCTCGTAATCGCTTACCATCAAGCCTTACTCAGGTCAAAAAAACACCGTTGTTCTAAAGCATATTTACTTAGACAGGTTACAAGGATAAAAGCTTATTGTGGCATTGTTTTGAAAAGTCGATTACGTGAGTAGATCAAAGAACTACACAAACAACGTATTATTTTAAGGAATTGTCCTCTGAATAAAATATTTCATTTCCCCAGCCACTAGCGCGCCAGTACAGGTCTATATAAAGGATTTTAGAAAGATACGGAGGTATAAAAGGTCAGTAAAAACACTACAGGGCCTAAGTGTATAATACAATACTAATGTTTTCTTATTCACACATTTATCTCACTACATCTTTCTGATAAATCGCTTGCGCAATTGTTTGCTTAAACTATGTTTCATTATGAATAATAGTTAAATACCATGTGTTTTCTAGTAACTACTAACATTTAATTCATTAATTCAGATTTTTTTTCTAAAATTCGGCATAATTCTGGCTACACGCCTGTTATTCCTTATACAATGTGGTCCTATTATTAACAAACATATCTTCTTAAAATGCCATCATTTCGCTAATACATAAATCGCATGGTAGATTGTTACTTATTCATTAACGACTAGACTATGGAATGTGCTTGGCACAAAATACTCTTGTAACACTTAAATAGAAACATTGACTAGACTCTTAACTGTATCTTTAAAGATTCTCAATAAACTAAAATGGTTTTTGGACCGGGCAAGGGAATTAGGCTTTGCTTTATTTTATGCATTTCAGTCTTCAGTTTTTATCGTTTTTGATTTGCCGACCTTGGAATCATTAACAGCACTGTTATTGAATCGGTTAACTACGTCTCGCACTTTACCTTTGCTTATGACTAATTCCTTGTCATAGTTAGGTGTAATTAGGCCTCTTTCATTTCCATTACAGACTGTTTTATTTTGAACTGCCATCATTGCCGCAAAATTAGCACTTTGTGATTTTCTAAATTCTTTCACTGCTATATCAATATTATTGATCAGATCTTTAGCTACAAATGTAGCTATTTCATGTTTTATACGCTCTCTTTCGTTTAATATTTCAAGAGGTGCTTGTTTGACAGAGTTTTGAGTTTTTTGTTCATTGTTTTTATTTTCTGGGCTCTGGCTATGTTTTACTGAATGAGCCGCAGGGCTATCGGGGCCTTGAAATGTGATACTAGGATTGTTTTCGCCTCCATTTAAGTCATCATAGCACTGAATCTGAGGATTTTTAGACTTCTTTTCACCTAGCAGCCAGTATGTTGTCATTTTTCCTTTGCTCTGAAACAATAAGATAATTTTTATTATAGAAATTAAAATTTACGCTATTTCTAAATTTTACATTTCAGAGTACGTTTGTATTGCTAATAGCAATCTGTATTATATCAAATTTTCATTAAGTTTAATTTTTATTTTTTATTGAGCAAAATAACAAAAACATACATATAGGTAACAATTAAGATCGTAAGCAGCTGCATTAGTATAAACTGTGTCGCAGCTGTTTACGCCCACCTCGGGACATAGGCTGTATGTTCTACAGTTACATTTTCAGGTTAGTATCCTTAATTTATATACTTATAAGCTATGTTAGATTACAGTTTTAAGATTATTTTTTTTTGCAATAAGTGTATCTAAAGCGACCGGATTGACATTTATACTTGGGTATTCTGGCAAAGGTTTAAAGTTGATACCTTCATAGTGATTTCTCCTCTGCACTCCAGGTCAAAGCAATCGTACAGGTCCAAGATTTCTTTAGTCTTGGGACTGACGTGTATCTTGAGAGCCTCTCCGTGCGATTCCATCCTCGAGGCGGTATTCACGGTATCCCCGAACAGGCAGTAGCGCGGCATCTTCAAACCCACCACACCAGCCACGCATGGCCCTGCAAAATCATACTATTAGCACTGAAAAAATTAATCTATTAAAATGTTCCCGGAGTTTACACATTGCATAGTGTGACGAAGTTTAGATACATGATCGACTATCAGATCAATGATCGATTGAATATTTTTGATCTTTTACAATAACAAACTCATTTTTATTATTTTTTCATGTTTAATTTGGCAACTTTTGTCAGTTTCAAGTTTTTTTAGGTTTCAGTTAAAAAAATGATTTAGGTTTTAGGCAAATGAGATATACATATAAAACTACATGGATCCATGTAACACAACGTGTTATGAACTCTCCAACCACAAGACATTTGATAGGTAATTTTGATGCGAATATTTCTAGCAAATACAGTTCCCGTCAATTCATGACAGCACAAGATAAAAACAACAAAGAAATAGTACATTACATAACTAGGGTGGTAATATAAAGAAAGGCCGAGATCGCAGAAGGTTGCTGCCCGAGCTGCAAGCGAGGGACGTAAATATGCGATCGAGGGCTTTCTTTATTACCTCCCGTGTTGTGTACATAATTTTATGTCTACACTTGGCCGGTCACTTTATGGCCAGGTGTGGCATAAAAAATACTATAAAGTAAAGATTGCCAGAAAACGCTGCCACAAAACGGTCCCACCTCAGCATAATGCCGACCTAAAAGAACAGTGCTGGTCTTCCGGTGGAACCAAGCGGGGGCGACGTTATGCCGAAAAAGTCGCATGGCCGGACCAGGACAGACAGACAGAATTACACCTGAGTGTATCCCAATCCTTAACAGCAACCACTGTCCACTCCGCAAGCCAATGTGACACCGTTTTTATCGCACGCCGTTCAGTAGTGCAAATGAACTCCGCCGCGTGGCGGTTGCCGGTGTTCATCTGTGTTCTCCACCTGATCTGACAAGCAATGTTTAAGTTTCTGGTTCTAGAGCTAGAATCATACCTGTGTGCATCCCAATTCTGAGCAGCAGCCGCTCCCCAGGCCGGTGAGGGACCGTCTTGACGCGCACGCCATTCAGTAGTGCGAGTGACATGCGCGCGATCTCCGCCGCGTGCCGGTTGCCGTTACGCATGGGCAACCCTGACACTACCATGTATGCGTCACCTATAGTCTCCACCTAAATAGAATTAAAAGGTATTGTAAATGTGACAAAAACATTACAAAGCCGCAATAATGACATGACTATCTTGATTAATTTTATGTGAATTCTTTGTTTAATATTTCCGATAAGAATAATAATTATTAACAACATTGGACGCTCTCCCATAAGGTGGACTTATAACCTTGTTGTTGCGGAAGCCTGGGGTATATGTGGGGGAAAGGGAGCGGTCATGAAGGTGTTCCAGCCTAATCAGGAATAAAATCTATTTTTCCTTGTGATTTCCTCTACTTTTTCAAGTAAGCTAACCACTGCATTATTCTAATATATATTCATCATCGCTTACCTTATACACATCAAAGTTTTCAATAATAGAGTCGAACATCGTATACAAATCGTTGAGCAAGTCAACGACCTCGAGCGGGGTGGACTCTGCAGAGAGCTTTGTGAAGCCGATGATGTCGCTGAAGTATATCGTCACCTACCGAAAGAAGTTACCTTATTCAATTGTACATTGTACTACCTCGTACCTACCTTTGGCACCATATTGGCCGTTATCTTGAATTTCTAAGAAGGGTTTGAGATTTAGAGAAAGCAACAGGCTAAATAGGATTCAGTGCGGTCAAATTAGCGGAAATGGAACTGTTGCCTAAAAGTAATAGGTATCATTGACTTCTACTAAACTGTATTTCTTTAGATAACGTCCGCCTTGTGGACACCCTACTATTCAGGAGAGACTTATTTAGACGTATAACATTGTAAATCAATATTCTTTAACATGAACAGCGTTACCACATCGCAGTGAAATGTGACCTAGTTGTTAAGTTTATTTTTGTATGATATGTATGTTAGATTGTAAGGTATTTATCTATGGGCCTTTGATGCCTGAAATAAATAAATTATTATTATTATTATTATTATTAAAAATACGTAGGAACAGTTATACTACCTGGTCGTATGTCTCGGCCATGACCGGCTGACCCATAATGAGCTGTGAGGCCACTGACCTGCAAACAGTGACGTCACGTGTAAACATTGTGTTATAGGGTGTCGCGCAGATAATAGACACGCCCCATTCGAGCTATTGTGTGTTGTTAGTGGGGTCGTTTTTCTTTTTATCCGACTACGGCGAAGCAAAAAGGAGAATTGTGATTTTTACCGACAACGGATCCATATTAAAAATGTGTAACAGCGGTGTAAATCACGCCACTGTCACGCTATTTTTGAGAAAACGAGTGAAAACACAAATGCAAAACAAAGCCAACATAATGCTATAGGTGAGTGCACCTAAAATGTAAATGTAATGTAGTGGCCTTGAATATTTGCTCTCGAGTCAAAATTCCCACAATCGTTGTCCAACATTTTTACTGTTAGGATAATGAAATTTTCGAATTACGATGCTTTCGGAATAAATGATGCTGTAGAAATGTTTCAACTCGGTGGACAGACGACCTCGTGAGAATAGCGGAGAGTCGATGAATGCGGTCTGCACAGGACTGCACTCTGTGGCGATCTGTGGAGAAGGCTTTTGTCCAGCAGTGGACGTCCGTGGCTGATAGATAAATAAAATTTTTGAATGTTCCGATCTCATCAATTCTCATGCTACGGCACTTACTTCGGTAACAATTGGTAGAGCAACTCCTCACACTTCCTCTTCTCCTCAAGATAGTCGGACGTGCGTTCCTCCACCAGAGCCTCCAGATTGTTCGCGTACTGCTCCACCTGAGTCAGCAGCATGTCCAGCCGAGTGGACGTCTCGCAGTCCCTGCCAGGCAATGATAGGCGATTACAGTGACGTAATAGAGTGGCTACAAGCTATAGTGCCGTAACTAAGGCGGTACTAGCGGTACTCGTGCTCAATGCACAAACCCTGGGGGACGCAGAAATTACCACACTAGGCCCTTTTTCAAAGGCGTAAGGCTCCAGTAGCGTGGCGTCCAAAGAACTCGATTCCTACCGGCATGCCTAATATCAGGCATTTGAGGACCTTATTCTACAGCTCTTGAGGAAAATGTACGCCAAATTTGCACCGGCTTGCCCTAGGATATCTTTTGCGCCACGCCGCTGTAAGGCTCACTAGTACATTGTGTCACAAGGGAACATTGATAACTTTTCTAAACAAAAGTAACCGTTTGCAATGAGTTCCGTCAGTTCCTCATGATGACGGAGTCAAATAATATACAGAAAAAAGAGAAATAAAACCGACTAGAGAACCTCATCGTTTTGGAAAGTCGGTCAAAAATGATGTATTGCCGACTGAATCCAAAGCAAAATGAAGAATACAGGCACATTAACAGAAATCAACCTACAAGTAAATTTAGTGAATTAAAAATCATAAGCAACAAAAAAAGGTTATATACACTTTGCAGGGCACTTACAAAGGGTGTGCAGGTTCTACTTGTATGACAACAGCTTCACTTCAAACTTATTGGACGTCTAATTTTTTTATTGCTTTTATCCTTAACTAGATTCACCTCATGTCTGGCCCGTGAGAGCACTCGCACGAGCCAATTCAAACCGCGAGAATGAATACTAGGGAATTATGAAGGCACGTGTCTCGCATAATGTACGTACATACGTAGCTATGCCGACGGGCGAGCCTTTTGTGGGTTAACGAGATCTTCCCTGTTAGCAATTCTTTTTGTTGAGTGGAAAATGTAGTTTTGGGAAGAAGCGGCTTATAAGCTTTTTCTAATGAATATGAATGTATGTTTGGGGTTAAAAAGTTTTACGCAAACCGCGCTGACTATCTAGAATGAATAACATGCCCATATTTTTAAATGTCGACTCAGTTTTAATTTCTAATACACAGAAAAAAATATAGAAAAACTACACTTTTTCATATTTATTTTGTGTAAAGTGTGATTAGGTACCTATAATGTTTAATGTAGGTACTTCTGTGTGACAATATACTTGAAGATGAGATATAAATCTCAACTTGTTAGGAAGTTGATTCTCATGTGTAACTTTCATCGTTAGCCTGCTTATAGTGGCCTAAAGCATTTCTTTTGCAAGCCCGGCTAATCTCGAGTTGCAGTACGAGTTAGTACAGAAACTATAAAAAAATCACTTTAATAGGCCATAAAATAATCAAGTTTCTACCAAAACATTTAGAATCTAACTCCTAAAAAACTTATCAATCCTCACATCATCATCATCATGAATAAATCCAATATCAGTTTTTACTGGACAGTACCCTGTTATCCTGACCCTGTAGTAGACCCTGTAGGAATATTACCATACCACTGTGCTTACCTATTTATTAGTTTTCGGAATCCCTTCACACCCACCAAGTTTAAAGATTTTAGGGTTGGCATTCTCTATCAGAACTTTTGTAAATAGATACATTAATAAATGTAATGGAAGTAACATCGTAAGCGCATCTATGCGGAATTACAGTACATTAAAATTGATGCGTAGGAATATGCGTTGTACTAATAAACGTTGCACTTCCAACTATGTCGATTTTAAGACATACAAATAGTTTTTCTCAAACGTGCAATGAAATATTGACATTAAGTGCCTTATAATAGGCCGCAAAGTATCTCGTTTCCGGTGCGGCTTGACACTTGGCATATAATGGAATTTCATACAACAATGCCTAGGTCGGCAATGTGTTTTTTTTTAATTTCCATTCCACATTCATTTGTGACTCTGACACGGCATAACAGCGTTCAGCCATTAAAAAAACAATAAACGACGTTTGCTATGTTTTGCAATTTTATTTTTATAAAATCGACATCAACATAACAAATAACACATTATAAACAATTTCTAATAATTTTGAATTGCAAACTTAACTACAACAATACACATTTAAAATATTTCATCTGAATATTCCAGGTAAACATGTATACTGAAACAGTTTTTGGAAAGGAAATTGAAAATGTTTCATTCTGTAATTCAATTTTTTGTCTACTTTACTTTTAGTGTCTCTAAAAAATAAAGTTTGATTTTTGGAGTGTTTTAAATTTATTTCATTGCATATTTGAGAAAAGTACTATTCATACCTCGGCGTGAAATTGGGTTGCCAGCCTCGCAACTATCTGGCATCGCGTTCGCTCGGCCATCTATATGTACTCGGCCAGCAACCCCACACTTCCTCTGTAGTAACGTACTATTCTTTGATTGTTTTTCCCTCTACTATTGGTACTTACTTGTTGATTCTATGAATGTTTTCTTTGAGTGCTAAGAAGTCAGGCCTGTCGTCTTCCGGGAGGGTCCAGGGCGGTTCCCCCGTGAGAGACTGGCGTGGAGACGCCGACAACGGTGACGTGCCACGGTGCCGCATGTCTGCACTACCTGGTAAGAAAAAATAGGTAATATTACAGCAATGATATTTTATAAGTAGATAGGTTACAAGCACTCCAAAAGTGAAGCACTGAAACCACGATAAATGTATTGGTGCCCTTTTTGTAGTGGGTAGTCACTCGCGGGTCAGTCAACGAAACGCACGACGATGTCAAGGGTGAATATTTACAAGATTCACAAAAAAAATGCCGTCGTGTGTGATCAGAAAGTGCACCAATCATAGCAAAAAGTGCAACAAAGCGCAAGGGATCACATATCACCTGTAAGTACGCTGAAATAATTTAATTTTATCATTTTTATTATTTTATTTTTCAAATACGACGCCATCTTACTACCATAGAGGTCATTTGAATGAAAGAGACAAACTTACGTCTTTGACAATGAGAGTGACAAGGATAACCAACCTTCTGCGTGCTTAATCTGCGAGCGCCGAGCAGGCTCCGAGTCAATCCGAATCTAGCCGATGGGTTCACTCGGTTAAGTTTAAAAATTAATCGCGCAAGTAACAAAAAGCTAGCTGTCTCTTTTCTTTGCATTATTGTAACTATGCCATCTCTTTTATGCAATCTGTTAATATGTGTGAGTATGTACACCGTACAGTGAGGTACCAATGTGTGCTGCTGCTTTCTTGGAAGCATATTTCTCAGCTGGCGAGTATGCGTATAACGTATCTTCTTATAAAATATCATTGTATTACAGTACTAGTAAATAAGCCTTATATTCTTCAAGTAGTTATTAACTTCACTTCAACTGACATGAACGAAAAAAATAACCTGAGGCTGGTTCGGGGCGAAAGATGACGAAGTGACGACAGGCTAGAAATTTCAAAATGACCCATTATGTTGAAATTTCTCAATCTTCACAGGGCGGAAGACTTGATCTCAAAAAATAACAATGCGTTTATTTTTTGGCCATAACAATGACAAAGACAACTTAGAGACACAGTTTTTGTCTTTTAGGCCGTTAACCGGGTGCAACTAGAGGTATGATCTCTTTCACAGAAGGTAAAGACTACGGTGAGCTTTTAATATCTTTTATACGGTAGCCTTCTCTTTGACTGGGGCTGCACTTATTGTGGCTTTTAAACCACAGATTTTAGACTTAAGAAGAGTTTAATTACCAAAATGACGAAAGTGCATACATTATGACAGCTCAAACCGAGCCGGAATTTAAGAGGCTTTCTTTATGAAGGCAACGATGTTATTCATATAACCGCGTTGACACGCCATTGCGTCGCTCTCATGAGCTTTAACTACATATAAATAGAGCGGAAGGCGTGTGTTAGGCTAGGTTAGTAACATTTACACGAAAACAATTCAATTGCGAGGTAACTTCGCTTGCTTCTAAAAACTTGTTACATAGTATTTCAAGTGTTAAACTACATTAGTCTAAATACACGCCAGCGGGCTCTGTTTGTACATGTAAGTACAAAACTTTTGCAATTGTGTATTCAGTGAGCACATTACTAACTTTACTTTCAAGAGCATTACATTTCCCGCATTGTGGAAACGCTCTACTTTGATAAATGCAACTTAGTTTAGCTGAAAGGGCCTCGAGCCAACGCGTGGAGTGTTCCAGATGTGGTCGACTCAAATGCTCGGTTGACTAAAAGTGAAGCTGACCAGGGAACCGACTAATGTTAGTCTGTACTTTGACAGAGAGTGTGCACGAGTAGGTTGATTGCAATAGTTGGATAACTGTAATATTTAACTAAGTCCATTAAATGGCGACCGATATTTATGTGAAGTTTTCTTTATGCACATCTCTCAATGTCTTACTTTGATCATTATTTATAATAAAAATTGAAGGTCTGCATATGAAATGCCATACAGAATTCTGTTTATACATATTTGCAGCGCCTTCGATTTGATAATCACCTGGATTAATCCAAATGCCGAGAATGTGGGAATAGTGAACTAGGAAAGTAACTAGAGTGTCAACACACAACAAGAGGCATGTTATTACGTAGTATGTTTGAATTCCTCCAGGACAGTTGCGCAGGATTTAGTCCCAGGCGATTTTGAAATAATGAGGCGGTATCCGGCAGTGGACTAGCGACATAATGGTACAACTAGTGTGACAAAAAGACAAGTTACGTTTGAACTTGTCCTCCAGTATGGTAGCGCAGTAGTCACAGGCGAGTGTGCAGTGTGGGCGGCGCGACTCCAACAGTGGGCTGACGGCCCGCCGCGGGCTCGGCGAGTCCGCGCCGCCGGGCGGCACCAGCGACATCGCTCTGCGGACAATAAACCATCATCCTCAGTATAACTGCCGTCCGATATCTAAAACTGGACTAACCCCTATACAACTCCATAGAGGTTAGTCCAGTTTTAGTCATAGGACCTCAGAACGAGTATCTACAAAAAAATACACTATATTCTAACTACTCCTGATGATAATAGCTACATAGATAATAACAAGGTATTATTAATAAAAAGCCAGTAAAGCCAAATAAAACGGCTACCTTCAAAGATGAAAAAGAACCGACCGAACTACGAATAAGTTTTGTCGACTCTTGACGACTAAACTTGTTCGCTGCTTTCAGTGAGTAAAGTTCTACAGGAAGTTGGAAATTCACTTCAGTCACTTGCAGGGTCCGAACTAAAACTATTGCCACATTTTATACGGATAAATAATAAATATTAGGAACGGTCGTTGCAATATTTATTTATATAAATAACTGTATATGTATGTATAGATTATATATGCTTTTAACCTATAGGTTTACACGGGCCTAGTTTTTCGCAACTCGACGTCTGATATGTGCCTATTTCGTCTGTATTAACTAATTTTATCTGTGAACGACACAATTACGAACATTATTTTATACATTTACCCGCGGTGTTGCCTACGTTATTATCCTAAGAGAACCTCCGTCAGAGAAAAAAATCCTACGTTTTAATCCAGGATTTGGTCTATTTGTATTGTATAAAAAGTTTCATCTCAATTCATCGACTTGTTGCCGTGTTATTTCGTTGACATCCTTACATCTTCACAAACTTTCACAATTAAAATATTAATATAATGCAAAAAGATAAGATAAGATAGGATAGCAAGTAGAATATCATTATAAACCTCGCAGTAAACCATTAGCTTAAAGTTTAAGATTTTGTGTATCTGCATTTTAGTAAGTATCCTTTACAATTAGATATCCCTACTGGGTACGTAATCAGCGGAATGTGATCCCAGTGCAATAAACTAATTAAGTATTAAGTATTTCAATGAAGTAAATTCTCATTTAATTGGAATGGATTAAAAAAAACAATAGTGAATGATGAATTAATTGCAGTATCTCCAGAGGCCGGTAAACTACAATTCCCCGTTAGAAAAGTGAGCGCCGCAATCAGCACTAACTGCACCGAGCGAGCGAAGCACAAAGGTAATCTGATACTGCTGAGAAGTGGGCCGCGTCACATCGCCTCCGGAGCCGCTCGCCTTTGCTGATATCGCTTGTGTCACGGTTGAATAAATAACCAGCTTGTTAACTCCACATAAACGCCCGTGAGTTACGTAGTCACAAACAAAAACATATGATGACACGTGAAACGAATAAATATCCGTCACGACGTTACTGCTCTAAGAATAGAGTAGTGCCAGATATTTTGGCCCAATTCAATATATATTATGTGACAGTACGCGCGGAGGAGGTACTAAGCTGTTTCAACGATGGTGACACGAGACCGGCGTTCAGAAATACTTGATTCCTTCCTTGATTTCCTCCTTGATCCTTATTCGCATATTGGCCTCTCCAATATGCGAATAAGGATATTAGTCTCATTGTGATCATGGTGATGGGGCTGATTTTTTATGAACTGGATGAAAATTGTGTTAACATTTATGTTAAGTCAGAATACTGTGTAAATTGTTTATCCTTGACCATGCGTCCATCGCAGTATTCACTATACCATTGAGACCAGTCTGAAGAACCATAAACTACGGGCTACGAGCTCTGCTCCTGAAAAATATATCTCAAGTGCTTATTCTAAAAACAATACCTACAGTATACGCCTGAATTAGACGAACTTAGACTAGATAGTCAGTTAAAAATGTAGCCAAAGTAAAATCCAGCCAGGTAATAAGTAATCGATGAAAATTTACCGACATAACTTTGGCCCATATTTTGAACTAAATACGAGTAAGTACCAGTAGCGTGGCGTCCAAAGAACTCTATTCCACCTCCCCGATATCATCTTATTCTCTATTTAAATCTGTCACCATAAGAACTATATTACTAGTGGAAATGCATCAGAATAAATAAGATTGTCTCACTATAATGATATCGTCTAGACTAGAAACTAATATCTAGGTACCTACTCTCACTTCTCTAAGAAATAAAATTACCGGTTACAAAAACCGCTTTACTCCTACATTACAAAAATATACCTACTGACAATGTGTGGGTGGATGATAAAGTGCTGAAAACAGACGCTTAAAAGGCCGACAGCAATATATAGAACGCAATATTTAAACAGGGAAAAGGGACGCACGTGATTTTGCTTTCAACAATAAAACAAGACAAGAAAGGTATATATTATTTTCTAAGTCGCAAAGAAAGACGTCTTCATCCACGTACTTTACAAGTTTTAAGAAACGATACTTCAGTATAAACAAACACTTCTCAAGTTGTTATTTCCCCCACAAAAGATGTTATTCTGTGAAAAGCAACATCAATAGAAACTCCGAGTAAGCTCTAGATGGAGTAAACAATTGATACTTTTCAGTGTTTTGTTCGGCGGAGGAACACAAACCCTGCAATACCCGAGGAGTCGATTACAAACTATCGAAAAATCGATCGTTTGACGACAGTTTAATTAAAGCTTTTGTGTAAACTATTTCAGTCGCCACGGACGCGACAAAGGGAGCTGGTCGAAGTAATTGCTAGTTTTAATTGCATATGGAATGTATAGCACGGACGACCTCAATCTCTTTGATACCGTTCCGATGAAAGTTCAAATAATTTATTGAAGGTACAGCGATTTGATTGACCGTTCGCGAGATTAGATTGGCAATATGGATCTTGTTACGAGGTTGTCTGCTCTTATTACGTTTTGCGTCGTTAGTACCTTCGTAGTTATAACCAACTTCACAAAAAGCGCAGGTTAGGTATATAATTTTTTATTGTCAAACATAAAGTAAAAATAAAATCAGATGAGACCACTTCAACTACGAATTCAAAGCTTAATAATACTTAGTAAACATAAGGTAACATTACAAAAATATAGAAATGAAAACACAAACATTAACACTAAAAGTAATAGACTTGTCTAAAAAGACGAACTTGGTTCAGCTGATTTCACGTAAAAAAACATGGAATGCTTCATAAACATGTAAAATTCATCCCCAGCTCAACTGTCGTTTGACGTTCAAGTTTAAAAACAAACACTTCAAATGCAAAATTTTCTTAAACTTGTATCTCTATGGCATCGAAATTTGTTTGGAACGATAACGTCTAAAAAACTTGACGTTGAAATTTGCCCCACAACGTTCACTTTTTAAAACCAATACGTCTTATATAAGGTCCTAATTTATTAGTTGCAGATATTTTAACACATTATACTTTACATTAAAATAATTAACTTTAAATAGAAATTAAATTTTTTTTTCATATAACTTTTTTGATTTCATTTACCTAACAAAAAAATTATTTTATAATTTCGTCTAAAAAAATCACCATGTGCATTATCACATATCACAATAACACTATCTGTCATGTCAACAATTGTTTGTCGTAAATGTCGTAACGGTTAGGCGGGAAAACTGCAAATGTCAATTTATCGACGTGAAGTGGCCAGTTACAGTTAAGTGGTACGTAAAAGAGCTTCTGTTCAATGAGTTTTCATTTAGTAATCACATTAACAGGGTGTTATTACGTAGCAAATTTGTTTTTCCTTTTTCTCCAAAAAAACATCGTAAAAGCTATAATGTTTCATGCTTTAATATACTCCAGAGACTGAGTACTATCAGCTGTAAAAATATCTGCAACTAATAAATTAGGACCTTATATATCAAGTGGTATTGATAACCAACTTAATGTTTACTATATGTGTGAGTCTAAAATCATTTATGACAAATATTAGTATTAAATTTGAGAAGTGGTCATTTTTGGGTAGGTTGCATATCGTTTAACAGACAAAAATCTGTTTTTGGTGACAAAGCTACTAACGTGAGAATTTCATTTGGCGCTACAGTTTTTTCATCAGCACTAAGTACTAGCTCCGCCCCGTTAGTACTTATTCCGTGGGGCCGATTTTGAGCTTCAATTACTTTTCCATATTTATTATATTTCGATGCTCTATGGCACCAAAATTGTTATCACTCTCCGGTGTAAAACGAGGTCTAGGATTACCATAAGCCAGTAAATGCAAATCCGCTTGCGGTTTGAGCCCATAACGCGGTTGGGCTATTCTTTGCATGCGAGTGTCTCCTACGGGAATAGTCGCTCCCTCTTAGCGATTCTGAATGCTTTGAACACTGCTTCAAACACAAATAACAGCAGCTACTTTCGCTTCACGGGAACAAGCCCCCGTACGCTCTTGTCCTCCCGTGGTTCCCCGAGTAGCGTTGGAGCAAAAATCACTAACAACGCTGTTGTGAAACTATAAAGTGACGTGGAAATTGGAATCTTAATAATAATTGTACATGAAAAATTATTTTGTACAGTTATGAATGATGAAATATTAAACACGGCTGTTTTGTTCAACGACCAATGTACGGATACGTATGTTGTAAAATTATTGTGTGAAACTGTATTTGTACATACAATTAATTTTTTTGTTGCAATTTTTTTATGTAAACTTGTGTTGTTACTATAAACTACCAACATATTCAACAGATTTTTTTGAAAAATACTCGTACCGTCTTAGTAACGGTTGTGGGAAATATGAGTTACTACTACCAAGTGCCTAGTTCCTTAAAATTATATCTTAGTGAGTATGACGAAATGTTATGCCACTTAATTTTTTAAGAAGATCACACTGTTATCCTTTTTCCAGCTAATACAGGATTGTCTTCGATAAACAATATTATTTAAGTGCTAAACGAAAATAAGCATGAAAAAATGGTCACAAAATAGGTACGTAAATTTTCGAGAATAACGGCGGTTTCCGTAAACAATTCTTTTTTTCAAAGATTTTTTCTTCACGTCGGTGGTTTATTGTTATTGCTACTAAATAACGTATCTATTGTCATTACCCTGCGTTTTTCGTAATAATTTTAAACAATTAGATCATAAGTTATACCGCGTCAAACAGATGTACTGCCCAAAATTTCACTGAAAAGTTCAAAAATATGTAAACAAAACGAATGGCCACAAACAAGCCTTGAAATATTATCAGTTTTAGCGATAAAATTGGTTGAAATTTTACCCCTTTTAATATATACAGTTTATCGAAAATCACCCTATATTATAACTGTGAAAGTAACTAGCTCTTGTGTTACGTTTCACGCTTAAACCGCTGACCCGATTTAGTTTTTTTTTATGTCATAGGGGCAAACGAGCAGACGGATCACCGATTAGTTAGCGATTACCGCCGCCCATGGACACCTGCAACACCACCCACCACCACCCTGCACCACCTGCGTTGTGTGCCTTAGATGTATATAGTTTGAGAAAGACGTAGGATAGTTTTTATCCCGGAAATTATCTCTTAAAGGGGGAAAGGGGGAGTGGACATCTGTATGGGAATCAAAAATTTATCAAGTATGTAAGACTTTAATTTTACGCAGACGATTTCGTGGGCAAAAACTTTACACTCTTGCCAGAGTGATCGTGGTCATCATTGTGAATCACGATGAGTGATGATCTTGGTAATATGGCGTCACTCGTCGCGGACTGCAGCTTCCGGGTACATTCGTAAACCGAGCGCTTAGTTGCGGCCTTGATCTGGTCTGTCCATCTCATTGATGATCTACCATGTGGCCTGGTGCCTCCTTCAACTTTTCCCTGCACTACGAGACGCTCTATGGAGTCATTACCACGACGAGATACATGGCCGAAGAAGGTCAAAATGCGTGACTCCACTGTGGTTGATAGACGCTGTCTTAAGTTCTTTTAATATGAAGTCATTTGTCCACGATACTCCTTTTATTCGTCTCCAGCACATCTCCAACGGGTCAATTTTCTCCTTCTCGGTTTCACGAAGATTAGCAATAAACGAGTCTGGTTTTCGTGGGCTTAATGTTCCTATTACCCCAAATCGTTTTCATTTTGTAGGCCAGAACTAGTAATTTATAAATTCACCTTATTTTATTTTGAGAGTAATATTTGACATTATTTGGGTGAATCAACTTTGCTTTATGCAAAGATTGCTATTTCTCCTTATTTGTTCATCTTTAACATGATTTAAATGGAACAAGATCTTATATCTAGAGATAGATTAGGTAAAAATAAAAATAAAACTCGTTTTTAACAAATAAATAGGCTGACCCAGCGGACAACACCTTATTTTCGTACAAAAGTGGGGGACAGCTATGTCCGCTGGATCACTGCTTATAAACAAGTTATAATAAAAAATATTTGCATTACGTAGCCTGCGCTGCCTGCCGGTGCTGTGATCTGTCTTTTAAATGAGCATACACTTTATTCAAAAAATATCCGAATAAAGATTTCCTTTCAATTTTAGTCGGAGAAGGTGAAATTTTATTGACAAAGAAAAGTTGATTCACCCATTTAATACCTACCACAGTTTAAATACAGCTAGTATCTAGTCTAGTAGATGCCTTTGAAAACGGCGGCATAGATAGACAGCTCGCATCCGTATTCTCCCCGCACGTGGTATCTGTGGCGGTTTGCTACGGCGGCGGGTTCCGTTGCATATGTAGATTTACATTTTTCCTCTCGACGCGAGCAAGGAAGCTGGTGTAGCTTGCAACGGGCTGAGAATGGAAATTGCCTCTTTGCAACAGGATTTCAGATTGTGTTGCACTACCATATAAATCTTTTCTCAAACATGCAATGAAATAATGACATTACGTGCCTTATAAAAGGCTGCAAAATACCTCGTTTCCGGTGCGGCTAGACGAAAGCCCTTTAATGGAATTTCATACAACATTGCCGGCCTAAACCTGCAAGATGTGTTTTTTTATTTCCATTCCACATTAATTTGTGACACAGCATCACGGCGTTCAGACATTTTTAATAGAAACTGATATAAAGTTCTATGTAACATACTTAAATTAAAGTTAAGCAATTAAAATAAAATGTGCTCCATTGTTTACACTCCTTTATTAGAAATTTGCACAAAACATTTCAAAGTTAAATTGTATATGACGTAAAACGGGTTTTGTCACTTCAAATTAAGGGTATATAAGTACACAAAGCCTTTGATCGTGACAGCGCTAATTAGTGGCACAATATGACTAGGTATGACAGGCATTGCTGAAGAGATAAAGGATTAAAAGGATTGTAGCAAATAAACAACAGTATTATGTTTTATTTGGATAGTTTTCGGGGAAAATTAGAGCAACCACGAGTATTCAATAGTAGCGTTTACCCCGCTTCGCCTACGGTTTCCTTGTTACTAATCCTATCTCAAAAATAATCCCGTTAATATCTATGTTTAAATCCTCAACTTACATGCCAAATTTTATCTCAATCCATCTCCAAACATCCAAACTTCTAAACATCGGAACATCTTCAACAACTTTCATATTTGTACAATAAAATTGAAAAGGTACTCAAGAAGTTTGGTTTTTAAAATATGTACTTAGTTCAAAATATGGGGCTATATGGACTCGGCCGGCAACCCCTTATTTCCTGGCCTCTGCAGTAATGTACTATTAAATTAAAACGATATTACAGGCAGGGCTCGGAGCCGGTATTTTGCAAACACCCCGAAATAGCCCAATATTCTGAATTATTTTATGCTTTTTGTGTAGTGCTCAATAATGTGATTAAATAATGACTTCGTATTATTATATTGTCCGATTCAAAAATAAAATAATAAACCTAAGAACGAAAAGAACGGAAAAATACCGGTATTTTTGTATGGAGACAATACCGGTATCCGAGCCCTGATTACAGGAGACTTGTGGGTTGACATCAGTGGCGTGGCGTAAAAGATATCCTTGGACAAGCCGGTGTAGATTTGGCGTACTTTTCCTTAAGAGCAGTAGAATAAGATGGTCAAATGTCTGATATTAGGCAAGCCGGTAGGAATCGAGTTCTTTGGACGCCACGCTACTGGTTGACTGGGAAATGTTATTTGCTAATTGAACGTGCAAAAATATAAACCACTATTGAGACTTTCTCTTTCGTAATTTATTGACATTTTCACACCAAATGGCTGCAGTATGGAGTTCTTTAAGAGGGGAGTAAATAGGTTTTTAAAGGGTCGGCAACACGCATGTAATGTCCCTGGCGTTGCAAGCGTCCATAGGCCACAGTGACTCTTAACATCAGGCAGGCCGTACGCTTGCTTGCTACTGCTGCTTGCTGGATAGTTGTATAAAGAAATATTTGTGAAAAAACGAGTTCTTACCGTTAGGTACCTACTATTTTTCCAGCGCCGGTATTATCAATATTAGCATAGAACCATGGAGCAAATTTCCTTTTTGCTTCACCGACTAGGAGGGTTATGATATAAGAAGAATTAACGGAGAAGTTAACACCTACGCGAAGTTTATTTTTAAATGAATATTCCCTTGAATCTCACTACATGCAATGCACTAACTGCTTAGTAAAACGTGCAGAGAGACTGTTTATAGAAAGTTGTTTGTTGTTGAGATGTTGGAAAGGGCAAATTTTAAATTCCTGCGAGAAAAATATGGTATAATACAATTGAGATAAATTCGCGACATGTTTTTGTGGTAGCTTGTCATCGCACGCAATAACGAATCTTTAACCACTACACTTTACATATGGAATCGATTAAGCTTTGGGCAAGTCACGACACAATCTAGTACTGTCCCGTGTACGATTATTGCTGGAAATATTCCAATGTTGTATGAGGAATTTTGGAGAATATACAATTATAGGTATATCGAAAGTGGTAATGTATCCCATACAATGGGGAAATATTCCCGGAAACGGCACATAGACACGACACTTGAATATAGGGATATGAACTTAACCCTATTTGCCTTGGCCAGCTTTATCAAAGCGTAGTATTCCGTATTGCGCCGAGTTCAATCAAGAATAAGCTTCATGCTTGTCACAACGTAATGCAATTTCATTTATCTGGCTTAAAAACGGGTGCAGTGTTCTACGTAACCCATGTAGGGTTTGGCAACGTAAGCCTCAGCTTTACGAACGCATAGCATTGGATACTTCAATCAAAGATAACCTTAAGGCTAATCACAACACGAAACTGTACTATATGAGTTATTCCAGTAAGTCAGTCCCTACTCCTAGTGAGCATATTGAAAGAATGGGCTACTTACGCCAATTAGCAGAGTTTTATTCTACCATTTACTATTATCGTAAGTAGTTCTTATCATACAAATTAAAATCATATTATGACCCATTTCCGTAATACTTAGGACTAATTACATTATTCGTACTGACTGTGGTTAAAACGCCCGTGGGGTCACCCATATAGCGTGTAAGGTAAATCCTCTCAGCATTACGACGCGTAGCATTCCGTACCACACCGAGCTCAATCAAAGGTAAGGTTCATCACGATAGGGCTCAGTATTACTTATGTATCTAGTTTAAAACGGGTAGTGTTGTAGGTAACCCTACCTGTCTCGCCGCGCTATCAATGCGTAGCATTCCGTAGCGCGCGGGTTCAATCAAGGATGAAATTCCTTCGCCTCGCGCTACCGTAATTGTATCAACCCTACTCTCACCTCGAACGTTGCTAAGCGATAAGCTTCAGGTATATTGCCGTTGAATATATTTGTAAAGATATGGTTCGTTCTCGAATTATATATTTTCATTCAAAGCCATTGCTTCCTAGTCACTGGCTTGGATCATTGTTACAAGCACTTACTGTACAATAGCTGCGTTAGAAATTCCGTCTTTAGACGAAAGAAGCAACGGAGACAAAACTTCTACAAAACTATATCAATTCCGGTAGACAAATCACCATCTACAGAAATATATTGATAATAAAATTTGCGCAATACGCTGCACGCCACTCTTTCGGCACGCTCCCACTTCCAGCTGTGATTTGAATTAATTCGGAACTCGACACGTAGGCCGCATCTCGGCGAGATGTTACATTATGCTGTTTCCCTCTGACATGTGTTGCTTCTGCCACTGACTTTAGATTTTAAAAGGTACCATTTACAAAAAAATGGCTTATTGAAACCATGAAACAATTTTAATTTACTTAAGATACGATAAAAAGTTAAAGACAAATTTAACGAAATAAGACGACTTAATGATGAGACTAGTGCTAAAACATGGACGATTATATAACGAAGGAATAAAATAATAGTATTTTACGCGGACAAAATATACTTGCACATTTTGGAAAAGATTGCATTTATCCCACTGTCCAGCAGCAAAATACATTTCCAAGCTTTTTATGGACGTGGTTTATTCTTCCTTGCTCGTATTTAACCTCCGTATCTGCTTATTTATTGGCTTAGTCCTCGGGAGAGAGATGGATGCGATAGGGACCATTAAGCGCTACCTTTCCACCTATTGCAACACGTGGGTGAAGCCACAACTTAAACAGTATATTGATTAAAGTCACATGCTTAAATTTTAAAGGTTAAATTGTACCTAATAACAATACGTCTAATACAACTATGCGGTGCGACTCTTTGTTATATACTAGATATCCCTTTCAATTCAATATGCCTAGTGCTGAAGTGACAGATGATACTTTATCGCACTACACGCCAAATCACGGCCAGTTGTGCTAGGCCTCCGGCTAAGTAGGTAGGTAGGGAATTCGATCTATAGATGTGGCCCACCTATCCTGTATCAAGTAAACGTGATAAGTGTAGTAAGTAAGTAACGTTTGCAATGTAATTTTCTTTTGGTGTACAATAAAGTATGATTGAATTGTAAGTAGGTTTCCATTCACATACGTAAGTTCCGGTAAATTCATTGATTCAGAGTCTGGTTTCAATCCTCATTTAATAGTTCGACCAAAACGATTACGAATTCCGTCATTATCACGCTCACCTACCCTCCAATTCTGTTTGAATTTTCGTGTATTTCGAGGTAAAATAAGCGCGGCAGTTCATAAAGATTCATACCCGGGGCGGGCACACGGTAACACGGTAAGCCATAAGGTAAAAAAAAATCTGGCACGTCGTTACGGGGTCCACTCAGTCTTCCTATAATGTAAACAATGGTGTACATCGGGATAAATAACTATGACTCTGACTGCATTCAAAAACCATGATGGTTTATTTTATTTTATTAAACGTTTTAATCGGCCGAGGCGCGTCCTGTTTAGCACTTTACGCGAACTAGGCTAGATAGCTAAAGCCAATACGAAGTATACGAAGTACTCCTGACTTCTCAGCCGCTCTGTTTATAATCGGATTTAGAAATGCTAATTTGTGTCATCAAAGGCATTGAGCGAATTGAAATATACAAACAGCTCCACGACTATTCAGTATAGACAATATATCGCGAGTAATCGAATCGTCGGAGGCCAAAGCGATTAACTATGAGAGCTATTGGGTAGTTCTCTGCGATTTTTTACCGTTTTGCTTGCTTCATTACCATCGCCACTATTATTGGCCGTTTTATAAAAGCAGTCAGGATCATTATGATAAAAATAGCAGAAGCACGCGACTTTTACAAGATAACACTCCATAGTTTATAGGGAGCTCATCCATAATGTGGCGATGGTAATGATGCGATTGGTGCGACTGTTTAGTCAGTTTCAGTTTCATAATAGCGTAGTTACGCTATTATGAAACTGAACCGAACATGAATCGAAGTGGATACCAAATACAGCCTATTGCGAGTGTTTGCATCCAACTCTTTTTGAGGTTTTTTATTACTATTTGAAACCTATATTTAAGAAAATAATGGCAGTTCATTGTAATTTTTTTAGGGTTCTGTACCTCAAAAGGAAAAAAACAGTACCCTTATAAAATCAGTTTGTTGTCCGTCTGTCTGTCTGTTTGTCTGTCCGTCTGTAAAGACCCTTTATCTCGGGAATGCGTAAAGGTATCAAGTTGAAATTTTAAATCAATTCTCAGGTCTACGGTCTCTTGAAGCAGTAAAAAAATCAAACTTTTACGTTAACGTGAAAAAATATACAGCCGTTTAAACTGCAAAAAACGTAAATTTCGATACTCTCAAGGAGACTAAAATTCAAAGGGTACTTACCGTTGACTTAGAACTATGAAATTTGGCAAGTAATATCGTCTTATACTACAAATACAGGGAAAAATCCGATAACTATACATTTTTATTAAATCATTAAAAAAATAGACTTTACTAAGGGAATCAAAATTTATAGGGTACTTTAATATAAACTTACAAATTTGTACGGAACCCGACACGCACTCGTCCGGTTCTTTTTTATTTATTTAGGCTAAAGAAAAAAGGAAGAAATATAAGTAGATATTCCCGACGTTAATGGCCGTAAGAAAAAACAAAGGAAATTGAAAATGGATGAGTCTGTCAGAAAAATAGTGGATCCTACCTTACAATCATAGTAACCGATGTTGGCTGACAATACGAGGAATTTGAAATTGACATTATTATAATATTTATGTGACATTGGTATTAATTCGTAATAAAATATTACCGACGTTCACTTGAACTTTTCCTGAAACCGTTTTTATGTTACCTTATTAGTATTTATTTTAGAATAGAAATAAGTAATGAAAACGTGTTGCAAATGGGACATAAAACCTCAACTATTCTGAAATAAATATGGTGTTACCACCTTCCCACATAATAAAGGACGCTTCGAATCTCCCAATGTGTATGTACCTACCGCATGTGAGGTAATATTTATGTACATATATAATAATAACGGTCAGTTTTCTTCGGCAATACTTTATGATTAAGAAATGACCCTCTTCGAAAGGTTCCTAAACTGCCCGTCCCAAGTTTCCTTCCAGAAAGAAATGAATTATTCAAATGCACAGTTTCGGGCAGCTTAAATTAATTTTGGGAAAGGAACTCTTTGGACATTGCTCTTGGCACGCTTTAGGACATATTTTGGGGCTCAAACAAAAATAATTTAGTTGAGATATTTCACCGGTTTTCATAATTAAAATATCGCATTAATTTACCTGCACTACAATTATCCTCTCGCATTAAATTAATAAATGTGCGAATTTAAAGTCGCGCCCCGCGTTAAAACGATGTATGAATCATTAAACTCGGTTTACTGACAAAATTGTACACATCACTGATATGAAACCCCGCAGAAAAGTTAGCATGAGACCTGAGCTGAAACCTAGAGCTTATTTCTATTGGCGCTATATAACAAACGAACGACGCGCCCAAACGACGGGCGGGGGTCGCACCCAAAAAAACGTATTTTACGTGGTTTAAATATTGTACGGCGGTACCTACGTAACCCTTCGTGGGCACATCCAACTCGCACTTGGCAGTTTTTATTAATTCGAAGAATATGCCTTTACAGTATCTATCTACATAGTTTTTTTCATGATTCATTATCCATTCTTCTCGATACATTCAAACTTTTCCCACAATTTCTAGTGAAGTTGAAAACTTTCTAGACCAAAAAGTAATAAAATTATATTACCAGAACATTATGAGTACCTACGTATAATGTAAAACAGATGTCGTGTTCTCTCATCAATTAATAAATTTCCAAAAGCAGCTTTATGAGTTACGAAATACGATTCACATTTCAAGATAAATCGAACTCAAGGGAAACGGAATTGTAAATGTAAAGCAGACTTCACACATTTTGTCAACACACGGAAGTAAGGTGTGATTAAATTATAACCCGCTCAATTCGTAACGAACTTAAGGCATCAATTCCGTCTATTCCAGCTGCGTTATTGCGATGTCACGGTTCAGTTGTTGGACGTGAACGCTCTCGGCTTAGTAAACCGTGTAAGAGATGGAATTGAGGAATTATTTCACGGTTCAACATCGGTCTGTCTCACGGTGGATGCATTCGACCCTTATTTAGTTACTGAAAGAAAAAAAAAGTAGGATTTAAATATGACAATAATGATGCCCGAAACTTCGTTCGCAGAGGACAAGCTTAATTATATATATTTTGCCTTGCCGCAGTCGGTTAAAAAGTGACCTATATTTTAACAGGAGTCATAACCCTACCTGTACAGTTAGCCAAAGAAAATGCTTGAAACAGATCAAGAGTAGCTATTTTTTTTTATTATTATTTTTCTATTTTCCGAACACCCAGGGTTTAATAAAGAACGCAACATGAAAAAAAAAGGATTGAAAAAAATATTTTTGATCCTTTCAATAATTGTTTATACTTATATTTAAATATGCCGTTAGACTGAGATTTGAATTTACAGTTATAGCTTCATCCAATATTTGACCCTCTTACACTTTTAAAGTTAGAAAGCAACCATTCCTTGAAAGCTAATTAAAGATAAGTAGAAGTATTTATGTTGCTTCTTTCAAACTCGCGATGGATCCTGAATGTCAAACTTTTTAATGAAATGGAGAACTTTTCTTTATGAAATAATATTAATTGTTATTTAACTTAGGAACTTTTTGCAGACGGTAATAGCAACGACGGTGCAGAACATATCACATACTTAATGAGGGAAACGTCACACAAAAGTAAAAGTTTTAGGTAAATACTCAGTATCTAACGAATATTAACACTTAACATCCTTATTTTTCATTATACGTACTTTATAGTCTTCGTAGAACAATTCTTATTCTTAACTTGTAGTCAAGTGGCCTTCAAATCTATCTATATAGATAAAAAAGTCGGGTTAGATACCTACACCATTCATAACTATAGAACGGATGGACCAATTTTTATGATCTTTGATTTTTTGGGTTTGTCGTGTTTTAGTAATTATTCTGTTATTAGGGCAGAGCCGAATAACAGAATAATCTGTTATTAGGGCAGAGCCGAATAACAGAATAATTACTAAAACATCTAAAAAAGTAAAAAAATCTGCGGTGAAAAGAAGTTCGCCGGGACAGCTAGTATTAAATAAAAAAAATCAAGCCTTTTGCGACTAGTATCAGACACATTAGGTGACAAGTCGTTTGTTTGCCTCAATCAGCTGTCTGCCGTTACCGGATGACCAGAGCTGCCTGACTGACAGGGAAGAATGGCCGGCGTTACCAACCGGCGCCGGCTACATGTTATACCTATATAGAGGGCACAACCCGATAAAAATTATACTTGTCAAAAATATAGCATACCTATTTTAGAGCTTTATTAAGCGTTGTACAGCGTTCATTTGTGAAATATTCTTATTGATTTATTGTAACGAAAAATGTATATGGTTATCGTTTTATTTAACTTTATGTAAGATAGACACAAAGGTTGAGGAAACTAGAACCTTCAGATGATAGGATCTGAATCTGTCAAAAAGGCCTCACTTATACAGGGAATGTGGTATAAAAAGTGAGACATTTTCTCAGTATTTATCACAAGACTGATAGTCACTACTTGTGCCTAATTCTGCCCCAGCCATACTTTTTTAGTAGTAGTATACCTACTTATACTGTAACTGGTCAGTCGTTAAATAATAACATCGAATTCGATGTTATGTGTAAGGAATATTAACATTCTCTAAGATGAGAAATTAGTTCTAACAAAACTGTTATTCTTTATGCTGGTCGTAATTTGTTGTGTTTGAACGCATTATAGAGGGTTTATGATATGTGTGTAAATAAACTATTATTAATTGCAAAGTAAGATCGTATTATGCCTCCTGCTCCTACCTGTACAATGGATTACCTAAGTATACCTAGAATCTGCCGCACACTCTCTAGATATCTCCTCGAACACGAAAACTACGTCATCTATCAACCAACGTCCTATGTCTACGTGTATTATAATAAATATTGTGTGAGTATTGCGTCTACCTTCGTCATATATATTAGAAGCTTACTATACTCAATTGAAACAAGGAGGCTTCTGCTATATTTCATTCAAAACTCTTTGACAACATGCGCGAGCATACTCCCTTTCTACACCAAAACCATCCAAGTGTCTTTATTTATGGGCCAATCATTTGGGACTTTTGTTTTATACTATACTCTAAGATAGCAGTAATAACGTTATAGATCAGGGAATATTTTCTTAATTGATTAAGTCACAAAAGTGCCCGCTTTTAGGATATCGTTTCAGCCTAGTATTATCATGGCATTGGCTTCTTAGATTTAGTTACGTCATTGTATTTTATTCTAAAATTGTGGTATTAGAGTAGTTAAAACAATCTATTTTATTTACTATTCCTTGTAGTAGCTACCTACTTTCCCATTGTTTTCTTTTATAGAGATATATGCATATACATTGTACAATTATTAATGGTTCAACCAATACAAAACAAACCCATATTCTATCAAGTGAAAAAAACTCCTAAATAGTACATTGTGTATCAAGGGCGGTAAGTAAGGAATTACAAACGCAAGTCCGAGGGGAAGCCGAGGGCTTTAATAACACGAGTTTGCAAATCCTTTACCGCCCGTGGCACACACAATGTTTTTCATCACACTTGTGAGGAAATCTAAATAAGAATAACCTTACTAATCCATCCAGTATCAGAAGAAAATTTCAAAACAGAAAGTGACATTAGTGACATATATCCATAGACAATGCGAATGTCAAGTCACGTTCGGAAACCATAGCGGTAAAGACCTAAAACGACCATGTTAGTTGATATTTGCAAAATACTGAAATACACTATTCAAACATTTAATTAATGTTACCGAAATATGTGTTTACATGTATTTGCAATAACAGTTCTCTTTAAATAAATATTTCAGTGATAAGAGTTAAAAAAGTAAGTTGCCATTTCCTTTGAACATGACAAATAAGAGTAAATCAGAACCAGCGTATTAAAATAAAAAAAAACCATTACGCCCCTGGGCGTAATAGGTCATTTACGACTCGCAAAACCTACATATAACAACACCATTTTCGAGCAAGTGTGATGAAAAATAGATATAAGGTTCATAAAATAATATATGTAAATTTCTTTCTAACATGTCCTAACAAGCTAGGGCTTGAAAGACTATTTTATCAATAGGTAATCTCTTTGTGGAAAGTCTCGATCACAAAAGGAAAATACGCTCAAGGCATCAAAGAAACTTGTTAACGCTTGTTAGCCTTCGTCGCGAGAACCGATAGTAACTAGTGTTCTGCAGGTTTCTCTTGCAGACGAAATCCTAATTCTATTTGCATTCGTTTTCTTACTTAAGAGCAACATTTTCTTAATTTCTTAGATAAAATAACTTTAAAGAGGAAATTATCTAATTTAATTTGTCGAAATTGGTCTCCAAATAGATATCTTTCTTTGCTCGAATGAATAATTTTGACGACGGTAATTAGATAAGTTAGGAGAGAAGCTGTATATTTCAGTATTGACTATAAGTACCTATATGCTATGTAGTATCACGCATTTTATCCTTTAGTTTAAAACTATGACAAGTTATGCAAGCTCCCCCCCCCCCCCCATTATTATTGCTATGCTCTGACACTATTCTGGACATTATAACGCTATATGTATTTTTGCATATTTTTTTACAATTTGTATCAGTGATCTACCATACCATTGCAAATATAAAATCAACTAAAATGGCTGTTTTAGGTCTTTACCGCTATGGTTTCCGAACGTGACTTGACATTCGCATTGTCTATGGACATATCATGACATATGTCACTGTCTGTGTTAATATTTTCTTGTCATACTGGGGCGATTAGTAAGGTTATATTATTAAGATTTCCTCACAAGTGTGATGAAAAACATTGTGTGTGCCACGGGCGGTAAAGGAATTACAAACGAGTGTTATTAAAGCACACTCGTTTGTAATACCTTACTTACCGCCCTAGATACACAATGTACTATTTCTACTCCTGTACTTTTATCTGTCTTTTACTTGGTCACGAACACTAATATAAGAACATACATAATATGAGTTCAGAGAAGTCTATACTCTATTCCCTATAACAGCACTAGTGTCGTTATAGTCGCAAAACGAAACTGCTAGCAGCCACAGACTTCTAAATGTAGGTTAAACTTAGGTCAAGGCTCAATTCTAACTTTACGATAAAAATGCACAACTACCAACTTAACAAACAATTAAATTCCTACGGTTTTTAAGAAAAACAAAACTTTTCAAACTAAATTCATTGATGCCAACATAAAAAAAAGTATTTTTAATATCGTCACTGCGTGTCACTAGCGAGTATACGTCAAATTAAAAAAAGTTTACCATAGACACATACTGTCAGTCATATGTCATATTTGCCTTCTTTAATTTAATTTTGTATTTTAAAACCTAGTCGTAGAAAAAGTATTGTATGCAACGTTGTATAATTAAGTCAAAAAACGCTTATGGCGTCTCTATTTGCGATACGCGACGCCGCGGAGGCTCGTATCGCAACTCGCGCCACTCGCATTTTTGGAGCCTACTTATACAACTGTTGCATAAAATACTATAATAATATCCATCCACAATGAAGCCGCTAAACGAAGTATTCTTCAACAATGTAAAACAGTAATTATATTTCGTATCCCAACCGAAGACGATTACTATAGTTTACATGCAGCAGTACATGAGATGGTGCTGTCCTTGTCACACATTTAGAGCTATAATATCTTAAAAAGCAAAACCATACTTCCATCTCTCGCCCGCGGCGCATCGACACACCCGCGCGCGCGCTTACCTGACCTCATTACATTTTTTGGTGTTGTCCGAGTCGCACGAAATTTAACGTTAAAAAATAGTGTAGTGAAGTGAAAACGAAAGCGATCAAGGGATCGAAATTACAACCAGGATTATGAAGGTAAATTTGTAATCATTTTAACAAAAGTACTACTTACTATAAAGTGTTTTTAGATAATACGGCACTGCCAATAACGGTACTTTCAAATTTCCTTTACGCATCTTACCTACAAAATCATTAAACCTGGTTACTTACATATTTACGAATAAAAAGTAAAGATACGTGTATAAAGTTATATAATTAGGAAAGATGTATAACGGATTTGCTGAGTTTTTATCTAACTAACTTCATATCACTGTGTATGCCATGTGAAGGACAATTTGTCTCACCTATTTTCACAGTACCTAAACCTAACGGAACTCATCGTTTCATACTAATTGTAAGTTTAAAATAATTAAACAAATTCACTACGGTTCATCACTTTAAGTTGGATGACTGCGGTAGCGTACCGATTACTTTATTTCATTTCATTTATTAATTGCCTACATGTAGGTACATTTTATGTAAGGTATTGCAAGATATGGCAACAATAGATCTACATGATGCCTATTTTCTGATATCTGTTGATGAAAATGATCGCAAACGATTGCGTTTTAAGTGGCGACCACAATTGTTTGATTCGAATGTCTTGCTAAACGACAAGTACGGCTCCATTTGTTTATATAAAATTATTAAAAGAAATATCTACGTACTTCGGGCCTATTGTCATTTAACTACTTAGACGATTTTTTATATATAGTAAGATCATAGATTTAATTACTTAACAAACGTAAAAACTACAAGACTTTTTTAAGTCGTTGGGGTTCGTCATCAATAGTGATAAAAGTGTTATGACGCCAAGTAAAATTGGCAAATTTTAGGGTTTGTGTTATGACTATCACCTTGCCTGGCGAAAAGAAACAGACATGTAGATGTATTTACACGTGTATAGCTCCACGAAAATCGTGTTGAAGATTTCAAGTGTGATCATATTGATCATCCACGTTACAAAATGTTGACATTTGTGTACCTACTCCATGCGAGCCGTGTAAAGGACTATTATATACGAATGTTTACGTCTACCTACTCCATTTTAACAGTGTCGAGGATTTCATACTCCACGTAAATCGTGTAGAGAATACATACGTTTCATTCAGAACATCTGCTCCACTTTAATAGTGTCGAGGATTTCATACTCCACGTAAATCGTGTAGAGAATACACACGTTCTATTCAGAACATCTGCTCCACTTTAACAGTGTCGAGGATTTCATACTCCACGTAAATCGTGTAGAGGATACACACGTTCTATTCAGAACATCTGCTCCACTTTAACAGTGTCGAGGATTTCATACTCCACGTAAATCGTGTAGAGGATACACACGTTCTATTCAGAACATCTGCTCCACTTTAACAGTGTCGAGGATTTCATACTCCACGTAAATCGTGTAGAGGATACACACGTTCTATTCAGAACATCTGCTCCACTTTAACAGTGTCGAGGATTTCATACTCCACGTAAATCGTGTAGAGGATACACACGTTCTATTCAGAACATCTGCTCCACTTTAACAGTGTCGAGGATTTCATACTCCACGTAAATCGTGTAGAGGATACACACGTTCTATCCAGAACATCAGTTCCATTTTAACGGTGTCGAGGACTTCATACTCCACATGAACCGTGTAGAGGATACATTCATATTTACGGGGACACGGAGGCCTCGGACCCTGAGTTGGCCGAGCCGGGCGAAGCAACAACTACCTACTACTGCCGAGTACGTCGCCCGCGCCGATCGCGCCGGCGGCCGAGCCCGTAACGATCGAAGCGCCCACGCCGCCTGGCGGCACTTGCCGTGCCCATAGATAGAGTGGCGAGACTATACCGTCATTGGAACCGAAAATATTAGAACTACTGGGCGAGGACCCAACTAATAACAAAAAATACGGCAAAAACCTACATAAGGATATTGCACCCAAGTCGGCACCCATTTTGGCAAATGGATTAGCTAAGGACTTTCACCTGGAACTAATCAGACGTTACTTGCCTCCTGAAAATTGCCCCAATATGAGGTTTCCGATGCTAAATCTTGAGATCAAAGCAGCCCTTTTGGAAATCAATGTATAAAAGGACTTCTACGGCCAAAGTAAGCAGAGCCAGCTGTTCGGTAGTCTCGGTGCAATAGGACAAGTGTTAAATTAGGCACTGTCATCTAAGAATACAGTATCTCAAGACATAATAAAGCTATTATAGAGAAGCTACAACAGCTATTATAGAGAATCTCAGTCTCGTCGGTTCGCAGCCTTAAACACTTTTAATTAAAATATTAGAGATACCGTCAAAAATACCAAAAATGGATGAACATCTCTTCCGTTCAGCCTTAACAGAGCATATCAAGTTTTCAAAGGCGATCGTTGAAACCGGTTCAGAAATGAAATCGACAGTTGTGAGTCCTGCTTACAAACCATCAGTAGAAAGAAGCACAGCAACAACGGAGTGCTTTAAACTCGAGGGGGATGCCGCCACGAGTAGCAGCAGCGGCCGAGCCGCGGCCGCCCCCTGCACCTCACCGGCCGCCGCGGGACCGTCGCACAGACGCGCCGCGCGGCCGCCGCCCGACCAGCTACACGCGGCATTACGCGACCACGTGGTGGAGGCGATACTAGATGAACCGCACACATGTTACAATTTGATATTTAGCTGAATTCGTCAGATTTTTGCCCTCCGTATGTCCAGCCGTCAACTACGGACGGATGTAGGTATACTAAATTCTTCGAACGAGAAATATTTTAGCTCTGGATCATTTGGAAAATTACAACAAACAAATGAAACTAGAAAAATATTTAAGTCCACATTTTTCATGGCGGATTAATAATACAATGATACATTCTCCCCGATCCGCAAGAATAACTACTTGTTAGAAATGTATAGTAATGCATCTATCTATAACTGGTTGGGGCGCGACATGTGGTGCCCAAACGCTTCTGGCAACTGGACAGTCAGTAAACTGACACTTCATTCATATAAACACGCTGGAACTTATAGCCGCATTTTATGGACTGAAGATATTTACAGCAAATCTAAAAGATTGCAACGTTTAACTGAGAATAGACAACACACCTGCCATGTTATATTAACAGAATGGGGAAGTACAATATCCCCATTTAAATAAGTATGCAAGAAACATTTGGCAGTTGTGCGAGTCAAAAAACGTCTATGTATTTACATCATACATACAGTCTTGCGATAATGTAGTAGCAGATCGGGAGTCTAGGACTCCAGCCAAATGAATATAGACACTGAATGGGAAATTTCTGGTCATATATTTTCACAGATTGTTCATATGTTAGGCTGTACACCTGCATTTGACCTTTTTGACAGCCCTCAGAACTACAGCCGACTGCAGTAGATATGCGTCTTCGAAATTAGATCCTTATTCAGAAATAGTCGATGCCTTTACTTTTGGTTGGGAAAATATTATTTTTTATCTCTTTCCCCCATTCAGCCTAGTGAGCAAAGTATTAGAAAAATCATTTCAGATAAAGCTAAAGGTATCGTTGTAGTACCCTACTGGCCATCACAAGCATGGTACTCCTTGTGGTCTAGTCTTGTCGTACCTGAAAAAACGTTTATTGATTCCGACGGATCTTTATTAGTCTCTCCGTTCAGAACGCGCCTCCCGCTTCATGCCAGCCTTATCCTGGTGGCAGCTAAATTATCAGGGATATGATAATAAAGCGTGGCCTACCACATGAATCACTAAATATAGTGATGGCCTCTTTAGCAAAAATACTTTTAAAGCAATAATTTAAAACTTTATTAATTCAAATCCTGGGAGCTTCTCTGTAAAAAACGAGAAATCTTGATGTTTATGACGCTAATGACGGTGATGTGTTTTAACACATCACCGTCTTGTCTTTTTGATGATGTCTTTTTGACCATAAAATTTTAAGCTATAGCTGTTTGATCATACACAGATCAGCCTTATCGCAATACGAATGTTACGTCAAATGATTGGGTTAATCGATTTCTTAAAGGCTTACAAACTTAAACCTCCGAACCCAAAATATAAATCCACGTACAAATATAGTTCTAAATCATTTCTTAAATATTTATCGAAATGAAGATGTCTCATGAACTGATTTATCATATAAAACTTGTACTTTTATCGCCATTGCTTCGGCACAATGGATGCACACGATCAGGCTACTGATAAAATTAGATAATATGCCAATAAGTAATGATGTAATTATGGCTTCACCTTCATTAGCACTGGTACTGGACAGTATAGCTAATGAGATGATACTCCTCCAGTAGGAGTCATCTAAATGTTAAATATAATCAAGGTTACAAATTTAATTAATACTTCGAGGCCTGGAGCTTGTTAACCAATCAACAGATTACCCTATATCCGCGAAAGTCCTTATTTGCCCAGCACTCGCAGTTCAAACGTATGTTAGTAGGACAAATGAATTGAGACGCCATCATACTAAAGGATACCTCTTTGTACGAAGGCCTTATAAAAACTTTGGATCTCAGACCTTAGCACACTGGGTTAAAAAGGTATCACGAGACAATGCCATTGACATAAGCATTTTCAGCGCTCACAGTACACGGGTAGCATGAAAATCTGCCGCGCACCGTGCCGGGTTTAATCTGGAGACTGTTTGCAAGGCTGCAGGTTGCAGTGATCGTTCCAATGTCTATCTTAATAAGTAATATTATAGAGACACCCTGGAATCAAATGAAAATAATTTTACGTATGCTATATCTGACATTCGCTAAATAGGATTAATTGCATTTATGCCATTAAAATTAAACAGTTAAGAATCTGATAAATGTAAATTGAACTTTAAATTAAGTCATCAGAATATTGTTCTCAATTTCGTAGCTAATCAGCATTATAATGATTGGAATTACCAGTTTTTTACTTTTCATTTTTCACATATTGAACATAACAATGCTCTGAACATCTGCATGTAAACTATAGTAATCGTCTTCGGTTGGGATACGAAATATAATTAAGAATCAAACGAACTTACCTTACGTGATGTTTGATTCCAATTATGTGAGTATCCCAACCGAAGACGATTACATCGTCCCATCCCACCCTAGCCCAAGGGATAAAATAAAAAATAAAAAACTTGTCTACAACACAAAATATCTAACTCTGAAAAAATGAGGTCAGGTAAGCGCGCGCGCGGGTGTGTCGATGCGCCGCGGGCGAGAGATGGAAGTATGGTTTTGCTTTTTAAGATATTATAGCTCTAAATGTGTGACAAGGACAGCACCATCTCATGTACTGCTGCATGTAAACTATAGTAATCGTCTTCGGTTGGGATACTCACATAATTGGAATCAAACATCACGTAAGGTAAGTTCGTTTGATTCTTAAATATTTTCAGCAACACTTTTCGCACCATGCATTTTCAAACACATTTTAAAATCCCAACCAAAAAGTTAATGCTCTTTTCATCCTTACATGTGGGAGGTGCGGTTGCCTTTGACTGTGGTTTTTACGGCAAAAAGCTTTATGTACTCCGTGTCATATTAAAGGTACGGTGTACTAATTAAATATTAATTGAATGGTCGATGGTAATAGTAAAATATTTTTTAGTTGATAAAAATACATTTACTTATAGGTTATTACCAAAAGCCTTATTCAAACAAAAGCCTTTGCCTGATTAATAAATAAGATAATTTAATCCGTCTTCAAAGTCAAAAAAATCGAGCAAAATTCTGATATTTTTGTATCCTACCTAAAGCCTGATACATCCTTTCTAATGCGTAGCTCGATTTCCGAATGAGAGATTTTTGAAAGCCTGAGAACAGAGAGAACAGTACTCACATATCTATACACTTTTAGGAGTAATTCTATTGTTTTCATTCCGGATTGAGTTATCGTAGACATTGCACAAAGAACATCTATGATCTTTTGCTGCTCACTTACTCAATAAAAAAATCACTAAAATAGGTACTATAGTGTTAAAGCGGCATGGCATTAAATCATTATTGTGAACAGATGATTTCACAAATTGCTTAATGGTGCACCGGATCTGTGTTAGATAGATATAATGGGAATCCCACCGCTGCATCATCACGTCCGACTGTTTGGTTATTAATAAGGAATCGAAATTACGGTAGTCGGTGAAACCCGTTACATGCCGTTCGTTGAACAGGCTTTTGTAGAAAATCCCTAGGCGACCGAGCTAGCTCGGCGTGGAGATGATTTTTAGGGTTCCGTACCAAAATGGTAAAAACGGAACCCTTATTTGTGTCTGTCTGTCTGTCCGTCTGTCTGTATGTCCGTCTGTCACACCCAGATATCTTAGGAACTACCATCGATTTGAAATTTGGAATAGTGTTTAAAGTAGCTAACCCGAGTTTATTGGACGTAAAAAAAATCTTGTGCCTTTTTACTTTTTTTTTAAAAGGCTCCGTAATGGGACTTTGAAAATTTAAAGAAGGGCTATTATATTGAGTGGGGTATCAAATGAAAGTGCTTAGTTTGTAAATTCAAACACGGTTTTTTTCTTAAATATGTAGTTTTTGATTTATGATGAAAAACGTTAAAAAAATACCATTCCCCCTATTATCTTCGAATTTACTGAACTGAAAAATCTGGTTCATACACGTTCAGGAAAACGGGCGTCTTTTCTGTGGACAATACAAAAGTTAACGACTTGGGTATATTTTACTAACCCTTTTATCATACAGGTTTTTTTAAAGAAAAACACGGTTTGTATAAAAGTCTATGAGCATCCAGTAAGAAAATTAGGCTTTAAGGCCTAACAATGTCATAATGTTCACAGGAAAGACGTATTACCTTAACTCATACTAAAAATATTTTTGACCCATCTGTAATAATTACAAATTATTAATGTCGTCCTAAATATTACAGGAAAGGAAGTTTTTTTTGTATTGTCTGTGATGACAACTATTTGGGTTATTTCAAAAAACTTTTTCTTACATGTTTCATCCTCCTTATTATTCCCCGTGTAACGTATAACGTGAATTTAACAGGTAAGTATATCTGAATAACACGAAAACCTAATTAAATAATGAAATACGTTTAATAATAAAAGAATACAAATGCAATTATAAACTATCAATAGGTATATCGGTGGTAACATCGTAGATTCAATCGACGTAAGGGATTTTCGATCGATTTGCAGTTGTCATTATTTGCGAGCTGCTTCAACCTTGACCTTTCTCTATAAATTAGATCATTATTATTGTGGTTCACATAAGGCTCCGGAACTCGACTGATGACCGTTCCGTACGTTAAACATAATTTATACGTTTTCTCCACGTTTCGTTAAACGCCGGCCATTACGCCGCCGTTTCAACGGCGGCCGTCGGCAATTGCCTCCATTTCGCGAATGCAGCTCTCATTAACCGGCCAAAGCGAAAACCGTTTAATATTTTTTTAATGAGTTTCTGTTACATTTTCGTCTTAAAACTTTACCCTTTATTTTCTCTATGTACAATATTGCCAATATACAGGGAGGGAGGGACTATACCGACATACTTTAGCCATGAATTCCTGGTGGTGTGACGAGTAAATAAAGTTATGTGATGTATAGTCGAAAAACGCTTACTTTCAGAGATATTCATTATTTTTTAAATGAAAACTCCCAAGTGTGTAACAAGCCCTAATAAATGTGACTAAGATAGTTTTACTATTTTTTTTTAAATCCTTTAACTAAACAGCAATTAACCTTCGCAGTATTTGATGGTAAGCGACTACGAGACCAAAAAATTGACCTTTCGTTTCCATTTTAGCTTTTTTTTCTTTTTGATAACTTTTCCTCCAGTAAGGACATGTTTATAACGAGGGGCTGAATTTACTGATTTATTTTGTTCCATCCAAGACTATTAATGTAAAATGACAATATTCGACCGATGTTGATATAACATTATTTACTCGTCACACTCACACCACCAGGAATTCATGGCTAAAGTATGTCGGTATACAGGGCTATTTTTTTTTAGTGCACAAACTTTGCGAATGTGATGGTTATCGAAATTAAAAATACCCGTGTTTTTTTGTTTAACCCGGTTTAGTAGAAAAAAACAAAAATAACTGCATCTGAATTTATTCATTAAAAATGTTTGGTTTGTGCTGACCATACCTGTCACACAAACACGCGGGTAGTTACAGCGTTACGTGAAACCAATTTTTCCTTCATACTTAAATAGGCTTAGGACCATCAAAATAAAACATTAATAACAAAACAATTAGGCTCATGAGGTATGGTGATTTGAAAACCGGTAATTTCATTTAGGCGTATTTAAAAAATTGGAATCAGCTTTTTAGAATCATTCACAATCAAAGCCTAACCTAGCCTAATTACTGGAGTCCTTTTTCTCAACACTAATCGACATACCTAAGCAAATGTTCAAAATGATTACCTTCTTGTTCTAAACAAAGTCTCGTACGTTTTTGAATGTTTTTTTCGAGTCGTCCTAGTACAGTCCGGTAGTTCTCACTTTTGAGTTCATCAAACGCACGCACAATTTTATTTTTGAGGTCCTCAACACTTTCACTTCGTAAAACTCTCTGCGCGAGCGCGGGAACGATACACAGGGATCCCACCCTGTATATTGCTCGGAGTAAATTTCAACTCAACGCGATCTACCAACGTATGTGAAAGCTAAAAAAAAAATGTTGAAATATAAGTATAAAATCTTGGCGGCAATAAACTCCATTATTAGGGTATGGTGAGGTTATGTGTTATATGATATTATCTTGTCACTCCAAACGAACCCGTGTCACAATGACAATGCTGCGACGGTCACTCTAAAGATGTAGACTCAAGCAAAATACAAACAAAAAAACATCATTCGTTGTAACAATTTCGTGAGTAATAAAAACCAGTAAATAGCAAGAAGGTTTTCAATGAGGTCGTATATTTTGGGGTTGTTTAAAATTATTGATCTCTATGATAAGGCAGTTTTTGCAGATTATCTTAATCACTTTTGAAAATACCTGATAAAGAGGATGGTACCTAGACTTAATAGCCTCGTGGGTAAATCTTCAATATTCCTTCAACAAGAGAGCGAACAAGACATATTAAGAGCGTATGACGGAAATCTAATTTCCCACTTAGAATACCAGGCTTATAACCTCTAGGCTCATCTCATTACGCAGTCGGCTTCGACAGAGATGTATACACCGTCATAATGAATACGAATACTTTACTCTATCTTAATTACCCGCCCAAATTACTAGACGTAAATTAAACGAGTAATCCCGCGGTCGTACGGGCGTTTATTAGGATTCTGACAAAATGAAACTGGTAAATCATAATTATTAAAAGGTTTCTTAATAGCCATACGATACCTACGTTTAGTAAGAGTGACACTACGTTTAGTAAGAGATCCCAGGATCAAATCCTGACAAGGGGATATATTTGATGAGGTGCTGAGTTTTGGTTTCTCTCTATTTAAAAAAATAATCCCACCTACAGTGTCCATTATAACCCGCTGACAGTAAAATCATATTCTAAAACATGGCATGAAATGTTGACATTACGTGCCTAAAAATAGGCCGCAAAGTACCTCGTTTCCGGTGCGGCTTGACACTTGGCACGTAATGGAATTTCATACTTACATTGCCGGCCTAGGCCGGCAATGTATTTTTTTTTAATTTCCATTCCACATTTATTTGAGTCACAGCATCACGGCATTCAGCCATTAAAAAAACAAAAAACAATGTTTGCTATATTTTGCAGTTTTATTTATTTCAAATTGACATGAACTTAACAAATAACACATTATAAACAATTTTAAATTGCAATTTTAACTACACGAATACACATTTAAAATATTTCATCTAAATATTCGCGCGCATGGATATAATATGTCACCTTCTGACAGAAAGTTTGTGTGGTTAGTGTTATAAAATATTAAGTAAGGTTATTATAGTAAGTTTATTTATTTCATTGCATATTTGAGAAAAGCACTATACATACCTCGGCGGGAAATGGGGTTGCCAGCCTCGTAACTCTCTGGCCTCGCTTCGCTCGGCCAGCTATATGTACTCGGCCGGCAACCCCTCACTTCCCGGCCTCTGCAGTAATGTACTATTCTTAATTTGAGACTAGATCGATTAATGTAAAATGTTGTCGTGGTCTATCCGCAATCCAGAATAGCGGATTTTTACCTAGGCGAGGTAAGACGAGAATCGGGCGCGGAAGCCTAGTTTCCAAATAATTTTTAGAGCACTTATTTGACTCGTAGGTCACTGTAAAACATATATAATAATATTCAGAACTATATCTAGGGCTTCCTCTCACTTAGAACACGATAGCGAACACTTCGCTCGATAGAAAAGTAGCGCGAAAACACTATAAAATAAAGTATTTTTTTCATTTTGTTCATTACCAGTTACCTTTTCTGACAAAATTAATACCTGACAATCATGATTTCACAGTCATGCAGGGCATCCTCTCATGTTTGGGTTGATAACGTATACTTTTATGTTAGAAATCGAAGATAATCTGCAATAATCTGCATTCCGCCCGACCCTAGTTGTATGTGAAATGCGAGCCAGGTCCTACCGGGCCTTAAGTTTATCATCCGTGACTGCTAACTTAAATTAGTTCTGTAGGCTTATGATATAATAATGATAAAGCATCCGTCACTCTCCCACAGTATTTGTCAGAACGTGACGGATACTTTATCATTTATTTATCACGTGACAAAGCGTAGCATCATAAGCCTACTGTATACTTCTAACTCCATTTAAAGGGGCACGGAAAGATCATGTCTATGGTCACATAATTAACTTTTTGAGTTATAGCGGTTTGAAAGTTAGTCTTCGGTAACATTTACTATGGTTTAAGATATTCACCTGTAATCATAATAAAGTGGTAAGTTATAGTTCATTTTGAGCTCTACATTTTGAGATTAAAATTTCATTTTCAAAAAAAGGTGACTATCTATTTTTACTCGGCGTATGACATAATAGTTACGTATGGCAGTGAAATTAAAATTCTGAACAATGCAAAACTAAGAAATGAGTTGTGACTTATTAGTAAATTATTAAGTGCAGCGAGCGTTAACATTTCCATACACAAATGCAAGCATATGCAAGACTAACTCATAATTAAAATCTGGAACCACTATGTTCATATTAACTCACATTCTCTGATACAGGAGGAGAACGTTAGTTTTAATAATTATCCTTGGAACCAATTATACAAAAGTTGGTTCTTATTTCGAACTAAAGGATGCCCGCAACTTCGTGAAGATAAAATAAGTTAAATGTCTCTTTTTGCCTCTATTAACTGGGGTCGAAATCTATCTGTACCTACGCCTAACTTCATGAAAATCGGTCCTGCAGTTTTTGCGTGATGCGCGAACTAAAAGACTAAAAATTCCAAAAAAAAATATAAATTTACTGTTTTTATGTACAAACCTACGATTTTATTACGTGTAATAATAATAGATGAGGTAAATTTGTCTGATCTGTTGAAAGTATACCTACTCGCCTAATGGGAGAAAAATATATAAAGTCGTGTTGTTATCTTAGTAATGTAAGGTTCTACGCAGTGCGATTTATACAATCGCCACCATGGAAGAAACCTCGAAATCGCGCCCTGTTAATCACTCAGCTAGATACCGTTACTTTTACCGTGTAAATTCAATCATAAAAATATGGTAAATTAAAACACGTATTTACCTTTTCCAAAATCCTCTCGGCAAGCCTTTGAACCTGTTTATTTTACGTGAATCCTGATCCAATCTTGTACCCCTTTATTAAAATTAAGGAAATCACATACACCCAGCTCCCGGACTATAAGTTGGAAAAGTTAGGTAGGAAAATAATACGTTTGCTTCACGAGGCCCCAGAAAATTAGTTCCACGCTAATTGCAACAAAACTGAATAACGAAGTCGGGGGTTGGATGCAGAACACGAAACTATAAACATATTTTAATAATATACATGCTTTGAACGCGTTTACTTCCTAGTGCATATTTTTAGATTTGGCATATATATCTCATATACAGAACGAAACCGCGTGCTTTAGTGGCAATGACAGTTAATGAACTCCTTAATAAATAATGTAATTAAATTTAAAAAAAATCCCCACTTAGCTACCATGATTAAATTCACGGGAGTAATTACTTGCATTGCTCGTTTATCTAAGTCGATTAGTAATCATTATTAATATATGGATGGACTCAGAAAAACTGGGCACTCAAAACCGACGTCGCGAGTAAAGCATTGTACTCTAATTTTCCATTGATTTTAGTAAAATCTGTCACCAATTAATTCCGATTATTTATATTCCAATAATAGAACCAAAAGAATCAAATGGACGTCGAGTTACAGAAAACTACCATGTAAACTTAAAATTAGATGGAAGCTTGTCGTCCTTTGAAAAAATATGGCGTCCGCAGAGAGAGCGTACGCAAAAAAATACATGCTAGGTTAGATAAAATTGAAGATTATAGCTAAAAACTGTAGCAGAGCGGGCTAATGAAGCATTATTATTCAAACCAGACGGGCAGTGAGCTCGCGCCGGGCTGTGCGCGGCCGCACGTACCACAATTTGTCTGCCTGCCAGTCCAGGACTAAATGCTTATTTTAGCTACGGAAACACAATGTTCAAAACTATTGTAAGCGTAACACTTAATATGAATTTAGCAACCGGGTGCTTTCTTGACAGATCGAGCTTCTTTATGTGGTGTGTTTACGCTCGGATAGGAGTTTCAAAGAAAAACTGTGTGACGTCACTAATCACGAACATGATCATTTTTCCTTGTTTTTTACTTTTATTGTTTTGAACGCGAAATTAAGGCGAAAACTGCATGTAATGGTTACCGTCAAATAAAGTCTGTGACCTGCGGTCGTGTAGGTACCACACCAGCAGCGTATACCTAATTATACATAATTCAACATAATGGGCTAGACCAGCGGTCGGCAACCGCTTAGCAGCCAAGGGCCATATAGTAGCTATGGAAACTGATGCCGGCCGCATTTTGTTAATAATTTGTGATTTTATACTTTTCGGAGTAAAACGACGGCAATACAGACCGGAATATAGGGCTGCAAGTGAGCGGTTCAAGAGCCGAATGCGGCCCGCGGGCCGCAGGTTGCCGACCGCTGGGCTAGACGACAAAAAAAAACTGTTTAGTCCGTCAGTTAGATTATTAAAAAATATTGTACACGTATTTTTTCTTTTGTTTGACAAACAAAAAATGACGAGGATACAGTGCTTAGAAGTTTCGAGTGACGTCACTTCTAGGTACAATTTTCACCTAGAAGTGACGTCACAAGCCCCCACTCCAGACGTTTGATGATCAATAACTTTGTCGATTTTTAATATTTTGATAAACCAAAAAAATACGTGTCCCATATTTTTCCATAATCTAACTGACAGACTAAATAGAATTATATAGTTTTTACCCAGTCGTCATCCCCATTCGCATTATTCGACAGTTGGTCCAGGCTGTAAATGTTATGTGCTAAGTTTAGGATCCAACTGACACATAAACTGTTCGACGGACGACGGAGTGAAAGAATTGCACGACGTAGATTCAGACAGTAGTTTGTTTTATAAAGAAAAACCAATTACAGCCACTGATAAACAAGTTTGTTTGATGGACGAATTGATCAATGCGAGCACAGAAGATTCCGTACCTAATGCCACAAAATTTAACTCGTGTTATGTATTTGCCAAAAAAAAACATTTATCTACCGATTCAATAAATTGGAGACCATTTGCGTGTGATCGACTCGAACCCGCATATTTAGAATCGATGTATTTCATTTAAAAATAACCAAATCATTATAGTACATTACACAACTAGGGCGGTAAACAAAGAAAGGCCGAGATCGTAGATGTTTGCGGCCCAAGCTGCAAGCGAGGGACGTAAATATGCCATCGAGGGCTTTCTTTATTACTTCCCGTGTTGTGTACATAATTTTATGTCTACACTTGGCCAGAAAGCGGCTATTTCCGTACGCGTAGCGTGCAGTAAAAGCCACTTTATGGCCAGGAATGGCATAAAGAAATAAATTTACCAATGGAGTTATTTCCAAATAAACCGATTCAGTCATGTAATTGTATATCCGCCCTTTATAAAACAAATTCTATGAAATGTTAACCGGGTTGAAAATTTAAACGGCGCTCCAAAGGTAAAAACAGACGGAAAGAGAATAAAGTTTTTTTTTAACCTTTTGTGTATGCCGACGGGTCGCACACAATATGTATCCGTCGTATGCCTTAACTGGCCCATATCCGTACCTATACTCGTAGGTACCTGTAGTATATAACTACACAGGTATAGGTTCTCAAGTAACTGGGATACGGCATACGAAGGGTTAACAGCGTCGTCTGAACCATCTGTGTACGGAACCATCAAACGATAAGACTCCCGACTTCTTCAATTCTAAAAATAACGCGACAAAATTAGTTTAACAGAAGTATCTCTGAAGAAGCATGAAGCCCGTAAAGTAACTAACTAGGTCACTGACGGTGGCAAGCAGCAACATAATAAATTAGGATACGGGCTTCATAAAATTACCATAATCAGCCGTCACAGCTCCGCGAAGACCCTAATCTGAGATGAAAACGCTTCGTTACTTACTCATTGCGCTTTTGCTGACGAAAATAATTTAAGCTGAAATTGGACAGGGCACGGACTACGGAAAGGACACATTTAACTTTATGCAAAGCAAAGCTTTGTCAATTTTGGCTGAAAATGCTTAACGATTACGGGAAGTAATAAACCTTTTAACCAGGGCGAGGCATACATTTGTAATAAATGTGAAGTACTTAAATGAAGAAAGCAAGCGTTATTAAAAGGCACGTATTTAAATGATCTTATTAGTATTTCAATAATCACGATTTCGTAGATTGCGGCGTCGGTGTGAAAACAGGGTATAAGGGTCTCTGCCGTTTCGCCAAAATATTTTTGGTCAAATGTTTCATTTGCCAAATTTTTCGTTTCCCAAATAATAATTTTCTCCGAAACCATATTTTTTTCAGAGCTTTCATAAAACAAACCTAACCTAACCTACTGTATTCTATAAAACCATAACAAAATACACTGAGATTTTTTTTTTGTTTCGGAGGTTTGGGAAATGAAACATTTGGCAAATGAAACATTTGACCAAAAATATTTTGGCGAAACGGCAGGATCCCCAGGGTATAAACTTAATAAAAACTCCTTGATAATAAAATATTTGTTATTAGCGTCAAATTTACTTTTCTGGCATATCTTTTATCTGCTTGTGCTTAGTCTTAATAATGTGCAGATTATATGTTTTTTTTTTAATAATGATGAAGTATTGTGTAGTTATAAAATAATTATAAAATATTAGGAGGACCCGTATAAGATTAATGAGTGCATTTTTTTATAACGTTTCCTACCCCACGAACGTAACAATACCAATATCATATCATTTTCATTGTTTAGAACTATTTTTGCGAACTTATTCTCTACATCACAATTTCCCATTGCATATACATAAATTATCGCGTTTATTTCTAATCCAAATTAAGTAGGTGATTGAGGTGTGGCTCGGGCAGTAAGAAGGAGCATAAACTTTATAGCTACTTTTACGGGGCCACATTACTTAATTGCAGACATAAAATGGTATTGAAAGTTACCTAATACTAGAAATCCAACAGTTGTTAACATTCATCATCAACATACATCCCACTGCTGGGCACAAGCCTGCTCTTATAGATGGGAACTTCTCAACATTACATTTGACAAACAACTCAACGGGTATCAATAAAAACTTGACAGGACGTGTACCTAGTATTTTCTGTCCGCCGTTCGAAACGTAGTTTGGTTTTGAAGTAGTTCCTATTTTTAACCCCCGACGGAAAAAGCGGGGTGTTCTAAGTTTAATGCCTCTATCTGTGTATCTGTAGCTTTATGTATCTGTCTGTGGCATCGTAGCTTCCGAACGGGTGAACCGATTATGATTTCGTTCTTTTGTGTTTGAAAGGTGATTTAATCGAGAGTGTTTTTGCTAGGTTTCATCAAAATCGGTTCAACCGTTAATAAGATAGTCTAATTTGAAATGAAAAAATCGGAAATTTTATACAATAACTAGCTGTCTCGGAGAACTTCGTTCCGCCTCAGAATTTTTAATTTTTATAGTTTATTCTGTTATTCAGGGCATAGACAAACCCAAAAAATCTAAAATCATAAAAATCGGTCCACCCGTTCTCGAGTTATAAATGGTGTAACTAACCCGACTTTGTTTTATGTATATTTTAGAAGGTATTGTACATACGTACGGCATTTAACACAAAAAAGTAGCGTATAAAAAACATGAAAAAAACTAATAAAAAACCTCCGACTATACAAAACTTTTAAAAAGTTGAAAAATAATACGTACCTACCTATCTATCGGTCTTTTATGTTTTAACGTAATTAGTAGTATTTTGTTATTTGTCGGGGGACCTATTTCAATATCCAATACCAAAACAGAAGATCTCCCGATTGCAAACAAAATATTACTGATCTTTTTAGAGTTTTAAGTCGAAATGATACATTAAAATTATATTTTACTTATGCACTAAGATAATGCTTATGCCTGATATTATATATTCAGAGTTCTATAATTAATTTATCATGTTGTTTAAGTATACGTACCTACTTAATCGTTCTACTATAGCAAAACCCGGCTAGGTTTGCACCTTGTTTACATATCTAGTTTACTGCGTCCTCTTAAATACGTCACTAAAATTCCCTTATGGCAAAATTGTGAGAAATCTACGTCTCCATTCTATTAACGTTTATTATTTCCGCTTAAGTATCTTTAATACGAAAATGAAAAAATGAAAATGCGCCCAACTAGAAACATACAAAGAATCCCTTATCCAATTCCTTGGCAGAAATAGTGTGAATGAACGAGCAAAAAACGAAAAGCCTGCTGGGAAATGAACTAGAAAATAGTTATCGTGAATGATGAATGGGACCGTGAATCATTCGGTCACTGCTCGTGGACAATTTCTATTGGCAGAGTACATTCAGCCGGCGATATGTTGCCACTGAATTGTGTATTAGGTCTGGTTATATAAGGAACATTTTCAATATTTCATTATTTCGACAATAGTACGTACCTACAGTAAAATGTAAACATATCAGTGCATACGAATGCTCAAAAATATATCCAGTGGCAATAAGAACTTCGAACTATTTATGAAACGATTTACTCGATACATGTTTTTACACTTGACTGTACCCACACCACAATTTTATAGAATTAGGTAGTCACGTACTGGTGACCCATTCCAAAATACCTGACTCTTGGTATACATTATACATAACGTGTCTCTGTCTGGTAACTTTAAAATTTTCACGTTAATATCTATCATATAGTCCTACATTTTTAATGAGACTATAATCTACTTCGTGTAAATACAAACACAATATCATTATGCCAGTAGTGTCTTTGTGCGTTCCATAGGTAGTGTCACTATAAAAGCATTGAACTATCGAGTAACTCTTTTAAAGACAAGCAAAAATAAAACGTACCTCCTTGAAAAGAAACGGCAAGTAACGCCAAGAATAATAAGAATGTCATGTCATACTTTTTGATTGATTCCATTCATATTAACGATATGAATAGGACCCAAATCCGACATGAAATCTGTTCCGGTCCTACCAAATACATGGGACAAGATGACCCTATTCAATCGACACTTTCCAATACAGGTCACGAATGCCGAAGTCCCCAATTTCACTAATCCTAAGTGGCCGAATCGTCTGAGCACTCCAACTGCGAACCCTTCATTCTGTGACCACGTAAATGTTCCTGAAATATTAATGCAAGTGCCCACTATCGATAAGCCATTTCGCCAAGTGGTTTCCTATTTATATGTTCTAGCGAATTACTCGTACAATCAAAGTAAATAGTGCAAATAGTTGAATAAGGTTAAAAATATTTGTTTAGGATGGCTTCTTCTTCTTTTTCGAACCTTGAGAGAAAGGTCGTAGTCGTCGTTTCAGGAGTTAGTGGCACCCGTATATGGCACGTTGTCGCTATTTTTCAATGAGAACTGTTTTCTGCTACATGATGTATGATTGGTGCCTATTACGCAGGCGTAAAAATTGATTTTCTCTTTATTTCACTTTTATCTTTTGTCATCTCTTCACATCTTAACTGACACCTACCAGCACCTATTCAAAAATGATTAGAAACAGATCTCGACAAAACTACTGCACTGATATGCTTTAAATTAAATTGGTTTCATATTATAGTTTTTTCTCTAGTTACAGTTTCAAATATTTCTTTGGTTTAGTTTATTTTCTTACATTTACAACATATAAAATCTCAATTACGCCAAACTGAACTGTACTGCAGTTTGTTGGCGAATAAATGCACTCGGTACTTAGCTTATCGTGTACCTGGCACTGCTTAAATTTTTTATGCTGTGACGTGACCCCATTCAAGATGGAGCATTTATGTTCATCTTCTTTCTTTCTTTCTTTCTTATTAATCGGGGTCATAATATACTTCTATACCTAAAATCATGAAAATCGGTCTGGTAGTTTTTGTGTGATGCGCCAACAAACTGAACAAATTTTCAAAAACGCTTATAGGTACGTAGTTTTATTGAGAAAATCTTTACTGTACAAACACAGTCTTTCTACAGTTCTATTATGTATAGATAAATTAATAATATAAGTCTTTTTGTCTTAGCAGGATACTACACTGTACTTGTATTCGGCTGCTCCCGATTTTTATTGAGGGTTTTTTTCATGTGATTGTCATATTTGTTCTTTGATGCCACACCTGGCCATAAAGCGTGCGGAAAAAGCCGCTTTCTGGCCAAGTGCAGACATAAAATTATGTACACAACACGGGAAGTAATAAAGAAAGCCCTCGATCGCATATTTACGTCCCTCGCTTGCAGCTCAGGCCGCAAACTTCTGCGATCTCGGCCTTTCTTTCTATTACCACCCTAGTTATGTAATGTACTATTTCTGTCACTCCCTTATTACTGCACAGTACAGAACGTTCTCAAGGGCCGTATGGGCTGCCCACTGTCACAAACATTCTTGATGATTTCAGATCACCTGCCACTTTTTGTCCAGAGCGTGTTTGCGTTGGCCCAATACTAGTTCTCTCGAGGCAGCGCACGCCAGGATCCTCTTACAGCAAATACTAATGTTATGAACTCCTAAAAATCAACGTCATACGTGAGACACTGACACATGGTACGATCTAATGGGCAAGCATGACACAAAGTTTTCTGTTTAATAATAATTGTTAAACACAAGTTTAGTTTTTGTTATTATTCATAACAAAAACATTAGAATGAAAGGGTAGTCAATTTACACCCAACTAGGATAAAACATGAAATGTTAAGATTGTTCCACTAGCTGTAAGTCGTGAACAATATCTAAATATATTATCGTAGTTTAGTAACATAATTATATAACATGGATCTATGAAATGGGGCATAACATACAACTTTGAACACTTAATTAGGTTTCACGTTTAATCCCATAAAGTTCGTTAAAAGTCCAGTCAAAATACTTTGCAGACATTTAAGGTGATTCGCGTCGATCGGTTGTCTATACAAACAAAAAGAGGGTCATTTTTCACTTCCACGGCATCAATCATGGTTGGAATGTGTTACATTTTATAGCTTGATATATTTCGTTTGCATAAAACAGCGGTCGGCAACCGCTTAGCAGCCAATGGCCATATAGTAGCTAAGGAATGGACGCGGGCCGCATTTTGTTAACCATTTGGAATAAAGCGACAGCAATACAGACCGGAATATAGGGCCGCAAGTGAGCGGTTCAAGGGCCGAATGCGGCCCGCGGGCCGCAGGTTACCGACCGCTGGCATAAAACAACATGGGAAGTTTCCAAAAACCTAAATTAACGTGCAATCGGCCATTTTAGGTCAACCCCCAGCTATTAGCATCATTTGAAACCGAACACTTTGTGATAAAACAACAAAAAAATCTTGTTGAGATTCCATGTCGGTAGATGTGGGGAAGCCCTTAGTCATTTCTTACGATACTTGATGTATGACAAGACAAATTATTATTCTAATAATAAATATGCGTAAAAATATACTGTTTACTTACTAAGGAAGTACTCTGTTCTATGCAACTAATTAAAAGTTTTATGTAGCAAAGACTACGGGAGATAAAGGCTACGTTGCGACAACTTCGTTCGTAACAACCCGGATCTGCAAAGTAGCCGATTGCACTAACAACTGAGGACCAAAGTGCTTACAGACTACATACAACTTGCAACTGAGAGAAACCTTGTTATCGGACTTATCAGCGGTAACACTGAGTAGAAACTGCAAGGGAATTCAAAGAGGGAGGTCTTGAGGCGTACATTTTATTTGCTTGTCAGTGTTAGGTACTCGGGTTACTCACGTCCAAGTTATGCACATTTTTGAAAAGTTGGTGGTGTTTACGTACATTTTTTATATTAAATTTAGTCTTTACTCCGATGAAGCGTGTTGTTGAGCTTAGATAGAGCCTACGGTGGAGTGAGCGTAGTCAAAAGATGTCTATGCACTCGGATCCTAAAAGATAAGAAGTGCACAGAAACATATCAGTAGAAACTTAGCTCGAGCATATGACATTCGATCTTAGATATTTTACTACGTAACCCTTTGTTTGTGCAGTATTATCGCGAAAACAAAGTTATGATAGTTACTTTTGTCTACTTGATGCATCACTGCCTGCTGTCGATACCGAAAGCACTCCCTTGGCATCAATTGACTGGGCAATAGTTGGTTATGGAAAATATTTCGAACTGAAAGATTTTCACATTATTCGAAATGGTTATGAGTGTCTGGGGGACAGATGTTTCAATAAATGTTCAAATAGGTACCAGTATATTACGTTTAACTAGTTTAACTGGCGAATTTTGTTCCGCCTCAGAGTTTTTAATTTTTTACATGTTTTAATAGTTACCTATTCTGCTATTCGGGGCGGAGACAATCCCAACAAATCAAAAATCATAAAAATCGGTCCACCTGTTCTTGAGTTATAAATTATGTAACTAACCCGACTTTGTTTGATGCATATAAAATTTGTTTTCATTTATTAAGTATTTTATGTACATATACTTAATTACCAGTGGCTTGGCGTAAAAGATATTCTTAGGCAAGCCGGTGCAGATTTTGCGTACATTTTTATTAAGAGCTGTAGAATAAGGTGCTCAAATGCCTGATATCAGGCAAGCCGGCACGAATCGAGTTCTTTGGACGCCACGCTACTGTTACTTACCTAAGTAACAATATATAGGATGACCGGTTACTAAATACTGGTTGGTATCAGTATCACAAGCCAAAATTAGGGATATCTTCAAAGGAAATATTGCAACCCGTATTTTTGTGGTACTAAAACACTAAAACTTTGAGTCAAGACGCCCCAAATATGCCTATAATGATATTTTTGATGTCACGCTGTACTATGAGAATCAGACAGCTAGAATCGCTCTGACCTCATAGGTCGATCGCAATTGCGTCGTCGGTTCCACTTATACCCCGTAGCGTAGTAAGTTTGATAACTAGCAGTCTACAAGGAAAATTAATTCTTCGTAGCTAACCCATTAACCAAATGAGATTTAATTTCCCCCTTAGAAAACCGTTATTTTATTTGGTTTAATAATATATTCTTTAAGATGGTACTACACTTGTTGCGGTATTGGTCCGATACAAAACTTTTTAATCCCATCATGGTGAGAGCGGATAGTGCACTACACGGCAATGCTTTTAGCATTAAATCCGCCCTCCGAGGGTTTGGTCGTCAAATTGAAATAATTACTTTTATGTATGGATAACTACATAACAATATTATGACAACCCTATCAATTTTAATGAATGCTACGCTGCTACATACAAACTACTTCCTACTAATATTATAAATGTGAAATTTTGTGATGTTTGGAGGTTTGGGTGTCTGTTACTAAATAATGCGAAAACAATTAAATGGATTGAAATGAAATTTAGCATACAAGTAGACCTAGTCCAAGTTCTGAAACACAGGATACTTTATACCCCGGTAGTCCTAGGGACCCCTTGGGATAATAATGGACATTGTTCAAGAACATAAAATTGGAGCGTGTATACGCGTCTTAATAATTTGTAATATCTTCGTCTACTGGCAACATTTTTCCTCTTATTATTCAAGTCGTCTCTATGACGCTATGTACTTGCAATAATATTTTTTTGTTTCTATGGAAATACACGATTTAACATTCTATTGTGTTGTTATTCGCAACCACAGAAATATATCGAGATAGAAGATATGAGAACCAAGTTTTTCGCTTGGCGTTTGACGCCAAAAGTGTAATTTAGTTATGGAAAAGATCAATTTTCCATTCAATTTGGTGGTATTTAGTTGGTAGATTTTTCAAATCTGATAATAGTATTGACGGAAACTGAAGCTGACGGCGTCCGAAGTAGGTCATCGTGACTTCTGTTTAGCACGCAAGGTACATACCTACACTTTTTTCTTCTACCTATATATATTTCTGTGTTCGCAACAGACATAACGCAGGTGAAGCCACGAATAAATGCCAGTACTACTATAAATCTGGCATAGTGAGATGCCTGTTGACCACGGTGACTACGCTACATGCCGCATCATTATTATTTTGAGTCGCGTGCGAAACATTATGTCGCAGCCATCTTTTTCTACCCCCGTCAATCAACCCATTAGTGATCGGCCACGTGACCTTGTGCCCTTCTTAAGTTTGATTCAGTAGGTTCATACCTCAACACAGACTTACATAATTACATACACTTCAAGGGCATTCAGAGACGGCTATTCAATAAATAATATGACTGGGCTACTTGACGGCATCGCGTGCGGCTAGCGTGCATAACACGCTGCCCACAGACATAGTAAGAACGGCCCAACAACGTGACCGCACGCCATCCGAATACGTAATAAAGGGATTAGACCAACCAGACACCTGAGGCCTTATGCTACATTACGAAAGAAAAATAATTTCTGGGGATCTTCTTTAACATTGCTCTAGGCAGACATTGCTTACGCGTGTTGCCAAACTGCTTAGATTAAATATTTCGAAGGATGCGCATCAGACGCGCGTTTCCAGTGGCTAAAACTCTTTAAAACTTTTTTCTCAATAATTACTTAATGTAAATTTGTACAAGATATATAAAATTACATTATATACTTACACGATATAATCCATTCAATTATTAGGCAGCAACTGGTGATAATATTGAAAACCGAAAAAATATACTGAATAAGGCTAAAAATAAAATTAAACACCAAATAATGAAGCGGTATCACTAAATGTCAATTTGGCTAAGTAGATTGATGCCTCTGGCAATACACGTAGCGATATTCATCATGTCAGGACTTTTGACACGAACAAAATTGAAAAATGTGTTCAACGTTGGTTTTGTTTGATTTTGCGAAAAGGTTACTGAAAAAGTAGGTAGGTAAATTATGTTTTTGTCCTATCATTGAAAAAGAAATATTAAAAATATACTGTAAAATAAAATTATTTGAATTGCCTGGTTCTCTATAGTATAAAAAGAGTTATATATAGATACAAGAAAAACACAGAAATGTGGTGTAATTTACCCACATTAAAAACAAAATAAAGAAACATCAAGAGTTAACAATCCACATTACCGATATCAAATTTGATTGAAATTTCACAACTTGATACATTTTGGTTACAAAAAGCGACATGAGCAACATGAGAAGTCTCAATAAGCCTCTTAAAACACTAAAAGCAATTATCACGAACAATTAATACGCTTTTGTTCTTTTCGACGATCCAATTGAACAGAAACGTTTGCCAAACGGCCAATATTGAAACATCTTTAAATACTAAGACTAAATTCACAAAGTTTTTCTATAGAAAAAGCGGTCGAGGAAACAAATGAAAAACCCAATTAAGAATCCCTCTCCCAGAATTTTAAGGGAAAATGCTGAAGTTTAAAGTCAGTTAACAGCTTTTAGCCTAAATGCTTTTATCCTGTGTTTATGTTAATAATGAAAGTGAACGGAAGCGCTGCTTTCAGCTTTAATTAAACAATTGACTTAATGTCCTCCTGCTGCAACTTTACGTTATTGTTTTGCAGTTATAAAATTACATATTGCATTGTATTGCACCTATTTATTGCAATCATGGACATTTCATAATACTCAAATATAAGTTTATCTCCATGTACAAGTAGTTTAGGCCACATATCTCGCTGTCTGGTTCAATAAGAATCTAAATATTAGCCGAAGATAAATATTAAAATTATTCAAATTAATTTTCTGAAGATTTTCTATACAAAAAAACCGGAAAAGTACGAGTCGGCCCCACTCACCGAGGGTTCCGTACTCATACTTAAAGTCTATTATTTCTTATATAAGACGGATTACTTGCCAAATTTCATAGTTCTAGGTCAATGGAATGTACCTAAAATTTCGATACGAATGTCGAAATATACGTTTTTTTCGACATAAACGGCTATACCTTTTTTAAGTTAACTTAGAAGTTCAAGGGACCGTAGACCTGAGTATATGGTTTTATTTTCAACTCGATACCTCCATGCATTCCCGAAATAAAGTGTCTTGACAGACAGACTTTTTCCTTTTGTTGTATGGAGCCCTAAAACTATATAAAACTAGGCTTGAGAAGACAGCGCGTGAATTTCGTTCAGTCGGCTACTTCTGACTAGCTGACTTTCCCGAGGAAGGTAGTGACAAGACACGGCCACAGCATACACTAACCAAAGTAATTAGAACATTGAAAACCGTAATTAAAATCTCAGTCAAAGTCAAAAGAAGCAGTCTTAAACTCTAAACTACTACATTCATATTCACCTACAAGTGGTAGGACCTTGTGCAGGGTCCGCCCGGATAACCTGCCGCCAAAGAGCAGTGTATTCGCACTGTTGCGTTCCGGTGTGGGGGTGAGACAGCCGGTGAAATTACTAGCATAGAGGCATTCTATCTTAGTCCTCACGGTTGGCAACGCATTTGTAATACATATTAAGATTGCAAATGTCCATGGGCCTCAGGAGTTACTTACCATTTGTGAGCTCACCTTTCCCATGACATAAAAAACAATAATAATACAAGGCAGTACTCCTGGACACGCCGCGCATCGTCGGGCTCCTTACTCTGCGGCCCTATCCACCGATAGCTTGGGCCCTGCCCTGCTGCCGGCGGCACCCTAGGCTAGGTTAGTTTTTAATGAATGTATGGTTTGTATATTTTTTTATGTATTGTTGCTTTTTATATCCGTTTATTTAAATAAAACTAGCCTGAGGACAGAAAAAAATGCAATAGTCAACATTGTATAACCCGGGGGTCATTATTCCGGGGTCAAAATAATAATCACAAAGTATGCCAACACAGTTTTGTATTGTCGAATTAAAGTTACCGCTATTAAATAATACCTATTTATACTCCTATATTTATTTAAACTCATTAACAAACGATTCTTTAGAGGTTTAGTAGCTGCTACACAACAAATGCAACGTCGCGCTACTGTAAATGGTAACTATTTGTCTCAAGCCTGCAATCTCGAAATTCCTCGGAAATAGGCCGGAAATTCTGTGGCCATATAAGCTAATCCGGGAAATGTGTGGTTGAATATCATTGCTTGGTAGTTTTTCGTCGCTTGGTAATACTTTCGAGTTGTAAAAATGAAATGTCTGTAGTAGAATAAAATTGAAATGTCTGTAGTAAAATTGTAAAAATGAAATGTCTGTAGTAGAAGTAAAAATGAAATGTCTGTAGTAGAATTGAAGATGGGATCTCCATGTTTCGCTTAAAGTATACTGTATTATTTGTCATGTTCATCGACAGATAAAGTTTTTTTGTAGCCAAGCGCGTAACATCTTTAGGATGTTTTAAAACGGTATAGAAATTAAAAAATAATATTTTTGAACCAATGGCTTAGGTTAGGTTTATTTAATAACATTTCTGAAAAGAAAAAGTCTTTATGACTTTTGATAATTACAGAATACATGACGACTTTTAAAATATATTGAGATATTATGATCAAAATAACTAAAGAAGGTTTTTTGGAGGTGTCCAAATGGTATTTTATGTTTGTATCATAAAGTGAAGTAAAAAAGTGGGTACTTAATGACTTTTCATCCTCTCGAATAAGGGTGCAGGTGACTTGTATCGAATCATAAAACTTTCAGTAGGTGTTAAAACGTTCTACATTGTAAGGAATAACCATTATATAAACTTATAGGTGTGGTTTTCTAACATAAGGGTTACGGAGGTCAAATCGCAACCGGTCGAAGGCAAAACTTGACCTGCTAAATCCAAGTTCAAGATCATAAGGTATCTGAACTAGAAAATACGTTAAGTTGGGTTAGGTAATCTACATACCTACATTGTATAGAATTTCTAATCTTTTTATTGTAACAGATGCCTTATACATGACTTATGTTTAAGGCATTATTCCATGTAAATATATACCAGACATCACTAATATTTGCATGATAATAAATTTCATTTATCAACGTTAAAGCCAAGCTTCCTACGACATTGCTCCCACGACTTTTCGAAATCAGAATCCGACGAGTTCAAATAATCTGAGTAGATGAGATCGGGATCTTCCTTATTGACCTTTTGAATAAAACTCGCAATTCCGGTTTAATGAGCAACTTATGAATACAGATGTGCCGTTCCCGGGAATATTCCCCGCTTGTATGGGGAATATTCCCCATACAAGTGGGGAATATTCCCGGGAACGGCACATCTCTACTTATGAAGGAACCCCCGGTTCCAAAAACACCGGTAAATTTGATTGCGAGTTGTCTTTTATGGTTTCTAATGAAATATATTTCTGTGGATTTTTATCGTGGACTTATTATAATCTGGTGAACAAATAATTTTATATTATATGAAAAAAACGTGATGTTTCTTTATTAGTTTTTAATGCGGGTAAATTACACCACATTTTTTGTTACATATACAGATACAAGAAATCAAAGTACATAGAAAAACTAAATGGCACTTACCTATGTCCAGACCGGGAATCGAACCCGGTACCTCTGGATTTCCGGCCCAACGACTTAACCACTCGGCCACCGGAGCACCCAGCAAGTGCCCCCAATTTTACCGTCTACTTTGCTTCATTCTAGTTTAACAGGTTTATAACCTGAACGCCATCTATGAGAACACATATCACACATTTTTATGTTACATATATAGATACAAGAATCGGCGTCTTGTATCTATATATGTAACATAAAAATGTGGTGTAATTTACCCGCATTAAAAACTAATCAAGAAACATGAGTCTTTCATATAGTATAATATTATTCTCTCACTCAATCGTTATGGCTGTAAATTTTCATGCATTGAGAGGGATATAATTTTATGTACTGGTTTCGAGCCTAGAAAAATGTTAAGAACTATGAGGCTCCTTACTTTACTATTTGTGAGAGTTTGATCTTTGAAACATGTTTATAGTAGGTAGGATGTTTGGATGAAAAGTGGTTAGCAGTATCTTAGTTTTAGTTTTTTATATTTTTAGCCTCAATGCACTTGCCTCACCTAGACCTCAAAATAGGATATAACAGTAATTGCGGTAGCTATAAATAAAAGCTAAAAGTGTCGTGTTCGCCCTCTCCCTGTGTCTAAGACAACACAGTCCGTATCAGAATAATGCCGCAAGAGACTGTGTAATTTATAAATACAAACGCTGTTTTTCTACTAAGATGGAAATAGTACGTGTCGCCAGCGTTAGATAAGGGTTTAGAGATCTCATTCAATATTTGCAAACCTGCTCAGTTAGTGGTACGCCAACATAAATATAACAACACGGAAAGTGTAGAGGGAAGTGATAAAAGACATTTTTAATCATATCGGGTTTCAATTCCAATCATTTTATTCTTGTTATTTTCTATTTTATTATATTCTCTTTTCATGATCGGGGAAATAAACAATAATGCAAATTACGGGAAATAAGAGATCAAAACGCTAAAACCTACGAGTGAACATTTTATTTTAAGGGTTTTGTGTACAATTGTTTTACGTATTTGTTTTAATTTTTTTTCTATCAATCTTATTCCAACTTTAAATCTCTGTAAAAGAACTTTCAAATCTCCCGTTACAATGTATGGCATAGCGTATTCGAATATGTTATCCTTAAATACCTACTCATATTATTCCAAGAGAAGAACTTGATCTCTCAGATTTCAATTCAATACTAGTCATTGGAGGCTTTGGATAAATATCTCTACTCTTCCCGTTATTACTGAAAAATTCCAAACACATATGAATAGAATAATGAATATTAAAGGCGCACTTTACATTCATAATTCTGGCGTCTTAAAATACTGATTTTGTAGGAATTCTCAATCCATTTTCTATTTTTAGCGATAAGACCATTTTTTGTCTACTTTTTTTTAATATTCAATGTATTTTTTTTTCTGGTGTTAAAATATTTTATAAATCTTCTTTGTAAGTTTTAAAATGGTATCGCATGATAATTACCTACCTACACGTACTACGTGCGTACGTGCTACGAAGATAGACACGAAAACTTCCAAACTACCTCGAAAATTAAAACCAGCTCTGAAAAACAAATTTACATTAAGAAAACTCGTTTCCTTATAAAAATACTTTTTGACTCCTCAAACTTTACCTATAACTAACAAATCATAAATACGTTTACAAAACTTAACATAAAATAACCAACAAAACAAACTTTACTCACGCTACGTTCCAATCCGTAACAAGTCACTTATCACTGGCACTTATCCCAGTCACCTGTAAGCGTACTTTTGTAACTGTTATAAGTTTGCATCAAAGCGCTACGGGCTACGCGCGTAGCGGTCTACGGTTGGCGCGGGACTGTAGCCGCGCTACGGGCCAAGACTTCCGAACGCTGGCAACCCTGATCGATCATTAGGGGTGCGCTCTGTTTGTCAACGTGTTTTATTATAATGTAACCTGAATGGTATTGTACGGATTTTGCGCAGTTGCGTTTAAAAGGATTGCTTTTTGTGCCGAACTGATTTGATCACTGCCACGTTTAATTTTTTTTATCACTTTTAGTTTAAAGTTGATTTAAAACTAAAACGTGTAATAAAAAATCTCAAACGCTACTAACTTTATGTAAATCATTTATTGGGTAAGGCCGTAAAAAAGGGATGATTTCGTGACTTGTAAGCGTCCGGCATTGTTTTTACGAAAAGTAATTACAAAATTTTACTTTTTTAATTTTCCGTGCAAAATACAAAACTTTTTCTACTAGTTCTAGTCCACTAACAAATGTAAATCTCTGTGTTTGTATTCCAATTTTTTTTTTCTTCTATGCAATTGCATCGATTTCCATACAAATAAAAATGTCCCAAAAATGTTCCTGAAAGATTGTAATTATCGTTTTTTAGTTTTGTGATATTATACTGATATGTTGGAGTTTTTTTTATAACTGTCATATATTAATGCAACGTTTTTCGAGCTTTAACATTAGCATTGCCCATTTAAAATAATAATTTACGCGTAACATAAGACAAGTCAACATATTGAAGCTTTTAAGTTACTTAATTTAAGTAACCGTTCTGTCTTGTTATTTCAGCAGTTGATTTGCGGAATTTGATTTCATTATAACGGCAACACTATTTATTCTTTAGTCTTGGTATACCTCTCACTGGTCGGCCATTTTGTGGGTAGTTCAGTGCGTCGATTCAACTTGTGCCGAGGATTTTTTATGGAATTTAAAAGTTACGAGTGAATTTCATGGTAAATTTGTTCTGTTTTGTATTACGTAATACATTATTAATATAATCTTCATATTAGTTTATAGCTAGGTGTCGTGTTCGAGTTAATATGTTTGTTATTGTTCTATATAATGCAAATGAAAGTGAATAGAGGCTAACTTTTATGTTACTTTTAAGTTACTTATGTTACCATTTTAATTTATTTTTAAGTTACGTAACATAAAAGTAAAGTAAAGCTTTGTTCACGCTTTCTTTTCAGTTACAAGTTCTTGCAGTCGGGTTTTTAGTTTAAAATATTTGGTTTGTTTTAATTTTTATACCCAACTGCGCAACACAACACAAAGAAGAGTAACGTGTTTTTTATTTTATTTTACATAATTACAATGATTATAACAAGTAATCCGGGGAAAAATTATGATTTAATTTTATTTGTGAAGACAGCTTTTGTGTGGCTATCAGCCTTTAATTACTTATTCATCTTTGTTCAAAAATGTACCAAAGTATATAAGGTCCTAATTTATTAGTTGCAGATATTTTAACACATTATACTTTACATTAAAATAATTAACTTTAAATAGAAATTCAGAAATCTTTTCATATAACTTTTCTGATTTCATTTACCTAACAATAAAATTTATTATAATTTCGTCTAAATAAATCATCATGTGCATTATCACATGTCACAATAACACTATCTGTCATATCAACAATTTGTTGTCGTAAATGTCGTAACGGTTCGGCGGGAAAACTGCAAATGTCTTTTAATTTATCTACGTGAAGTGGCCAGTTACAGTTAAGTGGTACGTAAAAGAGCTACTAGAATCTTTTCAATGAGTTTTCATTTAGTAATCACATTAACAGGGTGTTATTACGTAGCAAATTTGTTTTTCCTTTTTCTCCAAAAAAACATCGTAAAAGCTATAATGTTTCATGCTTTAATATACTCCAGAGACCGAGTACTATCAGCTGTAAAAATATCTGCAACTAATAAATTAGGACCTTATATACCTATTTGATCTCTTAAATAAACACTTAGTACAAAAAGTGTTTGTATTGTAGACATTGTGAATATCCCTTTAGAATACTTTTATGTAACTTTTAAGTTACTCAGTAACATATATTTTTAGTTACTTTTATGTTACATAAGCCCAATTTTTAAGCCTTACCCTATTATCACCTAACTGTGATAAGAAATAGAGAAATGCTTAAACCCAGTTCTGTTGTTTTAAGTTGTATTCCTTAATTTTAGTCATACTGCACCAGTGATGAAAGTTTTTAATGGCGTAGGTAGGTACCGGAAAAGGCCATCCAATCACATAATAATGTGGGTATAGGGTCGTAAAAGAGATCCATAAAACTAGCTCCTTCCACATAAATTTTAATGTATTGTCATAGAACAAGGCAGTAATCAAATCACAAACAATGTAAAATTATGTTTTATAACAATATAATACACTCACGGATACACTCGCGAAAACCAGTAATTAACTAGCAACTTACTTGAATTTTTTTTCTGTAGAAGTTGGACGGTTTAGTCACTTTTCAGTACTTTGGAGTTCAATCTGTCCCAATAGGTTGAGATTGGGCAGCTAAAAAAAAATACGTGTCTATTATTTTAGACTATTCTCTAACATATATCAAAATAAATCAGATCGGAGCCGGACACTTGGGTAACTTTCCTTGTTAGGATCGCTTCGAGATCTTCACTGTATCGCGTCTTCGAGGGGCGGATGATAAGTTCTAAGCCTAAGGTATTTCGAGGTCATATATGCGTTTATGTCACTTGGCCACGAAGAAGGCAATTTAAAATAAATTATTGAAAAGTCTCGAGATATTTATCCAACGGCAAAATACGTCATGTGTGAATAATCAACAAATATTACGAAAATTGAGCACCGTACTGTAAATAAGTTTCTTACAAAAAGTGGCAAATCACCGAAAGGTATTTTTGATGAAATGGCTATTATTTATGGTGCCTCTGGATCTTCTTATGCCACAGTCAAAATGTGGAGTCGCTTATTTAAACTTGGACAGGAGTCCATCAAAAACGATCCCCGTTCCGGGCGGCCAATATCGGTGGTGACTGGAGAAAGTATTGAAAAAATGAGAAAATTGGTATTAAAAGATCGGAGAATTAGGGTTTGGCAAATAGCTGAGACTGTCCGGCGGTTTGGAGTGGAGCGGCGCGATTCCCCTTAGTGACGTCAGGCTAGAGTTGGCTAGGCGGGCTATAAAAGCATCCAGCCCTAGCCATTCCAAGTCTCTGTGAATTGTGAGGTTGCGGATAAAGTGGGGGGCCTCCACAGGGCTTGGTCCTCCTGCGCACGGAGCTTCTTCTTGCTTGTTTCTGATGTTAAGGCATACCAGGCGGGCCTCGCGTATGTTAGGGGGGCCGCAGGTACGTCTTGTAAATCCCCAGCTTTCAGCGTCCTTTACATGTTTTTTTTTTTAATTTATTTATCTCAAAGACTCTTGGTACATTTTTTTACTTTTAACTCGCCAAACATGCGTTTATTGGCGATAAATTGCACTCACTTCATGCGCGTCATGCATTTTGCGTCATTGTAAGGTTTCGGTCGATCTTCACGCCCAGATATTTGGCGACCATGTTATGGGCTCATTGTTCAGGGAGAGTTGCGGCGGCAAGCAGACTCTTCCCGTTATCAGCGCTTAGGTTTTCGCGACGTTAACAGAGAGTCTCCATTGGGAAAGCCATTGAGGTAGTGCGTCTAGCGAGCGTTGAATCTTCCGCGCTGCGTGCTTCGGGTTCATTGAGGAGATCTATAGTGCAGCGTCGTCCGCGTACAGCCCCAGTTGTACGTTGCCTACAACTGGGATGATTCCCAGTCGGCGTCCCACGCAGCTTTTATATCCAGAGACCTTTGTACTAGAACATTCCAGAGAAATCCTATCTCGAATGATCGGTCCAATTCCAGAAAAGTCGACCCTTCTGTACGCATGGCGAGTGTTCTAGATACTCTAGATTGTTCGATGCACGACTAGAACATACTCGACTATTGCTATCCCTTTCTAGCAATGTTCTATAACTTTCACACACTTCTCGAACACTTCGAGAAATTTTGCCATATACTGAAATGTACTTCAAAGGCCCATAACGGGTTCTGAAAACGCCTGAAAACGGGTTTTCAGGTTATTGCGCCATCTGATAGATGGTGTCCTGAAACGGACTGAAAACATGTTTCAGGCGCCTGAAAACAACGGGGTGAGTTTTGGATATTCCAGTATGTCAACGATCCACCTCTGAAACAGCCTGAAATCACTCCAGCCTGCTGAAAATGCTTCTAAAGCACAAAAAAACACGTTTGAAATTTTGACCTATGCCACCCGGCGCAACAATAATAAAATGAACACAGTGAAATTTCAGAAGACCCTCCGATTACGAAATGTTGTTACTAGTTCACGGGCTAAATTACATAAGGATTGGCTGAGAGATGCGACGTGTATGTACGAGCGAACAGCCGGACAAACGGGCAGACAGACATATGAAAGCAGTTTTGCCCAAGTGGAAATGGAGCCTTTTTGCTCCCGTTTCGCGCTCGCTCGGACGTCGTCGTCGGATTGTTGAGTGACAAAAGAAAAATACGGAACACATACTTCATATTTGCTAGTTATAAAAAGCAACCTGTATAAAACTGCAAAGCTACGGGAATCACAAATGCAATATCGGCTTTATGCAAATCCTTTTTACTGTCTTCGGTTTCAATGGCATTTGAAGTCCTGGTGTTTTATTTCACTAAAACCTTTCGCGGACAAAACGCATTCGGACCTTTTAAAATATTGTATTTCCGACCATCAATCTTCCAAGTATTTTACTCCGGGAGACATGTTATGCAGTGAAATATGACTTTACTTTGCCATTGTTTATTTTAAACCCCGCTATAAATCATAGATGTTTTTTGTGGACGAGTACCGGTCTTACCGGGTCATTTATGGATTTAGCTTCCGTGTTTATAACTGGCACGTTGAGTAATTGTGATAAACTTCGGAAGTTACTGTTTAGTAATTAAACAAGTTGAATGATCTGGGAAGTATGAATTATTTTGCGTTTCAGTACAATTACTCGCTTTCTGATAAGTTTGTGCAACCTTTAAATATGTTTTTATCACCTTGAAATTAGATATCCTGTTTTTGAATGGGAAAGACCCAGCGTAAGCAAAGTCTGACCAAAGAAACTTTTTTTTTTACCCATACAAATATGAAACACCCTACGAGGGATAAAGCCTCTCTCTCTCTCTGTGTGTGTGTGTCTAGATCTATCTCTATGTCTGTCTGTGGCTTTAGCGCTTAAACGCATGGACTGGATGGATTTGGATGCAGTTTTTAGGGTTCCGTAGCCAAAATGGCAAAAACGGAACCCTTATAAGTAGTTTCGTCCGTATGTCACAGGCATTTTACTCAAAAACTACACGACATATATTGATGAAATTTGGAATGTAGGTGTGTTGTATAAGCCGCTACTTTGTTCAGTAGTTAAATATTAAAAATAAATCTTTCTAGGAGGGGTACTCCATACATGTAACTGAAGGCGACAATTTTTTTTTTTACCAAATATCAACATGTGGATGTACGTCTTTTTAAAACACTTTAAGGTTCTTAAGTAATATTTTTGATTAAGTGAATACTTTCACAAATAATCGCTCCGAAAGTTGCAAAAATTGTGTCCCCCCCCCCCCTCCATCTTTTAAACCGTACGTCTAAAAAATATGGAAAAAATCAGAAAGGTAACGCTTAATTAATACTTTCAACGAAAATTGTTTTCAACATGATCGAATATACTGTTTTTGAGTTATTGCCGAAAAACCGCGCTTCTCAACAAAAGAACGTAATTACTATGAAGATATGCCTTTTCGTTGGTGCACTTTTTCACATCGTATTATTTACTCAAGTATAGCAAATCGCCGATACTTTTACATTGTTCTAGCACACCTACCTCCTGGTGCACCAATGTTCGTACAAAAAAAGTGATAAATCAGTAACGCAGCCCAGCGGTAAGTAGTTTAATAAATTGTGGAAATTAATGACTACTAGCGCCATACTAACTACGATGAAAAGAACAAGTTTATTAAATAGACGTTGATAAAATAGCCATTAAAAGATAGTTTTCAGTAGGGTTGCTTCCGCTATCATTCCTCGGGTCACCATGACTTGAGACTGATCTTGTGAAGAAAGTTTCAAGCCGGAAGGTCGAAGGTCCGTCTGCAGGTGCCCTTTATGCCACACTAATTCAAAGTGAAGCTGAAGGCCCGAAGCGTTCCAGGTCGGCATACGCAAACCATATATCAATCTCATTCTTGCGAGCCCGTAGGGCGAGCTTCAGGTTGCGAGGCCGAAGGCCGAGCTCCTCTGTAAGCGCACTATATCCGTAGTAAGCCCTACGGAGGCCGAAGGCCAAGCACCGCTTTGGGCTAAAGGCACATGGTTATCTCACGCAAACCGTATATGAGTCTCATTTTCGGGGGCCCAAAGAACGAGCTTCAGTCTGCAAAGCCGAAGGCGTAGTCAGGTTTTAAGTTTTAAGTATATTTTCATTTGTAGCGCATTTCCTTTTAGTAAAAGGTTACGGAACCCTACACTGAGCATGGTCCGACATGCTTTTGGCCAGTTATTTTGTATTAGAGTTCCTTGTGCGGTTTCTTAGCTATATTTGTTGAAGGTTATATCAGCCAATTTAATAATAGTTTTTTTTTTATTTGTAAGTAATTTACTTTCTCAAAATAATTAATGTTAAATGTTTGCTAGATTTTTTGAGTTGTTGCCAGTAACGAACATTGTAATGACATACCTGCTCACATGCTGAGCAATTATTTCGGCGTCATATTTTATTACAGTAGATCATTCTTTTGTACTAATTTTCTTTCATAATTTGTATGTAATAATTTAAAGTCCACCAAGTTAGTTTATCAATTAATTATATAATCCAAATGCGTGTCAATAAACTTGCAGCCTCTTGCAAATCATAACTAATCGCGTTACAACCGTTCCTGAAACTGCAAGTCAACGTCCGGTCATCGAACCGGGACCCCGATTACGGCAGACTCTGGCGGACTGCCAAATCCGAACAAAGGTCTACAGACAACTATGAAAAGCTTACTTACCCCCGTTTTACGGCGCCATCCGACGCACTCATTTATGCCCCTCGAAGAAACTTCTTGCCATTGAAATTCAAACCTTTTCTTAAACTTCATACGGAACTTTATAGCTTGTTATACTTCAACAGGATCTGATATTTACGCTTTAGAACTGTAAAAGCATTTGAATCGACTGGGAAATTGGCTAAGAGTGAAACATGCTGCCACGAGTTAAATCTATTTTTTAAACCTCTTTAGTCGCTTAACTGAGAAGATAGCATTTTAAAATTGTCTAGTTTAAAACTGCATTTGCGTCAAAGGCGGAGAAAATTAATAAATCGAGTTTCAAGATCCAGAGTAAAGTAAAAACACAATTTTATGAAATAGTGTTCATACTTATATATTGATATAAGAACGGATAGGATGTTGTAGAAAAATACTTAACCGACCGACGAGAAGACAAGTTGTGGAAGATATACGCGACTATCTTAGGCTTTCTGTTCATCATCAACATCATACATCCAACTCTGGGTACAGACCTACTATCATTGATGAGAGAGAAAACGGGCCGTCGTCCTCAGGCTGGCCCAGTGCGGGTTGGGGACTTCACACCTGCTATATTAGCAATAAAAAAACTGTCTTCAATGGACACACATAAAACCCTTCTTTTTGCATCAACATTTTAAAAAATCTACGCTTTTACCAAAATGGAACCCTGAATATTTATTGCCATTTTACGATTCCATCGGCTTTCAATGTCATAGGTATCGAATGTATACATTTTTGCCATGCGTAAAGTTTATTAGCTAAAGGGGAACCCTGGATGGAAAGCTAGGAAATGCTGCATTTAAAAGTTTACGACCACCATTTAAAGCTGTGTTAATGATCTCATTTGGAAAGGAACTTGGGCTAGATTAAGTTTAAATACAGTTGCGAATCAGTTTTATTTACCTTAGTGAAAAGAAAGGCTAAAAAGTGTCCACTTTAGTTTGCAGTTAGTGAAGAGTTCATAAACTCAGTTTCCCACCTACGTGGTTTGAGAAAAACATTAGTCTAGTTAATAGGTATTTATGCGAAATCGTTATCTTAGAAAACATTATTTTCGTTAATCGGGACATATTACCATATTTACCTTCAATTTCAATCAACAAATTATCAATATATTGTAAGCCACAGAGTATTAGCTAGTATTGTTGTAGAGGCCGGAAAGTTAGCAATATATGGACGAGTGAGCTCGAAGAATACGAGTCCATCTATTGCACTTTCTATAGTACTTTTCACGCCTACTGCAAGGAAATAATAATAATATCATTCCAAAAAATAAATAATTCAAAGTCAACTTTGTATTTTCGACGATACACCTACCGTGGACAATTCTTCAACACCTAATAGCAAACACCTATTTCTTATTTTATCCATACAAATACTTTAAATCCAATTACATTAGAAAATAACACAATATTATAAACTAATAATAAATGATTCCGCCATTTTCCTAATGATATTTGACATTCAAGAATATTCGAGCCTAATAATTAAACGCAGATACCAACGGAAGTGACACTTGTTTTTTTTTTGCCAATTAGTAGCGCGACAGTCACTGTATGAAGTATTGTCGAAGTCGCGTGAAGTGCTGCGGCACAGTTCGCGATCTGATTGGTATATTATAATGTCACTGAGGTATACGGCGTGCTCTCATTGGCTGTTGTAAACTGACCAACGATGTTATTTCTGTTGTGTCTGATTACTTCCCGCTGGTCCGCTGCTCACTCCCGCTGATCCGCTGCTCACTCTGAGCAAGCGCAAAGTCAAGGTGGCCCTGGCCAAACGACCTGGTTCGCCTCCAGGCGTTCAGGCCCCCACCTAGCCCAATTCTTTCGAGGTAGGCCGGGACAAGGTTACCTGGTTCGACCCCAGGCACCCCCGGCACTCACCCAGCCCGACCTCACCGTTTTGCAGCTTGAATTCTGGCCATCTATTGCTAGCTTTGCAAGCAGTGGCGTGAAAAATATTGTCTCTACTAACATTCTGTAAAACTAATAATTACTCAATGATAAGGTAGGTAATAGGTAGCTATGTTATACTTTTTTGGTTAACGTTTGAACTTCTTTCCACCTGGTGGAAAGTGGAGTTAAGAAACGTTTTTAAAAGTAAATGTATTAATATAAAACTGTTAACCAATATTACTTTAAACATCCTAGTTTTCGGTCAAATGTATGAAAAAACAAAAAATAATAGGTACTATTATTGCGACGCGCTCCATTGCAGTGGCGAACGCATGGAGATAAAAAACTTTATAGCATTAAAGATCACCGAACTCCAAGAAGAGTTCAACTTGAGGAGTTCTTGAAAACTAGTTCGATTATCTACTCCTCTACTATCTTAAACTTAGGGCACTTTGTTGTCAACCTCACACGTACTTACACATTGTGACAAGTAGCTAGGGGAAATAGGTAATCAAAAGGACATACTACACCTGTTGAAGCAGAATATTGTCTCTTCAGATTCGGCTATCACGTAACTTTTCCTAAAGCCATTCCAAAATATTTATTGTCAGTTAGGAACGTAGATATGTATGTACAAGCCAAAGATTTGATCTAAAATAGTTTCTGAAACAAATGTATTGTGCCGTTGCCTTGTCTAACCAAACAGTTACTAGAAACTTATTCATTAGAAATTTAATTACTGTTAAGGTAGATGAACAATGTCAGAGTAATTATTAATGAGCCATAATAATCAACAAATCTTTAATATAATCCAAGTAACGTACATTTAGAAGCTAACTATCCCTAAAGTTAAATTAAGTCCAGACATCTCAAAAGTTTCTTGAAATATTGACGATTATGAGTTTCAGAATATACGACGTGTTAAGGCAGAATATTAAATTACGTTATGCAATATATTTAGTAGGTAGGTAGCGTTTGTATTTGAATTTTCCTCATAGTCGGTGTGAAAAGCAGTATGTGTCACAACGTAGCAAAATTATTTTCACCACGGGTGTTAACACTTGAATCCCTCACTACGCTCCGGATTATACTTTAGAATTATTTTTTACAATCCTTCGCTTCGTTCAGGATTCAATATAGTACGCCCTTGCCGTAAATACATAATTTTGCTCCCTTGTGACATAATGTACTATTATCAAGATGTTACTCTGCTTTTTATTAGGTACATTGAATATTCTCCAATAATTATTACTGTCTGGTACGACGAAAGGCTTACAAACAAAATAATGTTCTTTGAAATAAACAGTCACTTTAACTTTTTAGATTTATCATTATAACTATACCAGCAAAAATATTTTATCATTTTTAGTAACAACAACAGCCATTTCTTTATATTTATTATGTTTTCTCTTCAGAAGTCACAAAACTCATATTACATAACTTAAATTGTCGTGTGATTTCAGCGAAATTAAAGTTAGAGAAAAGACAGCAATTCGTTGGGATTTTTTGAAAACTTGAAATGTATACGGCCTGATATTATTCTGATTACGTAGATACGAACAATGGACAAAATATTTATGTTAACTTGGGATCCTTTGCGTCTTATTCTTATTACGATGTTTTTGGCGATCGTTGATTTCTGCGCAACTCAAGCTGTGTAAATCTCATCATGTTTCGAGCGGCTTCATATTAAAAGTCGTCCACCTTTTAAACGCTATATTCATTGCTATTCATTGTCAATTTGCTTTTGGTATTTGCAACCGTTCAATTTCACCCGCACCACAGAATTTTAACTTTTATAGCCGTTTACAAGTAAATTGTGTCATTTTCAGACAAAACGTACTTTCTCGCATGTCTAAAAGTAGGTCTTATTTTTATTTCCATCTTCATAGCTAGCCTATTGCTAACTTACTATCAATTAGATAAGCCTTGCATGGCGACACAATCGTTAATACAATAAATATACTTTTATAGTCTAGCAGTGGGCTGCGCTTAGCGTTTTTCCTAGACTACAAAATATCCCAAACTCGTAAATACAAACGTTTGAAAAGTTTCAGACACTTCAGGCACCATTATAAAAGCTAAGTTGCGCCGACATGCTCTGAATAGCTGGAAACGAATGGCTGACAAAGGGTCGGCTTACGAGTTGGGAATTGTTGGGAAATCGGAACAGACTAAAACTACTTATTTGCGTTTCATCCGTAAATAAGCTTATGTTTATTATTTTTGTTGATACGCAGCATTTACAGTGTTGCTAATTAAATCAATATGTAGGTAGCAATTGAATTCCGACTAGCATTTTCCCGCGCCTTCGCCCGCGTTGTTCCCGTTACTGCCCCAAAGGAACTCTTTACCAGGATATAAAGTATCCTATGTTTCAATCCAGGACTTGGTCGACTTACATGCCAAATTTCAGCTTGATCCATCCAGTTGTTACCCCGTTATTAGGTAACAAACATCCAAACATCTAAACATCCAAACATCTTCACAAACTTTCGCATTTATAATATTAGTGTGATAGTGGGAAGTGGGATTAGCAAGAATGCATGTTTTCAATAACTTCAATAGACTTCATGCCTCGGTACGTGTCCGTTATTATTTACCAACGTCGACCAGTTTAAATTATGCCATAGAGATCCTGTCAGTCTGCAAAAAAGGTTGATTAAGTACAGTACACTCTACGCCATGCCGCAAGCCGCGCAAGGCGTGGTAACCAACATGACGATGAACTGTATTACAGAAGCAACAGCGCTCGACCTTACCTTTACGGCTCGGAAGCTTTGAAGTGAAGCTCGGGGCCTGTCAGACCGAGATGGTGAAATTTAGTGTCTGCCCTTTGCCCCAAACGGTAGGCATGAGAACCAAGAAAACTTATTGACTTAGATAATAAATAGACTTTTGCCTACATCTATTGGTGTACCTAGTAGTAATGTAAATTGTCATATTCATATGATTTTAAAAAAACATCTAAATCCTTTTAGAAGTCCCTGTACACCCGTTATAATGTAAATATTCAGTTATCAGTTCGTTTATTGCTTTCATAGGTTTACATATAGGTCTTACATTTCTAATAGCTCAGCTATGAAACCCTGCAGGGCACTGCAACATGTAATTTATACATTCTTCTTATACATACATTTTTTGTTACGAAACTCATTTTGAAGTACTGTTTTTCTTACCAGATAATTCAGAATTCATTAATATTCAGTTTTAGACCATCATGTAGTAAATGAATACCAATAGAACTAGACCTTGAGACTAGACGCAAGGCCGCTTAAAACAGAGCGGTTAAACTTTCAAACCCTCACACGCCAACTGTCACGGACATGATCATGACACCGACTGAATTTCTCAGTATTGGGCATCACATTCGGATATAAGGATCTTTAAGCGCGTCATCTATTGAAGGCAAAGCGCCTGCTATTACATTCTTTCTTACGCGCTCGGCTCGGTATTGGCCAATGTCCTTAAAAAGTAATGATATTGGAAGCACGGCCTCCCCTTGAGGAATGGAAGAGTCCCATAAAGTCATTATAATTAAGAGCTCTATCTTCACCAATTGTATTATGAGTATATTATATTACACAACTAGCGTGGTAATACAAAGCTGCAACAGAGCTTGTAGAAACGCAAGACGTCGGTATATTCATCAGTCTATAGACGACTGTCCCCCCGAGAAATTGTGGAAGTTTCTCAAATCACTTGGGGTGGGCAAAACTCAAGAAAACTCCTCATGGTGTTCTAGATTTAGACGCTATCAATCAACACTTCGGCACTTCTCCGGTTTGTCTTGACTTTACAGTCAAGCAACGGACATTATCTCTTCTTGCCAATAATTCTGTATGCCCCGATTCATCTACATTTGAGTTTGGTAATATTTCGCCACAAAAAGTGTTGGCCATCCTCAAAACAATTAAAACGAAAGCTTTCGGTGAAGATAATCTCAGCTTAGATATAATTATGCTCATGGCGGAGTATATTGTTCCTATTTTAGCCCAAATCATTAACTTTTCGTTATCTTCTGGCACCTTTCCTTCTGCATGGAAACATGCGCATGTTATCCCCCTTCCAAAAGTATCCAATCCCTCTTCCTTTTCCCAGTATCGTCCTATATCTATTCTTCCGATCCTATCTAAAATCATTGAGCATTTTGTAAATGACCGACTCTCCTCTCACCTAAATAGACACAACCTTTTTAATCCCTACCAGTGCGGTTTCCGCTCTGGGCATAGTACTGTTACTGCTTTGGTTAAGGTCACTGACGACATTCGTCTTAATATTGAAAATAAAAAGTTGACAGTCCTAGTTTTGCTAGACTTTAGTAGTGCTTTTAACACCGTCGATTTTGACATTCTTCTAGCATTACTCCAAAATCTCAACTTGCCTCCTACAACTCTAGCCTGGTTTCGCGACAAACCTCTTTGGGCGGCATCAGCGAGTCAAGCTCGAAGACAGGTTGTCCAATTGCAGTGACCTGACCGCTGGTGTCCCTCAGGGAGGAGTGCGTTCCCCTCTCCTGTTCTCCATCTTTATCAACGGAATCACCAAATCTCTTTCTCTTTCTAGATCTACGCAGCGGCATTGATAACCTCGGGTCTTTGATTGGACAAATAAATGCAGATTTGAGTTCTAAAAATGATTGGGCCTCATCCTTTGGGTTAAAAGTAAACGCAAAGAAGTCGCAAGCGATTATAATTGGTAGTCCTTACTTCATCTCCAAATTGTCTGACCAAGTGATACCTGACATTTTCTTTGATGGATCACATATCCCTTTCTCCTCTACGGTCAAGAATCTGGGTATCACTATGGACCAGACTCTTTCCTGGTCGGCCCATGTGGTCGATATCAGTAGAAGGGTCTTTGCTTATTTTCACTCTCTAAGGCGCCTCCAAAATTTCCTCCCGCTTCAAACAAAGATTACTCTTGCTCGTTCGCTTTTACTCCCTCTTCTGGATTACGGGGATACTGCATTCCTTGATTTAAAGGAGGAACTGCTTGACAAGCTCGAGCGTCTGCAAAATGTCTGCATTCGGTACATTTTCGGCCTCCGCAATTTCGACCACGTATCCTCCTTCCGCTCGCAGCTCAAGTGGTTACCAATCCGTCGCCGTAGAGACGTACACACCTTGTCTCTCCTCTTTAATGTTCTGTTTGTCCCCTCTTCTCCATTCTACCTTTCCGAGAGGTTTACATTTATGGCGGATGATAGTGGCCACCAGCTGCGCTCTAGTGCTGATTTGTCTCTCTCAATACCTCTTCATAGTCATCGCTCTTACGGCAAATCCTTCACGGTACACTCTGTAAAATTATGGAACAAATTGCCACCGTCTTTCAGACAGTGTCGGTCTGTAGCTTCGATTAAGGGGAAATTAAAAAAGTTGTGGTTGCTCTCTGACCTCTGACTGAATACTTGACACGTTTTTAGATGATTTTTACAGGTTCTGTATATTTTTATTTATTTTTATATTTATATACTCATATATATGTATTTATTTTATTTATTTACATATAAATACCTCTATAATCTCTTGTACATGTTTCGCAGTTTGTCTACCATCTCTCTTGTCTCATCACTCAACTGCTCAAAGGTTAACTGGAAGAGATCCCTTAAAGGGATAAGTTCGCCTTTGTACAAATACCTTTATTTTGTAACCCTGTACTTTGCTTATTTTGTGCAATAAAGTGTTTAATACATACAAAGAAAGCCAGAGATCGCAGATGTTTGCGGCCCGAGCTGCAAGCGAGAGACGTAATTATGCGATCGAGGGCTTTCTTTATTACCTCCCGTGTTGTGTACATCATTTTAAAAGTCACTTTGCTATGCCAGGTGTGGCATAAAAAGTTATTGTTACATTGGTTCTTTGTGTCTGTAGAGGCTGGCTGCCTCACAGAAGAAATATAAATTAAATACCTGTCAGTGGCAGATAGTGTCGTAAGAAAAGATATTCATTTAGTGTTCATCTGATCACCACTAAACGAACATTGTGTAATATTTCGGACTAAATACAATAAAAAACACCAAATTTATTGTTTCGTTTTCCGGGCTTAATGTGTGTAAATGATCACATACACTTGACTCTTAACAGTATATTTATCTTAATATCAATGAGATCAAATAATCTATTATGGATGAAGCTCCTAACGTCCTTAATATGTATAAGTATTCGAACCGTATCGCGCTGATCCGGGTCAGGAATGTGTTTAAATTATTTTTCTACTCCTGTACTGTTATCTGTCTTTTACTTGGTCACGAACACTAATATAAGAACATATATAATATGAGTTCAGAGAAGTCTATACTCTATTCCCCATAACAGCACTAGTGTCGTTATAGCCACTTTACGTTATTGCTAGCAACCACAGACTTCTAAATCTAGGTTAAACTGAGGTCAAGGATTAAGCGCTCAATTTTAACTTTACGGTAAAAATGCACAACTACCAACTTAACAAACAATTAAAATCCTACGGCTTTTAAGAAAAACAAAACTTTCTGAACTAAATTCATTGATGCCAACATAAAAACAAAAGTATTTTTAATATATTCACTGCGTGTCAACTTCATTTAAAAAATAAAAAGTTTACCATAGACACATACTGACAGTCATACGTCATATTTGCCTTCTTTGCAGGTTATGCCTTGTTTGTATTTTATAATTTTAAAACCTGTCGTAGAAAAAGTATTGTATGCAACGTTGTATAATTAAGTCAAAAAACGCTCATTGCGTCTTTATTTGCGATACTCGCCGCATTCGCGGCTCGTATCGCAACTCACGCAATTCGCATTTTTAGAAACCTTCTTATACAACTGTTGCATAAAATACTATTACAAACGGACCACAACCACCAACAATAAATAGGTGGACAAACGTAGACGTAAAATTAGGGATAAGTTGTGAATTTCAAGAATTCTATATGATAGAACATAGTAATTTAATTAAATTTAATAATAGACAATAGAACATAGTATAATAAGCTTGCAGTATTCAAAAGAAAAGGGGTTAAGAAAAAATTACACATATTTTTAATTCATTACTTAGCTTCAAAGTCCAATGGCAGCTAAGAAAAAATATTAACTATAGACGATTATTAAAACTTTCAAGGCACTGTATTTTCAGTGCCATTTATTGAGTATCCTAGATCCTTTAATAACAAAGAAAAATCTTACTGCGAGTAAATATCATATCTAGTTACCCACATGTTACTTAAACTTAGGTATTATGTTTTGTGATTCGGAAGGATCAGTTTCAGCAAAGGAATAACTATAATAAAACGAGGTAGGCACTCTTTGTAGTTTGGGTTTACGCGAAAATATACGAGCCTTTGAAACGTGAGTGCGTGTTCATTGATTCCACACCATTATGTATATTGGCTGTGAATACGAGCACGTGTATCTATTTTATTTATATCTACACATATATATTATTTGTTTTCACCTTCATTGCAACCAGCCTATATTATGTGACTCCAATAGGCAAGAGATCACGGGTTATATGTAGGTATTGGTTTTGAAAATCTTAACTTCCTGAAGACGTATTTTTTGTCCTAAAAACTTATGGTTAAATAAACTGTAGCCCGGCTGGAGTCGGGAATAAAACTCGAGCCGTGGTTTTTATAATGTTATAAAATTAAACCATAAAACTATATACAATAAAATGAAGGTAAAACGGCATTCAGCCATTACGCAATATTTAGGTATTAGGTATGTTTACTGGCCTTAACGTTGCTGAGAGAATGGGTGGCGGTGGTAGGACAGGACTTCAGGATGGGTCTGAGGGTTTCAATTAGCTGTTCCAAGTCAGCTCCAGTTCAGTTCAAAGTCGAAGCTATACACAACGTCGGTTGGTACAATATTCGCAAGCGATATTGCAGTCTTCAGTAAAAAGGGCTGGAACAATACTCCAGTTAGGTTAGGATTAGTCTCAAACCAATCCAAGTCTCATTTCTTCTTTGTCAAGAAAATTAAACAAGACTTGGATTGAGTTTGAAGTTACAAAAAACATAGTAAAATATAGCGGCAGCCCTTACGAGTATTTATATACACAGTAATTAATATTTAAGCAGTTTAAAATACCATATGTCAGTCGTATTTTAGAAAATAACAAGATATCACGGCGATTCTAGCTTATAGGTATGAAAAGCGACAGAAAAATGACTCCGTAAAAAAAGACGATCGTATAGCAAAACATTCGTAAAAGGTTTCTAACCGGCCAGTACTGCGCCGAGGAGGTTTGCCGCGTTACAGTAGGTACAAGAGCATTTTTATTAACTTTCTATTCTGTGCTCATTGGTCCCAATTTTCAATTAATGTCCATGATTTACGTGCTCAACTGTCATTAAAAGTCAACGTCAACAAATAACTAAGATAATAATCAAGGACTCAAACAAATATTATGTGAAGTTTTTAGGCATAATGTATCACTTTGCTGCTCCACTATAAGGACAATGTTTAATTGTATCTTCATGGTAGTCAGCCTTTTGCACGGACCTTATTGACAGACTGAAATATTTTGCTTAACACATTTGCAACCACGTAGCGCTACAGATATGATAGATACTTATGATATTACTACCTCTGACAAGAATCTAACACGAAAACTTCGTCCTTGTAAATAAAGTAAAATCTGAGCCAACTGGACGGCAGCAAATGATTCACGGAAACCCTACTACACTCTGTGGGTCTTACTTAATATTAAAACCTGAGTAATGGATATAATGCTTACTTTATTTTGCTTATACTCGTAGGCCGTTAGGCGCACGGCCTCTCCGTTACTTTATGAGAGCTTATTATTAATACATGTAAATAGATTTTGGGAGAAAGAACCTCCAACTTGCTTATGCTGGTCTAATAGTGTTTCGGTTATGTAGCAAAATATCTAAAAATACATGTTATACGGTCGTTTTGCATACGATCAAAATATATACAGTCAAATTGTAGGACGTACGGAATTCATAACATCATTTATCATAAGTTTAAAATATATACTATCTAAATTCATCATGTTTATAATCTATACTGCTGATAATATATATGGTTCAAAATACATACAGCCAAATTATATAACTACAAAATTTATACACTAGCAGCATTTACTATCAGACGGGTCGTCTACTCGTTTGTTCTTTCATGGTTTAAAAAACATGATAGTTCCCCAATTATTTTGTTGATTCGATTTTCTACATTCTAAGCATATGTATATCAATTTTATGTGAAATAATCATATTGATTTTGTACTCCGATACTAAATAATCTATCGACCAATCGTGTTGTATTTATTTGGAACGTTATACTATACATAACGAACATTACTCATTTCTATTTTCGACATTCTAGACATATGTGTATCGAGCTTATGACATTCGATCTTAGATATTTTGCCACATAACCGTAATCCGTGCAGGAATTCTTTATATGAGAACTATAAAATATCTCCATGGTTAAATAAGAGGCAAGTCGGTGGAAATCCAGTTCTGTGGACCCCCCCCGGTACTGACTTGGTTTAACATTACATCAAGCTTTTTTGTTGTAGAAGTGCAACTGCGTTGCGAGACTTGCATCTTTTTACGTGTTATGTTTTTGATGGGCTCTTACTTCTTTTTGTAAGTGGTCTTCCTTTATTTACTATACATTCCGATCTATTTTATTTCCCATTTGAACTACAAAAGTAACTTTGTAATCGCATGTATTTGTATAGGATTACTTACTTATGCAGTTCGTATCGAAATTGCAATATCTTTAGGTTTTGCATGATTTGATAGGCTAAAAACTAATTATGTTTAAAATTTGGAGCTTGTGGGTCTGCTAAGTACCTTAGAATTTTGATGATCATCAGTCAGTGAGTCAGTCAGTGACAAAACTAAGGAACTTTGACGTACAATAGTTCTTAAGCTACAAGTTCAAATTAAATGGTATTGAGAAAATAGCGAAGTCATATTATGCCCTATATTTCCCTGAAAACTCAGGGTTCTAGCTTTAGCCTGCACAAAATTACAAGAGGTTGAAAATGGCCTGAATGGCTTCGAGAAAAGGATGGCACGGCCGTGCCTTTGTTTTGCTCGACTTGGCGGGGGCACTGCCGTGCCCCCAAATACAGTCGTCGTATTTCATTTATTTGTTCTTGCATTCATGTATGTTCTCTGTTTATTTATACATATGATTGATACGTATATATAATTACAGTATTCGAACAAACAAAATACAATTAATTACAAATACACAAACATAGACCACCGCTTTGTCTAAGTCCATATACACCGTGGGCCCTGTAACACGATCCAAAAATTAAAACGTAGATTCTACTCCTCAAACAATGTAACTTTGTTCAAACACTTATAAATTATGTAGAATAAAGATTTTCTCATTTTCATATTAATTAAATTATATTTTCAATGTATGTTAAACACCAGTCTAATTGACGTCGCTTGTCACGCTACAAGCACAAAAAAATCGCAATACATTGCGCCTTCAAATTAATTTCAAAGTGTACTAAAAATGAAGGCACAAGTTATTTTTAAATGTCGCTGAACAAATGTTGTTTAGTTTGAGAACTAGAATCTACTTTTTAATTTTTATCTTGTTACACAGGGCCCACGGTGTAGATCGAAGTTTTCTAAGTAACTTATTTTTATGCTTTTCGTGTATGGTCTGTACTCTTTTAAGATTATTTTAGTAACGATAAAATATCGATACACACTTAAGTTTGTCGATATTTAATAAATAATGACTTAACTTATAGTCTTGAAACAGCGATTTAATTTAGTGATAAAATCAAGATTACGCCAAATGGTTTAAAGTTTATTCTGAATTTCGACCCGAAATTGGCTAAATCTTGCCTAAGTACAATATAAATTACTAATTTTAGTATCAAACCCTCGTTACATGTCAGTTTACCCGAAATACCTACGTCCATAATCACAATCTCTCGTAAAACAACTTTGACATACATTGGCAATTGCTTAAAGTGATTGCGATAGTAAAGGTATCTTCCCTACACGCTGGCCTATAGGCTGCGGTGCTATAACCCAACTAACTAGGACATCATAACCAGGTGTTGCCTGTGTACTAGGAGCAAATAATTAAAACGTAGATTGTACTCCTCAAACTGAACAACATTTGTTCAGCGAAATTTAAAAATAACTTATCTTTTAGTTTTTAGTACACTTTATAGTTTATTTGAAACCGCAATGTATTGCGATGTTTTTAGGGTTCCGTACCAAAATGGTAAAAAAGGAACCCTTATGGTGCGACTCTGTCTGTCTGTCTGTCTGTCTGTCCGTCTGTCACAGCCAGATATCTCAGGAACTACTGCTGCTATCGGTTTGAAATTTGGAATAGTATTAAAAGTAGCTAACCCGAGCTTATTGGACATAAAAAAAAATCTTGTAACTTTTTACTTTTTTTTTAAAGGGCTCCGTAATGGGATTTTGAAAATTGAAAGTAGGGCTAATATATCGAGTGGGGTATCAAATGAAAGAGCTTAATTTGTAGATTAAAATACCGTTTTTATTTTTTTTCTTAAATAAATAGTTTTTGATTTATGGCGAAAAAAGTTTAAAAAAATACCATTCCCCCCCTATTATCTCCGAAGTTAGTGATCAGAAAAATGTGTCATAATTACCAATTATTAATGTCGTCCTAAATATTACAGGAAAAATATAACGGTTTTCCTCACTTGCACCGTTTTTGAGAAATTTGCAAAAATCATAACACATACTTATTTGCTCCTACTAAACTAATCGCCATACAGTTTTTCTTGAACTATTCATGTATCTACTTATTAGGATTATTATTATTATTAGGAAGACCGTTATATTTTCTCTTCCTAACTGGAATACTTTTTTAAAAATTTACAAAAATCTTAACATATTACTTGTACCCTCCCTACGAGAGCCATCTAGCGGAGAGTAGCAAAACTAATCAGATCAGATTACATAAAAAATGTCTATTAAATACAATGATCACTCATCAGGAATCGGGAAAAAAACATAAAGTAACAATAATTATTAAAAACTCTATAATAGGAGTATGTTAGGAAATTTGACACTAGTAAATACCATAAAAATGAAATACCACTAGCGCCATCTAGGGACACAAATCTAAAATAAAGTGTCCTTCAAAACATGATTCCTTCATGAAAAATGATACATGAGAACTAACTTAGTTGACAAACAATTATTTCTATAAGCCAATAACAAAAAGTAACGTTTAAATTTAAATTACAAGTAAAATTTACGCGCTATTTAGTATCAATAGATGTCGCTGTAGCATACGCTGCATGGCGCTGTTAAGATTTTTTCTGGTTTAATAGGGCTAAAGTGGGTTAAAGGCAGGGTTGCTGTTAGTCGTAAGGTTAGTACTTATGAGTTTATACGGAACCCTCGGTGCGCGAGTCCAACTCGCACTTGACCGGTTTTTTATGTTTGTAGCGTAACAAGCGACGTCAATTAGACGGATGTTAACGTACATTGGAAATAATTTGTGCGAAAAAGATAAAATCTAAACATTACATTATTTTTTAAAAGTTGTTAAACGAAAGTTTTATTATCTGATGAGTAAAAATAAAAAAAAATAAAAAAATAAAAATATTTCTGTAAGTAGGCCCTCAAGGGCTCTTTTACATGTCTTTCTTAGATTCTTTTATCTTCTTTTTTCCTTTTCTTTTGGCGCTTCGGGTAATGACCTTTTGGTGAGAAGAAGCGCCGGAAGAAACTCACCAGTTTCTCTTTTCATACATGAGATTTCATTAATACATTACATTAACTTAAAAACTACATTTATAGAGATGTAAAGGGTCTCTCTATGCGTCCAAACAAGACAAATAAAAAATAGAAAATAAATTGATACTAAAATTAATGGAGATGTAAAGAGTCTCCGTTGTCAGAATATTATGTTTTGGAGGTGTAAAGGATCTCCAAACGTCAAAATGCAAATTGAGAATCTACGTTTTATTTATTTGCTCCTGTTACAGGCAACACCCGGTATAGAGAGCTTTATAAAGAGTTAGTACTGTATTGTTAGAAAGGGCATGGTTTCATAACATTTTCATCCCACATATTCTTTTACAAACAAAACATATCATCTATTAGCTAATATGATATTCATTAATATGGATAGATTAGAAGTGACATTCAGAGCCCCGAATCCCACCTGTTTGCCGGTTGTAGGAAATTTCTCACTATATTCTCCTCTCTAATAAAATGTAAGACAAATCTATCCCGGTTTACCCAAGGATATTTCACTGATGATGCTGAATAGAGCTTAGAATTAGGCACTATATAAGTACATACTTTCGAGTTCCTCCTGAACATTTCCCTCTTGCTCTCCTATATACCTAACTACTGTTACCTACTGAAATAAAAAAAAACACTGTTCGCCATGTTTCCATCCTTAGCGTAGCAATTAAGCCACACCTCAAACATAAAATACTTGACACCATATAATCTTAAATTTGGCGTCAACAAAATTTGTCAACACTAAAATATGCAATGCCTTCAAGTTTCGTTAAAGCACCCAACAAACACTCCAAGTTTCTGAGATACCGTCGAAGTTGGTTATAAGGCATCAATGTTTATATTTACCGACGTGGAGATACTTTATGAAGATGTTCTTTTCACAACGTATTTTAGGAAGCCTATAAACAATAAATTTAATACAAGATTGTTGAACAAGTTATGAGATGAGAAGTCATTTCATGGGTTCGTAGCTCGGCATAACGTCGATCAATCAATCCTATACGGCTGTCAATTTGTAAGTACATGTGTCTACTTTTGTTATTGTACTTTCTTTATTGATCAACTTATAAAAATAGCTACTGCCTTCCTCTAAAATTCTTTGTTTTTTCTTTTGTTTTATTTCGAAGTATGGTTCGTTACATTTTAATGATATTGTTTGGTGTCCGCAATGACTAGAAGTTAAGTAACCCTGCACTATGCTCATATCAAAGGTAGCTTCGTTATTGTAAAAAGTATCGGTAAACTCGCCATCTACTTTTTATCACCTAAACGATACCTACGCTAAATAGGTATGAGTTTCCTAAGCCCATAGAGGCTGCTGAGCGTTGATGTATGTGTGGTGATGTGACGGGCGTAAGTCATTATGATGATTTTTGATAAATTAGTCGTTCGTTAGCGCTCACTCTTTTTTACGCAGCCATATAGATTTACGTTCATAAAGTGAATTCCTAGGCACATATCAGAAAAAAAAAGATAATTTACACGAAATGCCAACATATCTGTCACTCTCACGTGACGGGATTATGCGCAACGTATACCACATATCAAATACGGTAGAAACGTACGTGCAAAATATCTTCACTTTCTAATACGGCATATCTCGTGTTTACACATGTGGACGAGACGATAAGACCGACACATTTCTTGGGATGGAGTTCCACGATTTTACACCTAAGTAGATACGATATATTACACGACACGTACCTAAATTCAATGCTCGCGTATCGTCAGTAAGAGAGGTATATAAGTACACTCCACGCGGGTGATAGAATACATTATTTTGCTGTCTTGCGTTGGGACAGCAAAAAATAATCGCTCATTGAACTGTAGTGTTGTTATCACTAGTAGATTAGCATCTACATAGTGATATTTTTGTTGCATAGCTGCTATAAAAATATATCTACGCCTTAATCCAACTGCACACACTCGGCGAGACCGGGCGAAACAAGCATGACGTCACAGTATAATAGCAGTAATTTTTCTTCCTACAAAAGATACCTACATCGCGCGCCGTGTACGAACGCACTACAAGCCAAGTTTTAAGAACGCGTAAGAATACTCCAGTATGGATCGCACTCGCACAGACGTGCTGTCGCGCGTCTGTGTGCTTACTCCTCAACGGCCGAACGTCGTGAGAAAAGGACGACATGCATATGTCGCCCCGTATTGCCGGGTGTGTAGCCATGGTTAGAATATTACCTAAGTAATCGCTGGCATATTGTAGAGGGTAGGGTTTGCAGTACCTACCGGGATTTTTTTGTATGAGAGAACCGGTACTGCCATACTAAAATTTCCCGGTACTGCAAACCCTAGTAGAAGGGGAAATTCAAATTGCGAAAAAAATTGTCCCCTTTTTGCATATAGTTTGTAATATCCGTACCTCCTCTCAATATCACTTATGTTACCCTAGGCCGTAGTTAGTGGCATTTTCTACCCGCTGTGCGCGGCAAGAAAATCCCGCTTCTCCAAGACGTAAAATTTTATTCACATCACGGGCGCTAATAAAGAAAGCCTCAGATCGCAGGTATTTGCCCGAGCTACAAGCGGGGGTCATAAACAAATATGTGATATGTCATTCTTTATTTGATCGCCCTGGGTGCGTAATTTACTATTGTTACCTATGTCCACACATTGTGTACTTTACTCATGAAAGGCGCGTGGCAATTAAAACAACATAACAACCTAACCGTAGAGCAGATAAATGTGCGATATTCTAAAGAGAATTAGGTAGATTAACACATACTAGTGCATGACAAAAATGATTTATACAAAAGTATTGTATGCGTAGTGGACTGTACAAACTCCAGCGGATAACAAAACTGCATCAAAGTTGGTTTGGAAGGCAGCCAGCCGGCGGTCGATACCTCCATCTGTTATTTATTGTGCATCGAGGCCTAGTTATATCAAAACGCATACAGCAAATCTTCCTATTTTGACAATGCATACTGTTGTTACGCATAATTGTATATTCGCATAGTATTAAAATGGTATATTTTAAGACGCATACCATTATAATACGCATGACAATGACTAGAAATAACATTGGTTTATATAAATATTAAAATTTATATTTTAAAATGCCTAATCGGACGTTGGAATTTCCTTTTCTGTTGGGACCGCAATTCAAACCTAACCTTACCTTCATTTCTGGTAGCAGCTCGTTTTTGTTGGGGTTGCAGTTCAAACCTAACGTAACCTACATTTCCGATAGCAGTTCGTTGCTGTTGGAGTCATCGTTCAAACCTTAGCTAACTACCTAACTTTTCTGGAAGCGATTCGTTTCTGTAAGGGTCGCACTTCTAACCCAACGTGGCCTACTTTTCTGGTAGCAGTTCGGTTCAGCCAGCATTTACTAGTAGTAAGAAAAACCTAAAACGTTGGGATTCTGTGAACAACGGGTATCAACTTGGACTTATTTTTCAAATAGTAGAGGATCCCAGTATAGAACGACCTTCACCGAGCTGGTTAATGGATGAAAAGTACTTTATATTAAATTAAATATGATAATAAATATATTGCAAGTGGGTTGCCTAAAAAAATTCAGTCCAGAATACGATTAATTTAAAATTAAAAAAAAATTTTTTTTTTACTTTTCTCCGTTTTGTTTAATAGACAAATGACATACCAATCAAAAGTATGAAGCCTATAGAATATGCAAACGTTGGGTTGCCTATATTTTTCCCGTCATAACTTTTGGGTTGCCAGGCATAAACAGGTACCTACATCATATTAGAAATTTGCACTGGTCTGGTTAATGAATAAACTTTATGCTAAAATAAAGATAATTTTATTACGAACACGGTGATATAGGGTTGCCTGCGAAAAATCAGTCCTGAAGTGCGGTTGTCGAGTTTTAAAAAGTCAAAGCCCTTCAATCCCGGTTGCGTTAAGTTTGCACCTGGTTGGTATGTGATGCCAAGGAAACCAGGTGCAAACTTAGCTCAACCGGTTAATACGAAAAATTTAGAATGAAGTCTGCACGGATACATCGATATTAGTGATTTGCGCTAGTCTGGTTAATGAATAAACTTTATGCCAAAATAAAGACTATTTTATTACGAACACGGTGGTATAGAGTTGCCTGCGAAAAATCAGTCCTGAATTGCGGTTGTCGAGTTTTAAAAAGTCAAAGACCTTCAATCCCGGTTGCGTTAAGTTTGCACCTGGTTAGTATGTGATGCCAAGGAAACCAGGTGCAAACTTAGCTCAACCGGTTAATATGAAAAATTTAGGATGAAGTCGGCACGGGTCCCCATACACAGAATAAGCTGATTTTTGGTTTAGGGGCATTTTAGCACATACAAAACATAATTAGAGGGTATGCGTTACTCGGTTTGGATTTTCGCAAAATCTGGGACACCTTAGCGGTCATTGTTTTCGACAAGATAAACTAAAAAATAAAAACGCCTATATACAAAATTTTATTGTAACATTAACATACATACAGTAGTTTTTAAATTTATAATTAGGGATGTAACGATACACAGTTTTGCCGATACGATACCGATACCGATATATAGTAGTTAATATCGGCGATACCGATACCGATACCGATATCTTAGCTAAATAATGAAGTATGAATTTCAGATATTTTTATATCCTTATTATAACTAATGGCAACGACTACTGGTTATATTTACCAGAGAGTCAACCTTGAAAGTGTAAAGTAAAAATAATAAATTGTCAACTCAAAATTCTTTTTTTTTATTAAGAACCAAAGATTTAATTAACATAGTAATTATCATTGCACAAGGTAATAGAATAGACCAATACATAAATTAAGTCAGAAATTGAAATTACTTTTTGTAGATTTTTTTTCATACAGCAAATTCTTCAAATATCGGTTGTATAATATCGGCGATACCGATATATCGGCGATACCGATATATCGGCCGATATATCGGTATCGGTATCGGTATCGTTACATCCCTATTTATAATCTTTTCTGTTATTAAACATTATTCCGCGTCTGATTCATCGGAAGTAAAATTTAGATGTTCAACTTTGGAACATTCTTCGTCGTCGCTTTCTTTTTCTGTTGTTTCTAAAATATCTTCTACCGCTAAAAGTCTTTGATCTCCAATAAACCCTGTTGGTTTTAAATATTCATCTAAAATCCAACCGCAGTTATCAGGCTGAAGTTTAACGCATACAGGGTCCGTGGCATTAAGCCACATGGAATTGACAAAGATAGTTCGTAATTTTTTTTGTTTCAGTGACATCCAGCATGGTGGCATAGTGTTGGAGTCAAAACTTTTTATTTTTTTTTACAAACTCTTCGCTATCTTCTTTAGAAGAGTAATTTTTATGAAAAATGCGATATCTCGCATCATTCACTTTGGTACAGTTCTTGATGCCATACATACTGGCAGTAAATTCTTGAACGGTGTCCATTTTTTTATTAATGTAAATATCGGCTTCATCTGTTAATGACGCAAATACAGTTTGATACGTTTCATTTTTTGAAAATAGCTTAAAAGGTTTTACTTTTCCTTTATTGTAAAATGCTGCCTTTATTGTAATATCGATGTACCCGTGCCGACTTCATCCTAAATTTTTCATATTAACCGGTTGAGCTAAGTTTGCACCTGGTTTCCTTGGCATCACATACCAACCAGGTGCAAACTTAACGCAACCGGGATTGAAGGGCTTTGACTTTTTAAAACTCGACAACCGCACTTCAGGACTGATTTTTCGCAGGCAACTCTATACCACCGTGTTCGTAATAAAATAGTCTTTATTTTGGCATAAAGTTTATTCATTAACCAGACCAGTGCAAATCACTAATATCGATGTACCCGTGCCGACTTCCTCCTAAATTTTTCATATTAACCGGTTGAGCTAAGTTTGCACCTGGTTTCCTTGGCATCACATACCAACCAGGTGCAAACTTAACGCAACCGGGATTGAAGGGCTTTGACTTTTTAAAACTCGACAACCGCACTTCAGGACTGATTTTTCGCAGGCAACTCTATACCACCGTGTTCGTAATAAAATAGTCTTTATTTTGGCATAAAGTTTATTCATTAACCAGACCAGTGCAAATCACTAATATCGATGTACCCGTGCCGACTTCATTCTAAATTTTTCGTATTAACCGGTTGAGCTAAGTTTGCACCTGGTTTCCTTGGCATCACATACCAACCAGGTGCAAACTTAACGCAACCGGGATTGAAGGGCTTTGACTTTTTAAAACTCGGCAACCGGAATTCAGGACTGATTTTTCGCAGGCAACCCTATATCATCGTGTTCGTAATAAAATTATCTTTATTTTGGCATAAAGTTTATTCATTAACCAGACCAGTGCAAATTACTAATATGATGTACCTGTTTATGCCTGGCAACCCAAAAGTTATGACGGGAAAAATATAGGCAACCCAACGTTTGCATATTCTATAGGCTTAATACTTTTGATTGGTATGTCATTTGTCTATTAAACAAAACGGTGAAACTTAAAAAAAAAAAATTTTTTTTAACTTTTAATTAATCATATTCTGGACTGATTTTTTTTAGGCAACCCACTTGCAATATATTTATTAACATATTTAATTCAATATAAAATACTTTTCATCCATTAACCAGCTCGGTGAAGGTCGTTCTATACTGGGATCTTAGACTAAAAATTATGCGTTCGGTATACCTAACATTATTATGCAAATTTCAGGCATGCCAAATCAATCGGTATGCGAATTAACTTATATGCGTTTTTATTATTATGCCATTTAAGCGTTATGCTCAATCATTGTATGCCTAGACTGTTGTGCGTTTTCATAATAGGATTTTTAAATTAGAAAAATGTTAATGAGTCATAATTATATTGAAAAATCTAATTTGATTTACTTTATTATGTGAACACTGCTCTTGGAATTTATGACATCTAAAGAGAAACAATCGAGATTTTTGTAAATAGAATTAGTAAATCCGACCATGGGGTACTTCCGAAAATTATGAGGTACGTTAACACTGTACTAGACAGGCCAATAGTGCTTCGACTGTACACCTCAAAAACTTGCATGGTTTCGTAGTAGTAGTAGTAATTCCTAATATGGTCAGAATTACCCCACATTCGAAACTACCCCAATTACGTAAAGCAAAATTTCGCCAAATTGTCCAAAATTACCAAGAACTTAGCACCGGTCTTGTATATCTTGTGGTAAAGTGTTGTTTTTAAAAAATGTTAACTCGTTATCCTAATCTCGTTTAAAAATAAAAAACCTACGTTTTATTTAAAATGATCAGTTTTTCCAGTGGTCACCTCGTGACTCCATTATCAAGTTAAAATAATCATAATATGTTATGGTCACGGGAACTCAATATGTGTGCAGAGTTTCGTATGAATCAGTCCAGTAGAAGTAGTTCAAAAGGTTTTCGAAAGATTTTAAAACAAATAAAAGGGTCAAGCCTAGAAAAACCTTTAAATATAACCAAAGTAAGAATGAGCCCTTAATATTTAATGTATTTTACCGAAAGTGAAAGTTCTAACTTAGCCGCCCGTTATGTTCTACTGCCGGAAATAAACCTACGGGATTTAGAGCTGCTGCCCCTTGGATGCTTAGTGTCGAATTTAATACTTCAGTGAAGATTAAGAAATCTCTGGTTAGGAAAGAGCTGGATTTGTTCAATAATTTTCACAAAAGCCTTTTTTCGTAGTAGCGAATTTTCACATCGCGTTTTTTCATGATCGCAAATTTAATTAATCGGTTTTCTTCATGTAGCGATTTTTCATGAAGCGTTTTATAATGTTCGCGTTTATTTTTTTCGCTTATTTTACCAGTAGATTATTTTATCAGTCGCATATATTTTCAGTAGCATTAGGCAACCCACGCCTTATGTCAACAGACCTATAGAAGGTGACGATTTGTTAGAATAATGATTTCGAGTAAAATATCTAACAAACTGCACTATATTATAGTGAAAATATTTGCGAATAATAAAATAAGTTACTGCGTATCCAAACCTGGAAGACAACTAATAATACAACCAGAAAACTGAATACGGTTGAAACCTTAGTTATGTACTACACTATATGAGAAGTGTCATTTCAAAAGGGTTTATTTTTCTATGGTTTTCATAGAGAAATAAGCCTTTTTGTAAAGACACTCCTCATATATACTATGTATAGGGTAAACGCCTAAGCACAGAATAAATAATAAATAAATAATAAATAAATATTAGGGGACAATCTTACACAAATCGAACTAGTCCCATAGTAAGCTCAATAAGGCTTGTGTTATGGATACTAGACGACGATATATTTAAAGACTTCCAAACATCTAACGTGCTGCCACGTGTGTAAACGTTTCATTAGTTTAGTCCACGTCGGTGCCTCGAGATCTTTTTGGTGCCTACCATTTTTTATAAGTGGCAAACAAGCAGACGAGTCATCTGATGGAAAGCAGTCATCGTCGTCGCCCAGGATATGAAAAGAGGAGTTGCCTAATTTGGTAAACACATAAATATTTCCTTAGTGACACGTAAAAACATGTTATTACCTAATCCAATATCAGACCTGCTAATAAGATTGTCTAGATATCCTTTCTCCCGGCATGAGACAAATAATGAAACCTTATTTAATGTTTACCCTTGATGTACCTACCTAACTCAGGTTTTTTTGCGAAACCTTGTTTACTGAAATACAATACGGCACGCACCGAAAATAGGCGGGGAACGTGACAAAGGGTATAGAATACGGAGTTCCGTTACAGTATCACATAATAAATGATAACCAAACAAGCCAAACAAATAGGTACCTATACTTGGTAAGGTGTAGGAGTAGGTATGATTGTGAAAGGTTGAGGTGTATTAATAAATATACACAAATTATAACATCATCAAATTAAACCATAGGTAGAGGGTCGCTTATTGCATTTCGCGAACCATTACGATTCCGCGGGCAGTGTGGTGTGTGTGAGATGATCCTAACAAATGCCCGTCGAAGCATTGCGCTCGTAGCTACGTGACCGGGGCAGCGAGCGGTATTGCCAATCTGGGTCTAGACACATGCCATAGTCATGTGGCGACGATATAGCTTTTTTTTAAACCTGACTTGACCTATGAGTCCTACTGACTTTTGGACAGAAATCCTGACCAAGTAAGCGACCACCGTAACTTTTCGCTGATTGCTCATAGTGAAGTGAGCAACGAATCAGCGGCATTGATTGAAATGGTTCAAGTTTCAACCATTCCTTATGTAGTCTGATCGACCTAATGGGAGTTTTAGCTGTCGCTTCGCAATCCCAGGCCCAGCTAAGAAGACTCCAACAAGAAACTTAGCTGAGCCCGACCATGGTCCGTTTGATTTTTCTACTTCAGCAGCAGCCATAGATGTCTTGAAAAACGGGACTGGACAATCCTTGGAACGTTTCATCCACTTTGATTCCAACTACTGGAATAGCCAGCCACTTTATATTGTTTATATCCTAGGTAGGTACTAGACCACGCATGGCATAGCGAGGCGCAAGCCAAGTACCAACTGATGGCAACCGCCATTTGAATTATCCGGTCACGTGATTGTTTATTTACTTCCAATTAGCCAATAAGCAGCCCCCCCGCACCCCTTAAATTTGGCACAAACGCACAAAAAATATGCCTACATACTACATACTTAACAGAAAACCAAGTAGTTGTATCTCGAGGTTAATTTATCTACCTATGTAGCCAGTTTGCCAATCTGTCTTGTACCTATTGTATTTACGGTACGGGCACGAATATATGGAACATAAATCTATTCCCAACTTTTCCTTAATTTGTTACGCAATTTCAATTTTAAAAAATCTATCGGATTACGACCAACCCACTCAAGTCACGTCGCAATAATGAACTCGCCGGGTGCTAATTTACGTGTGACATGTTGCTAATTAATTCCGTTACATCTGTGACACGACTAATTATATCCTCTCCGGAAACGGATGGAAAGCAATAGAATATTATATCATATTTATCGCAATTGTATCGTAGGCTCACATAACATTACTAAACGAGAACCATTTTCTTCAAAACTTCTACAAGCCGTGTACTCGTATGTCTAGGACATGGTTCGCTAAGGCGTAGCTAACGCGGTTCAAGTTCAACAAAAGAAGTTTGAACTTCGACTTCGAATCATATTGAGCCTCTCATTGTCTTGTTATACGATATTTAATTGAGAGTGACGGCTACATTTAGAGTATGAACTTGAACGTAGGATTCAATTTCGTTTTCGTCTAATTCATTTGTTTCACTGAATTATTGAAAAAAAGTAATGGGTAGCTCGTACAGCGCATTAACACTCGGATCGCAGATACAGGCAACCATTCGAGCTCTCTGCATGTCCAGGGACGCATTTCCTGGACATCCAGAGAGCTGGAATGCTTACCGTAAAATAGGGTGAGAAGGGATTGCGAAGACAGTTGGATTACGAATGGAGAGAGTAGGAACGACAGAGGGGTGAGGTGGTCTTTAAAGGCTACTGCTACCTAAATAATATATTCTTACTGCAAATGGAGCTGCAGTAATATTCATAAACCAATAAATATGGTGGGTGCTACATGAGCATTCGGCCTGTAGGCTTATGATGCTACGCTTTGTCACGCGATAAATAAATAAAAAAAGCATTCGTCACGTTCTGACAATGTGTGTGGGAGAGTGACGGATGCTTTATCATTTATCTATCACGCGACAAAGCGTAGCATCATAAGCCTACAGATCGTCGTCTTATCCATGTTCATCTTAAGGCCCACGATATCGTCGGCAAACCGAAGGTGCGTGATTTACTCGCCATTAATGCTGATGTATAACAGATACCATATAAAATATATTATACTAACTGTCCCGGCGTACTTCGTTCCGCCTCAGAGATTTTAATTTTTAGATGTTTTAATAGTTATTCTGGTATTCGGGGCAAAATCAAAAATCATAAAAATCGGTACACCCATTGTCGAGTTATAAATGGTGTAACTAACCCCACTTTGTTTTATGTAGATAGATATACTTAGATTATAAAATTGTACAAAACGAGGAAACGTGAATAAAAGTGACCGTAAAAATTCCAATTTAAAATGAAACGATATCTCGTTTCATTTTAAATTTGAATTTTCACGGTAATTAGCTAATTTTTTTTTTACACATCGTTAAGAAAATAATGTTGTTATATAAATATACCAGCATTTTCCCGCGGCTTCGCCCGCGTTGATCCCGTTACTGTCCCAAGGGAACTCTTTAACGGGATATCGTAGAGTCCCGATACAAACTTTCAACCCCTATTTAAACCCTTTAGAGGAGGAATTCCGAAAAACGGTAAAACCACTTTTTATTTATTTTAATGAGGAGTCTAAAACATGAGGTTCAAAACCTCTTACTTCAAAAATCGTAAACTCTCCATACAAATTTTGAACCCCTTAGGGAGTGAATTTTGAAAAATCCTTTCTTAGTGCACCCCTAGACCTTATAAGGAACCTACGTGCCAAATTTGGGATTTCTAGGACCAGCGGTTTGGGCTGTGCATTGATATGTCAGTCAATCAGTCAGTCAGTCAGTTTCTTCTTTTATATATTTAGATTATTAAATTAAAATGTCACTTACCTACCTGCAACCGTAGTCGTTAACCTGCTAACAATTTCAGTTAAGTTGGGACATATTTGTCGCAACCTGTACCCATTGTCTATAACTTGGTAAAAAATGTCGTTCACTTGACATCGATGTCGTTCACCTATCGACCTAAAATTTCAAACTCCTGTATTTTCTAAGATATTAAAATTAATCACTTCCCTGCATGTGATAATAAATATTTGAATATATGTTTAACGATCCTATCAAAAAGAAAACGACAAAACCGCAATTTAAAAAAAGTGCCAAATTGATGCAGCGGTGCAAATATTTTGAGAACGACCCTTTACTTGCTCCATTCAATTGTACCAACCACCAGGCGTACACGAATACAGGTGCCTCATTCTTGAGCATACTGCGCAAGTAGCTCGCGGCTGTAGTTGCTCCAGCCTAATATACTGTAACGCATTTCTTAAGTTGGCAACACTATCAGTTTGAATTTGGACCAATCAGGTGCGAGTTGCATTTGGACCAATCAGGTACAAGCTGCGGCCAGCACTGGTTGGGGTAGTCAGATGGCGGGAAAAAGGCTATATAAAACTCGGCATCAGGCTCGAACGGCCTGGTATAGTCTGACATCACACACCACCAGGAAAAAGCTTCGTTCGCAGGAGAACCAATCCCTGCGCACAATCACCAAGGCTCCCCGGTACATGCGAAACACATTCATCCATAAAGACCTAGAGTGGCAGGGATTGGATGAGTTCGTAGGCCAACTCGCCAAAACTATGTTCGCAAGAGCAGACGCCGCAGGTGCAGAACATCTCAGAGGGATCGCGCCGCTTCACGCTCGCCCGCCCGAAATACGTCGGAGAACCAAATCCCTCCCGAGGGAACTAATACCTCACTCCCCTTGAACAAAGGAAGTAAGAAGAAGGAAGAGGATAACCACCAAATAATCCAGAAGGAAGGGAAGTCCGAAGATGAATGGTGACGTCGCCGGACCCCCCCCCCCCCCCCCCCCCGTAGAAGATTTATTGCCAAGAAATGGCAGAACGAATACCGCCGCGTCATAACGCGGTGAGGAGAAATCCGCCATAAAGGGCCAAGCCCTGGGATGGCCTCCCCGTGCCCCTAACTAAGGGGGCACGAGATGATCCAACGAGTCGAGTCGAACGGCCTATTCTGTCGTCATTCTCTAGTTAAGTAGAAGTTATGTCCGATTACTATAAGATTTAAAGTGTCTAATAAAGTGAATACAGTTAAGAGGTGCTTCTTATTTGTTCAATACTTACACCTCAGAAACTATCTGAAGAACGAGGTTAACAATACCGTGCACAAGCATAAGAAGCAAAACAAGGTACAACAAAAGATATAATAATATTTTTCTTAAAAGTTCTTTTGTCCATCTTCATGTTTTGTACCAATTACTTATTTTTTAACGGAAAATTCTGAATTAAACATTAAGCAGCCCCTTCAACTAGGTACCAGTGGCGTGGCGTCGATAGAACCCGATTCTCACCGGGTTGCCTATTCTTTAAAGCATATCACCAGAGTACTCCTGAAGAAAAAGTAATCCAAATCTGCTCCGGCTTTACTAAGAATATATTTGACGCCACGCCACTGTTAGGTACTAAACTATTACACATAACATAAATTTACCTGCCCACTGTAATATGATGAATTAACAGTAACTCTTCGTTACTGTTTACGACATGTGACGCACGGATTTGGGTTATAGCAAGTAAGCATTAATATATTAATAAATAGATGTAGCTAGCTTTAAGACACATGTTATCTGGTCTTCGTCTTGTTCTTGCTCTTGCTCCTACAATAGGTATATATACCTAAAGATACGCAATATAACACCTATCACCATGAAGGAGTATTACTTCAAACCCCCATAGTCCCTGTTTCAACCTCTCTATTACACCACGCCTACAATCAAATTAAATCCAGACACGATATTTGATTTCATCAAATTTGAGAGCTCATTTCTAATGACGTCTTATTCCCTCGGAGGAAATGAGCCCTCATTACGGTTCAGTTAAATAACGAGGTCCCGACCGGGACCCGAACCTTTAACCCGGTATTGACTCGGATTGTTCTCTTAGGCGAAGAACACACTGAAATCGCCCGTCGCCGCGATTTTTTCCGTGTAGCTGCGCATAGTAGTTGCGAGTCGCCGCGATTTACGCGCCAGTGTGCGCCACCCCGCGATATTTCTATACAAATCGATGATTCTACATACAAAGTTGAAAATCGCTGAGTCGCCGCGATTTTCGCTGCAGTGTGAGATCCGCCTTACAAGCTTGGCGAATTTATTGGTAAAATTCATTGTAACGTTACCCTCTCTGAAACATGCTTTTGGAAAGCAATTGCTACAAATTAAATCCTTAGTTTGTGTGTTGTACAGATCATTGTGTAACGCGGCTAACCTCCTCGGTGCAAAACTGGCCGGTAAGAAATACCTACTACTTATTCACGGTTGTATTTTCTGCGATCGTCTATTTTTCGTGGAGACTTATTTCGGCCGCTTTTCATATTTTTTTAAATACCTACAACTGATAGAATCGTTACGGCAATCACTCGAATTCATAATTTTTTTTAAACTGATTATTTGACTGATTATCAGGGAGCGTACTTTGCGTGCCGATGACGTAAAAATGACGTTAAACTACATACAGCATGATTATTTTTAGGTTTTAAATTGATTTATCGTTACCGGAAATTACCGGTATCGTAAAAGCTATGTATTAATTTTATCACTACTTTTATTAGTTGGTGTCAATGGTAGAAGCCGTTTTACAAATCAAGATGTGTCTGCCCGTTTTATCTTATTTATTGCAACGGGAAATTGGAAAATACATATAACAGAAACGCATTTTTATATAGAAGGGACCGCATTCGGGTAAGTATATGTCAAATCGCATATCCGATGAATATTTCCAATTTTCCGTTAAAATAAATAAAAAAAACAGACGTATACATTTTTACTTACAAAATGTTTTCTACCATTGACACGAATCAATGAAAGTAAAAAAGGCAATTAATTCATAACTTAAACGATACCGGTAATTTACGGTAGCAGTTAATCAATGTAATACCTTAACTTAATCAGCCTGTATGTAGGTTGACGTCATTTGCCTGTCATTGGCACGAAAAGTAAGCTCCCTGCTGATTATTGATATTGGAACTACTAAAATATGAATGACTGTGTATAAGGATAAGGGCTGCCGATTTCAGCCCTTTTGTTTTGAATTGAAGTTGACGTTATCGTTTGCGGATATCATACAAATTGACACAGAATAATGCTGATTCTGAACTGGACTGGAGCTGACTTGGAACTAGCAAATGAAAACCCACATACCTATTCTGAAGTCCTGACCTTCCACCGCCATCCAGTCGCCCAGCACCGGTAAGGCCAGTGACCATCCATTATCTACTCACTGCCTACTGACTGAATGCCGTTTTATTTTATTACATATAATTATGTAGTACCTACCTACTTATTGTGTTATTTTATTATATAGTTTATAACCACCCGACCCTAGCCGGGATGCAACTTAAGATAATGATGCCGTAAAAGATAACGAATCAGCGCTCATAGCGCTATGCTTAATGCATATAAAAAATGAAACGGCTAATTGAAAAAAATGTGAACTTCATTGACTGGCCTCGGTACCGGAGGCACAATTGGTAAAGAATAGAGGATTGTTCGATGATAATTTTATTAAAATTAGGTCGTAGGTCGTCCGGTGGAAATGCATGGTCTTTACCGGTTTTTTTTTTGTAACAATGTACCGTACGTTAAACTGAACGTAACCTACATTCGGTTAAATAGTGAACTTATTTTTAGCGCCCTTGAAATTAGGAACTTTCATTTTTAATAACTCAGAGTCAGCTTTAGAGTCAGCGTGAAATAGTCTGTAGCATCCAAATCGCCATATATATCGTAACACGTCTTTATTACTATAGGCACAAAGATGTGTTACGATATACAGGGTGGAAAAAATCTATGGGCCCTGGAGGGTAACTACCTTAAATCCGCTCGTTCCCAAAATACCGCATTCCTAAAATACCAGATTCTCGACACATCAGATTCTAGGTATGCCAGATTCCCAAAATAATACATCTAATAAACTCATTTAGATCCTTGAGTAACTTACGAATCGAGTGTAACGGGAACATGGTAAGACAGGAATCTGATTAATCGAGAATCTGGTATTTTGAAAAATCTGGTATTTCGGGAATGCGGTATTTTGGGCACGAGCGAAAGATTTTCTAAAATTCGCTTGTCTCACTCGGGGATCGAACGAGCTAAAAATTCAAAAAATAAGCACTCACTATTTTATTCTACTAATCGGTAGGACTATTGGTCAGGATAAAATCTCTCTAATAAACATTTGGTCTTGCAAGTAAAAAAGATCGTGAAATCATTAATTAATCATGATAGATCATTAATTTTATTTTAACACCAATTCCAATACAAAGACAAGAGTTAAAAAAATGCAGTTTTGTTTCTGTTTCAAAATTAATAGTAATTACACAACTAGGGTGGTAATACAAAGAAAGGCCGAGATCGCAGAAGTTTGTGGCCCGAGCTGCAAGCGAGGGACGTAAATGTGCGATCGAGGGCTTTCTTTATTACCTCCCGTGTCGTGTACATCATTTTATGTCTACACTTGGCCAGAAAGGGGTTTTTTCCGTACGCTGCGTGCGGAAAAAGCCACTTTATGGCCAGGTGTGGCATAAATAATGTTTCCTTTAAGTAAAATGAGTTGGCTAAAGGACTTAAGGTAGTTCCCCTTGATTTTTTGCTTTGGATGCTATACACTATCTGACGCTGACTGTAATTGGGTATGGATATACATATAGTTACTACTGTTAAATGCCCTGAACCATTCGTTAGACCACTTTCAACACGTACTTGTTTTTTGGACCTACGAAAATAGGTACTTTAGTTTGCTAGGGGCAACCTATTTCCTAACACAGTAGATGTAGGTAGGTACCTACTTACCTAGTCTAACGGAAAAATAAACAAAGATATTTGCCTGGCTCACCAACTTCGGCAATATGTTTGCTCTAGGCTGCCCTCCCAGCGTTTAATTGAATCAAGTAGAAGAACTCGTTCGTTTGTTTGTTGGCATACAAACAAATCTCGGGCAAATAACTCGCCATATGCACAGGCATATGGCGAGTTATTTGCACGAGTTTTGCCCGCATACAGATGCGGTAAGGGTTTGAATATTTTCAGATTTCAAATTTCATTTATTTGGCCATAAAGTAAAATGGTCATTGCATGGTGTTTCAAGAGTACAATGTGCTTAAGTTAGAAATTATAATTAATAGTACCTACATTACACAACTAGGGTGGTAATACAAAGAAAGGCCGAGATCGCAGAAGTTTGCGGCCCGAGCTGCAAGCGAGGGACGTAAATACGCGATCGAGGGTTTTCTTTATTACCTCCCGTGTTGTGTACCTACATCATTTTTTCTACTCCTGTACTGTTATCTGTCTTTTACTTGGTCACGAACACTAATATAAGAACATATATAATATGAGTTCAGAGAAGTCTATACTCTATTCCCCATAACAGCACTAGTGTCGTTATAGCCACTTTACGTTATTGCTAGCAACCACAGACTTCTAAATCTAGGTTAAACTGAGGTCAAGGATTAAGCGCTCAATTTTAACTTTACGGTAAAAATGCACAACTACCAACTTAACAAACAATTAAAATCCTACGGCTTTTAAGAAAAACAAAACTTTCTGAACTAAATTCATTGATGCCAACATAAAAACAAAAGTATTTTTAATATATTCACTGCGTGTCAACTTCATTTAAAAAATAAAAAGTTTACCATAGACACATACTGACAGTCATACGTCATATTTGCCTTCTTTGCAGGTTATGCCTTGTTTGTATTTTATAATTTTAAAACCTGTCGTAGAAAAAGTATTGTATGCAACGTTGTATAATTAAGTCAAAAAATGCTCATTGCGTCTCTATTTGCGATACTCGCCGCATTCGCGGCTCGTATCGCAACTCACGCAATTCGCATTTTTTGAACCTTCTTATACAACTGTTGCATAAAATACTATTATGGCCAGGTGTGGCATAAAATTAATAATGACATTACAATACAAATTGGTACATTTTATTCAAAGTCTTTGAATTCATATCAGTAGTAGACATAATACAGAACACGGGAGGTAATAAAGAAAGCCCTCGATCGCATATTTACGTCTCTCGCTTGCAGCTCGGGCCACAAACATCTACGATCTCGGCCTTTCTTTGTTTTACCACTCTAGTTCTGTAATGCAAACATAATGGAAAAGGTGTGAAAAAGCACAACGTAAATAAAGGAGTCTAGAAATCTAAAAATGGATGCATGATTCTAACTATCGATCCTCAGTTATCGACTACGAAGGTACATGTCACATTATATCTCGACGAACCTGTAGTCTCAGCTCTTGACTCGAGTACAATAATAGTGTCCGTCAAGATAGCGTACACCGTAAAGATATTCAGAATCTGATGCAGCCAATAAATAGTACCCAAATCCCCCTTCCCTTCAATTTCATTTCTTTAGCTATCGTAGAAGCTGAGATATAGTGAGCTCTTTCTATAAGAAATTTCCGGGTACGCCAGCTTGACGGTGTGAAATTTTCAACACCGTTAAGTCATGGAATATCTATCTATCTACGATAGCTAGATAAATGAAATTTTCAGGCCCTAGGGTACTATTTGGGTACTATTTTTTGAGATATAAAGCGTTTCCAAAAACAAAGCCGTTCCAGAGATACAAACGGTGTACGCCAGCTTGACGCCCGGTAGCGTACACCGTGAACAGGCCCTATATTTCGAAAAGTTTAAGGGTACTATTTTTTCACCTAGGTACATATTTCGTCGGTACTATTTGGGTACTATTTATTGGCTGCGTCAGATTCTGAATATTTTTACGGTGTACGCTATCTTGACGGACACCAATAATAGGGCCGACGTTTGTCTAACATGCTCATCAATATGTATGTACTCGTATTGCTTGTATTATCGCAACGTTATCGAAGCAGACTCGCTTTTGGCTTGTGCGGTTTAACTAGTTAGGTTGTTGCTAGGCAATATTGACTATAGTCAATACATTGCCTAGCAACAACCTAACTAGTTAAGTCACTTCATTACTTTAATTAATTACCTATCTATGTGTAACGTTAAAATAATATTAACTTAGATGAAACAATGACTATACGTTAGAGAACTTATATATAAAGTAAGGACAGTATGAAAATTCTATACAAGTAGGTATACGTCTTACCCCGCCTTACCTTAACACTCCTTTTTCGGGCAGTCATGTAAAAACTAGAAGCTGCCCACAACTTCGTTTTCAAATTCAATTATACGAGAGATCACGCTGCTCACTTGCCAAGTAAATAGTGCTTCGCGCTATTACGATTTTTCATGGAACCATGATCAATGGCCTCGACTTTCGAAAAAAGTTTTGAATTTTATTTTAGTAAGGGTGACCGAATTAAATCTGAATATCAGAAAAGTATGTTTTAGCTTATATTTTTGCCTCCTGTTTAAAGTACTTAGTGATAACCCAAGATCAGACGGATTCAAAAATAATAACAGTAGGTAGGTTACACGTCTAATTCATAACTGATTGTAGGAGATGAAATTAAAACAATCAACAGAACAGCGAAATTACTAAAACTCGAAAATAGAATAAGAGTTAACTTATCCAATTAAATTATTTTATGATACGAAATCCAGCATGCATTTTCCGTATTGTGACGTATTAGACGTGAACCCTACCAAAGAGACTAGCTCAGGTATGGAAACAACCAATGCTTTGGTTAGGTACATTAGGTACGTTAGATAAGTTGCGTACCTAAAACAGTTGTTATAGAATAAAAAAATCTTGTAGCAGAATAACATAGTAATGCTAAAATTATTACGTAACTAGCTCGCCTTTGTCCCACTTCTGATAGCGACCCAGTGAGCCAGGTTAGAAATAAGATCATCAACATAGTTAATTGGTACCAGGTTAGTAAGCTGATAAGTAGCGTCATCATATATATCAAAAAATCATTCAATTAGGTACTGGACTGTAAATGGAATTTGTAAAAAATACATTAGATCCTGTTAAAATAAGCAAAATAAGGAAAAGTACTTTTTTAAAACAATTCTGACTTTTCTTATTCCTCTGGACTCAAAAATTAAGAAGGTATTTATTTTATGAACGAGTTCATAAAAATAAGTGGCAAAAGCAAAATTATGTCTATGAATAAATCTACTCTCATGTAAATATGAAAAAAATATGACAGAGGAAGACAAAAACAGCTACTTACCTCGAAGAATCACCCAACCGCTTACACCACTTTAGACAGCGGGTTAAAATATTTAAACACGTTTTTAGGGGATACAGGTAGAGGGAGTAGGTACCTATGAGAAAGGATCCTTCGAAATCCAACTCCTAAGGAAGTGAAACGGAGGATAAAATGGTGTATGAAAAAGTAAAAAAATCATGAAGATAAAGTCGCGGTAGGGCATCCAGTAGAATAATTTTACTGTCGTATTTTATATATTTTTGAGTTTGGATCTCGGAGCATTATTATGAGGTGCGTATTTCGTATTACGTGTAAATTGATACAAGGCCCGAGGGAAATTACCTATACTTCAAAGAAACCGACGCGGTGTTCTTTGATATTATCCAGTAATTTTGTTGAAAGTTAGGATTTTATTCTTATACGGGCTGTTGTAAATGAAATATATTATTATCTAGTAATCTAGACTATACAATAATGTTTTAGTTTCAGTACGTAAATATTACCTAAGTACTGGCTAATAAGCTGTACATCTCCAATTTGAAATGTGTCATTTTTGTTTTCTTCTTAGATGTGAAAAAGGACCTCTCTCGGGAAGCAAGGTTGTTTAAAAACGTAATTTAAAATGGTCTTCATTAAGAATTGGCATGTAGCAGGTAAGAAAAATCACATCTAATTTCAGACAGTCTTTATTGTTATTTAAGTAGGTAGCTAACAACAGCATTTTGTAACATTCGTATAATAATATAAATTAGAAATTAAGACGCGCGGAGGTTTAACCATCTAAACGTAATTTTAAGCCACAAGTGTCACATGCTTCTTCACAGAGCGAAGATAAACCTTCGTTAAGGTGATTCGAATCGCTCACAGTTCTCCGTACAAACGATAATAGGGTTAAATATCTACTTTAACAACGTCAAGTTTCATTGAAAAATGCTAATTTCGTAACTTGATACATTTGGGTCATTGTCAGATTTAGGTTCACGTCTTTCCGGTGGACATATGCGAAATTAAGCCCTAATTTTCAGATAAAACTCGTAAGGGAATAAAGAACGTACGTCTTCTATAATCCGATGTAATAGCAATATAACTTAGATTCATACAAGCTCTTACCTTTTAACCAACGGAGGGATGACTTTTGTTGTTTTTAACTGACAATGACCCAAAATGAGAAGTCTCATAGAGTCAAAAAATATATATTTTAAGTGATTATTAAAAGTTTAGTTTCGAATGATAAATAATAGACTGCGCAGACGCAATAATGGTCAATTGCACGTTTTTCTGGTTTTATTTTGGGACGTCTCATGTTGGCGTGAACAAAATGATACATTATTATTTGAGCTATGAATTAAAACACATTTCAACGCAAAATTTATGGATCGTCAAAATGGATTGTTGACCCTGAGTTCGTTATGGAGAACCGGGCCACTTTAATCATCTTAAAATCTCTTGGGTTGCTTTGACATTGTACCCACTGACAACCTATGATCGGTAGTAAGCATGATCACTCGTAAGCACTATAAGAGACAGGGGCGTTTAAAAGTTTAACAATATACTCCGCAGGGCCCTAATCTCTTGGATACATCGGTGAGTTATAGCGAGGAAGCCTCATATAATACGAGTTAGCAAAGGCCTGAGCCTAAATCACTAGTTTAACCCTTTCAGAGCTCCCGTCGGCAATACACGTCAACGGGATATCTTGCGCTGCGCACCACGTCAAAGTTGAAAATATTTTAATATCATGTACACAATCATGTTTTGCCGACTACACTGCCGTCCTCAAACTAAAAGGCCGCTAATTTGTATGGAACTTCATAGAATCTAGCGGCCTTTTAGTTTGAGGATGGCAGTACAGCTCTCAAAGTGTTAAAGAGTTTGTTACTCTTGACCTTCAATGAAAACCACAGCTTACATTAAAATTATCGTTGGGCCTACATTTTTCATTACAAAAATATAATGTATTTTAACAGAATTAATGGACAAACAAACAAGCAACAAATATTTCTATATAAAAATAAAAAAATAGCATACACTTCGCACTGCTATAGCGTGACAAGTGTTGTTATCAAAGGGTTGAAAATGAACACTAACATAGAAATGCCAAAAGCGAAGTAGTATTGTCTTCACTTCATCAAAATAAGTATAATCAGCAGCAGGTACGTACAGGTACGTACGACGACATGGATAAAGAACTTAACACATTCAGTGTCAAGCTCCCAAATGTTCATACAAAATTAACCTAACAAAGTTCTTGGCACTGAATGTGTTAAAAACGATTACACAAACTTTTTCTGCCTTTAATCGTGTGTGTGTATTTTGTATCTATCCTGTCGATAAATCTGCAGTTGACTGTACTAATAATAGTTTAACGCTTGTGCTATTCTACGCAGCAAAGCAGTTTACGTACAGTCAGTCACTTTTATTACTTACGCAAATATTACCTAACAATATATCGTCATATACTCTAGATATAAAAATATAAAATACTTCGACTCAACATGAGCCAAGCAAAATGTTGAAGTGTCAACAATAAAAAATATAATTAAAAACTATAGTTTGCAGCTATAACTTGCGTATATAAAATCATTGTCTGTATACATAATATCCAAAGGCAACTGGATTTGTACTAAGGATTATGTGTAAATATATATTTGAAATAACCGTCTTAAATAATTAATATTTACATTTAAAATATCTTATTTACATGGCACACGATTGGCTTTGTCATATTGGAAAATGCCTAATTTCGTTAAAAATAATATTTACAAGTATATAATAGTGTTTATTAAATCTTAGTATTCAAGATTTCAAAAAATAGATTATTTTTACTTTAATAGTCACCATGGCACAGATAAAATTCGCTCATTCATAACCATCTATAAATTGTACTCGTATCACAATCGGAACTCAGGGAATCGTCAAAACTACGTCATTAGAGCGTTTTCCAAAAAAAATACCGGGGTAGCTACTTTCTCAAAATATGGACTTTTGAGGTTTTTCTGGCTCAGAATCGTTAGTAAATTCGAACCTTATACGTAAAAAAAAAGTGTCCCAAAATTTGTATGGGATTTTTAGGGTTCCGTAGCCAAAATGGCAAAAACGGAACCCTTATAGTTTCGTCATGTCCGTCCGTCCGTCCGTCCGTCCGTCCGTCCGTATGTCACAGGCATTTTACTCAAAAACTACACGATGGATATTAATGAAATTTGGAATATAGGTGTCTTGTATGAGCCGCTACTTAGTTTGGTAGTTAAATAACTAAAATAAATGTTTTTAGGGGGGGCACTCCATACATGTTACGCAATCTAAAAAAAATTTTTATCAGAAAATATCAACGTGTGCTACATAGTTCGACAGCTCTTTAAAAAACACTATAAGGTTCTTAAGTAATGTTTTTGATTAAGTGAATACCTTTGGAAATAATCGCTCCGAAAGTTGTGAAAATTGTGTCCCCCCCCTCTATCTTCTAAACCGTGTGTCCGAAACATATAAAAAAAATTGCAAAGATAACGCTTAATTAATACTTTCAACGAAAATTATTTTCAACAAGATCGGATTAACCGTTTTTGAGTTATTGCCGATAAACTGCGCTTCTCAACAAAAGGACGTGATTGCTATGAAGATACGCTCTTTTGTTGTTGTAATTTTTGACATCGTATTTTTTAACCTTATAGTTATTTCCCTTATAGTTACGGCTATGGAACCCTACACTGAGCATGATCCGACATGCTCTTGGCCAGTTATTTTCTTTCCACTACGTCACGTTCATACAAACACAATGCAAAATGGTGACGTAATGGAAAAAAAAATTGGGACACTTTTTTTTAAGTAGAAGGTTCGAAAGTACAAACGGTTCTGAGCCAAAAAAACCTCACAAGTCCATATTTTAAGAAAGTAGCTACCCCGGTATTTTTTTTTTGGAAAACGCTTATTAGAATGAATCGTAAAACCCGTAAGTAGTAGGGAAAATTGAAGATAACATAATGAAAGTGCCCCTAAACACATTATCCGATGCAAACCCATTGATAAATGTCGATAGGTCATAAATCAAACCCTTGTATAGTTTCAATTTAAAGGAGATGATAATTAACTGCTTAATTTAATCAAATGATGTGTATTTAACAATAGGGGCATTGGCATACCGTATACAGAGCTTTTTTTTAACGTCAAGTTATCAAGTTTAACGTTGGTTAGTCTAGAACCTAAAGATTATAGAAATTAAGACTTAATTTGATTGTATTAACTCGGATTCGGTGTAGGCGCACTTAAACATGTCACGTAAAACAAGTTTTATAACGTCATTAGTCTCATAAGTAATTTTTTTTGTAACATCTAAATTGCTTCAATCATTTCAAGAAACGTACCTTTTCTCCAAGGCACATGGAGTCAAATAAACTATTTCTTATTTACTACTAATACCCATTAAGGCACATGCGTCAAATCGCCAACTGTTGCATAAACAACATGTTTTGTAGTTACAAAACAGAACAACCGGCATCGTAACCAGACCTAATATTACCACGTAAAGTATTCCCATCAGAGATCTAATAAAGCACTATGACCTTGACATCGACACGTTCTCCATATTTAGAATGTAATATGAAACAACGCCGTATGTATGTCTGTACAAATAACGTCGAACCAGATTTCATAGTCAAACACAGTGTGTTTATCAATTTTACTACGTCGTTTACGCTAAGAGGCAACACACAAAACGGTTGCTTTGCCTTTGGAACGATCCCTTTTCCTCATATTGGTTGAGCGTGAATTAATATAGTTTGAATTTATCCATTCTCAGCGTTAGGCCGCTTTCGATTTCGCTGAAAGTGCTATGAGATATAACTCAATTTTCACAAGTGTCAAGGCAGTTAAGATTGTATATTGTAATACAATCTTTCCCACGCACACCATCATTTTACACTATTGTAGTGTGTCATTTGTCTTTACATTAAAATCCATTGCGGGCAGAGCCGCGAGCAAAGCCTATAAGCTAATAAAACTTGTCCTCTTCACTGTCAAGGTTGTTTCTGTTATTAGGCTGGTTGGAATGCCGTCGGAGCGTGCCCATAGAATCGTATTCGTTGGCGATGGCTTTGGGGTAGAGCTTGGGCGTGGTGGCCGCGTTGTTGTGGTTGTTCGCGTTGGATATGTTGTTGCTTTTGGAGAGGAGGATGCCGCTAGAGTTGCCGATGCCCGTGAACGATGGCTGGCGTTTTGCTTTGCGAGGCTATGGAAGTAAGAGCAATTTAGTAACAGGTGCAACGTATAATTGGCATTTCAAGGAAGGCTCCGTAATGTCTGACGTCAAGGACCATTAAAACAAGAGGACTGTCATTCTCCATACAAAAAGCTGTTCCCCGATATTAGCAACGCCATCTATGTAAAAGCTTGGTATAAGAATTATTATTATTTACAATTATTCAACTTTGCAAGCGTGACACAGTATTTAAATGTTAGAATTTATTTATTATTAGCTGTTTACGAACTAATTGTTACTGTACTATATTTCTTTGTTCAATTATAACGTCGTTAAATGTTTAGTTTTTTAGCGCCATCTAGTTTTTGCCTGGATATCCTCTTGCGGTCGGGGTACGGTCCAAAGTATGGAGAATGACAGTCCTCTTGTTTTAATGGTCCTTGCCGACTTGAAAATAATTGTGAATTGAAGTTTTAAGAATATTGACCAATATTAAAAACTTATATCTTGTATGTATATATTTTTTTAAATGTCTGCAACGCGTGTGTATGGCACCATCCATATTATTGAAATGTTGTAAACATTTAATCATTTACAGCCTTAGGTTTTAGAGAAACCTACACGGCAATGTAGATCCAAGAATAAAGGCATTACATTTTAAATTAGTCCATACACACACGAAGAAGGAACTTTTGCAGTGGGATAAACTTCTCAAACGCGAATTCAGAAGCAAAATTTGGACTTTTAACTAACTAAAGTGAACTGAATGAGGGTGTTTAGAAATCATAAATCCACCAGCTGGCAGCAGGGTGGCGAAAGGTCTTTTTGACAGTAGACGTCAAGATCCACCAATCACACCACCTGATTTTGACATCTACTGCCAAATAGACCTTTCGCCACCCTGCTGCCAGCTGGTGGATTTCTGATTTCTAAATACCCTCATTGCGCAATGGCTTTGGGATAGAGCTTGGGCATGGTCAAAATACAGGTTTTTGTTTTCAAAAAGTTACTGTAATGACTGAGAGCTTACATGTCTTTCATGTATACATCTATAAAATTAGGGCCTAACTAATGAAAACGAAGTGTTGGATCACAAAGGCATGAAACAATAGACTTATTATTAATCATTCTATTTTTCGTTACTTACGACGTCTTTGAGCGGCACAGTGACGTAGCTGTTCTGCTTGGCCGTGATGTAATGCGGGCTAGAGGGCACGCGCGTGCCGCGTCGCCATGGCAACCTGGTGCCGCGCCGCTGGCAGTAGATCACCCCCGCCAGGCACACCAGGCAACCTAGATGGTAAGGGAATATTGAAAATACTGGCACAAAACATGTTATAAGTTAAACAGTTGCCTTCTGAGACCCTCGTTACTAAGGTGAAATTATCAGAATGTTGTATCGTCACAGGAACTCAATAGTAGGCTGATCCGCCCACTCCCCCATATACATCACGTGTAATTGTGCGCAGTAACGTAGAATATATGAAAATGACACTAAAAATAGTCAAATATACCGGTGAAGGGTGCGTCTCACTCTGTAGAACGAGATTTAATATATTTTTAACCCATATAACGACCAAATTATATACTACTGATGTACTCTCACCCTTTTCATAGAATCGACATTTGAGATATTATTTATTTATTAGAAACACCTTTAGTAGAATATAATTTACTATAGCGGACATTTGATATAATGGACTATAGATATAATACTATTTTTGATTTGTTGTTCTATACTGTGAACGTTATACCATTTGTTGTTCGATTGATCATTACACACCCACCTGTGAACTATATTTTACGCGATTAAGCCTCGTCTCATTATAGTAAATAATAATTAATGAAAATCGTTAATGTTTAAATCAATATTTAGACAGATATAGTGGTGTGTGAACTACAAATGATGATTTCACAGATGAGTTCGGGATATTTAGCGCCTAGATATTTTCAAGGAGGTTTTGAAATCATAACATTACGTTCAACAAAAATCTTTCACGCAAGCAAGAACGAACAAGTAATGAAAAAAAAAAGACTTGTTGAAAGAAAGCATACTAATCATGTATTTGTTGTAGTTAGGCTAACATTATTGTTTTGTGTTTATTTTCAGATATCCCAACCGATCATCTTTCAGCACGGTTTGGACGACGTTTCATTACCGATCACTTGTAGCTTCCAACCTTGACGCTGCACTAACGAGCATTTTGCCTTCAAAATCGGTCAAAAGTAAAAAAATCCAAATGTAGCTAATGACACCAAGACCATAGTTATTTTGTACCTGAGTTAACGTACTATCCGGGAAAGGGTTTGAAGTAGACCCTTTCCGCACCCCCCCCCCCCCCCCGCTGCACAGGTCGTCGCAATCTAGACATCGTTCAGAACGCACGCCTACATTCTCGATACGCTCTATTTTTGTTTACTTTCAGTTACGAGTTGTATACTTTTTTGGAGTTAAAGTGACAAGTTTGAGTTATGGATCCTTTGGAACAAGGTATGTACTTAATTTAAAAACCAAAACATTAAGACTTTGTTGAAAATTTTATAGCATTTAGGTCCATCATTTAAAGAAGGGTAAAAAAATTATTTTTCTTTGTTTTTTTTAGAAAAAAGGTGTTTATGTTATAGTGTCGAGGAAGGTTGAGTAAAATTTTACTTTTAGTATATTACCCTGCTATAACAGTAAAACCATTTTCCACATCTTTCCACGACTTTGAAGGACTTTAAAGTGCATAGGTATTTTTCTAGGTAGTCTTCAGTTTTCGCGGTTACAATGTAACGAAGACGTCTTAAATAGGCTTCGTCTCACATCAGCTGTGAAATTGATCAATTGATCAGCTGTGGAAGAAAAAGGAAACCCAGCAAAAGTCAGCCGTTTTTAAAAGAAACGATAGACCTTTTCAAGCCTCAAATTTATGTTTTTTAATATGTACTTACTTTCACTAAAATATACTTTTAATAAGCTTTTCCATGCATTTTCATTTATTTCCAATTTGAAAATTACTCAAAATATTTTTGTCCGGTTTTGAAAGCAAAATGCTCGTTAGTGCGCTGGCAGAATTGTCCCACTGGACAGTAGCCATTAAACCAAAATTTGAATTGAATTTAAGTAATGAAAAGTAAAACCCTAAAAAAATGTGGTCAAGATTGTGCCCTTAACCATTTTGTGTGTTCCATCCTTGTCAAGGGGAGTGCTAACCGTCTCTCCTTTCAATAGACACAAACGTACATGGTTCCCGGCTTCTTATATATGAACTATAAGTCAAAACTCCTATAGCGCGTTTTACAAAATCCGACAATAAATACTATTTATACATGAATATAGCATAATTTTAATACATTTACTATGAACGTAGTCAAATACAAATAAAATAAAGGCCTTGTAGAGGCTAAAAGAGGTCATAATTATACACAGCCTCAATAAAAACCTGTATCAAAGCCTGGTTTCGCTCACTAGCGCCATCTATTGGCAGCGCTACGCATGGACTAAGACCAAGGTCATGAGATAGCTCGCATAGGTAGAGTCTGTGCGGAAAGAGAATAGGATTAATTTTGGGGGGCGCTGTAATGCTTTTCTACCGCATGTGCCGTATTTTCTGTTCTGTGGCCATACTGGTTAGGTTAGTTCGTTTTCGCCACGCCTATTCTCTTTCCGCACAGACTCTACTACCAGTGCTGCAGTGTATCTGCACGGGTATCTGGTTGGGAATATACCAGAAAAATCGTTCTACATTGTTAAGGTGCCGTTATGTCGTGACTATGGTAGCCTGACTGCCTTCGACACTGCTTACCACACCGCCAAAATTGCCAGTAATTTTTTATTAGTGATCCCTTTTGAAGTGTGTCCAGAATTACCCAAAATAGAACTTAGAACTTACCCATAACGAAGGACGCTACAACGCAGCCGATGATGCCGCCGACACTGAGCGAGTCTCCCGCCCGCACGAACGATGCCATCTCGACGCTCTCACTGTACGCTGGCAGCGCATATAGCTCTGTGAATACATGTATCCTTGAGAGAAAGAAGGTAAAATCCTATGAAGTTAACTACTACTAGCGTCGCAGTAAACGTTTCAAGCGTCAATCGAATTCGCGTCACTCGATTTGTTAATCGTAATGCCGCGGACGCGAATTCGCGTCGTAAAAAGCTGTATGTATGCCGCGGACGCTAATTCGCGTCACTCGATTTGTTAATCGTAATGCCGCGGACGCGAATTCGCGTCGTTAAAAGCTGTATGTATGCCGCGGACGCGAAATCGCGTCGTTAAAAGCTGTATGTATGCCGCGGACGCGAATTCGCGTCGTTAAAAACTTTGTCTGTGTGCCGCGGGCTTGCAAAGCGCCGGCACTGCGGGAAAAGTAGGAATATGAAGCGTCGGCAATGAATGGGTTAATTGCATATTCATAGCAGTATTACTAGGGCCTTATTTGTTGCAACTGCTCGTTATTCTCGCACTCGCTCCACTCGCCCCGAGCGCTCCAGTTGCCTTCCTATATAGTTATCTGCTGACCGTTGATGGAAGGAAGGTTTGGCACTGACCGTTGTCCATATCATCACCGTCGCATGCGGCGACCTGTAGCATGGCGCCGGCGCACGCGCCGCTGTTGCAGCTGCGGCGCCGCACACGCTCATTGTTCTCGCACTCGCTCCACTCGCCCCACGCACTCCAGTTGCCCTCCGATTCTGGTGACAATAGAAACATTATTATTTAAAGGTCAAAAACAGGTCGGCAGCAGCGCAATAGCCCAATCTACTCGAAAACGGGCACTATCTACTCGAGAAACCGCATAAATCACGTCATTCCATACAGTCGCACAGGCAACGCTCGCGTCAAGGGGCTTTAAACGAGTAATATTTTTAATTGTTTAACTCTTAATTTGGCCAAAAATACAGAAAGTCCACAATTCAAGCCTCCCCGGTATACAATAGTAACATGCGATTGGAGTTGGAAAAAATACAAAAAAGGTGGTCATAGAAACTGGTATGACACACCATACAGTGCCAAATTAAGGGTGCAAGTTGGACGAAAACGGACACATGAGCTGGATTTAAGTCCCACAACTCTTCTGAAACAAGTCTCAAAATTTGAGTAAGAGGGAAGACGAACTTAGGAGTTACAGAGCGCTAACTCCTTGCGTACGCCCGCGTTCATACCGCACTATGCTGTCTATATATATTCAGTAGACGCAGAACAGGAAATGATGTGGAACCCGTGAGACAGTATGTGTACCTTTATTTTATTACTTTTTTCTACTCCTGTACTGTTATCTGTCTTTTACTTGGTCACGAACACTAATATAAGAACATATATAATATGAGTTCAGAGAAGTCTATACTCTATTCCCCATAACAGCACTAGTGTCGTTATAGCCACTTTACGTTATTGCTAACAACCACAGACTTCTAAATCTAGGTTAAACTGAGGTCAAGGATTAAGCGCTCAATTTTAACTTTACGGTAAAAATGCACAACTACCAACTTAACAAACAATTAAAATCCTACGGCTTTTAAGAAAAACAAAACTTTCTGAACTAAATTCATTGATGCCAACATAAAAACAAAAGTATTTTTAATATATTCACTGCGTGTCAACTTCATTTAAAAAATAAAAAGTTTACCATAGACACATTACTGACAGTCATACGTCATATTTGCCTTCTTTGCAGGTTATGCCTTGTTTGTATTTTATAATTTTAAAACCTGTCGTAGAAAAAGTATTGTATGCAACGTTGTATAATTAAGTCAAAAAACGCTCATTGCGTCTCTATTTGCGATACTCGCCGCATTCGCGGCTCGTATCGCAACTCACGCAATTCGCATTTTTTGAACCTTCTTATACAACTGTTGCATAAAATACTATTATACTTTATTGTATTATACGAGTATTTTCAATGGATTACTGAGGTACATTTTGGTAATATACATTTCTAGTTCTAGTTATCTGTAGTTCTTAAGTTCAATAATTGTTTAGTATTGTAAAGTGTAACCGCGTAACGTGCAGTTTTGTTTCGCCCTACATTTCGAGCCACATAATACCAGCGTTGAGCCACCTTTTGTGACTTGACACCATGGTGAGTGGACGCCTTTTTCGCAGAAAAAATCGATGTATACTCTCTTTCTGTTACAAATGTATCTGTGTGTTTTTGTATGCGAAATAATAGTATTTTATGCAACAGTTGTATAAGGTTCAAAAAATGCGAATTGTGTGAGTTGCGATACGAGCCGCGAAAGCGGCGAGTATCGCAAATAGAGACGCAATGAGCGTTTTTTGACTTAATTATACAACGTTGCATACAATACTTTTTCTACGACTAGGTTTTAAATTATAAAATACAAAATTAATCATAACCTGGAAACAAGGCAAATATGACGTTTGACTGACAGTATGTGTCTATGGTAACCTTTTTTTTTTTTAATTTAAAATATACTTAAATTAAAAATACTTTTTTTATGTTGGCATCAATGAATTTAGTTCGGAAAGTTTTGTTTTTCTTAAAAACCGTACTAGGAATTTAATTGTTTGTTAAGTTGGTAGTTGTGCATTTTTATCGTAAAGTTTGAATTGAGCGCTTAATCCTTGACCTAAGTTTAACCTAGATTTAGAAGTCTGTGGCTGCTAGCAGTATCGTAATGTGACTATAACGACACTAGTGCTGTTATGGGGAATAGAGTATAGACTTTTCTGAACTCATATTATGTATGTTCTTATATTAGTGTTCGTGACCAAGTAAAAGACAGATAAAAGTACAGGAGTAGAAAAATGTAAATGAATTCATTAATTGATTGATACCTGTGCAGGGCAGCACGCAGACGCGCGTCTCGAGCGCGGCGCCGGCGTCGGCGCAGCCCTCGCGCGAGCGGCACGTGCGCGAGCGCGAGCGCCGCCCCGCCGCGCCGCAGCCCGCCGACCTCGAGCCGCCACTGCAGGGGCTCCACTCTGACCAGCACGACCATTCACCTATTGAAATGGAGAGATATGGTGAGCAAATGGACTGTTTACCTGGTTTAAAGGATTTTTTGATATATTTTCCTAATGAAATTCTCTAAAGCCGCTTCTAAACGGGCAATATTTTTCTGCAAGTTCTGGGCCGGCCACTATGTGCATCTTGCTTTAGCATACGAAGTAAGAGAAACATACCAAGACTTGCCGGCCACAAATTGCCGTAAAATATTGCCCGTTTAGACGGGAAAGGAATCGAATTTAAATCAAAAGAATTCGCGACACCTATAAACAAATTCATAGATCAGCTGCTGAATAAGCGCTAACATTTTTAAGTTGTGTTGTCTATGAGATTGAAATATATTACAAAATCTGTCCATGTTTTATTTTTTACCCGACTGCGGCGAAGCCCAAAGGAGGGTTATGTGTTTGACCTGTATGTATGTATGTCCGTTCCTATGTTCGCTCGTACCTACTCAACGGCACATCCGATTTTAATAAATGATACATCATTAGATTCGTTTTGATGGTGCGAGTGTCACTGGGTATGAAGTTCTTTAAAATAAACAAAATGGCGGATTTTTGAATAAAAATGTGGTTATTACTAAAAATTATAGTGACAGTCTTATTTCCAGTAGGAACCGCCCAGTGGCAAATATTCTAGTACTCATTCATTCGACGTATAGTGTCGCTTACATTAATTTTATACTAATGCTAGGGGCGGTACAAGACGTCTGTAGAAGGGTTCCGCCCTACGGATCTGTTTTATGTTAATACTCGTACTGTACGTACCGACGCACGCGTGCACGTTACATGCGCGCAGCATGTCCTGCGCGCCGCCGCAGGCCGCCTTGCGGCAGCGGCGGCGCCGCGCCTGCTGCCCGCCGCCGCACGGGGCCGAACACGCCCCCCAAGGGCCCCACGGCTCCCAGCCCTCATCATCGGCCGGCGACGACGAACAAGTGCCTAGAGTGTTGCAGTAGCGCTCTTCCTCGCGAGCAAGCGACAGCTGAAAAGAACAAGTAGTGTTGAAGATTCTCCAAAAATATAGTGCTAAGTAATACTTTTTAGGGTTCCGTAGCCAAAATGGCTAAAAAGGAACCCTTACAGTTTTGTCATGTCCGTCCGTCCGTCCGTCCGTCCGTCCGTATGTCACAGGCATTTTACTCAAAAACTACAAGACACTGATGAAATTTGGAATATAGATGTCTTGTAGATGCCGCAACTGAGTTTGGTAGTTAAATAATAAAAATAAAAAAATCTAGGGGGGGCACTCCAAACATGTAACAGAAGCTAAAAAATTTTTTTTTTCACAAAATGTCAACGTGTGGTACATAGTTCGACAGCTCTTTTAAAAACATTTTAAGGTTCTTAAGTAATGTTTTTGATTAAGTGAATACCTTTGGAAATAATCGCTCCGAAAGTTGTGAAAATTGTGTCCCCCCCCCCCTCTATCTTCTAAACCGTGTGTCCGAAAAATATAAAAAAAATTACAAAGATAACGCTCAATTAATACTTTCAACGAAAATTATTTTCGACAAGATCGGATTAACCGTTTTTGAGTTATTGCCGATAAACTGCGCTTCTCAACAGAAGGACGTAATTGCTATGAAGATACGCTCTTTTGTTGTTGTACTTTTTTTACATCGTATTTTTACCTTATAGTTACGGCTATGGAACCCTACACTGAGCATGGTCCGACATGCTCTTGGCCGGTTATTTTAATTAAACTCACTTTTATTTGCTCCGGAGATGGCGCTTTGCACGAGAATTTGAATCTCTTTTCGGTATAACTGCCATCGGAGGTATTGCCTGTAAAAATAGATTGATGGTTACGGGAGTCATTTTCAGATTTTCAGGGATGCCAATTTCATCATTTCATGGATTTAGGTAGTTTTCGAAAATTAAGTTTACAAATTCAAGAAAGCGGAGGACACATTTTTAAAATGGGGATTGTCGTTTATTTGGTTAATACAGATTTCAGATATGGCGTCAAACGAAACAATCAATCATGGTAAAATGTGTCATACGATTACGAACTGTTTTATTGACAGTTATTGGGGTCTTACCAGGTATCTGCACCCACGGGGTCCACGCCGTGGCCTTCCTGATCTCGCAGGGCCGCATGTCGCAGACCTGGCGGTCGACCTTGCCACCCTCGCAATCCGAGCCGCCATACTTAGGCTCTGGATTGGTGCAGGTGCGCTTGCGCTCCTTCCAGCCGGCCGAGGGCCCGCAGCCGGGCCCCCCGGCGGCTGTGCAGGCGGACCAGGGGCCCCAGGCTGACCAGCCGCCGTCTACTGGAGCTAGCGCTGGGTCTGAAAGTTAACATTTTATTTAGCGTATGTGATAAATAAGCTTAATGATATCTACGTCTAAACAGCTGTGTGAACTTGCATGGACATCGTGCAAACGATACACAGGCGATTAGATTACACTCTGAGTCACTTCTTCTGCAGTCTTTTTTGCGGTTGCTAGGATAACACTATAATACACGTCCAACCACAGTGTCACTTGCATGCGACATCACATTTTAATCATCATTTAATCGTCGAAGGACGGACTTCAGTCCCACTTGCTACATGTGTGGCGTCCCAATAGTGATTGTGCGAATTGACCATGGTCACAGCAGAATAGGTAAGAACACTGAAGAGAGAAACGGAAGGATACAGTCGCGATAGTCTTTACCTGTTCCAATAATTTTATTGTATTTGGAGAAACAAGACTTTGAAAGTCGGGGTTGTTTTATTTATTTAACCTGGAATAGGTTAAATAAATAAAACAAGTTATTTTGTATCAATCATAAATATACATATTACAAATAAGGGACCAACATACCACTTTACAATTACCTACTAGCTACTACTCCAATCATCGATCATCGTCACATCACTAGCGGCCGCCAGACATTTTGTTTTGACGCCCACTTGACCTTCAATCGGCAAATCACTGCGGTAAGCGCTCGTCGCGTCTCCCGCGCCCCTTTAGTTTTGGCAGAATCGGTTTCAATGAAACAATCCTACGAAGCGACGTCTTTAGGTTTAGTGATCTGTGTTGCTCACTGATATACTGCAGGGTGACCACTATTTACAACAATCAAAATTCCCTGACTTTTCCCGGTTTTCCAGGCGTTTTTTCTAGTTTTTCCCTGACTATAATCTTAAATGTAATAAGGATGAAGGAATACTTTTTCAAGATTTGAACTACAACGTTTCGAGTATTATGGTACAAAAGCGACGAATAGGGTATTTGACAACAATCAAAATAAATTCATTAACTCTAACCAGCAAATTACGCTTCCAAAACAGCCCGGATAAAATCATTCAAACTTATTTTCGTGCCATCAACGATTTTACAATGACGAAAACTAAAAATAAGGCAACATGTTGAGCATGACGTCACAAGATAGTATTTCATACTAAACTGCATACTTTCGGAGCGTTTTGACACTTCATAAAAAGAAGCTGATTTGAACTGTCATCAAGTAGCCTATTGAGAAACCTAATTTTTTGAAGTCGGTTTAAAATTTTAGGTATAAGTGAAATAAAAATTAACTCGTTGAGTAATCATGTTTACTATACATTTCAAATAATACTTAATTACAAAATCTATTGTAACTTGGTAATCTGTCTTTCCAATAACGCAGCTTCTTTGGCAGCTCCTTCAAGAATTTTTTGCCTTTTGGCTTCAAGTTCTCTGACCAATTCTGTAGTTTTTCTTTTTTCTGCTCTATTTTTCTCTTCTGACCTTAAGTTTTCCTTTTTTTTATTTTGCTTTCCATGTACACGGAGTGAGCATTACGAGCCGCGTGGATCATTTTTTTTTCAATGTTTATTTTGTTTATACCGCCGTAGTAGGATATCGCGTCTTTGCGCAATTACAGACTCTTGCGAAAGATTTTCCACTTATATCTCCTTATTGATGGAAAAGCCACGCTCACTATAAGCGATTCCGTAGGATAACATCATAACCATTTTGATAAAAGTTTGCAAGTCTTTGTTTTTATTTTTTATCAAACCGAGCCAAAGGTCATCCAGTCGGTAACCATCCTTAATTGAAAATTAGTGGCCAAAAGTGATTCATATAAAAGTGGAGCAAGGGGTGCGTCGGATTGAAATAGTGTTAAAAATGGCTCCACTTGGACCGCCACCGATTGAAAAAAAGGCCAATTTAGCCTTTAATAGTTTGTCTTCCAATGCAGAATTTACTACCGTAAAGCTTGAGCTGTCAGGTGCTTTGTTTTCCTTTTTTATTCCCTGCACATATTTTTCAACATTCGGTATAATTTTAGTGGCGCGATCAACAACGCTAAAGTTCTCGACCCAACGTACCGCACAACATTTTAGCGGGAATGTACTGGAGTCTGAAAACCTCGTATAGTCTTCACGCCGCACGGGGCTATAGCAGAATAGATAGTAGGTATAGCGAACGCAAAAACGCTACAACGTTCCATCCCGAGGCTTTCATTGATTTTTTAAATGCATTATGGAGATTGTGAAGTCCACAACTCCCTATGTTAAGGAGAATTGGATCACCTGTACCTCTAGCACAACTGTGACCCGCGACTCTTTGTCGCGCGACAAATGCTACCTATCTCTTTCCACTCAATATCATGTGACAGTGACAGGTGATGCTCTGTCGCACGAAAACCGAAGTCGCGGCCAGTTATGCTAGACGTACTGGTTCGCCCTCATTTTTCAGTTTGGACTTTAGGTCTTGTAAAAATTTCTTATTTATTATTTACGTATTTATTTATACAATATATTCGCAAATCATAGTCTCATTTTTTATTCCCTGACCTTCAATAAATTTCCCTGACAATTCCCTGACTTTTCCATGACTAGTGAAATTCCCTGACATTTCCCGGTTTTCCAGAAAGTGGCCACCCTGTACTGGCACCTGCGCATGTTTATGTAACATGACGCTACTTCTAAATATCTCACCGGGACATGGCGGCAGGTTGTTGCAGTAGAGGTCGTGCGAGTCGACGCCGACGCACACGCGGCCGCCGTGGCGGGGCTCGGGCGCGGTGCAGGAGCGCCGCCGCGACTTGACGGCGATGCCGCACGTGGCCGAGCACTCCGACCAGCCCGACCACGCCGACCAACCGCCGTGGACCGTGCAGTTGCTCACTGATATACTGCCACCTGCGCAATTTTATGTCTTCATTTCGGAAAAAATCTATGGGCCCTGGAGGGAAACTACTTTAGTTAGCTCATTTTACTGAAAGGAAACATTCCTTTATTTTTAAAAAGAAACAAAACTGCATTAAACAATTACCCCTACACGCCTCCTCTCCGCTCCGCTCGTCTCCGCCTCAATAGAGCCGCATCCTTATTGATCTACTATCGCACCCCTATAGAGTTTATCGCTATTATAAAATTAACGCTTTATCGACATAACCGCAACAATCTCTTGGCACACTGTTTTTGACAAAAATCTGCTCTACTCTACACTTTGTGGCGGTCTGCATGTTTGACAGACTTTACATTTTAACATACCTTCGCAGGGCTGCCCGCCGTGGACCGGTGTAGGGTTGTCGCATTTCCGCGTGCGGCACATGCACATGTCGGGCTTCTCGTCTCCGTACAAAGAGTGCGAGGTACCGTCCTGCATGCAGGGCTCCCAATTTGACCATGATGACCAGCCTCCGTCCACTGAAACAAATTTAAATCATTAATTTAGAAAAAAGTTCAGCCGCAGCAGCGCTTGTAGCGAGTGATTGAGCGTCCTATACATGGTTCACCTTGTTTTGGCATAATTTTATTTGTCCGAATGTTCTATTTGCCCGAATACTATTTACACATAATTGTTATTTTCGAGATAATATTGACTTTTCAGAATAATTATAAAAGAAACCTAACCTAACCTAATATGTTCTAAGTGGCTGATGTAAAAGATTTTGCAAAATATTTTCAGTTAAAGCTGGAGAAAAATTATGCAAAATAAAATTCGGGCTAACAATACATTCGGACAAATAAAACGTATGCCAAATAAAGGGAACCCCCTATACATATATAGATACCTCGCGCGCGTCGTCCCAGCCGCAGTGCGGGTCGGTGGCGCCCACGCAGCCCGAGCGGCTCCTGTAGCGCGTGTTACCGCACTAACGTACCTGGCGCGGTGTGCTCCGGGCAGCGGTCGGTGCTCTGCACGAAGTACGGCTCGTGCAGGCGCGAGGCGGCGCGCACGCAGGCCTCGCGCGCGTCGTCCCAGCCGCAGTGCGGGTCGGTGGCGCCCACGCAGCCCGAGCGGCTCCTGTAGCGCGTGTTACCGCACTAACGTACCTGGCGCGGTGTGCTCCGGGCAGCGGTCGGTGCTCTGCACGAAGTACGGCTCGTGCAGGCGCGAGGCGGCGCGCACGCAGGCCTCGCGCGCGTCGTCCCAGCCGCAGTGCGGGTCGGTGGCGCCCACGCAGCCCGAGCGGCTCCTGTAGCGCGTGTTACCGCACTAACGTACCTGGCGCGGTGTGCTCCGGGCAGCGGTCGGTGCTCTGCACGAAGTACGGCTCGTGCAGGCGCGAGGCGGCGCGCACGCAGGCCTCGCGCGCGTCGTCCCAGCCGCAGTGCGGGTCGGTGGCGCCCACGCAGCCCGAGCGGCTCCTGTAGCGCGTGTTACCGCACTAACGTACCTGGCGCGGTGTGCTCCGGGCAGCGGTCGGTGCTCTGCACGAAGTACGGCTCGTGCAGGCGCGAGGCGGCGCGCACGCAGGCCTCGCGCGCGTCGTCCCAGCCGCAGTGCGGGTCGGTGGCGCCCACGCAGCCCGAGCGGCTCCTGTAGCGCGTGTTACCGCACTAACGTACCTGGCGCGGTGTGCTCCGGGCAGCGGTCGGTGCTCTGCACGAAGTACGGCTCGTGCAGGCGCGAGGCGGCGCGCACGCAGGCCTCGCGCGCGTCGTCCCAGCCGCAGTGCGGGTCGGTGGCGCCCACGCAGCCCGAGCGGCTCCTGTAGCGCGTGTTACCGCACTAACGTACCTGGCGCGGTGTGCTCCGGGCAGCGGTCGGTGCTCTGCACGAAGTACGGCTCGTGCAGGCGCGAGGCGGCGCGCACGCAGGCCTCGCGCGCGTCGTCCCAGCCGCAGTGCGGGTCGGTGGCGCCCACGCAGCCCGAGCGGCTCCTGTAGCGCGTGTTACCGCACTAACGTACCTGGCGCGGTGTGCTCCGGGCAGCGGTCGGTGCTCTGCACGAAGTACGGCTCGTGCAGGCGCGAGGCGGCGCGCACGCAGGCCTCGCGCGCGTCGTCCCAGCCGCAGTGCGGGTCGGTGGCGCCCACGCAGCCCGAGCGGCTCCTGTAGCGCGTGTTACCGCACTAACGTACCTGGCGCGGTGTGCTCCGGGCAGCGGTCGGTGCTCTGCACGAAGTACGGCTCGTGCAGGCGCGAGGCGGCGCGCACGCAGGCCTCGCGCGCGTCGTCCCAGCCGCAGTGCGGGTCGGTGGCGCCCACGCAGCCCGAGCGGCTCCTGTAGCGCGTGTTACCGCACTAACGTACCTGGCGCGGTGTGCTCCGGGCAGCGGTCGGTGCTCTGCACGAAGTACGGCTCGTGCAGGCGCGAGGCGGCGCGCACGCAGGCCTCGCGCGCGTCGTCCCAGCCGCAGTGCGGGTCGGTGGCGCCCACGCAGCCCGAGCGGCTCCTGTAGCGCGTGTTACCGCACTAACGTACCTGGCGCGGTGTGCTCCGGGCAGCGGTCGGTGCTCTGCACGAAGTACGGCTCGTGCAGGCGCGAGGCGGCGCGCACGCAGGCCTCGCGCGCGTCGTCCCAGCCGCAGTGCGGGTCGGTGGCGCCCACGCAGCCCGAGCGGCTCCTGTAGCGCGTGTTACCGCACTAACGTACCTGGCGCGGTGTGCTCCGGGCAGCGGTCGGTGCTCTGCACGAAGTACGGCTCGTGCAGGCGCGAGGCGGCGCGCACGCAGGCCTCGCGCGCGTCGTCCCAGCCGCAGTGCGGGTCGGTGGCGCCCACGCAGCCCGAGCGGCTCCTGTAGCGCGTGTTACCGCACTAACGTACCTGGCGCGGTGTGCTCCGGGCAGCGGTCGGTGCTCTGCACGAAGTACGGCTCGTGCAGGCGCGAGGCGGCGCGCACGCAGGCCTCGCGCGCGTCGTCCCAGCCGCAGTGCGGGTCGGTGGCGCCCACGCAGCCCGAGCGGCTCCTGTAGCGCGTGTTACCGCACTAACGTACCTGGCGCGGTGTGCTCCGGGCAGCGGTCGGTGCTCTGCACGAAGTACGGCTCGTGCAGGCGCGAGGCGGCGCGCACGCAGGCCTCGCGCGCGTCGTCCCAGCCGCAGTGCGGGTCGGTGGCGCCCACGCAGCCCGAGCGGCTCCTGTAGCGCGTGTTACCGCACTAACGTACCTGGCGCGGTGTGCTCCGGGCAGCGGTCGGTGCTCTGCACGAAGTACGGCTCGTGCAGGCGCGAGGCGGCGCGCACGCAGGCCTCGCGCGCGTCGTCCCAGCCGCAGTGCGGGTCGGTGGCGCGCACGCAGCCCGAGCGGCTCCTGTAGCGCGTGTTACTGTACTAACGTACCTAGCGCGGTGTTCTCCGGGCAGCGGTCGGTGCTCTGCACGAAGTACGGCTCGTGCAGGCGCGAGGCGGCGCGCACGCAGGCCTCGCGCGCGTCGTCCCAGCCGCAGTGCGGGTCGGTGGCGCGCACGCAGCCCGAGCGGCTCCTGTAGCGCGTGTTACTGTACTAACGTACCTGGCGCGGTGTGCTCCGGGCAGCGGTCGGTGCTCTGCACGAAGTACGGCTCGTGCAGGCGCGAGGCGGCGCGCACGCAGGCCTCGCGCGCGTCGTCCCAGCCGCAGTGCGGGTCGGTGGCGCGCACGCAGCCCGAGCGGCTCCTGTAGCGCGTGTTACCGCACTAACGTACCTGGCGCGGTGTGCTCCGGGCAGCGGTCGGTGCTCTGCACGAAGTACGGCTCGTGCAGGCGCGAGGCGGCGCGCACGCAGGCCTCGCGCGCGTCGTCCCAGCCGCAGTGCGGGTCGGTGGCGCCCACGCAGCCCGAGCGGCTCCTGTAGCGCGTGTTACTGTACTAACGTACCTGGCGCGGTGTGCTCCGGGCAGCGGTCGGTGCTCTGCACGAAGTACGGCTCGTGCAGGCGCGAGGCGGCGCGCACGCAGGCCTCGCGCGCGTCGTCCCAGCCGCAGTGCGGGTCGGTGGCGCGCACGCAGCCCGAGCGGCTCCTGTAGCGCGTGTTACTGTACTAACGTACCTGGCGCGGTGTGCTCCGGGCAGCGGTCGGTGCTCTGCACGAAGTACGGCTCGTGCAGGCGCGAGGCGGCGCGCACGCAGGCCTCGCGCGCGTCGTCCCAGCCGCAGTGCGGGTCGGTGGCGCCCACGCAGCCCGAGCGGCTCCTGTAGCGCGTGTTACTGTACTAACGTACCTGGCGCGGTGTGCTCCGGGCAGCGGTCGGTGCTCTGCACGAAGTACGGCTCGTGCAGGCGCGAGGCGGCGCGCACGCAGGCCTCGCGCGCGTCGTCCCAGCCGCAGTGCGGGTCGGTGGCGCCCACGCAGCCCGAGCGGCTCCTGTAGCGCGTGTTACCGCACTAACGTACCTGGCGCGGTGTGCTCCGGGCAGCGGTCGGTGCTCTGCACGAAGTACGGCTCGTGCAGGCGCGAGGCGGCGCGCACGCAGGCCTCGCGCGCGTCGTCCCAGCCGCAGTGCGGGTCGGTGGCGCCCACGCAGCCCGAGCGGCTCCTGTAGCGCGTGTTACCGCACTAACGTACCTGGCGCGGTGTGCTCCGGGCAGCGGTCGGTGCTCTGCACGAAGTACGGCTCGTGCAGGCGCGAGGCGGCGCGCACGCAGGCCTCGCGCGCGTCGTCCCAGCCGCAGTGCGGGTCGGTGGCGCCCACGCAGCCCGAGCGGCTCCTGTAGCGCGTGTTACCGCACTAACGTACCTGGCGCGGTGTGCTCCGGGCAGCGGTCGGTGCTCTGCACGAAGTACGGCTCGTGCAGGCGCGAGGCGGCGCGCACGCAGGCCTCGCGCGCGTCGTCCCAGCCGCAGTGCGGGTCGGTGGCGCCCACGCAGCCCGAGCGGCTCCTGTAGCGCGTGTTACCGCACTAACGTACCTGGCGCGGTGTGCTCCGGGCAGCGGTCGGTGCTCTGCACGAAGTACGGCTCGTGCAGGCGCGAGGCGGCGCGCACGCAGGCCTCGCGCGCGTCGTCCCAGCCGCAGTGCGGGTCGGTGGCGCCCACGCAGCCCGAGCGGCTCCTGTAGCGCGTGTTACCGCACTAACGTACCTGGCGCGGTGTGCTCCGGGCAGCGGTCGGTGCTCTGCACGAAGTACGGCTCGTGCAGGCGCGAGGCGGCGCGCACGCAGGCCTCGCGCGCGTCGTCCCAGCCGCAGTGCGGGTCGGTGGCGCCCACGCAGCCCGAGCGGCTCCTGTAGCGCGTGTTACCGCACTAACGTACCTGGCGCGGTGTGCTCCGGGCAGCGGTCGGTGCTCTGCACGAAGTACGGCTCGTGCAGGCGCGAGGCGGCGCGCACGCAGGCCTCGCGCGCGTCGTCCCAGCCGCAGTGCGGGTCGGTGGCGCCCACGCAGCCCGAGCGGCTCCTGTAGCGCGTGTTACCGCACTAACGTACCTGGCGCGGTGTGCTCCGGGCAGCGGTCGGTGCTCTGCACGAAGTACGGCTCGTGCAGGCGCGAGGCGGCGCGCACGCAGGCCTCGCGCGCGTCGTCCCAGCCGCAGTGCGGGTCGGTGGCGCCCACGCAGCCCGAGCGGCTCCTGTAGCGCGTGTTACCGCACTAACGTACCTGGCGCGGTGTGCTCCGGGCAGCGGTCGGTGCTCTGCACGAAGTACGGCTCGTGCAGGCGCGAGGCGGCGCGCACGCAGGCCTCGCGCGCGTCGTCCCAGCCGCAGTGCGGGTCGGTGGCGCCCACGCAGCCCGAGCGGCTCCTGTAGCGCGTGTTACCGCACTAACGTACCTGGCGCGGTGTGCTCCGGGCAGCGGTCGGTGCTCTGCACGAAGTACGGCTCGTGCAGGCGCGAGGCGGCGCGCACGCAGGCCTCGCGCGCGTCGTCCCAGCCGCAGTGCGGGTCGGTGGCGCCCACGCAGCCCGAGCGGCTCTTGTAGCGCGAACAACGCTCGCTGCCGATGCGGAGCACGCCGTCGTCGTTGCCGATGTATAACGACATCTGTACAATTAAATGGGAAGTTAGAATCCAACCTTTCTCCAACTTCCCCATACACAATAGTACATTACACAACTAGGGTGGGAAAACAAAGAAAGGCCGAGATCGCAGATGTTTGCAGCCCGAGCTGCAAGCGAGGGACGTAAATAAGCGATCGAGGGCTTTCTTTATTACCTCCCGTGCTGTATACATCATTTTATGTCTACACTTGGCCAAAAAGGGGCTTTTTCCGTACGCGTAGCGAGCGGAAAAAGCCAATTTATGGCCAGGTGTGGCGTAAAAGACATTTTTTGCGATTTATCAACAACTAGCCTCAACAAAACTTGTCACGCGGAATTTCAGAAATGTTGTCGCTCTCATAAACTTCAGCGCTGTATCGGCAATTATTAGAAGTTGAAATATATTTTAAATCTATTTAGTGACCATGCACTTTTATTGAATTTCTATTTACTAATGTAACAACGTGGAACTTTAGAAAGAAATCGAAATTTCCTCGACAACATAAAAGCATTTTAATGTATAGTATACATATATACTACAAAAAGTACTCACAGTATCTTTCACAAACTGCATAGCCCGCACCGTAAAACCTTTCCCATCTCTCAACCTCCACTTCTCCACTAGACACGCTCCGTCATAGCGCGGCAACACTACCAATTTCAGCACGTCACTGTTCTGTGTTGCCACAAACAACACCAGTTGCTTCCCCGCAGATTTAGTTTGCGTGACGTCAACGGTGACGCGGGTGAAGCGGTCTGACGTCACTCGGTATACGGGCTCGTCTGATATAGGCGGAATCGACTCGTACATTAGCATGTAGTTGTGATATTCTAGCCCTTGTTGGTTTCTGAAAAAAATTTCAAGATTAACTTGGTGAAAAATAAAGCACTGAGGTTCCCGTACCTCTAACACGACTATGAAAGCTACTACTTATCCCTTTCCATTGTACATAGCGCGAAAATGATAGGTAATGTTTCGTAGTATGGGGTTCTTCAAGTAATGTGTAGATCAATTAAATAGAAAAGGTTTCATTAATCCCCCAATAAAAGCATGTAGGTTGCATGGAAAATAAAAAATAGCAAGTGACTAGTTATTACAGCCAAGTCAATGTGAACTCTATTCCATGCAAAATAAAGTACAATTTACCTAGGATCCTGCACACATCTGAAGTGCTCTCTTGCCCACGGCGAGGGTGATCGTGGTTCCCAGGAAGATATCGGGGTGTCTCGCACCTTGTACGGGCCTTCAAACGCAGCGTTGATGTCGGACATGTTGTAGACGCAAATAGCACTGCCGGCTATGCTGTTGCTGTAAAGAAGAATCCGGAATTAGTTTATCATCATCATCATCATTTCAGCCATAGGACATCCACTGCTGGACATAGGCCTCCCCCATAAATTTCCAGTTAGACCACGAATCGGCAAGCGCGGACGTCCGCCAGCAAGACGGACAGATGATCTGGTTAAAGCTGCTGGCTCACGGTGTGGATGCAGGTTGCTTCCAACCGAACTAATTAGTTTATAGATACTGGTAAATCAATAAAATGTTAGTGAAGAAAATTAGCACATTGTAGGAAGGAATTTTTTTTTTAAATAACTTTGCAAAACTGGTAAAATTATAGGTCACTTCACTAGGGCGCACCAAAGGTTCAGTCTTTGTATTCAATAATGACTATCTTTAGACAGATTAAGAGTGGGAAGAAACCTTGTGCTCGTGTCCCTTCCTTACAGGACATTAGGCATGTGAGCCCTTAGACACATGATCCAGTTCTCTATAAGCTGTTGCCTCTGCGGTAGATACCTACTCCAAGTCCTGGACTTCGTCGTAGTGGAAGGTCACGTCCCCGGGCACAGGACACGTGTGCCGATCCTTTAGTAACGTAGTTTGTCAACAAGCTATTACCTAGGTGTAGTGAAAGTCGCGACTAGGATCTTCTCCTGCGGCAGGTACTCCATGCCCTGGACTTCGTCGTAGTGGAATGGCACGTCGCCGGGCACTGAGCACGTGAGCCGAGCCTTTAGGAACGTGCTCCAGTTGTCACGTCGAAGATGGCTGCCGTTGTCATTCTTGCACACGCGAGCGATGCGGGAGTATACAGCCTGAGATAGTAGATTGTGTCACAAGGGAGCAAAATGATATATTTACGGCGAGGGCGTACATTGAATCCTGAACGAAGCGACGGATTCTACAATTGAATCCCGAGCGTAGCGAGGGATTCTAAAGTAGAATCCGGAGCGTAGTGAGGGATTCAAGTGTTAACGCCCGTGGTGAAAATAATTTTGCTACCTTGTGACACATACTGCTTTTCACACCGACTATGAGGAAATTTTAAATACAAACGCTACCTACCAAAATAACGAAAACGAAATATATAGTTAGTCAAAGAGCATCACACATTTTTAATAAAATGAAATGTGAAATTGTTAAATTTACAGTTCCTTATTATTTTATAAAACGTTTATTACTTTTTACGGACGGGACGAATTTACCACTTCCATATTATATTTATGGCCCTCGCCTGCGGCTCGGACCCCAAACACCTGTGGTCTGGGCCATTCCTTATTATCGACTTTATGTAGAGTCGATATGTAGAGTCAATGTAGAGTCGATATGTAGAGTCGATATGTAGATTATGTAGAGTTGATATGTAGAGTCAATATGTAGAGCAATAATGTAGAGTCGATAATGTAGAGTCGATATGGAGAGTCGATATGTCGAGTCGATATGTAGAGTGGATATGTAGAGTCGATATGTAGAATCGATATGTAGAGTCGATATGTAGAGTCAATAATGTAGAGTCGATAATGTAGAGTCGATATGGAGAGTCGATATGTAGAGTCGATATGTAGAGTTGATATTTAGAGTCGATATGTAGAGTCAATAATGTAGAGTCGATAATGTAGAGTCGATATGGAGAGTCGATATGTAGAGTCGATATGTAGAGTTGATATGTAGAGTCGATATATAGAATCGATATGTAGAGTCAATAATGTAGAGTCGATAATGTAGAGTCGATATGGAGAGTCGATATGTCGAGTCGATATGTAGAGTGGATATGTAGAGTCGATATGTGGAATCGATATGTAGAGTCGATATGTAGAGTCAATAATGTAGAGTCGATAATGTAGAGTCGATATGGAGAGTCGGTATGTAGAGTCGATATGTAGAGTTGATATTTAGAGTCGATATGTAGAGTCAATAATGTAGAGTCGATAATGTAGAGTCGATAATGTAGAGTCGATATGGAGAGTCGATATGTAGAGTCGATATGTAGAGTTGATATGTAGAGTCGATATGTAGAATCGATATGTAGAGTCAATAATGTAGAGTCGATATGTAGATTTGATATGTAGAGTCAATATGTAGAGTCTATAATGTATGGTATGGCAATGGCATATTCTAAGCAGGTTCAAACTAAAAATACCCTGTAGGTAGTCCTTGAACAGAAAAGTATCACTTTGATCCCTCTTATGAGGGATCAAAATACTTTTTTCTGAATAGGAGGTGTGAAAATATATTATATGGCATTACCTACTGTTATGCGCACGCAACACTTCAACCACTGCTGAAATTTTGTCATAAAAACAAAATATAGAAATAGAACTAGCACATGTATTCGTCAAATTACCAAAAATTAAAATAAAGCTGAACAAAAATCAAGACTGAACAAGTAATAGTATATGGTAAGCCCAAGGATAAATAAAAAAATAAATATTGTGGGACAATCTTACACAAATCGATCTAGTCCCAAACTAAGGAATGCTTGTACTATGGGCTCTAGACGACGATATACATACTTAAATAGATAGAAAACATCCATGATTCGGGAACAAATACTCGTGCTCATCGCACAAATATTTGCCCATACCAGAATTTGAACCCAGGACCTCTTTCGCAGGCGGTGTCACTCCCACTAACCTAAATGTGTCGTCAAAGGGATAGCAGGCACAGGGTACTAAATTAAATCCCAGTAAAAACTTAAAGAGCGGGAATCCTATAGATGGCGGTGGATGGTCCTATGTAGGGCATGCTCCCGGTACTGAGTTTGTATGGCGAGAACCGGGAATTCCCGGTTCCGGTACCGTATTTGTATGGAAATCCAGTACCGGGAGCATGCCCTAGTCCTATGGATCAACAAAACCATATTTTTATGGGAGTCAAGCCAAGCTAGCTCAATAGTGTCATATGTTTGGTTTTAAAGGTTATTAACTTATTATTACTTTAATCACAAGATCACAACATACTTTGTTGACAATTAAGACGTAGCAATAAAGTACGACTAATTAGATGTATAAAAGTCGTCCTTATTGACAACCGATAAATTGGCCTTTTGCCTGGAAACATTAGTCTAATATTACCTTTCCACAGTTCATGAACTCCACAGCGTACTCTCTGAATACGAAGTAGACGTAGAAGTCGTCCTCGAAGCTGCCGACGAACTCTGGCTGGTTCAGCCAGGTCGAGTCGTACTCCTTAGTGCGGAGCGTGCCCGAGTTGTGTACCGAAGCACCGCGCGTCCTGCGGGCCATTTAGTGTTAAGCTATTCCGATAGGTGGCGACGTTATCAGTTAGTGCTAATTGTTTTATAGATTGAATCCTCGAACTTAGGCTGGTTTAAGATGTCTTTAGATTAAAAATATTGTGCTAAATGAGAGATTTAGAATTTAGCTAAGCGTAAGAGCAGTAATCCAGTCTTGCTAAAATGGTAACACGTGGGTAACACTATTTACACTTGACCTAAAGCAGCCTTTAGCTACGTTGAATCGTGCTCATTACTGGAAGCGTCAAGCGTGCTAGAGATAATGGAAGTATCGCAGGCCCTATGGGCGCTGACAGTGTTCGACTATAGGGGTAGATGGCGTGGATTTCTATAACGTCCGGAATAAAGTGAGTTTCATGTTTCCACTCCCCATCTGTTCTTTATAGAATGTGTTGCCTAAATTACATTATTTTTAGTGCAGGGCAAGCAGTTATTAAGTGAACCTTAAAATCAGAACATTAAAAGCAAACTACAGTAATTAAAAAAAAGACAATTTATAATCATAAATAACAATTTCTTATTATTCTCACGGAGATAATGGGAAGTTAACTCTTGTGACTTAAACACAAACATCAAAACGATAGTTGCATGTTAAATTTTACAACATACTCAACATACTGTTATAGTAGGTATTGTCCAATAACACATTATCGTAACGTGAAGATAACGTTTTAGTGCTTTTATCGTGAAAAAGGTACTTTCAGAGCCACAACTTCAATTAAAGATAAATGCATGACGGTTAAATTAGTCCCTATTCAACTGTTTATAAACACATTTTTTTTATTTCAATGAAATTCATGAATTGACGAAGAACAAGGGGATTCTGTGGGGGGGTTGCAACTGTCAACTTTTTGAATTGTTTGTTGTTTGATTTCAGTTGGTCCCATAATTAATACAACATTTGGTTTAGATAACAGATGCGTGGCGTCAAACTTATCCGACAATAAGTCTAAGTAAAATTGATTTTTCTCTAACATGCAATGAAATGTTGACATTAAGTGCCTAATAATAGGCCGCAACGTACCTAGTTTCCGGTGCGGCTTGACACTTGGCATTTAATTAAATTTCATACAACATTGCCGGCGGCCGGTAATGTTTTTTTTTTAATTTTCATTCCACATTCATGTGTGGAACGGCATCACGGCGTTGAGCCATTAAAATAGGACATTGTGCACCGAGGGTAGTAAGAAGGGGATTACTAACGAGAGTCTATTAGAAGCCCGACGCCGTAGGCGGAGGGCTTTTAATGACTCGAGTTTGTAATCTTCTTACTGCCCGTGATACACACAATGTTTTTCATCACATTTGCGAGGAAAAAAAAATAAAACATAAAAATGAAATAAACTAAACGCACCCGCTAAGAGACAACTTCAACTGTCAACTTTTTCAATATAGTCTTCCACAGATAATGCTAAGAACTGCGTTTAGTTTTTAAACTTGACAGGCAATGTCGCCAGATTGTACCGATTTTCAAAATAAAATTTTAAACTAAATTAATTTAATTGCATTAAAATAATCGCAAAAATTACGGAAATAATAGTAAAATATACCATATAAGTTTTATTTACACTAAAATTGGTTTTGTAGCCAAGTTTTGAAGATGTGAAATAGCCTTGGCTGATTCGAAACCTCCTTAGTCTGAAATGACGTACGACTTTTAAAACTAAACTCATAACTCCCGAGGGAGTTATAGATTTTCATACAGTTTTTCCTCGCGTGGGAGTTATAGATATTTGTAACCCACGGGGGGTAAATCGGCTCGAGTTGGTCTATAAGCGCGCGTGTTTATAACACCCTTTACGAGCAAGTGTGATGAAAAAACTATAAACGATGTTTGCTATATTTTGCAGTTTTATTTATATAAAAGCGTCATGAACATAACAAATAACACATTATAAACAATTTCCAATAATTTTAAATTGCAACTAAATATTCACGGTAAAGATGTATACTGAAACAGTTTTTGGAAAGGAAATTGAAAATTTTTGATTCTGTAATTACATTTTTTGTCTACTTTACCTACTTTTAGTGTCTCCAGAAAATAAAGTTTGATTTTTGGAGTTATTTTAATTTATTTCATTGCATATTTGAGAAAAGCACTATACATACCTCGGCGTGAAATGAGGTTGCCAGCCTCGTAACTATCTGGCCTCGCGTTCGCTCGGCCATCTATATGTACTCGGCCGGCAACACTTCACTTCTCGGCCTCCGTAGTAATGTACTATTTCTTCAAGAGAACTAGGTACCTGTAAATAGCAGTTTGTGAACTGGAGAAATCAGTAGGAGTCGCCGCGTAGAACTCGCCAGTGTTCGCAAGGATGGTGGTCACGTTGGAGTGAGGGTTGTAAGGACAGTTGGCGACACCCGACACCCATTCCGACACCGTGTTTACTGATTCGATCTGTAACAGAAACATTGTATTAGAAACAAAAAAAGCGGCCCTCGTATTGTACTAAGTTTACACGCAATGCTCAGGAAACCACAGAGTTGAGATATGTTATACCGTTGAGAAACCATTTATGTACCTATCTCTATAATCTCTATATCAATCAAATGTACCTATATCTGCGTCCTACCGAAGAGCAATCATGTAAACATAGCATTACGCGAACGTAAAGTCGCACGATATCGCTTTATCTAGTCGAATCAGATAATGAAAACGTTTAATGGGACATGCACACACTGAAATATTGGCAAACGTCCTAACTCTTATACTTGTTTTAGAAAGTACAATTACGAAAGCTTGACTAACCTCTCACCAGCTACACTCTGGACTGAACGCATTAATACCACAGGCAACCAGCTTATGTCCATAGCTGAACAGCATTTTGACGTAGTTGTGGCAGTCGTCGGTGGTGTGGCCCTTGTTCTAAACCTTATAACTATTTTAGGGAGCACAATAACCAAAGCTTGACCAACCTCTCTCCAGCTACACTCGGGACTGAACGCATTAGTGCCACAAGCAAACAGTTTATGCCCGTAGCTGAGGAGCACTTTGACGTAGTTGTGGCAGTCGTCTTCGGTCTGACCCTTGTCCTGGCAAAGCTTGGACTTATTCGCCGGCGCGGGCCAGTCAGCACGCTCCAGAGGCCGGAGACCACGCAACGAGAGCCGATAAAGGGTGTCCCTGCAGCAAATAAATTGCCGTCAAATTTTACCTATACATATAATGGTTATATTACCTTAGGCAGAGAATGACGAACTTTTAATAAAGGCTCATTGACTTCATTTCAAACCAAAAAAAGTATGACCACTGTCTGAAAAATTGCTATAATTTCATTTTTTTTCACAAACATCTGCCATTATATAGCGTGTAAGTCTAATACGGGCGATAAATTAAATCGGACATAGTATTTATTAGTGTAATTATGAAGTAAAAGGTTTTTTTAAGTTGCAGTTCATCACGACCCCATAATTATTTTTTTTTAAATTTCTCAGCAGAAATGTACTGTAAACATAGTTGCGGTACGCCGGTACCGAAATGTCAACGTAACTGTCAACGAGCGTTTAAAGTGAGTGTGTTTGCATTACATTGCGGGCTGAATTATTTTGTATGGAAAAAATTATTGTTGCAACTTTAAGTAAATGTTATCTAATTACCTTCACTTTGTCCTATACTAACCACCGTTAAGAGATTCGCCCGTATTAGACTTACACACTGTATACACTGGCTTTTCCATTTCCCAGCTCAAGACCTGTTGAAATCTGTAATATACCTAGGTAGTTCGGTAAGAAATAGGTTATCGAAGGCATTAAACGAACAGTAACGCGATTAGTTCGGAAAGGCCAGCCAATTCAGGCAAGTCAACAATCTCTACACAACTTGTGTACAGTCAGTTTTTCTTGAGGCTTTACTAGTCCTTACGACGGATAATGATCTGAAGCTTTCTTTATTCATGACAACTTTCTTAGGCCACAACTCAAGCGGCAAACGTTAATTGACTTAACGATATGTCGTCCGTGAGAGATAATGAACAAGTAAATCAATTAGCTATTCATGTTTTTGCCGCGGTTGTGTAGTACCAGGTCGAGCTATATGCTGGTGCGACTATTAGAGTGTAGAACATTGGAAAACAGTCTCGTAAAAGTAGCGTACCTATAACGCAAAAGCGGAAATCTAGGGTGTAAAAGTAGATTATATAAGTACAATTAACAACAGTAATGGGAATGGGTCCAGTTTAACCGACGCGGGAAAACTGCGCAGTCCCATAAAATTAGATAGCAGTTGTAATGTCCTGAAATTCGCACCAAGAACGCCTGCATGATATTCCTACCCAAACAACTACAAGGTCTGGCAGATCAAGCCCTGCATACTTTTATGAGATGTAGGTACCTAAGAAGCGAGAACAACTGAGAAATGTGAGAATGTACATTCTTCTTTTCAGAACAATGTTATTTGTCTTCTCACTGAACTTCGGTCGCGAGAAAAGGAAACCATATCCCATCGCATTCTTGTTCAACCTCAAACATTTTCAATGTAAAAATGTATTGTGTAGTGATTCGTGTAAGAATCTAAACATTGAATCTTATTATATACACGAAAACTAAGGAGAAAAATTCCGACGTGTTTTAATATGTTGGAGCCGCGGTAATTCTGACATGTATTATTATTTATTAAAACATTCCTAGATAATGAACCATATGAAAGTAGGTGAGAACGTAGTAAATAACTCTAGAATTATAACAACCAATGAATCCATCTACCCAAAGCAATAAAATGCACAAGTAAATAAGCCATAAAATAAGGTTATGCACTAGACCGCAGCGTGTAACCTAACACTCCGCTACAATCGTACGTTTCCTATATCGAATGACCCCACGGCCACCGCAATGACTTAAATATAAGTACTGAGTGTAATATTACATGTGTTATGCAAACTGTGCAGTATCCGATTGGGAGCTACTCTTGCGAGACTGATATGGTTCTGTGTATTGCGGCGTAATTGTTAATGTGAAATGAACTTGGGGAAGACAATATTACTTTAAAATAACTTTGCCTATACATTTATGATAACTTAGCCTTTATAAAGAAGTAAAAACAGGAAGAGGTCCCTTATCCAAATATGTATCATATTGTTTTCGAATGTTTGCATGTATCACGTGAAAGCGACTGAATGAATCCGACCATTGGTATGACATGATTTTTTACCCAACTTTTAACCCTCACTGACGTAGTTACTGATAAAAGTAATAAATCAAAATAACCAATACCTACGTCTGGCTTAAGTCTTACAACCCTTATATATTTCTAAAGAACTCATTTCTGTATAAATGGATAAAGCTTCCTGCACTAAGGCGAGGCGAAAACCACTTGGTCAAACAAAACTGTTTTAATAGTTGCCCCTATACTCACAAGTTCCAGTACCCTATTCTATGGACGAGTCAAAAAAACGTATGTAAGATCTACAGTCTACAGTTCATAGGCCGTTTTGGTTTAATCCGGCAGTATTGACAAAGAGTACATTTCGGTAAATTTCTCCTTTAGATCGCTGCCGCAGTAATTCTCACTAGCTAATGTTATGTGATCCAAATACATCGTAAAGTCTGGTATTTGGACTACTGTGCGTTAACTTTATACTGCGTCTGAGAAACATAACATCGTAAGACCTTACACCGGCTCTCTGGACTCGTAGCGCTCTGCTTCTGTGGCGCAGAGATTAACAATAGTATAGCATAAAAGTATAACATTGTGTTGTAGATGCCGCGGTCGGTTAGCACCAATGTCGTGACTTCTTATCGTTTTATTTGGTAGTTTTGGAACTTAGCATTAAGCAGCGATTTGTATCTAAACTAATGATAAGTATGAACGCATCGGTGGATTGTATTGTATATAAGAAAAAATATATATTCGAAAAAGAAGTGACTCGCCTTCAACGATTGGCGTAACTTAGCCTTTGTCTCACCTCCACGACCGTGTTTGCATCGTTGCAACAATAGTGCTGTAAAGACAGTTGTAGCAAGAAGTTGCATGGATGAGTTGTATGTAGTAAATCTTAAGCATGGTCGTTCGAAATCACCTTCCTACCGTATGAATAACTGCATAGCTATGGTTGAAACCGCGTCGGTAGCGAGAGACTAATAAACTGCCAGTAAGATAGAAAATACGATGAAAAAGCTATAGGATCCTTCGCTTTAAAATGAAGCTGGCTGAGCACCTAAGTTGCTAAGTAACTTTCAGTGTTTTTCTCATTAAATCATACTAGACAGTTCGGGAGAATTTTTTGTCTGACATTAGTAGTAGAAGATTTTTATTAAAATTTCCATACTCAATCTCGAAGGTGTACCAAGTTATAGGTTCTCTTCGTAGAACAAGTTCACTGGAAAAGCGTCAGGAAAAATAGAGCAAAACACATTAAAAACTGAGAAAACATAATGGACTCCAACGGCAGTCTTGAAAAAAAAGATTATCTTTTTTTATAATTAACATACATGATGAGTTGCAAACCCCGCTAAGAAGATAAATCACTCAAGTGCCATTACTGGAATAGGCATTAAGTAAATCTGCGTAACATCGTCCACCACGAGCGGTTAGCCGGCGTTTTTTGCTTCCACTCATTTCCTTTAGCTGCGACATAATATTAACTACAGCGGATGAGCGAGTGGTTTTATACTTTTTGTAAAGATACTGGTACATATCGGCTTCTATTTCATGGTATTTTAAAGTCGCTCCACATACCAACTGCTTTTTTTTACAATAAGTTTTAGTACGTTTTTTACTAAGTGTAGTTATTTTTTGTAAACTGTCAAATCTGACAAAACTAGGTACGGATTGATCGTTTGTATTTGTACTAGTAATATTTGAGCCGGACTTATCTACAGGGTGATTTCTGGGTCGTGGAGCAAGAAAATAAGGCCTAATACAATATTCAAAGATGAACCTAATGATGTTCATTATTAATTTCTTATCACCAATATTTGTATTTTTTTTTTTCAGATTATAGGAAAAATCATTTTTGCATAAAATTTGATCACCCTACTCAATGTGACATCTTGTCGCTTCCCATACTACGTATGTCAAACAAAAGTCATAGGGTGACCATGTGAAAATAAGAAAATTTTAATTAATGCTGTTTTGATCAAATGCTATCATAAGATGAAGGGTACAAGGAAAGAACATGTCTAGTCATCTAAGTGACTTTTTGAGTTATAGCGGTTTGAAAGTTAGTCGTCGGGAACAACTACTATGGCAACCGTCTCTTTAAAAGTGAAAAATATATATATTATATTCACCTGTAATCAAGTGGTAAGTTATAGTTTATTGCGAGCTCTACATTTTGAGATTAAAATCTCATTTTCAAAAAAAAGTGACTTAGACATGTTCTTTCCGTGGACCGTTCAGATAATATTGACCAGTTATAGAGTCAGAAAAACTGGCCCGGGATCACGACCCAGAAATCACCCCGTATAGGCTGGTAAAAAGTGAATGAAATTAAAAATCAAATAATTCTTTGTATCTGGAACCTTATTACAAAGTTCGTATGATGTATTTTACCGATTAATCAAATCACAAAGAATAAATATTCCTGAAATCTAATCCGCAGAATATCTAGATATTCTGCTGATCAACTGATCAATAAATACAAAATTACTCAACAAAATACCAAGCGCCAGACAACATTATTATGGGTATAAAGCGGCCCCAAACGCGAAATCAAGCCATTTGTATAGGTGCCTAGGCGCAATTGAGTTGCAGTGACATTCCGTTATAACCTGTCCGGTGCAATGATAAGCTAGCCTCGGTATCTCCGACAGGTGAATGACTCAGTGTTTGTACAGCTTATTAGGCATACCATTTATCAACATTAAAATCATATTAAGATAACATATACGCATGCATTTTTAAGTTTCTCGTGTTTTGACAGCAATTATGCACGGTCCTCGAGCTATCGGAATATCGGAAGCCAGTCGAGCGGGCTCTCAATCAAAAGTCATCGTAATCTGAAACGTGTCCCCAGTTTTTTCCACGTACTAATTGACAGTCACCCGTAAGCACATGTTAATTAAGTTTGCAAGGCCGAAGGAATGCATTTCGGTGTACATTCGCGGACATAAATAGCTAAGGCACTCACCTCGCGCCCACGATCACCTGGTCCCTTGCCACATCGAAAAGCAGTTGCGAAAATGACTTAGTGCTGTTATCTTCGAACATATCGGTGTCGGACGCCAGGAGATCTGTAATGGAAGAAACTCGTTAGCTCGCAACCATGTAAACATGACATAGGTGCCCAAATTGAGAGAACAGGAACACCGATTAACCTGCCGGATTCACAAAAAATGTGTTTTACGTTTAAGTATTTACGGGACCTACAAATAGCTTATTATGGCTTGATATCGGAGTCTTTCTATGGCAAATATCCTATTAGCTGAGTAAACTTTACGACGGCACGTCCATCAAGCAGATAAGTCGTCTGAGCCGTTTCGCGGTAAATATTTAATGTATTTACGATTGTTAATTAAAGCTTGTAAGTGCTTGGACGACCTCAATGCAAACGCGATGAAGTCGACAAAGAATTAAACCTGCTCACATATTCTTTACATGTATTGTGGTCATGAAAAAACATTTCTTCGTCGCTTTAGGGCGTGATTAATTCGAGATGTCGCCGCATTTGCATTTTATCTCTCAACAACGCATAATGCAAACGCATACACTCAATGTCAACGAACTGAAGCGCGTAAGTCAATGTTGTGGCCAACTTTTTGTACAAACGCCGAAAAGAAACGAAGACCCTTTTGTAATCACCGGCTTTAGAAACGTTTCAGTAAAACCCTGTATTTATGGACAATAAAAGCAAATAAATAACTTCACCTTGTCTGTTCACTATCCTGAAGTCATCTTCGGGCATTTCTCCCTTGCTAAGTGTTCCGAGTAGTATTAAAGCAGCAACTTTGTACAGTCTGGATCCCATCATGGCTGGTGCTTCTTAAAGCTGTCGAACAAAAGATAAGCCCACATTAAACACAAAGACTGGCAGTTGACGTGTTTTCTCCTTAAAGACACGGCAGGAACTCAAACCGCACAGCGCTTCCATCTGCCTAATAGAGATTTTATGCAAATGACTCTATTTTTATTAGATGCAAGTTAATTACAAAATCTCTCCTTTATAAGAGCCGAAGTCGGATGCTCTACTTCCGATACACCGGCTGGTCCAATGTTTCAATCAAGCATGTTTAAAATAACATGAAAGTCTCATTAGAAACAGTTACTCATATTCTTTTAATAGTTTTTGTTACAATAAAAACCCGACTTGTCTGGTAACTAGACTAATAAATAAATCAATGCCGATCATATCATATGACCATGTGTAATGTTTTATAGCCCCCAATAGAACTTAATTGGCTTGATGACTTCTCTCAGAAGGTGGATCTTATCTTATCTTTTGAGAGGGCAGCGCGAGTGTCGTGATTAATGATTACGTTATTGCATCGATTAGTTACTTCTTAATGCAGTCATCAGCGCATCGTGTTCGCGTTTGTAATCATTGTTGTATTTAAAGGTCGTCAACGGTACTTCTTTATATTATTTACATCTGACGTGGGAAAAAGTCTATCCACAAAAGAGAATATCGTCGTTCTCATCAGATATGTGCGAAGAGAAGTTTTATGAAACTAGGAATAATCTCAATACAATAGGTGTGTGATTTATGTCTCCACTATTCCACGTACTTAAACACTAACTCTTTCCTTTACGTGCTTTTAATAAACGAAACAGGAAGAAAATAAAATACAGAACTTGAAACTGATCGAGAACAGACAACAAGGAAAGACCGTAGGTCACTACAGCTACGTTGTTGTGATATCGTTTACCAGTAAATTATTTATCTTAATAGCGTTTGTAATTATAAAAATATACACTGTTTATCGATATCCACTCTATATCCCAAATGCAAGAAATGATTTGTTTTTGATTGACATAAGCGGAAAAACAGAAGTAACGCAGAATCGTGTCGTAAAAAACATGAATGAAGTAGGAGACGATCCTGTACACGTATAAGGAGTAAAGCTATTCCCAAATATTTTAATATCGAATACATGTACGGTATGTAGTTAGTTAACTGGTAGAGTCCTATGGCATTAAGTTCGCTTTTTGTATGATATTTTCTTTTATGCAATAAAGTTTAAATAAAAAAATTAATGTATTTAAGATTCAATCAAACTAATCTGATATACCTATAGGTCAAAACGTCTAGACCTGACGATCTATGAGTACTTTTTCACCGACAATAGGGACTCCAAAGAAAAACAAAAGTGGCTGGTGCTCCGTCTACTTGTTCGTCCCGTGTAGAGATGTGCCATTCCCGGGAATATTCCCCGTTTGTATGGGGAATATTCCCACCGCGGGAATATTCCCCATACAAGTAGGGAATATTCCCGGGAACGGCACATCTCTAGTCCCGTGTTTCCAATTCGGCTGTACCTATTTAGATCGGGGAGGTCAGACCGGAGTAGGTAATCCTTAAACCGTTATGAGATCTACTGAAAATTCTATAAACCTGATAAAGTCATCCCATAAAATCTCACAATAGAAATATATTTCAATCGGCCCGATATTATGGCTACAGACGCAATGCAGCCCGTAACTAAATGTAATCAAATCCTTACGCTTGCTTATATTGAGCCATTTATCTGTGAAGACTAATAATTACGCCTGCGTAGGCCGATCCATCATTGTTTAACCAACTCATAACATTTTCGTAACGCATCAGACGGGTCTGATAACACATGTCTGCTTATAAATTTAGTATTTAATCTGTATTAAATGTATGCCTCAAGTGTGTTCAATAGATTCGACCCACATTTCGAGAGCTCCGTTTCATATCTAGGAGATAGTATGTATTTTATTAATCTGCGTACAGACTAGCGAGTATGCGAAATGCGACATGCTAGAAAAACTAGAAGAGACTCACCCGTACAAGTATGTTTGTAATCACCAAGGACCATTAAAACAAGAGGACTGTCATTCTCCATACAAAAAGCTGTTCCCCGATATTTCAACGCCATCTATGTATAAGCTTGGTATAAGAATTATATTATTTACAATTATTCAACTTTGCAAGCCTGACACAGTATTTACTTGTTAGAATTTATTTATTATTAGCTGTTTACGAACTAATTGTTATTGTACTTTGTTTCTTTGTTCAATTATAATTATAACATCGTTAAATGTTTAGTTTTTAGCACCATCTAGTTTTTGCCTGGAAATCTTCTTGCGGTCGGGGTACGATCCAAAGTATGGGGAATGACAGTCTTCTTGTTTTAATAGTCCTTGGCAATTACCAATCGAAACAAGATCGCTGCATCATATCTGGCTGGGGCTATCAATCATAGCCCCAGCCTTTATTGTCAGTTTGTTTTACTAGTGTGAGGAGACTAAGGCCTCAGTATGAATTTGCAATCTAAACACAAACCTACGACAGCCTCTTTTGGAACACCAGCTAATGGCTAGAGGTTTGCAGCCCAATGCTCATCATAGAAGTGAACATTTGTATGAACGTCCTCTCTCAGGCTGCGTCTTTAAAGTCACGAGCTGCACGCTCGCATGTCTATACGCAGCTTTACAATTTTTGTTAGCCCAAGCTACCGTATATTTAGATCAATTCAAGTGTAGGCGCGGCAGGTGGATAACCTCTGAGCAAATAAAATCGATAAAAACCATATCAATTTTATAGAAATACTTAAACATTGATTATGTAGTTAGTAAGTGGGTAATCGCCCACATCACGGTAACGATAGTCATTAGTGATAAAGTGGATCTAGTGGACATAGCACCACTTAGTTGAAAGTAGGTTGAATTCATGAAATTTTTCCTATATTTATAGCTTGCTGTTATTAACTACGTATTTTTTATGAGTTGTATACACATACATATATATATATATATATGTTATGATTAATTAAAATCTGAAACTAATGAAACCATGATAACGCTGTTATTTACACATCTAGTAAATGTGTAATGTTTATTTAAAATGAGTATTACAATGCAGGCAGAGCAAGTGTGTTAATTACCATCGCAGGCCTGATTTAAATCGTAATCGTATGGTAAAGTTAACGACATGTTTAACGCAAGGCACGACCTTAAACAAACAAATAATTTTAAAGCATTACTGATTGACCCCGTTTGATACGGTGTGTTTACTCATATAGAAGTGCTCCTTAACAGATAAGATACGTCGGCACTTATTCGATATCGCTCAATAAGTATAGTAATGGGGAACGTGCGTTACGGATTATGCAATCCCGATACTGTTAGAAGTTACAGGAACAGACAGCCACACAAGTTAATTTAACTATTAGGTCTCAAAGGATTTCCTGTGCTAGTATGGCAATCCGACAACGTATCTGGGGTGGAGTTACACACAAGTAGAACCGACTGAGATAGTTATTTTGATATCTTTTCCATTTTGAGAGAAACAATTTCGAGATCAAGCCAGACCAAAATTAGCTTTCCTTTTCTCCAAGACCCAAGGACAAGACGCTCAACTACCTACAAATAGGCAAACCGATGGGAATCGGGTTATATGGACGGCACACCACTGGTAATAATGCAAGTCCGTTATTTGTCATGGACCCTAAAGTCTCTTATTAACAGCAAAAAGGCCAAAAAAAAATACAACTCCTAAGCATGGTAAAACCCATGACTCATGTTATAGGTTATCCAATCACAGTTACTCATTATAGATTATCCGAACAAGGAAATAAGCGTGTTTATAATAATGATGATCGAGTTGTAGTTAAAGGCTTTCCGATGCTTTGATATGCAGGTAAGTAGGTACATATGCCTAAAACAGGGTTCTTCAATCCAAACTACGGCCTGCGGGCCAGACAGATCCGACCCGCAAGCCGGTCTAATCCGGTCCGCGGAAGAGCCCATGGTCAGTGAAAAGGGCGCCAGAAGCCGAGAAAAACATTAACCCCGTGGTCGAACATGTCGTGTGTGGCCCGCGCAAGATTTTCAACCCCTGCCCTAAAACAATGTAGGTAGGTACCTATGTAAATTGCAATGTTTTCTGATCATATTTTTATTTTTTTTTATCACTCATTCACCTTGGTCTATAATACCAAGGCAATGTTTAGAAACAAGAAAAAATAATTTAATGTAGCATTATCGAATAAAATATATTTTTACAGAATATTATTTGTTAAGCTAGTAGGTACAAAGGCAGGATGTCGGTAAACACGCCAAATGGTTGCAATATGCACGAGAACGTCATCTAGCCTCTGATATTAGCTGTAGTTGAAGTAATATTGCGCCGGATGCACTAAGCAAAACAACGAAACTAGTTACAACCAATGCAAAACCAACCTGATGACTATCACATGTGGTAGGTATTATTTCGCGTGATTATGAAACGAAACAACAAAACTAGATTTCTTAATGTCTGTCTTGCCGAGATCCGGTTACAAAATATACATAAAAGTTAATGAATTAGAAATAAAGGAATATGAGTGCCGTTACCAAACTTGCCGTCTAAAAATGGCAGAATAAGTCCTAAAAATTAGTTATTTGAATTTTAAATATATCTGCTATCTGGCTTAGATTTCGAACGGGAAGTCGAAGCGTAGGATGACCACCAGACAGATGGTCGGAAACATGCTGACCGGGAGCAGAACCTCTGCGATTTCCGCAGACATGAAAATAGGAATCCAACAATAGTACATTACTGCAGAGGCCGGGAGGTAAGGGGTTGCCGGCCGAGTACATATAGACTAATTACGAGGCTGACAACCCCTTTTCACACCGAGGTAGGTATATATAATGCTTTTCTCAAATACGCAATTAAATAAATTCAAAAAAAAAACTCCAAGAATTCAAACTTTATTTTCTAGAGAAACTAAAAGTAAACTAAACAAAAAAAGTAGAATTACAGAATGAACAATTTTCAATTTTCACTCCAAAAACTTGAGTACAAATATTTTAAATGTGTATTCGTGTGTATTTGTAATTTAAAACGCCCCAAATTTTCCCTCATCCCAAATTTTAACTGCACTTCCTTAACCCCTTTTCCCCTCGATTGTACATAATTGCAGGTAGATAGAGCGCGTACGTGCCATCAGGCGTGTTCACACTCATACATCGGAACACATAAGTAGTAAACAGACGGGAACAATGGAGGCTCAGAGTCGAACAAGGGCCACTGTTTCTCGGAATAGCCGGACCCATATATCAGAGTGAACTGGTTAGGATCACGCGTGCAGCGCAGTGCCTTTACTTTAAGTATTACCTAAATTTAGATTTGGTGCGTAACTTGAGCATAATTTTTCAATGAAAGTATTGATAATATCAACCTACTGACTGAAATAGGTATATGATAGTTGTGTACGAGTTTTAAACGGTGAAAGGATAATATTTGGTCTTATTGCGTGTAGTGGAATACATGAGCAATATACGCGATTTCAGCTTCTATTTCGGCAATTTAGAATAATACCGTACAATATCTATATGTATATACAGTGGAACCTCGATACGTCGAACCTCGATAAGACGAAATCCTCTATACCACGAAATAAAAGCCCATTCCCTTCCCTTCAAGCCCCAAAACCTCTATAACTCGAAATATTAGACCTCCATAAGTCGAAGTTACCAATGACTCCCTACAAGACGTTGGAGTACAATTTTTACCTCTGTAACTCAAAATAGATAAACTCTACCTCTATATCTCGAAGAAACTGTTCTTTTGTTTTATTTTTATTACCTCTGTATGTCGAAGTTTGTGAATATATACCTCTATAACTCAAAGTAAAATTATGGCAGGTAGGTCATACGTATCTAGACAATAGAAAATTGTACCTATATAACTCGATTTTTTATTTATTTCACCTCTGTAACTCGAAGTCACAAACTACAGAAGCCTTAACCTCTATAAGTCGAACATGGGCCTATGAAAACCTCTGTAAGTCGAAGATCTCTGTAAGTCGAAACCTCGTTAGCACGAATTTTTTAGCGTTTCCCTTGAGTTTCGACTTATCGAGGTTCCACTCAGAGATGGGCATTATTCAAATAAATGTTTATCTGAATGATCATACGAATAAAAAATTATTCACGATATTTTTGTTCGCGGATGATTTGTTCGTGAATAAATCATCCGCGAATAAATCATTCGCCAACTTTTTAAATGACGGATGATTTATTCGTTATTACATTCGAATAAATCCAAAAATATTTAAGCTACAAAACGAATAATGTTTAAAATGTCTTGTTTTTACTGTATGGTTCTAACCTAACACATAATGTGCTCCTAAAGGCTCGAGCCTTTTAGTCCGAATTTTTTAGCACCGGAGCCCTCTTTTAGAGCTAGACTGATAGATACTGCTTAGTAGAGTTAGTGATTTCAATAAGGCTTTTTTTAAAGTCACTCTTTTTTAAGACCTAATCATTATCGAAATTCCATACTAACATTTATGAGTGCAGTCGCAGTCGGGGTTTGCGACTAATTTTATAGGAATCTTAACTATTTAGTTATTAATTATTAATCCATACATAAGTGCGAAAGTAAGCCTAAGCATCTTCATCATCATCACCACCATCACCATAACCACAACCAACTTCCACCACCTTGACTCGAGTCTCTTGGAACACTAAGTTTTATCCAAAATGCTAAGATTTGCAGTTTAACATAAAACGTTTGTCTTAGTCAAACCACAAAAAAAATAGAAGTATGTTTTACGAGTATATAAGGCAAAAGAAATCTTAGCGCGTTCCGTTATTACAAACAACAGTCTAGCAGTTCTGTTTAGTTTATTTTGTCGAAAAAAGTTAATAAGGTATTCCAATAAATAATTATAAGTGGCAATTTATTCGCGAATAAATCATCCGCGAATAATTTGGTTATTCTTATTCGTTATTCGTCATTCGGAGCGGACCCCTCGGGGTGGTCCGGCTAGCCACCTGGTTCGACCCCAGGGAACGCCACGGCCGACCACCCGGTCCGACAATCGCTATGCTTATGGGCATAGGTTGCGAGTTTGTCAGCTTACAAAAAAAAAAATAAAAAAAATGGCGGATTGGAGACCCCTGTGAGACCCACGAATGGTACAATGCGAACCTCGGAAGAATCGCTTCGGAGTAAACCACAGTATAGTCTGGGCAGCTACTATTATTAACTTGTTTTAAATGCAATAGTTCGCAAATTATCAACGTGATATTTTTTATTCTAGAGTTCAGGCTCGGAAATAGCATAAGACTCCCTACAAATCCGCGGCAAGAGTAAATAGGCACCGGTAAAGTTAAAGTGACTGATGTGGTAAAAAAAAACACCACCTCATCTATAATTTATGTAAGTAGATAAGCACTGATTAAAATCAGGCAGGCAATGATTTAAATTCTAAATTAAGCATTGACCGTGAAGCAAGTCAATGCCAGGAACTTAAATTATATATTATGCATACCCTTCCTTAACTTCTAATAAACAAAAGAGCTGATTTAGGTAGTAGAAAATGCTTAATTGGTTACGTCTTCCTGTCACTGGCCACTAGGTTGGGGGCCCTCAATGATAAGAAGTCATTAATAGGGTATTTGACAATAATCAAAATAAATTCATTAACTCTAACCAGCAAATTACGCTTCCAAAACAGCCCGGATAAAATCATTCAAACTTATTTTCGTGCCATCAACGATTTTACAATGACGAAAACTAAAAATAAGGCACCATGTTGAGCATGACGTCACAAGATAGTATTTCATATTAAACTGCATAGGTACTTTCGGAGCGTTTTGACACTTCATAAAAAGAAGCTGATTTGAACTGTCATCAAGTAGCCTATTATAACATGAATCGATTTTTAATTAGCACCCACAACTTTTGCTTGCATGAGAAATTGAAAATCCTTATAATTGTAAAATAAATAAAATACAAATAAGATACTCATCAAGTGAAAACAAGGAGCTTACATCTTAAGAAAAAGAATTATACATACTATGGAAAAAATTATGTATCTGATACCTACTGACTTCAAGAAAAAAACATAGTAAGTTCATAATATACTTGCAACGATTTTCCTAAAATCGGTGTTCAATAGGTATGTTATTCCTTCTTATATCAGATTATATTACTCTATTGCAAATTCCCTTTTTGGACTCATAAACTATGACAACGTAATGCATTGATAATAATGGCTGATAATTACATATAACTATTGATAAGATTGCCAAGTAATAAAAAGATTTTCAATAGCAGCTTACCAGATAGTTTTTAGTATATTTCTTTAAAATCCCTCAAATGTGGATAGAAAGATTAGAAAGTAATGCCTGAAATGTAGACTTATATCTACACCTGTGTAAATAGGCTATGGAGACTTTACTGTTAACTTTGTCATAAAATGAAATAATTTGTAAAAATAGTATATTACTGCAGAGGCCGGGAAGTGAGGGGTTGCCGGCTGAGTACATATAGCTGGCCGAGCGAAGCGAGGCCAGATAATTACGAGGCTGGCAACCCCATTTCCCGCCGATGTATGTATGGTGCTTTTCTCAAATATGCAATGAAATAAATAAACTTACTATAATAACCTTACTGAAATAACTAAAAATGAAAATGAAGTAGATAGAAGAATAAACATCACATGGAAAAAGTACTGGGCACAGAAAGAAATCCTCAAAGGAAATTACAATATGAAGATAAAAAAGATCATAATGGACTCATGTATCTTGCCCTCCTTAACATATGCAAGCCAGACTTGGACATTCACTAACAAGACCAAGAGCAAAATTCTGTCATGCCAGCATGCTATGGAAAGGAGTATCCTGAAACTAAGAAGAATCGATAAAAAACGAAATACTGACATACGCAACAAAACGAAATTCAAGGATGCACTTCAACATGCCATGAAGCTGAAGTGGAAGTGGGCAGTTCACATAGCTAGATACCAGGATAAAAGATGGACACTATAAACAACGAAGTGGCTTGGCCCCATTGGAAAAAGAAAAAGAGGAAGGCAAAAGAAAAGATGGGTCGACGACATCGTAAAAATAGCTGGAAAAAACTGGATGAGCACCGCACAAAACAGAAAAACATGGGAGAAGATGGAGGAGGCTTTTACCCTTAAAGGGGCCATACAATGACCAATAGTGTATATTTATTTAAAAATTGTAACTAAATATAGTATGGATAATAAAGCTATAATAATAATAACCTTACTATTTTATAACACAAACTTTCTGTCAAAAGTGAAAGTGACATATTATATCCAATGCAAAAGCTGTTTCAGTTCACATTTTTACCGCTAATATTTAGATGAAATATTTTAAATGTGTATTAGTGAAGTTAAAATTGCAATTTAAAAATGTGTTATTTGTTATGTTCATGTCAATTTGAAATAAATAAAACTGCAAAGTATAGCAAACATAGTTTTTTGTTTTTTTAATGGCTGAATGCCGTGATGCTGTGGCCCAAATAAATGTGGAATGGAAATTTAAAAAAATTCATTTCCGGCCTAGGCCGGCAATGTAAGTATGAAATTCCATTACGTGCCAAGTGTCAAGCCGCACCGGAAACGAGGTACTTTGCGGCCTATTTTTAGGCACGTAATGTCAACATTTCATGCCATGTTTGAGAAAAAAACAGTTAAATGGGTCTTCTATATACACCGTACAGTACCTATACCACCAGTATTGTCTTTACTATTGTCATGTAGGTAGATAGTAAAATTAATGTAAAAGTGACAGATTTGATTCTACCCCTGGTTGTTGGAAATTGTATCTAAAGGTGAATAAACATGTGAAATCAGTTAAGGTCTCGTTTATTATTTAAAACATAATACTGGCGACGTGTAAAGCTCAAAAATGGCTGTCTCCAACATAGCAAGCATTGTGTTACCTGGGAAGTTCGTACCTAACAAAGATAATTGGGAAAACTACAGAGAGCAACTTTTCTTCGCGTTGGAAGCTTCTGGGCCATTGGAAAGTGTGCAGAAACGAGCCTTGTTTTTGTCTCAATGTGGAAAGGAGGCATTTGCATTGATTGTGTCATTGTTGTCACCTAAGAAGCCCAGTGAAGTGGACTTCGATGAAATAATTAAAGTGTTGAACAAATTCTTTGTACCTACGCCGCATCCAATACTGGAAACGGAAAAGTTTTACAACAGGAGGCAAAGAAGCAATGAATCAATTACTACTTTTGTAGCAGCATTGCACGACATCAGCTCCCGTTGCATGTTTACCGATTTAAATCGTCGGATTGCAGAACAAATCATACTGGGCGTTTATCAAGCTAGTTTGAAAAAGGAGCTGTTAAAAATTCAGATCAGTGATTTAACGTACGACAAAGTGGTTCAAACAGCACTTAATTACGAAGCAATTTCAGAGAACAACGAAACAAGTCGTTTACTAGCGAGAACACATTGTGACGTCACTCAGAGTTCCAGCACTACTGGTCAGAACTCGAGCGAGCCGATGGAAGTAAACGATATTCAAACGAAGCCGTGTGTGCATTGCGCTAAACGCCATGGGGCCGCACGATGCAAGTTTCGGAACGCAACCTGTTACAAATGTCATAAAAAAGGTCATACAAAGGCGGCGTGCGAGACAAACGTAAACAAAACGGCAAAAACACGCGTAAACAAATGTGAGGTGTGTTCTTTGGCGTCTGAAGGGGAAGACGACAGCAGCGAACACAGTACTGAAGACAGTCACGGCATCTACGGCGTGCACGGTGTAGGAGACGCCGGCGCGCGCGCGCCACCTGTCATGGTAGAAGTCGTGCTGAACGGGGTACCGCTAGCGATGGAGGTGGACTCGGGCTCCGCGCGCACAATCCTGCCGCACAGCCTGTACCGGCAGCACCGCCGCGCGTTCCCAGGCGACCTATCGCCATGCAAGAGCAAGTTGGTTACGTGGACGAACGACGTTTTAAATATTGTTGGGGAAACGATGGTAGACGTTGTGTACAATGACAAAAGTGTTAGATTGCCGTTGCTGGTGAGCTGTGGCAAAGGGCCGGCTTTGCTTGGCCGTGCATGGTTCGGGCCCTTGGGAATTTCAATTCACGGCGTAAATTCAGTTACGGAGGCCGCAGTGGATGTGGTCGCGAAATTTCCAAAGTTATTTGATGATGATATGGACAAGTACAATGGACCGTTAGTGCATATAGAGTGTAAAGACGGAACAAGCCCCGTATTCTTACGTTGCCGTCCAGTTCCATTTCCACTACGAGAAAAAGTGAATGAAGAGTTAAATAGGATGATGTCAAATGGAATTATAACTCCAGTGAAGCACTCACGATGGGCAACACCACTAACAATCGTTCCCAAACCGGATGGTTCGCTGCGGTTATGTGGTGATTATAGGAGCACAGTCAATGCATCCTGTTTAGCTGATAGCTACCCACTACCAACATCAAACGAAGCATTTTTTTCGTTAGCAGGAGGCAAATACTTTTCAAAGGTGGACTTGAAACAGGCATACAATCAGCTGAAAGTGGATGATGAAACAGCGGAACTTCTTACACTCAACACACCTCTTGGTTTGATGAGAATGAATCGTCTGGCATATGGTGTTAACGCTGCAACAGGAATCTTTCAGAGGCTGATGAACTCTATACTTGCCGGAATTCAAGGAGTAGCCTGCCTGCTGGATGATGTGGTGATCTGTGGTACCACATTGCAAGAACATGATGAGCGACTTCGAAAAGTACTCCAAAGACTTGAAGACCTTGGGCTAAAGTTAAATAAGGCCAAGTGTACTTTTTCAACCAAGAGAGTAACCTTCTTAGGTTATGAAATTGATGAAACAGGAATACATCCATCAAAAGAAAAAATCCAAGAGATTTCCGATAAACCTGCCCCTACAAACAAAAGGTCCCTGAAGGCATTTCTGGGGTTGTATAACTTCTACGAGCGGTTCTTAAAGGACAAAACTGTGGTGCTAGAGCCACTGTACAAATTGCTGAAAGACAAAGCAAAATGGCAATGGGGTAGCATTGAACAAGAAGCCTTTGATAAAGCGAAACTGCTACTTACCTCCGATTTGACGCTGGTGCATTACAGCTTAGAGAAGGACTTACATATGATTTGTGATGCAAGTGAGTATGGGGTTGGTGCGATCTTAGTTCATAAGATGGAAGATGGCACTGAGCGACCTGTCATCATGGGTTCAAGAACGATGCAACCTCATGAACGTCGATACGCTCAAATAGACAAAGAAGCCTTGGCCATTATGTTTGGCCTTAAAAAATTTAGGCAATATTTGCTGGGACGAGAGTTTGTAATATTTACAGACCACAAACCACTGCTAGGAATTTTTGGCCGGAACAAACCAATACCAGAGATGGTTTCTAATAGAATGCTACGATGGGCATTGTGTCTCAACTCATTTGATTATGACCTCAGATATCGTCCAGGGAAAAATATGGGCAATGCCGATAGTCTCAGTCGATGGCCAACCCCACATACCAAAGATGACCATGATGAAGAAGAAGATGAAATTTATCTGCTTAAAGATGCTGACATAGACTCTAAAAAAATTGCCAAAGAAACAGACAAAGATCAAACTCTTAAAAGGGTTAAGTACTATTTATTACATGGCTGGCCAAATAAAATAGAAGATTCTGAAATAATACCATATCACAGAAGAAAGGACTATTTGTCACTAAATAAAAATTGCATTCTATGGTCCAATAGAGTAGTAATTCCTAAGTCATTGCAAGATAATGTTCTGAAAAAACTGCATGATAGCCAGAGGATATCTATGGTATCCTTCATTAGATGCTGACATTGAAGAGATGATAGCTATGTGTGAAAAATGCCAGGCCTGCAGGAATAACCCTCCAACTACAGAACATATTTGGCAGCCGGCCACAAAAAGATGGTCACGACTACACATAGATTTCATGGGGCCATTTATGGGAAAGACATTTTTGGTTTTAATTGATGCTTATAGTAAGTGGCCAGTGATAGAAATGATGCCCTCAATGTCAAGTAAAACAGTTATTGAAGTACTGAATAAAACTTTCGCCGATAATGGGCTACCTGACATTGTGGTATCGGATAATGGATTAGCATTTACCTCTAAAGAATTTCAAGACTATATGTCTAATAACCGGATTCGACACATTACTGGCGCGCCATACCATCCGGCTACCAATGGCCAGATTGAAAGGACGATACAAACAATAAAGTCCAAATTAAAGAAACAGACACCTATGGCTTGGCCAGAGCGAGTAGCGAAAGTGCTATTTCAAATGCGAACTGTACCAAGCACAGTGACGGGCAAGACCCCTGCTGAAATGTTGAACAACCGTAAATTCAGGACTGCCCTCACACTTCTTCACCCTGATTCTGACTTATCGGATGATTTAGAACTTGGAATGGAGGAGGATGTAAGAAAATATAAGAAAAACTTCAAGATTGGTGACCATGTTTTATTCAGACTCTATAATATGAATCAGAAGTGGCAGCGTGGAGTGGTAAAAGCTGTAGATGGCCCAGCTGTTTATGAAGTACAGACTAGTGACGGAGCCAAGCACAGAAGGCATGTGGACCAACTGCTTAGAACAAGGCTCCCTGATAACATACCAGATATGACCCAAATACATGACGGCCCCGGTGATTATGGGACCCGTGATGATGATGATGACAATGATGTGATAATACCACCACCAGAAGAGTGGCAGGAAATTATAGGAGTGTAATGATTTATGGTATTTAAGGAATTAATTCAGTTCTATAAGTGATATCTGGAAACTTAAGGGGAAGGTGTCATGTAGGTAGATAGTAAAATTAATGTAAAAGTGACAGATTTGATTCTACCCCTGGTTGTTGGAAATTGTATCTAAAAGTGAATAAACATGTGAAATCAGTTAAGGTCTCGTTTATTATTTAAAACATAATAACTATAAGACCCATGCCGCATAGTACAGATGGGCCCCCTAATGGCCAATTCGGTTACCAATATTTTTTCCAATTTAGTTTTTGTTTAACACTTTCAGAACTAAATTCTCTATTTTCATACAAAATTAACCTGATAGTCGAAACTTCAGCACTGAATGTGTTAAATTCTTTTTACTTTCCTCCTGGGCCCCAAATTCCTCTATGCCCATGGTCCTCAGAATGGACTCAGATGGCCCTGTATATCGCTAACAATGCCCCCCATTTTAGAAAATTACCGTACTGTTATACCTATACGAACTAGAATTGTATGGATAAGGTTGATGCAGAATGTCTCATCTTTATAGCAATGGTTGAATTTAAAACATTTACCAACATATAACCAAATAGATACCTATGATTGGTTTTTTGGTGCTACATTGAAATTTGAAACCATTGAACAATAAATGAGTTTGGCCTCATCTAAATTGCATTGCGGCCGTGGTTATGATTTGATGTTCATTGTGAGAGTAATTTGCATTTTCGTTGGCACCGCAGCTGGCAATTGAAGCTCGCAACATATAATCAAACCTTATTTTTGAATGAAGTCATCCACAGGACAGTTTAGTCAGTTTACATATTCATTTATTCTGGTAAATTGTACATGGCCCATTTTGCTCTGTAGCCCCATTGTTTTATATTTACAAACAAAGATGGTGCCATTTACATACAAAATAGAGCAGCCAATTTACATGTGAGTAAACTGATTTATGTGTTTTAGGCTCATTGTGGGTTCCATTTAGTCATTAACTTAAGTGGAAACAGAGGATGCTTGGAACACATTGGTGCATGGGATAAAGAGGCCTATTCATATTTCTTTTATTTTATGAAATGTTTTGTACTTTATTGTCATAGATACGTCAAAAACACATAATACCACCAAATCTATGTATATATTTATTTATGTGTATGTCCATCTGTACTGTATCCAGTTTATTATTTTTAACTTCATGTATAATTTGACTGTAAATTTAAATGCCGCACCTATAATGTCTCTTTACTCTGATGGTTGACTGGTAGAGAGTGCCTTACGGCATTAAGTTTGCCGTTTGTACTTTCTTGTATTGTGCAATAAAGTAAATAAATAAATAATATCATTGCAAACAAAATACTTCCCTATGTTTTACAAATGTAATTAGTAAACATGGTGATGGTTTAGTAGAATCAAGTCAGTAACAGATTTGATTAACTTGGTAATTTGCTAAACTGATTAAACTGTCAATTAAACTAGGTAGTTTAGATTAAAAATACTTTAAACTAACAATCAACAGCTCAAGAATCACATGTTTGTCATAACTTAATATTTGTTTCAACATATAACAAACAAATCTGTAAGTTCTTATTTGTTTACCATTACCAACCCACTAATAACAACCTACTCTTGTGGGCATAACAATAACTTAACTATTTCAACTAAATTAGTTGAACAGGCTACAAGTAAGTATAACAGGTAAAGGCATTGGAAAAGGCAATTGTGTAGATCTGTGTGGGCTTCCTACACCATAACTTTGCGTAGGCACATTAAAGTTTCGCAAACACCCTGCCAACATGGTTCTTGTGAGAAACCATTTACACATCTTCACGCGAAACATTAAAATAAGCACGGTTTAACATAAAAATTGCATGCGAAAGTCGAGTCCGTGAAAAAATTAAGTTACGAAACAAGACACTTCATTCTTACCATAAACGATATGTGGGTGAAGTCGCAACAAATTCAAGTTCCAATAATCCAGTGGCGCGAATCAATGAAGCCCATTCTCCTCCGCAGTTTCCAGTTTAGACTATTGTTTAATTCATCACTACGCTTTTTGTTTCGTTTATATTGTCCCGATCACTGTTTATATTTTGTTGACACAAAACGAGGTTGTTGCCGTTTGCTCTTCTAACATCTGGACTCTACTTGACAGATTTCACTTATAGCAATGTAACTAGATAATTTATATTTCCTCACAGTATTTGAACACGTCAAAATGTTTGTCTTAGTTTGTAAAACAAAAGTTACACGGTTGCTTTGAGTTGAGTTAGCGAACAAGCCAAAGCAGCAAGTGGCGAGCAAGATTAAAAAAAAACAACAAAAACGACGACCACCGCCACACAGAAGTGTGCGTGAATGCGCGCGCGCTACTTCAACTTCTCCCGCCTGCGGAAAATATTGCCAGCCTAATATTTTAAAACTACTAGAAACTAGTTACATTCATCAGTTTGTGTGAAATGAAGTATTATAATAAAAAGTTAAATGGACAAACTAACTCCTCAGACAAACTAAATATTTCTTCTCCTCAATCGGCATTCTCTCGCAGAGTGATCGTGCTTATAAATTGTTTGATGCGGTCATAAATGCTACGTTCGCAATGTTTTGCCGGTATTCAATGCTAACCAAGTTAACAAGTTAACTAACGTATCGGGCTATCGGCGCGGCGTCAGAACCGCTATCCGATAACGATTCCGAATAAAGTTAAATACAAATAAAAATGCCTACAATCTTACATTATTTTGTGCTATGGTAACGTATTGACTACATATTGGAATATGGCGTGTTGGATACATAGATAAATTAATAAACTCTGCTGGCGCAGGGGTTGATCGTCGCGAGGCTTTTCTGATTGGTTAATTCAAATAAGGGCGATAAATATGCGATCTGAAACTTTCTTTATTACCGCCCGTGTACACACAAAGTACACAATTTTACGTCACCCCCAGGCCATGAAGTGAGATCTTCCGCAAGCGTAGCGGCGGTTATTGCCATTTTATGGCCATGTGTGACGTAAAAACGTATTCAGATTAACTCCCCCATTGAAAAACTGCAGACTGTAACCTCCTGGGAAAACCTTGGCTCAAAGGGATTTTGAGCCAAGGTTTTCCCAGCCTTGCTATACGTGGTTTAGAAGGATATAAGGTCAGTGGTTTCATAGTGTCAACAGGCTCGTACTTAATGCTTTGAGAGGGTTGAAATCTGATTAAACATGCTTACTAAAACTTTATAAAACTCGCAATCATTAAATCATAAAAAATATACCAGTTAAACATTTGTATTGTATCTCAACCAAATTAAACTTCACATGGTTCAAGTTTATCTGATAGATGCTTAAATAATCTAAAGAAAGACCATTTTTGTGTTATTTGCATATTTATTTATTTTATTTATTTGGGACATCAACAGCATTACAATTCAGAAATATACAGAGACAATTATTAAAACACAAAGCCAATAACAGATGTCCACTAAGGAACTGTTAGTGGAACCAAAATCACATCAGAAATAATATGACACAAGCATTGAAAGTGTTACAGAAGAAATAAAAACCAACAAGTGAAATAGAAAGGCAAACTATGAACGGGGCTCACTCCACACGCGTGTTATGTGTTGTGTGTGTATCTGTGTGTGTGTATGTATGTGTCTGTATGTAAGTGTCCAATGTGTACAAGCATGAGTATAAGTTGAAAGTGCATAGAATGTGCAGATACCTACAACCCCCCTTGCATAATAAACGATTGTATACGTGTTTCCAATGAAGTGATTAAGTGTTATTTTATCTGCTGCTCTTATTTCGCCTTAATTTATTCCTTTTTGTTAGCCCATTGAAATACTTTTTCTACTTTGAAGTCCGTCATTATTTAGAGCTTTTCTAGTTGGTCAAAATTTTATATTAATTTATTGCAAATTTTCAGTAAGCGGCAACACCGTCATTCAATGTCAGGCTTTGATTGCATACGTATACGGATGTACACGCACACTGACGACACCGTGCTATGATTGGGTTGGGTAAGAACTCTGTAGAGTTTACCTCAGCCCGCGTACAAACGTCCTTGCGGCCACCGACCGCGGTGCCTCTATAGCCATAACTATAGCTATCTGTCTATTATTACAGTATCCATGGCCCATGGCTGTGATAGATATAGCATTACATTTTTGTGGGTTTTATAATTTATAACCAGCCGATTAAAGTATTATATAACATAATTTTATATAAATAAAATTGCAAAATATATTAAACATCGTTTGATGTTTTTTTAATGGCTGAACGCCGTGATGCCGTGTCACAAATAAATGTGGAGTGGAAATTAAAAAAAAACACATTGCAGGTCTGGGCCGGCAATGTTGTATGAAATTCCCAAGCCGCACCGGAAACGAGGCAGGTACTTTGCAGCGGAAATTAAGGCACGTAATGTCAACATTTCATTGCATGTTTGAGAAATACATTACACAACTAGGGTGGTAATACAAAGAAAGGCCGAGATCGCAGAAGTTTGCGGCCCAAGCTGCAAGCGAGGGACGTAAATATGCGATCGAGTCCTTTCTTTATTACCTCCCGTGTTGTGTGTGTACATCATTTTATGTCTACACTTGGCAAGAAAGCGGCTTTTTCCGTACGCGCAGCGTGCGGAAAAAGCCACTTTATGGGCAGGTGTGGCATAAAATATCTTTTTCTACTCCTGTACTGTTATCTGTCTTTTACTTGGTCACGAACACTAATATAAGAACATACATAATATGAGTTCAGAGAAGTCTATACTCTATTCCCCATAACAGCACTAGTGTCGTTATAGTCATTTTACGTTATTGCTAGCTGCCACAGACTTCTAAATCTAGGTTGAACTTAGGTCAAGGATTAAGCGCTCAATTTTAACTTTACGGTAAAAATGCACAACTACCAACTTAACAAACAATTAAATTCCTACGGTTTTTAAGAAAAACAAAACTTTCCGAACTAAATTCATTGATGCCAACATAAAAAAAGTATTTTTAATTTACGTATATTTTAAATTAAAAAAAAAAGTTTACCATAGACACATACTGGCAGTCAAACGTCATATTTGCGTTGTTTCCAGGTTATGATTAATTTTGTATTTTATAATTTAAAACCTCGTCGTAGAAAAAGTATTGTATGCAACGTTTTATAATTAAGTCAAAAAACGCTCATTGCGTCTCTATTTGCGATACTCGCCGCATTCGCGGCTCGTATCGCAACTCACGCAATTCGCATTTTTTGAACCCACTTATACAACTGTTGCATAAAATACTATTATTTACATCATAATGCAGTAATCACACGAAGAATGCGCCCGTAAACGTCAGTTTACTACATCTAATTAAAAAACCGATTTTAGAAAATCAAATTGGAGATGCCACTGATATACTTATACCTACTATAATTGACGTTCACGCACACAAAGTCATGATCATGATATACCCAGGTATACCTACCTCATACTAAGCAATTCTAGATTTATAAATAGTACTTAGGTTTCCTTCAACCTTTTTAGTAAGGATTTATCTGTAGATATGTATAAATATCTCATAGGGTGTCGTATGTAAAACCAATTAGCAGCTAGGCACACCGCCGGAAGGGTCGACATATGGTAACATGAGCTAAAAGGCTTAAGTTTCCCCAAAGAAGTGGACTTCCGATCACCCACGCAGGTCTTCCGCCTATTTGAGCAAATCTTTACCGGACTTGCAATCTAAAAATGAGCTTGGGACCGTTGCAAGCACTTGTTAATTTTTTTACACTAAACGTCTCCTTTACTTGTTTTAGCCAGTTCCACAAATCCTACGAGATCCTTACATGATTAATGCGGCATTACCGATGATGCCGTAAAACTCATGCGTGATCCAGCGTTTGCGGGATTGAATTCCCTATTGTCGATTGCAATGTAGGTACATGTCCAGCAGTGGACGACCGTGGTTGATAGATAGATACTGTACATATATATATAGTACATTACACAACTAGGGTGGTGTGGTAGGGTGGTGTGGTAAACCAAAGAAAGGCCGAGATCGCAGATGTTTGCGGCCCGAGCTGCAAGCGAGGGACGTAAATATGCGATCGAGGGCTTTCTTTATTACCTCCCGTGTTGTGTACATAATTTTATGTCCACACTTGGCCAGAATGCGACTTTTTCCGTACGCGTAGCTTGCGGAAAAAACCACTTAATGGCCAGGTGTGCCATAAAATAGGTACATAATCGTCTAAAACTTACACGATTATATATAAATTTCGACGATTTAGACTCTAAAATTTCGTAGATATATTACTTCTTTATATATTATTACTTTGAAATGTATTGCCTTTATGAACAACAAATTCCATTTCTGTTTTGTATGGTTTTAGGTACTTAGGTTTTGATGATTATAAATGTCGACGCATAAGTAGGTGTCTGCGCTGCCACGTTACGCTCACCTTCATGAAGACATAGGTATACGTAATTTAAATAATATTTGTGACTGCTTAATTGCATAACTTAAATAACATTATCACGTGGGTGCGAAAACGAATACCTATGCCTACACAGCTATGTAAATTACAACCATGACCACCGACCATTCCTTATTTGATACCAATATTATACACATTTGCCTGCTATTTATTATATTTACCATGTTGGTTCACATTAACATATTTATTCGAGTATGTAAATTCAATCAGTATGCTAATAAATGATATAAAGTGCGAAAACTGACGCGTACGGTTTGTTCTACGCTTTATAAGTTTTATAACCCGGCAAAAATACCATGTTACCTCTAGCTGTGACTCTAGCACGACTGTGATAGGTACATGACTCTGTCGCGCGACAATTACTACCTAGGTATCTCTTGCGAGTCAATCTATAAAAATATGACAGTGAAATGTCACGCTCTGTCGCGCGAAAAGCGAAGTCGCGGCCAGTTATTCTATGCTAGACAAGGGCTCCTGTGCCTAAGATTAGCTTACTATAGCTTGGCAACTTCGTTGGTGACACTCACATGTGTGCTTTTTGTTATGTGCAGCCGTAACTACTCACACAAGTTACCGCCAACAGGAACGACGACCGACGGAGGCAGCCTCCGGAGGTATAATAGTCTGATACACAACGTACCTAGGTACTTATATCTATTTAAAACAATTAGGTACTTAAATATTATAGAAATTAATTAATTTTACTTTGGTTTCAGTGTTTCAGCGCAGTGACGTACAGGGGCGTATTTTGAAATTTAGTGCCCCGGACCAATAAAGTTTGCCGGCCTACAGAGGGGCGCCTCGTGCTTTAAATTAAGCGTGGTGCTGGCTCGCGGTGCCCATCATGACCCTGCCCGCCGCCTCTCGCGCCCTGCCGGCCCGGGCCATGGCCCCCTTGGCCCTAAAGTAAATACGCCCCTGGTGACGTAAGAAACATCTCTTTGCGTCCGTGCGTGTTTCAACATCTAGAAATGTGCCCTTACTTGGTCTTGGTCATTTCTGCGCCCTGTATATGGACACCGCTGGCGTGATTAAATACAGTCACGGCACGGGCTCAGTGATTTAAACTGAGTCTTGGACTTGGCCTTCGATACGAGCTTGCACTACCTACGTGTTCTGATCATGCGCAGTTTCGACCCAGTTACCGGCTTGAATGAAGATAACTCGACGTCGTCGCTGCAATGGTACTTGTCCTATTGGTCCCTGCCAGACATGTTACGTCCCAGTGAAGAAAAAGAACTTCACTCATTCTTTGGACGTTTGTAAGGTTCGCAGAGATAGTAGGCTTTGGCTTCGCCGCTTTAGATACTTGAAGATAGGGCAGACTCACACGAAAACAAATAACTATGCCACCAAGGATTATTTTTATCTTTCAGTGACGCAGTTCCTAGTTTAGCTAAGATAGTGACTCTGGCACTTTAATATATTTTAATTACTATGACCTTAATATTAGGCCCACCCAATTCGTCTTCGCCAAAAAATTGCCACTACCAATTGGGTGGGCATCTTTATTACGCTTTGCCCACATGGAGCACACAAAACACGAATTTATTTGCTTTATTTCAAAGCCCAAAATCGAGTGGTCAAAAGTCATATCTAGGAGCAAAAGTGACCGCTACTGTTCTATTTATATGAACACGCCGGTTAAGTTAAATTTGCACATTATTTGTATGCGACGTTAGACACAGTGGGTGCAAAGTTAGCTCAACCGTGTAGTAATTAGCAGACAGCGTGAGAAGGTCCTGGGGTTATCAAGAGCGTGGAACAACAAGAATTACCGCCGAGTGTACTGTGGTATCTTACTGACGAACGGCCTCGAACTGTACTAATTAAATCTGAGACTTTGCATTTAAGCCAATTAGAGTCTGGATCACTATCAGTTACGTCCATTCTAAATATTACGCGAGCTACTGTTTCGTCCATACGAAGAGACTTAAATATCAGGCACCTATGCCTCGCGACTAGAGATGTGTCAATAGCGGGAATATTCTATTTGTATGGGAAATACTCCTATGAGGAATATACCATATTCCTCATAACATGCAACTAAAGAATATACCTATGCTCATGAATATTCTTCAACTTACCATCACTTCGAATATGTATTTCCTGCTCCTGATAGTCCTGATTTAAATAAATATGCTTAAATATAATTTGTTAATCACAACAAAAAATCCTATAGCTGCCTACCTGCTTGGTTAACTTGGTTAGAAAAGCAACTTAAATAAAATATCTTAACTTGATTTTAAGTCTAGCTCACTGCGTACCTATTACCTATTAGGTTGGTTTACAAGCCACATCCGGGTGATCCGGGTACAACTAGAACCATCGTGATCGGGTTGCGTATTACAATAATCTGTCCGAGTAAATTATTGACCCAGGATAAGTGACAACGTAAAGGATTATATATAATCTAGTAGAAAATATATGATTACTTGGAAATAAGAACTAAGCACAGAAAAATAAGTTTTAATTCTAATTTTATTTTGTGTTACAAACAAACACACTTGTTGTTGGTGCGTTGGGGAAATTAATTAACTGATTGAAACAAACAATTCAATCTCGGACAAAAAAGGTATGTCGATGGCACAATAAAGTTGGTCTACGCCCTCTGCCCGAAAAGCTGTTGGAGATACCAGAAACAAAAAATCCATTGATACACAATGTACTATTATGCCACACCTGGCCATAAAGTGGCTTTTTCCGCACGCTGCGCGTACCGAACAAGCCGCTTTCTGGCCAAGTGTCGACATAAAATGATGTACACAATACGGGAGGTAATAAAGAAAGCCCCCGATCGCACATTCACGTCCCTCGCTTACAGCTCGGGCTGCAAACATCTGCGATCTCGGCCTTTCTTTATATTACCACCCTAGTTGTGTAATGTACTATAGTACCTTACCTATCTCCATGTCACCTCCTCCAGGTAAGCAAAAAAGATTTGATGATTGCTTGAGATATATTATCTATGAAATCTGTTATCTAATAATGACGCACTGGACGACAAGGTCAGTCTCATCGCCGGATTAGATTCGTAATCCGATATCAGTTAGGATTACTTCCATTCTTAACGGCCTTGCCCGAGATTTAGCAATGACACGTTTATTGGCAGATTAAATCGGAATTAAAAACACATTCATTTAGTTAAACAGCTTTGCCACGGCTTTGCCTTGTATTGTTCGGTAAGTCTAGATCACATTGCGTTAAACGTACAATTTCAGATGAACAGATATGGTGTTAAACTTACGTAATCTGTGTGAGGTAACGCTGTGAGGTAAGTAGGTATTTGTTTTATGCAGAATCGTGTAAGGTCCTATATTATTAACCCATTTGCAAAAACAAACGCGTATAATAATATTATTTAAAAGGATCGACATTTGGTTTGGTATCCTTATTATTCCGATTTTTATTTACCGCCTCGAGAATTTTCCCCAAAATTCTCCATAAAATTTAGGAATATTCCCGGATACTTTCTGGTATGACACATCAGCATCACTAGATTCCTGCCAGTCGGGTGACACTTGGGCAAGGCCAAATACGTGTTAAGTTTTATGATAATTGGGAGTCGATTGTTGTAATACATTTGCTCAATTATTACAATAATGCATGAAAATAAGCGCAATATATTGTCACAGAATTATTCCCACGCTTAAATTATTTTATCACTTAATTAATTACCAGCACCCAGTACCACCTTTGCAACTTTCAGCTAACTTTCTGCCGGTGTCCTTCTTAATGGGCAGTCACAATGCAGGTGTTACCTGGCGGAAATCCGCATTAAGCTGAAATGGAGACTTAATTGCCTTTAATTTATGGACTGGTCTATCGTCCTTTACCGAAAACAACCCATGTGCTATAGTAAGTCTACATTCAGGTTACTATTAGTAACCTGAATGTAGATATGCCTTTTTAGATTCCTGGGCAGTGTGTAAACATATGACTCGTTTTACGAGTCATGTTTGGGACAAATTGAATGCAGTTCTGGTTGATTCTGCTTCATTACACTGAATAGACTAGGTAAACTTATGCACGCACAGCTATCCCGTTTTGTAATTGTTTTATCCATCTGTTAGCAGTCAAATACTTGACTGGTCTGCATGATGTCTCTCCAAGATTGACGATTGAAACTTGACATGTAACCATAATTTAAATAGAGAAATAATTTATTTATTTATGGGTATGATTTTATCAATTACCTAATAATTGCATTTTCAATGATCTAATATCTAATATTTGTCCCTAAAATAGTACCTACATCTGTCACCAAATTTGAATCGCCAAGTAATATCAAAAACGATAACCTAAATATTAAGTAAGAATCACTTGGTAGTCGTACGTACCTCGCAGTATTATTTAAGATACACATTCACATTAATATGGTGATTTATATATACTTAGAGACCGTTTTGATTAATATGTTAATTAATGTATTTCCTGGGGACAGATAAATACACCCTATTTATCTGTCCCCAGGAAATACAGTTTAGTGACAAATCTAAATTTAGGTGACAGAAAATATAGTTCCATGTATTTATTTTGTGCCCGCTGTTTACGCTAGGACCTTTACCTAAGAAAAATTAGAATAGACTTCACTTCACCAGAATCTTTATGCATTTATTTCATATTATATAAGTATAACCCACATCATTCTGGCCTATAGATTAATGGGATAATTTTCTACCTGATACATTTTCGATATCGAATCACCACTGTGTCCCCGTCGCCAATCAACGATAGACCTAACCTGAACAATAATGGACTCTAGAAAGAAAGTAAAGCTAACGGCATACAACACTGCACAGTGCAGGTGGGTCGCCTGTCAGTTGTCGATTTGGGCCGATTTTGTCGCCCCATCATAAGAATAAACATTCAGGTATAGACGCGACACAGGTTTCGTTTTTTTTTAATTAAAAATAATCGCTTTCGTCCTAGCATGAACCAAAAAGTCTATACCTAGACTACTGTATGTTAGTGCCCTTAAAGTGAGTAAATAAATGGTTTACTCTATTACTTAATCCAAAATAGATTAAGTAATGTTAAATAATGAAAAAATGACAAACATCAACCTCCTGAACAGGCTGGTTTCCGTCCCTCGTTTTCCACCACTGACCACCTCCACACGCTCAATCAGGTAATAGAAAAATTCAATCAGCCTCTTTACCTAGGTCTTGTCGATTACGCTAACGTATTTGACAGTATTAATCACTCTGCCATAGAAACTGCACTACAAAATCAAAAAATAGAGTCCACATACATAAATCTAATCAACACCATTTATAACAATAGCACAGCAGCCATTAAACTTCAGTTTGTAGGCCAGACGTTTCAAATAAAGCGCGGTGTCAAACAGGGCGATCCGCTATCTCCAAAATTATTTACAAGCGCACTTAAAGAAATCTTCAAGTCTGGCGGTCACGTGGGAGACGAAGGGAATAGTCGTGGGGGATAGAAGATTATCCAATCTTCGTTTCGCTGACGACATTGTTGTCTTCGCATCCTCAGAAGCAGAGCTCCAACTGATGCTACAAGATCTCAGTTTGGCGAGCCTTCAGGTTGGACTAAAAATGAACCGTATAAAGACTCAAGTGATGACGAATAGCACGAAACGTAGCGTAGAGGTAGATGGGCAGACTATACACTATGTTGACGAGTATGTTTGCTTGGGCTAGCTAGTCTCTTTTAGCAACAGGCAGGACAAGGAAGTCAATCGCCGCATCGAAAACGCCTAAAAGAGCTACTGGTCCATGAAGGAGTTAATGAAGGGAAACCTTCCATTATCACTAAAGCGGAAACTCGTCGACATGTGCATTCTGCCTATCCTAACCTACGGTGCTCAAACATGGTCACTTACTGAGTGTCAGAAGTCCAAACTGAAGGTTTGCCAAAGGGCCATGGAGCGCCGCATCCTAGGTATTAAAAGGACGGATCGAGTTCGAAACACTATGCTGCAGTCCAAAACACGCATTGCTGACGTTGGAGAAAAAACCGCCCGGCTAAAGTAGGACTGGGCCGATCACGTCTGCCGCATGCACCCGGAAAGGTGGGCTTGTGTAGCCACTAATTGGGTGCCGGAAGGTAGACAACGCAGACGGGGCAGACCCAGACGGCGATGGCAGGACGACCTGGACGCTTTTCTTGTTAACTGGCCAGAAGAGGCAATCGATAGAGAGACATGGAAATCAAGGGGAGAGGCCTTTGCCCAGCAGTGGGACACTAATACAGGCTAATATAAAATAAAGTAAAAAATAATAAACTGTGCAACAGGGGCGTATTTTGAAATTTAGCACCCCGGGCCAATAATTTATGCCACGCCGCGCGTGCGGTTCAGAATTTTGTTTATTTCTCGGAATTATACATTTTCATTTCTCTCACGGACAATGAATTCGGATCATTTTCTATGAACAATTATATGGAAAATGAGCCGATTTCATTGTCCGTGAGTGTACATTTATTCGTGACAGCGCAAAATGAAAAACAGTAAAAAAGAAAACAAAGTACGCTGCCACCTCAGTAAAATGCCGACATTAGAGCCAGCAACAACAAACCAACAATAACAATAGGGCAGGTATTTTCCTGACAGGTCAAATCAGTTAGGTACGTTTTTGGGTGTGATACTATACAGCACGACCACGGACGATTTTGTTATTTCTTTTGCGGTACATATTCACGAAAAAAAATGTACTATTTTGTACTAATCATTAAAAAATTTGTACTCGTACGGTATCGGAGTTGTGAGATAGAGGTTGTGGTCGTGCTAGGTAGATGCTACCTGGCACGACCACACTGAGATCGAGGTTAGTTTGATAGTCGAAATAAATGTACTGAAATTGTACTATTTTGTACCGAGTATAAAATAATTGTACCGCTTGCCAATTTAAAAAAAAATACCTTTTTGGTTCGCGGAGTACAGCAGACCGAAATGAAAGCGGTACAAATTCACGAAAAAAAATGTACTTTTATGTACTCTTCATTAAAAAGTAATAACTCATACGGTTTCGGCAGTGTGAAACAAAAGGTGGGGGTCGTGCTAGGTAGATGCTACCTGGCACGACCAAACTGCCATTGAGGTTAGTTTGATAGTGAAAATAAATGTACTGAAATTGTACTATTTTGTACCGTACATAAAATAATTGTACCTCTTTTCTGTAAAAAAAAAAATGTCCCTCAATGGTTCGCGGAGTACAGCCGACGCAAAAGAATGAGGTACAAATTCATGAAAAAAAATGTACTTTTAGGTACTTGTAATCAAAAAGTAATTACTCATACAGTTTCGGCAGTGTGACACTAAAGGTTGGTTTAGGTTGGGTCGTGCTAGGTAGATAGATGGTTCCTGGCTCGAATACGCTGATATCGAGGTGAGTTTGATGGTCAAAATAAATGTATTCTATTTGTACAGTTGAGTTCATAAATATATGAGCATTTCCTAGGCTTCAATAATAAATGTACATTTACCGGTACATATTCATCTGAACAGATTTATCAATCAACTAGCTGAAAACCCGGCTTCGCCCGGGTAAAATGTAAAAAATTACAAACCCCATTTAACCCTTTCACCTCCTTAGAAATAGCATTACCAAGAATCTTTTCAATTAGGTACATTTTGTTATTTATCTTTCGAAGCCTTTTATTTTTAACCGACATCTAAGAAAGTGGGTTCTCTATGTAGTTATGTTTTGTTGAAATTGAGGGAACATCACGAATATTTAATGTATTAGGTATGTAATTTATATACCAAGTTTTACTTCCTATTCATAATTTTACCCCTTCTAGAGCCAAATCCTATTTTTTAAGTCTAATTATTAATGTCCCACTGAAGCTGAAGGGCAAATCTATCCCGCTTGCATTGGTTCTGGTCCAAAGGACCACCCTGACCAGCCGTTAAAAATACGTCTAGGTTGTCCTGCTATTTTCACCGTGGCATGCTACGTCCTCGCCACCCAGCCTGTACCGCAGGCTCACCCCACCCCAACATGGTCTAAATATTTAATTTAAGCCCTCGTCCAAAATATGACAGTGAATTACAAAATATGACAGCCGTCCCGGTCCCGAGCTAACTTTGGACAGCCGTTAAGAAATACATTCAGGTCGTCCCACTATCTTCGCCGCGGCCTGTTCTAGCGTCGTCGGACTGGCCATATAGTTAAGGTGGTGTTTTCCAGTTTTCCTAGCCGCCGCGGGGCCCGCACGGGCCGGGCCCCCGGCTTGTGGTTGTTGTTATTGGGCCCCGGACTCGTGGGGAGTCGGAGCCCAGTCCGGTCCTGTCCATTCAACATGTCACACCCAGTTCGAAGCCAGTTTAGCCCGCCTATGTGGATACTTACTACAGACGTGGCCGGCGTAGTCTTACTTCAACCTAAGGGGTAAGCATTCACATCAGGGGTTTCCAAACTTTTTTCCCAGAGGGCCGTACAGCACCTTTGAAAATGTCGCGCGGGCTACATGACATGGTCGACTTGAAGTTACGTATAATCTTTTTCGTCCTGGGGGTGCTGTGTGTCTCACATCTGTAGGTACTTTACTGTGCAGGCAGGGGAGGCTTCTATACGCGGGCCGGATTAGAATGCCTCGTGTGCCGGATTATATAGGCCCTCCCGCTCTGTCAGTTTTTTACGCTTACTACGTTCCTGATTGGGTTTGATTGCTGCGTGCGTGATTTGACAAACCTTAAATTTTGTCTTATTAATTTTACCATGTTCTTCAAAAACTACGGAATCATCTTATGGAGGTAAAATTAACCGGCATTGTTGCTCCCCGTAGGTAGAAAATAAATTTTTGAAATCATATTTGAACGTTCTTATTCCTACCTCAAACATGAAAAAATCGTAAATGGATGCGTGAATATTTTAAGAAAAACTGTATGGCGCTTAGTTTAGTAGGAGCAAATAAGTAAGTGTTACGATTTTTCCAAATTTCTAAAAAACTGTGTAAGTTAGGAAAACCGTTATTTTTTTAAATAATATTTAGGTTGATATTAATTATTGACAATTATTACAGATTCTTCTGTTCAGTAACTTCGAAGATATGTATTAATAATGGAAGGAGGGGAATGGTATTTTTTTGAACTTTTTTCGTCCTAAATCTAAAAGTAAATGCTTAAGAAAAAAACTTAAAATGGTATTGGAATCTACAAATAAACTCCATCCTTTTGATACCCCACTTAAAACAACTTGAAATTTTCGACCTCCCATTTCGGCCCCCTAAAAAAAGTAAAAAAAGGTATAAGAGATTTTTTTTATGTCCAGTAGGTAGCTCAGGTTAGAGACTTTTAAAACTATTCCAAATTTCAAATCGATCGCAGCAATCGTTTGAGATATCTGACTGACCTATGAGAGACGGACAGACAAACAGAGTCACACCATAACGGTTCCTTTTTTACAATTTTGATACGGAACCGTAAAAACATTCAGACCTGCATTATCTTTATTATGGTCGAATATTTCAAACGCCTGGTAATTTTTTTGTTTTCACCTAAATGATAAACATTGATTTTCAAATTTCTATCTTTGTACCAAAAACGGGTATAAATTAATTTGTTTTTGATGTCAGAATAAATTTAAGAAAACTTAAAAAGCCCCTACAGAGTTTCGCCCTAACTTACCACTTCACCATCAGCAAGACCATCAGAGGGATTAAAAACAAATGTGCCTATTCCTTTTTTTTCGTTTAGAAATTTATCTGACACCTTTGCCAACGTTTGTTACTTTTTTTGGGTTATGTGTCAATAATATTGTACAATATTTTTATATTTTTTTTCAGTTATGTCAGTAACTTGTTAATATTTTCCCGTTTAAAGATTGTTTTCTTTGAAATAAAATTATGGAAACGTATGATTATTCTAATTAAAATAAAAAACGGGTTTCTTACCCATGCCAAGTATGTACAGCCGCGCCCGCAGTTATATTATAGTCGCATGCTACGTACCCCTCTGCACTAAACTGTGACAATTTCCGAACGAACTCGAATTGACGCAAGCAAACATGGCCGACTGTTTTTGGCGTTATTCGTATTATTTTACATCTTTATACGCTTATTTCTCCGTTATACGAATTTTGCGGATATAAGTTGTCGATTCGAAAGTGTTATTTTTTTACGCTTTAATTTTTGAGACGCTTTTCGTTCAGGTCTACCGTAGGGCCCGGCTAAATTATTAATATAGATAATATATACACGTTTTACCTGCCATATTCATCTGAGCAAGCTTCTCAATAATATGTAAGCAACTGAAAATTGATAAAATATCTGTACTACGATTTTTCAAGATTATCTAAACAAGTGGAAATATAATAAATATCTGCACAAGGGTTTTCAATTACTTGTAAACAGGTTGTGGTGCATAAATATCTGTACTGACGTATTCCAAGCTCAGATAATGATGAACTCGACGTTAATACGGGCGTGGGGCAGGCTGCCTGCCTGTGTTGTGCCTGTAGCTTCGCCTGCGTGGGATACTACTTGTAATAATCTCCTCATCTTAACTTACTCACAACCTATTTCAAAACCTCCTAAATAACATTCTTTAAAAAAAAGAATTAAATAGATAAATATACCTCTATAAATGTATCTTCCAAAATAACAAATACTCCATACTACGCATTCATTGACCAATTTATTTATTTCTACTGAAAAGATGAAATGTTTTGTTTGTACAGATATTTACGAGCTTCTAATTGTTCACATACATTTGGAATACGTCAGTACAGAAATTTATGCGCCACGACCTGTTTACAAATAATTGAAAAAACCACGAAAAAACCCTTGTGCAGATATTTATTATATTTCCACTTGTTTAGATAATTTTGAAAAATCGTAGTACAGATATTTTATCAATTTTCAGTTGCTTACATATTATATTGAGAAGCTTGCTCAGATAAATACGGCAGGTAAAACGTGTATATATTTTTGATTGAGAAATCTGTTCAGATGAATATGTCCCGGTCCATGTACATTTATTATTGAAGCCTAGGAAATGCTCATATATTTATGAACTCGACTTTACTATTTAGCACTTTGCATTAAATAATAGTAATTCTTCGCAGTTAAGAAAAAAATACTTCAATGGCTCGTGGAATCGACCGACGCTAAAGAAAGATGTAAAAATTTATGAAAAAAGTATTTTTATGCACTCTTCATTAAAAAAAACCAATATTCATACGATTTCGGCATAGTGACAAAAGATTGTGGTCACTGTGCTAGGTAGATGGTTCTTGGCACAACCACACTTTCATAGAGTTTAATCGAATGACCAGAATAATACAAAATAAATGTGCTCAAATTGTGGCTACAGTCTACACTAGGTACTATAGGACATCAAATGTAACAGTGTTATGGCAAAAACCTCTGCAATTACTAAAAATAGGTCAAGTGCGAGTCAGACTCGCGCACCGAGGGTTCCGTACAAACTCGTTAGTAGATAAGTGAATAGTTCAAGAAGAACTGAATGGCGATTAGTTTAGTAGGAGCAAATAAGTATGAGTTTTGATTTTTACAAATAAAAAAAAACGGTGCAAATTAGGAAAACCTATTTACTTTTCCTGTAATGTTTAGGATGATATTAATAATCAGTAATTATTACAGATTTTTCTGCTCACTTCGGAGATAATAGTGGGGAATGTATTTTTTTTAAATTTTTTTGTCTTAAATAAAAAACTACATGCTGAAGAAAAAAAAATAAAAACGGTTTTAGAATCTACCTATACACATGAAGCCCTTTCATTTGATATCCCACTCGATATAATAGCTCTACTTTTGAATTTCGACATAACATTTCAGTCCCCTTTAAAAAAAAAGGTATAAGGTTTTGGTTTCATCCAATAGGCTTGGGTTAGCAATTTTTAACACTATTCCAAATATCAAGTCGATAGCATCAGTATATCCTGAGATATCTTGCTGTGACAGACGGACAGACTGACAGAGTCACACCATAAGGGTTCTTTTTTACCATTTTATCAATATATTTATTTTGACCATCAAACTCACCTCGATATCAGCGTATTCGAGCCAGGAACCATCTATCTACCTAGCACGACCCAACCTAAACCAACCTTTAGTGTCACACTGCCGAAACTGTATGAGTAATTACTTTTTGATTACAAGTACCTAAAAGTATATTTTTTTTCATGAATTTGTACCTCATTCTTTTGCGTCGGCTGTACTCCGCGAACCATTGAGGGACATTTTTTTTTTTACAGAAAAGAGGTACAATTATTTTATGTACGGTACAAAATAGTACAATTTCAGTACATTTATTTTCACTATCAAACTAACCTCAATGGCAGTGTGGTCGTGCCAGGTAGCATCTACCTAGCACGACCCCCACCTTTTGTGTCACACTGCCGAAACCGTATGAGTTATTACTTTTTAATGAAGAGTACATAAAAGTACATTTTTTTTCGTGAATTTGTACCGCTTTCATTTCCGTCTGCTGTACTCCGCGAACCAAAAAGGTAATTTTTTTTAAATTGGCAAGCGGTACAATTATTTTATACTCGGTACAAAATAGTACAATTTCAGTACATTTATTTCGACTATCAAACTAACCTCGATCTCAGTGTGGTCGTGCCAGGTAGCATCTACCTAGCACGACCACAACCTCTATCTCACAACTCCGACACCGTACGAGTACAAATTTTTTAATGATTAGTACAAAATAGTACATTTTTTTTCGTGAATATGTACCGCAAAAGAAATAACAAAATCGTCCGTGGTCGTGCTGTATAGTATCACACGTTTTTGGGAGGGTCTAAAAGTTGAGATAGTATGAAGTTTCAATTTAAAAAAGTAATATGACGTCATTTTACTCAGTGTTCAAATCAACTCCTTTCATATTTTTAGTTTAAGATCTTTTTTAAAAAAACTTTGGAAGTTCTAAATAAGGCTAGCGTGAAATTATTTGTACTGGCAAGTACCCTATTCCGAAAAGTTTGATGAATGACGCTTCTATACGCTTATTCTGCTAACACAGAGTGCCTTTGCTCTTTATCAAAATACGCCTGTGTGGTCCCACGCGATAAAACTGCCTACGTAGCCCTAACGCAAACCGCAATGCTGCTGGCAACTGTCCTACAACTAAAACAGACGTATATGCCTTTTAAATCCTTACCGCGACTGTAACACACTCACCAAGACCAAGCGAGATACCTATGTCATCCTTTTCGAACCCTATAAGAAGGTAAAGGACGGAATGCGCGTTTGGTCGAGTGTCTGCATCCGGCGTCGTAAAGATACACCTTTTTAGCGAGACAGAGAACTGACCAATAATTTTCACATAATTCTCGATTTTATTACACGTAGACGTTTAAAATTATAGCGCGGAGCGCGGCGTAAAACTTGGGTGTCGCGAGAATTTGGAAATCGTCCTTTAGTCCGGTTGTAAAGTTGTTGCGGCTAATATGGGACATTTTATCGCTTGTACGCGTATGCTGAAGATGCACTAACACTAAGTGACCACCAGTTCTGTAATTCAGCTCATATTTTGAGAGTGACTGGAATAATAAATGTACATACAGATATGGTTTACATGAAAAACAAAATTGTGTCACGTATATTGTCAAGCTATATAATACATCATTTAGGAATAATTCTTCGATTTCACTTGCTTTCAGTTAAATTAAATTAAATAAGTATTCATTTCGAAAAAAAATACATCCATAGAATGTTAGGAAACCTTAGCTTAATTAATGTATGCAACATAGATGTATGCAGTGGTACCTATCTATGGTATCGGTTAGAATAGGACCAAGATCATTAATAAAGGAGTAGTCGTAGAGCGAGATCTATGTTGAACTTGAACAGTCAAACAACATCTCCGAATGATGATAATTTTGACGATCATTGAAGTGTGATAACTGTGATCAGCTAACATCTGTTCGTCAAAAAAGCCTAGTGACACGCGAATGAATTTTTTGTCCATAACACAATTTAGTCGCGCTACAGATTTGGAATTCGGTCAAAAGCGTCGTAAATAGCAATACGCAGCCAACAGAGGATGTGGCCACATTTGAGCGATTGTTACTTTGTTGTGAGTGCTCCATTGTGATGCGAACATACCTGCCTATCTCAATACCTGTGACACAGAGAAATGAGATAAAGAAGTTTAACTAATTTAGGCACCGACGCGTATTTAAAGTACCTGTGTATTTTTCCATACCTTAGATTTTGGCATAATGCTCTAAATTTTATACCAATATTGCAAAAGAACTTTAGTTTTAATATCGGTCTGGTTATAGGTATGCGTTTAGCATGAGCCTGAGAGATTTTGCCATTGACTATTCAAGTAACGTGCTCATTTGCTAGTGCTAGTAAATATTTTTGATGGTGTAAACGATAAATTGTACACATGTGCGGCGTTATTTATTTTAAACATCAGCCAAATGTCTGTATTTGTATATTTTCTGTGCAAGGGGCCTTGTCATTTACAATAATACAATCACCAACATGGGAGAACGATCTTCAAACTGAACGCAGTCATAATAAAGCGTTTACTTTGAACGATTAACAATAATTACCAAAAGAGTATTGTTTCCAGCAAGGACGAGTAATGCTTGCACAATCATGATCGGTCAAAGGTGGAAGAAGATTGAAGTTCAAGGGTGCCAAACAGCTACCAATTCTTTCAAACAATAGTGAGTCGGTTTTCTGTTTAAAGTATATTTTAGTCACGAATTCAGGTTAGGTTCTAGAACTTACAATAACTACACCAATAATACTGGAATATTCATTATCGAGCATCTCTCATTCTCTATTTTTATGTTTTTGGGTTCAAAGTTTTATGCTGTTTTTTTTTTCAAGATCTACTATTTATTAAACAGATTCTAGTGAAACTTCGAACACATTGAGACATTGAGTAACCCGGAACAAAGCAACAATATCAATATTATCTGAAATTATCATATTCATATAGTTTAGTACCTAGCCAGGTTCTAATGATGGTGCCAGGCGGTGGCCCAACTGGCCGGTGGAACAGCTGATAATAGTAGATAAAACCGTTCAACAGTTCTTAAGTCATTCACTTGTTTTTGTACTTTTAGAGTTCCTAAACTGGTAAAAAAAAATCCTTATGGTGCGACTCTGTCTGTCTGTCTGTCCGCCTGTCACAGCCAGATATCTCAGGAACTACTGCTGTTATCGATTTGGAATTTGGAACAGTGTTAAAAATCGCTATCCCACTGGACATACAAAAAATCCTATACATTTTTACTTTTTATTTAATAGGGGGCCGAAATGTGATGTCGAAAATTTAAATTATATGGGGTATCAAATGAAAGGGCTTAAATAAATTAATTTGTAGATTCTGAGCCCGTTTTTATTTTTTTCTTAACCATGTAGTGATTTAAGACGATGAACGTTAAAAAAAATACAATTACCATACCCTCCTATTATCTCCGAAGTTACTGAACAAAAAAATGTGTAATAATTACCGATTATTAATATCATACTGACTGAATATTAAAGGAAAAATACAACAGTTTTCCCAACTTGCATAGTTTTTTAGAAATTCACAAAAATAGTAATACAAACTTATTTTGTCCGCTCCGTTACTAAACTATGTCGATGTATGGGGACAACTGTTTTCCAACAGCAAATCTAAGTCATATTATACCCTATATGTATATACCTGAAAATTTAGGGTTCTAGCTTTAGCCAGCACAAAATTACAGGAGCCTTTGTTTTGCTCTCAGGTTTTGCTCGACTTGGCGGGGGCACTGCCGTGCCTTCAGATGATTGCAATTAGTAAGTGCCATTTACTACGATAGCAATTTACGAGTGGCAGAACATTTTTCAAACGTTAAGTTCTAGTAAATTCCTGATATTATCTCAAGTGACAATTTTGAATATATAAACACAACTAAGAGATTAAAATAAGCAAGATTTTATGGGTTTAATTACAATCATTTGTGACTTAGAGAACTTGGTGTTCCTGTTAGAAACTACCTAACTAAATAAAATTACCGAGATTTTTTGGATTACAACTAACAATCCTACTTCTAGAAACCCATCCCCGCTTTGTCTAGGTACTCATTGCTGTGAATCAGCGAGCTATCTCGCACTCATAATAGAACTTTGTTTACGTTTAAAGTACACAGCTGTTTCTCTGTATGGAGCCTGCCGTCCAGCTATCTTATCGTGCTCATAAACTGCACAACATGATGTGCTAGCCCTTTTGTAAACGTGATCTCATCTACATCTCAGCATTTGTGCGAGTCTAAGCTACTCGTTAATAGCATGCGTAAAGGTTGTAAACAGACGTACATATAGGTACCTGTCTAAAAATAAGAGTGTAAATTAATTTTATGCAGTTATAATGTGGTATGATAAAATCAACCTCGAAAATATGTGATCATTGTAGTACTTACTCTGTCGCAGTAGTGGCTACCCACAAGACTATGAGTGCAGCTGTATGGGATGTGCTAGTGCTTGCTGGAATCCAGTCGGATTTTTATTTTAAATTTTAAAAACTTGCTCTTTTTTAGAAGAAGTTAGAACCTACCAGTGTTTTGGGAAATGACATTCGAAGAGAAGAATTACCGCAAAAGACTTTTTTGCGGAAATACCGCAAAAAAGTCTTTTTCTCTCCAAATGTCAGTTTCCGAAACACTGATAGATAGAATTAGACTTGTAAATGTAAAAGTACCATTGTAGGGCATTTCTCCAGAAATATGTCTGCGGTCACCTCATTCATCTGGCCCTTTTTCATACTAAATGTATGGAGACAGATGAATGAGTCGCAGACATATTTCTGGAGAAATGCCCTGTAAGAGTTGTAAGCCAGTAGATAACAGCACTAAAGCAATGCTAAAATATTTTGTAAGAACCAGAACTCAACATCTCAGCTCGCACATGTAGAAACGACGCAGGGAAGCGTTTAATTACCTGATAATGGATTCAAATGCTTAAATTTCTTAAGAAAATCATGCGAAAACTTAAAATTGCAAATTTTTGGAAAAACGGATCATCTATTAAGACTTGCCTGCTTGGTCCCTAACTGTATAGGATTTGCTGCGGTTGTGAATTAAAAAAAAAAACATACTTTATGACTTTTAAGAGCGAAAAGTTTTTCGCGTGGTGCGCTGCATGTTTTTCGAAGTAGAAAATTGGAATTCACTACTCTTAGTGGTACATACGACATACCAATACATCAGAACTAGGTACATAATTTGCGCTTTGCGATGACGATCTCTAAGGGGTGATTGCGGCCTATTTGTAAAATAAATATTTTGAACTTTGATTGCATTGGTGTAGGAACTGTGGAGACGTTTAAGTCGCCGAGTACCTACACCAGTTAATATAAACTTAACATTCTTGCTGAATACGAACGCTAACTTTGCTAGGAAGTTATTCTTGCATAATTATCAATGTTTATCCAGGTGTTTTATTGGTCATAGGCAGAAGAATCAGGAAGACATTAATCATTATAGTGTCATTGCCTTGGTCGCGGGCAAGCCAAAGACGATTTCATATTAATTAATCCTGTTATTTGTAGTAATAGGAATCCCACCAAAAACATAAATGTAAAAAAGGAGAACCAAGTTCCATACAAAAATTATGCTTGAGACTTACTTTAAATATGTAGGTACTAATTTTTCCAACAGGTTATCACTTTATCTTGAGACTGCACGCACAAGGATTATTAAGTACCCAAAGAAATCGAAATTAGTACTTTTGTTTAGGATACTTTGATAAGACTTTCAGTGGAGAATGCAACAAGTCGGGGTCAAAGCGATGAACGGATTTGATTGGTTGGGGCTACTCCGAAGTTCGAAATTCAGGGTTCGTTATCGCGCTGTACCTCTTGTTCTCCTGTAAATCAGGCCGGAAAGGCACAATTCAAATTATGTACTAACTCCGAAGTACTAGAATGGGCCTATACTCTGAAGCTCTTCGTTCAATGTTCGTATCCCGCCTTCCGCCAACTTCCGCTCCATTTAAATATACTGTAACAAGAGATCGTAAGCCATCCCTATCTCGATGATACGAACTTGGAATGAAGGCATACGGAGTTTAGGCCCAGACTTCTGACCTAAGTATACTTTACCTCTTAGATGCTTGCCGTAGCTTTCCTGTTTAGTACTAAAATTAAAGCCAGATTAATGATCGTAAGCATAAAATGGCAGTAATTAGAAAAGTCAATCATGCATAGTGTTATCAAATATGACGACTAACCTAATTTTATTTATAGTTTTATCATATCGCGGGCGTAGGTGGTTAGAAATATGACTGCATGGTACGTTATCACAATTTATCACTTTGATAAACTATGATAAAGAACGAGTACAATAATATCGTAATTTCAGTTTGTCAAGTAAGAGATTCAGACATTTCTTAATTCGTAAAGCCACTACCTGTTATTATTATCTAGAGATAATAATGTAATAGGAACTTACCTATAATAAGTAATTGTGAAAATGTTTAGTACTAAATAACTTGGCAACGATTGGAGGGATTTAGATGAGCATAAGTCCTGGATTGAAACATAATTACTACTTTATATCCCATTAAGGAATTCCCTTGGGATAATAACGAGAATAACGTGGAAAGCTGTAGGTAAATGCTTGTTCTAAATAAGTTTTTTCACTAAAGCTCTATACATATTATATTAGTACATACCTACCTTTAGGTTGATATACTGCACGCCTGTCATCTGACCTACGTATATCATATCAAATCTCAAACCGATCTAACCACCACTTTGCGAGCGAAATTTTCGTGTGTAAATGTAGTTTTCCACGGGCAGGGCGAGACGAGACGAGGATTGAATTGAAATTTGTGTGAAGTTTTCAATTCTCTCCTCGCGCATCGCGCAACTTGATACAAATTTAAAGTCAATCCTCGTCTCGTCTCGCCCTGCCGGTGGAAAACCACCTTTAGATTTGGGATCGACACACCTACTTCTTCTTCAAAGATACTACCTATGTATAAAGTGCCTACGATACGTACGTACCTACCCACGATAAAATCAAGGTCCGACAATTCCTTAGATTGCTCCCAAATGGACGGACTTTCTACTTTGGTTACAGGAATACATTAAACGCCATGTTTATAGGTGAAGCTAATTTAAGAAAAGCTTTATTAACCACGTTACGCGGTGTATTCTGGTTACGACTTAGCCCTCATGCTGGATCAACTTTTCGATACTTTTGATTTGAAATGTAAGTAGTATATTTTACTATTAATTTTTTTTAACCGACTTAATAATGAGGTTTTCAGGTCGCTGAATTCTTTTTTATGTTAACGCGCGTGGCGTGGCGTAGGTAGGTTGGTAGGTACTGCGTGCAGATCGTAACGTTTCTCATTCTTCGAGGTTATGCCCAGCCAGAACTGTCATTTCAATCAACATCCTTACTCGGATCTACCTATTCGTAACATCCGACTATGGATACCTCATTTCTGATTTTATCACCTTCTATAAATTTCCAACATAAACATATTTAAGTCAGGTACAAATTAAACTCCACTAGTTTCATACATTTTAATCACAGTAAACCAGTGCCATCACTGACCATCAAATTAATAAGCAGTAAAATGTCTCTTAACTTCTACGATTTACGAGAAGAAACAGGAATGCACTCTCTAACAGTACTAGGAAACAAAGTTGTGAAGTAACAATACAATTACTATGGTAATTTACTTTGCATTTCAGAATAAACTTTATTGTCCATCATCAGTAGAATGTTATATCTCTGCAGCATTCCGAAATCTCAATTGTTCATAGTGGTACAAATTAAAAACAACTTTGTGTTGTGTTTTAAAAGATTCAAAATCAAATGACAGAACCAGTGACTAGGGGCTAAACTGAATGCGGTCGTGCCATCATTATCATCAAACGTTTCGTTGCATTTGGAGAAATTGTTAAATTACATGGGTATTATATTTTGGAACGTTCCGTTTCTTACACAATGCTGCTGGTGTGAACGTCCATTCGAACTTTCGTGATGTCATTAATATATATATATATATATCAGTGGCGTAGCGTTCAAAGAACTCGATTCCTACCGGCTTGCCTAATATCAGACATTTGACCACCTTCTTCTACAGATCTTAAGGAAAATGTACGCCAAATCTGCACCGGCTTGCCCAAGGATATCTTTTACGCCACGCCACTGATATATATATATACCAGTGGCGTGGCGTCCAAAGAACTCGATTCCTACCGGCTTGCCTAATATCAAGCATTTGAGCACCTTATTGTACAGCTCTTAAGGAAAATGTAGGTACACTAAATCTACATCGGCTTACCCAAGAATATCATTTACGCCACGCCACTGATATAATATACTCTACCTTCTACTTCTAACAAATGCAAAGAATAGAACCCGACATGTAAAAGAACCCTTGAGGGCCTACTAGCAGAAATAAATGTTTTGAATTTAACTTAGGGGTTAGCTATGATACCTACTGGTAAACGTAAGAATTTTAGTTGAAATAGGAAGCGAGTTGAAACAACACTGATTTCACAAGACTAAAAAACCTAGCGAGCCGAAAATGACACAGTTCAGCTACTTTCCACCGTGTCAATGACAATCCCATCAAAAACATTACATGTAAAAAAATGCAAGTCTCGCAACGCAGTTCTTCTACAACAAAGAAGGTTTGAAACGTACCTAATGTTAAACCTATTCGACTTGCCTATTATTTCCCCGTGGAGGGTTCTCTATTTGAGAACTATAAAATGTGTTCCTCCACCACGGTTAAATAATCGGCAAAGCAAAAAGGCAAGTGAGTGGAAATCGAGGTATGTGGCCACCCCCTCGGTACTAACTTGGTTTAACATTAGGTACGTCTCAAACCTTCTTTGTTGTAGAAGAACTGCGTTGCGAGACTTGCATCTTTTTACATATAATGTTTTTGATGGGATCTCATTTCTTTTTGTAAGTGGTCTTTCTTTATTTATTACATTCAAATCCATTCTATTTCCCATTTAGACTACAAAAGTAACTTTGTAATTGCATGTATTTGTATAGAATTACAAACTTACAACTACTTATGCAGTTCGTATTGAAATTGCAATATTTTTTAGGTTTTGCGTGTCTTAATAGGCAAAAACGAACTATGTTTAAAATGAAATGAAAATTTGCAGTTTGTGGGTCTGCTAGAAGTACCTTAGAATTATTATGATCAAGTCAGTGAGTCAGTAACAAAACTATGAAACTTAAACGTGCAATAGTTCTTAAACTAAAAGTTCAAATTGAATGTTATTGAGAATATATCTAAGTCATATTATATCCCTGAAAATTCAGAGTTCTAGCTTTAGCCAGCACAAAATTACACAAGGTTCAAAATAGCCTGAATGGCTTCGAGAAAAGGATGGTACGGCCGTGCCTTTGTTTTGCTCGACTTGGTGGGGACACTACCGTGCCCCCAGATATTTGTACAGAATACTTGCAGACTCTCAATCTAAAATAAGTTACTACCTAATATTGTCTTCGGTTTTCACGATTATCACTCATAGTACCTACCCGCGACCACGAACGCTGAAAAGGCTTACGAAACGTCGGGACTTAAAATGTAGTAATATACGCGATTTAATCCGTTTAAGTTGTTTTATTACTATAAGTTACTACCTATTTTAAATTGTTCATTCCACATTCTAGTTCATTGTTTACATCGTGCTTTCGCATTCACGTCGAAACCGCTGAAAGGACTCCAGCCGAACTAGCACAACTGCTCGCGACTTCGATTCACATATTGGATTGAAATTAAGGGACAGGTATCAATTGTTACGCCATAAAGAGTAGAGGTACAGAAAGCTGAATACAGATTTTACTTAGCTGCAGTGAAGCACACAGGATGACTGCTAATTCGATCTATTCCTTGAATGAGGTCATACTAGAGCTTAATTTGCAATGATTTTAGGCCAATAAACTAGGGGTCCAAATTTAATAATTATCAATTTATTTGAGTTTTTATTTTTTTTAAACCCGCCTTTTGAAATAAAGGTGGTCCATCCGAAGTAGTTTCTAGTATAACCCCCTTCAAGGAATAGGTAAGTCGAATTTATACCAAGCACCATGTAAACTGATTTTTGCAATTGACAGTGTCAGACACCAATGATCACGTGACTTCCCGTCAGGTAGCTAGTCTGCACGTTAGCTGTTTAGGTAATTATTATGTAAAAAACGAATACAAATAAGTAGGTAGGTAAGTTCGTACTTTCATTTCAATTAGCATCTGTCATCACATAAGATAACATCACAACATGTTTCTTTTATTTAATTGCGCATGGTAATTAATTTACCAATATACCCAAGCTCACCGAGTTTATAGTTTGAGTTATCCCATGAAGCGATTATTAAATATCATATTAAATATGGCGCTGCGACGGCTTGCTTGATATGGTGAAGTTGCCACTTTCTATCACTACGACCGGTTTAACTTGGTCTCCGGAGAGAAATGGAACTACAGAAAGTTTTCAAAGATACTTGCGTTTCCTGAAGCTCCAAGCGCTACCACGATGGGTCAATGAAAGCTGGTGTTCTGCAAGTTTCACCTCGCTTCTGTTTGCCTCAGGCACGAGTTTTATTGGTCGTAGGTGTTTTTTATGATTAACATTCGCTGCCTTTGTAATTTGAGCGAGTGCTAACATGTTTATGGGCATTATTGCGTTAGAGGCTGCTAATTATGACAAAAGTGGTTAGAAAATAAAATAACCCATTCGGAAAAGGCTCGAGTCTAGACTCAATTACAAAAAGCTGTAAAGGCCGTTGCGTTGAAAGTCGCGATAAGCCGATGCGTTGAAAATACAATTTTCGATACCTGCATAATTCATAAACACGAAGGAAGATTAAGATTTGAGTTATATAGGGCTCCCGCTACACGTGCTACACGCCGAAACGGATACCCGTGTTCTTAAGACCGGCGGTACTAAGAACCCGGATTACACAAACCCGCCGGGTACCGAAAACGTTTCTCAGAAACGTTTCCGGTACCCGTACCCGTTCTACGTGTCGGCGGGTACACGTGTATTTAAAACCGGCCCGAACGGGTACGAACGAACCGAAACAGTCGGAGTCAAGGCACACAATATCTACTATTTAATGCTGACTTCAGATGAACTCTTTTGGCGTACGAATGTTTAATAATAGTTTGTAACCGTGTTGGAAAATCATATTTAGCCAACTACTTAAAATATGTTTTTTATATAAATCGAAGTAGGCATCGTTATTCTACATTGTCTGCTGTATTTTATTCTAAATCTGCTCGTACTTAGTTTAGAAACTTTATTCTGATGTGTTAGGTTTTGATTTAATAAAATTAAAACCTATTGCGTCTTATCTAAGTCAATTAATTAAAAACAACAATTTATTTATAGTGGCATATCAGATATGTGACGAATATGGTTTGCAGATATACTAAAATATCAATTAAAAATAACAGTTTAGAATATAATTATGAATTACTTCGCAAAAACAACAAACATCTGCCAATGGCGCAAAAAAGATAAACATAAGCGCCATTATCATGTGATTATTCATAACTGAATTTCACCCGAGAACCACAAAAGTCCATGTTACCTTAGTTAACTTGCGATAAGATTGCTTATTTCTTTAAGATAAATCCTAAAATTGGTAATCATTCAAGTTTACTTGAGTGACTTTCACAATAGGATTAAGGTAATAAACTTGAACGCCGAACGCCTTTTTGTCTGACGAAACGAAGCGAACAAAGAAGCGGTTCCCAAACCATCATCACAAGTACGACTACCAATTATAAGCTTTATGTCGTAGCAATAAGGTTAAAACTTATGCACCAAAAATTTCAACAAACCCCGGCAAAATCTTAAAAGATTAGATAAGTAAATGTTTTCTATTGATTTGGAGCCGCATCGCACTAACAAGTAGTTTACTATGAAAAAAGGCAGAGCAAAAACAATTAGAATGAACAAGAAATGGGTAAGATTTTGGAAATAAGGTACCTAGTCTAGTTGTTTTTTAGTACCTATGATTCCAGTTCCAGAGTAATACAGTTTCGTTGCAAGTTATTTTAAAATCGTTTTTTTTTGTTTTGTTGTGTTTGGTTTTGTTGTTATATACTGTTAATGCGATAGATTGTTATTAAATATTAAAAAAAATAGAAGAAATTGGGTGTGGAATTTTGCCACAAAAGTCGATGACAAAGCTTATTGCTCATTGTTCAATTATCGCACAAACAACGAGATCTTGTAATATTAATCAGGACTACTATATAGACGACAGGAGCGATTGGAATACATTTATTAACAATTCACCATAAGTCAACAAACCCGACGACCACCGAGTAAGTACAATTATTTAACTATTTTATTTATGTAAAAAAATATATAAACGTAACTGGCTGGTTTATTTATTTTGTATAAATAAATAAACCAGCCAGTGCGAGTCGGATTCACGCACGAAGGGTTTCCGTACCATTTCTGTATCTGTTGTTATAGATGCTACAGAAATACATAATCTGTGAAAATTTTAACTGTCTAGCTATCACGGTTCATGAGATACAGCCTAGGGACAGACAGATAGACAGACAGTGGACTCTTAATAATAGGGTCTCGTTTTTACCCTAAAAAGTGCTAGTATTTGAACTTCGAAGTCTTATATAAAAATGTCTACTCGTATTCTATGCAAAAACTACCTGCTCTTAAAAGGCCGAACCCTTAGCCCAATAGACTGTTTATTGACTTTCGGCTTTACATATTATACACCATGGAATAAGATATGCTCGAAACTTATACGTATTGTGTCTATTAATTTGTAGCTCGAACCACGATTTGTACCTTCGCTACTCGTTAAGGACGGATCCGGAGACACGGGTAGATAAGATCCGTTTCTTCGGGTACCCGTGTACCCGTGGAAACGGATCTTAATTACACGTTTCCTAATTACCCGTGCGGAACGGGCCAGAAAATCGTGTCCGTGTTACTCAGAAACGGGTAATAGAAACGTTTACACGAAACCCGGACACGAGCGCGAGCCCTTTATAACTGTCCTCCTTACTCTTAGTAGAAGCTTTTTTTGTAGACGTATTTTAATCCGACTGAATCATTGGAGAAGGGTTTTAGGTCATACAGCATACATATCTTCCATATATTAGGCTTTTCTAGAACCATCATTAAAAAACCCTATTATTTTGATACCGATATGACAATTCTCTTGATATCTAATTCACTTAACTTAAGTAAAAATTAAACTAAACCTATTAAAATAAACCTCAATTAAAACTAAAAATTATCTAAAAAATTGGGCCCCCTTGTACCATATGTACCATAATTCACTTAAGATTAGAGGATTTTTTTAATTTTCTTTGTTTAGTATATTCGTGTTACGACTTACCTACTTACATAGTTATTCTACTGATTTGATCAATGCTATTATTTTATCATGATCAATGTTATTGGACTAGTATCTTAAGCATATCAATTTTATAATTACTCTTTACAGTCATAGAAACTGTCAGTCAACAGTCAGCACGTGCCATTATAACACTAATAGCATATCATGGTTGCGTAATCGCATCGATCTACAGCAGGGGTCTCCAAACTACGGCCCGCAGGCCGGATCCGGCCCGCGCGCAGGGGCGTATTTACCCTAGGGCCATCCGGGCCATGGCCCGGGGCGCCAATCGGCCAGGGGCGCCATAGCCGCCCCAGGCCGATTACCTTTTGTTCTGGCTTTGGCGCCATTCAGCTGACTTTTACTTCTCAGTTCTAACCTTTTTTATTTTATTGAGAATACGGTCGTAAGTTAATTTTCATCAATACGGAGCGCACAGAAATATATCGAGGTAGAAGTGTATTTACCTCGCGTGCTAAAATAAAGTGGTGGCGACATACTTTGCACGCCGTTAACTTCAGTTGCCGTCAATATTATCATCAGATTTGAAAATCTGATAATAATGGTATAATTAATTGTTCGGATACCACCAAATTAAAACGAAAATGTGTGTTTTCCATCACTAAATTACACTTTTGGCATCAAACGCCAAGCGAAAAAGTTACACGCTTGGTTACCATACAAATCGACGAACCATTTCCTGCTATCTCGATATATTTCTGAGACGGAGCGCCTCTGTTATTAAAAACATACGGCGTGGTAAGTACGATAAGTACATGCTCCGAATAAGGGCGCGCGCAGGGCGCAGAGTGAAGAGGGCGGTTTCTCAATATTGAAGCCTATTTTGCAAAACAACGAATAATCCAGTAACCTTGTCACCTAAAGTACAGGGCACTTTGAGCTAATCCAGTAGTTCTGATTTTTTCCAGGCTTGTTTATGATGTTGAATGTATAATCTAAGTTTGTGACCTCGAGCGCCAAACGCAACTTTGTCAAAAATCGCAAAAACCGCGAAAATTACAGTTTTCAGATTTTAGCGATTATAACCCTAAAGGATTAGTTTTTGATAGTACCTTCTCAGGACGTTTTTAAATTACAACAGAAGTTAATAGGTTTATGCCACACCTGGCCATAAAGTGACTTTTTCCGCACGCTGCGCGTACGGAAAAAGCCGCTTTCTGGCCAAGTGTAGACTTAAAATTATGTACACAACACGGGAGGTAATAAAGAAAGCCCTCGATCGCATATTTACGTCCCTCGCTTGCAGCTCGGGCCGCAAACTTCTGCGATCTCGGCCTTTCTTTGTATTACCACCCTAGTTATGTAATGTACTATTATTAGTTAATTGAGTTATTCAAAATCAATGAATTGAGTTATTTTAGCCCTCTTTGAAGAGCGTCCTCATCAAAATTGCGAAGCTCGAAAAAGTGATACACTTTGAAAGGCTTTTTTATCTCGGAAACTATTGGGTCTACAGAAACAATTCTAGTCTCATGGGTATTGTAGCAAATTTAGTCTACTTTAAAACGTCCTCAGAAGGTACTACCAAAAACTAGACCTTCCCAAATTTTTACGTTTTTTTTTCGATTTTTGACTAAGTGAAGTTCGAGAGCGCTCGAGGCAAAGTATGATATTATGACGAACAAGCAGTCCAACTTCAGCCATTTAGGAGCGCGTGATACGTATTCACAAAGACGCGCGATAGCTCGTCTGTGTGAGTGCGATCCATACTGGAGCATTCTTATTTCTTTGCTTGTAGTGCGTTCGTACACGGCGCGCACACATTCAAGCGCGCGGTGTACCTTTTGTAGGAAGACAAATTACTGCTATTATACTTAGATTATTATAAGTATTAAAAAACTATAAGGGTTCCGTTTTTGCCATTTTGGCTACGGAACCCTAAAAAATGGAACTACCAGATTTATCCCAAGCTCTGATGTATAAAGTTACTGGATTATAAGTAATGAAATCATGATTGATGACAAATTAGTACACCGCAAAAAAAAATCAAGTAGACGTTATTAAAAATGTTGTATTTTTTATTTAAATAACTTTTCCTTGACTTCTGGGGCGGCGAAACATATATTGGCCCGGGGCGCCAAATTTCAAAATACGCCCCTGCCCGCGCGACATTTTCAAAGGTGCCGTATGGCCCTCTCTACAGAAACAAACAAAACGACACCAATATTGGACAACAGATCATTAAAATCTTAAATTGTCCGGCATTATGGTGGCAATAAGAAATAACAAAGCAATAACAAAACGAACGGCCGCGAGAATTGGCCAATTTGAGAAATGTACGCACGAGCGCACGACTACCGCTAACACTACAGACGTCGCCATAAGTGGATATCCGATTCATCACAAAAATATTCAATACAATACAACTACGTACCTATACTTTGTTGGAAACCAGAAAAACACATTAACCGATTCGCTGCCTCCTTCTTTTTTCAAAATCTGCCAAGCATGCTCCATACAACCAGAGTCGGTTAAAGCGATAGACGACAGCGACACGTGCTCTTATCGCCTTAAAAAGATGCCATTGGAGTATCAACTTCTCAGTCAAACAGCACCACTTTACTGCTTACCAAAATAAAAACGATTTAAAATTAGGTACATGTTCATAATCACGGAAGAAAGAGACTGTTTTTTTCTTCCGTATTCATAATATAGTCCTCATTGATAAGACCCCTCCGGCCGCTTTGGTAACCAAGTTTCGCAACCAGTTGTAAGTATTAGTGGCAAGATGCAGCATAAAATATCCAATTTGATTTAGAATCCGCAAAAACTCAGCCATCTTAAGTCTAAATTATCCCAAAATATGATGAAAACATTTGATCTGGCCACTTTCCTTGGGATAGCTACAGTATCAACGTGGTGGGGGTTTTTAGAAATGACTACATCGCCACTTAACAAGAGTGAAGGATGCTGTAAGTATCATGATGACAACACTCTGTATCCAGTATCAAAAAATCAATCATAGTTTTGTCATGGGACAAAAATTTGTAGGTAGAGGTTTCTACACTTTACGCTTTGACTGTACCACACTGTTTCCGTACACGGCAAACGTACCACAATATTGCATCCGTATGATAATCAATAGGTAATTGAGACAATTCGCCGTAACTTTATATATTTTATGCCCCATTTTGCAATATCTGGATCCTGGAAGTGCGAGGCCCAACAACTACGGCGGAATTAACGTTTTGACCCCTATGCGATATGTGATAAGACTGAAATTGGAATATATGCAATTGTAAGTTTTTCTTTAACTTGCAACATTCGTATGTAAGGGCCTAAACAAAATTACACAATACGACATAGTGTCGCAGCGACGTCGTGTCGCTATTCAACGTCACGTCGTAGAAATTTATACGTACGTCATTGTAAAAATTCACGAAACGACGTCTCGTCGTGACACGATGCGTCGTCGTATCCCGATATGACGCGGTATTGTAAAACTATGTTTTAATGTCGAATCTAGAAATAAGTAATCGATTGAATCAAGCGTTACTTTGCGGAAGTCCATGTTAAATAGAAACAAAAATATTGCTTTGCTATTCCGCGATATGATAACGTGTTAGATAATTAGTGCTAGCCCGTTTGCGTATTTCTTCATGCACTTACATGCATAACGAAAAAACATGCAAATAAATATAACAAACCACCACCAAAAATACAAAACTCGACACGTGTTTCGCCTCTCTACGAGACATCCTCAGGAGAAGTTGACCGTCCGGCGACCACTGACGAAATGCCAAATGCGAAATGACGTGCATGAGCAAGCAAGTGTTTTCTTCTCACGACTCCTTTCTGTGGAGTGTGGGGGTGCCATTCCAGGGCTTAGCCCTCTCTGGCGGCATCTGCTCTGCGCGTAACTACGCGCAGGTCTTCATTTTTTCCTTCTCAGGGAAGGGTGGGATCTGGGAGTGTCTCTGGCGGTCGTCCAGGTGTACATGTATGTGGTACTTCTCCAAGTTTACGGCATTTCCTTGTGCAGGCTGGTTGGCCAATCAGTGGCATTGCGGCTGTTGGCCTGTCAGCGGCGTTGTTGTCTGGTGGCCTATCTGTGGCTTGGTCGGGTTCTTCGCGGACTTCTCTCAATACGTTGGGCAGCTGTACTGAGGACTTTGTCGTAGGGGACTCATGGCGACGTCGTTGGGATGAGCTCTCGCTGGAGAGCTTTTCTTCGGCGTACTTCCGGAGGTCTCGCGTGCAAGGGAGCGATACCTTCGAGGTGCGGGATTGCTGAGTTGTCAGCTCTTCGGAACATCTGCTGGGCCAGTCGACTCACAAAGGCGTCCAGCCCTTCCCATTCCAGGTCTCTCTGGATCAAGTCGTTGCGCATGAATCTGGGCGCTTGCACGATGGTGCGCAACGCCTGGTTTTCCTGCGCACGAAGTTTCTTCCTTGTGGTTTCTGCTGCAAGACTATACCATGCCGGCGCTGCGTAGGTGAGGCGGGATCTCAGGTATGTCTTGTAGATGGCGAGTTTCGTGCGCAGGGGAATGCTACGTGCATGAAGATTATACTTAAGTGTTTATAACGGGCTAGAAATAATTACATCTAACACGTTATCATATCGCGGTTTAGCAAAGCAATATTTTTGTTTTTATCTAGAAATAAGTATTTAATATTATTTGTGAACACATTCAATTATAAAGCATTACCATTTTGAATCTTAATTAGACTGACATTCAGTTGTTTTTAGGTTAACAGGTTCCCATTCCACGACACGTATCGTCAAAAACATTGCATCGTACCACGACGTCACGTCGTCCCGTGTAATTGTATTTTGACCCTTAGTAATTTTTCTATTTCAAAATAGTACTTTTTGATACAAGTGCGGAAAGTATGTCATTTTTCACGAGTCCCGAGGTGTCTTGGCCCGAGCCGCAAGGCGAGGGACAAGACTCGGGGCGAGTGGAAATGACACTTCCGCACGTGTATCAAACGACGTTTTTTAATACATTTGCGAAAAATGACAACGAAAATGAAATAATTGAATGATTACGAGACAAATTTGTTTATTTTTTGGCCTCATAAAAATGGAGAGTACTATTGGAACACTTATTAAGAGTCACGTTGAGTATCTTGACCACATTGTAGATGCCTGATATTTCTTAGATAATTCAAGAAAGTAGGCCATAAGTACATTTTCTGAGAATGACGCCGTTCGATTTTGTCGTTTCCAGTCAATGAATTGCTCATAGACGGCCAGATATTTCTCTTTCGACTTCTCTGGTAAAATACTATTCGTTGCCGTTGACGTATATCTGCTCGTGTTGAATTTATTTCAAAATCGTCTGAATCGCTCAGTTTTCACAAAAGTGTTATCAAACCAATGCGTGATAATTAATAATTACAAAATTACAATCATGAATGAAAATGGCGGAATAAAACAAAATGTGTTACTTTTAATTGACGAACTTTTTCCAACGTGGCAGCGGTTGTCACCATTCAGCCAAATAAAAATAAACTATTTTGGGAACAAACTTTCTAAGGTAATTTAACTGCATTTAAAAATGGAAAAAAGCAATAAATATTTAAATACTTAATAGCTCATTAATTTCCAAGTAAAATGTAATCTTTAGCGCACGAAAGCTAGTTGTCATTTATAAAACTCGAACAGCCTGCACCATATTATCTTATCTGTGACAATTTTTATTTTTTGGGTCTCGCATAATACTAGTATTATGCGAGACCGCTGACTAAAATACTCATTGGTAATACTCAAGAAGCATACTTTTTAAACTATTTTAATATTAGATAACACTTTAATTGTTTATAATAAAAACAATCAAACGGTTAGATATGTGGATTTAATATTTTAAACGTATCAAATGTATACTTTCAATGTCTACTGACGTAATAAAAAATAAAGAACGTATTTGACCATTAGTTGGATGTATGTATTTGAACAACAGTAAATTAAAAAAAATGGGAAATAAAAAGCACTAGTTCGCAAAATCGAACTTTGCGCACGATATACCTACAGCTACAAAAAGTACCACATTTTGAGCAAGTGTATTAAAATAACCATTTTCGACCACTTGCTGTGATAATCAACAAGTTCAACAACAAAGCAATATTATGACTCCATCCAGCTGATCTGCTAATAGAGATGGTGCCGGGATGTTAGATTAGACCTGGGAGTCCCTGATGACAAATGCTAGTAGAGTCGAAGAGAGTAAAATTTAGGCTAATGGGTTACTTTATCATGGGTATGTTTATAGGATTATTTATTTCAACGTGCATATTGCAATAAATGCTTTTGACCGTGACAAAGGTTCTTTACATCCGTTTGCTGTTATTAATTGCAATATTATTGAGATAATTTGAAGTGTGATACGTGCGCTTGCGCGCCAACTGATTTATGCGTTACGTGATAAATTATAATATTAAATCTGAGATCATTTAATATCAATACACATGAGTAAGCATTTGGGGTCTATCTAGTGGTGATGATTGATACTAGTCAACTTGCAACAAATGTTATATTTAACACAACACATTACACGACATGTGGTCAATGGCTACAAGTGCTACGACTATATTATTACAGGATACGATGCGTGTTATTCGTTAGCGAGCCTAGGCGGAAGAGACAGAGGGCCCGCGATGCGATGGCGTCCCGGCCTCTCGCCGGGGGAACGTGCGCGAGCGCGCCGGCCAATCAGCGGCCGGTAAGGAACGCTGATTGGCCGGTTCGTAATTTGCGCTCATTCCTGTGTTGCCACACCACCCCCCTAGGGAGAAGGCAAGGTGCGGCATGAACGAATGTGAATGCAAGACATTGCAAATACACAGTTAGTTACGAGTTTACAACTTACATACTAGAAACCGTACAACTTACGAGCTAAACTTAACTAACACACTGTACAACTTAAAACTAGCACTGTCTAAAACTAAAGATTTAACCTATTTCTAAATCTAACTTTGCGACCTGATCGAGTGGTATGTGGGTTAGCAAGAGGTTTTGGAACGACCGTTGCGGAGGGCGGAATGAGGGGTGCGCGCGGTACAGCTGAGGGCGCTGGCGTCGGCACTGGGCGTGCCGGTGGCGGCGCCGAGGGCGCTCGTGGCTGTACAGGAGGCGGCGCTGGTCGCTCCGGTGCGGCAGGCGCGTTCCTGGGGATGACAAAATCGGGATCAGGCGCAATGTATGCGGGTTTGACGCGATCGATGCTGATTGTTGTAGGTTTCCCAGCCATATCGATCGTCATCGTTTTGCTGTCGCGCGACACCACCCTATAAGGTCCCGTATAAGGTGGTTGTAGGGAGCGACGGACGGTGTCGTCGCGCAACATAACGTGTGATGTCACAGCCAAGTCTTTGAAAATGAACGACGCAGGTTGCGCGTGACGTGAAGCCGGAGTAGGACGTATGTCAGCCATCCTAGCACGTAGTTGCGCCACGACGTCGTCGGGTTCGTTAGATTGAGAGGAGCTGGGTACAAGTAGTTCACCAGGTAAGCGCAGCGGTTCGCCATAAACGAGTTCGGCAGACGAACATTTAAGGTCCTCCTTCAGGGCAGAGCGAACGCCTAAGAGCACAAGCGGCAGAGCTCGATGCCAGGTGTCGGTGTGACACATCAAAGCCGCTTTCAGCTGGCGATGGAAACGCTCTATCATGCCGTTCGCTTGTGGATGATAGCTGGTGGTACGAACGCGCTTGGATGCACCCAGTTCCAACAGTCGATTGAATAAGACGGACTCGAACTGGCGGCCTCTGTCAGTGGTGACAGTTGAGGGCACGCCGAAACGAGCGATCCAGCCATCCATGAAGCGATCGGCTACCTCTTCTGCGGTTATGGATACCATCGGCCATGCCTCGGGCCATCGTGAAAAACGGTCGATTGCTGTTAGGCAATACGAGTAGCCGTTCGATGCGGGCATCGGGCCGATGATATCCAGGTGGACATGTTTGAATCTCGCCGTCGGAGCGACGAAATCGCCGAGCGGAGCAGAGACATGCCGTGTTACCTTACTCCTTTGGCACGGAAGGCACTCACGAGCCCACGTGCGACAGTCCTTGTCAACACCGGGCCACACGTAGCGGTCGGCGACGAGGCGGGCGGAGGCTCGCGTGCCGGGGTGGCTCAGGCCGTGCAGGCGCTCGAACGCAGGTCGGCGGTGCTGCAGCGGTAAGTAGGGCCGTGGCTTCCCAGTCGACACGTCGCACAGGATCGAGATGTCAGTGCCTGGAATTATTGTTGGTATTAGTTTTAAAGACATTTTTTCTAGGCCAGTTTTTAATTCGTCGTCGGCCTCCTGGGCCTGAGCGAGGGCGATGTAGTCCTCGTCGAGAGAGACGGATTCGATACGGGACATGGTGTCCGCTACCACGTTATCCTCCCCGCTAATATGCTGGATATCGGTGGTGAATTGGGAGATGAATGTGAGCTGATTAAGCTGCGCAGGTGGCAACTTCTCCCGGCGTTGTTGGAACGCGTAAAGGAGGGGTTTGTGATCCGTATATATTGTGGCATGTTGTGCCTCCAATATATGGCGGAAGTGCTGCACCGCTGCATAGATGGCCAACAATTCTCGATAGTAGGCAGGCCACACTGCTTGACTAGCCGTTAGCTTTTTGCTAAAGAAAGCTAGTGGTTGCCATCCCTGCTCCGTCTGTTGTTGGAGACAGGCCCCCACCTGTGTGCTGGAAGCATGCGTGTATAGAGCCAGAGGGGCGTTAGGTACAGGGTGTGCTAATTGAGTAGCATGCGACAGACTGTCCTTGCATGCGTAAAAAGCGTTCTCCAACTCGGGAGTCCAGGGCATTGGCTTTGCACCCTTGAGCTTCGATGCTGTGAGGAAGTCAATCAGTGGGGCCTGTGTTTCAGCAGCTTGGGGCAAGAACTGTCGGTAATAATTGATCATACCTAGGAATCTCCTCAGTCCCTGGGCCGTTTTAGGTAGCGGGAAATCGCGGAGCGCAGATATTTTGTCAGCGGGAGGTTGGATGCCGTTCTTCGAGACGTGATAGCCAAGGAAAGTTACCTCAGTAGCACCTAGTACACATTTAGCAGGATTGACCACTACGCCGTAGTCGGTCAGGCTCCTGAACAATGTGCGGAGGTGAATAGCGTGTTCCTTAGCATCCCTGGAGAAGACCAATATGTCGTCGACATAGGGGAAACAAAAATACATACCTCGAACGATTTCGTCAATAAATCGCTGAAATGTCTGCCCGGCGTTGCGTAATCCGTAGGCCATATAAGGGAACTCGTATAAACCAAACGGTGTCGTTATGGCAGTCTTGCACACGTCGGCTGGCTCCACTCGTATCTGCTGGTAAGCCTTCACCAGATCAATAGTGCTAAATATAGTGGAACCAGCCAAGTTGTGGCTAAAATCCCCTATATGGCGCACGGGATAACGATCCGGGACAGTGCGCGCGTTGAGGGCCCTGTAGTCACCGCAGGGTCGCCAAGAAGAATCCTTCTTGCGCGCGAGATGGAGTGGGGACGACCAGGAGCTCTTGGATGGGCGCGCGGTGCCGGCCTGCAGCATGTCCGCGAACTCCTTCTGCGCGGCGCGTAGCTTGTCCGGCGCGAGGCGACGTGGCCGGGCCGTGACAGGTGGGCCGTCGGTCGTCTTGATGTAATGCACGGTGTCGTGCTTGACCTCGCGTTGGATGCCGGGTGGTCGCGTCAGATCTGGAAATTCAGACAATATTTGTGTAAAAATCGAGGAAACATGTATCGTTTTTACACTGTGTTGAGAGGAGTTAATGATGGAGGCCGGAACTGAGAGACCGGTGATTCCACACCTTAAAACTTTGTTGCGACAGTCAGGCAATAGGTTATAGTATGCCATGAATTCTGCCCCAATGATAGCAGTTTCCACATCAGCGATGATGAAATTCCATTTAAATTCACGGCGGAGGCCAAAATTCAGGTTTAGTTTACGACAGCCATATGTTTTTATAGATGTGCCATTGGCGGCACACAAGCTATAGTCGACGAGCTCAGTTCGCTTTCCCATAAGCTTTCTGGGGAAACAGCACAGGTCTGATCCAGTATCGAGGAGAAATTTAAATTTAGTCTCCTTGTCGACTATGAACAAGCGGCTACTACTAGACAAACAATCAGTTGCCGCTACTACTGATTGTTTGTCTGGTTTCCCGACCAACCGCAAGGAGTTGTGCACTTATTTGCCTTATCCCGGAAGTTAAAGTGATACCAACAGAGCCTATTTTCATCAGAAGAACTTCTTGATTTCGATCTAGAACGGGATTGAGATCTTGAATATGAGCGAGATCTTCGGTTGGCTGTCAAGGCTGCTATTTGTCGGGACAGGTCATCTAAACGATTATTTATTGATGTCATATCAGGTGGTATTGGAGCAGATTGTTTCAGTGCTGGTGCAGCTGGTTGGGACGGTGCAACAATTGCAGAAGTAATGTGGGTCGGACTCACCTCCATAATTTTGTCAGCCAGCTCAGCGACCTTCTCTAAATTAAGGTCGCTCTGAGCTGTCAAAATAGCCTGTGCGTTGTTAGGGAGCCTCTGCAGCCACAGCTCCCGCAGGATGGCATTGTTGTCGTCCTTCAGTGCAGTGCCCGCTAGTGACCGCAGGTCCCGGAGAAACTCTGTGGGCTTCCGGTCACCGATTTCCTCACCTGACAGCAGCTGGCGTAACCTGTGTGAGTCTGAGACTGAGAACCTGCGAATCATTTCTCTTTTTATGTTATCATATTTTTCCCCTTTAGGAGGAGGGTTAATGATGAGGTCCTCCAACTGTCTAGACAACCTCGAATCCAATTGGGCTATTACATAGTTGTATTTAGTTTCGTCTGCAGAGATGTGACACAGAGAAAAATGCGACTCAATATGTGCGAACCATGCCGCAGGCCGGTCAGACCAGAATGGAGCTAGATTAGGCCTAACCCCGTGCACAGCCTGGGGTGCCGCGGTTGAACCCGCCAGCGACCTTAGCTCGTTGTTTTGTTTAAGGAGCGCCTCATTCTGCTCCAGTAATTTGTTAAGTTTATCTTGCAACTCCTCAAACTCGGCCATTGTAAAATAGGATTAAGTATTATAACCTCAAAATACCACTCAAGCAGGTTGCAATTGTTAAAAGTAATAATAAAATAGCAATACCTTAAACCAAAACCTTAAACAAAAAATAAGTATATGGGAAATGAGCGTGGCGGCGTCGCGGGCGGGCGGCGCAGCGTGACCGGCGAAGGCTGGTGAAGCGCGATGTTGCCTGCGCGTGCAGCGCGGCGTAGCAGGAGCGCGTGAAACAGCGGCACCGGCAGGAGCGGCGCGTGCAGTACGCGCGGCGTGCACGTGGGACTGCGTCGCCGGCGGATACCGCGGCGAGTGCGGCGAGCCGGCGCGTGGGGCGCAAGCGTGGCCGCGGCGTGGCCGGCGCGGCGTGGACGCAGCGTGGCCGGCGCGGCGTGGGCGCAGCGTGGCCGGCGCGGCGTGGGCGGCGCGGCGTGGACGCAGCGTGGCCGGCGCGGCGTGGACGGCGGCCAGGGGCGTCGTCAGCGGATAGGGTACGCCGTAGTTGGCGAGCTGCCGTTACGCAAGCACTTCGCCGCACTTTGGTGAAAATTGACTCCAAATGATGTCCTCTTACGCCAGAAATCTGCTCTGGCTGCTGCTTGCTACTCGTAATTATTCGGCGTCTTTACGCCGTACGTCGGGGTCACCACTTTGGGGTCTATCTAGTGGTGATGATTGATACTAGTCAACTTGCAACAAATGTTATATTTAACACAACACATTACACGACATGTGGTCAATGGCTACAAGTGCTACGACTATATTATTACAGGATACGATGCGTGTTATTCGTTAGCGAGCCTAGGCGGAAGAGACAGAGGGCCCGCGATGCGATGGCGTCCCGGCCTCTCGCCGGGGGAACGTGCGCGAGCGCGCCGGCCAATCAGCGGCCGGTAAGGAACGCTGATTGGCCGGTTCGTAATTTGCGCTCATTCCTGTGTTGCCACAAGCATACTACGAGTTATCTATTAATTACTGGAAATAAATGCCTTACCTATTGCTTTATCTATTTATCTCTCAAGGCAAGTATGAACAATACTTTCACAATGTTTACGATTTTCACACATTACTTTTGCGCCGTTCCAATATCTCTGAAACGTAGAAGTAAATAAAATACATATATTTAACCGCAACTATTGTTAAAATAAAATGGTCATGAGTAAGTCAATAAAGTTATTCAGCAACGTCTTTTTAGAGCCAAAGATGATTTAGTACCAGTAACTTTTTAAAGTTCAATAAGCTCAAGATTTCAAAATAAGGTGTTTTCTAAGCTAAGAAAGATCATTAATGAAATGAATAGTGCCAAAGATTTACAACTTTCTTTCAAAGATTCATCTTAATCCGTCCATTAATCATCATAAATAAAATATGTAAAATAGGTTATTTAATTTATGGCACCGGCTATCTATTTGGCGATCGTAAATCAACCGGCGCCTGCCCTAACAGTTCTAAATTCGAAATTACATTAGCGCGCTCTTTATCTCTCAACTTCTTTTTAAATGAAGACTGAAAGAGACAAAAACATATCGTCGAGGCAATGCCTGTCCCTTATCGTAATTCAGCCTACGGTCGACGATATGATGTTTGAAGAGTATCTAATTTCGAACTACTAAGTAAGACTGATTTGAGTTCTTGGAAGGCTACACTCACGCATGTAAATGTCTAAACCTACCGATGCATGAATTTTCTTCGTCATAGATGGTTATTATTTTCTAGGGATGTAACGATACACAGTTTTGCCGATACGATACCGATACCGATATATAGTAGTTAATATCGGCGATACCGATACCGATACCGATATCTTAGCTTAATAATGAAGTATGAACTTCAGATATTTTTATGTCCTTATTATAACTAATGGCAATGACTACTGGCTATATTTACCAAAGAGTCAACCTTGAAAATGTAAAGTAAAAATAATAAATTGTCAACTCAAAATTCATTTTTTTTTAATTAAGAACCAAAGATTTAATTAACATATTGCACAAGGTAATAGAATAGACCAGTACATAAATTAAGTCAGAAGTTGAAATTATTTTTTGCAGATTTTTTTTCATACAGCAAATTCCTCAAATATCGGTTGTATAATATCGGCGATACCGATATATCGGTGATACCGATATATCGGCCGATATATCGGTATCGGTATCGTTACATCCCTATTATTTTCTATTCTATACTTTTTAACGTTTCTATGCAGACAAATGATGTAACCGTAATAAAGAGTTCAACGAAAGTACCTAATTGTAATAGTTCTTTTAGTGCTGATAAAAGTAGACTTCCTAGTATTTTTTTAGTGTGCTCTGGAAGACGGAACGAGAGTAGCGACTGTTAAATACTATTAGTTATAATTGTAGTTAAATGTTGTTTTGTAACCTAATTAGATTATTAGGCGAAAGTTGTACATTTTATTGATCTATAGTAGGTAGGGGTATTCCACGCTCCTTGTTAGTGATAGGTTACACGACTTTTAAACATACCTAACAATTACCTATACTTAGGGGACAATCTTACACAAATCGAACTAGTTCCATAGTAAACTCAATAAGGCTTGTGTTAGGGATACTAGACGACGATATATTTAATAAATACAAATACTTAAATACATAGAAAACATCCAAGGCTCAGAAACAAATATCATCACACAAATAATATTTGCTCTTACCAGGATTCGAACCCAGGACCGTCAGCTTCGTAGGCAGAGTCACTAACCACGAGGCTAAACCGCATCGTACAGTCGAGGTCCATTCCATACCACTGATCTGACTGATGGTCCTCGACTGTACATACCAGAAAAAAAATACATTACAACAGGTAAATATCATACCTAATTTAAAAAAATAAAACGGTAAACAGGCGGTCTTATAGCTAAAAAGTGATCTTTTCCAGAGAACATTTATTAACTTTGAGTTTAATAAACCTTGCTAAATAACTTTGCCTTTGCTCTACTCTCCTTTTTGGGCTCTGGAAAGGTTCTGCATGTCTATTATTTAACTGCAACGTTAGTTCGGCCATTGTTCATGAGTTGAAGTCAGAATTCGCCTGTTGACTTGATTTTTTTCTGTCGTAAATCGATTCTACTATTTGTGAGGAACAAATATCTATATGACACCTAATAGGGGAGACTGGGTATGGTTTTCTCAGGGGTTGGTTGTCACCGCAGTCATAAAATAATACTAAACGAATAAATAATTGCACTCATTGGTGTAGTACGGATGAAGGTATAGGTCTTGCAGTTTTTTAACACCGATCGATGCGCTTATAACTTCGTTTAGTACTATTTTATGACCGCGGTGACAACCAACCCCTGAGGAAAACATACCCGGTCTCCCCTACATTTGTATAAGTATAACAGCCACAAATTGTAATCAAAAGTAGCAGATCGCACTGAGTATTGAAAACGCTCTATACAAAACGGGAGGAACCTATGACGTCATCGGTTCCATCTCTGTACTAAGTTGTATGAAAAACATAACATTTTGCCATTTTGAGCACGAAAAAGTGCGTATAAGCACATAGTTGTTATACATTTATTTTTTCAGTGTTATTTAAGCATTCCGAAAATGCTTTAATTTTTCTTTAAGACAGTAAAAAATATCGTTTTTTTTTAAACTTTATGGTCTCATAACTTTATATTTTTTATACATTTTTGGTTTATTTCTTTTGTGTTATGATAATTTAGTATTTTCCAATCCATGTGACTATATTATGTTATAAAATTCAACATTAGTCCACATCCGAATTGGTTTCCATTTGATAGTTTTTAGGGTTCCGTACCTCAAAAGGAAAAGACGGAACCCTTATAAGATAACTTTGTTGTCCGTATGTCCGACCCTCCGTCCGTCTGTCTGTCCGTCTGTCCAGACCCTTTATCTCGCGCACGCGTGTGCGGGTATCGAGATGAAATTTAACGCATATACTCAGGTCTACGGTCTCCTGAAGCTATGAAAAAATCGGATTTCTAGGTTAACGTACAAAAAAAATGGCCATTTATGTCGCAAAAAACATAAATTTTTCGACACTCTCAAGGAAACCAAAATTTATAGGGTACTTTCCGTTGATCTATAACCATAAAATTTAGTAAGTAATACCGTCTTATACTACAAGTATAGGGAAATATCTGAAAACTTTTACAAATGTATTTGTAATTGAATCATAAAAAACTGGCCAAGAGCATGTCGGACCATGCTCAGTGTAGGGTTCCATAGCCGTAACTATAAGGTAAAAAATACGATGTAAAAAAGTACAACCACAAAAGAGCGTATCTTCATAGCAATTACGTCCTTTTGTTGAGAAGCGCAGTTTATTAGCAATAACTCAAAAACGGTTAATTCGATCTTGTTGAAAATAATTTTCGTTGAAAGCATTAATTAAGCGTTACCTTCGTGATTTTTTTCATATTTTTCGGATACACGGTTTAGAAGATAGAGGGGGGGGGACACAATGTTCGCAACTTTCGGAGCGATTATTTCCAAAGATATTCACTTAATCAAAAACATTACTTAAGAACCTTAAAATGTTTTTGAAAGAGCTGTCGAACTATGTACCACACGTCGATATTTTCTGAAAAAAAATTTTCTGCTTCTGTAACATGTATGGAGTGCCCCCCCTAAAAATATTTATTTTAATTATTTAACTACCAAACTAAATAGCGGCTCATACAAGACACCTATATTCCAAATTTCATCAATATCCATCATGTATTTTTTGAGTAAAATGCCTGTGACATACGGACAGACGGACAGACGGACGGACGGACATGACGAAACTATAAGGGTTCCGTTTTTGCCATTTTGGCTACGGAACCCTAAAAATACAGTCCTTATTTGAAGTATTTGTACGGAACCCTCGATGGGCGAGTCCCACTCGCAATTGTCCGGTTTTTGATAAATACATCAAAAAAAAAATGAAACTACTATTTTGTAATTCGTCCGAATGAATTTCCGACTTTTTTCATCAAACTTCCAATGCCCGTTTCGATTCGTTCGAGAGTGAAATTTGAAAAATTCTCTTATTATTGTATCTCTATGTCCGTATCTATATGCATAGATAAATAAGTAGCATAGAGTTCACATTTCATACAAGGTTCCATCGTACAATTACACATGTATGATCATGGGCGTACCCATGGTAGGGCAAGGTGGGGCATTTGCCCCTCCCTGCTCTCTGTCCCGAAGCTAAGATTTTTTAGTGAAAAGTTTTTTTTAATTTCCTACTTAGTACTTCATTTATACTTACTTGTGCCCCACCCATAAAAATGCTGGGTACGCCCATATGTATGATATTCACAAAAAAAATACCGTTTATTTTCATATCTCAGCTTAGCATAGCACTGGTGAAAACGAGTTAGCTCACCGCTTAGCTAGCTACTTCGCACGTCTCTAGTGGAACAGCAGCCTTAGGTGATTTCGGTTTGTGTTATAAATGACCGATTCGCACGAACGGGGGCAAATTTGGTCAAAAGCTAATCAGCTTTTAAACCTTAACCTTCCTCCCACGATTTAGAAAGTAATAAATAGCAGCTAATTAAGATTAGACTGGCATCTTCACTTAAGTTATAAAGTGCAACTGGGCATGACTGCGGGCTATGTTTTAATTTTAACGACCACTCACATGTTCTTTTTATGTTTACAATGTCCGCGAAAGTGAAATCTTTAGAATTAGGTATCTATGTTTCTGCACAAACATTGACCATAATGTAACCAAAAAATACCAAAAATAGTTAGTATCAAATTGAAAGCTTTCACTAAATTATTTGTGAATATGGAATGTAATTTGTTCTGTTCATTTCAGTCTTTCAGTGACCGCGCTTATTATTATTTAAGGAAAATGTTTAATTGGTCTGAAATATGTGACTGTCACGTTAAACGCGATAGTAAAATATTCGAAGTATGGGATGTGAAATGACCTATATCATATGCAGGTAGATATATATAATCAATTTGCTTAGTTTGCATTCCATCCATACCATTCATCCATTTGCATTGCTTAGTTTAGGACTAGATCATTTTTTGTAAGATTATTCCTAAACCGACGGTCACGAAGTTTGTACCTAGAGTAGAAAGAGGTAATAAATAACGTACTATCTAAATTTGAATTTAAATCTGCTTAGAAATGTTGAGCGCAATGGGGCCCTAGTTAAGACGCGACAGATAGCTAATTAGACTGCTAAGTGCCATCAGACAAAACCTATGTGGTCTAATGTTCGCTAGGCATGAAAAGGTTAGTGGTCCTCATCGCTCACACGTGGCGCTCCGCACCTATAAACGTTCTGGTGAGAAGGGCATCTAGTTTACCTATTTAATAAGATCGGGATGGAGATCATTCAGATTATTTTAAATTTTCTCTTGCTTCTTTAGTATAACTTTATTAACGTATCTAAAAACAATAATGGGTAATTCTTGAAAATTATCATTCCCTTGTGCAGTGTGCACACGTATTGACGAATACCGTAAAACGGGGTGGCTTTAGGAAAAAATGGGGCTACTTTGGTAGATTTAATATGGTTATAACATGGTTTTTACACTTCATAAGCTGGTTGCAATTTGATAATCAGCTGCAAGACCAACCAAAGTATTTTGTATATTGAGTTTAGCAATGGAAAAATCGATTATGTAAAAGAAAAACTGCTTTTGCAAAGTCGCCCCTGCATTTTAAAGTAACCCCGGTTTACCAGTATTTAAAAGATCCTGCCTCTTTACAATGTATTTTAGGTTATCGCACCATGCCGCAGGGGCCATTTTTAGATCTATTTTAGTTTTAGCTTATTTAATTTTAATTTAGTTTTAGTTTTTAGTACATTTAATTTTAACTATGCTTCTATTTTAATATTCTTTAAGGGTTTTATTTTGTATTAGGTTATTTATCTTTTTGTGTGCAATATTTAATATTAAAAATACATAAAGGTTTTTAGGTTATTATGTAGTTATAGCCTAACTCTACAAATCAAATAAAAATGCCATTAGAATGAGGCGGAATTGGCTGAATATTTTTAGCCAGAGTATGGAGGAGGATGTCCTTCGCCCTACTTTACTGATTTTTTTCACCACCCGTTGAAAATATAGGATATAGCTTACGTTAGCCTTCGAAACTAAATTAATCACCTCCTGCGGGGCAACGTTTTCGAAAGAACGGGATTTTTAGGTCTTCAGACATCAAATCTTAATTATAGGAAGTTGTATTGTTTGTGAAATCTGTCACCCAATGTTCCCAGAATGCCACTAACCTAACAGAATTGATTAAGAAATATCGGTGTACCCTTGTTTTGCCGACAAACTTTTCATCGAATATTATTTCATCGACAACGATTCATCGAAACTTTAGTACAAGTAATATTGATTAGCGTTATTTTGTTTCATCTACTATTTATTTAAATTTTTCTTAGTGCGTAGAAATACTATTCAACGAATATTACTTGATCGCTGATTCGTTTCAAATTATTTTAATTGGCACAACTACTTAACATTGCAATTCATTTATTCGACGTATTACTTTAATACATTTTTATATGCCGTACACGCATTTATACATTTTTCTGTTCTAAGAATTTTCGAACGGCTTTCAAAGTAGGTTTAGGTTAGGTTAGAACTGCGACCCCACACAGAAACGAACGGCTATCAAAGTAGGTTTAGGTTAGGTTAGAACTGCGACCCCACACAGAAACGAACGGCTTACAAAGTAGGTTTAGGTTAAGTTAGAACTGCAACCCCTCACAGAAATCAACGGCTATCAAAGTAGGTTTAGGTTAGGTTAGAACTGCGACCCCTCACAGAAACGAACGGCTTTCAAAGTAGGTTTAGGTTAGGTCAGAAGTGCGACCTCTGACAGAAACGAACGGCTTACAAAGTAGGTTTAGGTTAGAACTGCGACCCCTCACAGAAACGAACGGCTTTCAAAGTAGGTTTAGGTTAAGTTAGAACTGCAACTCCTCACAGAAATCAACGGCTATCAAAGTAGGTTTAGGTTAGGTTAGAACTGCGACCCCTCACAGAAACGAACGGCTTTCAAAGTAGGTTTAGGTTAAGTTAGAACTGCAACTCCTCACAGAAATCAACGGCTATCAAAGTAGGTTTAGGTTAGGTTAGAACTGCGACCCCTCACAGAAACGAACGGCTTTCAAAGTAGGTTTAGGTTAAGTTAGAACTGCAACCCCTCACAGAAATCAACGGCTATCAAAGTAGGTTTAGGTTAGGTTAGAACTGCGACCCCTCACAGAAACGAACGGCTTTCAAAGTAGGTTTAGGTTAAGTTAGAACTGCAACTCCTCACAGAAATCAACGGCTATCAAAGTAGGTTTAGGTTAGATTAGAACTGCGACCCCTCACAGAAACGAACGGCTTTCAAAGTAGGTTTAGGTTAGGTTAGAACTGCGACCCCTCACAGAAACGAACTGCTTTTAAAGTAGGTTTAGGTTAGGTTAGAACTACGACCTCACGCAGAAACGAACGGCTTTCAAAGTACCTAGGTTTAGGTTAGGTTAGAACTGAGTTTTGATAACGAAATATTACAAATTGAAATAATTTTATGTGGAATAAATTTTATTAAATGCAAACCAAAATGAAATAAAAAACCCCGTTAAGAAAAACCACGACGTAAACATATACAAAATAACTCAAGTACCAATTAAAAGTCCCTGATTTAAATTAACTAGTATCGATTCTTCGACGCAATGACTTGTCGATGAAATGAAAATACTTGAAACGTTGTCTTTGAAATAACATTCGATTAAATGTGTGTCGGCAATTCAAAGGTAAACCAGAAATATCGCAAGCAAAAGCAGCGAACCTGACCGATAACCACGACCACTCTACAAAAAAGTTCTCACTGATGAGGTTTTCAAAGAAATTATACCTTTCAGTAAGCCTTTATGGACACTGTAGTGTCACACTCTAAAAAATCTGAGCCAACTAAGAGAGATTTTCTCTTAGTTGGCGTTAAATTAAATAAAACAAACAAGATATTAAACTGCTGCTGCTGATTAATTAAAACAGCAAGTTAGTTAGTGATTAAAACAATAATCTAGAATCTTGATAATTTTAACAAATATATTCCTTGTTTCTACCATTATTTTCTTCTTTGTATGATTCGATCATATTTAATTAGTTACATTATACATCTATGTTTGTTGAATCAAATCAGAACTCGTTAATTGAACCATGATAAACAATCAATATCATCTTAGTTGGTGCATCTAACGTCTTGTTAGGCTCGTATGGAATCAAGATGATTGATTATAACTCTCACGATCTTGTTAGGAGCAACCCATTTTTTTAAAGTGCATGTTCGAATAGGAATAGTTATAGTCTAAGTTCTCTCTCTGTGGTCGCTCCCTCATGACTGAGGATCGTGGTCATCGGTGGATGTGGATAAATTTCGCCTGGATTATATGATCTGCCTACACCGATGCCTGTTCATCGCGTCTCTGATGACCGACTGTTTAATTTCGCATATGCGGTCAATGGCCAGGCGTGGCAGGAACTAGCAGGCAGTTTACGAGTAACTTCCGATACCACTCGAATTGCTCTCATTCCGCGTTGATACGCAGTTTGCCTAGTCAATTGACGCAACATGAAAGGCTACACCTTCCTATCAACCGGAGTAGGATGCGTTTGCGCTTTGTTGACTGTAATTGGACTCGATATAAAGTTTCACAAGCAGAATATATTCGTGAGAACTTGCGCAGAACCGACTAAGTAATAATTGGACGTGCATACCCAAGGGAGTTTTAGAAAATGGCATTTTTCATTTTCTGGGGTAGATTGACTTATTAAATGATCCTGAGGCAGTTGTCCCACCGCCAGCGAGTAAAATGGGGCAAGTAACAGTTTATAGCGGGCTAAAGAGGTACAATGAGATCGATCGACCTTTCCAGATCCGCAATGTAATGCTACTCGCCCAATTTTACTCGCTGACTCAACGAACGGTGGGACAAGTGCCAAAGTGATGAAATGCCACTTCACTTATCGATCTGAAAGATATCGCACTATTTTGCAACTAAATGTAAATGTTTCGTAGGCTACGGATTCGAAATGCACTATTATTTACGTAACCTAACCAAAGAAAGGAACAGGTATTTTTTTTCGCGTATGTAAAGTAGACGTCCGAGCGTTCAACACTGTCACATTAGTCGCCATTTTGAATGTTAAGTCATTAACAATAATGGTGACAGCAGGGTTTGCAGGGTGTCGAATATTGGGCATTAGGGTGTCAAGCACTAGGACGTTTACCTTACATTTCTTACTTAAATAGACGTGATGTAGACGTGAGCAGTATCAACCCTACGGGTTCAATAATTTATAAGCTACTGTTGCGTACTAGTAAGATTTACGTTTTTATGTTTTTTGATGTTCAAAAAAAAGGCTTAAATTTTGCGACATTCGTGGTCACTCTACAATTAGAATATTTTCGTCAAGTATCGATGCTCTTCGCTTTACCTACTTGTAACCATTGACATTGCCAAAATGACGAAGACAATAGGGTATTTGACAACAATCAAAATAAATTCATTAACTCTAACCAGCAAATTACGCTTCCAACACAGCCCGGATAAAATCATTCAAACTTATTTTCGTGCCATCAACGATTTTACAATGACGAAAACTAAAAATAAGGCACCATGTTGAGCATGACGTCACAAGCACGTCACAAGATAGTATTTCATACTAAACTGCATACTACCCACCTTTTTTTTTTTTTTTTTTTTGACGGTGAGAAAATGCGTTACGCATACCCCCCCGGGCCTAGGGAAGCCAGATGTTGGGTGGGGGGGTTATGTGGGACTCTCCCCGCAGATGGGGCCTACCCACTAAAAACTCACCGGCGTTTATCCTCGCTGCTGTTTTGAGGGGGTGCCGTAGGGTCGCGGTTGCATTCTTCCACGACACCCCCCAGCCGCCCGGCTAGTTGTTAAGCCGGGCCCCGCGCGCCAAGGGAGGGAAGGATTGGAAACGCCCACAACCCTTCCCCCAAACGTTGTAGAGCCGTGCAATGTGGGCCCCTAACCCACTGGCTCTACTGAGGGGCTACATACGAGCGGCAAAGTGCGCCCGTCTCCTGCCCCTCCGTCTGCGCCGGAGCGGGTGAGCGTCGGCGGCTGCCTCACGCTCCCGCTCCGCAGCCTCCTTCTGTGAAATGACATTCTCACAGAAGGAGGCTACCGCCTTCCATTTCCTCTCGCTGCACAGCATGGCAGAGATGACGCTGTGCAGCGAGAGGTCTCGCACGCCGATGGCTGCTACCAGAGTGCGGCGCTCCTCCGCCCAGTGGGTGCACACCTCTAAGGTGTGCTGGGCCGTATCATCCTGATCACCGCACTCGTGGCACTGGGGCCCCGCTTCCCTCCCTATTCTGTGCAGGTAGTGACCGAAGCACCCATGTCCGGTCACCACCTGCGTGAGCCTGTACTCCAGGGCCCCGAATTTTCTTTTTAACCATCGGCTTAGCGACGGGAGGAGTGCCTCTACAGTGCGGGTTCCGTAGAGGCAGTCCTCCAGGTCACTTTTCCAGCGGTCGCGCAGCCGCTTCTCGGCCAGCCTTCGTGCGCGTTCGACCTCTTCAGGGGCCGGTAGAATGCCCCGTGCTCTGGCTGCTGCCCTCTGCTGGTACCTCTCCGCCAGCACCTGTGCGTCCAGCTCCCAGGGAGGAGTGCCGGCGAGGAGGCATGCCGCCGCGTGTGACACCGTGGAGTAGCCCCTGATAATGCGTTGGGCCACTACCCGCTGCGGTCGCCGGAGAAGGCTCTTGTTTTTCTCCGACAACCGATCTGCCCATACCGGCGCCCCATACAGTGCCATGCTGCGCACTATGCCCGCGTATAGTTTTCGGCACGGGGCATTCGGCCCACCCACATTGGGCAAGAGACGGCCCAAGGCCGAGGCGGCACCCACGATTCGTGGGACGAGCCTGCTGAAGTGCTCCTCAAAGGACCACTTCCGGTCCAGGACAAGGCCCAGGTACTTGATGTGGGCCTTGACCTGGACCATCTCTCCACTTACGGGGATAGTCACCCCAGCAGGAACCCGCCATCCCCGCTTTGCGAACACTATCGCCTCGGTCTTCGACAGCGAGACCCTTAGCCCCAGAAGTTCGATGCGGCGGACTGTCATGCTGGTTGCGACAGCCGCTCTTCTTAGGGTATCCTCCAGTTGTTGACCCCGCACGGCCACCATGGTATCGTCCGCGTAGCAAATGGTGACCATGCGGGTGAGTTGGGTCCCTCTTATGACCCAGTCATAGCCGATGTTCCACAGCAGGGGTCCAAGCACAGACCCCTGGGGAACACCGCAAGCCATGTTCCGGACCAGTTGTCGGCCCTCCCGCTCGTAGAGCACTACCCTGTCCGTGAGGTAGTGCTCCACGATCCGCCTTAGGTACAGAGGCACCTGGTGGTATTTCAGAGCCTCCCTGATTACCTGATAGGGGAGGCTCCCAAATGCGTTGGCGATATCTAGAGATACCGCCACCACCCCCTCACCTATTTCCAACGCGTCCTCTCTATAACCCCTTAGGGTTTTTAGTGCGTCTATAGTGGACCGCTGCGCCCGAAACCCAAATTGCCGCTCGCTCAGATTTGGGCCCGTATTGTCCAGGTGCTTCACGATGCGGCGAGACAAGATCCGCTCCAAAATCTTGCCGACCTCGTCTAAGAGGACAATCGGGCGATAGCCAGATGGAGAATCTGGCGGGCGGCCGTCCTTCCTCAGCAAGCACAGTCGGCCCTCCTTCCAGCATCTCGGGAATGTACCCTCTTTGAGGCAGTCATCGAGGAGCTCTTTAAATCTCACCCCGAGATGCTTCATGGCCAGAGGAAGGACTTTTCCGGGCACTCCGTCTGGCCCCGGAGCTTTCCTGCACAATCGGAGGCGGTCCACAGCCAAGATCATCTCGACGTCTGTGATCGGTGGGACGTCGATCGGGCCCTCCGGCTCCTCCGAGGGCACCACCATTCTCGGCGGATCAAAGTCGGGCGCCGGCGGAAAGAGACCCTCCACGATCCGCGTGAGGAGTTGCGGCTCCAGGGAGTCCATGGGGGGAGCGTGCTTCATTTTGTTGCGTACCAGTTTGTACGGCCGTCCCCACGGGTCCCTGTTAAGTGTGGCCAGGAACTCCTCACGCGCCTCGTCCTTTCTTTTGGCGATGGCCAGTTTTAGGGCCTCCTTTGCCTCTTTAAGGGCTCTGTGGAGAACCTCTTCTTCAGCTTCGCATACTACCCACCTAGCCCGACTCTTATCGTGGTAAGCCGGGACCGGTGACCTGGTTCGACTCCAGGCACCCCCCGGCACATACCCAGCCCGATGTGCGTGTCGGCCGTGTGTAAGGCACACAGTCGGACGCCCTTGGGTGGTCTGGCCAGCGACCTGGTTCGAGCCCAGTGACCGCAACGGCCAACCACCCGGCCCGACAATCACAATGCTCGGAAGTGGGTTGTGAGTTTGTCAGGTTTAAAAAAAAAAAAAAAAAAAAAAAAAAAAAAAAAAAAAAAAACTGCATACTTTCGGAGCGTTTTGACACTTCATAAAAAGAAGCTGATTTGAACTGTCATCAAGTAGCCTATTTACTGTTTTCATAATCAAAGTGCTGTCAAAACAGGTAAAGAGATTTTATCATTAGGTATTAATAAGTGGTTTTAGGTGGTTTTAGGGTGACCGTGATTGCAGAGACTTAAATTTTGTACTTACTTAACAAAAAGTAAAAAGGTGTGGGTGTTTCACTTGAATATGATGGTGAAATTGGTGAACCATCTATTAACATTTACTTAATCCGTAGGATTGATCGTGCTCTACATCGTCGATCGTAGGCTCAATTAGGGTAAGGGACAGGCAAAACAATGTCCCTTACGCTAATTGAGCCTACGGTCGACGATATATATATCGTCTTCTGAATCATACCTAATCTTAATCAATTTTAAACGGACTACTATCGTACCTAGGTATATACTATGTATTTTCTATTCCGATGTTTTTTAGAACCCTTTAGTCCGTGGTTAGGTAGGTACGCGGCAGACTCATTCAGTAAGATCTAAAAGGAAAGACACGAAAAATAAGATCACTATTTAATTTCAAAGTTACTTAATATAAGTCTAAGTATAGTGCTGTCAATAATTTAATCTGGTTTTTACGTTATATTTCTTAAATATCATCACAAACACGGTAATGCTCAGATACAACTTTTCAGTTCAAGTTCGTAGCTTCTCGAATACCTTTAAAAAGGCACGTGCAGAATAAATCATTATTTTCTAGAACACGTCCAATCAAAATGGCGTCGGGCTGAATAAAAAGCAAAATCCTAGGCTGCAAACGCTTTTCCAATAAGAGTGTGCCCTTACCGCATTTCATATAAGGACAATCGACGTTTCGCCGCTACGGAGTGATTCTACCGAGAAGTTTCTTTGCCACAACACTTACTAGTTTACTAGTTACTAAAGGATGCCCGTAATTTCATCAACAAACAGACGTAACTTTTTATAATCGCCTCTAGAAACACAAGAGATTACACTAGAGGAGTAGACCACTTGAAAGTAATCCTCACAACTGTGACTATATGTGTGACTAAATTATATAAGGGGGATATGTACTACACTCACGGACAATGAATTCGGGTCATTTTCTATCGAGAAAAGGATGGTACGTCGTGCCTTTGTTTTGCTCGACTTGGCGGGGGCACTACCGTGCCCCCATATAATATATAATTGTTCATAGAAAAGGACCCGAATTCATTGTCCGTGAGTGTATATAAACTTAACTATGGTTACATACAACACAATTTGAGATTCTTGGGAAAAAGCATATGACAAGCATATTGTTTGTAGCAAGGGAGGAAAAATGTGCTGATTTCAAGAGCTCGGAAGTATGTAGATACGCAAACAAATGTGCTGATATAGATTCAGAAATTGGCGTTTCTCAAAATTTAGCTACTGTCATGCCTATCCTTGACCGTAAAAATGCAAAGCAGAATATAATGGATGCAAATAGAGATAACGTATTCGTCTTTATTAAAAAGGACAGAAAACAAAAATACAGACCCCCAATGGAAGGAAAGTTATAACGTCCAGTACAAAGCTTTGTACTGGACTGGGACTGGTTGTTTTGGATAATGCTGGTATCTATTACTTTACTTTAAACTTAGAACACGGACAAAAATAAGATTACATACTTACCTACGGAGAGGAAAACTAATATTCAGAAAGATTATTTTATACACAAAACTACAATGGTATGAATTCTCATTTAGAATTAGTACACATTCGATGCATGTCTAGAAATATTGGACTGCTATTTATAGATGATCCGTTTTCATTTCAGTATACAGTAATGTAAGAAAACGGCCATCTTTCAAGAACGTTGGTAGAGCCACTCAGCATCGCCCTAATGGGCTGTGTCCGGCGATAGACGCACGCGCATCATTCATACGTGACGTGACCGACGCAGCGGCGGGGCGGGCACAGGACCAGCACTGCATTTATTTAGGGGCACGTATAGTCAGCAGCACATAAACATTCTTAACAGTCTAAACTAAGTCTCAGTCTGATAGACAATACAGCGCATAAACTGTTAAGTCTACAAGATGAAGAATCCTTAAAATAAGTATGTACCTAGTTCCAAAGGAGATGAAAACGATGTAATAAAAATAGAAGTCCCTAAATGTATCAATAATGCCAACATATATGAGTATTAAGGTATTTTGGAGTAACACCAAACTATGCATCAATTTTAAAGATCCCTGTTCTTCATAACTCCAGTGTGCATTGTTAGTTAGGTACATAAACTCGAACATCAATTAGAACACTATACGGTATTACACACGACAAATTTAACCAGCAGAAGAATCTCGAACCGCGCCCAATCTTCCACTCCGCACGATCATGTTAACAAGCCGTGTTAGTTGACCAAATAAACATCATCACATAATCTTTGTCACTCAGCATATTTGTCGAAGGCGGACGCTTTTAAACCGCCTACCGCATAAACCATGCTTTCTCGGTTGAATTACATAAAGTAGAATTTGCCTAATAAAACAAGTACGGCCATCAATGGAGACGGAACGAGCTTACCGCTGGATGACTAGAACTAGAAAGTAGCCGCCAAGTTGACCGAGCATCGGGCGGAACGCGGCACAATATTGACGCATTCTTGTACGCCGGGACTGGTCTCCTTGTAAGGCTCGCCCTGGACACGCTAACAGTAAACCCGCTCAGCAAAAACCCCTCTAATTGCGAACTTGCGACGCAGGATTGTCCGGCCACTTTGACCGGCGAAGACGCGGAAGCGGGCAGGAAGACATTGGTTAGAAAAACTAATCTTATTAGTTGCGGTTGAAAAAACTGTTATTGTCGCCTGTGCCCGAATTGGACATTGGACAGGGGTAACGAACCGTGGACGGAGATGGCTGTCGCTCGTTTCTTAATGACATGCCGCTAATCGATTTCATATCAAAGCTTCAATCATGATTTCGAACATTTTATACCTATCTTAGATTCGGGACAACTTATAATATTTCTATACAAGAATAAAGATGTGCATATTTTTAGCGGTCTAGAGGCTTATGATGCTACGCTTTGTCGCGTGATAAATAAATGATAAAGCATCCGTCACGTTCTGACAAATAATGAGTGAGAGTGACGGATGCTTTATCATTTATTTATCGCGTGACAAAGCGTAGCATCATAAGCCTACTTGTTTCCATCACAAGGATTATTAATGCTAGATGACAGTCGCTGAAGGCTTAATCTTCAGATTGTGGTAAAAAGCGTACTTGTAGGTCTAAGCGCTAGAATGATGATGAACGTTAGAATGATGATAAATATTACAATTACATGGGTTGGTATAAATTTGGCAGACCGATTGTTTCTGTCCATTTGGCCGATCGCTTTCTAAATGTACCTAGGAAGGTAGATAAATCCAAACGGGGAAAGTCAATCGGACCAACCCTGCCGAAGCCCGCATACGGCTAACTAAGTCCCTAAGTAATGTTGACGTCTAGATAATTCGTGAACGGCGGAACTAATTTGCGCGGTCTCTGGCCACGTGTGATTACGCAACAGTTTTACGAGTGCGACGTGACACGCACGGTAATGTGTTAGAGCTTAGAGCACGGTAATCGCCACTCTCCGGACAACTGCTCGTTACTTGCACTGCACGGTCTGAGCTGTATAACTGCGACTAATAGTTAACTAACACGCGATGAAGGCTGTGTAAAAATCAAACACATTGATTCGCTACACAATAGGTAAGGCTAAACTTTTACCAAACAAATTAGTAAACCTACCTATCTAAAATATATATTTTACCACGTCTTCGCCCGCTTGTTGATTTAAGTTGAGCCCAAGAACAATATTATGTGGGTCTAAAACTAGATACAAAAGGTCACAACTCTATTGTAAGACTATTAAGCTTCTTTGTACAATACATAGGACATAGGTTATATGCGGCTTATACCCCTTTTCACTAGATCAACAGAAATAGCAGAATTACACCCCGGATAAATGCGAGTAGAAATGCAAAGGAAACGGTTCATTCGAAACTTCAACAGCGAAAACTAAAAAGATTCCTATCCATAACCTGTTCAGTTTTTGTCCACAACAGACAGTCACGATGAGCGTGAGACTTTCGTTTGTAATTATGTATATAAAAATAGATTACATAATTTCGATACGCTTTATCTTTCTCGAAATCCGGCCGTCAGTCAAAGCTAAAGACTTCCACGACTTTTAATTGTGAATGGATCCGCAGATAATGACCACGTACGTGTTAAAACCTGTTAAAGTTAAAACACATGTAATTTCCTCTGATATGAGTGAAAGCAGGACGATGACAAATCGCGGGTATTCTGGTCAGGGGTTTCTATTCGATGCCTTGTTATGTTTCCTTCCCGCTCATTCAGAATGGGTGTGAAGAGAAAGCAGTCTTCTAGCTTTTACAATACGGAGTAGGTAAGTGTCAGGTAATTAGTGATAATTGCTTATAGAACGCTAATGAGCACAATGATAAGGTACACCGGAACTTTTTGTGTGAACAATCACTTATCGAAAGTTAGTAAGCAGACTTACGAATGGAAAAACAATAGGTTATTGGGTAAGTAAGTAGTACCTACTGAAAAAGAAGTTCCCGATTCTCGCCAGCTTCTTTAAAATACTTACTTATTTGGGTGTTAATATACTTTTTTTTGGCTCAATCAATTCACGCAGAATGAGAAGTTTCTTGGCTTAAGCCTCTGCCTACTACGTTCATATTCACTCGTGGTTATAATATGGAATTGTAATGTGTAAAGGGATACGCTTGTACAGGTTTAGTATGGAACAATGCGGTTGAAAGCTCGTCACTGAACGCTAAAGAAAATAAATGTTGTAATTACACGAGTTAATTGAAGTCTCCATCCATCAAACCGGATCAATTTGCCCCATACGCTGCAGCCGGCCTGATCGTATAACGGTGGCTCAAAAGTCTGGAAAATCGCAACATTGCCGCTGACAGACATTTCCTAATTGACAACTGGTTAAGTCGTATGCTATGGTACATGCACGACTGAAGAAATTCAAGAAATGTAAGTGCTTAATTGAAATGTAATGTGAAATTGAAACATGGTTGTGATTTGTACAGCCTTACTGCTTTCTTGATTACTTTGAAAGTAGTTTTCATGATATTTGTCACATCTAAGTGCATACGCTTATATTAGAAAATATGTACGCATCTCTATGATCTCTGTATCGAAAAACTGTCAGTGAAATACTCTTTATTTGCGCCAATGTCTATGTGCTAAATGCGTAGGTAGTATTCAGCCAAGGCATGTATATAACGTCTAAATTTTATAAAATCAACTAGCTATAGCTGTGTAAATAATACAACACCTTCCAAAAGACTAGATACTCAAGGTGAGTGGTGTCTGACATCTACACTCGCCCTACGGAGTCACCTCGATGAGGTTATAAACTCTACCGACAGTTCTAAGAAACTGATGGAATTCTAAACCGTTTTCTTACTCATTAGTTACGATTTATCCCCTGGATTCCCAAGTCGATGTTTTTATAAATAGTCACAGTCGACAGTAAAGCTGCGGACGGTAATTAGAGCTGTCTACGCGGGGGAATAAAGATGGAAGATCTATAAGAGCGCGTGCTAAACGATCACAAAAGTTCAAAACTTGCTGGGTTAGTACAACTGGTCGCGACTTCGCTTGTGTTCTGTTCTGTCACTGTCGCACTATATTAAATGGAAAGGGATTTATTTAGGGAAGTATTTGTCGCGTCACAAAAAATCGCCCGGCACAGTTGCGCTAGAAATTCTGATAGGGTGGGGTGGACTCCGTTGGCGCATTCTAAGGTAGCCAGATCGAATTATATTGCAATAGATGATACAGGTACACCTACTTATTTTAGAGGTTATATTTTATCATATATACTCGTACTAGGTTTTTGGACATAACGTCGTCGGCTAAAGTTTCGAACCTCTCAACTTCTATTGTTTTTCATTATATCGTTACGAGGTTTGCGACTTTAGCCGACGATAAGCTTAAGCGCAATCGATTATGACAAGATACGTGTGGACTTCATAGCAGTATACGTAAATCTGTATGTTTTTGAGTTAGTATATATCCCAGACACAGAATAGCAAATACTTAGTTTATGATTTCGATCGATTTACTTAGCGGCCGGCCGCTACAGTACGTTCATCATAGAAAATCAAACGATGTAATGAGACATTATATTACTCATAGCTTTTTCGATGTCAATGGCAAGTTTCCACGGTAGCCAAGTATACAAATTTACAATACTACATACACTCAATAAGAACTAGGAATAGAACTTACTTATTCTGTCCACTTACGCATCAGTTTACCAGAAGCACAGTAACCAGAAGTGGCAACTATCGGCCATGTGGCGCCTCCAATCGTTAATTAATTCGTGCCCAGGCGCCTATGCTCTGGTCGCATAGTACACCGTAACAGACTGCACTTTTCCTTACAAACTATGTCATTTTGTACATTAATGTGACTGTGCATAATTATACACTGACCACAATTATGCAACTTTGCAATACTGAATTTGCATTTAATCTTGGGAGCACTCTGTATTGTAAAGTTTTAATGAAGCAATTTTTTTGGTAGATAAATGTTTGACTTCCATAAGTGACTGTTTGTCTAGGTACAATGACCGGTAAAACATATTATGAGAACTCGTTAGACGGATGTTTAATTACGATAATAGTGGCGCTAAGACCATTTACTTTTTATCCTTTCATCTGCCCTTTTACACAAAGCTACCTATTTCTATGGTATTGTTGTTATCCTAAAAAAACCGGGCAAGTGCGAGTTGGACTCATCCACCGAGGGTTCTGTAAAAATTTGTAGGTACCTACTTATAATAAAGTTCCCTATAAATTTTGATTCCCTTAGTAAAGTAAATTTTTTGAATGATTTAATTAAACATTTATAGTTTTCAGATTTTTCCCTATACTTGTAATATAAGCCAGTATCAATTGCCAAAGTTCTTAATTCTAGGTCAACGGAAAGTAGGTACCCTTTGAATTTTGGTTTCCTCGGGAGTGTAGAAATTTTCGTTTTTTACGGCATAATCGGCCGTATCTTTTTTTCACGTTAACTAAGAAGCTTGATATTTCACAGCTTCAAGGGAACGTAGACCTGAGTATATGGTTTAATTTCAACTCGATACCTGCATGCGTGCTCGAGATAAAGGGTCTTGACAGACAGACGGACGGACATCAAAATGATCTTGTAACGGTTCCGTTTTTTTCCGTTTGAGACACGGGACCAGAAATATTCAATCCTTTCCTTATCAATAAGCATGCTTTACAAGCTTTTAAACTAAATAGTTTCACCTGTCCCGTTGTCTGTCTGTGTGTCTGTAATCAAATATTGTTTTATTCAATTTTAACCCACTTCACGATTTCTGATTGAGCTGAAATTTTGCAGGAATATGTAAATCAGATAACATTGCAATATTATACAAAAAAGTACAGTCGACAATAAAAGCTTGTCTCGAAAAAATAAAAGTTATGCAAAAAATGTCAACAATTGTACCTTTTTAGAAAGCTTATGAACTGAGAAACTAATTTCTGTATTTTTTACGCGAAGTGTCATAACTTTTTTTTATGTAATGCCTCAAAGAATTACAAAATTTTGAACAAAATCCAAAACTTTTAACTTAAGTTTTTTTTTATTGGTAACATTTTGAAAGGTTTTGGCATGTTTTTTAGATTTTTCGTAATCAACTGTTTATTGGCTATTAGATGACGGCTTTTTTCCATTCCTAATTTAAGTATTTTTTTTTTACAATTAGCAGTTTTAGATCGAAAGGCGAGTTTTAAAAAGAATAAGTTAAAAGTCTAATAACTTGATAACCATTGAGTTTTGACCCCCGGTTGATTGGACTTAAATCATTGCAAATAAGCTCTAAAATAACCCCTTTCAAGAAATAGGTCGAATTACCAATCACCCTGTATAAGGAGTTCATAAGGTCAGTCATTCTCATTAGTCTAGCGTTTTTCCTCGTTTCTTTCGGGTACACTTTTGTTTATGATCCCTGTTTTCACCTGACCTGACCTTCGCAACTAGTGGTTTCACTGAAGTCCTTCACACTTTTAAAAGTCCTTGTTATTTATTATCTTTTAGCTTGGTTAATGCACTACCAACGCCCAGCATTTTACTGGTAATAACAAAAAATCTTGAAAAAATGTAGAAACCTAGTCACCTAGCCCGTAGTCGGCCACAGGTACCAGCTGAGCATTATACATTCATTAATACTAACCTATATACATATCGCTTCAACGATCGTATTTTACCTATTAATTCAATGGTTATAAACGACACGATATTGGGTCGGTCGCAATTAAAATACTCAATACATTATGTCGACAAGTTACTAGATCGGCGCCGGCGGGGGCGGGACCACTATAGTTGTTTATCCAAAAACGTCGTTACTACATTAGTATACGTCGCTCATACATCACTTTTGATTTGCACGACATTATGGTACCGTCATAACTACAAGGTAGTATTCACGCTAGGGTTCCAACGGCGCTTAGGCTGTTCTTGTTTAACGCGGTGGCAGTAGCCTATTCGCTGTTGCATTCTTATTCAGGCCAATCAGTAGCAATGTAACGAGGGTCTCGATTCAGCGATATGCGCAAGATACTGTCAGCACGGTCGGATGTCAAAGGAGGCTAGTCAACAACAAATTTGCTCGGTTTCTAGAAAACGTACTTCTTATATGGAGATTAAAGCTCTGTCATTGGAAGTATTGAGTGAACTGGTTACTTCCAAGTCGGAGACTCTTAGCTTGCCAGCAAGGTATATTTAAGTATTCAGTCTAGTTATTCATGGCGGTGAACTGATTTCTAATGCTCTATCTTTCGAAGGTTGTGCACGTTCAAGTTCATTAGGACAGGTTACTCTAATCAATTCCAAGCAAATACAAAACTATTTTTAGACATACGTAGATATGTCTTACCCCGTTATGATAAGTAAAATTTCATAGGGGTATAGTAGGGGTAGCCCTGCTATATCGTAATACGATTCTAACTTCTTTTGGCATGTAGAGTCGAGTTGATATCACGATCGGTACTGCTAAATCCGCATGCCCATAGGCACCTGATACACGTTAGAGTCAGATTTATTTATACATTTTTAACTGTATGCCCTATGTATGTTATGAATTTTGATGACATTATGTCTATCCCGCAGCTATGCCTGTTTGACTGTTCGTATAACAGGGTGCATTATGCATACCTCTCTTTCTGACTGTACTTTTAAATTAAAATTTTAATCAAATAGGTACATCTAGACAGGTAGATCTAGGTAGGATAGCGTCCTAAGGAGTGCATGTGGAGTGCCCTTGGCTGCAAAAATAAATCCTGCTGTTATGCGTTCGAAAATAAATAGGTCCTTAAATTAGCAATTCCGGCAAAATGTCTATTTATGGCGCCAGTTGCATCAGTATTTACTTGTTTATTAATAGTTGTTTGTCCTTCGGCTCAGCAGCAGGTAATGCGATAAGCAACTAGCAAGACAAGTGAAGGGAGCGTAGGCAGTGGTTTCCATTACATTTCCACTGTTTCACCAAAATCATTACATCATATTTGGTTTTATTTAAATTGAACCTTTATATTGCATACATAAGGTTGCTTTTAGAGTCCAGTAAGTTATGAAGATAGGAGTTTACGAAAGTTAGCAATAGATTTGGACCGGTGACTGATGTGGTTGCGAAGATACGAGCCTATAGAGACCGTAGGAGGAACAGAACTCGAACTATCCATATTCACTGGACAATATTTGGCACCGGTGGATAGGTTTGATTTATTGTTATGCGACTGCGAAACGAGATTCGATATGTTCAGCAAGTGGGTTCCATTATTTCTGTCGAATAGCAGATTTATCGTCACTGACAATGGTTTAATGGGTTTTGTATGACGTTAATGCTGATTTAATATTAGATTTCCGGACAGTGACTTAATTTAACATTAGTGCTTATATTAAACATCTGCTTTCGCGATTGCATGCATCTGAGACTAAACTCACGGCATCAATAATTGGGTACTTGACTGTAACTGAAATTCGTAAAAATTACACAAGATCCTGTTAAAATAAGCAAAATAAGGAAATATGTTAGAGTGAGTTTGATACCTAACGAGTAACTTTTTATGAGCCTGCAAAGTTGGGTGGGAAAATCCATTTGAAAAGTATAAAATTATTAAAAACTAAGTATTAATGCCGGTAACTAACCTTTAAAATGTATGGTTACTTTTGTTATGAAACCGTTACGATAAACGCAAGTTTTAACATAGTTGCAGAACAAAGTTCTTGATTTCCCCAAACAACTAACGCCTTGTGACGTGCGTTATAATGGGCTTCTGGGAAATGACATGAGAAGTCTCAAAAGTCAAAAATATGCATAATTTTAGCAAAAAACGTTTAGTTTCAAATTACTTTAACAGATGGCGCTGACCTTAAAGGCCCAATTGCACGTTAATTCTGGTTTTTAAGACTTATCATGTCATTTCGCGCAGATAAAATAAAATGTATCAAGCTAAGATAAAAGAACTGGCCAAGAGCATGTCGGACCATGCTCAGTGTAGGGTTCCATAGCCGTAACTATAAGGTAAAAAATACGATGTAAAAAAGTACAACAACAAAAGAGCGTATCTTCATAGCCATTACGTCCTTTTGTTGAGAAGCGCAGTTTATTGGCAATAACTCAAAAACGATTAATTCGATCTTGTTGAAAATCATTTTAGTTGAAAGCATTAATTAAGCGTTACCTTCGTGATTTTTTTCATATTTTTCGGACACACGGTTTAGAAGATAGGGGTGGGGGACACAATTTTCACAACTTTCGGAGTGATTATTTCCAAAGGTATTCACTTAATCAAAAACATTACTTAAGAACCTTAAAATGTTTTTGAAAGAGCTGTCGAACTATGTACCACACGTTGATATTTTCTGAAAAAAAATATTTTTAGCTTCTGTAACATGTATGGAGTGCCCCCCCTAAAAATATTTATTTTAATTATTTAACTACCAAACTAAGTAGCGGCTCATACAAGACACCTATATTCCAAATTTCATCAATATCCATCATGTAGTTTTTGAGTAAAATGCCTGTGACATACGGACAGACGGACAGACGGACGGACGGACATGACGAAACTATAAGGGTTCCGTTTTTGCCATTTTGGCCACGGAACCTAAACATACATTTTAAAGACAATTGACGCCGTGGAAGCAAACAATGACCCTTTTATGTGTGTAAACCGACTGAGTCGAATCACCTTAAATAAGCAATCCGAGGTTGCTCTTTTTTTCTGTACAAAGTTATTAATATTCTTATACTGCCGCCGCAATCTTCTAAAATGCCCAAAAAGTATTCAATGTCAATAACACACACCACACACTACACTTACACAAATCGACCTAGTACCAAATTAATTTCAGGTAGGCTTGTAAGTAAGTATGTGTACAAGCCTATGTGTGTATGTGTATATGTAAAACTTACATCATAATTAGATAGGTATCTACATAAGTGTAGGTAGTACAAGACAAGATTGAGCATATCACTGAAAAACCCTCCGTTCCCTTACCGGGATCGTAAGTTTTCATAAATGGGCCAGTTAATATGCTACAATAAAGTCACACACACACACACACACACCCACGCACGCACGCACGCACGCACGCACGCACGCACGCACGCACGCACGCACGCACGCACGCACGCACACACGCACGCACGCACGCACACACACACACACACACACACACACAGCATCAGATTCGCAGTTTACGAGCGATTTTGGCGACCACCGATTGGGGGCGCGTGATGTTGCACTCCCAGCGTGGTTCCCAGTGCAAATGGCCCATGAACCAATTGTATATACCTATAGGTAATCGATTAATCACAGTCCAAAATAAAAACCCGTTAAAATACATATACGAGCACGACTTTATTGTCAAAACTTAAGGGCCCATCAGATATGTGTGTCCTGTCGCAGTCTTCTTTAGAGCTGCCCTTAAATATTAAAGAAGTTTTAACCCTCGAGATGCTTTTGTACAAATAAAGTAACTGAAGACAGACCATTACTTTGCACATTCTTTACCTAGAGATACTTTTTCCACGAGAAAAAACTTAGTTACCAAGGTTGAAACACTTGAAACTTGTTCTAGATCCGTACGTACGTAAGACAGATGGAGGATCGGACTGTATTTTATGATGTTGACTGTGCCTTCCCACAGTTCTATATCTCGGGCGCAATTTGAATGGTATCGGCACGTAGAGTGGCGAGAACGCCCGCCGTTTGCATACCCGCTGCTACGGCACTTGCTCGTCGCGATTACTAACTTGCATGACATGATAATCACTTTATTGGAGAACAACAAATATTTTACAAATCAAACAGGGTAGAATTTGATAATTTGGGATGTGATGGTACTGTGTGTGAGGTTACACTAAGCTCGGTGTGACACAGAATAACGCGTAAAAAAGTGCCTTGAACTAGTTGAACTTCGATAAAATTAATCATAAACATTACATGTAAAAAGATGCAAGTCTCGCAACGCAGTTCTTCTACAACAAAAAAGTTTTGAAATGTAATGTTAAACCAAGTCAGTACTGGGGGGTGTCCACAGAACTCGATTTCCACCGCACTTGCCTATTATTTATTATTATTATTTAACCGGGGAGGAACACATTTTATAGTTCTCAAATAAAGAATCCTGCACGGGTAAATAATAGGCAAGTCGGTGGAAATAGAGTTCTGTAGACATCCCCCAGTACTACTGACTTGGTTTAACATTACATCTCAAAACTTTTGTTGGGATATGATATACTTTATATTGATAACAGCAAAAAAACAGTGATATTTTCATTCATTGCGCATCCGCAGGTTGTGTCGCAATAAAGGTTTGAAAATGAATGCCTACCTAAATAGTTAAGCACACGCCCCAGACCAAATATATTGTAAGTTAGAAAGAATCAAGTGTATCGAGGAATCATTGTTTGTATCGTGGAATGAATGACATATCGTCGCCGTAGAGCGAAAAGTCACCAAATCACAAAATGGCCAAAATTGACTTATATATGTCATCAAAATCGCATTTTTTTTCTCCAAATTTCAGTCTTATTGCGGTAGCAATAGCGATCATAGTTTCAATTTTACAAAGTTAAAGAACTAACTAAAAACTCACTTCGGATTCAATATTTTAGTCGAAAAATACCTAATTCCGTTATACATTTTTAAACTTCTTGTCACTTATTTATGAGCGTACCTAAGTAATTTTAGTTATTTTTTCCCTAAGTATTACTAAACTATTTACCCACGAAGAACCTCATTCAAAAAGTCACTTAATTTACTTAGTTACTTTTTGAATACCTGGTATGTCAAAAGTGAGAAAGCAAAAATTAACTAACTCTATTTAGTTATCTTTCATTCATAGTTGTAAGGCAATGTATACATCATTTAAGCAAAGCGATAATTAATTAAACAGTTGTAATGAGTTTTACCCTACAAAAAAATATACAATACAATAACTAATCATATTTAATTAATTTTACAATAAAGACTGTACTGTACGCCGACGTGATTTGATTGAAATTCACTCGCAAGTTAGTGACTTTTCGCCCGTGCCGCAGGCCCCCCGCACCCATAAACTTCAGAGTTTTATAACAAATTAAAATTATTATCAGAAAATTCGTAAAAATAACAATGTTCTTAGTAAAATAGCGTAGTAGTAGCATCACAGTCATTCTTCGACCTCTTCGTCTGTTTCTGTGACATCAGGCTCACCTTCCTTCCTTCCTTGTCAGTATCACTCTTGACAGAGTGGTCGTGGTCATCACTTCAGGCGTTGGTGGCAAGCTTCACAACACGCCGCCACTCTTCTCTGATGGCCGCCTTCGTCGTGCATTCATGTAGTGATGATGAGCCATTTACTGCCTCTTTTACAATCAGGCTCACACAATCTGTCAATACTGTCTTATTGGTCTTCAGACTTAGGTACCATGAATGAAGCTTTCGAGGAATAACTCCTTTAGTGCATAAATTTAAGAGATCTTTTTTTTTCATCTCAGATATAGGCAATGCCTGTGGATATGCCTTTGGAATGGGATAGGCTTTTATCTTATTGATCCAGTCCTCGGCGTCGTCATGGTTGTTTGGTTCATCAGATACAAGCCCCTTGCGCCTCTTTATGCTTCTCAGCGGCTTTGGCGGGCCGCTGTAAATCTGTTGGACATTAAATTCAGAGTAGGGACCCTCATGGCTGTAGCGAAATTTGACGACACCAGGACGCTGCTTCTCAAATCTGAGACACTCAAATTTAAGCCACGTCAATTTGTTGCCGTCAGTGTCGGGTGTCGTGTTTCTAACGACAGCTTCATTCAACGCCCTGACATCGAGCATTTCGTCGTGAAGTAACTCTTTTACGACGTATGGTGGAGCAGATTCTCGGTGCCTTTTGGAACGGGCACGTTCCATTATATTTTTCCAATCGATCATGGAGTAAACTGACGTATGTCTCTGCTTTCTTTCGATTGAACTATGCATAGAGTCCACTTCCATATGAGTATGCCCACTCTCTAGATATTTTTCACACTGTGTTTTTGAATTAAGTGAATTAAAAACGCAGTTATATATTGATTTCTGTTTTGGCCCGCACACGTATCACTGTAAATGGTTACCTCTTTTATTGTTGTCGGCAACTGACTGATCCAATGATCTATTGCAGTAGCTGTAGCAGTATGCCCATACTCATATGGAAGTGGACTCGATGCATAGTTCAATCGAAAGAAAGCAGAGACATATGTCAGTTTACTCCATGATCGATTGGAAAAATATAATGGAACGTGCCCGTTCTAAAAGACACCGAGAATCTGCTCCACCATACGTCGTAAAAGAGTTACTTCACGACGAAATGCTCGATGTCAGGGCGTTGAATGAAGCTGTCGTTAGAAACGCGACACTGACGGCAACAAATTGACGTGGCTTAGATTTGAGTGTCTCAGATTTGAGAAGCAGCGTCCTGGTGTCGTCAAATTTTGCTACAGCCATGAGGGCCCCTACTCTGAATTTAACGTCCAACAGATTTACGGCGGCCCGCCAAAGCCGCTGAGACGCACAAGGAGGCGCAAGGGGCTTGTATCTGATGAACCAGACTACCATGACGACGCCGAGGACTGGATCAATAAGATAAAAGCCTATCCCATTCCAACGGCATATCCACAGGCATTGCCTATATCTGAGGCGAAAAAAAAGATCTCTTAAATTTATGCACTAAAGGAGTTATTCCTCGAGAGCTTCATTCACGGTAACAAAGTCTACCGACCAATAAGACAGTTATTGACCGATTGTGTGAGCCTGATGTCACAGAAACAGATGAAGAGGTCGAAGAGTGACTGTGATGCTACTACTACGCTATTTTACTAAGAACATTGTTATTTTTACGGTTTTTCTGATAATAATTTTAATTTGTTTTGAAACTCTGAAGTTCTTTGTTTTGAAGTTCCTTTTCATTTGATTTGTGGGTGAACTTTATTTGATTTGCAGTCCATTTTATTTTAACAAGCGTTCGCAGAATTTTAAATGACGTGATTTAATTTGATCCTTAAATATTAAGCACAATCCAAAAAAATATTATAGTAAGTAGTTTTTAACTAACTTGTATTTTCACTTTATCATAGCAGTCATAATTCAACTAACTTTACTTAGTTAAATCTAGACGCACTAAAATGTGGGCAAATAATCATTAACTTCGTTCAAAAAATCACTAATTCATACTTAAGGTGTAATATTTCAGGGCAAAAATTAATTATCGCCTATAGCTCCTAAATCGTTAGTGTGAATAATATAAATCCATTTTGAGCCCAAAGAATTGCAGTTTCCAATGAATAAACACATATAAAACCACAATTTAATCTTAACATAAATTCAGTAATAATTTTTTTAATTATTTTTTCTTTAAACCCTCATAACTCAAAAATGACCATGAACGATTTGGTGACTTTTCGCTCTACGGCGACGATATGTTAAATCAAATATGGTACCTAGGTATTGCTTATTACGTAAACCACATGTTACGAGTAAGTTCATTAAAGATTAGGTAAAAAACACGTTAAGTGGTGCACGTGAACCAATGGGTTGCATCTGCCGTACTGATCAACTTTAAAAGTTTATTTAGTTATCAAAACCTTTGAAAGTATGTGCTATGACTAGTAAAGATAACTTAATAAGTAACAAGAACTTTTTTTTTATTCGACAGCATTGCCAACAATTTTTACTAACAACTGAAGACTGCCAACTTGTGAATATAAACAAACAGACGGATAACGAAATGTATAGGTATCTCAGTAGGTATCTACAAGGATTCCTTTTTAGGGTTCTGTACCTCAAAAGGAAAAAACGGAACCCTTATAGGATCACTTTGTTGTCCGTCTGTCCGTCCGTCTGTCTGTCATGACCCTTTATCTCAGGAACGCGTGGAGTTAACCAGTTGAAAAGAAAACCATATAGTTACTCAAGACTATGGTCCCTTGAAGCTCTGAAAAAGTCAAACTTCTAAGTTAACGTGAAAAAAGATACGGCTGTAAACGTATAAATACCGCAAAAAACGTAAATTTCGACACTCTCAAGGAAACCAAAATTCAAAGGGTACTTTCCGTTGACCTTATAACTATGAAATTAAGCTTGTACCTAATACCGTCTTATACTACAAGTATAGAGAAAAATCTGAAAACTATAGGTACATTTTTAATTCAATCATTAAAAAATTTACTTTTCCATGGGAATCAAAATCTGTACGGAACCCTCGGTGGGCGAGTCCGACTCGAACTTGTCCGGTTTTTCTCCTTTTGAACTCTCTCACTCTCTTTTCTATTTTTATAAAATATCGTCACTTTGCGCCGCGTACCCAATGCGCAAATGCCTTTATACTCTGCACTACGCATCTAAATCTTGTTAATTCAATTCGGACGTCGTAATATAATTATCATACGTTACCGTCGAACGAATCATTGAGCATTAGCACACGGTAGCTCAAACAATCTCGGAATGCTGCGTGTGCGCCTCATAGTATGCTTAGTTTCGACACAAGGTCGATACTTTTGCAACTGCAACGATCGCCTACGACAAGAAATCTGCATAATTTTACACGTTTCTCCCTTGGCTATGACCGTAAATTACCCTGGTACTGCAATCGTAATCTTTCCAAGCATAAATCACTATTAATTACCGGTTTTATCCCGTATGACGTAATTGCCCGGTAAATATATCGCATGCGGTTTACCTAATGGTCACTAAAATTAACCATTAAATGCGTCGTCAAAGTAATCGTGGTTAAACTTTCTTGGTTTAGGTTTAGACGTGGCTACATCGAACTAAAGCCTAAGGCTGGACCTGACTTTGTACGTTTTAATTATAACGTCATTAGGTATTAAAGTAAGTTTCGAAAATTAAAATTCTTATACGTAGGTATTTTGAGTATTAGAAATATTGATTTTAGAGTTATTGTCGTCGGGTATTTCTTACGTAGAAATTCTGACTTTCGGAAATTTGATAACTCGATTTTGATTTACGAAATTTTTTTTTTAGGAATTTTAATTATTTTCGTTGGTAATATTTTTTTAACTAAACACATATCATAAACCCTATATACTGCTTACAAAAACCGCAAATTACGTGCAAAAGTAAAATTAAACTGTTTTATAATCGAATCAAATTCGATGTTATTATGACAATCAAATTTCGAACATCTTTAAAAAACAAAGCAATTTGATTTGACCTCAATGCTATAATGTCAGTCGAAATGACGTTTTATTCGAAACAAGCATTTGCCCGCGGCTTTGCCCGCGTTGTTCCCGTTACTGTCCCAAGGGAAATATTTACCGGGATATAAAGTACCCTATGTTTCAGTCCAGGACTTGGTCTACTTGCATCCCAAATTTCAGCTCAATCCAGTCGTTACCCCGTTATTTAGTAACAAGCAGCCAAATATCCAAACATCCAAACATCTTCACAAAAAATCGCATTTATAATATTAGTAGGATGAAATGTCAATTGCAAACAAGTTTGACAATTCTCGCACGTTACTGCCTACTTGATATCGGACGATATGCTAGTTGAGGCTGACTCTAGTTTGTCTCTAAATTTAAAAGGAAACTACGGTTGCGTGACATACGTGAAAAACGTTTCCATTTACCGCCATTTGACATTTTTTAATTTAAGGTTTTTGAATACATCATAGAGAGCGTGTGTAGATAAAGCAGTGTATGTAACCGTACAGTTATTCATTAAAACACTCGTGTGATGTTATGTATGTGATAAACACACGTAATTTAATGCCTATTTTTATGTAACGATCACATGGACTACTATTTTTGTTTACCAATGGGGAATTACATTTTATTATTAAACTCTTAAAGTATTATAAGAACACATTATCCTCCTACTGGGGCAGCCCGATAAAGAATCTAAAATTCTAAATCCTTATTTCAAGGTATTATCTAATCTAATTAAAATTCTCTATGTGTGCTGAGTCTCAAAAACAATAAGAGGGTAACAATAAGTAAGTTTTACAAATTGCTCACTCTAGTCGTTCAGAGGAAACAAATTAACAACCAAATCACACATTTATTTAATGTGTTTATTTATGTTTAGGATTTGGTATTGTGTCTTCATATTTAAACACTCGAAACGCACTTTTTAAAGTGTATGTATGTTATACTAGTTTGTCGTCTTAATATTTTATTATACCGCTGATAGAGCGGCAAACACAGCTATTATCGGACTAGGATCGTAGAGAATGAAAAGGAAAAATTCATAGTCATAACTGATAGGCACTGCTCTAAACATCTTCACTATAACGTCTCTGTTTTAGATTGGCAACCACTCTGACGGCCTCTGATGGTAAAGATTATGGACATAGATAAAACATCCGTTTATTAGTGACAAACGTAAGTTCGAGCGGTGATTTAACCATAGCGATAAAAGCTACCACGATACGCCATCTGTCACTAAAGAGCGGATATGTACTTCAAGTAGTAAAACTTAAAGTATCCGCTCTTAGATTAAAATGTCCATTCACGACCTATCGGTCCACATATCACAACTTACTGATAACTCTTGAATTATTGTTTTTTAACTATTTCATTATTATAATTTTAACCCGGAGGTCTATTGCTGAACATAGGTCTCCTCCGAAGACGCCCTCAACGAACGGTGGCAGACTTATTGTCTCCATCGATCTCGGGCGACCCCATACAGGGTGTAATCGTTAAGTGTTTACATGCGATTATTCTGTAAACATAACAGATATCAAAAAACTTTAAACAGACATCGAAATTACGTTATCCAATGAGTAAAATTACATCAATGACTTTATTTAAATAAAACTAGAAATATCCAAAATATTAAATTTCCCCTTAATTCCCCTTCCTTTCTACTTTCCCCAAAATATTAAATTTAAACGCCCCCATATGGACATTTAGCACGTCGTACTAAATGTATGGGACCGTTTAACCTTAAATATTTTGCTCGACTTGGCGGGGGCACTACCGTGCCCCCAGATATTTTTGATATCTTTTATATTTTCGGGATAATCGCCTGTAAACACTTAACGTTTACATCCTATTTAACCAGGTCGTCAGACCATCTTGTGGGGGCCACCCACGCTACGTATTCCGTTTCATAGTTTCCATTAGAGAACCTCGCACCGTCGGCCCAGGCCATTTCCACCTCAACTTGTTAACTCTGGTAGCTATGACGGTCATCTTAGTTCTTCTACGGATTTCCTCCTTTCTGATTCAATCACGTATAGAGGAGACTCCGAGCAATTCCGAGCATAGCATGTTGCTCTCCATAGCGACTCTGAGCTGGCTCATATGCTATTCTTAGGTACGCAATAAAAATCAGGAAAGTTAAATAATGGTAACGTAAGTAATAAGGCAGATTGTTAATGACTGACTGATTGTGCCTGTTTTTGCTCCCGTTTTCCAGGCCGAGGGAATATGTGTTTTCCGGTGGGATTCACATCGACAGTGGCCTACAGAAGTATTTCATGGAACTCAGTGAGAATCAATACAATCAGCAACAGAAAAACCTTACCAGTACCAATACCAACCGGCACTAAGTACAAACATGTGTGGGGTGTCTTTTGTCGGTTATTTACCGAACCTAGCGCGAGACTGTCAACGAGAATCAATCTACGCAAGCTCGTCCTCCACCACCTATTATTAATGATAAACAGAAAAGCTTCGTCTATACGACTGCACATCTGAGATAACCAATAAAATAGTTCACATCTTTGACCTTCCACTTTAAATAACTTTTGTGTCATTTTTTTCCAGTTATCAGTGGCATCCTGTGGATTAATGTCATATCAGAGCATCCGCCGCGTCCTAAATGTTGGACAAATAAGTAGTGCTCATGCTGCAGCCGACCAGTACGAGTCGCAGCCATGTTGCTCTTTTTACTGCTTGGTTTGAGTGTGCTTGGCGTCCAGGGAAATGATTACAAGTGTAAGTGACTACTTTTATTTAAGGACATTAGTTACTGGATCTAATAATAAAAGGCACACAACTTTCATAGTCATGGATCTCTTTCAAAATCGCGTAGGTAGTGGGGATTAAAAACTCGAAGGCAAGTCATAAACTCAATAGGGTATTTGACAACAATCAAAATAAATTCATTAACTCTAACCAGCAAATTACGCTTCCAAAACAGCCCGGATAAAATCATTGAAACTTATTTTCGTGCCATCAACGATTTTACAATGACGAAAACTAAAAATAAGGCACCATGTTGAGCATGACGTCACAAGCACGTCACAAGATAGTATTTCATACTAAACTGCATACTTTCGGAGCGTTTTGACACTTCATAAAAAGAAGCTGATTTGAACTGTCATCAAGTAGCCTATTGTCCCAAGGACAAACTGTATAGAACAGTTCTAAGAGTGCTGTAAAAAATCTTCGTTTCTTCTTATTATTTCTTTTTGTGTATTATTGTACGCTAAATATGGTAACTTTTTTTCTAAATTAGGAATCTGAGTATATTAAAAAAATTGAGTGTTATAGAAATCTGGTGGCATCTGCTTGTGTCTGTTTTGCAGCGTTTTTCGAAGGCGAGGCATGGGAAGACGTTTTCACCGCCGGTGGAATGCACATCGGCACCGGCCGACACAAGCGCTTCGTGGAACTCAATGAGAACCAGGTATTACATAGTGTGTAGTGTAATCCATCATAAATTACCAACGTGAAAGCAATAAACTGGTAGTAACAACAATAGGTAAGTGCCGCATACGATCTGTGACCGCTGATTCACCGCGGCAAGTCAATCAGTTAAAAGTTTTATAAATTTTTAAAAGATTTCATTAAATACAAGGCCTACGCGTGCTTACTTTAATTCATAAATAAAAAGTGAGCAATATTATATAATAACTCGAAATCATCTACATATTTTTGAGCACTGCATGTGCTTGATATGCTGTTGAATTTTCCGACCACAGTCTAATCCAGTGGTGGGCAAACTTTATTCATGGGGGGCAAGAACAATATAGAAATTTCAAAGGCAGGCCGGCGAAACTTAATGTTGTTTTGAAATCTCCGTACTGCTGGACCGTAATAGTACATTGTGTATCAAGGACGGTAAGTAAAGAATTACAAACGAGTGTTTGTTACAAGGCCGAGGCGAAGCCGAGGGCTTTAATAACACGAGTTTGTAATTCCTTTACCGCCCGTGGCACACACAATGTTTTTCATCACACTTGTGAGGAAATCTGATTAAAATAACCTTACTTAACCTAAATAAAATTGTAAAACTGACAGTGACATTAGTGACATATTCCATAGACAATGCAAACGTCAAGTCACGTTCGGAAACCATAGCGGTAAAGACTAAAAATGGTTTATTTTATATTTGCAAAATACTGAAATACTATATTTAAACATTTAATTAATGTTACAGAAATATGTGTTGACATGTATTTGCAATAACAGTTCTCTTTAAATAAATATTTCAGTAATAAAAGTTAAAAAAGTAAGTTGGCGTTTCCTTTGAAAATGACAAATAAGACTAAAACAGAACCAGCGTTTCAAATTTAAAAAGAAAACCATTACGCCCTAGGGCGTAATAGGTCATTTACGGCCCGCAAAACCTACGTGTAATGACACCATTTTCGAGCAAGTGTGATGAAAAAATATATTATCACGGGCAATATACTTATTTCGAATTACCCTCCCGCTGGCCGGAGGAGGCCCGCGAATATGGCGCTTGAAACTGATCACTGAAAACACCCTAAGCTATAGGTTTTTTTATTTAATATGAATAGATGGAGAAAACTGTTTCTGCCTCTATCGTTGATTACAAAAGCATCACCGCCCTATGGTTCTTATTTCTCTTTAATGGAATGTAGGTAGCTAGCGCATTATTGTTGATATATTGTAATATTCGGTCGTTACCTCAGCCCAACATACCGTTCCAAGCATGCACACTGCCGGGTGGCAAGGGTGGCCACTGCCGCCACCTGCACCACTGCGTGATGGAAGAGTTCAAGCGCGACTTCACGCTCTTCATAGACTACCTCTGTATCATTAAACGCACGTGAGTAAATCGCCTTTATATTTTATTAGAAAATTGAAAAAATGTATGCACCGGGCAAGATTTGAATCTGCGTATCCAACTACGGGCCAACACAGATGCACTACCAATTTTGCCACCGATGCGAAGCCGAATTTTGCCACCCCAGTCATCAAATTTTTCAAACAGTTGCTTAATTTTTTTACGTCGCCTTGGGAGGCTGCCATATAACTTTTCAATTTTCGCTTTTAATAAAATATTTTGAATTCGTTAACAGACATTAACGCTATAATAATAAAATCATACCATCTGCCTTGTCTTCTTCATCATAGTGATACATTCGAAGGTAATTAGGTATTGAATTAGGTATGTCAGCAGTTTTTCATCGAGCAAACGATGTATGTATGTCACATGTAAGTAAGCGAAGTAGTGTTACGAATAAGGGGGGCGCATCGGTGTTCTGTGGTTATACCTGTTTGTATAACTCATGTACTTATCGATCTTCCTGAAAATTTGTGGAAAGGCAGTTACGTCCTATAGAGTTTTAAGTTTGATAATGAGTAGAATCGGTTCTGGTCATTAGCAGATGTCATTTTCTAAGTCTGAAGATAATGCAAGTAATTATACTTAGGTCGACCTCGTAACGGATACACGTAAATCAAAGTCAAAACAAACGTGGCCAACGTCTTAACCGGCACCTCGGTTAGACCCCCTCGTGCTAATAGATATTTGACCCCAATGAGGCGTAAACGTGAGGAACGAGTGTATTGCCCTTTTCCGCTCTAGGTGATAATGATTCTCAAAGTGGGACATTAAGAAGACTAGGGATACGTTACTGGACACAAGATTTAAGTTTATGTACAACGATAAAATAATACTTAGATGAATATTATTATATTCATTGAAGTATTCTTTTATTGGTAATACATACACATACAACCAAACTGACTGAGTTGACTTCTATCTCCGGAAATCATTCAGCGCTGGTGTGATAAAATGAAATGTTATACCTCAATCAATAACAATACTTCGGATAAAATAATAAACCACACTTTAGCTAAGCCATTTACATGCCATTAATGTGCCATTTAGGCACATTTATTTGCCCATCCGCAATTTTGATGCGGTATTTTTAAAAGTTTACGCTCGCCTAAACTTAAACACGTTTTATTTTTCCTGTAATATATAGGATGATATTAATAATCGGTAATTATTACAGATTTTTCTGTTCAGTAACTTTGGAGATAATAGGGGGGCATGGTATTTTTTTTTACGTTTTTTGTCTTAAATCAAAAAAACATGTTTAAGAAAAAATACAAATGGTTTTGGAATCTACACACTAAGTCCTTTTATTTCATGTCCCACTGGATATAATAGCTCTACTTTTGATTTTCGACATCCCATTTTAGAATCCCTTTAAAAAAAAGTATAAAAGGTATAAGATTTTTTTTTCTGTCCAATAGGCTCGGGTAGCGGTCTTTAACACTATTCCAAATTTCAAGTCGATAGCATCAGCAGATCCTGAGATATCTTGCTGTGTCAGACGGACAGACAGACAGAGTTGCACCATAAGGGTTCCTTTCTTACCATTTTGATACGGAACCCTAAAAATGGCAAATCAGACGCCATGACATAACACTGTCAAACCTGGAATTGAACTTTATGCTGGTACATGTATGTTTATATCGCTCCTCGCTCTCTTATACTTTTAGGTAGGCACGAAAGTACACGACGTCCGACGACGTTCTTGGCGTCCAAAGGGTTAAAATGACCCTCTCAATGTGTACCCCACGAAATCATCCTTCTTTAATCGCCTCATCCCATCGCAAAACGAGCTCAACTCTCAGGAATGTTCTAGGGTAGTTTTACCTGCATTTCAACCGCTCTCAATTTCCTGGTCTCATTTTTGAGTGTTTCCCTATATCATCGAAGACACTGTTTTATACATTTGTAAACGGATGTATTATTGCTCCGTATCAAAGGCTATGGGGGGTCAGTTAACGGTAACTTCGTTTATATTGTATGCTCGGGTTACCATTTTCTACAGGTATAACCAGAAATATTAATCCGAATCTACTGGGAAATGTTTCATAATTCAACTAGGAAAGTGAGAGTAGTTGAAACACTTGAAACACTGGTAATACTGCCCTCTAATCCAGTAATCCATTATTAGATCCATCGGGGTGTGTTGTCCGGACTCGCTGACCCAGGACCAGGTGGAAGGCCTAGCCGGTGATCTGCCAGCGTCAGCCCCGCTGGAGGAAGGGAATGACGCCATACTCAAGATCGTGAGGGCGGAGAACCGAGGTCCGTAAATTTGTGGAATACTCTGAATGTCGCAATAAACTGCTGATAAATAATGCTACTGTTTTATTTTTACTGTAGTTTCACACTGTCGGTACGACCATTATGTATAAAACGTGAGGGCAAATCATCACTGTGTGACTTCTGCTACTTTCAACTTGTCTCGTAATTAATTCGCGATAAAAGTGCAAAATTAAAAAAGAAATTCATTGAACACATTTGTTGGAATATTTTTTGAAAAAACACGATACACAGGACATGTACACGCGCATAACTTAATTCAAGATCTTGAATAGCAGAATAATCGAATAATATAATTGTAAGAAACTTCGATCTTCTTTAATATTGGGTCGTTCATCTTCGGTCGATCTTGTCCCTTTGTGTAACGAAAGTTAACCATATAAATTGTATGGTAACTTTCGTTACATAAAAGAACAAGATGATCATTTTGTTAAATTAATCCCTTAGCTAGAAACATTTTTTTTAAATTACCCTAATACTCAATTTGCCCTTTATTTTGGTGCCGGGCCTGAGATAAGTTAAGGCTATTTATACAGGATGTGGCCTTAGTACCCGGCCCAGCGGCCGCATGGTGGGCGCTCGGCCGGCCAACCCTCGCGAGTGGCCATGGATGGCGTCCATTACTCCCGAGGGCTTCGAGCAGTATTGTGGAGGAGTGCTCATTACTGACCGCCACGTGCTCACCGCCGCGCACTGCACTAGAAGGTACCATGAGCCGCTTAGAGTATTCTACTCATCACGCAATGTCAGGATGGTCGATTCTGGGACTACATAGTTTACTCCCAGCTACCTCACGACCATTGTTGTAGTGCAAAACTATAATGCTCTCCACTCCCATAAGATCATTTTTTTTCGGGTTGTAATTTTATTTTATGATAAGCGTCCACAGAGTTTGATCTACTCACAGAGCTCGATTCTTAGTTTCTTACCTGTTTCAATAAGTTTTTAAGTGTCCTTTTCTGAACTCTACTATTAAAATATTCTAGATGGAAAGCCAATGAGCTATTCGTCCGGCTCGGCGAGTACGACTTCGAGCGCAACAACGACTCGCGCTCCTACAATTTCCGCGTGGTGGAGATACGCCAGCACCAGGACTTCGACCTCAGCAACTACCACAACGACATCGCCATCTTGAAGCTGCATCGACCGGCCGTGTTCAACACGTACGTGTGGCCGATTTGCCTACCGCCCATGGGGCTGTCGGCCGTCAATCAGACTGCTATTATTATCGGTAAGACTAGGCATTGGAACTGCCAACATACCGGCGACAAATACTAAATTGCATTAAGGTACTTTGGACTACAGTTGTCACAAGTACACGCTGAATAAAAGAGGACTGCGCAGTCGGTTTGCAACATAAGCCAATTCTACGAAAACTTCTTCAACAGTGCAAATACAGTTCACTTAAGACTGACTGTTCTACCTGACATCGCCCGTCCAGCCCTGAGGCTTAATTTGGTCTTGGAGTTTGGATCTTTTTGGTTCTTTATCCTAATAATGTATGATATTGTCTCAGGGTGGGGGACCCAGTCATACGGCGGACCTCACAGCAACGTGCTGATGGAAGTAGCGGTGCCGATCTGGGAGCACGCGCGCTGCGTGCAGTCTTTCTCCGACTCCATCTTCGATGAGAACATCTGCGCCGGCGGTTACGACGGTGGAAAGGACGCTTGCCAGGTAAGCTTTAGTAGCTTACTTGCTTGTATCTACTTTCAATACAACCATTTACAGCATACAACTCTTTACAGGTTTCTTACGGCTCAAACTAATAATTACTTAAATAAAAAATTGCCGTCGGTATCGTGTACGAGTAGATATGTGGTTTTCGATCTTTTTTGGCCCCAAACTATATCTGATATTTGAGAATAGGAGCAAATATTGATGAGTGATATTATTTGGGGGGGCTCGGAACACTTTGAGAATAACTTTTGTAGGATACTGTACCAGAAAATACGTACCTAATGTGGTCAGTGCAAATGAATCAAAACATTCTTAGTTTTTGAAAGGTTTCCAAACAGTTGGTAGCCAGCTCATTTGTATGATGCTACTTCTAGGGCGATAGTGGCGGTCCGCTGATGTACCAGATGCCGAGCGGGCGCTGGGCGGTCATCGGCGTGGTGTCGTGGGGTATCCGCTGCGGGGAGCCATCGCACCCCGGCATCTACGCAAGGGTTGACAAATACCTGCGTTGGATCGTGGACAACTCGCAGTTTTAAACGCTCCATAGGTACTCATTTGGAAATCTCCTACATTCCATGACGTGGGAGAAGTAATATGCGGTCGTACAAATAAAATGTGTTCTTGATCATTAATAAAAATAAACATACTGTGAACAGCGTTGTTTTGTTTCCCTTTTCGTTATAAGTAATTAAATTTGACTTATTTCTCAACTCCATATCCAAATTATTACTAACCCCAACGGGGCATAAAATGCCGTAGCTGATGCCGTCGTGAACTAAAATAAAAATGTTTCATAAATGTGACGCAACAATTATATCATCCCACCAAAATAATAAAGCGTTTTTTAGCATAATACATTTTATTAGGACCACTTAATTAGTCTTAAATTTAAATCCAGCTATACATATATCCACCCCGAAATTCGTAATTCGTATAGCGTCGTTCCTCCAACTTTAAATATTGTTTAACAACAGTAAGAGGGTAATACATAACATGAATTTCAAAATTCAAACATGGGAGTACCTACTTAGCCAACAGATCAGTGCGCTATCATCTAAATTTCCTGTTTCCTCTTTCTCTGCTACTCTCTTCAATAATCTAGTGAAATTTTCTCCCCCGCCTGTTCTATGTCCGTCAACATGCTTAAGACTTCAGCTTCCTCAAGAACAGGGTGGAAGGTCATGGCTAGGCGGAAGAAGTTCTTGTATTCGCGAAGAGGAGAATACGACACCATTAATAACGAGTTTTTTGTTAAGTTCTCTTTGATCTTCGGTGTGATCTGAAAATGTACAGATTCTATAGGCATAGGTGTATAGGTCTTTATCAATATTTGTATTAATTGTTTACCAGTTCGTATCGTATCGAACCATTCGTATCGTATTTTCGTACCGCAAGTTAAAATTATGTAGATAAAATTGAGATTATAATTGTATTAAAGTAAAGAAGATGTATTTTAGGAGCAACTACATTTTAGGGGGATTTAAGAAACACGTTACAACATCGTGCATCGTTATACCTATAACGCAGCAAACATGTCATGATGTGTAAAAAATGATCAGGTTTCAGTTTATCGATCGACTTGACCTATGTTGTGGATTTATCCAGGACATAAAGACGCCGCGTGAAGTAAATAATATCCTGGTCGTAACTATCTTACCCTTAACTTGGCAATGTGCATCACAGTTCACAAACCCTTTTCCATCTTTTCGTATTTTTTCCAACTCCTATCGCACGTTACTGTCGAATCCCGGCGAGGCTTGAATTGTGGACCTTCTGTATTTTTTGCGAAGTTAAGGGTTAACTGATGTTAAAACTTCAAAAGCATAGTATCACCGATCTACCATCATAAAATATGGCTTATGAAATCTATTGAAAATATCGGCCTATCCGTAACAAAGGTCTATTGAAATAAAAATAGGTACGAGTACCTTATGCATTCTCTCCCACCACGTCTCATCCTCCTCTTCTCCCCTGTATGTCGCCGGGATATACCAGAAGCATACATTGGGGCACTGTAGCTGGTCGTTGACCAGTCTGAACCCTGGTCGTCTGCCTACGGCGTCCAGGCAGAACTGCGCTATCTGCATAGTGTGATCGGCTAGGTGCTCAAAACCAGCGTCACCGCGCGCCTTCCACATCATCCATAGCTTGAACGCGTCGATCTACATTGCAATTATATATGATCAGGCTCTTTTTTGTAATTTTGCAAATAAAGTGCTTATGGCCATACTCAATGTATGTATGGATATACGTACATCGTTTCTTAAATTTTATGAAAATAAAGCAAACAGTGTCCATTGTCCATTATGCCCTCATGTGGATCAGATATCAAAGTTCGCTACAATTCTAAGGGTAGACTTCCGTGAACATTTTAATATAATGTTCACAATTGATAAGTGGCTATTTAAAATGGTTTTTATTTCCTTTGTGTTTTATTGAATTCACAGTTCAAAATTAAACCCTTTTTACCGACTTCGAAAAGGAAGAAAGGTGCTCAATTTAACGGAATCTTTTTTATAATTCCTGATTACTCAAAGATGGCTACTAATTTAGATTTCTTTTTTCGATTTGTATGGATTTTCCTCTAAAATGGTACTTTTTCCAGCAGGAGAGGATCTGTTAGTGGGATCTTGGAGAAATCGAGGGAACTCTTAAAACATTATAGGCATACTTGTAGCCCTTTCGTTATTTTTATAGCAACTCTTACATTTGTTAATGGAATAGATTCGGTTGAAGTTGGTTATTATAGATTCTAAATTTTGTATTATTGAAAATATATCATACAATACTTATGATTCGGCAAGAGCTCACCTTACGTCCACATTGAATACTCTTATCCCCCGTATCGTAGCTTACGTCATAGAACTTGTCCTGTTGGAATAGGTACTGGGCCGCGGCTGAGTTGGCCTCATGCAGGAGCCCCTTCTCTCGGACCAGGAACAAGGAGCACTGCAGTGGCGCACCCACCATCTTGTGAGGATTCCAGGATATAGAATTAGCCCTGAAAGTTGCATGATACATAATTATACTTAAGTTTTGAACTTTCTTAGCAATATCAATTTTCATGGCTTTAAAATAACTGGAGCCCAGTTTTCAGGCCGTTCAAAATGCGTCTTTGTACTTATGTGTATTCGTTATGTGCGGCTGTTTTAAACGCTATTGGAAAAATTCCGATTGAGCCCAAAAATACTCTCCTAAACTCTAATTAGGTAGATATTATTGCTGTAATCATTTTAATGTATGTAGGTAACACTTTATTGCACAAAATAAGACAAAGTACAGGGTTACAAAATAAAGGTATATGTACAAAGGCGAACTTATCCCTTTAAGCGATCTCTTACAATTTTCTCTTTTAGAGATGTATATGTTAATGGCAGCCATCCAAAATTGGGTTTCATGGATGCTTTACCACTGTATTAACAAACTCTAAAACTAAAAACTAACCCTATCTCAAATCCTTACCTTTCAATACCACTGAGTTTAATTTTATGATTTCGAGACAATATCAAACTGCCACCCCAACAAGCCTGAAAAAGCATTAAAAAATATTTAAGATAGATAACATGGCTCCTGTTTAACAGGTAAACAATAATAAAACGATACGAAACTTGCTTATTATACTTAGCACGCATAACTTACATCGACATGCATCCAAGCCGCATACTTTTTGCACACATCAGCGATTGCCGGCAAAGGGTCGATAGCTCCAAGCACCGTGGTTCCAGCCGTGGCATTTACCATCAGAGGGTATTTTCCGGCCTGCTTGTCTTTAAGGATAGCCGCTTCAAGTTCTTGTACTACCATTTGGCCTTTAGTGTTCGTCTTTATTACTCGTACGCTCTCAGTCCCAAAACCAAGCCAATGTGCAGCTTTCTTTATGGAATAGTGGCTCTGAAAGATAATAGAGTATTGTACATAATTACGAGAAATATTGAATGAAAAATACCTAAAGTGGCATTATCAAACCTACGTCACTCCTTTATAAAGGTTCAAAATATTCTGTACTCTATATTTTACGTACTCGAATGTAATCAGAAGTACTGCACCCCCGAGTTGGGATACAAAAGTTCGAAGCGTGCCTCCCTTTTCACTCAAATTTTACGAGGCAGGATGAGTGAGAGATATGGTATAATTATATTCGTACTATAGGCAAAGCGAAAAGTCCAAAATTTACCTAATTATAGCCACATTTAATATCCAACATAAAATCATAACTGAAATGACCCTCGGTTACACCAACAATATTCTGCTGTGTTAAAAGCACACTTACATCTTCAGAAGTGTACAAAACCATTTGAGGTAGACCCCACATTCCCTTGGTCTTGACTTGAGGGAAGGCTCTGTAGCGCGCGGCCACGATGCCATAAAGCATGGACAGGCTGCCGCCTGGACTGAAGATGCCGTCACCATCGGAGATCCCGAACAGCTTCAGGATGTGGTTCAGGAGTTTGATCTCGATGAGAGTGAACGCAGGTGCCACTTCGAATGTGTATCTGAAAAGTGACAGGTCCTTTATTTATTTATCAAATGAATTGAACATCATATTGAGAACGGCAAGAGCTTGTGGTCCACGAAGACGCTAATTAACGTCAATCTTCTACTGTTCCTAAAGCGCAAACTCATCGACTTGTCTATCCTCATCATAACCTACGGCACCCAAACTTGGTAATTGACAGAAGCCCAAAGCTCGAAAATGAAATCTCGTCTACAATTCTATAGGCATTTGAAAGCTACTACTTTCAACACTATCGTGACATTCGTGATACATTTTTGACTTGACCAAAAAAGGGAGAATTCTCTGGCTACCAACAGAATCATATGGAAGAGAATTATAATCACAATCCTCTAGTAACGACAACAGCGAATTTTTATTTTGATAAGTAGCTTACTAGGAGATGGCGGGACGACTTGGACACATTTCGCAAGGAGTGGCGGGAGGATGTACTGAATAGGGACGACTGGCGGAAAAGAGGGGAGGCCTTTGCCCAGCAGTGGGACACCTAGACAGGCTATATATAAAAAAAAAAAGTAGCTTACTCATCGATATATGAAATCGATATCGATATATGTACTTACTTATTAGGGTACCAACAATTTAATGACTCATTAACTTTTGCACCTAGGTTATCTCTTAGTTTGCATTATTTCCTAGTGGTCCTAGTTTATATTATCTTATCATCTATGTAGTTAATTAGATCGGACGACGTAATAATAGTCTGTTATACAATATATATATATATATATATATACGAGTAATAACACCTAAGGAGTATGAGCACCCAGATGAGTAACATTATATGATCTTCTTTACTGTAAAACCACATGACAGCAATAAAGATTTTCTATTCTATGTAAAGATATTCTATTCTATAACATTATTAACTCCACTTTCATAACCATGATTCCAAGAAAAATCTTAAGAGCCCTTTTCTGAGATAATTCTTGAAGTTGCGCGTACCCGGGTTATTTTTCAGAAATATATCTGCGGTCACCTTATTCCTCTGGCCCTTTTTCATAAATGTATGGAGACACAGGAATAAGTCGCAGACATATTTCTGAAGAATAACTCACCCTCTACTATAAATAATAGACCCACTATGGATGCCAAGTGAACATTTCAAGTTCTGAAACCTGTTCATGAACTTGCCATCATGGAAAATGCAAGCGAAATAAAAATCAAGATTGATGATATAAAGTTTTTTCGAAATGGTAAAGAAGGAAACGGAACGAGAGACTTTCTTGCAAATGTGGCATTGTTTAACCTTAGTGTAGGTAGATTCACGAGAGTTGAGGTGAATGATTACACACACAGCTACCTACATGAAGTACTCATTGCAAAAAAAGTAAATGAATGAAATGAATGAGACAAACTTTTTGGTCTATCTTGCAATTCACTGTTGAACCTGTTATCAGTACGAAAAAAGAACAGTAATTAAAAAATCCTGCTGTCATTACATGACATGTTGTTGTGTGCGTGGCCTCAACTCTCGTGAAACTACCTATACATTCGTTTTCTCTAAATAAATTATGTTAATATCTGTCACCGTTTTCAAGTTATAGCTGGTTAACCTTTCAAACAAAAAAACCTCGTGTTTCAACCCTGTTTAAAGACAACAAGCGTTGGTTTAATACCTTTTTTGTAAACGATTTTTTCACAAACGCCGTAGGTAAATTTAATGTGACACATTGACAACCACGGAGATTAAACGTTATAAGCAAAGAGGTTCCAACTAACAAATCAAACATAATAAAGGTAAACAATGACCTAGAAGCAGCTTAGAGAAGCTGTAGGGTTGTACAAATATTATTTTGAAAGTTTTGTTTTTCTTTATTATTACAAGCATCACATCATTGCAGATCGATTCTACATCAAAGATATGAAATTATATTTTCTGGAAAGTCCCTAGTTTCATTCCACTCGGTATAAAAAAGAAAAGTTATCGGGATAGTTCAGTTCAACATAACTATCTAATTGATTTTAAGAGCGATGCGTTTTACACGAGTACTATTTTAGTACATTCGTACTCAGAAACGCGCCTAGGTAATACTGATAAGGAAAGTAATATGCAAGGTAAACGTGTTTCTAGTATACATGAGTTAAGGTAAACCAGTCAGAACCTAAGTATAAGCGTTATATCGAAACCTAAGCTGGATTTGCTAACAACCATAAGGTTCCCTTTAAATACTAACTTATCACTGCTACGTTGGTCCCTACCAAATATGCAACTAGTATAGCAATCCAGCTTTTAAAGATCAAAAACTTACATCGGAAAGGCTGTATCGGTAAGAAATGTATTGGTAGAGTTGGAACGTAGAAGTACCTAAATAGTAGCAGAACTTTAAGTAAGTAGTTGTTTTTTGCCCTATTATTACTTATTGCATGTTAAAGCTATCCTTATTAACTTACTAGCTCAAGTACTAATAACTGAACTAGCTCGTATAATGTTGAACAATTCGATAGCCCCAATACAGGGCATATACGGATTACGGATCTGTGCAATTTTCTGAGAGAACGAGGTCCAGCGGGAGCGCGTGCTACGTGTGAGTCCATGTTACTGTAGTACTTTGATCAATTAAGAGTCATTACTTTGTTTATGTGACTCGCCGCACGAGTGACAGGAACTGACTCCAATTGACTGTCTACAATATTTGGCAGGCAAAGGTGCGGAGAAATGCTAGAAATAAAGATTTTGTATGTCATAAACGTGGCTCAAAATATCAGCATCTGCATTCGCAACCTCCCTGCGCTTTGAAGCTATATCTACTTACTGGCTAGTGTTGAACGCTTCGATAATCCAAGCCGCAGAGAGCCCGTACGGGTCGGTAGCCCCGAAGAGTTGGTTCCTGAATGTGGGTTTGTTGGTCTTCACGCTATACTGCAGCACTTGCCGAACACACTTTTCTAAGTTCTTCTCGTCTGTAGCTTCTGATATATCTAGCTGAAGAATTTTCTGAAAAATAATGCCAAAACATGTAACTAAAATTGATAATAACTATAATACCCGGCTGATGATTACTGAGAATATTTTCTATATAGATAAATAGACCAATTTATATTTAACAAAAGCAATCGTGATCGTGACTAATGGCCAAGTACGTAGGTACCTAGCTACGGATGTAACCAATACACGAGCATGTAGAGTTTTAATTATACTAGTAGTAGTAGGTATAACTATTTAGCAGCATGATTGCTAAAATGTGTATGACATCAATTTATTGCTTTTTGTAAGTCTGAGTAAAATCGACAGCCTGATATTTAAAGATTGCTTGTGCATGGTAGAATAGAGAAAAAGGAAAAGCCTGATTGTAAAAGATTGCAAAATTCATGTTGTATATAAGTAATTATGAATCCTAGACTTATTAAACTAGAAACGAGACTATATATTTTATTTGTAGCGACTAATAGATCACAAGTATACGTATCACAGGTAATGGTTATTATTTTCTTTTCAATGCAAAATGACTTTCTGTGGTCATCACTTGACCACAGACGAACTGGGCGTTTGTTTGCATAATATGGTATTGCGAGAAATACCGGCCGTGGGTGTACTCTTACTCAACAAACCAAACCGTGACAAGACCACACATTTCTGAGAATTACTTTATAAAAACTAAGTATCGTGAGACATTTAGAAAAAAAAATACAATGATTTACCTAATGACTTAGGGCCACTCCACATCTATTCTGCCGTCCTAGTCTAAAAGGCGACTCTTTGCTATGGAAGTTCATAGTAAAAAGTCGCCTTATAGACTAGGACGGCAGTATTTTGATTCTAACCCCTGACCGATAATGCATAGCTTAACTAAACCATCTAAACTAGTGGCAATATATTTTTCATCACACTTGCTCGAAAATGGTGTCATTACACGTAGGTTTTGCGGGCCGTAAATGACCTATTACGCCCTAGGGCGTAATGGTTTTCTTTTTAAATTTGAAACGCTGGTTCTGTTTTACTCTTGAAAAAAAAATGAAAAAAATACTTTATTTTATAGTGTTTTCGCGCTACTTTTCTATCGAGCGAAGTGTTCACTATCGTGTTCTAAGTGAGAGGAAGCCCTAGATACAGTTCTGAATATTATTATATATGTTTTACAGTGACCTAAGAGTCAAATAAGTACTCTAAAAATGATTTGGAAACTAGGCTTCCGTGCCCGATTCTGGTCTCACCTCGCCTTAAAGAGAACTGTTATTGCAAATACATGTAAACACATATTTCTGTAACATTGATTAAATGTTTAAATAGTGTATTTCAGTATTTTGCAAATATAAAATCAACCATTTTAAGTCTTTACCGCTATGGTTTCCGAACGTGACTTGTCGTCTTGATATATGTCACTAATGTCACTGTCAGTTTTACAATTTTATTTAGGTTAAGTAAGGTTATTTTAATCAGATTTCCTCACAAGTGTGATGAAAAACATTGTGTGTGCCACGGGCGGTAAAGGAATTACAAACTCGTGTTATTAAAGCCCTCGGCTTCGCCTCGGCCTTGTAACAAACACTCGTTTGTAATTCCTTACTTACCGCCCTTGATACACAATGTACTATTGGAAACATTCATGGTATCTATAAAAATTCATTCCACAAGGGATTTAGGCAAGCTTAGTTAGTACCTACCTATCCTAACATGGGGCCCTCGCAACCTGATTCTCACCGGCTTTCCTACTGCTCTTGAACAAAAAGTGTCATTTACTATAGCTTGCCATAGCCACGCCACTTTATTACTTACCTACTAATTGACTTTCTTTTAACACAATTAACCCATTCATTGCCGACGCTCCAAATAATCTATATTAATAATTTAGCCGGGCCCTACGGTAGACCTGAACGAAAAGCGTCTCAAAAATTAAAGCGTAAAAAAATAACACTTTCGAATCGACAACTTATATTCGCAAAATTCGTATAACGCAGAAATAAGCGTATAAAGATGTAAAATAATGCGAATAATACCAAAAACAGTCGGCCATGTTTGCTTGCGTCAATTCGAGTTCGTTCGGAAATTGTCACAGTTTAGTGCCGGGGTACGTAGCATGCGACTATAATATAACTGCGGGCGCGGCTGTACATACTTGGCATGGGTAAGAAACCCGTTTTTTATTTTAATTAGAATAATCATACGTTTCCATAATTTTATTTCAAAGAAAACAATCTTTAAACGGGAAAATATTAATAAGTTACTGACATAACTGAAAAATAATATAATAATATTGTACAATATTATTGACACATACATAACCCAAAAAAAGTAACAAACGTTGGCAAAGGTGTCAGATAAATTTCTAAACGAAAAAAAAAGGAATAGGCACATTTGTTTTTAATCCCTCTGATGGTGAAGTGGTAAGTTAGGGCGAAACTCTGTAGGGGCTTTTTAAGTTTTCTTAAATTTATTCTGACATCAAAAACAAATTAAATTATACCCGTTTTTGGTACAAAGATAGAAATTTGAAAATCAATGTTTATCATTTAGGTGAAAACAAAAAAAATACCAGGCGTTTGAAATATTCGACCATAATAAAAATAATGCAGGTCTGAATGTTTTTACGTTTCCGTATCAAAATTGTAAAAAAGGAACCGTTATGGTGTGACTCTGTTTGTCTGTCCGTCTCTCATAGGTCAGTCAGATATCTCAAACGATTGCTGCGATCGATTTGAAATTTGGAATAGTTTTAAAAGTCGCTAACCTGAGCTACCTACTGGACATAAAAAAAATCTCTTATACCTTTTTTTACTTTTTTTAGGGGGCCGAAATGGGAGGTCGAAAATTTCAAGTTGTGCTATTGTTTTAAGTGGGGTATCAAAAGGATGGAGTTTATTTGTAGATTCCAATACCATTTTAAGTTTTTTTCTTAAGCATTTACTTTTAGATTTAGGACGAAAAAAGTTCAAAAAAATACCATTCCCCTCCTTCCATTATTAATACATATCTTCGAAGTTACTGAACAGAAGAATCTGTAATAATTGTCAATAATTAATATCAACCTAAATATTATTTAAAAAAATAACGGTTTTCCTAACTTACACAGTTTTTTAGAAATTTGGAAAAATCGTAACACTTACTTATTTGCTCCTACTAAACTAAGCGCCATACAGTTTTTCTTAAAATATTCACGCATCTATTTACGAGTTTTTCATGTTTGAGGTAGGAATAAGAACGTTCAAATATGATTTCAAAAATTTATTTTCTACCTACGGGGAGCAACAATGCCGGTTAATTTTACCTCCATAAGATGATTCCGTAGTTTTTGAAGAACATGGTAAAATTAATAAGACAAAATTTAAGGTTTGTCAAATCACGCACGCAGCAATCAAACCCAATCAGGAACGTAGTAAGCGTAAAAAACTGACAGAGCGGGAGGGCCTATATAATCCGGCACACGAGGCATTCTAATCCGGCCCGCGTATAGAAGCCTCCCCTGCCTGCACAGTAAAGTACCTACAGATGTGAGACACACAGCACCCCCAGGACGAAAAAGATTATACGTAACTTCAAGTCGACCATGTCATGTAGCCCGCGCGACATTTTCAAAGGTGCTGTACGGCCCTCTGGGAAAAAAGTTTGGAAACCCCTGATGTGAATGCTTACCCCTTAGGTTGAAGTAAGACTACGCCGGCCACGTCTGTAGTAAGTATCCACATAGGCGGGCTAAACTGGCTTCGAACTGGGTGTGACATGTTGAATGGACAGGACCGGACTGGGCTCCGACTCCCCACGAGTCCGGGGCCCAATAACAACAACCACAAGCCGGGGGCCCGGCCCGTGCGGGCCCCGCGGCGGCTAGGAAAACTGGAAAACACCACCTTAACTATATGGCCAGTCCGACGACGCTAGAACAGGCCGCGGCGAAGATAGTGGGACGACCTGAATGTATTTCTTAACGGCTGTCCAAAGTTAGCTCGGGACCGGGACGGCTGTCATATTTTGTAATTCACTGTCATATTTTGGACGAGGGCTTAAATTAAATATTTAGACCATGTTGGGGTGGGGTGAGCCTGAGGTACAGGCTGGGTGCCGAGGACGTAGCATGCCACGGTGAAAATAGCAGGACAACCTAGACGTATTTTTAACGGCTGGTCAGGGTGGTCCTTTGGACCAGAACCATTGCAAGCGGGATAGATTTGCCCTTCAGCTTCAGTGGGACATTAATAATTAGACTTAAAAAATAGGATTTGGCTCTAGAAGGGGTAAAATTATGAATAGGAATCTGTTATTTCAGATATTTGAAAGTAAAACTTGGTATACAAATTACATACCTAATACATTAAATATTCGTGATGTTCCCTCAATTTCAACAAAACATAACTACATAGAGAACCCACTTTCTTAGATGTCGGTTAAAAATAAAAGGCTTCGAAAGATAAATAACAAAATGTACCTAATTGAAAAGATTCTTGGTAATGCTATTTCTAAGGAGGTGAAAGGGTTAAATGGGGTTTGTAATTTTTTACATTTTACCCGGGCGAAGCCGGGTTTTCAGCTAGTCTATATTAATAATTTAGCCGGGCCCTACGGTAGACCTGAACGAAAAGCGTCTCAAAAATTAAAGCGTAAAAAAATAACACTTTCGAATCGACAACTTATATCCGCAAAATTCGTATAACGGAGAAATAAGCGTATAAAGATGTAAAATAATACGAATAACGCCAAAAACAGTCGGCCATGTTTCTTTGCTGCGTTCGGAAACTGATATAGTTTAAGGAAGCGCGCGTAACGTGTGACTTTGACCGCGACGTAAGTTTACGGTGTTTTTTAATTAGAAAAATCGTGCGATATCCTTACGAATATTATTTCAAAGAAAACGATCTTTTAACAGGAAAATATTATGCATCTTGCTTTATTTTTTAAAACGTACCTAATAAATTACTGACATAAGTGAAAATTGCTCAATATTATTGTCTCATTGCTCAATGAAAACGAACCAACGTCAGGCGAAAATGACAGTTAAAATTCTAAGCTTAAAAAACAAGGAATAGGCAGTTTTGATGCACTTTTGTATTTAATCCTTCTAAGTGGTGACTTGAGCAAAACTCGGTATTGTAGCTTTTTAAGTTTAATTTTTTAACTTTTATCTCACCTGTTGGTAAGAGATGGACTATGATGTTATAGTACGTTTTTTGATTTTTTGAATCTTTGATGGTATCTTGGTTATTTTTATACTTATTCGAAAAATACTTTTTGCCTCCTGTTTCTTATATGAAAGAGCTTTCGTTAAAGTAAACAAGAAATATTATGCATATTCCCTAATGTTTTTTTATTTTGTCTTGGAGGTGGGAATGTTCAAATATATACTAATTCTTTCGAAAATTCCTTTTCTATTCAGGGCAAAATAGTGGATGGAAGTTAATTTTACCCCCATAATATAGAGGATAGAGGTAAGGATAACTATCTTATACGGGGAATCAGTTAAGTATGTAGGTCACATGTTTTTTTATTAAATTAACAATTTTCACTAATGAATTAACAAAAGTCAAATAATTTTTGGCGCTTTGCTGCAACATTTACCCACCTGTGATAGTAGCGCCATCTTAATTTTTACCTCTCGCGGGCACTTCTACATACACAGGAACCGTTCCATAAAATAAACTAAACATAAACTCCATAAATTGATTCTATACTTTTTGAAGAAGGTCTAAATTGAAAGAGGAGTGACACGAACTGACCGGGTCTGGAACACGCCACTGCGCATACAAAACCGCGTTGCTGATGCAGGGTCCAAACCCGCCAGGTTGAAGATGGACTGTGCCCGGGCTAGCCACATCTGCCACACACATAGGTTGACTAAACTGACGCTAAGTGGCTGCCACAAATTGGATGACGAGGATGGGGCCGGCCGCGGCGAAGATAGTGGGATGATTTAGATGTATTTCTTCCGCCGGGTCCCGGCCAGAGTTTGCCCGGGACCGGGACAGTGGCGCAGCAAGACCTAAATTTGCTGTGGACAAAAGATATTTCGCGAGGCCCTTTGCTGTTCCATGAAGACGGTTAATGGTATTATTAACTGGTGACGAAGCTCTTTTTGCTGTGCTGCCGTCGAGGCGCGAGGGCCCTTGGACCGCGTGGCGTTGGCGGTGGCCCACGTCGCCTACGTCTAACGCCGCCTCTGGACCGGGGCGATTCTAATTTAAAGGGGAGAGCTGTGCTCACTAACGGGAAATATAGTGTAACAACAATAATTTAATTTGGATAATTTAAACCAAAAACGACTTCAACATTATTTTAATGTTTGGAACTCAGCCATCAGTTCAACATCCTCCTTTTTGTAATATCTGTTAAAAATAAGAAAATATTTCTAAGGAAGTAAAACGGGGGTTTGTGATTTTTTACATTTTTCCCGGGCGAAGCCGGGTTCACAGCTAGTAATACATAATTGCACGTGTCAAAATGTGGTTACAACTTGTTGCCTTTAATTTTGATATACAAAGAAAAAAACGTAATTTTCCGATTTCATACAGCCTCCGAAGTAGCAACTAACACAATTAATATATTAGGAAAATAGTTAAAGTTCGGGTTTTAATTCACAACTCTAATGACTAATTACTAATGAGTGACTAACTGAATCTATACTATGCTAATGAGTAACTTACTGAAACTTAATATTGTCTTCGGTTTCCCCGATTATCACTCATAGTAATAAAACAACTTAAACGGATTAAATCGCGTATATTACTACTTTTTTAAGTACCGACGTTTCGTAACCCTTTTCAGCGTTCATGGTCGCGGGTAGACTCGGTCGCCGGTCGGCGGCGGCGGCAAATTGAAACTTATTACATTACTGGGTATCGCTACCCTTGCAAGAAATTCATGCCCACATGCCCACTTTCAATCATGGTCTTACCTCCAAATCCTTAGGGTGTTCGAAATTGATAAGCGGAGCATCAGCTCCCAACTCATCTTTCACTATATTGAACACTTTACTGAGAAACGAATGACCGTTGACAGCCATTTCGTTTATCACCACAATCTAATCAAGTTTATGAATATGTGCTGCCTAACCAAGGGTCCGCGGCAGACTGCGGGCTTCTACGCTCTAGTGCCCGGAATCTCATTGTTTGAAATATTTAGGTATTTACACAGGACCTCGGGCCCGAGTTAATTAGTCGATAGTGCGAGATATCGCACACATTAAGGGCCACAAATCATCAAACTGGCCTTCTGTGTGAAATATAGAGTTAATAACCCCTTGTAGCTATGATTGTCTCCGATTACAGAAATTATCAAGAGGAAAAGTTACACAATAGAAATTCTATGTAACGCTGATTATGTTGAACAACGAAAAGTTACCTACATTTTAGGGAGAGATCATATCTCACGTCACACGATTTTTCATATTTTTAGACCCTTTTAGACCCCCTACCTCTATGACACACTTGTTCCTCACTTTTGCGATCTTTCTAACATAGCCTGTTATGTTTGGTAAAACCCTAATATTACGTACTTCTATTATTTACTTACCTATATTTATTTATAGGGAGAGGATGGTTCGAATCTCAGCGATCGCCATGTACCAATGAGTTTTCCGGACTTGTTCACTATCTGAATACTGATGCGGTAACTAGTGTACGATACGTTGAGGATGCGTTACGATGAGAGAAAACATTGTGAGGAAACCTGCATGTTGAGTTACATAATGTGTAATCATGATCATGTCCCGTTGGTTTGGTTTGCCCGTCGCAGAGTTCGCGGAAGACAGATGGCAGTCGCTCTAACTTAAAAGAGTCAAAACCGTACCGAGAAACAAACAATAAAAACGCCGTCAGAGGCGTATGATCGTAGGCTTTGTCACGCGATAAATAAAAAAAACCTAAAAAACGCTGCAAGTTAGGAAAACCGTTTTATTTTTCCTGTAATATAGCACGATATTCAGTTACTTCGGAGATAATGGGGGGAATGGTATTTATTTTAACGTTTTTTGTCTTAAATCCAAAACTACATGTCTAAGAAAAAAAATAAAAATGGTTTTGGAATTTACACACTAAGTTCTTTCATTTGATGTCCCACTCGATATAATAGATCTACTTTTGATTTTCGACATCCCATTTCGGTCCCCTTTAAAAACAAAGTAAAAAAGGTATAAGATTTTTCTTTCTGGCCAATAGGCTCGGGGTAGCGGTTTTTAACACTATTCCAAATTTCAAGTCGATAGCCTCAGTAGATCCTGAGATATCTTGCTGTAACAGACGGACGGACAGACAGACAGAGTCGCACCATAAGGGTTCCTTTTTTACCATTTTGGTACGGAACCCTAAAAAGGTATAAGATATTTTTTATGTCCAGTAGGCTCGGGTTAACGACTTTTAAACGATTCCAAATCGATAGCAGCAGTAGTTCCTGAAGACGGACAAACAGACAGAGTTGCACCATAAGGGTTCCGTAGCAAAAATGGCAAAAAATAACCCGTATAGTTTCCGTCCGTCCGTATGTCACAGGCTCAAAAACTACATGACTTATGTTGATGAAATTTGGAATTTAGTTGTGTCCGCGGGCCGTAGTTTGGAGGCACCTGCACTAAATCACAGATTTAATTAAATAAAAGTGGTGATCAACAGAAATATATAAAAGAAAGGTGAATCATAGAGTGCACGCAAAAAAATCAATCAAACGCATTCATTATGATATTAATGATTTAGATTTATCAATATTTATTTTTATTGATTTTGTTTTTATTGTTTTTTATTCTGTGTTTACGCTCAACGAGGACTCAATTAATACCTACAATTACTTAAAATCGCATAAATTATTGCAATTGCCTTATTGTACACAATAAATATTTATAATGAACTTCATTGAACTGATATCGATATAATACTATAGAACATTATAATTATTACAATTAATTTATGTATCTCCTATAATAATCGCAGTTAATGCATTCATATTGACTGTATTACTTTTACTGTCAATTTTCGACTCGTATTTTGACCTACAGTAACGGGCTAGTGGTCATCCATATAGTACGTCACACCCATGGGGGGAGGTCTGGCCAAACGTGACAGCCTATGTTAAAAAGATGAAATATGTTAGGAAAAAGTGTGACATGGGGGTTCTAAAAGTCTGAAAAATCGTGTGTCGTACTTTGTGGATGACCCCCTATGGATATGGATATGCGAGCCCCACTTGAGTACGTATGTAAAAATTTTTAAAACAAAAAATAAAAACCGACTTCCAAAAACTTAAACTAAAAACCAAAAAATAATATGTTAATTACCCCAAAGAAATGGATAATCAACGATTCATATACAGATATTTATACTTTTTAACCTGTTATTTTTGAAGTTGGTGCCTGCCACGTAATGCTGGCTGTGTTGAGCTCCTTAGCTGGCACCGACTTCAAAAATAACGGGTTAAAAAGTATAAATATCTGTATATGAATCGTTGATTATCCATTTCTTTGGGGTAATTAACATATTATTTTTTGGTTTTTAGTTTAAGTTTTTGGAAGTCGGTTTTTATTTTTTGTTTTAAAAATTTACTTTATTTTTAAATTTTTAGTGGCGCTGGAAAAATATTGGCTGGATAAATTCCAAATTGGCCTAGACGTTTTCAAGTAACCGAGGAACAAGCCTACATAAAAATTGCTCTTTGTTTTGAAGTCGGTTAAGACTGGGAACTTATTTCTAATAAGAAATGCACGAGAAAGTAAGAAAAATACCAAAATCGCATACCGTCAAATGCTCCAACTTTGCCCACCGTCCAAACTTTGCCCAGGGTGTAAATGTACTATTTCCTTCCTGGCCAGTATATTTACACCCTGGGCAAAGTTTGGACGGTGGGCAAAGTTGGAGCATTTGACGGTATGTGTGCCTATGATATTTGAAGAGTTCCCTCGATTTCTCCAAGATCCCATCATCAGATCCTGATTTGGTTGCAATGACCACCTCGGAGGTATACCCTTTTAAACAAAAAAAGAATTTTCCAAATAGGTTCAGCCGTCTTCAAGTAATCGGTGAAGAAACCTAGATACAAATTTACTCTTTGTTTTGAAGTCGGTTAACACTAAAAACTTGTTGCTAATAAGAAATGGACGAGAAATTACGAAAAATACCGAAATCGCTATATGTGTGCCTATAATATTTGAAGAGTTCCCTCGATTTCTCCAAGATTCCATCATCAGATCCTGACTTGGTTGCAATGGGACCACCTCGAAAGTCTACCCTTTCAAACAAAAAAGGAATTTTCTAAATCGGTCCAGCCGTCTTCAAGTAATCGGTGAAGAAACCTAGATACAAATTTACTCTTTGTTTTGAAGTCGGTTAACACTAAAAACTTGTTGCTAATAAGAAATGGACGAGAAATTACGAAAAATACCGAAATCGCTATATGTGTGCCTATAATATTTGAAGAGTTCCCTCGATTTCTCCAAGATTCCATCATCAGATCCTGACTTGGTTGCAATGGGACCACCTCGAAAGTCTACCCTTTCAAACAAAAAAGGAATTTTCCAAATCGGTCCAGCCGTCTTCAAGTAATCGGTGAACAAACACACAAAAAAAAAAAAAAAAAATAAAAAAAAAAAAAAACAACATACAGACGAATTGAGAACCGTCCTTCTTTTGGAAGTCGGTTAAAAAAGCAGAGCAGCTCGTGGTGAGCTTCTAGCCCACCGAACGAAGACCAAAATTTGCCTGTCAAGGGAAAAAACTCGTGTATAAGCGAATTTTGGCATAGTTGTGAGGAATGGGGTTTTAAACGACATACTAAAAGTACTGATGGGTGGGGGTGAAGCTAACGGGGGGAGGGGGGTGTAAAGGTCCCTTTTTTTAGTTTTTTGCAAAAAACTCGTAAACTGTGGCCTATAGCTAAAAATAGTCTGAAACACAAATAATGTACGTAAAATTCTCTACAAAAAAGATGGAAACGTTTTTTCTCTGGGATCAATACTTCATGAGATATAGATGGAAGTATATGACCAATAAAGAAAACACATTTGTTTAAGTACGGCACGTATATTCCTAAAGATAAAATCCCTAATTATTGTCTAAATCTAAAATATTATCATAATCATCGTCGTCAGCGGTTACTTCGATAGGAGCTCCGTTAGTGCATGAGCCGGAGCATACACCGCAGACATTGGAGCAGGGAATTCCAGCTTTCCGGCAGCCACATCGCATCCCACATCCCGTCTTACACCGGCAGAATATGGTTTTGAGAATTGAGTCAGGTGCCACTGGGTCGTCGGTTGTCACTGGCTTTAGGATGCCATCGTCTCCTATCAAGTCGACATCCTCCCCAATAACAACAGTTGGATGTAAGGCAGCCATCTCCAACCCGCACGTGACAATAATGCCATCAGCATCTCCTGTAGCAATGGTTGTTCCAATCCCTGCTGCTGTCATCTTCTCGGCAAGGAACTGAATCAGCCTTGTTTTATTGTTTTCGTTAGCGAAGAAATGCTCCTGTGGAATGGTGATGATTGTATTTTCATTAAAATTAATGTCGACCGAAGTTTTTGTCAGACCTCGTCGCTTCTGCTTTGCTCGTTTAGTACTGTCGACATCACCATAACCATCAAAAATCACTTTAAAATTTGGGCCGTAGTGTTTCTGTACATAAGTAATATATTGATGGCAAATCGAAGAAACGCTGGAGGACGGTTTCCATTTCATACGGTGCAGTAGAAAACCACAATTTACTACTTTGAAGCTTTGATGTAGATCAAGAGCAACGTTGTTCTCTGCTGGCACAATACATCGTAGAGTGATGACTTCTTCCCCTTTCGTATTCCACCCTCGAAGAACAGAGCCATGGGGAATGGAGTCAGTTCATAGGTCAAAAGGTCTGCAACATCTTCTTCGTTCTTTTTAGCTATGACAGTTCTTTGGAAAATTGTCAGAGGGTTAATAGTAACTGTCTCGTCATTGATTTTAATGCTACTGCTCATACTGGCAAGTGATAAAACCACGTTCTTCTTAGATCCTGGGAAATTCTAAAGTAAACTGCCACAAAGCCCTAGATATTGGAAACAAAACAATGCAAAGTTTCACAGGCAGCAAATTCGGTGACATGAAGTCGACTTGATAGGAGTAGGAGACGATGGCATCCTAAAGCCAGAGACAACCGACGACCCAGTGGCACCTGACTCAATTGTCAAAACCATATTTTGCCGGTGTAAGACGGGATGTGGGATGCGATGTGGCTGCCGGAAAGCTGGAATTCCCTGCTCCAAGGTCTGCGGTGTATGCTCCGGCTCATGCACTAACGGAGCTCCTATCGAAGTAACCGCTGACGACGATGATTATGATAATATTTTAGATTTAGACAATAATTAGGGATTTTATCTTTAGGAATATACGTGCCGTACTTAAACAAATGTGTTTTCTTTATTGGTCATATACTTCCATCTATATCTCATGAAGTATTGATCCCAGAGAAAAAACGTTTCCATCTTTTTTGTAGAGAATTTTACGTACATTATTTGTGTTTCAGACAATTTTTAGCTATAGGCCACAGTTTACGAGTTTTTTGCAAAAAACTAAAAAAAGGGACCTTTACACCCCCCTCCCCCCGTTAGCTTCACCCCCACCCATCAGTACTTTTAGTATGTCGTTTAAAACCCCATTCCTTACAACTATGCCAAAATTCGCTTATACACGAGTTTTTTCCTCTGAGTTTACTTCGTTTGGTGGACTATTCTAGGGAATAGGTTTTTGTCGGAAACTGGTGAGTTAATTAACTTTTATTGATTTGGCATACCTCCTTATGTAAGTTTGGTGACAATGCAAAATTATAGTACTTAGTAGTTAGTAGGTGGCCATAGGAGAATCATCTAAATTACATAAAATAAATCCACCGTATTTGGGCTCTTAAATGATTACACCTAATTCATAAAATGCTATTATGCCACACCTGGCCATAAAGTGACTTTTTCCTTCTGGCCAAGTGTAGACATAAAATGATGTACACAACACGGGAGGTAATAAAGAAAGCCCTCGATCGCATATTTACGTCCCTCGCTTTCAGCTCGGGCCGTAAACTTCTGCGATCTCGGTCTTTCTTTGTATTACCACCCTAGTTATATAATGTACTATTTTATTTACATGCAAAATATTGTTAATTATTAAAAAAGCAACCTGTATTTTGATATACCTACTTTACTACACAATGGGTTCAGAAACCCGAAATATCCCAAAGAAAGACCAAAAAACTGCAAAGATACGGAGATATATTAGTTTATCAAAACTATATTTATGCCACACCTGGCCATAAAGTGGCTTTTAACGCATGCTACGCGTACGGAAAAAGCCGCTTTCTGGCCAAGTGTGGACATAAAATTATGTACACATGTACACAACACGGAAGGTAAGAAAGAAAGCCCTCGATCGCATATTTACGTCCCTCGCTTGCAGCTCGGGCTGCAAACATCTGCGATCTCGGCCTTTCTTTGTTTTAGCACCCTAGTTGAATAATATCTACTTGTTCATGGGCCTATACTTTGAATGATTTCTAGCTCTCTTATTATAAAATATTTGAGTGCATACGGAACGGCATAATACGTACCTCGAACGAAGCATTCCAAAGACGCATTGACAAAGACAATAAGAGGAAACAGGAGGGCAGTTTTTCCATACAAACGTAGTCCCCTGTTTCCTCCCTGGATAATGCCAGTAGAGCAATTTTTGTCCAAAAATCTATGGCTACTATTGATATGTTCCTATGTTTTCCTTTTTACGATAAATTGATTCTCAAAAGAGATATTAACCTTCAAAAACCTAAAAAAAATGCCAGATTTTCCGCTGTGTTCACACATCGAGAAAACAAATTAGACTAGATAATTAAAAAAAAGGAAAACATAGGAACACGGCCAAAGCCTTTCTTTAATGTTTAATGAAAAAATTAGTTAAATAGGTTAAGTTTTGGGGAAGAAATCAGGGGACTACGAAACGATGTTTTCATGAAATTTTAAAAGGTATTTTCGGTCCAAGCTGCAGTTGTCTCTATCGCGCTCTGCGGAGGAGAGGCGGGCAGTGCGGGATAGCGACACATTTTACAAATACCTAATTTTCAATTCTCTCGACCTTACTGCTTCCTCATAAGAGCTCTGCACCACCAGGACGCCATGGCGACGTCGTCGCTGGCTACGATATCCCATACAGCAAACATAGTAGCCAAACGTCGCCAAGTGAGGGCGCTGTCATATAGTATAGTCTAAGATCCGAGTATAGAACGACCTTCACCGAACTGGTTAATGGATGAAAAGTATTTTTCATCACACTTGCTCGAAAATGGTGTCATTACACGTAGGTTTTGCGGGCCGTAAATGACCTATTACGCCCTAGGGCGTAATGGTTTTCTTTTTAAATTTGAAACGCTGGTTCTGTTTTACTCTTATTTGTCATGTTCAAAGGAAACGCCAACGTACTTTTTTAACTTTTATTACTGAAATATTTATTTAAAGAGAACTGTTATTGCAAATACATGTAAACACATATTTCTGTAACATTAATTAAATGTTTAAATAGTGCATTTCAGTATTTTGCAAAAATAAAATCAACCATTTTAAGTCTTTACCGCTATGGTTTCCGAACGTGACATGAATTCGCATTGTCTATGGATAATGTCACTAAATGTCACTTTCAGTTTTACAATTTTATTTAGGTTAAGTAAGGTTATTTTAATCAGATTTCCTCACAAGTGTGATGAAAAACATTGTGTGTGCCACGGGCGGTAAAGGAATTACAAACTTGTGTTATTAAAGCCCTCGGCTTCGCCTCGGCCTTGTAATAAACACTCGTTTGTAATTCCTTGCTTACCGCCCTTGATACACAATGTACTATTTCAACACACTTGCTCGAAAATGGTGTCATTACACGTAGGTTTTGCGGGCCGTAAATGACCTATTACGCCCTAGGGCGTAATGGTTTTCTTTTTAAATTTAAAACGCTGGTTCTATTTTCTTTTAAGAGTTTTCTACTCTTATTTGTTATGTTCAAAAGAAACGCCAACGTACTTTTTTAACTTTTATTACTGAAATATTTATTTAAAGAGAACTGTTATTGCAGATACATGAAAACACATATTTCTGTAACATTAATTAAATGTTTAAATAGTGCATTTCAGTATTTTGCAAAAATAAAAATCAACCATTTTAAGTCTTTACCGCTATGGTTTCCGAACGTGACGTGAATTCGCATTGTCTATGGATAATGTCACTAATGTCACTGTCAGTTTTACAATTTTATTTAGGTTAGTAAGGTTATTTTAATCAGATTTCCGCACAAGTGTGATGAAAAACATTGTGTGTGCCACGGGCGGTAAAGGAATTACAAACTCGTGTTATTAAAGCCCTCGACTTCGCCTCGGCCTTGTAACAAACACTCGTTTGTAATTCCTTACTTACCGCCCTTGATACACAATGTACTATTATATTAAATTAAATAATGTTCATAAATATATTGCAAGTGGGTTGCCTAAAAAAATTCAGTCCAGAATATGATTAATTAAAAATTTAAGTTAAATTTGCACCTGGTTGGTATGTGATGCTAAGGCAACGAGGTGCAAACTTAGCTCAACCGGTTAATATGAGAAAGTTAGGATGAAGTCGGCACGAGTCGGGTCGGGGGGGTTCACAGAATGAGCAATTTTTTGGTTTAGGGACATTTCAGCACTTGTGTTCTTCACCTACGTGCGACAGAGAGGTCCCAGCGAACCATCCCATGCGATATAAGAGTGTTATGTGCTAAAATGCCCCTAAACCAAAAATCTGCTCATTCTGTGAACGGGAACCCGTGCCGACTTCATCCTAACTTTCTCATACTAACCGGTTGAGCTAAGTTTGCACCTCGTTTCATTAGCATCACATACCAACCAGGTGCAAATTTAACTTAAATTCTTAATTAATCATATTCTGGACTGAATTTTTTTAGGCAACCCACTTGCAATATATTTATTATCATATTTAATTTAATATAAAATACTTTTCATCCATTAACCAGTTCGGTGAAGGTCGTTCTATACTGGGATCCTCTACTAATACCTACATTTCAAAACGAATTATCTGGCTACGACAGTTGGCGACATCGCCATGGCGTCCGGTGAGGCAGAGCACTAAGACTGAATCAAGGACCTTAAAATAAATAGCAGTACGTAGCTTCGCTAACAGATAACTGGAAAAATATAATTTTCCACGACACGACGTCGTATCATGAAACGATGCCGTGTCGACACGACGCGATATCGTGACGTGGCACGTTGCGTAATATAATAGTGTCCTGAATTTCGTCGCAACGTCATTTTATTCCTTTGTGGAATTTGTTACCATATTTTAATATTTTTACAATTTTCCTTTTATTCTAAAGCATTGAATAGATTATTGTCAATAAAAGTTAATAATAGTTTTTTAGCTCTCGTGTAATAGGTATTTGCCAAAAGTTAACTTACTTTACTTTTTAAACTTTGAGCAGCCGAAGTGTCAGTCAGGTCCCAACCTAAATGTAAAAACTTCAATGTTTATATCCTGACCAACTAGATTGATGAAGACTTAAAGTAAGCCTAAAGTGACTAAATTTACTTAGAGGTTAGATACTCGATCAAAATTTCTGTAATGGTAACTTAAGACCCAAAATGAATTTCCGAAGACATCGGTCTCGGTCTCGAAGGAACTCTGCAAGCTTATTAACAGACGCAGATAAGTGGAAAACCCGAAATAGAAAGAAAACCCTACGAAGTGAAGAGTCAGGAGAGGAAGATGAAGAAGAAGATTATACCAAGGAGGTGAATGAAGTAGATTGGGAGCAAGAATTCTTCGATAAAAAACTGAACGAGATCGGTTCTGACGAAGACATCGAAGTACAGCTCACGAAAAAACAGACAATGGTGTTAGCCACTTTGCTTCCCGATGAAATTCTACAGAGAGAAAAGTTGGTTTCTACTTGATTACTTCTAAACTTGGAACATTAGTGTTATTAAGTGTTCAAAAGTGAATTTGTTGCAGTTTTGCGTCGACCGAACCGAAACGTTTCGTGGGCGTGCTGCTGATGGCCGACGTGTCGGGCTACACCGCGCTGACAGAACGCTACAACAACACCGGCAAAGGCGGTACCTACCGCCTCACCGCCACTCTAAATGCCTACCTTGGCTCCCTTATAGAACTCATATACAGCCACGGAGGAGACATTGTTAAATTCGCAGGCGACGCCTTTTTGGCTCTCTGGAAGACAGACAAAAGAACTTTTTTATGTCATACCATTCATACGGCGATAGCTTGCGCACTCCTGATTCAGCATTCCTTTTCATCTTATGAAACTGATGTCAAAGTAAGTCTCAAAGTGAAGCTGGCTATCTCAGCTGGAAATCTTATTTTTGCAACAATAGGTAACAAAATACCGATGAATTACGTCGTATTTGGGTTACCAGTAATTGAAGCAAAATTGGCTGAAAGCCTATGTACTTCAGGTGAAGTAAAATTAACGCCCAATGCTTGGGGCCACTGTTATTCCCGAAATTACGACTACGTTGTTAATGGCGACGGACACGTCACGATTAAAGCTATACTATACGACCCTCGGGACAAAGACATTTCCAAACCATTTAGAGGGTTAGGGGCAATGGTCAAAACAAAAAAAACTTTCGCCGCTCTTGAGAATCTTCCAGATTCCATATGGACGTCGTCAAGCGGTTTAACAACGGATGCGTCAAAATACGAAGCACTTACTTTCAGAAAAAACATTTTACTTGCTGAAGAACGAAACATCGGACCTGAATTACGTAAATTTATGATTCGTCCCGTGCTCACCCAGATCGACGCGTTGCAGCCTCTGGAGTATCTCACGGAAATGAGACAAGTGTCCGTTTTGTTTGTAACCCTCAAGCCTAGGAGCTGCGCGCATCAACAGCTCGTCACAATAGTAAACAACTCTTACCAGACTATGTGTGAAATTGTTTATAAATCACTGGGATGCGTTAACAAAATTATATTATTCGATAAAGATGTAATGATATTAATAATTTTTGGTTTGAGAGGCTACAAACATGAGTCCGAGGCTCAAGCTGCATTGAAATGTGCCTATAGTATTAAGAAGTCTGTTGCAGCTCTGGATGGAGTGCGGGAAGTGTCTATCGGAGTGACTACCGGACAGGTGTACTGCGGAGTCGTAGGACATCCTTTACGGAGGGAATACACTGTCATTGGAGCCACTGTTAACAAAGCGGCAAGATTAATGTGCTACTTTCATGACAAAATCACATGTGATGAATCGACTTTTATCAAAAGCAAAATGTCAACTAACGGATTTACTCTGCAACCAACTGTTTCCCTTAAGGGTATTGTGCATCCGGGCAAGATTTATGAATATAGCGAAGACATACGAGTAAAGGAGCTATACGGCATTCCAATGATACCGCCGCTTCTAGGTCGAACTGATGAGATGAAATATTTTGAAAATTGGCTTGATGGTGCTCCAAATGCTTACAGAGATTACGATGCTCTTTTGCTAATTGGTGAACCAGGCATAGGAAAAAGTAGGCTCCTGAAGTGGATGACTCGCTATGCGAAGAACTGTGGGCACAACGTTTGCAATGTTACTCTAACTTCTATACATTCAGCAACACCATACTTAGCACTAACTCAAATGATCAATCAGTTATTAGGACTTGAAGAACCAATTGAAGGTTTCAAGAAGGAAGAGACTATTGTACAGCTATTAAAAGTATACGACGAAGATCTTTGTTTTCTCAACGATATAATAAAAGCACGTTTCGCATATCACGAAGGAATATACAGTCAAGATGAGAAAAAACGTCATGCGAAAGCAAAAAGTATTTTCTCAAAGTTAATACAAAGCATACCAGGCACACATGCTATATTTTTAGACGATCTACATAGCTTGGATCAGGTTTCATGGGAATTTATCGATATAATGATTAATTCACTGAAAATATTTACTGTACTAACAGTACGACGGGGAAAATTTAGCTCTGTACAAACATGGGTGTATAATGTTTTTAAGAACAGTAATATAAGAAAAATAATATTGGATCCACTGAGCTCGCATTGGATTCCTGCACTTGCTTGCCAAATATTAGACGTAGTTGCTGTCCCCAACGACTTATGCCAAGCTTTGCTATTGAAGTGTAAGGGAACACCTGGGACAGTTGAGGTGTTTATCGTACATCTTTTCTCTAGTGGTGCTTTAGAAGTTAAGAAAATTCAAGAGCAAGAACTGGATCGCTACGGAAACGAAGAATTACAATTTCCAGAGCCAGAGCTACTTCACCCACAAGCATTGAATGTGACAGATCAACCTGCCTTAGATAGATTAATAGAAGAAAATAAAACAGCTGAAATAGGAATATGCATAGTGACCCAGAAAGAGGAATTAAGCACAAATATAAACGTTCAAAATACAGATGCATTAATAATGATGCAAATCGATGTACTTACTCCTTATCAACAACTGTTATTGAAAATAGCTTCTGTAATAGGAAACGTAATATCAAGAGATCTTTTAGAAAATATTATGTATGAGAATAATCCACTAACAACAGCAAAAGCAGTCAAAAGATTATTCGCAATGAAAATTTTAACTTGTGCAAATATCAAAAATAGATGGCACCGCAGACTGATATCTAAAATATCTTCATCTTTCGTGACTCCAGACTTACGAGGCGTGAGTAACACTAGTGCTACATCAGAAGCCCCTATTTTGTTGTGCGAATGCTCTTTCGACTTTGACCCTGAAAATAGTTATGATTTACCTAGATATGCTTTTTGCAAACTATTGAAATTTAAAAGTAAGAAGTCACGAAAAACATTTTACGAACTGTTACCATTAAACCAAAAAAAAGAGTTCCATGCACGTATCGTCACCTATTTACAGAATAATAAACACAAATGTACCAGTTGTGGCGGAACTATTACGGTTGTTCAGTCAGAAATAGATTTACAAAAGGAAGCCGACAACAACAGCGAAATAACATATGATGAAGAAAACGAAGAAGAGAATCAATATATAACTGCTTATGACTATGGAATAAGAACATCAAATTCAGCCATTTTGGCTCCACGCAAATTTACAACAGAACCTCATAGATCTTCTAGTGCAGCGGAACTAGATTTGTTAAATAGAAGACATGCATCAATACAATCGCAAACTGTTCCAATTTTGAAATCTCAAAATAAAGATTACACAGCAACTAGGCGCAGATCTTCTAAAAGGGTAACCGTTTCCAGTTTCGTTTTTAAAAATAAAAGCGTAGAGCAGCTGGATAAGTTGTACGTATTTGGTCTGTTACGCGAAGTAATTGAAGCAGAAACTCTTAGCGATTGGCACGAACTAGGCATCATTGATAGCGACGATGAAGAAAATGCTGACAAGTGTAACAAAAATAAAGAACTCTTTAGGATTAAATTAGAGAAAGGCGTTTCGACAACTGATTTCAGCAAATGTACTTGTGCTGAACTGAAAATCACCATTTATGAACAAATGATTCATCATGCCCACGTAGCAGAATTGAAATTGAATGAGGTAGAATTTACGGTAGAGTTATGCTACTTATATTTACTTTCAAATAATATAGACGATGTATTTCCAAAACTGGAAAAGGCTGAACTATTATGCACCTCGCCCGATGTTACGGAAGTCGTAGATTCTTGCGACGTTAAAAGACTTTTAGGTAAAATTTATTCATTAAGAGCTGCTGCTAACTTAGCAATTGGTAACCATGCCGCCGCAAAACAGGCTATCGGAAGAGCCTTGCGTATTTATCACATTGATCTAGATAAAGTTAAGGGATTCTTTAAACTAAGCAACTTAATAGATCCAATTAAACTAAAGAGAAAGAAATTTCGTATAAACGAAGCGAAGATGGCGGCTGATTCTATATCGTGTTTAAATATTTGCACTTTACTCTATTCAGCCTTGGGGGACGGGACGGCTGCTAGAATATACGCATATAGAGCCATTAAACTAGCTCTAACAGTTGAATGCAATGTGATAGATTTGTGTGACGTGTATAGTAACGCCATGCAGGTGGATATTATGCTGGGATTCATAGAGTCGACTGCGGCCACACTACGCTTGACGATGTCTGCTTTGCAGCAGCTACCTCGGCCTTTCCAAGCCGAAGAGCTATATGCGCTCGGAAAAGTGTTCATGGCAGCGTTTCGTGCACAGATAGCGCGCGGCGCGTTACCCTCAGCCAGTAGAACAGCCTTTCGGGCGTTGACCCTTAGTCGATTCCTCCATGCCTACAATGTGTCAATAGAAATTATACCAGATTTATTCTACATTTTACTTTGCCGCCGCCGCATATCTGAAGCAGTAGACGTGGCAAAAGAGGCTTTGAATTTGAGTAAAGACCACCGATCGCTGGATTGCGAAACATGGTATAATGCTCTATGTATGGACCTAATCTTAGACACTGGGTTCCAAGTAGAGTCGCCTAGTGAAATTAGTAGGTACGCAGAGTATATGATAGAAACGCACGAATCTAATGCAGGAAGACGACGTCTCGTGACAGGACTCTGGACATACTGGCTACGAGCGGATCAAGAGAAGCGAGCGAGACGATTCGAAGCAGAAGCTTTAAAATGGGTGTCGCGAGACGACGAAGATGGATCCTTAACTACTCTCATAAGTTCAATGCGATTAGCTGAAGGGATGCTCGAAAGTTTAGCAAGGAAAATGGACGATCTGCGCAAGGTAACGAAACAAAATTTATCTTAATAACATGTATATCGTTGGCTTAATATTACAGGGTTCTATGTTACATTTCAGGGTAGTTAAAATTAGACGTTGTGTCACTATTAAAACTTCAATTCGTTAAAAGCGAAACATACAACCCTGTAATAATAAGCTAACGACAGAATTGTATTTGTAGGTGGTGGACCTTATGGAACTACGGTCGCTTGCTGATCGAAAATTGTTTTCAATGGAGAGTGATGCAAAGATGTGCCGCGTCATATATCCTAGGTGGATTATATTAAGGGCGCAATCTCTCTATTTATCAGGTCGTTACTCGGCAGCTGCCTACGCATGCAATCAAGTAAGTATGATTGTAACAGACATACGAAGTATCTCTCTGAGGTTGTTACTTCACGAATGACTTGAAAATTTTGATTTTGTACCGTCCTATTGTTATGTTACTAACTTTTTTTGTTTGACATTGTTTTACAAGCTTCGGATGTAAATATGTACCTACATAAGTTGTGGTTTCAAAATTTGCAAACAAATTTTCAACCCCATCCCGTTTAACGCAACTGCTTGCAGAATACTTAGGTGTAAGTAACAAATACCGCAGTTGCATATATCAGCAGATGCGCCAGCTGAGTGCTTTGACATCAAACTATTCTGTCAGATTACAGCACGAAAGTCTAGCGGTGAACCAAAATGTAGAGGAGATCTGGCCATAGGTGCAGTACCACGCAGTACCGCTTATAATACCTTATTTCTTACTTATGTGCAATAACCGTCACCGTTAGACTTTGGTGCCGCGAGCTGTACGAGGTTTACTAAATAAGGGAACAATATCTCTAAAGGACATGCATTACTATGAGTACATTAGGTAAATATACTTCGGAGCAGTGTGAAAGTTATACTCTGATTACCTTTTTAGGGTTCCGTAGCCAAAATGGCTAAAAAGGAACCCTTATAGTTTCGTCATGTCCGTCCGTCCGTCCGTCCGTCCGTCCGTCCGTCCGTCCGTCCGTATGTCACAGGCATTTTACTCAAAAACTACAAGACCTATAATGATGAAATTTGGAATATAGATGTCTTGTAGATGCCGCAACTAAGTTTGGTAGTTAAATAATAAAAATAAAAAAATCTAGGGGAGGCACTCCATACATGTAACAGAAGCTAAAAAAATTTTTTTTCACAAAATGTCAACGTGTCGTACATAGTTCGACAGCTCTTTTGAAAACACTTTAAGGTTCTTAAGTAAAGTTTTTGATTAAGTGAATACCTTTGGAAATAATCGCTCCGAAAGTTGTGAAAATTGTGTCCCCCCCCCTCTATCTTCTAAACCGTGAGTCCGAAAAATATAAAAAAAATTACAAAGATAACGCTCAATTAATACTTTCAACGAAAATTATTTTCAACAAGATCGGATTAACCGTTTTTGAGTTATTGCCGATAAACTGCGCTTCTCAACAAAAGGACGTAATTGCTATGAAGATACGCTCTTTTGTTGTTGTACTTTTTTTACATCGTATTTTTTACCTTATAGTTACGGCTATGGAACCCTACACTGAGCATGGTCCGACATGCTCTTGGCCAGTTATTTCCGTTTCATTTGTTTCGATCCTTTACTCATGGGATGAGTAAAGGATCGAAAGAGTCTTCTCTTTGTCCTATACAAACATACCTACAAGTTGACCATCATAAACTTAGTAACTTGAAGAATTAGATTTCAATTGGCCTCATATACAGTTTTTGAATTATTCCAGGCTCTGGAAGAAGCTCGTAAGGTTCAAAACCGGCTGGAAGAAGCTATCAGCCTCGCAACCACAGGCCAATCGGAAATTTGGATTTTGAACTCCCGGTCTGGTCGCTTCATTGCATGGCGGGACGGTTACCTACTGTCCCGGGACTCTTGGCATCAATACCTTTATAATATAAATGCCACTAGACAGTAAATTTTATAAATCAATCGACTCATTAACGGCAGGATACGAATTTCGGAGTTTTTGCCGCGCAAATTTTATCAATAATAGCATTCTTCATTTTTCTCAGTGTTCAAAAAACTGTGATGACGAAAAATACAACACAAAATTAAAGATGGGTTATGACCCATCTTTAATTTTGTGTTGTATTTGTCGCGTCTACTAAGTAGTTTTAAATTATAAGACTACCTGAATGTACTATACAATCGTTTTTAGCAGCGAGCTGTCAATGTTGTCAAAGTCAAAATTATCATCACGAGTTTCACGAGTGAGTGTCAGTGTCACTGTCATTGCCCGCGCATCGCTCGCGCTCGTATCTTATCGAAAGTATCACAACACAAAGTAATCATATGAGATGAGAGAGTTACGACAATAATATATGACTCCTTACCCTGTCTCCTTTACTCGTTATGTTAGCTAGAGGGAGGGAAAGGGGCACGTCAAACGATGCCGAACGTTATTACGTTACGGATATCGCATCTTTGAGGGATACTCCGAGACGTTATGAAAAACAATAATACCCATATCATATCACCAAGTCAAGGGCAAAGTTTTGTAACTATCGTGTAAGTTAACTAAGACAATCCCAGTTAAATCAATTTATGAGTGATAAGTCTTTAAATTACGCCCACCATGTCTGGAAGTAAAAAAGTATTTGTTGGTTCTATCGTAGCGTCGGATTCATACAATGAATTATCATTCGCCGGCTATTTGGCTACTGACCAAGGAAAGGTAAGTGCACATTTTCAATGCAGTTTAATTTAAATATTTTATTACCTTTTAGTTAACTTTACCAAGGCAGAGAAATTTCGTGTTATTATGACCTAACACTTTTTTCACCAGATAACTAAATTAGGCACAAGGGAAGAGTTTAATGCTTTACAACAATCTGGGGCATTTGCAGACCACCAAACTGTGACATTGAAACAAGATCAGCTCCTCATTCCTGGGTTTGTTGACTGCCACACTCATGCCCCGCAGTTCCCCAACATCGGCATTGGGCTGGATAGACCTTTGTTGGAATGGTTAGACAAGTACACTTTTCCATTGGAAAGTCAGTACAAGGATGTTGAATTTGCAGCCAATGTTTATGATAAGGTTGTGGTAAGTAACGAACTATAATTCTGTACCTGCGAAGCATAACACTTTAAGTCATATTATTTACCATACATACTTACAGTGTTATGCTTCTCAGGTATGGAATTGTCAGTGATATTGTCGACTGTTGGTTCAATAAAATTGGAGTAGAGGATATTGCTTTGCCTGTCTGGTCTGACTTTAGTTAACCCCTCTTATGCTTAAGGGTACCATTTAGTTTAGTTAACCATTTGGACTAATATTTAAATTTCAAGGTTAAAACATTGCTGAGCTAAATTTTTACACCATGTATGAAGGGTGAAACCTATGCTTTACAATATTATTCTTTTGTTTTTCTTATGTAGTTGTACACTTTTAATCGGTTGTCCAATAAATAACATAGGCTGGAAAGAATAGCAAAGTATCAGAGCCATTGATTATCTGCAGGTACCTATAGACCTATATTTTTCACATTGAAATAAAATTTTCATTGTAATTTTAAACAGAAGTTCTAAATATATTTTAGGTCATGTACTAACCACTGTTTAAAGATTCATCCGTATTTAATTTACATGTTGTATAATTTTTACTCAAAAGTATTAAGACTATATTGAATGCACTAATATAGTTGGACTACGCTAAGTTTGCAGAGGTCGAAAAAAGGTTTTATTAAAAAATATATATGGCAACAGGGGGAACCTACAGCAAGAGGAATTTTTAATCTTGGTACTTGGCAATAATTCTTTCCTTTATTACAAAATGTGTCTACATACCACAGACCAGAAGACTACATACCTACTGAAATAAATATCTAGGTCAGTCTTGCACACATCAATCTAGTTCCAACCAAAGCAAGTGATTTGGTCCAGGTTCTTGGATAATTTCTATGTATTTAAGTGTTATAATTATATGTACATGCGTACAAGCATTGCTTAGTTTGGTTGGGACTAGATTGATTTGTGCAAGACTGTCCTGAATATTTATTAACTACTAACTTATTAAAATTAAATGGAGAGATATTTGCCTAGTATCAAGATTAATTTAATCCTCTGTCTTGTGATGTTGCCACGTGATTTTGTTGAAATAAAATCTTTTTTAAATTCTGCAAACGTTGCATAGTCACACTATATCTATATTAATAATTTAGCCGGGGCCTACGGTAGACCTGAACGAAAAGCGCCTCAAAAATTAAAGCGTAAAAAAATAACACTTTCGAATCGACAACTTATATTCGCAAAATTCGTATAACGGAGAAATAAGCGTATAAAGATGTAAAATAATTCGAATAATACCAAAAACAGTCGGCCATGTTTGCTTGCGTCAATTCGAGTTCGTTCTGAAATTGTCACAGTTTAGTGCAGGGGCACGTAGCATGCGACTATAACTGCGGGCGCGGCTGTACAGACTTGGCATGGGTAAGAAAACCGTTATTTATTTTAACTAGAAAAATCATACGTTTCCATAATTTTATTTCAAAGAAAACAATCTTTAAACGGGAATATAATTAATAATTTACTGACATAATTGAAAAATAATGTAATAATATTGGCAATAATATTGTACAATATTATTGAAACATAACCCAAGAAAAAGTAACAAACGTGGGCGAAGGTGTCAGATAAATTTCTAAACGAAAAAAAAGGAATAGGCACATTTTTTTAATCTCTCTAAAGGTGAAGTGGTAAGTTAGGGGCGAAACTCTGTAGGTAGCTTTTTAAGTTTTCTTAAATTTATTCTGACTTAAAAAAACACATTAAATTATACCCGTTTTTAGTACAAAGACATAAAAGTGAAAATAAATGTTTATGATTTAGGTGAAAACACAAAATTAACCAGGCGTTTGAAATATTCGACCATAATACAGATAAACTTGAGGATGCAGGTCTCAATGTTTTTAGGGTTCCGTATCATAATGGTAAAAAAGAAACCCTTATGGTGCGGCTCTGTCTGTCTGTCCGTCTCTCACAGTCAGATATCCTAAACTATTGATGCAATCCATTAGAAAATTGGAATAGTTTTAAAAGTCGCTAACCTGAGCTACTGGGCGTAAAAAAATTCTAATACCTTTTTTATTTTTTTTGTATTAAGTTATATTTTTTAGAAATTTAGAAAAAATCATAACAAATACTTATTTGCTCCTACTAAACTAACCGCCATACAGTTTTTCTTAAGTTATTCACGCATCTACTTACGAGTTTGTACGGAACCCTCGGTGCGCAAGTCCGACTCGCACTTGACCGGTTTTTTATCACGTTTGAGGTAGGAATAGGAACGCTGAAATATGGTTTTCGAATTTTTTTTTCTACCTACGGGAAGCAACATAGAGGATGCCGGTTAATTTTACCTCCAAAAGATGAGTCCGTAGTTTGTGAAGAACATGGTAAAATTAATAAAACAAAATTTAAGGTTTGTCAAATCACGCACGCAGCAATCAAACCCAACGTAGTAAGCTGGGAGTGAAAAAAAAACCTACAGAGTTCGGAACATCACGCTGCGCACCGCAATCTGCATTGATGATGTAGATGCTAACCCCTTAGGTTGAAGTAAGACTAGGCCGGCCACGTCTGTAGTATGTATCCAAATAGGCGGGCTAAACTGGCTACGAAGTAGGTGCGACATGCTGAATGGACAGGACCGGACTGGGCTCCCTGACTTCCCACGAGTACGGGGCCCAATAACAACAACCACAAGCCGGGGGCCAGGCCCGTGGGGGCTCCGCGGCGGCTAGGAAAACTGGAAAACACCAACTTAACTATATGGCCAGTCCGACGACGCTGGAACAGGCCGCGGCGAAGATGGTGAGACGACCTGAATGCATTTCTTAACGGCTGTCCAAAGTTAGCTCGGAACCGGGACGGCTGTCATATTTTGTATTTCAAGAACGAGGGCTTAAATTAAAAATTTAGACCATGTTGGGGTGGGGTGAGCCCGAGGTACAGGCTGGGTGGCGAGCACATAGCATGCCACGGTGAAAATGGCAGGACAACCTAGAACCTAGACGTATTTTTTAACGGCTGGTCTGGGTGGTCCTTTGGACCAGAACCATTGCAAGCGGGATAGATTTACCCTTCAGTGGGACATTAATAATTAGACTAAAAAATGGGATTTGGCTCCAAAAGGGGTAAAATTTTGAATAGGAATCTATTATTTCAGATATTTGAAAGTAAACCTTGATATGTAAATTACATACCTAATATATTAAATGTTTGTGAAGTTCCCTGAATTTCAACAAAACATAACTACATATAGAACCCACATTTCTTAGATGTCGGTTAAAAATAAAAGGCTTCGAAAGATAAATAACAAAATGTACCTAACTGAAGAGATTCTTGGTAATGCTATTTCTGACGAGGTGAAAGGGTTAAATGGGGTTTGTAATTTTTTACATTTTACCCGGGCGAAGCCGGGTTTTCAGCTAGTCTATATTAATAATTTAGCCGGGCCCTACGGTAGACCTGAACGAAAAGCATCTCAAAAATTAAAGCGTAAAAAAATAACACTTTCGAATCGACAACTTATATCCGCAAAATTCGTATAACGGAGAAATAAGCGTATAAAGATGTAAAATAATACGAATAACGCCAAAAACAGTCGGCCATGTTTCTTTGCTGCGTTCGGAAACTGATATAGTTTAAGGAAGCGCGCGTAACGTGTGACTTTGACCGCGACGTAAGTTTACGGTGTTTTTTAATTAGAAAAATCGTGCGATATCCTTACGAATATTATTTCAAAGAAAACGATCTTTTAACAGGAAAATATTATGCATCTTGCTTTATTTTTTAAAACGTACCTAATAAATTACTGACATAAGTGAAAATTGCTCAATATTATTGTCTCATTGCTCAATGAAAACGAACCAACGTCAGGCGAAAATGACAGTTAAAATTCTAAGCTTAAAAAACAAGGAATAGGCAGTTTTGATGCACTTTTGTATTTAATCCTTCTGAAGTGGTGACTTGAGCGAAACTCGGTATTGTAGCTTTTTAAGTTTAATTTTTTAACTTTTATCTCACCTGTTGGTAAGACATGGACTATGATGTTATAGTACCTACGTTTTTTGATTTTTTGAATCTTTGATGGTATCTTGGTTATTTTTATACTTATTCGAAAAATACTTTTTGCCTCCTGTTTCTTATATGAAAGAGCTTACGTTAAAGTAAACAAGAAATATTATGCATATTCCCTAATGTTTTTTTATTTTGTCTTGGAGGTGGGAATGTTCAAAAAATGAAATTCCAATGAATGAAATTCCTTTTCTATTAAGGGCAAAATAGTGGATGGAAGTTAATTTTACCCCCATAATATAGAGGATAGAGGTAAGGATAACTATCTTATACGGGGAATCAGTTAAGTATGTAGGTCACATGTTTTTTTATTAAATTAACAATTTTCACTAATGAATTAACAAAAGTCAAATAATTTTTGGCGCTTTGCTGCAACATTTACCCACCTGTGATAGTAGCGCCATCTTAATTTTTACCTCTCGCGGGCACTTCTACATACACAGGAACCGTTCCATAAAATAAACTAAACATAAACTCCATAAGATGATTCTATACTTTTTGAAGAAGGTCTAAATTGAAAGAGGAGTGACACGAACTGACCGGGTCTGGAACACCACACTGCGCATACAAAACCGCGTTGCTGATGCAGGGTCCAAACCCGCCAGGTTGAAGATGGACTGTGCCCGGGCTAGCCACATCTGCCACACACATAGGTTGACTAAACTGACGCTAAGTGGCTGCCACAAATTGGATGACGAGGATGGGGCCGGCCGCGGCGAAGATAGTGGGATGATTTAGATGTATTTCTTCCGCCGGGTCCCGGCCAGAGTTTGCCCGGGACCGGGACAGTGGCGCAGCAAGACCTAAATTTGCTGTGGACAAAAGATATTTCGCGAGGCCCTTTGCTGTTCCATGAAGACGGTTAATGGTATTATTAACTGGTGACGAAGCTCTTTTTGCTGTGCTGCCGTCGAGGCGCGAGGGCCCTTGGACCGCGTGGCGTTGGCGGTGGCCCACGTCGCCTACGTCTAACGCCGCCTCTGGACCGGGGCGATTCTAATTTAAAGGGGAGAGCTGTGCTCACTAACGGGAAATATAGTGTAACAACAATAATTTAATTTGGATAATTTAAACCAAAAACGACTTCAACATTATTTTAATGTTTGGAACTCAGCCATCAGTTCAACATCCTCCTTTTTGTAATGTCTGTTAAAAATAAGAAAATATTTCTAAGGAAGTAAAACGGGGGTTTGTGATTTTTTACATTTTTCCCGGGCGAAGCCGGGTTCACAGCTAGTATATTTTTATTTTGCAGCGAAGACTTCTGGCCAATGGCACCACAACAGCCTGCTACTTTGGTTCTATACACCTTGAAGGAACTCTGGAGCTTGTGAAGAGTACCATTAAACATGGGCAGAGGGCGTTAGTGGGCAAAGTTAGCATGAACCTCAAGAATGATGCTGGTTACTACAATGATACTGTTACTGAATTGGCCCAAGTAGATAAATTTGTGCAAATAGTTTTGGCTTATAAGGTTAGCATTTTATTTACCAGATTTTATTATCTTGCAATGTCTTGCTTGTTCTAGGTCAAATTCAGAAATGCTAAGTACTAAATTACGAACATTAAAAAAACTTAAAATTTGACATTGACTGACCTAATATTTAGTAGTAGGTCTTTACCTACTAGCGGAGCGGAGCCTAGAGCGGGTCAAACAGTCAAGCATATTTAATAACATTCAATGAAATGAAATGAAATGATGAAATGAAATGATATTTTATTGCCAGACTACAGGTGACATAGATAAGATGTTACAGTCATTCTTGGTACCTTTTCCGTAGCCTACCACATTTATGGTGTACACATTTCAGTTGATATTATTAATTTTGGTTTTCAGAATGATTTAGTGCAGCCTGTTATAACCCCAAGGTTTGCGGTTAGCTGTGACGAGGCTCTGATGAGCGGCTTGGCAAAGATAGCTGAGAAACATGATTGCAGGATACAGGTTGGTTACCTTCCCACTTATGATCTTAAAGAGATATCCATTCATATCTAATAGCAGAATTGAATCACTCTATGAACAGGTATTTAATAATATGAGCCAGACACACAGAATAGAAAAAACTTTATTATTCGCTTCTGTAGCTGACAATATCGCCGGGACAGCTAGTTTTATAATAAGTATGTGAATTCAACGAAATGTCTCCCTGGATTTTTATGCATAGTTATTGTTTTAGAGTCACATATCCGAGAATTTGAAGGAAATCGAATATGTTTTGGAAATTAACCCATCTTGCACCAGCTATGGAGAGGTTTATGACAAGAGTAAACTCCTCAATAACAAGGTAATTAGTCATCTCTACCAAAATATTTATTGAATACTTCTTACTTCTGCATATTTTTGAGAAAAAATCCATACGAACTTAAGCAGGAGCTTGCCTGACTCGTACATTTCTCCTTCCCTTAGAACAGCGATCGGCAACCTGCGGCCGGGCCGCATTAGGCCCGTGAATTGCTCACTTGCGGCCCTATATTCCGGTCTGTATTACGGTCGCTATATTCCGAATTGTATAAAGTCACAAATTATTAACAAAGTGCGGCCCGCGTCAATTTCCTTAGCTACTATGTGGCCCTTGACTGCTAAGCAGTTGCCGACCGCTGCCTTAGAATATTACTTGTAAATAGGGCTTGCAAATATTCGACTTTTTCAGATATTCGAATATTCGAATATGATTTTGTAGATATTCGAATAATTCGAATATTATTCGAATACTACCTAAAACTATTAAAAAATTGTTTTTCTTAGTATTTCTTGTGAAAAACATGCTAGAAGAGATATTTTTTACGCTGCGATTGGCCGATACCCATAACCTCTCTGTTCTCGAAGATGAAGGGAGTCCATTATCAACTGCCAGCTCCTTCGGTACCTAGAGGACCACCAGTTGCTTAGTGACCCCCCCAATACGGTTTCCGTAAAGGCCGCTCAGCTGGTGATCTTCTGGTCTACCTAACACATCGTTGGGCACAGGCGATCGAGACTAAGGGTGAATCATTGGCCGTTAGTTTGGACATGGCGAAGGCTTTTGATTGGGTTTGGCACAAAGCACTTCTTTCGAAGTTTCCATCTCATGGGCTTTCCGAGAAATTATGCGGATGGGTCAGTAGCTTTCTAGCAGCCAGATGCATAAAGGTCGTAGTTGACGGTGAGTGCTCTGAATCCATGTCTGTGAATGCTTGTGTCCCGCAAGGCTGTGTACTATCGCCTACGTTGTTCCTTCTGCATATCAACGACATGCTGCAAATCTGTGGCATTCACTGTTATGCAGATGACAGCACGGGTGATGCCTCCTACACCGGCCGCGCCAATATTTCTCGGGATAACGTCGTCGAGAGCCGTAACAGACTTGTGTCTGAAATTGAAACTTCCCTAAAAGAAGTTTCAGAATGGGGTCTAGGTACTTAATCTAGTCCGTTTTAACACTGCGAAGACACAGGTTTGCGCTTTCACCGCTAAAAAGCTTACGTTTGTTGCATCATCGTTTTGAGAGCACCCCCACCTAACTGCCACAGCCACTATTGCAATCCTTGGTGTCGACATATCGAGTGAAGTCTAGTTCCGCGGCCATTTAGAGGGTAAGGCTAAATTAGCCTCTAAGAAGAAGAGAAGTGCTCAACAGATCGAGACAGTATTTCACTCCGGCCCACCGCCTACAGCTTTATAAGGCGCAGGTCCGTCCACATATGGAATACTGTTCTCATCTGTGGGCTGGGGCTCCCCAGTACTAGCTTCTCCCTCTAGACCGCATTCAGCGGAGAGCGACTCGTATCGTCGGCTGCCAAGATATTTCAGATCGGCTCGACTCCTTGGCACTTCGTAGAGATGTAGCCTCGCTCTGCATCTTCTATCGTCTGTATAACGGGGAGTGCTCCGAGGAATAGTTCGGATTGATCCCTGCCGCATCTTTCCGCCATCGTCCTACGCGACAATATTTCCATCCTCACCACTTAGATGATTGGCAGTCCACAACTGTGCGTTTTGCTATAACTTCCTGCCTCGCACGACTGAACTGTGGAATAAATTGTCGCCTGTAGTGTTTCCGGACCGTTTTCTCGTTTGCCCCCTATTTCATAAAAAAAATCCTTTGGGGGAGTTATGTCGGACTCACCCCCTCAGAAGGAGAAGAGATACCCACTAAAACCACCTGGACCCGAGTTACCCACACATGCTCTGAAGGTCATGCTCTGGTGGGATGGACGTTAATCAGGTGGGGCGACACGGCATTTCATGCAACAGAAGCGCCGGCCACATGGAAGCTCCATAGAGCCCTGGTGCACATGCTGGTGCAACGTGTCCACAAGCCCTGGTGGGTAGTTAGTTGGCTGCATTCCGCATTCAGGCAACATTTAACAGGCCGGTTTAGCGTATAACCAGTCCCAAATCATAAAGCTAAAGCTGTCCCCTCCGTCACCGCTTTTTTGTACTTTAACTAAATTGGTAGGTTTATCCTCGTAAAACTTGTTTCCTAAATTTAGGATATTTTGCTGAAGTAATTTTCGAGTTTATTAAGATGAGAATAGAATTCTAATTTCATAAATGCTTCCCTGCTCATCACCCCCTCATGGGCCTCACGAGGATATTAGTTTTAGAAATGTTAACTAACTGGTCTATGCTTCGAGAGATCCCAGAGCTGGCGCATACTTCTCCCAAAAAATTGTCCTTGCTATTAAGAAAGTTAATGATGCATGCAAAAAGAACACCATACCACAGGCTGCAGTGCAGCTCAGCCTAGAGAGGATATTCTATTTTTTTATTTAATCATTGTTTTTTATAGCGTAAAAAGTTACGCTGCGCTATTTTAGGTATATTTAGTTTGAAAAAATTTAATTGATTACTTTATCGTTCTTTATTATGTCCTTTGTTAGCATTTTAATTTAAATTCCATGTAATTTAAATAGGTAGTAAAATTATTCGAATATTCGAATACCTTACCAGGTATTATTCGAATAGCAAAATTAGCCGAATATTCGAAGAATTCGAATATTCGAATATTCGAATTGCAAGCCCTACTTGTAAAGCATACCTGTACTTTCCATCTCCTGCAGTGATGTATTATTATGTCCCAGTGTATAATGGCGCACGCTATCCACTTGACTGAAGCAGAGATGTCGCTGTTAGCAGCGAGGGGCGTGTCGCTCGCGCACTGCCCCGCTTCCAACACGCGCCTACGCTCCGGGCTGTGCCCTGTGCGCAAGTACCGCCAGCGGGGCCTATGCGTGGGCCTGGGAACAGGTAAACCATCATGTCTCTTCTCTATTTGCCTCACAACAAAGCGCGTGGTGGTATTTAATCACTCGGACGCACCAATGAGGGCTCGGTTGTACCGTAAGGGTACTTTGGCCCTATAAGGTTAATTTACCCACCTATAAAAACCCATTTAATTGAATTAATGAATTCTTAAAACCGATGAATTAATTACATAACGTCGTTTTCGGGAGTTCATTTATTTAATAAAATGGGTTTTGTGGGTGGGCTAAGTAACCTTATAGGGCCATACCCTTACCTTACGGTATCTGTTTCTTTCTGTGTTATGTTACAGGACAGGCAATGCCCAGTGTGGGGGTCAGCATAAATGTAAAATTTTGAAATAAACGATTTGTATTATACTGTCACAGAGACAAGATTTCATATGGCTAGAAAGTCACTGCCAAGTTAGCTAGCTCTAATCTCCATAATACAAAGACTCCACTCAGATGCGATATTGAACCTTATGTTAAAATCACTAAGGTCGCTATTCTCCTACGTAATTTTATTTGGTACAGATGTCGCGGGCGGCGACAGTGCGTCGATATTGGACGCGATACGCCGGACCATGGACGTGTCCACACATTTGGACCTGCAAGCGGGAGGCGACAACGCCGTCGACTGGAAGGAGGCATTCTACTTGGCAACCATGGGGGGTGCTGAAGGTAATAACAACGAATAACGGTAATGTAACGATTCCGATACCGATATATCGGCATCGCCGATTATATACAACCGATATTTGAAGAGCACGAAAAAAATTTGCTCTCTGAAAAAAAAATCTTCAAAAACTAATTGCAATTGCTGACTTAATTTATCGGTTCATGACCTTGTGCAATGACAGTTATTTTGGTAATTGTCTTTGTTTCATAATAAATATTTTCTTTGAATTATGAGTTGACAATTTATTTATTTTTACTTTACTCTTTGAGTTTTTGATAAATATAGTCAATTTTTAGGTATAATAAGGACATATAAATGTCTGAGGTGCATACTTAATTATTTAGCTACAATATCGGTATCGCCGATTATTTACTACAATAATCGGTATCGGTATCGTATCGGAAAAATTATGTATCGTATGTAACGTAATAACCAAAGACGTGATTGTGTAAAGGTGTGCCTGTGCACCACGTGCACGGGGGTATGTGTCCCAATCCCAAGACTATGCGACATGAAGGGAAAGTACTGCCAATATAGTAGACGACCGCTTTAGCTTAGTTGGTAGTGACCCTGCCTACGAAGCAAGAGGTCCTGGGTTCGAATCCCGGTAAGGGCATTTATTTGTGTGATGAACACGAATATTTGTTCCTGAGTCATGGATGTTTTCTATGTATTTAAGTATTTGTATCTATTAAATATATCGTCGTCTAGTATCCATAACACAAGCCTTATTGAGCTTACTATGGGGCTAGTTCGATTTGTGTAAGATTGTCCCCTAATATTTATTTATTTATTTAAATAATATTTATTTATTTATTATAGTAGATAGGATATTTTGCTGAAAGGTGACTTTATTTTATCATGATTTGAAAACAAACGTTTTTTGTTAAAAGTATATATTTTTTGGCTTTTTGCGAGTTCACAACACAATGTATCAGGCTATAGAATAAAACACATTTCAAATATGGCGTGGAAGCAAATAATGACCCTCCTTTTGTTTGTATGGAAAACCGACCGACTCAAATCACCTTAACTACAATATACAAAACTCCCATCGATCAGCAAATCATTCGTGTACTTTAACACTCGCATCTGGCCGATCATTCGATTAGAAAACTGTAAGAGACAAATCTTATGATCTTAGCCCTTAGCCCCCTAGGTACTAGCGATTTTCAAACGTCGTCGACTTGTTCGACGTAACGTTGGTGTAACGTCGCCGAGACGCCAGCAGCATATTTTGAGCGTCGTTCAAATGCGCGGGCGCTGACAATACGGCGCTTGAAAGACGCTAGTGTGGAGTGTTTCTGCTAAGTGGTGGCAGTTGTTATAATAGGCTAGACGACTAAAAAAAACTGTTTCGTCTGTCAGTTAGATTATTAAAAAATATTGTACACGTATTTTTTTCTTGTTTGACAAACAAAAAATGACGAGGATAGAGTGCTTAGAAGTCACTCGAAACTGAGTGACGTCACTCCTTGGTACAAATTTCACCTAGGAGTGACGTCACAAGCCCTCACTCCAGAAGTTTGATGATCTATAACTTTGTCGATTTTTAATATTTTGATAAAACAAAAAATACGTGTCCCATATTTTTCCATAATCTAACTGAGGGACTAAATAGAATTATATATTTTTAACCCAGTCGTCATCCCTAACCCTATTCTCTGGATTCCATCAGGTAGGCTGTCTGCTTGTGACTTGACAAAACTTTTCTTTACAGCTCTAAACCTGGAGCACAAGATCGGCAACTTCCTAGTGGGCAAAGAGCTGGACGCCCTACTCGTCGACGTGTACGCCGCCGGCGGCCAGATCGACCGACATGATTACTCGCTGGACGAAAGTAACGAGGAACGCGTCACGAGCCTACTGCAGAGGTTCCTTTATCTGGGCGATGACAGGAACGTCCTGCAAGTTTACGTCAAGGGAGAGTTGGTCAAAGGCCTGTAGTAGCCCGGGGAAAATGAAACTTTGATCCTACTAAGCACAACACTGCCAGCCACCATGAAAATATTAGCTAGTAATGCAGATGGTGAACCCAAATAGTACCCTAGGGCCCCTTAAATTTCATTTCTCTAGCTATCGTAGAAGCCGAGATATTCCATAACTTAACGGTGTACAAAATTTCACACCGTCAAGCTGGCGTACCTGGGATTTTTTTATAGAAAGAGCTCACTATATCTCGGCTTCTACGATAGCTAGAGAAATGAAATTTTAGGGCCCTAGGGTACTATTTTTTGAGATATAAAGCGTTTCCAAAAACAAAGCCGTTCCAGAGATACAAACGGTGTACGCCAGCTTGACGCCCGGTAGCGTACACCGTGAATAGGCCTTATATTTCGAAAAGTTTAAGGGTACTTATTCTTTTGACCTAGGTATTTCGTCGGTACTATTTGGGTACTATTTATTGGCTGAATCAGATTCTGAATATCTTTACGGTGTACGCTATCTTGACGGACACCCTAAAGAGCGCGCGACACGTATTTACACGTACACAGACGTGTGATAGCACGCCGGTGTGAGTGCGATCCATACTGGAGCATTCTTACAAAAACTTTGCTTATAGGCGTTCGTACACGGTGCGCACACATTCAATCGCGCGATGTACCTTTTGTAAGAAGAAAAATGACTGCTATTATACTGTACCCCATTACAATTATGTCTGTGTCGAAAATATTGTTAATGTGTAGCTGAAGGGGAATAAATGAAATGCCATATTTTAATTTATAGTTTTATTCTTGTGTAATTTCTTTATAATTTGTGTAGAAAATGTGCAAATAATGTGACAATAACAACTGAAATTAATAAGCAAATACCATTAAATACTATCCGGAATCAATACCATATCGGATTCCATTTTAGTTCAGAGAACGCATTAATAATGTCAAAGTATATTTACGTTTTAGTGATAAAAATATTATACAGAAATGCTTTAATAGTAACGCCACTTAACACTGTTATAATTTCGTTAAAGCTCTGAGATCTTTTATAAAATTTATGAGAAAAGATTATAATACTCAAATGCAACTGGTATTGTTGAAAATACTTAAGTCGGTGGAATGATCGGACATTCAAGTATTCGAGTGTCATTAATAAATTATTTATATATAAGTAATAACATAAACAGTCTTATAAAATCAAAAATAATCTATCTACAATTTAGAGCAACTTATACTTATTGTACAAAATAGTAGAATATAGCTATGTTAAACATGAGAAATATAACTTTACCTAAAAAAAATAGGACGCATTGAATTTTAATCATAAAGTAATACACTAATGGTTAATTTATAAAAAAGTTTTGCTATTGTTGCTACCACGACTCGTGTATACGTTTGTAAGTGCTCGTGGTAGCAAAAAAAAGCAATATGTCGGTCTCATAACTTATACTCCGATATAGCTTCGACCTTCATTACCCCTATCTCTACTCAATGAACACAGGAACATGGGCGTGCAAATCCGAGAGATGCAAGCCCGTTCTTATAATTTATTACAACATACACTTCTAGGTAGGCTAACGAATCCTGTCTCTAGCAGTATTCGCACAGAACACACTACGCCCTACTGGGCACGACACAATATGGCCACGGGACAACATTCAGGTATCACACATAGAATACCACCTATTAGTTCATTATATAACACACACAATCATCAAATTGCGCATACATATATAACTGAAACACTGGATGATATAAAAACAAGTATGATGTACAAAGCCGGTTTAACAACTGCTTAAAACCCCTACTTATACATGTATAAAACATAAATTGCTGTCTTCTAACTTCTTTATACTAAATAATATTGAAGCAATCAGATCATGATTCTGAAGTTTAGTCTCATATCGTCGACCGTAGGCTGAATTACGGTAAGGGACAGGCAAAACAATGGCCCTTACCGTAATTCAGCCTACGGTCGACGATATGGTAAACAATTACATGTCTTTTGACTTGCATTGAATAAACTAACCTAACAGTCTTAAACATATGTTATAAATAACTAACAAATCCTGTGCGAACCAATGTGCATAACAATAATTCAATATTATTTCGTTAAGAGCGTTTATTCTGAGAGATTTTGCAACGACGACTTTTTTATCATTTTTGTTCATTAAATTGTGATCTTTGAATGAAACTTAAACATGTGCTCTATACAAAAACTACATCTTTCGTATCTAATCAGGCTTAGCACCGAATTTTATGATTTTATTTGTGATGAAAGATTAAATCGTAGATAAACGCGTAAAAGCTTTTTCTTTAGAAAAAACGCACTGATGCGTACGAACGCATCCTTTGGACATAGTATTTATATAGAGTGCATCATTAAGTTTCATCCAAATTTCGCAAGGTAACGAATAAAATGATAAAACATGCAACGTTGCAACATCTCAGAATAAACCAAATTAGTATATCGAGTATAATTTGAATAACAGATGTTTGGTAGCGATTTTATCTACAGACGAAGCAACACTGCCGTTCACTATTGTATCCGTCCTTTTCTAACTTATACTGTAAGGCTAAATGCGAAAGTGACGAGTGTTTATAACTATAACAGCGAAAGACCTGTGTTGTCGCTGGTACTGTATAGAAGCTACAATAAATAACTTTTCACAATCACCTAGCACCTCACATTGTAATTAAGAATTTATAAAAAAAACACTCCCAGTTTTGGAATTACGAACCCAAACCCAATTTACATTATTCAAAAATAGAGATGAAATGTTAATCAATCAATAGATACTTGAATCAACATCTTTGAAAGTTTTAAAAAGTAAAGGGTTAAGAATCTGTAAATGTATCAAAGTTATTAGGTACTAAAAATGTCAGTCTTTTGTGTCTAGCTAATAATTTTGGCGAATACTATAATCAGTATTTTTTTTCTAATAAAAAAGGGGAATAGCCAAAGTTTACGCATTGGAAACAATGCAATAGAATCGAAATGTGAGCAACATCTGAATGAAGGACAAATTTATGAGGTAGAACAGAATAAAGTAAAATGCGAGTTAGAAATAAAATGTTTGTTCGAGATATTTTTTTTACCACATAATATTAGAAATAAGGTTGGTAAGATTATTTCCGTTAAAGATTACATAAATCTATCTAGCTACATTAATATATTTACAGGAATGTATTTTTTTTACCATTTTGATATCGAAATATTTAAACCTTTGTTCAAATATATCGAAGAACCACTAGCTAGGGTATGCCACCCGACCCATTCCCTTAATAAATTCGTTAGTATATTCGATTTACAACAGTTGCAACTACGAAACTAGGATTTATGTTATGACCCTATGGTGTTAACGAAGACGTTATTGCTAAATTTAAAAAATACTCTTTCTTGCGATTAAATTGAATTGATGAAGGTCAGGTCGCGTAGCGTGTTAGGAAAATATCATATTTCCTAACATAAACTATAATATAAGCATAAAACGTACACCTATTTAAATATTATCAGAACAGATCAAATAAGACTTAGATACCAAGAAAACTTAAATGAATAGGAAAAACGTATTAGTTTCAATAAAGAAAATCCAGTTTAGTGTTTCCGCTTGTGATGACATTATTTTTAATACTGAATAAATAATTAATCCGCCATTTTACCGCCGGCCGCTCATGTGTAAAATATTCAAGATTTTTAAACTACACCGTAGTGCATGAAGGTGTATTTTAAACTGTGCTCTTTAGAAGGTTCAAAATCCTCCGAATCATAAATACCTACGGTCAATGGTAAATTTACTGTGGATTATGTCGGCAGGGTAACATAAATCATATTGATTCGCAAAACTGTAGAGCAAATATAGAACGAAACTGAAAATGATGCTGTCTGTTACCCTCTGATCACATCGAATGATGGAGTCTCAGTGTTCAACTTTGACGAAGTACTCCGACGATGGAACGAGAACCTTATTCGTTTACGCATTGTATGGCTATCAAGTCGAAAAATAATTTAGGCAGGTAGTATTCTGCACGGAGTCAAATTGCGCGACTATATTTGGTCGGTTTTGGCTTGAAAAGATGGTGTCGTGTATTGTGACCGCCTTACGGTGAAGAGAAAACGAGCTGGAACAGTTCCCTTAGATTGGATTCACTGCCGCGGTTGAGGATTGGCACTGTTAAATAGTACAGCGTTATTTTGACAGAATCGAGTAGTTATTTTATGTATCTATATTATCTCAGTGTCGAAGAGCGCGTTCTAAGGGAGCGATATAATATGAGAGATACAGCAGTGCACTTCACGACCACTAGAGCATAGTACAGGGTTATGTCGATGATCTCGCTGGGGCATTAGGCGATTATTTTCGAGACTGGAGAGCGAGCGGGATCTCGGCGCCGAAGCGTAGTCTTGCGAGGACGAGGCGTAAAGCTGGCGGAATCGAGGTGACTCAATGGCTTTGTTTCAGCAGAAGCATAGTAAGTACAAAATTACGTCGACGGTGTTCTTCGGGCGTTAAGCAGTTATTATACTACTACTCAACTACTTACTTTGTTGTTGGAGAGCGAGAGGGATCTCGATATCAGAGAGCGTAGTCTTATCGCAGCGATATGCGACTGCAAGGAAGAGAGGTATCGCTGGCGCTATATAGTTGCCTCAGATCGGGTTCGGTGGCGCGCTTCACGGACACTTTCGCGTAGTACAGAGTGACGTCACCGGCGGCCTTCGAGCGTCAGGCAGTTATTTTACGAGACTGGAGAGCGAGCGGGATCTCGATATCAGAGAGCGTAGTCTTAAGGCAGCGATATGCGACTGCAAGGAAGAGACGTATCGCTGGCGCTATGTAGTTGCCTCAGATCGGGTTCGGTGGCGCGCTTCACGGCCACTTTCGCGTAGTGCAGAGTGACGTCGACGGAGGCCTTCGGGCGTCAGGCAGTTATTTTACGAGACTGGAGAGCGAGCGGGATCTCAGTGTCGGAGAGCGTGAGCGCGCGACACGCGGCGCCGCCCGCGCACAGACGAGCGCGCCGGGACCGCCGCCGCGAGCTGCGACGCTCGCCACCTGGCCAACAACAACCTGTCAACGAACTCATCTTTGGAATTGGGTATAGATCGCGCCACATTACTTTGCGTCTGTGAATTTAGCTACCAGCGGACTTCGGGCTACCTTCAATTCAACTTGCGTTACCAAGTACCCTACTAGCCTAGGGAATGCAGCTCGGTTATTTTTTTGTATGGAAAAAACTCGAGTTTTATCCATACAAAACAACCGATTGCAATCCCTACGGTGGTACCAAGAAATTTGTAAGTTACCGCCTGGCCACGACATTGCGCGATCCGCTGGTCGCAGCGTGGCAGCAGCAGCAGCGGCGGCCATAGGTGGAAGTGGGAGGTCGGAGCGCGGTCTCTCGCTCTCACCTACGGCCGCCGCTCGCCGCTGCCGCTGGTCACGCTATGTCGTGGCCGAGCGGTTAGTGTCTGTGAAGTCTCGTAGTAGCAAAATTCACAGACGCAAACTTATGCAGTGCGTATATAGATCGGCGGTTCTTTCAAAGATGTACCCTCAATTAGCCTTTTGTTCCGACTGTAGCTGGTTCTAATTAATTTTATTCCGGTTTCATACTCTGAAATTCATAATATCAAAACTCGATAGGAAATCGGCATTAACACTTTCAACATCGGTTACACGCTCCGCGCAAAGTATAAGGATAACCAAGTAGTACGACTTCGGCCGCTTAGGAGCGCGCGACACGTATTTACACAGTCGCACGACGCGCGTCTGTGTGAGTGAACGCCATACTGTGGCAGTCGCGCGCAGTCGCAAATGCTTGTGGTGCGTTCGTACACGGCGCGCACACATGCGCGCTCCCGATGTACCTTTTGTTCGGAGAAAAACTACCGTAGGTATACCGTGCTCCGCGGGCGCTAGGCTGGTAGCTACTACGAGCCGCTCGTGCTCAAAATACCGCATTCCTGAAATACCAGATTTTTCAAAATACCAGATTCACGATTTATCAGATTCCTGTCTTACCACATTCCCGTTACACTACATTAGAAAATCGTAAGTTACTCAAGGATCTAAATAACTTTGTTGGATGTATTATTTTGGGAATCTGGTATACGGAGAATTTGATGTATCAAGAATCTGATATTTTAAAAATCTGGTATTTTAGGAATGCGGTATTTTGGGAATGAGCGCTACGAGCTACATACGAGTTTCCCCATGTTATCGATTACGAGCGTAGCGCTACGAAATGATTGGTTGCGAAAGTGCTAAATCTCACAGTATGATTTATACTCTGAATGAAATGTTGGTTCACATTGTCTACCAACTGTTAAGTCCATTAAAACAGGATTTATTAAATTGGGTATAGGGCTTAATCCGAAAGTATATCAACAATAGAATAAAGGAATTGAGAGTACAATTAAAAAACCGCCTACGTAAAGGCTGACTGCCCATTTAGATGTTGGGGAAACACGAGTAACGAATTCGCAGCATAACTTGGCAGAATTTTGGAAAATCTTGTGCTTCTTACGCAAGCTACCCGCGCAGCCAGCCTTTGCAATACATATATCGTTAGATGTCATTAGGTTAATATAACATCAGTTATGCCAGTGCAATGTAAAACTCTAGTTTTTTTATGAATGTGATTGTATGCAAACATGAAAATCACATTGACGAATTCCATGATATCTAACGACTTATGACTTATGACTATTCAAGTACCTATTCAGTGGACCGCAATTCTTGCGTTTAGCTATCACTGAAATACAAGAAAGATGCTACTTGAAGATGGCTCATGTGTATTTTAAAATATGACCAAAATAACTTGTAAAATCTAACCAAAATAGTTTGATCCATCATAAAAGGATAAAAAAATGGATAGCTAAACTCAAGATTGAAATAAATTTAATAGATCTATTGCAGTCTACGCCATTTAAAACTTTTCAATATGAAAACACATGACATACTAGGTCTAAGAACGATCAAAATATACTCTAAAGTATACATATATAACGTTTTATTCCGTTGCTATTCTGAAGTAGACTGCATAGAAATATACGAAACGTGCAAATTAAATTAAGTAAAAAAAAGCAATATTTTCATCGCCATTTTCAGGTAACTATTGACCTTCATTACAATCTAAATAAAAGCATAGATTATTAACCTACATGTAAAATATGAAATAAGCTCAAAAACTAAATTATGACTGTTCTATTTCCCTTGGTCGAATGAATTGAATATTGTGTTGAATAAAACATTGTGTGCATTGTTAATAATCATTAATTCATTGCTATTATTTTTAATTGAAATGGTCTAACACAAAATAATATACATACATTTGGGTAAACGTGTTTTCTTTTACTACCTACCTTTCATTTCCAACTGGTCTCGGTTGACCATTATCAATGACACGCAATCATTAAGTTAACAAATGCTTTCAGTACAATCTTCCAAGAGAAATGTAATTATTTTTTTACGGATAATAATATGTATTCTAGATTGATATCCCCCAAAACATACCTACGGCCCTGGCGACTATTTACAACAAGCAATTTACAATCGTAGCACGACTCTTGGCAAATGTAATGACTTTTCTGAATGTGCAACTTCATAACTTGTTTGTGACTGAACTGTATGCTCACACAACATCGATCGATACAAAGCATGCCGCAACTGCACGAGAACCATGAACAAATGACAAACGCTCCACATTCCTGATGAAATGTTTATGCCTCTTATTCCAGGCAATGTTTCATATTCCCAGTGTTTCACCCCGAAAGTGGTAAAAATATGTAATGCCATTAATTGCAGGCATTTTTCCCCGCACCCGCACTGTATAGCAAAAAAAAGTATTCCCTATATCAGGAAGTGGAATTTTCTGACCGCTTATTAATAATTTGATGCATTGTGGTACCAGTGAAAAGGGTGCAATACAAAACGAGATTCTTCACATGCTTTGTATGCGCCGCGAACCCTTCTACATATTGAAACTCGGATGAGCATTGATATTTTTTAAGTCTGATATAAGTACATTATAAAAAAGCTGTGTGGAACAAATAATAAATAACACAATACAAATCTTAACACTATAATTTATTAGTAATTAGTCTAACTACATTCTGTACCAACGAAACACATTACAACAAACGAACGCATGTCTTTTAATAACATATGCAATAATAATCACAATGACCGATAGTGAACATAGAAAGCATGCACATGAAATGTGTCGTGCGGTGAAAAAGAAAACAAACGTGACGTCGCGTCGCATGCCACAAGCGGGAGTGAGCGAGCCCGAGACATACCGTGAGGTGCCAGGATTGGCGTTCTCATTCTTCACCCAAATCAACTCACAGTAAAGTCGCTCGCATCAAAAAGAAGCGAGAGAGTCAAGCGGTCGTGATAAAGAAGAATAAAAACCCAAACCCTATCGCACTGTTAGTCCAACCGCACCGAAGCAAACGAACACAGATTCACAGTACCGGTGCGCGTCAAAACAAAAACTCTAGGCAGGCAACAAGCACGTATAGGGCCGTGCTCTCTTGGCGCTCGCCGCAGCGCGCCGCGCGGGCCGCTCGGAGCGGTCGCGGGCGCGGGGGCGGGGGCGGGAGCGGGGGCGTACCGGCGCGCGCGCGCGGCGCGTCCAGCGACGCCGTCGGCTGGAGGAACCACTCGGAGCGCGTGCGCATCCGCGCCCGCTGCCGCTCGTGGACCTACCACAACCCAAGCGTCACCGACGAGCCCGACACACTGGCTCGGGGTACGTTCAGTCGCGATGCCATAGCTGCCGTATCCGAGACTCGATAGGGAAACTATAGTTTGTAGGCTTGTGTCGGTCAGGACCGAAGAACTAAAAGGAATGAAATCCTACCTTGGACCGATAAGAACTAGTTCCTCTTAAGCGCTCTTAATCGGTCTTCGGTCCTTTAGTTCAGTAGTCGACACGTCGGTACAAATCGGTTGGGAGCGAATGAGTCAAAATCAAATATTAAATAGCTAACTCCTTTCTTTCCTTTAGATCTCGAGATTTGCTCCTGAACTAAAGGAACTAAAAGACCGAACTAGTTCCTTTGTACGAGATCGGAGCGCTCTTTTCAAAGAACGAGCGGGCACAACTAGTTTGATCTGATTTTACGTAGCCTCGCGTGACATCATAGATGAATCCGGCTCGAAGGACTTTAATTGACGGGGAAAATTTTATGTGTTAATCTACCCCAGAACAGATAATTTATGAATGATTAAATTCGTTAATATTGTTAACATGAAACGAGAACGTTAGTTCGGTTAGTATATCTAAACCGTCTACTATTAGTAACAACAAACGGGAATGACGTTAGACATCCTGCACACCAAAATAATAAATACATAGAAATATTTTGATCACTGAAAATATCCAAATTCTAACATCCCTAAATTTTTCCTTGCCAAAGTCTGTACGGCCCGATCGATATCGGGCCATTCGGAACATATAGAAGCGGTGTAATGCTGATAGAATATTGGTTTTGACGCACATTTCTTACGTGTGCAAAGCTCTGCGTTATACACACGCACATACCTATGTGCGCACACCTCTATCAAGCTTAGTGTCCAACAATGTAGAAGTAATCTGAAGGTCTCAAGTCAAACTAAAACAGTTCTAAAAGGGCAGCCACAGATTGTCCTAATCCACAGAAAAACCAAAATCAATCATGCAGTTGAGAACAGACAGGTATAAATGAACCACAGATAGAGCTCTGGCAACAGATATGTATTATGTACAGTCGAACACACTGTTAACTGTACATTTGCAAACGAATGTCAACTTTATTGCAACGTGTTAAAGTCAGTGGTCGGAGATCAGTTAACAGTGGTTTCGTGGTACTGTTACTACTGAAATGACTTACTAATGAAAATATGAATGGTGTTTACCTTCAATTAAACGTCTATGAATGGTTCATTTTGTTGAGAGCACTGAGTACTCAAACCCAAGCAAGTTCTGGCATTGATTAACATCTTCACACTAGTAAGCTAAATTCATTTCAATTATACAGCACACAATGAGTGTCCATTATCAAAGAAGTGAAGTTAGCTATTTGTGCAAAGTTGCCTGAACGATAACTTGGGCTCGGCACTCGATGACCGAGTGACAGTACAAGTATGACAGACTATTTGTCGGGAGCAGTGGACAGTGGCGCTACGGGTGGATTGAGAAAACTCTTCACCATCACTTAAAGAAAAAGTCCTTTCGTGAGCGCTAGAACCCAAACATATATTTTATACATGGAGAGAAATCTTCATTATAAACTACTTATCATAGATTTTTTTAATGACCATCAAACATGAATAACATTAAGACTTTGAAGCAGGGCTGATAAATTCCAAATCGTTTTGTGAAATAGTATATTACGCAACCCACCCCCCTGGGTTATATAAAGAACTACCCAGATCGCCAGAGCTTGTTGCCCGAGCCGTAGATGAGGGCCATAAATATGCGATCTGGGGCTTTCTTTTTACCTCCCGCGGTTTTGTCTCCGTGTAGCAGGCAGTACATCCACTTACGGCCTGAGGTGACGTAAAATATGTAATCTCATTTAAGCACCATAAGCAGCACATTGGAGAATTGGTTGCATATGTGTGCTCGTAAACGGATCTCGTGCACCTTGATTCACTTGTCAATAGGTACGTTTACGAAAGTTTACTAAACGTAGCACACAGGCACAAAAAATACGCCAATCACATACTGCATTTCTAGCACAACTGTGCCACGAGACTGTCACGCGACAAAGATTAACTGACCCTTCTCATTCACAGTGCGAATCCTTCTCAGTACGAAAGTGGCAGGTCATGTTCCTTCGCGTGACAAACGAAGTAGCGGCCAGTTGTGCTAGCCTGTATACCAGGGGTCACCAAATGGCGGACCGCGGTCCGGATCCGGACCGCCGACCTATTTTGTGCGGACCTCAAGTAACAGGGCTCGGAACCGGTATTTTGCAAAAACCCCGAAATATTTTGAAATATCTTATGCTTTTTATGTAGAGCTCAATCATCTATTTATATATATTAGATTGTCCGATTAAAAATGAAATACTAAACCAAAGAACGAAAAGAACGGAAAAGATACCGGTATTTTTCTATGGAGACGATACCGGTATCCGAGCCCTGTCAGGTACTGCTAATTTACTAAGAAACGGACAGCGATGGTCATTCTATTTTAAACACCGGACCCCGGAAGAAACTAATTGGTGACCCTTGCTGTATGCTTTTGTTTATGAGCAGCAAGGAATTTCAGCCCAGCTCTAGGCCAGATTAAACGTAAACAATTGGAACACTATCGTTTTGTAACATCAGGGCACGTACCTGCGGGAGATAAGAGAGGCTCTTGGTGCTCTCTGCGTATTTGTTGATGGCGCGGAGCTCGTCCAGCGTCATGTGCGGGCTGGAGTTGCTGCGCGACGACTGCGATGACGAACTCACCGACACCTGGAAACGTGGGTATGGGGTAATCCATATAGTACCTACGTCATACCCATGGGGGGGGGGGTCTAGCCAAATGTGACAGCCTATACTAACAAGGTCAAATATGTTAGGAAAAAGTGTGACATGGGGGGGGGGTCTAAAACTCTGTGTACTTTGTGGATGACGCTGTATGGGAAAGTCTGAAACTATAAGAGGTACGAAGATATTTAACCGGGAATCAAACCCGGTAGTTTTGAAATATAAAACTTACATTATTTCTATTTGGATATCGATTGTGTAGGTCATAAGCAGTCAATGTTAGTAGGAAACACGATATCTAAAACGAATAAAATCCATTGTAAGTATTTAATATCTTTAATTCAATTAAGTTTTATTTTCCAAAACGACCGGGTTCGTTTCCCGGTTAAAGTAAACATTTTTTTTTTAATCTAACCCTATATCCCTAGATATCCCTGTTTTTCGGATTTGGTTGGATGAATCTTAGCTTCTCAAGTAATGGGCATCACCAGGGAGCGTAAGTTTCGTGCCGATGACAGGCAAATGACGTCTATCTACATACAGGCTGATTTAGTTAAGATATTACATTGATTTACTGTTACCGTAAATTACCGGTATCGTTTAAGTTATGGATTAATTATCTTTTTTTACTTTCATTGATTCGTGTCAATGGTAGGAAACATTTTGTAAGTAAAAATGTATACGTCTGTTTTTGTATTTTTTTTTACGGAAAATTGGAAATATTCGTCGGATATGCAATTTGACATATACTTATCCGAATGCAGTCCCTTCTATATCAAAATGCGTTTCTGTTATATGTATTTTCCAATTTCCCGTTGCAATAAATAAGATAAAACGGGCAGACACATCTTGATTTATAAAACGGCTTCTACCATTGACACCAACTAATAAAAGTAGTGATAAAATTAATTCATAGCTTTTACGATACCGGTAATTTCCGGTAACGATAAATCAATCTAAAAATAATCATGCTGTATGTAGCCTGACGTCATTTTTGCGTCATCGGCACGAAACTTACGCTCCCTGGGCATCACCTTTGTAGTTTTGTAGCTCAGCAAAATAAACGTGCGACGTCTCTATGCGCGTCGTCTGACCGCTCATCGGTCGGTTAACGCCTACTCAACAGGAGGATTCTCTAAGGGTGTTTTAATAAAGGCTAAACTTTGTTTCGTTTCTTTACGTCACACCTGGCCACAAAGTGGCAATTATTGCATGCTACGCGTGTGAGTACCTGCGATCTGAGACATTCTTTGTTTTACCTCTCTAGGTAATTAATGTACTATTACTTCTGTGGTGAGGAATATGGACCAAGTATAAGTGGCGTGGCGTCAAATATATTCTTAGTAAAGCCGGATCAGATTTGGATAACTTTTTCTTCAGTAGTAGTACACTCCGGTCATATGCTTTAAAATAGGGGGTCATCCATATAGTACGTCACATCCATGGGGGGGGGGGTCTAGCCAAATGTGACAGGCTATGCTAACAAGGTCAAATATGTTAGGAAAACGTGTGACATGGGGGGTTCTAAAAGTCTGAAAAATCGTGTGACGTACTTTGTGAATGACCCCTAGGCAAGCCGGTGGGAATCGCGTGCTAAGGACGCCACGCCACTGCCAAGTGTGTACCTTGAAAACGCTCTCCTCGAGCGAGATGGAGAGCCGGGTGCAGGAGTCGAGCAGGCTGTGCTCGGGGATGATGCCGAGCCCGAGCACGCCGCCGGCCGCGCTGCCGCCCACCACGCCCATCAGCGCCGGCATCGACTGGCACTCCTCGGACTTTGTTAAACCTGACGAGCGTTGTCGTATACACGAATTAGTGTTCTGTTTTCTTCAACAATATTGAATTCGTCAAATGTTAGGCTGGACACAGAATAAGTATTGTACAGAACTCGCACTGTCTAACAAAACCCACGTTCGAGTTACAAAAATGCGCCGAATCCTTCCTTCTCGCTCTAACTCATAACGCGCGCTCTTTCTAGTCGCCACGCCCACCGCTAGGGTTGTCGACAAAAATAAACTTCTTATTACAGATTGTGTTTCATGTTAAATTACAGGTAGTCAAGGCGTTAATAATGGTATTTGATTTTATACAGTAGTCGAAATAATATAGTATGCAAGTTTCGAGTAGGTTAGTTATTGTTATCCGTGGTGCATAGCAAAGATGTTTTATTATTATTTACCTATAGGTATTACAACCCAGTGCATTCTACATTGTATAATATAGGACTTAAAAGAAAAAAAGATCGCTTTTTCTTTTCAAAATTGAATTATTGTAAAATTAACAAAATCACTAGAATCTAATAATATTCATAAATTAACGTAAATGAACCAGATTTACCAATTATTCGCATCATCCAGTAATGAAAAAAAAACTTGCTTCATAGGTTTCGCACACAGGCGCTGACAGGTGGGCGAAGCCCTGGGCTTGCCTAATGCATTAGGCAAGGAATAATAATAATTACCGCGAAACAAGATCGCGCAGTGACGTACGCCTGGTCTGGCTAAAGCCACGCTGGGCGTCACTGGACGCACGGTGTGATTGGAATCACAGATTATTGTAACAAGGATAGGTATTCTTTTCAATCACGCCGGTGTAGCTTTTGCCTCAGATCTTTATTTTATAACGATTATTATTATTAACTAATAGATGTACTTACAGAAGACACGCAAGTTTAAGCCTTTGCCGTGCCTCACGACTACACTTCTAGCTAGCACAAAAGTATCCCGTGGCTGTTTATCGCGCGACAAATACAAACTATCTTTTTCCCATGGATGTATAAAATAGAAGGATACCGCGCGATCTAAGACGCGGGTGAAGCCAAGCAATGGCCGCCGAAGTGAGCATGTGTGCGTTGACGGCCCAATGGCACGCACGCACACATCAACCAGCATAATGGGCCGGTCGGCTGCCATTGGGCCGTCAACGCACACATGCTCACTTCGGCGGCCATTGCTTGGCTTCACCCGCGTCTTAGACCGCGCGGTATCCTTCTATTTTATACATCCATGCTTTTTCCATTCAATATAGTGTTCCCAACTCGCGTGACTACTGTACGTATGTTTCAGTATTCTATGCACCTTTGCTTTTGTCGCTTCCTGTTTTACGTCACAATAAATTCATTATGTTCTATTTTTTTTTTATTTAGTTCAATGTAGTTTCGACATACCTACTTGACGAATAGTACGCCGCGAGTGACTTCAAGCTTTGACCTTTAACGTATCTCTATCATAGGCTTCGCCGGCACTCATCAAAGTTGCCGGAACATCAAATGCTCATTTGTTAATTAGATAAAACTACTCGTATTGTATTACGACTACGACAGTAGTAACAGTTACTTATTAACTTGGATGTTTATGAGTTCTAAAAATATGCAATACAACCTACTCAGGCGATATTAAATGAGGTATAACATAAATAATCGACCATATGAGTCACTGTGCCCGTATTCCATTAGTATGTAATATTTTTAATGATAAATATGCGTTAAATGGGATGATTGTAATGATTGAGCTGTTTCGAATGCCCAAGATTAGTAATCTGTGAAGTGTAATTATATGTAACCATAAATTCGGTGATTTAACTACACAATCATACATCACCAGTGCCACCAACCCATTACCCAATTAAAAATACATATTAATTAACCTACTTTACTTCGATAAGTTTGTTATCAATTATACTCATTCACGTTTTTGACTCACCAAATGAATTAAAATACTGACAAGGTAAAATGGTACTTGACTAGTTTTAATAGCTTAAACGGTTTTCAGACACATTCAGACGACCTGCGAAAGATGTACTTGTTATATACTGTATACTTTGTTATGACTATACAGAACTAGTGAACAGCTATAATATTTAAAAAAACATTAAGTCTCAGCATTTCACGAAAAAAATATCACTCATTTGTCTGCCACAATAAATGACTTTTAAGAGCATCTTCGTCGATCGTCGATGGGCTCAACAAATCGTCATGACACGGGAATACTTACTAAAAGCTGTCTCACTAGTTCCATATAATATTAAGTAGTCAAATGTTTCAATAATCTGTGCAACTTACCTTCTAAATTGAATTTGTTGCCCCAACGGTCGCATTCGCATTGCAGCCATGTCTTCTCAGCTTCCAGTGACAATTGTCCTGTAAAAACAAAATTTATATTACAAAATTGATATTTACCAGGTTATACTAATATTATCTCGAGGTTTCTATGAAAAAAGTGTAATGGTCAAAGCACCTTTTATTTAGATTTTGGTCATATCAAAGCCGTCGAAAGCGCTAATTAAATGATGTTTGGGATCCCCTTGTTTCCCAAAAAAGTTAAGTCATACTGTATTGTTAGTCACAATTATCGAAAGTCAAACAGTATGTGTTTTTCTAAAACGGTAATATTTTTAGGATATTTTAAAACGCTAGCATATAGAAAACAATAGGTTAGGTTAGGTCTGTTTTATAGCAATTCTGAAAACTTAACGGTTTCGTAGAAAATAGATTGTATGACTTTCGATAATAGAGATGACAACTGGGTTAACAATATATCATTCTATTTAGTCGGTCAGTTAGATTAAGGAAAAACGTGGGACACATATTTTTTGGTTTATTAAATTATCAAAATTCGACAAAGGTATACTCATCAAACTTCCGAAGTGGGGGCTTGTGACGTCATTCCTAGGTGAAAATTGTACCAAAGAGTGACGACACTCGAAACTTCTAAGCGCTGTATCCTCGTCATTTTTGTTTGTCAAACAATAGAAAAAATACGTGTACAATATTTTTTAATTAATCTAACTGACGGACTAAACAGTTTTTTTTAGTCGTCTAGCTTATTATAACTAACAAAACAGTATGACTTTTAAAAATTATGGGAGTCAACAATATAGACCAGAAACCAAAGTTACGAGAAAAATATTAATGGTTAGCGTGAAGTTGTTTGTATTGACTACGGTCAAGTACTCAATTATAAGTATTATGACGATGTTATTATAATTTACTAGCGACCCGCCCCGGCTTCGCACGGTGTTTCTCTATTATATTATGCATGTATTATACATATAAACCTTCCTCTTCAATCACTCTATAAAACCGTATCAAAATCCGTTGCGTAGTTTTAAAGATTTAAGCATACATAGTGACATAGGGACAGAGAAAGCGACTTCGTTTTATGGCGCAAAATCACCAAGGTGGCGAATTCGTGTTTGAGTAAATTAAATCATAGAATTTATTTATTTTAATTGAAATAATGCTTTATAGATTATTCGAATTAACTTGTTTAATCAGTACCTCAAAAGATGTTTCCTTAGTTTATTTATTGAATATATTTCTTTTCACATTTTACCCCCAAAACGTCAGTTCGGGAACGCGTCCGCAAGTCGTTATCTGCTGACAACAACAGTTAAAATACATATTTAATTTTTTTTTCTAATGCTTTATAGGTACTTTTAACATAGCTAATATTATAATAAAATAATATTTATAAGCTTTTAAGTTGATAGATTATTATTATTTTTTTAAATTAATCTGAAAGTTTGTCCGAAATTTTGTGCGTCATTCCGGGAACGCAACATTTTTTTAAATAACATTTTTCAGAAAAATGAAAGAGGTAGCGCTATTGGGTAATTATTTAAAGCATCTAAGTGCAAGTGGATGTCTCGTGTGTTTTTTATTAAATTTTTGAAATTCTGAGTGGTAAGTGTGTTTTTGTAAGAAATGTTTACACCGTACCTTAATTCACCGTCATTCCGGGAACAATAATTGTAAAAAGAAAAAGTAATTGATTTTTAATAAAATATTTCTTAAACATTATCATGAGCTTTTACTACATTAAACTCAAAAAGTTCCGTTTTAACGACTATTGTCTATTTTCTACAAAGTTTTATATGAAAACGTCACGTCCAGGAACGTTCTCGGAATGACCTTCCTCGGCCCTAAATAGTATTAAATTCATGTAACTATTCGTTTTCAGCTCGGCCCGCTCAGATATCAATTAAAGATAAGATAATGAATGGTTAGGACTGGTTTGTAAAACAAAAATAAATAAAAAAATTGGTTGCCTGTAAAGTCGGTATACGGGCGAAAGTTTTACGTGACAACGACTAACCATGCCCGAGTGGAAGGGACGCGTGCCTCTCACTCGCTCTCATTGTGAGCGCATAACGTGAGCGGAGCGTAACGCAGTTTCTTGAAGTGTCACCCGGCAAACCAATTTATAAGACGTTGTCACGTCAAAAATATTTTAAAATTTGAAACTCGGAATTTGCCGCCTTGGTGATTTTGCGCCTTATACTATGTAGTGATATGTCTTACTGGCGTAGGCCTCCTGGTCGATCCGGTGGCGGGGCGGCGGCGGGTCCCGGAACGAGCATATCCACTCGTCCTTCACCCGCAGTATGCGCCCCGTCACCCGCGCGTAGTACTCGTAGTTCTCCCGCCCGAACAGATCCCCCGCCGAGAACTGCTCGATCAGCTGACGCATTATGCGGGTCGCCACCTTACATAGTTTATGTTATAGAGCATGTACAATAAGCATATCGTTTATGGACAACCTTGTAACAGTGGCAGGAGAAGGTTGGACGTCATCAAAAGATCGGGGACGAAAGGCGGAAAAGCAGACAGTAGATCGAGTCAAGGCATAGATCGAGTCAAGTGGCAAGGCGAGGAAGCTAGCTGGCACACCCACCCAGATTGTATAAGTAGTTGGATCATATTGGTTGGCCCGATCATGGTCATGCATATCCTATCCATTACCGAGCAGGTTATTAGTCTAACAGGGAAAACGTTAGCTGACTACATTTATTTATATACAACGCCTACTGTTCTGAGAGAAAATAATAATAGTACATTACACAACTAGGGTGGTAATACAAAGAAAGGCCGAGATCGCAGAAGTCTGCGGCCCGAGCTGCAAGCGAGGGACGTAAATATGCGATCGAGGGCTTTCTTTATTACCTCCCGTGTTGTGTACATCATTTTATGTCTACCCTTGGCCAGAAAGCGGCTTTTTCCGTACGCGCAGCGTGCGGAAAAAGTCACTTTATGGCCAGGTGTGGCATAAAATATATTTACTGATATATGAAATACTTCTAAAACAACTCTGAAAATAAAAATATTTTAAAGTAAGTAATACACTAACCATAACAATCTAATTCTAATAATTGGAATACGGATGGGAAAGTGACGCAATGGGATCACAAATTGAATAAATATCCGTGAATGGGATGAGTCAACAGTAGAGGAAGTGAGTAACTAAATTAATTTCATGAATCAAGCCCTTATCTGTTGCGGTGGGTTAGGAATTTAGGGTGCCTACGTGTCTAGCGTATCTTTACAATCTACGTTAAATAGTAACAACGTAATAATAGTACATTACATAACTAGGGTGGTAATACAAAGAAAGGCCGAGTTCGCAGAAGTTCGCGGCCCGAGCAGCAAGCGAGGGACGTAAATATGCGATTGCGATCGAGGTCTTTCTTTACTACCTCCCGTGTTGTGTACATAATTTTATGTCTACACTTGGCCAGAAAGCGGCTTTTTCCGTACGCGCAGCGTGCGGAAAAAGTCACTTTATGGCCAGGTGTGGCATAAAATACAATTTTTTCTTCTCGATACTACTTTTACCTTACTACGTGTCTAGAGATGAAATATACGGAATTCTCATTTCTCTATTTACATCTACGAATGCTTTAATATAGCAAGCATTAGTAGATACGAATGCTTGCTATATTAAAAATGTTAAAGCGTTCTAAAAGCATAATAAATTCACCATTTATTACTACCTGAAAATGGTGAACGTCACAAACTAACATCAATAAAAGCGCTATATAAATGCTTATGACTAGATCTATATATGCGTATATGTGTAAAAACATCGTGTGTGTTGTTATGTACTCACGCACACTTCAGCCTTCAGCCGCATGTTTTAGATAAATTTAGTGAAAACAATATCAAAGCTATATACAATTTTAGCTTATACTTAAAGTACCGATTAATCATAATCAACCGATTCGAATTAGTCATCTACAAGATAAAACCGAGATAAAAACGGTGAAAAAAGAGGCATCTACATTGCAATTTAAAATTATCATCTCATCAGATAAGGTACAAGCACACTAGTGTACTGATAATATTTCCGTTTATTGAGTTATGATAAGGCGATTACGAATACCTTTGTTTTGATAATAACAACGGTTTTTATCGCAACATCATTATAAATGTCGCATCTGTCGCACAGAAATCAATAGGTCGCATAAAAATAACATTTACCGCATGTACTCTTACCTGAGAATTTCTCAGGCGGAAACATAATAAGATATAACTAGGTACCGTGCGACGATTTAAAAAAAATACTTATACTAAATTGCATCGTATGTAGGTATATCTGAATAGAAAAGAAGAATTATGATTTTTAACAGAACAACAACAAATTGATACAATCCACAGAACGCTACCGCTCTAACATGTTCCTATTTCATTGTAATTTTGTCTGGTTAGGAGCTAACTAATGTGGTATAATAGGAATAACTGTAACGTGACGCAACATAACCAGCCGTAAAGTGGACCACATTATAAAGCCATTTACATGAAAACACATGTCCGAATCGGGTGATTACGCGGATCTGGTGCAACCGCTATCGTCGGCGTATTGTGTGCATTACGCATTACACTGTACACTTATAAAGAAAATAGCAGAGGCGATTAAAAAAGTTTAACTCGGAAATGTACATTTTTAGTTATTTTTGCACAGAATCGAGAACACTACTGACTATTCTTGGTAGAAGTGCCACTAGGTCAGTTTTGTTATTTTGCATAAAGGTAACCAAACAAACAATGAAAATTAGCGGAAAGTTTGGGGACAAATTTACAATCGATAGGTACCTAGTAGTTATTCTTCATTTTGATCAGAAATAACTGTATATCTCCAAATTCTAAGTAAAGACAGGCAGTTAGGTATGAACTTAAATAAAAAGATCCTCTGTTAATATTTTTATGAACGATTGAGATCTGCAAATAATCTTGTCATGTAGAAGAAGTTGTTTCACTTGCGATGTTTGCTATCCGTGTTAGAAACACATTTACTTTCTGATCGCAGTTGTTAGTGCCTTAACAGGTGCTTGCTTACTCGTGAGTAACCACACAAACAAGTTTTATGTTAGTCATATCACCCACTTCGTCAGTACACAACAATGGAAATTATGTTAAAGCCCTGTTTACGGAACGCCTCATTAAATCGTTTAAAAACCGTAATCGGCCACACTGCGAATATGAAATGCTATTCACCTTGAATCTTTGAACGTCCTCCATGGTTGCTGTTTTGCCATCAGACACGCAAGAGTGGAAGAATGACGGGGCTACCGACACGCCGAGCGCTTCGGATGTCATGCCCGTACCTGTGAACAATTTTGAAAAGGTTTAAAAGGAAACGGCGAGCTAATGTTTATAGCCACCGCTTCGTATCTGTAAACACGCCGGCCGGTAGACAGCTAATTCGAGGTCGGGTTACGGATATCACCGTACAAGAGGCTAATCCAGCTGCAACAGGCGGTACGCCGTATAGGCTCATACAGGAAATAAGCAAATTTTGTTTATTTAAAAAAGTGCGAAGTTGCCAGTACATTACAAAGTACTACAAGGTTGTATATCTGAAGAATGAAGCGACGAAATATAATATCGATCGAACTTCACTTGGTAAGTTCGTTTGATCATATATTTTATCACATATCAACCAACACGTCATATGAATGCATTAGGACACAATGGAAAGATTATAATGAGAATTCATTCATATCAGTCGAGTATTTCGTTGTCCAATAATTTTTTATTGTTTTGCAAAATTACTAATAATAGTTTCCATCTTTTTTTTATTTCATGCACGAATACATTTTAACTTACGTCCAAGATACTGCCTAAAAATAGTTACGTCGGATAACCGGCTTAACATTTAGTCTAAATTCTTTCATCATCTATTTAGGCGCTTTTAATTACACCAATTAAACGCACAGACGACTAATGTCTCGTAATGAAGACTGAAAGTTAGAAGCGAATAGTCGCATTAACGCGAATGTATTTGCTGTCGCTCACGCAACAGACGTAACAAATGCACATTTGCACATGATGCCGAGCATGTTTTATGTATGGATTTTTTTAGTATATAAGTATTCGAATTTAAATAGCGTCCGTTAAAATGTAACTCATAATTAGATAAGTAATTAATTATCGGTACGGTTTTTATCGTAGCGTATTTTTTTGTGTATTTATTTTCCTTCTTTAACACGACTATGTTAAATTATAAATATTACATCGCTGGTAAAATCAATGAATTAAGCATAATTAAGACATGAAAAGTCATAAATTACAAAGGAAAGGTTCTTCCTGGATTATTTCGGCGTCATTCTAAACCAACCCGAACAAACGATGCGTGAATGCGTCGATTACGGCCTAATTATGCGCTTGATCACGTAAATAACTTCGTGCTTTCATTGTTCGTGTTTCGCCTGGCATTAACTCCAGGAAGAATTTCAAATTGGTGGTTGAAAATTCAATTGCTTATTAGAAACGAATCACTATCACATATTAATCGTGTTTTTGAAGGCATTCTAAAAAATTTTAATCATTCAATTATAACCAACAGCAATATTTAGATATCGTTGCCTACAATATCAGATTTAGATATTATACAAGATCAGTAAGAAAAATATCATAGTGAAGTAATGCATTGGAAACTATTAACTCATCAGCTTGCGTTGCTCGGAAATCTGCACCTGTTTCCTGATGCCTTAAGACACTCGTACAATTTATAGAGAGCAAAAGGCATTCCTGAGGCATTTGAAGCGTCTGAGGACGTCGATAGGAATTCATTCGTAAAAGACGCCGCGTGAAACCTTAACAATAACGACCGGAAACAACTCATACTGTCACAATGCAATAATTTATGCCAGATGAGATACGATAGCTGCTATTATCTGCCAAGTACAGAGCAGGGTGACGTAAAGACGAACGAATGGGGCTTGGGAGCGTAACCACGCCATAATATTAGTTATGAGTAGTTATGACATTATGAGCAGTGTACCGCGACGCCGGCGTAATGGGGCGCATTAGGATTATTTGGGACTCGTTCCGATGCTTCTGAAACGACTGAAATTATAGCACAGCAATAAATGTGTCGTTCTCAGAGAAAGCAGTTGTAAATAAGAACATAGTAACGGGAGAAAACTATGATGATGCAGGTATTGCAGGTAATTGGGAATTTGACTTTATTGAAACCAACAATTTCACCCGTGTCTGATGCTGACAGAAATATACGAGTACACAGACAACAGATAACAAAAACACCGACGCAGCGTAATCTAAAATTAGCAAAGACCTATCGCTATAATCGGCCGAACAATTGACAAAAATAATGGCAGTGGCGTGTCGTCCATACAACCCGATTCTCACCGGCTTGCCTATATTTTAAAGCATATGACCGGAGTATCTACTACTCCTGAAGAAAAAGTTATCCAAATCTGCTCCGGCTTTACTAAGAATATATTTGACGCCACGCCACTGCGATTTAAACTATACCTAAACATTGTATTATTAATGACCGCAATTAAATTATGATTCGAATAATAAAGTCAGTTGTAAACTATGCCGAATATGTCACTGAGAATCCCAATAATATAATAATAATAATATATATATATTAGGGGACAATCTTACACAAATCGAACTAGCCCCATAGTAAGCTCAATAAGGCTTGTGTTATGGATACTAGACGACGATATATTTAATAGATATAAATACTTAAATACATAGAAAACATCCATGACTCAGAAACAAATATTCGTGCTCATCACACAAATAAATGCCCTTACCGGGATTCGAACCCAGGACCTCTTGCTTCGCAGGCAGGGTCACTACCAACTAAGCTAAAGCGGTCGTCAAAATGACCAATGACCAATAAATTACGATGTCTATTTGATTTTTACAGCCAGACGAGGATTGTACAACCCACATGTTGATGATCCCGAATGATACACGGTTTGAACTTGGCTTTATCAGGGTTTTGTCAGTTTTAATTTTGTGTAGGTTCTGCTTATAAATCTTTGATTATAAAATCTCCATTCCATTTGAGATTGACAGACTCAAATAGTATTTTTTAGGGTTCCGTACCCGAAGGGTGCCAACGGAACCCTATTACTAAGCCTCCGCTGTCTGTCCGTCTGTCTGTTCGTCTTTCTGTGAGTCACAGGGTCAGCTTAGGAACCGTAATAGATAGACTTGAAATTTTCACCTAATATGTATTTCTATTGCCGCTAGAACAACAAATGACCATAGATATGCAGAAACCGACTGATGCTGTAAGAACTGTAGGCACAAAACTGAACTTTCGGCTTAACTGCGTAAAGTTTATAATCCAAGTCCTTTCTGCATAACTATGGTCAAATAATAAAAACAAAATAAAATAGAAAAGAAACGTGTTTGTGTCGATCAGTCACAGGACTGTATCTTTTGAACAGTAATAGAGAGACACTTGTAATTTCACAGAATGTGTACTTCTATTGTCGCTGCGAGATCAAATAATAAAAAGAGAATTAAATCAAAAATTATAGGGGCTCAAGAATAGTATTTTATGCAACAGTTGTATAAGTAGGTTCAAAAAATGCGAATTGCGCGAGTTGCGATACGAGCCGCCTTGGCGGCGAGTATCGCAAATAGAGGCGCCATGAGCGTTTTTTTCAGTTAATTATACAACGTTGCATACAATACTTTTTCTACGACTAGGTTTTAAAATATAAAATACAACATTAAACATAGCACGCAAACAAGGCAAATGACATATGACTGACAGCATGTGTCTATGGTAAACTTTTTTTTAAATTTGACGTATATACTCGCTAGTGACACGCAGTGAAAATATTAAAAATACATTTTTTTATGTTGGCATCAACGAATTTTGTTCGGAAAGTTTTGTTTTTCTTAAAAACCGTAGGAATTAGTACAGGAGTAGAAAAACGTGTTTATTTTTGGCGTTTCTTTTGCTCGATTTTAATAATGATGATGCTTAATATGTTTACAGAATGTGTATTTCTATTGCCGCTATAACAACAAATAATAAAAACAAAACAAATTTAAAGATAAAAAGGGGCCTCCATACAATAAATGTGTTTTTGGCGTCTGTTTGCTCGACGGTGGTACGAAACCCTTCGTGTGCGAATCCAACTCGCACTTGGATGATTTTTAAATTTTCTGAAAGAACAGTAATGCGTCATGTAAAATTAGAATTACTGAAACCTTGAGGAAAACCAGTCCAGGAAGTCAGTGTGGAAGAAAAATCCATTACTTATGCTATTATTTCTTTTATCGAAGTATACTTTCCCCGTTCACACGCCTAACACAATAAGTAATGACCAAGGTCAAATAACTCCTTTTAATAAATATTATTTGTCCATTTGATTATTAAACTCCCGTGTATTTTTCCCTAAAAACACTTCAGTAAATAGACAAATAAACTGCGACCACGCATAATTTCTACCTTCGATATAATAAAAACCCCTTATTCAATCAAGTTTTTAAGATATCGAGAAAAGTATTTGCCATCTTTCGAATCTGTAACTCTCAACCATGAAGCCCCCTTAATAAATCAATAAAGAAACCAGATGTCAAGAGGCAACACATACCAAGAGACGGCGTCGCACAGCAAATATGATTCATGCATTACTATAATGAGGTTTAAAGCCATTTATGGGTTTCTCTCTCTAACTTCCATAAAACCATGTCAATGAGACGTTAAGTAAGATTAAACAATAGCGGGGAACCGGGGCAGTTGCATCACTTAAAGCCCGCGTGGGCACTGGTAATTGGCGAAATGAAACTAATTATTTTCGGCGGCGAGGATGCGTGCGGAGAGTTGTAAAATGTATCTGGGTGTGTCGATTCACGTGTGTCCTGCTATTAAATATGCTAAAATGTAAATTCATGAGCATAATTAGGGCAGGACTAAAGCCTAATCTTTTGTACTATACTGGGCCTTGTTACTAACTGAACTGCAGTAGGTTTACGAATACAGCTCTCTGTAACGCGACCTCTGTATGCTGCCCTCCTAACGTAAAGTGTAATAACTACGTTCGAGTCTGGAACATAGATATTACATTTTACGTTAGGAGGGCAGTATTTTCCGTGTGCTATGTACAGTCAAAGGCACCAATATGTATACACCACAAAGGTTCAAAAATATGGATACAGGTCTTATTATTATGGCAGTAAGGTTTATGTATACATATTTTGGACTACAAACATAGTGAAATTTTAACAAAAAATAAGCTCTCTATTTTATGTGTTTTAATGTGAACACCGGTTTGTAGTAAATAAGTCGCCGTACTGCTACTTCATAGGTAAAACTTATAGCAAGCTACATACTTACATACAAAATCAAGTTATGTATCTACAATTCTGGCTGAAATGTGATTGGTGAATTCATGCATTCTTAAATCCGTTGCGTATTGCTCTAATGAATGATGGGCCTCATAAATTATTGTTCTTGTTTAATTGTTCGTTACGTGTGACCAATATGTGTGTGACCTAGTAACGTAAATACACTTAAGCATAAATCATAAAGATTAAAATAAACCTTTATTGTTCCGTTCTGAATATTTCTGTTAATTAAAACCAACCATAACTAAGTACCACTTAGGAATCCATCGTAAATATCTGAACACCGAAGGGGAGCTTCATACAACTACATAGTTGAGTATTTTAGAAGTGCGTCAAGTAGGCGGAATTGCACAATTCATCATAAGAATAAAACTAAGGTGACTTATATTTTATCTTCCAAATTCATAACTACTCATATCGGTGGCCAACATGATATTCAGGCAGCCACAGAACTCGTCTCATAGACTCTTAGAAATGTTTAATTAAGGATATCAGAAAGTGTCCGTCAAGATAGCGTACACCGTAAAGATATTCAGAATCTGATGCAGCCAATAAATAGTACCCAAATAGTACCGACGAAATACCTAGGTGAAAAAAATAGTACCCTTAAACTTTCTGAAATATAAGGCCTGTTCACGGTGTACGCTACCGGGCGTCAAGCTAGCGTACACCGTTTGTATCTCTGGAACGGCTTTGTTTTTGGAAACGCTTTATATCTCCAAAAATAGTACCCAAATAGTACCCTAGGGCCCTAAAATTTCATTTCTCTAGCTATCGTAGAAGCCGAGATATTCCATAACGGTGTACAAAATTTCACACCGTCAAGCTGGCGAACCCGGGAATTTCTTATAGAAAGAGGTCACTATATGTCGGCTTCTATGATAGCTAGAGAAATTAAATTGTAGGGCCCTAGGGTACTATTTGGGTACTATTTTTTGAGATATAAATCGTTTCCAAAAACAAAGCCGTTCCAGAGATATAAACGGTGTACGCCAGCTTGACGCCCGGTAGCGTACACCGTGAACAGGCCTTATATTTCAGAAAGTTTAAGGGTACAATTTTTTTCACCTAGGTATTTCGTCGGTACTATTTGGGTACTATTTATTGGCTGCATCAGATGCTGAATATCTTTACGGTGTACGCTATCTTGACGGACACTATCAGAAAAACAATCAACAATTATTTCTTTAACGTTACTATGAAGATATATGTGGATACTGTAGAAAACGTCTCGATATGACGGCCCTATTCTAGGTTCGAACGAGATACATCTATTATGACATTCTAGGAAATGTCGACGTCACTACTACGGGATCTCGAATGAATTTTTCTCGATTTAACATGAGCATTACGCCCCAGAAGTGCCGACACAAGCCTTGTCACCAGGACTGACTCACTCCGCGATTCCGTTGCGCGGCTATTTTTATTAAATATCGCCACCCATGGGTGGTAATAAAGAGCACGCGTTATGTACCTACGCGTTATGCGATAGAGAGTTGGTCGGATGCGGGTCATCTCCAACGCAAACGATAGTTTTGGTAGGGAGAGGCTTCATTACGTAATATATTACGTAATGAAGCCTCTCCCTACCAAAACTATCGTATACTAATACTTATTTTGTTTCAGTACTAAATAGAAAAATATCGATAGGGATGTTGAGGGTATTCACATCCGCATCCACGGAACTTCCGTGTCAATTTGAAGATCCGCAATGAAACGTTACGGAGTTTATGAGGATCTGTATAATATGCTGCAAAAACAAAGCACAGCGGGAACGAGTTCCACGTGTGTATGCATGTCAGTTTAGTAGTTTTATCGATTTGCGTCGTTTGTGTGACTCCAACTGACTGACTACAATATTTTTCATTTATTTAGATAAGTTTGCTAAATCCGCTTACCAATGTCAAAAAAACTGCAATTCACAATATCCCTGTATACATCCATAATGTATCGCATAAAAAGGCGCCGCGCGTTCAGTTGTTCTCAGTTGATATTTTGTAGTGTCAGGACTTACCAGCTTTATCAGCATTTGAGGCCATCACCCGAAACGTGCCAAATAACAGCACTAGTAGCCTTTGCGTGCACACCGGCAGAGACAGAAGTAGTCTGTGGACAAAATACAGGTTGAAAACTCTATTTTTACCCATATAGCCCGGACAACGGATGACCGTTGGAGCGGCGACCGCGCACAGGTAAGCGCAGCGTAGGACGGCGCCTTTTTTTTTAAAAAAACGTGACTAACCCGCGACCCATATTGGGCGTTGCGATATTTGGACCCGGTGGTCGGCCGTGGCGTTCCCTGGGGTCGAACTAGACATGTGCGCCGATCAAAAAATTGTCGGCGGCGGCGTTTGGCAAAAAATCGGCGGCGGCGGCGTATTTTCGGCGTGAAATCGGCGTGATTGAAACATGATTTCACACAGCACAAAACCGTAATTCAAGGACGCAGTTATTTAAAATATCGCCGTACATCACCTTAAACTCACTAAAACTTATAAACATATATTAATATTATATAATAAACTAAAACTTATAAACATATATTTTTACAAAGAAATCGAAATAAAATAGTTAAAATTTGCGTTTTTTGCCTTTTTGGCACTAGAGATCATAACGTTACGATGCCAAAGCCATCCACTGAGGGAAGGTGACCCATCTTGGTTCTACATGGTACATCTTCTGTCTATTCGAGAGGTTTTAGGCCTTATCAGACATTATTTATTCGAGCAATATGGTATGGCATTACCATTTGGTTATTCGGAGCTACATCAATTAAATAGTGCTTCTACGGATTTCCTCATTTCTATGGAGATACTTAGGTTCACACAGGTCATCACTGCCTGTATGAGAGAAGTTCACTGGCCAAACGCCTATAGTTACAGGATCTAAAGCGTCGCGAGGATGAACTTAAGTTTTTCCAACGTTACCAAAGCGTGTTAGACTACGCAATAGACCAAAATTAGATTAAGTACCACAAAAAGGCTTGTTTTTTCGATCTCTGGGACTTTACTGTCATCTTTCGGAAGCTTTCATGTAATTCCATATTCTCCATAAGAGCGCGTGACCAAGGTACCTCAAGGCCGAATCTCTAATACGGTTCTGTACTGGAAAAACATATAGGTAGCAGCAGAGATAAGCAAACCACAGCTCTCAGTAGCTCTAGCAAAAGTATAGTAAACCTGGTTAATAAACCAGCGAACACAATGATTAATTAACTAAAAACCAAAAAATAATATGTTAATCACCCCAAAGAAATGGATAATCAACGATTCATATATACATATACAGATATTTATAGTTTTTAACCTGTTATTTTTGAAGTCGGTGCCTGCCACTGCCACGCAAAGCTGGCTATGCTGAGCTCCTTAGCTGGCACCGACTTCAAAAATAACAGGTTAAAAACTATAAATATCTGTATATGTATATATGAATCGTTGATTATCCATTTCTTTGGGGTGATTAACATATTATTTTTTGGTTTTTAGTTAAAGTTTTTGGAAGTCGGTTTTTATTTTTTGTTTTAAAAATTTACTTTATTTTTTAATTTTTAGTGGTAATTAATATTGTTTTGACCAAATAGATTTAAGTCTATTTAGTTAAAAGAAAAAATTTCCAAATCAGTCTAGCCGTTTTCAAGTAATCGGGGAACAAACCTACATAAAAATTGCTCTTTGTTTTGAAGTCGGTTAACACTAAAAACTTGTTGCTAATAAGAAATGGACGAGAAACTAAGAAAAATACCAAAATCGCTATATGTGTGCCTATGATATTTGAAGAGTTCCCTCGATTTCTCCAAGATACCATCATCAGATCCTGATTTGGTTGCAATGGGACCACCTCGGAGGTATACCCTTTAAAACAAAAAAAGAATTTTCCAAATAGGTTCAGCCATCTTCAAGTAATCGGGGAAGAAACCTAGATACAAATTTACCCTTTGTTTTGAAGTCGGTTAACACTAGAAACTCGTTGCTAATAAGAGATGGACGAGAAATTACGAAAAATACCGAAATCGCTATATGTGTGCCTATAATATTTGAAGAGTTCCCTCGATTTCTCCAAGATTCCATCATCAGATCCTGATTTGGTTACGATGGGACCACCTCGGAAGTCTACCCTTTCAAACAAAAAAAGAATTTTCCAAATCGGTCCAGCCGTCTTCAAGTAATCGGTGAACAAACACACAAAAAAAAAAAATAAAAAAAAAAAACATACAGACGAATTGAGAACCGTCCTTCTTTTGGAAGTCGGTTAAAAAGGGCAGAGCTCAAACTGGCTGGACTTAGTGTCCAACCAAGTCAAGCCAAGTCAAGTTTGTGGCCAAGCCTTGGCTTCAAATAATTTGCCATTCACTTTGATAGTCACTTTGGTTCCTCTGTTGCCCAATATCTTCCTGGACTCAAATATTGCGAAAGGCTTCGAAATGGGCCGAACTAAGGCTACTGCTGTTATAACTCAAGTATTTGATCCAGAATGTTTGGCAAAACTGATAGATTTATTAAAAACTATTTGTGCTATTTTGGCTACGGAACCCTAAAAAAGAAAAAAACTACTTTTCTATGATATTAGATGAAACCACAGATACATCTTTATCAAAAAACAATGTGCATTCATTGTCATATACTGTGTTGAAGATTTCAATATCAAAACTTTGTTTCTTGATATGGTGGAGCCAGAGTCAATAATCAGGGGTAAAATGCTCATGAAACCTACACAGCCATCAGTATTCTCTAATTTAAAAGATTATGAGTTTACAGAGAAAGTACAGGAACCAAAGTATGAGATAAATCCTACTCCAAGAATCTGTAAGACGTCTTTTCTTAGAAACTGATTACCACAACTTCGGAGGATGTCTTGAAGCTTTTGAACTAGAACTACCTTCGATTAGCTGATGACATCGTCGTGATGGTATAGTCCCTTCAGGGTGCGAAAAATATGCTCAACGACCGCTGTGTGTATAAGACGAAAGTTATGTCGAACTCCCTGATACCCAACTTCAAGGTTAACTGCCCCAAGAGCGCTTGGGGCAGTTAACCTTGAAGTTGTCTAGGATGAGAACTACGAATACACATATGTAGCTGAAACATACACTCTAGTTCTTCTCTCTCACCATGTCTCAAGAATAGTTTTTGACTAGTGACGAGATATCCAGTACACGTATAGTCTTTCACCTTCATAAACAGGGTCGAGTCGCTCAACGTTCCATAGAGAGAGCTTGGAGTTTACGTTACCAAATTAGTAAATCCATTTCGTTCCGTTTCCAAAGAACCTACTTAGGTGACACAACTCTAGCAAGATGAGTTGGTAATGGGCTGGGCATATAGCTCGAGCAACAATTACCGATGGGATGGAAAGGTTCCCAAATGGAGACCACGAATCTGAAGGAAGATGGAGCGTGGGTTGGCCTCCACAAAATGATCTGAAGACATGTTTAAGTTCGTCGGCATTCGATTAAGAGAAAACGTGTGCGTTGCGACTGTTCGTTCGGAATTGTTTAGGGCAGACCTATGTTTATCAATGAATGTCTCCGGATTGAGATGAAAATGATGATCTAGACCATTTTAACTAGCCTCTGCCGTCTTTTGAAATCCTACGAGAGGATAATAAGAAAAAACGTTATCCAAAAATGGGATGAACCTTGATTTCAACAGAGTATATGCTATGAACTGCTCTGAACAAAGTGTTAAATAAGGTTAGATTTGATATTTGGTACGAAAATCTGCTTTTGCAATAAATTTTTATCCACGCCGATTTCACGCCGCGGCGGCGTGGCCAAAAAAGCCGGCGGCGGCGGCGCGCCGGCGCGGCGCACACCTCTAGGTCGAACCAGGTCGCTAGCCGGACCACCTTGAGTGGATCGGACTGGGTGGGGGTCGGGGGCGCCTGGGGTCGAACTAGGTCGCTTGTCCCCGTCCATCTAGATAGGGTCGGACTAAGTGGGGGCCTGAACGCCTGGGGTCGAACCAGGACGTTTGGCCAGGGCCACCTTGACTTTTCGCTGATTGCTCAAAGTGAGCAGCGGACCAGCGGGAAGGATAAAGCGGATCAACCTGCTCTTATGTGAGTGCGGAATCGAACGAATGGGAGTTTTAGTTGTCGGTTCGCTAAACCTAGCCCAGCTAAGAAGACTCCGGCAAGAAATTTAGCTGAGCCCGAGCAAGGTCGGAGTTAAGGACGGCTCCAGGACTCAGTGGACAGACGACCTCGTGAGAATAGTTGGAAGTCGGTGAATACGGTCTGCAAAGGACCGCACTTTGTGGCGATCTATTGTCTATTGGCTTATGTCAGAGTACAATAGCAGTAATTTTTCTTCTTACAAAAGATACATCGCGCGCTTGAATGTGTGCGCGCCGTGTACGAACGCACTACAAGCAAAGTTTTAAGAATGCTCCAGTCAGTATCCAGAATGGATCGCACTCACACAGACGTGCTATCGCGCGTCTGTGGGAATAAGTGTCGCGCGATCCAAAACGGCCGAAGTTGGACTACTTATTCGTCTTTATACTTTCCTTATGTCCAGCAGTGGACGTCCGTGGCTGATGCATAAACTATTTTTACAGTACACCAAAAGGAAAAGATGGATATCATGATATCCCAGTCATACATCTGTCAGAAATGTTGGGAGTCATATTGTTTTTGCTAGTTCCAATTGTGTTTCCGACTATGTTAAATTTATCGATAAGTTTAAATTTACCCAATATTACCGAAAATTATGGCCAAACCATATAATAAGCCATCATCGTTGTTTACATTTCGAGGGAAAAGATTAGTATGAATAGATTGAAGACAACTGCTATACTGGGGCAATTAACGAAGCGAGACCAAGTTAGGGTCATTCTCAATGCGGATAAGGTGGTTTGCACCGCTCAGTTCTCTTCAGAAATAAAACGGAGTTAAGTAAGAATCACTTTATCGACATCTATTTTGGTAGTATAACCATATGTGTGCCTATAATATTTGAAGGGTTCCTTCGACTTCTCCAAGATCCCATCATAAGATCTTGATTTAGGTCTTAGAGATTTAGGTTCAATGAAACCACCTCGGAGGTATACAAACAAAAGAATTGTCCAAATCAGTCCAGCCGTCTTAGAGTAATCGCGTAACAAGCATATAAATTGAAAACCACTGGTCCTGCCGTCTCCGAGTAAACGCGTATCAATACAGCATTAAAAAAACATACAGACGAATTGAGAACCGTGCGTCCTTCTTTTGAAAGTCGATCTGTATAAGAGCCGGACAACCAGATAGACATACGAAAGCATTTATGCCCAAGCTGAAGCGGGTCTCCGCTATACGCTCGCTCGGTCAAAAATTACTTCATTTCTTTAGTTACTTTTCCTTGGCACTCACATCTGCATAGAACCTTATCTCTGGGGAATATGATTCAAAATCACATAAATTTTAAAGTATACTGCATATAGGTAGTTCTCAACAAGATTCCCGCAGCAATGTGTATGTGGAGCGTGCCCGATGACCCGTTAACACTCGCTCGGCAGATCGCCGATACACGCTCGCAACCGATTATTTCTCCTTTTTCATTTCGAAACGCTTTTCTCACGGGAATCGTATGTACATACGTTCAATAATGATGTCTTCGATTAAATCAAACAACGATAACTCGTTATACTATTGAAGAACCTCAAAGCCCTAAGAAGAAGCCCTAGGGATTTCTGCCTTAATACCTATTTGAGTGATAAATTGGTAGAATAAGATAGTTAAGTAGTATCAATTTTTTTATTTGTCTTGTTTGGACGCATAGAGAGACCCTTTACATCTCTATAAATGTAGTTTTAAGTTTAATGTAATGTATTATTGAAATCTTATATTAACGCCATATTGTTGTAATACCTTTTGGTTAAAAAGAGAAACTGGTGAGTTTCATCCGGTGCTTCTTCTCACCAGAAGGTCAGTACCCGAAGCGCCAAAAGAAATAATACATATTTAGAATAAGACTTGTAAAAGAGCCCTTGAGGGCTACTTACAGAAATAAAATTATTTTATTTTTTATTTTATTTTAACTTTTAAGGGAATGTTCCTACATTTTGCTAAAAAAAAAGAGAATGGTTTAAATATTTAGACACGTTTATTGCAAAAGCAGCAATGTATTAATTGGCTATGCCATGATGATGTCTTCGCTTGAAATTTAGCATAGAAGAAAATACACTCGGGTGCAAAGAAATCGAGCCACCTTCATATTTTTTCAAATTTCAATCTTATGGCAAGGACCATTAAAACTAGAGGACTGTCATTCTCAATACTTTGGATCGTACCCCGACCGCAAGGGCATATCCAGGCAAAAACTAGATGGCGCTAAAAAACTAAACATTTAACGATGTTATAATTGAACAAAGAAACATAGTACAGTAACAATTAGTTCGTAAACAGCTAATAATAAATTCTAACATTTAAATACTGTGTCACGCTTGCAAAGTTGAATAATTGTAAATAATACAATTCTTATACCAAGCTTATACACAGATGGCGTTGTAAATATCGGGGAACAGCTTTTTGTATGGAGGATGACAGTCCTCATGTTTTAATGGTCCTTGCTTATGGAAAAACTGTAGAAGGAAATGTAAAAAATGGGGTATCGTTTGAAAGATAATTTTGTTTTCTACCGAATGACTTTATTTTAGGGCGGAAAACTGTAGCTTGAATTGAACCCTATAAAGGCAAAAAAAACTGGAAACTCATCACTTCACGTGTCACGACACCCATATGCCAACCGTCCATTCATCTGTCTATCACATTACAGTCGATTAATACTTTAATTTTAAATTAGTTTGGTATAGTTAACTGATGTTCAGTGAACATTGTTCACCATAAAATGTTATCGTGACAAAACAATGAAATTGCAAGAAACAAGGTTAAGGTTAATCATTGTTAAAATCCATGGTTGAAATCAATTAAATATTGCTAGCAGCAGCCACCAAAGAGCTGCATTGTGATAATAATATGTAGATGAAAAGTAGGTAGGGATGTGTAGAACCATAGTTTCCAAAACGACTGGTCAACCTTTGTCGAAGCGCATCGCAAACAATGCGCGGACATCGGTATAGCGCATCAAAATTCATGCTGGGCGAGTCTAAACAGCCATTGTTTTACCGATAATACCCACCCGCAGGGACCGTCCAATACCATTCACGCAACCATCAGCGTGTACCTACTATGTTACTATTGTTACACTTTTCCCATAAAGGTCCCCTTTTGATGACCTTATGGCCTATAATGATGACAAGAAAAAGCATCTGTCTTGGATCTCTTCAAGGCGAAAGTAAATAGGCTGCTACTGAACCAATAAGCTACATCTATGATCTATGGCTTTATAGTCATCAGGTACAACCGAGGTCGAGGTCTGACTCTGGTCAGTTCATGAGTTAAAAATAAAATAAATCTGTCCTTTTCTAATCAGAAGAAAGATAAATTTTCTCTTTCTTTCTTTTGAATTTCCGAATTTTAAACGAAAACAAAGACTGACACACTGCTGTAGATATTCGCTTAAAATTTAAACCATGGTAGGATTAAGCTTGCGTTTATAATGTGTATAACTATGGATTAAAATGTTTTAATTTGACTCTCCCCACTTACTGTGCCACGCGTCACTTTGTCTCGCCGCGAAACTTTAGCTGCCCCTTTGTATACGGTAATAAGTCGCGGCCAGTTGTGCTAGTTGTACCAGCAGGAACGAGACACAGACAGAAAAACAAGGGCGGATTTAGGGGGAAGGCACGGGGGTACGCCCCCCTCCCCCTCCCCAACGGCTGTGCAGTTTATACTGTTATAAATACTACAAGTTACTACTATTTTTAACAGTTAATGTTGATTTTTTTTGCCCTTTTTAGGGTTCCGTAGCCAAAATGGCAAAAACGGAACCCTTATAGTTTCGTCATGTCCGTCCGTCTGTCTGTGGGCATTTCTCCAGAAATATGTCTGCGGTCACCTCATTCATCTGGCCCTTTTTCATACTAAATGTATGGAGACAGATGAATGAGTCGCAGACATATTTCTGGAGAAATGCCCCTGTCTGTCTGTCCCTATGTCACAGGCATTTTACTCAAAAACTACATGATGGATATTGATGAAATTTGGAATATAGGTGTCTTGTATGAGCCGCTACTTAGTTTGGTATATAAATAATTAAAATAAATATTTTTAGGGGGGGCACTTCATACATGTTAAAGACAGTAAAAAAAAAATTTCAGCAAATATCAACGTGTGGTACATAGTTCGACAGCTCTTTAAAAAACACTATAAGGTTCCTAAGTAATGTTTTTGATTAAGTGAATGTATTTGGAAATAATCGCTCCGAAAGTTGTGTAAATTGTGTCCCCCCCCCCCCCCCCCCCCTCTATTTTCTAAACTGTGCGTCCGAAAAATATGAAAAAAATCACGAAGGTAACGCTTAATTAATACTTTCAACGAAAATTATTTTCAATAAGATCGAATGTACCGTTTTTGAGTTATTGCCGATAAACTGCGCTTCTCAACAAAAGGACGTAACTGCTATGAAGATACGCTCTTTTGTTGTCGTACTATTTTTACATCGTATTTTTTACCTTATAGTTACGGCTATGGAACCCTACACTGAGCATGGTCCGACATGCTCTTGGCCAGTTTTTTTCCTCTTGTGCCCCCCCAGAAAATAAATCCTGGATATGCCCTTGCAGCAAAAAATATGAAACCCTAAAACTGAATTATATAGGTAGGTATCATTCATAACGTTATAACGAGTAACCACGCATGGGTTGGCTCGATTTACATAATGTCTTTGACACGAGCTGTGGAGACCGATATGTAAATGAAGCTTCACAATAGATTATCTCAGTATGTACACATTTGTATACACAATCATGCTAAATGGTAATAATCATGCAATTGTTTACGCCTATTTAGCGAACAAACCGTAATTAATTAAATCCACTTACTTCATTTACTAGCTCAAGTTGTGAATGAGGTCTGTTTGTGTTTTTTCTTATGTAAATTAACATAGTACTCGCGTTTCTTTCGAGTATAGACTGAATAATGTTTGCAAATGTTGATTTGAGTCATTGTTATTGTTTGAGTTGCATGTTTGAAAGCCATACTTTGTGTAAAACTACTTCCATGGGAGTTAATGTGGCTCTTTACTGTTTTATTTTTATAACCAATTTTAAAAATTATCAAAGTTGTCATAACTTCCCACTAATATTTATGTACACCAATTACTGCAATCAATTTTGTGAATCAAGCTACTTAGTCTTGAGCTGGTTCCACAGAAGTTTAACTTTACTTCAATAGTTTTTTTTTTTTTTTTATTTGAATCAATATCAAGGGAATTTATTTAAAATTTTTCATTGTTCATTTTAAAAAGACACATGGCGAAATAGGGAGTAAAGGCCTTTGCCCAGCACTGGGACACCTAATAAGCTATTAAAAAAACATGTTTGCTACCAGCAAGTTACTGGCCACAAACAGGCACAACTATTGTGTACTTGGCACAAATGTGGTAAATAGTCTCAATAGAACTGACCTTCGTATTTCGTGAACTTGTTGCTCCTCTGGGAACTCTACAGCAGTGAACAAATGCATCTCCCCATCACGTCCAAATACACCTCCTGGTATTTTCCTACAAACACATGGTTCCGTTTAATCACACCTCATTAACGATAGCATTATTATATTATATAGTTCAGCAAGAAAATGTCAACTCTAATTTTTAAATGGCTTGTAATATTAACCACAAATACCACAATCATGATGGACCCAAATAAGAACTACTATGCAAATGACAACAAGACAGTTCTTAATATCTCTCTACATTTTCCAAATCTAAGGCCAAGAATGATTTTTTTTTGCATAGAGGGCTGCATTATCTATATTTCTAACAATTTTTTTTATTAAGTCAAAATTAGCCCACATTCTATCCTTATACACAAAAACAGGTTATCAATTAATTGGGTATGAGTTGCAAGAAGTTAGTATCCAATTCACATGGTGCATAACCACAAATGTCCAAGTTATCATGTACTTGTCTATTGTTTACATTTATATGAACTACTAATATTTATATCCTATGTTTCAATACAGGACTTCCAGGACAACCAGGACCAATTTCAGCTCAATCCGTAGTAATCAGTAGTTACTGCATTCTTTAGTAACAAACATCCAAACACCCTCACAAACTTTCACATTTATAGTCAGAAGTAGAATTTAGCCCATTAATTAAAATCTTACCTCAAAAATTTCTTGAGCACACTTGCAATGGTATACACTGAGTAATTATCCACATTCACTAGCCGGCCTGTCTGCAGGAAATGTATCAGCTTCTTCATAGCACCCTGGTGCCCTGGCGCGCGGAAAACATCGCGGCGGAGCGGCGCCTCTTTGTTCAACTTTAAAATCAGCACCTACACATTAACCATTTAGAGACACTTCAAGATTAATAAACTGCACCTCATTTTGTAAACGATTAAAAGAATACCGATACTAACGAGCAGAGGTCCAGGTATATCGTCTTTACAAACTTCATGCAAAGGCACTCCAAACTTCACTTTTTCTAGCCGTCGAGGATAGGGCAGGGTATTTGGATGTCCGCAGGATGTGACCACATTGCTCAAGGTGGCTGCCCGCCGGTGCATCCTCCTAGCCCAGTTGCTCATTTTAGCAGCCTAGGTTAAGCTAGATTTATATAAAATAGACATAACTTGTCACCACTAAGATTTTAATGAGAAAATAAAAACATTTGTGTCGCAAATGGTCGGTGTATAGCTGTACTGCACGCAGGCACGAGCCCGAGGGAAGATCAATTTTAATATGAACAAATCTTAAATGCTGGCTTTACGATCACACCTCCATTTCTTTGAACTTCTCACGATATATTACTGTGTTGTTAGAGATTTAATGTATCAGAAACAAAAAGACTAAAAAACGAGAATATATTATTTTTCTCCACTCTCGAACGCGACAGCGACCGACCAAACAGCTAAAGCTAACTGTTCTGTGTGTGCTGTGGCTGTGTCAGTAGGTTTGCTGTGTCAGATCATCTGTGTGTGTGCGTGACTACAACACGACGTTGTATTGAAATGCGGAGTTCGGTTAATGCCCGGCCCCGTATTGTACAGCCCGATAATTCGCGACCCCAAAAATGGTCGTAGATTATCAGGCCGGGCTTTATCACCCTGTGCAAAACGTGGCTTCCTAATTATTGCCCTGAACCAAACTTGTTCCTAATTATTGCCCTGAACCAAGCGCAGCCAAATAATGCCCGGCCCGATAATACGCAACCTGATAATTGGTGTACATTGCTTCTGATTCAGGGACTCCAATTGTCACCCTGTAGAGTCTGTGCGGAAAGAGAATAGGATTAATTTTGAGGGGTGCTGTGATGCTCTTCTCGGCCATTCCCACGAAGTATGTCTGCCGTCATCTAATTATCGCGACGCTGCTGTTCTCATACTAAACTAAGACGCGGTAATTAGACGCAGTCATACTTCGTGAGAATGGCCGTTCTATCGTATGTGCCGTATTTTCTGTTCTGTGGCCATACTGGTTAGGTTAGTTCCGTTTTTCGCCACGCCTGTTCTCTTTCCGCACAGACTCTACCGATAATACCGAGCCTGATATTCCCCGGGCCTATCGGGACCGATGTACAGCCCGATAATTGGTGTCCACTTTTCCAGCAGGTTGACGAAGACTCGCTGCGCGAGGCTTCTATTTCTGCTCTAAAGGACACAAGCTGACTAACAAACCTAACCTAAAAAAAGGAGGCTTCCAATTATCGGGCCGGGCATTATCGGGTCGAGCTTTATCACTCCGTAGAGTCTGTGCGGAATTTAAATTGGGGGGCGCTGTATATTTACTGAGACAATAATGACGCAAATAAAACGCCGTAAAAACGCTGAATATTGGCCCCCATACTGGTTAGGTTAGTTCCGTTTTTCGCCACACCTATTCTCTTTCCGCACAAACTCTACAGATAATGCTCGGCCCGATAATTCGAAGCCATTGGGTTCAAATTACTGGTCACCAATTATCAGGCTGCGCATTATCAATCACCCTGTGCCAAACGTGGCTTCGAAATATCGGGACGAGCATTATCTATACAGGGAGATAAAGCTCGACTCGATAAAGCCCGGGGTTATCGAGGCTGTACATTATCAGGCCAGACTTTATTTTGGCTGTGCATTATCGTCTCCCGAAATGAGCATAGACTATGTATGGTCTTTACCGTTAAGCTACGGACACAGTTGCTCATTTCATTATATATAACACGTAAGCAAGGCACTAATTGCTTGTACATGAGCATGCTCAAAAATCAACCACTGTTTGATTTTTGAACATGCTACCTGAGGCACAGGCAGAAAAGGGCGCGCTTCTAGCTCTTCTGAACAGGCTTGCTTATTAGCATACTAATATCATGAATTCTTTGACGGAAATTTGAAACGAAAGAGCGGAGAATTTTGAATTTTAGCTAGAGAAATAAAATTATAGGGCCCTAGGGTACTATTTGGGTACTATTTTTTGAGATATAAATCATTTCCAAAAACAAAGCCGTTCCAGAGATACAAACGGTGTACGCCAGCTTGACGCCCGGTAGCGTACACCGTGAACAGGCCTTATATTTCAGAAAGTTTAAGGGTACTATTTTTTTCACCTAGGTATTTCGTCGGTACTATTTGGGTACTATTTATTGGCTGCATCAGATTCTGAATATCTTTACGGTGTACGCTGTCTTGACGGACACGAAATTTCAAATTTTACTGTCACAAATAGACGACTTAATCAAAGCAAACGTGGAATCTATTTTGAACATTCAGCTCAGCGAAGAGTCTTGGACACAAGCATCCCTTCCCATTCGCTTTGGTGGGATAGGGATCCGCAAATTTCATCTGTTGCAGCGCCAGCCTTCTTGTCCTCCGTCCATAGCTCCGCAAATCTCGCAAGTAAAATTCTTAGAGCCTGCCCTTTAAACTGCGAGATAGTGGGCTTAACGGAGGCCAAAAATGCCTGGTCCACTGCCTGCCCGGGAAAGGATCACCCGGACAATCCAAAATCCCAAAGAACCTGGGACGACATTACAGTTAAAATTTCTGTACGATTCCCTGCTAAACCAGTCTGCCGGTGCGCAACGTGCCCGGATGCTGGCCGCGGGCACCAAGGAATCCGGTCAATGGTTACACGCCTTCCCCTCCACCAACACCGGAACATTCTTAGACCCAGGCACCCTGCGTGTAGCAATTTGCCTACGTCTGGGGGTCCGGATTTGCGCCAGTGACGTCAATGCGCTGGGCCACCATGGGCTTGCCTGCCAGAAAAGTGCCGGCCGCTTCTCGAGGCACGCCGCACTCACCGACATCATCCGCCGCTCTCTTGCCACCGTCAACGTGCCAACACTACTCGAGCCTGCCGGCATTGCTAGGGACGATGGCAAGAGACCGGACGGGATGTCCCTGATTCCGTGGAGTCTGGGAAGGGTGATGGTGTGGGACCCTACCTGCGTAGACACACTAGGCCCTTCTCATCTCCACGGAACCTGCAATAATGCAGGTGCGGCGGCCGAAGCGGCCGAAAAGCTTAAAACACATAAATACAGGGGGTCTCGACGCCAAGTACAACTTCGTATCGTTCGGCGTCGAGACCCTTGGCTCGTGGGGCCCCAGCGCCCACCAGCTATTCAAAGAAATGGCCAAAAACCTGGTTGACGTCACAAGGCACCGAAGAGCTGGCAGTTTCCTCGCTCTGCGCATAAGTATAGCGATACAGCGAGGAAACGCTGCCAGTATCTTTGGCACCATGCCAAAGGGGCCGAATTTTTTAGATATATTTTAGTTTTAGGCAGTTACATTTTAATTTTTAATTTAGGCTTTTATTTTAGGAGTATATTGTTTCTACTCTAGGGTTTTAGTTTAATACTAGTGTAATGTGATATTAGTGTGATTTTATATTGTTTTATTACATTGAATAAAACCCAAGTAGAGTCTGTGCGGAAAGAGAATAGGCGTGGCGAAAAACAGAACTAACCTAACCAGTATGGCCACAGAATAGAAAATACGGCACATACGGTACAAAAGCATTACAGCGCCCCCCAAAATTAATCCTATTCTCTTTCCGCACAGACTCTAGTATATAATAAAAAAAAAAAGTTTTTTACGTTACATATGTGGGAAAACCCAAAGAATACCAAATCAAACGGATATTTTATTCAATCTTAACACAATGACAAAACCCGACAAATCGTTGCCTAGCGATCGTTTTTTGCTGCGTGCGCAGCTACAGGGCTCCCTCCCTAGCGAAGCGTACTGGTGGACGAATAGCACGCCCACGCCGAGTCGTTGCTGGAGCCTGATCTAATTGAGCCTGAGCCTGAGCAGGGGTTGCAGACGGCGTGTTATCACTGTTATCAGTAATGACGTATGCAGGCTTTAAACGATCTACAGAAATGGTGGCTTGACGGGTCGGCAGCTGCAGCGTGAAATATTTGTCATTACGCCGCAAGACTTCATATGGACCCTCGTAAGGCGGCTGAAACGGTCTTCGGACAGAATCATCTCGAACAAAAACATTATTGCAAACGCGTAGGTCAGGATGAACAAAAATTGCCTTGCGGTTACTATGCGGTGTCATCTCATGCGGTTGCAGATCCTGGATTGTTCTACGCAGTTGCTCGACGTATGTTGAGTCCATAATGGCGTTGGTGCAGGGAGTGGCTGCTAAGAAATCACCGGGAAGCCTGATGTTGCAACCGTAAGTGAGCTGCGCAGCGCTAACACCTGTGTCTGTGCGGATGGCAGCACGTAAGCCGAGTAGTACAGTTGGTAATTCGTTGATCCAGGACGTAGCAAGTTGCAGTCTAGCCGTTAGCGCTGTCTTCATGCTGCGGTGCCATCTTTCCAGGATGCCATTAGATTGCGGATGATATGCAGTTGTCCGAATTCGCCTGAAACCGAGTAGCTGTGACAGTGAAGTGAACACCCGGCTCTCAAACTGGCGTCCTTGGTCGGTAGTAATAGTTATGGGGCAACCAAATCTCGAAATCCAGCCTTCATAGTCATAGATAGTCTTGGCTGTCTCCTCGGCTGTAATCTCACGCACTGGGTAGGCTTCGGGCCATCTGGTCGCACGGTCGATGATTGTTACACAGTAGCGATACCCGTCGTGGGAAACACGTAGAGGCCCGACTATGTCAACATGAATTTTTTCAAAGCGGCTGGAAGGCTGGAACGATGAAATTGGGCTCGTTGTGTGTCGCTGAATTTTCGCTCGTTGACACTGTATGCAAGCTTTCGTCCACTCTCCGATGTCGACGTTCATAGACGGCCAAAAGAACCTCTGTGAGACCATCTTGCGAGTTGTGCGTATTCCAGGATGACTGATGTCGTGGACGGAGTTGAAGGCATTGCGACGGTAGTCTATGGGTAGATATGGCCTGATGTGTGGTGTCGATGTTTCACAAAAGATCGTCATGTCGGAGCCTAGTAAGGGCACTTGCTTGATTTGCAAGTTGCTCTGTCGCGCAAGGTCGCGTATAGTACTGTCTCGCTTTTGTGCTGCAGCTAACTCGCTGTAGTCGAACGGCGCTGGACAGCCGATAGCGTCTACACGAGAAAGTGCATCGGCGACGCAGTTTTCATCGCCGCTTATGTAACGAATGTCGGTTGTAAATTCGCTTATGAACAGCAGCTGCCGTGTGCGCCGTGGTAACTCGTTGTCGCCGCCGGTTTTCGTGAAGGCGTAGATGAGTGGTTTGTGATCAGTGTAGATGATGAGCGCTCTTCCTTCAAACATTTTGCGGAAATGTTTAACAGCCATGTATATCGCTAGCAGTTCGCGATCATACGCACTGTATTTGGCTTGTGCATCGGAGAATTTCTTCGAGAAATAACCAAGCGGTTGCCAACGGTTATTAATATTTTGCTGGAGTACAGCGCCGGCAAAATGATTGGAAGCGTCGGACATTAGTGCAAGTGGGACCGCATGGTGCGGGTGGGCGAGCAATGCGGACTCCTGCATGCTTTTCTTGCATTGAGTGAAAGCTTGCGTTGCTTCGTCGGTCCACTTAATTTCAGTCTTATCCTTCTTCTTACAATTGTGTAAGTATGCGTTGAGAGGGGCTTGTATAGCTGCTGCACCTTTGATACCTTCTCGGTAAAAATTAACCATACCAAGAAAGCGTCGTAATCCCTCGATAGTGATGGGCTTAGGAAAATCGGCAATTGCTTGAATCTTGTCTTCTGGTGGCTGGATGCCCTCTGGTGATACATTGTAACCTAGAAACTTGACACGAGGCTGGCCAAATGTACATTTTGAGGGGTTGATGGTGATGCCACATTCGTCAAACCGTTGCAGTACAGTACGCAGGTGAGAGCGGTGTTCCTCTTCATCAACTGACGCCACAAGAATATCGTCAACAAATGGGAAAACGAAATCGAGGCCGCGTAGCACTTCGTGTATAAAGCGCTGAAATGTTTGTCCAGCATTTTTAAGCCCTGGACACATGCGCGGGAACTCGTACAACCCAAATGGCGTAATGATGGCAGTCTTTTCGATGTCACGCTCGGATACTGGCAACTGTTGATAGGCACGATTGAGGTCAAGCGTGGAGAATATTTTTTTGTCGGCGAGTTGGTATGTGAAGTCTTTAACGCGAGGTATGGGGTATCTGTCAGGCTTAGTGATGGCGTTCAGTTTTCTGTAATCTCCACACACGCGCAGGTCTCCATTCTTCTTAGGAACAATATGGAGAGGTGATGACCATGAACTTTTGCTCGGACGACACAGCCCTTGCTCGATCATATTCTCAAATTCTTTCTTTGCGGCTTCATAGCGATGTGGTGCTATGGGTCGTGCTCGGCAATGAATGGGTGGGCCAGAAGTTTCGATAAAATGCTCGACGGAATGCTTCGGACTTAACTTCATTGAAGTCAGTCTTGTAGTTCCAGGGTACTCGGCGAGAATGTCATGATATGATTGCTGCAGGTCTATACTACGAACAGTGGGAAAGTCCGCATTACAGAGAACTGCGTCGGTGGAAAGATTGGTCTTGCCATCAGTCAGTTTCCGATTACGAATATCTACGATAATGTGGTGATGTTGAAGAAAGTCCGCTCCGATGATAGGTTTTGAAACATCCGCAACAATAAACTTCCATTTATATGGACGACGCAAGTTAAGATTCAATTCGAGTGTTTTTTCGCCGTATGTCGGTATAATGGTATTGTTGGCGGCGTAAAGTTGAAACGGAAGTGCTTGGGCACGTGCGCCCTTTTTCTTAGGCAGGACAGATATGTTAGCGCCTGTATCTACCAAGAAGGTTAGTTTTAATTTTTTGTCGGTTACAAATAGGCGGTGCGAGACTTCTGTAACGCCGGATTCCGCCGCGGCCAGCGTCGATATTAGTTTAACGGTTGTTGTGGAATTGGTTTGAAACTACATGGCGGCTGACATTTCACCGCATCCATGCCAAATCGCTGATGGTAATAGCAGTACGGCGCCGGTGAACCATTGCGACTCGACGACGGGTTGCGAGAGCGAGACGGGTAGCGTTCGTAACGGCGGCTGCCTGATCCACGCGGTCTTGATCGGCTCGCATGGCCTTGTCCCTGGAAAGCAATTGCGCGTAATTCGGCAACTTCCAATGATAACTTCCGAATTTCATGTAATAAGTATTGAGCGTCGATATTTGACTGTTGATGAACAGCTGCAATTGCTGAGTGAGCAGCGGGCGTGGATGGTATCGTTGAATTTGATTGAAGTTGGCCTGGCGGAGAGGCAGAAAGGGCAGCGACTTGATGCGATTCTTCAATCATTTTATCAGCGAGTTTGGCTAGCTCATCAAGGGTTGCTTGCGCTCTGAAGGTTTCGCTTACTGTTAAAACGGATCTGACATATGGCGGGAGGTGATTACTCCACATAATTTTCAGCGTGCCGTCGGGAAATTTTCCTCGAGATAGATCGCGCATTCGCCGTAGAAGTTGACTGGGTTTCTGCTCACCAAGTTCTAGGTCCATCAAAAGTTTCTTTAACTTCTCACCATCTGACTCCTCGTACACGGAAATAAGTCGTTCTTTAATTTTCTTGTAGTATTCTGCCGCTGGCGGGTCGTAAAGAAGGTCCGTTATTTGCTGAATGTCTTGTTTTTCTAATTGCGCTATCACCATTTGGGCTAGTTGGTTCTGGTTTTTTTGAGATCGTTGGTGATAGCTTCAAAATTATGAAACCATAGTCCTGGTTGGTCACGCCAAAAGGGTGGAACACGAAGGGAAAGAGATATTCCGGCGACATGTTGTGGTGCCGATCCAGATCCAGAGGCATCTTGAAACTCATCTGGTTGATTAGGTGCATTTGTTTCCATCACGTCGGGGTCACCAATGTGGGAAAACCTGTGGCCTGTAGGTAACAGACGCACTTTTCATTTCGTCAATTATTTTCTATCGACTGGTCGGTATTCGATATTCGCTCATCGATCACCGCGCCACGCAGTGGACACTGGCAGTTTTCTTGAGTGTCATTGTCAAGCGCATGAAAAGTCAGTGGTTGTTGTTTTATGGATTAAAGGAATAAACATATCGTTCACACTAATCTGGTTTAAATTACAACCAAACTGGTGACCCCGATTAAGAAGCATGCCCTTGGAGCGCCAACAACAGTTAGCGCCCGGGACTATTGATGGAAAAGCGTCAGAAGATCACGCTGCGGAAAACATGCCACCGGTAAAACAGCCCATTAATAATCAACCTAGTACTAGTGATGGGGGCGTATCGATAAATACATCCGATGTTTTTGCGGTAGGAGTGCGAGTGCCGCCATTCTGGCCCGAAGAGCCCGATATATGGTTCGCGCAAGTCGAAGGCCAATTTGCGATTTCCGGAATCACAAGCGATTCAACTAAGTTTAATTATGTAATTGGCCACCTTGACAATCTTCACTCCCGGGCAGTAAAGGATGTGATCATTAATCCACCCGCGACTAATAAGTACGGAACACTTAAGATGGAACTGATCAAGAGACTTACTGACTCCAAGGAGAAGAGGATCAAGCAGCTTATGTTACACGAAGAACTTGGAGATCGTAAGCCCTCGGATTTCCTGCGTCACCTCCAGAGTCTGGCAGGGGACAGCGTTACGGATGATTTTATGAAGACAGTATGGACCAATCGGCTGCCTCTTGGGATCCAGACAGTGCTCGCAGGTCAACCTGATACAACGTCACTCGGAGCCTTAGCAGACTTGGCGGATAGAGCAAACGATCTTGCTACATCTTCGCCCAGAGTCGCAGCCGTCAGCAATGCACTGCCCAGCTCTGCCCTCAACGACCTCGTAGCTGAAGTGGCTGAACTTCGGAGAGAGTTTCGGGAGCTCAAAACGTCTCGGCGGAACTCCAGATCCCGCACGCCATCCTCGCGAAGCAGGCGCAGTCCATCCGGACAGCGATCGCAGTCGAACTACAGGAGGTTCCCTGTGTGCTGGTACCATTACAAGTTCGGAGATAAAGCTACCAGATGTGACCACCCGTGTGACTACAAGTCGGAAAATGCGAGGGGCAGTCGATAATGGCGGCGGACGATTGCCCTCCGTCTTCTTCTGGCCGCCTGTTTGTCACCGACCGTCCTTCGAAGATGCAGTTTCTGGTCGACACTGGAAGCGACCTCTGCGTTTTCCCACGGTCGGCGCTACGGGAACGTCGTTCTAAAACGGACTACAGCTTATGCGCAGCTAACGGATCTGGTATTTCTACTTACGGCTTTGTAAATTTGGACCTAGACTTTAGTTTACGCAGGAATTTCCCATGGCGCTTTGTAGTCGCTGACGTGACAAAACCGATAATTGGCGTAGATTTTCTAAATTATTACAACCTCATTGTAGATTGCCGGAATAAACGTTTAATAGATAATCTCACATCCATTTCCGCTGTTGCCACGTCAGCGAATTGCCAGAACGTCTCTTCTGTTAAAGTGGTGACCGGTGAGAGTCGTTATCATAAAATCCTTAATGACTTTCCCGAAATCACCCGACCAGCTGGTATACATCGCACTACACCACACAACACAGTCCATCACATACGAACTACACCAGGCCCTCCAGTTTCCGCACCCCCTCGCCGTTTAGCTCCGGATAAACTCAAAATCGCGCAGAAGGAGTTCCAGTCCATGCTGGCCTGCGGTACAGCGAGACCCTCAGAAAGCCCGTGGTCGTCACCTCTCCACTTGGCACCCAAGAAAAATAATGGATGGCGGCCCTGCGGCGACTACCGTAAGTTGAATGCCCGTACTGTGCCTGACAGGTACCCAATTAAGCACATTCACGACTTCACGCATAATGTTGCAGGTTGTAGCATATTTAGCACGTTAGACCTTGAAAAAGCTTACAACCAGATACCTGTCAGCCCCGAGGACATTCCGAAGACCGCAATCACAACACCTTTTGGGTTATTCGAGTTTCCATTCATGACATTCGGTCTTCGGAATGCGGGACAAACCTTTCAGCGCTTTGTAGACGAGATGACCAGGGGTCTCGACTTTGTCTATTCGTACTTGGATGATTTTCTCATTTTCTCGAGCAGTGAAGCCGAGCACGAGGAACATCTACGCATAGTCTTTCAGAAACTGAAAGACTACGGCATGGTCGTGAACACCGCTAAGTGTGTCTTCGGCGAAAGGAAGGTAACTTTCCTAGGGTACCAGATTTCAAAGAGTGGCTGCAAACCTCTGGACTCCAAGGTACAGGCCGTTAAGGGTTTTCCACCTCCGTCAAACGTTCGTCAGCTGAGAGGATTCTTGGGCATGCTGAATTTTTATAGGAGATTTCTTCCGCGGGCAGCCCAGATCCAAGCGCCTCTTCACGCATTGCTGACAGGCTCAGTCAAAGGTAATCAACCCATCACCTTATCAGCAGACACTCTGATAGCTTTCGAAGCCTGCAAAGAAAGTTTATCCAACGCCGCTCTACTAGCTCATCCCGACTGCTCTGCGGAGCTTGCTCTAGTGACGGATGCCTCCGATAAAGGTATCGGTGCGGTCTTGCAGCAGTTTAAAGGCGCAGCATGGGAGCCACTAGCGTTCTTCTCCAAGAAGCTCTCGCCTGCACAGGTTAAATACTCACCTTATGACAGGGAGCTTCTTGCCATTTATGAGGCAATCAAATACTTTCGGCACATGCTCGAAGCCAGGCATTTCGTCGTCTATACTGACCACAAACCGATCAGTTTTGCATTTCACGAACGGAAGATTAACTGTTCGCCCAGGCAGTATAGGCACCTCGATTTTATCTCCCAGTTCACAACGGACATCCGACACATATCCGGTAAGGATAATGTTGTCGCCGATACTTTGTCACGTATCGAAGAACTGGGAGCACCCGTAAGCCTGGAGACATTGGCCGAAGGCCAGGCCTCTGATCCTGAATTGCAGAACCTTTTAAGTAATGGCTCTTCCTTGCAGTTACAGAAACTTAATATCCCTGGTGGTCATACAGCGCTATATTGTGACGTTGGTACTGTAACTCCAAGGCCTTACGTGGCCAAGTTCTTTCGCAAGCAAGTCTTTGATAGCCTTCATTCCCTCAGTCATCCTGGCTCGAACGCCTCAGCGAAGCTGGTTTCAGAAAGATTTGTATGGCCCGGCGTTCGAAAAGATTGCAGGGAGTGGGCTCGTGCGTGCTTACAGTGCCAGCGGGCCAAAGTTAATAGGCACGTAACCGCCCCTGTTGGTACCTTCAATTTGCCACACGCTCGATTTAGGCAGATCCATATTGATCTGGTCGGCCCACTCCCCTTGTCACACGGCTATCGGTATTGCTTAACAGTAGTAGACAGATTCACCCGGTGGCCAGAGGCGGTTCCGATCGGGGATATCACCGCGGAAACCGTCGCAAAATCTTTACTGTCAACTTGGATAGCACGATTTGGCTGCCCAACGCACATCACAACCGATCGTGGAAGCCAATTCGAATCCACGTTGTTCAACTGCCTGTCCAAAATTGCTGGATTCGAGCACAAAAGGACAACGGCGTACCATCCAGCATGTAACGGGCTAGTCGAACGATTCCATCGACAACTAAAGGCCGCAATAGTGTGTCATGCGAACGAGAGATGGACGGAGTCGTTGCCTTGGGTTTTGCTTGGTGTAAGAACTGCCTTTAAGGAAGACTTGCAAGCGTCGGCAGCGGAGCTGGTTTATGGAGAACCACTAAGACTTCCAGGTGAATTTTTTGAGCCAACTGTGAACGGTACCAAGGACATGTCGGATTTCACCGCTAGGCTGAGAAGCTTCGCCGAAAAGCTAAGACCAACCCCGGCCGCTCGTCACTGTAAGCCTAAGGTATTTGTTTATAAGGACCTAAGAACCTGTGATTTCGTGCTCCTCCGAGAGGACGCATTGCGTGGTGCTCTTCAGGCAGCGTACACCGGACCCCATAAAGTTTTATCACGTGGAGATAAGGTATTCAAAATCCTCCTTAATAACAAAGAGAAGACAGTGTCCATTGACCGACTTAAGCCGGCCTTCACTCTGTCTGATGATACAGGAGAGGGAAGTTTTGCTCCTGTCACACCTTCACCTCGTCCATACGTAACCCGTTCTGGTCGCCAGGTAAAGTTTAAAGACTATTATCGACCGTGACGGTCTCTGGAGGGGAGTGGTGTGGCCTGTAGGTAACAGACGCACTTTTCATTTCGTCAGTTATTTTCTATCGACTGGTCGGTATTCGATATTCGCTCATCGATCACCGCGCCACGCAGTGGACACTGGCAGTTTTCTTGAGTGTCATTGTCAAGCGCATGAAAAGTCAGTGGTTGTTGTTTTATGGATTAAAGGAATAAACATATCGTTCACACTAATCTGGTTTAAATTACAACCAAAAACCCAAAGAATACCAAATCAAACGGATATTTTATTCAATCTTAACACAATGACAAAACCCGACAAATCGTTGCCTAGCGATCGTTTTTTGCTGCGTGCGCAGCTACACATACATATTTTTGCATGCTGTCACGTCCACGTGTTTACTTACACTAGAGGTACAAAGTAAGAAACATATATTTCTGTTAACGACTTAGGATTCATTCAGTAGAACTAGAACTGATACTGTAAAGGAACAACTGTTTTGATTTCTATTTTGTTGTGAAACATCAATCTTGGCCGAGAGCCTGTGCTTATTAGCAAGTGTGTCAAATCGTTTGCTTTGAGCATGCTTACTTATAAGCTTGTTCCAAACTGATGGGGAAACCGTCAGTCAATAAAATAGATAAACGTTCTAAAAAGTATTTATCCATGAGGTAGCATCACAGCTTCCAACAAAAACTAGCACGGTTATTGCTAGCAAAATAGCTGCAGAATATGCTGACTTTAAACGTGCTTAAATGTTGTTAAGCAAATGTGTCAGTAGCTTTATTTATGGTATAGAACTGTGAATGACGTATGCATGCAAAGTAAAAAGGATGTTTGACGTTTTTTTATGTAAAATCGTTTTGCTTTGAAATCTATAATATAATGATTTCTATAAAAAAATTAAACGTGCAATTACATTTTTTATTTATCAGAATGTATTTACTATTTTCGCGATGTCAACGCATTTGCTGTATACGTACGGACCTTTGTCTAGTTCGATCAAATAAGAGTCAAATGAACAACGAATTGTCTATGATAACAACAAAATACAAATTTATTTTCAAGTATTTCAACGTGATTTCAACACCAAACCAATCGTGTAGTATCGTATCCAATCGTATCAGCAATTCAGCATGCTTTAGCGTTGGTTAGTAAGTACAAGTACTTACTCGAGCTTATTTAGCTGTTTCCTGCAAATGCTGTTCAAGTAAGATTTGATTGTATTAAGTAAAATGGCAGATGAATGGCAAGATGAACCAGCCATTGAGATAGCTTCAGAGCCTCTATCTTCGGGATATGATAGTCGTCCATCATCGTCGAGAGGCGGTGGTAGAGGCCGACCTCGCCAAAACGAGTCTAATTGGCGAGCACGTGGACCTCAGCAATCTCAGCATAGCGGTTATGATGGCCGGCGCGACAACAGAGACAGAGATCGGCGGGATGACGGCGACCGGCGCAACGGAGATCGCCGGAACTTTTCGCGACCAGACGAAGGTAACAGGAAAGTAATCTCAGTTCCTTCTAATAAGATCGGACGCGTAATCGGCAAGGGTGGGTCTAAAATACGAGATCTTGAATATGAATCTGAGGCCAAAGTCAAAATCGGCGATACTAATGGCGACGAAACTGAAATTACACTGTCTGGCACTGATGAGGCCATCTCAAAGGTTGAAGACATGATTCAAGATCTTGTCAAAGACTATAAGCCTGCATCACGAGAATTGAACACCAGCAACAGTAGTAATCAATCTGCAGACTTTTTCAAGACAAATGAAAATGGTGTGGAAGTAATTGATTGGACTAAGTTGAATTCGTTTTATGAAGAAAATCAGAAGGAACGCTGGAGCAAGCTGCCTCCTATTGTCAAAGATTTCTACAAAGAAGATCCTCAAGTAGCTGCTATGTCTCCCGCTGAAGTAAGTCGTTGGCGTAGAGCCAACCATGATATTCAAGTTAAGAGAACATTTGATGATAAACCTGGCTTAAGACCTATTCCCAACCCAGTTCTGACATTTGAACAAGCATTTCAACACTACCCTGAAATCTTAGAAGAAATATACAAGCAAGACTTTAAACAGCCTTCCCCAATTCAAAGTCAAGCTTGGCCAGTCCTCTTGAGAGGAGATGATTTGATTGGTATTGCTCAGACTGGTACTGGCAAGACGCTGGCATTCCTTTTGCCAGCCCTGATACATATTGAAGGCCAGGTTACCCCAAGAGAACAGCGAGAGGGTCCATCAGTTCTTATATTAGCTCCTACTAGAGAACTTGCTCTACAGATTGATAAAGAAGTTTCTAAATATCAGTACAGGGGCATTAAATCCGTATGCTTGTATGGAGGAGCAGATCGCAAAGAGCAAATCAGAATAGTATCTAAAGGTGTGGATATTGTTATTGCAACACCTGGGCGCCTTAATGACTTGATAATGGACAGGCACTTGAATATCATAAACTTCTCATACATTGTGCTTGATGAGGCTGATAGAATGTTGGATATGGGCTTTGAGCCTCAAATTAGGAAGTCCTTATTTGATGTCAGACCTGATCGCCAAACTGTTATGACCTCAGCTACCTGGCCCACAGGCGTGCGGCGCCTAGCAGAGACCTACATGAAAGACCCTATACAAGTCAATGTGGGGTCACTTGATCTAGCCGCTGTCCACACGGTTACACAAAGAATCGTATTTGTAGAGGAAGATGAAAAAGAGGCCCATCTGCTAGATTTCTTGAACAATATGGAACCCACAGACAAAGTAATAGTGTTTTGTGGTAAAAAGGCAACAGCTACACACATTTCCACTGAACTGGCAATTAGAAACATTAGATGTCAATCTTTACATGGGGACAGAGACCAGAGTGACCGTGAAGCGGCTTTGGAGGAAATGCTGGATGGGACGGTAAACATCTTAATTGCTACCGATGTCGCATCCCGAGGTATAGACATAAAAGATCTCACCCACGTCGTCAACTTAGATTTTCCACGCCACATCGAAGAGTATGTACACAGGGTAGGCAGAACCGGCCGAGCGGGAAGGACCGGGATTTCCCTATCATTTATAGCGCGGAACGATTGGGCGCATGCAAGGGAATTGATTAAAATACTCGAAGAAGCTAATCAGGAGGTGCCTGATGAGTTGGAACAGATGGCTCAGAGGTTCGAAGCTATGAAGTTGCGGCGAGACGGTGAGGGCGGTGGGCGCGGTGGGGGCCGCGGTGGTGGTCGAGGTCGCGGCGGAGGCGGCTACGGCGGCGGAGGCGGTGGGTACGGCGGCGGTGGCGGTGGGTACGGCGACCGCGGCGGGGGAGCCTACGGAGATCGTGGTGGGGGCGGCTACGGTGGCGGAGGTGGCTACGGTGACCGCGGCGGCGGCAACTACGGCGGTGGTGGCAGAGGCGGTTATGGGAACAGAAGAGACAGATATTAGTCCCCGTTTTCAATTTTCTATCCGTCCTTGTCCCATTAATCAACCACTTTCTAACCTCATTGCATGTGCGGTACCTAAAATAGCTATTTTCTTTTAATAACACTGTTCTTGATCACTGGATGATTAAATATTGTCCACATGGCTTTACTAGCGGGGAATGGCTATTTTTTGGAAAAAAGGCGCATTTTGAAGTTACAAAGCTGCAACTAAATAAGTATGTGGCAAGTATAAGTATATATATATAATTGAAATTCCAGACTTATATTGTTGTGTACCTAGTTATAGTTTGTTAATCTTTTTCTAGACTAAATTAAGCCTAAGGCTTATTATTTTATAAGTGGTAACTAACCATGTTTTGTTTCTTTTTTTTTTATTTGTTGCAAGCAACAAAATGACTGTGATTATCCAGTAGAAGTATTGCTAATAGATAGTGTTATATCGCATTAAAGATCTGCATTTACCTAACTTTTGTTTTTCTAAGCCGCTGCTTTATATGTGAAGTTTCCAGGCAAAGGGTACCACGTCGTCGTTTGTCAATAAGAACGGGACCATTAGTAATTGCATCTTTACAGCAGCAGCCTATTGCCGACTCTCAGATCGACTCTCATCTCAGACAAATAAATAAGTTGTACCTTTTCTTTAGGAATTACACATTTTTTCTTCAAAACAAGTATTCATTAGGTACATTTAAGAGCTTCTGGCCCAGGGGGGGAGTCACTTTTTTCTAGGGTTCCGTACCAAAATGGTAGAAAAGGCAGTCTTATGGTGCGACTGTCTGTCTGTCACAGCCAGACATCTCGGGAACTACTGCTGCTATCGATTTGAAATTTGGAATAGTTTTAAAAATCGCTGACCCGAGCCTACTGGACATAAAAAATAATCTTATACCATTATTACTTCTTTTTAAAGGCCGAAATGGGAAGCCGAAAATTTAAAGGTGGGCTATTTATTATATCAAGTGGTCCAAAACCATTTTAATCTTTTTTAAACGGTTTTTTCTTAATAATGTAGTTTTGATTTGGGGCGAAAAACGTAAAAAAGATACCGTTCCTATTATCTTCGAAGTTACTGAACAGAAAAATCTGTAATAATTACCAATTATTAACATCCTCCTAAATATTACAGGAAAAATACAACAGTTTTTCTAACATGCATCATTTTTTAGAAATTCGCAAACATCGTAACACAAACTTATTTGCTGCTACTAAACTAAATAACCGCGACCTATGTCGATGTATGGGGACAACAACTTTTCAATAGTAAATTTAAGTTCGAGTTGAGTCACCATATGAAAAACTTTCTTGAACTATTCATATAAGTATCTACTTACTAGTTTGTACGGAAACCTCGGTGCGTGAGTCCAAAGACTACTATTGTATACTTGGCGTGAGTCCAACTCGCACTTGACCGGTTTTTTAGGTCGGACCCTCGCGCTTGTTTTGTCATGCACACTACACGAAGACACCTACAATTTCAGCTGCCCGCCCATGGGTACAGTCGACTACAAAGAGATCGATACGATCAAAGTTACAAAAATATGTATACACGACCTTAGTGTTATAGTACATTACATAACTGGGGTGGTAATACAAAGAAAGGCTGAGATCGCAGATGTTTGCGGCCCGAGCTGCAAGCGAGGGACGTAAATATGCGATCGAGGGCTTTCTTTATTACCTCCCGTGTTGTGTACATCAATTTATGTCTACACTTGGCCAGAAAGCGGCTGGTCAGGTGTGGCATAAAGTTAATAAAGTTGTGTATTAGTATATTACACAACTAGGGTGGTCGGCTTTTAGGGCCCTAGGGTACTATTTTATGAGATATAAAGTGTTTCCGCAAACAAAACCGTTCCAGAGATACAAGTGGTGTACGCCAGCTTGGCGTCTGGTAGCGTACACCGTGAACAGGCCATATATTTCGAAAAGTTTAAGGGTACTATTTTTTTCACCTAGGTATTTATTGACAACATCAGATGCTGCATATCTTGACGGTCACTCGTAGTTTGGCCATACATAATTTATGGGGACAGCGATGATGTTATTTATTTTGAAAACAAAACATTTCCTCACCAACATGATCTCTGAACTGAAGCCTATTATGACTAGTAACAAAATCGGACGAAATGAATTTTATATTCTAGTTTTTCTAGTTCAGTTAATTATGAAATACTGTAAATTTTGTCGAAAAGGACCCTATTATGAATGGATAGAACAAGTTTTACGAGCTGTAGATTTTTTTTATGAATTCGTAGTCACTGGTCGTTATAACCTGTGTTGTCTTAAATAAGATGATTATTAAAAAAAAAACTTTGTGTTTAAATATTCGTGTATATTGATAACATTACTTGTTATGTTGTATTTTTTTAATCATTAGACCATGTAGCCTGCCACATAAAGCGAAGCCCACAAAACTGCAATAGAAATTCATTATTCTCATAATGTAACCAAGTAGCATAGCAAATTGAGAATAGCCTAAGAGGTAACATTTACAATACTTATAAATACTATGTGCCTTTCTAAGTCAAAGATTTAACATCGTGCAGGATACTGCATAAAATTTTAACAATTATGAGATATATCAATTATTCTGCCTCAAGACGCAAGGAGTATGTTAAATAAAGACTATACGCATCACTCCTGTTGAAATATAAATAAGATCTCGAACTCAAAATCTGTACATTTTAAATTGCATGACTTGTTTCTTGATCAGGGCAGTCTAAAGTTAGTGGACATTCAGAGGTAAAACGTTAATTTAATACTATAAATAGTTATGACCGCCATGGAGGCTTTCAAAAAAATTATCATAGAAACAACATTGGAAACATACAGGTATAATTTCTAAAGTCTATACAAAGTAAAAGACGAGACATACATCAGAAGCGTTTCATCAGCACATTCTTAGACGATTTCTAGTCGCTTCATTTCTTTGAAGAGTTCGGCTCCCATTTTGGCGGGAGAGCGAGTGACGATTACGTTGGCTTTTTCTAAGGCTTTGATTTTGTCCATGGCGCCTCCCTTGCCACCTGAGATGATGGCACCGGCATGGCCCATCCTCCTGCCGGGCGGAGCCGTCAGCCCGGCAATGAATGACACCACGGGTTTGGCTTTCTGGCCCTGGAATTATTAAAAATTAAAATATTTAAAATAATGCCTAAATATAGTGAAGAGCAATAGCCAAAGTCCAACGTAACTATACAGGTACAATCATCAACAAATGACCTAACAAATGAAGCCTTCATAAAGAACTGCACAGAGTAGACGCTTTGTTTGTGTAGCTAATATTGAAGTTCGAGTAGAATTGCTCCTTTCGGAATAAAATGGCCATCAACCTGAACAAACACGATACGGACAAATAAAAAAAAACCGGTATAGTGCGAGTCGAACTCGCGCACCGAGGTTTCCGTACAAACTCATAACATATACATGAATAGTTCAAGAAAAACTCTATGGCGATTAGTTTAGTAGGAGCAAATAAGTATGTATTACGATTTTTGCAAATTTCTCAAAAACGGTGCAAGTTAGGAAAACCGTTATATTTTTCCTGTAATATTTAGGATGACATTAATAATTGGTAATTATTACAGATTTTTCTGTTCAGTAACTTCGAAAATAATAGGGGGGAATGGTATTTTTTTGACGTTTTTCGGCATAAATCAAAAATTATTTATTTAAGAAAAAAAATAAAAACGGCATTTTAATCTAAAAATTAAGCCCTTTCATTTGATACCCCCATTCGATATAATATCCCTACTTTCAATTTTCAGAGTCTCATTATGGACCCCTTAAAAAAAAAAAGTAAAAAAGGCATAAGACTTTTTTTCCGCCCAATAGGCTCGGGTTAGCGGTTTTTAACACTATTCCAAATTTCAAGACGATAGCATCAGTAGATCCTGAGATATCTTGCTGTGACAGACGGACAGACAGACAAGAGTCGCACCATAAAGGTTCCTTTTTTACCATTTTGGTACGGAACCCTAATAATGCTGTACCATCGAATTTTTGATTTGAAAAGCGATTTATCTTAATAATTAGATACAACTTCATTTGTTTACGTTTTGGCCATTTCTAGTGATACTTTAATAAGTTACAATGTGACTACAACCTACATACTCGTACACATACTTATTGCTGCAGTTAACTAAAACACACCGTTATCGACAACCGTTAGGCGAATAAAAACCATTACAATCTGTAATGCAAACTCACTATATGAAACAATGTCTTTTGTACTTATGTAACTCGTGAACGTGGTTAATTACTTCGATATGAATACTATGTAACGATAAACATCAACAACAGAGGTAGTAATTTTAATACTGACTATTAATTACCAAAATTATCTGTTATTTATGTCGTTGACTGTACAAAATAATGCATTTATGCAAATGGTATGGAGTCTAAGATGTCAATATGAGTTAATATAAGATAAATTAAACCTTTGGCTTGCGTAACGTTGCAGATTCATACCTTCGACTGTCGACCAACAAAAAATAATACAAAAAAAATATTATTGTGTAAACAAAAACGAATATCTATCGGTCTAGGAGGCACGGGCGAAATATTCATGTGATTTTCTCATGAAAATGCTCTGTTTCTCCCTTATTTCGGTCTACTGCCAGTCACAAATCTCAACGTCTGGCATCTCGGAGTGGTTGCGTTTGTCCAGGGGAGACCCCCGTAAACTTGCAAAAAATCCTGGAAAAATATCTGATCGCTTCAAGGTAGTTTTGGATTTAATCTATAGTTTTTTTTATGTTGGTAATCTCGAGGTAACGTTGCCAGAACCCGACTGTTCTCTCTCCTGGGCAAACGCAACCACTCTGAGGTGCCAGACGTTGAGATTTGTAACTGGCAGTAGACCGAAATAATGGAGAAACAGAGCATTTTCATGAGAAAATCAGATGAACATTTCGCCCGTGCCTCCCATATTATATGTAGTAATACTATAATAACATAAAACGTGACAAAATGAGGGAGACAAACGTAAGGTCAAATCTAAAAAAATATTGTACGATTTTAAATCTTCTGCCACAAACAGTCCCGAGATGTGTAAGTATTTTAAGTTCAAAGACCACGCTCATTGAGCGAAAAAAAAGCTCACAACGCATCCTGGTTTTTGCAAAACGTTGCGAAATTCGTGTCATGGCTGTCATGCTATTCGACCACAACGTTTTTTGGTAATGAAGAAAATCCGCAACGCGTTCTGAGCTCAATGAAGAAAAGCCATTGCGCGTTCTGGCTTATTACTCCTGAGCTCTTAGTATCCTTGATCCTTTAAATTCAGTATTACACAACTTTGTTTTAGTTTTGCGTCCGTCCCCACCTCATCGCGCTGATCAAGAACCCAAAAAAATATTAAAAGATTTACAAATATCACATATTATATTTTAAGACAAAATATAAGATATGTAGGATTGTAAAGAAGCTTCCACACACAACCTTTGTAGCATGAAGCTGAAGCGTAGGTCCAATCCAGTTCTTTACCAATCGCCTTTTATTCTAAGGTGTTTCATTGAACGTAATACAACTTAAGCAATTCCGGCTCAGTTAAAGACCGAGAACAAAATGCACTAATGGATTTATTAAAATTCGTCATAATTAACTTTTCCTAGTTTGCTCACAGAATTAAGAAATTACAATCTCGTAGTGTGGGCATCCCTCATGACGTCACGCTTACGTGACCTGTTTGTTTATTATGACCAATAACTTCAATAATGTGTCAGAATGCATGCATTTTATTCATAAATTATCGATCTAGATAAGTAAAAAGGTAAGTTTTCACTACACAATTAGATTCAAACTTTTTTCTCTTAACTCTAAGTAGAGTAACCACGATGAGACCGAAAAAACATGAATAATTAAAACAGTGATATTAATTAATGAAGATGACTTTAACAACACGAGACCTAGCACTGGGTTTTAGCACCAGGGAGAAGAGTTTAAAAAACATGAGTTGTATTACGTTCAATGAAACACCTTGTATAGTAGCATAAGGCCAAAAGCCCGATAGTGCTCATCATACGAGCGCATCTGCCCTAAGGCGGTGGTTTAATCGCTGGCATATTGAAGTTAACCCCGAGGAAAGCGCTGCTATAGACTTACCTCACCGATACGTAAATTATAGGTAGGTTAGCCCCAATCCAACTAATTCGCCGGGTAATTCCTAGGGCAACGAGATAAAAGGTCTTCAGCTCCTCACATCCAACCGCTTCCTGTCACTCTCTTTAGGTGATTGCATTAACTGTAGCTCTAAACTCGTTGCATCTTTTCCTCATTGCCAAAACGCGTTGTGGATGTATTGCAAAAACCAGAACGCGTTGCGGGCATTTTTTTTGCTCAATGAGCTTCGGTCTTTTAATAGTGGGCCGCTTCGCCCACGCTTATTTACGACACAGAGTAAGGCGATTGACGACCTCATCTTGTTTTATTTCGTAAAAAAATAATAGTACTTTTTGATATAAGTGCAAAAAGTATGTCACTTCTCACGAGTCCCGAGGTGTATGGGCCCGAGCCGTTAGGCGTTAGGGTACTCGGGACGAGTGGAAATGACATTTACGCCACACCTGGCCATAAAGTGTCTTTTTCAGCCGCATTCTGGCCAAGTGTATACATAAAATTATGTACACAACACGGGAGGTAATAAAGAAAACCCTCGATCGCATATTTACGTCCCTCGCTTGCAGCTCGGGCCGCAAACTTCTGCGATCTCGGCCTTTCTTTGTATTACCACCCTAGTTGTGTAATGTACTATTCCGCACGTGTATCAAATGACGTTTTTTTAATACAATTGCGAAAAAATTAGAATGAAACGAAAACATGGCACCGGTTGTCACCATTCAGCCAAATCAAAAGAAACTATTTTGGGAAGAAACATACAGATGGTTCTGATTCTGATTATTTGCAAATTAATGTGTTATTTAGTGTTAAAAAATTAGCTGAAAAGCAAAAAGCACTAGTGCGAAAAAAAACAACTTTGCGCAGGATTTACAAAAGTACCGCTTTTTGAGCAAGTGTATTAAAATAGTTCATTACACAATTAGGGTGGTAATATAAAGAAAGGCCGAGATCGCAGATGTTTGCGGCCCGAGCTGCAACCGAGGGACGTAAATATGCGATCGAGGGCTTTCTTTATTACCTCCCATGTTGTGTACATCATTAAATGATAAAAAATTTATATGTCTACACTTGGCCAGAAAGCAGCTTTTTACGTACGCGCAGCGCGCGGAAAAAGCTACTTTATGGCCAGGTGTGGCATAAAAACAATTTCGTAAAGGTAAGTTTTATCAATTACCGTGTTGTGCTGGATGAGATACTCGGACGCTAGCTCCTCGGCGTTGCCGCCGATCTCGCCGATAAGGATGATACCCTTCGTGTCCGGGTCGTTGAGGAAGACTTCCAGGCAGTCGATGAAGTCGGTCCCGTTGAACGGGTCGCCGCCGATGCCGACGCACAGGGTCTGGCCGAGGCCGGTCTGGAAATTAGTGTTAAAAACATGTATTTTTCTACTCCTGTACTTTTATCTGTCTTTTACTTGGTCACGAACGCTAATATAAGAACATACATAATATGAGTTCAGAGAAGTCTATACTCAATTCCACATAACAGCACTTGTGTCATTAAAGCCGCAAAACGATACTGCTAGCTGCCACAGACTTCTAAATCTAGGTTAAACTTAGGTCAAGGATTAAGCGATCAATACTAACTTTACAATAAAAATGCACAACTACCGACTTAACAAACAAATAAATTCATGCGGTATTCTTATGCAAAACCAAACTTTCCGAGCTAAATTCTTTGATGCCAACATAATTTTTTTTTTTTAATATCGTCACTGCGTGTCGCTAGCGGTATACGTCAAATTAAAAACAAAGTTTACCATAGTCACATACTTATTATATTGTCAGTCATATGTCATATTTGCCTTGTTTGCGCGCCATGTTTAATTTGGTATCTTATATTTTAAAACCTAGTTGTAGAAAAAGTATTGTATGTAACGTTGTATAATTCAGTCAAAAAACGATCATGGCGTCTCTATTTGCAGTACTCGCCGCCGCGGCGGCTCGTATCGCAACTCACGCCATTCGCGTATTTTTACCCTACTTATATATACAACTGTTGCATAAAATACTATAATAACTAGTGGACCCGCATGTGACTTCGTTCGCGGAGGTGAAATAAGTTAATGTCTCTTTTTTGCTTTGGCTTAGATGGGTAAAAGGTATCCTATGTGTTAGCCGGGGTCATAATCTACTAATACTAATAAACATTTCAAAAACGATTATATTACGTTTTTATTTAAGTCGGTTAAAAAAAGAAAAAATATCAATACACCCTATAAAAAGTTTACAATAGATTCATAAAAAAACTTTGTAATTGTATTCTCTATTGTTAATCAAAAGCAATATTCATTAATCCGATTTTTTTTTGGCAAATACATCTAAAAGTGGATATTAAAATAAGTTACATAAAAGTAACGAACCTAATCAGGTGTGGTCGCGAATAGTTTATCGATATAATTTAAGTAGCTGCCTGTATTACTGGTACAAATCACACTAAAAATAAAGAGGGAAGGAAAAGTTTCCCAATGGGAATCCAATCCACTATGTGAATGACCTCAACTGGTATGACTTAGTGTACAAAAAGAGAATAGGGAAATTGATTCACCTTTAAATCTACTTGGGTAATAGGTATTCGTTAATACGATTTATGAATGTTATTTTCCTGTCACTCTTAAGTAAAATAACGTGCAAACATAAATTGTAATAAAATATAGCACTATGCTTTGCTCTTAATGTAAAAGAATACTTTATACCACACGAATGACAGATACATGCGATACATAAACTCTTTCCTTAAACACCAAACCAAGTTTCTAAGTTTGATCTGGTCTTAAAAAATAAAACATTAATAATTAGATAATTCATAGAAAATTTTGAGACATGGATATGCATTTGAATAAAAGCAATACATATTATATTATACTGATCGCAGGACCGCGCCGACCCCCGGCAGCGCCTGTGTGCAAACCTATGAAGCACCTCTTTATTGATGTCGTGTTTTGAATTCCGGCGCCCCTACTGCCTTGGCGCCTGTGTGCGTTGCACACTTCGCACACAGGGGCGGCGCAGCCCTAACTGATCGGTTACTAGCGGGGCTCGAATGACCAATTGATAAAATAAACTCTAATCATTATTCAATTAGTAGCATAACAGACAAACAGCATGCTTTTTTTACATCACTAAAAAATGCAATTTTGAATTGTGTTCATAGTGTCTTCGAAATATAATAAGTATACGGAATACGTACTAACGTGGCGGAGCCAGTACTTATACTTAGTGCAAAAGAAAAAACTTATCGTGCCAAATGAATTTCTCACGTTAGTACAGGTCGATTCACAAGAGCTGGCACGAATGGATTGAACGAGTGAATGATAATGTTGATATTTGCTTGTGATGCACACATTTAAACATTATGGTTCGTGGCGCGCCTTGCTTTGCTATCGCGTCCCTGCGTCGTCCATGACACGGACGTGTACATGGTCTTTGAGAGCGATGCATGCTCTTTGGAGCTGTAACGAGCGGCGCCCGTACCCTACGCTTGTCACTGTGTGAGTGACGTTCTCAAATTATCTTGTGTAAACAAGTACATCACATGACACTTCTTCGTCATGCAAGAAAAAAATACATATAATCTGTACATCAAGCAAGCAAGTAAAAGATATCGCAGAAAGGTAAATATGACTGTTCGCTACAAATATTTTACTATCATGGAGTTTTTGTTTAATTTATACCCTGTTTTTACACTGGCGTCGCAATCCGCGAATCATAGCGAAAATATGCCAAACTCATACTAAGATTTAGATGTTTCGCTGCAATTGCCGCGGTTTACGGTGTTAATGTGCAAACAAGGTTGCGATTGTGCAGGTTGATTTTTTTTTGTTTGCCAAGGATTACGAAGTTATGAGATTTTGTGATACACACATAGACATTATCATTCACTCATTCAATCCATTCGTGCTAGCTCTTGTGAATCGACCTATACTGCACACCCTGCACTGTAGCAAAAGCCGGCACTGATTGTATTACTTACCACAGTCGTCTGATGGCAGGCTTCATACGTGAGAGTGCCAGAGCGTGAAACCACGCCTATGCAGCCTTTCTTGTGGACGGCAGCAGGCATGATGCCAATTTTGCATTTCTCTGGTGCGATGATTCCGGGGCAGTTAGGTCCGACCAGGCGAGACTTGTTCTGCCTGAGAAGCGCGTGTTTCACTCTCACCATGTCCTGAAATTGTGTTTAACAATGTTTTATATTATGACGACCGGTTTAGCCTAGTGGTCTACGAAGCTGACGGTCCTGGGTTTAAATCCCGGTAAGAGCAAATATTATTTATGTGATGATATTTGTTTCTGAGTCTTGGATGTTTTCTATGTATTTAAGTATTTGTATTTATTTGTTTGTTTTGTTTTTAAAATTTCTTTATTGGAAAAAATAAATACAATTTACTTACATATTTAGTGTACATTTTATCCTAAATAGTAAAAAACATGCATTATTGTTAGTTTATTGAGTAATAACCCATTTTAAACTTTTTAAATAGGCGATTTAAGACCTATAATGTTTTTTTTAAAATTTAATACTATGATTTAAAATAGTCCAATAGTTACACTACATAGTAACAACACGAATAGATTTAATATATGCTCACTTTGCGAAGCTCACATTTGAGTCATGTAGGTACTGGTAGGATTCCCAGCCCGTTACAAATTTAAATTATACCTAAAAGTTGCAAGTAATATCACTTATTACTCAATAACAGGTTTGTACATTAAAATTATACGAACATTTAAACACCTTATAATTAATACAAAGTAAAATATAGTCGTCGCGGCATAAGTGGGTAGAAATTCATTCATACAGTAAATAGGCATAATGAGCGCGTAAGGCAAGCGATGCGAGCCGCCCGGCACAGGACCGGTTGCCGTGCGACGTCACCCGGGATCGAGCACGTAGTGATGTGGTAGCCTATAACGTTTGTACTTATCGACATATGGTAAGTCGCGTAGTCGACTTTTTCCAATGTTACTAATAAGTTTATTTTTATGGTGTGGATTCTTAGTAAGGTAAAATGTTTTAGTTTGCTTAAGAATGAACGGCTTAAGGAGTGGTAATTTGATTTTATAATGTACTTCCCGAAGATTAGTGTAGTATTGGGTGTTACACGAGATCTTTACCGCTTTATTTTGTACGACTTGTAACTTATTGTAATTAGTGTCACATGTGCTACTCCACACCGGACATGCGTAAGTGATGACTGGTCTAACGAGAGTAGTGTATATAGATATTTTAGTTCTTTGACTTAATATAGATTTGCGATTTAATATTGGTGAAAGTGCGCCTAAGGCTTGCAAGCCCTTCGAGCGTAGAGATGTAACATGTGTATTCCAATTTAATTTCTTATCCAAGAGTACGCCTAAATATTTTACGGATGGACTCCAGGGAATCTCATATCCTGCAATTTTGAGCTTCCTCGTGGGCAATTTACGTCGCTTAGTGAAGACAATTGCTTCAGTTTTGGTCTCATTTAATTTTAGTTTCCATTTGGTAAAGAACTCATGAAGGAGATCCATCGATAGCTGGAGTCTAGAAATTATGAGGTCTATATCATTTGAAGATGTGAGTGACGTAGTATCGTCTGCAAAGCATGCCAATGTAGTTCTTGGTTGAATGGGGATATCATTTAGATAAAGAATAAACAGGTAAGGTCCTAATATCGATCCCTGTGGGACACCAGCTACAACAGAGCGAGGACTTGACACGGAGTCGCCGATATGGACACGGAAGGAGCGGTCAGAAAGGTAAGACTGGATCATTTTGATAAGAGGCATTGGAATCTGGGCTGTAATCATTTTGTAAAGTAGCCCTTCATGCCACACGGTATCAAAAGCCTTTTCTAAATCAAGCAGAAACATTCCGGTGGAATTACCGAGATTGAGATTATGGGCTGCATGCTCAGCAACTCGTGCAAGCTGTTGGGTTGTTGAATGGCAGTTACGAAATCCAAATTGTTCATTTATAATGACATGATCAGTAGCACGTTTCAATCGGTCGTAAATAATTTTTTCGAAAATTTTACCCAGCGTTGGCAACAAGCTAATGGGTCGGTAATTAGACGAAACAGTGGCATCTTTTCCCGGTTTTTTTAGGGCAACGACTTTAGCAACTTTCCACATCAAAGGAAAGTAGCAAAGTCGTAGGCAGCCATTGAAAATTCTGGTTAATTCCACTACAATTTTTTGCGGCACGTTTTTTAGGAGAATATTATTGATGTTATCATCCCCAGGCGATTTATTTGTTTTTAGATAGCGGATGAGTTTGGATACTTCTGATGGGCGTACAAGTTTGTCTATGTTTGTCGTTCGTGTGTTAACAACAGTAGCTACTGACTTAGATACTAAGCCCTCGGTCTGGCTATTACGCCAGTTCAGTGTTAGAGACATATTACCAAGAAAGGCACCAGCTAGCTCTTCACACTGTTCTGAGGTGTTTGAAGTAAATGTACCATCAGAGCGCTTTAAAGGCTCAATATCTCTAGATCTTGGTTTTAAGGATTTAGCCAGCCGCCACAAGTCTGAACTGGGATTGTCAACACGAGCTAGTTTGTTTTGCCACAGACAGTCGTTATAGTGTTTAATCTTTTTGCTGATGTTGTTCTGAATATAGTTAATTTGGGTCCGTAGGGCTCTGCGGTTGAATAGGTTGCTATCACGTTGGTGTTGTCTTAAGAGTCTGTTTTTGTAAGTGATAAGTCGTTTTATGTTACGAGGAAGGGCATCGCGCTTAGTGTTACTTATATTTGATTCGGGGATGCTAGTTTCCCTTGCTCTGATGATGTTAGTCTGCAAACATTTAACCGCGTTTTCGATATCTTCGGCAGAGTCATATAACTTCGGGGACAAGGTAACATTGTCATTAAGAAAACGTTTAAACTTGGGCCAATCAGCTTTTGCATAGTTAGGTCTAGACTGTATATGGTGATTTATCTTATTACCGTTAATGGAGAAATAAATGGGTAAGTGGTTGGAAGAAAGTGCAGCAACTGTCTTAATTTCCTCGATGCTATGAAGATTAGATGCTAAAATAAGATCGGGTAGGGTAGGTGTTAGCTCAGCTCGGTAGTGGACCAAAGAGGGGGTTGAGGGAGCATAGATATTAAAATGGTTGTGTGTCATATGATTAAATAAAGATCTGCCATGTTTATTGCTCACTTTTCCATACCAGTACTGATGTCGAGCATTAAAGTCACCGACAAGTAGCACATTTCGACCCGTTTTTAAGAGTGCATCAATATCACAGGTATTTAAGGCCAGATTAGGGGATTGATATATAGAAAAGATTATGTATTTACTATTAAAAAGTGGTATTTCGATTCCAACTGCCTCTAAGTGTATTGTTGGAGGTGGTCTAAATTGAGAATGCTTTATGTCATTTTTAACCAGTATAGCTACACCTTGTCCTCTACCACTGAAATGTTTGTCTTTGCGATAGCATTTATATCCTGGGAGTTCAAAACTGATATTGCAAGTTAATCTAGTTTCGCATAAGGCTACCACATCAGCAGCTACATCACTTACCAAAAAATCGAGAAGCTCAGACCGCTTGCCACGTACACCGTCCGCGTTCCATGTGATAATGCGCAATTTGGGTGTATTAAACATAATGGCCTAAGTGATTAAGAATAAGCAAGACCTTATCCGTCATGGAGGTACACATGGCAAATCTTTCCTTGAGAGACTTAACAGCCGTTAATATTTGTATCATCTCAGAGGTGATAGAATCATGGTGTAGGTTCGGTTGAACAGTTTGCTGAGGTGCACCATGAATTGGGTTCTGATGTGACACTGACGGTAGCTGCTGTACTGGAGGTTGGTTTGGCACCATGGAAATATTGGCACGAACGGATGCTGCATAAGAAGGCCGTTGCGATGGTGCTACAGTAGGCCATGAGTTGATGTCAAGCAGGCCCGCTGTATATGCCTGCATGTTATCTTGTTTCTTAAGCGGAACTGATTGTCTTTTAGCTTTCATCTCATTTATTTTCTCAATGTACTTGATCCTTACATGGCAGTTTTTGAAATTAGCCGGGTGATCTCCTTCACAGTTACAACATTTGGCAGGTAACGTTCGGTCTTTCTTTGTACAATCCCTCGTTGCATGGTTTTCTGTACATTTGACGCACCGTGGTGGCATATTGCAATTACGCGATGCATGCCCAAATCTCTGACATCTGAAGCATTGGGTGCCCATCGAATTATTGGGTTTGAACTTCTGGATGAATACTACGCAGTTACATAGGTATTTAATTTGCCGGAACTTGGATATGTCTGTCCCCGATGGTAACTGCACAAGGTAGGAGGGGTATCTTTGACCGTCAGAGTTAGTCTTCAGTTTTGTGGTGGTAACATCATTGAAACCAAATTTGTATTTATTAAATATATCGTTGTCTAGTATCCGTAACACAAGCCTTATTGAGCTTACTATGGGACTAGTTCGATTTGTGTAATGTTGTCCCCTAATATTTATTTATAGTTTAACAACCTACAGTACTGACCAAAAATATATCACATTCACGTTGGCAAAACATTTTTATTTCATAAACCATTTGCACATTACTGCATCAGGTAGTAGGTAGTATGTAGACTCCTTGAACAACCGATGAGAAAACCCGCAACGCCACATATAGCGATTGTTTCCGTCTTTTCTCGTTTTTTACTTTACGTATTTTACATGGCAGAACTCTTGTATATGTCTTGAATATGAAACAAAGGTATTTTGGCCAGTACTGTACTTATATAATAAAGCTACTAACTGATAGAATATTGCTTAATATTTACACAAAAAATTGATAATGTACACATACACACTAAAAACTCTTTCCTTCAAATTCAAATGTGACTTTCTTACATCACATTTCAAGGAACCTAAAAAGTTGAATGAAAAAATAGCTATAATAATCTCTCTTTTTCCTTTTTGTACAATAAAATCGAACACACTGTTAACTGTACATTTGTAAACGAATGGCCATTTTATTGCAACATGTCAAAGTCAATGGGTGGTCAGTCAACAGTGGTCTCGTTTATACTTAATTTCAACCTTGAGACATCCACTGCTGAACATAGGTCTCCCCCAAAGACTCCCGCAATTAACATTCGCACGCTTTTTGCCTCCATTGACCTCGCGACCTTAATCAGGTCGTCAGACCACCAACTTGTGGAGGCCCACCCATTCTGCATCTACCAGTTTGTGGTCTCCATTCGAGAACCTGTATACCCCAATCGGCTATTGGTTCTTCGAGCTATAATATAATTATATGCTCAGCCCAGTCACTTTAACTTGCTAACTCTGGTAGCTACAGTACTGTACAGCAATAGCGTGGCGTCCAAACCACTCAATTCCTACCGGCTTGCCAAATATCAGGCATTTGAGCACCTTATTCTACAGCTCTTAAGGAAAATGTACGCTAAAGCTGCATTGGCTTGCCCAAGGATATCTTTCACGCCACGCCACTGCTGTACAGTACAGTAAAATAGTAGTGTTATTTCTATAGGTAAACTTACGTGTTGCGGAACACCTTCTGTGATGCACACAATAAGTGGCATCTCAGCCTCAATGGCTTCAAGGATGCCTGCCGCTGCTGCTGGAGGTGGGATGAACAGTACCGTCGCCTCCGCCCCTGTAGCCTCCTTGGCTTCTCTCACGGTCTTAAACACTGGCTTCCCAAGATGTTCCGTCCCTGCCTTTTTAGGGGAAACTCCGCCAACCACTTTAGTGCCATAGTCAAGTGCCTGCTGGCTATGGAAAGTACCTTGCTTGCCGGTGAAGCCCTGTACTATCAATTTAGTTTCAGCTGTCAATCTAAGATTTTTCCGAGTTTCATGGTATGGTAATGAGGAACTATACCTGACATTACCAAGTTTTATGCCATCTGTAAAAATAAAGTCATTAATGTATTAAAAATCATTGAGTATGAAGTTTGTCAAATAATTTCTTAATGCCAAAGTGAGCAAAATATCTGACATGACTAAAACCAATTAGTATTAAATAGTGTTCCATATTTTTGAATTAGTTATTTTCAAATATATCATTTGAAGTGACTGACTCTATCTACCATATACCCAAAAGAGATGTAGTAGTTTATCATTTTTAATATGTATTTTGTCACACTAATTTCTGAACTGAACTAATACCAAGATAATCATATTGGTGAAAATACTCCAATGAACAGGCACTTTTGGCACACTACAATCACAGTGTAATAGCAGTAATTTTTCTTTCTACGAAAGGCACATCGCGCACTTGAATGTGTGCGCACCGTATCATAGTCATAGCATTTATTGCGGCGATACCGATATCTTAGCTAAATAACGAAGTATGCACCTCAGACCTATGTAAAATACCTTATTATACCTAAAACTTGGCTATATTTAATAGAGAGTCAAGTGAAAGTGAAAGTGTAAAGTAAAAATAAATAAATTGTCAACTAAAAATTAAAAAAAATATATATTGTGAACCAAAGATATAATTAACATAGTAATTACCATTGCACAAGGTAATAGACCAATACATTAATTAAGTCAGTAATTAAAATTACTCTTTGTAGATTTTTTTCATACAGCAAATTCTTTTCATGCAGTTCAAATATTGGTTGTATATGGTTGTATATAATCAGCGATACCGATGTATCGGTATCAGTATCGATACATCACTAAATAGTACATTGAGTCCCATATGGGCCCTGGTAGGTCATAGCAAACAGTTTTAAGATGTGTAAGGTTACATTAAATTTCAACTTATAAAAGTTATTAAACTTATACATATAATATAACTTTCAAATAAATATTTATACAATACATTTAAATTTGAAACGAAACTCACACAAACAACTAAGTGTATAAACACACTACAAGCAAAGAAATAAGAATGCGTAAGAATGCTCCAGTATGGATCGCACTCACACAGACGTGCTATCGCGCGTCTGTGCGAATACGTGTTGCGCGTTCCTAAACGGCCGAAGTTGGACTACTTGTTTGTCTTTACACTTTGCTACAATGATGTCACCTACACAGGCAGTTTTCTTTATTTGATGAACAGGTAATTAATTATTTAAAAATAAAATATAGCAGTCATTCCAAGAACAATACACAAAAGACAATAAAACTAACATATTCATAAATATTTTCTGCTTACAACACTGAGGACATCAATAAACTTAGAATTTAAACTACTATATTAAATTAACATATCATCACAAAAATCAGGAAGGATATTTCCCATAATTCCCATAAGAATGATAATAACATGCTACTCAATATTTCGTGTATGAATTCAGTAATAAGCAGCACAAAAAGGAATTAACTGTAGACAGGTAGATATGCCCTCTCAATTGTTTAATGCTGCAATCAACAACAAAAGTACATTGACCAGGAGGCAAAGGCCGGATATATCAGTTTATATACAGTCTAACAAAACATTAGATAGTACTTGATGTATCGTTTGATTGATCAAAGGTCAAGTTTTATTGATTGACAATAATTGGGGCCTGTATTAGGGCATTCAATTATTAAGATATACAACCAGAAAGTATTACATTGTAAAGTTTTGCATAATGAAAAAACTACGAATAGACAAGATATTTATAGACGAAGGTCTCGGCGATCATAACTAGGGTCGCAATGAAAACGACATTGATCGGGTTGTCGCCGCATCTAATTACTGCTATTTCACTCACATTACTTCCAAATAACAGGATACATGACATAATCCTCTTAAATCTATCTCAGTATGTTATGAAATAGGTGTTAATCTCGATGGAAGGTTATCATAATCACCGTAGAAGTGAACGGAACATTTAATATCACATCATGACATATCGTTGCGAGAAGACTATACCGACGTACGGCCTGTAGATAAAGATAGAGGCAATCATGATAGTTGTGTTAATTACCTCTGAAACGAGAGAAAATCCGAACCGAGACAGCCATCGTTGAGTAAATTCAGAGGCGGAGGAGAGATGGCAAACTGCTAGAATTTTTTGTGACACTGACAGATCATGACCATTACGTAACAACTGCGTTCATATAATAATATTTATTGTAAAGTGTTTTACTATAATGGTATTCCTAAGAAACTAATTTGGTCTAATGAATTTTTAAGCCGGGGAGCCAACGAAATGTATTTAAAATGACGAGAATGATTCAATTAAATGTATAACACATATGAAAAATAATTCGATCCTCTTGAAAATTATGAACGTATCTTTCTTGCGTACTCGAGTTATATAAAAAAACGCTACAATTATTTAAATAACTTTTTAAATCAACTGGCAACCCACATTTAATGTTGCACAACTTAGCACTATTATAGCCAAATTTGTTATTTTTTATGGTTTGGCATTAACATTTTACTTGAATTCATTTGAACTTTTACTATTCGCTGGGTGCGAAGTATAAGGTAGGGGAACCACGAAACGATCGCAGCGCGCGTCATGGCCAAAAAAGGAACTTTCGGCAGACCAGCTGTCACTTTTTACTAGCGAAATTTACGTTTTTGACGTGATAACGTCTTATAATTCGATGAAGCCGGCTGCACGCACGAAAAAGTGTGACGTCATTTGCCGTTACCTTGCGGGGCCGTTACCTTGCAGGGCCGTTACCTGTCAAATAGGTACTTTATATTATTCCAGCACTAAAGTCGTTAAGACGATAGTTTCTTACAAATTGTTAATAAATTAGCCCTTATTCCCTAAGATACGGCTGTCAAAATCTCTATTGAATGACAAGAGACACTGCTGAGTTTGGCAAAAATCTTTAAATTTAAATAGTGGATGCTGCTTTGGCAGTTCCGTTTTACGCCTGCTTTAATCGTAGTTTAAAAATTATTAAAACAAATCTTTGACATTATATTCGTGGAACGGCAGATATTTACACTGGCCACTTAGCCATCATTTTAGCGTGTCAATGTCATTGTAGCAGCTTATTGGGAAAAAAGTCGAAGTCCAAGTCCAAGTCCAAGTCAAAGTCAAAGTCAAAGTCACAGTCAAAGTCAAAGATGATAAATTTATTGAACCAATCTACAATAAAAAAAATCCGCAACATGCTTCGTCAACTTCTAATGTATAGGCACAAAATAATATCCCCAACACGGCTCGTCAATACCAACACGGCTCGTCAATACCAACACGGCTCGTCAATACCAACACGGCTCGTCAAGTCAAAGTCAAAGTCAAAGTCAAAGTCAGGGTCAACGTTATCACGTTCGACTATCGTCAGTAAACCGACTTTACAGACAACCGATTTTAGTTGGCAAAGTGCCTTGCAGCAACACAAAAAAAAAGTCCGCCGTATTTGTAACCGCTAGTTGGCGCTGTCATCGCGCACCCGGCGAATATTTTTGGAACAGGGCTTTTCGTGTTAACTGGCCAGAAGAGGCAATCGATAGAGAGACATGGAAATCAAGGGGAGAGGCCTTTGCCTAGCAGTGGGACACTAACTAAAAGCTAAAAAAATAGAATGTATATGATCGAATATGAATAAAATCGGTTAATGGGTTATTGTGTCATAGGTGTATCTTCCCGCGACTCGAGTCACCGGAAGGTATAATAGATGATGATGACCGTAAACAGCCGATTGTACGTTTTTTCCGTTTGTTTGTACGGACTTTGAACTTGTTTTGCGTAGGTAAATTTATCAGAGATTATGAAGTCAAATTTATTTCAACCAATATTATGCTGTTAAAGTCGATCCATAAACAATATCCTTCTTGTCATTTGTATGGAGAACTGAGCGACTCGAATCACCTTGATTGATGTTAGCTAGCATTTTATTGGCAAATATTTAAAAACTTTAGAACTCATTCTATTATGCTATATGTGAAAGTCTTGAGCTGGCAACATCGTTCACTTCGGATGACTTTTGTTGGACTTTTGTATGACGTGTAATTGTAAATTAGGCATTAGGCAGGCAGTGTATGCAAAGCAAAACAGAAAAAGTCAATAGGAAATTATTTCTTGTTGTTCATAATCCTAATAGTAATAAAATATTACATACGATATTTGCGTGCGTGTAGCGTGTGTGCGATAAATAGTGATTAACTATACGGTGCCATATAACCGTTTTCGTTATTTAATATAAGTTTATTCCGGCTAGAGTTATGTGCGGTACAGACAAAAAACTTGGTGAAATGAGGGCTTTAATCCTAGTTGGCGGTTATGGGACTCGATTGAGGCCTTTGACTTTAAGTAGGCCGAAGCCATTGGTGGAATTTGCAAACAAACCAATACTGTTACATCAAATAGAAGCTTTGGTTGAGGCTGGCGTAACACAGGTACATCCCGAACTTCTTTTCTACTTGTCTAAGTTCTTTTAGTTTGAATTTGAAAATATCCAATATGTGTTAATGTTACAGGTCATTTTAGCTGTATCATACAGAGCAGAGGATATGGAAAGAGAGTTAACAGAGAAGGTGGCCAAGTTAGGTGTGTCCCTAACATTCTCTCACGAGGTGGAACCTCTCGGCACGGCAGGACCTATAGCTCTTGCACGGCACCTGTTGAGTAAAAGTTCAGAGCCATTCTTTGTGTTAAACTCTGATGTAATTTGTGATTTTCCATTCCAAGAACTTTACAAGTTTCACAAAAGTCATGGAAAGGTAATACACTTTACTTAATATGATTTCCTTATTGCACTTCCTTGATGTGCAGTCAGAATCATATCAGAGAGAGTGACTAATAGATTTTTATAACTTAGGTCATAATACTTTTTATTTCTATAAGACTATATTTTAAGGTACTCACAATTTAGTGAGAATAAAGGAATCAAATACCCATAGAAACTAAACTAAAAAGCAATACAATTAACAATTACAGCTATTTCACTCATTATCTTCAAGATTTGCTTGGCAATTCGGATTTTATATTGATTGTTGATACCAGTTTACGAGTCTACAGATAACAACATTCCTGCTAGGCTATTTTGAATTGTTGTGTTGCAATTCAGTTGCAATGTGTGGGCGTGTACTTACATATTATTTCTTATTAGTCATGCTAATACATCAGTATGAATAAGAAGCCTGACTTAGGTAATATACCTTTCTATCTATGTATTGTAGACTAAAGGAGTTAGACATTGACATCCTTTTTACTTGAGTTATGTTAAAAAAAAAGATCATGTGTGCCCTGAAAAATATAAGGAAAGAAAAAAAAGAATGAAATCCATACTTCTATAATTCTAAATATTCATTCTACTTCATCAGGGGACATCGCAATACCTATCAAATTAAAAGTCAAAGGATTCATTGTATTTAATTAGGGGCCATTACATTTTAAATTGTAAGACTATCCTTACTATAATTTTGTATTTATTGTATAATTTTGTTTTTCATATATTTAAGGAGGGAACAATCATAGTTACAAAAGTAGAGGAGCCATCTAAGTATGGTGTTGTTGTGTACAAAGAGGACGGACAGATTGAAAGCTTTGTGGAGAAGCCTCAGGAATTCATTTCCAACAAAATTAATGCTGGTAAACTACCTTCACTCTCACTTTTTTACAAGTTCTGAAGTAAATGTCACATTCTCAGGCAAAAAGGCCTACTTAGGTAGTTGTTGTTAAGGTCCTCCAGGGGTCAGCAAACCGCGGTTCGCGAGCCGCCTGTGGCTCTTTCAAGGGAATGTTGCAGCTCTACATATTTCCCTGAAAAAAATTTGGTATACAGTGCAAAACAAGTAACAGAAAAGTATGGCTCTTTGATCTTCCGATAAACCGATATATTTCCGCCATCTGGCGCTTTATCTAAAAAGTTTGCCGACCCTTGAAGATACTGCTAAGAAGATGCAATTAAAAATCGTTCTTAATGACAAGTGGGAAATCACATGTTCACCAACCAAACTGGCTCGTATATTGATGAACAAAGCCACTCCCTTTTTAAGAAACTAAAAGAATAGCCCCTCAGCATCTCCTTAGAACAAAATATTCATGCAGAACATGACATAATCTCTAACTAAATGCCTTCTTGATTCACACAGACCAAAATAATGAAAGAAATTAAAAAAAAAATGTCTTAAGTTACTTAGTTGTTATGAAGGTTCACATTATTTACATGCTTATTTTTGTATTTTCCAGGCATGTATATCCTGAACCCATCAGTTCTGAGCAGAATTGAGTTACGTCCAATGTCTATAGAAAAGGAAGTGTTTCCTTTTATGGCGAAAGATGGGCAGCTGCTTGCTATGGAGCTACAGGGTTTCTGGATGGATGTTGGGCAGCCGAAAGATTTCCTTACGGGTAATAAATGCAATGAGGTATATGGCATTTTTTTACCAGCAGAGTAGGAATGGAATTGTCAAATTAGCAAAAAAAAGATTTTTCATCATAACATATACAATATACGTGTTGAGTCTCGGCAACTAAAGGGACATCTGGTGAGGTACACATTTTTGACCCTCACGAATAAACTAATGTAACGTCAGGTGTAAGGTCGGGAAAAGATCACTTTTATTAGCGATAAGACCGGCTGTTGTTTACCGTTTAATATACTGTTTTAGATATAAGTTTTTTCTGATCTTTATTTTTCATTAGAGCTGGTGCGGATTTAGTATGAAATAAGCGCTCGTTGTATACAAAGTCCGCCTCAGCTCTTTGTTTGGATACACTCCATCCAATTCACAATCCACGTTCACATGCACATTCTCGATTTGTCTACATTCGCAGTTCGGCCCCTTTTCCAAATTTTATTTAAGTCACAGTTCCATATATCCCTTCAGTTTTTCACTAAAAATTTGGAAGTGGTAATTTTATGTGGATAAAGTGATATGTCGGAAATAGTGAGCCAAACTCGAACAAAAAATGTAACGCAAATGATGCTGCATACCAAATATACTCTGTTCTAATCTAGCTCTTTACTTCTACAACAGAAAATTAAACAGTTTAACATTCTAATTTTCAGGGATGTGCTTATACCTGAACAGCTTGCGTCAGAGGAACTCGAATAAGTTATATGATGGTCCTGGCGTGGTGGGTAACGTGCTGATTGACTCAACAGCCACCATTGGCAAGGGCTGCAGGATCGGCCCCAACGTCACCATCGGCCCTGATGTCATTATAGAGGATGGTACGTTGTTAAATAATGTAATGAGGATGGTTGAGGATGGTAATGTAATGAGGTTGTTAAATAATAATGTATAGCTCGCGGCATGTTAGTCTAGCGGTGACCAAAATGTGATGCTGAAGAGGATCTGTGCACTACTAACGTTCCTACGATCCCTTATATTTTACTACTGCGCAATCAAGGCAAATGCACGACTCATGCCGCGAGCTGTATAATGTTTAGTCTAAGCCACAAAATCATAAAAAGCGTTGCCAACGCAGCGTCCAGGGCACGCATATTCCGTGCGCCTCGATCGCGCCATTTCTATGTTTCCGTGTGACGCTTGGAAGACTCGTACAAATTGCTGTTATTTACGTCACACTGAAAGAGTGAAATCTGGACGCGCGTCGGGCGCACGAAACGCCTTTTCTGTTTCGTGCCTAAGTTTCCCACTGTTGGGCAAGGCCTCCCCTCATCTCCGCCATTACTAGGGCACGTCTGCCGAATGTATCCGGAACAGTGGGCTGAAATGGGTCATAAATCGAGTGCTTAAACCGCCTCGCTTTCGTGGACACATTTTTGTCGAGACCCCTCTAAATTTATGTGGCATTTCTATTTATTTGGTATTGATCCCAGACTTCTAATAATTAGTCCGATAACCCATTTAAAATCAGCAGCGATTTCGACAAAAATTGGTCCACAGAAGTGAGGCGGTTTAAAGGCTCGATTTATGACCCAAATGGACCCTACTAGATGTGAATAGTGTACATTGAGAATATAGTCAAGATCAGCCTACATGCCACTGCTGAACACTGGTCTACTCTCACTCATAGAGATAGCTCTGAGAGTAATGAGCCCCTCTTGCTCTTCCAGTGCGGGTTAGGGACTAGCCTTTGTTCTTACATACAAATTTGTATTTACTTAGAAACAATAGCATTGTAGGTTGTGGACTAATAGTTATTAAAAAAACTGGTTGAGATAAGCGAAGTCTCTTTTACCAGTAAATTGATACGCCTCCTTGTAGTTCTAGTGTAATTATATGTATGTTCAGCAGCAGTTGGTTGTTTTCCACATAGGGACTATCTATGTTAATTTGTTAGATAAGAAATACTATGTAGAAAGAAAACATGTTACAGACAGGTACAGAGTAGTTCAGGTACAAAGAATAGTATATTACATAACTAGGGTGGTAATACAAAGAAAGGCCGAGATCGCAGAAGTTTGCGGCCCGAGCTGCAAGCGAGGGACGTAAATATGCGATCGAGGGCTTTCTTTATTACCTCCCGTGTTGTGTACATCATTTTGTGTCTGCACTTGGCCAGAAAGTGGCTTTTTCCGTAAGCGCAGCGTGCGGAAAAAGTCACTTTATGGCCAGGTGTCGCATAAATCTATTTATGTCACACCTGGCCATAAAGTGACTTTTTCCGTACGCGCCGCTTTCTAGCCAAGCGTAGACATAAAATAATGTTCACAACACGGGAGGTAATAAAGAAAGCCCTCGATCGCATATTTACATCCCTCGCTTGCAGCTCGGGCTGCAAACTCCTGCGATCTCGGCCTTTCTTAGTATTACCACCCTAGTTGTGTAATGTACTATTAGGTGTTATCTTCATACTATCGATTCAGATAATGACAACCTGAGTAAAATAATAACATTTTTATTTGGCAGTGGTATGCCACTCATTATCATTTCATCATCATCATTAGATTTTTATCAACCGGGCCCAATGTTGATCAAAAAATGTTGATGAAATGAAATTACCCTTTTCTTGAGTGTGTTTAAAATTGGTAATACCTAACCCAAGGAACCCAGCCAATTTATATGTTCATTTTAAAGTTGCGTCCAAACGATACAATTTAGTTAGCCAACCGTTATGGGAGGGATGCCTCCCTCCCATAACGGTTGCCCTGCCGCTCGCGCACCTGCTGTCGCGGTTGGTTGAGCTGCCGCTCTTCGTGAAAAAGAGATAACGTGTAAATTTCTCATTCTAACAGCGTCTCATTCTAGCTACGTCCTTATCAGATAGCTAATGAATGAGGGCTACGTTTTTGTGTTCACCAGTTGGCGCCACTGTTGAGTTTTAATGCCCTAAAACAGTACCATAAAAATATTGAGCATACCGCGATATTGCGTTTAGTTCGGAAAAAAGAGGACGTAAGTTTCCGAATGATGAAACTGTCTCAAAGCACTATTATTCGTTGATCCGTAACTCATATTTGCCATAAATAATCTCAGATATTGCGAAATATTGATAACATTATGTTGATAACAAATAAACCCGTGTGGCCCCCACAAACAGTGGCATTTGACATTTCGGAGACCTCACGCTACACTAGCGCCTCTAGGGCGACATTCATTCGCGGTAGCCCTCATTCGGTTTGTTTGGACGTATCATCATTAACCAGTGGCATAGCATGTTGAGCAGAATATTTTTCTGATGGTAACCTACCTCTGTCTACGAAGCTGACGGTCCTGGGTTCGAATCCCGGTAAGAGCAAATATTATTTGTGTGATGATATTTGTTTCTGAGTCTTGGATGTTTTCTATGTATTTAAGTATTTGTAATTATGAAATATATCGTCGTCTAGTATCCATAACACAAGCCTTATTGAGCTTACAATGGGACTATTTCGATTTGTGTAAGGTTTTTTTTTTTAAAATGAAAAAGTTTATTAGGTTAAACAGCATAGGTTTACAAAATACAAGGGTGGGATCTTATAGTAAGTAAAATATACCTGTATCAGGAGATCCCACTCTTCTTCTTTGTCTTCCTCTTTCGAGTCACAGTTTTGGTGTAATTATCTAACCTAATGTAAAAGTTAGAACTATGATTTTATAACGAAACCGAAGATTAATTCTAGGAAGACTTAACTAATGTAGAACAATGAGCATGATAAGCTGGTCCCCTAATATTTATTTATTTTCGCCAGGTGCGTGTATAAAGCGCTGCACGATCCTCCGCAGCGCCTGCGTGCGCCAGCACGCCTGGCTCGACAGCTGCATCATCGGCTGGCGCTCCGTCGTCGGCCGCTGGGTCAGAATGGAGAACTGCACGGTCCTCGGGGAGGACGTTATAGTGAAAGACGAGCTTTATGTGAACGGAGGGCAAGTGTTGCCACATAAAAGCATTGCGCTATCTGTGCCCGAGCCACAGATTATAATGTAAATTTTGTAAACTGTGTGTGCAGGAAATGCGAAGTGAAAATAGGGTTTTTGATAGCAATCAAAATAAATTAATCAATGTTAACCATCAAATTTTCAATGCCGCCTTTGAGGATACATCAATAATTTGAGGTCGTAAGTCATTGCCAGGTTTGCCATAAGCTTGCCTAAAAATTTACTTCATTCATCATGTACACACAAATATGTTAATATGTATGTATAGGTTTAGTCTTAAAATGCGGATCAGATAATTTAATGACAATATTACATTTATTATTGAATAAATATACTATTAGATATTATTATAACTTGCACAAACAGAACAGGAAAGGTGACTGCAAGCTATAAGAATTATTATTTTAAGATTTTTATTATACATACTTTGTTTTAATTAAATGGAGTAAATTTGTTCCTTAAAATGGTCATATATTTACATCGTTACTTCATTTATTTTGTATAAATGTTATTTAATTTTATTATAAGATTACTCTTTTTGGCCAGCTGACTAGTAAACAAATCATACATTTATTTTCAGAAACTCTAATCCTTTCGCAGTTCTCACCAAGTCTTTGTTACTTATATATTTCATCATCATCATCAGCCTATATATGTCCCACTGCTGGGTACAGGCCTACTCAAATAGATTAAAGTGAATAGGCTCTCCATGATATCCCACTGTGGATTGGGACTTATGTAGGTATTTAAATTAAGTAAAAATTCGAAAAACTTGGCACATTCCGTTTGATACATTTTGCTTATATGTATATTAGTAGATACATCATATCGTCCACCGTAGGCTGAATTACGGTTAGGGACAGGCAAAACAATGTCTCTTACGCTAATTCAGCCTACGGTCGACGATATTATTACACTTTAGTCTTGTATACATTTTAAAGTCCCTACAATTGTACTGACTTCTAATTTTTGTTGTGTACAGTGTGGCAACGAACTGCCATTTTTTCACCAAAATTAGATCTAATTACTTATGATACATAAGAATACTGAATATAAATAAATATTAAATGAACTGCTAGTGTTATTTTTCTCTAATTCCTAAAGGTGGGTTTAGACCAAACGAACGAATGCACATTCTAACCCCACTCTACCAAATTCTTTGTGTGTGTGTACACAAAGAATTTGGTAGAGTGGGGTTAGAATCTGCATTCTTTCGTTTGGTCTAAACCCACCTTTACGCTGGCGCGCGCTCATTGTCAGTCAGGAAAGAAAAGGTCTCACGATGTCTCGCTCACTTTAGGAAAGTGTGTACTACGGGTTTTGTTGCAAAGTATAATAAAGCGTTTATTTTATATGTCTCAAACATCTTCACACGCATTTACATTATGACAGTGACAACATAGTGACAGTGACAGTTCAAATATGGTTTTGCGCCAAAAGTACATGGTTCTTTATTGTGTTGCGAATTTATAAATTAAGAATAATATAATACCTGTTCTCATACTAACCAGGACATATAAAAAATCAGTGAATAGAACCATGTCTAAACGCAACAGTGTTGGATCCTCAAATACCCTTTTCAACTATTTCACTAAAACACCGCCCGCTAACAAAAAACCGAAATCCGTTGAAAATGGAGACGGGACACCGGAAATCAATTCGGCAAAAAAAGAAAAGGAAGTAAAAATTGAGAGTAAGTACACAGTCAATGCTTACACTTATTTATGCTAATTAACGCGAGCTGCAGGTTAATTTGGACCATTATGCTGTCGGCTGTAAGTACATAAATTTTTCTTTCCTCGGTTATATCCGATTTTGTAAATGTAACATATACTTGACGATCATTAGATTTTCAAGGTAATCCTTCAATAAGTTTTAATTTCCGATTACTAAAATAGAATAATTACCCTACCTATCATGCAAAATAGTCATCAGACGAGCCTTTTTAACAAATATTTTACAAAAAGTACAATTAACAGTAATAAATATTGTTTAAATACCATCTAACTTTTCGATGCGTCATGAAAGTATTCATTTGACACTAACTTTCAGTATCGTCATGGCCCTTAACTGTTCAAAACATATGCTCAGTCAGACGTTGAGTAGTGGAAAACTAGCTCGTGTAAACCTATAATGTATCCTCACTACCTTTTTCTAAAAATATTTTTGTAGGTAAGAAACGCGAGAGACAAGTCACCCCCTCTCCTGAACCGAAGAAGGAAGTGCATAGTGATGATGAGCCAATTGCTCCCAAGAAACGGAAGAGAATCAGACTTAACCCTTTGGATTCAGATGACTCAGATGCAGAAAATAAAGGTAGAATAGAACTTGAGTTTAAGTTGTTGTTGAACAATAAAGTATGTAAATATTATTAGGTATAACAATGCAGTGATATAGATTTAGTCAGCACAGTTTTAAGGTGTTTGTTCATGTAGTTTTTCTCATTACACCGGAAACGAGTACTAATGCAGGACTTAGTGCCTTGAGGCATGCATTATTTCAGTCTCAAAAATGAAACAAAGGAGAAAAAACTGAAAAAAATGTTATTTAAATTTCTTAGAATTGTGTAACTAATTTTATTTTAATTGTTTTGTTATTTAGCAGATAACATAATTGAAACTCCAAAAGAGAAATCATCATTGGGAAAACTGAATGACAGCTTTAAATATGAGGCTAATCAGACACCAAAGTCAAAGGAAAAAACCACCACCAAAAGTTTAAAAAAACCGCCATCAAATGGGTAATTTTTAAATTATTTAATTTAATAGATTAAAGAATACCATCAATATTTTTTACTAAGAGCTTTCTTGCCTTTTTATCAAGTAGTAAACATATGTATACAGGGTGGGAGGGCCTATACTGACATACTTTAGCCATGAATTCCTGGTGGTGTGACGAGTAAAAAATGTTATTTCAACATGGGTCGAATATTGTCATTTTACATTAATAGTCTTATGGAACAAAATAAATCAGTAAATTAAGCCCCTCGTTATAAACATGTCCTTACTGGCTGAAAAGTTATCAAAGAAAAAAAAAGCTAAAATGGAAACGAAATGTCAATTTTTTGGCCTCGTAGTCGCTTACCATCAAATACTGCGAAGGTTAATTCCTGTTTAGTTAAAGGATTTTAAAAAAATAGTAAAGGTATCTTAGTCACATTTATTAGGGCTTGTTACACACTTGGGATTTTTCATTTACAAAATAATGAATATCTCGGAAAGTAAGCGTTTTTCGACTATACATCACATAACATTTTTTACTCCTAATAGTTGTTAGAATCTATAGTTAAAGTTTGTAGGTATAGTCCCTCCCACGCTGTATAGTATAGTATCTAGTAGTATTTTAATTAAATGACCATTGACCATGGAAAGAAAAGAAAAATATTTATGTGAAACTTTGGTGCTAATAAACATTATGTATGATGTGAGCACTTTGTCAATTCGTGAATTGTAGTTAAGTACGATGGGTTGTTAATAGCATAATTCCCAGGCTTCTGAATTCCAACGTACTAGTGCTCATATAGAGTTGACGGAAGTCTATGGAGGCAGGAGGCCTGCAATCAATTGTTGTGGAAGTCTTTGGGGGAGACAGGGGATGGAGAGGGGAGATGTTCAGCAGTGGACATATCAAGGGTGAAATGATGATGAGTGCTGATATTACACACCCTGTGTGCCTCATTAAGATTAACAGCTTGCCTGGTTTTTTTATGGGAGACACATATACCCCATATTATTTCTACTCTAATACTACGCAGACTGAAATGTCCTCTGTGAATAAACTTTCACCTGGACTGCCTGGCCGACACGACATATCAGCGTGCGACACACTAAAAAACTGCCAATGGGAATGCCCAAACATTGTGCTGTATATAAATGTGCATTCCCATTGGCTAGCTATATTATATTACTTTTAGGCCCACGACTTTATCAGCAAAATCATCTGAAGCTATGGACACATTGCCAGCTAGTGATGATGGCAACTGGGTCCATTGTAAGCTGGACTGGCTGCGGCCTGACAAGGTTCGCGATGCGAACAAAAGGAAGATTGACCATCCGGAGTATGATCCTTCGACACTGTTTGTGCCGGCAGATTTTATGAACAGTCAAACTCCTGTAAGTTTACAGTTGGCATCCAGAATTGTCTCATAGTTTTAATTTCTAGATATAAGGTACCACAAATTATAATTTATAATGTACCTAACTAATCCAATTAATAAGGAATATCCTAGAAATTAGAAGATATACAAAGCTTTTGCACTGTGTGATATTTTTTTGTTAGTATTTTACTTGCAAATCTAAATGAATTGGAATTGTAAGGTAAAGGTGTAACAATAAAACAAGGTATGTCCTTTCCGAGACACTTGATGACATTGTGTCAACTTGACTATGGTATATATTGAAGTTACCGTATACCATGTCTAAAATCGTGACGTAGGCGCTCACTCTCACCTATTTGTGACGTTCCGCGGCTAAAGGTACCTTGTGGACGCTGTCGCTTGTGCCCTTCTATCTTGATATCCTATAGTAACGGAGTCGGATACGACGCAAGCGACAACGTCCATAAGGTACCTTTTCCCGCGGGATTACACATTTTATCATTATCACTTTCATATGTATTCTAGGCCCATCGTCAGTGGTGGCAGATGAAATCTACCCATTACGATTGTGTTCTCTTCTTCAAAGTCGGCAAGTTCTACGAATTGTACCACATGGACGCAGCCGTCGGGGTCAACGAACTGGGATTCTCTTACATGAAGGTACCTTTTAACACAAGGTGTTGAAATTTGTGTTTTACATAGCTGATTTTATAGTCCATTTTAATTTTAGGGTGATTTCGCTCACTCCGGTTTCCCGGAGAGTGCGTACGCTAGAATGGCTACTACTCTGATATCGAAAGGGTACAAAGTCGCCCGTGTCGAGCAAACGGAAACGCCTGAGATGATGCAGGAGAGATGCAAGAAACGTGAGTGCATTCGTGTATACCGTGTTCTCAGTCTTTTTTGGCGACTTCCGAATTTCTTTTTGAGAATAGGCTTGTGTCCTAAATTTTGTTTCTGATATAAATTGATTCTACTATTTATGAGGAACAAATATATACCTATAACTACTACACTTGAATTACTATAACAGCCACAAATTGCAATCTTAAGTAGTCGACCGCACAGAGCGTTGAAAACGGCCCATACAAAACGGACGCACCCTGTGACGTGTGACGTCACCTCTTGTCCCCGCTGTACTAAGTTTGTATGAAAAAAATAGCATTTAATATTTGTGTTTAAGAACATAGTTGTCATACATTTCTTTTTCAGTATTATTTAAACATTCCGAAATTAACTTTAATTTTTCTTTAAGACGATAAAGAAATATCGATTTTTTTAAACTTTGTGGTCTCATGACTTTATAATTTTTATATAATTTTTTTTTATTTCTTCTTTGTTATGATAATTTAGTATTTTCCAATCCATGTGAGTATATTATGTTGTAAAATTCAACATTAGTCAACATCCCCACTGTGTTGCAGTGGGTCAAACCTCCAAGTTTGACAAGGTGGTGCGGCGAGAGATATGCCAGGTGACGCTGCGCGGCGCGCACGCCGCCGGGCTGCAGGACCCGGGGCCCGCCGAGGCCGGCGCCGCATACATGCTGTGTGTGGCCGAGGAGGTAGGCATCGGGTCTAATGCAATTTATAGGTAGATTGGTGACAAGCACTTCAAAAGTGAAGCACTATATGGATGCTGATTAGCGTAGCCCCGTTTAGGGGCCATCCATAAATTACGTCATCGATTTTTGCCGATTTTGGACCCCCCCCCACAATCATCCTATCGTCCTATTGTCGCCGCCTCCTACGTCATATTACCATCATTAGCTGACCCCCCCTAATTTCAAATGACGTAATTTATGGATGGCCCCTTAGTCGCTCTCGGGTGAGTCAAGAAGAAGCACCAGACTGTCAGCTGTCGCTGCAGATTTCGCAAAAAAAATGCCGTCGTGTGTAATGAAAAAGTGCACAAATTACATAGTAAAATGCAACAAAGCAAAAGGGATCCCTTATCGCACGCACAAATGCTGAAATCAGTAAATTTTCAAATTTTTATTATTTAATTTTTAAAATATGACGCCATCTTGGCATTGTTGCCACCTGAATGACACTTCGTGAATGAAAGAGACAAACTTATGCAGTTGAAAACGAGAGTGAGTGAAAGACAAACATTCATATCATATGATTGGTTATCTCGGTAACGTTTCAAAATTAACGCAAGGAAAAAAGCTAGCTGTTTCTTTTTTTTTATTACTTTAAATATGCCAGCCCTTTTACGCAGTTTTTAATGCGTGTGTATTTAAAAACAAAAGAGAAGAACGCATATGTGCAATCTGGGAAACAAACAATTTTCGGTTACAACAGTGGTTCCGAACCTGGGCGTAATTACCCCTTTAGGGGTAAAATTAAGTTTTCTCAGGGGTAATACTAATATTAAGTCGTTTTTCTTTGAGTACTTTCATATACTTGTCTGTATTATTACCTATTTTTTGGAGGGGTAATGATACAAATCTAGAGGGGGCCTGTGGGTGATGTGGCAATAAAGGTTAGGAACCACCTCTAACGTCATAGTCCGACAAGGTGGTGCGGCGAGAGGTATGCTAGGTGACCAGCGCTAGATTTATACTAGGGCCACTCGCGGCTAATGCCCAGGACGACAAATTTTCAAGGGTGGCTAAATTCGGTGGTTGGTTAGAAAATTAGGCGGCATTTTTTACAGTGGCCAGGGGCGGCGCTAAGGTTAAATCCGCTTCTGTAGGTGACCCTAGCGCAGAATACGCATTACCGCGTGAGCTTGTTGCACATAGTGTTAGGTTTTGAGAGTGTTTGACACTCCTCTCCATTCAACTCTGGTAGGTATCTGTTGTGCTTTGGAATCTCTAAAATGTTTTTATTTTTCTAGGAGAGTAACGGCATCAGTACGTACGGCGTGTGTTTCGTGGACGCGTCCATAGGCCTGTTTCATCTCGGCCAATTCAAAGATGACAAGCATTCCTCGCGGTTGCTCACTACACTGGCGCATTTCCCGCCCGCGTTGGTAAGTGACTAAACGCTACGAATTATCTCACAAGATGACGCCATTAGAGCAGTAGAGACAAGGTTCCGATTCCAATGTTTAATACTTCTTTAAACCGATTGAATACGGGTTACCAATTCGACGCGTATATGTTTTTATGGCGCTGTTTGTAAATCTTGAACAACTACTGAATCATTCGATGGCTACTTTATTTAGAAGAGTTATCCGCCATATTTTTTAAGATTTTGATGGTAGCGGTTCGGTCTTCAGACCGTAAGTTCTCATAGAAAAACAACCGAAATGTTTGAGTTTTCCACACAGGCAGCGACGGTTTATATATTTTTAGGGTTCCGTACCAAAATGGTACAAAAGGAACTCTTATGGTGCGACTCTGTCTGTCTGTCCGTCTGGCACAGCAAGATACCTCACAATCTATTGATGCTATCGACTTGAATTTGGAATAGTGTTAAAAACCGCTAATCCGAGCCTATTGGACAGAGAAAAAATCTTATAACATTTTTACTTTTTTTAAAGGGGACCGAAATGGAATGTCGTAAATCAAAAGTAAAGCTATTATATCGAGTGAGATATCAAATCATTCCTAACTTGCAGCGTTTTTGAGAAATTAGCAAAAATCGTAAGACAAACTTATTTGCTCCTACTAAACTAAAACCGCGACATATGTCGATGAATGGGGACAAAAGTTTTTCAAGAGCAAAGTTTGTCCCTTCATACAGTTTATCTTGAGTGATTCAGGTATCTATTGACGAGTTTGTACGGAACCCTCGGTGCGCGAGTCGACTCGCACTTGACCGGTTTTTTAAATTTCCTTCAGATCATATATGACCGCAAGACCACACCCCGTACATGCAAACTGCTCTCCACTCACTGCCATCACGCGCGCCGCGAGCCGCAATCGCTGTGGCCGCCCGAGCGGACGCTCAAGACCCTGGCGGAAAACTACTACAAGACGAACAAGGACGGGGACTGGCCGGAGGGACTGAAGCCGTTCCTGCACGAAGGTAACACTGACATATGACCGCAAGACCACACCCCGTACAAGCAAACTGCTCTCCACGCGCTGCCATTACGCGCGCCGCGAGCCGCAATCGCTGTGGCCGCCCGAGCGCACTGTTATAATGGAAAGTCCAAGGTCCTTTTTAAAAAGTTTTATTTGACACACACACTAAAAATTATACACGACCTCTAAGTAATTAGGGAACAGCGCGGTTTGACGATTCGGGAGCAACTGAGGTTTGTATGGGATGGATTGAGGAGCTGGACTCGGATGGAAGGGAGGACTGCTTATGGGTTGCTGCGTCAGCCATAAGGCATACATGGTGGAGGTTATAACATCTCCCCGGGGTAAGACTGAACTTACACTCTTAAGGAGTGAAGTTTAGGTAAATCGGAGTCGAGGACCTGGATTTGGTTCTGGAATGTCTTCAGGTTCAGATGGTTCAGTGGGTATGGTTGAAGTGTTAGGATTAGGAGGGAAATTGAATTTTTTACAATAAAACTTTTTCCAGATCTTAAAAATAACAAAAGATATTAATACAAGGATAATTCCGATAGTACAATAAGAATAATAGTGACCATACAAAACAATGTGAGGTCTATTAATTATTTTATCTAATTTTTCTAACTGGTCATGTGACCAGTGTTCGTCATCCTTCAAGGATTCTAGGTTCAATTTCTTTACAAGTATGGTGGGAACATTTAATTGGAATTTATTTAATTGGAAGTAATTACAGCAAGTATCATTAATTAGGTTAAAAGTTGATACAATAGGTTTAATGTCTATGGTTACAATATTTTTTGCAATGATTTGCATGTCCTTAAAATAGGCCATACATTTATTAGGTAAGGTTAAAATACCGGTTCCCACAATATTAGTTTCGAAAACATTTGAGTTATTATTACATTCAATAGATAATTTAGATTTTTGTGAAATTACATATATCCATTTATTATTACTTAGTTTATGCCAAATTTCCATATTTCCAGATACAAGTTTAGATTTACATTGAATTGGTTTCGATAATAACAATTTTGTTGCTATTTCAGTTTCACATATAGGTTGTGACGTAGTGGAAAAGGTCTGATAAACATTACAAACATAAAATCCATTATTTAGATTCTTACAACTACTTAAATCATCTAACATGCAATAACGTGACTTATCTCTACTTAACGCTACATACTTCGCGGTGGGTAAGACCATCGCGTAGGCGGTCGGTGTAGCGTTACCATGATGCGCTACCGGGAATGACACACTGTTGTACATATTATATTCCTGGGAGTTAACTAAAGGTATTCTCATTACAAAAACAATTTTCATCACACTTGCTCGTAAAGGGTGTTATAACACGCGCGCTTATAGACCAACTCGAGCCGATTTACCCCCCGTGGGTTACAAATATCTATAACTCCCACGGGAGGAAAAACTGTATGAAAATCTATAACTCCCTCGGGAGTTATGAGTTTAGTTTTAAAAGTCGTACGTCATTTCAGACTAAGGAGGTTTCGAATCAGCCAAGGCTATTTCACATCTTCAAAACTTGGCTACAAAACCAATTTTAGTGTAAATAAAACTTATATGGTATATTTTACTATTATTTCCGTAGTTTTTGCGATTATTTGAATGCAATTAAATTAATTTAGTTTAAAATTTTATTTTGAAAATCGGTACAATCTGGCGACATTGCCTGTCAAGTTTAAAAACTAAACGCAGTTCTTAGCATTATCTATGGAAAACTATATTGAAAAAGTTGGCAGTTGAAGTTGTCTCTTAGCGGGTGCGTTTAGTTTATTTCATTTTTATGTTTTATTTTTTTTTTTCCTCGCAAATGTGATGAAAAACATTGTGTGTATCACGGGCAGTAAGAAGATTACAAACTCGAGTCATTAAAAGCCCTCCGCCTACGGCGTCGGGCTTCTAATAGACTCTCGTTAGTAATCCCCTTCTTACTACCCTCGGTGCACAATGTACTATTTGTTGTCAATATAAAAGCTTGATACATCTGAGATATTCATTAAAATGTTCACATGGTTCAAATTTAATGCCAATGGTAATTCTTGATATTTAGGTAAAAATCTATGATGTTCCACTAATTCGTGGAATATTTGTTTCGGGGTGAGAATGGATGGGTACAAAATATTTGATTTACTGAACATTATGGCATTTATAATGTCTTCCAATTTAAAAGACAAGGTTAATATATGGTTTTCAATAATACTTATCAACTCTAATATGTTTGATCTTAAAATAAGTTTATTGCCAATGACACTTAAATTTTTTAAAGACATATTCAGTACATTTACAGCGTCATTCAATATTTGTTCGTTGGTGTTAATTTTGTTTAGGAAATCCTCATGGGATTTTAGAGTCGCGGACGTGATTAAAATATTAGATTTAATTACGGTTGATATGTCCTTTTGGTCATATTGTAAATTTTGAATGGCGTTGTTATACATGCTAGCGTCATCCTGGTCCATAGTTCCAAACAAGTGTTTGAAAACGGTGCCTACGGCTCCAAACCACGCAGATCTCTTAGATTTATTCGAAATTAAATGAGAGATTGAATCATAGTCTCTAATTATGTCTTTATACCTTGTAGTAAGTGGTTTGAAAATGTTATTGCATTCTGTTATTGACAAGCTATCACTCTCCCGACATAGAAATTTTGAGGTGCCTATCACACCGTTCAAGTTATCAATATGAGGTTTAATAAAAGATATGTCTATAGGTATAACTACGTCTAGGAATCCGTTAATCACTTTTAACTCTCCAACGGGGTCGAAATAAAGGCCTGGACTGTTCTGTACAGATTCGGTGAAATTAGCTTGTATTAAGAGGGGAGCGCTGAAAGGAAGAAAATAAAATAAAATAAAGTACTTAATTAAATGTTATATGTAAAATATTCTAAAAATAAGTGACTTAATTATTACTTCTATGAGCTAACTTAACTTGATCATAGTGATGAACTATGTATTTACGATTGATTAATAAGGTCAATGTATTTCGACCATTAATTTTCATGACCTTGTAAGGTCCTTTCCATACAGGAGATAGCGCTTTACGAAGTCGCAAATGATTTTTTAAGTAGACATAGTCTCCGACGTGATAAGTTACCGGTTTGGTACGGGTATCATAGTAAGTTTTGGCGGTTTCTTTGGATTTATGTATGTTCTCAAGGGCTTTGCTGCGGGAATGCTGAAGACGATGTTGAAGCATTTTAAGGTAATCGCAGTATGTCGTACCGGGTGCGGATTCGTAAATGGAATTCGGGAAAAATGGTTTATGTCCAAAAATTAGTTCGTAAGGGGTGTAGTTAGTAGTACCATGCACAGTGGTGTTATAGGTTAAAATAGCAGTGTATACATAACGAGGCCAGTCAGTTTGATCTTCATTTACATAGGATTTTAGATATTCTTTTAAAGTTGAGTGGCTCCGTTCAAGGGCACCCTGGGTCTGAGGATGGTAAGGACTGGACCAAATTTGTTTGATTTTTAGAAATGAGCAGACTTGTTTGAAAAGGTCGGATGTGAAATTAGTTCCTTGGTCCGTCAGGATATACTTTGGTATACCAAATAGGCATATGAAATGCACTAAGCATTCGCTGGTCTCTTCAGCGGTGGTACTTCTTATAGGGTAAGCTAGGGAATATTTTGTCAAGTCATCTTGCATAGTGAGTATGTATTTGACCTTGGCAGGTCCGGCCTCTGGTAGAGGTCCTACAATATCTAGCGCTAAACGCTGGAAGGGCTGTGTTGAGGTAGAAGTTATTTCTAGAGGAGCACGATTGATTTTTCTCAGTGCCTTGTTACTTTGACAAGAGGAACATTGTTTTATATAATTTTCGATATCAGCTCTCATATTTTTCCAAAAATATTGTTCACGAATTCTATTAAACATGCGGGTGTTTCCCAGATGTCCGGCAATCGGAATATCGTGATTCTCTTTCAGAATTTTAGGGATTTCGCTCAACGAAGGGTAAATGGTGTTATTATGATATATGTGTATTCGTATTCCGGTTCCATTGAAAAGGTAAGCGATCATGTTATAAATTTTGGTAAAAGCGTGTTTGTCAAATGGACTTTTAAAGTCTGAAATACTAATATCTTTTGTCTCGTTATTAGGGATTGCAGTTAAGTGGTTACGAAGGTTTTTTAGAGATTCGAAAATGTCAACGTAGGGGCAATCGTCGAAATGATGGACCTTTGTGAATAATGTTATGAAGGCTTTTCCGCCATGTTTTGTTTCCTGGAATGACAGTAGTGTCTTTTCGGATTGTAGGAATTCTTCTCGTTCAGTTAAGTTACTTAAGAAATCTTCGACATAAGGTACACTTTCGTCAAGGTCTAAGGAGGTAGGAATAATAATTATTTTATGAGGACTTTTTAGTAGATTGTCGTTGTGTTCAAATATTGCAGTATCAAAATTAGCATCCTGTGGAGATTTTAAGAATTTCGAGTAAGTGTCTTCGACAACAGAGGGAAGAATTTCGGATAAGTCCTGAATTAGATCTGTTTCAGTGGGTTGCACTTCCACGGATGGGGTATTTTGTTGGTTAAGATCGTCGATCAAGGAGTCTAATTCAATAGGTGAAAATTGTGGATCAGGTGATAGAGACGGTAAGTCTCCGATGTCGAATGGGTCAATGACTTCCGGTTGTGAATAGGAAGTTCCAGGTTGTGGATTTTCGTTAGCTTCCTCATTTACAGCAGTGACTGGGAAATTGTTATCTTCGGGAATAGGATAACGCGATAACGCGTCGGCTGCGCAATTTAATTTTCCTTTGCGATATATAACTTCATAATCATACTCTGATAATTTTAGACGCCAGCGTTGTAGTTTGCTGCTGGGGTCTGTGTGGTTAATTAACCACTTTAAAGGACGATGGTCTGTTATGATATAGAATTTCCTTCCAAAGAGATAGGGTCTGAAATATTTACAGAAATGTACAATGGCCAAAAGTTCTTTTTCCGTCGTACTGTAATTGCGTTCATTTTTATTTAACGTTCTCGAGGCAAAAGCTATGGGTTTGTCCTTGCCAATTTCGCCTTGAGACAAAATACCGGAAATTGCATAATTTGATGCGTCGCAGGTAAGTATAAAGGGTTTTGTGAAATCGGGATAAATGAGAATAGGGGCGCTAGTGATTTTTGATTTTAATGTTTCAAAAGCTAACTGTTGTTCGTGACCCCAATTAAAAGGGATGTCTTTCTTTAGTAAGTTTGTCAGTGATTTGGAAATTTTAGAGAAATCGGGGATGAACCTTCTGTAATAGGATACTAACCCCAAGAAGGATTTGATGTCCTTCGGTGACATGGGAGTTGGAAATTCAGTGATTACTTTAATTTTTTCAGGATTGGGCCTTACGCCCTTGTCACTAATGACATGTCCAAGGTAAGCTACTTCTTTTCTGAGGAATTCGCACTTATCTGGTTGTAGTTTCAGATTGAAACTTCGCAGCCTGTCGAAGACGGCTGTAAGGTTTTCTACGTGGGACGCTAGGTCATAGGAATAAATCACGATGTCATCGAGGTAGACGAAACAACGGACTCCTTGGAGTCCTGTAAGGCAGTTATTCATGAGCCTTTGGAACGTGGATGGGGCGTTCTTTAGCCCGAAGGGCATTCTATTAAACATGAATTGACCTTGAGGTACTGAAAAACTTGTTTTCTCTGCGTCTTCAGGAGACATTTTTATTTGGTGGAACCCGGAGGCCAAATCAAGGGTGGAAAAGTATTTGCTATTACCTAATTGGTCTAAGATGTCAGAAATTTGAGGTATAGGGTAGGTTTCACCTATGGTTATGTCATTGAGTTTGCGGTAGTCGACGACCACTCGCCATTTTTGTTCTCCTGACGCGTCGAGTTTTTTGGGGACGACCCAAATAGGGGATGACCATGGGGACATGGCAGGTTGTATTATGTCTTGTTCTAACATTTTATTAATTTGTTTTTCGACTTCTTTCTTATGTACTTCTGGGAATCGATAAGATTTTGTGTATATAGGAGCATCGCTAGTAGTCCTAATATTATGTTGAATCTTGGAAGTAGACGTCAGTTTGTCATCTGGAAGATGGAAAATATCAGAGTATTGAGAACATAGTTCAGTGAGGGCGTTTGCTTCCTCTTCATTCAAATGGGATGTGCGGAGTGAGTTTAATACTTCTTCGGTACGTCTGACAGCGTTGGCTGTAGAGGAATAGGCTACATTGACATGTAGCGGTTCTAGGTAGAGTTTTAAGTCTGGTTTGACTGTAACGAAGTTTTCTGATGTATTAATAATGGAGATATTAACTCGATTATTTTCCTTGACCTTTACGATGCAGTTGGCTATAAGCAGTGATTCGGACAAATGCTGGTCAGTAATGACTCCTTCTTTTATTTCAGGGTTAGCTACGGTGCATTCTATTATTGTCTCAGTTCGCGGGGAAATATTGTAATTTGGTTCTTTGAAGGACAGTTTAATTTTCTTCCCGTTTACTTCCAGACAGTTAGTCGCGTAATTAACATTACAGCGGAATTTGGAAAACATGTCGGTACCGATAATGCCATCGTAAGGTAAGTTTATATTTTCCATCACATGAAAATTGTGACATAAGACAAGGTCATCAGATAGTTGTATTTGAGATTTAAGGTGACCAAGGCTTTTGATCGATTCTTCAGATGACTCAATCCCTTTGACATTGATTTCACTTTTGTGGAATTTCAAGGATTTGTCAACACTTGACTTTTTTACTAGGCTTATGCACGCGCCGGTATCTATGAGCAATGTCAAGGGTCTTGAGTTCATGGATGTAGGTACAGTGATGTACGGTAAGTATCTATCGCTTTTAGTTAGTACTTCGTAGACCTTGGGATTCGTGGGACCTTGGGTTTTTACCCGGTCTTTAGGAAATGGAATTGGGATAGTGCGTATGGTGCCTGGTACGACATTACGACTCGAACGACACCTTATCGAGCCTACATCTCGTTTAAAGAGCTGGAATCTGTTTCATCAACACCTTCATCATTCTCAAGGAAAGTTATCGGATGATTCGAAGCGTTATTATTGAAATTGAAGCGTTTATTGTTATATTCTCTTTTCCTGCACTGCTCAAGAGTGTGGCCGGGTATTTTACAATACCGGCACACAACGGAAGTATCCGAGGAGGGTTTTGGTTTATTGAATGAATTTTGCTGGTTGTTATAGCGGGACGTGCTAGGTTTTGAGTTGGCTGGTAAATAAGGCTTTTTCGGGAAATCTTGCTTAGAGGTTTCCATTGGTTTCTTGTTACAGAATTGTTGTAATTTGTCTTCAGAAATAGCTAAATTAATTGCCTCGTTCAAGGTCTTAGGGGACTTGCAACGCAAGATCACGGAGATTTTGGGGTTAATTCCCATAATGAATGAATTTAATGCCAAGTCTTGCATGGCTGCAAGCCGGCCTGGAAGTTCCATCTTTTTAGAACACGACATTGTTACTTCTGTTAGCAATTGTGACAAGCATGACTCTACGCGAAGAGAAAATTGACTGACGGATTCCGTGGATGTCTGTCTGCAGTCCTGCAGTTCGGACAGCAGGTGGGCGTGGTGCTTGCGCTCACCGAACTGAGCTTTTAAGAAGTCTCGTAGGGTTGACCAATTGTCAAAGTCTTTAATGGAGCACGCTAATTCAGCCTTGCCTTCTAGCTGGCTGATAATGTATTTAAGCACAATTGGTTCTTGGCTCAATGAAGCAAGCGATATAGCATTAGAGCAGTTATTTATGAATGCATTTAATTTATCTCTTGACCCATCGTAGGGTTTTATAAATTTTAATATAACATTTAGTGAAATTTCTGACACTACCAATTTTGGCAATTCCGGATTGACCTTGGGGTCTTTTGGTGCTTTCAGGGAGCCAGAACCAGAACATTCAGAGTCGGATTTAGTCATTTTGAAAAGTTACTTAATTGAATGTGATGAATTAAAATAAGCTACGGTGTAATAGGCGGACGGCGCCTTGCTTGCGAGAAATGTCGAGTTAGCTTAACGGATAACAGAATATCCTTGCGTCGGCAATGAACTTGCACCAGGATGATAAATATTTTTATACACAAAATATTCAATAGAGTTTAGGAAATAGTAATGATGTAGCAGGAATAATCGAATTATTGTTTTATAAGTTATTTATATACGCACTTTTCACTTTCACTGCACTTCACGGACACGGGAAATAGAAAATATAAAGTACTCACAGTAGAAACGTAGCGATTAGGGCGATCATTATCGCCAGGACCTTCACGGGTGTCTGACCTTGACACACCAGCAAGGTCGCAGGAACAGCAGGAACTCGGTGCACACGTATGTATCACTTGGAAATAGTGGAAATCACACGAACCACTTTGGGTTTGTGATTGGAAACAGCGGGTTACGACGATCACTTGGGAACGACGAAACTTGGAAATAGAAGGTCACACCAAACACTTTGGAACGGTGGATCCGGAAATGGTAAAAATCACACGAACTACTTTGAGTTCTGTGAATGAAAATAACGAGTTACGTTGATCACTTGGGAACGACGAAACTTGGAAATAGAAGGTCACACCAAACACTTTGGAACGGTGGATCCGGAAATAGTAATGAGTTGTCCCTTATTAAAATAGTCTTTAAAGGTCGGCCTTGATTTTCACTGGTTTAATTCACTTCACTTCGGAAACGTCCTTGAGATTTTCGGAAAATCCCTTAAGCTGCCACCAATGTTATAATGGAAAGTCCAAGGTCCTTTTTAAAAAGTTTTATTTGACACACACACTAAAAATTATACACGACCTCTAAGTAATTAGGGAACAGCGCGGTTTGACGATTCGGGAGCAACTGAGGTTTGTATGGGATGGATTGAGGAGCTGGACTCGGATGGAAGGGAGGACTGCTTATGGGTTGCTGCGTCAGCCATAAGGCATACATGGTGGAGGTTATAACAGCACGCTTAAAACGCTCGCGGAAAACTACTACCAGACGAACAAAGCCGTTCCTCCATGAAGGTAACACTGACACATGACCGCAAGACCACACTCCGTACATGCAAACTGCTCGCCACTCACTGCCATCACGCGCGCCGCGAGCCGCAATCGCTGTGGCCGCCCGAGCGCACGCTTAAGACGCTCGCGGAAAACTACTACAAGACGAACAAGGACGGGGACTGGCCGGAGGGACTGAAGCCGTTCCTGCACGAAGGTAACACTGACATATGACCGCAAGACCACACGCCGTACAAGCAAACTGCTCTCCACGCGCTGCCATTACGCGCGCCGCGAGCCGCAGCCGCTGTGGCCGCCCGAGCGCACGCTTAAGACGCTCGCCGAGAACTACTACAAGACGAACAATGATGGGGGCTGGCCGGAGGGACTGAAGCCGTTCCTGCATGAAGGTAACACTGACATATGACCGCAACACCACACACATGCAACGTACTCTCACTTGCAATAAAGGTAAAACTTACCGGCTTTTGTAGTTATTCACACAGTATACTTAAGCGGCTGCGGTGAACAAAGATATCCTACAACAAAAAAGTTTTGAGATGTAATGTCAAACCAAGTCAGTACCCTCCGGTACTGACTTGGTTCTCAAAACTTTTGTTTTGTTTTGTGTGTTTGGGTGTCAACAGAACCCGATTTCCACCGACTTGCCTATTTTTAAATTTCCATTCCTTTTGTGGAGGCTGAAAATGGCCTGCACGGCTTCGAGAAAAGGGCGGTACGGCCGTGCTTTTGTTTTGCTCGACTTGGTGGGGGCACTGCCGTGTCCCCAGATGCGTAACTAAGCACGGGGACACGCGATCGATTAGCCCCTCGTATGCTTAGGCACGGGCCCGTGTAAGTAAAACGTTTGGACCCTAATATTTAAATTTCAAGGTTAAGAAGTCGCTAAGCCAATTTTTGACACCGCATATGAGGGGTTAGAACTCTCAGCAGTCTTCCCAATTATAGGCATAAAACCGACTATGCGGCTAGCAGAATTACTGAGAATTACTGAGTTGACTCCTAGGTTTTTCCCTTTGTTTGGTGGTAATATATCTGTTGTAACTGCATTTAACTGCCATTTCAGACAGGTTCTGTGTATTGTGCTATTATTGTGGGTGTAGTGCTGGAATAAAAATATCATAGATGGAACTGTTGTCAAACGTGCACGGGCAATTTTGTATCAGATACATTGATTCATCGTTTACAGATACTTTAGTTCACTTTTTTTCCAGGTGACGTTTTGGGCCTGACTCCTGCTGCCGACTGCTACCTAGCCATCAAAGCGCTAGGCGGTTGCGTGTCTTACCTTACCCAGTGCCTACTCGATATTCAAGTACTGGGGATGTCGCAATTCGAATCATTCTCACCGCCCGACGTCCTAAACAAGACCTTATCTCAAGAGAACAAGGTCGATAATAAATGGGAAGGCGGCAGTACCATGGTCTTAGACGCTATCACGTTGAGAAATTTGAGGATAGTGCAGGATGAGGGTTGCCTGTACGAGAAGTTGAACTTCTGTGCCACTGCAATGGGTAAAAGGTAAGCGAAGTGTGGAAAGTGTATTGAGAAACCTAAAAAAATAAGCCAACCACAAACAAGCAAGTTCGTTGTTTTTTCACTATCGGCAATTGGTGGTACTGCTACAGTAACTTGTAGCTTTATTTTGCGTTTAAAGGACTATATTATTGGTTTATTGGTCTCGTTTGCATTGTACTCATTAGGAGGAGAAGGATATCATTTTTCACGTGACGTACGTACGGTAGCTCCACTGAATAATATTTTCCGGTCTTATCTACATATGACACTGTGTCATGCTATAGTGTTCAATACCTTACGTTTTCAGATTGCTTTATCAATGGGTATGCGCTCCGAGTTGCAATTTGTCAGTGATAAAGGAACGCCAGGAGGCTGTGAAGGAGTTATTTGAGAACCAAGAATTGAGTCAAGACGCCAAGAATATTCTGACCACATTGCCCGATTTAGAGCGCTTATTGGCCAAGTAAGTGATTGATGGTTACAAGTATAGATTGTCGTTATAGTTTTGGTTGAGTTTTTTAAATGCTATCCATCGAAATATAATAAGTGTGGAATCCGTGCCGAACGGGGATGGAGATAATATAGAGTGCCGAAGTAAACCTTAAGTAAGCCTTACCAAATAGGCGCGACATTGCTTGGTACACCGTCTCTTTCACATTGTGACATGTAAATTATTTACACATTAGAAATGTTACAAGGACTTGCGTGGTCAATTGTGTCAGCTCTACCTGTTCGTTTTCAGAGTCCACACTCTAGGAAGCCTAAAGCGCTCGACGTCACACCCAGATGCTCGCGCCATATTCTACGAAGAGAAGACTTATTCCAAACGAAAAGTCCTGGACTTCATATCGGTATTGAACGGATTCAACTCAGCGCTCAAACTTATTGAGTTGTTTGATGGCACTGAGTCCGATTTGCTTAAGAAACTGACCAAGTTTTGTCCACACGGGAAATTCCCTGATTATAGAGACACATTAAAGTTTTTCAAGGTAAGTGATAATAGTTTAGTTTCTATATACAATATAAAATAACAGTAAAAAGGTAAAAAAATATGGCAAACTAATATTTCCAGTTTTAAACAAAAGATACTCTGCGTTGAAGTATATTCGAAACGACCCCTGTTACGAACATTTCCAGTTTTGATAGTTTTGACCTCTCTTGCAAAGTTTAATATCCGAATAAGTACACAGAAATGTATTGTGCAATTTTTTTAGGAGGGATTCAATCAATCTGAAGCAGAGAAGGAAGGTCGCATTTTACCTGGCGTAGGCGTCGACCAAGAATACGATAACACTTTGCAGCTCATAGCTGATATAGAGGATGAACTCAAGCAATATCTGGCTGAGCAGGAGAAATACTTTAAGTGTCGGGTAAGCACACAGAGAAAGAGTTTCAGAAGTGGGATTCAGTTTGAAGCGGGAGAAGATTGTTACACCCTACCCGGCATTTATGTTGATACGTAACGAAACATTATACTGCTCGCGGCAGCTAAGTCTAGCGGTGAGCAAAATGTGGATCTGCGCACTACTAATACCTTATATTTTGCTACTGCGCATTTAAGATCACCGCTAGTTTTTGCTGTCGCAAGCTGTAAGTGTTTATGAATGACAAGGCAGATTAGAGCTTATAATAAATTTTATAGAAGATCTTCCGTTTACCACGTTAGTCAATTATTTTTATATTTATGTGTATTTTCAGTTGAAGTACGTGGGAACGGACAAGAAGCGTTACCAGATAGAAGTGCCAGAGAGCGCCACTAAAAGAGCCACTTCGGACTACCATATGGAAGGTGCCAGGAAAGGTTTCAAGAGGTTCTCGACTAGTGAAACTAAGGTAGGTAACACGTAATAACTGACTTACTTGTCTGGCACGGTGACCTGCAACCTATACTATCAATGAGGGTATTTAGAAATCAGAAATCCACCAGCTGGCAGCAGGGTGGCGAAAGGTCTATTTGGCAGTAGATGTCAAAATCAAGTGGTGTGATTGATGGATCTTGACGCCTACTGTCAAAAAGACCTTTCGCCACCCTGCTGCCAGCTGGTGGGTTTATGATTTCTATACACCCTCATTGGCAGAGTTGACAGTATTCTTAATCGTCAGTCGTCCTGATCTCAATCCTCTTAGCCAACAAAGCAAAGGTTATGATTAGTCTTCACCATTAGATCCTTCGATTCATTATCGGGCCATAACAATTTTATTTCTTTTGTGACATGTTATACAATTTCAGGACTTGCTAGCTCGCATGACAGCAGCAGAGGAGCAAAAACGCAACGTGCTCAAAGACTTAAGCCGGCGAATGTTCGAGAAGTTCTCGAGCAACCACGCGTACTGGGAGGCGGCGGTGCAGTGCGTGGCAGTGTTGGATATACTGCTGGCGCTGGCAGAGTTCGCGCGGCAGCAGAGCGGCGACGTGTGCCTGCCGAGCGTCAGTATCGATGCGGAGCAGAAGGTAGGTTAACGTGACGTCACAGTCGTAGAATGTTCGAGTGGTTCTCGAGCAACCACACGTACTGGCAGGCGGCGGTGCAATGCGTGGCAGTGTTGGATATACTGCTGGCGCTGGCAGAGTTCGCGCGGCAGCAGAGCGGCGACGTGTGCCTGCCGAGCGTCAGTATCGATGCGGAGCAGAAGGTAGGTTAACGTGACGTCACAGTCGTAGAATGTTCGAGTGGTTCTCGAGCAACCACACGTACTGGCAGGCGGCGGTGCAATGCGTGGCAGTGGTGGATATACTGCTGGCGCTGGCAGAGTTCGCGCGGCAGCAGAGCGGCGACGTGTGCCTGCCGAGCGTCAGTATCGATGCGGAGCAGAAGGTAGGTTAACGTGACGTCACAGTCGTAGAATGTTCGAGTGGTTCTCGAGCAACCACACGTACTGGCAGGCGGCGGTGCAATGCGTGGCAGTGGTGGATATACTGCTGGCGCTGGCAGAGTTCGCGCGGCAGCAGAGCGGCGACGTGTGCCTGCCGAGCGTCAGTATCGATGCGGAGCAGAAGGTAGGTTAACGTGACGTCACAGTCGTAGAATGTTCGAGTGGTTCTCGAGCAACCACACGTACTGGCAGGCGGCGGTGCAATGCGTGGCAGTGGTGGATATACTGCTGGCGCTGGCAGAGTTCGCGCGGCAGCAGAGCGGCGACGTGTGCCTGCCGAGCGTCAGTATCGATGCGGAGCAGAAGGTAGGTTAACGTGACGTCACAGTCGTAGAATGTTCGAGTGGTTCTCGAGCAACCACACGTACTGGCAGGCGGCGGTGCAATGCGTGGCAGTGGTGGATATACTGCTGGCGCTGGCAGAGTTCGCGCGGCAGCAGAGCGGCGACGTGTGCCTGCCGAGCGTCAGTATCGATGCGGAGCAGAAGGTAGGTTAACGTGACGTCACAGTCGTAGAATGTTCGAGTGGTTCTCGAGCAACCACACGTACTGGCAGGCGGCGGTGCAATGCGTGGCAGTGGTGGATATACTGCTGGCGCTGGCAGAGTTCGCGCGGCAGCAGAGCGGCGACGTGTGCCTGCCGAGCGTCAGTATCGATGCGGAGCAGAAGGTAGGTTAACGTGACGTCACAGTCGTAGAATGTTCGAGTGGTTCTCGAGCAACCACACGTACTGGCAGGCGGCGGTGCAATGCGTGGCAGTGGTGGATATACTGCTGGCGCTGGCAGAGTTCGCGCGGCAGCAGAGCGGCGACGTGTGCCTGCCGAGCGTCAGTTTCGATGCGGAGCAGAAGGTAGGTTAACGTGACGTCACAGTCGTAGAATGTTCGAGTGGTTCTCGAGCAACCACACGTACTGGCAGGCGGCGGTGCAATGCGTGGCAGTGGTGGATATACTGCTGGCGCTGGCAGAGTTCGCGCGGCAGCAGAGCGGCGACGTGTGCCTGCCGAGCGTCAGTTTCGATGCGGAGCAGAAGGTAGGTTAACGTGACGTCACAGTCGTAGAATGTTCGAGTGGTTCTCGAGCAACCACACGTACTGGCAGGCGGCGGTGCAATGCGTGGCAGTGGTGGATATACTGCTGGCGCTGGCAGAGTTCGCGCGGCAGCAGAGCGGCGACGTGTGCCTGCCGAGCGTCAGTATCGATGCGGAGCAGAAGGTAGGTTAACGTGACGTCACAGTCGTAGAATGTTCGAGTGGTTCTCGAGCAACCACACGTACTGGCAGGCGGCGGTGCAATGCGTGGCAGTGGTGGATATACTGCTGGCGCTGGCAGAGTTCGCGCGGCAGCAGAGCGGCGACGTGTGCCTGCCGAGCGTCAGTTTCGATGCGGAGCAGAAGGTAGGTTAACGTGACGTCACAGTCGTAGAATGTTCGAGTGGTTCTCGAGCAACCACACGTACTGGCAGGCGGCGGTGCAATGCGTGGCAGTGGTGGATATACTGCTGGCGCTGGCAGAGTTCGCGCGGCAGCAGAGCGGCGACGTGTGCCTGCCGAGCGTCAGTTTCGATGCGGAGCAGAAGGTAGGTTAACGTGACGTCACAGTCGTAGAATGTTCGAGTGGTTCTCGAGCAACCACACGTACTGGCAGGCGGCGGTGCAATGCGTGGCAGTGGTGGATATACTGCTGGCGCTGGCAGAGTTCGCGCGGCAGCAGAGCGGCGACGTGTGCCTGCCGAGCGTCAGTTTCGATGCGGAGCAGAAGGTAGGTTAACGTGACGTCACAGTCGTAGAATGTTCGAGTGGTTCTCGAGCAACCACACGTACTGGCAGGCGGCGGTGCAATGCGTGGCAGTGGTGGATATACTGCTGGCGCTGGCAGAGTTCGCGCGGCAGCAGAGCGGCGACGTGTGCCTGCCGAGCGTCAGTTTCGATGCGGATCAAAAGGTAGCTTAACGTGACGTCACAGTCGTAGAATGTTCTATAAGTTTTCGAATGACTACACATTCTGGGAGGCTGCGGTGCATTGGACTTGATTTTCAAAGCAATGTCCAATTAGAAGCTAATTTCGTGAATTTTCGTACCACCAAAACACTGACAGCACACAAGCTTCTGTAGAAAATGTAGTCACTTAGACCTGACTTTCTGGGCTAGCAAGCAAATATATATCTAAGTTAATTGTGTACTATATAAGTTTAGTATATCGCCTTTTAAAATAAGATGCATTTGTTACAGCCCTTCATAAACATTGTGGAGGGGCGGCACCCGTGCATCCCGATTATTGGGGACTTTATCCCCAACGACACGAGCTTGGGGGGGCCCTCGGCGGGGCTGTTATTGCTCACGGGGCCCAACATGGGCGGCAAGTCCACGCTCATGCGGCAGGTCGGCCTCCTCACCGTGTTAGCGCATCTGGTAAGTCCGTTATTACATCCTGCCAAACCAAAAACATTTAGGTAACAATTACTCCAATGAGCGGCGTTACAGAAGATTTTTCACTTCACCTATTTTGGGAAAAAATATCCTACTTTCTCCTTCCAAAAATGAATGCAAGTGACGAATAAATGAAGACGGTGCTCTGGGCCATGCTCGTATTTTCCTTACAAGTCGAGTGAAAACGCTTTTGACTATCGCTTGAAGCATGCTACAACCTTATCTTATATTTGAATGATCTTCGTTAAACTGCTGGTTTATTTAGAACGAAATAATTTGTTTTCCTGTAAATATGACGCTCCTGAGCCAAAGGTATCACTTTTCCGATTGGTATAAATATACACATTTCGCCAATGTTGACAAGCGGCGATCGGTCTTCTGTCTGGGACTTATACACTCCTCGCATAATCCACATTGCTGAATGCTGAGCGTTGTGATTCCGTAGTGGAAGTAACTTTTTTTTATAAGGTCGGTACATATGCTTACTAGTATTGTTTGTATTTGTAGGGTTCATACGTCCCAGCAGCGGAATGCAGCCTCAGCCTTGTAGATCGGGTGTTCACGCGGCTGGGTGCAGCCGACGACATACTGTCGGGGCAGTCCACCTTCCTCGTGGAGATGAACGAGACCGCGGCCATCGTCAAGCACGCTACCGTGCATTCCTTGGTGTTATTGGACGAGCTTGGTGAGTTATTGGACTTATTACAACCCTTTGTCGAGCAGAATGTAGCCTCAGCCTGGTAGATCCGGTGTTCACGAGGCTGGGCGCAGCCGACAACGTACTGTTGGCGCAGTCCACCTTCCTTGGTGTAATTGATTTTATCCAAGCAGTTTTGCAAACATAATTTGATGGTTAGGGTTAATTTATTTATTTTGATTGTTGTCAAATACCCAAACTGGTCTACTTATCCTTCAAACGTCACCCAGGCCCTCTGCAAAAAAATCTCACATTTAGGTGAAGAGATAGATACTTGTAAGTGGGTCCGTTGGCGCATTAAGGTCAGCCAACTGTACTAGCATGAATGGCGAGCAAAATCTAAAATGTACCTTATTTTCATACTTATAAGTTTCATTATCCGTAGGCCGCGGCACGTCCACTTACGACGGCACGGCGATAGCTTCGGGTGTTTGCGTGGAGTTAGCGGAAAGAGAATGTCGCGTAGTCTTCTCTACGCATTATCATTCGCTAGTGCATCATCTCGCTTCGCATCCGGGGGTACTGTTGGGCCATATGGTGAGTACTAACCAATCTTAAGGGTTAAACTATTTATTAACATATATTTTGGTCCCAATATAGGTCCCAAATATGGACCATATGCTTCGACCTTTCATCGACCGTAGGCTTAATTAGCGTAAGGGACATTGTTTTGCCTGTCCCTTACCGTAATTCAGCCTACGGTCGACGCTTTGTAACAAGGGCGTCAGGACAAGTATGTAGTCCGCACTGACAATCAAAGCGGTCGTGGGCGTGCTGGCAGTAAATATTTTTATAGACATAAAATGATGTACACAACACGGGAGGTAATAAAGAAAGCCCTCGATCGCATATTTACGTCGCTCGCTTGCAGCTCGGGCCGCAAACTTCTGCGATCTCGGCCTTTCTTTGTATTACCACCCTAGTTGTGTAATGTACTATAACCGCGATTTTATATTCCAGGCATGTATGGTGGAGACAGATGAATCCACAGCAGATAACGACGACCACATTCCAGAGGAAACCATCACGTTCTTATACAAACTGTCCCCCGGCGCTTGCCCCAAGTCCTACGGTTTTAACGCCGCGCGTCTGGCTGGTATCCCTAAGGAGATCACCCGTCGGGCGCACCAGATATCGAAAAACCTCGAAAAGGAGGCCACTTGCCTACGCGCCTTTAGGGACATTATAAAATTGGAGGATGGAAAACAGATCAGAGAGTTGCTGGCAGCTTTGACCATTTAAAAATAAGATTTACCTACTCGCAGAACCTCCACTCTTGTTAGTTAAGAAATTTATTGTATGCTCATGGCTTCGCGTCTTGTATACGAATGATAGTAGAGTCTGTGCGGAAAGAGAATAGGATTAATTTTGGAGGCGCTGTAATGCTTTTCTACCGTATGTGCCGTATTTTCTGTTCTGTGGCCATACTGGTTAGGTTAGTTCCGTTTTTCGCCACGCCTATTCTCTTTCCGCACAGACTCTAGCGTAGTGAATATACTATACATTATATATGAGGTGATTGTCCTAACTTGTATTCATGGATTCGACAATGAAATCGAAAACGAGGCCCCCTGTTGGCGCGTGAGATATCATACACATAAAGGATACACAATAAATTGATTGATGAATGAATCAATTTGATAAATTGTATGACTAATTTCAAGACCTGTAGGTACTTATGCGAGGCATTTTATTTTAGTAATCCAGTCATTGTGACTAAAATCAGTCTGACTCAAACATAACGTACCTACGGTTCCAATGCCGCGATTCTGACGGAAAGTACCTAAGGAGAAATTTTAAATATAGAGGAAGAAATGCAATCGGAATATCATTGACGGCTTTAACCATTTAATAGTAAAGAGTTTACTTCTGGTGATATCTATGGCCTACTCAGTTAAGCACCTCACTAAATTTAACCAAAATTCGATGCGCTCTTTCCCGTTTCTTTAGGAGTGTTATTTTGACTATGGTCCCGGATATAGCAGATCCGGTTATTATATTATCTTTGCGACGCGGTGTGCCTCGTGTTAAAACTTTTTGAGTTTTACGCTAACTACGAGTATATTCATGATTTTTTTACTGATGCGCGCAGGCAGACGCTTCATATTAAATACTAATATAAGAAATTGCGTCAGAAAGTTGATTATGATTAATATTTTTAAGATATGTAGTTAAAGTAGGCGCCGTTTGTATTAAGTTTTTGTGTGAGTTATGTGCCAGTGTTAATTTGTAAGTAGGTACTTTTAAATAAGCAAATATTGTTGGTTGTAAATTAATCATCTACAACTTCACAATTGTCGAATTGACTGCTTGTTTTAAACCAGTATTATTGCCCGGCCTGTTTTTGAAGTTTCGTGGATGAATTTACGCATTTTATGTCGTGTTGGTAAAAATGTATGTATTTTTTTGTGTCAACTCTTCCAGTTGATCTGATGTGATTTGTTATTTTTGTTGCTTAATCCTTAATTGTTGTCACTATTAACTGTAAAGGATAATAAAATAACACTACCTCGTTGAATTATTATAGCAATATCTGTGATGCTGATTATAATCAAGAATTCGTAATAAAATACCACCGAAATTTCTATAATACATTTTCTACAAATAAACTGAGTTTTTTTTACAACGAGTTGATTTGCAGAAAATCAACTCCTTGTACGGTATTTCATACTAAACTGCGTACTTTCTGAACGCTTAAAGAAATCATTCATTGATTGGTTTACCTAGTCATTGTAATATAGCGGATCTGTGTGTATCCGACTGGGATAGTGCAAAGTCACGGTGACTACAATCATAACATAACCATCATGTCGAGCGTGAATTTGCACATCTAAATAAGATGAGAATATAATTAAATTCTCAAACTTTGCTAAAAGGTATTAAAACCACAGTGAGGCGATTCCGCTGGAGACGAACCTTGACATCAATTTTCAAGTCCTAAAATTTATTACTTTTTTAGGGTTCCGTAGCCAAAATGGCTAAAAAGGAACCCTTATAGTTTCGTCATGTCCGTCCGTCCGTCCGTCCGTCCGTCCGTCCGTATGTCACAGGCATTTTACTCAAAAACTGTAAGACGTATACTGATGAAATTGACAACATTTCAAATTATATGAAGGGGCTAAATCAAAAACCATTTCGGCAAATATGCTTCCCGTATGTAACGAGGCAGTTATTTTATTTTTTTACCCGTTAATTTCCAAGATAATCGCGAAAAACTGTAAACCGGAAATGTGACGTAGATAGTACGTACATAGACAATAGACCAAAGACAAAACTAAATCTATCATTTTTTTCATGTATCCGGTTGTCACACTCTGTCAAAAGTTTTCAAATGACATTGTCAGTTCTTACATTTCGGTGTTAACGACTATTCTTATTTTACGATATTACTCTCGCTCCACTTTAAATACTTGACGACTTGGCTTTTATAACGGACACTGCTGCTTCTTTTCACGCTTACATCGCAATAAAAACGGATATCGCTGCTTCTTTAAACGAAAATTTGGCACTTGTATTTGGATTTATTGAACCTCATAAAAATGAAGACCTCAGATGGATTTGTGCAAGCATTTAGCACCAACTTGCCATGGGTTGATACTGCCATGATGTTAGAGTTCATACAAATGGACGATAAATATAATTTGGCTGGGATACGAGGTGCAAAAGCTGCCTTATCGTCTCGAACTTTGTATAGTGCCGCTTCGTACCGTATAGATAGTTTCTACCCCATATTGTGTGCCCTACATTGAGCCCTGTTTTTGCTTTACATGTACCTGTATCTGTATATGAAACTAATAACATTATCCTAAGAAATAAAACTGTAAGGTTTAGTGCGAGTATATTTATTTTCCAAATATATAAGTTTGTGGTTCCAAATTACAATGTGTTATTTTGTCTTTTGTCGCTACCTTAACTAGTATGTTTTGGGTTGTCATAATAGGGCAGCACATTACACCTCAGGATGCAGAAGATGGTGTAGGTTCATCATGAGAGGTTGACGGTGCTGCCTGGTTTGCTTCTTTTAACGGTCTTCTTGTGAGTAATGCTGGAAGACGAGGTTTCAGTTTTGCATTGACATTCATGACTTTCCAATATCTATAGTTTTCCATGTCTTTCTCCAACTGTGAAATGACAAATAGGTAAGTATAATAAGCATAAACCTGAACACAGTGAGGGTGATTTCAATGCACACTGCAAGAATTTGTAAGTGCAAGTGCCAATAACTATTTAAGAAAGTCCTATATAAACAAGGTTATATTAGCTAGTTAAGTTAAATATCACAACACATGAGTACGTACAGTAAACTTTATCAGTAAATAGTCCACTACCAATCTAATACAAAGGTGGGCTAGGTTAAGTATATTATTCGGATGTACTTACATCGAGATGATCTTCACAGATGAATAACTTCCTTTTAGGAACACGATCTAGCCCCATCGCTCGACACCATGCCTCATTTTGCCCAGCAGGGACACAAAAAAACTTTTTTGTGGTGTCAGTCTTGTGTTATTACTACACGTTCTTATAAAACAGTTTTTAGTTTCTTTTGATGCCATGTTTTCGTTTTTACTTTTTTTTTTTTTTTTTTTTTGTGTTTAGTGGCTTTTGCTGCAAGGCACTTTGCCAATGTCAAGTGACTTAAGAGATGTCAAGTTTGACGGTACTTGTCGCGGAGCTGTGGAGCGAATTCCCCCATATTTTAAATTGCATTGGATGATACTGAATGATACATAAATGATGATAATTGAATAATAAATGCAATTAAAATATATACAAAGGATGACATTATAATTTAATATTATTCTTATCTATAAACTCTGCTAAGGCTTTTAGAACAGTAGGGTCAGAAAAAGATAACAGGGCTTTAACGTTAGTAGGTAACTGTATTTTAAGGTTAACGAGTTGGTCATAAAGACTGAAACGGTTTAGCGGACATTCGAAAAATATATGATCAATTGAGCCAATCTCATGACCGCACCCGCATTCAGCAGAGTCCTTGACCCTAATCTTATATAAGAATTCTGGAGAGCATACGTGACCAAGTCTGAGACGAATTAAGGAACTAGTAACTTTTTTTTTAAACTTAAATTTAAAAAACCAGGGTCTCGGGAATATATTTCTCTGGATTTGATAAAACTGCAGTTTATTATTAGTAGCCCATACGTCCATCCAGGAAGAAAATAACTTTAACGAGGAGATTGCGACTAGGTCTTTACTAAAACAATGAAAAATAGAGCGATTGCCATTTGTTGCGGCATCCCTAGCAGCTTTGTCGGCTATTTCATTCCCGGAAATACCCTTATGACTAGGAATCCAAGATAATAGGACTTCCAGCTGAAGCAAATGACAAGAAAAGAGAGCCTCCTTGATAAGACACACTAAAGGAGACTTAGCGCAATTTTTAATCGAATTGTGGGTAATAGCCTGAATGGAACTAAGGCTATCCGAAAATATAACTGACTTGGCAAATCCATGTTCAATTATATATTTAATAGCCTTGAGTATGGCATAACATTCACCAGTGAATACAGAACATATTGCAGGAAGTTGAAATTTTAGAATCGTCCCTAAATTGTCATGAACGAAAGCGCACCCAGCTTGCCCCCCATTATCGAGCTTTGATGCGTCTGTGTATAGTAAATCCCACTCTTGCCACCTGGTTCTTATAGCAGTCAAGAATTTAGCATTAACAGAGGACGAGTCTCTTTGAACACCAATATTTACGGATTTAGGCTGGAAAGTCAGAGCTGAGAATGGAACTGTATATATAGGCAACTTAGGAAACTTTACTACAGGGGCTTCAATTTCATTCAGTCTATTTAAGCTAGTTATAAGATTTGGTTTAAATTTTCTACGCCAGTATGGATTGACTTCAACATGGTCATTTAACAGACCAAGCTTAGGAAATAGAGGATGGTGCTCCATTTGAGCAATACGGAATAAATATCTATCTGCCAGGTATTGACGGCGAACATTTAGAGGAGGGTCTGCACATTCAACCTGAAGAGCTCGGATTGGAGACGACTTCATAGCGCCAGTGACTATCCTCAGAGCCTTGGCTTGAACCTTATCGAGTTTTTTAAGATCAGCTTTATTACATGGTTCTATTATAATACAGCCAAAATCCAAATGAGACCTAACTAAAGCATTATACAACAATTTTTGGGAATATGGATGCGCACCCCACCAGGAACCTGATAAAGCACGAATTATGTTCAAGTTTTTTTCACACTTGGCCACAATATTATTGATATGATCAGTGCCTGATAGTTTAGTATCAAAAGTTACCCCCAAAAATTTGGCTTTATCTTTTACCTGAATAGGCTGAGAACGAAAAGAAATTTGAATTGGCGGAAGCATACGACTTTTAGAAAAAACTAAAGCTACACTTTTAGCAGGTGACAGATCTAAACCATGAGCATCTAGCCAAAGACCCAATGAGTTCAACGCATTGTTAATGAAATTGGCAGCATCATTAATGTTCTTGTGCTGAGAGTAAATCGCTATATCATCGGCGTATTGAAGAACATTGCAGTGTTGATTAATAGCCTGATCCAGATCAGAGGTATAAATGCTGTATAGTAAGGGACTCAAAACAGAGCCCTGAGGAAGACCCCTCCACACCAAGTTTACTCTATCCGGAGCATTATGGGTCCTTAACGAAATCCTTCTGCCAGATAACAGATTACCTATGAAACGAACTACTTTTTCCGGAATATTCATCCGCCGCAGCTTGCTGCGAAGCACCGAGAGAAGCACGTTGTCATAAGCACCACATATATCCAAAAAGGAGGCAACCACTGATTTTTTCTGTGAAAAAGCAATTCTAACATCCGTTGAGAGCAGAGCATGACTGTCAGTAACACTTTTACCTTTTCTGAAACCAAATTGCGAATCTGCTAACAGTCCCGAACTTTCTACAAACCACTCCAATCTATTTTTAACCATATGCTCAACTAACTTACATAAGACTGACGAAAGGGCAATAGGCCGATAAGAATTATGATCTTCCGGATCTTTACCGGGTTTCAAAATGGGCAAAATAATCTGATGTTTCCATGCTTCAGGAATATCTCCAGTGCCAAATACTTTATTAACTAATTTTAAAAAGAAATCGTGACAGACGGGACCAGCTTTAGTTAAAAATGAATAGACGATTCCGTCCAAACCAGGGGACGAGTCCGTTACCACAGACAAGGCTGCCTTTAGTTCAGCCAGGTCAAAATCCTTATCCAATAAGTGATCAGAATTTTCAAACAAATAAGTTGACGGAATGTCTTGACAGTTAGGAACGACTGGAGGCGCCAATTTGTTTAAGAATTCATCCACCCACTCATTAGAAGAGCCCAGAGCTGAAGACGGAGATATACCCTTACGGAACCTACGAATATTTTTCCACACTAGAGAAGGATGGGAGGAAGGAGAGATCGATTCACAGAATGCATGCCAACCTTCAAATTTTTTAGAAGAAAGGACCTTACGGCATTTTGCTCTCACTTTCTTGAAAGTAATATAGTTTTCAATATTAATATTATTGACATATTCTAATTCGGCCGCATTACGCTCTTTCACAGCAGCAGAGCACTCAGCATCCCACCACGGCTGAGAGGGACTATGGCGTATATTAGACTTTTTAAGAAGAATAGCCTCTTTAGCTGACTCATGGATGGCAACAACAAATTCGTCATTAGCAGAATTTACGTTTACACTTGAATTTAGAATCAGGCCTCCAATTTTACTGTCTAAGGAAGAGGAATAGCTGTCCCAGTCAGCTTTGTCTAATTTATATTTTTGCAGAGGAGGAAGCGAATTACAAGTAGTAGATCTGCTAGGGAGGGAAATAAAGATAGGAAAGTGATCACTATTATGAGAGAGAGATGAAATGTTCCAGACTAGATCCAAAGCTATATCAGACGAACAGAATGTTACGTCCACCGCAGATGCATTTTGACTGGGAGCTGTGCGCCTGGTTGGACTCCCATTATTTACACAACAAAGATTAAGCCTATTAGCCATTTCAAGCAACGCTTTTCCGTTATTATCAGTCAAGCCTGAGCCCCAGGACTCGTGATGGCAGTTGAGGTCACCCATAATAATAATGGGTTTGGGAATATCCTTCACAATAGAAAACAGTTCAGATAGTAAATTACGAGACGGGTGAGGAATGTATACTGAAACATAGGAAACATTGAAAATCTGAGCCGCAACTATATAAATATTATCGGAGTGAGCCGGAACAGGAATTTGGAAAAAGGGGATATTATTTTTAATACATAGCGCAGACCCATCCCATCCATCTGCCCTATCATCTCTAATAGTGTAGAAACCTGGCAACTTAAAAAATTGCTGAGGCTTAAGCCAAGTTTCCGCTATTGCCAATAAGATAGGATTATATTTTTTACAGAAAAAAGAAATTTCCGACTTTTTATTAATTATGCTCCGTGCGTTCCATTGGACTGCCGTATACATTATGGAGTCTTTTATTTAAAATCGAACAAAGAGTTTCTATTTTGGAGGCAACGTGGGACGGTATTTTGTCGAGGCTCAAAAGCATAATGACAGTGGATAAGAGGGAGTCTAGGACTCTGTCGTTTATTTGAACTTCCTCGAAAGGAGACTGGCTAGCTTGGAACTCCCGTACACTTGTATCTGGAGAGAGATAAGCAGATTGACTGTCCAGCCACTGCTCCTCATCCAATGCAGACCTATCGCGAAGAGCGCAGCCATTCTGGGGATCAGGGATCCGAAAACTATTTATAACAGCTTGATGAGCTCGCCTGTCATACCCGTCCTGCAGAGGGGCACGAGGTTTTCGGGGCAGATATACAGTCTTTTTATATGATACACTAGGATTAGGAGGATCAGAGGCTGCGACTTCAGCAAAAGATCGCTTAGACGACGGGAAACGTTGGGACGCTTCTATAAATGAAATGGCATCCTCCGTCATAGCTGACTTAATCTTGTGCTGACGATCATACTCTGGGCAGGATTTGTCAGTGGCCGGGTGAGAGCCAGAGCAGAAAAGGCACACAACATCATTGGATGAGGAGCAGTCGGAAGTCAAGTGCGATTGGCCACATTTTGAGCACCGGGGCTGAGAACGACAATTCGTCTGAACATGACCATATCTGCAGCATTGAAAGCACTGAATCACTGGAAAGTTATATTTATGGACTTCAAACGAATTATGGAACAGAAATACCCGTTGAGGTAGTCTCTGCCCATCAACCGTGAGAGCCACAGTCCCAGTAGGGATCCATTCCATTGACTCGTCAACTTTACGTTTTGTGTTGAGCCGCCGGGCTTTTATTACTTTACCGAATCCATCAGGGGTAACGACACCAGCCGCAATCTCCTCATTTGTCAGATCCTTGGGAACATTACGAATTACGCACATTTTGCATACATTATATGTAGGGATGAAAGCTGAATACTGCGTATCTAACCGATTGTTTTCAATAAACTTGTTGGCCGCGGCCGCACAAGTAAATTCAAGACTTAGTCGATTTCGCCCTACTTTACTTATCCCGCCCTGTTTCAGACGGTCAATGCCTTTCCTACATAAAAATTGGCCAAATTTGACAGGGTTGAGGACAGTACTGACATTTCCTTCATTTACACTTTTTAATTGAACGTGGACAATATACGGCCCCATATCTTTATTAGTGTAACATTGTCTGCCTATAGGAGCCGATGTCGGTGTTTGAAATTGACTCACCTTGGTAACCTTATTCTTAGTCGAGTCTTGATTAGACAGATCGGCATCCGCTAAACTCGAAGCAGTTCTCTTTTGAGCTTTTTCCGAAGTTTTACGTGTAACAAGATGGAAACCCTCATCATCAATATCTGGAGACACGGACGCTACTTGGTCTACCATAGGAGGACTAGCAGGAGAACTAATGACCATATCATGACTATCGGGCGCCGGGCCCAATGGCGGGTTGACAGTACCCACCATTGTGCCGGCTAAGAAATCATTAGAAAAATTACACGGGAAAGCCACTAATCAGAGTTCAAATACAATATAAATACAACAATCCGTTGAAAATATAGTATTATAAAAACTAACACAACTAAATAAATATTAATAGATGAATTCCTACCAGGAGATACAATTTAAACGTGTAGCCCTTCCCGCGCTCCACAGCTAAAAAACAACCTTTTCGTTTTTACTTGTAATTGTATTGAAGAAAATTTGTGTTGACAATTATATGACAATGACGTAAACCTCAAATCAATCAACCGTCACGACCCATTTTTTTTTTAAAGCAAGGGGCAAAGGAAAATGCGTACTCGTGACGTCATATGTCGTTTACGACCATTCAACCATTAGCTATTTTTTCACTTAATATTTTTGAATGAAAAATTGCTTTTCTGGGAAAATAAAAAAACACGTATACCTTAGAATTTGATTTTTTTTCAATACATAACATAAAATAGCCCACTTGAAAAAATGAAATGTTGTCAATTTGGAATAAAGATGTCTTGTAGATGCCGCTACTAAGTTTGGTAGTTAAATAATAAAAATAAAAAATCTAGGGGGGGCACTCCATACATGTAACAGAAGCTAAAAAAATTTTTTTTTCAGCAAACAACGTGAGGTACATAATTCGATAGTTCTTTTAAAAACATTATAAGGCTTTTATGTACTTTTTTTTGATTAAGTGAACACTTTCGGAAATAATCGCTCCGAAAGTTGCATAAATTGTGTCCCCCCCCTTTAACTTTTAAACCGTAAATCCAAAAAATATGAAAAAAATCAGGAAGGTAACGCTTAATAAATACATTCAACGAAAATTATTTTGAATAGTAACGAATAAGCCGTTTTGAAGTTATTGCCGAAAAACTTCTCAACCAAAAGGTCTTAAGTGCCATTGATTTACACGGCATTTAAGACTTTTTGCCAGTTGTTTATTTTTAGTTTTATTTCTATCTGTAGCATTTCCTTATAGATACGGCTATGGAACCCTACACTGAGCATGGTCCGACATGCTCTTGACCAGTTATTTGATACCATCGTGTAGGGCGAGGTCTTAAATTAATTCTTATGGACTTAACTTCATATTAAATATGTTAAAGCGCTTGAAAACCTTAGCATTCTAAGATTAAGGACCAACTGCGAATCATACGATGTTGCACCCGCGCGATCGTTTTAACAGTGAATAATTTATTGATAGTTTCATTTTTTTATACTTTTTTTATGTTTCTATAGTTGATTGTTTATTGTCTTTCAATATAAATAGGCAAAACATTTTAAATATTTGACAATTAAAAGATATTTCTGTTTTTATACTATGATCCGGAGAGGTGGGCCGATTTGGTTGCACCCGCGATAGCACTTTAATCCTCTCTTGTGGCTATTTAAAAATTTATATTAAATTCTTATACACAAATCTGTAGAAAAGAGGTTAAAAAGTAATCCTTAAAACAATATTTTTATAATAAATGTTTTTCGTTTTATTAGGAGGAGACTTTGAATGAGTCAAAATGTTGCATCCGCTATAATGGAATCGCCCAGTGGTAAGTGGTTGGTTCTAAAAAGCGATACAGAAATCTGATTAAGGCGTGAATAGCTTTGCTGGTAGTATGCTTAAAAGTAGCAACACATAATACCTTCTTTGTTCTTAGGCTTCCGTATATATCCACTTACATATTATATTTATGATCCTCGCCTGCGACTCGGACCGCAAACACCTGTGATCTGGGTCATTCCTTATTATACCGCCCTCTGTGTGTAATATACTAATAAAGCTGTCTTGTGGTATGGCATGTTCTAAGTGGGTTCAAACTAAAAATACCCTGTTGTCATTGAACAGAAAAGTACCACTTTGATCTCTCTTATGAGGGAGCAAAATAGTTTTTTCTGAATAGGAGGTGTGAAATTAGTACATTACATAACTAGGGTGGTAATACAAAGAAAGGTCGAGATCGCAGAAGTTTGACGTAAATATGCGATCGAGGGCTTTCTTTATTACCTCCCGTGTTGTGTACATAATTTTATATCTACACTTGGCCAGAAAGCGGCTTTTTTCGTACGCGCAGCGTGCGGAAAAGGCCACTTTATGGCCATGTGTGGCATAATAGTACATTACACAACTAGGGTGGTAATATAAAGAAAGGCCGAGATGGCAGATGTTTGCGGCCCCAGCTGCAAGCGAGGGACGTAAATATGCGATCGAGGGCTTTCTTTATTACCTCCCGTGATGTGTACATCATTTTATGTCTACACTTGGCCAGAAAGCGGCTTTTTCCGTACGCGCAGCGTGGGTCCGCCCCCGGTCCCTGCAAGGGCCCCGCCAGAATAATTGTTTGTTATGTTTGCTTTGTTAGATGTGGGCGCCTCAGATGAGACGACAACATCCGAAGGTTAATTCATCAACTCGATTTCCGTCATATAAACTCAGTAGTTTTCGCTGTTTGGTATAACAATACGTATCTCATGTTAGATTATTAAATTTGGAACTTTAAACTATCTGTAAACTGTAATTTAGTCCGAAATCAAACAATGTAGGTACCTATTACCATCGATGAGAATAGTTATGTGCCTAGATTTTAAGGTCCTTGGTACCTAGTGTTTTACGCAGAAAAGAAACAATAGTGACGAAAGCGAAGATATAATAAATGAAATAAAGGTAAGGCAACTAAATTTTATTTTAATCACTCAATAGAATATTGAGATATTAAGTTTTCACTCATTATTATAACAAAACGGGACTTAATCGCGTAAAAACATGATATTACCTCGACGTTTCGGACGTGCCGTGACGTCCATGGTCGCGAAGGGACTCGCGCGATTAAGTCCCGTTTTGTTATAATAATTAAGTTTTTTTATTGAGCAATTCTTTAAGTTTCTGTCAATTTAATAAGTACCTAATAAAAAAAACTTTATAATTTCCTTATTAGTAGTTCTGTAGTACCTACAAATACTTATAATGTACTTCATAACCCATTTACATCAATGGATGTGGTCCTACATGATTATGGAACACTTACTCTTTCCACTCTATAGATAACAATACTTTGATAAGATAGATTCATCGGAATACGGTCCCGAGGAATAAAGTCGGACCTCCAATATTTTGATTGTTACAGAAAGCTCAATTTTACTAATTTCAACACATTTAGCCTACAAAGCTAGAGTTCCCGGGTTCAAATCCTAGTATGAGTACCGCCAAACCCTCCAACTTTGCCCACCGCCCAATCTTTGCCCATGGGCTATTTCATTATTTTTATGGTATATTTTCATCCTGGGCAAAGATTGGACGGTGGGCAAAGTTGGAGGGTTTGACGGTACGAGTGTTTGTTTGTTACGTGCGGGCAGTGCGGTAAATAGCCTTTTCTGCGCCCTGTGCGAGCTTCTATAACTGTGCCCTTGTTTTTTTTAGATATTATAGATACCCTAGGGTCCTGCCTGGCCTGGCCATTCTTGCGCCCCCCAGAGTCTACGCCCTGTGCCTGGGCACCGGTGGCACCGCCCTATTTACGGCACTGCGTGCGGGTGAATCATTTAAACCAGAGTTTCTTAAACTGTTTTTGGTCATGGACCCCCTACATTATTTCGAAAACCTTACGGACCCCTTCCGAACATAATCAAAGAAACAGAAAATCAAGGGCACATGAAAGTTTGTGTTGAAAGCATAGCCACGGACCCCCGGCCCCCGTATCACGGACCCCTAAGGGGTCCATGGACCACAGTTTAAGTAACCCTGATTTAAACATTAAGTTACGGCCAATTTCATGGGAATCGTTGCTGAAGTGTTTATATATAAATACGACGATTGTTAATAGTTAGTAGACAGTGAGTCTGCATGTGAATAGTAACGCATTTATATTTACACTAAGTCTTTCAGTTTATATTGAACATTTTTTTTATTTAGATACTTTAGATACTGTTAAAGTCACAAGTGCAAGTAGGTATATGGTGTCGACCAGAAGCAGGATAAATCAGATAAAATCGACGTGACTAAATTTTTGTGTAAGTAAAGATAAATTAAAGTGATCGATTTGATTCTTTTGTTTACGTGTAACTTTACGTTCTTACAATAATAGGTTGTCTGGACGAAATAACTTTTTAGCCAGAAGTCCGCCAATTGTTTAAAACTGTGTTTAAAAGCTCCTCTATTTCAATTTAATTTAGGTGTGTTTAGTTTTGGTGCGTGGCGTGTTCGCGACGTAGGAACTAGGTAAGTATTGCGGCTGAGAATTTTTGCGAAAAGTGAAATGTAAGCTTAGGAAATAGTTCGTACGGAAAATTAATTGACTGGAAAAAAAGGCTATCGGAAATTTTATACAAGAAAATAAAAATATCGGGAAGTCCACCTAACAAATCACTTAGTCTGTCTTCCTAAAGTAACTTAGGTTTCAAATGTGTTTTATTTTATAGCTTGATACATTTTGTTTGCACGAAATGACATGAGAATTCTCAGAAAAAAAAACAGAAAATAAGTATTTATTTTTAGCAAGGACCTTAAAATAAATAGCCGGTCGGAGCCTCTTAACAAATAACTGAAGCACCTCTAGTCCGCCGGTTTCTTTAACGCTGGTTGGTCAGGTCAATGTGTGCGTGCTGCGGGTAGTAGGAAAAAAACTTGTTGATGTGTGCGTGCGGCTCGTAAGTACAAAGCAAACGGCCCACTACAAATGCTTCAGTTATCTGTTGGCGAGGCTTCGTCCGGCTATTCATTTTAAGGTCCTTGATTTTTAGTACATATTTATTTCGTGTTTTTGGTATGAATATGATTATAATCGTAGCGTTTTTGAATTTTAGTAATTATTATGGCGAAAATTTCATACCTATTACTTCTGATAACATTATCACATCTATGTGACGCTTACAAGATTTTGGTGGTATTCCCACTGGCTGGCAGGAGTCATCACATACTTGGGGCTGGCTACGTAAAACATCTTTTGGAAGCAGGACATGAGGTACGAATCTACTAACAATGTACAGGGCGAAATCGGAGACGTGATCGGATTTGATATCACTTAATTAAGAATTAAAAGGGAATCATAATAATACAAATATAAAAAAGATTAAATGCGTTAATTATACTTAACAAAATTCTAAAGTGATCAGTTAATTTGAGGTGTTTTGACGACACGTTTAGCCTCGTGGGAGGGACACCGCATACGAAGCTAGAGGTCCCGGGTTCAAATCCTGGTAAGGGCAAATATTTGTGTGATAAGCACGAGTATTTATTTGTTCCTGAGTCTTGGATGTCTTCTATCTATTTAAGTATAATATTTATCTATATACGTATGTATACCGTCGTCTAGTACCCATAATACAAGTATTGTTTTGTTTGGGACTAGGTCGATTTGTGTAAGATTGTCCCTACAATATTTATTTTATTTATTTCATTGCAAACAATGTGTGACCCTGTTGAAACGAAAGAGATGCAGAGAAGACAAGTCTCATATATGTCCTACTAAGTGTCCAATAGTGGCAATGACTGACAATTAATAGGTTGTCATTGTAAATGATACTTAGGTATGTTATAAAATGAAATAGCCTGATTGTGAATCCAAAGAAAAGATATTCTAAAAATAGCTTTTATATAATTTCTTGCACAGAGGAGTTATTTCATGCAAAAATTAATAAAAAAAATCTCGTTTTGTTTCATGTGAGTACAGGTCGATTCACGAAAGCTGGCGCGAGATTTGACAGAATTTCTATGAAAATAGCTGTCACTCAGTACAAAATTACAAATCTCGCGCCAGCTTTCGTGAATCGACCCTGTTGCTTTAAAATAGCTATCGATTGCCGAGTCTGACTGAAAAAGTGTTTTCTGATTACGTCTCCAATGTCACCCTATACATAAACTTAATAGTTACAATAAAAAAATAAATATGACGTAGTGATTTTTACCCGACTGCGGCGAAGCCCAAAGGAGGGTAATGTGTTTGACCTGTATGTATGTATGTCCGTTCCTGTGTCCGCTCGTAACTACTCAACGGCACAACCGATTTTGATAAATGATACATCATTGGATTCGTCATGATGGCGCGAGTGTCACTGGGTATGAAGTTCGTTAAAATAAACAAAATGGCGGATTTTTTTTAGTTAAATATTTAGTTATTCAACTATATACAATGTGTGGCCTGTAACCGGGGCTAATAATTAAAACGTAGATTCTACTCATCAAACAACATAACTTTTGTTCAACAACTTTTAAAAATTATTTAATCTTAAGGTTTTATCTTTTTCATACAAATTAAATAGTATTTTCAATGTACGTTAACATCGGTCTAATTGACGTCGCTTGTCACGCTACAAACATAAAAAAAGCGGTCAATTGCGAGTCGGACTCGCGCACCGAGGGTTCCGTACAAAATCGTCAGTAGATACGTGAATAATTCAAGAAAAATTGTACGGTGGGACAAACTTAACTTTGCTGTTGTAAATCTGTTGTCCCCATACATCGACATATGCCGCGGTTAGTTTAGTAGGAGCAAATAAGGTTGTCTTACGATTTTTGCGAATTCCTAAAAAACGCTGCAAGTTAGGAAAACCGTTTTATTTTTCCTGTAATATTTAGGATAATATTAATAATTGGTAATTATTACAGATTATTCTGTTCAGTAACTTCGGAGATAATAGGGAGGAATGGTATTTTTTTAGACGTTTTTGGTCTTAAATAAAAAAACGGTTTTGAAATCTTCATATTAAGCCCTTTCATTTGATATCCCACTCAATATATTAGCTCAACTTTTGATTTTAGACATCCCATTTCGGTCCCCTTTAAAAAAAAAGTAAAAAAGGATTTTTTTTTGTTCCATAGGCTCAAATTAGCTGTTTTTAACACTATTCCAAATTTAAAGTCGATAGCATCAGTAGATCCTGAGATATCTTGCTGTGACAGACGGACAGACAGACAGAGTTGCACCATAAGGGTTCCTTTTTTACCATTTTGGTACGGAACCCTAAAAACATCGCCATACATTGCGGCTTCAAATAAACTTTAAAGTGTACTAAAAATTAAAACATAAGTTATTTTGAAATGTGACTGAACAAATGTTGTTCAGTTTGAGAAGTACAATCTTCGTTTTAATTATTAGCACCGGTTACAGGCCACACATTGTATAGGTGATTTCTGAATGAGCTTATAACAATTTATTATTAGGCTTGCCAAGCTCAATAAAAATACTTTATAAACGCTTTCAAAATCAAGGCTATTTGGGTTTAAAAATCGGTGATAAATATTACCCCGTGAATCAAAGTAACCTCAGCCCACGATGCGTTACAATATTGGCTAATAGCAACTATAAACATTATTATATGATATGTTAAATAGGTTTAAGTACCTTTAAGGATCACTCTTACAATACTTGTTATCGTGAATGGGTGAATTGCAGATAATAAGGGAAAGTAAATTTTTGGTCAGCCGTTATTAAAATTGATCCGCAAAAAAAAATAAGCAGTTAAATCATTTGGGCAGCAAACAAAGATTTGGCTGGCAATAAATAAAATCGGGCGGCAACTCTTGTTCAGCAAACAGTTTAAAAACGGTTAACATTTTAACCAATATTAATCTGCTTTTTTTATCATTTGGCTGCCTAATAAACAGTCGAGCTGCAAAATAATTACTTGGGTAGCAAGATTTTACAATTGGTCAGCAGAGAGTTTAATTGAGATATACAGGGTGTCACTGTGATATATACTGGGTGTCACTGTGATATATACAGGGTGTCACTGTGTTATATACAGGGTGTCACTGTGATATATACTGGGTGTCACTGTGATATATACAGGGTGTCACTGTGTTATATACAGGGTGTCACTGTGATAGATACAGGATGTCACTGTGATATATACAGGGTGTCACTGTGTTATATACAGGGTGTCACTGTAATGTATACAGGGTGTCACTGTGATAGATACAGGATGTCACTGTGATATATACAGGGTGTCACTGTGTTATATGTATACAGGGTGTCACTGTAATGTATACAGGATGTTACTGTGATATATACAGAATGTCATTGTGATATATACAGGGTGCCATTGTGTTATATACAGGGTGTCACTGTGATAAATACAGGATGTCACTGTCAGCAGAGAAAACATGTCTGTAAGCAGTTTAATTGAAATATACAGGGTGTCACTGTGATATATACTGGGTGTCACTGTGATATATACAGGCTGTCACTATGTTATATACAGGGTGTCACTGTGATAGATACAGGATGTCACTGTGATATATACAGGGTGTCACTGTGTTATATACAGGGTGTCACTGTAATGTATACAGGGTGTCACTCTAAAAACGAAACAGCTCCCAAAAATAGGTAGGTTAGGGTTATTTTTTTTTTGATGACCCTAAAACGAAACGGCTCCCAAAAATAGGTAGGTTAGGGTTATTTTTTTTGATGACCCTAAAAACGAAACGGCTCCCAAAAATAGGTAGGTTAGGGTTATTTTCTTTTTGATGACCCTAAAAACGAAACGGCTCTCAAAAATAGGTAGGTTAGGGTTATTTTTTTTGCTGACCCTAAAAACGAAACGATACACGTTGTGAATAAATAATATAACTTCTAAACATTATGAGATGTATAAAAAATCGAAATACCAATTTTACAAAAACCCATCACAGTGACACCCTGTATACATTACAGTGACACCCTGTATATAACACAGTGACACTATGTATATATCACAGTGACACCCTGTATATATCACAGTGACATCCTGTCCTGTATCTATCACAGTGACACCCTGTATATATCACAGTATCACTCTGTATCTATCACAGTGACACCCTGTATATATCACAGTTACATCCTGTATCTATCACAGTTACACCCTGTATATAACACAGTGACACCCTGTATATATCACAGTGACACCCTGTATATATCACAGTGACACCTGCTACTTGACAGCTGACAATTACCGAATGACAAAATGCGCACACGATTGGCGGCAGAATAGTTGCGCCCAGTTAGGTTTTATTGCCCCCTTTTTTTTGATGAACAAAATGAAATATTTTGCTTACCTACTGATTGCTTACCAAAATTTGATTTACCGTAGATCGCTTAATGCAGCTCAAATATTTAATTTGCTGACCAAAATAATTTAGAGCAGATCAGTATATCATTAATTGCAGCCTGATTTATAAATGTTTGCTTACCATAAGTTGCTTACCAACTAGCTATTTTGGCTGACCAAATACATATTTCTGCTGACCAAAATATGAATATTTTGCTGATCGATTAAATGATACCCGATAATAAGTTGTGGCTTAGTAGCCACAACGGGTTAGTCTCATCTCGTCTAAAAAAGCAGCTGGTCTAAGCAGTTAACTGGTCTAAAAAGCAAATGGTCTAATTAGCAACTCGTCTAAAAAGCAACTGGTCTAAGTAGCAACTTGTCTAAAACGCACCTAGCAGCTGGTCTAAAACGCTTCTCGTCTAAAACGCAACTGGTCTAAAACGCTACCCGCCAATAATGCAACTGGTCTATAACGTTCTTTGTCTAAATCTCATACCGTCAAATATGTATGTCTTCTAAACTCAAATTAGTCAGCACTGATTTGTATCAATCATAATATTTTTATTATTATTTAAATTTTAAATATCTAAATGTACAGTCAACCAACTCCTTTACTACAAAGACATGTGTCCACTTTTTCACCTTATTGTTATTGCATTGAGATAAATTCAAAAGTGGATACTTATTTTCGTAGTCTACATAGGTAGGTAGCCTACCTATTTGCGCTTGCGTTAAAGTATTTACCCGCAGCCCACATCTATGTACAGCCGGCTGCAAAAGTCCATGGACAGATCGAAATCATTCTCCTGTGAAGGGCACCCTTGGCGCCCTTGGGGCCACTATCCACCAGTCTAATATACAAACTGCATGTTGCTGGTTCAATAAGATTTCACTAGGTGGCGTTGAAAACAATAAAAATCCCCACTACTTGGTCCAGGATCCATATTTAAATTATAATTAAAATGTAACCATTTCACATAACAATATTCAGCACGAAGGCAGGAAATCACATAATAGAATGAAGTTGTCATTAATAAACACGGTATCTATAATCTAAAGTGGCCAGTATGTTTGCGATGTAAAGGAGTTTGAATAATTATTGTTTCCACTTGCAGGCCAATCGATAATCGGTCAGTAATAAAAATTGTTTAAAAAATAAATGTTTGATAGAAACTTATTTATTACCTTTCCGTACATGACATATGCATTTTCACGAGTAAGTACGAGTCATTGTTCTACTTTATTCTGGTAAGAGCTTTAGACCAGTTGCTTTTTAGACCAGCTGATTTTTAGACCACTAGCTACTTAGACCAACCGCGTTTTAGACCACTTGCTAATTAGACCATCTGTGCGTTAGACCAGTTGCTACTTAGACCAGTTGTTTTTTAGACGAGTTGCTAATTAGACCATTTGCTTTTTAGACCAGCTACTGCTTAGACCAGCTGCTTTTTTAGACGAGATGAGACTAACCCGCCACACTGGCAGAGTCGCCACGAATCTAGTGATTCTTCAGACCGCGATTAGCAGTTTTAGCTATGTTGTAAAAGCATTGTAGGAACACTTCTAAGAAAAAAAATAAAAATGCACATGTCTTGCCATTCAAAATAACTTGACTACGGAAATTCACAGCGGTCAGTGTCTCGTGGTCAACAGTCTTGTATCGATTCCCCAAAATTAGTCAAAAATACTGACTCAACGGGAAAAAGACAATAATAAGAACCCTGAAAGAGAGTGCGAAGTGTAAACTATCAATGTCTCTTTTTCACAGTCCCAGATAGTCGGATCTCAAGTGCGGATTATATAAGTAAAATGTATACGTAGGTACATACTTATTATATGTATATCATTTTCAGGTCACATACATGACTCCATTTCCGACCAACAAGACAAATGCGAAATATCATGAAGTTGATCTCAGCAAGAACAATGATCAATTTGAAAGTGAGTCGCCTATTTGATATACGCATTACAAAAAGCAAGACTTGTAATATTGCGGTTGCATATTATTTATATCACTTTAAGTATCATTCAAAATTTGCCAGAAATTTAAGAAAAATTACAACATCCATATCTAAACAGTATAACTAATCCTAAATTAAAACAAAAAAATATTTATATTACATATCAATATGATATTTTAACTTTACCTTAATCTTAACTTTCTACGACTTGGCGTGTGCAAATTACAATTTCTTTGGTAGGGGAACACTGAACAGTGCTATCTCTTAGACGATTTGCAAATGAAGTTGGGTAGGTACCTTCTAACTAATCAAACACACACAAACTGCCCTATGCACGAGAGCACCAGATGTGCAGCCGTCAGAGAAGCTTGCCACTCAAGACATGACAGCCACACGACCACTCTGCCAACAGTTTAACGACAAAGAAGTTTCTAATCTCTACTAGGTATAATATAATTATTTTTTTTTTACTTTTCAGGGAAAATGTTTACCTTAAAGTCCATCATCGACAAAGAAAATAAGATGGATATGTTAAACATGTTGCCCAACTTTGTTGAAATGATAAACATAATCTTAAATAATGACAACTTAGTTAATTTCTTGAGTGATACTACTCAGGAGTTTGATGTCGCTATTGTTGAGTGGTTGTTCGCCGATGTTTATGCCGGGTAAGTATATTTTTGTTATAACTGTCTAGCTTTAGTTTAGATACAACGCGCAAAGTTAAAGTAGATCAAATTTACATTTTCCCTAAGATATCTGTTTTATTTATAAAATTATGCTTCCTCTAAATTATATTCAAAATAACCGGATCATTTGGCGTTCCCTGGTGTCGAACCAGGTCGCTAGTCAGACCACCCTGAGTGGATCGGACTGGAACGCTAATTAATGCCTAATAGTTGACACCTCTATTGCTAATGACGTTTACTTATTGATGACCCTCTTTGTGTTTGTATGGAACACCGACTGACTCGAATCAAAAAGTAAAGTAATATACTCGAATTACCTTAATACCTAATCAATATGGCAACTAGTGTGATAGTGTCAAGCACTCAGACGTCTATAGGTGAAAAACTGAACTAAAGCAATTGTTGCATGTAGTAGTAACCTGTCCGTATAGGCAGTTTGACGTACCATTAAAAAAAAAACCGGTCAAGTGCGAGTCGGACTCGCGCACCGAGGGTTCCGTACAAAGTCGTAAGTAGATACGTGAATAGTTCAAGAAAAACTTAGTTAGTTTAGTAGGAGCAAATAGGGGAGACCGGGTATGGTTGTCTCGCGGGTTGGTTGTCACAGCGGCCATAAAATAATACTAAACGAAACATTAAGTACATCGATCGGTGCTAAAAGATCACAAGAGCTGTACATCCTTCCGTACTTCACCAATCGATGCACTTATTCCTTCGTTTAGTATTATTTTATGGCCGCTGTGACAACCAACCCGCGAGACAACCATACCCGGTCTCCCCTAAGTATGTATTATGATTTTGCAAATATCTAAAAAACGGTGCAAGTTAGGAAAACCGTTATATTTTTCCTGTAATATTTAGGATGATAATAATAATTGGTAATTATTACAGATTTTTCTGTTCAGTAACTTCGAAGATAATACCCCTATTATCTTCGAAGTTACTGAACAGAAGAATGGTATTGTTTTGAATGTTTTTCGTCCTAAATCAAAAAGTACATGGTCAAGAAAAAAAAATTGGAATCTACAAATTAAGCCGTTTATAATTTGATACCCCACTTGATATAATAGCACAACTTAGAATTATAGACCTCCCATTCCGGCCTCCTTTAAAAAAAAAGTAAAAAAGGTATAAGACTTTTTTACATCTAGTAAGCTCGGGTAAGCGACTTTTAAAACTATTCCAAATTTCAAATCGATAGCAGCAGTAGTTCCTGAGATAGCTGACAGTGACAGACGGACAGACAGACAGAGTCGCACCATATGGGTTCCTTTTTTACCATTTTGGTACGGAACCCTAAAAAGAACTTAAGTTCCATATAAATTCCGTACACTACTACATGCAACGGGTGCTTTACTTAAGTTTTTTACCTATACTTTATATACGTATCCTGTTTTTCTGCTAAACTGCAATTTAGATGAATTTTGATAGTTTAACTCCTCGGGAAAGGCATAGGATAATTTTAGCCCGGAAAATCATACCAGACGATGTTATGTCTGTCGCGGGCAAAAGCTAGTAAATTAATATCTCTATTATTATGCTCCTACTGTCTATTGTAGTTAATGATAATGGATCTGTACTATTATTATTATACGATACGATGATGTGAATAAATGATAAGCCTAGCTCGTTGAAACTTGTAAATGTTGTAATCTTTGCCTTGTCATTATGATTGTTCATTATAACCGGCTTTAAAAAAAATAGGAGGGTTATTATTACAGTTCCTTGGAATCATTGTTTTTTTTAATGTATGTTCCCCAATTACCTGATTACTCGAAAACAGTTGGAACGATTTGGAATATTCTTATTTGTTCGAAACAGTACCTACTTAAACCTCCCAGGTGGTCCTATTTTGGCGTCATAGTCTAAAAGGCGACTTTTTACTATTAGTTTTCATAATAGAAAGTCTCCCTTTAGAGTATAACGGCTGAATTGTCACCAGGTCAGGATTTGATGATGGGATCTTGGAGAGATCGAAGGAACTCTTCAATTATTACAGACAAAAAACATCCCAACAGCGATTTCGGTATTTTTATTATTGTATGTGATTCCTGGTACAGTGGAACCTCGATACGTCGAACCTCGATAAGACGAAATTCTCTATACCACGAAATAAAAGCCCATTCCCTTCCCTTCAAGCCCCAAAATCTCTATAACTCGAAATATTAGACCTCCATAAGTCGAAGATACCAATGACTCCCTACAAGACGTTTTAGTAAATTTTTTACCTTTACGTATACCTCGAAATAGATGAAGTTTACCTCTGTAGCTCGAAGAAAAATTATGGCATACCCGCCGGTCATACGTATCTCTATAGTACGATTTATAATTAAATTCCAACAAATCTACCACTGTGTTGCCATTAAAATTGAACATTCCATTTATAGTAAATTATCACCTAGAGAAAAGTTGCTCGTAAATAATATATTTGTTAGTAATTTTACAAGTAAAATTTAAATGTACTGTCCAAATAAACATACTTCTATTCATACAGGTCAGGTTAATAAATATTCAAATATAACTATTTTGTGGTAGAAACATTCATATTGCAATGATAACACTTCAGGTTTCGTCAACATTTGGTATCAGTTTTAGCCCAATCTGAAGATTTGTGTACATCTATATTAATAATTTAGCTGGGGTCTACGGTAAAACTGACCAAAATGCGTTACAAAAAATAAAGCGTAAAAAATAACACTTTTGAATTGACAATATGTATATGCCTACCCGCAAAATCCGTATAAGTGAGAAAGATGCATCTAAAAAACTTAAGTAAATAACGACAAAAACAGTCAGACATGTTTGTTTACGTCAATTCGAGTGCGTTCAGAAACTGACGTAGTTTAGTGAAGGGGCCATGTAGCATGCTACTTTTACTGCGACTGTAGGTACACGCTTGGCGAGAAGGAAATGACTCAAGCTACTCACAACGTAAGAAAACCGTTTTTATTTTTATTAGAAAAATCGTGCGGTATCCATACCGCATATTATGTCAAAATTCAAATAAAACAATCATTAAACGAAAAAATATTATGCATCGTGCTAAAGTTCCTCGCGTAGAATTCTGTATAAGTGCATCTCTTTCATTTATTTGCCTATCATTCCAATGCCAGGAGCTTGGTCGTGGGCAAATAATGAAATAAATACGCATTTAGACGTTTGTCAAACATTTAAAACTCAATCAAGACAATGCTTGATTCTCAGTAGGTAGTAGCAGGTTAATTAAATTATATTTTTTTATAATCATGAAAATGTTGGTTATATTACATCTGACACGACACACTGACAATGGTAGATGTCATTGTAACATTGACATGTTTTGGTAGATTTGTTGGAATTTAATTATAAATCGTACTATAGTCAATGGGAAATTTTACCTCTATAACTGGAATTCTTATTTATTTTACCTCTGTAACTGGAAGTCAAAATCTACAGAAGCCTTAACCTAAATAAGTCGAACATGGGCCTGCCTATAAGTCGAAACCTCGTTAGCTCGATTTTTTTAGCGTTTCACTTGAGTTTCGACTTATCGAGGTTCCACTGTAATTTTAAGGCGATTAAAAACTAACAATTGCTCACTACAGATGTCGCCACGGTTCAGACTTCTATATTGTCTTTGTAAACATACGGAACTGACAATAACCACAATAACAAAGGCAAGTCTGTTCGAGCCGTGGCGCCGTCCCTCTACTTCGCGGTTTTAACCTAATTGAACAGATTAGTCTTATGTCGGTTTTATTACCTATTACATGGATTCATGTATTATTAATACATATTTGTTACTGTTGGCCGTTTGGAGGTCGTTATTTCAAATTGTTTTATATGTTCAGGTTCGCGCCACTATACAACTGCCCGTTGATCTGGTCGTCGTCCGTGGAGCCGCATGGGCTGATCCTCCCTCTGGTCCACGAGACCCCCAACCCTTCCTTTAACCCTGACGTGCTCTCTAGTACTATACCACCATTTTCCTTCTACGAGCGAGCGGTGAATCTGATTAGAATGGTTGCGTTTAAAATGGCAAAATATTTGTGAGTATTGGTACTGACGACTATACATTAAATGCAGTCATAAGAATTTGTTAATTCAATTCGTAAAGTCGGTACATCAGTGCCATGCAAATATAATTAAGACCGTACCAGTAAGTACCAGTTTTTTGGTTTATTTTTGTGTCAATTCCGCTACCTAAAGGTTGTCTGGAAGAGATCGCTCTTAAGCGATACGAGTAAGACCGCCTGTTGTCTACCTTTTTAAATTGTTCTAATGAGGGTGTTTAAAAATTATAAATCCACCAGGTGGCAGCAGGGTGGCGAATGGTCTATTTGGCAGTAGATGTCAAAATCAGGTGATGTGATTGGTGGATTTTGACACCTACTGTCAAAAAGACCATTCGCCACCCTGCTGCCACCTGGTGGATTTATGATTTTTAAACACCCTCATTATGTAAGTACCTGTTGTAATGTGTTTTTCTGGTGTGCAATAAAGTATACTTGTATTGTATTGTAAGTATACGATGTTCAGTAAGTAGATTCTATACTACAAACAAACATGGAGCCATATTGGGTGGAGTGCTATAGGAATAGAAACCAGCAATATAAATGTAGGAATATGACTTTAAGTAGGTATGTGATTGTACGGCATACTCCTGACAGACCTGTTTGCACAAAAAAATAAAAACTGAAATGAAGAGCTTTAAGAAAAGTGACAATAAAATGTATGCTTTCATTTCAGTTACCTGGAGCCCAAGGAAAAGGACATTTACGAACGATTTTTTTCACCCTTGTTTGCCAAACGGGGTAGAGAGTTGACCCCATACGACGAAGCTATTTACAACGGGACCTTCATGCTGACCAATTCTCACTTCTCGCTGAGCCAGCCCATCAGCGTGCCTCCGAACGTCAAGGAAATAGGCGGATATCATATTGATTCTAACACCAAGCCTCTACCAGCGGTAAGTTATATTAAGGAGGTAAATGAAAAAAACCAAGAACATTCTTGGCCAATCTAAAGAAGAGATCGCAACCCGCATTTATCAGGGCAAATTTGGTATACAGACAACGTACAATATAACTACGTGGATATAGTAGAATATTATTTTCAAGAATATCGCAATCAAGGTAAGTTTTTGGCGGTTTCATGTATAATATTATGTAAAGTTAACGGGAATATTGAGTGCAGAGCTGGTAATGGGAGACTGTGTTTTCAAGAGGTTTCAACCATGATAATGTCGCGGTCAGTGCTACGTGCCTTTTGGTAAAAATATGAACTTATGCATAGGTACATACCTACATTATCGGCAGACTCTTTAATTAAGTCACGCATATTATATGTATCAGGTATAGGTTAGGTAATGCCTTTGAATTCCAGGATCTTCAAAAACTTATGGACGAGGCGAAACACGGAGTCATATACTTCAGCATGGGAAGTAACGCCAAAAGCAAAGACTGGCCTGAAGTCTTGAAAAAAGATTTCTTAGAATTATTTGGTGGATTGAAGCAAACAGTGCTGTGGAAATTCGAAGAACAGTTACCAAATTTACCAAAAAATGTTCATATTTTACACTGGGCTCCACAACAGAGCATACTTGGTAAGAAAACTCGTCAATGTAACCTTTAAGAGCATAAGACAAAATCTGATTTTGGCTTAGGTATTATTAATAAGTCTAAGAATAAACAACGAAATTTACGCATTCTACTTAACGGTTATTTTATTACTCGTATTAGAATGTAAAGTTTTATGGGAACTCATTGCTGTCTCTTTTATAAATATAGTGTTGTCACTTATTTCTCTTATCTCAGCAGAATTCGAGCAGTCTAATAGAAACCGAATTCTAAACATTGTCAGCCTTTATAAGGCTGTCTTTGTATTTGGTAGCACCCTATTATCTGTTTATTACTTTTCAGCCCATCCCAATCTCCGTCTTTTCATCACACATGGTGGTCTCCTGTCCACCACTGAAACGGTTTACTTCGGAGTCCCGACCATCGTCATGCCATATGGTGCTGACCAGCGTGTTAATGCATTGAGAGCAGTTAACAAAGGTTACGCCAAGATGGTTGATCTGTCCTACGAAATGGCCGGGGATATGAAAGAAGCTATAGAAGAGATGCTGGCTAATCCCAAGTGAGTATATGAGTACCTAACAAAATCACGTTAAATTTAGATACATTTTTTATGGTTATTTTTGCAAACGTCTATCGGGTGGATTTCAGAGCGTTTCAACCGCCGTCATCACCAATCCCGATATTTTGATGACATGTTTTTAAAAATTTCATAATTTTTGATCGAAAAATGAAAATAGTGGGTACTAATTTCGGATTTTATCAAAATAATGAGATACATTCTTAAAGTGAATCGTCGAAATTTCGGGATTGGTGAAGACGGCGTTTGAAACGCTGTGAAATCTACCCTATCATGTGTGCAAAACGTACCACGTATTTACCTAGGCTATTAGGGGGTAATGTTTTTGGACTAAGTTAACTTTATTTCGGTACCTTAAATATTACGCTTTAAAGATCGGTTTTCCTTGAAATCGAATGACCGATAACGCACAATTTTTTTTATTTAAAATGAAGCGGGTTAGGATACCAGCAATGTTAATTTTAATGGAACTTGACACACCTCCTTCGTTTCAGATATACTGAGAAGGTTAAACTACTTTCGAAGCTGTACCACGACCGCCCGCTGTCTCCTGGCAAGGAGCTGGTGCACTGGGTGGAGCACGTGGTCAGAACAGGCGGCGCGCCGCATCTGCGCTCCCCGGCGCTTATGGTACCCTGGTACCAGAAGATATATCTGGACTTATTAGCATTCGTTTTAGTGACTTTATACGTTGCAAAATTAGTGATTATTAAATTATATCGTAAAGGAAAGTCGTCATTAGTAAATCTAGGATTCTTAAAAGCACATGTTAGTAACAAGAAAACTAATTAAACCTTTATGGAATCTACATTTGTGTTTGATTCATACTCATACATTAGACGGGGTATTCTTTATTTAGAGATTATTACATGGAGAAACTCTATGCCTATAACTATTTTTGCCGAAAGTCGAAATACGCCGAGTGTTCTTAAAAAAACGATTGATAGCTCTACAAGCATTCGGCTGGTATATTATATATTATAATGTCTGGAGATTAGTAATTGCGTTATCCTTATCGAGGCAAGTTTATCTGTCTAATATCTGCCAAACAAACATTCAATTTCGGTATTGCAAGATCACCATTCGTGTTATATAAATAGCTATACAAAAGTTAAACTATAAATGCAATAAAAAACGTAAGTAATTTTAAGTATATTGTTTTAAAAGAGTTAATAAAACATTACTCTTTGGGAGTAGTTTGAAATGTGACGGATAACGTTTGCACAAAATATGCCTAATCAATATTTTTCATGGGTTAAATATGTTTTTTTTTTCTATAAAAATATATCCATTGTGCCGCTTCGCGGAACTTCTATTTGATGCTCTGCCCACTGGCTTAAAAATGAAAAGAAGTACCTGGTTGCTATTTTACTTAAGAGCTTTATCACACTTGCGATTTGCGAGCGAGCTGCGGGCCAGTTAGAAGCGAAATTCCATACAAATTTCGCTCGTTTTGTTTTGCTCGTCTGCGGTCACCTAATTACCGCGACGCTGTTTTCATACTAAATGAATGGAGACGCGGTAATTAGACGCAGTCATACTTCGTGAGAATGGCCGACTAGTTTTGTATCTACTAAAGGAAGTACTGCTTATGTGTCTGTCCTTATCAGGCGGCCCAATAGAAAAAAAAATCGGATTGTATGGAGGACAATTGCTTTCGGTTCCAATCTTCACCCACGAGGGACCAGCTAAGAGGAAGAAGAGCGTAGTTTTAAATTTGCTTAACCCGTTGAGTACCGCTGTACTTATTTTCTTTGATTCTAGTTGTGACATGGGCAGAATAACGTATCTACTTTTACTAGTAACTTTGTTACAATTATGTGCCGCGTACAAAATTCTCGTAGTGTTCGCTACGCCCGGCAAGAGCCACAATATTCTCGGCAGAGCGTATGTTAAGCATCTGCTGGAAGCTGGACATGAGGTACGTTTGTTCCATGCTAGTTTTCCTTAGTAGGTATAATCTATCTGTCTATTTTTTACTTTAAAATTTATATCTAGTAAAAGTAAAATTGGTTATACAATTTTTGTTTAAATATTTAAAATAAAATAAAAATGTGTATTTTATAAATTTGTCACAGACAAAACAGAATATTAGCAATTGATAAATAGTGGTCGAATTTATTTTTAGAACACTGTTTCTGTTAATGATGATGATAATGTTATACCATACTTGACTTTGTTTCAATCATATATCGCACGAAAAATTACTTAGGTACTATTTCTAAGCATAAAGTATTTAGTATGCCAATGAGTTTTATGCCTTTAATAATTAAATGGTTTTTAGGTCACTTATGTCACTCCTTTCCCCACGAATAAGACCACAGAAAAGTACCACGAAGTTGATTTAAGTGAGAATTTGAAATTGTTTGAAAGTAAGTACGAATTTTTAAGTACTCGGACTAGTCGGACTTCATGAATTGTCTAATTGAATATTTTTGTTTGATTTCGTATGTAATAAATAAATAACGAGTTTAATCTCACTGGGCAATGTAATATTTCACAAGGTAACGTTGTGTTTCAGAGAATTCAAAAGAATTTAACTTGAAATCAATATTGGATAAGTCAGTAAATATGGATATGTTGGGTCTGCTGCCGAAAATGCTAGCGATGTTGAGGAATACGCTATGGAATGACAGCCTGATGAAGTTTCTTGGGGATACAACGCAGCATTTCGACGCTGTGATAGTGGAGTGGCTGTTTTCAGACGCATATGCCGGGTAACGAAACAATTTCTCTAAGTCAGCGGTGGGCAAACTTTCATCGTTTGGGGCCAGAAAGTTTAAGAAGTTTCAGAGGAGGGTCAGAATTATAGCAAAAATCATTTTATGCTACATCTGGCTCCGCGTACGGAAAAAAGCCGCTTTTTGGCCAACTGTAGGCATAAATCGATGTACACAACACGGGAGGTAATAAAGAAAGCCCTTGATCGCATATTTACGTTCCTCGCTTGCAGCTCGGGCCGCAAACTTTTGCGATCTCGGCCTTTCCTTGTATTACCACCCTAGTTGTGTAATGTACTATTATGCCACACGTGGCCAGAAAGTGGCTTTTACCGCACGCTACGCGTACGAAAAAGTCGCTTTCTGGCCAAGTGTAGACATAAAATGTTGTACCTTCACAACACGGGAGATAATAAAAAAAAATTACCACCCTAGTTGTGTATTGTAGTATTTCAACACACTTGCTCGTAAAGTGGCTATAATTTCCTTATTCTTATGCCCGAAATGCGCAAACATCTGCGATCTCAGCCTTTCTTTGTTTTACCACCTTAGTTGTGTAATGTACTATAATCATTCATTATTTAAAATCCTCTACAGAAATTACTCTGTTGGTTTATTATATTGTGCATATTTCTGGCTGTTTGAAGTTTACGTCGCGCTCTTCGTCTTTACGTTACGCGCGCAGGTTCACGTAGAGGCATCTAAGTACCTACGTGAACCTGCGCGCGCATAAGTAATTCAACCACAGATCGGCGCGCAATGAAATTTTTATTCAATAGAAAAACAACAAAAACCCAGCCGTTCTTATAAAACATATTTTTGGTGTAGGTAAGATACTATAATGAGTTGGCCAATAAATATAAGTAGAGCTCGCTGTGATACATTTATTCAATGCTAAAAGTAACAGTTCAGATGTTCAGTTCAGACCAATCTTTTTTCTCAATAATTGTTCTAATAAGTTAAGTTTTATTTTTTTCTCGCAAGTGTGTTGAAAAACGTCGTATGATACTCGTGGGCATTGGTCATTACTGTCCACAACATAGCCCACCCGTATGATAAAGTACCTACTATTGTTTTCAAATCTATACTGCTGGACCGTCAAAATATATTATCGGGGGCCACCTTTCTGACAATCCAGTTGTGTGTAATAATAATTATGTCTATTACAGATTTGCTGCGGTGTATGAGTGCCCGCTCATCTGGTTTGCCTCTACCGAGCCCCATTCGATGGTCCTCAAGTTGATTCACGAGCCTTCGAACCCAGCGTTTTCCCCTAGCATCCTATCCACCTCGGCACCTCCGTTCTCCTTCTACGAGCGAGCCATGAGCTTGATATCTCAGTTTATGTTTACGGCTGTAAATTACTTGTAAGTATAAGTATTCAACATTAACGGAATTGGGGAGATAATTGACTGGGCCGAGGTACATACCAATCATAAGATTCGAAGGGGAGGTGATATTTCTGTAGGTCTAGTGAAAAGGGATACACATACAAGTCACAAAAAACCTAAGTGCAAAGGAGCTCAAGTTTTACAATAGACTTGTGACCTAGTTAATATGTGGCTTGTACCTCGTTTCACTAGACGTACAGATTTGTACCTTTGCTGTTCATTCTGTGTGTGTGACCATCTAAGAACTAGTTGAAGCGCTTCGAATGCTAAGGTAATATTTACCCGCGGCTCCGCTCTCGATACTCACAGTATTATCCCAGGGGAACTCCCTAATAAAATATCCGACATGTTTCAATCCATGACTGGGTCTATTTGAATGCCAAACATCCCAATCCATTCAATTATAGCCGCATTATTTAGTAGCGAACATCCAAACCTCCGCAAATATCCAAAAATCTTCACAAATTTTCAAATCTATAATATTAGTAGGAGAGGTAGGATATTCGAAAGAAAGGTACCCCATGTTTATAGTACAATCAAGGGCACCAGTATGTATACACCAAAAAGTTTCAAAAATATGTATACCTATATGTATATGACAGTAAGGTTTATGTATACATATTTTGGAACTTTGTGTGGATATTTATCTTTGCCCTTGACTGTCGAAAAAATATTTATGTAATGTATGGTGTATCCAAATTCTAGCTACATTGGCCCGGGAGAGAAGGCAATATTTGAAGAATTCTTTCAACCGTTCGTCGCTTTGAGAGGTAGGACGCTACCTGAATACCATGACGTACTATATAACGGTTCGCTTCTTCTGACTAACTCCCATTTCTCGTTGAGTCAGTCCATCAGCTCGCCTCCTAACACCAAGGAAATATCTGGGTATCACATTGATTCTAACACTAAGCCCTTACCCGCGGTAAGTAAAAATAGCTTGTGAGATATCTGATTAAATCCTATTCGCACACTAGTGACCATTATATTAATTTGTATCCACCGACACTCTATGTTCTTTTCACTCTACGCCGACGAAGAGAAAGGGACAGGGGATGCCAGATCGTGTCGGTCAATGAAGAAACATCGATTATCAGTTAGGCAACATAATTTAGTCATCTGTGTTGCACCGCAAGGTATATACCCGACTCATTTTAATTACAGGATCTGAAGAAAATTATGGATGAAGCTGAACACGGGGTAATTTATTTCAGCATGGGAAGTAACGCCAAGAGCAAAGATTTTCCTGATGTCCTGAAAGAGGACTTCTTGAGAGTGTTTGGTGGCTTAAAGCAAACTGTACTGTGGAAATTTGAAGAGCAGTTTGACAATTTGCCCAAAAATGTTCATATATTGCAATGGGCACCACAACAAAGCATTCTTGGTAAAATATATTAAACTTCTCTGCAAAATAATTTAAAACTGATAGAAAATGGGGGCTTCAGAAATTATAATCAGAACCTTGAAATTCACATGAAAAAAATTTTTCAATGAAAATATTGACTTTATAAAAAGAAAAAAAAGTAAGCTCCCGATCGCATATTCATCAAGTATGTTCCAGATCGTAATAGATCTGGAACATATTTTTCTGCTCTCCGGACGGAAAGCGTCACCTTGACGGCCGCTGCGCTAAACGAAGATGCCGCTTTCTGGCTCCGTCGAACAGAAAAATAGTAGGTATATCACAAACCTTGGTCAGTAAACAAGAAAGCCTCAGATCACATGTTTAATTCATCATTGTGATCTGAGACATTTCTTACTTTACTGGCCTCGGTATGTAATGTACTATTATTTTACCGCCCTAGGTGTGTAATATACTAATAAAATACTTAGTTTGAGATCTACAACCAACAAGTATGATCAGAACGATTTACAATTTATTAGAGTTTATTTATATCATCACTATTTATTGCAGCTCATCCAAATATGCGTGTCTTTATCACACATGGCGGTCTTCTATCCACCACTGAAGCAGTCTTTTTCGGAGTGCCAACAGTTGTCATGCCGTACGGCCTCGACCAACACCTCAATGCTGAAAGGGCTGTTAATAAGGGCTTCGCGTTAAAAGTCGATTTGTCGTACGAAATGGCTGATGATTTGAAACTCGCTATTGCGAAAATGTTGAGCGACTCCAAGTAAGTCACGTGATTATTATTAAAATCAGTAGTGTGTAGATTGGAATCTAATCATGAGATTAAAACGATCATGGGCGAGAGGCCCCGCTAGATACAAGGAATACTGCACAATAGTTATAATCTACATGAATTAATGATATCTAAATTAACTGGGCTATAGTGAGGTCTTGATGGATAGGTATTATGATTATTGTTATTATTTTGACGTAAAAAATGCATAATTAACCTGATTAATTATTGTAACTGAAGAATGTAGCGATGAAATATTTAACGATCGATAAGTATGCAATATATAACCTACATGCATCTACATGGAAATATATTCTAGGGGCATTCCACGGAAACGTTATGTAAGCGACACTACCTTTTTAATATATTTGACAAATAAAATTTGGAAGCTGAACAGGGCGGTCACCTCATTCCTCTGTCCCTTTTTCATACTAAATGTATGGAGACAGAGGAATGAGTCGCAGACATATTTCTGAAGAATAACCGAATAACAGTATGGTAATATCATAATAAACTTGGCTTTAAGATTGGTAGTGTTTATTAGTAGCTAATAAGTTTTATTGCGGTAGCTACCTACCATAACGTTATGTAAGCGACAAAAACTAGATATTTTCATGAAATGCTCCTCTAAGATACAAACCAATTAGGTACGATGTTTTGTGTTTCTCGTTTCAGGGTGGCAGTTGAGATAATAGTTTTTAAAATTTATGATTATCGAGTAGGTACCTATGCCAAAACCTGTAGGTGCTTACATTCCATTTTTGTATTTTCGTTATTGTCCTCAATGCCTTTGTGTTTTAGATATACGGAAAGAATTAAGCAGATGTCAAAGGTTTACCACGACCGGCCGGTGGCTCCGGCAAAGGAATTAGTACATTGGGTGGAGCACGTGGTAAAGACAGGCGGCGCACCGCATCTGCGCTCCCCAGCACTCATGCTTCCCTGGTACCAGAAGATGTATCTCGATTTGCTAGCATTGATTTTAATTGCTTTGTACGTAATTAAATTAATACTCAAAAGCGTATACTGTATAGGGAAAACGTTTATCACAAAATTTGGAGTATTAAAACCTCCAGTCGTCAGTAAGAAGAAGACTAAGTAATTCCATCACAATCCAATTTACAACTATTGTCATAAACACAATATTAATTGTTTACGTAAATATTGTGTTTATGACAGTAGTTAATACATACTAGTAATCAAAGTTTTTGAGATCAATAAGGTTACCGATGAATGTTTGTCTTTCTTTTATAGTTATCATAATAATACTTGAATTTGTGAATAGTTTTTATGAATGAAAACGTAGTTTAGATGTTAAATAAAGCCCATGTAAAAATGGTACATAAATGGATTATTTATTGTTTTACTATGCTTATAAAGGTACTAACCAAAATCGCCTCGATGTCGAAATCGATATGTCTTCGTCAAAATAATGCAACTCGTGTGGTCATCTCAAGGTCCTCGAAAGTAGGTCTCTTCTACTAATAGGCAATGAAAACAAACCACTAATGGGTTAAAAACACGGAATTTAGATCCGTTTTCTTTCTTGAAGTACCTATCTTAAATATGAATTTTAATGCTTATATTTCTTATCGTTAATTATTAACAGATAAAATTAATTATCGTCGGGGTTAGTGCACCGCGTAAGCAGCATCATGTATAAGGTTTCAATTTCTAACAAATTTGCTTGAAAGTCTTGAAACTGAACCTTATCTACATATGCTACTTACGCGGTATTGCACAATCCCCGACGTTATATTATCCATTATCTACACAAAAAATGGGACAGCACTCACTGGTGTCATTGGTCTCGATGGGTGTACCGCAGGGATCAATATTGGGACTATTCCTGTTCCTTATCTACATAAATGACTTGCCATACCTCGAAAAGACTCACCATGATGTAGTATTGTTTGCAGATTGTCGTCTGCACTCTGTCGCCTCACTTATCTTCAAAGTCGAGCGACAGCAGCAGGACTACAAAAGGATGTAAACAATGCTATCTTTAAAGTAGTACTGAAATTGGTACAATTTTAACAATTTACTGTTAAATGAAAGAAAGACTAAATGTCTTTGTCACGCGTAGCGTAAATCACGGGAAAGCAAGTGTAATTGTCAACGATGAGGAATTGGAACTAGTTGATAGTACAGTTTTTCTTGGTATAACATTGGATTCTAATCTCCAGTGTGGTCCTCATATTGCTGATCTCTTGAATACACTGAGTTCTGTAGCTTTTGTAGTAAACAAGATTCGACAGTTAACAGACGTCAAAACAGCTCTATTAAAGTATATTTTAGTTACTTCCACAGTATTATGTCGTATGGTTTTCTATTGTGGGGCAGTGCTAGTGCTTCAGAGCTGAATACTATATTTGTTCTGCAGAAGAGGGCTATTCGAGTGATTAATAAGATGAATTATCGAGACTCACTTAGAGATAAGTTTAAGGACATTATTGTAATGACATTGCATTATCAATACATCTATGAGAATATTGTGTATGTACATAGAAACACCGTGGGATTAACTGTAACTGAAAATTATTACATTTTCAAATAAAGTTATCAGATTAATTAGTTCTTTTTAGGGTTCCGTACCAAAATGGTAAATAAGGAAACCTTATGGTGCGACTCTGTCTGTCCGTCTGTCTGTCCGTTTGTCACAGTCAGATATCTCAGAAACTACTACCTACTGCTATCGATTTGAAATTTGGAAAAGTATTAAAAGTAGCTAACGCGATTGGATATAAAAAAAAATTTGCAACTTTATACTTTTTTTTAAAGGGGTCCGTTATAGGACTTTGAAAATTGAAAGTAGTGCTATTATACCGAGTGGGGTATCAAATAAAAGGGCTTGATTTGTAGATTAAAACACCGTTTTTGTTTTTTTTTAAATAAGCAGTTTTTGATTTATGATGAAAAAACACCATTTATCTTCGACTTTTTATTATTTTAATTGTCTTATTTTGATGCCTAGAGATTCTACTCTACATCCCTAAAAATGTAGTTTTAAGATTAATGTAACGTATTAATGAAATCTCATGTTATAATGTCATAATTTAATATTTTTGAAAAGAGAAACTGGTGAGTTTCTTCCGGCGCTTCTTCTCACCAGAAGGTCACTATCACTAGGTATCTACCCGAAGTGCCAAAAGAAAATAATAGAATCAGACATGTAAAAGAGCCGTTGAGGGCCTACTTGCAGAAATAAATGTATGTATCAAGGCGGCATTTATTTTCTCCTATATTTGAAGTACAAGTCTCTCCAATATTTTAGGGTCTCTTTGAACCACAGGGGGACCGTGGAGTGCTCTCGGTCTAGCACGAAAGCCCGAGGGCTCGGTAGACTCGTTGGCAGCCAACGCTGGGGCAGCAACTCCGTTGTGCGGGGAGTTGGATCTCTGAAAGGAGAAATAATAATTTAAAACTTCTGATAGAGTGTTAATTAACATTTTCTCTTATAGGTAAGAATTTTGTCTGTTAACTTTTCTGCCCGGTAAAAAGCTTTATTATGTGTGGATCTTGGGGCACGGTAGTGGTGTTTGAGATGTACGAGTAACTCGTACATAAATAAACCCAAATAAACTTACCCAAATTTAGCAAAATTAGTCCAGAGAGTCGCCATTTTTTCCACCATTTCAGTTTCAAGCCACGTTAGCCACGACAAGGCAGGCTGATAGAATAAATAAAACAGATCATCCGCGTGTGTCGCCCCAGGTTCCGAAAGGAAATTCATACCAGCGAAGAGCTTGCCAATATTGCGCCAACCGTTGTACTTGAAACAGTAGTTGTAGATTGGTCTATCGGATGACTTTAACAACAATTCTGTTTCAGCAAGTGAAGGATAAGTCATGAATGGATCGCTGAAAAACTTTGAAAGTTTAAGTTTAGCGGCGGGTGAATTAGATATTGCCACATCATCCATATACATTTGTCGGATTTCTTCTGCAACTCGTTGCTTTTCAGCTTTTGTTGGAAAGTCAATATTATTGGGCAACGAATGCTTAATATCGGCAGTGGATTTTGATAATACAGCGTTATCTGCACCGATGAAGAAATAACCTTCTTCATCCGTCGTTCCTATAATCATTGGGACTTTGGCATATTTCCCCTCTATCAGTAGTTTGTAAGGGTCTTCCGTTAAAAAGGGTTCAACTCCGTTAAACTTTTTTTCAATACTGGGAGCGTACAAAAGTGTGGAAAAAAATAACTTTCTCTCATCTCTTGGAATCTTTGCGCTAACAAGATCACGTAAAGGCATGTCGTTGAATATCTTATACAGTTCCTTTGGATCTTTGGTATCGAAGCCCAAGACTTTTGCTACTAGGTGAGCATTGTACTCTGGTTTTTTTTGTAAAGCCCAGGGGCAAAGGGACGAACCGCTCTGCGATATGGCTTTATGAAAAAGTCCCTTGGACATTGGAGATAACAAATGGTATGACACTGAGGCACCTCCTGCGCTCTCACCGAATATCGTCACATTATCCGGATCACCTCCAAAAACTCTGATGTTTTTCTGAACCCACCTCAGGGCCGCAACTTGATCTTTCATACCAGCGTTTCCTGGTGCCTCCTTTATGCCCAAGTTAATAAAGCCCTGCACATTCAGTCTATAGTTAAACGTCACCAAAATCACATCTTTACTAACTAGGTAGTTAGGGCCGTAGATTGAAGGATCGCTTGATCCCTCTATGAAACCTCCGCCGTGGATAAAGACCATGACGGGTAGCTCAGTATCTATAGGGAACACGGGGGTGTAAATATTTATCTTCAGACAGTCTTCTCGTCCTATGGCACTTTCTAAAGGCTCTCCGATTACAGGATTCATTGGACACTGGATACACATCGCATTACCCTCCACAGCGTCGAATATGTTATCCCAAATCAATTCAGGACCTGGGGCCTGAAAAAAATATAGTAAGCTTAAAAAAATAAAAATAAAATATTTTGGACCACTAAAGAAACTTAAATAAATATGTCAGTACCTAGACTGAGATGAAGAGCCTGGTTCGGGGCACTGTCCCATCTCTCCGCCACAACCTTCAGGAGTCCGTGGCGGCTGTCTAAAAGGCACTATCTCAATCGAAGTACTCGTAAGTTTGAGAGAATAGACTTTTTGTAATTTACAACAAATTGGCTTTCGCTAGACTTGCGATTGAGACAACGCTTTTTGGTTTGTCAAGTTATCAGGACAGATTTATGAATAGAATATTATGAAGAGCCCTGGGATCCCGGAATTGCTCATATAAAAAATACCAGTATAGCTCTAGTGGGCGGATAGGATAGCTCATTGGTTTGATGTAATTGGCCTTCATCAGGAAAACTGGATGAAACTCGCACAAGACCGGATATTGGATAAGGATGTGTGAAGAAAAGATTACTTCATTTGGCAGTGGATACGTGTGGGCTGTACCGACTCGACTGGCAGATATCGATTTGGTCGGACCTGAAACCTGTTCGCATTAGATAGGGTAGCATAGGGTATGCCGAGGTAGGCTGTGTGTGAGCCGTCAGCCACGACGCTACCGCGAATGAGTCCGCCGCTAACACGCAGCGGTGCCGTTGGCTGCCGCACCAGCCGCGCTGCCCATAGTGACCACAGCACCAGCCACTTGCTTCCGCGCATTGTAGACCTATGTGCCGCGTTAAACAACTGGAAAATAAAAAATAATGAATCAATATTAAAGTCTCTCTCTCTAACAAAACTATCGTTCGGGCTCGGGCCACCGGAAGGAACGCACCAGATCCGACCGTCTCTCTCTATCGCATAATGCATACTAAAATGTGCTCTTTCTGGTCGCTGGCTAAGGCCCAAGGCCGCACGGCGGGATCTATATCGGGATCCCTAAATTTTTTTAACCTATTTTTGCATTCCCTAATACTGTTTGTCATAATGATCATTTGTCCTAACACTCACATGCCCTAATATTTGATCCCCTCACATCGGGATCCCTAAATTTTTTTAACCTATTTTTGCAGTCCCTAATACTGTTTGTCATAATGATCATTTGTCCTAACACTCACATGCCCTAATATTTGATCCCCTCACATCATTTCTGCCAGCAGTTCGTTTTTGTTGGGGGACGCAGTTTCAAACCTAACCTAAACCTAACTCAACCTAACCTACTTTTTCTGTCTGCTTTTTTCCAGCCCCTCTCGTGGGGGGCTTCGCCCCCCCGTTCCCCCTTTTTAAGCCTTTTCGTAGCTAAGAACTCGTGCATAACTCTAGTTGCTTAGGACAAACGATGTTAGGGATCGCGAGGAATATGCAAAATAACATTAGGAATATTAATAGTTATGGCAAAAAAGCTTCGGACAACAGAGTATTATGGCAAAAATAACATTATGGAAAAACCTTATTATGACAACTGATCGTTAGGCCAAATACCCATTAGGACAAAACAGTTAGGGCAAGTGATTTTAGGACAAACGATGTTAGGGATCTCGAGGGACACCCCGCACGGCGAAATCGCGTATAAATCACATATTATTTCAAGGGGAAAATGACCCGACCAGAACACATTATATTGTATCTTAACGTCCAATACCATTTGCCACGCAGCTTCAGATACAACACAATGACCAGCCAACTAGTAGTACCATGTGCATCACTCACGAATGTGTAGGAGTTTGATTCTAGTCCCGGCATCTCTATATCCGCACAGCACAATGCCACACTTGTTCGGCACAAAAGTTACTTAGCTCCTTATTGGAAGTATTACCCGGATGTGCGTTAAAGTCACCCACCACTAGCACTGAATCTATTCTGGACTCCTCCACCACAGCCGCGACCCCCAAACATTCCGTAAACTCCGCAATATTCTCGTTACAGTCTGTGGGCATCAGTGGCGTGGCGTTGATGAAATCCTTGGGCAAGCCGGGAGCAACTTTGGCTTCAATTTTCTTTAAGAGTACTAGAATTAAATACGGAACTGCTTAATATTAGGCAAGCCGATGAGAATCGAGTTCTATGGATGCCACGCCACTGGTGGCCATGTAAGCAGAGAACAGTAGTACCGAACGACCCGCTGATATCACTTTTATAGCTGTTATACGCGCACTGATACACTTCACAATCGAGACAGAATCGAAAATATTTTTCCGCCGCAGTATGCCAACCTCTCCATAGGGCCTCCCGCGTAGCAAACCGGTTCCAACATCTATCGCCGATTTTCCAGTGTATTCAAAGTGCCTAAAAATGTAACATCTTGCGGCTGAAAACACGTTTCTTGGACCAAAACTATATCAGCTGTCTGACATAAACCTCTCACACACTCAGCGGAGCAAGTAATAGATAAATAAAATAATAAAAATAAATATTAGGGGACAATCTTACACAAATCGAACTAGCCCTATAGTAGCTCCATAGTAGTAGTAGATTTGCAGTTGAAACTTATAATTTTTATATGAGAATGTCTATCAATCAAATTAAGAATCATTTTGGTTCACATCAGTTGTTCGTTCAATTGCTTTCCTTGCCTCATACGCATCCCGATTGAAATAAACAAACTTACGGCATCTTACTCCGGCCGGCCATAAATCATCAACCAGGAACATAAGGCGAAGAACACACTGCAGCGAAAATCGCGGCGACGCGCGACTCAGCGATTTTCAACTTTGTATGTAGAATCATCGATTTGTATAGAAAAATCGCGGGATGGCGCACACTGGCGCGTAAATCGCGCGCGATTTTTTCCGTGTAGCTGCGCATACACGGAAAAAATCGCGGCGACGGGCGATTTCAGTGTGTTCTTCGCCTAAGCAACTTGGCGTGTGGTACAAAAACCTTGAACGCTCCGTAACGGTTATGTTTTTGCACCTTTGATTTCTTGACCGTCACACAAAGACCTGTCTTTTTTTGCTTAATATAATCCAATATACACTGTTCGCTGGTTTCATTATTCACTTTGTAGATAAATAACGGTGTGTCAATGTCCGCAGCTCTAAACTTCGTGTTGAAGTGAGTTGTCGTGGCCTTTCCTTCAATACCAACATAGGGCTTACTCTTCTTCTTTTCTGGGATCTTCTTCCACCCGGCTGAGTTCTGTTATTTTTCTTGGCCAACTTTGTTCATGTCTTAATCGTCATTCGGTTTTCGCTTGGACCATACACCAATCTCCGGACACAACCTCCTCCGTCTCCGTCGCGTGTCATTTGCTTGCGCATTCAACGCGTTCGAGAGTTGGCGACTGGCGGAAGTCGGTACTTCCGCAAAGAAAAACGGTATTTAATTTAAACGTTTGTTACGCGATTACTCGAAGATGGCTAAAAAACCTTTTATGTTTGGAAGGATACACCTCTGAGGTTGTCCCATTGCAACCAAATCACGATCTGATGATGGGATCTTAGAGTTATTGAGGGAAATTTTCATATATTATAGGCACACATACGGCGATTTGGTTATTTTAGATAAAGTCTCGGCATTTCTTGTCGAAATTACTTGAAAGCCGTTTGTTTTAAATTTTTTAATTTTGTGATTATGTATGTATACACCGTGGGCCCGTACAACCCGACCAACTTTAACCACGTATTCCTGATGGTATTACAAGTAAATAACGTTATATCAACATAGGTCGAATTTTGTCATATAACATGAATAGTCTTATGGAACAAAAGAAATCAATAAATTCAGTCCCTCGTTATAAACATGTCCTTACTGGAGGAGAAGTTATTAAAAAGGAAAAAAAGCTAAAATGGAAACGAAAGGTCAATATTTTGGCCTTGTAATCGCTTACCATCTAATACTGCGAAGGTTAATTGCTGTTTAGTTAAAGGATTTAAAAAAAACAGTAAAAGTATCTTAGTCACATTTATTGGCTTATTACACACTTACGGGACACACTTTACGGGAGTTGTGGAAATCAAAGGGAGAGGCCTTTGCCCAGCAGTGGGACACCGCGCAGGCTATATAAAAAAAAAAAAAAAAATTACACACTTGGGAGTTTTTATTTTAAAAATTATGAATATCTCGGAAAGTAAGCGTTAATCGACTATACGTCACATAACTTTTTTTACTTCTAATAGTTGTTAGAATCTATGGTTAAAGTTGGTCGGGTTATACGGGCCCACGGTGTAGATAAAGCTTCTTTGAAGAATTATCAAATTCTTACTATACTATACAATACTTTTGGCCAAAGCTGTAGATTATGTATAGCGATTAGATACAACGATTCTCGAGTCACGTGTAAGCATAATCATTTATTTGTAAAACTATTTTACATGTCAGGTAGGTGGTACAATGTTCATTAAATAGAATTTAGCCACGTATAATCATCCGTTACATGGAGATATTGTAAGGTTAAATGATATTAACATTAATACAATATTTAAAATAACCGACTTCAAACGAACCTATTTGAAACAAACGCATGAGTGACTATAAAAAAACCGGACAAGTGCGAGTCGGACTCGGCCACCGAGGGTTCCGTACAAATACTTTAAATAAAGGCTATATTTTTTATGATTGAATTACAAATAGTAGAGTTTTCAGATAGTAGACTAGTAATAGTATAAGTTTTCAGATTTTTTCCTATACTTGTAGTAAAAGACGGTATTACTTGCCAAATTTCATAGTTCTAGGTCAACAGAAAGTGCCGTCCGTATGCCGTTTAAGCAGAGTGTGTCGAAATATACGTTTTTTGCGGCATAAACGGCCATATCTTTTTTTCACTTTAACTTAGAAGTTCCATTTTTTTTCACAGCTTCAAGGGACCATATACTCGGGAGTATATGGTTTTAATTTTAACTCAATGTAGTTTGGAGACCCCTGCTATAAGGGTTCCGTTTTTTCCTCTTGAGGTAAGGAACCCTAAAAATAGCCAATTCTGAACAGTTCCCTACATTACTCCAAGATTCTGTTATCAGATCTTGACTTTGTTACAAGTGGGACAGTTAGGTGTATTCTTTCAAATAAAAAAAATCCAAATCGATCCAGCCGTCTTTGAGTAATCGGGAAACATACATAAAAAAAAGATTCCGAAGTACTGAGAACCTTCACTTTTTTTTCATCACACTTGCTCGAAAATGGTGTCATTACACGTAGGTTTTGCGGGCCGTAAATGACCTATTACGCCCTAGGGCGTAATGGTTTTCTTTTTAAATTTGAAACGCTGGTTCGGTTTTACTCTTATTTGTCATGTTCAAAGGAAACGCCAACGTACTTTTTTAACTTTTATTACTGAAATATTTATTTAAAGAGAACTGTTATTGCAAATACATGTAAACACATATTTCTGTAACATTAATTAAATGTTTAAATAGTGCATTTCAGTATTTTGTAAAAATAAAATCAACCATTTTAAGTCTTTACCGCTATGGTTTCCGAACGTGACGTGAAGTCGCATTGTCTATGGATAATGTCACTAATGTCACTGTCAGTTTTACAATTTTATTTAGGTTAAGTAAGGTTATTTTAATCAGATTTCCTCACAAGTGTGATGAAAAACATTGTGTGTGCCACGGGCGGTAAAGGAATTACAAACTCGTGTTGTTAAAGCCCTTGGCTTCGCCTCGGGCTTGTAACAAACACTCGTTTGTAATTCCTTACTTACCGCCCTTGATACACAATGTACTATTGAAGTCTTTTAATTACGATGAGTCATGAGTGCTCCACGCCACGGTACATGAATAAAAATCAATCTCACCTGACAACGATTCGGGCGTTTCCTCTTCTTATGATTAAATTTAAATTATTACGAAAACATATCCGTATCTACATACGTGTGTACTGTACATCAGTGTAGACTTGACAATTAACTTATCAGCCAATAACATTTTGCTGCGTGATTTGAGATAAAAAAAACAGACATTACACTTTATACCGATACTTCGATACTTTGTTATCATAGAGGTAGATTTTGGGAAGCAATAGGTGTGCCCGCGGCTTCACCCAATCTTTTACTTACGAATAATGTATGTATGTTATGGGTAGCGTAGCGTATGTATATACATACATTACATGTAGGATGCGCTCTAAGCTAAGATTTTGGGAAGTAATTAACCGCAGCAATTATGAGAATCTTATTGCCCCAGTCGTGGCTACGAGTAGAAGAGGAAGATCAGTGCCTTCGATGATTTGAAGTTTACTGTATCAATGTTGGTCGCTAATAGAATTGTGATACTTCTCTTGGTGAGCCTATTGCCCTGCTTCCAAATTGTAAGACTTTAGGAGGTTATCAAGTTCAAGATGATGTTGCCCCCTTATCTCTGGTAATAATCCTTCTCCAAAATTCAAGCTTATTAAGAGATCAGATTATTAAATTTGTCGAGTGCCTGGGTAACACACCTTTTTGTAAAGAATACTTATTTTATCTTATGTTCAGAGTTCGGAATAGGCTGAGTATATTTACCTAAACTTCGAAGAACATAGTCGAAAAGTGGAGACTCCCTTACGACTACATTTTTTCCGGGTTTTAATAAATCTTACTAAAAATTTATATTATTGGTATTCTTTCGCACATTTCCCGTACATTCTCAGTATAGCTGCCTCTTTCTAATAGTGCTGTCTCTTTCACTCCTTCGAGAAATTTCGCCATATATGTATGTATGTATGTAAACACTTTATTGCACATAAAATTACACAGAAACAGTACAAAGATCAATGGTTATGTACAAAGGCGAAATGGTTATGTGCGAAGGCGAAGTGTAGTTCAAAGGCCCATAAAGGGTCCTGAAAACGCGTGAAAGCGCGGTTTTCAGGTTATTGCGCCATCTGATAGAGGGTGTCCTGAAACGGACTGAAAACATGTTTCCCGCGCCTGAAAACAACGGCAACTTGGGTGAATTTTCAATCTTCCACTATGTGATAGAGCCACACTCTAAAAAATCTGAGCCAACTAAGAGCGCTTTGTTGGCGTTAACTTAAAATAAAACAAACAAGATATTAAACATACCAACGAAAGCTGATTAATTAAAACAGCAAGTTCATTAGTGATTAAAACAGCAATCTAGAATCTTGGTAATTTTAACAAATATATTCCTTGTTTCTATAATTATTTTCTTCTTTGTATGATTCGATCATGTTTAATTAGTTACCTTATACATCAATATTTTTTGAATCAAATCAGAACATGGTTAATTGAACTATGATAAACAATCAATATCATCTTAGTTGGTGCATCTAACGTCTTGTTAGGCTCGTATGGAATCAAGATGCTTGATTATAACTATCACAATCTTGTTAGGAGCAACCAATTTTTTTTTAGAGTGTACCTCTGTTACCGCCTGAAATCACCTTTCAGCCTGCTGAAAATGCTTCTAAAGCACGGAATGTACTCATCCTATTCCGATCTCTGCTTATGTTTTATGTGAACCGTAAGGGTATCGGAAGGTACCCGTGGTTACGTTCTTGTCGCTCCTTTATTATAGGGAACAAAAGATAATCATTGGTTTGTTTTTGTACTCACGGAATTTACAAAACATAATGGATACAGCAACTGATGGCGTTATTTAGTTCAGCATGAGATTTAATTTGGCAAGTTCTAAATTGTCACACGAACTAAAGAGGGATATTTTGAAGGTATTTGGAGAGCTGAAGCAGATCGTAGTGTGGTAATTTGAAGATGTACTCCCTAATCTATCGGATAATGTTCACGTTTTACAGTGGGCTCCACAACTGAGTATATTAGGCTGGTAATAAAGATCAGAACGATTACAGGCCTAGCTGTAGCCGTTATAGAACCAAAATCAAAAACGCAACTAAGGGTGTTTCTTTCTGTTCCAGCTCACTCAAGGTACGTGCTAGGCGCCGTATCAGAGACAAGTGATCTGTAGCCGTAGTTTCATGATCATGACTGAAGATCTTCATTGTTAGGACATCCCATTTTTATAAAAGGACGGTTTTGGTTTTTAATTTCACTGCATTATTACCCACCAGTTATCACATAAAGTTTACTTCTTTTGTCCTTCAACCGATCAGTACACCTATTCTTTAATTATATGAGTAAAAATAAAAAGAAATACAATTTAAAATATTTAATTCATTTTCTTATGACTTACCTTTCTTTTAGACACAAATGTCTTCAGTACCCTTTTAATCATTGCTATAATGACAAATACAAAGAGCAAACTAATAGCTATGACGTCAATGAATAGTTTTTCCCACCAGGGCATTAGAGACGCCGGGGAGCGCAGATGCGGGGCGCCACGCGTCTTCACCACGTGTTCTACCCAGTGCACCAGTTCTTTGCCGGGCGGGACCGGGCGGTCATGGTATATCGAGGAGATCTCCTTTGCACGCTGCTTGAATCTGAAGGATAACAATATTTTATGTAAGTATCACGTTTAGAGAGGTTCTCTAGAGGGATAGTAGGTATACTCAACTGTGATGGCATGCCTTCTAAAATAAAGCTTGAACTTAATTTGCATTATGATTCAAGGAGAAGAGAGTCGTCAACTCATCATCACCCATCAGTTACATTTTTATCTTACTAACTTACGTTTTATCCTTTATCATAGTATCTACTGCGAGTTTTAAGTCCTTTGGCAAGTTCATTGACAAGTCGACCCTAAGGGCGCTTCCTCTGGCTACGCCTCTGTCGATATTCACGAACTGGTCGAAATATATCGGAATGCCAATAACGGGTACTCCAAAGTGCACCGCTTCAATGGAAGATAGTAGACCTCCGTGTGTAATGAAAAAAAGTATTTTTGGGTGGGCTGAAATCAAAAAAGGTATTATCATCCATTTCATCCTTAAGGCGTTCACTGAATAATGTGGAGGTCTATAGAGAAGAGCCCAAATATTTCCACGGTGTTGAAAGAAATCGCAAATGTTTTTTGTAGGTAGGTACTTATATGTTCATGGGTTTACCTAATATACTAGTCTGTGGTGCCCATTTTAAAATGTGCACATTCTTGGGAACATTTTGCAAATCTTCCTCGTATTTCCAAATAACAGTTTCTTTCAAAGCTCCAAACATCTCTAACAAGCCTTTCGTGACTTCTTTGGGTATGTCTTTGCTCTTCCAAGTCGAACCCATACTAAAGTAAATGAAACCATGTTTGGCGCTGTCCAAAATTGTAGTTATTTCCTGAAAATTGTCTCGCATAAATATTTGAAGGAAAATATGAGGGGGATATTTTGTCACACCCAAAAGAATTGCATTTGTGATGTACCAAAACGTAAACATTGAAATGTGCACCAAGCAAACGATTACATATTACACAGTACAAGGCATTGTACATTGTAGTTGAAGGCATTCATTGAGTAGTTGATACTATAATCATTGCAAGTGTGTTCATAAAATAAACCTTACTTGTGGAAGAGGGTTTGGAGGAGTTTCGATATGATAACCTCCAATAAATTTGAAGTTTTGAGGTACTCTTGGCATCAAACCATTGCCGACAAATTCATTTGACAACATCATCGACGCATTGTAAATTACGTCTTCATAATCAGGTAAGGGCTTGTTTCTAATTGTGAATAGTGACTTAAAATATTGCTCGTAGAAGGCCTTTTCTTGGGGTTTGGTGTTAATCCTGCAATTATTAGGTAAATTCAAATGAAAAAGAAACTGGCAGTCGAATCGGAACGTCCAATAACCACGAAAAGTAAGTTGGCGTTTCCTTTGAACATGACAAATTACGTAACGTAACAGAACCAGCGTATTCAAATAAAAAAAAAAACATTGCGCCCTAGGGCATAATAGATCATTTACGGCCCGCAGAACCTACGTGTAACAACACCATTTTCGAGCAAGTGTGATGAAATATAAATTAGTGACAAGCACGTACCATTTTTCAAAGAACCATTTAATCTGCGTCCAGAATTTGTTGAGGCGTTTATGTATGGGATGGAACAGCGGAGTATCAGGAGTGATGTAGTCTGTGGCAAACGCAGGGCTTGTGGTCTCATCGACTAACCGCAGGGCCATCCAGTGAGGGCCCATTGAGTAACCCCAGATGAAGGGGCAGTCGTATAAAGCGCCTAACCTGTAAAACAACATATGAAGCTAAAGAGTAAAAATCTGACTAGAGGAAAAATTTACATTAGTACGTTTTGTCATTTTTTTCTGTCCTATGTGCATCTATTGACATAGTTTATGTACGCTGCTTCTATTAACGTAAAGTCAACAGGCGTAATTGCGTCTATGAGGACAAATGCGTCTTTTAAAGATTCCATTAAATCCGAACTCTAAAACTACCCCTACCCTACTTGCCCGTATACGCTGTACTTTACAGGCAATTCGCTTGTTGACTCGATTTTTTTCTGTCGTAAATCGATTCTACTATTTGTGAGGAACAAATATCTATATGACACCTAATACGTTTGTATAAGTATAACAGCCACAAATTTTAATTAAAAGTAGCAGATCGCACTGAGCATTGAAAACGCTCTATACAAAACGGCAGGAACTTATGACGTCATCTGCTCCATCGCTGTAGTAAGTATGTGTGAAAAAAATAGCATTTTGCCATTTTGAGTACGAAAAAGGCACATAGTTGTCGTACATTTATTTTTTCAGTGTTATTTAAGCATTCCGAAATTGACTTAAATTTTTTTTATGACGATAAAAAAAATATCGTTTTTTTTTAAACTTTGTGGTCTCATAACTTTATATTTTTTATACATTTTTGGTTTATTTCTTTTGTGTTATGATAATTTAATATTTTCCAATCCATGTTGTAAAATTCAACATTAGTCAACATCCGAATTAAAGTAGGGGTAGTTTTGAAGAGTTGCACCCATAGACGCCATTACCCCGGTTGACATCAATACTTACGCTGCATACAATTCGGATTCCAACAACTCACTTATTACGACATCAAAGTGTTCATTTGGATCTTCCAAAAAATTCCTAACTTGCTTATTTTTAAATGTTGTGAAGGCTGTGATAAGTCCCATGTTTTGTATGTAACTAATGTCACCGTCTTCGCCGGGCGGATTCCGTATTAAGTAACCTATGTTTAATATGTCGTCCTCTGAAATGGAAAACACATAGGTATATCTTGGATTATTATTGTGTTATAATTACCCCCGTAGTAGGAGTTAAGGTAAAATTTACCGACGTATTAAAGTATACGCCTTTAAAGATATGTGCGAGAAAAAATATTGTACTAAATAATTCATTTACACCATTTTCCACGACTGCATTCAATAAGTTTACATACAGACGCATTGAAAAACGCACAAGTTACATTTCAATTATATTATAAGATTTAAACCAATCTTTATTTCTATGTTATGTAGGTCTATACAATACAGGGTGAATGGAAATTCGCCGTATTCCTTGATAGGGGTTTTTCTACAGCTCATTTGCAATGATTTAGGCCCAGTCAACTAGGGGTCAAAACCCCTTGGTTTTGGAGATGAAAAAAAATTGAAATGTAAAAAAAAATGGGAAAAAACTGGAATTTCTGACTTTGAATGCTTTTATTTGTCAATTGTTGTAATGTTTTGGCACTTTTTACTATTGTAATGTAATCAGTAGTTAATTAGCTATTCAAACCTGTTTTTTTTATTTCAAAATTGCGTAGTTTCTACACAATCACCAGTTTTATATCCAGAGGCGGGTATTTAAAAAGAAAACCAAAAAACTTAAATATCTCGAAAATCAAGGAGTTTTGACCCCTAGTTGACTGGGCCTAAATCATTGCAAATGAGCTGTAGAAAAACCCCTATCAAGTAATACGGCGAATTTCCAGTCACCCTGTATACATCATAACAAAAACATAAATATTAGGCATAGAAATGATTATGTAAGTATTATGCTTTGCTAATATTGCTTCGGAACCCTAAAAATTATACTTACGGCTAATGAGCTCCATGTTGGTGCTCCCAAGGTCAATGTGGCGGAAATTCTTCTCTGGTTTATTTTTCGGAGGGTAAACTGACATATATGTGACCTAAAGAGAACAGATTATACGAAATAAGCAATATATTATATGTATGTATGTAAACACTTTGTTGCACATAAAATCATACATAAACAGTACAAAGATCAATGGTTATGTACAAAGGAGAGCTTATCGCTGTACGGGATTCCAGCTAATATTATATGTAATATAATTATAATTGTTAGGAGAGTAACTATAACACCCAGATCAACCTTTAATGTCGATCTCTAAGCTTTTTTAGCGTAATCATGATGTGTAGATGAATAACATATCAAATTCTATTGAAGATTTCGATCTTACGATAACCTTTGATAAATTTCCGATTATATTATACAGTTTAAGGTATTAAATAGGTACTCAACAGTATATTATAAATATGGAAAACAGGGTTTCCTCATGTTTTGCATAAAATATTTCGTCATATCTTTGTAAAGCATAAGGTTATTGCGCAGAAATATCCTCCTCCATATTTCCTTACTCCACGAAATAAGAAAACCTACTTTTCTGCTGGCAGAAAAAACCACTATGCTATAATAAAAGGATAATAATGATGTCAAGTATAGGTACATTTCTGCAAATGATCATTCGATGCTCTAGAGTGTCCAAGTTGAGCAAAACAAAGGCACGGCCGTACCATCCTTTTCTCGAAGCCATTCAGGCCATTTTTAACCTTCTGTTAACTATTTTGTGCTGGCTAAAGCTAGAACCCTGAAGTTCCCTGAGGATATATAGAGCACAATAAGACTTAAGGATATTTTCAATAACATTCAATTTGATCGTGTAGTTTAAGAAGTATTGCTTGTCAACGTTCCTTAGTTTTGTGACTCACTTACTGACAAACTGACTGATCATCATGATTCTAAGGTACTTCTAGCAGAACCACAAGCTCCAAATTTTAAACATAGTAAATATTGCAATTTCAGTCTCAACTGCACACATAAGATTGTAATCATATACAAATACATGCGATTACAAAGTTAGTTTTGTAGTTCAAATTGGAAATAGAATGGATTAGAATGTAATAAATAAAGAAAGACCACTAACAAAAAGAAATGAGATCCCATCAATAACATTACATGTAAAAAGATGCAAGTCTCGCATGATTCGCATTCCGGCATGATTATATTCACATAACTTCTTTTTAAATAATTATATTGAGTAAACGAGTACAATATTATGAAGTACTAGAAAGGTAGTTCTTAATAGTCATAGTCACTTACTAGGAACCATACAAAAAATACGAACGGAAATTTTCCACCATATTGTAGAAAAGTCCGAACCTAAAGGTGCAAAGGCACTAACAATAAGTCGCGCCGCGCCGCTACAGTGCGTTTATACCTCATACAATTTCATACAAAGGAACGAAGTATCACGGTCCGTGCCGCGCCGCTTAGTGCGTTTGCACCTTAAACGTTAATTTGAAACTGAGTTCAGAGCCTATATTTTTATAATAAGCATTGGAAATAAAATCATTAAAACAACTTTACACTGACGCAAGGTTTTAATCGTGTACAGGTACTGACCTCATGTCCAGCGTTGATTAAATGCCTGACGTATCCTTCCCCCAAAATGTTCAAACTCCTCACAGGCATTTGGGCCAGCAACAGGATTTTGAACGCCTCCAAATTAGATAGGAAACACAAGACTAATATCAATCTTAACAACATCTTCGCAAGTTACTCGCGGTTTTTTACAATTCTGTTGCTCTCGGCCGCGGTCAGGGCCAGAATGGACAGATTATAATTATAACGTTCGAGTTATATTACGTTATAACTTTATTACCTACGTTTTTTGCTATCTAGTCTTATCGAGCATTGAGCTTATAATGTGTTTTAAAAAACAGTGAGTTATGTACTAATTGTACTATAGTCTAAGTTAAAAACTTAAGTTAGTTTTTTTTTATTAAACGAAACTTTTAATCTTATTTATACTATACTAATAAAATACTAATAATTACGAATATATTTTAAAGCTTTGTGAATAACTCCATAAATAACAATATCAACAGAATATTGATTTAAACTATCACTATTTAGTAAGTGATTACTATTATAACAAAACGGGAGTTAATCGCGTAAAAACATGTTATTACCTCGACGTTTCGGACGTGCCGTGACGTCCATGGTCGTGAAGGGACGGGGGTGTCTCAAGCCCCGCGATTAAGTCCCGTTTTGTTATAATAATGGATAATATCAACAGAGTTTTGATACAAAATTGGATAATTTCCTTTCAACGCAATTAGGGGAAGGTCGGGTAAAGTGAACACCCCAGGCAAAGCGAATTCGGCCTTGCTCTCCCGACTTATTCGTCCTAGTCACACCACGCGCCTATACGACGTTCGGGATCCTTCACTGAGTAAGCGGCAGGCGTTGTTAGGGAACGGTCGCTGCGCGAACGTCGGTGATGAGTCAAAACGTGTTTTTGGTAAAAAATATCGGTGTTTATAGGTAAGTATATTGTCTGTTATCTTGCCATAGTATTTTCCTCGAATCTTAATTGTCGATGCTTCAGTTCCCTATTAAAATATCTTTCGTTTACAGTGCATTTCTTTCAGAACGAAGCGACGGTTATTTTTTAACGTGATTAATTTCGTAAACTGACCGACAGGGCATACCTATATCACTCTGCTCGTGTTCACTTTGACCGTGGGTATATATTTATGAAGTTCCATTTTCTAATCACAATATTTTTATTGCAGATGGTATGTACATATCAAAAAAGACCAAGGCACAAAAAAGACAAAAAAGATCAGGGCTCTCGTCAACAGAAGTTATGTATATGGCAATCAGAGTGTGCATAGGTTTCACTTTGCCCGGCACTCAATTTTGGTTCAAAATTACAAAAATTATTAAACATTGGAGGCTAATGTTGTTTGTTTTTAAAGGTTATTAATTAAATATTGATTATAGACATTTTTTTTCATTTCTTCCTTGTAAAGGTTTTCTGTTATTTCCAGTCAAAGTGTCCATGTTCACTATGCCCGGACTTCCCCTATATAATGAGGGGCCTTAAAATACGAGTGTGGTTTTAATAAGATCACACTCGTGTAATGTCATTGAAATTTTGATTTGAAATAAAAAAGTTATGAGATGGTTAAATTTTGTCGTAACAGACTAACATTTTAAATTGACCCATACCTACAGCATAATTTAGAATACAAATCTATATTTTCATACATCTTATGGTTATTTACGTCATTAACCCGCACACTATACTATAAGTATGACGAACAAAACAAAAAATCACAGTTTACAAAACTGTTTTGGTAGTTTACCTGCGACTTTTATGCAAATTTTTAGTTGTAGGGCGTAAGAGATTATCCCACAAAAAATGAGTTTTTTACTACGTAAGGGATACTATTTCCTAAATTATTGAGTTTATAGATTTCACATCATTAATTCGCTGTAGTAAAGTTATTTACAAAATATAAATCTAAGAATCATCCTAATCGGTTAACAAGTTAAGATTTAAAAAAAATGTTTTTTGGCTCTCCTGAAAAGTTGACCTTTGTCCCTTACGACATTTGAAATTTCCACTGTCCATATTAATAGTAGTCTAAAATGGGTTCAGAAGACGAAGCCAAATGACAGTTTAGCAGCCTTACGCTAGTATTTTTTCTTAGTAGCGCTATAGGATAACGTTATGTCAATCAAATTTCGAACGTCGTTCATACTCGTATTATTCGCTTCGAAAGATGATCGAAACTTGAAATTCGTGACTTTTTTAAATTTAATGCTGTAATGCTGATCACTGTCTACTGTTTTTGAGAATTTATGATATGTGTGTAGATAAGTATTGAATATTTAGTTTCGTTTTTTCTCCATAGTCACTTTGCGTGATGATAATAATTGAGAGAAAATGACAAACAGGGTGCCTGAAAGAGAGGTTATGATGGCAACGAGATCGAGGTACATCTTCTGGTACCAGGGCACCATGAGCGCCGGGGAGCGCAGATGCGGGGCGCCGCGCGTCTTCACCACGTGTTCCACCCAATGCACAAGCTCCTTACTGGGCGGGACTGGTCGGTCGTGGTATATTTGCGACAACTCCTTTGCCTTTTCTTTGAACCTAAGACAAATTAGAAAGGTAGATAGACATTTAGAAATATTCCTATATATAGCTATATACAAATGGGGAATATTTCCAGGAACGGCATATGAATACTTACGTTGAATTAGCAAGCATGGTGCCAATAGCCATCTTCAAGTCATTAGGGAGATTGTAAGTTAGGTCTACTTTAAGTGCGTACCCTAGGGATACGGCTTTGTTGATGTTGATGAACTGATCGAAGAATACCGGCACACCAATCGTAGGAACACCGAAATGGACAGTTTCTATAGAAGACAAATGGCCGCCGTGTGTAATGAAGAACAAACACTTAGGGTGAGCTGCAATTGAAATAGGAAACGAATCAACTTAAGGAAGTATCGTGTTGTGTGTGTATAACAAAAACCGTTCTAGTGCGAGTTGGATTCACACACGAATGGTTCCGTATCACCGTCGAGCATTATACCCGAAAAAATAAGTTTTTTGTATCGGGACCTCTTTTACTCCATTTATTTTGTTTTTATTATTTGTTAGCGGCAATAGAAATACACCTTTTGTGAAAATATCTATATATCACGGTTCAAAAGATATACGGTATCGGAGTTGAGGTCACGCACACAACAGCATGTCACGTCTGTAATGACATCGGGATTTTGAAATTAGTACCTATTCTTTTTCGTACCGATAGCAAGTTCAACAGCAAACTGCAAGAATGACTAAGAATATTTTTTTTAAGTATTTAGTTACAATGTTTTATTTAGAAAAAAATATCTGCTTTAAAGAACAGGTTATAATATAATATAATTTAACATATCCCGTAACATACGCAACATTATTCATTTAAAATAGTCTTAATTAAATTAATAGGACATTGAATGAATGAAGGATACATACGACGCTGTAGATGATTATGTGCTTTTGCTTAAAATATATACAATCGTGCACTTAAATCACATTCACTCATTCGTTCATTAACTACATTTTTTTGCAATTCGGGCTCTATGTAGCTGTGCGTCTATACGTCTCTGTGACAGACGGGCAGACAGACAAACATGCAGACAGCGGAGCCTTAGTAATATAAATGGCTATTTAATGATTGCAATAGATGACTGTATAAATGTAATGTACCCAAAATGCTAGGCTGCGGCGCCCATTTCAAAATATGAACGTTTTTTGGTAAATTGGGTAGCTCCTCCTCATATTTCCAGATAACTGTCTCTTTCAGTTCGCTGAACACCTTGAGCAATCCGTTGGTAATGGTTTTGGGTATGTCTTTGCTTTGCCAGATGGATCCCATGCTGAAGTAAATGAATCCATGTTTCGCATTGTCCAATATTCTTTGGATGTCCTAAAACACAATATTTTTTTTATGGAAATATCGAATAATACCGTCCTTTTTACTCAAACTCTGATTTGTATTACGCAAGAATAGGTAATAAAATTCACGTCTGTAGGGTAGGTACTATGGGAAATGTTACGATAAACTTTTTGGACTTGTGGTACCGCCATACTTCTGTCATCACACTTCCCTAAGCCTAAGGAAAAAGTCCATTTCCATTTTTTGGCCGCTCAAAAACAAACAGGCGTCACGGTAATTTCTGCCGCGAACAGGCAGGCTGTGGAACTAGCTTCCTCGTTCCCGCTGCAATATGACATGGATTTTTTTAAAAACGAGTATTGCAAATGTAGACAGCGGTAAACAGGCAACTCCGCTGGCGCTGCGTATAAGCATGGCATGAGCGACGGTGACCACTTTCCGTCAAGTGTCCCATTTACCACTTGTGACATAAAAAAAACCCGCACAAGTGTGAGTGGATTCGCCCACCGAGGGTTCCGTACAAATGTTTTTTCGGGATTTACCCTATACTTGCAGTATATAAGACGGTATTACTTGTCAAATTTCATAGTTCTAAGCATGCCCCGGTAACTCAATAGAAAAAAAGTGAACCGCTTTGCTTTGATTGCCATCTACCTTACATTACACGTACCACTTGGCCTTCTTTTAACATACGTAATGATGTGAATGTAATTAAATAAACATGATATATACCAGATAATACATATAAAAATCGTGTGAATCTAAAAATATATTTTAATTTAAATTTCAATTGATTAAAATTAACCACTCATGATATTATTTATTGTTTGTTACATGGCAACAATAGTCTGTCAAGGCGGTGCTGGTTGGCAATAACATTCCCAAAAAAAAGAAATCGGTGCTGCTTGACATCAATCAAATAAAAAATGTCGGGAATTTTATCGAGTGCAGTATTTTCCATTATTTATTTCATTTCAACGTCGAGTTGAGCATTAATTCGCCCGTTGTATGTGCTGTTACCCTTTTGCTGTGTTAAGTTTTGTTTTAAACAAAATGTCGGTCAGAATTTTCTGACTACCCGGCCGCAAAGTTCGTGACGGAGAAGGTAATTATAATGTTATGGGTTTTTATCAAAGCTGTAAGCTTATGATGCTACGTTTTGTCACGCGATAAATAAGTGATAGTTTATCACTGATAAAACATCCGTCACTCTCGCACACTATTAGTTAGAACGTGACGGATGCTTTATCATTTATTTATCGCGTGACAAAACGTAGCATCATAAGCTTACTGGTCTACTATAATTTAGACACGGTTGTCACCCTGTATCCCGCCCGGTTATATTTGAGGATACAGTGTGAACATAATTGTGGAAAGATGAAAAAAAACGATGAACTCACCTTTCAATAAAAAAAACAAACAATATTAAGTAGTGCTACGTACAGGACCCTTCAGTAGTTCAGGCTAACAAAAAGGAGAATAAGGAAAGTCAGTTAGTGTATGACAAATTTATTTTTATTTTTTCACTCGCTTGCGGCCTCACAGTACAAATTCAGCGTTTCCTTAGCACTACCTATTGTGCTCAGTTGGTAGAGCGGGGTCTTAAAGCCTAGGTTCTTCTAGTAGTGAGGTCACAGGCTAGTATAAATGTTAGTGCCTAAAGTTACACTGCCATCAGTTAAATTTAAACTAATCTCCTAACAATGACTTAATAAATTTTGAAGCCACCAACCTCGAGCCTGCAGACTCTCATCGACACACCTTCTTACAGCAGTTCTGATGCCGGCAACAGCAACAGCAGGCTCCGGATGTTAGTGACCCGTAGTGTGCATGAAGACTATTCCGACGAGAGCGCTACAGCCCATGGGATTTATAGGTGAGGTGTGAATTAATACAAAACCATGTTCCTTTTGAAATATCACGAAATCAGAAATTGAATTTGGATTCAGAAAATTAGAAATTAGAAAAAAACAAAACCCATCTTCAGCTGGAACAGAACAAATTGCTTACATTAGTATGCTAAAGTATGTTTTTTTCCACAGCTTAGAAGAAGACTGAAATTATGGTTATTCTCACCAGACAGAAGAGTTATATCCTCATAGCTCTGCGAAGCCCGCCACCCTTCATGAAGATGCCCCCGGAGGGCTAACTGTAACAAGACCTTTCATTGAATGGGGTGCCTCAACAGCCAGATGAGTTAACCTTAAAGAAATGCTACTCACAATTACTTCATGATGAAAATTAGGACTGCCTCAGCCGCGCCATATTTGTAGCCACCAAGGAGAACACAAGCATCAGGAGTTGCTCCCTTCACGGCCCAGATGCAAAAAGCTTTTGAAGAGCTCCAGCCAGTATAGCTAGACCTCCTCTCTTTCCAAGATCATTTCCAACCAAATTGTGTTTCCACTAAGGACCTCAATTTCTCCCTAATTGATTTGGAAATCTAAAGAATTTCAATCCTATTAATTAAGAAATAACATTTACTGATCAGAATATTTAACTATATTTACTTGTCCATTATATTCAAATTAGTTTATATTTTTATACTTTTAATATCTTATTATAATTAATAAATGTTATTCCCCAATTTGCATTACAAATTTACCCTATAAATCTATTTATATGACATATAGCAACATCAGTATGTTGTATGTCAAGAATCTCTCAAATATATGACAATAGACAGTTGTAGCAATGTTGCTAGACGAAAATAATTCTAACGAAGCTGTTCGAGACAATTGTAAAAACATTTCTCTTGAACATAAAATTAAATTTGTCATATTTAAACCTACAATTAAATGCAAAAAACACAACGTGACAATACCCCTCTCCCCGATGAAAAGGTTTACCGCAGGGAAACCGCTCGCTGCCCTCAGCGATGTCACTAAAATGGAAATATCAAAAAAACCCGAAAATCCCAAAACCCGTACAAGAATATATCTATCGATAGACTACTGTTACACAAAAAAAATTAGGTATAATATATAACTCAGAAATATTATGAACGAAATTGTTGTTGCGGATTCGAGAGAAAATACTACAGCCAAACCGTTAACTTAAACCCCCAAGTTTTATAAAAGTGCTTCTAACCTATCCCCCCAGAAATAATACCAATCTACGATTCTATCTATTTATGTACGTATTCAACAAAAAAAACTCCCTACTTCCCGAATATCCTAGACTTTCCCCTTTCAAACTATATCTCGAAATCTCGAACCCACGCCAACAACTACCTATACTAATTAAAAAAAATAAAATAATAAACTGTCAGCCTTGCTGACGAACCCAACACCAAAACTTATCAAAATAAGGTCGGAAGGAACCCAATTGAACCAAAATACTCCTTCCCACCATCAAAATCCAACACAACCAGTAACCATTCCTTAACCTTTTCGGCACAACAAAGCGTTGTGTCGAGAAGGTTAATGCCAACTGCCAGGACATATGTTCAGCATTCTTTAAAATATATCTCCGCTAGACCGGGCAAAAGTCAATCCAAGTGATCTAATCGATCAAAATATCTAGTATAGTCAGTAGCAACTAGACTATATACTAACCTTCACAATCCAAATCGAATACAACATCGAAAATGATCAAACTCTTTATTGGTACCAATATCAAAACAAAACTCAAACACAGTATGTAGTTTGATAAACTAAATATCTTGGACCTGATATGTTCACTACCAAAATTGTCCGAGGAAACCCAAAATCGGAAATAATACTGCGCAACAAAATATGCCTCCACACATGTACAGAAAACCGCGGAAAAAAAAATGTGTGGTATGCATCTACAGTATAACGGAAACGGAAATATATTTAACGTGTTTACGCACGACTTAAAAAATATATACGCACATAAAGACTAACTTTTGGATGATATTATGATTAAGATTTGTCGTCTCAAATATTCATACCATGCAAATACCTACCATTCTTCCTCACACATACTAAGTAGTGAAACAGTCTGCGCTGTTCACCACGAACCTTATAACTTGTGATTAAATATGACTCTGCAGTATTTAACACTAATTACCGACAACCTATAAACTTGTAAATGTTACAAGACCGTTGTTAAGTCAACAGTGGCGGTGCGGCGAGCAACCATAGTATGCGGGCCGCACGTCCACTGATCACAAAATCAGCAGCCGTACTCTATGCTTTTAGGTCTTTTATGTGCCATGAACCTATAGGATGTCCGTCCATCCTCTCCAGTTCATAAACTAAAGGAGATAAAACCGCTTTTACCCTACACTTCTCGTATTTGGGTGCGAGTTTTGCCATTTTGTACTTCAACGCATCGCTTTGTACGTATGAACGTTTCCATACAATATCTCCTACCGAAAATTGCGCTGAACGTCTTCTTAAATTATAATGCCTAGAGCTGGTTTCATGTGCCTTCAATAAGCGTAACCTAACTTGGTGGAAAATTTCTTTTAAGCAACCAAATTCGCCAGCGTATTCCTCTCTAGGAATAGCTGCAGAGTAATCTTGATCTGAGTCTTTATAGAACGAACCGTTAATGACCGGCTCTCTAGCGTGTACCAGAAAGAAAGGAGAAAACCCCGTGGATTCATTTACTGCACTGTTTATTGCAAACCTAATTTGGTGCAGTTTTTCATCCCATGTCCGGTGATTGTCCTCTACGTACGACGCTACGGCTGTCATCACCGTTTTATTGTAACGTTCGACTAAATTTACCTGCGGCGTATATCGTGGGCCATAAAATACTTTAGGTACATTGTAACGCTTCATCAACTGCTTAAACTCTGATCCCGTGAATTGAACCCCATTGTCGGTAATTACGGTCTCAGGAACGCCATGTTCTAAGATAACATGGTTCTCAAAGTGCTTCGCCACCAACGCACTGGTTGCGCGGCGAAGTGGAAACAGCAGCGTGTACTTAGAAAAGCAACATGTAACCACGAACAAAAATGTAAACCCTTGTCGAGAGCGTGGGAGTGGACCAACCAGATCGATGCTAACTACTTGCATTGGACGATGACATACCTTTGGCTGACCCATCAAACCAGGCGTCAATTTTTGTGAGTGCTTATAGGCTGCACAGGTATCGCATGCCTTCACAAACTCAACTACGTCCTTATACATACCAGGCCAAAAGTATGTCAACGCCAACCGCCGATGAGTTTTATAAACCCCTAAATGCGCAGCCGTCGGTTCGCAATGGTTCTCTTGCAAAATTCTCTTTCGATCCCCCTTACGTACCACCTCCTTCCAATCAAACTCTCGCAACAAGTTATACTTGCTCTTGCAAAAACGAAATAGCTTCCCTTCCCTAACACAAAAATTCGGAAAGTTAGCAGGGTAAGCTTTACAACCGTTCAGCGTTCTGTCAAACCATTCATCGTTCACGTCGTCTCTCACAGTCACGTTCACCGCGTCGACTTTCATGAGTCTGGACAATGCATCAGGCACGACGTTGTCGGAGCCCTTCCTGTGCTCAATATCAAAATTAAATTGAGACAGTCGGCAACCCCAACGCGCTAACCTGCCTGATGGATTTTCCAGCTTCATGAACCAACGCAATGAGACGTGGTCCGTAATCACCTTAAAGCGACGTGAACCCAAATACGCTTGAAACTTCTCGACAGAGAAAATCACCGCAAGAGCCTCCCGTTCCGTAGCACTATAATTGCGCTCACTCTTGTTTAGAGAGCGGCTGACGTACGCAATAGGATGCTCTTGACCGTCTATCGTCTGTGAGAGCATTCCGCCAATACCATATGAAGAAGCGTCGCAGTGTACAGCAAACGGTTTATCAAAATCCGGAACAGCTAAAATTGGTGCTGACACTAACGCATTCTTCAATGTATTAAAGGCGTTATCGGCCTCTACAGACCAACAGAAGGTCGGTGCATTCTTTCCCTTCGAAGTCAATCTATTTAAGGGAGCGGCTATGGTCGAAAAATCCCGGATAAAACGACGGTACCACGAGCACGTTCCCAAAAATATTTTCACCTCCCGAGACGTCGTGGGAATTGGAAAGTTCAAGATGGCAGAAATCTTCTGGGGATCTGTCCTCAAACCAAACTCGTCGACGACGTACCCCAGGTACTTAATGGACTGTCTAAAGAAGTTAGACTTCGCAAAATTGATAGTTAAATTTGCCATCTTCAATCTTTCCAACACACGATTTAAAAGCACTAAGTGCGTCTGAAAATCCGAAGAACATATGACGATATCGTCTATGTAACAGTATACCATGCCGTTTTCTATGTCGCTGGTTAGATTGTGGTCAATTAGCCTATCCATAAGACGTTGTTGTCTAGCCGGCGCACCCGAAATTCCAAACGGCATGACGCAAAATTTAAATAAACCACGACCAGGTACCGTAAAACTGGTTTTCTCCTGCGAGCTCTGTTGCAGAGGAATCTGCCAGAAGGAAGAGCTAAGATCGATAGACGAAAGGTACTTCGCTTCCTTTAAACTATCTAAAATCTGCGGAATATAAGGAATGGAATACGAATCACCCTTCGTCACCGCATTTAATTTCCTACAATCCAGGCAAAATCGCCAATCCCCGTTTGCTTTCTGCACCAGCAGCGCTGGATTGTTCCAAGGACTTTCGCAAGGAGTAACTACACCTAACTGCAACATACGATCGAGTTCGGAGCTCAAAATCGCCCTCTTTTCAGGAGATAGTGGATACTGTTTGGTCTTAATAGGTAAGGCGTCGCCAGTGTCAATGACATGCTCAATTAAGGACGTCCTACCTAACCCTTTCTCTTCGAACGAGATATCCCTAAACTTCCCTACTACGGCACTAGCAAGCTCTTGCTGCGTTAAAGTTAAATGCTCATACGACTGTATGGTGTGTACCTGTTTAGAACCAACACTGTTACATCTCTCAAAATATTTCTCCGGAGCTTTAATATATGCTATGTTGTCAAATATTTCTGGCGCCAAGCGAAAAGCGTGCCAAAAATTTACCCCTAAAATAACTTCCGTAACAATATTGGGTATAACAAAAAACTTAAGCACGTGTGTAACATCCTTAAATGTTACCGGAATAAACATATAACCAATTGAGTCTACTTGAACGCCATTTGCAACACTGCACGAAATTGTTTCGGTTTTATGCAACTCGAAACCGAATTTAACAAAATCCTCGTGGGCATTTTTCCCAAGCAATGATAAGGAAGATGCTGAGTCTAAAAGTCCAAAAATCTCAAAATCACATACTTTTAATTTCAAATACGGCCGTATGTCATCTTTATTTGGTGAAAACAGAACCGAAGCAATTGAATCATAATTAAAAAACGTCTTCATTGATTCATCAAAATTGCCGTTAAATTGATCGCTACGATTCTGGCTAACTAGTTTTTTGACGTTGGTGAAACTTTGTGTGAGGTATCCGAACGTTTCTTACAAGTGTCACAATTTGCTATGACAACTCCAAATTTTCCGCATCCAGTACAAATGTTATTTTTCTGTGGCTTTCCCCTACAGAAACTAAAGTTATGATTAGTACCACCACATTTATAACAAACCGGGACATTCCGAGAATTCGGTACATGTGTGGACCTGTTGTTAGAATACTGAAGAACGTTGCTGTTATTACTTGTCGATTGTTGACTAAAAGTCGGCACCTGACGACCAGAATTGTTTGAGGGCCGCTGTTGTGCAAGGACATTTACTGCATTTACTTGTTTTTGCTTTGATTTGTACGCGAAATCACTGCTGAGCGTATTACAAGAACTCTTAGACGGCTCAACAAACAAGTCCGCCCGCTGGCGTGCTGCTTCCAATTTACGACAATGATCTTTTAAATCCGTAATAGAAGTTATATTAATCAAAGCAAGCTGTTGTGATAAGTTTGGTCTTATGTTGTGCAGTAATATTTCCAACCTAGCATCCTCTGACAGTGGAGTTTTAAGCCGAGAGAACAAACATGACATTATAGCAAAATAAATGTGGACTGGCTCGTCAACACCCTGAGTTCTCGACCTTATTTCTCCCATTAAACGGTAATCGTAATCAACAGCGTCAAATTCCGATAATAAATTTTGTTTCAATTCAATCCATGAAGAAACTTGGTCCTTAATACCTCTATACCACAACAATGCATTTCCAGAAAACAAAAGTGCTGCAGAACGAAATAATATCGCATCAGAAACACCAAAAGCTGATTTAAGTTCATCAACACGATCCAAGAATGATCTCAAGTCGCCGGAGCCCTCGAATTTCAAATTCCATTTAGCAACATTCATGTTACCAGAGCAAACAAGCTGAATATCCTTGTTTGAAGTCGGTTGGGAATTTGAAACACTGGCCTGAATATTTTCTACAGAACCCATAGACTGTTTACAACCACCTAACTTTGAAAACAAAGATTCCAACTGAGATGTAAGGCCGGCCTTCAACGACAATGCCTCCGGATCATCCTCAGTCTGGACTCTCAAAAGTCTATGATACAAGTGATTCCCTAAGGCTTTACTACGACTTGAAGAGTGCCTGTCTTGCGTACGGGTGTACCTGTCAACACATGTGGATAGGTCTTTTAATTTGTCTGAAATAATTCCGAGCTCACTGTCGGTTTCAAAATCTGTCTCGATAATTGCTTCGGGTGGACATTCCAGAAGCAATTGCCTCAACTGTTTCCTCATACCATCCACAGTGCCTGCAGGTGTCTCAGATCTAATTGTGACTTCATAATTTAGCTCATCCTTCAACAAAGAATGAAATTGTAAGCTACGCTCCATTTTGAATTATCTAAAATAAATGTACTTAGTACTGATGGATGTGTAATCACAATAAACTACCACTCAGATATTATGAATCACCTGTGACCTAGTTAATACAATATTTTTAAATGAACTTGTTTTTACTTAATTTCCTTAACAAAATATGTCTGTTACTTAATTATCACTATAAAATGCACAAAAGGCAAGTATCAGAAAAAACAATATGTATTGGTGTAAGTGTCTGAAAATAACAATATGTGGGAATGCTTTTGCCTAATAACAGTATTGTATATCAATTCCAATTTTTAAATCTTAATTAATGAATGGATATTTAGAATTGTTGAAAAACAATGCAATTAGGTATGATGTAAAATTGTTGTGTATTTTAAATTGGAATTGTTAAGTTTTACAATGTACCAAAACCAAAGCTTAAAAATCAAATCTAGAATTTCATGTGGTAATACTAAAAACGTTGGTAATAAAATTAGCTTTTAAATGAACTTAAATCAAGTCTGAGACTTAAATACTATTTGTCTGAAATGCTTAACTGGACAATTGCAATAAATGTCTCTAAAATCACAACTAAATTAAATTTTAGTTTCAAAAGGTCTAAATTGTGATATATCAAAATCCAAAACTCAAAATAAAGTACTCAAAAGTAGTCGATTGAAAAAATTACACTTTCCTTTGAAAACGTCACTTGGTTATAACCTCTAAATAACGTGTTCACCAAAATTAGCTCCAAATATCAAGAAATACACAATATATGGATCAAATGGATCCCAAAACTCAAAATATGTCTAAAAGAAATGTGTTGCACTATCGAAACACGAGGAACAAGGCTTGAAAAGTGGATTTTACCATGTAAGTATGAAATATTTTTACAACAATCTATTGGCAGTGTAATATATGCTCAAAACTAATGAAAGGTACTGAAATATACTGAATTTTCTCTAAAAGTTGGGCGCCAATGTCACCCTGTATCCCGCCCGGTTATATTTGAGGATACAGTGTGAACATAATTGTGGAAAGATGAAAAAAAACGATGAACTCACCTTTCAATAAAAAAAACAAACAATATTAAGTAGTGCTACGTACAGGACCCTTCAGTAGTTCAGGCTAACAAAAAGGAGAATAAGGAAAGTCAGTTAGTGTATGACAAATTTATTTTTATTTTTTCACTCGCTTGCGGCCTCACAGTACAAATTCAGCGTTTCCTTAGCACTACCTATTGTGCTCAGTTGGTAGAGCGGGGTCTTAAAGCCTAGGTTCTTCTAGTAGTGAGGTCACAGGCTAGTATAAATGTTAGTGCCTAAAGTTACACTGCCATCAGTTAAATTTAAACTAATCTCCTAACAATGACTTAATAAATTTTGAAGCCACCAACCTCGAGCCTGCAGACTCTCATCGACACACCTTCTTACAGCAGTTCTGATGCCGGCAACAGCAACAGCAGGCTCCGGATGTTAGTGACCCGTAGTGTGCATGAAGACTATTCCGACGAGAGCGCTACAGCCCATGGGATTTATAGGTGAGGTGTGAATTAATACAAAACCATGTTCCTTTTGAAATATCACGAAATCAGAAATTGAATTTGGATTCAGAAAATTAGAAATTAGAAAAAAACAAAACCCATCTTCAGCTGGAACAGAACAAATTGCTTACATTAGTATGCTAAAGTATGTTTTTTTCCACAGCTTAGAAGAAGACTGAAATTATGGTTATTCTCACCAGACAGAAGAGTTATATCCTCATAGCTCTGCGAAGCCCGCCACCCTTCATGAAGATGCCCCCGGAGGGCTAACTGTAACAAGACCTTTCATTGAATGGGGTGCCTCAACAGCCAGATGAGTTAACCTTAAAGAAATGCTACTCACAATTACTTCATGATGAAAATTAGGACTGCCTCAGCCGCGCCATATTTGTAGCCACCAAGGAGAACACAAGCATCAGGAGTTGCTCCCTTCACGGCCCAGATGCAAAAAGCTTTTGAAGAGCTCCAGCCAGTATAGCTAGACCTCCTCTCTTTCCAAGATCATTTCCAACCAAATTGTGTTTCCACTAAGGACCTCAATTTCTCCCTAATTGATTTGGAAATCTAAAGAATTTCAATCCTATTAATTAAGAAATAACATTTACTGATCAGAATATTTAACTATATTTACTTGTCCATTATATTCAAATTAGTTTATATTTTTATACTTTTAATATCTTATTATAATTAATAAATGTTATTCCCCAATTTGCATTACAAATTTACCCTATAAATCTATTTATATGACATATAGCAACATCAGTATGTTGTATGTCAAGAATCTCTCAAATATATGACAATAGACAGTTGTAGCAATGTTGCTAGACGAAAATAATTCTAACGAAGCTGTTCGAGACAATTGTAAAAACATTTCTCTTGAACATAAAATTAAATTTGTCATATTTAAACCTACAATTAAATGCAAAAAACACAACGTGACACGGTAATCACGGAATTGAAATCGCCTATGAATATCCAACAAAGTGAACCTTTTACCAATTCTATAATAAATGTTTCGTGGTACTAAATAGGTTTGCGTATTTCGGCGTTGATATCATCTTTAATACTTTTTCTTTTTCAGGGATCCAATTGCATAGATTTCGGAATCCTGCTAGCAATCCAGAAAAATTTGAAATATCGAAGCACAGTTGTGGATCTGACTTTTAAGGGAAAGATGATAAGTACATTTTCTTGTCAATTTAAAAACGAATGCGAAGATAAATTCACCTTTGAAATAAGTAGGTATAAGTAAAACTAAATAACTGGCCAAGAGCATGTCGGACCATGCTCAGTGTAGGGTTCCATAGCCGTAACTATAAGGTAAAAAATACGATGTAAAAAAAGTACAACAACAAAAGAGCGTATCTTCATAGCAATTACGGCCTTTTGTTGAGAGGCGCAGTTTATCGGCAATAACTCAAAAACGGTTAATCCGATCTTGTTGAAAATAATTTTCATTGAAAGTATTAATTGAGCGTTGTCTTTGTAATTTTTTTTATATTTTTCGGACACACGGTTTAGAAGATAGAGGGGGGGGACACAATTTTCACAACTTTCGGAGCGATTATTTCCAAAGGTATTCACTTAATCACAAACATTACTTAAGAACCTCAATATGTTTTCAAAAGAGCTGTCGAACTATGTACCACACGTTGACATTTTGTGAAAAAAAATTTTTTTAGCTTCTGTTACATGTATGGAGTGCCACCCCTAGATTTTTTTATTTTTATTATTTAATTACCAAACTTAGTTGCGGCATCTACAAGACATCTATATTCCAAATTTCATCAGTATAGGTCTTGTAGTTTTTGAGTAAAATGCCTGTGACATACGGACGGACGGACGGACGGACGGACGGACGGACGGACGGACGGACGGACGGACATGACGAAACTATAAGGGTTCCTTTTTAGCCATTTTGGCTACGGAACCCTAAAAACGGAAACTGGTGTTTTTATTTACACTGCTCTTTAGTAATCCTCTTTCAAACTATGCAGTGTGGCACGTTTTAGAAGTTACGTAGAAATAAGTTTTTAGTGGAGGTCACTAAATTTAAATTAATTTGCTTTATTGGGCGCATTTTATTTAAACTTGGTGATTGTAATTAGAAACTTATTTCAACGTAACTTCTAAGATGTGTCATACCATGCCAAACTATAATTACCTATATATACGTAGCTATATATATGTGTGTATGCGTGTATGTATGTGTGTGGGTGTGGGTGTATATGTGTGTGTAGATTTGTTGACGTGTAATGAAGGATAGATGGCAGCACAAGTACGATGATTAGAAATTTGGCCGAGTTGCCTGTCTATAACCTAGTATAATATTGTAGTCTTTGGTTCTAAGTCAATGGAAAGCGCCCTTTGAATTTTGGTTTCCTTGAGAGTGTCGAAATTTATGTTTTTTTCGGCATAAACGGCCGTCTTTTTTTCACGTTGACTTAGAAGTTTCATTTTTTCACAGCTTCAAGGGATCGTAGACCTGAGTATATGCCATATATTGAAAATAAAACCATATACTATATGGTTTTATTTTCAACTCGATACCTCTACGAGTTCCCGAGATAAATGGATCTTGACAGACGGGCAGGGCAAACAGACAGACGGACAGACAGACGGACAACAAAATGATCCTATAAGTGTTCCGTTTTCCCTTTTGAGGTACGGAACCCTAAAAAGGGATGCTATAATTCGATGAATGCCTAGATTCAGGAAAGCCAGAAAAACGCTAATTCTGTGATTTTGTCAAGGTTACTAACTCGGTCTTTGAAATACATACGTAAAAAAAAGTCGAGATCGCAGATCTTTGCGGCCCGAGCTGCAAGCGAGGTACGTAAATATGCGATCAAGGGCTTTCTTTATTACCTCCCGTGTTGTGTTCACAATTTTATGTCTACACTTGGCCAGAAAGTGACTTTCCGTACGCGTAGCGTGCGGTAAAAGCCACTTTATGGCCAGGTGTGGCATAAATGTACATAATATCGTTGAGTTACTCGTATAAAGATATCAAGCGTCAAGTTTAAATTACTTCTGGCAGTGGTTTTAGAGGAGCCTCTACGTGGTAACCTCCAATGAATTGGAAGTTCTGAGGCGTACTCGGCATCAACCCGTTTCCCTTATAGTCATTGGCCAATATCAGCGAAGCGTTGTAGATTATATCATCATAGTTCGGCAGGATTTGCCCTCGTTCCTCAAATAGCGGCTTCAATAATTTTTCATAAGCAGCTTTTTCTTTAGGCATGGTTTCAGCCCTGGAAAAGTAAGAGTCTGATATATAAACTGTTTTGTTGTTATGATATATAAGTTGGTAAATATTTTAACCGCTAGATAAAGTCTGTCAAAATAGAGAATCTGATATGAGAGATGGTCTTGTAGGTGTTAATTAATGGTGATGTTATTATATAGTTTTGGGGAGCAAAGCAGAAGTATCTTTGTCCATACCATTTAATGTAACTCCACTGTGTCTGCAGCCAAAGTTTGTTGAGCCTCCCGTAGAAATCAAAGGGAGGTATCTCCGGCGAGAGATAGTCCGCCGCATATGTCGGGCTGGTCGCTTCTGCGATTAGTCGCAAAGCCATCCAATGGGCACCCATTGAGTAGCTCCAGACTAGTGGGCACTTGTATAGTGCGGCTAATCTGAAAATTAAAAAAAATGCGCTTGAACTAATTTGCCGATGGTACCTTCTTAACTTCTGAAACTTATTGCTGTGTTGTTGATATAAAGTCCATAAAAATTTGTCTGTCTTATTTTGTAAACATATAATTACATATATCTGCCCCCAAAATGCACAGTTTTGAACTAAAGCTTCACCATAAATAAGCAACATGGGATCAATCTTGTAGTTTTGCGCCTGGTAGAAACGTGTTTATTAAAAAATACAGTTCATAAGCTTACAGTTTTCATGGACTTTAGTTATAGCGGGAAGTTAGCTGTTATAATATGTTATAGCGCTTACGCAGCATACAATTCAGTTTCATATAGTTCACTGATAACCACATCGAATTCTTCCTTTGGGTCCATTAGAAGCTTCCGGAAATTTTTATTTTGGAACGTTTCGTTTGCAATTATATATGCTATGTCTTGCAAATATCGAATGTCGTTCATTTGATTAGGATTTTCCAACACCCAGGCTATGCTTAGAGTAGAACCATCACCTGAAAGATGAGTTGTCTTTTACTCGTGACACGACTACGTGAAGAACACACAAGACATAAAAAAATGACAAATTTTGGTACACCAAAATTTATTAACTTTTTTAACATAATCTCATTTTCTGAGACTTGTAAGTACCTACTATGGAATTTATCTTTAGTAATCTTACCACTTAGAGCCAGCATATTGTCACTAACGTCTATTTGACGATAATTTTTCGGCGACTCTTTAGGAAATGCCGTGACAAATGTGACCTGGAAAACAACATATACTATACTTAATACCAATACTTTAGGTCGGTAATCCTTAGAAGCAGGAATTAAGAAAAAATTGAAATGGTAGTGGTGTGGATTATTACCTCTTCAATAAGATATTTTTAGGGTAGACCCTAAAAATATTACATGAAGTCACTGCACGAAAAACATCTTAGGCATAGTACAATAAAATCAGGTATGTTCTTCCCGTGCAAGCTGATGACGTTGTTTAAAATTGACTACGTCATACGCATATGGCAGCTCATTCATATGCAATAGCAACATTTTTGTGACGTAGGCAAGTTACGAACGAACGAACGGAACGAACGGTATAGGAACAAACATACCTTGTCTTATTGTACCATGATCGTTCTGAATGGTTACGTCAGTTGCCTGTATTGCAAAAAGTCAAATAATACTCTATGCAACTAGTTATTTTTAGACTTCCCCTTGCATTGGTTTGACATTGGAGTCTCGACCAAAGCGACCTGCGGGCCTAGCACATGATTGGCTCATTTGCTAAGGCCGCTGAATGACAATTTTATTGCAGCTTGTCGCCCTCGTGTCCGGTCACAAATTGCCTATTTTATACCAAAACTAAATTGTATATATCACTTAATGTGGCAAGGATGATATATGAGGGTTATTTTTACAGTAACTGTAATGTCCATGACATTATTTTAGCTTCGTATTCCTGTGACTTCTATAAAATAATTTTATAAACAGACGCGAGGCATGGCTAATAAATAGTGCCTATTATGAAAAGCTATTACAGTACATTTGATACGAGTGGCTTAAATGTCATTACAGTCGATGCTGTGTTGCACAGCCCGAGCCGTAAGGCGAGAACTGTAATAGCCGAGACTGTAATGACCAATTCCCACGAGTGTCATACGACGTTTTTCAACTCACTTGTGAAAAGAAAACATGAAATTGTTGGAACAATGACTGAAAAAAATGTTTGGTCCGATCCATAGGCGTCAAATTTAATTGATCTTAGCCACTTGTAGTCATAAATTTTGCAACAATCCACCAGCGTTATAGTACAAATATTAGTAGGTACAAAATGGCGAAAGATTAACTTTTTCGCGCGCTAATCTGTGGTTGAATTTTATATGCGCGGCGCGCGCAGGTAGAAGTAAAGGCAACGACGGATCCCCAAACAGCCAAATATATTACCAATATAAACAGAGTAATGATGTATTTCTTTAGAGAATTTTAAATAATTAATGATTAAATATATTGTAATTTATTAGATACTTATCTTTTCTTACCATATTTTGTCTGAAACAAGTTTATTTATCTGCAAAAATTATAACCTTCTATGGACAAAAACCCCTTTTTGGAAATTAAAAAAATGTGTAATGTACGGTAACCTAAAGTAAAACGCACTAGTACGCACAATGTAATAAAATAATCGCAGATGTTTGCGGCCCGAACTGCAAGCGAGGGACGTAAATATGCGATCGAGGGCTTTATTACCTCCCGTGTTGTGTAGGTACATCAGTTTATGTCTACACTTGGCCAGAATGCGGCACTTTTTGGCTAGGTGTGGCATAATACGAGTAGTACATTATGATACGAGTAGGCGAAGTTGGTCATTACAGTCGAGGCTATGTTGCATAGCCCGAGCCGTCAGGCGAGGGCTGTATAGCCGAGACTGTAATGACCAATGCCCACGTGTGTCATACGACGTTTTTCAACACACTTGCGAATAAAAAATAATACTTATCATTTAGAATTTTTGTTTTTGTACATATTTATTTAGTGGTTTATCTGTCCTCGTCTATCGTTATCTCGTTGTGTGGTGTCGGTGTAGTACGGGCGCGCTCATGAACATGCACACGGTGTCGGCGCTGCGCGGGTATAATATCCGCGTGCTGGGCCACATGGCTTGCTCTCATCGGCCAAATGGCGATAATTACAGCACTTGTTCAGTAATGTAAAGTAAAAAGCACTTGTGTGTATATCATTTTATGTTTACACTTGGCTAGAAAGCGGCTTTTTCCGTACGCGCAGCGTGCGCCAGGTGTGGCATAAATGTTATTTGTGATGTTTCTTAAGAAAAGGTACCACTTTGCGACTTGTCATAAGAACATAGGCACTAGGAGATATGAATAAGTTGGTGTAAAAATGTCTACAAATTTCGTCTTAATTGACAAGTGTCGACTACGTTTACTCAAAAGTACCTTTTGCCTGGGAACGCCACATTTTGGTCTTAATACAATGAGTTGAATCGGTTCGGTAGTTCCGCTTTCGTCACGGTTCAATGAACACGCTACCTAACCATGACCGTGGCCAATTGTCATTATGTTGTGAAGGCTCAATTAATGCTAACTCCTATTGTTGGGTTACATCATAGGTCCCATACACGCGGTACAAGCAAGTCTTTCAAAGATTATGTAGAATAAGAGGAACTTAGTTTATTTGTTTTAAGGTAAATACGAGTATATAGTGTCTTAAGTCCTGACTTCACCAGATGCTACAACTCTGTCGTGGGATAATATTAAATGTTCATTATTGAATCTCAGAACAAGTATCGCAGAACATCGTCATCGACGCGCCGTCAGCGTGCAGTTGTGATGCAGTTCCCATACAAATCGTAGGGAGTTGCAGTTGGGTTGCAGTCCGTCTGTATCGGCCCTTAATATTCTACGATGGTTACTTGGTTTCTTAAAAGAAAGTCTGTATCATCTCATTGTTAAATTACTTAAAAAAAACCGACCGCGGTGCATTTTAAAAGTGCATAAAATCCGCCTTTTTGTTTATTCTAACGAACTTCATACCTCGTAAAACTCACGCCATCAAGACGAATCTAATGATGCATAATTTATCAAAATACATTAAATGTCAACTGTGAATTGTTTACAATTTACTAAGCAACCTTATTGCATTTTGACTGTTCAAAGATCATTCCTGCGAGATAGGTCATAAATTAAAGATTTTGACTCTACTTAGTACTTAATACTTACTTCATGTCCCGCCGCAACCAGATGTTTTACAATGGCTTCACCCAATACGCTTAAACTCCTAAACGGTGTAGGAGTTACTACTAACACTTTATAAGCATCTACACTCCAAATACAATATAACAACAGTAGCAGTTTTGACTTCATTTTGGAATGTTTTTAAAATTAAATGACAGATAAAATAATCAAACAGCAACAGTCGAAACCTATCAGTGTCGCGACTTGGCATTCACTGGCGGGGCGTCTGGTCCTGTAGACGGCTCAACGACTGATAGCAATTTGCGTCGCCCTCGGAATCATAGAACTTATACATGTAGGCCCGTTGCCTAGCAAATTATAACAAATTATATCGATGAGGATATAGAGAGACATCTAGTTTATGCAAATGGGAAATGGGTATCCGTTTATCGGAAGTAAGGGATATCTACTCGTAATTTGAGGTTGTCAGCTCACTCGATGAGGTTTCGGTTATTGAAGTAGAACAGCAGCAATGGATTTTTAGACTTACTCTCCTGACCGATAAAGGGATGTATGCAGATGTATGGTTGGTTAATATAATAATAAACATTGTGTGGTTCTTTTTGGAACATCCATATAATTCTGAACATTTTTGATAATAATTATCATCTCCCCTAACTTAACGACTACTTTCGCTTATCCTTCTTCTTCAAAGGTTTTGGTTTATATGCTTTCGTAATTAAAGTTTTTAATAGCAAAATGACTATTGTAATTAGTACGATGAGGTCCAAATACATCTTCTGGTACCAGGGCACTATGAGTGCCGGGGAGCGCAGATGCGGTGCACCACGCGTTTTCGCCACGTGCTCCACCCAGTATACCAGCTCCTTGCCCGCGGGGACCATACGGTCGTGGTATGTCTGTGATATTTCTGTGGCTTTTTGCTTGTACCTATGACAAATAAACATGCTTACATAACAAAACATGCAATAACAATTTTTCCAAACGTGTAATAAAATAAAAAAATGGACAAGTGCGAGTCGGACTACCCCACCGAGGGTTCCGTACAAATACTTTAATTATTTAAAAGGCTATATTTTTTATGATTCAATTACAAATGTATAGTTTCCAGATTTTTCCCTATACTTGTAGTATAAGACGGTATTACTTGCCAAATTTCATAGTTCTAGGTCGACGGAAAGTACTACTCTATAAACGGCCGCTTTTTTACGTTAACTTAGAAGTTTGATTTTTTCACAGTTTCAAGGGACTGTGGACTTGAGTGTATGGTTTTATTTTCTATTCGGTACCTCCCCGCGTTTCCGAGATAAAAGGTCTTGACAGGCTGACGGACAGACGGACAACAAAGTGATCTTATAAGGGTTCCGTTTTTCCTTTTGAGGTACGCGTACGGAACCCCAAAAATTACACAATAGCCATGCATATGTACTTTTCCTAAATGAAGATAATTTAGAAGCTTGTACGTATGTATATTAAAATAACAAAATTAATGAAGCATAATACAACACACTTTATATTTTTGATTAAACCTTAGATGTATACACTGAAAAGTTAGAGAAATGTATAATAAAACATACGACGGATTTGTCAGCATCTCCTGGATGGCTACATCAATGTCTTTGGCCATGTCATCAGCTAGTTTTATTTTGATGCCGAACCCTTTCCGCACCACCGCCTCCATGTTGACGTACTGGTCGCCCAGTACCGGGATACCTATCACGGGTATTCCGTAATAAATCGCCTCAGTGGTCGATAACTGACCGCCCTGGGTGATGAAGAATTTTAAGTTGGGATGAGCTGAAACATACGGAAGATAATTCTAAGATTTCGTAAAATGAAGGTTTTCAGAAATTATAATCGCACCAGTGGGTAACTCTGTGGGGAGGTTACCGAATAGGGAATATTGCGTAAAATTTTCTATACAAATTGGGCGAATTCTCGGGAATATTACTGAATGGCATATCACTAGTGGCGAAAGGTTATGTAGGAATAATTATCAAAATCCACCTTATTTGTAGGGGAGAGTGGGGGAATTGCGCACACTTAAGCGAACATCTGCATAAAAATCATACCATTAACATTAAGCAGTCATTTTTTTATATAATTAAATTTTAGTTACTACCGTACAAAATTACCATAATCTTTTATTTAAAAAAAATCAGATATTAAATATTAACGAAAAACAAAAGGTTTTCTGTCCGGAATTACGGACACTATTTGGAGTAAGTAGTTGCGATTACTTTGGGTACTATTCTACATATTTAATTCAGCTACTCAGTAGCAGTTATCCACATATCAGTAGAAGTTATAATAGTAGGAGTTATGATAACTCCTAATCTAATACCTACTCAGTTGGAGTTATTCACATAACAGCATATACATGTCACTAAATATAGATGAAAATTATAAGAAAATACGTGAAAAGGTCTTTGGTACTTATTTTAAAAAGCATTCGCGGCTTTTCTTCTTGAAGACTATCCACGCACTCCAGATGGAGCATGTGATCAAAAGATCGGGATATTGGGGCACGAGGGGAGCTAAAATTTTAAGAAAAGGTTGTGTCTGGGATTACACCGCGTCCATATTTACCCCACTCTCCCCTAAGATTTGACACCTGCTGTTAACACTTTCGCGCGAGCACCAATCAATTAAGCGTTGTTAAGCCTACATATTCGACGTCTATAGACGTTGCTCACGCGAAAGGGTAAAAATCACTTCTTGTTATCAGTTAAAATTAAATACATTACAAGTGAATTATGTGGTTTTAGACGGCTTGCAGTTCTAAGTTAATGTGCTGCCATCTTTGCAGCACGGCCAAAACAATCGAAGCTACTCGTAGCGTAGGATGAATATCTGGATGAAAGAGCTGTTTTGCCTTGGTAATGTAATACAACTAAACTAGGTGGCTCTGATATCCATAGGTCCCTTAATAAGGGAAAAAATCCCAAATAAGGGAAAAATAATTAATCGAAACAAAAGTAATATTGTCTTTGGTTTCCGCGATTATCGTTCATTGTAATAAAACAACTTTAACGGAGTCTCAGTCTACCTGCGACCACGGACGCTGAAAAGGGATACGAAACGTCGGGACAAAATGTAGTAATAGACGCGAATTATCTGTTAATGTTGTTTTATTCCAAAAACAAAATTAACAAGATAATATAGAGGATTTAATAGTAAGGTGAATGGTAGGTAAATGGCCATTTAGTAGCTGAAGAAATGCGGTAGTCCTGTGACTGCGACGTATGTAACCACCAACCACCACACTAATGGCGAGGGAGCATGAGTGCCCTTCAACTCAGACCCCGAATACGTTCCCTTCATGCGGATATTGCGGATACTATAATATATGTTATGCAGGCTTAGTCGCATTTTTTCCATACAAAGAATAAAAAAAGTATTACATATAGTAAAAAATGTAAATAGTGAACTTGATTTAACAAAATGTTAATGTTGTTCCTTTGTGCAACGAAAATTCACCAATATTAATTAATTAATTATTTTTAAAAATTAGCCATACAATTTAATATGGTTAACTTTCGTTACACAAAGAAAAAAACATTAAAATTTTGTTAAATGAAGGCCTTAACTATGTATTTTTTTTAAATTGCCCTTATGTTGAATAGGCTAGCCCGTAGTAATATTAGGTGTTTTACTTTAACACCTAGTTAGTTACATCCCAACATAACGCCCATTACTTACAAAAAATGCTCTGCTGCGGTGCCCACTTCACGAGATGAATATTTGACGGCACATTATCGAGTTCACCCTCGAATTTCCATATGACTGTTTGTTTGAGTTTGGCAAACATTTGTAATAGGGAGTCCCTCATCTCTGTTGACATGTCGACGCTCTTCAAATTTGAACCCATGCTGAAGTATATGACGCCATGTTTGGCATTGTCCATTAGCATTTGGAGGTCCTGAAATTTTGGGTAAAATAATACAACTCCCAGTAAGTGAATTCAGGGATTTGGATTGGGAAGGGATCAACCTCACTGAGTGACTGCACGTCTTATCAATAATTCAACTAAAAAAACATTATTTTTCTTCAGATCCCACAAAAAGATCGAACACCTGAGTTCTGGATTATTCTTTAGGTTACTGGTCTAGATGTGTCATTTTCTATTTCAGATGGTCAGTTAAATGCTTTTCGATTAGGGCATGCTCCCGGTACTAGATTTCCATACAAATACGGTACCGGAACCGGGAATTCCCGGTTCTCGCCGTACAAACTCAGTACCGGGAGCATCCCCTGTTTTCGATGGTGTAAAAAGTCGACTAACGTCTCAGTTAAGCCTTCCTAATGAACACCTAAAATTGGCAATACTCCTTCTCAAGTAGCAATGCGTAAAATAAATGCAACATGGTCCCACAGGATTGCAGGAACATCTCAGGTTTACAAAAGAGAAGGTTCCAATGCCGACTTGAATTTTAAAAACAATCTACCGTATTCTGCAACGTCTATTTCTGTGTTCGAGCCTCTGGGAATTGTAGGGGCAAATTAATGTTTGCTTGAATACAAATTTTTCCTTTTCCGTGAACGATCAATAGATGCCCCTGGGAGTAGCGGGCTCTTATCTTTGCCAAGTTAAATAGCCTAAGTGCGATGATCTCTACGTCTCCCCAGAGAGGCATGCCTGATATAGCGGAGGAATGGAATATGACCGTATTCTTGTTGAGAAATGCATAATCACGGAATGGTATGTGTATGTTAGTATTTTTAGTTGTTAGAGCATAATATAGGTACATAATTCTGTGAGTGGACTGTTAAAATTACACATTTATTCTTTCTTCTACGACTGAGATCTTTGATGTTCTTGAGCATATGCTTTTGCCTTTGTAAGAGAATCTATGTATCTACTATTAGTCGGGTAATTGGACTTAGATTATAGTATATAGGTTTATAGGTATATAGGCGGGCAAATTTTTCGCAACTCGCGGGTAATTGGGCATACTTTCAATTTAGTTTGCTTCGTATAAACATTTTATCATGATAACCTTTGTTTAAGGGTTAACTGCAGAAAAAATGTACCTTTTACTTTTTTTGTCTTATCATGGTGTGTTTTTACGTAAAAGGTAATTTTTTTCTGCAATTGACCCTTAAACGAAGCAAACTAGATTGAAAGTAGTGCCATTTGTTTATTATCAGTTAATCTTGTTTCCATTGGCCATCTCTCCCGTATGACCAACTACCCCGGAACTATCCTACGTATTTTGAATAGCAGCATATTGAAAGCAAGTCATTGTGTTTTCAGCCACAATCTCTCGATTACCATGTCACAACTAAACTAACGTAGGTAAGATAAAAACACATAAGCCTATTTAAAAAAATAGTCGCCAATATTTCATTGTTCTGTTTCTTTGCTCCTAAATTTAGCAAGGTCAAATAAAAGTAATTACCTGAAAATAGTGGAAATGCGCACAACTTTTTTTAGTTTTTTAATCTAATAGGTAATCACCTCTTAATAAATGTATTTTTCATCACACTTGCTCGAAAATGGTGTCATTACACGTAGGTTTTGCGGGCCATAAATGACCTATTACGCCCTAGAGCGTAATGGTCTTCTTTTTAAATTTGAAACGCTTTTTCTGTTTTACTCTTAATTTTCATGTTCAAAGGAAACGCTAACGTACTTATTTAACTTTTATTACTGAAATATTTATTTAAAGAGAACTGTTATTGCAAATACATGTAAACACATATTTCTGTAACATTAATTAAATGTTTAAATAGTGCATTTCAGTATTTTGCAAAAATAAAATCAACTATTTTAAGTCTTTACCGCTATGGTTTCCGAACGTGACTTGACATTCGCATTGTCTATGGATAATGTCACTAATGTCACTGTCAGTTTTACAATTTTATTTAAGTTAAGAAAGGTTATTTTAATCAGATTTCCTCACAAGTGTGATGAAAAACATTGTGTGTGCCGCGGGCGGTAAAGGAATTACAAACTCGTGTTATTAAAGCCCTCGGCTTCGCCTCGGCCTTGTAACAAACACTCGTTTGTAATTCCTTACTTACCGCTCTTGATACACAATGTACTATTCTTTCTTCGTGTACGCCACTGTTTACATTACACCCGTGGTGCTGAGGTATGTTCTAATTTATAGCAAAATGTATAAATGTTGTATGTGCGAAAAAATACGAGAAGTACCAATTAGTTTTCTAAAAAAAATACTGACTTCAAACATTTAATCTCATTTAGAGGAGTTCCCTCAATTTCTCGTGGCTTTCATCATCAGAACTGTGTATTGATAAGAATGGGCCCTACAACAACCCCTTCAGTTAAGAAAATATTTACTCAAATCGGTTCATATACGCCGAAGTTCTGTTTCTGAGGTAATGTACATTAAAAAGTACAACCTAAATTTCCTAGACAACCTACTGGGTTTTGTGAAGTCGGTCAAAAACAGACAAAACCATGTATCGGCCCTTTATGGTCAGTGCCATTTATTAGCATCATTCGAAACTAAACATTTAATTAATTAAACAATAAACTTAACGAATGATTCTTAACCGTAGGTAATTGTTTGAAGAAGTGAGCGACTCAAATCACCTTGTCACATTGCCAGAAATCGGTTCATTCCAACTGAACAAGAAAATCTTGACATTTCTTTCCACCCTTGACGAGAGCGTTCGGTAACAGGCTACCGTTCTCGAATTCCAAATGCAATGTTTTCGGAGAAGCGTATGGAGGTGTAATGCAATTTATTTTTGAAATATGATTCGGCGTACGAAATTCAGCAGGGACATTTTTGACGTTAATAAATCAAGATTTACTTTTACACTGATTACGAGTTTTCGGATATTCCGAAATTTCGTTAAACCAGTGTTACGTTGGAGACTGATTTAAAATCTGGCTGTTATTCACAAGTATTAACTGCATACAGGTTGTTGTGTTGGCGACAGTATGTGAAACGACAACGATTCATATACATATTTAGTCAGTGTTGCACTAAGTTTGATTATGAAATACATATAGCCATTTAACCAGGAATACTTGATACTATATACAGGGTGTTTGGCAGATGGATGGACAAACTTACACAGGGGATAGGTGGGACCATTTGCTACGTGGCCCACCCCAAAATTTTCACCTGGGCCCTATGATTTTTTTTTACATTTTTTTATTTATTTAAAAATTTTCCGTTTTCAAAACTTAAAACCTCCATAACTTTTTCAAAAATGTTGAAACGGACTTTATCTTTATTTTATTTTTATCTAAACTGATACTAGAGTATTATAAATTTAATAATATGGTGCACACGAAGTAAATTGAAGTAAATAAAATAAAAATTATAGGACCTAGGTGAAATTTTTGGGGTGGACTACGTAGCAAATGGTCCCACCTATCCCCTGTGTAAGTTTGTCCATTCATCTGCCAAACATCCTGTATAATAAAACGGAGCTCTATTGTATTATGGTACCAAATCTTCCTTAAATATGTTATGCTTCTTCTATTTTAAACTAAAAAAATATAATTTAATTAGTTATGATTTATTACCAATTACAATAAAAATCTGATGTGGTATTCGTCATCAAAACGTGCAGTATTAATCTTAACTTCCATGAAATAATTCACGTGATTGGCACCAGTATAGTAAGTATTGAAGTCTCAGTGTTCTTATAGTTTGATAAGTGCGCAAAAGAAAAGAAGAAAAAATAATATAAGACATGTAAAAGAACCCTTGAGGGCCTACTTGCAGAAATAAATTATTTTATTTTATTTAAACATCATAAGTAGCTTAAATTAAAAGTACGGTACCTACATCATATTCATTACTCTTAAGGGATTTTTACCTCTGGTAAAGGTTTGACGTTATTATTAATGTGATATCCTCCCACATATTTAGCGTTTTGTGGTAAGCTGAAGGGGGTGCCGTAGGAAGGGTGCGAATTCAATAAGAGGAGGGATCCGTTGTATACAGCTTCTTCGTAGGAAGGCATCTGCACTCCTCTCTGAGCGGCAATTCTCGGGAAGACAAAATCGTACACTGCCTTCTCTTTAGGGGTAAAAAGAAAGCTGAAAATATGAAATAAATCTTATGGAATAATGACTTTCCCTGTAAATATAGCAATTTATTGATATTAAGCTTACTGGGATATGTGTTCAACGTTGAAAACATGAAACGTTCACGAAAATAAAACTGCAAAAGTGTGGACATTGAAAGAGGATTTCAGTTGTCTGCTAATTGGGGTATATTTGTAGTTTCTCATATTTTAACGTAGAGGCGTCTATTCTCATGAGCGCACTTAGCACTGATCGTATAATTACTAATTAAGGACCTCATGTATTTTTCAATGTGAAGACTTAAGACTATTTGCAAAAACTCCATACCTGATCATAGCGGTTCTTTTAACGATCGTCCACAATTCCATGACTCGGCCCCAGAAAGACAGAGGTGGGGTGCTCGTGGAAAACAGGTCAGCGTTGTATGCTGGGTTGGTAACACCATCCACCAACCTCAATACATGCCAGTGCGCTTCTGTAGATCCCACCCAGATCAACGGGCATTGGAATAGAGGAGCGATACTGAAAGTTTACATTGGAATACTTATATCGAAGAATTAGCTTATATGTTTGAAACATTAACGAAAAACGCATTCCGGCTTGTGAACACTGATGAAGGCACGAAACTGCTCAGGACCGCGCAAAGCGAGCGAGCCTCTTATAGCAGAGATGTGGCAGAGATCAAGATTAATTTTAGATAAATTGTGCCCTGTTAATTTAACGGCTTGTCGTTACTTAATCATAAAGTTAAAAATGCACATAGTATAGGAGTAAACTATCTCATAAGAATCATTACTGCAAACATAAATACATAAAGAATTACCGTGGCTTTTTTTTTGCAATTTAGCCCCTAATAGTTTGAAACGAAGTATGACACTTTAAGACGAAAAGTCTGCAATTCATGCGGATGATCTAATAACAACATACAACCCTTAATATAAAAGGATACACATGCAGTATCTCCGCATAAATTAAGAAATATTTTGTTATCTGCCAGAGTTATCCTTTTTGATTTGCTCTGTCTTCTATTCAGTATACTCACCCAGCAATGAAGTCAGAAAAGAACCACTCGATAACAACCGCGTCAAACTTTTCCTTTGGATCTCCCAAAAACTGAAGTATGCGTTGTTCTTCGAAAAATAGTTTGTTAAAGTTGAACAGCAAGTTGAGGAAAAACGCCGAGTCGCCGGGGTTTCCCTTGCTGGCTATGTTGTTTAGGCTCAGGGCCGCGACTAGAACGGAGAAACATTAGAGTTTAAATTATTGTTAAGTCTCATATGGTCCGTTTTTAAGGCGTTTACTCCGTTTATAGTTAAGTAATTAAGAAAATTGAGACGGGAATCTTTAAAAAAATAACGCTTAAATTATTATTATATTATTGTTTGTCTGTATTTCTATATCTGTACTAGGTAATTTTGGCAATTTAGCGTTATTTTCCTTAGTTTGTAAATTAGGTTTATACCTGTTGATTGAGATACTTTTTTTTAATAAAAACTTTACTTTCAACGTAGTGTAATAAAAAATAAAGTCTATAGATTTTGATAAAGAAACGCGGATATATTTAAACGCGTTTGAATGCATGAAATTGAGTTAAACCTTACAATGACGAAGTAGTTGAAACTGTTGAAAGAGACAGGAAAACAAAAATATATTTCCATGCCATGGTACACGTAGGTACTAATGCAGGATAGATAACAGACATGTATTTATTTCCCTGTATTAAGTGAAGTGTCAAGGATTGAGTCAGTACATTACATAACTACATTGTATTCTCATTTATTTACTTGATATATTACATATTGAATAAATAAATTAACGACTAGGTCCTACGCGAGAGTCATCGTCTTTGTAAATTTTGGCAGACTCAGACGGCTGAAAATTGTATCTACGAATAAATAAATTTCTGTCAAAAGATGTTTTTTTTTGAGACATGCTTTTATTGCCGACTGTATTTTTTTTGTATAATCGCAAACTGCACGTCACAATGAATCGGTGAATTTATCTCGTGTAATTTAGATGATCATATGACTACCATCCGGGTCCTTAATCAGATCAGCTCCATGTCATAATAATATTGCAATGTCATTTGATTTACATATTCTTGTAAAATTTCATCTCATTCGGTTCAAGATATCTACTTCAAAACTGAGTTGCAAGATTCCACCCAAAAAAACATAGTAACATATATACTTACATACATACATACTTACATACATACATACATACATACTTACATACATACATACTTACATACATACATACATACATACTTACATACATACATTGCAAGTTAAATAAAAGTTTGTAAAAAAAGCTTACAAGTCATTTCCAGCTATAGGTATCCAGTTACAGAATTGATTTCAATATTCGTATGAGTTTAGATATAAAAAAATATAGAAGTAGTTAAGTACAATTCAAAATATTTCATCTTTTTTAATCGTTACTTATTGTATCATCAGGTAATTAAAAATAATCTTTAGCAAGCCGATGACAGGGAACAATTATGCCATAGTACAGTTTATGCCAAAAAAAATGAGCATCAACTTTATGCTTAAAGTGTAATGACAATCGATATTATGACAATAGTTGTTATGCAACCAGACGGCCACCCGTTGATCATGTTCCATGTTAAATCATCCTTGGAATTGTCTCGTAACTAATATTTTAATACAGTATGCATCTCACTCGTAAGATAGCATGCAAAATGCGATGCGATTGGTCGGCGCATTCTGTTTTGTATTCTAATCATGATTATTGCTGTTTGGTATAGCACTGAGGCTCATCGAATCGCAAATGAGATCCGTCTTCTTACTTGTTGGTTGTGTTTAGGTGACTATATAAAATTAAAATTAAATTATTTAGTTAGATAGCTAGTTAGTTGCCTACTAGCCATCAAAGTTTCAAGCGTCAGCCGGTCGATTAGGCAGGTACCTACTTTAACCATACAGCAGCCCAGTTAGAACAAGGCGGCCTCGACTAACCTAGTAGAATATTGTAGTCTTTGGCCGCGACATAGCTCGCATGCAGCACAGAAGAATGTAACATCCAATGAGAACGTGCGTACATTACGCTGTGTTACAGATACGTGTTTCCATTGCCTATTGCATAATGTCTCGTGACCATCTTGTGCTTCACGCGCAAGAGCGACAGTGACGGACGCTTCATAATTGGCATGATACATGCTACCATCATAGGCCCGAAGGTGCGCAGCGTTAAAGAGGCAGTGGTGTTATAGGCAGGTGGTCAGTTATTGGTGATAAATCATATAAAGGGTGTCCCTATAACCAACGTCAGTACGAAAAGGGCTGATAGATCAACACCTCACCCCACAAGATACTAGATTAAGTAAATTTGACTTTAGTAAAAATTTGTTATTTTTGTAACACAATAACTTTATCTCAAAAATTTGTACATTATTATTTTATATAGGAATTACGTTCAATAGCATAGTTATTTTGTCAACCTATAGCAAAAACAGATTCGGAAACTACTCAAATTCAGTAATGACACTCACAATAATCAGGCAAACATATAAGCACGAGTTTTGCAAAAATGACAATACATAAATCTCGAAAACTAAGAGGTTTTTACTGAAGTAAAATTTACTTAATCTAGTGTCTTACGAGTTGGTCTACCATCCCTTTTCGTATTGACGTTGGTTTGGGTCTGGGGAGGGATCACCTGTATTTAGTTTGTACTTATAACTCGCTACTTTCCGTTGTAATTTATATATTAAAATGAGCATTTAAGGCGTTTACTATTGGAAAATTAAAAATGGAGTTTCCTTACAGCTCTCCGGGTCCTCTTTAGCAAGCGTCATGCTAATGTTAGGAACGATGATCTCCTTCAGTCTTGGATTTGGTTTTTCACTTGAGAAAGCCGTAATGTGAACGACCTAAAACAAAAATGTTTATCAAGCCTCTTTACAGATATTATTTAAATTTAATTTTCTTTGGGTATGATTTAATCGACCAGCAAAATATTGTCATTTTGATGAACAGAAATATGTATTTGATCAGCCAAAAGCTTGTTTGTTTGCTAACAAACAAGCTATTGGCTGATCAAATACATATTCTACTTATGGACTGTAACGGTTTTAATTTATTTCTTATAAATACTAAAAACCTGCTTTTCACACCTCCTATTCAGAAAAAAGTATTTTGATCCCTCATAAGAGGGATCAAAGTGATACTTTTCTGTTCAAGGACTACCTACAGGGTATTTTTAGTTTGAACCTGCTTAGGATATGCCATTGCCATACCATACATTATAGACTCTACATATTGACTCTACATATCAACTCTACATATCGACTCTATATTATTGACTCTACATATCGATTCTACATATCGACTCTACATATCAACTCTACATATCGACTCTACATATCGACTCTCCATATCGACTCTACATTATCGACTCTACATTATTGACTCTACATATCGACTCTAAATATCAACTCTACATATCGACTCTACATATCGACTCTCCATATCGACTCTACATTATCGACTCTACATTATCGACTCTACATTATTGCTCTACATATCGACTCTACATATCAACTCTACATATCGACTCTCCATATCGACTCTACATTGACTCTACATATCGACTCTACATAAAGTCGATAATAAGGAATGGCCCAGACCACAGGTGTTTGGGGTCCGAGCCGCAGGCGAGGGCCATAAATATAATATGGAAGTGGTAAATTCGTCCCGTCCGTAAAAAGTAATAAACGTTTTATAAAATAATAAGGAACTGTAAATTTAACAATTTCACATTTCATTTTATTAAAAATGTGTGATGCTCTTTGACTAACTATATATTTCGTTTTCGTTATTTTGGTAGGTAGCGTTTGTATTTAAATTTTCCTCATAGTCGGTGTGAAAAGCAGTATGTGTCACTAGGTAGCAAAATTATTTTCACCACGGGCGTTAACGCTTGAATCCCTCACTACGCTCCGGATTCTACTTTAGAATCCCTCGCTACGCTCGGGATTCAATTGTAGAATCCGTCGCTTCGTTCAGGATTCAATGTACGCCCTCGCCGTAAATATATCATTTTGCTCCCTTGTGACACAATCTACTATTGTGTTCTTAATTTATAGGCGTTTAGCACTGGCTGTAACGCGGAATGAGGAAAAAGATATGGTTGACAACGGGCAGACAGAATTTGAATATTGAATTTTCTTGTTCGAAAGGATAATATGAGTTTTTTCTCACGATTTTCATAAATTTGTTTTATTTTAAAAGTAATATTTAATTTATGTGTCAATAACCTAATACAAAATAAAATGTGTGTACGGAAAAAGTCGCTTTCTGGCCAAGTGTAGACATAAAATGATGTACACAACACGGGAGGTAATAAAGAAAGCCCTCGATCGCATATTTACGTCCCTCGCTTGCAGCTCGGGCCGCAAACTTCTGCGATCTCGGCTTTTCTTTGTATTACCACCCTAGTTGTGTAATGTACTATTAATTAATGACGGCTAGCATTAACATAAATAAATAGTTTCTGTTATTGCATCATAATTTATATAAGTGTTGACCTTTGTAAATTGTTTGCAGGACAAGAGTTGTAGCCCGAATTTTATTTATTGCCAGCAAAATCTTTGTATGCTGTCGAGATGATTTAATGGCATTTTTTTGGGAATCATATTTGATAACGACTGGCCATTTTATAACTTCCCATTTTCTTTTTTAAATGTGTGTTGCGAAAAGAAAAGAAAATAATCAATATAAAACAGTAACACACTGTTTTATCTCCGGTACGTTGCCGCAGCCCGCAACACAGGTTGGGTTTGTGATGCGCTTGCGAACTATCTACCTAATTAAAACTTCTTGCGGTGCGACCGAGTTGGGTTCATTCCCTAGTTGCGGTCACGTAAAATAAAAACTGGCCGCCGGCTTTACTGCAAACCGATTGCAGAACTACTCTCTGTGCAGGTACTCATACAAAAGGCAGAATAACTGGTCGCTTAACACGTTCACAGCGGAACTATTTTTTTAATGTACTCGAACCTTCAGCCAGTTTTTCCACACCTATAAGAACTCGTATCCAACCTTAACTTCAGTTCGATTAAGTGCTGGTCAACCTAGCAAAACAATGGAAAGTTATGGTGCGGGAAATATATACGAGTTTGAACGCCACACTAGCACTGAATGAAAGATGCGCGAGATTCTTTCAGTTGCGTACTGCAGTGAACATGTTAAGAAAATAAAACATGAGATTTTAGCCGTCCGGATAACGACAAGGACGTTTTTGGGTAATAAATAGATAACTCATAAACTAATGATAGAGCGCACTTAGATCTAGATGTCTGCCGTACTATGTTTCGACCGTGTAATATCCGATCCGCCACACTTGTTAAGCAATATTTTTTTCTTGCTACGGATTAACTGATATCATGTTCAATGATTTAAGATGTGTATTAAATGGATATGTTTTACATCACTAGACTAGCGGTCAAAATTCGATCAAAGTTGCAAAAAATACTAAATTATGGAGTTTGAATAAAATTAATAAATACAACATTTGCACTCAAACGCTACTTTGATATTGATAACGCATTTATTCAAGATTATTTTGAAAAAGTAGAGTAGCATTTGATACGCTTTTTGGCGGTAGGTACCCGCCTAAAAAGGGTATCAAATTACTAGTAATTACAAGTAATTAGAAAAATTTAAAAAGTCCAAATATCTCAGGTGACACTTTTATTAGCATATCATTTTTTATATACAAGCATTTGCAGTTTTATTTCATAGAACTAAGTTGGTTCTCTCACCAGTTTATGGGTTAGGCATGTTACCTATATGGCATTTTAGTTTTTGCTTTACTTCTGTACCTATTATATGGTATATTGGTATAAAAAATCTTTACCTAATGGATACCAAATATACACAAAATTCAAGAGTTTGGGTCTGTACGCCAAATAACCCCAAGATTTTCTCTTTCAATACCAAGTGAGCAAAATACCGGAGAGTTCCAAACTTATTCCTTTAAACTCGCTAAAGTTCACCCTAAAAATAGCTGTTGTTTCCAGTCAAGTATTTGATCTAGAATTATTCAGCGTTTGGAAAAGTTTCGAGAGCGGGATTCAAACCACATCGAGTCGGAACGGAGGAGTTTTACTGAAATGTTTAGAATTTCAATGAACTATTTTAGAAATATATTTTATAAAGGAATGGTCAGAAACAGCACAAAACAGAGATCAATGGAAAAAAGGGGGAGGCCTTGGCCAGCAGTGGGACAATACAGGTTCTATATAATATACTAATAATAATTCTAGAAATATGAGGAAAAATATGGAGAGGTAACATTTGCTAATTTGCAAACCTGACTAAATGTGTAGCATATTTTCATTCCATGGTAATCCTATGTTAATTTTAGGTATTATGTGAAGTGGATTCCATTGCTTACAAAATGAAATGCTAGATTACATGGATTCTATCACGACCTTTAGATGGGTCTATATTGTCCCATAATTTTTAAAAGTCATACTGTATTGTTAGTCATAATCTATTTTCTATGAAACCGTTAAGGTTTCAGAACTGATATAAAACAAACCTAAAGTAACCTATTGTTTTCTTGCACACAAATGTAATGTAACATCGATGATATTCATAGAAGGTCTCGTTTAACTTCGAAATTCTCGCGCATCTTTCTGCTCAAATACATACTTTGGGATGGGAGATGATTTAGAATATTATTGTTCGTCAACAAACATGGTTTTAATGTATCTCAAAATATTTCATTTACATAATACAAAGTTAATAATTATTTATTTTCGGACGATTTTCGAATATTGGTTCAAATTAATGCAATAAATTAACCACAAAAACATAGAGGCAACCCTCGCGTGAAAATAGTTTCTTTAAGTAATTACGCGATGTAAGTCAATGAGGGCTAACAATTTTAATTAGTTATTTCCTTCAATCTACTTTCCTTCTTTTTCGACATCTTTATTGTCTACGAAATTTAACTTTTTTTTTACCCTTCGGTACTCCGGTAGCCATCACCAGAGACATACCTTATGTCCAGCCTCGAGCAGGCGGTTGACAACGCCGTGGCCCAGCGAACTGTGGCTCTTCGAGGCCATGGGGAAGATTACCAGGAACCGAAACGCTTCGCTCGATGCCAGAAGCAAATTGACTATGGCAATGCTTCTGAGTAACATCTGGATACACAATACGTATTCATAATTTCTTATTTTTATCTTACACAATGCTTGTACCAACGAGTGCTGACAATAAATATTTTTACTAAAAAAAAACCCGACCGCGGTGCACTTTAAAAGGGCATAAAATCCGCCATTTTGTTTATTTTAACGAACTTCATACCCAGGGACACTCGCGCCAACAAGACGAATCTAATGATGTATCATTATCAGAATTGGTTGTACCGTTGAGTAGTTACGAGCGGACATAGGAACGGACATACATACATAAATACATACATACATACAGGTCAAACACATAACCCTCCTTTGGGCTTCGTCGCAGTCGGGTAAAAAAAGCAAACCTACTGTCAGTACGAGCAAGAAATCTATTGCAGCTTACACTTAAATGCAAACCTATGTTTATTTCTCGTTTAAAAAATAAGTTTATGTACTTTATTGCTTAAATATCATCAATTTCTTTCTAATGCAATTATATTAGGTATCATAGTATCTCACTTTGTATCTGTATGATTCTACGTGCAATGCGTCAACGTAATAGACGTAACGTAGAACTGGATGTGGATGAAAATGACAAATCATAATAGAGGCGGCGCCGACGGATTTTTTGCCACGCCGCTGCCGCCGATCTTTCAATCGGCGTGAAATCGGCTTAGATAAGATTTTATTGCACGGGCTTTTTCCTAAATATAAAATTTAAACTCATTTATTACATTGTTCTAGCCAAATCAAGTTTTATCTTATTCATTTTTTGGATTATCTTCTCGTGTAATGCTGAGGATTTTCGAAAGTACAAAAGATGACAGAAGCACATCATGAAGTTGATAGTTTGAAGATCATCATCATGTTAACACAAGTATGCTCTAAAAAATCGTGTATTTGTAAAATTTACCTAAATGGAGTATTAAATGAACAAACACGGCAAGTATGTAAAAGTTTACTGAATCTCAGTAATTAAAATAATTGCATAATGATTGCGATAACTGAGATAGCTCTATGATTCCTTTTTTCCTTAAAGTAATTATTCTAAAGATGTCTATAATAAGTAAGGGCTATTTTAAACAAACCGTCTCTTTTATTATTAAGACGATGCTATGTTAAAATTACTAGGTATCGAAAATAAAAAGGTAAATTAAGTATTTATGAAATAGTCTACCTCATCTAAAATAAAAATAAAAACTAACCTTTAAATTAAATTCAACTAAGTAACTTCACATTAAATAATAAACACGCATCACTAATAAAGTCCGCGTGTGCACTGATCAAGTGGCGTAAATATTGAAGGAAAATGATGTCACATGCACTCCTCGTTGCATGAGGTATGAGTTCTGAGGTGTAAGTGCCGAGTGTCAGCGTCTTACTCGTAGAGTAATAATTAACATGAAAGAATTATGTGTTTTACAAAAAAGTTTTTTATCTACGAATTTCCCCATTTCTGATTCGATCGCTTATAGAGACTCCATGACATGTTGAGCGAATCTGAGTCCGGGTCATAATGCTTATCGTGAAATGTCAAGATTTTAAATATGTTTAAATTTTACTGTTTTAGTCGTATACAGGGTAGAATGGAAAGAGGGAGTTTCCTGCAATTGTGGCATTTTTAAACCTTAGTGCATCATTTTCTCCAAATAACGTATGTTAATATCTGACACCGTTTTCAAGTTTTGGCTTGTTAAATTTTCATGCAAAAAACCGCGTGTTTCAACCCTATTTAAAGACAACAAGAAACGGTTTATATTTTTTTTGTAAACAAACTTTTTACAAACGTCGTACGTAAATTAATGTGACACAATGACAGTCACGGAGATTATCGTTATACTCAAATAGGTCCCAACTAGTAAATCAAACATAATAAATGTAAGCAATAGCTTAGAAGCAGTAGGGTTGTGCAGTCAACATCATTAATAGGTATATATACGTTACCAAGGCGACAAAAATATCTGTACACTCTAAAGCCCCTAACATAATTGTCATTTTAGAAAATTTTGTTACTTTATCCGTATTGATATTTATGATGTTGACTGTACAAATGTTAAAAATTGTATTTTTATGGTTTTGTTTTTCTTTATTATTATAAGCATTTAACTATTGTAGGTCGATTGTACATCAAATATATGACACTATATTTTCAGGAAAGTCCCTAGTTTTATTCCACCTGCCCACGGAACATACAAATGCTTTAAATTAAAACGAATGATTTTATACTATAAAATTCATCTTAAACCGTTACAGTTATTACGTTTTACTTAATTTGCATAACAAAAGTACATCATTTCTATATATCTTTATTTTCTTAAGTTAGGTTTTCTACAATACATATATAAAAAGTAAAATACAAAATGCAAATCGTCATTACTTTAAAAAAAACACGTATCAGTCACTGACTCCAGGTACAAACGCAGTAAGTGTATATGACGTTCGTATGTAACTTTTGACGTTTTTCTCTGCGTCGTTTTTAGATACGAGTTTTTTTCAAAGTAGTGACGAAATACAAAATATAAACACATTATAAAAAACCTGACCTAGGGTGTCGCCGGGCCGGCAGCGGGCTGGGCCGGGGCCCAAGCTACAGGTGGAGAGGGCTGCAGAGAGAGGAACCTCCTGAAAATGTGTGCCATGTCGAGAAGTACCGCCTTCTAAATCAGACCCTTGATCCAGCCATCTAGCGAGGCTCTTGAGATGATGATCGAGACTCTTCGCTATAAGCCCGTTCGCCGAAACGGCTATCGGAACCATTATCGTCGAATGAACATCCCACATGGCGATAACCTCCCCGTGAGCTAAGTCAAGTTACTTAAGCTTAGTTATTATTAACATTATTTGTTCACGACAATAAAGAATTTAAAATATAAGAACATTTATAACCAGAAATATGTCTCCGATTTTATTTGTGCAATATTTTCCACGCCATGAATACCGCCTTAGCGTACTTAATTTGAATGAACCAATGAGCGTATCGTATACGGCCTTAGTAGGTACTTTATAGTAAAAAAAAACACAATAGCACTCCAACGATTTTTAAATTAGCAAAAATAATAAGCTGAGGATTTAACCAGTGTAAAGATAAAGATGTCATAAGACCTTTTTTCATAGAAACTTCATACTATTTAAGGGTTTCACAAGTGTCGGGAAAGGAGCCAACTGCACCCGCTTTACGCTTGTGACCTATCCCTCTTATATTTTTTATTCAAGAAACGGTTTCGGGTATTCACAGCTCCGGGCAGTATATCCCGTCCCTTACTATTCCGGACGTAAGAAAAGTGACGGTTGAGATGTTGCATGCAGTTGCGGCAGATTGTGCAAGGTGCATCGTATATGTTTATTATTTTCCTCTTAGTTGCTTCGTTAGTGTGAGAGTTTAATGTTTCGAGTAAATATAATACCTAGTATGAATTTGTACAACAGGATACCTTATTCATACCCATACTCATTTATTCATAAAATATTTTTCAATTATACATGTCGAGAATTTTACAAAGAAAAGATACAATAGAATTAATTAGATTAAATTAAATTACAAATAATAAAACGATAATAATTATGTTCAAATTAATTCCTGACATTTACAATTAATTACACAATACAACTACAAACAGCACAACACAACTTACAATTGATTATTAATTTATTACAGATGCGAAAGTGTTGATGGATTTGTTGATTTGTATTCTAACAAAGTAACGGAACGACTAGATCTTTTCCATACAGGGCGTCCCAAGACTGCGACACGAAGGGAAAGTACCTCAAATGTTGTACATAGGATACTTTACTGAAAGGAAACTTTATTTTATTTTTAAAGGTAAGTCATACTGCATTCAAAGATTTTCTAAAATTACTTGCTTTGTCTGTGAATCGAACCGACTTAAATGTGAAAAAAAAAACACTCCGTATTTTTATGATGGCAATTGAAAGAATGGACAAAAAAAACCTCTTAAGTAACATAGTATTTCAAAAGAAAGGAATAGCGTAAGGCATTTGATTCAAATGTGAAGAAAATTATTTCCTATACGAAGCAAGTAATTTAAAAAAAAATCTTTGAATGCAGTGTTACTTACCTACATATAAAAATAAAATAAAGTTTCCTTTCAGCAAAATATCCTATCTACAATATTTGAAGTACTTTCCCTTCATGCCGCTTAGTTTTGAGACATCATTTTCGTCGCTTTCTTGCTTGCGATATAATTCGTTTAAAATTCTTTAAATGAGTCGTATAATAATTGTCAAAAGTAAGACTTTACTTTCATTCCTCAAGGTACAAAATGTAACGGTCATTTTTACTAGTATTATGAAGTTATTACGAAAAACATCTTAGAATTATAACATGTAATTCGAGTCGGTCGGTTTTCCATACAAACGTAAAGAGGGTCATTATTTGTTTCCACGGCATCAATTACCTATGTTTAAAATGCCTACGATGGACGGATTCCGTATCATTCCATAAAACCCTAAAAATAACACAAAGAATCTTCATTTTACATCAATTAAGGTTCTGATAATTTTCCTGTTTACACCTACGTCCCGAACCAAATTAATTTGGCATCTATGCTTTAGGCATTAAGGGTTATTGTCGTGGAAATGACAGCGAGATGACTGCAGACGAGCAACGAACACGTAACGAACTCAAATTGGGTTCAGTAACGCGGGATGAGTTTAACTGTTGAGGTGGACGGAAATGTGTAGTGGAGTGGAATGAGAATTTGTTTGATCAGATTTAGCGTACAAACTAAAGGTACGTAAAACCCCATGATTTAAGTATCTATTGAAGCTTTAATTTACAATGCCTTTTACATTTCTAAAGTAAAGCTTGTAAAAATGCCATAAGTCCGTTTTGGACCCATCACCTTTAGGCTACTTTATGCTATGGTTGAAATTGTCAATGTCAACGTTATTTTATTTGACAAAAAACGAAGTGTTGCCAAAAAAACACAATCAATGACATTTTACAGACATATTCAAAAGTTTTAAAGCATGTCTCTAACAAACCGATTATGTAGTGACGTCATAATGAAAATTTCTTTAAAAACTAAAATAAATTAATTTACTTGGTTAATTGCAAAACAACGAAATTAGTTACTTAAATAAGTCTTCTTTATCGAATAAAAATATAAAAAGTAGACCTTATTTTTTTTGGGATACCCCAATTATTATTTTAAAAATGATACGCCACTACAAACCCGCCACTTCTCGGGGTATCTAGTCCATTTAATCTATTATCTACGTATCTATACATATAACAAAATGGTAGAAAGACTGGGTTTGTAAATGAAAAATCTACCAAAAAAAACCGGTAAGTCTAAGGAATACGTAAGTTAATAAAACGTATTTTTTTGTCGTTTTGTTTGTTTGACTATTTGTTTATTCATAGCATCATAAACACTACCTGGTCGACAGCCGACCGACGATACTTTGGCGCACAGGGCGATTATGATATGACACAGGTTAAAATATGTTAGAAATATTTTTCATCGAACTATGGCGAAGCAAAAAAAAGACGTACCTATTCGTAACTTATTTTCACCCCCGTGAACGATGTAAAAAATAGGTTCTGAAATCTTTAGCTATATTCCGTTGAGGGTAAACATTAAACAATCATGTATACCATCAAAGTCGAATCAATTGCAAGAAACGCCAACCCTCATCATATTACTACGACATTCGTTTTCCGTGAAGTTCCTTAGCTTAGCACTTCATTTGTCATATCACATAGCGAACAATACAATAGACGCGGTTGTGTTAAACAAAATGTATAGTCTTTTGTCATATACGTTTTATATGTAATTTTTGACTACCACATAAAGTAGTACCTCCGCAACATCGCCCGCAACGGCGAGAAGACTCGTGATATATAGGTATTCTTCTTTGCAGTTCGGAGTCTGGTAAAAAGCATATTTAATGGAATATCTAGTCATCTCCATAGGTACTAAAGGCTGTAGGCTTTCAAATGTTGAAATTAAAAAATCTACGTTTCATCATACCTATGTGGTCTTGTAAATTAAAAAAAACGGACAAGTGCGAGTCGGACTCGCCCATTGAGGGTTCCGTACAAATACTTTAAATAAAGACTATATTTATTATGATTTAATTACAAATATATAGTTTTCAGATTTTTCCCTATACTTGAAGTATAAGACGGTATTACTTGCCAAAAAGCATAGTTCGAGGTCAACGAAAAGTACCCTATAAATTTTTGACTCCTTTGAGAGTGCCGAAATATACGTTTTTTGCGGCATAAACGGCCGTATTTTTATTTTACATTAACTTAGAAGTTTGATTTTTTTCACAGCTTCAAGGGACTGTAGACTTTACTCGTACTACGTATAGTTAGAGCCCTATCATAATTGGTTACCAGTAGCGTGGCGTCCAAAGAACTCGATTCCTACCGGCTTGCCTAATATCAGGCATTTGAACACCTTATTCTCTTAAGGAAAATGTACGCCAAATCTGCAACGGCTTGCCCGAGGATATCTTTTACGCCACGCCACTGTTGGTTACATAATATGCAATAAAATATAATATATCGTTTTATAAACACACCGGAAGAAGTAGCTGTCCCAAAAGGTGGACTGACGATTTGGTGATGGTTGCAGAATTTCGCTGGATGCAGGCGGCATAGGACCGGTCATGGTGACGTTCTTTGGGGGAGACCCATGTCCAGCAGTATATGTCCTTTAGTCGATGATGATTATAAACCTATTTCTAAAAACCTATATAATATTCACAATCCCCAAACCATACCCATTTCTCTAATATTCACATCACAAATAATAACATCTCATTCTTCACCCCTATCTGGCATCATACCTAAATTATATGACACGTAATAAACTGCTTAGTATGAAATATGGTCGTGGAGTGTGATAGTTCCATTTTCAGCGTATAAAAGTCGTGTTTGGCTCGTTGCCATAATTAGGAGACTTGCTGATGTCTCGCGTATTTATGAGCTAGATAGGGTGAAAAGGTGAAGCAATTTATGTCTGGAGGTGAATTATGGTAGGTAATGTTTTTGTTGGATTGTTAGTCTATTTGCCAACTTATTGTGTGGTTTCAACGGGCACTTACCTCATCATTAGCGTTAAGCACTTTACGTTATTGAAGTGACCTTATTACTATCTTATTTATTCTGATGCGATACGTCGCTAACTTTCTCGATTTCGAGATATTTTGTTTCTTTTGTATTTTTCATGTTTTTCTGTTAAAGGTAATGGCTGGGTTATTCTCCATCTTGCTAATTATTCTGAGTTTTCTGACAAACATCTGTGTTTGTTATGATATTCTGGTGATATTTCCGGAGCCCACAAAAAGTCATGGTATTTTGGGCGATGGCTATGTGCGGCATCTCTTGGAAGCTAATCATAAGGTAAATTAAAACAAGTACTTCGAAATATTGATTTATTTATTTGCAAATATAGGATCTGAAAAAAAAGAAGTAACGTTTTGTTCAATAACCTTCGTTTTCTTAGTTGGATTTCATATTTTTACTCTACACTGACGGACAATGAATTCGAGTTATTTTCTATGAACAATTATATAGAAAATGACCCGAATTTATTGTCCGTGAGTGTATTTTCAAAAGAAGAACAGTTCTCAATTCGTCTGTTTTATTTGTATGTTTGTTACGCGATTACTCGAAGACAGCTGGACCGATTTGGAAAATTCTTGTTTTGTTTGAAAGGGTACACCTTCGAGGTAGTCCCATTGCATCCAAATCAGGATCTGATGATGGGATCTGGGAGAAATCAAGGGAACTCTTGAAATATAATAGGCACACATACAGCGATTCGGGTATTTTTCATAGTGATTCGTGTATTTCTTATCAAATTAGGTTAGGATTTTTTTTAATTTTGTGGTTAATTTGTATGTAAGTATTTCGGGCATTGACCTGCATAGGTAGGTACATCAGCAATAGAAAAGCGTTGAGTCCTTCACACAGACTTTCGTGTTTATTGAAGAGAAGTTCATGTAATATTTGAATTAATTTTTAATGACTCCACTTTTTCTTCTCCTATATTTCCTATGGTTTCCTAAGCAGGTACGATTTTCTTTGCAGATAACATATATTACGCCGTTCCCCTGGAAGAATCCACCGAGCAATCTCACGCAAATAGATATTAGTTCTAATCTGGAAGCGTCGGCTGGTGAGTTGTAACAACGAGTATAAGTTGTGTTGGTTAACTGGTAGAGAATGCTTTAAGGCATTAAGTCCGCCATTTGTACGTTCTTTTTATTAAATAAATATCTAGCGCCTTAAGCTACCCAGTTAAGCTGAATTTATACCAAACAAAACCCTAAGTTTTTGTCTTCTTTTATGTTTATTTTACAAAATATCAACAAGAAACCGTACCTCGTTATAAGGGAATTATTAGACTTGCGATTTGCGGGCGAGCTGCGGGCAAATCGCAAGTGTGATAAGGCTCTTTAAAGTGCACCGCGGTCGGGTTTTTTTTTGTAAAAATATTTAGTTATTACTTGTAAGACCAAACGTTTATTAGAGAGATTTTTATCCTGAACAATGATCCTATCGATTAGTGGAATAAACTAGTGAGTGCTTATTTTTTGAAGTTTTAGCTGGATCGATTCCCGGGGTCAGACAAAAGAATTTTAGAAAATCTTTTAATGCAGTTTTGTCTCTTTTTAAAAATAAAGGAATGTTTCCTTACAGTAAAATGAGCTAACTAAAGGATTTAAGGTATTTTTTAATGTTTATACTCAAATTACTCAAAATGAAGAACAATTTCCTAGCCTTACTATATTAGGGATGAAAATTAAGTATTGTTAATGAATTAATAAAAAAACTAACGATAGTTTGAAATTCTAGAATACTTCCAGAACCTGACCATAGAGTATCCAGACCAGCACTCGTTTTTGCAAATGCTGTCATACACGATGGGGCGACTTGTGGTGACCCATCCTGCAGTACAAGCCTTCTTGAGAAAGCCTGATGTGAGATTTGACGTCGTGGTAGCCGAGTGGATAGATTCTGAAATGTATTCAAGGTACGATTGTTACGAGTAGGTATTAATATTTCTCGATCCTGTTTATTGATCTGATCATTTTAATTTAATTTTAAGTACTTTTTAATTCTCCGTTCATGGTTTTACATTTCATCCACTGCTTGCTGCGTGGTAACTTTGGACCACGACCGTTGTGACAAGTTCAGTCCCATTTTTTCATAGATTTCCGAGAAACATCCACTATTGTGGTTTATGAGCGAACCTATTGGTTATAAAAAGTTTTTGATAAACTAAATATATTTTTGAGACAAGCTTCTTCGGCAACGACTGTATCTTTTGTATAATTGCACACTGCATGTCAAAACTAATCAAATGAGCCCAAACACGGTGGAATTTACGCTACGTAGGTTATTTAGATGTTTAGATCCTATGGCCACCGACCGGCTCCATCATCATATTAGCTACATGCCATAATAATATTAAATTATCATTCGATTTACATATCCTTACAAAATTTCAGCTTAATCGGAAACCGTAAAGTGGGTCAAATCAGTTCAACTTGCAAGATTTCATTACAGTACAGACAGACATACACCAGGACAGGCGAAACCTCAGAATAAAAAGTTTTTTTTTTACATTCACAGTTTCGCGGGCTACTTCTCCACTCCCCTGATCTGGGCTGTGTCTACCCAGCTACACTGGCAGCCGATCCGGTTAATGGATGAGGTCTCCAACCCCGCGTATTCGGTGGACGTCAACTCTGGGTACCTTCCGCCCTTGAGCTTCGTTCAACGATTGAGGGAACTCAACGTGCAAGTTAGGAAGCTTTGGATATTACGGTCGGTATAGATACTAGTAACTTCATTAGATATAGGTATAATTTTTTCTTCATTCGAACATTTCAGCCATTTTTGGTTGGAATGCCCGATGTGTGAACCTCTCCAGTGTATTTGCGGCGAAACGGTCGAGGCGAACGGTCATCATAGTTTGAGTTGCGCACGGTGCGCTGGTAGATTTTTTGGGCACCAGTCACATCAACGACATCATACGTCGAGCGATGGTGGTCGCTAATACAATATAATAGCAGTAATTTTTCTTCCTACAAAAGGTACATCGCACGGTTTGTATGTGTGCGCGCCGTGAACGAACGCAAACTACAAGTAAAGTTTTACGAATGCGTAACAATGCTCCCGGTCCAGGTCCTCGACCTTGAATGGGTATTGCGCGCTCCTAAACTGACTTCTTGCTTATCTTTTAGTGTGGGACCCAATTGTAAAAAAGTCTTCAAATAACGATTTTCGTGTGACTCATCTCCGCCATACGAACTACTGGTATGTACTTATTCGGCATATTTTCCTGAACATAAAAAGTGCGGTAGTCACTTCCTAGGGGTATGGAGGGGGTAGCTATGACGTAACAAAGATGGCGGCCGGGCCTATTCTATTTACGCTATGTTTAGGTAACTACTGAGCCGATTTACTCAAATAGGGTGTCAAATGAAAGATAATTAAATGAACATTATTTTATTCTAAAGAATCAATACTGTAAACCTAAAAACAAATGAAATATTTTCAAAAAACTACAATTTGTAAAATCAAACTTTTTTTAACATGTGAAAAACTCGGAAACCGTTAGGATTATGGAAATTTGGAATATTATAAAAAAAATTGATACATTTATCAGCTTTCGAATAAACTTTAATTCATTAATCGAGCTGTAAACAACGGAACTGCAGTCGTCTAAGTGAGCGTGGGTAGCGCCGAACTGACTATGGTACTTCGATTTTGGTACGAATAATCTTGTAAATAACGTAACAAAACGGGTACAATCACAGCAAAATAAAAAAGTATTATGGGTGCTTGACTAAATGTCATAGAGGTTTGCAAGACAAAGAGAGTGGCATTTGTTTTTTTTTTCAAGATGGCGACTTCAATATGGTGGCTGATTTTCAAATTAGTCCGAGGAGGCCGAAATTCAGTATGGGGGGGGTTTTTGGGGTCTACGAGTCTGAATCTGAAATCAGAATTTTTTCGTTCATACAAAAAAAATTTTTTTTCATACAACTAAAAAAAGTCAATTTTGCGAGCCCGAAGGGCGAGCTTCAGGGTGCGAGGCCGAGCCCCCGCGGAGGGCCGCAGGCCCGACGCGTCGCCCCTTGGCAAGCTCTCCTCATCCCCAAGTAACCTAAGGCGAGGCCGAAGGCCGAGCTCCACGTAAGGCCGAAAGCCCGGAGCATCCGAATAGTCCCAATTTTCTCTATATCCAAGTATATTTAAGCTCACCCGAGGGCCGCAGGCCCTCGGGCGAGTGTTAGCGATGCGAGGCCAAAAGCCGTGTAGCACCGAAGGTGCGAAGCGTCACAGCGCCGCTCCCAATTACGCGAGCCCCAGGGCCGCAGGCCCGAAGGGCGAGCCCACCTAGATCCTTACTACCCTCACAGTATCTTATACCTCTCCCGAGGACGGCAGGCCCTCGGGGGAGCGTCAGTGACGCGCGGCCGAAGGCCGAGCTCCGCGTAGCACCGAAGGTGCGGAGCGTCACAGCGCCGCTCCCAATTACGCGAGTCCAAGGGCCGCAGGCCCGAAGGGCGAGCCCACCCAGATCCTTACTACCCTCATAGTATCTTAAAGCTCTCCCGAGGGCCGCAGGCCCCCGGGAAGTGCCAGCGACGCGAGGCCGAAGACGGAGCTCCGCATAGCACCGAAGATGCGGAGCGTCACAGTGCCGCTCCCACTTATGCGAGCCCAAAGGCCGCAGGCCCGAAGGACGAGCTCACCCAGATCCTTACTAATCCCCAAGTGTCTTTCAGCTCACCCGAGGGCCCCTTCGGTGCTAAGCGGAGCTCGGCCTTCGGCCTCGTGTCGCATACGCTCCCCCGAGGGCCTGCAGCCCTCGGGAGAGCTATAAGATACTTAGGGGGTTGTAAGGATCTAGGTGGGCTTGCCCTTCGGGCCTGCGGCCCTTGGACTCGCGTAAGTGGGAGCGGTGCTGTGACGCTCCGCACCTTCGGTGCTACGCGGAGCTCGGCCTTCGGCCTCGCGTCACTGACGCTCCCCCGAGGGCCGGCCGTCCTCGGGAGAGCTATAAGATACTATGAGGGTAGTAAGGATCTGGGTGGGCTCGCCCTTCGGGCCTGCGGCCCTTGGGCTCGCGTAATTGGGAGCGGCGCTGTGACGCTCCGCACCTTCGGTGCCACGCAAAGCTCGACCTTCGGCCTCGCATCGCTGATACTCCCCCGAGGGCCTGCGGCCCTCGGGTGAGCTTAAATATACTTGGATATAGAGAAAATTGGGAATATTCGGACCAGGGACTGCATAACCGAAAAATGAAGGTAGCGTTTTAAAGCGGTATGACGTCATACCGTTTGTTTCGGTATGATTTCGGTAGCGCAACCGAAATGAAACGGTATCGAAATTGAACGGTACCGTAATTTTTTTTCGGTAACCTTAACCGTTTTAAAAAGGTACCGTTTGAGGTTTATGTGTGTGCGCCGAGCGTCGTCGCGTCGTCTTTAGCCTTGAGCATCATTATCATTTCAACGTTAGGACGTTCACTACTAAACATAGGTCTTCCCCGAAGACTTTAATTTGTTTTATTTTTTACCTTATTTGTTTTTAGTTTAAGTTGATTAGGTATTTCTTGTTTGTTTTTTATCTTTGGTTTGTTTTACTTTGTATTTTTTACCTTTTTTGTTTTAAGTTTGCGTTGATTGCTATTTTTTTTCTTTTATTTGTTTTTTTTTACCTTATTTTTTGTTTTTAGTTTGTGTTGATTAGGTATTTTATGTTTTTTTTATCTTTAATGTGTTTTACTTAGTATTTTATACCTTTTTTGTTTATACTTTGTGTGACTTAGGTGTTTTTTTATCTCTAACTTGTTTTATTTTTTTTTGTTTTTTTACATTTTTTGTTTAAAGTTTGCGTTGATTGTAATTTTTTGTTTTTTTTTCTTTTATTTGTTTTTTTACCTTATTTTTGTTTTAAGTTTGTGTGGATTAGGTGTTTTTGTCTTTTTATCTTTAATTTGTGTTATTTTTGTATTTTATTGTTTTTTTTTACCTATTTTTGTTGTAAGTTTGCGTTGATTGTTATTTTTTGTTTTTTTTTTCTTCTTTTATTTGTTTTTTTATCTTATTCTTGTTTTTAGTTAGTGTTGATTAGGTATTTTATGCTTTTTTATGTTAGATGTACTGGATTTACTTTGTATTTTCTACCTGTTTTTGTTTTTAGTTTGTGTTGATTAGGTACTTTTTATATTTATTATCTTACATTTGTTTTTTTTGTACCTTAGTTGTTTTAATTTTTAGTTACTGTTTTCTTTCATTTGGTGTTTTTAATTTTTTTGTTATATTTTAAAATTTTCTACCTTTTGGTTTTTAGTTTGTGTTGATTGTTATTTTTTGTTTTTTTTACCTTTTATTTGTTTTATTTTGTATTGTTTTGTTTTTTTTATACCTTAGTTTTGTTTTTAGTTTCTGCTGATTAGGTATTTTTTGTTTGATTGTTTATTTATTTTATTAGTATTTGTATTAGTAGTTAAGTTTGCGTTGATTGCTATTTTTTCTCTTATTTGTTTTTTTTACCTTATATTTGTTTTTAGTTTGTGATGATTAGGTATTTTCTGTTTTTTTACTTTAATTTGTTTTTAAAAAATACCTAAACAACATATACTAAAAAAATTAAAGATAAAAACCATAAATAACAATCAACACAAACTAAAAACAAATAAAGTAAATAATACAAAATAAAAACAAAAAAATTAAAGAAATAAAAAATAAATGAAAAATAACAATAAACACAAACAAAAAAGGTAAAAAACAGAAATAAAACAAATTATGGAAGTTATGAAGATGATGATTGATTATGTATCTCAAGCTGTTTTTCTTTGGAAATCAGTAATGGTTTTTTTAATGTGACTTCCAGGTCGTGAAAAATCAGCCTTTGATTAGAGGAAGTCGCTCATGAGAACGAAATTTAAAAAAAAATCGGCCTGTTTTTTAATATATTGTAATCTGAATCATTGTATATAATGTAGTTGAAGATATTTGAATTTACATTTTGGGATAGAAATACAATCACATAGTTAACGAAATATTTTTATTTTTATTAAAATGTCATTTTTATTATATTTTTCATCATCCCTAAAATATTCACAATTTTCGTATAGTGAGTTCTAAATCATATTTAATCAGTCTACACAAGTATCACAAAAGTGTCATTATTATTCTACAAGTCTTATTTTTTTATTTATAAACCATTGAAGTTATGTAAAAATCACAAATTTACTCCCATACATTTGAGAAAAGGGACCTTATGACCAGCCATGAGCAAAAATTATTGATAATTACAGTATGACACGATATTTAAATTATTTATTTACTAATCTTGTATTAAAACAGAAAACTAAAGAAAAAAGGTTATTAGAAATTTACTTCAAATCTTGATCAATTAAGAGTAATTCTCAAATAACGTTGTTGAATTTAAGTGACTAGTCATAAGGTCCCTTTTCCCAAATGTATGGGATATTATGACCTTATGACCAATCACAGGTAAAACTTATTGATAATTACAGTATGGCACGCACGATATTAACATTATTTATTTACTAAACTTGTATTAAAACAGAATACCGAAGAAAAAAGGTATTTAGAAATTTACTTCAAATCTTGGTCAATTAAGTTATTCTCATAATTATAACACTATGTTGAATAATTCACACCATGGTGTTATGATGACCTATGCTTTGTGATGCTATCATATAAAATACGCTAAAATAAATGTGTTTTGTATGGACGACTTTTCTATAAAACCAAAAATTACCGAGTTTTATAAAAAAAATCATAATGGTAGGATAGGATTCGCCAAAAAAAATTTTTTGTTTTTGTTGATCTTTTGAAAAAAAATTAAAAGGATTATTTTTCTTAAGTGGTCAAAAATTATAGAAACCGCCAAAAAACTAACCTTTTTCGTAAGTATTTCGAAAAAAAAATAAAAAACTTTTTCTAAAACGGTCAAAAATTATAGGCATTCGCCAGAAAGTGTTTTTTTTTTTAATTTTTGTAAAATTTGTGAACAAAAATCAAGGTTTTTCTAAAATGGTCAAAAAGTTTTACGATTCGCCAAAAACACGTTTTCATGTTTAAAAAAAATGTTTATAAATCTTTTTCTGAAAAGGTTTTTAAACATGACAAAGTGATCTAAAATTGCAGAAACATCCAAAAAAAAACTAAAAAAAAAATAAAAAACTTTTTCTAAAATGTTCAAAAATGATAGGCATTCGCCAGTGTTTTTTTTGTGTAATTTTTGAAAAAAAAAACAAGGTTTTTCTAAAATGGTCAAAAAGTTATACGATTTGCCAAAAACACTTTTTAAAAAATGTTTAAAAACTTTTTTCTAAATAAGCTTTAAAAAAACGACATACAAATGTATTTATTTTTATTTTCAATTTTTTTTAATTCCGAATCTGTGGCCCCCGAACCCTTTCCTTCCAAATTTTCAACTTTCTGGGATCATTTTGAAAATTTTGCTTACCATTATGCAGGCCGCGTGCTTGTTTGCCACCGTCGTGGTATAAAAAAGAAATACAAATAAGCAAAAGTTGCAAGTAAATTTTATTAAACAATTTTATCAATAGATTTATCATTTTTGTATGAAGTCTGCCATAAGGACCCTTTTCTCCTAAACTTTGAACCCAATTCTTATATAGAAAAAAATTAACGTACAGCAGTGAAACGAAGCTACAAATACACGTCTATTCCTATATTTTACAATTTTGCATAAAAGAAAAAAATGATGATTTTGAAGGATTTCACAAAAACGTCCATATCTCCGTAACTAGAAACTGCCATAAGGTCCCTTTTCTTATGGAAAGCCACAATATGCGAGCGAAAAATTTCGGTACTGAAAAAATATAGGTTGGGTACCGTAATAATAAAGGTATAAGTACCGCTTTCAACATTAGCGGTACGTACCGGTATAAAGCGGTACAGTAACAAAATATTTCAACCGGTATAGTCTACCTTTATATCATTACGGTACCGATATTCTATAGCGGTACCGTACCGCTTATATCGTAACGAAAACGGTCCCTGATTCGGACGCTTCGGGCCTTCGGCCCTACGCGGAGCTCGGCCTTCGGCCTCGCTTTAGGTTACTTGGGGATGAGAAGAGCTTGCCAAGGTGACGACGCGTCGGGTCTGCGGCCCTCCGCGGGGGCTCGTCCTTGTACCCTGAAGCTCACCCTTCGGGCTCGCAAAATTTACTTTTTTTAGTTGTATGAAAAATAATATTTTTTATTGAACGAAAAAATTCTGATTTCAGATTCAGACTCATAGGCCCCAAAAACCCCCCCATACTGAATTTCGGCCCCCTCGGACTAATTTGAAAATCAGCCACCATATTGAAGTCGCCATCTTGAAAAAAAAAACAAATGCCACTCTCTTTGTCTTGCAAACCTCTATGACATTTAGTCAAGCACCCATAATACTTTTTTATTTTGCTGTGATTGTACCCGTTTTGTTACGTTATTTACAAGATTATTCGTACCAAAATCGAAGTACCATAGTCAGTTCGGCGCTACCCACGCTCACTTAGACGACTGCAGTTCCGTTGTTTACAGCTCGATTTTAATGAATTAAAGTTTATTCGAAAGCTGATAAATGTATCAATTTTTTTTATAATATTCCAAATTTCCATAATCCTAACGGTTTCCGAGTTTTTCACATGTTAAAAAAAGTTTGATTTTACAAATTGTAGTTTTTTGAAAATATTTCATTTGTTTTTAGGTTTACAGTATTGATTCTTTAGAATAAAATAATGTTCATTTAATTATCTTTCATTTGACACCCTATTTGAGTAAATCGGCTCAGTAGTTACCTAAACATAGCGTAAATAGAATAGGCCCGGCCGCCATCTTTGTTACGTCATAGCTACCCCCTCCATACCCCTAGGAAGTGACTACCGCACTTTTTATGTTCAGGAAAGTATGCCGAATAAGTAAATACCAGTAGTCCGTATGGCGGAGGTAAGTCCCACGGAAATGAATTTTATTCTCATTGGGTCCCAGACTATTTATACTTTGCCGCTAATTTGCCTTGGGTATTGGAGCCTCAGGGTTGAAGTAGAACGAATGGCAAAAGCTCGGACAGGATGACATTGATTCCAAGGGCGCGAGAGCGTAGCCTGATTTGGGACGCAACGTCAGCACTCACTACTTTCGCTCCCTCTCATCTAAGCCACTCAAAAAGCAGGGAGGGGGCCGCAGCGGAGATTGTAGTCAAACTTAAGCACGCAAAATACCGCAATTTGCAAACCAATTTATGATTTTGTCCCGGTTGCAGTGGAAGCGAGTGGACCCTGGTGCTCCGAGGTATAGGCGTTAATTAGGAACTGAGGGCAGCAGTTGAAGGAGAGGTTTTGATCTTGCACCTGGCTCGTACCTGGTTCAAAGAATAGCGCTGGCAATACAACGGGGAAATTCGGGTATCTTTGGAACTTTTGCGCCAGGTACCAATTTAACAGGAGACTGACATTCTCTTGTATATATTACATGTATTTAGTATAGGGGCAAGTGCTCAACCTGTGGACACTTTCCAGAATTTGACTTTTAATCAGTTGTTAGACAAAAACTACGCGTATTATAAATGAATTCTTTATTTTGTTTTAATCACAATTAAACAATCTTCAAAGTCCACATATGTTTTCTACGCTAGCTATCCGCAGATGGCGGATAGAAGCATTTTAAAAAAAACACTCATTTTGTCCATAGGTACATCTACTGTCTGTACCTATGGACTCCAAAAACGTACCTATGGACGGTAACGTACCTACGGACATTAATCAACAACATACTTTTAAACAGAATAAACTTCTAGAATAACGTAATTAACAACATACAATTAAACAACATGTAATTATATGTTGCTCTGCATATCACAGTTACTTTTTTTCTTCTTGAAATCTAATATTCTTAGCAAAATCTCAAGTATAATTATGGGATTTTAAAATGCCTCCATTGTCAGCAGAAGAATATGCTGTGTGTAGTAATGCTGCTTTTTTAAGTAATCATATATCTGTTGCTCCTCAGTATCGCTAAATATCCTCCTGACATCATTTTTTAGGAGTTCTAAGCCTTCTTCACCAATATTTTGACAGTGATTTAATTTTATGTTTTTAAAGATTGTCGATTTTGGGATTTTAAACTTCTCTGCGGCTTTCCTTACTGAACTTCCATTTTCTACTTCCCAAACAGCTGCAGTCAGAGTGTCTAGGCATATCTTGTCTCTATTTTTCCCAGCTTTACTACGAGGCACTAAAACAAACAAAAATATTGTATATTAATTTTACTGTCCACAGGAACATTCAGTATAACTGTACCTATGGACAGTCCACAGGTACATTCACGGAGGTATCCACAGGTACAATTTCGGCGGTTTTTATTTTGAATTCATACCGGTCACTATAAATGCTACCTACGATTAACGAAATCTTGTAGAAATAACGTTTACATCATATAAATTAATATGCCATTGCAAAGACACCCGCAACATTTAGAGATTTTACATAAAACATGCTTTAAAAGAAGGTAAAAAATTACTTTTTGTCACAAAAACTTTCGGCAGCCTCAAAACACACAGTTTCTGTAATCAGTAAAGATGGCGATTAGCTAGTGTTGCCATATGAAAAAAATACTTTTCAAATAAGTGATTGGTATTTGACTATGGTTATTCGTTTTCTCTGTATGAGTAGTGTCCACAGGTAAAACCGTCCACACGTACAGCACTTGCCCCTAGATTAGATCTGTGACTGACAAAGCGTGTTGCGGCTTATTACGGCTTTGTTCTCCTTTGACCAAGCGTGTTGCGAATTATTTCTTGTTTTAAATATGGACGTTGTTTGTTATGGATACTCATTCTGTACTTTTGACGAAACCTGCGTTGTGGATATAGCAAAATCTGTATTTTAGGTATTTTAATTTTGTTTCAAATAAATGATTTTAGTTTTTGGTACAAAGATAAGACATCCAAGGATTATAGGATATTTGCTATCCGAAAAAACAAAAATGAGGGTTGTGAGTTTGGTTCACCTTCGCAAAGAGGTTGCAGGCATATCTTAATAGTAAATACATGCAAATTAGGCGTTAGAGAAACAAAATATGTGTATAGTAGAAAAGCAAAAATTACTTATTGTGGCTTGTACTCTTGAAATGAAAACTATGTATGTAGGTATACCACGATCTAGTCCCTCATTGTAAAATGTGGAAACCAAACTCTCCTTACTTCAATGGTCCAAAGGTTACTGGGAGAAATCCTTTAAAGGGATTAGTTCGCGTTTGTACTTCAGGAGTTCATCTCTTGTTAGGTATGTTTATAGTTCTATTGTATATAAAGTTATCTACGGACCGGTTACACTGATTGAAATGGACAGACTATTCATCTTAGCTCACAGACTGTACCGCTTGCTAGGGTGCTTCCACACTCTATACAGATCATAGATTACCCTCAAGCGTAATAGTTTTTTTTTCTTTAGACAACACCGAAGTTAAAGGCTTAAATGGTTATTTTTGTCGCTTTTTATTTTAGATTACACCCGTCAAAATTCTACAGTCCACTTTCATTCCATCACTACTGATATTTATATACGGAACCAAAGAATCAGTAATAGTCCTACGTACAGAAGCTTCTCTTTCTAAAAAACCGACGTTCGGGTTACAAAAATGCGCCGAATCTACCGTCTTACTCTTACGCATAACGTGTGCTCTTTCTTCCCCAACAGGATTATCTAGACTCTAGGTATTTTTATTAATGCGTGCATTTAAATGTAGGTATTTTATTAAAAAAAACCTACATTTAAATGCACGCATTATTCTAGTAGGTACATAAAAGTGGAAATAATGGCATCTCATTTTAAACATAGCCGAAATAATATAGTATTTTAAGTTTCGAGTAGGTATTGTTTCCGTGGTGCACTATAAAAAATAGTACATTACACAACTAGGGTGGTAAAACAAAGAAAAGCCGAGATCGCAGATGTTTGCTGCCCGAGCTGCAAGCGAGGGACGTAAACATGCGATCGAGGGCTTTCTATATTACCTCCCGTGTTGTGTACATAATTTTATGTCTATACTTGGCCAGAAAGCGGCTTTTTCACTCGAAAAAGTCACTTTATGGCCAAGTGTGGCATAAAAATTATAATTTAGCTATAAGTATCACAATTAACCCAGTGCTTTCAACATTGTATGTGAGACTTAAAGGAAAAAGATCGCTTTTTCTTGATTTGTATTTTCATAGGTTTTTAAATACTCTTTAGAAAACACCATAGAGGTGTAATCGTTTGTAGAGTCTGTGTGGAAAGAGAATAGGCGTGGCGAAGAACGGAACTAACCTAACCATTATGGCATTTTTTTTTGTAAATAGGTACGGTAGAAAAGCATTACAGCGCCCCCCCATCTAAATCCTATTCTCTTTCCGCACAGACTCTAAAACGTTTATGAATTACGAAATATATGAAATAAGATAAGATACCTATTGTTCAGACAATATGAGAAACCATCAAACCGGCAGCTCTTCTTAGTTGCTGATTTAGTTGCAAACTTGCTCTGTTGCGACTTGCAACGCCGCAACTAGTGCAATCCTTGTCCTTATCAGACGCGCTGCACTCAATGCTTAAATGCATTAAAGTCATCTTTGAGATTAGCTCATGGAATGGACGCGGGACGTTGAGGTATTTAAAGTCATTTTTACATTTCAAATAATTCTAGAACCTTCGGGAAAGTGTTACGAACGGTTGCCTCACCAGGTTCCTAGGTTTTTATCACATAATCAAAAGTGGTTTGACAAAACGTAATGTACTGATTTAAACTTTTTTCACTCATCAGTTTAGTCATTTCGCGAGACACGGTAAGGAAGGAATTACAAGCGAGTGTTTGTCAGAAGCCCGAGCGAAGCCACGGGCTTTAATAACACGAGTTTGTAATTCCTTTACCGCCCGTGGCACACACAATGTTTTTCATCACACTTGTGAAGAAATCTAAATAAATAACCTTAGTAATACTAATCCACCCAATATGAGAAGAACATTTTAAAACAGAAAGTGACATCCATAGATAATGCGAATGTCAAGTCACGTTCGGAAACCATAGCGGTAAAGACCTAAAACTGCCATTTTAGTTTATTTTATATTAGCAAAATACTGAAATACACTATTTAAACATTTAATTAATGTTACCGAAATATGTGTTTACATGTATTTGCAATAAAAGTTCTCTTTAAATAAATATTTCAGTGATGAAAGTTAAAAAATTAAGATTGCGTTTACTTTGAACATGACAAATAAGAGTAAGGCGAAGAACACACTGAAATCGCCCGTCGCCGCGATTTTTTCCGTGTAGCTGCGCATAGTAGAATAGGTCATATACGGCGCCTACCTACCTAGAACCTATGTGTAACAACACCATTTTCGAGCAAATGTGACGAAAAAATTATTTCATTGCATATTTAAGAAAAGCACTATACATACCTCGGTGTGAAATGGGGTTACCAGCCTCGCATTCGTTCGGCCAGCTATATGTACTCGGCTGGCAACCCTTCACTTCCCGGCCTCTGTTTCTGTAGTAATGTACTATTACAACGCAGACGAAGTCGCAGGCATAAGCTAGTACTTAATGAAGCGCGCAATATTTAGCAATAATAAAATTTTCAAATTGTATTTTCAGGTTTTTTAATATTTACAGATTTAGAAGCAATTAAGTGAAGTTGGCTTTTTTTCCTGAAGTATTGACTGACGGTTTTTAATTAATGCAAGCAGCGTGTTTTAATAAATAACAGTTGTAAAACATGACGTTTGCCAAGTAACTGTGAACCGATTCCACGTTGCCAAAATACATAGGTACATTTTACTTAAATATTATGTGAACGAGTAAAAATATACTTGGATAAGAAAGCAGAAATACCCGTCTATTTGCAGTTGTTGATTCAGTTGCAAACTTGCCCGGCGTTACAACCCCGATGTCCGAGCCTCGGCCATCTTTCGGCCACACTGTAACTAGTTTTCGGATAAATACGTTAGGATGTCAACTAGTTGCAGAATAACCCCATATAACATTCAATTTAGGTACTTAGTGAGTTCAATCTATTCAAGTTGCGCTTATAATTTCTTATCGTAAACTATGTTTCAGACACAAAATCCATCCTCTAGAACTCGAAATATACGACACCATCTTCAAATCTGCTGCGATGACGACGGGGAGGGATCTTTTACCTTATACCGAAATACCTAACAACTATTCCATGATGTTGGTAAACACCCATCCTTCTGTCGCCACGGCCTGGAGGGTGCCTCCGAGTGTGAGGGAAATAGCGGTTACCACATCAAATTGCCAGTTGAGGATTTGGATGTGGTAATTTTTTTATATTATTTTGTGGTAAGCGTCAAGGAGTCATGGATCTAAAACATTCTATATGATTAACTGAGTGGCTTTTATTCTGCAATCGTCAAAGTTAGGGCAGCACTTTCATGAAGTTGTATTATTGTTTCCAGAGTTTACAAGCCATAATGGATGCATCCTCGCAAGGCGTTATTTACTTTAGCTTTGGGACCACCAATTCTGGAGGGGACATGGAAGACAGAACACGAAGGGAAATTGTGGAAGTATTTAGAAACATAAACCAAACTGTTTTATGGAAAATGGAACTGCCCTTGGAAAATCTTCCCAAAAATGTGCATTTGTTGGAATGGGCTCCTCAAACTAGTATATTGAGTTAGTATGAATAAGACTACTGCTGGACTTATTGATATTCGATGAATCCAGTCATTTATATTTCGCCTTGATATTTGCTATCCCTATTGAGTATAAAAAATGCGTGGCATTACAATTTGCTGAAAAAGTCTTCCAACCAAAAAGCCAGTCTAACTGGAATAATTATATTTTTTAGACCATCCAAATACGAAGATGTTCATAACCCACGGAGGTCTTCTCTCCCTGATAGAAGCAATACATTTTGGGGTTCCCATGATTACGATACCCCATGCTGGCGACCAGTTTAATAACGCAGAAGCTGCTGTTAAGAAAGGAGTAGCCATAAAACTGCAAAATGGCCCGAGCATGCCATCAGAACTGAGGGACGCCTTGAGGACTATGTTGACGGATTGGAAGTAAGTTTTCTTCCAATGGGTATCACTAAATACCTGTGGCGATGCATAGAATCTTAACATTGGCTCATCTGCCCAATTCTATTATTCGACGGCGAGGCAAAGTTTGATGCATCGCCACTGTTCAGTATTTATTGTATAACAACTTGGTAACAATAATACGGACTGGTTTTGTTCTCGCAATGCCTTTACAAGTTGATTTTTTTTCATTAAATGTATCATCTTTATTACATGCACATTATGTATTTCAGATACCAGGATAGCATGAAACGAGTGTCGCGTATATACCACCACCGACCAGTGTCTCCGAGCAAAGAGCTGGTACATTGGGTAGAGCACGTAGTAAATACCCATGGAGCCACATACCTAGGATCTCCGGCACTCCTGGTACCGTTGTACCAGAAGGCATACCTGGATCTGGCTGCATTAATTATGTTTATTATTACTTTAATAGTTCTGTTGCTGTAGCTTCAGCATTCGTTGGTGTTTAAGAAGAATAAGGCAGAAATGTAACTGTAAACACTAAGATACGATGTCTTAATTTTAATTGTTGTCCGTTATTTGTCCATGGTATATGTTGTTATTTCATAAATAGGTACACATCTATTATCAAAGAAATATCACGAAGGTTTCTCTTGTACTTTTTACACAATGACGATGACGCTTAGGTAAAGGTAATTTATGTGACTGTTACATAACAAAGGGCATTATAATAGATGATAGATGGTTTATCATATGTGTGTAGATAAACTTAATTATTATTTATTTCATAAAGGAGTAACTTTGTTGACTAGTTTACCTCATTATTAAGCAGTATTTAAAATATTCAAGGCAGTAAAGGATGAATTGTTCTGGCGACTACCACTTGTAAAACGTGGTTACAACAGTGGTTCAAACAAAAAGCATCTCTGTAATGTAAACCATTCTTAAGTTCTTCTTTAACCACTACCGTAAGAGTTTTCTGTTAAATCATGTCTAAGTAGGAATTAAATTTTAAATATTTTCTATTTTAATCTTTTACAGAGGATAGTAGTTCTTAATTCTGCTAAGAAGGTTTCAACTTTTGACTCGTACCTAACATAAACAACAATAAATAATACAAAGTTTCATGAGATTTTTTTTCTACCGGAAGTTGTGAAATAGATATTATTTTTCTTAACATGCTCTGTAATTATCTCCCGTTGTGTGACAAGCTTTTCCTCGATCGATTTCAATCTTCGCTTCTAAATGGTAACGTGCTTTTGCATTTCAAATTAGGGACAAACGTTTGCAACGTTGTTTTGGGACGCCCCTAGTTTCTCGGTACGGTTGGAAAAAGATAAATTTGGCGTGATAAAATTAAACTGCAAGTTTGGGTACGAACTGTTATGTTAGTGTGTTTACACACTAACCCGAGGTTATGCTGAGGTTTGGCGTGATAACCCTGGTTGTGTTTTTACAGTACCAGGGCAAATACGCGACAGAAAACTCGACGCAGCGGCAGATGATTTCATATTTTTATTTACTGACTTAATTAGCATCGGTAAAGCTGGTACCAAAGGAACGAGGTAAGGATAAGCGAAAATTATTGAGATTGAGGCCGAGATCGCAGATGTTTGCGGCCCGAGCCGTAGGCGAGGGGCGTAAATATGTGATCGAGGGCTTTCTTTATTACCTCCCATGTTGTGTACAGTATTTTATGTCTACATTTGGCCAGAAAGCGGCTTTTTCCGTGCGCGTAGCGTGCGGAAAAAGCCACTTTATGGGCAGGTGTGGCATAAACTAAATTTCAATTAGCCTACTTTATTTTATGGTTTTCTATTTGTTATCGTGATAAAATAAATTATTCTCCAAATGATGTTACATTGCTTTACACCTAACTTCCAAAAATCTGTCATAAATTTGACGTACTACTGTGCATTTTTCAATTATTTATAATTTTTAGGGTTCCATACGTATATTTTTTTATAAAGGCTGCCGTCGGAAGTCGGAACACTATTACTAAGTCTCCGCTGACCATCTGTCACAGGGCTCTATCTTTTAAAAATTTGAACCGTAATATACTTGAAATTTTCGCATAATGTGTATTTTTATTGTCACTAAAAGATAAAATAATAAAAAGGTAATAAAATCAAGGCTTAAAAGGGGACCCCAGAGAAGAAACATGTTTTTGTCGTATTTTTGCTCGACGGTGGTACGGAACCCTTCGTGCACGAATGCACATTAATATTTAAAAAATCTGTAAATTTTCAGATTTATCTTTCTCTGTCTTTACATTACACGTATAATTTAATTATTTATTTTTTATTATTAATAATTTAATGTAGTATTGTGTAATGCCAACGAAATACGTCTCAACGTATATCAGCCGTTGCATTTTAGCTGCGTGCTGTCGGGATAGTGTGTCACCACATTTACACGAATATAAAGACAACTGCAATGAAACGGCACCGCGGTGTAATTGTCATTTGTCGGTTTATTTTGGTGTGTTCTCCCAATTCCAAAGCGTTCCTACCTACACTTGTTAACCAACGAGTCGTTAAACGCCGTGTTAATAGGTACAGTGTCAGTAAACAGCTAATTACTTGGTGAAACTTAACTTCTTATTGTTTATTTTGTTTAAACATAACAAATTGGGTTCCCCATTTTTGTTCGAATATGTGTAGTGTGTGTTGACCCCAAGAAAATAGTATCTACCTACCTAAATGACATAGATAATGATGATTTTCCTGCAAAATGTTATTATTTTTACATGTTTTATATATCCAGTGTTTCCAACTTTGTCACCTAATGAAATGATTATTAGAAGGATCTTTATCTGACATAATTTCTTAATTTTGAACTTTAGGAAAAAAAATAATTGAACGGTGAACACATAAACAATGATGCGATGGTGACAGGACTGGTCTTGACTTTTACCTACAGTGGAAATTTTATAAAACAAAAATTACTCAAAAATCGAAAATTCTATTTATACGACATTTTATTTTCTTGGTGAAATTATTTGGATTTCTCCCGAGCACCCTATATAGTCCAAGAGCGAGTTTCGACGATTTGAGCAATATTTCCTGATACTCCGCACCCTGCAGAGGATTTGAAGTGAAGGTACGCCACAGAGACCGGCTTATTTATGGTTGACTGTTATTTATGGTCTACTGATTGAAGGAGCCTATCAAAGTTAAATATGATTTAAACTCGGTTATTATTTCTATAAATGTACATATTAATAGTTAAACGATAAAATCTATATATTAATAGTTTAGTAGCTTTATTAATTTTGCCGACACTACGCTATTTCCTGACGATGTATGGTTGGATGGCGAACGGGATTGGTTTAAAGGACGCATGTAACATAAAAGCAAGTCTCTAATCTCCTTTAATCTCCTTTGACAAAAGATTGAGAATTAACTGAATAGTCAGCAAGCATTATCGAAATTAAAAGTATGACTCTGTTGTTAGGTAGAGAGACTAAATATAAATCTTTTCTACATAACACAATAATAATCTTTTCTGGTTTTTACCATGTTAAGATATCAAATTTTCAATGTTTTATATTGGTTTTCATTGCCAGTCATTGTCATAAGTAAACGGGACTTAATTGTGATAAAGACACAGCAATAGGTATTTTTATTTTACAACTTGTATTTTCAATTTAATACACTTATTCTACGTACCTAGGTATGCCTAATGCGTCTTCTGTTCTCTAACATTTTATAACGAGATTGTCAGCAAACCAACAATACAAACAACAGGACAACTTGATCAATTGGACTTTCCCATTTCGTATTCTGACACAGCGCCTAAAGTCAACGTAGGTATAGCGGGTGGCTCGGATGTTTGACCATTCCTCTTTGAGTTGGGCGCCGCGCCATTTTGACCGAGTGTACGATTTGTTTGGTCTCGTTTAATCTAACCTGAAAATTCTCAGTCGGTTAATATCACGTGTTAAATATAGGTTACTTTTTATAATAATATACTTACAAAAATAAAGAATTTATGCCACACCTGGCCATAAAGTGGCTTTTTCTGCACGCTGCGCGTACGGAAAAAGCCGCTTTCTGGCCAAGTGTAGGCATAAAATGATGTACACAACACGGGAGGTAATAAAGAAAGCCCTCGATCGCATATTTACGACCCTCGCTTGCAGCTCGGGCCGCAAACTTCTGCGATCTGGGCCTTTCTTTGTATTACCACCCTAGTTGTGTAATGTACTATATACTATAAACTAAAAATAGATAAACTAAAAGAAATCTACCCCTAAAAATTAAAATTCCTAAAATTGAAACATACAATGGAACCTCGATAAGTCAAAACTCAAGGAGAACGCTAAAAAAACCGTAACGAGGTTTCGACTTATAGAGGTCTTCGACTTACAGAGGTTTTTATAGGCCCATGTTCGACTTATAGAGGTTAAGGCTTCTGTAGTTTTTGACTTCGAGTTACAGAGGTATTTATTCACAAACTTCGAGATAAAGAGGAGAGAAAACAAAAGAATGGTTTCTTCGAGATATAGAGGTAGAGTTCATCTATTTCGAGTTATAGAGGTAAAAAATGTACTAAAACGTCTTGTAGGGAGTCATTGGTCACTTCAACTTATGGAGGTCTAGTATTTCGAGTTATAGAGGTTTTAGGGCTTGAAGGGAAGGGAATGGGCTTTTATTTCATGGTATAGAGGATTTCGCCGACAATCGTGGAGATCCTTGGGGAAGGCCTTTGTCCAGCAGTGGACGTCTTTTGGCTGAAAATGATGATGATGATGATAGAGGATTTCGTCTTATCGAGGTTCGACGTATCGAGGTTCCACTGTATTTAAAAAATCAGGCCCCCTCGGCATGGTCCCAAAGATGCTGGCAGCATTTCCTTGCTGTATGGCAGCGCAGTGCTGATCCGTTGCGCGAGGAAGCTGCCCAGCCCTTCGGTCCCCATGTCGCCCGCCGTTTATTTATTCTCTCCAAAAATTAAAAATTTAAAAAACCCCCGACCAAACATAACAAACGACCTGATGACCTTGAAGACCTGAACCGATTTCCACCAAACATAGCTAAGAACACTCTCGACTGATATACCTTTCAAACAAAAAAAACCGCATTAAAATTGGATCATTCGTTTGGGAGCTACGATGCCACAAGGACATTTACACATTTACACACACAGACACGTCAAACTTATAACACCCCGTCGTTTTTGCGTCGGGGGTTAAAAACTGTTAGAGTGTGTACACATTTTTACTGCTAATATTTAGATGAAATATTTTAAATGTGTATTCGTGTAGTTAAATTTGCAATTCAAAATGATTGGAATTTGTTTATAATGTGTTATTTGCTATGTTCATGTCAATTTTATTGTTTTTTTAAAGGCTGAACGCCGTGTTGCTGTGTCACAAATAAATGTTGAATTGAAATGAAAAACATGTGTGTGTGTGTGGTGGGTTGCAATTTTCTCTCTGTTGTCTTTTTTTGTTTCGGCTCAGTCGAAAAAGTATCCTATGTGTTAACCAGGGTTATAATCTAACTATACACCTAAATTTAAGGAAATTGTTCAGGTAGTTTTTGCGTGATTCATGCACAAACAAACAGAAAAGATAACAAAGTGACTAGACTAAAATTCCAAAAAACTTTTTATTTACGATTTATTAAAAGACGATCATGCGATAATCATAGTACTATAAAATTCATGTGAATTCACATCGTGTAATTTATAGTATGAAATAAATAAATCTATTACTTATATTTACACCCCCATTTACTTTTCTGGAAAAATCTTTAACGTACACAATCATCTAACGATTTTAGTATATCTACATAATGATTATAGATATAGATATATTAACAGATAATCCTTGTAGTCATTTTACTAGGCTTATATAATTTTTTGAACATGATCTATAGAAACTCCATTTCAGCTGGAAAAATAGAGAAGTACAGCAGTATTGTGAATTGTCCTCGTATATCCACGCGGGTGACGTTGTCGCTCCTAGCGAATGTCGACCTGAAATATTATTATACCAAGTTATACATTCCTAGTCAAAACGGAAGATGACTTCAATTTCCGTATCGGGATAGATTTGTACGCGAAATTGGCTTCGTATAAACTTGATGTTCCTGTTATTCTGAATACATAGACAGATATTATATACCTATATAAGTATCGAGCTGATACTGAATGTAATTTCTTTTCTGTTCTAAGTAGGAATCGACTGTATATCTTATACATGTACGATTAAAACTGGACCAAAGCAGAAATGTGGTATTCACTCAAAATATTTCTAATGTTTTTTTACGCGTTATACGCGCATTTCACCTGTCAAGATGGCATGTTTACTTATATAGTTTTTAACTTAAGATGAGTACCCTTTTTTTGGGTGATTTAGCTCTGCTTCACCACAAAGAAACGATTTTGATTCATTGTTCCAGTGAGTGGGGAAACATTTTTGAAATTAACGAAGCAATCAAGTAATATCCGTCGGTTAAATTCCTAGAAGTTTGTACCACGGTCAACGAGTGCTGAGCAAAGCTCATGGAGCACTAATTAAATAGCAACGCCTTGACAGCTGCAGGCGACAGCGCGCAGGATCGAGAGCTAACGCTACAAAATCGCTGTTAATCAGAGGGAGAATGAAACTGTTATTATGTATACTATACTATACATTGAAATATAAAATCGCTTAGGAAGAAAAAATCACAGGCGCCATTTGAAGCGCCATTTGATAGGTTAAAATAAAGTAAACGTCCTAGTGTTTGACACGTTAATGAATGAATGAATGAATAATAGTACATTGTGTATCTAGGGCGGTAAGTAAGCAATTACGGGTAAGGCCGTAAAAAAGGGATGATTTCGTGACTTGTAAGCGTCCGGCATTGTTTTTACGAAAAGTAATTACAAAATTTTACTTTTTTAATTTTCCGTGCAAAATACAAAACTTTTTCTACTAGTTCTAGTCCACTAACAAATGTAAATCTCTGTGTTTGTATTCCAATTTTTTTTTCTTCTATGCAATTACATCGATTTCCATACAAATAAAAATGTCCCAAAAATGTTCCTGAAAGATTGTAATTATCGTTTTTTAGTTTTGTGATATTATACTGATATGTTGGAGTTTTTTTTATAACTGTCATATATTAATGCAACGTTTTTCGAGCTTTAACATTAGCATTGCCCATTTAAAATAATAATTTACGTGTAACATAAGACAAGTCAACATATTGAAGCTTTTAAGTTACTTAATTTAAGTAACCGTTCTGTCTTGCTATTTTAGCAGTTGATTTGCGGAATTTGATTTCATTATAACGGCAACACTATTTATTCTTTAGTCTTGGTATACCTCTCACTGGTCGGCAATTTTGTGGGTAGTTCAGTGCGTCGATTCAACTTGTGCCGAGGATTTTTTATGGAATTTAAAAGTTACGAGTGAATTTCATGGTAAATTTGTTCTGTTTTGTATTACGTAATACATTATTAATATAATCTTCATATTAGTTTATAGCTAGGTGTCGTGTTCGAGTTAATATGTTTGTTATTGTTCTATATAATGCAAATGAAAGTGAATAGAGGTTAACTTTTATGTTACTTGTAAGTTACTTATGTTACCATTTTAATTTATTTTTAAGTTACGTAACATAAAAGTAAAGTAAAGCTTTGTTCACGCTTTCTCTTCAGTTACAAGTTCTTGCAGTCGGGTTTTTGAGTTTAAAATATTTGGTTTGTTTTAATTTTTATACCCAACTGCGCAACACAAAGAAGAGTAACGTGTTTTTTATTTTATTTTACATAATTTTACAATGATTATAACAAGTAATCCGGGGAAAAATCATGATTTAATTTTATTTGTGAAGACAGCTTTTGTGTGGCTATCAGCCTTTAATTACTTATTCATCTTTGTTCAAAAATGTACCAAAGTATATAAGGTCCTAATTTATTAGTTGCAGATATTTTAACACATTATACTTTACATTAAAATAATTAACTTTAAATAGAAAGAAATTCAGAAATCTTTTCATATAACTTTTCTGATTTCATTTACCTAACAATAAAATTTATTATAATTTCGTCTAAATAAATCATCATGTGCATTATCACATGTCACAATAACACTATCTGTCATATCAACAATTTGTTGTCGTAAATGTCGTAACGGTTCGGCGGGAAAACTGCAAATGTCTTTTAATTTATCTACGTGAAGTGGCCAGTTACAGTTAAGTGGTACGTAAAAGAGCTACTAGAATCTTTTCAATGAGTTTTCATTTAGTAATCACATTAACAGGGTGTTATTACGTAGCAAATTTGTTTTTCCTTTTTCTCCAAAAAAACATCGTAAAAGCTATAATGTTTCATGCTTTAATATACTCCAGAGACCGATTACTATCAGCTGTAAAAATATCTGCAACTAATAAATTAGGACCTTATATACCTATTTGATCTCTTAAATAAACACTTAGTACAAAAAGTGTTTGTATTGTAGACATTGTGAATATCCCTTTAGAATACTTTTATGTAACTTTTAAGTTACTCAGTAACATATATTTTTAGTTACTTTTATGTTACATAAGCCCAATTTTTCAGCCTTACCCTTACAAACGAGTGTTTGTTATAACCCCAGGTGAAGCCGAGGGCTTGAATAACACGAGTTTGTAATTCCTTTACCGCCCGTGGCACACACAATGTTTTTCATCACACTTGTGAGGAAATCTTAATAAAATAACCTTACTAATCGACCCAGTATGACAAGAAAATATTAAAACAGTAAGTGACATTAGTGACATAATGTCCATAGACAATGCGATGTGTAATGACACCATTTTCGAGCAAGTGTGGTGAAAATTTTATTTCAGACCTTGAGTCCATATGTGTTAGTATTTTACAAACAAAACTTAAACAACTAATGTTAGTAGGTATTAATGCTGACAACACAATATAGAACATAATATGAATGCGTATTAGCAAAATAAATATTCCATTTGTGGCATGCAATGTGTTTGTATTTAGGAGACTCCGTCTGTAGATTACAGAATTTCTGTCGGCCGATAGTTTGATCGGGTTGGGCTGGTAAGTGCGCACACTGGTCCAACTAAACTGTCGGGTTGGTGCACACCAGACAAACAGTCGGCGACTGCTCTCAAATAATTTTCTAGTTATTTTTCGATTTTTGCAGAGAGCGGTCGCATAAGTTAGTAGTACTGAAGATCAATGGGTGCGCGGGTGCATTCCCGCGGGCGCGTGGAAAGAACGCCATACTGATTCACCAGTTGACCGATAGTTTGCCGATAATTTAGTTTGAAGGCGATCGTGTAGCGGTGTCGCCCATAAAACTTTTTTGTCGGCCGATACCAAGTCGGTGTAATGTGCACACTTTACATATTCATACTGATTAAAAGCCCGACTAAACTATCGGCCGAATAAGTCTGTAGTTTGGGGCATGTCTTATGCAATCTATATTCAATAATTCTAGAAAATTTTGCTTGGGCAAAAAGGAGTAGGACACATGACACGTGACTGTGGTTTTTAAAGGTGATACAAAGGTCGTTGCTGACACACACACACATACACACACACACACACACACACACACACACACACACACACACACACACACACACACACACACACACACACACACACACACACTCACTCACTCACTCACTCACTCACACACACACACACACACACACGTATGCACGCACGTTCGCATATTTAAAGAGATATTCACGTTAAAAACAGAAATTCTCTTGTAGTTAGCTCCCGAGCTAACGCCAGTTGTGTGCAAGTCGGAGCAAGTTGCAACCGGAAATATGCTTACTTGAACACTTCGCTTCATTCTGCTCGCGAATCGATCTATGCCGGGTAATTAGGTTCATCTATGTGGCATTACTCAGCAGTATTAGGCGTGTAGGTATAACTGCCACAGGGTTATTAAGGATAAAGCTGAACTAGTCCCCGTTGCTCTTTCGCCCGCACGGCCTATCTCGGGCTCTCAATTTAGATTAACACGCATACGTTAAGAAATATATAAAAGGGGAATTGAAGTGAAGGCTTATAATGTTGATGGTCCCTTTTATCGCGTGGCAAAGGCATTTCTCTGACAGTATTGGTTAAAGGCCCTTAATATTTGTAAACTAAGGGAGCACACATCAACTTTTTAGAGATACAGTCGCGCGTTTCGCGAACGCGCTACTGCATCGTGACAGTCGCCTCCTTGTCGTAATTGCAACGCGCGACAGAAGCGATGCAGTAGCGATACAAACGCGCGACTGTCGCGATGCAGTAGCGCGTTCACGAAAGGCTAAAAAAGTCGCCGTTTGCTACCTACCACCCTAACGTCCATATATAGACATTCTACAACCCGCGATTTAGATGGAGTATCGTGACTGTATCGATGCTGAATCGCGGCCGTATCGATGCAGAATCGTGTTTACGTGCGCGAGGATACGCGGCCGGTGACAGCATCGCGACTGTATCGCGACTGAATCCCTGCAAAAAGTCGCCGTGCGCTACCTCCCTAATACCTATCACATGTCTTTAGCATGCAGTAACTGCGTTTATAAATGAAATACATCATAAGTTACTACCCACGGTATAAGAATATTATTAGTTCTAAGAGTTAATAATGTCGATTATCACTGTGATTCGTTCTAGTAATAAGTAAGCTTTGGCGTCGAGTCGGTCGGTTTTCCATACAAACAAAGAGGGTTATTGTTTGCTTCCCCGGCATGAATTATGTTTCAAATGTGTTTTATTCTATACTTAGCTTGATACATATTGCCTGCGCGATTGTCGATTAATGACATGAAAAGTCTAAAAAATAAAATGAACGTGCAATTGGGACTTTAATTAAGGTCAACGCTATAATATTAGCATCATTTGAATCTAAAGGTTTTTTGCTAAAATTACATTTTTTTGGCTTTTTGAGAGTCGACTCTCTTTATATTTTATAGAAAATCAACCGACGCGAATCACCTTAGTTAATTTTCTTTGACAATATTGTGAGCGCATCAAGCAGAAACACAACTATAGATAGATTCCGATGTGTCTGTAGCAAGAACGGAAGTTCTAACCTAAATACCTATTGTACTCGGTCGGAATGAGGCTCTCAAATGGCTGCGAAAAAACACCTACCCCACATTACATTCACACACCCACGCAAGGATTGTTCAATCCCCATTTCTTGCCTCCTTTCGTTTTTACTACGGCGGATCCAAAAGAATAAAATTGTTATTTACACCCGCCGTACGCAAAAGCAGCGCGGTACTCTAAGGAGTAATAGTAAAGTTGGAAACTGTATTTTTATTTATAGATTTATGCAACTTCCTTGTAAATTTTGTGAGGAACGTGGAACATAGTATAAGTATATATAATATAGTATAGTAAGTACAGGTGTAATATAGTATCAGTATGTATTGCTTTGAAAAAAGAATGGACTAATTAATGTCAACGATTAACTGGATCCTATGTTCCGAGAGACCTAACCAAACACAATTCTAATACCTATACAGTCTCAATCTCCAGAACTTCTTTTTTACAAGATTTTAATAAACTTACCCTGTTACAATGTACATGTGGGTGTGCGTGTGTGTGTGTGTGTTCTTCTTACATTAAACCAGTTTATAAAAACACCATGGTAAAGCTGCTTATTATTAAAACCCCAAGATTGAAGTACTTTACAAGTCCTTAAAGAAATGGCTACTCACGTATGCAAAGTGTGTTAAAGTTTGAACGCTGAAAAAACAACCAGTTGCTAAGTTCAGAATTAATATTAGATTACTTAAAATTTTTGGAAGTAGGGCGAGACAGGCTATTTTTTCAAAGCAAATTAAATTATTTCTGAAGATACACCTACACACCTAATACACAGTAAAGGGAATCAATAATTTCTTAAGTAGGGGATATAAAACTCTAGAAAGTCCCAGGCAAAAGCTAGTATGGATAATAAGGATAGAATAATATAAAGATGAAGTAGCTAATGCCTAATCATATACGTTGATTAAAGGAGTTTACAGCACCTTCTTTGATGTTAAGACGTTAGTTTGCTTAATTAACGTACTTTGAAAGTCAGTTTGGTAATCATGTCTACCGAACCGCTATAATTAGGTAAACTTGACAAGATAATAGATATTGCCTGTCGTTAATAGCTGGGCAGTTGTAAGGGGGTTCTTCGGGAGGTAATGATCAAAAGAACGTGCTTGTGGGTCTTATGGTGTATATTGGCAAAGGTAAACATTTGCTGGGAACTAATTATATAACTCCCATATCATAGTAAATAGTTATTACAATTAATTATGAGTAATAATACAGTTTTTACATAGTTAACGCTATTCTACTAATATTATAAATGTGAAAGTTTGTGGAGAAGATTGGATGTTTGTTACTAAATAACGCGGTAAGAAGTGAATGGATTGAGATGAAATTTGGCATACAACTAGACCATGTCTGGGTCATTCTCAAAAAATGATGTCCGTAGTTAGGGCTTTATAAAACAACCTCTTAATCTTGTTCCTTTGTGTAACGAAAGTTAACCATATAAGTTGTATGGTAAGTTTCGTTACACAAAGGCACAAGATTAAGAGGTTGTTTTATAAAGCCCTAACTACGGACATCATTTTTTGAGAATGATCCGTCTTGGTTTAAAAACGTAGGACTTTATATCCCGGTGGGAAGCTCCGTTGGGATACGGGTCACGGGTAAAATGGTCTTTAATAGTTTTACACAGATTTTTAGGGTTCCGTACCCAAAGGTACAAACGGGACCTTATTATTAAGTCTCCGCTGCCCGTATGTCCATCCGTCGAACACGGGTTGTACGTTTTGAACTGCAATAAGTAGAGACTTGACATTGTCACAGAATGTGTATACCTATTGCCGTTAAAACAACAAATAATAAAATTAAAAATGAAATACTCCCATACAAGAAACATGTTTTTTGGCGTTGTTGCTCGACAGTGGTACGGAACCCTTCGTGTGCGAATCCGACTCGCACTCGGCGGGTTTTTCTCTAAGTATGGCTATTTTAGGTAACAAAACAGTCATTGAAATGCGAAGTTTCTTAATAAGTTTTATTCTCAATTCCGATTATATAGATGACAGAATCCATAACTTCCAAACTCTAAGAAAAGTACCTTTTCATCACACTTGCTCGAAAATGGTGTTGTTACACGTAGGTTCTGCGGGCCATAAATGACCCATTACGCACTAGGGCGTAATGGTATTTTTTTTAATTGAATACGCTGGTTCTGTTTACTCTTATTTGTCATGTTCAGTTCAAATGTAACGCCAACTTTCTTTTTTAACTTTTATCACTGAAATATTTATTTAAAGAGAACTGTTATTGCAAATTCATGACGCATTGGTTTTTTACCCGACTGCGGCGAAGCCCAAAGGAGGGTTATGTGTTTGACCTGTATGTATGTATGTCCGTTCCTATGTCCGCTCATAACTACTCAACGGTACAACCGATTTTGATAAATGATACATCATTAGATCCGTCTTGATGGCGCGAGTGTCACTGGGTATGTAGTTTGTTAAAATAAACAAAATGGCGTATGTTATGCACTTTTAAAGTGCACCGCGGTCGGGTTTTTTTTTAGTAAAAATATTTAGTTATTTACTGTAATGTCATGTTAACATGTATTAATAAATAAATGTCAGTAATATTAATGAAATGTTTAAATAGTGTATTTCAGTATTTTGCAAATATAAAATCAACTAAAATGGCCGTTTTAGGTCTTTACCGCTATGGTTCCGAATGTGACTTGACATTGGCATTATCGATGGATATATTCCACTTTCTACTTTTATCCTACAGGGTGGATTAGTATTTATTTAGATTTCCTCACAAGTGTGATGAAAAACATTGTGTGTGCCACAGGCGGTAAAGAAATTACAAACTCGTGTTATTAAAGTCCTCGGCTTCCCCTCGGGCTTCTAACAAACACTCGTTTGTAATTCTTTCCTTACCGCCCTAGATACACAACGTACTAATGTATCACCTCGACCTTTATTTACCTCGCAAACCGTCATAGCATTTGTCGTAAGGGCATTTTTATTTTAAAATGTATGGTTAGGCGAAACTTAAGCTATGTTTAAAATTTTAAATACCGTATTACTTACCAGCCAGTTGGTGACGAAATAATATATGGAGTTTGACCCTAAATTAATCGTTAGTTTTGTGACGACCAGTTAATCGCTAGCTAAGAGGATATTTTAAATAAAAATGCCCGTATAAATTTTTACTTCATCGGGAGATACGAGCAGGGTATTAAAAATAATATCTCGGTGCTGCGAAAGCAATTTTCTCATCTCTTTTGAGTCAAGTTTGAGGCTAGTCACCAAAACAAATTTCGTTGAGGTAAACCTGTCATTAATGTGACACCTAATAAAAGGCAAGTACTTAACATATACATGAGAATGTAAAGTTATAACTTCACATTCTCATGTACATATATGTTAAGTATTTGCCTTTATAAGGTCTGTGAATCACGATAATAATGTAATAGACACAATAGGTATAATGACAATTTTATTTTATTTTTGCAACTTTTATCAGATATTGTAAATAAAGTCAAATTAAGCTGTCTGAAGATAAGGTGAGCTGATGACCCGGTGAACCGATCGTCGGGTCGGGTTTGCTGGGTCGTTTTTTAGGGGACGCTTTTTGGAAGAGGCCACCTCCTGCAGTAGATGCCTTTCGACTGATGACGATAAAGTTTTTTATGCCACACCTGGCCATAAAGTGACTTTTTCCGCACGCTGCGCGTACGGACAAAGCCGCTTTCTGGCCAAGTGTAGACATAAAATGATGTACACAACACGGGAGGTAATAAAGAAAGCCCTCGATCGCATATTTACGTCCTTTGCTTGCAGCTCGGGCCGCAAACATCTGCGATCTCGGCCTTTCTTTGTATTACCACCCTAGTTGTGTAATGTACTATTTAGGTACATTTAGTAATTGGGTACTTGACTGTAATCAACACAAATTTTTTGATGCTTATCGTTAATAAAATAAGCTATACATATAGTGCTTCCATCAATTTTTCAATGCTAAAAAACTAAAAACGAGGAGAGGATTTGACCATTGATCATTTTGACACTTCATAAGAAGTAGGCAACGGATATTAATCTGCCAGGAAAGTACCCAATTACTTATTATACTTTTATATTTACTATTTCTCACATTTATAATGTTTGGCCTTTATTTTCCAATCTTTGTTGTACTATTGTTACAACGTATCTCGGAGGAGAGATCAATAGAGATTTCCCTATAGACAGCGAGCTCAGACTGAAGTCAAATTGGTATTTTCCGACGGTACTAAAGCATTTGTTATTTATGCAATTGTGTTTGAGTGCCTTTAAAAGCGCAATCCTACTGAAATCCTTATACCAACTGACCATGGATCAATCGTTATATTCATGGTCTTTTAACTATAGGTAGTTTTGATGAAGAATCGGATCAATTATGTTATCAATAAATTTAGATACCACCTGGCCGGCCACTCTTTCTCAGTCGGCGTGAATTTCGGACTGTGGCGAAGCCAAAAGGAGGGTTATGTGTTTGACTTGTATGTATGCATGTACGCTTGTAACTACTCGACGACTCGACCGATTTTAACAAATAATACTTCATTAGATTCGTCTTGAAGGTGCAAGTGTCACATAAAATCAAAATAACCAATATTATGTGCAAGCTAAAGAAAAGTAATTTCCCTGGACCTGAAATCGAGTATCAAAGTAAAGGGCTCTAAAAGGCGAGTACGAAAATAGTGGTATTCTGTGCACTGCAGTCGGGGTTTTTACTTTTTTTAACGATGTCATTTATATTAACTTTCATTGGCCGTTTTTCTTTAGGGATTAAATTTCGAAATATCCTTGCAAAGTGCAACTCTACGTCCCTTATATACTGTTTTATATGTGTAGATTGTACAAGTACTTACATTTGATACACATTTTTTTAATCATTGTTTAAAATGTATAACATAAATGTATGTATGTACCTATGTAAACAATTTATAGCACATAAAATCATACAGAAGTAGTACAAAAATCAATGGTTATATACAAAGGCGAACTTATCCCAGTAAGGGATCTCTTCCAGCTAACCTTTGAGCAACTGAGAAAGAATAACTAATACCACAGAAGATAGACAAACTAACAAACTGAATTCATTAAACAAAATGTTGTGACTTGTAAGTGCAAGTTGCATTTTATTCCATGCGTTTCTGTTACGAAAGCGAAGCTCTGAAGCCCATTCAACCTAACAATCCTTTATACACTGTGTGAAATAAAATTCTGTTTACTTATATTTCGCTTCCGTAGAGACATTTGCGTCGTCGATACACATGTCCCATGAGAAAACAAAACAATCTCACTGAATTTAAGGCGGATTCTCTACTGTGGCACAGTTAAAAAACCTACAGCTGGCCAACGCCCATACAATCAGATAATAAAGCCGTCTACGTCACTAAGTACTGTTGCGCACGTGTAAAATTAGGTTTGTTCTGAGTTGCTAAGCACGGCGATATTGGGCCTCCGCGTCTCCCCCACGCCGTGCTTGCTCATAGACCGGGAGATAGTGACACAAAATTACCGAAATTAAAACAATAATGCTGTTTATTGATGGAACTATCAACGGATGCCGGACTGTCAACACCTCCAGCTTCTCCTGAGGATGCCTCGTAGAGAGGCGAAACACGTGTCGAGTTTTGTATTTTCGGTAGTGGTTTGTTATATATTAATTTGCGTATTTTTATCATTTAAATTGCATGAATAAATACGCAAGTAAGTATAACGGGTTAGCACTCGAATTATCAAATCTAAATCAGATTTTTTGCACGAGATCTTGAATCGCCAATATCGGTTCGAGATTGCATTCCCTAATCCATTGTAAAGGTATTAAACGAAGACCTTGGCTTACTAAGTGAGCACTTTAGGCTAATAACTAAATTAATTAATATCGGGCAAAGAAAACGACGTAATAAAATATCGTGTAGGTACTTTTAAATTATTAATTGGTAAACGAAAATGTTGACGATAAACGTTGTTTACATAATTTATACATTAGAAAAAAACGGAGTATAAGTCACACCGGAGAAGTATGGCTTTATGCTACCGCTTACTTCTTTTTTCATCGACTATCGGAAAATACAAGAATTTTTGTGTAACAAATCGTTCAACACTAGTTTGTAATTTATCCGACACGTTCGATCAACGCCCACGCGATTGGGCAGTCGGTACGAGTGCAATAAACATCACTTACCTTTTCGTCATTGCCTAATTAGACCCCTGAAGGGTCGCCATCGCCATACTTGATACAAATGACCAGAAATTTCGTGTCACTATCTCCCGGTCTATCAGTCTAAACGTGTCGGCCGACTGAATGTTTCTTATGTACAATCACTGATCGGGCCAGTTCTGTGCTAAATTAAATGGATGGCGGCAGCCGTCCGGATGCCCAGCCGTGTGAAAAATGAAGTTTAATTGCTCTTTTGATGTTTCAATTTCTATAAGCACATTACAAATAAAGCTCCGACGCGGTCCGATCAGTGAGTATCGTACATTAAACAGTAAGAGCGTTTTTCATAAAAGTATACATACATGTTTTGAGCAGTTAAGGGCCTTTTGGCGACTTAGGTCTATCAGGAAAAATTACTAGATATAAAAAATGACTAGAACGTGATATTGTCAAGAAAGAAAATTGGAGAGATGTATTATTAACTAAGTATAAAAATGCCGATATAAAAAAAAAGTCGAAGATGATTATTACCTAAGTATAAAATTGCCGACATTTAAAAAAGTCCAAGATGATTATTACCTAAGTATAAAAATGCCGACATTTAAAATAGTCCAAGGTGATTATTGCATGATACTTTGCATGGGTACCTTTGTTTTATTATATATGTATGTTTATTGTAACAAGTATATGTGTATGTCTATTATTGAAATTATATTATATAGATTTGTGACTCGAATGCCATTTCGGTTATAAACAATCTTGCACCAATTAAAGTCTCTGTTTTACCCGGTGGTTGACTGGTAGAGAATGCCTTAAGGCATTAAGTCCGCCGTTTGTACTTTTTTATTATTGTGCAATAAAGTTTAAATAAATAAATAAATTATTACCTAAGATGATGACTTATATCAGTTTACTTCACATTAAAATAGATTGTGTATCTTCCTATCTCTAAAGAGCTAAATAGTCTAGAAACTTCCACTACTCAGGAACATGACCTCCTGGAATTATCGAAAAGAAAATCATAATTATTATTTAGAACATTTTGTAAGAGATTGTTGACATTTTTATACTTAAACTTTCTGGATCATAATCTTGTCAAAATAATATGTTTACATTGTTAAATATTAACATTTCTATACTTATACTTTCTGGGCTATAGACATTTTTACATATTGACATTTGTAAATATCGTCATTTCTATATCTCGGCATAAATAGCCTTGGACAATTTAATTTTATAAAATCGTAATTTTTATACCTAGTCATTTTTCCTGATAGACCTAAGTCGCCAAAAGGGTTAAGGGCCGTGACGAAACGGAATGTTAGTGTCAAATCAATACTTTTTGTGACATAACGGAAAGTTAGACGGTATTTAAACAATATTTAAGTACCGTTGCGTTGAATTATACCTACACTTTTTTTGATAAACGCTCGTAAACGATACTGGAGACAGTTAAAAATTGAGTAACATAAACTGTTTGATGGAAACCTTATTTTTTTGTTTTGTTTTTACTGCCTTCATTAGGAAGTTTGGCTTTAAAAAGTGCGAATGTAAATGCGTTTTGGGTCGTTAAACTGTTATGGTTAGGAGATTTCAGATGAGCCATTTGAGACTGAATTAATTATGATAATATTCACTTTGATTATCTTGAACGTTCATTTCCGGCACGTGTATGTAGGTACAGGCAAACCATATTTTTGCTGGCCTTGGCCAGTAAGAACTACCTATATAATATGTATAATAGTCCTACCTACATTACACAGCTAGAGCGGTAATGTAAAGAATGTTGCAGATTACAGTGTTATGTGCGATCTGGTTCTTTCCTTATTACCGCCCGTGATGTGTACTGAACTTTACGAGGCGTTTTCTCTCTGGATACGGGATAGTAAATGCTACTTACGGCCTAGGCTGACGTTAACGTTGTTTTTATTCAACTTTTTATGCATTTTAAAATTGATAGATAAAGTAGGTACCTACGTATACTAAATAAAATAATTTATTTCTGCAAGTACAAGGGCTCTTTTACAAGTCTGATTCTATTATTTTCTTTTGGCGTCTCGGGTAGTGAGTGACCTTCTGGTGAGAAGAAGCGCCGGAAGAAACTCACCAGTCTCTTTTTTTTAATCACTAAATAGTACAAAATAAAGTCGCTTCCCGCTGTCTGTCTGTCCCTATGTACGCTTAGATCTTTAAAACTACGCAACGGATTTTGATGCGGTTTTTTTAATAGATAGAGTAATTCAAGAGGAAGGTTTATATGTATAATACATGCAGCATTGCACCCGTGCGAAGCCAGAGCGGGTCGCTAGTATTAAATAAATATAACAACAATTATGACATTATTACATCAGATTTCATTAATACGTTACATTAAACATTAAACATAGAGTGTCTCTACTCTAGGCGTCAAAAATAAATAGACTAGTAAAATTAATGAAGATGTAAAGAGTCTCCGTTGTCAAAATATTATGTTTTGGAGGTGTAAAGGATCTCCAAACGAACTAAGCTAAAAACAAATAATAAATAGGTCAAGTTGAATTTATCAGTCGAGTTTCCCCAGTCTCAGGTGTAATCATAACATACCTACATAAGTTTCAGTTTAATCTCAAGTTACAAATGGTAAGTACAAGAATACAGTCTGTTATAATTCGTTACTACCCAAGGCCAAAGGAACTCGAATGCCGAAGGTACTTACGCCATTTGCCGTAATATTTGTATAAAAACGATGTCACAAACGTTGTAAGCGACCACTCCTTTAAGGTTAGCTTTGATGAAAGTTGCTCTTGTTTAAGCAAACACTAAACTAGTACTAGCTCAGCCTTAATATGATCTAGCCTCTAATAAGGGGTCGCATTAAAAGTTATAGCGGCGTTTTCCGGGCTTTGTATCCGATTATTTGAACTAGAAGTAGTTATTTGAACTATATTCAGGGGAACTTATATTACGGTGATTCTGCTCAAGTCTGTCTAAAATCAATAAAAATTGTGAGAAATTGTCAAACTTTCGTTGGCTCTTCAAGAGAGTACTTTTATTCGGAAAAAACAACGAAAATTTCTGTTGCTATTTTAACGAAAAATGTGGTTTTTGACTTCTTCTCATCCCATGACCTACCACCATCTTCATAAACCACCTGCAAGTGCCAAAACATTCATATAACCAAGTTAGTGATAAACTTTGAACTACAGGGGTCAAAAGAGGGCCGATATTAGTATATTATTACCCCCGGTGCGTGTCTTACCGTTGCCGTATGCCTATTTAAAGAATAAATAAATTACCATTACATGATTTTATTCTTCCGAAAAAAAGAATATCCCACTATCCCATCCCACTAATATTATAAATGCGAAAGTTTGTGAAGATGTTTGGATGTTTGTTACCTAATAACGGAATAGCAACTGGATGGATCAAGCTGAAATTTGGCATGCAAGTAGACCAAGTCCTGGATTGAAACATAGGATACTTTATATCCCGGTAAAGAGTTCCTTTGGGACAATAACGGGGACAACGCGGGCGAAGCCGCGGGAAAATGCTAGTTTCCAATAAACCCGGAAAAAACATTTGTTTTTTTCCGGAATTTTCAACGCTATTCAAGAATAATCCCCACCAGGTCAAATTAAATCAAAAATGACCTTTTCCTCAAATTATCTACCCGATCAAGTTACCACAATATAAGTTCTGTAATCGAATGTAACACGTGGCCGCCAACCATTCTTCCTCGAAAATTAACTTAATTTAAACTTTTACGGTCGCTGGTACGAACACGAACATCCAATGAATAGCAATAGAATAATGGTTCGCAGTATCTTCACTTTATTGTAAATATTGTACCCATACAGTTAGCTAGTAGGTTAGTAGAGTAAGCAAATTTAAAGCGCAATTTTATAAAGATTCAATCGGGCTACCTCGAATATTTTTGATGGTGTTAGAATAACCCGCTCATGGGCCTCTAAAAATGTAGGATATTTCCCGTCCTCGGTCTACGAAAAATGTTTGAATGATGAAGTAGTTGCTCTGCTTGGCGCACCCTTGCGCCACGACCCCGTCCTGGCGTCTGCAGCCGCGTTGAAGAAGTATGAAAGTTGGGCCACCCCACCAGTCTTACGATAAATGTTGCATCAACTCCGGATGCTGTGTGATAAGGTTCCCCACCCTGAGATGTTCCCCAACTAATAAACCGATTGAACTTTCACGCGCGTTTATTAGCTAACACTACAGATTATAAACTTTTACATGAAAGATGGCGTCCGCGATTGAATATTGAAAAATGACACGACGACCTGCCCGGTTGACAGTCGGGAATGAACTTAAAGATCTGATGAATGAATCTAATGACATTAGAATGAATGAGTGTATGAAATTAGATGTGATGTTTCTACTTAAACACCATTTGATCGTTAGAGAGCGCTGCCTAGCGCCATGAATTTAAATTATACTTGACTAAAAATATCAATAATAAAATAATCTAATTCGCATGACTGAAGATAGATCGACATATGGACAAATCGTCGCCGACCTCATGGATGGAGATGGCACTTGAAGAAGAAGAAGAAAAATATCAACTCCATGTTAAATTACGTTAACAGATGGGAATGATTAATAATTTAGTTTAGGATAATTTGTTGTTGTTATTTGGGCATTTCTCCAGATATATGTCTACGACTCATTCATCTGTCTCCATACATTTAGTATGAAAAAGGGCCAGTTGAATGAGGTGACCGCAGACATATTTCTGGAGAAATGCCCATTTATTGTTTATTTAGTTATTAACAATTAATTTTCTATTTTTGCCATGCAGAAATGATAGCTTTATTCTTGCTAAGTGGTCTAATATTGTGAGTTTCACTATTTCACGAGCTTAATATTCTCGACTAATTCCAGTAAACGAACACATTTAAAACTTGGCACATAGTTTTTACGTCTAGCTATGATAAACATGCAATCAATAATACAATACTAGGTATAACAAAAGAAATAAATGTGTCCATATTTTTCATAATTTGAGTGTGGACTTTTGGAGGTGCCTTTTGTTCATATTGAAAACCTTTATACAAAGTACTGCTTGTGATGATTATATCGTAAGCGAATTAAGGATCTTGGAAACTATTTCAAATTTATAACAGGGTTAGAGAAACTTGAACAATCTAATGGTCTTCCATTGAATTGGAACATTGTTGAGAAATAACGTAATAAGCAAAATCAATGTTGTGGTTGTAACGGCGCGTCGAGAGAAAATAATGCAATTTTGCTGGTCAAAAAACATTTTTAATTTTACACTGAATCTCTTGTTACTCTGTTAGTCGTTCCTCAGTCTATTTTTTTGAACTTGCCTTGTAGGCGGCAAGAACTGTAAAGCAAATCCATAACAATTCAATTCAGTTCAATTCAATTCGGTAATTTTTCTCTGAAGAACTATTTGCGATGGTTTATTATTTATAGTACCTGAATAGTAAATCCAAAAGAGGAAACCTAAAAAGGAATTATATAATTCGTTTTTAATACAAGGTAGGAGTTTTAATTTATCAGATTGACCGAACTGTAACATATAAAAGATTGTTTTGCATGAAACCATTCTTTCTAAATTGTATTCGAAAACTTTTTAAGCGCGCTAAATGCGCAATCGAAATGATTATCAAATTGTATACTTAACAATCTACGACAGTTAGTTTATTATTAAAAAAAATCTAATCTTAAGGGAACAAGACCATCTATCTGATCATTCGCGGATAAAGTTGCCAACAGATTCACGAAAGTAAAAAGATTGTTAGGGTTCCGTACCAAAATGGTAAATAACTGGCCAAGAGCATGTCGGACCATGCTCAGTGTAGGGTTCCATAGCCATAAGGTAAAAAATACGACGTAAAAAAGTACAACAACAAAAGAGCGTATCTTCATAGCAATTACGTCCTTTTGTTGCGAAGCGCAGTTTATCGGCAATAACTCAAAAACGGATAATTCGATCTTGTTGAAAATAATTTTCGTTGAAAGTATTAATTGAGCGTTATCTTTGTAATTTTTTTTATATTTTTCGGACTCACGGTTTAGAAGATAGAGGGGGGGGGGACACAATTTTCACAACTTTCGGAGCGATTATTTCCAAAGGTATTCACTTAATCAAAAACATTACTTAAGAACCTTAAAATGTTTTCAAAAGAGCTGTCGAACTATGTACCACACCTTGACATTTTGTAAAAAAAAATTTTTTTAGATTCTGTTACATGTATGGAGTGCCCCCCCTAGATTTTTTTATTTTTATTATTTAACTACCAAACTTAGTTGCGGCATCTACAAGACATCTATATTCCAAATTTCATCAGTATAGGTCTTGTAGTTTTTGAGTAAAATGCCTGTGACATACGGACGGACGGACGGACGGACATGACGAAACTATAAGGGTTCCTTTTTAGCCATTTTGGCTATGGAACCCTAAAAAGGAACCCTTATGGTGCGACTCTGTCTGTCTATCTGTCCGTCTGTCACAGCCAGATATCTCAGGAACTACTGCTGCTATCGATTTGAAATTTGGAATAGTGTTAAAAGTAGCTAACCCGAGCTTATTTTTTAAATATTATATCGGCGAGTAATCGATGACACGAGGCTCGTATGCACATGTTACTGAAACGTTTTAATATAAATTGAATTGCCAAAATGTTCATTACTTAGTGGCGCACGACGTCATGACACTCACGACATGACTGATGTGGCCGAAATTAAAACACGCCTTTCATATTTTCAACATTGTTAATACAATTTAATTTAAAGTTTCGTAATTTAGGAACGAATGGTTAAGGGAAATATGATTTGTGTTTAGAAACAATCTTGTGAAGTAATTAATTCATATTTGTTCGCTTGAAATAATTATGATTTTAATTTACACGTCATACTTACGTACAATTGGTAGGTAACACTGTATAGCTAACGTACACCATTCCCTAAGCATGACGAACTTAGGGGAGTGTAAGAACGTATTCAGGAATGCATTTCATTACTCAATTTTATGTTGATGTAAATTGAATCGGCTGTACAATACATGCCGGCGGCATGTTCTTAACAAGACAATAAACTCTTCGCCGATATTAAGCAAACAAAGAGCATTCAGTGTTTAATTAAAGCTTGGAGTTCACAGGCATTGTATCGTTGACAATTTAGCTGAAAACAATCTATCTCAAACTCGTCCATGTTTTCTATTTATATCTTATTTTAAGTAATTAAGTATACTTACAGAAAGTAACTGGACTGGTGGCGCAAATTCAAGGTAAGTCTTGGCTTTCATTACAAGAAACTGTGCTGTCCTGAGCAACCTACGCAGATCCGCTCCTACTACATCTATCCAGCGATACCCATGACGGGGTGTTGTCAAATTGATTAACCCGAGAATGCTTTATTAACGTATCGATAGTATTGAAAAGTCCCCCATATTTTCAAGTTTAGACATAAGATAGAAAACTATGTAAATGTGGGATGGTTTCAAGGAAAACTCAAGCGGTCAAGTGAATATTAAAAGAACTTGAAGAAAATATAAAAAAAACAGAGTATATTAATTAGGTACACTACGAGTACAAAAATATGAAATTTAAATATAATAATGTATTTTTAGTGCACTTAGTACAAAATTACATTTGCGCTATGGAATTCACAGTGCGCCGGTCAGTCGCACTTGAGCATTTTATAAAATTACGAAATGATAGAAGAGCTGTTCCAAGTAGGCTATGTCATGCCAAACGTTGAGAAGACTGGCATATGCGTAATTGGTTGTTTGCGTAAAGTTTGCAAACGTAAACACGATTTATTATTCATTTCAAATTAACTTCGTGAATTCAGAATTGTAAATTATGCAATGTTTAATATATATTGTTACAAACATGGACTGCCAGCTAGCATTACATATATAAACCTACATACATCTACAGGTCTTATACGCATTAATTTGTATTATAACAAGGACATGCTCGTCTCCGAGTAGTGCCCATTTTTAACCCCCGACGCAAAAGGACGGGTGTTATAAGTTTTACATCAATGGCTGTCTGTATGTCTGTGGCATCTCGTAGCTCTCGAACGGATGGGCCAATTTTGATGCGGTTTTTTTTAAGGTTTTTTTTTTGTTTAACTAAGGTGGCATACAAGCAAACCGCCTGACTGCTATCTGCCATGCTTACCATCAGTCACCGCAGCCTATGGACGCTTGCAACACCAGGGGTATTATGTGCGTGTTGTCGACCCTTTAAAAACCTATTTACTCCCCTCTTGAAGAACTCCATACTGTAGCCTTCCGGGAAAACTGCGGCAGGGAGCTCATTCCACATTCGGATTGTGCGTGGTAGGAAATTTCGTTGGAACCGCACGGTGCGCGACAATTTTGGTTCCAACGTGTGTGAATGAATACCCTGCCGATGGAGTCGAGCGTTGGTAGAAGGTGGGCGTAGGTATCATGTCGAACAATTCCTCAGAACAGAGCCCATTATACCAGCAGTTGAAGACACATAAGGAGGCGAAGACTCTCCTTAGACTTAAGGGTTCAGTACCGCTTGTGAGTATGGGATCGTCGATTATTCGCACAGCGCGTGTTTGAACCGAGTCAAGAGGACCAAGCTGGCATGCAAGTGCCCCAGCCCAAAGATGAGAGCAGTACTCCATATGGGGTCGGACCTGCGATTTGTACAGCAACAATCTTTGCCCAGGAGTGAAGTACCGCTTCGCTCTCTTCAGGACACCAAGTTTTTTGGATGCCAGCTTGGCTTTCTCTTTTAGGTGCTTTGGAACTGAAAGTCGCTGGAGATATCAACACCTAGGATCCCGATACTCTTCGAGATGGTGAGGGCCGTGTTTTGGAATTATGGGCCACAGTGAAAGGAGTTTTCCTATCGGTGAACTTGTGTCTTGTTGGGGTAGAACTGAACTAAATATTCTCAACCCCAATCGGAGACTCTGGATAGAGGGCTCTCGATTTTTGACACAAGCTGTTCGCGACTTTCTTCTACTTACCTCGGAACGGAACGAAGGATGTTTCTTCGGCCCGTGTAAATGCATCTTCGGTACTGTAGTCTGCATAACAATGAACACTATCATTAGACAGCATGTCATTGATATGCAGCAGAAACAGCGTCGGAGATAGCACGGAGCCTTGCGGTATGCCTGCTTTAATAACTAACAACATTTTAAACTTAACTAAAAACTAACTAATTAACATTTAAAAAGCAAAAAATAAAGTCTAAAATTAAAACCCCCCGTCTAAAAACACTAAAAAGTAAAACATTATCTGTACCTACTATCTATTGTCCCTTTACAAGTTAAGTTGTAATATTTTGTTTTAAAGTATCTATCGCCTCGTCATAGCTTTCTGGCCAAGTGTAGACATAAAATGATGTACACAACACGGGAGGTAATAAAGAAAGCCCTCGATCGCATATTTACGTCCCTCGCTTGCAGCTCGGGCCGCAAACTTCTGCGATCTCGGCCTTTCTTTGTATTGCCACCCTAGTTGTGTAATGTACTATTATAGATCTGCCCATTTAGTTGCGGCTATAGTATATTACACAACTAGGGTGGTAATACAAAGAAAGGCCGAGATCGCAGAAGTTTGCAGCCCGAGCTGCAAGCGAGGGACGTAATTTTCGTTACTGATTTACTAAACAATATAGGTGGATATACTAAAAATAAAATATTGGATATAAGCTAGATATGTATGTAAATATTTCCTCGTTCCTCAACCCAGCCTCAAGTAGACCTCAATAAAATGCCCGATTTACTTTTTATGACTGTACCCTACTAACGTCGAGCCAGAACGAATGGGTTTTTACGTTGGTCAGTGTACTTTTTGTAGCAGTGTAGAAAATGTTCAGGGTTCATTTACCCCTCCCTTCGGTCATAAATGCCGTACAAAACATACATGGAACATGAAGTACAGTGTTGGGGTAAAAAAGATTTTTACTTCGGGTCTGGGGTATTTCGGTGATTTTACAACATTGGCGAAACGGATCGTCTTATAAAACCATAACTACTTTTTAACAACGATTATAACCTAGTAAATGGGATCGTTTACTATATCTTATATGTAACGTGACTGAAAAATAAAGCACTTCTCCTGATTCCTTATTTCCACTAACCTTCAGTTCCTATAGTATGTGTAGTAGTTTTGTGTTTCTCCGCCATATTTGTTTAATGGCTGTCGTTTTATAGTATTTTATGCAACTGTTGTATAAGAAGGTTCAAAAAATGCGAATTGCGTGAGTTGCGATACGAGCCGCGAATGCGGCGAGTATCGCAAATAGAGACGCAATGAGCGTTTTTTGACTTAATTATACAACGTTGCATACAATACTTTTTCTACGACTAGGCAAAAATATAAAATACATGGACGTCACGCGTGTCTCGTCCGGTCTCTCCGAGTGTGTACAGCCGGCATAACAGTTGTGTCTATGGTAAACTTTTTTTTGATATGGCTGGTGACACGATGTGACGATAATTAAAATACTTTTTTTTATGTTGGCATCAATTAATTTAATTCGGAAAGTTTTGTTTTTCTTATGAATCGTAGGAATTTAATTGTTTGTTAAGTTGGTAGTTGTGAATTTTTATCGTGAAGTTAGAATTGAGCGCTTAATCCTTGACCTAAGTTTAACCTAGATTTAGAAGTCTGTGGATGCTAGCAATAACGTAAAGTGACTATAACGACACTAGTGCTGTTATGGGGAATAGAGTATAGACTTATCTGAACTCATATTATGTATGTTCTTATATTAGTGTTCGTGACCAAGTAAAAGACAGATAACAGTACAGGAGTAGAAAAAATATATTTGAATGTCATGTGATTGTCTTATTAAAATTAAGAGAATCAATGCAGAACCAAACAGAGAGATTATTAAGTTTAGTACTTAAACTTAATTGTAATAGCAAAAACATTTTTTTTAACTGAGTCGTCGCTCTGCCCTCCATTACATAAGTAAAGTCCACGAATACATCAATTAATGCACTATAATATCAATTGTTAACAGCTACTTGTTACTGTACCTACTACTACCAAATATCAGAATGTAAATTAAACTTATTGAACTGCCTTGAGGAGCCCCATTTGTTCCAGAAGCGACCCGGGTTATACGTATATTATGCAATAATGTGATATTAGGCCGTGTCTATTATCTCGATAACTTGCATAATGTGTTGATAAGGCCGCAATCGTGCCTTAATTGCCAATATCTGGACCATACTATACCGCAGTTTATAAACCGAGAGCTAGGGGTCAGAAAATATCGCACAGGCCAAAATATTTTTTCTCAAACATGCAATGATATGTTAACATTACGATCCTTATAATAGGCCGCAAAGTACCTCGTTTCCGGTCCGGCTAGGCAAGAGGCCTTTGTGTGTATGTAATTTCATACACCATTGCCGGCCTAGGCCTGCGAGATGTGTTTTTTTTAATTTCTATTCCACATTTATTTATGATGCAGCATCACGGCGTTCAGCCATTAATAAAACAATAAACAATGTTTACTATATTTATCAGTTTTATTTATATAAAATCGACATGAACATAACACATTATAAACAATTTCCAACAATTTTAAATTGCTAATTTAAGTACACGAATACATATCTAAAATATTTTCTTGTAAATATTAGCGGTAAAAATGTGTACTCAAACAGTTTTGGGAAAGAAAATTAAAAAAAATTCAAACTGTAATTTTATTTTTTGTCTAGTTTAATTTTAGTTTCTCTATACAATAAGGAAAATAATATTTTTTAATTTATTTCATTGCATATTTTAGAAAAGCACTATACATACCTCGGCGTGAAAAGGGGTTGTCAGCCTCGTAACTATCCGTACTTGTACTCGGCCGGTAACCCCTTACTTCCCGGCCTCTGCAGTAATGTACTATTGTAACTTGTTTGATTCAACATTCGACTATCTAATAAAAAAAATGAATAAATAAATAATTATTGTGGACAATCTTACACAAATCTATTTAGTCCTAAACTAAGCAATGCTTGTACTATGGGTACTAAATGACGATATACATACATACATAGATAAATAAATACTTAAATAGATAGAAAACATCCATGACTTTGATCTTAAGAATAATCCTTTGAGTATCTGTTTGTTTCTGAGCCTCGGATGTTTTCTATGTATTTACGCGGTCGTGTAAAACACGTCTAACGAGTATTTATTATACTCAATTTAGATCCCTGAATTCCCTGATGTTTATTTATTTTAATAATCAAATCAATCAAAGCTATATTTTGTTGAGCACTGTAACTACCTCAAATGATAATACGAAGGCGTATCCCGAACGAAACGGAAAAAGTGGTAAAATATACAAATTGATAAATAGTAATTGTTTTCATGAATAGTAAGTAATCAATGTACACATTAATTAACGTATTTTTTTGGAAACTATCCGTTAAACTACTTTGTCTTACGATGCACTACTACAAGGGGTAAAATTAGTATGTGATTTAATAAATATGTAACATGAGCCCCAACATACTTAATTTCAGTTTAATTTATGACACTGGCTCTTGGAGTAAACTTGGCTGGGTTTATAGCACCCCAGGCCATTATCACGTATTATTAATTGACATTGGTGGCTGCATGCATTATGTTGCCCAATGAGGCACTAACAAGCGTTAACGACGACTTAACATTAGTTGAAGGCAATATGAGCAGGAAATGAGAAATAAACTTTACGAGTATATTAATCAACATCTCTTCTACTTAGTCGGCGTACTCTTTGCAGAATAGTGCTACTTACTGCTAATATTTATTGTAACTGTAAGGTTGTTTGTTGCTCGTCGTGACTTCCTAAAGCCTATAGTTTTACCTATGTGAGTTTTAAAGTTTTATGGAATGAAAGGTTCTAATTTGTAAAAATAAATATTACCCTGGGCCTTTGGAGGTTATATTATTCCGCCATCTTTCTTTTAGCGGCATTTCGATGCGCTCATGCAAGGGCTTATCCACAGCCTACTTTACTAGTTTTTATACATATCCTATACAAATAATTGGTATCTACCTCTTTGTCTATTCTCTAGCCATTGGAAATGGGAAGTGATAAATTGACTTTCATTAATATGTATAGTAATGTCTAGGTATATTTACAAAATATCTGAATGCGGTCTACCATTCAGGTTTATGGTTGGATATTCAGTATTTTTGGGTTTTTTTCTTTATGTCCAACATTATGCCTTCTTCTTCGTTCTTCTTCTTACCGCGGAGGAATATGTTTTATAGTTAAGTAATAGGCAAGTCGGTATCTGAGGACACCCCCTCGGTATTGACTAAAATAACCGACTTGGTTTAAAATTACATCTCAAAACTTTTTTTTTAGAAGAATTGTGCTGCAAGACTTGCATCTTTTTACATGTAATGTTTTTGATGGGTTGAAATCGTATTAAATGACCTGGTACAAATGTTGGTAAAACTGTAATTCGTAATTTATTTAATGTTGGTCTGGAACGCACCAAATATGGCCTCCAGATCTAAGGTTTTGCAGTCTGTGACACAAATCGATGCGGTTATAGCAACATAACGATATGATGTGGCTTGTGTTTATGAGAAATAAACTTTAGACTTTTTCAAGTTTATGTCTTTATATTAGTGTTTGTGGCTATTATAATTGCCAGAAAAAAGTACAGGGGTAGAAAATGCATAAATAAATGTAAGTAGATTATGTATGTTTTTAATTTTAATAAATACCAGTTTTGTATCGAGATATTGAGTGTATTAATATAGTAATTAGCCCAAATTCGCTCGGCTTAATGCTTTTGGGGAAATTAATAATGTTAATGACCAATTAGCGGTAAATGAGCTAACAAACTGCGTTTAATAGTGTTCCCTATGCGTTTTGCGGTTTGTAATTTACAGTTCTATTATTATTTGGGGTATACCACTAAGAGTACATGTTACCTACAATTGCTATACCGTTTTGACTGTTAAAAAAATATAAAAATACAGACTAGTTATATTTTTTATAGACTTCAAAACCTAAGGTGTTCTCTATTAGATAGTATTTGAACGCATTTTGCGTATTTTCCGGGACTCATGCAGTTTTCTGAGTAAATAATTTAATAAACAAAAAAAATCGACTTCAAACATTGAATACTTATTTTCTTTTTGGGAATCACGCTGATATATTGCAACATTGTTGCCTCAAAGGACAAACCTATGGCTAGGCTACAAAACGAATAAGATAGAATCGCTTTTAAATAACTTACTACAGACAGACATACAATTTGATTAAGAGTCGGGGTATGTATGAGATGCGGGGACTTATAACATAAATATTTTTTCATCACACTTGCTCGAAAATGATGTCATTACACGTAGGTTTTGCGGGCCGTAAACGATCTATTACGCCCTAGGGCGTAATGGTTTTCTTTTTAAATTTGAAACGCTGGTTCTGTTTTACTCTTATTTGTCATGATCAAAGGAAACGCCAACTTTCTTTTTTAACTTTTATTACTGAAATATTTATTTAAAGAGAACTGTTTTTGCTAATACATGTAAACACATATTTCTGTAACATTAATTAAATGTATAGATAGTGTATTTCCGTATTTTGCAAATATAAAATCAACCCTTTTAGATCTTTACCGCTATGGTTTCCGAACGTGACTTGACATTCGCATTGTCTATGGATATATGTCATTAATGTCACTTTCTGTTTTACATTTTTATTTAGGTTAAGTAAGGTAACTTTAATTAGATTGCCTCGCAAGTGTGATGAAAAAAATTGTGTGTGCCATGGGCGGTAAAGGAATTACAAACTCGTGTTATTAAAGCCCTCGGCTTCGCCTCGGCCTTGTAACAAACACTCGTTTGTAATTCCTTCCTTATCGCCCTTGATACACAATGTACCGTTACGTATGCTTTTTTGTTTCAAACTACTGCTAGTCAGCTAATTTGTTAACGTAAATCAAATTTATATAACAACGTATCGCAATTGGACTGCCTGCATAAATTGAATGGTTACGGATCGTCCACATAGCCTCTCTCGAGACCTAGATTGCTGCGTAATCCTTCAAGCGCCGGTACCTCACAAGATACCAACACACTAGCCCATTCTAGGATGTATTCAGCAATCCAAAGTGGGGTGCTTGCTTACTTATTTACTAACTTTGACGATACTTTGATGGGCGATTCACAATGATAATTAAAACCCCACCATGCCATTGCGTAACCATGTCCCTTGAGTTACAGTAGAAGTAGAGTTACCGTAAATATTGACATCGAAAAACGCCGCACTGGTTTTACTAACCAATGATTGAAGGTCTGTAGGCTTATGATGCTACGGTTTGTCGCGCGATAAATAAAGGATAAAGCATCCGTCATTTTCACACACTATTGGTCAGAATGTGACGAATGCTATCATTTATATATCACGCGACAAAGCGTAGCATCATAAGCCTACTCATTGCCATAAGTAGGTCTCACTAATATACAATCTTATCGTTTTTACGGGGACTGGTCCAAAACGAACCTTGGTTTTACCCTACGATATCATTGTAAAATTAGACTTGGGCGTTGTATTTACAAAACTTAATTCAATTGTTAATGTTATTTTACAATGTTATTTTAGTTCCAATGTCGGCGTGTCTGAGAAAACTCTTGTTCCAGAACTAATGGCTTATAAGAGATTAACAAAGTTTCATGCCGTAACTTAGTTCAAGTTTACAGTCAATAAAAGTTCTATTCGCAAATATATGGGGTATAAACATTTTCCCAGACGAGTTAGTTTAGTTATGTTAGTTATGATAAAGGAACTATCGTAATATTCCTTTGTTGCAATGGAAAAGGAACAGTTCAAATATTATAATAATATATATACGCGTATACAATAAACGAAGAATTTTGAAACTTCAGTGGCAATCAACAGAGCACATTTCTAGTAGAGACTAGAGGTATAACTGATAGGTCCGACGAGTAATCTGTGTATCGTCTAAAGTCACGTCAACGTCAGTTAGAAATAACTAGAAACAATTTTTTCATTTTAAAATGTGATAAAGGATAACTATTTTGTTATTTCAAAAATGAAACACACTGCTTCCGTTAGGTATTATTTGTTTTATATTTTTATGCCACACCTGACTATAAAGTGACTTTTACCTCACGCTAAGGGTACGGAAAAAGCCGCTAGCCAAGTGTAGACATAATAAAGAAAGCCCTCGATCGCAAATTTACTTCCCTCGCTTGCAGCTCGGGCCGCAAACATCTGCGGTCTCGGCCTTTCTTTTTTTTACCACCCTAGTTGTGTAATGTACTATATTACACTTCGTAATCGGTTAAGTAAATGCCAGCAGAAATATTAGTGCAATGTCAATAAAATAAAGACACAAAGGTAGGTAGGTACCTACATACGAGTATATATTAAGTCCTGAAAACATTACGTTCCTTTTTTGCACAGACGTACATATAAACAGCCAGAACTTGCCAATTTTTTATACATGAATGTCAGTGTTAGTAACTTTAAGAGCTTTCTCTTAGTACGTGTAAAAACACCTCGTCTCAGCTTTTAAATAACTTCGAGTCAAGTGAATCTTTAAAGCAGAAGTTATAAGCACATTTGAAAGCGAGTAAAGTTATATGCCAAGGTGAAAATTGATTCTATTCACGTTCGATGAACGAAAACATCACTATGTTTTTCTTATTCTATATTTGAATGAAAAACCTTTTACGAGTTTCGTAAAAATAGATTACACCTAAAAAGTACCTAACAAAATGTTGAGTGTTTCTTTATCTCCTTAGTTAGAGCATTACATTAACGTTCAGTTTGTTATTTTCAAGACTTTACACATACGACTTTATGTGAAAGTCGTCTATTTATTTTTCATCACACTTGCTCATAAAGTGGCTCTTATTTCATTGTTCTTACGCGCTGAGCGCAAATTATTACGCACGTGTGCTTTTTACTTTACATTACCGCACTAGTGTTGTAATTACCGCAATTTGACCGATAAGAGCACGCCGTGGGGCTCGGCCGGCGGATATTATACCCGCAGCGCCGATACCGTGTTCATGGCGCGCGCCCTGCACTATACTGTTGTAGTTAGATAGATAACCCTCAAAATATGTACAAAAACAGGAGTTCTAAATTATAAGTTTTATTTTTTATTCGCAAGTGTGTTGAAAAACGTCGTATGCCACTCGTGGGCATTGGTCATTCATTAGAGTCTCGACCATTACAGATGATGATGTGCAATGCAGCCTCGACAGTAATGACCAACGTAGCCCACTCGTATCATAATGTATGTACTACAATATTCAATCCAATATAATATCATGAAACTTTTGCCTTGATAAATCACCTGCTGTCAATTTTAATTATAATGATTAAGTAATTCATACTTTAAGGCATTTTCCAAAAGTCAACGATGCGGTGAAACACAAGAGTTTCGCTTTATCATATCCATGTAAGTGAAGCCAAAAAAGGAAACGCAAAGTATTTTAATTGTTACAGAAAATATCGTCATAGAGTATTAGAATGAAATCACTTACACGGTTATTTCGAAATCATACCAATAACCGGTTTTAGTATATTACACAACTAGGGTGGTAATACAAAGAAAGGTCGAGATCGCAGAAGTTTGCGGCCCGAGCTGCAAGCGAGGGACGTAAATATGCGATCGAGGGCTTTCTGTATTACCTCCCGTGTTGTGTACATCATTTTATGTCTACACTTGGCCAGAAAGCGGCTTTTTCCGTACGCGTAGCGTGCGGAAAAAGCCACTTTATGGCCAGATGTGGCATAAAATAATAAATGCACGGTTCTAGCAAAAAAATATAAAAGTAGGGACAAAATAGTGGGTTAATTTTGTAATTAATAACTATCCGGTGTAGAACGGGGGTGTCAGCAAATATTTTCCTTGTAAACGAAGTGGGTCATATATATTGCAAACTAATTACTGGGAAAACCTATTGATTGTCTAGGCCACAGAATACGAATGTAGGTTCGTATGACACAAGTACATTTTCATTTTTATCACTATCAAGTTGTGATTAATTTAACTATTGTTATACCTATAAAATTCACTCAATTAATTTCATTTCAATTTAAGATAGGCGATGATTTAGTGCGTCACACCTACAGGGGTACCGAAAATGATAAACGAACAAAGTACAGTACGTCACAGTTTGAATATTAGTGGAATAAGACAAGGTATGTTCATTCCAAGAGTGAACTTGCCTACGAAACGATAAGGTTGCTGTTGTATATGAACTTCAATATGCTTATAATGTACTTGGTTTTATTGTACCATGATTTGAAAGCTATCAGAAAAATTATATTGTAGTAGGGGAGCCCACGATGCTAAATGGGGATTTATTTAGGGTTATTGGAAGTTAAGATTAGATGAATTTACCGCTTGTGAGTATGGGATCGTCGATTATTCGCACAGCGCGTGTTTGAACCGAGTCAAGAGGACCAAGCTGGCATGCAAGTGCCCCAGCCCAAAGATGAGAGCAGTACTCCATATGGGGTCGGACCTGCGATTTGTACAGCAACAATCTTTGCCCAGGAGTGAAGTACCGCTTCGCTCTCTTCAGGACACCAAGTTTTTTGGATGCCAGCTTGGCTTTCTCTTTTAGGTGCTTTGGAACTGAAAGTCGCTGGAGATATCAACACCTAGGATCCCGATACTCTTCGAGATGGTGAGGGCCGTGTTTTGGAATTATGGGCCACAGTGAAAGGAGTTTTCCTATCGGTGAACTTGTGTCTTGTTGGGGTAGAACTGAACTAAATATTCTCAACCCCAATCGGAGACTCTGGATAGAGGGCTCTCGATTTTTGACACAAGCTGTTCGCGACTTTCTTCTACTTACCTCGGAACGGAACGAAGGATGTTTCTTCGGCCCGTGTAAATGCATCTTCGGTACTGTAGTCTGCATAACAATGAACACTATCATTAGACAGCATGTCATTGATATGCAGCAGAAACAGCGTCGGAGATAGCACGGAGCCTTGCGGTATGCCTGCTTTAATAACTAACAACATTTTAAACTTAACTAAAAACTAACTAATTAACATTTAAAAAGCAAAAAATAAAGTCTAAAATTAAAACCCCCCGTCTAAAAACACTAAAAAGTAAAACATTATCTGTACCTACTATCTATTGTCCCTTTACAAGTTAAGTTGTAATATTTTGTTTTAAAGTATCTATCGCCTCGTCATAGCTTTCTGGCCAAGTGTAGACATAAAATGATGTACACAACACGGGAGGTAATAAAGAAAGCCCTCGATCGCATATTTACGTCCCTCGCTTGCAGCTCGGGCCGCAAACTTCTGCGATCTCGGCCTTTCTTTGTATTGCCACCCTAGTTGTGTAATGTACTATTATAGATCTGCCCATTTAGTTGCGGCTATAGTATATTACACAACTAGGGTGGTAATACAAAGAAAGGCCGAGATCGCAGAAGTTTGCAGCCCGAGCTGCAAGCGAGGGACGTAATTTTCGTTACTGATTTACTAAACAATATAGGTGGATATACTAAAAATAAAATATTGGATATAAGCTAGATATGTATGTAAATATTTCCTCGTTCCTCAACCCAGCCTCAAGTAGACCTCAATAAAATGCCCGATTTACTTTTTATGACTGTACCCTACTAACGTCGAGCCAGAACGAATGGGTTTTTACGTTGGTCAGTGTACTTTTTGTAGCAGTGTAGAAAATGTTCAGGGTTCATTTACCCCTCCCTTCGGTCATAAATGCCGTACAAAACATACATGGAACATGAAGTACAGTGTTGGGGTAAAAAAGATTTTTACTTCGGGTCTGGGGTATTTCGGTGATTTTACAACATTGGCGAAACGGATCGTCTTATAAAACCATAACTACTTTTTAACAACGATTATAACCTAGTAAATGGGATCGTTTACTATATCTTATATGTAACGTGACTGAAAAATAAAGCACTTCTCCTGATTCCTTATTTCCACTAACCTTCAGTTCCTATAGTATGTGTAGTAGTTTTGTGTTTCTCCGCCATATTTGTTTAATGGCTGTCGTTTTATAGTATTTTATGCAACTGTTGTATAAGAAGGTTCAAAAAATGCGAATTGCGTGAGTTGCGATACGAGCCGCGAATGCGGCGAGTATCGCAAATAGAGACGCAATGAGCGTTTTTTGACTTAATTATACAACGTTGCATACAATACTTTTTCTACGACTAGGCAAAAATATAAAATACATGGACGTCACGCGTGTCTCGTCCGGTCTCTCCGAGTGTGTACAGCCGGCATAACAGTTGTGTCTATGGTAAACTTTTTTTTGATATGGCTGGTGACACGATGTGACGATAATTAAAATACTTTTTTTTATGTTGGCATCAATTAATTTAATTCGGAAAGTTTTGTTTTTCTTATGAATCGTAGGAATTTAATTGTTTGTTAAGTTGGTAGTTGTGAATTTTTATCGTGAAGTTAGAATTGAGCGCTTAATCCTTGACCTAAGTTTAACCTAGATTTAGAAGTCTGTGGATGCTAGCAATAACGTAAAGTGACTATAACGACACTAGTGCTGTTATGGGGAATAGAGTATAGACTTATCTGAACTCATATTATGTATGTTCTTATATTAGTGTTCGTGACCAAGTAAAAGACAGATAACAGTACAGGAGTAGAAAAAATATATTTGAATGTCATGTGATTGTCTTATTAAAATTAAGAGAATCAATGCAGAACCAAACAGAGAGATTATTAAGTTTAGTACTTAAACTTAATTGTAATAGCAAAAACATTTTTTTTAACTGAGTCGTCGCTCTGCCCTCCATTACATAAGTAAAGTCCACGAATACATCAATTAATGCACTATAATATCAATTGTTAACAGCTACTTGTTACTGTACCTACTACTACCAAATATCAGAATGTAAATTAAACTTATTGAACTGCCTTGAGGAGCCCCATTTGTTCCAGAAGCGACCCGGGTTATACGTATATTATGCAATAATGTGATATTAGGCCGTGTCTATTAAATAAATAAATAAATAAATAAATAAATAAATATTAGGGGACAATCTTACACAAATCTCGATAACTTGCATAATGTGTTGATAAGGCCGCAATCGTGCCTTAATTGCCAATATCTGGACCATACTATACCGCAGTTTATAAAACGAGAGCTAGGGGTCAGAAAATATCGCACAGGCCAAAATATTTTTTCTCAAACATGCAATGATATGTTAACATTACGATCCTTATAATAGGCCGCAAAGTACCTCGTTTCCGGTCCGGCTAGGCAAGAGGCCTTTGTGTGTATGTAATTTCATACACCATTGCCGGCCTAGGCCTGCGAGATGTGTTTTTTTTAATTTCTATTCCACATTTATTTATGATGCAGCATCACGGCGTTCAGCCATTAATAAAACAATAAACAATGTTTACTATATTTATCAGTTTTATTTATATAAAATCGACATGAACATAACACATTATAAACAATTTCCAACAATTTTAAATTGCTAATTTAAGTACACGAATACATATCTAAAATATTTTCTTGTAAATATTAGCGGTAAAAATGTGTACTCAAACAGTTTTGGGAAAGAAAATTAAAAAAAATTCAAACTGTAATTTTATTTTTTGTCTAGTTTAATTTTAGTTTCTCTATACAATAAGGAAAATAATATTTTTTAATTTATTTCATTGCATATTTTAGAAAAGCACTATACATACCTCGGCGTGAAAAGGGGTTGTCAGCCTCGTAACTATCCGTACTTGTACTCGGCCGGTAACCCCTTACTTCCCGGCCTCTGCAGTAATGTACTATTGTAACTTGTTTGATTCAACATTCGACTATCTAATAAAAAAAATGAATAAATAAATAATTATTGTGGACAATCTTACACAAATCTATTTAGTCCTAAACTAAGCAATGCTTGTACTATGGGTACTAAATGACGATATACATACATACATAGATAAATAAATACTTAAATAGATAGAAAACATCCATGACTTTGATCTTAAGAATAATCCTTTGAGTATCTGTTTGTTTCTGAGCCTCGGATGTTTTCTATGTATTTACGCGGTCGTGTAAAACACGTCTAACGAGTATTTATTATACTCAATTTAGATCCCTGAATTCCCTGATGTTTATTTATTTTAATAATCAAATCAATCAAAGCTATATTTTGTTGAGCACTGTAACTACCTCAAATGATAATACGAAGGCGTATCCCGAACGAAACGGAAAAAGTGGTAAAATATACAAATTGATAAATAGTAATTGTTTTCATGAATAGTAAGTAATCAATGTACACATTAATTAACGTATTTTTTTGGAAACTATCCGTTAAACTACTTTGTCTTACGATGCACTACTACAAGGGGTAAAATTAGTATGTGATTTAATAAATATGTAACATGAGCCCCAACATACTTAATTTCAGTTTAATTTATGACACTGGCTCTTGGAGTAAACTTGGCTGGGTTTATAGCACCCCAGGCCATTATCACGTATTATTAATTGACATTGGTGGCTGCATGCATTATGTTGCCCAATGAGGCACTAACAAGCGTTAACGACGACTTAACATTAGTTGAAGGCAATATGAGCAGGAAATGAGAAATAAACTTTACGAGTATATTAATCAACATCTCTTCTACTTAGTCGGCGTACTCTTTGCAGAATAGTGCTACTTACTGCTAATATTTATTGTAACTGTAAGGTTGTTTGTTGCTCGTCGTGACTTCCTAAAGCCTATAGTTTTACCTATGTGAGTTTTAAAGTTTTATGGAATGAAAGGTTCTAATTTGTAAAAATAAATATTACCCTGGGCCTTTGGAGGTTATATTATTCCGCCATCTTTCTTTTAGCGGCATTTCGATGCGCTCATGCAAGGGCTTATCCACAGCCTACTTTACTAGTTTTTATACATATCCTATACAAATAATTGGTATCTACCTCTTTGTCTATTCTCTAGCCATTGGAAATGGGAAGTGATAAATTGACTTTCATTAATATGTATAGTAATGTCTAGGTATATTTACAAAATATCTGAATGCGGTCTACCATTCAGGTTTATGGTTGGATATTCAGTATTTTTGGGTTTTTTTCTTTATGTCCAACATTATGCCTTCTTCTTCGTTCTTCTTCTTACCGCGGAGGAATATGTTTTATAGTTAAGTAATAGGCAAGTCGGTATCTGAGGACACCCCCTCGGTATTGACTAAAATAACCGACTTGGTTTAAAATTACATCTCAAAACTTTTTTTTTAGAAGAATTGTGCTGCAAGACTTGCATCTTTTTACATGTAATGTTTTTGATGGGTTGAAATCGTATTAAATGACCTGGTACAAATGTTGGTAAAACTGTAATTCGTAATTTATTTAATGTTGGTCTGGAACGCACCAAATATGGCCTCCAGATCTAAGGTTTTGCAGTCTGTGACACAAATCGATGCGGTTATAGCAACATAACGATATGATGTGGCTTGTGTTTATGAGAAATAAACTTTAGACTTTTTCAAGTTTATGTCTTTATATTAGTGTTTGTGGCTATTATAATTGCCAGAAAAAAGTACAGGGGTAGAAAATGCATAAATAAATGTAAGTAGATTATGTATGTTTTTAATTTTAATAAATACCAGTTTTGTATCGAGATATTGAGTGTATTAATATAGTAATTAGCCCAAATTCGCTCGGCTTAATGCTTTTGGGGAAATTAATAATGTTAATGACCAATTAGCGGTAAATGAGCTAACAAACTGCGTTTAATAGTGTTCCCTATGCGTTTTGCGGTTTGTAATTTACAGTTCTATTATTATTTGGGGTATACCACTAAGAGTACATGTTACCTACAATTGCTATACCGTTTTGACTGTTAAAAAAATATAAAAATACAGACTAGTTATATTTTTTATAGACTTCAAAACCTAAGGTGTTCTCTATTAGATAGTATTTGAACGCATTTTGCGTATTTTCCGGGACTCATGCAGTTTTCTGAGTAAATAATTTAATAAACAAAAAAAATCGACTTCAAACATTGAATACTTATTTTCTTTTTGGGAATCACGCTGATATATTGCAACATTGTTGCCTCAAAGGACAAACCTATGGCTAGGCTACAAAACGAATAAGATAGAATCGCTTTTAAATAACTTACTACAGACAGACATACAATTTGATTAAGAGTCGGGGTATGTATGAGATGCGGGGACTTATAACATAAATATTTTTTCATCACACTTGCTCGAAAATGATGTCATTACACGTAGGTTTTGCGGGCCGTAAACGATCTATTACGCCCTAGGGCGTAATGGTTTTCTTTTTAAATTTGAAACGCTGGTTCTGTTTTACTCTTATTTGTCATGATCAAAGGAAACGCCAACTTTCTTTTTTAACTTTTATTACTGAAATATTTATTTAAAGAGAACTGTTTTTGCTAATACATGTAAACACATATTTCTGTAACATTAATTAAATGTATAGATAGTGTATTTCCGTATTTTGCAAATATAAAATCAACCCTTTTAGATCTTTACCGCTATGGTTTCCGAACGTGACTTGACATTCGCATTGTCTATGGATATATGTCATTAATGTCACTTTCTGTTTTACATTTTTATTTAGGTTAAGTAAGGTAACTTTAATTAGATTGCCTCGCAAGTGTGATGAAAAAAATTGTGTGTGCCATGGGCGGTAAAGGAATTACAAACTCGTGTTATTAAAGCCCTCGGCTTCGCCTCGGCCTTGTAACAAACACTCGTTTGTAATTCCTTCCTTATCGCCCTTGATACACAATGTACCGTTACGTATGCTTTTTTGTTTCAAACTACTGCTAGTCAGCTAATTTGTTAACGTAAATCAAATTTATATAACAACGTATCGCAATTGGACTGCCTGCATAAATTGAATGGTTACGGATCGTCCACATAGCCTCTCTCGAGACCTAGATTGCTGCGTAATCCTTCAAGCGCCGGTACCTCACAAGATACCAACACACTAGCCCATTCTAGGATGTATTCAGCAATCCAAAGTGGGGTGCTTGCTTACTTATTTACTAACTTTGACGATACTTTGATGGGCGATTCACAATGATAATTAAAACCCCACCATGCCATTGCGTAACCATGTCCCTTGAGTTACAGTAGAAGTAGAGTTACCGTAAATATTGACATCGAAAAACGCCGCACTGGTTTTACTAACCAATGATTGAAGGTCTGTAGGCTTATGATGCTACGGTTTGTCGCGCGATAAATAAAGGATAAAGCATCCGTCATTTTCACACACTATTGGTCAGAATGTGACGAATGCTATCATTTATATATCACGCGACAAAGCGTAGCATCATAAGCCTACTCATTGCCATAAGTAGGTCTCACTAATATACAATCTTATCGTTTTTACGGGGACTGGTCCAAAACGAACCTTGGTTTTACCCTACGATATCATTGTAAAATTAGACTTGGGCGTTGTATTTACAAAACTTAATTCAATTGTTAATGTTATTTTACAATGTTATTTTAGTTCCAATGTCGGCGTGTCTGAGAAAACTCTTGTTCCAGAACTAATGGCTTATAAGAGATTAACAAAGTTTCATGCCGTAACTTAGTTCAAGTTTACAGTCAATAAAAGTTCTATTCGCAAATATATGGGGTATAAACATTTTCCCAGACGAGTTAGTTTAGTTATGTTAGTTATGATAAAGGAACTATCGTAATATTCCTTTGTTGCAATGGAAAAGGAACAGTTCAAATATTATAATAATATATATACGCGTATACAATAAACGAAGAATTTTGAAACTTCAGTGGCAATCAACAGAGCACATTTCTAGTAGAGACTAGAGGTATAACTGATAGGTCCGACGAGTAATCTGTGTATCGTCTAAAGTCACGTCAACGTCAGTTAGAAATAACTAGAAACAATTTTTTCATTTTAAAATGTGATAAAGGATAACTATTTTGTTATTTCAAAAATGAAACACACTGCTTCCGTTAGGTATTATTTGTTTTATATTTTTATGCCACACCTGACTATAAAGTGACTTTTACCTCACGCTAAGGGTACGGAAAAAGCCGCTAGCCAAGTGTAGACATAATAAAGAAAGCCCTCGATCGCAAATTTACTTCCCTCGCTTGCAGCTCGGGCCGCAAACATCTGCGGTCTCGGCCTTTCTTTTTTTTACCACCCTAGTTGTGTAATGTACTATATTACACTTCGTAATCGGTTAAGTAAATGCCAGCAGAAATATTAGTGCAATGTCAATAAAATAAAGACACAAAGGTAGGTAGGTACCTACATACGAGTATATATTAAGTCCTGAAAACATTACGTTCCTTTTTTGCACAGACGTACATATAAACAGCCAGAACTTGCCAATTTTTTATACATGAATGTCAGTGTTAGTAACTTTAAGAGCTTTCTCTTAGTACGTGTAAAAACACCTCGTCTCAGCTTTTAAATAACTTCGAGTCAAGTGAATCTTTAAAGCAGAAGTTATAAGCACATTTGAAAGCGAGTAAAGTTATATGCCAAGGTGAAAATTGATTCTATTCACGTTCGATGAACGAAAACATCACTATGTTTTTCTTATTCTATATTTGAATGAAAAACCTTTTACGAGTTTCGTAAAAATAGATTACACCTAAAAAGTACCTAACAAAATGTTGAGTGTTTCTTTATCTCCTTAGTTAGAGCATTACATTAACGTTCAGTTTGTTATTTTCAAGACTTTACACATACGACTTTATGTGAAAGTCGTCTATTTATTTTTCATCACACTTGCTCATAAAGTGGCTCTTATTTCATTGTTCTTACGCGCTGAGCGCAACTTATTACGCACGTGTGCTTTTTACTTTACATTACCGCACTAGTGTTGTAATTACCGCAATTTGACCGATAAGAGCACGCCGTGGGGCTCGGCCGGCGGATATTATACCCGCAGCGCCGATACCGTGTTCATGGCGCGCGCCCTGCACTATACTGTTGTAGTTAGATAGATAACCCTCAAAATATGTACAAAAACAGGAGTTCTAAATTATAAGTTTTATTTTTTATTCGCAAGTGTGTTGAAAAACGTCGTATGCCACTCGTGGGCATTGGTCATTCATTAGAGTCTCGACCATTACAGATGATGATGTGCAATGCAGCCTCGACAGTAATGACCAACGTAGCCCACTCGTATCATAATGTATGTACTACAATATTCAATCCAATATAATATCATGAAACTTTTGCCTTGATAAATCACCTGCTGTCAATTTTAATTATAATGATTAAGTAATTCATACTTTAAGGCATTTTCCAAAAGTCAACGATGCGGTGAAACACAAGAGTTTCGCTTTATCATATCCATGTAAGTGAAGCCAAAAAAGGAAACGCAAAGTATTTTAATTGTTACAGAAAATATCGTCATAGAGTATTAGAATGAAATCACTTACACGGTTATTTCGAAATCATACCAATAACCGGTTTTAGTATATTACACAACTAGGGTGGTAATACAAAGAAAGGTCGAGATCGCAGAAGTTTGCGGCCCGAGCTGCAAGCGAGGGACGTAAATATGCGATCGAGGGCTTTCTGTATTACCTCCCGTGTTGTGTACATCATTTTATGTCTACACTTGGCCAGAAAGCGGCTTTTTCCGTACGCGTAGCGTGCGGAAAAAGCCACTTTATGGCCAGATGTGGCATAAAATAATAAATGCACGGTTCTAGCAAAAAAATATAAAAGTAGGGACAAAATAGTGGGTTAATTTTGTAATTAATAACTATCCGGTGTAGAACGGGGGTGTCAGCAAATATTTTCCTTGTAAACGAAGTGGGTCATATATATTGCAAACTAATTACTGGGAAAACCTATTGATTGTCTAGGCCACAGAATACGAATGTAGGTTCGTATGACACAAGTACATTTTCATTTTTATCACTATCAAGTTGTGATTAATTTAACTATTGTTATACCTATAAAATTCACTCAATTAATTTCATTTCAATTTAAGATAGGCGATGATTTAGTGCGTCACACCTACAGGGGTACCGAAAATGATAAACGAACAAAGTACAGTACGTCACAGTTTGAATATTAGTGGAATAAGACAAGGTATGTTCATTCCAAGAGTGAACTTGCCTACGAAACGATAAGGTTGCTGTTGTATATGAACTTCAATATGCTTATAATGTACTTGGTTTTATTGTACCATGATTTGAAAGCTATCAGAAAAATTATATTGTAGTAGGGGAGCCCACGATGCTAAATGGGGATTTATTTAGGGTTATTGGAAGTTAAGATTAGATGAAAGAAATATTAAAGGGCAGACTGGTAAATATTAGTTGTAGCCCGTTTAACTTACTTTTTTACCAAACGTATAACTAGGAACTGCTCAAACTCAGCAGTGTTATAGAAAAACTCATAAAATAATAAATTAAAACATTTTGCAGGCGGAGCGCACCTCAAACTATCAGCGACGACCTGGATTTTACTAACCAGTGAACTGTAATGCAATTAGGTGTCCGATAATTACTTTATTGGCGAAACTCGGATTCCGGTCACGTGCCGAGGAATGGCGAAATTACTCACGGGAATCCTGGGAATTCCTACCGAAGGTCCACAGGTTACGGGAATAAAGACGCAGAAGTTAACATTTTTTTCGGCAGTTTTTTGCGGAGTGTCCATTCTTATACTCGGATGTGTGTTTGTTATGCGATGAAGGCAAGAGTAACATTAGTATAGTACTTACTTTAAACAGTAAACCGATTTTATTTTATGCTAACATTATCATCTTATACATTAAAACTATACCTATTTCAATTGTTTATTACAATAAAGTGTCCCTTTAAAGATTGTCTATTATTTAAGGAACTGATTTTAAAATGTTTGTAGATACGGAGAGAATAGGTAAATGGAAAATATAAATGATCCCCAAAAGTATCACAAATCGTGTAAAAACAAACTTAAACCCTACTAAATTGCGATCTACTTATGTATTCAGTATATATCTTTTAAATTAGTTAGTTAACTTTTAGGTTTTGTTTTTGTTAATGTGGCATTTTAAATGTCTTTATTTAATCAAGTCTGATATCCTTAAGCCATTTGCTCAAAGTATCGCAGATTTAGACCGCCGTAGAATTATTTCTTGCAAAGGCTGGGTACTTGACTTACACATTTACTTACAAAAAAAGCATTAATTGGCGCCGTAGAACCTGCAGTTACTGGTATTCCTGGTACTGTAGTTCACCGTTAGCAGCACTTATTATAGCCTCATTGTGATCTTTATTTCGTGCTACGGCAGGCAAGTTGACTGCCAAGAACGCTAGGATGTTGGTTAATGACCTTTTTGTTACAAATTAATGGCCTAAAAGTGCTGTAGTGGAGATAATTGAGACGGTGCCCTTGAGACATAAAAGAGGGTTATTATGTTGATATAGTATTTTGGTTGGGATTTTATCCGTTTTCAGGGATTATATTAGGTTTATGCCATTGTTGTTTCTTCCTATTCGCGATTCTGCACAAAATAAATTCCACACAACTGAATTTAATCACATGCGTAATGCTTCACAGTCGTTATTTCTACGCAATCTTGTTTCTTCCTAGTAGCGATTCTGCACAATATGAATTTCACACAACTGAAATGAATCACATGCTTTATACTTCACGATACTATCTTTATCTTTTATTCTATCTATCTTCTATACTATCTTGTTTTTTCCTATTCGAAATCTTCAAAAAAATTATTCTCCGCCCCAATTTCGACCGGGTTCGATTCCCGGTTATGTATGAGATTTAAAAAAAAATAATCACAGAATCGTGAAGTATAACGCATGTGATTACATTCAGTTGTATGGCATTTATTTTGTACAGAATCGCGAATAGGAAGAAACTACAATGGCATAAACCTAATATAATCCGTTTTCAGTTATATAGTCATTACTATATAACTTTTATAATGCCTGATTACGTACCTTTTTGCCAAATGTCAAGGCTGTTATCTTATCAAATTACATGACCATAAACGTCCACCAAACCAACTCGTCACAAAAAAAATATGTTTATGATCGTGAAATCGTCACTGTGTTGTTTCGTGTTAGTATCGTAGTGACACGAGATTTGTTCTTGTATCTACACGCGTGTATTCAAGTGCACGTTGTGCAGACAAGCAATAAATGGTAGACAACAATTATTGATAGAAATATAAGTTTCAGATCTTGCAGATGGGAATAACATTCGTTCTAGTATCAAAAATAATAATGATTCGTTTTTTACGTTTGGCACTTTTTATGTTTCGTCATTTCACTGAATGAATACCATTGGATCACAGAAAACCACCCGAAAGAAAATACTAGCCTCGATGTAAAAGATCTCGTCTAGTAAGACCATTTTGTTAGGCTCGACAATTTTTCAGCAAAATATGTTTGAGATAAAAAGTGTATACTGTTTAATGCAGGTGCTCTAATATTTTTATTTAGAATAAAAATATTGTACCCTATCTATTTTAAATTACAGGAAATACCAATTATATAATGAGTAATTTTTTTTTCATTTTCTAATTCGAATTATTTTTGTCACGAGCTCGAAAGGTGTAAGAAGGGGTATTACTAAGGAAAACAACACGGCACAGCGATATACCGACAATGTTGCTTTGAGTCCAAGTGTGCAGAAGTGCTGTAGGAGAGCACAATATGATTTGGACAATAATCTTTAAAGAAAAAAAAATCAGCTATAAAGGTTTCTTGGAAACTTTATAATAGAATCAAAACAAACTACAATAAAAATAACTATAATTGCCTATCACTCGATTGATCTAAACAGGTAATGGGTATTTAGAAAAGTGTGATAGTTGCTTCGTGCTAGACGAACTTTTACGCATTTGGACTCATACAATGACGGGTAAACGTAAAAAAAGATTTTCGAAAATGAGGAAATGAAAGTTTATACGGAAATGGTACCCATTAGAGGTCAGGGTCTAATGTCACACTTTTTCATTTGGTGCTCATATAAATTGAATTAACATTTGCTCATCTAGAATCAGATAACAAGGGACTTCTCGTCACTTAAAAAAAAATAGCATTCGTATATTTGCTAAAAATTTGATACTTACTACTGAATAAACTAGCAAATAATGTATAAAACCCTTTTCAGCACCGGAACATTAACTATTCCCCAAGGAGATTTGTGAGCCTGAGTTCAAAGATTACTTAAGCTGAGTAGCATATGAACATAACACATCTAGAGAACTAGCGTTTTGCCACGACATAATTAATAAAATCTTATTTAGATACAAAAAATCTGTTATTACGAATAAAAGAAAATCTTCTATATCTATTCATCTATCTTCTTATCTATAATCTATCTATGTATCTATCTATCTATATCTCTACAATATTATAAATGCGAAAATTTGTGAAGATGTTTGGTTGTTTAGATGTTTAGATGTTTGTTACTAAATAACTGGGTAACGACTGGATGGATTGAGCTAAAATTTGGCATGCAAGTAGACCAAGTCCTGGATTGAAACATAAGATAATTTATATCCCGGTAAATAATTCCCTTGGGACAGTAAAAGTGGGCGAAGCCGCGGGTAAATGCTAGTCTTCCATAATTGCTGTAGGTACTTATGCTTGCTAAGTAAGTTTACTTTTTATTTCAAAATACAATTACTGAATGGTCCAAATTATTATTATTACTAAAATAAACTCGAAAATCGACTTGCTTACGACACTGCACTAAACGACAATGCTAAATGATAAATGTATAATCTTGACGACCGCTTTAGCTTAGTTGGTAGTGACCCTGCCCACGAAGCAGGAGGTCCTGGGTTCGAATCCCGGTAAGGGCATTTATTTGTGTGATGAGCACGAATATTTGTTCCTGAGTCATGGATGTTTTCTATGTATTTAAGTATTTGTATCTATTAAATATATCGTCGTCTAGTATCCATAACACAAGCCTTATTGAGCTTACTATGGGGCTAGTTCGATTTGTGTAAGATTGTCCCCCTAATATTTATTTAATAATATTTTTCTACTCCTGTACTGTTATCTGTCTTTTACTTGGTCACGAACACTAATATAAGAACATACATAATATGAGTTCAGAGAAGTCTATACTCTATTGCCCATAACAGCACTAGTGTCGTTATAGTCACTTTACGTTATTGCTAGCATCCACAGACTTCTAAATCTAGGTTAAACTTAGGTCAAGGATTAAGCGCTCAATTCTAACTTCACGATAAAAATTCACAACTACCAACTTAACAAACAATTAAATTCCTACGATTCATAAGAAAAACAAAACTTTCCGAATTAAATTAATTGATGCCAACATAAAAAAAAAGTATTTTAATTATCGTCACATCGTGTCACCAGCCATATCAAAAAAAAGTTTACCATAGACACAACTGTCATGCCGGCTGTACACACTCGGAGAGATCGGACTAGGGTATGCAGTACCGGTACCATTCCGGAGCACCGGGATTTTCGATACTGGACGATAATGGAACCGGTATTTCCCGGGATTTTCGGTACTTTCGGGACAGGTCTTCTATAACTTTGTCGGTCGATACTCGATGCTTTAGTCAGATGAGATTTCGTTGGAGTTTTAGTACGTTTTTTAATAAAACGACTACACTTCGCAGCTAAACTACTTTTATTGATATATTTGCTATATAATTCAATTTCTAAATCAAAAGTATCCTTTGTTTCAATCCAGGACTTGTTCTACTTACATGCCAAATTTCAGCTTGATCCATCCGGTTGTTACTCCGTTATTTAGTAACAAACATCTAAACATCTTCACAAACTTTCTCATTTAAGTATAATTTTAGTGTGAAGATTTTCGGACGTTAAAAGTTAAAATATACAATTTAATATAACACGTGGTTTTAATACATAGAGTACGCTCTCCAGGACAGTAGTTGACATAGTGCATTTTAAAATAGTCCAGTTGCACGCAAATCAAAAATCCGATAGCAGTAACAGTAAGCCACAATACATAGTCCAATAATATAACTAGCTTTTGCTCGCGACTTTGTCCGTGTTAAATTTGAATATCGTGTGCCGAATTTGAAGTTACCTGGAACGGCGGTAAAACTTATGATTTTGACTAATGTGAGTGGTTAGTGGTTACAGATGCACATATTTTACCGCAGGCTAATAGTAGTACGCCTATACATTGTTACCTAAGGCACGTTAAAGTGGCCGTGCGCGAGGGAGTCCCCCCTAAGCAATCACGTCTCTTAACCCCGCCTAGGGATGAAATAAAAACTGACGGTATTGTAATTAAGAGTCTAAACATGATATTTCAAACATCTTACTTAAAAAGATCGTAGGGTCCCGATACAAATTTTCAACCCCCATTTAAACCCCTTAGAGGATTAATTTTGAAAAACGCTGAAATTGCTTTTCTTGTATACTAATGAAGAGTCTAACCATGGTATTTCAAACCACTTACTTAAAAAGATCGTAGAGTCCCAATACAAACTTTCAACCCCCGTTTAAACTACTTAAAACACCTTTTTTTTTAATTTATCCAAATAAAAAAAAAGGTGAATTTACTTTTCATTTTTTTTAATGAAGAGTCATGAAGTTTCAAACCTCTTACTTCAAAAATCGTACACTCCATACAACTGTTTAACCCCTTAGGAGGTGAATTTTGAATTATCCTCTCTTAGTGCACCTCTAGACCTTATTAGGATCCTACGTGCCAGATTTGAAATTTCTAGAACCAGTGGTTTGGCCTGTGCATTGATATATAAACTTTCAACCCCCATTAAAACCCCTTAGATAATGAATTTCGAAAAACGGTGAAATCACTTTTCTTGTAATCTAATAAAGAGTCTAAACATGAGGTTTCAAACCTCTTACTTCCAAAATCGTAGACTCTCCATATAAACTTTGAACCCCTTAGAGGGTGAATTTTGAAAAATACTTTCTTAGTGCACCCCTAGACCTTATAAGGAACCTACATGCTAAATTTGGAATTCCTAGGACGAGCGGTTTGGGCTGTGCGTTGATATGTCAGTCAGTCAGTCAGTTTCTTCTTTTATATATTTTGATAAGCGTTAATGACTATCAAGGTCTTCGACGATCGAAAAGCGATGACTGAATGACTACCTGGTCTACCTGCGCGGCACGGGGTTGCGGACCCGCGGGGCTGGCGGGGGTGAGTGAGCCGCCGCCGATCGCCGTGACCACGGCTGCTAGTCGTGTTTGGTTAAAAATGAACAACGCTCTTGTTCGTTTCAAATTATAAGTCTTTTGTTCGCGAAAATTAATTAAAAATGCTCCTCTAATGTGTTTCCCGAAAGTCCCGAAAGTACCGGGATTTTTATTTTGACGTCCCGGTTCTTTGCTCGACTGAAAATCCCGGGAAATCCCGGTACTTTCGGTTCCGGTATTTCCCGGGAGCAAACCCTAGATCGGACGAGACACGCGTGACGTCCATGTATTTTATATTTTAACCTAGTCGTAGAAAAAGTATTGTATGCAACGTTGTATAATTAAGTCAAAAAACGCTCATTGCGTCTCTATTTACGATACTCGCCGCATTCGCGGCTCGTATCGCAACTCACGCAATTCGCATTTTTTGAACCTTCTTATACAACTGTTGCATAAAATACTATTAATATAATCTATATCCTGGTATATTATACAATATAAAATACAAGTACTCTCCAGATAAATTACATTAAAGGCGGATTTTATTAAAACGTAAGCTCTACATTTTTTTACAGACTGCAAATTACAAATTTTGTCTGTTATTTACATTTAAATTACATTAAATGTTTATTGCCTAAAAACGTAACGTAACGTAAACGTGGAATTTAAGCCGATGAAAAGAAAAATAAAACAAGAAAATTATTTGATAATCATGATTCCGCAATCGGTCAAACCTTCGTTATATCATAAAATTTTGTGTCAGACAAAAGCTTGATCATGAGAAGTTAAATATCATAAAAAAACAGGTCTTTATGTACTTGTGGTCGGAAAAACTAGACAATTTTCGTTAAGTCACAGTACTTTATTTTTCAATTTGGGCATATTAAAATGCACCTATGAATATCAAGATTTACCACCGCTACATTTTTAATGGAAATATACTTTTATTATTTTTTTGGAAGGGTTGAAGTCACTTATTTCATTTGTGACCTTGGAAGTTTATATCGCCTAATATAATAAGATTGTTTTTAAACCTCTAGGTGTTACCAGTTTTTTTTAATCAGAATGGTAAATTCGAAACGTCCAAATTCGTCAAAATCCGCGGCTATAGCCATAAAGCATACCTAAATTCCTAGTTAGACATTGCAGTTAATTTACATAATTATCATGTAACGAATTAATTGAAATAAATATCTTACCTTTACATACTACTTTTAACTTTTTTTTTATTTACTATACCTTTTTGATATCATATACTCGTACAACATGTACCGAAGTAACTCAATGTTACCGTCCTAGCAGGTCCCCTTATTTCGACGCTAAAAACCTCCGTGACCCAAAAAGCAGCGTCGTGCCATTTGCACGTCGCGTCGCATCATAATATCTTCGAGCCCGCTCCATGTTCGCAGATGCGTTAGCGTACCTGATATGGGGATATTTATAGTCGTGTCTCTTACTACAGTTTTAGGGGACAAAATAAATACAAAATATACGTATTGCTGTTTTGGCTAATAGGTTTACAAATAATAAATATTATTATATACATTTATGATAAGAAAAGTCACACGCTTAACGGCTGCATATATGTATTAAGAATCCATGTCTTTTATACCTAAGTCATTTATATTCTGTGAATAAATGTCTGAACTTGAATCTGAAAACAGGACGTTTCATTATTATACCCGTTCACGGGACAATGATGTCCCGGACCTTTGGGAGGCGTGCACGGAGCCGAAGCCAACGCGTAAAGGCCCTTTCGACAATTTAATGAAAGGCAACGTGTATACTCAGCGGATGCTATCTCTGTCTGTGTCATGGGATGCACACATAGACAGTCCCCGCTATATGCAAGGGCTATTGTGCATTGATGGGATATAAATATATTTCGCTATGGTGGTGGAAATATGGATGAGAAACTGGGTTGTTGATTGAGACATGACGGCGTCTGTCAGGAAAAAGTGTGTCATGGCTACCGTGACACTGACAGATGGTGACTGGCCCTCCGCTAGGTGGGTCCCTGTTAAATAGCGACATTATAAAATGCCCTAGGGGCAACATCGGTGCGGGGGGCTGCAGGGTGTCGAGAGGTGTGCTGCGCTTTCTCCGAGGGTATCTGTTATCATTATTATTACTATGAAAAAAACCCAAAAAACCTAGATACAGCGTAGGTAGGTTCCCACAAGGTGGACCGATAACGTGAAGGCCGCGCGATACGAGCGGCGCAGAAAAGAACGTTTACGTAACCTATGTAATTAAAAAAGTTTTCTGATGTTAAAACATTTTAATTGTAGTGAATATGTTTTGCTACAAATGAACAACTGCATCTGTGATTCAATTTACGTCATGAGTATTATCGTTAACTCTAAATGAAACCAAGCAATGTGTTTAAGTTGCCGTCGTCTAGTAACATTACCATTTTAGTGTAAAATAACCTATAATAGTATCGGAGACAGACCCATTCAGCCCTATTTATACGGGAACAGCATCCAACGACTCTGACTAGATCGATTTGCGTTTAAGTCTCTTGTGGTATACCGGAGCTTCCCTAATAGCCGCATTTACTGTCAATGTATAATATCCGTATTATCTACTTCAATATTTGTTATAATAAAGTTATTTGTAATTTGATCTCAAGAATCGCGAGATATTGTCTATCGACTTAGAAGGCAAAAAGCTGTTTGTTTTAAACTCCCAAAGAAATATTAAAGAAGCAAGTAGTAACAACGTGGCGGGGTTTACGTTTACTGGCTTGATAACGAGCCGAGCCACTCTTCTTTACAGCCTCGTGCTTTCAACTTAATACCGAATTACTCAAAACACAGGGTATAATGAAAGGTGGGAGATAAATAGATCTAGAGGCTTTCTTGAACATTTTACTCCGGATTTTCTCGCATTATTTATTTAACCGACTTTACAAAAGGGAGTAGGTTGTCTAGTGTAATATATTCTGTTTGAAAGTTTGTTACAGTAAAGTACAAAACGTAGAAAAAAAACTTACATCCAGTTCGGTCGCATTTTTCAGAATCAAGTGCCAATTATGGGGCAGGATCCATAAGGAATTGAGGGAACTCCTCAAATTATATTAGGCACATATCATTTTCAGTATTTTTATAATACATTGAATTAAAAACGGATCTATCACGTTCTACAAAAGACGAGACATCCACTCCACATGTTCAACGATGTGTTCTCAACGATGTATTTTTATAATATTTCGTGAATTTGCTAGTGTCGTAATATTTAATGTCAGTAATTACATTTTTTTGAAAGTTTTTGAAGTTATTACATTGTAACGTTAAAATGCACAAGCCGACGAGACTCCTCACAAAGCCTGAGGAGTATCATCGTCCCCTATATGCAGATCATACACCCTGGGCCCGAGTAACCCGACAAACTTTAACTAAATATTCTAACGACTGCTAGGAGTAAAAAAAAGATGTATAGTTGAAAACGCCTACCTACTTTTCAACATATTGATTATGTTAATTATTGATTAATAATCCCAATTACACAATTACAAGACATTATTTGACAAATTATTCATTTGTTATCCATGGCTATTGGCAAAATAACGTTCAGTAAAGAATATATCGATCGGAGTTTTGCAAAATAGCTTATTAGAAAAAATATTTATTTGGGAGTTGAACATTTGTAAAATGATAATTTGCCATTCAATATAAGTATTCGCAAAATATTACATTTGCTGAATGTATATTTGTCAAATAATCTTTAGAAAATCAGGATTTTGAGAAATTGTATGGTTGTGAAATGAATAGTTTGTGAATCGTTATTTGTTAAATGATCATTTGAAATGACGGTAAACCGCTATATAATCGGTAAAGAGCTATCTCTTCCAGACAACCTTTGAGTAGCGGAGTCCAAACTTGAAAATACCCCGGCTCGAGTTTCATATTAGAATGCCTCATAAATGGTTTAAACAGATTTAGGTGAAATTTAGTTCAGAACACTCTTGGTTTTTAAAAAAAAAAATGGCGTCGAAATCGGTAGAGTAGTTTTTCAGGAAAATGGCAATAGGCACACACATACAAACAAACAATGTAACCCCAAGCGAATATACCGCCTCCGTTCCGTCGTGGGTAAAAAAATAAACGAGTTAAATATAAACTGTATTTTGGTAAGTTGTATTAAACTAGGTTCTTATTGAAAACCAGCATGTGATTGGTACATTTTGCGCAGTGCCGACATGTAATACTTATAAAAGTGATTAAAATGTAGGTCTTTAAATCGATTAAACAGTTCAAGTTACGGCATTTTGCATAGAAAATTTTAAATCATAAAGAATCTTTCAGTTGATAAAACCTCCATGTGGGTTAATGTCATGTTCAAAATATATTAACCGCCGACGTCGACATATAGGGTCATCAAAGTAACATTTATCTTTTCAACTACGACCTGCTGTAGACTTGGGTGCCTATTTTCTAGCGTGGCTCTTGGAACGTAATGTGCAAACTCGTCTCAAAAGTCCCGTAATATTTTACATGACAATCTAAAAGTTCCTACATGTCATCTTCTGGGCCATTCCATAGTAAGAGGTAGCACGAGTTTAAACATGTAAAAGTTTAAACATGTACATGTATAGGTACAAGCATTGCTTAGTTTGGTTGGAACTAGTTCGATTTGTGCAAGACTATCCTGAATATTTATATCAGTAGGTGTATAGAGATATTTGCCAAGTATCAAGACTAATTAATCCTCTTTCCTGTGATGTTGATGTTACCATATGCATTTTTGTAATAAAACCGTTTTTTGACCTTTGCAAACTTAGCGTAGTCGCACTCTAAGTGCCTGCTTCTGTATGTATGAATGTCAATATTGCACATACAATCATACAGAAACAATACAAAGATCAATAGTTATGTACAAAGGCGAACTTATCCCTGTAAGGAATCCTCCAGCTAACCAATTACTTTTTAAGCTTTATCAGCAAGTTTTACCGTTACAAAAAACATTTCCTCTAGGAAAACATAATACATTTTGACAGGGAACGTAGGTATACATAATAAATTTAGAAATATTTATTGTTCTTATTTAAAACATGTAATCAGGTGAAACAGCATTAAATAGAAACCCCTTTAATGTAGTAGAAACCTCGGTAACGCGAGGCTAAGTATGCATTTAACCCACATACCGGTGTGTTAGCGTCGTGCTATCCCTAGAGGTACACGCAAAGGACTAGATAGTTTCACTATGTATGTTAAGAAAACATAAACATAAATTGTGACTGCGAATCTAGTCCAGTAGATTTATAATGTATTTTACATTATTAACAAAAATCATGATGTTTTCTATAATGATTTTCATATTTTGTTGGATATTTTTCTTCTCTCATTATTGCGATTTTATTGGCGCAAACGTGAAACATTTCGGCTTACCGGACTTGCAACACTTTATGCAATGCCATGGTGCATGCTCATCACCAATTAAGCTAGTAGGTTACGTTACGGTAGTAGTCGAAATTCGAAATTCGCTATTATCTTTAACTAGTACTGTTTAAACGGTAAAGCACTGTAGCTTCATCAAGTTAGTATGAATTTTTAAGTAATTACCTCACCTTGCTAAAAATGTTTATTTTTTTTTTTAATCTTTGTATTATTTTATTGTTACTGGCATTGAATTTATGATACTACGACATTTATTTTATTTTCAATTACGTTTAAATTCAATCCAATAATCATTTTCATATTTCCTAAAAGTTGAACAAAATATTCCAACGAATAAACCAACGGAGCCTTTTTAAACTATATTAGGTAACTCAGCATTAACAAAGTAAAAGTACTAAATCTTTTATAAGACTGAATATAAATCTCTCTACTAACCGTAGGCGTGAGAAAAAACCCGTTTTTTGTAAGAGCCGTAATTAACGGAACTCTGTTAGGCAAATGCGAGCTTTCACTTAATAAGCAGATAATTGAATTTTTAGGGAAAAGCTTCGGACAGTTTCTTCGTCTAGAAATGTTATTTTTCGCGACTAGAGTCTGTGCGGAAAGAGAATAGGATCTAAATTGGGGGGCGCTGTAATGCTTTTCTACCGTATGTGCCGTATTTTCTGTTCTGTGGCCATACTGGTTAGGTTAGTTCCGTTTTTTGCCACGCCTATTCTCTTTCCGCACAGACTCTAACTGTTGTCACTTAGTGCGTTTGCCTACGTGCATATGTTTAGAGCACATTTTTACAGTACGTAATGACTAAGTATATTGTTTACTCAATCTGTATTTTACGAGTATGTACATACGGGGCCTGCAAGAAGGTGCAGAGTGACGTTATACAATGAGCATTGAGCAACCACAACCACTGACTTATAGGTAGGTATATCTGATCGAATTATCCGTTTATATCAAAGCAATTAAATATTATTGAAGGCTATTACGTTATACTAATTAACTTTCATTATAACACGATTGGCTGGCCTTATCTATTTCTAAAGTAGGAACATGATGCATATAGAATTATTAATAATCGATACCTTTAGACTCAAAGGGCGTAAACGCCAATAGAACCTGCGGCGTTTACGCGCTTTGAGTTTAAAGGTATCAATATTATGTCTTAAAAGAAGCACTTTTCATTCTTCCTTCATTGTTTTGTTCTGTAAATCTACACTACTTATGTATTTCTATTTTTGTGAAACAAATAAGACAACGAGTAAATAAACCTTTTACTTCAATGTTAAAGGGATATGCGCCGAAACTCAACGGGATCACTACTCGGGTCTCATAAGATGAGCGAATATTTATAGTACACCGAGGTGAATTACCACTGCAGAGTGTAATAGGTATAATATTTGTACTTAGAACCTAACGGGCATTATCAAGTTCTCATATCCCAGAAGAGTATGTGGTAGATAACCCAGATGTCTACCAGATATCTGGAAATATAATGCAAATCCCCTAAGACTTCGACATTAAAGATGCCACTGAAGTCAATGCCACTTAAATCACCGGAGAAATGCCCAAAAGAGTTAGTAATATGAGGAAAGCTGCCAAGTTTGGCACTGGATTGTTGACAGTCAAACCTATTTATAACTACTGGTACTAGAACTTAGTCCGTTTTATACATCTATGTTTTTAATGGTTACTTTATTATTGTGTACGTATTGATATTACATCATGGTGTGCACGACGGTTATTTTGTATTATTGAAAACTCTTCTCTTTACAGCTCATTTAACAGAGACCTTTCAACATGAAAGGACTTTCCATTTATCGATTTCTCACATGATTGGGCCGAAAACAAGTGAACATTTCTCATTTTTCCGGCGCAAGGGAAGCCCTAAATCACCCTATTTACAAATGATTTGGCACCGGAGATATATTTATTCTTCAGCATTGATGCGGTTTTCTTTTATTTATTTTTACATAAATTACTTTGCTTTATTTTCCTTTCTGTGTTGAAGAAATTTCCTACTTTTAGAACCACACGTTTCTTGATAGAAATTCATTAAGGAAAATTAGTAGATTATTGGACGAGCATTTAACTTTACTTCTTTAGATAAAATATAAAAAAAAAAACATATACAAACTAGTTAAACACTACAATTATATTATTACCATAACTTATATCTTGCCAAGTTAAAAACACATTAATCACAATAAAAAAAATCACTGGATTAAAAAACTGTTTAAAAAGTCGATTATCCTTGTGTTTTTAGTTAAGCTGTGCGTGCAGATAATAAAATAATTAAATGAACTTACACAGTGATTTATATTGAGATATTTGCGTATTTTCGCCTAGTGTATGAGCTTTATCCAGACACTGACGACTGTGTGAAGACTCATATAAGTTTTAGTATCTAACGTTTTATGAGTAATAACGAAGGTCTTTGGCCAAGACACATTTACCCCCCGCGGGACTCGAACTTGTGACCGTGAGTTACGTCGTCGTTTCACCGTTTTACGCCAAACTTCTGAACTAGTCCGCCCTACTTCAGTTAAATTAAACTTGCTTGAGCAGTGATGAGAAAACTGTTGTTATTTTGCAGTACATTTTGTTGCTTTGCTTTGTTCACGAGAGTTGATACGAAATATAGGTATCAAGAAGTAAATTTTATTTATTTTGGTAAACACAACGTACGTATAATGTACAATACAATATACATATCTCAACTGAACACCAGCAAAAATCATTATAAAAGGAACAAATTTTATGAATATGGGTAGCACATATAATAATAAAATATCGGATCGGCGACTTGACATTACATTTTATTCAATTTTCAATATGCTTCGAATAATAGACAAACAGTTGTAAACTAAAAGATATTAGCCTATGCGAATTATGTTGGCAGCACTGTATTCATTCGAGATGAGTTTATATAGAATGGTGTGCCAACATAAAATAATATCTCAACAACAAAAACATCAAACAATTTTAAAACGGTGCACAAGAGGTGATCTTATCGCTGGAAAGCGATCTTTTCCAGATGACCGTTGAGCAGCGGAATTGACACAAAAATCAAACAATTAAAATACATACGAGTATTATGTGAAAATTTCAAGACTCTATCTATTACGGTTCAAAAGATACAGTCCTGTGACTGACCGACACAAACACGTTACTTCTATGGGGACCCCCTTTTTTATTTTGTTTTTATTATTTGTTGTTATAGCGGCAATGGAAATTCTACATATTATGTGAACATATCATGTATTTAACTACCTACTACTAAGTACTTACTATAGGCTACTTGACAGTGTGAAAAATAGTGGAAGAATTATGGATATATGTATTAATTATAAGCATTAAAACCAATTTACGTCAATATTACTAAAAATAAATGGATAATTTATTTATAAAACTCGGATGAAAATTGATTATTTTTTTATCTGTCGCCATTTTATCGAAAACGGTTTGGATTGGCCGATGACGTCACAACATAGCAAACAGCATCGACAGCATCTGTCAATCCTATTTTTAAAGGTAGAACGTTATGCGATCCTCGTTGACATTTGTCGGTTTACTATCATGTGTCGTCACAGACGCCATATTGTCCGAGAAACCGTTTTGGCGGCTAATTTTAAAAGTGCATTTTTATTTGCTTTTTTCGGGAAAAATACACAAAATAATTAAAAATTACCACTTTCTGAGTGCTCAATAGACACCATTAAACAATCGGATTGACTTTTCAGAAACCTGTCAGGTAGCCTATTATTACAATCAAGCAAAAAGACGCCAAAAAAAAAACAAGTTTCTTGTATATGGACCCTTTTATTTTTAACTTAATTTTATTTTTATTATTTGATGTTAGCGGCAGTAAAAATACCGTAAAGTAAAATAAGTAAAGATTCTAACAACTATTAGGAGTAAAAAAAGTTATGTGATGTATAGTCGAAAAACGCTTACTTTCAGAGATATTCATTCTTCTTTAAATGAAAACTCCCAAGTGTGTAACAAGCCCTAATAAAAGTGACTAAGATAGTTTTACTAATTTTTTTAAATCTTTTAATTAAACAGCAATTAACCTTCGCAGTATTTGATGCTAAGCGACTACGAGGCCAAAAAAATTACCTTTCGTTTCCATTTTAGCTTTTTTTTTCTTTTTGATAACTTTTCCTCCAGTAAGGACATGTTTATAACGAGGAGCTGAATTTACTGATTTATTTTGTTCCATAAGACTATTAATGTAAAATGACAAAGTTCGACTTATGTTGATATAACGTTATTTACTTGTAATACCATCAGGAATACGTGGTTAAAGTTTGTCGGGTAACTCGTACCCACGGTGTATATAGCTCATGTGTAAAAGTTTTAGATTGATACTGATATTACTGATATATATAAAACTTTTATGTATGAGCTAAATGATAGGCTGTGCGTTGTCTATGGCGGTCTGGAGTCTAACATTATCATGAAAAGAAAATCTAATTTTGTATATTATTAATATCATCCTTAATATTACTTACTGAAAACACAATAGTAAAAATATGAGGTCTTGCTTTCGCTCTCATCTCGTCCCAAATATCTCACTTCACTCTGTCCTTGACATTGTTTTCATATAAGTTCATTATCTTGATATTCGATCATGTCCTTTAGCACCACACATTTTCACTTTTTTTGGGGTTTGTCTCTGGATCTGCGGCCGCAGATGGAAAGTTTTAGCACCTAATATCCTACGTCGTCGTACATCTATGTAAGGTAAGTACTTAAAATAATTATATCTGCAAAGAAGTTAAAAATAATACGTGAAAAGTCAGTTATTGTTCCTTTCCCCGCACTGTCGCTAACAGAGTTGGGAACTCGGCGCAAACTGACACCTCTGTCATATTGAATTAAGCGTGACTTTACTTTTTGTTACGCTTCAGACAAAATTTAATAAGAAAGTTTAAGAACTCTTTCAACATTGCTGTAATTTCCTTGCAAGCTTGCTGCACTATTTACGTTTGATTTTAACGATGATTTTTTTTGCAACAGGTTTAAGTTGATTATTTATTGTTATTATCTATATTTGTATATGTTTTGACTTTTTCTTATTGTTTTTGCAACCCGTACTCATGTCTGCATATGTCTGTTTATCTTGCTTTGTCTCCGGTTTCAAGAAGATATCTACAAGAGCTCAATCTGTAGCGATAAGTTCGGTTGTTGTCCACCGTTATTTTGATTAGGTTAGGTCCGTAATTATTCTTCATTGTTGTGTCCAATAAAGAATATTATTACAGATTTAAATGTATTTTATGCGTAATAGGCAATTATTTGATTTCGATCTCAACTGATAATGTCTAATCAATCTCGACTTGAAGAGAACCAAATTCTATTACCTACTTACTTATTTATCTACAGATAAATAATTATGATCTTAACGCTTGAATAAAGCAAAGATATTACCTTGATAAATTATACTGAGGAATACCCTAGACGGACCTGTAGGGCCCTGTTAGTTAATTGCTGAAATTAAAATCTACGATTTATTCTCCTAAAGTGAGTTAAGCAGAGGGTTATAAACGTTTTCATTAAATTATTACTCTTTAAGAAGTTAGTTATATTTTCATTAGGCCATTAAGATTTTATTATAGTCTCAGATAATGGATGACTTGTTTAATCATAAAATAATGTGGAAGAAGGCTAAAATTAGGGTTATTTATTGCAACCTGAGTTCTATCTCAGACAATTAGCACGAATCCATGAGGACAAATCTGTATGTATTTTTAATATCTCTAAAAGTTTTAATATCTTGTTTACTTGAGAGCTCTGTAATTTTTTGGTGTGCTTTCAAGAATATTGTTTTACTCGTATATTGTATTTGGGCTATTTTTTGAAAACCTGATTGCTCTATCCACACATGTTGATCAAAGACCAAATAGGTACGCGATAATAGGCGTTGCGATATTCGGAGGCAGTGGTCGGCTGTGGCGTTCCCTGGAGTCGAATCAGGTCGCTAGCCGGACCACCTTGAGTGGATCGGACTGGGTGGGGGCCGGGGGCGCCTGGGGTCGAACCAGGTCGCTTGTCCCGGTGCACTTCGATAGGGTCGGACTAGGTGGGGCCTGAACGCCTGGGGTCGAACCAGGACGTTAGGCCAGGGCCACTTTGACTTTTCGCTGATTGCTCAAAGTGAGCAGCGGACCTGCGGGAAGGATGAAGCGGGTGAACCTGTCCTTATGTGAGTGTGTTAATCGAACGAATAGGTACAGTGAAAAATTAAACGTTAACTCTGCTAAATCTACAGCTAGTAGCAGTAATATACACGCTAGCTAAGCGGTTTAAATTTAACATTTAGAAAAAGTGCGAATGGTTCACCTACTTGGCTGCTCACTTTTGAAGCTGAGTGTACCTACTTTTGAGTTTACCTTTTGCGTTTGAATATGTGATTGCCCTGAAAATCAGAATATAGTCATAATTTGAAACATCATAATGTTTGTTTTAATTAACTTTGGTAAATAAATGATAATTTACTCGCCTATTCCAAGGGTGTGGAAACTAATGCATTTATTTTAAAACTTGATTGCTTATAGTTTGTACTTTTGTACTTGTAACTCTATTACTTTCTAATAATACTACAAAATCTGTGTAATTGTTCATCAAAACTGACTGACATTTATAATAAGAGAGGTTCCTCCGGGAGGTTTCATATAATTACGTGAGGGATTAGGTTCGTCTCAAAAGCGCCGCCTTTCGCATCGATATCTGATGAAATTAATCATCCCGTGTTAAGCCGAATTTTCTTAAAGAAAGAGAATTGAGCAGTCCACATGATCCACGGAACTTACTTTAATTAAGGTAAATGGAAGCGGTTATACAAGGTGGTTAGTACTTATACCTACCTAAATTAACTGCAAACAACTTGTTCAATATGGTCAGGTATTTTCTTTGTAGTCGTGAAAATATCAGTGTGTTGTTTCATTTGTTAAGTGTTAGTATCGTAATGATATGATAACGCGTTGTGCAGATCCCCGACGCGCCCCTCGCACCCAATTTTATGAGTATTCATGCGATTGTTTTATATATATTCGCGTTAGATCTGTAAGACTATTTAACATGTGCTCAAATTTTCGCGAGTTTAAAGTGTGACACATAATGCGCGCATTTATTTTTACAGTATCAGAAAATTTTGATTAAAGTGCTTTCAAGATGAGTTGCGATCACCATGATATGGCAATATCGTGGCGAAATAATAAAACAAAATTGATGGATTGTGACGGATGGGTATAATTGAAACCATAAACAGTTGCAATGTCGTTTGGCCGCTGCCCAAGGAATAAGTAATGTTCAAGGGATGTTTTTTGTTCCATTTAACTCTGATAATATGGAAATTACGATGTTAATAGCTTTATTGTCAATGCTTTGTAAATAAAAATAAATCTCGGAAGCCTATTGCAATACAACGCAACGTGAAATTTCTGGTACAACAATGGAATGAATGTAGGTATAAATAAGACATAGTACCAGGAACGTAGTAACAGGAACCCCTCTCAGGTGAAGGCCTCTTCCAAAGATTGCCACTTTTCACGATTTTGTGCTATTTGCTGCGATTTAGGTCCAGCTATTCTCTTTAAGTCGTCATCCCAGCGTGAGTAACGTCTTCCTATAGGTTACCTATCTGAAACACTAAAAACGTTAGTCCGAATTTCATTTCGGCAAAAACTATTCGACAAATATCGTTTCAATTTTTTTTCGTTTGTCCGAATTTTCATTTCGAATTATTACGATTCGGCATTTATTGGTTCGGTTTTTTAATCATTCGACAAATTACGGTTTGCCCTAAATCTCGTTTCACCGTAATATCAGTTACCCGAAGTAACGTTTCGATTTATTCACCATTCGACTTTTTTCGATTGACTTTGATTTCATTTGTCCGATGTAACGATTCGATTTTTAACTATTCGACATGTGTACAGCTGGCATTACAATTTACAATTATTTATTTTTATGCCTGGCAAACTAGTCTGCAAGAATCTACCCGCTTTGTACTTTGATAAAGATAACCCTACCCGCCACATAAAACTTGTTATAGTGTATTATGAAAGCTAATACTGAGTAGGTAGTACAGTGCGATAGTGAAAACTTATTTAAATATGTCTGACCTAACCTACTTTTTTCCTAGCAGTTCGTTTTTGTTGGGGGACGCAGTTCAAACCTAACCTAACCTATTTTTCTGGTAGCAGTTCGTTTTTGTTGAGGGACGCAGTTCAAACCTAACCTAACCAATTTTTCTGGTAGCAGTTCGTTTTTGTTGGGGGACGCAGTTCAAACCTAACCTAACCTACTTTTTTACCTAATTGAACCTTTGTTTTGAGTTTTTTTCCATGCGGGGGCTTCGCCCCCCGAGCCCCCCTTGTGGGGGGGTCCGCCTCCCCGTCCCACCTTTGTCCTTGTGCCTATGTAAGTTTTCTGTGAAAGTCACTTCCCCAAACGGCCACTTTTTTATGAACCAACCTAACCTACTGACCTTTCTCTAAAAAACGAATAATAACTAATTTTCTTTTCTAAAATAACATTTATTTTTGATTTAGGGAAACATAACTCTGCCGAGAAATAACTTGGGATATCGTTAAAAGGTAAACTGAAAATATGTCTAAACGTATCCAGTGCGAAAAGTATCATTGGGTAAATGAAAAATGGGCAACGAAACAAAATACGTAACAATTCATAGGGCAAATGAATGAGATGGGAAACGTTTTTCGGACAAACGAAACTTTTACTAAACGTGAAATGGTGAACAGAAAAAAATACGAAACCTGTCATCGGACAAACGATAATAATTCGAATAGTTTTTGGCCAAATGAAATTCGGTGAATGGTTTTTAGTGTTTGCGATAGGTTACCCTTCCTATACGGCGTTTGCCTAGTGGACCCTTCCATATTGTGACGGTTTTGGTCCATCTGTCATCTTTAAGACGCGCCACATGTCCGGCCCACTTCCATTTTAATTTTTGAGCTTGCGATAGAGCATTTATTATTTTCGTTTTAGATCTGATTTTAGCGTGTCTAATCTTTTGAATTTTTCTTATATTTAGCATACTCCGCTCCATTCCTCTCTGGCATGTGGTTATTTTGCTCTTAGTTTTATTCGTAAATTTCCATGTTTAGCATACATACAAGTAGAAAACACAAAAAGAAATATTTCATAAAGGTCGATTTACTAAATTCATCATTATTCCAAAATTGGTTTGATCCGAATGCTATTTTCCGCTAAAGAATTTTGCCTTGGGTGATTTTTCCGGAATAACAAAATTCTGATGGATGATGATGCTTTGGAAATTATTTAGTACATCTAAACGATTTAAAAGTTTCTTTGAGACCATATGGAAAACCAACTTGTCACTTTCTTTGATTGAAAGTCATTAACGTTATGGGTGAATATTTCATTTCCTACATATTACGTGTCCGATAGTAAAGAACTATTATAATATGCACGTATCTCACTTGCTTTTATATAAAGAATAACACGTAGGGTATCTCTGCATACCACTAAAATACAAATATTCTGCATAGAAATATGAGAAATTTCCAAAAATATGCTTGAAATCTCTTTACCAGCAATGTCCCAAATCCCAGATTTGATCACTTCAGGTTCAAAAACATTCACTTAGATACTGAAGATTGTGCGTTTTTGTCGTTTTTTGGATAATAGAATAGTGAGTTAGTAAACTCTAAAAATTATACGTACTAAAGAACACTTTTAAGTAATTTGTTATGATGCTGAAAATTGTCCCGGCACGTCCCTCTCTTTACGATTCGCAAGCACGGTTGACGTTTTAAAAAAATAATGCCGCCATATATCGGTGGTCCAGTCAAAGCACCATTAGAATTCAGTATTTAGTATTCAGTATTAGTCGATTGGACGCGTCTAAAACTGTTCCTCGCCGAAATACATCGCTTTTTCGAGTTCAAAAGTGCGAGTGGTATTTTTTTTTCTCCGCACCATTCGGAGATTCTGAGGTAATTACAGTCATGTATTTTTTTAAATAGTATGCTACAATATGTCTTATAGGGATGCTTTTGCCTTGGCATGTTAAGTATTTTTTTAAAACCGTCCTTTAATATAATATTTTGCGAATGGTACAAAAATCTCTTCACCATTTACCTCTTTACCATTCGATTTCTATGTTAATTTGGCGAATGGTAAAGAGCAATTAAAAATGGTAAAGAGTTTAGTAAGTTATCTATAAAATTAACTAAAAACTATGAAAGGATAGCGAAACTATACAGGGTGGGAGGGACTATACCGACATACTTTAGCCATGAATTCCTGGTGGTGTGACGAGTAAAAAATGTTATATCAACATGGGTCGAATATTGTCATTTTACATTAATAGTCTTATCGAACAAAATAAATCAGTAAATTAAGCCCCTCGTTATAAACATGTCCTTACGGCCTGAAAAGTTATCAAAAAGAAAAAAAAAAGATAAAATGGAAACGAAAGGTCAATTTTTTGGCCTCGTAGTCGCTTACCATCAAATACTGCGAAGGTTAATTCCTGTTTAGTTAAAGGATTAAAAAAAAATAGTAAAGGTATCTTAGTCACATTTATTAGGCCTTGTTACACACTTGGGATTTTTCATTTACAAAATAATGAATATCTCGGAAAGTAAGCGTTTTTCGACTATACATCACATAACATTTTTTACTCCTAATAGTTGTTAGAATCTATAGTTAAAGTTTGTCGGTATAGTCCCTCCCACGCTGTATATGTTATTCGATTATTTGTATATATTTACTTATGTAAGTATTTTATATTGACGACGATATATGTATTTATATAGATAAATACATACTAGATAATAGATAGAAAACATCCATGACTCAGGAAAAAATGCTAGTGCTTATCACACAAATAAACATATATCTGTATATAATATTGTCTTCGGTTTCCGCGATTATCACTCATAGTAATAAAACAACTTAAACGGATTAAATCGCGTATATTACTACATTTTTAAGTCCCGACGTTTCGTAACCCTTTTCAGCGTTCGTGGTCGCGGGTAGACTGAGAAAATCATAAATTTCCTGTGTCAAAATTACTGTTGTGCAAACCTACCCACTTTAAAAAATACAAATTCAATATTAGTGTTGCCAGATGGGCCTAATGTGTAAAGATGTTCACACACATGCCAGAAGGGCTTAAAACCTAACCTTAGAAAAAACTAGCGGCGCTTCCAAAAGGCATACTTGATAAGAAAGAAGGCCAAGGAAACTTATCAGCCACGCCTTATGCAAAACAAGAAAACAGAGTTGACAGAGGAAATTTATGATTTTCTCAGTCTACCCGCGACCACGAACGCTGAAAAGGGTTACGAAACGTCGGGACTTAAAAATGTAGTAATATACGCGATTTAATCCGTTTAAGTTGTTTTATTACTATATATCTGTATAATATGTTGTTATGGTGTCGGTACTTGTATATATGATTTTTTTTAAGGGCTGTAGTTATATGTTACAAGTTTTTAGGGTTCCGTACCTCAAAAGGAAAAAAAATTAAACTTATAGGATCACTCGTGTGTCAGTTTGTCTATCTGTCACAGCCAATTTTCTCCAAAAGTACTGGACCGATTGAGTTGAAATTTGGTTATATAATAAAGTCGATGACCCAGACACGGACGTGCAACGGAAATATCCCAACTAGCAAAGTAGTCATATAAGATTAAGCTTATTCAGCTAATAAATCATATAAAAGTCATGTTGCTATTTCTTATATGACTATACGTACAGTCATCACACTTGTGAGGAAATCTTAATAATTACTAATCGCCCCAGTATAAACAGACAGTGAGTGAGATATGTCCATAGAAAATGCGAATGTCAAGTCACGTTCGGAAACCATAGTGGTAAAGACCTAAAACGGCCATTTTAGTTGATTTTATTCTTGCAAAATACTGAAATACACTATTTAAACATTCAATTAATGTTACCGAAATATGTGTTTACGAGTACATGTATTTGCGATAACAGTTATCTTTAAATGAATATTTCAGTGATAAAAGTTAAAAAAGTAAGTTGGCGTTTCCTTTGAAAATGACAAATATAAGAGTAAAACAGAACCAGCGTTTCAAATTTAAAAAGGAAACCATTACGCCCTAGGGCGTAATAGGTCATTTACGGCCCGCAGAACCTACGTGTAATGACACAATTTTCGAGCAAGTGTGATGAAAAATATTTTTCACATATGCACGCTGCGTGTACGGAAAAAGCCGCTTTCTGGCCAAGTGTAGACATAAAATGATGTAAATAACACGGGAGGTAATAAAGAAAGCCCTCGATCGCATATTTACGTCCCTCGCTTGCAGCTCGGGCCGCAAACTTCTGCGATCTCGGCCTTTCTTTGTATTACCACCCTAGTTGTGTAATGTACTATTACCACCCTAGTTATGTAATGTACTATATTAAATAATCACATTTAAATTTCTCATAAGTTTTTCACAATAATATTTTGATTGTTGGCAATTCCTCGGTGCATATGTGCAATTGTTTCAATAATAATGCTCAAAATACAAAGATTTGATTATACTTAATTTTGTTTTTCAATAATAGATCAAACCGTTTTTTTATTTACTTATCCCTACCATTCACATACAGTCGCCATCAGATATATCTGAGCTGTCAGTGTAGTCATAAATATCTCAACACGGCTCTAATGCTATGAAAATAGAGCCGTGTTCAGATATTTATGAGTACACTGACAGCTCAGATATATCTGATGGCGACTGTACCCTCTTTGCCATTTCTTTAAATCTCCTTGCCATTCCGAAATTCTCTTTACCGTTGCTGTAATTCTCTTTACCATTTGTATCATTTCTCTCTACCATTCGCCCAAAAAGTTTAAAGGCTTATAACTACCTCATTTTTGCCTTAATTAGGGTGCCTTGCCATTTTTTGCTTACTTAGACATCATACCTTAACATCAAATCAATAAAAATCCTAATTTGAACCGATATTTAGAAAAATAATTTTGGGCTCAAATATGTACGAAATCAAATATTCACCCTTATGTCCTTTTAAGAACTTTGGTGTTATTGTGAACATTTTAGTAGCCCAAAATTGCTAGATCTATGTTCAAGATGCAAGAGGTACCGTGGACTTTATTATCGCTATAATAACTCGACTAAATCATTTAGTATCAGATTTTTATGTTATTTTCATAACATCAAATCCCTGCCCTTTTCCATTGAACGCTCGAATCTCACAGATCTTTTGTCATGCAGATCCCAAACTGTCCGGCTGTTCGCTAAACTATAAAATGTGTCATGAAACGCCCTTTGTCCGACAGTTTGCAATAGTGCTGCTAGGGCATCATAAATCACTTGAAGGGTTTTACAGCTGATCAGAGTGTTATGACTGTGCGGAACGTCTGCGAGGGTTGGGAGATATAAACTGTCTAAATATAAACTACATACAATAATTTTATGAACTTTTCTTCACTTTCATAATTTTCTTAGACACGATAGTAGACTTATTTCAATAAGCATCCAATAAAAGAGCGCTACGAAATCCTCATTAATATCTAGATGCTATTTTAAGTGGGAAAATGAAAGTCATGATGGCAAAAGTTAAGACAAGGTTTTCGTTCCAGAAAATATTCAGTTTTATTTTATAGGTCGGTTGGATTTAAATTTGTCTACAATTTCGTGAGAGAAAGGTAGAAATTATAATACTCCTTTTAAATTCGCTATATAATAATCGAGGGACCATCTGTTATGTTTTAGTATTGCATGTAATAAAATATGTTTCCCGACAGCAAACAAAATATTACACCGAGGAGGAACACATTTTATAGTTTTCAAATAAATAATCCTCCGCGGGTAAATAATAGGCAAGTCGGTGGAAATCGAGTTCTGTGGACACCTCCCCGGTACTGACTTGGTTTAACATTACATCTCAAAACTTTTTTGTTGTCCAAGAACTGCGTTGCGAGACTTGCACCTTTTTACATGTAATGTTTTTGATGGGATCTCATTTCTTTTTGTAAGTGGAGTTCGTTTATTTATTACATTCCAATCAATCCATTCTATTTCGCAATTGAACTTCAAAAGTAACTTTGTAATCGCCTGTATTTGTATAGGTCTTATTTATGCAGTTTGTATTGTTTCAATACTTTTAGGTTTTGCATGACGTGATAGGCTAAAAACTAATTATCTTTAAAATTTGCAGCTTGTGAGTCTGCTAGAAGTACCTTAGAATTATGATGACCATCAGTCAGTGAGTCAGTGAATCTGTTAGTCAATGACAAAACTAAGGAAATTTGACGTGCAATGGGTCTTTGTTTCAACGAAATAAAGTTGACACATAAAAAAAAAACAAAACCTAACCTAACCTAACCTATCTATTGGCTTTTTATGTTTTTGAGATACGTTGTTATATTTTGCTGTCGGCGGACTTATTTTATTACAGGCAATACTAAAACAGAAGGTCCCTCGACAGCAAACAAAATATTACAACTTATCTTAGAAACGGGACTCTGTATATAAATATACAACTACTAATTATGTCGCATTTCAAATGCTGTCAATGTAATACATGTCTCCTAATAACGGGGTTTCATTATCTTTTACGAGAGTCGTGGTAGGCGACGCGAGGGACAGGCTTATTCCCTCATTAACGGTTTTATTCCCCATGTCCCTACCAACAGACTAGCATGTGTGGTAATATTAGAAAAATAATACGTAGAGCAAAAACCAAGACGGATTGAAAATACCTATATATTATTAATCTGATCTCAGAAGCTCTGATTTTCAGAAGTGAAAATCCGACTGTGGGAATGGGATAGAATCAACATTCAACGAAAAATTAAGTTCCAAATAAATATAGTTCATATATCATTACCTACTTTACATGTGAGGTGTTCTGTTTCTTATATTAAAATAAAAGAAAAAGAACATAATTGTTGACAATAGCCACGCCGAACCCCAGACAACCCCGAGGACGAAGAACAACGTCGCCTACTAATAAACGAATAGGTTTTGTAAGTAGCAACTAAGACCTAGGAAGACCTAGGAACCATGTTTCGTAAGTACTTTTAAAATGGAATATTTAAGTGATTGTGAGATTTTTTAGCCCGTAAAAGAAGCCATTGTATAGTCAACGAATTCATTAGACCCTGTGTAATCCCTTAGAACCGATCCCCCTACAAACATAGGAAAATCTCACAATCAGAAAGAAATGTAAATGGGTACATTTATGTTCGACTAGGCACTTATGCTAGGAGCGGCCATCTATCGCCGCGGGGCGGAACTACGGCGCGAACGTCGAAGCTCTAAACCCCACTGCCCCTCTTACCACAGAGGCAAAACCGTAAAGTTTGAAAAACATGTATCAACGCCTTAGTAAAACCCGGTCCGACCACGAGTCATTCTATTTACTCTGGCAACATTCCTTATGGAAAATTCCACTGCGCAATAAGGAATGATCCGTGTGCAAAAGTAAGTCTATAAATACTGGATGCGCAACTGCGCACAGTTAGTCCGCGCGGCCGGGGGCTTCACCCCCGCCGCGCATCAATGTACCCATACTGTTAGAGGGCCCATACAGGCGCCCTACAGTCGAGCCAGGCTATAAAAAAAAAAAGCGCACAGTTAGTTGCTACAGAATAATTGAGCCGAAAATAGCTCCTAGAACCCGAACCTAAGTCAGTGCTAAGTGAAAGCACTAAGTAAACCTAGATGATCCTAGAGTTGGACCTAGATGTACCTAGACTCAGTGAAACAGTAATTCCTATAATCGCGTTGCGGACCGATCCGCCCATCAAGTGAACCAGTATACTTTTACCTAATTTTAAGGCGTAAATAGTAAGAGGAATTATAAGTGTTGATTTTATTTTGATTACTGTTTTATCTGATTGACTATTTGTGTGAATTTGTTTCTGTGTATAAATTAAGTGAACTGTGTAAATATCGGAGCTTGGCGAGTTTGTTTGGTGGTTTCTTCTCGCTATTGGCCGTTGGAGACGCACCACTAGAATCAGTGTTAAAACAATATACAAGTGATAAATCATAACTTTTTTAATGAGCCTTAGTTTAATCCCTCTAAATCCACTTACAATCTCCTGTAGTGATCCAGAATCTTAGTAAGCTATCGAAGATAGATTCATCCTGTTAACTGCGGGACCTCACGCGATCCGTGAGTGCGTGAGTGTAGTTAACAATAATGCCGGACGGACCAATTAATTACATTTCATTTCGTGTTAAATGACCAAAACCCAAGTCACCACTAAATGTTCTGATATTTTCCTAATTTTTAGAATACATTGTATAATTTATTTAAATACATGTTTCGTCGAAATTTAAGTCTATTTATGAATGTCATTGCTCTTTTGTCGTAATAATAAGTAATTCGCGAGACGTAGGCTATCATGCTAGCCGGTCCAATATAATTTTTGGTTATGTCCCCACCAGCTGTTATTGGCTATGAAAGAATCGCGCGGTTATGTTATTTGTTGTTTGATACGTGCGAATGCTTTATTAAACACGGGTGTTTATGAGTTGTTGGTAATTTGAATCGTTATTTGTCTTTTACTCGACCATGGTAAAAATAAAAACACGCTCTGGTCGAGGAAATTATGATTATCCAAACAATCCTATTGCTGTCAACTGTGTAATTATAGTCAGCAAATGGTTATCATATTCCTTACCATAGAATAAGTAATAGTACTACGTACAGAAGTTTCTCTTTCTAACAAACGTGACGTTCGGGTCCGACCACCGGACAGAACGAACCGCATCTGATCGTCTCTGTCTATCGCACAACGCGTGCTATTTCTGGTCGCTGGGTATGCCTCTCGGAGGGGTAAAATTTGACGGGATGCCTCTCTGGAGGGGTAAAACGGCCGACGGAAGCAGCCTCCGGAGGCCCCCGTTCGTGTTGACGGTAACTTGTGTGAGTAGTTACGGCTGCACATAACAAAAAGCGCACATGTGAGTGTCACCAACGAAGTTGCCACGCTATAGTAGCCGCGCGGCGAAATCGCGGAGTGAGCCCTACTTACTTATTTTTTTCGTGTTGAAACTGTAAAGCTTAAAATCTATTTTGAATGCTACGTTTATAACGCCCACAAAAGCAGGTCAAAGCTTAGGTATATCGTAAAACTTTTATGCATTTCAATTTAAAATCGTCATCGAATTCAGAATGCTTTTATGCCATGTAAAACTGGAATACTCACATAAAAGAGACAAATTCGTTATTTGATACGTTTATTTTGCAATAAAGTAGTATAAATGGGCATTTAGATTGAATTTTGTATGAGAAGTATGTCACTTAGATTTCTAAAACTGTAACCCGAACTGTAATGATAAAATTTACATATAAACCTGTAGGTGTACTTAATGAAATATGTGTACATGTATTTTTTTTTATTCACGTGGTTGTTGTTCTTGATTACAAAACGAAACTTACAATTGATTCTAAATTCTAATTTTTGTATAAAACGACCCAACAAAACTGAACGCTTTCAGACTGAGCATATTTTCATAATGTTAAGACATTTAAGGTAGAACGCCCGAGACTTCAATATTCGGCCAGCCGACCGAGAAATTGAGTAGACACTCGAACACAAACGAAAGTGTTAATTGAAATACCTAGCTATCTACGAGTTTCCCAGCAACGCACTGAGCGGAGACGACGCTTCGGGACTGTTTGAATGGGGCATCAAGTAGGTACCTAGGCACTTTTAATTTTCCATTTTCCATAACTATAGGTACAGTTACTAAAAGAATATGAGTGGATACGGGACCTATTTTCTATTTATGGTTCCTACTAGATAGGATAGAGTCCGTATTTATATATTTACATAGGTGTACAGCCCATCCGTAGAACCCTTAAATCAGGGATCTCCAAACTTTTTTCCCAGAGGGCCATATAGCACCTTTGAAAATGTCGCGCGGGCCACATGTCATGGTCGCCTTGGAGTTACGTATAATCTGTATTCGTCCTGGGGGGGGGGGGGGTGATAGGCCCTCCCGCTTTCTTCCCGCGGGCCGGATTGGAACGGCTGGCGGGCCGAAGTTTGGAGACCATAATAATGAACATCAACTTTTAGTTCTGATAAATAGTTTACGTTTAAGTGATAAAAAGTTTCAGCTTCAACGGCATCACAAATTATTCTTCTTCGTGTCCATCATGACGGTTGAATATGGTATGATGAATAGCGTTTGGGCTTTTTAAGCTGGCTTATCTATCGTACTGGTATGATCGGCTGCATGACTTAACAGATACGATATGGCGATGGACGATGATGATCTTCTAATAATCTCCCAAATAGCTGTCTACAGAGAGCCGCAAATCTTTTTTTAGGGGTTGAAAAGATTAAATCGTACTTGAAACATAAACAAATGTATTTAAGTACCTATTGCAAAAGTAAGACATCTCATTAAATGCTTGCTTCATTGAATGTGGTCCAAAAGGAATGCATTTGTATCCTTATACAAAGCATGGCGGATATGCCGGGAACAATTTATATCCTGTGATCCTCGCTCTGGATCGTACTTGGTTCAACAGGTCTCTTTAGCCATTCAGCGAGGGAATGCTGCTGGTATTATGGGGACCTTTGAGCCAGGTACGATGCGGGGCGGGGTGTTTTAGTTATTTTTACCTTTTTGTCGAGGTTCAGTTTAGTCTTATACGTAGTTTAATTATTTTATTTTAGTTTAGGATAAATTTTAAGTTATTTTACGTTTTCTATGATCTTGTTATTCTTTGTATTGTAAATTATTATATACAAAACAAAATTAAGAATTAAAGGCGATATTAGGCCATATGAAATTTATATTACTTATACAATAATTCGTTGTGTTAGTTTTCCCGGTCAATTGGAAAGACGATATGTTGTACATAATTATCTTTAGTCGTAGGCACATCCTACGGGCGGTAGGTACGGTTTACCTACTCGGTGTCAATTTCCAATTGCTGTCGGGAACTTTGTTTACCTATTTATTTTTACTAATAGTCACCTACCTACAGGTCGCGTCACGTAAAAAGAACACTGGTGGTCAAGCTGCGCATTAGGCCATTTATCGATCTATTTGGTGGTATGAGGTGCGACGCGGGGAGGCCGGGTTAATCGAACCGCGCCGCGAGTCGCGGCTAGTTCAAAAGTAAAACAATAAACATAGTACGTTCGTGCGCGAGTGTAACAATGCGCAAACACACCCCTCTACTTTCTTGCAGCGTTCTTTTTACGTGACGCGACCTGTACCTATAGTAATGTCATAAACACAGAAGTTAACAATCATCGTTTTTCTGAAATGTTGACTGGGCAATAAAACATGTAAAAATTTAAACACAGTGTGTCTAAACTAGGGATGTAACGATACCGATATATCGGTATCGCCGATTATATACAACCGATATTTGAAGAGCGCGAAAAGAATTTGTTGTATGAAAAAAAATCTGCATTAAGTAATTTCAATTACTGACTTAATTTATATATTGGTCTATTACCTTGTGCAATAATAATTACTATGTTGATTGGTTCATAATACAAAATAATAATTTTGTGTTGACAATTTTTTTATTTTTTCTTTGCACCTTCAAGGTTGACTCTCTGTTAAATATAGGTAGCCACGTTTTAGGTATAATAAGGACATACAAATAATAAATCTGAAGTTCATACTTCATTAGTCAGCTAAGATATCGGTATCGCCGATTATTTACTACAAATATCGGTATCGGTATCATATCGGCAAAATTATGTATCGTGACATCCCTAGTCTAAACCTCAACTTACTTTATAAACAGCCGTATAAATAATTCCTCGAACTTCCATCACGAGTCAAAGAGCGAATTGATTCATTTCCCCGAAAACCCGAATGACTAAATTCTACATCTTTCACAGCCAATCGGTCTGACGAATTGCTATTTAAACCAGGACATCCGACCGTTTGCTTTTGAGTTGCGAATAATTTGATTTATTTACTCGTTTTATTTGATTGTTTCCATTAATTTGATGATGGTTGTTCCTCATTTCCGTTAATTTGCGGACACTCTTTCACAAAATGTCAATTTGTCTGCATGGTGAAAATAACAATGCTAAATTAAGAACAATGAATTAATTAACTACATTTGTTGGTTTGTCTATCTTCCTTGACATTAGTTATTCTTTCTCATTTATTCAATGGTTAGCTGGAAGGGATCCCTTACAGGGATAAGTTCGCATTTTTACATAACTATTGATCTTTATACTGTTTCTGTGTAATTTTATGTGCAATAATATGTTTACATACATACAATGAATGTTAACGAAACGACTATTGACAGGCTCAAAACATTATCTAATTCGATATTGAATTCAGGTTCTGTGTGTACTGGATTTCACATACTAATAATATTTCTGTAGAGACGACACGATTATACAAGTAGTTCTACGACTTCTAAATGTAAAAAATAAATTAATAACGCCTTGCGCAGTATTTTTTTTTGTTTTCAACTATTGCGGTTAAGAAGCGGGCGCATAAAAGTGTTTCTTATACTTATCAGAAACTACTCAATTGCTTTCAAAGTATTCTGCCATTGTGCTTTGTTACGAGACGTATTTTTAATACTAGGAAGTTTTGCTTTGTTGAAAGCTTCCTTGGCCTAGGTACAGTCGCCATCAGATATATCTGAGCTGTCAATGTACTCATAAATATCTGAACACGGCTCTATTTTCATAGCATTAGAGCCGTGTTCAGATATTTATGAGTACACTGACAGCTCAGATATATCTGATGGCGACTGTATTAAGCTACTCATCTACTGTACCTTCTAAATATGTAAAGCAATTTGAAGTATCGTTTTAATATCGTTCAACATAATGGTAATTACATGTATAAATAATTATTCAGAATAAAAACCACCACTGCCGTAGACAAACGCCAACTTTGAAGTTACAATCAAGTTGGTTGTAAAGTAAGGAACAACAATTACTTATGGACATTATATAAATGTACCTGGACACTATATCGTTATCGTCATTTATCGTCTTTGTAGTAGTAGTTGTAGTTCACGTTTATCTACATAAGTACGGCAGTCGTGTTTTTATTTTTATTAATTATTTTATTTTATACTTTTTAGTGACATTGTGAAGATTACTCAAACGATGTAGCTGTTCAAAAGGTTCTTAACAGTTTTTTTTATGGGAGGAGGAGAATTTCGATACCAATATGTTTATCGTTACCTATTTTTAGGGTTCCGTACCAAAATGGTAAAAAAGGAACCCTTATGGTGCGACTCTGTCTGTCTGTCCGTCTGTCACAGCCAGATATCTCAGGAACTACTGCTGCTATCGATTTGAAATTTAGAATAGTGTTAAAAATAGCTAACCCAAGCTTATTGAAAAAAAAAATATCTTGTACCTTTTTTACTTTTTTTCAAAAAGGGACTTTGAATGGGACTTTGAAAATTGAAAGTAGGGCTATTATATCGAGTGGGGTATCAAATGAAAGGGCTTGATTTGTAGGTTAAAATACCATTTTTATTTTTTTTCTTACATAAGTAGTTTTTGATTTATGGCAAAAAACGTTAAAAAAAAACACCATTCCCCCCTATTATCTTTGAAGTTAATGAACAGAAAAATCTGTAATAATTACCAATTTTTAATGTTATCCCAAATATTACAGGAAAAATATAACAGTTTTCCTAACTTGCACCGTTTTTTAGAAATTTGCAAAAATCGTAACACGTACTTATTAGCTCCCACTAAACTAATCGCCATGCAGTTTTTCTTGAACTATCCATGTATCTATTTATGATCTTGTACGGAACCCTCGGTGCGCGAGTCCGACTCGCACTTGCCCGGTTTTTTATGTAATAAGTGAGTAAGTGCAGTGCCTGAGCAGCACCCGTTTGCCCAGGCCTGTTTATCCTGAACCAAGTGACTATCAAGAAGCAAAACTTTGGACGTAAAACACGACTTAGTTGCATTTGGCATTAAATATAAACATGTGGCGGGATCTTGTAGCAAACTTGCAATTTCAAAACGCTTTATTTAATACATGACTCGACTGGCGCAAGTACCGTCACATCTTAAACGGCTGCAAGGAAAAATGACATTGACGCCATTTAAATACATCGATTGTTCTCACCATAAGTATATGTTTTTACTCGTATGATCTGCTTTTAAATCCCTTAATTTTGATATGGGACCCCACTTGATGGGATCGGCACATTTTTTTTCTACCGGCCTCACAATAGGCAGATTCTGTAACTCATAAATAGATACAGATTCTGTACGCCAGTACAGAATCTGCCTATTGTTGCCAGAATATTATTTTTATGGTGACTTCACATAGCCTATGTTATTCGGGATAACGTAATGATTCTAACGATACCTAAGAAGTTTAAATCCGTTGAGATGTTTAGAAGTTATTGTAGAATAAAGTAATTCACATACATACGTGAAACCTGAAGTACCTCTCCTTCTTTTGGGCAGTCTTATAAAAAGCAATGAATTATGTAGGTAGGAGATACAAACACAATTAAAAGTGGATAAATCTTAAGTTCTCTCAACTAAATGACATTATATAATTCCAAATTAATTTGGGAAGAATTTTTATCTAGTCTCATCAGCGCTCATTCATTGACTTTCTGCCTTCTTGCTCATTGACACATCTTACATTTTATCCTTTGAAATTGTTTATAGTTCTGGGCATCATTTATTTCAAATGAAAAATAACTAATAACAGGTGAAAAACTTTAATATTATCAGAAATCATAGAAAGAAACCTTCGTTAAAAAAGTGTTACCGGATGAGACGCACTACATTTCAAACGGTGTCCCTATACAAGTTGCAAACAAAGAAGTCTTCACATCAAAAATAATTTGCTGACAATAATAGTACATTGCTTACTTAGGGCGGTAAAAGTCTCAGATCGCTGGTATTTGAGGCAAGGACGACAAATATGCGATCTGAGGCTTTCTTTATTACCGCCCGCAGTAAGTACAAAATTTTACGTCTCCCCCAGGCCATGAAGTGGGATTTTCCGTACGCGTAGCGGGCGGTTATTGCCACTTTATGGCAAGGTGTGACGTAAATAGACATTATACAAACTTAGTGTGGGACGCGACATCGTTACCTTTGTGGTACATTTATCTGCCAAAATAAAAAGAGCCCTTACATCGTAAAACCAATAGGTAAAAGCACTCCATCAATACCGCATTGTTCCATAAAGAAATAAACCGGCAAAAATACCTTGGATTCGACTAGGGCGCTCTCAAAACGTGAAACAAAAACCTAGCTTTTCCCAGCAAAAGTTTTATCGTTATTCTTTTACTAGAGAAGTTAAGGGAATTTTCCGGCGAAAATCATGATAGTTCAGCCTTCTTAATCCCGCTTTCGGCCCTAGAGGGTCTTAATTTTTCGTTACTATCTAAAACAACATCATGGGTGTGAAAGGACCGTTGAAACCTAATATACCGGAATATACCGAATCATGATTTGCGTAAACTGCACAACGCTTAGTCTGTTTTTTATCTATAGAAAATAACAAATAGAAATATAGCGCCCCTGTGTTGGCCCGGAAAGCCATTGGAGGCGCGAATTCGAAAACTGCCCGAGGCATATAATTTTTCAACTTTTCTCTTCTAATAAAATATATATGAGAAAATAATTTTTATTAAACTCAATTCTGTGGGTCTGCGAAACCTTTAGTAAACTTTGATCACCTACTTCGCTTAAGCGATGTTTCAATATACAGGGTGTCCCTAAAACCAACGTACATACGAAAAGGGCTGATAGACCAGCTCATAAGACACCAGATTAAGTACTGACCTCAGTAAAAACCTCTTAGTTTTCGAGATATTGACGCTTTTGCAAAACTCGTGCTGTGATACCCTGACTCGGTGTTTTTCGTGTCATAACTAATGGTATAACATTTACTAAATATTGTAATAGATTTTGAGTTAATTAAATTTAGTTACAAAATTAATTTGTACTGAAGCTACTGCTGTCCGACTATTGTTACAGCCTTAAAGGCTAAAAGTGTACAAGCATAAAAAAAAAGCTATCAAGTACCAAAATATCAATATCAGATGATGTTTCTACATGCATTTCCTGCGCTAGAGGTGTCCATTAACAGAGTTTTGCCGCCCGCTACTATAAATTCTAAAAATTGTTCAAAAACCTTCAGTTTTCACTAAAAGTCACTAAAATAATTTATTTTCGGAAAGTCGCTGTACAGATCTAAAAATCACTAGATCTAGTGACAAAATCACTAGTGGCAACACTGGTCAACACTGATGTGATCGTGATCGGTGATCGGATCGGTACACGTACAAGCTTGTTCAGAGCGTATCCATATCACCTTTGATGATCGCGGAAAGACCGACTCGAGATGGATCGCGGCGTACTGTATCAAAACACGTCCACACTTACCGATTTTGATACGCGTATCCGATCGCGAGTGTGCGAGATATTTAAGATACGCGTACCAACATGGATCGCGAGCGATCTGATACGGCGCGTAGCATGATCGCGATTATTTGGCGTCCACACTACCGATCATGCTACGCGTCGGTGCTACGCGACGGAGATACGATACGGCGAAATGATACAAGCGTGGACCCAGCTTAACATGTTCCTTTAAGATTCGAGGAGTCCCCTAAATTCTTTCTGGATCCTATTATCAGGACCCTTTCAACCAAAAAAATATTTTGTAAATCAGGACCCAAATCAAAAAGAAATTCTAATATAATAACCGACTATAGAATCTTCTTTTTGTGAAGTCTGTTATTAAATTGAACAACGCCCAGTTGCTGTAAAGGTCTATGGCATCCATACCACTAGCACTCCTTTGTCGAGGCGCCATTTGTGCTATGTATCACGCCGACCTAAGGTAGAGAACCTTAATAGCGTTTAGTTAATATGTCATGATTATCTTTACGGTTCATTAAGCTTAATACTCGCATAAAGTGTTTCCGTGCAGTAATGGCCATGAAAAACGTCCAGCGGGACGTAGAGATAAATATAGCAAGAAGTGGTTTGAACTTGCCTGGTGCCGTGATCAAGATACCTACAGGTGAATAACAGGGCAGACTAACTTTAATAAAGTTAAAGACAGGAATTGTCGCAGTAATAATTGTAAAATATCAAATATTAGAAAATATAACAATCGAATGACAATGGTGCGTAAATATGTTTTTTACCAAACATTTTAGAGCAAGTACTTTTTAGAAAAGCTCTATTTTTGACCTCGTTTTGCAAAGTACAAAGGCAATTCGATATTAATCCTCGGTTGAGTATGTATTCAAAGTAATTACCTGCCTAAAACAGGTGAATAAGCCGCCTATATGTGACAAATTGAATTTGCGATTGTATCAGCTAAATTTGGTAGAGTTAGAAATTATGTACTGAAACAATTAAAAGAAGCATTAATTCATAGACTCTGCTTCAATAAAAGCCATATTTGTTCGGAAATAGTACATTACACAACTAGGGAGGTAATACAAAGAAAGGCCGAGATCGCAGAAGTTGGCGGCCCGAGCTGCAAGCGAGGGACGTAAATATGCGATCGAGGGCTTTCTTTATTACCTCCCGTGTTGTGTACATCATTTTATGTCTACACTTGGCCAGAAAGCGGCTTTTTCCGTACGCGCAGCGTGCGGGAAAAGTCACTTTATGGCCAGGTGTGGCATAAATACATTTTTCACGCCTTCTATTTAGAAGGAAACCTTTTTTTCCCTTGAAAAAGGGATATTTTTCTGTTCAAGGACTTTAGTATGTTTTTTTTAATTTCCTACCATTATCTTAATTTTGCAGACTGTTCACACGCAGTTTATTATCATGTACGGTACCTATATACTTATGTACTCTATACATATCTTTCTCATAGTTAAAGTTGGAGTGAAAAGTACACACATATGCCACACGCATACTCGTACTTATGCCGCAAAATTATTTTCATCTTTGTCGTTAATACTGGATCCCTCGCTACACTCAAAATTCTACTTTAGGCTCTCTCGCCACGTTTAGGATCGTATTGTCGAACCCTTCGCTTCGCTCTGGGATTCAAGTACGCCTTTCTCCGTTAATATATCATATTGCTTGTGACACTATCTACTATTGCTGGTTAGTCCCGCTTGACGTCTCATTTCGCATCAAAATCTCAGTTTATCGTTGATTTATCAGTAAAATTTTAAAGTGGAGTAGCCAAATTCTTCACACAGGGTCCAACTGCATTCAACTCGCGCGTCTTCTATACAAAAGTTTGTCCTTTCCAGAGGTACTCGTTCATCCCCACGCATGTAGCATTGGGCTTAATTGCCTTACTAAACGGCTTTTAATTATTATGATAAGCCTCCGTTAATTAACTCGAGCCATAATTCACATGAGGGTCCGGTGTTTATCATCACATTTTTAGATAAAACTTGATATCTCCAGTAGCTCAGGGCGTTCAAACATGATAATGAGAACGTTTCGTGAATTTTCTTTGTTAATTTTAAATACATTATAATGGCGTTGGTGTAATTTGATGAGAAATACACAAATGTTATTAACATGTCAATCGGTGTTGGTATCTAATGAATTTTCCATTTCATACGTCAATCACTCATAAATTTGAACTTAATTTTGACGTTATAATAGGGTAGTTCCTGCCAAATAAATTATTTAACGCTAATTATACAAGATTTATCCTTAGAGAGGTGGGCCAGCTATGTGTACTTTCTTTTGTTTTGCAATAACATTTAATAAATTCGTAACAAGATGCGCAGCCTAGCAAAGCACAATATTTCGTTGAATTAACCTTTCTATGTACTTACATATAGGTATTAGGCACTTCTAAATAAAGTGTTTATTCCTGGTTCGCCGCGGAAAGTCGTATTTTATATTTTCCCAGCTTTAACCTAAAACTGTTTCAGAACTTAATCCTTTTTGCGAGAAAACCCGGTTGCACGAAAGTTACCTATTAACGGTTTCGTTGGCGGAGCTCATACTGCTCATAGCTATTTTAATTTATTTTTACATAGCTAGGTACTACAAATTTATATGAACATTTAAGAAATGCTCATGCAAGATAATACATAATTATAGCCGTTTGGAAAATTTAATGACAAGTTTTTCAGTTTTGTGATTTCTAACTAAACTAAACTTTAAAATTAAACAAACAACCTAAGTATAAGAGTGTGCGTGTGGATTGAGTGAGCACCCTTCTGAAATAAAAAAAAACATCCTGTTCATTTAGTAAAAGTTCTAAAACAATTGTAAAACTAAATCTCTGTATTTGTAAAAAGATAAATCAAAAGATATAACCTTTAACGTGTGCTCACTCAGTTCTCACAAACTACCAACGAAATCAGGGAATGTATTCATTTAACAAATAATATTTATATACGAATTTTTAGTAAAACCTGTGCTAACTTACCTTTATAATTTGTAGATCACCTAGTAACGTATTTAAGATTTTACAAATAATTTCTTATGCTCACTCAATCCAGCACTAGCAGGATTCCGAAATCTATGCAATTGGATCCCTGAAAAAGAAAAAGTATTAAAGATGATATCAACGCCGAAACACGCAAACCTATTTAGTACCACGAAACATTTATTATAGAATTGGTAAAAGGTGCACTTTGTTGGATATTCATAGGCGATTTCAATTCCGTGATTTCCGTGTCTAAATTATAGTATAGCTTACAGTAAGCTTATGATGCTACGTTTTGTCACGCGATAAATAAATGATAAAGCATCTGTCACGTTCTAACTAATAGTGTGGGAGAGTGACCGATGCTTTATCACTTATTTATCGCGTGACAAAACGTAGCATCATAAAGCTTACAGCTTTGATAAAAAAAACCCAGAACATTATAATAACCTTCTCCGTCACGAACTTTGCGGCCGGGTAGTCAAAAAATTCTGACCGACATTTTGTTTATAACAAAACTTAACACAGCAGAAGGGTAACAGCACATACAACAGGGGAATTAATGCTCAACTCGACGTTGAAATGAAATAAATAATCGAAAATACTGCACTCGACTAATTTCCCGACATTTGATTTATTTGATTGATGTCAACTAGCACCGATTTCTTTTTTTTGGGAATGTTATGGCCAACCAGCACCGCCTTGACAGACTATTGTTGCCATGTAACAAACAATAAATAATATCATGAGTGGTTAATTTTAATCAATTGAAATTTAAATTTAAATATATTTTTATATTCACACGATTTTTGTATGTATTATCTGGTATATATTTTGTTTATTTAATTACATTCACATCATTACGTATATTAAAAGAAGGCCAAGTGGTACGTGTAATGTAAGGTAGATGGCAATCAAAGCAAAGCGGTTCACTTTTTTTCTATTGAGTTACCGGGGCATGGGCCGTTTGTAAATCGGATAATTGAAAGAACTTCAAGTAAAATAAATATTATGACAGATCTTTTCGACCCTACGTCCGCAGTGAATGGTTATTTATCGATAAAGTTGTTAGGGCCGTAAAGATAAAATATCGATGAAATTATAAATTATAGTATACATATATGTTAGTACTATCATGGGCTCCCAATGCTAACAAATTAGAATTAATACCTAAAAATTTCCATAGATGGCATGATAGGTGTCAAATTAAGAATTACGTGCAATTAATCCTTTCGGTTGATCGCCATCTATTGACAGGTAGTGGCTTTACGCTATGCTTTTAGCGCCATCTAGTGAGAGGTAGCGGCAGTGCTAAGTCGCAACATAGATTTCGTATCTCTATCGCACGCGCGTAATTAATTATATTGCTCTCCCGCTTGCACAGTGGCATACCGCCAGCATCATAGATTGTAAACCTTTTCGTCAAAGTAATATGGCGCGCGCGTATGGTTGTTTTGTTTTTTTTTTGTAATGTTGTTCGGTAGTATTAGGGTCCTCTGCGGCAATTGTTTTATTAAAACATGTGCAGTAAAATCTTAATTAAGTTTGTACAATGAAAATGAGATTAGCTTATTTATTTCGCATTTCAAAATTACATCATAAGTCAAATTATAAATTAAAAATTAAGATTGTCAAAATACAAAATAAAATTTATTTATTTTAGGCTTTATTTATTTTGAACTTTATAGATACCTATTCCGCAACATAGATTATAAACGTAGTGAATTTAGCCCGTATATATTTAAATCCTATGATAAAATATGTTATGAATTCCGCACGTTCTGCAATTTTACTTTATGTATTTTGATCGTACGCAAAACGTATAGCATGATCGTAACCGTATAACATGTGTTTTTAAGTATTTTGCTACGTAACCGGCTTAGGTACAAAAGAGCCAGCGTAAATTTCTCCCACCTTCGGAATCTAAATAAAATTTACACACGAAATATACATTTAAATATACATTTGGTCACAAGAAGTATACTATTTACAACTTTGCTGTGGTAATTTGTAGCTAAATGGATATTACAATAATTGCACTTATACTGTACTGGACTGGAAGAAAATGAATAAAGAACATCATAATAATGTTATATTAGGTGGTATTTTATAAATTGGAACTTTGTATCAAACTGTTGTAGACCTCTGCCTCTGCACAGATTATAGGAATATAACCAGATATTTCACTCTCACACGTACAAAAAAACAAGACGTACATACAAACACAAACACAAAAATTCCCACGCTAACAATAGGGCTATTGTTAGCGTGGGAATTTTCCGACTGCTCCATTTCAACATATTTATATAAATTTTAAAAAGGACGTAAACACATAAACATAAAAATGTTATTAAGCTCTTTTTTTTAAATTGTCTAGCATGGTCACGGTACGGTAAACTTCACGCAGTACAGTATGTTTCCCCCTATTCGATCTTGGCCGACGCCGAAAATTATAATTATTAATATGTTAAGACTTCATGTTAAAGCATCCGTGGTCTAATAATTAAATGGTCTAATAATGAACTCAAATAATTTAGCACTTTGTTTATACACAAACAAACTAAGGTAGGTACTTATCACTGCAATTCAATATAAGTTGATAGTATTCACAGATTTTCTTAAATGAGTTGGAAAACGAATACGTTATATGTATTTAAAATACATTATTGATAATTCGCACAGTTCTCGATCGCGACGGCGGCCGGCATCAACGGCGTTTGCGTACTGCAAGGATAATTATATTGTGCCAGTGTGAAAGACTTCATAATGCATGTTTATAAAATCAAACGTACAACCCAAAAGAACCCCTCAAGGACACACGCGCGTCGAATATGGAGTCGTAAGCGAGGCTTTATATGTATAACTATATTATATCGTGATATAGTCATTTACTTTAAAATGCCTGCGATCGGACCTTGACGAACGCCATCTAGTGACGCATCATTATATTAGTAGGATCGATTGCTGAGCTAGATACCGTCAGTTCAGTGCTGCCGCCTATGATCACACTATGGAACTAACGTAGTATAGAAATCCAGCAGAGTTAGAACGCTACGCGTATTTGTTTGAGATTGGGTATCTGTACTAGTATTCTATTCTGTAATCTTTGGTACTATACTCACATCGCTACTCAGGCGATATACTGCAGGTGTCCCACGTGGCTCACGTATAAGCCTTTTTTTAATTGGGAGTTTTATTATCAGTATCTTAATTTTCCCTGAATCTGACGATACCTTAAAGTGAACGTTGAAAACTTCACAAACCCACACACAACACCTATCAAATATTGTTTATTGCAACTGCATTCGAACTCTACACCAAAATTTTCGAATCGCTAGAACAACTAATAAAAGCCCCATAATTATCGAGTATTGTTTATTTCAACTCAACTCGAGCTCCGCACTAGACAAACTGTCTTTAAATCTAGTGCGGTTATCGGGTCGGGACCTGATATCCGCACTAGGTGACAAAAATTAACTTTCTGTCGGAATCAGATTTAATTGACCTGATAGCTTTTACTATACCATCGTAAAATATTTAATGAGACCATTCAAAAACAATATTCGTCTCTTTTCTACTCCTTCGCAAAGCGTAGATATCTGTCCTCTGTCCCGTATCAGCGGTAGGCAGAACCCAAGAATTAAGCTAGGTGCCATTAAACTGTTTTACAGCAGTGGTGGGATACTTTAGTCTCTCTTTACATTTTTATCTGGTCGGCTCAGCTTTCCGTAATCATTATCTCACTAAGAGGTTTTGGGCCACCATTAGGGATTTATAAACACGGAGGTGAAACTTGAGAAAATATTTTAAAATAAATATAGCGTAATTATGAATGAAATAACAATAAAATATAGAAACATTAATATCTGCTATTAAAAATATTAGTTATGTTTTTTAAACACGGTTAAAAAAACGTTGGAAAATAGTCTGGCGCCTGCAACTGCCATGTGAAATTTATCCTACCCATGGTTGTTAAAGAATATTTTTTGCTTGGTGAATATTTTTTTGATAGTCTTTATTATTCGTAAACTTAGAATTTCTATTGCGAAACAAATTTCTTCGCGACGAAAGAAAGCAATTTAAGAAAGAAGTTTTTATTCTATTTCATTTTAGCAATTTCATTTTCTTCTAAACCACAGTGTCTTATTTCAAATCGGTTTGAAAAAGGGTTGTAATTACGCTGGGATCGGGTTGTGTTTCTCTTTTGTTTCCGCCTTAATCTAACCATGTAATTGTTTCAATAAAACAGAATGCCTAAATGATCACTCAGTCAGCAAAACTGTGTTTGTAGATTAAAGATTTTTCAACAAAATTAAAGGAGTTTTAAAAGTAAAAAACGTAAAGAAAGAGTTTTTGGATGCTTAGTCTGTTTGTTTTTTCTCGTCTCACGAAACAAACTTTTTGACTAATCTCGCACGTTACTTGATATCAAATGATACGTTAGTAGAAGTCCACTCTAGTTTGTTCCTGAATTTAAAAATAAATAAAAACTACGGTTGCGTAATATGTCAATGCAGCCAGTAATTTGCGTTCAGAACACATCATAGAGAGCTTATAATATGTGTGTAGATAAAGCAGTGTATGTAACTGTACATAATTTGGCATTAAAACACTCGTGTGATGTCATTATGAAACTCGCCTGTCGGCTCGTCACGCGCGCGTCGATACGCGTCGATTTTTATTTAAAGTTTTGCGATTTTTTACGGCAATAAACTCAAAAGGTACGAAATGGGTATGAGCTTTGACGTATACAAAAGACATGGCTAAGCGAGCGCGCAGACGGTTCCAACACTTTGGAGGTAAAAATACCGCCAAATCAGTACCAGCCGGTAGTGCGACACGCGGCGCGTGCACTGCGCAGCTGGGTGGATTTCAAATATCAGCGTAGCGGTACATGTCGGTCTTTATAAAAAAAAGTACTAAGGTTAGAGTATCGAAACTTTTACATTTGTTGACTAGTACTTTTATCTAAATGGCGCTTCAATAAAATTCACCGACAGTTTAATAGTTTTTTTATAATACAACAAAACATATGTCAAAAATCATTACCATGTAGCAAAAAAATTCAAACCTTCATGTTTCTTGTGAAAAATTTCAAATACGCAACGTACGAATCCGATTTTCTATTTATTTATAATCTCTCCATACTGTATTCTTATATATACAAAAATATTGAATTATTCTTTCAACAACTAAGTATAAATAAAAATATTTAAACTTTTAGTACGAAGTTTCGTCATCACCCTAAATGTAGTGTCAAAGTCAACACAGTTTTGTCTAAGAACGGTGAAATACAGTGCGTAAACCCTCTCCTGCTTCCTTAGTTCAGTTCCAATCACGACAGAGAGTGCATGTTGCTGCATGCGCGCACTGAGCAAAATTAACGACAAAAGTGTATCCGAGGAAGTCAATTGTCACGAATTCCAGTCATTACCATATTGCGAATTATTTAAAGTAAGTATTTGTATAATTTTAAAATTATTTCTCTACAAATATGTGACATGAAATGGAGATACTGATCTGGCACCGTCCATTCAAATAATATTAGGCGTTCTAGAATAATCTACAATAAAAATGCATATCGTCATCACCATATCCGTCATCGCCGGTGCTTACACCATGTATGGTGATGATCCCGTATGTATGGTGATGACGATTCTTTTTATTTATCGAGTTATATCAATGTTGTTAACACTGTCATATAAGTAAATGTTCTCCAAACAATGTACCTAACGGATATTGCGTAGTTCTCTGTCAAAAGACGGCATAAAATTGGACTTTATAATACATTTTCCTGTCATGGTTTCAATATAAATTAAGCATTTGTTTAATTAATACCTTGTACCTGCCACGTCATCAATTGTCGAAATTCACTCGGCATGTTTCGGGTGATCTCGACGCCCTTCTACAGGAGAAATTGCGACAGCGGCGCAGCGAAGACTACGGGCCGCCGCTCTGGTAACCCACCCGTAGTCTTCGCGCCTGCGCGGGCGCAGGGGGAATAGGCGAAGAACTACCCTCATTGTCAATATCAACCGTACGGTTGCAAACAACACTGACCACATCAAATTCTAAGGGCGCGTCACCATTAACCACGGGCGCACTACGTAAAACTGTCTTCCAACTATGGGGAACTGACCATCCACTATCCCGATTGAAATTCGGGCGACGACTTATCTCGATGGCCTCACGAACTTTGCGAAGGATAAACAACTTTTCTCTCGCTAATACGGAAACCTTATCAAAACTGATATAGTGCGTCGTATCCGAATTTAGCGAATGTTCCGCCACTGAAGAATGCTCTCCAGTTTTTTCATACTGCGTATGTGCTCCGTTAGTCTTGCGCACTGTGCCTACTTGGCTGTGCCCCGAGCATATTGATCCCTTCGATTCTGTTTTGAAGGAATCAGTGGAGTGTCTGCTCAATGTGTCTCTCGGTGCGGGCCAGTGGGACCAAGCTTCTCTCCCTATCCGAAACGGTGGACTGGGCGTACGGCGCGCACGGGATGTGAGTCTGCCGGCTTTTTTAGCATCGGCTGGCGGAGTCAAAAAGCTCGTTTCCGAAATTTTCACGCTGGGTGTTGGCAAGGCAGCCATTCCGTGCGCGTCTGAAGCCCAGGCAGCTTGGACGGCTCTCAACCCAGGTTCGGTCCTACCGGAAAAAACTGGAACGTCAGCGGGCATGGGATGACGTAGGGGTGAAGCGGGTTATGGGCGGCCTGTTAGAGGGTGCTTCCGATGTGGAGAGAGCGAGACTGAACGCTGTAACGAGGCCCGAGTCCGGGGCATGGCTGCACGCGCTTCCCTCTCCACACCTGGGTACCCTCCTTGAAAACGACTCGTTAAGGGTAGCTGTGGCTCTCCGCCTGGACTGCGATGTTTGTGAACCTCATTTATGCATCTGCGGCACCATGGTTGAGGGTAACGGTCACCATGCCTTGAGTTGCTGTCGTTGTGCTGGGAGATTTCCTCGCCACCATGCCCTCAACGACATCAACCGGAGGGCGTTGGTATCGGCAAATGTTCCGTGTTTATTGGAGCCTCCCGGTGTTAGCCGGACGGATGGCAAGAGACCTGCTGGAATGACCTTGGTACCCTGGTAGAGAGGTAAGTGCCTACTGTGGGACGTTACATGCGTCAGCACTTTTGCTGCCTCGCATCTTGCTCGTACCACCAGTGCAGGAGCAGCCGTTGAGGTGGAGGCTTGTAGAAAGCGCGTACTTACGGGTTATATGTTTGTCCCGTTTGCGGTAGAGACGACCGGGTGTTGGGGGTCTGACGATAAGGCCTTTGTCGCAAAGATTGAGCGGCGTTTGCATGAGAGGGGTCTTGACCCTCGTTCCGGGTCATTCTTGGTGCAAAGGTTGTCCATCGCGATTCAACGCGGTAATGCGGCAAATGTGTTGGGCACCTTTGCGTCAGGAATGACGCGGGCGGCTTACTTGACTAGTCAGATATTATTGTACTCAGACTTTGTGTAAATTTTGACTGTGTATTTTAATTGAATTTAAGTGTTGTTGAAATCCATAAATGTTTGTTTCTTTGCTTACCGGCTGTTTTTTTATCCTATTACCTATAAATCGTCATTACCCTAAACATAACATCATCACCATACCTCATAAAATCATTACCATCGCTTCGTCGTCATCACCATAACAAGTTTGAATTTTTAGGAGCTCATAACTCCGAAACTATGCATCAAATGATTGGCTAATTATACAGATATTAATAATCAAAGTCTCCTTAACCATTTATGATAGAATAATATGCATTTCCATGAGTTTTTTTAGAAACCAATTTTTTGTATGGTGAAATTTAAGTCGATGAAATCCACCCAGCTGGTCTTTATAGCTGCATTTCTTGTTACGGGGAAAATAGTTCCGAACTGTTCGGATGGGCCTATGCTTACTTTTGAAATCATTGGGTCTGAGTATATGATTTGGCAGTGGATGAACTATTGTTAAAATAAGCCGCCTTATAAGTCATATAATCGTGTCATAAGGAGCTCAAAGATTTCGACCCAGAAACTGGAATTTGTGCATGTATCGGACCGTAAACGCTAATTGCCGGCCTGACTGACGTGATGTGAAATAATAAATTACCTGCCTCCAAAATAATTTTCGTACTCGTTTTTGTACTCTTCTCACATCTAGTTTAAATTTCGTCACAGGCCACGTTGCAAATTTTAATTATTTTACTTTTCTGCGGGGTATAACGTACTTTTTCACTATGCAAAATGCACACCACTACTTTATAGTATACTCAGATGCATTTTATTAAAAACTTCGCGTAGTTTTGATAAAACAAATTAGTTAAGAAGATGACTATCTAATAAATAAAATACTTACAACTGGCCAGCGGTTATGGTTACGGTTGGGTAGGTGGTGCGAAGAATTTCCAGGTTACGGCATGCCGTCAACTACAAAAACAACTGACTTTGGCTATTCATAGGACGGCCAATGGCAGCTGGAAGATAATGACTGAGAAGAGTGTTCAGTGGCACACCCTTGGAGAGACCTATGTCCAGCAGTGTATTGCATTGCAACCGGTTGATAATGATGGTGAGCCGGGCCGTCAACCTAAAAATTAAATACTTATTAAATAGTGCCTCACACAGGCTACACGACATTGCGAACGTTTAGAATGCCGCCTTTGTAATCCCGGTCGAACATCTTTGCGGTCTTTCTACGCGTCTCAGGCTCAGGTAGGGTTGCCAGATTGAATTACCCTATTATCGTGAGCAGGAAACAATATGTCGGGATTTTAAGACTTTGGTCGGGAGATGCCTCACGAGCTCGACGCGCGACTTTTTTTTAAGCCTGAAACAGCATCACCTTGAGTGGATCGGACTAAGTTTTAGTAGTAGTCGTTTGTCGGGAGATTTTCTTCTTTGTCGGGAGTCGGGAGAACATACAAAAAATCGGGAGAATCCCGCCAATTCCCGACCATCTATCTGGCAACCCTAGTCTCAGGTCTCCGAAGTAACGTTTGCAGGCTACACTTAAATTATGACGGGCCAATTGTCATTTTATGAATCGCTGGGGCTTAAATAATTCATGCAACTTGTAAGGAAATCGCGTCGGGCATAAAGCTTGTAAGCCTTTATATTTCAAACTAAAGGCGCAGTTCTCATATTTGCTGTACCGTATGTGAGTATCGAGTTACACTTCAATAATCCCTCATATTGGGTGAACAGTTTCAGGTGCAGTTGCAGTGTGCTCTTGCGACGGTCAAACTAGTCGAATGTAAACTACCTACGATCAAATAGGGTGCATACTCGTACGTATGTACAAATGTCGTTAAAGATAGTTATGATGAACTTACTAGGTATTTCCACAGGTATTTCACCGAAATCTTCATCGTTATCAGTTTTTTTTTCACCCAATTTTCGGCCCTGGGTCAAATTGGCTCAGTTTGGGTTGTACACGGCGATTCCACAACACTTCGGGAGCTCAAATCGCGAATCATCCGGCTGCCTTTTGGATACTGCAACTATGCGTCATTGTTCTGAATAAACCGATATAGCTCGAAGAATGGCAAAACTTATGTGGTCCTTAAGATTTGCAATTCGCACATTACTTTAAAACCAATAACGCACTGTTTGAGTTAGAAACGTTCGATCCAACTCTCTGGACCTAGAAATATTTTTTTTTGACCCTCAATACGACCAACTACGCGCTATGTCATGAAGACGCGCACCCACATAGAATCAATTATACTTACAAATTATAATGATGTATTCATCTAAAACAAGGGAGACTCGCCTTTTACACTTGTTGTTCTTTGTTAAATTTTAGCAATCCACGGCATCTGTTAGCGTAAGCGATTCCACAGATGACCGATTTTAATCTAAAGTGAACCGTCTAAAGTCACGGGTTTGCGTGATGCCTAAATTTTAGTACTTCAAAGTAACGGTCAATAAGCATTTCTAGCACCCGGATGAAATATGCTAATGAAAATTTCGCACGAAGTATAAAGGGAATGATGAAAAGCTACTTAAATCTCAAGCTTCATTCGGCTTCGAGTGTACTTCTAAAACATTTTTGCCGCTTCAATTAAGGACGCGTAAAATGTTACTTTCCGGGCCTGGAGCGAGCGGGTCTGCGTGTTAATGTTGTTTGTTTACTTGTCGGCCGTTAATTAACTCGGGAGCGGAAACCGTCCAATAGTCACCGCAAACTAATTTCGGAACGTTAGACCAGAGGGGATGAAACATTTTTCTTTGTATTTTAATTTCCTTTGTGGTGCTTTTTCATCTCACGGGTCCATAGACATAATATTATTGTTGAAGCCATTTCGCTGTCACACTGAACTTTTTTACGTACAGGCTCACTATTTGGACATCTTTCACTAGGAACTGTTACTATTGTTTGAACTATATCTTGGATGAGATTTTGAATTCTGTTAGTATTGTCGTTGACTACCTGCTTGAATAAACTAGTCCAATTCAATTGTCACCACAATAAATCATGGTAAACGAATAATATTCGCGTAGAAATTCAACAATGACACTGAATAAATAAACTATCGTTCGGGTCCGACCACTGGACGGAACGCACCGGATACGAGCGTCTCTCTCTATCGCATAACGCGTGCTCTTTCTGGTCGCTGGCTAGGTAAGGCCCCCTCGTGGAGGCCTCAAGGCCGCGCAGTAAAATCGCGGATTGAGCCACCCAAGGACCTTAAAATAAATAGCCGGACGGAGGCTCGCCAACAGAGCACTGAAGCCATTTCTAATGCGCCGGCTGCTTGTACTTACGAGCCGCACGCACACATCAACTAGTTTTTTCCTATTGCGAGCAGCACACACAGATAGGTAGCCGGCGGATTCGACATGCTTCAGTTCTTTGTTAGCGATGCTCCGTCCGGCTATTTATTTTAAGGTCCTTGGAACCACCCCTGACAATGAAGAATTATAAACAAATAGAACTGAATAAAAATGTAAGTTTCAACAAAATCTGCAGGTAGTTCGATCATTCAGTTTATCTTTAAAGTTTTTGGAAGTACTTTATATTACTGAATATATAAACGTGCATAATTACCTATTTATAGTCATAATGTCAAGTTTGTCCTAGGTAGTTTTCCTCTGAATTTATCATTATAAATAACTAACATGTTTATGCAACCCAATATGGGCTTATACGTAAAGCATTAAATAAATATGTTCGAAACATACATAATTGATTACAATATAGGTAATAAACTGCCTACCGCATTCACATATGCAGCCAGTCTCGCCAGTTTCAAAGTTAAATTAAAATAGTGGCTTGTTAAAGTTTAGGGTGTAATTTTATTTTAGGTGTTTTTAAATAAATTATAACACAAAAGTAAAAATTGGTTAGCTTGTTAAATAATACATTATTATATAAAAAAATAAATTTAATAAATTCTTAAATTGGGATAAAAAGGAAATTATTAACTATTATGTTTAATATTATGTATTTTAAATGTTGGAAACAATATAAATAATTTGGAATAAAATTTATTTGAATATAATAGATAATACACTAGACTAGAATATAATAGATAGACTTGGGTGTTATCTTAGATCGCACTCTTTCTTGGGGGCCCCAAGTGAATGAAGTGAGCAGGAAGATGTTTGCCGCTGTCGGCTCTCTTAGAAGACTTCGCAATTTTCTTCCCATCGCTACTAAGATTGCGCTTGCCCAATCTTTACTTCTTCCCATTCTTGACTATGCTGATATTTCCTACATTGATCTTTCTGAGGAGCAACTTAATAAGCTTGAGCGCATTCAAAATATCTGCATTAGATTCATATTTGGGTTACGCAAGTATGATCATGTCTCTAGTTTTCGATCCCAACTCAAGTGGCTCCCTATCCGTTTTCGACGTAACTCTCACATTCTTTCTCTACTTTATAGCATACTTTTCAACCCCGCAACTCCCCGCTATCTTAAAGAGCGTTTCAGTTACCTGTCGTCGGTAAGATGCGCTAAAAATTTGCTCTTAAATGTTCCTTCCTCTCAATCTAAATTCTATACGAAATCCTTTACCTTCCAGGCCATACGTTTATGGAACTCCTTACCTCTCGAGTTAAGATGTGCTGAATCTCTTCCTATTTTTAAAACCAAAATTAAAGAGCATTACCTATCCGTCCCGTAATATTTTTAAATTGTGTACTTTTTGGAAACTGTTTCTTTGTAAAGCCTGCTGACTGTTTTGCGGTTAATTTTTTCCCCTATTTATTTATTTGTATTTATGTATGTATATGTAGGTTTATATATCTATTTATTTATGTATGTTTATGCCCCTGCGGTTATTTATTTTTGGTACCAAATTAGCCCTCGCTCTTGTTACCCTTCGCACCACCTACTGTTTTTTGGTTTATTTGGGTTATTCCCACCTGTTACCACCAATTTGTTACCAGTGGTAACAGATGGGAATTTTTTTCCCATCTTTCACCACTGGTAACAGATGGGAATTTAAATTCCCATCTGTTACCACTAAAATAAATGGTGGTAACAAATGGGAATTTTATTCCCAGTAGTTACCACCAATTTTTTTAGCTTATTTAATGCTATTGATGAAGTCTGGAGATATATGTACATACATACTTACACCTGTATCCCATTTGGGCAGGCAGAGACGACAGACTACGATTCCTACACAACTCGTCGTTTTTGCCTTTAAAAAATGTTTAATTCATAACTATGGGTTTATTCACATTTTTTACTTTATAACTTTAAAAGAATATTTCATTCGAAAACATTTGAGCTCACTAATAGCTCTGTAAAATTAATCGTTTTTGAGATAGGTATGAGGCTTCAAAGCCAGATATTTGAGCTAACAAAACTCATCTAAATGAAACGTGATTCTGTCACAAATATTGGCATTGGCAGCGGCCGTAGCCTACATACAATTCTTAACGAATGTTGGAAATAACATCCTTTAGCTGTCGCTGGTGCCACGAAAAAAAAGTGATAGTACCTATAATATAAGTTAACCTGCGCAGCAGGTGGCTTGTATGGAAGTTTCTTTGGAGTGGGCTTCTGCGCAGCTTTAGAATGGTGAAATCAGCAGCCGAGAAAAAAATATCATCCACTCTAGGTACTTCTTATGATACTGAGGAAATCTCCTACTATTTCTTTCAAATATGTCAGTGCGATAGAGATTTCTCGAAATTTGGTGATGGGTGATGAACTCCAGATTTGACGCCCCGCAGGTAACAATGATTTCTACCCTACCGATTACCGTTTATGTATTATATGTACATATCGATGGCAAAAATGGGATATATTGTAACCGACAACCGACCCACAACCGACCACGACAAAACATAATTAAAATATTTTAACAAAATAACATCAAACGGAGTTACTCGCACTTTTACACCGAGATGGGTGCTCAGGCAAATTTGGAAAATCACTGGGTTGCATTCGCCAACTTCAAATAGATAACGAATGGCAAACAAGATCTCCAGGGTTAAGCGTATGATCGCAGTAACTACATCCTTTTGTCAAAGAAATTGCGACTCTATTCTGTGCACGACCGTACTAATCACCGTAACTGTTCAAAGCTGCTTGTTACGTTTCGCTTCTATGCAGGTGAAGTGCAGTGCCATTTTATGACTGCAATCCTATTGTTATTTACTGAGAACTGCCGCTTAGAAGATATTAATCTTGTTACTTAGTTGAATTTCTTCGTTTATTTTTCTCCAAATATTATTATACAAACCCGCCTATAGGTACTCATGAAACCTACAGTTACTAAATATACGTAAACACAAATTAGGTTTTACGATTTAAGAATACTCTTAACTCCTATTGATACATATCTGTAATGTATACAATTTAATGTATCCAACTGATACTTTTTTTATTTTTTAATCGTATTAGGTGAAAAAAACATCGTCTGCAAAAACATACCTATTTAAAAATCTACTATTAAAAAACACCTACTTTTCGACCAAGGCTTTGCACTGTATTATAGAATAAACCCCGAAAAAATCGAGTATTTTGTGTTTTGCACCACAAATACACACACGCACACTTTTCCTTTGCTTGCAAAATATACAGTTTGTTCACGGTCTTGAGAGAAAACAGGCCAAAATTAAATAACAATAAACACGCTGTCGTCATTTATTATCTCTTTCGTTTTCCGTAAGTGTGAAAGAGATAGCATATTTAAAAACACCACGCGAAGAACAATGCTACCCTTTCCATGAGCCGGTCATCCCCTATATCTGATCCAGTGTTTGAAAGTAATACTCTAATCAGTCCACTTCCAAGTGTATCAGAATCAAGTGGGAGTATGGACGCGATTGAACAAATTTGGTTCAGCCGTTTTTGAGATATAGCTGAAAAACTTCTCGTCAAGAACGACGTAAGTGCCCGTGAAAAAGACGTAAGTGCTCACGCTCTTTGCTATTTAATTAAACGTAGAGCACTTTTTTGAATGAATAGCTACGGAACCCTACACTGAGCATGGCCCGACATGCTCTTGGCCGGTTTTAAAAAGCTAAGGACTTTGCAAATACATTACACCTATTAAAAAATGAAAAAGGTGATTTCACCATTTTTCATAATTAATCCTCTTAGAGGGTGTAATTGGAGTTAAGATATAGCATACTTTTTAAATTTGCATAATATATATTATTATAGATTACTCACTACAAACCAGAAATGGTCTCCTTCTGAAATCTACATATACTTTTTATCCTTCTGCGCGGACGAAGTCGTGAGCATAAGCCAGTAAAATATATTATTGTTACCACTAAAGATTTTTTTCCCACTAGTTACCACCAATTGTTTTAGTGGTAACAGATGGGAAAAAAATTCCCACTTGTTACCACTAAACCGCTTAGTGGTAACTAGTGGGAATTTTTTTCCCATCTGTTACCACTGGTAACAACTTGGTGGTAAAAGGTGGGAATAACCCGTTTATTTTTGTGTCAATTCCGCTACCCAAAGGTTGTCTGGAAGAGATCGCTCTTAAGCGATAAGACCGCCTGTTGTCTACCTTTTTAAATTGTTCTAATTATGTAAGTACCTCTTGTAATGTGTTTTTCTGGTGTGCAATAAAGTATACTTGTATTGTATTGTATTGTATAATATATAGAATAATATACTAATTTTAAGCAAACAGACGTGTAACTTTTCCTTATGAATAAATTATGATAGGACATGATATGATATTGTATATAACATAACTATTGAGTTTTGTACCGTCGCGCACCTACCGTAAAACGGGGTGAGTAGGGACAAAGTTGACATTCAAACCTCGATAACATTTTATTTTTACATATGCAAACTGAATTGTTTGTATAATAAATGTCCCGATCGTTTGTATTTTAGCTTTTTTTTATGATTTTGGTTAGTTCCATTTCATAACTTTAACGATAAACACACAATCCCTCCTCACCTCGTAATCCCTCGTAGTTGGGGTGAGATGGGATTTCATATTAAGGCGAGTTGCGCAAATTGTTAGATCAACACGTTTGGATTATGAATATTTTAATATTTGTAATAAGAATATATTATTCAGGTAGCAGTAGCCTTTAAAAACCACCTCACCCCTCTGTCATCCCTACTGTCCCCATTCATAACCCAACTACTCTCGCAATCCCTACTCACCCCATTTTACGGTATACGTCAAACTGAAATGTCGATTTTCGGATACTAAAATATACCTGACTTTTGGAGTATTCTCACTTATATGACAGTGCCTGTCGCCTGTGCAAACTGAATAACAACGAAAGTTTTAAGGACCACGCACCGCTGCATTCGGTACAGTTTTTATTGAATTTGCCCCGAGTTTTGAGGTTTCCCCTTTTTGTTTCGGTAACCTGTTAGGAATTTTGTGTACAAACTGGCTGTTGACGTTTGTTTTATACCATTAGGACTGTTTGCTTTCGAGGAACAAGGAAGTTGAGACATTTGCATGTTAGGATATGGTTTGAATAAAAAATTGCAAACGTTCTGTTTGTATTAAAATTATGAAGGCTATGGAGAAATAGGAAAAGATGGACTACGGCTATTAATATAATGAGTGTTAATAATAAATATTTCCTGTTCACGAGGCCCGGGTGTCCCGGACCTCTGGGAGGCGTGCGCGGAGCCGAAGCCAATACGTAGAGGTTTTTTGACAATTTAATGAAAGGCAAGGGGTACACTGAGCGGATGCTGTTCTTGCCCGTGTTATAAGACGCACTCAGAGACAGTCTCCGCTAAATGTTAAGATTATTGTGTACTGAATTGACGACATTTAAATTTACCGGGCAATGGTGAGGAAATTATGGACTAATTACTGGGATATGACGACATCTGCCAGGAAAAAATGTCTAATGATTACGATGACATTGGCAGACGATGAATCGCCCTCCGAGATAGCGGCTTTAAAAATGGCCTTGGTGTAACATCTGTGCGGAGGACTAAAGGGAGGAGATATGTCACTGGAGTATAAATTGAAAACATCTCGCCACTATTACACGTTCAGGGTAGTCAGCCACGTCCACACATACACCCACGAGCATGCAGCTTCCGCGACTCCACTCTGACCGGTCGGTTAAGGCAAGCCAGAGGCGAGGGCTCTATTCCCATAAATCCTTCTCCAGATACCCTTAGAAGCACTCAAGTACGTGGGTAATAATAATACACTATTATTATTGTTATCAAGGTCTTCGGGTAAAACCTATGTTTAGCAATATATAGAATTGAATTAATGATGATTACTTACCAACAAGGAAACATTCTTATTATAATTATAATAAATAGGGAAAACCACCTGTGTTAGGATATATTACATTATGTTGCAAAAAAGTTCAAACTGTCGTACTTAAAAAACTAGACCAAACTTTAAGGATCCGACGTACTCTTAGGTACCTACGCGAAAGCTCGCGACTTGTCCTAATTTTTGACACATCGCTCTCAGCCTAGGCCGTTCACTATAAATATTAGGTCCATTACTCACGTCACATGCTCCTATGACGTGCTATGAATTTATATAAGAGCCAACAGATGGCCCTGTTACTCTGATTTATGTGGCCGTTTTGTTTTTGTAAATAGAAAGCAAACAAAGGTTTATGAAGAGAAGGTTTATTTGGAGGGTTGTCATAAGTTACTAGATTTGGTAGATAATAAATCAACACGGCTAAGTGTGGTTACCTTTTGTTCTCTTGGAGGTCCCTTTTTCACTCTGTACTTTAATCTCTTATTATAATTTACATGAATATACTATATTAGGTAAAGTTATCGACGAATACTTTGAATTAAAAAAAAAAATACTGTGAGTGCTAGACGCCGCCTCTTGAAAAGTCAACGTTTTAAAAAGTGTGATTATTAAATTTTATTAGCTACAAAAAAAAGTTTGCTGACGACGATAAGTAATAATTTTTATGCCACAACTGGCCAGAAAGCGGCTTTTTCCGTACGCGTAGCGAGCAGTGTGAAGACATAAAATTATGTACTTACACAACACAACGGTAATAAAGAAAGCCCTCGATCGCATATTTAGTAAATATTATTTACGTCCCTCGCTTGCAGCTCGGGCGATCACGGGCTCGGCTCTGCGATCTTGGCCTTTCTTTGTTTTACCCTAGTTGTGTAATGTACTATTAAAATTAACATACTTAGTCTATTTTTTTACCAATATTTTTACTAAGGCTGAATACGACACGCTTATTGGTTCATTGAAATTAAATACGCTAAGGCGGCTTTATTTTAAGTTATTGTGACATCGTCGTAATGCATGCTTCTTTACCCTTCGCCATTGCACTTTGGGATGATCTTCCACTTCCTATAAGGGAAGTTTAGAGCAAATTCAGCTTTAAGCGCATGTTGCGCAAGCATTTTTCTGAGAATATTCAAGATTATTTTGTCTTCTTCTTTCTCCTAGACCGTTAGTCCCATTTACTTGGGGTCGGCCCTCCTCGTCCGCATCCTCCACTGAGCACGGTTTTGTGCGGCGTTTTTGTCAATTTGAGCTTCTCTGAGGTCTTTTTCGACCGTCGTCAGCCAAGTGGCGGGTGGTCTTCCTCGGGTACGTGGTCGGGTATCAGGTATGTTCAAGGCCAGTCTTACCGCGTGATCTTCTTCGCGTCTCTGGACGTGACCGTACCATCTAAGGCGTTTTTCTTTGGCTTTATCGATTATTGGCGCGACTCTAAAACTTCCCCTGATGTACTCGTTCCGGATCTTATCTAAGAGAGTGACGCCCGCTGACCATCGTAGCATGCGCATTTCGGTAGTGTGTAACTTATTAAGGTGATGTTTGTTGGTTGCCCAGCACTCCGATCCGTACAAGACAGCGGGTCTTATTGCTGTTTTGTACAATATACCTTTGGTTTTAAGCGGCATTTTCTTATCGCACATGACTCCTGTGAGCTGTCTCCACTTCATCCAGCCTGTGGTAGTTCGGTGAGTTACATCATCATCAATTTTGCCATCGCCGCTGACAATCGAACCTAAATATTTAAATTTGGACACTCTGGGTACCAGCGTGTTTCCTATCGAGATGTTGATGGTTTCAGGATTTGTTAAACCGTCGAAGATGCAAGACATATGCTCGGTTTTCTTCCTACTTATCTTCAGACCGTTGGTTTCAAGCGCTTCTACCCAGGTGTTTAAGTCTTGCTGTAGCTGATCAGCGTTGTCCGAGGCCAGGACTACATCATCCGCATAAAGGAGATTCCAAGGTGGCGGTCTTTGGCAGTGTTTTGTCAGGTAATCTATGGTAGTGTTGAAAAGCATCGGACTCAGTGTAGAACCTTGATGGACTCCTACTTCTATTGCGAACCTGTCGCCCTTGCCTGCTGGGCTAACAACTTGAGTGGTGATCGCTTTGTACATGTCCTGTATCAGATAGATGTAGTGCTCTGGTACGTTTTGTTGCCTGAGTGATTCCCAGATGAGATCTCGGGGGACATGGTCGAATGCCTTCTCTAAGTCTATGAAGATCATATGCATGTTTTGCTTGTTTGCTTTTGCCTTTTCTAGCAGGATCCGGACAGCCTGAATTGCATCCGACGAGCTCTTCCCTGACACGAAGCCACATTGGTTTGGCGTGAGACTCACAAGGTGTTTTAATCTGTTATTTATTACTCGCTCCCAGATCTTTAGTGTGTGTGGGATCAATTTTATAGCTCTGTAGTTACTACAATCTCTGACGTCTCCTTTTCCTTTATAGAACGGTATCAGGTGGCTGTTTCGCCATGCGTTGGGAATTGGTTGGCCTTGGATGAGCTTATTAAACAGTTGATGCAGCCAAACTTGTCCTTGGATATCTAGGTATTTCCAGACTTCAGCTGGTATTTCGTCCGGTCCTGGTGACTTATTGTTGTTCATTTGCTTTACTGCCGTCTTTATTTCTTCTGGTGTTATATCAGGGATTGGCCCTAGCACCGGTTCAGGTTGTGTGTAATTTCCAACTCTGGGGTTTGATATGTTTAAAAGTTCTCTATAGTACTCGGTCCATCTGCTGTTGATGTCTTTATCTTGAGTTAAAAGTTTCGAATTTTGATTATTTATGTATTTAACTGTTTTTATATCCTTAGTATTGTTGTGCCGAGTCTTAGCTACTTTGTGTATGTCCACCTCGGATTTCGCTGATTCTAAATCATTATAAAATTTTTCATTCGATTGTGCTATCGAGATCGCCACTTGCCTCTTGGTCAACTTTTTCTGCTGCTTGTACTCGTCGAAGTCTGTTTGGTCTTTTGTGAGTTGCCATTTTTTGAATAGCTCTCTCTTCAGAGATACAGCCTCTTGCACTTCGGCAGTCCACCAAACTGTTTCCCTGTTCGGGCCCTTCGTGCTTCTTGTCCGACCTAGATGTTGTTCGGCCTTGGTTATGCAAGCTCCTTCGAAGTTCTCCCACATTTCATTTGAAGTCATATTTGTGGCATCTGCAGTACTAAGATGTTCTTTTAGTTCTTGTATAAAGGATTGACCAACCGGGTGACTTAGTGATTTCCACTTTATTTTAGGTGTTAATTTTCGGCAAATCTTGATAGCTCTGGGGAGTTTGTAAACTGTGACTAGTAATCTGTGTTGAGTGGTGAGTTGTTCTCCTGGGATAACTTTACAATCTTTGTAGTTGCCTAAATGTTTGCGTCGCGCCATGAAGTAGTCAATTTGAGTGGAATGGCCTCCGCTTTGGTACGTGATTTGATGCACTGCTCTCTTCTTGAAGAAAGTGTTAATTATAGCCATGTCGTGGCTGGAAGCAAATTGTACAATAGTGCTTCCATCCCTGTTTTGTACGCCATAACCGAAGCCACCATGCCATCTTTCTACATCCATGTTGGTTGCACCTACATGGCCGTTTAAGTCTCCGCCTATGTGTATGGTCTCATCAGGCGGGATGCTCCGCATGAGTGTATTTAGTTCATCCCAGAATGCCTCTTTCTCATTATCTGTCGTCCCGGTTTGTGGCGCGTATGCTGATATGATATTTAAACAAGGCTGGTTATCTAGCGCAATTTTTGTTGTTATAAGTCTGTCGCTAGTCCTTTCGACGTTTATCAGCCTGTTTGATAGATGTTCGGAGAGTACGATCCCGACGCCGTTTCTGCCTGGCGTGATCCCATTGTAAATAAGTTTGAACCCATTGCCTATGACCCTAGATTTTGCACCCTTCCACTTAGTCTCCTGCAAGCAGCATGCATCTATCTGTCTTTTGTGCAGAGCGTCGGCAAGTTCTGAACACCTGCCCGTCAGGGAACCTATGTTCCATGTCGCAAATCGCAATTGATTACATGTGCTGCTTCGACCGTCGCTTAAGGGGTACGCCCTAGCTTTGTGAATTCCTTGATCGTCGCTTAAGGGGGACGCCCTAGCATTTGCTCTCTTTCTTTGTGTGCTCATTTTCATAATTTTTGGACGAGGAGAATTGAGTGGCTGTAAGATTTTACGGCCGGTTGCCACCTGACGCCAAGGCACTAATCCAGTTGTTAGGACTGTGAGCGATGTCGTTGAACCCTCAAGGTTTCTTCCGCCACCTGCTCTTTTGCACCGCCGTGCCTGGCGTTGCAACTCCAACAAGACCCTAGCACCCTAATACTTAGGGTTGGCTCGATGTTGGGCTTTGCCTCTTCCGCCTGTTCCGCCGTTCTGATGGACTCCATCTTCGCCTTCGCAGCCGTTGAGGTCTTCACCCGTAACCCTGGGCATGGGTTCCACGTTATACCCCGCGGCACTGGGTCCCTGTCTGAACTTCGCCACCTACCCCGCCCGGCCTACTGGGTTGGGAGGTGCCCACCCCCGCGACGTGGACGCGTCAGACAGGTGTTGCCACAGTGGGAGATAGAGAAGGTGACTCTTTCTCCCCTGAAGCCGGGTTAATGGTCTCGTATGTTGCCCAGACCAAAGGCATTCAAGATTATTTTGTATTCATGATATTTTATACTGGGTAAATGTAATATTTAGTATGTATGTAGGTATATTTTACAGCATATTTATGTAAGTACGAGTATATATCAGTATTATATGTATGATTTTTGTTAGCAAATTTGCGGTTGTTCATGCATCAATTTAATATTTCTGTTGGCCCAGCGGCTAACAGGTAGAGAATACCTTATGGCCATAAGTTCGCCGTTTGTACTTTCCTGTATTGTGCAATAAAGTCTAAATAAATAAATAAATGCATGAAACGACTTAAGATAGATTTTATATTGATTTTTATACAACACTCGATGTTTTCACTTTTGTATGTTCCATGGGCTGTACCTATATACAATAAAAACAGTAACGTTGTATCATAAACTAAAATCTTAACATTTATACATTTGCATGTGAACGCCGGCTTGTAACCAATAAGATAGGAGATCGTCATCCCAGTAATTTATAGTTAAAAAAAAATGACTTTACTCTCAGCCAATTTTCTGAAACATCAGAGCTTACGAAAAATGAAAATCTTTCTATATTTTTTCTTTAGCACTTTAATCAATTTTCTATAGAGTCTCAACCCTCTCCCAATTTCATGTCCCTACATTGTGTCTTCAAATACCCTTTCACACGATCCTACACTAAAAATAGTTATTCCAGTCCGGAAACTAGATTCAATCGAGCGGTAAATCGATACCCCAACTCTAGCTTGCCTCGATTATAAGGTGACATATTGTTAGCCCTACTGTGCAACGTTAAAAGACACAAAAATTATTACTAAATCAGAACTTTTGCCGTGACGCTATTAATACATACATTCTATTATTTCTATTCAATAATTAGAATTTCGGGCGTGTTGATAAGTTACGATTTACGAAAAATTTAACTCGTGCTTAGGCTACGTAGTTATATAATAATACGACATTTTCGAAATATTGACACATTTTGTCCGTAATTATAAGCATTTAAAAAAACATATCTAAATACTAGCTTATGCCCGCGACTTCGTCTGCGGTGTAAATTATATAATTAGGCAATTAGTTTTCATAAATAGTTTCTGATATTAGTTGATAATCTTCGTTGTAATTAAACAAAATCCTCAAATATTGGGCCTAAAACTGAGCATTTACCACGAAAATCAATTCTTTTGTGATCAGATTATTACCAAAATAATTAATTCACTTCATTAACCACCTGTTACTTACACAATCTACTAATTGAAGAGTACAAAGTTTCGAATCATTGTCATTACTCTTCTAATATATGCTACCTACGTCCCTTAACAAAGTTTCAACCCCTACTCATCCCGTTTTGAATATAAATTTTAATAAACGTTGAAATCATTCAGTTCATCGATCAGTTCTATTCAGTTAAATCAGTTTTAGATTTCCTACTTCAAAAATCGTATGTTCCCTATACAAAATTTTAACTCCCGTTAAACCCTTTTGGGGGTGAATTTAAAAAACGGTGAAATTACTTTTCTCAATATATATTGAGGAGTCTATGTTCAAAGTCTCAGATCTCCTCCTTCAAAAACCCTTTCGTCCCTATACAAAGTTTCAACCCCCATTTCAACCCTTTTGGGGGTGAATTTCACAAAACGGTGAAATTACTTTTCTCAACTTATATTGAAGAGTCTATGTTCGAAGTTTCAGATCTCCTACTTCAAAAATCGTTTGGTCCTTATACAAAGTTTCAACCCCCATTTAAGCCCTTATGGGGGTGAATTTCAAAAAACGGTGAAATTACTTTTCTTAACATATATTGAAGAGTCTATGTATTCAAACACGTTGATTCTCAATTGACAACTGTCATTTTTTTTTTTTTTTAATTTGTTACATACAACTCATTGAGTATTACTATACTTAAAAAACAACACCCCCACTTAACAAATTAACTCTAAAAATATTAACCCTTTAATGGTTTGGTTAAGACCAGTAATTATTTACTAATTAATAGTTTATACATTAAAAAAAAAGTTTTGTCTTAAAATTACTTAACACAGGAAACAAGACCCATCATACTCATAAATTTATTATGTTTGATTGGCAAAAGACCCTTTGTTAACAAATCAGCTGGCATGTCATCAGTTGGGATATATTTAATTTCAATTATTTTATTTTTAATAGCTTCTCTAAGGTAATGATGCCTTACATCTATATGTTTAGATCTGCAATGTGACTGATGACTTGTCGCTAACTTTAAAGCACTTTGATTGTCACAATGTAACATGATAACACATGATTTGCCAGTAATTTCATACAACAAGTTTCTCAAGTAAACTGTTTCCCTAGCAGCCTCAGAGAGTGCAATGTATTCTGCCTCTGTGCTTGATAGGGAGACCGTTTTTTGTTTCCTACTCTGCCATGAGATCACTGACCCACACATGGTAAAACAATAGCCAGTGTAAGACTTCCTGTCAAGGTTATCACTCGCCCAATCAGCATCAGCGAAACCTTGCAATTCTAACCCCTTGCTCTTACTATACTTTAAACAGTAATTCTTAGTTTTTTGTAAATATTTTAAAACTCTTTTTGCATAATTGTAGTGGTTTATACTATAACAATTATTGAACTGGCTAAGGTAACTAACCGAGTATGCTATATCCGGCCTGGTCAGTAGGGTGGGTCGATTTTTGTGATTTTCAGAATATCGAAACTGGGCCCCACTGGAATGTTGCGTAATTTTATGCGTAATTAGGGAAAAATAATTTAAAAAATCTAGATTTATACTTTTAGCCATCTACAAGCAGCCAAAGAATGAAAATAGGAGTAATTTTCAGTAATTTAAAAAAAATATCATATGACAATTATACTACTAATTTATTATCCCAACATGTAAGAATACAAGTGTTAAAAATATATCACAAGTTTTTTTACAGTTTTTCTCAACAAAAACGATATAATAGTTTCCTAGAGTTTTCATGTTCCAAGAAATTAGAACGTGCATTAAGCCAAGTTGAACTTATTATATAATATTGTACTAAATAATTTTTCGTTTGATGCCCATCAGAATAAATGAATGAAAACATTTTATAAAAGTAGAATTTCGTTGCAAAACATACGATATTTCTACATTTTTAGGGACACTCAAAAGTCGTAATTTCGCTGTTTTAGGGCGCCTTTCACCTTAATTATTTCTTTAATATTGTTGTAATGTATATTGTTTACATATCTTTTCGTCTTTGGTTGATCGGTCGCTGCTCTGTTAATTAATAATAAGAGCAATTTTGCCACGTGAAATTGGTAAAAGGGCATTTTTCAAAAAACGTGTTTATAGGGCTAAAACGGGTAATGGTTAAAAATAATCTAAGGGTTAATAATGATAAAAAATGATCATAAATGTAGCATAACCATCTCGTTTAATGAATAAAATAGTTTTGGAGAACATAAATTATGTATTTATATTTTTTAAATATTCGAATATTTTTTGTTATTCAACTGCCGGTAGAGGGCTAAAAGTATAAATCTAGATTTTTTTAATTATTTTTCCCTAATTACGCATAAAATTACGCACCATTCCAGTGGGGCCCAGTTTCGATATTCTGAAAATCGCAAAAATCGACCCACCCTACTGGTCAGGACAGCCAAGTACATAAGACTTCCTATTAGTCTTTGATAAGGTATGTCTGTTATACATTTTTCGGATCTCTCAATGTTCAATTTACATTCTATGGGAGTATCAACAGGTTTACAATCAGACATTTCAAATCGGGATAATAATTGCTCAATGTACTGCTGCTGATCAACTGTTATTATATTTCGCTCTTTATTTACATTGATTCTCATGCCCAAATAACGCCTAACAGGGCCTAGATCTTTCAATTTAAATTCAGAGCTCAATAAACATTTCAATCTGTCCGTCTCTTTATCACAGGTAGAGAAAATCAAAAAATCATCAACATAAATAGCAATAATCATTTTAACATTGTTTGTTATATTTGTGAATAAACATGGTTCATATTTGCTATTTCTAAAACCAAGATCGCATAAACAATCCTTTACTTTTTCATACCAGACTAATGATGATTGTTTTAAACCATAAATTGCTCTTTTTAGCTTTAAAACTTGGCCATTAGTGTGGTTTACAAAACCTTCAGGGATTGACATGTAAATCTCCTCCTGTAAATGTCCATTTAGAAAGGCAGTAATCGCATCCCAGTGCGTTATATGCATAGAATATTCTACACTTAAAGCAAATAGTAATCTCAGTGTGGAATGTTTCACAACAGGAGAGAAAGTATTAACATAATCAATACCACGACGCTGTGTATAACCTTTTGCTACTAACCTAGCACGATATCTCAGTCTATCATTTATGTCTAATTTTTTATTCAACACCCACTTGCACTGCACTATAGACACATCACTTGGAGCATCGACAAGCTCCCACGCATGATTTGACTCAAATGATTGGAGCTCCTCTTGTATGGCCTGCTTCCATTGTTCAGCTTCTGACCCGCTCAGTGCCTCTGAGAAATCAATCTGCTCAGCTTCCTGCAGACCACTGGATATGCACATATTACTGAATCCATATCGTTCTGGAACTTTCCTCACTCTTTTACTCGCAACATTTATCTGTACAGGAGAGTTGTGGTCTACTAAGGTGACATCACTAGATTCACTATCTAGATTTGTGTCTGCATCTGTGTACAATGATGTGCTAGTGTTTGAACTGTCGAGAGATTCATTCTCCGAATCCTCCCCCACTGAATCTCGAGTCTCATTACTCATTTCTTCAGACACATGTTCAGCGGCAAGCACTTCTTGATCATTTTCAGTTACATTTTCTTCCTGAACCCAGATTGCACTGTCACTCGCTATATTTTTTGTGCCAGTCTTTCCTTCCATAATAATAACATCTCGCTTGATTGAGATATCATTTTTTCTCGGATCGTATACACGGTATCCTTTAACATTTTACATAAATTGTTCAGCCTTCTTGTCCCATTTTGACCTTCTTTCTTTTGGAATGTGTACCATTACCAAGCTTCCAAACAGGCGTATATGACTCAAGTCAGGTTTCTTCCCATACCACGCTTCATAAGGAGTCATATTTTCCAGACTTGATGAAACAGATCTATTTTTTAGATACACAGACCAATAGGTCGCTTCAGCCCAAAATTTCGTTTCCAGTTTGGCTTCGAAAAGTAAACATTTTGCCTTTTCGACAACTGTCCGATTTGCCCGCTCCACAACTCCGTTCTGTTCTGGTGTGTAAGCTGTAGTTTTCTGGTGTATTATTCCTTCTTGTGTAAAGTAGTTTTCCATTTCACCACTACAGAACTCGCCACCGTTGTCTGTGCGAAGTACTTTAATTTTTTTATTTGTCTGGTTCTCCACCATTGCTTTAAAATCTTTAAACTGCTTAAATACCTGATTTTTATGTGTGAGAAAGTATACGAATGTCATGCGACTATAATCGTCTACAAAAAGAAGAAAATACCGTGCACCTCCTATGGATTTCGTCTCCATTCTTCCACATACATCGGCATGAATTAACTGTAGTATTTCGGTGCTCCTGTTGCCCACATGTGAAAATGGTAACCGTGTTTGTTTGCCTTCACAACAGGTCACACAATTATCCTTCATCATGTTGCTGGAAGCAGGATACGACACGCCATCCACAATTCCATTCTTCATTTTTTCCAAATCACGACTGTTAATATGTGCTAATCTTTTGTGCCAAAGTTCCGCGCTTGCTACTGCAGGTGCCACCAACATGCAATTTGCAGCCTTTGTTTTTAACTTGTATACACCGTTGATCAATACTGCAGTTGCCACTAGCTCATTATTTTTGTTACGAATGTAACATTCATTAGCCTGAAACACAACATTATTTCCGTTTTTGATTAGTTGACTTACTGATAATAAATTTGTTGTTAGGCTTGGCACGCACAACACATCTTTAACCGTGATGTTATAGTCACAATCCGTCGTTATTTGCACATCTCCAGAGCATACAACAGCTACTTTCGTATCATTTGCAACTGTAATCTCCGATAAACTCGGCGAAAGATTTTCGTTGTTTATCCATTCTTTTTTCGCCGTTATATGATTACTCGCGCCGGAATCAATAAACCAATCGTGTTTACTATATTCCCCGTTCAAAAAAACCACACTGAAAGCATTAGATTGCTTCATTTTTTGTAACAATGGACACTGACTTCGATAGTGGCCAGTTTGTTTACATTTGAAACAGGTTATCACTTTATCTCCTGCCATAGACTTCGATGACGTGCCGCCATGTTTGCTTGAACTAGTGATGTTCCGACCAAACTTTTGATGTTGCGGTTTTTTCACAGCGAATGCAGCGCCGCTCGAATCGGTGTCAGAAGTGATTTCCATATCCATCAACTTCGCTTTAATTGCATCTGTGGTTATTTGAATCCCAGAATGTTCGATAGCCATAATCATTGGAGCAAATTTTTCAGACAAACCCGCTAACAGCAATGATCCGATCCACTCGTCCGTAATAGCGAATCCCGTGCCTTTTAATCTTTGCGCTGTTTCTATCAGCTGCGTAACATACATAGTCATGGATTCACAGTTTTCTTGACGTATGGAGATTAAATGTCGCAACAGGGTTATTTTTCTGGAGAACCCCGAATCGTCGAACATATTCTTTAACTTTGTCCATAGGTCTGCACAATCACTAGTTTCTTTGATGTGTACATATAATGCGGGATCCATTGTTAAGATTAGCTTTGCCTTTGTCTTAGCGTCGTCCGCCGGCTTTCTGTCGCCCGTTGCGCCCGGTTGAATATAGTGACTCATGCCTTCGAGCACTAACAGATTCTGCACAGCAAAACTCCACTCATCATAATTGGTTCGTCCTTTTAGCTTCGGAACACTCTGAATATAGTTGTTAGCCATTATTTCCAACTGTAATTACTTTTTACTATAAAAATTACTGGAAAAAGAGCGCGATATAGCCCATAACCTATTCAAACACGTTGATTCTCAATTGACAACTGTCATTTATTTTATTTTTTTAATTTGTTACATACAACTCATTGAGTATTACTATACTTAAAAAACAACACTATGTACGAAGTCTCAGATCTCCTACTTCAAAAATCGTTTCGGCCCTATACAAAGTTTCAACCCCCATTTAACCCCTTTCGGGGATGAATTTCAAAAAACTGTGAAATTATTTTTCTTAAATTATATTGAAGAGTCTATGTGTGAAGTCTCAGATCTCTGACTTTAAAAATCGTGTGGACCCCATATAAACTTTCAACCCCCCTTTTAACCCTTTTGGGGGTGAATTTCACAAAACGGTGAAATTACTTTTCTCAACTTATATTGAAGAGTCTATGTGCGAAGTCTCAGATCGCCTACTTTAAATATCGTTTGGTCCCTATACAAAGTTTCAACCCCCATTTAAGCCCTTGTGGGGGTGAATTTCAAAAAACAGTTAAATGACTTTTCTCAACTTATATTGAAGAGTCTATGTGTGAAGTTTCAGATCTCCGACTTTAAAAATCGTGTGGACCCCATATAAACTTGCAACCCCCCTTTTAACCCTTTTGGGGGTGAATTTCACAAAACGGTGAAATTACTTTTCTCAACTTATATTGAAGAGTCTATGTGTGAAGTGTTAGATCTCCTACTTAAAAAATCGTTTGGGCCCTATACAAAGTTTCAACCCCCATTTAACCCCTTTTGGGGATGAATTTCAAAAAACTGTGAAATTATTTTTCTTAAATTATATTGAAGAGTCTATGTGTGAAGTTTCAGATCTCCGACTTTAAAAATCGTGTGGACCCCATATAAACTTGCAACCCCCCTTTTAACCCTTTTGGGGGTGAATTTCACAAAACGGTGAAATTACTTTTCTCAACTTATATTGAAGAGTCTATGTGCGAAGTCTCAGATCGCCTACTTTAAATATCGTTTGGTCCCTATACAAAGTTTCAACCCCCATTTAAGCCCTTGTGGGGGTGAATTTCAAAAAACAGTTAAATGACTTTTCTCAACTTATATTGAAGGGTCTATGTTCGAAGTCTCAGATCTGCGACTTTAAAAATCGTGTGGACCCCATGTAAACTTTCAACCCCCCTTTGAACCCTTTTGGGGGTGAATTTCACAAAACAGTGAAATTGCTTTTCTCAACTTATATTGAAGAGTCTATGTGTGAAGTGTTAGATCTCCTACTTCAAAAATCGTTTGGGCCCTATACAAAGTTTCAACCCCCATTTAACCCCTTTTGGGGATGAATTTCAAAAAACTGTGAAATTATTTTTCTTAAATTATATTGAAGAGTCTATGTGTGAAGTTTCAGATCTCCGACTTTAAAAATCGTGTGGACCCCATATAAACTTGCAACCCCCCTTTTAACCCTTTTGGGGGTGAATTTCACAAAACGGTGAAATTACTTTTCTCAACTTATATTGAAGAGTCTATGTGTGAAGTGTTAGATCTCCTACTTAAAAAATCGTTTGGGCCCTATACAAAGTTTCAACCCCCATTTAACCCCTTTTGGGGATGAATTTCAAAAAACTGTGAAATTATTTTTCTTAAATTATATTGAAGAGTCTATGTGTGAAGTTTCAGATCTCCGACTTTAAAAATCGTGTGGACCCCATATAAACTTGCAACCCCCCTTTTAACCCTTTTGGGGGTGAATTTCACAAAACGGTGAAATTACTTTTCTCAACTTATATTGAAGAGTCTATGTTCGAAGTTTCAGATTTCCTACTTCAAAAATCGTTTGGTCCCCATACAAACTTTCAACCCAAATTTAACCCTCTTTGGAGATGAATTTCGAAAAATCCCTTCTTATCCCTTACTTACGTTATTCAACCACCCTACTGTGAAAATTTTAAGTTTCTAGCTTCAGTAGTTTCGGCTGTGCGTTGATGAGCCAGTAAGTCAGTCAGGACTTCTTCTTTTATATATATAGATTTTATATATATAGATTACTAACACAGATAAGATAACACTTTTCAGAAAATATAAATTTTCTGCAGTTCTGGTTCGAACCAAATTACAAGTAATCAACCTCGCCGCATAGCGGACACAATGCAACGACTCAGACCCAGAAGTTTTTGTTACATGCAAAAGCAAATTAAAAATCACAAATATAAAAATCCGCAAAACTCCTCAACACTATGTCTCGAAAAGTCAAAGGCACGCAAATTAGCGTCACGTGTGCTCGGCAATTTGCCTCGATGTTATTTATTGAAGCTCCTGTAGATGAGGGGTAGGTTATATAAATTCGTTAAACGGTGGACCTAACCTAAAAGCTTAATGGATAGTGAACGGATTATCGAGGTTTGACAACTTCAGATTGAAATTGTCCTCGAGTTGTAATGGCGGTAGGTAATCTCCAAGGGTTCGCTGTAATTATGGGAAGTGACTATTATCGGCGGCGTCTCTGAGGCCGCTAAAGCGGTGTTGCTCTGAACATTTAACTATTGAACATATATAAACGTGGTCCTGTAGGGTATATATTATTCTGAGCAAACTGGAATTGCATTTTTGATTTTTTTTTTAATTTGAACTAAACTTAAAAATGTGCTATAGGCGCCACATACATATAGTTCGATAGTTCAAAAAACATATTATGGAATAATTATATAAATTATTGCTCTATTACATGATCACATCAAACGCAGCTGCTTTACGTAAGAAGCCGACTTCACACTAACTTATCTTTTTCCAGGGTGCGAACTTTTGGTAAGTATACATCCATACGATCTCTGGTCATATAACAGGTGCCCTAAGTGCACTTTCCTGTATGGTTTTCGCGTTCCACGTAGCACCTCGTTGGTATAAAAATGGAGCGATCCGCATACAATTGGATCTGCAGCCATAAAGAGGGCTCAACCCAGGGATGTCCCCTGTAGTCCGCGTCGAATCGCTAATTACCTACTTATTGTTTTTTTATACTTTGGTTTTGAATGTTATGCAAATATGTATAAAAAATTACACGACCTTGAGTAATTACCAATGCACTATGTCAGTAGTGTCTATTCTCAGTGAACATAATATTTTAATTTTCTGTTTACCACATAGACCGATACAAAGCAAGCAACTTTCTTTTATCGCCTGAACGCATGTAGACAGGCATGCGTTCAGGCGATAAAAGAAAGTTGCTTAAGCAGGACTTGTTCATGCCGAATTTAGAAATTATTTAACCTATTAAAGTGCTCACTATAATAATTTAGTATAACGCGACCTACTATGATGTCGTATTTTTTTACGTGAATCTATCTCGATGAACATTTCGTCACTGTATTAGCACCAGAATTTGACGCAGAAAGATCCGCATGTCAATTTGAGCAGTTACCAGAGCTTTATGAAGTGGCAACCCTGGCTAATGGCCGGTGGACGCGGGCCCACGTCCGGCTCGTTATGGCCGCGTCTGCTGGACTCGCTACGTGCCCCATACTGCACGTACCACAATTTTGATACTCTACGTGTGTCTCCGGATTGTTTTGATGACCCTATTGTGGTTTACAATGTTCGAGTAAAAGATTTTCGAGGGTACGTAAAAGGTCAATGGAGTACGTAACGCAATCGTGAAACTGTGGGGAAAGCAGGGCTCGGAACCGGTATTTTGCAAAAACCCCGAAATAGCCCAATATTTTGAATTATTTTATGCTTTTTATGTAGAGCTCAGTAATGTATTTAAGTCATGATTTCGTATTATTGGATTGGTTAAAAAACGAAATAATAAACCAAAGAACGATAAGAACGGAAAGAATACCGGTATTATTGTATGGAGCAAATACCGGTTTCCGAGCCCGGGGGGGAAAGTATTTTATTTATTTTTTCCGTCTAACCGTGTATCTTATGGGATTTATATACATATTTTCACTCTCTGTTTAAACGTCCTTAAAGCTGGCAACACAGGAATGGAAGCGGCGCGGCACGGAGGAAGGGACCTTTGTCTAATATGAATTTGCCTGAATGAGGTCTCGCGACGTTTCATAAAAGTTGTAAGAGCTCTATACTCCAAATTCTAATTCAAGACCAAAAAAACTACGACATATCATCTGTCATTTTCAAATGCGTCAAAATTACATATGTCATTGTCACGTAAACATTTCAGATGTACAGTCAAGGAATTTAATTTCCAACCCACCTAACGTCCAATATCGTATAGCATACTGTCATCATAAGAGCTAGATAGAGTACGACGTTACTTTGACATATCACACGCATTGTTTTGTGTTAGTAACTAGGTAACAGATTAACAACGTTGACATGGTGAACTGAAATTTGGAACATCAAGGCACTGCTAAAAAAGGACGACAACCGCGGAATCGAAATTCGAAGAACGTCCATCTTTCTCGCTCTTGCAATATTCGAATGAAAGGAACGCAGATAACGAAATTTAGATTATCGTCGTTTGCGGTAGACTTTCCGGAGTCTGGATTAGGAATTATTTTAAAATTTTCTCAATTGACACTGACACCAACTGACTCGTAATTAGATGAGCAAATGACTTCGCAAAGAGGTTATCTGTAATGTGCAGTGACAAATAATACGTATTGACATTTAAATACTATTACTGAAATAGAAATTTCGACCTTAATGCATCGTGAATGCTTAACAACATTTCAATGAAAAGGGTAGGATATTAAATTCCTTGACTGTACCGTACCATTTTAAATCAATAATTAAATTATTGTTAATATGTTTTTAATTTTTGCTAAAATTTTTAATAAGAAGTATATACTTTTAAGGAATAGTGACACAAAATTTCGTTAAAAAACTGTAAAACCCCTATTACAGTGATCAGGTTGACTATTCAAACATACAAATTAGGTCTCCAAAATTAAATGCTTAGTCGATTTATTTTTGATTCAAAAGATTATGAGATTATGTAGAATGTGTAATAATAATTTCATTTATTACAGAATTTTTATTCTGAAGTACAGTCGCCATCAGATATATCTGAGCTGTCAGTGTAGGTACTCATAAATATCTGAACACGGCTCTAATGCTATGAAAATAGAGCCGTGTTCAGATATTTATGAGTACACTGACAGCTCAGATATATCTGATGGCGACTGTACATGTCAAATTGATCTTTTAAATTTAAAAACCGACTAAAGAAAGGAGCGTTAAAATTTCTTTAAATGCATATGAAACTCATGCCTTTTTTATTTTAATAAACCGTACCAAATGTTACTATACTCCGTTTTTTAAACAAACAACTTGAGGTATTTTATCAGGTACATTGTGTGGCGACATTGTGCAATTAATTTCATTTGATAGTGAATACTTGATTTTTATGTACGTTTGCAATTTACATAATTAACAAATGAAGAAAAAAAACTCATTTCTTTTATTTTACTTACATTATTCTAAAAGCAAAAATCAGATAATTTTTTTGCCTATTATTTTAATCATTTGTAGAAATGTTGCACAATAAAATACCCAAAGAGGCAGAGGTTTTAAAGCTACGGTCAGGTTTTTAAACGTCGTTGTTGTTATGATCAGTTTTGCAACACAGTTGCGAATAAAAAGTAATATATATCTTTAGAACTTCTGTTTTTGTATTTATTTTGTGATTTATAAAAGTGTGTGTGTAATAAGCTGCGTTGCGCGCATAAGAATAATGAAATTAGAGCCACTTTATGAGCACGTATGTCGAAAATCTTTTTTAAGTATACATTATATTAGTATGCCTTGGCTTGGCCTACTAAGTGGGTACTTTAGGCTTATAACTAATGAATTAATATCGGGCAAAGAAAACGACATAATAAATATCATGTACTTTTAAATTGTTCATTGATAATTACAAATGTTGACGACCACTGATTCTTTTGTTTACCAAATTTTCACATCTAAAAAAAACGGAGTATAACATCTGAAGTGTTTCTCAACTGTGCATGTGTATTGATTTAAATTGAAAGTTTAAAACTACTAATATATTAACAATATCAGTGTAGTATTTTATTAGATAAATACCATTGTACACTTACGTTTTTGTAGTGGGGTGAATAAACTTTTTTTGCTTCCTCATTATTTGTTCACCTTTTGCATGTTTTAACATGATTTAAATGGAACAAGATCTTACATCTAGAGATAGATGGGATTAGGTAAAAATAAAAGTCGTTTTTAATAAATAAATAGGGTGACCCAGCGAACGAACCCTTATTTTAGTACAAACGTGGGGTACAGCTATGTCCACTGGGTTACTGCTTATAAATCAGTTATAATAAACAAATTATAATAAAAAATATTTGCATAACGTAGCTTTATTATCTGTCTCTTAAATAAGCATACATTTTATTAAAAAAATATCCGAATAAAGATTTCCTTTCAATTTTAGTCGGAGAAGGTAAAATTTTGTTGACAAAGAAAAGTTGATTCACCCAGTGGCAACCCACATTGGTCTTGAATTAGAAATCGGACTATAGAACTAGAAATAGAGTAACGTTGTACGACGTCTCAGCCTGTCTGATATCTACGAATTAACTACTAGATAAGTGACTGTTACCTATAAGTGTACCATTTGAGTTAGATTATTTTTTATGCACACTCACTCGCGCACCTCACGAATAAAGTAGATGTATGTATTGTTACCTACTTCGGGAACTTCATCTCATTAAAGGTTACAGTAGCAGTGGATAAATAGCCTTAGGTTAATCGTACAATAATCTTGTATTCAGAATATAAGCGAGGACCACAAAGTTTGCAAAGTAAATGTGGCTAACAATATCTTAAGTGAATGCTGTCCTAATTCTGAACTACTAAGATTTAGCCTCTAGATAACCTAAAGTCTAAAGTCCACACATTGTTTAGCTTGCACGTTACTTCCATTAAAGTCCTGTCTGAAGTTTAGTACGTGGCACCGAATGTACCAACTCGTACAAACTTATCTAGTTTTACTTAGTGTAGATAAATAGCGGGTCCTAGATACTCTACAACTATGTGAAGTTAAAATAGGTTAGTTGTTTGCTTTGATAAAAGGAGGTCTAATACAGAAAACGTAGGTGTGTAAGTTTGCTTAAAATAGTTACTATAAAGCTAGTACAGCTTTTGTGGGTCGCCTCAATCCCGTGGGAATTCCGAAAAACTTGACTTGTATTCTTGGTCTACAAGCATCGAAATATAATGTATGGAACGATAACACCGAACAAAAATCACGTTGAAATTTGCCGCATAACCTCCACTTTTTAAAATCAATACGTCTTATGTAGCAGCGGGGCTGATAACCAACTTAATGTTTATCATGTTCTAGACTAAAGTCATTTATGACAAATATAGGATAAATTCATATATTTTCGTGACATGTCCGTGTTTGGGTAATCCCTTTTCGTGTAACTACAGAGGAACGGGTGGATGTTTTTACGCCCATACAGGTAACCATACAAAATATGTCGCGATTGCCCGTAAACAGCACTCTTGTGTGCGGACTGTGCCAATCGAGAATTTAAAATAGTATTTTGAAAAAATTACAGGGAATAAAAATGCAATAGCGGTGTTTTCTAGATCATTACGTCGGGAACTATCGAAAAAGAAATAGAAATTACATATCTTCGAAAAACTTTACCTACCCAATTGTCATCCTCTGTAGTAGAAGAATAAGGTGCCAAAGCGCTGCTGTGTTCATTATCTGAAGTAGAGGGATATTGCGCCGTAGCGCTCCAGTATTCATCCTCTGGGATAGAGGGATATGACATTAATGAGGTTTTGTGTTATTTGTTATTTAAGTAAGCAGTGTATACGATTCCGATACGCAAAGAAACGGATATTGCTCATTGCATTACAACATAATTCCCGTAGGTGCGTTTCTGTACATTGCTAACGTTGGTGGATTAGTTCGGAATGTACCTATCCCTCATCTGTGTTCTCCGTGCTCGTTAGCGTATATGAGCTCATGACACATAGTGTTTTTCCCTAGACCGTCGCGTTTAAGATACATGAAAATTACGACATAACTAGGTACCAAATCATCAAATTCTCGTGGGAAAGTAGCTCCGCATACCACTTCTGATAATGAGGAAGGTTTAAAAACATTACCTTCGGGCTTCTGATCACCTTTGGTCACCTTGGTGGTTATAAGTAGTATTAATCCAATATCCACACCAGTTTGATTACTGGTGTATTGCACTTGATGAGTTTCTTTACACAATCTAAACTATCGCGTTGATAATAAACTGCGTTACATGATAAATTCGCAAAGACCAGTACACATCTTTCCAAAGAAGACTGACATTCCATCTTTCAACTTCGTATTCCCTCTTTTTAATCTACAACGGCCTGCATTTCATAACCAACCTCAACAAAGGATCTAGTACTAGATGGTAAGTAATAACTAGCGCCCTATCTGCGATCTTATCCAAGCCAACAATCAGATATTTTTGGCTTATATAACATTGTTATTTTATCATGATGACATATTCATATCGTCACTACTTTGAAAAAAACTCGTATCTAAAAACGTCGAAGAGAAAAACGTCAAAAGTTACATACGAACTTCATATACACTTACCTACTGCATTTTTACCTCCACTTTTAAGTTTTCAATGTGGCGCCACTCTAATACCGGAAAATTTCCTAGTTACCCTCATTTTAAGGCTGGAATAAGATACTGCACGCTTACAGTGGCTTTAGTCAAATGAGTCCGGTTTTATCCTGAACCCAAAACCCTCATTCGAAACATAGATCGCTTATAGAACAGATACATAATAAGCATCACAAACAGAATAAAAAAGAATCTGATTGAAGCGGTTATATTTGCATTTAACACGTCTATATTCTTAATTAAGTTCCAAGAAGAGGAAAGAGAGATAATGAGTAAAACTTAATTGTGAGTAATAATATTTTTCCTTGTAACATAATAAGTATATTTGTATTATCCCTTCTTAAGGCCATAAAACCATCTGTGGCATTTGTTATGGCAATAAATAACTAATATTATACTATTACCTATTTACATTTGCGTTATACTTTAGCCCGATTGGTGGTGATAGTTAAAATATAGTGAAAAACGACGCTTCCTTGGTAATTTGACAAAGGAAACATCGTTTTTCAAGGCGATATTTGGATCATATCTACTTGTAATTACATAAGTTTAGTAGTTACAAGTTCAGTTGTAAACGACTCGACCATACGAAAGATTGCTATTTGTTCTTTATGATATCTATGATTCAGGTTATCTCTATTAAGTTGGCAACACTGACCCAGTTACGATAAATCAGCACTTTCGTCCGTTTCCGCTAATATTAGGCAGGATATCCCGCTATCTTCGAAGGCCGTCGTATAGTGCGCAATATGGTAGTCTCTTCTAGGGACTGGGAAACTGCAAAGCTGAAAATAAGGATATCTGATCCTAATAAATCGTACCTAAGAAATCAGAGTATTCTGTTTTTATTTGTATAACATTTGGAAGGATTTGTACCGAATAAGGTCATGGGATTTAGGGTTTTTCTTCAAAAATATGTCTGCGGTCACCTTATTTCTCTGGCCCTTTTTTATACCTACTAAATGTATGGAGACAGAGGTATAGTCGCAGACATATGTCTGAAGAATAACCCTTTATTACATTACGGTGTATATATCGTCGCTATACTTACTCAACCACGTATCTACTCGAATAGTTTGATAGAAAACGCACCTGTGTTACGAGTAGAAAAGTGCGATTTTCCTATGAAACGTGGTTGAGTAAGTATAGCGGCGATATATACTCGTACCTACGTGGCCGCTGCGTCATCAGATACATCAGAGGTGACTGGTTCTAAGCAGTGAAAAGTAATTGATAGGCAATAGTGAATTCAGTTCATAACGCGTAACGTATTGGTTCGGGATTACGACGTAACAGTAAAATATAAAGTGTATTTTACTGTTAAGTCGTAATCCCCGACTTCACTATGACAAGGTCAAAAAAAAATTGAATTGAATTATGTATATGTATATGTAGTTAAAATATAAATTTTATTTATGTTTAATATATACCCATGTTAAGTGTTTATGTGAGGTTCAAAATTATCAAACTTGTCCCCGAGTATTTTTTTTTATTTTTCAGTACTTAATAGTAGATTACACAACTAGGGTGGTCATACAAAGAAAGGCCGAGATCACAGAAGTTTGCTGCCCGAGCTGCAAGCGAGGGACGTAAATATGCGATCGAGGGCTTTATTTATTACCTCCCGTGTTGTGTACATAATTTTATGTCTACACTTGGCCAGAAAGTGGCTTTTTCCGTACGCGCAGCGCGGTTTCTGGCCAGGTGTGGCATAAAACATAAAAAAGAACTACGGTCAAACGGGGTTATTAGGGATCGCGGGGTGAATAAGGATGGCCCCGGGAAACACATTTCCCTGATACTTTCTTAATAACGACCTATTTAGTTAGGTAGTTTTTTAGGAAAACTACCTACTAAGGTAGGTAGTCCTTAAGAAATTATCAGGAAAATGTGTTTCCCGGGGCCATCCTTATTCACCCCACGATCCCTAATAACCGCGTTTGACGGTACTAAGGGCCTGGGCCACACGGCGTCTTTTAAACGCGCCGTCGACGCGCGTTTCGTAGTGCTGTCCCTTTTACACCCTAAAAATAAACAGAGACAGCACTACGAGTCGTGCGGCGCGATTAAAAAACGCTGTGTGCACAGGGCCTAACTTGACAATCTTGACATGTTTTATATAATGTAAGGTATAAGGTATGTAATTATACTGCGGCGGATCCAGAAATAAAATATTTAGAATTATAGAAAAAAGCGTCTATTGCGACTATTTCGCAACATGTGCTTAGTTTTTCTTACATGGAGATATTTTGAATTTGTATTTTTTATAAGTACTACAATAACTTTTGTAGATTAATATGACAATTTTAAATATCTACCTCAATTCTAGATGTTTGTATTAAATTCACAAATCGTATATTTGTATTTTTGTTCTGTCACGGTGTTCGTAAGGCGTCTGTTGTTCAGCTGCCTGTTTGGTGTTCAGCTAGTTTCGCGTATGTACGTGATGAACCAAAGAACTCCGCCACTCCCCCATCCCCGCTTAGCTCGATCGACAGTATCGACACCGTATTTGGCATTTTAGCCGGCCACGAGAATTCAAAGTGTGCCTTGTTGCTGTCGGCTCGGTCACGTAAGTTTTTTTTACTTGTGTACCTAGGTATATTTCAAAAGGTTTTAAGATCATTGTTGTCAGTTTCTACGGTAATGCTGAAATTGACTATATTCATTACTAATTATGTCTTAATCATGCCCAACGTTCCAAATTTAGAACTCCGTCACAGCACAACTCGGTCACATCACATTGTGACGGAGTGTTCACTGGACGTGATGGAGTTGTAAAATTATAGTATTTTAACAAAACTTGAGTATTTTATCTGAAAGACTGTGTTTGTATTTGTTAACTGATAACATCATAACCACAATGGCTATGGCTTTATTATTTATATGCACACGCCACAGTTCAAAATACTAAATTTCATCATATATATAATACAAAATGAAATGAGACGAGTATGAGAAATTATGGGGGACGAGAAATTGTGTTCGTTTTTATTTAAATACCAAATATTGGACGATATTCGGTATTAAATAGAAACACACATAATTTCTTATGTTATAAGTGTTATAACATTTAATATAAATATAACACATTTAAAAACCTCGCCATATTTAACAAGTTAGTTCAATGCTTTAACACGGTGGCGCTAGTAGTATAAACGCAAGAACCGGAAAGGACTATTTTTAGGGTTCCGTACCAAAATGGTAAAAAAGGAACCCTTATGGTGCGACTCTGTCTGTCTGTCCGTCTGTCACAGCAAGATATCTCAGGATCTACTGATGCTATCGACTTGAAATTTGGAATAGTGTTGAAAATTGCTAACCCGAGCCTATTGGACAGTAAAAAAATCTTATACCTTTTTTACTTTTTTTCAAAGGGGACCGAAATGGGACTTTGAAAATTGGTAGTAGGGCTATTATATTGAGTGGGGTATCAAATGAAAGGACTTGATCTTTTGATTAAAACAACGTTTTTATTTTTTTTCTTAAATAAGCAGTTTTTGATTTATGATGAAAAACGTTAAAAAAATACCATTCCTCCCTATTATCTTCGAAGTTACTGAACAGAAAAATCCGTAATAATTACCAATTATTAATGTCGTCCTAAATATTACAGGAAAAATATAATAACGGTTTTCCTAAGTTGCACCGTTTTTTAAAAATTTGCAAAAATCGTAAAACATACTTATTTGCTCCTACTAAACTAACCGCCATACAGTTTTCTTTGAACTATTCACGTATCTACTTACGAGTTTGTACGGAACTCTCCGTGCGCGAGTCCGACTCGCACTTGACCGGTTTTATTTTTATATGGAGTTCTGCTCTTGAGTATTATATTCCTTGAGTTCAGTTGGCATTAAACATCGTAGAAGTCTCCACGCTAACACAATCTGTAACTTTGTTCCCGCATAGATTTCCTATATTCATTAAAGTGTGATGTAGCAAAATGATTCTTAAGACGTTAGTATTTACGTTGAGTTTGGCGTGTGTTTCTGGATATAAAGTACTATTGTTAGCGCCCATGCCGATAAGAAGTCTAAATATTCTTGGTGTGGGTTATGTTAGATATTTAATAAATGCTGGCCATGAGGTAAGTACATTGTTGTCGAATAGTCTTGTAGGATTTACGTGACATTAAGCATTAGGATTGTTTATTTACTTGAAACCTTTATTAAAGAGACTGTGTTATTGTTATATTATGTTAATGCGTAAACTCATACTTTTTTAGATCACGTACGTCTCGGCGTTTCCTTTAAAAAACAAGCCACAAACTAACTTCACGCAAATAGACCTGAGTAGTACACATCTGAATATTCTAGCGGGTAAGAGGATTAGTTATAATATAACTAAATTAAGTTTTCAATATATTTGGAAGTGATGAAATTAATGCTAATATGTTCACGCATGTAGGAACAAGAAAGACATCAGATTGATTGCTTAGGGAAAATTATAGCTTAATTATCTTGTAAGCGTTGACAAGTACGCCCAATTAAAAAAAAAACGGAGCCGGACTCGTGCACCGACGGTTCTGTACAAACTCGTAAGTAGATACTTGTAGATACTTACGCGAATAGTTCAAGAAAGTTTTTCTTGAGTTATTCATATGGTGAGACAAACTTATTGAAAAACTGTTGTTCCCACACATCGACATAGGTCGCGGTTAGTTTAGTAGCAGCAAATAAGTTTGTGTTACTATTTTTGCGAATTTCTAAAAAAACTATGCAAGTTAGGAAAACCTTTATATTTTTCCTGTAATATTTAAGATCATATTAATAATTGCTTATTATTACAGATTTTTCTGTTCAGTATCTTCGAAGATAATAGGGTATATTTCTTAACGTTTTTCGTCCTAAATCATAAAGTACATTATTAAGAAAATAGATAAAATGGTTTTGAAATCTATAAAATCAACCCTTTCATTTGATAGCAATATTATTTTTGGTCTCCCATTTCCGCCCCCTTTAAAAGAAGTAATAAAGGTATAAGATTTTTTAATGTCCAGTAGGCTCGGGTTAATGACTTGTAAAACCATTCCAAATTTCAAATCGGTAGCAGCAGTAGTTCCTGAGATATCTGGCTGTAACAAACGGACAGACAGACAGAGTCACACCATAAGGGTTCCTTTTTTACCATATTGGTACGGAACCCTAACAGACAAATGATACGTTTTTTTATGTTCAAAAATTACAGAAGACGACGCTTTGAATATTGGTTATCTCATAAGGCAACCACTAAACGAAAATGGTGAAATAGAATACATACAAGCAAATAGTGCCGAAGTGGCCGAAGCTACATTTCAGAATAAGGAAATGTTAGCATTGCTGAACGATCCTAGTGTAAAATTCGATGTAGTAATATGCGACTTTATTGAATCGGAAATGTATGCGGCGTAAGTATCTCTTTATACATAGGTATTTCAACTGTATCATTTTCTTTATGGTAAAGTCAAATCTTAAAAGTCAATTTTCATACTTTTAAGTCTGAAATAGTTACACTCACCTCTACCTCGTAGTTCAGGAATATATGCATACCTTTAGACGTGACTGTAACCATAGCTACTAAACGTTTAGAATTGTACTGCAGGATAAGTGTAGATCCGATGTCAATACAAAATAATACTGTACATTATAAAAAATCACTAAAAGCATTTTTTCAGCTTTTGATTCTGTACTGATAATTTTAAAATTTAATGAATCCTTCTAAGGCTGTATATTTTGAAAATAAAATACATTATATTATATAGGAAATGGCGAATTTGACAAGTATAATATCTATTAGAACTTAAAACTACTCCTACTGGGATTAACTATTAACTTACAGTTTGGCTGCATACTACGACTGTCCCATGATTTGGGGATACTCATTAGGACCTCATTGGATGACACTGCGTCTCATAGATGAAGCAACGAATCCAGCCTATGCAACTGACTATCTCACGTCAGCTGTCCCTCCGTATCATACAATGTCACAAAGAGTCAAGAAACTGTGGATACAGACCCAGTGGTATTATTATAAATGGTAAAGTAACATGGAAGCTTTAAAATTGCAGCATAAAATATGTTATAGATCAATCTTCTTCTTCTTTAGTCTCAACTCAATGAATAGGAATATCATTGGTTATTCTTCTAGTTCTTATTGTAAAAAAACTTGTTCCTAAAGTCTTGGGTGATGTATGACGATTATTTTTTACAGGTTCAAAACTTTACCCCAGGAAAAGAGTTTCTATGAAAAATTCTTTGCACCACTTTTCTTGAAGAAAAATAAGCCCCTGCCAGATTATAACGAACTCATCAATAATGCATCGTTAGTACTGTCAAATGATTTTTTAGGCAATGGACCGATTACGAGTGTTCCTCAAAACTTCAAGTTTATTGGAGGATACCATATTGAAACTCCTGTAAAGCCGCTTTCTAATGTAAGTTATAAATATTACCCATAATTAGCTGACAGTCGCGCAGTTAGCAGTAGCTATGAGCGCAGTAGATATTATTTTTTTTTAATTGAAATAGAGGTCCGATAAAAATTTAATTTAGTGAAAAAGTCGCAAGATTAGAATATTTATGACTGAAACTGTTTTTTCAAGTGAATATATGACTTCTTTCTAGGAATTAAAAGCACTTCTGGACAACTCTCATGGTTTCATCTACTTCAGCATGGGTTCAACATGGAGAAGCAAAGATATTCCGAAGCACATCACAAAAGGCTTATTAGATACTTTTAGGAACTTAAAACAAACTGTGATATGGAAATATGAAGATACCCTTCCTAATTTGCCAAAGAATGTGCATATTCTGCAATGGGCACCACAGCAAAGTATATTGGGTGAGTACATAAAAAGTAAGAATGTCGAAATTCGTTTCATTTATAATTTATAATTTTTTTGGTTATTTGCAATACTTGCCTAGTTTTAAAAACATAGATCTAAACAAAAACATGAAGATTCATATTTATTTTATATATTTTTTTGTTTCAGCGCACTCTAATTGCCTGTTTTTCATCACACATGGCGGCCTCTTATCTACAATTGAATCTGTCCATTTTGGAGTACCCACCATAGGAATACCGCTTTACTTTGACCAGTTCTTAAATGTCAATAGAGCTGTTCTATCTGGACGTACCATCAAAGTCGACTTAACTTTAAATCTAGTTGACGAATTAAGAGTTGCCATAGAAACCATGATTCGTGATCCCACGTAAGTGTCTTCAGGTTTTAATCAATTTGTTTAGTATTTGTTATTTTATTTACTTATTTAAAAGTACTAAACTAGCAAAATAAGATTCCCGATTTGAATATTTTACCATGGCTCGTAGAAATATGGATAGGTACCAGATGCCTATACTTTGTTGTTCTTAAAGTGTACTAAATTGTGCATGAAGTTCCGTTTTAGAGCAATGAAAATATCCCGACGAGTTTATAGTAACGTCCGTTTGTATTTAGGATACCAGGCAATTGGAAAGCTGGAACGAGCTTTATTTTATGTTTATGTTTCAGGTATAAACAGCGTGCGATGGAACTATCCCAGCTTTATCACGATCGTGTCGCACCTCCAGGCAAGGAGCTGGTATTCTGGGTGGAGCACGTGGTAAAAACGCGCGGCGCACCACATTTGCGCTCTCCGGCGTCTCTGATGCCTTGGTGGGAAAAACTGTACCTCGACGTGGTTGCTGTAATTTTGACAGTTGCATTATTAATTGGATACCTATACAGAAAATACTTCAATTGTAACCAACAAATTACTAGTGTTAAGAAGACAAATTAAATTCTGTTAAAGGAATGCAAATGTTCAGCAGATGTTTGTCCTTCGGACACATGGTTTCGTGACCTACACCAGTTCTAGGTGCAACTTTAATTGTCTAGTGGTTTGTAATATAAAATGTTTACCAAAACAACTGCATTCTGGAGATAGACCGTAAACATGGTGAATCACATTTAATTTTAGATAAAGATGTTGTTCCTGACTTTCCAATTTTCTTCACAAAGCGCTTGAACTTTACTTCCTGCCGTCTAGGTCGATACAAATTTCGTAAATGTATCCCTCAGGTACACTTCGCTGCTTGGCTCATACGGCTGCAGATTAAAATTATAATAAAATGTTGTAGCCCGTTTCGAGAACGTGGAAAACTAAATTTACGATGCCACGGAAATATTTATATATACCTATTAACGGAATATTGGGAATTTCTTTCGAAAGCTTCGTGACAAGGTTCGGAAGTTATTTTAGATTTAAGCTTTTGTAATCGTTTGTTTTGGTGCACAATAAATTAGTATTCAATTTACTTTGAATTAATAAGAATATGTACATGTATACAAGCATTGTTTAGTTTGGTTGGAACTATATCAATTTGTCCAAGAATGTGAATATTTATTTCAATAGGTATTTAGACACATTACTTTCGCAGGGGTTGCTGATTCTTACTGACAACATCCATCTCATAACTTATTACTGCAAAATTATCAATCTGTTGTTTCATTGCGTTGCTGGGTCTCGTAGATTCAAATAGGTAATCGTCTTTCCTGTGGACAGTGATAGTTAACAGCTCGACTATATGTGACTATGTTTTATAATAAAGGTCTTAGTACTTCTTGCCTTCAGGGTTCAATGGGAACATTAGACTTTTTAAACCCCTAACATTGTGATACTACCTATAGGAAAGTATCGAATACTTAAGTTTCATACTACAAAATCTGTATGACCCAGCTACAAGCCTCTTTCACAGAGTGGGTCCATAGAGATGGCAATGTTCTACGTCCGCTTTTTCTTTTCATTTAGTGACTTTAGTAAATGTATGAATAAACTGAACAAGTGAATACCATTGTACAGGTGAACGGAGAGTGTGTTACCGTTACCGCATTGCAGTTTCCGATACGTCGCCATTGGGAATACGGGGCATTAAATCAGCTCGGACTTAACACGGTCGCCGTTAATGCGATGAACATGCAAATGAAAGTTCAATCCTTATTCCGGGGCGATTTTGGTAGACAATGGAAACAAACACAAGTGGGTGTTATTGCGCACGATGAGCATTGCTTTGGGTCGTTTTCAAAAAGTTAAATAAACAAACTGCTGGACAAATTACCCTTATTTGTCCGAAATTGTTTTCCCTTATTAGCCATAATGTAACGCAAGCCTGATTTATTTAAAACTGAAAAGTTTCAGAATTGTTATTAAACAAACCTTACTGTACTGGATGGTCATTTCATATTACGAGAGTAGTTAAATAAAATAAAAGCGGTCTTTCTATACCAATAATATAAGTTTCAAAACCTGTTTGACTCGAGAATGTCTTACGAAATGTTGTAAAATATTTCGCTATCTAATATTGGAGGCTTGTCATCCCCGTCTCACGCGGTGACAAATTGCGTTGTCGGATAAAGCTGCAACCACACTTTCGCGGTCAAACTATTCAAACCAGTATTTTAGTTACGAGAAAGCATCAGAGTTTTTGCTTTAATTGATACTGACATTTCAAAGTAGGGTAATTGTGTTATTGTATGATATAGCCAAAAAATATCATCATCTCTGAGAACTACCATCAAAAATACTTAATATAAAGTATTTGTACGTAGTGCTTAGCGCCGATTTTACACTACAAAGAGAAATTTCCGTGTACATAGTAATGTACACTGGGTGTTAAGATTGTCTGGGTCCGAGTAATAAGTATTACTTTGTACAATGTAGTGTACAGTGGACAGTGGACTTACGAGGATAGATACATAAAAGATGACCGTTAATAGATGAACATTTAACTGAGTGCATATTGTCAGAAAAAACTTTTTTGTTGAATTTTAGGTTTACTGGACCAATTTTCGGCAACCCGTCGTTTTACCACGTTTTAGAATCTATATCAATTATGCGTTTTGCATCTGGAAGCGATTTAAGGACAGATTTCCAAGATACTGTGGCTGGTATTTTGCTAGAAAGCTGTTTCAACGAACGCTCTTTAATAATACAGAGAAGATATTGAGCATAATACTTGTGCTGTGTTATTTTATAATAATGTGCGAACGCTTGTTGTTCGTCATATTCTCATTTTGTGAGATTAGCTCAAGTGTTTGTTTTCAAAGTTAGTTGAAGAAATGTTTTTCTATAATGTGGTATTTCAGTAACGTCAGAACTCCAGAAATATGCTTACAATTGTTCAAAACTAGTTCGTTTTTCTTAAATAAATGGGTTGACTTACGATTTACGTATAATCAAGGTATGCAAGAGACGGAAACTTGGACTTTAAAGGATTGCTGGGAAAGTTTAGGTCCCAAACGACGAGTTTACCAGAGTTTCACATTCCACAATATATTGACGTCGATCATAAGGCCGCCCATGTAAAAATTGTGAAAATTAAAAGAGTGAAAGCGATAGATAAGGTAGTGCCTTTTTAGTAATAATACCGATAATACGGGCGTGGCACGACTCAAGAGACTCATCACAAATATAAAACGAACGAACAACACCGTGCATTCAGAAATTCTAAGGCGGCGCAGCTAGCCACCCGAGGAGAATAAGCGGGTATAGTACATTATGATACGAGTAGGCGAAGTTGGTCATTGCAGTCGAGGCTGTGTTGCATAGCCCGAGCCGCTAGGCGAGGGCTGTATAGCCAAGACCAATGCCCACGAGTGTCATACGACGTTTTTCAACACACTTGCGAATAAAAAATAATACTTATCATTTAGAATTTCTGTTTTGTACATATTTATTTAGTGGTTTATCTATCCTCGTCTATAGTCACCTCGTCGTGTGGTGGCGGCGTAGTGCGGGCGCGCTCATGGACAGGCACGAGGTGGCGGACTGGCAGCGCTGCGCGGGAATCATATCCGCACGCCGAGCCCCACGACGACGTACTCTCATTGGTCAGTTGGCGGTTATTAGAGCACTTGTGTGGCAATGTAAAGTAAAAAGCACTTGTGTGTAATAAGCTGCGTTCCGCGCATAAGAACCACCAAACAAGAGCGACTTTATGAGCAACTGTGTTGAAAAAAATATTACAGTACAGCCTTGCTTTCCTTCAAGGCCTGCAGATTTTCTCCACGGAAAATGTAGGTAGTGTGCCCGAAGTCTTCAAAAGCGCACAAGGTCAATAATATCAAGGAACGCCCGCAGTGATATTTGGAACCATTCATTTTGATTGCACTACACTACAGCAACACATCCATCGATACTAAATCTATTCAACCTTCTTCCACTTACAATAAGGACTAAACTGGCTTACCAATTTTGTTTCGACAAAACAATCCATCACACGCTAATCTGCTGACAGCTTTGAGCGTGAAAGGTATTTGTGGTTTGTTCCATTTTTTTATTTTATTTAATATATCTGATTGTGTTTGTAATACAAACACAATCAGACTAATCAATGAGAGCAAACCACACATGGGCAAATCAATGACAGCAAACCACCAATAAACAAAAGGGCTTATGCGTGTGTCAGTAGACACTGTCGTATATTTTGTATTATTACAGTATCGTCTAAATGAGAAGATGGCTTGTATAAATAGTAGAATTCAAGTAAATTTACCACCAATTAAATAAGTATAATATCTCCGTGGTGAGAACTAAATGTTTGTGGTAGTGGATGTTTTAAAATCTTTAGATAATGAAACAAAATTATATTGCATGTGAATTGATTTTACTATTTCGTAAGCGTATGTACTCTTTCAAATATGTTTAAGCTCGCGTACTAAAGAAAATTTAGAAAATCGCATTGGCCAACAAAATATAGGTAATGCATTATATTCGTTCTTCACAAAATATTTATTGGAACTTTCTTTTTAACCCTGGACGCAAAAAGAGGGGTGTTATAATTTGACACCAATGTCTGTATGTCTGTCTGTGACATCGTAACTTTCGAACGGATGGACCGATTTCGACGTGAAAACAACTTTCCTTCGATGTAGCAGTTTGAAGAGTATTAACTCATTTCCAAAATTATGTAAGGCATTTTCGGCATAATATGGAACTATTTTTTATTTTCCTATGATTATTACGTAATAATATTGTACAAATGGTATTAGGACAAAAATAACATTTAAAAAGCATGAAATAAAACTTACATTAAAAATTAATAAAACCCCGACTAAAAACACTCTAAAAAGTAAAAAAATAATAATATGTAACTAACTACTCGTACGGCACGAGTAACTTTACGCCGTACGGCCAAGGCCAATAGATAGCTATAATTATAAGCTTATAATTAATTTACATAAGGTATATGTTCATATTCTTTTTTACTTTTAAATTTTTTTTAGTCGGGGGTTTTTTTTAATTTTAATTTAATGTTTTGAGATGATTTTATCACTTATTGTAATAAAACAACTTAAACGGATTAAATCGCGTATATTATTTCATTTTTACGTCCCGCCCGACGTTACGTAACCCTTTTTAGACCCTCGAAGTAAAGGACGTAAAAATTAAGTACCTAATATGCAATTTAATCAGTCTAAGTTGTTTTATTACTCTGCTAATGGAAAATGATTACTACATGAATGCAAAAGCAAGTTCTTAGTATTTAGCCTATGAGTTATCTCACGATGTATATATGTATGCGACATGAATAGCAAAAAGTTATCACACGTACCTACAATCCGTCAAGGCAAGATAGAAAGCAATGAAGAAGAATCCTTTAAGAATATACAATTTACTTACTCAACAAGCAGCGTTCTAAAAACCGGTATTTACGTTAAGTGACTACTTTACAGTGCTGCAAAAAGTTAGGTCCATACGTGACAGTCATACGTAGAACTTAATTCCGGAATGGTACAGCCCGGCGCTTTATAGCTAAACGTGGTCGTAACTCGAAATCAGACTCGGATACAATATGCATTGCATCCAGGCCTGAACAGATTTACTCTTAGATTTTATATCCCACTAGCCTAAGAGGATTTCAAAAAGTAAGCTTCTTAGTAAGTACAGTTGTAGGGGAGACGGGGGAAATTGGAGCCTACTAAGGAAAAAATGAAATGAAAGGAAAATTTAACTTTTTATTAGATATTAAATCCTTACTTAATTGAGTATCATTTAATCACAGCGTCAACGTTACATGATTAGGCATTTGGCCTCAAAAAAACAGAATCGCTCTCATTACCCCGCTTTGCTGAAAATGAGAGCCTATAAATTCCCATATGTGTAATGGGAGCTATGTTATTATAAAGTCAGCCTCAAAAATTTCAATATCAGTCTGAAATCTCACTTATTTATTTAAATCTTAATATGAAACATTATCTTATAATAATTAACTTTACGGATCCAAACAAAAAACGCAAATATAATCATGGCTCTTTATTACCCGAATCACCATTTTGAAATTAAATAAAATGATATCCTGAATCTAGCTTGTAGTGATATTATATGAACAGATACTCAAAATTGATACGAGGGTAGTCTCATAAGTATCCGACCTGACAAAGAAAACAAAAGAAAATGAAAAAAATATATTTTATTTTTGTACATAATCTTCTTTTAATTCTATGCACTTGGCCCAGCGATGTTCGATAGCTTCAACACCTTGTTTGTAGTGAGATTTGTCGAGCTCGTCAAAATACCCATCAACCGCAGCCTCCACTTCATCATTGCAGGCAAATCTTTTACCACCAAGCCATTTTTTTAAATTTGGAAACAAAAAATAATCGGAAGGGGCCAAATCGGGCGAACAGGGTGCATGAGGAAGTAATTCGAACTTTAACTCGCGGATTTTGGTCATGGCCTTTTTTTTCGCCAGATGCGGTCGTTTTGACAGATTTTTTCACTCAATTGATGCAAAAGGTTAGCATAATACTTGCCATTGATAGTCTTTCCTTTCTGAAGATAATCTATGAAGATTATCCCACGGTAATCCCAAAAAACGGAGGCCATGACCTTTCCTGCTGATGGAACGGTTTTTGCCTTCTTTGGGGCCGGTTCTCCTCTTCGAGTCCATTGCTTCGACTGTTCTTTCGTCTCTGATGTGAAATAATGCAACCACGTTTCATCTATAGTGATAAAACGCCGCAAAAACTCCGCTTTATTGTTGTGAAATTTTCCAAACACTCGGTCGAAATATCTTCGCGACATCGTTTTTGTTCGTCTGTGAGCAATCGCGGCACCCACCTTGCGCACATCTTTTTCATATCCAAATTTTCAGTTAATGGACTTTTTTATTTAAAGTGCGTTCTTAACTGACAGTTAACAGGTCGTTACAGAACTGACGATTAGTGTCAAACTCCATACATTTCGTTACGGACTGACAGGTTAGACGGTATTTGAAAATAGCTTAAGTTTCGCCTAACCGTACATTTTAAAATAAAAATGCCCTAATATGTGATGTACAGCACTTTTTGAAATCCCTGCCATGTCTGCTAGCTCGCGTACTTTCAATCGACGGTCATCTAATACCATTCTGTGGATTTTTTTACTGTTTCTGGCGTAGTCACTTCAGTTGGTCAACCACATCGATGTTAATCATCGCAACTAGAGCGACCTCGTTTAAACTCTGCCACCCAATATTTTACTGTTGTAAACGATGAAGCAGACTCCCCCAAAGTAGAATCTAGCACCGCTTTAATACTAGTTGGACTAAAACCTTTCAAATGAAAGTATTGTATGTATCACATAACGATGGCCAATTTTCTCCATGTCTGAAAATTTGTTCACAGCGTCCACTATTGATGGCTACTAAACAAAATACAAACGACGCTAGGTGTTCGAATTTCAAATTTGAACTTTATAATATACTAGCTTATGCCCGCGACTTTGTCTGCGGTGTAAATTATAATTAGGCAATTAGTTTTCATAAATAGTTTCTGATATTAGTTGATAATCTTGGTTGTAATTAAACAAAATCCTCAAATATTGGGCCTAAAACTGAGCATTTACCGCGAAAATCAATCCTTTTGTGATCAGATTATTTCCAAAATAATTAATTCACTTCTTTTACCACCTGTTCACACAATCTAAGAGTACAAAGTTTCGAATTATTGTCATTACTCTTCTAATATATGCTACCTACGTTCCTTAAAAAACTTTCAATCGTACTCATCCCGTTTTGAGTATAAATTTTAATAAACGTTAAAATCATTTCAGTTCTATTCAGTTTAATCAGTTTTAGATTTCCTACTTCAAAAATCGTATGTTCTCTATACAAAATTTTAACCCCCGTTAAACCCCTTTGGGGGTGAATTTAAAAAACGGTGAAATTACTTTTCTCAATATATACTGAGGAGTCTATGTTCAAAGTCTCAGATCTCCTCCTTCAAAAACCCTTTCGTCCCTATACAAAGTTTCAACCCCCATTTCAACCCTTATGGTGGTGAACTTCAATAAACAGTGAAATGACTTTTCTCAACTTATATTGAAGGGTCTATTGTGCGAAGTCTCAGATCTCCTTGTGATATGCAATGTAATATTGTCACAATTATTGTAATGTGTTTAAAAGAGAAACTGGTGAGTTTCTTCCGGCGCTTCTTCTCACCAGAATGTCATCTGCCGAAGCGCCAAAAGAATCAGACATGTGAAAGAGCCCTTGAGGCCTACTTGCAGAAATAAATTATTTCATTTCATTTCATTTCATTTCCTACTACAAAAATCGTTTGGGCCCTATACAAAGTTTCAACTCCCATTTAACCCCTTTTGGGGATGAATTTCAAAAAACTGTGAAATTATTTTTCTTAAGTTATATTGAAGAGTCTATGTGTGAAGTCTCGGATCTCCTACCTTAAAAATCATGTGGTTCCCATATCGATACCTTTAGACTCAAAGGGCGTAAACGCCATTAGAACCTACGGCGTTTACGCCCTTTGAGTCTAAAGGTATCGATATAAGCTTTCAGCCCCCATTTAAACCCTTTTGGGGGAGAATTTCAAAAACGGTGAAATCACTTTTCTTAACTTATATTGAAGAGTCTATGTGCGAAGTCTCAGATCACCTACTTTAAATATCGTTTGGTCCCTGGAGGAGCCGGGACTTACCGGGTGGCACTGGCGGCACTGGTACTTTATTGGACACCTCCAACTTGCGTTTTTTAATTGTTTTAAATACACTGCACTTTCACTGAATGTTGTGACAGAGTTTTCGTAGAGTAAGGCGGTTTAAACTTATTTTTTGAAGATTTTTGATTTCTTCATAAGCGCGCGCGCGATAGCCATATTTGAGTCTCGGCTCGGTGGGAGCGCGGAGAGGGGTGTGGAATAATGTTGCCAGGAAAAATTAAAGGTGCGTTGTAGTTGCCATTTGTGCGAGTGTGTATGCGAGTATAATTTTAGAAATATAATTAAATATAAAATGGTAATTATGGCGTAGCCAAGTTCGGGGGGCCTAGAGGTTTCCTCTACATTGCGTTAAAAACTAAATTAAAATATGAGTTAAGCGATTGAGAACTTAAAGCTAATGACATATAGAGCTTAAATTTATTGAGTTGGTAACGGGCAGAGTCGAGTTACAGGGCGTATATAGCTTCCTGAGGGCGTTTTGACTCTACATACACGTATTATATTATCTTTTCCAGGGAAAACCTCTGTAACAACAGCGAGAGGCCAAAACATAGGGTGCGAATTATCTTCTTTAATAATGACAACTGTTCCCACACTAACAGGTTTTGAAGGAGAGTTCCACTTGTTGCGTTGTTGGAGAGAAGTGAGATACTCCATACTCCAGCGTTTCCAATAACTTTGAATAATTCTATTTAACAGCTGATAGCGAGTGAGTCTATTTTCTGAGATATCGAGATCAATATTTTCTGCGGGCAAATATTTCATTGGAGTGACATTTAGAAAATGACTGGGAGTTAAAGCGGTTGGATCACAAGGATCTGAAGAGAGAACGCAGAGTGGTCGGCTATTTAACAAGCCTTCAATTTGAACTAAAACTGAGTTAAATTCTTCATAGGTGAGTATTTGACTTCCGATAGCTTTATATAAGTGATTTTTCACGGATTTTACATTCGTTTCGCTCAACCCATTGAAGTTTGGTCCATACGGCGGACTATGTTGAAACTGAATTTTTTGTTGCGTGAGATAATGGCTCATAGTATTTTGATAATCAGTGGACTGTATAAGGGTATGTATTTCATCTAATTTGCGTTTTGCACCTCGGAAATTAGTACCTCCGTCACTGTACAAGATAGAGACGGGACCTCGGCGTGCGATGAAACGTTTGAAAGCGGCGAGAAATAAATCTGTACTTAGATCAGAGACTAATTCTAAGTGGAGTGCTTTAGTCGTGAGACAGACGAATAGACAAATATATGCCTTATGGCTTTTTACACCACGGCGGCGTAGGTGCGTTATATAGAAAGGGCCCGCGTAATCGCTTGCTGTATGGACAAAGCTTTTAACTTGCGTTACTCTAATAGCGGGGAGATCGCCCATACGTGGGATAGTATTACGCGGTTTGAGTTTGAAACATGAGTTACATTTGTATACTCTATGGCGAATTAAATTTCTGGCAGACAGAATCCAGTATTTTTGACGAGTTAGAGATAATACTAAAGCGGGACTAGTGTGTAGATTCGATGCGTGATAATGGTCTACTAACAACGAGACTATGCGACCTTTAGCCGACAACAATATTTGATGTTTTTGATTGAAATCCAAGTGAGAATGAGTAAGTCTACCTCCTACTCTGAGCAGACCTTGGTTGTCGATAAAGGGATTGAGCTTTAAGATAGCTTTGCTAGGGCAAGTTTTATTATTTTTAAGCGCGTTAAGTGCGTGAGAGAGATACTCAGATTGTGCGTAGCGTAGTGCATGATATTCTGCCTTTTCTAAATCATCAATCGTTATCTGACCTCGAGAATCAAGAATCTTTGAGAAGCGGAGTACGTATACTAGTGCGCGAATAAATTTTGTCCATGATGAACAGCGTTCGGCGAGATTGCGAATCGGGTGCGTAGCGTTATCGTCAATCGTAGCAGCGGTAACATGGTAAGATACATTTTTTGTTTCTTGTAATTCTGTATTTCCATTGTGATTAATTTTATATTCTTTTACAGGCCAGGCGTGCACCGGAGCGATCAACCACTGCGGGCCATGGAACCAGAGCGTATTGTTTATCAATCCGTTTGGCGTTACAGGGCGCGAGACGATATCGGCGGGATTTTCAGTACCACGTACATGAAACCAATGAGACGCGGGTAAGTATTCATTTATCTGAGAGATGCGGTTAGCTACGAAGGTATGATACTTGTATGCGGGTGAGTGAATCCAAGTCAGAGTAACTGTGGAATCTGAGAATGCGTATATCGCGTTTATGTTGCAGCGTTTGCTGAGGACAGTGCGTACCGAATCAATTAATTTCGCGAGTAAAACTGCGGCGCAGAGTTCTAAGCGGGCGAGTGTTTTATTTGGCGTTGAAACTTTAGATTTAGCGGCGAGTAAGTGGACCGATTGGGCGTTTACGTTTTCGTCTGTGTCCACTCGTAAGTAGACAGCAGCACCGTAACATTGTTGACTGGCATCTGCGAATCCTATCAATGTTACTCGAGTAGCGGAAGTTATTCCTACGTGACGCGGTATTTTAATTTCAGATAGATGCGGGAGTTCATTATGAAATTTCGTCCATTTTGCGAGAATGAAGTCAGGCACCTCATCGTCCCATTCGAGTTGTAATTTCCAGCATTCCTGAATCAGGAGTTTCATGTATGCGACTACAGGGCTGATGAGACCTAGCGGGTCGAACAAGCGTGCGGTTGTTGATAGCATTGAGCGTTTAGTGCATGTCTCAGGAATATCGAGATTAATGTTAAAAATAAAATTGTCATCAATAGGCTGCCATTGCATACCTACTATTTTGGTATCTGCGTTTGGATCATCGTCAAATTTGACAGCGAGAGGGCTTTTATGAGTGGAGGGAATGTGTGACATTAATTGAGTATCATTCGAGATCCATTTAGTTAAATTGAAACCGGCTGATTGAAACATAGCGGTCATTTCTTTGTATGTATTTTCCGCGATGTCTATGTTATCGACTGAGCTTATGTAGTCGTCGACATACATGTGGTTTTCAGCTTCATCAGCAGCGAGCGGGTAGGAATCGCGGCTGTCAGCGGCGAGCTGACGCACGACACGCAAAGCGAGGTATGGCGAGCTTGACACGCCAAAACAAACTCTATTGAACATATATATGTCAATCGGTGCGTTTGGGTCGAATCTAAATAGAATTCGCTGAAATGATTGGTGCTTTGGAGCGAGTTTCACTTGAAAATACATTTTTTCTAAATCAGCACTTATAGCGATTGAGAACATGCGGAGGTTGAGAAGCAAGTCAAATATACTATTTTGTAAAATCGGACCTGTGTACAATAAATCATTGAGTGATTTGTTTGAAGTCGATTTACTTCCAGCGTTTAGGACTATTCGCGTTTTTGAGGTTTCTTTTTCTGGGCGATAGACAGCTCTGTGCGGTATGTAATAAGATTCATTATTATCTTTGAAATCATTTTGAACTTTGGTCAAATATCCTTTGTCAATGTAAGATTGAATAGTTGTGTTATAATCAGCGCGTAAATCGGCGGCGGCGTCGAGTTTCTTTTCTAGGTTCAATAAGCGGTTTTTAGCTATAGCGTAAGAGTGTCCTAACTCCGAAGGCGGGTGCTTGAAAGGGAGCTCGACCGTGTATCTACCGGTGGCATCACGAGAGTAAGTAGATTGGAATATTTTTTCACACGCTTCGTCATCGGGACTGAAGTGCTTTTTTTCAGGGACATTTTCTACTTCCCAAAATCTTTGCGTTAATTGATTAAGCGAGATATCCTCTGTTTGACAGTAGAAAATCTTATCCGAGTTGTGCGTTTTTGCGAGCGGTGAGTATGAGCGGCATTCGGCCTTACCCATAACGACATATCCGAGAGTGGTTTGTATACCTACGACCGACGAGTTCGGCGAGGTCGACTTATGCGATCCGAGTAATAGCGGGAACAATTCATTGCCTATTAGACAATCTATTTCACCGGGTGCGTAATATTGGTCATCAGCCATTGGTAAATCTTGCAAATGAGTTAATTCTGTCGTATCAATTTCCGCGTTAGGCAAATAATCAGTTATCGTATCAATAACTCTAGCGCAAACTGTGTACGAACAGCGTGAGTCGAAGCGAGAGTACATTTTAAATTGCGTTATTCCGACCGAGACATTTTCTTGTTGACCTATACCTTTAACTACAGAAGGTGCGGGAGTTATCTTTAAATTCAAGCGTTCGCAACAAGATTTTGTTACAAAGTTACTCATTGAACCGGTATCTAAAAATAGACGCATGCGGTTTTCTTTGTTATCATTATACACGTTAACAGTCGCGGTAGGTAACAATACTGTAGTATCATTACTTGAAGTAAGCGCGGGAACGGTAACTGAAAGCGCGCAGTTGTTATCAATGTTTAAATTCGAGCGCGGGCTCGGCGGCGGCTGTGATTGAGACTCCCCATACGTGCGAGCAGTATTGATGGGCGGCGGACGCGGCGTCGGCGAAGGGTGCGAGTGCGAGTGAGACGGACGATGCGTGAAGTTAGCTGTCAGCGGCGGCGCTGTCGCAGCGCGCGGACCGAACGAGCTGGTTTCATGGTTACCGAAATTATTATGATCAGCTGATCGGGAAGTGCGGAATGCATTAAAATTATTATAATTCTCATAATGCAATAATGAGTGATGTTTGCGGTTGCAAATCGAACACCTGCTGTTTGATTTGCATGTATTTATGTGATGAAAGCCTAAGCAATTTAAGCAGAATGAATGTTGGCGAACAATATCATTGCGTGTTTGAGTATTTAATTTTAAGAATTGTTCACACTTGAACAAAGGATGCGACAACTCAGAGTTGCACACTTTGCAAGGAGATTGCGATGGATTTATATTAGCTTTGAATGAAGTCTGTGCAACAGCGCTTTGCGTTTGAGTACAAAATGTTTTTGTTTTATTAATTTGCGGTGCGGATTGAGTAGGTTTACTATATTGAGTGCGATTATTATTATTACTTGGCTGAGAGCGGGATGGGCCATGTAGAGTAGAAAGTTTACTTTGTTCGGACAAAAACTTTTTTAAGTCGTTGAATGTAGGAATGTCTATATGTCTGTGAGACTGCTCAAATAAGTCAAGCATTGTTTTATCAAGCTTGCTTAATGCAATGTGAGTTATCATGAAATCTGATAAATTATCTATCTTTAAGCGTTGCAGTGCGGCTTCAGCGGAGCAAAAGTTATCAAGTATACTATCAGCGGACTGGCCAGACTTTTGTTGCAGCATTTGGTCTACATACATAGAAGCCTGTACCCTGGTGTCTTGGTATTTAGCTAGAAGAGCTTTCCATATTATGTCATAATTATCAGCGGTGGCGGTTATGCCTGCACATACATTAAGGGCTTTACCTGAAAGGCAACCTATAAGATATTGAATCTTTTCTGCGTTTGAGAGTTGAGAGTTTGTGTGTATAACACTGAGGAAATTCTCATGGAACACTGGCCATCGACTGGGAGTGCCATCAAAATTCAAAAGCTGTAGCGGGGGTAATTTAATATTTATATTTGAGTTCCTTCTTTTGTCCTCTCGCTCTTGCTTCAAATTGGTTTCGGTTTGTTTTATGTAACAATACAACTCATCAAATGCACTGAGAGCACTGTAACTCGTCTGTACCTGCGGTTTAACTTTGAGTTGTTCAATGAACAATTTATCTATTGTTTCTACATATTCTGAGCGAGTTTTGTCTAAAGACTGAACCCTAGCGAGAAATTGGGTGCGTACAACATCATCGGAAACCTTTAGGCTGAGGTTATAAACTTCTTGGACTATTTGAAACAAGCATTGTTTTTTCTGCTCGAGGAATTTAATCATTACGAGATCGCCTTCACTTGAACCTGCACTCTTGGCAGTACTTCTAGTAGTTTTAGTATCACTACCATCTTCATTACCCATGATGATAAGTAAATTAATGCGTTAAAATAATTTAGTTGCGAAAATAGACAGCGATGTAATTTTTAGCGAAATAAACAAATGAAGGTTGAAGTGAATCAATATGGCGGGTAGGTAGGTATATAGCGTGAACGCGGCGAGTGACCAAAACAATCTAATTGGAAATTGAAATATCAATGATTGCCTAAAAATATAGGATGGAACACAAAATATATGCGTAATAATTGAGTTTTAAGAGTATTTTACTTGGAAATAATAAAGAGCGTGAGTGATGCGAGCGAGTTTAAACTTGTAGGAATGCGGTGCGTTTGCGGGTTTGCGTAGTATAAAATACTTGAAATATGTAATAAATAGATAGCGTGAGCGTGAGTAACTTGAAAATAGAGGATTATTAGGAGTTTGAGAGGGATCAGGTTCGAAAAGGACCACACTGGAGGAGCCGGGACTTACCGGGTGGCACTGGCGGCACTGGTACTTTATTGGACACCTCCAACTTGCGTTTTTTAATTGTTTTAAATACACTGCACTTTCACTGAATGTTGTGACAGAGTTTTCGTAGAGTAAGGCGGTTTAAACTTATTTTTTGAAGATTTTTGATTTCTTCATAAGCGCGCGCGCGATAGCCATATTTGAGTCTCGGCTCGGTGGGAGCGCGGAGAGGGGTGTGGAATAATGTTGCCAGGAAAAATTAAAGGTGCGTTGTAGTTGCCATTTGTGCGAGTGTGTATGCGAGTATAATTTTAGAAATATAATTAAATATAAAATGGTAATTATGGCGTAGCCAGTCCCTATACAAAGTTTCAACCCCCATTTAAGCCCTTGTGGGAGTGAATTTCAAAAACCGTGAAATAATTTTTCTTAACTTATATTGAAGGGTCTATGTTCGAAGTCTCAGATATGCGACTTTAAAAATCGTGTGGACCCCATATAAACTTTCAACCCCCCTTTGAACCCTTTTGGGGGTGAATTTCACAAAACAGTGAAATTACTTTTCTCAACTTATATTGAAGAGTCTATGTGTGAAGTCTCAGATCTCCTACTTTAAAAATCATGTGGTCCCCATATAAACTTTCAACCCCCATTTAAACCCTTTTGGGAGTGAATTTCTCAAAACGGTGAAATTACTTTTCTCAACTTATATTGAAAAGTCTATGTTCGAAGTTTCAGATTTCCTACTTCAAAAACCGTTTGGTCCCCATACAAACTTTCAACCCCCATTTAACCCCTTTTGGAGATGAATTTCGAAAAATCCCTTCTTATCCCTTACTTAGGTTATACAACCACCCTACTATAAAAATTTCACGTTTTTAGCTTCAGTAGTTTCGGCTGTGCGTTGATGAGCCAGTAAGTCAGTCAGGACTTCTTCTTTTATATATATAGATAAGGTCCTAATTTATTAGTTGCAGATATTTTTACAGCTGATAGTACTCGGTCTCTGGAGTATATTAAAGCATGAAACATTATAGCTTTTACGATGTTTTTTTGGAAAAAAGGAAAAACAAATTTGCTACGTAATAACACCCTGTTAATGTGATTACTAAATGAAAACTCATTGAACAGATTCTAGTAGCTCTTTTACGTACCAACTACCAGGTAACTGGCCACTTCACGTCGATAAATCCCATCCTAATGACATTTGCAGTTTTCCCGCCGAACCGTTACGACAAACAATTGTTGACATGACAGATAGTGTTATTGTGACATGTGATAATGCACATGCTGATTTTTTTTAGACGAAATTATAATTGATTTTTTTGTTAGGTAAATGAAGTCAAAAAAGTTATATGAAAAGATTTCTTAATTTCTATTTAAACTTAATTATTTTAATGTAAAGTATAATGTGTTAAAATATCTGCAACTAATAAATTAGGACCTTATATAACTATAGCTCCTTCGCCTCTATTTTCGCCCGCTGCGCGTACGGAAAAAAGCCGCTTTCTGGCCAAGTGTAGACATAAAATGATGTACACAACACGGGAGGTAATAAAGAAAGCCCTCGATCGCATATTTACGTCCCTCGCTTGCAGCTCGGGCCGCAAACTTCTGCGATCTCGGCCTTTCTTTGTATTACCATCCTAGTTATGTAATGTACTATATCGACTCTACTACTACGTCATGCCCGATGAATATATTTATTTACCCACTGTAACCATTGATTAGAATTTATTATTAATACCGGTACTTATTTTCTATAATAAACATGAGTATGCGCGCATGCGCTGGGTAGACGACCTGAAAGTAGTCGCTGGGTCGAACTGGATCACCACAGCTGCAGACAGAGAGCTATGGAGGAGCCTGGAGGAGGCCTTTATATAGGGGTTTTCATCGCTGAAATTATTTATTAATAATATGTAGATTTTTAATTGAAATTTCATTTTAATTGATTTTTAATTGAAATTATTGTATGTTTATGTCGCAGTACTATTTAATCATGCATTCTATAATAATTATTATGTTTATTGAGCTTTATTATAATGATTGATGTTAGTTGTAAATCAATTTTTCTTATGCCGTTTTATTTGCATGCGATTGGGAAATAAAAGGCTTTTATTTTATTTTATTTATTTAAACATGACTTATGTTATGCATTCACATTATGTACAAGTAATAGGAATGAAAAATGAACACTTTAGCATTGCCGGCTCTTTGAGGCACTGGGGTTGCATAATTGAAACTTTACAAAGGTGAGGAAACTACCGGAATAAAACGTATTTCGAGAACGAGCAAACACTTTTAGCGTATATATTGCGTTACATCCATTAATCCGCTGCAAAGCTTAAGTGTAAGGAACAACAGATTGATTTCTTATTGTAGTGTTCACAATGCTTCGATTTATTGCTACACTGTAATTAGTTATGTATCGAATCTTATAAATTACTACCTTTTCTCTAACTTAACACATCAAAATGCCTAATATCGATGAACTTTGGCAGTGTCTACTATACTTAACCTTAAAATAGGTACCTTTTTATAATTAAATCTTCAACACAAGAATCACGTATAATAAGTACAGCTTATCAATATTTTCTTCATTTAGTCTAGGATACAAAAATGAACGTAAATGAAATGAAATGAAATGAAATTATATTTATTTGCATTAAGTGTGGTTAACATTTCGTTGACATATATAAGAGAAAAAATCGCTCGCACACTCAGCTTATTACAGCATGCAAAAAATCATGTTTATATAATTATTACTAAATAGTTACATGAAACTATAAAAACACTATTAAATTATTATTACATTATTATTATACATTACATTGCATTATTAAATTCTAAAAATTCATCTACTGTATAAAAGCATTTTTCTGTCAACCATTTAAATAGTGCTCGTCTAAATTTGACAATTGTTGGCAATTGTCTGATGGCTAGAGGTATGCGATTGAAGATTTTTATAGTCATTGCATGACAGTTTTTTCTCTGCATCGCACTTTTATATTGCGGAATCATCAATTTCGCAGGATCCCTTGGTCGAAGTTTAGTATTTACGGGTAATACGGTGTATAAATTTGGGTTTGTCCATACAAATACCCCGACTTCAAAAATATACATTCCTGTAAGAGTTAAGAGGCTTAATTTTTTGAATAAGGGTCGGCATGATTCTAATGGCCCTACTCCACTAATGGCTCTTAGACACTTCTTTTGACAAATAAATACACATTTTGCATTACTCGAATTACCCCGAATAATGATTCCGTAACGTAGCAGAGATGCAACATAGCCATGATATGCAGTAAGAGCAGCTTTTTCACCAGCAACACGTTTTAGTTTCCTTAGGGCATAATTTTTCTAATCTGGCACAAATATTTTCTGTATGATATTTCCAACTACAATGACGATCTACAATAATACCTAGAAATTTTGTAACATCAACTTCTTCAATTACTGCTCCATTGCATTTAATGTTTATTTGTGGTACTTGTGTCCTTCTGTTACAAAATTGTATGTATTTTGTTTTTTGTGTGTTTACTAATAAATCATTGTTTTCCAACCAATCACATACAGAGTCAATCGTTATATTTATATCATTTATATATGCATTATTATCATTATTAACATTAGGAATTATAATTGAAATGTCATCTGCAAATAATACAGTTTTATAGTTACATACCTTTGGAAGATCATTTATATAAATTATAAATAGCAGAGGACCTAATACACTACCCTGAGGTATAGAAATTATCCGTTCAAGAGAGCTAATTCTGTTAAAGAATACAATGCCATTGAGCGAACAATGCCATTGATAGAATACAATACCACCAAAAAAAAATAACAATGCGTAACACGAGTAAACCCGGGCGGTCTACCTGGCTCCCCGTTAAATCTGTAAAAGCAAAATGCATTATTATTTTTTGTTTGAAAGCATTTGCCGCCTTATCATTACGGTCATAGAACCGATAATCCGTTGAAAGCTCATAGTATCTCTAAGTCTTTTCTCTACGGAATACGCACTTGCAGACCGTCGGGCGAATGTGAAATGCAAAACAAATTAAGATCGCAGTTATCTATAACTGCATTTACACTTTACTGTCTAGTAAATAGAATCTAAAATCTAATGATCTTTCAAGGCAGTTATACTTTTTTGACACTATATTCTCGTTATCCTAATTTGTGGTTTACCTCTCAATGGCATTGTATTCGTTAAAAACATTAGCCCAGTTGATCGGATAATTACTATACTCCTGAATCATTGATTTTGAACGGTGATCTATATTGCTGAACTTCATTTTTCACATTAATGTCACTTAATTCTACACATTGGTTTCGTCCTGAAAGGTAGCTTTTAAGCCAATCCAATGCAACTCCTTTAATTCCACACTTTTCACATTTTGTTATTAGCGTTTGATGATTCACGTGATCAAACGCTTTACTCATGTCGAAAAAGACACCTGTTAGATAACTATTTTTATTAATTTGATCCATTATCGATTCTATTAGTGAGTAGCAGGCTAAAGTCGTCGATTTTCCTTTTTGGAAACCGTTTTGCTCGTTGGCTATAATCTGATATTTGTTACAAAATGTTGTTATCCTTAGATGCATATTTTGGAGAAAATCGAAATGAGAGTTATAGGGCGATAATTATTAATGTCTTGCCTATTGTCTTTTTTGTGCAAAGGTTTGACTAGAGATTGTTTTAATTTGGAAGGAAATTTACCTTGGCTGAAAGACTCATTTATTAGATGTGCTAGAATAGGAGCTATTAGTTTGGCACTCAGTTTTATAATCCGAGTTGCTATACCATCGAAGTACTATTCGTAAGAACTAATTAACCGAGTGAGCGCGAAGTGTCTCCGTTTCAGTTTTGCCAAAAATACTTTCGTTTGTCTGCCCAGATGTCCCACTGTTCTACATATTCTACAGGTCGCATTTCTCAACCGATTCTCATTAAATTGTCTGAGCAGGTTCTAATAATAAGTTTCGTATGTTTATATAAATTATTTTGTTGATTAAGTTTTTGGAAAGTTTTCAAAGACTCGCGAGGTCACTATAATAGTACCTAATTATTATCTTAAACTCCAAATTCGAAAGCAAACCTCAAGTTTCCAATGGAAATCAAACATGAACGATTCAGGATTCCATATTTATGCAAACTAAGAAGCTTTTCCGCCTCCTACTGCGCTGCAATATCGAAATGTGGGGAATATGCAGCTGGAAATTTTATTTTTCATAGGAATTCGGCAATTTCAACGTACATTGGAAACAGATTTGCCATTTATGTTTGATAGTTTTTTGTTAGCTTTCTATCGCCATGTTGGATGACAGCACTATTGCGGTGGGCTTTGATTTTGAATTTTTCATTCGGATACACACGTTTGTTGTTTATTTTACAGTAGATTGTTGCACTATTCTATAGTAACTAGATCGCTTGGATGTTTGCTGTGAGCTGATAAGCTGCTGTTTTCAAAACTTTTTTGCATTCACATTTCAACTTTGACATGCTAACTTTTGCGGTGGGTTTCAAAATATTTGAAAGTTCGAAAAGTACCTAGTATTTTTCTCTGCATTGGTTTTACGTAAGATTTTTCAGATTTAGTTTAGAAGACTGAATTACGTCCAGTTTATAAACCAATAAGTACATGCTTATACTTGTATTCTTATTGATGATGCCGAAAATATATCCATTTTCGTAAATTTTAGATAGTCGCATAACTTCCTAGTCTGAAGAGGCAAAAACAGCTAATTCGTTTCTAACGAGAGTTGGTAACGAGTATCATTTGCGCGGTTCAATAAACAAGATCTGGGAAAATGCGCCACGCTAGGAGCGATTAAGTCCTCGAATATTTGATCAGTTTTTGACGGAAAAAAACAGGTATTTGCACAATTATTAAATTTTTGCGTCAGCCTTTGCTTCATAAATTATTTTTAAGAGACATTTTGCTACATGAAGTATTTTAAGAAGGTATTTTTTTTAAAAAAAGGTCTTTTTAGGACTAAAGTGGGTTGGCGTGGCCGTGGGTTAGCATGGTTAAAAGTGATCTAACTGTAAATAATAACAATTATTAAGCATTCATTTATACGCGGGCTACCCGGCCAGCGGTCGGGAGAGAACTCAGTGATCTGATGAATTATAATCTAATGACATTAGAATGAACGATTGTATGAAATTAAAAGCGACGTTTCTATACTGAAACACCGTTCGATTGCTAGTAGCACTAGGCGTCATGAACTTAAATTATACTTGACTAAAAATATCAGCCCTATGTTAAATAACGTTAACAATGTGGGGTGTCGCCGGCAATTTTAGAGCCTACTGGCATTTCAAGAAATGACGGCAAGAGACCGGACGGGATGTTACTGATTCCGTGGAGTATGGGACGGGTGCTAGTGTGGGACGCAACTTGCGTAGACACATTGGCCCCGTCACATCTCCACCGAACCTCAATAAGGGCGGCAGCAGCAGCAGAGGCGGCAGAAACCGCAAAGGTGGGTCTCGGCGCAGAATATAATTTTGTTCCTTTTGGCGTCGAGACCCTTGGCCCGTGGGGCCCTGGCGCTCTGACTCTCTTCAAGGAGATATCAAAGAGACTCAGAGAAACTACGAGGGACCGAAGAGCTGGCAGCTTCCTCGCACAACAAGCATCTTCGGCACCATGCCGCAGGGGCCGTTTTTAGATTTATTTTAGTTTTAACTCATTTAATTTTAATTTAGTTTTTAGTATATTTAATTTTAAATTTATATTCTTGTAGTTTATAATAATACTACCTACTCATCTCTTAATTAGTTCTATATATAGATCGTTGGACTTCAAAGCAGCGAGGTATTGCGGTAAGTTCCTAAACTTTTAAGCCAAATCGAATGCGGAGAAAACTTTTCAATATATTTCACGTATTCGTATCAACATGGTCGCACTTTGTGTCTTTATCATGAATAAAATATGTAAATCCAGACATTCACCGGCATAAAAAGTGCATTTAAAACAAAAACAGAGATATCATTCAACAAGGGAAAAAACCACTCACCTTAATATCAATATTAATAATGAATATATAAATAAAGATATTTGATTGGAGAAAACTGCGAATGTTAAATTTTTGGGCTTACATATAGATTCTTTTTTAAACTGGAAGAATAATATTGACTCGTTAAGTTCCAAGTTAGACCGTTTTATATTCGCATTAAGAAAACTTAGACAAAGTGTTTCCAAGGAAGCCGCACTTACAGCCTAACATGGACACGTGTCATCTATTCTCAACTATGGCCTTATTTTGTGGGGTAACTCCGTAGATGGATGTGGAAAGAATATTTATATTGCAAAAATGCATGGATAGGATGCAGGTGTAGACCCATTTTACCCCTAACTTGCATGTATATCTGGAAGGTGCGTAACTTCGTCAAGAGATACCCAAAATATTTCAAGAAACGTTCCGATATGTCTTCGTGTAACCAGAGAGCCAATAACAAAGATCTGCTCTTTCAGCCACGATGTAAGACAGATATATATAAAAGAAATTCCTTTAATATGAGCATTGTAATCTTTCATAACTTGCCGATAGAAATAAGAGAAATTGAAGGTACAGAATTTAAGCGAACCTTACGAAATTCGCTTCTTGAAAACTGTTTCTATAATATTAAAGAATTCATACATTTTAAGCAAAAGGCATATTATTAATTTAAGATTAAATATTTGCAAGCTGTCTGGAAACAGCTGGAAAAGGTGGAATAAAATTAACTTAACCTAAGACCTGTAACTAACCCTTTTTCTGCAAATAAACCATATTTGTTTTTTTTTATTTGATACATTTATTTAAAATTGTCTATTGGATTTGGCGCGTCTGCGTCTATACGAGTGAATTTAAAGCTTATAAAAATGAAACGGGGTGAACATTCTCCAAACCAATTTAGCGAAAACATCGAGACTGAAATAAAGTGCGTAAATAAAAGCAAAATGGATCGCGTGAAATCTCGTTTTGGATATATTGTGACGGTAAGTGCCAGATAAACTCATCGTTTCGAGTTCACCGCTGAAACATCGTAAAACCTTTTGTGAAAACCGATATCTCGACCACAAGCCGCAACTGCCGCAAAAAGTTAAAAGTCGATTCAACTCATTTAAACTATGTTGGGTCGGAGTTGGGAGAAACAAAGAATTTGCTGAAGCGGGATACTCTGTGGCGGAAGCTGTTCTGATGTTCTGATTAATGATCGACTTTGCAAATGGGAAGGATAAGATAATTTAACCTATTACAGTTTTTAACGACTTCACAAAAAGCAGGAGGTGCTCTAGTTTATTGTTTGTTATCTCAGAACTCCGTCGTTTATGATCCGACGAAAAATATATTTAATTGAAAGGGAATTTATTTTCTTTCATATTTTCTTCAAAAATTAGTTCTGATGAGGAGATCCACGATAATCTTCACTGAAACTTGTTGCACAGTATGCTGTCTCACTATGGCTCCATCAAACCAGCGCCGTTGGCAGAGCAATGCCTAGCCCAGCCAACTGCATTGCTGAGTGGAGACCATATCGCTGATGTGTCTTTGTGTTTCTTTTTTTGTGTATTGTGTCATAAGTGTAACTGAAATGATGTGATCCAAATAAATCGTTTTCTATTTTATTCTATAAAATTTATTGAGGGAATTCAGCAAATATTATAGACACATGTATAGCAATTTTAGTATTTCTATAGCATATCGCACATTTATTTCTAAATTAAGTACCTAAGTTTTAATGTTGGCATCAATGAGGAGTTAAGATAACTCCTCAAATATTATAGAAACATTATATAGTAATTTCCGTATTATATAGAATCTCGTGATTTTGCTTGTGTCGTAGATTCAATGTTGAAAATGGTTATTATTTAAAAAAAAAGTTATTCCGTTCAGCCGTAAAATGTTGTGACTTGTTAGTTCGGTCCAGTGAGCTACTAACTAGTTGTGGTAACTCTTAATTAGGTCAGTACGCAGCGAAAATGTCTGACTATAGCTTTAATTGTTAGCTGTGATATTATTTATACTGGGCTAAACATTTTCCAAGACTGCATTTATTTGGGAACAAAAGTAGTCGAGTTCTGTGAAAATAACACCATCCAACTCTTTCAATTAAATAAGTTGCGAGTTCGACTGGAAAAAGACATGGTGTATGATAATCAAGGTTGCAGGCAGTACTTCTAACTTTACAATGCTGCGATCGTAACGTAACGCAACAAACCCTGAATGTAAAATATTGTACGATTCAAACTCAAACTCATTTATTTCTGTAAGTAGGCCTCAAGGGCTCTTTTACATGTCTGATTCTTTTCTATTGGCGCTTCGGTAGATGACCTTCTGGTGAGAAGAAGCGCCTGAAGAAACTCACCAGTTTCTCTTTTAAAAACAACATTACAACAATTGTGACATTATTACATAAAATGACATTTATAAAATGTAACAAGCAAATAACTGGGCACAGTTTTTTTTTTACCTTTTACCGAGAGACGTATATAATCTCCGGATCCATTACATTACAAAACTTAAAACTACATTTTTAGAGATGTAAAGGGTGTCTAGGCGTCAAAACACGATAAAAAATATACAAAATAGGCAAACATAGACTAAAATTAATGGAGATGTAAGGAGTCTCCGTTGTCAAAACATTATGTTTTGGAGGTGTAAAGGACCTCCAAACGTCGAAATACAAACTGGGAAACGTATGTTTCACGTCGAGAAATAGACTATTAAGTGATTAAAATGATTCTGTTATTTGGACAACAAACTAGGGCATTATCATTCACGAAATAAGAAACAATTGTCTACTTCAACTGTCAACTGTCTACTTTAAACGGTATTCAGGCAATATATGGCTATTTAATACGGATACAGTGATATAATACCTACGAGATCGCAAATAATTCAAGTAGCCGTCCTTCGCTTGAACAAATATAATAAAACAGAAACGATTCTTCGTCTAAATATATAAATTAATATCGAAAAAGTTATCATTGATCGTTTTATTATATGATGTTTTAAATTTGTGTCCCCTTCTATCTTGAATGATTTGAAATAGACCTATGTTTGCATATTTAGTTACACTTTTTTTTTAAACTGAGTAGTCAGTCATTTCTTCCCGAAAAACTAAATTTTACATAGCGGATTTTTTATAAATCAGTTTTGCAATATAATTAATTTTGACACTGGATGAATAAAACATATTTATTTTATACCGCAATTTTGAATTTCGGTATTTAGAACTTTTTGTTAGAATTACCTAATGATGTATGGAGATCATCTGGGAAATCTTAGTTACTCGTATTCCGGCTTTTTATATATTTTAACGTATAAAGAACTGTAATAATTTTCAGCTTAAATATTCAGTTAATTAAAAATTCATGTAAATTGAAGCATTGTTTGTTCTGCCGGGAGTATAATGAAGTATCAAAAATTTATTCCACTCGCGTATGAATACTTTTCATAATTATTATTTCCATGAATAAAAGAACCGTTAATCGGTTAAAATATAAATCTTATTGTAATGACACTTGTACAAGCAATATTTAACAATAGGTAATGTTACCAGTAATAAAAGGCACTTAATCTGTGCTTCACCTAGGTCTTAATTATAAACAAACATCGAGGGCTCGTGGCATTAACGTAGCATATTTGACGTTTCTGACAGACTAGTGATGTGACCGTGTTTTTACGAGTAGGTACGAGTGAGGTAAAAGTCGAGCAAAGAACACCAGTTAGAAAAAAATCAACCATTTAATATATGACATTCGTGACATTTTAATGGTTTGTTTATATTATGTGTTTTGCAGACTATAAAAAAATTGCAACGGGTGCATTTTATTTTACCATCTTCTAGCAGGAGTTCTGTAGGCGTATGATGCTACACTTTGTCATGCGATAGATAAATGATAAAGCATCTGTCACGTTCTGACAAATAGTGTGTGAGAGTGACGGATGCTTTATCATTTATTTATCGCGCGACAAATCGTAACCTCATAAGCCTGCAGAATGTTTTTTTATGATTTCTTCTATGATTTGAAACTAAATCTAACATAGGCAACAATCGCGACACGTCTTTTAATAATTATTGAATTAATGACAATGACATACCTAATGTTGACAATTGACATTGATGTTTTTTAAGTAGCGATCAAACCTGCTTCTGCACAGATATGTTACAACTATGTAGGTTGAAACTCAATACTAGATATTCATTGGTTATTTTATCTTATCTGAAAAGCCAATTGAAAAACGTGTCTCATCACTAGTGCTACCTTAATGCAACGAGCCCCCGATGTTTAATTATATTATAAAGCATGATAGTTAAGCTTACTTAGAACACCGTCTTAAGTTTTTATACGCCTTTGGGAAAAACATAGTTGAGTACCTATACTATAGCTTGGCAACTTCGTTGGTGACACTCACCTGTGTGCTTTTCGTTATGTGCAGCCGTAACTACGTACACAAGTTACCGCCAACATGAACGGCGACCGACGGAGGCTGCCTCTATAAAAGCACACAGGTGAGTGTCACCAACGAAGTTGCCAAGCTATAATAAATATTATTATGTAGTTGAGTACTTGTACTGTTGTTACACCTATGTTATACAAAAAAACATGATTGATTGATTCATTGAATAAATAGTACCGATTCGTTTTTAATTCATGAATTTGATCCATGCTCGTAATAACTTTTATTTAATATGTTCTTCCATGCAAAATAGCTGAAAGCTTGTATTGGGAGACTTCTTCCATGAATCGTATACTTACATAGATATGGAAGCCTTGCGTCTAATCTAATTACTTGGATCCTTATTTTACCTTGCTCTTGGCTGGTTGCAAAATGGAAATAAACATGAGTAAGTATGCATTATTGAAGCTTAAACTAACCTATTATGCTCTTAGTTTACCTGGCCTCAGTTTAGTTAGTTTTTTAGGGTTTCGTAGCCAAAATGACTAAAAGGGTTCCGTAGCCAAAATGGCTAAAAAGGAACCCTTATAGTTTCGTCATGTCCGTCCGTCCGTCCGTCCGTATGTCACAGGCATTTTACTCAAAAACTACAAGACGTATACTGATGAAATTTGGAATATAGATGTCTTGTAGATGCCGCTGCTAAGTTTGCTAGTTAAGTAATAAAAATAAAAAAATGTAGGGGGCACTCCATACGTGTAACAGAAGCTAAAAAAATTTTTTTTCAGCAAACGTCAACGTGAGGTACATAATTCGATAGTTCTTTTAAAAACATTATAAGGCTTTTATGTACTTTTTTCGATTAAGTGAATACTTTCGGAAATAACCGCTCCGAAAGTTGCATACATTGTGTCCTCCCCCCCTTTAACTTTTGAACCGTAAATCCATAAAATATGAAAAAAATCGGGAAGGTAACGCTTAATAAATACATTCAATGAAAATTATTTTGAATAGTAATGAATAAACCGTTTTGAAGTGCCATTGATTTACACGGCATTTAAGACCTTTTGCCAGTTGTTTATTAAGACGTTTTTTTTGTACGATGGTACGGAACCCTTCGTATGCGAGTCCGATTCGCACTTGGCCGGTTTTTCAAACAGTTTTTATGACCTTACTTTGATGTCCCAATTATGATCAGCCGGGCTAGCACAACTGGCCGTGACTTTACTTTTCACGGAGACTAGTATTTTGAATGGACAGGGACAGTTAGTACCGTCAGTCTCGACACTGTTCCAGTAGATGCCATCTTGAATGTTAAGTCTTTAACAATAAAAGTGACAGTAGGGTGTTAACTATTGGGCATTCGAGTGTCTAACACTAGGATGATAACATTAGCCAAGAATGGTGTTATCCTTTTTCACTCTTATGCTGGAACTGGATCAGGAACAATTAACCGACAACAACCGCTCCTGCCTTATGCTTTTCTTTAGGTGAGTGTACTTGTTTGTATATTGTGGCCAAAAGAAAAAATATGTGAGGCAAGTATCTATGAGTGAGTTTATCGGTATACGACTTAATAATTCATTTCATTTTGCTTTAAAATAGGCACCATTGACTGATCACGGTAATTAACAAAAAATATGATCCGTTGCTCAACTCATACATATCCGCGATCAGTATTCTGCTCACGAACCCCGTAACTCGAGTCAGCATGAAAGCAATTAGCCCGGGAAATAGTTTTTCCTGCCCAAGAACTGATTCCACTCACGCGCCACCTTGGGGAAATAACAAAGTTTAGCCGTGCTTGTTACGGGAACTTGTATTAACCACTTATTGCATGACATTATTATGTAATGTTATGTAGAACATTATTATAATATTCCGTAATATAACATTCATAACAGCCAATATTGAAGCACCATTAGGAAATCATGGAAAAGTAGCCATATCCACTTTCCCGTGTGCCGCCCTGGGCACTTTAAAGAATATCCTATTTATATTCGACACAAAATGGGTGATGCAAAAAAAGCTTAAGCCCTGAAACTTTCCGGCCCGGGAATTTACAGCCCTGGGTCTCTGATGTAAATCTAGCGCTGCGGGTAGCAGCATCCACTCAGAACACAATGAAAATCTATACTTACTGCTATCGCCAATCCGTCTGCCAAGCGTGGCAATTATGATAAAACCTCCCAAAATGGCAGTACTACAAACTTTAATACTTAAATTGTAAATATTATGTAATAAATTATATGAATGTAGGTGTTATTACGTTCTGGTACCTACTTACTTATTTAGGCCGTGTAATCAAGTTCAAACGAAGGACTTAGTTTCAACTTTTAATTGGGGCAGAAGTCAAATTATGTCAATTAATTTTGTTAAGACCCTTACGGACTGTGCTGCCTTTGTGTCGTAATGTCATGTTGGAAAACACTACAGAATCGTATTTAATTTTGACCAGTTTCTTTCGCAAATTTATGGCTATCGCGATGACAGTCAAATATATTTTTGGTCAGATAATTATAATTTGTTAGGTGCACTTCCCGATATTTTTATTTTCTTGTAAAAAAAAATTCTAATATTATTTTTTTCCAGTCACTTATTTTTCCATACTTACATACATTTCCTATACTTAGATTTCACTTTTCGCAAATGGTTGTGAATATTCATTTCATTTTTTTTTATGTTATATTTTTCTAGTGTCTACTTTTACTAAATGCAACATTTTCATGTTATTCAAATCAGTCCGCCTCGTCTATAGGCTCGTTTTATAAGGCCACACTATTCGTATATCATTATGTAATAGCACATAATAGTATTTTATGCAACAGTTGTATAAGAAGGTTCAAAAAATGCGAATTGCGTGAGTTGCGATACGAGCCGCGAATGCGGCGAGTATCGCAAATAGAGACGCAATGAGCGTTTTTTGACTTAATTATACAACGTTGCATACAATACTTTTTCTACGACAGGTTTTAAAATATAAAATACAAACAAGGCATAACCTGCAAAGAAGGCAAATATGACGTATGACTGTCAGTATGTGTCTATGGTAAACTTTTTATTTTTTAAATGAAGTTGACACGCAGTGAATATATTAAAAATACTTTTGTTTTTATGTTGGCATCAATGAATTTAGTTCAGAAAGTTTCGTTTTTCTTAAAAGCCGTAGGATTTTAATTGTTTGTTAAGTTGGTAGTTGTGCATTTTTACCGTAAAGTTAAAATTGAGCGCTTAATCCTTGACCTAAGTTTAACCTAGATTTAGAAGTCTGTGGTTGCTAGCAATAACGTAAAGTGGCTATAACGACACTAGTGCTGTTTTGGGGAATAGAGTATAGACTTCTCTGAACTCATATTATGTATGTTCTTATATTAGTGTTCGTGACCAAGTAAAAGACAGATAACAGTACAGGAGTAGAAAAACTACTTTAAACACATAGCTGTTTAAGCATCTTATACTCTTTTTTCTACTCCTGCCTGTACTTTAATCTGTATTTTACTTGGTCACGAACACTAATATAAGAACATACATAATATGAGTTCAGAGAAGTCTATGCTCTATTTCCCATAACAGCACTAGTGTCGTTATAGTCACATTACGGTACTGCTAGCAGCCACAGACTTCTAAATCTAGGTTAAACTTAGGTCAAGGAACTACTACTATTACTACCAACTTAACAATCAATTAAATTCCTATGGTTTTTAAGAAAAACAAAACATTCCAAACTAAATTCATTGATGCCAACATAAAAAAAAAGTATTTTTAATATATCCACTGTGTGTCACTAGCGAATTTAAAAAAAAGTTTACCATAGACACATACTGTCAGTCAATATGTCATATTTGCCTTGTTTGCGTGCTAAGTTTAATGTTGTATTTTATTTATATTTTAAAACCTTGTCGTAGAAAAAGTATTGTATGCAACGTTGTATAATTAAGTCAAATAAAACCGGTCAAGTGCGAGTCGGACTCGCGCACCGAGGGTTCCGTACAAATTCGTCAGTAGATACGTGAATATTTCAAGAAAAACTGTATGGTGGGACAAACTTAACTTTGCTCTTGTAAAACTGTTGTCCCCATACATCGACATATGCCGCGGTTAGTTTAGTAGGAGCAAATAAGGTTGTCTTACGATTTTTGCGAATTTCTAAAAAACGCTGCAAGTTAGGAAAACCGTTTTATTTTTCCTGTAATATTTAGGATAATATTAATAATCGGTAATTATTACAGATTTTTCTGTTCAGTATCTTCGGAGATAATAGGGGGGGAATGGTATTTTTTTTAACGTTTTTTGTCTTCAATCAAAAACTACATGTCTAAGAAAAAAAAGAAAAACGGTTTTGGAATTCACATATTAAGCCCTTTCATTTGATATCCCACTCGATATATTAGCTCAACTTTTGATTTATGACATCCGATTTCGGTCCCCTTTAAAAAAAAGTAAAAAAGGTATAAGATTTTTTTGCTGTCCCATAGGCTCGAATTAGGGGTTTGTAACACTATTCCAAATTTCAAGTCGATAGCATCAGTAGATCCTGAGATATCTTGCTGTGACAGAAGGACAGACAGACAGACAGACAGACAGACAGACAGACAGACAGACACACAGACAGAGTCGCACCATAAGGGTTCCTTTTTTACCATTTTGGTACGGAACCCTAAAAACGCTCATTGCGCCTCTATTTGCTACACTCGCCGCCAAGGCGGCTCGTATCGGAACTCGCGCAATTCGCATTTTTTGAGCCTACTTATACAACTGTTGCATAAAATACTATTATTTCCTCGCAAATGTTAATGAATAAGTAGCCAAGGTAACTTGCCTGAAAAGTGAAATCTGTATATTATGGTGTAAAAAAGCTGTGAAGTGTGAGTCTGGCTCGCGCACCAGGGTTCTGTACAAACTTAGGTATGTAATAGTACGTACGAGATAAACTTGCTGTTGGAAAACTTTTGTCCCCATACATCGAACTAGGTCGCAGTTAGTTTGCCAACTGCAAATAAGTTTAATGTACATTTTAATATGGCAAATTAAATACAAATATGATATTGTTTCCTGCATATAAATAAGTTTAAGACCCCATTTGACATAATACGTAGCAGTAAGTCAAAATAAATAAGTTTTTTTATGTCCAGGAGACTCAGGCTAGCGATTTATCACATTGTTCCAAATTGATAGCAGCAGTGGTCCCTGAGATTGTGACAGATGCACAGATGAACACAGTCGTATCATAAGGATTTCTGTTTTACAATTTTGGTACGGAACCCTTAAACGAATTTTGCCGACTGAGAACGAGAAGTGCCACAGTATATCAAACTCTAATTAACCACGCGTTATTACGAGTGAGTAAAGTTGCGAATGGATTAATATAATCTATAAGAAAATATCTGATTAGGTAAAAAGACGAATGAGAAATTTTTCGCAAAGTAAAATGTACGCATAACAAATAGTTCCCATGGAAAGTCAAGTAACTGAAAAATAATAATAATCAGAAATGTTTGTATAAGAAAATAAAAATATCGAATTTTATAAAATATTAATATTAAAATATGAAAATTAATATATAAGTCCATATCTAACAAATCCATATTGTGTCTAAGCCAGAACTGTCGTTACTCGTCAGGTAATAGAGTCGGACTACGCTAAGTTTGCAGAGGTCGAAAAAAGCTTTTATTAATAAATATATATATGGCAACATAACAAACTACAGCAAGAGGAATTTTTAATCTTGGTACTTGACAATATTTTTTTTCCCTTTTTACAAAATATGTCTACATACTTACTAAAATAGATATCTGGGTCAGTCTTGCACTCATCCCTTTAGTTCCAACCAAACTAAGCGATTTGTTCCAGGGTCTTGGATAATTTCTATGTATTTAAGCAGTATATTTCAATATACAAACAAGCATTGCTTAGTTTTGTTGGGACTAAGTAGATCGATTTGTGCAAGTCTTTTACTTATTAAACGGAAAGATATTGGCCAAGTATCAAGACGAATTAATCCTCTTTCTTGTGATGTTGCCATATGATTTTTTTTAAATAAAACCTTCTTTCGACCTCTGCAAACTTAGCATAGTCCGACTATATTATGCTTTAGATCTTATTATTCGCCGAATTCGACAGACAGTTGGATTATTTGTCAGAGTAGCTTTAAGGCATATTCGATACTCGACAGATTCCTTATTACATTCATGTTTAGGGTTCCATAGTCAAGTAAAGTGTTTTTAGCCAATAAGCTAGGTAGTTACTAAGGCCGAGTTGAGATACATCAAATACGGTTTTCTAGTATAAAGGGTCTTAGGTAAGCCGGTGACAGTTATACATACAGACAAACTGACACGAGTGATGCATACTCGTTAATGTCCGCCCTCCGTGGGCTACCAGAAGTGAATGAATGAATGACCGATTTGACCCAATGACACAATGCTTGCAATTGAATTATTGACAATTTGAGTGCTCATCGATTATTGACCTAACAAACAAAACTACTTACGTACGTACGTACGTTACGTATTTTGGCAAAATATAATGCACATCATATTATTTCTGAAGTTCGCATAGTTGTAATTTTGACGGAGAAAAAAAAATGTTTTTTTCTCAGTCTACTCGCTACCACCAACGTTGTAAAGGCTTACAAAACTTTCGTACGTAAAATTAAAAACATACGTGATTTACTGTGTTCAAATTGTTCTAGTACAATGTTTAGCAATAATTGTTTATTTTGTAGGTTATTTCATCAACGTGAGGATGAAAGTAAATAGAATTAGTTAATATCGGCAAAATTAGATCGCCTGCCCGCTAGTTACTTGCTCTGGGAATTGGGTATATAGCTCACTGAACAACATCATTTCGGTATGACCCAATCAAGCTTGGCGTTGACCTACAAAAAGGTTCGTTACGGTCGTTATTAAATACGATATTTCCACAGTGAATGAATAAATCTGATAATTGTGATTCATCCTTTTTTTTCGCTCTCATATCGTAGTGAAAGAGGAAATATTGATAGTATAAACACAAAATTAATATGTTTGAAATATCCGACTTTCAATGAACCTATCTTTCTTCTTAATCGTTCTCCCATTACTGGGGATCGTGACTCCTTTCCAGGCGATCAGCGGTCTGTCTCCAACTGATCCGGTCAGCCGCCTGCTGGAGGGCGGCGCTGATGGGTAGCTCCAGCTGTTCGGAGAACTGGTCGGACCATCTCTTCGGGCTTCGACCTCTGGGTCTTTTACCTTCGACATTTCCCGTCACTATCAGTCTTTCTAGGTTGTCGGCGTCTCTGCGTGCAATATGGCCAAAATAGGTCACCACACGGTGTAGGCAAGTAGAGGACAGGCGTTGAGAGTTCTCTATTTTAAGTTGCTTGAGGATCGACGCATTGGTGCGGTGGGCTGAACCTATACACAGGCCGACTTCAAATTGGTAATACAAAACACTTGATTATGGCTCAGTTAATGCCATGTAGTGTAACACATTATGATAAAATTTGCTGTATTTAATTATTGCTAATTTTCTAACAAAACAAGTAATTAAAGTCCTAAAGTGTGGTTACACTCCATTAAATACCTAAGTGTCATACCTGTCACTCGTATTTTCTTTGACAACTGACAATTACTAATCAAAACACGTTTTCTTCATAAATATTGCGGCATGTGACGGATAACCAAAGAGGAAAGTGTTCATTTGAAAATCTTTAAACCTCTTTGTTTATTATTATGGTAGGATAACCATGTTAAGCCAACAAAAATGGGATAAATTAATAATTAAAAAAAAACATACTTCTGATTATTTTAAAAGTATAAGACTTAATTGAGGGGCTAAGTTTAGGGGATATGTATGAAAAACATTCATTTTGTATTACCAATTCGAAGTCACCCTGTATATTGATGAAAATGCATGAGTGACTAAAGTTGTATGTATCGTTTATTATAAATTCAACTTTACCTAATTGTCCTATTATATTTTTAGACTAAAATTGCACATTACTGAATTAGTGCCTTGATAAGGTACCTACACCATTCATCCTGGGAGCTCGACAAAATTTACCCAACCCTTCTGAGCAAATAACGAATCCGGACAAATACGACAAGAAAATTTACTGTTTGCGAACAAAATTATATTACAGAAAAAAAATCATGCCTACTACGCAAATGAGGGTGTTTAGAAATCATAAACCCACCAGCTGGCAGCAGGGTGGCGAAAGGTCTTTTTGACAGTAGGCGTCAAGATCCACCAAGCACACCACTTGATTTTGACATCTAATGCCAAATAGACCTTTCGCCACCCTGCTGCCAGCTGATGGATTTCTGATTTCTAAATAGCCTCATTGCAATAAAACATATTTCGTAAAGTAAAACATCTGAGCATAGTCTAATTATTTATTTTTGTTTAAATAAATGTTATGGATTCGCCTTTTTGAGAATATGGCACGTGACTTAGTACATCTACGACTTTGATGTCCCATATAATTAGAGTGCGACTACGATAACTTCGCAGAGCGCAACATTTTCATTTAAAAGTCACGTTTTCATAGAAATTTGACTTTTAAACAGAGGTGTTGCCCTGTTCCGCTCTGCGAAGCTATCGTAGTCGTACCCGCGCACTCTAACATGAAGCGTTTCTATAGATATGCTCTAGCGACGCGACGGTTCGACGCCATGAATTTCGTTGTGCTTTAGTTTCTGGCCTTTAGCTGTCTCCCTCATCCCGCTTGTATCAGATATTTAAGGGAATTCAGAACGTTGCGTAAAGTAATTTTTACGTAAAAATATAAATTCACCACATTTATTCAGCCGATGCCCAATTGGCCAATCATGAGGAGGATACTTAGGTAACATGTTTCGGCAGCATATTAACCTTAAACCTGAAATAGTCTTAAATTGAGCTTGATAGGCTTGTCCTAAATATATGTGCTAGACGATTTTGAAGGCACCATAAGCCCCTAAAATTAAAAGTAAAACCACATTAGACCAGATTTTATGGTTTAGAAAGAGCCCCAAAATAATTATAGTAATACGAAAAAATACATATGTCAACAGTCAGACAAGGTTTTATCTGTATTTATTATAAACTTTACAGTCTTTATGAACAATACCCAAAACGGTATATGTGTTTGTGATCCTGTAATATTTTAAGAGTTCCCTCGATTTCTACAAGATCCCATCATCAGATCTTGATTTGGTTGCAACACGACTACGTCGGAGGTGCATTCTTTCAAACAAAAAAAATAATTTTCCAAATCGGTTCAGTCATCTCCGAGTAACGGGGGAACAGACATAAAAAAAATTTAGAACCGTGCTTCTTATGAGAGTCGGTTGTAAAGCCGAACGTCGGCTTCATCAGTTGTTATTTTTGTTTAAGTGATACAGTATACTTCGTAATTTCTTTTGTAGCACCAATATCGTTCAATATGCACCTTAGTGGTACCTCTTGACCTGGTCTACCTCCAGTGTCACTGTGACGTGTCAGTTATGGGACTCCCTGTATTTAAAATCTCAATGTAATCACAGGCATAAATATAAATTGGTACATTTTTTTTTCAAAAGAAAAGCTTTTTTCCATAAAATGTATTATATAATATATATTCATTTATCTCCAGTCCCACCATTTTCTTTGTTTGGGTTCGGGAAAAAGTAAACCAAGCCAGCAACACCTGTAATAATAGAATAAAATTTCAGTTCGTTCACGAATCTTCTAAATTAAATGCCACAGTGAGTATATCCCCACAGTGATTTTATTTCTTGAACAACCTCGTCATAATCATATACGCTGAATTTCTCAAAGTATCTCTCAAGTAGGTACTGAATTTGAAGCATGCTATATTGGAAAACTTTATTTTAATTAAAAAGATATACGAATGTCCGTGTCAATTGTCAACAAGTACGATTTTAAATTTAATAGCTTTTGCCTGGTGATGACTATTTAAGAGCATCTTGAGTAAATTTAACACGAATAAAAATAAGCCAAATGAGAGTCAAATTCACACACAGTGATTGTATTTCCCCTTTAATTTTTACTTAATTTCATTTCGTTTTTATTATCTGTTGTTACAATAATATACATTCTATGAAAATTTCACTTAATTACGGTTAAAAAAAAAGGCTGAAGAACGTAGCCCTGTGACAGAAGGACAGGGAGGGTTTAGTAGGGTCCCGTAAGCACCTTTTGAGTTCCGTAAAAATGGATCCACTGCGAGTGATTGTTTATTAACTGCAGACCATTTTTTTACGGAAGTTTCAAAGTCGCAACCCACTTTGTTAAGGTTTGGATTGGTTCTCATTCAGTAATGAAATGAAAACGGAAATTGTAATTATCATCAAAACGGTTGAAACATCCATTTCAATTTTGGTAGGAATTTGTGTTATAAGTAGTTGCATGTTTATTTGTAAAACTTCTTAGATATTTTATATATTGAATATAAAGCATACTTACAGAAAGTTACTACAGTTAAAGTCATGAATGGGAACATACAGCCTCTTTGTAACATCAGAGGGAATGCTACGCTTCCGACAAGAGATCCGATTCTTCCTAACATTATGATTAATGATAATGATAGTGTCCTGTAAAAAAAAGATAAGTGTCACAAGACCTGTCTGTGTGATGATTAAAAACGGTTTTCAATAATAATAGCCAATTTAGATTAACACTAGAAGACGACCCGCGACTAAGTCAGCGTGATTTCTGACTTCTGCATAGAAACATGACATTAATTTCCCGTTTCAAACATCACCGTTTTACCGTCACATACCATTTTAGTGCACTGCTACTTGTCTTGAAGAACGTATGTTTTATACGGTATTCCCTTGACTTGTCTAAAAATTTTTTGTCTAATTTCAGTTTGTCTAACAACTTTTACTATAATGAATTTTTTGTCTAAAGTCAATATGTATAAATTCATTTTTCATAATTATTGTTTTGTCGAAACTCGTTTTACCTAAATTATCATTTGCATAACTCTTGTTTTGTCGAATATTATTTTATCTAAAACTCACTTTGTCGATTCTTATTTTAACTAATAATTATATAGCCGAATATCATTTTAACTAAATTTTTTTTGTCTAAAAACTCAATACAAAGGTTACATTAAGCAAAAAGTAGGTTAGGTTAGGTTAGAACTGCGTCCCCCAACAAAAACAAACTGCTGTCAGAAAAGTAGGTTAGGTTAGGTTTGAACTGCGTCCCCCAACAAAAACGAACTGCTGTCAGAAAAGTAGGTTAGGTAAGGTTTGAACTGCGTCTAATACTAATAATATTATACAAAACCATAAATAATATTTTTACAGCAGCCCATAAAGCCACTCTGCTTGGGTAAATTATTAGGGCGTAGAACGAAAAGGGGGGACGGGGGGGCGGAGCCCCCCACAAGGGGGGCTCGGGGGGCGAAGCCCCCCGCATTAAAAAAAACTCAAACCATAAGTTCAATTAGGTTAGGTTAGGTTAGGTTAGGGTTCGAACTGCGTCCCCCAACAAAACCGAACTGCTGTCAGAAAAGTAGGTTAGGTTAGGTTTGAACTGCGTCCCCTAACAAAACCGAACTGCTGTCAGAAAAGTAGGTTAGGTTAGGTTTGAACTGCGTCCCCCAACAAAAACGAATTGCGGTCAGAAAAGTAGGTTAGGTTAGGTTAAATGAAACATTATACGAAATAAGTATAGAACAAACAAAATTATGCAAAATGTATGTTAGACAAAAAATAATTATGTTAAACAAACATTATATAAATGTAGATTATACTAACTAAAAATTAGACAAAACAATATTAGACGAAATAAATTTAGGTAAAATAAGGATTATACAAAACGAGTTTCACTCAAATAAAAATTAGGCAAAATGAATAATTATGCAAAACAATATTAGTCAAAATGAAATTAGGCAAAACGAAAATAGGCAAAAAGTTGTTAGGCAAAACAACGTACAACCGTTTTATACAGCTATGTTCTTTTTTTACAAGATTTTATTTAACTTGCAATATATGTACTATGTAAGTATGTATCTAACTATGTTTGTTCGGGTGGAATCTTGTAACTCAATTTTGAAGCAGATATCTTCAACTGATTTGAGCTGAAATTTTGTGAGAATAATATGTATATCACATGACAATGCAACATTATTATGTCATGGAGCTGATCAGATGATGGAGCCGAATGATATGATCATCTAAATTACATTATATAAATACACCCTGTTTGGGTTCATTTGATTAGTTGTGACGTGTAGTTTGCGATTAAGTATACAAACAAAGTAGGTACAGTCGGCAATAAAAGTTTGACTCAAAAAAACATTTTTTGACAGAAACTTAGGCTGCACGTTGTCTGTCAGTGACACAAGAAAGATAATTATCATCTGCGGCCACAACTTTCGTATGTTACTTATGTGGTCGGTGTTGCCGCTCTCGTATCTCGTAAGGCTCTTCTATCAATCTAACTTTGCCATTTCCGTTGATATCCAAACATTCCAGACTAATATTATAAATCGTTAGATTGTCTGTTGAAACAGATGTGATTTAGACGAAATTTATTATGGAGATAGTTTGGAACTCTGAGAAGGATAGTGTTTATCCCGAAAATCATTCGGTACAGAGTGAAAGTGGGGTGGGCGCTTTTATGGAAAATCAATGACAGGTATCTAAGACAAGGGATACTAAACTTTAATATTACGCATGCGAAGTCGCGGGAAATAGCTAATGGAGTATGAATAATCCAAAACGTACCTTACTGTGGTAGGTACCACTCTAACAAGTATATTATTCTGCAAGCTTAATGCACACTGCATTAAAGCGCAAGTACCAGCCACCAAGAAGGCGATTGATAAAGAAGAACTAGTAAAGTACAGGGCAGCCGAGCACAGCGCGCAGACAATAAATCCGACGAACATTAGCGGCTTCTGGCCGAAGACGTTGACCAGACTGCCGCTGATCCCGATGAGAGATAAGGATAGGACACCGAGGATTATCCCGTTGATGTAGGTTTCCGCCCCGGCGGGGTGCTGAGAAAAAGATTACAGTTCTGCTTTAAAACTATACCTACTTAACACAGCTAAATTGTAATTCAACTGACACTTGAAATGGTTAATATCTACAGAATCTATTTGGTACTATCGGTATAATATAATATACAGGGTGAATTTTAAATCGTGAATCGTAACCACGTTTACCGGTAAAGCTACTTAAGACTAATACAGAGCACTAGTGTTAATTACAATTAAAGACCCGCTTAATTAATTATTAACAAAACGGTGGAGGCGTTTATTACCATTAATCGTAATAAAACTGAATTATTTTATGAGTAAATACGATTTTTAAATACCTACTTATGTTGACAATGTCGACGATGTTGACATTTATTGACAATACGTGCCAAAATTCTATCCAGCCAACTTCAATATTGGGAGGATGGATATCTAATGTTGAAATTTTCATGACAAGTACGAAACATGAATGTAGGGTGACAATTAAGGTTCTTTTTATAGACTTCAAAAAAAATATAACGGTTCACGATTTAAAATTCACCCTGTAGAAGAGTAATACAAATACAAGTTTTGCCGGATATTATGTTTCCCATTTAATGATTTCTCTTTTGTCAAAAATGAGATAACTTTCAATATCGTCATAAAAAATCGAATGGATACTATACATTATTTTAAAGATCCTGAAAATGTTGCCGCCCAAAAAATGCCTACCGGAAAACCGAAAAATTGGTAAGGCGACATATTTTGTAAGCAGAATATTTTTTGTGAAACTTTTGCTTTCCATTCATCGGTTATGAAACTATTATAATGTTAGGTTATAAAGTTAATTACCGGGACACAGACATCCGACATCGTGTCGCTGGCTGCGGCTAAAGACACGTTGTTGGCTAACTCGCTCGTGTATCCGTCGATCATGACACAGAACCGAGCGGTCTCTCCATTATGCTTGTTCTGATAATTTTCTATGATTGTGGAAATCTGTGGAAACCAGAGCCTGAGTGAAGAGTACCTGTGGATATTATAAGATCACATTGATATTTGTCTTAAAGCTGATCCGAACGATTTTGTTTTATTTAAGTATTTTCTTGAATAGTTAGACCTAAAAACGCATTTTTGCAGGTTATCTAAGCGGTCAAAAACAAGTAGGTACCTAATTTTCTACAATAGCACTTAATTCAAAGCCAAGTTTTGCGTTTTGTCTGAGGGTGAGGTACGATAAAGTTCAACCATTCACCGTTGCGTTCTCCCCACACCTCACGCATACTCTGGCTCTCAATTAATTTGTACGCCTATAACTGTCGACTTTGACTAAAATTGCACTCCTACTCTCTATGCAGCTCTATGGAGTTCGAGGGATTCATGCATATTTAGTCGGAAGTCGGCAGATACCAGGTTGTATTATATGCGACCTTTGCGCAGGCAGCTTTTTCGCAGAAAGCGATCCAGCGCAGGAACGCTGCCTATGATGACGTAGGAAGACAGAGTGCCCATGAGGGCACCCTGTGAGTCAAGGGAGCACAACGTAACTTTAAGTTTTGTTTGTAAAAGTATTATAGGCCTACACCTGACTCGTGGGGCATTTTGCGGGTACGGCAGATGGTAAGGTTTACAAATAAATCAACCTATTTTCGAGTTATCAGTATAAGGTATTTGTACCCGGTATTTATACTTAGTATTCGTAACCTACTACTACTACTGTGTGTGTGTGTAATATGCAACTCCGAGCACCTTAGTAACTAATAGTGTATGTTACGTAGGGCTCGGCTTTGCTCGGAGAAAAACACATGAAAACTCTAAAACTCACTATTTTCCCAGAGATACAATATACGAGATCCCCGAAAAAAATAAAAAAAATGTCAGCTGCGTTGTAAAGTGAGTGGCACACTTACGCAAATAAACAAACAAACGTAGAAAATGCAAATAGCAGAACTTTAAAAATTAAAGGACGTCGAAATAATTCCTTCGACTGAAAGAGTGCGTTCGTTAATTGTTTCTTTATACTGATTTTTTCTGGGGTGAAGTGTACTCCTGACGCATTAAACGATGTTATCTGAAAAAAAAAAGGAAATATGTCTCATCATTACAGTAAGAAATTAAGATAGTGGGTACCTATTTTCTTAAATTAGCCTGCTTAAGTGTCGCATGGCCGGGTCACTCAATGTGTTCAAGTCGTGGTGACGAGGGGAATTACCTGCACATTGATTGAACTCAATATGTAATTAGGATCCCGTCGATTTGGTTTCCCTGTCACAAGGGTTACGGAGGTCAGATGGCAGTAATTCCATGGTAATAACCTCTCGCCAAATCAAATGGGTGGGGGTCATGGTCAAAGTGTGCCCCAAAAGAAGAAACGGGAAGAGTGCTAGGACAAGGGAGAGATTTACAAGGATATCTGTACACCAAAATACTGTCAATAGCGCTACCGTCCAATTAGGAGACCGGGTTAATCAATATCCAGCCTCACTCACTAACAAATAAATATCGCTTCATTCCGTAACCCAAAACTTGTGTCACTTTTCCGTAACTTCCTCCACTAAATTGAAACACTTCCTTTCAGAGCCTTTCAATCCGTTTTGTAAAATATAGTTGTCGGGTAAATCCAAACTCGCTCGGCTAGTTCCAAATACGCCTCGGAATTGGGAAAACACATAACGAGCCCGGTTAATGACGGAACCCTAATAACGGAACCCTTTCAAGCCGTCTATTGCTGTCTCGTTAGTTTTATGGTTTCGTATAGTTTTTTACTGGCATTTTTAGACTTTTGAAAAATACTGAACGTAGAACAACCCATGTTAATCACGTCATGCTTCACGTTACGTGCAATTTTTATTGTACATATTACCAACTTTTTGTTCCATCAACTTATATTCCGACTCGTCGTCGTTCGACAACTAATGGAGCATTCCACGAAAACGATTCGTAAGGGACACTACCTTTTTAATACTTTTGACATGTAAAATTTGAAAGCTGAAGGTCAGTATAGTAATATTCAGTGATATAATAACTTGGCTTTAAGATGGGTAGTGTTTCTTAGCAGCTAATAAGTTTTATTAGGGTAGCTACCATAGCATAAGGGACAAACAGTAGATGTTTTCATGGAATGCTCCTAATAACAAAAATATTCCTGATTATATTCTCAAATATCAGTTACTATTTATTTAAGAAGAATAATCACTAAATCGTCCTGGAACACTTACTGGAAATGAATCTTTTGGTTGACCACTGTTTTCATGATATATCCTTTTAATAACTTCCAAAGCTTCAGCCTCTTTGCCTAATGATAATAGAAATTTGGGGCTTTCTGGCAAATGCATGTACATTAACATTGCTAACAAAATTGCTATGGAATTCGAGTATAGATAAATGTTCCATGAGTGGAATTCTGCAAAAAAGGAAAAGTGTTTTTGAATAAAATAAATCATCTATCTCTTAGACACCATAGTAGGTACATTAAGGTAATTCGAGTCGGTCGGTTTTCAACATCAACAAAAAGACGGCCAATCATTCGCTTCCATCGTATCCATTTTTTGAAATATGTTTTATTTTATACCTTGATACATTTTGTCTGTGCGAAGCGACATAAGAACTGTTTTTGACCGACTGGAAAGACCTTAAGGATTTTTTTTATGTAAAGCCAACGTACTGCAAAACTCATACAGATATCACGTATAGATCGCTACATTATCACTCGTGTTCAGTTTGCTCGCGCTTCGTTTGCTCATTTTGATGACCTCGGGAAAATATTACGCCCGCAAGGTTGATCCATTACGAATTTTACACAGTTCTTATAAAATCTAGAAGCTTTAAGGCAGCTTTCTTTTCAACAGGATTACGCAAGCCAGCAAGTTAACTCATAATCCATCATGGATGATACATCTCCTTAACTTATTTAAGTTTTCAATCAATGGCAACGCTAGCAGGACGTAGCGTTGTCCTATCTCAGGAAGAATATTATGGGTATTTTCATTTTAAAATGTACATTAGCCGAAACTTAAGTTATGTTCGAATACCATCTAACCTGTGACTGATGAAGTATATGCAGTTTGACACTAATCGTCCGTTTTGTGACGACATGTTAACTGCTAGTTAAAAGGACATTTTAAATGAATTTCCTTATATCATGATTTGACGAGCAATCTGTGGCTTATACCTCACGGTGTCTATATACGGCTTGATATTTAACATTAACTAAAAACCTATTCGCGAAAGCAGGGACTTAATACCTATAACATCTTACCAAAGTATCCTTCAGTGATAATAAAGTGCCATGGCCGCAGTAACAGCCCCCAGGCGACCAGCGCGCACAATATGAGCGATGCGGACATGAAAGCAGAGTACACCAACAATATTCTGTCCCTCACTCCCTTGTGGGTGAACTCAGACACCATGACGGCTGTGGCGCTGAATGTGAAGCTCAAGCTAAAAAATATAAAAATAAAACTTTAACGCGCTAATTCAGCGATAATTATAATAACTATCGATGAACTAACGAGATGCCTTTGAAAATGTTTTTAATCGAGACTATGACAAAAGTATTGAAAAGAATAACTAACTCATTAAAGAATTTATAGTATTGATAGTTGTGTATGAGTTATACCTAAACATTGGAGGCCTTATATGTGATTTTATTTTAGGTAGTGGATAGGCAAAAGAGCAAGAGCGATTTCACTTTAATATTGAAAATTTAGAATGACCTTTGAAACAACATTTTTTAAGGAAAAATAAATAGAATAATGTAAACTAGTTGCTAGTAAACCACAACAGGCCAGAACTCAAAACTGCCGAGTAATTACTCATTTTAGGAAGTCACGCGTTATTATAATGTTCACGTGGCATACGCATCTTGTTCTAAATCAGATAGGGATATATCTGTAATTTAACCTGCCTATTTGTGTAAATCTAGTATTCTGTGAAAATTGTCAGATTAGTAAGATTAATTGCAATCAATATTAGATAGCTCAAGTCATTCAAGTGACTGTAAGTTAGGAGGGTCTGCTAAATAAACAAAATCCCTGCAATAATTTCGGTGCAAAGGGAAATAAAACCATGTAATTTCAAAGAAAATTCAAAATTACCCTAATAAAATTCCCCACGACCTTGAATAGCAAATGTTTTTAATTATATCTGAGTTCTCTGTAATAATGTTGTGATTTAGTGGTAATGAATGTTATACTGAACTAGATAAAAGTTGAACAACAGTTTCCTTTGAGGCGTTATTGCTGTCATTAATATGAGGGAGTAATCAGATAAGATTTATGTAAACTACAACAGTGGGGGCACTTAGAAATATTATATGTACCGTAAGGTCGGGGTACTTTGGCCAAATTTAGGGTAACTTTGCCCACCTTGTAAATCACATATCTCAAATCTATAACGTCTGATAATAAATATAAAAACATGAACAGTCAGCTAAAACCAACCACATGGCAATGTGCCATAATTTAAATCCAATAATAAAACCTGAATCGAGTTAATCCCTATGGCCAAAGTTACCCCCCCAGGGCTAAAGTACCCCGACCTTACGGTACTTACAGAAAAGTGCTTAAACTTAAATTATAACCTCATTGAAAGCGTCAGATATATTGTAACACATCTTTGTGCCTATAGTAATAAATAAATATGTGTAGCTATTTACCTATATATATATGGCATTTTGGATATTACAGACTATTCGATGCTGACTGTACAATATTATATCCGTACTTTACACGTTTTCTTTACTTCTGAGTGCATTGTTTTTGAAGAATAAACTGGTTTCAGCCGACCTAAAGTGCGACTACGATAACTTTGCAGAGCGGAACATGACAACACCTCTGTTTAAAAGTCAAGTTTCTATGAAAATGTGACTTTTAAATGTCAAATTTCTATGAAAATGTGACTAAAATGGAGGTGTTGCCATGTTCCGCTCTGCAAAGTTATCGTAGTCGCACTCTAACTCTAGGTGTCTCGTGTAACTAGCATCATACACATCGCGTCTTGAAAGGCACAAAGCAAAAGTAATATTGCTGTTGGAAGAGGTCATCTGCCAGATACCTGTGACCCCAAGTTTAGCATATGCATATACACGTACAACTGAAATATGAGAGCCGGTATATGTGTGAGGTACAAAGGTTATGATACGCTAAAGCTCTACTAGGCACTGTTGCCCTTTTCTCGGATATCACCCGGCTCTTAATTAAGTTTTACAGCACAGTATGCCCAACAATACGCCGTTCCACCACTTTTCAATCCATATCTAACAATAAATATGTCAATACCACAGAAATATTATATAGAAGGAAATAGTTCGTCGGTTTGTAGGGCAACTAAGCGAGTAACGGTTTTCGCTTGGCGATTCCAGGCCCGCGCCGACCCCCGGCAGCGCCTTTGTGCAAACCTATGAAGCCACCTCTTTATTGTCGTCGTGTTTCGAATTCCGGCGCCTCTATTGCCTTGGCGCCTGTGTGCGTTGCACACTTTGCACACAGGGGCGGCGCGGCCCTGGGCGATTGACGTCAAAAGTGTAGGTACATAATTTTGTGATGGAAAACATACATTTTCCATTTCATTTGGTGGTATTTCAATAATTAATTATACTATTATTATCAGATTTTCAAATCTGATAATAATATCGATTGGAACTGAAGTTAACGGTATGCAAAGTAGGTCACCGCCACTTCCTTTTAGCACGCGAGGTACATACACTTTTGGGTAGTTCTCTGCGACTAAACAGTCGCACCAATAGCATCATTACCATCGCCACATAATGGATGAGCTCCCTATAAACTATGGAGTCGGTTATCTTGTAGAAGTCGCGTGCTTCTGCTATTTTTATCATAATGATCCTGATTGCTTTTATAAAACGGCCAATAATAGTGGCGATGGCAATGAAGCAAGCAAAACGGTAAATAATCGCAGATAACTACACTTTCCTTCTAGCTCGATATATTTCTGTGGTTAATACTCACAATATGCCGTCTAGAAGTTTCCCAAACAGTAGCATCCAGTATGTTTGACTAGAACCTTCGATGAGCGCGCAAACAAACATTCCGGCGTGGCCCCAGACGAGGAATATCTTGCGTCCGAACGCGTCCGTTATGAACCCGGTAAATAAACCCGCCCCCACTTGCCCTGCCAATAGAGAATTGTATGGTTATTGTTTATCTTTAGCTTCCTATTAGATCTATTCTTTGTCATTATGAAAATAACCAACTTCAAAAAAGGAAAAATATGATCTTTTTTATTTCTTTATTTCAGTAGTAAGTTGGATTACGCTGTTAAGCCAACGACACGTTGTACTAGTGACTGATATACACTTAACGCGCTATTTCAAAAACTACTGAACCGGTTTTGGTGAAACTTGTACAATTCCCTAAGTTGGACTATACCAATTGCAACTAAAAAATATTTTTTGCAATCCGACTTATGTAAGTAGATAGATGGTTACTTACCCATACCCACTTACCCAGTTGGGTAAGTGGGTGACATGATACTTCGCAGCGACGCAGCCTATCATAATGAACATAACATCAATATTTCATTGCATGTTTGAGTAAAGAAATATAATACATATACATACCTACCTACCTAACCTACCCACTTACCCTCCTACCCACCCCCTACCCACGTACCCTCCTACCCACTTACCTTCCTTCCACCAAAAGGTGGCCCTTTTCCTATACTCCTGCATACAAATTTCTACTTTGGTATGCCTCCTGGAGAACAATTCTATCTATAGAAATGAATTGCCGCTTTGTATTTAGGTGTGTGAGGTAGGGAAGGGGTGGTGCGCTCTCGACGTGATGGTGACAACGTCCTTGAAGTCGCCAACACGAAAGAGCGAACAAAAAAGTTAGATTTTGGTCGTAGTATTTTGGCATCGACAAAGTGGAACCCTAAGCACTAAACTTTGAGCGTTTAAAAAGGTGCTCAAAAAGATCATTCAAGCTCTGAACTCGAAATCATATATTCGTTAGAGCATAAGCTGTCTAATTCTGATTAAAACTGAGTTTAGGTAATTTTTGCCAAGTTTTACTAAACTGCCCGTAACTCGGAAATTAGAAACGACAAAGGCGGAACGAAATTCGTTGGGACAGCTAGTATGTGCATATTATTTTCACTTTATTAGCCACAGAACAGATTCTTGCGAACTGTCGCAAAAAAAACTGCACTCGCACTGAAAAAGATTCTTAAATAACAATTTCTGCTATGAAACCTAACAAAAAACCTAATCGAATATAAATAATACACGTCTTTCTCAGATCATAATAATCAAAAAGGTACTTAAGAGGAAACAGGAGGGCAGTTTTTCCATACAAACGTAGTCCCCTGTTTCCTCCCTGGATAATGCCAGTAGAGCAATAATTATTTGTCCAAAAATCTATGGCTACTATTGATATGTTCCTATGTTTTCCTTTTTACGATAAATTGATTCTCAAAAGAGATATTAACCTACAAAAACCTAAAAAAAATGCCAGATTTTCCGCTGTGTTCACACATCAAGAAAACAAATTTGACTAGATTATTAAAAAAAAGGAAAACATAGGAACACGGCCAAAGCCTTTCTTTAATGTTTAATGAAAAAATTAGTTAAATAGGTTAAGTTTTGGGGAAGAAATCAGGGGACTTCGAAACGTTTTTTTCATGAAATTTTAAAAGATATTTTCGGTCCAAGCTGCAGTTGTCTTTATCGCGCTCTGCGCGGGAGAGGCGGGCAGTGCGGGACAGCGACACATTTTACAAATACCTAATTTTCAATTCTCTCTACCTTACTGTTTCCTCTTAATAAGCAAGCGGACGGACTATTATTTATTTTGTGTGTATCAGTGTGTGTAGTGTGTCTCAGATTTACGTATTTTCGGGTTAATATGAGATACACAAGTAAATTAAGAGCTTTGAACTAATCATTTCAAATAATCGTAATAATCGAAAGTGACGTTTATTTCTGTGGAGAGTTTTCAAACCATACCGTGCTCAATTTATCTCTGAGTCCGATGGAATTTGAACCATATTTTTGAGTGATGAAAACCCATTTTCGATTGCTACATACTTTAAGTTCCTCACCAAAAAAAGGCATGGCGTTCAATAATCCCTTTTGCATTATGCTCATGTTGAGATCGCATTCTGCACTAGATAGAATGTACGATGACGTTGTTGTCACACTTGTGTAGGAGAAGACTGACATCAGAGTCGCGAACATCAATTTGTAGTTGAAGTAACCAAATTTACAGGATTCCAGAGCTTCCTCCAATGCTTGCATGGGCGTTTTGGTGGATTCATTTTCTGTAAACGAAAAAAACCATGGCATCTAGGCGTTAATGATAATATCGTCACTGGAAATGTACTATGCTGTACAAACTAAAAAAGTCAAACACAACATAAATTTATTACGTACGTTGTTAGTATGTACCTATACTAAAACACTCTATACCCCCAATATTCTTCCATTTATATATTCTTACTTCCTATTTTCCCATTTTAGTATATTTTTTCCATTAAAAATTAAACTTTACGCATGGCGCATGGCTGTCAATGCAAGACACCACAGAGTACTTTATATGTATAGGGTGCTAACAAATTAATTTTTAGACAGAATATTATTATTTTTTTGTTCATTAAATGAAAACAAAAGCTTTCTATTATATTTAAATTAATTGTATTAATTTAAGGTACCTTCTCTTAAAATATCGATAGCTAGTTTGTTAGCACCTTACTTAATATACTAAAACACCAAAAACGCCTAATTTGTAGACGTTTATACACATACCAGAAGGGCTTAATATTCTAACCTTAGAAACTGGCGGCGCTCCAGATAGGCATACCTACTGATAAGAAAAAAACGCCAAGAAAACTTTCAGCCTCCATAAAATAAATACCTAGTAGTATGCTATTTTTAGAAAAAATACACAATTATTCAATTTTTTTTTACTGTTGCAAAAATGGGACCAGGCAGGGGCCGCGGCGTTCCCTGGGATCGAACCAGGTCGCTAAGCTCGGAGATTAAAATTTAAAATACGAAATTTTCCCGTTTCACATATATGCAAAATCACGTAACTGCTGCTGCTGTTTTACATTTAAGCTTATGTAATCTTTTGTTTTGGTGCACAATAAAGAATAATTGTATTATATTGTAACTCACCTTTAGAAATATTCTCACTGTCTTCTTTCATAACGAATGCAAAGAATAAAACTACAAACAAACTCCAGCACTATAGTTACACTTAGAAAGCAAGCTAACTTCGCTTATTAAATTCCAGGTTTCATAATCCAATTATTCACGTAACGTAACTGTATAATGAGCTAGCTCCTAGAGGCTTCCACGTAGGTTCTCTGTCTGTATTGTTTTGCGGTATTTTATCACAGTATCACACGTTTATGATATAAATAAAGACCATATGTAAATAGAATTTGTGAATTCATTGTAAATATTGAGACAACGATAAGCGTCGTAACAATGTGCTAGATTGGGGTTATTCTCATTTAAATTTGTGACTTGTCACAGCATTGTGCAGAAAGTAAACGATGCTAATATGTGCTTAATTTTTCCTTTTTAGGGCTCCGTACCTCAAAAAGAAAAAACGGGACTCTTATAGGATCACTTTGTTGTCCGTCTGTCTGTCCGTCAGTCTGTTTATCTTGGTAACGCGTGGAGTTATAGAGTTCAAAATAAAACCATACACAGGTCTACAGTGCTTTGAAGCTGTAAAAAAATTAAACTTTTAAGTTAACGTGAAAAAAAATATCTTTTAAGTTAACGTGAAAAAATTAAACTTTTAAGTTAACGTGAAAAAATTAAACTTTTAAGTTAACGTAAAAAAAGTTACGGCCGACCGTTTATGCCGCAAAAAACGTACATTTCCACCCTCAACTCGATCAAAATTTATAGGGTACTTACCGTTGAAACTATGATATTTGGCAAATAATACAGTCGAATACTACAAGTATAGGGAAATATCTGAAAACTTGTAAAACCACAATAAGTAATTAAATCATAAAAAATATAGTCTTTATTTAAAGTATTTTTATGCCACACCTGGCCATAAAGTGGCTTTTTCCGCACGCTGCGCGTACGGAAAAAGCCGCTTTCTGGCCAAGTGTAGACATAAAATGATGTACACAACACGGGAGGTAATAAAGAAAGCCCTCGATCGCATATTAACGTCCCTCGCTTGCAGCTCGGGCCGTAAACATCGGCGATCTCGGCCTTTCTTTGTATTACCACCGTAGTTGTGTAATGTACTATTACAGAACGAGTCCGACTCGCACTTGTCCGGTTTTAAGGGGCTTCGTACCTCAAAAGGAAAAAACGGAACCCTTATAAGATTACTTTGCTGTCCGTCTGTCTGTCCGTTTGTCAAGACCCTTTATGTAGGGAACGCGTGAAGGTATCAAGTTGAAATTGAAACCATATACTCAACTTTATGGCCCCTTCAAGCTGTGAAAAAATCAAGCTACTAAATTAACGTCAAAAAACTCAAAGGGTACTTTCCGTTGACCTAGAACTATGACATTTAGCAACGAATACCGTCTTATACCTCAAGTATAGGGAATACTCTGAAACTATACATTTCTAATTAAATCATAAAAAAAATTACTTTACTAAGGGAATCAAAATGTACTTTATTATATGTACCTACAAATTTGTACGGAACCCTCAGTGGGCGAGTCCGACTCGCACCTGTTTGGTTTTTAGGGTTCCGTACCAAAATGGTAAAAAAGGAACCCTTATTTTTATATACGAACCGAAAGCTTGAAAATGGGGCTAATTTAAGTATAAGTATTACAATATTTATTACCTTCCTGGAAACCCTTAACTTTAGCACATAGTTGTGACACATCTGTCAAACTATATGAGAATGACCCATTATGTCATGATAAAAGTTATGATGAAATGTGATAGTTGGATGAATTGGCAATTTTAACTACTTGATGCTATTAGGGGTATCTACTGGTAACTAAGTGATGTACGGGTATTTGCTCCTTTAATATGCTAGCTTATATTAAAGCGGCAAAAACTTTTATGTATAAACTGTATGAGTAGGGCGCGCGCAACTACAGTTATAAGCATAATTTTCTGTCGCATGACACGTCATCATCATCACTCATTTTTGTTCCACAATAAACATTAACTGACATTGTTGCAAATATGTCGAAACGGTACCACTTTGAATAATGAGACATATGTATCTATACATATAAAATAAAAGAAGTCCTGACTGACTAATTGACTGGCTCATCAACGCAACGGTAAGCTTTTTACGGGGTTATCCTTTTCAAAAGGATGCCCTTTCTAAGGCTCTACTCACCCCATTTTACGGTACCGTTTTCAGTTATACGGCGTTAGGTTTCACCGCTACAAAGTGACTCAAAATACAAATCTGAATCCACAGGAAAATGGTAAATAATGCTGACAAGAAACGAATCTGGCATTGTGCGAATCTGGCAATCTGCGAATCTGGTTTTCTGCGAATCTGGGGTTCTGCGAATCTGGCGTTCTGATAATTTGGTACTATGCGAATCTGAAATCTGGCATCGTGCGAATCTGGCATTCTGCGAATCTGTTATACTGCGAATCTCAAAATCTGGCTTTATGCGAATCTGGCATTACGCGAATCTGGCGTTCTGCGAATCTGGAGTTTTTCAAATCTGGCACAAAGCGTCAGAACCTGCGATCCGTATATATTGGTCATAACATATAAAATAAGTGATTTGATTAAAGGACAACAAATATATCGTGAACAACTAGTAACCGAAGTAATTAACCGGTTAATTAAAGTATGGATAACGTTTAATGGTTACAATCTCTGCTCACGAGTAATAAATATAAATTTCATATTTGCCTATTTGTGTGTCCCAAAGCTGAGCGAAGGTTTTCCTTTTTTCTGTCACTCGTCCATATTTTAAGCCATAAAATTGCACAACACCACTACACCACACACCTACACCTCTTTAATTTATCTTAAGAAGATTGGGAATATTATGATCCAAAATAACAACTAATTTACACAGAGCTCGTTGAATTCGAGATATATTTAGTGGGATGTGAACATCACTAGTTACACGTTAATGGTCGTGACGAAGTCACATCTTAGGTACATGGATGTCGTAAAAAGTTGATAACAGCATGACATCACAGACAGAACTGAGTTATTTTCTGATAAGCTTAAACATCATTCTATCATACAAGACGATCAACATATATTTAAGAGTTTGGCTCTTGTTCTTGTGTTGTTGAGTTATCTCCAGCTTAATATACGATGGGTCTACTATAACAGTAATGATGAATGTCCAAAACTTTGGTCGTTGGTCGTTTATCATTATTGCCATTTCCTGTACTTGTGTATAAGATGAAGCATTTATTATTTCCTTTATTTGCTGCATATACTTATGTTTTTCTAGGAGAAAAAAAAATTTAAGAATACGTCATACACCAAGACAATTGGATTAAAAAATAGAAGACTAAAGGTACCACCAAAATGTTTAAATCTTACTAGGAAAAGTCCCCTCTGATTCATCAAAAGTATTTGTTGAATAAAAAACTTTCACCGTACCGTTTACGAAGCTAAAGGTCCCGTCTGGAAATCCTGGTAAGGTAAGGCAATTATTGTGTGATGAGCACGAATATTTTGTTCCTCAGTCATAGCTGTTTTCTATCTATTTAAGTAATGTAGGAGTATGTTTATTTCATTAACTACTCATGAAATGTGATAAATTTATTCAATATCAAAACAAGCATTTATTTAAGTACTTTTTGTACGTTTTATTTATCTATATCAGTACATCGTTGTCTAGTACCCATTACACAAACATTGCTTAGTTTGGAAAAGGTCGATTTGTATAAGATGACGCTATTTATTTACGTAGGTATTTAAATTTTAAATACGGAAGTAATATCGTTTGTCTGTCCGGCTTTCGCGGCTAAATCATCACATTTTGCTTGAAACCTAGTAAGCGACAGGTTTGTTTTTTGAAATCTACCCTATAATGAGCGACATCTTGTACGAAAGTCTTTAATTTTTTAAATACAAATTCCACGCAGGTAAGGCTGCGGGGTATAGCTAGTAAATTAATAATCGTTGGCCACTGGGTACAACGGTCAGTCGTTCATAGAGTAAGGTAATTGTTTTATTACTCTTTAAGATTAACTTGTACAGTAAACAACCCAGATATCAGCATGCGCTCCCATTACAAAGCAAGTGTAATGTTTTTTTTTAAATTGAATGAAATGAAATTAGTCATGAGAAAGATTTACAGTTGCTATTTAGGTATTTTGGCTAGGATTTTATTGAAAATATCAATAATAAAAATGAAAAAGAGTTTAAATAATAATTAAATATATCAAGGAGTTCTTAATAAATTATATTGTTAAAAAAAATTATGTGTTAAAAATTTACAAAGGACAAACAAATATGGGCATTTAGGTACTAAAAATATAATTAAAATTATGAAGCTGTAAAGTTTAGTGCTTTACTGCAGTATTGCATCAATATCGACCTAAAATATGGCTAACTACTCGTAAATGAGTGAATGACATTCAGTTTATTTGTTATAAACTTAAAAAAATACAACTTGACCTTGAGTGTACGAAATTTGAGGTATAATAAAGATGATATACGCAATTCTTAGTTGAAGCTAAAATCATGTGATTATAAGATAATTAACATGGATAAGTTTTAGCTAACTATTGCGTAAACAAGTATAAATTGTGTTTTAATAGCACATTCCTCACTAAAATACAGTACTGAGTGATGGAAAAAGAAAAAAAGGAAATTGAAATATACACTCAATATGCTTAGTTACATTCCTAATTGATACCTTTCTTTATAGTATTCCATTTAAAATACAAACAAACACAAATTCTATCACTATGTAAAACTCAGTAAGATTGATACCAAACTCGAAAGCTTAAATTAACACCATTAATAAAAACAAAACAAACAAACAAAAAAATTACTACAACGAATCTCTCTAGTAGCAGTACCGATAAAATAAGCACAAGATTTGTTTAACAAAAAAATAATCGTAATTTTAGACCAGACCAGACGTTTACGTTTGAACGAGATAAATATAGCAAGGCCAAGAGAGAACTAAAGATGCGTTCGGAAACATTCACGCGAGTAGTATCAATTGAAAATGATGATTAATAGATCTTTGTAATTGAAACGCTCTTGACATTAGTTTAAATGACTGTGCGTGCGCATAACACTTATGAAACACGATGGAAATTCTAACACATGTTTTTTTTTAATCCTCGTATTTATTATCTATATATATAAAAGGCAAAGTCCTGACTGACTCATCAACGCACAGCCGAAACTATTAAAGCGAAGAACTTGAAACTTTCACAGTAAAATGGTCATATGACGTAGGTGAGAGATAAGAACGGATTTTTTGAAATTCATCCCCTAAGGGGTTCAAATAGGGGTTCAAAATTCGTATGGAGAGACTATGATTTTATAAGTAAGAGGTTTGAAACTTCGTGCTTAGATTCTACATTAGAATAAAAGAAAAGTGATTTCACCGTTTTTTGAAATTCATCCCCTGAGGGGTTAAAATGGGGGTTGAAAGTTTGTATGGAGAGTCTGCGAGTTTTAAAGTAAGAGGTTTAAAACTTCATGCTTAGATTCTTCATTAGAATGAAAGAAAAGTAGTTTCACCGTTTTTTGAAATTCATCCCCTGATGGGTTAAAATGGGGGTTGAAAGTTTATATCTGGATTCTACGATCTTTTTAAGTAAAAGGTTTGAAACTTCATGCTTAGATTCTTCATTTAAATCAATGAAAAGTAATTTTACCGTTTTTTTTTTGTTTTTTGAAAAGCTCCTTTTTTTGATGTTGAAAGAAAAAATCAAAGATAAATTTCAAACAATATTTAAGTGTCTCAACTAAATTGACATCTGGTGAGTAGGGCAGCCAGATCATATAACTGGATACTAAAATTGTGTACTCCACATGCACGACGTCGACTCCTCCGCTGGCGGAGTCGGCTACCGCGTTAGTTCCACACAAATTCTCCTCTCGATATACGTATATTTTAGATAGGACTACAACTCACAAGACCTATTTACAAATCGTTTTCAGCTAAGTACACTGACCTTGGTTCGAGTGCCCTAGCATGCCAAAATTTTGAATAATGTGATGGACTTAGTGGGATAATCATGAAAATTATACTGGCAGCACTGAGTGAGTTTAAATTTGTCATCCTTTTCATTGTGTAGCTGTTTTGATTTAAACTGTTACAAAATATATTTTTCATCACACTTGCTCGAAAATGGTGCATTACACGTAGGTTTTGCGGGCCGTAAATGAACTATTACGCCCTAGGGCGTAATGGTTTTCTTTTTAAATTTGAAACGCTGGTTCTGTTTTACTCTTATTTGTCATGTTCAAAGGAAACGCCAACTTACTTTTTTAACTTTTATCACTGAAATATTTATTTAAAGAGAACTGGTATTGCAAATACATGTAAACACATATTTCTGTAACATTAATTAAATGTTTCAATAGTGTATTTCAGTATTTTGCAATTATAAAATCAACCGTTTTAGGTCTGTACCGCTATGGTTTCCGAACGTTGCGCATTGTCTATGGATATGTCACTAATGTCAGTGTCAGTTTTACAATTTTATTTAGGTTAAGTAAGGTTAATTTTAATTAGATTTCCTCACAAGTGTGATGAAAAACATTGTGTGTGCCACGGGCGGTAAAGGAATTACAAACTCGTGTTATTAAAGCCCTCGGCTTCGCCTCGGCCTTGTAACAAACACTCGTTTGTAATTCCTTACCTACCGCCCTTGATACACAATGTACTATTTTATAATTGATGAAACATTCTTCGTGAGTAACCTCAGTAGGTATTAAATACACCAGAACATTTTTTCTTAATGGCGATAAACACTAATACTTATTAGCAATATTAGCATAATACATTTGTATCGAAATAGCTAGGTATTAAGATTTCCTGCAAGCGCATGGATCAAAATGAAAAATAAAAAAATCTCAACAGAAGCGCAGCTAAAAGCTAAACAGTTTAGTGAGCCGTTCGTATTCCTACAATCCTAGCACTCGAATGCAAATTCAAAGTTATGCTTAGCATTATCATGCCAGCCTGCATTCCGCTTGCAAAATTGTATTATTCAAATTTAATAAAAGCACAGTGCCGAAATTGGTTTACATTTTCTCTTAAGGGTTAGACTTTAGATGTTACGAAAGCGGTAGACGGAGGTCTAGGATATATAAGCCAGTATAAATATTAATATAGTTTTGTACAAGGACCTTAAATTAAATAGCCGGACGTAGCCTCAATAACAGATAACTGAAGCACCTCTGGTGAGAGATCAGATATAAAATTCCGCTATTTACCAAAGTATTGGTAACCTCGTCCTTGAGAATAGCCTATTATAATGTGAGATCCATGTGGCTTAGCAGATTAATATGCCTGGATGCTCTGTTGTCAACGATATACGTGAATTTATTATGACCGCCGATTTTAAACAATAGGTTTCAGTCAAAGATAAAGTCATAAATATTGTGGCAAACCAGCAAAAGGTATTTTTTCCATTTATTAACAACATCCCAGTACAGTATCGAATCTAACAGTTAAGTTTATCGTTGCAAAGTTAATATCGAGCATCCGAGGCTGTGTACGATATAACGACCATTAGGTTATTTTTCTCAAAAATATTACTTTAACTCTAGTACACAATTTTATTACGTTTTTAAGTACAAAACTGAAATTGCGAATGTACAGTTAGGTGCATAATAAAACCAATATTATTACCTAAGTAGGAAATATTCGGGGCGCCGAGTACAATTTTTTCCCCTTCGGTGTCGTGGGGTCCCAGTGCCCGTCAGTTCCTCAAAGAACTATCTAAAAAGCCGAAGGGCTGACAGCTTCCTAGTCTGACTTTTTTAACCTGTGTTAATTTTTAGAAGTTTGAGTATTTTAGGAATAGATTTATTTTAGTTTATTTATTTAATCTAGTTCCAGTTTCTAGTATAATTATTTCTTCTTGTTTCTACCAATAAAATCCCTCTCCAGTAGGATATGTAGAAATATATGACAAGCATTTCAAAATAAATTCAATTGTCATTGATTTACTTGCGTTCTACTTAGGTACTAATATTACTACAAGTAATATTACCAACTACGTACATACTAATATTGACTCACCTATGCACCTAACTGTAGGTATTTAATAGAATTAGTCAAGAGTAAAGGTACCTAAATGAACATTCTCTACAGATTGTGATAGCTTCACTATTTTTATTACAAACCCTAATATTATAGATAGATAGATTAGATACATTTATTTATTTCATAATACAAAATTACATGATAATACATGACGATTTATATGAATGCGTATTATGATCGTCAGAAGCAAAAATAATTATAATTCAAATTAATAACAATCAAATTAATACAATGTCAACAAAATAAATTAAGCAATAGTACATTATGTATCAAGGGCGGTAAGTAAAGAATTACAAACGAGTGTTTGTTACAAGGCCGAGGCGAAGCCGAGGGCTTTAATAACACGAGTTTGTAATTCCTTTACCGCCCGTGGCGCAAACAATGTTTTTCATCACACTTGTGAGGAAATCTGATTAAAATAACCTTACTTAACCTAAACAAAATTGTAAAACTGACAGTGACATTAGTGACATATTCCATAGACAATGCGAGCGTCAAGTCACGTTCGGAAACCATAGCGGTAAAGACTAAAAATGGTTTATTTTATATTTGCAACATACTGAAGTACTATATTTAAACATTTAATTAATGTTACAGAAATATGTGTTTACATGTATTTGCAATAACAGTTCTCTTTTAATAAATATTTCGGTAATATAAGTTAAAAAAAGTAAGTTGGCGTTTCCTTTGAAAATGACAAATAAGAGTAAAACAGAACCAGCGTTTCAAATTTAAAAAGAAAACCATTACGCCCTAGGGCGTAATAGTTCATTTACGGCCCGCAAAACCTACGTGTAATGACACCATTTTCGAGCAAGTGTGATGATAAATAAAATGAATTAAGTACTATATTGTCCCCAATAATGGATCGTCAATCTATCCTAAATAAATAAATGTTCAAGTTTGTGAAGATGTTTGGATGATCGGTTGTTACCCTTCGGGATAGTAACGGAAATAAGCAGGTAAATGCATGTTGTAGATACAAAAGATCAAGCACACAATAAATATAGATTGGAACCGAACTAGCATCTCTGCTTAACAGGAACAGCCACTTGCTACTGCGGACTTACCACTAGACTGCCTAGCAGACATGTCATATGGGTAAATATTTGATTGAATGTTTCACCCGCGTCACTCTCATGGACACATTTTAATCGAAGTTTCTTCAGATTTTTATGAAATTGCAAAATATTAGGTCCCGGACATGTACCAAATCCTTCGATATAAGTCTAAAATCTGAGGAAACTTCGTCAAAGAGGTGAAAGTGACGCGGGTGAAACGCTCAAGTAATACCAATATACCTCGTTCATTAAATATAAGAATTTTAATGGTCGTTTGTGCCTACGTTTCTTCGTTTCCCTAGGATATTAGGGGGTAATATTGGTTTACTGAAATAAGTGAACTTTCACTTTACGTTCACTTATTTCAGTACCTTGTTACGTTTTAATGATAATACGACTGATATTTTCCGGTTTCAACTTCAACATGGTTTTCCTTCAAATTGCATGACGGATAACACACGATTTTTTCTAATCTAAAATAAAACTAAGTATAGTAGATATTGCTGAATGTCTCTGGTGAATGAAGTGTATCATGTTGAAACTCTGGCATAAACCACGCGCTACCTGGTGGCGGTTCTATGAACAAATTTACTTGACACTCGTATAAAAAAAGTGCCTAATGCGACACACGTCTCACGAATATAGTATACTCTGAATTCTAATTCAAGACCAATGTGGAATGCCGGTACAAAAACATAATTTTACAATGGTATCTATCTAATTATGAAATAACTACACTGATATGTTTAATTGATTATTCTTTTTATAATATTTTTATTGTACAATATTGATTAGTAGTTTTAAACTTTCGATTTAAATAAACAAGTCTCTGTTACTTATTTACATAAATTTAAGATACCCGAATTAATATATATACACAGGTGATTTTTGGCACAAAAACTGTTATTCTGCCGTTGTCCTAGTCTAAAAGGCGACTTTTTACTATGAACTTCCATAGTAAAAGGTCGCCTTTTACACAAGGACGGCAGTATTGTATTGCGAACACTTCAGATGTTAGTAACATTCGTTACGGCTTATCAAAATAAAAATGCATGAGTTTCATATGCATTTAGACAAATGTTAACCCTTACTCTCCTTTCTTTAGTCGGTTTTTAAATTTAAAAGATTAATTTGACAAATGCCTAGTTGACTTAAGAATAAAATTACTGTAATAAACGAAATTATTATAACAGATTTTACATAATCTCGTAATCTTTTAAAGGAAAATAAAAACTGACTAAGCTTTTCATTTTGAAGACATAATTATAAATGTTTGAATTGTTAACGGAACTGCTATAATTGGTTTTAAAATTTTTTTTACTAAACTTTGTCTCAATATTCCTTAAAGATATATTTTTTGTATTGAAAATGTCAGCCACAATTAGAAATAATTATAATTTAATTATTGATATAAAATAGTTGGCTTCATCTGAAACGTTCACTTGACAATATAAGAAGTAACTTTGACACATCTGACAATGACAGATATGTCGTAGTTTTTTTGGTCTTGAAGTAGAATTCGGAATTCGGAGCTTAGTATTTATTTGTATAGATATCTTTTTTTTAATTCTTCACAGTTACTACTACAAAAGAGCGTAGCTGCAAGCGACGCGTGTTCACGATAGGTTTGCGCCGGTTTGATTTTCCCAGGCCCACATGAACTTTGGTTCATTTTTAAATCGTCCTTCGTGCTATGTGAATAAATAAAACTCCGGATCCATACGAAATGCCGCGCTATAGTGACTATAAAACAAGAGGCATGGGATGACATGTTAAAAAATACAAAACCGGAACGATTGTCGTGATTTTTCAGCGTTGCACTTTGAAATATTGTCACTGTACTCTGTAACTGCATTTCAATATTTTGTCATGCTCGTGTTTTTAAATTTCCTGTTTGCAGTTTTGTTTTTTCTTTAACTATCTATTCATTTTTATGGTGTTAGCATAAAAATGGTTTGAAAATGTAGTGTAGTTGTTGCATAAAAGAGGAATAGAAACAGACAAGTAAAATTAAAAAAATTAAACCAACTTCAAAAAGCGAGAAATATCAACTATTCTTTGAGGTCGGTGCCAGGCTCCTAAAACGTTTTAAATTCCAAATATTAAGGCTGGCACCGACCTCAAAAAAAAAGGTTTTTATTTCTGACTTTTATGAAGTCGGTTTAATTTGATAAATATTTTTTTTATTCCTTCATTGTCTTAATAACAGTAGTCAATGAATTACACTATTAAGCCAACAATACGTTTTCCTGGTGGCTGATATACACTTAACTCTCTATCTCAAAAACTACTGAACCGATTTTGATAAAACTTGCACGGTTCACTAAGATGGATTATACGTAATCCAATAAAAATATATTTTTTGAGTTAAGCGCAAATAAACATAAAAATATACACTTATGAAATTTGGCACACATGTTTAGAAGCTGGTATAGACTAAGATGTACAAAAACTGTTCAATTTTGACAATAATATGTATTACGTATATAAGAGTCAAATTGATAACCTCTTTTTTTAAGTAGGCTAAAAAAGAACACTTGAATCACCAGTCTCAGCCCTTCTGATATTAATTCCTTGACTTTGACTGTTCATTGTCAGTACCGTAGTCCTATCGTCTATTTGTTGTTATATCTGCGACATTTAAACTTATTATCTTACTTGAGATTGTCAGCAAACTTTGTTTAGAGAAAGACGAACAAACATAACGATAGCGAAGTTAGAATTATCACGTAAACTGCTTTCTAACAAACCAAACATTAACTATGGAAACATTAATAATGGAAGTGTGTAATGTGTGTGTAATATAAATAAGAAATAGTAATTAGTTTTATATTTAACAAACAAAAAGTTACCTAATAGAAAACAGTAATAAAATAAAATATAACATATTTAATTTAAACGAAAGGCCGCAAATGCATTGTAACCCATGTAAAATGAAAAAGTATGTGTAATTTAATGGTATGTATAATCATAAATATACGCAGACAAACTTTAATGCCAGTAGGTTTGAGATAATTGCTTGATATGTTACATTATACACAAAATAAAACAAGACAGAAAGGCAGAATAAAACATGTGTCCTATGCTGAAGGTCTACTGTTGTGGCCAGAGCCGTAGACATGAGGGGTATACTATTGCAGGATTAGAAGGAGAAGACGAGATGTCTTTGCCAAAAAGCAGGATTTTCTCTCTATGTAGCGGTCGGTAAACGCCACTTTCAGCCTACGGTGAAGTACCTAGAAAATATTTGTAGTATTATTCCATTTTATTTTCAGACAGGCAGACGGTTGCATCGTTGGTTTGCCAGGACTTACACAAGATATTAAATTCCGACTCCATTTAAGTTGGCGAAAGAATTTGAAAGAGTTGGGAACCGACTTCATATAATTAAATTCTGACTTTAATGAAATATTTAACGCGTCATATTTAGCCGCGTATGTTAATTGAGAGAATTGTAATAAATGGGGAATTATGAATGCTCAGGTAGGTAATTCTTGCGTGCGTCGTCTCTTGCTGGCGCATTTTTTCACATCGTATTTTCATCTGTATAGTATTTTTTTTGTAGTAACCGCTACGAAACCCTACATTGAGCATGGTCCGACATGCTGTTGGTTTTGACTTAATCTTCTTTTGACTACATAAAAATCCATTTCTAGGTTGATTAGTAGGCTGAAAAGTTCCCGCGTTATCTTTCAAATACGGACAGCAAAATACCAAACATTTCGCGATCGCTACTGAGTCTTAAGGAAACACTCCGGGGATTGGTAAAAGAAGTTAAAATTGAGTTGAAATTCCTAAATTGAAAACCCGAAACAACAAGTCTTGCGTAATTTGCATCAAAAGTAGAAGAGAACGAATAATTCACGTCAACTATGAAAAAGTTAAATTGTTTTGACTTATTTTTACAGGATAACCAATTGTTTTATAAGATCGATTGTTAAAGAATTACCAAGGGAGAGAATCTGAAGAATTTTCCATTTTACTCAATAAAGCGGAGTTCGAAGAATTTAGAGTTTTAAACGAGTTTTTGTTTTGAAGTCGGAACTAAGTAGGTAGGTACCATACGTAACAAATGGAATTGAATGATTCACGAGTTCACCGGGCTTGTTTCGCAACGAGTTCCTCCAAAGTTAGTGTCACATATTACGAGAGCAGATTAAGGTTCAGTATAGAAATAGGCCAAACAATAATTTGTCATTTCTAAAATAGGAAACAAAATTCTGTACCTATATGGTAATCTTGTTGTAATGAGGTCGAAAAGTCATTTTTCTGCCAGTAGGGCGTCTATACTAAAAGAAGGGACTCCTTTTTGAAGAAAAATACTGTTACAGGTTAGATTATACGAGGGCTGATTGAAAAGTTCGCGGCCTGACCATTAAAAAAAAACTTTTTAATTTTTTTCTACCGCCATTTTGAACTGTCATTATTCAGTTCTTATCCCGCGAAATTTCAATTGTAAGACATTGTAAAAATAAATTATACGTCTGATTTAAAAATAAGAGTCAACAGATTTTTCATTATGGACAATTTGGAGCAACGTGCTGTAATTAAATATCTTCATAAAAAAGGATTGACTGCAAAACAAATTTTTGACGATATGCAGTGTACATTGGGGCAATCCTCTCCATCATATACGACAGTAAAAAAGTGGGCAGCTGAATTCAAGCGGGGACGAGTCAATATCAAAGATAACCCTCGCCCCGGGAGACCAACCACTGCGACCAATCCACATAATGTGGCAATTATATGCGAGATGATAATGCAAGACCGACGATTAAAAGTAAGAGAAATAGCTGACATCGTAGGCATCTCCTATGAAAGAACCCAAAACATTATAGTCAACGAATTAGGTTTTTCGAAGGTGTGGGCGAGATGGGTTCCGAAGCTCCCTTCAGTGGAACAAAAAATCACTCGTCTAACAATTTGACGCGACTGTCTCGACTTGTTTGAAGCTGACCCTCAAGACTTTTTGGACAGATATGTTACTATGGATGAGACATGGGTCCATCACTACACGCCCGAGACTAAACAGCAATCAAAGCAGTAGGTTCGTGCTGAATCTCCGCCTCCCAAAAATGCAAAGGCCATTTTGTCGGCGAATAAAGTCATGACATCAGTCTTCTCAGTCTTCTGGGACGCAAAGGGAGTAATAATGGTTGACTATCTCCAATAAGGTACCACTATAAACTCGGACTACTATTGCGACTTTTTACGCCGATTACGAGAAGATCTAAAAGTAAAAAGACCCGGATTGTTGACAAAAAAAAGTTCTCTTTCACCAGGACAATGCACGTGTGCACACGTCAATAAAATCGATGGCAGAAATTCACAACTGTGGGTTTGAATTATTGCCCCACCCGCCCTATTCGCCTGATTAGGCACCATCGGACTTCCATCTATTTCCAAACTTAAAAAAAACACATGGGCGGTAAGGATTTTTTTACCAACGACGAGGTCCAAGCTGAAGTGGACACCTATTTTGAAGGCCTGGAGGAAACTTTCTTCAAAAGTGGTATAATGGCTTTGAAATCCAGATGGAACAAGTGCAAAGAGCTCGACGGGGACTACGTAGAGAAATAAAAATATTAAATAAAATCTTTGGATATGATTTCATACTTAGGCCGTGAACTTTCCAATCACCCCTCGTAATTCTGCAAAGCAACCTTAGTACAATTTTGTCAACCAACCAATAGAGATGAATCTACCTACACCTACATAACCTATCTATCAATTTGCTGATGAAATTGGCTCGTTCATTTAAAATTTAATATTACGTCATAGACAGTTTCGAGATAGGCTCATGTTAGCTTTCATTTTTACGCATATCTAAAGCAGGGCTGACCCACTCCACGATTCCGTTACACGGTAATTATTATTGAATATCGCCACTCTAGAGTGGAAAAAGAGCACGCGTTATGCGATTGAGAAACACGGCCGGATGCGGGTCAGCTCCGTCCGGTCATCCGACGCGAACGGCAGTTTTATTAGGGAGAGAGGCTTTTATACGTAGTAGTAATTCTTATTCTGTGCCTAAAGTGTAAAATTGTATAATGTAACGTTGCACGTTCATATTTTATTAATTTTAATCAAATTATTATTATTTACAATTTTAAAATGAATTTTTAAATCAAATTATATTTTATTAATCAATTATTACCATTTCATTTATACATCAAATTATTTTTGCAACTAATTATTTATTAAAACCTATTTATTAATTTTATCCGATACCAAATGAAATACATTTAATTACAATAATAAAATATTGTACAATCAGATATATAAACACAACCCCGTAATATTAAAAATAACGCGCACTGTACTCGGCAGTCGCTGTTAAACCGGCCGCCAGCTCAAGGTGACCCCAGTCGCCGAGTGGTAGCTTCGAGAAGCCGTGTCACCGAGCAGTCCGCGCCAATTCGTCTCAGAGCTAACCCGCGTCCCGCGTACACAAAAGTAGTGTGTCGTCTCGCGCGTGGACACGGGCAATTTTAATAAATATTTTTATTTTTATTTTTTGGCTCGGCGGACACTATAATTTTCGCACTCGCGACATTTTTCGGAGGCGACAAACACATATTGTTAATTTAAAATCAGTGTTCTCGCACCCAGTATTGGGTGCGACGTATATATTTGCAACTTTGGGTTTGCTTAAAAACCAGAAGAGTCCGAAGAACGTCCAAGCGCACAAAACCCTAACACCTCGGCTACGAGCTGGAGCCATGGAGTTCGCTCGCCGCCGCCACTGCCCCTCGTGACCACTGGCCGTGCACCCGTTCCTGCCGTTTCGGACCAGTCAGGGGAGTACCGGACCTACGAGCGCAAAGCTAGACGGGCTAGACCACCCACGACCCGTTTTTTTTAAATTTGGGGGGGACATGTTGTCCCCAATAAATGTTATTATTTTGTGGACTTAGTGGTTTTCTTCCCCAAAACCCCTAACGTCACAACAGGGTGAATTTTAAATCGTGAATCGTAATAATTTTGTTGTAGTCTATACATAGTTAACAATAACTTACAATGCTTTTAAACCTAAATTAAGTATGTTTTTATTTTGTCCACTTTTAATTTGATTTATCCTAATTTTTAAAATCTCGTGGTCACCCTACATTCATGTTTCGTATTTGTCATGAAAATTTCAATATTAGATATCCAACCTCCTAATATTGAAGTTGGCTGGATAGAATATTGGCACGTATTGTCAATAATGTCAACATCGTCGACATTGTCAACATAAACACCTATTTAAATCGTATTTACTCATAAAATAATTCAGTTTTATTACGATTAATGGTATCGCGGCGCCTCCACCGTTTTGTTCATAATTAAATAAGCGGGTCTTTAATTGTAATTAACACTAGTGCTCTGTATTAGTCTTAAGTAGCTTTACCAGTAAACGTGGTTACGATTCACGATTTAAAATACACCCTGTATATTGGTTTGAAATTACTCTATATCATGCATAAAGACAAAATAGGGAACGTGAAATTGATACAAAACAGGAAATATGGCTGGCTACAGCTATCGTGAAACGAGTGAGTACGAGTAAAGCCATAGATTACCTAATGGTTCTGTGAACCCACATATTACCTAATAGTTCTATAAAGCAGCGGAACAGTATCGAGCGGCCTAATTATGCTCCGTCTATCTATGACTTCCAATAAAAGCACGCGTTAGTGCTGACCATGTATCATGAGAACGTTGGTTTTGACTAGTTAGTAGTTACTGTATTGGATACACAATCCACTAACGAAGCCAGAAGTCCTGTGTTATAAATCTGCTAAGGGCAAATAGGTATTTGTGTGATGAGTATGAATTTACACATATACAAGCACTCTTACACTTTGATACACACCTCTTGCTCATATTACTATTTATGACACAATTTTTTCTTCTTTGTTTTTCTGTCTTTTGTTTTGTGGGTCCTGGCAGAATACCAGCGAAGTGGCCTGCCACTTCATTTATGCTGAGCCAGCGCCTATTCTCTGCCACGACACATGGTTACCTGATAAGTTAATTTGTACTAGTTTCTAAGTTTTTTGTAATCATATTGTCACCATGTATGTTTTGGGCATGAATAAAGTTTTAATCAATCAACCAATCAATTTCTTAAACTCTTTTCTTTTGGCGTGCGATAAAAAATATTGCATTATATTTGTTCCTGAGTCTTAGATGTTTTATGTATTCGTGTTTATTTATCTATTAGATATACAAACTTATCTATATATGGACTAGTCCCTACCCATCGTTCAATCGATGAATATGCGTTCGAGGGCATTCTTTATTACTTCCCGTGTTGTGCACATCATTTTAAACTATGCAAGCCGATCAACTTTACTTGGAAACATTACAAAAATTCGAAGAATCATAATCATGACTGCAATAAAGTATTTTGAAATTTGAACTTGAATCAATAATTCCGAACGCTATTTTCAACTGAACAGTGATTTTGCCGTAGACGGTGCAATAAAAAGTATAATTAGGTTTGTGTTACTTCTTAAAAAAATTAAAAATCGTTTCGGAATAACGAAATTTGAAAGGTACTTACCCATTTTACTCAGTAATACCTATTCACAAATTGTAGTAAGAAATTACCATACTCGTTTGCAGTCGGCTTCTGTTTACCCACTATTTCTTAAGACTGCGATGTCTCTAATTAAATTAAACGGGCTGAGACTGTTTCATTAGTAACCTTAGCAGCTGGATATTACTTTTTGAGATGAGATCATTTTCTCCTTTATTCCAGATGTAGTTTTCTGGTTGTTGTATGATTTGGAAAATCTAAGAAAAAGTAATTTAACAAAAATGTATGTTTGTGCAACTATATTTACTAAACAAATCAAGTAGATCTAGTGTATGTACCTATGTAGTGGTTGAAATTGTAAGTGCATTGTGTAATGATATTCAAAAGTACTCGTCACTAACTACTTAAAAAAACGCATCAATAACGACGCTTACCTAAATATACAGGGTGTCCCTAAAACCAACTTTGATACGAAAAGGGCTGATAAACCAGCTCATACCAGACCAGACCAGACCAGATTTAGTAAATTTGACCTCAGTAAAAATCTCTTAGTTTTCGAGATATTGACGTTTTTGCAAACTCGTGCTAAGTGATACCCTGACTCGGTTATTTGAGTGTCATGACTAAAATATCAAGTATTTTTCAAATCTGTTTTTTGATATGGGTAGCCAAATAACTATGCTATGGGATGTAATTCCTATTTCTGTTAATTTCTTCATGGTGTGGCCGCAGTAGGATATCAAAAATTTTTTTCAGATTTTTCCAAATTTCACGTCTTTTGTTCAAATTACAAGAGCAGTTCAAATTACAGGTTATGCAAATGTAAAAAGTATGTATATAAATGAATACTTACTCAAGAAAAATGTATACATTTTCTTTAATAAGGGTCCTTCGTATTTTAAATGACGTCGAAATATAATGAAAAAATGCTCATTAAGTTGGAATTACGGTGCGGTCAAGTGCCATTCAAATATTAAGATTCCCCCAAAATTCTGGAGTTATTTGTGACCACTACATTATTGATGAAGGGGACCCTCATCTACGACTTCCTTTGCGTGAAAAAACTTTTATAGATGAAGCCAAAATTTAAGGTGAAGGGATCGATCAAGACTTTTTGTGTGAAATATTACTGAAAACTAAATAACTCGAGTGCACTAAAAATCAATCGTAAACTAGTGATCTATATCACTAGACACATAGTTATTAACTTCCTAAGTAGTCCTAAATCAACGAGTTATTAAGAGAAAACAATCTTTGGTTTTTTATTGATAAACATGTTTCTATACCTATTATTCTTGAATCCTATTTATTATTTTAAAATAATAGGCAATGCAAGTAGCGGTTTCCTGGATCACAGTAAACCGCTACTTGCATTGCATTGGTTATGTAGGTACTAATTAAATAACGGGTTGAGATGGCGAATACGATTATGAGCGCTAAAAAGGTAAATTTACTGATTTTTTTTCTTTTAAATGCGTTAATTAAGGCGTAAAAGTTTGCTTTAAATTCCAACACATGTCTAGTTCATACAAAGATTTTAGTTTCATTTTACATACTCTTAAATACGAATCAATGTTACCGATTTCGACTGAAGAATACTCCAAGCTGCATTGTTAATAGGCAACTTATCTGCCTACATGTAATACCTACCATTCGTTAAGGAGCCTTATTTCTCATTCAGTCCAAGCAGGGTCTTGTGAAAGTTAGAGCCACGGCTGAATTTCAAGTAGTCCGTTATTGCCGAGGTCAAAAATTATGATAATATCAACGTTGGCTTGTTCGGAAAGTAATTTTTTTTGTCGCGAGTTCTTTAGGTTTTTTTTGGAGGGGTAAATTAAATGCTATTGTGGTATGAGGAAGACGTGCTCGTGATGGGAAATAACTGACTTTTTTTACCGGAATGGTATTTTTAAGGTTATTATTCCGCAACTTTGTAAAAGTTCAATGTCGCTAAAAGGTCACCAAAAAGGAAATCATGAATATTCCACGGAAACCTGAGAACAATTATCGGTTTTCCATAAAGATTAAACCTTTCTCTATTTCATTCTTTTTGGCTCTGACTATTGCAATGTTTGATAAAATTGGTTGATAGCTATATTTATTCAATATGACGTCTGATTCGGTACTCTTCACTGTCACATGATGAGTATTTGTAGAGAGATTGCATTGTGTTTTCTCAGTTTTATACTTATTCAGATTCAGTGTGATCGTATTTATGGATTATCTGGTCATAGTTGCTTTTGATGGTTTGTCATCGATTAGTGGAATTCAGACAACTATTTGTTCGTTTCTGTTGAAAATTAACCATGTGGTATTTTCAACCTCAAATATATTATATTAGGTTTATGCCATTGTTGTTTCTTCCTATTCGCGATTCTGCACAAAATAAATTCCACACAACTGAATTTAATCACATGCGTAATGCTTCACAGTCGTTATTTCTACGCAATCTGGTTTCTTCCTAGTAGCGATTCTGCACAATATGAATTCCACATAACTGAATTTAATCACATGCGTTATACTTCACGATTCTGTAATTATTATTTTTTTAATCTCATACATAACCGGGAATCAAACCTGGTCGAAATTGGGGCGGAGAAATTTTTTTTTGAAGATTTCGACTAAGAAAAAACAAGATAGTATAGAAGATAGATAGAATAAAAGGTAAAGATAGTATAGTGAAGTATAAAGCATGTGATTAAATTCAGTTGTGTGGAATTCATATTGTGCAGAATTGCTACTAGGAAGAAACAAGATTGCGTAGAAATAACGACTGTGAAGCATTACGCATGTGATTAAATTCAGTTGTGTGGAATTTATTTTGTGCAGAATCGCGAATATGAAGAAACAACAATGGCATAAACCTAATATAATCCCCTCAAATCACTCAAATGAGGTCTTACCCTCGCACGACACTGACCAAAGACAGTAATATTATGTATAAGTATTAGACATTTATGAAGATTTTGAACTACTTTTTTTTGTAAAGGTATATTTAAATAAATAGGTTAAATTAATCATAAGTTTATGCTTCGACCTACCAGGGTCCATGTTGAACTTTATAGGTATTTGTAACATCTTGTAACACCATGTTGTGCATAAAATAAATTAATTGAATTGAAAGTTGTCGTCGTCGCGTGTTGCCGACACTCAACGGAACGCTACGACAGCTACCGTGTCGACAGCGACACGCGAAATTTAAGTTTTGAATGGGATTTTTGAGGTATTTCATATACGCTTAAACTAAATACACAGCGACTGCCCTTAAGAGGGTTTCGGTTGCATAAAGAACTGATAAAATGTTCCATAAAGGCTAATAACATGTTTGTAACAAATTCAATACAGAGTAATGATGAATGACAGTGCTGAAACGGGCCGGCTGAATGGACAAAATGTAACAAAGACCCAACATAATGGGTCAAAAGGCTTCGTTAAAAGGCTTTCGGGCCATTTTGTTGCGTGTCCGTTTTAAAGGTTCAATAAAAATGAGGTTAACGATGTTTCTATGAGACTTAGTAATACTGGTGCAGGATGAATAAAAGGTGAAAAACGTGATTAATAGTTTTAAATTTTCGGTCTTACCTACACATTGTCACTTAAAGCCTCACAGATACCTTAGCAAGCTTCACATTATTATTGCAATCTAAAAATATTATCTATATGAATAGTAACGATTACTTAACGCTTTCTCAAAAAAGAGTTCCCTCTATTTGGTATGTTTTATTTGTTTGAAAGTATAGCCCGAATTTTATTTCGCATAATTTTTCTCTAGCTTTAATCGAAAACATTTTGGAAAATCTTTTACGTAAGTCATTTAGAAAATGTTAAAGTGCAAACCATAATTAAATGCTATCAAATCTACCACTGTGTTGCCATTGAAATTAAACATTTTATTAATAGTAAAGGAGATTGCCGACGCGTCTATGGGGCCTCGTACCAAATCAAAAGTCATTGTGTCAACACGAAACTGACTGTATCTTAAAGAACAAGAAACTGCCTTTCCTAATCACTAAATCCCATTAAAATCGTATTCGGGGATCCATAGGAAATTGAGATTGATTTCCAGATTTCGAAGTGAGTTTTTGCGTAGCAAATCGTCAAAGTATTTGTCAACCGGCCAAATACAAAATCACCTAATAACTTTAATTCCTGACGTTGACGAGACTTCACTTAACTTAGTCGTATGACAATGCCATTTCGGATACCTGTTTTAGGTTTTTTATTGTGCCTATTCAGATTGTTAAAATATTATTATAAAAAAAAATATTTGAAACTATTTTGATACATCGTGAGATAAAAAATATTGTAACATTACATTTACGCTCAATGTCTCGTATAGTGAAGTATCAGCGAAATATCACTAGTTATTTGTACCAAATAGAATAAATAAGAATTTAAAATGATTTACGACCTTCGACACAAAACTGAAAAGACGTGTCTTATAAAGTACCTAATATTTAAACTTAGAATAAGACAGAATGTCAAGCTGTCAATTTTCGTGCTAAGATCAAGAAAACTACATACATAATTAATTGTATTAAGACGTATCTATAACGTTAGCTTTGTCTTTTACACTCATGTGAGAAGTAGTCTTAAGAAAGAACGAGACAAACATGTTACTTTCCTGGGTATAGGACAGCTGGATGCAGTTCGTATAAGAAAGAACCGCGGAGTTTTATGGAATTAAATTTTTTGTATACATTTGTGTAGACGGTGGTGCCACTGTCATAGGCCTTTTAGATTTTGACCGATTTTGTCTGTCAAATACAGTTTTAAGGAAATCATACATTTTTCATGGTGGCGGCGGAAATCGTACAAGACATTCTTTTTTAATTGATCTCAGATTTCCCATTTTAAATTCAGTAATAAAAAAATCCCTCTGGTTAAAAAAATAAAACTAAGTTTTTGGTATCGTTTTGGTTGTGACACAATTTAATGACGATATTGGTACCAAAAGTCGGCAATCTCCTTTGCACCTGTAGAAAAGGTGCGCGTAACTATTATATTTTGTGAATAATTTTACAGATAAAATTTAAATAAACACGTCCAAATGGACAGCCATTTGGACGTGTTTATTTAAACACGTACTCATTAATACAAGTCAGATGAATAAATAATTAAAACTATTTTGTGGCAGAAACTTTCATATTGCAATGTATCGTATTATTGTGCTAAAACGATACATATAGTATCAGTTTTAGCACAATAATATGACCATCTGTCACTAGCTTAAACGAGGTTTCGACTTATAGAGATCTTCGACTTACAGAGGTTTTCATATGCTAATGTTCCGCTTAAAGAGGTTAAGGCTTCTGTACTTTTTGACTTCGAGTTACAGAGGTAAAATACTTAAAAAATCGAGTTATTGAGGTAACATTTCCTAGATACTTATGACCTACCTGCCATACTTTTTTTGTAGTTACAGAGGTATATTCACAAATTTCGAGATACAGAGGTGATAAAACAATAGAACGGTTTATTCAAGGTATCGAGGTAAAGTTCACCTATTTCGAGTTACTAAAACGTCTTGTAGGGAGTCATTGGTAACTTCGACTTATGGAGGTCTAATACTTCGAGTTACGGAGGTTTTGGGGCTTGATGGGAAGGGAACGGGATTTTATTTCGTGGTATAGAGGATTTCGTCTTATCGAGGTTCCACTGTAATAATATTTATGCCACACCTGGCCATAAAGTGACTTTTTCCGCACGCTGCGCGTACGGAAAAAAGCCACTTTCTGGCCAAGTGTAGACATAAAATGATGTACACAACACGGGAGGTAATAAAGAAAGCCCTCGATCACATATTTACGTCCCTCGCAAACTTCTACGATCTCGGCCTCTCTTTGTATTACCACCCTAGTTATGTAATGTACTATGGTTGTAGTAGAAAGTTAATATAATAAGTTAGGGGGAGTTATTTTATATTTAGGGTTTGTTTATAGTTTAGTTTTAGATGTTTTTAATTAAATAATAAAAAATATTTTTATCATCATGAATAGGTTGTTTACATCTGGTACGTCATACTGAAATTGGCTGATGTCATTGCGACATTGACATTTCTTGGTAGATTTAATGCAATTTATATATGATTTGCACTATAGTTTAGGTTTTTTTTAAAAATTATTCTGAAAAGTCACTGGTACTCGTATCTGTAAAATAAATAGTATTCTGGCAAACAGGACATTTGGATAGATAAAGTTTTGCTCAAACAAGGGGAACCCTTAAACAAATAATAAAGGTACTCGTATTGACTACAATAATAACCAAACATTATTATTTCAGGAAAAGAGCGTTTCAGTAAGTTTTTATCGAACATGACTTCACAAAATTGTTGTTTTTGGAATCCAATTACTCTCATTTGATTGATTTTCTCGTACAAACCGAAACGAGTTCGAATTAATCATTTTTCTCTTCTGTCCTTAAGCTTTGCGACGCAAAATGAATTTTAAATTTCAATTTGTTCGACTGTGTTACGGGTTTCGAAATACATAAATTGCTTTCAGTTCTCCAATAGAACTGTCTACAATAATTTTATTGTAGGCGCATTCTAGAAAAAACTATCAGTTTTGTAGCGGTAAAATGGGTGTTGAAAGTTTAGAATCAAAGCCTTTTAAGATTGCTTTTAAAGCTGTTTATTTTACCAATTAAATCAATATTTTTGAAGTACATACTTTTTAATTGTCTATTTGGCTTAATTTACATTTTCTTTTTGGTAGCCTTGCGTAGTGTCCCACTTCTGGGCAAAGGCCTCATTTGACTTCCACAACTCCCTATTGGCAGCAACATCCGGCCAGACGGCTGGAAACGCATCTATATCGTCCCGCCATCTCCGTGTTGGCCTCCCCTGCCGTCGCCGCCCATTCTGAAGGACAATTTATGTACAAAAATATTGTATGTATGTATAAGATTCTGCTGGCACTTTCCCTTCCCAATCGGCCTATAAAACGTACCAAGATGGGATCTCTGGTTGCATTAAGTTAACTCCGGCGACATTAATACTGGTCTGCAGATCCTTCTGCCTGGCTTCACGCCTGCTCGCCTGCCCGTACTCGCCCATCTGTAAACGCCCTAGAGTTTGATTTACCGAAGCTCACCCACTATAAACCGACAAATTAACTATGAGCTTTGGCGGACATGTAAAACGACGTTTAATTTTGCCATTAGTGCGTATTAATTGCCAATATTTGGTAGTAGGTCGCAGAAAAGGGGTGCGTTGGTCTTAAAGTTTTAATTAGAAATTTTCTTGCAGAAATTTTGCCTGTTGTTGCTTTTTCTATTGTATGGCTAGGGGTTTTGTTAAAGTGTCCGGCGATAAGTGGCATGGTACTCATAAATCCAAACTGAGTTCCGTAATGGTCTGTGGTGATGGCGTTATTGATGTTAATACAGATTGCTACTACAAGTATGTCACATAAATTGTCAAGATGTGGTTTGGTGTTTAGGGTCGTATACTCGTAGTAGAGAGTTTAAATTTAGTGAGGAGAGTGTAGTAAAATGATTGCGGTTGTTTTTTATTTTTATAAAGTCATTAATATTAATTTAGTTTAGGTGTTTTGTACCATTGTACTTTTCATTGAAATCAATTGTATTCATATTTTGATTGAAACGTCTGGTTAACTTTATAGAATGACCTAATTAATAACTTCAGAACATTATACGAAAGGCAGGTACAATGGATGATATTAATTCCACCAGAATGGGATTCACTAATTTAATATAATTATGCTTTGTTGATTTAATGTTATTGCTGCTTTTAATGGCAATTTACCAACCACATTAAGCTTGAAAGTGAAATTTATCGAATCGGTTACAACAATTTGTTCACACTAATAATAATTGCTTAACCATTTTCGAACGTTTCATGCAGATTGATGTTTTATTAGCACAATTGAACAACATGAATAGTAACGAACCCTTGAAAAGAAGTATGTCCATTTGTCATGTATCAGTGCGAAAAGTGTTAATGTGTACGTACACTCGCGGACGATGAATTCGGGTCGGTGAAATACCGCCATATTTTCTAAAATACTCCAGGGTTGTATATATAATTTTAGATATTATCTGCAAAAATAACACTGAAAATAATAGCAATTTCAGGTTTAGATCGAACTCGTAAAAACCCATGAAAAATAATGACGTTAACGGAGTGAGATATCGCAAAAATCACAATTTTTTGATAATATTTTTATGATGGGTTAGCGGATATTGCTAATACAGCCAGGTATTGAAAAATAGTATATTATGTAAATGAAACAAGTGTCAAAATTAGGGTGACCCGAATTCATTGACCGCGAGGTATAATAACTATCAACTTTCCAAGTAAAGTTTGAAGAGGAAAAAACTAGAACCCAGTCCTCATCACGGTAGCGGGACTGAGAATAAAGCAAGCTGTCAAAAATTAAAGAACAATAATTAAACTAACGAAAAGATGAGATTATTTCGGGTGCCACACAGCTGCCAAGAATGCTAGAAAGCGGAACGGTAGGACTTGGTACTTTTAATCATAAGGTAGCTAAATAATCGTACAATGTAACACGTTGATGAATGGTACTTTACAATTTGTTCGTCCTATGACACTAAAATATTTCCTGCGAACATGAGGTTAAAGCACACATAACAGCTTGCCACCGGAACGATACCGGAACGGCACCGCCTCACCACATCGTTTCGTCGTCAACCATACGCAAGCACGTAACGATAGCGAATCTGTGCTGATACGCTCCGTCTGAGCTGTCATCATTAGGCTTAGGACTTCTGGTAGCATACCGTGGTTCTAAAATCCATGGAGCCACCATGTGAAAAATATTTTTCGAAGTCGAAGTCAAAAGTATGATGTAATAAATATAATGATTTATATTTGTCGGAGACAGTAGCGATAATTCAAGAAATCCTAGATCGTCAATTGACTACTGTAGTACTAAGTAGATTTAAAGTGGCGGCGAACGCCGTGTGACGTAACGACCGGTTGCGGTGCACATGGACGGGCTCGTTGGGCAAGAGTGTCGATTCTCTTTCTGACTGTCGTGGCGACCACACTTCTCTTACGATTCTTCCACTTCGTTTGCCAGTAGTTAAAGTTGCTACTTGACTTGATAATTGTAATTCTGTCGATTAATAGTGAAATGAATCAAACTGTGTAACGTAATTGTCTAGATTTGCTCACTCAAGTACCTACGCCATAATATTGTAACAACTATTGTAATGCCTGATGATTTAAAAGAGAAACTGGTGAGTTTCTTCCTGCCCTTCTTCTCACCAGAATGTCATTTACCGAAGCGGCCAAAAGAATCAGACGAATAAACGATTTGATCTGATATGAATCCTCTTCTTTAACCACCATACCTCAACGGCGAGGATCCTGCAGTTAACGCATCCTGACAGTCAATCACGGATCCGACATAATAAATATAAAAAATAATGGCTTATAAATAATAATGGCATCGCTACTGAGTTCATTTTCGAACGAAATTAATTTTATCAAAAACTTTTATAATAACATTATTAATAACTGATTACAATATAATGCTACAATTTATGATTTATCTAATTATGCATCCTCTTTAATGCCCGTTTTTAGTGAGAAGTGCAAACTCATTCGCAATTTAAAATTATAAGATATTGACAAAATTAGTTGTCACTCTTGATAGAGACGTTCAAATTGGTTTTAAGTTTAATTATTAAAATGAACAATATTACAATGTCCGGTCCGGTCCCGTCAGGTTTGATTTGTTGAGTAAAGCGTAGTGAATTATATTATAGCTAAGTAAATGTTATATTTTCGAAGTATTTTTTATATCTCACCATTTGTCGTCACTGCCATACTGCGAGTATCCATCAATGCGTTTAGACATCAGAATTCTTCACCATCTACACTGTTCATGCAGCCACTATATAGGGCTTAAGTTGATATTTTGATGTAGGGACATTTGGATGTAGTTAAACTATTTTTCATTAGCAGCCGCAAAACATCCACGTATGTGTACAGCAGTTTTATAATTGGGATACGCCGCCAAAAAAGGTTATGGTGGCCGTCTAGCTAGCGCTACCCTAGCTACGATATCAAGTGAGAACAACGGGATCTGCCTATAGATACCAAAGTAGTATTGATTCAGGTGTTACTTTGCGGAATTCCATGTTAGGTTGTTAGATAAATGTTACTTTGCTAAACCGCCAAATAGTACATTACTACAGAGGCCGGGAAGTGAGGGGTTGCCGGCCGAGTACATATAGATGTCCGAGCGAACGGGAGGCCAGATAGTTACGAGGCTGGCAACCCCATTTCACGCCGAGGTGCTTCTCTCAAATATGCAATCAAATAAATTTAAAAACTCTTAAAAAAATCAAACTTTATTTTTTAGAGGCACTAAAAGTAAAGTAGACAAAAAATAGAATTACAGAATGAAACATTTTGAATTTCCTTTCCAAATACTGTTTCAGTATACATTTATACCGCGAATATTTATGAAATATTTTAAATGTGTATTCTTGTAGTTAATTTTGCAATTTAAATTATTGAAAATTGTTTATAATTTTTATTTGTTATGTTGATGTCGATTTTATAAAAATAAAATTGCAAAATATTGCGAACATGATTTATTGTTTTTTTAATGGCTCAACGCCATGTTGCCGTGGCACAAATAAATGTGGAACGGAAATAAAAAAAGGTTGTCTAATGTTTGCCCGAAGTACATATGCCATACAATTCAGTTGTCCGAATTGCACTGGCCCGAATTTCATTTGCCCGAATGTTTCGTTTACCATAATAGTTATTTGGCATACTCTTGTTTACCCGAATATTAAATGCCATAATGATGCGATTGCCATACGTATTGTTATCCATATTATTAAGTGCAATATTATTGTTTACCCGAATATTAAATGCCATACGTATTGTTATCCATATTATTAAGTGCAATAACCTAACCTACTTTTCTGACAGCAGTTCGTTTTTGTTGGGGGACGCAGTTCAAACCTAACCTAACCTACTTTTCTGACAGCAGTTCGTTTTTATTGGGGGACGCAGTTTAAACCTAACCTAACCTACTTTTCTGACAGCAGTTCATTTTTGTTGGGGGACGCAGTTCAAACCTAACCTAACCTACTTTTCTGGCAGCAGTTCGTTTTTGTTGAGAGACGCAGTTCTAACCGAACCTAACCTACTTTTTTGCTTAATGTAACCTTTGTATTGAGTTTTTCTTAATGCGGGGGGCTTCGCCCCCCGAGCCCCCCTTGTGGGGGGCTCCGCCCCCCCGTCCCCCCTTTGTCGTTCCGCCTATGTAAGTTTTTTGAATGATTTTATGGGAAACATAGATTCTGGCATATGATATTATTGAAAATGATTTTATGGGATACAAAGATTCTGGCATATGATATTATTGAAAATGATTTTATGGGAAACAAAGATTCGGGCATATGATTAATATAGTAAACAATGAGTATGACATATGAAATTATGGGAAACAACATTATGGCAGTTGAATAGTATGGCAAATGAAATTATGGCAAATGAAATTCTGGCAAGCAAGTGTATACCATAAAAAAAAACACATTTGTGTTATAAAATTCCATTATATGCCAAGTGTCAATCCGCACCGGAAACGAGATACTTTGCGGCCTATTATAAGGCACGTAATGTCAACGTTCATTGCACGTTTGAGACAAAAATATTGCTTATTAGTGACAATAAGAATATATATATCCAAATAAAGACAAATGACTGTCAATATTACTAACATTTAATAAGTAAATTCCCTGTGTAATAGATATTCTATTGGAACTTTTAGAGCTGTTTTTCATTTTTTAATTTAAAATGTATTGCTGTATTCCGCCCCTACTGAAATCGCGACGTTATAACGGGTTTGATAAATCGAGATATTAATCTACTTGCTGCTTCCATATCGCAACTCGAGTGCGACTGCACGAGAAATTGTCGTGTAATACGAGTACGAGTAGTACTAGAATATTCTCGCAGCTTCGTCCGTTAGGCTGAAAATTAATCGTATCCCTTTTCAGCGTTCGTGGTTGGGTAGATTAGTTTTATTATGCCTTATCATTAATTAAATCAGCAAATAAACTTATTACTAAGCTATGTGAATTATTACCACCTTTTTATTTTAATTCTTTGTGGATATTTTTTTTGTATCTTATTTAATTTAGTTACATTAAACCCTTATTGAATTCTATAAAACTAAAATTTACACTTGAATTTTAGATTAACGTTGTTATTTCTAAACTTATTGAATGAGATCGATTTTCAAATATATCAAAATTATATGTTGAAGTCTTTCAAAAAATTATGTTAATAGCAATTACAGACCTAAAATAAACGGCTTTCTTATGAATAAAAGAATATTATAAAGCCGCCAGGAGAGCAAACATTAAATAAACAAGTCACAAAACGGTCGTTATGAAAATTTAATGTTGTTTTCCCATTTCTCATCCAAGTCATGTTTTGTGCCAAACTTGAAGAGGTCTGTGAATGCAAAATAGCCGCCTTATTGCATTTCGCTGAAGAAAGGAATGTGGAGCGACTTTATTAATATCACGTGTGTTTACTATTTGAAAACAATGTCACTAACAGAACTCAATTTTTTTGTCCCATATTGTTGCTTTTGAAATATGTTAAAAATAAGTAATAAAACGTAAATAAATTGTTTTCTGATTTTTTGTCTGTTTTCGTTTGTTTGTCACGTAAAATTTACCCGACTGTGCCGGAGCAAAAAAGAAACATTAAACTTATTGTACCTCCGCAAACGAAGTTGCGGCCGTGTCCACTATTATTAAATATATTTTAGTTATAACTTATATACTTCACGAAGTATTCACACAACTGCTTACTTATTACTGGTTATAATACAGCCTGTAAACCCAACATGAATAATTAAACCAGACATAGGGATTACTAGTGTAATTAATTATTAAATAAGAGGATTTTTTAAGTTACACTTAAGATGACGAATCGGAAATTTTGGTGGCAGGGATTTCGATTTTTCTCAGGAATCATAAAACATATGAAAGTAATATTTGATAACCTGATTATTGGGATCATCTACTCCATTTTTTGAGACGCAGAAACACGATTTGCTAACTTTTGTAACAGACTTTTGTATGTCAAAGATACCTCTTTCAAAAGCGGAATTTGCACTGTACAGGCAAACCAGACCTATTTAAGCCCCTAAATTCTCTGAGTAACATAGTTTTAACCTATACTTTAATATCTGAGACCAGATTCTTGAAAATTAATTGTAGTTTGTAATTGAAACGAAAAAAACCGTTTCTACGTATACGACCTTTTCATATAAGCTAGCACAAGCGCGTATTTGTATGAAATCAGTCTCCCCTCAGTCCGCCGATGGCCGTTGCCAACGACAGGTCTGTGACAGTTGACTGGCCGCGTCGTAAACAAAGCCTGTGAGAAATCTTATTTAATAATGGGAAAAAAGCGTGTTGGTTTTTCCAAAAGGAAAAGGAAAGCACTATTACTTGAAAAATGTAACTATATGACTAAGAGAAAGTAAGTAATCGTCATATTTATACCACAAATAAGTCTAGTTTACGCTGCGGGAAAATGACAACTAATGTTGACATTGGAACAGCGGCGTCGTCGAGACTTTCAATTGTACAATTAAATATTATTTTGGTGTACGTAAATAGAAACATTTGTAATATACTCATTGTATTAAATTAAAATAAGGAAAACTATAATAGTGTAAATATACAGGATGGCTCATAAGTCGGTTTTTCTTGAATGCATTAGTGAGTAGCCAATACTTAGTACCTAGGTAATGTATAATACATATCACTCTCTGGTATATTAAATCAATGTTTGCCTCATAAAACCTCAACAGTTTAACCACGTCTGTGATGGATTCGTAAAACAATATGAGAACTATCCGCTTACAAAATGTAAATATGTAAGAAGGGTATACTACTGATACATAGCGAGAGGTCTTAAAACACGATAGCAACATAACCATTATAAGATCACACGAGTATTTAAGGCTTAATTATGTAAAGTTGCATACATCTACTATCTACAGATGTTATTATAAACACTCAAAGGCCAACTAGATTGTCATTATATCTAGTATCGATAAAGATGTTTTAATAACTTTTTAAACATTTTTTACCACTGGCACAGACAACGCACTGACCTTAGGTACATATATGGCTAATGGTGGTCATTTTATACTGTTTCCAAACGCCTGACAGAGGTTTTTTGACATGGACGTAGATTGAAATATAAATACTCGTATGTCGCAATTTCATTCTGCAAGTCCGATATTTCGTCATCTGTGGGCATTTTGATGGGTAAATCGCCAGTGGGTTCCCCGAGATGATAAAAACAGTCAAATTAGTCCAATACACGATTTAATTAGGTTAGACAATATTACAGGTCGATTGTCCTTAATAAATCTCTAACACTAGGTAATTAGTCCAATTATCAAATCAATCACTCGTCAACACGCATGTGCGTCCGCGCACGACAAGGGCTCGCCCAATCTCTGCCTCCCGGTCTTTCCTCCCGCAACCCGCGCCCCGAAGTACTTGAGAGTGCTTCCCGACAAATATCGATACCTTTAGACTCAAAGGGCGTAAACGCCATTAGAACCTGCGGCGTTTACGCCCTTTGAGTCTAAAGGTATCGATATGTAAAGTTGTAAATATATTGTAAATTTAAAATGTAAAAATTGTTCAATATATTGCCCGTAAAAACACCATGCTCGAATTAATTTTTGTTTGTGCTATAATTTGCAGTAGTACCTATCTATACATTACCAGTTCTTAACCAAAGATTAGCATTATTGGAATAATCTTTTGTCCTAATAATTATCCGAGTACAAAAGATTATTCGGATAATTATCAGGACTTATAATTATTCGACTAAACAATAACACGATATGTTTATTGCTGAATTATTTATTCGTGAATAGCATATCCGCAAATGAATCATTCGACCACTTTTCAAATGATTAATTATTTATTCTTTACTAGCATTTACCCGCGTTGTTCCCGTTATAGTGCCAAGGGAACTAATTACCGGCATAGATCCTATGTTTCAATCCAGTACTTGATCTACTTACATGCCAAATTTCAGATCAATCCATTCAGTTGTTACCCCGTATTTAGTAACAGACATCCAAACATCTTCACAAATTTTCACATTTATAATATTAGTAAGGATCGTATTCGGAAAATCCACGAAAATTATTTAAAGTTTTTTGATTATTCCATTCAAATAAATAACACAAATAATATTTAGAATTACTCGTTTTTACGGTACATATATTTATCAATTTCACTTTACTTTTTCCCATACAAACAGTACAGAAAACAAGGTAGTGTTTTATTGATTTGAGTAGATCTGTAGAATACATTATCATTACTAAGTTTTGTGTATCGATTTAACAAATAAAAAAATTAAAAATATAGGAAGCGACTCCATTTATTTTCTGTTCACTTTTGACATAAACAATGTAGGCACTTTTCGATAGGTAATATTAATGTAAAGTTTTCAATGTGCGTTTGCAAATTTGACATATAGGGTTATGGAATTGAGTTCTTTTTAGAATGACAGTTTTTATAGACACAGGTTATAAGTGAGCGTTATTAGCATCGATTATAATGTAACTTGAAATGTCATTTTTGCGACTGATTGTGTGTGATATACGGTATACCGCGTAAAAATATAGGGGGGTGAGCGGGTTGCGGGGCGCAAATGCTCCGAAAACGGATTCATTCTTTAGCGATGCGTCACCTTAATTGAGACACCGTAAGTAATATTTGAAAATTTACCGATTTGCAATGTACCGCAACACGGAAAGGAGACGCTATAAGGCACTTGTCCGGTACACACATTTTTGGCGAGGGGGGAACGAGGTAACGCACACTTACTTACAAACGCGTAGGACATACACTAACCAATTTACATTCACAAAAATACATTTTTAAAATAATGTCAAATCAGATTTTTGTATTTTTTATGTTTTAAAATAAGTAAATAATGATAATTATAATGTGATTCTAAATACTTTAGACGTGAAAAGAACCACCATCTCTTTGTACGTTTGGCGTGTTAGATCTCCTTTTGGATCGAAATACGGAATAATTCGACATATTCACGGAGATCTCTTCAGGTGAGTTACTAAATTTAGTCTGACGACTAATCCAATTGCAGCTAGTTTTATAAAACGCATATAATCACCGGCGCAAATTGCTTGGCAGAGGGGAAATACTAAGAAAAGCCAGTCCCTACGAAGTCCGCGTCGCTCTAAGACCACATGCAGGTTATGACATTACGAGATACGACATTTTCATTTTGAATGTGTTGCGTTACATTGCGGGCCTGATTATTTTGTATGGTTAATATTTTCATTATTTTAAGAAAAAGTTATCTTAATATACTTTTTTGGTTTAGCAAGGGTGCTAACCACCGTTTAAAGATTTGCCCGTATTGAATTTACATGTTTTATAATGCTATATTGAACTTATACGCGATTCATGCAATTTACCACGTCTGAACCAGTCTTTTACCTGAAACAATAGCGGCGGGGCCGCAGGAAAATCCTGCTGTTATCATAACCTACATCTGAATAAGTTTCGGGATTGTAATAATATTGATTTTGCTTTTACGCTCGATGATTGTTATGTAAATCAGAATTTCGACGTTTGTAGTTGTTCTTGGTTTCGTTAAAAGGGTTGGTTTTTGAGTTTTTGGCCGTAGGTTTGTGAGTACGAATTACGAGAATATTTGGTGTAAGGGACACTGCTTTGCCTGTCCCTTACCCCAATTGTATGACTAAATGGTCTACAATATTCTTGACATATTTATATTTAACTATGGACCAAGGACCAAAAGCTAAGAGATATCCGTGTCTCACTTGTTTGAACAGTTCTTATGTTATGATTGTGTTATGATTTGGTAATTTTAGTACCTATTTATATTTAGTTCTGGGATGGTTTAAAAATTTGTCCCAAATATTATATGTACCTACAGACAGCATTAAATCATCTGTAGCATGCAAAACGCTATATATATCGCAACACATGCTTATTGGTGTCACCGTAAAATTAAGAACATCGTCATCGTTAGTTTATAATCTATCTCGTCAGAATATAAACTGTCGAAAAAATATAAACTGTACCATACTGCTTACAATACAGGGTGGGAGGGACTATACCGACATACTTTAGCTATGAATTCCTGGTGGTGTGACGAGTAAATAAAGTTATGTGATGTATAGTCGATAATGCTTACTTTCAGAGATATTCATTATTTTACACATATAGAATATTTAAGGTTATATTTTACTAAGTAAGTAGTTTTTAAGTGCAGATATTTTAACAGAACATCTAATTATATCAGAAAAGCAAGACCCAACGATTAAAAAATAATTCAGGCTAGTTTCTTTTTTCAACTTTTCCTAACAAAAAAAAATTTAAGAACACCCTGACACTCATTTCCATTCATTACACGAATTACCTGCATTGTTGGATGTGACGTCCCTGTTCACGCGCACACATCCGAGCACGATCGATGCCATGCCTCCGGACCACTTGCGAGGAGCACTTGCTGTTCACCGGACATCACATCGAATGCATTGACCTGCCACTCCCGCGCCCCGCGATACACAGGGTGTTTTATTTTACTATCTCTACAAAATGGTTTTTGTAGTTTTTCTTGAAAACTAGCGCATGAATTTCTAAAGTTTTTTCACAAAAATATTTATGTTGCTGAACCTGTCCGTAAAATATTTGCGCTTACTAAAATATAACCATATATTGTTTTTACTTTAGGGTTTTAGTATTTAGTTTTTATTTTAGTTATATGTATGATTATGCTAAAAAATACACAATTTAACTTCGGAATACCATACATATTTTTATGTATTAAGATATTACAGGTTATTAATCTTTTAAAAAAAGTACACGTATCATTTAAAATGTTATATAGAACAAAAAGATTCCTATAGTAATAACAATAAGCTAATAAGTCATATTGTAATTAACCTTTCAAGGCTAGCTGATTGTGTTTATACCTAAAAATTAAAAGTAAAACTGAAAGAAAATACACCATAATATAGAACTTGGTTGTCCGCACGCTGTCACATTTCCGAAGTATAACGCATGCTTAATAATGTCTTTACATTAGATTCTCAATTTGGTTGAACTTTCAACCTTACTTACTCAATACTTTCATCAAAATTGATACATCATTTGATTGGTTTATGTAACAGTGTGATTTGGGACAGTTCGTTTGACGTATTATTAAGAGCATGCCATTATCGACATATTTCAGTCCATTTATGATTAATATGTTGATACAGAGCAACACATTCCTATATAAACTAATCCAGTATATCTCAATGCAGGTCGTCTGCCTAGAAGTGGGTCACAATAAGAGGATTAGCTATGATGAGTTTCAGGACCTATCAATTCCGGGCTTCTTTAAACGGATATTTGACAATACATAAAGCTCCTTGTAAATATATTTTAGTTGGTTTGGCTTCAGTGTTAATGATACGTATACATAATATAAGATATTTCAACAAATTTATTCGCTGAGAGTTGGTCACAGATTGATACGTACTTGTCGTTTGAGATCGTAACTATAGATCGACCGCTTAAACGAGACATCGCCTGCGGGGTATAGAAAGATCTACAGGAGCTGATGTTCATGACGTTTACCATACATACCCATAAGTGTCTCTTTTGTTTTTATTTGCGTAATAAAAAATATAGTAGATATAATACTTGCGGCTACTTGGCATTTAAGAAAGTTCATATCATTTCATCTCTTGTCACCTCTTTTCTTCTAACACGCACAGCGCGAGGAAGGTTGTGATGAGTCACATCATAAATCACCGCAAGCTGTTGGGCTATATTGAAATAAAAAAAAAAAAAAAGACGTTTTGTCGATTTAATGTGAATGTTTTATTTGCTGCGTCATACAGTCAGAAAAATTCTTATCCTTAACCCTGGATAGCACGGGTTAGTCTCATCTCGTCTAAAAAAGCAGCTGGTCTAAGCAGTAACTGGTCTAAAAAGCAAATGGTCTAATTAGCAACTCGTCTAAAAAACAACTGGTCTAAGTAGCAACTGGTCTAACGCACAGATGGTCTAATTAGCATGTGGTCTAAAAAGCAACTGGTCTAAAGGTCTTACCAGAATAAAGTAGAACAATGACTCGTACTTACTCGTGAAAATGCATATCTCATGTACGGAAAGGTAATACTACTCTATCAAAAAATATTTTTTAAACTTTTTTTATTACTGACCGATTGGCCTGCAAGTGGAAACAATAATTATTCAAACTCCTTTACATCGGAAACATACTGGCCACTTTAGATTATAGATACCGTGTTTGTTAATGACAACTTCATTCTATTATGTGATGTTTTCCTGCTTTCGTGCTGAATATTGTTATGTGAAATGGTTACATTTTAAATCCTGGACCAAGTAGTGGGGATTTTTGTTGTTTTCAACGCCATCTAGTGAAATCTTATTGAACCAGCAACATGCAGTTTGTATATTAGACTGATAGAAAGTGGCGCCAAGGGCGCCAAGGGTGCCCTTCACAGGAAAATGATTTCGATCTGTCCATGGACTTTTGCAGCCGACTGTACATAGAAGTGGGCTGCGGGTAAATACTTTAACGCAAGCGTAAATAGGTAGGCTACCTACCTATGTAGACTACGAAAATAAGTATCCACTTTTGAATTTATCTCAATGCAATAACAATAAGGTGAAAAAGTGGACACATGTCTTTGTAGTAAAGGAGTTGACTGTACATATAGATACTTAAAATTTAAATAATAATAAAAATATTATGATTGATACAAATCAGTGCTGACTAATTTGAGTTTAGAAGACATTAATTTTTGACGGTATGAGATTTAGACAAAGAACGTTATAGACCAGTTGCATTATTGGCGGGTAGCGTTTTAGACCAGTTGCGTTTTAGACGAGAAGCGTTTTAGACCAGCTGCTAGACAAGTTGCTACTTAGACCAGTTGCTTTTTAGACGAGTTGCCAATTAGACCATTTGCTTTTTAGACCAGTTAACTGCTTAGACCAGCTGCTTTTTTAGACGAGATGAGACTAACCCGATAGCACCGCCTTTTTAGTTTGGGTCTACTAAAAAGAGCGATGAACTAACCGACGCCATAAATTTTTTTGCTATTTTTCGGTACGCTTGGAATATCGCCAGTCGCTTTTTCCACAGTTTGTTCATCAAATTATGTGTTTGCGCAACTTGGTAGATATTTGAAAAACAACTGTTCCGCTGAAACTGTGTTGAAAAATCCACGTCGGTGTTGGTCAATTCAATATGGTGGAATTTGAAACTACAATGTAAGCTAGGTTCTACAAATTTTAATAAATAACTTAGTATGAATTATTGATTTGGCCTCTATGTCATGTACTTAAACAGATAATTATACTTATGGTAATTTATTCAGTAAAAGAAAACTATACGAGTATGAAGTCATATTTGTCTCTACATACAATTATGTAGTCATATATCGACGTATTCCAAATTGCAAAGACTGCAATTCGACAAAAGATCATAAATTGGTGGTGGTTCGATAATCGATATACCATCCTGTCGATATATTTATCAGGGCCCATCTAGGGATCATATTTCTGTAGTTAGTTGCTACAGCTAGTTTGAAACTGTTGCGAGTGCATAATACCTAACTTCATTGTAGATGTAAAATTTCAATAAGAAATTTTCATTATCATTACAAAAGCGTGTACGAACTACAACTGTATTTTCTATTTCTTGATTGCATGGCTGTATTCGATAACAATTCGATTCACTCGATGAAAAAAAAAACAATTAGGTCCGAGTATCAAGTTCACCTAAAACGATTAACCGGGATTATTCGATTAAAATCGAGCTGCAATCTAGGGGCGAATATGGATCGACGTCTGCGGTTTTCGGATAAATTATGGGTGTAATTGCCAAGGAAATGGCTAACAGTCTGTGCTAATTGGCCCATTAACACTTTGGGCCAAATTACGATCTCCTTCGAGTGTTGTAATGTGGCCTAGTTTTAAGGCTCGGGTCTCAATGGCTTATCGAAACCATTATGACCTTACTCATATTATACATTCCAGAGTATATCTTTTAGCTTGTCTTTTTTTCCCGCTGCAATCGATTGATTTTTGAGACGTCTATGTATAGTGAATGAGGCGGAAAAAATGCCATCTATCACGAAAAATAAGCAAAATACGGTTTTCACGCTTACGCAAGAAGATCTAGTACTCAATAAAGCTCATATACCAATTCAAAATGATCTCAAAACAATGAATAGAAAAATCGTGCTAAGGCGTGTTTAGTTTAATGAAAGAAACCTCAATTATTAATTACTCCTTGAAAACCAATATATTCGCTCTGTGAAATAATGGATCATTGTTTAAACACAATATTAGTTTCCTAATAAATATCGGGTCCTCCATTACAGTATTACTGGAAACTTCTGTCTAGAGCCTTAGACTAAGAGCACTATGCGAAATAGTGGCTCTAGTGCCCGTGGCTTTCTGATTCCCGGTTTAAGTTATGGTCGGGCTTTGCTCTCGCCGAGAAATGCTACATTTAATGACCTTTGACCAATCTCTTGTTTATTTCGTGTATGTAGTACACTGACACTGCACATTAACAACGAGGATATTACCCTTGTTGTTAATGGGCAGTGTCAGTTCTAATGAGTTCGTTTCTTTCAAAAGGATTCCCTTCTAATTTAGAACTTCGTACCTAACATATTTTCGAAATAAACATTGGCGACTATTTCGCCATTGTCGAATAAAAATATTGTACAGAGTAGGTAAGTCAGATTCCAAAAATCTTACCAATACATTTTTTTCTCCTCTAAACATCAATTTTCAGCTTTATTAGCTGATACATAGACTATGTTGTAGTTTCTGCAGATTATGTTAATATTCTTTGCGGCCACGGGCCGAGAATTTAGTATGATTTACTATGGTTAATTTATTTAAAATTTACGACTATCAACGAGAAAAAAAAAATGATGACTTGGACAGAGTTTCGGTAGCCTAGTTGGTAAGGGCGCCTGTGTTTGGCCCGGATAGCCGAGGAGATGCAGGTTCGAATCCTGCCCGAGCCATATAATTTTTCAATTTTTCTCTTCTTATAAATTTTTTAATGCTACAATAAAAAAATCATGTTTGGGTGTAGCACATCGTTACAGTGGGTTTCTCAATACGAGTTGGGACCACAGAGCCATGCATATGGGTTGTAAGGACTCAATGGTAGATGATGATACGTCACCCAGGATGACGTCACAAATGAAGGGACTGGTTGAAAAATTTGATGACTTGGACAGAGTTTCGGTAGCCTAATTGATAAGGCGCCTGTGTTTGACCTGGATAGCCGAGGAGATGCAGGTTCAAATCTTGCCCGAGACATGTAATTTCTAAATTTTTCTCTTCTAATAAAAAAAAGATTTTTATTTTATATATTAATTTTTTTATTAATCCAGTTTGCTAATAAAAAGCCGGTCAAGTGCGAGCCGGACTCACCCACCGAGGGATCCGTATAAATTTGTAGTATGTATTTAGCACACATTTCATATCTTTGTAATTATTAATTTACATTTTGTTTCCTGGACTTATAAAATAAAAAAAATTTAAATAGTTCAAGGTAAACTGTATTGAGACACAAAATTAACTTTACTGTTGGAAACTGTTGTCCCCATACATCGACATAGGTCACAGTTAGTTTAGTAACTGACAAAATAAAGTTTGTATTACGATTTTTGTGAAGTTCAAAAAAACAATGCAAGTTGGGTTAGGTTAGGTTAACACGGTTTTTTGTCTTAAATCAAACACTAAATATGAAAACAATCCGTTTTGAAATCTACAAATTAAGTACTTTCATTTGATACCCCACTTGATAATATAGCTTTTCTTTTAATTTTATACATGCCATGTTAGCCCTCTTTAAAAAAAAGTAAAAAAGGTGAAAGATTTTTTTATGTTTAATAGGCTCGGTTTAACTATTTTTAACACTATTCCAAATTCAAATCGATAGCAGCAGCAGTTCCTGAGATATCTGGCTGTGATAGATGGATAGACAGACAGACAGACAGAGTTGCACCATAAGGGTTCGTTTTTTACCATTTTGACACGGAACCCTAAAAAGACATGAAGCCCGACCAGTAGACGAAGTAGAGTAGAATAAAAAAATAATAACCAACCTACATCCAAATCTCTTCATTCGGTATTGATTAGGTACATTACAACACTGTTGACAGACGATTCATAGGGTAAGTCCAGGATGGATGCCCCACTTTTTGAAATAGCTTTATAACTGAATAATTCATCATTTAAGGCCGAGCCACACCGGCTGCGTGTGCACGCACTGTACGCTGCAGCTCCTTGAGTTTGAGCGTGACTAGCCGCCATTTTGAAAAACATTCATACTATACATCGCGTACGCCACGCGCACGCAGACGTGTACGCAGCCGGTGTGGCTCGGCCTTAAATAGCAATGCGTCCAATGCGTATGATAACTATGATCCTTAATCTATTGTTTTACTGTACTTGTTTTCATATAAGTCGTATAGATTTTGTATAAATCTTACTTTTTTGACTCCTTAAAAATGGGATAGGTGCCTACCGTGGGCGATAGACGACTCGTCGCAAAAATGGGTTAGAGGATAGATGCCCTAAAAAATCAAACACGCTGAATTAAACGTTATCAGTCTTTTATTTTTATCATTTTGAAACAATTCAATTTTTTGGAAGGTTAGACCGACTCATAAATCAACACTTATATAAGTAACTCACGTATCGCAAAAATTCCGCCTCGCGTATTTTGAATATATGATCCTAGTATTGGATGTCTTCCTAAAACAAATTAAAGAAATTTAATCAATGACATATAAAATGTAATATTGGTTATATTTGCAAACACAACACAGGAGAATCCACACTAAATACCTAGGTAGTTATAGGTATAAAACTACCTAGGGTCAAACGTCGTCTTCTCCTTTCTTCATTTCCTCGAAGGCTGCTTGCATGTCGTGTTACGCGGGACAACGCCTACTCCTCTTATATTAACGAGGCATTTCGCCCCTATGCAATGTAATAGATAATTATTTGAAACAAGTCGAGGAACGATGCCTTTAGGGGCATCTATGGCGATTGAAAACGGGGCAACTATACTTTTCGCAGAGGATAGATGCCCTTTTAAGTAAAAAATAAGTAAATGATAAAACCACAATAAAATATATTAATCCGTGCAGCCTAAACTCCAGTGCAACCAAATCAATTAATAAAAGACCTAAATTATAAGCAGGTCAAAAGTTATTTGAAAACAAATACTCACGTATATCATTTTCACGCTTTTCGAGGTCTCGCCGCGAAAGGTTTTGGCACTCACGGACTAAACGCGTACACGCTTTCGCTCACGATCGTAGTGGCACTGAGGTTTGCGGGGAGGGCTCTTTCTATTATGTAGTGGAATTTTAGTCCCACAGTCCTGCTACTAGCAGAAATTAAAATCGAGGCATCTATCCCACTCCGGCATCTATCCTGGAATTACCCTAGGCGTTAAACTCATAAATTATACTTACCCTTCATCCTTATGCGAAACGTAGACAAAAAGAAACGCTACTCGAATAATACTTAACTTTGATTGAATAATCTAATCCTGATCATAGCGGAGCTACTACAAACAGCAACAACATTACGGACCTAATCAAATTTCAAGAAAATCAGTACAGAAAGGGAAGGTAATCTACTTATTACGTGTCTCGCTTTCCAAAGGCTGAAGTGATACACAATAATGTAAAATTATTCAGTTTTAGTCACGTCAGGCGATCTCTCAAGAATTTTATTATGATTACACCGTTGATATGTACGGCGTACGATGCTGGGCTTCTATGACACCGAAAGCGTTAGATTAGAATCTTGAACAGACAGGGGACATATACGTCTATACAAAAAAAAAAACCTTTTGGTAAAAAACCATTTGCGTCCCCAGAAATTGTCAGGAAGGGATCGTTCTTCAGAGGTAAAACCGCCTGTTTACTATGATTTTTGTAAATAAAATATAATTTTGAGATGTAGAATAAAGTGCTTAATCAATGCGGCAACAACTAAAGTCTCTGTTTTACCCGATGGCTAACTGATAGAAAATGCCCTAAGGTATTAAATCCACCTAATATATAACTAATACTATGCAAGAAATTTAACTACTTACTTTTCCTTTGACTTATGTTAATTAATTGAGGTATCATTACTAACCTAATATTGATATTAAGATCATCTTTGTCAATTTGATTTATTTATTGTGAAATTATTACCAAAAACACACCACACCGCACTGACAAAACACCAAGAAAGAATTTAAATTCGAATCGATAAAGCTTAAGCAAATTGAAAACTCCGATCACACGCATTGCATGTCAGTTAACCCCAGATGATGCCAAGCGTTATGTACTCGTATATAGGCGGTGTCCCGGCGTTATTAGCATTTAGATTATTTCATCAAGGAAACAACAGGTTAGGCCGGTCGACCGGCGGTTGGTCGGTCCCATACTCCAGGTCCTCTATGCGATATGCTCGCAAAGATATCGGGCGGCATTGCAGACTAATCTAATGCAATTTTATATATTGAAGAAAGAGGTACCTCTTGACCTGGTCTACCTCCAGTGTCACTGTGACGTGTCAGTTATGGGACACCCTGTAGAGATGTCAGGTTTAAAGATATGTATGATTCAATAATACAAATAAATTATTTATACCTACGTTAGGTAACTAACTCGTTAATCATATTCCATATTGAATTTGATGAACTTATTCATTTGCTTCATACAATGTAGAAGACATCTCTTAGGCTTAGAGGAATACATTCGCTTTTGCACATAAGGAATATATTGGCTTTAATATTGTTTCCGTGTGAATTTTATGCCATAAAGTTTTTAAAAATATAATGTATACAAAGTGTACCATGGTGCAGGTGCAGTATATTACGGATCCGTAGCTTCAGAGTCAGAACAAACGGAACTCTTTGGAATCACTTCAAACATCAAACATTTATTGCACTCACATAATATATCTACTTTGTTGTCCTTTGTCAATCATTTGTAAATAAAATATTTTTTTTTGGAATGCCTAGGTACATAGCATCAAGTGGCGCTTTGATGGTGGTGTACAACAAAAGTAGGCACCGTAAGGTCGGGCTACTTTCGCCCTGGGGGGTAACTTTGACCAATAGGGATTAACTCAATTCAGGTTTTATTATTGCATTTAAATTACGGCACATTGCCATGTGGTTGGTTTTAGCTGACCGTTCATGTTTTTATGTTTATTATCAGACGTTATAGATCTGAGATATGTAAGTTGTAAGGTGGGCAATGTTACCCTATATTTGGCCAAAGTACCCCGACCTTACGGCACCTATTTATTTAAACCTCACATTGTGATTGTTTTGTATTAAAAACTGTTATTTATTTCAAAATATTGAAAGTTACGGTGTAACACATATCTTCCCGTTTGGAGTTGCAAGCTGTAAAGTTGGTAGCCGAGTGAAAAGTGCCCCCGCAGAGATTCCGTGTTCTACGTGTGACTGCATAATATCATAGGTAGCATTGCACGAACAGGTATCAACTGAGAAACATAAAATTGTACACACTTCTATGATTTAATCAAATATTATATTGGAAAACACTCAAGACAGTAAGGAACTATGGATACTGACAAAATGAATTAAATCAAAGTTATCTTCTTCGCGTGATCGATATGATACGATACGAACATTGCCAACTTTCTAAGACATGACATTTTTTCTATTTCAAACTTTATTTTATTTATTAAAAAAATATTTGATACAATATCAGGCCAGGCGTTTCTTTTTAACGGTTGAAACTAATGTAACTAAATTTATAGGTAAAATATTCTGCGACGTCTCTTCTGGGGGGGTAGAAAACCCTAAAGACTGGAAATATTACCACGCTAGAAAATGCTATTTTTAAATCAGGTAATAAACATATTTATGTCATTATTTACTTACACTGTTTAACAGATCAAGGATAATGCTCTAAAGTTAGGGTTTTGTTTAAGATAGCCCCTATTACACCTCGTAAGTACACTGACGGACGATGACTTCGGGTCAGTGAAATACCGCCATATTTCCTAAAATGCTCCAGGGTTGTGAAATTATTGAATCCCGTTTTGATTTTTAATTAATTTTAGATATTATTTGCAAAAACAACGCTGAAAATAATACCAATTTCAGGTTTAGATCGAAATCGTAAAAATCAATGAAAAATATTGACGTTAACGGAGTGAAATATCGCAAATAATCACAATTTTTGGATAATAATCCGAAACTGGCGGAAATAGATATATTCAATACTACACTGGGTGCGTTAAAAGAATCTTTTAAATGACCGTCACAACTATTACTAGGTATTATAATAATATAAATCGATACCTTTGGGTTCAATTGGCGTAAAAGACAAAACGCTGGTTTTGAGGAGAAGCAAAAGACCATTTTATTTTACAAAAAATTGCTATAGTTTTTTTGTTTCTCGACCTATATTTTCGACATGTATATGAAAAATATTTGAAATGCCCGTATCTTTAACCTGTGATGGCAGTTCTAGCTGTAAACAATGTATTATGGAAGTTAGATGTCCTTTACAACTGGTAAAAATGTTATCAATGTCATTTACACCCGTGACTTTTTTGGGCATTTGGAAATGATGGGGTTGTAAATGACAATCTCAGATGACTTTGTTCCAATTTCGGGGCGTAAAGTTAACAGCTATGTAATAAAAATTGACAATTTTCTACTTAGTTTACCTTAAAGAGACTTGAAAAATGTATAAAAAGATGATGAATTCAGCTAGGCATAATAACTACTATTAACGACGGGATATTTACCATGTATGTTTGTTTTTGTGAGTTCCCGATATTTCGGCACTGTTGCAAGCGCCATCATCACGGAGTAACTGACATGCAGCGAGTTTTTAGTTGTAGTCTACCCACTAGGGAATGCAATTACCGGTAAAATTTACCGTCTTTTCATACTAAAGTCCGGTAAATTACCGGTAATTGCATTCCCTACTACCCACACATCAGCGATCTACCCTCTTTCGCGCGTCCGCGCGTTATTCATACTAGTACCGTCCGCATTCTCACTTGGAACTCGATCAAGTTCACGACACTCAACACTTACAGTATCACTTCGCGTATTTACTCCTGAACATGTATTATTTCCCTTGGAGAACTTACGCATCACTGGATACCAGACGCTCGACAGTTGAAACCCGTCTTCCCGGTTGAAATTTTTATACTTGAGGATTTCGATAGCTTCCTTAACCATTCTGGGTATATAGTGTTTTTCTGTCGAGCGAGAGGATCTGTGGGTTGTGCAACTCAATCCAATGATTGGTTTCCGCGTTCAGAAGATGTTCAGCAATTGCCGATTTCCAAGGTTCGTTGTTTTTAAGCATTCAGATGTGCTCCTTTATACCGCATGAGATAGTGCGCTTAGTCTGACCTATGTAAGAGCTACCACAGCTGCAGTCAATTTTGTAAATACCTGGGCATTCAAGTGGAAAACGGTCCTTTGGCGTACGTACGTATTGTGCCAGTTTTCTGTGGGGAGTGAAGACAGTCTTCACCAAGAACTTCTTTAAAATATTGGCAACTTTATCTGTCACTCCCTTTACATATGGTAGGTACGCCGGTTGTCGTTCAGCTTTATAGTCCAGGTGCTTAGGCAAAACGGTGCGTTTAGGTGATATAATCCGTCCATTATAACCATTTCTCTGTAGAACGTTCTTTAAATGTGTCAATTCACTACCGAAATGATCCTCGTCACACCACCCTCGCCAACTGTACTCTATAGTAGCGTCACTTACTGACCGTGCATACAATATATGTGACGGATCGTTTGGGTAGTGAATTGACACATTTAAATAACGTTCTACAGAGAACTGGTTATAATGGATGGATTATACCACCTAGACGCACCGTTTTGCCTAAGCGCCTGGACTATAAAGCTGAACGACAACCAGCGTACCTACCATATGTTAAGGGAGTGACAGATAAAGTTGCCAATATTTTAAAGAAGTTCTTGGTGAAGACCGTCTTCACTCCCCACAGAAAACTGGCACAATACGTACGTACGCCAAAGGACCGTTTTCAGCTTGAATGCCCAGGTATTTACAAAATTGACTGCAGCCGTGGTAGCTCTTACATAGGTCAGACTAAGCGCACTAACTCATGCCGTATAAAGGAGCACATCCGAATGTTTAAAAACAACGAACCTTGGAAATCGCTGAACATCTTCTGAACGCGGAAACCAATCATTATTGAGTTGCACAACCCACAGATCCTCTCGCTCGACAGAAAAACACTATATACCCAGAATGGTCAAGGAAGCTATCGAAATCCTCAAGTATAAAAATTTCAACCGGGAAGACGGGTTTCAACTGTCGAGCGTCTGGTATCCAGTGATCCCTAAGTTCTCCAAGGGAAAAAATACATGTTCAGGAGTAAATACGCGTAGTAATACTGTAAGTGTTGAGTGTCGTGAACGTGATCGAGTTCTAAGTGAGAATGCGGACGGTAGTAGTATGAATAACGCGCGGACGAAGCGAACCCAAAACAGGGTAGATCGCTATGGTGTGTAGGCAGGCTACAACTAAAAACTCGCTGCACGTCAGTTACTCCGTGAGGATGGCGCTTGCAACAGTGCCGAAATATCGGGAACTCACAAAAACTAACATACATGGTAAATATCACGTCGTTAATAGTAGTTATTATGTGAATGACCATGTTAGCTTAAAATCGTATATTCAGGTAGGCATGTCCAGATTATATTTAAAATTAATATTTTTTGGAAAACGCAATAATAACTATGAAAGATCTATTTTATAACCAGATTTGAAATAAAAATAATATTAACTATTCATAAACTGACTAAATTGCGGATACAAGGGTGGAAATAATGTCCTACTAGTGTTTTACTCTCTTCCAATAGCACTAAATCATAATAATGGAAGTGACAGAGTGGCTAATGATTATCGACATTAGGATGTCAAACAGTAGGACGAGTACGTAGTGAGTAAAACACTGTTAATGTAAACAATAAGTATAATAGTATGAAAAATAATGAATTTATCATCTTTTCATACATTTGTCAAGTCTCTTTAAGGTAAACTAAGTTGAACACTGTCAATTTTTGTTACATAGCTGTTAACTTTACGCCCCGAAATTGGAACAAAGTCATCTGAGATTGTCATTTACAACCCCATCATTTCCAAATGCCCAAAAAAGTCACGGGTGTAAACGACATTGATAACATTTTTACCAGTTGTAAAGGACATCTAACTTCCATAATACATTGTTTACAGCTAGAACTGCCATCACAGGTTGAAGATACGGGCATTTCAAATATTTTTCATATACATGTCGAAAGTATAGGTCGAGAAACAAAAAAACTATAGCCATTTTTTGTAAAATAAAATGGTTTTTTGCTTCTCCTCAAAACCAGCGTTTTGTCCTTTACGCCAATTGAACCCAATTAAAGGTATCGATAGTTTAGACCTTTACAATTACGTCAATTGCTTTTATTTCAGAATTTAGACACACATTTGTGGCAGTAAATGCCAAAAATAAAGGCTAATCCCTATACAACCCTGCTCTTGTTTAAAAAATGTGCTATAATTAGATTTAAGGCAGGTCTTAAAGGACAAGTAAAAGACTTCTTGCCCTTTACAGCCCTGTTCGATTTATCAAATTACGGTATGTAAACAAGCATAATAATTTGAAGGCAGGTCGTAAAGGACGTGTAAAAGAATACATGCCCTTTACAACCTTCTTAATTCTATCAAATAATGGTGTAATAATTTTTTTAAGCAGGTCGTAAAGGACAAGTAAAATAATACCTGCCCTTTACAACCTTATTCGGTTTATCAAATTACGGTATCATAATTTAAAGGCAGGGCGTAAAGGACAAGTAAAAGAAAACATGTCCTTAACGCCCACCTTGACTATGCGCTTATGGAAAGTAATCATGAGAAATGAAGGGCTTAAAGGGCAGCAAGAAAAGAATAGGTCATATACGACAGTATTCATATTTACCGGCGTACTTTACGATACACCTTTTAATTCGTATTTTATAACTTGACACTTACGTCCCTTAACCTGAGCTAGTTTTGCGAAAACGATGAATAAAAACTGGGTCGTAAAGGCACTTTTTTTAAAGATATCGAGATTTTAACTACACAGAACGGTAGAGCTTGAAATTCTGAACAAAACTGTATATATAACTCATTTTCGCCAAAATGTCCTTTACGCCAATTGAACCCAAAGGTATCGAAATGTAAAAAAAAACACTTACTTATTTTTTGATATTGTTTACTTGTATATTTATTTTGATGCATAATGCAACTTGTTATAGTTAATGTTAGTTCTCAAAAACTTAAGTGTCCATTTTACTGTATGCTTTTTTCCTGACTGATTTGTTTTATTATCCTTGGTTTTTAAAATAAAACACACTGTTTTTCCATAAACACATTTTCCTACAATTGGTACACCTACTTTTCTAACTTTGTTAATTAAGGAAACTATAGGTTTAGAAGTATTTCTTTCATATATTTTTGTAACTTTGTAAAGAACTGTTTGTTTCTCAATAAACCAAAAAAAAAAAATGTTTTTATGATGGCGGATATTGCTAATACAGCCAGGTATAGAAGAATAGTATAATCTGTAAATAAAACAAGTGTCAAATATTGAAAAACACCTATTTCTATTATTTAAATTATGGTGACCCGAATTCTTTGACCGCGAGTGTATATCGGCATGATGGACCGACCAGTTTAAAGACGAGTAACCATCTCAAATTATTCTACGATGTTATGAGGAAAGCAATGGAGCGAAATTTATGGTGGAAACGTATTCGAACCAGAACGATACGCACCAACCACGATCATGATGGACACGTCTAAGAAGAGAAGAAAGTATAGCGGCAAGAATAATTACTAAACTAAACGCTACTTATAAAACTTATAAGATCTTGCAATTATAAAAAAACAAGGTCAAGTTATAACACCATTAATAACTCGAGAATGGCTGGACCAATGTTTATGATGTTTGATTATTCTTTGTTTTCACACAATAGTAAATAAAATAATATTATGAAGAAAATTAATTTTCTTATTTTTCACACATTGTTTTACTGAACGGCTTCTATAATACCTATTTCATCTGCCGGATTTGTTTCCAATATTCCAAAAACTAAATTTGTACGAAGTTAGCCGGGTCAGCTAGTACTGTGTCATGGTTTTTGATGCAGCTCTGAAGCACATGCATCGACAAAAAACCCGGATTTTCGTAGAAAAATGCAGGGCAGTAAAACACTCGCGGCGACAGTGATTTACTGTGCTTTGATAGTCGACGAAAATACAAATTTACGTATCATAGCCCGCCGATTCTTTTTTTACAAATGCATTTAGCAAGTTTTCGATCTTGATAAGCGGTCTGGATCTTATTTGTGAATAAATAATATTGCTACTGGCGCAACACAGAGAAGTTTCCTGGAGATAAGTGGTAGAGTCTGTGCGGAAAATAAATAAAATAAAAATAAAATAATTTATTTCTGTAAGTAGGCCCTCAAGGGCTCTTTTTATGTCTCATCTCTAATTCTTTTCTTTTAGCGCTTCGGGTAATTGACCTTCTGGTGAGAAGAAGCGCCGGAAGAAACTCACCAGTTTCTCTTTTCCACCAACCAGTATTACAACAATATGTCGTTAATATAAGATTTCATTAATACATTACATTAAACTTAAAACTACATTTATAGAGATGTAAAGGGTCTCTCTATGCGTCCAACAAGACAAATAAAATTATAGAAAATAAATTGATAGTAAAATTACTGGAGATGTAAAGAGTCTCCGTTGTCAAAATATTATGTTTTGGAGGTGTAAAGGATCTCCAAACGTCAAAATACAAACTGAGAATATTTACTTAATATCTTATATATAACTTAAAATCTTATATATAACTTAAAGAGAATAGGATTAATTTTTGGGGGCGCTGTAGTAATGCTTTTCTACCGTATATGCCTTATAGTCCAGGAAACGAGGAGATTATTTGTATGGGGACGTCGGACTAATTCCTCTGTCGCTGAAACTTTGCAGTGTGATAAAGTAGGGTATAAAGCATACGTTTGACAAATTATCTAGGATTTTTGATATTTCGAAGTTAGGTATTTCTGCCAAAACATGAAAATCGCTTATAACTGCTTGTGAAATAATCCTCCGTCCGAAATTCCATCGGTATATGATATTATATATTAATAAGAGTATATATTATTATAAAATAAAAATAAAATAAAAATCGTTTATTTCAGACGTTAAACATCCATTTTTTTGGTTAGTAGCAAAAGTTATAAAACTAGGTGTTAGTGACTTACAATATTAGACAAAGTTAAAATAAAATAAAAGGAATTATTGCTATTTGGGCATTTTTATATTAAATTCTATGGCTAGGCGAAACTTAAGCTATGTTCAAATACCGTCTAACCTGTCAGTCCGTGACGAAATGTATGGAGTTTGATACTAATCGTCAGTTCTGTGACGACCTGCTAACTATCAGTTAAGAACGCACTTTAAATAAAAATAAAATAAAAACGCCCATTTAAAGCTTGTGTCCAGGTTCATACAGGACTGGCGCATGTAGAGATTAGCCAATATTTCATTATTGGGCTGTCCCACCTCTCTGCCACAACGCACAGGATCTTGTTGGGGCTGGCCCGTATCCTATTTAGAGTTGAAGCGCACCTCTTCCGTATTATGGCATGGAATCCATCTATCCGGGCTTCTGTAAACATTCCGGAAGCGCTACAAAATCGAGGCAGCCCCATCAGAACCCTGAAAGCATTATTGTATTGTACGCGTAAAGCGCTGTAGGCCTTCTGCGAATATTTGTTCCACAGGCTGCTGGTGTAAAAGGACTGGCAGTATGCTCGGAAGAGCGTCGCCTTAACCTGTTTCGTACACCGCGCGAACCTGCGGGCCAACATGTTGCATCTGACCGACAGCGCTCTCCGCTCACGCTTAATGTCTAAGTTGTCACTTAGATCTTCCGTGACCCAGTGGCCCAGATACTTAAATTTACTAACTTTTTATAAAGGAATCCCACAAAGTTTTAATTGCGGGACATCAGGATAAAATTTAGTACCCGCCTTAAACACTAGCCACTCGCTCTTCTTTACATTGTATCTGAGCCCATGGGTCTCGGCATAACATTCACATATGCCAAGCAATGTCATCATCGCATTGATTGATGGAGTCAGCAGCACCATATCATCAGCGTAACTTATATTATTCATACAAGTTCCGTCAATATGACAGCCTAGATAGGCGCTGCTGAGTTCAACAATCAACCCGTTAATGTACAGGTTAAAGAGACGAGGTGAGGTCAACCCCCCCTGCCTCACCCCGCACTCCAGCCTATACACATCCTACACACATTATCATTATCTAGGAAAATTTCGATTTCGAATAGGTAGAAATTTTAAAATACCTATTTCGTATCATAACTTCTTCAGGAAAATTGCTCCGTCAATATTTATTTTTTTATATGCCCTAAATCCTTTAAATATATCCATTTTCACAATTATCTAGGAAATTTTCCTAATCGATCACACCTTTACAGATTTTCGGCAATAACTCATGGGGAAAAATTGCTCCGTCAATTTTTATTTTTTTCTATGCCCTAAATCCTTTCAATATATCGCTTTTCACAATTATCTAGGAAATTTTCCTTATCGATCACACCTTTACAGATTTTCGGCAATAACTCCTGGGAAAAATTCCTCCGTCCATTTTTATGAACTTATTAGACACAGAACATCAAAATATAATTGCTTATTATCCAGTAAATTTTCGCCCTTAATCATTAATTTTCGATTATCTCAGCAAACAATCAATCTCAAACAATTTTTAAAAAGCACGCTTTCGAACAACACCGAGCGCGGGGTGCGGGAGGACTGCGAGGAGTGGAGAAGAACTACAAGCCTACAAGGCCACCGCCACCGCACCGCTGCCGCCGCCGCACCGCCGACGCCGCGTCGCCCCGCCTGCATACCCGCACGCAGCTCATCATCGTTCTTCGTACCGACGACGACGACACGATCCTCCTGCCCCACTTAATTTCTTTTTATTTAAATGATGACCTAAATAGAAGAAAATAAACTTTAAATTAAATCAAATCACAAGATTAATATGATATAGAAGCTATACAAGAATACAATATGTATCGATATGATCTCGATTAATTCTAAGGAATCTCGCGACAAGCTTTTATATCCTATAAATCTTGTCATTTGATTTAAAGTTTATTTTCTTCTTTTTAGTTCATTTAATTAAAATTATACCTGTACATATAATTAGGGCTTGCAAATATTCGACTTTTTTAAATATTCGAATATAATTTTGTAGATATTCGAATAATTCGAATATTATTCGAATACTACCAAAAACTATTAAAAAATCGTTTTTCTTAGTAATCTTTCTGAGAAACATGTTAGAAGAGATATTTTTTACGCTGCGATTACCTTAAAACTAATCAAACTTAATTAGTCTTACTCAAAACCTATAAACCGAGTAGGTTAGCGACTAGGTAGAAGAGGGCATTGCTTTGTTTGCAATATTTGCAAAGCAAGGAAGGAATGAAGAAGTCAGCTTTGGTGCACCCGATCCCTAAAAAGGCGACCGCTCAAACCCATCCAACTACTGACCGATAGCCATAACCTCTCTGTTCTCGAAGATAATGGAGTTCATTATCAACTGCCAGCTCCTTCGGTACCTAGAGGACCACCAGCGGCTTACTGACCATATACGGTTTCCGTAAAGGCCGCTCAGCTGGTGATCTTCTGGTCTACCTAAGACATCGTTGGGCACAGGCAATCGAGACTAAGGGTGAAGCATTGGCCGTTAGTCCAAACTAACAAAAGCCTTCGCCATGTCCAAACATGGCAAAGGCTTTTGATGGGGTTTGGCACAAAGCACTTCTTTCGAAGCTTCCATCTTATGGGCTTTCCGAGAAATTATGCGAATGGGTCAGTAGGTTTCTAGCAGACAGATGCATAAAGGTTGTAGTCGTAGTTGACGGTGAGTGCTCTGAATCCATGTCTGTGAATGCTGGTGTCCCGCAAGGCTGTGTACTTTCGCCTACGTTGTTCCTTCTGCATACCAACGACATGCGGCAAATTTGTGGCATTCACTGTTATGCAGATAATAGAACGGGTGATGCCTCCTACACCGGCCGCGCCAACATTTCTCGGGATAACGTCATCGAGAGCCGTAACAGACTTGTGTCTGAAATTTAAACTTCCTTTGGGGGAGTTATGTCGGACTCACCCCCTCAGAAGGAGAACCCACTAAAACCACCTGGATCCGAGTTACCTGAGAATAGCAATCTGCCTAAGAGTTGGAGTCAAATATTGGCATCTACCCCACACATGATCTGTGGCACGGACGTTAATCAGGTGGGGCGACACGGCCTTTCATGCAACAGAAGCGCCGGCTACATGGAAGCTCCGTAGAGCCCTGGTGCACATGATGATGCAACGTGTCCACGAGCCCTGGTGGGTAGGTAGTTGGCTGCATTCCGCATTCAGGCAACCTCTTAACAGGCCGGTTTAGCGGATAACCTGTCCCAAATCGCTGTCCCGTCGCTGCTTTTTTGTAGTTTAACTAAATTGGTAGGTTTATCCTCGTAAAGCCCGTTTCCTAAATTTAGAATATTTTGCTGAAGTAATTTTCAAGGTTATTGAGACGAGAATAGAATTCTAATTTCATAAATGCTCCCCTGCTCATCAGCCCCCTCATGGGCCTTACGAGGATAATCGTTTTAGAAATTTTAACTAACTGGTCCATGCTTCGAGAGATCCCAGAGAAAGAAAGAAAAGAAAGTTAATGACGCCAGCATAAAGAAGACCATGCCGGTAATCGCAGCGTCAAAAATATCTCTTCTAACATGTTTTTTCACAAATAATACTAAGAAAAACGATTTTTTAATAGTTTTTGGTAGTATTCGAATAATATTCGAATATCTACAAAATCATATTCGAATATTTGAAAAAGTCGAATATTTGCATGCCCTACGCACCACAGGCCAGCATTGCCGGGTGCTTTAGTCAGGGCTGAGCGCGATGCGAGCGGTCGAACGTACAAAATGTCTGCGCACGAAGCGAAGTATAGAAGACGTATATAATATACTGCAATTTGTTCGGATGTTTGAGGAATAGTGTTTTAAGTGTATGCATCAATTTTACTAACAGTTAAATGAAGTTTCATTTATTACCACCTAGCATAAACGACGCTTTTCTAAGTAATTGATTATCCAAAATAAAAACTTTTAGGTAAGTACTAATAATTTGGACTATACAAACCTTTTACAAATAATGTACCTATACTTTATCTAGGTACTTACTAGTATTTACTTTCAAAATGTCGAGACGCAACTATATTTATTTACTATTATTTCATATAGTCACACCGGGAACACCCAAATACTCCGAATTATTTTATTCCGAATTTACTTATTCCGAATTTCAAAACTCCGAATTTCATAAATCCTAAAAAATAAAATTCCGATTATTGAAAAACACGATATTTATTATACCGAATTTCAAAAATCAGATTTTTCTATATTCCGACATTTATTTCTCCGAAAAATTAAAAGCTCGATGTACCCTTTGTCCGTAAAACGGAATTCCGATTTTCATTTGTCCGAAATTTCGTTACTTATTCGGAATTTTGTCATTCGGAGTTTTGAAATTTTGTAAACTCTTAATATTATTGAAATATGAGGCGCAGGTTTTAAAGTCTGAAGAAAGTCAGGACTTTTTTGACAAAATTTGATAATTATTTTTATAGTTTTGCCTTAAAAAATACGCTACGTTCAAATAATAATAATGGCTGAGATAATATTGTATTTTATATGCATTGGAGAATATGTAACAAAACCCGAATCGGAGCACCCCACTATCCACGTGGTCTTGTCTGCTCTACCCCTAGAGTGTATATAGAAAGCCGGAGGCACGGAGGGGGAGCAGCCCTCGCCCGCTGTAGCAAAGCACAGGCACAATGTGAGCCGTAGCAGCTGAGGCTGACGCCGAAGGCGACCAACAAGCCGAAGCTGCGAAGGCGAGCATTAGGGCCTGTGCTTTGATACGCAAGGGCGAAGGGGCTGCTCTTCCCGCAGCGGCGGAGCAGTTGCGGAGTCCGACCGACTGTTTTTAAGTCCTGTATCTACGTTTATCATTATTTAGTCAAAATTTTTATTTTTCGATATATTGGAATTCGGAGTTTTGATAATCGGAATTCGTACTTTTGATGTATCGGATTATTATAGATTCGGACTTTTCATTGTTCGGTGTATGGAATCTCGGACTTTTGAAAATCGTAATTCTTACAGTTAGACGTTTTGTAATTTCGGAATTTTAAAAGTCGGAGTTATGAAAAATCGGGATTTTAATAATAGGAATTTTATCCATTCGGAATTTTAAAAATCGGTATTTTGATATTCGTGATTGTGAATATCGGAATTAAGTTTTTCGTATTTATGTAGTGTACCCAGTCACACCACATACTTATGTACTTACTAAAATTGTATTATAAATAATAGCATTGAATTTGCACTGAGCTCCTGGTCTATTGGAGTTCTTTGTAAGTAGCCGACTGAGACACATGCCGCCGTCACGTGGCACGCACAAAGGATGCCGCCGAACGATTGTTCGTTCGAGGTCAACCTAATAAAAGTTACGTCGTAGTAAGTAGGTATTTTACAGAACCGACGAGCGGCAGCCCTGTGCCTTAGGCAACCGTAGGTATCGCTCGCTCCTAAATGGCGAAGACGAACTACTTGGTTGTCTTTATACTTTGCCGCAGCCACAGCCCTCCCGCACCACGCGCTCGGTGTTATTTGAAAGCGCGCTTTTTAAAAATTGTTCATTATATTGCGATATTCGAAAATTAATGATTAAGGGCGAAAATTTACTGGATGTAACAATTATATTTTGTTGTACTGTGTCTAATAAGTTAATAAAAATGGACGGAGGAATTTTTCCCAGGAGTTATTGCCGAAAATCTGTAAAGGTGTGATCGATAAGGAAAATTTCCTAGATAATTGTGAAAAGCGATATATTTAAAGGATTTAGGGCATAGAAAAAAATAAAAATTGACGGAGCAATTTTTCCCCATGTTATTGCCGAAAATCTGTAAAGGTGTGATCGATTAGGAAAATTTCCTAGATAATTGTGAAAATGGATATATTTAAAGGATTTAGGGCATATAAAAAAAAAATATTGACGGAGCAATTTTCCTGAAGAAGTTATGATGCAAAATAGGTATTTTAAAATTTCTACCTATTCGAAATCGAAATTTTCCTAGATAATGATAATATATACTCTTATTAATATATAATATCATATACCGATGGAAGTTCGGACGGAGGAATTTTTCACAAGCAGTTATAAGCGATTTTCATGTTTTGGCAGAAATACCTAACTTCGAAATATCAAAAATCCTAGATAATTTGTCAAACGTATGCTTTATACCCTACTTTATCACACTGCAAAGTTTCAGCGACAGAGGAATTATTCCGAGCCGTAACGCTTCATTAATCGGACTATTATTTTCTGTTCTGTGGCCATACTGGTTAGGTTAGTTCCGTTTTTCGCCACGCCTATTCTCTTTCCGCACAGACTCTACGGGAGGATTAAAATGGTATTAAAGAAATAAATGGGACACTCACAATTTTTAGTACGAGTTAGTGTTCACATCTTTTCTGTGAACATCACCAATGTTAAGGGTTTTAAAAGTCAAATTTTCTTGCTAAACCCTTGCAGGTGTGTTTAATTGTACATTCTATGTACTACTAGGCCTTTAAGAAAAAAAACATGCCTATAATGATATCTACCCAAGTCGTTAATCATTAAGTATATTCTCCACAGAAAAGTCGCTCGTTCTCTGAAACGTGTATGACCTAAGTGGACATTTCTAGACACACAAAATGTATTTGAAAAATAAAAGCACTTTTATTTCAATACTGCCAAAACTGAAGAGCAAACCAAATAACATTTTTTTTATTACCTACATTAAAATCTAGAAAAATAAACTCTATTAAACTTAGGGCCTGTGCACACAGCGTCTTTTCAACGCGCCGTCGACGCGCGTTTCGTAGCACTGTCTCTCTTTATTTTTAGGGCGCTACGAAACGCGCGTCGACGGCGCGTTTTAAAGACGTCGTCTGCATAGGCCCTTGGTGCAGCGTTTACTGCGGAAATGTATTTCGTTTTCCTCTTCATTAAAATTCAGCAGTAACGCAATATTTTAGATCGCAATCCTTTTGTTCTTGTTCTTAGTCCGGACAACTTTATAATATCCTTCGGGATTATTGTCTAATGAATTGTTATTTTACTTACAGAATAATTTGACGATGTAATAAATTGTTAAAATGGGTAAATACATTTCAGCAGGTTTTATCTAAAACAAGTATTTACCCACGGTTTCGCCTGCGTTATTTCCCGTAATTATCCCAAGGGAACTCTTTATTGGGATATAAAGGATCCTTTGTTTCAATCCAGAATACGGTCTTCTTGTATTCATCTAAATCCATTCGATTTTTACCGCATTATTTAGTACCAAATATTGAAACAATCAAACCTCTAAAGATCCAAACCTCCAAACATCTACACCTCTAAACATCTTCACAAACTTTCGCATTAATAATCGAATGGGATAGGAAGGATACATTTTCTATGAATAAAATGTTGTTTGATTTTTCAAATACGAAGTTTCAAAGTATGGAGCAAACTAGATAGATAGATAGACAGATTTATTTATTTCATAATACAACAGTATATGAATCCGTATTATGATCATAGATACCTACTTAAGTACATTAGATTGGTCGTATTCCCGGTAACATTTTCATCTGTTAAACCAGTTTGCCTAATTCTGGTGTTCACCGGAGGTAAATTTCGTGACCAAAAGATTTTTAACTCACTAGCAACACGAATTCTTAGCGCATGTAGAAGGTAATATTATTTCCTTCTTGAGAATAATATTAAAACGCCGCAGAGTCATGTTTTCTTTAGTTGTAACTCAACACCTAGCGAATACGTTGTTAAGAATCGAAACATCGTTATTGAAAAACAAACTCTAACTGGATCTGTTTAAGGATCATGATACCTTCTTTTCTAAGAATAAGGCATATTTTCGGCTTAAATATCGAGATGTCATGTTGCGCGCTGTGACATTTATTTATACACGTAATACTATTTGAATTACGAATTTAGCGCCTAAATTTATGGATTGGTTTGTTTGTTAAAGGGCAATGACTTACATGTGCCGTTTTTCTTAGACCTATAAGGGCTATAAATGAAACGTACCTATATCTTTTGCAAATGTTATTCTTAGATGGGTAACAGTAAAATAATGTAATATCTAAAAGTGTGAGTCGCGTAAAATAAGTCGCGTAATAGACGTTCAACAGTCTGATTTCTGTCGGCAGACAACTTATTTTTCGCCACTGTGTGTCATAAACAAGACTGATGTGTGAAATTGAATACAGCGTAAATTACATGATTAATTTTACGCAACTCACAGCTCAAAAATATATATATTTGTTTGGCTTCACTCAAAAATGTTTGCATGAAACATCTACTCACCATTTGATTCGTTACGAGTTACCAACGGATCAGTCAAAACTACACGCTCAAATTATGCTCTGAGTGCAGTATTCATGAAGAAACATACTGAAATAAATCACTCAAACAACACCAAAAAGGATATATTAGGGATAATGACAAATGCAGCATGGAACCCTTCTTCGAACGGCAAGCCATATTTAATGGGTATCATTTAATCGATCAGCAAAATATTCATATTTTGGTCAGCAGAAATATGTATTTGGTCAGCCAAAATAGCTAGTTAGTTGGTAAGCAACTTATGGTTAGCAAACATTTATAAATCAGGCTGCAATTAATGATATACTGAACCGCTCTAAATTATTTTGGTCAGCAAATTCAATATTTGAGCTACATTAAGCGATCTACGGTTAGTAAAATTTTGGTAAGCAATCAGTAGGTAAGCAAAATATTTCATTTTGTTCATCAAAATGAAAGGTGCAATAAAACCTAATTGGCATGCACAAAATGGGCGCAACTATTCTGCCGCAATAACGCAAAATTTTCAAGTTTACAATAAAATAAGCATATTTTATTAGAAAAACTTATATTTCTAAAATAAAAAATGTCCGAGATATTCGACTTCACAGTTGACAAATTTTTAAGACGTAAAAATTTCGATGGATGTTGGTGTCATTATAACACCTATTTATTATTATTTTATCGTATAGAATTCGCTAAAATAAGCATGTTTTATGGAAAAACTTTTCTCTGAAATCAAAAATAACCGAGATATTCGACTTCAAAGTTGAAAAAGTTGACTTTCCGTATCTCCGGCGCTGCGGGAACAGCAGCCCTTCCGCCCTTGCATGACGAAGCGCGGGAACGAGTGAGGCGAGCGGCTGAGGCTGGTCGCCGAAGGCGACCAACAAGCCGAAGCTGCGGAGCCGAGCGAAGTCATGGCGGGCGAGGGCTGCCCTCCCTCCGCGCCTCCGGCTCTATAAAAACACTCTAGGGCGCGCAGTGTCGGCACGCGTCCTAACCAGCGAGAGCCCTAAATTCGGACTTTCGCAGGCTTTTTACATTTTATAGTAAGTAGTATCTTCAAAAATAGCAATACGGTAAAAATCACTGATAATTGATAAACACTACTTCTTGACACTGACAGCTCACAATCACCAAATGACAAAAGAAACACACCCACGATTGGCTGCTCGCGTCACGTGGTCTGTTTTGCTCTGCCCACAGTACTGCTGATTTTTCAAACTAAACGCAATCCACGCATGTTTTCTTTGCTAACCAATTGACAACATTTCAAATTATATGAAGTGGGCTAAATCAAAAACCATTTCGGCAAATATGCTTCCCGTATGTAACGAGGCAGTTATTTTATTTTTTTACCCGTTAATTTCCAAGATAATCGCGAAAAACTGTAAACCGGAAATGTGACGTAGATAGTACGTACATAGACAATAGACCAAAGACAAAACTAAATCTATCATTTTTTTCATGTATCCGGTTGTCACACTCTGTCAAAAGTTTTCAAATGACATTGTCAGTTCTTACATTTCGGTGTTAACGACTATTCTTATTTTACGATATTACTCTCGGTCCACTTGAAATACTTGACGACTTGGCTTTTATAACGGACACTGCTGCTTCTTTTCACGCTTACATCGCAATAAAAACGGATATCGCTGCTTCTTTAAACGAAAATTTGGCACTTGTATTTGGACTTATTGAACCTCATAAAAATGAAGACCTCAGATGGATTTGTGCAAGCATTTAGTACCAACTTGCCATGGGTTGATACTGCCATGATGTTAGAGTTCATACAAACGGACGATAAATATAATTTGGCTGGGATACGAGGTGCAAAAGCTGCCTTATCGTCTCGAACTTCGTATAGTGCCGCTTCGTACCGTATAGATAGTTTCTACCCCATATTGTGTGCCCCACATTGAGCCCTGTTTTTGCTTTACATATACCTGTACCTGTATATGAAACTAATAACATTATCCTAAGAAATAAAACTGTAAGGCTTAGTGCGAGTATATTTATTTTCCAAATATATAAGTTTGTGGTTCCAAATTACAATGTATTGTTTTGTCTTTTGTCGCTACCTTAACTAGTATGTTTTGGGTTGTCATAATAGGGCAGCACATTACACCTCAGGATGCAGAAGATGGTGTAGGTTCATCATGAGAGGTTGACGGTGCTGCCTGGTTTGCTTCTTTTAACGGTCTTCTTGTGAGTGATGCTGGAAGACGAGGTTTCAGTTTTGCATTGACATTCATGACTTTCCAATATCTATAGTTTCCCATGTCTTTCTCCAACTGTGAAATGACAAATAGGTATAATAAGCATAAGCCTGAACACCGTGAGGGTGATTTCAATGCACACTGCAAGAATTTGTAAGTGCAAGTGCCAATAACTATTTACGAAAGTCCTATATAAACAAGGTTATATTAGCTAGTTAAGTTAAATATCACAACACATGAGTACGTACAGTAAACTTCATCAGTAAATAGTCCACTACCAATCTAATGCAAAGGTGGGCTAGGTTAAGTATATTATTCGGTTGTACTTACATCGAGATGATCTTCACAGATGAATATCCTTTTAGGAACACGATCTAGCCCGCCGCTCGACACCATGCCTCATTTTGCCCAGCAGGGACACAAAAAAACTTTTTTTGTGGTGTCACTCTTGTGTTATTACTACACGTTCTTATAAAACAGTTTTTAGTTTCTTTTGATGCCATGTTTTTGTTTTTACTTGTAATTTTATTGAAGAAAATTTGTGTTGACAAATATATGACAATGACGTAAACCTCAAATCAATCAACCGTCACGACCCATTTTTTTTTAAAGCAAGGGGCAAAGGAAAATACGTACTCGTGACGTCATATGTCGTTTACGACCTTTCAAACATTCGCTATTTTTTCACTTGATATTTTTGAATGAAAAATTGCTTTTCTGGGAAAATAAAAAAACACGTATACCTTAGAATTTGATTTTTTTTCAATACATAACATAAAATAGCCCACTTGAAAAAATGAAATGTTGTCAATTGTAAAATCTTGCCGGCCAATTAATTATTTTGCAGCTCGACTGTTTATTAGGCAGACAAATGATAAATAAAGCAGATTAATATTGGTTACAATGTAAACCATTTTTAAATTATTTGCTGAACAAGAGTTGCCGCCCGATTTTCATTTATTGCCAGCCAAGTTTTTGTATGCTGCCCAAATGATTTAACTGCTTATTTTTTTTGCGGATCAATTTTAATAACGGCTGACCAAAAAATTACTTTCCATATTTAATCTTAGTTTTCATCATCACTTAAAATCAGATGAGCTCGTGTTTGATTACGAACTTAAAAGTAAGTTTGATTAAAAATAAGTAGGTAGTTATCTTTTTAATTGCTAGGATTATAATTTTCAGACAATCTTCAGAATAATGCCAAATCCAGAATTTCATATATTTTTTGACGATGCATGAAGCTGAAACACAGAAGTGCTCACTTGTTAATATTAATGTGTTTTTAATTTGAATTTTAAATGCACTGTAGGGGGGTTTACTCCGGGGAGTTATTGAAGGAAAACATTTACTGGGTAATTTAGTTTATATATTTTCCAAAAGAGTACTAGATGGTTCTATGGTGGCGCTCAGATGAGAACTGAATCATATTTTATATTAAAAGATTGCGTTAGACACAGATATTTGAATTATATTTGTAATTCTTCTGTAGAGACAGACAGGTTTCTATATTACCTACTGTTTTTATACTTAAATGTAGCCTATGACGATGCAAAGTGGTTCCTGTGAATCCTACTTGATTAAATGAGTTCTTATTCTTGTTCTTGATTGTAACCCTATATTTAGAGCGTTTCCTTACCTACCGATACAGGCACCGATATATCGTAACTGACACTCACTGTCCCTTTTTCTCTAAAGTCATAGAGTGAAAGGACCAGAGAGCGACAGTGATGACATATTGGTGCCGGTGCCGGCACCGGCAATATCTCGTAAAAGAAAATTGTTGACGAGTAAGTATCAGCATTTGCCGATACCGGTATCGGCGGGTGAGGAAATGCTGATACTCGTCAACAATTTTCTTTTGTACGGTCTTTTCAACGACTATTCAAACATTCAGACTTTTCTATTTTTCAATTCAAAACCGATTTTCTATTACACTATAGCCAGACGCTTTAAATCGAAGGTAATCGTGTTTTCGTAAAGGAATGAGTTTCGTTGGTGGAATAGAAAATTTGTTAAGCTAAATGTCGTGCACCAGTAATGGGTTCTTCTATATACATTGATAAATTTGCCCAGGAATCAGTGTTTTGAGTTATACGGCTTGGAAATTAAGAATCCAGTTAGAAATAGTGTTTTTGTTATGTGTGCAGTTTGTTAGGACCCCATTCAGAAAGTTCCTAAAATATATCATGTGCTAGACGTATAGTTTTGCATGTCTGTTTTTCACTAGTGAATAATGATTATCAGGATAGATAAGTAAGGTTGTCTGGAAGAGATCGCTCTTCAGCGATAATACCGCCTTTTGTTTACCACTGTGTTTATTTAAGTTTGTATTGTAATTTTTCTTTTGGTGTGCAATAAATTATGATTGTATTGTAAGGAATGTATAATACAGTTCTGACGAATATGAACTAAGTAGCATCACAATTCTTTGGGTTAGCCAAGTTTAAAAAAATATCTAAGGTTAGTTTTAGGTATAGGTACAGATAGGTACCTATAGAATTTTCATTACACCTAGTGTATAGTTTTATTTTATATTTTTCTCATTATTATAGTTTAATCAATATTCGTTTGTAAAATATGCATTAAATAAAGTTTAAGAAGTAAATTAAATAATTTCCACAAACTATCGAATCGACGCTATCAATCGCAAATTGGCCATTCTCACGAAGTATGACTGCGTCTAATTACCGCGTCTCCATCCATTTAGTATGAAAACAGCGTCGCGGTAATTAGGTGACCGCAGACATACTTCGTGAGAATGGCCGAAATATCGCGATAGTACGTCCCAGAACTGCTTCATGCTTAATGTTGATTTAATTTCATACGGTACCCTAAAAAGCTATCGCAAGTCGATTTACATAACAAACCAGCGGTAACTATCGGGATCGCATAACAAAGGGAGAGGATCGAACAGCTTTGCGCGCTGATATTATTGTGGAAATTGCTCAGGGCTATGAGTTCTGGGTTTTTAGGGCGGCTCTGCGTACCCTATTAGTGAATTTTGTGATGGGGAACATTTACTCGTAGATTTATGTGGGACTGTCACAAACTTCTTCTTAACAAAATGCTTCTGTGTGATTTTATGTGCAATAGTTGTTTACATACATACATACTTAGGCTATGAATATGTTTACCCTATAATCTTTAAAGCACTCATCATCGTCATCACCAGCCCTATATGTAGGACTGGAAGTGATGACTGGCTGGTGACCGAAAGAGATTATGATACTCGTAGAATCGAATGAATGAACGTGTCAGTGCGAGATGTATGTCAGTTTGATTTTAAGATGAAAGACGTGCTCGCTATTGAATTTACTTTTATAATTGTTTTATCCGAAATATAGAAGACCTTTACGCTAAAAAGTTGTTTCTGTTAGCCATCCGGCTACATATACATACATACGTCCTACTGCAGGTGCAGGGTACAGGCCTATTCTCATAGAAAAAATGTAAACCACTCAAGGTTGGTAAATATTATACTCTCAAAGCTAATTTCGTAACTTGAGTACTTGTACGATTTGCTTCAAAAATACCGTGTTATACTTTCAAAGACGAAAAAGATTTTTATGCATATCAGGTACTACCTTAAAACAGAGAATAAATTTAGAATAATAACATACACATTTCTACATTCTGTAGGCTTATGATGCTACGTTTTGTCGCGCGATAAATAAATGATAAAGCATTTGTCACGTTCTGACAAATAGTGTGTGAGAGTGACGGATGCTTTATCATTTATTTATCGCGTGACAAAACGTAGCATCATAAGCTTACTGACTGATACAATGAAACACGTTTCTGACAAAAAAAAACATGTTTGAGATAACCGTTTTATTGCCAAATCTACTTTTTTATATAAAAACAACCTGCGTGTCAAAGCCAGTCAAATGTGCCCAAACCTCCAGATCAGATCAGCTCGATATTATTGCAAATAAATAAATAAAAAAGCAAATGTTCATATCAGTTGGAATCGGAAAGTGGGTAAAATTTTGAATAGACACCGGGACAGGTTAAACTAAATAAAAGCTTGTAATTAAATACTAGAAGATCGTGGGTTAAGCTTTTCGTTCGCGGATTCTATTATTTTGCTAAGTAACCTACACTTCCTTAATTTAATCTGTCTACCTATTTCTAACCAATATTGTATTCTAGTTAGTAACCCACACTTTCCCCGATTGAACCTGTCTATTCCCAGGCAATATTCTATGTAACTTTAGTTTAAAAGGTTTCTCTGCAAACTTAGTTCAGTCTTCCTATTTGCCTCGCGTCCAGGGGATAGACGATAACAATGTAGGTCAGGTTGAGATCTTTTAACCGGGCATTTTCAAAATGGTGTTCGATTACATTTCCAAGCGGCTCAATGGAAAAGGCGTCGGATTTATTCAACTGGAAATGTACAATGCTGTACAAATGAGCAATGTAAGTTAAGTACGTTTCCAGATTTTTTTGTTAAAATGAGAGCATGTTTTTCGAACAAAAATGTATTTTTGGATATAAACGAAAGTAAGAAATAAAATGTTGAATAAATATTTGTATTTTGATTCTAGAGGACACAGCCGAAACTTCATACGCGGAGGCGAAATAAGTTACATGTCTCTTTTTTGCTTCGGCTTAGTACTTGGTTAAAAAGTATATTTACTATGTAATCAACCGGGGTCTATGTAATAAATAATGAAATTAGATCCCGTAGCTTTTACATGATTCTAGCACAAACAAATAAACAGCAATTTTATTTTATTTTTTAATGTATAAACACAGTACCTATTTCTGCGATTTTATTATATTTATAAATGGCAGTAATTTGCTAATTTGGCACCGAATATCAAAAAATAGCATTATTATTTTTAATATTGTCTTACTTAGTATGAATAACTTAGTGCCCAGCTTTGTAAGTTTTATGAATTGGCATAAAAAATAAACACCTTGTTCTTTTCAATAACTTTTTATGCTTACAAATTCACAGTTTGATTTTTGTAAAAACAATTTTGACGAAGGATCTCGTCCTTTTAAGTTCAAAAATAAAACATAAAAAAGTGGCAACAAACGACACACATTTCCCTTGACACTTGGCGGGGGCCGCATTAGAGTGAAATGAAACCAAGAGAGAGTAAAAAATAAATTTAAAACAGTAAACTGAGCAGTTACTGCAAACATTAAAAGGAAAGGCAATGAAAATATATTATTTTGAGTCCACGAAATAAGTCGTTTTCTTTCTTATGTACTACAGTTACTATAGATACTGCTAGCATTAGGAGCTTTTATAGTGGTTTTCTTTCAGAATGAAGTATAATATAATGTGTTACGTTTTTTTAGCTGTCGAAGTATTTCTTTTGAGCTAAAAAATTGTTTTTTTTTTCACGATTATGCTGAAGGTAGGTATTTCACTTAAAAAAATAAACTTATCACTTCGATAAATTAACCATTGTTCGACCATAAATTCCCCGATCGATACTAAAATGCATCGCTAAATGTTAAAAAAAACAGGTCTTCATTTGTAACTGTACATACATACCTTTTGACCGCCACAGTCGGCAAAGCGCGACAGCGGATTTCGTGCCTACGACGCCAGATCGGTAAGGGCCATTTTTTTTAAATTTTACGTCATTTCTACTCAGAATCACGCGTACTATCTCTGATAGAAGAAAAAAAGTGTAAAATTTCTCAGATCTAAAAAAAGTTAAGTGTATAACTTTGAAAAAAATTGCCCGTAAATGCCGACACTCTTTACCCGGTTCAAAAGGACCTTAAATATACAGGGTGTTAGGTAATTAATAGATAACCTGTGACCTGGTGATAGAGGATCCTAAGCAGCCTAACAAATAAAGCTAATATATTTTTTGTAAAAGTTTCACCATTTTTGAGATATTTTGACTTATGTAATTTTTCTCAAAATTGATACCCTCGCTATCGCGATATCATAATAAATGAAAAATAAAAAAATAGCGCAGTACAGCAAAAAACTAGGCAAGCCCTCTATCACCAGGTCACAGGTTATCCATTAATTACCTAACACTATATCAATTAAAATTAAATTTAATTGCGATTTGCTTCACTGTATGGCAGTCAAAAGATTAATGTAGCTAAAACCGTTCATACTGGAAACTGATTTTATAAAGAAAACATTCTTTAATTTTTAAAAAGAAACAAAATTGCATCCAAATATTTTCTAAAATTCGCAGATCGGATTCTAAGATTCGGGAATCGAACCAGCTATAAATTCAAAACATAAGCACTTGCTATTTTATTCTAATAATTGATAGGATTATTGTTAAGGATAAAATCTCTCTAATAATTATTTGGTCTTAGAAATAAGAAAAGATCGTGAAATTTATCATTCATTTTATTTTATCATCAATTCTAATACAAAGGACAAACGAATTTCAGAAAATCTTTGAATGCAGTTTTGTTTCTTTTTAAAAATAAAAAGAATGTATCCTTTAAGGTAGTTTTCCTCCCGGGCCCATCAAAATCTTCCACCCAGTATAATAGGCCAGACACTGCTTAAATTGTAACATTTAATACAGTTAAAATGATATAAATTTATCACATGAATTGAACCCAGGAGGAACGTTGATTATCTGATTTGCTTTTTAATTCCCATGACTGTTTCTTTAAATGTTCACTTTCCTGCAAAATTTTGATCAATTTGAATAATTAAGGACACTTAAATTAAATGAATACGATGTTAAAAGATTAGCATCACGAGCCCTCTTCCCTTAAAATTTGGGTCAAGTTTAGTCTGGTCACTTTGCATATTATTAAATCAGGGACTATATATATTACTTTTAGGCTCCAAGATTTATAGTTTGTGATTAATTTTAACAAAACTTTTAATGAAATTACTCAGTTTATTATTCAAATAGTATTTTACCTTCCAAAATTAATAAATATATTAAATTTTCTAAAAGAGCACTAGTTTTACAATCGTCTTGTCACTAAAATGTCTGCGCGCCAATTCATGTAGCTAAGAACAATCTCTAGAGCCATTTTAGTTTTTGGTAATAATTAGGTATATTTCTTTCAAAATGGAACAATGCACATTCTTGCTCATTAAAAATAGGTAATAGTAATAGTTTGTAAGGTAAGGTGGTCGGTTGACCTGGTTAGGGTTGCGGTAACTCGCTGGATGCGGGTCGCTTCCGTCCGGCCCATGTGGAAATCTATTGAGGACGCCTGTGTCCAGCAGTGGACGTCCTATGGCTGAAATGATGATGATGATGAATAGTAGTTACTTGAGATAATATTTATAATGAAACAAAATAATGATAGTAAAGGAGTGTTCAGAAATATAATGAATAACATTTTGGTAGGTATAATATGGAAAATGTAGAAATAAATTTATAATTTGCATGAAAGTTAAACATTCCACCTCTAGGTAAAACCGCTCCGTCGGGCTGTTTTTTTTTACTCCTTACATATTTTTTTTAATAATTATTGAATCACATTTATTGATTCCTTTAGATACTACAGAATACTAGAAATATAAAGGGAAAAATGAAAAAAAGAAGTCATCGGAAATTGTTATCCTTCCTTCGAATGGAATATTATAACTCAATCAGGGGAATAAAGAAACAATCACCCGTTTGTTCAAACATTCCTTCATTTATTTCCTTTATTCAAAGTTAAAAAGAAAAACTTTTCTGAAATGAAATTGACTGCGGGTCGTATACAATAACAGAAAAGTCGGTATCCGGGTTTTTACTTTTGTAATTAATGAGAGTCGGTTGGTTGAGGCAATCGAAAATATGTATTAACTAATGGTGGAAAATTAGTAATAAAGGCAGAGAATATAATAAGAACTATTTTACAAGCATTCAGTAACTTATTAGCAGGTTGGCAAGGAGTTTGTACTCAACATTGTTTACACAGTACACAACCAGAAAAGGCAAAATGTAGTTAACGCAAAAGGTATAATACCATCTTAAATCCTGAAGAAAAGTAAGTTTACATTGACTGATTAGATGTACAAACAGCAACACACTTAACTGCCCATTAAAGACAGAGCAGAGAGAAAATGATAACGAATGAAAGAGATATATATATTTGTATTATGTCAACTTCAAATCAAATATCGTTTGCGTATGTGTAATGTGCCTTTGAGCTTTGTCATTGTAGTTGTTTGGGCAAAGTTTTTTTTTTTCCATACTGTAAATAAAGGTTTTATTTCAACAAGACAGGTGAATTTGTCAAAATTATGATTTAGCTTTCAGCCGAACGTTGGGATGAAATAAACTAATTATATTGCTAATGCTTTTATTGGTGCTTCATATTTTTTATATGATGCACCAATATAATGTAATTTATATTTATTATTCATTCATTATTTTCCACGAATTCAATAATATGGCATTAATGTCAATAATGACGTTGGATCAGCCGTGTTGCTGTTTGTACTTAGATGGAAATTTGTGTTTTGTGTGACTGCATACATCATTAATAATACAAAGAGATTTCCACCTATATTCATTAAAAACTCACGAACTGCTGGCTGCATTAGAATCATAACAATAAATTCCCACAGTGAAGTGTCCCGCAAAAAGCTTCCAGTTTTTGCACATTATGTGGCGACACTAAAATATTTAACCCTCGTGTGGCGTACCCTCGTCAAGACGCCGCGGGATTTCACGCTTTGGTTTCTTCCCACCTTAGGCTAAACTGGGTTTAGGGGACCATTTTAATAGCTGTTTATAGGTAATATACTTGAGAATAGCTATCCGGACTAAATAGGATATTGTAAACTACCACTGTAAATAAAACCAGCTATTGTAATCACAAATTTATAATTTAATAAATATATTTCAACGATATTAAATCATTTCATTTGAAGTACTTAACTTCACGATGTTTCATTAAGGTCTCTGCCCACTACACCGTATCTTACCATGACCGTACTATAAACCTCTTATGCCCACTATTAAAAAATAGCACAAATAGCTAAAATAGTTAGCATGTTCCGTCACCGACCGGCATTTGTCATACCGTGTCTGATACGTTCCATGGTACGGTCATGGTATGATACGGTGTAGTGTGTAGAGACCTTAAGGAGTCATCTAATACACTCACGGACAATGAATTCGGGTCATTTTCTATATCATTGTTCACAGAAAATGACCCGAATTCATTGTCCGTAATTGTATATTACCTACACATTGTGCATCATTACGCTATGACCGGGTGTTATATGCCACTAAGTCAGTATTAAAAACATTGTTCAGTAGATTAGTTTGAAAAGATAAAATGTGCCGTATAAAGTACAATAGACATTGTCACTTTAGACTTCATTAAAAGATAAATAAATAAGAGGATTCAGAATAAATGTTCATCTCTGTGGTCTTCTGATGGTCTTATCGGTTTTGTCGGGTCTAAATCAAGCGGTTGTATTTTTTTGTAAAATCTCCTTTATGCGAGTTAATAATATCTAAATTGTATTGTTTTAAACAAACTTAGTACTCGTAGTTGTCAGATAGTACTTACTATATCGTGTTACGTATAGTATAATACCTAAACCTTTACTAATACATTTCACTGCTCGATTAAGTCCGGTTAATCTCAAAGGGTTATTTGGTTTTAGTCGAGGCTTTCGTGACTAGTGGTGTAAGGCTAAGCGATTTTCAGGCCCAAGAAACTTAACCGACACCATAACACACTAAACATATTAGGTGTTCGTTTGAGCCCCTAGCATTGGGCAGCAATAAATTTAATATCGATAACGTTCGGTAAGCCAATCCTCTATTTGTGCTTTATTTTCATCATTCATATATGGAAATGCGTGGTTGAACATCGTGCTCAGTGGCGCATCTTGAAAATAGCATGAAAATTATTTGTGTAGGTTTTTGCCCTTTTTTGCTGTTTCTTGTATATATTCTGTTTTTATAATTTTTGGTTCATTGGCTTACCCTTTGGAGTAGGGTAGAAAGTTTTCCCTTTGGAGTCGTATGCGTGGCCCCTCTGGCTGGATTCCAGCCATCTGTATATTAGCCGTAATCGGGGAACAAACATAAAAACAATTCGTTGAACTAAGAACCTCCTTATTTTTGAAGTCGTTTAAGCATGGCTGAAAACTTTTGTAAAATTGATTTAGTGTAAGTCTCTTTTCGCGATATTTCGGATACCTACCCCATTTCGCAGTTCTCGCAGATTCATAAAATATTTTGGGCAACCTCGGTTAATGCCCACTTTTGTTTTTACCCCATTATTTAGAAGGTTCACCGCATTCTTTGACTCATCGTCGGGCAGATAATTCATGCCAGATTCAGCGTCGTGTGCCGTAAATTTCATGAATTTACGGGAAAATTATAAATAATAATTATGCTTTAACTTAAAGTACCTACTACAAACGGAATGGTTTCTGGCAGGATTGCGATGTCCTAATAGAGAAGAAGAATAGTCTATGCGGTGTGAAGGGTGTTTATCGAGATGTTATAGTCTCTATACTAGTAGCACTATCATAGAAAGAGACAGCCTTAAACCTAAAACATATTTAACAATTTATTATTTAGGTATCATTGCTTATTCGATAAACGGGTGTTGCCTGTAACAGGAGCAAATAATTAAAACGTAGATTCTACTCATCAAACAATAAAACTTACGATCATCAACTTTTAAAATGATGTAATCCTTAGATTTAATTTTTTTCATAAAAATTAAATAGTATTTTCAATGTACGTTGACATCAGTCTAATTGACGTCGCTTGTCACGCTATAAACATAAAAAACATCGCAATACATTGCGTTTTCATATAAACTTTTAGTTTTGTACTAAAATTAAAACATAAGTTATTTTTCAATCTCGCTGAACAAATGATGTTCAGTTTGAGAATTGCAATCTACGTTTTAATTATTTGCTCCTAGTAGGTACAGGCAACATCTTATATCAACCAATTTCCTAAGTGAAATGTTGCTAAGTACATAATCTGTAGTAGATTGATGAAAATAGTAGATTGTCTCACAAGGGAGCAAAATTAGGTATTTATGGTGTGTAAATTCAATCCATACCCATCCGAAGCATTTTACTATTAAATACTGAGCGTAGCGAGGTTTCGGAGGGGTGTTAATGCCCTAGATGGAAATAATTATGCTGTGTGACAAATATTGCTTTTCACACCAACTAAGAGTAAAATCTGTATTGAGGAAATTATTTACCATACCAGTACCAGGTTAATACAAAACTTGTTTATAAACAGGTGTGGAAAGGTGTTTTATATCACTCATTATCACTCGCGTACTTAGTGAATTTGCGTGAATTTGAGAGAAAGTTTTTAAAACTTAGCAAGCAAGCCGAATGAACCAAAAATTGAGAAATTACCGTGAGACTCAATCGTATTTGAATGACGAGCTACGGTTGTGAATACTCATGATTAACAGTGCCGGATACACTCGGAAAATGTCGAGAAATTTTCTGTGAATCACAAATTGAACAATCCGATTTAATTCAATATGAAGCAAAATTTTATACCAAAAAGAAAACACTCTTTTCTGATTAGTGAAAAATTAATAGACGAATAAATGGAAAATGTGAAATAAAAATGAAATGCTTCTGGATTTTTGACTCTAAAGCCTTTGACGTTTAATTTGCTAGTGGAATCGGTACAACGTTTTTGTACGTAGGCAGGTTTTGAGTGACTCTACACATGATATACTTATTTACAAATAGGCTAGGTTATAGGTTAACGCGGGCTAATTTTCCGAGGGTTATAACTAATGTTTTATAAGGTATGTACATCTCTAATTAAATTCATAATCATAATTTGGAAGTGCATATTTAACGAGCTTGTTTCAAAGTTTTCATCTATATATATAAAAGGCAAAGTCCTGACTGACTCATCAACGCACAGCCGAAACTACTGAAGCGAAGAACTTGAAACTTTCACAGTAGAATGGTCATATGACGTAGGTGACAGATAAGAACAGATTTTTCGAAATTCATCCCCTAAGCGGTTCAAATAGGGGTTCAAAATTTGTATGAAGAGACTACGATTTTTTAAGTAAGAGGTTTGAAACTTCGTGCTTAGATTCTTCATTAGAATAAAAGAAAAGTGATTTCACAGTTTTTTGAAATTCATCCCCTGAGGGGTTAAAATGGGGGTTGAAAGTTTGTATGGAGAGTATGCGATTTTTAAAGTAAGAGGTTTGAAACTTCGTACTTAGATTCTTCATTAGAATGAAAGAAAAGTAGTTTCACCGTTTTTCGAAATTCATCCCCTGAGGGATTAAAATGGGGGTCGAAAGTTTGTATCGAGATTCTACGATCTTTATAAGATAGTAGTTTGAAACTTCATGCTTAGATTCTTCATTAGAATGAAAGAAAAGTGGTTTTACCGTTTTTTGAAATTCACCCCCTGAGGGGTTAAAATGGGGGTTGAAAGTTTGTAGGGAGTCTGCGATTTTTAAAGTAAGTGATTTGAATGATCATGTTTAGACTACTCATTAGAATAAAAGAAAAGTGGTTTCACCGTTTTTTGAAATTCATCCTCTAATGGGTTTAAATGGGGGTTAAAAGTTTGTATGGAGAGTCTGCGATGTTTAAAGTAACAGGGTTGAATGATCATGTTTAGACTCTTCATTAGAATAAAAGAAAAGTGTTTTCACCGTTTTCCGAAATTCATCCTCCAAGGGGTTTAAATGGGGGCTGAAAGTTGGTATCGGGACTCAACGATCTTTTTGAGTAAGAGGTTTTAAACGTCATGCTTTAATTAAATAAAAGAAAACTGATTTTACCATTTTTTCATCTTCGAAGGGGTTTAAATAGGGGTTGAAAAATTGTATCGGGACTTTACGATATTTTTAAGTAAGAGGTATGAAACTTCATGTTTAAATTCTTCATTGTTTTAAAAGAAGAGTATTTTCACCGTCTTTTGAAATTCATCCCCGAAAAGCTTAAATAGGGTTTGAGAGTTTGTATCGGGGATGGGTCAATTTTCGGCCGCGACCTTTGTATGCCAAAGTAAATGTATGGCATAGAAATGTCACGGACGAAAATCCACCCAAATATATGATTTTCACAATAGAAGATCTAAGACATCACAGATATACTTTTTATAATAAGCCAAGAAAAGCCATTATTACCGTTTTCCGAAATTCATCTAATTTAGGAATTAAATAGAGGTTGAAAATTTGAAAGACAGAACAAAAACTTATAGATCTAGAAACGGAGGAGGAGGAGAGAGGTTTCTTTTTCCCTTGAGGGGTTTAAAAGGGTTGAATATTTGCATGGGAAGGTTTGAAACTTTATGTATAGACTATTTATTAAATTTAAAGAAAAGTGATTCCACAGCTTTTCAAAATTCATTCCCTAAGAGACTAAAGTCGGAGTTGAAATTTGTATACTTGGGACATGATTTTTAAAGTAGAAGATCTGCGACTTGATATGTAAACCCTTCATTATTGTGTCAAGAAAAAGTAACTTTGCCGGTTTTCGAAATTCATACTCAATTAAATGGAGTTAAATGGGGATGAAAAATTTGAATTTGGACAGAGTCATTAACTTGAAATATGCTGAGTACATTATTTATATACAACGTAAAAAGAATAAAAAAGTGTTTTTTAGAAATTCATATTTTATAGTACATTACACAACTAGGGTGGTAATACAAAGAAAGGCCGAGGTCGCAGAAGTTTGCGGCCCGAGCTGCAAGCGAGGCCAGGTGTGGCATAAAAGGTATTAAAGTTTGTATCTAGAGAATGATTCTTACAGTTAGAGGTATAATGTTACATAAAAATCCTATTTACTAAAAGCCAAGAAAATATATCCACACATTCTTAATAAGTCATTGTCCTAACTTATCACGTTTCTTCAATAAAAGAAACGTGAATTCACCGTTTTTTGAAACTCATCCCCAGGGGGACAAAAGGGGTTGCTTCTTAGGAGGTAGTTACTGCTTCGCGCACGGCCAGTTTTACGTGGTTTTGGTAATGTAGAAAGTGGTACTACTATTACCCTGCGGTATAATAGGTATATGCACCTTTAACCACCCACATGGGTATTCGAATTTCACGCGGACGAAGTCGCGGGCAACAGCTAGTTCTGCATAATAATCGGATGTCATATATTTTTTTAACTATCATTATGTCTGCGCATAACGTAACACAGTAATAAGGTTTTATTTTTAATGCGGGGACTGCAGAACAATCTATGATGCCCGATTTCGTGGAACTTCTAATATCTCCTCTGAATGACGTGGGCTTATTAACCTCGACCTATAGCGTCGTTCTCTATTAAACTCTGAAACCTGATTTCGCCCGGTCAACAATGATACATTTCCTGTCATATGAAACCGTTCAATCCAGTGCCTGTATTAAGAAATTCGCCGACACATTTGTTCTTAATATATGTAATTTGACCCGTGATCTAGTAATAACAATTTGTAATCGCTGTGGACGTCGAAGTCGAAGCAACAAACACGCCGACATTTTGATCTTCGTTTACGAACTTTGGTCACTTGTCCACAGGTCAAATTATATTTGAGAAGAAACTGACGGCAATTTTGTGAATTACACAGTAGGTCAGAGGTTATTAGCCGAACTTACACTACCGCGCGCAATCATCCCCAATGGACGTTCCACGCGCAATTACATCTTCGCTAATTCGTCGCTATTCCTAGTATTTGCTATACTTGGTATTTGAAGTACTTAATTATTAGTAGGTAGTTTATTTCAAACAGAGAGCAGGTAAACCCTTCAACTGACCCTGCTTATCTTCGAAGTACCTAAAGTATAAATATTTCAACCCATTTGAAACCCAGTCAATTTATGACGATATATTTTCCTGTCGCATGTTCAATCCTGGTCAGACACGTTAGATATCTTTTTCAGGGTTCCGTAGTCAACTATTTCAGGGTTCACTAGGAACCCTTTTAGTTTCGCCATGTCCATTATGTCTGTCTGCCCGCCGTTTAGCTCAGCGATCGTTAGTAATTACTAATAGAAAGCGGCAATTTGGCATGGGTTATTTTATCCATTACGCTGACAAAGTGGTAAAATAATAACTAGAAGAAACATATTTTTAGGGTAGGTATATGTAAATAAAGGTTGATTTTTTGCGATGAGGGTGAGTCATTCACGGCAGGCAAGATATCTAATAGTGTATCAATGTTAAACGATTTTTTTTGAGATTACATAGGTATTTTCCCTACCCTGTAACCTAATCTAAGCTTTATACACGAGTTGTATAAGCTTTCACTTAAAAGATTCTGAAAAGATAACGGCACCTTTATTTCTTGCACATTAGCAATCGAAATTTTTAAGTTTTCACTGAGTTAGCACCTTGTGACACATGAATCATTAGGTTAGGTTTACCTATGGACAAAAGGCATGTTCAGATTAAACTGGTTATCATTAAAAATAATAGGCAATAAAATACCTGTTCTAAATACTCATTATAATTGTGCACTACGTGCGCTACATGGCAACACAAATTGCTAATGCCATTCGTTACGCAACGCGGGAATCTTTTTGAGAGTGTAATAAAGTTGTTCTTGTTACGAGAACGTGCCTTTGCTGATGCTGTTAGTTACTGGTAGCGACGCTGTATTAAACTAAGTACATTGGTTCAGAGACATAAAGATTATTTTGTCTCAAGGGTGGATTTCACAGCGTTTCAAACGCCGTCATCACCAATCCCGAAATTTGGACGATTCACTTTAAGAATGTATCCCATTATTTTGATAACCTACTATTTTCATGTTTTGATAAAAAATTATGAAATTTTTAAAAAGATGTCATAATATCGGGATTGGTGATGACGGCGGTTGAAACGCTCTGAAATCCACCCTCTAACACAATACTACAGTCCGAAGTTTATAATGCCCTAAGTACATAATAAACAAGTTTCTTTCCTCAAGATGGTGCATTTCTGAAAACGGATAAAGTGGAAGTCACTAGACCATTTTGTCATGTCACTTCCACTTTATCCTAAACTGCTAGCCGTTTAATAAATTATCTATCTCGCCTCACCGAGATATATGAGTAACGCAGAAAGTTTAAGAGGCCTTAGATGTATAAAATGCGCATTGTATTTTTCTATTTTGATTCAAGACTCGTCTAGTTTGAACGTGGGCTTTGTCGCGTGATAAATGAATAATAATAATACACCCGTTACGTTTTGACAAGTATGTTAGTGTGAGAGTGACGGATGCTTTATCATTCATTTATCCCTCGACAAATTCTAGCACCATAAGTCTGCAGGACTGTTGTGGTTTATTAGCAGTATAATACCATTCAGTTAACATGTATTTTATTTATATTTCGTCAATAAATGTCGTATCAAAAGTCATTCTAAATTGTCAGAATTCAAGATAAAATAACGCGTATTGCTCTTCTATTCCGTAACACGCAATAAATCCACAATTTAAACACCCGCAGCGTTTAAAAGATACACAAAACTACGAGGGGGGTTTGATAAGTACCTCTTTTGAAGTACTCCTGGGTTATTCTTCAGAAATATGTCTGCGGTCACCTTATTCCGCTGGCCCTTTTTCATACTAAATGTATGGAGAAAGAGGAATAAGTCGCAGACATATTTCTGAAGAATAACCCGTCTAGAATCTTGACATGATCCTGTTTCAAGCTATTGTATGACACACTCATTAAGAGTAACAGATAAATTTTAACATAGGCGCGTTTTTATCCTTTGACTTAAGGATCACAAACTGCACAAATCCGACGGCGTGGATGTAACAATGTGAAAATTAAAACAGTACCGTCCCAAGATTCACTTGATTTTTTTTCTTCATTTAATAGGTAATATTTAACAAAATATTGATCATGTAAAAGAAGATGTTGACACCCGCCTCGCCAGTCCCTTCGCGACCATGGACGTCACGGCACGTCCGAAACGTCGAGGTAATAGCATGTTTTTACGCGATTAAGTTCCGTTTAGTTATAATAATGAGTGAAAATCGTGAAAGTTTAAATCAATATTTTAAAATATTGATCATGTCTGTTTTGGAGACTCCCTATATTCCATAGTGTTTTTATTAGAATAAAGATTATTGTTAAAACGTGAGCCGATTCTTGACATCATTGGCTCAAACCGGACCGGACAAGGTTTCCTGGTTCGACCCCAGGCACCCCGGCACCCACCCAGTCCGACCCAACACAGAGTGGTCTGGCTAGCGACCTGGTTCGACCCCAGGGAACGCCACGGCCAACCACCCGGTCCGAAATCGCCCGGGTATGGGTTGCGAGTTTGTCAGTTTCAAAAAAAAAGGCTCAAACCGACACCGACCCACTGAACATAATATGTTCTGAAAAGTTGGAAACCATAAGTTAAGTGATTAATGATAAAGATTGTAATTGTAAAGGTGATAGCTTAAGCCCTCGACTTGCGTGGGGCGATTACTTATCAAACAACCCTCGTACCTATCATATACTTCAATCACAGTTTTACTTCTATCAATACTTTTCATTCTTTTCACTGAAAACATTTCAAGTTCTTTAAGTTCTGATTCTGAAGTACATCTTTTCAGCATACATATATAACATCAGTGTACCTAAATCTTTTATTATGTTTACATTATAAGTTTCATGTTGAGCATTTAATCAGCAGTATAATAATATAAACAAATTTTATTAAAATAAAAATAGCAGTCTATTTTAATTTCTTCGATGATGGTTTAACCAATAAAAAAGTAAGATATAAAAAATACATCTCTAGAAATATTCATTTTGTTAAACTAACATGAATATCCAAAATCCTATTTAATTTTATAAACGGTTTTTCATCCAACATGGCAACCCTATAAATAAGCAGGGCGGATGTTTGAAGAAGGCTCGAGATGAATACGAATGATGTGCTTACGGCGATTTTACAGAGTAGTAAACGAAAATGAGTTTTGTGTAAGATATCATTTTTATGCAGGCTTTTTAGAACGATATGAAGAAGTTTGGACGAGGAAGACCCTAGACCGGGCAAGGTTGAGATTGGTAGGTACGCCATGTTGACAGAACTTTGAAAAATGTGGTGATAACTTAGCGTCCCTCATCGTCATCATTTCGGCCCTGAGACGTCGACTGAAGAAAATAGATCTCCCTTAAAAACTTCCACAAAGAACGGTCGCACATTTTTGGCTTCCATGCACTAACAAGCGAATCGTTCATAATTGGACGTAGTTATGCAATAACGTTCCATTCCACATGCAAAATTTATTGGATTATGGACTTTGTTTTTAAAGACAGAAGGTTGATACTTTGTTTTGTGGGTTGGAACGTTATTGCATAACTACGTCCAATTATCTCCATAATAATTGATGCCCTCTTACTTTCCATTCATGGATATAGCTCTTCTCGATTCGAGCCCATGCCTGACAATCTTGTGGCCTTTGCATCCTTCATCCATCTATCATCATGTCCCCCGTATCGCACGATGTCTGTCCACCAGCGTCTGTTCGATGTGATCTTGCGCGAGCTCGGATGTTCGCAAGATTTTAACTCTAGGGCACGTTTGGCCCAAAGTTCTGCGTCTATCCTGGCAAATTATCTCAAAATTTACAGTTTCTTCAAAATATTACGGGTAAATTGTCGGGAACAAACGTATGAAGGCTCCCAGTTATAATATTTTGTTAAGTATATTATTTTTCCGATATATTTACAGTGATACTATTGTTTTAAGCTGCGGTAGGCCACGAAACTGACTGATATTAGGGATATAAATCTTACAACATTATTTTCAGTGCACACGAAGCTTCATTACATTTTTATTATAAGGGATGAAGTAAAATGAAAATCTAGTGCCTAGGTTCGTAATGCCTATGTGCTGGATTATTTGCCTAATAAAGTCCAATTTGATTTGAAAGAGTCTTGTTGATTTAGTCGCAGTGCAGTCGAGGGATCTACGGTCGAGCTCAAAGATTATTTACATGATGTGATTATTTTGTTCTTTAGACATTCTGGTTTGATTACAATGTAATTTTATTAATTTATCTATCTATGCATACCCACCTTTAATAAAATCATAGCAAGACTATGTTGATACATTAAAGATTTTTCCAAAAAAGTATCTGGTGGGTGATACAAATAATATGTAGGTAATAAAACGTACGTAAATATTTTTTGAATTCTTGTCTGTTTATTTGTTTGCATACCAAACAAAACCTAACCGATTTTTATGAAATTTGTTGTATTACAGTGACCCCAGTTAAAACTAGGACACTTTTTACTCGACTACGGCGAAGCTAAAAACAGACAATTAACTTATTGGACCTGAGAGTAACGAATATAAATATGGGAGTTTATATATCTTCTCAATAGCGCTATTGATAATGCATAAAAATTTTAAAATACGCCTTATTCCAAACTTAAGCATCATTTATTATTAAACTTACCTTTTGCCATTAAAGCTACCATGATAATGGAAGAGCGGTGTCTCTTGATACAAGTATTTCGATACTTAAAACGAGGCACCAACCTGTATATTGTCAAACTGTTTGTATTACTGAATAATTATTTTTTTTAGATAGAATTGAAACATAATAAAAAGGTTATTATTGGGACTTATTTCCTAGTTTCCAAGAATAATAGTTATATACTGAAACTCATCAAGCTTTCGGTAGTGTACGTCAGATTCCGATTTCGTCAGATGACATGTAGGTCAGATTCCGTTTTCGGCAGATTCCTTGGAGGTCAGATTCCGATTTCGTCAGGTGCTACATTATGTCTGATTCCGATTTCGACTGATTCTTATTACGTCACATAGCATTTTCGTCAGATTCCTAGTAGGTCAGATTCTATTTTCGCCAGATTCCTAGTAGGTGAGATTCCGAGGTGGTCAGTTTCCTAGTAGGCTAGATTTCGAATACGTCAGTTTCCTATTTCGTCAGATTCCGAGTAGGTCAGTTTCCTATTTATCAGTTTTTATTTCGTCAGATTTAAATATCTCTAGAGTTTTGGCCGTGGTGATGTCAAAAATGACGTGCATTTCAAACTACAAGATGGCAGTCACAAATAAGCGCCCCCATAGACCTAGAGATATTAAAATCTGACGAAATAGAAACTGCCCAAATAGGAAACTGACCTACTCGGAATCTGACGAAATAGGAAACTGACGTATTCGAAATCTGACCACCTCGAAATCTGACCTACTAGGAATCTGGCGAAAATGGAATCTGACCTACTAGGAACCTGACTAAAATGCTATCCGACCTATTAGGAATCTGTCGAAATCGGAATCAGACATATGTGGTACCTGACGAAATCGTAATCTGACCTCCATGGAATCTGCCGAAAACGAAATCTGACCTACATATCATCTGACGAAATCGGAATCTGACCTTCACTACCGAAAGCATCATCGCTTAACATGCTTAACATTATTTTGATTTCACATTTCGGTTGCGGTAAAACATTTTACGTGAAAATTGTTTTGAAATGCGCTCATGTGAGAACATTTAATTAATTCAATCGTATGGAAACCAATTATTATTCATTCAGATGATTTATTGTTTCTGCGTATTCTATATTATAGTATTTTGTTTGTTTGTCCTTGCGAGAGATTAACTTATTTATACTATAGGTTAATTTTTATTCCGGAAAATGGGCAGTCTCCAAATTACGCAAACACGTTTACTATAAGGGCGAAGAACCTAACAGAACAAACCTTTAACCCAACAAACAATCGTTTTGATAATTACGTAATAAATATTATTGAATGCAACTAAGAAGTTTACACGAGCGTAGTTTTCGTACTTAATAGGTAATATTTTTTCTGTAATATTAGCTACAACGACCAGAATATAACTCTTTAATTTACGACAGTATCAAAAAAAGATGGCAGTTAATTAATTCGTTTTAAAAGTTAGTTAAAGAGCGCAACTAAAATTACAAAATGGAAAATCTAAACTGAACCAATTTTAGAAAAACTGTTCCTTGCCATGTAAAAAGATGCAAGTCTCGCAACGCAGTTCTTCTACAACATTTCGACTTGCCTATTATTTACCCGTGGAGGATGCTTTATTTGATAACTATAAAATGTGGTCCTCAGGGAATGCAATAATCGGTCAGTTTCCATAATCAGGTATTTGATCGGTTATAAAGTATATAACCGGTTACGACTGGTTATACCTCAATATTGAGAAATCGTGGGAATATAAGGCTCAAAATTGCTATTAAGCTGCGCAAATAAAAGAAAACGCAGTTTGATAGTGTTTTAAGCAACTTACGATAGTATTTTAAATCCTTTTTCTAAAACTGTATGAAATAAAAAAGAATCAACAATGAAAAAATATAGAAAACGTATTATGAGTAAATCTTTCTAGATTATGATTGTAATCGCGGTTGAAAATGCACGTCAAGCCCCGACGCCGGTGGGCTTTACCGACCATATTTGCTGGTTTCATGTAAAACCATTTCAGACAAAAGTATTTGTTGTACTACCGAGAAACATGACGTGGCGGTAGATTCTGTTGAAGTCGACGGTGTAGCACAGGCTGCCGACATATACAGCAGCTCGTCTTTAAATGTTTTAAACTGTCAAATGGGCCATGAAAATGTTTGTAGCTTCATCAGTTTCATGAAGCGGGCTTTTATCTATCGCGAAGGACAGAACTGCTCCATTGGGTAATAAACCCAATGGTGCAACTATTGCTCATCTAACAATTCGATTGATGAGAGTATGTAATATATTTCAGTACTACCTGAAACACAATTTATCGACTTCTATTATTCTTTTCAAAGCTTCTAATAACTTTGAACTTAAATTATCTGTATCGGAAATTGATTTGTAATATTTCAAACATTCTTCTTTGCATATTTTTTCCTAAAATTGCCAATACCTCGAGAATCTACTCATTCAACATCATAGTATACCGACTTAGAAAATGAATAAAAGTGTTAAAATAATATGCACAAATGTACAGAGAAATAACCGAACCGAACCCGGTTTTCAATCTAATAGCCGGGTTTTTAGGTTTGCCAAAATTGTCGGTTATAACCGGTTACCCGGTTTCGGTTAAACTCGGTTTGCATTCCCTAGTGGTCCTCCACGGTCCACGAATTGGATGTTATTGAAAATATATCGAGGGCTTCATGCTAAAGGGGCGTATAAGCAAGCGTTTTGCTTTGCGTATACGCCCCTTTGGCCTGAAACCCTCGATATCTAAGTCATATTATGCCCTATATATCCTTGAAAATTCAGGGTTCTAGCTTTAGCTAGAAAAGGATGGTACGGCCGTGACTTTGTTTTGCTCGACTTGGCGGGGGCACTGCCGTGCTCCCAGATAGGAACGTAATTGCTATTTGTGATTAACTGATTACGCTGCTTGCTGCTTACGCTGAGTGCTGGCAATTTACCGGTCAACAAACCTTGTCTAAAACGCTTTAACTTTAAGACATATCTTTACGTATTAATAAATTCCTGTAATAAAATCACAAGGTGTGAATTTAACGAAAACGATTTATTGGCGATCTCTTTTTATACTCGTTTTCCTCAATTAATGCTCGCTTTTTCTACCTGGTTGAATTGATAGGGAGAGCTCGATAATGACCGGGTTTAGAGTGTATTCATTGATACCGATTGGATTTATTACGGAAAAATACGAAATTTCCATCAAGTTTTAAGTAATACATTCATATATTAAGCTTAACTATATGGTAACAAGAAAACATGAATTTCGGGCATTTTCATTCACCTGTCAATTTTTAGGTTAACTAAAAATTTATTTAGCGGACTACCAGAGATAAAAAGAGGAAAACATAAATAAAGTTTTTTTACTTAGTTTAGAGGCAGTAAACCAGGTGGAGAAGTAATAGTAAATAAATAGGAAGTCCTAGAATTTCCTAACTAATTTTATTTGTAGGTCCGCAATCCGCATTATAAAATAAATTCAGAATTATATATTTTTTTGGTACCTATTAAGCTTATAGCATAGTTTATCCTAATATCCGAAAATACGAAATACCGTAACGTCATAAGTAAGTCAATATTTTAGTAATATTCTCCAACATCGGAATAGATAAACTTATTTGCGTCGCTGGTTCGAAGAAATCAAATGATGTGTATACGATAAACGGTCCTTCCTATTGCCAATAACACGTTCACGTTCACGAACACACCACCGTTTTGAAAACTGCGTAATATGGCACTAATAAAGCTCATACAAAATATTTAACGGCCACAGACGAACTGCCACAACGTGTCAGTTGACTGAAGGTGACACCATAGCGTCGGATATAGATATTATGTAACTGCCTTAAAACAAATACTGTCGTGTTACCCGGCCCTACGAGGAGTCGAAAGGCAGGGGAACAGACGTGAGATGAGGTGATGAAGGGGTGATACGGAAATGATACTAGAACTCAGGGTCAGGGTAATTTATTAACACTCAACAGTAAGCCAGCAAGCCGGGAATAAAGGTGACGGTAGTGTATGAGCCGGAAGGGGTACGTCACGAAAGGGTCGAACGGGTCGCCGAGTCTGGGCCGCGTGCTGAGCCGAGCCTCGTGTCGGCGGCGACGAGCAGGGCGGGGCGCGGCGAGCGGCTGCGGCGGGCCCGCGGCTGGAGGCGAGGCGCTCGAGGCAGGCAGACGCAGATGAAGGCGCCCAGGCCAGGCCGGTGTAGGTTAGGGCGCCCGAGCCAGGCGGGTGCAAGTGGCGGAGCCCGAGTCAGGCGGTCTAGGGCGTCGCTGATACGGCGGCCGTCAAGTAGGGCCAGCGGTGTGGTAGTGTCGGCTTGCAACTTAGCAGTCAGTTGCATCTTAGGGGGCAGCCAAAGGGATTGGGTCTTGTTTCAGTGCGAAACCAAGCTCTGATCCCGTACAGACCAATTTCAAGTACCTTCTCGAGTTGAAGGCAAGAAAATACTACATTTTTGACGGGAAAGTATCGGCTTATATGGCAAACTGTCTCAGTTCTATAAAACAATTTGAATTTCTAAATTTGTTAGGTACCAGTAATGCAGCCAAACGATAATTTAGATAAAACTCAGCCTAAGTATATCCAACCTAGCCTACTTTTGCTACGAATTCGATAGAAGAACTTCAGCGTTGACAAACTGTTGCCATGATGTTTTTTTTAAACAAACATGCCAAAATATGTAAAAACGTGATTATTTGGAAAGTTCTACGAAGAATTAAGAGTGTAAAGCAATAAATAAAATGGAGGATAAGGTGCGCATCTTTCCAGAAAGTTTCAACGTACCAATCGACGTGCCTAGAAGGTAATCTGCGAGAGAGTACGGGTAAAATCTAGGCTCTCCAGGCGGATCAGAAGGTGAGCAAACGCTACAATACTTCCCATTGTGGCAGCACGGCTACAGCCGTAACGTTCACAGCCCTGTTGTGCCACAACACACGTCACGCCCTTATGTGTACGACACATAAGGTTGGGGGTTACCTTGAAGCTTTTGATGTGGCACTGGGGAACTTAGCGACTTCCCAAAAACGGCACAAGGTACCTGCCTCCATTATAACTGCTATGAGAAATTCACGGCTCTAGACGGAACGCCACTTTTGTCACAGTAAAGATTACGTCCACAGCCCGAGAAGTGTATCACGAGGGTTTTTATTTACGTGTGTCGACGTACTGTCCGTGAACGTGTTAACTTTTTTATCTTGCAAGGGAACCAGCTATAATTGAATACATACAACATTATAAAAATATAGGACCTGATGAAACTTAGTCAATATATAATACAAAATGACTATTAGATTGCTGGAACTCGGCAGGGTGCCCAAAAGGCTGGCTGTGTTTCTTCGCAGGCTATACATATTTTTAAGAAATTTCTTAATGCATTTTCATGCAGGTATAGGTAATTTCATGAGAGTTGAGGTGAATGATTACACACACAACTACATGAAGTACTCATTGCAAAAAAAGTGAATGAATGAAATGAATGAGTGAGTAAATAAATACAAGGCTATAGTTTAAACAAACTTTTTGGTCTATCTTGCAATTCACTGTTGAACCTGCTATCTGTACGAAAAAAGAACAGTAATTTCAAAATCCCGCTGTCATTACATGACAGTGTTGTTGTGTGCGTGGCCTCAACTCTCGTGAAATTACCTATATATATTATATTTTGTACAACTGTTTAGCTCTTAACTTTGGTTTATAAGAAGTGGGTAACTGCGTAAAATTCTAACAATCGCAAGCTTTACAGTACATCATAATTTTACTAAAAGTCCATTTGATTACACAGTGAAACCTAAAATAAATAATCATTTAATTTGTGTCATGTATTTAAAAAAAAACAGTATAAATTATCATTACAAGCTCTATCTATAGTTTCTTACATGCAATTGTTTGACGACCGCTTTAGCTTAGTTGGTAGTGACCCTACCTACGAAGCAGGAGGTCCTGGGTTCGAATCCCGGTAAGGGCAATTATTTGTGTGATGAGCACGAATATTTGTTCCTGAGTCATGGATGTTTAAGTATTTGTATTTATTAAATATATCGTCGTCTAGTACCCATAACATAAGCCTTATTGAGCTTACTATTATTTGCCACGATTCATTTGAATCTACTGATCCGTTTTACAAAAAAAAAGCTTTAACACACGTAACACGTAAACACTTTGCTAGGCCACGGATATTTAATATTTAAAAACGTATTTATTCCAGTGCTTAATTCCCATTAACATATTTTACGAAACATTGGCGTCCCAAGTTTATCGTTGGATTGAAAATATTACAACCAATATTTCACCAGTAATGATGTTCCAATAGCCTGATCATTAATAATGCAAATAGTTCGTAAAATATCATATTACTGAATCTGGTCAATTGTTATTCGCGTAAATACATAAATGAGGATGATTCTTGTTACAGAATAATAAATTAATTCTGTAAAATTTCTTGTATATTGTTAACAGCTCTAGAGTGCGAAGATTTAACACTTACATAATTTATTTTATGCCATACCTGGCCATAAACTGTCTTTTTCCGCACGCTGCGCGTACGGAAAAAGCCGCTTTCTGGCCAAGTGTAGACATAAAATGATGTACCCAACACGGGAGGTAATAAAGAAAGCCCTCGATCGTTTTCATCACACTTGCTCGAAAATGGTGTTATTACACGTAGGTTCTGCGGACCGTAAATGACCTATTACGTCCTAGGGCGTAATGTTTTTTTTAATTTGAATTAGCTGGTTTTGTTTCACTCTTATTTGTCATGTTCAAAGGAAACGCCAACTTACTTTTTTTTTACTTTTATCACTGAAATATTTATTTAAAGACAACTGTTACATGTAAACACATATTTCGGTAACATTAATTAAATGTTTAAATGCGCAAATATAAAATCAACTAAAATGGCCGTTTCTTTACCGCCATGGTTTCCGAACGTGACTTGACATTCGCATTATCTATGGATATATGTCACTTTCTACTTTTATCCTACTTGGCGGATTAGTAAGGTTATTTATTTAGATTTCCTCACAAGTGTGATGAAAAACATTGTGTGTACCACGGGCGGTAAAGGAATTAGAAACTCGTGTTATTAAAGCCCTCGGATTCGTCTCGGGCTTCTAACATTCGTTTGTAATTCTTTCCTTACCGCTCTAGATACAAAATAGGAAGCGTCATTTTTACTTTTGTTTAATTTTCTAATGGGCACAGTTGAAAAAAAGGTTTGGTTTGGTGCCATTAATTGACGCATATTTTGATATATTTTTTATTTCAATTTTATTGCGTCCGGATTACTTCGGATTCCAATTCAAAATGTTCCAAATGTATGGAGCACTAGAAAAAAAAAGCTTTCGGCAGTGTACGTCAGATTCCGATTTCGTCAGATGATATGTAGGTCAGATTTCGTTTTCGGCAGATTCCATGGAGGTCAGAATCCGATTTCGTCAGGTGCCACATAGGTCTGATTCCGATTTTGACAGATTCCTAATAGGTCAGATAGCATTTTCGTCAGATTCCTAGTAGGTCAGATTCCATTTTCGCCAGATTCCTAGTAGGTCAGATTCCGAGGTGGTCAATTTCCTAGTAGGTCAGATTCCGAGGTGGTCAGTTTCCTAGTAGGTCAGATTTCGAATACGTCAGTTTCCTATTTCGTCAGATTCCGAATAGGTTAGTTTCCTATTTGGGCAGTTTCTATTCGTCAGATTTAAATATCTCTAGGTTTATAGTTTTGACATCACCACAGCTAAAACTCTAGATATATTTAAATCTGATACATACAGCTGAAGATTGGAATGCATTACAATGTATCACAATGTAATAATTAATTTCATATTAGAGGCAGCGCTTCTTATATGTAGCGTAGTCTTGATATTAATGTAAATCCTTTGTCTTTTTTATTTAATTATTGTGTAATAGATCATATGTAAGCCAGTATAAAAAAAGGCATGTAATATTATAATAAAGGTTCATTATTCTTACGACTCTCGTGTTGTTATTATCTACTAACACCAAACACTTCATTCTGACCTCCATGGAATCTGCCAAAAATGGAATCTGACCTACTAGGAATCTGACGAAAATGCTATCTGACCTAATAGGAATCTGTCGAAATCGGAATCAGACATGTGTGGCACCTGACGAAATCGGAATCTGACCTCCATGGAATCTGCCGAAAACGGAATCTGACCTACATGTCATTTGACGAAATCTGAATCTGACGTACACTACCGAAAGCAAAAAAAAATGTTGTGATATATTATTTTTTTCGATATATTTCGTTTTATGACGTTCTACTGACTATACTCAGAAACATATACATTAAAATATTGGGCCAAATTTAAAATAATAAAATTAAACTTTATAACGCTTATTTAGCACCTATGGTCATTTCTATACTAATTTTAAAATGGATCCAGAGGCAGAAGATGAACTTCATTACAATGCAATTTGGGTATTTAGTTTATGCCGTCATGTGTTACTTTTTTTTTGCTGTGCCTAGTAACAAAACAGTTTTTTTTATTTTTTCCCATACAAAAGTGACCCACCTACCTGTTTCATTTTAAATCGCCTGAATCTTCACACAGGTTGCTGGTACAAATAAAATAATGATTTCTTATTGCATCTTTGTCATATAGGTACAAAGGTATAAAGTTACTTGTTTTGACAACCAAATTTAACAAAAGAAACCGAACCGACAACCGAATTTAATGACGGAATAAAGGAAATCGAATTACCGAGATCCCAATAATACTGTTATTAACCAGAGTTTCTAATGAAACTATGCTGTAAAGAATATAAATATTGAAATAGTACATTACACAACTAGGGTGGTAAAACAAAGAAAGGCCCAGATCGCAGAAGTTTGCGGCCCAAGCTGCAAGCGAGGAACGTAAATATGCGATCGAGGGCTTTCTTTATTACCTGTTGTGTACATAATTTTATGTCTTCACTTGGCCAGAAAGCGGCCTTTTCCGTACGCGCAGCGTGCGGAAAAAGCCACTTTATGGCCAAGTGTGGCATAAAGGATATAAATATTGAAAATATATATTATCGGGTTTCGTACCTTTAAATAAAAATATGCGCAAATGACCAACTTATCGGTCTCCTTCGAACGTGCTGATTTCTCCCGCGTTTCCTCCGATAAGCGGGTGATAAATGTACGCGAGTCCCGAACTTGTACCAGTTGGGTGTCGGCTTACTTCTCATGATGCGATTGCCGATAAGTTACGAGTTAGTTGTTAACCTTGGGAGACGCGGCGTACCTGTAAGTTTTTTTTTTAAATATAATTGGGTACCTTTCTTTCTATTTACGGTGTTTTTGCATTTAGTAAAATCGTAAAAATACTGTGTTTGAACAATAAAGGAATAGTAATTTATGCAACTGATACATAATGAGATGCATTAAAAGACGAGTTTTTTAGGGCTTAGCTATATACAGTTACATATTATACATTACTTTATAGTAGCTACACACATATTAGTCGTCTATTACCGACCGACCAACCAGACATTTCAACCAGTTGGACGGTTAGTACTTATTTTTCCCAACCGACAACCTGGTTGGTAGGTTAATAATAGAGATTCCCGACGTACACCCTGGCTGTCAGGTTGATACTTTTTTTTTCCCAACTAACCATCCAAGCTGCCAACTAGATGGTCGGTTAGTACTTTTTTCCTAATCAGCCAATTCAGCTGGCAACCAGGTGTTCAGTTGGTACTTTTTTCCTCACCTGCCAACCAGACACGCCAGCTGATTGGTCAGTTGGTACTTTTTTCCTCACCTGCCAACCAGACACGCCAGCTGATTGGTCAGTTGGTACTTTTTTCCTCACCTGCCAACCAGACACGCCAGCTGATTGGTCAGTTGGTACTTTTTTCCTCACCTGCCAACCAGACACACCGGCTGATTGGTCAGTTGGTACTTTTTTCCCAACGGACCAACCAGACACACCAGCTGATTGGTCAGTTGGTACTTTTTTCCCAACGGACCAACCAGACACACCGGCTGATTGGTCAGTTGGTACTTTTTTCCTCACCTGCCAACCAGACACGCCAGCTGATTGGTCAGTTGGTACTTTTTTCCCAACGGACCAACCAGACACACCAGCTGGCCAGCCGAGCTTACATCTTAATTACTAAAAAAAAACCCAACTGCGGTGCACTTGAAGTGCATAAAACCCGCCATTAAATGTAGAAAATACCATTTATTTACAAAGAAATACATTAACTATCCCTCTACATAGAATATTTTTATATTTTTAGACTACGAGGTTTTCAAAACCGAGTCTAAAATCGGACACGCGCACGGTCAAAGAAAATGGGGTTTGCAAATTTTAATTTTTTAAAGAAATTGATTAGGTAGTGTTGTCGCGCCTGTTATTTTATGATATCCTTATCTATTCACGAATGAATCTTGCAAGAAAGAGCAAGACAGGTGTAGATTTAGCAGCTCATTTTATAGGTAAATAGTAAACAATACCCATCGCCGGCTAGCCGGCGCCCGCCACTTAACGGTTTCTGACAACCGTCGGCATGCCGGCGCCCGCCACTCAACGAAAATAAGCAATATGACAGCTGCCACTCGAAGGGATAATATGTATTCGGTTCAACTTTCATTTGCCAGACTTTTACATTTGTATGAAACCAAAACTTTTTACTAACTTTAACTTTATATTTCTGTAGTTGCCAGTTCAGTTTATTTGTTTTAAAAAAATTAAACAAGGTTTCATAAATATGCTTTGACTTGCCAGATAGCAAAGTGTTGATATGCTTTGACTTCTATATGAGAATCGGAATAAGGTCGTGTACCGAACTATTTGGCGACTTTGGGTGTAAACTGGTAAACGAAAGTTAATCCGAATAAATCAACATCGCTCGCCAAAATTATATACAGCGTGTAAGTCTAATACGGGCGAACAATTAAACTAGATATAGCGTTTAGTAGTGTTATCATTAATTAATATGATTTTTTAAATTACACTTAGTGACCTAGTAATTAATTTTTGAAAATTTACCGAGCAGCAATGTACCGCATACATGCTTGTTATGACATTGCGAGATACGAGCTTTTTTAAAGTAACTGTCAACTAGCGTGTTTGTCAACTTTAATGTGTTGCGTTACATTGTGGGCCGAATTATTTTGTATGGTAAATATTTTCATTGTTGTTTTGAGCAAAAGTTATCTAAATATACTTCTTAGGTCCTATGCAGATGTACATGCTGCATAGATTTAGGGTGTAAAACGTGTTTTTTTTTTGTTTTTGTTACTCAAAGAAGAACGAGTTACCTATGAGTTGTTTTATAAATTATATTACCTAAAGGATTTATAAATACTGAATAATTATAATGGTTTTATTTTTATTTTTACCCGACTGCGGCGAAGCCCAAAAGAGGGTTATGTGTTTGACCTGTATGTATGTATGTCCGTTCCTATGTCCACTCATAACTACTCAACGGCACAACCAATTTTGATAAATGATACATCATCAGATTCGTCTTGATGGCGCGAGTGTGACTTCACTGGGTATGAAGTTAGTTAAAATAAACAAAATGGCGGGTTTTATGCACTTCACTTGACCGCAGTTGGGTTTTTTTTTAGTAATTAAGATGTAAGCTCGGCTGGCCAGCTGGTGTGTCTGGTTGGTCCGTTGGGAAAAAAGTACCAACTGACCAATCAGCTGGCGTGTCTGGTTGGCAGGTGAGGAAAAAAGTACCAACTGACCAATCAGCCGGTGTGTCTGGTTGGTCCGTTGGGAAAAAAGTACCAACTGACCAATCAGCTGGTGTGTCTGGTTGGTCCGTTGGGAAAAAAGTACCAACTGACCAATCAGCCGGTGTGTCTGGTTGGCAGGTGAGGAAAAAAGTACCAACTGACCAATCAGCTGGCGTGTCTGGTTGGCAGGTGAGGAAAAAAGTACCAACTGACCAATCAGCTGGCGTGTCTGGTTGGCAGGTGAGGAAAAAAGTACCAACTGACCAATCAGCTGGCGTGTCTGGTTGGCAGGTGAGGAAAAAAGTACCAACTGAACACCTGGTTGCCAGCTGAATTGGCTGATTAGGAAAAAAGTACTAACCGACCATCTAGTTGGCAGCTTGGATGGTTAGTTGGGAAAAAAAAGTATCAACCTGACAGCCAGGGTGTACGTCGGGAATCTCTATTATTAACCTACCAACCAGGTTGTCGGTTGGGAAAAATAAGTACTAACCGTCCAACTGGTTGAAATGTCTGGTTGGTCGGTCGGTAATAGACGATATTAGTAATCCTCAATAATGTGTTCGGGAACCGAGGAGAATGACCGCCATTGCACTGCTTTATCTACACACATATTATAAGCTCTCTATGACATGTTCAAAAATCGCAAATTAAAAATGTTAAATGGCGGTAAATGAAGGCTTTTTTCATGCATGTCACGCAACCATAGTTTTTTTTAAATCACAAATAAACTAGAATTTTAAGGCCTCACCTTATGTTATCAGTTGCATAAACTACTTGTGCAAGACTGCACATCCTTTTTCTGTAAGAATTTATTATCTGTGTTTTTATACCTTTTTCTTTATGTTTTGACTTTTCTATTTATGTCATTACACTTTTGTTTTACCAAGAACCAGTGCATTTTTCTTTGGTAGTGTATACTACTATAGTAAGCATTTAGTATTTTAACGTCCAATCCTACTACTAAACAAATAAATTTCCTTGAAAGATTTGGTGGTGTGCATTGGACATAGTTTTGAAGGAACACACTAGCTTAGCCACATGCAGCCAAGAAAAATGACCTTAGTTCAATGTTGTGACGCCTAGGGCTAGGCTACATTACATAATTTTATAATATAATATAATTTACAAAAATCGATACTCCAAAAAAATTGCTGTATGAAACTTTACAGATTTTTTTTTATTGTTTACAGTATTTCCTCAGATTGATCATGATGTCTCCTCCCAAACCCTTTCTAGTCATCATTGCACGGGTTGGATATAAGTACACGGCCGTCGACGTCTCTGAAGACCGGAGACTGATGCCTTATGTAGTCTTGCAACAGATCATAGTCCACTCCTATAACCTCGACGTTGAAACGGTTATCTGCTATCATCTGAAACACAAACAAAATTTGAAATTTAGAACATACGTTTCTTGAATTGGTTCAAAGTCTATCCTGTCTGGAGCTTAACTCTGCCGTACTAGCGATAAATGCAGTAATTACAGTCTAGAAGTATATGAAATGTCATCCTTACTCCAATCGTATACGGTTCACATTTCCTTTACCTCTAGACTGTAATTACTGCATATATCACTAGCACGGCAGAACTGAACACTGGTGTCAGCATGCAGATGCACTATTATACTCAACTTTTTTTTTAATGCCTTTTACGTCGATATTTTTACCGTTAAGTTAGGTTAGGACCGTAGTAATAGGGCGAAGTAAAAGGTAATTGATTATTGCTTCTAAAGTGACATATTATCATTCGTTCATAAATCTTGTAAAATGAAAACACAACACGAGTGAAACAGACACAACGAATATTAAAATTTGCCTATACTTATATAATACATTCTAGAGTGATTTAATTTCTTATTCAGACAACACATACGAAAGCAGAAAATAAACTTACTGTAAAATTCCCTCCACCATCACCTATAAAGTCAGTGGTGATAACCCTATAATAATTCTCCGACACTAAGGGTTCATATCTAGGGGCGGCACAATCTATACAACGGACGGATGCGGAGACAACCCTGTTTCCTAAAGGCCGTGAGCCGTCAAACACTGTTTGTATGCCTGTAAGAAAATGTGTTGTATATTTGAAATAAATTCACGAGAAAAAATATAAAAAAAAACTAATTTTGCAGATTGCTTTGGAACTACAGTATGCCAACGAAATTACCTAAATTTATCTACACCCATATCATAAATCCTCTATTATGCGTTCGGAAACCGCCTAAAATGACCTACATTATTGCAACCAGTAAAGTAACATCAGTGTGTTATCTGTGCCAGTGCTATTATATAATGCATGAACAATTATAATAACATCGAAATCGATACTGTTAAGAAAATCTACTTAGGTAGTTGTTCATGATTTGAAATCTAGTCGGCCATGGCGGTGCAATGGCGGTCTTGAGGTTCCTGAACACATCGTTGAGGATTTATAATATTTTTCATCACACTTGCTCGAAAATGGTGTCATTACACGTAGGTTCTGCGGGCTTTAAATGGCCTATTACGCCCTAGGGCGTAGTGGTTTTCTTTTTAAATTTGAAACGCTGGTTCTGTTTTACTCTTATTTGTCATGTTCAAAGGAAACGCCAACTTACTTTTTTAACTTTTATCACTGAAATATTTATTTAAAGATAACTGTTATTACAAAGACATGTAAACACATATTTCGGTAACATTGATTAAATGTTTAAATAATGTATTTCAGTATTTTGCAAATATAAAATCAACTAAAATGGCTGTTTTAGGTCTTTACCGCTTCCGCTATGGTTTCCGAACGTGCGTTGACATTTGCATTGTCTATGGACATTATGTCACTAATGTCACAGTCTGTTTTAATATTTTCTTGTCATACTGGGGCAATTAGTAAGGTTATATTATTAAGATTTCCTCACAAGTGTGATGAAAAACATTGTGTGTGCCACGGGCGGTAAAGCCCAACTACTCTCCTAATCGTCATGAAATAAGTAGCTTATATACTCATAAATGGACTATTGAAATAAATTGTGTTGTGCGTGTATTTCAATGTACTATTGAAATTGAAATACATTGAAATAAAACTGCTATTCTCAAAAGAATGATATCCAACAAGATTGTATGAGGAAAATTAAGCCGCGCACAAAACATTAATTCTTGTTATAAATGCTTTTTCAGGGACCTACCAACTGCTTCCGCCGAGAGAAAATAATCCCTAATATGATAATAATGTCTTTGTTTTATCAACATATGAAAAACGCGGTTAAGATTTCCTCTCGGTATTAAAACATCACGATTTCGTAAGAAGGTAAAATGTTCTATTACGTCAGTGTCCCATATTTTAGGAAAACAATTTCATGTAAGTCGAACAGGCAAAGTATTAAAAATATGTATATTAAAGAATTAAATTGGTAACATCAAAAACAGTCAGGATTTTATTTAAACATTAAAAATCGGTATGCGTGTTACGGTGTAAGATAGCTTATAATATTACTAGCATGAGGGCATTTGTAATCTCGTGGTTGTATTCTATGATTCATTAATTGCTAAACCTTATTGTATTTTTTGCTAGATATGCCTCGCCATTTAGAATTTATACATCGTATATCTTGTGACACCGAAGAATATATAAATCAATAATAATAAATCAGAATATAAAGATAAGTATAGTGTATGCTTTGGTAGAACCTGCATACATCCGCGAAGAAATTCAAAGGTGTATGTGAAGTCCCCAACCTGCACTGAGCCAGTATGGGTACTAACTACAGTTTATTCACCCTCATCTGAGAGTTGGCCTGTACCCACCACCACCACAGATGTACATAGGCTGAAGATAATATGTAAAACCTAAAATAACATGAACGTACCCCAATCAATGCAACAAAGCCAAGCAATATTCACGCACAATGACACAACAACACAACATACAATAGGGTTGTCACTCACAGAGAATCCGTCGCCGCCATCGCCCAGGAAGCTTTGAGAGACCACCGTGTAATTATAATCTAGTTTTAAGGGCTCGTAGCTTGGCACGTTGCAGTCTATGCAACGAACCCTCGCTGTGACAACCCTGCTGCCGACTGGCCGAGCCCCGTCGAAGACTGCTTGGATTCCTAAAGAGGTGGAAGTGCGTGTTGTAAATAAATTATTAAACATATATTATACTTAACAAGCGTATGTTTAATTAAAGCAAGTCCACTTTAAGTCCATTTTAGTGGATCATTGGTTTGCGATATGGGATCCCATTTCATGATGATAATGTTAGGTTAAAACTACTGAAATGACGCGCCCTTTACCGCAATTTGCATATAAACCTCATAGGTTAGTAATTTACGTAGGAGGTGCGCTCCATTTCAGTTTGCGCTACAAAGATAATATTTTTGTTTGCATAATACACTTCGTGGAGTAGAGTTGAGGTATAACTTTTTAAATGTTGTAACTTTAATTTTGGCAGCGGAAAATGGATAATTTTTTCCATACTTAAATTTAAGACAGTTTTAATTATTACTTAAGTATATGGCATACGAGTGTAGTTCCAAAGACATAATTTAAACTTTTCAGGTTAGTAAAATAAGCTATGAATCTACGAGTATTTAAGTTTATTATTAGCTTATTCTATTTTACACAAAGAGAGGTAGAATCAACCATTTTGCTCTCGACGTTGCCCGTGAGAGCATTTTATATTTGCTCGATATAAGCACTATTTGAATTATGTAAGAGGTCAAAATAAATGATATCCTAAGTACAACCTCTGATATACCTGTTCTCCTTACGCTACGAGTAAGTTGTCATTAAACCTAATACGTATTAAAATATTACCTATCAGGTATTATTAACACACTAATTCTAATAAATTAATTAAATAGGTTAACCTTTACAACGCCAATGATAGATTTATCCGTCATAGGAATGATGTCAGGAAAATTACAATAAATTTTAGAAAACCTTTCCTCGAGTGAGACACATTATACAAGGTGTTCTTTTGGTTTTAATTTTTTTTAAGTTAAATATCTATTTATATACAAAATCAACATTTCTTTAGAGCATTGAATAGAGTATAATTACAGCACATTTCGTACGTCATTGACGAATTAATCCCTCGTTAGTGATTTGGTGCCATGTCAGCATGGATAATATTAAAATTATTTAATTAAAAACAAATAATATTCAATTAATTGTTTATTTAAACGAAATGCTTAACTCCGTCGCTAAAAAATATACCGAATAATATTAACGGCAAAAATTACTCAATCATTTTACAGGTTACTTACAGTAACCTTTTTCTGTATGCAAATTAAAAAATAACGTATTTTGAAAATGGAACTCTGGATAGAAATAGTTCATTTTCTCAAACATGCAATGAAATGTTTACATTACGTGCCCAATAATAGGCCGCAAAGTACCTATTTTCCGGTGAGGCTTGACACTTGGCATGTAATGGAATTTCATACAACATTGCCGGCCTAGGTCGGCAATGTGTTTTTTTTTTCAGTCCACATTCATTTGTGACAGGGCATCACGGCGTATGCCGCAGCAAAACAAAAAACCGGCCAAGTGCGAGTCGGACTCGCGCACCGAGGGTTCCGTACAAACTCATAAGTAGATACATGAATAGTTCAAGAAAAACTATATGGCGATTAGTTTAGTAGGAGCAAATAAGTATGTGTTAAGATTTTTGCAAATTTCTCAAAAACAGTGCAAGTTAGGAAAACCGTTATATTTTTCCTGTAATATATAGGATGACATTAATAATTGGTAATTATTACAGATTTTTCTGTTCAGTAACTTCGAAGATAATAGGGGGGGAACGGTATTTTTTTTAACGTTTTTCGCCATAAATCAAAAACTACTTATTTCAAAAAAAATACAAAAACACTGTTTTAATCTACAAATTAAGCCCTTTCATTTGATACCTCACTCGATATAATAGCCCTACTTTCAATTTGCAAAGTCTCATTACGGACCCCTTTAAAAAAAAAAGTAAAAAAGTTACAAGATTTTTTTTACATCCTATAAGCTCGGGTTAGCGGTTCTTAACACTATTCCAAATTTCAAGTCGATAGCATCAGTAGATCCTGAGATATCTTGCTGTGACAGACGGACAGACAGACAGACAGACAGACAGACAGACAGACAGACAGACAGACAGACAGACAGACAGACAGAGTCGCACCATAAGGGTTCCTTTTTTACCATTTTGGTACGGAACCCTAAAAACGATGTTTGCTATATTTTGCAGTTTTATTTACATAAAATCGTCATGAACATAACAAGTAACACATTATAAACAATTTCCAATAATTTTAAATTGCAAATTTAACTACAAGAATACACATTTAAAATATTTCATGTAAATATTCGCGATAAAAATGTATACTGAAACAGTTTTGGAAAAGCAAATGAAAATTTTTCCTTCTGGAATTCAATTTTTTGTCTACTTTATTTTTAGTGTCTCCAAAAAATAAAGTTTGATTTTTAAAACTATTTTTAATTTATTTCATTGCATATTTGAGAAAAGCACTATACATACCTCGGCGTGAAATGAGGTTGCCAGCCTCGTAACTATCTGGCCTCGCGTTCGCTTGGCTATCTATTTGTACTCGGCTGGCAACACCTCACTTCCCGGCCTTTGTAGTAATGTACTATATTGTTTATTAACAGCACGCTTCATTTGCTGCCGTGATGCTGTCATTAACATAAGGAAAGTACCTCATTTCTACACAATTGACTTATAAATCCATTCGCTTATGACGTAATTGTAGTTTTTAGTGTTAGGGTTGTTGATTATTAAATAGATTGTATGTATGTATGTAAACACTTTATTGCACATAAAATCATACAGAAACAGTAAAAAGAACAATGGTTATGTACAAAGGCGAACTTATCCCTGTAAGGGATCTCTTCCAGCTAGATTGTTTGTCGAGTCCGACATGGACAGTGAAGAATTATTGCGAATTTTAGAACGTCCTGAATCTGATGGCGCAGACGTAAACATAGAAAATGTAAGTGCTACTTTTATTCTTGTTTTATGATCTAATATTTTGTTTCAATAAGAAATTATTGTTTCATTATCAGAGATTGTAAAATAAACTACGATTAAATATGATCCACACCCTGAAGCTATAAATTAAGGCAAGCTGTGGCTGTACAGTATGTATAAAGTATACATAATATATCATTTTCTAGTGAAAAAGAACGCTCTATTCGATATCGTCAAATATGTTACCGGCGGGAAATAGTACATTACATAACTAGGGTGGTAATACAAAGAAAGGCCGAGATCGCAGAAGTTTGCGGACTGAGCTGCAAGCGAGGGACGTAAATATGCGATCGAGGGCTTTCTTTATTACCTCCCGTGTTGTGTACATTATTTTATGTCTATACATGGCCAGAAAGCGACTTTTTCCGTACGCTCAGCGTGCGGAAAAAGTCACTTTATGGCCAGGTGTGGCATAAAATATATTTCATGCACACTATATTGAAATAAATAAATTAAACTAGAGTCTGACCATCGACTTGTGTCGAAATCATTTCGATTACTACAAATCTCAACCATAACCCTCTGACTTGATTTCTTGCATGCAAGATATTAGCTTGGCGTCTGAGTGAGATCTGTTGTGTTTAACGCAGCGTCGAAAAGGTTAATAACTGTATTTTTAGGAAGTAGTGTTTACATACAGCTTTGCAGCTGGATGTAATAATAGTATACTTTTTCTACGACTAGGTCTTAAAATGTAAAATACAGAATTAAACATAGCGAGCAAACCAGGCAAATATGACATATGACTGACAGTATATGTCTATGGTAAACTTTTTTTTAATTTGACGTAGTAACACGCAGTGACGATATTAAAAATACGTTTAATATGTTGGCATCAATGAACCGTAGGAATTTAATTGTTTGTTAAGTTGGTAGTTGTGCATTTTTATCGTAAAGTTAGAATTGAGCGCTTAATCCTTGACCTAATTTTAATCTAGATTTAGAAGTCTGTGGCTGCTAGCTACTGCTACTATAACGACACTAGTGCTGTTATGGGGAATAGAGTATAGACTTCTCTGAACTCATATTATGTATGTTCTTATATTAGTGTTCGTCACCAAGTAAAAGACATATAAAAGTACAGGAGTAGAAAAAAATAATAACAACAAAGACTACCTGAAACCTGAAGCATCCTTGCCCCAGGATAAGGGTCGTTAGCTACTGAAAACTCCAGCATTTCCATAATGTGGTCGCCTCTCAATTGGAACACTTCCACGTTGTTCTCAAATGGTGTCGAAAGAAGCATCGATTCAAATGTTATTACTGAAAATAACGAAAAAATAAACATAATTATGTACCTACCAATCGCCAGTAGCAGAGTCAAGTTTAGCTCAAGGTTCTTAGGTATATCCCAGGAGTCCCGCATAAAACAGTTGGTAAATGACAAATAATTATAACAGGTTAACTTACTAACTTTTACACTCAAGCCACCTTAAGAATGTTCTTCCTCCATCCGAAAACGAAAAACGGAAACTTGACAACTTAAAATCTATTGTACCATGTAGTAACTAATAACAATTACCCAAGGAATATACCCATGGAACTCTATGTCGACTCGTTCGGAATGTATAATTTATATACTCGTACAGAGATTGTATAAAGTACTATCAAATAAATCCTTATAAACAAACATACCTCCCGGTTCAATATCCACTCGTATACCACCTTGGTTGATAACGCAGAAATGTGCATAATGCCAGTTACCTTCTTCAGCTAATGGCATGGCCTGAAATCAAATGCAAAGCAATCATAATTATTATGAATTTTGTGTATTGTACAAGCGTTCAAATTAATTGAGAGCCGAGGGATGGCGAGCTAGTCGAGCTCTGTTGTGTTGGTGCTACTACATATGCGGGGAATATAATACAATTTGAACTATACTTACAGCGTGCATAAAGGCATCACAAATAAAACTGCCCAAGTTGCACTCGTTACAAGCGCAGTTTGAACTGAGGTGAACCATAGTAGACCCTACTTCTTGCGTGGCCAACTCCTCTATTTGAGGGAGATAATATTGTATTTTCTCTAACACATCCGGCGCTAAAAATAAATCATTAAATCGTAAAAAAATTTGGTCGGTCGACATATAGCAAAAAAAATGTAATGAAAGTTTCTACTCGTATTACTGAGTATTTCTTTAGATACCACATACTCAAAAATAGGTACATTTATTTTAATCTTCTTGGTTTTGCTGGCGGCATAAAATCTATAAATCCTTTAAAACCTTCCTTGGGACCAAAGTAGCTTGGTTTTTCTTCCTGTTTCCTAACCGTTTTTAAAAGCTGCAGTTACACAAAAATAAGAACTTTATTTTCGAAACAGTTAAGTTGTGTAAAAATCTGTTGAAAGGAGGACTAGGCAATAACGCACTTTTTGAATTATAACATGGGCAAGTTAAGTACAGGTAGGTGTAATAAAATTAAACTCAGACATGTAAAAGAGCCCTTGAGGCCTACTTACAGAAATAAATGAGTTTGAGTTTGAAACTAACCTTGTTCGATTTCATTGCCAAGATAATGTGGGTGTCCATACCAATCCAGAAGATTGCCGGCGTCGTCAAAGAATAGTTTGATCTCTCCAAGATACTGTGTGTGCGCTGCCGCTTGCACTATCAATACCTAAAACCGGTTGCAATGCAATGTAACAAAATACTAAGTCTGACTTTAAATCCTATTTTTATACCTAAGTATTGTCGTACTTAAGTATCACTTAGGTTTCATCTTACCAGGCTTTCAAATCATATACCTGTTTTTAATTTGTTAGTCTGATTTAATCAAAGTTTTCGAACAAATTTGATGCGAGTATTAGGCGAGCAATTGAAATTGTCCGACATTTTTTGTCGCAATTTAACCTATAATGTTTTTATAAAATTATAAAGATAAAAAGATATCCGTAGATAAGTACGAGAAATATGACATTTTCAAAACATGTCGTGCAATGAACGACATAAATGTTATTTCGATGAAAGTCAACTACACTATTAACGTTTCCGTAATTTTGGTAACATATTTATCTGTTAAACCAGTTCGCCTATTTTTGTAGTTTACAATAAAGGACGGTTCGAACATCGAACGCCTTTAGAAATGTTATTTATTAAAATTTATTTTAAAGATAACCTTCAAGTGTTTTATCCGCAGTATAGTGTTGACCCTGTGTGTAAATAAGTACAAACCTGTCTTGTTCCCTGGTCTACCACCACCGGGTATGGTCCTTCGGGAACAAACGCGCTGTCCACTGGTGGATCTTCGTTGTACAGCAGAGTGTGGCTGTGCCCACCCACGATGATATCAATATAAGGACCACCGTGCAGAGCTATGTCTCTGGAAGCATAGAATAGATAATTTATGAGTTTTGAAAAATATGAGTAGTGCGTAAAGTGGGACCATTCATAATTTTTAATTTACCGATCAATGTCAACTTGTCAACCAATACATAATTCAACAATTAGTGTATCCCACTAATATTATAAATGCGAAAGTTTGTGAAGATGTTTGGATGTTTGGATGTTTGTTACCTTATAACGGGGTAACAACTGGATGGACCAAGCTGAAATTTGGCATGCAACTAGATCAAGTCCTGGATTGAAACATAGGATACATTATATCCCGGTAAAGAGTTCCTTTGGGACAATAACGGGAACAATGCGGGCGAAGCCGCGGGAAAATGCTAGTTGTGTATAAATTTGAAAGTTTGTGAAGATGTTTGGAGGTTTGGATGTTTAGATGTATGTTTGTTACAAAATAACGGGGTAATAACTGAATGGGTTGAGCTGAAAATTGGTATGCAAGTAGACCAAGTCCAGGATTGAAACATAGGATACTTTATATCCCGGTAAAGAGTTCCTTTGGGACTATAACGGGAATAACGCAGGCGAAGCTGCGGGTAAATGCTGGTTGATAAAAACTCCAAAAAGAAATATTGTGAAAATCATATTCCACCATTAGCCAATATGAAAATTGATTAAATACAAATTTCAAACATTTATTCCTTGGTGATTAACATTTGGTTCTTTATGACTAAATAAAATACGTTTGTGAATGAGCATTACCGAATTTCAACCACTAGATGGTCGCATTGGTCTTAATTTCGTAATCTAAATAGTATTCGTTATAAATCAGTGCCCTCTTCAAAATAATTGAAAACTCAATGCAAATCCCTCGGAGCTTCAGTAGTACTGCAAGCATCGAAGTCAGAGCGGTTGAATGTTCGTATAAATACCCGTTCTTAAGAGATTAAAACTGTTGCAAATAGCCATTGTTAATAACTTAAGGTGTTAAGGGGATTTAGACTACGGCGCCTCTATCGGGCCTAGCGCAGGCTCAACCTGCTTTTTGTTCCGCCTATTTCCATAAAAGCGGGATCAGAAAATTAAATGATATAAGTTCCTGTTCCTGTTCCGCAGTTTCCATTTTTAATTTACTTAGAAGAAGGTGCTGTGTTTAACCGGTTTGTATATTTAATATTAAATTCTAAACACTGGAGTGCCTACATGTTTGGCATCTTTGACGATAACCCAAGAACCGCCACTTAAATGTTCGTGAAATTTGGTAAAAAATTTGAAGCCAGTAGAATTTTATGTTCGAAAAGGAAATATCATGAAGTCTTTATTGAAATTAGTAACGAGCTATTACGTAGTTATAATCAACAGAGTAAAATTATACCACGGTCTTATTTAACGGTGATGTAAGCTGCATTGCATACTTAGCAAGTTTACCTCCAGTATATAATTAATTGTTGCAATCAATCGGAGTCGCGGTTGTACCTACGTATGGGGAAAACAAAACCACAACTTTCCTACACACTTTGCAATTAGCCGACTCGCGACCGATCGTACAACATTTTGGTGGTAAAATTGCAAGGTGCGTAGACTGTAGAGTGCATAAGCGATGTTTGCGGGTTCTATCTATTAGATTGACAAAACCATTGTTGTTCTATTTCGTTAAGAAAAACCTATGCCTCGGTATTCGGAAATCGGCTACAAAATCTCGCATAGCGCCGAGACCGAGACCTGAGCAAACAGTAAACAAACATGTAAGTATATCGTGAACCAAGACGCCTCGAATTCCTAAACAAACGATCCTGGCCTTTTGCATAACGAATTCTGCAGGCTCTTGTGTTTTACCAGTCTGAATACAATACAGGCTGAATTAAAACAAAACACAAATAAGTAACAGTGAGGTTTATTTTACTCGTATTTGATGTTGTAGAAATGTAATTAACCCTGATGATGCTTTTGGGTCTGTGTTACAGCGAAAGATATAAAAGCGGCTATCGTGGATAAAGAGCCCGAGAGACGAAGAGAGGACTGGAGGCGCGTAAGCCTAGTTAAATAAAGTTGTTAAAAAAACGCTCTAAGTCATATCGAATTCAATTATTACCTATCTAATGTTAATTTAGATCTGTATAGGTTAATCATTCCGCGTTCATTTTGTTATTAATTAAAAAAAATAGGCCTCGGAGTGGTGATTACTTTGTCATTCATTATCTAAACGCGATAAAATTTACAAATTTAAAGGAGCACTCAAACTGAATCTCTACGAAACTTGCAAACTCAAAGTATACAATAAAAAAAAGAAATTAATAAATGAATATGAATAAGTAATAACGTCTGAGATTTGAACTGGTACCTGGCTTCGGCCAGCGTTTTTTCGAGCTTTATGCCCAGCCCATTGCCACTTTAACTATCTAACCTTAGTTTTCTAGGGATTTCTTGATTTCTGATTCGATCACGCAAAGAGACTCCGAACAATAGCGCTTTCCATCATAACACGTTAAGCGACTCTAAGCCATAAAACCCATAGTGAAAGACCACGCTTCTACTCCGTATGTCAGTACTGCCAACTGGTACTGGACCTTCTCTCTTTATAAGTTGCGGGATTTTGGACGATAAAAAGATCACTTTCAGTTTCCCGAACGCTGCCCGCCCGAGTTGGATTCGGCGTTTGACCTCTTCCTCGAAGTTACGTAGCCGGACTACTCTTATGTTGGAATCAAGTTTGTAGTACATTACCTGTCAATGTCTAGACCGCAATGCGAAAGCACTACGATTATGTCGACGCCTTGCTCGTGAAGCTTCTCAGCTTCTTGCCGCACTACTTCGACTTCATCTGTGAAGCGAAGCCGTCCGGTTGAAGCCAGGATCTGGGAAAGAAAACAAAAATAAATAACCTGAATTTGTTTATATATTTAACTGGCTTCTTCTGTAGGTTCAACGATCAGACGTGTGTATAGCCTCCGATATGAGCAGTATGATTAAGTACTTATGTTGTATTTTATTATGCGGAAAAAGCCGCTTTATGGCCAGGTTTGGCATAAAGGGTATTTGACAATAGACTCTAGTATTGTGAAGATACGTCGTTTCCAAGCTAAGGGTACCCATTGCCACTTGTTAATAAAATCGACCGAACGGTTTGGCGACAAAGTGACCTTTTACTTGCTAACATTTCATTTAATTTAAACCCAACATACGTTGAGACTATTTTAATAAGGCTGACTAATACACGATTCCGTAGTGCTTACAAATAAATTATGTGATAACAAAAATTATTGGAATATTAGGATTATAAGAAACGTTCTCAAGAAGTGCTTTAAAATCCGTAGTAATAAAAAAGTTTTTATCAAAGACAACCGTTTTATTAAAAGTTAATAATGCTTATTCACGTGTAGATGGTACAAATATGTGTGTTTATTGACTAGTAACAGTTACAAAGGCAACGCACAGTGTTGGCATTAATTCAATACAAATGTAATTGGATTATCAATCCCATTACATTTGTAATGAATACATTTGTATTCCATTAACTCGTTAATTCCAATTACTTTAATTGGGATTAACGAGTTAATTGTTAATTGCAATTACTGTAATTGTTAATCCCAATTAACCATAGCTTCAATTACTTTGGTATGACGGTTATATCGAGGGTGCCTTTCAATGTTTTCATAAAAGGTCTCCAGGGTCTGATGACGGAGCCGGAAGGTGGCCATGGGAACTTCGTAATAAAACGTCGGAACCCCATCGTGTTTGGGCTCATTAGTTTCGTATTGACGAGTACTCTGAACCGAAATGGTATCCAGGGTCAGATGATGGAGCCGGAAGGTGGCCATGGGAACTCTGTAATATAACGTCAGAACCCCATCGTGTTTGGGCTCATTTCTTTCGCCTTGACGAGTACTCGGAACCAAGATGATATCCAGGGTCCGATGATGGAGCCGGAATGTGGCCATGGGAACTTGATAATAAAACGTCGCAACCCCATCGTGTTTGGGCTCATTTGTTTCGTCTTGACGAGTACTCTGTACCGAAACGATATCCAGGGTCTGATGATGGAGCCGGAAGGTGGCCATGGGAACTCCGTAATAAAACGTTGGAACCCCATCGTGTTTGGGCTCATTTGTTTTGTCTTAACGAGTACTCTGAACCGAAATGATATCCAGGGTCTGATGATGGAGCCGGAAGGTGGCCATGGGAACTCCGTAATAAAACGTCGGAACGCCATCGTGTTTGGGCTCATTTGTTTTGTCTTGACGAGTACTCCGAACCGAAATGATATCCAGGGTCTGATGATGGAGCCGGAAGGTGGCCATGGGAACTCCGTAATAAAACGTCGGAACCCCATCGTGTTTAGGCTCATTTGTTTTGTCTTGACGAGTACTCTGAACCGAAATGATATCCAGGGTCTGATGATGGAGCCGGAATGTGGCCATGGGAACTTCATAATAAAACGTCGCAACCCCATCGTGTTTGGGCTCATTTGTTTCGTCTTGACGAGTACTCTGTACCGAAACGATATCCAGGGTCTGATGATGGAGCCGGAAGGTGGCCATGGGAACGCCGTAATAAAACGTCGGAACCTCATCGTGTTTGGGCTCATTTGTTTTGTCTTGACGAGTACTCTGAACCGAAATGATATCCAGGGTCTGATGATGGAGCCGGAAGGTGGCCATGGGAACGCCGTAATAAAACGTCGGAACCTCATCGTGTTTGGGCTCATTTGTTTTGTCTTGACGAGTACTCTGAACCGAAATGATATCCAGGGTCTGATGATGGAGCCGGAAGGTGGCCATGGGAACTCCGTAATAAAACGTTGGAACCCCATCGTGTTTGGGCTCATTTGTTTTGTCTTGACGAGTACTCCGAACCGAAATGATATCCAGGGTCTGATGATGGAGCCGGAAGGTGGCCATGGGAACGCCGTAATAAAACGTCGGAACCTCATCGTGTTTGGGCTCATTTGTTTTGTCTTGACGAGTACTCTGAACCGAAATGATATCCAGGGTCTGATGATGGAGCCGGAAGGTGGCCATGGGAACTCCGTAATAAAACGTTGGAACCCCATCGTGTTTGGGCTCATTTGTTTTGTCTTGACGAGTACTCCGAACCGAAATGATATCCAGGGTCTGATGATGGAGCCGGAAGGTGGCCATGGGAACGCCGTAATAAAACGTCGGAACCTCATCGTGTTTGGGCTCATTTGTTTTATCTTGACGAGTACTCTGAACCGAAATGATATCCAGGGTCTGATGATGGAGCCGGAATGTGGCCATGGGAACTTCATAATAAAACGTCGCAACCCCATCGTGTTTGGGCTCATTTGTTTCGTCTTGACGAGTACTCTGTACCGAAACGATATCCAGGGTCTGATGATGGAGCCGGAAGGGGGCCATGGGAACTCCGTAATAAAACGTCGGAACCCCATCGTGTTTGGGCTCATTTGTTTTGTCTTGACGAGTACTCTGAACCGAAATGATATCCAGGGTCTGACGATGGAGCCGGAAGGTGGCCATGGGAACACCGTAATGAAACGACGGAACCCCTTCGTGTTTGGGTCATTTGTTTTGTCTTGACGAGAACTGAACCGAGATGATATCCAGGGTCTGATGATGGAGCCGGAAGGTGGCCATGGGAACTCCGTAATAAAACGTCGGAACCCCATCGTGTTTGGGCTTATTTGTTTCGTCTTGACGAGTTGGTCAGAGTACTGGTCAAGACGAAACAACTTAGCCCAAACACGATGGCGTTCCGACGTTTTATTACGAAGTTCCTATGGCCACCTTCCGGCTCCATCATCAGACCCTGGATATCATTTCGGTTCAGAGAACTCGTCAAGACGAAACAAATGAGCCCAAACACGATGGGGTTGCGACGTTTTATTACGGAGTTCCCATGGCCACCTTCCGGCTCCATCATCAGACCCTGGATATCATTTCAGTTCAGAGTACTCGTCAAGACAAAACAAATGAGCCGAAACACGATGGGGTTCCGACGTTTCATTACGGAGTTCCCATAGCCACCTTCCGGCTCCATCATCAGACCCTGGATATCGTTTCGGTACAGAGTACTCGTCAAGACGAAACAAATGAGCCCAAACACGATGGGGTTGCGACGTTTTATTATGAAGTTCCCATGGCCACATTCTGGCTCCATCATCAGACCCTGGATATCATTTCGGTTCAGAGTACTCGTCAAGACAAAACAAATGAGCCCAAACACGATAGGCTTCTGACGTTTTATTACGGAGTTCCCATGGCCACCTTCCGGCTCCATCATCAGACCCTGGATATCATTTCGGTTCGGAGTACTCGTCAAGACAAAACAAATGAGCCCAAACACGATGGGTTTCCGACGTTTTATTACGGAGTTCCCATGGCCACCTTCCGGCTCCATCATCAGAACCTGGATATCATTTCGGTTCGGAGTACTCGTCAAGACAAAACAAATGAGCCCAAACACGATGGGTTTCCGACGTTTTATTACGGAGTTCCCATGGCCACCTTCCGGCTCCATCATCAGACCCTGGATATTATTTCGGTTCAGAGAACTCGTTAAGCCAAAACAAATGAGCCCAAACACGATGGGGTTCCGACGTTTTAATACGAAGTTCCCATGGGCACCTTCCGGCTCCATCATCAGACCCTCGATATCATTTCGGTTCAGAGTACTCGTCAAGACAAAACAAATGAGCCCAAGCACGATGGGGTTTCGACGTTTTATTACGGAGTTCCCATGGCCACCTTCCGGCTCCATCATCAGACCCTGGATATCATTTCGGTTCAGAGTACTCGTCAAGACAAAACAAATGAGCCCAAACACGATGAGGTTCCGACGTTTTATTACGGCGTTCCCATGGCCACCTTCCGGCTCCATCATCAGACCCTGGATATCATTTCGGTTCAGAGTACTCGTCAAGACAAAACAAATGAGCCCAAACACGATGAGGTTCCGACGTTTTATTACGGCGTTCCCATGGCCACCTTCCGGCTCCATCATCAGACCCTGGATATCGTTTCGGTACAGAGTACTCGTCAAGACGAAACAAATGAGCCCAAACACGATGGGGTTGCGACGTTTTATTATGAAGTTCCCATGGCCACATTCCGGCTCCATCATCAGACCCTGGATATCATTTCGGTTCAGAGTACTCGTCAAGACAAAACAAATGAGCCTAAACACGATGGGGTTCCGACGTTTTATTACGGAGTTCCCATGGCCACATTCCGGCTCCATCATCAGACCCTGGATATCATTTCGGTTCAGAGTACTCGTCAAGATAAAACAAATGAGCCCAAACACGATGAGGTTCCGACGTTTTATTACGGCGTTCCCATGGCCACATTCCGGCTCCATCATCAGACCCTGGATATCATTTCGGTTCGGAGTACTCGTCAAGACAAAACAAATGAGCCCAAACACGATGGGTTTCCGACGTTTTATTACGGAGTTCCCATGGCCACCTTCCGGCTCCATCATCAGACCCTGAATATTATTTCGGTTCAGATAACTCGTCAAGACAAAACAATTGAGCCCAAACACGATAGGCTTCTGACGTTTTATTACGGAGTTCCCATGGCCACCTTCCGGCTCCATCATCAGACCCTGGATATCGTTTCGGTACAGAGTACTCGTCAAGACGAAACAAATGAGCCCAAACACGATGGGGTTCCGACGTTTTATTACGGAGTTCCCATGGCCACCTCCCGGCTCCATCATCAGACCCTGATCATCATTTAAGACATATCTAAGTGGATGTGAGCTCTGCTGTTCCTATTTTTCAAAAAGATGTCTTGCCTACTTATGATGCGTAGCTAAATCAATTGTTAATCTCAATTAACGATTAACGATTAACAATTACGTAATGGTTAATTGCAATTAACCATTACTTTTCAGTAATCGTTAATGGTTAATTGCAATTAACAGATCAATCGTTAATCGTTAATTGTTAATTGGGATTACATTTTTGCCAACACTGGCAACGCATCAGTTAAAGGGAGTCTGCAGACATATCTGCCTCTATTTGCTTATGGTCCATCTGAAAATGTTGTTCACTAACATGACCCAACGTATGCAAATATAGGTAATTACCTGCTTTAGACGCAAATTTAACTTAATATGTAAACGTCGTTAAATTTGATTATGTTTGGCCGACTTGACACGAGACGTGCCTTCTGCTGAAATAATTTATACCTGAAGTAGACTGCATACAACTCGACAATTTAGGTAGATGACCTCAAAGCACTAGTAGACATCTCATAAAATCCAACCTGAAGCAAGGCTTTTAGTAGTTGATATGAATTGAAGAAAATGTTTATTTGGACGTCATTTCATCCTGAAGAAGTTCATTGCTGAACATAGGTCTCTTTCAAAGACTTTCAGAACAAACGGCCGCAGGTAGTTTGCCTCCATCGACTTCTGAGGTCGTCAAAATATTTTGTTTAAGCTACGTCTTCTGGGTCGTGAATTTAATTCGAGCTTTATACCCAGCTCATTATCACTTTAACTCATTAACTCTGGCAACTAAATTGACGGTGGCCTAATAATACCCCAGTTTACCCTGTTTACTGCAAAAAACTCATGCTCCTTAACCCGCAAGCTAGTGCATTGTCAGTCATTTATTCAATATCCTGATTTACGATGCTTTTATGATGAATTTATGTATAGATAATGATTTATTTTAACTGGAATACTTTATTTCACTTACATTAGTCGAAGCAATGATAACACCAATGATCCCAATCCTTCTTCCATTCTTCTCGACAACTATGCTGGGCTGGTACAATCCCTGTATCATCGGCTCATCGTCGTCTATTATGTTTGCGGTCACCATAGGCGCATCCAAATATTGCAAGTAGGGCACTACTCCTTCTATGCCATTGTCAAATTCATGGTTGCCTAGTACCTGCAATTTCAGTGTTTATTCGTATGGTATAGTTTCAACTGTTATTCGTGTTGGTATACTCTCAGTATTGTTCACAACATTGGCTGTGATTGCAATAGTGGGAGTTCATGCCTTGATTAACTGCCAGTCAGACAGTTTATTTCTTAGCTAATGACAGTTATTGCTGCTCGATAAATGCAACATCCTTTTGAATTAATTGATTAGTAATTGATTACTGTAGTGGTTCAGAGTCTGAGTCCTTGACTTACTTGTGTAAGTCAAGGAATCTGACTCAAATTTGTGACTAGTCATCTTTTATTCACATATACTTACATGTGCATCATGATGGAAGATATTCATAAAATCTTGCGTCACGTTCCATCTTAGTATATTGTACCAGATGGTACCCTGGAAGCTATCACCAGCGTTGAGGACCAAGGAGTGGGGCTCTCGTGCAAGGCCCTCTCGGACAGCCGTAGTTAGGCGAGCAAAGCCTCCGATACAAGGAGCGCTGTCAGGGTTGCAGACCGTCCCTAATGGACTAGTTTCTTCGAATCTGAAAAATATAATGTTAAGCTAGATGCCGCTCTGCGACTTCGTCGGCATAAATCTCCAAATAATTATTTTACACAAGTTTCCATCCCCGTTCAGGGGTTGAATTTTGAAAAATGCCATCTCAGTGCACGAGTGAGTCATCTAAAAGATATTGTATTTGTAATTCTATTCTGCTATCTGCAGCCATTGACTGAATGACCCGTTTCTTTCAATATCCACCCATGACAGAAGTATTCCTATCATAAAGTAAAACATTATATCGTAGAATAATAACTAACCAAACAGATGCTAAAGACATAAATAAAACAGACATAACATTTTCTCATTAAATATATTGGAAAACGGATTAAAACAGATTGATTATTGGAACGGACGGAAAGTCATAGACTACATTTAAATATTAATTGCTGAGCACTGAGTGAAAATGCAGAGAAACATAAGTTAGATGGTGTTTATTTAGTGAAAAACATTGAACACGAGTCTTGATAAATGATAGATCCAGATCAATTAATAAAATTGTCTAGGGTGTTTGTAGCTAAACAAACTTTAACACTATCTACAGATAGAAAATTAGATTTAGAGCTAGTTGGAATTCAGTTCAAACTTGTTAATGTTTTGTTTTCACAATAATTTTAACAAGCTACTGCAGTTCGTAGTGTGTTAGACAACTAATTTTCCAGTAAATGAACGTAGTGTAGACGTGAAAACTTTCTGACACGTTAATCTTACTTAGTGCTATAATTTTGATAAATGGAATGGTTTGTTCTAAGTATAAGTGAATAATTTCTAAGGGTAAATTTATTTGCAGACATTTTGGATTAAATCTCTTATAATTAGAGTTTAGGAGCGTAGAAAGCGATCTGCATCTTTCTTTGTTACAGCCCGTGTTGAGTATGTATGCAAATTTACTCATTTTTAAATTTTCTCCCCGCGCAGTAAATGAATGGAAAATGCCACGTACGATCTGGTGTGACACAAAATTAACGCATTACAAATTATTATCATAGTAAATAAAAGTTTATGCAACTGATAAAATAAAATGCATTAAAACACGAGTGTGGTTTTATGAAACGAGCCACAGGCGAGTTTAATATAAGATCAAACGAGTGTTTTAAGGCTTGGTTAGACAGTTGCATACACTGCTTTATCTACACACATATTATAAGATATCTATGATGTGTTCAAAAATCTCAAGTAGCTCTATGATTCTGCAAATTTAAAATGTCAAATTGCGGTAAATAATTTTTTTTCATGCACCACACGTAACCGTAGTATTTTTTAGTTCAGAGACAAACTAGATTTATACCGTTCGATATTAAGTAACGTGCCAGATTTGCCAAAATTGTTTGCAATTGTCATTTGATTTCGAACTGAGTATTATTAGAATTGAGTGTCATAGTTCGAAATTTGAATATCATAATAACATCGAATTTTATTATGTTGTTATTATGACATAATATTCCAAAAAAAACTACACAACAAACAAGAGTTACAAGTCCTTTATTAGTACTACTACCTGTATATCCACACCGTTCTATTGTCGACAGGAAAGACACCATTTTTTTTAAATCTGTTAGATTACAAATGCTAGCCAAACTCACCTTGCGTGGAAGTCATTGTAATGCAATATATTTAGCTCGTAGGTCCCTTGCGCAATAACCACTGAAAAAAACGCACTTAAAATAATGGAATACATTTTATTTAAAAATAAATACCAGTAACATGCATTGCAGTAACCTAACAAGTGATGTGATGGTTGTAAAACTAGATATTAAAATTTACTGATTAGATATTATAATTCTCAGATAATTGTTATCGAGATATCGCATTATAATGATTCAGATAAACCTGCTGCTGTGAAAATGATTCTAGTAATAGTAAAATAATAGGAATAAAAGTATTGTGGTACCTACTATTAAAGTAAATGTTAATGTCAATGTATTACTAATGTTTAGGTACGAGAGCAAAAATATCTGAAAACGACCCTATTGTCAGGACCCTAAAAGCGCGTTCAGATATGTTTGCTCTCTTACATGTGTAGATGTAAATGAACTCGACTGTACAAAATCTGTACGGGAATTATTTTTCTTTAAATATGACTAAACGTAATAATAACATGTTCTTATCCTTGGTTGTGTTTATTTTACTGGTCAATATCTCATCAGGTTTTTATTATCCTTAACTGTCCAGAAATTTAATTACTACTTAAGGTAATTCGAGTCGGTCGGTTTTCCTTACAAGCAAAAAAGTCTGCGCTAAGTGACATGAGTAAAAAAAATAAGCAAAAACCTTTGGTTCCAAAATGATGCTAAGAGATGGCACTAACCCTAAATGGCTAATTGCTCGTTTTAATTTCGGTTTTTTCGGATTTCTCATGGTGTTTCGCGCAGAGAAAATGTAAAATGCAACACATTTCAAGTATTATTGATGCCGCGTAGGCGAATTATAACCTTTTTTTATTTGTATGGAGAACCAGCTGACTCGAGTCACCACCGTAATCAACATTTTTTACAGCAATAAATATTAAATATGTACTAGGAGTTTCCGAAACCAAAGCTAGTAACCAACTTTATTCACAACGCTATTTCTCAAAGAGCAATCAATTTGATCCATATAGATTATAATGTTATCCTAACGATAAGTGTGTGTACTTAATACCTATTCACTTTCATCGTTTGCACGTCTTTTATATATCGTCAATTAACCATCATCATCCGCGTATTTAAACGTACCAGTTTCAGCCATGGAGCTGGGCACAGGCCGACCTCCATGGCTGAAACTGAATGGGCTGTAGTCCCCTCGCTGGGCCTGTGCGGCTTAGGCACTTCACATGCATTTTTGAATTCGCGAATTGCACGTTTATTAAGAATGTATTTTCCTTAATCGAAAAGCTAAAGGTAGGTAATGGTCGCATTTCGTACATAAGATTAGAAAAACTCATTTGATTATGTACTTAATATAAAAATGTAACGTCTCAACTACAATTTGATATTTCCTTGCTTACAATAAGACTAACTTGAGAACTTTCTATGCTTTCATAAATACATATAGACAATTTAAATATAGGAAATAGAAATATGCTAACAGGTGCTCTGATTAAGAGGTTCCTATACTATTTGCTGTTTACACAGTCAGTACTGTATTTATAGAAATGAAAACAAGTACGAGTATACACATGAATAAATAGTAGCATGACAATGTTTGTGCGCGCATCTCGCAAAAAGTACCGAACCGATCTCCGTGAAATCTGGTATACCTACGACGGGTAGATTATGAGTCCGGTAGACACAGGTTACTTTTCACCTGACTGCTTAGTCAGAAACAAAAAAAGATGTGCAATTTAATTCACCTCCACGAACGGAGTCGCTAGCGAGTCCAATAGTGTCCAATACTTAAAAAAAATGCATGTGCAAGTGCTTCATTAGCATTTTCACTTTACCACGTACGCTGTAGAATTAACTAGGGGTTTTTACATGAGACGCACTCGTCGTAAAGTTGGTACATGTCGTACAATAGTGATAGCTCAGTAACAGTAGTTTTCCAACGGAGCGACGGAAAACCTTTTGTCGTCGCAGTTAGACAGACTTCCACTCGTTTTATTTGAATTCAGGAAATAAATTGCTACAAACAAGTTGTCAGGCTAACTCGCACAGTGTACGAAAAAATAATTTTTAATATACTTGCTCAAAAAGTGGTACTTTTCGTAGCTGTAAATCGTGTGCAGTTGTATTTTGCACACTAGTGCTTTTTACTTTCCAGTTAATTTTTGAACACTAAATAACACATTTATTTGCAAATAAGTAAAGTACAAAGTAATAATAAATATATTTCTTGCTTTTTCATGTTTAAATTTAATTAAATTCTGTATGTTTCTTTTCAAAATAATTTCTTTTGATTAGGCTGAATGACAGCCGGTACCATGTTTTTGTTTTACACAGGTAATTTTTGTGTCGTCTCAGTTACAGGGATAAATAAGACGATAAAATCGAAAGAACTAATCCCAGATGTTGAGGTCTGTTGTGTCCCACTAATAGAGGTAATCACTGTTAAGGTGCCGGGACCTCAGCACCGGTACCATGTTTTTGTTTCATCGATATTTTTTCGCAAATGTATTAAAAACGTTGTTTGATACACGTGCGGAAATGTCATTTCCCCTGTCCCGAGTCTTATTTTTTGCCTAACAGCCGTTAGGCAAAAAATAAGACTCGAGAGCCAGGACTATACTTTCCGTACTTATATTCAGGAGAACCAACAGCTATTACAATACAAGTAGAAACTTCAGTAACTCTGTATAAATCTTTACTTGAGAATTAAGTTCTTCGACCTTAAAGTCATATTAATGAATCACGATAGTGCGAAAGTGTTACAATTTTGTTAACAGGAATTTAAGTTTGCATGTGTGTCTAACACAAGGTTTCTATTATTACGAGTATGTTCGGTTTATCGGTTATCCGTTCAGCAGTAAGTTTCCGATTGAATTTGACTGCTAGGTTGCTTTGCATACTATTACTGTTGAATTACATTAGCATGAGATTCGGACTAGCATCACGTGATTTGATCACACTATGATTGATTGATAGTAATTGAATGTATGAATGGGTTACTGGCATGTTTGCCTATGTATACAGGATGAGCTATCCAAACGGGGAACCCTGATTTTACAAAAGTGTTGCCCGAACGGCTTGGAGATCTCATTCTGACTTAGTCTAGTTTCACCCATAGACGGCGACAGTTGTCAACAATGACTAAATGTTGCGTAAAAAAATGCGTTAATAGCAGCAATAAAACAAGAAAGAAAGATGGAATATACTTCTTTAGGTACGTCCGAATTAATATTGAGCAGAATTACAATTAATATTGAGAAGAATTTTCCTGCTTACGACATATATACGACCAAAAAAGGATTAAATAGGCTTGCTGTAACTGCTAAACTAGTGTTGGACGTAATTTCATACTAGCAATCTCACATTTTTAAAATATGGTTTTCCTTTTAAAATATAATGCAAAAATATTCTTTTAATATTGTACACATTAATTAGCTATAGACCTTTGAATTTCATGTCCTAGTGTCGCAGATTTGACTACGTACACCATATGGCGAGGGTTTACAACTCAGTATGATTCACATACAAATATTATTAGGTATCATTAGCGAGAATCTATTGTATTTTATCTATAATTTAATATCATATCGCGTATTTATATTTTTATAGATGTCGGAGGTGTATAACGATGACATTCATAAAAGAAAAAAAATCCAAATCGGTCTAGACATTTTCAAGTAACCGAGGAACAAACCAACATAAAAATTGCTCTTTGTTTTGAAGTCGGTTAAGACTGGACACTTATTTCTAGTAAGAAATGCACATAAGAAAAATACCAAAATCGCTATATGTGTGCCTATGATATTTGAAGAGTTCCCTCGATTTCTCCAAGATCCCATCATCAGATCCTGATTTGGTTGCAATGGGTCCTCCTCGAAGGTATACCTTTTAAAACAAAAAAAGAATTTCCAAATAGGTTCAGCCGTCTTCAAGTAATCCGGGAAGAAACCTATACACGAATTTACTCTTTGTTTTGAAGTCGGTTAACACTAGAAACTTGTTGCTAATAAGAGATGAACGAGAAATTACGAAAAATACCGAAATCGCTATATGTGTGCCTATAATATTTGAAGAGTTCCCAAGATTCCATCATCAGATCCTGATTTGGTTGCAATGGGACCACCTCGGAAGTCTACCCTTTCAAACAAAAAAAGGAATTTTCTAAATCGGTCCAGCCGTCTTCAAGTAATCGGTGAACAAACACACAAAAAAAAAATAAAAAAAAACATACAGACGAATTGAGAACCGTCCTTCTTTTGGAAGTCGGTTAAAAATAGTGACACTATAAATTCCTCACAAAAGGCACAAGTTAGTATGAAATTACCATTTTTATGTTAATTTGCATTTGTAGTTTTTCACACATCGGAAATCCACGCGGCATCTAGTGAATAGAACTGGTCAAGTGATTTTGTTGCGTTTTAATATAAATACGCTTTAAAAATAATTTGGTAATGACAATAGGAGGCCTGTAAATACTTTTTCCAGATAATCTCTAGTTTTCGAAAAAAATACCATGCTTCAGGCCATAGAAAAGTTACGTTTGGTCTCGGTTTTCCTACAAAAAAATGAGGTAATCATTCAAACACCTATGATTCACTTCTGAATTCACCAAGACACAAAAATGAAACAATAATTAGGACAACATAAAAAGTATTATTTTATAAACCTTTCTATTTTTTATGTATCATTTTGGTGCTTAAATATAACAAAAAAAATATTTTAACAGGAAGCGACTGCATTTATTTGCTGTTCACTTTTGACGTAAACAACGTATTCACTTTTTGATAGGTGCCAATGTGGTGCCAATAAACTAAAGTTTTCAAAGTTCGGTGTCATGGAATTAAGTTATCTTTTGAATGACAGTTTTATATAGATACATATCTTATAAATTAACGTTATTAGCATCTGTTACAATGTAACTATAAATGTCATCTTGCGCCAGATTCGTAGACATTTTTCTTTGAAACTGTGCGTGTATGTTATTAAACGTCAATGATAATAATAAATAAATAAACGCGGGGCGCATCGTCAGGAGGTTCCTCTCTCTGCAGCCCTAACCACCGGTAGCTTGGGCCCCGCCCCGGTGCCGGTGGCACCCTAGGTTAGGTTTTTAGGGTTCCGTACCAAAATGGTAAAAAAGGAACCCTTATGGTGCGACTCTGTCTGTCTGTCTGTCTGTCTGTCTGTCTGTCTGTCCGTCTGTCACAGCAAGATATCTCAGGATCTACTGATGCTATCGACTTGAAATTTGGAATAGTGTTAAGAACCGCTAACCCGAGCTTATAGGATGTAAAAAAAATCTTGTATCTTTTTTACTTTTTTTTAAAGGGGTCCGTAATGAGACTTTGCAAATTGAAAGTAGGGCTATTATATTGAGTGAGGTATCAAATGAAAGGGCTTAATTTGTAGATTAAAACAGTATTTTTGTATTTTTTTTTAAATAAGTAGTTTTTGATTTATGGCGAAAAACGTTAAAAAAAATACCGTTCCCCCCCTATTATCTTCGAAGTTACTGAACAGAAAAATCTGTAATAATTACCAATTATTAATGTCATCCTATATATTACAGGAAAAATATAGCGGTTTTCCTAACTTGCACTGTTTTTGAGAAATTTGCAAAAATCTTAACACATACTTATTTGCTCCTACTAAACTAATCGCCATATAGTTTTTCTTGAACTATTCATGTATCTACTTATGAGTTTGTACGGAACCCTCGGTGCGCGAGTCCGACTCGCACTTGGCCGGTTTTTTTATAATGTGTTTATATTTTGTAATTTCATTTTGTATTTTACTTTTTATACTTGTATTGTAAAATACCTAACCTAAGAAAATAAAGATATACTGGATAATAAATAAATAACCACACGCCTCACTTCAACGGTTGTCAGCGACACAGAATACAAATACAATACAATATGTCAATCTGTGAATAGGGACTAGTACACGCAGACAATCCAGAGGAAATATGTCACACCCGGAGGCACACACGACACATGTAGCGCAAGTTGTCACTTGTCGCCACTTGTCGTCAGTTGCCGCCTAGCCTTCCGTAACGTATATGTTAGGAAACATCACTGGGCACTGCCCATTGAACAAATTTTGAGGTATGAGTAGGTCAGTCTGTGGCATTAGGATACTATCGAAGGGTAAATGCTGGTTGCTTAATGTAGAAAGGCAAATTGTTCGGGTAATTTAAAGACATCAAGCTTGTGACGTAATACGATTCGTACGACGTTGTGAGCTGTATCGAGAAGAAGTCACCTTGTTTTATTACACCATGCTAAATAGAAAAGGATGCACTGTCAAAGAGTTATTTGTGCGTTTGATTGATTAGTATAGTCATACCTCATTTAATTTCGTTATAAATTAATTTCAACGATGACAAACATCCGTACTTCCAGCAGAAATACTTCTCTCGGTTTGCGAGTAATCCCACTCGGAGAAGTTGAGAGCCGTGCTTAAAATTCTTCAGCCGTGTTCACACAGTCAATAGAACTTCAACTTTTCCTGTTATCGGTTCCCTGTGCGCTGCCTCTGTTAGTGGGAAACTTTGCATATTTTTGCATTACTCTGCATTTTCTTTATTATAAACTATTATGTGAAATTGTGGAGGCAGTAGCAATGGTATGACTCCAAAAATATTGTTCAGATATACTCGAAACCAGGCAGTGGATAAGCATGGCTGGAGAAAACGTACCCTATAATCATCATCATCAATAATGACAGGAGAATGAAGAAATAAGAGCATGTTCTGGATTAGGCGAAGCAGGGTGGGATTGGTCAACTGGAGAATTAGGGGGGCTAAGGCAGGAGGAGACAGGGAGAGGGGATCGGAAGAAGGGACACCATTGGAGTCGGAATTCGGGAGTTCCAGAATTATGAATTTAGGTGCATTGGGTTCCAGGAAAGCAAAGGAGGTTCGGGTGGAATAGGACAGGAATTCGGGTGGAATAGGACAGGACTTCGGGTGGAGGCGGGGATTCATTTAGATGAGGTGTGGGGGAGAGAAACAAATAATAAACGGAGTATTCGGTTGGATCAGGGCAATCGGGAGGGCAGTGCGGCAAGTTTGTTTTTAAACATGGCTGGTAATAAAGTATTCAGTCTGCGTGGTTTGTGTGAAAAGCTGGAAATAAACGAATAAACAATCAACTCGACAGAGAACAAATTTGGATCCTACTTTTGCAACTTCACGACCTTCTGGCAGGTATTTAGCAACGCCTTACTGTTCTGCCAATGCTATCTCAAGATTACTAATACAAAAAAACCATAGATAAAATCCAAACCTACCCTTGAGACGATCAGATATTTTTCCAGGGTTTTTTGCAAGTTTACGGTCCTCCCCTGATCAAACACAAACACTCAGAGGTGCCAGACGTTGAGATTTGTGACTGGAAGTAGACCGAAATGATGGAGAAACAGAGCATGTTCATGAGAAAATCAGATGAATATTTCGACCGTACTAAAAGAATTTTCCATATTATTTTGGCAGAGAGCTTTTTATAAGAGGTCATGGCTGTAAAGTTTATGCGTTGAGGTGGGATACATGCGTAATACGTGTTCTCATGAATAGCGTTTAGGTAAAAAACTTATTAAACTAGAATTATACGATAGTCAAAGTAGATGGTAAAATTGAGGGCGCTTGCTGTGTGCTCCAGTGACCAAGTGGTTAAGGCGCTGGGCCGGAAATCCAGAGTTACTGGGCCCGCGCGGACCATGGTAGTGTCACCAACAAATTTGCCAAGCTATAAAGGCTTATTTTTGACACATAATAAATCCAAAAAACAAAAATCGGTCTTCGTCTTTACTTTTTTCAGCAAATGTCATTGATATGTTTTGTCTGTGACAGAACTTACTGTATTGATTAGGCCATTCGACAGTTTCAACACGTTACACCTTAGGCAGCGATAGCGATGCACCTGACCACAGTTTCCGCTTGGTCGTTGTGATAACGAAGGTCCTGGCGAATTGTATTTCCGCGAAGGCGTACTGGAACGGGACGGGGTGGAGCAGCTTCTGTATGGCGACAAGTTGTTGCGATGAGATTTATAGGATTGGAATTTGTAGGTGCCCCGGCTCTGTGCCATCTTAATTGACTCCTGCTTACGTGCTTTTTCTGCTGACAGAATATTAGCATGATGTGATGCTGCTTGACCTTGGCTTGAATCCTAAACAAAATTTTTAGATTAAGCTATATTCATAATTATAGATTAATTATTGTTTTTATAGAATGTCAATAATATCTTTACCTCTCGTATTACTCTTCTCTCCTTCTCTTTTCTTTTCGTCTTGTGTTGCGTTGCCTTTAGTTAATTATTTTTAAAAACCCGACACCAATAAATGTTCAACACTATAATCGTAGCTAAAAACAAAGTGCGCACTAAATATTTTTCAGCACAACCTAATAAACATAAATATAGTTTGGAAGGTGTGCAGTGCACTCTTGCAATCTTTTACGAGTACTTTCCGTAAAATGTCTTAAGGCTCCGTCCCTTGTGTTTGGTTGTTTTTGGTTCACTCGTGTAAAGCGTAGAAACTTAGGCGATATACAATATACATGTCCTACCTAATTGTAATTACCTTGTAATGGAATTTGTGTCTTTTTAAAAGAGGAATAAACTTAAAATTGACCACATTTCAACAACATAGGCGATTCGATTCGAAGTTTAAACCCATTCGTACATACAAGGCGCTCGTGGGGAATCCAAAAGATTTTAACCACGCATTCCTGAGATCATTAGGAGTAATAGTACATTGTGTATCAAGGGCGGTAAGTAAGGAATTACAAACGAGTGTTTGTTACAAGGCCGAGGCGAAGCCGAGGGCTTTAATAACACGAGTTTGTAATTCCTTTACCGCCCGTGGCACACACAATGCTTTTCATCACACTTGTGAGGAAGTCTGATAAAAATAACCTTACTTAACCTAAATAAAATTGTAAAACTGACAGTGACATTAGTGACATATCCATAGACAATGCGAATGTCAAGTCACGTTCGGAAACCATTTTGCGATAACAGTTCTCTTTAAATAAATATTTCAGTAATAAAAGTTAAAAAAGTAAGTTGGCGTTTCCTTTGAACATGAACAAATAAGAGTAAAACAGAACCAGCGTTTCAAATTTAAAAAGAAAACCATTACGCGCTAGGGCATAATAGGTCATTTACGGCCCGAAAAACTTACGTGTAACAACACCATTTTCGAGCAAGTGTGATAAAAAAATATATTATATAACATAATGTAAAAACACAAGAAAAGAGTTAAAAGGATTTATTTTGATTGATTTTTGTACGTAAAATATTTTTTTTTTACTGTAAAATGATACATTTTGGGTTCCTCACGAGTACTTTCGAGAAACGCGACATGATTAAAACCACGAAATCTACAAAAAACCACTCAAAAAATATCATCTTATCAAGAAAAAACAAAATGTTTGTGCCGGGTTTGACATTATGTCATATAAATTTTTTTAGTCCTAATGACCTCTGGAATGCGTGGTTAAAATCTTTTGGATTCCTCACGAGACACCTTGTATATGTTATTTCTTTTAATATCCATGTAATTAGAATATAATTCAAATTCAAAGTATCTTACCGGGTTTGACATTATGTAATATAAATTTTTTTAGTCCTAATGACCTCTAGAATGCGTGGTTAAAATCTTTAGGATTCCTCACGAGACACCTTGTATATGTTATTTCTTTTAATATCCATGTAATTAGAATATAATTCAAATTCAAAGTATCTTACGGTTTAGTGTTTTTTTTTTAATTGGCTACATCTAACATTTTCATGAGGAAACAATTTGATTCAGAAATATTTGGATCCCTAATGTATGCCATAAATTCATTACTACCGTAGTGACCCCTAAGTTCGCCTAGGGTGCCTATCTTTGCCTAGTTGATTTTCCTGAACTTGCTTTACGACAAGCTACACTTAAAACTATTATCAAGTAATGTATAAGTACTGAATATTTAATAGTTTTATGTGCAGCGTATCTTAAAAGATTTTTAAGAAAATCAACTAGGCAAAGATAGGCACCCTAGGCGAACTTAGGGGTCACTACGGTACTAATCTTATTTTCCATAATTTTACAATATCCATAATTATGGAGTTCCATAATTTTACATCCAGTAATTTTAAGTGCCATTATGTAATGGATGGCAAACATTTTATTTTCCTTATTTTCGACTACCATATCGACATTTTCCATAAAACCCTAAAACGTTATCCATCTTTCATTTTTACTTATTTGATTTTCCATTATTTTACTAGGCATCATCCTTATGTGTCATAAAATTTAGTTATTCATAATGATACAATTCCATATTATTGATTAAAATTTTCAGGTTTCTTGTAAGGATTAAATAATACCATTCTTATGTGAGCAAGTCGACGAAGCCCCGCTTAGCAACGCAAGGTGACTAACGAACATAACTATGTTAAAGTAGTGGTAGTTTGAGGGAGGATAAATATGGATACCAAAAATTATGACATGTGAAATTAATGGTAAATGATATTGTTACATATAATTTTAACGCATACCCTCGGAAAACGACTGTCCATCCAAAGCAATATTTAAAAAGAAGTTAAAAGCGTCATCATTAGAAAATCATAGTTAAGTTTAGTTATTTTTGATATAAGTAATGTAATTTCTGGTACCATTAGTAGTAGTAGGTAGTATAGTAATGTTACAGTGTAGGTTAAGTAACGAGTGTTTTATTCGCCAACAAACTGTTCCGCAGTTTGGCGAAGACATGAAAAGTGTAACTATGTACTGTGTTTGTGAGAAATAAATAAAAAAAAACTAAAATGATGGCTTAACATTTTTATGGCATTGTTTCCAACCGAACTAATTGGAAATCTATGGGGAGGCCTTTGTCCAGCAGTGGACATCCTATGGCTGAAATGATGATGGTGATGATTTTTATGGCATGCAATGCAATACTTATGCCATATGACAACTGAAATTAGTAAAACTGAAATTATGGAAAACGCGGGTATCCCGAAATATTTAAGTCCCTAAATAATTATACAAGTGCGTAGGTATTTATATTTAATTGACGAGTCTATGGGTCAACAAGGGTCGCACTATGTATGTACCTATGTTTTTTGTCCGTCGATAACTTGTTTAGGTTTTAATACTTGTTATAGCAACGTGTTCCACGAAACTGTAGCCTCCCCCTTAACTGTGAACCTCATTGAATTTCATTGTGATTTGTGGTCAATATCAGTACCCGACAGTAACCGCGCAACACGGTTGCAGACATCCCGTAACCCGCTACACAGTTGATCGTTCAAAATGATTACACTGCTCCTACAATGTAACACTGAAATTAAGAAACTTTCATAAAACTAGTTTCCGATACGACCCGTAAGAATATTACCGTAACTTCATGAGCAAAGTTAGGTAACGTAAACTACGGAGTTAATTTCAATTTCAGGTAAAGAGCAAAAAATGGTCCTAACTTTCTTTCATCCTTCCGGGAATTTTACTGTTTTTCTAGAGATTTCATAGCGAGTAAAAGGCAGACATTGAAAGTTTATACATAGTAAGTTAAAGTTTATAATTCTAACTTTATAGCTTAGAACTTTTGGTGATAATTTACCTATTACGTTATGGAATCGATAAATAATGCTAGTTATAATTTTTGTACGTGATGGTATGTATTCAAAATCGTTTATTTATTTAGAAGTAGCGATCACGTGTTCCATCAAGTAGCGAATATACATCAACAGTTAATTAACATTATTTTCAGGCCCCAGCTCCTTCATTTCTTGATTCTCAAGGGACGAAAAATCTCATTTCCACTCAAGTCAATGTCAATGATCGTTGTGTTTAACAAGATAAGCAACAAATTGTATCGGACTGAAACGAAACTGTAATACAATATGCTCGCAAACTCGAAGGAAACTACTTCGAGAGTGGACTTGAAAGAATGTCTTCAATTGGCACGAAATAAAATTGTCTTTGAAACAGAATGGTAATAAAGGGAGAAGTCAATCGACGCTAACAGCTTTGTTATAAAAGGCAAAAAGCAGGCGTTAACTTCTATATATACGTAATTGTTTTTTCATTGATATGGAATAAATTATAAATATACAAATAAGATTTATTTAGATTTATTTATATCTCAAAGATTACAAAAAATTACTTAACCTTCTGCGACTGAGGTGACTTTATTGGTAACATCCTACTGACGTGGAGTCTGCCAGACGTCATTTTTACTGGGGCATAACTTTTTAATTATTATGAAAATGATAAACTATATTGTGTTAAAATAATTATTAAATACATAATTTATCTAATTACGTATTAAGACTTGGTTTTAACTAAAACAAATATGAAATAGAAGATAATCTTTAATGTGATCAAATTTTTAACCTTGTTTACCTATCTTACTTTACTTATTTATGAAAAAAAAAAATTAACAACAACTTTTTAAAACTTGACTATTTTTTCATCTTATGAACATAAACTGTGAACATGAAAAAATAATCAAAAACTTCTGTAGATAGGTTTAGGCACAAATCAGTCTTAATGTTGACACTAATTAAGTCTTCAAACAAGTCATCAACGTCACTGAAATGATCTTCTTCGTGTAATTCTTCCAGTCCTTCACTGATTTGTTGTGCAGTGGTCATGGGTAGCCCAATGTGACTACATTTTAATGGTTTTACCTTCCTCATGCCTTGACGGGGAATCTAAAATAAATATTATTTATGTGATTACGTCTGATAGACACTAGAAATAAAAATATTTTTGTGAGGTGACGACTCACAGACACTATAGAACTATACATGATTTTTATGAGATGACGTCTGTCAGAATCAACTTAAATTGCTGTACTTACGTCTGTGGGACACCCGTAGCTCATAACTCCAAAACTGTGCACAGTGTCGCCGTTCGGGGGTCATTGTTCAATGCCGCGTATGGTTCTAGGAAGGTACTGAGCGAGACAGGGTTATATCACGCCAAGCAGCTGAACGGCAATTTGAAATGTGTTTGGCGGTGTCTGACAGACTACCACCTCAGTCGCAGAGGGTTAAGCATACAAATAATAACTTTTCATTATTATCTAACTATTAAGCAAATAATTATAAAGACAAACGTGGTCAGTTTTCTAAAGACTTCAACGCACGGCAATAAGAATTATCTGATTTATTTGCGAGAAATTTTACAAATAGAGGCGTCATTCTTGACTCCTCTATTGGAAGCTATTATTCCCCTGTGCATATATATTGGCGAATATTTATAATGGCATTTTTGGTTAGTTTGTAGACCTTGGCCGAACCAAAAATCGACCCAGGGTGTGCTTGTAAGCAGTATACTCATAGACTTTAATTGGTGAACTACTATTTAGGGTTCACCTCGCAGTAGTCATGTCATAGATAGATTGTGTATGTATTACATGACAAATTTAGACTGAACCCCAAAAGGCTTATTGGATCAATGATATTCACAAGATGGCTGATGGCAGCTGGAAAAGAGTTGCTACCTGGCGTTCTTAGACAGTGGAGAGACATAAGTCGAGCAGTGCTACAAGACGATGATGAACTCTTTATAGTCTTACCTTTTATTTAACAATTGCAATTATATGTATTAGCCACTACATTATACGTTTGTAAAGCTTGTCACTATATTTAGAGGCTTGGATGTTTGTTACTAAATAACGCGGTAACAATTGAAAGGATTGAGATGAAATTAGAAAAAAAATTGATCAAGTCCTGGACTACAAAAAGGCTCCTTTATATCCCGGTAAGAAGTTCCCTTGGGATAATAATTATGAATAACGCGAGCAAAGCCGTCGGTAAATGCTAGTCAAAATAATAATCCTAACTCGACTTCCTAACAAACCTAACCCAATGCAAGCAGCTTTGATTCGCGCAGCCTGTGTTGCCATACCAGCTGCATTATTCATACCGCGACAATACCGCTTTAAATAATTCACGCGGCTTGACCGCTTCCGATCCACTATTCAGTGTTGCCAGTGCTTTAAATTGTTTTGTTTCGTTATATTTGATTTAATTTGAATGGTTTAATACTAAAATTTTTAACATTTTGTCCATAAATTATGAAAAATAGTAGCCATGTTTTTATTCATGGTAGTTGTATAAAATAGCATATATACACTTGAGTTTACAACTGCCCTTTAGTTCATGTTTGAAATTTAATCAGAAATCCTTCAGATTTCTGTTTGTCAAAATATTGTACCTGCCATAACGACATATAAAGTTAGCTGTCGTGTTTTCAATTAAACTAGGAATCAAGTAATAGAATGATATACCTACGTATAGTAATGCTATCAAATTTAGACAAAATTAAATTAATAATCAGAATCTCCCGTTCAATTATCCTTTTGTTCTGTAATATTCTTCATCGTAAAGGTTAAAATTTACATCTTCACGGTAGGTATTCCCTTGAAATTTAACTCCTCAAACTTGACAGGGCGATTCCCTTTCTTCTCGTAAATAATGTGAACACTGAACAGAAGGTGGAGTTTCTTTTGAACTTACCTATAGTCGGAATTGGGAACAAAATAACATTAATTTTGCAAGGTGTGGCGCGTCTTATTTGTACTTAGCAAAGTTTGTGTGCCTTTGTGTTATGTATTTTATGTAAATTAAAGACACGGTTAATGGTGCAAAATTCACTGTTAATGTCACAATGTAAAATGAGTTTCTTAAAAAAAAAGTAGGCGAATCACTGCTTCATTCATAAGTTTTACTTACTTCCGATTTTTCGATCATATCTATCGCTTATTTAACGGTACGCCTTGACTCTTGCATAAGTGTACGTAAAGTCTTAGACACTGAAAGGTTTTCAATCGAAATATGACAAAAGTTATTTTTGTCATTATTCCGACTTAGATACTTTTGACAAGACTTGTCAAAAGTATCTAAGTCGGAATAATGACAAAAATACTTAGTATTGATAAGACCGTTTTAACCGTTGAAGGCCCCTTAAGTTTAATGTTTCCAGCAGTTACCACAAACATCAATATAGTTACCTCCCTTCCGATAATCTCGCCACCTACCGTGTAGGTACGTAATCGGATTTGCGTCAAGGACTGTCTCAGACGTGGCTTAATGAATCCGGTTTTAAGCGAGCGCAGCACTTCGCGCGTGAAGCAAAGGGTTGATGATTTTACTAGAAATAGACACCGCAATTTTAACCGCCACCGCAATGGCTGGTCGCGAGCAAAGACCTTAAAATTAATAGCCGGACGTAGCCTCGCCAACAGAGAGCTGAAGCATTTGTAGTGGGCCGGAGGCTTTGTACTTACGAGCCGCATCACATCAACAAGTTTTTTCCTACTACCCGCTGCTCGCACACATTGACCTCACCAACCAGCGTTAAAGAAACCGGCGGACTAGAGGTACTTCAGTTATTTACTAGCGAGGCTACGTCCGGCTATTTATTTTGGTCCTTGGTCGCGGATAATTTATTTATTGGCTGTCTGTGTCGGTGAAATTTATTCTTGAATATCTATTGTCTTTTTTTTACGGGAAATGAAATGAAATGAAAAATTTATTTATAACAATTGTTATAAGTCATAATACATATTAAATAATACACGTTATAGTGCAAGAGGTAGGTCGAAGAATTCCTCATAACTATAAAACATTTCGCTCATGAGCCAATTTTTTAATTTACTTTTAAAACCCACGGTGGAAGTTACACTTCCGACAGTTTCAGGTAGACGGTTGTATATAGAAGGGCCCAAGAAGTAGACGGACCGTTCCGACTTCGCGAGTCTGTGCGCTTCCGTGACTAGCCTGTTTTGATGTCTATTGCTCCGTAGCGGGTATCTGGAACTCTTTCTGCTATTAGAGTTATGTGATAAATTCATAAAACTAGTAGACCACGGCGTCTTAATCTTTTAAGACATTAAACTAACCATTTATTCAAATTCTTAGAAGATTTTTTATACAATATTGTGAAGTCTCAGATTGCTTCATTGACTAAACTTCCTTATGAATGTTACAAGGCAATGAATTCATAATGAACTATCGTTTTAGAAATATTTGAATTATTTCATTGTCTATTCACATTTTATCCATGACTGAAGATTAACGCAATACCGCAGGTTAGCTGACACGAACGATATAATAATAGGGGTTGTTTTAATAGGAGCTGAAGGGGACGTGGGTTCGATCCTGAGCAAGCACTTATTTGTGATAATCTTGACATAGGTGAGTGATGATGTGGGTATCGAGAGCAGATTATTGTGAATGTGTATTGTGAATGCGGTAACCCTGTATACTGTCAAAAATGGCCGCCACTATTGTCCTGGATAAAGTGTCTGTCACCTTCGCTAAATAGCACATAAGCTAAGATAATAAGCGGAGTATGACAGTTTACACAGCCTTTATAACGCTTAAACTGGAGAAGGACAGAAGCGAAACTGTCAGCTATAAACGCAAACAATGTGTCGCTTCATTTAATAGGATTTTTAGACGCTATTTTAAAACTTTAATTTTATAAGATTAATTTTATTTTACTAAATTTGCTATTTTCCGCGAAATGAAGATACTTAAATACCATAATAAGTATTTATTAAAATGGTATAAACCGAAAATATTGAAAGATACAAGCCACTTCATACACAATGTCAGGTAATTCAGAACTTCGATCGATCGATCTCTTTACTAATATAATTTGACAGGTGAACTACTAAAAAGTCGAATTATATTATGGACGATCTCGACGGTGGAGTTCTGAATTATCTAACCGATAGATTAATCAGTCGCTGTCGTCCATTCGTAGCGCAGATATCATTAGTAAGTATTGATGTACCTACCGTTTGGGAATATGCCTGAGTAGTATCGGGAATTTCTAGGAATATCCCCGAGATGACAATCAATATGACAGTATTCCGAAGGTAGATATTTATATTAGAAACGGCACATTTCTAGTCGCAATTTATTATCGACTATTGCCGTCGCTTACACGTGATTGCAACATTTGTCGTAGGATCCATTGAATAATTTTATTGCGCCGTACGAGCCTATAATTTCAAATGGCAACTTTACGGCCCATTAAGAGATTTAACCTCACTTTGGACGCGTACCGCAAAATGTCTCAAGCGACATAACGTAACGTCACCGTTGGTATAAAATCCTATAATATGTATGTCAAAAAAAATCACAAACAACTTTATTAAAACAGTATACAATGAGTTGCCTGTACTAAGAGCAAATAATTAAAACGTAGAACAAATGTTCAGTGACATTTTAAAATAACTTTTAGTACACTTTAAAGTTAATTTGAAGCCGCAGTGTATTGCGATGTTTTTAGGGTTCCGTAGCCAAAATGGCAAAAACGGAACCCTTATAGTTTCGTCATGTCCGTCCGTCCGTCTGTCCGTCTGTCCGTCTGTCCGTATGTCACAGGCATTTAACTCAAAAACTATACGATGGATATTGATGAAATTTGGAATATAGGTGTCTTGTATGAGCCGCTACTTAGTTTGGTAGTTAAACAACTAAAATAAATATTTTTACGGGGGGCACTCCATACATGTTACAGAAGCTAAAAAAAATTTGTTTCATCTAATATCAATGTGTGGTACATAGTTCGACAGCTCTTTAAAAAACATTATAAGGTTTCAAAGTAATGTTTTTGATTAAGTGAATATTTTTGGAAATAATTGCTCCGAAAGTTGTGTAAATTGTGTCCCCCCCCGGGTAGGGGTCGGGTTGCATAAAGTTTAAGGTCATATTTTTGATACGCATACGAGGATTCGTCATACTCATCATTACGCATAACTGTAAATAGTCATACATTTATGCGCATAACGATTTTAATCATAATGTTTATGGACATACTGTGTAATGGGCATATAGTTGATATGCATACATTTATTCAAGCATACTTTATAATAGGCATACATGGATTGCTCATACAACACTTTAACCATACTAAGTAAATGCATAAAATGCTAAACGCATAAATAGGTTGCTCATACAACATTTTAACCATACTAAGTAAAAGCATAAATTGCTAAACGCATAAACCTAATTTTAAAAGTTTTTTTAAAAGTTCTCTTTTATGTTGCGTCACAGTTCTAACCTAATATACTTTTCTGGCAGCGATGCGGTTATGTGTGAGAGAACAGTTCTAACCTAACCTAACCTACTTTTCTGGCAGCGATTTGGTTCTGCGTGAGGTCACAGTACTAACCTTTTTTTTTTTTTTTTTTTTTTTTGACCCCGGGAAATGCATAAAACTGCATACCACTACGTAACCTAAGGCTATCGGGGGTGACAACCAGATGTTACGTATTGGTTATGTGGGGCTCTCCGCTCCTGAAGGGATTGGCCTACCCACTAAAACCCAGGGATGCTACCGACACCTGTGCCTTCACGGTGATGGCATGGGAATCTACTAACGCCACGCCATCACCAGCACCTCCGCCCTAGGGCGGACCCTCTCCGAAAAAGGCACACTGTAGCATGGCCAGTGTGCCTTCCCTCACCAGCTCCCCCCCGACCAAATGGCCGTCCCCCGGGGAAGCAGGGACCGGCACCAGACACACGGTGTCCCGGTCCCTCCCTCGCCGCCACGGGAGGACAAACGCCCCTGCCCCGTGACCACGTGTAGTGGGGACGGTATCCGGGAAAACGTCCCTTCAACCAAACCACCACTACACCCCCATCCCTTGTCAGCAGTGAACTCTGCTATTGCAGAGGACACGCCGAGGGACCGTCAGGGTGGAAGGGTTAGCCTCCGGGACCGGATCATAGGCCCTCTGCCTACCGCATCCCTGGCCAACCGAAAGTAAGGCCAAGGGCTAGCAAAGTCAACGCAACGCGTCGACAGTTCTAACCCTTGCCCAGCCCAGATGCTGCCCATTAGCAGCCAATGTCTTGGTCTAGACGAGAGGGGTACCCATTACACAAGACATCGGGAGCAATCGGCAACACCTAGGTTACTCAACCACCCACCCTCGCTGGCCGAGAAGTAGCGATGGGTTGGAAAAGTCTACACAGGACGATTCCAACCCATTGCCGACGGCCGAGTGCTTGCCCTTTTCCGTGGGTTCCAGATCCATGTCCTCCCCCCCCCTGCCCGTAGGCCCCCGAGGCCCCTCTCCCACACTCCCCGGATCCTCGGGAAAACTGCAAGCGGTTTGTCAGGTATTAGCCACCAACAAGCAATGGCCATTGCTTGTTGTTGTTTCCAGGGTGCACCGGCCCAAGCAGTACCCTTCCATGCGGATCAAACCGTGATCAAGATGGATTGGTAAAGCTCGAGCACGCGTGGAGGAACCTGACTTGCACCCCAGGTCACAGTACTAACCTAACCTAACCTACTTTTCTGGCAGCGTTTTGGTTCTGTGTGAGGTCACAGTTCTAACCTAACCTAACCTACTTTTCTGGCAGCGATTTGGTTTTGTGTGAGGTCACAGTTCTAACCTAACCTAACCTACTTTTCTGGCAGCGATTCGGTTATGTGTGAGATAACAGTTCTAACCTAACCTAACCTATTTTACTAGTAGCGATTCGGTTATGTGTGAGATAACAGTTCTAACCTAACCTACTTTTCTGGCAGCGATTCGGTTATGTGTGAGATAACAGTTCTAACCTAACCTAACCTACTTTTCTGGCAGCGATTTGGTTCTGTGTGAGGTCACTAATATTGTGTAATGAGTAGAAATTAAAAATACTTCAATAATATAAATCGTTTCTTTTTTGAAGAACCATCGCAAGCCTATTATCAAAATTTATGCAATACGATTGTTATAATCATCAATATTATGGCTTGATAAATGTATGTAATTTACAATTATTACTAAAACCACTTATAATCATCAATGTTATGGCTTAATAAATGTATGAAATTTACAATTATTGCAAAAACTACTTATAATCATCAATATTATGATTAAATAAATGTATGACAATTTACATTATGGTTAAACCAATTATGACTCCGTATAATTATGACACGGAACAATTATGCCATAGGACAATTTATGCCAATAAAAATATATGAGCATCAACTTTATGCTTAAACTGTTATGACAATTAATAATATGACAATAGTTGTTATGCAACCAGACGGCCCCCCGTCCCCCCCCATCTATCTTCTAAACCGTGTGTCCGAAAAATATGAAAAAAATCACGAAGGTAACGCTTAATTAACACTTTCAACGATAATTATTTTCAACAAGTTCGAATTAACCGTTTTTGAGTTATTGCCGATAAACTACGCTTCTCAACAAAAGGACGTAATTGCCATGAAGATACGCTCTTTTGTTGTTGTACTTTTTTTTCATCGTATTTTTTACCTTATAGTTACGGCTATGGAACCCTACACTGAGCATGGTCCGACATGCTCTTGGCCAGTTTTTTTATTTTATGTTTGTACCGTGACAAGCGAAGTCAATTAGACTGATGTTAACGTACATTGAAAATACTATTTAATTCGTATGAACAGATAAAATCCTAAGATTAAATGATTTTTAAAAGTTGTTAAACAAAAGTCTTATTGTTTGATGAGTGGAATCTACGTTTTAATTATTTGCTCCTGTTACAGGCAACACCCGTTATAACTACCTATACTTACGTTTAAGCACAAACGGCGAAATTTTCAGCCTTGGTTTTCTTCGTTTGGATTTATGAAAAAACTTACCTATACCCGTGAGCCCTTACCAAAAAAATCATTAACTCCTTTATTTTGAAGTCTGGTATCTCGAAGTCGGTTGTATAGCTTGCAAAACGAACAAAGATGTCGGTTACTACATTTTGTTTTTCTGGCGTACAGAATAGGCAGTTTCACACCGAGAGCAATCGGTTTTTATTTTCACTGCAGTATTTACGAGTTCGGTTTACAACGAACATAAAGATATGGGAGATGTTTTTATTGGTTGTTATGTTTTTACAGTTTTGTGGGAAATAGAAGAAGATTCTGAAGATTATTGCTCAGAAACATATATTGACCATGCTGCTAGCTTAACAGAATATTGAAAAAAAAAATTCTAACGAAGGTATATGTCGCAGTGTCAGGAGTTCTGGCCCCGAAGGAATGTCAAGTTTGTCTGTGCTCGAGTGTCTTTGGCTGCGATACAATGACTTTTATTCAAATTGACTTGGTTCTCTTATTGAATAAACATATAGAATTTATTCAAAAAACACAGTAAAAAAAAAGCATACATACCTCACAAATCCACTACGCAGGCTTCGTCCATAAACAAAATTTGTATCCACCACAGGTTTCGTCAATATGGAGAACAAAATATTATTCACAACATGCTTCGTCAAGCAATTACAAAAAAAAATATTTCCCGCAACACGCTTCGTCATAACAAATAAATAAACACATAGCAGAGCCCCACGCCTAGCGCCTTGTCTGATACGTACCCGGCTCAAACGTCCCCAGGATACCCGCCGCGTTCCCGCGTTGGATAGCCAAAGAGATACGCTGAACTAGGTACGAACCAGACCTTGGGTCACAACCACGCTCACGCAAGCGTTTTCCCAAGGCTTGTACAAACAGCTTTGCCTCCAAACCCCAAGGGCCGGCCGTCTCAACAGCAAGGGGAATGAAATCGTAGACAGGTTTGAGACCCGCATATTTGGCGTGCTTGTGTCTAGCCGCATTTTCCGCTGCTCCACCAACCGACCGCATTGTCTGCGCAAGGTGAGACGCAGCAAAAGTGCTTACACAAGTGGCATCCCACAACAAGCTCCGCCCTTTCGCCCACGGCACCAAAGTGAGACCATCCGGCCTCTTCCCGTTAGTCCGGCTGAGACCTTGGGGCTCCAAAACGCACGGTATGTTTGCCGTCACCATAGCCCGACGCACAATATCATTAATTGCATGATGTCGCGAAAACCTACCAGCACATCGTGCACAATCGAGCCCATGGTAACCATTCCCCTCCACCATCGCGCCACAAACGCAATGATGTGGCTCACACACTCGACAACCAAGTCTTATCGCAGCCCCAATCCTAAGAGAGTCATTGTCCAATAACGTCCCCAAATGCGACGACGGCAACGCATGTAACCAGGCTCCAGACTCAGGCGCGACCACAGCCTTAAGACGAGCCAACTCAACCCCAGAAGCCCTCGCCAGCAAACCATCATACGTCTGCTTGCACAGTATATCATCCCATAAACGCTGAACCGTGAGATCATCGGGCTGAGTTGCACTAACACAAGCAGCAGCAGCAAGCAGTTGCTTATTGAATTATCATCTTTTGCATGTCAGAGAAATGGTGGATTGTGCTGAACAAGGACTTAGAGCCAGTGATGGTTGAGCCGAGCCTTTCTGGCGAAAGGACACGTCTTCTATCGCATCTAACCCCACTGCATTCCCTCGTTTGTTGTAACTAATCGTAATTGCTATTATCGTGCACAAGCCGATGGAAACCTACGCTCGACTGCGAATTATCAGCATTCTGATGGACATCCTGACGACGTTTTTAATGTCGACATATATATTAATGTTTTGTTTTTAGAGCGTCATTAATTTCTATTCGACGGTTCTAGTCTATTTATATTAAATGGAAACATCCAAAAACTCCGCCATATTTTATTCCGAATTTCAAAACTCCGAATTTCATATTTCCAATTCCGTACCCATAAATATTTTTTTAAGTCCGAAAATCTTTTCCATCGACTTCTCGCCTCGCCCTCCTCTCTCCTCCCACTTTTATTGAGTCGGACATTTTATTGTTCGGTATACTGAATTTCGGAATTTTGTAAATCGTAATTCTTACAGTTAGACGTTTTAAAATTTTGGATTTTAAAAATCGGACTTATGAAAAATCGTAATTGTAACAATAAAGTTAAAGTCAAAGTACTTTATTCTTCAATTAAGGCATATTAAAATGCACATATTATGTATGTCAAGATTTACCACCGGTTCCAGTGTGAAACCTCTGCCCCGAGAAGAACCGGCTAAGAAACTCGGCGAGGTATAATTTAATAGGAATTTTAATCCATTCGGAATTTTAAAAATTGGTATTTTAATATTTGTCATTCTGAATATCGGAATTAAGTTTTTCGTATTTATGTAGTGTACTCATATTAAATGCCAACTATCAACACCTATAGACGCAGTCGCGATCACTCCATAAAAACAAAAACCACTGTCTACCCTGTAATTTCTACAGTATTAAGGGCAGAAGGGTAGAAATAAGTAGGGTAGATACTGTGTTCAAATAATGCCTACCCTACTAATTTCTACCTTCCTACCCCTGCTAGGAAAGAAATTAGGGAGTCTGTATTTTTGTCTTCATAGAGTGCACGCCACTGCATTGGCATTAATTCAACAATCCTTTAATTGTCGCAGGTCTATACTTCATACGTGCATAGTACGCGGCAGATGGCAGAAATTGAAGTTTGGTAGTATTTTCACTATATTATTTTACATTATAGGGTAATAAATAGGAAAGTGACAATCTAACTATGTTCTCCATGTCTGTGAGTGTAATTATATTCACTCCATGTCTGTGAGTGAATGTAATTATGGGAACGTGACATTACGTAGGGGGAGGAAGGGCGCTGATTGTTCAAAAACTTTGCTAGTTCCTAACTAGCAAAGCTATTGTTATATTTAATATTCACTTTGATATTCAAACAGTCACTCTTACAGTTTTTACTATGTACTTTCGCATCGTGTTACAATCGTAAAGTTATCTAAATACAACTTTTTTCAGATTGTAAACTTAAATATTTCTAAACATACACCCGCCCGCAACTTGGTGAAATAAGCTAAATTTCTCTTTATTGCTTCGCTGTCATTGGGTACTTAAATCCTAAGTGTTAACCGGGGTCATAATCTACCTACCTATACGGTAAATTTCATGGAAGTAGGTTCGGTAGGTTTTCGTAAAACGCGTAAAAACAAACAGAAAATATTTAATGCATTCTAGACTTGCTACGATTTTTTGTATGTATAAGTACGGAATAAACACATTGATTTAAGATCTAGCGAAAATAAATTGAATATGTAAATTTCAGAATTTCACAAATAAAAGCAGGAATTTTGGGTTAGTTTAGAGGTCACACCAAATGCATTGAATATGTATGAGTAGCAAGACTAACGTTTATTTTTTTAGTTAGGATGTCTTACAGTGAATTAGAAGTGACTATTGTACCAGGAAACGGAGCAAGTGGTCGGTCAGGGAAGGAGCATTAAATTGCAAAAAGGGACGGCCTCTAGTTATTGTGGTGCAAATCACCTGTGGACGGGCATCGCTGTACGCATTCTGTGTTAGATCTTTGTCATACTTCATACAGGTTATATTTATGTATGCTGTTTGTTGGTAATCCTACTAATATTAGAAATGTGAAAGTTTGCGAAAATGTTTGGAGGTTCGATGATTGTTACTAAATAAGGTCGTAGCAACTGAATTTATTGAGATGAAATTTGGCATGCAAGTACACCAAATCCTGTATTAACCTAGAATAGTTTACATCCCGATAAAAAATCCGTGGGACAATAACCGAGCGAGATAATAGTTAGAAGGGTAGTAATTAGTCAGTAGTACTGTCGTGCCCTTAGTAGGGAAGACACTATAGGGTAGATAGTGTCTTTTTTCTTTCTGGAGTACACGCCACTGATATAGTATTTTATGCAACAGTTGTATAAGAAGGTTCAAAAAATGCGAATTGCGTGAGTTGCGATACGAGCCGCGAATGCGGCGAGTATCGCAAATAGAGACGCAATGAGCGTTTTTTGACTTAATTATACAACGTTGCATACAATACTTTTTCTACGACAGGTTTTAAAATTATAAAATACAAACAAAGGCATAACCTGCAAAGAAGGCAAATATGACGTATGACTGTCAGTATGTGTCTATGGTAAACTTTTTATTTTTTAAATGAAGTTGACACGCAGTGAATATATTAAAAATACTTTTGTTTTTATGTTGGCATCAATGAATTTAGTTCAGAAAGTTTTGTTTTTCTTAAAAGCCGTAGGATTTTAATTGTTTGTTAAGTTGGTAGTTGTGCATTTTTACCGTAAAGTTAAAATTGAGCGCTTAATCCTTGACCTCAGTTTAACCTAGATTTAGAAGTCTGTGGTTGCTAGCAATAACGTAAAGTGGCTATAACGACACTAGTGCTGTTATGGGGAATAGAGTATAGACTTCTCTGAACTCATATTATATATGTTCTTATATTAGTGTTCGTGACCAAGTAAAAGACAGATAACAGTACAGGAGTAGAAAAACGAGATTAACGATGGTGAAGCCGCGGGTAAATGCTAGTTTGTAATATATAAATAAAATAAACTCACTTTTCCTAACAATTGGAAGTATTGAAGGGAATAAGGTGGAAAAATTACACCATTGTTCGTTTGAATTAAATGATGCTTGTTATTTTGTAAGTTGTTGAATTTAGTGTGATTAGTGATGAGATTCTACGATGGGATGTTGCTTCTGGTCTGAATACTTGTGATATGTTTATGTACTGTATACATTGCACAACAAATATGCACCTAAGTATGTCAATTTATGTTTTCTTTGTATTATTAAAGGACTACAATGACTGGAAAATGAATGGATTTATCCTGATATTACTACTCGGGCTACAATGTATTCATGAAAAACCTTATACCCTCTAGAACTTCAAAAAGGACAGTTCCCCTTGCAGAGGAATGTCGTAGGATCAAAATAAGCACTTAACTGTGACGCTAGTTGCGTAGGTACCTAGCCAAAAGACCAATTCTCAAATTCAGCGACCTTAATCTGGGGTCACGGCAGAGCCCCCGCTATGTCGAGCAAAACAAAGGCACGGCCGTACCATCCTCTTCTCGAAGCCATTCTGGCTATTTTCAGCCTCCCGTAATTTTGTGACTAAAGCTAGAATCCTGATATCATATCATAGCATATCAATTTATTCATAATATACAATATTGTATGTCAATATTACATGTAAAAATATTAAATTCATTAAAAATAATAATCATAAATAATCACTTTTTTACATTTAAAAAGTCACTATAACTATAGAATGTGTGCTCGAGGAGCCAATTTTTCAATCGGATTTTGAATAATTGTTATCATGGATATATAGGGCATAATAAAACTTAAATACATTCTCAATAACATTCAATTTTAACATGTAGTTTAAGAACTATTGCTCGTCAAAGTTCCTTAGTTTTGTCACAGACTCACTGACTGATGATCATCATAATTCTAAGCTACTTCTAGCAGACCCACAAGCTCCAAATTTTAAACGTAATTAGTGTTTAGCCTATCGTGTCATGCAAAATCTAAAAATATTGTAATTTCAATACAAACTGCCAAAGTACCGGGGAGTGTCCATCGAACTCGATTTACACCGACTTGCCTATTATTTAACCGTGCAGGAATACATTTTATATTTTGCAAATAAAGAATCCCCCACGGATACTGACTTGGTTTAACATTACATCTCAAAACTTTTTTGTTGTAGAAGAACTGCGTTGCGAGACTTGCATCTTTTTACATGTAATGTTTTTGACGGGTACTTTTATCTGTTTCCCACACAATATGCATTTGTGTCGAATACGTTTTCCGTACTCCCAGTCCCACGTCAGCTGAGCGGGCAACGTCCCTCAGCCTGATTTATGATCCTGGGCGGACCTCGCTCCCTGACCTTTATTTACACGAGGTTTTTGCTGTCCAAATGAGCCGTCAAATTTGAGTGCATATTTCAGTGGGACCTTCTGGGGCTTTTAAGATTCATGTGATATCTTGAGTCCTATATACTCGGATGGATCACGGATTTAGTACAGATTTCGGGCTTACAGTAAATTCTACCTAAATGGACCTTAGTCTACTTAAAGGTGAAATCGGCCTTACGGGAATTTTATATTTATTAAGTTTAGATGTACACAAATAGTAAATTGTACCACAAGGGAACAAAATGATGTATGTATGGTGAGAGCGTACATTTAATCCCAGGGCTAAGCGAAGGATTCTACAATAGTATCCTGAGCGTAACGAGCGTTAACGCCCAAGATGAAATTAGTTTTGCTACAGTACTGTGTGACACATCCAGCTTTCTACTCCGTCTATGAGTAAAATCGGTATTGAGCAAATATATACCTAACAAGGTATAATAAACTCAGTGTAAACCGTTTGCAAAATCCAGATAATTATCGGAAAATAAAATAAAAAAAACAGAAAAGTACCACTTTGTTGATCCCTTCTATGGTGGAATAAAAGGCTTTTGATAGAGGTGTGATACGATTATTTTAACTTTTGTGTATTACGTGAAACTACATATTAATGTTCGTCGATAAATATAAAAAATGAATGAAATGAAAAAATGGTACATAAACTCCATTCTTCATTCACATGTCATTATGTACTGCCGTTTAAATACAAGCACAAATTTATATTCAAGTTGATGATAAAAATATAGTAAAATTTTGAAAATAACGACTTTTATATCGGAGGTATACGGGGTATTTGATTTGCGATGCCCTTACATTCGTTATAAAAGGTCAAATTAGGTCAAAACGATCAATCTTGGTAAATGTCTAGGTTGTTGGATCCCGGGGGATTACTAAGGACTTGAATGAAGTCCTTTTTATAACGAGAAGAATGCCGGTCAATCTTGGGCAGAATCGAGTAAGGTTAAATTAAACTATGTAAAAGTTAGGTACTTAGTTAACATGTAAAACAATACAATGCAAATATACCTAGGTATTTTATTGCACACCTAAAAACAAGACTAAAAGGGTACATAACTAAATCAAAACAATTACCTATTATTTCATTTACTGTCAAAATTGACACCCGTATTGATTTGTTCATGGTTTTTGTTTTTCACGATAGGTTAGCATTTGTTGTGAAATTCAATGGTATGTTTTAAAATGACTCGCTAATAAATAATCCATGAACTTCGCAGAACTTTCACTATTTTAGTAATAAATCTTCATGGACATCTTTTGTAGAGTTTTACATGTATCTGTCATCTATCTGATTAAAAAAATTAACAGTTTCAGAGAGACAAAGCACAACCTAGATCAGTAGAAAACTGAAACCATGAAATTTCGAAGAATTCCTGAAATTTCTTAACAAAAGCGGTGTGTCATACCTAGGCAGGCTTAAAGTTTCTATGATGATCCCAATGGTCGTGCTATGCGTGGATTTAAAATGCCCTTAATAACTCAAACTAAGAAAACCTAAAGCACTTCTGTATACAATTCTAAAACAATACTTTTCTACAAAATCCTCTCTGACAAATGTCCCAGACGAAATGCTAAGCGCCACAACATACGACTCGCCCAAAAGACAAATATGACACCGAATGCTAGATCCAAAATTCGTTTCATAAATCTAGACTCCAGAGTGCATTTGGCAAAAGTAGTAACAATTAATCTGGACAAAATTGCCGTGTGGGCTATCCTCTTGGATAGGCGCCAATATAAGCCGCTGCAGCATTTTCTAAACTCGGGAAGGTTGCTGCATACAGATGGGGCGATAGTGGAATTGCACACCACTTTAGTAGGATTCCTGGGAGCGGTAAATACTGGATACCACATGTTTGCAAGTGGGCATAATTGCATACGGCTTTTTTGGGATTTTGCTACTATTGCGCACGATTCTCGTATTTGTGATAAATTTCCATTTGCTCAAAATTTAACAATAACCGTAATATTTCTGGCTTTCCTTGTTGAAATTCGACCTGAAATTAAATAAAATGATACATTAAGGCCCCATCTTCTAACAGATGTTACAGCTATTAGTATTTTACTCTCTTCAAAGGTATCTAAAATCGGTTAATGACATTTGTTTCATATAGTAAAATTGAACATGCAACTAAAAGGAAATTTTACTATAACTATAAATACTGTTGATTCAACTTTACTGTACTTATTGCTTAAATGTGCTAGAAAAGCTAATCTTAATTAGTCATATATACTTCAAGTGTTTTGCCAAAAAGAACTCATTTAATGTCCTCGTTACCGAAACTCTAAACTACCGTTTATTAGTGATTCTGTCCATTTTCAAACTAAACAAAGTTGCTTAAAACCAATTAACAACTTTAACCCTGGATAGTTAGAGCGGTAATAAATTAAATTTATTACTAGTACTTCGATTACTTCCGAATTATATTGTTCTCCGGTTGTGACAAGTTAATTCTAACCGCAGGTTGGACCCTTGTCCGGGAGACAAACTGCGGGCTCTGTTCGGACCCTCCTAAATCTCCACACTCGTGAACTACGATTCTGATTGTAAAGGTACATGTTGACTGGCAACTATGAAAACTACCTAACATAACTTTGTTGAACACTGAACGGTAGTTGCAGGAGATAAGGTGCTTTTTCCAATTGCATCTAGAAGAGAGATCCGAGGTAATGAAAGTTATTAATCGATTCCAATATGAACAGGTTTCTCTACTTTCATCGCTATCAAGAAAGGGACAAACAAATTACCGCTGCGATATACGTACTACTAGTATTTGTTTTGAGACCTAAATAAAATTGTAAAATCATAGTAAATTTTTTGGATGTATTAAATAAACGTTACTTTGCTGTTTCTATAAAAAGAGTTATGGTAAGTTGCAACTAGGGAATGCAATTACCGGTAAAATTTACCGTCTTTTCATACTAAAGTCCGGTAAATTACCGGTAATTGCATTCCCTAGTTGCAACAACAGGTTGCGTCCACTCGCGTAATATTTGTATGCAGTATATATATTTAATAGGCCCTCTCTCGCTCTCTACAAAGAAATAGAATAGGGATGCAATTTTACAAAGTAGTGCTGGAATCAATTATATTTTCTAGTTCCAGCGGCTTTCTACTGCTATTCTAATACCCAAAATACTAATTTATTAATGTACAAGTATATATTTATTACATTAACTAGTGTGTTTTTGTATGTACGAATATCTAAACTGTGGTAGGTATTCAATTATGTAGTGTTACCACTTCAAATAAAATGTACAAAGAAAACTACTTCTATTTGTCGCGTCTAAGATAAACGTGGGAACTAGGTTTCACAGCATCTTGCATCTGTGTTCAGCGACGAAACACGGAGATACATGCCCAGACTTTAGAGATACATGACTAGACTCCGAGACACCGTTCACATGAGACTAGCACGTGACATTGGATTTCAAGTTACAGACTAGGACTTGGGAGTTAAATTTATAATGGAAGATAACCGTCCCGTTTATTCAGGTCTGTCATCTCATCGATCTGTCGCACGATAAAGTAAGGACGATAACTGTAAGGGTTGCTTTAACCCATGACATGCATTTCGGTAAAATGTTGTTGTCACATGACGGATGCTTTATGTACTTGTGCTCAACTCGTTATAACTTTCAATAACGGCTATTCCTTCCTTTTTTCGTTCAATTCTGTAATTAAGTAAAAATACAGTTTATGACTGTTAATTTGTTTGACATTTGCCTCGGTCTCTGCTACGTTAAGCATTATTTTCTGTCAATTTAGTGATTTAAAAATCTAATCGTTTACATATTTATGTCCGATAGAACAGTCAACTAGATTATATTTCCTGTCACTAATTAAGAGCATGAATTCTGTCAGTGTAACTATTTAGCATCCAAAATACACTTAAGTAAATGTAAAAGAAATGTTAAGTACACAAAAGAGAATTTTGCACAGAAAATCACAATAAGCTAGCTAAAGTCTCTCGTAACTGCCTCAAAACCTTTGTATGTAACACGTGTTTTCAATTGCGCCCCGCAAACCTTGATATAAAGTGCTCATCCTTGCCTTATCCCAGACTCGGCAAAACAGAAACAGTCCCAAACGCTCATAACTAATAGTTTGTTACTTGAGCACTGCTTACAATTCCAGCGACGTTCGCCCCTTTTTGCTGTTTTAAGCATTTTTATGTACTTTCCTCACATAATAAAGATGGCCCACGTATTGTGATTATCTTTTATATTGCTTGAGTTTGGGATGGGATCGGATGATCAACAACAGTTTTGAATATTACGTGGATGAAACGGATCATACTAGTAAAAAAAGATTTGGTAGTAAACGTCGATTGATTACATAACATTTACATTAGGTAAAATCTTCATTGGGATTGATTTGATGATTTTAACCTCCACAGTGATTACATAATTAAGAAACAAGTCGTAGAAAAATCAATATCGGATGATTATGTATTTACATAAATATCCAACAATAAAATAAATATTGTGGGACAATCTTACACAAATCGGTTTAGCCCCAAACTAAGCAAAAATACTTTTATTATGGGTATTTCTTCACTGTCGTTCCCTTACTGAGGATCGTGACCAACTGTTATGTCCAGATAATGCGGTCAAGGGCCATATGGGCTGCCTTCTGCATGATACCACAAGCATTTCTTATGGTGTTAGACCACCATGTCAGGATTCGTCCTCTGGTGCGTCGGTTAGAGGCGATAGGTTAGGTTAGGTTTGAACTGCAACCCCAACAGAAAAGAAAATACGAATGTGCGATCAGGCCTATTAAAATAAAATCATACTTTTTAATATTTATAAAAACTAATGTTATGAAAATGAAATGAAATGAAAGCGTTTATTTCGGAAATTGATCCATATTGTGTTAGTAAAACTTATTCTAAGTTCGTTAGTGGAAAGTATAATTATAATTAGACATAACGTGCACAGACATCCAGTGAGCTAGGATAGGGCTGTCCATCCTCTCAGCTACGACCCTCAGAAGCGCGTTGGTGCTGCCCCGTACGCGCTCGCTCAGGGACGCCACTCGCTTACGCATCACGGCTTGGAAACCGTCTGTTCTCCGCGCTGCAAACATCTCCGACGCGCTGCTGCGCCAGGGCAGCCCCAAAAACCCCCTGAAGGCGTCATTATACTGGACGCGCAGAGCACTGTAGGCTCATTTGGTGTAGTCGCTCCACAGGTTGCACGTGTATAGGGTTTGACAGTACGATTTAAACAGGGTTATTTTCACCTCAGTCAAACCTGCGGGACAACATGTTACACCTTACTGACAGTGCTCTGCGCTCCCTTTCCCTATCAACATCATCTTTAAGAGTATCTGTGACCCAGTGACCCAAGTATTTAAATTTTGTAACTATGGGAAGAGGAGAACCACTGAGAATTATTGGCGGAATGGCATATGTTTTCGTGCCAGACTTGAACAATAGTACCTCACTCTTTTTTACATTATATTTTAGTCCGTGGATCACAGCATACCTTTCACAAATAGAAAGCAACTTACTAAGGCCATTGACTGAGGGGCTCAGCAGCACCATGTCGTCTGCGTAACTTATGTTGTTAACAAAACAACCATCCACCGAGCACCCGACACCCGCGCTGCTGAGCTCCTCAATCAGACCATTGACATACACGTTGAATAACGTGGGAGACGTTAATCCCCCCTGTCTAACTCCACATTCCATTTTGAAGGCCTCAGAGTATTTCCCTCCCTAACGAACTACATTTGATTGATTATCATACCAGTAGTTGAATATTCTAATGACTTCAGAAGGCAAACTCGTGCCCCTCCTTAACTTATTCCACAGCACTTGGTACGACACCAGGTCAAATGCCTTCGACAAGTCCAAGAAGCATGCGTATACTGGCGTGTTCCTCTCAGTATAGAACCTAACAGTGTGCTTAAGACATAGAACTGCTGCTTCAGTGGATAATCCCGGGCGAAAGCCGAACCGAAAGCGTCATGCAGGTTGACATGGCAGGGTTTGTCTGGCTTTCCAAACCATTAGCCATGTGGAGACAAGCGTTGGCCAAGCTTACAAAATTACATTTTAAGTAGCATGAGCTCTATTGGCGGGTCAAGTTACATATTACTATGGATGAGTTTGACACCGAATATCTAAATGGTACTACCGAAGTGAAGTATTGTCATACTCCACGCCCTTAGCTGCCTTTTTTTTTACTGACAATGTTTTGCAAAGTCATGTGATTTTGACTAGAGCATTAATGGTCACCAATTGAACTGTCAACACCTAACATTTAAAAATGGAGACTTAGCTACTCAGTGACTATAAAATCCGCGAAAATCCAGCATGTTTCCGGACGCCAAACCGGAATAATCCGGGCTAAACCGGCGAATAAAAGTCACAGTCGGAAACGAGTTTTACAGCTTCGGTTAGCTTAGTTACTGGTTTACTTCTGGCGTACCGTCACAATATCATTCCCTGAATTATTTATTTTTCCTGGTGCTGTGGCTTAATAACTTCATGAAGATATGAAAATAGCATAGTCTCTTACCTATTTATTCATTTACACTTCACAAATTCAGTCATAAAGTTAATATTTTCTCATTTAAATAAGATAACACGGGGTCTATATTAAAACGCATACAGTAAATCTTCCTATTTTGACAATGCATACCGTTGTTACGCATAATTATATATTCGCGTAATATAAAAATGTATATTTTAAAACGCATATTTCAATTTGTATACTATCAATGCGCATATAATTACTACGTATAACATTCGTTTTTATAAATATTAAAAAGTATAATTTTAATAGGCCTAATCGGAGGTTCGCATTTTCTTTTCTGTTAGGGTTGCCGTTCAAACCTAACCTAAACTAACCTAACCTATATTTCTAATAGCAGTTCGTTTATGTTCAGGGTTGCAATTCAAACCTAACCTAACCTACTTTTCTGGAAGCAATTGGTTTCTGTAAAGGTTGCAGTTCTACCCTAACCTACCCTACTTTTCTGGTAGCAGGTCGGTTTGGCCAGCATTTATGACTTAGTAGTAAGAAAAACCTAAAAAACTTTAGGATTCCAAGAACAACGGATATAAACTTGGAATTGGTTTTCAAAAACGCTCATTTTATACCGACCGCATAATTTTATGCGTTCAGTATACCTAACAATATTATGCGAATTTCAGGGAGGTATGCCAAATCAATCGGTATGCTAATTAACTTATGCGTTGTTATTATTATGTCATTTAAGCGGTATGCTCAATCATCGTATGCCTAAGCTGTTATGCAATTTCATAATAAGAGTTTAAAATTATGTCTAATAGGGACACCCGATGAAACATGTTAATTGAATAGTTCCATATGTATCGTTCGGTATTTTTTTTTCTGGAGCTTTGTTAACATATCAGTAACCTAACGTAACCTAACCTAATTGATTCTACAGATGATTCTTTTTTTAATTCTGTTCAAAGTCTGTTAAAATTTCACGGCATTAAAGGAGGAAAAATATGACAAAATAAAATTTGTGACACATGACTTTCAATAGTTATGCAGATAACTTCTACATTGTAAGTTTCAATATTCTCGCAAATCCATATAAGTATTGCAAAGGATAATAGCTTCTGGACAGTAATTCGGTTCTGTTTGTACTATCGGGCAAAACCTTGTTTACTGTCCGACCTTTGGCATTTAGCTTTTGGCTATTTCCTTTCAGTTGACCAACGCAAAATGTGTTTCGTTTTTTGTTCTATTTTTTGTCTCTTCTTCAAGTATTAGGTCTAAATAGGGTACTAAGAACCATACTCGAATATACTATGTAGTATATATACACAAGTAGTGATGTAATCAATATAAACTTATACATAGTAATAATAAGATAAATATTGTGCCATTTTTAAATTTAAGGTCTATAGACTCTACGACAAAGGTTAAAAATAGTCTAACTGATTAATTGGTTGAAATTTTAATAATTCCTTACGAACGCAGTAGCGCCCCGTTAGCACCCATTGCCAACGGGACCCCGTTATTACTAAAACGCCGTTGTCTTTTTATTTTTAAAAATATTTATACTATTTAAAATTTTGTTCCACTCACAGAAGGTCAAAAATACGTACCTACATATTTTTAAATATGACTGTACAAGTGTACATCCTAACACGCCATGCTATTGTGTGTCTATGAATTATTTTACTTAATAAAAGCAAATTAAACTCAAAGCAAAAGTAAATAAACCGGTCAAGTGCGAGTCGGACTCGCGCACCGAGGGTTTCATGTACAAACTCATAAGTAGATACGCGAATAGTTCAAGAAAAACTGTAAATATGCCGATTTGTTTAGTAGGATAGGATAGGTATGTTATGATTTTTGCAAATTTCTAAAAATTAGTGCAAGTTAGGAAAACCGTTATATTTTTCCTGTAATATTTAGAACCTGATGAGTAATGATTGTATTTAATAGATATTTTTTCTGTAATCTGAAACAGGCCATCGCTTAGTTTTCCTACTCTCAGCTAGATGGATTTTAAGTTTTTGTAAATTTCTAAAAAAATATTAAACTTAGGAAGACCGTTATATATTTCCTGTAATATTCAGGTTGATATAAAAAAATGGTAATTATTACAGATTTTTCTGTTCAGTAACTACGAAGATAATAGGGGGGAATGGTATTTTTTTTAACGTTTTTGGTCATAAATCAAAAAGTACATGATTAATAAAAAAATTAACATGGATTTGGAATCTACAAATTAAGCCCTTTCATTTAATACCCCATTTGATACAATAGCACAACATTAAATTAACAAACTCCCATTACGGCCCCCTTTAAAAAAAAAGTAAAAAGATACAATTTTTTTTATATAAAATAGGGTCAGAGTAGCGACTTTTAAAACTATTCCAAATTTCATATCGATAGCAGCAGTTCCTGAGATATCTGGCTATGACAGACGGACAGACAGACAGACGGAGTCGCACCATAAGGGTTTCTTTTTACCATTTTGGTACGGAACCCTAAAAAAAGCATGGCTAACAAAGGTGCAACTATGCGCAAGATTGTAAAAACGTTTACACTTATAACGTTTAGATTGTGAACATTCTGCATACACAAAGCTTCGTAATTGGTCTGCGGTGCATACTAATTTCTTGAATACTGCTCTGATTAACTCTGTGGTATAAAATATGAGCGATTATCTATTTAATACTCACCCTTTCTTTACACGCTTAATAACAGTTAAGCGTTGCCTCATCTGCCGATTTGACATCGACGACATCCCTTGTCTCTTTCTCTCCATTGCCGTTGAGTGAAAATACCCAAAAATGATCATGATGCTTTGGCATTTTTATACTTCATTTTTTCTATTTTTTTTAACCTGAAAATACGTTTATTCTATTACTTTTAGTATTCATTTATTCTTACCACATTCTTCTAAAAAAACGGATAAAGATATTGCATGGAATGACTAAATCATTAGGTATTAAAACCGAATAAATCTGCTAAGGACGATTGTACGCATTGCGACCAATTCGCATTCTTTATTACTTCCCAACCCTTCCCACACCCGTATAATAGATTAGGAACTCGCGAGCGTATAGTGCGCAAGCGCTGCAATCATTTCCATTTGTGATAGGTTCCATTTTATTAAAATTACCTTTCGATTTCTCACCTCATCAGTCCGTTTATCGCTTTCGCTTATAGCTTATAACTTTTATAATATTATGGAAGAACGAACCAAGATGTTCCACGGAAACAGTAGAACTATTTTTTTTTGGTTTCAGTATAAAGTTAACTACTGTACTTTTCTTTGCAGAAAGTTTCTGTTAAAGAATTTTTACGCTGAAGATTTCACATTTTGTTTTTTAAGTTCTTAACTATTCCAGTAACAAATTAATGTAATTTCAAGCTACAATATAAAAGTTATCATCAGCAAATAAGAATAACAGTATCAGTGGGTCAAATTTCTCGACACTCGACTGAATACGGAACTGTATAAACTATATTTGATTTTCTAAAGGTAATACGAACTAGAAGCTCAAATTAGCTGGTATTTTTTGTAACCAATATACACTTGCAAGACAAATTTCTGACTCTACCTAACCCTTTATTTATATCGAGCTCTGAAGTGCGAATATGTTACCTATTAAGTACTCCCAAACAAAATGCTCTTATTATGTACATCACTAGAACTATTTAAATGTAGACCCTCTACACGTTTATGTATACAGCTGAATGAGGAAATTAACAAGACAATTTCCGCCGGGCATTTCGGGAACAACATTGCCGTATTCGTAGTCGGTCTTAGTTGGCTCGAGTCTAGAATGCATGCTCTATCTACGGGACAACATGAACTAAATGACTGTGCGATGTCAATTAAGTAGTTCCGACGTTGCAATATGTTAAACTGTTAAAAATACTCTTCACTGATGTGTTTTGTGCTCGCTGTGTTGGGTAGGAAATTAAACAATAAAATCCAAGACAAATCATTTATTTAAAAAACGAATTTACAGCTACTATTACAACTATAAAAAAATATATACTATTAGAGAAGAATAACAAATGCCTGAACAGCATCACTAGAACAGAAAATATACAGTACTCGTATACCTAACTAATTATTCGCTCCTTGAAAATCATAACGTCATTAAACGAAAAACACGATTTTTGGGTACGGGACTTGAATGTTTCCGAAATATTAAAACGTCTAAAACTACCTTATTTCTAATAAAAGTATCATTTTTATACTGTGTTTTGTTAAATACGTGACTATGCTTTTTACTGATAAGAATAAATTCTGTCTTTTATGTTTTACTTATCTGATAATGGAATTTAAAGAAAATAATAATGTCACTTTTCCATTAATTTTTACTTAATGTCACTTTTTAGGCCTGTGTTTTCTCAAACTTTAATTTAGTTTAAGGAACAATGACGCTAGGTATATCTGGTTATTTCAAAGAAAAATCCATGTTTTTGCTTAAAATACTTTTAAAGAAAACTTGTTAAATAACATTTGTTAACGCAAATGACTATAAGTCTAAAAAACAGTGAGTAATTTATTTATTACACACCGTGACATTAAACAAGTAGTCACAAAATAATCAAAGAGTAATGTTGGAAGCGGGTGTCCCTTATTAGGCATAATTTAAAACTCCTATTATGAAAACGCATAACAGTCTAGGCATACGATGATAGAGCATACTGCTTAAATGGCATAATAATAAAAAAGCATACAAGTAAATAAGCATACCGACTGTTTTGGCATACCTGAAATTCGCATAATATTATTAGGTACCTATACCGAACGCATAAAATTATGCGTTCAGTATAAAATGAGCGTTTCTGAAAAATTATTCCAAGTTTACACCCGTTGTTCACAGTGGTAAATGCTGGCTAAACCAAATTGCTACCAGAAAAGTAGGTTAGGTTAGGTTAGAACTGTGACCCTTACAGAAACGAATCGTTTCCAGAAATCTAGGCTAGGTTAGGTTTGAACTGCAACTCCAACAGAAAAATAAATTTCCACGTTCGATTAGGCGTATTAACATTATATTTTTTAATATTTATAAAAAAATAATGTTATACTTAGTCATTGTTATACATATTAACGGTATGCGAATTAAAATATGCATTTTAAAATATACATTTTAATATTATGCGACTATACAATTATGCGTAATAACGGTATGCGTTGTCAAAATAGGAAGATTTACTGTATGCGTTTTAATATAGACCCGTTGGAAGCAGCTATAACGGCTTTGAACATAAAACAGCATTTTTCAATTGACCAAAACGAGTGAATTTATAGTAATTTGAGCTAAGAAAATTGACACTACATCGAGAACGATGACTAATAATGCGAAAAATCATTTTAGTTATTAAAACCACAATGTCATTTAACATACTAAAAATACAAGTACATCCTTATTATTAGCCTGCATCAAGACTCGAATTTTAAAATAAAACGGTCATTATTGTTATACTGTCACTTTAATAGTCTTAACACAAGGTATAACATTAAAAATTGCCAGAGGACAAGTGTCATTGAAGCGAAAATTACACTATTGCTTTAGATTGAGTCTTGATATTGATACTTACATTATAAGTTCGAACTGACGTTTTATGAATAGATACTGTATTCCATTGAAAAATTTTAGTACTTTCCGTTTAATCTCACAGAACACACGTCATTAAGCAAAAAATGACAACGTTCATCACAAAACGCTAGTGACATTGTTCCAAAAAGTCGCACGTCAATTTCCAATATTCGCCGTAATGACACTAGCGCCCTCTGTCGTTGTAAATAAAGCTAGAGCAATAGGTGTCTTTGTATTGCGTTCCTTACAATCACGTGAGTTAGATGGCGCTGTTAACTCAAAAATGTAATTTTTTGCATAGTGACGTTTCAAGGAGCGATATTATTCCATAATTTTGCAATAAATATAATAACCGCAAATTTAAAAAAAATCGTTCATTTTTAAATTAAGGATGTGATAGAAACACAATATACCTAGTTTTTTAAAATCACTTTTATATTGTTTTTTACATTGAGTTACACGTACAGACCTAATGAATTTTTCTGCAGCTAATACAAAATAAAAGATAAGCTCGACAAGACTAACATGAAAGAGTGCTGATAAGTCCGAGCATATTTCCCAGGCCACCTTAATTTCCTCGAGGGACGCTCGTGAACCGACGGGAGCATATTTTTCATTTAACTGCTAAGCCCGCATTTTATTTTTACTCTTCCATATGTAGCATGATGAGTAAGTAAGAAAAAACCATAAAAGAAAATTTCCTAGATAGATTAAGTAGTTATTTGTAACGAGTTGAAGGAATTGAGATTTGACATTTTTTTCTGATTAGGTGGGAAATGGGTTTGCACTTGAACTTAGTGTAACTTGAAAGATTTTACGTATTTAATTAGAACTTGGAGTTTAGTTCCTAATCTGAATTATATTTGAATGAAGTAAGAATCGTCCCGCGAAGAAATTCAAAGCTGTATGTGAAGTCCTCAATCCGCAGTGGGGTAGCGTAGAGACTACACTCCATTCTCTCTCATCTATGAGACTAGGCATATACCCACCAGTGGGACGTATATAGGCTGATGATAATGATGATGATGAAGAATAACGTAACGTACCTGTAAGTTTTACTTAAGTAAGTAAGGCCGCAGCTATACGATACACTGAGATAGCCAGTCTAACGTACGTATCGTGTCTAACGTATAGCTGCGTCCTTACTTACGTAAATCAGGCCTAACACAGTTCAATGTATATGTCAGCGGCCGATCGTAGAATTCGCCAAATCATGAAATTCCTAGGCATTTCATGAAATGCCGCCCTTTTATGCTATGTCTAAGATTTGGCCAGGCATATCACGATGTGCCTAATAATAAATATGGCAGATCGATTCGTATTCGTATTCGTCGATTTTCCTAGCTACATACCGGGCAGATCGTAAAGTAGTAGCACTGGTGGCTCATGAAATGGCGGCATTTCATGATATGCCTAGGAATATCATGATATGGCAGCATTTCATGATATGCCTAGGCTAGGAATACCATGATATGGCGAATTATACAATCGGGTGACGACATATTATCTACAGCGCAGGGTGCTGCGTCACTGAATCACGCAGGCGAAACCATAGATTCTGGTCGTATTTTAGAGGTTAGTATTTTGTTGATAAACAAGATATACACAAGTTACTAATTATCGCGGTAACATCTATATGGATTGAGATAAAGATTGCATGCAAGTCAACGAAGTCCTGGGTTGAAACATATAGGATACTTTATATGTCAGTAAAGCGTTTCCTTAGAATAGTAATGGGAATAACGCAAGTGAAGCCACGGGTAGATGCAAAATGTAAATTCAAGAAATAGTCTTATTAATTGATTTGCCTGAACGATGCTAGCAAATCGTCAAATGATGAGCTTTGAACGATATGGAGCTAGCCAAATCATGAAATGGCGGCGTTTCATGATATGCCTAGGAATTTTATGATTTGGCGAATTCTACGATCGGCCGCCGACATATTGTCGTTCGACGTTCTCACTGGCTATTATATCTCATGTTGCTCACGAGACAAATCTGTGGTGTCCCTGTGCTAGCCGTGCAGAATTAAATAATTTAGCTGTGTTACTACTGTGATGTTGGCTAGATCTTATGGTGTGACCCTTTTATGGCGTCTCAGGATACATTTTCTTTTCATGCTAGCCTTCTACAGAATCTTCCTTACTATTTATAAACGTCCACAAATCCCTGACAAAGTCGGCATAAACTTTTTACAGCAGCTAAAAGAATAGTGGGTTTAGCGTTAACCCGCTTCACTTCACCGTTCCGTTAAATTACGCGGAAGGATTAGATTTTACTCCAGTGAATTATTATCCATTAACCCAACCTGACTGATATCATAGTTTAATACTAACTACTATGCCTCGTCGATTTTCTTGATTTTTCTATAACACAAAATTAATTTCTCTGTTCGTCGGGATCTTTTTACATAAGTATTTTTTTATGTTCCTGAATTAGGTACTTGGAGAGAGCTGCACAGACTTGGAAAACTATTATTTGTTTGTTCAAAAGCGTAATTTTATAGAGTTCCTTGAAATTACAGCACACCGCCTTGCCTATTATTTAACCGTGGAGGAACACATCGAGTTCTGTTGATACCGCCCCGGTACTGACTTGGTTTAACTTTACATCTCAAAACTTTTTTGCTGTAGGAGAACTGCTGCGAGACTTGCATCTTACATGTAATGTTTTTGATTGGATTCATTTTACATCATTACTTTGCTTGTTACCACTTACCAGGCATGGTAATGTTATGTAACACACATAAAAACATTATTTTCTGTATTTTTTTTCCAATTTTTGGTTCAATGTTTTCGGAGATAAGGAAGGGGGGGGGAGGGAGAATGGTCAATTTTCGCCTATTTTCTTAAACAACTTCAACGCTATACAGGTTGAAAAAAAAACGATGGGCCCTGGCCCTCCAGGGCCCATAGATATTTTTTTTTCCTTTTAAGGTACGGAAACCTAAAAAGAACACTATTGAAAACAACAATTTTCAGTTGTGTTCTTTTTTGGCCCGATCATAATTTTGATCTCATGGTAATACAACACAGTAACATTGCCTAATGTTATGACAATAGAATGTATGATGTCATTAAGGTTTCACTCAATATCATTTATCAACGGAAAATACAATTTAGAGCTTAATAGTTTGTACTATTTGTCAAAAATGTCTTAGTGAGAGCTGTTAAGGAAATAAGTGTATATTTCTAACTTTAGTGTTTAGAAAAATCAACCAGCTGTGAACACTTGTTTCTGTTTGTTCTCCAATAAATAAAATAAAAATAAATAAATAAAAGTAAGTTCAAAGCTACCAGTCAAATAAATTTCAGTACATTTCCGCTTTGCAATATATTTCCGAGGAGCTTACGGTTGCATTGGAGTTCACGAGTTTCATAAAATTCCATTTGGCTTAAATAAATTTGATATAGTTATCATATTTACTACTACAGTTGTGACAGGAAACAGTTTCAGTTTAGCATAGAAGCTAATGATTTATCACTACATAGTATAAAACAAAGTCGCTTTCTGTGTCCCTTTGTCCCTATGTATGCTTAAATCTTTAAAACTACGCAACCGATTTTGATGATTTGATGCGGTTTTTAATAGATAGAGTGATTGAAGAGGAAGGTTTATATGTATAATACATGCATAATATAATAGAGAAACACCGTGCGAAGCCGGGGCGGGTCACTAGTGTAATTATAAAGTTAACGAATGATATACAACACGCCATTTAAGCAATCACGGAGAGGTACCTACATAGCTAGTATAGCTATGTACATGTGTATCTCATGGTATTTCCATTAACTTACACAGGTTTAGGCTGGGCACTGGTTCTCGGTTACCTATTTAAAAATGTAGGAGACATTCTTAGGTGTAAGTGTTTTTCTGCCCTCCGGCCAGAAAGCGTCACCTTGCGCTAAAGATGCCGCTTTCTGGCTCTGTCGAACAGAAATAGTACATTGAAGTGAGGGGTTGCGAGGCCAGATAGTTACGAGGCTGGCAACCCCATTTCCCGCCGAGGTATGTATAGTGCTTTTCTCAAATATGCAATGAAATAGATAACCTTACTTAATATTTTATAACACAAACCACACAAACTTTCTGTCAGAAGGTGACATAATTATATCCATAGACAATGCAAAAGCTGTTTCAGTTCACATTTTTACCCCGAATATTTAGATGAAATATTTTAAATGTGTATTCGTGTAGTTAAAATTGCAATTTAAAATTGTTTATAAATTATAATGTGTTATTTGTTATGTTCATGTCAATTTGAAATAAATAAAACTGCAAAATATAGCAAACATCGTTTTTTGTTTTTTTAATGGCTGAATGCCTTGATGCTGTGGCCCAAATAAATGTGGAATGGAAATATAAAAAAAAAAATTGGCAATGTAAGTATGAAATTCCATTACGTGCTAAGTGTCAAGCCGCACCGGAAACGAGGTACTTTGCGGCCTATTTTTAGGCACGTAATGTCAACATTTCATGCCATGTTTGAGAAAAATATTATAAAAACTTTGGCCAGTAATTAAGAAAGCCTCAGAACACATGTTTGTCGTCCTCGGCCTCGCCTTGGCCGACAATTACATGTGATCTGAGACATTTCTTACTTTACTTGCCTCGGTATATAATGTATGTATTTATTAGCCTGCATGTGGGTCTCACTACTAAACAAAGTCCATCCCTGCATCCCGCCACTCGTTTCTGAAGAGCTCATGCTTCTATCACCTGGGTTAAAATGCCGAATATATCCGAAACGGTAAGCCAAATTAACTATCGGATTTACCCTGATAGATAGCGACTGTAGCTGAAGCAGAACGTAAAGGAGATGGTGGGATGACCAGGAATACATTACATACCGAGGCCAGTAAAGTAAGAAATGTCTCAGATCACGCATGTGATCTGAGGCTTTCTTATTTACTGGCCTAGCTTTGTATACTATTTTTCTGTTCGACGGAGCCAGAAACGGTACCTTCGTTTAGCACAGCGGCCGGCATGGTGACGCTTTCCGGCCGAGGGCAGAAAAAGTTATTTAATTACTGACATATTTTACTACGTCAAATAGCGCAACATTTGCCTGCGCTTGGTAACGCCAAGAATAAATCTTAATTAAACAGTACTGTTAAAAACAACAAAACATAATTTGTATGTATTAGTAATCCGTGTTCTATATCTAAAAATTCTCAAGTTTGTTTGTCCGAAGATAACTCGAGTAACATTCATCCAATACTTTTGGAATTTGTTAGGAGGATGAGATCAATAGAATTTTTAAGTTCGAAGATAAAGTAAGCCCTGGAATAATTCTGTTCAAGTTCGAATTTCAAAATTCTGTTGACTTAAAGTACCTTCCAAGCAAATTTCTGAAGGAAGAAAGATGGTACTTGAGTTATCGGAGTCGCGAGGTGTTCGCTGTGAACTTATTAGTTAAAATCAGCAGACAGATAAAAATATTTCAGAAGACATTAATAGCCCCAAAAAACAATTTACCCAATAATTTGTCCGACCGTCGAAAACTAGCTCCATTTGAAAATCCCTTTTTCCATTCCTGATTATTTATATGCAAAGGAGGGCCGAAGGGATGCGGGGTAAATCCATGATATTATCTTGTCTTTTAACCTCTGGTAAAAGGGCTATAACTTATACGTACCGGACGGGTTGTTCCGATATGTACCCGGTTCTGGATTGTCCAAATCGGATAACATAATAAATTATTTGACCAATTGTCCATATGAAGATTGGGATTCGGTATCTTTTTCTTCATAAATACACGCTGCGTTATTGCAGACGATAAGGATGACGTTTCCTTTGTGTTTGGATTGCATTTATTTATATTTCCACATTAGTATTTATGTTTGGAACCAGAATTAATGTTGCAGATAGCGACTTACCACGGTTTACGAAAAAAAAGAAAAAAAGAAAAGAGTTATCTCACTTTTTTTCTACAGTTGTAGTTGAATAAATTATATTCATTGCAGACTCACAGGCTCCAAATTTAGAACAATTTAATTGAAAAAAAATGGATTGTAATGTAATAAATAAAGGAAGATCACTTACAAAAAGAAATGAGATCCCATCAAAAACATTACATGTAAAAAGATGCAAGTCTCGCAATGCAGTCTGTTACAACAAAAAAGTTTTGAGATGTAATGTTAAACCAAGTCAGTACCGGGGGGGGGGGGGGGGGGTCCACAGACCTCGATTCCCACCGACTTGCCTATTATTAGACGCGATATACCCAAAACTCCTGCGCTACTTATTTTTACGGCCTTAAAGTAGAGAATACCTTCGTCGAGAAAGAGAACACGTAACTTAATGACACCTTCTATGTTGACTGCGTGTTAGGAGACTTTTACGATTGAAAGTTAAATAAAAGGTAGTTAAATACGGCGCGGTAGGTTATCCGAATTAATTGAAATGTCCTCAAAATATATTTAACACCACACGTCCCATTAGAACTGGCCTATATTACAAACCAGTGACCTGTTTTAATAATAAAACGCAAGGCAAACTCCTAAAATGCCAGAATTAATATTCCGAGGCAGTAGCAGGCCCATTACTGGAACGCTGTTCGAGATTCGGGCCAGCACCGACCGAACCGCGCTGAAACATAATCAACTCCAAACTATGTAGCTGTGACGCAGCAATTCCAAACTTAACTTAACCCGCCGCTATTACGATATTAGGGGAGTAATTTAATAAGCTTAGTTGTGGTATAATGATTGTTGTTAATAGATTAATGTTAGAACTTTGTTACTCATGAGTGGCCTTGGTGTTTATGCATATTAGCTGGGTATGCCCAGGGAAGCTAATTTATTTTGCGATTCAACAGTGAATAATAGAAGTTTACAAATATCGTTTTCTATTGTAATTAATGTGTGGTGTGATGTGGTTTATCTACATCCATATCATAACTACTAGCCCTCTTTGTATTGCCCTCGAGTCGAGGTCGCCAACTGGCATAGGCTGGATTATCTTGGTAAAGTTGCATATTGGGTCAATCTGAGCTGATTTAGCCCGGTAGCCATGGACCCCCCCCCCTGGTGTGTAGGGAGGGGGGGCACTCAAAGTGACGCTTTACCCTGCTTCGAACAAAAAATCCTATTGACTTAAATTTGTCTGTTTGGTATCATTTTCGTATAAATCAAGGACGAGGAATTCAATTCCGATATAATTTGTATGAAGTTTAAGTTATAATTGACCTTTTCGTCAAGTTTATTTGAAAGAAACAAGACATTGATCAAACCACGAAAAAAAATTGAAAAACTTCTCGTTGGTGGTGATGTGAAAAAACCTTTGTAATCCAACGGCAATTACTGGATAAGAAGAATGAAAAGTGTTTGTACGGCGATGAGCATAGACATACTAAAACAAGAGTTTATATTCAGACAAGACCTAACTTTTTTAATGAATCATTGATCCAACACTAGCCACGAATTGATTGTCCAAGCACTAGCAATGTGTTAATAACCTACATGCGTATCTAATCTACAATGCTATTAGGGTTCCGTACCAAAATGGTAAAAAGGAACCCTTATGGTGCGACTCTGTCTGTCTGTCCGTCTGTCTGTGTGTCTGTGCGTCTGTCACAGCTAGATAACTCAGGAACTTATACTAGGAGCCTGCTATCGCTTTGAAATTTGGAATAGTTTTAAAAGTCATTAACCCGAGTCTACTGGTTTTTAATATACATTTACAAAATAAAGCGATAGCATTTATAAAATACCATAAATGTTAAACTGATTGATTTCATACACTTTATATATGTAAAAAGTTAAAAACGCACATTGAATAAAAACGGCCATACCGATTTTTAATATAAAAAATTGATAAGAGAATTATAAGATGATGCAGACTTACTTAGCAAATGAGGTAGAAGAAATAAACATTATTACTTAACTTTCTACTACTATCTTGCACTCTTTTGATAAGTCCATTATTTTAAACGTATATTCGGTTTTCAGTCAAAAATACTTGAAAATTATCTGGTAAAGTCTGCAAAATTAAGTCTTTTCACGATAAGATCGTCCGTCGAGCGGAGTCGAGGCATTTCGCCGTCCGGGCGCTAATCTTTAGACAACATCTATCAACCGCAAATTGACACTGTAATCCTTAAACTCTTAGTTTGTCGAAACTCGAAAAGGGATGTTTATTTAAAAAAAATACTGGACATTAATATTAGGGTTAAATTACTTTTAGTTGCATTGCGGCGTAAGAACTCGGTTTTGGTCTTATATAACCTAATCCCTAATTGAGTGATACTTGATAGAGAAAATTAAATAGTTTGAAAACATTCATGACTCAGAAACACAAATGTGCTCCTACAGCTAGTGCTCCACATGTGACCTGTCAAAAAAGTAATTACTCACTAAAGCTAAATAAATAGGTTGCAGCGTAACATAAACCATTTGCTAGAACTTTATTAGGATTCCGTACCCGAAGTGTGCCAACGGAACCCTATTACTAAGACTCCGCTGTCCGTCTGTCACAGGGCTGTATCTGTTAAACCGTAATTGGTAGAGACTTGAAATTTTCACAGAATGTGTATTACTATTGCCGCTGTAACAACAAATAATAAAAACAAAATTAACGGGAGTCCCTATACATATAAGAAACGTGTTTTTTGCTTGAGGGTGGTATGGAAGCCTTCGTGTGCGAATTCGACTTGCACTTGGCCAGTTTTAAATGTTCATGTATTTGCAATATCTTTAAATATAGTGAGTTCAATTATTCTGATGAGATATTATCAATTTACAATCGGATTTTTCCTCTGTAGTTTTAAGATCTAGTTGGTTTGTTACCTCCATTATAGCGTATTGAATTCCACATCAGACATTTGAAATTTTATCAGTTGTATAAACGATTCAAATGAAATTTTATTATGGGCATTTTCCGAAATAAATACAGGGGTAACTACTTTCTCAAAATACGGACTTTTGAGGCTTTTCTGGCCCAGAATCGTTAGTAGTAGTAGTACTTTCGAACCTTGCACGTAGAAAAGTGTCCCAAATTTATTTTCCCATTACGTCACCATTTTGTATTAACGTTTGTATGAATGTGACGGAGTGGAAGAAAATTCCAAAAAAAATTGGGACACTTTTTTTACGTATAAGGTTCGAAAGTACTAACGATTCTGAGCCAAAAAAACCTCAAAAGTCCATATTTTGAGAAAGTAGCTACCCCGGGATTTATTTTGGAAAACGCCCTTATACGTTTATATTTACTCTCGTAATGGGATTAATAAAGCTTCATATCGTACTAAAAATACATTGTAGGGTCTTTAAGTGAAATTTTATACATCAAAGCAAGTAAACTACGTAATTTTATTACTTTCAGCGCATATGAAAAGTAACATTATGAAGGTAACTTTGAAGTTTTTCACATAATTTTGGGTTTTTTCATGCGGTCAGTATGTACTGAGAGTTATGACCTGAAATGGTTACAATTTTCTACTTAATTGGATGACTGCTGCCAGATTTGACCCACTTTTAGTCGGTTTTGAACTTGTGTCAAATATTACTGCTTTACATATCGTTAGTTTATTATTCTCTTATACTACAACACTGTAACAAACTCTCGCAAATTCACGCATAAAATACAGAGTGGATTTTATCCTAGAAAATACTTTATTTTTTCAGAATAATCAAAAAAACTCGTGTACCAAGCGGATAACGCATCGGAAAATATGGTCACTAAAAATTATCAAGTACCTACTAAGAAAAAAAAATCAACAGGAAAAACCTAGTTTGAAGTCGACAGCAAGTAACTTACTAACTAATACACATTTTGTTCAGTCAGAAAACGAAATCTTTTCATCCAAGCATTTCGAAGTTATCTGAAAAGATCTTACCGTAAAAATGTTGTCGACATAAAAGAAATGAATAAAAGTGTCGAGTTTTGCCTTCTTACATAATTCAATAGGACCCTTTTCATGCTGCAAACTTGTTTTTTTATTCTAAGCGATTTTAGTAGGTTTTGTGAAAGATTATTTGTGCTAATGACGTGAAAGAAGCTATGAATAATGTTGTTGGGTTTTTATAAAAAGAAAGCTGACGTACATGACACTATAATTTTTTTTGTCAAATATTACAAAATATCCATTAAATTTCATATTTTGGAGCCCCTATACTTCCATGGACACAGAGTCCCAGCCCGAAAGCAGTACAACCTCTGCGAGAAGGAGCAGGCCCCGCATGCGCCCGGGGCGGCGCCCCCATACTACGCAGTGACAGACGCCCGGTGTCACGGCGCTGTCATTCATTGTTTTTTTATAAATACATACATTTCTTAATGCTTATATATAGTGTTGAGTGGATATTAATAACTTTTATCCCATCCCGCAAAAATAATTGTGCTTTATTTAGACTTTTTGAATCCTCTCAGTGGGTATCGCCGATTAACATTCGGTGTGTATGAATGCTTTTACTTATATATAATTTTACTTTTTATAGTTATCGGATAACGATTATTGTACTGCGGCATAATGTGGCCCCCCCGCCCCTGTTGCTAACCCACATGCAGCCCTGTGAGGTCTACCAGAGGAGCTTCACATCAACCAGAGGTCTTCATATTCATCAAACACGTGCTCATCAGGTTCGTATTGTATGCACGCCCTTTTCGTCCAATTCACAAAACCTCAGCGCCTCATCATCAACACCAAATCATCACAATGTCATTCCAATCCAATCATATCTCGGATCTCGGCCAGCTCAAACACACAACACCATTAATTAAGCGTATACCTCGTGGCGTCAGGGCCTCCGTAGCTGATGCCCTGTCAGATACTATCAATAGATGCGTTCGGAACAACAATACGACATCATGACATCAGCTACTAACTTTCTCCTACAAAATCCTCCACGTCAATAACAACAACAACAACAAGATTAGGAACAATATTAATAAATAAATATTAGCCCCACTCTTTCAAATTCCACCCTGTCAGCTGGACCCCGCAAAGGAAATTACGACTTGTTCAGAAGGTGGAGGAGAAAGTACACGTTGGAGACCTTAAAGGTGCCACGCGGCTCCTATTCACCAACGACACCATCGCACCCAATACACGGAAACCATCGCGGCGCTACAGTCCAAGCACCCCCCAGACCCCTCTCACACCCATTTTTGTTGACCCCCCACCTGACCCCATGGCTTGTCTCCATCCCACAGGACGAGACATAGTAGCGGCCCTCGCTTCTTTTCCGAAGGGTTCAGCTTCTGGTCTCGGTGGCATCTCACCCCAACACCATTCCGACCTTACCAGTCATGGTGCATGGGTATTGGGAAACGCCTGACTACAAACCTTACGAGATTGGTTAATATTATGCTTTCGGGAGATGTCTGTCAAGAAGTAACGCCGGTTATTTATAGTGCCTACCTCACCGCCCTAACAAAAATAGACGGCAGCGTGCGCCCCATAGCTGTGGGGTGAACACTTCGGCGATTAGCAGGCAAAGTGTGTGTCAGGCTCACACGTAATAAATTTCAGGCCCTTTTCGAACCCGTACAAGTCGGTTTTGGCACCCGCGGAGGCTGCGAAGCTGAAGTCCACGCGGTACGCACCTTTGCCCAAAGCGATATGTGAGTGGTTCTCCTAAAATTAGATGTGGCGCCTTCAATTCTGTCAACCGGGATACCCTGCTGACCGAAATTAAATTACACGTACCAGAACTTGACAACTTTTTACTCCAATGCTACCATTGTCCGTCCAATTTAGTTCACAAAAATAACGAAATTCTTTCGGCTGTGGAATATCAGCAGGGTCATCCCCTCGGTCCAGAATTTTTCAGTTTGGCAATCAATTCGATAATACATAGTCTAAATTCTAAATTAAATGTGTGGTATCTTGACGATGGTATACTGGGCGGAGACTCGCAGACCGTTTTGACAGATTTACTAGAAATTAAAAATAAATATTCTTAGGGTTTAGATCTTAATTTCATCAAGTGTGAATTATATATCTCAGAAAAAGTTAACTCTACTCTGGCTTCCGACCTCCACCAAAGTTTTAATAATGCTGCCCAGGACATCAAAATTACATCCAAGAACGATCGAACGAGGCCATCCCTTTTCTCTTAAATCATTCGGCTACCAAATTTAAGGAACACGCGGACTGCTTGACCAAAATCTGATTTCTGACTGATTCAGTCATGCCGCCTTGTTCATACTCAAATTTTGCTTATTCGTCCTAAAATTTACGTATCTGCTTCGCTGCTGCCCCATTTGGAAATTTCCGAAACTGGTCCGACCCCTTGACACACTTTTAAAATCCCAAATTGAATCCATAATAAACATAAGCATCAGCGAACTTGGACCCAAGATAAGATACGGTGGCTAGAGAACTCGCCAAATTTCAAGTGTCGCTCTGCCGGCATTCTTAGCTTCAATCCATTGCACTTCCGATCTCGCAGGTAAAATCCTCAAAGCCCGGCTACAAACTGCGAGATCGCGTGCTCGACTGAAGCTACGAATGCCTGGCTAGCTGGACCGAGCCTAAATTTGCCATCCAAACCAAAGAGCCAGAGGGCCTGGGATACCATCGCATCCATTTTCACCCTAAACAAACTCATCACGGATTCATCAGGCAAGGACCGCGCCAGACTCTTAGCAGTATCCAGACCAGAGTCTTGCCAATGGCTCTATGCGTATCCTTCACCTAACACTGGCACATTTTTAGACCCGACTACCAGGGGGCCAAACCTTAGTTTATAATGTTTTATTTTAGTTTTATTGTAGGATTTAGTTTTTTATTTTAGTTTTAATTTTAAATTTATTCTCCTTAAACTATGTTTATTCGTTTTTGTCTGTTTTAACAATAACTTAAAGTTAATTTATATATATAATTTACCCAGTTAATAACGTATGCGCACAATGCTACCCATAAACTGTAAATGGCTATGTCCTCGATAGATAACGATACGGATGCCGATGAAATAGCATATGGTGAAACGACCTGAATGAAGAGGCGAGGCTGCAGAATACCAGCCAGTGAGAAACTAAAATCGATAAATAAACTCACCCAAAAATCTGAAGAACTAGCAAACAACTTCTGTAAACGAATTTTTCCAAGTCCAATAAGCAATAGTACATTACTGCAGAGGCCGGGAAGGAAGGGGTTGCCGGCCGAGTACATATAGCTGGCCGAGCGAAGCGAGGCCAGATAGTTACGAGGCTGGCAACCCCATTTCCCGCCGAGGTATGTATAGTGCTTTTCTCAAATATGCAATGAAATAAATAAACTTACTATAATAACCTTACTTAATATTTTATAACACAAATTTTCTGTTAGAAAGTGACATATTATATCCATAGACAATGCAAAAGCTGTTTCAGTTCACATTTTTACCGCGAATATTTAGATGAAATATTTTAAATGTGTATTCGTGTAGTTAAAATTGCAATTTAAAATTGTTTATAATGAGTTATTTGTTATGTTCATGTCAATTTGAAATAAATAAAACTGCAAAATATAGCAAACATCGTTTTTTGTTTTTTTAATGACTGAATGCCGTGATGCTGTGGGCCAAATAAATGTGGAATGGAAATTAAAAAAAAATACATTGCCTTGCGTCATCTCCGCTACCCAAAGGTTGTCTGGGAGAGATCGCTTCTTACCTACCTAGTTTATTTAAGGATCTTTGTAATTTTTTTGTGTGCACTAAAGAGTAGTAAATTTTTGGTTTGGTTTCTACGAGTAAACAAAGTTCCGTTTGATAACCGAGTTAACTACAAATAATTATTTTCCCTTGTGGAAAATCAGCTATCAAACTTGGTTATCTACGGGGAACAAGTGGAAATTTGACCTCTAGGTGTAATATCCAGCTTTAGGTTGAGTTATCTACACATGCTCTAATTGCACCCGACAGCGTAGGCTACCAAGATTGAAATACTGGTGGATTAACGTGCTTGAATTAAAACATCGATGTAGCATTAGGCAAATTGATGGGTGGTGCGATAAACCCTGACGTTTTGACGGATGGCAATCCGGTGCTCATATCGTTAGGGGTTATTAAGCTCCAATAACTATTAATGCACAAAATTGAAATGCAGATTTAATAGTATTGACACATCGTTCTGTCAATGTCCCTTAAAAGTCGAAATTTTCCTGGCATTCGTTAAGCACGGATTAAAGATACTGAAGTTAAATTAAACTTTAAAAATAGTCAGTTGGGCTTAGTAATTTAACTAAGTAATGTAGTCATGGTTTTGACTACATTACTAGCAGATTAGGTGCAGTTTATATAGGAATGCCACACAAAGTGAACCCGTTTTTTGCTTCGCAGTGTTCGTCGGTTTCATTTTTGACCCAATATTCCTCATCGTTTTTTCAAGAGATAGTGGAACGTTTTACGGGCTTTTTATTTAAACTGCGTTCTTAACTGACAGTTAGCAGGTCGTCACAGAACTGACGATTAGTCTCAAATTCCATACAATTCGTCACGGACTTGAACATAGCTTAAGTTTCGCCTAACCGTAGATTTTAAAATAAAAATGCCCACAATACCTTATTAAAAGTTTATTTTATTGTGTCTTTGGATGAAGCAACATCCGGTCTAGAAATCTTTCTCGTTTTGTATGCATGGCACATGGGCTTCAGTCATCGAACCCTTTATTTGAAACCGAAAATATGTCTTTTTGGGATTTAATTTGGAGTGAAATAAATAACGACAGGTATTCTGAAAAATATAACAAAAACATTCGGGTAGTATTTTACTTTGTTTGAGTTAAAATCAAGGATGAATTGCAATATTATCCTCGATATTTTCAGTGTGTCCCTCATACACAATATTACATTTTCCTTCATTTTAACGCCGAACATCGGAAGCAATGTCGTATGAAATTGGATAGCATGCTCGCAGCTGTTACGTTCTGGTTTTCATAGCTCAAAGAACTACATGTGTAATAGAATGCGAGCGTTGTGTGCTCGAGTGGCTCTCGAGTGCAGCGTAAAATGCCTCAGTTTTCCTCTAAAATGAGGATTCTAAAATGACTTCGTGGTTAACGAAGCGGTCTTACACTTTGGATACTGAAATAAGATTATACTGTAAACAAGTTATACTATTTCTAAAAAAACACGGTCAGAAAGGTTCAGTAGAGAAACTTGAAAAGTTATATCAGTTTAAATTGTTTAACTTGCATTCTTTCTTTAATTAAAATTTAAAAATGAAGAGTTACTAGTTCAAATGAACACTCAAACACAAAATACAATTAGCAAATGTGATTAAACTCCCGAATTTCTCTGTTAGTTGTGTTCTCAGTATGCTTTGACCGTTAGTCTGTGACCGCATTTAAAATGTAAGCCAGACTGAATTTCACCAGCACCTGCTTATTAAGTCAATTTAATTCAAATGCCAATTGGGATATTCGGTATAATTCAACAATGAAGTCGTGATTAGTTCGCCGTTTGTGACTGGTTATTATTTTATTACATACCTGTTTGGGTAAATTAACGTATATTTTTCTGTTTTTGGGATTTTCTGAACTATGTTAGTTCAAATAAATTCTAAGTTTATTCTGTATTTGGTTAAACCGAACATTATTGGTTAGGTTCAACATCAGATTCAGTATTGGATAGCATAATTAATTAAGTCAGTCACACTACAGTTTTGGGATAGGCCAGTGGGTATTTCTTGTGCGAAAGACCAAGCTTGGCTGAAATAATCCAGCAGTATCAATTAAGATCTATTGAAATTCTTAATTGTTTGCTTATTGCTACTTCTCGTCATTATCCTAACATAACTAGGTAGTAACGGAACTCTACTTAGGCCACATTTAAGCGGGGCGAGTACTCGTTTGCGATTTCCATTTCATAGTGGCGATTAATCGATCTCACATACGAGTTCTCACACCGTCTAAATGGGACCTTATCCTACTGTTGCGCCGGTGGTATAGGTCAAACTTCAAACGTGATTTTTCGTGCTTTAGAAGCGTTTCCAGCAGGCTGAAAAGTGATTCCATGCCGTTTATGAGGTAGCCACCTCATAAACGGCCTGAAATCACTTTCACGTATGTGAAAATTGTGAAAGAATGAGTGTAGAAGATCGAAAATTCACTCAAGATGCCGTTGTTTTCAGGCGCCTAAAACATGTTTTCAGTTCGTTTCAGGGCACCCTCTCTCAGAAGGCGCAATAACCTGAAAACCCGTTTTCATGCGTTTTCAGGACCCCTTATGGGCTTTTGAAGTACGTTTCAGTATATGGCGAAATTTCTCGAAAGAGTGAAATGCATTAGAGTGAAGTGATTCACTTCAGTGTTTTATTAAGAAAGTAAGCGCGATTAATTAGTAATTTTGTAATAAAGTGTTCGTTTTGATTAGTGGTTAATTAGTGCATTTTTCTATTACGTTACCTACCCCACTAACGTAACACTACTAATATTATAAATGTGAAAGTTTGTGAAGATGTTTAGATATTTATAGATGTTTGGAGGTTTGAAAACCGGATCTAAAAACCGGTTTTTCGGTATTGGCCCATACAAGTAAAACCGGTATTGCATGCCCTAGATGTTTGTTACTAAATAACGGGGTAACAAGTGGATGGATTAAGATGCAATTTGGCATGCAAGTGTCTTGGATTGAAACATAGGATACTTTATATCCCGTTAAAGAGTTTCCTTGGGACACTAAAGGAAATAACGCAGGCGAAGCCGCGAGAAAATGCTAGTATTAATTGTCTTCGGCAAAAATAAATTATCACGGAAAGATTTCCATTGAGTTGTCGTAACTTTCGAAATCTGAATAGGTAGGTAACGAATAAAATATGATAGTTTTCGACTGGTAAGTACTAAGTACCAGGTAGCTTTCTAATTTGGTAACGATGCATAGTATAAGTTAGGAAGTGCACTCAACTATTCCAACACTTATTTATTGATACCTCCAAAGATAATGAGTGTAGCACGGACGTAGTAGAAGGAAGTAGGCGTTTTTTTGTGTATATAAATATTTAAAAATCTTTGAGATAGTTTTAGACTGATTCGAATGTGAGTTTTTGTTGAAAAGCTTATTTCATCAGGATTGTTTTGATACAGAACTGGAATTTATAGAAATCAGTGCAGCTGTTTCTACTTATCCATTTTTTTACAAAGGAGACAATCTTGTTGTCTTCATATTTTCTTATTAAATGTTTGGTTTGTAAGGTCTTTTTCAATTCAAGTAAAGTTCAAAATACTTATAGTTGCATCAAAAACTAGTAGTGAACTAGTGATAGTCGTCGTATTTAGACGGGAATGGACTAAAATTGGAAAAAATACAAAAATGTCTCGACCGAAAAGGGTTTATCCCTAACAAACTCTCTGGTCGGCTGGGCAACAGTTGCGGAGTGGCTGCAATGTTGCGTGAAATTGCTCTGCACTCCGCTTCGGTCCTCTGTATATAAACTGGATAAGTTATCAACCGGGTCTAATAAAGCTTTCATTCGGATACTAGTTAAATTTTGAAGAATAAAACATGTCAGGCAGGTATAGTGACAGGTACAGATGGCTATATAGCTAACGTGTTCACATATTTGAACGAAATATATTTTGTCTACTAGCTTCGGTAATGCTTTCATTCAACTAGTAAGAAATATATTTTTTTATTAAGCGTGTAAATCTAATACGGGTGAATCTTGAAAGTCTTGAAACAGTGGTTAGCATAGGACCTAAGAAGTATAGTTTGATAATTTTTGTTTAAAATTGCAAAAAAAAATTAAGCATATAAAATAATTTAGCCCGCAATGTAACGTAACACATTTAAGTTAACGTACTTTGTTGGCAGTTACATTAGATAAAAAAGCTCGTATCTTGTAATTTATTTATTTATTTATTTATTAATACATGTTAACATGACATTACAGTAAAAAAACCAATGCGTCATGAAACGTAAGAATAAAATAACTATTTAGGCGACGAAACGGCGTGGCCCCGTTGCATCGTCGTCTCTGGTGTAGGATTCGGCAGGTTGCCCCGAAACCGTCGAAACACGACACCCTTCGGCCAGAAGTCAGCACTTGCGATGGTTTCCTGCAGCGGCCGCGGCACGCGCACCACAAACGAGCTGAAGTGCACATAGTGGCGCGAACGCAGCTGGAACACCCTCAGCGAGAAGCCGGTCTTCTGACGAACGTACTCCGCCACCTCATCAGCCGTGGCGGTGTAATGTAGGCGCGATACATATAGCGCCTTGCCCGGTGTGGCGACCCGCAGACCAGAACCGACCGGTTCTGCAGTACCACACTGACTCTTGCGCGGGTTGCGCTTCCTCGACACCATTGTGAAGCCCTCCTTATCCACATCGGTGCGCGGGGGCTTCTCCTTTGGAGGAACCCGAACTTCACGCGCTCTTGAGGGCGCGTCTCTCCGATTGGCTGCGACAGACCGACCGGCTACGGCATCAGCATAGCGATGACGTGATTTAGACGAAGGGGCGGGGGGAGGCCCGGCGCGGAGGGGGCACGCGGGCAGTGGAACGGCATGCGCAGTGTCAGCAACATGTAAACTGACCGAGTCGACACTTGACGCCCGGTCATTACTCTTGGAATTTGACATCACTGGTGACCGAGTTTCTGGGGCACTATTACGCAAACTGATGATTTCTTTGCGTAACTCGGCTATAGTAGCCTGTGAATCGTCAAATTTTCTCAAAATTTCAGCCATGCCTGCTTTAAGGGCCACGATTTCCTTCAGCAGGCCACTCACGTCGACATGTTCTGGAATGCAGGACGGCAATCTGGAGACCTCCGTCGCCACGAACTCAGGCAAGTCGCTCTCTCGCTCCCTCAGAACATCAACGATGTCCTTAAGGGATTTTTTTCCGGATTCGTCTCCTCTCCGGTGAGGTATAACTGTGCCGGCGATCCCGAGGGACTCGAACAGCACCTTCTTCGCTACGTAGATGTCGGCAGCACTGAAGCTCGCCAAACACACCTGCTCCGCGTCCAACTCATCTTCCCGCAGTATCCGCAGCAGAAAGGTGAGGAGCTTATTCACGACGGTTTTACTCATCGTTTCAAAACTATTAGCAGCGGCCGTGCCGCGCTAATTCCGCAATTAATTAATTAATTAGTCATCAATGCGTCTACGTCGCTGCGCGCATTGGACACGACTATCATCATAGATAATAATTAATGTCATCATAGATAATAATTAAGTACTGAAGTTCTGTCATACGGAATAATACGTATAACGCTCCTTAGCAATTGAGTTTTGCCGGAGATACGTGATATTTTCAAAGATCAGGTGAACAAAAAATTGGATGCTATAAATAACAATTTAATTTCATACCGGCTAAAAACACGCTCAAAAAGGTTTAATTACCTGGTTTTTCCTCATGTTCTGATTCTCCTCGTACCTTTCTTGCAATTAAACGCATATTTTGGAGCGTCATTTAATGGATTCCCTAACGTGGCGAAAATTGGTGGTGTCTCTGAGTTTTTGAAAAACATCACTTAAGTATCTTGGTTTCTAGATTCCTGGGTTGCGAGTACACCCACTTTTATTGCCCCCCACAGAAAAAACTCGGGCGCTGTCAAGTCAGGAGACCGAGCAGGCCAACGACGTCGTTGGTCTGGTCGCTCTCGTCACCCTTTCCATCTGCCCTCGAACATAAATCCTATGTGTAATGATATTCTGGCATTATTTAGCAATAAAATCCTGAAACATTGGATTTCTGTGCACCAGGATGTGAATGGCAAGTAAATTTAATTGTAGGTATTAAGACAATGTTAAATTGTAATAGGATATTTTAATTTAATTTAATTTTATTTTATTTTAATTCTTAGTTTTAATTAATATTACTGTATGAGTTCTGTAGTATTCAGGAGTCGATAGCAATGAAACACTCTGTTAGGCTTGTCGAAAGTAACTGATTTATTTAGGCATACCCACATAGTTATACTTATACGAGTACCTACATTTACTACGACATCTCCCTCTTTATAATATGAGTAAAGCTTATCTTAAAGTGATAATAGATTGGTAATGTAATTCAAATTTCCTTAAATCCCCTTCCCCTTCACCATAAAAAAAAACTTCAACTTAACCATTAGGTAAGTATGTTTGTATAAACCCAGTAAGTATGTAAATATGTATCTATAACTAACCATTCACCGTAATTGTTTTAAAGTATAATTAAGATTCTATGACTAAAATTTTCTACTTTTTTCACACAATAGTATTCAGCTACACCATAACTCATAACTTTTAAACAAAAACAATACCTACACTTACGTAGTCATGATTCTAAAGTTGCATATTTTTAATTAACTTGAGAATTTAATTAAAAATAACAAATTATAGGTAATTTAAAATCTATCGGGACGCCTTACTACCCGGCCGCTTCGAGTGACATACGAAGCAGACGCGTGTGTGCGTGCATGTGTCGGCGCAGGTACCGGGCCCGGCGCGGGCGGCGAGATCGCGCGCACCTGGGCCGGGCTTGGTGGAACAGCCCCTTTACAACTGTTAGGTGACTGCTCGAGCGCCAACGGTTCGAATCTATGAAGATCCGTGCTCGCGCTCGGTTCTAATTGATTTGATAATTTCAAAATATGAGAACGATTACGCCTTATAGTACTGCCGTTGTTCACTTTCAACTGGTACGTCCGGTCGCCTAACACGTCTACTATGGTCGCTTTGATCCATACTTTACCATCTCGTACGCGAACGTGCTCTCCGGGTGCTAGCGGTTCCAGCGGTTTAGTCGACTGATCATAATACCGTTTCATCTTATCGACGCGAGCCGCCCGCGCGTCGCGCACCATGCTCGCCTCTACTGCGCACGGTACTAACGCTTCATGACTCACCGGTAGGCGAGTATTTAAGGATCTACTCATCAATAGCTGAGCGGGTGAGAATTTTTCGCCCGCGATTGGCGTGTTTCTAAAGTTAAGTAACGCTAACTGCCATTCGGTACCGTCCTCGTAAGCCTTCGTTAGTAATCGTTTAACAGTCTGAACGTTCCTTTCTGCCAACCCATTAGATCTGGGATATAAAGGAGAACTGGTTACATGAACGAACCCCCACTTCGCTGCAAAACTCGTGAATTCCGCTGACGAGAACTGTGTCCCGTTATCCGTCACCAGCTTGTCTGGAATTCCGTGCCTGCTATACATATTTTTTATACTAACTATGACCGTAGCACTGTATAAGTTAGGCAACGTAGCTATTTCGACAAATTTAGAGTAATAGTCTACAACTAGAAGGTAGTGAACGCGTCTCAACTCAAAAATATCTGCGGCTAACACCTGCCACGGGCGCTGGGGCGTAGCGTGCGGCACGAGCGGTTCACGCGGCAGCGCGGCTCGATGGCGCGCGCACGGCTCGCAGTGCGACACCCTCTGCTCGATGTCGGCACCCATGCCCGGCCACCACATCACTTCACGCGCCCGCCTTTTACTTTTTTCTATGCCTAAATGTCCCTCATGTGCGCGATCTAACATCTCCTTGCGGAGTGACACGGGAATAACAACTTTGTCATTGCGAAACAAAATATCGTTAACGACATGCAGCTCGTCTCTCATTGACCAAAACGATCGCACTTCCATGTCGACATCGTTTCTATTCCGAGGCCACCCGTCCCGGTAATACCTAACGACTCGTGATAAAATAGCATCCTTGCCAGTTTCAGTTTTAATTTGACTTAATTTTTCTGGGGTCGCTTTTACGCCTTCATACATCGCGTTAACATGGACAGCGACGTCATCACTGACATCCTCGTCCGCGTCCTGCATGCCGTCGACGGCCGCTCGCGACAGCGCGTCCGCAATAAACATAAACTTACCCGGCGTATACACAATATTTAAGCAATACGACTGTAGCTTAAGTAACATCCGCTGTAGTCTAGCAGGCGTCTCGTTTAAAGCTTTTTTAAAAATTGCCTCTAATGGTTTGTGATCGCTTTGTACCGTAACCCTATCGTGCCCATAGACGTATTGGTGGAAACGCACGCATCCAAATAAAATTGCGAGCAATTCTTTTTCAATCTGCGCCCAGCGCTTCTCGGCGGGCGCGAGCGTGCGTGCAGCGTAGGCCACCGGCTGGCCGGCCTGCAGCAAGACTGCCCCTAATCCTGCACCGCTAGCATCCACCGAAAGGGTCACGGCCTCGCGCGGGTTGTAATACCTTAACACCGGAGCCGCACTAATTAACGCTTTTAACGTATTAAATGCCCCGTCATGAATACTACACCAAGTAAATTCTACATTTTTTTTTAATAGGTCTCTTAACGGCGTCGAAACATTAGCATAATTAGGAATAAATCTAGACAGGTAATTAGTGATACCTAAAAATCTCTCCAGATCTTTGCGCTCTTTGGGTTTAGGTATATTAGTTATGGCCTCTACTCTCTTTTTATCTGGACGTATACCTTGCTTATTAAACACGTGACCTAAAAAGTTCACTTCTTCGACCCCAAATACACACTTATCTTTGTTAAATTTAACCCCATTCTCCACTGCTCGCTTCATTACCTCCTGTAATCGTAGGTCATGCTCGGCCTTCGTTGTCCCCCAGACTAACACATCATCCGAGTAAACTTCGACCCCTGGCATTGAAAATATTTTGTACATTTCATGATGAAACATTTCTGGCGCGCAATTAATTCCAAATGGCATCCGTAAAAAACGATACCTGCCAAACGGCGTTGCAAACGTCGTGAGCTTAGAACTAGCTTCATCTAATTTCAACATCCAGAAACCGTTTTTTGCATCCAACTTAGAAAAATAACAGGCTCCTGATAAGCTACTTGTGATCTCCTCTAACGTAGGCAATGGAAAGTGACAACGGCGTACGGCTTTATTTAAATGAAACGGATCTAAACAGAGGCGAATCGTTTTATTGCTTTTTTCGACAATAACAATATTTGAAACCCAGTCTGTAGGCATTTCTTCTTTTACAATAATGTTTAATTTTTGCATATTTTCTAATTCCTGTTTAAGACGAGGTTGCATTTTAATAGGAATTTTCCTAGACGCATTTACGAAGGGAGGCACCTTTTCATCGACTGTTATCTTCGAAACAGACGGCAAACACCCTATTCCATCAAATACGCTTTCATCAATAATTTGTGAAATTTCACAAACGCGACTAATTAATTGCAGATTTGTACACGCCTTAAGACCTAAAAGATTGTTACAATTAACATCCAACACATAAAGTTTTTGTCGCGTCGTATAATGCCTGTAAGAAAATATAGGTTCAAAATACCCAACGACTGGTAACTTCGCTTTACTTATTTCCCGTAACACCGTTTTATCCTTTTTTAAAAGGTTCTTTTGAAACCCTACGCTTTCGAATGCTTTTAGGGACATTACTGAAGCATCAGCCCCGCTATCGAGCTTAAAACGCACCCCTACATCATTAATACGCACAGTTTCATACCAAGGCCCACAATCACTGCTGTCATCAATCGCATCTAAATACAAATCACTTAAAATGAACTCACTGTCCACGTAGTCGTCCCGTTCGAAGTCCTCTCGGTCGTCCTGTACCGCCTCACCAACATATCGCGATCTACACATCTTAGCAAAGTGCCCGACACGGTCGCACCTATAACACTTCACATTACGTGCCCAACACCTACCGTTGGTGCCATGTTTACGACCACAGTTAGCACACGACTCCTCCTGGCGATACCGCTGCGGCGCTGCGGCGCGAGCGCCCCGGGCGCCATGAGCGCCACGCACCGCACTGCGCCCGCGCGGCGCTCGGCCCAGCGCCTCCAGCGCGTGCGCGGGCGCGGGCCCCACAACGCCGGCGCCTCCGCCGCAAGCCTCCGCCTGTCGTCCGGCATTTTCACTAGCCCGACACCACAACACCGCCTCGTCTAGTTGCAATGTACTTTTTGCCAACAATCTCTCACGCATGTTTGGATCCTTTAATCCTCTGATCAACTGTGTAAGAATTAAACTGCTCCGTAATGATCCAAATTCGCATGATTTACTTTTAATCTTCAAGTCGCTTAAAAACTTGTCAAATCCGTTCTCTTGTTGATAAGTTTCGAAGAACAGATGTACACGGCGTGTACTAAATAAAAGTAAAACTCTGATAAAAAATCATACTTTTATTGGCTGGTTCCGTTCAATAGCTCCTATTACAAAATTTAGGCAGCCCCTTTATACTTTCTACGTCGACACATCGTTCGCGCGATTCAGCTTTGGAGCTGTCAGTGACAACGACATCTATATGTTGCCATACAAACTATACCTACTTAAACATCCCGCCCACCAAGGACAAACTGTCCTTCATTGCATCCGCCCACCATGACAGAGCTAACCCTTGTGAACTTTAAAACATTTGACCAAAGGCAAATATATGGTTGATCTCAGGATGTCCTTAGTGGGATACAAACCAAATTTCACACAGACAAAAAACACTATAGGTATTAACAAGTTACAAAATGATGACCTAAATCTCTTTACAGCTTAAATTAGATGAATAAACAACATTCTCATCTATAAATTTACTTATCTACAGTCAGAAGAAACAATTAAACATTGGCCGTTAGGCTACTAAGTTTTCAATAAACTATCTTATATAAATAAACCATTAAAGCATCCAGGATAGTTTACGATTCAGTCATAAAGCCACTATGTATATGAGGTAAAACAAAACTTCTTATCAAAACTATTTTAAATCTAGGTTCCGAGATACCTGGTAGGCTACGTTGCAGACAATGCGTCAAAGTAGAACCTATGATACTAGAATTCTAAGAGTATTCTCGGTGTTAGTTTCCCCAGCTTCAATAGCCTAATATATAATAATGAATGGTTGAGTTTATAATCTCCTACTGTGCTATCCTACTAACTTAACGTTCCTTAAAAAACGAAACAAAGTTTTGTATCTTTGATGATCTTACTAGATGATAACCTTTTCTTTGATATCTAAACTCTATCTATTCTTATTTTCGAACTGGTTTTATACAGACTGCAAATGTTTTGTAGGATGAAGACTCTATGTGATTAAAAACTGTGACCTTGATAATATAATAAATCCTATCCAATCTTTAAAACTTGGAATATACTATTTCCGCGGGTTGTAAGCCACGTGAAACACAATTTACCGGGATTGTCCTCGCGGACACTTAAAACGGATGAAAAGCGTTCATAATGTCTGAAACATTATTAACTAGAAAGTATTCCATCTGCTTGGATGTTGTTTAGCCAGTACAAGGACGCATTCGCATAATTTCAAGTTCCCTCTTTGATTGATCTAACTGTACCCGATATTATTCTGCTCTGCCAATATATCTGGTGGATTGGATGACTCATTATCAAGTGGTTCTCTTTACTAAAACGGATAAATCAAGCAATTCCATCGAATAACGACACTCATCCTGCTGCTGATTCCAGGTAAGTCATAGAACTTTACTATATTTATGTTCTTCTTTATTGTAGCTCGATCATTTTTGCAAAGTTAAACCTTTTTTATTTAATATATCTTTAATTTCCTCTAACAACCGCCACACTTCTTCGGTTGTTTTCACGTCAGTCGTCAAATCCTTGTCAACTTTCATCGCTGCTAATGAAACTTCATTTTTGTGGTACATATCAACTTGATTTGACGGTTTGACAGCTATATATCGATCCGAAGATGGGCCAAAATCTGTTTGTTTTGGCACTACCATGCGAGTATCTTTTAATGAAAACTTCTTACAGAACTTCTCAGGACCGAGCTTGATCTTGGCAGTGGTTTTATTTCCAAGGATGATTCCATGATGTGGAAAGGATGCTGCCTGTTCTGTCTTCACGTCGGGCTCTCGCACCAACAGCATGTGATCCAAAGGTAAGTTTTCTGTATCTCTTTCTTTTTTGTTTGTATTTTTAACAAAACTTCCTTTCAGGTTTCCTTTTTCAGTAGTTTCACGTGTTTTTCTTTCTTTACAGGTTAGCTTCTCATCGCGCAACGGCCACTTCATAACATTCCTTCCGTTATTCGCTCTACGTGACGTCGCATCGAAGCTTTCTTCACCTATTTGATCTTCCTCTGTTAACATTTTTGTTTTTAATAAAGGCTCAGATTTTAATTCACAAACGCTTTGTAATATTTCTTCTTCGTTTACATGTGCATGTAACACATTGATCTTGTTTTGACCTGTCTTTGAGCTTACTGGTCCAGATAAGATCCACCCAAGGGTAGTGCACTGTGCCACTGGAGATCCAAAGGGACCTCGTAGCAAACCTTCCTTCAGTATCTGGCAGTAGATCTCTGCTCCAAGCAAGATATTTATTTCATTCGGCACATCGTATGCCGGATCAGCGAGACGCAACTGTTGTAGTTCGCTCCACGTTCCCATATTCACACTCTTATCTGGTAAGTAAGAGGTGATGTTATTTAGAACATATGCCTTAAGTTCCAGTTCAAAGTTTGGATCTGTTCTAGACCTTATTTTCAATGAGACCATGAACTTTGAAACTGTTGATCTATTAGGTACCTTCTAAAGTTGAGATGACCTTGTTTATAGGCAATTTCTTTAGACCTAGTTTTTGAACTGTATCTTCCGTCACGAATGAAGCCTGAGAGGCTTGATCTAATAATGCGCGAATGACTTGAAACCCTGATCTTGATTTAGCTTCTATTAAAGCCGTGGCCAATAACACCTGAATATTGACATTACTGCAAGCTATATGTGATGTTATTGGTGAACTATTCGACACATTGCCTACTTCGCTACCCTCACCAGAAACCTCTCCTACTGTCTGACCTAACTCTCTCAAATTGGCAGTGGAATTGGAACCATCCTTTGTTGGGTGGAGCAGGGAGTGATGTTTCTTCTTGCAAACTCTACAAGAAGTGTCCTTTTGGCAAAATCGTACACTATGGTTACTGCCTAAACAATTATAACACAATCTATTATTTGTGACAAAATCGTGTCTGGTCTCATAATCTAAATTTATAAACTTTTTACAAAAACAGAGTTTATGGTCTTCACTACATAATTCACATTTAAGTTTTGGTGCATTCGTCACATGCAAGACTTTTGTATGACCTGAATTACTATAAGCTGGTCTTGCATGAGACATTGTTGCATTGCTTACATGTTTCGGCTCTATAAATTCTAACGCACGAAACCTACTGGTCAAGAAATCTTTAAATTGACCAAAGGTGGGCAAGGCATCTGAAGCTGTGTTCGTGGTTACATTGAGCTCCCACTGTTTACGGGACTCGGGATCTAATTTAAGCGAAAGCAGATGTATAATTATGATATCCCAAGTGGAAACGTCAATGCCCAGGTTGCCTAACGCATTTAAGCAATCTGAGGAAGTATCCATCAGCTCCTTCAGAAAACTTGCTGACTCTGTGGTTGAATTTCTCTGGCTAAGTAAACGTTTCAAGATACAGTGTGACAGATATTTTTTATTACTGTAGCGTTCTTTCAACACTTGCCAACACTTATCATAATTAGACTCAGTCACAGGTAGGTATCGAATGAGTTGCTCTGCCTCACCTGTCAAGTAGCCTTTGAGGTACTGTAACTTTTGCACTTTATCTAATGATTCATTTTTGTGAATCATGGATACAAACAGATCGTGAAATGTAGTCCACTCTGTATATTTGCCCGAGAACGTTGGAATACTGATCTTAGGCATCTTGACCAAGTTTGACTTTGAGTACAACTCAATAGAAATAGCATTTGACTGTGTTTCATTGGAAACCTTTAGGAAAGGTTCCAATTTGTCCTTTAATTCACACTTGTATATTGTGAACTCTTCCTCAGTTTTATCATAAACTTCGTTCGTCATATATGATGCTACTTTAAGAAGTTGTGGGTCAGTTTTTTGCATTAGTTCTCTATGACCAGACCTAAATTCAGACCACAACTGATCTAATGTCTCAAGCTTTGTTTCAATATAAATCTTAGTTATCCGATCTCGAGCTGACTTTTTAAAGCTCTTTCTGGCCTTAATTATGCGCTCTGATAAGTCACTTTGAAAACTGAGGAAGGGTTGCAAATTCTCCATATTGTTATGAAACAAAATTAGTTTTAGTTATACTAACAAATGACTTATAATCAATTACAATGTTTTATTTTAGGACTTAGAAAATTTCACAACTAAATTCCGAAAATTTTACAAGTGTTTTGAACTTATATTTTTGACCAAAATCGGGCATGGATTCCCCGTTCCCTCGTTTTTTTGCTTACAATTCTAAGTCCCAAACTACTTCTACCAATTTATTCTAAGGTAATGACATTGATCTAAAATTTACTAAGTCCAGAACTGCTTTATTTTAAAGTTGAAATTTGTTTGACAATATTTAAATCTTTCAAGTTAAAATGTTCTTTGCAATAGAGTTGAATTTTTGATCTTCTTGGCTATAGAGTTCAAATTCCCATAAAATAACTTTAATTGTACTCACGGTTTGCACTTGACCTTTTTCACTCACACACAAACACTGACGTTGTGACGTAGACGCTACTCCACTCCGCTGAACTCCTGGTAGCCGCAACCCACCTCGGGTAGCTGCTGCCTGCGATGTTACCACTATTCGCCACTAGATGGCGCTGTTTTTCTTTTGGCGCTGCTGCTTGCTGCCACTGACCAACAGATGGCGCTGGTAATCGCTGTTTCAAAAAAAACCTTCGCCGCCCTCCGGACAGCGATCCACTGTCACTATGGGCGCGATGCGGAGTGTAGTTCTACGTTGAACTACTTCCAAAAAGTGCCTCAAAAATATCCGAGTCGATGGACCATTGTACACGGCGTGTACTAAATAAAAGTAAAACTCTGATAAAAAATCATACTTTTATTGGCTGGTTCCGTTCAATAGCTCCTATTACAAAATTTAGGCAGCCCCTTTATACTTTCTACGTCGACACATCGTTCGCGCGATTCAGCTTTGGAGCTGTCAGTGACAACGACATCTATATGTTGCCATACAAACTATACCTACTTAAACAACAGATGTCTTTCGTAATTGATATTACGAGCCGGGTCACAATGCTGCGCAAATTTCGACACTAATGCCTCGTACTTAGTTTTAATCTCGTCTGACAGATCCAATTCTTCGAGAATTTCTCGCCCTCGTCTTCCGATTACATGTAAAAATAATGCACATTTCTCTCGCGACGGTGCATTTTCCTTGCCCGATGCAATTAAGTAATAATCAAAGGCAGATTTCCATTCTCGCCAGTTGCATGCCACGTTTCCTTCCTCGCTCATGGCGGCCGGTTGTTGGATCGCCGAGTACACGGCCGCGGCCGGCGCCGACCCGCCGGGAGTTACCTTCGCACTTTGATCAGGCATGATTTTACACTTTATGCAACACTTCACACGCGATCAACACTTCAAACAACCACACCTGACACCATGTAGTATTCAGGAGTCGATAGCAATGAAACACTCTGTTAGGCTTGTCGAAAGTAACTGATTTATTTAGGCATACCCACATAGTTATACTTATACGAGTACCTACATTTACTACGACAAGTTCTTTTGTGACTTGAAATAAAAACCTATTATTATTATAAATTATTCAACACATTTCGGACAAAAACCGCCGAGTGCGCCGGAGTACCATCCAGCTGCAACCATGTTTGCCGACGTTCTTCCAGCGCAACGATACTCGTACCGGGTTCCATTAATATTATGAAGATTTGTGCATGAATGGTAGATGATTCCAAACCTCATGGCTGGTAAACGTATTTTCATCCGTCCAGATAATTTTAGATGTAAAATCACCGTTTTCTTGATGCCTGAGTAACCACTCCCAAAACGTACCCTACGACTACTACGGGACCCTATTACTACTAAAACTGTCCATCTATATTTATGACAGTGAGCTGTGTGTCGTATCAACCGAAAGAGGTAGACAGATTTTACTTATTTTTAGAATGTGTGCTCCTATTTATTACCATTGACGTTACTATTTATTACCATTACGGCGCTTCTCACCAGAAGGTCAATTACCCGAAGCGCCAAAAGAAAAGAATTAGAGATGAGACATGTAAAAGAGCCCTTGAGGGCCTACTTACAGAAATAAATTATTTTATTTTATTTTATTTTTATTAAGATAAAAAATAAAAATTAATACAACAAAAATATGAAGATACGGATACGGAATCTTTCATGTACGAGTCTGACCCGTACCTAACCGGTTTTATTCATTAAACATGATCTTATGAATGCCATTAAACTTAAGTAACACAGGTACATTTTGATATACGAGTACTTATTCAATTATTCATCATATGAAAAAAAAAATCGGGGTAAATATTACACTAACCTTTTTTTTTTGGGCGGTAGACATAAAAAAAGTAACACATCAATCTATAAGTGAAAATTTAATTAAATATAAAATACTTACAATTTCAAGTTAAAAATTAGTTCAAATATCAGTTTATATTCCAAATTTACTACTGTGATATTTGCAGCCCCATAAATGCACTAAAACTTAGTCAATTTTACTGTACTATCCTGCTGGTTTTGACATTTCAATTATAACCTCAAAGTTCACAATGGCAAATCTTCTGGAAGTTGCTGACACACAAAAAGCCCTTGAAACCACCGTTCTCAAGATGTTCACCGCGTTTGAGGCCAAGCTGAGCAGGGCCCCAGGGACCAAGGTGACTCTCAATGCCCTCAGCGAAGAATTTGCTATCTTCAAAGAGCAAACGCTGACATTGCTGAAATTGCTCAGGCAGCAAATCACTAGTCTCAGCAAATCCCAGGACACTATGGAGATGCGTCATAGAAGGAAATTTCTCCTGTTCAATGGAGTCCCCGAAGAAGCCGACGAAAATGTGAGTGCCAGAGTGGCCGGCATTGTCAACGAACATTTAAAGATCCCCGATGTCACAACTGGTTCTTTTAAGGCTTGTCATAGGCTTGGCAAGAGGTCCAATGGTCGGAATAGGCCCATTCTCGTGCGCTTCAATGATATCTCCATTAAATCCTCAGTATGGAAAAAGAAGACGGCTTTTAAGGGAACCCCATATGCTCTCTCCGAGTTTCTCACTGCTCAGCGGCAAACACTCTTTATGCAAGCCCGCAAGGTGTTCGGAATGAAGAGCTGCTGGTCACTAGATGGCAACATTTTTGTCAAATTGCCCGGTGGTGAGCGTGAACGCCTCGAGTCTGAGGAGGACATTGAACGCCTAAATGTCTCGCGGGCACGGCGGCAGCCACAAGCGTCGACACCTGAGCCTGCCGAACCCGTTGTTGAGCCCCAGGAGCCCGAGGTGGAGATCATGGCTGGTGCCAGTGGGCAGTCCGGGCGGTCTCGGCGTGGCGCAAAACCGGTGTCCTAAATCAGTCGCGTTGTGCTTGATCCGTGTTTTAACTCTCTTTGAAATTTCCTTCTCAAGTGATTGTCTCAATTTGTTATTTTCTTTCCAAGCACTCACTGTAGTATAGCAACAGGCTTATACGTAGATATATCGCACTAGGTAACTCGTTTGTAATAGTTTTATGTTTTACCCACTTTAAATTTAATTCTTAGCTGCCGATGTTACCGCATAGCCTATGTCACTTACGTCTGACATGACATTGACATGACATCGGTGACGTTTGTTGTGTCACTTTCGATTAAGTTTGTTTGAGTATCTTTTTAAACCGCCTGTTGCTATTGTTGAACTTTACAGTTGTAATTTTTTGTGTATGTTTTGTATTTCCATGACTTTGTAACTCTCACAGACTAACCGGCAGGATGGGCAGGACTGTATGTTTGTATTGTGCTTCTAGCTTAATTTTTTTTTTTTTTATCGTTCCATTTATTTATCGTATATATTATAATATTTATTTTATATAACTTATTTTAATGTCAGATGATGAAACTTTTTATTCTGCTAGTGATGACAGTTCTACTTTTTTATCCTTAAATTCACTTGACACTTCTCACACTTTGGGTACACTTTTGACTAATGCATTTGCACACTCACGTCACTTTAACGTGTGTCATATTAATGCACAAAGTGTCCCCGCTCATTACTCTGAACTTATTGATACGTTTCAATCCGATTTTATTCATGCGATCCTGGTATCAGAGAGTTGGTTGAAACCCACATTGGATTCAACATCTTATTCCCTGCCTGGCTATGTTTTGATTAGGAATGACCGAACCGGCAAGGCCGGCGGTGGTGTTGCTATCTATCTTAAAAGCTCCATTCCTTACAAAATGTTGAGTTGTTCTCCATCCCTTTACTCTGGCTCAGCGGAATGGATTTTCCTCGAGCTAAATATTAAAGGGGTTAAGACCGTTCTAGGGGTAGTCTACTGTCCCCCCACTATTGATTATTTCTCTCAGCTTGAACAAGTATTTGAGTCCTTAAGTTCGGATTACACGCATCACTTGATTATGGGAGATCTTAACACCGACCTCTGCAAAGATTCCTCGCAGTGTCGCAAATTGAAATCCATAGTCAAGTCTGTCAGTTTCTCCATTCTTCCCTTAAATCCTACACATCACACAACTACCTCTGACACATGGCTGGATGTCATCCTCACCTCTTCCCCGGCTCATATTGCAAAACATGGCCAGTTTTTGGCTCCCGGTTTTTCCCACCATGACCTAGTGTTTGCATCATACAAAATTAAACCACCTAAGTGCAAACCTGCCTTAATCTCGATGCGTTGCTTTACCAAGGTAGATTCTGATGCTCTTCTTAGGGATGCTAGTGGTATTGACTGGTCTCCAGTATTTTCGGCTGCAGAAACTGACGCAAAGGTGTCCCAATTTAATGCCACCTTACTAGAACTTTTCGATAAGCACGCTCCCATACGCACCGTCAGAGTCAGGCGTCCCCCTGCGCCTTGGATTACCGAGGGCGTACGCATGGCCATGAGGAGGAGGGATCGTGCTTTCCGAATTTTTAAACGCGACCGTACCGTACAGAATTGGGGACTCTTTAAAACAGCCCGCAACCGTTGCAATCAGATGGTACGAACAGCGAAGCGGCGGTTTATTCATCTCAACGTGTCCTCCTCTTCTATGTCTGATGTTTGGAAATTTCTCAAATCTCTTGGCCTGGGTAAACAAACCAGTGGTTTTGATGGCACTTCCTTTGCCCTCAATGATTTAAATAGACATTTTTCCTCCGCTCTTTCTGTTGATAGTAGTGTTAAGTCCATCACTCTCTCTGAAATTTTGTCCTTACCTCCTTCTTCCGCTGGCAGCTTCTCATTTTCTCCCACAACACAGTCGGAAGTCAAGACTATAATCAAAGCAATCAAGTCCAAAGCCGTTGGGTGTGATGATGTCAGTCGTTACATGATAGTATCAGTCCTCGACTGTGTGCTCCCTGTGATAACTGACATCATCAACTCCTCGCTGTACTATGGTGAATTTCCATCTTTGTGGCGCAAAGCTTTTGTCATACCCTTGCCAAAGATCAGTAACCCCACCACAGTTAGCAACTTCAGACCAATCTCTATTCTCCCTTTTCTATCGAAAATTGCTGAAGCGGTGGCTCACAAACAACTTTCGCTTTACATTCACTCACATAAGCTGTTGAGCCCCTTTCAGTCCGGTTTTCGACCTGGCCACAGTACCTGCTCTGCGCTTCTCAAGGTAACTGAAGATGCTAGACAAGGCATGGAGGAGCAACTGGTCACAGTACTAATTCTTATTGACTTCTCCAACGCTTTTAATACTGTCGACCATGACATCCTTCTTGCCCTGCTCGAACATCTCAATGTGTCACCTTCTGCCCTAAGTTGGTTCTCTAACTATCTTCGAGGACGCCAGCAAGCAGTTCGGGTTGATCGGTCTTTATCTGACTGGTGTGACCTAGCCACTGGCGTGCCCCAAGGTGGAATTCTCTCCCCACTTCTTTTCTCTACTTTTATTAACTTCATCACCCCCGACTTTTGCTGTTCGTACCATCTGTATGCCGACGATTTACAACTATACGACCAATGCAGTGTAACTGACATCACAGCCACTATTGACCGGTTAAACGCGGATCTCTTGCACATTCAACAGTGGTCTGTGAAATTTGGCTTATTTGTTAACCCATCAAAGTGTCAGGCTATTGTTATTGGCAGTTCTCGTCAACTTGCAAAACTGGACCTTAACTCTCTTGCACAGGTAAATTTCAATGGCACGCCTATTCCTTACAGCCCCAGTGTTAAGGACTTAGGTGTTCACTTAGATAGTACGTTGAGCTGGAAGACGCAGGTTGCCGAAATTTCCCGGAAAGTCATAGGCTCGTTCCATGCACTTAACAAACTTAAACATTTTTTACCCGTCAAAACCAAGGTACTTTTAGTAAACACCCTGATTCTACCTTTGATCGACTATGGTGATGTGTGTTATCCTGACTTAAGTGAAGGGCTACTTGATAAGCTGGATCGTCTTCTAAATAATTGCATTCGCTTCATTTTCTGTCTCCGTAAATACGATCACGTGTCTTCCTACCGTTCTCAGCTTGGTTGGTTCCGCATTCGTGAACGACGTAATATTCGTATGCTCTGTACTCTTTTCTCCATCCTCAACGATCCACAGTCTCCGGAGTATCTCAAAACTTTATTTCACTATACCAGTGAGACTCACACCCGGTATTTTCGCTCTTCTGATAAGCTCATCCTTTCTACCCCTCTTCATCGTACCAGATTTATGACTTACTCATTCGCCGTTCAAGCGGCGCGCCTCTGGAACGGTCTTCCTCTTAATATCAAACAAGCTCCAAATAAGTTCGCGTTCAAAAAATCTGTGCGTAATTTCTATGCTACTAGAACTGAAGTCTCTTAGTGTATCTGATTAGATGTGTCATCTGTATGTATTTATGTGTATGTATATATATATATTTATATATAGCTATCCGTATCTATATATGTACTTGTTTATAATTAGTATATTATATTGGTAATGTAGTCGAGTTTTAATTAAAGTTAAATGACGTTAGTTGCACCGCCCACAAGCTATCTGCTTTGCCCTAAGGTTAACTGGTAGAGAATGTCTTATGGCATTAAGTTCGCCTTTTGTACGATAAGTGTTCTTTTGTGCAATAAAGTTTAAATAAAATAAATAAATAACCTTTATCATTATCACGCATAGAATAATTTAGCAGGTTTTCTTTATCAAATACTTAAGCAAAATAGCCAAAGCTTTTCTCTTTGCTTTCATCAATACTTTGCGAGAAATCTCTACTTCGCGTGGGGCTCTTTCTTTTTCCAACGTTCTTATTAACGTCAGTTGCATGTAACAAAGTCGGTTTCTGAAGCTTCTTTATCTTTAGTTTGTAATTTCCTTTGTAAGAAGGGTTTTTCTATTACTTGCATCTTAGACAGGTAATATTATCCTGAGGTTAGATAGTTACCAAGTTGCTCCTTTGCTATCGGTTCCTGAATATTGTTTGAAAATAACATTAATGGACAAGATAAAGTAACGTTGTTGGCAGTGGTAACACGGAGAATATTACGCGTGGTTATAATTTTCGTTGCATTTTAGGATTCCGTACCCAAAGGTTGCCAACGGAAACTTATTACTAAGCCTCCTCTGTCTGTCCGTCTGTCACAGGGCTCTATCTTTTGAACCGTAATAGGTAAAGACTTGAAATTTTCACTGAATATGTATTTCTATTGCCGCTATTATAACAAATAATAAGAACAAAATAAAATGAAAAAAAGAAAACGGGGTCCCCATACAAGAAACGTATCTTTTGGCGCCTTTTTGCTCATTGGTGGTACAGAACTCTTCGTGTGGGATTCCTACTCGCACTTGGCGGGGTTCTAAATAAGTATTATCAGTATTTATTGTCAGGAAAGGCATAAAACAACATTTCTTGGAGATAAATACGATTGACGTCTTAAATTTTCTTTTTTTTCTAATTTCTATTAAAGGGATGATTTTGGGTTAAGAAAATATCATTTCATCATTATATTTAGTCCGTCAGTCAGATTATCGAAAAATATTAGACATATATTTTTGCTTCATCAAAATAATAAAAATTGACAGAGATAAAAAAACCATCAAAGTTCCTGGGTGGGGGCTTGTGACTTAACTTCTAAGTAAAAATTATACCATATGGTGTGACGTCACGCAAAACTTTAAAGCAACATAAAGCTTTAAAGTTATCTATGGGCCTTTGATGCCTGAAAAAAATGATGATGATTATTATTATTATAAAGCTGTATTCTTTCAAAGGGACCGATATTTTTTCTATAGCTAATGCAATAAAGTAATCGCTCAGCGTGAATACAAGTCCAGTACCAAACCTATCAACTTGTTGACAAGCTTTAGCTATTAACGAAAAATCTCAAAAAGAACTGCGTTAATATAAATATTAGAATAAATACGCTAATAATAATAATAAATCGTAACTACGGAAAATCTTTTGCTCCTACTGCCTATCACTTTTAATTAACATAATAATACTGAGATATAAAATTTGCTCTATATACGAAGCATAAAGAAAAGCATAATGTTATATTATTTATTCACAAGAAGGAAGAGGTTCCCAATTGGTGGCATTGTTTATTTATTTTTAATGTTTGTTATCTCAGAGCGTATTCATTTCTAAACCGATTTTACGTATTTTTATCTAACAGGGTATGTATACATGCAGATTGCTCTCATGTTTTGAAAATCCAGTTCTGACAAAGGAGTCCAAGAGAAATTGAGAGAAATCCTCAAGAAGTCGATGTTTGGAGCCTGTTATAGGTATCATTTTAGAAATTAGTCACCTAGCGGAGTAACAGAACCTTATATGCTGACGCTCAACGGATCCCTAAAAAACTATGTCCGAAGTGGAAGCAATAAAGCCCTTCTTTACCCTGCAGTGCTTTTCAGTTTAAAATGTTCTGTGGATGCTTTTACGTTAAAAGTCTGAAAGGTTTCGATCGAGCCAAGCGCTTCATGATGCAAACGTCAAAACAGAAGACCTGCAGCACTATAAATGGATTGTCTTTATCTCGTAGATTTACCTGCAATATCCCAAGGGAACTAACTATCTACCAGAACATAAAGTATGCTATGTTTCAATCCAGGACTTGGTCTACTTGCATGCCAAATTAATTTCAATCCATCCAGTTGTTACTGCGTTATTTAGCGCAAACGTCTTCACAAACTTTCATATTAATTAGTAGGATGCTTAACAATTTAATATTTTTATATTATATCTTGTAAACATTGTTGGTCCCCTTTTTGATTGAAATTTTTGCATAATATTCAAGTGTTATGCAATATGTAAGCGATAATATTGATTGAATACACAAATATGATACGTATAGTCACGAGCTTTAATTTGGGACCCATTTCCATTAAATGTTGTTAGAACATTCATAATGCAATATGGTCGAAACTTTAGTTCTCCCATTAAAATCCTTGTCCCAGGCGTGGTCCTCTACGTGGGCCGCCTCAAGTGTGACCAGGGGGAAGCAGTACTCATTGGTCCAACCCACAATTCGTACCAAGCCCTGATTTGCAAAATTTCACCTCAAAAAAAAATACTCCATTATCCGTATGAGATTGGGCCATTGTTGCACCCCGTCTCATCTCGCCAAAATTCATGTAAAGTGTAAGTATAGTGTCGTCCATCTGTGAGTGTGGTTTAGATGAGGGCGACCTCAATCATCTATTTTTTGCCTGCCCCCTTCTGGATCACTCCCATCTATACAAGGACTTGATTAGGCTTAAGGTCCCCTTCCCAACCAACACATATCCGAGAGCTACTTAAGATCGATAAAGAAAAGTATGTTCTCGTAGCATTGGGGTCTTTTTGCCTAATCAACAACTTGAAGCTTTAAAGGTACGATATCCCTTCTCTCTTCCCGGTCTCCTTAGTTTCTTTTTCCTCCTTTTCTACCTGTTTGTTTTCTTTCCCTCCTCCTCTCATTTCAAATTAGCAACCCATTTTTCATTTTTGCCTTTTTTTCGTCGTAAAATCGACATGACACTGGCAAAATCTTTATTATAGGAGGAAGATAAACTTGCAAAGAAGGAAGATAAACATGGAAAAATATCTGATCGCCACAAGCGTTCTTTTTGGTTTGATCAACTGTCATTTTGTATAGGGTATATTTAGAGGCTGCATAACAACATTTGTAAGAATCAGCCTTGTGCTTATTATGTAAATTTGGGCCCAATTTTGGAGCTTCACGTCCGTCTGGCAGATACTTAACGACGCCCTATTGTTCTGGTAATGTTACCTCGAGATTACCAACATAAAAAAACTATAGATTAAGCCAAAAAGAACCCTTGTGGCGATCAGATATTTTTCCATGTTTCTTTGCAAGTTTATCTTACTCCCCTGGGTGAACGCAACCGGTGCGGGGTGCCAGACGTTGACATTTGTGGCTCTCAGTACACGTAAAGAATGGAGGAATAAAGTACTTACAGATAACACGTATAAATCTACCAGTTTTCATATGTTTAGTACCTGAGACCTACAACTTTGACCTCGTCTGGGGATTGAAAGCAACGTTTTAATGGTCTGTCATTTTGGATAGGGTATGTTTTGGGGAGTATGCAACAACATATGCAAGAATCAGCCTTGAGGCTATAAGATAAATTTTGACCCTAATCTTGCAACTTCAGGACAGTCTGGCAGGTATTTAGCAACGCCCTACTGTTACATTGCCAGGTTACATTGGTATAGTTTTTTATGCTGGTAATCTCGAGATTACCAGCATAAAAAACTATAGATTAAACCCAAAAGAACCCTTGTGGCGATCAGATATTTTTCCATGCTTCTTTGCTAGTTTACCTTCCTCCGTTGTTGTCAGACGTTGATATTTGTGTCTCAGAGTACACGTAAAGAATGGAGAAATAGAGTACTTACAGATAACACGTATAAATCTACCCATTTTCATATGTTTAGTACCTGAGACCTATAACTTTGACCTCGTCTGGGGGCTGAAAGCAACGTCCTAATGGTCTGTCATTTTGGATAGGGTATGTTTTGGGGAGTATACAACAACATATGCAAGAATCAGCCTTGAGGCTATAAGATAAATTTTGACCCTCATCTTGCAACTTCAGGACCTCCTGGCAGGTATTTAGCAACGCCCTACTGTCTGGCAATGTTACCTCGAGATAACCAGCATAAAAAAACTATAGATTAAACCCAAAACTATCTTTGAGGCGATAAGATATTTTTCCAGATTTTTTTGCAAGTTTACGGGTCTCGCCTGGGCAAACGCAACCACTCCAAGGTGCCAGACGTTGAGATTTGTGACCGGAAGTAGAACGAAATAAGGGAGAAACAGAGCATTTTCATGAGGAAATAAGATGAAAATTTCGCCCGTGCCTCCCATACTAGTAGGAAATGGAGAGAAAAATATTTTGATAATCACTACCAGCATCAAAAGAGGGAACTGAATGAAGGAATCTTAACGGCTGTGCAGTTCATCAACATTAATTATTATTACTGTATGATTTTTATCCCTGGACAAGCTTCCTAAATTATGGGATGGAACTCGTTTCTTTTTTAATTATCCTCAATAATACAATACATTTAAATTATTATTTTTCGAAAATCTATTTCTCCGCAAACATTTCAAGTTAACCAACACTAACGGCAACATAGTAAAATAGATAGCGCCCGCCAGAAAGTATCCTTTCCAGCGGTGACAGATTGATCGTTGTTTTCTCGTAAGTATGTGTAGTACTATTATTTTTTAACTAACGTTGTACGCAGAGTAGCTCTAGTTAGCTAGTTAGCACATTTTTCGTACATTTTTACTGATTCATCAGAAAGTCGAAAACTCGACGGCAACATAGTAAAATAGGTAGCGCCCGCCTGAAAGAATCCTTCCCAGCGGTGACAGATTGATCGTTATTTTCTCGTAAGTATGTGTAGTAATTTTTTTTTTATTAACGTACAATTTAGTACTTTTTTCGTACATTTTTTTGATGCTATTTTGAATTCGGTACGATACCATGTCTCCACCAGAAAGTATGACACGATTAATTGATGATATTTTTTCTTCAATGGGAGATTTTCTGTAAGAAATTGACTCAAAAATATAGAAATAAATTTGCGTTTCCCTAATCGACTTCCCCAATATCCGCAGTCATATTTCTAGAGAAGCACTGCCTTAGGTACGAGTCCCATAAGGTATCATTCATTCTGACAGATCTTGATCTCGCGATCAATCTAAACGTAAGACATTTCTCAGGCGCCACCTTTGGTGTATCGCACTTTCCGCCTCTATAATAAGGTTGTCGATTCGCGTCACGATTTTCTTACTCTCTTATCAGGAACGTTCAAAATTTACTTAGAGCTGTTGTAATCAAGATGCCGATTCGCAACACCAGTTTGGTTAAAAAACTAATATTATATTGTACCTATTTAAACTCTAGGTGTACATCGAAAATCTCCCCAAACTGTATGGGAGTGATGATCTACCTTGTTAGTGATTTTCTAGGTCTTTCAATCTGATATCTAATTTTGGACCATCAATCCCTATAAATTTTAATTTTTCAATAGGGTTTAAATCGGCGCTCTCTGGCAGGTCTAATGGCGTTTCATATTGAGCACTATTTTGTCGGAACCAGTTTTTAGTAATGTGTACGATATCAATCGATGTATTGTCCTGCACAATTACTGAAACTTATTGTACATATACACGTGCTTCCGAACTTAGATACAATTTATACACCGTGGGCCCGTATAACCCGACCAACTTTAACCATAGATTCTAACAACTATTAGAAGTAAAAAAAAGTTATGTGACGTATAGTCGATTAACGCTTACTTTCCGAGATATTCATAATTTTTAAAATAAAAACTCCCAAGTGTGTAAGTTGCCCTAATAAATGTGACTAAGATAGTTTTACTGATTTTTTTAAATCCTTTAACTAAACAGCAATTAACCTTCGCAGTATTAGATGGTAAGCGATTACAAAGCCAAAATATTGACCTTTCGTTTCTATTTTAGCTTTTTTTCCTTTTTAATAACTTTTCCTCCAGTAAGGACATGTTTATAACGAGGGACTGAATTTATTGATTTGTTTTGTTCCATAAGACTATTAATGTAAAATGACAAAATTCGACCTATGTTGATATAATGTTATTTACTTGTAATACCATCAGGAATACGTGGTTAAAGTTGGTCGGGTTGTACGGGCCCACGGTGTATAAATCGTATCTAACATCGGAAGAACGTTCTCATCCAATTGTTCTCAAATGACCGTTGAACTTATTTATGACATAGTCTTCGTAGTCTTCGGTGTATAGCGTGATTAAGTTTATTAAGTATCAAATATCAAGCAATGCAAGCAGTGGATGGCCAGTCAAAATCTTAATACTCTCGTTTAGTTTGCTATACTGTATTCAGATCGGAGACCTCTAGATAAGTGACCTCGAGGAGTTTTTTCATAATCACATGGCAAAATTGTGATAATTTCGATGGGAATCTCGTGAAATATTATGTGGACGATAGTGTATTGTATAATTTTAATTGTTAGGGGTTTTGTTAGTGTATTCTTGTGCAATTATTTTAAAGACTATAGCCAAAAGTCTAGAAGTGTTTTACAAGTGTCGAATACTGCAATGCTACAAGTTTCTGTGGCTGATAGGGAGGTTTTAGATCAGAAAATAAAGAAGTTGAGAAGTTATGAGCTCACGAAATGTCGACCAGACAACACTGACGTTCGAACAGTTGTGCTTCTGAATTTTAATATGTCATCTTTTAGTGTGTGCAAACAGTTATTAGGCAAAGAGACTTATAGCACCTGGTTACAATGTTCTTTTTATGTATTACCAAATAACAATGAATAGCATAATCAGCAATTACAGTGGTTTCAAGTTGTTTAAATCCTGAATCAGCAAACCCATGGATTTCGAACAAATAAAGCAACACTCATATTTGAACATTAACCCTGATAATGCAGCAATAAACACATTGAGAGCTGCATGTGTTTATGCAGTGTAGAATGCAAACAGGGAGTGCAAAATCGTGGTTCTGGCTGTGGCTTAATTAGTGCCAGCCTCGTATATACAGTCCTGCAAACCAATTTGTGACAAACTTTAAACGATACTAGACTTTAGATCAACGGGATAAGAGCGTTGATTCACCAAAGATAAGTTTGTGGACTACGTCGTAGCCCTACCTATAAGTTTAACACGTTATGTGCAGGACAGCGTAACCACTGAGGCTCTGGAGTCGTGTGGTTGGAATGACGAATACGACTTGTGACCGACACTTGTTTCATAAACACGAGTTATTACCGTGTTGTATAGGTAATAAACTTATATTTATAACTTGCTAAGCAGCAGTGGTTTCGCTTTATATTTGTTCAAACATTGATACCATTCTTAACAAACATTGTATAATGTATTAATCTATTAGAATTTAGTCGCAAGCCCAAGGGTGATTACTGATTATATTTGTATCTGCGTAATTTAAGATGTAAGCCAAAAAAATGCGGCAATATGTATAAAACTCCATAGTGAGGCGATTCCTACAAACGTGGTGCCAGAAACAAAGCAATCGTGATAAACATGATAGTTGGTTTTAAATGGTTATTATTTTCTTAAAAATATTTAATTTTTCTAGAGCACATGCAATTAATAGGGCTGAGTGAAAAATAAGAGAGGCTGGCTGGACATAAAAGTGGAATAAAAAAAAGGTTCTTAAGAGAATTGATTACCTAATATAAGTATTGTGCCTAGTGGAATCTAGGTTTCATTTGCTTTGAAATGACTTCATACAGTAAATATGCTAGTAGGTAGGTATTTTCTGCTTGATAATATCAATTTTGCACAAATACGTTTATTACCCAAACTTGAGTTTTGATGGAACTAACCATCAATACAACTTTTGACAAAGCTTGAGCTTTCAATTTAACTTTAGAAGCGTCAATATCAAGTTCCAATTAAGTGTTAATTAGAAAATATTGGAATTCTCGCCGATAGTTAATTTACTGCGTCAAGCGTGGCCGTGACTCAATCGAGGGGATCTGAGGACTTAGTTTGCAATGTAGTCCGGCATCCAATCAGTTAATGGCCTACGTTGTGTTTTAAAACTATCCTGGGAGGATCGACTAGGAACTGTTAATAGTACTAAATGTAAAGATGGCAAATGGAAGAAGATTAAAGTTTCAGGATCTGGGGGTTACAAAATTCAGCATGAGATTGTTTTATTGCAAGAATATAGTAGGGTCATTACGGGGTAGTTAGCCATACGGCAGAGATGGCGAATGCAAAAAAGATTAACTAATGATAAACAAATGGCACTAAGTATTTTCAATTTAGTTTGCTTTTGATTTTATCATGATAAACCTTTGCTTAAACGAAGCAAACTAAATTGAAAATAGTGCCATTTGTTTATTATAACTTAATCTTTTTCCATTGGCTATCTCTCCCGTATGCCCAACTTCTCCGGAATTATCCTATTTATTGGGTGATGATAAAAATTGCAGGTTAAAAAGAGACTTTGAGTTTGTGTCCCCTTCTTCGTATTCCATCAAAGTCTAATAAATGTTCTAAATCGTGTCACCTGGAAGCAAACTACAGAACATACAGCTTTGTACTTTGCTTTGGACAGCAGCTTTGGACAAATATACGATTAAACGATAACAATTCCTGAATGCACCGTCAGCTGCCGAGAAAAAAAGTACCCCCTTACGATATAGTATTTTTATACCGCTGACGGGTCATGCTCCTCAGCAGCTGACTGTACGTTTTGGTGTTAAAATATTTCCTATAAAATTTATATCGTTGTTAAAACAAATAATGATCCATAAATCGTCAGACAGTAAGATTATTTAAACAAAGTTTTCCAAATGACGCCACCCGAGGCCCGGTTCATGCATAACAAAACAGTGCATTATCATACAAACCATACGAATAGTAAACTATCATTGTCGCATGTAGGACTAAAACTAATAGTATTCCTTTGGGACATGATTTGTTTATCTTGTATCAGTTTTTTTTAATACAATGTTCTCGAGAAAATGCAACCGAATACTGGGGTTGCTAGCCTTGTAATTATCTATATGTACCTACTCGACCGGCATTCCCTCACTTACCGGCCTCTGTAGTAGTGTACTATGCCTTAGGACAAACGCATCTTCGGAATAAGTAAGCAGCAATGCCCCACATCCTTGCCAAATTCGTTTTTACAACCATTTCCACCGACAGACAGTAAATTGTTCCTATAGGCGCTCAGTTTTGACCAACTGAGGTACGAAATCATAAGAAATATATAAATCTATTTTACTCGGGTTTTAATTTAATCGAGTTCGACTTTGACCGTAGGTAATAAGTAAAACTGAAAGTCGGTTTTTGGTCATAGTTCTGTTTCGTTCCTAACCGTACGCTACATGAGATTGGAAAAATATTTTTTAATACACTTGCTCAAAAAGTGGTACTTTTTGTAGCTGTATATCGTGCGCAAAGTTCGCTTTTGCGAACTAGTGCTTTTTATTTCCCATTTTTTTTAATTTACTGTTGTTCAAATACATACATCCAACTAATAGTCAAATACGTTCTTTGTTTTTTATTACGTCAGTGGACATTGAAAGTATACATTTGATACGTTTAAAATATTAAATGCACATATATAACCGTTTGATTGTTTTTATTATACACAATTAAACTGTTATCTAATATTAAAATAGTTTAAAAAGTATGCTTCTTGAGTATTACCAATGAGTAGTTTAGTCAGCGGTCTCGCATAATACTAGTATTATGCGAGACCCAAAAAATAAAAATTGTCACAGATAAGATAATATGGTGCAGGCTGTTCGAGTTTTATAAATGACAACTAGCTTTCCGGCACTAAAGATTACATTTTACTTGGAAATTAATGAGCTATTAAGTATTTAAATATTTATTGCTTTTTTCCATTTTTAAATGCAGTTAAATTACCTTAGAACGTTTGTCCGTTCCCAAAATAGTTTATTTTTATTTGGCTGAATGGTGACAACCGCTGCCACGTTGGAAAAAGTTCGTCAATTAAAAGTAACATATTTTGTTTTATTCCCGCCATTTTCATTCATGATTGTAATTTTGTAATTATTAATTATAACGCATTAGTGTGATAACACTTTTGTGAAAAATGAGCGATTCAGACGATTTTGAAATAAATTCGACACCACCAGATATACTAGCAAAGGCGTCAACGGCAACGAATAGTATTTTACCAGAGAAGTCGAAGGAGAAATATCTGGCCGTCTATGAGCAATTCATTGACTGGAAACGAGAAAATCGAACGGCGTCATTCTCAGAAAATGTACTTATGGCCTACTTGCTTGAATTATCTAAGAAATATCAGGCATCTACAATGTGGTCAAGATCCTCAACGTGACTCTTAATAAGCGTTCCAATTGTACTCTCCATTTTTATGAGGCCAAAAAATAAACAAATTTGTCTCCTAATCATTCAATCATTTCATTTTCGTTGTAATTTTTCGCAAATGTATTAAAAAACGTCGTTTGATACACGTGCGGAAGTGTCATTTCCACTCGTCCCGAGTCTTGTCCCTCGCCTTGCGGCTCGGGCCAAGACACCTTGGGACTCGTGAAAAATAACATACTTTCCGCACTTGTATCAAAAAGTACTATGAAAAGCTCGCATTGTTGTCTTTTAGACATTTTTAAATAAGTTTTTCGTTGCTGTTGTTAGTTTTTGATTTTTTTAGTAAAATATTGAAACAGCTGTATACAGCGTGGGAGGGACTATACCGACAAACTTTAACTATAGATTCTAACAACTATTAGGAGTAAAAAATGTTATGTGATGTATAGTCGAAAAACGCTTACTTTCCGAGATATATTATTTTGTAAATGAAAAATCCCAAGCCCTAATAAATGTGACTAAGATACCTTTACTATTTTTTTTAAATCCTTTAACTAAACAGGAATTAACCTTCGCAGTATTTGATGGTAAGCGACTACGAGGCCAAAAAATTGACCTTTCGTTTCCATTTTAGCTTTTTTTTTCTTTTTGATAACTTTTCAGCCAGTAAGGACATGTTTATAACGAGGGGCTTAATTTACTGTTTTATTTTGTTCCATAAGACTATTAATGTAAAATGACAATATTCGACCCATGTTGATATAACATTTTTTACTCGTCACACCACCAGGAATTCATGGCTAAAGTATGTCGGTATAGTCCCTCCCACCCTGTATAGCTGCCAGGCGCTGTCAATTGAAAACAGATTAAATCTGTTTCACTCAGAATAAATGTTACTAAACTTCCGTATAAAACGTGTAGGCCTTAGATCTCGAACTTGTTAAAACTTGGTACGTCGATACTTTATTTGTGCCTGGTTTTATTTCTATTGACTTTAATGAACGCAATGTCAATAGACTTTAGAAAACTGAGTTTATTTACGAAGAATACATTTCAAAATGGGTAACACTAAATAAAATGGTAAAATCTAAGTGATTTTATTTTTAATTTCAAGATAATCTTAATAATTTCCCGGTGTTATATTTTCCCTTGTATATATTTGAGCCAACATAATATAAAATGTTTCTTAAATTAATAACGGGGGACAAAGATATTTTACGTTTTTTCTGCTTCTAATAGTTTAAGTAAGACTTCAGTTCATTTAATACACATGGAAAGTACCTCTCATTAACTTTAGGGGTTCTGTACCTCAAAAGGAAAAAAAACAAACCCTTATAATATCACTCGCGTGTCTGTTTGTTCGTCCGTCTGTCACAGCCAATTTGCTCCAGTATTCATATTTTAAGCCATTTTTAGCTTCAATATGTTAGAGCTAAAATAAGCACCCATGTGTTTGGAAGGACGCAATTAAAAGGCACTAAGTATATTCAAGGACAGTATTTATTTTAACAAATAAAGCATACTTACCTATAAAAAATAATTATTGGATAATCTATGCACATTTTGCTTTAGTAGGTCGACCACATTTTTCTTTTTTGATCGACCTTTTATCGAAGCAACTACGGTCCGCCAGCAAATCGACGAAGCCCCGCATAGCGGGGCTTCTATTTCTAGTCTGAGAGACGCAAACTACCTACCCAACCTAACCTAAAAGAAAAGGGGTTAGATATCTTTGCTTTTTCTATGCGGGTGGTGGGCTCTGCATTAAATAATTTCCCTATATCAAACTGAGTCTCAAACTGTGGTGTCTAGAGGAGGTAATTTTAAACACTACAAGTATTGAGTAATCAATGTATTTATTAATTTTAAGCAGAAAGCAGAATTACATAATATTACATAAAATACATGTAATGTTAATTCGAATAAAACATTACATGGAACAAGTTCTGGAGTTATAAGGAAGTACTGAAATCAAAACTTCCTATAAAACTTAAGAAAAATGTACTAGACTCCTGCATATTCCCATGTCTTTCATATGGCAGCCAAACCTGGATTTACAACAACAGCATAAAAAATAAATTACAAGTATGCCAAAGAGCAATGGAACGAAGTATCTTAAATATAAAAAGGAGAGACAGAAAACGAAATACGGATATCAGAAGTACAACCAATGTAATAGACGCTTTGGAACATTGTAAAAAGCAAAAATGGACTTGGGCTGGCCATGTAGCGCGTATGAACAAACAGAGACGGACAAATAAAGTAACTACTTGGGCAGGACCACAGAACAAACGTAAACGAGGAAGACCAAGAGAAAGATGGATAGATGAAATAGATAGAGTAGCTGGTAAACACTGGATGACCAAAGCTAAGGATAGAGAGGTTTGGAAAAACATGGAGGAGGCCTTTACTCGTAGAGAGGTCCTTAATATAAATACATAATACATAATTTAAATGAAACTTGCATGACATAAAAATGAAAAATGATTGTAATTTATAATTTAAAGTTTAATTCTGATTGTATTTAATATTTTCTCTATTTCAATAGATACTCTCAAAGTCGGGTACACAAACATGATATGCTTCCCTTACTATTTTATTGTGCTGTTTATTACTACCAAACCATTGCATGTCCATACTAATGTTTCTTTGTTGTTTCTTTTAAGATAATGCTTATAGCCACGTCGAATCAAAATTTTGCCACCTTGAGTGTGCTTTGAATGAACTCTAAATTTTTGTCGTGTGTCACTGGGTCCAGCAGGGTCCATTTTTACAATTTTTTCTACTTATACAATAAAATTATCGCAAGCACAACGTCAGAGAAGGCACAATAAATGACAACTTCAAAGTCAAGGAAAAACATAAATGACCACTAAAGAGGTTTTCTTACGTGGTTATCTTTACTTAAAATAAAAAAGACACTAGAAATATCCGATTCGCCCCATTTTTAGAGGTGATCATATTTATTTTCATTTAAAGACGTGAATGGCACATTCTATAATTCGGCCGCCCAACTCTTTACTTGTCGGCTCTTTACTTCAAGACCTTGTCAGCAGCTTCTGATATGTTTTCTGCAGTCTATTCTCCGTGATTTCTTTAATACGGACAAACCATCAAAATTATGCGAAATAATAATAATATTAGTGTAAACTTAAAAAAATATATATCCAAACTAGTGATCCACTTCGCCTCCAAACAAGTGATCCGAATAGCCTCAAATCATATGTTTACAATATTTTTACCTAACGCCAATATTCTTTTCTCAAACATGCAATGAAATCTTGACATTGCGTGCCGTATAAAAGGCCGCAAAGTACCTCGTTTCCGGTGCGGCTTGACACTTGGCATAAAATGGAATTTCATACAACATTGCCGGCCTAGGCCCAATAATTTTAAATTGCAAACTTAACTACAAGAATATACATTTAAAATATTTCATCTAAATATTCGCGGTACTGAAACAGTTTTTCGAGAGGATTAGGAAAATTTTTCATTTTGTAATTCTATTTTTTGTCTACCTTACTTTTAGTGTCTCTAGAAAATTAAGGTTGATTTTTTGGAGTTTTTTTAATTTATTTCATTGCATATTCGAGAAAAGCACTATACAAACCTCGGCGTGAAATGGGGTTTCCAGCCCCTTAACTATCTGCCTCGCGTTTGCTCGGCCATCTATACATACTCGGCCGGCAACCCCTCACTTCCCGGGCTCTGTAGTAATGTACTATTAAAATAAAGTTTGAATCATATCAATTACGAATACTAGACACATTGTTATAATATTTAATAATAAACATAAGACTTCATCCAACTTGCCTTGATCACAAATGTTTATTAGATTATAAACCACGATTTTTAGATCGGCGGTAAAATCACACACAGCACACCGAAAAGAATGACTCAACGCGAAGCTTTGCTGAGAGCCTATAGTTTCTTTGATACTCCAAAATAATCCTTTTAATTCACTTTTTGTTCTATTTGCAATCATAACATTATTGTCAATCCGACATGCGCATACAAATCACTAAGGCAAATCAGGTTAGCCCGATTGGTCCACCGGTTACGACCAATCCGCATCGTACGGTCCTTACCAATTGCCGAGTTGCCCTATAATTTGAACTTAGAGCTGCATTGTCATCCGACGCAGGGAATTGTGCTTCGTCTCAGAAATTGCTAATTCGCTTTACTGCACGTACACATAACTTTGACAGCAAGTTGAGCAACTTAGGACGTCGTTATAACATTTGGTAATCTACTTCGCTCTTTCGTCGCAGATTCATTTTATGTAGGTATTGATAAATCACTATGGTCCTGTTTCCAATACCATATAAAAAATAAAAAATGAATATTTTGCAGTTTTCTTTATGTTAAACGAAAGTCGATTAAATAGCCAAAAATTAAGTTGTCTAGTTTTTCCCTTGTTGTTCTGGTCTTTTGTTGCAAGGTAGACATCTACCAAGTCTATTTCGCTTGATATAAATATTATTTCTACACTTATTTTTTAAGAACATAAGCCGGAGAGCTCCGAACCGCCGAGCTAGAACCGCCTATCCTTGTTCATGGTATCAAAATATCTTTCCCCTGATATCAAAATGTCCACTGTGTTAAAACGTCAACTGTATCATTACACTTTTAAAATATCCAATCTATCAAAATATCGGTGCTGGCAAAATTTTCTTTAATGTCACACCTGGCCATGAAGTGACTTTTTCCGTACACTATGCGTACGAAAAAAGCCGCTTTCTGGCCAAGTGTAGACATAAAATGATTTACATAACACGGGAGGTAATAAAGAAAGCCCTCGACAGCGTATTTACGTCCCTCGCCTGCAGCTCGGGCCGCAAACATCTGCGATCTCGGTCTTTCTTTGTTTTACCATCCTAGTTGTGTAATGTACTATTTTGTCGATGAGTACATATTTCTGAATTCCAATTTATCGATCTGCAAATATGCCTTCGTTTACAATGTGTTTTACATATGCATATGGTGGGATTAGCAAATATAATAAAAATTCATAAAAGTGGTTGGGGATTTTTTCAGGTCTGCGTGTGTGAAATGGAGTCATTTCAAGCACAAAATATCAGTAAAATATGTTGATGTCGGTTCTAATTTCGTAAACATAAGCTCTTGTAGTAATCATTGCGGCCAATCATGTGTCTGTGGTAGTTAGTCGGTCTGCAACTGTGTAATCCTCAGAACTGCATTGTCATGCGATGCACTGCAAACTTAGCTGCGTCTCAGGAATCGCTAGTTCGCGTCACATACCGTCAGCACAGTACTAGAACTAAGTGTAATACAGCTAATAGATGGTATAGATTAGTCTTTGCAGGAATATGCGCGGCCGATACAGCCTTCGTCATACGTTATTTTTGAGATAAAAAAATCATTAACTGAGGCGACTCTCATTTTGAAACATTCTTTGATTCCTAAATTTCCTTTTCGACTTGTTTTCCTCCTCCCTTTGTAGAAAGAAATCTATTATGTACCTTTCTAAAGCCAAAGTAATTATTTAACATTGCCACAAATCTCTTTGCGCAATTTTACTAATAATTAGCAACTTTTGAAACATTGCTCAAAATATTTTTTTAGATACGTATATTTTACTTAAGGTGTTTGTAGTTAGTTGTTCGCGTAAATTATATTTTTTTAATAAAAATAATTATCACCGACTTTATATTTTCATGTATATTGATTATGAAAAACAAAAACTGATATGTTAAATAGATTGCTTAAAAATAAGCTTTATAATTATTAGCTTGATTGGTATTAACTTTTATTGTATTTCCTTTTTTTTTGTATTACTTATGAATTTGAGCCTTCGTTTATACCGTACCACACTTGACCGGATTTTCTTTCTGACGTCCGAAAGGCAAATAATTTAGAACTAGAAATCATGAAAAGCAGTTTTCCATTGTATATTTGTGGTATTTCAAATGCCTTAATGTCACATATTGTTTTAATTCTGCTAAGAAATCATCCGCATTTCTTTAGTATGTTTGTGTCACAATAATAACCGGATTCTTTTATCTGTATAAAAGAATCCGCGTGGAACTTGTTAACGAAACTGCCATGGAAACCATTATCTCGTATTGAGACATCGACACCGCGATGTCTATTTTATCTTCATCCATTTCGGACTTTGGCATTGCCCGTCTATCACACCGTACTAACTCAATTTGGTTTTTGTTTTAGATTATTAACACTAAAATAAACAGATTAAAGCGCCGTATATTGGAGTACTACCTTATATAATAGCTAGCGAGTCTCTTGACAACAAAACAATGGCAACAAAACAACTTTTCACGCCGCTGCTCGGAAAGATGGCAATAGATGGACGGTATCGGGAACGCAAAACGGCGCGTTCTTAAACAGCGCACCAGCGAGCCAACAATGTAATCAAACATTACAGAATATTAGATTTTGTCACAAGGGAGCAAAATGATGTATTTATGGCGAGGGCATACATTGAATCCTGAACGAAGCAAAGGATTCTGAAGAAGAATCCGGAGCGTAGAGAGAGATTCAAGTGTTACGTCCGTGGTGAAAATAATTTTGCTACCTTGTGACTCATACTGCTTTTCACACCAACTATGAGGAATATTCAAATGAAACAGGCAGCGTTTTATTTGAATTTTACCACCATAACCAAATCAAAAGTGCAAAGTTAATCAAAGTGTGTCACACATTTTATTATTAAAAATGAAATGTAAAAATTGTTAAATTTATAGTGTATTACTATTTTATAATAAAATGATTATTTTTTTTTTGTCACGTATGGTAAGTAGTATTAGTAAGTTCAAACTAAAAATAAACTTTAAACATTTTTTATTCAATAACTGAGCAATAAATAACAACAACAATAAATTATCTTAAAATAAAATATTTACCTATACTAAACCTAAGACTAAAGTTAAAACTACCTTTTAATTATATCTAAAAAGGGCCACCATGGTGTGGTGCCAAAGATGCTGGCAGCATTTCCTCGCTGTATGGCAATACTAATGCTCTGGGCTCTGGGGAGGAAGCTGCCAGCCCTTTGATCGCCTGAGGTATCGACGAGCCGTTTTGAAAGCTTCTTGAATAAGAGCCGAGCTCATCTACCCCACGGGCCCAGGGTCTCGACGCCAAATAAACCTCCCCTTCTGGTCGGCTGTTGAACTCGCTCCTATTGCTTACTTCGCGGCATTTAAAACATCTTACTATACACCGTGCCCCCGAGTAACCCGAAAAACTGTAACTATAGATACTAACAACTATTAGGAGTAAAAAAAGTTATATGATGTTTAGTCGAAAAACGGTTACTTTCCGAGATATTCATTATTTTTAAATGAATACTCCCAAATGTGCCCTAATAAATGTGACTAAGATACTTTTACATTTTTTGTTAAATCTTTTAACGAAACAGCAATTAACCTTCGCAGTATTTGATGGTAAGTGACTACGAGTCAAGCACCTAAGGAGTTAGTTGCTATAGTAAACCCGCGTAACGTTACTACAGTCGTTAGCGAGTAAACGAGCTTCGAATAGTTTTCTATTAAACTTGTACCATGAGTCACATAACCCTTTACTATACTCGCTAACGTTAACTCGATTGTTTATGTAGTTTTCGTTACGTGACGAACTGACGTGTCTAACTTCACACCAAACGCAGTTGTCTCTTTTAAACTATACTGAAAAGAATGAGTACGGATGATGTTGGATAAAAAGCTAATAACCCTACTAATTTAAAGCGTCCTGGAACACAGTCAATAAGTAAAGTGTAAGTGATTCTTGAATTTATTTGGCTTATATGTATTGTGAATTTGACAGTTCCTTTCTTGGCGCCGGCAGTTTCTCATCTCTCTCATTTCAGAATTCAGAAAGTTTAGTTGTTGTTTGTACTTTGTTTAATTGAGTTCAACCTATTGACAATAAAATGCGTACTAGTGCATCGCAATTTCAGTTACTGGTAGAGTATATGGAAAGGTATGTACTTTTGTAAACATTTTAATAACGTTACTTTTGTACTAGTAGATTATACACTGAGCGATACAGTTTTTTCGATGAAATATTTTGTTTCAAGTGGTGAGATAAAGTGGAGGAATGTGGTTTTAAGTGCCCTTTCTTTGAATAATTCAACAGAAATGGTGATCTTAGTAAGCCCACTGATGGGCCACAAGGGAGGGCCGCTAATTTTATACGCTGGGCCGAAATATCCAAAATTTTGAATGCTGATTCTGCAGGGGATACGAAATCTGCCGAAAAATGGAGAAAAGTACGTGTAACCTTTATGTTTTTTTCTTATATTCATTCACTCTTCATACTTATTTATACCAATTTAATTTAAATTATGTTTTTGTTCTTTGCATGTACTAATTCTCTTCATCCTCCGTCATTGTGTGTGGTGTAAAGGTGTGGAGCGATCTTAAAAATAATACAAAAAGGAAATCAGCCCGCATATACAAAGCTTCAAAGAAAACTGGTGGTGGTCCGGCTTTAAATTTAAAACTGAGTGACTTAGAGCAAAGGGTGCTCAGTATAATAGGTGCTCAAGCAGCTACGGGATTGGTTGAAATCCCAGAGATTGGGTTAGAGGTATGGTGATCGGTATTTTCTGCTTAATTATACACATTTCATAGTTCACATTTTTTAACTAGCTATGCCTATCTAATAGTTACAATGTACATACTAAAAGTAAATTGTTTTGCAGGAAGAAGTTACCAGTTTCACACCAGTGGCTACTACCACCAGACACAGATGATAGCCCATCAATTTTCAATATAAATGAACAGCTTCTTCAACAGCCTAGTTCAAGTAAGTTTCACTATCATTGTTAAAATAAAATTTATGTTCTAGAAAACATGTGAATAACATTACTTAAATTATTTTTTCATTGCAGATGATGAATATTGGAATCGACCTGGGTCATCAGTTCAACCCTCGCGCTTTCCACCCTTGCCTAACAGGAACTGTCCAGACTTAGTGGGCAGAGAGCAAATGGTGACCAGCCGTAGCCCAGGTATGGCAATAAATTGTTATCAAACAGTTATTTTAGGAAAGTATTTCCCAACTTGGAGTCAGCGGACCCCTAGGGTCCATGGACATAATTATCATAGAGGGTATGGAGGTAAAATAAATATTAAATAAAAAATTACAATAACAAAGGCAGAGGATCCGCCTGTCACGACAAATTCGCAATAAGGGGTCTGTCCTTTAAAAAGTTTGGGAAAAGCTGTTTTAGAGTAAAATCTATATTATTTCATAAATAAAATAAAAAGAGTGCTATTAATGATTTTGTTTTCTTTCCAATTCAGCTCTGCAAGTGGACAGCAGTGAGACTGGAATAACGCAAGACAGTGAGCCTGCGGTGGCAAGAAGTTCATTGCCAGGTGCCAGTGGTAGACAGCAGATGCCGCAGAGTCCCACGCCTTTACCGACCACGCCGCGTCGGCGGCGAACACGTCTGGTGCATCAGTTATCTCCCGTTCACAGAAGGACTCGCACTCAGACACAATCAGATTTGGCAAGGCAAGCTTTTGTCAGATCCGACTGTGAATGGCGAGCCTTCCAACAGGAAGCAGAGCGGGAGAAAATTAGGCATAGGGACTTGGAGTTACGGTTGCAACAATGGTGGTTGGATTTATTCCAGCAATTTTTAGAATTAGGAAATAAAGTTGTAAATATTTTTGAAAAAAATTAAAGAGTTTGTTAGTTTGTTTTATATTGTAGTATAAGCTTAACATTGTATTTTATTTCTTTAGATTTTATAGAATTATTAGATTATATAGAACCTGTATTCTTAACTGTGATAGTGTATCTTATTGTAATTTTAATTAATGTATGATTAAATTAGTTGATTTTTTTCTTATATTTTTAATTTTATTTCATTTGACGATCATAGTATAAGATTCATGTAAATTGACATAGTGTAATTTATATTGTACTTCTTACTTAGATTATGAAATAAAAAATCTATACCACCTACTTTTAATCTAATTTATTCAATGAAAATGAAAACCCATGCAACTTTATAAAAGTAGTAATTTTATTTTAAAATATGAATACAATATACTATGTCTGCCTTGATGCAAGTTTTCTAGCTAATTGATCCCGTAGTACTCTCCCCATTAATAAATCACTGGCACCTTCATTTTCCACCACCACCTCCTGTCGCTCAAATACTTCTGAAAATAGTTAATACAAATTTAGTAAGGACATATGTACAGTTGCCATCAGATAACACTTTAGGGTGCACAAAAATATCTGATTAGTCGTGTTCAGATGTTTGTGAGCGCCTTTTTTTGCCGCGATGTGTCTGATTGTGATTATACTATTATAGTAAATATAGTTACATAAGATACATCATTATATTTTACTACTAATACCTTGAGCTACTTCAGATATAACTTCCTCTTTGGGTTCGGGAACATTATATATTAAGGCAATATTATGTAGCACAGAACATGCTATAATAATTTGTGAACACTTTTCTGGGCTATAGTGTAATGTCCTATCTTTGTGTACACAACGCCAACGGTTGTTTAATCGCCCAAAAGTATTTTCAATTACAACTCTTGCTGAGGTGTGTATTGCATTAAAAGTTTCTTCAATAGACTTGTTACTTGGATTTAAATATGGTGTCATCAACCATGGTCGTTGAGGATATCCAGAATCACCTGTTAAGAAAGTAATAAATATTTTTAAGATAAAAGCAAGGACCATTAAATACCCCGACCGCAAGGGGATATCCAGGCAAAAACTAGATGGCGCTAAAAAAACTAAACATTTAACGATGTTATAATTGAACAAAGAAACATAGTACAGTAACAATTAGTTTGTAAACAGCTAATAATAAATAAATTATAATATTTAAATATTGTGTCACGCTTGCAAAGTTGAATAATTATAAATAATATAATTCTTATACCAAGCTTATACATAGATGGCGTTGTAAATGTCGGGGGACAGCTTTTTGTATGGAGAATGACAGTCCTCATGTTTTAATAGTCCTTGATAAAAGTAAATTTAATGCCTAGGTACTTAAATAATCATATTACAGTCAGTTAATATATTACTTACCTAAAAGCCAGAGTATTTCATTGCGTCTGTGCAACTGTTGCATATGATTGTTAACATTACTATTTTCCCATATAAACGCATCATGGGCTGCACCACCAAACTTAGCATTAATAGATAAAATTTTACAGTTGCTATCACTATCACATATCTGCAAATAAAAAAAAATATAAAAATACAAATACCTATATGTACTTTACTGCACACCAGTAAAACACGTTAAAAATGGAACATAACATTGTTTTACGATACTCTATACATATAATTTTTAATTTATAAATGGGTACACATATATAAAAAATACCATTTGTACATTCATTGAGTGATAGTGTTTTCTACAGAAATATAAGTGCTCCACTTCTTTGTTAGGGGTAAATATTTTAAAATGACTGCAGTCAATGCATCTTATCACACCTGGGATTCCATATTGATTGTAGAAACTGAACTGTGAAAATTAATTGGTATCATATATTAGGCCTTTTTAGACAGTAGGTACCTAAGAAGGTACACATCTATTGAAAATAGTCAAGTTAATAAGTTCAGGAAATTATGACATACCTTTGTTTAATTGCATCTCTTTCCTGTTGTGTGGTTGGGAATTGAATAAATCTTTTTAAAATATTGGGGTGGTTCAAAGCAGTTGTTACTTCTTCAATGTATACACTTATAGCTTCTTGCGAAAAATGGTTAGCTTTACCCGTAACACGCTGGTAACTACCGTGTGCATAAAATAATAATGCACATAAAACCTGCAAGATAAACGACTTGTTTTATTGTTGGTTAAGTAAAATTAAATGAAAATAGTTTTCATAATGAAAGTTCTATTACGTAATATTTACTCACCTTTGATTCCAGTGAAACTCTTTGCGTGGATTTCAAATCTGTGTAATACGTTAATAAATCGCACAAATCCTCAAATGCCTCTTTGTTGAGTCTATATTCTTTTATAAAATTATTTTCGCTTATGCGCTGAAGTGGATTTCTCAGTGTATTTCTCACATTTGCTTGAAATTTTCCCTGTTCCCGTCGTTCGTCTTCATATGCAGCCTTCGTTAACATATTCCAAGCTAAATAATGCCGTGTTGACATTATTTGTGTAATTAATAATTGAAATATTTATTAAACGATAGTTGTAACAAGTTTTCACGCTCCAATTTGCTAGTGAGAGAGTTAACTACAGTCGATACGGTATTTTTCGATGACATCTGTCAAGTGTGTGACTCATGGTACCGATATTCTATACTAACAGCTACAAAACGTTACTCGCTAACGTTAAGATCTCGATAGGTAATTTACCGTAGGACTCATACTACCGATCGGTGGTTCCGTAAGTGACCGCTAGAGGCGCTGTACTATTCTACATACAAATCATTTACGCACTCGCTAGCGAGTACGGTCACTGTAAACTCATGGTAAAGCTAAAGGACATGTTTATAAGGAGGAGCTCAATTTACTGATTTATTTTGTTCCATAAGACTATTAATGTAAAATGACAAAATTCGACCTATGTTGATATAATGTTATTTATTTATACCTAATACCATCAGGAATACGTGGTTAAAAAATTTCGGGTTATTCGGGGGCACGGTGTATTGTTCCTTTAAGTAAATTATTCAAAGCAGATAAAATATGGTGGAGTAAGGTTAAGTGCTTAGACAAGCCCTCTTCTTCTTACTCTCTGCTTCACAGGACTTTTTAATTTATTTACTTCAATAAATCCATAGCATATTAAAGGAACATTTAGACTCTCATGACTTCTCTAAATTCTTCATGAAACCTTGCTTTTGGCTTTGGGATGTTTCAAAACCCGACCTTATAGTCTATACTTTTAGGTATTTAGGTAAACAAAAAACCACGTGACTCGGGTCATTCAGCCAATGGCATTAATATTATGTCACACATATAAAACATTAGTTTGATTGGCTGAACGACCCGAGTCACGTGGTTTTTTTTGTTTACCTTTTTTAAGTATCTAAAAATACAGACTATAGGAATGAAGTATCTGTTAAAATAAACTGTGTAAGTTTAACTTGAATATATAAAATTCAACAATAGGTTTAGTTAACCGTTCATTTAACTCGCTAAAAGAAATCTTAACTAAGCTTAAATTATTTTAATATATTACCCCACTGAAGGCAATCACTCCATGTTTTGTGTGTGATAGGAGGACAGTATAAATGTTACACGGAATATGACGCTCGGAAAGCTATTTGTCATAAACACAAGACGCGACGGCTATGTGATTGCCAGTATTTGTAACTACGTGGCTTTTTATACGAATTGACTGGTTTTTAGTGTTTGACATTTTAGCAAAGTATTTTTTTATATAAATTTAATAAACTAATCTATGTTGAGGTGACAATAAGTCAGTTAGGAGAGGAGTGTCAGGTAAGAGCCCAGTCGCATACAACAATATTAAAAGTTATATAAAGAACTTATGCGAGTTACTGAAAATGCCTTCTATGATTTGAACATTCTAATCCTTTTATTTAACCAATTTTACTCGACTATAATAGTTAAAACAAAAAAAAATGTGCGATGTCCGTTTTGAACAAGCTTTTGTTTAACTGCCAATCTTCGTACGTACCTAAGCTCTAAGTTGTCCGATTAAAAATAATATGCAATCTATTTTTCAACCGAAAGTATAAACTTACTTTTTAAGCAACATTGGAAAGACTGGATCTCCCTATTGGAAAATCCTGGCATTTAGGTATATTTGTGCTAGTAAGTTTTGTAATTATGAGTTTCTACTTTCCATTATAGAATTTGTTTTTTAATAATAAAGGTTTTTATGAGAGTTATTACCATCTTGAGCAGTGATGTAAATTCTAATATCAATTTAGCTAAGCAAAAAATATATTACTCAACGCATTAATCAATCGCTAAAATGAAAAGCTGTTGTTTATTTACCTCATCACTTGAAAAAATCATTCTCAATTTATACAAACACGAGCTCGAACAGATTAATCTACCCATTAAAACATTCGGAACATGGAACCGGCTTTAAAAGTTCTTTGGTGGTATTTTTTTCCACTCTGAACATCAAAACAACATGTTCGATATGCTGGTTACTTATTAAAACATCGGGCATCCTAAGCAAACAAGAGATTTGCTTAATAAAACTGAAATCCTCGCACATTGTGTTTTTAGGGCCCCGCTAGAATAAAAACCTCGTTAAGACAGTTTTTTATGTCGCGCATAACTTGAAAGTTGTACAAAATGTTATGGGCGTTATGATGACTATTAAACTTGAACGCTGAAGATCATTTCTTACTTAAACGTGACTAACGGCCACTTTATATTTTGTTTTTCATGACAAATGAGTCCACGAATTTAATTTTTCTCATTTATATAACTTGGTCACGTCACCCGATACTTTACGGATTCTATATGATTTTAGTTTGTAAAAAATGTTTAAGTAACGTTATTTTTTTGGGATCTGGGATTGGACTAAGAATTGTATGACGCAGCATGCGACATTCATGGTTAGCCACAGGGCTTCACAACAATTCAACCTGACAATTTCTGTACAAATGTGAGCGATGTGTATTGTGCATTGGAGACGCGAGCCATGCTTTCAACATGTAGATTGCTACGATCCATAGCCCGCTGATAAAACCTTGAATTTGGACGATGATTTTTTTATTGTAGCATTAACGACTGCCAACGAATTCTAAATATTTTATTAGAAGAGGAAAATTGAAAAATAGTATGTCTCGGGCAGGATTCGAACCTGCTTCTCCTAGGCTATCCGGGTCAAACACAGGCGTGCGCAGTAGGCAGGCGCAAACTACGTTACCGAAACTCTGCCCATGTCATCCAATTTTTCAACCAGTCTCTTCATTTGTGACGTCATCCTGGGTGACGTATGTAGCAACAACTACCATTGAGTCCTTACAACCCATATGCATAGCACTGTGGTCCCAACTCGTATCGTTCTTCAACTTGGACATTTGACTCTCAGGGATGAACCGGGTCTATATCGGGTTGTCAAAATTTTTTTGGTCTATTATTTTTTCGTAACATATTTTTTGCATACTACCGAAATTTGTTTGGTTGAAAATATTTTAAGCATAACATTATTATGGTATAACGTTTATTTGTTAAGTATTGTATTGCTTACCTCTTTTACGTCGATTTTTTTTCTTCTATTATTTATTGGTATACTTAACACAAGTCTGAATATAGTGTTTTTTGTAACAGCTCGTTTTTGCAGCAGTTTAATCCTAACCTAACCAAGTTTTTGATAGCAGTTCGTTTTTGTTGGGGGACGCAGTTCAAACCTAACCTAACTTAATTTTCTACCTAAATGAACCTTTGGTTTATGTTTTTTAAAGGGGCTCCGCCGGGGGCTCACCTACTTTGTGATAGCCATTCGTTTTTGTAGGGAGACGCAGCTCAAACCTAACCTAACCTACTTTTTGATAGCAGTTCGGTTTTGTTGAGGGACGCAGTTGAAACCTAACCTTACCTAATTTTGTAAAAACGCCTAGTATAAACAAAAATGCTTTCGATATTAAAATTTAGGCATAAAAATAAGTACACCTAACAATATTATGCATTTAGCTCTTAGCAATTTAAATTTAGACCATTAAATTTTAGAACAAAAATGCTTTACGAGATAAATTAATATGTATGCAAAAAAAATTTTATGCTAAAAATTAAGTGTGTCATTAATTATTAAAAATAAAATTTTAGCCCATTAAATTTTAGATGATGTGGAAGGGCATCCGGATTGACTATTTAGACGCCGTAGGTTAGAACAGACACGCGTCTACGAGGCTCATTAGCTCCTTTACAGACCAATACCTCTTTCAAGCCGAAAAAAAAAATTGGAAAATATATATATACTTTAAATAAAATAATATTCGATCCAGCGATTTGCAATAGATAACCATGTATTTTCCATGCTGCCTGAAATTCGTCACTGCATAAGGATTATTTTATTGTTATCGTAAATAAAAAATAGATCATTAGCAAACTTATTTTTTCACTGCTGACTGCGGTTACACAGCACGGAACCCAAATAATAATTAGCAACATTTTTATACGCTACTCGTAAATCGTTAGGAAAAACATTCAGTTTTACAGCGAGTTTTTAAGCAAAACCGTTTGAACGTTTGATGCCCTATCAACAAGGCAAACATGCTTTATAGAGCTGTTTTGAAATAAAAAAACATCAAATGATTTTCTGTTAAGACCTTTCAAAGAATTCAATGGCTTTATTTCGTGTAAAAAGCTTATAATACTGTTTGGGTAGGAATGTTATTATGAAACTAATAAAAGGGATTATAAAAAAAAAAGTAGTTAATGTCAGTAAATTAAAACAAAACAGTCAATGTGAACTTGCAAATTGCTAACCAAATAATATTTTCTAGCAGATTTTCAAATGATGTGTGTGAATTTCAATTCAGGTTCGAATAGAATTGTTTACAATTATATTAGAAATCCAGTGGCTTAGGCTTTGCATTACATTTAAGCATATAGTTAAAATGTACCGTCGCCATCAGATATATCTGAGCTGTCAGTGTACTCATAAATATCTGAACACGGCTCTATTTTCATAGCATTAGAGCCGTGTTCAGATATTTATGAGTACACTGACAGCTCAGATATATCTGATGGCGACTGTACTAGTGTAGGTAAAGTACATACATATCAGGCGCTCTCGGGAAAAATTAACACTTTAGGGTCTTCGATAATTAAATGATTGAAATAAAACTTGAGGATTCAACTTTTTGAAAAGATAGGTCAACTAAGCTGATAACTGTTAGCAGCCTCGTGCCGTCTAAACCCAAGTTAACTATATTAATTAAATTGCCACGTGGTGCTAAAAGCGCTAAATTAATAGTACATTACTGCAAAGGCCGGGAAGTAATGTATATGTCACCGTAAAATTTCGAACACCGTTAGTTTATAATCTATCTCGACAGAACTTCCACAGAAAACAAAAATTTGACGGTTTCTGATCGATAGATTATAACTACCGAAATGTAATACGTTATATTGTAAGCAGCGTATAAGTATTTTTCATCACACTTGCTCGAAAATGGTGTCATTACACGTAGGTTCTGCGGGCCGTAAATGACCTATTACGCCCTAGGGCATAGTGGTTTTCTTTTTAAATTTGAAACGCTGGTTCTGTTGTACTCTTATTTGTCATGTTCAAAGGAAACGCCAACTTACTTTTTTAACTTTTATCACTGAAATATTTATTTAATGATAACTGTTATTGCAAATACATGTAAACACATATTTCGGTAACATTAATTAAATGTTTAAATAATGTATTTCAGTATTTTGCAAATATAAAATCAACTAAAATGGCTGTTTTAGGTCTTTACCGATATGGTTTCCGAACGTGACGTGACTTTCGCATTGTCTATGGACATATCATGACATATGTCACTGTCTGTGTTAATATTTTCTTGTCATACTGGGGCGATTAGTAAGGTTATATTATTAAGATTTCCTCACAAGTGTGATGAAAAACATTGTGTGTGCCACGGGCGGTAAAGGAGTTACAAACTCGTGTTATTAAAGCCCTAGGTTTTACCTCGGGCTTATAACAAACACTCGTTTGTAATTCCTTACTTACCACCTTGTACTACATTACACAATGTACTATTATTTGCGTATGTCTTTAAAACAATATATTTATTCCAATAAACAAAATACAATTTGGGTCAAATTAAATAAACTAAAAACTAAATAATTACACTAGATGTAAGCAGTATGGTACAGTTTACAATTTATCGACAGTTTATAAACTGACGGTGTTCGCAATTTTACGGTGATATATATAAAGTATGTGTAATGCTTTTCTCAAAATATGCAATGAAATAAATTCAAACCACTCCAAAAAATTTAACTTCATTTTCTAACGACATTAAACGCAAAGTAGCCAAAAAATAGAATTAGAGGAGATTGCAGGATTGGGCTCTTTTTTACATAAGTCTTAATAAAAACGCAATTTTTTAACAAAATCAACTTTTTACTCCTTATATTAGTAGCACATATATTTGGCTTCAATTATAACGAAGAACACTTATACAATTATAATCAGTCTCAATATTGCAAGAGATTTTCTGAACACTGTCAAAAGTGCCCAAACCCCCAATGGTCGGGTGGTTTGGATACCTCAATGGGAGGTTTGGGCACTTTATTAAATATCCCACTTAATGGTAAATTACTTGAATATTAAATAATAAAATCATAAAAACTTGCAATAAAATCAACAAACGATCAACTATAAGTACTTACTAAAAAATACTACAGATTTAGTACTCAATACTCTTACTTCAGTAATAAAATTTATCTAAGATTCGGTATAACCCAGATGGGCTTATCAAAAGTATACTTAGAGCTGCCATATTTAAATATCTTTGGAGATTTGATCTAGGAATGTCGTATTTATTTGCAGTCGCTTTAATTTTTGCCCCCTTTGTAATTTCTTCTATGGCACGTAATATTAAATCTTTAGGGATTTCGCGTCGCTTATTTTTTTCTTTTTAAATTCAAACGGCATCTTCGAGAAAAAATAATATAATAATTAGTAACACAAATAATAATAAAACAGCAAAAGTATTTAGTATTCAAATTCAATATTTACACGCAATTTAAACCCGTCGAAATAACTTTCTTTTAATAGAACTTACTTTTTACAGCGACTGCCGAAACAAACAATAGTGGCGGGAGCATAGGGCATGCCCAAACCTCCCTTTAAAATTAGTGCTCAATACTCCCCACCCCCTCATTTCACTAATAAATTCAAATATGTTTTTGTAGTCTAATGTTTTACCTTAATTTATACGTTAATATTAGCTTTCGTAAACATATAACTAGATGACAATACAGAAACTTACGGCTGTTCGCAGATCACGTTGTTATTTTCTTCGAAATCACATCAAAATATTTATTTTTGCACGCACGAAACGGTCGACGGCATGTGACACTGACAACTAATCAAAATGGCTGATGACATTAGCCTGAGCAGTGTTGCCAGTTAGTAAGCTAAACTACCACAATATACACAATTAAGTAACTTCCATGGATACGACCCAACTTACAAGGTGGTGCCCGAACCTCCCGACTGCCCAATGCTCCCCTATCTCCCCTACAGAATGAAATTTTCTTTCCAAAAACTGTTTCAGTACACATTCTTACCGCGAATATTTAGATGAAATATTTTAATTTAGTTTTATTTGTAGTTAAATTTGCAATTTAAAATTGTTGGAAATTGTTTATAATGTATTATTTGTTATGTTCATATCGATCTTATATAAATAAAACTGCAAAATAAGGCAAACATCGTTTATTGCTTTTTTAATGGCTGGACGCCGTGATGCTGTGTCACAAATAAACGTGGAATGGAAATTTAAAAAAAAAACATTTGTTACAGACCTAGGCCGGCAATGTTGTATGAAATTCTATTAAAAGCCTCTCGTCAAGCGGCACCGGAAACGAAGTACTTTCATTGCACGTTTGAGAAAAAAAAATCTTTTGTTGATCATAAATCTGTCCGTCAGGTCACCAATGACTCCAGTGATGCGACGTTGCGGCGTATACATATAATATTGGGATAATATCCAATGTCATCCAATTATGACGAAGAAAAGGTAATACTTCATCGGTAAGAACTCTTCGTAATTTTTTTATATCCATATATGTAGGTACATAAATTATTAATTCGCCATACGAAATCAAATATCTATAACTACGGGCAGCTTGACACGACTTTCGCATTTATTCTAATGGTTCTCTTAAACGTCATTTTATTTCCGGAGAAAAATGAAGGCTTGTTAATGTCGAGACCTTTCCGTACATATATAAGGCTAGGGTTGCCACGCTAGTAACTTATATTGGACCTAGTGTGGAGGGTAATTTACATTTTCATTGACTTCGTAGCTCTCAGCGTCGTGAAACTGGTAAAAGGTCTTTACCTAACGTTAAGAGCTGTTGACTTTGTAATAAATGTTTGGGGCGCAATGTTTTCCTTATCACATTCAAATTCCTTAACTTAATTTTAATTCGGATAGAAAAACGTAAGTTAATTAGTTATAAAAGCCTTAAATCTGAATTAGGTATAATAAAATTAACAAACAGAAGGACAGACTTTTAAACTGTTATTTAATAGAGTTTGCCCTCAGAAAGTTACATTTATAAATACCAAGTGTTAGTAAAATACTGTATTAAAAATTTAAATATGTACGTATATCTGTAAAAGAGCATGTCAGCGTATTTTTTAGTTTCAGTATTAAATAAGTGACAACCCTAGATTGCTCGGAAATAGTCCCAACGTCATCTGTTAGGCCGCTATAAACGTTCTCGAGACGTCTGAAGTGTCAAGAACTAAAAAAAAAACCGAGCGAAAAGGTAAAGTGCGTTGACTGATGTGAAGTTAGTCACTAACCTTCTGCAAAATCACTATCGCTCTCCTGGTATTAACTTTGCTTTCTTTTTTCTTTTGGGAGTGAAAAATCGGCTACGTTTTATTCCATAATGTGGGTTGATGTAAGTGATTTATTTATCTTTTTTGAAATAAGGAGGCAAATGGTATTAACAATATCTTCCATCAGACCCATAACTAATATATCCCATCAGAAAAGTTATTTTATTTCAAAGTTCCGTACAATGACGCCTTAAGATATAATAAGAGAATCAAAAATAGTCCAAGCACTTTGTAATGCACTGTGCAGTATTATACTTTTTTGTTCTAAGCTTATTATGCTTACGTATATAATGTACTATATGTATGACACAAGTTTTTCAGTAGCGATGCATAACAAAGTCGCATATGCTAATGAGGCACGCGGTACAGCCTCGCTATATATTCTGAACGAAAACCACACGTAAGCAAAAGCGTCAAAGGAATTTCGCAAAAAAGGAATTATCCTAACTTGCAAATTGGATCCCAGTCAGTTTTACTTAGACGGAACACGTAAACCACAAAAGAGCTGAAAAAAAGAATTACCTACCTATCCTTGGAATCCTTAGAATTTCAATATGACTTCTCTATTTACATAAGAATAACGCCGGCTGCTGGTGACACCGACTTGTAATTTTATTAGTATCTAGTCTAGACGGTACTGTGATGGCAAACGTGTATACCTATATTTTCATTTAATTATATGTGGTAAATGTTGAGGTAAATGAGTATTCAATCCTTAGAGGCGTGTGAAAAATAACAGCAAATTCACAGAAAGAATTTAAGTTGCAAAGACACTAGTGGTCGCAATAAATTTAGATGTCGAGTCTCATAGCACAAAAAAAACCAAAAGCTTAAGCTTTTGTCTATTACAAAGAATCGTGTTTTTAAATGCATAAGAAATGCGTTAATTGCTTTTAAGACAGATTTATTATTTCAAGATGGAATGGTATGGATACACGACACTAGACAACTAGATATGGTCAGAATGTACAAGGTGACATGTTGAGGTTTTGATGCAGAATATTATGGTTCTTAAACCTAATGGTCTAAGGTACAATAGTGCAAACATGAAACTATCTTTTCGAAACTTACGCATTCCAGGCAAAACCCAAACACGTGTTGGTCACTTGACGAGAGACGCGTAGCCGCTTGGTTTGAACGAGCCACGCCGACAGACGCACGAGGCGAGGTTGCAATGAAAGAAAAGGACGGAGCAACCTTTCGCTACGAGTGGAAGCAGCACGGCTATGGCGCGGGTGCAGGGAATGACACGAGGCGAAGTAGCTTTGCGAATAAGAACTTATGTTTAAGAACATAGGGTTTATGATTGTTTGTAAATAAAGATAGTATAAGATAGTTGTTGTTGTGTGGGTGTTTAGACGAGACGGTTGGCTTTTCAAAAATGTAGGAGATAGGAAAAGAAGGGAGGCTGGGCACTTGATCTGGAGACGAGACGATAGGAGGTCGACGGTGCTTGGTGGCCGAGGAGATGAAGTATCGCTAAAAACATAAAAGCACCAGTGCTTATAGTCGCGAGTGTATATTGTATTATAACTATGTCTATCAAGTAAAATAGATTCAGTGTACTTCAAAGGCGTTTCCCGTGTCAAGTTAAGTACAAACTCTTAAACCACGGTTAAAGCTATTTGGAAATAAAGTATAATGTAATCTAGCGATGAATTGATAATAAATGTTATAGTATAATCAGAAGTATTGTCAGATGTTCAAAGAACTTGTTATCCTGGATAATTGTTCAATTAATAATTCCAAATAACCGCGACTAATTCTTTTATGGAATGCTTTTGTGATTTTGAAGGATTTTACTTGTTTAATATTTGGGTTCGAATCCCAGATAAAATAACAAATACGTTAGAAAAGCTGACAGGTTCGATTCCCGTATGTAGTATCTACGAGATACTAATTCTATAGCCAACTGCTTGTGAAAATTATGGATTTTATTTCTTTAACGGGTTCGATCCCTCGTTGAAGTATGTATTTCAAATAAATACTAAATTGTATTGATATCAGAGCCAGTGCTGATGTGTGGCACAAAAATTGTATTGATTGGGCTTTCATTATTTTTAAATGAGAGCGTTTTATTGTGGTATTTTTATAATGTTCATAATTAACATACCCGGATTCGACTTCCGTGGTAGTTTAAACCTTGTTTGGAATGTGAAATAAGTTGAGTTATTAATGTGTTTAACTCTGATACAAATTGTGGAAGTCTGGCAGCGCAGATACCATATTTAACCTTATAATTTGCCAAAATGACTTGTGTTCAATTTATATGTTTGAAGGAAGGTGTTTAATCATTATAATTAATGTGCGTCTTATGTCTGAAAGCTCATTTGTTCAACTATCTATAAACGTATGTAACTAATGTTGACGTATCGTCTCTCCTTATTTTATAAATAACGTAATAGTCGTTATATAGTGAATTGTAAATCTAGCTTTTAAAACAAAGGGCGTGAGGTTTTTCTCTTTATCTGTTCTGTTTTTCTCCTCACAGTGGTTTTGCCCCAGGGAATTAGAACAGATATCAAATAAAGACTACCAATTAGCTTTATTTGATTAATTAGTCAAAGTTTCGATTAAACTCAGTGAAAATATAACATTATTGGAGTTTACGAATAATAAATAGATTTTAACTCCTTTCTGTATTTTATTACTGGCATTATTTTAGTTACCCTTTACTCAAAATTCCTCAGATCAGATTTTAATGTGTGTACATACGAATCTTCGATTGGTTCGATTATTTTATAAGTCAGAGGTCATATACCTATATACACACTTATATACATACGTATATACTATTAATTATATATAGAGGGGGGGGGGGACCCCATGACACGTGGTGCGCGTGACCCGGGATCTAGTCTTTGTGCTTTAGAATATCTAGACACAACTAGAACGTGCTTTAGGTTTAAAAAAAAAATACACAACGTAGGAAAACTTCATTTTATTTTGACGGTCACATTTTAATTTTAACGGGTTCATTATTTGTATAATTTTAAAATCTGAGAGGGGTGTTTTGAGTTAAGGCGTATTTTTATATTTTTATTATATATAAGTTTTATCTGATAATTGGAGAGGGGAGTATAAGTGACTTAATTTATTAATTTTAAGGTTGAACGAGTGAGAGATCAGACACATTTTAATGTTTATTGTATTACATTTCACCTTGTGCATTTTGACCGGTCGTATTAGTTTATACCGATAGTATTAGGGATAGGTAATAATATTTATGATTCGTAGGTTAATCTTTTTATTATAGGACGTTTTATTAAGGTAATTTGCGTTACAGTATATAAATAATTTAAGTAACATGGGTAGGAAGAGAAAAGGTCGTAATCCAGGTTCAGAATTAAAGAAACGTAGGATAGCTGAGCAACTGGAAGAACAAAGACGTTTACGGTTGGAAGAGAGTCGTAGAGCAGAAACAAGTAATATTAGCGCCAGTACGTTATCATCGTCACATAATTATGAGGTAGTGGAATTTATAGGAAGGTTTAACGAGTTGGTAGAACGTATCGTTAGCTTAGAATCAAATCAAGTTAATTTACCAGGAACGAGTGCTGAGAATACTCAGTCTAGAACGACCAACGATGTAGGACAATTATCATGTGATAATAATAGCAATCACAATAAATTAAATAACGTTTACATCATGATGCCTATCGTGAGCAAACCAAGTTTTAGCGGAAGAGGAAAATCGAATCCAATGCAGTTTATTAAGAAATTGCATAAGTATATAAATTGTTTGAATGCGCAAGATAAAGCTATTGAGATAGCTATGGACTGTTTATCAGATTCCGCTAGTAAAGTAATGTCGCTAAATAGTAATAGTTGGCGGACCATAGATGATTTTGAAGCAGATTTTAGACTTAATTACTGGTCAGAGGCACATCAAGAAGCTGCGATATATAGATTAATTAATGGAAAGTACGATTTCAAGAGCAATTTAAGCATGTATGAACATTTTGCATATCAAGTTAGTTATGCTAGTGACTTAACAGTACCTATGATTGAGAAGACTTTGGTGGATAGAATAATGAGGCATTTTCCGAAGCATATTCAACAGTTATGGTTTACGAAAGTAGGTGAATCTAGTATCTCCACAGCAGCAGAACTACTTAGAAATTTAGATCACAATGTAGTAAGTACTAATCCAGGCAGTGTTATGGGAGAGATCTTAGGAGTTAGGCAGAATACTATAAATAGGCTATCTAGGCGTAGGCATTATATTCATTAAGTTAGAGATATCAGGAATATGTTGTATAAGTAATTACTTTATTTTATTTTCCTTTTAATTTGTTGGGTATGTTAATAGCAGTGACGTAATTATATGGTCAAGTAAACCTCTGTGTAAAATAGACAGTGGATACGGAAAGGTGGGATGAATGGTGATTTATAAGTGTTTATATTGAATTAGTCATCGAGACGAAGTAATAACAGACTATAGTAAATAATACTATCTACGGGTTCGAGTCCCTGGAGCCATTTATTATTGTTGTAAACACGCCGTTATTTTAAAAATAAAAATTGTTAGACGTTTACAACATGCCGACAAAAGGTGTCCGATAACCGAATACAATGGTTTGAAACAATTTTACAAGCACAGATGTGTCTGTTACTTGAAGCATTTGCCGTGGTAAATTTCATTGAAATTGGACAGTGTCGTAAAAGTGCTAGAAAGTCCATTCAAGGTTGGCTAGGGCAGTTATAAGCAGGATATTGTACACGTGTACATCAGGTTGTTGAGACTGAGAGGTGATTTTAGATGTTAATAAGGGTGAAAATACCTTGTTACTGCAAGATCATTCAGAAACCTCGGAATGTGTTAGTTGAACGTGAATGATGTGATATGTGTGATAGTTCAGTCGGAATTTAGATGTGAGCTAGACAATAAGTAGCATACAGGTTACTTTTAAAAATGGGAAGACAAGTTGTAAATTTGAATTGAAACATAACATAACATAATTAACTAATTAAAACATAAATCACAGATTCTAGCTAGAGTTGGTTTACATTTCAAAGACCTGAGGTCTTTTGGTAGTTTGAAAAGGACCAAAGTGACACTTACTGGTTACAAAGGCGTGACAGTGAGATTTTTCGGATTTAATAGTCCACACTTGATTATATTATTCTCATTACATATAATGTGTGATATTAAATTACACTAAGCTATAATCCCAGATTTACTCTGGTTGATTCATACAAAAAAAAAAAAAACGCCCAGTCCATGCGATACAAGTTATCATGACGTACATACATCAAACAATGCGCGCGAGTTGATTACAGGGTGGCCACCCATATTGAATGCATTCATACAAACAAAAGCTTATTTATGATCAACTCATACAATACAACTGATACGAAATTACGTCTTTCGAAATCTAAGACTGCTGGCGATACAATTTGAGACAATAAATCAACTGATCTATATGCAAAAAAAAAAAAAAAAACACACACAATCAAACATTATCTCAAATTTTAGATAATACGAAACCAACTTTACGCAGAACTATTGTTTTAGGTATAGCTTTTTCGCACTCGATTGGACGTGGTGGTGGAATTGAGTGTTATTTCTTGGGTGTATGTTATTAGGGAATGGATGATGAGACGAGATTCTTATCACACCTTTAACTGGCTGGCTGCGGGCAGAAAGAAAGTTAGAGTTGTCACTCCGTGTGGTTGTTGAAGGATGTAATAGTGAGAGGGGGAGCCTATCACGCCTCATTATGACTGTAGGGGAGAGCAGTCATAATGAGAGGTACATTAATCATCACTACCGGATTGTGATAAAGTGAGTGATTCTCCGATCGTGCCTCTAAGGATGAAGTGGTTTAGAGAGTTACATTCCTGGATAACTGCTTGAGAATAACTTAGTGGAACTGTTATTTCCTGAATTATGAAAATAAAACCGTTCAGATCAACATAATTATCGGTTTTATCTAAGATATTTAAAGTTCGATATGACTACCCATTCAATGGCACTGTAAAGAGCATTGAATGTATTATTATTATTTGGTTATTTGATTAAAACTTGTCGTTCCATTTAAGAGATTAAAATTGATTAACAGTTATATTTTTTTCATAATATATAACTTACCTACGATACTACGATGTACATCCATTGTTACCTAGCTTGGTGGTATTAGCCACGTAAAGATGAAACACTACTGACAGAATATTGTTGCATTATCAACTCATTCTAGCCAACAGAGTTATTATATATTATTGAGAATCAAGTTTATTACTCACTTACAGGAGTCGAAGTGTAATTATTTAATTATAGATAAATAGTAGAGAGATGAGACTAGAGATATGAGAGAGGTATACCTGAGATACGAATTTAGGTCACCTATTGTATGTAGAAAATCAAAAACTACATTTTAATTTTATACAGAGAGGGGTGTGTGATGGCAAACGTGTATACCTATATTTTCATTTAATTATATGTGGTAAATGTTGAGGTAAATGAGTATTCAATCCTTAGAGGCGTGTGAAAAATAACAGCAAATTCACAGAAAGAATTTAAGTTGCAAAGACACTAGTGGTCGCAATAAATTTAGATGTCGAGTCTCATAGCACAAAAAAAACCAAAAGCTTAAGCTTTTGTCTATTACAAAGAATCGTGTTTTTAAATGCATAAGAAATGCGTTAATTGCTTTTAAGACAGATTTATTATTTCAAGATGGAATGGTATGGATACACGACACTAGACAACTAGATATGGTCAGAATGTACAAGGTGACATGTTGAGGTTTTGATGCAGAATATTATGGTTCTTAAACCTAATGGTCTAAGGTACAATAGTGCAAACATGAAACTATCTTTTCGAAACTTACGCATTCCAGGCAAAACCCAAACACGTGTTGGTCACTTGACGAGAGACGCGTAGCCGCTTGGTTTGAACGAGCCACGCCGACAGACGCACGAGGCGAGGTTGCAATGAAAGAAAAGGACGGAGCAACCTTTCGCTACGAGTGGAAGCAGCACGGCTATGGCGCGGGTGCAGGGAATGACACGAGGCGAAGTAGCTTTGCGAATAAGAACTTATGTTTAAGAACATAGGGTTTATGATTGTTTGTAAATAAAGATAGTATAAGATAGTTGTTGTTGTGTGGGTGTTTAGACGAGACGGTTGGCTTTTCAAAAATGTAGGAGATAGGAAAAGAAGGGAGGCTGGGCACTTGATCTGGAGACGAGACGATAGGAGGTCGACGGTGCTTGGTGGCCGAGGAGATGAAGTATCGCTAAAAACATAAAAGCACCAGTGCTTATAGTCGCGAGTGTATATTGTATTATAACTATGTCTATCAAGTAAAATAGATTCAGTGTACTTCAAAGGCGTTTCCCGTGTCAAGTTAAGTACAAACTCTTAAACCACGGTTAAAGTTATTTGGAAATAAAGTATAATGTAATCTAGCGATGAATTGATAATAAATGTTATAGTATAATCAGAAGTATTGTCAGATGTTCAAAGAACTTGTTATCCTGGATAATTGTTCAATTAATAATTCCAAATAACCGCGACTAATTCTTTTATGGAATGCTTTTGTGATTTTGAAGGATTTTACTTGTTTAATATTTGGGTTCGAATCCCAGATAAAATAACAAATACGTTAGAAAAGCTGACAGGTTCGATTCCCGTATGTAGTATCTACGAGATACTAATTCTATAGCCAACTGCTTGTGAAAATTATGGATTTTATTTCTTTAACGGGTTCGATCCCTCGTTGAAGTATGTATTTCAAATAAATACTAAATTGTATTGATATCAGAGCCAGTGCTGATGTGTGGCACAAAAATTGTATTGATTGGGCTTTCATTATTTTTAAATGAGAGCGTTTTATTGTGGTATTTTTATAATGTTCATAATTAACATACCCGGATTCGACTTCCGTGGTAGTTTAAACCTTGTTTGGAATGTGAAATAAGTTGAGTTATTAATGTGTTTAACTCTGATACAAATTGTGGAAGTCTGGCAGCGCAGATACCATATTTAACATTATAATTTGCCAAAATGACTTGTGTTCAATTTATATGTTTGAAGGAAGGTGTTTAATCATTATAATTAATGTGCGTCTTATGTCTGAAAGCTCATTTGTTCAACTATCTATAAACGTATGTAACTAATGTTGACGTATCGTCTCTCCTTATTTTATAAATAACGTAATAGTCGTTATATAGTGAATTGTAAATCTAGCTTTTAAAACAAAGGGCGTGAGGTTTTTCTCTTTATCTGTTCTGTTTTTCTCCTCACAGTGGTTTTGCCCCAGGGAATTAGAACAGATATCAAATAAAGACTACCAATTAGCTTTATTTGATTAATTAGTCAAAGTTTCGATTAAACTCAGTGAAAATATAACATTATTGGAGTTTACGAATAATAAATAGATTTTAACTCCTTTCTGTATTTTATTACTGGCATTATTTTAGTTACCCTTTACTCAAAATTCCTCAGATCAGATTTTAATGTGTGTACATACGAATCTTCGATTGGTTCGATTATTTTATAAGTCAGAGGTCATATACCTATATACACACTTATATACATACGTATATACTATTAATTATATATAGAGGGGGGGGGGGACCCCATGACAGTACCCACAACTACTCGTCTATTAATTATCCGCGGGATGGTATTTTCACTTGCCTAAGGAAATGTACTTCGCGCTGTTTAAAAGTTTTTCTTGAATCAGGACCTTCACGTTCTGAAGAGTGGAGTTTTCGATTTCATTCACAGCTGTATGACTTTTTTGGACATCAATAGGACGTAATGTTCAACTGCCTCAAGATAGGCAAACCAATTTCTATTTCACTATACTCCCTCTATCTAATACAATATTTAATCTCATAATTTAATATGGCTAAAAATCTAAATGGTTTTAGAACCCAGCAAATTTTGTTACACTATTTACTTATAACAGGGTCCGTAAGTTTATTTTACTCGTTTCTGGCAGTAAATGTTTAGTTTTTTTTCATGCTTCGCTGATTATTAATATTTTGTTTGTACTTCCATATTTTTTTTTGTTTGGTATTACTTTTCGGCCACGACATTTGCGACTAGTGGCACCGGCGAGCGCCGGCCAATAGGTGGGAGCGGAAGGTTGAAAAGCGGTATCTCGCTCCCACCTATTTCCAGCGCTCGCTGCTGCCGCTTGATGCCGATAGCGTGTCCGGGGCGTGTCGTTGTGACGGGTAGTCCTGACAAACAGAGCGCAATCCCCAGACACTAGCGGGTTATGTGCAATCCGTCCGGGGCTTTTTATTCCCAGCTAAATGTCGCTGGGTTACTGCATGCACGCAGATTGAATTAGGTCCGTACTTGGTTCGCACACGAGTGGGTATCTAGTCCTATGCAGGTTCGTTTGATTTTGTTCGTTGTTGAACAGAGTGTTCATTTTCATTTAACTGAAATGATTCTCAATAGTCTTATTTTAATCACGGTTAGGTTTCATTATTTACAAGCAATCAATCCAGCACGTTAAGTCATTACGTTTTTAGTAGGTACTCTATAAAACGATGGAGTCAATAGTTATGGTCTAGGAGGCACGGGCGAATGTTTACAGATAACACGTAGTCAACCATATTTCATATGTTTAGTACCTGAGACCTACAACTTTGATCTCGTCTGGGGGCTAAAAGCAACGTCCTAATGTTCTGTAATTTTGTTTTGGGGAGTATACGACAACATATAATAAAAGAATCAGCCTTGAGGCTATCAGCGAAATTTGGACACTAATTTTGCAACTTCACGTCCTTCTGGCAGGTACTTTGCAACGCGCTACTGTTACTAATTTAAAAAACTATAGATTAAACCCAAAACTACCCTTGAGGCGATCAGATATTTTACCAGAAATTTTTGCAAGTTCCTCCCCTAGGCAAATGCATGGTTGCATCCGGGGTGCCAGACGTTGAGATTTGTGACTGAAAGTAGACCGAAATAATGGAGGAATAGAGCATTTTCATGAGGAAATCAGATGAAAATTTCGTACACCGTCACTTTTCACACGATAAATTGGTCTACTCGTAATATTGGACTCAAATATTTCAACAGTAGTCTCAACGCCTAGACCGTTTGCTAGGATTTTCAATAAAACTTCTCTTATTACTGGTAATCTCAGTGGATGGTCTGTTCTGATTATCGTTGGATCCTAGGCCTGGGAAGCCTTCTTAGGTCTGTCTATGGTTTTCGTTCGCCGTCAACTGCTTCGTGAATTGTCTGTTTGTTCAAATTTAAATGTGTCTAATTCCGAATAGGCCAGTCAGCCAGTCGCTGTCAAATCAGTCCAACGGCTAGAAGGAAAAACGCCCCAATATCTACAATATTGATCTTCCCTTGTTCCACTATTCCCAATTATTTATATTCCATGCTAACATTTTTTTATGATTGCCCCATAAAATTGATTTATCGACAATTAAGTGGGTAGCATGAGACTTCTAAGGCTAAAGTTTAAAAACTACCCCGATACAGGGCAAGCGCTCAGTTTAAAATTTTATATCAGAAATGTATCCACCTTTTTAAAGTTTTAAAATTGCTTTAAAGAAAATAGGTGCAGGATTAAGAGCCTGCGCGTTACTGATAGCGCAGCTTAGCCTGCGTTCGGATGGAAGCAACCGACCTCAAAATTAAAGTACGAACGTACTTCCCTGCATTTACTGTTTAGAGAGGATAAAAAGAAAAAAAATGCTTATATTAGCGTACGTGCATCAAAGTGTTTAGTCGGTAATACTGAAACGAGATATTTAAACAAAAGGAGACTCCTTGTAATATCATGAACGAACACAATGCAGAGCCTACACTTATACCTGTAGCTAAAGCTTGTTATATTAGTAAATCTAGGTTAATATGAATTTATTACGATATGAAAACTTTGTGTTGATTAAGCTTTTATAATATAAAAAATCGCATATAAGTACCTACATAATTATACAAGCTATGCGAGAACTATTCGGTAATCTGCGTTGTACTATAGTTTGATTTTCTTTGTATTTCCAGTGTAATGAGCCAACCAATTAATTCGATAGTCATTGAAATTGAGGACGTTATTAGGCTTCATAACAATTGTATAACAGGCTCTCAATCAACAAAATAAGTCAATATTACTAATCTAAAACAATAACTGTTTATTGCCAGTGGTTTGATGTCTCTTTGAAGTTATAGAAAAATAACGTTTTGTGCGAAGAGCTATTCTGTATAGTAAATTAAATATTTGCTCGAGTGTTCTATTTATGACTAAATTTATGGGCAAGTCGGTTACTTTATAGAAATTCGTAATTCCATGATTCGTCAATAAAGACGATTATTATCGTTTTAATGGTCATCTTTATTGACAAATAGCAAAGGGATACTTATTGCATAATATGTAGACTTTCATTGTTCCCTTTCTAAGTAACCTTTAAAACCGCAAGCCAATTTATCTTCGGTTACTTTAACCCTTCCGGTCTACTCGTATTCTATTTCACTTTCAATTGAACTTGATTGATTTATTCCTGTTGCTATGCTCGCTTGTTCATTCATGTGCACCGATTGGTTGCAAATTTAATTATGTATGGATACGGTTTATAAAGTTTAATTGTTATGTTTAAAGATAATTGTGAAACCAAAGTTGTATCGTAATGTGCAAAGAAAGAAATTGAACCGTATTTATTTTTAAAGTACCTACTTGACGACTGACATCAAATACTTCAGTTCAGAAATCAAGCTGTGCTTTTAAAACTGATCAAAGTTTATTTTTGTTACCCATTATAAATTATTATGTTATTATATTTTTCTACTCCTGTACTGTTATCTGTCTTTTACTTGGTCACGAACACTAATATAAGAACATACATAATTTGAGTTCAGAGAAGTCTATACTCTATTCCCCATAACAGCACTAGTGTCGTTATAGTCACTTTACGTTATTGCTAGCATCCACAGACTTCTAAATCTAGGTTAAACTTAGGTCAAGGATTAAGCGCTCAATTCTAACTTCACGATAAAAATTCACAACTACCAACTTAACAAACAATTAAATTCCTACGATTCATAAGAAAAACAAAACTTTCCGAATTAAATTAATTGATGCCAACATAAAAAAAAAGTATTTTAATTATCGTCACATCGTGTCACCAGCCATATCAAAAAAAAGTTTACCATAGACACAACTGTCATGCCGGCTGTACACACTCGGAGAGACCGGACGAGACACGCGTGACGTCCATGTATTTTATATTTTAATTTAGTCGTAGAAAAAGTATTGTATGCAACGTTGTATAATTAAGTCAAAAAACGCTCATTGCGTCTCTATTTGCGATACTCGCCGCATTCGCGGCTCGTATCGCAACTCACGCAATTCGCATTTTTTGAACCTTCTTATACAACTGTTGCATAAAATACTATTATGTCACTACAAATGTACTATTTGGATTTACGAATTAGTTTTTTTCCGTAGTTTTTTTAGGGTTCCGCACGCAAAGGCTGGCAGTGGAACCATTACTAAGCCTCCGCTGTCCATCTGTCCGTCTGTCCGTGCGTCGTGTGTCGTGCGTAGGTTTTGAACCGTGATAGGTAGAAATTTGAAATTTTCACAGAATGTGTATTTTTGTTACCACTATAACAACAAATAATAAAAATTAAATAAAAGGAAAAATAAAAGGAATGTATATAAGAAACGTGTTTGTGTCGATCAGTAACAGGACTTTATCTTTTCAATCATAATAGACAGAGATATGTAATTTTCACAGAATGTATATTTTTCAATCAACTAATAAAAAGAAAATTAAATCAAGAATTAAAGGACGGACCCTATCCAAAAATGTTATTTTTTCGGCGTTTTGTGCTCGATTTTGATAATGGCAATAGAACGTACTGCCGCTATTAACAAATAATTAAAATAAAATAAAGTTTAACATAAAAAGGGATCCCCATACAATAAACGTGTATATTGGCGTCTGTTTGCTCGACGGTGGTACGGAACCCTTCGTGTGCGCATCCGACTCGCACTTGACCAATTTTTTACGTTCCTCTATTGAGATGTGTTTAGAGTGTGTGTGTGTGTGTTTGCGCGTATAGGATCATTTACCTGTCATTTTTTTTATAAAGATGAGACTGTCTCGACTATCCAAATAGAGATGATCATAAAATGTGACGTTTTCAGGCAATAAATATAGTATATGTAAAACCTCTGGTGTTGCAGATATCCATGGGTGACTTTGACTGCTTTCCATCAGGCAGATCGTCTGCTCGTTTGTCACTTATAACATAAAAAATGGCTTTAAGCAACTCCATAAGGACAATTTTAATTAGCATTTTTATAGCCAGTATCTTATTACAAGGAACTTAATGGCAGCTTTTGCCCGAGAGCGACATAAATGTCTGAATCTAACTACTTAGCAATTACAAAGCAAGGAGATTACCTTCAGTGCCAAAGCATCTCAGTTCATAGACAAAACGAACTTCTCCAGTGAGTTCTCAGAAGCGAACCAAAGTGTTAATAGAATCGTGAAGCGTCTGGCTCGCCCGGAATGCGCCCTTTCCGTCAGAAACGTTAGGAATGGCACGCGGGGTCCGTCCGTCTTTATTATAACGGGCTAGAGTCTAGCTGCTAGATTGGTGTAATAAGATACTGGCTATAAAAATGCTAATTAAAATTGACCTTATTGAGTTGCTTAATGCTATTTTTATTTTTTAGAGCTAGCTGCTAGATTGGGAAGGTGGAGAAGTGACATTAACTCGACCGTACCCTTTATTTAGACTCTTTATTGTTTTTGAGACCTTTAGGAAAAACATAGGTTTTCTTGTACCTTGAGTAATACCTGAATCGCGAGGAGGGCCACTCAGGTGATGTGAAAACGTTTGCAACTTTTGGGAGATATTACGATTTATTTGAGAGGTTTTGAAGTTAACTTGTTAGCATGAAAATCCTGGCACGATCTTTATGGTATAAGAAACGGGGAGGGGTTGCATGCATGCATACATAACAAAAGTAAAAATACAAAGATGCGGCCCATTAAGGCTACTGCGAAGCATCATCGCAGGTGTTGATTTGGTTTAAGAGGCTGCCCCGGAATTGCTAAAGTAATACAGATTAAACATTTGTTCTCGCGACGTGTAAGAGTTACCATAAATTGCATTGAACATTGAACCACACGATAAGAACAAAGCTAACGGTTCAAGCAATCTAGTTTACAATAAATCTTTTCCTACACTTGAATCCCATTGTTTCTAAGCTACGAGGATAGATCCAACAATACGGGAATTAGAGTCTTTGTTTATTGTTCACCCGTTCTAGTGGATGGTGAGTTTACGCACCCAGTCAACTGAAGGATCGACCGCACATATGCTTGAAATACGCCGATGGTGCGTTTACGCAGCATTAGTCACACTGACACGAGCTAATGGCTAAATATGGGAATAGGAACTATAGAACTAAGTAATATTATAAATGTGAAAGTTATGAATATGTTTGTTACTAAATAACGAGGTAACAACTGGGTGGATTGAGATAAAATTTGGCAAGCAAGTAGACCTGGTTCTGGATTGAAACATAGGATACTTTACATCCCGAAAAAGACTTCCCTTGGGAAAATCCCTTGGTAATTTAAGGCCGGCGAAGCCGCGGGAGGATAGTATAGGAATAAAGCGGTATTTTTGCATACTCGTATGATCATAATATTATGAGCGAGTGTCGCTTCGTTTGTATCATCGCTTTCTAGGTATTTTTCCCATTTCCGCGTCATTTACGATCTAGATTTTGGTTACGGAGAACTAGGTCAATTGTCTGGCTTCTTTTAAAAGTCTAAAAAGTTGATGATACTAAATAATTAAAAAAGATCGTACTAGTCCGGTTCGAATAAACAATTAAAAAATACTCTTAATTTATTAAAAATATAGTATAAACTTTGTGCTCCTAAAGTTTTAAGTCGTATTAAAATTGCTCAATAAATAGAGCAAGCGTGGTCGCGTTCTAACCTAACAGAACCTAACGATTTCTGTTCGGAACACAACAATGTACATAATTCTTCTGTACGTGTGTTTTTCACCTAGCCAGGACTGACTCACTCCGCGATTCGGTTGCGCGGTAAATCTTACCGCTTGGAAGCGGAAAAATAGCACGCGTTATGCGATAGAGAGAGACGGTCGGATGCGGGTCAACTCCGTCCACTCATCCGACGAGAACGGCAGTTTTATTAGCGAAAGAGGTTTCTGTCGATAGTACTAATTCTTATTCTGTAACCTAACTCCTCCTAAACAGCTGGACCGATTTAGATGAAATTTTGTCTGTATATTTGAGTGGGCCCCTGGATGGTTTCAAAGTACAATTGGACCTGGTAGATGGCGTGGTGATTGCATTTTCATGAGGCAGAACGAAGGTCACCGGGACAGCTAGTTTCTTATGATCTCGTCAAGCACGATCTGAATCATATCTGGGGGCCAAGTCGAGCAAAACAAAGGCACGGCCGTCGGCCGTACCATCCTTTTCTCGAAGCCATTCAGGCCATTTTCAGACTTCCGTAATTTTGTGCTGGCTAAAGCTAGAACCCTGAATTTTCAGAGATATATAGGGCATAATAAGGCTTAAATATATTCTCAGTAACATTTAATTTGAACGTGTAGTTTAAGAACTATTGCACGTCAACGTTCCTTAGTTTTTGTTACTGACTGATGATCATCATAATTCTAGGGTACTTCTAGTAGACCCAAATCCAAATTTTAAACATAATTCGTTTTTATTTTAGTCTATTAAGTTACGCAAAACCTTTTTGTTGTAGAAGAACTGCGTTGCGAGACTTGCATCTTTTTTACATGTAATGTTTTGATAGGATACATTATTATGACCTAGTAGACGTACTAAAAGTGTAAAGTACTCAATATATTGTATGAATTTCAATTACGAAATATAGCAAGCAATAAATAGAGAACCATTATCTGTGCCCGCGCTCCAGCATCACGTTCGCAATAAACGAGCCAAGTTCTTTAGTTTAAGCCAAATTGCGTTCAGGTACTGTGCTGTAGCGAAGCGGAACTTATCTACATTTTAAAGTAATCCAAGCATATTGTACGACGGGCGAAACAAGTGGAACAAGTGCCGCGGTCGCATCCATTACGCGGGGCAAACAAAGTTTTACCGAGGGTGGCTCAAACTTATTCTCGAGGTTGTACACGACCGCTTAATTAATTGCCGGAGCTACTTTCGTTTTAGTATCGGTGTGCATTTAGGAAATTGAAATTAGTGCAGTTTAGTAGAAATGTGTGCGAAGGGTTGAGATTTAATGTGGTGTTTGTTGACGGGCTTGGCGTCGTAAACAGAACTTATGGAAAGATAAACAACTGCAACCTCTATTGAAAAAAAAACTGTATAATCTATTTAAAAATTACAAAACCCACGGGTTCTCCATTATTAATATTAATAAAATAAAATTAATTGTTCTTTTTGTATTATAATCAGAAAAAAAATATTGTGACATAAAGCATTAATCTATCAAGATAATCCTAAGCGTATCGTTACCAACTTTGTTAACTTAGTGTATTTTATTAATGTGACCGGAGATTAAATTATAATCAACGTACTTAACGCGCATTAAAAACAAAATCTTTGACCGAACTCAAAACAACTTGAAACTTCTCAGCTCGTCTTAACTTGTAAACCATTTAATTAATGAAATTTTGGAACTCGTCTGCAGTTCTTGCTTTGCAGTAAATAAATGTCTACTCTCTCTAAAAATATAGAACCATAAAGTTTAGACGTTAAGGTACGGCATTTATACAGAGCTACTTAAATCCTCGCTTAGTCCTACAGAAAATCTCTGGGTTTGTGGAAAACCACTACATAACAGAAACTTTGGGCAAGCATCATACGTAATACACATCGCATAGTAGTTATGATATTTTGTTTGACTCTGTTCGTAGAACACACATAAAATTGAGATCCTTGTAGGGATCTCAATTCTAATGTATATTCCAAGAACAGAATTTTCCTGTCGGTAAATTGTGGTTGAAGTATATTCAGGAAGAGAAATAGGTAAGTATAAATACGCAACGATTGGTGTATTGTTGTATTTTAAACTAGCTGTACCGGCGAACCTCGTTCCGCCTCAGAATTTTTAATTTTTTAGATGTTTTAATAGTTAAAATTCTATTATTCGGGGCAGAGACAAATCCAAAAATCATAAAAATCGGTCCACACATTCTCGAGTTATAGAGGTATAGTGTTAATAACCCGACTTTGTGTTGTATAATATACATAGGTTAATGTAGGTACAAGTCTGTCAAAGAAAATTGTAAGAGAATTATGGAATATTTGAACACTCTGTTTGCCGGGACATTTTCAATTTTCACATGATTTTTCTCTATATTTTCTTTCCTATATAATGTGTGTATTGTAGCAGCTGGCTTGATTCAGAAAACTTTTCTTCATCCCATTTCCTATTTCACACTAACGCAAACAGAGAACCAATAACATTACCAAGTTAAACGCTGCCAGGGCTCCACTAAAATGAAACTGCGTGGAATGGTGAAAAAATTCGTTCCTAATATCGTATTCGGATGTTAAGAAGGGCTACAGATGAATACGAATGATGTGCTTACTCTTACGCAGATGATATTACAGAATATCTTTCTAGGTATTTTCTTTCTATGGTCATATAGTTTTCTAATGCTGTTGTTTATTAAATTATGAATTAGTTGTAGTAAGTCTGAGATCGTTTAGGGATTAGGCTCATTTCGTCTAAACATGTAATTCTCATATCGTCTTAGTTGCAAATGATTTAAAATCATAATAAAACCTAATAATTGAGTCAGTATACGTAGCCACTTGGTGATTACAAGCCAACTTAAACAAATAATCATAATACAATAGTAAGTAGAATACCGATTTTTTTTAATGAAATTATATCAAACGTTGATGTACTAAATGAGAAGCACCCAATTTGAAGATGACTATTTACGCAGACCAGACGCCTTTTCGCGACCATTATTGGTTAGAAAGGGGTATAGATATTGTATTGGTATTTGTAGCAATTTTATTTATGTAATAGTTAGATAGTTACTAAAACGTGGTATCAGAGGGATTTTGGCAACATTACAAGGCCGAATCTGCAGATTAATAAATAAATATGTTAATTTTTTAAATTATTTTGTATTTTATATTTTTTAAATTTTTTCTTTTGATTTTCTAGATATTATGATAATCTTTAAGACGACATTTGGAAATGCTTAGCAGACACCTTTTTTAATATTTATCAACGATAAAATAATTTTGGCCACGTTTTTATGTCAAATACCCCTATGTGCGTCACATTACAGGAGAAGCGGTGGCGCAAGACTCGACGGAGACATGAGCACGACCACTCTGCCAAGGTGAACGACTAAAAAGAAGAAATAAAAGTTTACTTATAAAAATAAATACGAAGTATTAAAAAGATAACAACTTAAAAAGGCAAATATTCATAATACAGGGTGATTTTCGATAATCTGTACATATTAAAAGGGGTGAAATTCCAACTAATTTTATCGGTAAAAATGACTTTAATTTTTGTTTCTGGGCAAAAAATTTTTTTTACAGATTTTTACAGTTTTCTATGAAATTTTGGGCAGTACATCTGTTTGACGCAGGATAAATTTTGATCTTATTATTCAAAGCTGTAAGAAAAGAGTGTTATTAAGATCACAATTAAGTGCTAAACGAAAATAAGCATGAAAAAATGGTCACAATATTCGCAAACTTTCGAGAAAAACGGTGTTTTCCGTAAAAAAACTGAAGTTTCGCAGCCGTTTTTCACAATTATAATTTTTTTGACGATTTTTTCTTGAAGTCGGTGGTTTATTGTTATGGCTACTAAATAACGTGTCTATTGCCATGACCCTGCAATTTTTTCTTACAATTTTAAGCAATTAGGTCAAAAGTTATACCGCGGCAAACAGATGTATTGCCGAAAATTTCACTGAAAGTTTAAAAATATGTAAAAAAAAAAACTGGCCAAGAGCATGTCGGACCATGCTTAGTGTAGGGTTCCATAGCCGTAACTATAAGGTAAAAAATACGATTTAAAAAAGTACAACAACAAACGAGCGTATCTTCATAGCAATTACGTCCTTTTGTTGAGAAGCGCAGTTTATCGGCAATAACTCAAAAACGGTTAATCCGATCTTGTTGAAAATAATTTTCGTTGAAAGTATTAATTAAGCGTTATCTTTGTATTTTTTTTTATATTTTTCGGACACACGGTTTAGAAGATAGCGGGGGGGGGCCACAATTTTCACAACTTTCGGAGCGATTATTTCCAAAGTTATTCACTTAATCAAAAACATTACTTAAGAACCTTAAAATGTTTTTGAAAGTGCTGTCGAACTATGTACCACACGTTGATATTTTCTGAAAAAATATTAGTTTAGCTTCTGTTACATGTATGGAGTGCCCCCCCTAAAAATATTTATTTTAATTATTTAACTACCAAACTAAGTAGCGGCTTATACAAGACACACCTATATTCCAAATTTCATCAATATCCATCGTGCAGTTCTTGACTAAAATGCCTGTGACATACGGACAGACGAACGGACAGACGGACAGACGGGCAGATGGACGGAAGGACATGACGAAACTATGAGGGTTCCGTTTTTGCCATTTTGGATACGGAACCCTAAAAAACGAATGACCACAAACAAAAATTAAAATCAGTTTTACCGATAAAATTGGCTGAAATTTCACCCCTTTTCATATGTACAGATTATCGAAAACCACCCTGTATTATTAGATATTGATATGAATGCTCCATAAACACTTCAAGGGAAAATTATTTCGGACGAATTGGTTTGAATAGGGCTGACAGATATATAAGGGTTTCATGAGCTACGGAATCCAAGTAACCGAAGACGCATGGTCGCGCCGGCGGTGCGTGAAATTAGAGCACTATTTTATGAAAACTGTTTTAGCCAACAGCCTAACGGAAACGATATTTTGGGCTCTTTTAATGCAAGACAATATTTATGCAAAACGATTACGTACTCGTATTTACAATATTAGACTAATTATTGGCTTTAGATAAACATAAATTCTGAGAAATAGTGCATAATTTTACTATAATAATTTTCATTTTAATGTTTTATGTTTTCGAATAATGGTTTTACCATTAGTATATTATACTCAAATCCATAGTGTGTACTATGGATTTGAACTATACAAATTATGTTAAAAACTGTCACTATCACTATAACATATTTTACTCAAAACATGTTCTAAAATTTTTCTATTTATAGAAAATTGTTGACCCTAAAACTTTAATATAAGTATTTTAATATATTTTGACAAAAAGTGAGAAAATGTCATTTGCCTGCTTCTATACTAGACTTCAGTGGCGTGGCGTCCAAAGAACTCGATTCCTACCGGCTTGCCTAATATCAGGCACTTGACCACCTTATTCTACAGCTCTTAAGGAAAGTGTATACCAAAGCTGCACCGGCTTGCCCAAGGATATCTTTTACGCCACGCCACTGCTAGACTTCTATAGGTAACCCTTTAATTTTAAACAGTATTCAATCCAAGATAACATGACGTCATTTAATTAAGAAAACCGTCAAGCATTTACCTACCTACTTCTCCGCTCCCAATATTGCCGTGAGACCAGTGACCCCTTGTCAAAATCGAGAGCCCGCAATCGAGAATCGAGTGTCTGGCAATCGACACACTGTAATAAGAAAATCGATTCCGCTTCGTCGAAGGCAGTATTTTTATCTCGATGTGGGGTTATTGTATTGGGGAGAGTGTTTGATTTTCTTCTATGCCTTTAGTGTTTTGTGCCGATTTAGCTTTTTGTGAAAAAAAAACTTGCGATCCGACTAGGATAAAGGACGTCGTTAAAGCAAATCGCACAGTTAACAAATATCAAGTACTTCAGAATAGTGCTAATCGCTAAAAATAAAACCACGTAAATTATTTTTTAATTATTGACTTGAATCAGCCGTAAGTCTCGAAAACAAAACTTTCACTATGTATTTAATGAAATAGTTTCCTATTTTAAAGCCATAATTCATTATCTATCTATATGATTAATTCCATGAGGTTATGTCAATTGCTTGCCAACTATAATATGACTTCACCTGTTCCTTGTTCTGCAATGTATCTGACAATCTGTCCTGCCCAATGACTTTTGACCAAATCCTGTGCAGTAAAATTTTATATATTTTATGTCACACCTGGCCATAAAGTGGCTTGTTCCGCACGCTGCGCGTACGGAAAAAGCCGCTTTCTGGCCAAGTGTAGACATAAAATGATGTACAGAACACGGGAGGTAATAAAGAAAGCCCTCGATCGCATATTTACGTCCCTCGCTTGCAGCTCGGGCCGCAAACTTCTGCGATCTCGGCCTTTCTTTGTTTTACCACCCTAGTTATGTAATGTACTATTTCATCTTTTGGTAAATAATTCTCCGGAAACAAATGAGTAACACAAAAGAAAAATAAACTTGGCGAATCGTTTTTACATCTTTGAAGTTTGCTTATATTTTTCTCGTAATATAGCCACTTTAATGTATTACTTAATATCGCGTATATGACAAATTAAATTAAAAACTAAACATTAAACTAAAACCTTGAAGTAAAAACAATATACACCTAGATTAAAAGCCTAAAGTAAAAATTAATCGCGTATATTACTTCATTCTTACATCCCGACGTTTCATAACCCTTTTCAGCGTACGTGGTCGCGGGAAGACAAACGCTGACGTCGAGACGTAAAAATGAAGTAATATACGTGACTTAATCCCTTAAAGTTGTTTTATTGCAATGAGTGATAATCGCGGAAACCGAAGACATTATATATTACGTACCTATATTTTTCTTTTTTCCTCTAAATTTCTGAAGCCTACATTAAGCTTTTCTATAAATAAAAGTTCTAAACGTGAGACATCTTACGAAAGTTCTAACCGCTACCTCAAACTTCACCTTGAAGTTGAATTTCGAGGATAACCTTCGTATATTTGTACCCTATAAACATCTGTAATTACAAACGCAACCATATGAGCTAGAAAATTAAGTTCAAATTTAAACCAAATTTGAAATGAGATACGCTGTTATACAAGTTACTTTCATTCACGACTAACGTAAAAACCTCAGAAATTTAGGTAATAAAATTTCATAATATAACACTTTTTACTGTTATCGTGCCTACTTTACTTTAAGAACGTGTTTTGAATACTTTTTTGTAAATATTTTACTAGAAAATGTCTTAAGTTGTTTAAATGTTCCTTTGAAGAACTTTATAATGTTCATTGCTGCCGTGATGGCAATCGTTTCTTGAATATTGGATTGGGTCCGTGGAATACGAGTAGAACTTGAACAAATTGCGAAAATTAACAAATGATTGTGCTGGCTGTGATATTACCAATTGCAAGATAAATATAAAATAAGTACATAATGGTGGTGGAGGGTTGAGGGCTGTTGTTGCAGCAATGACAATAAATAGAAATATATGAATGTATATAGGCACCATCTGTAGGTTCCCAAAGTGGTCTGTACCAACTGGGGGGCAGTGGACGCTGCGGATTCCCTGGGGGGCGTTAGGGGCCTTGGAATAAATTGGAGGGCGATGATGCTATCTAGGGGGGTGCTATCGCTATTGAAAATAAAATCAAATCACAATATTAACTACAGTACAAACTATCCGTCGTCGAGTCATCGTTTTTCTTGTCGTGGGGGGCGCTGAAAGATTTCATCATACCTAAGTAGGCGGCAAGTCAATAACTGGTGAGATCGAAGTAAAACTAAAACTGGGGTTATAAGAAATTATTTATTAACGCGACGTATTTTCTATATCGACTTCTGGTGACCCTAACCAGTCGTCAGACCATATTGTGGGGGGCGTCTTCCGGTTCGTGGTCTCAACTTGAGAACCTTTACACCCCATCGGCCATCGATGGAAGCAGGAGGCGTGTGACCGTTCGTTATGGAAGTCTTTGGGGAAGACCTATGTTCAGTAGTGGCCGTATCAAGGTTGAAATGATGATGATGATGATGATTTTTTATATAAATGATACAAACAATGATCTTGTGAAGGTTTTAATAAAATTTAAATTAATTCTATAAAAAACATTAGAAGTAAAAAAATGTAACTGTCCCAACTTATTCTAGCACAAATAGTTTTTAAGTTATTCATTGTTTCATACACTTATATCTAATAAAGTTCAGAATTCTTAGAATCTTCATTATCGGTGAGTCACTGAGTGACAAAATCAAGGAGCTTTGACTTGTAATAAATATATTATATTTATTGCAGCAGCTTGATTTTGAAGATTCTAAGGTACTTTCAGCAGACATACAAGCTTAAAATTCTATGTTAAACTGTAAGTTTAAATTGAGTGTAATTTTGAATATACCTAGGTATATTATGCCCCCTTAGTAAGGAAAAATTCTGGCTTTTAGCTTTATGAGCAACGAAATTACAGGGGGTCGATAAATGTCCTGAATCATCATCATCATCATTTCAGCCATAGGATGTCCACTGCTGTACATAGGCCTCCCCCATAGATTTACAATTAGTTCGGTTGGAAGCAACCTGCATCCACCGTGAGCCAGCAGCGTTAACCAGATCATCTGTTCATCTTGTTGGTGGTGGACGTTCAACGCTGCGCTTGCCGATTCGTGGTCTCCATTCAAAAGCATTTCGGCCCCAACGGCCTATATGCCCTGCCCATTACCACTTCAACGAGCTTATCCGTTTGGCTATGTCGGTGACCCTGAATGGCTTCGAGAAAAGGATGGTACGGCGTACTTTTGTTTTGCTCAACTTGACCCCATTTGCCGTGCCCCCAGATGTTTTTAGCACTACCGCAGTAATTTTTTTTTGTGCAGCAAGCTGAGTACCTATATAAACTAGTAAATTAAAGTCTCTGTGACGGAACATGTAGTTCTGTAAGTAGATTTAGGACCACCTGTATATACCATGTTTAAGCAAATAAATGACTGATACTGATACTGAAAGTCTTGTCTTCTTTATTTTTTTTTGCAAAATAATTATGATGGTAAAATAAATATGATCGCATACTTATGAAAACATGAATTAGCAATATTTTTTAGAATATTTTGCGTTCATTGTAAATCGTTTTCAGTCATTTATTATATTTAAATTTATTAATATAATATTATAATAAGTACCAAGCTTGGGTACTTCATAACCGTACATTGACCCTGGGAGGAATCTTTCCCTAATAAAGGCAGCCCTTTATAAAACGAGCAGCTTCTAGTACGTAGAACTGGATTTTTAATTAAAAATGGACGATTATAAAAACGAAATGGCTTCCAGTTAATTAATTATTCACGGGCTAAGTACTGATTAATGTAGTCAGGTGAATAAAATTTAAATTTTACCGATTACGTACAGTCTCTTATGAATTCATTTTTTTTTGTTTTTCAAAGGAAGTAGAAACGATTTATTTTTCTAGACGTACAATAATGTGTCCTTGACAATAACTGTGATCACTAAGTTATTTCTTTTAATATCTAGTACATTAATACAGAGGCCGGGAAGTGAGGGGTTGCCGGCCGAATACATATAGATGGCCGAGCGAATGCGAGGCCAGATAGTTTCGAGGCTGGCAACCCCATTTCACACCGAGGTTTGTATGTATAGTGCTTTTCTCAAATATGCATTGAAATAAATTAAAAACACTCCAAAAATCAAATTTTATTTTCTAGAGTTAGTGTCTCTAGAAATTAAAGTGTGATTTTTGGAGTGTTTTTAATTTATTTCAATGCATATTGTAGAGTAAGTAAGGTAGACAAAAAATAGAATTACAGAATGAAACATTTTCAATTTCCTTTCCAAAAACTGTTTTAGAGTATACATTTTTACCGCGAATATTTAGATGAATATTTTAAATATGTATTCCTGTAGTTAAGTTTGCAATTTAAAATTATTGGAAATTGTTTATAATGTGATATTTGTTGTGTTGATGTCGATTTTATATAAATAAAATTGCAAAATATAGCAAAGATCGTTTATTGCTTTTTTAATGTGTCACAAATAAATGTGGAATGGAAATTAAAAAAAAAAAGACATTGCAGGCCTAGGCCGGCGATGTTGTATGAAATTCCATAAAATGCCAAGTGTCAAGCCGCACTGGAAACGAGGTACTTTGCGGCCCATTATAAGGCATGTAATGTCAACAATTCATTGCATGTTTGAGAAAAAGAAATTACAAACTTTTAATTCGCAAACAGATACGAGTGGAGAAGCATTTGCATGAAAAACCGCGGAATCTAAATCGTCGTCTGATTTCGATATCTGCACGGTTTGCACAAGATGCTAGAACGCGCATCTGCGACAAGATTTTTTTGTACGTAGGTATACTTCTAGTTTCAGCATAAGTTTAGGAGTAGTTTACTCCTTCCTCTGTAGAGAATTAGAATCCCTTTGAGCCAATAAAGCTACATGATAATGGAAGAGCGGTGTATCTTGACACAAGTACCTCGATACTTAAAAAGAGGCACCAACCTGTATACCTATATTGCAAAACTGTTTATGCCACACCTGGCCATAAAGCGGCTATTTCCGTACGCGCTGCATGCGGAAAAAGCCGCTTTCTGTCCAAGTGTAGACATAAAATGATGTACACAACACTGGAGGTAATAAAGAAAGCCCTCGATCGCATATTTACGTCCCTCGCTTGCAGCTCGGGCCGCAAACTTCTGCCATCTCGGCCTTTCTTTGTATTACCACCCTAGTTACGTAATGTACTAGTAAATTCCTTTTCGTTAAAGTTTTCAACGATTCACCAGGTTTTCTTAAAGCAGTACACGCAAAACCTTCATTAGTGCTTAGCTCGTAATATGTGCACAGAATAATACCAACATTTTCCACCGTTAAATAAATTGTTTTTCTAATAATCAAAAGTGTTCCGACTAGACTATAATTGTGTTGTTAAATGTGTTTTGTTATCATTTTTCCTAATAGCCACGGCAGAACAGTTTTCTGTATCACTTTTTGTTGCATTTGAATCTATTGAACATTGTTTGCGTTATACACTCGTAGTACCGAGAATAGGTCACCAAAGGCTTTCTTCAAAGGAATCGTTTGTACTATTTTATGATGCAATAAGTGGAATTTTACGTATTCTTTTCTTTCGCTAATGGTTCTTCAAAATAATGCTGAAGGTTTACCGTTGCTTTATATCAAAATTTCTGCTAAAAGCATTATATTCATGGACGTAATCCATCCAGCTGAATCCATTAGGTGTAACCACTAAACATTACAAGTTCGCTTGGAATGTAGCCTTAGGTAATATCAGCAAAACCTCGAAATTGTAATTGGTACTTTTAAGAGGAAACAGTAAGGTCGAGAGAATTGAAAATTAGGTATTTGTAAAATGTGTCGCTGTCCCGCACTGCCCGCCTCTCCCCCGAAGAGCGCGATAGAGACAACTGCAGCTTGGACCGAAAATACCTTTTAAAATTTCATTAAAACAACGTTTCGTAGTCCCCTGATTTCTTCCCCAAAACTTAACCTATTTAACTATTTTTTTCATTAAACATTAAAGAAAGGCTTTGGCCGTGTTCCTATGTTTTCCTTTTTTTTAATAATTTAGTCAAATTTGTTTTCTGGATGTGTGAACACAGCGGAAAATCTGGCATTTTTTTTAGGTTTTTGAAGGTTAATATCTCTTTTGAGAATCAATTTATCGTAAAAAGGAAAACATAGGAACATATCAATAGTAGCCATAGATTTTTGGACAAAAAATTATTGTTCTACTGGCATTATCCAGGGAGGAAACAGGGGACTACGTTTGTATGAAAAAACTGCCCTCCTGTTTCCTCTTAACGTACATACTTGTAACGTAACCTTTAAATCTAGGAGTAACATATAATTTGTGATACAGATTTTTTAAACAGAAAAGGTGTTTACATTTGTAGTTTACACCCCGAGATAGGTATTACTCCTTATCATTAATTGTTTTTTTTTTTAAATTACGTAAGTAATGCATATGCGAAATTGTATATACACTTTGTTCTTGCTTCGCAGTTTCGCACTTTATTCGGATTCTTTCTTTTTCCGATACACATTTCTTCCCTAATGTCTTTGCTCCGATTCCAACTTGGATAATACAGCTGACGCCTCCTTAACTGAGTTGAAAAATGTAAAACTGTCGCCGGACTAAGAATAGTACATTGTGCACCGAGGGTAGTAAGAAGGGGATTACTAACGAGAGTCTATTAGAAGCCCGACGCCGTAGGCGGAGGGCTTTTAATGACTCGAGTTTGTAATCTTCTTACTGCCCGTGATACACACAATGTTTTTCATCACATTTGCGAGGAAAAAAAAATAAAACATAAAAATGAAATAAACTAAACGCACCCGCTAAGAGACAACTTCAACTGTCAACTTTTTCAATATAGTCTTCCACAGATAATGTTAAGAACTGCGTTTAGTTTTTAAACTTGACAGGCAATGTCGCCAGATTGTACCGATTTTCAAAATAAAATTTTAAACTAAATTAATTTAATTGCATTAAAATAATCGCAAAAACTACGGAAATAATAGTAAAATATACCATATAAGTTTTATTTTACACTAAAATTGGTTTTGTAGCCAAGTTTTGAAGATGTGAAATAGCCTTGGCTGATTCGAAACCTCCTTAGTCTGAAATGACGTACGACTTTTAAAACTAAACTCATAACTCCCGAGGGAGTTATAGATTTTCATACAGTTTTTCCTCCCGTGGGAGTTATAGATATTTGTAACCCACGGGGGGTAAATCGGCTCGAGTTGGTCTATAAGCGCGCGTGTTATAACACCCTTTACGAGCAAGTGTGATGAAATAAATTAAATCGAGGAAATATAACTCTAATAAAGTACAGAAGTGAAAACGGGACGACAGGCTAGTCATGCCTGAAAGATGATAATTAATGTCGTAAAATTAAACTTTTTCGCGCTGTCATGTTGAAACAAGACGTGACAAGCAACGCAGATTAACTTTCAGCTTAGACGGTTGTAATTAACTTTTATGATAAACTTGCTTTGATTTTAATATAACTAACCTAACGCTTTGAAACCATAACATCAAATCCCGGAATTATAATTTTTTTGAGTCGATCGCATTTTGTGTGTGTTGATTATATTATCAATGTTATAAAGCTTAAGTAACACTTCAGTCGCAGTTTTTCATTAATACTATAAACGTTCGATTGGTCATTGATTGCTGGCTTAGCCACATACGACAAAACTATAATAGATCGTAGGTACAAAAGTAGTCTCAGGGGTCACAGTGTACCTCAGCTTTGGGATTGCCTCAGTCTCGTTTATTACTAGCCGTCTGGCACATTGTGGCACAGATTAGAGAATATAAACGGATATTTCAGTGTCTCGCGTTTCCATACAAAAAACAAAAATTTTTACGCTCGTGTCGAAGCCTATTGTTTTGACGCGAGCGTGGGAATTCCCACCGCCACAGCACGGAAACTTCGCACAGTACAATACGTTCTCGCATAGTTTTCGCTAGCACCGTTCGGCCGGCATCAACGGCGTTTGTGTACTGTCACGATAATTATATTGTGAAACTGACATTTTGGTTGCCGGCGACCGGATCGGCTACGCCCACCGCGCGGGAGGCCAAAATCGAGTAAAGTGCACCTGATTGTGGTAATATTAAACTGTAGTAAACAGATCGTCAACTGTACTCCCAAGCTGTTTCTTGGATTTCATTAAGTAAATACATCATTTTAGAAAAAAAATATGCTCTGTAAGACTGGTCTTTTAACGTGTCCTCAGTAATATTGTCTTCAGTTTCTTACCATTGTATTGCCATTGTTGTTTTTTCTAAATATAGCATACCTACCTAAGCGCAAAGATAGGCGCTGCCTACCTTTTGGTTAAAAATTATGTTCTTTTTTGCATAAGGCAAGGCTAAAAGATTTCTTGGCGCTTCTTTTCTGTCAGCATACCTTTTTGGAAGCGCCGCTAGTTTGTAAGGTTAGGGTGCTAAGCCCTTCTGGTATGTGTGTAGCCGTGTTTACATATTATGCCCATCTATAAATAAACACCTTTATTTTAATTAGGATTTTCAAAAGTGGGTAGTCTGCACAACGGCCATTTTGACAGAGAAAAAAATGTGTTTTTCTCAGTCTACCCGCGACCACGAACGCTGAAAACGCAGGGTTACGAAATGCCGGGACGTAAAAATGAAATAATAGTTATACGCGATTTAATTCTATAAAGTTGTTTTATTAGTCCTCTAGTGACTAACTTAAATCCGCTATATGTTTTGATTGTGTTAGTAACTTAAAAGTTTGAATATTTAAAATTCCAAGGGCACAGATTTATTTTTTCCTTTTGAGGTACGTAGGTAACCTTAAAAAATGCTGCGTATAAATAAGCTGCGACGCGATGCGGTGATGGAGATTATAAGGCCGTTCACGCCTCGCTGTAAGCTGCCGAAAATATTCCTCAAATTTTGTTGAAACTCGAGTTATCCAGCTTTTGTCTATGATCCCGAATAATACTCTCGATTAGCAAGCTATGGAATATAATGGTTATTTTATAGCTATGTAAAACCCGTTATGATAAATCGCTCAGAATATCGTTTAGTACTTATGGAATTTCGTTATTCTTTTCATTGGCTGCAGCTGTGAGCCATTTTAGAAGACAGGTTTTATCTTGTAATTATCTTAAAAATATTTCCACCAAATATTATTGGCCCTATTTAACTCCGAATGTGAGGCTTAAAAAACGACCGAATCGGAGCAAAGACATTAGGGAAGAAATGTGTATCGGAAAAAGAAAGAATCCGAATAAAGTGCGAAACTGCGAAGCAAGAACAAAGTGTACATACAATTTCGCATATGCATTACTTACGTAATTTAAAAAAACCGGTCAAGTGCGAGTCGGACTCGTGCACCGAGGGTTCCGTACAAACTCATAAGTAGATACATGAATAGTTCAAGAAAAACTATATGGCGATAACTTTAGTAGGAGCAAATAAGTATGTGTTAAGATTTTTGCAAATTTCTCAAAAACGGTGAAATTTAGGAAAACCGTTATATTTTTCCTGTATTATATAGGACGACATTAATAATTGGTAATTATTACAGATTTTTCTGTTCAGTAACTTCGAAGATAATAGGGGGGGAATGGTGTTTTTTTTAACGTTTTTCGCCATAAATCAAAAACTACTTATTAAAAAAAAAACAAAAATAGTGTTTTAATCTTCAAATCAAGCCCTTTCATTTGATACCCCACTCGATATAATAGCCCTACTTTCAATTTTCAAAGTCCCATTACGGACCCCTTTAAAAAAAAAGTAAACCGGTTACAAGATTTTTTTTACATCCAATAAGCTCAGGTTAGCCGTTCTTAACACTATTCCAAATTTCAAGTCGATAGCATCAGTAGATCCTGAGATATCTTGCTGTGACAGACGGACAGACAGAGTCGCACCATAAGGGTTCCTTTTTTACCATTTTGGTACGGAACCCTAAAAAAAACAATAAATGATAAGGAGTAATACCTATCTCGGGGTGTAAACTACAAATGTAAACACCTTTTCTGTTTAAAAAATCTGTATCACAAATTATATGTTACGCCTAGATTTAAAGGTTACGTTACAAGTATGTACGTTAAAAGTACCAATTACAATTTCTAGGTTTTGCTGATATTACCTAAGGCTACATTCCAAGCGTACTTGTAATGTTTAGTGGTTACACCTAATGGATTCAGCTGGATGGATTACGTCCATGAATATAATGCTTTTAGCAGAAATTTTGATATAAAGCAACGGTAAACCTTCAGCATTATTTTGAAGAACCATTAGCGAGAGAAAAGAATACGTAAAATTCCACTTATTGCATCATAAAATAGTACAAACGATTCCTTTGAAGAAAGCCTTTGGTGACCTATTCTCGGTACTACGAGTGTATAACGCAAACAATGTTCAATAGATTCAAATGCAACAAAAAGTGATACAGAAAACTGTTCTGCCGTGGCTATTAGGAAAAATGATAACAAAACACATTTAACAACACAATTATAGTCTAGTCGGAACACTTTTGATTATTAGAAAAACAATTTATTTAACGGTGGAAAATGTTGGTATTATTCTGTGCACATATTACGAGCTAAGCACTAATGAAGGTTTTGCGTGTACTGCTTTAAGAAAACCTGGTGAATCGTTGAAAACTTTAACCAAAAGGAATTTACTAGTACATTACGTAACTAGGGTGGTAATACAAAGAAAGGCCGAGATGGCAGAAGTTTGCGGCCCGAGCTGCAAGCGAGGGACGTAAATATGCGATCGAGGGCTTTCTTTATTACCTCCAGTGTTGTGTGCATCATTTTATGTCTACACTTGGCCAGAAAGCGGCTTTTTCCGCACGCAGCGCGTACGGAAATAGCCGCTTTATGGCCAGGTGTGGCATAAACAGTTTTGCAATATAGGTATACAGGTTGGTGCCTCTTTTTAAGTATCGAGGTACTTGTGTCAAGATACACCGCTCTTCCATTATCATGTAGCTTTATTGTCTCAAAGGGATTTTAATTTAGGAGCTAATTATCTACAGAGGAAGGAGTAAACTACTCCTAAACTTATGCTGAAACTAGAAGTATACCTAATTACAAAAAAATCTAGTCGCAGATGCGCGTTCCAATTGGCTGTTCTAGCATCTTGTGCAAACCATGCAGATATCGAAATCAGACGACGATTTAGATTCCGCGGTTTTTCATGCAAATGCTTCTCCACTCGTATCTTTTTGCGAACTAAAAGTTTGTAATTTCTTTTTCTCAAACATGCAATGAATTGTTGACATTACATGCCTTATAATGGGCCGCAAAGTACTTCGTTTCCAGTGCGGCTTGACACTTGGCATTTTATGGAATTTCATACAACATCGCCGGCCTAGGCCTGCAATGTCTTTTTTTTTTTTAAATTTCCATTCCACATTTATTTGTGACACATTAAAAAAGCAATAAACGATCTTTGCTATATTTTGCAATTTTATTTATATAAAATCGACATCAACACAACAAATAACACATTATAAACAATTTCCAATAATTTTAAATTACAAACTTAACTACAGGAATACATATTTAAAATATTCATCTAAATATTCGCGGTAAAAATGTATACTCTAAAACAGTTTTTGGAAAGGAAATTGAAAATGTTTCATTTTGTAATTCTATTTTTTGTCTACCTTACTTACTCTACAATATGCATTGAAGGTTTGTATAGTGCTTTTCTCAAATATGCATTGAAATAAATTAAAAACACTCCAACTAGAGTTAGTGTCTCTAGAAAATAAAGTTTGATTTTTGGAGTGTTTTTAATTTATTTCAATGCATATTTGAGAAAAGCACTATACAAACCTCGGTGTGAAATGGGGTTGCCAGCCTCGAAACTATCTGGCCTCGCATTCGCTCGGCCATCTATATGTATTCGGCCGGCAACCCCTCACTTCCCGGCCTCTGTATTAATGTACTAGATATTAAAAGAAATAACTTAGTGATCACAGTTATTGTCAAGGACACATTATTGTACGTCTAGAAAAATAAATCGTTTCTACTTCCTTTGAAAAACAAAAAAAAATTAATTCATAACAGAGACTGTACGTAATCGGTAAAATTAAAATTTTATTCACCTGACTACATTAATCAGTACTTAGCCCGTGAATAATTAATTAACTGGAAGCCATTTCGTTTTTATAATCGTCCATTTTTAATTAAAAATCCAGTTCTACGTACTAGAAGCTGCTCGTTTTATAAAGGGCTGCCTTTATTAGGGAAAGATTCCTCCCAGGGTCAATGTACGGTTATGAAGTACCCAAGCTTGGTAGTTATTATAATATTATATTAATAAATTTAAATATAATAAATGACTGAAAACGATTTACAATGAACGCAAAATATTCTAAAAATATTGCTTATTCATGTTTTCATAAGTATGCGATCATATTTATTTTACCATCATAATTATTTTGCAAAAAAAAATAAAGAAGACAAGAATTTCAGTATCAGTATCAGTCATTTATTTGCTTAAGCATGGTATATACAGGTGGTCCTAAATCTACTTACAGAACTACATGTTCCGTCACAGAGACTTTAATTTACTAGTTTATATAGGTACTCAGCTTGCTGCACAAAAAAAAATTACTGCGGTAGTGCTAAAAACATCTGGGGGCACGGCAAATGGGGTCAAGTTGAGCAAAACAAAAGTACGCCGTACCATCCTTTTCTCGAAGCCATTCAGGGTTACCGACATAGCCAAACGGATAAGCTCGTTGAAGTGGTAATGGGCAGGGCATATAGGCCGTTGGGGCCGAAATGTTTTTGAATCGGCAAGCGCAGCGTTGAACGTCCACCAACAAGATGAACAGATGATCTGGTTAAGGCTGCTGGCTCAAGGTGGATGCAGGTTGCTTCCAACCGAACTAATTGGAAATCTATGGGGGAGGCCTATGTACAGCAGTGGACATCCTATGGCTGAAATGATGATGATTCAGGACATTTATCGACCCCCTGTAATTTCGTTGCTCATAAAGCTAAAAGCCAGAATTTTTCCTTACTAAGGGGGCATAAATATACCTAGGTATATTCAAAACTACACTCAATTTAAACTTACAGTTTAACATAGAATTTTAAGCTTGTATGTCTGCTGAAAGTACCTTAGAATCTTCAAAATCAAGCTGCTGCAATAAATATAATATATTTAATAAAAAAAGTCAAAGCTCCTTGATTTTGTCACTCAGTGACTCACCGATAATGAAGATTCTAAGAATTCTGAACTTTATTAGATATAAGTGTATGAAACAATGAATAACTTAAAAACTATTTGTGCTAGAATAAGTTGGGACAGTTACATTTTTTTACTTCTAATGTTTTTTATAGAATTAATTTAAATTTTATTAAAACCTTCACAAGATCATTGTTTGTATCATTTATATAAAAAATCATCATCATCATCATCATTTCAACCTTGATACGGCCACTACTGAACATAGGTCTTCCCCAAAGACTTCCATAACGAACGGTCACACGCCTCCTGCTTCCATCGATGGCCGATGGGGTGTAAAGGTTCTCAAGTTGAGACCACGAACCGGAAGACGCCCCCCACAATATGGTCTGACGACTGGTTAGGGTCACCAGAAGTCGATATAGAAAATACGTCGCGTTAATAAATAATTTCTTATAACCCCAGTTTTAGTTTTACTTCGATCTCACCAGTTATTGACTTGCCGCCTACTTAGGTATGATGAAATCTTTCAGCGCCCCCCACGACAAGAAAAACGATGACTCGACGACGGATAGTTTGTACTGTAGTTAATATTGTGATTTGATTTTATTTTCAATAGCGATAGCACCCCCCTAGATAGCATCATCGCCCTCCAATTTATTCCAAGGCCCCTAACGCCCCCCAGGGAATCCGCAGCGTCCACTGCCCCTCAGTTGGTACGGACCACTTTGGGAACCTACAGATGGTGCCTATATACATTCATATATTTCTATTTATTGTCATTGCTGCAACAACAGCCCTCAACCCTCCATCACCATTATGTACTTATTTTTTTGCCTGCGAAGCAAGAGGTCCTGGGTTCGAATCCCGGTAAGGGCATTTATTTGTGTGATGAGCACGAATATTTGTTCCTGAGTCATGGATGTTTTCTATGTATTTAAGTATTTGTATCTATTAAATATATCGTCGTTCTAGTATCCATAACACAAGCCTTATTGAGCTTACTATGGGGCTAGTTCGATTTGTGTAAGATTGTCCCCTAATATTTATTTATTTTATATTTATCTTGCAATTGGTGATATCACAGCCAGCACAATCATTTGTTAATTTTCGCAATTTGTTCAAGTTTTACTCGTATTCCACGGACCCAATCCAATATTCAAGAAACGATTGCCATCACGGCAGCAATGAACATTATAAAGTTCTTCAAAGGAACATTTAAACAACTTAAGACATTTTCTAGTAAAATATTTACAAAAAAGTATTCAAAACACGTTCTTAAAGTAAAGTAGGCACGATAACAGTAAAAAGTGTTATATTATGAAATTTTATTACCTAAATTTCTGAGGTTTTTACGTTAGTCGTGAATGAAAGTAACTTGTATAACAGCGTATCTCATTTCAAATTTGGTTTAAATTTGAACTTAATTTTCTAGCTCATATGGTTGCGTTTGTAATTACAGATGTTTATAGGGTACAAATATACGAAGGTTATCCTCGAAATTCAACTTCAAGGTGAAGTTTGAGGTAGCGGTTAGAACTTTCGTAAGATGTCTCACGTTTAGAACTTTTATTTATAGAAAAGCTTAATGTAGGCTTCAGAAATTTAGAGGAAAAAAGAAAAATATAGGTGCGTAATATCGATACCTTTAGACTCAAAGGGCGTAAACGCCATTAGAACCTACGGCGTTTACGCCCTTTGAGTCTAAAGGTATCGATATATAATGTCTTCGGTTTCCGCGATTATCACTCATTGCAATAAAACAACTTTAAGGGATTAAGTCACGTATATTACTTCATTTTTACGTCTCGACGTCAGCGTTTGTCTTCCCGCGACCACGTACGCTGAAAAGGGTTATGAAACGTCGGGATGTAAGAATGAAGTAATATACACGATTAATTTTTACTTTAGGCTTTTAATCTAGGTTTATATTGTTTTTACTTCAAGGTTTTAGTTTAATGTTTAGTTTTTAATTTAATTTGTCATATACGCGATATTAAGTAATACATTAAAGTGGCTATATTACGAGAAAAATATAAGCAAACTTCAAAGATGTAAAAACGATTCGCCAAGTTTATTTTTCTTTTGTGTTACTCATTTGTTTCCGGAGAATTATTTACCAAAAGATGAAATAGTACATTACATAACTAGGGTGGTAAAACAAAGAAAGGCCGAGATCGCAGAAGTTTGCGGCCCGAGCTGCAAGCGAGGGACGTAAATATGCGATCGAGGGCTTTCTTTATTACCTCCCGTGTTCTGTACATCATTTTATGTCTACACTTGGCCAGAAAGCGGCTTTTTCCGTACGCGCAGCGTGCGGAAAAAGCCACTTTATGGCCAGGTGTGACATAAAATATATAAAATTTTACTGCACAGGATTTGGTCAAAAGTCATTGGGCAGGACAGATTGTCAGATACATTGCAGAACAAGGAACAGGTGAAGTCATATTATAGTTGGCAAGCAATTGACATAACCTCATGGAATTAATCATATAGATAGATAATGAATTATGGCTTTAAAATAGGAAACTATTTCATTAAATACATAGTGAAAGTTTTGTTTTCGAGACTTACGGCTGATTCAAGTCAATAATTAAAAAATAATTTACGTGGTTTTATTTTTAGCGATTAGCACTATTCTGAAGTACTTGATATTTGTTAACTGTGCGATTTGCTTTAACGACGTCCTTTATCCTAGTTGGATCGCAAGTTTTTTTTTTCACAAAAAGCTAAATCGGCACAAAACACTAAAGGCATAGAAGAAAATCAAACACTCTCCCCAATACAATAACCGCACATCGAGATAAAAATACTGCCTTCGACGAAGCGGAATCGATTTTCTTATTACAGTGTGTCGATTGCCAGACACTCGATTCTCGATTGCGGGCTCTCGATTTTGACAAGGGGTCACCACTGGTCTCACGGCAATATTGGGAGCGGAGAAGTAGGTAGGTAAATGCTTGACGGTTTTCTTAATTAAATGACGTCATGTTATCTTGGATTGAATACTGTTTAAAATTAAAGGGTTACCTATAGAAGTCTAGCAGTGGCGTGGCGTAAAAGATATCCTTGGGCAAGCCGGTGCAGCTTTGGGGTACACTTTCCTTAAGAGCTGTAGAATAAGGTGGTCAAGTGCCTGATATTAGGTAAGCCGGTAGGAATCGAGTTCTTTGGACGCCACGCCACTGAAGTCTAGTATAGAAGCAGGCAAATGACATTTTCTCACTTTTTGTCAAAATATATTAAAATACTTATATTAAAGTTTTAGGGTCAACAATTTTCTATAAATAGAAAAATGTTAGAACATGTTTTGAGTAAAATATGTTATAGTGATAGTGACAGTTTTTAACATAATTTGTATAGTTCAAATCCATAGTACACACTATGGATTTGAGTATAATATACTAATGGTAAAACCATTATTCGAAAACATAAAACATTAAAATGAAAAATATTATAGTAAAATTATGCACTATTTCTCAGAATTTATGTTTATCTAAAGCCAATAATTAGTCTAATATTGTAAATACGAGTACGTAATCGTTTTGCATAAATATTGTCTTGCATTAAAAGAGCCCAAAATATCGTTTCCGTTAGGCTGTTGCCTAAAACAGTTTTCATAAAATAGTGCTCTAATTTCACGCACCGCCGGCGCGACCATGCGTCTTCGGTTACTTGGATTCCGTAGCTCATGAAACCCTTATATATTTGTCAGCCCTATTCAAACCAATTCGTCCGAAATAATTTTCCCTTGAAGTGTTTATGGAGCATTCATATCAATATCTAATAATACAGGGTGGTTTTCGATAATCTGTATATATGAAAAGGGGTGAAATTTCAGCCAATTTTATCGGTAAAACTGATTTTAATTTTTGTTTGTGGTCATTCGTTTTTTAGGGTTCCGTAGCCAAAATGGCAAAAACGGAACCCTTATAGTTTCGTCATGTCCTTCCGTCCGTCTGTCCGTCTGTCCGTCTGTCCGTCTGTCCGTTCGTCTGTCCGTATGTCACAGGTAGAGATGGGCGCTCGTGGGTATTTACCCGGTAAATACCGGGTAAATACCCAATCCACCCGGTATTTACCCGTTTCTACCCATTTTGGTGGGTAGAAACTACTGAGGGCCAAGATAATTAACAATTGAATAAATTAATTTGTGCAAGGGATAATATATTAAGAAAAATACATTTTGTCGTCATCGGAATGATATAATATAACTTGGATTGTTAGATAATGCACTTTTACCGAATATTTTCTGCAGACTTAGCTTTTATATCTGATTTGATTTGATCGTACCTAATAAAATATGTTTGTTTTATTAAAGGAATGATATTGAGTTTCCTGTAAACTTTCGAAGTCAGATTTTAAATTTATTTTTTATATGAAAAAATATATATATCTATAATCTTCCCATAAAGACTAGTACTAGTCCTCTCATCTCATGCTGGTTCTATGAGATTCAAAAGGTTGTCCAATCACTTTATTTCAATTTCAGTAAAGAAGTGAAGTTGTATAATTATTAAGACTTTATTAAAGGGTTTTTATTGTTTGGTGAAAAATTATTTTTACGAAGTGTCTAAATAATTTATCGTTAATTTTTAGAAATTTTTTGAGGACTTAATATCCTACGAGTACTCTAGTAGTGTTTACACAGTATTTTAAAGTTTTCAGATTCCTAGAAGCTTCTAGAAGATGTCTAGAAACGTCTAGAAGTTACATTAAAGTTTCTTCATGTTTTATGAATTTCATAGAAGGTTTAACCATATTTCTAAAAGTTTCTTTGATGTCCCTAAACGTAGTCTTGAAGATAGAAACGTAATCTTCTGGATGGTTCTATAGGGTTTATACTAGATCCTACGAACTTCATAGATGGTACTACAAGGTTTTAAAGAGATCTAAGAGATTTCTAGAAGTTTCGTTTATAAAGTCTTTAGAAGCCTACAAATGAAATAATATTATTAAATGGAATCTCTCTGTGGTAGATACCACAGAGAGATTCCATTTAATAATATTATTTCATTCATGTTTATGAATATCCTAGATGTACAGTAGGGAACTAAAAGGCCTTGTAAGGTTTCTCGAGGCTTCCGTAAAGTTTTGACATGGTCTTATGAAGTTTCCAGAGACCTACAAAGAATCCAAAATCTTCTGTGGTATCTCTTGTCATTTTTATGAATTCTAGATGTTACTATAGGTGACCAGCAGAAGACTTGAGGTTTCTTGAAGCTTTTTTAAAGTTTTGACATGATTTTATGAAGTTTCCAGAAGTCTAAAAATTAAATAATATATGAGATGTTACTAAGATTATCAAGTTTCCCAAATGACATAAGACATCTGGAAGTCTTTAAGTGGTTTTACAAGGAATCCAGAATCTTCTTTTGTATTTCTAGCCACGCTTATGTGTTCCAGATGTAACAATAATACGCCTAAATGTCCTTGTAAGGTTTTTTGAAGCTTCCGTAAAGTTTTGAGAAGGTTTTATGAAATTTACAGGGTCTACGAATTAAGAAATATACAAAATTATCAAGTTTCCCGTCTGTTTTTCGACATATCTAGAAGTTTCTAGGTGGTTTTACTAAGGAGCCAGAATCTTCTATGATACATTATAATGTTTATGAAGTTCTAGATGTTAAAGTAGGCTTCATAAAGGCCATGTTACCATCTTCGGCCAGGAGTTAATAATATGTTACAAGAAGCTATCTGGGTATCTATGATGGTTCTAGAGATTTCGATGAGATCCCTAGAAGATTCTGTGAGAGTGGCTGGCGGCTGCTCATTTTGATCGGTGAAATTGGATTATTGTGACTTTTTTTAGCATACTGCTTTATAAGGTCTTTGATCTGAGGCCACAGTATATTGAAAAATAAAGTGCACAGTAATTATTTTTCATTGCACAGGCTACACTTTACAATCGACTAATCATGTATGTTACAGGAAACTGTGAAGCAGTTTTTTTATTATTTGAATGAAAAGAATAAACCTAAAAGTACCTGACAGATAGTAATTAATTCGCCTGTTGACTCGATTCACTCGACACGTACTTACGACACCTAATACATTTGTAGAAGTATAACAGCCACAAATTGGAATCAAAAGTAGCAGATCGCACTGAGCATTAAAACGCTCTATACAAAACGGTAGGAACTTATGTGACGTCATCCGTTCCGTCGCTGTACTAAGTCTGTATGAAAAAATAGCATTTTTCGTTTAAGCACATAGTTGTCGTACATACATTTTTTCAGTGTTATTTAAGCATTCCGAAATTGACTTTAATTTTTCTTTAAGACGATAAAAAAAATATCGTTTTTTTACTTTTAATTTGTGGTCTCATAACTTTATATTTTTTATAAATTTTTTTTATTTCTTTTGTGTTATGATAATTTAGTATTTTCCAATCCATGTGACTACATTATGTTGTAAAATTCAACATTAGTCAACATCCGAATTATGCGGGGATTGAAATATTAAGTCATACAGGTCTATCTATTATTATCTAAATGAAATTTTGTTTGGCACCGATATTTACAAAAGTACAAGTAATTTGCCGAACGTTTTTGTATGCAAAATATACTACGTAATATCCGAAAATGCATTGCAAATGCCACAATTCTTATGCACAATGCATAGCAAAGTGTGTGTACTGGTTGGCCCTTCTTTAACGCTGCAACGGGGTAACAAATCTTTGTATATTTTTTGTCATTAAATATGACATCTACCAGCTTGAAGCATAATCAGAAAATCAGCGGAATATTGTCGAAGGTACAAACGGAAATTATTAGTGGATACTTTTAACGTCGTCTGTGTTTCAAGTTAATTTGAGAAGAATTAGTCTCTCCCAAATTAAAGACAGCGCTATGTGAATTTTAGTATATTTAAAACTGCCTCCATGATCATTAAAAAACGATACCAACAAATTTTTTATGGCTCTGAGCAGTTATTGGCCTTTTCAACATTCTTATTATGCCGGTCTTGTAATCATGAAGGAAAAATGATCGTTGCTCACGTCCGTCCCTGGGTGGCGCTAAACGAGCAAACACCACTTGGCTGCTGAACCTGTTACTTCAAGTAATCTCACAGCACCTTGCAGTCGTTCGATCTCTGGATTGCTTCATACACATTACCTATTGGATACCCCTATATAAGCTGCAAACAAAGATTTTTCCACTTCAATATGTTTGTCTTAAACAACTGGCGTTTTATATTAATAATCGATGTTCTTAAAATTTATTAAATATTGTCCAAATATTGGTATAACGTCCATCCATACTGTAACAAATTTCATGCATCGTGCTAGCGCCCTAGGCCTTTATGATATAGCTGATGGTTCATGAATAATAAATTGGGGCACAATATGTATTCTGAGGTGCTTGCGTCGACGTTAGTTCGGGCGCATGCTGACGCGCAGTTTCGACGTGGAGACAGTCTGTTGGGATAGGGTTGAATCTGACTTGACAACCGTATCAGTCTGCGGGAGAACTATTGTCTTGTCTTGTTTCGGTTTGGATTAAATGCGTGAGACGTAATATTGGTGCTTCATTTCATACATAGGGATTAATTATGTATAAATAAATAAATAAATATTAGGGGACAATCTTACACAAATCGAACTAGATCCATAGTAAGCTCAATAAGGCTTGTGTTATGGATACTAGACGACGATATATTTAATAGATACAAATACTTAAATACATAGAAAACATCCACATCACATCATGTATAAAATTGTTTTCAAGATATAATTTAACCCAGTACGTTTATCATGAAATTTATTACTGTTTTGATTATTTTTATACAATATTTATGCTTATTTAAAATTTTATGTAAGCTGAGAAGCAAAAGACAAAATATTTAAGACGTGTCTATTATGAATTTTTGCGCAATTGCTGTGAGTGTTGATTTTTACATAGATACCTACCTACTACGGTAATTGGTAAGTTTACGGAACAATAAAAAAAGTCTGAACAGGGCTGTCTTTTTAAAAATGTAAGCCTAAACATCTCCGAATGAAAGCACCGCGGGGACTACTCGAGCGATCAGTGCGAGTACGTCTCAGCACAACCGTAACGGATTTTAGAACGTTTAGTGAGACTTACGAAGGTAGTGAATGTGAAGTGTTGTCATTATTAGTTGCTATTTTAGTTGTTATTTTAAAAACGACACCCTTAAACCCAAAATGTGAGTTTCAGGATACATTTGATTTCATTGTTATTTATGCTTGCCTTGTTACTAAATATAATAATTTTATATTTATTAAATAAATATACGAAAATTAATCTCTTACCCTAATTTAAATGGACTCGTAAAATTGTGGTAGTTTAAAACTGCGATTACACCGCTGCTCAAAAGACATTGACACACCCAAGGACCTTAAAATAAATAGCCGGACGGAGCCTCTCCAACAGAGAACTGAAGCCATTTTTTAATAAGCCGGCTGCTTGTACTTACGAGCCGGACGCACACATCAACTAGTTTTTTCCTATTGCGAGCAGCACGCACACATAGGTAGCCGGCTTATTAGACATCCTTCAGTTCTTTGTTAGCGAGACTCTATCCGGCTATTTATTTTACTCGTAAGTCCTTGGACGCACCGTAAACGTGCCTATATATACGCAGTGTACATGTAGTGTAGTCCCTATTTTAAGCAAGCGCGGGTTTAGAAAGGCCCGCGTAAAAACGTGAAGTCACGTTACTGCGTTTACGGTGCATTCATGTCTTTTGTGTTTTTTGAGCACTGGTGTACACAGCATGCGTTAAAATCGTGATGCATGAGGCGCGTCACTGCGTTTAAGGTACGTCAACGTCTTTTGAGCAGTGGTTTGGTCGCAGCTTTAATGGCTGGCTTTCTCGGCGAAAATCGCAATTCTTGAATTCACACTTACGTCATAATTTTTTCACTTAAAATACTTAGCATTATAATTATCCAACTCGAAAATACTGAAAGGAGCAAATGAAAACGGTTTTAATGGAAATTTCTTTTTCATAGCCGTTTTTCTAAACGGAACTCTTTTAAAACTTCATTCCGCAGTTGACAAACTCATTTTGCCCTATTTCTCAGCCACTCGATTGAACCAGTGGGCTATATGTTACATCTGGAGGGCACTCCTGCACCGAAAAACTTTGTCGTACAAGAAATATTCGTATATCCTTTTATTCCGTGTAGTATGGGGGAGACGAGAGAGAGAGAGATAGAGAGGAGATGTCATTTGTGTTGCATAACCAGCAAAATCCTGTACATTTGAGCTAGCTCAGTATACATTTAAGTTTTAACTAGTATGATTTACCATCAGTTGTCAGAGAAATTATATCTGCTTAACCGAATGCGTTCATTCAAAGATCCTGGAGTCCTCTGTATAAGGTAACGCAGATGGCGATCAGTATGAACTTTATAGCTCCCAAGTTCTAACCAATTACTGCTGCCCCAATTTAAACATCAATCCCAAAGAATAACACCAATCCAGCCACATGCCTCGACTAGCATTCGACGTAACCGGGTCACACAGATTTTGTAGTACGAGTTAAGTGTTCGCATCTTTCCTGTGGACATCACAAAATTAGGGGCTTTAAAAGCCTAATTTTCTAGCTGCACCCCTATAAGCTAATAACCCTACTCTTTTAGTTCTAGACCTATGTGATAAGAACATAGTGATGTGTATTCAGCTCGTTAACTATTATTGTTTTCATACCTCCTATTCAGAAAAGAGTATTTTGCTCCCTCATAAGAGGGATCAAAGTGGTACTTTTCTGTTCAAGGACTACAGGGTACCTATTTTTAGTTTGAACCCACTAAGAATATGCCATACCATAGACAGCTTTGTTAGTATATTACACACAGAGGCGGTATAATAAGGAATGGCCCAGATCACAGGTGTGTGCGGTCCGAGCCGCAGGCGAGGGCCATAAATATAATATGGAAGTGGTATTTTCGTTTCGTCCGTAAAAAATAATGATCGTTTTATAGAATAATAATGGACTATAAATTTAACAATTTAACATTTCATTTTTAATAATAATATGTGATGCTCTTTGATTAACTATATATTTCGTTATTTTGGTAGGTAGCGTTTGTATTTGAATTTTCCTCATAGTCGGTGTGAAAAGCAGTATGTGTCACAAGGTAGCAAAATTATTTTCACCACGGGCGTTAACACTTGAATCCCTCACTACGCTCCGGATTCTACTTTAGAATCCCTCGCTACGCTCGGGATTCAATTATAGAATCCTTCGCTTCGTTCAGGATTCAATGTACGCCCTCGCCGTAAATACATCATTTTGCTCCCTTGTGACACAATCTACTATTTGTCCACAGGAAAGACGTTTTTTCCAACCCAACCCCACCATGTTTCCCAGAACCCGCCCTAAAACAACTCAAACTGTAAGCTCCTGTTTGTTGTTTCAAAATTTAAAATTCCCACATTACCTAGAAGGCAAGTGTTGTAAACCTGAACAATTTGTACGTCACGCGCGTTACTGGAAAGCTAATAAAACGCTGTAAAACTTGGTGAGAAGTTAGGCTTGAGTCTCACGGCAATATAACCGTCCGCGCTAAACGGCGTAAGTTTCTGCATTGAATTTGATATGTTAACATGAGGAATATTTTCGCGTACAAATGATTATAACGGTTATTGTGACGGACTTATATTTGATGCAGTGGACCTCAAGACAAAACGTGCTACTTTAATGACGTGATTGTTCTCTTTGGTTTGCATTGCCCATGATTATAAAGTAGGATTAGAGATAAAAATCGGTACAAATATTTCAATACCTAAATCATCAACCGAGAGCTTATTAGGAGTTGCCTACATTTTATATAGTTTTTAACAACGTCATTCATTTTAATTTACGGTTTGTAACTATACCTTTAAAAATTGTACTGTTTTTCAATACCCTTATCGTTTAATTAACTTGCCATGACTAGCGGTTTTTGTGTAATTTCCCCATTGATTCTGCGGCACTTTGACAAAAATCGTAATGCGGCAAAAAGTTCGTTGGCTTTTGACGCAATGATTAATTATAATAAATTGAAAACGTATTTTGTACCTACTCAATACCTAGGTAGGTACTACGTTGAAAAAACGTTAATTAATATTAAACGTTGATTCTCTTGGTATATCTTTGTTTTCTTAGGTTAGGTATATAACAATATAAATATCCCATCAAAAACATTACATGTAAAAATACCTATGCAAGTCACGCAACGCAATTCTTTGAAACAAAAAGGTTTTGAGATGTAATCCTAAACCAAGTCAGTATGTACCGAGGGGGTGTCCATAGAACTCGATTTCCACCGACTTGCCTATTATTTACCCGTTGAGAATTCTTTATTTGAGAACTATAAAATGGGTTCCTTCACGATTAAATAAGTCACTACAGTGTAGTGGATGGATAAAGAGGCTAAAGGGTGCAGGCCCGAGGGGATCCCCCTGTTGCCACGCTACGGCTGATGAAAATATGTATTTCTGTTGCTTTTACAACGACAAATAATAAAATGCAAAGGGAAAGGAGGTCCCCATACAATACAACAAACATGCTTGTGTCAATCAGTCATAGGGCTGTATCTTTTGAACCGTAATAGATAGAGACCAGAAATTTACACAGAATGTCTATTTCTATGGTCGCTAAAAGATTAAATAATAAAAAGAAAATTATATCAAGAATTAAAGGGGTCCCTCCCTTTACAAGAAACGTGTTTTTTTACGGCTTTTAGCTTAACTTTAATAATGGTAGAAAGTAGATACTTGATATTTTTGCTCGACAATGGTATGGAACCCTTCGTGTGCGAATCCGACTCGCACTTGGCCGATTTTTGTTTTTTATAACAATTAACAATAACCACGGAGCGCCAATTTCCCAAAACTCAGATATATAATGTTACTTATTTTACGAGTACTGACAGTTAATTTAATTCTCAAGCTTGTAGTATGTAGCTTTCCCTACAAGGGTAAACTATCTGTCTAAATTCGAAAAAACAAAACTTTTAAATCTCTTTCACTGTAGCTAATTTTCTCATAAATCACGCCCTTATTGCATAGTGTATTTAAATGATGATAATTTTCTACGATTTTACCACATAAATTAACTGCTTCCAACAGCATTGGACCGTCGCCAAAATGAACCGTGGGCTTAAAAATGGTTAACGGTCGACGTACTTTGCTATGAAGCAATTTTGGCCAATCGAGGCGTGCCGAGTTTACTTATTGAGTTGGAAGTATTTGTACGGAAGAAGCCGGCTTTAATGAGGTTTTCCGACTCAGGTTGACCTGCCAATTTTTGAGTATAAGTCAATTTGAGGTTTCGCAATACGCGAATAAAATCAAAAAATATATTTGGCGTACATGGTTTCATAAAAACTGCTCGGGAATATAATATTAATCAGCTACTATGTCATCTATGAAGAGAGCGAAGCGATGCGATCTAAACAGGATCGCACTCTGTGGCGATGTATGTGGTAGGCCTATGTCCAGCAGTAGACGTCCTTGGCTGAGATATCTATATCTAGATAGGTACATAGATATGTTATAAGAAAGTAATCGAAGGTTAATGATTAGCAAATAAAAAAAATTAATAAGAAATAAGTCAATTTCTATCAAAAGTACAATTTACTTTCTGTATAGTATTTACGAGTATATAAGGTGCTGACAAATTAGCTACCGATATTTTTAGGGCTATAGTATTAAACCTTCTGAGTTTATTTATGTATATATAAACAAATTATGTATGTTTCTTGGCGAAAATTAGGGATGTAAGTTTGCTACGTAAAGCACCCTGTTAATGAGGTAAACAATAATCAGTGAATAAGAATCTTATGGTTACTAATTTTTCAATATGAATGAACTGGCCACTTAACAGAAAACGACGTCCGCTTGACAGAAAACGTTCTTGTCAGTAAAATTAAGAGTATGATTAAGTTTGGGTAGAATTTTAATTTATTTATTTTGTTCGGTAAATGGAAACCAAAAAATTATATGAAAAGGTTCCTTAATTTCTAGTTAATGTTAATTACTATAACGTTTAGTTAGTTAGCACCTTATATAATACCCATCAAAAACATTTCATGTAAAACAAAAAAGTTTTGAAACGTAATGTTAAACCAAGTCAGTACCGGGGGGGCGTCCACAGAACTCGATTTCCACCGACTTACCTATTATTTACCCGTGGAGGATTGGTCTTCCTTCATTTATTACATTCCAATCCATTCTATTTCCCATTTGAAATACAAAAGTAACTTTGTAATCACATGTAGGTATAGGATTATAAATTTGTATAGGATTACAATTCTCTGTGCAGTTGGGACTGAAATTGAAATTATGTTTCAAATTTGGAGCTTGTGAGTCTGCTAGATGTGCCTTAGAATTATGATGATCATCAGTCAGTCAGTCAGTCAGTGACAAAACAAAGCTTATTGAGCCAGTACAATATTACGGGAGGCTGAAATTGGGCTAAATGGCGTCGAGAAAAGGATGGTACGGCCGTGCCTTTGTTTTGCTCGACTTGGCGGGGGCACTGCCGTGCCCACAGGTTAATATACCTTTGAGTAAAAAATTATAATAATCGTTACAAGAGCTGTTTCTTCAAAAAATGTTGTCGCGAAATTCCAGCTACTACGAGTACACAAGTTAGGTTGGTAAAAACTTTATCGTTACATTACGCTGAGTTGCGTGATAAAAATCTTAGGTAATTCCTACAAATTACACGAATGGCCATAATCGTTTCAGGTAAGTAAGAAAGTTTTTCAATTACTATATTCACATTGAGGACTCGAACTCTTTCTTATGATTTTAAATTTGAAAAGATTTCTGAAGGTCTAAAGACCGCGTAACTTCTAGTCGTTTAACTTTGGATATTTGACCAAATATATATATATATATACATAATTCAGGTAGTAGGGTAGGTATATATATATATATATATATATATATATATATATATATATATATATATATATATATATATATATATATATACCTACCTCGGAGGTGGCGCTATATATATATATATAGTGTCCATGATGCATACACACACATAACATATAACACGCGTGTGGAGTGAGCCCCGTTCATAGTAGCCTCTCTATTTCACTTGTTGGTTTTAAGATTAATATACGAGTAGATGCTTTTCATGTGATTTTGGCTCCACTAACAGTTGCTCAGCAGTGTGCGTGTGTGTGTGTGGCTTTTGTTTTTTAATAATTATATGTGTATATTTCTGTATTGTAATGCTGTTGATGTCCCAAATAAATAAAACAAAATGAGATGCTCTAGTCATATTAGAGTTATAATAGTTTCCTCATACGCTCCTCAACCATATTTGTAACTAAATTGCTAGTTATTTCTAAAAGGATAATAGGTTCCCGTTGCTGCAAATATTCGTTTTTTTTTTTAATTTTAACAATCATTTTATTCCGCAAATAACAAATATCAAACTCAACGGCGCCAACAGAGTCTCTTTCATCTCAAATCCTTTTAATTAAGCGTTCAAACAACTTAATGTGAAGGCAAATATAAATGTTTACCAACGCCCTGCATGTTTGCCTCTTTTTACAATGATGTAATAATAATGACTTGAATTGGTACGAGGGCTTGTAATCAATGGTAAAAAATCCTTAAGTCTCGATCTAATGATGATGATCTAATTTGTCCAATTTCGTATTTTTAGACATAGAGGGCAAGAAAATACAAGAAAACACATCTTAAAAATCAGCTTAGGTATTCCTGGGTACTTCCAAAACAATAGGAGTTAAGATTCGAGGCCCTAAAGATTAAATTTATGCCCGGAAATGAAAAAATAAGAAGCTGCTGCTTCTTTTGTCTGTTAATTTGTTTTCGATGTCTCGAGTACAGATATACTCTAGATAGAATCTTAAAGCTGCTGATCATTCAGTTGAGGCTTTGCAAAATTCTCAAAAAATCCAAAAACAATTATTAAAAAAATAATTATAATGTGCATGGCTATGGACAGAGAAAACTAAACTCATACTACTGTTATGGATGCTTTGCTATTGTTTATTTAAAATGAGCATTTCTTCAAACAGCGACATTGAACCGAATGGCTTTTTTCTACTTATCAAGAAAAAAAATGCAAAGAAAAGTAGAATTCTTTTGAATCAAGTGAAGTAGACTTATGCATAATTCAAGATGGAAACTAGTTTCCATGAGATATGCATTTAGACTCTGAGTGATATTCACAAGTCTGGATTTTCTTTTGAATGAATAATTGTTTTTACGATCCATTTAGATTTTATTCCCGTTTTCCTTGCCTGCAAGCTATGCCAGAGAAAACTTGATTGGTTTGAATTTAAATATACTGGCAGAAGCTACCTGCTTGTTAGAAATGCGAAGTCTATCTTGTCTTTATTTATTGCAACGAGGAAAATAGCTAGGGCAGGATTTTACATGCTAGTCGTGGGCAGATATGCTATCATTTTAAAGAATGAAGTTTTTGACGTAGCTCATGACGGCATAAACTAAATACGCAAATTGCATTGTAATTGAAGTTCAACTTCTGCCTCTGGATCCATTTTTAAGTTAGTATAGAAATGACCATACTAAATAAGCGTTATGAAGTATAATTTTATTAATTCAAACATGGCCCAATATTTTAATGTATATTTATTCTGAGTATAGTCAGTAGGACGTCACAAAACGAAATATAACGAAAAAATTAATATACCAAATCATTTTTTTTTCTAGTGCTCCATAAAAGTTTTTGTATTGGATTCCGGAGTAATCCGGAGGCAATAAAACAAAAATAAAAAATGTAATAAAAATATGTCTCAATTAATGGCACCAAATGGCACCTTTTTTCAACTGCGCAAATTAGAAATTAAAAAAAAGTAAAAATGACCCACCCTAATTATACAGGGTGGAACGGAACGAGGGACTTTCCTGCAAATGTGGGATTGTTTAGCCCAAATACATTATTTTCTCCAAATAAATTATGTTAATATTTATCACCGTTTTCAAGTTATATCTTGTTTAACTTTCATGCAAAAAACTGCGCGTAGCGGCGGAGATGCAGTAGGGTTGTACAATTTTTTTTTATAGTTTTGTTTTCCTTTATTATTACAAGCATTTAACTATTACAGGTAGATTCTACATATATATTTTATATTTTTAGGAAAGTCCATGGTACAGTTCCACCCGGTATAAATCCAGGGAGCGTAAGTTTCGTGACGATGACAGGCAAATGACGTCAACCTACATACAGGCTGTTTTAGTTAAGGTTGTACATTGATTTACCGTTACCGTAAATTACCGGTATCGTTTAAGTTATGAATTAATTATAATCTACTTCTTTTTTTATTGATTGGCTTCAATGGTAGTAAATGATTGTAAATTTTGTAAGTAAAAATGGGTACGTCGTTGTTTTTTTATTTTAACGGAAAATTGGAAATATTAATCGAATATGCGATTTGACATATTATACTTATCCGAATGTATTATATTCATGCGGTCCCTTCTATATCAAAATGCGTTTCTGATTTCTTTTCAAATTTCCCGTTTCTATAAATAAGATAACACAGGCTGACATATCTCGATTTATAAAATGGCTTCTAACACCAACTAATTAAGGTAGTGATAAAATTAATTCATAGCTTTTACGATACCGGTAATTTCCGGTAACGATAAATCAATCTAAAACCTAAAGTGAATCATGCTGTACCTTGACGTCATTTTTACGTCATCGGCACGAAACTTACGCTCCCTGTATATATTATATGTCGGCGTTCGAAAGGAAGGGGTCGTCGGGAATTCCATCCGATTGCTGATAATTCGCAGTCGAGCGTAGGTTGCCTTCGGCTTGTGCACGATAATAGCAATTACGTTACGATACGCAATTGTTTTGCTTACCGTGTCTGCAAAATGAGGGTGTTTAAAAATCATAAATCCACCAGGTGGCAGCAGGGTGGCGAATGGTCTATTTGGCAGTAGATGTCAAAATCAGGTGATGTGATTGGTGGATTTTGACACCTACTGTCAAAGAGACCATTCGCCACCCTGCTGCCACCTGGTGGATTTATGATTTTTAAACACCCTCATTAATACGATCATTTAAATACGTGTCGTATTTTATTGCGTTTTGATATTTAATAACTTTCCTCAGACATTGTATATTTAAATTTATTATTTGTGACATCTTCGAATTTGAATGAGTTCGTTGTTTACGTCAACGCTTTCAAGTTAAACGTCTTAAACAAGAAGTTGCGGCGTAACTCAATGGATGGGGTAAAATGGAAATCATGTACATAGCCTTCGCGCAACAGTTTTGTATTATTTATTCCCTACACAGTCTGTCACTCAAAGGATTTTACGGTGTTACTATTCCACGATCCTTCATTACTTTGGAGCGATTTGGAAATGGGTGAATCAACTTTTCTTTGTCAACAAATTTTCACCTTCTCCGACTAAAATTGAAAGGAAATCTTTATTCGGATATTTTTTGAATAAAGTGTATGCTCATTTAAAAGACAGACAATATAGCTACGTAATGCTAATATTTTTTATTACAATTTGTTAATTATAACTTGTTTATAAGTAGTGACCCAGCGGACATAGCTGTCCCCCACTTTTGTATGAAAATAACAGTTCGTCCGCTGGGTCACGCTATTTATTTGTTAAAAACGAGTTTTATTTTTACCTAATCTATCCCTAGATGTAAGATCTTGTTCCATTTAAATCATATTAAAACATGCAAAATGTGAACAAATAAGGAGAAACGGCATCATTGCCAAAAGCAAAAAAAGTTGATTCACCCAAATGGTGCGAGTTTTGTTTATATGTTCACGAGAATGTAGTAATTAATTATAATTCGAGTTACTATGTATATATTATTGTTAAATATATTATTGTTTGTACGTAGACAAATTAGACGATATCTATTTACACGTATCTTTTATTATCTATCTTAGTACTGTTGGTAGATTCAGACTTATAAAAGTAGGCCTGTTACCTATTCGCAGAGCTTTGTTTCCGTTTTAGTAAGATTATTACATTTCATCCGCACTAACCTGATCCTATATCATTTTTATAATTAAATTCAGTATATTATGCTGCTACATAATCTACAACATGTTTGTTATGACACTTATGATATTGAATCAGGACGAACTCAAAGCCCTAAGGCACACTTAGTGTAGGGGTCAAAAGCTCGACCATAATCTAGGTATGAGTTCTTTTACAAACCCCATCAAACACAGTTTTATTTTACCCTAATGGTGTAGATTGTAGAATGTAACCGACAAATTTGAAAACAAGTGTATTTATTAAATTATAAAAGTGACAAAGCTGTAAAGAATAAGCAATTACTGTGTTTTGATTGATCCAAAATATGATTGATTTCGGATCTAGTATAACCCGCGTGAACGGATTTATATAATTTGAGAAAATTTATAATTTAAAATGCATCCCTATTTTCAAGTATTAACAATTTTACATTAAAAAACCGGTCAAGTGCGAGTTAAACTCACGTGGAGAGGGTTCCGTAAGTTCAAAACAATATAAAACAATGATACTTTATTGCACAAACTTCTTATAGGTTTTCCTGTAATGTATAGGTGTAGGACTATTTTCCATATTTTTTTCAAAATTCTACGTCTAATTGTTTCGGAGATAAGGGGGCGGGGAATGGTCAATTTTCTTAAATAACCTCTAAACGATTGATATAAAAATTATAAAAAAAATATATTTGAGATTCTCACAGTGAGTCCTTTCACTTAATATGTCACACGATATAGTTCGCAAACTTTTTTTTAATTTTCTAGTTGACCCCCCAAAAGTGGCCCCCATGATTAAAATTCATATATTTTCGTGATATGCCCGTGTTTGGGTCATTAACGTTAATATATGTACCAAATTTCAACTCAATCGTACCAGTACTTTTGGAGCAAATTAGCTGTGACAGACAGACAGACCCACGAGTGATCCTATAAGGGTTCCGCTTTTCCTTTTGAGGTACGGAACCCTAAAAATGATTTAGTAGTAACAAGTGATGTAGTTTTTCTTATATTTTTCTTGTATTCGTTTGCCAATAGATAAAAAATTTACTGTTTTTTAAGAAAATTCTAGAAAGTCATGTATGAAGGGAGATTATAAAATTCAGTATTTTTAATAAATATAGAGTACTTATAAGACACTCAAAGCCATCTCCATTGGGTATACGCAGTTTTTATTGCAATCGCTTTAATTAAGTCGAAGCAATTCGGCGGAGCATCTGAATTTCAAATAAGTCGTTTAATAAAACGCTTGTTTTCTGCCAGAGCGAACAAAGGGGAAGCGTTGAAACTGACGATGGCTATAAATCTTTTCTGAATTGAAATGTAACAGCCAGTCTGAAAATTTAATTGTTCTGTTTTAGCGGGGAGGTATGAATATGCGGATGGGTGTGAAGATGTGAATTTTATAATTATTAGATGAAGTGACGTCTCACTATATGAATCACAATACGCAATGAGCTACCACTAGGGAGGTACGTCCTAGGTCCCGTAGCTACTTACCATCAGGTGATAATATGTAGAGTAGAGTGGACGTGGTATTCTGAATTATAGCAGCTTCTTAAACCTTAAATCCAGAGGCATATAATTCGATTCTCATTTAAATTATACAAATGTTGTCGCTTTTTAGAGAGAGCAAGAGCAAAGAATTTTTTCTAAGTTCTTCTTTTAATTATTACATTAACAAAGTGCCGTAAAGGGGTGTCCTTTATTAGGCACAATTTTGAAAACGCATAACAGTCTAGGCATACGATGATTGAGCATATAGGTATATATTATGTTAAATGGCATAATAATAAAAACGCATACAAGTTAATTGACATACCGATTGATTTGGCATACCTAGAATCGACATAATGTTGATAGGTATACCGAACGCATAAAATTATGCGTTCGGTATAAAATGAGCGTTTATGAAAAATAATTCCAAGTTTATACTTGTTGTTTACAGAATCTCAACCTTTTGGGTTTTTTTACTACTAGGTAGTAAATGCTGACTGAATCTAACTACTACCAGAAAAGTAGGTTAGGTTAGAACCCTTCAACGACCTTTTCAGAATCGGATTGCTTCCAGAAAAGTAGGTTAGGTTAGGTTAGATCTGCGACCTTTACAGAAACGAACTGCTTCCAGAAACATAGGTTAGGTTAAGTTTGCACTGCGACCCCAACAAAAAACGAGCTGCTACCAGAACTGTAGGTTAGATTAGGTTTGAACTGCAACCCTAACAGAAAAGAAAATTGTGACGTCCGATTAGGCGTATAAAAATTATAATTTTTAATATTTATGTAAAATAATGTTATACTTAGTCAATGTTATGCGTATTAATGGTATGCGTTTTATAATAGGAACTTTTACTGTATGCGTTTTAATATAGACCCGCCGTAAATTTCTTGAATTATTTCTTTTCGTAAAAGTAAAATATGTAAGGTAAACCCATTTTTATCCACATATGAAGATATTGCACCCCCGCTCTATTTACATGTGCTCACTATTACGTTCGCTACGTGGAAATTTTGTTCACGAAGTGGCTTTATAAAGCTGCTTGCTTTCCGAAGCGTATATCTTGCCTCGTTTGTGTTTTGAAATTCGAACTTTATTTTCTTACCGTTACAGTCGTTTTTGCAATAAGTTGGACCAATAAGCCGCGAGGGTGGGGTAGAAAACAGTATAAATTGCATGTTAAACTGTCCAGATGTTATATTCAAAGACAGGTTGAATAGAAATAATGAGGCATCAACGAGGAAACAACGGTGAAACCATTACCTGAATAAATTTCAGGTTTTGTTTATTTAATATTTGATGGTTTCCTTTGACACCGTTTGGTAACTAAAAGTTCGTAGCCAGCTTTGAAACGGGAAAATATCCCATTCGGTAACTGCTGGCTTCAATTCCATTCGTGACCGCGGTTGGTAACCAGCTTCGAAACGGGAAAAAAATCCCGTGTTGTAACTGGTTACAAAATAAAATAAATAAAAATAAAATAATTTATTTCTGCAAGTAGGCCCTCCAGGGCTGTTTTACATAAATAAACGGGACTTTTCTATTACCAATTCGTAACCGCGGTTGGTAACCAGCTTCGAAATGAAAAAATAAAGCGTGTCAACTGGTTACAAAACGGGACTTTGCTATTACCTACCGATGGCTTAGTGATGGATTCGAATAATGCTGACCTCTACTAGTTTATAGTTGTAGCAGTTTACAAATACCTTTCTTTTGTACAAAATAAAAATAACCTTTATTCATTACAGTAACAAGTTAACATAACGAAAATACAACTCTTGTAGGACAGTCGAGTGTAATAACCACATTTTTACTAAAAAAAACCCGACCGCGGTGCACTATGAAACTGCATAAAATCCGCCATTTTGTTTTTTTTTAACAAACTTCATACCCAGTGACACTCGCACCATCAAGACGAATCTAATGATGTATCATTTATCAAAATCGGATGTGCCGTTGAGTAGTTACGAGCGGACACAGGAACGGACATACATACATACAGGTCAAACACATAACCCTCCTTTGGGCTTCGCCGCAGTCGGGTAAAAATAAGGGTGCATTGGTATACGTCATACGCCTAAAACGTCAGATTAAATAAAATGATTTTGTTTGTGGTCTGTTGCCGTTATTTAACAGGAACTTAATTAAAATAACTAACAAAGTGCCCATCCTTGCCCTTGCCAGAACAAGTAGAGTAACTGTTATGTTGCATAATTATGTATAACTATTACCTATTTATTTATTTATTTTCTTAAGCTGCGGTTTTACAATATTTAATAGTAGTTTATGCAACTGATATATAATGAGAGGCCTCAAAACATGAGTGTGGTTTTATAAAACGAGCCAAAGGTGAGTGAGGCTCCAGATCAGCTCCAAGTTAGTGACAGATATTGTGTTCAGGGCACTTCCCACCTTCGCTTGAACTAAAAGTGAACTATTTTCGGGATGGGTACCTTTTATAATGCGAACTCTCGTTCTAATAGGTAGCCAATGCCTACACTGAAGTAGGTAATAACGTAATTGTTTTTTTTAACAGCCCTGGAAGCAATTGGCTTCGCCTCGGTTTGTTTATTTATTCAAAATAGTATTGCACGCTTACTAACGAGTAGCAGTAGACAAGACTCATTTATTATTCTGATCCAACTCTGGTTGAATCTAAATGTAAGTCAATCTAATATTTATCTTACAACTCTCAGTTTGTTTGAAAAGTTTACTTATTCAACTAATTAAGATTTCAGACTCAATTTTCATTTTCTAATATAAATAAATAACAATGGTAAGAGTTCTTAACTAATAAAGAGCGTACTCCCACCTGAAAGGCCGGCAACGCACCTGTGCCTCTTTTGGTGTTGCAGGTGTCTATGGGCGACGGTGATTGCTTACCATCAGGCGACCCGTCTGCTCGTTTGCCCCCTATTTCATAAAATAATAATAATAATAATAACTTTTTAAAATTCTAAATTGAAATAGTAAAGTTAAAAAGAACCGATATCAAGTTCAAGGAATTTTTCGCTAAAGATGCTCAATTCTAATATAAAATATTGTTTTTACCGTTGACCTAGTTTACCTTGTAAGTATTTTTATTGTAGTACGTCGAGTTCATCATTATCTGAGCAAAGATTGGACTAAAAATAACTGAACAAGACCCTATTGTCAGAAGCATAAGAACTAGATATTTCTGATCCGTTTTTTGCTCAGATAATGATGAACTCGACTGTACCTACGTTTTTAAATTTTTCATGGTTTATTTAATGTGGCCATTATTGTGGCATTACTTAATTTTAGATTATTTACGTCACATCTGGCCATAAAGTGACAATAACCGCCCGCTACGCGTGCGGAAAATCCCACTACATGGCCTGAGGAGACGTACAATTTCGTACTTACCACGGGCGGTAATAAAGAAAGCCTCAGATCGCATATTTATCGTCCTTGCTTTCGGCTCGGGCGTCAAATACCTGCGATCTGGAACATTCTTTGTTTTACCGCCCTAGGTAAGTAATGTACTATAACGGAATTGTGGTTCTCAAGATGATTAGAGGTAGAGTCGTGAAATGAAAACGATCGTCATTTTTCAATTCGATGTCAATGAATTACTCGTGAGGTACAAAAGCCTTTTCATTCAGGACTATACATGTCTTTTAAAAATAAATACCAAGTTTTAGTGCTTACACCTTTATTATAAAAATCTTATCGTTATTACAATATAGTACATTTAATAATTATAATTTTATAATTTACGCTAAATCAACAGTCAACCAAAGCACCGATTCATATAATATTTTTGTTTACAATTCATAATATAAATATTACATTTTTGACTTTAAAGACTATAACATAAACAAACACACCTAAGTACAATAAGAGAAAACTCATAAACATTTTACAACTTCAACACCATTAAGAAATATGTATTTATTGAAACACACTAACAGTTGCTACTAAATGGACTTTAGTACCATGTACTATGTAAATACATTATAGTTTCACAAACTGTATATAATGTACGATTGTGTTAGTAAAAATAGACAGTAAAATTTTGGTTCGTGCGAGTAGTAAAGGGATCGTTTTCATCTAATACTACATATAGTATTACAAAATAACCTAATGCGGTTGATGGTAGTTTGTTACTTTCGTCATTATAGTTGAGTAAGTCGAGTCTCTCGGTTCTCCATGTAAACGAAAAGTGGGTTAATAATCCATATTACGAGGCCAAATGCATTAAAGTTCGTCTAGCACGAAGCAACCAATCACACTTTTTTTAAATACTCATTACCTGTTTAGATCAAACAACTGAGTGATAATACAAAAACCATAAGCGACATTACGAGTCATTTTGATATTAATTTAAGAGTCTCATTGTAAGTAGTGATTAACATTATGGCACGGAATAAGGTAATAATAGTACTACGTACAGAAGTCTCTCTCTCTAATAAAACGGTAGTTCGGGTTCGACCACCGGACAGACCGTTGCCTCTATCGCATAACGCGTGCTCTTTCTGGTCGCTGGCTAAGGCCCCCCGAGACCTCACGGGGGCCTCAAGAAAGAAGTCTCTCTCTCTCTAATAAAACGGTAGTTCGGGTTCAACCACCAGACAGACCGTTGCCTCTATCGCATAACGCGTGCTCTTTCTGGTCGTTGGCTAAGGCCCCCCGAGGCCTCACGGGGGCCTCAAGAAAGAAGTCTCTCTCTCTAATAAAACGGTAGTTCGGGTTCGACCACCGGACAGACCGTTGCCTCTATCGCATCGCAGACTGCAACCCAACTGCACCTCCCTACGATTTGTATGGGAACTGCATCACAACTGTGCAGTCGGCGTGCAGTTGTGATGCAGTTCCCATACAAATCGTAGGGAGTTGCAGTTGGGTTGCAGTCCGTCTGTATCGGCCCTAACCTAACGCGTGCTCTTTCTGGTCGCTGGCTAAGGCCCCCCGAGGCCTCACGGGGGCCTCAAGGCTGCGCGGCGAAATCGCGGTGTGAGCCACGCCTGATTGTGGTTATGAATTACACGTATCTGCATTGCATACACGCAACTTCATAGTTTAATTTCAAAACCAATCTGGTATTTTATTGAGTTATGTAGATGAAAGCGATCCTGGTAAAGTGTCTTAAGTTAAAAACATATTCTCATTTATTTACAAGCGATGTGCACTTCAACTATATATAGATCAGTATACATTGTAATATTTATTATTTGTTCCACTACGTCCAAGTTCTTATATGTATATTTTGGCATGGTTATGATTTTTATTATTTAGGTGCTATGAAATAAATTGTGTATATCAAATAAATAGACTCTTATACGTTGAATATCCAACTTTGGTTTAGTTAAATTCTTTGACGTTTTCGGGATATGCTTACTTATATTTTAGGAAATAAAAAAAGTGTAATATCTGGTGCGGTAAGATAAAGTTTCTTTTCTTAAAGTAAGAGAAACATAGGCCCTAATCTATTGCGATGCATTTTTATAATGGATTTTTTACGAAATATAAATGTTCTGCGTTAAATGATCGCGAAACAAAATCTTAATCAAATCTTTAAGTCCAATATTGTTTTTAAAAGTACGCTTTTCCTACTTTTTATATCTTACCCCACCTGACCCTAGGGCATTAAGTATTAAAGTGCATTAAGTGATATGAAGACGAGATATTTTAATAGCTCTCTATGATATGTTATAATCTATTTATAAATATCATAGATAAGGGTACACCAATGTCGAAAACAAAAAGATACTCAGATAGCTTGATAGTGACGTTACGAGTTTAACGTAAGAAGGTTATTAACAATTACACAAAACCATAATATTTAAGCCATCCTTAAATAATGCAGACTATACCACTTTATTTCAGAATGAGAATGGAAATTTCGACCTCATAGACTTTGCCGAGTGAAAATCGTAACGTCGCTACATTACGAATATTATATTGATACTGTACATTATGTACACTCTCAGTAATGGTCCTTAATGTTTAATATACAAGACCCTCGGACGGTATCTCAGCTTCATTTAAAGATCTTTATACATTCACTTTTACAAACGCCGGAAAAGTAAGATTTTCCAAAGTAAAATAATGAAATATTCAATTTATCATTCATAAAGTCAGAATAAGGATAACATAATCTTTAAGACAATCCTTTATATTTCTGGAAATGTTAATTTTGCCGTATCTAAAACAAACTGTAGTTGAGGTTCTTGGTGAAAATAATTACAATGTCAACAATTTCTTAATGATGACTATTACTGAATTTATTTCTAATTATAAAGTTTCTGTATTCTGTATTGTAATATGTTGCATAATTTTGCTAGTATAAATGTAATAAAACAGTCAAAGCTCTAGTTCGATTTGAAGAAGAATTGGAAATTTCGATCAATAATTTAGGTAGGTACCTTTCTATAAATGTATGTAAAGTAGTAAAAAGAGCTGTTCATTAGGTTGATAAATAATTAATTGAATGAAATATTATGACTGAAATGGTATTTAGTTACGTTGATGTTCAACATAATTGGAATGATGAAATACATTATTATAGCAAACGAACATATGTTAATAAATTATGTAATTTAGTTTTAGTTCTTCGTATTAGGTAAAGCCTGTGAAGATAGCAGTATATTCTTTTAAATGAATAAATAAATAATATTCTAGACAATTCACAACTAAACGTATTACGAGAGTGGTTCATCAGGCGGTGGGTTATTTTGAAATAATTGCTTAGTGTTTTATGAAAATTATAGTTTAACTGGTTTTGTTTCTAATATTCGATTCATACGAATTTGATAGAATTTGTATGCAAAATGAAACCATTCTCGAATATAACGTAAACTCACCGTCATACAATATTGCAATTAACTTTCAACTCGAACAATCGAGAACATAGAACTGATCACTATCGAACCTAAGCCGTCTAAGTAGGTCACCTGTCTTCGTAGCGCATGACAAGTAGGAGGAGCATAGACGTTAATAGCAGGCTCTTGTAGCTGGATTTAGTCTTCACGCCGCTCTGTAGCTCGGCCAAGCTCGAACCTGTTGGAGGAACATTTGCAAGATACAGACAGGTTAGAAAGACAACACAAAGGATGAGTGTTGAACCGTACAGACCGATAATTTTCTAAAGAATACTGATTATTCAAATATTTGGGCTCAAACATAAATTCACAACGATACAAGCAAAACATCACTTAATGAAAATATTAAAATTGCTATGTGCCTATATTATGAATATAAAAACGGATTAAGAACCTTCGTCTTTTTTAGATTGGTTAATGCCCCTCTAGTTGCTTAAAATTAAGGACAACAAGCTCCAGTGAATTTTTTTTTCAACTTTGTTCGGATATAGCAATTCCAATGACATAGTATCAATTTTGTATAGGAAAAGGAAAAAACAGATTGATATTTAAAATTGTCGTAGGTTTTGGTTACAGATTTTGTAAAATTCGCTGAAGAGCGAGTCATTATAACAAATTCATTAAAAAAAGTGGTTTTACTACATTATTACTTATCGCACAATTATTAAGATATATTTAACTTTCAACGATAATATTTAATTGTATTATCGCATTTTTACCCGACTGCGCCGAAGCCCAAAATAAGGGTTAAGTGTTTTACCTATGTAACTCCTCAACGACACACCTGATTTTGATAAATGATACATCATTAGATTCGTCTTGAAGGCGTGAGGGCCACTGGGTACAAAAAAAATCATAATCATGGATTTATGCACCTTAATGAGCGGTATTTTTTACCGCAGTCGGTTTTTTTTTTAAGTAAAAATGTGGTTATTTATTAATTACACGCATTAATACATTTTGGAGTGACGGACTTAACAAATAGGTACGAGCCGATAAAAAGGGGCCTTGGAAACTGGAAACCACGAAAATAGTGTGTCTAAAATTTGAACTATCAACAGACAATACTTTAGTTCAACTAGTCTCTAATTTGTGGTTTTGCGGCCACATCTGCTGCAAATTGGCTCCGATTTGAGGATATATTATTGTGATTACACACAAATCACGATATTATTTTTTTCCAGTTGGTCATTTAGCCATTATAGTTCGGAAGAAAACAAAATTTCAACTGCCCTTATTTTTTAATTTCCGCCACAACACGAATTGTAATTAAAAATCATTTGTATAAAGGCTGTACAGTCGACTACAAAGAGATCGATACGACCAACGTTACAAAAATATGTATGCACGATTCTATTGCCTCAACATTAAGGTCGTGTATACATATTTTTGTAACGTTGGTCGTATGGATCTCTTTGTAGTCGACTGTACACGATAAAATCCGGCCATGTACGATCATGCAGTCATGTTTTTCATACCCTAAAATAAAATGAAGCGGTGTGCCGCAAGAAATAAAAAAAACTACAAAATAAGGGCCACCCTAATGCATAGGTATGCATGATATGGTAGACAACTAAAATAATAAATAAAAAAGTTAAATATTTGACCGCTCATGTCATAAACATATCAGTCAAAATGGTTAAAAAAAATCGAAGTGCTTATTTTCAGCACCGGTTTGGAAGGTACGCATCAAAAACTTGACGCATGCGTGACGCCACGTGCGTGCGTCAACGTCTTTCAAAAGTATTACTTATAATTTAAAAGCAAAAAGAGTTGCCATCATTCGGTAAAAATAAAAGAAGGCGACTTACTCTTCACTCTTCAGCTCTTAAGCTCGCGCTTTAACGGGGCTTTATCTCCCTTAAACTGTCTAGAATACTGGCGTCTAACGATATTACACTAACAACAGCTTACCGTTAACACGGGATCAATTCCTGGTAGCTTCTTATAACCTAATAAAGGATCTTTTCCGAATATAGCTTTATACGGTAAGTATGTTAATCTCATTATGCAAGAGTTGATGCTATCAACTGTTACAGTATCCACTATAATTATCATAAATATGAGTTATCAATATGGGATATCCGTCACAAAAAACGCTTGACGAATTTAATTTAGGTAAAACTTATACTGTAAACTTGTGATTTTTTATTAAAAGTAATAGACGATTAACAATTACTTACAGAAATAGTTAATTAAGTCATATTTTATTGGTAAGATTTTATAAAGGCCTGCTAAGTTTTTAACCGAATACTGGTACAAGAAATAGAATTACCATGCAGTTGATAGATGTTAGGACGTTGGCTCAGTAAGACAGAATCACCATAATTGTGTGTAGGTAATAAGTTTTTCTTCGTACATCGTGCTGTGTCGAAAATTCTGAGTTACTAATAAATTAACAACGGTCATTTAAATTAGGGGTTATATATTTCTGTAATACCTGCTTATAGCATACCTAACTATACCTGTTTAATTGTTATTTAGAATCAATGTTAAAAGGTACAAATCAAATTATTTAAATGGACAACGTCGCAATGTTACTAATTTTATTTAACAAGAGCTCATTTAAATGAGCTACGTTCGAACGTTTCTATATTAATCCCACTAATATTATCCCACTTCCCACTAATATTATAAATGCGAAAGTTTGTGAGGATGTTTGGATGTTTAGATGTTTAGATGTTTGTTACCTAATAACGGGATAACAACTGGATGGATCAAGCTGAAATTTGGCATGTAAGTATTCCAAGTCCTGGATTGAAACATAGGATACTTTATATCCCGGTAAAGAGTTCCTTTGGGACAATATCGGGAACAACGCGGGCGAAGCCGCGGGAAAATGCTAGTATGCGATAAATGGAAAAATAATATTTAGCTTAAGCTGATCATAAACCTATTTTATATTTACTTCAGTAATATATTTAAGAAGAATTTAACCAAGTAGGTATTGCGAAAAACTAGTCAAATCTCCTGAACAATCCTTTATTTTGAGTTATATCTTTGACTTGTACAAATATTTTCCACTTTCAGATACAACTCAGCCATGTGTCCCGCTGTCTAGCGGTGAAATATATTACGTACCTTGTAGAACATGTACTCTAGCGACTGCCTTCATGTGGAGGGGGGATTTTAGCGAGCAGGTGTAGTTACCGGCGTCATCGACTTTCAACCTTGCCACCTGTGGAATAACATCTATTTAAAGATCCAAAAATGAAAATAGTATAAAAATATAACACGATCACAATAACAAATAACTGTATTATATTCTATCTCAATTATATGCCAAAAATGGTATAAATGGTTAACATTTTAAGAATATTTTTGTCATACTCAAACAAATGTACGTGCATACTGTGTTCCAAGCGTCAAAATACCTACGCATTTTAATTTCATACAATACTATTTTACAACCCCTTTTAGGGTTCCGTAGTCAAATAGAAACCCTTCTTTTGATGAGATTTTTATTTTATTTCATTTTTATTTTATACTTAAGATATCTTACTATATAAGCAACGTTCATAACGTAACATAGTCAGCACCCCTATAAAAAGTATAGCCTGGCACTTTTATGAAGCAAAATCTTTACGCGGTATCTAAACTAGCTTTAATGCAAGTAAATAATGGCAAGAGTATAACTAAAATCTTCACATTAAATTTAGTATAATTTTAGTTACTTGATACAGAAAAAAATTTAGCTACTGTAGTAACTATATGAAACAGAATATAATATCTCAATTAAGAGCGACTTTTATTCATGTTCGAAGTACCTATGCATTACATTACAACTTCCAACGCTATCGTATTATTTCAGGCGTACTTTGCAAAGTTTCATATACATTACCACCACTCGTTGTAGCATATTTAAGTGCCCACTTAAGGCGAGGCAAATATATTACGGTAATTTACCGAACTGAGGTAAAAACAACAGGGTTTTCCAGGGAAAGGGCTGATTTCAAGCGAGGAAGTTTGTATGTGTATTTTAAGAAAGTACAGTAAACGAAGGGCAATGAAGTCACTCTGACATCTGTCGGTCTGAATATCATGTGTACAATTATTTGATTAACAAAAGGAACTGCCTAAGGTTTGGAAATGTCTTTAGTTTTAAACCTAAACTAATTTCTTGGCTAGGAATTTAATGAATTACGTCATAGTCATTAGTTATTAATTTCCCATCAAGAATCGTGATTGTACAAGTTTGAAATTACTTTTCTGTCCTCCGGCCGGAAACGTCACGTTGCCGGCCGCTGTGCTAAACGAAGATATCGCTTTCTGGCTCCGCCGAACAGATAAATAGTATACTTACAAACCTTGGCCAGTAAATAAGAAAGCATCAGATCACATGTAATTGTTGGCCGAGGCGAAGCTAAGGAGACATTTCTTACTTTACTGGCCTCGGTATGTAATGTATTATTGCATATATAGAATATTTTCCAATATTAGTTTAAAAATGTTCTCGAGCTTTAATAATAACATTTAGTGAGTTTACTTATTATAAAATAATTAAGTACTCCCTGTAATTCTGAATTCGGAACCTCTTATTATATAAAAAGTTACTGTAGGTAAATCTTAAAGCTTGAATATAAGTCAAATCTGACAGAGCACTTTTGTACATATTATGTAGGTGGTCTGTATCATAAGAAGTCTTTGTAAGCAAATCTCGGCTCGGAAATCGCAGTAAAGTACCTCGTACTCTTAGGAACTTCACGACCAGAAGAGGGGAGGGCGCAGTGAGTGGGTGTAGAAATTGGTAGTGCTCTACTAAACGAGGAATGCAGTGCGGTGTTCCACAGGGGCCTGTTTTTGGACCCTTCCTATAGAAAACATAATACGATTTTCCAAGAAAACCCCATTCTTGGCGTGATTGTCGCTATACTAAAAATCCATCGTGTTGCCAAGGTCTATTAATTGACACCATATCTCATGTCTGTTGGTGGGTGGGGACGTTCCATATAGGTATAAGTGCATTTTTAGGGTTCCGTGCCTCAAAAGGAAAAAACGGCACCCGGTTATAAGATCACTTTGTTATCCGTCTGTCTGATTGTCTGTCTGTCAAGACCCTTTATCTCAGGAACGCGGGGAGGTATCGAGTTGAAAATAAAACGATATACTCAGGTCTACAATCCCTTGAAGCTCGAAATCAAACTTTTAAGTTAACGTAAAAAAAGATATGGCCATTTATGCCGCAAAAAACGTATATCTCGACACTTTCAAGGAATCTTAAATTAATATAGGGTACTTTCCGTTGCCCTAAAACTATGACATTTGGCAAGTAATACCGTCTTATACTACATGTATAGAGAAAAATCTGAAACTATGCATTTGTAATTAAATCATAAAAATATAGTCTTTGTTTAAATTATTTGTACGGAACTCTCAGTGGGCGAGTCACACTCGCTCGCTTTAATATTTTATATTACATAATATGAAGGTCAATTTGGTGTACGTTTTGCATAAATTTCAGGTTTTGATTATGCGTATTTTCAAAAGCTGAAGAACTTATAGTGACTTAACATTTGGCCTGTCCGCTCCAAAAGACACCCTACCTAAAGGGTAGCCTAAAGCTATCATACGGTAAATATCATACACTTTGCGGTATCTCAGTGACTATAAAGGCTCACAGACATAATTGTGTTGGCTTACGGTGGGTACAGCAAGCAACCCAAATACCTGTATAAAATATTCCTTATATCATACATGTTAAGGTTCAGAACAGTGCTGCTTTCCGTAATGGTATAATCTAATTGCTGATTCTCTCACGTTGATGCTTAATGATAATGGGAGCGATAGCGTCGGAAAACAAGGATTCGTTTTTAGCCGGGTTTCTTTTTTTGTGAATGCCGTCCGGACCGTAACGTATTTTGTTGTATCGCAGAAGCATCGTTCATTTAAATTTTACGCCAAATATCTACTCATTTAACTTGAAGGCTGCTTAAATATGTTTTAGCTTTTAATGTTTATTTGTAATATTATTCCTAAAACCTCAAATCTAACAGAAAGCATTGCATCATATTAAAGAGCAATTCTATCACCGTCTTCATACATAAAGCAAGCAAATAATTAATAATACGTTGTTTTCAACTTATCACAGTGCAAAATATATAATTCTCAAAAGCAGTAGATATTTATAATAAACACTTTAAAACTTGTTGTTTTGGAGGCCAATTGGATGCCACATCACAGCACACAGCGTCGACCCAGCCGGCGGGGTCGACCTCCCACAGACGAGCACACAATAGCCGCGTCCCGATTTGCCCCAGGACCCGAATGTCCTGGTTTAACTTCACTCCGACCTTGCTCGGGCTCAGCTAAGTTTCTTGCCGGAGTCTTCTTAGCTGGGCTAGGTTTACCGAACTGGCAACTGACAGGTTGATCAGCTTCATCCTTCCCGCTGGTCCGCTGCTCACTTTGACCAATCAGCGAAAAGTCAAGGTGGCCCTGGCCATACGTTCTGGTTCGACCCCAGGCGTTCAGGCCCCTAACCGGGATGAAATTCATAAAATTTGTTTAAAAAATGAAACATAATGCCGGGTGTCATCATTTCAACCCGAAGATGACCACTGCTGAACATAGGTCTCCCCCATTAAAATCTGTAACGAATGGTCGCCGCTTTTTGCCTCCATTAACTTTCGCCAACCTTTACCACGTCATCATAGGCATAGGTTCAACTCAATTGTATTTAATTGGTATCACTGTTTCATAAATATATAATTTCTTCTATTCTTATCAGAACAATACCTTGTTTGCCTCTACGAAATCGTATTAAGAACGAAGTGATTTAGTAGAAAACCTAAGTTACCAAATTAGCATGCTGAAATGTGGGGCACCCTGTAGAATGAAAGTGTCTGGACGGGAAAAACCATTCAATCGAGTGCCCTGGAAGAGGCCTATATCCCCTAGTCGACTAATGATAACAATGACCGCCCATAGTCAAAGCAATAACAATAAAGTGATAGAGATTGAATCAAACAGAACATAAACCGAAAGATGCAGCTTGGATTACACTAAAAGCTTAGTATTTCCTTCGGTTTCCGCGGTTACTACTCGTACTTATTATAATAAAACTAATTATATGGATTAAATCGCGTATATTACTATTGTAAAATAAAGTACCTCATATTTGCAATTAAAATAATTAAATATTAATTTATTACAATAGTTCATGAGACAAAAGTCACTTTATCCATACGATCACTACCTTAAAAATATAAAATCTGATCATCAACATCGGCTATTTTCACCAAAACAAGTCTATTTTGCATTTCATCAAATTTAGCTACTATATTTGCCGTGCAATCCAATTTCGAAATGAACCTATTGAAGCATTGGATAAATCAAAATACATTCTAGCAAATTGGTCTCCAAATTCGTTTATATCGTAAAAGGGTACAAAATAAATACGACAGCTACATTGACCATCATCATTTGTTTCTAAAGATTTATTTTACAAAGGTAAAAAAATGCATTTTGTTTCCTAAACCTTGGGGCTTCAACCAGATTTTTTGGCCTGAATAATAGATAGGGTGGCCGTTTTTGCGATTTTTTGAATTTCGCAATGTAAAAAGGTGCGTAATTATGCAAAAATAATTAAAAAGATCTAGGTTTATACTTTTAGCTTTCTACCGGCAGTTGAATAGAAGAAACCGATTTAAAAAATATAAGTGAATATTTTATGTTCTCAAAAACTATTTTATTAATTAAATGAGATATTTGTGTTACGTTCATGCTAAATTTTTATTATTATTAACCCTTAGATTATTTTTAACCATTACCTTTTTTAGCCCTATTAATACGTTTCTTGGAAAATGCCCTTTTATCTTTTTCACGTAGAAAACTTGGTCTTATTAATCATTAACAGAGCAGCGCCAGGTTAACCAAAGATGAAAAGGTATGTAAACAGTATACCTTAAAACAATAATAAAGAGAAAATTAAGGCGAAAAAAGCCCTAAAATCGCAAATAACGACTTTTGAGTGTACATGAAATTTAAGAAACAAAGTATTTTACAACGAAATTCTACTTTTGTAAAATGTTTTTATTCATATATTCTGATGGGCTTCAAACAACAAAACTATTTAGAACAAGTTTATTTAATGAGTTCAACTTAGCTCAATGCACGTTCTAATTTCATGGAACATGAAACTCTAGGAAACTATTAATGTAATTTTTGTGGGGAAAAACAAAAAAACTTGTAATTTATTTTAAGCGCATGTGTACTTAAATGTTGACAGAATAAATTAGTAATAAGATATTTTTTGTAAATTACCGAAAATGACTCATTCATTTTTTGGCTGCTGGTAGAGGGTTAAAAGTATTGACTTAGATTTTTTTATAATTTTTTCCTAATTACGCACCTTTAGTGCTATTGCATAGCGATATTCATAAAATCGCAAAAAACGGCCCACCTTACGGAATAAGTAGCATATTATGGCCCCACCACTTCACCATTTTCGTTTGTCCAACCATTTGTTTAACAACCTGTATTTCCACCGAGAGACAACAAAGTGTTCATATAGGGGTTTCTTTTTTACCAACTGGGGTACGAAACCATAAAAAACCTATTAAAACATTAATATAATTTATTCATACTTTGCTTACAGTCAAGAAAAAAATGGTTTTTAAATTCGATTGGAGTTCGAGTTTGACCGCAGAAAAACCGCACCACAGTTTTCGGTCATAGCTGCATTCTCTATCAGGAATTAAGTAATAAATAATTATAAAATCACGTTATAAACGTATAATATTGTCAATCTAACATTTTAATGTTAAATATTTTCATAAGTAGTTCGACTTTGGATAATCGGTGACAGTTATTTCATTATTTTCCTAATTGCCTTCTTTTCAACGCTAAGTGGATAATAGGGATTCATTATAAACGTTATCAAGTTAATAAGCGAACAACGAACGTGGATAGAATAAATTAACGCATACATAATTAAATAATTTCGTAGCAATTTCGAACTCCTCGTTGACGTTATTTTAACGATACTTAGATATTTAAAGTACACGTAAAACGAAGTCACTACGCACTATGTAGTTATTTAGCTGTCTTATCCAATTAAGTACGTATCCTACTTCGTACTAGTATTGTAAATGTTAAAGTTTGTAAATATGTTTGGATGTTAGCTAGGTACAAGATAACGCGATAAACAGTTAAATGTCTTTAGATGAAATTTGACATACAAGTAGATTAAGGTCTGGATTGAAATATAATATCATTCCTTCAAAATAATAATGGGAATAATGCAGGCAAAGTCGTGGGTAGATGTTAGTGTTTGATAAAACAAACACATAGGTACTGTATAGACTGTTTTAATCAGAATTCAATATTTCATCACGTTCAGTCTACGTGTCACATCACCGCAAAATAAGTTTTCTGTGTACTTTAACTTGAGGCAAACAGTCATTAATTTAAACTCTGTAGGTATTTCGGCTTACGGCAATAATGACGAGTGAATAGGTTTTTAGAGGGTCGCGGTCGGCAACACGCACTTAATGCCCCTGTAGACGTATGATGCTACGCTTTGTGGCGCGATAAATAAATGATAAAGCATCCGTCACGTTCTGACGTGTGTGTGTGTGAGGAACAGATTGATAAAGCATCTGTCCCTCTTTCTTTATCATTTATTTATAGCGCGACAAAGCGTTGCAAGCGTCCATAGGCTGCAGTGACTGCTTACCATCAGGCATCCCGCATGCTTGTTTGCCTCCCTAATTGTATAAAAAAAATTAAGTTCATGTCGCACTTATCTATGAAATAGTTAATCAAATTTTTGAGTCATTGGTTCTCCTTTAACGTTATCACAGATATATATTGAGATGGAAGGAAAAAAATCGTCGATATCCATGGAAGCCGATCGGGGTCAAATGCTTATTTATCACATAATAACTAAATATTTTTACTAAAAAAACCCGACCACGGTGCACTTTAAAAGTGCATAAAATCCGCCATTTTGTTTATTTTAACGAACTTCATACCCAGTGACACTCGCGCCATCAAGACGAAACCAATTATGCAACATTTATCAAAATCGGTTGTGCCGTTGAGTAGTTACGAGCGGACACATGAACGGACCTACATACATACATACAGGTCAAACACATTACCCTCCTTTGGGCTTCGCCGCAGTCGGGTAAAAAAGACTAAGCGTGTAAGTTTTTGCGTTTGACGTTTGACGTCAATAAAGTAATTTAGTGATAGAAAACATAAATTTTCCATTTCATTTGGTGTTATTTGAACAATTAATTATAGCATCATTGTCAGACTTTCAATTCTCATAATAATGTCGATGGCGAGTAAAGAAAATCGCTGGCCCTTCTTTTTAGTACGCGACGCGAGGTACATACATACACTACTTCTCGATATATTTCTGTGGGGATTAATAATCCACTTTTAAAACATCAAATTTGGTTCATTTTATAGCTTAAGCTTATTAAGCAAGTTTGAACGATTCCTGAACTATACAATACAATACAATCATAATTGATTGCACACCAAAAGCAAAATCACGATGCAAACTTATTAAAATTGTATTTTTTACCTGTAAATGACTGGTCAGAGTCAAGTGGTCGGTCTCGATTAACACCCCACCCCTTATTTCGTCTAGCGGGGTTGTGCTGTTGCCTCTGAACCAGTGCAGCATCGGCGGCATCTCGCGGGAATACAGGTGTAACACGGCGCATTTGAGGGACAGAGTCTCCCCCGTCTCGAGGAATGCTTCCTTCGTCATTATGATTTCTGGTGCTACAACAAATAATATATACATGTTAAAAACATGCAAATTACCGGCATCGGTGATTGGTACGAGTATCGTCAATAAAATTCAGAATTCAATACTCGACGTCTCTATAAGTGACGCCCCAAATTTAAATGTCTGTGATGCTGTTTTTCTTTTTTCCTTTCTCATATTTCTTATATATTTTATTTCTTTCTCCAGTTCTTAAAATTCCAAACGCACCAATTTTCATACAATTTTATTTACACGCATATTGCATATTTATTTTTCAGATTATTTAAAATGTATAATAGACAAAATCGCAAAACACATTAATAATTATAATTCCTCTTTACTGATCTGATATCATACAGCTGTCTCGATTTTGACAAATGGAAATCATTTATACCTACCTCCTTTTTCTGTTTACTTCCTTTATGTAATTTATATCTAGGTATATATTCAAACTTCGTGAAATACAGGTTGAAATTAAAATAACATCCTGAAAACTTTAATTTGGAGTACTTAGATGCTATGGTAAAATACGTCAGTTTGTAACTTGCTTAATTCATTGAGTCTTGTATCGCTGGGAATTAATCATATACGAAGATATAAAAAGCGATATTTTTTACGTAATACAGATTAGTGTTTAATATACATCCCTGCTGCTACAACTAAAAACCTCTACGGGATGTGGTTCGTTTTAAGATATCCCATTTTTCGAGCATGTCAGTAGTTACGTACCTACAGTTGTATTGATGGAGTAAAAGTTTTGTTTTCATTTTACAGTAAATACTTCTTTAATAACTCGATAAATGGATTGATAATTATTATAAATAATTCCGCATCTGTTGACGTGACGTGATTTTTCATAACCACTAACTCACTCACTCATCCGAGCGTTTTCCCGGTTGCATCCTCAGCTGCTGCTTCAGAGCCCGGGTTCCGCTTTCCGGCTTTTCTTCTCCACTTCGCGCTATCGTGATTCGTCATAAGCATTAGGTAAGTAATATTTTTATTTTTCTTAAGATCTAAAAAAATGCCACCTTCTTATTCTTGTACGTACATTGAGCATTCAGACATGGTGGCTTGACACTTGACAGTTTACAGTCCCAGAATAAGCCCAAGGTAGAGGACGACGACAACGGTACCCAGAAGCATTACTCGAGTAGGTACCTACCAGTGGCGTGGCGTCCAAAAAACTCGATTCCTACCGGCTTGCCTATTATGAGGCATTTGAGCACCTTATTCTACAGTTCTTAAAGAAAATGTACGCCAAATCTGCACCGGCTTGCCCAAGGATATCTTTTACGCCACGTCACTGGTACCTACTGAGGTACTTCTATGTGTCAATGAAATGTTGAGTGTCGACTCTTTGAGTTTGTGATTATATATTGTTAAAAAAATATTAATTATAGGTAAATATGACTAATTTAAGTAATTAAGTTAATGTATTATATTTTCCAGCATTAGCTAAGCTAGAAACACGATTTTTAATTACTTAAAATAAATTACTTTTTATAGAAGATAAACAAGCAGTTAATAAAAAGCCAGTATTAGGTACTTATTGAAAATACTTTTACACAAATAACTCCACATAGCCTTCCATTTCCGCACAAATAATTGGCAAAGATTACGAACTAAAGCTGTTTTATTGATCAGGGTCCGACAGAAACTAATGCATCGCCAATTCGAAACATTTCCTCTCTATTTGGATAAAACTACACCCAAATCCATTTATGTAACTAGGTTAAACTGGATTGGTTGCGTCCATTTGTTTTTGTTTATTTTAAAGCAATTTTTTTCTTGATATATCAAGAAGTTAATCGTTCACGGCATATTTAATCAGCTAATAGTTTCGTACCTTGACGACAATATTGTTCTGTGTTGAGGTATACTTTTATTTGTTATCATGACAATTGGTCATCATTACGCAGCTTTCTGCGGTTTATGATATAATTAAATTTGATGAGGTAACTACCCCATTTTGTTTTTTTACTCTTCATTTATCTTTATTTGTGATTTGTTGTAATTGATAAAACGAATTTGTAGGCTTTCGGAAAACTTAAATGTGACAATATTTAAAATTTTCCAAGTTCAAACCATTTTCCAGATTTTACAAATTTTAACCAGCCAATTGAAGTATATAGCAATAGCTCTGAGGCATCTTAAAATAAAAGTTTGATAGGATGATATTGTCTTTGTATCAAAAATCTTCATCCATAAGCCTCTATTATTTAAATCTTCATTCATGTTAACATGTATTAATAAATAAATAAATAATAAATAAATAAATAAATAAATAAGACCTGTGATTATTAAAAGGAATTCAAACTTAGCTATTCACCGGGAGTATTTTATGAATTTGAACGTTTGTTTTTTTTTTAGGTTTTATCGTTGTAATTTTTTTTGCACTCTTAGCCTTCAAAAAGTAGGTACTGAGTCAGTAATTTACTAACAACACGTTTATTCGAAATAAAACGAAATTGTCATGTTTTTCGTATTTTTTTCACACGTGGATACCAAACTTCAGCAGTAAGTTTATGCATGAGTCATGTTAGCGATGCGCTCTTTTCTAGTATCTCGGAAACCATTGTCAATCTGTTTTTAGTTTTAATGCCATAGTTTTAAGGTCCATAATTAGAATGGTTACATATGTATCTAACTAAACCTGTTACCATGCAAAAGCGGGCAGTCCGCTGTTACCCGCGCACCTATGCGCGCGACCTCTCGGTGACATTCCCTAATTGTTAATACGTTTTTGATAATATATCGTCTTTGTGTACTCCGGCCTTTTCTTCTGGACAAACCCTACAGTCTACAAGTGGTCCTTCGAGCCGGATCCATGTTCCACACTCCAGCAAGGATCGAAACGCGTCGATTGAAAGCGCTTCGCGAACAAGCCCAGAAGAAGTTTCTCGAAGACGAACAAAATATGTCACATAACGCTGATAAGGTTGAAGCAAATGAGCAAAGTTCCACCGCCGGGCTAGAAGAGATAGTGCCAAACTCTAGTGTTCCTAATTTACCGAGCACAAGTAAGAATGTGGGTAGCATTCACTCAGAACCTACGGCGCGTGGAGCTATTAAGAAGATTCCTCCTATTTTGAATGTCACGAGACCTTCTAGCAGCAGAGGCTCAAGAAGCTCATCAGGATCTAAGGAAGCCATGAAAAAGCAGCTCGTTTTGGAGGCCGCGAGGCAAAAAGCTGCTATTCACCTGGAGATCATCGATAAAACTCTGGAAGCACAACTAGCAGCACTTAGTGACGAGGAATACCAGGAATACAGTTCACAAATGGATCGAAGCGATTATCCTCGCCACCATGTTGCACAATGGGTGGAGCACCAGAGCAATCACACGGAACCGCAAGCCCAAGAGCAAGAGGATCAGCCAATCCTCGAGAATGGTACACAAACGGGTGAGCTGAACCAACAAGCGCCAGCATCGACGCCCGTGCCCGTCCCAGCGCCACGTGCTGCCACGCCCGCGCCCGACCCGGCGCCCGCGCCGGCCGCCCCGCTGCCCCCATACGACGGCACCGTCACGGCGCTCAATAGTGCAATTCAAGTCTTGGCTGAAGCGGTAAAAGGCATCTCCACTGCTAATGCCAATAACACGCCGAATATTAGTCTGCTTAGTCGACTCAGCACGCCGAAAGATCTTCCCGACTTTAGTGGCGATTATTTTGAATGGCTGCAATTTAAACAAGCTTACTATGAATCGACTGAGGTATGTAAATTTACAGACAAAGAGAACCTTTGGAGGCTGAGGAAATGTTTACGCGGAGCCGCGAAGGATGCAGTTAGCGCTTTGTTCATAAGTGCCACGTCGCCCGACAAGGTCATGTCGGCGTTGGAACTACGTTATGGTAACCCAGATTGCATCATCTCCCGTGTATTGTACGACATTAAGAAACTTCAGCCGCTGCAACAAGAATACCACAAGGATATTGTCACATTTTCATTAAAAGTGCAAAATTACATAGAAGCAGTACGAGCAATCGGTCAAGAGGAGCACCTACATGGAGTAAATATAGTGTCCATCATTTTATCTAAACTTCCTGCAGTACTAATTTCAAAGTGGTCAGACTACAGCTTTAATTTAATCAAAGATGGCTCGAAACCTAGATTAGTCATCATGTCAGATTTTCTTAACGAAGAAGCTATCAAGATGTCTACCACTGCCAGCGTTTATACTGCTCTAAAATATGATGGCCATAAATATAATAAGCCTGCGGACAATAACATCAATACACGTTCACATACAATTTTAGTTCAAGCCGAGGGAAGCGACAAGAAATGTCAATTTTGTAAGACGTCTGTTCACAAGTTAACTGAATGTAAACAATTCAAACGAGCGCTCCGTAAAGTACGATGGCAATTTGTTAGAAAAAACGGCTTATGTTATAAATGCCTGTTATCAAAACACGAGCGGGAAACCTGCCGTGCACCTGCGTGCGACAAGGATAGCTGCGGCGAAGCGCATCACCGCCTGCTGCACTACACTGTAAACAAAGCCGAAGTACCGCGCGCGCCGTCATCGTCGGACCCGGCAGATTCTCCGAGCGTTTCTACTTCGAGTGCAACAGTGCATAATAAACTTGAGTCAGATTGCGTTCCCGAGACTTTGACGCATATTAACGCGAGTGATCGAAAAGTGTTATTAAAAGTTGTCCCAGTGCGCGTTCAGGGACCGAACGGTACCGTAAATTGCACCGTGCTTCTCGATGATGGATCGTCCATCTCTTTGATAAGTGCTGAACTCGCGAGGCGAGTCGGCCTGTGTGGCCGCCCCAAAACATTGCGCGTTCGCGGCGCCTTCACCGATAATGAACTCGTGTGTAAATCGACAATCGTGAATGTGGACCTTAAGGGTATAGACAATAAGGTACATAACATTAAAATGCGCTGTGTCGATGAGTTGTGTTTACCATTGCAAACTTTGTCTGTATTAAAATTAACTAATTATTCTCACTTGGCAGATATACAAAACAATTTATGTACTACCGATACAAAACCCGAGATGCTAATAGGGCAAGATAATCATCATCTTTTGTTACCTATACAGTTAAAAATAGGAAATCATAATGAGCCATCCGCTATTCTCAGTCCCCTAGGTTGGACAGTCAGTGGAAAGGTATGCGTGCCACGGAATGTCCGTCTGTCCGGACGTCAGCCGTCCGCCGACAGCCACACTAACCTGTTTATTGCAGATACCGCGTCGGACTACGACGTCTCTTCGGATAAGTGCCTGCTGAAAGAGATCCACGAGGATGTTAGACGGTCATTTCTTTTAGATTCCCTGGGCGTATCGGCGCAGCCGCGCCAAAACGCCGACGATGTCCGCGCCGTCGCGCAGCTGGAGCGCTCCGCCCGGCTCGTCGCCGGCCGCTGGCACGTGGGCCTGCCGTGGAGGGACGAACATTGCACCATGCCGGACGCGTACCCCAGTGCTCTGAATAGGATGCGAGGTATTGAACGAAAGATGACTAGAGACTCCGGTTTTGCTGAAAGGTATCGGGAGCGCGTTAATCATTTATTACAAAATGATTACGCAACAGAACTGCTAGATAGCCAGATAAAACCCAAAACTTGGTACCTAGCCCACTTTGGTGTTGACAACCCTAACAAGCGACGTCTTCGCTTGGTTTTCGACGCTGCTAATAAGGTAAATAATCTATGTCTCAACGATTACCTACTTACGGGACCCGATATGACGTCATCGTTAATTGGAATCATCCTGCGTTTCAGAGAAAATAAGGTAGGTATAACAGGGGATATTCGAGATATGTTTTTAAGGGTTAAAATTCGCGAGGAAGATCAACACGCTTTAAGGTTTTTATGGAGGGACAACCCTACTGATGCCCTAAAAACCTACGTCATGACCTCTTTGATTTTTGGAGCTAATTGCTCCCCATTCGTCGCACAATTTGTAAAAAACTTGAATGCGCGGCGATTTGAATCATCTATGCCGAGCGCTGTTGACGCAATTTATAACTCTCATTATGTAGATGATTATATTGATAGTTATCCCGACGAAGCGACGGCAATAAAAATGGCTAAAGAAATTAGTACAATACACAATGCCGGCGGGTTCGAGATAAGGAATTGGACTAGCAACAGCGTCGCAGTCTTAAACAGCATGCCAAAAGAAACCTTAGGCACGGCAGCCGTAAGGTTCAAGGTCGGCCAACAGCCTGAAGGTGAGCGTACTCTTGGTCTTATATGGTACCCCGCTGATGATATGTTAGGATTTGACGTATCATTAAAGCGGATTCCCGAGAGCATCATTAGCGGTAAGGAACGTCCTACAAAACGTCTTATGCTAAAGGTAATAATGTCAATATTTGACGTCTTAGGATTCCTAGCCCCGTTCACCATCCAAGGTCGTATTATGCTGCAGGACACCTGGCGGTTAAATATCGGATGGGACGATTGTATTCCCGATATTATTCACGGCAAATGGCGCAAATGGTTAGATTTACTTACGGTAATAAACAACGTACGTATACCTAGGTGCTACAGCAACGCTGGGCGCGAAGGCGAGAGAGATAGGCAGACAGAGGCTACGCGCGCGAGGGAGAGGCAAACATGCTCGCATAGTAACTCCGTAGCGAAATCGCCCCCTCTCTCTCCTGCCCCGCCGCCCGCGCCATGTGCGCCTACGCTCGGAGCTACGAGCTACGACGGCGTAGCGGCATCTACAAGCGCTACGCCAGGGTCGAGTTATGATAATTTAGAAATACATTTTTTTAGCGACGCTTCTTCTAAAGCAATGGCTGTTGTAGGTTACTGGCGTTGGATTAATAACGGCATTATTTACGTTGCATTTATTTCTAGCAAATGTCGAGTTATGCCAGTCAAACCACTGACCATTCCAAAGGCCGAGCTACAGGCTGCTCTGTTAGCTGCACGATTAGCTGACACGATTAAAAAGGAGCATAAACTCACTCCGCTTCGTCGATACTTTTGGTGCGATTCCACTGTAGTAATTCAGTGGATTCGCAACAAAACTCGTACGTATAAGACGTTCGAGGCGAACCGCTTAGGCGAGATCGACGAGCTCACCCGCGTGGACGAATGGCGGTACATTCCTACGAAGTTAAATGTTGCCGATTTAGCCACGCGGGAAACGTTCGATCTTACCCTACAAGGTGAGTGGTTCACAGGTCCATCTTTTTTGTACAATCACGCAAGTTCGTGGCCTAAAGACGTTGTCCCGGCAAGTAACGACGAGGGGACATCGGAATGCGTCGCTGTCGTGCAGCCGAGCGTCGAGCCTGCCTGCGTGCCCGTGCCGGACCCGCAGCGCTTCTCTTCCTGGCTGCGCCTCACCCGCGCCGCGGCCGCAGTATTGAAGTTTGTTGCTCGGTGCCAAGGTCAAGCGGGCGATATTGACTGCAGTACGATGGAGCGCGCCGAAATATTGTTATTAAGATACGCGCAGCTTGAGTCATTTGGGGATGATTTAGCCCGAATTAAGAAGCGCTTAGCTTTGCACCCCAGCAGTAGGTTATTAAAGTTAACACCTATTATAGATGAGCACGGACTTCTTCGGGTGGGCGGACGCATCGACGCTGCAGTGGACGTGGCCGCAGACGTAAAGAGACCAGTAATACTGGATGGACGACATGCCATATCCAGGCTCATTATTCGGCATTACCACGTGAAAGCGGCTCATGGAAACCAAGAGGCAGTGGTTAACGAGGTCAAGCAGAGATATTGGGTGCTGCGACTTAGACCTACAGTTAAACTTGTAGCATCAAGATGCATGTTGTGTCGAATATTAAAATGCAAACCTGAGGTACCACGAATGGGGGATTTACCCAAGGCTCGAGTGGCGCATCATCAGAGGCCCTTCTATTACTGCGGATTAGATCTATTCGGGCCTATGGAGGTCACGGTGGGTCGGCGGCGGGAAAAGAGGTATGGTGTTCTATTTACCTGCTTAACTGTACGGGCGGTTCACATTGAGTTGGTCGCATCTCTCACTACGGACTCTCTCATTATGGCGTTGCGACGCATGGCGTCACGGCGCTCCTGGCCGCGCCATCTGTACTCTGACAATGGAACTAACCTGCGAGGCGCCGACACGGAGCTGCGACGGTCGATGCAGGCTCTGGACACCGATGTGCTGAAAGCTGAGGGTGTTAATAACAACATGGACTGGTCTTTCAGCCCTCCCGGGAGTCCCCACTGGGGTGGGGCTTGGGAGCGGCTCATCCGCTCAATTAAGGGAGCCCTTAAGGTAATTTTGAAGGAACGTGCGCCACGGGATGAAGTGTTGAGCACGCTGATGGCCGAAATTGAGAACATGGTCAACAGCCGCCCCTTGATGCACGTTTCGGTCGATCCAGGTGATAAAGAAGCTCTGACTCCCAATCACTTTCTCCTTGGATCATCATCAAACCTTCCTATCATAGGAGAATTCGATGACGCAGACTTGAATCTCCGCAAGCAGTGGCGGAAGGCGCAGCGGCTTGCGGACATGTATTGGCACAGGTGGGTCCGAGAAATTTTACCTGACCTCTTACCCCGGACGAAGTGGCAGCAGGAACGGCGGCCGCTCCAAGTCGGAGACTTGGTCCTGGTGGTAGATCCCAACTCGCCCCGTAACATCTGGCCTAAGGGGCTGATCACACAGGTAATACCAGGGAAAGATGGCCGTGTCCGGCTGGTAGAGGTAAGGACGGCTACCGGGACGTGGCGGCGCTCCGCGGCACGCATCGCTCCTATTCCAATAAGTGTTGAGTGCTGACACAGCACTGGGGTGGGGAGTGTTAGCGATGCGCTCTTTTCTAGTATCTCGGAAACCATTGTCAATCTGTTTTTAGTTTTAATGCCATAGTTTTAAGGTCCATAATTAGAATGGTTACATATGTATCTAACTAAACCTGTTACCATGCAAAAGCGGGCAGTCCGCTGTTACCCGCGCACCTATGCGCGCGACCTCTCGGTGACATTCCCTAATTGTTAATACGTTTTTGATAATATATCGTCTTTGTGTACTCCGGCCTTTTCTTCTGGACAAACCCTACAGTCTACAAGTCACATTGGTACAAAGGCTTTTATTTTTAGCACAAAAGGCTTGACCCATAAAGCGAAAAGTACTCCAAAGTTTTTGTTCTCCCCGTACGTATGCGATAACTGAATGAGGTTTGTTTTAGGTGAAAGGAGAGGCAAAAAGCGTGTCGTGTCGGAATATACGTATTCAAGTTGAGGGATATTGTCGACAAACTCAATTAAATCGCTATGTTTGCCAACACGTGTTGATTTAAAGTAATGAGATTTTTTATTTTAATAAAATAAACTCAATAGCTACAGGTTTATAAATTTATTGTGGTAAACTTAATTATATTTGATGTTAAGCACTAATATAGCGAAGGGATTTTTAGTAACTTACTTCTGACCGTTCGCATCATACTTCGAACCAAGTTCAGGTAAACGTTTTAATTGATTTTGGATCCTACTTTTTAATTGTTTCTGTGATTTATTTAACTTCCCACCCATCACTGTACACCAGTCTACTCAAAATTGTCCAAAAATCTTCGATTGACCGAGCTTTAGGAATGTTTGAAGGGTTGACATCTTTTGGTACGTAATGTACGCCATGGCCTTTTAGTAAATTCTGGGTGGTCTTAGCAAAGTGAAAGCTAGCTAAATCGGGCCAAAAGACGTAATCGGGATGGTGCTTATTAACAAATTGGCGAACAATGGTCAACCACTGACTTTGGTACATTTCAGCGTTTATAGCTGGACCTCACGAGTCTCTGATCACTGCTTCCGAAATGCCTTTTTCCGAAATAACAACCCAGACAAGGACTTTTTTCTTGAACATAAGTTTGCATTAAAATTTTACACTTTCTGAAATGCAATTTTTATCGGCTGTGTAATTAACTGTCATTGCCAGGCATGTTATCATTAGTGAACGTGAAGTATTTTTCGTCATCCATGACGATTGAGATATTTTCACTCAAGTAATTTCGACGTAATAATTTACACTTCTTTGGAATTTCATTAAGCTGTTTTTTACTGTACTTTGGTGCTTTTTGTCTCTTGAAGTGTTGGATGTTGATGCTGATACACCCACGGGACACCTCATATTTGGTGGCCAACTTGTTTTGCGACACGTAAACCTTGTATTGTGCAAATTTTGCGGCTTTTTTTTGTTAATTAATGTTTCTCTGTTAATTAGTGTTAACATGGATTTCAACAAAGTAACGCCTGATTCAATCAATTACTTTTCTCTGTTTTCGAGCATTGAGGATCGAAGGCCTACCTGTCTTTGGTAAATCCTAAGCACAAATACCAACTTCCCATCGTTTGATCAAACCATAAATTGTTGATACGGGAACATTTTCACTTTTGAAGTAAGCGATTCCGTCTGATTTTTTCCGCTGTCCTAGCAGGCGATAGATACGTTCACGGAGAACTTCTCTTACCAACATTATTTGTAAAATCTGTTTATTTTTCAGACTATATTTGAAGAAAGTGTCGTTTTTGACACGTATTTGGACTCTTAACTTCTTTTTTTCCGTTATTTTTTTTGTGCCAGTGTTATTTGGAAATCTTCTCATTATTTTAAGCCAACCCGTTATAGTTGGACTACGCTAAGTTTGCAGAGGTCGAAAAAAGCAACAACAACGCAACATGTGGAAACTAAAGCAAGAGGATTATTTAATCTTGATCATTGGCATAATTCTTCCGTTTATTACAAAATGTGTCTACATACCTACTAAAATAAATATCTGGGTAAATCTTGCGCACATATATCTAGTTTCAACCAAACTAAACGATTTGTTCCAGGGTCTTAGACATGTCTTAGATAATTTCAATGTATTTAAATATTATATTTAAATATGTACATGTATACAAGCATTGCTTAGTTTGGATGGAATTAGATCGATTTGTGCAAGACTGTCCTGAATATTTATTTCAGTAGGTATGTACACATTATTATTCTTATTAAACGGAAAGATATTTGCCAATTATTAAGACTGTTGTCATGTGTGTTTTTTTGCAATAAAACCTTTTTTCGACCTCTGCAGACTTAGCGTAGTCTGACAGAATGAGTGTTCATCAAATCCTACTTTTTGTTGTCACATTAATGTGGTAATAATGGTAAGATTTCGTCCTTTTGTACTAGGCAAAATCTAATGCAAAAATGTCACACAAAAATCTATACAGAGATCTTACTTTAATTAGTTTCCTCTTTTTTTTATTTGTAAAAGGTACATTAGCAATTTATAAGCGAAACTATTTTTATGTTGATTTGAGAATAGGGACATATAATTATTTTAAAATGAACCGTCTTTTCTCAAAAGCAATTTGATAAAAGCACTCAACAAAAACAAAAAATAAAAGGTATAATGACTCACGGCTTGAGTTACGAAGGCTATTAGAGCGGCCCTAGGGAGCAGGGAGTACAATTCTTTCCCAGTCTAATACATATTGGTGGAGACATCGATAAACAGTGTAAACGCTGATACCCGGGAGGGTTCTATCTACTCTTGTGCGTCTCATTTCCTTGTCGAATGAATTTTGTTAAAACTTTTTCCGCTTGACAATCCCTGTTTGAAATTTGCACTATTAAAATTAGTTTATAATAAAGGATGGAATCTAGAATACCTGTAAACAGTATTATAGAAGCATTATTTAATGATAATTCTAAAATCCTGTACTCAGGAATCGAAGAATCCTGGGACTGTTCATATATGGTAGGAAAGACGATTTCGGCTGTTACAATATTTGCTTACGGCGCATTGTAAGCCGTACTCGCTTCAATAGTACATTACTTACCTACCTAGAGCGGTAAAACAAAGAATGTCTCAGATCGCAGGTATTTGGCGCCCGAGCGAAAGGCGAGGGCGATAAATATGTGATGTAAATGTAATTCTTTCTTTCTCCAATATCATCTGGTTCGTGGAGATGGAGATGCGGCAGCAGTAAGCCCCAGAATCCTGCACTCTGTCGCCGAAAAGTCCCAAGTTCCATTTATTTTCGGATCTACTTCATATATAGTAGACGAGAGAAAATTGCCTTTACATATTTACTTACGATGCACAGTTAGCCGCACTCGCCTCAGCATCGGCGGATGTGTGGAAACGTGGCAGCAGTAGATCCCAGAATCCTGCACTTTGGCGTCAGAGAGAGCCAACCTCCAGTTGTCTCCGGCCAGGTCTACCCTATACCTGTGAAGAGAGAACAACATTATTATTCTGATTTGAGATATTTTCCTAACTCCAGTAATGGTCATTGGTGTTTTTGCAATAGATACTGCTTTGTCTGTGAATATTTAATGATTTAATTTATCTAGTTTGTCAACTTATAAAGTAAGACAAGTTAACAGAAGATTGTCGACTACTAAATTCGGATGAAACTTGGGCAGTTGTTCAATCCTTCCAACAATACCATAATGACTATCGGTATATCGAAGTGCTGACGTGCTTGTACAAAAACGCCACGTGGCCAATCCGACTCCTAAAAACTCTATCTTTTATTATCTTCTTTGATGTTAATTATGTATGTATGTAAACAGTTTTTTAATTATTCTGTCTCATTTGATCAAAGGCTAGCTGGATCCCTTACAGCGACAGGTTCGCCTTTGTACATAACTATTGATTTTTGTACTGTTTCTGTATGATTTTATGTGCAATGCAGTGTTTACATAACATACATACACACAACATACAAAAAGGTGCATTATTACTGACTTTAAACTGAAGGAAAAAAACCTATTAATAAGTAGTTTTATTTTATTTAAGTTTCTTTAGATTGTCTGTTTCATTATTTGTAGGAACCAAATAAATACAGGAACTGGAAAAAATAGCAAATATTTTAGAAATAACGTTTTTTTTTTTTCAAAACAAGCCATCATTTTATGGGATATGTGGGAAGTCACAAGATTTTGATAAGGAATTAATAATGAGATATTATGCGATGAAGGAGCAGTCCAAGTTCTTATACCAAAGTAAAAAAGTATTTATGTGTAAGTATACAAAGTCCAAGTTTTCGATGTAGCTAAATCTAGACCCGAACGAATATGAAGGTGGTGGTACTGGTATCAAAAAATAATTCTCTCTGACCTTTCGCCCACGTACGATGATGTTAGCTATGCCCCAATAACTTACATTCATATAACGTATTATTATTAACACGTTGATCGCATAAGCTGTGGTAACCCAATATCTGGACCTTCCCACAATCTAATACCTCAACGCAAATTGACGAGGGTCAAAATTCACGGAGGTGAGCATTAAACGTGCTGACATGCTAGCGTTAGCATTATGCCTAAACCCTAACTCTGCCGTCATAAGGAAAAGGGGCACATCCAACATTTTTTTTCGATGTTCAGTAAAATTTACTGATTCCGAATATGTACACAACTCAGTGTCGAAAAAAAATGTTAGATGTGCCCTTTCGCGTTATGACGGCAAAACTTCTAGTATATTTTATTATATTCAAGCTGCATTTTATTCCTTAAAATAGTATTTATTTGTCGGTAAAGCAACCCCTGAAACCTAAAGTAATGAACCAACCTATCCTCATTTTAAATCTTTACTATCCCTCTTAAATTATAAAACATATAGAAAACTACTTACAGTACACAATACATTAAGTTAAGTGCACAATACATTTGCATTCAGGTTTTGTTGCAGTAATCCTATCATTTTTAGTTATGTATGTAAACACTTTGTTGCACAGATGAATAAATAATTCGGACAATATGACATACATAGAATGTATGCCATATTGTCAGAATCAATTCGACCCGTATGTACCTATTACATACAGGTTGAATTGATAGCCTCTTTTTTTGTAGTCGTTTAATAATAGTATATGTATACATATAAAGTGAACTGAAATGTGAACTTGAATGGATCTCTTCTCTTAATTTTGAGCGTCTTTTCTTTTCCGTTTGACATTTATGCCTCCATTTTCATCCGTCACACCATTTCAAGTGCCTTCAACCTTTCTATATTTGGAGATAATGTTCATTATTAGCTTTCATTGTGCAAATTACTTTTAGGTACTTAATTTACTCATATTCTTTAGCTTTAAATACTTCTACCTAGTTTTGGTTTACATTGTATTAATTTATGTATACCTACTTTTTTAGAGAAATCCCGTGATCATTATTTTTGTTATTGCAAAACAATGAACCATTGCTGAAAACCTTTAGTGAAATAAACCAGTTACCTATTTGATATGAGAAAGCTATTTTTGTGTCCAATAAAGCAATTTTATTCATCCAGATATTAAAAAGCAAAAATTCTTAGAGGGCCACATTGGACAATACGGCCCGCTCAAATAATATAAAAGTAGCGAACAATATTGCTGAACTTATCGTTTCTCATAGATAGATAGATAGATTTATTTATTTCATAATACAAAATTACATGATAAATTATACACGACAATTTATATGAATGCGTATTATGATCGTCAGAAGCAAAAATAATTATAATTCAAATTAATAACAATCAAATTAAATACAATGTCCACAAAATAAATTAAGCAAAATAGAACGAATTAAGTACTATATTGTCCCCAATAATGGATCGTCAGTCTATCCTACAATTTAAATACAATACAATGTCTACAAATAATTAAACAAAATACAGTTCAAAAATTACTAGATTGTCCCCAATAGTGGATCGTCAGTCTATGTTATTAAGATACAACAGCTAATTAAATAATAAATACAGGTTACATGTCCATAAATTCCCTAACAGAGTATAATGCCTTATCTAACAAAAAGTTTCTCAGTCGACGTTTGAAGGTCTGATCAGATGTTTCGTTTCGGATATCAGCAGGAAGACGTTCATAATACGTAGGCCCAATAACTCGCGGGTTTTTTGCTGCTAAGGCCATGCGACGCGGAACAGTACATAGTCGCCCTGATGAACGTATATGTATGCCAGAGACATGAACGCGTTTAAACGTTGCAAGATTGTCTCTGACATACATTATTACTTCATAGAGGTACTGGGAATAGTGCGTCAGAATGTTTTGCTTTGCGAAGAGATCTCTGCAAGAGTGCCTTGGTTTCACTCCAACCAGAGTGCGGAGTGCGCGCTTTTGTATAATAAACACCCGTTTTGCGTCAGTTGAATTTCCCCAGATTACTGTTCCATACGACAGCAACGAGTGGAAATGGGCAAAGTAGACAGATCTTAATGCGTCATCCGATATCAGGGGTTTCAGTTTTCGAAGCGCGAAAACCGCACTGCTCAGTCTACCACAAAGTATGTCCACATGAGTCTTCCAGTTTAGAGTCGAGTCTAACGTAAAGCCGAGAAACCTACACTCACTGCATAGTGCCATAGGTGTGTTGGCTAAAGCAGGAGGTATTGCGATACTACGACCAGAAAACAACATAATATTTGATTTTGATATATTCAAGAGGAGTCCATTTGCCGTGAACCATTTTTGGAGTTGTTGACATCCCTCATGAATTTTCACGCTCAGCTCCTCATATGACCGAGCACTGACTACGACTGTCGTGTCATCTGCGAACAGTACAGGCAGACCAGTGGTGATGGCCGATGGAAGATCGTTGACAAACACTAAAAATAGTGTATTTCCAAGGGCTGATCCTTGGGGGATGCCAATGTCAACGGAGCCAACATCGGAGGAGTACCTTTTACCGTTCGCACACAACTTAACAACTTGCTTACGGTCAGTAAGAAACGACAAAATTAAATTATGGGCGTTACTCGTAAATCCATAACGAGCTAATTTGATTAAAAGGAGTCGATGATTGATGACGCAATATAAGAGTTGAATCAGCAACAGTCTGAAAAGCGTATTGTATTTAACCAAATAATTAATGTTTTTATTAGAAAAATGTTGAGTTATGTACCGGCCGGCTTCTAATAACCGAACTTAGAATATAATAAAATAGTAAATTTTATTAATATTATTTGTAATTTTACAGCAACAAACCGCTCCAAAAAAATATTATGGAACTGAAATTTAGTATTACTTAGCCGTATTAAATAGCTGATCATTAAGAAGGTTTTTGTTATTAGAGATTACAATAATTTTGTTTTTGCGTCCAATTTCGTTATAGGATAATCCGACCCTTTGGATTAAAAGCTGTACACGTTATTTATGTTTTAAACCCTTTTTATAATTAAAAAGTTTTCGCAAACGGAAATAATACATCAATGAAATTTTATGAGTACCCAGTGATATTTGTATTTTTTTTATAGTTGGTTCTTTCTAAAAACCCTAGATTATCTATTTGTATTACTTACAGTTGGTAATGTCATGATTATCTCAAGATTCTGCAGTGTGTGTTTCTTATTATTATATTATATAATATCCCTTATCGATCAAAATTTCCTTCGCAAAAGCACAGGACGTAGGCTTAATAACCCCTTATTCTGACGTAGGTAACATAAAAATACACAAGTTAACTAGATTTGACAACTAACCTAATGTTTAAAGCAGTTAATAACAAGGTTATGAAAATATGAACCCCAAAAACGTCTCTAGTACTTAATTGAATTTAATATTCTAAGCTTGGTACCTATAATGTTTTCATAACTTAACATATTTTTTTAAATGCAAGCTGAAAATGGTGAAATAATGGGTCAGCTGCCTGCAAGATTCTCGTTATCTGCATAATGATGGGTAATTAGTGCACCGCTAAGTATCGCTATTTAGGCGTTAGATGCTTGTGTGAAAAATGGTTTCCCTTTACGGATTTAATTGTGAAATGCTCGCTTATTTTCTCCCTAGTTTTAAATGTTGTAAAACTGCATTAACACTAGAAAAATACGTACCTAAGTACGAAAAATCCATCAAGTCCAAGTTGAGTAAAAATGTGTAAGTCAACCGGGGTTATTGCGCCTATGGGGGCAAATGCGCCTTTTAAAGATTTCATTAAATCCGAACTCTTTAAAACTACCCCTACCTACCTGCCTGTAGTAAACGCTGTTCTTTACAGACAAGTAGGGTAGGAGTTGTTGGAAAGTTTTTTTTATTAATTGAATATTGTTATTTATTTTAATTTTTATCATTTGCTCAGGCCTGAAATGTCCGTTTTCCTAAAATGTTTTTTCCCAAAATGTCTGCTTTTCATAATGTCAACTTCTTATAATGTATGTCACCAAGAATCAGTATTTGTGACGTTCCATAAGAAAAGGCTCCTTATGGCAGTTTCTAGTTACGGAAATATTGACGCTTTTGTGAAATCCTTCAAAATCATCATTTTTTCTTTTATGCAAAATTGTAAAATTTAGGAATAGACGGTTTGGTTTCACTGCTGTACGTTATTTATATCTATATAAAAATTGGGTTCAAAGTTTAGTAAAAAAAGGTCCTTATGGCAGACCACGTGAAAAAATGATAAAGCTGTTGATAAAATTGTGTAATAAAAATTACTAGCAACTTTTGCTTATTTTTTTTTTATACCACGACGCTGGCAAACAAGCACGCGACCTAGATATGAGCGCCGATAGGTAATTGGCCGGCGGCGGCGCGTCGATCAAAATCGGTCGGCGGCGGCGGCGTCGGCGACGTGACCTTGAAATTCCTCTGGGAAGAAAAAACTTGCATTTTTGATAGAAACACTTTTATAATGAAACAGTATTATGCGTAATCAACTAGATATTTAATGCTGGACACACAGGAATGCCGACATCGTGAGAACGCAGACGTTTTAAGAATTGTACATAATAAGAAACCGACATTTCAGGCCTGGCCAATTTGTTGTTATTCCGTAACTCGAAAAAAATTTGCCTTACTTTTAGGCGGAGGAAATTTTGTCCGTCTATCTGTCAAGTGAGACACTTTTTCATGTTTCATTGAAGTTAATACTACCTTTTAGTTTGAATTGTAAAGTTATCAAGGACTATGCATTGTTTGTTCCAACCCCACATAAAGTGGGACAAGGGCAAGTAGATGATGATTATGTACGACCATGCATGTGATATGGGACACCAATTATGATAAGAAAAATAAACAAAGACACAATTCAACGTTATTTATTATCCATTATGGAATAAGCTCTCAAAATGCAATCACAACTTTTTTACTAATTACTTAATTAAAAATCTTGGCAAGCAGCGCGCCAAGGCCCGTCTTGGCTTTCTAATTAGGACATTTGCTTTTCGAAATAATATTACTTTACCCTTATTGCTAATTGGGATGGCACAAAAATGTTTTTGCAGCAAATTAGTCCGCCGATCGGTAAAAATACATAGTGTTCCGCACGAAAATGGAAGATTTAGTTTAAACTGTACAGGTACCTACTATTTTTGTAAAGCTTCCTTTAGCTATAAAAGGGTGTAACTATCGCGTTAATGTATATGTATATGGTACCGACTCAAGGGACTTTTCAGCGTAGTTGCTTAATCCCACTAATATTATAAATGCGAAAGTTTGTGAAGATGTTTGGATGTTTGGATATTTGGATGTTTGTTACCTTATAACGGGGTAACAACTGGATGGATCAAGCTGAAATTTGGCATGCAAGTAGACCAAGTCCTGGATTGAAACATAGGATACATTATATCCCGGTAAAGAGTTCCTTTGGGACCATAACGGGAACAACGCGAGCGAAGCCGCGGGAAAATGCTTACTCAATAATTCCGAGAACACATTTTTCGGATATAGGTACCTATCCGAAAAATCAGTTCAGTCTCGGAATTATTGAGCATCATTATTCTGAATGTTATTTTCCTTCGAAGGATAATTTTATCTTTAACAGGTCAGGTTAAGTTAGAAATATGACGATATTTCTAACTTAACCTAGCCTGTTAAAGATAAAATTATCCTACGGTCGACGGACCTTAAGTTTTGTTGCCGTAAGCGATATTGATTTGCCCGTCCCTTACCCTAATTAAACCAAGGGTCAACACTATGTATGTGATTGTTTATAATGATTAGGACGTCCTACAAAAATTCTTTCGGCGACAGATGGTTTTCGAGAGAATGAAATTAGGTACAAGCGGGCATCACGCTCTTTTCTGCCAAGAACTGGCAGGATGTGGAATGAACTCCCACCTGAGGTGTTCCCAGCGCGCTATGACATGGGGTACTTCAAGAAACGAGTAAACAGGGCTCTCAAAGATCGGCAACGTATAGGTAACACCTCTGGTGTTGCAGATATCTATGGGCGACGTTGACTGCTTTCCATCAGGCAGCTCGTCTGCTCGTTTGCCACTTATAACATAAAAAAAAAAAAAAAAAAAGGTATAATGAGCCTTCCAGGACCTTGTTTCTAGATTTAATAAAAAGGGATATATGTATGGGGACTTGATTCACAGATTATATAATAGTTCTTCGCTTGATTGCTTACCTGGAATGGTTAGACTAAGATTTCTAAAACTTTAGTTACCTTGTTTCTGCCATGTGTGTGTATGTCTAGAACGTCCAACAAAAACATTTTTGGAATAAATTCGGTATAAGAATGCTTTCGGGAGCAGTTTTATAAAAAGTGTTGTACCTGTATACAGGTACGTCAGAACCTGATTGCTGACCTGGAATGGTTAAAATTATTTCAATAATATTATTATTTAGGTACCTTGCATCTGCCGTATGTGTGTCTAAGTCTAGAGTAAGCAGCTCTAAGTTCTCATCATCAGAAACTCGCAGCCACGATACCTGGAACAATCAAGTTTGTTTGCTTTAACTTCGTTTAGTGTAGTTTAGTAACCCGTTGTTGTTCTTGAGTTGATTATACATGTGTTAATAGTTCATAGTGGGAGCTGTGTTAACCGGCTTTTGAATCGAAGTATAGGAGCGGTTGGAAACTTGGTCTGCTAGTAAAAACAATGGTCATACTCTGAAGTCCGGTGTTGGCTAAGGATATGAGAACATTACATTTATAAGATTTAAGACACAAGCTATGAAGCTGCAGTAAGATTACTCGTGCAATATGCATTCGTACTTACTTCAAAGCAAACAATTAGACTGAAGTGTCTGTAACTTTCGGGAACAAAACTGACTTCGTTTTGCAATGCTCTAATGACCCTTATACGATCTTTGCTTTATATATCTTTATACTGCGTTATACTTATAAAATTTGTCACAGTAAAGGTTAATTTCATTAGCATATTGATTCCGTAACAGAATATATTGAAGCACGTATCTCGATTAGTGTAAATGCATTCTACTCGCGGCATGCCCGTTTATCACTGGAGCACATTTGGTTAATGCAAATCGCGCGAATTAAGCGGCACAGATCATTAATGAACTATCCGTCCATGTAAATGTTTGTTTGCTTGCACTAAATTGGTAATAACCTAACTATTGTTTAAAGTATTGTGAAATCAGCAGTATTGTTGATACCTAGCCTCTAATTATTCGTTTATTTACTCGTTATTGCAAAGTTTGAAATACTTAAGTCTATCAAATTTAGTCGACTTAGAAGTTCTTATTTCATAAAAGAATCTTTAAAACGTAAGCGTAGGAACAATGTTGAGTTTGTGAATCTTTACCTATTGAGCGACAGAATTTTTTAAATAAATCTTTCTTACTCGCGCCATTTTATATAATCTATATTCTGGAAATTTGTCTCTTCTGTTTGGGACTTATACTTCTCATTCGTTTTTTGAGTGCAAAGAAATAATAAAAACAGTTCTCCGAATTGACATCGTATTCTCAAATCGTTATATCATGAACTTCATGCTTTTCATTATAAAAAACCCAAGAAAATAAAATCATTGTCTTCATGAACGAAATAAAAATAGTACATTACACAACTAGGGTGGTAATACAAAGAAAGACCGAGATCGCAGAAGTTTGCGGCCCGAGCTGCAAGCGAGTGACGTAAATATGCGATCGAGGGCTTTCTTCATTACCTCCCGTGTTGTGTACATCATTTTATGCCTACACTTGGCCAGAAAGTGGCTTTTTGTGGCGGAAAAAGTCACTTTATGGCCAGGTGTGGCATAAAATAGTATAATACATACCTAAAGTAAAGTAAGAAAAGTCTCAGGTGACAAGTAATCTGACACATTTTGACAAACATGTGATCTGAGGCTTTCTTATTCATTAGCCTAGTTTTGTATACTATTTTTCTGCTCGACGGAGCCAGAAAGCGTTAACTTTTCTCTCTGACTTCAAAGAGCCTGCACCAAGTTTATGTTTCTGTTTAGTCCATTGGTTGACTGGTAGAGAATGCTTTAAGGCATTAAGTCCGCCATTTGTACTTTCTTATTTTGTGAATAAACAAATGAAGCGGCAACTTTGTTTAGCGCAGCAGAAAAGCATATTTTCTGCCCTCCGGCTGGAGGGCGTCACCTTGCCGGCCGCTGCGATAAACGAAAATGCCACATTCTGGCTCCGTCGAACCGAAAAACAGTATTAGTACCTTGGCCAGTAAATAAGAAAGCCTCAGATCACATGTCATTACATGTGATCTGAGGTATTTCTTACTTTACTGGTCTCGGTATGTAATGTACTATTATATTAAAACGTCAGCTGCTATTAAGACGTAAAAATACCTCAAGGGTCAGTGTTTTTCCATGATGCCTTGAATCCGCTAAATGTAGGTGAGTGTACGAGTGTCTATATCAATTGGTAAAATAATAGGATTTACCCGTTTGTCTCTAAGAGCGGTGACACGACAGTCAAACACGACGGTAGCGCCCGTGTCGGCGTCCAGCGTGTCGTCTGACGTCACATCGCCTTCAAATGACGGCGCACGAAATCTGCAACAAATGTAGTCGATTAACCCGATACTCACCTTTATTGATACGACACTGGAAAATACACCGAAAGATACAATTAAAGTGAAGAGAGAGAAAGATAAAAAATGACCTGGGCCCCGTTTCACGAAGCTACAAGTTACAAGTTCACAAGTGCAAAATTTTACAATTTACAAGTACAAGTGTTTCTCGAATGCAGCCGTCTATGGCAGAATAGTAAAATTGTAAGGTAATCTCGATTACAAGTAAATGACATCTCGATTTAACAAGTCTCTATCAAATCAGTTTTAAAAAAAAGTTTGTGGATGTTGTAAGGTTTTTTAGCCACTGTAACAAAAAGTACAAAGTCTCATGCCTGAAAAGCCGTACACTCCAAGGCACAGGCTTCTGAACTTGTGGCATATTCGAAAGATTTTAAGAATCAAATTTCCATTAGTTTAACATTGCACAAGTTTTGCACTAGGGACCCGCCCGCAACTTAATATACGTATAAATAGATTTAAAGCTCTCCCAAGCTACTTTTTTGGGAAATCTTATCTTAGTAGATTTTCACCGTTCAGCTTAGATTTCTATACATTAACTCTAACAATTTACATGTCTACCTAGCTCGGGAGCTGGGTAGATATTTTTACTATGTTACAATTACAAGTTAACAATCTAACAAAATCTTCGAGAAACGCTAGTTCGATTCAAGTAATTTCAACCAATAAAATATAAAAAGATGTCTATGGTTCAGAATTTACACTTGTAACTTGAATTTTACAAATTGAGGAAAAGTAGCGGCGTGAAACGCTTGTAGTGAGTTTTTTGACCAAAATTGCTAGTTTACACTTGTAAAATTGTAAATTGTAGCTTCGTGAAATGGGGCCCTGGTGTCTTGTCCAATAGAGAATTGTTTGACATTGATATTAATAATTTACACGAAAATTGGCCTAATCGTATCCAACAAAGAAGAAAATAACTTTGACAGTCGGAATAATTACTACTTAAATAATCTAGAGAATAGACAATAGTACATTGTGTATCTAGAGCGGTAAGTAAGGAATTACAAACGAGGTGAAACCGAGGGTTTTAATAACACGAGTTTGTTATTCATTTTATGCCACACCTGGCCATAAAGTGGCTTTTTCCGCACGCTGTGCGTACGGAAAAAGCCGCTTTCTGGCCAATTGTAGACATAAAATGATGTACACAACACGGGAGGTAATAAAGAAAGCCCTCGATCGCATATTTACGTCCCTCGCTTGCAGCTCGGGCCGCAAACTTCTGCGATCTTGGCCTTTCTTTGTATTACCACCCTAGTTGTGTAATGTACTATACCCCCCGTGGCACACACAATGTTTTTCATCACACTTGTGAGGAAATTTTAATAATATAACCTTACTAATTGACCCAGTATGACAAGAAAATATTCAAACAGAAAGTGACATATGTCTATAGACAACGCGAATGTCAAGTAACGTTCGGAAACCATAGCGGTAAAGACCTAAAACAACCATTTTAGTTGATTTTATATTTGAAAAATACTGAAATACACTATTTAAACATTTGAGTAATGTTACCGAAAAAAAAAGTTACATGTATTTACAATAACAGTTATTTTTAAATAAATATTTCAGTGAAAAAAGTTAAAAAAGTAAGTTGGCGTTTCCTTTGAACATGACAAATAAGAGTAAATCAGAACCAGCGTTTCAAATTTAAAAAGAAAACCATCACGCCCTAGGGCGTGATAGGTCATTTACGGCCCGCAGAACCGAAGTGTAATGACACCATTTTCGAGCAAATGTGATGAAAAATCTTGTATTATCTATCGCTCTCCGCAAATCTCTTAAAGAGTTTTAAAAATTGATTCAGACACCTTTCACAATTCACCTATCAGCTTTGTGCTGATATAATCAGTCATTCAATGAGATATAAAAAAATACATCTAAAATGAAAAACATTTTTGACAAAGAGAAATTACCGTTTAGAAATGCTGCACAGCTGCAAATATGAAACTCATTTTCGTCCCTAACGAGGCGATTTACAGATACTCGCTCTTGATAGCAAATAAAGCCAGTACACTTTGTACTGCTTTCACACTTTTTTTCCTAATTTGGGAGAAGGAAATATTAAATTATGATATTGTGATCCCCTTACGCAAATATTGATAGCAAGAATATCTGCTACTAGGTATTTGTGGATGACAATACATTTTTGCTGATTGACGAATTAGATTTACAAATATTTACAGTACAGGATTACGAAAAACGTTTCAAATTACGTATTCTTCTTAAAAATGTTGACAATATCCCAAAAACAACAACGTTCATTATAGCCCAAAAATGTTCACTAGGTACTAAATCTCGTGGACATACTCAGAACAATCGCTTACTTTTAGTTCCCAATGTCTTCCGGCGCGGAAATCTAATCAAGCTGCTAGCGATGTGATAGTACTTAATTTTTTTAACATAGGTACAAAAACACAGTATTTTTAACATAGTTTTTGTATAATTAGGCGTGTTTCATCTATCTATATAAGTATCTATACATATACTTAAAAATAAAATCGTAGAACGACTGTTTTTCTATACTAACGATTTTTTCAAAAAAATAACCATAGAATGTTAAAAATAAGCAATAAAAAATAAATAGTTTTTGATTTTTTGTCTGTTTATGAGTTTGTCTGTTTGTTCGCGCATCACTTAAAAAGTACCGTACCGATTTTTATGAAATTTATTATACAGGTAGATTATGACCCCGGTTAACAAATAGAATACTAATTATCCACCTACCTATAAGCCGAAGCAAATAAGAGATATTTAACTTATTTCACTTTCGCGAACGAAGTTGCGAGCGGGTTCACTAGTTATGACTAAAGATGTTTTGCTGAACATATTAGTAAATAAGATGTAACGGCCATAATAGGCAAGTCCGTGTTGAGACCATCATATTTCAATATTTATTTACCATAATAATGATATTTGATATCACATAATAGGTAGCTATATTGATAGTAAAGAAGAATAAAAATATATAAGGTCCTAATTTATTAGTTGCAGATATTTTTACAGCTGATAGTACTCGGTGTCTGGAGTATATTAAAGCATGAAACATTTTAGCTTTTACGATGTTTTTTTGGAGAAAAAGGAAAAACAAATTTTCTACGTAATAACACCCTGTTAATGTGATTACTAAATGAAAACTCATTGAACAGATTCTAGTAGCTCTTTTACGTACCACTTAACTGTAACTGGCCACTTCACGTCGATAAATTAAATGACATTTGCAGTTTTCCCGCCGAACCGTTACGACATTTACGACAAACAATTGTTGACATGACAGATAGTGTTATTGTGACATGTGATAATGCACATGGTGATTTTTTTTAGACGAAATTATAATTATTTTTTTTGTTAAGTAAATGAAATCAAAAAAGTTATATGAAAAGATTTCTTAATTTCTATTTAAAGTTAATTATTTCAATGTAAAGTATAATGTGTTAAAATATCTGCAACTAATAAATTAGGACCTTATAGTAGAAGAGATCGTCTACCGACGACCTGCCCTCATAATTTTTCCTATAAAACAAATTTTGCTTACAATATGAAAAAATAATAAATACAGTGCGCTAGTATTTTCATCGCCATCTTATAATTATTGATTTGCGTCTCAAATGTCGTTTCGGCTTTAAACAATCCTGCACCAACAAAAGTCTCTGTTTTACCCAACTGGCAGAGAATGCCTTAAGTCCGCCTATTGGCCTTTTTATTATTGTGCAATAAAGTTTAATTAAATAAGATAATTTGTGATTGTCAATGTCAAAGAAAGCTGCCAATGAAAAATATTTTCCTTTAAGGTTTTCGTGGAAATGAAAGCTTAAATTAGCAATAAAAGTAGGCCAGTGCCGCATTTTGCATGTTGATTCTAATGTACGGAGAATGTTTTCATGGATTTAATATGAAGGTTAAACATTTCTCGGTACTAACATGCCAAGCACTCATTTTCATCAGTTTCAGTAAAGTACCTAAGAGGCAAAATAGTTGTCATTCAGTCAATTTTCAGCAAATTGTCAGCTTTCTCACCTGTTAGAGCTATTCGGTTCATAAATGCTAATTATGTACCTACGTCATCATTATATATATATATATTACCATCATCAGCACCCTATTTCAGTTCACTGCTAGACGTAAGTATCTCCTATATGACTCGCCCAATCTTCGAAAGATATATAACATACATTAAGGCGTGGTAGGACCTGGCTCGCATTTCACATACAAACTAGGGTCGGGCGGAATGCAGATTATTGCAGATTATCTTCGATTTCTAACATAAAAGTATACGTTATCAACCCAAACATGAGAGTATGCCCTGCATGACTGTGAAATCATGATTGTCAGGTATTAATTTTGTCAGAAAAGGTAGCTGGTGATGAACAAAATGAAAAAAAATGAAAAAAATACTTTATTTTATAGTGTTTTCGCGCTACTTTTCTATCGAGCGAAGTGTTCGCTATCGTGTTCTAAGTGAGAGGAAGCCCTAGATACAGTTCTGAATATTATTATATATGTTTTACAGTGACCTAAGAGTCAAATAAGTGCTCTAAAAATGATTTGGAAACTAGGCTTCCGTGCCCGATTCTGGTCTCACCTCGCCTTAAGATTACATAGCTAACCATGATGAAAAAAATCATTTTAGCATTGCTCATAATATGATCAAAGTAGAATTTAACGTACGTCTCTCATCTTTGGTAAAGTTTGATGATTACGGAAATTTCACTAACGAATATTTTTGGGCACGAATTTTTCCTAACAACTCATTGTTCTGTGCATGACCATAAAGAAGGGCTTTTAAGCGATTTTATCAACCATCGTCACTGTGTAAGACAGCTCAGAGATCAAAGAAAATTCTTTTTGTAAAAATATAAAAACATAGTCCCGCTTTTGCCACGTTAATTTTCCACTCGAGTCCTTATCTCGTAACCGTTTTTCTTGTTTAGTCTAAACGTTTTTAAGACGAGAAATGCTAAAAAAATATATTACGCCTATGTTTGCTAAGGCACTAGAAATAAATGAGGTCCAATCTATTTGGATGGCGCAAGAAATCCTGAAAATAGAAAAGTATTTTTCTACTCCTCTATTTGTAATGTTTCAAACAGTGGGAAGCCCCTAATCAGAGGCAATTTTCTCAATTACTCCAGCTATTTTTATTACGCGGCAATATCGATAAAAACTATTTTCTTTTAGTGGGTCATCAGAATTGTCAAATTGGTTAGGCCACGTAGTTTTTTGTATGTTTAAAACAGAAACATCGTAATGCTAATGTCACTTACGTGAATGCGTCCATAGAAAAATAATTGCCATATTGAAAAAAAAAACATACTTTTCATTTCACATATATGTAGTACCAAATAAATCAGACTGACTTATTGCAAATGAATAAAATAAATGAGATTATAATAGGGATGATGACTGGGTTAAAAATATGTAATTCTATTTAGTCCGTCAGTTAGATTATGGAAAAATATGGGACACGTATTTTTTGGTTTATCAAAATATTAAAAATCGACAAAGTTATAGATCATCAAACTTCTGGAGTGGGGGCTTGTGACGTCACTCTTGAGTACAACTTGTACTCAAGAGTGACGTCACTCGAAACTTCTAAGCACTCTATCCTCGTCAGTTTTTGTTTGTCAAACAAAACAAAAAATACGTGTACAATATTTTTTCATAATGTAACAGACGGACTAAACAGTTTTTTTTAGTCATCTAGCCTATTATATTGAATATAGTAAATTAGGTAAGTATTTGCAGTAACGGTAAAACATACAAACCTTATCTGGGGTGTAGCCTGATTGAGACATGAAACAACATTTTTCTAATTCTTTCTAATCATATGATCAATGATGGTGATACTTATTGATTTACATGTTTTCAGAAATATTTAAATCAATATCATCATAATGGAGATACCCTCTAGGGACGAATGGGCAGATGAACACACGTCCTTTGAAGAGGGCAGCCTAATCTGGTTCACAGATGGCTCTAAAAAAGGCGATGACGTAGGATATGGAGTCTATGGAAAAAAACCAAAACTCATGCTAAGCGTCAGCATGGGGAAAGAGGTCTTTCTAGCGGAAGTTTTCGCCATTAACAAATGTGCGGAGATCATCCTCAGAAAGAACCTAAGACATCGGCACATCTACATCAACTCGGACAACCAAGCTGCTCTGTTGACACTAGATTCACTAGAGTCAAATTCCAAACTTGTCCAGAACTGTATGGACAACCTGAACACCCTGGCCACATCTAACAAAGTTACACTTAGATGGGTACCAGGACACTCCGATATACACGGAAACGATCAAGCAGATGAACTTGCAAGGAAAGGGGCCGACACACCCCACGTCGGCCCAGAACCGTTTTGCGGCACCACAAAACAAAAAGCATACTCTCTGCTACACAACCTGTACAAAGGTAGGGCAATCGAGCTGTGGAAGTCTGTAAAAGGACAATGGCACTCGAAAACCCAAATTGAAGGGTTTAACAACAAGAAATCTACAGAGCTATTATCACTCAATTGATTTAAAACTTGCTCAGTGACCAGAATCCTCACTGGCCACTGCAAACTGACAAACATCTGTTTCAAATGGGTATGAAACAGGATCCAGCGTGCAGGTTCTGCCAAGAGTCAGAGGAGACTGCCATGCACATCCTTTGCTCATGCGGACCACTCATGCGCAAACGTAGTATCCATCTAGGGCAACATTTATTCTGTTACCGGAAGAGATACAACTTTTCACTACCCGAAGAATCTGTAATTTCTTAGATTCAACGGGCCTCTGCAGTGAAATCTAACAAAAGGGCTGCCACAATAGATCGGCAATGGTCGAAGCGACATATAAAAGGCCCAAAACCCAACAATAATACCAATAATCATAATATACTGATAAGATAAATATTTTTTAATTCAACTCATTCATCTTAAATACACTTATCCGTTTTATTATCTATAAAGCACGTGGACTACGAGTTTAGGGTTAAAAAATAAGCGCACAAAATACGTATATACTCGTATAGCCATTATGCCGCGTACTGTTCTCACAAAAGTCAGAATACTAACACGCACGTGAAATACAAAGGGCTTGTTTTTTACAAAGGGAAAAAGTGTGACTGAATCGAGAGCCGTTTCATTCAAACTTGTAACTTGTAGACGTGCGACGCCTACAGATCTATTGAGGCCATCACACCGAACGAGTTAAATGGGTTACAATTATCGCTTTGTTGAGTACAGTTTCTGAAACGTCCACTTTTTAAAACGTACACTTAACCAAAAAATGCATTTGCAAAACCAACGTTCGCTTTTCTAACAAGTGCACTGTCGAAACTAAAAATTTGTCTCATATATTTCACTGCTTAAAATATATGTGCCTATGTATTTTTAACGTGCAAATAATCCTGAAATGTACACTGTCTGAATAAAAAAATCGGATAGCGTGGAAACAGTGAGCGAACATTTACGTGAGAAAGAGTAGCGGGAATTGGGATGAAGCAGAAAAGTTGCTTGTACTTACGTCATACTGCTACTATACTACCGATCTTTTTTAAACCCTATTTAATGGTTATTTAGTGACAACAGATTTTATAATTATTTGACTATTATTGGGCTATTATTATTATTGCGCTATTATTATTGGGCTTTGAATTATGAAAAAATATTTTTTCTACTCCTGTACTTTTATGTATCTCTTACTTGGTCACGAACACTAATATAAGAACATACATAATATGAGTTCAGAGAAGTCTATACTCTATTCCCCATAACAGCACTAGAGTCATTATAGTGGCAAAACGATACTGCTAGCAGCCACAGACTTCTAAATCTAGGTTAAACTTAGGTCAAGGATTAAGCGCTCAATTCTAACTTTACGATAAAAATGCATAACTACCAACTTAACAAACAATTAAATTCCTACAGTTTTTAAGAATACCAAAACTTTCCGAACTAAATTCATTGATGCCTATATAAAAAAGTATTTTTAATATCGTCACTGCGTGTCACTAGCGAGTATACGTCAAATTAAAAAAAGTTTACCATAGACACATACTGTCCGTCATATGTCATATTTGTCTTGTTTGCAGGCTATGTTTAATTTTGTATTTTATATTTTAAAACCTAGTCGTAGAAAAAGTATTGTATGCAACGTTATATAATTAAGTCAAAAAACGCTCATGGCGTCTCTATTGCGATACACGCCGCCGCGGCGGCTCGTAGCGCAACTCGGGCCATTCGCATTTTTTGAGCCTACTTATACAACTGTTGCATAAAATATTATTATTCTATAGGTTAAAGCACACATAAAGAGTTCGGCACCGGAACGGCGGCGGCTCAACTCGAGCCGCTCAATAATCTCAGTATTCTTTGCAAGAAACTCCATACTGTAACGCACACTTATCGGCATTCGAACGGGAACGTCTCGGCTCAGGACCGGATAGGCTGGCGGTGCGTAACATAAGCCTGTTACAAAGGGGTCATTGTCAGATTTAGGTTCGCTTCTTTCCGGTGGATATATGCGAAATTAAGGATTCCAGGGCATGATTTTCTGATAAAACTCGTATGAGAATAAAGAACGTTCCCTCTTCTATAATTCGATGTAATAGCAACATAACCTAGAATATCTAGATGCATACAGCTCTTAACTTATGACCACCGGAGGAACGATTTTCGTTTTTTGAACTGACAATGCCCACAAGCCAGGTTTTTAACGTTCCCCTTTCTTTTCAACCTTCAAATTGTATCACGGTGTAACAAGCGCCCTACATTCGCCACGAAAAAGATGTTCATTGGACCTGAAAATGAGATAACGTAGGCTGCTAGTTAATTAACCGAAATTTGTTCCTCTCTATAAGCTAAGGCAGCCTGAAGGCTTCATTTGTGAGCGTTTGTTTTTATTTAAATCGTACTACTAATCGTAAATTATCACACATTACTAACAGATCGTCGATTACAAACGAAAGTTCTTATATATTTTGGTGATTTTTTTAATGTGGTGACACCACGGTTCTACGTTAATCTATAATACCCGGTAACCAAAAGCAAGCGAGTGGTTATGTATTCGTACGCAAACGCAAGGATGAAAGGTCTTAAAATTTCTTTTATTTCGCCATAATCGGATCAAACGTTATCAAAAGCTTGTAAGGATGGGTTCGTTACTACCTCTGGATATCCGACCTGTGTTTTGATAAGGAAAGTAAATTTTTGGTCAGCCGTTATTAAAATTGATCCGCAAAAAAAAATAAGCAGTTAAATCATTTGGGCAGCATACAAAGATTTGGCTGGCAATAAATAAAATTGGGCGGCAACTCTTGTTCAGCAAACATTTTAAAAACGGTTAGCATTTTAACCAATATTAATCTGCTTTTTTTATCATTTGGCTGCCTAATAAACAGTCGAGCTGCAAAATAATTACTTGGGTAGCAAGATTTTACAATTGGTCAGCAGAGAGTTTAATTGAGATATACAGGGTGTCACTGTGATATATACTGGGTGTCACTGTGATATATACAGGGTGTCACTGTGTTATATACAGGGTGTCGCTGTGATAGATACAGGATGTCACTGTGATATATACAGGGTGTCACTGTGTTATATACAGGGTGTCACTGTAATGTATACAGGGTGTCACTGTGATAGATACAGGATGTCACTGTGATATATACAGGGTGTCACTGTGCTATATGTATACAGGGTGTCACTGTAATGTATACAGGATGTTACTGTGATATATACAGAATGTCATTGTGATATATACAGGGTGCCATTGTTTTATATACAGGGTGTCACTGTGATAGATACAGAATGTCACTGTCAGCAGAGAAAACATGTCTGTAAGCAGTTTAATTGAAATATACAGGGTGTCACTGTGATATATACTGGGTGTCACTGTGATATATACAGGGTGTCACTATGTTATATACAGGGTGTCACTGTGATAGATACAGGATGTCACTGTGATATATACAGGGTGTCACTGTGTTATATACAGGGTGTCACTGTAATGTATACAGGGTGTCACTCTAAAAACGAAACAGCTCCCAAAAATAGGTAGGTTAGGGTTATTTTTTTTTGATGACCCTAAAACGAAACGGCTCCCAAAAATAGGTAGGTTAGGGTTATTTTTTTGATGACCCTAAAAACGAAACGGCTCCCAAAAATAGGTAGGTTAGGGTTATTTTCTTTTTGATGAACCTAAAAACGAAACGGCTCTCAAAAATAGGTAGGTTAGGGTTATTTTTTTTGCTGACCCTAAAAACGAAACGATACACGTTGTGAATAAATAATATAACTTCTAAACATTATGAGATATATAAAAAATCGAAATACCAATTTTATATGAGCCCATCTAAGTGACACCCTGTATACATTACAGTGACACCCTGTATATAACACAGTGACATCCTGTCCTGTATCTATCACAGTGACACCCTGTATATATCACAGTATCACTCTGTATCTATCACAGTGACACCCTGTATATATCACAGTATCACTCTGTATCTATCACAGTGACAACCCTGTATATATCACAGTTACATCCTGTATCTATCACAGTTACACCCTGTATATAACACAGTGACACCCTGTATATATCACAGTGACACCCTGTATATATCACAGTGACACCTGCTACTTGACAGCTGACAATTACCGAATGACAAAATGCGCACACGATTGGCGGCAGAATAGTTGCGCCCAGTTAGGTTTTATTGCCCCCTTTTTTTTGATGAACAAAATGAAATATTTTGCTTACCTACTGATTGCTTACCAAAATTTGATTTACCGTAGATCGCTTAATGCAGCTCAAATATTTAATTTGCTGACCAAAATAATTTAGAGCAGATCAGTATATCATTAATTGCAGCCTGATTTATAAATGTTTGCTTACCATAAGTTGCTTACCAACTAGCTATTTTGGCTGACCAAATACATATTTCTGCTGACCAAAATATGAATATTTTGCTGATCGATTAAATGATACCCTTTTGATAATGGTATAATTCCGTCTATAGCTTGGCAACTTCATTGGTGACACTCACATGTGTGCTTTTTACCCGACTGCAGCGAAGCCCAAAGGTGTTTGACCTGTATGTATGTATGTATGTCCGTTCCTATGTCCGCTCATAACTACTCAACGGCACAACCGATTTTGATAAATGATACATCATTAGATTCGTCTTGATGGCGCGAGTGTCACGGGGTATGAAGTTCATTAAAATAAAAATAGCGGATTTTATGCACTTTTAAAGTGCACCGCGGTCGGGTTTTTTTTTAGTAAAAATATTTAGTTATTGTTATGTGCAGCCGTAACTACTTACACAAGTTACCGCCAACTCGAACTGCGACCGACGGAGGTAGCCTCTGCAGGCAGCCGTTCATGTTGGCGGCAACTTATGTAAACTAGTAGTTACGGCTTGACATAACAAAAAGCACACATGTGAGTGTCACCAACGAAGTTGCCAAGCTATAGCTGTCTAGATGTCGCGAACAAGAGAACTGAAAAGTGAAACAAAATATCTCTCAAGCCCGAGATGATGAAGTGTTTGCTTTCCCGTCATTAATTTGGAATATGCAGCTGCTTCTATCAACTTCACCGACAACTTTGGAATAGTTTTCTCGACGATTTTCGTGCAGTTCTCTCATAGTTCTGTTGAGACAGTAAATATTAAGCAGAGAATAGTAATTTACTAAGTTTTAATTGTAAAATTGAAATGAACAGTTATATCTAGATTAATATTTGCTGGTTGACAAAATACTCAAAGTTTCAGTAAATGCCGAGTCGTGTATTCTATTCTGTAAGTCTATTCCAGTAGCATATTCCTAATTGGATGAACACTGAAAGTAAAAAGCTGTCACCAAAATACTATCGTTGTCTACCGTCAAATACTGTTTATTAAATTGTTTCGCATATCGCACCCTTAGTAATAAACCGGTCTCACTAAAAAAAATTGACAGTATTTTCAATCTTAAAATGAATTCAAATGGTTTTAACTCAATTGTGTGAAAGCAAAGCTAGAGCGAGAAATAGAAGTAGACCTCTTAGATCAGATGCGTAGGCGAGACTTTGAACAAAGGAGAGGGCAAGGAGGTGCTGCGTTGACAGGTACCACCCCCTCGGGGGAGGTCCCGGGTGTCTCTCCCTTGCGCCGGCCATTTTGCACGGCCCACATCTACTCTTGCCAGCCCAACGCCTCCAAGCTGCCAGGCTGGTCACAAACGGGCAACTAGCCCACCTTAGATCCCTCACCACCACGGGAGCTACCGCTTCCGCCACCACCACCATTAGTGAGCAGCATTCCCTAACTCTATAGAGCTAGGGCAGAGCCTTATATGCGCAGCAACTGGTCGCAAAAGCTGACCAAGCTGAATAACTGGTCAAGAGCATGTCGGACCATGCTCAGTGTAGGGTTCCATAGCCGTATCTATAAGGAAATGCTACAGATAGAAATAAAACTAAAAACAAACAACTGGCAAAAAGTCTTAAATGCCGTGTAAATCAATGGTACTTAAAACCTTTTGGTTGAGAAGTTTTAGTTTTAGTTGACGGCAATAAATTCAAAACGGTTTATTCGTTACTATTCAAAATAATTTTCGTTGAATGTATTTATTAAGCGTTACCTGCCTGATTTTTGTCATATTTTTTGAATTTACGGTTTAAAAGTTAAAGGGGGGGGGGGGGGGACAATTTATGCAACTTTCGGAGCGATTATTTCCGAAAGTATTCACTTAATCAAAAAAAGGTACATAAAAGCCTTATAATGTTTTTAAAAGAACTATCGTATTATGTACCTCACGTTGATATTTGCTGAAAAAAAAACATGTGACATGTATGGAGTGCCCCCCCTAGATTTTTTTATTTTTATTATTTAACTACCAAACTTAGTAGCGGCATCTACAAGACATCATTATTCCAAATTTCATCAGTATACGTCTTATAGTTTTTGAGTAAAATGCCTGTGTCATACGGACGGACGGACGGACGGACGGACGGACGGACGCCATTTTGGCTACGGAACCCTAAAAAGTAGAATCATTTTGAATTAGGCCGGTTTATTACTAATGGTGCGATATGTTGTAACCTAACCTACCTAGGTACCTTTTTTGTCTGGTGTAATAAAATATAATGTATTGTTACGTCCGTGGGGTGGGTAACGTGATAGAAAAATGCACTAATCAACCACTAAGTAAAAATGCAAACTTTATTACAAAATTACTAATTAACAAGGCTTACTTAGTTAATAAATCACTGACTAAATCACTTCACTATAACGCACTTATTCACTTAGGTTCGCTTCGAGATTCGTACTTTATCGCATCTAGTTCAAGACTGACCTGGGGTCGTGGGCGCGCGGCTTATATATCCGGAGACCTTTGCTCTAGAACATTCCGGAGAAATCTCGAATAATCGGGTCCAAAGTCCAATTCCAGGTAGCTGTCTCTCTCTAATAGTGCTGTCTCTTTCACTCCTTCGAGAAATTTCGCCATATACTGAAGTGTACTTCAAAGGCCCATAAGGGGTCCTGAAAACGCCTGAAAACGGGTTTTCAGGTTATTGCGCCATCTGATAGAGGGTGTCCTCAAACGGACTGAAAACATGGTTCAGGCGCCTGAAAACAACGGTAACTAGGGTGAATTTTCGATCTTCTAGTATGTGAAAGAGCCACCTCTGAAACGGCCTGAAATCACTTTTCAGCCTGCTGAAAACGCTTCTAAAGGACGGGAAATCACGTTTAAAGTTTTGACCTATACCACCGGCGCAACAGTATTTTAAAGTAGTTGGGCAGAGATAGCAAGTGTATCCTACTAATCCTACTATCCTTTTCCTAGTCCTAGAAATATTATAAATATGAAAGTTTGTGAAGATTTTTGGATGATTATTACTAAATAACGCGGTTACTACTGAATAGACTGAATTGAAAATTGGCATAACTACAAGTAGACCAAATAACAAATAGGATACTTGTTATCCCATTTAAGAGCTCCGTTGGGATAGTATCGGGAATAACGAAGGCGACGCTGCGGGCAAATACTTGTTAAAATTTAAAATGTAAATAACGTGTAGTTCTATATTTAATTGTAAAATAACTTTCAACAACTGACATGATCCTGTGAAAAACTGTCCTGTCATGTTCACTCCATTATTTAGAAACTGTCAGTAATTATTTCCAGGGACTCACGTTTCTGTGTTTCGATTTAATACCTATTTCGAGAATCTCGTTATCTTTTAAAATAGAATTCATTTCATAGAAGTGTATCGTAAAACCGTTTACTGGCCTATAAAGATTTACAATAAAGGTAACGGCATTTAAAAGCCCGACTGTAAAGTTGATGACTCCCGGTACTGTAATGACGCCAAATGATAAAATAAATTATGCAAAATAGTATTTTGTTAATGAAACATTTTTTGCATTTTAATTATTAAGAAGAAGTGGCTGTTTAAACACATCAGAGATGTTACTTAGACGAAGTCTTAAGTGAGCTTACAAGCGTGTTAAAATCGTTATTCAATGTTGTTTTATCCCGTCCCGAGTACTTAGTAAAAATTGGACTCCTTTATAAATTAAAAACATTTATAAGATTGCTATAACTTTTAAGAATAAATAATATTGTCATTGTGAATTCAGGTAATTTATAGCAAAGAAAGTAAATGCAATACATGTTAGAAACGACAATAGTTGTCTATGACAAGAATAGTTATTTAATAAAGAAAGATAATAATATTTATGTTTCTTTCACAGCGCGGCATTTTAATTAAGTGATTATTTATATGCCTAAAGTAATATTTTTATTTTAATTTACCTTTTTTGTATTTTAACTTATATAAAGAGGTGTATATTCTGCCACTTTGCTTAGCGTTTGTGGACTATGAGAATGCTTTTAATTCCGTCGAAACATGGGCAGTACTGCAGTCGCTCCAGCGATGCCGAATTGACTATTCGGTATGTCGAGGTGCTGAGAAGTGTGTATAACAACGCTACTATGTCGGTCCGCGTGTAAGATCAGTGTACGGATGCGATTTCGTTGCAGAGAGGTGTAACACAAGGAGATGTGATATCTCCTAAGCTACCAACCACGACCAACGCAATGGAAGACGCCTTCAAGCTCTTCGAATGGCAAGGAATCGGCATCAGCATTAATTGCGAGTACATCACGCACCTTCGGTTTTCCGACGATATCGTGGCCATGGCAGAGATGCTGGAGAGTCTCGGTATAATGCTCGAAGATTTCAACAGAGTGTCCCAACAGGTGGGCCTTAAGATGAACATGGAAAAGACGAAGATCATGTCGAAGGTCCATGTAGCGCCCACCACAGTATTGGTTGGTAACTTGGCCCTCGAAGTTGTCGAAAAATACGTCTATCTAGGACAAACACACCAGCTAGGCAGGTTCAACTTCGAGAAAGAGATCAACCGACGGATCCAACTCGGATGGGCAGCGTTTGGGAAACTGCAAAGTGTCTTCTCGTCCAAGATACCTCAGTGCTTGAAGACGAAAGTGTTCAATCGGTGCGTATTACCGGTGATGATCTACGGCGCCAAGACGTGGTCTCTAACTATGGGCCTCTTAAGGAAGCTCAGAGTCACTCAGTGACCTATGGAAAGGTCTATGCTCGGAATCTCTCTTCGAGATCTAACCAGAAATGACCTAGCCTATGGCTGAATTGATGATGAACTTCTATAAATCTGAATCTAAATAACATTCAATACATGTAATATTTCTCAAAATGTTTCTAAAAGAGTTTTTTTTATTGTTATTCCACTTTCATTCATACATACTAATAATACAAACCTATACATTCATGTTTTAAGACAAATTATGAAAGCTACCATCGGTTCTTATTAGAAAAAAAAAACGTGTTATTTCGTAAACAAATATGTACAAGCAAGATTTTGTGTCTATCGACAGTTATCGACAGTCAAAATCAAGGCCAAAAATAAATAGTCAAACTTCACCGTCAGCTTTTGTACGGCGGAATTTGTAAATCGAGTATAATTTGAGTCAAAATTGCAAAACAATTCGAACAAACACGTTTGGTATTTACGACATACTACTTAGCGATAAAACTCAAGACGAATTCTTGTTGGAATTTTTTCTCTGGTATACTTAATAAATGTGGGTAAAGAGCGTTAAAAAAACGGGTCAAAAGTGTTACGGAGATGGTAACATTTTTTTTAAATGTTACTTACTTGTCATGAAAATGCTTGTTGTTAGTCGCATAGGAGTCAAAGATGTAGTTCAGCATGGGTGAGTCTGCTTTCCCTTGCCGCATCTGTTGCCGTCTTGGCTTGGATGTGGCCAGCCTCACACCACTCCGGAATATACTCGGCGGAGTCATACTTGTCTTCGTTTGACTGGTTGTGGGGTCCGTGTCAGATGGTTCTAGCAGAAATAAATTTATTACAAAAGTGAAAACTGAGAAAAGAACACCTACAGGATAATATAACTACTTAGGTACATTATTAAAATAAACGGATGAATGTAAAATGGCTCCATTCTTAATTGATGACTTGGAATGGAAATATGGATAATGATAATTATGGATTCTAAGAATTATGACACTTGAAATTTATGGTAAATGACATTATTACATATAATATTATGGAAAACAAAAATTATGGCTTTATATTTTTATGGCATGCAATACTTATGAAATACGAAATTATGGCATACAAAATTATGCCATATGACTGTTATGTGAAATGAAATTAGTAGAAATAAAATTATGGAAATCGAGGGTGTCCCGCCTCTAGAGATGTGAACATTTTAACAGTTAACTATAAATAAAATAGTTTTTTACTTAAATTCTAAATGAGATCTTTAGGTAAAATAACTTAAGTAATTCATATTTTTATGCACATATTAAGAATGAAAACTAAGTAAAACCAAAAGGTAATTTCACAGAATGTCGCAGAAAAAAAGAGTAAAATATAAAAAGAGTTTCCAAAAAAAAAACAATACAGTTGATTGGTACCAGTGGCGTTAGTTGGTGGTGCGATGGCCCTGGTCAATACCGCCGCCATTAGCAGCACGATGCGGTGCATGCCGCCGCATCCTACCCGCAGAGCAGGCGCCCTGAAACAACAGAGATTCCTTCATTAACTTAGTATAATTAGTATACTTGATATACAGCTCGCGGCTACCAGGTGACCAAATTGTGAAGGGAATCTGCGCACTACTGACGCCCCTACTATATCCCTTACATTTTTCTAATGCGCAATCTAGGTCATCGCTAGAGTCAGTTGCCGCGAGCTGTATAAGTTGTGGCGTCAAAAATAAGTTTGGACAATCCGAAGCAGATATCCCCTCACTTTTTGCAATAGACTAAGGTGCTGGAATCCCCAATATTCGACGAGCCGATGGTAATCAGTTTCCGTAGGCACCAGCTAATTCATAAACTCTGATTTCATAACTTCTAAACCTTTCTCAGGATTTCTTGCAATCAGACATCTGAACATAGTTTAGAATTTGTAGAAACAATATTGAGTTGTAGTTACAGTCCAAGGCACTAAAACTTGCATTCATCTCCAAAAAGTAATACCGTGAAAGTAAATTTATAATCCAGAATGTATAAGCCACATGGTATAGATATTTTACTAAGCTAGTGGGTACTTTAATAGACATCGGTTCATTCTACAGTATGATTGAAGTCAAGAGAAAAATAATTGTAAAATTATGATTAGGTGCTAGAGGCATATCCATAGCCATAGAACTGGTGCCGCCGGCTTGTCTTGTTTAGGACATTTTAGCACTTTATCTTACTGATCTTGAAGAAAAAGTAGGTATACCAATTTCTCTCGGCCTACCATTATCCATGGATAAATTTAACTCCACGCTACTTATACCTACCATAAAATAGCAATACAATAATCTTCCCTTTCCGTAAACTATAAATCATAGCAAGACTAACTTATTTAACAGATTTCTGTAAAGTTAAGGCAAGTTAGCGAACTTAGTGTGATACCGTCCGCGTCAAACCTACGTTGTACAATGAGTTAAGAACTTTGCTCATATCGTGTTTCATAGAAAATTAGCATGATAAATTTACTAGCGTCAGTTCGCCTGCAAGTCATGAGGAATTATAGCTCGGAACACAAATCAGTTCACGATAGTTTCCAAGTTACTGATAATAACTAGTTTGGCTTGATTTCAAAAAGTGACGACATTATAACTTAATGATAAATGCGGCAATGGGATTAAAACTAACGATTGCTCGCTCACTACAGATGTCGGCACGGTTCGAATAAACTTCTATGTTGTATTTGTATTTCATTGCATATTTGAAAAATGTACTATACATACCTAGGCGTGAAATGGGGTTGCCAGCCTCATAACTATCTGGCCTCGCTTCCGCTCGGCCATCTATATTTACTCGGCCGGCAACCCCTTACTTCCCGGCCTCTTCAGTAATGTACTATTATGACATGTTAACCCTATGTTCTTGTATTGTGCAATAAAGCTTAAATGTTCTCAAAAAACGCATTAGGGTTCCTTTTTAGGGTTCCGTAGCCAAAATGGCTAAAAAGGAACCCTTATAGTTTTGTTATGTCCGTCCGTCCGTCTGTCCGTATGTCACAGGCTTACTCAAAAACTACAAGACGTATACTGATGAAATTTGGAATATAGATGTCTTGATTGAAAATAAAAAAATCTAAGGGGGGGCACTCCAAACATGTAACAGAAGCTAAAAACATTTTTTTTCAGCAAACATCAACGTGAGGTACATAATTCGATAGTTCTTTTAAAAACATTATAAGGCTTTTGTGTACTTTTTTATGATTAAGTGAATACTTCCGGAAATAATCGCTCCGAAAGTTGCATAAATTGTGTCCCCCTCCCCCCCCCCCCCTTTAACTTTTAAACCGTAAATCCAAAAAATATGAAAAAAATCAGGAAGGTAACGCTTAATAAATACATTCAACAAAAATTATTTTGAAAAGTAAGGAATAAACCGTTTTGAAGTTATTGCCGGAAAAACGTCTCAACCAAAAGGTAAGTACCCCAGTAGGTAAACACCCTGTAACGAACCGAAGCCATGAGCTTTCTTGTTGGAATCAAAACGCACATAGAGACTTGCTTTATAGAACCATAACTTGTGCACCACTCTGGCTTGTAATTACTGAGAAGGGTGGGGGCAATTGCTAGTTCTCTTTGATTGGGGTTTTTACCCCATGGATACCTTTTATTGCACTTCTCAGCCCATACTAGGTATGGTTGGATGATAAAACGAGAGTAAGAATAAAATGCTTACTTGAGCTTAGCGGGGAACAAAATCCTTTATTTGTAAGACTTGTCAAGGCCAGCTGGTCAAAATTGGCTTCTAGGTCCATTACTGCTTTTATATTAATACTGTGTGTTAGTTATTTTTCAGGGTTTGTAGAAAGGAACTTGTTCAAACAAAAGTACTGATTTCATCCATGGTCGGCCGAGACATCTGTTGAAAATAAAAGATAAAAGAAATGGTTACAGGGGTTAAAATTGGGTCTAAGGTTTAGGATTCATTCAAGAGGAAAGGCGGGGCTGTGAATTTCAATAATAATTCATGTGGAAATAGTAGTATTTAGTGTAACTATTTTTGTTAGAGGTTAAAATTTTATTTCAAAAGAAAAGGTATTTCAAAGGCAAATCTTGAGACTATTCATCCGAGGATATGTAAAACATAATTATTTGGACCCATTTAATGCTAGCTCAGCATTGGAATTCATGTCAATAGGAAGAATTGACTACTTAATTTTCCATAATTTGAAGTGCTCCTTTGGTCCAATGGAAACTATGTTTCAGTGGTGGATTTCCATTATTTTGTTAACCCTGAGTTCTGAAGACATGGATAAATCAAAAACAAAGAAAGAATCTAAGATATTTGAGAAGAACTAGGCTTTTGCATTTTGACATTTTTACTACCGTAAAAGTTGTCTTGAAAAAATCAATGACGGGCGGATTTCTAGGGATAATTCTTGTTAAAGTAACGTAAATACGGTCTAGCGAAGTAAGAAAATCAAAAAGAATGTAAAGATATGAGGTATTTTAGGAATTATAAGCATTCAAAGTTTTGCGATTTACCGTAAAAAACATGGGTCTCATAACAGCTGGGAAACGCGTGTCTAGGTGAGATTTTCTCATGAAATCATTCCTTAGGGTCCCAGGATTCAGGAAACTCAAAAACAAGGTGAAAAACTCTAGTATTTGAGAAGTTATTAACATATTTTTATTTACATGAAGAAATCGGAAGAAATGTCAGAATGTTGCTACTTAAATGTGACAGCCTTCAAATTTGGGATAATGTTAGAGGGGCTTTGGTCCAAACTGAGGTAATTCGTTCATCTGGCAGGAAAGTCAGGCTTCCGTTGACTTTGTGGAATTTTTATCAGCAGAGTGATTATTGTAAATGGACTTGGAAGCAGTTAGTTTCATAAATAGCAGGAAATCGGGTATTGTGTATTCTATACAGATTTCGCGAGGTAAAAGTGGGTCACATTTTTCTTTGGCTGAAACAAAAGAATTTATTGATCGTCATTTGTTCCTCAAGGGGAAGGTATATAAAGCCGACTCGCGGCAAGGTAGGGGACTTGATCTCGAATCGCCGACGAGACAACATCTCTATAAAACAGTATACGGGGTAACGCTGGGCAAATTGTTAGAAGAATTAATTTCTAATCCTCGTGGGCGTAATATTTAGTCAGTGGTACGGCGTAACGCTGTTCAATCGTTCGCGGACTTAAACTCTAACCGACGGGGCGCAACATTCCGAAGACACAGGCTACGGAACAGAAAGGCCGCGGGCCTTCAGAGGAGGCCTAAACTAGCAACAGAGTTGGCGTCCGGGCAGTCACGCTGTGCGAAGATACGAGCGACGGGCTTCAATCAGCGTACATCAAGAAGTTACGAACGACGGACTACAATCAGCGCGCATCAAGAAGTTACGAGTAACGGGCTTCAATCAGCGTACGCGCTACGGGTCTCAGTCAGCGTGCTTCGCGGGCTGCGAGCTACGGCTGCGGTTGGCGAGCTCCACGAGGCTGCGATCTCCGAGCCTCAGTTGCGGATACCAAACCGGATCCAGAACAAAACAGTAAAGTATCAAAGGATACTAACTGGTAAGTTACTTGACTTTATCTAGGGGGATTCGTCAGGAAGCCACGTCCAATGCGGCTTATTCAGAGGAAGCAGAGGGACCTGGATCGCCTGGTCCAACGACTAGGCATAACTCGCGTGATAATCATCTTTCTTCCTGTAAGCAATAATCGGTGGATTAAGGTATGTGCTGTGATTTTAAGGAATTTCTTGCTTTTGTATGGGCTGGGAGGGTTTTGATGCCTGAGCATCTAGTACATACAAACCTGGTTAATCGAATTAGTTTAGTTTAGCGAAACAGGTTACTAGGGCAGGTGAACGTCGCACACGGTGACAGGCGATTGAGAGGTTGGATTCTAAACTACAGGTGAAACTTGGATTTAGTTATTATCAGTAGTTTCTAGTTTGTCATTAGGAGTAGATTAATAATAATCTGGTGTCTACCCTTTTAGCATATTAGAGATCAAGATCTGGCAACACTGTCAGTGTTTCATAGTACTTGGAACCGTAAGTGCTAGGTTATTTGACGTTTCATTGAATTCTAATGTAACAAGCAGAGACTGAAATATTAAATATTTAGATTGATTTTGAAATCAAACAAAATCAAGGTAATTGTACCTATTGTTAGGATCACCGCCGAATTGTAATAGAATTTAGGGAATTCTCTTTTGTACCACACGGACATCAGGGAGTGTTGACCATTTCGGTACTTACAGAGTAACAAAAATTGAAGCTCTGATTTTGGAGAGAAGGATTGTTGGTAGTCTGACTTTTGTGTACTCGCAAAATAAGTCGAGGCAGGGAATCCGGTAACAATAACGGCCGGCCCCTCTTGACACGTCAGCAAATCCAGGGATCTTTCACACTGAGCAACGAGCTGAACTCAAGAGGTTCACAGGCCATCTAATTATTAACACGTCTGAAGCAGAGGAGAGCCCCTCCTTTGTGTTGATCAAGAACCTTTTTGCAGAAAGTTATGGTTGCCGAAATGAGCAATAATCTCGGGTGCCTAGGTGCGGAGGGGATAAAAGTCTCTCTATTTTCTTAGTTCATGGATAGGGTAGACACTGTAACAGTAGCTCATCCAATCTCATCTAACACTTTGTAAAAGCCAAGGAATTGTGTATTCGCTGTGGAAATACGTGAGGCTATTTAGTTTAGTGTTGTTAAAGCCAAGCTAGTTATTTGGCCTTTTGTCGATGAATATTTGGCGATTCAGACATAATTATTTCTCGGATAAAAGAGACCATGGTAGGTCCATCATAGCTCGAATTACTTGGCTTATGTTTCATTAAAAGGCTATTCCCCATCCAAATAAATACGGGCTAGATATTGCAAAAGTTAGATATTCAGGGTCTTAGGTACGGGAATCGGCTGAATAAATGCCCCCTTGATTGTAGAAAAACAGAAGCAAACGTCTAGTCATAAAATAAGCACTAACCGGCCCGTATTGTACCCAGCAAACGGTCGGGGACGTTCTACTTTAAAACAATTTGTGTTTTAAAGTTAGAACAATTTTTCATCTAGTTTTTGTAGCTCGCCGTAGAATTAACTATAGTTTCGGCTAAATTGTAGTATAGACTTAATTAGACCTCAGGGTTTTCCAAGGCTCTTCAAACCACACTAGACCGAAAAGACTATGGGTTACTGACTCATCACTGCGTAGTAGTTCTACCTAGACGATCTCATTTTGGCCAAAACTGAAGCAAATTACAATCTGTTGGCGTAGGGACCTTTGGTAGCTTTGTAGTGTAGGTTTTGTACTTTAAAACGGGGGGGGATGTTTCAGAATTGATCAGCCGATGACCAGGATTAGGTACTGGTGCAGTGTTTGATGTGGTTTAATATTGTGATTTGCTTTAAAAAAAAAAAAATGATCTGGTATTTCCAGATCAAAATTGTTGCCGCGGAATGGATAGGCTTTTGTGAATCTTGGGGAGCCTTGGCCTTGCGCAGGTTTTGTGTATAGTAGTTAAGTAGTTCTCTTGCCCCTTCGCAGCTTGCTTGTAAATGCCTTTCATTCGTAAAAAAAAAAAAAAAAAAATTATTAGGGTTTTATTTGGCTGTGCTAAATCCCTTTGGGCATAACAGGCGGGCAGTATAGGGGTCAGTAGTTCTTAACGCGTAGAGTTTTCTTCATGGGGACAGGTGGGTTTGTAGGAGAAACATTTAATGTGGTTTTGATAAGCAAAACTTCAATTTACGTCCTACTGCCAATGAATAAGAGTTTACCGGACGATTTACGATATTAACGTTATCACGACAGTTATTTTATGTTCAAATGTGGTGGGAATCCAACTTCTTACATCTACCAATATAATCGTCAAATATCAAACAGGTTATGCGGTCTGATTGGTTGAATTTTTGTAATGCGTTTTCTTTAAAATATTTTATAAAAAAAAAAGACTACGTACATTAGCGGCGTCTTCCTCAAGTAAGTTTCAACCGGGTAAGTCACCAGAAAACATACTGGTGCTATATTTCAATTGGTTGTCAAGCGTATTTAAGCTGGGAACCAAAGCGTGTAAATTTTTTGGTACATAGTTTCAATTAGTTGAAATAATTTACCTTATTGATATTTTAACAAATGTTTTACCATTAGATAAAGACATCATGTTTAAGTAGGTCTAAGCAATTCCTTACTACTGAAAACCGGTTGAATTTATTTAAATGCCCTGGAATTAAGTTTCCTAGTAATTGTTTGCCCGTGTTTGGATTTCCTTGAGATACTAACTATTGCCAAAAGGACTTGTTTCTTTAATTTAACTGAACAGGAAAAATTCCATTGATTTGCTTGTTACTATGGAATGTCACCTGGTTGCGCCAAAGTCAGGTGAAGGGTTCTTAATATGCTTGTCGGATGCTATTTCAATCTATTTTAGCGACTTTGGGGAACTTGCACGAAATATGGGTGGCAACACTGAGCATCAAGGGCTGTCATTGATGGACCAATGGCAGTTGTTCGCGTCTGACAGTTTTAAATTGTCAGAGGTTTGAGGTTGTCAGTATTAAAAAAAAAAAAATATAAAGAGATGTCATCACTGACGTTAGTAGCAGCCAATGCAATAGTAAAAAAAAAAAATAAATAAATTCGAAGGAGTGTGGCCTCAGCATGAGTCAGTAGACGTTTGGTTTGGCGGCACCAGTTGGCAGCACCTTCGTCGTGCACATTTCCCGAGTCTATAATTAATAAATTCGCAAAAAATTCTGATACTAGGCGGAAGATAACACGAATATGTTGCTCACCTGCGTTTATTCATTCTTATTGAATTATTGATCATTTATTGCTTGAACTGCTAGGGGAAGTATTTTGAAATTCGGTTACGGTTGCGACACCAGTTGGCAGCACCTTCTTCGTGCAAATTCTCATAATTAATAAACTTGCGAAATTTTTTATACCAGATAGAATTCGACACGATTATTCATGGTTATTCGCTTCTAGTGAACGAGTACATCTGAACCATTAGAGGTAGTTCTAGAATTCCGCTCGCCCGCGTTTACTCATTCAAGGGAACAATTATTTATTTACATTTTAAACCATTGAAGGATGACTGACTACTATTCGCCAGTCATCTCGGATTGATTTTTAAGAATTACATAACTAGGTTTAAAGAATGTGATTACCTTTCGTAGGCGCGGTACGAATTCTATATTTAACTAGGAATTTTCTTAACAGACTTCTTGGAAGTAGACCAGGGTAGAAACAGAGAGATTCTGGATCTTTGAATTAAAACCACCATGATTGTTGTACATATTTATGCTGAGACCTTTTATTCATGGACAAGCTATAGTAGAGACCTAGGTTGGCTAAGTTTTGCTAAACTAAAAGATTTTCTTCGGACACCAAACCATACATAGGTCCAGCGCCATCCAGGTTTTGCCTGAGAGGGCCTCTTATAGGTCGAGTTACAATTCAATAATTTAAAAACTATTGTGAAGTGTCCGGCCGCCTTTGGGGCAGGCTGTACACACTTGATATATAGAAACATTATTTCATATAAAAATAATTCGGTGGCGTTGTTGAAAAGGGCCTATATTAAGAGAAAGAGATTAAACTAGTGAATACAACAAAGTATTGGATTTATTTTAATGAGACATCCGTTAGAAAGAAGGTCCTTTTTAACAGCACCACGTTTACTAGAGCTGGGAGCTCTGGATCGCTGCTGACAGTGGAGGGGAAACGATTCTTATCAAAAGTCTATCCAGTAAAGGTTTCAGAGTGTTCCAAAATGGGGAAAAAAATATATATATCATATTCTTTCTTTAAATAATGTTGAGAAGGTTCCCTCTATTGTCATCAGTTTTCGACTCCGGAGGTCGGTAATATGTGCAAGCTAGTTGAGATTGCCCCTGGTTACCTTATAAAAACACATTCACACCGGTCAGGGATAGGCAATGTTCATGAAACTAGAGCGATTTGTTATTACGGCTTACAGTTGGTTAAGCTGCAAATTATTCAGGGAAAAGAATTGTACTTGGCAAACTATTTGTTAGATGAACCATTTAATGTTTAACTAGTTGAATGGGACTAGCGTTCTATTAAAATCAATCATCTTAGGCACACACGTTTTAGAATTGAGAACATTGCCTGTCTCGAATTACTAGGTGTTATAGACCGGATGTACCTAATTTTACATGGCACAGTTTAACCATTCACGTGTTTTGAGTATCTATAATTATGTGTGTGCAGTATAGTATAAAGGGTAACGCAAAAATGCCAGGCACGAGAATGGTTGAACTAAACTAAAAACAAACAGTCGTAGGATGATATTGGATCTTAGGAAAAAGTCCCAGTTAGCTAAATTTTTGTTAGTAAGGTATTTGATTCCTGAGATCGGACAATCACACTCGATTAAAGCATTAAAAATTAATCTTCTGTAAAGGAGGTCTCGTTCTTGTGGCACGGAAGATTGATGTCATGGTACATCGAAGTTGACAAGCTTTGGAACTTCCAGACGGCTTTCCTGAAAACAGAGTAAATTTATTAAGATTTGCCAAACTAGATATGGATTGAGTTACGCGCCAACGGGCCATTAGCACTTAACAAATTAAGTTCTAGCGGTTAGGATGAATTCGGTAGTTTGAGGTAGGCCCAGCGACCGGAAAAGTAGGCTGAGCCAAGAGGTGAAAGGTTTTATTTAATCTTGACTTTCAAGACAAATCTAGTATAAATCAGGGGTTTCAAATCTCTTCAGCCGTGGCACTGTTACTAGATCAATGCTTCAATTCGGCATTTTATTCCAGTTCGATTAAAATAATTGCTTAATGAAACCCGCGAATTTGTGTGGAATTAAATAAGGTACATGGTGTTCTTGATTTTGGCACTCCATGGCGTCGTGGCATAAACATTGGGAGTTTTTAGTATAGAGCAAAAGCTTACTGTTAATATTTTCTTATAATTTACCATTCATTTCTCGGCTGGGCTCTGTAGTATAACCGTGGCATCTCTGATCGTTGCCAAAACAGTAGGCAACAGTATTTAGCAGGCAGTACAGGGGCTGGCTGGGCTGCAAAAAGAAATCAAACCTACTTTATATATGAGGAAACACTTTTTGTCTCTTCATTGGTTTTTAGTGCGGGCAATTTACACCACATATATCTATATATGTAAATCAAACCTAGTTTAAATAAAGCTCATCGCATAAGGGAAAGGAATCTTGTGTGATAAAGTTAGTCTGCCACTAAATCACACTAGATTATTTGCAATTGAAATTGGAAATTTAATTATTATTAATAAGAGCATTTAAAAAAAAAAAAAATAAGTAAATATGTATACTTACAAGTTGATCGTATTCTAGAAATTTGCACACAAGGTACCATCCCGGGCAGCTAAGTCATTGCAGCGATAGTAATCTGAGCCTTTTAAATTGTAGATAGTCTTTCATAACTGAAATATTAAAAATAGTAAGTATGTTGTAGGAAAGAGGGTTTTTTAAAATTCTAACTGGTTACTCGTTAAAGAAAATTAAAATCTGGGACAGGTGGATTCTAAATATCAGTTATTTTCCGCTAAACAAGGATTCCACCTTGAAAATATAACCAAGCGGGCTAAAACTATTCGACTTTGGGACAGGGGTAGCCGGACTTTGATAGTACATGTATCTTTGGAACAACCCGGATTTCCATTAGGATTTAGTATCGAACCTTGCAGAGCTCTGGTTGACTCTTCCGTAAGATTAAATACAATGTACTTTTCGCATTATTATATTATATTACGAAATACGAATCGGAAAGTAATAATTCTCTCATAAACGGAATTATTTTTTACTTCACTCAGACTAAAATTCATTATCAGTAAACTAGAGAAGTTGGAAATATGATTTACTAATTGGAATTCGATGATACGGGTAAAGTCGTATTATGGAGTTGGATTTGTTTGAAAGATACACGGAATTTATAAGCATGTTGCAAGATAACGAGGGAAACAGTTTGGTTCCGTCGTCGTTTTCATCGCTGGATGTTTCATTAACGCATTTATCATAACCACGTAAAAGGTACTTAGAACAATGTGGTATTCATGGCGACAGTTATAGAATTAGCTTTTAAAAAAAAAAAACCCAATAGTGCGTAGGCACTTACCTTTCCTTGTAGAATTTCCGTATAAAACCAAAATTTGCGAAGTAAACATTGCCGTTACACTGCCGAGCCATTTGTGATTTGGCTGGTATTATTAACATCATAAAAAGCCGAGCGGGCGAAGCTTTGATGAAATCGCGTTGACCCTCGAACAAATATGTTTATTTTCACTGTAAACGACAGCCACAAGAGATGATCTTTCACTTAAATCAATTTAGATCGATGATATTACATATAGGCAGCCGTTAGCGTGGTCAGTGGTTTGATTTGACAAACAAGCTGTCAGTCAATGTCACGTGAAGAGACAGGTCAGAGACGTTTTCCCGCCGATTTAGAAACTAGATGGTATATGGTTTTGAAAATTTGCAACTTATCATATTATGATTTGTTGTTTAACATTATTTTTTTTAAATCGAAGAAATTAATACTTTGTAAAATAAAATGCACGACATGAAAATTAAACTCCGCGTGTAAAATATCCGTCATAGACAAGCATAGCGGTAGAGTTGCTGGTTGGGAAAATGCCTCCAAGAGTGAATATTGCACCATATGTTTGACACTAGACTTTTTAAGTGTTGAGGTATATTTCTATGGCTCGTTGCCATGGTAGTTTGTTATTATCCTATTATGAAAATGACTAACAGTATGCAATAATTATTTTAGCTGAATAAAAAGCCAAATTTACTGATGGTTTGTGTCAAGTATATTGTGCAATATAAATTTTGATCGTGTATACTTGAGATTTGATCAGATTGCGTCAAGTTGTACTGTCGGATTGAGGTTTAATTTTTAGTGACAATTTTATTGACAATTTATTGTAATCCTTTTTACGTTGTATCGACTTGATCGGTTTTAACTGATTTTAAGGAATGACATTAGAACCGAAAAATAAGATTTGGTCATAATGCTGGTTTTTGAAATAAAGTCACACACGCGTATTTCGAAACCGGTAGTGTGTTGCTTTATTATTAAAAAATATTTCTAGATTGCGTCAAAGATATAAAACAGAAACCCATACATATATTCAGTTAGAAGTAGCCTTTTACGGCTCGGTAAAGCCTAGAATTATAGCATATTTAGTTTCGATGGGTCTAGTACGAGTTACAGTATGAGAGTACTGACTTGTAATGAATGCGAGTTCAAACGTGTCTCACACCGTGTTCTAGTAAACATTATTATTTCTTGCCTAAAGCGTTAGACAAGCTCAGGGCTGCGCCGACACTGTGCGATTATTCTATGTAGTCAAGGAGGGTTATGGGGTTGACCTGTATTATATGTATGTATGTTTGACGTGTGGAGAAACGGATATATAGCGGCATGCGAGTATTTGTTTTAACTGCCTCTAATTTATTAGGAATTCAAACTAAAATAATTATTGTAATGGTCTTGTAACGAGACCATTCGACAAGATGATTACAACATACCATAGGCTTTACATAATGAACATTGAACACACTTTTCACGTATCGAATTTTCATTCGAGTTAGAAATGACTTTCGTGACACTAGTACCGCACGCACCGGTGGTAGCGTTGCACTCGCCTGACTCGACTCGAGTTCGTGAACAAGCAGGATGCGATTGGCGCGCGGGCGTCAGGGCCGGCCGTGGCCGAACGATATATTTATGCGTAGCTATTTATCTATATACCAGCGCGCGCGGCGATCAAGTGCGAGCGCAGCCATTTTTAACGGTAGCTTGAAATTGGGCGTAAGTTCGCTTTACATTATTCCACTTGTGTCAGCCCTAGCGGTGGTCCTGACGAACGGAGGGAGCGCACGTTGTAGATTGGAGCAAGTGGGTAGGTTTCGGCGCGGTTTTTTTGTATCTCGTACGTGGGTTATTGGACAGAGCGTTCTCTGTACAAAGTATTAGTACTTATCTTACGGTGTGGTGATGGAACAATTCTATTATACAATAGGGTAGCGAAATATGTTGCGCGGAGGTAGATTACGAGATATTGTAAAGAGAAAAATTTTAACGTCTAAGGAAGTGAGAATTTTATCGATAAAACTTTTGATTCAATGTAATCAGCCAATCAACAGTGTTGGACGATTCTCTGGCATTTTGACCGCGCGTTTTGACAAACTTTGCAGTCCGACAATTTTATACTATGACGGAAAGTCAAAATTGTTAAAGCTGGGCTTAATCTCAGGGCTGGGTTTCGATTTCGTAAAAAGTTAATTCTAGACCTTACTGTTTGAGCAAAATTTACTGGGATAATAAAGTTGGAAATAGAACGCCGTAAAAGCGCTGATTATTGGCCTGTTGATTCTTTTGCGGGAAATATATGGCACATCTTCGAATTAGTGCGGGGAAATTTTTTATCGATAAAATTTATTAATTTAAAAAATTACAATAAATTCATGTATATTTTTGAATTTGCTTGTTTATTGGTCAAGCCGGCCTAATTCCGTGTAACATTGGAAGCGCGTTCGTGTTATACATTATAAATAAATTAAAATGTCTCACTCTGCTCGTGATTGTTTGTGTTGTGTCTCGGTCGTCTGGAAGTGAGACCGTTCGCACTTTAGTGGTGTGCAGCGGAGACGTCATCGCGTACATTTCTTAAAACGTGCGTAGCGTAACGCGAGTTAGTCGTTAGTTTATAACGAATGAAATCGAAATTGATTTTTGAAATAATTAGTTTGTTTCTGTTAGATTGTTAAAAATCGGATTATCTTATTTAGACACTCCGGTAGGATTTGTTATTACTTATATTGAAATGATCAAACAGATCTTTCGTTTAAAGAGTTTAACTCAAATTTTATTTGTCACCAATTTATTACCTTGGGTTTACGCCAGATCAATTCGCTCTATGTGAGACGTCACCGCAGCACGCTTTAGAGGTTTTGGAAGTGGTAAATGCGAACAAGAAGAGACACTTATTTCAGTATTAAACCTTTTACTTTAGTACATCATGTAAATGTTGCATGGCCATGTTAGGAGCTCCGCGGAACGTCAGGTAAACAGGATCGTACGTGTTTCGGTTCAAAACGTACAGCATGCGTATTTTTCCGCGTAACTCACCGTGTAAAAAGGAAAAATTAATAAGAAATAATAGGTATATAGTGCTAAGGAATGAGATTCAATTTTAAGGTAAAATAAACATGTAATTAAGTTGGTTATAGCAGATCGTTATGGCTATAGGTTCTGCTGGAGAAATCTTCACTGAATGATATGAATCGGCAGGTGTTATTCCAGGGTATTTGTAGTGAGGAATTGCAAAGGACAGGAGATGGATAGCTTGAAATATATAGAGTAAGCGGAAGAGTTTTATTGTGTGCAGTGTGTGGCGGCGACACCACACATGGTTAGCATCTTTTTTACAGGATATATATACTGAAAGGAAAGAGATTGATCAAGTTACATTTCAACTTGCTTACTGAAGGAAGGCGTTGCATAAAGGGAGACCGCAGGGGTTGTGTAATATATATATTTCATGGTAGAATTTCGCAGCAACTGTGTGTGGCGTGGAGTGAGGCTGCGAAATAGGAACAGAATTTCTTATGAGTAAGAAACTAGTCAGTTTAAAGTAGTTCTAAAATTGAGTAGTAGTACCGTAGGCTGCATTTTAAAGATTATTTTTCTGTCCCTTGGGCTCGTTGAGCAGGGTTTCTAGTACTGTTTTTTAAATAAAAGGGGTTAGACGGGGTGTGTTAAAAAAAAGGGGTATCAGTCCAGTTAGATAAATTTAATTTTATTTTAATATTTTCTATTCTTCGTGTAGGAAAGGTTAGGCGATTGGGACAGGTCATGTACAGAAACGGTCTAGCAAGTTGGACGCAATCGAGTGACTCGGTGATCTGAGGAAGAATGGTAGACAATAAATGTCATAGAGTTGAAAGGAGGTTGAAAGAGTGCCTAAGAGACTAAAGTTTGAGACCATGGCCATGGCTTTGATTGTGATTTTGAGTGGAGTGTGAAGTGTGTGGGATATAAAGAGCAACAACAAGGATTGCAACGACTGAGCTGGGCTGAGTACATGACAAACAGTTTCCTGGGGGCTTGCTTCAGTCTTTATACAAAAGAGTGTTATCTATGGCTATAGATGCTAGGTTTTAGAGATTGCCGTTGTCAGGCCTAGTCAAAGGTAACATTAATACCGTCAAGAAGCTGACAACCGAACTATTTACACACCCCTGCTTCCGAATACCAGTTCACTGAAACGCTTGGTTACTGGAGACCAAAACTGCATTTTCGCAGTTCGAATAGATTATGTTGAGTGTGAAGGTCACGGAGCAGTAAGTCCGGCGAAGTACTGTAGAGCTGATTTAGGAAGAATACAGGATACATGCACCAAGAAAAGTGAAGCTAGGGCCGCGATTTTGGCAGGCGGGCATACCGGTCTGGGTGAATGAAAAGAGAAGGGTCGGAGCGCCATCAGGAAGGGCTGTAATCATGATTTCCGGTTTATTGGGAAGATGCTGTTGGATACCAAAGGTAAATAAAGGCCTAGAGTACGTAAGTCAGACGAAAGAGCTGCAACATTCGGGGTATCTCGCGGATCGGAGTCGCAGGACTCTGGATTCTCACAAAATCCATCCTGGCTTAAATTGGAAATCTGAGGTGAATGACAATTCCTTATCATTTCGAAAGATTTGGGCGCCTTGCCGGAGAGTGGAGCTGGTTTCATTGAGTACCTGGGTAAAAATTCACCACATACACTACTGGGGTAAGGCTTCGGGAAACTGTGTTTTATTTAAGGGGGTTGCTAATGCTACGCGAATCTATAGATTACTCTGCGCATTGAGCAAGGGACAGGAAGAACTCTGTAACGAACCGAAGCCATGAGCTTTCTTGTTGGAATCAAAACGCACATAGAGACTTGCTTTATAGAACCATAACTTGTGCACCACTCTGGCTTGTAATTACTGAGAAGGGTGGGGGCAATTGCTAGTTCTCTTTGATTGGGGTTTTTACCCCATGGATACCTTTTATTGCACTTCTCAGCCCATACTAGGTATGGTTGGATGATAAAACGAGAGTAAGAATAAAATGCTTACTTGAGCTTAGCGGGGAACAAAATCCTTTATTTGTAAGACTTGTCAAGGCCAGCTGGTCAAAATTGGCTTCTAGGTCCATTACTGCTTTTATATTAATACTGTGTGTTAGTTATTTTTCAGGGTTTGTAGAAAGGAACTTGTTCAAACAAAAGTACTGATTTCATCCATGGTCGGCCGAGACATCTGTTGAAAATAAAAGATAAAAGAAATGGTTACAGGGGTTAAAATTGGGTCTAAGGTTTAGGATTCATTCAAGAGGAAAGGCGGGGCTGTGAATTTCAATAATAATTCATGTGGAAATAGTAGTATTTAGTGTAACTATTTTTGTTAGAGGTTAAAATTTTATTTCAAAAGAAAAGGTATTTCAAAGGCAAATCTTGAGACTATTCATCCGAGGATATGTAAAACATAATTATTTGGACCCATTTAATGCTAGCTCAGCATTGGAATTCATGTCAATAGGAAGAATTGACTACTTAATTTTCCATAATTTGAAGTGCTCCTTTGGTCCAATGGAAACTATGTTTCAGTGGTGGATTTCCATTATTTTGTTAACCCTGAGTTCTGAAGACATGGATAAATCAAAAACAAAGAAAGAATCTAAGATATTTGAGAAGAACTAGGCTTTTGCATTTTGACATTTTTACTACCGTAAAAGTTGTCTTGAAAAAATCAATGACGGGCGGATTTCTAGGGATAATTCTTGTTAAAGTAACGTAAATACGGTCTAGCGAAGTAAGAAAATCAAAAAGAATGTAAAGATATGAGGTATTTTAGGAATTATAAGCATTCAAAGTTTTGCGATTTACCGTAAAAAACATGGGTCTCATAACAGCTGGGAAACGCGTGTCTAGGTGAGATTTTCTCATGAAATCATTCCTTAGGGTCCCAGGATTCAGGAAACTCAAAAACAAGGTGAAAAACTCTAGTATTTGAGAAGTTATTAACATATTTTTATTTACATGAAGAAATCGGAAGAAATGTCAGAATGTTGCTACTTAAATGTGACAGCCTTCAAATTTGGGATAATGTTAGAGGGGCTTTGGTCCAAACTGAGGTAATTCGTTCATCTGGCAGGAAAGTCAGGCTTCCGTTGACTTTGTGGAATTTTTATCAGCAGAGTGATTATTGTAAATGGACTTGGAAGCAGTTAGTTTCATAAATAGCAGGAAATCGGGTATTGTGTATTCTATACAGATTTCGCGAGGTAAAAGTGGGTCACATTTTTCTTTGGCTGAAACAAAAGAATTTATTGATCGTCATTTGTTCCTCAAGGGGAAGGTATATAAAGCCGACTCGCGGCAAGGTAGGGGACTTGATCTCGAATCGCCGACGAGACAACATCTCTATAAAACAGTATACGGGGTAACGCTGGGCAAATTGTTAGAAGAATTAATTTCTAATCCTCGTGGGCGTAATATTTAGTCAGTGGTACGGCGTAACGCTGTTCAATCGTTCGCGGACTTAAACTCTAACCGACGGGGCGCAACATTCCGAAGACACAGGCTACGGAACAGAAAGGCCGCGGGCCTTCAGAGGAGGCCTAAACTAGCAACAGAGTTGGCGTCCGGGCAGTCACGCTGTGCAAAGATACGAGCGACGGGCTTCAATCAGCGTACATCAAGAAGTTACGAACGACGGACTACAATCAGCGCGCATCAAGAAGTTACGAGTAACGGGCTTCAATCAGCGTACGCGCTACGGGTCTCAGTCAGCGTGCTTCGCGGGCTGCGAGCTACGGCTGCGGTTGGCGAGCTCCACGAGGCTGCGATCTCCGAGCCTCAGTTGCGGATACCAAACCGGATCCAGAACAAAACAGTAAAGTATCAAAGGATACTAACTGGTAAGTTACTTGACTTTATCTAGGGGGATTCGTCAGGAAGCCACGTCCAATGCGGCTTATTCAGAGGAAGCAGAGGGACCTGGATCGCCTGGTCCAACGACTAGGCATAACTCGCGTGATAATCATCTTTCTTCCTGTAAGCAATAATCGGTGGATTAAGGTATGTGCTGTGATTTTAAGGAATTTCTTGCTTTTGTATGGGCTGGGAGGGTTTTGATGCCTGAGCATCTAGTACATACAAACCTGGTTAATCGAATTAGTTTAGTTTAGCGAAACAGGTTACTAGGGCAGGTGAACGTCGCACACGGTGACAGGCGATTGAGAGGTTGGATTCTAAACTACAGGTGAAACTTGGATTTAGTTATTATCAGTAGTTTCTAGTTTGTCATTAGGAGTAGATTAATAATAATCTGGTGTCTACCCTTTTAGCATATTAGAGATCAAGATCTGGCAACACTGTCAGTGTTTCATAGTACTTGGAACCGTAAGTGCTAGGTTATTTGACGTTTCATTGAATTCTAATGTAACAAGCAGAGACTGAAATATTAAATATTTAGATTGATTTTGAAATCAAACAAAATCAAGGTAATTGTACCTATTGTTAGGATCACCGCCGAATTGTAATAGAATTTAGGGAATTCTCTTTTGTACCACACGGACATCAGGGAGTGTTGACCATTTCGGTACTTACAGAGTAACAAAAATTGAAGCTCTGATTTTGGAGAGAAGGATTGTTGGTAGTCTGACTTTTGTGTACTCGCAAAATAAGTCGAGGCAGGGAATCCGGTAACAATAACGGCCGGCCCCTCTTGACACGTCAGCAAATCCAGGGATCTTTCACACTGAGCAACGAGCTGAACTCAAGAGGTTCACAGGCCATCTAATTATTAACACGTCTGAAGCAGAGGAGAGCCCCTCCTTTGTGTTGATCAAGAACCTTTTTGCAGAAAGTTATGGTTGCCGAAATGAGCAATAATCTCGGGTGCCTAGGTGCGGAGGGGATAAAAGTCTCTCTATTTTCTTAGTTCATGGATAGGGTAGACACTGTAACAGTAGCTCATCCAATCTCATCTAACACTTTGTAAAAGCCAAGGAATTGTGTATTCGCTGTGGAAATACGTGAGGCTATTTAGTTTAGTGTTGTTAAAGCCAAGCTAGTTATTTGGCCTTTTGTCGATGAATATTTGGCGATTCAGACATAATTATTTCTCGGATAAAAGAGACCATGGTAGGTCCATCATAGCTCGAATTACTTGGCTTATGTTTCATTAAAAGGCTATTCCCCATCCAAATAAATACGGGCTAGATATTGCAAAAGTTAGATATTCAGGGTCTTAGGTACGGGAATCGGCTGAATAAATGCCCCCTTGATTGTAGAAAAACAGAAGCAAACGTCTAGTCATAAAATAAGCACTAACCGGCCCGTATTGTACCCAGCAAACGGTCGGGGACGTTCTACTTTAAAACAATTTGTGTTTTAAAGTTAGAACAATTTTTCATCTAGTTTTTGTAGCTCGCCGTAGAATTAACTATAGTTTCGGCTAAATTGTAGTATAGACTTAATTAGACCTCAGGGTTTTCCAAGGCTCTTCAAACCACACTAGACCGAAAAGACTATGGGTTACTGACTCATCACTGCGTAGTAGTTCTACCTAGACGATCTCATTTTGGCCAAAACTGAAGCAAATTACAATCTGTTGGCGTAGGGACCTTTGGTAGCTTTGTAGTGTAGGTTTTGTACTTTAAAACGGGGGGGGATGTTTCAACCCTCAATTTTGCCATCTACTTTGACTTCCGTATCATCTATAATTTAAAGGTAATTTTAAGGTTTAGGTTAAAGTCCTATTAAAATAGATGATACGGAAGTCAAAGTAGATGGCAAAATTGAGGGTGTTTACTGGGTGTAACGGTGGACGAATGGTTGAGTCGCTGGGCCGGAAATCCAGAGGTACCGGGTTCGATTCCCAGGTGAGCACCATTTAATTTTTCTATGTATGTACTTTGATTTCTTGTATCTATATATGTAATATTAGATCTAGACACGCGGCAGCGTGTCAAGCCAAGTTCAAGCAAAACTGGCAAGCCAGCGCCGAGTGTAATATTTTATTAACATAAATCTGGAAGTTATTGAATAACAGACGATTTAAAAGTTACAAACTGGGTGAAAGGTAGTTACAGCGCTTTTACGTTATATATGCTTTTGCGTTATAATAACCTTACTATGTTCATATTCATTTATTGCATCAATATCATGTCGTACATAAGATGTTAGGTTTTTTATACATTTATTCACAGACATGAACCCTGTTAGGGCACAGCAATTTTTTAATCTATAAAAATTACATACTAAGGTTAAGTTTACCATTTCTAGTTCAACACAAAAACATTAAAATACATTGCTAATTTATCATTTCGATATTTATACAATATAAATAGGTAAGTAAGTTACTCAATAGTTAAAATAATTAAAGCAATTAAAATAAAAACATTTCACATAGTAATGTCATTTAAAAACTCGTCTATAGAATAGTAACATTCATTTATTAGTAATGTTTTCAATTTGCATTTAAACATTTTGTCGTCTGTTTCCTCTTTAATTGCCTCAGGTATTTTATTTGCAACTTGAATACGTCGATAGTAGGGCCCAGTTTTGTACATTGCTAGTTTAGCTAGTGGTAATTCTAATTCGTTTTTATTTTTCCGCCTTTGTGATGTAGTTATTTTTTTAGTAAATAAATGTAAAAAAATCTATTTATATGGATGTCCAGTGCTCGGTCCACGAGCACTGGGCATTATTATTACACGCTTGTTAAATCTTAGCAGGTCCCTTAATTTTAAAATAAACATATCAAAACCTGTAACCAAATCGTCGGAAAATTTCGTTAAGCCCAAAGTCGTGTTCTCCGTAATTCCATTCCCACACTTGAATTTATTGAAGCCTGAAATGTTGGACAATGCTGTCCCGACTATTCCTAAGTAAACACTCCGCAAATCCCAGTGTGGCTGAGCTAACAAAATAATTATGCGAACTTGTAGGTATTATAACATTACCATATTGTTCGAACGGTGTTATTTCAATAAACGAATTATGTTATAGAAGCAAAAGTTTTCATACCAACGTAGAATGGTATTAAAACTTTGTCGTCGTCCTAATAAGTGGTATTTGTTCAGCTTACGAAGTTTATACATGTACTAGTTTCTCACCATATGTACAATTTTTATTAACGTGACGAGGGTTATGCTCAAAATGTACTAGCTTACGTCTAGCCTAAACCGCGTCAGGTTCATGTTTGAAGTCGTGAAAATTCTGTTTCACAAAATCAGTGAGAAGATGTCACACCGTGGTAGTGGATGCCACGTTAAAAAAGGTTGTATGATATGGAAGGGTAATAACATAATGGATACCCAACCAGCAAAGTAGTCCATTAAGAAATCAGTTTATCACTAAAGAGTCATATAAAAGCGTTATTAAAACGTAGAGTCATAACGAGAACGTGATAAAGGTTTAGCTGTATAATATCACACAGCATTCTAGCAATATTAAAAAGTGATGTAAACGTTTGCATTGCATTCCTGAGTCATGCCCTTAACGCAGCACTCACTATAAATGATTCAGTTGTATTACTAAAGAGCTTCCTTGTCCTACTAAATGTATAAAAGGTACCATTTTAATTCAAATTTAGTATAGGGTAAGTGTTAAAATTGTTAAAAAAATACTATTATTGGATAATAATGTACTATTATCCATATTTGCAATAGTCTTATGTATCGAATTCGTAAAATAAACATTCCGAAATAGCTACTATAGGACAGATACCATTCTGCCGTCCTAGTGTAAAATGCGATTTTTTACTATGAACTTCCATAGTAAAAGGTCGCCTTTTACACTAGGACGGCTGCATTGTTGCCCCAAAGATACTATTACTATATACTTAAATAAATATTAAAAGCTCTTGAAATCATGTTTATGGTAACTGTTATGTCTTATAGTCGAGTGAAAGACTTTTTTTTACTTTTAATTGGCAATTCTGAAATATAAAAGTAGTATTTGACTAGGTACTTATAATCAGCCGAAATGTCTAATAGCAGATTTAAACAACTTGAAAAGATTCAAGAGAAGTGTTCAGAAATAAGGTAAAAAAAATATAAATTTACCCTATTTTTGTTATGGCGGCAAATGACAACTCATAGATAGTTATATACTAAGCCTATGGTACCTAAGCGAGAAGACACTTATTTACCAGTAGTCAATACATTAATGATTTTTATTTATTAAATATTAATAATTAAGGGGCGCATGAAAATTTTGTTTATAATGCTAGTATACTTTATCAATAAAACTTAAATCGCAAGGAAAAATGGCAGTAGGTATAAGACAATAACACTCTACTTTCATCAACAGTTAGCGGCCATTATGTTTTATAAATAGTCAAATCATGTTACTTTACCAACGAGTCTTTATATTTTTATTTTTTCTTGGGTGTAGCGCGCACGGTCACTAACTCGGACTAAGTTTACTGATGAACCATAATAGCTCCTTGATCTCTAATATATGACTGAAAAGTCCTTTAACAGAACTCTAATTACTTTTTTGTGATGTAAAAGCAACGACAGTAACTGTTAAAACCTTAAAAAGTGTTTCACAACATAACACCGTTATAGTGCAACTATAGTACTGAAATGTGATGTATAGCGCCACAATACACGGTTATATCACAGAATTGCAATATAATGGTGGCAAACCCTGCCTGGGTAAACGTTTTACATCAATGTTATAGGACATAAATATGACACACTAATAAGTGTTTTTGAAAACGTTCCATAAACTTTTATAGTACTTACTTTTGCTAGTTGGGTAGGCATTTGTGTTTAATGCTTGTGTATTTCCTTTACGCCATTTTTTGTTTTTAGATTTTTATTCCAATTAAGTTGCATTATTGTACTAATATCCTGTGTCAGTAACCAAAAACAACATGTTTACCCTTTAAATAGATATATACATCTCCCTAGTAACCTAACTGATCTGTGTACGTTAGACATGTGTTGGGACACTCAGTCTGCTGATAAATGGATAGTTGCTGAACCAGAATAGCAGAACAAAACACGTATGTGAAGGTTTTGTGCATCGTGCACAACTGTCGGCGAGACTGGCTTGTTAGTTATTTGGAACACATGTCCTTTTTAGAAATAAACTTTATCCACTTGTTCCTCTCATTTGTTTATAACATTTTTAAATATTTCGCGCAAAGAACCACAACAGTTCTTCTGGATTTTGTTCGGACCTAGTTTATTAAATTTAATTATTGATATAATGTTGTGATTTTTTTATTCTGCTTTCTTAAGTATGGACCTATTATAGCAGACCTCTAATTAGAACTTTCTGCTGAGGCCAACTGCGTCTAGGAAATTCGAGATGCCAACTTTCACCTAGTATTTTTTATAAATCGTTATTTTTTTATATTAGAGCGGGAAATCTTGCTTGCTTGCATGTTTGCTGGCTATCATTGTAGGTAAGGTGAGAACTGCGTCCCTTTAGAAGATAAACGGCTGACAAGACAGCAGGTTAGATTAGAACTGCGACCCCTTAGAAGATAAACGGCTGACAGAACAGTAGGTTAGGTTAGGTTAGAATTGCGACTCCTTAGCCAGGATAGATTCGAAAATACTGTTTAGTATGGATTTTAAATATTCTATTAAATAATATTATTGAACTTAATAATATGGATAACAATACGTATGGCATTCGTATCACTATGGCATTTAATATTCGGGTAAACAAGAGTATGCCAAATATTTTTTATGGTAAACGAAACATTCGGGCAAGTGATATTCGGGCAAATGAAATGTATAGCACATGTACTTCGGGCAAACATTAGACAACCGTGTGAGAGTGACGAATGGTGCTTGCTTTATCATTTATTTATCGCGCGACAAAGCGTAGCATCATAAGCCTACAGGATAAATCATATCATAAGTTTTGTGTCTCTCTATTATACCAAGTAAGTGTTTTGTGAGGTTTTTTTGTATTTTAAAAGCACGGATGACATTAACCCAAAAAAGTTCAATCTCTATGTGTATACCGCACGTTATTTTTTCCCAAGACATGACTGGGATTGCTAAAAACTCCGTGAAAAATAGGACAGTTGCTCGAGTGGAATGCAACATGTGAAGGCACTGGCGGGTTCCGCATGTTCAACGAACCATGAACACAGCTGTCGGGACGAGACCGAAAATGTGATGGAATAAAAACTCGTGTATCATTTTTGCATTTGCTTCTAGCTATCCACGTGAATAATGCTTGAAACTAGATTTAAAAAGGCAAAATGTTAAATATACCTCTAGTATTAGATCTCTTGCTCAGAAAAATATAATAACACTGTAACGCAAAATACGCTTTTGAAAATCTATATCAAAAATCAATAATAGGCACAAATGGAAAAGCTTTTCTAAATTTCGCAGAAATTGTATAATTCTTAATTGCTTGATGTCAACTGTAGAACATAGAAACAACTCTCCCCACAAATTTCCTCATTAGTGAACAAACTTGCAATTCTTGCACAGAATCAGATACTTAAATGTCTTAATTTCAGTTGGAAACTTAAAAACATGCAAATTAGTGAGTGCGATGCTCTAGAAATGCTCAATTTTATGAGGTAATTAAAATACAGCTTGGAACTAGTTTCGAAACTTAGAGATAGTTTTAGCAGTAAAATGGGAAAACGTGAACAATATTAATAGAAAATTATTTAGCAACTTTGATCATGTTGGTATCTTCCATTTGTAAGCAATTAATATACACATATGTGTTTAGGTATATTAATAACGAATACTTAAGTTTCAAAATATTGTATATATTTTATGCCACGCCTGGCCATAAAGTGGCTTTTACCGCACGCAACGCGTACGGAAAAAGCCGCTTTCTGGCCAAGTGTAGACATAAAATTATGTACACAACACGGGAGGTAATAAAGAAAGCCCTCGATTGCATATTTACGTCCCTCGCTTGCAGCTCGGACCGCAAACATCTGCGACCTCGGCCTTTCTTTGTTTTTTGCCACACCTGGCCATAAAGTGTTTTTTTCCGCACGCTGCGCGTACGGAAAAAGCCGCTTTCCGGCCAAGTGTAGACATAAAATGATGTACACAACACGGCAGATAATAAAGAAAGCCCTCGATCGCATATTTACGTCCCTCGCTTGCAGCTCGGGCCGCAAACTTCTGCGATCTCAGCCTATCTTTGTATTACCACCCTAGTTGTGTAATGTACTATTAAAATTCAATATAAAAAGGGCTTTTTCAAAATGCTAACAATCACTTAATGTTTTATATTTGATAAATGTTATGTGTTTCCTAATCAACATTTGAATTTTGTTTTGATTTGATTGATGTCGACCTGCACAGAGACCGAGAGTAGAATTTTAAACCTGTACCTCTAGCACAACTGTGACACGCGACTCTTTCTCGCGCGACAAATGCTACCTATCTCTATCCACTCAATATCGTGCGACAGTGACAGGTGATGCTCTGTCGCGCGAGAAACGAAGTCGCGGCCAGTTATGCTAGACGTACTGCACCGACTTGAGCGACTAGTTTTGCCATGACAATAGTATTTTATGCAACAGTTGTATAAGAAGGTTCAAAAAATGCGAATTGCGTGAGTTGCGATACGAGCCGCGAATGCGGCGAGTATCGCAAATAGAGACGCAATGAGCGTTTTTTGACTTAATTATACAACGTTGCATACAATACTTTTTCTACGACTAGGTTAAAATATAAAATACATGGACGTCACGCGTGTCTCGTCCGGTCTCTCCGAGTGTGTACAGCCGGCATGACAGTTGTGTCTATGGTAAACTTTTTTTTGATATGGCTGGTGACACGATGTGACGATAATTAAAATACTTTTTTTTATGTTGGCATCAATTAATTTAATTCGGAAAGTTTTGTTTTTCTTATGAATCGTAGGAATTTAATTGTTTGTTAAGTTAGTAGTTGTGAATTTTTATCGTGAAGTTAGAATTGAGCGCTTAATCCTTGACCTAAGTTTAACCTAGATTTAGAAGTCTGTGGATGCTAGCAATAACGTAAAGTGACTATAACGACACTAGTGCTGTTATGGGGAATAGAGTATAGACTTCTCTGAACTCATATTATGTATGTTCTTATATTAGTGTTCGTGACCAAGTAAAAGACAGATAACAGTACAGGAGTAGAAAAAACAATTAATAATATCTCGAGTGGTTAAACTTGATTTTCTGAACTTCAGTTATAAAATAGTATTTTATGCAACAGTTGTATAAGAAGGTTCAAAAAATGCGAATTGCGTGAGTTGCGATACGAGCCGCGAATGCGGCGAGTATCGCAAATAGAGACGCAATGAGCGTTTTTTGACTTAATTATACAACGTTGCATACAATACTTTTTCTACGACTAGGTTAAAATATAAAATACATGGACGTCACGCGTGTCTCGTCCGGTCTCTCCGAGTGTGTACGGCCGGCATGACAGTTGTGTCTATGGTAAACTTTTTTTTGATATGGCTGGTGACACGATGTGACGATAATTAAAATACTTTTTTTTATGTTGGCATCAATTAATTTAATTCGGAAAGTTTTGTTTTTCTTATGAATCGTAGGAATTTAATTGTTTGTTAAGTTGGTAGTTGTGAATTTTTATCGTGAAGTTAGAATTGAGCGCTTAATCCTTGACCTAAGGTTAACCTAGATTTAGAAGTCTGTGGATGCTAGCAATAACGTAAAGTGACTATAACGACACTAGTGCTGTTATGGGGAATAGAGTATAGACTTCTCTGAACTCATATTATGTATGTTCTTATATTAGTGTTCGTGACCAAGTAAAAGACAGATAACAGTACAGGAGTAGAAAAATGTTTTTTAATTCACAAGATTTTTATATATATTACTTGTTATATATATTGTTTATTTAATTACATTCACATAATTTCGTATATTAAAAAAAAGCCCAAGTGGTTTTTGTAATGTAAGATAGATGGCAGTCATAGCAAAGCGGTCCAGTTTTTAGGGTTCCGTAGCCAAAATGGCAAAAACGGAACCCTTATAGTTTCGTCATGTCCGTCCGTCTGTCTGTCTGTCTGTCCGTATGTCACAGGCATTTTACTCAAAAACTACATGATGGATATTGATGAAATTTGGAATATAGGTGTCTTTTATGAGCCGCTACTTAGTTTGGTATATAAATAATTAAAATAAATATTTTTAGGGGGGGCACTCCATACATGTTAAAGACAGTAAAAAAAAAATTTTTTCAGCATATATCAACGTGTGGTACATAGTTCGACAGCTCTTTAAAAAACACTATAAGGTTCTTAAGTAATATTTTTGATTAAGTGAATTTATTTGGAAATAATCGCTCCGAAAGTTGTGTAAATTGTTTCCCCCCCCTCTATTTTCTAAACCGTGCGCCCGAAAAATATGAAAAAAATCACGAAGGTAACGCTTAATTAATAATTTCAACGAAAATTATTTTCAACAAGATCAAATGTACCGTTTTTGAGTTATTGCCGATAAACTGCGCTTCTCAACAAAAGGACGTAATTGCTATGAAGATACGATCTTTTGTTGTTGTACTTTTTTTACATCGTATTTTTTACCTTATAGTTACGGCTATGGAACCCTATACTGAGCATGGTCCGACATGCTCTTGGCCAGTTATTTTCTATTGAGTTACTAAGGCATGGCTCTTGTCAGGCGGTCCCCGCTGCGCGCGCACTTGATAACACCCCCGCCCCCGTCACCCGCGGACCATGGGAGTGTCACGAACGAAATTGCCAAGCTATAGCTTACTATATTTTATGTTTTTTTGTAATATAATGAATGATCCATGTTGGTTGACTGAATAAATTAATTGAATTGAATTGTTACCGCCTTACTTATATGGAAAAATAACGAAATGGGAATAAAAAAATAAGACACATTTTTTCTCCTATCAGACTTGATAGTACCTATTCGCGATTCTGAGTATGAATCACATAAAAATTATCAAATTTAAAACAGTTTGGTAGTATTTAAAAAAAAAAACCCAAAAAACCAGAAAAAAAAAAGAAAATTGGAGTTTCATAGTGATAATTGATACTTCTGGTCAATATTCATGATTATTGATGGTTATTCATGGTTTTGTTATTTAGTTTTAATTTAAGGATCTCTTGTTTTGTATTATAATGATGTTTTTTTGACGCAGCAAATACCTACGATACGCGTATATTTCTACTACAACGATGATTAAAAATTCACGTCACTGAAAATAAATATGTATAAAACAAAAATGATTACATGCGTATCCTTATTAGTGTACAAACTATTCTTCAATGGTTAGCCTCGTTAGGAGCATTCTTTGTTTAATAAAAGTTTAATATCACTCTGGCTTATTCCGCTTATGTAGGACACTAGGTCTTACAAATATTTAGGCCGGAAACCGCAAAACTGTAAAAAAAAGCGTCACATTCTGTTCGCATACATTGGCCCAATTTCATAAGTGATACGTGGTCACGACATAGGCGCGGTTCCCTCAAGTGATTAGCTTAATGTGTTTGTAACTCGTATTTAATTAGACAAGGGTTCAAACCTGTTAATTGTACGGTTTATACGAATTCGTTGTCACCTTATCAAGTTCAGTAGTCAATTTGCGTAATTGTGTTATGCTGATGTATAATTGTGTTTGAGTTAATCACTTTTTGATGTACCTAACTCTGTTGTTGAAATGGGACTAAACGAAGGTATTTCAACTTTTTTGCATAGTTAATCTCGCAGGCGAATAACCGGCTTAGTAACCTACCGCAAACACTAAAAACCTTTCACCAAATTTCATTAGTCCAAAAACTATCCGAATTATTCGGTATCGTTTGTCCGATGACACAGGTTTCGTAAAATTTTCTATTTACCATTTTACGTTTAGTAAGAGTATCGTTAGTCCGAAAAACGTTTCCCATCTCATTCACTTGCTATGAGTTGTTACGTATTTTGTTTCGTAGCCCATGTTTTATTAACCCAATGATACTTTTGGCACTGCATACGTTTCGACAAATTTTTAGTTTACCTTTTAACGGTATCCCAAGTTATTTCTCGACAGAGGTACTTTTCCCTATTTGTATGGGTCCTTTTATTTGTATGGGTCTTCTTTGTCCATAATATCGTATGTCCGAAATTCAAATGCCATACCACTTTATGTTATATTAGGCTGCGAAAGTCCGAATCTCACTGATTAGGACGCTTGCCGACACAGAGCACCCTAGAGTGTTTTTGTAAAGCCGGAGCAGCCTTCGCTCGCCGTGACAAGGCTGCGGAGCGGAGTACGTGCGACTGTGCTTTGCCACGCAAGGGCGGAAGGGCTGCTCTCCCCGCAGTGCCGGAGCTAATACGGAGTCTACGCCAGACACATCGAAATTTTAATTCATCAAAAGTCCAAAAATATTGTCCATCGAATTGTTACATCGGACAAATGAAATCAAAGTGAATCAAAAAAAGTCGAATGATTAATAATCCGAAACGTTATATCGGATAACTGATACAATACGGTGAAATGATATTTAGGCTAAAATATAATTGGTCGAATGATTAAAAACCGAACCAATTAATGCCTAATAATAAGAATTCGAAATGAATTTTCGGACAAACGAAAAAAAATTGAAGCTATATTTGTCGAATAGTGTTTGTCGAAACGAAATTCGGACTAACATTTTTAGTGTTTCAGACAAGTAACCAACGGGCTTAGTGCTAACTAAAATTTTATCCGAATCAACGGAGACAAACAAAGTTTGAAAGGCCCAATCGTATTGAAATCATTTGTGATGGAAACCTAGATTGTAAAATAACCCTTTACAATATAGCTTTGTCTATGTGTAGTGTACACTAACTAAACTTCAACTCGTCTGACGAATAACTCCCCAGTGGGCGCGGCCATCAATGTGGTATTTTCCGTTCTAGCCTCAAAAATATTACTGGAACTAGAAAAAATGTAAGCGCAAAACAAGCATGTATAAATGTTTTAAATTACGAATTGTAGCAACACCAACAATACAAATCCACGAACATTCGTTATAGAAATTATGTTTTTTTTAAAGATAAAGATAAAGATAAAGATAAATTTATTTTGTTAAACATAGGTATATTACAGAGATGGAAGGATAAGTGGTATGTCTCACTATGCTTTACCCGCAGGTGTACAAAATTTGGCATGAATGGTCTTGTAGGTACCTACATACGGTGGTTACAACACAATACATTATGAATTTACTAAGGGTTGAATTAAATTTATACATAGAAATAAATAAAAAAAAATAAAAAATAAAATTAAAATTACATAAGAAGTTATTCAATTAAATACCACAATCACATTTATATTACATTAATGATATATATTTTTAATGTCAAGTTATTTTACATACTCTAATTATTCTTCTTTGTTTTTCTTTGTGTAAGGAACGAGTATGTATTGATATGACTGTTGAAATTTTATCGGCACTTTTCTCAACAGTGAACTTACTTGCAGTATAAAGTTCATTTCTTTCATTTTCTGGCATTATTGAACAATTTTGAGCTATTATAAGAATCTATTATGGTTTTAAGTGGGGATTTTATCTAGTTTCACCCGTTTCGGTGTCTGTCTATGATCAAAATTGCAAGTTAAATCTAAGTCACTTGCTGGGTTTCGATTGAGCTGAAATTTTGCATGAATATGCATATGAGTCATTTTCAAAAAAAAAATTACACAATTCAGGGATTTAATTAAAACAAAACTTAATTTATTCCTTTGTGTAATGAAAGTTACCCATAGAGTTTGTGTGCCTTACTTTCGTTACACAAAGGAAGCAATCGTGATTTTGTTTTTATTAGGCCCTTAACTATGTACAATTTCTTTGAAAACGACACATACTAATTTAGTCATTTAGGCAATATACATAATTTATATATTGCCTAAATGACATTTAACTACTAAAACTTGTCGTGTTTGGGTTCATTTTGATTGGTTTTGGCATGTAGTTTGCCATTATACATAAAACGTACAGTTGGCAATGAAAAGTTTATGCCTGTGCAATATATGTACACGCTCAAATTAATTACATAAATGTACCGAGCTAGACACCCAAATTAATTATTCAAGTCTATTTTTTTTTACAATTATGAGTTCTGCTTAATTGTTGGGTTTTGTTCATCAAATCATGTCGCAAAGGCGCGGTCCACCTGATTACGCCACTTTATAACACAGCTGTACATTAAAATTTGCTCGTTGTACAGTGTCCAACGCATGTTTCACAATGCTGCAACGTAGTAGAGGCGCAATATGGTAGATACTACTTCTGCCAATACTAGACAGGAATGTGCCGCTAGAGTCGGGTGGGTGCAATGAAAACGGACATGTTGGCTAATGGCTTTAGCTACTGTGAAACAGATAAAATATAAACAGCCAATTCATCCCGTTGGTTTAGTTAAAATATGTATTCGTTTTACATTGAGTTGTTGGAATAGTCGGGATAGCAGCTATTTTTTTTTCTTTCAGTTTAATACCTACTCGGAACATGGAATAAAATTCACTATAATAAGTAAGATCATATTAAAACAAAACCTAAATACCAAAATCAAAGAAGAAACTTGACAGAGTGATTAAAATTTGAGGGTTTACCAAGTTAAGTTTAAGGGTTTACAAAGACCAATACATTAGATAGCGAGAATTCAAACTTTAATCGATGTTCTAGTCTAGTCAATACAGCCTAGAGCAAAAATGGCAGTCTTTGTGACTATAGTACAAATACGTAGTGCCTAAGCCAGAGAAAATAGCTGGCTACCTTATAATAAAGGATTTTATTGTGAAGAGCATTTAGACAGTATCCATAAGTGTTAAAGCAGTTATTTTTGTTAACTGACCGTAACACGTAAGTACTTAAAACAAAGCCAAAGCAAAAGGCAACATAATGCATTTCTCACTTTAACAAAAATAACATGAACTAAGAATGACAGATGTAATTTCTCAACTGAGCAAATGGAATACCTAAATATATTGAATAAGGGGTTTGAATGTGGCTTACCTAATGTAATACTTAATTTTAATTTAGTTGACATTTCATCCACACATGGGTTATTGGCCTGTTCGATGCTGGTAACCGAGTTAACTCCCTAGGGAGGTACCCAACCCTTTTAACTTTATTTATAAGATATGGAACGGACCCTTTGGGGCGAGTTTGCTTTGCATGACGGCTTCCAACAATTCAAGTAAGAATGTTGACGTTTGCCGCTTCCTATTGATTTTCGTTTTGTACAATAACAATGAACTGCTGAAGTAACTGTGGCAAGGAAATGGCATGTATTTTTAAGTTAGCTACTCAAGAGACTAGTGGAGCCATGATTTCACGCTCTTTCCCGAAAGTACCTCGTCCGTAGAAGTTAAATAGTAAATCGTAACTAATTGTTTAGACAACGCTATCACTATCAGTACTTACGATTCGAGGAATTAATAAATTTCTTACATTAAATTTTAAAAAACTAGTTTATTACTCAAACTATTTTTGAAAGTCAGTGAAAATAAACTCAAATAGTAGGTAGCTACGCCCTTTACTTAGGATCGGAATTGTATGACGCATATGTGTGTTTTCTGCACTGAACATTACATTTTTGCGAGTAATATAAATAGTACATTGTGTATCAAGGGCGGTAAGTAAGGAATTACAAACGAGTGTTTGTTACAAGGCCGAGGCGAAGCCGAGGGCTTTAATAACACGAGTTTGTAATTCCTTTACCGCCCGTGGCACACACAATGTTTTTCATCACACTTGTGAGGAAATCTGATTAAAATAACCTTACTTAACCTAAATAAAATTGTAAAACTGACAGTGACATTATCCATAGACAATGCGAATTCACGTCACGTTCGGAAACCATAGCAGTAAAGACTTAAAATGGTTGATTTTATTTTTGCAAAATACTGAAATGAACTATTTAAAAATTTAATTAATGTTACAGAAATATTTGTTTACATGTATTTGCAATAACAGTTCTCTTTAAATAAATATTTCAGTAATAAAAGTTAAAAAAGTACGTTGGCGTTTCCTTTGAACATGACAAATAAGAGTAAAACAGAACCAGCGTTTCAAATTTAAAAAGAAAGCCATTACGCCCTAGGGCGTAATAGGTCATTTACGGCCCGCAAAAGCTACGTGTAATGACACCATTTTCGAGCAAGTGTGATGAAAAAGTCTTTTTTTAAATTAGTGCGGATTCTATTAGCAAACTTATTCAAATTTATTGAGGATACACGAAATGTAAAACTAATTACAAATTTGCTACTTCGTATTCGCGATCCGTACTCCGTACATGAGTTGTGAAAGAACCTTGGACGAATTCCCGGAATCCCGCCCCTTTGGCTAAACCTCAACTAAGGTTTAGGGCGGATTAAAGTTCGTAACAAATTATGTCATAATCAAAACATGCTTATCTATATTATTATACGATACTTTAAACGTAAAGAAATATGAAATCTTTAGTATGTTAATAAGTTATTTTTGTTTCTATTAGGGTGAAGCATTCTATTAGAAAAATGTAATTAACAAGCGTTTCGTTTATTCAAATAGTACCTAAGTACCTAATTGGAAGTTATGTCAATTCAATAGCAGTGTATTTTGATTTTAAACGGGATAGTTTTAAACCGAATTAAAATGTAATGTTTAGTCCGGTAACTTGACACAACTTGCGATCGGTAATCAACAAGCCTATTCTAACAAGATTATTAAAACTTCTAATAACTAAATCTGCAACATCTATTAGTGTAAAAAATATTACGAAAATAAATATTTATGGTGCCAAATTATAATATGACCTTTTATTTTAGTTCACAAATGTGGAGTGTCTTTTCAAAGGGCGTTATTTTTTTATGGTTTTCATATGGAAATAAACCTTATTTTTGGAAACTGACAAACTCGCAACCCTAGGCATAGCGATTGTCAGACCGGGCGGTCGGCCGTGGCGTTCCCTGGGGTCGAACCAGGTCGCTAGCCGGACCACCCCGAGTTGGGTCGGACTGGGTGGGTGCCGGGGGTGCCTGGGGTCGAACCAGGTCACCTTGTTCCGGTCAACCTCGATAGGATCGGGCTAGGCGGGCTCCTCAAATATTATAGAAGATTACAGGTACAGCGAAGCAAAAAAGACCAAGAATAAATTACTTTGAGCAAATAAGACAGGAAGTGGACAAGAGGAATTCTTATTTAAATTAGTTTTATTTTTAATTTTCTAGATTAGTTTTATAATGTTTAGTAAGAAGTTTTATTTAATTTAAATTGCATTGTTTTTCTGTATTTTACTGTTTATCAATTAAATGTCCAAACCTCAAAAAAATTTTTAATTCTAAATTAAACAGAGAAAGAAACGATTTTAAGTTTACTAAAAAGATGGAAGGAGCCTGACTTTAAACCCCTTGATGATGATGAATAATAAATAAACCCTTACTCATTTAATCAACTGTTAACTGTCAGACCTAAGGTAATGTATAATACGAGTATAAGATAATGCACGAGACAAACTGATTTATTTTCTTGAAACAAAAACTGATATAACTGTAATGAACTTATTTACTTAAACTCTTTCGGGTTTTTAGGACATGGCAGAAATAGTGTAATAAACATTGTCGTTACAGTTATAGACTGACATTAACGATACGCAATGACTCAAAGAAATTTTAATTATATTATAGCGTTCAAACTATTATTGCTTGGTCTATACTTACCTACAAGCTATTTTGTGTCCGTCAAGATAGCGTACACCGTAAAGATATTCAGAATCTGATGCAGCCAATAAATAGTACCCAAATAGTACCGACGAAATACCTAGGTGAAAAAAATAGTACCCTTAAACTTTTCGAAATATAAGGCCTGTTCACGGTGTACGCTACCGGGCGTCAAGCTGGCGTACACCGTTTGTATCTCTGGAACGGCTTTGTTTTTGGAAACGATTTATATCTCAAAAAATAGTACCCAAATAGTACCCTAGGGCCCTAAAATTTTATTTCTCTAGCTATCGTAGAAGCCGAGATATTCCATAACTTAACGGTGTACAAAATTTCACACCGTCAAGCTGGCGTACCCGGGAATTCCTTATAGAAAGAGCTCACTATATCTCGGCTTCTACGATAGCTAGAGAAATAAAATTTTAGGGCCCTAGGGTACTATTTGGGTACTATTTTTTGAGATATAAAGCGTTTCCAAAAACAAAGCCGTTCCAGAGATACAAACGGTGTACGCCAGCTTGACGCCGGTAGCGTACACCGTGAACAGGCCTTATATTTCGAAAAGTTTAAGGGTACTATTTTTTTCACCTAGGTATTTCGTCGGTACTATTTGGGTACTATTTATTGGCTGCATCAGATTCTGAATATCTTTACGGTGTACGCTATCTTGACGGACACGCTATTTTCACAAAACAATCGAAATGGTAAGTATGTATTTGTATTTACCTTTAACAAAACGGATTTGGTCGGTATGATAATTATTTTTAATTTCGTAAAGATTGTTTACTCACATAATAAGTAATCGTTGTAATTTTAAAACGTATGCTATGATATATCCTAAGCTACGGAAGCATTTTTATTCAAGGCTTGAATTCTATGATTTGTTGCATAGTTTACGGTTGCAATTAAATGCATATTTCTACGGAATATTTAACACATAACATTATTTTCCCCTTTATCTCAGTGCTACGACCTTTGCAGGTTCTTGACCGTTTTTAACTCATTTATATTTTACAACAAACTAGCAGTAATATGTCAGTGACACCGGGGTGCGTGGTAAGGTGTGATATGAAGTCATACACACCCTACCCTCGCCCTTCTACTGGAATTTAATACAATAAAAGAAATGGCTTTTAACTAATATGGTGTATTAATGCAATTATAGAAATATAAAGTTACAAAGATGCAAGTCACAATGACAGACAGCCGAGAAGTAGAGAGAAAAATTATAGCAACAACATCTTAATGACACATTGCCATCAAGAATTAATCAGGCGCATTAGGGGTACTGTGTTTACATAAACTTATTGTTTAACATCCTCTCCTGAACACAAACCCATTAAGCCTGAAAATTTATTGTGCTTTGGTCCATGTAGAGCCTTCGTTAGTATATCAGCAACCATTTCTTGTGTTGAAATGTATTGCACCGATAATAGCCTGGTGGATATCCGCTCTCGGAGGAAATGATAGCGGACATCTATGTGTTTGCTTCTTGGTTGATAAATGTCGTTACCTGAAAGGCTAATAGCACTTTGGTTGTCACAGTATAAAACAGTAGTTGTACCTGAAGCATCTGGCCAGAAATCTTCTTGTAATTGCTTGAGCCAAATACTTTCCTGTGCAGCGGAGGCCAGTGCCATATACTCAGCTTCGGTACTGGATAATGCCACAGTTTGCTGTTTTCTCGAATTCCAACTCAAAGCTGCTCCTTGAAAAATAAATATATAGCCAGTGCACGATCGTCTATCTTCTGAGTCGCCTGCCCAGTCTGCATCGCTATATCCAACAATATTGGTATGTATATTACACTTGTATGTGAGCTTTTTATGTAGTGTACCTTTTAAATATCTCAGCACTCTTTTCACAGCCATCCAATGCTGAGTGGTGGGTTGATTATTAAATCGGCTTAGTGTATTCACTATATACGCTATATCTGGTCTTGTGCCTTGTGATAGATATAATAAGCAGCCCACTGCTTCTTGATAGGGCACATTTTGCACTATCTCATCTTCATTATTAGCCCGTTTTAATATTGAATTTGCATCACATGGTGTCGATATAGGCTTCGATTCATTCATTCCAAAACGATTAAGTATTTTTTGTATGTATGCCGATTGATCAAGAGATATATCACCATTTTCTTCCTGTGTGATTCTGTATCCTATACAGTGCTTTGCTGCACCAAGGTCCTTCATAAAGAATTTTTCTTTGAGTTTATTCTTTATTTCCTGGGCTGTGTTTTCATTATTGAAAAAATATAGTAAATCATCGACATATACAGTGATGAATAATATGTCATCTTCACTCATTATGCGGAAATATACGCAGGGATCCAATTTTGATCTTTTCATACCTATGTCAAGTAGGGCAGCATTTAATTTAATGTTCCACTGCCTACTCGCCTGCTTGAGTCCATATATTGATTTGTTTAATTTACAAACCTTTTCACCATTTCCAAAGTATGGAGGTTGTGACATGTATATTTCTTTATCGATATCTCCTTGTAGAAAAGCAGTTACTGCATCTGTTTGATGGATCTTGAGCTTGTATTTTGCTGCTAAAGCTATCAAATACCTTATAGAAGCATTTCTAACAACAGGAGCATAAACTTCATTATAGTCTATGCCTCTCGCTTGCCTAAAGCCTTTTATGACCAGTCTGGCTTTATAACGTGTCACACTTCCGCATTCATCAGTTTTGGTCTTGTATACCCACTTGCAAGGTATCACTTTTCTATTTTTAGGTAAGTCTACTAGAGTCCATGTATTATTTTTCAGTAAAGACTCATGTTCTTCATTCATAGCCGCTATCCATTCCTCTGCCTTATCACTACGGAGAGCCTCATTAAGGTCTTGTGGATCGCTATCTAATATGCTCATAGTTAACTCACCATTTATGCAGAGAAAAGTAGCTGGATCGTCGGGTACACACAACGCCTCTCGTCTTCTTGGTCTGAGAGTCATTCGATTCGGCTGCGGTGTACTGAATCTTTCCTCAGGTAAGTAAGTTTCATCAATATCTTCATATACCTCAATGTCTGATGAATCATTAACAGTAACGTTCTGATAATTTGAACTATTTGACAGTTCTTCGGAATCATCAAGGTTATCTGTATTCTGAGAATTCACGTTTTCTTCGATTACTGGTAAGTACACAATATTCTTTTCTATACATTTATCGGTTGCTAGCTTTTTAACATTGTTTTGCTTGACTTTATTTATGTTGTCTTCTTTGTTGCTAACATTTGATGTATTTTTAATAACTTTTATTGTGTTTTCTTCTTTTTCAGGTGCTGACGAGACTTTATTTTGCTTCACGGTGGCTTCAAGGAATACAACATCTCTACTCATTATGGCCTGTTTGCTTTTCGGGTCTATAAATCGGTAGCCCTTTGTACGGTCACTGTATCCTACAAAAATTAATTCGCGTGACTTCGCATCTAATTTCTGCCGACGTTGTTTTGGTATGTGAACCATAGCCCTGCACCCAAATACCCGCATATGGCTCAGGTCAGGTTTCTCGCCGGTCCAGACTTCCTCCGGAGTGATGTCTTTGAGAGCATGAGTTGGTGAACGGTTTATGATGTGCGCCGCAGTTGCTATAGCTTCCGCCCAGTAGCAATTCTGTAAATTAGCATTGAGGATCATACATTTTGCACGCTCTACAAGTGTTCGGTTCATTCTCTCGCTGAGACCGTTTTGCTCCGGTGTGTACGGGGTACTAGTCTGATGCAATATGCCAAATTTCTTTAAACTATTCTCAAAATTCTTATTTATGTATTCTTTGCCATTATCACTTCTTAAAGTCTTGATTTTCTTATTCAATTCGTTCTCAACTCTATTTTTAAACTCAATAAATTTATCATGTACCTCTCCTTTACTTTTTATAAAATATACAAATACTTTTCTTGAAAAATCATCAATGAAAGTTAAAGTGTACCTGGCACCACCAATAGAAGCTGCCTGCATCGGACCACATAAATCTGAGTGGATTAGCTCTAGCAAATCCTTTGCCCTGGAGCCATCATGCGGGAATGGTTGCCTTGTCTGCTTGCCCTCTACACAAGTTATACATACACAACTTTCTTTATTCTGTGATAATTTTACACCTGTAGTACAAGCCGGTATTTTATTTACGTCTGTAAAGTTCAGGTGGCCCATGCGCTGGTGCCACAGGTAGGTATCCGTCTGAGTTGAGGCTGTCATTGCTCTTGCTGTATTATCGTCATAAGTATCCAGCCTATATGTGTCGTTAATTAGATTAGCCTTTGCAATTTGTTCTCCATTCGGGTTAAAAATTTTGCAGCCATTTTTGCCAAATTCCACTTTGCAGTTACTTTTTATTATTTTACTGACAGATAATAAATTGGTTGAAAGGTCTGGTATATAAAGGACATCTCTCACCTGAATTGTGTTAAATCCATTTTCAGTCGGGATCCGAATAGTCACATCACCACAGCATTCGACACGGAGTGACTTATTATCAGCAATTCTTATGGATTGTACAGGAGATGCCTTTTCACTGTCCAGCCAGTCCCGGTGCATCGTCATATGAAGAGATGCGCCCGAGTCAATATGCCAGTACTGCTGATCTTGTGACTGCATAGCTGAAAAAGCTGCTATAAAACCATTATTAGATGACTTGTCATTACCAGTTTTAGTTTTCTTGTGCCAGCATTGCTTTCCTAGGTGGCCATATTTATTACAATTGTAGCAACGCGGCCCTTTTGGCTTTTGGTAATTTTTTGTCTGATGACTCGGCTTGGACTTTGAATAAAATGCTGTTGTATCAGATGCAGATGTGTTTTTAACTTCTTGCAATAACTTAGTTTTAATTAAATCTGCACTTATTTTTACTCCTGAGCTTTCGATGCCCATGATCATTGGCTTATACATATCGGGTAAGCCAGCGAGCATCAACGTCCCGAGCCATTCATCATCAATTGCAAAGCTAATACTCCTTAATTTATGGGCTGTTGACATGATCTTATTAACGTATTCTTCTATACTGTTGCATGATTCTAAGGTGGTATTAATTAAATCTTTCAACAAACCAACCTTACGTATTAATCCTGAGTCTTGAAATGCACGAGAAAGATTGTCCCATACCTCTTTTGCCGAAGTTGCGTCTTGAATGTGGATGTATAATATCGGATCCACTAGTAATATCAACTTAGATTTCGCTTTTGTGTCCAATTTTTGATCAACAACGGTACCTTGAACAATTTGCCAAAGATCTTCCAATTCAAGATACGCCTTCACAGCGAAACTCCAGGTACTCCAATTATCGCGTCCTGTGAGTTTTTCAATCGATAACATACCGTTGTGGGAGGACATTGTACTTTTATTGCTGAAAAGCTGAAAAAATAATTCCGGCGACCGCGATTTGAGGTTAACTTTACTTTAACTTTCTCGAAAAAACTTTGATTTAAGCCACTTCGTTAAACGCACATTTGAGCGAGGTGCCCATAACCTAATACAATAAAAGAAATGGCTTTTAACTAATATGGTGTATTAATGCAATTATAGAAATATAAAGTTACAAAGATGCAAGTCACAATGACAGACAGCCGAGAAGTAGAGAGAAAAATTATAGCAACAACATCTTAATGACACATTGCCATCAAGAATTAATCAGGCGCATTAGGGGTACTGTGTTTACATAAACTTATTGTTTATGGCTTCTACGATAGCTAGAGAAATAAAATTTTAGGGCCCTAGGGTACTATTTGGGTACTATTTTTTGAGATATAAAGCGTTTCCAAAAACAAAGCCGTTCCAGAGATACAAACGGTGTACGCCAGCTTGACGCCGGTAGCGTACACCGTGAACAGGCCTTATATTTCGAAAAGTTTAAGGGTACTATTTTTTTCACCTAGGTATTTCGTCGGTACTATTTGGGTACTATTTATTGGCTGCATCAGATTCTGAATATCTTTACGGTGTACGCTATCTTGACGGACACGCTATTTTCACAAAACAATCGAAATGGTAAGTATGTATTTGTATTTACCTTTAACAAAACGGATTTGGTCGGTATGATAATTATTTTTAATTTCGTAAAGATTGTTTACTCACATAATAAGTAATCGTTGTAATTTTAAAACGTATGCTATGATATATCCTAAGCTACGGAAGCATTTTTATTCAAGGCTTGAATTCTATGATTTGTTGCATAGTTTACGGTTGCAATTAAATGCATATTTCTACGGAATATTTAACACATAACATTATTTTCCCCTTTATCTCAGTGCTACGACCTTTGCAGGTTCTTGACCGTTTTTAACTCATTTATATTTTACAACAAACTAGCAGTAATATGTCAGTGACACCGGGGTGCGTGGTAAGGTGTGATATGAAGTCATACACACCCTACCCTCGCCCTTCTACTGGAATTTAACCTCGTGTATGAGCATAAATTTGCCAAAAACTTAGAGCTTTAGGTATGTTTTTTGTTACATTTGAATATATTAAGATTTTTTTGAAGTGCAATCATTTAAAACATTAAATATACCTACTTTACAATAGACAGCTAACAAAGGTACAAATAAAGTTGGCAATATATTTTGATAACCTATTTTCACTCAAAGATATTAAATATAATTTACCACAAAATGTGTTCAATGACCCATACAGAACATTTCAAAAGGACGTACGGATGGACGGACATGCGTAGTATTTGGATTTGGATATTGTCCGTAAAAATGAGCAAAGTTGAATGAAATATCAAATGACGCCGAGTAAATTGTTAAAAATAGGCTCTGCGTATTTATAATAAAAAAATATACACTCACACAATATACACAGGTACATAATTTGGTACGTAGTATATAATGAACGTCAAAATGTGAAAGGGGCCAAAATAACTTAAGCCGGGGCAGTTTTTTTATTGTAAATAATATCATTGACTTCGTTATTTTGCTAGAATGGGAGAATGAATTATGTTACCATCGTAAATACATTGTACAATTAAAGCCACTTTTAACTGACCACCCATAGACTTTAATATGTTGCAATAAAGTTTACTTTCAATTACAAATGTACAATTAGCAGTGTCTGCGATGGTATGCGGAATCCGTAAATAAGAATGACAGGGATTTGAAAGATATCTAACCTCATTTAAGTTCAGTAAGTTTCTTCATTTCTAATAGGAAATGCAACGACAACTTCATGCCAGCTCGAGTATCGAATGTCGGTATATAATAGCGATGGAGTCTCCGGTGAGATTGAATTGAAATAGCTGCCATTGTGATCTATGAAATATCTTTAGAATTTGAAGAAATTGGTATTTACGGTCCAATTTTGTGGAGTCGCTGGATTTACAAATAAACGTCCTACTTTTTGACACGCTAATGCCCAATATTTGACACCCTGTTGTCGCTTCTTTTGCTAAAGACTTATCATCCAAGTTGAAAACTTCTGATATTTTACCCCTTACTGACAGTAGGTCAGATGTAGTCACCATTATAGCAGTTATTTTAAAAGCTAAGATTTCCTAATAATGTCATTATATGAACATACAAAAAGATGAAAGTATTGTGTATAAGTGCGAGAAAAAGTTCTCCAAAGTAAAAAAAATAAACAAATTTACTGTCACTAAACTAATTATTACCAATAAAAGAAGCGAAAAAAAGTGTTATGTTGTACAAGATACCTAACTTAAGTGATAAATATTTCATACCTAATTTAACTTAAATATGATTCTAGTAATATTTTCATAATCAAATCTCAAGACGTGGAAGTGAAGTCGTTATTAATTCAACTCGGATAATGCAACTTTACTCCGGGTTACTTTTAAGTGCAAAGTTGAGAACGTGTTTAGAATGTTACCCGGTAATTTAATAGTTTACTTACTAACGAAATATGACTACACTAGCACAGACGGAGAAATATAATGCACAGGAGTTAGTTTTAGGGTTCCGTATTTACATATTAACTACCCGTGACTAATTCATTAAGTGTTTCTGTACGATAGCAATTTTACAAAACCACAATTAATTCATAGATATATTTTAGTTTTAGGTAGGTAGTTACATTTTAATTTTTAATTTAGGCTTTTATTTTATTTAGGTGTTGTTTGTTGCTACTTTAGGGTTTTAGTTTAATATTATAGTATGATTTTATATTGTTTTATTACATCGAATAAATCCAAATAAGACAAAGTACAGTACAGGGTTATAATTGTTATACGTTTTAATAGTATGCGAATTAAAATAGGCGTTTTAAAATTCATATCTATGATAGACATAAATAAATATTAAAAAAAGGAATGAAATATTATGTAACTTGAAGTAACGGATATGCTAGAAATGTTAAAATTAAAACACATAAATTGCGTATAAAAAGTTTAATAGAAAAACAAATTCATATTTTCAAGAGTTCCATTTGTATCCGCTGCTAAACTATTTCTTCTGACAATATATTTAAGTTGATTAGTTTTAAACTGTGTCTTCTTGCACAAGTTGGATAAAATGGCGTTGGCACTTTTCCATCTAATCTGGTTCGTTCGGCCCAGGTGTACTCTCATTGTAAGTTTACAATGGTTCCGTAACTTTACGGTTTTGTAACTTAAACAGGATTGTACGTTGCAACTAAGTGGGAGAAACAAATGTTATTACAGCGAGACTGCAGTTAACTAGTCCTTTTTAGGGTTCCGTACCAAAATGGTAAAAAAGGAACCCTTATGGTGCGACTCTGTCTGTCTGTCTGTCTGTCTGTCTGTCTGTCTGTCCGTCTGTCACAGCCAGATATCTCAGGAACTACTGATGCTATCGATTTGAAATTTGGAATAGTGTTAAGAGTAGCTAACCCGAGCCTATTGGACATAAAAAATATCTTGTACCTTTTTTACTTTTTTTTTAAAAGGCTCCGTAATGGGACTTTGAAAATTGAAAGTAGGGCTATTATATTGAGTGGGGTATCAAATGAAAGGGCTTAATTTGTATATTAAAACACCATTTTTATTTTTTTTCTTAAATAAGTAGTTTTTGATTTATACATTTTTATGTACCATTCCCCCCCTATTATCTCCGAAGTTACTGATCAGAAAAATCTGTCATAATTACTAATTATAAATATCAACCTGAATATTACAGGAAAAATAGAACGGTCTTGCTAACTTTAATACTTTTTTAGAAATTTACAAAAACTTGAAATCCCTAGCGGCGAGTAGCAAAACTAAGCGATGGCATGTTTCACGCTAGGGGATTTCCGGGCAAAACTAGATGGCGCTAAAACATTAAGCATTTAACGATGTTATAATTGAACAAAGAAACATAGTATAGTAACAATTAGTTCGTAAACAGCTAATAATAAATAAATTTAAATACATTTAAATACTGTGTCACGTTTGCAAAGTTAAATAATTGTAAATAATATTATAATTATTTTACCAAGCTTATACATAGATGGCGTTGTAAATTCGGGGAACAGCTTTTTGTATGGAGAATGACAGTCCTCTTGATTTAATGGTCCTTGCTATTAAATAGAATCATTACACGTCAGGTTCTAAATATTACAGGAAAAATATAACTGTTTTCCTAACTTGCACTGTTTTTTAGAAATTTGCAAAAATCATAACATATACTTATTTGCTTCTACTAAACATATCGACATACAGTTTTTCTTGAACTATTCGCGTATCTACCTACTTATGAGTTTGTACGGAACCCTCGGTGCGCGAGTCCGACTCGCACTTGACCGGTTTTTTATTACTTTATTAGACACGTTTATTACAAATATACTAGATATTTAATTAGTGATAAAAACACGTAAGTATTAAAAAATAGTAATACTATAGCTTGGCAACTTCGTTGGTGACACTCACCTGTGTGCTTTTTGTTCTGTGCAGCCGTAACTACTTACACAAGTTACCGCCAACACGAACGGGGGCCTGCGGAGGCTGCCTCCCTCGGTCGCCGTTTGTGTTGGCGGTAACTTGTGTAAGTAGTTACGGCTGCACATAACAAAAAGCACACAGGTGAGTGTCGCCAACGAAGTTGCCAAGCTATAGTACATATTAAGTACATTTGTACGGATACGGTCTTTAAAGGTGAGCCTCCTACTCGTATGCGCAGTTGTGTGGTTTTAGTTACGGTTAAGTAAAAATAACATAAATCGCAGGAAAAAATCATTTCATTGAATGTGAACTATATATAGGGCGCGGATCCATGTCCACGGCACGGCGCCGTACGCCGTGACACGGCGTACCGTACGGGCCCAGAGCCATACGGATGGATGACTAATCTAATATATAAATATGAGTGTGTTACTCTAAACCTCAGGTTTTGGTTTCGGGCTAAAATATTTAGGTTTTCAGTGAAAATTTACCCGTAGTTTGATAGTCGGAATCAGAAAAAAACGTATCTTTTTGAGTTAGGTTCCACTTGTAATAAAAAAAATATTAATTTCCATTACATATAATATTATATATTTATCGTTACTTTACAGCTAATATGCACTTGTAGAAACACACTGGCAACACCATCGTAGCCTCTTACTATGATTCATTTATTCTTATATTCAGTTCATTTATTGTCAAAATGACTGAATTGGTTAAGCACTTTACGCCCGTAGGTAGTTATAAATTATAATGGTTGACTTTGCCTTTGATCATAAAATAATTTGTCCATAGCGCGCTTCTAAACTGCAACAACTACAAGACATGTTAATAAACCTCCAACTTGAAACCACGAACTTGTGAATATTCAAAAGCAATTTTAACGAACTTAAATATCCTGTTTTAAATATACTCATAAATTTTAAAGTTCTCTTTAGTTGCTATTTAAATTGTTACCTGTTTCGCGGTAATAAAGCTCATAATCAAATAATTAAGTTACTTAGGGAAGCTTTTAGATAGTTCTATTTCTAGTTCCATCACTATCAGATACCCGCCCAGAATAATCAATATTTTCATTTCAATGGCTAATGATAGTAACTTTCCAAATACGTTACATGCCCTTTGAGGCTTTGATGGTGGATCAAATATCCGTTCCATTACAAAGCAGGAAATGGATAAAGATATCAAGACGTAATAAAGCTATATCGTTTTAACTTTCCATTTGCATATGTGTGAGTTTACTTACATGCGACATTTTACATCTGATTTCAAATAATAATGATCAGAAATCTAAAAATAAAGTGCCACTTACGGACGTACCTACCCCTTTTGTATAGACATACGCGCATTAAAAAAATACAAGTTTCTTAATTTAATGACCTTTAATTTCAGTAATTTTCAGAAAATAAAGATGTACTAAAATCTGTAATAATTTACATAATTAAAATGTTATATTTAATAAAAATTAAATAAACCTGTTATTTCTATGCAGATTTAGTTAGATTTGCAAAAATAATCTGGATTGTTGTTAGTACCTACTAATAATTAGGTGTTTTTAACCGACTTCCAAAAGAAGGACGGTTCTCAATTCGTCTGTACGTTTTTTTTTTTTTTATTTTTTTTTTATTTTTTTTTTGTGTGTTTGTTCACCGATTACTTGAAGACGGCTGGACCGATTTGGAAAATTCCTTTTTTGTTTGAAAGGGTAGACTTTCGAGGTGGTCCCATTGCAACCAAGTCAGGATCTGATGATGGAATCTTGGAGAAATCGAGGGAACTCTTCAAATATTATAGGCACACATATAGCGATTTCGGTATTTTTCGTAATTTCTCGTCCATCTCTTATTAGCAACAAGTTTTTAGTGTTAACCGACTTCAAAACAAAGAGTAAATTTGTATCTAGGTTTCTTCCCCGATTACTTGAAGACGGCTGAACCTAATTGGAAAATTCTTTTTTTGTTTAAAAGGGTATACCTCTGAGGTAGACCCATTGCAACCAAATCAGGATCTGATGATGGGATCTTGGAGAAATCGAGGGAACTCTTCAAATATCATAGGCACACATATGCGATTTTGGTATTTTTCTTACTTTCTCGTGCATTTCTTATTAGAAATAAGTTCGCAGTCTTAACCGACTTCAAAACAAAGAGCAATTTTTATGTAGGCTTGTTCCTCGGTAACTTGAAAACGTCTAGACCGATTTGGATTTTTTTCTTTTAACTAAATAGACTTAAGTCTATTTGGTTAAAATAATATTTTTCCAGCGCTACTAAAAATTTAAAAATAAAGTAAATTTTTAAAACAAAAAATAAAAACCGACTTCCAAAAACCTAAACTAAAAACCAAAAAATAATATGTTAATTACCCCAAAGAAATGGATAATCAACGATTCATATATACATATACAGATATTTATACTTTTTAACCTGTTATTTTTGAAGTCGGTGCCAGCTAAGGAGCTCAACACAGCCAGGTTTACGTGGCAGGCACCAACTTCAAAAATAACAGGTTAAAAAGTATAAATATCTGTATATGTATATATGAATCGTTGATTATCCATTTCTTTGGGGTAATTAACATATTATTTTTTGGTTTTTAGTTTAGGTTTTTTGATTTGAGGGTTAGTATTTTTTTTGTAGTAGTAGTAGTTTAAATAAACTTGGTAATTTTTAAAACTCTGTAAGAACCACTTTCTGGGTAATGGCCTCCTCCAAAGATCTCCAGTCTTCTCTGGATTGTGTAGTTAGAAGCCAGTTAGGTCCGGCTGTCTTCTTAATTTCGTCTTCCCATCTCGCGTAAGGTCTCCCTTTCCTTCTCTTGTCTTTTGGGCCCATCCATTCTGTCATCCTCTTGGTCCATCTCTCGTGCTGTCGGCGTGCAGTGTTATATTTACACAAACACATATAATTTTAGTCCTATTTTTATATGTTTTGTTAACTTTGTAGTAGATAATTAATTCTAATTTCTGAGTCAAATTACCTACATATTATTTATAATAAAGTAGATTACAGAGTTCCTTAAATACACTTACTGCTTATATTATTTATTAAAGGGAATTCCAATTAGCCATAAGGAAGAATGCTAAAACCAAATGTTGTGAACATTTTGTATTTCTTCTTGTGGCAGTTTTTTCGTTCATGAAATATATACCTGTATTTTTGCGTAATTGTTAGTAGGTAATTTAATTCAAAAGCATTTTAATATCACTGTCTGAAAAACAGGTTTCTTTTCTTCAATCATTAAGCTTGACTCGTAATTTGAGTTCGAAATTTACTTTTTTAATTTACTTTTTCATAATATAGATAGAAGAAATCAAAACTCGTCCAAGTTGTGGTGATTTTTATTTTCTCCTATTGTGGTTTTTTGCATATTTTTATGTAGGTATGCATGTTATCAGTTAACCACAAATAAAATCTAACTTTGTAAAAAAAGCACAATGGACAAGTACAAAGGCGAAATCAGATAACGTTTTATTTCAAAAAATCAGTTGTTTGAAACAAGCTGTGGTCACGCATGTTGTCTACTCGATTTCATAGTTCCCAATAAGCATCAAAACCGTACATAAAAAGGCTGTTCATACTTGGATTATTCTCTTTCATCGTCCAAAACCAAGTGGCAGGTCTCGTATTAACGTAATGAATACAGGGATATTTTTCAAAGCCCTTCTAAAGATGTTTTTCCATGTCAATGGACCATCCATCAAGGACGTTGATTCGGTTCGAGCTTTACGATAAAAGAGCGAATTATGGCCGGTCATATAAATTGTATGAAAGACATTAGGGACACTCTAGTGGAAGCGGTAGCATTAGGTTTTATGTGAATAGGTATTTGTTCCAATACGTCTTTGATCTGACGATATCTAGCCAAACAAGAATAAAAAAATTGCTAACTAAGGCCGGGCTAGCCAAATTTGTGTTAAAAAAATAACCCAACTCACATCATCTGTAAATGAGCTATAGTATATCCAGTTTAAATTCTTCATCTTTTTTTAAGGTTACCGTTGATGTAGTAGTATGAGATGGATAGAATACTTATATATTTCCTTGGAAAACTTAAAATATATCAGAAGGTAAACTTCACGAAGTCTATAACTATTGTCCGGTAACTATGAAATTATCGACGTTCAATGTTTCAGTGCAATTTATGGTCGGTAAAACTTAATAATATTATTTTTCGCTATAATATGAGGTAGGCCTGTTATCATAGAATGTAGAACTATCAAAATTATATCAAAACCACGACTTTCGTCCGAACCATTTTCGAGATGGAAATGGCCGTTTTGGGCCACTATGCGCCGGGTTAATCTGTTACAGACAATTTTCTAAGGAACGGTTAAACCAACAATATTATTAAAACAATCTAGTCATCTTTTTTGCCACTTTTGTCTGAGATTGTGTTAATTCTAATAGCGTTGTTTCTATAATTTCTGAATAAAACAATGCCAATTTATTAGGCTAGTTTTTGCTTGCTACCAATAATATATAACGATAATTGGAGCAAATATTTATTTATTTATTTAAACTTTATTGCACAAAAGAAAACTTATCGTACAAAAGATGAACTTAATGCCATAAGGCGTTCTCTACCAGTTAACCTTAGGGCAAAGCGGATAACTTGTGGGCGATGCTACTAACAAAAAAAATTAAATACATAAATATACATAAATAAGATGTAACTTGCTAATGAATATAGAATAGAGATGGTAATACCCGTAGAAGCTAATGGACAGACTGACAGCAATACAGACGAGGGTAGAAAACTGTATGATATGTTATCTAAAACCATCCAAGGCTGACACATAAACGTTTGAACATCTACGACTTCACTTTATTTTTCAATACTTGAAATTGCTTATTTGTGACGTTTAGCTAATAGGCTCTCATTGAGGATTCTACATACATATATTGTATTTATCTATATAACCCTTAACTGTCTGCCTCCTATTTTTGACACGCAACACGCAACCACCTACATGCGGTATAGGAGACCTTTTGATATCGCCCTTATAAATTTAGTTCCGTTTAAAATACTTCTAAATAGCTATAGGTATTTAAGGGATTTTTTTTATATTATAACCGTAAGGATTTAAATGGTCTAACATATTTATTAAGCAAAGCATAATTTGATACTTGTTCAATTGTATACCGTTTAAGCCTCTATTACTTGACGATGTCAGCAATTTTGACATAAAAATATAGTTTAGTGCATTGGTTTATTTGGTACGTTATCTGTCAGTACTACCATTAGTAATGGAAATATTTATGTATATGTAAAGAAGATGTATTTTTGAAATTTTTGTCTAACCCAATTATTAAATGTATAATACGTTGATTTATTTTCACTACAAAGCAACACTAGTTATATTTGAATAGTTAATTATGAAAACAACCGGTTAATATAATCGTCTGGTACATCTGCCAAATTGGAACCTACCCAAATACTCTAATCAGGCAGACAGAGTTGCTTCCGTTGGGATTGAACGCAGTACCCCCGGGTCTTGGCAAAGATAACAGTTTAGTGTAAGCCACTTATTATTTGGTTAGGGTATAATGCCCCGCCGCTTAGCTTATGTGAGAGTTTTAAGGTAGGTTTGTAATGCCCCTTCATCCACATTTTCAAATTACGTCATCTTCATTTGGTGTCAGAAGCTCATAAAGTATCAGCTAGCGTTTAGATATTATCTTACTAGTTGAACCATTTTATTTTTATATTAGCCTATATTAGTGTGCTGGGAAAATGCCTCTCCCCTTGATTTTCATGTCTCTCTATCGATTGCCTCTTCTGGCCATTTGTTATTTTTTGAAGTGGTTAACTTCTTTGTCTGCGAGTCCTATAAACCTCACACCCAGTAACACTTTTTTAAATGAAGGCTATTATGATTTCTCATAATAGTTTATTATATATTTTGTTTGTTACTAGATTTGCCCGCGGCTTCCCCCGCATTGTTCCCATTACTATCCTAACGGAACTCTTTACCGGGATATAAAGTATCCTATGTTTCAATCCAAGACTTGGTCTATTTCCATGCTAAATTTCAGCTCAATCCATTCAGTTGTTACGCCGTTATTTAGTAACAAACATCCAAACATCTAAACATCCAAACACTTAAACATCTTCACAAACTTTCGCATTTATAATATTAGTGTGATGTGAAGTAGTTAGTCATTCTAAGTTAATGCTTATGATATGACATCATTGGCATAATAAGAATACTATTGAAATTACTAAAAGTCGCCATTGAATTTTATTTGTTATTATATAAGGTGCTAACAAATTAGCTACCTATATTTTTACAGCTGACAGTACTCGGCTCTAAAACATTATAGGTTCTATAATGGTTTTTGGAAAAAATTAGGAAACAAATTTGCTACGTAAAACACCCTGTTAATGAGATAATTAATTGAGACCTCTTTAAACACCGTCTCAACCCTATTTTAATTATTACTTGCGTCGGTTAATGCACAAGTGATTATTTTTAGACAGTTTTTGTTTTTTTTTTGTTCGGTTAATGAAAAAAAAACATATGAAAAGTTTTCTTAATTCCTATTTAAAGTTTATTGTTTTAATATAAGGTATCATCTCTTAAAATATCAGTAGCTAATTTGTTAGCACCTTATATATCATCCTTGGTTACGAGGAGCTATCACCAAAACATTGACATTACAACGTCGCGTACTATACTGCCTTTTTTGAAGAAGAAAAAATATCTACATATTCCAACGCTTCTGTACTAAGTTATTTACTGGTTCGTTCGCTCCAAACAGTCACCTTGCGACTCCGATAACTCGGATTGAGAGATGGATCGACTTTTATGATGTAGACAGCACTTAACACAGCTAAGAACGATAGTTGGAGCAGCAGCCATATAACACGGTGGTTCAGATCAGTCATTGACGAAGGAAAGTGTGTATTGCTGACGGTAGAATTTATTGCGGCTTACTGTACCTACTCGGATTCTATCGAATCTGCTGCTAAAATAATTCTTAAAAAAAATTAACAGAGGAACAAGAAGTAACTATGTGTGACTACTCTAAAAAGTAAATGTCGTGTCGAGATCTGATAAAGACCGAGAAAACAAAAATGGTGTCTATTCTACTGACAAAAACGGTTATGTAATGATGAGCATTAGATGAGTAAACTTAAACATCTAGCGCATTAAATACTTTTTATGAAGTTGCGTGTATCTAACGTATTGTTTTATAAAAGTACTGGCTGGTGATAAATATAAAAAAAAGAAGTGAAATTGTCACAAGGGAGAACCTTTATTTTGGACAATTTCATGGCAGTAAGCGGTGAGTTATATATAATATAATAATTGTTCTATCTGTCTGCACACATTGTCAGTAAGTTTTTATTTATTTAGAATATCGTTTAGTGTGTTTTTTTTAAATATTTATGGGCATTTTTACAATATTTTGCCATATTTTACAACCTTCACACCAAAACTGCCCCCATCAAAATGATTCCAAACTGTTATACTAGTACCAACGTTTTGCATCGATTATACTATACATATTTTTAAGTTATAGGAAGTATCGGCTAGTTAATCCACAAGAGCCATTTTTCATTTCGATGAAATATATTAATCTAGTAGGCAGCAATATAATCTAGATTTTTAACCAACTAGATTTATTTATCACATGTCAAAAAGCTACTAGTTACGAGTACGCCAATGCGCGGCGTTAAATACGCTGCGCCTCATCAACTTGCAAATTGTACGTGTATAGGCGGGATGAGATAGTAAGGAAAATCTGCTTCGGCTTTCTCAAGGGTATGTTTGACGTATTGCACTGAAAGCCATTCAATATATATAAATAAAAACTCCTAACTACTTAGAATTCTCTTAATCATTATTAAATACAAACAACTAGCCGCAAACTAAGAGACAAATAGCCGCAAATAGGTCATCTAAATAGAGCCTCACGAACAGATAGATTAGACAGACACACATTAATATTATTACGTCCCTATTTTTGTGACGGGGCTTGTTTTTTTTTGTTAACTGTGTGGAAATGCATTACGCATAACCCCCAAGCATGGCTTAATAGTACATTAGGTTACCTAGGGAGGTAAAACAAATGATTACTCAGATCGCAGGTATTTGACGCCCCAGCCGAAGGCAAGGGCGATAAATATGCGATCTGAGGCTTTCTTTAATACCTCCCGTGGTAAGTACACAATTTTACGTCTCCCCCAGGCCAGGAAGTGGGATTTTCCGCACGCATATTGTGGGGTAATTGCCACTTTATGGCCAGGTGTGACGTAAAAATCTTAATTGTGGCTGTTAGACAACGTACGGCCCAAGTCAGTGCGTTTTAAGGCATCCATTATTTATCACAAAAGATTCTATGGTATTGCACTAAAAAAGGAGTCTTGAAAATTCTTTCTCTAAAAATGTTCTCATCAAGGCAACTGCTTAGTTACTACATTTGGTTTTATAAATTGTACTAAGTGCCATCAAGTAAGAAGTACGAGTAAGGGCTTCGTCCGCGTGAGTTTCCGTTTTTTTTCATACAAACTATTATCCCCCATTTCATTCCACCATCTTCAATAGTCAGTCAGGTTGTTTAATAAGTAGGTACTTATGTCTAGATCAGGTTTGCATTACTTTGCTAACAATATAATGCCTACATTATGCTAAATTTTATATATGTCACGTAAATCTGCCATCTAGGATTTTAATAAAAAATCTTATCTAAAAATTACTTTACACACATAAATACATATATTCACCTATATCAGGAAACGCCTTTTCGCGATCCTCGTAACAATTGGCATAAAACTGTCATCCATATTAACCACTTTTAAAGTAAAAATTAATTAAAACTTTGTCACCAGTCAAGAACTGCACAGCACTAAACTTTAATCTTAAATCGAACACCGACGTTAGTCCGTAGGGAGTAACGCGTATGTCATATCTAAAAGTTTCTGAAAAAAAATCGCCTTTGCACTCTGACCATCCGCTCAGCTCGAGGGCTGAAGCGCTACTGAAGTTGGCACGTCCCAGCCTGTGTGAGTTTGTAACACACCTCTTCCTTGGAATTAAAGCTTAATACGTATACATTACTGGCTACACTTGTAGCTGATAACTTTACACGGAACAAAGGGAGTAATCTGTAATGTGTAAAGTCGGTTGTCAGGTCCGTGATAAGAATCGTCTTTTTAATGTCATATTATTAAAATCACTTTTGGGGATACTGAGTTGGAGTCACCGATATTTGGTGGAATACAAAAAAAGTATATGTGACGGTGTTTAGTAAAACGTCCCACTTTGTCGCTTCTAGTTACGGAGTTACGGGCAGTTTAGTGAAATATGGCAAAACTTACCGAAAATCAACTTTCGATGAAAACTGATAGAACATACTGTAATAAACCTATGATTTTGATGACGACGCATAAATCTCCATTTTAAGCACCTTTTTAGGGCCTCAAAGTTTAGTGCCCAGCGACCCACTTTGTCGCATACAGAAAAAATCGTCGATATCATATTTGTACCAGTGTTTTCAATTACTTTGGTATGACGGTTATATCGAGGGTGCCTTTCAATGTTTTCATACAAGGTCTCCAGGGTCTGATGATGGAGCCGGAAGGTGGCCATAGGAAACTCAGTAATGAAACGACGCAACACCATCGTGTTTGGGCTCATTTGTTTCGTCTTGACGGTACTCTGAACCGAAATGATATCCAGGGTCTGATGATGGAGCCTGAAGGTGTCTATGGGAACTACGTAAAAAAACGACGCAACCCCATCGTGTTTGGACTCATTTGTTTCGCCTTGACGAGTACTCTGAACCGGGATGATATCCAGGGTCTGATGATGGAGCTGGAAGGTGGCCATAGGAACTTCATAATAAAACGTCGGAACCCCATCGTGTTTGGGCTCATTTGTTTCGTCTTGACAAGTACTCTGAACCGAGATGATATGCAGGGTCTGAAGATGAAGCCGGAAAGTGACCATAGGAACTCCGTAATAAAACGACGCAACCCCATCGTGTTTGGGCTCATTTGTTTCGTCTTGACGAGTACTCTGAACCGAGTTGATATCCAGGGTCTGATGATGAAGCCGGAAGGTGGCCATAGGAACTCCGTAATAAAACGACGCAACCCCATCGTGTTTGGCGTTCCGACGTTTTATTACGCAGTTCCCATGGCCACCTGCTGGCTCCATCATCACAGCCTGGATATCATCTCGGTTCAGAGTACTCGTCAAGGCAAAACAAATGAGCCCAAACACGATGGGGTTGCGTCGTTTTTTTACGCAGTTCCCATAGATACCTTCCGGCTCCATCATCAGACCCTGATCATCATCTAAGACACATGTAAGTGGATGTGAGCTCTGCCGTTCCTATTTTTCAAAAAGATGTCTTGCCTACTTATGATGCGTAGCTAAATCAATTGTTAATCTCAATTAACGATTAACAATTACGTAATCGTTAATTGCAATTAACAATTACTTTTTATTAATTAATACCCACGTCGGCTCTACACAAAGTGCTTAGCGGCAGCGGTGCTTTTGATGTCGCCGACGAGGCGGCGCGGCGACTTTTATAAACGTTGCGATGAGTTCGATCCGTTTGCTACATCTCATAGGTTCAATACGTACACCATTTTTGGTTTGTAATTATACTGTTTTTGGTTCAGCAAATTACACCTATGTTTATAAATTATGATCAGTAATTTTTTAGCGTATGATCCACCAAACCGTCAAAGTGGGTCACTAAACTTGAGTCGAATAGAAATTTCGTTCAATTACGTTAAAAAAGTTTAAACAAGCGACGTTAGTATCAAAGACTCTTAGATTAACAATAACAAACCATTATCTCATACATAAAACTGAAAAATATACCAAACACAAACACTTTCAATGAAGAAGCACTAAAGTTTAGTAAAGCGACGAAGTGGGACGCTCCCTATATAAAATCACTAAACTTTATACACACAAAAAGTACTTATAATTTGATATTTTACATACTTTCTATGCTTGATAAGTATGTTTTTTAAGTAATCTCATGTTATATATTAAGAGACACATGTATTTTAATTTTTATGCATGGCACTCTTCAAATCATTTGTTATTAACTTTTTGACATAATAACTAAATAAAAGGATCCACAGAATTATTTCTGTCTTTTTTAGCATGAGAAACCATTTATAAATACAACTTTAATGATAAATATGCGTGCCTTATAATAGAATATAGAAACAAACCCATATTCAGGATTTACATATTTTCGTCCTGTTTTTATGTTCAAGCCTCCATAACATTCAAAATACTAAGGTTACATATATGATTTTAACTAATTTAAAATCCCTAAAGTATGCCCATTCATTTAATACCAACCACTCCATAACTTCAAAGTAGAAGTGTGTTTTCTGCCATCCCAAACTTTAACCAACGTTTTCTCAATTGTCGCTTTTTCACTTCTGCAACTTTGCAGAGTTTTTAAAAAATAACTATAGGACCTAGAGACATGAATCTTTCACCAAAAGATAGAGTAGGATCTGTAGTATTAGGAACTACTCTTAACTCCATATCGACAAAGTGGGACCTTTTACTAAAAACCGTCACATATTGTTATACAAACTTACAAATACAATCTGAGTGCCAATGTGAATTTTAGTTCCTTAGCATAGTAGGCGTCAACGATTTGATACCATTCTGTATTCTGTTGGTGGTGCTACATCTTTTCCACTCTTTCATAACCGTTTATTGATTATCTTGGTGCTGGTGGTCTCCTTGATGTAAATGAAACTTTAAAATTTTCCTGAAATGCACTAAAACGGGCCATCTTTGACAAAAAGTTACAAACACAATCTGAGTGCTAATCTTCTTCTCAGCATATCTGTGTCCACTGCTGGACCTATGCCTCTTGCATGGATTTCCAATTAGTTCTTGATGCGGCGATTCTACTCCAAATCGGCCCTGTCGTCTTTTTAATGTCGCCAATGTGTCATCTGGCTGAGCTATATTGGCAAATATAGGTCCTTTATTTAGTAGGTAAAAATGACCTGATACCATTTTGTATTCTGTAGATGGTAGTATCGGGTCCGGGATTTTTGCAACAACCAGTAAGGCTTGCAAGTTTGTCAGGCTTAAAAAAAAAGTATTTTCCAGTCTTCTGACTCTTTCAAAACCATTTATTGATTGTCTTGGTGCTGGTGGTCTTTCATTTAACTGAAAAATCCTGAAATCTACTTTTACACAAAGCCTTGCCGTAGCAAAATATTACGTATTTTAAGTTTTTGGGAAAGTTATTTTCAAAAGTGGCGTCTTTTTTGATTTTTTAAGGTGGCGGACAGTTATGCATGTCGTTTTTTAAGTCTTTGGGGGTTAAAAAGTTTATAAGAATACTTATACGTTTATTAAAATAATTATAAGAATACTGTAATAGGTATTACAAAATGAATAAATATATATACACATAAAAGTTAAACATGACTGAAAAGTTGGCCCCTAAGATGGTGGCAGCATTTACTCGCTGTATCACTACACTATATCATTCGCTGTATCATTACCTATACGGTTTACTCTGCCTATAGCTTGACAAAATGACCACCAATTAAAGCGATCAGACCAAATAATCCGTGTAGTTTTGAAAATCTGTACAGGGCTTCCTTAAGCCGTCAAGATAAAGACACTGAAAATCCCCGGGTCTAACCAGGGGCGTATTTTGAAATGTATGGCGATTAGTTTAGTAGGAGCAAATATGTTTGTGTTACGATTTTTGCACATTTTTAAAAAACGGTGCGAGTTAGGAAAACCGTTTTATTTTTCCTGTAATAGTTAGGATGATATTTATAATTGGTAATTATTACAGATTTTTCTGCTCAGTAACTTCAAAGATAATAGGGGGAATGGTATTTTACTGAACGTTTTTCGTCCTAAATCAAAAAGTACATGATTAAGAAAAAAGCCGGTCAAGTGCTAGTCGAACTCGCGCACTGAGGGTTCCGTACAAAGTATGAAGTCTTGCGCCGCTTTAGCTCGCCCAACTATAAAATTGGTCGCATACAGGAAAGAAGGTATTAATCCTGAAATTGTCACGGCCTTGTAACAAAACTTGCCCCTCGCCCGACTCGTCTATTTTCTTCATCTTAATATTTATTTAGTGCTTCTATATTGTTCTGAGGTTTTTTCCCTGCCTCTTCAAAAGTATCAAAATATTCTCTTTTATCTGCTACAAACGAGATTAATGAGTCGTAGAGCTTGGAAACGACCTCAACGTCTGTGTCGAAGCCTTGTCATGTTTTAATATAACTCCCCAAAATTCTTATAGCATAGCTGTTTCTAGGGACCTAAGCTGACTTAATAAACCATTGGCGTCATTCTTAGTTAAGACTTTTTGAGTATGGTCATTTGTTATGGTCTCAAGGGCCGCTATAACTTGGTTCCAATCTCTGTTTAGACTTATACAAGCATCGTCCCTAGCCGACCGTCGCATGTGTGACAAACTTTTTAAAGTTACACTTACTAAGATCTTGTTTTTTTATGTTAATTTTAAATTGAGATTGACAAGAAAAAATAAAAAAAAGGTGAGAAGTAAAAGTTGGTTGAATGGCGCCAAAATCAAAAAAATGCAATAGGCCAGGGGCGCCTCTGCCGTTTCTACGCCCCTGGGTCTAACGTCACTATTGTCATTTAAATGTCACTTTTTGCAGACTTTTGCTTTTATCTCGGAAACGCATGGAAGTATTGGTATAGTAGTGCACAAATTAACTATATTAAATTTGCTGTAATTTTGGTTCTATACAATTTTGCATAAGGTATTAAAGAGAATTAAGGTTTTGAATTTGAAGAAACTCCAAAAAATAAGGGTGCTCTTTCTAGCTTTGTAGTTACCTTGCCCGTTTAGATCCAGAGCTGCCTCTCGGCACAGTTGTTTCTTGAATAGTCTTGATTGCTTTAACATTGAGAACCATCAAGAAACCTCGCGTGGCTAATAGGCGGACAGATGACAAGTTCAATTTCGTCGTTTTTTTTTAAGTGATTTTTGTCCAAAGCTATGCTCGCTAGCGAAAATAGGTACTTCATACTAAAAATTAAAAAAAAAAACAAATAGTATCCACAAGAATTGTACACGTTTCATGAATATACCTCTTTATTTTTAACCACGAAAGAAACCATAGAAAAAAACTCGCTAATAATAAAACGACTTTCATATGGTGTTTGAAAAACATATAGGGTGGAAAGTTTAATCAACCGGTAAGGGCAGTTTATCGAAATACCTGATGTTATCGCAAGCGACTTTGTAAAATCTTTACTAATTTAATTGCCGTTATTTTAATTGCCGATCACTTAAAAACGCACAGTCAGCTTATAAACAAACATTAGTTTTGGCAAAAATATTTTACAGTGCCAATCAATACCCTTCCTTCAGACGTATGTATCCAGATATACACAAATGTCGGCATCAAAAATCTGACAAAATGCGTGTAAATCATATTACACATTTTATCAGATAGGTACGCGAATCACCAGTAGAGAATTTCTGGTAAATTGCGTATAAACGCAGTGCCGTGTTTTATTTAGTTAAAATTAACAAGCGGAAATCTCATATTATCACCTTTTGTTAGAAAGAGACTTCCGGGTAGTTCTCTGCGACTAAAAAGTCGCACCAATCGCATCATTACCATCGCCACATTATAGATGAGCTCCGTATAAACTATGGAGTCGTTTTTGGTTATCTTGTAGAAGTCGCGTGCCTCTGCTATTTTTATCATAATGATCCTGATTGCTTTTATAAAACCGCCAATAATAGTGGCGATGGTAATGACAAAAAAATCGCGGTATAAAATCGCAGAGAACTACCCTCCGCTTGTAACTTGTAGCCTTATAAAACACGGCCCAGAACGGCTAAAACGCCAACTCCGTTCATTCCTTCATTTCTATCGCACTCGTATTTGAGTGACAGAGAGGGAAATCCCTATAGAATACCGATATGCCGTTTATCTAATAAGGACTGAGCTGTCGCGATCGCTATGCAGAATACATGTTTCGAAACGTAGGTAGGAATAAATAGGTAATATTTAATAATAACAAAATATAATAATTACGTAACTTGATTATGGAATAAGCAACAATAATAGTATGTTTAACAAAATAAACAAATTCAACGAAAAAAGTTCTTCCCCCTTCACTAAATGATGCATTTTGAAACAAAAAACTATGGCAGGTACGCCATGCCTTTTTATTTGACCACATTACAAAAATCATTTTGAGAGTTCCGTACCAAAATGGTAAAAAAGGAACCCTTATGTTGCGACTCTGTCTGTCTGTTCGTCTGTCATAGACAGATATCTCAGGATAGCAGCAATAGTCTGCTGCTATAGATTTGAAATTTGGAATGGTGTCAAGTACTCGTATCACTAACCCGAGCCTATTAGACATATAAAAATCTTATAGCTTTTTTAGGGTTCCGTAGCCAAAATGGCAAAAAGGAACCCTTATAGTTTCGTCATGTCCGTCCGTCTGTCTGTCTGTCTGTCTGTCCGTATGTCACAGGCATTTTACTCAGAAACTACATGATGGATATTGATGAAATTTGGAATATAGGTGTGTTTTATGAGCCGCTACTTAGTTTGGTATATAAATAATTAAAATAAATATTTTTAGGGGGGGCACTCCATACATGTAAAAGACAGTAAAAAAATTTTTTTTCAGCAAATATCAACGTGTGGTACATAGTTCGACAGCTCTTTAAAAAACACTATAAGGTTTCTAAGTAATGTTTTTGATTAAGTGAATGTATTTGGAAATAATCGCTCCGAAAGTTGTGTAAATTGTGTCCCCCCCCCTCTATTTTCTAAACCGTGCGTCCGAAAAATATGAAAAAAATCACGGAGGTAACGCTTAATTAATACTTTCAACGAAAATTATTTTCAACAAGATCGAATTAACCGTTTTTGAGTTATTGCCGATAAACTGCGCTTCTCAACAAAAGGACGTAATTGCTATGAAGATACGCTCTTTTGTTGTTGTACTTTTTTTACATCGTATTTTTTACCTTATAGTTACGGCTATGGAACCCTATACTGAGCATGGTCCGACATGCTCTTGGCCAGTTATTTTTTTAAAAGGAGTCAAAATGGGATGGCAAATATTAAAAGAAGGTCTATTATATCAACAGGGGAATCAAATAAAAGGTCTTAAATTGTAAATTCCAAAACTTTTTCTATTAAACATGCAGTTTTTGATTTATGATGAATTAAGTTCAAAAAATACCATTCCCCCTTTTAAGTTCCCCCTCCGAAGTTACTGGACAGAAAAATGTGTAATGTTTACCGATTATTAATATAGTCCATGGTTTTCCTAACTTACATCGTTTTTTTAGTAAATCAAAATTATTTTGTTAGTTACTAAACTAACCGCGACCTATATCAATGTATTGGGACACAGTGTAGTAACAGTTTTCCAGCAGCAAAGTTAAGTTTGTCTCTCAATACAGTTTCAAGTATTTACATACTACAAGTTTATACGGAACCCTCGGTGGGCGAGTCCGACTCGCACTTGACTGGCTTTTTTTTCTTAATTTTAGTGAAGTTATTTTATTTCTCTCTCTCTTTTAGTAACATTTAGTACAATTTGTCTAAATTAATATAATTTTTATTTTGGTGGCATTTTTGGCTTGTTTTGAAAATATAGTAACTTATTTTTTGATCATAATATTTGCTTTCATGTTTCAATTTTTGGACGAACTCTAGGAAACCTGAGTTTTTGCCATTTCGTGTTTTGCAATGGATCCACCCTTCGACAGGATTATTAGTGCGGTAGCGGCAGCGGCATCCAGCAATGCTTATAATACTTATCACGGTCGGCTTAAGCTACTGCATTTCAATGTAATGTTGACATTTATTGCTACTCTGACTTACTGGCGAAATATTTCTAATAACTTTCCAACCCTCTTTGATTGTATTTACCGGAAATAACGGGAAATTCGCTGTTAAGCCGACCATTTGCCTGCCTTATTTGGACTTATTAACATAGTTTTTCTTTGCATATCATTAGATAGCTAGTTTTTATGTGATAGAAACAGCCAGATATTATTAATTCTGCAAAAGTGACATTTGAATGACAGTCCTCACGTTAGCACACCCCCCAGACCTCGAGATTTTCATTGTCATGATATTGAACAGCCTTGAAAAGCCCTGTGTCCATTTTTAAAACTATACGAATTATTCGGGCAGCTTTCCTTAATTTTCTTATGCTTACGTTGTGCGAGGAAACTGCTAGCCATTCTTCGGAGAGGAAGCCATTTCTTTAAAACACTGGTGGAATCTTGGCCGCACGGGTCTCTAAAGTCAAACAGCACGAAGTTATACTCGGCCAAACATTTTTGAATTTTTATTGCTCACATCTTGTTTAGTCAACTGTTCAGTCATGTACGTCATGACATTATATTATAATGATTGTGCTAATGCATTTGTCTTATAACAATATATATGTGACGTACCTATTAAAATTACGTATAGAATACCGGTATGTAATATAGCCAAAAAATGCTTATTCGAATATACGTATTTCCTTTTTATTATCGTTAATAATTTGAAAATGTATACATACATACAACAGTGTTGATCAAAATCGGTTAGTTTTATAGTCCATAATCTATATTGACATAAATAATGTAAGTTCTTACATCTAGGTATACCTATAATAAAATTATGCATAAATATATTTAAAAAATAAAGTGTTTGTATGAATGAAAGGTTCATTCGTGTTAATGATTATTGAAGGTAATCTGTATAAAGGTGAAACAATTTTCATTAATGCAGATGGTAGTAAGATTTAGCTAGCTTTTGAAATGATGATTAACACGCAAAGACCTCTGCGTTTCTGTACATGTGCTACTAGCCGTTATTAAGATTGTTAAGTAATATCGGTACTATAATAGTTGTACCTATTAAGATTTTTAGTTTCATTTACGAAATATGATAAAAGACAAAAGTACTATCTTACGTAGATATTTAAAATTATTATTGGAAATGCGGATGTCAGCGTCGGCAAATTGGAATCAGGTTGTACCAATTATTAGATCATTTTTGAATACGAAGTATGTCAATTTAAGACAGTTTAATAGATAAAATTAGTAAAATTGGACTATATAATTTGGCATTTATAATAAATAAATTTGAGCGCAGCTCAGTAAAACACCACTATTTTATTAAACAAATTATAATTACACTGCAATCCAATATTCCGAACTTCACAGCTTCGCAACCAAAACGCCACTGCCCTCGCGCCGTTTCCCAACCGTCTTCTTGTCACCGCCATCTTGGCCGCCATCGAATCGCTCGACCAATTATTGGGAGACAGCGCGCGTTATAAACTAATCGAACTTCCTTCCGTTTCCGATTTGCCAAATATATTTTGATAAACATCTCAACAGTGTTTATCAAAATATAGATGTTACAATTAATGATTTATACTAAATTACGTTTATGATTTTATGATACGCTAACAATAGTACTTTTTGATATAAGTGCGGATAGTATGTCATTTCTCACGAGTCTCGAGGTTTAATACTCGGGACGAGTGGAAATAACTCTTCCGCACGTGTATCAAACGACGTTTTTCATTAAAAAACGTAAACATTTGCGAAAAAAATGTTATGAAACAAAAAACATGGCACCGTCTGTCACCATTCAGCCAAATCAAAGGAAATTATTTTGGGAAGAAACATACAGAATTTTATTAAATTTAAACATGAAAAAGCAAGAAATGTATTTATTATTACTTTGTAGTTTACTTATTTGCAAATAAATACGTTATTTAGTGTTCAAAAGTTAGCTGAAAAGTAAAAAGCACTAGTGCGCAAAATACAAGTTTGCGGACGATTAAAAAGTATTATGTATCTCTAACGAGGCATTTTGTTTTCCAAATAGCAGTTTGAAAGCCTGAAGGATGACGTGATATTAATATTCCGACAGCGTCAGCATAATCCACCTCCGGGCCTAGTTTCTCCAGGTCGGTTGTTAGCAGCCCATTTACGGAACGACTATCTCTTGAATCGACATCTTCTATTCAGTTCTAAGATATAATGGTTTGCTTTGCATAGCATTATATTGCGGTATTGTGAAATACAGGTTTCAAAGTAATGTTTTGTACGTATAACGAATGCAATATTTGTATCGCTTCCTAGCAAAATTAGTTTTTTTGAAAACACAACGACTTCATTGCTTGGATGCAATTAAGTTGTTGTGCTTTGTGTGCCAATAATATCAACCATAATAAAAAGCTAAGGCTTTAAGGCATTACCGAAGCCTAAAGCTGGGATAGGGGAGTCTTACATAACGACTGAGTACATAATATACTTTCCGTTCTAGAATGTACAAATCAAAATATTTTACGAGTATTCTAACTAATTTACTCGTAGATATGTTTTAAAAGCCAAATTGGCAGTATTATTTTGCACTAAATCATCACCAAAATTCACACATCTACCCCTTTCGTTGATATTTTATTGTCTTTCAATAATTCAAATAGCAACACTTTAAGACACAAACTTCCGATCATATCCTGTGGCCGAGAAAAAATATCGAAATACCTAAGAAAATAGTTCCCGAGTGAATGAGAATTTACGAGCCGCATCGGACCGATATCTTCGTGTTACTTTCTAGACTTCTTATTTTATTTAACTATTAACTTACAGACACAACCTTTTGCTAAGCAAAATAGAATTCATATTGAAAGATAACAAAACACAGAGATAAGATGTTGGGAAGTCAATTGTCAGATATGTGAAAAAGGTGCCTCTACCCTACTTTACATAAATAGTCTTTCGTAATTCTCTTTGAATTTGACGACCCGATATATCCTACTGGATCACACTGATCAGGTTTTAGGGCTGAAATATTCATCCTTATCAAGGTTTGTGGCGAGTGACAGCTGTTTCTTTTAGTTTACTCCGACCTACATTTTTTTCATATTGATTCATGGTACCTATAGAGAAAATTCGATGTGGTAGGTATTAACAGGTTACTACGCGATTAACGCTGAATAGTAATGTTGTTACTTTTATAATCTATACAGAATATAATGAAATCGTAGAAAGACTGTGTTTGTACATTCAAGATTTTTCAAAAAAAGTAACTTGGGAGTGTTAAAACAAGTAATAAAACGTAAATAAATAGTGATTGGAATTGTTGTTTGTTTTCTGTTTATTAGTGCGCGCATCAAGCAAAAACTACCAGACAGATTTTCATCAAATTTAGTATACATGTACATTATAATTCCGGTTAATTACCGGTTTTTGCCGGACTAAGTCGCGAGCATCCGCTCCACTAGCCACTAGTCAACAATATAATTTAAGGAAGTTATATCTACTAGAACTTGAACGGAACAGCGGCGGTAGGTATATGCGTTGGGGGTTTGAGGTTGTTTGTGTGTATAGGTACGTCTGTTATCATTTTCCTGGAAAACTGCTAGATCGATTTCAATGCGGTTTTTTTGTTTGCAAGGTGACTTAACCGAGAACGTTCTCAGCTATAAGTATTTCACCAACATCGGTTAAGACGTTTATGAGATATAGAGATTATTTTAACCACGAACGAATATTTGAGATCATCATACACATATTTGGTGCCACCGAATCTATTGCATAGGTACTATTAAGCTAGGACCACAGAAATATATCAAGATAAAAGGAAATAGTTCGTCGATTTGTACGGCAAAGAAGCGTGTAACGTTTTTCGCTTGGCGTTTGACGCCAAAAGTGCTATTTAGTGATAGAAAACATAAATTTTCCATTTCATTTGGTGGTATTTGAACAACTAATTATACCATCATTATCAGATCTTCAAATCTGCTAATAATATTGACGGAAACTGAAGCTAACGGCATTCAAAGTAGGTGGCCGCCATTTCTTTTTATCACGCGAGGTACATACACTTTCTCCTTGTACCTCGATGTATTTCTGTGGCTAGGACACATGCTTCTATAACATGGAAGTATTTAATAAGTCTTGAAGTGTTTGCCAAAAATTCAAGACAAAAATTACCTAAGTAATCGGGTGAACCCTATATAAAAGTTACAATTCCTAAGATTTCATTTTAAAATTTAATTGCGCTAGCTTTAATCCGCCGGTCGCACTGCGTCGAGTTGGTTTATGAAAACAACCGATAGCCGTAAATCCGGACATAGTCCTCCGCAGCACGGACTCAACTGGCCGTGTGTGATTTTGTACATTTACCAATCAATGACAACGTTGCGTGATTTTATTTGCTTTTAATCTAGTGGCATTTATCTAGGAGATTCTAGGCAGCGCTGTAGTTTAAAGATTTTCATTCGAGGCTTACAAGAAGTTTTAGAAACGTGTATTTATCTTGGACCAACTTAGCTACTCATACTCTTTCAAACTACACCTATACGTACACCTTTCTTTTTACACAGCTACATATTATATCTAATTGGCAATTAGTGATCAGTATTTTGATGTTTTTCCCAGAAGTTACCGAAAAAAATCATTATTTCCAGGACGACGTTACGCAATATATCTTTGTTTAAAGAAACCAATCTTTCGCCTGAACGTCGGCAAAATAAAGCCCGAATCTATTAAACCATTTAATTTTCGATGAATTGAAAATGTAGTAAATGAAAAGTAAATATTCCCTTCACAATCAAATTTAATTACAGGAAGTTAATGTAACTTTAGGTCAATTCAGAAACTTAAAACGGCACATTTTGATAACACGTTGTTGAATTTACGAACATTTTTGTAAGCGTTTTAATTACTCGGCGGTATTTCAATGTAGTTAATTACAGACTATACTGAAACCACTCAATTCCGATAGGTAAAATAGTAATAGGTAATGTAGAGGCATGTAAACTCATTGATCCAACAATGCCATGGGAAACTAACTTCAAACATACTAGCTGATACTTTCCTGCATGGCACGGCCAAGTCAAATCTAACCTACTTTAAGATCTCACATTTTTGAATAACAGCAATTGTTATAGGTATCCAATAAAGCAAAGAAATAGAGTTTAATACTTGTTCATAATGTTATTTTCTTCCTATAAATAGATATTTGGATTTTGCATAGGACTTGGCACTTTTAGATCTCCATTCTTTTTGCGGCGAAGCCCACATCCTAGCATAATTTTTGTATTGAACTTGGCTCTCCTTTTTTACATTTATGTTTTTGGTGGGATATCATTACTTTTTGTAAAGCAAACTAGGCAGTTATTGAGATTTAATGTTTTTTCTTGCGTTTCCGCTGCATGGTTTTCTTTTTTACGATACAATTAAAAAAAAATTGTATGGGGACCTCCCTATTTTTTAACTTTTTTATTTTTAGATTTTTTCCTTCGCTTACACATACTTACCGAGATGGATTCCAAATTTCATCCTTCTAGGTCATCTAGAAGTAGGTTAGGTTTAGGTACTATTAAAAAAAAATTGTATGGGGACCCCCCTATTTTTTAACTTTTTTTTATTTTTAGATTTTTTCCTACGTTTACAAACAATTATCGAGCTGGATTCCAAATTTCATCCTTCTAGGTCATCTGAAAGTAGGTTAGGTTTAGGTACTATATGTCAGTCAGTAAGCCAGTCAGTCAGTCAGTGCTAAAATTTTCGACTTTTTGACCTTCATATCTTTATAACCGTTTGAGCTAGCTTCATGAAATTTGGGCTTCTAGATGTCCTTATGGATATAATTAAACACACGTAGTTTTTTGTGTTTAAGTTAAAGAGGTTTTGAGTTATAGAAGGGTCAAAAGTGGCACCAAGTGGTTCGTGTAACGTGTGTACACTCGGCGCTGGCTAGCCAGTTTTGCTTGAACTTGGCTTGACACGCTGCCGCGTGTCTAGAACTCGCCAGTCGGCTCGTTTCATAAACCCACGCTCGTATTTTAATGCTTTTCATTATGTTCCAGTCACATAAACTACTATTATTTATAACAAAATTATAAAATATTATGTGAAACATTTTATACATTGACGGTGATTCTGTCCAAGCTAAGTCTGTAGGAGACAAAAAAAATGGCAACACCACAAGCAAGAGGATTGATGTTTCTTGACACTTTGCAAATATCTTTCCGCTAAGCTTACGAGTATTAGCTTTCGCGCAGGACAGTCTTGCACAAATCATTCGAAAAAGTTCGGCCTCTTTCCTGTTGAGATGGTTTTGAAATATCGTGTCGCACCAGGTGACCTATCATCTAGCCTCGACAATTTTTTCAGCACAACGAAACGTTATTGTAAGTAAAGTATACCAAAATATAAAAACAGTGTACTCAACAGTTCAAGGTAAAATACTATAAAACAGGTACGCAGGCAAGCTCAACTTTTGAGCGAAATACGAAACCCACTATGATCAACGAAAACGCCAACTAGTTTGTGCAATTTTGTCACAAAACAATATATTGTTAAAGACACACGCAAAAATAGTGATGTTCTTGAGTGTGATATTTCAATATAATATAATAACATAATTAATTCACGTAATCGTCAAAACAAATCATTTCAGGATGTATAATCTGAAACAAAAATAATTGGTATCATTTGAATCCAAATGTAAACGTAATCCTCAGCCAGCGTTTTCTCAAAGAATGTATTATACATTCTCTCCACCTGCACGCAATCTACAAATAGCAACGCGATACCTTTGCAAATAGTTCTGTTTTCTCTTGCATCTCGTTTCATTTGGAATTACGTGTAGAAATAGGTAGAAAACAAAATATATTTCTATTGAAACGAACATTGTTATAAGAACGACAAGTAGTACCTATATAAAAAACATCTATAATGAAGGTAGGTATACTACTAACACAATGGGCCCGAGCAACATGACGAACTTACCTACTACACACGTACTAACCTAACCTACCTACAATGCTGCAATATCAGCCAACCTATATGCACCATAATCTATTTATAGTCACATGGTGCTGCATTTGAGTGCATACCGGTATCGTGTGAGTTGAGATAAGTCAGCGTTATCAGCGCCTGAACGTTTTTAGGGTTCCGTGCCCAAATGGTGCCTACGGAACCCTATTACTAAGTCCGTCTGTCCGTTCGTCACAGGGCTAGTCTAGCTTTTGAACTGTAATAGGTAGACTTGAAATTTTTGAATGTGTATTTGTATTGCAACTATAGACTTGTATTGCCACTAGACTATGCAGTCTTCGAGTACCGTTTTAAATTTACGTTGAGCCTTCAGGTGAACACCTCAAGCAAGATTCCAAAACCATAACGACGGAAGTGGAAGGTTACGCGTACAGCCTTTACCCATCTACCTATCTATACATAAAATATAAGTTCGATGGTAGGTACCGTAAATTTGCATTGTCACCAAACTTGCATAACTATGCTTAATTTCAGCTCAATCTGATACAAAGAAGTGGGTGAAATCGGTTTGGTCCATGACGACAACTTACATATTTATTTACGTTTCAAGTTTAATAAAAGCTTGTTTCAAACAGTTCTCCAATACAATTTTAACTACTGCACCAATGTTGAAATACGTGTACGGGACCAATGTTGAAATACGTGTTCTTTATGAGACGTGCATAGAACGGGTTGGGATAAACAGACTATGGACGGGTTTTTTGAAATGAAAGAGAAATGAAACTGAGGACATAAATGCGTATGAAAATAGTACATTACACAACTAGGGTGGTAATACAAAGAAAAGCCGAGATCGCAGAAGTTTGCGGCCCGAGGTGCAAGCGAGGGACGTAAATATGCGATCGAGGGCTTTCTTCATTACCTCCCGTGTTGTGTACATCATTTTATGTCTACAATTGGCCAGAAAGCGGCTTTTACCGTACGCGCAGCGTGCGGAAAAAGCCACTATATGGCCAGGTGTGCCATAAAGTAATGAATTCCACGTACGGCATTTAGCCTTATTATATATTTTTTTATTTTACCTGTACCTCATAACGGTTATATTTAAGATGATTAACAAAATAGTCGAACATCACGTTGTTCGAATGTGACCTTCGTCGTTAAAGGTAACTTTTGAATGGAAACGTCCCATACATTTGAACTATTTGAACTACAAAGTCAAGCTATACCAACTTCTGTTCTAAACCACCACTGAGTTTAAATTTGAATCACGTCCAAGAGTGGTCGCTAGTCTGATTATCTAAACTCCAGTGGCTTCGACGTAAACTTGTTATCAACTATAACGTTTAACATGTATAATCACAGTAAATTATTACCCAGTAGAACATATGTTTTAGTTAAGTGGGTCCTACAGATTTTTCGTATGACTCAGTGTTATTTCATACTAAAATTCTGTAGCGCCTTTCCTATGGATTCCACCCAAATTAAGGGCTCGTAGTATGATATTATTAAACATACTGAAATTAGTAGATTGTGTCACAAGGGAGCAAAATGATGTATTTACGGCGAGGGCGTACATTGAATCCTGAACGAAGCGAAGGATTCTACAATTGAATCCCGAGCGTAGCGAGGGATTCTAAAGTAGAATCCGGAGCGTAGTGAGGGATTCAAGTGTTAACGCCCGTGGTGTAAATAATTTTGCTACCTTGTGACACATACTGCTTTTCACACCGACTATGAGGAAAATTTAAATACAAACGCTACCTACCAAAATAACGAAAACGAAATATATAGTTAGTCAAAGAGCATCACACATTTTTAATAAAATGAAATGTGAAATTGTTAAATTTACAGTTCCTTATTATTTATAAAACGTTTATTACTTTTTACGGACGGGACGAATTTACCACTTCCATATTATATTTATGGCCCTCGCCTGCGGCTCGGACCCCACACACCTGTGGTCTGGGCCATTCCTTATTATCGACTTTATGTAGAGTCGATATGTAGAGTCAATGTAGAGTCGATAATGTAGAGTCGATATGGAGAGTCGATATGTAGAGTCGATATGTAGAGTTGATATGTAGAGTCGATATGTAGAGCAATAATGTAGAGTCGATAATGTAGAGTCGATATGGAGAGTCGATATGTCGAGTCGATATGTAGAGTGGATATGTAGAGTCGATATGTAGAATCGATATGTAGAGTCGATATGTAGAGTCAATAATGTAGAGTCGATATGGAGAGTCGATATGTAGAGTCGATATGTAGAGTTGATATTTAGAGTCGATATGTAGAGTCAATAATGTAGAGTCGATATGGAGAGTCGATATGTAGAGTCGATATGTAGAGTTAATATGTAGAGTCGATATGTAGAATCGATATGTAGAGTCAATAATGTAGAGTCGATATGTAGAGTTGATATGTAGAGTCAATATGTAGAGTCTATAATGTATGGTATGGCAATGGCATATTCTAAGCAGGTTCAAACTAAAAATACCCTGTAGGTAGTCCTTGAACAGAAAAGTATCACTTTAATCCCTCTTATGAGGAATCAAAATACTTTTTTCTGAATAGGAGGTGTGAAATATATATTTACCCACCTATTTCTTAATAAAGTAAATCGCCTATTTTATATTAAATTTCTACTATTATTTACTTTAAAAAAAACATTCGACAGGAATGCCAAAAGCAAGTTATTATTTCAATACAGGCTGTCTAACGAGTATTGTCATATTAGCTGGAGGTAAAGTAACTTAATAATACCTACATGTGTATAAAATTTCAAAGCATTTGATTTAAATACCAGTTGCAGAATCTATGAGCATAAGCATATTATTAGCCTTCTTCAAAAAAAGGAAAATGGTTCTTGATCTTCGAAATCTTTGTTTGTTTGGCAGATTTCTCGAAAACGGTTCAACCGATTTGTATTTTTTTTGCTGGAATTGGTAAACGAGTACTTAACTTCCTTCATGATGGCATCTTGGAGTAATCGAGAGAACCCTTCCAATGTTATCACACGCACACTCATAGCGATTTGGTTATTTTTATGGCAACTCGTGCATTTGTCGATTGTTTTAGTTATAAACAAAGAATAAAAACTGTATTAATACATGTTTAGTACCCAAAATTCAGAAAATGAGAGTGAGTATCTAGTGCAAAAGCCTAAGAGGGTCAATTTCAGAAAAAAATTACCTTTTACTTTTTTTGTCTGATCATGGTGTGTCTTATACCATTTTACTCAGAATCATGAGCACTTTTCAATTATGAAATCAAAAAAAAGTTTTACTAAATATTCCAACTTTCCCGTACAAATTTTACAATCTAGCCTAAGTACACACTAATGAGTAATATAAATTTGACCTAGTTTTATAAAGTTATGATATAAGATTGTGTCCATCGGCACTTTTCATACTGTCTATATTTAAAGAGAAGGCACTTTGTTCATTTTTCTATAGTTATCAATTTACACTAACTCAAAAGATTTCGTTCTCTTAAGTCATCGCATGATGTCAGTGTTATCGAGGAGCTGGATTGCCTCGACGTTCACATGACGAAGCAGCCCTTTTTCATGGGCTTCGGCGAATTTTTTAACAACTTTATCAACAAACTGTATCTTAAGATCACAGTGTAGGTCGTCATTTCTTATATACCAGGATGTATTCACAATTACCCTAAGTAGATACTTTATTTTGAAATCTTTGTATAATGTGCATGTTGGATTGTTTGGTGATTTAACCCCACTGCTATAATCCATAATTCCATACTGGCATAACGACTTGTTTGTAGAGAAATAGTTTGTTGCGTACTGACAGTGAGGAGTGTCTTCCCAGTAGCCAGTACATCTTGTTAAACCGTATTTCAAGTTCTTTTCCTTTCTTTTTAACGTGAGCTGTCCAGCGAAGCTTCGCGTCAAGCGTCATAGGACCTAAGTAAATACTTGGCTGTATTCTCGTATGGTATGCGTTGTTGGTATATATAAACTGGGCAGTACTGAATCTTGTTTATTTGTAAAGATGGTATGAATGGATTTAGACTCATTTAACCTGATTCGACCTGGTTGGACCTTGAAAGCTCGTACTCGTCGCAGGATAGATGCATTTGAGATGAGGTGCTGGCGCAGAATGCTCCGAGTATCATGGACTGAGCGACGCACGAATGAGTCTATTCTCGACGAGCTCAACATCAAAACGAGACTCTCCACAATCTGTACACAACGTGCCCAAAGCTTCTTCGGGCATCTAGTCAGGTCAGGTCCGGATAGTCTGGAGAAGCTCCTAATTACTGGTCGCATGGCATCAGGAAAAAGGAGTAGGGGCCGTATGCCTATGCGATGGACGGACACAATTACATTTGCAACTGGAGCCACATTACAGGCTAGCATTCATCAAGCCCAAAATCGTGCAGCTTGGAGAGCGTTGGTGAAGAGTTGCCGCAGCCGTCACGTCCCTCAGCCATGAGGATACGACGAAGAAGAAGAGAAGAACTTGATTCGCCATTTCTTTGTTCAGTCATGAGCTTTGTTGACAGCTACTTGAACCTTTTCTGCTGCTTCTGCATGAGTACTTTCAACCGCCATTATAGCGGTGTCGTAACATGACTTAAAAATTATCTTTGATTTTGTACCAAAAACAATTCAAGGATGTTTATTTTTAATATTAGATTAAGTAGCAAATACCGTATTTCCTACCAGTCATGTAAACCTATAATTAAGGCACAAGTTGATCTGAATGCTGCACTAAAGTCAGAAGTCTAGAGCTAGCGGATAAACAAGCCTAGTCAGGTGTTATTAATCTCTCCTTTAATCAAGCTGAGCTGCAATCAACTTCATTATTTCACTCTAACTTTGATAGTGTGGCCTAAGTTACCTAACTACCCAGAATTTACTTTTTAAGAGAATTAATAATGCCGTAGTATATTAACGATTTTATGGTAAGCAATATATGTAATATCTAGTAGGATGATTCTCTCAGCAAGATAACGTTAGAATTATTTTTACTTCTACACTACTAAAAGTATATTTTTGTAAAATGCAACCACATATATTCGGTTAGTCTTTACGCGAATAATGAGAAAATAAAGACTCCTTATAAAGCTTTAAAATGATTTATAATGGACGTGTAAGCTCTTACACAGCTTATGGCAATTTAGGTGACACTTTTTCTTTGTCGCTGACTGTACTATTTTGCGCTCAAAGTATAACGGTGACCTTGTACTTTATAAAAGCACCGTGTCAAAGAAAACTTTGTAATGACTGGAGCCGTGTTTTGTTTTATTGGGCAAGTTTGTTTTACGGCAGTTGTGATTAAGAGAGCGTTTCTTTTGTGGGTTTTGGTTGTTTATTGTTGCAAGTTATGATGGCTTTCTTAGATGTATTAATTAAATAAATATGTGTTGTGTTAGTATATTTCTGCTCTTGTTTTTTCTTACAGTCGGTAGTTTTTTCTTACAGTCGGTGACCTTTCTGGGAGAATCACCGGTAAACAATGAACTATTCAAATGGTTGATTAGGAAAAACTATGTTATATTTCGAACTAGCGGATGACAAACGCTTGTACAGTAAGCCGAGATAAGACGTACGAGCAAATAATTGGAGCAAGAGGGAGTACGACACAATACGAACTTTGTATTTCAAACTTCAAAGTATTATCCCGCTGATTCTTATGAATTACTCCGCCTGCCTACAGACACAGGATGGCAAACGCCTGTACGGTAAGCCGAGATGAGACGCACGAATAGATAATCGAGTAAATTGCCACTGGAAAAGCTAAATGGCTGATAGTTTCATGTCAGTCTACTTTGACTGTTCATTAGGCTAAAGTTGAAGTATCAGTCAGTTTTTGTCGTTTGAATGAATTTTTGTTTCACATGTGTACTTGTATTAGATATTTTTTTATAACTCCTCGAACTGATTCTCCTTTGCCTTTCCATTATTGAACTTCAGACGGACTGCATCCGCATGTAGTGGCTATACCATTTTGCCGTACAAAAGTTACTCATCTTCGTAAAATGTAAAATTTCCGGTCCTTGTGTGCATCCGTTTTTCCGATCAATAAAAAACCGGTCACTTTTAAGACCAGAGTGCTTTTGTTCTCCACCTGCCTAAAACGCAGTTTACCTATATTGCTACATAGTCTAAGTCGCACATAGTATAAAACTCAATTTTTATGGCTCCGTAGCCAAAATGGCAAAAATGGAACCCTTATAGTTTAGTCATGTCCGTCCATCCGTATGTCACAGGCATTTCACTCAAAAACTACACGACGTATATTGATGAAATTTGGAATGTAGGTGTGTCGTATCAGCCACAACTTAGTTTGGTAGTTAAAGATCAAAAATAAATATTTCTAGGGGGGGTACTCCATACATGTAACAGAAGACGAACATTTTTTTTTTCATCAAACATCAACATGTTGTACATAGTTCGACAGCTCTTTAAAAAAACTTTAAGGTTCTTTAGCAATATTTTTGATTAAGTGACTAATTAGGTTCTTACATATGAAATTGGCGTTTTACATGGCAAAAATGAAAACGACTTTTTTATGAAACTATATTTGTAGGTATTTAGTCAAACTATGTATCATGGCTATCTATGTACTTTTGCAATCTCGAAGGTAGTTCATTGATTCTTTTACTAAAAAAATGTGTGAGCGAGGATCAATAAAATATTTGAAGGCCGTTTAGACAGCCTCGTGGGAATTGAATTTTTTTCTTTGCATGAAGTTGTCCAAATTCCGAAAGTAATGGTAATCAGTTGGAGCAAGGTCCGGGAGTATGGTGGGTGTCGAAGACATTCCAGTCGCAGCTCCCTTAGCTTTGCGACCGTCAGGAGTGCCGTGTGTGGTCGAGCGTTGTCCTGAAGCAGCAGTGGGCTAGATCGATTGACAAGTCTGGGTTGTTTAATGGCTAGCTTTTCCATCATCGTTTGCAATTGTTGACAATACACATCAGCCGTGATTGTTTGCCCAGATCTTAGGAAGCTGTAGGTAATGTATGACACCGGCACTAGTCCACCAGACACTTACCACCACCGCTTGTTCTGTTGGTCAAAATTTCCAGACCGGAAACGTTGGAACCAATAACGTACCGTATTTTCTTTTGCAGTAGCTTCCCCATACGCATTGTTGATCCTACGAGCCGTTTCTGCAGCAATGGTGCCGAGGTGGAAATTATATTCGTAAATATTGCGATATTTATTCCATATTGTGAACAGAACTATTTCAAAGAAAAACAAACGACGCGATAAAAAATAAATTTCGAAATTCGAACACACAAATACATGGTCTTAAATTTGAAATAAATTTCAATTTGGAATTCCCAGCCGAACGCCAGATATTTTTAACCAAAGTTGCCAGTTCGCCAAACGCCAATTTCATATTTGTAAGGACCATCGCTCCGAAACTTGCGAAAATTGTGTCCCCCTCCCCTTTATATTTTAAACCGTATGTCCAAAAAATATGAAAATAAATCTGAAAGGTAACGCTCAATTAATACCTATTTTTATTTTCGACATGATCGAATATACCGTTTTTGAGTTATTGCCGATAAACCGCGCTTCTCAACAAAAGGACGTAATAAAAAAAACGAATAGAAAAATAAATTGACAGTAATTCGAATATATCTAAATCAAAAGAGTTCGCATTAAATGGGATTCGTAAAAAAATGTCTAATATGGTTTCTAGGCTAAAATCACAAATCGGGGTGCCGGTTTTGGTAAACTTGACGTCGCGTCAGAAAGAGATAAGTACACTGTGCCGCATAATGGGCCAACAATTTGAGCTCGACGATCAGCATTTTCGATTGCGATGCGATTGTCCAGCAACCTGGCTTGGAACATTTAAAAATGCATCGACGATGCAAAACATGGCTGGTGTAAAGTAATAGTAAACCTCGTTTCATTTTAAATTAGTAAAAAACGTAAAGTATAAGTCATGTTGTCTTTAAAACGTGATGGGATATATTAATTTTGTGCTAAGTTGAATTATTACCAACTGAACTACCTACTGAAATAATTCAACTTAGCACAATATTACCCTTCGATATCCCAGGGAAATGAAGAAACGGGGGAAAATAGTAAATTACACAACTAGGGTGGTAAAACAAAGAAAGGCCGAGATTGCAGATGTTTGCGGCCCGAGCTGCAAACGAGGGACGTAAATATGCGATCGGAGGCTTTCTTTATTACCTACCTCCCGTGTTGTGTACATATTTTTCTGCCTACACTTGGCCAGAAAGCGGCTATTTACGTACGCGTTGCGTGCGGTAAAAGCCACTTTATGGCCAGGAGTGGCATAAAATACTGTTAAAATTCTAATCTAAAATGAAAAACAGTTGGCTAAGGCCCATACTATTTGGTGAAACAGCTGCCTATAAGTGCCTTTTCATTCAAGCACTGCCAAGTTATGCGCCTCGCGATGTATGCAACTCGGGCTCGGCTCGCCGCATCCGCGTATTGCCCCTTCCCCCAAGCACGATTGCTATGTCTTACGTCTTCGTTGGTCGCATGCAGTCGAGAGCTGAGATTATGGAAAACATAACTTTTCCAGCTTAGTACCTAACTTGGAACAAATGCATGTAGGTATAGCAAAACAGTAAAACTCCTCTAGTATTGAAAGTCTGGTAAAGGTACAGTACAACTAGTTATATCTTAATACGGCTTTTTCGGTTTTACTCCGTAGATTTCAATTTCCATTTGGGATGTAAAGACATAATTTCATTTCGTTAATTTCATTAAGGGAACACGGTACTGTGAATTGACTTAAAACTAGGGATGCCGCAAATTTCAATACGTTTTTATTTTAATTTTTGGACTTGATCACTGATCAACACTGATCAATGATCAGTGTCATTTACTTATATCCTAAAACAGCATATTTATTCTGGATGCCACCTTCACCAGCTTACGGACTAAACTCTGAACATTTGTGTATATTTAGTGTTATGTCTGGGGCCTTCCGCACTTTCCGCACCTTCCGGTTCCTGTGTCCGTTCGTAACTACTCAACGGCACATCCGATTTTGATAAATGATACATCATTAGATTCGTCTTGATGGTGCGAGTGTCACTGGGTATAAAGTTCGTTAAAATAAGCAAAATGGCGGATTTTATGCAGTTTCAAAGTGCACCGCGGTCGGGTTTTTTTTAGTAAAAATGTGGTTATTATTAGGTGTGCAGGTGGAGTGTTTTTGTGGTGTTATTGAGTTAAATAACAGTTCGGGGTACAGACATTATTTGTTTTTAGATTTCTTTGACGTCTTACACTTGTCAGCACTTGAATGTATCGTATATTTTCGAGACAAGCTTATGTCGATATACCCTACCATTAATTATTAAAACTCGTCTGCAGCATTGCTTGATTTTTACGTTTTTCTCTTTATCAAGCAGTATGACTATGGGCCATTTCATGGAAAATAAATAAAATTACCTAACAACGAACATTTCCTAAACATTCTTTATTGCGACAATAAACTTATCTAACAATATATGTAACATACAATTTTGCTGTCACGTGCATATGTACATTTTCTTGACTTATAGCAATAAACTTCTTAAAGTCACACACACCCCTAGTTACCCGGTTTCGGCGAGCCACACTTGCCCCGCTAACGAGTCTCACATTCAGTCGCATTCAAATAAACTTTTCACCGCGAATTTTTGTCGTGTTTAGGGACGTTTTGCGAGCGCTGAAGAATTTTGGCGTGAATGCAATTGGGCTGTTGATTTATGCCTTTAAAGAGGTCCGAGGCTTTTAGATGTAGGTTTCTTTAAAGCCTACTAACAAATGGTTTACCTAAAGTTATTTAATGATATTACTTCAATAATTATAATTTTCAAGTTAAATATATGAGCATGTTAACTAGCAGTTAGGTAACAGGTCGTCACAAAACTGACGATTAGTGTCAAACTGCATGTATTGCATCACCAACTGACTGGTTAGATGGTATTTAAACATAGCTTAAGTTTAATCTAAAATGAAAATGCCTACGAGTATATGTGTAATGTTTACTTGCCCACTAAAAATTATAAACTCAGAAAATCTAGCCCACATATATGTGGGCTAGATTTTGATTTTGATGATTGCTATAGCAAGTTGAACAGATTTCAACGCTCTTTGTTATTTATTGATCATTTTCAAAATCGGTAGGATTTATAAAAAGAATTTGGGTTTCATCGTTTTGATGATGGAATGAATGAAATGTAAATTTAACTTTATAAATTGAGTACTTATTATATTATTCTTTAATTTGTCTACTTTTACAAAGTTCAGGGAGTTCTTTCGATGCAAAATTATTTTTGCTCGGTCATACGATATTAATTTCAAGGTGTTTTTCGTCTTATACCCTTTTATAAATGATGTAGACAAACGTATTCATAAATTTTATCTGTCTATCAGAAAACCTCAATAAATTTCCTTTTCCTCTTACAATTTACCTAAAATATAAGAAATACGTTGTTTGTTCCTTCCATTGAATTATGTTATTCATAAGATATGGTAAACACTCTTGTTCAAATAAAGTTAAAGGGAAAATGTATTCCAAACATATGCTAATCGTGAAAAAGAACACAGGTTCTGTATAAGGGTTTAGTCGGTCTGACTCGTTTGTTTTATACTTCAAGTCAAATTTACCATCAATTTCACTGAAAGTATGCTAGTCAAGTATTTTGCTTCTGTTGCCTCAGGAGTAGTTCAGTGTTCAAACACGAAAGAGCAGCATACCAATGAATGCCCCGCTTGAATAAAAGACGGCGGTTAGTTGGATTCTCTGCAAAGGTTTCAGGCGGGTGATTTAGTCCAGCATTCGTTTCTTAGATGAGGGATGAAATCAGCTTAGAACACATTTCACTGGTGAATAATATTTTTCTATTGTCACGCGCAAAGGGATTATACTGTAATGAAATTAAATTGTTAAGTCGTCTTACTTCGTACTACTACTAACTTAATACACCTAATATAATATTATGTTTTGATATTGGTTTATAGAGCTTACGCCCAGCAAAGTTAACTATCTGCTTTCGTGAACTTCCACGAAAGTCCACGAAAAATGACTAACCACTCCGGCGTACCCCTGAAAGCGCTCAAGTTTCTGTTAGCAGCGCTGGAACAATTGTAAACAGCCTGTAACAGCCTCATTAATATTAACTCCGTCGCCGCTTCTCATATCTTATTCATTCAAGCGGAACACGCTTTATCTTAAAGTGTCTTGTCAGTAGCGTATGTCGAGTCGGGGATATTCGCATTTGTTAATGTACAAGTCGTCATGCGACGGTTGGTAAGCTAATTTGAGAAGTTGTCTTTAACGTTCGTTCGATGTACTTATGTATAGTGTGTTCGATTTGTTGTGTTCGTTTTGTACTGATATTTCCATAGAATTTCTTCACTTATCATTTCATGAATATTCACACATGGTTTTTTCGGAGCACGCTACTAAAAACGAAGTCCGTGAGTGCGCATTGATATCGTAATAATATGCCGGTGTTGGTAGTTACATAAATGACAAGCAAACGTGAATATTGGCCGGGAAACCAGTCGATTGTAGATTTAAACGACTTATATGACGCAGTTAAGTGAAGAAAATATAATGCGAGCTTAAGTTGATTTGATTATATAATACAGTACACTTGATTGCACACCTCAACCTTGCTGTTTGATCAAAATTTGTCGTCTGTACAAGTATTAGCATACAATTTTTACGAAAATGTCTGAATATCGTTTATTTTATTGCATTCCACGGAAATGTTACGTAAGCGACACTGCCTTAATACTTAGGACATATAAAATAAGGAAGCTAAATATCGGTATGGTAATATTATAACTTACTTGGCTTTAAGATTGATAGTGTTTCTTAGCAGCTACTAAGTATTATTAGGGCAGCGTTACGTAAGCGACAATGTTTTCATGAAATGCTCCATTTCTAGTTCAGAACATCACTTCATTGAATCGTCGGTTAAGTAATGATTTCTAGTTTTAAAAAATGATGTTTCTAGTTCATGTTCTACGAAGGTACGACTTAGAACTATTTAAACTAGAATTAATATCTTTTTTGCAAAAAAAGGAACCTTATTAGTAGTAGATAGATCTTTATTTAGTAATTAAATAGTCCGTCACAAGCTCCATTAATTAGCACACATAAGATTTGAACTTTGTACGTTACATAAAATCGTACTAAAAACTTCCAATCTAAAAAACATCAAATAAAAACCAATTCCCCTCGACGCATAATGACCTATAACGCAAAATGTCTTAAATGCAAAATGCCCTAAACGTTTAATGTCCTAAGCGCAAAATGCCCTAAACGCGGAATGCCCCAAATGCAAATGGCAAAATACCCTAAACGTATAATGAAGTAAACGCAAAATGCCCTATGTAGAGAGAGATGGGTCGTGGGAATTTACCCACCCAGGTACACCCGGTAAATACTTAACTACCCGGTATTTACCCGTATCTACCCAAATAGACGGGTAAATACTTTTAAATGAAGTACGAAGCTTTTGGTTTGTAATAAAAGTGTGCAATGAGAGTAATTACATTTATAATTATTCAGGACAAAAAAAATTACAAAGTTAACAGTTATAATTGGCTATTTGACAACATTTGGCTGTGGGATGTTATAGAAAGACCTCTCAGTAATAGAAATATTTGTGGAAAAACTATTTCAATATTGTAAAAACTCTCGGAGTAATTAAAATTAAAATTTCATTTTTAGACTTTCCCAAAAATGTTAACTAAAGCCGTCGTGTCGTGTGATGTCAGACGCTCTCTCTCTCCTTTGCGATTTCTCTCACACAGCTTCGGAGCCCGGAGTCCGCTTTCCGGCATTTTCTTCTCCACTTCGCACGGTTTTTTGTATTTCTAATTGTGAGACCATTGGCGTGCATGTCATCCCTGGCAACGTCAAGCCAGCATTTTTTGTCTACCCCTTTAGGTGTGACGTCACGCGCTAGTGCTTTGTACGGTAAGATCAAGAACTTTGTTCTGCAGCTATGTTAAAATTTGCATTTATCGTAACGATTTCATAACAAAAATTTCCATACATTTTATGGTTTATTCAGTGGTATAAATAGTTTTTAATATTTTCATACTTTTATAATAGCTTTCGCATCTAACTTCGAAATCTCATAAAAAAAGTTACAAATTAGGTATTAAACTCAAAATTTTAACGTATTTCCCTGTTTTGCTTGTTTTAACGGGAACTTACATAATTTTTACAAGTTTCGGTTACAGTCAATATTCCAATTTAGCTATTTTTCGTATTTCTCGGACGCATTTTGATGTCTGTGTGTCTCAACCTCGTATATGAAATTTTGGCGAAAGTGAGATAATTATTTAATTATACGCAACTATGCAAAACTTTAATATGCACGTTATGACAAAAGCATAAATGATGTAATATTTTTTTCACGTACCTATAGGTTCGTTCAAAACTCAAACACGTATTTGGAATTGAAATATATGTTTATAACACAACCTCGTAAATAATTATACAATAATAAATGTGTGTTATTCAATTGTAGATTACCTTTTCAAAAGAGACCACCGACTTATCCACCGACCTCACGTGTGTGATAAACCGAACAAATTTAGCAAATAATTAAAAATAGGCAAAATTAAAATAACCGACTTTCATTTCAATGAACCTATGTTGATATAAATGCACGAGTGACTGTGAACAGTACCCAAAACGCTATGTGTGCCTATAATATTTGAAGAGTTCCCTTAATTTCTTTAAAAAACTATCATATGATCTTAATGTGGTTGCAATAAGGTCACCTCGGAAGTACCCTTTCAAACAGAATAGAATTTTCAGTCGTCTTCGAGTAATCGCGTTACACATTGTCTTATAAATTTTATCAGCCTCTTTCGATTGCATTTAATGCCTCACATACTAACTCCATGTCAAGTCAAGACTTTGGTCAGGTTTTAGAGGTTTGCCCGTTGCTTTTGTGGGCCTCAATTTTATACTGGACCGTATGCGGTTAGTTATTTTGCGTTTAGGACATTTTACGACTTTAGGGCAATATACGTTTAGGTTATTATGCGTTTCGGTTATTATGCGTTTAGTTCATGTTGAGATTAAGGTATTTTGCTTTTAAGAAATTTTGCGTTTAGGACATTTTTTTATTTAGGTCAATATGCGTCTATCTAACCCAATAAACAGATTCAATAACATCATGAGCGCTCTTTGAGAATTATCTATGTTTGGGGAATTATAAAATAAAGTTTGAATCTAAGGATGCTGCATAGGGCTTCCAATCCCGGGATTTCTTGTATGGATAATAATCCCGGGATTAGAAGCCCTAGTGCTGCAGTACCTCGGTGCCTCCGTCAAGTTGAGCAAACAAAAGCACCATATTTGAATAGTACTGAATCAGAATATATTCATGAAAAATTTCGCAATAGTGGCTTGTTGTTAATGAAATGAAACAACACATAGTTTACATTGCTTTATTTATTTTGTTACTCACTGTTGATTTTTCTATAAGCAGAGGTGTGTAACTAATGGATTTTACTACAAATACATACGCGTGTTATATGTATGTTAATAGTGTACTTACTAGTAAGTTTAGGTATTCAAAGACCTTTAAACGACTTGGTGAATGCATGCATCGATGACTATCGATATAATTTCCACTATTTTCAACTTCTTTTGGCAACCTAATGTCACTCACAAACAAAAAGTGTAAGTACAGTTTAAAAAGTATAAAATATTTATCAATTTTTGCATTACTTTAGTGCCAAACAAAATGACACAAATTGAAAGAATTAAACAGGAATGCCTATTTTCTTAATTAATTAAAATCTATGGTTTAAAGTGCATTCAAACGATTGAAACTTAGCCCAATTTGCTTTTAAGTAGCTGTCTGAATAACAATAGCCCTGGTTCGTTTCCTTTCTTGTAGATTTCTAGTTCTGAACAACGCTTCATCCAATGTGTCATTTTGGGGTATCTGAAATTAACAATTGCCGAACATGTAAATATTATTAATGCCTGTATACCTTAGCGAAATTCTTCTTTAAAGTAAATACAGTCATGTATTGCTGCTGCCCGAAAGCCTTGCAGATTCCTCACACGGCGAATAAGCATCGCCATACTACAGAGGAAAAACGCTGCCAACATATTCGGCATCATGCCAAGGGGGCCCATTTTTTGCACATTTTATTAGTTTAGTGTTTAGTTTGATTTTATTAAAATTGCATTGTTTTATGTTTATTTATTTTTTAAATAAATACATAATACATATAATAAAAGCACATAATAAAAATACATATAATAAAAAAGAAGAAAAAAATGTCAGTCAGTCTTATATAAGTAATTATAACGTGACTAACACGTTATCATATCGCGGATTAGCAAAACAATATTTTTGTTTTAATTGATGAAAATTTAGCCTGTATGAAAAATCGGATTTTTACGCGGATGAAGTCGTGGAGCGTCATCTAGTTTAACTATACACTTACAGATTTGCATCGATGGCAAATATCTCGTTCATGGTACTAATAGTGGCGACACAGCAGATATCGGCAACGGTGAACTCTTCACCGGCCAGCCACTGTGTCGTAAGAAAGTTCTCTGTAAACTCGTAGGCTTTTTCTATATTTTGCAGAACTTCAAGCTTGAACCCTCTTTCACCACCAAATAAAACTGGCACCTGAAAAAATGCTTGTTTTGTATCACAATATTATATTGATGTTACATTTCTAGTACAATTTTGGAATACAAACTTGGTCGGGATCAACTTTTTTTTCAATGTTGGTACAATTCAGAATTAAATAAATAAATAATTAGTTCAAAACGCATAATTTTGTAGGTCCTACAAGTATAGTAAGAGTATTCTAATGAAAGCTGCAGAAATTTGGCAACACGCACTTATTACATCAACCGAAACGTGAATAAGTGATAACTCAAAATAGTGTTAAATAATTGAAATCTAATTCCACGTATTAGATTTATTTTGCACGAATATTTTTGGTATTTATAAAATGGTTATTGAACGTGTTTGAAATAACTAACACGAAATGCATTAAGTAAAAAAAGTCTACCGTTGCTTCTCTTAACGCTGGAAACAGTATTCCACTGTCAAAGTGCAATCTTTGGTCTATCAGAGCCCTTTGTTTTGGCTGCGACGGATAGAGACCGTCGTTGTCAGCATACATGTTTATCAGATACGTCGTGATAGCATGGCTGAAAAAAAAGTTTAAAGTTTAGGCTACTTTGTTAAAAAAGGTTTTTACTACGTAATCGTGAACCGATATGATTTATGTAACTTATTTTTGATATTACGAATAATAAAGAAAACAAATACCGGCACTTAAATATTAAACTAATAAAAATATGTTTTGATTAGAAATCATAGGATCGAACTTTACCTGTCCCAAATAATGAAATCTTCGTCTACTAATGTTGGTATTGTATGTTGTGGGTTGAGCTGAAAAGTCGAATTTTGAGTAATTTTTATGTTAATGTACCTATATCATCTAAAACAACTTTGCTTGTCGCGCGACACAACAAAACTTATCCCTGCCTCACGGAAGGGCAAGACAGAGCAAGGAAACATTTGTGACACAGCAAAGAGTAGCGTGGCATAGCTGCTAGCTTCTTCAGAAGCGATTTTTTTTTCAAACAAACAGGTTCCCCCAGAAAATGAAATTATGCGTGTCTTTTTAGTGTTTACTCTGATAAAACCTACTCTCAAGCTTCTCTTAAACCATAATCTAGACAGGGTATAACCTATGTATGCAACGTTTACCTTGATAAAATCTTCTTTAAGTTGATCTTGCTGTAGTAAATTGACGTCAATGTACTCCACATCGGGCAGGTTGATAGCCGCAATAACCATATGCACCGCCCGGACTGGCGGACTCGCGTCCAACTTGTACAAAGTGACCACCATCTTGAAGTTTTTAACTGTAAATAAGGCAACCGTAATTGGTAATTTCACAATGTGTGTATCCCTTAGTTTGCGCAAAAAGGCAGTCATAATAATTATACATTTATCAAAAGCGGGATAATAATTACAATTAAAATCCCCTAACTTACGAATCGTTTCAATATTCTTTCTTATACAAGACGCATACCTAAGTATAGACATGTAATGAATATTTAATATTTCTTTGTACAATAGGCATTTCCCTACTCAACATAGTACCGGAGTATTTATGTATTAGAATAGCCATGTGGACTGGATTCTACTAGTTTTGAAGAACAATATATGTATATTTATATCCATATAACTACTGTGTATTCTGTTTGGATGACTATAACATTCACAAATTGCAATCAAAAGTAGCCGACCACACTGAGCATTGAAAACGCTTCATACAAAACGAACGAAGGCGACTTTTGCTATGGAAGTTCATTATTATAACAAAACGGGACTTAATCGCGTAAAAACATGATATTACCTCGACGTTTCGGACGTGCCGTGACGTCCATGGTCGCGAAGGGACCATAGACATAGGGGCATATATTATGGAAGTTCATAGTAAAAAGTCGCCTTTTAGACTAGGACGGCAGATGTGGCCTCGCTGCACTATTTAAGTTTGTATATAATATTAGCAATTAGTCATTTTTAAGCATGAAAAAGTGCGTTTAAGCCCATAGTTGACGTATATTTTTCAGTGTTATTTAAGCATTCCAAAATAAACGTTTATTTTTCTTTAGGACAAAAAATAAAATATCAAATTTGTAAAACTTTGTGGACTCATAACTTTTATATTTTTTGTTTATTTCTTCTGTGTTATGGTAATTTAGTATTTTTCAATCCATATGACTATATATATTATGTTGTATAATATACAATATATAATATACTTATAATAAGGTGCTAACTGCTAACAAATTAGCTACCGATATTTTAAGAGAAGATAATTTACGTTATAATAATTAACATTAACTAGAAATTAAAATAACGTTTCACGAACAAAACATACATTAAAATTCTATTCAAACTTAATCATACTGTTAATTTAACTGATAGGAACATTTTTTGTCAAGAGGACGTCGTTATCTATTAAGTGGCCAGTTCACTCATATTGAAAAATTAGTTACCTTAAGATAATCAAAGAGGTCATAATCACTGATTATTGTTTACCTCATTAACAGGGTGCTTTACGTAGCAAACTTACTTCGCAAATTTTGTCCAAAAAACATACATAATTTGTTTATTGTTTTATACATAAATAAACTCAGAAAGCTTAGTACTATCAGCCCTAAAAATATCGGTAGCTAATTTGTTAGCACCTTATATAATTCAACATTAGTCCACATCCCCATTATTATTGTTATAAAGGTACAGACAAATAACTAGTATAATATTGCTACTAGTTTTAACCCAACTTAAGTTATAAACAAAATTCAGAAGGATATATTTTGCACGTTTCGCCCCGTCGGTAGTGTAGTTTAGTGCTTTGTGGAGTTTTAGGTTCTTGAGGGCATGTTGCGTACAAATTGGCATCATTTTAACTTTGTCGAGACAACTAGAGTCCATTATAACTTTCTCTCAATTACTCTGAATACAAAGAATCTGCTGGTGTAAATTTTCTTCTAAAATGAGCCAATTTTTGTCAAATTTATGGCCGACACTTCATAAATAAAAACATTTTGACGTGATAACGTCTTATAAATCTATGGAGCCGGCTGCACGCACGAAAAAGTGTGACGTCATGGGCCGTTACCTTGCAGGGTCGTTACCTGTCAAATAGGTACTTTATATTATTCCAGCACTAAAGTCGTTAAGACGATAGTTTCTTACAAATTGTTAATAAAATAGCCCTTAATTCCCATCATTATATTTATGATACGGCTGTCCAAAATCTCTATTGAATGACAAGAGCGGCTTGGCGGCTTGGCTTGGCGGCTTTGCCCTAACCTAAGGCCTAGTAGGCCCGGGCCTAGGGCGGCCAGATATTAGGGGCGGCCAATCGTGACAAAAAATCACTGCTGCTGCTGAGAAAAGGGCGGCTGGTAAGTCCAAGTCCAAGTCCAAGTCCAAGTCCAAGTCCAAGTCCAAGTCCAAGTCCAAGTCCAAGTCCAAGTCCAAGTCCAAGTCCAAGTCCAAGTCCAAGTCCAAGTCCAAGTCCAAGTCCAAGTCCAAGTCCAAGTCCAAGTCCAAGTCCAAGTCCAAGTCCAAGTCCAAGTCCAAGTCCAAGTCCAAGTCCAAGTCCAAGTCCAAGTCCAAGTCCAAGTCCAAGTCCAAGTCCAAGTCCAAGTCCAAGTCCAAGTCCAAGTCCAAGTCCAAGTCCAAGTCCAAGTCCAAGTCCAAGTCAAAGTCAAAGTCAAAGTCAAAGTCAAAGTCAAAGTCAAAGTCAAAGTCAAAGTCAAAGTCAAAGTCAAAGTCAAAGTCAAAGTCAAAGTCAAAGTCAAAGTCAAAGTCAAAGTCAAAGTCAAAGTCAAAGTCAAAGTCAAAGTCAAAGTCAAAGTCAAAGTCAAAGTCAAAGTCAAAGTCAAAGTCAAAGTCAAAGTCAAAGTCAAAGTCAAAGTCAAAGTCAAAGTCAAAGTCAAAGTCAAAGTCAAAGTCAAAGTCAAAGTCAAAGTCAAAGTCAAAGTCAAAGTCAAAGTCAAAGTCAAAGTCAAAGTCAAAGTCAAAGTCAAAGTCAAAGTCAAAGTCAAAGTCAAAGTCAAAGTCAAAGTCAAAGTCAAAGTCAAAGTCAAAGTCAAAGTCAAAGTCAAAGTCAAAGTCAAAGTCAAAGTCAAAGTCAAAGTCAAAGTCAAAGTCAAAGTCAAAGTCAAAGTCAAAGTCAAAGTCAAAGTCAAAGTCAAAGTCAAAGTCAAAGTCAAAGTCAAAGTCAAAGTCAAAGTCAAAGTCAAAGTCAAAGTCAAAGTCAAAGTCAAAGTCAAAGTCAAAGTCAAAGTCAAAGTCAAAGTCAAAGTCAAAGTCAAAGTCAAAGTCAAAGTCAAAGTCAAAGTCAAAGTCAAAGTCAAAGTCAAAGTCAAAGTCAAAGTCAAAGTCAAAGTCAAAGTCAAAGTCAAAGTCAAAGTCAAAGTCAAAGTCAAAGTCAAAGTCAAAGTCAAAGTCAAAGTCAAAGTCAAAGTCAAAGTCAAAGTCAAAGTCAAAGTCAAAGTCAAAGTCAAAGTCAAAGTCAAAGTCAAAGTCAAAGTCAAAGTCAAAGTCAAAGTCAAAGTCAAAGTCAAAGTCAAAGTCAAAGTCAAAGTCAAAGTCAAAGTCAAAGTCAAAGTCAAAGTCAAAGTCAAAGTCAAAGTCAAAGTCAAAGTCAAAGTCAAAGTCAAAGTCAAAGTCAAAGTCAAAGTCAAAGTCAAAGTCAACGTCAACGTCAACGTCAACGTCAACGTCAACGTCAACGTCAACGTCAACGTCAACGTCAACGTCAACGTCAACGTCAACGTCAACGTCAACGTCAACGTCAACGTCAACGTCAACGTCAACGTCAACGTCAACGTCAACGTCAACGTCAACGTCAACGTCAACGTCAACGTCAACGTCAACGTCAACGTCAACGTCAACGTCAACGTCAACGTCAACGTCAACGTCAACGTCAACGTCAACGTCAACGTCAACGTCAACGTCAACGTCAACGTCAACGTCAACGTCAACGTCAACGTCAACGTCAACGTCAACGTCAACGTCAACGTCAACGTCAACGTCAACGTCAACGTCAACGTCAACGTCAACGTCAACGTCAACGTCAACGTCAAAGTCAACGTCAACGTCAAAGTCAAAGTCAAAGTCAAAGTCAAAGTCAAAGTCAAAGTCAAAGTCAAAGTCAAAGTCAAAGTCAAAGTCAAAGTCAAAGTCAAAGTCAAAGTCAAAGTCAAAGTCAAAGTCAAAGTCAAAGTCAAAGTCAAAGTCAAAGTCAAAGTCAAAGTCAAAGTCAAAGTCAAAGTCAAAGTCAAAGTCAAAGTCAACGTCAACTAGGGATGCAACGATACCGATACGATAATCGTATATCGGCGATTATCGTAAACCTTTACGATCATTCGTTATCGTAAATATTACGATACGATATTTTTACGATACATTTATTTCAAAATTTTTAAATTTTTACTGTTTCGGGTGAAACGAAACGCATAAAGCGTCAATTTCTGAACGCTTCGCATCCGCACTATTGCCTAGTGGAGAATACACACAACATACAGAAGAAATTAAACCATAATTTTCAAAATTATTTTATATTTTACGTACTTTACTCAAACACAAAAACAAAATCAACTCAATTATAAACTGATCAAAACACGAACGCGTGACAACAAATGGCAGGGAGATGAGGCGAACCGAGCATTTCGGATTGCACCCGAACATAGCTAATAACTATGATCGGCAATGCCGACTAGTCGGCCGATTAATCGGCAAATTGGGAACCGATTAGTCGGCCGATTAGCTAGTCGGCAAAATCCGTAGTAGGCCTCTATTAAAAATGGTATCTCTATTAAAAATGCATAACTTTTTTTTATACTTTTACTTTACTTAGTCTTACAATAATAACATACAACAAAGCTTCCAATAAATTCATCAAAATGGTATTAAACAAATATCGTAATGCATTCGTATCGTAATTCGTTATCGTATTTGGCCATTACGATGTATTCGTCATTTGTATTGGTATCGTAATAGCCGTATCGTTGCATCCCTAACGTCAACGTCAACGTCAACGTCAACCTCAACGTCAAAGTCAAAGTCAAAGTCAAAGTCAAAGTCAACGTCACCGTCACCGTCACCGTCACCGTCACCGTCAACGTCAACGTCAACGTCAACGTCAACGTCAACGTCAACGTCACTGTCAACGTCAACGTCAACGTCACTGTCACTGTCAACGTCACTGTCACTGTCACTGTCAACGTCACTGTCACTGTCACTGTCAACGTCACTGTCACTGTCACTGTCAACGTCACTGTCACTGTCACTGTCAACGTCACTGTCACTGTCAACGTCACTGTCACTGTCAACGTCACTGTCACTGTCAACGTCACTGTCACTGTCAACGTCACTGGCACTGTCAACGTCACTGGCACTGTCAACGTCACTGGCACTGTCAACGTCACTGGCACTGTCAACGTCTACGTCTACGTCTACGTCTACGTCTACGTCTACGTCTACGTCTACGTCTACGTCTACGTCTACGTCTACGTCTACGTCTACGTCTACGTCTACGTCTACGTCTACGTCTACGTCTACGTCAACGTCTACGTCTACGTCTACGTCTACGTCTACGTCTACGTCTACGTCAACGTCAACGTCAACGTCAACGTCAACGTCAAAGTCAAAGTCAACGTCAACGTCAACGTCAAAGTCAAAGTCAACGTCAACGTCAAAGTCAACGTCAATATCAAAGTCAACGTCAACGTCAAAGTCAAAGTTGTAAGTTTTTTAATAGCAAAACTTACATGATGTATGAAATATTTTCCATAGTTTGGCTTTTAACAATTTTCTACTAATCAATGTAGAAAGAAAGAAAATACATTTTATGCATGACAGCACAAGATAAAACACAAAAAAATATTATTTATTTCCAATGTATACTGTCTAGTAGAATTGTCCTCATTGTTATTATCATATACCCATGGTATTCGTTCAATTTGTTTGCGTAAGGGCATTTGTTTTAAGTGTTTATATTTAGTGTCCGACCGAAGTTTCGGTTTCGGCCAGTTTCGGCCCAAAAATTATGTTTCGGCCAGAGGTTCGGTTTCGGCCAAAAAACAGCGGATTTTTTCTTACTTCTAGCCAAATAATTGCATTAACTGCGGCTTCAAAATAACGTGGAATTAGAAACTACTAACATTTACCCGCGGCTTCGCCCGCGTTGTCCCAGTTACTGTCCCAAGGGAACTATTTACCGGGATATAAATTATCCTATGTTTCAAACCAGGACTTGATCTACTCGTATGCCAAATTTCAGCTCAATCCATCCAGTTGTTACCCCGTTATTTAGTAACAAACATCCAAATACCCAAACATGTAAACATCCAAACATCTTCACAAACTTTCGCATTTATAATATAAGTGGGATTACATTTATTTTTACAGAAACTCAATTCAGATAATTAATTTTTAAGAACACCTGTCGCTAGTTTTAAGTAAACCATGGGGCTCAATTATAATTTAGAATATCCTGGCATTCTAAGTAATGCTAGATAGTTTTATATTAAGACATCTTGTCTTAAGTAATACATACATGGTATGTTAGTAGCAGGCTCTCTCAGACGGCCGTACAGCGCAGAGTCAATTCGTGTTGTTAACAACTAAGCCATCTCGCTGGACTATTAACACTTTCAGTGGCTAATACTTGTGGATGCGGCTCTTATAAACGAAAAAGAAATGTGATAGGCTTTATAGTATTTACTATTTCTGCATTTATTTAAAACTAGGGATGTAACGATACCGATACCGATATATCACCGATTATATACAACCGATATTTGAAGAGCGCAAAAAGAATTCGTTGTATGAAAAAAAATCTGCAAAAAGTAATTTCAATTACTGAATTAATTTATATATTGGTCTATTTCCTTGTGCAATCATAATTACTATGTTAATTATATATTTGGTTCATAATAAAAAATAATAATTTTGTGTTGACAATTTATTTATTAGGGTTCCGTACCAAAATGGTAAAAAAGGAACCCTTATGGTGCGACTCTGTCTGTCTGTCTGTCTGTCTGTCTGTCTGTCTGTCCGTCTGTCACAGCAAGATATCTCAGGATCTACTGATGCTATCGACTTGAAATTTGGAATAGTGTTAAGAACCGCTAACCCGAGCTTATGGGATGTAAAAAAAGTCTTGTAACTTTTTTACTTTTCTTTTAAAGGGGTCCGTAATGAGACTTTGAAAATTGAAATTAGGGCTATTATATCGAGTGGGGTATCAAATGAAAGGGCTTAGTTTGTAGATTAAAACACTATTTTTGTATTTTTTTTTTAAATAAGTAGTGTTTGATTTATGGCGAAAAACGTTAAAAAAAATACCATACCCCCCCTATTATCTTCGAAGTTACTGAACAGAAAAATCTGTAATAATTACCAATTATTAATGTCGTTTTATATATTACAGGAAAAATAAAACGGTTTTCCTAACTTGCACCGTTTCTGAGAAATTTGCAAAAATCTTATCACATACTTATTTGCTCCTACTACTAATCGCCATATAGTTTTTCTTGAATTATTCATGTATCTACTTATGAGTTTGTACGGAACCCTCGGTGCGCGAGTCCGACTCGCACTTGGCCGGTTTTTTTTACTTTACTCCTTCAAGGTTGACTCTCTGTTAAATATAGCCAAGTTTTAGTTATAATAAGGACATACAAATATCTAAAGTTTATACTTCATTATTTAGCTAAGATATCGGTATCGGTATCGGTATCACCGATTATTTACTACAATATGTGGGTATCGGTATCGTATCGGCAAAACTAGGTATGTATCGTTACATCCCTATTAAAAACCGAAAAAACTAGTTATGCAGTACCAAAATACGTAATAACCGTTACCTTTTTATTTATTCAAATACTAAGTTTCTTGCAACTCTTGGTTTTTTAGGGTTCCGTTCCCAAAGGGTGCCAACGGAACCCTATTATTAAGCCTCCGCTGTCTGTCCGCTATGTCACAGAGCTCTATCTTTTGAACCATAATAAGTAGAGACTTAAAATTTCAACAAAATGTGTATTTTCACTGCCGCTATAACGAAAATCAATAAAAACAAAATAAAATGAAAAAAAAAGGGAGTGACCATACAAGAAACGTGTTTCTGTCTGTCAGTAACTATGTTAAACATTATGTTTAGTCTAATGAGCGCCCGAGAGATGGCTCCGGTGCGTGGTTCTCATTTTATTTAGTTTAGTTCATAATGAATGATGATGAGTGGTTGATTGATTGATTACATACTTGTCAGAACGTTACAGTTGCTTTATTTTTTTTATCGATGGACAAAGCCTAGCATCTTAAGCTTACAGGGCTAAAACGGTAAGCCATTTTGCAATCATAGAGATAATTTTGCATTGGAATTTCCATAAAGTAATCTAAACGGTCTTGCAAGCCAGCCTACAGAGCCAATCAGTATTTTACATGGTTTACGACCTATATACTTGTATGTACATACTACACTGTGTTCATAATTCAATTTGATACACCTACATTTACTTAAGTAGGCAACAGCATTGCTTATAAGGTTTTCTTTATTATTGTTCACAAACTTATTATTTATTACCCACAGGAACTTACTACCTTGTCCGCTTTTCGAGTTCTTCCTGCATCTTTGGTTTGGTTAAATATACAATGCACACTTCCTATTATGACGGACACAAGGTCGGTTTTGTTGATAGCGTCAATGTGAACGGTATCACATGCATTTTACAATTTCCCATTAACTCTATTTGCTACATGTCGAAGGAAATAAATAACATGTTATTTGTCCATCGGGTGACACAATGTTTGCTTTTATAATTGTATAATGGCGTCTATTCGTCACGGTAAGAAAATTATTGACTATAACATTGCTCATGCCTGAAACTGGCCTTGACCATAGAAGTTCAACATAAGGTCAATGTGGCTAATTCCGTCTGGTGGGGCAATTCCGTACAGCGGTTTTTGCGGCCAAACAAACAATAGTATACACTTGATGACTCGACTGGCACAGGAGCGAACTTTTCACACTAACTGACGAAATTAGAAGTTTGTTAGAATGATAGTTTAGCCGTAAAAACCGCTGTACGGAATTTCCCCACCAGACGGAATTAGCCACATTGACCTTAATTAAGTTAAAGGTGTTTTAATTTGAATGATAATTTAAAAATAAAAAGATTCGATACTACGACACGTACTTACTATCGTTAATACTACACGTTGCTTATAATTTAACAAAAACTCTATTAAGTTTTAGTGATCGCGCAGTGTGTTATCAAATGTTACTACTCTTACAATTAGTTCGTTATAAAGCGAAAAAACCGCGAGCAAGAAACAAGTTTTCGGTTATATGATAAAATAACCCGATCAAGTGCGAGTCGGACTCGCGCACCGAGGGTTCCGTACAAACTCGTAAGTAGATAAAATGAAAAACGAAATACGTGAATAGTTCAAGATAAACTGTATGGTGGGACAAACTTAACTTTGCTCTTGAAAAACTGTTGTTGTATGGGGATACATCGATATACATCGTGGTTAGTTTAGTAGGAGCAAATAAGTCTGTGTTGCGGTATTTGCGAATTACTAAAACACGATGCAAGTTAGGAAAGCGGTTATATTTTTCCTGTAATATTTAGGATGATATTAATAATTGGTAATTATTTCAGATTTTTATTTATTTATTTAAACTTAATTGCACAATACAAGAAAGTACAAATGGCGGACTTAATGCTGTAAGGCATTCTCTACCAGTCAACCATCAGGGTAAACAGAGAAATTATAGGTGCGGTATTTAATTTACAACCAAATTGTACATGAAGTCGGTTAAAATAATAAACTATATACATTATATATGAACATATACATATAAATATATACATACATAAAATGAAATAAATATTTTTTCATCACACTTGCTCGAAAATGGTGTCATTACACGTAGGTTCTGCGGGCCGTAAATTACCTATTACGCCGTAGGGCGTAATGGTTTTGTTTTTAAATTTGAAACGCTGGTTCTGATTTACTCTTATTTGTCAGATGCAAAGGAAACGCCAACTTACTTTTTCAACTTTTATCACTGAAATAATTATTTAAAGATAACTGTTATAGCAAATACATGTAAACACATATTTCGGTAACATTAATTAATAAATTATTAAATAATGTATTTCAGTATTTTGCAAAAATAAAATCAACTAAAATGACCGTTTTAGCTCTTTACCGCTATGGTTTCCGAACGTGATTTGACATTCGCATTGTCTATGGACATATGTCACTAATGTCACTGTCTGTTTTAATATTTTCTTGTCATACTGGGGCGATTAGTAAGGTTATATTATTAAGATTTCCTCACAAGTGTGATGAAATATTGTGTGGGCCACGGGCGGTAAAGGAATTACAAACTCGTGTTATTAAAGCCCTCGGTTTCACCTCGGGCTTATAACAAACACTCGTTTGTAATTCCTTACTAACCGCTCTAGATACACAATGTACTAATGGTACCTGCTTCTAAACTACTATGAATCTATTTTTCTGTTTAGTAACTTCGGAGATAATAACCGGAGAGAATAAAAAAATACCATTCCCCGGGAATTAATTCGGCCCCCTTTAAAAAAAAGCTAAAATGGTATAAGATTTTTTTTATATCCAGTAGGTTTGGGTTAGCGACTTTGAAACCTAATTCAAATTTCAAATCGATAGCAGCAGTAGTTCCTGGGCTATCTGGCTGTGACATACGGACAGACAGACAGAGTCGCACCATAAGGGTTCCTTTTTTACCATTTTGGTATGGAACTTTAAAAACATCACAAAAAGGATGTTGACTAATGCGAATTTAACAAGCAGGTGGGTGTATGAATTCTGAAATGACTAATTATCATAACAAAGAGGAGCTGAAAACATTGGCCTAAACTTTAGACCCTAAAGTTATGATTATGAAACCTCAGATTTACAAATTGTCGATATTTTTTTACCGTCCAAATGAAAAACATAAGGTATTTTCAAAATGTTTCAATAAAGAAAAAAGCTGTAGTATGGTAACCACTTTGTATGGGGCGTTTTCAATGCTCGGCGTAGTCGGCTATTTTTGGTAAGATTTCAGACTTTTATCAACATCCAAATGTAATATATAATATAATGTAATATAATAGAAAAAAATAGGGTCCGAAAACCCTTACTGTGAAATTGTATATAACAAAATAATACATTTTTGTAGCTTAACTAACCACTAGCGTGCAAACTTGACGCAACAAGGTTAGTTCTTCAGATTAAGTAAAATATATAGATAATACAAATATTTTTACGCCACACCTGGTCAAAAAGTAGCAATTACCGGACGTGCTGAAAATCCCACTATGTATCGCTTAATTTATCGCCCTTGCCTATAGCTCGGGCGTCAAATACCTGCAATCTGAGACATTCTTTGTTTTACCTCCTGTATTACTATGCATGTGCATGTGGTGCAACTGCATGTGGTGTATCCGAGAGAACCGTTTACGGTATTCTAAGTGAACAAAAGGAATCGAACACTATAAAATCTTCAGTGAAAAAGAGAGCCCGTCTGTCATTGATAGACAAATTCGATGAGTCAGACAAATGTTTTTTTTTACTATACACATTTGTACTTTATTTCTATATTATTATTAAACTTTTATGTATAGTGATTAATAGTATTTTATGCAACAGTTGTATAAGTGGGTTCAAAAAATGCGAATTGCGTGAGTTGCGATACGAGCCGCGAATGCGGCGAGTATCGCAAATAGAGACGCAATGAGCGTTTTTTGACTTAATTATACAACGTTGCATACAATACTTTTTCTACGACCAAGTTTTTTATTATAAAATACAAAATGAAAAGCATAACCTGCAAATAAGGCAAATATGACGTATGACTGACAGTATGTGTCTATGGTAAACTTTTTTTTTTAATTACTGACTGACGTGACGTGACTATATTAAAAATACTTTTTTTTTATATTGGCATCAATGAATTTAGTTCGGAAAGTTTTGTTTTTCTTAAAAGCCGTAGGAATTTAATTGTTTGTTAAGTTGGTAGTTGTGCATTTTTACCGCAAAGTTAAAATTGAGCGCTTAATCCTTGACCTAAGTTTAACCTAGATTTAGAAGTCTGTGGCTGCTAGCAATAACGTAAAGTGACTATAACGACACTAGTGTTGTTATGGGGAATAGAGTATAGACTTCTATGAACTCATATTATGTATGTTCTTATATTAGTGTTCGTGACCAAGTAAAATACAGATAACAGTACAGGAGTAGAAAAAATATTTTATTATACACATTTGTACTTTATTTCTATATTATTGTTAAACTTTTATGTATAGTGATTAAAATATTTTAGTTTACACATTTGTACTTTATTTCTATGTTATTATTTAAGTTTTATCTTCATTAAATTGTTTTAATTTTAGCACCATGTTGGATACACCTTTACCCTGTAGTTGCACTGATGACTCACTGCATTCTTACGACGAACGCACTATAGGTAAGTAAAATGTACTACGTGCTATTATGCCTTGATCAAACGTACCGAGCAAACGGGCGAGACAGTGCTCGGCCCAGTACTTTTCTTCCCGTACTGGGCCGAGCACACCGTTCACACGAACCGAGTACTCTGTCTCGCCACTGTACTCGGTACGTGTGATCAAGGCATTACTGTGTTGTATTGGTTCCGAGTCCCTGGTGCGCGAGTCGGACTCGCAATTGTCCGTTTTTTTTAACTATCAGTACTTTAAGCCTGAAATACATTTTGAAATACTAAATAAAACCCGTATCGTGAATTCTATAATATTACATATCCACTTTGAAATATTTATACCTATAGCGATTCTTGATTCATAAACCTATTGTATTTTTTCATCCTTTTTTATCAGGAAGCACTTAAAAATGGCGGCCGTTTATAACTGTCGTCAAAAACGAGTTAATCCAGTTTGGGCCGCGGCTTGGGCGCTCAAAAGTAATAAATTTTACTTTTAATCTGATATAGTAGTGGTCAATGGTTCGAACTGAAAACTGTTACTGAATATTATGAACGTGAAAATATCGCGAGTAAGCGAAAACACAATAAAGGTGTTATTGTATCACCCTGCTTTAAATAGGTATATGGTTTTATGACGTTTTTTTTTTTGGAAAATATCCAATTTATAAATTTTGTTAAAAATATTGTGTCAAATTTGTATTACTCGTGGTAAGACGTAGATGACATAACAACAAATAATTAAAAAGGTAAGTAGATCATGAAAGAGGATAACAAAAAGTCGATATAGTTAGGTTAGACCTAACCCTAACCCATAAGTAGGTATCAAAAAAAGTTTATACTGTTCAGTGACCATAAGGGCCGATACAGACGGACTGCATGCCAGCTGCGATTTGTATGGGAACTGCATCACAACTGCGCAGTCGGCGTGCAGTTATGATGCAGTTCCCATACAAATCGCAAATGGCATGCAGTCCGTCTGTATCGGCCCTAACTCGTAGAAAAAAATCCGCTACTTTCAGAATATTCGATAGTGATAAAAGAGGAAATAAAACAGTAACGCTATTATAATCCAAAATAACACTATTTTGTTAACACTAGCGTCTCATAAAAATAATCACACCATTTCTTTCTGTACATAAACCACCTTTTATATTAAACCTCCTTGATTCATACTTATATTAAAAAAAACGAAAACATTAGGAACTTTTATTCATTATAATTAAAAAATTTCAAGCATTTAGCTACAAACTTGAAATTAAGAATCGATACGATAGCACCGTCACAACTTTAAGGCACTTGCCCTTAGGCGGGATCGGCAGTTGCCAGGGACCGGAAAACCCGTTCGTTGGCTTAAAGCCGTTCGCAAGGCTTAAGTCGTTCGAGTATTAATCGTTTGTTTGGGTTAACATCTGAAACGAGTTAAGCCTAACCCTAGGGTTTTGAAAAGGTTTTTCAAGGAGATTTTAAGACATTTGGAAGGGGTTAATGCCGAGAGTAGCCGGCAATAGCTTAACCTCGTCCAATGAAAATGAAACGAATTACTATGACGGTTAAGATCAATTTAGTTTGCGCTCCGTCCGGAACCACTTCCAAGTAACAACTCTTAAGGTGGTTTTCCACCGGCAGGGCGAGACGAGACGCGACGCGGATTGAATTGAAATGTGTGTGAAATTTTCAATACTAGCGATTGGATTGGTGGTGAACTGTATACTTAAATACCTATCAAACTTCTCTTATATTTATTTTCACAATATTTGTTTACATTTTGTTTTGTTACAATTGATAGCTGACAGCCGACACAGACCTCGCATAGACAATTGTTTGATTTAAATTGCGAACTTGGGCACTAATTTTATCAGCCTGACGTCCCTTCTTATCACAATATTTTGGAAAAATTACAGGGAATAAAAATGCAGTGGCGACATTTTCTTGACCTTAACGACATGGCCTATCGAAAAAATATATAAACTACCTACACATCTTTGAAATACTTGACCTACCCAATTGTTGTAATGCTTAATTTAATGTTTTTGAAGTGAAGAAGGAACTGGTGGGCTTCTTCTGGCGCTTCTTCTCACCAGAAAACCTGTTAAAGAGCCCTTGAGGCCTAGCTGTAAAAACAAATGATTTGATTTGATTTAATTTGGTTTATAAAAAGCTTGTTTGATAACGGTTTACTTTTAAATGAGTGTAAATAGTTTTATATAGTCTAATGTAATTAATTTCTAACGTGAGATTGTAACTTCGCGATCAATATTAGATATTAAAAACATTTGAAGTAACATATAAATTACCTGCAAATATTGGTTACGAGTGACTCTTATTTCTCCAAATTAGTTAAAAACTGCCTACGAGTAAAACACTCGACGAAAACCTTCAATATCTAACTTTTTCGAAATTGCCGCCATCTTGTTCAGTAACGAGTTATTTTTTGGTTATGTAGGCTGCATCCCACACCATGAATTAAGGGTTAAAAAAGGTAGCAATACGCCCTCTATGAATGGTATCATACATTAGGTAATTTTATAGCCCACTGGCTGGCTAACTATATTCTTCGTAATTGTTTGTGTAAATACATTGCCATCTATAATGTATTTTAGGAGACTTCCGCAGTGTCAAGTGTTACATGTCACGATTATATTCTTGCAATCCTGCCATCTACCGAAATATGTTAGAATTATCATACCAATTCTGATGTAATACTACTCATCAAAAGATGGCGTAACTTATAATTTTATCCTACTCTCCAATAGATGGCAGAAGTATACAAGAATTATGTTGTCAATTAAATTGCGTTTTGTCGAAATCAAGCAAGTTTCTAATTATACTAATTGGACTAGACTTTTAGTGCCTGACATTCTTTTCAATTGCGAACACTTTTATGCCTATTAGAAGCTGTTTTCTGTCGGATTATGCGGACTTCAAAGTTTTATTGTTTATCTGGGGGCACAGCAGTGCCCCCGCCAAGTCGAGCAAAACAAAGGCACTGCCGTAGGTACCAACCTTTTGTCGAAGCCATTCAGACCATTTTCAACCTCCTGTAATTTTGTGCTGGCTTTTTACTTGTTTAATACCTATTCGAGTATAAAAAACACGTTGTAGAAGAACTGCGTTGCGAGACTTACATCTTTTTACATGTAATGTTTTTGATGGGATATAAATAGTCCTCGTCGGTTGTAGGTAGAGAGGAGGTAAAATTTCGCCGGCGAAAGTAAATTCACGCTTCCACGTGTGACAAGCTGATGAAAATATTATTATTTATGGCTTTCCATGCATTAGAAATAAGTTTTTTCATGAATAACGGTATGAAAGCAGAGTGTTCTTGATTATCAGGGTGTGAAAAACATGGTCGTAACATCAGTTTCTGACAAAAATACGAAAAGTGAGTATGCCTTCGGTTCTCTTGTAGATATTATAAATGTAATAATATTGAAATAAATCTAAAGTTACTAATAAACAAGTCACCTAGGTTGGTGCTCATATGTCTGCGTGCCCCGTTTGGATTTATGTGCCAGTTCTTTTATCAATTTCAATTAAATGGACAGGTCTCCGCAATAGAACATTACACAACTAGGGTGGTAATACAAAGAAAGGCCGAGATTGCAGGTGTTTGCGGCCCGAGCTGCAAGCGAGGGACGTAAATATGCGATCGAGGGCTTTCTTTATTACCTCCCGTGTTGTGTTCATAATTTTATATCTACACTTGGCCAAAAAGCCACTTTATGGCCAGGTGTGGCATAAATATTGTAATATAGCGACAAAAAGTAGATGTTTTCATGAAATCTCTGATGAGTTGCAGTCTCAGTCGTCAAGACACAATGACGTTATTTAGTCCTCAATTTATGGGTTTACCAATTTGAGTTAGCTGAAAAAGCCTGTGGTTATAAAAATATCACCATAAAGTCTAGTTGCGATGTAAATTTGAACATATGATCTGTCATTTGAGCGTAGTTTTAAATTTTTATTTTCATTGAAGCCTTGATTTTTCATGGGCCAAAAAAGAGCTGTTTCGATTTTTTGGAAATTTCGATATGTCTTTTCTATACCAAAAGTACATTTTGTTACAACTTGAAATCGACATAAGTTGTCTAAATTGTCATGTAAGTACTAGAAACCAGAATAAAAAAGCAGTCTTAAGTCTAATACTAGTAAGGAAGTCAGAACTTTAGTCTGAAAATCACGAAAATTTGCAAATTTCTACGAATCTTCAGTGCCTCGGTACCCAGTTTTGAAGCATAACGATTAGATATCATTAGCCATTATCGAAACGGTCGTTAGTAAGCTACAATATACAATAAGCAAAAGCTTCTAAGCGGAGATGGAACCTAGTTAATGGGAGTAAGAAAATGACACAATTTCAAAATTCTAAAAACAAAATCTATAATCAGTCAGCTTAAAATCACACACCTTCAGATGTTTTGATATGGAATGACTCCATATATATATATAAAACAAAATTCATCGTCTATCGAGAATTAATAAGCTCTGTAATATAAAGCCCTAAAATGTTAAATACTGATTAAAATTGATTTTGTTCGACAAAACAAACGCAAAGTTCACGAGTGGTTAAGCCGAAGAACCGTTCAGAAGCTTTTAATGCTTCATTTTAATAAGCAAAGTTTTGTCAGTACTGGGAGGCGATGAAATGGAAACTTAGTGGTCTTTAAAAATAGTTTATCTTAAGCAGTGTCAACCAACTTTCTGGCTTACTATTAAGTTCAGTTACTCATTGCTCTTATCGGATTTATCGGATTTAAATTAAGGACTCTCCAAACAATATTCGAAAGAGTAGGTTAGGTACTCCCAAAATAGCGAAAAAGCCAATTTTCTGAACCATATGCTGCAAAATCGAGCATGCAACGCTAACAGTGTAGCAATAATAATCAGTTTGACTGATGTTGAAATTTTTAAGAACGTTGTTTGGATTTCCACTGTTAACGGTTTAACTTATGCATAATATTGTTGTATTTTTTTGAATACGTTGATGGACAGAACGCCTTAGGTGTTGAAGGCCTAAGGGTTGCTTTTCCCAAGTACGACGCCTATAGGCGTTCTGTCAATCAACGTGTCACTACTTTTAACACTAAGAAACATGATAATCTTCATATGGATTGACGTGTCCACGTCGAAGTATCTACCGTTTGTTTTACTGCGTATTTTATATATATTGTAGCTTTATAGCCCTTTTCAGCGGATAGACCCGCGGTGTCGACGCAGGGACGTAAAAATTAAGTAATAATACGCAATTTAACCCGTTAAAGTTATTTTATTACAATGATGGTGATGAGTGATGATAATCGCGAAACCGAAGACAGTATTATGCGTAGGTATTTATATTTTACTCTATCATTATTAAGGTTTTAAAAAAAACATTTAAACATGTGAAAGATCTTGATTCTACTGAAGGATAATATGTTATGAAGTCGATAATAACTATCGTTCCTGCCTGCCGTAGTATTTTTTAGCAGTTACCTAGGTTATAGGTTTACGCGGGCTTGTTTTCCGCAACTCGACGACAAACATGCGCCTATTTAGCAGTCACCTATCTTTATATTTTATCTACACCTATATCATATATCGTATCATAAATCTTCTATTTGTGTTCGGGAACCGTGTATGTATAATGACAACAATTATTTCAACCCATAATGTAACGTCAGTCTGTTATTTGTGCCAGTGTTATTGTACAATATGAAAGATCATAATGACATCGAAAACGATGCTGTTATGAAAATCTAGATGGTAATGATTTGAAACCTCTAGGCGGTCATGGCGGACATTCTTGCTGGTTCCCGAACACGTAGTTGAGGATGTACAATATGTGTATAGATAAAGTAATGTATGCAACTGTACATAATTTATGCCTTAAAACACTAGTGTGATCTTAGTATGAAACACTCGTGTTTTAAAGTCTCTCATTATGTATGAGTTAAATAAACTACTATTAAAGAATGCACTCAAGTAGAGCTCAGTTTGGTTTGGATCTACGAAAATGGAACATCATACTACTCATATGTCATACTACTGTTTTAGAATATTTACACTGTATATCTCTGATAAGTTTAATAGGTACTTGTCCGATAATAAGTGAAATCGGGCGTTATGACCCCTCTGGGCAAAAGGGCAAGCTGTGGCCATTTTCTCGACCTTGTTCTGCTTTGTTTGAACACTTGTTTCAAATCGGCTGGTTTATTAATCTTAAACGAGCGGCTTGTAGCTACATTATCAATACTCTCAACTTGACTGAGACTTGTTGTTAATCTTCAGACCTTAGAGAATCCAGTTTAGATTTTGTTGAGTCTAAGTTAGCATTCATTTATACTAGAATAAACTATAATAATTTACATAATATGTAAATTATTACAGACATATTATGTCTGGCGGATACTCTTTATAATAAGAAATGAACTGTTCTGTTATTTACTAATAACCTACTCACGTGTGCTTATTTTTAAAGAAAAACAGTTTAATAATTCATTTATTTAGGTTTTCTTTTAATGCAATTGTAAATCCCACGTTCAATTCATTGTTTAATAAAATTTAGATATTTTATACTCGCAATTGGACGACTGTTGAATTTTAAAGGTGTTGTATCTGTAGAAACGGATATATAAATTTTGATATTATTTTTAATTCAGTTTCGCAAGTGAAAGAAAATGTAGGTACTCACTTATCATCTTAAAAGGGATAGTCATAATATTTTCAATGTTTTCTGTCCTTGTATCTTTTTAGGGTTCCGTAGTCAATAGGAACGCTTACAATTTCGCCATGGCCGTCTGTCTGTTTGTCTGTCCTTCTGTCCGCAGCTTAGCTCAGATATCGTTAGTACTAGAAAGCTGCCATTTCGCATGGGTATATACCGGGTGGAATGTAACGAGGGACTTTCCTGAAAATATAGTGATATATCATATACAATGTAAGTACCCGGATTCCGTGATTACAAAACGTCATAGTAATATAGTATTTCGCGAATATGTTTAACCGGCTTCAAAAAACGAGTACATGAAAAATAGCTGCAATTAGTTCATTTTAAATACTTAAATAGGTAGAATGTGTTTATGTTAGCATAATAAGTTAATTTATGCCACACCTGGCCATAAAGTGACTTTTTCCGCACACTGCGCGCACGCCACTTTCTGCCCAAGTGTAGACATAAAATGATGTACACAACACAGGAGGTAATAAAGAAAGCCCTCGATCGCATATTTACATCCCTCGCTTGCAGCTCGGGCCGCAAACTTCTGCGATCTCGGCCTTTCTTTATATTACCACCCTAGTTGTGTAATGTACTATTAGACATCCAGGGAAATTTAATAATAAAAGCAAGGACCTTAAAATAAATAGCCGGACGGAGCATCGCTAACAAAGAACTGAAGCATCAATAGTCCGCCGGCTAACTTAACGCTGATTGGTCAGGTCAATGTGTGCGCGCTGCGGGTAGTAGGAAAAAACTAGTTGATGTGTGCGTGCGGGCTCGTAAGTATAAGCAGCCGGCCGACTAAAAATGCTTCAGTTGGCGACGCTCGGTTCGGCTATTTATTGTAAGGTCCTTGAATAAAAGTAAATTTTATCCGTCTCCATACAACTCAACATCGACGCTGACGGCAAAGTTTAGGTATATCGTCGACCGTAGGCTGAATTACGGTAAGGGACATTGTTTTGTCTGTCCCTTACCGTAATTCAGCCTACGGTCGACGATATAAGCCTCCGAATTTCCGATGCCGATGGTACCTAACCTACGCTACGCACTTTTGCTGGTGCATTTTTGATATAGTATTTTATTCATCCGTGGTGCATTGCTCTTGGCCGGTTTTTCCTTTTTTTCCTCAGGTAAAAATAATCTTTTATCATAAGTTGCAAACATAATGTTCTTATTTGGTGTAGTGCTTGGGTATTTTGTTGTCAAAATTATACAACCGTAATAATACGTATGTTCAGTGGCGTGCACTCCATAAAAACAAAAAGGCACTGCCTACCCTCAATTTTCGTCTTTTCTAAGGGTAGTAGGGTAGAAACTAATAGGTTAGACGTAATTTTAATAACCTACCCTACTAATTTATACCCTTCTGCCTTTAATAGGGTAGAAATTACAGGGTAGACAGTGTATTTTTGTCTTTATGGAGTGCACGCCACTGTTTATGTGTGTACTCTGTTCTCGCTCTGCTATAATTGCAACCTGTATTTCGTATTATTGTTCGTGTGGGGCAGATAAAATGAAATCACAAATTAAATACTATTCCCAAGAAGTTGCAAAAATAGTGGAACTCCATCATAAAATTTTGCGATAATTTACTTTGTAGTTTAGCATGTAATGAGAAATTTAATTAACCTAGGTAGCAAGCAAGATAGCCTCAGAGGAAATTGCTCGTTAAAAGTTTGCCTAGAGATTGTTATGGCGAAGAATTGAGGATTTATGTGGCTTCTACGTCCCAGTTTTAGGTGTGTAATTTGGGTTAATACGTGTTGTGAACAGTGAGTCGTCCGTCTGGCTGTCTCTGAAACTATGGAATATCTGGGTCAAAATGGCAATATTGATATATTTACGCCACCCCAGGGTGTAAGGCTTTTTGCTATCTGCTACGCAATGAGAAAATCCTACTTCCTGGCCAGGGAAAGAAGTGCAGATACCACAGTTGCATGGTAATAAAGAAGATCGCAAGTATATTAGTCATCTCCTAAGGTTCGGCCCACAAACACTTGTGTTTTGGGGCATTCTTTATTATACCGCTTTTGGGGTGTATAGTGTATACTCACCTAAGGTGAGGCAGGTTTGCACGCTGTAGTACAGAAGTGAAGTTAACACTATACAAAGCGCTCTGTCAAACGTTTTACACGTGCGGTCTGTGGACTAACGTTACGGCGCTGTGCGTATCCAGTAGGTACAATGATGCATTTAGGATGCTGATAAGATTGCCTCGGTGTTGTAGCGCTTCAGCGATGTTTGCTGAGGCTCAAACAGACTGTTTTTTTGCCATCCTGAGAAAGCGGTGCGCGTCACTCCTCTCCCGAAGCCGAGGCACGAACAGGATCCTTAATACACTGGCTCAGCGTTGGGACTCGCCTTTAGTCGTTCGGTACATGAAATTACACGCACCTATCGCTGAACTGCCGCGAAAGTTATAAATTTTATGTTTTGTTTTGCCCTAATAGAAATAATAGAGTCCTGAGATAATGCGGTACTGGGATGAGGCAAATGCTCCAGTGCGTGTCCTTGCCCGCCTTTTTTAGCTATTAAGTATTAGCAACTTACTCAGATTACACAGGATACAGAGTCCGAATTAAATGATTTTTAATTTAATTAAATAAGCCATTGTATAACTGACAGCCCTATGGATCTGAAGTCCGATATAAACAATATTTGAATTTTGAAAGGAATTAAGTACCTAATTTTGTTCACCCTCATAGATCAAGTACCTATAAGAAATTATTTGCTACCTTAATAAAAAAAAACTAAGGCGGGAAAAATGCTAGTACTTACTACTTATACACATTAATTATTAGCGTTCCCCAACCCCAAGTGAACCAGAAAACATAAAGCAAAAAAAAAGTAGTTTTAAATATCTTCACGCAACGATATCAAGGGAGTAATCGCTTTCCGTTTAATTAAATATGTCAGCAGGATAAGGGTCAGGGAAGCTAAAATGTACAGTAAAACGGAAATAAGTAATTTAGGTTTGTGTAGATTCCGAAAACTCTCCCCAAATGAAAGAAAACTTGCTTTTGATTTAAGTACTTATACGTCGCATTTAGTTTCACGTAATGAGATTGTAACGATAGAAGATCCAAGAAAAATGTAATCAGGATGGTTCTCTGCTAGTTTCAAAAAGTACGACAATTTAGTTTGATTTAAGAATTGATCATACGGTTATCAGTGGATGCTTATATGAGGAGAGTATTTTTTTTCTACTCCTGTACTTTTATCTGTCTTTTACTTGAACACTAATATAAGAACATACATAATATGAGTTCAAAGAAGTCTATACTCTATTCCCCATAACAGCACTAGTGTCGTTATAGTCACATTACGATACTGCTAGCAGCGACAGACTTCTAAATCTAGGTTAAACTTAGGTCAAGGATTAAGCGCTCAATTCTAAATTTACGATAAAAATGCACAACTACCAACTTAACAAACAATTAAATTCCTACGGTTTTTAAGAAAATCAAAACTTTCCTAACTAAATTCATTGATGCCAACATAAAAAGTATTTTTAATATAGTCACTGCGTGTCACTAGCGTGTATATTTCAAGTTAAAAAAAAAAAAACATTTTGCCATAGACACATACTGTCAGTCATATGTCATATTTGCCTTGTTTGCAGGTTATGCTTAATTTTGTATTTTATATTTTAAAACCTAGTCTTAGAAAAAGTATTGTATGCAACGTTGTATAATTAAGTCAAAAAACGCTCATTGCGTCTCTATTTGCGATACTCGTCGCTGTCGCGGCTCGTATCGCAACTCACGCAATTCGCATTTTTTGAGCCCACTTATACAACTGTTGCATAAAATACTATTACGTGACAATTGTCTCTTTTGTTTTTCTTACAATAAAATCAATATCTTACTAAGCAAACGTTTATTATTACAAAGCCTAGTAACTACCAGCTTACTTTCATGAGTCAGGTTTATATATCTTAGAGTTTTATTCAAACAAGACCCAAGGGTAGCCTTACCCTTGGGTCTTGTTTGAATAAAACTCTTAGACTACAGGAAACAAATTATATTTTAAGTTAATGTTTTTATAACTAAATTAGATAATATCAAATGAACATACTAAATTTACTTAAAAAAATCATAAAATATAGTGCCCATGACGCAGGCCGCATTCCTTCGCTCGCTGGATGCGAAGCAGGCGCAATCTATGTGAGCCACGCACACCCTACTCCATCTCGACATCAAATGCTACAATTCTTATTGGGCACCGACACATCTATTATATTCACACTGATCTCACTGGCATCCGCCACCGCACTGAATTTTTTCCGGTCGCTGAAGTTAGGATGCCGCCAGCGGATCCACGCAGTGTTACCAGTGCGACGATGAACAGGACTGTCTACGGTGACTCCAGGAGCCTCGACAACAATCTGCACAGATTTCGACTTCAAATTGCGGGCCAATGGCGATGCGTAGCGTATTAGATGTTGGAGCAGGAATACGCATAGATGGTAGCGAACCGACAAGTTGTCAACTGTTACATCTATCACTGTTATAAATAATTACTGTAACTTTTACAAACCAGAAAATGACGATCTAATTCAGATGTTGAAATTATGAATATTGTGTGTCCCAGTGCTTGGCAGAGGCCTCCCCTTTTTTCCACTACCCGTCCCGGAATAATGCATGCTCCTGCCACCCAACTTTTATTCGTATTCAGCAACCGTTTTAGCGCCCACTCATTGTCAGTTCTGAGCAGACAAATAAGCGGTTTATTCGCATATTTAGTGTGTAATTAAGGATCTGAAGAGGGTGTCGGGTGTCAACATAATTTGTTTTCAAGTGAACATTCCATTATTTGAGTTGGGAAACTTGATTTCGACTCGCATTATAAAAGCTTGTTGATAATAATGATTACGTATATGGAGTTTTTTGAGTTAGCAGTTTATAACGTGAGTATTAGAATTAACATTTAGTACCTAAAGTCTGTCTTAGAAAACTCCAAAAACATTATTTGTGTAGCGTATAGAGCCGTGCACTATATCATATACCCGTCTTTTGGTACTTACCAAATTTAATTTATTCGCTGGGCAAAGCTGATATAACTCACGGATTTATAATATCACCTACCCTATCATATAAAGCCACTTATGGAGACTGTCTTTAGTCTCATTATCAAAGATTAATAACAAATGTATGATTTACAATATGATGAGATGTTCAACGCCTTTTCGTACCACGCTCCGCTTTAATCTCTTATTTGCTAGGCTTTTATAGTGAAAAGGCAAGCCTTAAAATTTGTTTGTTTAGTCGATACGCTAATGGATCGGTGTGAAACGGGACGGGATTAAATCCAGTAGAATTGATCGCCTTCTAAATCCTATCCATTATCTAGCCTTGTGTATTTTTTCAGATAGTGTTTTAGTGTTTGTGTGAGATGGAAATCAATAAAGAGATAGAGGTCTAGAAATGTGATAAAAATGAATTACCAACTCAATGACTTCACTGTGAAAAAGTTTGCAGATTATTTTATTTATTTATTAATACATGTTAACATGACATTACAGTAAAAAAAACCAATGCGTCATGAAACGTAGAAATAAAATATCTATTTAGGCGACGAAATGGCGTGGCCCCGTTGCATCGTCGTCTCCGGTGTAGGATTCGGCAGGTTGCCCCGGAACCGTCGAAACACGACACCCATCTGATGTCGAACCAAGCCTAAGAGCCTGACTCTACAAGGTCTAACTATAAAATATCTAAATCTAAACTTACCGATTTTAGTCTAAAAATGGTTTGGTCATTTGGAGCATATTTAAGCGACTCCAATTGTTACACTAACAAATACCTATCTGCTAAACTAAAAAAATGAAGTGGCAGTTGCTCAGCAGTTTTTTTACATCACGTTCAGAAAGTATGCATGAACTGTGGAATAGATTATTTTGCTTAAATGGCGCATTTCTACATCAGACAAGATTGCTATTTGCGAAGGTACCTACTTCATCTAATGACATTCCATTCCAGTAAGCTTGCGTAAACTTGCTTACGGACGGATGTTTTTTCCTGCGAAGAAATTATGGTCATACTTGCTTATTTATAATGCAAAAATGGTTTCACGTGCAACAGGGCATTGTTTTAATTTGGCTATAAAGTTTGCGAGCCATGCCAAGCGCTACAAATCATTATACGGTTATTTTGGTTATGGTTTCAGAGTATCAATGAAAAAACTAGATTTCACACGTTAACGTTATATGTATATGGAGTATTAGTTATTAAGTACTTAGTAAAAAGTGGCTTCAAATAGTTCTAGTACAAATACAATGTTTTGCGACGTCAGTTCCTTTTTCATGAACTTGGCTTGACAGGTTGCGACGTGTCTAAATAACGTCTACTTAAACAGTTTCAAGATTTGTACCTACTTTTTTGCGAAGGTCGTCTGTTAACACCTGCCAATAAATCAAGCGAGTAAGTAATTTCCACGGAGTCGGGACGTGAGTGCCGATTTCTAGTCAATTCTTCTTTATTACGGAATTCCGTATTTTAACGCTGAAGGGATTTTTTATTGGGAACCAATAAGTTTGGCTGGTTATGGTATGGATCCTAAATTTTCTAATATGAGTAATATGAATGAGCAATTGAACTGTTTGCTATATTCATTGGTAACACCGGCCTGATGAAGTATTTGGATCCAAAGGTATCTTATACAGTCAAACTGTGACAATACGATTAATTAAAAACTGGCCAAGCGCATGTCGGACCATGCTCAGTGTAGGGTTCCATGGCCGTAACTATAAGGTAAAAAATACGATGTAAAAAAGTACAACAACAAAAGAGCGTATCTTCATAGCAATTACGTCCTTTTGTTGAGAAGCGCAGGTTATCGGCAATAACTCAAAAACGGTTAATCCGATCTTGTGGAAGATAATTTTCGTTGAAAGTATTAATTAAGCCTTATGTTTGTAATTTTTTTTTTATATTTTTCGGACTCGCGGTTTAGAAGATAGAGGGGGGGGGGGGGGGGGACACAATTTTCACAACTTTCGGGGCGATTACTTCCAAAGGTATTCACTTAATCAAAAACATTACTTTAGAACCTTAAAATGTTTTTGAAAGAGCTGTCGAACTATGTACCACACGTTGATATTTTCTGAAATTTTTTTTTTAGCTTCTGTTACATGTATGGAGTGCCCCCCTTGAAAATATTTATTTTAATTATTTAATTACCTACCAAACTAAGTAGCGGCTCATACAGGACACCTATGTACCAAATTTCATCAATATCCATCCGTGTAGTTTTTGAGTAAAATGCCTGTGATATACGGACAGACGGACGGACAGACGGACGGACGGACATGACGAAACTATAAGGGTTTTTGCCATTTTGGCTACGGAACCCTAAAAATGTTGCATATGTAACCTTCTCTTTACGAATGTATTTCAATGAAATAATAAGAAAATGCTTGTATATGCTCAAAATAATCTCAAATAACTTTTCTTAGTATTCATAATGGTTTGTTCAATCTCCATGGGGCAGTTGTGATATAAAGATATTACTTAAGACGAGTTACCAAATCGTATCTGAATATACTCTAGAGTGATTAACCGCAAAAGGAAATGCGGCTTACATCAATATAGGTACCCCAAATGTGAAATCAGACCCTCGCATATCGTAAAACCGAAAAAATCTTGCAACAAAGCAACACTAAAATCTGGGTTGTTCCATACAAAATGATTGCTAGGATTTGGATCACATTTCCTTATAAAACCATTTTTAATTGCTTCTATCGGAAATTCAGGGATCGGTTGCAAACGCTCTGATTATGAACGTCGCCCACAACATGTTGAGAAATATTCGACAGCTCTGCATAACATGAGTGAATTATTTTTACTTCAAACTTAAAACTGTATGTATAACGTTAGAACCACTTTGTTATGATGATAGTGGAAACCCCCCATTTAGTCAACAGGTTTTATTTTTACACAAAACTACACATAATCAATGAGGGTATTTAGAAATCAGAAATCCACCAGCTGGCAGCAGGGTGGCGAAAGGTCTATTTGGCAGTAGATGTCAAAATCAGGTGGTGTGATTGGTGGATCTTGACGCCTACTGTCAAAAAGACCTTTCGCCACCCTGCTGCCAGCTGGTGGGTTTATGATTTCTAAACACCCTCATTATTAATGTTTCAGAAAGATGATAATAATTAATCTCTCCACAGAAGTCCAACCGTCTCTATTAACAATAGTAACAAACAAATATATAATTAGATGAATGTATACGAGTGCAAATCCAAAGAAAAAAAGGCCCGAGCTGCAAGCGAGGGACGTAAATATGCGATCGCGGATTCTTTATTACCTCCCGTGTTGTGTATATCATTTTATGTCTACACTTGGCCAGAAAGCGGCTTTTTTCGTACTGTCAAGTTTTAACCTTTTCCACATTTTCTATTGCTCGGCAGTTGTTTGGGTAAAAGTCAAGGAGATTTTACAGAATGGCTAAATTTTCTATCTTCGTACTTATGCACTTTTAAATGCAGAGTAAACGATCGTCGTCGACAACACTGAGTCGTCGAGTGTCAACACTGAGTCTCAATTAGCCTGAAAAGTGATTGCTCCCCTGAGAGTTGTCGAATCATCGCTTGGAATCCGTCGAGAGTAATAATTGAGCCACGAGGGTGCGTTTCTTCCCATCACAATCTGTGGATTCAACCTTCGAAAAATAAATCGAGAGAAACAGTTAATCGTACGTATTTTCATGTGTAAATAAACCCTTCTGACTTACTACCACTAAAGAGAAATATTTCCAGAGTCGCCATTAGGTACGACGATGAGTGAAGCGAGGAGGAGTGTTAGGTATCTTGCGACCATAATACAACCATACTTCTAGCATTAAAGTAGGACGACCTCAGAAACACTATGGTTATAAGTATTTTTCTGCACCGATGTCGTCGCAGTCCTCCCAAACAGGTTTCAAATAATGTTCATTGTACATCGTGTGTTTGTATGAAATAAGTACTTGCCTGTTTATTATTTGTCCCTAATAAAAATTGCAGACTTGCAGTAAATAATTTTATTTATCAGTCGGAGTTTTCCAAAATAACTAATTTGAAAAAAAATTCTTTGGGAGTTAAACTTTTTGTTAAATGATTATCTAACATTCAATATATTTGCAAAGTGTACATTTGTCAAATAATCATTTATAAAATGAGCATTTTGAGAAATAGTATCCTTGTGAAATGAATAGTATGTGAATCGTTATTTGTTACATGATCATTTGTGAAATGTTTTTTGTGAAATTACGGTACACCATATTTTTCACATCTGTCATCTTAAAATAAAAAAAAATCATGCAAAATTTGAAATCTGCACCTCCGTTACTTTAGTTAAAAGTAAAATCAATTCTGTCACCGTAAAATTCAAAATGGATTCAATTTTTCAAATCTACGTCCCGAAAACCTATGTGAATTTATAGGACCATGACGCTTTTTCCTTAAAAAGTGACATCTGTCACCTTGAAATCCAAAACTAATGTAATCGCGATCTATCTCAATGTATAAGAAGAACAAAGTTAAATTTGCAAATCAAACCATTTATCTTGAACTATTCACTTATCTGCCTACATGTTTGTACGGGAGCCTCGGTGCGCGAGACTCGCACTTGACCGGTTTGAAACAATTAAAGTTTTAACACCCGAATTCTCTAAGATTCCATTATTAGATCCTGATCTGGTGCCAACGGAACCCCTCGGGAGGTATAAGCCTTACAAACCAAAAAATATTTTCCGAGTCGGTCCAGCCATCTTCGAGTGCTGAATCGGGGAACATAAAAAAGGAAGATACCGACTTCTTTGGTCAGTTAAATATAAATTACGCGAATTTATTGCTTTGTACAAATGGTAAAGACCAAAAGGTTAAAAAACAAATATGCGCAATGACGTTCAATTAAAGGAACCTATGTTCAACATTAGCTAAATGCCTGATGATGATGATGAAATAATAATGATAAGTTGCATAGCCTATCATTTTAATATCGACATGTAAACTCGTAATTTCAAGTGACGTCAGTAAATCACGTGATATCAAAGGCGCGATTACCGTTAGCGTGTATACGATGTGATTTTAGCGTAACGTTTATTTAGTTCGTTGAGCGGGGTGACAGCCAGAGCGAAAAAAATTTAAAAATTGAACCGCACAAATCCCTGTAAAATATCATTATCTGTTTATGACATGTTTTATGTTGGTAAAAGTGTAATATAACTCAAGTAAAACTGGAAAAACTATTGAAAAATTACCTCTTTTCGTGATTTTTTATGATCGACCGAAGTTGCCAGTATCGTGTTTTGAACCGCACACCAACACAGAAGCACTATTGAACTATTATAATATATGACGAAGTAAACAAATAGCTTAGCGGTTTCGTCATTGTTATTGTTTGGGCGCGAAGATCAAGGAAATACTCGGAAATGGACACACTTCGTCACTTCAACTAATCACTCAGGTTCATGTGAGCACACTTGCCACTAAATTGCAGCGATTTTAAACAAGTTCTAGAGCCAATGGTTTAGTTAGCCAGTTCGTGAACTCCACAGCCTTCATCCAAAACATAACGCGCCAAGCACGCGCGCTTTTTTTTCTAGTTGTCAACAACTGTCAAAACCTCCAGTTGACATTGTCACAGTGTTAACGATAAACTCCATTCGGGATACTGAATTTCCCGTTCTCGAATCATTATAACATGTTTCCATTATTGATTACCATTTTAAATTGGATTACTAACTAATTAATTCCACGCTCCGTCATATACAGGGTGTCCCTAAAACCAACTTTGATACGAAAAGGGCTGATAGACCAGCTCATCAGACACCAGATTAAGTAAATTTGATCTCAGTAAAAATTTCTTAGTTTTCGAGATATTGACGTTTTTGCAAAACTCGCGCTAAGTGATACCCTGACTCGGTTATTTGAGTGTCATGACTAAAAATATCAAGTATTTTTAAAATCTGGTTTTTGATATGGGTAGCCAGATAACTATGCTATTGAACGTAATTCCTCCACCCACAGTACAATATCAAAAAATAATTTTCAGATTTTTCCAAATTTCACGTCTGATTTCGAACGAAGGTGGTGAAAAAAAATGTACCAACACAACCTGGCACATGACGTAAAAAAATGGCGCATTTTTTTAGTTTCTAAAATCGTATAACATTTACTAAATATTGTAATAGTTTTTGAGATAATGATATTTTTGTACAAAAATAACCTGTACTGAAGTTACTATTCCATTGACTTGGCGCTCAACCAGTCAATACAGTTTATTGATTAATGGCTATTTTTGGTGCTAACGGACCTAATTTGACCGATGATTACGTTAAGTTTGCACCTAATTTGTAAGTATTGTCTAGGACGCCTGGTGCAAACTTAGTTCAACCGGATCGTATGAGAAATTTAAGATTAAGTGTAACTACAGTACAAGCTATTTTTGTAACAAAATATCATTATCTCAAAAACTATTACAGTATTTAGTAAATAGTATACCATTTTAGAAACTTCAAAAAATGCGCCATTTTTTTACGTCATGTGCCAGGTTGTGTTGGTACATTTTTTTTCACCACCTTCGTTCGAAATCAGACGTGAAATTTGGAAAAATCTGAAAATTATTTTTTGATATTCTACTGTGGCCACACCATGAAGAAATTAACAGAAATAGGAATTACGTTTAATAGCATAGTTATCTGGCTACCCATATCAAAAACCAGATTTTAAAAATACTTGATATTTTAGACATGACACTCAAATAACCGAGTCAGTGTATCACTTAGCACGAGTTTTGCAAAAACGTAAATATCTCGAAAACTAAGAAATTTTTACTGAGGTCAAATTTACTTAATCCGGTGTCTGATGAGCTGGGTCTATCAGCCCTTTTCGTATCAAAGTTGGTTTTAGGGACACCCTGTATGTTTTTCGATCCGAAAATATGAATATTTCGTTACTTTATTTTGATCCTCCCGGAGATCGATTTGGGAAATAAATTATAATAAGTTCGCGTCTCCCCTGTGGATATATCCAAAGCAAAGGAAAAGTACTAACTTCCTGCTGTGCTGAATTTTTCCTTTGTGTTACCGTTATACGAAATGTATCGAAAAATGGTAACACAATAGGTATAGAAAGAAAATGATGGGACAATTATTTGTCCCATTGGAATTGAAAGAGCTCGTAATTCTAAGTAGAAATAACGTAATATTTCATAATTAAAAGAATGGTATTTTTACCCGACTACGGCGAAGCAAAAAGGAGGGTTATGATTTTAGCACCGTATGTATATATGTACCATGTATGTTTGTATGTTTGTATGTTCGTTTGTTCCCTCATAACTCAAAAACTACTAAACCGATTCAAACATGTGGGGTATCGTTAGATTCGTCTTGATTCTGCGCGGGTTATAGGCTAGTTAGTTGAAACTGAAATTTAATATAAAGGCCGTGATTCTCAAAAAACTCAATGATTAAAAAATAAAAGTCACCGAGTAGCATCGTGTTACATATCAAATTAAATAGCTTTAAAAACCTATTGCAAAAATGTATCACACATCGACGACAACAACGTACAAGGTGCAAAGTGCTAAAAGGTTCGAACTACGTACGCTGCAGCATAATGATCTACACGTCGAAACCTATCACGTAGTATAAAAATTTTCTTAAAATTTCACTTAGTATAGATTTTAAAATGACGCATACAGTGCGATCTGAGTCAACAATCTGTAAACTAACACGAACACCATTCTAAGTGCCACATTGAACTGTACGCGATGTTTGCCATCTCACTCACTTGCGCGCACAAAGCGCAATGTGCCACATCGAACTCAGTTCGCCGTTGATCGGCCTAGAGTAGAACTACGTACACAGGACTATCTACCACTTAGAACTGTATACGCGTGAACTGTTTTTTAAAAGAACTGTGTACACAGGACTATCTACCGCTTAGAACTATATACGTTACTATAATAGCTGTAGTTAACAAAGTACGTAAAATCTATGTGCCACTTAGAATTGTTTACATCATTTATTCAGTCACTTAGAACTACCTATTTACCTTTTTGAATCGTTTAGTTCGATACACACGTTCACATAAGGACAGGTTGATCCGCTTCATCCTTCCCGCTAGTCCGCTGCTCACTCTGAGCAATCAGCGAAAAGTCAAGGTGGCCCTGGCCAACGACCTGGTTCGACCCCAGGCGTTCAGGCCCCCACCTAGCCCGATACTATCAAGGTGGGCCGGGACAAGTGACCTGGCACCCCCGGCACCCACCTAGTCCGACCAAACTCAGGGTGGTCTGGCTAGCGGCCTGGTTCGACCCCAGGGATCGCCACGGCCAACCACCCGGTCCGACAATCGCTACGCCCGGGTATGGGTTGCGAGTTTGTCAATTTCTAAAAAAAAACAGACACAGAAGTCAAGACTATAATCAAAGCAATCAAGTCTAAAGCCGTTGGGTGTGGTGATGTCAGTCGTTACATGATAGTATCAGTCCTCGACTGTGTGCTCCCTGTGATAACTGATATCATCAACTCCTCGCTGTACTATGGTGAATTTCCATCTTTGTGGCGCAAAGCTTTTGTCATACCCTTGCCAAAGATCAGTAACCCCACCACAGTTAGCAGCTTCAGACCAATCTCTATTCTCCCTTTTCTATCGAAAATTGCTGAAGCGGTGGCTCACAAACAACTTTCGCTTTACATTCACTCACATAAGCTGTTGAGCCCCTTTCAGTCCGGTTTTCGACCTGGCCACAGTACCTGCTCTGCGCTTCTCAAGGTAACTGAAGATGCTAGACAAGGCATGGAGGAGCAACTGGTCACAGTACTTATTCTTATTGACTTCTCCAACGCTTTTAATACTGTCGACCATGACATCCTTCTTGCCCTGCTCGAACATCTCAATGCGTCACCTTCTGCCCTAAGTTGGTTCTCTAACTATCTTCGAGGACGCCAGCAAGCAGTTCGCGTTGATCGGTCTTTATCTGACTGGTGTGACCTAGTCACTGGCGTACCCCAAGGTGGAATCCTCTCCCCACTTCTTTTCTCTACTTTTATTAACTTCATCACCCCCGACCTTTGCTGTTCGTACCATCTGTATGCCGACGATTTACAACTATACGACCAATGCAGTGTAACTGACATCACAGCCACTATTGACTATGACTATAAGACGCAGGTTTCCGAAATTTCCCGGAAAGTCATAGGCTCGTTCCATACACTTAACAAACTTAAACATTTTTTACCCGTAAAAACCAAGGTACTTTTAGTAAACACCCTGATTCTACCTTTGATCGACTATGGTGATGTGTGTTATCCTGACTTAAGCGAAGGGCTACTTGATAAGCTGGATCGTCTTCTAAATAATTGCATTCGCTTCATTTTCTGTCTCCGTAAATACGATCACGTGTCTTCATACTGTTCTCAGCTTGGTTGGTTCCACATTCGTGAACGACGTAATATTCGTATGCTCTGTACTCTTTTCTCAATCCTCAACGATCCACAGTCTCCGGAGTATCTCAAAACTTTATTTCACTATGCCAGTGAGACTCACACTCGGTATTTTCGCTCTTCTGATAAGCTCATCCTTTCTACCCCTCTTCATCGTACCAGATTTATGACTTACTCCTTCTCCGTGCAAGCGGCGCGCCTCTGGATCTGGAACGGTCTTCCTCTTAATATCAAACAAGCTCCAAATAAGTTCGCGTTCAAAAAATCTCTGCGTAATTTCTATGCTAGTAGAACTGAAGTCTCTTAGTGTATCTGGTTAGATGTGTCATCTGTATGTATTTATTTATGTGTATATGTATATATATATATTGAAAAAATTCTATATATATAGCTATCCGTATCTATATAATTATGTACTTGTTTACATTTAGTATTGGTAATGTAGTTGATTTTTAATTAAAATTAAATGACGTTAGTTGCACCGCCCACAAGCTATCTGCTTTGCCCTAAGGTAATTTACTTAGTAAAACGTTTGTGAAATACAACATTTCGTACATTTTTTTAATAAATAACACATTTATCATAATTTTACTTTTATTTAGTACTTCCTACATGATTATTAAGTTAAAACTAATGAATCGAATACGGTTCTATCTACAAAATGTGTCAAAATTATAAATATGTATATTTATACAGAATCATAATGCAACCAACAATTAAATTAAATATGGTGCGTTAAAACTATGTATTACAATTGTAAAAACCTAATCAAAATAAATGATTTAAATTTGATGACTTAACTCACACATTGAACCTTTTACAGTAAGACGAACATTTCTTTTACCTAGTATAATATTCTAAGTACCAGATAGACCTACATACGTATAATTTATAGAAAACAATAACCAAGTATAATGTTCTAAGTCCCAGATAGACCTGCATACGTGCTTCTTAAATAAAATTGTAACCAAGTATAATATTCTAACTGGTAGATAGAACCGTATACGCAACGGTGAGCAAACAGTTATAACTTAATCTAGTGGTCTATCTGCATTTTCTCGAAAACTACAATTAAATTGAGTTATATAAAAATAAAAAAATATATAAAATATAATTATAACCGTGTTTGCCAAATTCCAGCTTATTATCTTTAATACGAAAAAAGTTATAAGGATTCTACCTTTGTTTTGCTCTCCTGTAAAGTTGTCATTTTTCAATTAGAACCATATACGTTGTTGTCGTCGACATGCTGATACAAGTATATTATGCAACAATATTTTCATTTTAATAACAACAAGAACGATATTCAACAGCTTGATCTCCGACGATTCGTTACAGAAGGGCTAGCATAATGGGCAGTTATGGCAGTCGTGGCACGAAACGTCATCACCCTTTACTTTCATAATATATTTGAAAGAAAAAGAAAAAACATATATTGATATTTTGATACCTGCTAAATATCCTAATGGCCTGCTATGCTAGACCTTTACATGTGTCATTCGTATTGAGAGATATCGGGTAACTTCGTATTTGCGAACATTGCCGAATACATGTCATTTTCATGCCGCCAACTGACGCGTGTGTTGTGTCACATCAAAAATGTTGAAATAAAATCGTTGTAATGCCGTAAATATGCTGCCTCACTGCGAGCAGATTTAAAAATATGTCTGAGGAGGCATATATTATCACCGGTACGTATTATTGTATTAATATTGAAATAATTGTACATGTCGATTTTCTCTATCAGCAATGACAGTTTGCTAAGCTACTCAACTAGAGGTGTGGCTAAGATGAAGTCGATATTTTGTATCGACATTGGTTACGTATGAATTGAATAACTCAGTGCACCTAAAATACAAAATTAACCCTTTCAGATTTCCGAAAGATCCGCTTCAAGAAAAAGAGTGAATGAATACTACCGGCCGGGATAGTTTGGTTTCCGCAGCCCTGTAGCAGTAGCACAGTATGCGGTAGCCAAGATATTTTTCATAATTTCATACAAACAGAGAAACATACTTATCTAATTAAAAACTTCTTTTAATGTAGCAACATATTTGAAAAAGTAAGTCTTGGACTCAGGCAAACAGCAGACATACGTATTAAATGCACTCAAAAATATCTACTCTTTCATTGCAATAAACTTCAAGGAAAGATGTTTCTAAATACGGTAACCATGTATTATCTTTTTACAGCTGACTGTAAGAGCCTTATCACTCTGGCGATTTGCGAGCGAGCCGCGGGCGAGTTTCCATACAAATGTCACTCGCGGCGCACTCAAAAAATAGTACCCAAATAGTACCCTAGGGCCCTAAAATTTCATTTCTCTAGCTATCGTAGAAGCCGAGATATAGTGAGCTCTTTCTATAAGAAATTCCCGGGTACGCCAGCTTGACGGTGTGAAATTTTGTACACCGTTAAGTCATGGAATATCTCGGCTTCTACGATAGCTACAGAAATGAAATTTTAGGGCCCTAGGGTACTATTTGGGTACTATTTTTTGAGATATAAAGCATTTCCAAAAACAAAGCCGTTCCAGAGATACAAACGGTGTACGCCTGCTTGACACCCAGTAGCGTACACCGTGAACAGGCCTTATATTTCGAAAAGTTTAAGGGTACTATTTTTTTCACCAAGGTATTTCGTCGGTACTATTTGGATACTATTTATTGGCTGCATCAGATTCTGAATATCTTTACGGTGTACGCTATCTTGACGGACACGTATGAAAACTCGCCCGCAAATCGCCAGTGTGATAAGGCCCTAAATCGATATCTATAAAACACTCTAGTCACACTTAGTCGCACCCCTATAATAATTATTTCTTTCTACTCAATAACAGATGACACTGTGTTGTAAACTGCTTTAATCCATCTGTTGGCGAGGAGTGGAATCATATATGACAACATTTAGTTACGTTGAATCACGATATTCAAATAGGTGTTAGTGAAAGATATCTTTTCTTTGTACCTATTTTGCAGTATAAGTAAAACACGTTAGAATTGATTTTGATAATTCTAAAGTTGTTCCAATTAAAAGCATTTTATAAAAGTGTGGCATGTACATATGTTTTGCTACGGTTGTATGTCACCGATTTTCATACTTTTTGACTAATTAACATATCAATTCATGTTGTTTCTCCTCCGCAAGCAGTACCGCACAGAGCCAAAGGCATGAAGCGCTCCTGGTTTCTTCGCGCAAACTGTATATAAATGTCTAAATTTTGCGAGCCCGAAGGGCGAGCTTCAGGCTTTGAGGCCAAAGGCCGAACTACTCAGCAAACACCGAATAACCCAGCATTCCGCAATAATTTTAAGCGGGAAAAAGACCGAATACCGCGTCGGACCAAAGGTACCGAGCGCCCCTGGTTACCTACGTATACCTATTAGTCTGATTTTTGCGAGCCCGAAGGGCGAGCTTCAGGCTTCGAGGCCAAAGGCCGAACTCCTCAGCAAACACCCAATAATCCAGTATCCCGCAATAATTTTAAGCGGGCAAAGACCGAATACCGCGTTGGACCAAAGGCACCGAGCGCCCCTGGTTCTTACGTATACCTATTAGTCTAATTTTTGCAAGTCCGAAGGCCGAGTTTCGGGCTGCGAGGCCGAAAACCGAGCTCTTCCGCAAACACCTCGTCTCGTAGTAATTTTAAGCGGGACAAAAGCAAAGCATAAAGCGTCTTATATCGTTGTCAGCAAACCATGTATCTAAGTGTTACTGTTGTAATTCTTGTCATTAAATACTATTAAATGGAGGGTGCTCATGAAAGAGCTCGGTCGTTGGCATCACACCTTGATATGGTTCTTAGGAAGGAAAAAGCGCTTAAAACCGTAACTGAATAATAACTAAAAATACGTAAATAAAATAAAGTTAAAAACTAAAACCCGACTACGAAAAAGTCTAAAACAAGAATCTTAGGTTTTAGTTCGCCAGGTACAGATAAATTGCAATTTTTTACCCGACTACGGCGAAGCAAAAAGGAGGGTTATGATTTTAGCACCGTATGTATATATGTATGTATGTTTGTATGTTTGTATATTTGTATGTTTGTATGTTCGTTTGTTCCCTCATAACTCAAAAACTACAAAACCGATTCAAACATGAGGGGTATCGTTAGATTCGTCTTGATTCGGTGCGGGTTATAGGCTAGTTAGTTAAAACTAAAATTTAATATACAGACCGTGGTCCTCAAAAAACTCATGGATTAAAAAATAAAAGTCATCGAGTTGCATCGAGTTACATATCAAATTAAAGAGCTTTAAAAATCTATTGCAATAAAATAAAGTTAAAAACTAAAACCCGACTACGAAAAAGTCTAAAACAAGAATCTCAGGTTTTAGTTCACCAGGCACAGATAAATTGCAATTTTTTAATTTAGAGAACGTTTCGAGTATGCCGCCAGTCGTTCGTAGTCGGAGGCCCCGGCAAGAAGACAAACAAAAAAGGGGCCTCCGACTACGAACGACTGGCGGCATACTCGAAACGTTCTCTAAATTAAAAAATTGCAATTTATCTGTGCCTGGTGAACTAAAACCTGAGATTCTTGTTTTAGACTTTTTCGTAGTCGGGTTTTAGTTTTTAACTTTATTTTATTTAATTTAGAGAACGTTTCGAGTATGCCGTCAATCGTTCGTAGTCGGAGGCCCCTTTTTTGTTTGTCTTCTTGCCGAGGCCTCCGACTACGAACGATTGACGGCATACTCGAAACGTTCTCTAAATTAAAAAAATTGCAATTTATCTGTACCTGGCGAACTAAAACCTAAGATTCTTGTTTTAGACTTTTTCGTAGTCGGGTTTTAGTTTTTAACTTTATTTTATTTATAGAAATGCTCAAGATTCCTTGCGGCATGTTTAGTCAATATTTTAAAAACTAGGTACTTAACATTATACACGAATTACAGAAAAGACGCAGTAGTCATTCTCCTTGGATCTTTAAGGTCCATAGAATACTATGTTACTGTATAACCATATATATGTTTATTGGTTCAAAATTTAGGGAAAATTAATATAACAGTTACATTTCAATACTATAATATAATACCGTCAAACCCTCCAACTTTGCCCACCGCCCAATCTTAAGAGCCCAGGAAGAAAATATACTATTTTCTTCCTGGGCAAGGATTGGGCGGTGGGCAAAGTTGGAGGGTTTGACTGTAATCATAACACGAACAACACTAAGCGTTACACTACAACATTACAAAAAAAAGTTGAACTTGTTAACAAAGACCCTGAACAGTCTGCAGAAGAGAGCGATTGGGTAATTCCACAACGGAGAGTCGTAAGTTACCAATTTTTCGCGCATTTCTTTATTGATGGTGCAACTTCAGGTAGGTATCAGTATATCTAGGGATTAACGTTATACTTATCTAGATTTAAATTAATACTTAAATTTTCACCATAAATAAATAAACACGCAATGAAATGGTAACTTCGAAGCGAAAAGTCACTCGTAGTAACCGTGGCTGAAGAACCTGCTTGCAGAATTGTAAGTACATAGGGGTTCTAATTAAATTTCTTGAATAAGTAATACCGGAATTTCGGTATTGACCATAAAAGTAATACCAGTATTGGAAGCCCCTACAATGTTATCATAGTAGGATTGTTATAATAGATCTCGCCGAGATCAAGACAAGCAAGAGTGGGTCAAAATATATATTACTTACTTAGGGAGGTAAAACAAAGAACGTCTCAGATCGCAGGTATTTGACGCCCGAGCCGAATGCAAGGGCGATAAATATGCGATCTGAGGCTTTCTTTATTACCTCCCGTGGTAAGTACAAAATTTTACGGCTCCCCCAGGCCAGGAAGTGGGATTTTCCGTACGCGTAGCGGTGTGACGTAAAACATATTGCAAATTTCGTCAAATCTGTTCAGTCAACTAACGGGCTAAAGAAATGTTTACCGCTACTCTGAATCCTATTTAATGTTAAACCATTTAAGACGAACTGCATTTAAAAAAAAAATCTTACACGATTTTATAAATGGTGTATAATCTTATTGCATTAGCGAGAATACATTCACGGTTAAGTGCTACACCAGTAAACGACAACGATAAATCATTTGAAGGATTCATATTCAAATCTATTCAATAACTTGGTTAGTTATAGATAAAACTAGTGAACTATGGCAGTAGGTTTTTGTAAATTGTTTTATTGAATGTGAACTGTAAACAATTAAATTGAATAATTAAAAATTACTTTTGGATGTTCAGATGTTTGGAGGTTTTTTTTGGAATGAGGAGTCGTTGCTCCTTCAACGCTTTGGTTACGTTTGGTAACAACTGAATGAATTGAGCTGAAATTTAACATGCAAGTAGACCAAGTCCAGGATTGAAACATAGGATACTTTATATCCCGGTAAATAATTCCTCTGGGACAGTAACGGGAACAATGCGGGCGAAGCCGCGGGTAAATGCTAGTATACAATAAACTAAAACTCTGCAGGGCACTAGGACCAAGAGCCTGCATGGTTTCTGGTTCCGTGGAGATGGGGGAGAGCTAGTGTGTCTACACAGGTGGCATTTCAAACTAGCATCCTCCCCAGTCTCCACGGAACCAAGGACATTCCGTCCGGTCGCCTGCCGTCGTCCCTGGCAATGCCAGCTGACTCGAGTAAGGCCGGTGGCCAACGATGCCGGTGGCAAGAGAACAGCGGATAATGTTGTTGAGTGCGGCATACCTAGAGATGCGGCTGGCACGCTCTTTTGGTAGAATAGTTCATGGTGTCCTAATGCATTGACATCACTACCGCAGGGGCACTTGTGTGGACTGCATACCTGAACCCGACACGCTGCTATGCGTAAAGTATCCGGCTCCAAAAAAATGGATTGTTAGATGACGGGAACGCATGCAGCCAGTCGCCGGCTTCTTTGGTCGCCAACTCACCACTGCCAGTAATCTGGCCGGCTCAGATACTGTGCTGCGGCATAAGAGATCATTGTGATTGATTTTGCAACATCATCCCAGCTTTTTGACAATTTGGGTGCTCGAGAACATCCTTTTCGGGACAAGCAATCAGGCTGGCATTGTTTGATTCCTCCAAGCCAACAGTCTCATAGTTTGAAGGTTGAGCCCTTAGAATTTTACCTATGAGACTAGTCGAGCTGTACCTGGAAAACAAAAAAGCTTGTAAAGAGATATTAGAATTTTTGCGGATCCCTAAACCACCATGGCGGATGATACATGGGTCCAAGACTGTTCGCTAAGCTGTATTTTCAGGATAAACTCTAAATTGGATCTGATGAGACTATCCAGAGCGGTCAAAAGATTTTGGAATTTCCAGAGGAGAGAGCAGCGAACCACGTAGGGTAATTTTGGTACAAAAAGGCAGAATTTAAGGATCGTTATAGCAAAATAGGGGCTCATTTCCAAAAGGCAATCTGCGTAATTTTAGAATTTAGACGTAAAATTAAGTATGTAGTCGGAAATAGAGTCTTCGACTTAGATTCAAGTATCAATTAAATGCGGAAACCTAAATTTTTTTTATTGTTATTTTACTAAATGCAAAATAATAGATAAATAAGCGTGACTATTTTCCTTACTGTAGCTTTTATGAGTTATTTCGTAAGGATTTAGTAAAGGCAAGAAATAAAAATTTCTAACCTTCAATGGTAAAGGAAGTCAAAAAGGATACTTTAGATGTTTGCAAATAAACAACATGGACCGGGTTCAAAGTGAAAAAGTTATTAAATCGGTTGTTTGCTTCAAACATGATTCGCAAATCTTATGATTTATCAATTTGATTTATGCCCTCGTTTAAAATTGTATCGGATAAAATTTTAACTTCGTGAAAAGGAGTATCCCACTGAAGCGGTGATTTTGATTTTCATCATCATCATAGATTGGCTGACTTGACCAGGTATTTTTACCTTTTTTAGTTTTTCTTAAATGAGGAGTGTTTTCAAAAGGGCTTATTTCCATTTTTAATGTTTTTATTATTAATGTTTGAAAGTTCGGATCCAAACTGATTTCTTCCTGAATTATACCTTTCGTTAGACCTCTCCCAAAAAATGGGTTGTTTTTAACAAGATCGTGATGGTTATAACCAAGCATCTTGATTCCATTCGAGCCTAACAAAACGATGCACCAAATAAGATGATATGATTGTTTATCATTATTCAATTAACGAGTTCGAGTATAAAGACGGATGGGTTAAGAAGTTATCGATCTGGCTAGGTGCAAAACCATATTAGACATATCTAATTTATGGGCATTTTTATTTTAAAATGTACGGTTAGGCGAAACTTAGGCTATGTTCAAATACCGTCTAACCTGTCAGTCCGTAACGAAATGTATGGAGTTTGACACTAATCTTCAGTTCTGTAACGACCTGTCAACTGTCAGTTAAGAACGCACTTTAAATAAAAAAGCCCTTATAGTAGTATAGCGAAGATGATGAAGAAGTTCAGCAAACAAAACGGCTTAATTCTTAAAAGTTCGCATCAAAAGAGCTCAATTCTGAAAAATCTAGGGTAATTATATGAGTATTTAGGTATATAATGATATGTATATAGCAGTGGCGTGGCGAATTGAATCGAGGCACTTTGAGAATCACATGATTTCATATAGGTTTAAAACAATTACTTTTTCACTTTAGTTTCCGTGAAGTGTTCGTCGCAAAAGATGCGATCATCAAGAAATTTTGTGATGCAACGCTGCCAGTGGAATAGATTGTAAAGGAATCAGGATGTCGATTTATTTCTCGTCTGTCTGAATGAAATAATTAATTTCACTGCAAAGACCCTGTGATGAGATTCATTCGTATTTGTATTGAAACAAGATTGTTGACGTAGGTATATTGGCATTGAGAGGTAGGTTTGTTGTTTGATATCTTGCTAATTATAACATAACATTTAATCTGACGTAGGTACCTCCTGTAACTGACTAGTGATATGTTTTAGTTCCATTCCAAGTTGTATTCCAAGATATTTATGCGATCAAGTAGACAACCACGAACGTAGTTATGCAATAACGTTCTATTCCACATTCAAAGTTTATTGGATAGTGGACTTTGTTTTTAAAGACAGAAGGTTGATACTTTGTTTTATTAAAAAGAGTCGACGTGCGAGAAAAATCTCGGCTTGCTAGAATTTAACACGCGTTAAGAGATTTCCTTCATTATGTATTTTTATTTTACCTTCCGTTTCGCGTTTATATATTTACAGTATTTTTCGTGTTATTTTTCTGTTACCACTTTCATCTATGGAACAGTGATATCATGGTACATAACAGGATTGATTTTCTCAAATTGTTATAGCGTCAACATACTGGCGTTTCAGCCCAGTTCACTAAGACAAACTAAGTAAGACTACTCTTTTGCGATATTATTCCGCCATGAAACAAAATAGTAGTACCTACATAGTTTAAGAGGCCGGAAAGTTAGCAATAGATGGACGAGTGAGTTCGAGGGCCGACTCGAAGAGAAGGCCCTCGTAGAATACGAGTCCAGCTATTGCTCTTTCGGACGAGACTTAACGTAGTACTTTTCACGCCTACAGCGAGGAAATAATATGAATATTATACCAAAAATATAATAAGTCGAATGTCAACTTTGTATTTTCCAAGTCTTAGAAATCGCAGCTACCTTTCCGAACAGTGGCGTGAAATAGTACATTACTAACCTAGGACGGTAAAACAAAGAATGTCTCAGATCGCAACGTAACTGTTTGAAGGGCTGAATATGGTAACGATGTACAGCGAAGAGAGTTTCGTAGTCAACTGTCCCGGAATGTTATGGTTATATCGTTACACTATATGCGAACTAGTCATTTTGCGTTCTATACCCTATTCCAGATAACATTAGAAAAATCGTACCTTTTTCGTTATGCGATTTCAAGAAAAAATATTTTGGTACGTAAAAAAATTTGTAACGTTATGTTTGAAACGTATTTCATAATCGGAATAAGTAAAACAAGAGGAATGTTTCTGTTTGATATCGTAGATAAACGAAGAAACGTAGACAAATCTGTCCGTTAGAAGTCTAATGTTATCTGGAACATGGTATAGTCATTATAAGATTCAGACATTATACGGTAGTCATGCTGAGATGTAGGCAAAAATCAAACTAGTCATATTGCGTTCTAGACCTGCTGAGACCGACCCCACAAAATTATGTATTTTTGAATGTATTTTATGAACTACGATGTCTTTGAACAGTACTCTAAAAAGTTTCAAAGCTGCCGCAATGACGAATGAAGTAAGTTGTCCTTTCCATTCTGTTCCGAAAGTTTTCCAATATCGTTCAGAGAAACCCTTTTCAAGACCGACTATTGAAATACGGAAGAGTCAGGTTTAAAATTGCTATAAAGCTAGCTATCTATTACATATAATAAAATCGCAGCAAGATTATGTTTGTAAATTTAAGATTTTTCCAAAATAAGTAACTGGGAGTGTCGAAAATAAGAAAACACATTCCTATAAATAGTTGTTGACAATTATATTTGCATCGTTGCTTTGGTTGTTAGTCGATTTTAATGAAATTTGGTGTACAGGGCGATTATGACCACGCTAAAAATAAAGGTTACTTTTTATCCTTTTAACTTACGTTTTACGTGATCGAAGTTGCTGATATTCTCTAGTAGGAAAAAAGTTTGAAATGTCCCATTCGTCGATATTAAATATGTAATGTATAGGTAGTACAAAATAAATATACAAACTTCTAAATTAAATACCAAAAATTCCAAATTGACTATCTAGGTACCACCTACTGATTACGGTACGTACTCGTACAAGTAAAGGCACGGCATGGTGCCTTGTTTATCTTGACATTGCAATTTCTTCGTTAGCAAATATTGTCTTTTTTAGGGTTCCGTTGCCAAAGGCAAAAACGGAACCCTTATAGTTTCGTCATGTCCGTCCGGCTGTCCGTATGTCACAGGCATTTTACTCAAAAACTACATGAGCAGGATTATAATTTTAGTGCCGTATATATACATAAATGTATGTATGTTCGTCTGTTCCCTCATAACTCAAAAATGACTGAAGCGACACAAATTTGTCGGGTATTGTTAGATTTGATAATTAATTCATATTCCTAAAATTTAGTTAATTTAGTTTTTGTGGAGCAAAACGTGCATATACTAATAATTGAATGTGTATTTTAACACCTGTATTGATTCTTTCCAACCTGTATATATTATAACTAAACATATCATTGCACACAAGCTACTATTTCCCATCTTCACTATCACAAAGCATAACTGCCTACGTAAACAATCTTCAATCACTAGTACCCGTACCTCTAAGTTGCCTATTTTCTCTTACAACTATTTCGTTAGTCTATGCTGCTGGGGTAACGATTTGGATTAATGACTCGACGAATGAATTATCGTGGCGTTAATCGTATTACATGGTACGGAGGCTTGTAAGCCGAGAGAGGGTATGATTGGAGAGATCGCTCACACCGTTTCGTCGAGATTGCTTCAGGCTTAATTTTGATAAGAAAAACGGGAACATGCCCTGAACAATATCTTGAAAACCATCGATTTACTTGCTCTCCAAATGAATAATTGTAACTTTAATTATATCAGGCGCTTGAATAGTCTCACCCATAATGGCGTTCTTAGGGTTCCGTACCCAAAGGGTGCCAACGGGACCCTATTACTAAGTCTCCGCTATCTGCCTGTGAGTCACAGTCACAGGGTTCTAGCTTTTGAACCGCAATAGGTAGAGATTTTCACAGAGTATGTATTTCTACTATATAAAAATAAAGGGGGGTCCCCATACAAGAAACATGTTTGTGTCGATCAGTCACAGAACTGTATCTTTTGAACGGTATATAATAGATGAGAGACTTAGTATTATTATTATTGCATTAAAGTGTGTATTTCTATTGTCGCTAAGAGATCAAATAATAAACAAAATAATACTTTATACTAGAAAAGAGGTCAAATAAAATTGCTTTCATTTTTGAAATTGTAGACGCCATAATAGCATCAAATTCGATGTTATTATGAAGTAATTATAACATTTTCACAGATTAGAAATATTGTTCTGACAAAACAGGCTAGTCATAGTTTGCGGTTTATGAACGCATTATAGAGGGTTTATGATGCTTGTGTAGATAAAATATATAATACGCTTATATTAAATTTTAACACGCTGTACCGACAAAACTGTAACAGTCAATAAAACGTGTCGTTGAAAATATCAAAAAGGTTTAGACGCCATAATAGCATCAAATTCGATGTTATTATGAAGTAATTCTAACATTTTCACAGATTAGAAATATTGTTCTGACAAAACAGGCTAGTCATAATTTGCGGTTTTTGAACGCATTATAGAGGGTTTATGATACTTGTGTAGATAAAATATATAATACGCTTATATTAAATTTTAACACGCTGTACCGACAAAACTGTAACAGTCAATAAAACGTGTCGTTGAAAATATCAAAAAGGATCGTAGGCAAAGTGTAAATCTTGGAATATCATCCTAAAAAGCAAACATTCTGCAGAGACCGCAGGGACGTTGCAATTTTAAAGAGCCGTTCAAAAACGCCTGTAACTTCATTTCTATTCTCTTAGGCGTAATAAAATGATTTTCTCCTGCCAGCGGTACTTCAATATCGACCCTCTTTATTAAGTTATTAAGGCTGTGTTTTGTTTGTCGGCTATGAAGGGTTAAGCGTAGCAGTTAGGAGTTTCTTGGCCTTCTAACGAGAGGTACTAGAGAGTGCCGCGTCAGCTTGAACAAAGCCTAAAGAAATGCTTGGATGTAAATGTGAGACACTCCTTTTAGTAGCAGCCGTGCCAAACGGTAGATTTAACTAGATTTTTACTTTAAATTTTCTTGGCTCGAGAGAGTGGCGGGGTTCTAAGACTATGTTCCTTTAAATAAAATTGTACCTTAAAATTTAGAACAGAGGCGCTGTAAATAATATTTTGATGGATCTTTATTACTGAGTCATGTCAATCATGGACACTGGACAGACTTTTGCTAGGTATGATAACAGAACAACTAGCGTATAGAAATTAAATTTTCGGTTGCAAAAATCAATAAATACTGTTTCGTAAATTAGGCGGTAAAATGTATTTTAATCAAAATTAAACACGTCTTAAAATGGTAAGCATATACGACATCATGAAGATGAATTACCACAAAATAACGTTCAAAAGGCGTAACCACCACCACTGAAACATTTCTTTTGATTTTAACGATCACATGTAGACCGCCGTTCGATTTTTCCACACAAGTAGACGATGCATTATTCATAAACGGCTATTTACGAGCCTTTCCAGTAATCCCTTAGTGCTCATCTGGAGTTCTTTAGGGATAATTATGACGGAGAGACCCTTTTTAAACACGTGTTTAGATGCTATTTGAGCCGTATAATTTTTGGAGTTTCATTGTGAAAGCGATTTTTTTATTCATGCATTATTATTTTTAGATCTTAGGTTATTAAGTATTTAGGACCTAATAACAAAAAAAAACACTGATATATTTGCTTGTGTGATAGACATTTATAAGGTACCCAAAGGGTATCTTGGTATAAGGGGTCCTTTCGGATACACGAAACCCAATGGGATCTTTTGTGCAATATACCCAAAGGGTACCAACGGAACCTTATTACTAAAACTCCGCTGTCTGTCTGTCCGCTTCTCACAGGGCTGTATTTTTTGAACCGTACCTAATAGATAGAGACTTAAAATTTTCACAGAATGTGTATTTCTATTGCTGCTATGACAACAAATACAAGAAACGTGTTTTTTCGGGTTTTTTACTCCACGTTGGTATGGAACCCTTCGTGTGCGAAATTGTGTGATTTGCACTTGGCCGGTTTTTTCTTATCAAGTAATAAAAAAATAACCTATCCATAGGTTAGGCAGCTCCTGTCGCAAATAAAACAACTACGTAAGTATTTAAAGTTAAATACCTAAGAATTTAGTTGGACGTCGTTACTTGTTAAGTATGTCGCAAAAGATACCCGGTTAATGAAATGTCACCTCACCGTGTATAGTACACATACATCCCACCAATGCACAATTTTTAAAGGTTCTTTTTTCGATACAATTTAAAATTCTCAAAAATGTTTAACTTTCTGGCGTTTAAATTGCACGCCGCGGCAAGGTGAAAAAAGTGGACAAAAATGTTTGGTTTGAAACTGTTTCAAAGCTGTCCGTTCTAGTTAATAGTAGTTTTTGATACCGGGGCGTTTTATTTCAGTAAATATACGATAAAAAAACACTGAATACTGTTAATATAGTTTATGCTGACACTTTATGACGTTATTTTAGTTTTTCCTAGTTTTTTAATGTGTCATATCATAATGCTATCTTTGAAACTATTATAATTAAAAAAATATTTAACACAAACCTGACCTCAATCATGCCTTTATTTTTTATTTGTAGTTGGCACAAAAAATATTAAGATAATTGACATACAAATAATTACACTCATCCTGATCTCTGTTTTATTCATTTAAACTTTATTCCAGAAAAATAAAAAAGTACAATAGGTGGACTTAAAGCCTTAAGGCATTCACCACCTTTTCTCCACCTCTATTCTCTGTGTTTATATACTAGACAGCAAATATTCCGGGTCCCTAACATAAAAATGTAATATTTTGTATGCTAATGCAGCTAACTTACTAATAGTTAACAGTAGGTTTTGATTTTGTAAACAAATGGACACCATCTCTCATATATATAATTTATATATATTTTTTTAAATAAAGTAATAATGATTTATTCAAATAAGTTAGCTACCATTAGTTTTCGAGATATTTAATTTAATGTCAGTTATCTGAAATAATTTCTTTCGAGTGTAGATTAGCATGTAATGATAAAAAATAAATAAAATTATGAGATTTTCGAAACCCTGCTTAAGATTATTATGGCAAACGATACGTTAAAAATTGGCATGTAAGTAATTAAGGGTTCTGTGGCCGTTGGCAACATGTGTCTCGATTCTTATAAGTAAACTTCTAAGTTTCACTTTTATCTTATTCCAGCATTTAAAAAATTAGTTCGAGTGCCTATGACCAAAAAATGTGACTGAGTAAAGCGACAAAGTCATTGTTAAGGAGATTATTATTGAGGTCCGCCGTAATATTTCTTGAGAAAGGGTGCTCTTCGCACTCAGGGAGCAAATTAAATTCTTTGTGGACTCAAACCAAATCAAACTTTTTTTATTATAACAGTGATATTGAAAAAGTTTCGAGGTTTTTTCTTATTATGTTCTGACGTTTGATTTATATCCAAATTAGCGAGCTAGGCCTTGTTTTATACTAAAACCTTGAGTTTGAATAAACTTTAAGTGAGAAACAGTAAGATTATTATTTCAATATTCATTATACACATTATGCATTATGAATGCATGTTCATGTTTCTGCACAATGTAAACTTTTAATTACAGATATAGTTTTTGATTCATGGGGAATAGGGTGGTCCAAAAAAACTTTTTATTTTGTTTTTCTTTTTCCACATAGTTCCTTTATTCGATTAGGTACTTTATTTAGGGTCGCTAGGATTTGTAGATTTTATGAGTAGTAAATTAAAAAAATAAATGTTCCTACCTACACATTCGCGAATAATAATGACGAATGAGATACAAAGTAAAAGCTTAAATTTCATCGCAATAATTTTGAAGTTTAACCGCTGTAAGCAGGCATTGGATGACTTTCTTCAACCCTTAATTTGGCAGAGTCCAATATACTGTAGGTACAGTTACTTTGAAAAAATGTAGGTACGTATTTTTCTACTCAATTTCCCGTATTTTAAATCTTACTTCATTCTTTGTATTATTAGGAATAAGGGGAAAAATACCTACTGAGCTACAAACTGACAAGATAGTTCGATTGTTCTTTTTTCCATCAGCCAAGATAGAAAACTCAAAATCGGCCATTGGTAGCACAGTAAAATTTTAACTATCGGACGGCAGATATACCCAAACTAATCGATTAAATTGTGCAGATGTTTATGACGCTTTGTATGTTAGATGAAACTAATTAACTAAATAAAAATCTTGCGACCCCATTTGGTCCATCGATCGAACGTATGTTTAGAGGTTCCCTGTTTACAAAATCACACGCTCGCGAATTCACTGCAGAATGATAATAGTATCAGGAAAGCCGAAGCTGCCGCTCCATTATCTCTTAACAAAGTTTTAACAGGCAATTTGCCGAACCCATGTCAAGTTCGCAAAATCACCAATTAAGGCACCTTCGGGTGTATAATCTAATGTCACAGATTAGAGAATATATACAGATATTTCAGTGTCGTGCGTTTCCATGCAAAAAACAAGAGTTCCCACGCTCGTGTCGAAGTCTATTGTTAAGACGCGAGCGTGAGAATTCCCACAACCATAGCACGGAAACTTCGCACAGTACAATACGATCTCGCATAGTTTTCGCTAGCGGCGTTTGCGTACTGTCACGATGATTATATTGTGAAACTGTGACGTTTTGGTTGCCGGCGACCGGATCGGCTACGGGGCACCCACCGCGCGGGAGACCAAAATCGAGTGCACCTGATAATATGGAATATTTTTTAGGCTGTTAGATACGCTAAAACTGAAATTAAATTATTTTAAATTGGTAATTTGGTATAAACGCAATAATATAATCCTTAACAAGCAAAGTTTCTAAAAAGAATAAATCTTGTAGGCTTATGATGCTACGTATTATCACACGATAAATAAGTGATAAAGCATCCGTCACTATCACACACTATTAGTTAGAACGTGACGGATGCTTTAGCATTTATTTATCGCGTCACAAAACGTAGCATCATAAGCCTACTGGAGGTAATAAAATGAAAATTATTGTTAAATAAATTACATTTATTGCACGAAATGTTTAGTATGTCAGTTTGGTATCATGAAATAGTACATTGTGTATTGAGGGAAGTAAGAAGGGGATTACTAACAAGAGTCTATTAGAAGCCCGACACCGAGGGTGGAGGGCTTTTAATGACTCAAGTTTGTAATCCGCTTACTTACTGCCGTGATACACACAATGTTTTTCTATATAATATATGTATCCTATAATATAAATATTTATTACTTCAGGATATTATATTACCTTTATGGCAGTCTAGAAATGTTTAAACAGGAGGCCCCTTAAATAGCTGGGTGGCTCATAAATTGAGTTTTATGAGGAGTTAATAACATTGTAAGAAACTTTTCTATCTGCATTGTGTTGTGTCTTTCAGATTAAGGCTAACTTATTTAATACCTATGGACAGTGTTTTTTGTAACCTTACTATGATTTAGATAAGTTGATACCTGATATTATAGATTTTTCTTAATTATTTTAAATTATATTCATTTAGTGGGCATTTCTCCAGAAATATGTCTGCGGTCACCTCATTCATTTGGCCCTTTTTCATACTAAATGTATGGAGACAGATGAATGAGTTGCAGACATATTTGTGGAGAAATGCCCTAGTACGCATATTTTGCTTTACGGTACGAGCTTTGGAAATACGTTCATAACATAACTTTTTTGTTATTGGCATAAGAGCGTATTATTTTAAATTCTCCTCTTGCTGCTTGCAACTGTCTGTATGAACGTTGTAAAACCTTATCAAATCAGTTAACTGCTGAGGATAATCTTGTTATAATTATATATGTTTAGTGTTCGTTTGTTGCCAATCATAAATATTAATGGTTTCATGTTTTTAGCATCTGATATTATTACGTAATAGTATATTACACAACTAGGGTGGTAATACACAGAAAGCCCGAGATCACAGATGTTTGCGGCCCGAGCTGCAAGCGAGGATCGTAAATATGCGATCAAGGGCTTTCTTTATTACCTCCCGTGTTGTGTACATCATTTTATGTCTACACTTGGCCAGAAATCGGTTTTTTCCGTACGCGTAGCGTGTCACTTTATGGCTAGGTGTGGCATAAAAATAATTATAGGATAGTTTTAGGGCAATTTTTATAAAGTTTAATTGTACCAACTTCTATTGAAAAGAAAGAATTTAATATTACTTTTAAATTAACATTATAAAAAATAGTAGCAACTCAATGTAGTCAGCAATTACTCTATTCACACCTTTTAAATTCACCTTAAACGTTCTCAGTCCAGCAGAACCGCGTTTCATGCATTCATAATAACCCCTTAAGTGCTTTTTCATATGAAATGTACGCCAGTTAATTTGTGGACCATTTAGGGTTCTGCATTTCAAGGAAATCTTGTAAGCATTTTCTTTTATCTTACTAAATAACTGGTCTCAGTAGTACCTGACAGTAAGGGTCTTAGTTTCCATACAAAACCAGTCGCGGCGAACTCGCGGTGAACTCGCGGCGAGCTTGCTGCGATCGACATTTGTATGGAACTTCGCTTCTAAGGCATCGTCCTATCGAACAGCAATTACGCGATTACCGCGCGAACACGCAATTGCGACCATACTTACTTGTATGGTCGCAATCGCGTGTTCGCGCGATAATCGCGTATTCGCTGTTCGATAGGACGATGCCTGACTCGCCCGCAGCTCGCTCGCAATTCGCGAGTGTCATAAGGCCCTAAGCGACAACGCGGCTAAATATGTAGCTTGCTGGTTCAAAAACAGTTTATTCACTCTTCTCAAGACCCTTTCTTTATATTTGCCAGGAAATTTAGGTATTATTCATCATTCCCATGTTTTCCAAACACAATTATTATGTCTTTTTGTTGACAATCCGAACGTAGGAAACTGCAGCATATTTTGCCAGATTTACTTAAATTATATTTTATTATAGTGAACCACAATACCACAGGGTCTAACTCGCTCGTTTTCATTTTGTGCTCGTTCGTTCAATTTTTACATTAAAAATGCACTAAGAATAATTCTTCAGGCAGGTATATAATACGCTATTCCATTAACCCTAGCTTCACATTTCCATCAAAGTATTGTTCCGTAAAGTACAATGATGATTGTACACAAAATAATTTCATTTGCTAAAAGACTCGAGGATCCGAAACACCCTTTATTGGGTCCAAATTTGAAAGGGCTTTACGTTTATGGCCTTTGGCAAAGTGGAAGCAAATTACGCAACGGCTGTTACAATTTCATACATTTCTGCGCGTTTCTATTTGTAATCAGTCAATTAGTAGAACTATGGATTATCAGGAATAACTACTTGGAAGCCCTACATAATCTTTCATTGACAGCTTTGGGTATAGTTTGTATTTTCAAAGCGATTTCTTACATATTATGGCAATCAGATTGGAAAGAGTTAGTCGAGAGTATTTCTAATGAAGAAATCACACAAGTCGAAAAGTTAAATGATGTTGCTGCAAAACTTAAAGAAGAATATACAATATACGCAAGGATTGTGACATATTTATATTGGAACGTAGTAGTCTCCACTAATATAACTATGGTTTCCGCTCCATTTCTGAAATACGCCACAACTCCAGAATACCGTGAACAGATAAGGAACGGGACGGAGCCAGTGCCGCAAATATTCAGTTCGTGGTTTCCATTTGACAAAACAACAATGCCCGGATATTCTGTAGCGATATTTGTTCACATACTAATTAATATCCACGGAGGGGGGGTCATTGCGCTTTACGATTCAAACGCTGTCGTTGTTATGGTATTTATCAGGGGACAGCTGGCAATACTGAGGGAGAAATGCAAAATTTTATTTAATGAATATGGGGAGATTGATCGACAAATTATATTGAATAGAATTAAAGAATGTCATAGGCATCACAATATTATCTTGAGGTACGTGGTCTAAATTAAAATACATATAATTGGTTGTTATATTCGAAGATACAATGCAAATCGCAAAATTGGTAGTTTTATCTCAAATCAAAATCCTTTGTATCTTATCTTGATTTCACCCGCAATAATTAATCGCATATTTTATGTAAATGTCTCAAGTACATAAATAAAATCATCATTATAAGCCAGATGTTTACTGCTAAATATAAGTCTTCTGTGAAGACTTCGCCAACGAACGGTAGCAGGCTTTTTATTTAAATTTAAAGTCATGTTAAAATGTGTTTGTTATTAGTTTTTTTAAGTGAAAAATTGCAAAAAATAAACATTGTTTTTTATTTCAGGCAAAGTTTCTTGTTTAACTCCTTGCTATCGCCAGTCATGTTTCTCTATGTACTGGTTTGCTCTGGTATGATTTGCTGCAGTGTCATCCAGTTTACTTCAGTAAGTAATAAATATATAACAAATTAATAAATTGAACTTCTAATTTTAACTCCCGTAAAACCGTTATCGTTATAACAGTCGGTTAATGTTGTGATGTTACCAACATTATAACATTTTTTAGAATAATATTTCGTTTTTAATAACTTATCTTAATTCTTTAAGCAGAGTTAATCGACTTATGTATCCAATCGACGACACAGTAGTCCTCTAATTATTTTTATTATTTTATAAATCTGTCGTATAGGAAGAGGCGACCACGGCTCAGAAAATCTGGGTGCTCCAATACACCACAGCTCTCGTGTCCCAGCTTTTCTTGTACTGTTGGCACAGTAACGAAGTGGCGATCGAGGTAAGAATACTATTTACACGTTTTTTGGACCTTTCAGCATACATTTTAGACCTCCACAAATATTAATCATGATTCAGAGACTAATCACATGTACAAAAATGAAAATTGGAATAACTAAACGCTATAACTAGCGGGATTTAGAATGTCTTATAAATATAATGCCTAAAGGTAATAAATAATGTACTCATGTAATGTCTTATTGATAGTAAATACTATCTTCATAGGATTTAACTTCCCATATTATTTTTAGCTCTCATATTTATAATCTTTCCCAACAGAAATTTGTCCTACCGCAGGTTTCCCTTTGTCCTGCCCACGTCAACTGCCGTTGATGTCAAAAAAACCAGTAGAACATTTTATTACTTGTTCTTTTTTTAACTTTTCGATCAGCTCTTAATTTAGTTTTATCTTTATGACTGTGATGTTTTACACTGTAGGTAAATTTTTTATAAATTCAAATTAAGTATGAGCCAAAAATAAACAGACAGAATATAAAAGAATGGTTGAATAATGAAAAATCCAGGCCGATGTTACGGTTCCGGGCCCATTCTGTTGGGAGACCCTCGTTGCGGTTAGAATTCGAATTAAAATGAACCATTAAAAACAATACATGTAAAAAGATGCAAGTCTCGCAACGCAGTTCTTTTACAATAAAAAAGTTTTGAGATGTAATGTTACCAATTCAGTACTGGGGTGGGGGGGGGTGTGTCAAGTCAACAGAACTGCTGCCCGTGGAGGGAGAATTCGTTATTTGAGAAGGTTCTGTACGACATAATAGGCTAGAAACTATGTTTAATATTTGGAGCTTGTAGGTCTGCTAGAAGTCCCTTAGAATTATGATGATCATCAGTGAGTCAGTCAGTCAGTGACAAATAGTTCTTAACTTACACGTTCAAATTGAATGTTATTGAGAATATACTTAAGTCTTATTGTGCCCTGTATATCCCTCAAAATTCAGGGTTCTAGCTTTAGCCAGCACAAAATTACAGGAGGTTGAAAATGGCCTGAATAGCTTCGAGAAAAGGATGGTCCGGCTGTGCCTTTGTTTTGCTCGACTTGGCGGGGGCACTGCCGTGCCCCCAGATTTTACGTGTCCGTTAACTGTGTATGTAAATTACAACTTATATCATGTATTGCATTGAAAATTTTTAATTACTTGGGTGGATTTTCGTCCGCGACATTTGTATGCCAAACTAAATATATGGCATACAAATTTGTATGGCGAAAATCCACCCATTTACAAGAGACAGACAGCATCAGCAAAGATCCAGAATAAGTATATTTTTGGCTTAAAATATTATACGTACTTAAAACATTATTGTCTGTGTTCTCATTGTTAGGATATTTTTTTTTGTCCATTCTTGGACTAAGTTGACTCTGTTAAGCAATTGTGCGATATTCGGAAAATTCAAGTTTATTTCAAGCTTTAATTTTTTAAGTTATGTTCGTATGTATAGGAGTTGTTTGTTTCAAAATTTGAAAACCATATATCAGCTACTTGCTGCTATCTTCTTAAACTGAAATTGAGCATACTTACGTAAGTTCATTAAGATCCAATATTATTGCACCATCGAGCTGATCTGATGATATGAATTTAAGTAAACACCAGTGGCGTGGCGTAAAAGATATCCTTGGGCAAGCCGGTGCAGATTTGGCGTACCTTAAGAGCTGTAGAATAAGGTGCTCAAATGCCTGATATTAGACAAGCCGGTAGGAATCGAGTTCTTTGAACGCCACACGTAAAAACTTTATTGCACAAAATAAGACAAGGTACGGTACAGTCGAAGTCAGAAATATGTTTACACTTTTCGACATAACAACATATTTTTGACTTTGACTGTACAAGGTTACAAAATAATGTCATATCGTCATTACTTTGAAAAAAAATACGTATCTGACTCCTACTCTAGGTAAAAACGCTGTAAGTGTATATGACATTCGTATGTAACTTTTGACGTTTTTCTCTACGACGTTTTTAGATACGAGTTTTTTTTTCAAAGAAGTGACTATATGTAAAGATGATGCAGCCAGGATGTAGAGACTGAAACTCCCTGATGGTAAATGTTGGTAAGCATAATCGAATATGGGCCAGCATGTTCCACTATCATGAATTATATCCATTAAAATATCGTTTTTAAGAATGAATATTTTTATGCCGTTATTATTTCCTAGTAACTTTAAGGGATGCCAAGTACAAATCTATTATCTATATAATCCATTTGAAATCAGTCATCCTTTATTCCTAATCAAAATATCAATAATTATTTCCTAGACAATATTACGCCCGTTGATTGGCAATTTCCTTCAGAAATTAATTCAGATTGTTTTCCTTTGAACCTTCCAACTTGCATAACCTTTTAAACCCAACAAGTTGTATATCAACTAAAGAGCCCTGAAGGAACGGGATATTCAATATCCTGCAGTATTTGATCTTAAACTTAGTTACGTAATTAATAGTGAAATATTTATTACACACGTTGGAGACTAGGACAGTAAAATTCAATAATATAACTTTAGAAAGAAGTTGTTAAATACTTTATTAATAACAAATGAACAACAAACAGTAATTCTAGAAACTAAATTAAATTAACGTAATAATAATAATAAATATTTTTATTAAAAAAAACCCGATCGCGGTGCAATTTAAAAGTGTATAAAATCCGCCATTTTGTTTATTTTAACGAACTTTATACCCAGTGACACTCGCGCCATCAAGACGAATCTAATAATGTATCATTTATCGAAATCGGTTGTGCCGTTGAGTAGTTACGAGCGGACATAGTATAGGACATACATACATACATACATACATACAGGTCAAACACATAACCCTCCTTTGGGCTTCGCCGCAGTCGGGTAAAAAACAATGCTAACTAGAAATGCCTAAGCCTGAATATGTCTAAAAACGAATTAAACTATATATAGAAGAAAAAACATAAAAAGAACACCCCTTCCTGCAAATCGGTCTGCGGCATGGTCCCCATTACGCTGGCGGCATTACCTCTCTGGACTGCGAGTGCAATTCTTTGAGAGAGGTAAGCGCCAGCTCCGGGATCTCCCGAGACGTAAACCAGCCACGGCGACACGGCCCTCATGAAGGCCTTCATGTCGGCTGACCAGGGTCCCAGGGTCTCAACTGCAAGCGCCGCAAACTCATAGTCCTTTAATAAGGCAGAGTATTTGTGGCGCTTTAAGACTTGAGCCTGGTAAGCCGCAGCGCCAGCCTGTGAGCGGGTTGCCTGAATGTGGAATGCAGCCAACGTGTCCACACAGGTTGCATTCCACACCAGGGCCCTACCGAGTTTCCATGGTACCAATGTGGCGCCATCCGGGTCGCTTGCCATTGTCTCTTGCCATACCTGCGGGTTCTAGGATCGCCGGTATGGCGGTAGTGGCAAGCGAACGGCGGATTATGTCATTATTGGTACCATGGCGGTATATGCGGCCGTGGTGTCAAAGTTTATGTTTAGAATTTTGGCAAGTCTTACCTGGAGACAATCATCAATGGCCGAAAGTATGTGCGGAAATTTCCAGACTGGGTATCTGCGGAGCATATACATACATTTTGGCGTAAACAGACAAGACCAGATTACGCAGAGTGCCATATGAGGACTGATTTGGAAAAGGAGGATGGATGTGTCTTTAAATAAATTTAATTTGCAGGTAATGACGGGGATGATTGCCTCATCAAAAATCGGTGAGCCTAGAAGGGTGAGAGATGAATTTGAATGGACCGAAATGCGTTGAAATTTATTTATGGGCATAAATGCATTGAAATTTGTAAGAATTTCGATTCTTTTTCCGTTGAACGGTAATAATTTAATGTGAGGCCGATATCAGAAAATTTGGGCGTCTCCGCCTAGGGAGCCGTCATCCAGATACCATAGGTTAAATTTAGATTTTAGGTCCGAAATAATTGGTTGAATGGCTAGACTGAATATGGCGGGCCCAAGCGGGTCCCCTTGTTGGCAACCCTACTTGAATAAATAATTTTGTCTCCAAAAAGTAATTTTGTTAGTGTCCCATAGCATTGCCACAAGTATTTGTACAGTTCTGACAGTTCTTTTTTTATTTCTGCTAAAACGGCACCGCGGTCGACCGAATTAAAAGCATTTTTTACGTCAATTTTGATAAATACCTCATAGTCGGGGCGAATAAGGAACGAGCGTGCGGCGTGTACGCCTCCGACCCGCCTTTGACTCCGAAGTCCAGCTGTCGTGGCTTGAAGATGTTGGTAAGCCTCTGGTTAAATTTTTGACAGCAGAGCTTCGAAGCCAAGCGCCTGAGCGTGCAGCCTACGGCAATCGGCCGTATGCCGCCGTCCTTTTTAGCAAGGGCTACCAAGTTGGCGCCGTACAGGAGTGGCGCGATCTCGGCGTTCACGCGGCCTGCAAGCATGAGATTTATTAGCCCATTAAGTTCTTTGATGAGGGCTGGTCCTTTATCCCCTGCAGCAGTTGTAAGGTCCTTGAGATCTTGAGGGGATAGTCCATCTAGTCCGCCTGCAGAACCATTAGAGAACGACCAAATACCCTGCTGCTCTGCGTCTTCGCTCATGGTTACGTTCTCATCTTCTGGCACAGGAGTAACTGGGCTGAGGTGTGAGGTACTGCATGCTTGTCTTTTAGGGCGGCATATGTCTCGGCGGTGTGCGTTGCCAAGTCATCGTTGGAAAGCAGGAGGCGTGCAGCGCCGCTCACATTACCTTCCAAGATTTTACTTTCGATTGCGGTTATTTTTGAATGCTGATGAGGGTTAGTTCTACTATTTTAGCGGAGAGTTTTGTAGGATGGTGGGTAGTTCCGAAGCCGATAGGGTGTTCTTTTTTATTTGGGTGATTAAGGAGTCTTTGCTAGCTTTATCTGCGTGAAGGACGTGGTAGGGAAATGTGAGCAAGCGCTTCCAAGCTTGGGGGTATTTTCCTTGACGACCTTGGCGACGCACACGGTGAGGCAGCTGGCCATGGATAATTCGCGCGCCCCGGGGTATTATTTTTATAATCGGGATGTTAGCCTTCAACAGCCCCAATCTCTCGGCAAACGTAATTGTATTGGTTGCGGGTGTTCTTGTTGCATCTCTCGCGGGAGATGATGGCAAAGGCTGAGAAGCGCTGGGTAGCGGCGGATCGACATACATGTACCATACGAGTCCCATGAGCCCATGACGGCGGCTGGTATGGATTGCGAGCCCCCGCTGCCCCTTGTATTATTTATGGTCTCCGCAAACATGGCATTTTAATAATTGTACCGAGGTATAACAGGGCTGCGAAGGCATTAAAATACAATAAGATACTTACAAATTAAAACACTTAACTGAAATAAAATTAAATATAAAACAAGGTACACCGCCAACGACCCGAGAGGCACTATTTTACGTGTTTTAAGTAAAAAATCATTTCACATTGTTTGTAAAAACGCTTAGTGACAGGACGGTGACACAGGGCGTCTATCACGTACGGGGCGCCGCCCCGGGCGCATGCGGGGCTTATTTCTCTTATAAGGGCCGTTTTGCACGCTCTGATCGAGATCAATTCGAGTCGGTGGCGTCATCCACCCACGTGAAGCACTTTGTTATCCACGCATTACAGGCCACCATTCGCTAACAGCCCGTTAATCTAGGTGTGGAATTGGGTGTGAACTTGTAGGTTTTTGTTACTCTGGGTAATTATAATATACTATTCTGTTTTTGAATAGAATTAGAGACCTATATTTTGATAAATATCGTAAAAATTTCAGGAGTAATGTCTTAAAGTTTGACGCAATATTGGACAACTTTACAGAGGGAAAATCACTCAGGCCGGTTCGACTAAGCTTTCCATCTTGTATATTTTTCAAACTCCTTAATGTGTGTGGTTTTATTATTAGCGAATATTTTGCAATGGCGTCTCGTGGTTGAGAATACAGACAATATTTATGAAAAGTGTACAATTCTTGTGGATTTTTTACTTTTGTTCCATTTTTTGTATGAAGCTGTAGAAAGTTAGTGGCAGAAATGAATTTGTCATCTTTTAATGGTTCGTCATTGTCCTTATACAATTTTCGCTGGTATTCATAGATTTCGAGTAAAATAACGAAAAAAACGACGAAATCGAACTTCTCTCTCTCCTCCTACTCTCCCCCTACTACCCGCGCGAGGTTTCTTGATGGTTCTCCATGTCAAAGCATTCAAGACTATCCAAGAAACAACTGTGCTGAGAATAAGCTCTGGATCTAAACGGGCAAGGTGAACATAAAGCTTGAAAGAGCAATTTGATGGAATTCCAAAGAGCAGTTGTGGAATTCCATCAAATTCAAAACCCTCATTCTTGTCATATAACCTTATTTATAGCAAATTTAATGTATTGAATTTGTGCTAAAATGTTTTAGTACATTCAAAAAAGTTAAAAAATTGCGTAGTTTTTCGCATGTTGCTCAGCGAGCAAAACTTTTTCAAATTGCAAATTTGGATTCACACTACTCTAACTGCTCCATACAAAATACCATTAAATCAGAACTACATCATGTTTTTTCGATTTTATGTCGATATTCAGGGGGCTAATTACCCAGCAAATATAGGTAGGTAAAATATTAATTCAGCATTTTTTTTAAATATTTCATTTGATAAACGTTAGTAGGTATACAGAAAAACAAGAATCGAGGTACATAAGTCAAGGGCGGGGATAATGCAACGGTGATTATTTAGTCACGATCTGTCATACTCCCGAACCTCACGCTTGCCCTGCTCTATTAGTGGAGATTGTGTCACAAGGGAGCAAAATTATGTATTTACATTGAATACTGAACGAAGCGAAAGACTCTAAAGTAGAATCCGTAGCGTAGTGAGGGATTAAAGTGTTAACAGCCGTGGTGAAACTAATTTCGCTACCTTATGACACATACTGCTTTTCACACCAACCATGAGGAAAATACAAGTAAAACGCTAAGTATAAAATAACGAAATAAGTTTAGCCAAAATGCGTTCACGTATTATTATTAAAAATGAAATGTTAAATTGGACCAATTTTGAATGTATAATTTATAGTCTCTTATTATGTTATAAATCGATTATCATTTTATAAAGCTTTGTATTGGTATGGCATATTATAAGTGTGCTCAACCTAAAAAAACTGTTGTCCTTGAACAGAAAATTACCAGTTTGATCCCTTTTATGAGGGAGGACAATAGTAGATTGTGTCACAAGGGAGCAAAATGATATATTTACGGCGAGGGCGTACATTGAATCCTGAACGAAGCGACGGATTCTACAATTGAATCCCGAGCGTAGCGAGGGATTCTAAAGTAGAATCCGGAGCGTAGTGAGGGATTCAAGTGTTAACGCCCGTGGTGAAAATAATTTTGCTACCTTGTGACACATACTGCTTTTCACACCGACTATGAGGAAAATTTAAATACAAACGCTACCTACCAAAATAACGAAAACGAAATATATAGTTAGTCAAAGAGCATCACACATTTTTAATAAAATGAAATGTGAAATTGTTAAATTTACAGTTCCTTATTATTTTATAAAACGTTTATTACTTTTTACGGACGGGACGAATTTACCACTTCCATATTATATTTATGGCCCTCGCCTGCGGCTCGGACCCCAAACACCTGTGGTCTGGGCCATTCCTTATTATCGACTTTATGTAGAGTCGATATGTAGAGTCAATGTAGAGTCGATATGGAGAGTCGATATGTAGAGTCGATATGTAGAGTTGATATGTAGAGTCGATATGTAGAGCAAAAATGTAGAGTCGATAATGTAGAGTCGATATGGAGAGTTGATATGTCGAGTCGATATGTAGAGTGGATATGTAGAGTCGATATGTAGAATCGATATGTAGAGTCGATATGTAGAGTCAATAAAGTAGAGTCGATAATGTAGAGTCGATATGGAGAGTCGATATGTAGAGTCGATATGTAGAGTTGATATTTAGAGTCGATATGTAGAGTCAATAATGTAGAGTCGATATGGAGAGTCGATATGTAGAGTCGATATGTAGAGTTGATATGTAGAGTCGATATGTAGAATCGATATGTAGAGTCAATAATGTAGAGTCGATATGTAGAGTTGATATGTAGAGTCAATATGTAGAGTCTATAATGTATGGTATGGCAATGGCATATTCTAAGCAGGTTCAAACTAAAAATACCCTGTAGGTAGTCCTTGAACAGAAAAGTATCACTTTGATCCCTCTTATGAGGGATCAAAATACTTTTTTCTGAATAGGAGGTGTGAAAAACTTTTTTCATCACACTTGCTCGAAAATGGTGTTGTTACACGTAGGTTCTGCGGGCTGTAAATGACCTATTACGCCCTAGGGCATAATGGTTAGAACAGTTTTACTCTTATTGTCATGTTCAAAGGAAACGCCAACTTACTTTTTTAACTTTTATCACTGAAATATTTATTTGGGTGTATTTTCTCTGGCGTAATTTCTCTGGCCACCAATATTTAAAAGATTCCTCCTCACTAGACTGGCATTCATTGGTTACTTGTTAGAACTTGACTGATTCTACATTGTAATCAAAAGTGCCAATTCTAATAAGGCAGAATCTTCTCAGTATTCGCCAATATGTCATGACAACGAAATTACGTTTTTGAAAATACACCCATTTAAAGAAAACTGTAATGGCAAATACATGTAAACATATATTTTGGTAACATTAATTAAATGTTTAAATAGTGTATTTCAGTATTTTGCAAATATAAAATCAACTAATATGGCCGTTTTAGGTCTTTACCGCTATTGTTTCCGAGCATGACTTGACATTCGCATTATCTATAAATATATGTCACTTTCTGTTTTAAAATTTTCTTCTCATACTGGGTGGATTAGTAAGGTTATTTATTTAGATTTCCACACAAGTGTGATGAAAAACATTGTGTGTGCAACGGGCGGTAAAGAAATGACAAACTCCTCTTATTAATGCCCTCGGCTTCGCCTCGGGCTTCTAACAAACAATCGTTTATAATTCCTTCCTTACTGCCCTACACAAAGTACTATTTTTTTTTTAAATATAGTGTCAGAACTTAGACGGTGGTGTATACGAGAGCGAGTGGTGGCAGGGGGACGTGCGCATACGCAAGCAGCTAGCGATGCTTGGCGGGAAACTGACGCACGACATCACTTTCAGCGCTGGACCTTTCGCCACGCTCTGCGTGTCCACCTTCATTGATGTGAGTTAAGATTAAGTTGTTATTTATTACATTTAGGTCATTTTTAATCCAATAATATATTAACAATCCCTCTTGAGGTGTTTCCGCTGCGCTATGATCAAAAAGTGAGTATACAGAGCTCCCAAAAGCCGGTAACATATAAGCCGTTCGTCCGGTGTTGCATATATCCAGGGGCGGCGATTACCACTTTCTATAAGATGGTATTGAGCCTCGTTTGCCACTTTTTACATTAAAGAAACACGGTAAGCTAAATATAACCGTTTAAAAACACTGTAATACTCGTACGGTGAAGTAATCACACTGTAATGCAATGAACGAAAATCTAGTGATTTGAAATCTAGTCGGCCATGGCGGTGCAATGGCGGTCATTCTTGCAGCTCCCGAAAACATAATTGAGGATGCATAATACATATGTGTATATAATACAGCCCAATATATTACAGCGCACATCAATTGGGTAGGTAATGTTTTTCAGAGATGTGTAGCAGTGGCGTGGCGTAAAAGATATCCTTGGGCAAGCCGGTGCAGGTTTGGCGTACATTTTCCTTAAGAGCTGTCGAAGAAGGTGCTCAAATGCATACAATTAGGCAAGCCGGTAGGAATCGAGTTCTATGGACGCCACGCTACTGATGTGTAGTTTATATATTTTTTGGATAGTTCCCGACGTAATTAATGATCTAGAAAATACCACCACTGTATTTTTTATTCCCTGTAATTTTCCAAAATATTGTTTTAAATTGTTGATTCGTGACATCTTTGAAAAACTTTACCTACCCAATTTTCACGAGCTCAAAATTGAAATTCGTTTTACACTAAACCTCTTATGGGTAAAGATAACATTGCACTTGGTGCAAAAAAAATCTATATCTGCATTATTTTCTATCCAATCCACGAATGCACGAACTCTTAACGAGTTATTTTTTCTTAGAGGCATGTTTGTATTGACTATCATGTAGTGTTTTAAATATGCAGCTGCATATACGGAAATTATCTACTACTGAATAGATCATTACACGGTACGACAATAAATGTCAAATATCAAGCTTGACCTCCGATATCTATGAACTATTTACTTATAAATGAGTAGGGACTTAACGAAGAGGTTGATAATGAATGACCTTTTTCATTTAAAAAATATTATAAGTTTTTCATGTTTTTTGTTTTCAATGAATTATTCATTAGGTAAAAACCGGCTTAAGTACATTCTGTTTTTTAAGTCAATACCTACTCTTTGGCTAATGTCAATCATTCCCGCACCGAAAACCCCGCCCGAGGTATGCAGATAACACACTGATGTTACATTACTGATTGCAATAATGGAGGCCATTATGTACGGTTTCCGAAAACATAATATAGTATTTATGATATGGATGTAGATAAACATTATACTATTTAGCTACACAACTAGGGTGGTAAAATAAAGAAAGGCCGAGATCGCAGATGTTTGTGGCCCGAACTGCAAGCGAGGAACGTAAATATGCGAAAAAAGGTTTTCTTTATTACCTCCCATGTTGTGTTCATCATTTTATGTCGATCCTTGGCCAAAAAGCGGCTTTTTTCCGTACGCGTAGCGTGCGTTAAAAGCCACTTTATGGCCAGGTGTGGCATAAAGTTATATCCTCATCGTGCTGCTAGTATACGATAATATACTTATAAATAAAAATGTAGACATTAAGAACTTAAACAAAGGGTTCCGACATTAGGAAGCCTTAACATACGTACCAATAGCTACAGAAGTGAACCGCCAAGACTGCTATTGTTGCAGCCCCCTTCTAACAAACGGTGCTGGTTTCAGTCAATGCGCTGCTCCAATAACTCAATTATCTCGCGACGGTTGGTCTGGATGTCAGTATAATTTGGCATATTCTGGTAAAGCGCATTCATTCTAATTTAGACAAAAAATATCCCAGTATCTATACCTAGTGTAACTAATATTCGCTATGAACATTCTATTGGGCTAGATAGAAAGGTAGTTCTATCAAATTTCAGGAAGTTCAAACGGTACTTGAGTTACCATCGAACAAACATACAATGTTTATTTCAAAGGTGAGATTTTCGCTGATGTGTTCCCCTAGTCGGTACGTGGCCATTATTTCTCGCTAATTCGCTCGGTCGAATTACCCTTTATAACATGAGAAAAAGATAAACCGACACTATGAAGTAAGATATAAAATAAAACCGTTTAAAAATAGCAATTATAATAAATGAGTATCTTTTTTTCAGATTATCAAGGGATCCTACAGTTTTTTCACGCTTCTTACACAAATGCAAGATGAATAAATGACAGTAGACGCTGAATTGTAGTACTTAAATGATTATTATCTTTATGTAAAAGTACGGAAATAAAAAGGCATTGAATTATTATCCTCTTTTTGTCATATTCATATTCCATTAGGACCAGTCGAAAAAGATCCTTAGAAGTGATACAATATTTTTTCTACTCATTTAATATCCCTGTAACGGAAATAGAGCTAACTTAAGTAAATTAAAATAATTATATGTTTGATATTCAATCATTGGGAAAATGTTTTGCGACAAATTGATATCCTGTCACAAAAAAATTACATGTTTGTATCAATCCATGTTTCGTGTTTGTTTTAAAGGTGTCGCAATGTATCATTTTAAATGACATATTGTGACACGTGTCCGTCCCATGAACTAAAGTAATTGATAGGTTCAGGTTGCTACTAAAACGTATCTGATTCATTTGTTTGTTCTAAGGTTTTTCATTGTTATTTTTATTTGACTTCAAGAAGGATTTTTCAGGATAGGTTTTGTTTTGATGTGTATTTTAAAAGTATTACATATAAATGTTCTGTCTTTACTAAATTGAAAACGATGTCTTGAATACGAATGGCGAAGTCAGCAATAAATCTTTAATTTTCTTCCAAAGCAAAGTCACGTGTTTCTTAAAGTGTTAAGAAACCGTAAAAGAAATTTGATGGATATCTTTTTTTTTATTCCGCAAGTAAATTGAAGTCAATCCGAAAAAAACGTTCGGCTACATCACACGGCAAGACGTGAGAGAAATGCTAAAAAAATATGTGTCCAGATTGGAATACCCAAGCCATCCGTTGCTCGGGCCAACCCTCTGGGGTCTTCAAAGTTGGGGCATGTGGCAGCCAAACAACGGTCCGAGTCGTATCATTTACAATTTGATACATCTTGCCGCCATACTATTTGTGTTGAGCCAGTACGTCGAACTTTGGGTTATCAGAACAGACCTCGAATTAGCCTTGCGGAACCTCTCAGTCACTATGCTCAGCTCAGTATGCGTTGTAAAAGCGGGAACGTTTGTAGTTTGGCAGAAATATTGGCGAGATGTTATTCAGTTTGTGTCAACATTAGAAAAAGGCCAACTGGAGAAAAAAGACGAGACGACTCAAGCCATTATTGAAAGCTACACGAAATACTCAAGAAACGTTACTTATTTTTATTGGAGTCTTGTTACAGCTACGGTTTTTACGGTGATTTTAGCACCTTTGGGTGTTTTTCTGTCGTCTTCTGATCAACGCCAGCTAATGAAAAACGGTACCGTTCCTTACCCGGAAATAATGAGTTCGTGGGTGCCTTTTGATAAAACCCAGGGTTTTGGCTATTGGCTTGTAATTTTGGAGCACTCTATTATTTGTTTCTATGGAGGTGGGATCGTTGCGAACTACGATTCTAACACTGTTGCTTTAATGTCGTTTTTCTACGGTCAACTGGAGCTGTTAGTTGAAAACTGTAAGAGATTGTTTGGAGAAGACAATCAACTCGTGAGTTATTCAGAGGCAATGGAGCGCATAAAGCAATGCCACCATCACCATTTATCATTAATGAAGTAATGTTTTTTTTTTCATTTTATTGTTATCGAATGAAAAATGTTGAAATGATTCAACTACTTAAATTTGTACATTTTTTAGATACTCGAAAATCTTAAATTCTCTATTGTCACCCGTGATGTTCTTGTACGTCATAATTTGCTCACTTATGATTTGCGCCAGTGCTGTTCTATTGACACAGGTAAGTAAAACTGTTTTTAATTAATGAATCCTAATTCTATGGTTTGTTTCATAATAAGCTCAAGTGCGAGATACAAAATAAATGTGTTTACTGCTTCTGAAGTATCGGTTTTCACTGCCAGCAATTTGTCGTGTCTGAAAAAACTGCATACCTACCTATATCCACGTTTGTGCTGGCGAACGCAACGTAAAAGGCACGAAACGTTGAATAATCAAAATTGTAGAGGAAGAGGAAATAGCAGTTACGCCTTTAAAATTTAACTCGGTTTCCGTCGCGTAGGATCTACTACCTACTGTAGCTGTCGTAACTGCACCAAGATAATTTAAATATAGAATGAAAACTGCGGAACTATTCGAGCTTACGAATAGTAAGAAAGGGTTTCTGAGAATGTAAATATAAGTGTAACTATAACACACATGAAATGGTATATTATACTAAGTAACGGTTAATGCTACAGTAAGGGAGCGGGGGGGCATGTATGAACCGTTTTCAAACTATTGCATGTACCTTCTAAATTTAAAAACATAATATTTTTCTTGTCATTTTTTGTTTGCAAAGAAAAGAAAAAATACGTGTACAATATTTTTATTTAATAATCTAACTGATGGACTAAACAGTTTTTTTTTAGTCGTCTAGCCTATTTTTTATGACACAGAGAAATAAACACATACAAATCCTTTTACAAAGTGTCTCACATTTTACGCCTAATATCATCATACCATTCCGTCATTTTCAGGAGGGTACGACAACAATGCAGAGGATGTGGGTTGCGGAATACCTCGTGGCACTCATTGCGCAACTATTTTTATATTGCTGGCATAGCAACGAAGTGTATTTCATGGTAAACCTGTTTACCCGCGGTGTCCCGAAAATAATAAAAGCCGCAGGCTAAGCGCGGAGCAAAAACCTCGCTTAAAATTATTTCCAAATTTTTTGATGTTATGCTAATATTATAATATACCCTGAAATATTTTTCGGGACTGAATGTGGTCACGCCCGGTATTTTACATTAAAATAGCAACTGAAAACAATATTGCTTTAAGTACATAATATAATCTTTTTGACTGACTGGGAGTTAAAAATAATTTCACTACAAATAATATTTTAGCCAGCGTTCGACTTTTATTATTATGCCACACCTGGCCATAAAGTGACTTTTTCCGCACGCTGCGCGTACAGAAAAAACCGCTTTCTGGCCAAGTGTAGACATAAAATGATGTACACAACACGGGAGGTAATAAAGAAAGCCCTCGATCGCATATTTACGTCCCTCGCTTGCAGCTCGGGCCGCAAACTTCTGCAATCTAGGCCTTTCTTTGTATTACCACCCTAGTTATGTAATGTATTATTGTTACGTTGACAAATTTATAATGTTATTCATTTGTATTATTTTTCTATATTTGGTTCTAGGATTTATCTTTCGAAAGTTTCTATCGATGCTTTATAAGTGTCATTTGAAGACTAAATTAAAAACTATACCCAATTTAAATTCCGCTATTGGTTATCTGTAATCAATAATGAGTTTTCACAGAGCGAGAAAGTAGATAGAGGCATCTACGAGAGCGAGTGGTGGCAGAGCGAGGTGCGCCTGCGCCGCTGCGTCGTGCTGTTGGGCGGGCAGCTGCGCAAGACCATACTGTTTGAAGCAGGGCCGTTCACGAATCTCACTGTTGCTACTTTCATTGCGGTATGACTTAATGTATACTCTTTTATTTAACTTACAACCTTCGTACGCGGTTCTAAAGGGTATAGCAGGATAGCCTTTGAAAAATTGCCCCCATCGTTTTTGTTTCGAAACTATAACCAAACGATGCCTTTTGAAGGGGACTTTGCACAAAGTTTCATCTCTTTCTTACCCCCTGGGCGTTCAAAATGCCTGATAAACTCCAAAGCTGTTTTATTTTTTCTCTCCTAAACTATGAAAGTGACGAATATGAAATTTCGTACAAATATTACTCTTTTATCAATTAAGTAGACTATGAACCTGAGTATCCCGATAGGCATCACATACTTGCACATTGTAACTATTTTATAACAACATACATCTAAGGGCCGATACAGACGGACTGCAACCCAACTGCAACTCCCTACGATTTGTATGGGAACTGCATCACAACTGCACGCCGACGCGCCGTCAGCGTGCAGTTGTGATGCAGTTCCCATACAAATCGTAGGGAGTTGCAGTTGGGTTGCAGTCCGTCTGTCCGTCCGTCTGGAGAAAGGGTCTTGACAGACAGCCGGACAGACCGACAGACGGACGGACAGACAGACGGACAACAAAGTGATCTTATAAAAAAACCGTTTTTTCCTTTTGAGGTACGGAACCCTAAAACATCTTAAAATTATATCCTCGTTTCAAAAATTTGTTTACAGTTTTACGTAGTTCGTAGTATTTTTGCTACTTAACTCCTATTTTTGCCTGATTTCAGATTCTCAAAGGATCATACAGCTACTACACATTGTTAAGCACAAATGAAGATTAAAAATGTAGATTCGTGCTGCTAAGATAAACGCATATTAGAAAAATAAACTTAAGCTACACTGGATTTTTTTAATTAGCCTTCCCGTTTTCTAAGTTTTGTTTAAAAGTAGCAAGAAGCAGTATTTTTTATTAAGTATATTAGGTAATGCAATTATAGGTTAAGAGTTAGCATCGTAATTAACGAAAACGATTTTTATGTTAAATTTGCATGGCTTTCTCTGTTTATCTTATTGTACTTATACCTACCTCTATCATTTCTTAAAAGCAGTCACTCAGGGACTTTAAATCTTATACGAGAAATAGAGGTACAATACCTAGGACAGTTTAACTAATTTTATACTATAAATCTATACAGGGTGAAAAAGTTCCATAAACGGTAAGTACTGTAATATAAGAAATAACTAATTACATATGGATGCATACAGCAAACGAGACTTGATTTTGATAACTATTAAATACCGCATTCGTGTTTCTTTTTTTCAATTTGTCTTTATCGTGAGCCAAACCAGTCAAACATAATAAATCGAACCTAACACAGGTACAACAAAAACGAAATAGCTATAGAGTAGAGCGCAAGGTTTTACCCGAGAAGCTTCTTTCAAAGCCGTCGACTAACTTAATCGCTGAGAAAAGCTCTCTGCTTTTATAGGTGATGTGACGAAGTTACCTGCGACTTACCTCAACTCAAAACATGTTGTTTTGCGCTTAAAATGTTACCAGTAATAATTTATAGCGACTGTTGTTATGTGCAAGTTGTATAATTGTTTTTTTTTGTCTTAATCGACAAATAGATACGGCCTGGGTCGGTGTGTTGTTTTGTTTTGTTTTTAAATTGAGGAATATGTAAGAAAGTGATATAAAATGTTTGGTAATTGCACAGTTTAAAGACATACAGTTGGTTAATGCTTGTCGTATCGGGCGGGTGACACAACCGCTTATGTTAGTAACTGCGCTGTTACGCATGCTCTGAAATTATACCCTAAATTGATAAACAGAGCGATTTCTGAAATTCGGAGTCACAAATCGCGGTTCACCCGGTAGCCCCGCACGATTTCTCTATCTAAGCGGCTCCATTGCCCGCTGTATGTTCATAGATAGTGGTATTTTTATGAATATTTTCCAAGGATTTATAACGTAGTTTTCTATCTATATAAATTATGAACAAAAATGTTTGACGAACTTGATCTCTATGTAAACGGTTTTACTTATAAGCAGTTATGCGTTAGCATTAACTTTTTTAAACAATTAGCAAATTGACAAACAAGATGTTCAAAACCAAATTACTTCGAGTCGTAATTTGAAATTATTAACTTGGACGAAATTTCATATCACTTAGTATTGAGTTGGCGACCGAAATTAAATTTGTTAAGTCGGGCGGGAAACGGAATTCTCGCTGATGCAGAATGTTATTCCCGGGATGTTAATCCCAAATAACATTAAATTATAATTGTCAGTAAGATTATTAAAAATAACTGGCCAAGAGCATGTCGGACCATGCTCAGTGTAGGGTTCCATAGCCGTATATATAAGGAAATGTGCTAGATAAAAATAAAGCTAAAAATATACAACTGACAAAAGGTCTTAATTGCCGTGTATATCAATGGCACTTAAAACCTTTTGGTTGAGAAGTTTTTCGGCAATAACTTCAAAACGGTTTATTCGTTACTATTCAAAATAATTTTCCTTTAATGTATTTATTAAGCGTTACCTTCCTGATTTTTTTCATATTTTTTGGTGGCTCTGAAGGTGCCTAGGTCGGTTTGAAGATGCGGATGGCAGGTGATGCAATGACGAAGACAGCAGCTCGGCGAATTAAATTATTTAATCCGGGTTTTTACATTGTTTTTTGCGTACATTAATGAAAAATATATAATTTTAAAAGATAGGTTAAGCTAAGGGTGGTGTGCTTTTTCGTAGCGAACAAAGGAATAGGAATCCTCCACGTCCATTCCATGTGATTGGTGGTTGCAGAGGCTGACGAGTCGATGCGTTATTGGCGGGCAATAGGTCGTATGCGCCGCTCATTGGTTCGGGAGATATGTCGTCATCATACGTCACATCATACGTAGCGGGCTTTAAGGCAGACGGGTTGAAGGTCATGCACTGGCGTTATTCTGCGTTTAACTGGAGATGAGTTTGCGCCGTAACATAAACTCCCGGCCTTGGAAGAAGCTGCTTCCAACGTAACATGGCGAAGAAGCTACTCGTCGTTTACAGGCAATGGGCAAATTTTCGAAAATGCTCGACGTACTGTGCCGCGAGCTGTGCGAATGTCGGCAACACGTGATACGTTGTCCTTGCCTGGGAAGGTCTTCGTAATTCGCCCCAGGTTCCACTTAAGGGGCGGTGCGTGATCTTCCTTGATCAGTACGAGGGTGTCCGGCTGTAGGTCACCCAGGTTGCGTGTCCATTTTGTCCTTATTTGTAGCTCAGACACATATTCTTTGGACCATCGCGTCCAGAAATGCTGTCGTATCTGCTCCACTCGCTGATATCGTGACAGGCGGTGTGCAGGGACGTTGCTCAGGTCAGCCCACACAGGTGCAGTCAGCGGACGTCCAACTAGGAAGTGAGCTGGGCTAAGAGGGGAATAGTCTTGCGGATCTGCGGACATAGGACTTAGAGGACGGGAGTTCAGGATGGCTTCGATTTGCGACAATACCGTGCTGAACTCCTCGTACGTTAAATGAGCATCACCTATCACGCGACGCAGGTGATGCTTGCAACTTTTCACACTTGCCTCGACCAGACCACTAAAGTGACTAGCGTAAGGAGGCATCATTAAAAATTGGATCCTTTGCGAGGTTGCGTACTCTTTAATGTCATCGGAACATGAATTCAAAAATCTTGCGAAATCATTCATTACTCCAACAAAATTTCGACCGTGATCTGAAAATATTTTTGACGGTTTTCCGCGACGTGAAATAAATCTTTTCAGTGCAAGTAAATAAGCATCTGATGAGAGATCTGTGACCAACTCTAAATGGACAGCGCGCGTAGTAAAACATATAAATATACAAAGATACGCTTTTACAGTTACTGCTCCCCTTCCCTTGCGGTTTAATATATAGAAGGGGCCCCCGTAGTCGACGGAGCAGTTTACAAAGGGGAATCCAGGTTCCAGACGCTCTGGAGGTAAATTACCCATTATGGGATTCATTGTTTTACCTCGAAAACGTGCACAAACGACACAGCTGTGAACCACTTTCCTCGCGAGATTTCGTCCGCTTATGGGCCACCAGGCCTCTCGAAGCGAAAACAATAGGTGCTGTGGTCCAGCGTGAAATAATTTGCGATGTTCATGGCGAAACAATAAAACAGTAAAATGATGCTTACTGGAAAGTAAAACCGGGTGTTTTTTATCGTAAACAAATTTATCTGAATTTACAAGACGCCCTCCGACCCTAATTAATTTTTTATGGTCCATAAATAAGTTAAGTTTGGCTAAGAAACCTTTCGCGATATATTTATTTCTTATCAATGAGTCATTAACGTCGGAGAATGAATCTATCTGCGATAAGCGCGCGAGAAAGAGTTCAGATTCCCTCAGTTCATCCACTGCCAGCGCGCCAACTCGACGTGCATCTTTATTGCGCGAGTTATGAATGAAACGAAGTACGTAAGCGGCAGCGCGCTGCATACGGTTGAATTGAGAGAACCTAGAAAACGTAAACAATTCGTTATTGTTATCATTACATACCAGGCTAGTCACCGGGCTCGATTTGCGTTCTGGCAACTGTGACTCGTCTGGTAGTAATGTTGAATCTATAGTCTGACAATTAAAATTAGCATCATGGAGAAAGTCCGGCCCGTTCCACCAGAGATTGGAGTTACTCAGCGCGTCTAAGTGTACTCCGCGCGAGACTAAATCGGCTGGGTTGTCTTTCCCACTCACATGATGCCACGAATGCTCTTTTGTAATGTCATGAATTTCAGCAACCCTGTTTTGTACAAAGGGTTTTAGTAAATTAGGGGGCATGCGAAGCCAGCCTAATACAATGGTCGAGTCCGTCCAAAAAATTACTTTGTCGAATTTAGAACGAACCGATTCTTTTATTTTATTGTACAGTCTTGCACCTAGTAACGCGGCTGATAATTCCAATCTCGGTATGCTTATAGAGGGTGCGATAGAAGCGACCTTTCCTTTAGCGCATAGCAACCGGACTGTCACAGCTGATGCGCTATCAATTGTACGTATATAGGCGCAGGAGCCATAGGCTAGTTGCGAAGCATCTGAGAATATATGTAGTTCGATATATACGGGGTCATTACACATAACATAGCGTGGTATGCGAACATTAGGTAAAATTGACAGGTTGTTTACGAAGCGGTGCCAGGCTTGTGCGACGTCCTGGGGGACAATTTCGTCCCAGTCTAGTTTTAATAACCAGAGCCGTTGAAGTAAACATTTGGCAATAGTAATCATAGGACTTAATAATCCGAGCGGATCGAAAACCTGTGAAGAAGTAGACAATATAATGCGTTTAGTAACAGGTTTCGTATCGTTATCGTGTCGTGAATAATAATACAACTCATCGCGTTGATTGTACCATCCTAGACCTAATGTTTTGCTATGCGCGTGTTCGCCTAGGGATAACTCTTTCGAGACGTCATCTTTGTAGCGTTGGTCTGTACAGTCGAAGTTAAAAACCCATTTGCGTAATGGAAAACAGCCAGAATTTAAAACGTTCGCGGTTTCGTTACAAATATGTTTCAATTCCGATATAGTAGACGATCCGCTTATGAAATCGTCCACGTAAAAATCATCGTTTATGGCTCGGGCCACTTTCGGATCTGTACATTCCAGCGCCAACTGTTTTAAACATCTGCAACTTAGGTAGGCTGCGGACGCCGTACCATAAGTAACGGTTTGCAGCTGATATATTTCAAGGTCGTCGCTTGAATTGTCGCGCCACAAAATCAGCTGTAAATCACGTTGGGATTCATGTACGCGCACTTGCCTATAGTGTTTTTCGATATCCGCGCATGCAACATACCTATTCTCGCGGAATCGTAACAATATTGCAATCAGATCGCCCTGAATCGGCGGGCCGACACGTTGTATATCGTTAAACGACTTTCCGTTACTCGAAATCGCGCTTCCGCCGAATACAATTCTTAAACGAGTTTTAATTGCATTTTCGCGAAGCACCCCGTGATGCGGCATAAAAAAATTAGGGGTTCCGTACGCGTATACTCGTTTCATATGACCTAAAGAAATGTATTCTTTGATAAAATCCTTGTACAAGTCTTTATAAGTCGGATCGCGGTTGAGACGTTTTTCTAACGAAATAAAACGCCTTTTTGCTTGCGCGAATGAGTCACCAAGTGATTCTGGGGGTTCTTTGAGAGGAAGTTGCACGCAAAACCTACCATCTTCGAGACGAGTAGTTGTTTTGATAAAATGATCCTCGCATGCAATTTCCTCTTCGCTGCGTAAATCGTATGACTTATTACTAGCCTGGACCTCTTCTATCTCCCAAAACCTACGTAATTGATTATCTAATGATTGCGCGTCAAAAGATTGCGTGAAATTACAATTAATAGGCTTTGTATTGCGCGTGTTAGAGTGAACAGGTCCGCCGAGGATCCATCCGAGCCTACTATTTTGCAAAAATGGACCGTTCGATAGTCGCATTTTGCCATCGATAAGTAGATCCCAGAATAGGTTCGCGCCTATGAGTACATCGACGGCTTGGCATTCGTAAAAGTTAGGATCTGCCAGACATATGTTATCTGGAATGCGGAATTGATTACGTTGAATAGTGAACGTAGGCAACGTTGACGTTAGCTGCGGTAAAACTAAACATTGTACTCTAGTTTTAAAAGTGTCAACAAGTGAATTAATTTCTATCTCGCATTTTTGCGAACAATGCGAAACAGAATTGCTGACACCTCGGATTTGCTGAGTGGACTGTATTATTTGCGGCTTTAATTTATCACACAGCGCTTGCGTTATTAAACAGCATTCACTACCACTATCGAGAACTATACGCGTCCTATGATAATTACCGAAACTATCTGGGATCTCGACTAGTGCAGTAGATAACAAAACAGGTTGCACGGAAGGCAATTGCGCGTTGATGTCTATGTGTGCATTCGTAACCTGCATTGCATGCTGTGCTTGTGTGACATTATTATGAGGGATCGCGGAGGAGGAGGATGGGTTTGACGTGTTGTTTTGCGCCAGCAGCGACACGGAGCGCTTGTCATTGCCATCTTCCTTCTCGTCCTGGTGTATAATCGAATTATGTTTTTTGTTGCACTTCCTACACGGACCGTACCTACAATCACTGGGCGTATGACCGGCGCGTAAACAATTCTCACATAACCCTTTGTCGCGTACTATTTTTAATTTATCGTGCAAACTTCTATCGAGAAATGCTTGACACGAATATAAAGGGTGTTTACCGTTACACATTAAACACTGGTTCTTGTTCGATGTCGGTTTTATGTGAGATTTGTCTACGGGCGCAGGCTTATCAGTGACAATATTGCAGTGAAGTTTAGGTGCACTGTGCGCGGCTTGAATGTATTGTTTTTTAGGTTCGTGCGGTGTATGAGTGCTAGTGGGCCGGCTGTGCGTAACCAATAGTGTTTCTAACACGTCAGCGCGGTCTCTGAGGAATTTAAGTAAATCGTCTACTTTTAGCGCGGATGAAGAGTCGCTGGACACTGACAACAAAGTGCTTTTATGTTCTTCCCATTGGCGTTCCGTGATGGGATCCAATTTAGAGACAACTAAATAAATAATTAGCGTTCCCCAGCTTTCAGTGGGTTCGCCGAGGAGTTTTAAAGCGCGCAAATTCTTTAAAATAGTGTCGTTTAACTTTCTTAACAGTGCCGGCGACTCTTTAGTAAGCGATTGTATGGAAAAAAGAGCCTTTACGTGATTGTGAACTAGCAATCTGTTGTTGTCATATCGGTTTAACAACAATTCCCAAGCAATTTTGTAATTATTAGCGGAAAACTCGAGCGAATCAATAACAAGAAGCGCATTACCTTTTAGCGAGGATTTTAGATAATGAAATTTTTGAATGTCCGAGATTTCTTGGGAGTTGTGCACCAGTGACGAAAAAGTGTCGCGGAATTGTAGCCACTGATCAAAGGAACCTTCAAACGTAGGCAGAGAGATAACGGGGAGTTTGACTGACTGCGAGAGTGCTAGGTTATTCGGGACTGTAGAATTAGGGCTGTTAGCCTTTTCTGCGCATTTCACCATGCACTGAGTCTGAGCAAGAATGCCGTAATATTCACTTTCGAACTCCTCTCTCGTTTCAAAAAGCCTATCAATTTCATTATCAGGAATAATGTTCTCTAATTGATTGTGTATGTCAGAAAAATCGTCAAAAATACTCTGAGCTCCTTGCATGCGTAAATTTAGCTCTGTGCGTTGAGTATCGGACAACTCTAACCCTTCGAATGATTTTACAAACTTTTTGAAATTCGTTAATCTACATTTAACTGACCCTCGCCTACGGTTCAATTGTCTAATGCTCTCCTGGTCTGCAGCCAATTTGGGACTAGCTAAAGCGGCTTGAAACTCGTTACTTTCGTTATGAGGCATTTTGGTAGTGTGTAAAGTTACTTACAGTTGCAATCACCACCAGCGTACGGTCACAGCAAGGCAGCTAGCGCGAAAGCTGACGCAGGCTATTCGTAGACCGTTGTGCCGAGGACGACACGACGTGCGTTAGGAACCAAAACGAAAGCACTAAGCACTGGAATTGATAAAAGCACGGTATCACGCAAACGTAAAGGAGAAGGTTGGGATAGGTAAGTGGCTCGTCTCACCAAAAGTCTGTGCTGCTGCCGATGGGTCGCCAATACAAAACTGCCGATGCGTTCTCACATCCAATCCGTGTATCCAGGTCTGGTAAATCCGGTATCGTAAGGTCCAAAACTTATGTCTGCGCGTATAGACAAGGTTGGTGGCTCTGAAGGTGCCCAGGTCGGTTTGAAGATGCGGATGGCAGGTGATGCAATGACGAAGACAGCAGCTCGGCGAATTAAATTATTTAATCCGGGTTTTTACATTGTTTTTTGCGTACATTAATGAAAAATATATAATTTTAAAAGATAGGTTAAGCTAAGGGTGGTGTGCTTTTTCGTAGCGAACAAAGGAATAGGAATCCTCCACGTCCATTCCATGTGATTGGTGGTTGCAGAGGCTGACGAGTCGATGCGTTATTGGCGGGCAATAGGTCGTATGCGCCGCTCATTGGTTCGGGAGATATGTCGTCATCATACGTCACATCATACGTAGCGGGCTTTAAGGCAGACGGGTTGAAGGTCATGCACTGGCGTTATTCTGCGTTTAACTGGAGATGAGTTTGCGCCGTAACAACGGTTTAAAAGTTAAAGGGGGGGGGGGGGGGGGGACACAATTTATGCAACTTTCGGAGCGATTATTTCCGAAAGTATTCACTTAATCAAAAAATAGTAAATAAAAGCCTCATAATGTTTTTAAAAGAACTATCGAATTATGTACCTCACGGTGATGTTTGCTGAAAAAATTTTTTTTTAGCTTCTGTTACATGTATGGAGTGCCCACCCTAGATTTTTTTATTTTTATTATTTAACTACCAAACTTAGTAGCGGCATCTACAAGACATCTATATTCCAAATTACATCAGTATACGTCTTGTAGTTTTTGAGTAAAATGCCTGTGACATATGGACGGACGGACGGACGGACGGACATGACGAAACTATAAGGGTTTCTTTTTAGCCATTTTGGCTACGGAACCCTAAAAAGAGCCGAGACCCACCTCTTCATGTTATTAAAATCAAGAGCACGTCAATAAAAGTAAAAGATGCAAAGGTGAAACAGATCATAACCAGGTTTGCCTCACGGTAGTGGGATATAAAGTACCTATCCTCTATAGCAGCAATCGGCAACCTGCGGCCCGCGGGCCGCATGCGGCGCCTGAACCGCTCACTTGCGGACCTATATTCCGGTTTGTATTGCGGTTAATATATTCCGAATAGTCTAAAATCACCAATTATAAACAAAGTGTGGCCCGCGTCACGTTCCTTAGCTACTATGTGGCCCTTGGCTGCTAAGCGGTTGCCGACCGCTGCTCTATAGCCATCCTCGGATTCGTTGAATTTGTTTTATTTTTTCTTTTTGAGATACGGAAGTATAGTATATTACATAACTAGGGTGGTAATATAAAGAAAGGCCGCGATCGCAGAAGTTTGCGGCCCGAGCTGCAAGTGAGGGATGTAAATATGCGATCGAGGGCTTTCTTTATTACCTCCCGTGTTGTGTACATAATTTTATGTCTACACTTGTGTGTGGTTGAGGTGTGGCATAAAGTAAATTTTTGGATCACTTTGTTACCCATCAGTTCGTTTTATTGGTAAACTCGCTTAAAGTACAAGGTAATTTTTTTTTAAAATGCGTTATTTTTGTTTTACCGCCCGCATCATTAAACAATATGACTGTAAGAATTTAGTAATACAGATTTGAATAATACGTAAAACACTAAGTCAGGGTATCAAATAGCAAAGTTTTACAAAAATGGCAATATCTTAAAAACAACCATATTTACATTACGGTAAAATATATGAGTTGGTCCATCAGCCCTTTGCGTTTTGAAGTTGGTTTTAGTGACACACTGTATACGGTTATCTCGTACTCGGGCTGTTTTACTTTGGCCATATTCATCGCCCAAAGCAATAACCCATATCATAAAACCATCGCAAAAGATGAAACGACTCCTGTAATATTTACTTAGTTGTAAAATGAATTAGCCCATACTAAGCAAGCTAATTAACATCAAAGCAAAATCTAAGTGTGGATTGTTGGGCGATTCAAAAGCGCTCTTATTAAATTTCGCTTTCGGCTGCATGAATTTAAAATATAACCCGAACCGTGTCAACAAGCGAACGTTCAAAGTAAGTTTCAAAATATAAATTAAATAAGTTTGAAATATAAATGAATTCACAAAACAGTTGCTTTTTTGAAAAGTACATTTATGCTTAAAATAAAATGTCAAAGGACAAGCTATTTAAACAACCCGACTGCAATGCAGAAATTATAATTATATTTTTGTAATCGACTTTCAAAGCCGCCCAAATACCCCACTCGAGAGTCTTGAGAGACAAATTTTTTAGCACGCACAAAAAAAACTCGAAAAATCAATCATTTTGATTTTAAAGCATTTTATGTACGAGTACCCAGTCACACTCGCGCTATCAAGATGATTCTAATGACGTGGATCATTCTAATTATGACTGCAGGTTTTTGTATATCCCAGAAAAGAAAATCTGGAACTGCCATTTTCTGGCATACCTTTCGTTCGCCTATTTTTTTATTCTATTTCAGTTTCGCGTAATTGTTTTGGCATAATAGTACAGTTGCATAGTAATATTTGGGCCTACTACTTTGATTGGCATATCTTGAATCGCTTGTTGACATAATTTTTTAAACATTCAGTTGATTACTCTACACTGATGTGACACGAGGTCTGTTCAGTCCCGTTATTCATGTCATAAAATAAAACATTGCTTAACGGAAAACCCTAAAAGTGTTGATGTATGTGTTTATGCGATGTCATCAGAGGCCACATAAAGTTAGACCATGGTTGTGCTCTATATATCGGTCGCCGTGTAAAGCTCGGCAACTACGTGTAGCAGTGCACAAAATGTGGAAAGGATCTAACGACCCTACGATCCCTTATATTTTTCATCAGCGCAATCAAGGTCTCCAATCTGCGCATTAAAGGTTAATTGCCGCTAGTAGTACTGCATCACCTCCGATTGTCAATATGCCTGCCAAACGTAGCGGTTACGGCAAATCCGGCAAGTCAAATATATCAATATATTTTTTATGAAGGATGCCTATGCCAGCAGTGGACGTCTTTCGGTTGGTGATGATAATAATATTTTACTATAGAGTTTATTATGATCATTATTTTTGGATATAGCAGATTGAAAGGGAGCTTACATCTAGTATAAAACTAAACTTTTGCTAAGTGATATCCCTCAGACCGAGCCCCTGCAACATGGTCTCCATTAGCATGTTTTTTTTTTTTATATTTGAAAATAACTTAATTTTGAATAAAGACAAATTTTTCAACAATATCAAACAGAAACGTTGGTTACAGTCCACGGACACATGAACCAATATATTTAACAAGGCGTTCAAGTGCACACAACGTCATCGACTTTCACTGAAATACGCACGGGCGTGTCTTCTTCTCGTATCGAACTGCTTACATTCAATATATTGATTTAAACTTTCACGATTTTCACTCATTATTATAACAAAACGGGACTTAATCGCGTAAAAACGTCCGAAACGTCGAGGTAATAGCATGTTTTTACGCGATTAAGTCCCGTTTTGCTTACATTCAATTATGTAAAATACTTATCAACTATGAAGCACAAAATAAAGCCAAGCGCAACTTAAAATTCAACGAGTCCATAAAAATCGGACCTTATCAAGTAAACGGCCATCTTAATTGCATCAAAGATAAGTCGCAGAATCACAATCTTATCCGGAATTCTCACTTGATCCGGCCTTAACTGAATTTGGCTGGATTTATCCTGTTCGCATTTTGACCTTTTTGCCGCAAAACGTCCTTACTCTCACTGATTTTAACCTATCGAGTCACGTATATCCTTGCAATAGCTTTATTTTCTGCGTCGTACTATCTATTTGTTATGAAAAGTTAGTTTGATGTCGCTTGTGGCATTATACGCTTGAAGCGATCCGTCGTTACACCCAACCGCAAATACGTGACATGGAATACGCGTTACGTAGTTAGCGTTTTGCTTGTGTCAATTTTTACACTGTTTGACCTACAGTGACCTTAGAATATGGTAAGGTCTAATTTTAAGGGTTGGGATAGCTAGTTACAAAACTAGACAGAATCCATTTAAGCCACAGCTTGTTAGATGGGATTAAAAGTAGAAGTATACCTACTAGTAACATTTCGTTTGTTCTGGGCATTTATTTGTAAGTGCGTCTAACGATGTTATTTATTGTGTTGTAACCATTTTATTTTTTAAATGTTGATGACGTTGAAGTTCAACGACTGTGGCTGTAGTTTTTTTAAGGCTCGCCTCGAATCTCGACGCCTAAAGGGCTATACGCCTAATAAACGCCTCCAAGCCTGGGCTTATATAAAGCCAAGACTTTGGGAACTAGTAACCTTATTAAAAGGCTTACATATTTAAGGGCTTAATGCCCTTGTCAATTTATTGAGACTCAAAAAACCTTTAGCCTTAAAGGCTTAGGATAGTAAAGAAGGGGATTACTAACGAGAGTCTACAAGAAGCTGGACGCTGAAAGCGGGAAGTTTTTAATTACTCGATTTTGTAATCTTCTTACTGCCTGTAATACATACAAAATTTTTCATTACATTTGCGAGGACAAAAACAAGACATAAAAATCAAATAAACTAATCGCACCCGCTAAAAGGCAACTTCAACTGTCAAATGTCGACTTTTTTAATGTATTTTTTCACAGATAATGCTAAAAACAGCGTTTAGTTTTCAAACTTGACTGGCCATACTGGCAGATTGTACCGGTTTTCAAAAAGAAATTTACTAAATTAATTGCAAAACTCTCTGAAATATAAATAGGTAATAATAAAATACATCGTATAAGTTTTATATACAGTAAAATTGGTGTTGTAGTCAAGATAGTAAATAATAATAAAACCTCCGTAGTCTGAAATGACGTACGAGTAGGTTTTATATTTTATGCCACACCTGGCCATAAAGTGGCTTTTTCCGCACGCTACACGTACGGTATACATAAAATGATGTACACAACACGAGAGGTAATAAAGAAAGCCCTCAATCGCATATTTACGTCCCTCGCTTGCAGCTCGGGCCGCAAACATCTGCAATCTCGGCCTTTATTTTACAACCCTAGTTGTGAAATGTACTATTAAAACTTAACTCATAACTACTTTGGGAGTTATAGATTTTCATACCAATTTACCTCGCGTGGAGTTTTAGATTTTATAATAACTCCCCTGGGTGGTAAACCCACCCAGATCCAGACTGCGACTGCATTCATAAAAATGTTAAGAACTTCAGTAAGGCCTAGGTCTTAAAAATGCTGAGCTTGAAAAAAGGCTTCAGCCCTTAATAGGCTTTATTGCCATTCAAAAAAGGTTATGGGCTTTTTTAAGATTCGAACCTTATTAAAGTCACTAACTACAAGCCTTTTTTATCAGCCCAGCTCTAAACAAGGGTTCCGGGGCTAAAAAAATCGGGCTAAAAGGCTAGAGTCCTTAAGAACACGAGTCACATCCAGTATCAGTAAGAAAAAGGGACAATGCACAAAAATTACTTTAAAAAAGTCCGATGACTCGTTAATTTATACCTGTATAACTATTTAAGCTAAATATTTATGATGTAAGGCAAAATCCATAACTTAATGGAGATCTAGTGCTGGATTTTTATTTATTAAGGTACGCAGGCTATCATCCTCGATTTATGGGTCTCATCTTCAAAAAATATGTATCAAATTTAATTCAATTTATGGGTCTCATCTTCAAAAAATATGTATCAAATATAAAAATTATATGATGCAAAGTTAAATATACGGTTTCTAATTTTGTTAGGCAGGAGTCTTAGTGTAATTTCAAAATCCACTGTTTATTTAAAGAGGTTTTTTTTTAATTTAGTAAGAATAAAAACTACGAGTGAGACTATAAATGTACTTGATTGAGCCCTAATTATGACAAACTTGATAATGTTTGATCATTTCCTTCTAGTTATGAGGCTAACATAAGATAAGATACAGGTAAGTAGGTACTTATGTATTAGTGGCATGGTGCCCATAGAGACCGATTACTGCCGGCTGGCCAACTTCAAGCTATTTGGGTACTTATTATGCTACTTTTGTCGTAAAAACAGGTAAATAATTGCACTTTTTTTTCTCTAGGTAATTATCATTCATGCATTCTGTTCTTACCATTCACTCTTATGTGCTTTAACGCTTTATCTTAATCCACCTAATATTCCTATTTAAATCCTTAATTACAAACCTAAATCAACACAACAACGGGACCAACGGCTAAATAATTCACTCAGGGGCACAATATGAGTTTGATTAACAAAGACAGTTCTCTGGATATATGAGAAGATTTGAAGAGGGTCTCAACCCGCATTAAACTATTCAAATATGGGATCGGACGAAGTTTGATAGCTATTAGCGAAGTAAATATCAACATAATTGAAGTAGACTCGCGAGAGAAAACAAGAAACTTGTTAGTCGTGACAACTGATGGCATAACAATGCCTTAGCCACTAAGTTACGAGTTAAACAGTGTGATGCTAAAATATACTGTGATGTTCTATCCTTTGTCTAGGCTTAGACTGAATGATTCAGTATTGATTACGTGAAGAAAACAATTCGCACATTCATTATTACTGACATTGTAAAAACATTTCGCACTAAGTTGTTCTAAAAATAAGTTTTGCCTTGAGGTTGAAAGTTTTCCAGGAAAGGAAATAAAATATGTAGTATAAAATTGTTTTCTATTCTAACTAGCTAAATAAAAGGAATAACATTTAAGAATAAAAAACAACTCGTATTCATTTTTCAACAGACTTGCTCATAAGGAGTGTGTTTTTTGTCTAATACGCAGTTTATGTGCAGCTTCTTAGACACATAATATGCTCAGTCAGTCATAATCTGAAATATCAAATTAATTAACTGAACCTGTTTTGACCTATAAGCTTGGGGAGCTCTTGGATGGGAATCCTGATCGAGTTGGCTTACAATCCTGCAAGCAGTTTCAGCCGTGGCCACTAGTGAATCTCAGCTCCATTATAGCCTCGACTTAAAAGATCAACTCGGACCTCTCGTATCAGTAGTTTTACCGTTGATTATTGAATAACACGAAATAAGATTAAACTACAACAATACTAGTTTTTGTGCCACGTTTATCTCTTCATATCCAAATTTGGCACAATCTTATGCATAAGTTTGCCAGGTTTTGAAACTGGGTTACTGCAAGCTCGGGCTATATATTAGGTTACATAAAAAATAGGGTAGCCCTTAAATTGTAAACAAGCGTTTCATTGAGTATTTTTTTATTTAATGGCTTTTATTTGCTCTGTATTTCACATGTTCAGGATAGGATATGGTAATTTTTTTTCTGTAATTTCGATTATGCATCGAAATATAATAGAAATAATCGGTAATAGAATTGGTTTGCCGCGTGCTAATCGATCGCTTAGATTCGGTGTCATGCGGTTTTATGATATGATATGATAATCGTTTATTTCCAGATAACTAAAATCCATAAATTGTGTTAGTACATGGCTTAAAAAACTAAATGTTAGTACGCATTTCGGACACTGTTACATAGTACATAACACACGCGTTTTATGTTTCCCATCTTTAAATTACGCTCTTGTCATCAAACGTCAGCCGAGCGGCGTGATCGTTCAACGACCAAGCTCCTTAAAATTAAGATTAAAAAAAAAATCAGCCGAAAAATCTTACACACCTGGTTTTCATACAAAACGGCGAACATTTTACTTCTATCTCGATATATTCTCGATATTCTGTGAGTTCTTCCCTTTATTACAAAATGAGTCTACGTACCTACTAAAATCAGCTACTAAATTCTGTCTCAGTCTTGCACTCATCGATCTTATGTAGTTGCAACCAAACTAAGCGATTTGGTCTTTGATAATTTGTATGTATTTAAATATTGTATTTAACCCTTAACCACCTACGAAAGGTCTCTCAGACCTCTTCAAATGTAAAATCGAAAATATATAAACCAGTGCGTATCGTACCACCGTCTGAGTTCATGTAGGTACCTTTTCTTTGTATCCATTCGAGCCTCGTAAAGCACTTAAGAGGTGAGAATGGGTGTTTGATTGGATCTGGTTGTTGATAAGCCACGGTCAGCGGTCTGTGAGACCTCGGGTAGGAGGTAACGTGATTTTTATCTTGCATGAAGATTTAAGACGGTGATTTTCAAATTATTTTTATAACAAAATATTTCTGGAGACCATTTTATTTTCAACGTTAAACCTGTAGAAGTATATAGCTGAACACAATATTAATTGTGTGCCAGATATTCTTTTATACAAAACTTTCGGACATCAATTGTGTGTTTCACTATCGTAAGTACCTACCGTATATGGAGGGTCTGCAATTTTATAGAAATATTATTGTTCTATTCAGTCATTGCAATTAGTTAGCTTTTTTAATTATTGAATTATCAGAAATAATGAACATAATATATATTTACATTACTGTTTGTGGCTCCGTGGGGTCCTGTTACCTAAGAATAATATTTTCTTTACAAAATTGCTAAGGTTGATCGGGCTTAAATTATATAAATTGAATTTATTTTTTAATGGATTTGCGCTTAATAAATACTTTAAAATATTTAAATCCGAACTATTATTTTAAAATAAGTCTCAAATACATGGTTTTTTTTATAAGGGCAATATCAAATCCGGTCTCCTAGACCTTGGGTAGGTGGTTGTGTGACAAAAATAGAACGTAGGTAGTTAAGGGTTAAATATGTACATGTATACAAGCATTGCTTAGTTTGGTTAGGACTAGATCGATTTGTGCAAGATTGTTCTGAATATTTATTTCAGTAGGTATGTAGATACACATATATACTTATTAAACGGAAAGATATTTGTCAAGTATCAAGACTACTCTTTCTTGTTATGTTGCAATATGCATTTTTCATAATGCGCTGGGCGAGGAAGCCGCCAGCCCTTTGGTCGTCAGAGGTGTCAACGAGAGGGCCTGGTATTAGATAATTAGAGTTTTTACCGTGATTTGTACTTAATTTCATAACATTTTCAAAACAGTTGTAAAATCATACCGATATTTGTTTCGAGAGTAAAAAAAAGTTCCTGAGATAAAATACTGTTCACGGAAAAATCTATTTAAAATCATCCAATGACATTCCTTGATGCTCAAAATACCAATAAAAAATAAAACCCTTTCAATAAGCTCATAAAAGTGAAGTTGCTCAGAAATGACTGTGTTATTACTTGGCGTTTGTTTAACACAAAATTTAGCTTGTTATGCAAATCGCAATCGTATTTAAACTTTGTCAACCAAAAGGCGGGTTTCTGTGCCAAAGGTTTAATAACTTTGAGGGAATTATTGTTCATTCCGTACGTGTTTTTCATTTTGTATAGCATAATTCAAAAGGGGCTTGGAAAAGTCCGATAGCGGTCTAGTTAAAGTTAAAGTTTAAAGTAAAGTTTATGTAATTATAAAGGTTGTATCACATTCACTTTTACTATATCTGTCTGACTTATATTTGAATAGTTTTATTTAGCTGGAATCTGAATATATTTGTTTGTTTTCAATCCGGCGATAGCAAATCAATCAAATCAAATTAGTTTTCAATATTGAATTCGTATACTGCTAAACATTTTTATAAGCAAATGAAACGGTGATTTATGGCGTATCAATGTGACTGTGTTCTATTGTAACCCAAGTCTAATTGGCTGAACTTGCCTAAGTATATATGTGGGTATTTCATGTAATAAAAATTAAAAGTAAAAAAAACGACTGAAAAACCTCTAGAAAGTAAACAATAAATATGAAATGTACCTACTGAATCCATTGGCTCTTTATGTTTTTAAGATCAGTTTTAAAATGTATTGACTGTCAGAGACCTTATTTTAGGTAGTAATAGCTAGATCCGCCTACAACAAAATACATAATACCGACTTCTGTACCTCTAGCACAACTGTGACACGCGACTCTTTGTCGCGCGACAAAGCCTACCTATCTCTTTCCACTCAATATAGTGTGACAGTGACAGGTGATGCTCAGTCGCGCGAGATACGAAGTCGCGGCCAGTTATGCTAGACGTACTGGTGATTCGAGTTGATCGTGTTTGTATACAAACAAAAAGATGGTCATTATTTGTTCGAGATTGATAGTGTCCGACCGAAACTAGTTTTCACGGCCGAAAGCGAAACGGAATTTCGGCTGTGATCTCAGTTTCGGCCAAAACCAGAACCGAAACCGAAACTTCCATATAAGGTCATATTTTCCTGGGAAGATAAAAAAAATTACAATCATAATCTGCCAGTCTTCAGTTTTAAACAACATATTAATCATTAAGTCTCTGATATTTAGAGTAATCATTAATACAACATATTATTATAACTTCTTATCTCAAATAGTTCTGTTTATCTGTACTTTTTGAAAACAAGACTGTCCGATCGCAGTTCGAAACCAATCAAATTCAGTTTCGGTTTCGGCCGTAGTTTCGACCAGATGGCAGCCGAAACCGAAACTATGCCGAAACTCGTTTTTTTGCCGAAACTAGGCCGAAACCGAAACCGAAATTTCGGTCGAACTCTAGAGACTGATATATATTTTTTCGTAAGACAACCGGGGACGCATCGAGCCTTCAGCCTCACTTGAAATTACTATAGGGATCGTTCAGAGGACCATGCAGCTTAAAACTTTCTTCACAAGTGTTGGTGACCCGCGAAGTGATAGCGGAGGCACCCTTACTGGAAAACTATCTTTTAACACTTAAGCAACCACGCGATAACATAGCAAACTTCGAATGTATATAGGCCGTAGATAGCTGCGTGCCTAGTGCCCGCCGAGTGGTTTACCGGTGTTAAAGTGTTAATGACTATTGTATCAACGTCCAGTTAATAAACTTGTTCTTTTCATCGCAGTATGGCACTGACCGCCCTTAATTTCCACAATTAGTTAAACTATGTGGCGCTGGGCTGCGTTATTTGTTCGCGCATCACGAATAAACTACCCGATCGATTTCCCACTTAAAATATAGGATACTTTCTCACAAACTACGGAGAAGCCAACCTTAAAATAAATAGCCGGACGTAGCCTCGCTAACAGATAACTGAAGCGTTTCTAGTGGGCCGGTCGCTTTGTACTTACGAGCCGCACGAACACATCAACAACTTTTTTCCTACTACGAGCAGCACGCACACATTGACCTGACTAACCAGCGTTAAAGCAACCTGCGCACTAGAGGTGCTTCAGTTATTTGTTAGCAAGGCTACGTCCAGCTATTTATTTTAAGGTCCTTGGGAAAAGCAAAACAAGGGACATAAACTTTATTCACCTCTGCGAACAAAGTTATAGGCATTCTCTAGTAATAAAAACATACAGAAGAATTGAGAACCGTCCTTTTTTTGAAATTTTGTTAAAAACAGTAAAGGCCGAGTCACACCGGCTGCATGTGCACGCACTGTACGCTGCAGCTCCTTGTCTTTGAGCGTGACTAGCTGCCATTTTGAAAAACATTCATACTCTAGAACGCGTACGCCACGCGCACGCAAACGTGTACGCAGCCAGTGTGGCTCGGCCTTAAAGGTTCAGAAAAAAATTACCATTATTTTATAACGTTTGATTGCGTCACTGCTTTAGCCACAAAAATAGATCGAGGTAGAAGGAAAAAGTGTATGTACTGTACCCCGCATGCTAATAACCTAACCTAACCTAAATTAAAAATTTAAAAAACCCCCGACCAAACATAACAAACGACCTGATGACCTTGAAGACCTGAACCGATTTCCACCAAACATAGCTAAGAACACTCTCGACTGATATACCTTTCAAACGAAAAAAAACGCATTAAAATCGGATCATCCGTTTGGGAGCTACGATGCCACAAGGACATTTACACATTTACACACACAGACACGTCAAACTTATAACACCCCGTCGTTTTTGCGTCGGGGGTTAAAAAGAAGTGGCGGCAACCTACTTTGCACGCCGTCAACTTCAGTCACCGTTAACATTATTCATTATTATTCAAATCTGATAATAATGGTATAGTTTATTGTTCAAATACCACCAAATGAAATGAATAAATTATGTTTTCTATCACTAAATTACACTTTTTGCGTCAAAAACCAAGCGAAAACGTTACACGCTTGATTTCTATACAAATTGACGAACTCTTTACACTGAACACTACTCGCGCGTACTGTACTACCAAGTACTACTATACCTACTTCCTTCTAATTCCGTTGGTAGAGGAATAAATATCAGCGTGAAATTTTGAAATCTAATTACATAATTTCTGAGATATTTCCTTTTTTTTTCATCGTAGAAATAAATTTTCTTATTTGGTATATCCTGTTAGAAGAAATTATTATATTTAATTTCATTTTGAAGAAATAGGGAGTTCTTGTTCTTTGTTAGGAAGTGCTTGGAAGTTATTATATCTACACTTGCTTTATAAAAATATTTTCTTCACATCCTATTCACATACTTTTAATCAACTTTTGCTGTTAGGCTCGTTTAAAAATTATTGTGTCAAAATGTGCGAGGCAAGAGTCGTCAAAATATGTGATACAAAATATTAAGAAAAATACATATCAAATTCAATAAGCTTTGAAATTAACCCTTATCCAGCTCACTGCACCTGTGGATAATATCGGAATCAAATTAAGCAAACAGCAAATTAAATTCAATCTTACATGTATTGAGATAAAATTGTAAATAAATTAACGATAACTTGCGGCATGGACGTGACAGCGCTTCAAGACTCAAGACGGGTTGAAGAAAAGTCGTCTCATGTTCGTAATGACACCTTTTCTTTCACCTTACCGTTAAAAAGAAATATAACCTAGTATGTGGCCCATTTTTTACCTTCTGCTTGTTTTTCTGATAATTTAGGTTAGTTGCTATCAAGGACCTTAAAATAAATAGCCGGACAGAGCCTCGCCAACAGATAACTGAAGCATTTGTAGTGGGCCGGTTGCTTTATACTTACGAGCCGCACGCACACATCAACAATTTTTTTCCTACTACCCGCAGCCCACACACACATTAACCTGACCAACCAGCGTTAAAGAAACCGGCGGACTAGAGGTGCTTCAGTTCTTTGTTAGCGAGACTATTTATTTCAAGGTCCTTGATTGCTATTTGGATTATTAGCTGTGTTTATTGACATGTTTTCGGGTAGTGTTTCTTAGACTGTTTATTGTTGTTATAATTTTGGACAAGAGGTAGGTTGTAACGTAAAAGGGCTTCCAATGCCGGTATTTTTAGTATGGCCAATATCAGGATTTCGGTATTGCCCACGCACGTGTAATATGCACCAATCAGCCATCAATACCCAAACAGTGGCATGATTTATGTGAAATGTGTAAAAAAATCGTAATACAAGGGAAATAGTAATATTATTGATTCCAACTTTCATGGTTTCACTCATTATTATAACAAAAATAGTAATGTTAGCTACCTGCTTCTAAATCAAGCCATCGTTATGTTTGCAAAAAAATATATACGTGTAAGCATGATTCGTTGGTTCATCGACAAGCTGTAGAGAGAAGACTTTACTAGATAAACTGCTTTGAGGAAACCGCCATTGTATTATGATCACTTGTAAATACTTGAAGGGTTTTTTCTGGCTTTGTTGATGTTTTCTTCACACACATTTATAAAATAGTCAATAAAAGGCGTTCTTTAAATATTGTAGCTAACACTGCAACGTAGGTATGTTGCTATAAACTTAATTTATTTTCTCAGGTTAGTTAAAAAAGACCCTGATTTACATTTTACATCCCAAAATATGGACTACCTAAATTTTATCTATTCCTAACTATAAACTCAAGCACTTGTTTTATCAATTTTTGAAGCCTGGATACCTGGATAATAGATACCTGGTTTCATTAGGTTAAGGAGATATTTGTAGATATTATTCGCTTATCGTTTGATAGTCACTTCCAGACTTTGCGAATTAAATTCAATTGAAATGAAAGAAACAAAATAAAAGCAGCAGGGCACTGCGTACTCTTAACCGTGTAGGAACGGACATAGATTTGTTTCATTGTGATCTGAGCAAATTCACAAAGGCCACGCTCTATATTTTATGTTATTATAGGAATATCTAATGTTGTTGTAGACGTCGTTTGATGTAATTTAGTTTTAGATACACTGTCGTATTAGGTTAAGCCTGTAAAGATAGTACCTAGTAGGTATGTTCTTTTTAAATAAATAAAAAAAAAATGCTTGGAAAGTTTCAGCACTAAAAAACAAAACCGTCGTAATTTTGCGGGATTGCATTATACAACCTAATGAAACGACTTGGCTGGAATTTCCCACTTTATATAGCCTTCTTTATTACTTATTTTGCATGCCTTTTTAGCTTGAAGCGGTTTTGAATGGAATTGCTGTTGGCTATGTCGTGGTTAATTTAAGAATTCCCGGGGAATGTCAAGTTTTGTAAGACTTACATTTTACGTTATTAGGGTTCCGTACCAAAATGCTAAAAAAGGAACCCTTATAGTGCGACTCTGTCTGTCCGTCTGTCACAGCCAGATATCTCAGGAACTACTGCTACTATCGATATGAAATTTGGAATAGTTTTGAAAGTCGCTAACTCGACCCTATTTGACATAAAAAGAGTCTTGTACCTTTTTACTTTTTTTAAAGGGGGCCGTAATGGGAGTTCGAAAATTTAATGTTGTGCTATTGTATCAAATGGGGTATCAAATGAAAGAAGTAAATTTGTAGATTCCAAAACCATTTTTAGGGTTCCGTAGCCAAAATGGCTAAAAAGGAACCCTTATAGTTTCGTCATGTCCGTCCGTCCGTCCGTCCGTCCGTCCGTCCGTCCGTCCGTATGTCACAGGCATTTTACTCAAAAACTACAAGACCTATACTGATGAAATTTGGAATATAGATGTCTTGTAGATGCCGCAACTAAGTTTGGTAGTTAAATAATAAAAATAAAAAAATCTAGGGGGGGCACTCCATACATGTAACAGAAGCTAAAAAAAATTTTTTTCACAAAATGTCAACGTGTGGTACATAGTTCGACAGCTCTTTTGAAAACATTTTAAGGTTCTTAAGTAATGTTTTTGATTAAGTGAATACCTTTGGAAATAATCGCACCGAAAGTTGTGAAAATTGTGTCCCCCCCCCTCTATCTTCTAAACCGTGTGTCCGAAAAATATAAAAAAAATTACAAAAATAACGCTCAATTAATACTTTCAACGAAAATTATTTTCAACAAGATCGGATTAACCGTTTTTGAGTTATTGCCGATAAACTGCGCTTCTCAACAAAAGGACGTAATTGCTATGAAGATACGCTCTTTTGTTGTTGTACTTTTTTTACATCGTATATTTTACCTTATAGTTACGGCTATGGAACCCTAAACTGAGCATGGTCCGACATGCTCTTGGCCAGTTATTATTTTTTTTGTTAATCATGTACAAAAATGTTAAAAAAATACCATTCCCCCTATTATCTTCGAAGTTACTGAACAGAAAAATCTGTAATTATTACCAATTATTAATATCATCCTAAATATTATAGGGAAAATATGAACGGTTTTCCTTAATGGCACCGTTTTTTAGAAATTGACAAAAATCTTAACACATAAGTACTTATTTGGTTCTACTAAGCTAACCCCCATACAGTTTTTCTTGAACTATTCACGGTGTCTTACTACCCTCGGTGCACAATGTACTATTGTTGTCTGTGATGTTATACTTGTAAATAGTAGGTAAAGTCGCGTGCAGACTGAAATAAATCATATTAGCCTTTTACATCATTACTTACTCATCATTACTCAAATGGAATCTTCAAAAGGAATTTTCAAAAGAAAAAAGCTGCTAGCACATATACGTTTCATTATACTTTGCTCATTTTGCATAAGGGGTAAGGTAAGACTCCCGATGATTGCAGGCCTAGCATGAAAAATGAACGATCCCTGATTCTTATTCAGATCATGTCAGCCTCGCATTGCGTGTCTGCTTAATGAGACGCGCGAGTGATATTCATTTGGAGTAGGTATTTATACTCTTATGCTTACTGGGACTTTGGAAATTGTTATAAAAGTAAATATTTAATTTGCGCAGTCAAGTCGGTAAGTAGTAGCAAGGTTAGGTATACCGGGGGTTGCCTGTAACAGGAGCAAATAATTAAAACGTAGATTCTGCACATCAAACAATAAAACTTTCGTTCATCAACTTTAAACAATCATGTAATCTTTAGATTTTATCTTTTTCATACAAATTAAATAGTATTTTCAATGTAACGTACATTCATCAGTACAATTGACGTCGCTCGTCAACATTGCGGTTTCAAGTAAACTTTAAAGTGTACTAAAAATTAAAACATAAGTTATTTTTATATGTCACTGAACAAATGTTGTTCAGTTTGAGGAGAACAATCTACGTTTTAATTATTTGCTCCTAGTAAGTACAGGCAACACCTGGTATTTATAAGAGTTTAAATTTGTTTTTACTACACCGTTGTTGGACTCACTATGAATTTATTATTTTTGTGTAGTGTTAAATTATTGCCAGTAAAAAATCTCGTATTAGTCTTGCATGCATATCAGGTTATAGCTAAGAAATATCTAAGCTATGCTAAGTATTCACTTATCAGCTAACAAATGAAGACTACTATCGGAGTATGTACGATTCCTGGCTGCGACCTTTGCCACGGATTAGTATCTTTCCAGGTGAAACGTGTCGATTGGACAGGGACCGATTAGGCGACAAGAACGGGCAATATCCGATAGGAGTAAAGTAACTGGAGCTATAAATATTGATCTTGGCGAATTGTTAGCCGTTTTTGTAAGCCTATGTTTAGGATTGAAGCTATCAGGCGCTGGGGATAAGATACGATAAGTTACAACTTTGCTACAAATTCAATAATGAAAAGTGATACTGAAATTTTACACACAAACATGTTTGTTATTTTAGCAGACCGCTTGATTGCAATAATGGAACCCGCTGAATTGAGCACGACTGTTTTAAGGGCAGGATTTCCGAAATCGACCTCCGGGAGAATCAAAATTAAGTAACGAAATATTCATATTTTTGGATCGAAAAAGAAATATATTATAGTTCAAGAGTGCTTCTGTGTTTCTGTGCGGTTCAAAACACGATACTTTCAACTTCGCTCGATCATAATTCGTCACGAAAACAGGTAATTTTTTAGCAGTTTTTCCAGTTTTACTCGAGTTCTATCACATTTATATCACTAAAAAACATGTCAATCGATAGATAATGACATTTTACCGGGACCTGTGCGGTTCAGTTTTTTTTAAATTACTTATTTTTTAGTAGCTCAGTACTATATAACAAAGTAGCCCACGCGCTGTGGCTTCAGATGCCCGCCGGGCGTGTCCGAGGCCGGACCTGTGTCGCTTTCGAGCTCGTGACAGCTCTCCTCACTCAACGGACAAAATAAACGTCACGCTAGAATCACAGCGTATACACTCTAACAGTAATCCAACGCCTTTGATATCGAATGATTAGCTGAATATTAAAATGATAGGTTATTTAACTTATCACTATTATTTCTTCATCATGATTAGTAAATTTTAGTCTTGTGCAAAACATAAGCTTCTTCAACTGTATACCATTGCACACATTTGTTTTATTTTTAACCGACTTCCAAAAGAAGGACGGTTCTCTATTCGTCTGTATGTTTTTTTTTGTATGTTTGTTACGCGATTACTCGAAGACTGCTGGACCGATTTGGGAAAACTCTTTTTTTGTTTGAAAGGGTATACTTCCGAGGTGGTCCCATTGCAACCAAATCAGGATCTGATGATGGGATCTTGGAGAAACCGAGGGAACTCTTCAAATATTAGAGGCACACATATAGCGATTTCGGTATTTTTCGTAGTTTCTCGTCCATTTCTTATAAGCAATAAGTTTTTAGTATTGACCGACTTCAAAAAAGGAACAATTGTTTATGTAGGTTTTTTCCCCGATTACTTAAAAACGACTGGGCCGATTTGGAAAATTATTTTTTAGTTTGAAACGGCAAGTATACTTTTGAGGTGATTCCATTGCAACCAAATCAGGATCTGATGATGGGATCTTGGAGAAATCGAGGGAACTCTTCAAATATCATAGGCACACATATAGGGATTTTGGTATTTTTCTTTGTTACTCGTGCATTTCTTATTAGAAATAAGTTTCCAGTTTTAACCGACTTCAAAACAAAGAGCAATTTTTATGTAGGTTTGTTCCCCGATTACTTGAAAACGGCTAGACCGATTCTGAAAATTTTTCTTTTAACTAAATAGACTGAAGTCTATTTGGTTAAAACAATATTTTTCCAGCGCTACTAAAAATTTAAAAATAAAGTAAATTTTTAAAACAAAAAATAAAAACCGACTTCCAAAAACTGTTAGTAAATTAGGCCTTATTCCTTAAGATACGGCTGTCAAAATCTCTATTGTATGACAAGAGACACTGCTGAGTTTTCCGTTTCATAGGGTAAGGTTAGGGTTAGTACCTTATGACGTTGTCATGTTCAACTATCGTCAGTAAACCGACTTTACAGACAATCGAATATGTCAAAGTCGAAGTCAAAGTTGAAGTCAAAGTCAAAGTTGAAGTCAAAGTCAAAGTTGAAGTCAAAGTCAGTCAGTGTCCGAGTCCGAGTCCGAGTCCGAGTCCGAGTCCGAGTCCGAGTCCGAGACCGAGTCCGAGTCCGAGACCGAGTCCGAGTCCGAGTCCGAGTCCGAGTCCGAGACCGAGTCCGAGTCCGAGACCGAGTCCGAGACCGAGTCCGAGTCCGAGTCAGAGTCAGAGTCAGAGTCAGAATCAGAGTCAGAGTCAGAGTCAAAGTCAAAGTTTGATCCCTATATGTGTGCCTATGATATTTGAAGAGTTCCCTCGATTTCTCCAAGATCCCATCATCAGATTCTGATTTGGTTGCAATAGGACCACCTCGGAGGTATAAACCCTTTAACACAAAAAAGAATAGGTTCAGCCGTCTTCAAGTAATCGGGGAAGAAACCTAGATATAAATTTACTCTTTGTTTTGAAGTCGGCTAACACTAGAAACTTGTTGCTAATAAGACATGGACGAGAAAAAATTACGAAAAATACCGAAATCGCTATATGTGTGCCTATAATATTTGAAGAGTTCCTTCGATTTTTCCAAGATTCCATCATCAGATCCTGATTTGGTTGCAATGGGACCACCTCGGAACTCTACCCTTTCAAAGAAAAAAGAATTTTCCAAATCGGTCCAGCCGTCTTCAAGTAATCGGTGAACAAACACACAAAAAAAAAACAGACGAATAGAGAACCGTCCTTTTTTTGGAAGTCGGTTAAAAACTAACTATGTTTAAAATTTGGAGCCTGTGAGTCTGCTAGAAGTACTTTAGAATTATGATGATCATCAGTCAGTGAATCAGTGAATCAGTCAGTCAGTCAGTGACAAAACTAAGGAACTTTGACATGCAATAGTTCTTAAACTACACGTTCAATTTGAATGATATTGAGAATATATATGTCTTATTGTGTATAAATCCCTGAAATTTCAGGATTGTAGCTTTAGCCAGTACAAAATTACAGGAGGCTGAAATTAGCTTGAATGGCTTCGAGAAAAGGATGGTATGGCCGTGCCGTGCCTTTGTTTTGCTCGACTTGGCGGGGGCACTGCCGTGCCCCCAGATGAAATATGTACCTACCTTTCACATTGTACGACACGATGCCTGTTGGTCTAATTTATTTATAAGTAAATAATAAATCTACAATATCTCCCAACTGTAACCGGCAGTGATAATATTATCATGTTTAGTTTAAGTTTATTTATTAACTAAACGTTAGGTACCTATTAGAAAAACAACCGCTTTCTTTTCTAACATTACGATGATCCTTTTATTTTAAGTGTTTCGATGTCATAGATAGGTATATCTACCTGATATAAACTTAACCAGAGAGTACGTAAGGTAGTAGACCTACTGTTACAATTTCGCTGCGGCATAAGTTGACACATTTACACAGGTTGGGGTCACGAAAAGTTCATTTCGAACGGGATCGCGCCGCTTGTTCGTCTAAGGGGGGCGGGGAGCTCGAATTGCTTGTCGTCTTCGAACATCCCCGCCTTAAACAAATCGGTTTCTTGTTCATAAATAAATAAAATAAAAATAATATAATTTATTTCTGCAAGTAGGCCCTTTTACATGTCTGATTCTATTCTTTTGGCGCTTCGGGTAATGACCATCTGGTGAAAAGAAGCGCCGGAAGAAACTCTCCAGTTTCTCTTTTCAAATATCTTTAGTATTACAACAATAGGACGTTAATACGTGAGATTTCATTTATACATTACATTAAACTTAAAACTACATTTATAGAGATGTAAATGGGTCTCTAGGCGTCAAAACAAGACAAATAAAATAATTGAAAATAAATTGATAGTAAAATTATTGGAGATGTAAAGATTCTCCGTTGTTAAAATATTATGTTTTGGAGGTTTAGAGGATCTCCCAACGTCAAAATACAAAACGAGAATGTTTACTAAATGTTTACTAATAATCCAGTAACTTTATACATCGATAGTATGCGTCAAATCCGGTAGTTCTGATTTTTTGCAGACTTGTTTATGATGTTGGCCTAATGAATAATCCAAGTTCGTGACCTCAAGCACCGAACACAACTTTGTCAAAAATCGAAAAAACCACGAAATAACTGGCCAAGAGCATGTCGGACCATGCTCAGTTTAGGGTTCCATAGCCGTAACTATAAGGTAAAATATACGATGTAAAAAAAGTACAACAACAAAAGAGCGTATCTTCATAGCAATTACGTCCTTTTGTTGAGAAGCGCAGTTTATCGGCAATAACTCAAAAACGGTTAATCCGATCTTGTTGAAAATAATTTTCGTTGAAAGTATTAATTGAGCGTTATTTTTGTAATTTTTTTTATATTTTTCGGACACACGGTTTAGAAGATAGAGGGGGGGGGGACACAATTTTCACAACTTTCGGTGCGATTATTTCCAAAGGTATTCACTTAATCAAAAACATTACTTAAGAACCTTAAAATGTTTTCAAAAGAGCTGTCGAACTATGTACCACACGTTGACATTTTGTGAAAAAAATTTTTTTTAGCTTCTGTTACATGTATGGAGTGCCCCCCCTAGATTTTTTTATTTTTATTATTTAACTACCAAACTTAGTTGCGGCATCTACAAGACATCTATATTCCAAATTTCATCAGTATAGGTCTTGTAGTTTTTGAGTAAAATGCCTGTGACATACGGACGGACGGACGGACGGACGGACGGACGGACGGACGGACATGACGAAACTATAAGGGTTCCTTTTTAGCCATTTTGGCTACGGAACCCTAAAAATGTCTTTTTTTTTAATTTTGGCGATTATAACCCTAAAGGACTAGTTTTTGAATAAACTTTCTTAAAAAGTTTTTAAAGAAGACTAAATTTGCTACAATATGATATTAGAATTGTTTCTGTGGACCCAATAGTTTCCGAGATTAAGCCTTTCAAAGTTTATCATTTTTTCGAACTTCGCATTTTTTTGCAATTCTGTCGTTCTGAATGAATTTTGACCCTGATTATACTATCGAAGCCCTGTACTTTTATGATGGGATGTTAAAAAAGATAATGAGGAGTGTGAACGATGATGTTAAAGCTAAGCTACGAATAATGAAGTAAATAAAAAAGAAAAGTACAACAAAAGTTAATAAGTTTATTTGTTAGGAAATTGAGTAATATTCAAAATCAAAAAATCAAATTAATTTAGCCCTCTTGGAAGGTCGCGATTGAGATTCGTCCGTATCTGGATCGACGTATTGGGATGGCATATCCCCATCAGAGGGTGGTAATGAATCGTCGACGTCTTGTGCCGTCAAGTCATCCTCCATTTCGACATCGGACAGATCGTCGCCTTCTGGGATATTTACTACTGCAACATCAGGTATATTGTCACAAGAGGCCCCGCTGCAGTGCCTGCAGACTGATGAGACAGATTCTCCAACCAGGCCACTACTGATGGACATAACGAAATCTGTTGTAAGGAATGGAGGGTGCTGTGCAAACGAGTTAAAGAGTTTTCCAGTATCTGATTCATCTCTGGTGATACGAGATGTTCGCATATCAACATGTTGTTCAGTTGTTGCAGTGGCAGATATTATGTAGATACACCATGCCTAATGTCCATCGAGAGATTACACTGTCAGTCATACCACGTCCTCGGCTGAGCCCTCCATACCTTTTCATAGATTTCAAAAAAACAATTTTTTCGCGGTTTTTTCGATTTTTGACTAAGTTCTAATAGCTCAAGTTATATAGACACAATAATTTATTTAAAGATTTTGTACAATAAAAGGATTTTTAAAATACTCATTTATAATTTTAGAAGCTCAATTAAATATTTGCCCATTTTATTTGATGGGACAACATTACTGTGAAACGAGAATGCGGTTGACATCATATTTATTATCTATTATGATAATGATGTTGTGCTGCACGATTTTCCGCTACTAATGACGTAGCTATATGTCCAAAATAAGAAAAAAAAAATTGTCTATTGCTCCAACAGTGATACACCTTGTGCAATGATCACTAATTCAAAACTTGCAATCATCGTATTAAAAGTTGTCAGTTTACAAAAAATCATACCCTTTTACAATTACTGGCTGCTAACAATGCATTATTATTGTTCGGTAACAATGCATTATTATTGCACCATTGAGCTTATCTGGTGATGGAACGGCTGCTCTGCTGGAACTCCCTGTTGGCAAATACTCGTAGTATTGAAATTGGGGCTAGTAACTTTTAATATCTTGAGTAATGTACAGTCAGGGAAGTTTTCACATGACCACCTTAAGGGTCACTTTTGCGTGCGGCTACTGAGTCTCTACTGACCAATGATGGTTCGAGAAGCCAATTTTTTTCTTAAAGCAAATGTTACGACACACCGAGGGTTCTATAACAAAGAAAACGACAAAAAATGTCACAAAAAAGGACCCCGAGACCCTGCTTTTGTCTCAAACTTCGATTCGATTTCAACAGATATTTCATTCTGAGCAAAGTAACTTACGTATACGGTAGACTGGGGTAACTCTGATTCAGGGGGTAACATTGATCAACGATTTTTCAACTATACGAAGTTTTTGAATGCATTCAGAACAATTTATTATTAAGGTAGGCTACCTCAATAAAAATACTTAATAAACGTGTTCAAAATCAAAGGTAGGTATTTGGGTTTAAAAATCGATGATCAATGTTACCCCGTGAATCAGAGTAACCCCAGTCCACGTAGTTTAAATTGCATATCTCAACTCAATGGAATGTAAGCAGTGGCAAAAAATAACAAGTGGTCTTATCGCTAAAGAACGATCTGCTTTTGACAACTGGTTTTGTTTTTATTATCAACCTATAGTAATGTATTTCGAGAATAATTACAAGTATTATACAAATAATTTGGCTAAAGTGATTGTAACTACTTTTTCGATTTTATGTCTACACTTTGCCAGAAAGCGGCTTTTTCCGTACGCGCAGTGTGCGGAAAAAGCCACTTTATGGCCAGGTGTGGGATAAATATATTAATAGACTCTAGGTTTTATTATTATGAAATGATTAATCAATTCATACAATAAAGTCGTCGCAAAACCGTTTGTGCTCGTATCACGCAAAAACATGCGTTCATTACGAGTATTACCCCGGTTAAGACATAGGATATTTTTTACCCGAGGCGACTAAAAGCAATTATCCTGCTGCTGGGTTCGCTTACTTAAAGCGGCATTGCGCGATTCAAAGACCACACGACAAGGGTAGTTCACACAGCAAAAAAAAATGCGTCAAGTGAGAGTCGGATTCGCACACAAAGGGTTCCGTACCACCGTCGAGCAAAATACGCCGAAAACCACGTTTATTGTAAGTATGAGGGGTCTGATTTAATTATAAAATTTATTCTGATTTTATTATTTTCTGTTACAACGGCAACAGAAATACACATTCTGTGAAATATTCAAGTATCTGCCTAGTATGGTGGTTGGACAACGGAGGCACAGTAGGTAATAGCGTTGGTACTCTTTGGGTACGGAATCCTAAAAAAATCACAATGACTTCGAAGATTCAACTCGCAGAGTTGAGTCAAAATCAATAGACGGACCGTCAAAATCAATAGACGGACCGTCGAAACATTTGTGGTAATTAAAAACAGATGGTTTTAAAAAACGTGTCTTTTCCTGATTGGTTGGCTCATTGAGGGGCGGGTCTGCTCAAGATGAGCTTGCAAGCGAAATAGTTTTGAAACTGGTCATGTGAAAACTTCCCTGACTGTACCTACCATTAAAAAACCTTTTTATTTTAAATACAGTTTTATTGAAGTTGTTTTTATTGGTTTCACATGAACTCATATATTACATTGGTAGTTTTTTTTTTCATATTATATTGGAATTATCTTGATATTATTTGATGCTATTACTATGTCTACTGATTGTTTCCGGCAAATTTTATAGTCAACATGTGGATCCACAAAAAAATACTATTTAGGCATTTACTTATTTCCGATAAAAATTATAACAGTGGTTAATACACAGTGGCAAAACGGGTGCATATATAAATTCAGAAAAAGTCGCTATCCTCTGCTTCCAACTATACATTACCTATAGATAAAAATAAGTCATTTCTTACAAAATCCCCGGCAAATAATATCCCATTCGCCCATTATCCTAATTTAATCGATTTAACAGTTCGTCGTTCCGTATATCATTCCCCTCCTAATCGTATAATTTGCGATATCATGGTAGTTCAAAGTAAATTGATCTTTATTAGAGCGGCTTAAGGTTGATATTTTGATGTGTCTCGTTAAAAGACATAAAACCAAAATTGCGAAAAAAGCGTGTTTCTTGACGCCCTGTCACTCATGTTACGGACCTCGTAAAAATAAACTAACTTTCTGTAACTCATCTTTCATTCACATTATTTGAAATATGCACTCTCTTTCGCATTTCACAAGGTTGATTTTGCAATTACATTATTGAGTAATACGAGTTTGAAGAAATGCGTAGTCAATGAGGAAAAAGACGAATGTGCCATGTTGTTTGGCGTTAGTTAGCTTGATGCTGGGAAAGAAAGGCTCTTATAGCATTACTTCGTATGATGCTGCCAGTCAATCGTAGCTTTGTGCATTAAGAACCTTGACACATCCCGAGTCTGGTGTTATATAGGTACATGATAGTATATGATATTTGGCGGCTATTACGCCGAAATATCTATGATTTTTATGGGGAAATATTCAATTGATGTTCTAAAATTATAAATGAGCATTTTAAAAAATAAATGCCTTTTTTATTATTATTGTGTCTATAGACTGGTGATACTTGTAAATGGGAAGTTTCCCAACACGGTACCTGTCAGGAATCATGAATGAAGCACTGAAGAAGGTGGAGCAATAGTCATCATCTCTCCATCAACCCGGGCAAAACAATGATAAGACTCGTTTTTATTATAACTAAACTTATAAAACTATTTGATCAACAAAATTAATATTATTGATATATATTTAAAAAAAATATATATTTTTAATGGAATTATAGATTGCCGTGTTAGTCTGCTAGGGGCGTAGCTGATGTAAAAAGTCGATTCAAACAGAAGAAGGGGGAGGGGGGCGGCGCCCTCCACAAGGTGAGCTCGGGGGGCGGAGCCCCCCGCATAGGAAAAGTAAAGAAATTAATCCCCTTATTCATTTAGGTCAGGTTGGTTTGGTAGCTTGCGTCACTCAGACTAGAAATAGAAGCCCCGCATTGCGGGGCTTCCTCGATTTGCTGGCGGATTGTAGGTGCTTCGAAAAAAATACGAAAATAAAAGCTCTTTTTATCACTTCATTAGGTCCCTGAAAGTGTAATTTTTAGATTTCAAACATTTGCATATGCGTAGCTCTAAACAGAATAAAATATCGGTCGATATGATTTATTCTATATCTCACAGATAAAAGCTCAATCATTAAAAAAGATGCTCATCTATAGTTTCTGCAAAATTGAAACGATCATTAAATACATGCCAAACATTTTTTGCGTAGTTCTAACTAAACAGATTAAAATATCGCTCGATTTGATTTATTCTATATCTCGCAGAAAAAAACTCAATCATTAAAAAAGATGCTCATTTATATTTATTTGCTTACCGTTTCTGCAAAATTAAAATGCTCATTTAAATAATAAAAAGATCGTTTAAATACATGCCATTTTTATACCGCATTTTATCTCTGTAACTTAGATGATGGTGCGGAACACAGAAATATATAGAGGTAGAAAGAGAAGTGTGTGTACCTCGCATGCTAAAAAAAAGTGACGATGACCTACTTTGGACGCCGTCAACTTCAGTTTCCAACAATATTATTATCAGATTTGAAAATATGATAATACTGGTATAATTAATTGATCAAATACCATCAAATAAAATGGAACATTTATGTTTTCCATCGCTAAATTCCACTTTTGGCTTTAAACGCCAAGCGAAAAACGTTACACGCTTGGTTCTCATACAAATCGATATTTCTTTCTATCTCGATTTATTTCTGTGGTGCGGAACTTATAAGTTACATGAAACATTGTTGTCTGGGACTGCTAACTAAGATGTTAGGTACTGCGATAAAAGGCCAAACCAAACTATTATTTGAATATTTCCCACTACTATGGAAAATCGGCCCCACTGTTGATTCATTTTTAAATTTGTCTATAATCTTGAAATATACATAGGTACGCATGCATATTTAGGCATACGAATAATAAAACTCAATGGTTTAATAACCACATTTTTACTAAAAAAACCCGACCGCGGTGCACTTTGAAACTGCATAAAATCCGCCATTTTGGTTATTTTAACGAACTTCATACCCAGTGACACTCGCACCATCAAGACGAATCTAATGATGTATCATTTATCAAAATCGGTTGTGCCGTTGAGTAGTTACGAGCGGACACAGGAACGGACATACAGGTCAAACACATAACCCTCCTTTGGGCTTCGCCGCAGTCGGGTAAAAAGGAAAGAAAAGATTGATCAATCTTTACTTTCCTTTTACGCAAACAGTGTGTCTACTCCACGGCTCTTTAGAAATGTGACTGAAAATTATACTTTTCGGCCTTCCTGAAATTTAAATGAAAAAAGTTTGGCTTCAACTTAACAATTTGATATTTGTTTCTTTTCTTCTTTTAATCTTACTAACATCTTATAATTATAAACGTAAGCTTAGCAATGAAAGGTATTTTGAGACTAAACTTCGTTGAAAAGCAAAACTAATTTGTACCTATAGTCGGTTTTTTATTTCCGGAGACAATAATGACATTTCATGTGCTGCCTGTTTTTTACAACTCATAAATAGTGATGTGACACAACCGGTACTTACCGACAAACATTTAGGTACTTATGTTTATTGATATTAAAGTATGTGTAACACAATGAGTGCATAATCTGCGTAGTTCCAAAATGATACAATACTTTAGGTAAAAATGCCACCCTTTTGGAGATGTAAAATATTTGTAAATACACGATATTTCTAATATTTAAACCACCTATTGGTGCACGCGTTGACCTATGATTTTTGAAGTGGGAGATCTTAGGCTTCATACATACTTAGTCTCTTCATTATAAGTAAGTTAAGAAAAGTGGTTTTGCCGTTTTTCGAAATTTAGACCATACAAAAGGATTTCAATAAGGATTGAAAGCTGTATTAGGAACATATGCCTTTTAAAGTAGAGGATCTGAGACTTTATACATACTTTATACTCTTCGACAAAGAAAACGTGTATTCAGAATTTTTCGGGGTTGCTTCTTAAGGGGGACTGCTTCGTGCACGAGCAATTTTACATGGATTGGGTTATGTATAAAGCTGTACTACTATTAGCCTGTGGTAAATGGTTCGACCCCAGGCACCCCCGGCACCCACCCAGTCCGACCAAACTCAGGGTGGTCCAGCTAGCGATCTGGTTCGACCCCAGGGAACGCCACGACCGACCACCCGGTCCGACAATCGCTACGCCCGCGTATGGGTTGCGAGTTTGTCAGTTTCTAAAAAAAAGTAAAACCTGTGGTAAAATATGTGCGCTTGTAACCACTCAGGTTAGTATTCGAATTTCACGCCGACAAAATCGCGGGCAAAAGCTAATGTATGAATATTTGTCATGGTGTATCGTAATTTCCAAATAGATCGCTTGCTACAAATCTATAGTCAGACATAAAATTGGATAATTAAGGTGGTTCTGTTACTGGCTATTATGTAAAGTACGATAAACATTTTGTTAGGTACTATTAATTGTAAACGCTGTTATATTTCTTAAATAACTAAAACAAAAAAAGACAGAAGAATGGTTGCACTCTGCCATGAAAAACAAACCAAATATACATGGGCATATTTGGTTTGTTTTTCATGGGAAACCTAAAAGCAAAATGTCATCAAGGCGACATGGGATGATCATAAGGGATTCTGCGTTTTACCCTTGAGATCCCTCATTTTATGGTCCGGACATGGGATCTTTACAAGAACGTCGTCAGCTTTTGTACTCGGTATTAGAGATGTGCCGTTCCCGGGAATATTGCCCATACAAACGGGGAATATTCCCGGGAATGGCACATCTCTACTCGGTATACATAAGTACGAGCAAGCGCTCTGAAATCATAAAATAGACTTAGAGAAGTGAAAGAAACATTATGCTTTTTTATTTGTTTTTAATCTGGTTGGATATACTCACCCTTGTGTAGGAAATCAAAGTAAACATAATTTTTTTATTGCGTTTAACAGTGGGAATCGTACCACGCTGTCCAGCTGGATTTCCCGCCTGGGAAATCCAGCGTCTGGACACTCTGGTCTGGACACTCGGACAATCGGTGGCCTTCAATTTCGCCATTTAATATATTTATTTATTTATTTATACAAGGTATAATATTATAAACATAAATAAAATCCATGCATTCCGACACATTATTGAAGTTATTGGTCATAACAGATAAACAGGTCACATACGCCTGACGTCATGAGGGGTGCCCACACGACGAGATTGTAAATACTGTAAAATTTTAATTGTGTGTAATTCTGTTAGCAAACTCGGAAAAGTTACGTATGACGTATTTTAATAAATCAATTTGTTCATTTTGTTCTCGGTTGTTAACTGAGCCGGAATTACTTAAATTGTATTACGTTCAACGAAACACCCTGTATACGCACTTAGAGTACCTAAATATATTACGTAGCAACAGACATATCTGTTTTAATATAAGCTAAATACCTTATTTATCCAAAAGAAAGGTTTACTCGTACTATATTACGAAGGGTAATTTACGAAGTCAATATAGGTAGGCACCCAAGGGGTGTGTAGTGTAACGATCAATCGAGCAACAAATGGTATAATGATCACAGTATCGAACAACAAATCACATAATTTCAATGTGTAGAATTGATCAAGAAATAGAATAAACTTTTGATAGAATAACAATTAATATATTTTCCTTTACTAGAACCACGATTCATATAATGATTATTTATGCCACACTTGGCTATAAAGTGACTTTTTCTGCACGCTACGCGTACGGAAAAAGCCGCTTTCTGGCCATGTGTAGACATAAAATTATGATCACAATACGGGAGGTAATAAAGAAAGCCCTCGATCGCATATTTAAGTCCCTCGTTTGCAGCTCGGGCCGCAAACTTCTGCGATGTCGGCCTTTCATTGTATTACCACCCTAGTTATGTAATGTACTATTTATACATCTGTTAACATAATGCATATTTGGTATACTCATCATTTGCTAGAACAATCATTTATTCGAAAGTTGTTTTTTTTTTCTTTTAACCACCTTAAAAATCAACCTCAGCCTTTTATAAGAAAAAATAGAAACACCTTGTGCAGAGGCCTGTAAGCAAGTCGACGAACCCCGCTACGCGCAGCTTCTATTTCCGCTCTGAGGAACGCAAGGTGACTAAGGAACCTATCCATATTAAAGTAGCGGTGGTTTGGGGTTTTCATTTATCGCGGAGGGCTTCGCCCCCCGAGCCCCCGTCCTGGGGGGCTTCACACCCCGTCCCCCTTTTTTTTCGATTTGCAGCAATTCGTTACTGCTAAACGTTATTAGTTTATCGTTATACTTAATTAATATTATGTCCAAAGGCTATATCCGCCCAGTATTATTTCTAATAGTATGAATTATACAATTTGTTCGTATATAATTTGATTATTTTAAGAAAATAGTGTTGGTGTTTCTATTAAATAAATAATATCTCAAATGTCGATTCTATGACAAGTTGTTATATCATTTGAGTAGTATATAATTATATCGTTGTATGGGTTAAAAATATATGACACGCACCCGCACCCAAGAAGTATCAAAGACAGTTCTACTTAATGATAAATAAGTAAGAAAATTTACTCAATTTAGCAAAAGTCAATAGAAAAGCTGAAGAGGCAATACGAAAGAAAACATTATTTTGATTTATGCCAGATCGTATTGTTGTCCAGGTAAGTTTTATTACAAGACTTATCCTATAAATAATAAGAGAATTGGTTCTAGGAATTCTGTATATCCCAATAAGGCTACTTTTTCTAATACGTCCCTCATATTACTTTTTTGCTTCAGTGAAGTGTTTTCGTCGTTGTATATCAACTTTTCTGTACTTCATCATTTCTGAAAAGAAATAATGTGTTTTTGTAGTGTAGCGTTGGCATAAATTGTAATGTTCTTAAAATTTTAATACATGCTATGCATCATAACATTTCATAAAGCTTATATTGCTACATTTATAACAGAAACGGCAGTTACGGTATGGGCATATGAAGATCACTATCTGAAAATAGGCATGATACAAAAAAAATCTTGATAATTACGTACCTAAAAAGGTTTTATTTCAGTCATATTAAAATACTTTTGTTTCTTTCTTCATACAATTATTAATAATTAAGATGCACTAATAAGTTAAAACATTTAAACCTAAATATATCTAAAAGCTAATCAAACTATATACAAATTAAACTATATATGTATAAAAAGAGGGTTACAAAATAATACCCCTTCTAGTAGTTAATAATAATAATAATAACGCAGGGTAGCTTGTGACGAGCTGTTGGGGAGTGACAACCCCACGTACCCGAGATCTCCAGGGAGTCGGTCAGGGCCCTCACCTTCGGTGTGCCTTCATGCAGGAGTGGAAATCCAAGGGGACCCGTAGGACTCTCAGCTCTAGCTTGCCTTCATTGGCAGTGCAGAGAAGAGCGTTAGAGCTATTTATGCTCCAGGCGTGGAAGTGTAAAAGACCATAACGCCGCGAGTACCTTCGGCAAAAGCGCAGCACACCTCTCGACACCCTGCAGCCCCCCGCACCGGTGTTGCCCTTTGGCTATTTTAAAATGTCGCTATTTAACAGGGGCCCATCTAGCGGAGGGCAAGTCACCGTCTGTCAGTGTCATCGTAGCCATGAGACACTTTCTCCTGACAGACGCCATCATGTCTCAATCAATAGCCCAGTTTCCTGTCCATATTTCCAACTCCATAGCCCAGTAGATTTAGATCCCATCAATGCACAATAGTCTTTGCATCTAGCGGAGGCTTTCTCTGTGTGCGCCCCATGACACCGACAGAGATAGCATCCGCTGGGTGTACACCTTGCCTTTCATTTAATTGTCGAAAGGGTCTCTACGCGTTGGCTACGGCTCCGCGCACGCCTCCCAAAGGTCGGGGACAAGGTAAGTCGGGGTAAAGGTTGTCGCACACTAAACGTCTCGGCACCGTACTGTTAACGGCCCGTCTCTAGCCGCTCAGTATTCTTTGTAAGAAACTCCATACTGTAACGCACACTTATCGCTATCGGAACGGCACCGACAACAACCAAATTAGCGTTGCGTGAGTGACTCGCAGCAGTCACGCTTACATCATGCCACCGCCATGCTTGCGTCTCGCCGTCGGCGCGAAGTCGGCGTGGACACGGCGCACGGACGACACGCTGACGGTACGACAAAGCCTGACTAACTCGCAACCCTAGTGGGCGTAGCGATAGTATATGACCGGGTGGTCGGCCGTGGCGTTCCCTGTGGTCGAACCAGGTTGCTAGCCGGACCACCCCGAGTGAATCGGACTGGGTGGGTGCCGGAGGCACCTGAAGTCGAACCAGGTCGCCTTGTCCCGGTCCACCTCGGTTGGACTAGGTGGGGGCCTGAACGCCTGGAGTCGAACCAGGTCGTTTGGCCAGGGCCACTTTGACTTTTCGCTGAATGCTCAGAGTGAGCAGCGGACCAGCGGGAAGGATGAAGCGGATCAACCTGTCCTTATGTGAACGCGTGTTTTGAACTAATGGGAGTTTTAGTTGCCGGTTCGCTAAACCTAGCCCAGCTCAGAAGACTCCGGCAAGAAATTTAGCTGAGCCCGAGCAAGGTCGGTCGGAGTGAAGTTAAATCAGGACAATCGGGACCCGGCGCGGCCCTTGTGTGCTGTTGTCGCGAGGAGGTCGACCCCGCCGGCGTTGTATAATTGGATACAGCTAAAGAGTATAATAAGTATAAAGGTAGCACTGGCGTGGCGTAAAAGATATCCTTGGGCAAGCCGGTGCAGATTTGGTGTACATTTTCCTTAAAAGCTGTAGAATAGGGTGCTCAAATGCCTGATATTAGGCAAGCCGGTAGGAATCGAGTTCTTTGGACGCCACGCTACTGATAGGTAGATCGATGTGTGCAAAATTGACCCAGATATTTATTTCAGTAGATATTTAGACCCATTCTGTAATAAAGGAAAGAATTATTGCCAAGGACCAAGAATAAATAATCCTCTTGCTATAGTTTAACGAAACTTTTTGGTCTATCTTGCAATTCACTGTTAAACTTGCTATCGGTACGAAAAAAGAACAATAATTTCAAAACCTCGCTGTCATTACATGACAGTGTTGTTGTGTGCAGTGCATGGGCTCAACTCTCGTGAAACTACCTATACTGATCCGCTTCCGTTACGTGCTTGCGTATGGTTCACAACGGCACGATGAGGTAAGACGGTGTCGTTCCGCTGCCGTGTCGGAGCCGAGCCGTTAAGTGTGCGACAACCTTAAGACATACAATTATAATAATAATTTATTTCAGGCATTAAAGGCCCATAGATAAATACCTAAATTAAGTCAGCCTGCTGAATTGATAGCTTTCATTGGACCATGCGGTCCCAATCCCGAAAATCATTTCCCAAAATCCCATAAACGGAATCCCAAAAGTACCTACTAATTATTTCAAAGTGATACCTGATAGGTAATTTAAATTCAAAAATCCCATCTCAATGCATACTAATAGTATCCATTGCGGAGCAAAACAATCTTCCGCTCCTGGTTCTGGTTAAGTGCATCTTCCCGCATCTCATATTGAAATACATTGTCTTTCCGCCGCCCATTTTGTTCTTATCATTCTGCATTTGATCCAGTAACCCTCATGTGGGATCCGCTTGGTGACTAATTTCCGTTGCGTGTGGATCTGACAGACGTCAGACGCATCTAGTCTTTTCTAAGAATAAATAAACTCGCACTGGCATTAATAATTTTGGACCGTACCTAGTTTTACTGCATTAGGACATTGCATACTGACGGGATCAGAAGTTATGCAATCTACAAACGCAGCAAAACTCTAGGTAAAACAAGCAGACTCTTTCAATATTTTGACATAATTTGCGATTGATATTCTCAAAAAGCAAGTTTTATAACTTTTTGACAGTTTTTTTTTAGTTTCAAGTACTATAAATACATAGGCAATATTACTTAGGTACAATTTTAATACCTACATGTTTAGAACCATTCGAAAAATAACACCACAAAAAGTATACCCATTTTCTTTGTTCTTGTTCTTGTCGACATATCTATAGATGACCTAACATCGTAATGTTATTAGTATCTATTTTACCTTCGAAAATATTTTAGGGCAATAATTGAGAAGGAATCCATTCGAAAAATTATAACCTTTTAATGAAAAATTTGAAACCTACCTCTTTCAAATTGATTAAAGTTCTCGAACGGAGTAACTGGGGATGTCACTATAAAGAGTAATACCTCTATAAATCTTCCAACAAATGCGATTACTTTAATGGGATGTCGACCTTAAGCTCTTTGCATGTAATCTACTGTTTTGGAAATGAGAACATCTTTTATTGAATCGAATTCAGGTACTTTTTCCCTTTTAAATCCTTTTTATTGTCATTTGGAGACTAAACATTTTCTTTTAACTTACCAATAATGACATCTCAACGAGGGCTAAAGGTTTTTTAAGTCCACCGGGTTCGCTTTAGTTAATGGGACCTCCGATCCTCTATTATTGTCTATGAAATTCGATTTTTCTTCATCAAATTCTAGAATAAATATAACAATTAATAATAAATAAATACTTATACCTGTAGATAGAAAACAAACTAGATTTGGGAACAAATAGTTGCTCTTACTAGGATTTGAACGCGGGATTTCTATATAGTTTCGTAGGCGGTATCACTCTCATAGGCTATATGTGTCATCAGAATGATCTGTCATATTTTATTTCTTCCTTAAAAGTACCTATTATTATGATTTATGACTGTCTCAAGTGCAGTGGCAACATTTACCTCTATTAAGAGGCGTTTAAAATGAAACTGATAAAAAAGATACAGTTTTCACATCTTTTTTTTAAATTAAAATATTAGTTTGCATTAATTGACACTACTTTCTTTTAAAAAATGCTAAATTCTTTTCCCCCTGAATATAGCCTAATCCTACTTTATAACGTCACAAAGTTTATCGTCATAATCTTCTTAATATGTACCCAAATTTTAGATTTCCATTTAATTAATTACCGTGAATCATCTTTGAGCTGTAATCGTTGAAATTATCTTCTTTATTTTACATTCTGACACATTTTCATTATAAAAGTAGAATAAATCAATAAAATTGTTAATGAAAAACGTACTTAATATTAACATTTGACAATATTTCCTAATTTTCCTTTTCTAGATACAGTAGGTATAGTATTTATTTTCGTAATTATAACTACGTTCATAGTAGAAAAATAACGTAAAAATAAATCTCCGAGTTTTAAATGTTCTTAAATAGTCTTGCATTAACCCTCCTTCCTTTAGTTTTTATGAGTTTAACAACGACCTAGGCAATAACTGCCTAGATTTTTTTAGGTGATGTTTCGGAGGATGTTAAATAAAATCGGGTCAAGGTACTGGAGGTAAAACGTTTGCCCCACACCCCATTAGGGCTGTATGTATATTTATTCGAGACCGAGCTCAATTTGCATTTGAACTCCGCTTGGAACCCTCAATTGACACGTTCGTACGCCAAAACTGAATATAACTATGTACTCGCGTTGGCAGTAAAAGGATAAAGTTGACAGAAAAACGTGACCGGTTTTTTTGCTTAGGTACTGGAGTGTTGGATGAGATTTTGCAAACGTGGCGTAGACCCTTTTGTGTAACTTACCATTACACAGCACGGTGCTCTACATTCGGCTGCAGATAGAATGAAATAGAGGAACTTCATCCAAGATAAACTGTTCCAAAAAAATGACCATGACCCTCAGTCAGTAATGAGGAAACCGATGCAGGGAGCCCATTACGCGAATGGAAATATGAACACCATTGAAAGGCGATTTGTGTGCGACACCGCAGGATATCAAGTACAAATGTTAGTATGGTCCGATCCCCGAAAGGGCAGAGGTGCCGGACTCAGCCGACGATGCAGATGGCGGCGAAGCCAATGACGCACTGTCCGAGGACGATGCGGAGGTGGAGCCGGCCACGATAGCAGCAGAAGAGACAGAGGAGGACGCGACAGTGGTGGAGCTTGGGCCCAAGGTGGAGCAGGAAGGGGAGCGCATGGGCCGCGAGTCATCGCCGATCTCGACGGTGGACTCAGTGGACCTGCGGAACCTAGCCGAGCTCTATCTAGAAGGTGCCCACTCACCAATGTCCTGCGGGGAAGCGCAGGACGAGGCGGCTGATCTCAGCCTGCCCAAACAGCTGCCCTAGACTTGCGATGGAGGGTATAAGGTGTGTACAAATTAATTTACAACACAATAAAGCAGCTACAGCCTTTCTGGCGAAGCAGCTAATTAGCGGTAATTTCGACATAGCTCTGATACAGGAACCCTACATTTACAAGGGGGAGATCAGGGGATTAGGCGGTACTAAGGGTACTATAATATACCACTGTTCCGATGATAATATGAGGACTTGCATATACGTCAGAAATGGCCTCGATGCTATGCCCTTACATGCTTTCTGTTCCAGGGATCTTACAACAGCTAAGATCCAGAGTAGGGGAGAGGGTAAGGCTCTTATCATCGCGTCAGCCTACCTCCCCTACGAGGCGACGGACCCGATCACACAGCAACTGCGGGACCTCGTCGCAGAAGGCAGCAAGGCGAACACCGACCTAATCATCGGCTGCGACGCAAACGCTCACCACGTCATCTGGGGCAGCTCGGATGTCAACCGGAGAGGAGAGAAGGTACTGGAGTTTCTGGTAAGCTCTTCTTTACAACTATTAAATAAAGGCAAAGAACCAACCTTTGTCAACGCTAGACGAGGTGAGGTAATTGACATTACACTAGCTTCCAATAACACTAGTAAAAGCATTAGCTCATGGCATGTATCTGGTGACATCTCCCTATCGGATCACAGATACATATGTTTCAAGTACAAAACTAAAATAAAAATAGAGACCGTACGTAAACGAAACCCTAGGAACACAGACTGGGCAGCTTATAGAGCTGACTTGAAAGTAGAACTAGGGGATCCAAAAGGTAAGCTAAATTCCATAATTGACATAGAATTTGAAGCGGACAAAATAGTGCAAGCAGTCTATACAGCTTGGACCAACAACTGCCCGGAAAAGAAAACCCTGGCTAAAAAGATACCGTGGTGGAATCCGGAGATCACAAGACTCAGGAAAGACACCAGGGCAATCTTCAATGATGCTAAAGCCTCAAATAATTTTGAGGAATATGCACATAAGCTCACAGAGCTCAACAAAGCTGTGAGAAAAGCAAAAAGGAGATCGTGGAGGAATCACTGCGATCAAATTGGGTCCATACCGGAAGGGATGAGACTCACAAAGGCACTAGCAACGACAAAATCCGTCCCACTAACGACCGTCAAGGACAAAGACGGGAGGATGACGGAGTCAGGGCTAGAAACCCTTAGAGTAATGTGTGCTACACACTTCCCAGACTCAGTAATACACCAGAGTCCAGAGGATGATCCAGCAATAAGTACCATGGAGCAATCCATAAGGACAACCAGGTACAACTGGGACACATCCAAAAAAGTAGTAGATGATAGCAAGATAAGGTGGGCACTGTCCACCTTCCAGCCGTTCAAGGCACCAGGGCCAGACGGTATCTATCCCATACTACTACAAGAAGGCGCCAATGTACTCGTCCCACACCTGTGCAGACTGTACAGAGCGTGCATAGCCTTCGGACACGTCCCGCGGACCTGGAGGATGGTAAAAGTAATCTACCTACCCAAGCCAGGTAAGGCAGACTACAGAGAGGCCAAATCATACAGGCCCATAAGTCTTTCATCATTTCTCCTCAAAACACTGGAGAAATTGGTAGACAGACACATAAGAGATGGCCCATTAAAAAGGCATCCACTGCACAAACTACAGTGCGCATATCAACCAGGCAAGTCAACCGAAACGGCACTGCACCTGGTAACCACTAGAGCTGAACAGGCGATAGAGAATAAAGAGCTATGCCTGGCAGCTTTTCTCGACGTGGAGGGGGCGTTTGATCGAACCACGTACCAAGCCATTAGCGAGGCAGCAGCAAGACATGGTATAGAACCTACCATTTGCAGATGGATAGGCTACATGTTAGAAGGCAGGCTAATAAAATCCACCCTGATGGGAGATGAAATAATAGCAACGGCCACAAAGGGATGTCCTCAAGGTGGAGTACTATCACCCACTCTTTGGAGTTTGGTGGTGAACTCACTACTGGAGGAACTGAACATAGGGCCCACCTACACGGTAGGGTATGCAGATGATTTGGTGATACTTGTAAATGGGAAGTTTCCCAATACGGTATCAGGAATCATGAATGAAGCGCTGAAGAAGGTGGAGACATGGTGCGATAGTCATCACCTCTCCATCAACCCGGGCAAAACAGTGGTAATACCATTTACCAGGAAAAGAGTACTCAAGAATATGCAGCAAATCAAGCTATATGGAAGAGTGCTCGAACTTTCCAATGACGTCAAATATCTAGGAATAACGCTAGATAAAGAACTTAATTGGAAAAAGCATGTTGACAATACCACGACCAAAGCTCTACGAGTGTTTGGGATGTGCAGATCAGCATACGGGAAGACATGGGGTCTAAACCCTGAAGTACTCAGATGGATCTACACCATGATGGTTAGACCCATCATTTTGTACGGCAGCCTAGTCTGGTGGCCGAGGACGCTGAAGGCCACATGCAAAGATGCTCTGACGAAAGTACAGAGAATGGCATGCATGGCTCTAACAGGGGCGTTCAGAACCACGCCAACGGCGGCACTGGAGGTAATGTTAAACCTACCCCCGCTACATATAGTGATTCAGTCAGAGGCGCGCAAATCCCTTCACAGACTAAAAACAATGGGTCTGTGGAGCTATTGCGCGCCTAAAACGAAACACACAAACATGGAAACAAACGACTTCCTAGATCGAATAACGGCCATGGGTGGCGATAAGATGCTGCCAAGGCACATATTCCGAAGGAACTTCAAGGTTCAAATACCGACAAGGGCAGAATGGGCTGAAGGTCGCACACCACCAACTGATGATAGCAGCGACAGTATATGGTACACAGACGGATCCAAAATGGACTCCGGTACGGGAGCAGGCGTACATGCAATAGACTACAATGTCAGTATTAAGATGGGAGGTTATGCTACTGTCTTCCAAGCGGAGACATATGCAATAATCGCCTGTGCCCAGGAGAATATAGATAGGCATACCAAGGGGAAAAACATCTATATACTCAGCGACAGTCAAGCGGCACTTAAAGCACTTACGGCGCCGAAAGTGGACTCTAGACTGGTATACAATGGCATCCAAGCCCTGAACAAACTTGGAAGGCATAACAAAGTGAAACTAACGTGGATCCCAGGGCACGAAGGCTTCATCGGCAACGAAAAAGCAGATGAACTAGCCAGAAAGGGCTCGGAGGGCACACTCATTGGGCCGGAACCATATGTGGGTCTCTCACAGGGGACCATAACAACAGCCATAAAGGACCACGCCAAACACCAACACCAACTCGAGTGGAAGAACATGGCGGGCCTGAGGCACTCGAAGCTCTTTATGGAAAGAGTCAACACACGCTGGACAAACAAACTAAGAAAGTACAGCAGAAGACAGCTCAGAATCATAACGGGGGTGTTTACAGGTCACTTCGGGGTCAAAGGACTCCTGACCAAGATGGGACTATCAGACAATGCTGAATGCAGAATGTGCGGCGAGGAAGCAGAGACGATGAAACACATACTGTGCGAATGTCATGCCCTCGCCAGAACTAGAATGAAGGAATTTGGCACTGGCTACCCAGAGCCAGATGAATTCCAGGCACTACCAATGGGGTCCATCATCCGATTTATGGAGATGGTGGAACAGACCATGGCGTAGATGCGGTAAGGGGTAATTACACAAAAGATCCCATTGGGTCGAAGTGTATCCGCAAGGACCCCTATTACCAAGATAAGAATGTTAGTATGGAGACGACTTAAATGTTCGAAAAAATTAATTTAAATCGCCGCCCACTGATCTGATGATCAGTGGGCGGCGATTTAAATTAATTTCAACATTGTATTAAAACAAAAAATACTTAGACATACTTAAATGCTTAGATGTCAGAGTGATCGTATCTGTTTGGATGTTGTACCTTCATGGCCAGTCTTCATTTTTTCATTCTTTGTTCGCATTTCCATTTCTGACAGTTGAAAGTGTTGCGAGCGCACTCGAGCATGGATGATTTGGTTACTGTTTTTAGTATTATCATCTGGATCTTATCTTATTCATTCCAAAGTCGTTATAATACTACGATTTTGGATTGCATCCGTCCTAAACTTGCAGTACAAACGCCAATACCAATTTTGTTAGTTGAGTCATGAAATATTTTCGACTACTGTCTAAATTTAAACGCCACATTGATTCAGTTAAGAACTTAATGGAATTTTATAAATTCGACTGTCTATAGTAAGATTAGTATTTCAGTACCTGTAAACCTCGATTTCAAACCTTTTGTACTTCTATTACTTAAAATCGAGAAGCATAATATAAAATGGCACAAGGATCTGTGAAAATTTCTGTTGGATGAAAACATCCATAAGTCGAAACCTCAATAACTCGAACTTTTTGACGATCATTAATATATTAACGATTATTAATCGATAATTGGCGGTTGATTAATGGTTTTGTTTACCAATCGTGTTGTTGTGAAACCAAGCCATTGTTCCGAACAAGCGATGTATTCAACGAAGCACTACTTACTTACTCTCGAACTGCTGCCGATGCCGGCGGTGATTACAATACAGTCTGTATTCATCAGACATTAGCACAATACTGAATATTACCAGTATGGAGAAGACATTACAAATTATGACAGTTATTACAATTGTCTTTTATAACAATAGATACAGTACCGGATTCTGTTCTTGAAAAGAAACGCCTAACCTGCCGACTTAATGACTAAAATGCAACAATTTTATCTACTTTAACTTACTAGGCCTGTCAGTTTTTTTCTACTCAATCAGTGACCAATTCCTGTATAATTTAATGAAAAGTGTTTTTGCGACTGATGTTGAACGTCAGTAGTTTAGTATCCGCGGCGGAAACAGTGAACAACTCTCGTCGAAGCAATTTGATATTAATGCCATTAAGCAAGAAGAATAAAACCGACCAAATGCGAGTTGGATTTGACGAAGGGTTCCGTACTATCGTCGAACAAAAAACGCCTATAAAACAGGTTCCTCGTATTTTTAGGGTTCCGTACCCCAAGGGCATTACTAAGCATCCACTGTCTGTCACACTAGGGCTGTATCTTTTGAATAGTTATTACAGTACCTTTTGGTAGAAACCTGATATGTTCACGGAATGGTTATTTCTTTTGCCGCTATGACAACAAATAATTAAATAAGTAATAAAAGGAAGTCCCCATACAAGAAACTTATTTTTTTGTATTATTTTTGTTTGACGGTAGTACGGAACCTTTCGTGTTCAAATCCGACTTGCACTTGGCCGGATTTAGTTTATTTTTTTTTTTTTTGGTTTATTGAGAAACAAACAGTTGTTTACAAAGTTACAAAAATAAATGCAAGAAATACTTGTAAACCTATAGTTTCCTTAATTAACAAAGTTAGAAAAGTAGGTGTACCAATTGTAGGAAAATATGTTTATGGAAAAACAGTGTGTTTTATTTTAAAAACCAAGGATAATAAAAGAAAACAGTCAGGAAAAAAAATGCATACAGTAAAATGGACACTTTTAAGTTTTTGAGAAATAGCGTTGTCTATAACAAGTTGCATTATGCATCAAAATAAATATACAAGTAAACAATATCAAAAAATAAGTAAGTGTTTAAATTATAATACCTAGTAATAGTTGTTTATTATTTGTTGTTACAGCGGCAATATAAATACACATCCTGTGAAAATTTACGCGTATAATTTTTGCGTGGAGGTGTAGCCTCGCTCTGCATCTTCTATCGTCTATATAACGGGGAATGCTCCGAGAAATTGTTCGGATTGATCCATCGAAAAAATAACGCTCTTTCCTCAATTTCATTTAGCATATCAAGCAGTTGGCTGATTCCACGACTACGACTGACGTTGAGCTTATATTGTGCGAGTGAGATGTGGGTAATCAGCTGCCCATCCTACTACTTAATTGAAGTTGTCAGACACAAAGAGCACTTAATCGCCGACTGCTAAATATTTACTGCACCATCATTTCATTGTTTTAGCTCGGAGATTAAAATCAAAAACCACTTCATTAAGGTCCATTGTAATGCTGGTAGCCTTAATGTAAACAGATCATTAAATTTTAGGAATAAAATCCCCAACCCTGCTGTTGGGTAAGGAAAATAAAATTACGTAAGGAAATAGGTACATTAAAAGCTTAGGCAGCATTGAAATATGGGACCTTACGATCCTTTAAAATGATTATTGTAGGGTAAGGTAGGTATTGTACATTACATACCGTGGTCAGTAAAGTAAGAATTCTCCCAGATCACATGTAATTGTCGGCCGAGGCGAAGCCGAGGACAAGCAAACATGTGATCGGAGGCTTTTTTATTTATTGGCCAAGGTTTGCATACTATTTTTCTGTTCGGCGGACCCAAAAAGCGGCATCTTCGTTTAGTGCAAGGGCCGGCAAGGTGACGCTTTCCGGCCGGAGGACAGAAAAATGATTTATGAACAAGTTTTTACTGATTTGTTACGTTCACGGGGTAGATAACTTGATAAAAAAATGCACTAATTAACCACTAATTAAAAATGCAAACTTTATTACAAAATTACTTATTAACAAGGCACTTACTTAATAAATCACAGTACTAAATCACTTCACTATAACGCACCTTTCACTTAGGTTCCCTTCGAGGTTCGCACTGTTCGCGGTTTAGTTCCAAACTGATCCATAGCGTTTTTTTTTGTTTTTTTTTTAGAAGCTGACAAACTCGCATCTGGTTTCGAACCAGGTCGCTAGCCGGACCACCCCCAGAGAAAAGATCCCAGGCGTCGTTGGCGCGCGGCTTATATATCCGGAGACCTTTGTTCTAGAACGTTCCAGAGAAATCCTATCTCGAACCATCGGTCCGATTCTAGGAAACCCGACTTCTCGGTACTCGACACATCGCGAGGGTTCTAGACAATCTAGATTGTTTGATGCTCGCTCGACCCGACTGGAACATTCCCGACTATGGCTGTCCCTTTCTAGTTCTGTCTCTTTCACACACTTCTCGAACCTTCTCAGTGTAGCTGTCTCTCTCGAATAGTGCTGTCACTTTCACTCCTTCAAGAAATTTCGCCATATACTGAAGTGTAGTTCAAAGGCCCATAAGGGGTCCTGAAAACGGATTTTCAGGTTATTGCGCAATCTGATAAAGGGTATCCTGAAACGGACTGAAAACATGTTTCAGGTGCCTGAAAACAACGGAAACTAGGGTGAATTTTCGATCTTCTAGTATGTGAAAGAGCTACCTCTGAAACGGCCTGAAATTACTTTTCAGCCTGCTGAAAACGCTTCTAAAGCACGGAAAATCACATTTGAAGATTTTGCCCACCGGCGCAACAGATTCAATCTTTTTGGCTGTCACGTCTAAAGCTAAACCATTAAACTTATTTTGATTAAAATACAAACAAGCTCAAAACTTGGGGAAGAAAATTTTCTAAGCTTCGTTTTTTTTTCAAATCCACCCTCCGACGACGTAACTTAGAGAATGAAGTTTTGTACAATAGTTACTGTTTATTTTTCAATACGATTTCTTCACAAGCATAACTTCGCATACATTGTTAATGATTTTATACGTTTGCTTTATGAGGCCATCGGCTGCGTGATGGACACACATTTTCAATTAAAATGTAGCGATTGATATAATGGTGGGTAAATTCTGAAAGGTGAAGTTTGCTTATTCATAAAGTTGGGGGTTTGTTTTGATCCAGCACAATTTTCCAATCTTTGGGGCATTTAACTTTCCAAGTTTATTTAACTAAAAGCTGAAGTAACTTTCAGTATTTGAAAGGAATAAATATTGAACTGTACCTGAAACTTTCCTTCAGGTTAATATTTACAATACATTAAAATTAATATTACAACGTTACTCACATTTTTATAAATGATATGAATTGCTTAAAAAGTAGGTATTAATGAGTTGTAGCAATTTGGAAAACACTAAAAAAAAATCGAGAAGACATCGATATCTACTAAGAAGTCTTTCAATTACCGACCTGCTAACACTATTCCGCACACAAAGAAGTACAGAGTAGAAATTCCTTTCTGAGTAGAACTTCCCAAATCGAGTAAAAATAACAGTATTATCCGTTACTAAAATTAGTGATGGGCCAAATATTCGATATTTTTTGTCACTGCATCGTATATTTGACTATCGGTAATAAAATTACCGGTATCGAACGCTTCGATCACGAGTATACTTTGCATCTGTTATATTAACTACAAAAGTCGATCCCTCTGCCCGATCGTAATTATATAATGACCGCTCTCTTTATTACACAAGTAAGGATCTTGGACAGCTAATCTGTAAAACGTGATTTACTGGCTCTCTCCAGTAGTTAGGTATGTTTTCCTAAAAACGGTCTTAACCATTAATCATTTTTGTGTCCAGTCCTAACGCGGGACAGGGATTGTTTCTGTAGGATTTTAGCAATTAAAATCGTATTTATTAAACAAGGGGAGGTACGAGTACATTTGCAAAAAAATCCAGCGCTTCTGGTGACAAATTTCGTATACAGAATTGTTTTTTTTACGATCAACGTTTTGACAGAGAGGTAAATAAGGACAAACTTAACAAATTATAAAGCCTATAATAATTGATGTATGTATACTACAGTTAGGTAAGGTAAGGTACATATTAATTCCCTTTGGTTCCCTTAGTAAATACTAGGTATATTTTTATTATTTAATTACAAATGTATAGTTTTCAGATTTTTCCCTATACTTGTAGTATAAGATGGTATTACTGGCCAAATTTTATATTCTAGGTCTACGGAAATTGCCCTATAAGTTTTGAAACAGAAGTCGAAATTTACGTATTTTGCGGCATAAACCGCGATATATATATTTTTTCATCACACTTGCTCGAAAATGGTGTCATTACACGTAGGTTCTGCGGGCCGTAAATGGCCTATTACGCCCTAGGGCGTAATAGTTTTCTTTTTAAATTTGAAACGCTGGTTCTGTTTTACTCTTATTTGTCATGTTCAAAGGAAACGCCAACTTACTTTTTTAACTTTCATCACTGAAATATTGATTTAAAGATAACTGTAATTGCAAATACATATAAACACATATTTCGGTAACATTAATTAAATGTTTAAATAATGAATTTCTTTATTTTGCAAATATAAAATCAACTAAAGTGGCCGTTACCGCTATGGTTTCCTTACGTGACTGGACGTTCGCATTATCTATGGACATATGTGACAAATGTCACTGTTTGTTTTAATATTTTCTTGTCATACTGGGTCGAAAAGTAAGGTTATTTTATTAAGATTTCCTTACAAGTGTGATGAAAAACATTGTGTGTGACACTGGCGGTAAAGGAATTACCGCCCTAGATACCTACACAATGTACTATTACGTTAACTTAAGTTAGAATTTTTCACAGCTTCATTCAAGGAACCGTAGACCTGAGTAGGTAGGTATATGGTTTTATTTCAACTCGATACCTCCACGCGTTCCCGAGATAAAGGGTCTTGATAGACAGACAGACGGACGGGAGGAAGGGTGGACGGACAGAAAGACGGACAACACGTATTCCTATAAGGGTTTCGTTTTTAGGGTTCCGTAGCCAAAATGGCAAAAACGGAACCCTTATAGTTTCATCATGTTGTCCGTCCGTCCGTCTATCCATCTCTCCGTCCGTATGTCACAGGCATTTTACTCAAAAACTACATGATGGATATTGATGAAAATTGGAATATAGGTGTCTTGTATGAGCCGCTACTTAGTTTGGTAGTTAAACAACTAAAATAAATATTTTCATCACACTTGCTCGTAAAGGGTGTTATAACACGCGCGCTTATAGATTAGCTCGAGCCGATTTACCTCCCGTGGGTTATAAAAATCTATAACTCCCACGGTAGGAAAAACTGTATGAAAATCTATAACTCCCGTGGGAGTTATGAGTTTAGTTTTAAAATATAGGACCTACGCGTACGTCATTTCAGACTAAGGAGGTTTCAAATCAGCCAAGGCTTATTTCACATCTTCAAAACTTGGCTAAAAAACCAATTTTAGTGTATATAAAAATTATGTGGTAGATTTTACTATTATTTCAGTAATTTTTGCAATTATTTTAATGCAATTAAATTAATTTACTTTAAAATTTTATTATGAAAATCGATACAATCTGGCGGCATTGCCTGTCAAGTTTAAAAACTAAACGCAGTTCTTAGCATTATCTGTGGAAGACTACATATATTGAAAAAGTTGACAGTTGCAGTTGTCTCTTAGCGGGTGCGTTTAGTTTATTTGATGTTTATGTTTTATTTTTTTTCCTCGCAAATGTGATGAAAAACATTGTGTGTATCTCGGGCAGTAAGGGGATTACCAACTCGAGTCATTAAAAAGCCCTCCTAACAGACTCTCGTTAGTAATTCCCTTCTTACTACCCTCGGTGCACAATGTACTATTTCAGGTGGGCACTCTGTACATGCTACAGTCACAATTTTTTTTTTCATCTAATATCAACGTATGGTACATAGTTCGACAGCTCTTTAAAAACACTATAAGGTTTCAAAGTAATGGTTTTGATTAAGTTAATATATTTGGAAATAATCGCTCCGAAAATTATGTAAATTGTGTCCCCCCCCCTCTATCTTCTAAACCACGTGTCCGAAAAATATGAAAAGAAATCACGAAGGTAACGCTTAATTAATACTTTCAACGAAAATTATTTTCAACAAGATCGAATTAACCGTTTTTGAGTTATTGCCGATAAACTGCGCTTCTCAACAAAAGGACGTAATTGCTATGAAAATACGCTCTCTTGTTGTTGTACTTTTTTTACATCGTATTTTTTACCTTATAGTTACGGCTATGGAACCCTACACTGAACATGGTCCGACATGCTCTTGGCCAGTTTTTTCGTTTTGGGGGAAGGGACCCTAAAAATACCTAGAGTTAAATTTTTTAACAAATTCGTTTAAAAGCTCAGAAGATATCTTCTGATTATTCCAATTCTAAATTAATTCAATGAAATAAACCATTCTAAACCTAAACTTCTATTTTGTTTGTGGTTGCCTCGGCATAATATTTATTGTTGCCTACTGCAATTGTTAGAACGACTGACTTTATGAAAGGCATGCGATACTCAATAGCTTAAATGAAAGGGGTGCTTTAAATCAGGCCTTTCAATTTGGAATAAATTTGTGCTATTGTTGTAGTATATTATATTAACTTCATGGGTTCATTCAGAAAGTTAAGTTTAGTTCCACGGTGCTTTAAGAAATTCAATTGAATACTTGGAAAAATAGTATTTTGCAGTTAGTTGTAATAATACCAACCAGGTAGGTTCTTACGCTTGTCATTTGTAAGGCATTCGAGCTTTGGAAGGAAATGAAAAACAAAAATCATCTCACTCTTTATATTTGCTATAACGTTTTTAAAACATTGAGGGTTTAATATTTACTTTGTCTACATTTACCATTAATAATTACATGTTTTCAGAATACCTTTTTGCTAAGATCACAACGACGTTACGTTTAATACCTATATTATTTACAATAAATAAACACTTAAGTATATTTACAGCCTAGTGTCAACACTGTGAAAATAAATACATTATTTAAGTACAGCTACGATAGCTTGAAAATGTCAATCAGCCAATGGAAATGAATGTTATTTCGATGTTCATTTTCAAGATATCAAAAAGTATCACACCTATGGCAGGATAGTCTTACAAAGCTCGTAACGGGAATGTAAGAGACGACTAAAGGTTAAAGCACACATAACAGCTAGGCACCGGAACGGCACCGCCTCACCTCATCGTTTCGCCGTCAACCATACGTAAGCACGTAACGGAAGCGAATCGGCACGTTCGAGCTGTCATCACGCTTACCGGCTGGCCGGCAGCGCACGCGCGACGGTGGTGCAATGTAAGCGCGGAGACCGCGAATCGCCCACGCACCGCTAGCCTGTGCCGAACCGTGACGTTGCCGTTACGGTACCGAATAAGAAGATATAAGATGGAATTTCTTACAAAGAATACTGAGCGGATCGAGCTGGAGTTGTGATGTGTCATTTAACCTTATAACTGAGCACACTTCAACAATTGAGATACTAATGACTACCGACATTTAAAACATTGAATAGTCACACTTAAAGTTCCAAAATTCTCTCTTAAATTGCCATTTATTAAGTAAAATATTTTTATTGTTAAGTACTCACGATAAATTTATACGATTGAATCATTTGGCGTATCAGCTTTAGACAGTAGCGGTACACTGCTGTAATCCTTAAGACAGTGATTGATTTTTTTAGAGCCATTGTCGAAAGAGCTGGCTTGCGGTAACTTGGGTATCCAGTTATTATTACCTACTTTATTTGAATTGTGATTTCCTATGGCGTTCATTTGACAGTCCTTCAGTTTGACTTTAGGTTGGCCACTCTGACTTACCGAGTTATGGTTTAAAGAGTTGACGTTAAGTGATAAGGAATTCGAAACGCTAAGTTTGTCTGTTTCTTCGACGGAGCTCGTCATTCCGTTGGCGACGGGCTCGGTGGGATCTGACTGTTGTCTTTGTATTTTGAGATTTTGTAACAGTGGTTGTGCTTCTTTTTCTAGTTTTACGATATCGTTGTTTCTTTGCTGGAATATGCCGGAACCTCGCCTGCTAGACGACCTGGAACCATGGTCTAATCTTTGCCGGAATGGAGTCAGATGTGAAATGGATCCGCTTTCAGTAGATTGAGTCTGCAGCTTCGGTAGCGACGGTTTTTCTCTGGGCGGCGCGTTCGGATCGATTATCTCTCCTAACAACCAGTATGTGACTAGAGTTCCTTTGCCCTGTAAATATAAATGACGCTGTATTCGTATGCGAAGTCTCATAATGCATGTGTGATATGAATGATGAGTTGCGGCCGAAAGAGATCTCGATTGGAGAAATAATATTTAATATTTATCTAGTACGCGACCTTCTGATATGAATATTGAAGTCTCTTTTCTCATTATGAAATATAATATTTAATAAACTGTATTTACAAACTTAAAAATTAAGTGCGCGAATTCTTGCCAGCCTCTTCATCTTTATTCAATTACAGAGCGCTGTGAAAACAAGCTGCGAGATCATTACGAATTTCTAATTATGTAAATCATTACGGTTCGTTTTGGCTTTGAACAAATAGGCACACATTCCGCATGAAATTAATGAAGCCTAATACTCAAAAGCATTACTCCCTTTTATTCAGAGTCAAGCCGAGTCGGTTTTTTCTTCAATGAACCGACAAAATGAAAAAAAATCTCTTTAATCGCGAGCGTGTAGGGTTTTCTGGGGTTAATGTGGACGTGTATTATACAGGCTTAAATTAACGATTTTATCTCTTGCTGGGTGGGTTAGATAAGGAAGGTTCGTGTCTTTTGAGATAGAGCTGCTATACGCTCGCACTGGAGCGAGGGGATGTATTGTAAATTTAATTTAATCTTGTACGTACTTTACATGAATGAGTAAGTTACAAGCAAGCAAAGCCTAGATTATATACCATCCAAGTACAAGATATTTTACAGCAAATTTATACACGCAGTTGTTAGTATAAACAGCTACACGTGTTTGACATGTCGGTCCAATTGGATTCTGCCAGAAAGTGAACTTAAATATATTTTCTCTTCATATTTTATTTCGAAACTTAACTCAATAACTTCACAGTGAGGGTAACTAAAGTACCTACCTACGTTGCAAAACAACTAGTTATGAAGCTTTCCGAAATTATTCGTTATATTTCTGATATTTCTATTAATGTGCCGAGTGATTATTAATGATAAAATACGATATACTATATTGCGTTTTTGTTAGTATGCCATCTAAACGGTATGCTCAATATTTGTATGCCTAGACTGTTATGCGTTTTTATAATAGGAGTTTTAAATTATGTCTAATAAGGGACAACTGGAAAAGGTATAACCGTGTTAGTATGGGGGATTGGCCCCAGACGCCAAATTGATTGTCGTTTTGCTGATTTATTTTCCCAAACATAAAATGCTATTTCACCAAATATTGAGCCTAAAGCGCCACAGGTTTTCGAGAAAATAAAAAAAATTAAAATCGGTTTTTATTTATATTTATCTAAACTACTGAACCGATAAGTCCCAAATGCAAATGGTACATAGTGAAATTTTGACTTTTTATTTTTTTTAATTTTATTTGAATTGTTCCTTGATAGGGACACCCACCAAGTTTTGGCACTTTACGCTCAATATGTGGTGAAATAGCATTTTATGCTTGGGAAAATAAATCAGCAAAACGACAATCAATTTGGCGTCTGGGGCCAATCCCCCATACTAACACGGTTATACCCTTTGTCTTCGTTTAAAGTTCGTATCGCGCCGTCTTTCTTGCTATAGAATATGTAGGTATTTGAATGAGCGGGATGGTAGGATACGAACTATAAACAAAGGTTTTAGTAGTGTAGGCCTTCTTTGGTTACTGTTACCAATCCGATCAATTATAATGGTTCAATAAATTCTCACCTTCATAGCAACTTCTCCCCTCAGCTCCAGCTGGAAGGTCCCGAAGGTGTCCAGCAGAGCCTTTGTGGTCGGCGACACGTGGATCCGTAGGGCCTCTCCATTGGACTCCATGCGGGACGCCGTGTTCACTGTGTCCCCGAAGAGGCAGTAGCGAGGCATCTTCAACCCTACCACACCAGCGACGCAGGGACCTGGTGAAAAACAATTGGTAAAGATTGGGTTGGATTGGGTCAGGGGCTACACTGTTCCCGTGGTCAGCACGGAGGTGGCACATAGAGGGGTTTTTAGTGGGTAAACCTTGGCTTCATCAGCCGACAAGAGAGTCCCACATAACCATCAGGGTCCGTCCCCGCACCCTGGTGGTATGTGTAACGCATTTTCCCCTCTTAAAAAAAGAAAAGAAGTATTTCAAACTCACAGTGAAGCGGTGTCTAGCAGAGGCGTGGAGTCAAGATATCTTTGGGCAAACAGAGTGAGAGAGAGAGAGATTTGGTCGTGGAGTCACTATAATTTTAAGGGTGCGATTTAAGTAAATGACAATTTATCGTATTCGACCCCAAAAACATTTTATTTTGTCTTGAAAACGCGTATCAAACTAATTACTATCATCACTCTTCCAACTCTATATAACATGATTTAGATATTCATATCCATGTTCACATACACAAAAGGTAGCTAAATATACACGGTGTAACATGAGGAAACCGAATAATTTTAACAGCGTATTCCTGAGGTCGTAAGAAGCAAAAAATGTTACATTTACCCAGGTCGAAATATGTTTTTTTTAATGTTTTCATATATAATAAATGAATTATTTTTCCTCTACCAATAAAACAACACCTTAGGATAAAAAAAAATCTAGTCAGATAAATTGTTTCGAAGCAGGATTTACGTAAAATTGCAACCGGAACTATTTATTACTTTACGTTTGTTCTTTATATTTATTACTTTTTCTACGTTTTGGAGAAAGAATAAGCTAACGTTGACATGTCAACATTGATACCTAGTGACAGAACTGAATTTGACTTTTATGTCAACTTAGATGTGGCGGGATCGTTAGGTCATAATCATAAGGGTGTTTTGTACTGGAGATTTCAATACAATTTTTTAAACAAAAACGCAAATAACTCAAAAACCAAGCAGAATCCAGCATACATTATACGACATTTTTACTTCAAATATGGTCATGAATACGCTGTTAAAATTATTCGGTTTCCTCATGTTACACCGTGTACAGAGCATCGCAAGGAACGTGGGTTATGAAATACTGCAGCCGTCCTGTTTTCAACAAGAGTAATCATCAGGTGGCAGGTGACGAGGCGCCAGGTTAATTGAGTTTCAAAACGTGTACCTACCCAATTATCCCCTTTAATTCGATGCTGGTTACCTATCTATTTGATTATCGAATGATTTATTACAAATTTAGGTATACCTCGTTTCATTTTAGTTCAAAAGAATGGTACGTTATTAGTCATGCGATTTCAATTAAGTCCACCTTAAAACCAGAAAATATGAGCAGACTGAATAAATTAATATAGTACCATGTACTTGTATGGTACATTATTACCCTTTCATATTCTACGGAAACGAAGAAATGTGAGCTGAAATGACCGTTGAAATTCTAATCACACTAAAAACTAACATTAATAAATGTGAAAGTTTGTAAAGATGTTTGAATGTTTAGATGTTTGGAGGTTTAAATGTTTGTTACTAAATAACGGGCTAACAACTGAATGGATTAAAATGAAATTTGGCATACAAGTAGATTAAATCTTGGATAGGAACATAGGATACTTTGCACCCCCGTAAATAGTTCCCTTGGGATAATAACGGGAATAACGCAGGCGAAGCCGCGGGTAAATACTAGTTTAAAATAAAACAAGATGTTCAGTAAATGTGGTTCAGACTTAGAGCAACGTGGACTTCGTAGGGAGGGCTATTGATCTGTTAGACTTTCGCCTCTGCCAAACAATACGTCAATAATTTAACCCATCATCATCATCTGTCTAAGCCTTTTCCCATTATCTGGGGTCGGCTCTCCTTGTCCGTTTTCTCCATTCCGGGCGATTTTGAGCGGTTTCTGCGTTGATATCTGCTTGTTTCAGGTCTTTTTGAACCGTCGTTAACCAGGTGGCGGGGGGTCTTCCGCGTCCGCGCTTCGTCGTTGGTATGTCTAGGGCCACTCGAAACATGTGGTTTGAAGGACGTCTCATAACGTGCCCGTACCGGCGTAAACGTTTTTCCGGAACTTTGTCGATAATGGGGGCAATTTGGTAGCTACCTCTTACATATTCATTCCTGATCTTGTCGAGTCGGGTGACGCCCGCTGACCAGCGTAACATGCGCATCTCGGTCGTGTGCAGCTTTGCGAGATGTTGTTTGGTGGATGCCCAGCACTCTGTGCCATACAAGAGGGCAGGGCGGATCGCAGTCTTATAAAGCTTCCCCTTGATTTTTAGGGGCATTCTTGTGTCGCACATTACGCCTGTCAATAATTTAACCCATTGACCGTATTTGTTCCATAAAACTAGTTGTAATCGGATTGGTCGTCAGATTAAAACTAGTAACTCAAGCGAAGGGATCTCCGTCAATATGCCGAATTGTTCCGTATTTCGCCGCATATAATAAATAAAATAAAATAAATAAATAAATATTAGGGGACAATCTTACACAAATCGAACTAGTTCCATAGTAAGCTCAGTAAGGATTGTGTTATGGATACTAGACGACGATATATTTAAATGAAGATTTAATACGTCAAATGTACAAAGAGATGGTATTTTCTTTCACGTCTAAAAATTTTTGAATCACTAGAATGTTGAATGAGTTGGAGGGTTTAGTCACTTTTCAGTACTTTGGAGGTCAGTTTGTCCCAATAGGTTGAGATCGGGCAGCTAAAACAAAATACGTGTCTATTATTTTAGACTACTCTCTAACATATATCAAAATAAACAGATTGGAGCCGGACAGTTGGGTACCTTTTCTTGTTAGTCAATGTGTTGTTCTATTTGTCAAGTGTTTGTTTCGTAGATTCATGATAGACGATTTTTCATGTACGTGAGTGTAAGTAAGTGTGCGTTGGCGTTGCGTCGATCGCCCCCCGCTAACAATGGCAGACTGCTGAGTATTAGAAAAATGCGCAATGGCGACTCCCTTCCTCAGGGTTAAGATATTAAAATGTCAAAATTTAATAAATGCTAGTGTATGTTCATTGGTCAACCTACCGTTTGACGTCAAGTGACAGGTTACTAAATTAGTTTTTCCGTTGTTGCATGAAATAAATGAGTCGGACAAAAAGTGCGGATGGCGTCAAACCACTTATAGGATGATTTAAAATAGTATTTTTGATTTTCATACACAATTATCATTTATCAACCTCTTTATTAAACGATATCGCCACTTTAAATGAGTAAGTACGTTTTTGACTGACACATTGTCAATCAGATGAACAATAAATTGAATCCGTTATTGTTTAGCTACGAGGGTGGTATGATAAGTAATGAGCCTTGAATCAATGCGGTATGGCTGAACATTAAAAATGTCATTGCCTACAGCCGCCATCTTGGACGCGGGAAAATTGAAAGTTTCAAATGATTCCGTCAATTAATTCATGAATTATAGCTTTTTAAACAGTATAAGTGGCATTTTTTGTGTAAAATGGAAAAAGAACAATATCGATCAGTGATTCGCTTTCTGTTTTTGAAGGGTAAAACGCGTGATGAAATAAAAAATGAGTTAGATAGCGTGTATGTCGATGTTTCACCTTCGATTGCCACAATTAAGCGCTGGTATAACGAGTTCAGAAATGGAAGAACATGTGTGTTTGATGAGGCCCGCCCAGGACGTCCAAATGAAGTTACCACGGAGGAAACCATCAATAAAGTCCGTGATATGTTGATGAACGATCGTAGACTGAAGTTGAGGGAGGTAGCTGAGGTATGTGGCTTATCACTGGAGCGTGTACAAAATATCGTTCATAAACATTTGGGCATGAGGAAGTTATCGGCCCGATGGGTACCGCGTTTGCTAACTGAAGAAAACAAGCAGAATCGTGTGGCTACTTCCAAAGAGTGTTTGGCAATATTAAAACGTAATCCGAAGGACTTCTTTATGCGTTACGTTACTGTGGACGAAACGTGGATCCACCACTATACTCCCGAAACAAGACAACAATCGAAGCAATGGACTTGTCCGGGCGAAAGTGCTCCAAAGAAAGCAAAAACGGTTCCGTCGGCCGGGAAGGTGATGGCGACCGTTTTTTGGGATTCCCAAGGAATTATCCACATAGACTATTTAGCGAAGGGAAAAACGATCACGGGGCAATATTACTCTGATTTATTGTCTCGATTTGATGAAGAATTAAAGAAAAAACGGCCCCGTTTACCCCGCAAAAAAGTGCTGTTTCACCAGGATAATGCCAATTGGGTTACAAAATACTGCCGCACGCTCCTTATTCCCCGGATTTGGCTCCGTGTGATTTCTTCCTGTTCCCAAACATGAAATCTTGGCTCGGAGGCAAACGCTTCATGTCAAATGAAGAGGTCATAGAGGCCACGGATGAGTATTTTGCAGAATTTCCGAAGACATATTTTTTGGAGGGCTTAAAGAAGTTGGAGACGCGTTGGGAAAAGTGTAAAAACTTGAAAGGGGACTACGTTGAAAAATAAAAATAAAAAAATAATAAAAAACAAATGTTCATGGGTATGCTCACTACTTATCATACCACCCTCGTATTGTATCTTCAAGATTATATTTAGCTATAATTTATATTTACTAATGTATAAAAAAACGCTGTAAAATGTCATCTTTACTCGAATATTGTGGCAATTTTCCGTTTTTGGAGGTACGTGACAAACACGTATACCGCTCTTGCTGTAATCAAGATATACCAACGAAGGTAACGAGTATTAAACCTATCTATCTGAGGTTCCCACAGATTTATCCTAATTAATTTTAAATAATCGTACCTTATGGTAACAAGTTTCGTGAAATTTATTTTATTCACTACATCACCTTACCACCTGTATTATTAATTCCATGGATTTATTTACGATTATTTTGTTACTTCATTATTACTACTTCGTTACTACATGTCACACGGAAGTTTAAGCACAAACATGATCCTGTTTGCAAGATTAGGTACGTCAATTTTACGTCATCGGCACTTTTTGTCCGACCCCTTAAATGACATATCAAAAAAAAATAGATTTGCATTTCATAATATTTAAATGCGTAGGAAATAATAAAACCGTAGAAATACCGTGTTTGGTAACTGAGGAGTGTTAAAAATAAGTTATATAAAATGTAAATAAATAGTTTTTGGATTTTTGTTGTTGTTTTTGTTTGTTTGTCGACTGTTTGTCAAAGAGTTTATTTTAATAATATTCTGAGAACAGTTACTTTTTTAGTAGTGCCGCCAAATAAAATGCATGTCATGATGTATGCTTTATCCACGACAAAACCGCGAACATGGTACGAATATGGGGTAACATTGCCAAATGTTACTGTCGAGCATTTGTTGCTTCTGTAATCAACGTTACGGCAGCGCAGAACGTTTCAATAACTGTCAGATCCGTTACAATGTCTATAAGTAAATGGGGTCATAAAGCTCCATTGCACGGAGATTCGTAATGTGACAGTCATGTAGAGGTCATAATTCGGGTTGGCACGTGCACCGTAATATTTGATTACAATGTGGGATTCGGTTTCTTATGGACCGAACATCAGTTTGCTTCTACGATGCTGAATAAGAAAACAATCTGAGGTTAGAAGGAGTACCCGGATTATACGTAAACAAGTACACATATGCTGTATATTCTTTACAATTATGTTCTTCCCGAGAGTGCTAGAGAGCTTATCTGTTAGTTCATTTGTGGTTAAAGAGATACATTAAACTGCATTGCGTTGACAGATGTTCACATATTATTAATCTTAAGCGAAATGAAATTGTTTTCCATAGAGGTCTAGTAAAGTAGTGTTGAAAATAGTTGCATTTAAAAAAAAAATAATTTTAACTGTGGCCGCTGTTACTAATTATATTAGTTATGTTACGTATCAAAATTGCGAAAAAGATACTATTGGGCGACTTAAATAAAATTTAATTTATATGAAAATAAGAAAATTTCAAACCTCATGCCCTAACATGTTCACTTAAAAAGCTAAAATGCACGAACATTCCTGACACTATGGATCATTGATTGACAAGCAGGAATATTAAAATTTAAAAACAAAAGTTTTTTCGCTCCACCCTAGTGTGTGATGTTTGCGTATACAGCGTGTAAGTCTAATACGGGCGAACAATTAAACCACATATAGCGTTTAGTAGTGTTATCATTAATTAATATGATTTTTTAAATTACACTTAATAGTGACCTCGTAATTAATTTTTGAAAATTTACCGAGCAGCAATGTACCGCATACATGCTTGTTATGACATTGCGAGATACGAGCTTTTTAAAGTAACTGTCAACTAGCGTGTTTGTCAGCTTGAATAAGTTGCGTTTTGCGTTACATTGCGGCCCGAATTATTTTGTATGGTAAATATTTTCATTGTGGTTTAAAGCAATAGTTATCTAAATATGCTTCTTAGGTCCTATGCTGACCACCGTTTCAATATTCGCCCGTATTAGATTTACAGGCTGTTTAACAGTGGCCTGGCGTTGAAGAAATCCTTGGGCAAGCCAGAGCAGCTTTGGTTTCGATTTTCTTTAAGAGCACAAGAATTAAGTGCTGAACTGCCTAATATTAGGCAAGCCGATGGAAATCGAATTCTATGGACGCCACGCTACTAGTATACACATACTATTACTTTAAATTAACGACTTTTCCAAAAAAGGGTATTAATTTGCCGTTTGTCAATAAGGTAGATTTTTAAGTTGAATCTTCATAATAATAGGAATTTATTGTTAAGTAAGTGATAGCTTTTGATTTAGAACGACATGTACATAGAAGGTTATGTTCCTATACACCGTGAGCCCCAGTAATCCGAAAAACTTAACTAGAGATTCTAACAACTATTAGGATTAAAAAAAGTTATATGATGTATAGTCGAAAAACGGTTACTTTCCGAGATATTGATTATTATTTAAATGAAAACCCTCAAGTGTGTAACAAGCCCTTATAAATGTGACTAAGATACTTTTACTATTTTTTTTAAATCTTTTAACTAAACAGCAATTAACCTTCGCAGTATTTGATGGTAAGTGACTAAGGCGAAGAACACACTGAAATCGCCCGTCGCCGCGATTTTTTTCCGTGTAGCTGCGCATAGTAGTTGCGAGTCGCTGCGATTTACGCGCCAGTGTACGCCACCCCGCGATTTTTCTATACAAATCGATGATTCTACATACAAAGTTGAAAATCGCTGAGTCGCGTGTCGCCGCGATTTTCGCTGCAGTGTGAGATCCGCCTTAGAGTCCAAAAAAATGACCTTTTGTTTCCATTTTAGCTTTTTTTTATTCCTTTTTGATATCTTTTCCTCAAGTAAGGACATGTTTATAAGGAGGAGCTGAATTTACTGATTTATTTTGTTCCATAAGACCTACGTTGATATATCGTTATTTACTAGTAATACCATCAGAAATACGTGGTTAAAATGTTTCAGGTTATTCGGGCTCACTGTGTATACCTAATGACTAATCAGTTTCTTAGAAACGCCTCTAATGATTTTGATGGAATTTGGTATAATGATAGTATTCCTTTTGTGTGTTAATCTAGATAGATATTATTCCCAACAAATAGAACAGTCCCTCATATCATTTCTTGGTGGTGTCACTAAACAAACCTTAATTAGGGATTATTTTTTATTTGCGTTTTTTTTAAGTAACAAATATCTAAACATCCAAAAATCTTTATAAACTTTCATATTATTAGCATAGGATAGGTTTCTATTTAATATTATAATTAATGTAACAATTAATTAAATATGTATAACGACGAATTGGGTGTCCTTGCGGTTACCGAAGAAATATGTAGAAAACTGACCTTAATAAGACTGACATTCCTCTCGAAATGGTAATTAGAAAATGGGTATTTTATTTTATCAAATTACACTGTAATGTAGTGTAAAATTTCAAGACGCAAAAACCTTCCGTCTGAATAATAAATAGGTTGGATCCATTATAGTATAACTGCTCGTTCCAGTTTCCTGTTTAAAATAAAATACGCAACGTTCTATTATTTACAGAACAGAGGAATGAATACGCGGACACTTCAAAAATAAAAAGACCATTTAGTTACTTAAATTTTTAGCTTTAACATTGTATGTTTGCACCATTAATTCTTTTTAAGCCACACCTGGCCATAAAGTGACTTTTTCCGCACGCTGCGCGTACGGAAAAAGCCGCTTTCTGGCCAAGTGTAGACATAAAATGATGTACACAACACGGGAGGTAATAAAGAAAGCCCTCGATCGCATATTTACGTCCCTCGCTTGCAGCTCGGGCCGCAAACATCAACGATCTCGGCCGTTCTTTGTATTACCACCCTAGTTGTGTAATGTACTATAAAAAAACTGCCGAAGAGTCGTCGCTGGTAGAACCCCACATCTATTACCAGAAGCGTAATGATGCACAAACGTTTCTCACGGTAATCGTTCATATTTGTTTAAGTACTTAGATGTATGAATTCTAATTAAATAATACTTAAACATTTTAAATTATGCTTTGGTGTCAGTTTGGTGTCGTCGCATTTAGGGGCGTTATTGAACAATTACACTCCTAGGATTGGGACTGCTGCTGCCGTAATGTTGTCGAGTGTGTGAGGCACAGGTTGTTGGATTTTTGATTTGGTTCGTACGTAGTTTTGGTTATTTAGAACGTTACTTTTTGAATAAATAATATGTAGGTATGGGTATTATGCATAGATCTTTTTAGGGTTCCGTACCAAAATGGTAAAAAAGGAACCCTTATGGTGCGACTCTGTCCGTCTGTCACAGCAAGATATCTCAGGATCTACTAATGCTATCGACTTGAAATTTGGAATAGTGTTAAAAATCGTTAACCGAAACTTATTGGACAGGAAAAAAATTATACCTTTTTTAGTTTTTTTTAAAGGGGACCAAAATGGGATGTCGAAAATCCAAAGTAGAGCTATTATATTGAATGGTATATCAAATGAAAGGGCTTAATGTGTAGATTACAAAACTATTTTATTTTTTTTCTTAGTACCTAATGTAGTTTTTGATTTAATACAAAAAACGTTAAAAAAATACCATGGCCCTATTATCTCCGAAGTTACTGAATAGCAAAATCTGTAATAATTACCGATAATTAATATCAACCTAAATATTACAGGAAAAACAAAATGGTTTTCCTAACTTGCAGCGTTTTCTAGAAATTCGTAAAAATTGTAAGACAAATTTATTTGCTCCTACTAAACTAACCGCGACATATGTCGATAGGGACAACAGTTTTTCAAGAGCAAAGTTAAGTTTGTCCCACCATTCAGTTTATCTTGAATTATCCACGTATCTCCTGACGAGTTTGTACGGAACCTTCGGTGCGCGAGTCCGACTCGCACTTGCCCGGTTTTTTAAGCCTGATTTTATTAATGTTTTATTAAATAATTACTTCAGCCAAGAATATATTTCGATCAAATTTCTTATTACAAATCTTGATGCTAATATTCGTTTAAAATAAATTCGTGCCTTATGTTATTGAAATTCCATTACCTCCGTTCTTAGAACGAATGGAATCCCATTGCCCCAGGCTTCAATAAATAATGATCGAAAACGCTTTAGCGAATTTCTCTACAATTTAACGCGTTATATAACCCGTGGTGATTTGTCTATGACTCTGAATAATATCACGTTTTTGATAAAACTGAAATATCTAGGAGATAAATTAAGTTTGCAGAAATACTTTTAAATAAAATCATCTTATTCTTTGATATTTTTGCTTGTCGACATTTCTTTTTATACACGCAGTAATTTAAATTAACAAATAGGGAGAAAGGGAGCATCAGAGCTCGTTGCAATCGCCGACATAAAAATAAACGGAGAGTTATCGAGGTTTTGAATGCTCTGGAGTTGACACAGAAAATTACCAGAATACAAAAATATATTATTACTAAGAACACGATCTTATTCGAGTATTCTTTAATATTCGATAACGAATTGCCAAAGTTGAGAGCAAATAACAAACAGTCAGCAATTCGTCATTCGCATCACAAGGTAGGACAGGCTGAATTTTATTTTATCCCCCATTTCATCTGGCAAAAATATATATGTTTATTCATACCACCCACTTTGAAGGGTAATGAGGCAGACTGAAATATACTACGCGAATGGAAATAAGGGATGAGGTCGCTTGAATACAGGTTCGCTTTGTGCGAGACATATTTCTTGGGTTCGTCTAGTTATCAAGTATGATTTATTGCGTGAGACGTGATGAACATATTGCACTGTCATAGTGATCCATTTGTTTTGCTAAGCATATATATAATATGGAATTTTATTTAAATTTTTAATGGATTGTATAATTTAAAGCCATTAGGCATGATGCTTAAAGATAAATGACTCGAAATATTTTTCATCGCTGCAACGAGTAAAGCATTTAGACTGGACATTGACTTACATTTTTTATTGTAGTTCACCTATGTAGTCACTTAAAATAAAGAATAAAAACTGAAAAAAAAGAACTTTCTTCGACGCAGGCTCAAAAGTAGGTGGCGGTACGAACTAGACGCGTTCATGATTGATTGGCCAGAGATAGCTAGTAACAGCGACGAGCGTAAATGTTGGGTTGAATCTTTAATCTGTGGGCGCTAATCTTGGCTTTGCCTAGCAATGGAATACGATACGATACCTGACTAGCAAAATTATGTTTTCTTTATGAAATTATATCTTATAACGCGAAATAAGTTTGTTATGCAAATTAATCGCGAGATTATATTTAATATATACCTGTACTTCATATCAGAAAATAGCAAATTCAAAAATAGCAATAAAGAGTATTTTGGCAAAGTTCAACAGTGAATTTCGGACGCAACGGGCATATCTAGACCTACAATATGAAAATTTGCAATTTGAATATGCAGTAGGTAAAATATTAATGTTAAATAGGTACGTACTAACGGGCCTATTATGAAAGCTTTCATGTCGTTTGCATCTCTCTCACACGCGGGTTATTTACTTAGGTTAAAATTTTTCATATTAAGTAAGTAGTTTTTAAGTAGGCAGGTAAGTATTGAGTTTTAGTCTTGTAAATATTTCCCAATAAACTTTATTTTGTGTGTGTACTTTATGTTTTAAAGTGAAGATAATGTTTTGTTTATTAATGACAATAAAACTGAGTATTTTCAAAGTTACTGAAGGTGGTTGTAACATCTCTATATTATATACTAACATTTGACACTAAACAATAAATTTCCATATTAATGGATATGAAAACGTCACTCATTTAATACAATCATCGATTGACAATTTGGGTGCCATCGTATTTCGATTGAGATCCGAGTTTTGGATGGATCCGATGGAAAATCATTTTGCACTACATCTGTGCTAGTCTTATGGACACCTTATTCAATTCTATCTTATGAAAAATGTAAGACAGATTCGCTTCTGTTTGCACAAGGATATATTTGACGCCACGTCACTGCTTTACAGTGTCATTACCTGAGGAGAGCTGATAACAGATTTTTCACACCTCCTATTCAGAAAAAAGTATTTTGATCCCTCATAAGAGGGATCAAAGTGATACTTTTCTGTTCAAGGACTACCTACAGGGTATTTTTAGTTTGAACCTGCTTAGAATATGCCATTGCCATACCATACATTATAGACTCTACATATTGACTCTACATATCAACTCTACATATCGACTCTACATTATTGACTCTACATATCGATTCTACATATCGATTCTACATATCAACTCTACATATCGACTCTACATATCGACTCTCCATATCGACTCTACATTATCGACTCTACATTATTGACTCTACATATCGACTCTAAATATCAACTCTACATATCGACTCTACATATCGACTCTCCATATCGACTCTACATTATTGACTCTACATATCGACTCTACATATCGATTCTACATATCGACTCTACATATCCACTCTACATATCGACTCGACATATCGACTCTCCATATCGACTCTACATTATCGACTCTACATTATTGCTCTACATATCGACTCTACATATCAACTCTACATATCGACTCTACATATCGACTCTCCATATCGACTCTACATTATCGACTCTACATTGACTCTACATATCGACTCTACATATCGACTCTACATAAAGTCGATAATAAGGAATGGCCCAGACCACAGGTGTTTGGGGTCCGAGCCGCAGGCGAGGGCCATAAATATAATATGGAAGTGGTAAATTCGTCCCGTCCGTAAAAAGTAATAAACGTTTTATAAAATAATAAGGAACTGTAAATTTAACAATTTCACATTTCATTTTATTAAAAATGTGTGATGCTCTTTGACTAACTATATATTTCGTTTTCGTTATTTTGGTAGGTAGCGTTTGTATTTAAATTTTCCTCATAGTCGGTGTGAAAAGCAGTATGTGTCACTCGGTAGCAAAATTATTTTCACCTCGGGCGTTAACACTTGAATCCCTCACTACGCTCCGGATTATACTTTAGAATCCCTCGCTACGCTCGGGATTCTATTGTATAATCCTTCGCTTCGTTCAGGATTCAATATACGCCCTCGCCGTAAATACATCATTTTGCTCCCTTGTGACACAATCTACTATTTTTACTCACCAGAATGAAGCCCGATGCGTAGCTTCAGTTGGTCATGCGGCCGATGCCTGATGCGGAAGCGGCGTACAGCGTTGAGCAGAGCCAGAGCCATGCGGGCTACCTCGCAAGCGTGCCGCGTGCCATTGCGCTCAGGGAGACCGGAGACCACCATGTACGCGTCGCCTATTGTTTCTACCTGTTGGACAAAAAATAACACTGGTCTACAGTGGTTTTGTTGCCCTAGATATGAAAGTGATTTTGGATCTATTTATGCACACAATTCATGAAACTATCAATGATTTTGTGAGATTTGCTCTGATTTTTTTAAAAATATTTATTTTAATAAGCCGATAATTGTCCAAAATATAAGAAATGCAAAAATCATGAAAATACAAGCACATTGAGAACTTTCATGAATATATTCGTAATCTCGCCACTTGAAAACGTACACATTTGCGATGATATCCAGTAAGCTTACGATGCTACGTTTTGTCACGCGATAAATAAATGCTAAAGCATCCGTCACTCTCACACACTATTTGTCAGAACGTGACAAATGCTTTATCATTTATTTATCGCGCGACAAAACGTAGCACCATAAGCCTACAGGGCAACAAAAAAAGTTTTTTTTTGTAGAGCTGTGTAACTATTGAGAAATAGCGAAGTAGGTATATTAGATTTAAAATTGACAGATCGCCTTATAAATATAGTAACGATACGATGAATGATTCGATGAAACTTTTGTCAACAAAAGTATCATGGTATTTTCATTTGTTGACAACTTTTTTCTTTGTAACTGTAAAATTTTCGTCATAATACAGTAAAAAGATCATCGAATCTTAAAATTGCCGTCGAAGTAGAAGTTTTGCTTAAGGAAAATTGTGACTGTCATCCTCCACATTATTTTTTTTTTACTAACTCGCGACCGTTATTGGCGATTGTTTGACCGGGTGGTCTTCAATGTAGACTGATCAAAGTAGATCAAAACTCCACCTGATAATGGGACGCCGAGAAGACATATAATTATCGTATATTACCGTTACATCGCCTTAACACTTTTCAGAAAGTAATCATCTGCATAAGGAAAAACAAGAAGTAAACGCGAACGAAGAAATCATATTTTACTTGAATACCGCTTGAATAATGTACGATTCGGCGGCTGAACACGCGGCCATAAGGCTTAGATCCCATTTAGAGCGACAGCGTTTTTTAACTCACTAACACAAGAGTGAAGTTCCGTCTAAGGAGAGGGATCACTCTACCATAGTATAAGCATATACACTGGGCTGATGAAGACAGATAGAGCAATCGTGCGTGGGCGAGGGATGAAACGCAGGTTGAGTGAACCCAAGTTACATACATCGCCGTGCTTGGTAATTCGGGGCACAACTTTCAGCCCCTGATAATATGGGCCTTGCCTAGTTTGTACAGTTTTCAACCATAACTTTACTAGGCGTAGGGCTTGCCTCGTATACCCGTAATGTAGAATATACTTATCATGTTCCTCAGTACTAGCACTACACTAAAGTGTGATGATAAAGTGCCCTCACCCTCTTGTTTTTCCTTGACTCATAAAATAATTATGCACCTATATATTTACTTCACTTTTATTCTTGTGGTTCTCCTAGCTCTGAAAGATTGAATATAGTACATTATAATTTAGTAAACAAATCTTGAACTCGTCAATATTTATTGTTTCTATACTTCTCTAGTGGATTCGTCAAAAAAATGTATCTAAGTCACTACGCTTGTCGCGACCACTGTACCCACGGCCTAATGTTTATTACTCAGAAAAAATCTGTTTTATCAAAATATACCAAATTGCATATGATTTTTGCGTTATTTTTACGACTGTTGATGTCATTTCGTGATTTAAGGGTGTCTGTGTTCTTACCAATGAGACGAAAGCTCCATGTCAGTAATTTTTGTTTGTATATTCTGCATTAATTTCACCGCCCAAAGATTACAAAAATGTATCACTTTATAATAATAGGTTATAAGTTTACATGAAAATAAATAATTTTTAGTTTTTTTAGAGACAATATTTTTAGTACCGATTATACTTTTTGGTATAATTGCATACTGGTACTATTGTGGTGTTGTTTTGTTAATTTTTAACCAACTTCAAGAAAATAGGCATTTTCTCAATTCAACTCAATTATTTTTTAAATGGATAGCTAACGAATAATCTGGAATTATTATGGCACGTCCGAAACGTCGAGCTAATAGCATGTTTTTACGCGATTAAGTCCCGTTTGTTATAATAATGAGTGAAAATCCTGAAAGTTTAAATCAATATTTTTTAATACTCTGGAAGTTTCAAATCGATCATTTTGTAATGCAATTTAATAGCACAATTGGTATTTGCCAAAACTTGAAAAATGTAGAAGTCTAAGTTATTTCTTCATTATCAACATTAGAAAGTATTACGACTTTAAAAGTAAGCTATAAGTGCAAACCTGATTACTTACGTAGCTTTTTTGCTTGTAAAATAAAAAACAGTCCAATTAATGTCTGTGAGTTGTACCCGGATCTGAACTCACTTGAAGTTGCAAAACTTTTTAATTGAAGAGAAAATAAGTTACTTTAATGAACCCGAGGTTTGCTAAAGTTCAGACTCCTACCGGCGTGGCGTCTGGGGTGACGGCGCTTTAATCTTAATGGAGCTTAAAAAGTACTGAATTAAGACTATTTAATATTTGAAAAATACCAAACGGTAATTATGAATTCAGCGGCTTGAAACTTAAGTTTATTTAATTCATGAAGCTTAAGTGCTGTGCACTGTTTGGTATCGGTAGTCGGCATTTTATTTATTTATGCTGTTTTAAATTTACGACTTTTTGCCGTTGATAACAAATTGATTGAAACAGTTTACTTCAAGAGCATTAAAATTAGAAAAGAAAAGAGTTTTTTTTGTCATTTGTGAGAAAATACAAACGGGGCATGACATTTTTAAATTCTTATGAGCTTGAATTTTAAAGTAATTGGGTACTTGACTGTAACTGGAACTTGTAAAAATTTTATAAGATCCTGTTAAAATAAGCAAAATAAGGAAATATATTAAAGTTTTGTGTTAGATACCTAACGTGTAATTTTTTTATGAGCTTGTAAAGTTGGGTGGGAAAGTCCATTTTATTAAATATTAAAAACTATGAATACTATTAAATAACCCATACAAATTATGGTAACTTTTGTTATGAAACCGTTACGATAAACGCAAGTTTTAACATAGTTGCAGAACAGAAAAAGTTGTCAAATAGCCAATTGTTATCTACAAGAATCAAACTTACCTTATAAACGTCATAGTTTTCCACAATACTGTCAAAGCAGGTGTACAAGTCATTGAGCAAGTCAACGACTTGCATGGGCGTGGAGGAGGCAGACAGTGCAGTGAAACCGACTATGTCTGAGAAGTAGATAGTGACTTGCTCGAATGTCTCCGCTACGACTGACTGGCCATTGATTAGTTGAGAAGCTACTGACCTGAGAAAAAAAGATTAGGGTTGCATTTCAGAGTGACACTTAATTAAGTTAAATTATGGTTTATTTTTACATATGTGTTTGGTTTATAATACAACTATAGTATAATTTCACTAATCCGGCATTATTAAAAACCAGAGGGTGCCTGATTATTGGAATGTTCGGATTACTGGATTATAGAGAAAAAATCATAATGAATAAAATAACTACACACAATTCTTATAAAAAAACTGGTAAATACGTATGCACGTGCACATGATAAGTTTTGAGGTTAGAGTGCTAGACGACGCAGAGCTACCGGAGCGCATAGGCTCAGAGGGGCGAGGGAGGCGTGGGCGGAGGGTGCCGGATAATTGGACGTGCCGGTCTATTGAAGTGCCGGATTAGTGAGATTATACTGTATGCATATTATATATGTGTATTGCAAAATACATACTCGCTATGCTAAATCCAAAATCCAATCAGAAGTTACTTATATTTCAAAAAGATTTATCTAGCTACATATAAATATAAAAGGTTTATCATTAAAATCAAAGGTCAATTATTATCTCGATAATATCATGTCTGTAACTTAGTAGCAAAACTTGTCCTTACTTCGGTAACAACTGATACAGAAGTTCCTCGCACTTCTTCTTTTCTTCCAAATAGTCTTGTGTTCTTTCACTAACTAATGTTTCTAAATTATTAGCGTATTGTTCCATACGGGATAACAGATTATCCAAAATATTACTACTTTCTTGACTTCTGTAACAAAGAAACATATTTTAATAAAAAAATGAACTTTTACTGAAGAAGGAAGCAACAATTATGAAATGGTTCCTAAAAAGCGACGTAACGTATAGCAAAATACATTGTATGTGCGAATACAAACTCGAAAATGATTTAAATGGCTACACAAAAGCTTACTAATGAATTTCCAAGGATTTCGACAAAATGAGCATTAATTAAATTTTCCGAGAAGCCGCTCAAGGTACGTCATACATTTCCATCTATTTCAAATAGAACTGAAGAGTTTCTTAGTATTTCGCAAAGATTAGTAACCAACGGATGAAAATTGGCATTTATTTTTAAAATAATTCAAATTTAGCTTGGTTTAAGAATAATTTATACCAAATATTTGGGGAAAAAATTGTAGAGAAGTCTTCAATAATAGCATGATAGAAATCTTACTCGGTTTATTCGTTTAAAATATCCAATTACTTATACAACAAAAAATAGTATTTTACAGGTATTGCTGTGTAAGTTGAAACAAAAGACAGTCGAATACAAGAAATAAATACAGATGCAGGCAAAATAAATTACACGATAACTAGTTACTTGTAGTACTAATTTGACATGAGTTTTGAACTTTTATAGAACGAATGAAAGTTTCAATTTCGAAACTAAAATAACAATTTTTTTTCAATTACCATAATTATCGTTCGGTATCAAATAACGTGCGAGATTTTGTAATTTTTTTTTTCGATTGACATTTAATTTCGAATAAAACGTTATTTTGACTGATATTAGAATTGTGGTCAAATCAAATTGCTTTGTTTTTAGAGGATGTTCGTTATTTGAATGTCATAATAATATCGATTTAACTTCATCAAAATATCTACAAAATTACAATATATTTAAAAAAAATAAAATAAAAAAATTAATAATTTATTTCTGTAAGTAGGCCCTCAAGGGCTCTTTTACATGTCTCATCTCTAATTCTTTTCTTTTAAACATTAATTATTAAAAATTCTCTATAGAAATACACAATTACTCTGTTTTTTATTTTGTGCATATTTCTGGCTGTTTGAGGCTTGCGTCGTAGCCTCTACATGATGCGCGCGCATAAGTAATTTAACCACAGATCGGCGCGCAAAAAAATATAATTATCTTGCGCCATTTTGTATTAATATTTTCTTTATTATTGTATTGTATTAAAATTACGACTACAATTGACTAAGAACAATGAAAGCGTGTCACACACTACGCAAATACGATAATATTTTATCTGCGTATAATAACTTAATGATCTGCAACTATCACACACTACGCAGATACGATAATATACGAGACGATACATTCAGTCTAAATCCTTCAAACTGAGTAGACTTGTTTTTTGGTGCGGATTGTTTATACAGGATGTTTTCGTGTTTATCTCTTCTACATTTACTAGAGAGCTCGTCAGATGACGATTCTGATTATGAATATGATGCTCGTGTGGCGTTACAATGTACTAACAGGCGAAAGATTTAGATAGAACGTCATATAATGCTTAAAAAGGACCGTGGTGAATTTAATATCTTCGAGGATCTATCAGAAGAAAAATTCTCAATCTATTTCCGAAACCTAAGGTTAATATTTATGGCGAAATTGATTTGATTAAAGAAGATATAAAGAAAATGAATAGGTACTAAAATCACATCAACCTGTATCTATCTGCAGATAAAATACTATACCATATTTATATCGGCAGATATTATACACAGATCAATTTATATACGCATAATATCTTTGCCATCTTTCGATATATGTCGGTGCCCACAGATACTTCACGATAAAATATAAGTTATCTGCGCTGTGTGTGTTAGCTCATTGAATTGACAATATTTCAAATTTTCTACTCCTTCATTTTATGAGCTGGATAGAAAATAGGTGGAATTTTAAGCTACCCGTATTTTTTCTTTTTCGTTTTAACTCAATTTTTCAATTAAAAATAGCAGTTTGAAAAGTAGCTCATTCTAAAAGGGCGTATGTAGAAAATGACGTCACTTTCCCAACTAGAATCCAGAGCGACAATTACGATTTAAAAAAACTAGAATCCAGAGCGACAATTACGATTAAAAAAATAACTGTCAGGCGTTACAGCGTTGTCAACATAGGAAGTTCGGGAAGACAACGATGCTTTTGCTCCTCTTATTTGGGCTGGATTATATTTATCACTTGCCGATGTGTACTCCATCATCATAATTTCAACACGCGGCAGATTCGTGCTATCAGCCTGAGAAAAACCTTCTGATGTCTTCATTATATGAAAAAAATCGGTGTCCGGTAAAAGAATGCCAAGTTAATAATGTTTGAATGCGTTATCGGAGTCCAGTGGGAAAGTGCCAAGTCTTTTAAGGTCTTCGAAAACGTGCAAATGAACCAACGGTAAGAAAATTAAACATCTAAAGCCGCTAAGCAGTTGTAACAATTTTCAAAACAAATAAACGTCAGACGGCAAGTATGTCAGAAAATGACAACCGGATACCATACACTTTTTAATCGTTTCAGCACTAAGGTCTCTCTCGATAATGCAGGGAAAATGACGTCACACTTCCGGTTCACACTAATTGACGATTTTTTCCAAAATGAATGGGAAAAAAAATCCAAAAATATTTTTTTTGAGCACAAAATACAGTTTTACCCAAATGGTTTTCGAATTAAGATCTTTTGAAAATATGAAATGTTGTCAATTGTATAGGGAGCGATATATTCATATTCATATTCATATTCATTTTATTCATAATAATTCATATTACATGTCAATACACTTGCTTAAAAAATAATACCTACAATGCTTGTAAAATTACAAACTACAACTTACAATAGTGAGTATAGGTAGGCAATAGTACCTACTCCGTAGCTACAATAAACTCGTTAAAGCTATAAAAGGTGTTCTCGATAAGCCAACATTTTAACCGCGATTTGAAGCCCGCAAGCGACAAGGCATCCGTGACGTGTGCAGGCAGTCGGTTGTACACTGTCGGTCCCATGACGTGGGTGAGCTTGGCAGACTTTGCCAATCTGTGTTTGATGCCCACGAGCTTGTGTGCATTGCGCAGATTGCGTCCGTGGACATCTGCTCCCGTCAAGTATTCGGCTAGGTGGCAGCGCACGTATACGGCTACTTGGAATATGACAACGGATGGTAGTGTAAGTATCCGGAGGGACTTAAAGTGCGGCCTTGCGGACACACTCTGGCCGACCTGTACAATCGCTCGCAAGGCTCTCTTCTGCATGCGAAAGACACGCTCCCAGTCGGCAGCGCGCCCCCACAGCTCTGCGCCATATTGAAGGAGCGAGTGCACAGTGGCAAAATAGCACGCGCGTACCACTTCTCTGGGTACCACTCGAGCCAGACGTCGCAGCGCGAAGCAGGCACTTCCCAATTTATTGCACACTTTTGTGGCGTGGGACCCCCATTGAAGCCCGCTGTCTAGCTCGAAACCCAGAAATGTGGTGCTACTGACCTGCTCTATTTTTGTGCCGTCCACAAGAACCGAGAGACTCCTTGCAGTTTTTCCTCCCAGATGGAAAACGAGAAAGTGCGTTTTTTTAAGGTTCAGTACCAATCCGTTGTCATGAAAATATTGCGCCACCTGCGATGCGACATCATTCAGACGTCGTTCGATATTATAGGATATTGACAGATATGCGTTCCGATACAGATATCTTATCGTATCTGCTTAGTGTGTGACACGCTTAAATTTGACGCCGCTTGATATAATTAGTGAGGTATAAAATGTTAGTGATAGTTCGTTGCGAAATCAAAAGAAAAATGCGTAAGTAATCCTATGAAAATTTCATTCAATAGAAACAACAAAAGACCCAGCCATTCTTATAAAACATATTTTGGCGTAGGTACTATAATGATAATGAGTTAATGTGTTGGCCGATAAATATAAGCCGAGCTCGCTGTGATACATATTTTTTCATGGTAAAACGGTTCAACCCAAAAACAAATTCAATAATTTTTCTAATAATTTAATGTTTTATTTTTTTCCTCGCAAATGTGTTGAAAAACGTCGTATGATACTCGTGGGCATTGGTTATTACAGTCTTGGCTAATGGCTCGGGCTATGCAACACAGCCTCGACTGTAATAACCAACTTCGCCCACTCGTATCATAATGTACTATTTCCAAATCAGTCCAGCCATCTTTAAGTAATCGGGGAAAAATAAATAATAATAAATCCGACAAGCCAAGTACCTCCCCCTTATTGAAATCGGTTAAAAAACTGATTCTATGATAGACTGTTCCTAGTACAAGTGTCCCTAACCCCGTGATGTGCGCGATAAATATCTTTTTCTACTCCTGTACTGTTATCTGTCTTTTACTTGGTCACGAACACTAATATAAGAACATATATAATATGAGTTCAGAGAAGTCTATACTCTATTCCCCATAACAGCACTAGTGTAGTGTCGTTATAGCCACTTTACGTTATTGCTAGCAACCACAGACTTCTAAATCTAGGTTAAACTGAGGTCAAGGATTAAGCGCTCAATTTTAACTTTACGGTAAAAATGCACAACTACCAACTTAACAAACAATTAAAATCCTACGGCTTTTAAGAAAAACAAAACTTTCTGAACTAAATTCATTGATGCCAACATAAAAACAAAAGTATTTTTAATATATTCACTGCGTGTCAACTTCATTTAAAAAATAAAAAGTTTACCATAGACACATACTGACAGTCATACGTCATATTTGCCTTCTTTGCAGGTTATGCCTTGTTTGTATTTTATAATTTTAAAACCTGTCGTAGAAAAAGTATTGTATGCAACGTTGTATAATTAAGTCAAAAAACGCTCATTGCGTCTCTATTTGCGATACTCGCCGCATTCGCGGCTCGTATCGCAACTCACGCAATTCGCATTTTTTGAACCTTCTTATACAACTGTTGCATAAAATACTATAATTATCTTGAACTATGAACATAAACGTATTGATCTAAACCGATATAGAACCTCTGTTTATTCAGGATCGTGTTTGACTAATGTAATAGCGCCATTTCTGTGTAAGAGGATTAATGAAGTTCCTAACCATGAGCTTTGATTTAATGAAACTTCAAACGTTAACTATAAATTATGAGAAGGTTTTGTTCATCTATACCTACTTAGACATTGATGTTTATTGATTAACTGAACGCAAAGTTAGCGATGTAACTAGTGGTTTTACTAAAAGTACATCGATACATATTTTGCGTGCTTAACTACTTCTGGATATACATATACATTTTTAGGGTTCCGCACCTCAAAAGGAAAAAACGGAACCCTTATAGGATCACTCGTGTGTCTGTCTGTCTGTCACAGCCAATTTGCTACGAAAGTACTGAACCGATTGAGTTAAAATTTGATACATATATTAAGATTAATAACCCAAACACGGACGTGTCACGGAAATATATGAATTTTAACCATGGGGGCCGCTTTTGGGGGGTTAACTAGAAAATTTAAAAAAGTCAGCAAACTATATATGTATCGTGTGACATATGAAATGAAAGGGCTTACTGTGAAAATCTCAAATATATTAGTTTTATAATTTTTATATTAATAGTTTTGAAGTCATTTAAGAAAATAGGCAAAAATTGGCCATTCCGCCCCTTCTCTCCAAAACTATTGGACCTAGAATTGTGAAAAAAATATTGAAAATAGTCCTGCAGCTATAGATTATAGGAAAATCCATAAGAAGTCAGTGCAATACAGTATAATTGTGGTATATTGTTTTGAACGTACGGACCCCTCTTCACTCGAGTCTAACACGCACTTGTCCGGTTTTTTAATAGTTTCAAACCACCTGTTATCTTAAGTCCATTAAAATCGTTTGAATTCGATAATTGCAATTGTTATCGAATACAAATAATTGCCATGAATTCTACGGTTTGTATAAAGTTGAATTTCATCACTCTCGAACTAGATATGACTTTTTCCTTTACTCGTAGTACAGTAAACGGCGATAAAGAATGCACATCGATCTTTGGAAAGAGGCAATCGGCTAATTTCGACTTCGTATAGCGATATCTGTATCGCACACACCATTACGTTTGTTTTGTCAGTCATGGTTCAAATGCGAGAGAGTGCAGTCGCATATCCAAGTCAATATATATAGAGTTGCTAAAACTTTTACAAAATTAAATTTGTACTATGGCATCTATAGGAAAAAATGGCAAGCCGTTACTTTTCCAGTCACGTGAAATTATCTACAATGTTTATATACCTTCACCGCAATATTACACTTTTTGTCGATCTTTAAAACCACATTTAAATATGCTAGTAGTATAACATCAGTTGCTAATGCTCAGTCAACCCCTTTTAGGAATATGGGCGTCAATATATATATGTATGTATTTTTACTTTCTATATTTTTTACATTTCCTATTTGTGTAACTCTTAAATATACAAGTTATAATAAACAAATGTATGTATATTACTTTTCTCCAACAGGCAATAATTAAATATAATTACATCGTGTTTTACAGCTCTATATATTCCACGTGAAATCAAAACAAAATATCAATAAAGTACTTTACATCGCAAGATAAAGACATTGTTTTGCAATGGATACCGTCCCACATAGGCATCGGTAATGAGATTGCGGATACTTTGGCGAACGAGGCAATTAGCGACGGGGTTCCTTTTAGGATTGTACCTACGTTTATGGATTCCATTTTTTTTATTAAAACACAGTGTTTTGAGTTGTGGAACGAATATTTCAATGTTACATCGTTAGAGAAAGCCATTTGGTATAAAACGATCCAGCCAAAACTCTCAAAAGGCCCGGGGTTCGCGGACTCCTGTATGAATCGTCGTGAGATAGTGCTGGCACTGTGATTACGTTCCGGACACATGCCATTAAATAAGTTCGCATATTTGATGAGAAAAGTACCCTCACCGAATTGCGATGAGTGCGACGTACTAGAAGATGCGTATCATATTATAATGGAATGTGTCCGGAACGCGGACGCGCGGAGGGATATCCAATATGAGATTTTGTTTGAAGTTGGTGGATGCAACCAGATACTGGCGCATCCCTTATCTGATGAAGCTAAATGTTTGTATAAACTCGTGGCGAGAGGATTAAGTAGAAGATAAGTACGTCAATAGTATACTCACAGAGTAACATAGTCACCAAAGTGACTAAGCTCTTTAAAGAAAGAAAAAAAAAAGGTACTTTACATGAACATTACAAGCACATTTTAAGTATTTCTATTCTTTTTTGTGAAAGAATACTCCTGACACCGATCACAATAATAAGTCCAGAAGCTTGGATTTGATGACATCAGAGGAAATTACGATGCCCGAGTGTTCAACCGCCATAATCATTGGTGAAAATCTTTCGGGTAGACCTGCCAACAATAATGACCCGACCCACTCCTCGTTGATGTCAAAGCCAGTTCTTCTCAATTTCTGCGCTGTATCCACGACTTGAGTTATATATGCCGTCATTGAGTCACTGTTTTCTAGGCGAATCGAAATTAAACTCCGTAACAGGGAAATTTTTCGTGTGAACCCGGAGTCATCGAAAAGTGATTTTAACTTATTCCACACTTCATACACTGTTTTTTCACTTTTAATGTGCACGTACAGGGATGAATCGATAGTCATAATCAACTTCGCCTTCGCTTTTTGAACCTCAACGGCGGCAACAGCTTTGTCAGCAACTTTCACTTCCTTTGTTATATCGATGCCTTCCAAAATCAAAAAGTTCTCGGCCGCGAATGCCCACTCGTCGTAATTTTCTCGTCCCTTGAGTTTTGGAACGTTGACGATGTAATTTGAAGCCATTTTATCACGAAAAACTATTAACTTTTAATTAAATAGGTGCGGGACCATAACCTAATAAAACAACTGCTTGAGTTTTTACCACAGACTAAATATATTTTTTAATAATAACTGCCACCATACAATTGTTGCACAAGTAGGACTATAGGTGGCGCTAGTAGTGTTTATCTTGATAAATATCAACAAAAGCAACATCAAATAACGTAACCCGAAAATATTAAATTCCATATGTATTAAATAACGCGTCAAATATTTATAGGAAAAATAAAAAGAACGTAAATTTTAAATAAGCTTGTGCTCGGATTATTCTCGAGTAATTCATAAAAATTTATCGTGTATGTATAAGCTGCTACAATATTTTATAGCTTAAACACAAAACAACATTTCGTTGATCCATACGAAGAATAACCACATTAATTTCAGAAAAAACCCTAACCAGCCAAATCTGCGATCGTAGTCAAGGTGCACCCCAAAAGAAACGGTAAAATAGGGTACAATTCGGTTTCTCAGAAAAATGAATAAAGGAAGACAATGGGATTACCTAAGCAGCACTACTCGCTGCTTATCATGAATAACGGCCCTATCCAAAATCATTCTGTGTTGAACTTTAAATTCTTACATTAAGTAGTTACATTACATTAAGACTCACAATAAATCTACTTTTCATTTTAGATTGCGCCGTTGTTCATTCATGATAAGCAGCAAACTAGCCGCGACTTCTCTTGTTGCGCGACAGAGCATGACCTATCTCTTGCGCAGTATAGTGAATGGGCTGGGGATAGGTACCTAGTATTTGTCGCGCGATAAAGAGTAGTGTAAAGGAACATACATACATAAATGTTGACAAGTTAGTGATGTGAAGAGAGGAGTTGATCATTCATGAGACAAGCCTAATATAGGTTTGAAGTTATGCAATGCAATTGGGCACTCCGAAATTTGTAAAATTTATATAAGATCCCGTTAAAATAAGTAAAATAACAAAATATGTTAACGTTGTGAGTTTGATACCTAACGTGTCACTTTTTTATGAGCCTGAACACTGTAGGAGAATGTCAAAGTTAAGCATTAAGAGTATGAAAATATTAAAAAGTATGGATACCGTTGAATAACCAATAAAATTTATGGTAAAATTTGTTATAATTAATTTGTTATTCATAATGGTATATTATGAAAATCGCAACTTTTAACATAGTTGCAGAACGAAGTTCTTGATTTCCCCAAAGTATTATAATTAGCGTGACGTCACGTATAGCCTTTAGTATGAACTATATTTGGCACGTTTTGAGAAAGTATAAAAATTTGATTTTAACATTGCTGTATCTCGGTGAGTTTTTATGATATTCACGTAGTTTTTTCACTAATATTTCTATTATTCGGAGAGATTCTATAACATTACAGAAAAAAGGTGTAAAATAGCCAATTCTGAAACAAATAAAGAATGCAAATATGAATTACCGGTAAGAAAGTAATATTTAGATACATTGGTAAGATGAAAAAGCAGACACACACCCATTAGATGAAGTTATATGTACATAAACATTACTTGTTGAGGCGACGCACGGCGCCCTTCAGATGCGCGAAGACGGGTCGTTCGGCGGGGTCCTCGGCCCAGCAGCGACGCATCAGGTCGTGCGCGTCGTCGATGTCGCACGAGCGGTGGTGCGACGTGTTCGGCCGCAGACCTGTTGCTTTCACCGCGTCGATAATATCTGTAGAAATAAATCGTATTAGGCCATAAACTGCCATTTCGTTGTAAATTATCAAATAGTCTTGTATTCTTTTATATAGGATAAACTACAACGTTTTAGATGAGTTGCCATTATGCTTGTATTCTATTTAAAATGTGTATGTGTTTTAATACAGACTCTCCTCCTAGTGTCACGCAGTTCAATAAAGTGAAAGTAGTTAAGGTTATAAGTGAAAAAAAAATCAAATCAGTCATATTTAACTTTCATCTGTTCCTCTTATAAGTAATTTGTGTCTATGTATTTATATATATTTTTACTACCTTTGGGACCCATTTCAATACCCGGCCCGAGCCAAAAGGCACCTTGCCGGTTAACTATCTCGTGCATGATGATCCCGAACGAGTATACGTCTCCTTTTTGAGTGCCTTCAGGAGGATGGTCTTCCATGCGGAGCAGTTCTGGCGCCGTCCATAGCATACCTATGGATTTTTTTACAATGGATTTAATGACTTTTGACTGCCATCAAGCCTGATGGTTAGCAGTTATGGAGTAAGTAAGCGAACACATCAAAAATTGAAAATAGAAATTCCATCGGGCAAGTTGCTCGTTAATAAGATGCAATTTACCCATATACTAAGCTAAGGTATATCCGACACGTTGTATACTAGTGGCTCTTTGAGCTGTAGACCTCACAAGTCTGTCAACCCCTGCTCCGCCATTTTAAAAAGTTTCCAAAAATTATCAGACCTGCTCACTCAATCCCACAAAAATCGGTTAAGAAATGTGACCTGTGGTGGAGAACAACCGGACATCAGCTGGATAGACAGACATGGCAGAGCATTTTTGCCCCTGTTGAAATGGAAACGCTTCGCTCGCTCGGTCAATAAGTAGTAGTAGCGTGGCGTCTTAAGAACTCGATTCCCACCGGCTTGCCTAATATCAGGCATTTGAGCACCTTATTCTACAGCTCTTAAGGAAAATGTACACTAAATCTGCATAGGCTTGCCTTAGGATATTTTTTACGCCACGCCACTGATAAGTAGTTAATGTTGAGCTATTAAACAGTTCTTACGGGTCCAATAGCTATGCGCCGATGGGTCTTTCTCGGTGGTTCTGAAAGCGTGCAAGCCGAAGTCAGTGATCTTGAGGACGAAGCGGGAGTCAACGACACAGTTGCTGGACTTAAGGTTGCCGTGAGACCTGATGTCAGTGCCGTGGAGAAAATGCATGCCCTTTAAAAAAAATGGTTAGTGTCATTGTCGTTTAGTACATTAAATATCTAAAGCTGAACTTAGTCCAAAACGTGCCGAACATAAGATTTAATGGCAATAATAATTCAAATTGTACAGAGTAACTATAGGTATTCAATACCCAGCAGTAAACTGAAATAGGCTTATGATGATGATGATGATGATTCTACTAATATTATAAATGTTAATGTTTGTAAATATATTTGTTACTAACAAACGCGATACCTACTAACTGAGTGGATTGAGATGAACTTTGTCATATAGGTAGATCAAGTACCTAAGTACAAGTAGATAAGTAGCAGTGGCGTGGCGTCCGTAGAACTTGATTCCCATCGGCTTGCCTAATATTAGGCAGTTCAGCACTAATTTCTAGTGCTCTTAAAGAAAATCGAAACCAAAGCTGCTCGGGCTTGCCCAAGGATTTCTTCAACGCCACGCCACTGATAAGAGTTACCTTGGAACAATAATGGGGCTAAAACAGCAATATTCGTATAATATACTCTTGTGCCTATGTATAATTTAATATTAGGGGTATAAGAAAGCCTGCTGTTTTTTTACTGTAGTAACCACTAGTAATAGACCGGGAGACAGTGACAAAAAATTTCCGGTCATTTGTACCAGTATAGCGACCCTACAAAGGAGTCTAATTACGTAATGACGAAAATGAAAATGATGGCCATAGCGCTGGCACCGGTGGCCCAAACGCGTGGGCGGTAACCGAACGTGTCGGAAAAATTACGAGAGTCAAACACAAATCGTTTGACTCTCGTAATTTTTCCGACTTGACTTTGAATCACAAAAATTCTTGTATTTTTCGATAGTCGATGAAAAATTAAGTAGGTAGTAGCGTGATGCCATACTTCTTCGGTGTGGCTTACAGCCCGCCATACCGATGAAAACGCGTTAGTAAAAAAATTCAACCACTTGTGCCAGGCTAATTTTTGCACAGCTAATAATCGTCGAGTAGCCATTCACGAAAATCAGCATGCCACATTTTTCCGACTGACCGACGGCCAAATGACCGCCATATCGCAAAGGAGTAATATTTTTCTGACTTAACGATTTGTACCACCCTATTTTTTTTATCAGTTCTTTGAATGATCATAAATAGAAGTCTATAAGATATATAAGTATTATGAATGATTTGTAGCAGTATGGCACCAATTTTCCCTAATGCATTAACCAAGAAATAATAATAATTACCGCGCAACAGAATGACATACACCTGACCCCGGTACTGGTACAAATGACCGCAAATTTTGTGTCACGATCTCCCGTTCATAACTGAACTAATATTCTAAGAAACTAGCCAGCCACATTGTCTCGTAATTATAATGCTCGACATAATTGAAGTCGGACTATACATACATATGTACAGTCAGCATCAAATAGTTTGTAACGCCCTTAACGCCATACATATCGTCACACATCTTTATGAAATTGAAATCATTTATTGATATATCTTTATTGCTTATAGCCATATAAAGACGTGTCGCGATATATTGGCGCTTTGAATGTTACAGACTATTTTGATGCTGACTTTATCTATATACCTGTCTATTTAATACTGATTACAGACTACACAGGCTAATAGAAGATCAAAAAATGAGGCCAAACAAACTAGAGATTGTTGACCATGGGTTCAATTATAACTGAAGCTTAAAGTTATTTTTTTGATTTCAGATAATAAAAAATAGTGCATATTAAGGGCTTTCAAATATGAAACACATTTTTGTGGATTAAATAATAAAACATGAAAACTTTTGAATCAATCACAGCGTGATTCAAATAAGTTAGAACATCATGTCCTTAATTATTTTACATTTATAATGCTAACTTAAAAGAACTCAATCCTTGTTTTTTTTTTCTGAAAAGACTTACCCGAACGATGTCATGCATAAGGCTGACTTTGAACATCCAATCCAATTTGATCGTGTCATTCTCCAAAATATCCTGTAAGGACCCTTTCGGGCAATATTCGGTTAGCAGACAACAATGGGGTGGGTCCACACACGCTCCGTAGAATCTCGCTAAATGGTCGTGTTCTAAGTCCTTCATTTTCTTCAGTTCGAGTAGCAGCGGCCTTGTTAGGTCTATACGTTGTTTGTCAACCTTTTTGAGGGCAACCCTACAGCTTTTGTACAGGCCGCAAGGAGCGTATATTTGACGGTCACCGGCCAATGACGTCGCCTCATCTGAGTACGCCGTCTAAAAAGAAAATATTAGGATTATAGAGCGTGATCGGGTTATTCTTCAGTAATATGTCTATGGTCATCTTATTCCTCTGGCCCTTTTTCATACTACACTCTAAAAAATCTGAGCCAACTAAGAGAGATTTTCTCTTTGTTGGCGTTAACTTAAATAAAACAAACAAAATATTAAACATATCAACGAAAGCTGATTAATTAAACCAGCAAGTTCATTAGTGATTAAAACAACAATCTAGAATCTTGATAATTTTAACAAATATATTCCTTGTTTCTATCATTATTTGCTTCTTTGTATGATTCGATCATGTTTAATTAGTTACCTTATAAATCAATGTTTGTTGAATCAAATCAGAACATGGTTAATTGAACTATGATAAACAATCAATATCATCTTAGTTGGTGCATCTAACGTCTTGTTAGGCTCGTATGGAATCAAGATGCTTGATTATAACTATCACAATCTTGTTAGGAGCAACCAATTTTTTTTTAGAGTGTATATGTATGGAGACAGAGGAATAAGTCACATACATATTTCTGAAGAATAACCCAATCCCTTCCAACCACATTCACGGTCCTAAGATTAGTAAAGCGATAATTTTTCACATACAATCGTGTCAAACAATTATCTAAAATGAAACAAGGATGACGACTGGGTTTAAAATATATCATTTTATTAAGTCCATCAGATAGATTACGGAAAATTATGAGATTATTTGGTATTTTTTGGGTTATCAAATTATTAAAAATCGAAAGATCATCAAATTGCCGGAGTGACGTCACTCCTAGGTGAAAATTGTACCAAAGAGTGACGTCACTCGAAACTTCTAAGCACTGTATTCATCAAAAATACGTGTACAATATTTTTTTTATAATCTAACTGACGGACTTTACACTTTTTAGGGTTCCGTAGCCAAAATGGCAAAAACGGAACCCTTATATTTTCGTCATGTCCGTCCGTCCATCTGTCCGTATGTCACAGGCATTTTACTCAAAAACTACATGATGGATATTGATAAAATTTGGAATATATGAGCCGCTACTTAGTTTGGTAGTTAAACAACTAAAATAAATATTTTTAGGGGGGGCACTCCATACATGTTACAAAAGCTTTTTTCAGCAAATATCAACGTGTGGTATATAGTTCGACAGCTCTTTTAAAAACACTATAAGGTTTCAAAGTAATGTTTTTGATTAAGTGAATATATTTGGAAATAATCGCTCCGAAAGTTGTGTAAATTGTGCCCCCCCCCCTCTATCTTCTAAACCATGTGTCCGATTAAATATTCATTTAAGAAAATTGTGTGAATTATATTATTATAATTTGAGCTACAATTTTTGCTCTCGCAGTCTCTCGCATAAAACGCATCCAAGTAAAAACAGACCAGATATCGATACCTTTACACTTAAAGGGCGTACACGCCATTAGAACCTGCGGCATTTACGCCCTTTGAGTCTAAAGGTATCGATATGCCCAAAAAGAAACACAAACCCGTAATGCTCACTTAAATAAACTTGTATATTTCTACAATCACTTAAATCTCACTTAAGTCTTCTTCATTAAAGTACTTAAAGATGTAGAAAGATAAAAAATAACATGAAAGGAATCAAATTGGTATTGTTCTAATATCCAAGTTGGTACGGCTACTGGCAAGATTTTTACAAGACCGATGTTAAAGGTTACATTTGAAAAGTTAAATAGGTACGAAATAAGATATTGTTAAATCAACTATTAAGAAATGAAAAAATATTAGAAAACCAAGTACCTACCCAATTGTTTAGATTATTTTTGGAGATTAAATTTGACATACAATACAATACAAAACAAATATTGCGCACCAGAAAAAACACATTACAACAGTTACGTTATAAACAGGGACCGTACTTTTCGTGCCGATGATAGGCAAATGACGTCAACCTACGTACAGGCTGATTTAGTTAAGGTTTTATATTGATTTACCGTTACCGTAAATTACCGGTACTGTTTAAGTTATGAATTATTATTTTTTTACTTTCATTGATTGGTGTCAATGGTAGAAGACATTTTGTAAGTAAAAATGTATACGTCTATTTGTTTTTTAACGGAAAGTTGGAAATAATAATCGGATATGCGATTTAGCACTATACTTATCCGAATGTATTATATATATTCATGCGGTCTATTCTATATCAAAATGCGTTTCTGATTTATTTTCCAATTTCCTGATTTAATAAATAAGATAACACAGGCTCTGCACATCTTGGTTTATAAAATGGCTTCTACTATTGACACCAAATGATATAGTGATTAAATTAATTCGTAGCTTTTACGATACCGGTAATTTCCGGTAACGACAAATCCATTTAAAACCTAAAGTGAATCATACTGTATGTAGCTTGACGTCATTTTTACGTCATCGGCACGAAAAGTACGGTCCCTGGTTATAAAGAAATAATAAACAAACACATACACACACAACACATCAGCATTTACACATTAAAGAAATGTAAATGATTTTATTTTCAACATAAACATTTTTATGTTACACTTCTTCCACGCGTAAGATATCGTATTCCAGGAATTGAAATCCGGGCGATTGTGTCTGTTTATTCCTACTGAAATCGGATAGAAAACCTTTACAAAATGTTGCCTGCGAAACATCTGGACTGGCAAATTGAAATCTTTTAATAACCTGAAATTATCTTTATGAAGCTTTTGTTTTCATTGTTGGTTACTGTATACCCTGATCATTTTGCTCAATGATGCCTTTTTCCCGGGGGTACCAATATTAAGGGGAAACGTAAGGCATGCTCGTAGTTACGAATTAAATCCGCTCAGATGATCTGATTGTTTTAAAGAGGACCGAAATGGGATGTCGAAAATTCAAAAGTAGAGCTATTATATCGAATGGGATATCAAATGAAAGGGCTTAATGTGTAGATTTCAAAACGGTTTTTATTTTTTTTTAAGCATGTAGTTTTTGATTTAAGACAAGAAATGTTGAAAAAAATATAACTCACTGATAATAGCGAGAGTTATATTTTTTTCAACTTTTCCGAAGTTACTGAACAGAAAAATCTGTAATAATTACCGATTATTAATATCATTCTGCATAATGCTCAACAAATAGCAAGACAAACAAAACTATTCGGCCTGATGTCACTATTTCAAGAAAAATCTTAACATCGCGATCTAGAACGGAGCTCCAATTTAGATCGCGGTTGGTACAGCACCATCTAGCGATACATTCACTAAACTAAACTAACTAAATAGTGGCATTCGGCAACTTAACTATAAAAGTAGCGTACCGTTGAACATACCCAATTATTTCTTTTTGCATTACACTTAGGTTCAGATTTAATAATATTGTATTATTTAATCACCCGCCTATTCTGAAATCACATTTCATTTACAAAATAAGAAAGGAATAATAAAATAAAGTGCAAGATTATAATACCTACGTTTTCTTATACATTATTTATATTAAATTATGTTGAAACGATACTTTATTTCAAGGTTTATTAAAAGATCATTATTCGTTAATAATATTGTTTTTATTGCCCCCGACTTACTGCAGGTGAAAAAATGGACTATGCATCCACTGTCCGCCTCAATACTTCAATAGCCGCATGGCCATCCGATGACATCCAAAAGGAGAGTCACAAATTTTAAGTTTTTGTCGGATACGTCCCAGTCGGACTTAAGGTGGTTTCCACCGGCAGGGCGAGACGAGACGAGACGAGGATTGAATTGAAATTTGTATCAAGTTGCGCGATGTGCGAGCGGCGATGCGCGAGGAGAGGATTGAAAACTTCATACAAATTTCACATTGATTTAATATACCTATTATTAATATATTTATTATTTATAATACTATTATTCATAATGTCATATAAAATGCAAACAAAACATACTACAGGTGGGTGTAAAAATATCTGCACAAAAATATTAAATGAGCGACTCTATTCATTTAAAACTACCTATGTTCAGCTGTATGAATCTTTTGTCGCCTTTTAACGCGTTACCTCTGCAGTGCGAGGGAAAGTGTCAGTCGCGCACTGCCCAACTGAGAGATTAATTCTTTTAAATATAGATTTTGTTGAGTAAGAAGGTTAATTTAGCCACAAATGCGTTATATTATTAAAGTATTAATAAGTAATTACCGAAAATACGATATACCATCCTTTTTCAACCTGGTTAAAGTATTATTTTTGCACTTTTTCACGGAGCACTTAGGCATGTTGACTCGATAGCGTAGCGCACTCGACTACTGGCGCAACTGTGCTTAAAAGGAATTTAAGCACAGTATTCTCAGGACACATTTCGAGCGTTGGCGGTGTATCTAGGGTATATTAAATCAATGAAATTTCAATTCAATCCTTGTCTCGTCTCGTCTCACCCTGCCGGTGGAAAACCACCTTCAGTCTACTTTGGGAACCACAGGCCAACACAAGTAAGTTAATGAACCGCAGCGCTGGCGCAGACTATAGAGTTAGTTGCTGATTTTTCTTTGTATTTAAGCGAAAGCGTTCAGAGCTAAAACAAGACTCACCCCACTGCTGTACCTTCTTGCCAGGGAATGCATGCTCCCGCGCAGACGGGTGCCTGGCTGCAGCACGTCGCTCCAATTGACTCGCCACGTCATCATTGCAATCTCGGCCTCCAGTTTGTAATGCCTATTGCAGAATAAAGCTTTAAGTATTTGCAAAATGCAATGTAATACTTTTTCTGTGTTACGGAATTGATATTATTGATATAAACAAATAATGTATGATGATGATGATAACAATTTTAAAGATGTTTAACAAGTGTCTGTCAATCATAATTTTTACTTTATGTGAAACTTGTGGCTTCTGTAAGACTTTTTTCATTGCCTATCTTGTCGCTGTCTGATATTAGCCATCGTTTTTCATACCCCTATGAATTGTCCAGAGGAGATAAATCGGTCTAACAGATAAGGATGCAGCTGTCCATTAAAAGTGAGTTCACCTATCATCCTGCTGCGCCCTTATCAGTTGGCCGACAAAATTGACTTGTCTGTAATTTAAATAACCCTGGAATCAGTGTATATGACAGTAAGTAAGTATTTTTTGTAAGCTGTTATATAATGTCAGACCGTGGCAAAATTCACACGCCGATCGCTACGATGCCAAAATGTCGATGCAATTTGTTGAGCCACGTTTGGCACTCTAGTTAGTCATGACGCGTGCCAAGTAATCACGTTCCACGCGCCAGTACAAACCCTTTAAAACTAACACGCATTGTCGCAAAGTTAGGTTGGATTATAATCAAGCTAGAATCACAGATTGAACCGCAGTTCAATCCGTTATTTTACAAATGGAACATATTCAGAAATGCGCACTTGCAACTGTAAGTGTGCTTATCTAACATAACGTAACCTAAATTGAGAGTGCGCTAATGGGTACACTCACGGATAATGAATTCTTATATAATATTAAACAATTATATAGACAATGACCCGAATCCATTGTCCGTGCGTGTATATTGTATAAAAACAAAACATTCATGTGCGTGCCGACCAATCATCATATGGGTAGGTATTCTACACACACTAATTCCACGTGAACTTAAAAAGACCTCAAAATATCTTGGATATTGAAAATAAACAATCCCAAATACAATCTAGGGAAGATTTTTTACCTTCGACTACGACAAAAATAATGTTATTGCGTTACATTCCAAATGGCACACAAATTGGATAAGAAAATATGATTTGATATAAGAGTTTATTTGAAGGAACACAATCTCTAACTACCATACCTTAGATGCCTACATAAGCTGCGAAGTATTAATTGCTTTCATTACACTAGTTTTTCACTAAAGTCTGACATAGCATAATACTTCAAAATGTCATGTAAGAGACTTTATTGAAACAATTTTTTTTATCTAAAAACACATTTCTTTTGACACGACATAGTTTGCTAAATTTGAACCAAGCCATTTCTGTTATGGAGCTAAAGAAAGCAGGCACTACACATGGTAGGTACCATACAATTTTTAAATAATTGTATTGTTTTCTTTCTTATTTTACTATTTACATTGTACGACCTGCCATTACACAAACGAATCCAAGTTTTATCAGATAGTTGGGTTTTCAGATATGTTCATGTCCAAATATACTTGAGTGTATCTAAACTTCCTCGACATTTTGCAAAAAGCTTTTTAATTCTTAAATAAGTTTGAGGTATCAATATAACAGTCAACTCCCTTAAGAGTCGGAGTTTAAAATAATCCTAAATGCCAGTGGAACATAAAAGGCCAACTTATCTTTTCTTTGCGGCTGTCTTAGGTTAAATCTGATACTTATACTAATTTTACTACAAGTACTCACCTGTAGATAAATACTGATAGGATGGCTAATATCACCACGACCGAGCTGAGGACGATACTGAGAACGGCGTAAACGGGCAGTGCTGTAATAAAACAAGTAAATTAAAATTGGAATGTAACAGTATAATGAAGATCGGAAACAGATTGTCAGTGAGAATTTCCCAATTGCTATGATAAACTCATGCAGTTGTAAAACTGGATATCTTTCTCGTTGAAAACTTTAGATAGATCAATCTTTTATTTATTTACTTGAATGGCATTATATGTAAAGTAATCAAAGTATGGCTTTGAGATTGTTCACTTTGTTTAGCCAATCGGCTGCGTTAGGTGTTAAGTCATCGAAATTTTCAGCTTTTCTTGGGTTGTCTGGATAATAATCCTTTATTCATCATACAAGATGTAATACATTACCATGTACAGTCGCGGAATGAAAAGGTTCGTTACTTTTTGATTAAGGCTTAAAAGAGACTTATCTTTTCATTTCGCGATTATAATGTTATATGAACATAGTTGAATATTGCTATTGGCACGACTAGTCATTAAACAATCACACTCTATTACCCTTTGATGTGTTTTCTTACCAAAATTATTAAACACGACTTTCCACGATACCTGATGCTTGTTATTTCTGTCTCTCATTATTCTAAAGATCATCAATTTGAATTTGCCCTACTTATCCCACGTGAACCTACATTTTATTGATAGACACCCGTATAATTTATGTGCCGATCTTTTCTTCTAACACTGGTACTCTCGCAATCTGAGAAAGCCAATTAGGCCTAACTAATCTATACCACTCACAGTTCGAGAGGTATTTCTTAATAATGTAGAAACTTGTTACGGGAAAAGTCTTTTCCAACTAGTTAAATTACCGTTAATTGGGTATTAGACTAATTTACCGAATACTAGTTACGAAATCGAGAAATTGGACAGAAAAAATGGAGTGATATTAAGTACACTTGCAAGTTTTATGGTATACGTTTAGGTATTAATACAGCTCTTGTACAAACTGTGGTAACTTGACACGACATCGTACTGATAACTTTACCAAAACTTGTGCAAGAATTTAAATAAGAAAATGAATGCGAGTTGAACGGAACATCTGCTAAGTTTGAATTTCATCTATACATATTTATGCAGATGCTAGCAAGTAGGAATGCAATAACTATTGTATCAAATCAATTCATGGTTTGAAAACCTTAGTATGCTTTAGAAGTAGGTACTAAAATCTCTGTTTGCAATGTAATTGTAAAAGCCCACCCATTGATCCTCTGGTAGGGAAAATACTTCCGAAAATAAGATTCCAGTAACGAAGCTAGAATCAAATTCGATTTTACCGTCAACAGTTTCGACCCATGCTTGACCGAATTCGTTTAATCTTTACGAGGGACTGATGATATGGATTTGCCTCAAAAATGGCAGAAATTCGAGAAAAGGTTTTGTCTTCTATTTGAAAAGGGATCATCGACTTGGGTAGGCAAATTTGTTCAATTCTTTTTATATGCTAAAGCATTTTTTTCTAGATACCGTTCAATAAACCTTATACTTACTCATTAAAATATGCATTTGCCCGATTTAACCGACTTAAAAAAAGGTTTGAAGTTGTTTGGGTATCGGGAACACCACGATCAGTCGAAATAAAATTGTCGGGCCGATTCGAAAAAAAATTTTTTTGGTTGATTGTTTATATTTGTAAATTGAATAGATTCATTTGAAATTGGTTATTTTAAAATTTGTATTATGTTGTAATATAATATTTAAACAACATACATTTTCTTCTCACTATGAATATTATCTCAAAGTTTAATTAAAAGAAAACATTAAAGGGAAGGTGCGAAGGTAAGCTGAGCACTTCACGAGTCTTTCGCACTTAGAGCAAAGCGCATCAGTATAATCTCCTAATAAACAGTCGGGTGAACACCAACCGAACGGCCTCGCAAAGATTGTCAGCTTTATTATAAACATGGCCGGAGCACAGCACGGGAAAAGCTGAAGACAGGAGCGGATGACGAAAGATAGTGACCTTGGTGAAGGTTTCTCAAACTGTACATACACAACCTTCAGCAATGAAGAGAACGACAAATAAGAATAATAAAAATGCCGCCACGCGACTTCTGCGTGTATTTCCAACCGTTCGTAGAAACATTCACCCCCGTTTTACCCCTATAGGGATTGAATTTCATGAAATCCTTTATCGTTGCACCTCTTCATCTCTTAAATAACATATTTTTCTTATTTTGTCCCGCTATCGGCAGTGGTTTAGTCACGAAACTATTTTATACGTGTAGAAGAGTTTACAACGAACACAAAATATACTGACGTAATCCAGAAACTAACCAAATTTACTCATCTTTAAATTTAAATATTCTATTAGCCTCATCAAACTCTCCTTCCTATCAGATTTTACGATGATCGGATAAAGGCCAAATTATCGTCCCTGTCGACTCATAGACCTTACTTACTTCCTCTGCTAATTGAAAATAGGTAAAACAAGAAAATCTGATGATGAAAACTTCACGAAGCTGCGGGTCGAGGTCTAGTCGGTTTATAAAAACAATTGGTAGCAGAAATGAAAAAGTAAGACAGAAAAGAGAGATTTATATTTCTAAAAGTGATATTTTGGTGATCAAACCAAGAGAAAACGTGGAGAAAACAGAAATTATTTATATAAGAAGGTGCGGTAGACATTAACCTGGTGTAAGTCTAATTATTTTAAGGTGCTAAGAGACTTGGTCAAGATTTTGCTTACAGAGAGGATTGTTCTTAAATTTCAATTTTAAAAATCGGGGCGTAATTCTTTTTCAGATGTCAGAAAAAGGCTTTGTTCGGCTACAAATAAATGCCTTTGGAATTTGTTAAAAAGCTTTTTTGCTCCGAATTAAATACTACTTAGTACATACCTAAAGGTTAACTTTTACATCTAGTTTAATTAGCCGTATAATCTGACAACATACTATGCATTGACACCTCGCACTATATTTAATGGAAACTGTAGGCATGCACAAAATGTGTTACTAAAGTGAAAAGAGTGATATTAATATTTAGCTCACAAATATATTTGTGAGCTAAATATTAATATCACTCTTTTCACTTTAGTGCATAGTATGTTGTCAGATTATACGGCTAATTAAACTAGATGTAAAAGTTAACCTTTAGGTATGTACTAAGTAGTATTTAATTCGGAGCAAAAAAGCTTTTTAACAAATTCAAAAGGCATTTATTTGTAGCCGAACAAAGCCTTTTTCTGACATCTGAAAAAGAATTACGCCCCGATTTTTAAAATTGAAATTTAAGAACAATCCTCTCTGTAAGCAAAATCTTGACCAAGTCTCTTAGCACCTTAAAATAATTAGAGTTACACCAGGTTAATGTCTACCGCACCTTCTTATATAAATAATTTCTGTTTTCTCCACGTTTTCTCTTGGTTTGATCACCAAAATATCACTCTTTTAGCTCAGGAGCTTCGCGGTGTGTCAACGGCTCATTAGCTCTTTTAAGCTCAGTAGCTCCGTGGTGTATCAACAGCTCACTAGCTCTTACAGCTCAGTAGCTCTAAATCTGAATATTTCCGAACGAAAGAGAGAGTAGTAATAAGTATACGGTGACAAGACAGGGACGAAAAGTTCATGCGAGAGCAGGTGAATGAGTGAGTCGAAAGATATACTGAGTTGTTTGAACTGGAACAGAGCTAGTGAGCCGGTGAGCCGGTTGACGGAGATGTCGACAATTTTTTTTAAGCCGCGATAGTTCAAAGTGTTGAGATAAATTTATAACCAGAATGATTTTTATGTGGCAGTATAATGGTTTGAAATAGTTTTAACTTACAATTGTCTGGACAAAGAGAGCCGTCAAAACCACAGATGGGGGTATCCGGGGGTGGACTAGTCCTCCCCCCGGCCCAGTGTATCGGCCGATCCGGGATGAATTGCAGAGACGAGTTCGCAGCCACGTAGGTTGCCACCACCTGAGAAGTCGAGCAATCACATTAGCGGTTTTTAGATAAAAGGAGGATAATCAATATAAATAATATTTAGGGTTCAGAAAGTGCTTGTCATAAAATACAGGTTAAAAAAACCAACGGCGCACGCTATCTAGCTATCTTAAATATTGAAAATTACCAATTTTAGGCTAAGGAGATTTTACACAACTGTTTAAAAATTCATCCACTTTTATCAGGAATTCGCTGTGCATGCAGTATTCGTTTGTTGTACCTATATATTTGCTACCGGGGGCTTCAAGGCTTCCGATATTGTTAATATGGGTATACCGGGAATACCGGGATCCCGGTATTGGAAATCCTATTGTACATGCACAGGGAGCTTGTCATATTAGATTAGACTATCGCTTCGTAAATCGATGCCTTTTACCTTGACAATATTCTGAGTGAGGTCCGCTTTGAGCACTTAAGGTGGAATCGGACAGTTTCTTTTTTGTTCATTTTCGTGTTTTATTCTGCATCTTTCACTCAGTGACACGTCTGAACACAATTGTGAAAGAAATATGAAAGGTTCACTCGAATGACTATCCATTAGAGTGAACCACCTGATTCCACCTTTACCTAAGTTAAATCGTATTGTTTATTTTACGTTTAATATACGTAAAATACTGATGATAATTATGAAGATAGTGGCCTAAGTAGACATCATATAAAAAACTGCTCCCGAAACTGTTATTTTTTTTATTTGGTCGGTTGGACCGTCGTGTTAGTATGAGGCGTTTTTTCTTAGATCTGCAGTTGACTATTTGTGATATTCCGCGGCTAAAGGTACCTTGTGGACGTTGCCGCTTGTGCCCTTCTATCTTGATATCTTATAGTAACGGAGTCGGATACGACGCAAGCGACAACGTCCATAAGGTACCTTTACTCGCGGAATGATACATTTGTATATATTTCGAAGAAAAAATATCTATATACAACGTATATAGATATTTTTTTCTTCAAAATAGATACAAATATCTATATCCCATCAAAAACATTACATGTAAAAAGATACAAGTCTCGCAACGCAGTTCTTCTAAACAAAAAAAATTGAGATGTAATGTTATGCCAAGTCAGTACTGGGGCACAGAACTCGATTTCCACCGACTTGCCTATTATTTACCCGTGGAGGATTCTTTATTTGAGAACTATAAAATGTGTTCCACCCCGGTTAAATAATAGGCAAGTCGGTGAAAATCGAGTTCTGTGGACACTGACTTGGTTGACTTGGTTTAACATTACATCTCATTTTTTTTTGTTTAGAAGAACTGCGTTGCGAGACTTGCATTTTTTACATGTAATGTTTTTGATGGGATCTCATTTTCTTTTTGTAAGTGGTCTTGCTTTATTTATTTTATTTCAATCCATTATATTTCCATTTAAACTACAAAACTTACTTTGTGTTCGCATGTATTTGTATAGGATTACAAACTTATGCGTGCAGTTGTGATTGAAATTGCAATATTTTTAGGTTTTGTAGGACTCGATAGGCTAAAAACTATGTTTAAAATTTGGAGCTTGTGGGTCTGCTAGAAGGACCTTAGAATTATGATGATCATCAGTCAGTCAGTCAGTGACAAAACTAAGGAACTTTGACGTGCAATCGTTCTTAAACTACACGTTAAAATTGATGTTATTGAGAATATACTTAAGTCTTATTGTGCCCTATATATTCCTAAAAATTCAGGGTTGTAATAACGGAAAATGGTCGATTAGGAGAGGTAGTCACAGCAAAAACTACTTAAGTAATAAGTATCACTTTCTGAATAGTATGGGGTCACGTGACAATTAGTTTCTATCTTTGTCTAACCAGTACGATGAAAAGAATGGGTGATATATGTAGTGAACGCTGCCTGTCCTATACTTCGATGAGGTTATTTGTCTATGACTTAAGTACCGAACCCTTGTAGATGTTATTTGACGAGGACTTGATTTAGTTCACCTTCATTTCGACTCACTAGACACCTGAATCATGCACTCAATTACCTATTTTAGGTATATCACGTTATATTATGCCTGCGGCTTTTTTATTCAGATACTTTAAAGGGCTCCTTTGTCATTGATGATTATAGTACATTACCTACCTAGGGCGGTAAGACAATGAATGTCTCAGATCGCAGGTATTAGATGCCCGAGCCGAAGGCAAGGGCGATAAATATGCGATCTGAGTCTTTCTGTATAATATTACCGCCCGTGGTAAGTACAACATTTTACGTCTCCCCCAGGCCAAGAAGTGGGATTTTCCGCACGCGGCTAGACGAGAAGCCTTTCATGGAATTTCATACAACATTACCGGCGTAGGCCTGCAAGATGTTTTTTTTTTAATTTCCATTCCACATTTATTTGTGATACAACATCACGGCACTCAGCCATTAAAAAACCAATAAACGACGTTTGCTTTATTTTGCAGTTTTATTTACATAAAATACATTATACAAATAAAACATTATAAACAATTTCCAATAATTTTGAATTGCAAATTAAGCTACACGAATACACATTTAAAATATTTCATGTAATTATCTGCGGCAAAAATGTGTATTGAAACAGTTTTTGGAAAGAAAATTGAAATATTTTTTGCCTACTTTGATTTTAGTGACTAGAAAATAAAGTTAGATTTTTGGAGTGTTTTTAAATTATTTCATTGCAGATTAGAGAAAAGCACTATACATACCTCAGCGAGAAAAGGGGTTGCCAGCCACTATCTATAAGTACTCAGCCGGCAACCCCTTACTTCCCGGCGTCTGCAGTAATGTATTATTAATCGCTAGAGGTGTGTGTTGACATCATTAATATTTCATTAAAATTCTGTCATTTTAATTGAAACATGCTTGGAATTAATATTATACAATGGAAAGCTTAATTTTGTGGTTCACTGTATTGTGCATATTTAAAAGCTATTAACTGAACGTTTGAAGCTTTTTATCGGTGGCAGCTTTTAAATAGGCTTCACTAATGTAAATATTTTCATACTACAGACAGATACTGTATAACTAAATACTTTAGATATATTTTAGTTTTAATAATTCATATTTCAAGTTTTACTTTATGTGTCTATAGTTCTTTTTTTCAGATTTATGTCATGACAAATAATAACTAATAAATATTACTTAGAGGACATCAATTACATCAACGCTTTAAAATAGGCAACTGTTATAGCTACTAATATTTAATCTCGTTAGGTTAAAACCTTGGGGAGCACAATTTGAAAATAATTTTCTATAAAGTTTCAGCCAAGGACCATTAAAACCAGAGGACTGTCATTCTCCATACTTTCGATCGTGCCCCGACCGCAAGAGGATATCCAGGCAATAACCACATTTTTACTAAAAAAAACCCGACCGCGGTGCACTTTGAAACTGCATAAAATCCGCATTTTGTTTATTTTAACGAACTTCATACCCAGTGACACTCGCGCCATCAAGACAAATCTAATGATGTATCATTTATCAAAATCGGATGTGCCGTTGAGTAGTTACGAGCGGACACAGGAACGGACATACATACATACATACATACATACAGGTCAAACACATAACCCTCCTTTGGGCTTCGCCGCAGTCGGGTAAAAACTAGATGGCGCTAAAAAACTAAACATTTAACGATGTTATAATTGAACAAAGAAACATAGTACAGTAACAATTAATTCGTAAACAGCTAATAATAAATAAATTCTAACAGTTAAATACTGTGCCACGCTTGCAAAATTGAATAATTGTAAATATTATAGCAAGCTTATACATAGATGGCGTTGTAAATATCGAGGAACAGCTTTTTGTATGGAGAAGGACAGTCCTCATGTTTTAATGGTCCTTGGTTTCAGCTAAACATTTTATCCAGAATGTCAAGCCCAGTAATTTACCTGCCTACTTTACCTTTGAATAACAATAGTACATTAGTGCAGGCAGAGGCCGGGAAGTAAGGAGTTGCCGGCCGAGTACATATAGATGGCCGAGCCTCGTAACTATCTGGCCTTGTCGTCGCTCGGCCATCTATATGTACTCGGCCGGCAAACCCTTTTCACGCCGAGGCATGAATAGTGCTTTTCTCAAATATGCAATGAACCAATGTTATATGAAATTCCATTAAAGGCCTCTCGTCTAGCCGCACCGGGAACAAGGTGCTTTGCGGCGTATTATAGGGCAAGTAGTGTCAATATTTCATTGCATGTTTCAGAAAATTAAATTATGCTGCAGTGTATTATATACCAGGAAATTTCCTTCCACTATATTTTGTTCCTCACTGCCTCAGGAATCTCATTAAGTTCTGAACTTTGCTTTATAAAGCCGCATACTTGCTGTTGCATTGTTTGTTATAAGTGCCAAGTTCTTAGTTTTGTCTATCTTGTCTTGCTCAACATCGGGACGTCTGTTCGGTGTTGTTTTAACAATCTTTAGTTCAACCTGCTTGTCTTTCACTCTGAGTTGCACTTGATTGTTTAGCTTGCCTGCAATTTGAAACTTTAGTTTTGGTGGTGTGGAAACTTATCAAGTTTTGTTGTTTTTTAATTGATATTCTAAGTTTTGTTTACGAATAATCTCCATTTTAAAATTGTGCGATTACTAAGCTATAAAAACGAAATGAATCATTTTGGAAAAATGATTGTTTACGGCCATTCTCACGAAGTATGTCTGCGGTCACCTAATTACCGCGACGCTGTTTTCAAACTAAATGTACGGAGACGCGGTAATTAGACGCAGTCATACTTCGTGAGAATGGCCGTTTATAGTAAATTTTACCAAAATCAATAGGCACATAAATGGAGCACACACACACACACCTGTTTTCGCTCTGACTACTAGACTTTTTCCAATATTTTTAATCTTTTAATGAATTGATCAGAACATTATTAATAGAGTACCTACATTTACTTAATACATACGAAAATCATGGCATTGCAATCGCAATGGCAAACATTATTTCTTTGTTTTGTAATTAGAAATGTACCTATTTCATTGATATAAACCTAATACTAGGAATAACTCGGTACGCCATTTTTCTTAAAGACTATTTACTTCAGAATTTCAACAACGCTTTGGGCACCCAAAGCGTTAGCGGAGCTTATTTACACAAAACATATAACTCATTTACATACAAAGCAAAACGATGTGTTCACAAATCTTACCAAGTCTCGAACGTTGAAGAAATATTTTGGCCTTACCCGTAAGCAGCATTTCGTGATAGTGATAGTGCAAAAAGTTTCGACAGATAAGCAACTTCCTGATAAATCTTTTCCATAACTCAAAGGAGGAACTGTTCGATTCCCTATAGACGTTACACTTCCCATCGCTTATTTACCTCTTTTGTTATAAATTTAAAACCTTAGTTTCTCTTCGTTTGTTGATTTGAGTTATGTGCTTGCGAATATAACTATTTATAATGTGAAATCAATTATATTAACAAAATAATATAGTACAAATTTTATTAGTGTGTGTGAATGTTGTGAAGCCACGTTACGCCAAAAACCCACCATTTTGAATACAGGGGATATTAAAGATATCAATACTGTAAATTCATGTTATGCGTGTGTTATGCCCATAGTCATTGTTACTAGTAATAACAAATACACTTGAGGAGACAAGCTGCAAAAACGAGAAGAGATTCTCATTAGATCCATTTACTTATATTTGGAAAAGCAAATCACGCACTAATTACCTCCCCTTAAGCTAGATTGCAGTCCCAATATAATTTAGGGCATGGAGCTTAAGTATGAAAAATTGTCGAGATAATACAGCCCATAATGAGGCCGAAAAGAAAATTTGAGATCCGAAGGGCGTTTAAAGTCAGACCGGGCATTATCTCCGCAAATAAGTAGATCACGAGACGGCTGTGTGGGTCCCTTCGTGGTGTCACCAAATGTGACGTTCCGCGGTTAAATGTACCTTATGGATGTTGTCGCTTGCGTCATATCCGACTCCGTTACTATAGATCATCAAGATAGAAGGACGCAAACGACAATATCCATAAGGTACCTTTAACCGCGAAACGTCAAAAATAGGTTTGTTCCCATAAAAGTTGACTACTCTTGTTACACTATAAAATATTGTATTTTGGTGTTTGTTTGCTCAACGGTGCTACAGAACCCTTCGGTTGCGCATACAACTCCCACTTGGCCGGTTTTTAAATCTAAACTGAACAGCGATCGTCTCCAAAATCAGTCCACAAAGTTTTACAAAGTTATAATTTTTAGTGTACTTATTCTGATTGTTTGACCAGGCGTTATTATCTATTTGCATTAATTACCTCTATCGAGTATCGAGTATTAAAATTGTGCGCAATTAAGGAAAAATCTACTTCATTTGCATGATTTTTTTTACTACCCGGGAAACAGCAATTTCACATTAGCTAGAAACACACACACACATTAATTAGAAAACACTAACGTTCATCTCTCCCAGTTTCTAACCTAAGGGATTTCTTTCAGCGACGTAAATGACGTAGGCCAGACTTGCAAGAAACGGATCGAGTGTCGTCCTACCATATAACATCGGGATTAATGATCCAAAAAAAGGCACCCACATAGAGTGAGGAAGTCAGATATATTATGTACTAAAGTCTGCTGGCTTAGGTCAGTCCTGGAAGTTTCTGAATAGGTGGTCATTTAAAGAGTAGTAATTTAGTGCCTATTTACAACATTCTATAGAATTTGATGTAGGAAGACGACGCTTTTCAACATTCAACTCAGGTACGTCATCCGGTATATATTGTACTCGTTATAGTACATTACACAACTAGGGTGGTAATACAAAGAAAGGCCGAGATCGCAGAAGTTTACAGCCCGAGCTGCAAGCGAGGGACGTAAATATGTGATCGAGGGCTTTCTTTATTACCTCCCGTGTTGTGTTGTGTACATCATTTTATGTCTACAATTGGCCTGAAAGCGGCTTTTTCCGTACGCGCAGTATTTCGCCTCGATCACATATTTACGTCCCTCGCTTGCAGCTCGGGCCGCAAACTTCTACGATCTCGGCCTTTCTTTGTATTACTACCCTAGTTGTGTAATGTACCCTTAGTTGTGTAGTTGTGTATTATATTACAAACCTTTCCTTGATTTCCCTATGTATTCGAATTCAATATATTTACTGGAAACACATTATTATGCGGAAACACCACAATTTACACCAAATACATTGAAAAATTAAACGTGACCAGGACTGACTTACACCGCCATTCCGTTTCGCGGTAATTAATAATAAAACTCGCCACTCTAGAGTGGAAAAAGAGCACCCGTTTAAGTACGATTGTACGCGTTATGCGACAGAGAGAGAGAGACGGTCGGATGCGGGCCAGCTCCGTCCGGTCATCCGACGCGAACGGCACTTTTTTTAGGGAGAGAGGCTTCTGTACGCACTAGTATTTAGTACTAATTCTTATTCTTTGACGTGATTTACTGTAGTCAAGTTCGGACTTGAACCAGCCTCTGCCTGACGGGTGCTTACTAGTTAAGCTAGCGTATGTCTATTAGAGGTATGTATATTTTCACTTTCGATGGTAGAATTAGATCTTTCAATCTATTTCCATTTTCCACCTAATAAGCTTGTTATAAAGATATTTAAATGGAACCATGCACGTCGGTAAATTATACTTACTAGTGAAACGAAGACTTACACAATAAAAAAAATCAATGAAAAGAAAAACTGAAGGTGAATTATTAGCTTTTGTTACTTGCGTTAATTTTGAAACGTTACCTAGATAACCAATCATATGATTGTTTATCTTTCACTCACTCTCGTTGTCAAGTGCATAAGTTCGTTCACGAATTGTCATTTAGGTGGCCACGGTGCCAAGATGGTGTCATATGTTAAAAATTAAATAATAAAAATTATAAAACTAAATGATTTCAGCATTTGTGCGTGCGATAAGGGATCCCTTTAGCGTGTTTTTGCTTTATTCCATTTTACTGTGTAATTTGTGCATTTTTTCATTACACGCGACGGCATTTTTTTTGCGAAATCTGCAGATTTCTACAGCTCACATTCTGGTGCGTCTTGTTGACTTACCCGAGAGCGACTAAGCGGAGCTACGCTAATCAGCGTCCATATAGTGCTTCACTTTTGGAGTGCTTGTAACCTATCTACCTATAAAATAACATTTATTTTCTGAATAACTGTGTTTTGAAGAGCTTTTCTGCCGTCTTAAGTTTAAGCGCGTATTGTTCTATGATACTTGTTTATTTAAATCTATTATCTACTGATATTCTATCTTTTTTATTCCATATATAATAATAAAATCGTAGAAAGACTGTATTTGTACGATAAAGATTTTTCAGAAAAAGTTAACGGGGAGTATTAAAACAATAAATATAAAAAGTTGTTGAAAATTTTGTCTGTATGTTTGTGCGCGCATCACGCAAAAACTACCGCACTGATTCTTACGAAATTCGGTACACAGGTACATTATGGCCCCGGTTATTACACGGAATACTTTTTTTTACCCAACTAAGCCGAATCATAAAAGAGGCCTTTAACTTATTTCACCTCCGCGAACGCAGTCGCGGGCATCCACTAGTAATTAATAAGATGCGACTTTTTGACAGCACAGCAGTTTTACAAGAGACTAACCTGAAATTTGCTGGTCTCGGGATCCATGTCCAAAAGAGAGTAGGAAGCCACGCGGTCACCGTTGTGGTCAATTATAACCTCGCCAGTGATACCTAGAATAATAATAATTGGTTAGAAGAGATTTCGAATTACATATTTGAACCAAGGAAAAACAGTCAACTAGCAGTACCAAGTATAGACTCAGTCTCAGTTCCTAGTAGTTGTAGCAACTAAATATAGTACGAGCAGCCACCGCACGATCACCTACGTTACTTGATACTAAGGTAAGCCCCATGTCACATGTTTATAAAAGTGATACTTAGGTCCGAAAAATAGTAGAAAAATTAGAACTTGCCGAAAGTACAAAAAAAAGTACCACTTCCGGTGGAAAAAAAAATGATGGCACTTACGTCATTTGATACTGAGAGGTGAATTATGGCAGCAGATAGAACGTTATTGGTAGTTACAGAAAACAATTGTCTGCCAGTTCCTGCATTGCCGGAAGTGCCCGGCAGACTGTTTCAAAGGTAGCGATTTGGACCCCAAATTTACGTCATTTGATACTAAAATGAAATTACTCGCAAATGTTTGGTATTAATCCCATATTGCATTATATACAAGTCTGCCAAAGGTATTCTTGCCGAAACCCCTCACCCCCCCGTACTTAAATAACAATTATGTAAACTTGGTGGTAGCGTTAAGTTTGCACCTAATTTGTAAGTGATGCTAAGGAAACCAGGTGGAAACTTAACGAAACCGCGAACTGAATGATAAAAGTGATACTTAAATTACTTATTGAAATATCGCCGAAGGTAACTTTTAGTGACTCCTATCCTAAGAAGATTGAGCCCTTTGAGGGTGTTTTTTTTTTAAAAGATGAGTTTGAGGTGAAATGACAAAACAGTCGACGTCGACGTCGAGGAGTTTTCTTTTCAGAATAAACTGTATTTGAATTCGTGAGGTTAGACGAGTCGTGTTGAAAGCGGAGGACCCCTCGCCTTTTGAGGTGATTTTTAAATCGACTGCACCAGATTTCCGAGGGTATTTAATTACCGATTGTAGCCTGAATTAATAATAATCTCACCTTGGAAGCTTCTGTTCCACATGTTATTTATGACCGCCTTTCCGTCCAGCCTCCCCCTCGGCTCCGGCGACTGCTTTAGTGTATCGTTCAAAGCCAGCGCGTACAGCAGCACAGCGTCGTAGAAAGCAGCGACGAACGTGGATACAACCTCATCTTTGCCAAACGTGTAATTATATTTCGTTGCCGCGAGTTCTTTCACCTGAGGAATCACGTAGTTCGTTAACTTTCCGTGTAAACAATATTTAATTGACAGATGTATGTACTAATGGTGGGAGAATATTCGAGCGTTTTAGCTGCTCAATAAATAGGGATGACGACTGGGTTAAAACTATATAATTCTATTTAGTCCGTCAGTTAGATTATGGAAAAATATGGGACACGTATTTTTTGGTTTATCAAAATATTAAAAATCGACAAAGTTATAGATCATCAAACTTCTGGAGTGGGGGCTTGTGACGTCACTCCTAGGTGAAAATTGTACCTAGGAGTGACGTCACTCGCAACTTCTAAGTACTCTATCCTCGTCATTTTTTGTTTGTCAAACAAAAGAAAAAATACGTGTACAATATTTTTTTCACACCTCCTATTCAGAAAAACGTATTTTGCTCCCTCATAAGAGGGATCAAAGTAGCACTTTTCTGTTCAAGGACAACAGGGTATTTTTAGTTTGAACCCACTTAGAATATGCCATACCATAGACAGCTTTATTAGTATATTACACACCAAGGGCGGTATAATAAGGAATGGCCCAGATCACAGATGTTTGCGGTCCGAGCCGCAGGCGAGGGCCATAAATATAATATGGAAGTGGTATTTTCGTCCAGTCCGTAAAAAATAATAATCGTTTTATAAAATAATAATAGACTATACATTTAACAATTTAACATTTAATTTTTAATAATAATGTGTGATGCTCTTTGATTAACTATATATTTCGTTATTTTGGTAGGTAGCGGTTGTATTTGAATTTTAATCATAGTCGGTGTGAAAAGCAGTATGTGTCACACAGTAGCAAAATTATTTTCACCACGGGCGTTAACACTTGAATCCCTCACTACGCTCCGGATTCTACTTTAGAATCCCTCGCTACGCTCGGGATTCAATTGTAGAATCCTTCGCTTCGTTCAGGATTCAATGTACGCCCTCGCCGTAAATATATCATTTTGCTCCCTTGTGACACAATCTACTATTAATAATCTAACTGACGGACTAAACAGTTTTTTTTAGTCGTCTAGCCCATTGATGCAAAGGAGTGACGTGACAGAAACTTTTAATAAAATCAGACTACCTCTATACCGCCCTCGTTACTTTACAAACTCAACTCTGATTTCCTACCATCCAGGGGTAGAAACGATAAAATATTAACCCTCTGGGACATATTTAAAATCATGAACGAAAAGTTGTGGGGGTGCATAATTAGTTTTTATTATCCCGCTAATCATGATTATACTTATAAACAATTGCTAGAGTTATGTTACAAATTCCATTCGAATTGCTGAGGTTAGGTTTCAAATCTGATTATACTAGTTTTTCTACTAAGAGCTTTTACTTTCCGAAGTGCTGGTATAACTGATTCTATGCAGGTTTCAAAATAAGAATTGAATAGACTATGCTGCCACCGTTAGTTAAAAAGGCACATATATATTATAGGAAATTTGAAGCAGATTTGTGCTATTAACTAACGGGGTGCTTAGTGTTTGGTTTCGAGTAAAGTCAGCTTTGGTATGATGCCCCGTAGACATCGACATTACAATCGCATGCATGATGTCGTTCTGATTGATTGGTATTACCGGTTAGGATAATAAGAAAACAATTTTGCAAAGTTATAAAGCTAAATTCATACTACTAGGGTTCTACTTGTCCAGACAACATACCAAAAAATCAGAACTTCATCATGATTTGCGATTTTAACGCGATTACCACGGGCCTATGATTTAGTATTACGATTTCAAGGCATATTAGAACAAGGTACCTAAATATGTCAGTTTAAATATACTTTTCACAGTTTTTATTAACTAAACCATATTTCTATTTAATCGAATGTAGTCTAAATTGCATTAAACTCACTTGGTCGGAAAAGTCCAAGTACTCCTTCTTCTCAGGAGCGGGGCTGGTGACGGTAAGCACTGCGCTATACGCGCGGCGCGCGCGCTCATTGCGTTCCTCTGTGTCCCCTTCCACCTTCCATGGCTCCTTGGACGATGCTGATGCTAAGCTGATGACAAATATTTATTTTTATGCCACACTTGGCCATAAAGTGCCTTTTTCCGCACGCTACGCGCACGGAAAAAGCCGCTTTCTGGCCAAATGTAGCCATAAAATGCTGTACACAACACGGCAGGTAATAAAGAAAGCCCTCGATGGCATATTTACGTCCCTCACCTACGGCTCGGGCCGCAAACATCTGCGATCTCGGCTTTTCTTCGTATTACCACCCTAGTTGTGTAATATACTATTTTTTTATATTACAGCGTAAACATTATAACATATAAGTTAAATCCTAAGAGTGGTGAAGGATTAGCTTTTACGTCACCCGAGGCCATAAGTGGCGTTCTACCCGCCACGCCACTATACCACTACCACGGGTAGCCTACCGCTACATCTGGAAGCGATTCGTTTCTATAAGGGTCGCACTTCTGACCTAACCTAACCTACTTTTCTGGTAGCAGTTCGGTTCAGCCAGCATTTACTATCTAGTAGAAAGAAAAACCCTAAAGGTTGGGATTCTGTGAACAACGGGTATAAACTTGGAATTATCCTTTAAGAACGCTCATTTATACCGAACGCATAATTTTATGCGTTCGGTATATCTAACAATATTATGCGAATTTCAGGCATGCCAAATCAATCGGTAGGTATGCCAATTAACTTGTATGCGTTTTTATTATTATGCCATTTAAGCGGTATGCTCAAGTGCCTAGACTGTTATAAGTTTTCATAAAAGGATTTTTAAATTATACCTAATAAGCAGTGCTCGGATCTTGATGGATGTTCCTCGGGATTCTGGAAATTGATATTATTGTAGATGCATTTTTTTGTTATATGCATCTATAGTAATAATCCATTCCCGGAATCCTGAGGAACAGCCATGTTTCTGTATAACGTTTGAACTCATATACCCCAAATTGCACCCAAAATCCGATCTCTGCTAATAAGGGACACCCGCGTATGTAGCTATCAAGACTCCTGGAGTTTCAGGAAGATCTGAAGTGAAATATTTTGACATTAAAGCGACATTTCGCCGAATTAGCACATCACCTTTTATAAATCTTGCATCATGATGAATGAAATTTATCCGCATTAATTTCTTCACAATGATGAGAAAAGTATTACATATTTCGGCGGAAGAGGGAATTAACTGATTCGCATCTTCACGAACTTGAGAAGTGAAAATAGCCAATCAAGTAACCGTGAGCAAGTACTATCAAATTCATATTGAATTATTTCTTGCTCAAACGGCTCGCTGGTACTTAAATGATTTCCTCGGGGAGCATGCGGCTCTAATTAAACTACCTACGATATTTACCTGCCCCGCTTCCTGGGCGATTAAATTTAACCGACGTTTAGATTGAATTTTAGTGTAGCCGGTGTTTTGGAAATCTTTGCCACTTACCGACATTTTGAAGTGATATTTGATCGCAAATTTAGCACTATTACAATAAAAATACAAATGAGATTTTACCTATATACAGGGTGAATTTTAAATCGTGAATCATAATTTTTTTTTTGTAGTCTATGCATAGTTAACAATAACTTACAATGCTTTTAAACCTAAATCAAGTACGTTTTTATTTTGTCCACTTTTAATTTGATTTATCCTAATTTTTAAAACCTACATTAATGTTTCGTACTTGTCATGAAAATGTTAACATTAGATATCCAACCTCCTAATATTGAAGTTGGCTGGATAGAATTTTGGCACGTATTGTCAATAATGTCAACATCGTCGACATTGTCAACATAAGTACCTATTTAAATCGTATTTACTCATAAAATAATTCAGTTTTATTACGATTAATGGTATAAGCGCCTCCACCGTTTTCTTCATAATTAATTAAGCGGGTCTTTAATTGTAATTAACACTAGTGCTCTGTATTAGTCTTAAGTAGCTTTACCGGTAAACGTGCTTACGATTCATTCATTTAATTGTTTACTATTTCTGTTATTATCCTTAAATAATTGGTGAATCGTTATTTGTAACGTTCAATATGTGTGATTCTGTAGGGTAGTGAAATTTTGTCATTGTCTTTGTGATCACCCGACCATCGCGTAGAAGAAAAAGTGAAAGTTCATTACTTGGTTTAACAAAACAAATTGTGTTAAATTTTTACATTATATATATATCAAGTATTATAACTTTACAGACAATGTTTAGAATCCCTGCTTCTGTGTCCCTCTAGAGTATCCGCTATGAACTATTCGTACCTACTGTTTCGTAACGTAGCGGGAGCTTGCAGAATATTGAGATCAGTTCTTTTGTTTAATTTAACCTACCTTCCAATGTTGGTCTGATACAACATTGTTTTTCATATGACCTAACTTTTGTTAGTCAAAAATCGCTTTTTAGAGTACAAAGCTAGAACAAAACGTTATCTGCGTTGAAACAATATTTTTTCTGGAAACCTAATCGAATTTTATTAAATACTCGCAGTCTATATTATTGAGCGACTGGGCGAAGCGTCTTTATTTCAACTTAGTCGAAATTGTTTCATATGTCCAACAGATATCTCTCTGTCTTCCTCTACAGGTCGTATTTCTCAAGCGATTATCGTAAAATTTTTGAACGGGTTCGATAATAATATATTTTTTGTCGACTCAAGTACCTATTGGATATTTTTCATAATGGCGAAGCCATGGGGGTTGACAGACTCGCGAGCTCTACAGCTCGTATAGCCACTAGTTAGATTAAGGAGCTACTTGAAAATAAGTATATAAGCATACACAAATGCTTAGATAAAACGAAAAGGTAAATATACTAATATCATACTTTGAGAACAACTCGATGTTGAAGAACACGTATTCGCCAGAAGACACCATGTTGAGCTCATCTGCCGCCAGCATAATCTCCCGCACAGTCCCAGGATTGGCACACACCACTACAACTGGAACAAACAGAAAACGTAGTTAGCATTATTTGCTCTAAACAAGAGTATACACTCTCCATGTCGAGAATGATAGGCATTATGAATGTTTTGATTATTAGGTACTTAACATTAGGCGAAATCGAGCTTAAATGCTTCTTTATTGGCATTCAAAACTATCGTATGCAGAAAAAATGCGATATTTAACCATGACAGGCAGATAAGTAATATCGCCGTTGAAACAAATAAAAATTGGTGTACTTTTATTTGATCACAGCTGGACATATACCTCACGGAAATAACACCGCTATGACCGGCCTGTGCCTCTGCGTCCTTAGAACTCCGGAACGTCCATAGAACCTTAACTAGACTGTTAAGAGTCCATATAGTGAGTGCCTATCCACGCTGTGTCCTCGGGTGCGTGGTCACCATTCAAGAACTCGTCGGCCCCAGCGGCAGTCGCTTCTACGAGCAATGTGCCCTAAGGACAACCTTCCCAATTTATACTAACCCAACCTTCCTAATTTATTATTATTTAGTTGGTTATTTGGTTTACTAAGGCCTCAGTTACACAAGTTTGTTTGCGATTTTTGATGCGACCTATATTCATTTCAGAGAAACCGGTAAGAAATTGCCCCTCGTATATACCAAGAAATGCTCTTTGAGTTGCTTCAACCTAACAAGATTTGTGCCCGTCTTTCTGTTTATTTTCTGTTATTGCGTTATTTTATTAGTTTTATTATTGTGCGAGTGCACCAGCATAAAATCTGCTATTTTTTCATGTGGCAGTAGCTTTTCACTGATGTTCTGAGTGATCACATGGTGACCAACAAATTGTTATTGGTGAGTGTAGCTGCTGTGTTGCCTGAATAATTCAAATGTTGAATAATCAGCAAATTTATGAAATATGTTTTTATTCTGCAAAATTACTCAAGAGTTGCTTCATCACAAGTCGCGACTTAGAAATATCCAATGTCATAGTAGGTATATCTTGACAGTAAGCTGAGACTTAGCGTATTGCCCTTTATAATTGGAACTTGCGGCTAATTTCTCGCCGGGTACCCAAAATATGGCCGAGCTTTTAAAGAAAGAAAGAAAAATACATTTATTTATGACAGCAGCACAAAATATGAATGCAGCGGAAACAAAAAAAAACAATAAAGTTGGATGCTGCCACAAAATGGTCCCACCTCAGCAAAATGCCGACACAAGAGCCAGCGCTGGTCTTACTTTTCTTGTTTGTATCAGCATCTATACATTGTGTTGTGATCCGAATGTAAAATTGCATATGTAGTATGGATGACAATATAGGTAAATCAAAAAATAGAAACACAAAGTACCGATTATCTTGAAATGCATCTCCCCATGGAATGAAAAGTGAAACGAAGGATGAAAGATTGAAAAAAAAAATAGTTGCAAAGTAGAGTCTGGCTAATGAAAGATGAGACTGAGATTTATTTAAAACTTTTTAAATAGAGACATTATACAAACGTCAAATGTGTCAAACGTTATTAGATTTCTGAGATTTAGATACTCAATATGCAATATAATGAAAGTAACAGTTTCCGCAAAACACTTACTGCATTGTTTCTTCTTTTCTTTCCGCGGCGAATGTGGGGAGTGAATATATCATAAATAAACACTAACACTTTAATAAACACTATGTACTTACCAATTTTCACTAAAATCGGAAGAATTAAAAAAGTGACAACAAAACAAAAATCGGCCCAAGTATCTTTTCCGTTATTGTCACCCTATAAACAGTGTTGCAACCCGTTGTTTTTTAAATTTGCCGCTAATTACTAGTCTCATCTTTCATTAGCCAGACTCTATCAAGTCTATTATAAATATTAGGTATCTTAAACTGCGTTTAACCAGGCAAATGCACTGTCTAATTAAGAGCTAACGTCAAAAGCCTTTGCAATACTGATGTACAAAAAAAGTTTCTATCATATAGTTTTTAGAAAAGTTTTTCTTCCCGACTGTACTTTTTTATATACTGCACGTCACAACTAAGCAAATGAACCCAAACACGGTGAATTTCTCTTTTGTAATTTAGATGATCCTATGGCTACCATGCGGCTCCATCAACAGATCAGCTCCATGTCATAATAATATTGCATTGTCATCTGATTTACATATTTTTGCAACATTTCAGCTCAATCGGTTGAAGATATCTGTGTCAAAATTGAGTTGCAAGATTCCACCCGAATAAACATAGTTACATACATGTCAAGTAAATAATAACTTGTGAAAAAACCAAATAGACATTTGGCCAATGATAAAATTGCCGTCTCGGTCTACGGTCCTTTGAAGCTGCGAAAAAAATCAAACTTCTAAGCTAAGTTAACGTAAAAAAGAATAGGTACGGCCGTTTATGCCGCAAAAAACGTATATTTCGACACTCTCAAAGAAACCAACATTTATAGAGTACATTCCGTTGACCTAGAACCATAAAATTTGGCAAGTAATACCATCTTATACTACAAGTATAGGCAAAAGCTGAAAACCATACATTTGCAAGTAATTAAAATCATACAAAAAATATAGTCTACTAAGAGAATCTAGATGAATAGGGTACTTACGTTAATATATGTACCTACAAATTTGTACGGAACCCTCGGTGGGCGAGTCCGACTCACACTTGTCGGGTTTTTATTTTTACAGCTAAGGCTGTTTGGTAATAGTTGTATTCATAGCACTCATTAAGAATAAAATCACAAACGTGTTTAACGTCTAAAGTTACATACGGCATTATAGACTTGTGCACACGCCAGTTTGCTTTACAAACCCGATTCCTTTGTTACTCCAGCGTTAATGACTTAGGAATAATCTGTATGCATCGCTGCATATCAAGCGTAATGCATAAGACATGAGTGTCGCAGCGCCTCTTATGTCTTCTTTCTAATTAAGCTGTATTGCATGCATTGCATCCTATCCTATCCTCATAATATGATTATAAATGTGAAAGTTTGTGGAGATAATTGAAGGTTTGGATGTTTATATATTGGTTACTAAATAACATGGTCACAAATGGTCCGAGATGAAATTTGTCGTACAAATAGACCAAATCCTGGATTTAAACATAGAATAACATATCCCGCTAAGGAGTTTTCTTGAGATTTAAGATCGAAAACGTGGGCGAAGCCTTAAAATGTTATTAAATTAATAAGTATATCAAAAATCTCCACGGTGTTAGAAAACTGTATTCCAGAAAAAATTAATACTAAAATCAAATATTCGGCTATCTGTACAATTCGGTGGCCAAAGAATGGTAGGATTGTTGAGTGTTTAGTCAACTATTTGATTTCGGAAACATTAAAAGCTTGCATAAGTATTAACAGCACGTTTGAGAAATTGCCGTTCAATAATGCAATATGAAATGCTATTTAATACAATATTCTGCAAAAATTTCATCATTTGGTAAAAATTTGTACATTTATTATTACTTCTATAGTATTAAAAAGAAATAAAGTAGAGTTTATATATCTTATATATTATGAAAATTCTTCATTATGACAAGGAAACCAAAATTATTTATATAACCCAATTTAAATTCCTCTAGTTAACTTCCTGAGGCGTCAAGCAACAACAATACTGTTAATAATGCGATCAATATTACCACATCCGTTCGACACAATCAGTGATTGAATACAAAGGACTTCGATGAGTACCGCAACGTTAATTACATCTTAATGAATCCTGCAAAGGTATCGAATAACAAAGGTAACAAATATTCTGGGTCACTAACATACAATTTTATATCTCGAAAGCTTATTGACGGGTTTTAGTATTGATTTAGTGAACAAATTTAATGGACGCGATTTTTGCCCCTCTGTCCTGCATTTTTTCTAACAAGAGACTCGTGACACTAATGTTAGAGCTTCCTACAGTACTCGATATTTGTTAGACTGTCCATTTAGACGTCACTTTTCATTGGTTCAGTAATCTGGTTACTATGATTGGTTCTACGAAGAATCCTACTTCATTGGATTCTGCTGAATGAACCCAGAAGCACTGTAGTTGCGATTGATTGAGAAGATTACAAAGCCTAGGGGAAGATTTCTTTTTTTAGCATAAAAAGTAAGTAACTTTTCTAGGTTATGGTATATAAGTTTTTGTTGAAAATTACAACGGTTAGTTGTAATTTAGGGTCAGTAACAGTTATGAGTCAGTCATTAGTATGCCTTTACCGTGGCTTATTTTTCTGTAGTTAATATACATAATTTCATGCTAACTCTTATTATTTTCAAAACTACAAGGAAAAGCTCTTACTTCAATGATTAATGTGCGGTTTTGATAATTTTAAAATGCATAAAACTAAAAATGAAGACGAAATTGATCTATTGCTTTCATTGCCGTAGAAATCTAAATTTTATACTATCAAAGCATTTGAACAAATCATAATAAGTAGCTGATTTGATCTGTCAGGAAAATATTTCGTTTATACGCATAGGTAGGTACATAAGCCTTTTAGTGCTGTTATGTGTGTATTACTTTCGTACTTTTCAATTTTTTTGTTTAGGGCTTTGTTCTGGAAAAGGTAAAACTTTTAAAGAAAACGGTGTCACGTCCATACTGCATTGCAGGCTGCATCGCTACTTTTTCTGAAAAACGCTACTCCTTGTTCTAATTTCGTCAAAGAAGTTCTTCGCCTTAGCTTTGTTCCAGAATGTTCAAGTAAGTCTGAACCAACGTGAAAGGCAATGTAGTTAACATTACAAAATTTTGATTATTAACATAATACTCGTAAAACATTTGGTTATTTATTGCATATTCAATTTATTTTAGGTAAGTATTCAAAAGCTTCGAAATAATTTTTTTTGCATAAATTATTTGTTACATAAAATAGTTGTTCTTTTTAAATATGTCGTGGCTAGCAAAATTGTATAAATAATTATTTATTAATATAAAGCCTTTCACTTTGCCTTTTAAAAGCTTAAATTGCGATCATAATGTCGCTTTCAATTAATTCTTGAATTAAATTGGAGAAGGAATATTTTCAAAGTTTAAAACAAAGTCGATTGGCATTGGGTATGAGATTAAAGTCGTCTACGTGCCTTAAGGTAAATCCGAGAGATGTTGGGACTAACTGATTTCATTTTGACACCGTTTGAAAGGAACTATCGATAAAACTTACAAAATATTTGCGGTGATTGAATGTTAAGGTATATGTTATTTTATGATATGATCAATGTTAGTACCTAAGTTAAATACCTATACACCGTTAGTAATGACCTACTTTTATTATCATGTTTCTTTTTAGGTTGTTATTAGAAACAATCTCACATTTTTAAAACTTTGTGCCTATTTATCTCACGATAGCCAAAATTCTCCCGTCCGCGTCCCATAAAACTGAAAAAGTTCAAAACCGACAATAAAAGCTTTAATTTACAATTTAAATTCAGCGCCGATTACTTTTGTGTTCCATCAATTGATACTTTGCAAAATACGAATGAAATTGAGTCGGATTAACAACCGTTTGAAACGAAATCCGATTGGATGTTAAAGTTCTATGGGCGTACAGGACATGAATTTTAGACGAAACGAAAGCTCATATTAATGGATTTTTCATCACACTTGCTCGAAAATAGTGTTCTTACACGTAGGTTCTGCGGGCCGTAAATGACCTATTACGCCCTAGACGTAATGTTTTTTTTTAATTTGAATACGCTGGTTCTGTCTTACTCTTATTTGTCATGTTGAAATGAAACGCCAACTTACTTTTTTAATTTTTATCACTGAAATATTTATTTAACGAGAACTGTTATTGCAAATACATGTAAACACATATTTCGGTAACATTAATTAAATGTTTAAATAGTGTATTTCAGTATTTTGCTAATATAAAATTAGGGATGTAACGATACCGATACCGATATATCGGTATCGCCGATAATATACAACCGACATCTGAAGAGCGCGAACTCGTGTTATTAAAGCCCTCAGCTTCGCCTCTGGCTTCTAACAAACACTCGTTTGTAATTCCTTCCTTATCGCCTTAGATACACAATGTAATCAACTAAACGTGATTATTTGAACTTTAGCAAAATAAATTATTGATTTTCACGAGTATTTATTTCCGGAGAATGTCTGGAAAAGGGCGCCTAAGCCTGTAATTGAGAAGTGACATTTAAACATTTGTACTATCAGTAGGTATCAAAATAATTTAAGAATACTATACACCAATGACGGAATGTGATAAATGACCTACATGACGGAATGTGATAAGTGCTCTATTCGCAAAGGAGCCCTATACATAAGGTTAGTCGAAGCAAGTGTACCCACGGGGTGAGTGCGCCTACCATAAAAATATCGAGATATTATACTACAAACGACATCTGACAACCACGCAACTAACTAAAACCGAGTGGTTGTAAGATGTCGTTTCTAGTATAATACGTATAGTGGTAGTGGTATGATAGTAGTGTACTTTTCGGTAATTTTATGGTAGGGCACGCTTACCCCGTCGGCACACTTGCCCCGACCGACCTTAGATAACTAGTTACAATCTGAGGGCACGCCAGTGCCCTCGCTAAGTCGAGTAAAACAAAGGCACGGCCGTACCATCCTTTTCTCGCAGCCATTCAGGCAATTTTCAGGCCCCCGTAATTTTGTGCTCGCTAAAGCTAGAGCCCGAACTATTTCTCATCAGATGTGTCATTTCTTTTATTTCATTTAAAGGGAGTATTTCGATTACTAGATTATAGGTTCATCATTTCAACCCGAAAACGTTTAGGGCTGAACATATTTTTAGTGAAGTAAAAAAGCATGTAGCTGCGTTCTAAAAATACTCGCGGTTAAATAAATATGCGCAAAAATGATCTAGTCACAATGCCAAATAAATAATACTTACATCTCAATACAAATTGATATTCTAGACATATTTAAAATACCAGTCGCATAACACTAACACTGACTAATCCTATGTTTTGCATATCAAACGCAATGCTGCAGAAATATGCAAGGTATCAATATGCAAGCAGAGTCGCCGTTGAATTGGATCAAACTGTATCTCGATGTTGAACAGGAAGTCAGTTGCATTTGCATAATATTTCAATAGTAAAGGGATTAGATCGAAATTCCATTGAAGCGAGGGGGATCTCGTATTAAGCCTGAGTCGGACTGTGCGATATCACGTAGCAAAGATTTGTGAGGTAAACGCTCGATCAAAAGAGCCTGACTAACTTTAATCTATCAATGCGACTGTTAACTCATTGTTTTAACAAGTTTACATAAATAGAAGAACACATTCTATTTATGTAAACGTGTTAAAACAATGAGTTAACAGTCGCATTGCAGTCGCGCTCCTATTTTGTCACATAATCAGTATCACCGTTTTTAATCACTATTATATTCGTAATTGTATCCGTCTCATTTCACAAATCCTCGTGGATTTTACGTGGTGTCACATGCTCAGTTCCGTGACTTAGCACCTCGTCAAGCTACATTATATTCACCTGGACTCATTAATGATACTTCCCGGTTGACCTAGGTTTGCAATTAGTGCCTATGACGTTGCATGCAAACGAGGGCCTATAATCTGATCAACCATATTAGTGGTACATGAATCTTTACCGGCACAGCTTCAGTATAAGTATTCTCCCGATTTCAATCCATGTTTATTACACAAGGCTTTGTGCCTGAATGGCATATTTCATCGACAGTTAAATGATCAACAGAGATAAAGTAGTCAAAGGCAATAATGATTAACGTTCTTTGATACAATTACGACGATTACCCGATAGCGATCATGAATGCACTAGGGCAAATCGCAAAAGCTATGTGGTTGTGCTATCGAATGCCATTTGGGAATGTTTATTTGAAGCGCATTTTGATTTTACAATGCATACGTAGAGGACATACTTAATGCTAGTAAATTGTATAATTTTTACTCTGAATATTCTGTCATATTAAACACGAGCACAAATCATGTTACATTGCTCGTCAAAACACCATACAATCTGAGTAAATTAATGAAATCTTGGTTACTTGAAAATTTTATGTTCGTTACATAATGTTGTACCTAAGTATAAATAATCTAACTGCCATCGTGTTGTGCATCCTCCAAGAGACTGGACGGAGATGAAGCAGATAGCGGTCAGAGTTACAATCCTCAATAATAATGGCACACTTAGGAAGAGTAGACTTTTCTGTTTGTATATTTAAAGTCTCGTTTTTGTCTTGTACTTTCGACATCAAAATTACGAATCTTCTTTCAAACTCTATACAGCATAAGAAATTAATATCATACATCACATAAATTCGCGCCAATTTAAGTTACTCCAAAGAATAAAATTTCTTCGCGATAAAGCAAACAACTGGAATCGTCTTACATTATATATTGATTGACCTCCAAACAAAAATTTGTTAAAAACCAAATGTAAAAGTGCAAAAAGAACCTCAAGGGACCAACACCATCAACGCAAAGTTTATCAAAACATTTGCATATAAATACAACCCCATCGTCCTGATAGCTGCAAGCCTAATCAAAAAGATGAAAATGTAAATCCCGTAATCCACTTCTGCGTTCATTTAAAAGATGTGCCTGTAATTTATATAGGGCTAGGATAGAAGTTAAAAAAGAAGGTACTTATATTCCATTCTAACATGAAAGAATATGAAATTAGTAGTAGAGTATTATTTACATGGGATCTACTAATGAGAGCTACATAATGAATCTCTTGTTTCAAGTATCTTTTTAGAAAAATAATTTATAGAAGTAGCTATAAATACCACTGTTCAAAATAAAATCAAGATTAACATCTGTATTTCCTGAAAAATGTATATAACTTAGGATTAGACAAGACATGAGTAATAAGGCTAGGAATACTGAACCGGCGAGCACCTTTGGCCTCGCAGTCATTTACCCACAGGCGCTAACGAGGTCAATTGCAGGTCAGTTATAGACTTAAAAAATATACATACGTATTATAAATAATAATTGAAAAAAAAAAGATATATTTCCCATTCTTTTATTTTACTTTAAAACAGATATTTGATACGTAACATCAAATATTTTTAAACGACATATAGCACGTTGCATGTAATTCCTGTCGGCATTTCACGACTCCAGTAACAATGTTACCATAAAATTGTAATCCCCGTTAAAGAGCACTTTGTTAAATTAAACAGAGCCTGAGCAAACACGGTAGGGCCCGGACGGAGGCTAAGCTGATTACAGCTGTGGCCGCACTGCGAAGACGAAAATAAGAACTAGTACACCAAAGCTCTAACTTTATTGTAGTAGGAGAACTATGTAGTACACCAAATAAATGTACAACGTGGACCCGATTAGTCCGACAAATTTTAATTATGCATTCTAACAACTATTGGGAGTTAAAAAGTGATACAACGTATAGATGAAAAACATTTACTTGACAAAATATTGATTATTGATTAGTTTTAATATGTAGTATTTATAAATGATAAATCCCAAATGTGTAACAAGCCCTAAATATGTGACTGACTGACTTTTAATTTTTTTTATTCATTTTCTAAGCAGTTATTAACATTCGTTGCATCTAATGGTACCTAAGCGTTAAATCTGACCTCTTTACTAGAACTAGTAAAAGAATGTTGTCACTTTGAATATAATAATTATCCTGCTTTATCCGATATTCTAAAACTATGTTTTATAATAGTACAAGGTTAGATTTCAGATTTACTAATCTGAGATCTGATCTTAAACTGTACAGATTTATTTAGATAAGTAATTTTTACTAGACTCCCCGTAACTAAAGGGGCTCAATTTTATTTTAAGGAGGTTAGCACACGGCGACTTTTTGAAGCGATGCGACGCGCGACTGCATCGCTACAAAAATTCGCCGTGTGCTACCTCCCCAACGTCCACAGACTTTCTACAGCCCACGATTGCATCGATGCTGCATCGCGACTGTATCGATACTGTATCAATTTCAATTAAATACCTACATCAATATTTAATACGATACATATTTCGAAAATTTGCTTTATTTTACGAGATACTAAATGTTAAAAATGTCGCATCTTATACAGCGTCCATTTAATATGTCGGATGTTACTTTGCGCTAGTGTTAGTGGGGCGCGTGGAAGTGCGACGCAGTCGGTTGTGCCAGAACACACCGTGTACCGTGTTGCACGAACAGACAGCAACTTGGCGCGAGCGACAGGTCAAGTGCAAGTCGGACTTGCGCACCGAGGGTTCCGTACAAACTTGGCCGTAGAAACGTGGATAATTCAAGATAAACTGTATGGTGTGACAAACTTAAATTTGCTCTTGAAAAACTGTTGTCCCCATACATCGACTTATGTCGCGGTTAGTTTAGTAGGAGCAGGAGCAAATAAGTTTATCTCACGATTTTTGTGAATTTCTAAAAAACGCTGCAAGTTAGGAAATCCGTTTTATTTTTCCTGTAATATTTAGGATGATATAAATAATCGGTAATTATTACAGATTTTTCTGTTGGGGGCAATGGTATTTTTTTTACCGTTTTTCGTCTTAAATCAATATCTAAGAAAAAAAACGGTTTTGAAATCTACGCATTAAGCCCTTTCATTTGATATCTCATTCGATGTAATAGCTCTACTTTTGATTTTCGACATCCCATTTCGGTCCCCTTAAAAAAATAAGTGGGTGAATCAACTTTTTTTTACTTTATGCAAAGATTGCCCTTTCTCCTTATTTGTTCCCCTTTTGCGTGTTTTAAATGGAACAAGATCTTACATCTAGAGTAAGATTAGGTAATAGTATTTTATGCAACAGTTGTATAAGAAGGTTCAAAAAATGCGAATTGCGTGAGTTGCGATACGAGCCGCGAATGCGGCGAGTATCGCAAATAGAGACGCAATGAGCGTTTTTTGACTTAATTATACAACGTTGCATACAATACTTTTTCTACGACTAGGTTAAAATATAAAATACATGGACGTCACGCGTGTCTCGTCCGGTCTCTCCGAGTGTGTACAGCCGGCATGACAGTTGTGTCTATGGTAAACTTTTTTTTGATATGGCTGGTGACACGATGTGACGATAATTAATAGTATTTTATGCAACAGTTGTATAAGAAGGTTCAAAAAATGCGAATTGCGTGAGTTGCGATACGAGCCGCGAATGCGGCGAGTATCGCAAATAGAGACGCAATGAGCGTTTTTTGACTTAATTATACAACGTTGCATACAATACTTTTTCTACGACAGGTTTTAAAATTATAAAATACAAACAAGGCATAACCTGCAAAGAAGGCAAATATGACGTATGACTGTCAGTATGTGTCTATGGTAAACTTTTTATTTTTTAAATGAAGTTGACACGCAGTGAATATATTAAAAATACTTTTGTTTTTATGTTGGCATCAATGAATTTAGTTCAGAAAGTTTTGTTTTTCTTAAAAGCCGTAGGATTTTAATTGTTTGTTAAGTTGGTAGTTGTGCATTTTTACCGTAAAGTTAAAATTGAGCGCTTAATCCTTGACCTCAGTTTAACCTAGATTTAGAAGTCTGTGGTTGCTAGCAATAACGTAAAGTGGCTATAACGACACTAGTGCTGTTATGGGGAATAGAGTATAGACTTCTCTGAACTCATATTATATATGTTCTTATATTAGTGTTCGTGACCAAGTAAAAGACAGATAACAGTACAGGAGTAGAAAAAATACTTTTTTTTTATGTTGGCATCAATTAATTTAATTCGGAAAGTTTTGTTTTTCTTATGAATCGTAGTAATTTAATTGTTTGTTAAGTTGGTAGTTGTGAATTTGTATCGTGAAGTTAGAATTGAGCGCTTAATCCTTGACCTAAGTTTAACCTAGATTTAGAAGTCTGTGGATGCTAGCAATAACGTAAAGTGACTATACGACACTAGTGCTGTTATGGGGAATAGAGTATAGACTTCTCTGAACTCAAATTATGTATGTTCTTATATTAGTGTTCGTGACCAAGTAAAAGACAGATAACAGTACAGGAGTAGAAAAAAATAAAAATAAAACTCGTTTTTAACAAATAAATAGCGTGACCCAGCGGACCAACCCTTATTTTCATACAAAAGTGGGGGACAGCTATTTCCGCTGGGTCACTGCTTATAAACAAGTCATAATAAAAAATCTTTTCATTACGTAGCTTTATTGTCTGTCTCTTAAATGAGCATAAACTTTATTCAAAAAATATCCGAATAAAGATTTCCTTTCAATTATAGTCGGAGAAGGTGAAATTTCGTTGACAAAGAAAAGTTGTAAAACAACTTAAACGGATTAAATCGCGTATATTACTACATTTTAAGTCCCGACGTTTCGTAACCCTTTTCAGCGTTCGTGGTCGCGGGTAGACTGTCACCCGCGACCACGAACGCTGAAAAGGGTTACGAAACGTCGGGACTTAAAATGTAGTAATATACGCGATTTAATCCGTTTAAGTTGTTTTATTACTATGAGTGATAATCGCGGAAACCGAAGACAATATTAAAGAAAAGTTGATTCACCAAAGTATAAGATTTTTTTCTATCCAAGAGGCTCAGGTTGGCGATTTTTAACACTATTCCAAATTTCAAGTCAATAGCATCAGTAGATCCTGATATATCTTGCTGTGACAGATGGACAGACAGACAGACAGATTCGCACCATAACTAAGGGTTGCTTTTTTACCATTTTGGTACGGAACCCTAAAAAGGAAATAAGTCAGAACTGCCACATCCGACGATGTGGTAGTTTCGACTATGTTAATTCGTTTAATAGTGATATTTTGTGTTGTTTGTGGCACTACACGGACATACGGACGGACGGACAGGCGAACATGACGAAACCATAAGGGTTCCTTGTAGCCATTTTGGCTACGGAACCCTAAAAAGAGCTGTTGTCGTTAATGGCATATCCGCCTAATTGCTGCCGATTATGTCATTAAAAAAGTCATATGTGACACTACCGGCAGATGTCGTCTATAAATTCCAGGTAAAAATGTGTTATCTTATTTCTGATCCTTCCAGTAGGTACATTATTTCTATTTGTGTTAACACACATACTAAGAGTAATTTAAATAGGTAGGCTGTCCATCGCCATTCAACGTGGCAACGCGGCTAGTATAATGGGTACCTTTGCGCCAGGGACGACTCGAGGGGCCCTTTTTGACTATACTTAAGGTTAGGCTTAAGTTAAGTGCTGTACAAACAGCAACACACTTAACTGCCCATTAAAGACAGAGCAGAGAGAAAATGATAACGATTGAAAGAGATATATATATTTGTATTATGTCAACTTCAAATCAAATAACGTTTGCGTATGTGTAATGTGCCTTTGAGCTTTGTCATTGTAGTTGTTTGGGCAAAGTTTTTTTTCCATACTGTAAATAAAGGTTTTATTTCAACAAGACAGGTGAATTTGTCAAAATTATGATTTAGCTTTCAGACGAACGTTGGGATGAAATAAACTAATTATATTGCAAATGCTTTTATTGGTGTTCATATTTTTGATATGATGCACCAATATAATGTAATTTATATTTATTATTCATTCATTCTTTTCCACGAATTCAATAATATGGCATTAATGTCAATAATGACGTTGGATCAGCCATAAAAGAAAAATTATTGTTTCAAAACTCTTTTGAATAATAGCCAATTTATACTCATAAACACACGCACACATGCATAACACGACGCCTTCAAGTGTGATTCTCTTTCTTGCAGTATTTCCCATTTTTGAAGTGTATAGTTAACTGTGTTGCTGTTTGTACTGACCTTTTGTTTTTTATGAAATAAATTATCAACATTTTCCATTTAATATTTAAATAAGTTTGTGTCAAAAAATGTTTTATTAGCTCCATGTCATAATAATATTACATTGTCATCTGATTTACCTACATATTATTGCAAAATTTCAGCTCAATCGGTTGAAGATATCTGCTTCAAAATTGAGTTGCAAGATTTCACCCGAACAAGCATAGTTTCCGTACATTTTAAGTTAAATAAAAGCTTGTAGAAAGTAACTTTCGCCAAATTTCAAAACTTTAGTTCTTCAATAGTCAATTATTGTATACCAAAAACGTTTTTAAAAAACTTTCCTTCTCTCTAGGAAAGTAGTCATTTTGCAGATCCGACAGTGTTATTTGGAACCGTCAAAATGTTCTTAATTCATTTATTTATAAGGAGAATTCATAAGGCTGATCTAGCCAAATTTACTGTGACTTAACAATAGAGACTGCAATACTTAAAAATTGTTTTTAAGCTTACTAACGAAATCGATTTTAAGAAAGCGCTAATTTTATAATGTCTCTGGATACTAGGTATAGTAGGTCTGTTCTTTTAAAATGTACCTATGCACAGGTGTTATACAACTTTTTTCGGATGAATAATAAAGCCGATTAACTACGACACTATTAATTTAGGAATGATTTTGCTTGTTAATCCCTGACGGAAAACGAGAGGTGTTATAATTTCATATATTTTGTCAGTTTTATCCTAGAGTTGTTCCTTCAACGTCAGTTTGATATTGTTACGTTCACTGGGTAACGTGATAGAAAAATTCACTAATTAACCACGAACTATAAATGGAAACTTTATTACAAAATTACTAATTAAGAAGACTTACTTAATAAAACACTGTACTAAATCACTTCACTATAATGCACTTATTCACTTGTCTCACTTTTCGCTTCGAGGTCCGAACTGTATCGCTGTTTAGTTCAAACTGATCCCTGACGTTTTTTAGAAGCTGACTAACTCGCAACCCTATTTATTGGGCATAGCGATTGCCTGACCGAGTGGTCGCCCGTGGCGTTCCCTGGGGTCGAACCAGGTCGCTAGTCGGACCACCCCGAGTCGATCGGACTGGGTGGTGATCCCTGGCGTCGTTGGCGCGCGGCTTATATATCCGGAGACCTTTGCTCTAGAACGTTCCAGAGAAATCCTATCTCGAACCGTCGGTCCGATTCTAGGAAACCCCACTTCTCGGTACTCGACGCATCGCGAGTGTTCTAGACGATCTAGATTGTTCGATGCTCGCTCGACCCGACTGGAACGTTCCCGAATATGGCTGTCCCTTTCTAGTTCTGTCTCTTTCACACACTTCTCGAACCTTCTCAATATAGCTGTCTCTCTCTAATAGTGCTGTCTCTTTCACTCCTTAGAGAAATTTCGTTATACTGAAGTGAAAACGAATATATATACTGAAAACGCCTGAATACGGGTTTTCAGGTTATTGCGCCATCTGATAGAGGGTATCCTGAAACGGACTGAAAACATGTTTCAGGCGCCTGAAAACAACGGCAACTAGAGGGTGAATTTTCGATCTTCTAGTATGTGAAAGAGCCACCTCTGAAACGGCAAGAAATCACTTTTCAGCCTGCTGAAAACGCTTCTAAAGCACGGAAAACCACGTTTGAAGATTTTGCCTATACCACCCGCGCAACAATATAATATGTGACGTTCTACAGGGAAATGTACCTTATGGCAGTTTCTAGTTTCAGAGTGTATTACACGTTTTGTAAAAATATGTAAAAGTTTAGATTCCTTCGTATTTGCAAACCATACGAAGTAACATTTGTTTACGTATTTTCTTTTATATTATTAGTAAATTATAACCCCATTTGCAATACAAATTTCGTAAAAACTACACATCTTATGAAGTTGAACCTATTTGATATGAACTGCTTATCAATTGCTGCTAATTAATATTATGGACAACTCAATACCGGCCACAAGGTACCTTTGTACCCGTGAACCGTTTGCATTTGCTTTGGCGTATTTTCCTACACTCACTCCGTCTTCTATTTAAAGTATTAACGGTTACATGTTTTATTTTCCGATTTCCCAAAGAATACAATTTCATAGCATATGCAAGGGAACATAATAAAAACTACCGTTTTATAATAGTTCCGTACGTAATGACAGCATATCTTACAAAAACGCGTTGGCACAGTAGTTGATTAAAAGCATTTTAATCTTCCAAAATAATCACTTTTGTTCCTCGGGCCATTTCTACATCTGGGTTAAATGCTAGCGAAACACGATCTCATCATAGGGTGCTTGCCTGACAGATCAAATTAGTTACTTTTTATGAAGTGTCAAAACGCCCAGATAGTACAAAGTTTCTAAGAAACAAGCGAATAACTTAAATTTATTTGAATTTAAAAAGTTTAATCTTATTCATTGTCATTGGCCACCTCCTGACTACGTCACCAGAAAATGTAATGTTCTTTAATGTAATGGTCTTTATTGCGAGATTATGGTGAGTCCCTACATGTGAAGATTTTACAATTATTTTAGGACCACATAATATTTTTTTTTTCCACATCTACCCAGCAGAGCATGCTATAGTTTTATATCACAATAATTATAAACTACATACTACTATATACTTACATTTCTCTCGTAGAAAAAGACAATACTCACATAATTCACGTTAAAAATTTAGATTACAATAATAATTCAACTGTCATAAAATATTATTCGCCACAATCAACCATTATTTGATTAAAAATGTTTGTCCGAAAAAAAAAGAAACATTATTTTTAATGAAATAGTACAGTCGAGTTCATCATTATCTGAGCAAAGATTGGACCAAAAATATCTGATCAAGACCCTATTGTCAGAAGCATAAGAACTAGATCAGATATTTTTGATCCGTTCTTTGCTCAGATAATGATGAACTCGACTGTACCTACAATAAAAATAAATGATGCAAATATGCATCATTCATGTCAGACTGGACTCAAAATATTTATTTAAAGTATAAAAAAAAAATCTCAGCAAGTAACTTTTTAATGCCATTTTAAATTTCATTCCTGACATCGTTTTGATTTGGTTTAGTAAGAGCCCGGGCAGACCCTCAGCTAAGTTAAAATAATCGTAATGTTGTATTGTCACGAGAACCCAATTTGTGGGAAAAGTTCGGTAACAATCGGTTTAGTAGAAGTAGTCGAAAAAGCTGTCGCAAGATTACAATCAAATAAACAAACAAACAAATATACGGGGCCTAAATAAAACCGTTTAAAAAGGAATTAGTACTTTTACTCCAAGATCAAATCAGTTCCAATTATTCTTAAAAATAAAGTCTTCTTTCAGCAAAATATCCTATCTACAATTTTTGAGGTACCTACTTCTCTTTCATGTCGCACAATCTTGGGACATTCTGTAGTGTATATATATATATATATATATATATATACGAGTAGGTTGCCACTTAGGAATATATTAATGTAACGAAGCTAGTTGAATATGATTGAAAACAAGCCTAAGAATTTCATAGCTACTAAATATTCACAGTCAATTTGGCAACCTCTATGATATGATTTCAAAATGGATGAATTATACCACATAGTAGGCATCTCTATTGATAACATAAAAACGATTTGGAATAAAATGTATTATAACTTTTGTCGATATGACGCGTTAACGAGCATGATGTTGATGTGACCACTGCAATTATAAAACTGATTGAAAAAACTTAATTAATAAAAGACAGGTAAATGACACAAAAATTTGCATAAAACTAAATACGTACGTCATAAGTGAAACTTTCGCAATTTCATCAAACACCTTTATTTCAATTGAACAAGTAATCAAACTTCTCTACTTACTTCTAGTGCTTTTCGACAACTTCTGCAGAAGCTGTTTTATTTTCTCCGATGATGTGTTGGTTTCGTCAAAAGGATGGTTTCGGATGTCTGGGCCTGACATTTTCTGGAGGATGGCGAACACTGGGCTAAGCGTCATGAAGCACTGGCTATTACCAAGACCAGAGGACGGGTTGTTGTTGTGATACAACATGCCCACACGGTGCCAGTTAAACTCCTGGAACAAAAGAACGGTCATTTCAATGAGGCATTCTAGGCTACTTTTATTTTAGAACTGCCTTGACAATTTTCTATTGATAGTTCGCATAATGACGATATTCAATATCGACTGAATTTTGTGTGATATTGTTAGATTTATACGGGATGGCTACCACTAATTGCTACACAATATCATATCCATCAGCTTTGTTAAAGCAAACATTTATACTTTTAGAATAATTAAATACTAATCAGCATTTATTATTTTATGATAAGTCATTCATTCTAACTTACATTGTTGATCATTAAAATTATTATACTTATATAAAATTTACTTTCTTACGCCTGGTCATTGTTTTACCTGTGGGTATTAAGGGTTATTAATATGAACTTGTTTATAGTAATTATGACGACGATTAAAATCATCGATTGATCATACTGAGAGGTAATCTTTTCGATATACCAATTATATAAGGTTTAGTTTTAAAATGTATGTAACAGACAATTAATTACATTGAATAAAAATCTTTCTTTCTAAAATATTAAATTACTATAACCTACTTAATTCCTAATTCCAGCGTTCTTTTTTAACTCCATTAGTGTCACTCGATTTTTGCCGCGAAGGACTATCGAGTAACGACAACTTTTGATTAAATCATGTGTAGGCTACACATCGATACCCTCTATCGTCTATAATAAAAGTTAACTGTGATCACCATACAAAACTACTCTATGATCACCGCTGCTTGCTGCAACACGAATGGAAAAATCCGCTGCGGTTGAATCGCTCTAAAATACGCCGTTGAAAATAGGTAACATTTTTCTCAAACATACAATGAAAATGTTGACTTTACGTGCCATATAATAGGCCGCAAAGTACCTCGTTTCCGATGCGGCTGGACACTTGGCATTTAAATTTCTTAAATTTTATTAAAAAAAAATATATATTTTTTTTAATTTCCATTCCACATTTATTTGTGACGCGGCATCGCGGCGTTCAGCCATTAAAAAAAACAATAAATTATGTTTGCTATATTTTGCAATTTTATTTATATAAAATCGACATCAACATAACAAATAACACATTATAAACAATTTCCAATAATTTTAAATTGCAAACTTAACTACAAGAATACACATTTAAAATATTTCATCTAAATATTCGCGGTAAAAATGTATACTGAAACAGTTTTTGAAAAGGAAATTTAAATTTTTCATTCTATGATTCTATTTTTTGTCTACTTTACTTTTAGTATGTCTAGAAAATAAAGTTTGATTTTTTGGATTGTTTTTAATTTATTTCATTGCATATTTGAGAAAAGCACTATATCTCGGCGTGAAATGGGGTTGCCAGCCTCGGAACTATCTGACCTCGCGTTCGCTCGGCCATCTATATGTACTCGGCCGGCAAACCCTCTCTTCCCGGCCTCTGTAGTAGGTCATTTTTATTTTAAAATGTACGGTTAGGCGAAACTTAAGCTATGTTCAAATACCGTCTAACCTGTCAGTCCGTAACGAAATGTATGGAGTTTGACACTAATCGTCAGTTCTGTAACGGCCTGTTAACTGTCAGTTAAGAACGCACTTTAAATAAAAAAGCCCAGTAATGTAAAAAAATAAATAACAAACACACAAAGTCAAGAGAGCCTTTAAAGTTCATTAGATTACATTATTGTATAAAGTAAAGTAAAAAGTATTTATTGACTCCGCCACAAAGTATACAAGATAAACATTTTCAAGTAAGAAATTAGTAAAAAGTCTATTGTTTGGTTTAAATTTAAGCAGAAACGAAAAACTTAATTGGATATCATGGTTTTCAAGGCTTTGCGTGTTGTTTTAAAATAGTTTTAAAAATAATTAACCGGCTGCTGCATAAATTCAGATAATATTAAAAAAAATAGTACGACAAACACAAGCATACATTAAACGGAAGTTTCAAGAAGAATACAGATTAAGTTATATTCAAACACGCCAAAGTAGGACGTGATGAGTGTGAACAAGATGAAGAACTGAATAGCGGTATTGTGTTGTACATTTATTAAGTAATAGGGCATCCTATTCATTCAGAACCCTTAGAAACTTGAGATTAAGTAATCGAATGACATCAAATACCTTTCATTATTCTATATCATCTACTTATTACATTTCTTAACATAATGATGCCATGTTGGGCGATAAAAGAACCTCATACGCTTTTGCTAGACATCTTAATCAGGAGCAATGTTCGATTTTTTTTCTAACAAAAGCCAAAATCCGATTATATATTTGTTGGAATTTGCGACTTCACATTCGAGATGAACATAATACAATAGATTTAAAATATATTGGTTAGATGGAGGTTAAATATTTATTTTGTTCTGGGATTAAAGAAACTTTTTTTTCGCAACTTCGCTATAAAAACTTGTTACTTTGTTTTCAATAACTCCGGCCTATACGATCTGTTTGTAATGGATTTTATATGAAGAAGCAGATATAATACATCGCAGATAATTTATATTAAAAATAAAGCCGTCTCAAAGACAAATTGTCACTACTTTGAAAAAAAAATCGTATCTAAAAACGTCGTAGAGAAAAACGTCAAAAGTTACATACGAACGTCATATACACTTACTGCGTTTTTACCTGGAGTCAGCGTTAGATACGTGTTTTTTAGGGTTCCGTACCAAAATGGTAAAAAAGGAACCCTTATGGTGCGACTCTTGTCTGTCTGTCCGTTTGTCACAGCAAGATATCTCAAGATCTACTGATGCTATCGACTTGAAATTTGGAATAGTGTTAAAAATTGCTAATCGCCTATTGGATAGGAAAAAAAATCTTATACCTTTTTTACTTTTTTTTTAAAGCGCGCCGAAATGGGATGTGGAAAACCAAAAGAAGAGCTATTGTATCGAGTGGGATATCAAATGAAAGGGCCTAATTTGTAGATTCCAAAGTCATTTTTCTTTATTTTGTTAATTTTGTACTTTTTGATTTATGACCAAAAACGTTCAAAAAAATACCATTCCCCCCCTATTAACTTCGAAGTTACTGTACAGAAAAATCTGTAATAATTACCAATTATTAATATCATCCTAAATATTACAGGTAAAATATAACGGTTTTCCTAAACTGCATCGTTTTTTAGAAATTTTCAAAAATCGTTACACATACTTATTTGCTCCTACTAAGCTAACCCCCATACAGTTTTTCTTGAACTATTCACGTATCTACTTACGAGTTTGTACGAAACCTTCGGTGCGTGAGTCCGACTCGCACTTGACCGGTTTTTTTTTTAAGTAACGTCGATATTTTGATATAATTATTCGAATAGAATATTCCCATCAGACATGACACCTGAATACCTGAGTTAACTGAGTAATTTTGGCTAAAAACGTCAAGGTCATGAAAACGATTCACAATGTGACTTCTGGTGACATGTGCGCAGTTACGGTACATTAATGTGAAAAAAAAACTGTATACCTAAAGCCGAAGTTAGTATTTTTAACACAAACCGGATTTCTTAATAACGTCGCGGTGCTATTTTTGGTGAGATATTCGAAGTCACGGGGTATTCGATAGATAATCAAACACTTCTAAAGACCGCAATAGAAAATAAAGATTAAAATATGTATAGGTTTGAAACGTCGCACAAACAAATTTCCAAGATTTTTGTACGTAATTAACTATGCTACTAGACGGAGATGATGAATCCCCCGGGTCATGATGTTCAAACTTCAAACATATCTTAGTACTTTTTAACGTATACAGGAAAGACCTTTCGATTTTAATATAATTACCCAAGTTTAAGGCTACTCAATTTGCAGGTGAAAAACAATTCTATAACATTTCCCCGTCTCGTTACATTTACTGGGCCACTTTGATCGCCGAGAGGAATAAGGATACCTCGTTAAGACATTTAGACAACGGGAGCACACAGCGGCTTATGTGCACTACTAATACCCGTTGCACTACTTAATCTTTGCTAGTGGTGCACAAATTGCGATTATTAAATTAGTTGCAAGATAGAAACCTATTACACTTTGAACCTTGGATGACACGCTGGTTATACTTTCAGTCAGTACACTACCTTTGTAACTACCGTTGTAACTATCATAGCTAAAGGACAGGCGTACTGGACTATACATATTGCTGCTGCTACTCATAACTAGTAAGTATGCTGTTCGTGGCCAACCCAATCGAGATCAACCCTATCGAGACTTTAAAAGCGTCGTTTTCAAGAAACTTGACAAAGAAATACTTGAAATAATGCACCTTATTTCAGACGAACGTTTTTTTCTCGTGAATAATGTAAGGGTAAATTACAAATTGTCAAAATATCGCTCAAACTGTATTTGGTGGTTTTCTCCGTATACAGGGTGGGAGGGACTATACCGACATACTTAAGCCATGAATTCCTGGTGGTGTGACGAGTAAAAAAAGTTATGTGATGTATAGTCGAAAAACGCTTACTTTAAGAGATATTCATAATTTTTAAAATGAAAACTGCCAAGTGTGTAACAAGCCCTAATAAATGTGACTACGATAGCTTTACTAATTTTTTTAAATCCTTTAACTAAACAGCAACTAACCTTTGCGGTACTTGATGGTAAGCGACTACGAGGCCAAAATTTGACCTTTCGTTTCCATTTTAGCTTCTTTTTTCTTTTTGATAACTTTTCCTCCAGTAAGGACATGTTTATAACGAGTGGCTGAATTTTCTGATTACTTTTGTTCCATAAGACTATTAATGTAAAATGACAATATTCGACCCTTCATTATTTACTTGTCACACCACCAGGAATTCATGGCTAAAGTATGTCGGTATAGTCCCTCCCACCCTGTATAAACTTGTTCTCCTAATCCGTAAGAAAACTACGATGAATCTTAATATAACGTGACGTGATTTGAAAAAAAAAAGAATCACATAGTAATACAATTCTTAATTTAAATAACTTTGTGATAGGGGCTACAATTGCCAAAAACTTCTAAACTATACCGCCCTCTGGAATAACCGAGAACAAGCCAAAGGCTATCTGCGAAACCCCGCCCTGTGGCACTCAGCCAAACCTAGTTGCAATGTTTAGGGTAATTGCCAATCCTAAAATTTGCTGCAGCTATAAACTGAAGCTTAAATTTCGTACGAAGTACTTACAGTTCATTTTTAGGGTTCCGTACAAGAATGGTAAACAAGGAACCCTTATGGTGCGACTCTGTCTGTCTGTCCGCCTGTGCATCTGTCCGTCTGTCACAGCCAGATATCTCAGAAACTACAGCTGCTATCGATTTGAAATTTGGAATAGTATTAAAAGTAGCTAACCCGAGCCTATTGGACGTAAAAAAAATCTTGTAACTTTTTTACTTTTTTATTAATCCGTATTTATGTTTAATTGTACTTTGAAAATTAAAAGTGGGGCTATTATATCGAGTGGGATATCAAATGAAAGGGCTTGATGTGTAAATTAAAACACCGTTTTTGTTTCTTTTCTTAAGTAAGTAGTTTTTGATTCATGACGAAAAACGTTAAAAAAAATACCATTCCGCCTATTATCTTCGAAGTTACTGAACAGAAAAATCTGTAATAATTACCAATTATTAATCTCATCCTAAATGTTACAGGAAAAATATAACGGTTTTTCTAACTTGCACCGTTTTTGAGAAATTTGCAAAAATCGTAATACATACTTATTTGCTCCTACTAAACTAATCGCCATACTGTTTTTCTTGAACTATTCATGCATCTACTTATGAGTTTGTAGGGAACCCTCAGTGCGCGAGTCCGACTCGTCTCGACTTGACTGGTTTTATTTATTAATAAAATATAGCTTGAGTGAACCACATTTACTTACATATATTTGGCGTTATTTGTCTTTTTATGGCGTGAAATTGATGTTTAGAGATTTTTTTGCATGGTTAGGTATTTATTCTTTTACATATTATGCCTATAAAATTTTGTGCGAGTACATACATAGCTAAGTGTAAAGTCATTTTGAACTTTACAGACTGTTGCTTTTGTTTGTAGTATTTTTTATTACATGGCAGGTGTGAGGCACGGGCAAAATGTTCATCTGATTTCCTCATGAAAATGCTCTGTTTCTCCATTATTTCGGTCTACTTCCAGTCATAAATCTCAACGTCTGGCACCCCGGAGTGCTTGCGTTTGCTTAGGGGAGGACCGTAAACTTGCAAAAAATTCTGGAAAAATATCTGATGGCCTCAAGGGTAGTTTTGGATTGAATCTAGTTTTTTTATATCAGTAATCTCGTGGTAATATTTTCAGAACAGTAGGGCGTTATTAAGTACTGCCAGAAGGACACAAACACAAGGCTGATTCTTACATATGTTGTTATAAAGTCTCTAAATATACCCCATACAAAATGATAGATCATTTGGACGTTGCTTTCATGCCGCCAGACGAGGTCAAAATGATCTGAAGTGAAGGCAACGTCCAAATGATCTGTCATTTTGTATAGGGTATATTTAGAGTCTGTATAACAGCATAGGTAAGAATGAGCCTTGTGCTTAATACTATCTAAATTTGGGCCCCAATTTTGAAACTTCAGGTCCTTCTGTTAGGTACTTAACAACGCCCTACTGTTCTGGTTATATTACCTCGAGATGACTGATATAAAAAACTATAGATTAAACCCCAAACTACCCTTGAGACGATCAGATATTTTGTCCATGGTTCTTCGCAAGTTTATCCTCCTCCTCTGATTAAACGCTACCGCGGCTAAGTGCCAGACGTTGACTATTGTATCTCAGACTACACGTAAAGAATTAAGAAATAGAGTATTTACAGTATTAACACGTATAAATCAACCATTTTTCATATGCTTAGTACCTGAGACCTACAACTTTGACCTCGTCCGGGGGCTAAGAGAAATATCCTAATGTTCTGTCATTTTATATAGGGTATATTTTGGGGAGTGTACAACAACAACAACATATATAAGAATCAGCCTTGAGGCTATCAGGTAAATTTGGACCCTAATTTTGCAACTTTACGACCTTTTGGCAGGTACTTTGCAACGCTCTACTGTTTTGGCAATGTTACTTCGAGATTACTTATATAAAAAAAACTATAGATTAAACCCAAAACTACCCTTGAGGCGATCAGATATTTTTCCAGAATTTTTTGCAAGTTTACGGTCCTCCCCTAGGCAAACGCAACCACTCCGGGGTGCCAGACGTTGAGATTTGTGACTGGAAGTAGACCGAAATAATGGAGAATATAAAAGTCCTTCATATGTATAAAACAAAAAAGTTTGCTGCACAGAAACGTGACCAGTGGTTTGGACTGAAAAATTGGCTGTTGTTTTCGATGCCTTAGAATATAATTGTTTAGACTGCTATATTAGGCTACAGACTTACGTCTAGCCTAATATAAATAAATAGCAGGATTTCGGGGACGGCTTTGACGGGAACAGTTAAACTTATTCGACCGTCTCTGCGTGTGTAGCATATGAGCAACCCCTATTTAACTTCAATCTCGTCGTTCACTGACATGTGTTCGGCCCGAAATGGATATACGTCGTAAAACAAGTCAGATAGTCGGATCACATTATTGCGGGTGCTGCGTCTTGGTCCTCGACACGACTTTGATGACAATGGTCCAAGTTTCGGATATGGTAAATTTTTATCAATATTATACATATATGTTGGTAATGTGGAATATACTTTTTAACACAAAGTTTGTTTTTATTACATTCTGAACGGTTTATTACAATACCGCCAAAAGCTGTCGGCTTTCCATGCCACTGTGACAATTTTTGCAACTGTGTAAGTAAGCTAAGTATTACAATTAATTTGTATTTCTTTCCCGTTCACGGGACAATGGTGTCCTTGGTGTCCCGTGGGAGACATGCACGGAGCCGAAGCCAACACGTTGAGCCTATTTTGACAATTAATTGAAAGGCAAGGGGTACACACCGAGTGAACCCTGCCCATGCCGTAGGGCGTACTCAGAGACAGCTTCTACTAGATGTAAGGGCAATTGTAGATTTGTGGTGTTTAACAGGTCTAATGACGAGTAAATGACGAACTACTCTATTGACTGAGGCAACCGGATGTCTGCCAGGAAAAAGCGTCTCATTGCTACAGTAGCACTGCACTAGAGACGGTGCCTTGCCCTTCGTTATTCATTTACACTTATTTTGGAATGTTGTGAGACATCACCTACAAATTCCGTTCTGCGGATAAATCATATAATGACCCAATATTTGCTTTCTTCCTTTGATACCTCTTTCCGGTCGAGCAGTAGCAAGAAATTTGAACACACTATAGTGATAGACTAGATATAATCGCAATTTTTGTAGAAATGGAATACCTCGTCTAAAAACTTAACTGTTAAGTTTTTTAGTTGAATGGCATGTGTTTCATGGCAGGCACCTCACTATCAATCATTTTGAAACTATATTACTTTTATCTAGATACGTCTATTTATACGTCAGTACTCTTAAAGTCTTTTATGTCGTAAACTTAAACGATTTAGGAATAAATTATGTGAAAATTCAAGGCGGATCTAAACAAAGAAAGCAAAAATTAAATCAAAAGACAGGCTAAGGTTCTGTAGTAAGAATTCACTAATTACGACTGAACTGTGAATAACCAATCCCCGAATCGCGATTGTTCGAGAAATATCTTCCAATTTAACATTCCTCCGCCGGTTTTAAATTCAGAATCACGTAAAACGATTATTGCTATTGGATTGTAATAGAATTTCAATACTGTCTCGTGATTTTTCCTCTAGCGAAAATATATATGAAGACAACATTTACACAAGCAAATCAAAAACACAAATAAATGAGACAAATAAAACAGACCATAAATTTGAACCTTTGTTTTAAAGCAAAGAAAAAAGTAGAACATTACATAACACCAGTATACTGTCGATTTACCTCGAAAATTTTGCTGATGGCGATACTGGCCTGGGTATAGCTGCCCATCATTCTGGTAAGGGTCATGTAGTAGCTAGTCTTGTGGATGAATGAGTCAGCCATAGCCCCCGCAGTCAGAACTGGGATCCCCCAGGCCCCGGCGTATCTCGCCACGGGAGCTATTACGTACTCGCATCCCGGGCCGATGAAAGCATCTGTAACGTTTATTACACCTCTCATATCTGTCGTCGCATATCAAAATGTGAATTTAGCGATGTGAAGAAATGAAAGCAACAGATTCCAATATCGATATACAAATATGATTGATTTGGAATAGTCATTATGCCTTTTTAAACGTACCTGCAGATCCATTGACGTAAAATTCAAAAGCAGCTAATGGCCCTTCTATGGAGGAGCATCGAGTGTCACGGTAATCGACTAGAATTTTCCATCCTGGCAGAGGACCATCAGGTTTTGTCACAGCGGGTATGGCGATCTCCAGAATCGGTAACACTTTGGCAAGCGAAAATTCCAGTAGTGGGTTCGTTGGCAAGAGAACCCCTAGCTTGAGTATTTTCTCATTAAACTGATTCATGTCGGGCTTTAATTTAAAGTTTATTTCTTTAACATAAAAGGGATTTGATACTAAATCATGTGGATACCCAATTACGTTACTATCATATCCAGTGGTATTGGCATCTTTATGTTTATGATTATATGATTCATAACGTTTACTGACTTCAAGAACATCTGGGTCGGAGTATGTTTCTTTATCTTCATCATCAGACGTGGAAGCACGTTTACGGTGGGTTTTCCCATAAACTTTTGTTTCATGTTTATGTCCGTGCCAATATTTTAAAGATGCTTTGCTATGCATGTGCATCCCATAAATTTTCTTTTCATCTTTCACTGCCTTATTATTAACACTTACATCACACTTAATAATTACATTTGTAATACACACGTAGAAAACAAGAAGACATAATAACATGGGTATTTCTACTTTTATTACTTTGTTTCTCACTGGTTTTTTAATCTTGTGTGTTTGAACATCGTCCATAAACTTCTTTGATTGTTGTATAACATTTTTCCTTCTGTCTCTCTCAATTTGCTGTGCTGTTTTGAAGTTGGCCCTATTTGCATGATGTCGTGGTTTGTAATTTAATGTTTTTGCACAGTTTAGTGGGAGTATCGCATTCACGATCTCCTCTAACATTTTATTTTGTATTTATCTCATTTTCACTTCACCAATACTTTTTACTGTTAATAAAAACACAGTCGTTTCTGTTATTGTGACACGAATGCGATTATCATACGGTGGAATTTGAATTGATATTACATTTAATTGCACTTAATTGATAAGTATGTTCGACGTAGATGGACTACAAATAATGACAGTTACATTTCGTTGCTGTAGGTACTATATTGAAATTTTTAATAACGCTTTAAAATGACTGCAGTAATTTATTTTTTGTATATATAACTACGGTTTAATATTCTATGTATAGCAATACGCTTATTTGCCTACGACATGCTTTATACTTTTTGCATTAAATTTATTATGATTAAATATTTTGACACTCCTCCTGATCATTTGATAACTAATGTGATACTTGTAATGTAGACGCGTAAGACAACAACAAACAGTTAATAACAGTCTACCAGCTGTGTCGACAGTGGTTTTGGATACAAGGCCTTTACCTAAAAATGTTTATGCTTTATACTTTTATGATAATGTTAATTATATAGCTGTGTAGTCGCACAATAGCTAGTTACCAATTTACAAAAATATTTTTCTCAAAATTACTACGTAGTAAATTGTAGACGTTTAGTGAAAATCGTCATATCATGCATACCAGTGCCAACTGCCAAGGCATTAAAAGTATCGACTTATATATTTTTCAAGAATACTTGTTGAAATATCATGCCTATAATAAAAAACTGGCCAAGAGCATGTCAGACCATGCTCAGTGTAGGGTTCCATAGCCGTAACTATAAGGTAAAAAATACGATGTAAAAAAAGTACAACAACAAAAGAGCGTATCTTCATAGCAATTACGTCCTTTTGTTGAGAAGCGCAGTTTATCGGCAATAACTCAAAAACGGTTAATCCGATCTTGTTGAAAATAATTTTCGTTGAAAGTATTAATTGAGCGTTATCTTTGTAATTTTTTTTAATATTTTTCGGACACACGGTTTAGGAGATAGAGGGGGGGGGGACACAATTTTCACGACTTTCGGAGCGATAATTTCCAAAGGTATTCACTTAATCAAAAACATTACTTAAGAACCTTAAAATGTTTTCAACAGAGCTGTCGAACTATGTACCACACGTTGACTTTTTCTGAAAAAATTTTTTTTTAGCTTCTGTTACATGTATGGAGTGCCCCCCCTAGATTTTTTTATTTTTATTATTTAACTACCAAACTTAGTTGCGGCATCTACAAGACATCTATATTCCAAATTTCATCAGTATAGGTCTTGTAGTTTTTGAGTAAAATGCCTGTGACATACGGACGGACGGACGGACGGACGGACGGACGGACGGACGGACGGACGGACGGACGGACGGACATGACGAAACTATAAGGGTTCCTTTTTAGCCATTTTGGCTACGGAACCCTAAAAATCGTTAGTAATTAAGTTATGTGAACGCGTCGTGACGGACTGTGAAAATTTCATTAATTCAGTGATTTTGTTTACTTGCAAGTGTTCAATATCTCTAAGGTTTTAAGTGTCGTGTCACTCATTATGTTAAAATTAAAAAAGGAATTATTTTCTATCAGATTATTTTAACACTTTGAATAATCAGAACTTAAGACTCCGATTCCTTATTATTTCTTAAGATTCCTTCAAACAAATGTGGTATCAGTCATTAAGGATTCTGCTCGCAGAGCACTCTTCTTTTAATATAAGCACCCAAATTACTTCACGCATCCTGCATAGACAATATTAAAGTTATGCTAACACAGGAGATTCAACCTTACTTCGTGAGAAATAAGGTTTGAAAGAAAGATGAGTCGATATGTTAATTGTTAAGTTGAATGAATTTGAAATGCTGGCGAAAAACCTCAAATTACAATCGGGTGGGCCCGCCTTGTTAGGGACGTCACGTTGGATTACCTCGGTTGCGGTAATTCCAAATTCTATGATGTTTTGTGGAATTTCACTTAATGCTTGATTAGCAACAAAACAGTAAAGAATTTGAGCTAAGAAACGTCCTATTTTAGTGGGTTTAATTGATATAGTCGACACTTTATTTCATAGACAGTGAAACCTGGGTAACTGTGATATTAAAGGACCTTCTAATTTGTCTCACTTAAAGAGATATTTAACTTACCCAGTGTCGCAGATATCAAAGTATAAAGAAATATCTGTCTCATTTACAGAGGGTTCCATTAATAAAGGTGACATTAGAGGTTATTTTATATAGAGGTGCGTACAAAATAAGCATTACCTATGTATATGTAAATGAGTTCTTTAATATCAGAAAAGTTACCCATTAAAGAAAACTACACTATTTTTTTATAAACGACACTGATTTCATCGCGTGTATTTCAACTTTCATAAACGGATATTAACTTAATTTTTCAGGTACTGATAAAGATATTAGTCTTCATTTTGGTAATTTTTCAATCATTTTAATTAAATTTATACCTTCGTTTCAGTATTTTTCAATTAGGTACCAAAAAGTCCGGACGATAGCAAAACCAAACTAAAACTATAGGTAATTTAAGCACAATTAGCCAAGTTTGAAGTTCGCGGGTAGACTAAAAATTAGCAAACAAAACAGATATTTATCTGCAATAAATTCCGAGTTAGAGAGAAAAAAATTACGCCATCTAAGTTACAGAGGTCATCTATAAAATTCAAAGGATTCCCAATTATAGAGGTAATTATAACGTTAACATTTAAAAACTAATCTTAGATATATAGAGGTCTGTTTTGTTCCACTAACAGAGGTAATTTAGTGTTAAAGAGTAGGGACTACAGCACGAGTTGCAACTAAGGTTTCTCACTTAAACAAGTTTTACTGTAATCGGCCATTCTCACGAAGTAAGTCTGCGGTCACCTAATTACCGCGACGCTGTTTTCATACTAAATGTATGGAGACGCGGTAATTAGACGCAGTCATACCTACTTTGTGAGAATGGCCGTATTAGATAACAAGCGTACATCACTTTTTCACACGATCTATTTGACTGCCAAACATCTATTACCGCGCTCCCGTTTATTTCTCTTATTTTTTTGTAAAATCGTATGAAATATTCAATTCTTGAATATTTAAATCAATAAATCAATCACATCAGTTTTAATAGATAGATAAATCATTTATTTCACGTCGAAATAACAGTATAAATTTGTACAGACAAAAAAATATTCACGCCATGATCGTCAAAAACAAAAATATAAAATGAGGATAAAAGTAACGAAGACAAAAGATCGTAACAACAAAATGTTTCATCTGCTCCTTTTTCTAGATCTGTTGTTTCAAAATAGTACATTACACAACTAGGGTGGTAACACAAAGAAAGGCCGAGATCGCAGAAGATTGCGGCCCGACCTGCAAGCGAGGGACGTAAATATGCGATCGAGGACTCTCTTTATTACTTCCCGTGTTGTGTACATAATTTTATGTCTACACTTGGCCAGAAAGCGGCTTTGTCCGTACGCGCAGCGTGCGGAAAAAGCCACTTTATGGCCAGGTGTGGCATAAATTATATTACGATTAGTATGTCCGGATCAGTAGTGAGGAGTAGTAAGATGCTTTTAAAGTTTATAAGAATACTCGTACTTATGCTGTGTGGTTTTTAAAATTAATCTTTGATCTTAACTGAGTCGTACATTGAGGGGTAATAAACCTGCACTCAGTAAATAATATGGCGTTTCATTTCAAATGTGACGAGTTTAGCTACCAGGATGTGATGAGTTAGTACCACTTTATTAGTATTGTACATGTGTGATATTATCTTACATTGTCGGTATGGAGTTATAAATAAATAAAGGGTTATTTTATGTTTGTTATAAAAACGACTAGTAAGTCTATAAATTTGTTTTTATTATTATTAGATCAATTTAATAAAAATAATAGACGCATTTATCGCAGTTGTATTGCTTTACACGTTAAGTATACATCATCACGCAATAATAATAATACAGGTTGCATCTGGCGGGGGCTGTCTCTGCGTGCGTCCCGTGACACGGGTAGGGTCACGGTACGCCCTAGGGCGTAATGGGTTTTTTTTATTTGAATACATTGGTTCTGTTTTACTCTTATTGGTCATGTTCTAAGGAAACGCCTTCTTACTTTTTTAACATTTTTCACTGAAATATTTATTTAAAGATAACTGTTATTGCAAATACATGTAAACACATATTTCGGTAACATTAATTAAAAGTTTAAAGAGTGTATTTCAGTATTTCGCTAATATAAAATCAACTAAAATGGCCGTTTTAGGTCTTTACCGTTATGGTTTCCGAACGTGCCTTGACATTCGCATTGTCTATGGACATATGCCACTAATGTCACTTTCTGTATTAATATTTTCTTGTCATACTGGGTCGATTAGTAAGGTTATTTTATTTAGATTTCCTCACAATTGTGATGAAAAACATTGTGCGTGCCACGGGCGGTAAAGGAATTACAAACGAGTGTTTGTTACAAGGCCGAGACGAAGCCGAGGGCTTTAATAACACGAGTTTGTAATACCTTACTTACCGCCCTTGATATACTACTACTAATAGGATTGATGACGAAAATTATGTTTATGTTTTTTAGGGAAAAGACTGAAACTACGCATACGCATAGTCTCAAAATCTACTTTCTTAATTTATATTTTTTAAATCTCGTGCAATCCAAAATCCACAGCACTATAAAGTTAAAACTGTATAGAAATACAATCAAATTCTTAAGTTATTATTATTCCACAATTTAATAACACCTACAGGGTGAAACCAGATTTTTGATCAAATTGATTAATATTATAATGTACATGTTAATACATTATAATATGAATAAACTTTTATCATACACAAAGCAATTTTTTTTTCCATTATTGTATAGCTACAGTCACCACTATTTAACAGTCAAGACACACGTAACCCTGCTAACGTACCAGCATGTCTAATGTTTGAGCCTAAAATAGCGACCATCAATCATCATTGACATTTTATAATCTATTATGATCCTATTTTGACATTTCCGACGTACCTTTTTAGTCCGTAGTCTAGTTAAGCAGCTATTTCGGTTATACGTCCTTTATACGACCTGTTGTCTTTTTTGTGCCTTTGTATTCCTTGTAATACTTTTATATAACTTTATTATTCTTTATAGCGTTTATCCTCACATAACATCATGTTTTGTAAAACATTACACGTATGGTTATGTGACGTACCTAAGATTCAAAATAAGGAGTAAAATTTGCATATTAATTATGATGCACGCAAATAACTTTTTTTAGATTTCTAAAAATTAAATTTTAACAAAATATTAAGGAATTGTATGTTGAAGTAAATTAAGTTCAAATACACCAAATCATTATTCTTCGACCAATGATATTGGGGCATTAAACCTAATTTCAAATTTGCTTAAACAATTGACTATTATTTTTTTATCAAAACCCTATTATACAGGCTAGCATTTTTAAGAAAAGCTGATTGAAATTCGTTGTTTTACTGAAATTTCGTATTTACTGTATGTAATTGAATCTCTGCTGCACCAAAACCCGCAAAGATAGCACACGAGTAAACAAGTAGATTTGGACCGAACACGTCTCACACATATACCCAAAAATGTAGACTATTCTTCTGGCCAAGTGGCGCAAGATGCGCTGCGTTGATATGCCTAGACGAAGGTGTCGGGACAACTTAGGTGATTGGCCGGAAGAGACTCAAATAGGCAACTGGAAAAAATATTTTTTTTTCTTAGTACTCCAAGAGTGATTCAATGAAAAGTGGTATGCTGCAATGAATTTAAAAACTTTTTTCCTTTGCGCTGCCTGAATTTCCAAGGGCCGTCAACTTTATGTATAGATTTTTATGGTAACACAATATGCTGAGTACGTATACCGGCATTGTAAAACAAAATCGGTTCGCGGTGAGAAATCTATTTTTGTCACAAATATGCACATAATTTGGCCCGCGGATCGCTCGACACATACACACCACAACTGAATGTTGTTACGGTTGTTAGCTTAAAAATTTTCATACATTTCTTGATACAAATTACTGCAGTTTATTTAGATCATTTTCGGTTTTTACATCAAACAAATTTGTTTTCTATATACTTTTTATAGCCCTATAAATTAAATTTAAAGTTAAATTTTTTTAGAAAATATTGTCTGTCATAAAAGACTTTATTTTTTTTAAGGATTTCAACAGTTTTATGAATAAGAAAAGGAGCTCCAAAATCGAACCTATAAATTTAGACGACCTATCATCCCAGTGGATGAAGTTCATGAAAAGTCCATCAAAATCTTTGGAAATAAAATTAAATTCATGACGAACCGGATAGCTACAAATTCATTCATAACTATGTATTACGTAATAGTATATTACTATAGAGGCCGGGCGATTGGCAAATAGGTCCGAGGGGGCTCAAATTCAGTATCGGGGTTTTTCGGGCCTAGGAGTCCGAATCTGGAATTAGAATTTTTGCGTTTGTACAAAAAAAGTTTTTTTTTCATACAACTAAAAAAAACATCGTTTGCAAGCCCGAAGGGCGAGCTTCAGGGCGCGAGGCCGGAAGCCGAGCTCCCGCGGAGGGCTGCAGGCCCGACACGTCTTCCCCTTTCCAAGTTCTCCTCATCCCCAAGTAACTGAAAGCGAAGTCAAAGGCCGAACTCCGCGTAGGGCCGAAGGCCCGAAGCGTCCTAACCGCCCCAATTTTCACTATATCCAAGTACCTATCTTTAAGAACGCCGTGATGCTGTGTCACAAATAAATGTGGAATGAAAATGCCGGCAATGTTGTATGAAATTCCATTAAATGCCGAGCGTCAAGCCGCACCGGAAACGAGGTACTTTGCGTGCTATTATAAGGCAACATGTCATTGCATGTTTGAGAAAAATAAATTTGTATCATTGAGTTTTTTGACCATTGTTGTCTTACGGATTTTAAATAAACCTCTGTATTGTGAACAAAACAATAATACGTACTCGTAAATACCCGAGTACTTATATATCACTTTGTTTTTGTCATAAAGGTCTAATAGTAGTAGAGTAGTAAATACATGCCTTTAAGGTTCCTATAAGAAAATGAGGCTTTAAAGACCTGTGATGGCCAAAGGCAAGAACACTTAACTCATACTACAATATTTATATGACCCATCTATATATTATATGTACCTACATAGTACGTTTGGGTATTGAACGCTCTCAAATCAATCTCTTTCGTGCCTTTTGATAAATGTACAGAGCGAAAATTATACAAATAACCAAAGAAGTGAAGGACACTTTAAACAATACCTATAGAAAAGTGTAAACTTACTACAACCAAGAATAATATGCTTCAAAACGATCACTGACGTAAGTATTTTTAGGGTTCCGTACCAAAATGGTAAAAAAGGAACCCTTATGATGCGACTCTGTCTGTCTGTCTGTCTGTCTGTCCGTCTGTCACAGCCAGATATCTCAGGAACTACTGATGCTATCGATTTGAAATTTGGAATACTGTTAAAAGTAGCTAACCCGAGCTTATTGGACATAAAAAATATCTTGTACCTTTTTTACTTTTTTTTTAAAAGGCTCCGTAATGGGACTTTGAAAATTGAAAGTAGGGCTATTATATTGAGCGGGGTATCAAATGAAAGGGCTTAATTTGTAGATTAAAACACCATTTTTATTTTTTTTCTTGATTAAGCAGTTTTTGATTTATACATTTTTATGTACCATTCCCCCCCTATTATCTCCGAAGTTACTGATCAGAAAAATGTGTCATAATTACTAATTATCAATATCAACCTGAACATTACAGGAAAAATAGAACGGTCTTCCTAACTTTAATACTTTTTTAGAAATTTACATAAACTTAATCCATCCATTAATCCATCTAGCGGAGAGTAGCAAAACTAAGCGATGGCCTGTTTCACTAGGGGATTTAACGATGTTATAATTGAACAACAATTAGTTCGTAAACAGCTAATAATAAATAAATTCTAACATTTAAATACTATGTCACGTTTGCAAAGTTGAAAAATTGTAAATAATTATTTTACCAAGCTTATACATAGATGGCGTTGTAAATTCGGGGAACAGCTTTTTGTATGGAGAATGACAGTCCTCTTGATTTAATGGTCCTTGCTATTAAATAGAATCATTACACGTCAGGTTCTAAATATTACAGGAAAAATATAACTGTTTTAACTTGCAATGTTTTTTAGAAATATGCAAAAATCATAACATATACTTATTTGCTTATTCTAAACAAATCGACATACAGTTTTTCTTGAACTATTCGCGTATCTACTTATGAGTTTGTACGGAACCCTCGGTGCGCGAGTCCGACTCGCACTTGACCGGTTTTTTTTTGTTAATGATTTCTAAAAACAAACGAGTCATCGTATAAATACATTAAGGTTTGCAATATTGTCATATTGTTCGCTCACTACTCATATGAAAGAGATGGAACTACGTTGTCATCTGTGACGTAGATCGATTGTTTACTGTTGTAGGTATAGGTATTTAATTAAAGGTAAATAACCTTACGAGCAAAAGACCCAGATGATTTTTAGGTAGGTACATTCTATTCATAGAATGTTTACAACCCATTCAAATTCAAATAATAACCAAGTAATGTTAAAAATAAATGTGAAGCGTCTGTTAAGTAATATCGTATTCGTATCTTATATCATTTAAATTACGTTTTTACCTTATAGGTACGTAAGGCAGAGTATGTGCAGTTATTAATTGTTTGAGCAATTATCAATTTTAAGGTTATTAAAAACATGCAAAAAATAAATGAATTACTTACATACTTTTACGAGACTCAAAAATTGTTAAAGTTCTGTATTAACAATATAATAAACTAAAGTTAGTTATAAGAATACAGTAATCAATTAACAGTGTTTGATATGTTTAAAACAGACATATTTACATTTTATTAGTTTACACTTGTGGTAGGTTACTTATTACTCAGGGTTACTTAAACTGCGCTCATCAAGTTTCAAGCGCACAAAAAGGCAACTTTTTGTCGCATCATTTGATCGCGTATACCGAATGAGTCAGGTCGTGACTTCATACGCCTCCGCGGCTAAAAATAGCCTTACCTTCAAACCTTGCGTATTTTTATAACAAGTTTTCGGCTGCCGGGTATGGCCTTAGTGTAAGAGGATGCATTTTTTAAAATAAATAAAGTGACTTTAGACAATATAAGTGCACCTCTATTTAGGTAGGTGTTTTTGATTCCTTTATTTCCCATGAAGTTATAAGTCATATTATATTGTTCGTCGTAATTATCCAAAGTGTAGTATTTGGTTTTCTAAAGGTGTTATTCCACTTACCATATCACTTATTTTTTTTGTCCAATTTTAAGGTCAACTATTTGGTCAAAATTCTTTGACGTATGCCCATTCCACTAGTCCTATATCTTTGTCCAAGATGTTGCATAGTATCTATGAGAAAATGGAGGAATATGAAGCAAGTTTATGTGCTGTGATTATAACCTTGTTAGCAGCCATTTTGATTTAAATGGTAAATAAATTTAGATCAAACATCAGTGCTGCTAGCACATTTGATGAAGTCATCCAATTTCTTTGATCAAATTTACATTGGGCAAAGATATTTAATAAATGGAATACCACCCTTACACGCCAATATTTTCAGGATATTTTAAAACGCTAGCGTATGGAAACATGGTTAGGTTAGGTTTGCTTTATTACAATTCTGAAAAATAAACGGTTTCTTAGAAAATAGGTTGTATAACTTTCGATAATAATGAATAACACTGATTTGATGATGTGATGATGACTTTTAAAAATTATAGGAGACAAAAAAATATAGACCTGTTTTTAGGGTTCCGTACCAAAATGGTAAAAAAGGAACCTTTTTGGTGCGACTCTGTCTGTCTGTCCTTCTGTCGCAGCAAGATATCTCAGGATCTACATATGCTATCGACTTGAAATTTGGAATAGTGTTAAAATCCACTAACCCGAGCCTATTGGACACAAAAAAATCTTATGCCTTTTTTTTATTTTTTTTTTTAAATGGGATGTTGAAAATCAAAAGTAGAGCTATTATATCGAGTGGGATATCAATTGAAAGGGCGTCGTGTGTAGATTCCAAAACCATCTGTATTTTTTCTTACACATGTAGTTTTTGATTTAAGACAAAAAACGTTAAAAATATATCATTCCCCCCTATTATCTCCGAAGTTACTGAACAGAAAAATCTGTAATAATTACCTATTATTGATATCATCTTATATTACAGGAAAAATAAAACGGTTTTCCTAACTTGCATCATTTTTGAGAAATTCGCAAAAATCGTAAGTCAAACTTATTTGCTCATACTGAATTAACCGCGACATAATGTCGATATATGGGGACAACAGTTTTTCAAGAGCAAAGTTATGTTTGCCCCACCATACGGTTATATGGCAATTATTCACGTATCTACTGACGAGTTTGTACGGAAGCCTCGGTGCGCGAGTCCGACTCGCACTTCACCGGTTTTTTCTTTATGATGATTGATGTTGCGCTTGTTAGTTATCATATATTTACCGTTTTTAGTATAAGAATCAAACTACTTGAATACGTTTTTTTGTATAGGGATTTAAGCGATCGGGATTCTCGTAATGGATTTTTTTCGGTTTTTCATCCATGTCTGTATTTGATAAACATCGACTATTAAGTTTCGTTTACTCATTTACTTATAATGTGGCGTTTGCTTATAAGCATTAATCATTAAGTAACAGTACTAATAACGTTGACAGCCACTATGGCGTAGGCTCATATTACCACATTTTTTTTTGGAATATCTCAAGTACCTTATTTTAATTACCTGAAGCTGAACTCGATTTTTGTTCTTTGCTTGTATCCTAGTCAGCAAATGGCTTTTTGTGCAATCTGGAATAAGGCCTTGCTTCCAAGGAGCAATAAACGGAACTGATTTCGATGTTTTTATATTCAGAGTAAAATTCAGAATGAAATAATGATCAAATCCAGCTTAGACTCATGGAAGCAGATCGGCTCATTTAGTAACTCAATAATATCGCACTAACAAAATAGCTTGAAACCGTAATGTAAATTATGTATTCTAATCATAATTATAGGACGTTACTTGCCCCGTCTACAAGTTACCTTTTTTACCCTACCGTTAACTAGTAGGTAGATAATGATAGTCTTCGGTTTCTGCTGTTAATTATCACTCATTGTAATAAAACAAATTTAACGGATTAAAACGCCTATTTAACATTTTTACGTCCTGACATTTCGTAACCTTCTTCAGCGTTCGTGGTCGTATAACAGAGAATGACGTACGCCATTGAGTTCGCCTTTTGTACGAGAAGTTTCCTTTTGTGCAATAAAATTTAAATAAATAAACCGCTTGTATTAGATCCCTGAACGCTGAACGCTTTATAAAACGCTTTTTTACTAAAACCGTAGGCTTATAATTGGAATGCATAATTCAAGCAAGTGGATTTTTTTTATGTTTCTTAATTACCCTAAATATGTCGTTAGTCCGAGATCTTGTAGGTATTAAATTTTATTTTTATATCTCGTACTTACTTGCATTTAATTATCACAAGTAATTCGGTTTTTCGATAGGTACAGTCGAGTTCATCATTATCTGAGCAAAGAACGGATCAAAAATATCTGACCTAATTCTTATGCTTCTGACAATAGGGTCTTGTTCAGAAGTTTATGGAAACGCGACTGTACTAGTAGTACTAATGCATATAAAATGGAGTATTTAGTGGATGGGATAAAAGTACTATACTAGTAATCAACTAAACTAAGTAGTAAACTAGTAAAATTGCATTTTAATCAGTTATAGGTCCTGTGCAGGCCTCCGAGGTAAGTTCATTTACGCTCTCTACGGTACGCTCTTGGAGACCGATTCGCTCAGCGTGGGGGCAGCGTTGAGATTAGGGTGCTCGCTGCTCGGTGTGTGAACCTCACCAGTGTATTTGCGGAGCAACGGTTGAGGCGAACGGTCATCGCGGCTTAAGTTGCGTGCGGTGCGCTGGTAGATTTTCGAGGCACCAGTCTATTAACGACATCATACGTCGGGCGATGGTGTCCGCTAATTTGCCTTGTGTTTTGGAGCCTCAGGGTCTAAGTAGAATGGATAGGTTCCGCGAGCGCGAGGGCGTAGCCTGATTTGGGATGCGACGTATGTCAGCACGTTCGCTCCTTCTCATCTGAGCCACACGATAAACATGGCGGGGGCTGCAGCGGAGTTTGCAGCCAAACTTAAGCACGCGAAATACCGCATTTTGGAACCAATGTATGACTTTGTCCCGGTTGCAGTGGATACGAGTGGACTCTGGTGCTCCGAAGCAAAAGCGTTAGTTAGAAACTTAGGGCAGCGGTTGAGGCTGATCCCAGGTCTGGCTCTTACCTAGTTCAGAGAATTTCGCTGGCAATACAAAGGGGAAATGCAGCCAGTATATTTGGAACTTTTGCGCCAGGTACCAGTCTGAAAGGAGACTGACATTTTTTGTAATTGTATTTATTATAGTTTTTGGTTTGATATAGCGTGTTGCGGCTTATTACGGTTTGGTTTTCTTTTGACGAAGCATCTTGCAAATCAGTTTTTTCGGTTTTTAAATATAAAGGAAATTTGTTATGAATACTCATTTTGTACTTTTGACAAAACCTGCGTTGTGGATATAGCAAATCTGTGTTATAGGTATTTTAATTTAGTTTCAATAAAGAATCTTATTGTCTTAAGTCTGTCATTAACAACACTTCCATATATAAAACAGAAATATTTCATATGCATATTTATAAGACTCAATGTAAAACCTGTTTTGTAAAAATATATTTTATGTTACCGGTACAGCCTTCAAAAGCGGTGCTAAAATACTCGCATTCTATTATAAAATCCGGTTCCAATGAATTGACGGATCAGTGAAATAATTACTTACAGTTACCATCTGTCTACGCTGTAGCATTCTCAGTGTACCTATTTTATAAAGTCATAATAAAGTATATGATTTAAACTAAATACTTATGTTGATTTTTGCAACAACAATTAAGGCGAGGTATGACGAGAATCGGGCGCGGAAGCCTAGTTTCCAAATCATTTTTAGAGCACTTATTTGACTCGTAGGTCACTGTAAAACATATATAATAATATTCAGAACTGAATCTAGGGCTTCCTCTCACTTAGAACACGATAGCGAACACTTCGCTCGATAGAAAAGTAGCGCGAAAACACTATAAAATAAAGTATTTTTTTCATTTTGTTCATTACCAGTTACCTTTTCTGACAAAATTAATACCTGACAATCATGATTTCACAGTCATGCAGGGCATCCTCTCATGTTTGGGTTGATAACGTATACTTTTATGTTAGAAATCGAAGATAATCTGCAATAATCTGCATTCCGCCCGACCCTAGTTGTATGTGAAATGCGAGCCAGGTCCTACCGGGCCTTAAACAAAAAAACGGTGATTTTATTGACAGTATAAATACTAACATACTTTTACATTGTTTGTGTCATCTGTTTTAGTAAAAGTTTATGCTTTTTGATAAAACAGTGCCTTTCCTCCACGGTACAGTCTCGGATCCTGGCATTCTTCGGAAATATATCTCGACGTGGGCACCTTTCTATAGAACACCTGGTATTTGAGGATAGAATTGAGGGAACCAGGTCACGTACCAGGTTCCCTATGAGGTGGACTGACCAAATCAAGGCCACAATCAATTGCCCTCAAACAAGAACACACAAACGAGGGAGGAATGGCTCCGCGTGGTTAAAGCTCGCTCACAATCCATAACGGCTCCCGGCTACAGCCACTCTGCCAAGAGTGTAACGATGAAGTACAAAATGTTTTTAAGAAATATATTTCTTTTATTGGGTATTGCCGGTTATATTTAGGTACTTAAATTTCCCATTTTCCGCAATTTTGCATAGAATACCAGAAACTATAATATGACAGTCAAAGTGAGAATTAAAACGCCCTATTTTCATATCGACGACGTATGAGCGATATTTTAATTAATTGTCTGTTGTTTATTGACACTTCTAAGGGCTACTGGATAGTTAACGGTGAGTACATGTCACTATTAGCTCCATGAAATTATCTTCATGGTCGATATAACTGGAACTAATTGATAAATACCTTAACGGCAGTTAACATACCCACATTAACAGGTTTCTCTCGGTTCATAGTGCGCAGATTGATTAACGAGAAGTTGTAACAGAGCTGCATCTATTATACGAATAAAACAGTTTCATAACTAAGTTATACAGACAGACAACGGACAGCCTTAACCACTGCTGGTAACCGAATGAAATTAGAATTACATGTTCTTTAGGTGATACTAATATTAAAAATAAACTGTTGTTTTAATTACATACCAAATGTTTAAAACTTCTTACCATTACCAGTAGTATAAATTTAAACTCCATATAATTTACTTAAACACCACAAATACGTTATAAAATAGTACATTACACAACTAGGGTGGTAATACAAAGAAAGGCCGAGATCGCAGAAGTTTGCGGCCCGAGCTGCAAGCGAGGGACGTAAATATGCGATCGAGGGCTTTCTTTATTACCTCCCGTGTTGTGTACATCATTTTATGTCTACACTTGCATAAAAATATTAATTCGCTATATAACTAAGTAACATATTTTTAAATATCCATACAACAGTGTTTACCTGTGAATATTATATTTTTTATAATTATTTCAATGATTTTAGACTTACCACCACTAGCGTTTATTTTTTTAATGGTGGCAACCCACTTGTTTACATTTTTGATCTCGAATTCGATATTCTACTTTAGGGGAATCGAAATATAACAAGTATGGAAGCGTAACTGAAGCTCAATATCGGTATTAACGAGGTGGAGCTAGCTAGCTAACTTAGTACTGAAGAAAAAACTGTAGCGGCAAATGAATGTCTCATGTCAGTACTTCAGTAGGCTTTGTGCAGATTTTTGTCATTTAAACGATATGCAGCCTATCCAAAAAAGAAGTTAATACTAATATTTGTCATAAATGATTTTAGACTCACACATAGTAAACGTTAAGTTGGTTATCAATACCACTTGATACATAAGACGTATTGATTTTAAAAAGTGGGCAACTGGGCATTGTGGAGCAATTTTCAACGTCAATTTTGTTAGATGTTATCGTTCCATGCATTATATTTCGATGCGTAGGGGTATACTAAAAATATTTTTTTCTGAATTACATTCCTAAGTGAGAAACGAGAAAGATAGTATAGAAAAATTGGAAATTCACGCAGACAAAGTCACGGAGCGGCAACTCGTTTCTTGCGTTATTTAGTTAATTGCCTAAAATATTTCCAACAGTAGGTACCTACTTCACGTATTTGTAAATATCTACACTGTATTAACGAGTAGGATCTAATGTAAAAAATCATTTTTCTCTTTTTAATATTTCGACTACATCGTTTCATATGCCGTGGGTAGGGCATGCAATACCTACCGGTTTACTTTTTGCGTCGCAGAGTTGGACCAAAGACCAATTTATTCAACCGTCAGCTATGCATTTGTTCGTGAATATGAGTTATGTCCCGGAAAATGTTAGGGTTAAAATCTTCCCTATGGAAAATGGAAAACCTTATTCCTTACGTGTGGTTTCAAGGGAACACGGTTTGGGTTTTATATTCGGGAAATATTCTTGCTTACTTATCTTCTTGTCTGGTTCGTGTATATAATTTTAAATACAGTTTACTTTTTAAAATGGAAGAACAGGGAACAGCCCTTTGCCCTAAAACGGAACACTATAAGGTTATAAAAAGAACTACCCACAAGATGTGTACAGCTGGAAAGTGTCTTTCCAGCCTGTCCCGAGACAGACTAAAAAAGTCTTACACTAATTTTGATACTTTGGAAAAAGTGTGTCTGCTAGTTAGGCCCCGTAGGTATTTAAAAAGTAGGCATCTACTCGACAATTATTTAAAAAAATCCCTATAAAGTCAGCAAAAAAAAAGGTTTATTTTCATCTCAAAGAACTGTTATCACTGCGGAGAGCAAAGCAAATACTGAACGGAAGAATTCCAGAATGCGGATATTGGTTAGAAGCAATATCGTGTTGCGACTTCTCAATTCTATTTTTAGATCTAAACAATAAAACGTACACTTTAACGCTTTTCCTCGTTGCCACGGCCACGCCAAACGAAAAAACTAGGTATTGGATGCGAGATGGACTTAAAAATCAGGGTTCCCACAAGGTGGCTACCGAAACCGCGGCAGACCAAAAAGGAGATGAGGAGGGACCAATTAGATACATTACGCAATGAACGGTATAAGTACACTGAATAGACGGGCGACAGAGGACGGAAATGACAGGCGGAGAAAAGGGAAGGCTTTTTCCAGCAATGGGACACCTGATAGGCTATAAAATAAAAAACTAAAAAAACCCGATTGCGGTAAAAATACTAAGTACACAGTGACACTGGAGCTATCAAGAAGAATTTAAAGACGTATCTATTATTAAAATTGTAGTAGACATAGGAGCAGACACATAAGGTCAAACACATAACTCTCCTTTTCAGCTTCCCCGCAGTCGGGTAAAAATCGCAAATGAAATTCACGAAAATTAAATTTTCTTACATATAGCATAAAAAATCAATAGGTAGTTACTAAGCAATTTTCAGTGACTGTCTTTGTAAACGCGTTCAACTTATTGTGCATTATTATAGAGCAAAGGATAAAATTGTAGCCAAGAAAAAAGAAAATTTCTACTTATAGTGACTATTTAATACTACCTAGTTTTAAATATAGTTACTATACGTTTTACTTTCTACTCCCTGTATGAATTATATGAACTTTTTGATGTATGTTAGAAATATTCTTCAAGAATTCAGACGTGTGAATATCTCGGGCATAAACATACGCTCCACTGGACGACTAACCACGGTTCCTCGTCGTACGAATCCACATGTCATTGGTCCGACGTATTACGAACGTCTCCCTGCCGAAATCCGGAATGAAGAATCTGATGAAACATTCATACGTCGATTGAGAAACTTTTTGTTGGATAAGCCTTAATATTCGATTAGTGAGTATATGGAACTGTGATCTATTCTATCTTAGTGTTATTGTTATTCTCATTAGGTACTATTTTATAGCATAAGGTGACGATCCCTTATACATTGACATTTTATCAGTTAGGTATTTGTTTATTCTTTTGACATTGGCATTGTATATAATGATTATTTCATATTAAAATTGGGCACACAAAGTATAGGTGACATATGATATTTAGGATAGGATGGTTTTTTTTTGGTGGTCGGCCGTGGCGTTCCCTGGGGTTGGACCAGATCGCTAGCAGCCCGCCCTGAGTGGATCGGACTGGGTTAGGATAGGATGTAGGATGACGAACCGCTATCGGTGAAAATTAATTATTTAGGTACTTTGATATTGTTTTATATCATTATTTATTTTTATGGAACTTTGTTAAATTGTTACTATAAATGTTATGATCGTCAGATCATAATATGGAATCATGTAAATTGACATGTGTGATTTATAATGTACATATTTAATATTGTGAAATAAATAAATCTAATCTAATCTAAGTAGAAATATTTATCAAATAGTGAACCCGGCCGCAACTTCGATCGCGGAGGTGAAGAAGAGTTAAATTTCTGTTTGTGCTCCGGCTTAGTCAAGTAACAAGTATCCTATGTGTTGACCTCGGCCATAATCCACCTGTACACCAAATTTCATGGATTTCGGCTTGGTAGTTTTTGCGTGATGCTCGCACGCTACGATTTTATTGTATGTACAGATAATTTATAAATGCGGTGGTGTGTTTGTGATTTTGGTTATCAAAGTCAGGCTTAAAGACTAATAGACCATTTATGAAACTATGAGCTTTCACATATTATGAGTGCATACAATTATAGGTAGGTGATTTCGTGCAACATGTAAGTGATATACATGAAAATATGTTAATAAAAGTTATCGCACGAAGCTTTATCAGAAATTATATTCTTGATATATATCTTACAAGTATGCGACTAATAATGATTCCATTAATAATGTAATGACAGTAATAATATTTAATGGATTTGATCTTACATTGTCGATGTTATAAACATTTTATCATATCGTTAAGAGTCAAGACAATAACTATAAAAATAAATTACCGCCGTGCCAATTGCGATGCTAATTATTACAAGCAAAATGTAACATTTTTGTATACTCTAGTATACTTAAATGTTACACTTGCCTATGTACTACTACTATATAACAAGTACAGTTTATTATTGAATACCTTGTTACAGAAGTAATCTCATTGGACACTTGGGTTATTGGTTAAATCAAATTCGATACCGTCATGGAGTTATTCTCCAATATTATTTAACTCCTGACGTATGATGGTTCCGTTTATTGCGTATTATCTAAGCACCAGACTAGAATTTTAATGGTGCAAATTAATTTAAATATTAAAATAAACTATAATTTTAAATCGCGGGCTTCCCATACGAAAGGAAATGGGGTTGTAAAAACATAAAATTATAATTGACGAGTTTTTAATTCTGCAAGATGTCGATACGGCAGCTAGATAGGTGCAAAAATACGGTTTCATTAACGAGTTTCTGGCGCGAATTATCCAATTAAGTTAGGTACCTGTTCGTTATTGCGTAAGAGAGATTTTTAAAAATATTTACCAATGTCTGACGTTTCTTTGACATAAGGTTATTTTTGATCGATATTATTTTTGTTTCTCCTTTGATCAGTGTTTTTCCTCTGCTTAGTATTTAGGGTACCTACGTCCCCACAACCCCGGTTGAGTGTCCCTTAGGAGCCTGAGATACCCGAAGAGGTATAACGGGCCGCGGATGCAGGCTCCACTGCTGAGGCCATGCTGAGGCTCACTAAATAAATCGACCCATGTAAGATTTCGTTTCTATTTTGTTTGAACTGACTCGCAGTTCCAACTTTATACCTACAGGTTTAGAATAACAATTTGTATGAGTGCACGGCCTCTTTTATAGGCTGTAATTACAAAGAGTAGCCAACATGTGTGTCATACTTTATTGTTGAATGAAAGCCTCCTTTCTATCATGCCACTTATCCCGGCTCACCGCATGCTCCTGTCACCTCGGTTGAAATGCCTCCAGGTATTTCCTTTTCTTATTATAGGCGCAAATTGGTCGTACCACACTTCAAAACTCTTTTCAAGGTTGTTTTACATTAACTCCTATAAAACTACGTCGAAAAAACTACACAGTATATTAGACGACATTAAGAGGAGCAGATGTCGGAACACAATACTTTCCCAAGTTTCGGTACAAACAGTTGTTTCACGTTTATTGTAGTTGTTGTTGGCTTCTAGTTTTTCACTAATTTACTTTGTCATCATGATTGTGAACTGATTTATGACGGATTAATAAGTTCTTATACTTCAAATTACTGTTTTTATTTCATGGTTGGCTAAAAGCAATTTTGCTTGACGCAATATTTAATATGTCTTAACTGGTTCCTTTATCTTTGTAAATACCTAAGTATTCCACGATAGGTAATTGGACTATGTAGAAAAACTGAAAAATAATTGTATTTATTCACAAAATTAACAAGAAAACGAGTAGCAACATGTCTCAATAAAATTTGGTAAAGTAGGTAGGTAGTTATCTATCATAAGAGTGTATTGGAGCCGAAAAATTCATTTTTTTCCTTCACCGTACCAATTTTCCTCTCTAACAGTTTCACTACAATATCCCGACTTCGTCCAACTTTGCCGACAGCTGTTGCCGGGTTGGGACGAGACAAAACTTTTTACACAGAACAGAAAACTACAATAGTTTGACTGTAACAAGATCTGAGAGTTTTGTTACCAACTTAATTTTCGCTTCAGTAGTAAGTAGGTTAAGTTTATCAGTATCACACATTCGAGGGAGAGTGTCTAAATTAAGGAAAGTATGAATCGTAGATAAGTAGCATTTCAGAAAAGTTAGTTCCGCCTTAATAAATGATCGCATTTTCACACACAGTGGAACATCGATAAGTCGAACCTCTAGGGAAACGCCGAAATGTTCGTGTGAGCTAAAATATATCTACTTCGAGCTATGGAAATTAAATATGTACTAAAACGTCTTGCAGGGAGTTATTGGTCACGGACTTTAAGAGAAGGGAACGGGATTTTATGTCAAGTTAATAGCGGATGTCGTCTTATCGTGGTTCGATTTAGATGTTCCGCTGTACATGCATATAAGCTTATATAGGTACCTGCTAAAAAAATTGTACGATTGTAATGTGAGCAACCTGCAGCATTAAAACACCATCAAAAATTATATAAACTTAGCGTCGATGCAACGACGAGCTTTAAACTTAAATAGAGAAAGAATAATGACTCAAGTTACGGAGTTGAAACATATATATATACATCAGTGGCGTGGCATCAAATATAATTCTTAGTAAAGCCGGAGCAAATTTGGATTACTTTTTCTTCAGGGTTAGTAGATACTCCGGTCATATGCTCTAAAATAGGCAAGCCGGTGGGAATTGGGTTCTATGGACGCCACGCCACTGATATACATACATACTCTCTCATGGAAATGCTTGGTCGAGTCTTGCTGAAATACTTGAAGCATTAAATGCAGCTTCAGCACACTAATTTTGTCAACGATTCGAAACGGTTTGACAAACATCTGAAGTAAAGCAAACATCTTGTAAATATTAACTGAGACATCCCTTCTTCATCCGGTCACGTACCAGGGATGAGTGATAGATGAGGAAATAACTGACATTGCGTCATGGTATAAGATATATCGAAACAATAATAATAAATTGCTAGACCATACGTCGATGTCGGAAGTATCTATGAGGCTAGTAGTAGAACCGTAGTAGTAAATTATCGTAAAATAGTATTTCTCACTGTAGCTCCATTGGAGCAGTCGTCTTACTAGAGAGCAAGAGGGCAGGCTTTATCTTCCGAAAAATATACTACTCCAAATTGAATCTGTAGTCTGAGTTTATATCGAGGATAGAGAGTCAGATCCAATGAGTATCACTACATAAACTTATTTGATTTGATCTCACAACCCTCGATGTGGTGGTATTTTTTATAGTCCGTCGTTTGTAACCAACCAATTATATTAGTGTCATGTATTTTCATGGTCTACTTATTATGAAAGCCGCCAAACTTCGTGACCGTGCGAAGTGGAGAAGAAATGTCGGAGATGGGCCCTGAGCTGCGAAGCTGTGTGGCGGATGCAACCGGGACAGCGCAACGATGAAAGAGAATAGGTACTTGATACATAATATTTTTATATGCAGCTTGTCCTAGAGGAAGTTTAGGAAAATTAACTACGCATAAATAGGCACTCTCGGCCAAGTTAGGAGTCACGAGGGTTTTGTATTTTTTTACACACAATTTTTCACAACTGTACCTACAAACACTAAGCAGTTGTGACCAGAGTGATATATCATATAAATATTTCACGTGTTTGTTGTTTTATGATGATCGAATGAAATCAAATGTTATACAGGGTGTTCCGTGTGAATCTACTGGATCCAAAGCTGTATGAGGAAGGAAGTACATCTAAAACTTGCTAACGTAACGGCCGGGCTTGCGATTAATTAGAATCCACCTCGGTACTGTAATGGAGGAAAACCATGTTTTTCTTAAGGGAAAAATCTGAAAAGTCCAATAAACTTTTATTAGATAACGATTTCTAAGGGAAATGCTTTTTTCTTTTGACGCATGAAATAAAATATCTCTTGAAATTTCCGTTTCATCATTTATAAAACATCATTTTGCTTTTCTGCGTCAATATTTTAATTTTATTACTAAAGCTACTATGTAAGAGCCAGGATAATGTGCTTATTTTTCGCTTTGAGTACAAGTAAAAAATGTCTGGCTATTCAAAACAGCATATTACAATTTCCTCATCGTTTTGTGTTTAATATTTTCGATATTTACTTAGTTCAAATAGGACAAAAAAAATGTAATCGTTATAGAAATGAAAAGATTGAGAACGCTGAATAAATGAACGGTTGCCTTTCATGTTGTTAACTGAAATCTAAAAAGGTAAGGTAAAGGTACAATACATTCAAATGGTGTCTTTTATTCCGTCTGTATCCATAAACTATGAATTGGAGTAGAAATCCCGCACCCATGAATAAATCCCCTTACTCCTTACAGATAACCGTGGCTAGATAACTAGTGAACTGTGAAGATTTTTTTTCCTAGAAGATAACTAGTTATCTCCGAGGATTTTATATTCTTCGCAGATAACTTTTTTTTTTAACAGTTTTCTGTGAGGAAAATCCAATCCTTGTAGATAACTGGTTACCTCCAAGGATTTTATATTCTTCGCAGATAAATATTATTTTTTTAAGTTTTCTGAGATTAAATTGTATTCATCGGAGATAGCTAGCTAGCTAAACTTAAAAAAATAATAGTTATCTGCAAAGAATATAAAATCCTTGGAGGTAACCAGTTATCTACAAGGATTGGATTTTCCTCACAGAAAACTGTTAAAAAAAAAAGTTATCTGCGAAGAATATAAAATCCTCGGAGATAACTAGTTATCTCCAAGGAAAAAAAATCTTCACAGTTCACTAGTTATCTAGCCACGGTTATCTGTAAGGAGTAAGGGAATAAATCGCATATCTCGAGCATAATCTCTTCTTCGTTAAAACTAACGATAGACGCAAACAAGCTTTCCAGTTTTAAAATGCCAAAAGTATTCAAAATTATAGCTATACCAAACTGTATTACTTATCAACTAACGTCGACGATTCAATCAAACAAATCCACACTCAATGTTTTTGCATCAATATAGTTTATTTTCGTCCATCAGTTGGATAAGCAAATACACTTTGTTTAGATAAAAAGTCGTTTTTATCGATTCCCATCCGTAAGATTTCAAAGAGTACCAATATAAATGGCGTCTTTAAAGCTGAATACGAGTGGTGGCAATCTATTTTGAGCTAAAGAGATATTGTAAATAACGTTACCATTTTCTGTTTACGTTTTTTAAAGTATATATATGAGTGTAAGAGTACACTTAGATAATCACCTTATATGGAAAACTCACACATAGCAAGTCTACCGGAAACTGAGTCAATATTCCTATGCTCTGTATAAACTTCCCAAGCAAGCAAGCCCACATGCCGTACTAATTTCGTACCATGGATTTGTCGCTTCAACTCTACGCTACGATATTATTTTTTAGGGCAATTCCACAAATAGAGAAACAGTTTTCAAAGCACAAAAAAGATGTGTTAAAGCGATGCGTGATCTTCAACAAACTGACAGCTGTGTAACACACTTTAAGGACCTGAACATTTTATCAGTCTCTTCTCTGTACATCTTTGAAGCTGTAATTTGTGAAATGTAACGTTTTTGTACGCCCAACGGCAAAACATAGCGGAAAATATATATTTTTAACAGCCCTGTCAGTTTTCAGATTTACCTATGTTTCACAAATAAAACACTTTGACTTTGACTTTATGATATGTAGTCCTTATAGATATTTATTGAAACCAACTGTTTTTTTATTATTTACAATATCTCTTGAATAATAAATATACTACATATATAAAAACACGGTATATAACAACAAGGTTGCAACTGGTTACAAGCTTAAAAAGCAAAACCTAAATTGCATTTATTATGAGTTAAAAAGTCACAAATTTCCTTTTTGTTCACTATAGTCGTGTAAAAAACTGACTGTAAAAAAGTAACTGTTACCAAAAACAGTGAAAATATAATGGTTAATATTCCACTCTGTTTATTTGCACAGTTTCAATCATTGCCTGATGTTACATATAAACAAGTACAAAGAAGCAAATTTCAAATTGAATGGAAGCTACAAAGCGAGCAGGAAAATTACCGACATACCCTAATATCCACAAAAACCCAGCCAAACAGATCATTTACCGTTCGCAAATCACCGGATTCAATCAACCCTAAACACGGAGGGTTCAATAGGAATCCTCAACAGTTATTTCCCTCCGCACATGCCAATATCCGTACCACCTTGTCTAACGATTTTATGATTCCACTGTATGCATGAAAACGCATACAAGTTAATTGGCATACCGATTGATCTGGCATACCTCAAAATTAGCATAATATTATTAGGTATATCGAACGTATAAGTTTATGCGTTCGGTATATAATGAGCGTTTTTGAAAAGTGATTCCAAGTTTATACCCGTTGTTCACAGAATCCCAACCTTTTGGGTTTTTTTACTACTAGGTAGTAAATGCTGACTAAACCGAACTACTGCCAGAAAAGTAGGTTAGCTCAGGTTAGAGCTGCGATCTTTACAGAAACGAATTGCTTCCAGAAAAGTCGGTTAGGTTAAAACTGCGACCCCGACAGAAACGAACTGCTACAGGAAATATAGGTTAGGTTTGAACTGCAACCCTAACAGAAAAGAAACTTGCAACGTCCGATTAGGCGTATTTAAATTATAATTTTTAATATTTATGAAAAATAATAATGTTGTACTTAGTCAATGTTATGCGTATTAATGGTAACGAATTAAAAGATGCGTTTTAAAATATACATTTTAATATTATGCGAATATACAATTATGCTTATTAACGGTACGGTATGCGTTGTCAAAATAGGAAGATTTACTGTATGATATATTACCTGTATGATGTAGTTATGTAAACAACATGAGTAGTTCCAAAACACTAATACAACATGCGATCGCCCATTTAAGCATCAGCGCATGAGCAATGAGTATTTGTTTGATCGAGCAAAGAAAATTTAATCACTCAATATACATATAACTGTTTGGCTTTTTAGAACTTCTCATGATTAACTCTTCATCCGTTTGTATGGAGAAGAGCGACTCGAATTGACCTTAAACCAGCAAAGCAGTTACCTGCTTTAAAACTGCTGGTAAGGGTAACTTAACAAATGCAATTTTCAATTACCATCGGCCAAGTAAAACTATTTCCGCTTGCTGAAATTTCCTCTCAGCCTTTTATATATTTTGTGTAGCCTGAAAGCTAATGTTAGAAAAAAATGGTCAAGTTAAAACCCTAATCAGTAAATTTTACCAGTATAGTTTTGTTCTACTCGACGGCATAAAGTCTTTGAATGCAGTGACTCATTATTCGTACAATTACAAAAATAAAGTCATATTTCCGTTCCGTCAAATTTGTTGTTTGAGTGCATTCTTATATGTGATTTTTTACAAAAAAGCAACGAAAAGCAAATTCAATTGGGAAAGGGATATAATTGTCAATGCTGTACCTATAGTAATGTATTAAATAACTAAATATTTTTTTACTAAAAAAAACCCGACCGCGGTTGACTTTCAAAGTGCCGCAATTTTGTTTATTTTTACAAACTTCATACCCAGTGACACTCGCGCCATCAATACGAATCTAATGTTGTATCATTTATCAAAATCGGTTGTGCCGTTGAGTAGTTACGAGCGGACATAGGAACGGACATACATACATACATACAGGTTAAACACATAACCCTCCTTTGGGCTTCGCCGCAGACGGGTAAAAATGCAGGCCTACAGCTTTGACCGAATTTACGTCAGGAATATGTAAATCCTTCTATGTGGTTGGCCGTGGGTTTAGGTCGTATTCGATTTAAATAGTATACATTCATATAGTATTGTTCTATAGTTTGGCACTGTGGACTACTTATATATGTCGCAGCCAACCGGTTTAGTTAGGTAGCCATTTGGTTAACTGCCTAGCATTTTCACTATATGACCCCCAGCAGGTCGAAGAAGCCGCGCTGCGCGGGGCTTCTATTTCTGCTCTGAAAGACACAAGTTGACTAACGAACCTAACCTAAAATAAGGAGTGTTTTTAATGAAAAGTCTAGGCAGCTAACCAAATGGCTAACTAAACCAGCTGGCGGCGACATATATACTGTTGAAGACATAATATGTATAATATGCAAAAATACTATATTTCGGTTAGTCCCTATGTTTTAAAGTTAGGTTTGAGTGGGCTGATGTTACTATGCTAGTTTTTATTCAAGGCATTTAGTCAAAAATAGGTCACCTGTTTCAACTAAGATCCTCTGATAACCCTGAGCTGGAAAATACTATATTGGTTCAAAATTATTTGAGCTGAAGTTTTTCTTCCTCCCCTACTATTATCTATTAGAGATTGCCTCAGTGATACTAAGAGGTTCACACTGTCAATAGTATAATTGTCACAATATTCTGCCTACTTAACTAACAACCAGCAGTGGAAAACACATCATTCTTTTATATTTTTTTTATAGGTAAATGCATATACGAATTATACGAGTACATTAATTTAATATATTATATATTTCTATTCAAAAGATTTATACTGTCCTCGTACACCAACAATTTTTTTTAACTACTCCAAAGGAGTCTCTGACATTGATTCATCTGACTAAGTCCTCCATTTGATTTCATATATTATAGAACAAATTAAAATTAAAGTCGTTTGGTATCACTCGAACTAGGTATTTACTTAGAATTAGGCGCGTCAATAACTTGACTAACTTCTCGCCTCATATTCGCGTAGGTTTAGCCCAATCTTAATATTCTGAGCCCATAATGCACCGGAAATTTCGCTACAACTGCAATCTCCAGCATAAATTATTCAAATTTACATAACACTAGTTTTCAGCTTGTTGGCGATGCACAAAACCTTCTAGAATATATTTAAAGTATCCTTGAAACTTTGCAATGGTTGCACAAACCGAGAGTTACGGTTACAGCGCAGATGAAGTTTCAGAAATAGTACTTGGAAATGAGGGCAGTGTGAGATTTTGTGGATAAATGTATCACTTTTGTTAATAACCTTTCCCGATTTCCTTGTTTCTGTTCCAGCCAATTGGTACGTTCAATATCGGCGCTGGTAAATTCAGACTTAAAAAAGTGTTCCCGTGGCTTCGGTATTTGCAGAATAAATATTTATGGCTGAGGTCAGACAAAGTTAAAAAGTATGAGTTTTTTTATTTATAACATTAACGTCTGCTAACTAATTCTAAATTAAGTATGTTGATTTCTCAATACGAGTCAGGACGACAGTACCATGTATAGGTACTTATATAAGTTGGGATAACTAAACGGAGGTGTGTAGGTAGCGCTACACACCTCCCAGGATGGTGTAAAAATTGGATGACTTGGGTATCGTATCGTATTGGTAGTGCGCCTTTGTTGGCCCGGAGAATCGTTGAAGATCAAGGTTCGTTTCCTGTCCGAGGCATATTCTATTTTTCTTTTCAAATAAAATATTTATTGTTAAAAATTTATTCAAATCGTAGTGCACGACGATGACGGTGGTTGACGATGCGACGTCATGTCGTAGAAGTCGTGCATCTTGAAAACTCAAGACGTGAAATCGTGTCGAGGCACAATGTGTCGTGGTGTTACGATACGACATTGTTTCATAGAAACATGTAGGTAATCCAAAATTGTCTAATTCACAATAAAATTGAACCATAATATTCAACAAGCCGACTTCGTATCGGGACACGACATCGTACCATGCCAGTTCCACATCAGTCCATGTCAGTGCCATGTGAACGTTTATTATGTAGGTTCGTCGTAATTTCTACGACGCGACGTCGCATACTTACACGACATCGCATCATACCACAACACGATGTTGTATCGTGTGATTGTGTTTTGATGCTAAACTGGTGGGACTACAAAACTGTAATTTTGCACAGGAGCTCCTATACTCATACAGGGTGTCCCTAAAACTAACGTACATACGAAAAGGGGTGATAGACTAGCTCATAAGACACCAGATTAAATACATTTAACCTCAGTAAAAATCTCTTAGTTTTCGAGATATTGACATTTTTGTAAAATTCGTGCTAAAGCGACACCCTGACTCGGTGTTTTGAGTGTCATGACTAAAATATCTAGTATTTTTCAAATTTGTTTTTTGCTTAGGGTTGCCAAATAACTATTGAACATAATCCCTATTTTTGTTAATGTTTTCATGCTGTGGACTCAGTGGAATAACATTTTTTTTCAGATTTTTCCAAATTCCACCCCAGATATCGAACGGGTGAAAAAAAAAGTACCAACACAACCTGGCACGCGACGTAAAAAAAATGCGCATTTATTGCAGTTTCTACAATGGTATAACATTTACTAAATACTGTATACATTTTTGAGATAATATTTTATTACAAAATCAATTGGTATTATGTTTGGTTTAGCCTTGAAATATCGACAAACTTTTAATCGAATTTAAGTTCAAAGTCAACGTTTCGCATATTTTCATATGAGCAATAAAATTTGGGCAATGGCATGGTAGCAGTTCGTTTTTGCTAGGGGTAAGGGGACGCAGTTCAAACTTAACCTTACCTACTTGAGATTGTTATAGTATCATAGCAAAATGTTTGTAACTTTAATTATAATGACAATTATATGATTAATGACTGCGTATCTTGTTTGTTTGAGAAATTCAATTCATTTAATACGTTAAGAAGCGTAACCCGAAATGGGAACGCCTTTTGTCAACTTTAGCAAACGAAGCAAAATGTACAAGAGCACTTGACATTTATCTTGCAGCATTCCGTTTATGCTCCTGTAGAAAATGTTCTGGAAACTCAAATTCTTTCTAAGTTTCGATGAGACTGTAAACTTATATCAGTCCCACGCTCGTAGGTACTCGAGCTGTCATAAACTTGAGATTTCCAATAGTTCTAAATTCTTTCTCTTTTCACGATATCAGCTAATATATTGAATGTGGCTGTCAGTTTTCTAGCGAGATTTGCTTAAATAATATTAGTTAAGATAAATGTCTGGCAGTGTTTTCGTATTTCGTTAAATGAGTTTTTAATACAGCGCTAGTTCATGTACTATTTGGTTGTAAATTAAATTGCCGCACCTATAATGTCTCTGTTTACCCTGATGGTTGACTGGTAGAGAATGCCTTACGGCATTAAGTCCGCCATTTGTACTTTCTTGTATTGTACAATAAAGTTAAAATTCGGTTAAGTAGAAAAGTAAAATGTGAAGAAACATTATGGCCATATAACCAGTTGAAATAGTCATAGTTTACTAAAGTAAATCGTTTACTCGTACAACGATAGTACATCAGACTTTTCCCCGGAAATTTCAATTTACTTCATAACTGGCCAAGAGCATGTCGGACCATGCTCAGTATAGGGTTCCATAGCCGTAACTATAAGGTAAAAAATACGATGCAAAAAAAAGTACAACAACAAAAGAGCGTATCTTCATAGCAATTACGTCCTTTTGTTGAGAAGCGCAGTTTATCGGCAATAACTCAAAAACGGTTAATCCGATCTTGTTAAAAATAATTTTCGTTGAAAGTATTAATTGAGCGTTATCTTTGTAATTTTTTTTATATTTTTCGGACACACGGTTTAGAAGATAGAGGGGGGGGGACACAATTTTCACAACTTTCGGAGCGATTATTTCCAAAGGTATTCACTTAATCAAAAACATTACTTAAGAACCTTAAAATGTTTTCAAAAGAGCTGTCGAACTATGTACCACACGTTGACATTTTGTGAAAAAAATTTTTTTTAGCTTCTGTTACATGTATGGAGTGTCCCCCCTAGATTTTTTTATTTTTATTATTTAACTACCAAACTTAGTTGCGGCATCTACAAGACATCTATATTCCAAATTTCATCAGTATAGGTCTTGTAGTTTTTGAGTAAAATGCCTGTGACATACGGACGGACGGACGGACGGACGGACGGACGGACGGACGGACGGACATGACGAAACTATAAGGGTTCCTTTTTAGCCATTTTGGCTACGGAACCCTAATAAAATGGGAGCTCGGTTGTAATAATGTGCAAGTAGGAAAATCAACGGTTCCCGCGAGCGACGTTATTGTTCCTCCTTGTTTTGATATGAACTGAACTGAATTTTCCCGCGAATTATCTCACGAAAGTTAAAAAATATAACTATCCTTTTTATTGCTTTTTACATGGAAACAAGTATTCTTCTGCTCCTTAAGGTTCTTTTTTTTTTAAAAAAAAGGGTTTAAAAGCATTGTAAGTTATTGTTAAGTTAAGTTAAGTTATTGTTTGTGTGTATAGACTTCAAAAAAAATATAACGGTTCACGATTTAAAATTCACCCTGTATAGGTATAGTTCTAGGTAAGCGTGCTCCATCATCGACTTCATCTTCACTTACCAACAGGTGAGATCAAAGTCAAATGCTTGCCTATCGTGTTAAAAAAATTGCTTACTAATTACTAGCTAGCATTTTTCAAAATCCTCATTTTAAAATGATTATTTGACAAATGGACATTCAGCAAATGTAACACTTTGCAAATATTAAATGTTAATTTATCAATTGATAAATGTTCAATTCCCGAAAAAAATCTGTTTTCAAACAAGTTATTTTGCAAAACACCGACAGACAAATTATTTTTTGTATAATAATGTATATCTGAATTTTTTATTAGGGACAAATAATATACTGGCAAGTAGGTACTTATTTCATACAAATACACGGTGTAAAAATTGTACAATGTACATTATTTTAAACCCTGGTTTGGAAGGACCCTGCAGTAAATCGGCGCAGAAAAATACTTACAATCATAGTGTTTCTGAGGTTGTCTCACATTTAATGCTAGAAATATGGTTGAATTGTGGTCGCAAGATACCTAACACACCTCCTCGCTTCGCTCGTCGTCGAACCTAATGGTGACTCTGGAAATATTTTTCTTTATTGGTAGTAAGTCGGAAGGGTTGCAGTCAATATTATAGATTTTTAGTATTGTGACTAACTAACTGTAATAAACTAACGCAAATAACACAAAACACATTTACATATTCCCATCGTGTCGTATCTTGGCTAGGTCAAACTTTGTATTTTACTAAACGTTCATTTATCAAACGTTATTTTGTCAAAATCCGTGAATATTAAATGAATAGTTTGTCAGTAAAGATTTGTAATATGTTGTTTTTTTCAAATAAATTATTTTGTCTAATGAACGGTTCGTAAAACGTAATTTTGCGAATCGACTAATTTGTCATTAGTTAATTTGCCAAACGTTGTTTTTAAAATGAATATTTGTGAAACTATTTTTTATGAAATGATTGAATACAGTTTTAAAGACATATACATATCAATAAATAACGGACTAAGCACGTTTTATGATAACATGTTTCGGGTAATATAATATCGTTTTCACCAATTAAATTTAGAGTTATTTTAAGGGAACTAGAGTTTTTTAACTCTCTTCATAGACCGTTAAGGTTTTATGTCGCTTGTTGATGTGAAACCTCTCAAATATTATTAGGGTAAAATATATCAAGTTACGAGAAAGGTATTCATTAAAATATGGTTAATCTTTTGCTACTGTTGTATTATCATCAATTTGTTATGTTTTAGATTATATTGCAGAGTACCTTTACTAATACCCTTATACTAATTATTAAAGTAAAAACAATTTCACTTTAGGTGTATTATAGTGAAAATTAAAAATATATGTACCTAAAACTAAAATATGTCTAAAAAATCAGCCTCTTATTACTGACCTTATTAATATTGATAACGCTATAGTTTGATTTTGTGGCAACTGAAAACGAAACATTTGAAAATTGTTTATAAAGTAGCTGATAATAATTTTAAAGAATTAATATACGAAAAGTTTTTTATTTTTTTTTTGTTTTGGGAACAGCTGAGGTACACTTTGTAGTAGAATTCAAAAGGAAATATAAAAAAAAAACGATATAAAAATTATGTAGGTGTAGTACTAGTACTACCTTACCCACTGTGGAGTTCGTGATTGTATCGCTAAAACGTAGTTTATTTCAAGATAGTTTTTAAGTGATTATTACCGTGAATTAGAGACATTAAAATAGCTGGTTTAAAAGAAATTATCTACTAAATATTAGTATTCATAGGGATATATAACTGAACGTATACATATGTAGTAAAGCAAACTGCAGCCAACGACCATAACATCACTTCAAAAATGAATAAAGTATCGTTTTTTACTTACTTTATGTGATAAGTGTGAGGTTATATTATCGTATGGTATAAAATTATTAACATTTAGTACATATATGATTAAGATGTAACATTTGGCCGGTTTCAGTTAGTTAAACCATCGCATCGTTGGAAATATTAAATACATGAAGTCATTAATTTGTGCCTTGTGTATTTTGTTAGAGGGTACTCAAGAACTATGTGCTCAATGGGTGTCAGCAATCGCAAGTAGGAGACACACTCCACTCCCATTTATATCAGTGATGGGCGCAGTTTCCAATTCCTGTTCTCAGGCGATTGAGAGCGGAGTTGTTCGAGTATTTCTCAACGTCGACCTATTTATTATTAGTAACATGTGCACAAACCGTGAAATAAAGTATCAAATTAAATGCTGTATAGTTATCTAGAAACAAAGTATTATAATTATAACATTGAATAAGCAGGATGCGAATGATAATAATTTGCAATCATGCATTACATAGTATAATATAAATTAAATATAAAAATGCACTATGTAAATAACGATAGTCCGATTGATACCTAGTAGAAATCATAGATACAAATGGGAAATGATGTGACCGTTTAAGGTAGGTATTATCCGATCCGATATTAACCGTACGCACGTACAGCCTTTTTTTTTTTTTTGACCCCGGGAAATGCATAAAACTGCATACCACTACGTAACCTAAGGCCATCGGGGGTGACAGCCAGATGTTACGTATTGGTTATGTGGGGCTCTCCGCTCCTGAAGGGATTGGCCTACCCACTAAAACCCAGGGATGCTACCAACCTGTGCCTTCACGGTGATGCAGTGGGATCGCTATCAAGCCACCACGACATCACCAGCATCTCCGCCCTAGGGCGGACCCTCTCCGAAAAAGGCACACTGTAGCATGGCCAGTGTGCCTTCCCCACCTGCTTCCCTCCGACCAACCGGGCCGTCCCCCAGGGAAGCCAGGAACCAACACCAGACACACAGGGTCCGCATGTGTATCCGGTGTCAGTCCCTCCCTCGCCGCCACGGGAGGACAAACGCCCCTGCCCCGCAGCCGTCTACGGGAGGACAAACGCCCCTACCCTGCAGACACTCCCGCCTGTCCTTACGGACCGCGGTGGGCCAGTCCTCCGCCTCCCGCCCCCAGCACATGAGGTAGCGGCAGCCTGCAAGGCTGAGTTCTCGGGACGCAGAGGACTAGTCCACCGCCACCACGCAGCGGCACAGGTCACCCGTCTGGTGCCTGCCCGCAGTGCCCCCCAAAAGGAGACGTCGGAGGGATGCTGCCCGTGCCCGACGCTCCGCCCTCGCGTGCCGCACCTGGAGAGTCCTCTAACAGAGGAAACCCGGTGCGGGACCCCCCAACCCCCCCTGACAGGCTCATTCGCAGCATCGGCAAGTGATCAATTAGGGGCCCCTAAGAAATCACTTGCCGTTGCTCCCGGGGGCGCACGTACAGCCTAAACTACTTCGGTTAGTGGGATGGAATTAGATACAGATGTTCTTTAGGGGACATAGACATCAATAAAGCAGGATTTAAGGAGGATTCGAAATTCAAAATTTGTCTGAAAGTGAGTTTATCTGAAAAACTCGGAAATTTATATATTTAGCTGCAAAATAAAATTAAGTGATAGTACCTGATAATAAGAGCTCAAATCAAATAAGTATCACCAAGTACACTATATTGATGTCTAAGATATAATATTTCGCATTAGAGATGTATACAGATTTCTTATCTTGACGATGCCGTACCTATTAATAATGAAAATAACAGCAACAAACGGCACAGAATTAACCCGAAAATAGAAGTTTTAATTCAAATTTGTTTTTAATTAGTTACTGAAATTTCAAATAAGGAGTTAAAAGGAAGATATTGAATTGAATATTCATCTATCCACTTTTGACCAAAACCACAGCAAATACAAAAACAGTACAAAATTACTAATATTAAGTATAATGCCTTATTATATTGGGTAAGTGTAAGTAGATGCTAAAGTTAACAAGCAATTAGTAAGTAGGTAAGTGGTTTAAAACTAAGTATAGCTCCAAACAAACACAAGCCTGAAAAATTACAGCAACACTTTTAGAAATAATATCTTAATGCTTAATAAAGAAAAGGCTGGTGAGATTATATGGAATGCCTATATCACTTGTAGACTCTGCGTACTGGGTCCAAGATTAGTCTTCAATAAAACGCAGAAATGATTTGGCTAAGGAGTCAGAAAGGTTGCTTTTATTATCCAAAAATATCTTAAATCGATTATTTATCGTTTAATTATGCCGTCTCGACTTGTCGTTAAGATTTTTGAAAAAAATAAATATTTTTATACTTCAATGCGATCTACTGTCCTCTTTACATTTAGCCTGAAAAAGCTAATTCGTTAATAAATAAGAATTATGAAATGTAAATTAATGCAAACGAACTAAGTAAAAGTTAGTCCATTGTTACAAAGAAAACGTCTGGTTCATTACATCCCGCGAATGGCCGCATGACTGACAGGGTCAAGTGGGACTTACGTAATGATGGGGCGACGTGACAAGAATGTCCTCTTCTGAATTTTTACGAAGGCTTTGGTGAAACAAACTATGCGGGCTGTTGCAAACTCCTTCAAGCAATTTATTTTTCTATACCTTTTTAGGGTCCTGTATTACTAAGCCTGTCTGTCCGTCTGTCACAGGGCTCTATCTTTTGAGCCGTAATACAGGAGATTTGAAATAAGTCGTATTCCTTGAAAGGGGTTATTCCATAGCCCATTTGTTTGCAATGATTTAAGTTCAATCAACCGGGGGTCAAAACTCAATGATTATCAAGTTATTTGAGTTTTAACTTTTTTTTAAAACCCGCCTTTCGATCTAAAACTGCTAATTGAGAAAAAACTACTTAAATTAGGAATGAAAAAAGCCATGATCTAATAGTCATTAAACGGCTGATTAAGAAAAATCCAAAAAACAGCCAAAACCTTACCAATAAAAGGATTTGAAGGTAAATATTTTTGGATTTTGTTAAAATTTTTGTAATTCTTCGAGGCATTACTAAAGAAAACATTATGACACTTCGCGTAAAAATTACATAAATTAGTTCCTCAATTCATAAGCTTTTTAAAAAGGTACAATTATTGAATTTTTTTTTGTATAATTTTTAAAAATAATGATAATAATAATAACCGAGCACATATTCAAATATCAAATCACCTTGTAGGTTATATTGCCAGTATAAAAACAAATAATAACATACAATAAACGTTTCTGTTGACTTGTCACAGGGCTGTATATCGATACCTTTAGACTCAAAGGGCGTAAACGCCATTATAACCTACGGCGTTTACGCCCTTTGAGTCTAAAGGTATCGATATTATGAACCGTAATAGATAGCGACTTGAAATAAATACTACACAAAATGTGTATTTATATTGTCGCTAAAAGATCTAATTATAAAAAGAAAATAAAATCAAGAATTAATGCGGGTTCCCACAAGAAACGTGTTTATTGGCGTTATTTTGCTCGACGGTGGTACGGATTCCTTTGGGGAAACTCCTTAAGGCGAGGTAAGACGAGAATCGGGCGCGGAAGCCTAGTTTCCAAATCATTTTTAGAGCACTTATTTGACTCGTAGGTCACTGTAAAACATATATAATAATATTTAGAACTGTATCTAGGGCTTCCTCTCACTTAGAACACGATAGCGAACACTTCGCTCGATAGAAAAGTAGCGCGAAAACACTATAAAATAAAGTATTTTTTTCATTTTGTTCATTACCAGTTACCTTTTCTGACAAAATTAATACCTGACAATCATGATTTCACAGTCATGCAGGGCATCCTCTCATGTTTGGGTTGATAAGATAACGTATACTTTTATGTTAGAAATCGAAGATAATCTGCAATAATCTGCATTCCGCCCGACCCTAGTTGTATGTGAAATGCGAGCCAGGTCCTACCGGGCCTTAAATAGTATAGGTACGTGTATAGCAACTTCATTATATTTTATAGTAACTGTTGTGTTTAAATCCAACTCTGATGGTAGGATCCATGAGGTGTGGAGGAAACTCCTCAAATATCATATTCACATATGTAGCAATTCCAGATTTTTTAAGACTTACTGTCATGGCCGATAAAGGATATCTTATTGTCAAAAATACGTTTAAACTTATATATTTTTGACGACACGTTTAGTTTAGTGGGAGAGACACCGCCTACGAAGCTAGAGGTCTCGGGTTCAAATCCTACCCCTCGGGGTGGTCCGGCTAGCGACCTGGTTCGACCCCAGGGAACGCCACGGCCGACCACCCGGTCCGACAATCGCTATGCCCATAAGGGTTGCGAGTTTGTCAGTTTATAAAAAAAAGGGTTCAAATCCTGGTAAGGGCAAATATACTTGTGATGAGTAAGAGTATTTGTTCCGAAGTCATGGATGTTTTCTATCTATTTAAGTATGTATTTATCTATATGAGTATGAATATCGTCGTCTATTACCCATAGTACAAGTATTGTCTCTGGGATTAGCTCGATTCGTGTAAGATTATCCCCCGATATTATTTTATTTATTTATTTTTATCTTTCGAAATAACATTCAAAAGCGTAACAAAACTTTCGAGCTATTTTGCTGATTTGTCTACCACATTGCGAGATTCGAATTGGTATTCGGCCGAAACATCTTTTACCGCGAGACACGATACATTAATAAACACAAGTTGCATTCATTATATTTAATGAACAGCTTAAAATAAAAACTGACCCTGCGAGTTGTCATCAAACAGATAAACCAACATAGTAAAAAAATTACAGTACCTACTGATACTGTACATTTAAACATACACCCCAAAATAAACTTGTTCTCAGAAATCAAGGTAATTATTTTAATTAAAGCAATAAAGAAAAACCGGACAAGTGCGAATCGGATTCGCCCACCGCCCCACGAAATTTTGATACCTTAAGTAAAGACTATTTTTTTATTATTTAATTAAAAATGTATGTTAGATAGTATTACTTGCCAAATTTCATAGTTTTCATAGAGAAACTACCTTTTGAATTTGGGTTTCCTTGATAGCGTCGAAATTTGCGTTGTTTGCGGCATAAACGGCACAAACGGTCATTTCTTTGTTTCAAGTTGAGACCCGAGTAGATTGAAACATTCAACCAACTCGGGTCTTACCACTCCCGTGCTTGTATAAACCAGATGGCCATATTTGTGATGGAACATCCAAACTATGTTTGCTACTCAAGCCGAGGTAATCCCGAGGTCTAAAACGCACAGAAATAGTGTGTAGTGTTTACTACTTGCAAAATCAAAACTCCACAAGAGAATTTCATTCTGCATGTCGGTGCAAATTTACTTTGCACCACAATTTATTTAGATTGCCGAGGAAAACTATTAAAAAAGCAATTACAGGCTAGCTGCTCAAAGAATGTTCTTATTCCATAATTGATTTTTTAAATAAATTTATTATACAGGTTAAGATGTAGTATACACAACAACAATTCGATGTCACAAAACATAACACAATAAATAAATGATTAAATAATTAGGTGTATAAAATGTAACGCAACGAAATTGATTGTTAATAGTCTAGTAATTATGTAATTTATTATGTAATTATACTTGTTTTCTTTTGTATTATGCTAGTTTGAATTTTTTTTGAATGCCGCTATACTAGCAAATTGTGCTATCCCATTATTTATACTTATTTACATAAATTTAGTTACCACAATTTATGCAATAAAATACTTTGACTTACACTTTCTTTTCTTTTTATTATTTGTTGGTATAGCGCCAATAATAATATTACGGTCCAAAAGATACAGCCCTGCCTGTGACAGACAAACAGACGGATAGCGGAGGCTTTTAGTATTAGGGTTCCGTTTGCACCCTTTGGGTATGGAACCCTAAAAAGTACTCAACTAATAGTAAACTTGACTATTAATCATAATAATCTATTTTTCGCCTTTATTTACAAACCTGTCTGCCTTGAAATAGATTACATTGGCAAACCGATATAAATAACTCGGAATAGAGAACTGAATCCATTAACAACGTATGTGCTGCAGACGACCTGTCTGCGTTAAGAGCTCGAATGGGCCGAAAAACACGTTATATACACCGTGCCCCCGAATAACCCGAAAATTTTTAACCACGTATTCCTGATGGTATTACAAATAAATAACGTTATATCAACATAGGTCGAATTATGTCATTTTACATTAATAGTCTTATGGAACAAAATAAATCCGTAAATTGAGCCCCTCCTTATAAACATGTCCTTAGGTGCTTGAGGAAAAGGTATCAAAAAGGAAAAAAAACCAAAATGGAAACAAAAGGTAAATTTTTTGGACTCGTAGTCACTTACCATCAAATAATGCAAAGGTTAATTGCTGTTTCGTTAAAAGATTTAACAAAAAATGTAAAAGTATCTTAGTCACATTTATTAGGGCTTGTTACACACTTGAGAGTTTTCATTTAAATAATAATGAATATCTCGGAAAGTAACGTTTTTGGACTATACATCATAAAACTTCTTTTACTCCTAATAGTTGTTAGAATCTATAGTTACAGTTTTTCGGGTTACTCGGGGGCACGGTGTATATGACATGAACCGAGACTATGTTAATGCGTTTCTTTCGTTTTCGCCCACTACTATTCCGTTCGGTAATCCCGTTTACGGGATCATTACAGACCGTTATACAATAAACTCAATATAAACGACCCTGTCACCCCCATGGTTCCGCAATTTTGAAAAACTTCCACAAACTGTATCGCATAAATCTACATTTATAAGTATTGAGCCCACTTCCAAAATTTCACAAGAATCGGTTGAGAACTTGAGACTTACGCGACCTGTAGAGGACGGGAGAACAGTCGGACATCCAGACAGAGACACGAAAGCATTTTTGCCCAGTGTCCGTCAAGATAGCGTACACCGTAAAGATATTCAGATTTTGATGCAGCCAATAAATAGTACCCAAATAGTACCGACGAAATACCTAGGTGAAAAAAATAGTACCCTTAAACTTTTCGAAATATAAGGCCTGTTCACGGTGTACGCTACCGGGCGTCAAGCTGACGTACACCGTTGGTATCTCGGGAACGGCTATGTTTTTGGAAACGCTTTATATCTCAAAAATTAGTACCCAAATAGTACCCTACGGCCCTAAAATTTCATTTCTCTAGCTATCGTAGAAGCCGAGATATAGTGAGCTCTTTCTATAAGAAATTCCCGGGTACGCCACTTGACAATCTCGGCTTCTACGATAGCTAGAGAAATGAAATTTTAGAGTCCTAGGGTATTATTTGGGTACTATTTTTTGAGATATAAAGCGTTTCCAAAAACAAAGCCGTTCCAGAGATACAAACGGTGTACGCCGTACGGTGTAGCGTACCTACACCGTGAACAGGCCTTATATTTCGAAAAGTTTAAGGGTACTATTTTTTTCACCTAGGTATCTCGTCGGTACTATTTGAGTACTATTTATTGGCTGCATCAGATTCTGAATATCTGTACGGTGTACGCTATCTTGACGGACACTTTGCCCAAGCTATAACGGAGACGCTTCGCTCCCACTCGGTCAATTAGAACCATAATTAGATTGTAGTAGACTGGGAAAAGCACTGTCTTTGAAAGTCAAGATATTCGCCTGCCGTCTGGCAGCTTCTTAAGCAAATTCACTCAGGGCAAACGCGTCGCCTCACGTGCTTTCTACATGCCTGTCCTTGATTTTTATTGAACGCAAGTAGTTACACTTCGACACTATTATTAATAGGAGATATCGGGGGGCACGGCAGTGCCCCCGCCAATTCGAGCAAAACAAAGGCATGGCCGTACCATCCTTTTCTCGAAGCCATTCAGGCCATTTTCAGTCTCCCGTAATTTTGTACTGGCTAAAGCCACAACCCTGAACTTTCAAGGATATATAGGGCACAATAATACTTAAATATATTCTCAATATCATTCAATTTGAACGTGTAGTTTAAGAACTATTTCACATCAAAGTTCCTTAGTTTTGTCACTGACTGACTGACTCACTGATTCACTGATTGATGATCATCATAATTCTAAGGTACTTCTAGCAGACTTACAAGCTCCAAATTTTAAACATAGTAAGTTTTTAGCCTATCAAGTCCTACAAAACCTAAATATATTGTAATTTCAATTATAACTGCACACATAAGTTTGTAATCCTATACAAATACATGCTATTACAAAGTTAGTTTTGCAGTTCAAATTGGAAGACCCCTTACAAAAAGAAATGAGATCCCATCGAAAATATTACATGCAAAAAGATGCAAGTCTCCCAACGCAGTCCTTTTACAACAAAACACTTCTGTGGACACCCCCCGGTATTGACTTAGTCTAACATTACATCTCAAAACTGTTTTGTTGTAAAAGGACTGCGTTGCGAGACTTGCATCTTTTTACATGTAATGTTGTGTTTTTGATGGGATGTTAGATTACTGTATGTATGATGTAATTTTGTTATTTTAGTACATTTTAACTATTACAGCTGTAATTGAAATGTAGTATTTTGGTATCAACGGAATAAATAAAGGAGTGAGCGCGTCTTCCTACCTATTTAAGTGTGCATAAGTGGAACCTAGATAACACCTAGGTATAATAATTGAAATCATAGGATTTTATTTCGGATTAAATATACCCCGAGAAAAGTTCCCTGATTCCCTTATTGTTAATTAATAGTACATTACACAAATAGAGTGGTAAAACAAAGAAAGGCCGAGATCGCACATGTTTGCAGCCCAAGCTGCAAGCGAGGGACGTAAATATGCGATCGAGGGCTTTCTTTATTACCTCCCGCGTTGTGTACATCATTTTATGTCTATACTTGGCCAGAAAGCGGCTTTTTCCGTACGCGTAGCGTGCGGTAAAAGCCACTTTATGACCAGGAATGGCATAAATGAAAAAAATTGTATTTTTTATGTCAGTCGATAAGTATTTCTAGCATAGTGTGTTAATCCTATCAATCAAAGCAAGCATCAATCACAAGTAACTATGGCTATTTTCATATACCGGCAAAAACAATGCTGTTATTATACCAAGGGCAACATGTTTATTACGTCATTAAACAACTAAATCTAAATTTGTCTATAGCAATAAGTGTCTAATTATAATCTGTATGACATGTGTTGGTCGCAAAAAAGTTTTCCGTTGCTAGCTTAGCGGTATAGCCCGACATCCGAAGAGCAAAATCCAATACCACGTGACTAATTTGTAAAAAGCACAGCTATAGTCACTGTGACATTCGATTTGTCACACATTCCTCAGGTAGCACCTTTTGAAGAATAAAAAACTTTGATTTTACAAACTAATGCTTACCCGTGGCTTCGCATGCGTTATTCCTGTAATTATATTAAGAGAACTCTTCACCGTAATATAAAGTATCCAATGTTTTGATACTAGACTGCTCTTCTTGCATACCAAATTTCACTTCGATCCATTCAGTATTTACCGCGTTATTAAGTAACAAAAATCCAAACCTCCAAGCATCCCAATGTCTTCACAAACTTTCACATTTATCATATTACTAGAATAGGATAGGATTGCCTACATTGCCTGAAACTTTATAGTGTTATATGATTCTGTGTTTCTAGGAACTGGATCTTGGATTATAACTGCCGGTTTTTTACCAGTTACTAAATTACTCGGCCGTTGCTCCCGGGTATATGAGTATTAAATGATAAATGTAAACTCTAAATATAATTTTAATGGTGCTTAAGATGTGGGATTGGTGTTGGATGTTTCTTATTAGCTTATTTATCTGCATAATCAATTTCAGATTCAGTTTAGCCGCGAGCCAAACTAGGCCATGCCTGGCCTTAAAGTTTTGTTTAGAAAAATATTTACACTTAGCTGTCCTTATTTTGTAAGGATAACTACAGGTAAGTATATGTACAACAAACAACGCTTCTATAAGTTAAACGTTACACTTTAATCCTTAGTCGAGAACTTTAGGTACTTATATCTAAAGAATATTTAATGAGGAAATCCGTAAAAAAACTACGGTGACTGACATAGCCTGTCGGACTTAGCAAGTTGAAGTGACAATGGGCGTAAAGTTTGAAGAACAGATTGCAGATAGGACATAAAGGTTCTCGAATGGAAACCACGAACCGGAAGATCCAGTGGGTGAGCTTGACAGCCTAGTTAAGGTCGTCGGAAGTCGATGGAGGCAAAAAACTTACAACCGTTCGTTGTGGAACTATCTATTTGGTGGAGCCCTGTGTTCTAGCTGTGGATGTATCCGTGTTGAAATTATAGTCTTCACTACGATTTTACCACAAAAAGTGTGCTCGCACATTTGTTACTTAAATTGAATACGTCAGCCATCAGAGAGTATAGTTCTCGACGAGTTATTTATGTATAGTAGACAGTTTCGTTTTTTTTTTACCCACTGCTAAGGCTCTTCTTTATTACGCCACTGTCCTCAATTTTATGCCGGCGTCATCTACTTACATTTTAACTTTTGTTTTCAGTTTCCAAAGTCAAAATCGGTCATTAAAATTTAATGAATTGGTTATGCACATAAGATTATGTGTTATAAATTATTTCATTATCAATTCTAAAAACACCAATGGAACCCAAACAGTAAACACATTAAACTAAGAAGCGTATCAAGAATTAGAACCACTAAATAAAACATTACTGCATTTAAACATAATAAAGACACATTATTAAATTTCTAAGTTACCATATTAAAATTGACCTCGAATATAATACATACATAATCGTGCAATACCATGTGCTACTCATGTCTCACAGCTGAGCGATATTTATGACTCAAAGGCCACTCGATAACGTCTCCGGAACATTACGAGTCATCAACTTGTGCCACTTGATGTGCGGAAGTAAAATATTGCCTACTGATATTGGTTTATTGTCAATACTCCTCGTAATTAATCGGACATTATTTTACGACAACCTACAGTTAGTTTGTGAAACGTGGTTACTTTAGGCGGCATTTTTCCCCTATAAGTTACGCGATTGGGATTGTCCTAAATAAATTGGCCTGCTTTTTACAATTTTATCGTAAAAAATAGCTTAACATAATATGTTAATTTCGTAAATTCTGATAACGGTAGTTTTTTTATTGGTAAGTATAGAAAATCATTTCAATTAAGTCATTAATTGTAATTGTATTTTTAAAATATAGGTTTTCTCTTCGAACAGAGCTTTAATTCTGGTTTTTAAACGAAAATTAACCATTAAAGGTGACTAACGTCAGAAACATCAAGCTTCAGTTTTGTCGCGCAGCTTATAAGTTTAAATGTTTAGTTTTGTAGACATTCTGCAGAAAGACATATGTCATAACTTCGTACAGATGTAGTGAATAATCCTTTCCTATCGGCAAAACTCGGAACAACGATAACACCCGAATGGTGCCGATGTGTCTATGAATTACTGTATTATTAAATTACGTGTAGGTATCAAATAAATCGCATACTTTATTTATCAATGTCAAATGTCAAACTGCCCGTTTGACGTATATTACACTGAGATGTTAAAACCACCACGATTCTATCATATAAAGAATTCGTTAGGTAAACAAAAATATAACTAGTTACCGAGGACGTTTTATTTCAATAAAACGCACTGATAAAAACCAAATTCCGGTTGGGATGATCTAATGATTCTATAAGGATTGGAACCCCAAAAGTCTAACTATAAGTCAAAACTACAGTAGGATTTTGCAGACCTTTTTTATAACAATTAATTTTTTAAATTAATTAAAAATACTATGACATTACAAAAAACACACCTCAACATAAAATAAAACAAACCAGCAGAGAAATTAATATAAATAAATATGATTTTCTGATTGGATGAACGACTTCGATTATGACAGCGGGATAAGAGGAGGAGGAGCGGGGTGGAATGTGTGATGCGAAACAATACTTCCAACTTCCATATCACAGTCAGAATCAGAACTATTTTCTGGTGTATCATCGTCAGAGTTTTCATGAACGGTGATTAGTCTATCAAAATATAGGTGGCCTGCATTAATACACGAGTCCATGAAGTTTATCACAAAATCTAACATAAATATCAACAAAATATTTCTGTGGTATTAACTACTCTATATAGATACTTCCTCTTGCAATGCGACCGTTCCCTACGTTGTCTCGATGGGTACTGAGTGCGAGTGAAGTAGTAAGACAAAAACGAACATTTCCGGGAAAATACGAAAGGAAAGGATTATTCACTACATCTGTAATGGTTTTCGTTTTACCATTCCTTAGCAAAAAATTTTCAATCCCAATTTATAAGACTGACCTTTGACGTAGTCATCTGACAGAGATCACGTCATTAATTACTCATATAAAACATCTAATGGTAAATAAATAATTAAATAAATATTAGGGGACAATCTTACACAAATCGAACTAGCCCCATAGTAAGCTCAATAAGGCTTGTGTTATGGATACTAGACGACGATATATTTAATAGATACAAATACCTAAATACATAGAAAACATCCATGACTCAAAAAAAAAAAGGTCTTATGAAAATGATTGGTGATCAAAAATATTGTCTCTATTAAAGATAGTTACGCAATAATAAGATATGTATGATACAAAACACTATTCTTGACACCGACACCTGAACAAATTATGCCTCCATGGTACGGTTCCGTGCATAAATAAGGAAAGACAAGTTATACTTAATCATCATTATCAGCCCATACACTTCCCACTGCAGAGCACTAGCAAACTCTTGAATAAGATTCAATGGGCTGTAGTTCTCACGCTGGTCCACTGCGGGTTGGGGACTTCGCGTGTCATTTGAATTTCTTCGTATTATACTCACAATGGAAAATGTATCAAAATGTATTCGAAGTATAAGGTTATCATAATATGTACCTAGCATAGCTAATCGAGCCGAGGCCATGACGTGTTGTGTGTGTACGAAAATAAAAGATTCAAAACACTTGTCATGTGTAATAAGGTGTTGTAATCGATAAGATACTTATGTAAGTACGAAATATTATTAAACATTTACCATTAGCTTTTCGGTGAAGAAAAAACATTGTGATGAAACTTGCAAATATACGCCAAGAAATTCAAAGGTAAAGTATATGTGACGTCCCCAATCCGCAGTGGGCTAGCGTCATGAGATGAGATTCTCATAAGAATAGGCCTGTCACCAACAGGGCTGATGATGATGATGATGAATCTATAAGACAATTTTCTTTATGATACGTAAAACATGTCTTCTTTTTAGGCAGACGAAATCGTATATAGGTAGTTACTGGGTAGTAAAATAAATGACGCAAAAGGAAATTAGTTGCCAACAAATTAAATAAAAAGCATTAAATTGAGTACCTACTTAAGGAATAACTGTTTTACATCTACAGTATGTTTCTGGTAAAAGTCATTATTAAGAAAAAAACCAAAAAGATTCAACGAGTATAAGTGTGTAAAAGATATAAATGTGTGTTAAACTGAATACATTCATTTTCTACAGGTATATTATTTCGGGTATCATTTATACCCCCGTCGTGGCGAACATAAAAATCCGGGTGAGGTCGCAAATAATCGCACAACGCTGAATATGTTGGGATGTTGTTAGGATACATATAAGTAGTGTAAACTCAATTTTGCAGTTTCGAAAAAGTTGTGCTAAATGTATGGTGGTCGAAAAACACCGAAATTTTCGGTCATTTTTCAGAGTTTGGTTTATACCTTCTAAAAAATGCATTGTAGAGAAAAGTTGTCTATGACACTATTAAAGTAGATAAAATTTCCTACAATATGTGTGTAATTATAATTCTGTATGATTAGAATATGTTGAGATATGGAACTTCAAAAAATAGCCATTTTTCCTAAAAAGTTATAATTTGTACTTTTAGCTATATTTCAACCCAAATATTGGCTGAATTATTCATCCTTCGATAAAATTGTCTAAAAAAGAGTTATAAAACAGGTATTCAGCTTCATTTTAAGACTAAGTCGAACCCTGTACAACCAATAGTACTCCAGTTATCGAATAATAACGAATCATTAGAGAACTCTCATTTCTGAAGAATAGTGCTCATAACGTAAATTTCATTTTCCATGTAATGTTCGTTATAAATGGGACTGAGTTTACATTTATAAATCTCATTTATTTAAAATCATCTGGAGATGTATCGACATATAATGTAAGTAACGATAACGTGTAACAAAACAGATTTTGAAATTTACCCAATAACGCCCACTTTTTAACATTAAGACGAATGGTATAATGTATTAAGTGGAGTTGATAACTAACTTAATGTTTACTATGATTGAGTCTTAAGTAATCTATAACAAATATTTATATGACAGTTTGAGTAGATGACTTTTTTGGATAAGTTGAATATCGTCAACAATCTGTGATTGGTTACAAACATATTAAGTTGAGAAGTTCATTTGACGCTATTATTTCTCGTAAGGCTTACGTCGGCACTCTATATTAGCTCCACCCCAGTGGGCACCCAGCCCGTGGGGCCATTTTAGAGCCAGTTATTCTACCACATTTTTACATTTCGATGGTCTGGGACGTAACATGCACGCACCACTGCAACGCACATATTCCGAGCCCTTAGTTGACTTCTGCGGAGAAATACGCGACAAAATGTAAATTAGTATTTCATTGAATATTAATATCACGAGACATCTCATATATATCAATCTAATCCCAAATGAACCCGTGTTTTGTATTAAGGGTGCTAGATGACAATACTTACTTAGATAAATACGTACTTTAATATATAGAAACATTTAGTCAGGAACAAATACTCGGGCTCATCAAACGAATATTTGCCCTTACCAGGCTTTGAACTCGGGACATCTAGCTTCGTAGGCGGTGTCACTCTCACTAAGCTAAACGTGTCGTCTTCGTCATTTAAGGTTTACCAGATCTGACAATAGAGGAGTCGCAACAAACGTTTGACAAACCTGGGCCGTTTAAAAAAACACGACCGTCGCGCTAAGTAGGTATATACAGACAAGCCAGATATTACATTTCTACCTATTGCGTTGTAATTAATTATTAATACGACGGCACGCTTAGCTTAGTTATATGTCTCGTCTGTAAGCAACTAACCTGTGATAAGTAATTATCATCAATAAAGGAGATTGAGTAAAGTTTAAATGAAATACTAATTTACATTATGTCGCGTATTTCTCCGCAGAAGTCAACTAAGGGCTCGGAATATGTGCGTTGCAGTGGTGCGTGCATGTTACGTCCCAGACCATCGAAATGTAAAAATGTGGTAGAATAACTGGCTCTAAAATGGCCCCACGGGCTGGGTGCCCACTGGGGTGGAGCTAATATAGAGTGCCGACGTAAGCCTTACGAGAAATAATAGCGTCAAATGAACTTCTCAACTTAATATGTTTGTAAACAATCACAGATTGTTGACGATATTCAACTTATCCAAAAAAGTCATCTACTCAAACTGTCATATAAATATTTGTTATAGATTACTTAAGACTCAATCATAGTAAACATTAAGTTAGTTATCAACTCCACTTAATACATTATACCATTCGTCTTAATGTTAAAAAGTGGGCGTTATTGGGTAAATTTCAACATCTGTTTTGTTACACGTTATCGTTACTTACATTATATGTCGATACATCTCCAGATGATTTTAAATAAATGAGATTTATAAATGTAAACTCAGTCCCATTTATAACGAACATTACATGGAAAATGAAATTTACGTTATGAGCACTATTCTTCAGAAATGAGAGTTCTCTAATGATTCGTTATTATTCGATAACTGGAGTACTATTGGTTGTACAGGGTTCGACTTAGTCTTAAAATGAAGCTGAATACCTGTTTTATAACTCTTTTTTAGACAATTTTATCGAAGGATGAATAATTCAGCCAATATTTGGGTTGAAATATAGCTAAAAGTACAAATTATAACTTTTTAGGAAAAATGGCTATTTTTTGAAGTTCCATATCTCAACATATTCTAATCATACAGAATTATAATTACACACATATTGTAGGAAATTTTATCTACTTTAATAGTGTCATAGACAACTTTTCTCTACAATGCATTTTTTAGAAGGTATAAACCAAACTCTGAAAAATGACCGAAAATTTCGGTGTTTTTCGACCACCATACATTTAGCACAACTTTTTCGAAACTGCAAAATTGAGTTTACACTACTTATATGTATCCTAACAACATCCCAACATATTCAGCGTTGTGCGATTTTTTGCGACCTCGAATGTTCGAAATGACTGGGTCATTAATCGATCAGCAAAATATTCATATTTTGGTCAGCAGAAATATGTACTTGGTCAGCCAAAATAGCTAGTTGGTAAGCAACTTATGGTAAGCAAACATTTATAAATCAGGCTGCAATTAATGATATACTGATCTGCTCTAAATTATTTTGGTCAGCAAATTAAATATTTGAGCTGCATTAAGCGATCTACGGTAAATCAAATTTTGGTAAGCAATCAGTAGGTAAGCAAAATATTTCATTTTGTTCATCAAAAAAAAGGGGGCAATAAAACCTAACTGGGCGCAACTATTCTGCCGCCAATCGTGTGCGCATTTTGTCATTCGGTAATTGTCAGCTGTCAAGTAGCAAGTGTCACTGTGATATATACAGGGTGTCACTGTGATATATACAGGGTGTCACTGTGTTATATACAGGGTGTAACTGTGATAGATACAGGATGTAACTGTGATATATACAGGGTGTCACTGTGATAGATACAGAGTGATACTGTGATATATACAGGGTGTCACTGTGATAGATACAGGACTTCTAAACATTATGAGATGTATAAAAAATCGAAATACCAATTTTATATGAGCCCATCACAGTGACACCCAGTATATATCACAGTGACACCCTGTATATTTCAATTAAACTGCTTACAGACATGTTTTCTCTGCTGACAGTGACATCCTGTATCTATCACAGTGACACCCTGTATATAACACAATGGCACCCTGTATATATCACAATGATATTCTGTATATATCACAGTAACATCCTGTATACATTACAGTGACACCCTGTATACATATAACACAGTGACACCCTGTATATATTACAGCGACATCCTGTATCTATCACAGTGACACCCTGTATACATTACAGTGACACCCTGTATATAACACAGTGACACCCTGTATATATCACAGTGACATCCTGTATCTATCACAGTGACACCCTGTATATAACACAGTGACACCCTGTATATATCACAGTGACACCCAGTATATATCACAGTGACACCCTGTATATCTCAATTAAACTCTCTGCTGACCAATTGTAAAATCTTGCTATCCAAGTAATTATTTTGCAGCTCGACTGGTTATTAGGCAGCCAAATGATAAAAAAAGCAGATTAATATTGGTTAAAATGTTAACCGTTTTTAAACTGTTTGCTGAACAAGAGTTGCCGCCCGATTTTATTTATTGCCAGCCAAATCTTTGTATGCTGCCCAAATGATTTAACTGCTTATTTTTTTTTGCGGATCAATTTTAATAACGGCTGACCAAAAATTTACTTTCCTATTATTTCAATGCTCGATCTCTCTGTCTAAACATTTGCAATTTCTCTAAGGTCGCTTGGATTTATTTGTCAAGGCATCTTGTGATATTTCTTTGACAGCTGTCAGCGGCTTTTACGAATATCCTACCCTTATACTCACATTACATTATTTCTCCAACTTCTAGCAATATTTTGATATCCCCAGAACCAAGCTTTAAGAGTGTCAGGCTTTGTGCAAATAACAAATAGGATATTTGATGACAGATCAAATCAGCTTCTTTTTATGAACACGCACAGAAAGTATGCAGTTTAGTATGAAATACGGACTTGTGACATCATGCTCAAAATGGTACCATATTTTTAGTTTTTGTCATTTTAAAATTGTTGCCGGCACTAAAATGAATTATATTCAGAGCAGTTTTGGAAACGTATTGATGGTTAGCGTTAGTTAATTTAATTTCATTGTTGTCAAATGTAGTCAAATATCCGAAAGGTCTCATCGTCTAAAATTTAATGCGCTAAATTTTTTTGGTCAAAAATGATTAGTATAATAATTAATGACATACCTAATTTTAAGCATAACTATTTTTTTCCATATTATTTTATCTCATAAAGCATTTTTGGTCTAAAATTTAAATTTCTAAAAGGCTAAATGCATAATATTGTTAGGTCTACTTATTTTTATGCCAATATGCTAATATTTAATATCCAAAATTTTAAATACCGAAAGCATTTTTGATTATACTAGGCGCTTATTAATTTATTAACTCTAATTTAAAAACACGAATCAAAGGTTCATTTAGGTAGAAAATTAGGTAAGGTTTGATTGAACTGCGTCCTCCAACAAAAACAAACGGCTATCAAAAAGTAGGTTAGGTTAGGTTTAAACTGCGTCCCCCAACAAAACCGAACTGCTATCAAAAAGAAGGTTAGGTTGAGTTTGAACTGCGTCCCCTAACAAAACGGAACGATTATCAAAAAGTAGGTTAAGTTAAGTTTGAACTGCGTCCACCAACAAAACGAACTGCTATCAAAAACTAGGTTAGGTTAGTAACTTATAAGGACACCGAAGAAAAAGGGGGGATGGGGGGCGGAGCCCCCGGCATTAAATAAAACATAAACCAAAGGTTCATTTAGGTAGAAAATTAGGTAAGATTAGGTTTGAACTGCGTCCCCCAAGAAAAACGAATTGCTATCAAAAACTTGGTTAGGTTAGGTTTGAACTGCGACCCCAGCACAAACGAGCAGTTACAAAAAAACACTACATTTGGACGTGGGTTAGGTATAATACAAGAAAAATATTTCGACGTAAAAAAGGTATGCAATACAATATTCGACAAAAAAACGTTATACCATACTAATGTCATACTTAAAATATTTTCGACCAAACAATATAAAACCAATTTTTTTTATAAAACATTGTAACAATAATGTGTGTTGTGTGCTGTGTTTATTTTTTCCGTTGCGCATATGAAAAGACACAATGAGACAAAGCTTCCGCAATTTTTCGTTGAAGCAAGACTGAAAAGTACTGTCTCAAAAAAGACCCAATCAAAACTTAATACTGCTACTGATTTCAAAGCTTTGATCCAGAGCGCAGTACTGCCAATCAGTCAGACGAGGATTAAGGATATTACCATCCGACCGCTTCCTAGACTGCATACACCTCGTTACTGGGACTTATACTACATAAACTAGTACCTCGGGGAGGTGTACATAGAAAATCGACCTTATCCCACGCAATTAAAAGTTAATGTCCAGTACCTATTTGCAGTTATGAGAGCTCAATTATTTTTTGGCCCCAGATTTGTATATCTGAATAGGGACTTACAGTTGTGGTTTGAATATAAATTCTTAGTATATATTCATGTTTAGGCTGCACTTTACACGCACTTAAGAGGAAATAGGAGGGCAGTTTTTCCATACAAACGTAGTCCCCTGTTTCCTCCCTGGTTAATGCCAGTAGAGCAATAATTTTTTGTCCAAAAATCTATGGCTACAATTGATATGTTCCTATGTTTTCCTTTTTACGATAAATTGATTCTCAAAAGAGATATTAACCTTCAAAAACCTAAAAAAAAAAGCCATATTTTCCGCTGTGTTCACACATCCAGAAAACAAATTTGACTAGATTATTAAAAAAAAGGAAAACATAGGAACACGGCCAAAGCCTTTCTTTAATGTTTAATGAAAAAATTAGTTAAATAGGTTGAGTTTTGGGGAAGAAATCAGGGGACTACGAAACGTTGTTTTCATGAAATTTTAAAAGGTATTTTCGGTCCAAGCTGCAGTTGTCTCTATCGCGCTCTGCGCGGGAGAGGCGGGCTGTGCGAGACAGCGACACATTTTACAAATACCTAATTTTCAATTCTCTCCGCCTTACTATTTCCTCTTAAGTCTTTGGGACTACATAAATAATAAAAACAGCAAAGGACAATACTGCAGCACACAATCCCAAATTAAACTAGAGCCATATATTTGCCAGCTAAACGAAGTCAACGACCATCATTTGTCATTTCGTCAGTCCTTTGGAAAGACTAGGTAATTAATGACCGCGGGAAAATCGTCTGTCTTCGCTATTTTGAGGACAGGCGAAGCGTGGGTTCAGCGAAATGCCATATTTCTTTTTTAAGGGTCAATCTAAATTGGACCTTCTCAATTCACAAATAATATCTATTTTCCAAGAGAACACGGAAGAGAAATAAACGGTTTGAAAAATTACTCGTCGTGTGCCTTCTTAGTGGAGCAATGTCATGATCCCTATAAGGTTTGTTCCGATATTATGTTACCAAGGGTTAGAGTTCGTAAGTTAATTCGGATCATATTTCGCTTTTCGTAATGTTATAAGTTTAAGAGGTAGTCGAGTAACCAAGTAAATATACAGTCGGCTAATTAAATTTAGAGCATTCACAACACACGCACTTGACATTTCACAATTGCCGTATAGTGTGCTATTTGAAGTTAGTTATTTTTACATACATAGATACAAGAAACCAAAGTACATAGAAAAATTTAAATTGAGAGCACTTGCTGGGTGCTCCGGTGGACTAGTGGTTAAGTCGCTGGGCCGGATATCCACAGGTACCGGATTCGATTCCCGGTCTGGACACAGGTGAGTGCCATTTAATTTTTCTATGTACTTTGATTTCCTGTATCTATATAAGTAACATAAAAATGTGGTGTAATTTAACCGCATTAAAAACTAATAAAAAGGAACATCATGTTTCTTTCATATTATATTATTAGTTATTTTTCTTCCTCGTGTAATCTTCCGTCTTCTTTTGTAATGTAATGAATGACGATGCACCACTGTGCTCTAAATTTTGATTTGCCTACTGCAAGACGAGGACGGAATTTTCGAAAAGTAATTAAAAACACTCATAGTATCTCAGAATGAAGATCACTACAAAGATGTATTTATTATCTTTTTATATTGAAAAAAAGTGTCGCTACGCGTAGGTACGCTTGTTTTTAAAATGCATAAAGTAATAAAATCAGAAATCGATTGTGAAAATGGGTCAAATGTACAAATAAAATAGGTATAGCCTTCAATTAAAAAATGTGATGAAGTAACAAATATGAAAAAATCTACTAGAAAACCTCCACTTTTAAAGTCGGTTATTATTATAGCCTTCATTAAAAACAATCATTTATTAATTGTACCTAATATACTTTACGAAAAAGGCTTTAAAGTAGGTAATATTTATGTATTTTCATACATGCCTTTTCAGCATCAGATTAACAGATAAGATAAGTCGATATTAATAGCCACAAACAATATTGTGGTAATAAAACAAAGATAACAATGGTAAACAAACGATATAAGTATCATAGGGTTAAGTTTATAATAATATATTGTTGTTTATAACCAATGCTTAATATCAAAACAAAAATAAAGTTTACAGTATCACGATTCTCGGATATTGGATATTTAAACATTTAAAATGGATTTGTAGCTAATATAAACATTATTCGGCATTAATGTGTACAACTAGGACCACCAGGTATAGGTTCGCCTTAGTACAGTCAACTACAGAGATAAGTAAGCCCCTGCCATACTACGAATGTATGACAGGAGAGCTACTCTGCCGTCCTAGTGTAAAAGGCGACTTTTTACTGTGAACTTCCATAGCAAAAGGTCGCCTTTTACACTAGGACGACAGTACTTATCTCTGCAGCTGACTACATACATGCTGTACATAGCCATTCCTTCTTGTTTTGTTACGGTATGATTTTATGTGCATAATGTGCTTACATACATACTAGGTACAGTGAGCTACAGAGAAATGGTACCCCCCTGTCTAACCTGTCTTACATTCGTTAAGGAAACGAAAATAGTCGTATACGCAGTTAATTAATAATTGAATCTTCATTTCAAGATGTAGGCAGCCAGCAAGCAGATATTACTAGTACATTTCTACAGAGGCCGGGAAGTGAGGTGTTGCCGGTCCAGTACATATAGATGGCCGAGCGAACGCGAAGCCAGATAGTTACGAGGCTGGCAACCCCATTTCACGCCGAGGTATGTATAGTGCTTTTCTCAAATATGCAATGAAAGAAATTATTAACACTCCAAAAAATCAATCTTTAATTTCTAGAGACACTAAAAGTAAAGTAGACAAAAAATAGAATTATAGAATGAACATTTTTCAATTTCCTTTCCAAAAACAATTTCAGTACTTATATATTTTTACCGCGAATATTTAAATGAAATGTTTTAAATGTGTATTCTTGTTAAATAATGTGTTATTTCTTGTGTTCATGATCATGACGATTTTATATAAATAAAACTGCAAAATATAGCAAACATCGTTTAGGTATTGTTTTTTTAATGGCTGAACGCCGTGATGCCGTGTCGCTCGCTGTTGTATGAAATTCCATTAAAGCCAAGTGTCAAGCCGCACCGGAAACTAGGTACTTTGCGGCCTATTATTAGGCACGTAATGTCACCATTTCATTGCACGTTTGAGAAAAAGCTCTTTACGTTTACGATAATAACAATAGAATCTTTGAACGCGACTGTATCAAAGTTCGTTGATCAACAGAGTGTGAACGGAGCCAAAGCATTGTCTACGCTCTTATACAAATACATAGGTATATAGCTATATGTCCCGTCTTGAAAATTAGCAAGCACAGTCTACTGACTGGATAATTCGATCAGCTTTTAATTACGCCTTGCCGAAATAGAGATAGATGGAAGAAGTATTTATCGATATCGACATACAGGTATGGCATTAGGTTTGATTTTTACAGTCACCCCTAAGATCACTTTTGATTCCGTTTTTTATTTTTCCTTCAGTAACTTCATATATTGAAATTTATGAACTATTTATAGACATTTTGTAAAATCAATATTTTATATAAATAGTGTGCTATGTCAACTAATCAAAACTATACTCACGGTACTGAAGATAACATTTACATGTTAACGTCTTTTAACTAAAGATAATCTTAATGACATTGAACTTTAAATTATATATAGCTTTGACATTTCGTGTCTTTGCTATCAGAGGCCAAGACCTTCCAGGTCATTGAACTATCAAACGTAAATTAAAATTATTACTATAATATGAAAGGAACATGATGTTTCTTTATTAGTTTTTAATGCGGGTTAATTACACCACATCTTTATGTTACACTAGCTTATGCCCGCGACTTCGTCAGCGGTGTAAATTATAATTAGCCGAGACATAGTGAGCTCTTTCTATAAGAAATTCCAGGGTACGCCAGCTTGACGGTGCGAAATTTTGTACACCGTTAAGTCATGGAATATCTCGGCTTCTACGACAGCTAGCGAAATGAAATTTTAGGGTTCTAGGGTACTATTTGGGTACTATTTTTTGAGATATAAAGCGATTCCAAAAACAAAGCCTTTCCAGAGATACAAACAGTGTACGCCAGCTTGACGCCCGGTAGCGTACACCGTGAACAGGTCTTATATTTCGAAAAGTTTAAGGGTACTATTTTTATCACCTAGGTATTTCGTCGGTACTATTTGGGTACTATTTATTGGCTGCATCAGATTCTGAATATCTTTGCGGTGTACGCTATCTTGACGGACACCCTGTTACTTACACAAAAAACAATCTACTAATTGCTATATGCTATGCATGGAGTTAAAAACCTTTTACTTTAAAAATTGTACAGTCCCTAAACAAACTTTCAACCCCTATCTACTAAACCCGTTTTCGAGATAAATTTTAATGAACGATAAGATCATTTGAGTTCTATTCAGTTTAATCAGTTTTAAACACTATTTTAAAAATCGTTTGGTCCCTTTACAAAGTTTCAACCCCCGTTTGATCCATTTTTAGGGATGAAAAATGGTAAAACCACATTTCTTTGTTCTTATTAAGGAGTCTATGTACGATGTCTCAGATCTCTAACTTCAAAAATCGTTTGGTCCCAATAAAAAGTTTCAACCCCCATTTAAACCCCTTTGGGGATGAATTCCAAAAAACAGCAATCACGTTTCTTTACTCTTATGGATGAGTGTATGTAAGAAGTTTAAGTTCTACTACAAATACCGTTTGGTCTCCTTACAAAGTTTCGACTTCCGTTTGACCCCTTCTTAGGGGTGAATTTTGAAAAACGAATAATCACTTTTTTTTACTCTTATTGAGGAGCCTACGTACGATGTCTCAGAGCTCCAACTTCAAAAATCGTTTGGACCCTATACAAAGTTTCAACCCCCATTTAAACCCCTTTGGGGATGAATTTCAAAAAACAGCCATCACATTTTTTTTTCTTTTATGGATGAGTCTATGTACGAAGTTCAAGATCTACTGCAAAAATCGTTTAGTCCCTGTACAAAATTTCAACCACCGTTTGACCCCTTTTTGGGATAAATTATGAAAAACGGTAAAATCACTTTTTTTTACTCTTATTGAAGAGTCTATGTACGACTCAGAGCTCCAACTTTAAAAATCGTTCGATCCCTGTACAAATATTCAATCCCCATTTAAACCCCTTTGGGGATGAATTCCAAAAAATAGCAATCACTTTTCTTACTCTTATGCTTGAGTCAATGTAAGATGTTTAAGATCTACTACAAATACCGTTTGGTCCCGATACAAAGTTTCAGCCCTCGTTTGACCCCTTTTTAGGAATGAGTTTCGAAAAACGGTAAAACCACTTTTTTATTCTTATTGGGGAGTCTATGTACGATGTCTCAGAGCTCCAACTTCTAAAATCGTGTGGTCCCTATACAAAGATTCAACCCCCATTAAACCCCTTTTGGGGATGAATTTCGAAAAACCGTGAAATTACTTTCCTGTACTCATATTGAGAAGACTATGTACGATGTCTCAGAGTTCCAAATTCAAAAATCGTTTCAACCCCCATTTAACCCCTGTTGGGGATGAATTTCGAGAAACAGTAAAACTACTTTCTTCTACCTTTATTGAAGAGTCTATATACGAAGTCTCAGATCTGTAACTTAAAAATAATTTGGTCCCTATACAATATTTCAACCCCCGTTGAACCTCTTTTAGGGATGAATTTCGAAAATGGGTAAAACCACTTTTTTTATTCTTATTGAGGGGTCTATGTACGATTTCTCAGAGCTCCAACTTGAAAAATAATTTGGTCCCTGTACAAAGATTCAACCCCACATTGAACCCCTTTTGGAGATGAATTTCGAAAAACCGTCAAATTACTTTCCTGTACTCATATTGAGGAGACTATGTACGATGTTTCAGAGCTCCAACTTCAAAAATCGTTTCAACCCCTATTTAACCCCTGTTGGGGATGAATTTCCAAAAACGGTAAAACTACTTTCTTTGACCTTTATTGAAGAATCTATACCTATACGAAGTCTCAGATCTGTAACTCAAAAATAATTTGGTCCCTTTACAATATTTCAACCCCCGTTTAACCTCTTTTAGAGATGAATTTCGAAAAAAGGTAAAACCACTTTTCTGTACTCATATTGAAGGGTCTATTTACAAAGTTTCAGATCTCCAACTTCGTAAATAGTTTTTCCATATACAAAGTTTCAACCCCCATTCCCCTTTCGGGGATGAATTTCGAAAAACCGTGAAATTACTTTCCTGTACTCATATTGAAGGGTCTATGTCCGAAATCTCAGATCTCCAACTTCAAAAATCGTTTGGTCCCTATACAAAGTTTCAACCCCCATTTAACCCCTTTCGGGGATGAATTTCGAAAAACCGTGAAATTACTTTTCTGTACTCATATTGAAGGGTCTATGTCTGAAATCTCAGATCTCCTACTTTAAAAATAGTGTGGTCCCCATATAAACTTTCAACCCCCATTTAACCCCTTTTGGGGATGAATTTCGAAAAATCCCTTCTTATCCCTTACTTACGTTATAAAACCAACCTACTCTGAAAATTTCGAGTTCCTAGCTTCAGTAGTTTCGGCTGTGCGTTGATGAGCCAGTAAGTCAGTCAGTCAGTCAGTCAGTCAGTCAGGACATCTTCTTTTATATATATAGATAATATAGATACAAGGAATTAAAATACATAGAAAAATTAAATGGCCCATCGTCCAGATCAGGAATCGAACCCGGTACCTCTAGATAAGGAGAGAAATTAAACAAATTATCGATATAAGTACCACTCTTCCCTATTCCAAAATATCGTCACCTTACTTTCCTGAGCTCTCATCTGTACGGAAATATAATGAAATGTGAACTTTAATGTGTTGAAAGCGAGGATGTTTTTGTGTCTGTAAAATGAAATAACTTCAATCGAGTTTATGTAAGTAAGTAAGTGATATATCAGCCTAATTGAGACGTATAGGGTAAACAAGTTAATGTGTCTTAAGAAGTCGTTCAAGCGAATTAAACATTATAATAATGAAGTGATTTCGAAACTTGGTCTTCGCTCTTTGAGCGTAATTCTTTGTAATTACTAATTGAGACAGAGTCATAATTTTATTCTGCAAATAGGTTTCACGGGCATTTTTACGATCGTTTCGGAAAATATGACATCTAGACGGCTAGCATGAGATGGCCACGGCATATGTCGCGCGCAATGGCGCCATGTAATGGCCAATGGAAAGGCGCATCTACATTAACTCAGCGCTATCTACGCGTTATCATTGGCTGTTGTTATCGCGTCACGCACGAGATAAGTCGCGGCCGTCTTAGCCAAAGTATAAAGACGAACAAGTAATCCAACTTCGGCCGTTTAGGGGGCATTTCTCCAGAAATATGTCTGCGGTCACCTCATTCATCTGGCCCTTTTTCATACTAAATGTATGGAAACAGATGAATGAGTCGCAGACATATTTCTGGAGAAATGCCCTAGGAGCGCGCGACGCGTATTCACACAGACGCGCAATAGCACGTCTGTGTGAGTGCGATCCATACTGGAGCATTTTTAGGAATTCTTAAACCTTTGCTTGTAGTGCGTTCGTACACGGCGCGCACACATTCAAGCGCGCGATGTACCTTTTGTAGAAAGAAAAATTACTGTATTATACTGTATCTTAGCCGTGGTGAAGAGGCAGAATGCCTCAATAAACTGGCCAGGTAGTCATGATTAGTTTAAATAGTCTTGAAAAGCATGTTGTTTATTTCATCACTTATATTACTAATACGCGCTCACTCGGTCAATAAAGACGCTCATGTAATTTTGTAATGTCCTGGAGGGCATTTCTCCAGAAATATGTCTGCGGTCACCTCATTCATCTGGCCCTTTTTCATACTAAATGTATGGAGACAGATGAATGAGTCGCAGACATATTTCTGGAGAAATGCCCTGGAGTGGTAAGATGTGAGACAAAACAGATGAAACCTGAAATCTCTCCGAGAAGACATAGGCTGTATCATAATTCTTCTACGATTACTAATAAATCTAGGTAAAAACGGTTGAAATCAAAAAACACCGCAATTTCAACCGGGAAGACGATTTAAGCTTTCTTCGTCGTGGAATCTAGTCAACAGCATAATTATGTAAACACAATCAAGTGTCTTTCGGCAAATCGCCTGATGTGTGCCGTGAGTGTTGTGTGTCGGACGATTGATAACCCTAGTATGCAAGTAATAAATAATCGAGACCATGTGGGGGTATGTCGGAAAACCCGCGCGGCGAGAAGATGTTGACTTGACACCCGCCTCGCCAGTCCCTTCGCGACCATGGACGTCACGGCACGTCCGAAACGTTGAGGTAATGTTTTTACGCGATTAAGTCCCGTTTTGTTATAGTAATGAGTGAAAATCGTGAATGTTTAAATCAATATTAAATATAGGTAGTCAAGAATAGTACCATTCAAATATCTTATACAACAATAGATTTGGTGTTACGGAAAACTAACCCGCACAAACCTAATAACCTGCACTATAATTAGCTACTGCAACAACTTTACCCAACAAACAAAGCATTACTAGGTATTGTGTTGTCATCTGTAAAATAATTTAGTACAAAATACCGTCATTAAACTATTAAATTTATGTCATAACAATGACAAGCATATGACATTTCAGCGACCAGTAGGTATAATCGACGGCATTTTGTAAAATACGCGATGACTTGAAAACAATTTCAGTAGTAATTGGCACCACTACGATCATAATTTTTTGTACTTACGTATAAAAATCATTTAATCATCTTTCGGTAGTATCTATATAAAAGAAAGATTAAAAAAATTAAACCTCTAAATGGCCTGAAAGTTGATATGTAAAACCCATAGCGCGTAAATAAAACAATTACCTACTTAGTAAACGTTTTGACCAAAACACAAAAGCAGCTCGATACGTATCGATAAGAAATAGAGTTTAATACTTGTTCATAATGTTATTTTGTTCCTATAAATACATATTTGGATTTTGCATAGGACTTGGCACTCATTTAGATCTCCATTCTTTTTGCGGCGAAGCCCACAGCCTAGCATAATTTTTGTATTGAACTTGGCTCTCCTTTTTTACATTTATGTTTTTGGTGGGATATCATTACTTTTTGTGAAGAAAACTAGGCAGATATTGAGATTTAATGTTTTTTCTTGCGTTTCCGCTGCATGGTTTTCTTTTTTATGCTATTGTCTACATTCTCTTGAATGTTAGAGATAGTGTTAAATTATGTGGTGCCGCGCGCCGCCGATGACACACCGTTGGCCGGTTGTTTAGCGCGTATTACAAGTTTTTTGTATGGGGACACCACTTATTTTATGACTTAAACTTTATTTTTATATTTCTGTTATATAGCAAATATAATAATACATATATTGGGATAGTTTCAAATATCTGCTTGTAACTGTTCCAAGGATACAATTAAAAAAAAATTGTATGGGGACCCCTATTTTTTAATTTTTAGAATTTTTCCTACGCTTACACACAATTACCGAGCTGGATTCCAAATTTCATTAACGGTTCCAACGATACAATTAAAAAAAAAAATTGTATGGGGCCCCCCTATTTTTAATTTATTTTTTAGTTTTAGATTTTTTCCTACGCTTACACACAATTACCGAGCTGGATTGCAAATTTCATCCTTCTAGATCATCTGGAAGTAGGTTAGGTTTAGGTACTCAACGATACAATTAAAAAAACAAAATTTATTAACCCCCCCCCCCTATTTTTTAACTTTTTTTGTTTTTAGATTATTATTTAGCTTTATTAAGCTAGTATTTTAATTTAATATCAAACATAGTATACTTAGTACTAAACGTTATTTAGTTAATGTAACAATGGCTAAATAATAATACATTTTAAACTGTGACAAGAATCATAACTTACACAGCTAATTCGAAAATTTGATTAAAAAAATATTGTAAAATATGATTAGTAGAAACCGGATTTGAAGTAGCGATCTCAATATTAATATTATGACTGGTATAATTTATTATTTTTTCTACACACCAAAATAATGTAACTTATCGGAACAAAAAAGTAAAAACCTTTTTAGAAGCTTTTGTAAATATTGGGCAAAAATGATGGTGATAATAAATAAAAACATAGTTTTTTCATTTTTGAAATAGTTTATTTTTTTAAGTTCTTCTTTAATATTTCTTCTGCACAATGCACAGTAAAATTTAAGATCTTATATAACCAACATGACATGTATTTAACAAATTGCACTAGTGATATGATCGCTACTTCAAATTCGGTCTCTAATGATTAGGTACCTAGAATTAAAATCGATTTAGTACGCAGTGAAAATGTATGTCCTAGAAATTCATATAAACTACTTCCATTGAGCATCATGTAAATTGTACCATAGATACGTTATCACTAGTGATAAAGTGCCTTTCACTAACCCCGTGCCTCGCCACTAAAATGCACAATTCGTTAGCAATAAAACCCCAAGATCACAGTGTCTATTCGGTATTCATACGATTAAGACGTGCACTTAGCGATAATAATAAACGGCATAGTAACCGGCTCGGGATATTTACGCCAGGTGCGGGATCTAGATAACGCACATTCCTTCTATTGTTGTCGACCGGTGCATCGGGCTAGTTAAGTAGCCTATAATGAACCTTGTTGATAATGGATAAAGGGTTTGAATTTGATCAGGAGGCAGATGTTAATAATTTAGAGGAGCAAAATAGCCAAGACGACACACAAAACATGGAAAATGACGAGACAGACATGAGTTTAAATAATGAAGCGGCAAGATTAGCAAAGAGAAATCGAGCTGATGTTGACGAGGACGAAAGCGGTGAGTGGCAAGATGTGGCAAAGAGGGCTAGAAGGATGAAAACACGTACGCGAAATGTGACCGACCGCCCGACACAGAGCGCAGAAATATCTTTCCAAGTGGCTACGACGTGCAAAAATGCATTTCCCAAACAATTCGCTTTGGCTAAATTGTTAAAGCAACACGGGATTACAGGTGTTTTAAAAGTGAGATATGTCAACCCATTTAAGTTGTTGATCAATTTTGAAACTGAGGAATGCGGTCTAAAGTTCATTGACAGTGAGGAGCTTACCAAACTGGAGTGGAGAAGGCAAAGCACGACAGAAGTAGGATTATCATTTGGCATCATCAGGGATATTGAGACCGATCTCTCTGAAGAAGACCTAATTCGGGATATCAAATGTGATATGGATGTGGCCTCCGTCAAACGGCTCAATCGAGCCTGCCCGGATGGTTGGACACCAAGCGAATGCGTCAGAATAGGGTTTAGGGGGCCAAGCATTCCCCCTTATATATTGTTATGTGACTTAAGAATCAAAGTGAGACCATATATTTTTCCAGTCACCCAATGCTCGTTCTGTTGGAGATTCGGACACACGTCTAAAATGTGCCCTGCTAACAAACCGATTTGTCCCAAGTGTGGTGATAGACATGCGAATTGTGAGACGCAAAAGTTTACGTGCGCTAACTGTAAGGGCGAGCATATGGCCATGTCCAAGAAGTGCCCCATGTATATGAAAGAAAAACGCATCAGAGAGCTTATGAGGGACTTTAATTGCACTTACAAAAAGGCACTTGAGGTATATGTTCCACCGTCACCTGTACGGCATAGGGAACCTGCGACCGTTGAACAAGCACGAACACTGGTAGATGCCGCCGCCACGTCCAGCGCCCCTGCAGCCCCAACAGTCCCCGCAGCTACTGCAGGACCTTCAGGTATCACTCAGTCCCAGCTTTCATACAGCGAGGTTACGCGGAAGGGCCCAGAAATGGACGTATACAATGGTCAAAGAGAAAAAAATAATCAAAAGGATAACCGGCAAAAGACGGGCTCGCGTTGTTCATCGGGCCCCAGGGTCTATACACAGGACATCTTTTCCGACGGCAGGACAGTTAGTGGTGACATGCAGGATGAGGAGTTCCAGTTTGAGGACAACAGGGAACGAAGCGAAGAGGAGATTCAGTGCCTAGCCGACCTATTAGTTCGATTAAAAGACCTTATATTTGTAAAAAGACTCAATTTCCAGGAGAAAATACAATCTGCATTTAAAATGATAAAGTGCTGGATTATGACATCTATTGTTAAAACATTATCTGAAATACCAGTGTTGAGTAGCTTCTTCGGTTCAGTCAATGGATAGAAACGGGAAAAAAGTATGTATAAATTTAAATTTATTCCAATGGAATGCGCGCAGTATTAGGCCTAAATTAAGAGAATTAGAGAACTTATTAATTCAAGAAAAAGTACATATTATAGCACTAAGTGAGACATGGCTCGAGCCCGAGTGTAATCTAAATATAAAAAATTATAATGTTTTCCGTAAGGACAGGGACACCCCGTACGGTGGTGTAGCAATAATGACTCATAAATCTATTCAGGCTCGAGCACATATCTTAACTGCACGCATCAACCCGGGCATTGAAGTTGTTTGCGTTAAAATATCGAACTGCGCTCATTTGGAAAATGTTATCTCGGTATATTGTCCCTCAGATATTAATACTTCACAAAACGATTGGGACTCGTTGTTCACGTGTTTTGACAGTAAAACGGTTATCCTTGGAGATTTTAACGGGCATCACTCGGGCTGGTCTTACAAAACCAATGGCAGAGGTACGCAAATTTTTGACTCACTACTAGAAAACAACTTTGCTTTCCTAAATTCTAAAGTTCCCACCCGTTTCCAGCTAGTCGATGGCGTTATAAGACTCTCATCCCCTGACTTATCCTTAGCTTCGCTAGACATAGCCACTAAATTTTATTGGTCTGTGACGAATGAGACTTTAGGCAGTGACCATCAAATAATTAAATTATGTACTAAGGTTACCGGGGACCCAGACTTTACTCAAAAAAGAAATTTTAAAAAGGCAGACTGGGAGTCTTACTCTTCAGAATTAGATACAATGTTTGCTAACTTAGTGCTACCTGAAGACCCTCAGTTGGCGTATAATACTTTTATAGAGTGTGTAAATAGGGCTGCCGAAAACCATATTCCATCTATCAAAATGTGCCATAATCCAGATAGTAAATTCACTCCTAAGCCATATTGGAACCCTGAACTATCGAAATCAGTAGCACAACGTCGGCTAGCTTTGGCGATATTTAGACGAAACCCCACCCCAGATAATTTTACTATATTACAAAATAGGATTGCCGAATCGCAAAGACTCCTCCGAAATGCACAAAATGAATCGTGGCAGGCGTTTTGCAGCAGTTTAGATCAGGCGGTATCTGCTAGTGCTGTCTGGCAGCAAATGAGATGGCTAAAGGGATATCGGTCGCCAAGGCACCATATAGATTCACATAAAGCTTCAAATCTACTTCAAAGCTTAGCCCCGGACTACGTTTCACCACCAAAACCGACGTTTACCTCTCGAAATGACAAATTAGAAGTTAGTATTACTACATCAGAGATTGAAAAATCCATTAAGTCAAAAGATACGTCCCCTGGTTGCGATGATATATCATATTCCATGATAAAGCACCTCCCTAGTAGTGGAAAAACTGTTTTGACGCACTTGTATAACATGTTCCTGAATTCAGGCTTTGTCCCAAGTCAATGGCGTGAAATTACGGTCGTGGCAATTCCAAAATTAGGTAGGGAGCCCCAATTAGTATCGTCTCTTCGACCAATAGCAATGATGTCGTGTTTAGCTAAAATATTTCACTCTATTCTTCAAAGAAGATTGGAGTGGTTTTTTGAAGCTCAAGGGCTTTTTTCGGATAGGACAGTAGGTTTTAGACGATGTCGATCATGTATGGATAATTTGGGTCAGCTTATCACTCATATACAAAAAGGTTTTTTAAACAATGAGAGTACAGTGGGATGTTTTATTGACATCAATAATGCGTACAATAATGTAGACATCAATAGTCTTATGACCATATTAGACCGATCAGGGGTGGGCTATAAGATATGCAATTATTTATGGGAATATCTTAGAGAACGGCACTTGCAAATTAAGGCTGAGAACACCCTAGTTAGTCGATACACCAGTTGTGGTCTTGCTCAGGGCGACCCTTTGTCCCCCCTTCTCTTTAACGTAGCTACGATGGACATTTGTAAACGGTTAACTGCAATTAACATCTCCCAGTATGCCGATGATTTTGTCTTATATTGGACAGACAAAAATATTAATATTGCTCAAAGACGGTTGCAATTGTCGCTAAATATTATCACGCAGATGTTGGGGGACATGGGCTTAGAAATATCACCCGAAAAGAGTAAAGTGTGTGTCTTTCAGAATGGATATAAAAGATTAACGGTGCAGCTTGAAGTAGACAATAATTTATTGCAAACAGTGCCAAACGTAAAATATCTAGGCCTTTGGTTAGACAAGTCTCTGAGGTGGTCTAAACACATTAATGAAGCTACTGACAAAACGGTAAAGTTTTTAAATATTCTTAAAGTACTAGCTGGGTCTAGCTGGGGAGTACACCCCAAACATTTAAGACGAATTTATATAGCAGTTGTTAGGAGTCGGTTGGATTATGCTAGCTTTTTGTTTGATGATGCTGCTAACTGTCACACCAGTAAGTTAGACAAAATTCAAAATCAAGCTATGAGGGTGGTCGGTGGCTTTATAAAAACGACGCCCATACATGTTATGCAGAGCGAGCTAGGCCTACAGCCCCTCGCCATTAGAAGACGTTACCTAGCTGGGAAATTTTGGTTCAAGTGTAAGTCGCTAAAATTCAACAAAAGTATTATATCCATTCTGGAAGATTTGCATCAGAATAATATTCCTTGGAAGAGAAAGAAAAAACCTTTACTATGGTCGGTACATGGTACATTCAAAAATGTACCGGTACATTGCAGTGATAAGTTAGAAATGTTTGCATTCGAGTGGTGGGTTAACTATGTAAATGTTTCAAATATTTGCACGGGCATTGATATTGTTAAAAAGGCAAAGAAGAACTACAATAGCCATAATTTAAGACATATGTGTGAACAATATTTTGAAAGCAAATATTCCGAGTTTTACCGAATATACACAGACGGGTCAAAAGATAAAAATGGTTCAGGAGCCGCATTTTTCGATGTCCAATTAAATATAGGTTTATGTTTCAAGATTGAGGCCGAAATTTCAACAATGTCGGTTGAGCTACAAGCCATTGCCGAGGCACTGGCTTACTTGGACTCCATTGAGATGACTAATTTTGTCATATTCACAGACTCTAAGAGCTCCTTACAGCACATAGCTCGATGTACCTCGATGTATCGAGGAACACCGATAGCTTATTTAATTTTAGACCTCATTCGGAAACATAAGGCTAACAATAAAAACATTACTCTACAATGGGTCCCTTCACACATTGGCGTTGATGGGAATGAGGCCGCGGACCGATTAGCTAAGGCGGCGTCCTCTGAGGGTATAGATTTGCATGTGGTGCCCTTTTATACCGAATCCCTGGGCAAGGTCAGGAAGCACTGTTCTGATTTGTGGAAAGAGTTTTTTGATGAACGATCCCAAGAGAAAGGTATATGGTACAAGACTATCCAGCCCGAACCCCTACAGTCTCCGTGGATAACCCACTGTTCTCTGTCACGGCAAGATCTGGTTATGGCGATGAGATTACGCTCCGGCCACGTCCCCACTAATAAATTTAAGTTTTTAATGGGAAAAGTAAACAGTCCTAACTGTGTGGATTGTGGAGTTGTAGAAGACGTATACCATGTGTTGATGGAGTGCGTGCGGGGCCGGTCCCGTCGTCTAACCTATAACACTGGTCTTTGTAATGCTGGGCTGTCGGATCCAGAGTCAGATCAAGCTAAATTATATTATAAGTTGTATAGGATGTGCATCAACTAAGTGGTAGCTTGGTTGACGCATATCTTATAATAATTAAGTGAACGTATGGAGCGGCATGATCGTTCAACGACCAAGCTCCTTAAAATTAAGATTAAAAAAAAAAAAAAAAAAAAAAAAACCCCAAGATGGCCGTCGGGTGGAAATCACCGTACGCATGGAAGCACTCTTTCAAAAGGCCACTTGAGAGCGCTACTGTTATAAGATAAGCAATACACAGTAACTTGACTCCGTCAAGATTCTTATAGTCACTGTACGCTAAAAGTGATCGAGCAATGCCAGGAATAACATTTTTTTTTTATAATATACTTCATTAGTAACAAAAAGCAAACTATAATATAGGTAATATCAAAATACCGTAGTTAAAAAATAATATCTCGAGAAAAACTCGTAGCAAAACAAACGGATGATTTGTTTAAAAATTACCGTAATTTGCTGGTTTCAATTAATGCTTCAAATGTCGCCAAAAATCGTGTTATAGCAGATTTGCTCGATCAGAGTCAACGGCAAAAAATCTATACATAGATAGTGGTAAAAATAAAATTACCTGCGCATTAAATTCGCTGATCCTACAAGACTTAGCACTGCTGATGACATTTCTATTGACCCTAGCCTAGCCAATAGGAAATAACAGCTCATGTACCGAGCCGTAAGGGTTATGTGACTTCTCTCTTTGCCGGGATAATGGCGGTCACTGCCAATGAAAATTGATGACTTGCAAAGCGCAGATTATTGGAGCTAAGCTTCTCTCAAGTCAGCCATTGAAAATAGAGGATAAGCCGTCGAAATAGTTTTTGTATCACATCATTAAACTCGAATATCCGTAAATGTAAAACAAGCTTTAACGCAGTTGTCGATGTTAGAGGTTTATTATTTTTATTGACTCTTCTTATAAAAGCACACTAAATGTTGTAAGACACATATACAACAATTCGTTTTAGCACCTTAAGAACTAAATGAGATGCATGTAAACGACTATTTTTATTACAAAATCAAGGCTCATATGCATATTGCCAATGATAAAGTCAATAAATTTTGCAATCTTTTGGAGCCTTGAATTTCGCCAGTTTATCAAGATGTATAAGAATATTATTAAAAAATATTGAATTTATAGTTTTTATAGCTTATTATGTTCTTGAAGACACTTTGCCTATATAATAGGGATGACGACTGGGTTAAAACTTCATAATTCTATTTAGTCCGTCAGTTACATTATGGAAAAATATGGGACACGTATTTTTTCGTTTATCAAAATATTAAAAATCGACAAAGTGATAGATCATCATACTTCTGCAGTGGGGGTTTGTGACGTCACTCCTAGGTGAAAATTGTACCTAGGAGTGACGTCACTCGAAACTTCTAAGCACTCTATCCTCGTCATTTTTTGTTTATCAAACAAAAGAAAAAATACGTGTACAATATTTTTTAATAATCTAACTGACGGACTAAACAGTTTTTTTTAGTCGTCTAGCCCATTATAAAACAGTTAAAATATGTTTATTTTGTAGATTAGTAAGCGATATCGGATGAAACTACAATAGCAAATCTTCATGGTTTGTTTATGTTTATTACTAATTTTTGTTTAGGTACTTCGTTTGCATTTTTTTATGGTAGAAATGAATTGAAAGTGCAAGCTTTTACCTGTTCAAGAATATACACAGTCATGAACAATGCAGAATATATTATCAATATAATATTAAATTCTCAACAAGTCACTATAACAAAGTCCTTTCAGTGCCTAGAATTGAATCCATTAAAAGCTTGCATTGAAATTCAAACCGAAAGTCACATTACAGTCTACAAAGGGAACAATAGTTCCAGCATGTATCGTGTATCGAACTAAGTGTTCGTGATAGCTTTGTGCCGTAGGAGGCAGCGATGTGAGAAAGAGATTGCTCAATAAAAGCAATTATGTTCTGTAAGAAAGCTGTACCTATAGGAGGAGATTTTATTGGAATGAAGATTTGAAGAGGCGTCATTGACGATATCATTACAATGGTGCTGGTATTTTAAACGGGTTTTCATTTTCAGCTAGATATACTTGTTCCGAAACGGATCTGAACCCGGGACTTCTAGCGCCTTAGGCTACTTCCACTAAACTAAAAGTGTCGTCTAAATTAAATTGGCTTATTTTCAAATAATGCAGGGGTTTTTAAAATAGACAGCAATATTGGCATTTATTTTGGCACGGTTTTATTGTGGATGAAGCTGATGACAAATCAAACATGTATACTGTAGCTAGTTGTAATGACTGTTAGCTTAATAGTCTATTTCTCGACGTGAAACATACGTTTCCCATTTTGTATTTCGACGTTTGGAGGTCCTTTGCACCTCCAAAACATAATGTTTTGACAACGGAGACTCCTTACATCTCCATTAATTTTAGTCTATGTTTGCCTATTTTCTATATTTTTTATCGTGTTTTGACGCCTAGAGACCCTTTACATCTCTAAAAATGTAGTTTTAAGTTTTGTAATGTAATGGATCCGGAGATTATATACGTCTCTCGGTAAAAGGTAAAAAAAAACTGTGCCCAGTTATTTGCTTGTTGTCACAATTGTTGTAATGTTGTTTTTAAAAGAGAAACTGGTGAGTTTCTTCAGGTGCTTCTTCTCACCAGAAGGTGCGCCGAAGCGCCAAAAGAAAAGAATCAGACATGTAAAAGAGCCCTTGAGGCCTACTTACAGAAATCTATGAGCTTTCAGAGCGATGACACGGGCTGTCGGTGCTGTTATTAAAGACTAGCTGTTGCCCGCGACTTCGTCCGCGTGAAATTCGAATACCCATGTGGGTGGTTAAAGGTGCATATTCCTATTTTACCGCAGGCTAATAGTAGTACCGCTTTCTACATTACCAAAACCACGTAAAACTGGCCGTGCGCGAAGCAGTAACTACCCCCTAAGAAGCAACCCCTTTTGTCCCCATGGGGATGAGTTTCGTTTCTTTTATTGAAGAAACGTGATAAGTTAGGAGAATGACTTTTTAAGAATGTGTGGATATATTTTCTTGGTTTTTAGGGTTCCGTAGCCAAAATGGCTAAAAAGGAACCCTTATAGTTTCGTCATGTCCGTCCGTCCGTCCGTCCGTCCGTCCGTCCGTATGTCACAGGCATTTTACTCAAAAACTACAAGACCTATGCTGATGAAATTTGGAATATAGATGTCTTGTAGATGCCGCAACTAAGTTTGGTAGTTAAATAATAAAAATAAAAAAATCTAGGGGGGGCACTCCATACATGTAACAGAAGCTAAAAAAATTTTTTTTTCACAAAATGTCAACGTGTGGTACATAGTTCGACAGCTCTTTTGAAAACATTTTAAGGTTCTTAAGTAATGTTGGTGATTAAGTGAATACCTTTGGAAATAATCGCTCCGAAAGTTGTGAAAATTGTGTCCCCCCCCCCTCTATCTTCTAAACCGTGTGTCCGAAAAATATAAAAAAAATTACAAAGATAACGCTCAATTAATACTTTCAACGAAAATTATTTTCAACAAGATCGGATTAACCGTTTTTGAGTTATTGCCGATAAACTGCGCTTCTCAACAAAAGGACGTAATTGCTATGAAGATACGCTGTTTTGTTGTTGTACTTTTTTTACATCGTATTTTTTACCTTATATTTACGGCTATGGAACCCTACACTGAGCATGGTCCGACATGCTCTTGGCCAGTGATTAGTAAATAGGATTGTTATGTAACATTATATCTCTAACTGTAAGAACCATTCTTACAGTTAGAGATATAATGTTACATTACACTTATAGTACAAACTTTAATACCTTTAAAATGTGAATTTCCAAAAAACACTTTTATTCTTTTTACGTTGTATATAAATAATGTAGGTACTCAGCATATTTCAAGTTTCTAGATTTAGTAGTTAATGACTCTGTCCAAATTCAAATTTTTCACCCCCATTTAACTCCATTTAATTGAGTATGAATTTCGAAAACCGGCAAAGTTACTTTTTCTTGACATATAATGAAGGATTTACATATAATATCGCAATCTCTTACTTTAAAAATCATGTCCCAAGTATACAAATTTCAACTCCGACTTTAGTCCCTTAGGGAATGAATTTTGAAAAACTGTGGAATCACTTTTCTTTAAATTTAATAAGCAGTCTATACATAAAGTTTCAAACCTTCCCATGCAAATATTCAACCCTTTTAAACCCCTCAAGGGAAATAAGAACCTCTGCACATGTAAAGTTTCTAGATCTATAAGTTTTTGTTCTCTCTTTCAAACTTTCAACCTCTATTTAATTCCTAAATTAGATGAATTTCGGAAAACGGTAATAATGGCTTTTCTTGGCTCATTATAAAAAATATATCTATGATGTTTTAGATCTTCTATTGTGAAAATCATATATTCCCGATACAAACTCTCAAACCCTATTTAAGCTTTTCGGGGATGAATTTCAAAAGACGGTGAAAATACTCTTCTTTTAAAACAATGAAGAATTTAAACATGAAGTTTCATACCTCTTACTTAAAAATATCGTTAAGTCCCGATACAATTTTTCAACCCCTATTTAAACCCCTTCAAGGAAGAATTTCGGAAAATGGTGAAATCAGATTTCTTTTATTCTAATGAAGAGTCTAAACATGATCGTTCAACCCTGTTACTTTAAACATCGCAGACTCTCCATACAAACTTTTAACCCCCATTTAAACCCCTTAGGGGATGAATTTCAAAAAACGGTGAAAATACTTTTCTTTTTTTCTAATGAAGAGTCTAAACATGATCTTTCAAATCACTTACTTTAAAAATCGCAGAATCTCCATACAAACTTTCAACCCCCATTCTAACCCCTCAGGGGATGAATTTGAAAAAACGGTGAAACCACTTTTCTTTCAATCTAATAAAGAATCTAAGCATGAAGTTTCAAACCTCTTACTTTAAAAATAGCAGACTTTCCATACAAACTTTCAACCCCCATTTTAATCCCTCAGGGCATGAATTTCAAAAAACGGTGAAATCTCTTTTCTTTTATTCTAATGAAGAGTCTAAACATGATCTTTCAAATCACTTACTTTAAGAATCGCAGACTCTCCATACAAACTTTAAACCCCCATTTTAACCCCTCAGGGGATGAATTTCAAAAAACGGTGAAATCTCTTTTCTTTTATTCTAATGAAGAGTCTAAACATGATCTTTCAAATCACTTACTTTAAGAATCGCAGACTCTCCATACAAACTTTAAACCCCCATTTTAACCCCTCAGGGGATGAATTTCAAAAACGGTGAAACCACTTTTCCTGCATTCTAATGAATAATCTAAGCATGAAGTTTCAAACTTCTTACTTAAAAAGATCGTAGAATCCCGATACAAACTTTCAACCCCCATTTTAACCCCTCAGGGGATGAATTTCAAAAAACGGTGAAATTACTTTTCTTTCATTCTAATGAAGAATCTAAGCACGAAGTTTCAAACCTCTTACTTTAAAAATCGCAGACTTTTCATATAAACTTTCAACCCCCATTTTAACCCCTCAGGAGATGAATTTCAAAAAACGGTGAAATCACTTTTCTTTTATTCTAATGAAAAATCTAAGCACGAAGCTTCAAACCTCTTACTTCCAAAATCGTAGTCTCTCCATACAAATTTTGAACCCCTATTTGAACCCCTTAGAGGATGAATTTCGAAAAATCCGTTCTTATCTCTCACCTACGTCATATGACCATTTTACTGTGAAAGTTTCAAGTTCTTCGCTTCAGTAGTTTCGGCTGTGCGTTGATGAGTCAGTCAGGACTTTGCCTTTTATATATATAGATAACAAAACTTGAGTACTACTTCTCCTTCTCTATTAAATATAATATTCCAAAGCAGATGGTGCTACTTTACCGCATACTATAAGCACTGGTATGAAGACGCAACGTAAACAAATTTCGACTTTAATGAACAGAGGTAACTTTTACCTTGGAACGACACAATTATGTTCACAGTACAGACATACCTACAACATAGGTAAGTCGATTAGATTCAACTTAGATAAGTGGAATCTGGGTGCACGGCAGTACCCCCGCCAAGTCGAGCAAAACAAAGGCACGGCCGTACCATCCTTTTCTCGAAGCCATTCAAGCCATTTTCAGCCTCCCGTAATTTTGTGCTGGCTAAAGCTAGAGCCCTAAATTTTCAGGGATATATAGGGCACAATAAGATTTAATTATATTATCAATAACACTCAATTTGAACGTGTAGTTTAAGACCACACGCACGTCAAAAATCCTTGACTTGACTGATGATCATCATAATTCTAAGGTACTTCTAGCAGACCCACAAGCTCTAAATTTTAAACATAGTTAGTTTTTAGCCTATCAAGTCCTACAAAATCTAAAAATATTGCAATTTTAATCACAACTACACACATGGGTACGTTTGTAATCCTATACAAATACCTACATGCGATTACATTAGTTTTGTAGTTCAAATTGGAAATAGAATGGCTTGGAATGAAATAAATAAAGGAAGACGACTTACAAAAAGAAATGTGATATATATATATATATATATATAAATAATAGGCAAGTCGGTTGAAATCGAGTTTTGTTGACACCGTCCCGTTTTTGATGGGATCGTTTTGTTCCAAGATAATTGTAACCGCAGAAAAAAATATGTAAATCCCCGTACAACACCTGTTGATTTTTAGTGAAACTTGTTTTATGGCGTAGTAATGATACGATAACTCGTAAGGTTTCGTCCCATGTCGTGAGTAATATTTAAGAGACATTAAATTCTATCAATCAAATTAATATAACCTTTACACACTATTTGTCATGAGAGGATCCTCAATTTTTTGAGCATATTATACCCACCTACCTGTACTGTCTTGAGAGAAACATTATTCTGGGCCAAGTTGAGGGCCGAAGCGCCAGAGGACGAATTCCGACAAGGTATTCTGACACCATAAAGAATGCTTGTTGAACAGTCGACGGCATCGGCACAAATATGTTTACACTTTTCGGCCTCATTCCGATGAACTTCTAACACACCTACTCGTATTCATGTTCCACCCTTCTTTCGCATGGTTTTTTAAGTAAGAAAGTTTTTTTTCAGAGAGATCTGAATGTTTTACCTATAAAGATAAATGTGGCCATCATAATGGAGTTGTTGATGGCGTTGAGACACAGAAGTAAACGCTAAAAATTATCACATGCTATAATAATATAGACAGACGCTCCGAACGATCACATGCTCGACCAATGCTCGCAAATTCATTGACCGTGGGAGCGCACCGTTAGACAGTCCTAATCCCCCAAAAAATTCAAACTTTTAACAACCAGCTTAGCTGTAATAAAATTGTTTATTGCCTACTAATCAATAGACTTAACTTTCCTAGATTTATGGGCCTGTTTTTCCCTCTTTATTTTTCACAGTAAGCCGGCTATAAAAAGGGCGTATAACTGTAGAAGTACATCGTAAAGTCCAAATTGTCGGTACGCTACTTTACACCATAGACTTTACAGGAACGTTGGCTACAGACTGTTATGTTACTTCGTTGTCTTAATTGTTTCTTCGTACATTTACTTCAACAATGAATGGTGAAAACGTAATTGCCAGAACTTCGTCTGCGAATTGTCTGAGAGATGGCGTTGAACATTTAGTTATTCCCCTTTCATGCGTTGTGCCTATTTAATTATTTTTTTTGGTCATGTCTAATAATAGTACATTGTGCACCGAGGGTAGTAAGAAGGGATTTACTAACGAGAGTCTATTAGAAGCCCGACGCCGTAGGCGGAGGGCTTTTAATGACTCGAGTTTGTAATCTCCTTACTGCCCGTGGTACACACAATGTTTTTCATCACATTTGCGAGGAAAATAGAATAGGACAAAAATAAAATTATTTATTGTCAACTTTTTCATATAGTCTTCCACAGATAATGCTAAGAACTGCGTTTAGTTTTCAAACTTGACAGGCAGTACCGCCAGATTGTACCGATTTTCAAAATAAAATTTTAATCTAAATTATTTTAATTGCATCAAAATAATTGCAAAAAATACTGAAATAATAGTTAAATATACCATATAATTTTTGTATACACTAAAATTGGTTTTGTAGCCAAGTTTTGAAGACGTGAAATAAGCCTTGGCTGATTTGAAACCTCCTTAGTCTGAAATGACGTACGGGTACGTTCAATATTTTAAAACTAAACTCATAACTCCCTCGGGAGTTATAGATTATCATACAGTTTTTCTTCCCGTGGGAGTTATAGATTTTTATAACCCACGGGAGGTAAAACGGCTCGAGCTGGTCTATAAGCCCGCGTGTTATAACACCCTTTACGAGCAAGTGTGATGAAAATTATATTATTGATGTCATCACTAGTTCTTAACTTCAACTGTTCAGTGTGCAAAGCGTTACGTGCAGTTTTAATAGTTAAGCTTAAATGTTAAAGCACATATAACAGCTCGGCACCGGAACGACACTGGAACGGCACCGAGCCTGTGCCGAGCCGAGACGTTACCGTTCCGATATATATGGCAATAAGTGTACGTTACAGTATGGCGTTTCTTACTGAACCGCCCCCGTTCCGGCAAAGTATAAAGACGGAACAAGTAGTCCAACTTCGGCCATTTAAGAACGCGTAACTGGTCCCATTTTTGCAACAGTCAGCACGGCTTGCAAGTTTGTCAGGCTTCAAAAAAAAAACAAGGCGCGCGCAACACGTATTCACACAGACGCGCCATAGCACGTCTGTGTGAGTGCGATCTACACTACAGCATTCCTACACATTCTTATTTCTTTGCTTGTAGTGCGTCCGTACATGGCGCGCGCACATTCAAGCGCGCGATGTACCTTTTGTAGGAAGAAAAATTACTGCTATTATACTGTATCTTAGCCGTGGTGAAGAGGCAGAATGCCTCAATAAACTTGCCAGGTAGTCATGATTCGTTTAAATAGGGTTCCGGTGCCGAGCTGTTATTATGTTTACTTTAACGTCTGTGACTTGATACCTTTGTCGCAGACTTTCTTTCTTTTTTTTTGTGATATTCCGGGATAGTCCAGGATAACGGGAAGCACTAAGGGATGAAACACGGCGTATCTGTTCGGTTGTTTAATCCAGACTGACTGGCACCCACACAATGACAAGCATGAACTTATATCTACCTACATTACACTCCTCCACACCTAGTTAATACTAACATTTAAACAATAGGTACGAGTATAGGTAATTAACCTTGCAACTTACTTTAACTAACTATTTATTCACTAAACTAAATGATGATAAGATGTTGTGTGAAAGATTACTTACAACCTAAATTGTAACTACTATAAAATACCCATTAATTGTAACACTTATGTTAATTATGCTTTATCGTTTAATTTATATAATATTTACTTATAAATGGGTTTATTTTGGGCCCTACATTGCCGTAATGGACGAGACCGTTTAGGTAGACGGGCGGTTGGCGACGACGACGCAGAATCGTTCACCTCGGGTACTTCTTTTCCTGGTGTCGAGAATAGTTCCTCATCCACCTCCTCCTCCCCCACGCCGCGCGCCGGCGGCGTCGCCTCCCGCCGCGGCGGAGAGATCGCCGTCGACTGCTCTGAGATACCATTCTCTCCTTCCAAAATGGATGGACGAGAGACCATCTCCGTATCGCTCGCGGACCCCGGCTTGGGACCCATTGAACAACCGATGGAATTTCTAGTTCTACGTCTTAATTGGTCGATATGTCGATGAATTTCGTTACCCACACTATCCGTTACCTTATAGTCCGTATTTCCTAATGATTTAATTATCTGTCCCGGAAGCCATTTTTCACCCCTTAAAAATTGCCGGTACCAAACGTCTTCTCCTACTCCTAACCTTCTAACGGCACCTCCGGCTGCCTTGGCTTGACGTTGTTGACTTTTAAACACTTTAGACCCTCTGTCCGGTTTTAAAAGATCTAACCGCGTTCGTAACCGACGGCCCATAAGCAACATTGCCGGACTTTCTCCTGTTGAACAATGCTCGGTATTTCTGTAGTATAATAAAAACGTATTTAATGCCCCTTGTATGTCGGTTTTTTCAAAAACGGCCTTTTTAATAACCTTTTTAACAGTTTTAACCGAATTTTCTGCCGCGCCATTCGATGAGGGATGGTATGGAGCCGAAAACAAGTGTTCAATTCCATCGGTCGCTAGGAAACTCTCAAACTCGTTACTTGTAAACGGCGGACCGCGGTCACTGACCACCTGTTTAGGTACTCCCCACCTAGCCCATAATTCTTTTAATTTATCTATAGTGGAAGTGGCGGCTGTGCTCGGTACCTGGAACGCTTCTATCCATTTAGACATGGCGTCTACAACTACTAAATATATTTTACCGTAGATCGGGCCCAGGAAATCTACATGCACGCGGGACCATGGCCGCCCGGGCCAGGGCCAGGCGCGCGGCGTGTGCTGCGGCGGCGCCTCCGCCAGCGCGTTGCACACGCCACACGCGCGGCACTCCCCCTCCACTGCTTCATCGATTCCGGGCCACCACACATAACTTCGCGCTAACCCCTTGGTTTTTACTATACCCATGTGTGGTTCATGTAAAATCTTTAAAACTTTATGCCGGCAACTCTCTGGTACTACTACCCTATGCCCCCACATCACGCAACCTAATTCCTCATATAACTCCAATTTTCTGTTGAAATATGGTTTTAAATTATCAATATCACATTTGCCCGGCCAACCGTCACGAATATAGCTCAATACCCTGGCTAACATCGGGTCTGCCACAGTTTGTCTTTTTATCTGATTATAATCTAATAATAAGGCATCTTGTGCAAAATGCAGATATGTTTGCTCAGGTATAACTTCGTATGACTCTTTGGCTATTTCCCTATTGTTCGGCAACCTAGACAGACTATCCGCACAGTTATTGTTCGTACTTACATATTCTATGTCGTAGTCATAAGCCCCCAAAATAACGGCCCATCGTTGCATCCGACTGGCTGTCATGGTGGGTATGCCTGTGTTCGGCCCGAGAATGGACACCAAGGGTTTGTGGTCGGTCCGTATCGTAAATTTACGGCCATATAAATATTGGTGAAACTTCTTTACGCAAAAAATTATCGCCAACGCCTCGCGATGTATCTGAGAGTAATTAGCTTCTGCACTATTTAAGGTACGAGATGCGTACGCGACCGGCCGCTCTCCCCCCGGCCCCTCCTGCGTCAGCACCGCGCCCACCCCGCGCGGACTAGCATCACAGGTCGCTATAAGACGCTTAGCCGGGACGTAGTGTGCTAACACCTGCGCACTCGAAAGTAACCGTTTTACTTCTTTAAATGCCCGGTCACATTCTGAGTTCCAAAACCATTCGACCCCTTTCCGTAACAAGCTATGTAAAGGAGACAATATTGAACTTAAATTCCTAATGAATCTACCAAAAAAATTTACCGTCCCCAAAAATGATCTTAATTCGGATGTGTTTTGAGGCTGTTCCATTTGTAAGATTGCATTTATTTTCGACATATCCGGTTTAATACCATCCCTAGATACTACATAGCCAAGATAAGTGACCTCCTGAGCTAAAAACACACACTTACTTTTCTTTAACTTGAGACCGTTGGCCACTAAGCGTTGAAATACATTTCCGAGCGCTTGAAGATGTTCCTGCCTAGATTTTCCGCCAATTATGACATCGTCTAAAAACACCTCAACGTTAGGTATGTTTCCTAATAGATTAATCATTATCCGCTGGAATATACCTACGCTAGACGAGAGCCCGTATACCAGTCTGTTGTATATAAACAAACCACGATGTGTGTTTACTACTGTGTAACGCTTAGATTCATCTAGTTCCACCTGATTATAGGCCTGTGAAAGGTCTATTTTGCTGAAATACCTACTGCCGTTCAGATTAACTAAGACATCTTCTATCTTAGGAAGTGGGTAACGATCGACCAATAAAGACGGGTTTAAAGTACCTTTGTAATCCGCACAGATTCGAAGTGAGCCATCGGGTTTGTTAATGGGTACCAACGGTGACGCCCAGTCAGAGCAGTCGACAGGCTCGATGACGCCGGCGCGCAGCATGGCGTCGAGCTCCGCGTCGACGCGCTCGCGCAGCGCATAAGGTAGCGGCCGTGCCCGGTGGAACACGGGGACGGCGCCCTCGCGGACGCGCAGCGTCGCCTTACCGCCCGTGTACCGACCCAATCCGCCGCCAAACAACTCCTTATGCCTGTCGATTAGAACGCACAATTCATCATTTAATTGCTTATTATCCTCGTTTAACACGAAATTACAATTAAATCTGGGCATGTCTATTTTTAATTCCGTAAGCCACTGTCTCCCCAGTAGGGAAGTCGTACCCCTGTCAATTATAAACAATTCCAGCTGTTTACTACGATCGTTGTACGTGACTGTCGGTTTTATTATGCCTAAGGGTTTGATCTTTGACCCGTCGTAGAATTTTAGCACTGTGTTATGTTTTTCTATAGGTAAATGCTCGAAATACTTATCATACGTAGCTTTACTAACACATGAGATGGCAGTACCCGTATCGATTTCCATTTTAATAATAGTATTATCTACTTGTACACATAAACTTACAGGTTGGTAATTATTTAAACATAAATGATGCAGCTCCTCCTCGATGTCTCCGCCGTACTCCTCGCTTTGTTCGCGATCGGCATCACCGAAGTAAAGGGCGGCGCGGCCCGGAGACGCCGCCTCCGGCCGTGCGCGCCCGCGCCGCGCCGGCGCCGCTGGCCGGCCGCCGCTGCCTCCTGCCCCCCAGTCTGGACAAACGCGCCGCAAATGGCCCGTCTGTTGGCACCGACTACACACATAGTCCCGGAACCGACAGTTCGCACTATTATGATTCCGCGCTCCACAAGCATCACACGACCTGTCGTTTCCTCCGCTCGACGCGCGGAACTGACCCCGCGGATGACCTTCGATCGATCGCCCGCGCCCGCTTGTCCCCGGACGCCCGCGACTCGAGGCCCTGATGGCGTGTACCGCTCCCGAACTGACAGCACTCGAACTCGGTTCCGATCTCTGTTCCACAGTTGCGGCATCCCTTTCCGCCGCCTCTAAGGATGTCGCGAGCCTAACGGCTTCCGCGAAGGTCACCGTGTCCTCTTCCGCAAACAACCGTTGGCGTATCACGTCACTATAGAGGCCGCAGATGAATTGATCCCGAAGATCTTCACTAAGGTGCCCCCCGAACTTGCAATTTTTAGAAAGTCGTTTTAACTCCGCTACGTATGTTGATATGTTCTCGCCGCCATTCTGCCGCCTTTGTCTAAAACGATATCTTTCCGCCAATGCGGACGGTACCGGTTGGAGATGTTGACGCATTAATACATCCACCCGCGTAATTGTGAGCTCGGCTGGTTTAGTTGGGCTTGCTAAGTTCTCTAATAGCTCATATGCCTCATCTCCCATCGTAGCTATTAGTATAGGTAGCTTCATTTCGTCTGTAACCTCGTTCACTTTAAAATACATTTTTAAACGGTCATAGTACGACGACCACACCCCGCTCTTTACATTAAATTCTTGTAGTGATCCAATCGGCATTATAACAAATTTCTTATAACTGTACACACGTAGGAACACTAGCTCGTCGCCACTGTGATATTCCGGGATAGTCCAGGATAACGGGAAGCACTAAGGGATGAAACACGGCGTATCTGTTCGGTTGTTTAATCCAGACTGACTGGCACCCACACAATGACAAGCATGAACTTATATCTACCTACATTACAGTTATTATGTATTTATTTGTATATGAAATTTTCTTTTTACGTTATTATGTATTTATTTGTATATGAAATAAAAGTTCAATCATTCATTCATGTCTTAGTAAACGTCGACAATATAACAACAAAAATGAAAATTTGAAAACTGCGGAGAAATAGCGAACAATGAAAAATGTTCAGTACTATTCTTCTAAAGTATGCAACGTCAGTGGGAACCCATTTCTCTTCTTCTATTCCTGGTAACTTCCCAGTTTGACGCCCGTTAAGCTGTCGCAAGCCGAAACGCTGAATTTGTCGCAGTGTCAAAAACATTTTCCATGAATAGTATTAAATTAAACTGTGAAATTTCTTGACAAAAGCGAAATCTATGGATGGGGAGACAATGGAACGAGCAAAGTATTTTAAATTAAGGTGATTCGAGTCGGTCGATTCTCCATATATGCAAAAAGTTAATTCGAATTATGACCCTCTGTTTGTTTGTTTGAAAAACCGCCCGACTCGGGTCACCTTAAGGAAAATAAGTGTATCAAATTAAGTACAAGTAAAATAATCTGTTTAAATCACTTAAAATGTTTGATCACATAATCCTTCAAAGATAATCTTATCAGCTTGTCTAATTATAGAGAAGCGTGTCTAATTTTAAAATCAAACACACCGCCTCCCTATATATGGAAACGAGTGATAAGGTTATCATTATTAAAACAGCGACCGCACGCATTTGTTGACGTTTCACGGGGAATCGCTAAATTCAGTAACAAATCCCATCGTCAATCCACGTCCGCAATTCGGTTGGGCTATCACACCTTGTCACGACTTCGCTTGTCGCGCGACAATGCTACCTGTAAACTTTCTCATTGTATGGAATAGAAAAGCATAGGTAGTATTCGTTACGTGGCAAAGTATCGTGCATCAAGTTGTACTATTAAATTAAGTCACATACAAGCTTAATTGAAAGGGGCTTATTCTACTATGAGAACTTAGTTTTTAACGTATCTTATAATGAAAGCACTGAATTTTTATTTTTTGATAGCAACACGCAGTCTTTATATTTGCTGGAAAACGGAAGGAATCATAATTAGACATGGACACACTAGTTCAATAAATAAGCGGCCCGGGTGTACCTATGTTTACTATGGCACCTTCATCGAAAACTCTAAAAATATCTAATCATATATCGTCTACATATATATCTACAAGAAATCAAAGTACATAGAAAAATTAAATGGCACTCGCCTGTGTACAGACCGGGAATCGAACCTGGTACCTCTGGATTTCCGGCCCAGTGACTCAACCATTCGTCACTGGGCCGGAAATCCAGAGGTACCAGGTTCGATTCCCGGTCTGTACTGTACACAGGCGAGTGCCATTTAATTTTTCTATGTACTTTGATTTCTTGTATCTATATATGATAGAAATGTGGTGTAAATTACCCGCATTAAACCAATAAAGAGACAAAAATGTTTCTTTCATGGAAAAGCATATATCGTATATTTTAGTGTTTTCTAAAATAGACGATCGTGTATTGTTCCCAGCCAAAAGCTACCAATCCCTGCTTGTCAATAAAGACAAAAATTGTATTTTTGTACGGGTATCAATGACCTATTAACGTGTTCGTACTTATTGCAAACGACATAGTGTACCTTTTGTTTAGAAACGTCACAGTTTATTATTCGAGACTAAACCGAGTGGAGCAGTTGTCCGCAGACGCTGCTCTTGAATAAATACGCAATAAAAGAAATCCCAAACTAGTAAGCAAATAACAGTTTCCATAAAAAAGCTACACTTATACTTATTCACGTATTTCTCTTTCACGTATATTTCCCCATATACTTATTCTCTATCATTGATTTGACATCATATCTATTGATAGAAGTAGAAGGGCATTTGTTTAATTCAGCGTGAACGGTTAAGCGAAGCTTAAGTCATGTTTAAATGCCATATATCCTGTCAGTTTTTTTCATTTATGTTAAAGAGATATTTATATATTTTGGTTTGATATTATTCGTCAGTTTTGTGACCACCACTAACTGCTAATTGAAATGAAAATGTCCTACAAAGGAGGCTTAGTTCCATCTTAAGATTTAGTTGTGGACTGTAATTTCCAACGACTTTTAAGTTTGTTTACAAAAACTTACTGAAAAAATCGCATTACGGCCCACCCACGACATTGGCGCGACGACGGCCAATAGGTGTTATGCTTCCACCTATGATCACCGCTCGCCGCTGCCGGTCGCCGCCGACGTCGTGGCCGGGCCGTTATATACATCGAAGGGCCGCTTTATACATACATGGCAAAATTTTGCAAGCTACATAAACAAAATCTTAACATTTAACCATGTGCCAAGTCAATTAGCCAAAAACAGGCTAATTGGCTTTACACATTGCTATAGTTTTTCCGTCTATGCTAAGTTTAGCAGTCTATAGCCCTCTTAAGGTGACGCTTAAATCGATATTATAAATAAATAATAACGACTCCCCGAATGCCAGTAAACAAGTTGAAGAACCAAACACTATCAATAATCGGGTGAAAAAGGAAACAGGTTATCCGTTCAGTTATTTTTCGTTCACGCTACGGCGGGAGATTTATCGAGTGGCGCAGTGACAGCGCGGTGCCGCCTCTTGGCTGTTCGCGTCATACATAGGTCTAGGAATATATTAAGTTTAGTGGTCGGATCCTATCGGAGGAAACTACCTATATTTACTCGTATATAATGTATAAGTTACATATCCTGTTAAAAGTTCAGGCGGGAATAAAGTTCGACTTAAACTACAAGTTTCAGAGCATAACGCGAGATCAGCCTCCTCTGTCAAAGTACAGAGGCATCATGCATTGCGCGTCAAAGTTCCTTAGTTTTGTCACTGACTGACTGATCATCATAATTGTAAGGTACTTCTAGCAGACCCACAAGCTCCAAATTTTGAATATAATTCTTTTTTAGCTTATCAAGTCACGCAAAACCTAAAAATATTTAAGTTTGTAATCCTGTACAAATACAAATACAGGCGATTACAAACGTACTTTTGTAGTTCAACTGGGAAATATAATGGATTGGAATCATACTAATATAATAAATGTGAAAGTTTGTGAAGATGTTTTGATGTTTGGCTATTCGGGTGTTTGTTACTAAATAACGGGGTAACGTGTGGAGGGATTGAGCTGAAATTTGGCATGCAAGTAGACCAAGTGCTGGATTGAAACATAGGATACTTCATATCCCGGTAAATAGTTCCCTTGGGACAGTAACGGTGACAGTAGGCGAAGCTGCGGGGAAATAATTGTGCAAAAAAGGATGCAAATGAAGATGATTTATATGTAAAAAGATGCAAATCTCGCAACGCAGTCCTTCTGCAACAAAACGTGATGTAACGTTAAACCAAGTCAGTACAGGGCGGGGGTACAGAACTCGGTTTCTACCAAACCCCCCCGGGACTGACTTGATTTAACGTTAAATCTTAAAAAAAAATTGGTGCAGAAGAACTGCGTTGCGAGACTTACATCTTTTACATGTAATGTTTTTGATGGGATCAATGTGTATGACGTGCCAGACATCTTACATGTGCTGAAAATTCGTCGTATTTCCCTCGCTTTAAATACGTTAAAGTAGAGTTGCTCCAAGGAGTTCGATAACAATACAGTTCTATAGACCCAGCCGATTATGGTTTAAATTACATAAATGAGCTCTAAATTACTGAGCGCCTATAAAACGCAGATACTCGCCATTTTGAACATCCGCTGTCGCGCTTTCAAGTCTCTTAGATGGCCTGGTTGTCTTTGGTGATGAGCTAGAATTGTGGTACATTAACCGGAAAAGGGTCATATACAAATAAAATATAACTACTTAGTAAACTAAACTTAAGTAAGAATTAAACTAAACCTATTAAAATAAACCTAAATTAAAACTAAAAATTATCTAAAAAATTGGGCCCCCTTGGCATAGTGCCGAATATGCTGGCAGCGTTTCCCCGCTGTATGGCGATACTTATTCGCTGTGCGAGGAAGCTGCCAGCATTTCGGTCCCCGGTGCAGTCGACCAGCCTTTTGGAGAGATCCTTGAAAAGTGCTTGTGCGCTGGGACCCCACGGGCCCAGGGTCTCGACGCCGAATGGCATAAAAATGTATTCGGAGCCGAGACCCCTGTATTTGTAGCTCTTTAATTTTTCGGCCGCTTTGGCCGCCGCACCTCGCTGGGTGCTGGTTCCGTTGAGGTGGGAGGGAGCCAGTGTGTCGACGCAAGTAGCGTCCCAAACCAGCACCCTGCCCAACCTCCACGGAATCAGGGACATCCCATCAGGTCTCTTGCCATCGTCTCTGGCAATGCCAGTCGGCTCGAGAAGAGCCGGCACGTTGACGGTGGCAAGAGACCTGCGGATTATATCGTTAAGTGCGGCGTGCCTAGAAAAGCGGCCAGCGCTTTTCTGGCATGAAAGCCCGTGGTGTCCTAGCTGGTCGACTTCGCTGCCGCAGGGGCACCGGTGTGGAGCGCAGATGCGGACTCCGAGCCGTAGGCAGGTTGCCTGGCGGAGGGTGTCAGGTTCCAGGAAAGTTCCGGTGTGTGGCGACGGATAAGCACGGAGCCAGTCGCCGGACTCCCTGGCGCCTGACGCCAGTATTCTGGCGCGTTCGGAACCTGCGCTACGGCTCAGGAGGTTGTCGGATGAAATTTGGCACATTGTATCGTCCCAGCTCCTTTGAGAATTTGGATGGGGTGGAAAATCCATTCCCGGGCAAGCAACAGACCAAGCATTTTTGGCCTCTGCCAGGTCAGCAATCTCATAGTTTGAGGGGAGACCTCGTAGGATTTTACCTATGAGATTAGCTGAGCTGTGGGCAGAGGACAAAAATGCAGGCAGAGAAACACTAGTAATTTTGCGGATCCCTAGCCCACCGTGCCGGATGGGGAGGGATGCTTGGGTCCAGGACTGTTCGCTGAGCTGTATATTTAATATAGACTCCAGAGTTGACCTGACGAGATCGTCTAAAGGTGACAGGACATTTTGAAATTTCCAGAAGGGGCTGCAGCGAAGAACGTATGTTAATTTCGGGACGAAAAGGCAGAATTTAATTACACATATCGCATAGTGAGGGCTAATTTCAAGGAGACGGTTTGCATGGTTTTGAAATTTAGAGATTGAATTTTGTACGTAGTCTGGAAAAGAATTTTCGAAAATAGGGGAGCCTAGGAGACAAAGTGAATTGTCATTTACTATTTTTATGTCAGGCAATAAGTTACTAAATTTTTGTTCGATTTCGTTGGGATTTAAGCAAGAGTTTGGAATGTAAAGTTCGCATTTACTGTAATTGAGGTCTAAGCCGATATTTTTGAAATCGTTCTTGATGGTGCTTAGGTCCGCGATAACAGTATCTACATTGCCTCCTAGGGTCCCGTCATCTAAATACCAAACATTGAATTTTGATTTTAATTTTTGGATAACCGGGTTGATGGCCAAACTGAATATTGCTGGCCCGAGTGGATCACCCTGCTGACAGCCGACTTCAGATGAAAGAACGTTTTCGCCAAATAGTAATTTAGAAGGGTCCGCGTACGAGAGGAGGAGGTAGTTGTATACTTCGGGGATGTTATGTTTTATTTCTGTCAGCAGGGCGCCCCTATTGACCGAATTGAATGCATTCTTAACATCAATTTTGAGCAACACTTCGGGCGATGCGGTCGAGAGGAAGGTGCGCAAGGAGTGAACCGCTGCTTCGCACCCTCCTTTAGTACCGAAGCCTAGTTGTACGGGTTCGAAATGGGGTTTTAATTTAGAAATACCGGAAAATATGTATACGATATAGATATATCACTGGTTGTCTGCTAGAGAATACCTTAAGTATTAAGTCCGCCGTTTGTACTTTTTGTATAATGCAAAAAATATATAAATAAATAAATAAACCTTGCTTTAGAAATAGAGTGGTGGTGGTGTCATATTTTTTGCATGCCGTTTCATCATTTTAATGCCTTTTTTATTTTGATTACCATTCTAATACCAGGCCTACCGCTAAATAAAAATTATAAAGAATCGATAAATCATTTTATGTACAGGTTTATTTGTCGACTTTGCCACTATCCACATCGTAGATTAGATAAGCCGATCAACGAGGCGTTTGAATGTAAGTTATAATTTTCGCATTTGTGCAAAAAAAACATGAAAATATACCTCCCGGATGGATAATATTTAGTCATTCTAGTTGCGCTTTTTCAGAATAAGGTAATTTTCGGTTTTGTAACTAAGAATCTTGAGAACTGGTAAACCGGGGTTACTTTAAAATGCAGAGGTGACTTTGCAAAAGCAGTTTTTCTGTTATATAATCGATTTTTCCTTTACTAAACTCAATATACGAAATAAATTTGGTTGATTTTGCAACTAAATATTAAACTACATCCAAATAAAGAAGTATAAATACCATGTTATAACCATATTAAATCTATCAAAGTAGCCCCATTTTTTCCTAAAGTCACCTCGTTTTACGGTACCTACCATTAATTTCCGCAAATAAGTGTCAACAAAAAAAGTGTCGGTTTTCTCAAGTTTTTTTGTTCAAATTAGATAGCAGTTCACAAAATTGACACATAAAAGTTGCATAGGTACTTAATTGGGGACAATATTTATAATTAGAATCAATAGCGCTCGTGATTTTGTGTAAGAAAGACCTAATTCTGAGTAAGTCTCGGTCAAGAAATACATATTTTTTTGAGACAAGTTTTTATTGCCGACTGTAGTTTTTTGTATAATATTGCATTGTCATCTGATTTACACATTTTTGCAAAATTTCAGCTCAATCAGAAATCGGGAAGGGGGTCAAATTGAACTTGCAAGATTTGATTACAGACCCACAGACAGACACCGGGACAGGTGAAACTAAATAAAAACTTGTAAAAAGAGTAAAGGATTCACCTCTATATATGTACAAAACATAATACGTTTTGTACATATACAGGGGAATCCTCCATACAGTACCTATATTATACTGTATGAAATTTCTGACTCTGGTTTTACTGATATGGAAATGTGACCTGTCCCACCCATTATTATTAAAGAAAATTACACAAGTACCTAGCTTATCCTTCACTACTATGGTAAAAATAATCGTAGTCGACTGGAGTATAAATAAATGTATCACCAGTTACGATACTCAGTTACTCAGCCGAGCCTAATGAATATTAATTTTTAGAATCTAGAACGGTATTTTATTAGTTAGCGATTGGTTTTTGAACTACAATGACGCATTATTTGTTGGTTTCAAAAATATTTATACCTACAAATGAACTCGTTTTTCATAAGGATAAAGTACATCAGATCGAGTGAAATTAATCGTAAATAAAGACATTCCTACAAAAATGTAACAACTGTACCTATCTGTAACAAGTTTAAACCTGCTTTGAAGTCTCTTGCCGATAATTTAATATGTAGTTAAACAAGATTATTGCATAGGTATTTTCAAAAAATGTATTAATAGTACATTACATAACTAGGGTGGTAATACAAAGAAAGGCCGAGATCGCAGAAGTTTGCGGCCCGAACTGGAAGCGAGGGACGTAAATATGCGATCGAGGGCTTTCTTTATTACCTCCCCTGTTGTGTACATCATTTTATGTCTACATTTGGCCAGAAAGCGGATCTTTCCGTACGCGCAGCGTGCGGAAAAAGCCACTTTATGGCCAGGTGTGGCATAAACAGTTTTATTACAATATGCTGAAATTTTTATAATCTCGATATCATCTAATTGTTACGTGTAATCTGCATCCAACGAAGCTATAACAACCACTATAGCAGACCAGCTGTCTAATACAAAAAAGAAACATTAAAGTTGTTACACCTGTAACAGACCGACATAGACGCAAGGAGACACAGAGGTGTGAAACCTATGTGTGAAACTTATAACACCCCACGTCTTCTGTCGAGGGTTAATTACCATGTTTACTTAGTTTTTTTACATTAAACATCAAAAACGTACCTACACCGCAAAACCCACAAAGTACCAAATAACGTAAGTTTTGTCGGGTGAATGACCTCACGTTTTTCATTCAAGTTATAATGACGCTGCATTACATACTCAAAGCACTTCTCTGAGAACAATCAAATTCGTAAGAAAACACTCATCTCGCATCCCATTTCTTTGATGATGTTGACTGTAATGCTAACCTCCAGACGAATCGTAATGCGACATACACTTGACACCCTAAAGTGAGCTTTAACACGGAGCATTTAAGCTCAGTTTAGGCCGACAAGTATAATATTAAATTTTGGTTATGTTTTATAAGGACGTGACGGATTCGAGCTATCTTGAGCTGTATATTTTACTGTAAAGTCGAGTAAATTAGAAATATGCCTTTAAGTGCAGGAACACAAACTAAAGCATATAAGTAGCACAAATAGGGTATTTGCTATAGTTTTTTTAACGTTAACGATGTGGAAACGCATGTTTGACACGTTAGTGTCTAATAGTTGGCACCCTGAAGTCAATGTAAAGTTATAGAGGCCAATGAATGACCTAACATTCAAAATGGCAACTACTACTATAGTGGGACAGTGTCATGCATACGGTACGGACCCGGGTCTACCTTATGGCACGCGACTCTTTGTATACTAACTGTACATACATTCTATCCCTTTCCAGTCGCCATCTTGATTATAGTCCTTACGTTTATGGCTATAATTGTGGTGAACATGAAAATATAGGCCTCTAGAAACTTTTCGATACTTATTATTAGTGTGCGTGTGGATTGAGTGAGCACCCTTCTGAAATAAAAAAAAACATCCTGTTCATTTAGTAAAAGTTCTAAAACAATTGTAAAACTAAATCTCTGTATTTGTAAAAAGATAAATCAAAAGATATAACCTTTAACGTGTGCTCACTCAGTTCTCACAAACTACCAACGAAATCAGGGAATGTATTCATTTAACATATAATATTTATATACGAATTTTTAGTAAAACCTGTGCTAACTTACCTTTATAATTTGTAGATCACCTAGTAACGTATTTAAGATTTTACAAATAATTTCTTATGCTCACTCAATCCGCACACTTTCGAAAACCCGATTTCTGATGAAAAAACTGAAGATTTAAACTGCTATATATGTGTAGGTATAGTTTAGTAAAACTAATCTGGGAATTTGTAAAATACAAAACGAACCACTAACGTGGCAGGTTTTTGGATAATAAATGTTTGTGAATGCTCACTCAGTCCACACGTTTCAAGTAAGTTAAAAATGTAAATATCTCAATATTTGTAGTATTACATAAACTATAAATTACTTCAACTTTTAGTAAAAATTTTTACTAAATATCCACCATCTAATATTTTATATTCGTTGTCTGTTTTTAAAGATATTCAATTGCAATTTTTCTAATGTAAGTAGATCGATTAGGTTGACCACACTTTATTATATTATGGTCATATCCATGAATTAAATTTTAAAGTAAACAGTTGTTTTGATTAGGTTAGTACATACTTATTACAATTAAGAGCTACCTGATCCGTAATTATTACCTTTCATTTACTGTAAAAGATTTAATCCGAGATCAAAAAATAAAAATAAAAAATCTTTCAATGTCAAAGTGACGTACCAGGGGTAGTAACCTTTTTGATCTCATATATTTTTTAAATGAACTGTATTTTGGATATGACCATAATAAATTGAAGTGTGGTCAATCTAATCGATCTACTTACATTAGAAAAATTGCAATTGAATATCTTTAAAAACAGACAACGAATATAAAATATTAGATGGTGGATATTTAGTAAAAATTTTTACTAAAAGTTGAAGTAATTTATAGTTTATGTAATACTACAAATATTGAGATATTTACATTTTTAACTTACTTGAAATGTGTGGACTGAGTGAGCATTCACAAACATTTATTATCCAAAAACCTGCCACGTTAGTGGTTCGTTTTGTATTTTACAAATTCCCAGATTAGTTTTACTAAACTATACACATATATAGCAGTTTAAATCTTCAGTTTTTTCATCAGAAATCGGGTTTTCGAAAGTGTGCGGATTGAGTGAGCATAAGAAATTATTTGTAAAATCTTAAATACGTTACTAGGTGATCTACAAATTATAAAGGTAAGTTAGCACAGGTTTTACTAAAAATTCGTGTATAAATATTATATGTTAAATGAATACATTCCCTGATTTCGTTGGTAGTTTGTGAGAACTGAGTGAGCACACGTTAAAGGTTATATCTTTTGATTTATCTTTTTACAAATACAGAGATTTAGTTTTACAATTGTTTTAGAACTTTTACTAAATGAACAGAATGTTTTTTTTTTATTTCAGAAGGGTGCTCACTCAATCCACACGCACACTTATTATTAATGTCTTCAATATGTGAAATACATAGGTAGGTGCTATACATATAAATACCTTAAAAATCGATACGAAGCTTTGGCCGGGTGGGACGCCTTTTTGAAATATAATCGATATCAAATGCATTTTCAACTAAATTGACTATCAACTAATTGAATATGTATCACCAATTAGTCAATGATAAAATTAATGAACGATATGAACCAATGTATTTCGCTAATGTACCTACGCTAAATTTAATTTTCTACAAAACATCTGTATTATACAACTTTGGTGACAGACATGGGAATGGTGCCAATGATAACAAACCATTTCTGCTTAGCTCTTCTCAAAGAGCACTTTTATTTTACTAAACACAGAAACATTCAAATAGGAATAGAAAAACGAAAAAAGTCTATAAAGAACAGTATTCGAATTTACTGATTAGACTGAGTATATTTAAAATGTATTATAAGATTTATAAGTTACTGTTAAAAAACTTGAGACTATTTACCATGTATTTTTGTTTTAATGAGTTCCCGATATTATTTAATATCGGGAACTCTTAACAACTGAACTGAACTCAACTGAACTAACTGAACCGAGCTAACAACTGAACTAACTAAGATATTAAATAATATCGGGAACTCATTAAAACAAACATACATGGTAAATATCCCGTTGTTAATAGCAGTTATTATGTGAATGACCATGTCAGCTTAAAATCGTAAAATTGAGGCAGTCTTTTATTGCCGGCTAGACTTTTTTTTATATAATTGCAAACTGCACGTCAAAATTGATCAAATGAGCCCAAACACAGTTTACCATCCGGCTCTATCATCAGATCAGCTTCATGCCATAATAATATTGTATTGTCATATTATATTTATATCCTTGCAAATTTTCACATTTTATAAAAATTAAAAAAAAAATGTTTTAATTTTAGTTTTTTAGTTATAATATGTGAGTCACAGATTTTTTTACATTTCTGTAAGTTTTTTTTGAAAGCATGTAAATTTAATGATAGTTTAGTAGTCTATTTCTCGGTTCCCATTTTGAATTTTGACGTTTGGAGATCTTTTAGTGTGCGTGTGGATTGAGTGAGCACCCTTCTGAAATAAAAAAAAACATCCTGTTCATTTAGTAAAAGTTCTAAAACAATTGTAAAACTAAATCTCTGTATTTGTAAAAAGATAAATCAAAAGATATATCCTTTAACGTGTGCTCACTCAGTTCTCACAAACTACCAACGAAATCAGGGAATGTATTCATTTAACATATAATATTTATATACGATTTTTTAGTAAAACCTGTGCTAACTTACCTTTATAATTTGTAGATCACCTAGTAACGTATTTAAGATTTTACAAATAATTTCTTATGCTCACTCAATCCGCACACTTTCGAAAACCCGATTTCTGATGAAAAAACTGAAGATTTAAACTGCTATATATGTGTATATTTTAGTAAAACTAATCTGGGAATTTGTAAAATACAAAACGAACCACTAACGTGGCAGATTTTTGGATAATAAATGTTTGTTAATGCTCACTCAGTCCACACGTTACAAGTAAGTTAAAAATGTAAATATCTCAATATGTGTAGTATTACATAAACTATAAATTACTTCAACTTTTAGTAAAAATTTTTACGAAATATCCACCATCTAATATTTTATATTCGTTGTCTGTTTTTAAAGATATTCAATTGCAATTTTTCTAATGTAAGTAGATCGATTAGGTTGACCACACTTTATTATATTATGGTCATATCCATGAATTAAATTTTAAAGTAAACAATTGTTTTGATTAGGTTAGTACATACTTATTACAATTAAGAGTTACCTGATCCGTAATTATTACCTTTCATTTACTGTAAAAGATTTAATCCGAGATCAAAAAATAAAAATAAAATATCTTTCAATGTCAAAGTGACGTATCAGGGGTAGTAACCTTTTTGATCTCATATATTTTTTAAATGAACTGTATTTTGGATATGACCATAATATAATGAAGTGTGGTCAATCTAATCGATCTACTTACATTAGAAAAATTGCAATTGAATATCTTTAAAAACAGACAACGAATATAAAATATTAGATGGTGGATATTTAGTAAACATTTTTACTAAAAGTTGAAGTAATTTATAGTTTATGTAATACTACAAATATTGAGATATTTACATTTGTAACTTACTTGTAACGTGTGGACTGAGTGAGCATTAACAAACATTTATTATCCAAAAACCTGCCACGTTAGTGGTTCGTTTTGTATTTTACAAATTCCCAGATTAGTTTTACTAAAATATACACATATATAGCAGTTTAAATCTTCAGTTTTTTCATCAGAAATCGGGTTTTCGAAAGTGTGCGGATTGAGTGAGCATAAGAAATTATTTGTAAAATCTTAAATACGTTACTAGGTGATCTACAAATTATAAAGGTAAGTTAGCACAGGTTTTACTAAAAAATCGTATATAAATATTATATGTTAAATGAATACATTACCTGATTTCGTTGGTAGTTTGTGAGAACTGAGTGAGCACACGTTAAAGGTTATATCTTTTGATTTATCTTTTTACAAATACAGAGATTTAGTTTTACAATTGTTTTAGAACTTTTACTAAATGAACAGGATGTTTTTTTTTATTTCAGAAGGGTGCTCACTCAATCCACACGCACACGATCTTTTACACCTCCAAAACATGTTTTGACAACGGAGACCCCTTACATCTCCATTAACTTTAGTATATGTCTCTTTATTTTCTATTTTTCTTTTTAATCTTATCTTGTTTTGACGCCTAAAGACCCTTTACATCTCTAAAAAATGTAGTTTTATTGAAATATATAGAAGTTAAGTATTTGTTTGATGCACTGTATTAATGAAATTGCATTTTCACAATTATTGTAATGCTCAAAGTTTTTGAAAAGAGAAACTGGTGAGTTTCTTCCGGCGCTTCTTCTCACCAGAATGTCATTTGCCGAAGCGCCAAAAGAATCAGACATGTGAAAGAACCCTTGAGGCCTACTTGAATAAATGAATTATTTCATTTCAGCTCAATCGGAAACCGGGAAGTGTGTGAAATTTAGCTTACAAGATTTGATTACAGACACACAGACACCGGGACAGGTGTAACTAAATAAAAGCTTGTAATAAAAATAAGTCTACGTTTTGAAAAATACAACGATCTCGATGACTTGTAAAAATAATGTTGGTCTATAAATCCACTAATAAAATTACGTGTAGGAAATGTAGAAAATCGCGGTTTAAATACTAAAACCATGCATTCAAGATTCTAACAAAGTGAACTCTAAGAAGAAAATGTCGTTAGCTGTAAAAGGCTTTTTAAACAGCCTGCCAGCCTCAGGCGGTCGAGACGCAGACCGCGAATTTGCGTCCTTTAGAATCCCACACGATAATGTTTGCGGAGGAGGGTAGTTGCAAAAGAGGCTTAATTTTCAAACGAAATTATGGGTTGGAAAACGTAAAAGGCTTTGAAGGAAGGGAATTTTGAGCGTGAGCCTGCCACGTGTTGATTGAGGGACATTTTGATGTATGCTGTTCGTTGAATGTTGAGAGATAAATTTGCTTCCAGAAATGTAAATTCACATTTGGAACGAGACAGCTAATATCTTTGATGATAAATTTGACGCCTCACATGATTTGACTTTGAGTTTGAATCTCAACGTGTATTGTTATTGGGAACTCATAACATACTTTACGTTTTGAGTTCTAAAGTCAAAATGGCCAAACGGATCTATTGTTTTTTTTTATGTCGGGTTCGTCTTTCGTATATTAGCGGCATTCACCCGCCATTCATGACCTGCGATGCTCTATCCAATTCTCTTGGACAATGCATTTCCAAAACTTTTTTCTTATAGTTCACTTACTGGAAGAACCTGATGAATAAATGTTAAGCTTCTGCTCCCACTCGTTTAAATGGTCTGTTGTGTTGTGTGGTCTGGCAGCCACTTTATAAGTTATATCAAACAGTTAAGTATTCTGTTAGTACGTGTAAATGCATATCGTCTTATATCAGAGGTGAGAACACCGTCATAATATGACGTTAATAACCTTAGTGAATTTTAACACATAATAGATCTTTATTGCAAGTGGTTTTGAACCGGGAATTACTTAATTACTCGCGCAAAAATATTACGTATATGCGACACGCTGTCTATCGTCCTTCCGGTTCAAATTTTGCAAGTAGATGTCACTTTCGGTGACTGACTTGAAATTCAATTTGTGGATACGACGGCAACGTAATTATTAAGTAAAATGAACATCTCACATTTAATTAAAACAGTGCACAAAATATATATAGTGGTTTAAATATTATATGCACCGCGTTAACATAAAATAATTGTATTAAAAATAAAAGAATAGGGTAGGCTCAAGAAAACAATATAGGTATCTATTAAAAACTGTAACTCTTGCGCTTGTTGTGATCTCGTAATTTTAGGTCTCATTCATTTTACTTTTAATTTCCCATTTGCTTAGGTAATTTAAATTCATCATTATCCCGATCGTCAGCGAATTATATAACATTCATTAATATGATAGGCGTAATCTGAGCTAAATGCTGCATCAAATTGATTAAGTTTGACTTACCATAACAAACTAAAATGATTGATCATCAAGTCAATATCGCATAAATAATGTTTGTTTACTTTCATAAACAAATGCCGCTTACATGGCTATGTGTGCGTCTTGTTTCAAAGTATAACATTTCCACTATGACATCGTTAGCTTGACTTTGATCAAGAACAGACTCCTCACAACTTGTTCACTAAACTTGCTAACGGTTATTTTATCTAAGACATGCGATAACCGCGGAATAACTAACTGCGGCGAGTGGAAATTGCTGCGGCCGTCGAACTATTATTAGCATGGTTTCCGCTTCGGTTAATATGCTAGTTATGTCGTCGTGAGCTACAAAAGTCACCGCTGCCTAAATATTTATCCTGGTCTTTGTTTTTTTGCCGGTACGATTACGCACATATTCACGATATGGACTAAGGTTAGTGGTGCAAACGTTTCCATTGCGCATCACGAATTTAAGTAGTAGGCTATTACACTTGGTAGGAATTTCACTTGTTTTTGTATCTCCCTCAATACAGGGTGAATTTTAAATCGTGAATCGTAATAAAATTTTTGTAGTCTATACATAGTTAACAATAACTTACAATGCTTTTAAACATAAATTAAGTATGTTTTTATTTTGTCCACTTTTTTGATTTATCCTATTTTTTAAAATCTCGTGGTCACCCTACATTCATGTTTCGTACTTGTCATGAAAATTTCAACATTAGATATCCAACCTCCTAATATTGAAGTTGGCTGGATAGAATTTTGGCAAGTATTGTCAATAATGTCAACATCGTCGACATTGTCAACATAAGTACCTATTTAAATCGTAGTAACTCATACAATAATTCAGTTTTGTTACGATTAATGGTATAAGCGCCTCCACCATTTTGTTCATAATTAATTAAGCGGGTCTTTAATTGTAATTAACACTAGTGCTCTGTATTAGTCTAAGTAGCTTTACCGGTAAACGTGGTTACGATTCACGATTTAAAATTCACCCTGTATACATACTATTTACCTCAATATATTATTATTATTGCAGACGGTAGCGGCTCCAAAGTTTATCAGTTTTACATTCACAATTTTTAAAATTCATACAATGATCTCACACACTTTTCGGGCACTTGAAGTAAGTGTAAAGATTTCTAAGATAACATAATTGAACCGTTTTAACCTAATGCTGCTCTTAGATTAAAATAATTACTAATGAATCCGCCTTGTGTACCGTTAAATATTTATTTTGTGATATAAAAAAATATTTTATAATGTATAAAGTATTTGCATTTGAAAACTGCAATAATAATTATATTGTAAGTTTTCAAAAGTGACTAGCTAATATAAAAATGATGTTAAAAGACTAATCAAATTCTGAATCGCTCTATTCATTCGCTATGGAAATGTTGTAGGTAATAAATTGTTTTACGAAATTCCTTTTAGAGTTGTATAGATATACAGGGTGACTTCGAATTGGTAATACAAAATTAATGTTTTACATTCATATCCCCTAAACTTAGCCCCTCAATTAAGTCTCATACTTTTAAAATAATGAGAAGTATGATTTTTTTAATTATTAATTTATCCCATTTTTGTTGGCTTAACATGGTTATCCTGGTGTTTTGATTAGTAATTGTCAGTTGTCAAAAAAAATACGAGTGACAGGTATGACACTTAGGTATTATTTAATGGAGTGTAACCACACTTTAGGACTTTAATTATTTGTTTTGTTAAAAAATTAGCAATAATTAAATACAGCAAATTTTAACATAGGGGTTAATCTGTTACACTACATGGCATTAACTGAGCCATAATCAAGTGTTTTGTATTACCAATTTGAAGTCGCCCTGTATATACGCGCTAAAAATACAACTTCGAACATGCTTTAACTTTGTCTGTGAATTGTCAAAGAGATGGCGTGGTGCACTTCCCTAAGGAATCGTACGTCGCGCAGATTTTTTTTTAAACATGACCATGAATTTTCGTAACTTAGGTTCTCAATTTTATAACAGTAAATATGAAGTGAAGCAATGTATGCCTAGTCTCTGTATGGAAAATATACTACACATGAAATATGCATGACTAAGAATAACAATGCACTTCAGGTTGCAAACAAATGCACTTAGGTAACAAACAATCCGTCTTATTCTAGGTGTTTCACAGACGTTTTAACATAGATCATTTGCATGTTGCTTTATCCTTTGATTGACTATTGCATAAACGGTATAACATATTATTATTAATTAATTGCTTATTTACGATGTAATTGACGTTATCAAAGTGCAGATTCTTACAGCTGCATGTCTAAGCCGTTATTACAGTCTCGGAGGCATACTTGATACCTACGCACGTAGGTCCAATGTCACTGTGTCTGTTGTTATTACCATAATGCTAGGTTATCGGTGATTTAACGTGCCCATTATGAAGTGCAAGGCAAATTCATACTTCTTTGTGTAGAGATTTAAGTTTAGTAACAATGTAAGTCGTTTTTGTGGTATAAAGTGGCAGAGGAGCAAGGTACAGTCGAGTTCATTTACATCTACACATATAAGAGAACAAAAATATCTGAACGCGCTTTTATGCTCCTGACAATAGGGTCGTGTTCAGATATTTTTGTTCCCGTAAGTGTGTAAATGAACTCGACTGTACCTGATGGAAAATAGTCATCGTAGACCACGGACATACATAGCACACTGTAACATTATAGGAGCTACATGGGCATTTCTTAGTTTTGCTTATACCCAATTATGAAATTGTTAGCATGGCGTTAAATTTTGTCCATTTGGTTACGCACTTATTAAATGCGTAAAATTGAAAAATTACGTAACTAAAGGAAAAAAAGAAATAGGTACCCACATACAAGTACTTTTGTGTTTCACCTGTATCATACTAAACAGTAGAATGCACAAGGCACATGAAGAGAGCTCATCCCTCAGTAGACAAATTCTCTGTTAATTTTCAGAAAAGTGTTGAATCTCTTGGGGTCCAATAAAATTCTTATCAAGTATCCTTTTAGTATTCAACCGCTAACCGGTTTTATTTCGTAGCTTAATGGGTAATTAAGCAACAGCATTAAATTAAGTAAAAGAGAAGGCATACTAAAAAATAGGTGTTAAAAGCTATAGGTTACATGAATTGTTGCCCTGTTTCGCACAGCAAAAGATGAAATTATTAAACATCATTGTTAGAGAAATTCTAGATTAAATATTATTTATTAAGGTGATTTAAATCGGTCGGTTTTCCATACAAACCAAAAGAGGGTCATTGTTTGCTTCTACGGCGGCAATTATGTTTAAAATATGTTTTTTTTATACTTTGATACATCTTATTTGCGCGAAAAGACATGAGAACGCTCAAAAATCAAAAGAAATATATAATTTTAGCAATAAAACGTTTAGTTTCAAATGATGCTGACAGATGGCGGTGACCTTGAAGGCTTAATTGCACGTTAATTCTGTTTTTTTTAAACTTCTCATGTCATTTCGCGCAGACGAAATGTATCAAGCTATAAAATTGCTTGTTTTAATAGTACATCGAGCGAAGGACGTAAATATGCGATCGAGGGCTTTCTTTATTACCTCCCGTGTTGTGCACATAATTTTATGTCTACATTTGGCCAGAAAGCGGCTTTTTCCGTACGCGCAGCGTGCGGAAAAAGCCACTTTATAGCCAGGTGTGGCATAAACATAATTGATGCCGTGGAAGCAAATAATGAGCCTCTTTATGTTTGTATGGGAAACCGATCGACTCGAATCAACTTAACCAGCGAATAAACGAAATCTAACGGAAGAAAGACGTATGACGCTGAAAAAATAGGTCACGATTTTTTTTAAAAATGCAACCTCTGATTTTTGAATGATAGTACACACTATTACACAACTGCCGATAACGTTTGAAGGTCGTCGATAAAGTGTTATGCGAGAAAGCGAAATGGCTTAGAAGGTTGATAGCGTGTGCATAAAGATTACAAGGTTTTATTACAAATTCCTAGACAGTAGTTTACAGGTACTAGTATACCGGTAATAATATAGATGAATTTGATTCTTGATAGCAAAACTACGGAGATTTACATAAATGATAATACCACTACTGGCACAGAGATTTTTTCGACATAAGACTGACCACAATTAGACTCAGGAAGAAATACTAGTGTTCATCACACAAATATTTGCAATTATCTCTATATTGGCAATATAGAGATTTGAGGACGGCAGAATAGCCCACTACACTCAGATGGTCCGCCAAGATCAGCTCATCACTGGTCACCATATCTCTAGGAAGTCATGTATACAAAGTCATGTACCTACATCATGCTCTCTAGGACGCAAAAGACTTATCTAAGTGGCGCAGTATTGTGAGACGTATACCTAATTACACTGTAAGGAAGCAATCACAACCCACAGTAACGAGGTAATCAACACAAGGAGGAGGAGCGCTGTCGAATAAACGTGTTGTGTTTGGCAGTGCCCTCTACCGCGGCTCGACCTGTTAAACATTTGGCGATCAAAATTATGTCGGTACACTTGTCGCCTTTGACGAACCACATCAGCATGAGCTCCGATTACAAACTGTCACTACTAGGTTCACGGGTCAAATTATGAGATGGACGGTGAAATTGTGAATTACTCCATCTGTGATCTTAAGATACGCCACAAGTACAGAAGTGAAGTACCTGGTGGTTTTCCCGATTGCTTCAAATATTTGACTACCTTCCCTGGGACTCATACCAGCCACGTGACACGTTACCTTGATCTCCCACCTCCACGAATGATGCATTCGCATTGAAACATCTATTCCTATTCCTGAAGTACCTAAAGTAAGTGTTTTGCGTCAACAACTCGCAGAATGCAATTTTAGAAGCCACAAAACTACTGTATTTAGGTCTAGGCTCGTAAAACTTAGCACACATGAGAAGTACCCACTATAAACTGTCACAGTCTTGCACATTATAGTCCTGGATTGTGAAAATGGTACCACGAGCCGCAGACGATCTCAAGCTTCATTAATCATTCGTGGTGTATGAGTATGAATACAATTTTACATCATCCTCTGATAATCAGGTGTGTCGTTGTGTCGATTAAATTATAGCGGGGCCTCACTTTTCAAATGTGTTTTAGTTTTAAGGAAGTCAGTAGGCATAATTCTGACTTTTAGATATGTATATACGTAGTTTATATAGTACCTACCTATCATAATTTTAGATAGGTACATTAATATTTTATTTTTGTAAATGGTACTCGGTTATAGTTATAGGCAGTGCATAATATATACAAAAAATAAATTTACTATTATAGAGGTCACTATTATATAGATAATTATACATTATACGTAAAATCGTAAAACAGATTTTTTTTTGTTTGGTCTGTGTTCCGTTTTCAAAGTTGTCCACTTTGGGAAATCAAAAGTTGTGACGATAGAAAATAATATCAGTTATTGTTTTATAAATTCAGAAAATGAACAGTTGTCTTAATGTAGAAAAGTGTTCAAGAAAATATGTGCAGTTTATCTAATCATAATCAATATTGTACACCTATAGTTACCAGTGGCGTGGCGTCCAAAGAACTCGATTCCTACCGGCTTGCCTCATATTAGGCATTTAAGCACCTTATTCTACAAATTTTATGTACGCCTAATCTGCACCAGCTTGCCCAATTATATCTTTTACACCACGCCTCTGATAGTTACAGTTTATGTTATGGTAATAATGTAAGCGCAAATACTCCACTTTTTAATTAAAAATAAAGTGAAGTATTTATGTTTGCAATATTACACTTTATCTAGTTTTAATAGATTACCCTACCGAAGCTGAATCTATGATCCGCACTTTAAAATACTACATTTATTTGCTGGAGTTTTGAAACGGTTTTGTTTAGCTTATCCACGTATTTTAAGCTGATGGATGGTTTGAAATAGGTTCGTTTATCATAACATATTTTACTTTTTATTTTTGGTCGACCTCGGCCATCTAATTGACCCATTGTAGTTTTCGGCGACATTGCTTCCGGTGGCCAATGAATAGCAACGTATGATACTATTCTATGAAATATGTCAACCAATAGGATTGCGAAAGTACATTGGTACGCGTTAACGATCATGAATCAAACAGAACCACAGAAAATCGCTGGAAACACCTAAAATTATCTTCACTAATAAAAGGTGTTAATGTTAAGTCGTAGAGTGATGTTTATTTTTTAAGCATACTGTTTATTTAGTTAACATTTTACGATCATGGCGTAATTATAATTTCAGAAGCAAGAATAAATATAATTTTAATACGTTGAAATATATATTTAGTTGCCAGGCAAATTGTGACAATGCCAGAAAGTGCAGTCTTTAATTGCTATTGATGTCACATTTGCGTAATACTTTGCATTCAGAAATTCATTATAAACACTTAATAGCACGTTTTTATCTCAGTAAATTACTACATGACCCCTAAGTGAAGATGATCATCAAGTTAAGCAGCGCTAAATAACGTTTGTGAAATGACGTAGTACCTAAGCAATCTATTAATTAAACTTTGGAGATGATCGCACTCAACAAAGACGAACTTATATCTTAAGGTTTGCCTAGTTTACGAATTTACCTTTACATTATTAGTTTAACCCTTACCACTTGTACAGGGTATTTCTTTTGTGGTGAGAATATCCAGTATTTACTAGCTGAAACTTAAAAAATATTAGGTCAGCGTCGAAACTGAAAGATTATACGAAGACCACCTTAATTCACCCAAGTTTTTTTTAGACTGATTTTTTAATAAAACGTCATTTTGATCGTCGATCAATCTAACGTCGTTCCCAAAAATGTAACAAATTAAAAAAAAGCTTTACTGCATAACATCGTCAAATACCTAATTAGAACTATGACATAAAAACACCTGTCATAAAGTTTTGGGACACCTTCTACGCCAAATTAATTAAACAATACCGCTATAAGGGAGAAACTTAAATATTTCAGGATTTAAAGTTTTAATGGGGCCCCATTTAAACAATTCGAACCTCGGAGCCTACCTGTCAGGTTTATTAAGAACTACGAATCAGTTTGAGTAAGTTGTAGTCTGTAATTAAGTCATACAACTTGGTAGTGAAATATAGGCGAATGTATGAATGTAAAATACCTGTCTGATATAAAAGACAGGTAAAAACAATACATATTTTTTTCAAGATGTCCATCATGATTCAAATCACACTATTTTCAATAGATTGTTACAAATCGAAATCGGTAGATTATACATAGGTGATTATAACTAAAGATATTACTTAATATTGAATTAGGATATCTTTAACAGTATATTATATTATGTATAAGTTACGTTATATATTTTTTTTATTGCCTTAGACTGGCAAATAGGCAGACGGCCCACCTGATGGAAAGTGGTCACCGCCGCCTATAGAAATTTACAACACTAAATGCATTACCAATGCGTTACCGTTCTCGAAGAAATTTGATCACGCTCTTTTGTCCCAAAAAGTCCCATATAAGCGCACTGGGAAAATCTTAGCAGGAAGTTCATTCCAGATCCCTATTGTACGCGCTTCTAGAAAACCGGCGCGTTGTTGAGTGTAGTGAGTCGAGGAAATGTGGAATGAACCGCCTGCCGATGACGATGATGATTTATTCATTTGTTATTCTTAGGACAAAATACGTAATAACGTTGGGATCTACTCTGTTTCTAGATCCGCTAGAGCGTTTGCGCAGTTGAATAGCGATCCTGCGGTACCCACTAAAGTTGTTGATGGCAATCGTTGGGTTTTTAGTCGGTACTTCCAACCCAGTATCTGCAAAACCCGCCATGCCCGCCCCGGTTCTCTGGTCGGGTTAGATGCGTGAATGCATTTTCCCAACGTAAAATAAGACCGTGTCAGATATTTTGAGCACTTCGTCCGGTCGAATGTTATTGTGGGTGCAAGAAATTACAATGATACTTACGTAGGTAATAGAATTTCATGGCTGAAAGCCAAATAAAACTTTGTAATTACTATGTTAATGTTGCGAACAGCATTCTGCCATCATTTTTTACGTGCATTATTCCTGACCTAGTCACCAACATCAGCCAAATGAGTCAATGCCAGTACCGTCCGTGTCATGATTTGACATTCACTTTGCGATTTTAAGCGATCGACATATAAAACCTTAAGCTATGCTGCTGACTTCAGAAATTAGATATATATGTATTTTTTTTTATTAATTTATGAATTGAACAAAAAGTGATTAAAAAAAAAACGGACTTCAAAAAGCTGTACCCTACCGTTAGGTATTCCAAATATTAAGGCTGGCACCGACCTCAAAAAAATTTTTGGCTTATTTACTTCAGACTTTTTTTAAGATAAAACTTTTATTTCTTCCTATTTTTATGCTGGTTTAATATTTTAAATTTTTTTACTTCTTCATTTTCTTAATTTCAGTAGAAATTGAGTTACGCTGTTGAGAAAACGTTTTCCTAGTCACTGATACTCACATAACTCTCTATCTCAAATATCACTGTAGGGTCATTCCACGACAAGAGGAAACGCGAGTCGCGATTTTATTGCATGTTGAATGCAAATTTAAGTGTTAATTTATGTCTTAAGAAGTGTTATTTATCATCTCTAGATATATTGACACTTAAAATTAGTATCTTTAATAAAAAAAACACTCAAATCGTGACTCGCGTTACTTTACGTGGAATAACCCTGAACCGATTTTGATGAAAACTGTACAGTTCCCTATCCCTAAGTTAAACTACTTATACCTAGTCCAACTAAAAAAAATTGCAATGTCACTTATAGTTTTTGAGATATGCGCGGACAAGCATACATACCTACATACACTTACTACTAGCTACATACTACGATGAAAGAACAAGTTCATTAGATGGACGTTGATAAAAAAGCCATAAAAAGATAGTTTTCAGTAGGGGTGCTTCCAGGATCACTCCCCGGGTCACCACGACTAGTGACTGATCTTCTGAAGGAAGTTTCAAGCCAGAAAGTCGAAGGTCCGTCTGCAGGTGCCATTTATGCCGCACTAATTCAAAGTCTTAGGCAAACCATATATCAATCTCATTCTTGCGAGCCCGTAGGGCGAGCTCCAGGTTGCGAGGCCGAAGGCCGAGTTCCTCTGCAAGCGTACTATATCCGCAGTAAGTCCAAAGGAGGCTGAAGGCCAAGCACCGCTTTCGGCCAAAGGCACATGGTTATCTCACGTAAACCGTATATGAGTCTCATTTTCGGGAGCCCGATGAACGAGCTTCAGGCTGCAAAGCCGAAGGTAAGCTAGAATCTTGTTTAAGTATTTATCGTAATCAGGTTTTAAATTTAAACAAAATTTTCATTTGTAGCGCATTTATTTTTAGTAACTGTTACGGAACCCTACACTCAGCATGGTCCGACATGCTCTTAGCCAGTTATATTCGTTTACTTTTGTTACAATCACGTTCCTCTGTAATAATAACACGCAAGTACATAATATTAATAAATATTATATAGTGTAGTAGTAATCTTGTGCATATTTGGTGCTTAATTATTAAATTTCGTTACTACATAATCTTTTTAGATAATAAAAACTAAAGAATAACATTACGAGAACAGCATTGAATAGATTCTGCACTTCTTCTACAGAAAATTATACAAAATAGTGTAATATCACATAATATAACATGATCTTTACTGTAAGGGCTCATCCATAAAGTACGTTACACCAATTTCGTGATTTTTTTTACTTTTTGGGCTCTGAGTAAGCTGATTACGCCGCTCAATAGTGATTTGACGACTGTAAGTAGTAAGTTTTAAAATAATTTTATAATTACAATAACGAAACTACAGTTTTTCAAGACTTGCTCTTAGGTCGTGATTGAATTCTGAAATTGTAAATTAAGAACAAAAAAAAATCACGCATTATTTAGTTGTCAGAATCTCGTCTTTTCACAACGTGGGTTATCCGTTTTTAATTCGATATGTTTGAGTCTCGCGATAGTTTTCTAAATAATCATACATAATTAGTACTGCAAAAAGATTATTTTTTGTTGACCTGTATTATCTCATGTTAGATGCGGGAGTTGAATGCAATCGGGGCGTGTGTTGCGCGTTTGCCTGCTAAACGCACGGCGCGACTCGCACGCTAGTATGATTATTGATTACGTCACAAGTTCACAACAGTAGCGCAGTCTTATCCAAATCTAATGTTGTGGGTTATCCGTGTTTCTACCAAGTGATGAGTAGTATGACGTCACGAGATTGAGTGATATTACAAATGTGACATCACTCGAATCACTCACACATACATGTGTTGAATTAGTGACCAAAGTAACCCATGTGTTCATAGTGATTTAAAACCTATTAAGCATTAGAAATAATGTCGCATGTGTTAAACGGAAGTGGGGGCTGGGGTCGAAAGATCGTAGTCAGGTACAAAAGTAGATAGTAGAAATTTAATTATGAAAGTAGTAATAATTTGATGATCCGTTGCAATAGTGAAGATAATTATAATGTTTACTGCAGTGATACTAAGCGTATCATTGATTCTACCGATTCATACAATAATGTTTTACTGTATGAATATTTATTAGTACTTAATACGTTTTGCAACTTAGGTTTTTGAAAAATCTTTTTCTACTCCTGTACTGTTATTTGTCTTTTACTTGGTCACGAACACTAATATAAGAACATACATAATATGAGTTCATACAAGTCTATACTCTATTCCCCATAACAGCACTAGTGTCGTTATAGTCACTTCACGTTATTGCTAGCAGCCACAGACTTCTAAATCTAGGTTAAACTTAGGTCAAGGATTAAGCGCTCAATTTTAACTTTACGGTAAAAATGCACAACTACCAACTTAACAAACAATTAAATTCCTACGGTTTTTAAGAAAAACAAATCTTTCCGAACTAAATTTATTGATGCCAACATAAAAGAAGTATTTTTAATTTAAACAAATTCAAAAATGACTAAAACCTTTTGTTACCTTTATTAATTCAATGGAAATACCTTTGCAACTATTAAGTGTCCTCACTACCTATTCAGCTCTTCATTCTAAGAATTAATGCATTAATAACATCCCAAAAATACATAATAAATTATGCGTTCGTATATTTATACATTAATCCTTTTAGTTGCAAATGTCTATGTTTTAAAATATTTGCATACTGATGATAGGAAAACTTTTGGCATTCTTTTTTCGTTAATAACAACCTGACGTTGCTAAATATAAATACGAATAGGAAATTTTAACATCAACCATTTGCAATTCAAATTGGTCAGCAGTGTTTAATTGTTAATGGTTATTTATAAAGCTTTATTATTCGGAGATTTTAACTTCATGGTCAAGCAGGACTTGTTATTATAGTTTAATTTATTTTTTTCCGTTTGGTTATAATTTTTTCAGTAACTGGTCAATCCAAAATTATAGAGAAGTCAACTCGAATAGTATTTCTAGTCTAGTCTGTTAATTATTCATTATTTTTAAGCGAGTCATAGTGTGTTTATCATCTTGAGATTTCATAATATTACTCGAAAACAACCTTGCTCAAAGTTATTAAGTCTTGTAACTTAACGAAAAACACGTGAAAACAACAGCATCACATGAAGCCGATTTTTGTTTTCAAATTGTACATGAAGTATAAATTTAAATTCTTTTGTTACATGTAATTTGCATTTGCCACGTCACGGCACCCCACCTATATTGGTGCAGCTGTACACTACAAATAGACCGTAAATAAACATACGATCATCGCATTCGTGTCATATATTTTTTAAAACGACTAATTACACTATCCTAACTAATCAACAAACCAAACTGCATGCGATTTTTCACTGTTTTTCTCGTCACTTTTACGTAGCACTTTCACTGTTTCCACTTTTTTTAATCACTTAACTCAATGTCGTACTCAACAATTTCAGTGCGAGTATTTTTTATGTTGTTTCACTTTGTTTTCTGTCACTTTGTAATCGTGTGATGTTTCCCGCGCAAAACGGCGACCGACGCGTATTCCCCCACCAATAGCGCGGAGGAGACTGGCGGACGAGAAAATGGTAACACTGAACGACTACAGCGATAATGTACACTGCTCGCTGAACGTTCTTGTTTTGGTGTACAATAAAAAATATTGTATCGTGTATTGTACTTGTGTTTCATTTTTGCTGGATTAAGGATCTAAAGACAATAGAATACCTTACTTTGTTTCTCTAATAATACCGACAAATAGATAAGCTTAACTAAGAAAAACAGGAATGTTCTTCCTGAGATCATACATGGTTACGTCACGTTAATGTTGCCATTGATTAAGAATTTCAATTATTTAGGAAAATATATCTCACCCATTATCAATTATGAAATAAATAACCGTTCCAGGGTAAAGTATACTATCTAATATATGTATGTCTATATTCTTCTCTACTTCTTCAAACAATTGAAAAAACTGTAATTATAATTGTTAAAGGAAGATGTTTAGATGTCAGTTACTAAATAACGCGGTAGCAACTGAGTGGATTGAGCTGAAATGAAATTCGGCATGCAAGTAGTACAAAATACTTTACATTCAGGTAAAGTGTTCCCTTGGGATAATAATGGCAACAACACAGGCGACACCGCGTTTAAATGCTAGTTATTAATAATTCTGCCGTAATAAGTAAAGTTCTAAAGTATAGTAAGTTAATACGATTCTCTTCGAACTTACTGTACTTTCGGCTCTGCACAGAAGAATTTATTATATCAGTTTGCATAGTAATTAATGCTGTTTTGGTGTGTTATTGTATAGTATTCTATTGGAATGCATTTGTTTGGAAAATTATATATATATATATATTTATATATATATATAAAAAATAGGCAAAGTCCTGACTCACCAACGCACAGCTGAAACTACTGAAGCTAGGATCTTGAATTTTTCACAGTAGAATGTTTATATGACGTATGTGAGCTTTTTTATTTAAAGTGCGTTCTTAACTGACAGTTAGCAGGTCGTCACAGAACTGACGATTAGTATCAAGCTCCATACATTTCGTCACGGACTGACAGGTTAGACGGTATTTGAACATAGCTTAAGTTTCACCTAACCATAGATTTTAAAATAAAAATATCCATGTGAGAGATAAGAACGAGTTGTGTTGTAGAGGTTCAAAATTTGTGTCGGGACTCTACGACTTTTTAAGTACGAGGTTTGAAACTTCGTGTTTAAATTTTGTATGGAGAGTCTACAATTTTTAAAGTAAGAGATTTGAAACATTGTGTATAAACTCTTCATTAAAATAAATGAAAAGTAGTTTCACCGTTTTTCGAAATTCATCCTTTAAAGAGGTTTCAATAAAGGGTTGAATGTTTGTATCGGGACTAAACGAACTTTTTAAGTAAAGTTTAAAGTAGAGTTTAAATTCTTCATTAAGATAAATCACAAACAGTTTCACCGTGCTTAGAAATTCTTCCTTTACGGGGTTTAAATGGAGGTTGAAAGTTTGTATCGGGACTCGACCATCTTTTTGAGCAAGACCTTTGAAACTCCATGTTTAAATTCTTCATTAAAATAAATGAAAAGTAGTTTCACTGTTTTTAGAAATTCATCCCCGAAAAGCTTACCTAAATAGGGGTTAAGATTTTGTATCGGGAAAAATATGCTTTTTAATATTAGGAGATCTGAGACTTCATAGATAGACTTTTTATAATTCAAGAAAAGCTATATTACCGTTTTTCGAATTTCATTCTGTAAAAGAGTTAAATAGAGCTTGAAAGTTTGTATATGTATAGACAGAACAAAAACTTATAGATCTAGAAACTTTACATTTGCAGAGGTTATTACTTCCCTTAAGGGGTTTGAGGGTAGTTAGGGGGAATATTTGCATGGGGAGGTTTGAAATTGTAATGTTCATTCAATTTAAAGAAAAGTGATTTCACAGTTTTTCTAAATTCAAATAATAAAGATATGGTTTTAATGCCATGAAATGAAATTTCTGGGTAAACTTAAATACCTAAAAGTTTATAGTACGAGTTTTATAAATTCACATAAATTTAAGATTGCGAAGACAGAGTACAAAAATAACGCCGGTAATTTTTACAACACAGAACTTTCCGCAACCGGTTTTCGACTCGCGTCTAAATGGATACAGCTAAATTTAGGATTGACAGTGTTCATCATTAGCGATGGCGTACAATAACGCCATTGTTATAGCCATCATCAGTACATAATATTGTCTTTGGTTTCCGCGATTATCACTCATTGTAATAAAACAACTTAAACGGATTAAATCGCGTATATCACAACGGTAAATTTCACAGGGAAAATTTATTATTTTCTCAGTCTACCCGTGATCACAAACGCTGGAAAGGGTTACGAAACGTCGGGACTTAAAAAATGTAGCAATATGTACGTGATTTAATTCGCTTAAGTTGTTTTATTGCCATTTCTTTCATTTCATTATTCTTAATATTTTTTTATTTTATAATGCTTTGAGGATATTCATAAAAATCCTCGGACGTGGTGGAAACATAGTACTCGTGACGTTACATGTAGGTTTTACCTACATACAATTCTACTATAGATATATGTCTCGAACTAACGGAGAAATGGCTCTTGGAAGCCTTTATTCGGACACAGTAGAGATAATCGCTCCTTGATACAAGTGACGCTGTCATTACATACAATATCACGATAGAAATGTGTCTCGAACGACCCAAGCATTGGGCTCTTGGAGGCTAATACCGGAGCCTAGTAGAGATAATCCCTTCTCAAGTGACGCTGGCATTATATAAAGTTTTGCTACAGATTTGCATCTCTAGAGACCCGAGAATTGGGTCCTCTAGGCCAGGGTTCTCGAGACCTAATGCTCGGGAGCATTAGGGCCTGGAGACTAATTCTCGGGTGCAGTAGAGATAATATCAATCCAAGTGGCACTGTCATTACATAAAGTTTTACTAGAGATTTGCATCCGGAGAGACCTGAAAATTGGGCTATTGCAGACTAATTCTCGGGTGCAGACGAGTTGATCCAAATCCACTTGACGATGACGCTTTCATTATATAAGTACAATTTTGGGAATGTGTCAAATGTGTGTAAAGGTGTGTCAAAGAAAATTGACTTCCTGGTCGTGGTAAGATTAGCCACCTGGAATTACATTGAGCTACCGTTTTCATACAACTATTAACTTCAGTCGCAAAAGAAAACCGGCTACATCTGAAGTATTTTTTTACACACTCCTCGATTCTTATTGTGAATAAAATAAAGGTCCTCCACTGTAGAGCCAACTACAGAGATTAGTAACCATACAGCCATACATGTTTGTACGGCTAGGAAAATACCTCTATATTTGTCTGACTGTACATCAAATTCGTCATCTTAAATAACCACATTTTTACTAAAAAAACCCCGACCGCGGTGCACTTTGAAACTGCATAAAATCCACCATTTTGTTTATTTTAACGAACGAACGAACCAGTGACACTCGCACCATCAAGACGAATCTAATGATGTATCATTTATCAAAATCGGATGTGTCGTTGAGTAGTTACGAGCGGACACAGGAACGGACATACATACATACAGGTCAAACACATAACCCTCCTTTGGGCTTCGCCGCAGTCGGGTAAAAATTAAGGTATAGTCCTTTCCTGGTTAATTTCGCATACGTGCTAATGACTATAAATATATTATTATTTATTTATATGTGCAACAAGGAAATAACAAATTTATGTCTCATGGCAGTAAAGATTCTATTTATAGACCGCATGTAAAGTTATGTAAATATCTAACCAAGGTCGTTCGTCTGTCAAACATTTGAGTTACCGTAAAAAGAATATTTTCAATTACTTATGTAGGTAAACCAACACTGCATTGGAGCACAAAACTTACTGCCAGGTTTGCTAACTTTTCAGCAAATTGAGTCTTAACTTAGCTCCTCAATATTTTTGTTTTCTTACGTTTATTGGGTTAGGTAAAAAGAAAATATGGAGTAAACAAACATTTGGATCGATTCTGCCAGCGTTTTTTCTCTTCGGACTTCACTTTCCGAAGCGTCCGTAGATTCAGCATTGTAAAATTAAGACCCCTTTTGGCCTATTTGCAGAATAATAATACTTTTGTAGGTCAGATTCCGAGGTGGTCAGTTTCCTAGTAGGTCAGATTTCAAATACGTCAGTTTCCTATTTCGTCAGATTACGAGTAGGTTAGTTTCCTATTTGGTCAATTTTTATTTTATCAGATTTAAATATCTCTAGGTTTATGGGGGCGCTGATTTGTGACGTGATGTGAAATGACGTCTGCCATCTTGTAGTTTGAAATGCACGCCATTTTTGACATCACCACAGCCAAAACTCTAGAGATATTTAAATCTGACGAAATAAAAATTGACCAAATAGGAAACTGACCTACTCGGAATCTGACGAAATAGGAAACTGGCGTATTCGAAATCTGATCTACTAGGAAACTGACCACCTCGGAATCTGATTTACTAGGAATCTGGCGAAAATGAAATCTGACCTACTAGGAATCTGACGAAAATGCTATCTGACTTAATAGGAATCTGTCGAAATCGAAATCAGACATATGTGGCACCTGACGAAATCGGAATCTGACCTCCATGGAATCTGCCGAAAACGGAATCTGACCTACATGTCATCTGACGTACACTACCGAAAGCGTTAACCGAAACCTTGAACAGAAAAATTATGGGTATTATTAGCATGTCGAGGGCTCGCTCCGCGCAAAATGCCTACGCCACAAGTGAGGGAAAATTTGCAAACTTGCACTTGTTAAGACTTGCAAAGTTACCGTTTAAAGTATGCTGGAAATACCGACGTGCTTGTGCCGAAAATTTGTTCAAGAACACAATATTCTTTATCGCTTCACCTTCGCATAACTTCTGAACTTCCCTTGTGTTCAAAAGAATAAAGTAGTAAGTATAAGCGAGTTTCATACGTTTTTACTCGTTTTTTTTTCGAGTGGCAGCGAAGCCCTTGCGAATTCTGAATAAAGTTAGTAAAATGCGTAAGTCTAAATGCACGATCTGGTTCTTACCGTTGTAAGATTCATATTTTTATTCGTGATTATATACCTTATATCACGTTAGTCAAAGTCTATAATTGAGTGTAATATTTTTAACCGGGTGACCTTTTGGATTTAACTTATATTCTTTTTCGATGTTAGTCTTGATTATGGGCGTAGAGTCGTTTTTATAATACGTTTTTATTACCGTCATAAAATAAGGACAACATATTATTAATATAATGTAACTAAGAAAATATAACAAGGAAGTGGTAATGTTGAAATTAACTTTGATTCGTTTATAATTATAACTTTGTAAGTTATAATGTGGTTAGTTTATTGTTCTAGGCTGTTAATCAATTTAATATCACCACCATAATTTCGAATGCTTGTTCTTTAAAAATTTGTTTAGTTAAGCGCTTAGAAAAAAAAACCTTAAAATAATTTCTTAAAAGGGTTAGACAATGAGGAAAGTATGTATTAGAAATCCCATCGTGCAACGAGCATACATACTGGACCCTATCATAACTCAAACGGCATGTTACCATTTGTGCAAGCAAAGCTGTCGATAACTAACGTTTCAAGTTTCCCTCTGGGTAAATTTTGCACATCCCAATTCAACAGTTAACTTGCACATTCAAACAATTAACTGTTAGTTAAGTCCGTTAAATAGGTTTCACAATTAGTGCAAACTGTGCTATTTCAGGTACACCAAAAGCGATAACCACAGTAACTACAGACGATAGGTCTAGGAAATTTGATCCTTATTTAAATAGAATAAGGCACACGTTCAATGGCCCCTCGACTGAAGTTACCTACGACGGATATTGGTAGCGAAATGGCTGCAGTGAGATTCTAAGAAACAGACATCGGAGAGTATGTACGCTTCTGAGATTATTGCGCGCTTTCTTGCTTGGATTAAAAACAATGCAGAAAAACAGAGGAAAATACTACAATGAATCCCGGTAGCCCATAAGGTGGCGATTACTATGAATATTTGCTCAATTTGAGCACAAGTACCTCTAGCACAACTGTGACGACAATACCATCTATTCGTTTTCAATATATTGAGAAATTGACAGGCTATGCTCCGTCGCGCGACAAAAGCAAGTCAAAGCGAAGTCGCGGCCAGTTGTGCAAACCTGACAGAGCCATCTCCACCCGACTGTCGTTTTTTAGGTAAATTCATTTGAGCGTTCATTTGTCTGTCGCTTTAACATCATTATTAGAGACCGGATTTGAAGTAGCGATCTCAATATTAATATGGATATGACTGGTATAATTTATTATTTATTCTACACACAAAAATAATGTAACTTATCGGTTCTGCTTCTTTAATGTTTCTTCTGCACAATGCACAGTAAAAATTAAGACCTTATATAACCAACATGACATGTATTTAACAAATTGCACTAGTCATATCCATATTAATATTGAGATCGCTACTTCAGATCCGATCTCTAATCATTATCATCATAGAGGATATAGAGGTGGTGATTTGATGTGAAGTTAGTTAAAACGGACACTTTGATTGGGGCACAGGCACAGAAAAACATATTGTTTTAAGTTGGTAATATGTTATTTATTATTGTTATTATTGTTGTAGGTTTGGGCGTTTATATACCGCTTCGACCATTGCTGATCTTGGTAATATGTTACTGCTGCTTCTCCTGAATAACCTTTGGTCATTTCAGAATCGCATTGGGGTTTGACAAGGTAGCAGGGGCACAGATTCATAGAACCCGATCCTAAATCCGGTTCATTATTTAATACCTTATAACGTTTTTTTTTTTCTTAGCTAAACTTACAGTCAACCTATAGCACCGACTTCCTAAGTGATAAATACTTACTTTCAAAGTTACGAACGGTCGTAAAAAGAATCTTAAAAGTATTACGTAAACAAGCCCATGGGATCACGATCGCAGCATTATGAGAAGCGAGGGTTGTTGTGAATCTTTTTTTTAAACCCACCGAGCCGAACAAAGGCTAAAGAATGCTTGAGAAAAACAATAGCCACCGAAGGTGAAGGTTGAATAATCAAAACGGCTGTTTAAAATTTTGAGATCTATGGTAAATTAATTCTATTTATAAATAAGTCGTTGATCTGACGAGGACCTTTGTTAGGAGCCGAAATTTACCTCATAACAAGTTTTTGTACAACAATATTTAAAATATAATACTTTTACTTAACAATATATTATTGCATTTTCAACTTGCAAGATTTTCACTTAGTAAAACACAAACAGCACGTAGGTTAAATAAATCAATAAAAAAATGATCTCATACAAAATTAACTCTAGCGAATTAGAGCTAGAAATGGTTTTTACACCATATTCTGTTAGAAACGCCTGTTAGACTAACAATTTAGGAACCTAAGTGCTTATAAACCAGGTTGGAAGAGTGTTTGTGGCAGTCAATCACTTCTTCAGCAAAACGTTGCCTACGCTTTTGGCTTGCCACGCATTTTCATAGTAGAAAAATCCTCTGAAACTTCTATAATTATCTTTATCAGAACTAAGTAGCTTTACAATTACATATATTTTTTTAATCATCATCACCCAATCAGAACCACTGTGCTGTGTCCATTGCTGGACATAGGCCTCCCTCAAAGAACGCCACATTGACCGGCCTGTGCCGCCCGCATCCATCTATCTCGCAACCACGTGATCGGTCAATGGGCCTTATAGAATGCTCAGTCAAAGTCAATCAAAGAACAATAAGTAGAGGGGTTATACTCAGAGTTTTGCTGCGAGATCGAATCAGATCTTTATAATAATAGCCTTTATATTGTACAGGGTGAAACTGGAGATGTGATCGGTTTTGGTATCACTTAATTAAATATCCTCTTCGAACCTTTTAGTTTTTGTAGGCTGACCACATTTTTTGCTATTAATTTATTACTTTAAACCTTTGTGTGATTCAGTAAAATTAACGCAAAAGTATCACAAAGGCATTTATTTAATGCATTCATCAAACAAAATTGCTTTGTTTCGTATGCATCAAAATGGCTATCAATTATGGCGTCTGAAAAGAAAAAGTGATTTCTAATTACGTGTCCGATTTTACCTTGTATTAACTTGACAGTCCACAATCTCTAATGTAAATAAATCTGAATTCAGACAACTGTAAACCGGCTTTTACTCCGTCGCTGTCGGTGGTTGACAGCTTGGCATCTTCACACTGCGGGTTATTTTGTATGACAATCGGATGCTTGGCACCGAAAGTATTAATGTAAATGTATTCGAGAGCAATAAGAAGAGGGTGATACACTTTGTATAGCACGTTTATGTAAAGCTCTCATGGCTCTTGACTATTTCTATCTATATAAATTATGTAATAAAATCGTAGCAAGATTATGTTTGCACATAATTAGTTGTTGGTTTTTTAGGGTTCCGTAGCCAAATTGGCAAAAACGGAACCCTTATAGTTTCGTCATGTCCGTCCGTCCGTCTGTCCGTCTGTCCGTCTGTCCGTATGTCACAGGCATTTTACTCAAAAACTACATGATGGATATTGATGAAATTTGGAATATAGGTGTCTTGTATGAGCCGCTACTTAGTTTGGTAGTTAAATAATTAAAATAAATATTTTTAGGGGGGGCACTCCATACATGTTACAGAAGCTAAAAAATTTTTTTTTCAGCAAATATCGACGTGTGGTACATAGTTCGACAGCTCTTTCAAAAACATTTTAAGGTTCTTAAGTAATGTTTTTGATTAAGTGAATACCTTTGGAAATAATCGCTCCGAAAGTTGTGAAAATTGTGTCCCCCCCCCTCTATCTTCTAAACCGTGTGTCCGAAAAATATGAAAAAAATCACGAAGGTAACGCTTAATTAATGCTTTCAACGAAAATTATTTTCGACAAGATCAAATTAACCGTTTTTGAGTTATTGCCAATAAACTGCGCTTCTCAACAAAAGGACGTAATTGCTATGAAGATACGCTCTTTTGTTGTTGTACTTTTTTACCTTATAGTTACGGCTACGGAACCCTACACTGAGCATGGTCCGACATGCTCTTGGCCAGTTATTTATTATTTGACGGTTATCTGTTTGCCTGCTTGTTTGTACGCGTATAACACGAAAATTACCGGAACGAAAGAAATTCTTGGAAATCGATCCGGTAATTTACAGATTAGTTATGACCCTGGTTAAAATATAAGATAACTTTTACCCGACTACGGCGAAGCACTAAAGAGACATTTAACTTATTTCAGTTCCGCGAACGAACTCACGAGCGGGTCCACTAGTTTATAATTAAATTTTGGCGTTTAGTACTGTATCGAGTCTAGTTGACGATGTGACATAGATACAGTGTATTTAGGGTTCCGTTACCAATAAGGCCGAAATGGTAACCTTAGGTATAATTTTGTCATGTCCGTCCGTCTGTCAGCATGTCACAGGCATATTATTCAAAAACTACGAGATGTTTATTGATGAAATGTTGACTATAGGTGCCTCATATACGCCGCTGCCTACTTATTTTGGTATTTAAATAATAAAAATAAATACTTCTAGGGTAGGCACTCCATTTATGTAATAGAAGTAGAAACATTTTTTTTCAGCAAACATCGCCGAGCTTCGCATTTTGGAACATACTTACAGAGCATGTGTAATGTAACAAATAACGGACTTACTGACCAAAACGGCTGTGTCACCTGGTTGTATGAACGTTCAAAGGAAAGTGTAAAACTATTTTTCCCTGTAATATGGCGCAGTCGAGCAAAACAAAGGCACGGCCGTACCATCCTTTTCTCGAAGCCATTCAGGCCATTTTCAGCCTCCCGTAATTTTGTACTAGCTTTAGCTAGTACAAAATTACTTTAGTAGTAAGGGAAAATATAATTTCAGGGTTCTAGCTTTAGCTAGAACCCTGAAATTATATTTTCCCTGTAATATTCAGGATGAATTGGTAATTATTGCACATTTTTTTTTTATAACTTCGAAGATAATAGGGGAAATAGTACTTATGTTGTTAAACGTGTTTCGTCTTAATTCGAAAACTACATAACTAAGAAATAATATAAAAAGGGGTTTGGAATCTTAAATTTTTGACATCCCATTTCGGTCCCCTTTAAAAGAAAAATGAAAAAGTACTTTTTTATGTAAAGGTGTGGCGACACTGCCACCTAGCGACACTCGTTGGAAGAAGACGGACAGTTACGGAAATTCCACTACAGATGGCGCTTACATCAACGCCCATACAAAGACTGTCATCTCCATACAGTTCTACAACCCGCTATCGAAGTTTCTAAACCCAACTCCAATGTATAACACTTCCAACCATTTTCCTTCGGACTTCAGTCCCCAGGCACAACACCCGCCTGGAGAGAGATCTCTCTATTGTCCTCTCTTCCACATTGGTGACCCACGACAATGGACGCTAACGCAACCTACTTCAAGACTGACGCAGCCTCACAGCAAGCCAGACACCTTCACTGAGGGTACCACTAACATGTGACGCACTTCATGCCTGGTACCTGAAGACTCCAGCGACACGACTGATCCTCAACGCATGGATCTCGCCCTCACCGGTCAACAGGGGTCTGGTCCACATTGCCGGCTAACAGGGACACACCGCCTGCCTGGTATCGACCGTCGCCTACGCTCGCCGACGCGGCACGAGCACACCACACTGGCACTTGCAAGCGACGACATGACGCACAGACTGCGCATACACCATCAACCTCCGGTCTCAAAGGGGGACTGATGTGGCGACACTGCCACCTAGCGACACTCGTTGGAAGAACACGGACAGTTACGGAAATTCCACTACAGATGGCGCTTACATCAACGCCCATACAAAGACTGTCATCTCCATACAGTTCTACAACCCGCTATCGAAGTTTCTAAACCCAATTCCAATATATAACACTTCCAACCATTTTCCTTCGGACTTCGGTCCCCAGGCACAACACCCGCCTGGAGAGAGATCTCTCTTTTGTCCTCTCTTCCACAAAGGTACAATACAATACAATCATACTTGATATACCTTATATTGAGATACCTGTCTGTAACAGACAGTCAAAGTCGCACCATAACCGCCGGTTTCCTTTTTTACCATTTTGGTAAGGAACCCTAAAAAGTCGATCTAGACAAAATGTTCTGGACACAAATTCAAATGTCTTCTATCAAGTACGGTAACATATCGCGAAACAACGGTCACGGTTTCATTCCCCAGCGAGAAACAAGATGAATTGCCCCGTTACATTACAGTGGACAGGCTCCCTGCAGACCTCACAGGGAAAGGTTTATTTAATTAGCATATTAATAACCTATTTAGGTTGTTTGGCAGCTAGGTAAGTTTAATTACAATTACCTCTTTTAATGGCATGATGACAGTGCGTTTTGGTCTTCAAACGTAGTCACTAAAGAAATTTCTGACAAAAAATAATAATTTGGAGGCGAGATTTCATTGCCGATTGTACCATGTACGTTTTGTATAATCGCAAAATGCGTGTCAAAATTAACCAAACGAGCCCAAATACGAAGGCTTCTGTAATTAAGATTAAAACATCCGATTCACATAAGTACTTACATGTCCCAAATGTAAGCTCAATCGGAAACCATGGAAGTGGGTCAGATACAATTTGCAAGATATGAATAATCATATCTTGCAAATTGTATCTGACCCACTTCCATCTATCTGTATCTTACTCTACTACACCTTCACATCAAAAATTTCTAAAATTAAACTGACATTTTCACGTCAATTAGGTCGAGAAACAAGTAGGCGACAACTCAAAGAGATCAGGCCTTTAGGCCTAATGTCCTTTTTATTTTGAGCGGTGTAAATTGCGTCAGGGTTCCGCGTGCTTGAGTTTGAGTGATAAACGGAATACGCCTTTATACCGTTTTCGTATGCTTACGCTGCCCAATGAGTTGCGGGGTTAGTTCTTGCCTCAACAACGCTTGTCGCACGATCCATCTTCACCCATTTCCCTCACAGTGGCACTTCACTAGGCCGTATTTGCCGAATATTTTTATTTTATTTTTATTCTAATGGTATTCAGGACAACAACAGCCGTAAATATACAGGTTTACATAAAATGTTTTACATAAAAGTAGGCCAATAACAGTCATCCATTAATAAGAAAAACAGTGATATCATAGTAAGCCAACAATAAAATAATACCTAATAAAAAAAAAAGATATGATAGATATTGCAATTATAACATGATGATTCGATCATGGTTTTACAATTTCAGTTAAGTACAACCGGGATCATTGTTAGTGTATTACAATGCAAACACTCAGAGACGTTAAGAGGAAACAGTAAGGTGGAAAGAATTGAAAATTAGGTATTTGTAAAATGTGTCGCTGTTCCGCACTTCCCGCCTCGCCCGCGCAGAGCGCGATAGAGACAACTGCAGCTTGGACCGAAAATACCTTTTAAAATTTCATGAAAACAACGTTTCGTAGTCCCCTGATTTCTTCTCCAAAACTTAACCTATTTAACTAATTTTTAACCGACTTCCAAAAGAAGGACGGTTCTCAATTCGTCTGTATGTTTTTTTTTTTTTTTTTTTTTTTTTTTCTTTTTGTGTGTTTGTTCACCGATTACTTGAAGACGGCTGGACCGATTTGGAAAGTTCTTTTTTTGTTTGAATGAGTAGACTTTCGAGGTGGTCCCATTGTAACCAAATCAGGATCTGATGATGGAATCTTGGAGAAATCGAGGGAACTCTTCAAATATTATAGGCACACATATAGCGATTTTGGTATTTTTCTTAGTCTCGTCCATTTCTTAGTAGCAACAAGTTTTTAGTGTTAACCGATTTCAAAACAAAGAGCAATTTTTTGACTTCCAAAAACTTAAACTAAAAACCAAAAAATAATATGTTAATCACCCCAAAGAAATGGATAATCAACGATTCATATATACATATACAGATATTTATAGTTTTTAACCTGTTGTTTTTGAAGTCGGTGCCAGCTAAGGAGCTCAGCATAGCCAGCTTTGCGTGGCAGTGTCAGGCACCGACTTCAAAAACAACAGGTTAAAAATTATAAATATCTGTATATGTATATATGAATCGTTGATTATCCATTTCTTTGGGGTGATTAACATATTATTTTTTGGTTTTTAGTTTAAGTTTTTGGAAGTCGGTTTTTATTTTTTGTTTTAAAAATTTATTTCATTAAACATTAAAGAAAGGCTTTGGCCGTGTTCCTATGTTTTCCTTTTTTTTAATAATCTAGTCAAATTTGTTTTCTGGATGTGTGAACACAGCGGAAAATCTGGCATTTTTTTAGGTTTTTGAAGGTTAATATCTCTTTTGAGAATCAATTTATCGTAAAAAGGAAAACATAGGAACATATCAATAGCCTCCTGCCGCCCAGAATTTTTCGGCCAAAGATGGGATAGCAGCCCAAAGTCCTTTTTATAGGTTCACATGGTTCCGGCCCAAGACTTTCGGCAGATGATAACTTGACTTAGCGATGTCGTATAAATGTATGGTTTTTAGGGTATCTTAAGTGATATGTATAAACGGCTGTGAGACTAAAAAAACACCGAAATTCAATGTCCTTTTTAAAGGTCTTCGGGCCGCAACCTAAAAAAAAATGAAAATTTTAAAATGTGTATTTCTGAGTTTATTCTAATTACTTATGTGCCTATATGTTGATTTTTTATGCTTCTGTAATATATTTATGTTAAATTGCAATAAAAGTAATGCATTGCATATATATTGTTAAAATATTTTATTTTAGCCCTACGACTGCCACGTGTTACCATTAATACTGACCAAAAGCTGATTATTCTACAACCATGCCTATTAAATTGTAAGACTACTGTATATATTTATTCCCACAAATACAATGGACCATTATTCAAATGAAAAATGAGCTGACAATTAGGCACCAAACTTGACCATATCGAACTTTTGTATTAAAACGGGGTAACCGCCCGCAGACCTTTTAAAATCCTATAGAGTAATAACAATTTGACACTTATTTATCAATATTGCAAAAACTATTATTGGGTTTTAGACTAGTTTCAAACAGGAAAATAAATAAAAAAAAGCAATTTAAATTAAATTAGAAGACAATTTAATTTTTTTTGTATGCAAACCATAATAGCGTAGCGGTTAAAGCCCGTAGACCTATTAAAATCCTTAAATATGTTGCCGCCCACATGCCTTCCAATAGGTCATTCAATAATTTCTTGTTGTATTTACAATAATATTGATTTAATGCATAAAATAAATATGGTTAAATAAAGACGAACATCTTAGGCAACATTCACAGCAAAAATACATACGCAATCTGCCGAGATAGCGAAGATAATCACAGATTTACTTACCACTTCCTCGACTCATCCCCATTGTTTTGGCGGTTACGTCAAAACTGACAGATGATGTTACACAGATTGACCTCTAGTGTCAACTTCAAACATGACATTTTCGTTCAGAAATCATCTGAATTCAATACGCGGTAAATTTAAAGTTCTATGACAAGTTGAAGTTGAAGACCTTTTAAAAGGTCATTGGGCGGCTATAAGTTAAAATCGTCATTATGCTTGGGCCGGAACCACTACTCAGGCGAAGACCTTTATATAGGTCTTTGGGCGGCAGGAGGATAGTAGCCATAGATTTTTGGACAAAAAATTATCGCTCTACTGGCATTATCCAGGGAGGAAACAGGGGACTACGTTTGTATGGAAAAACTGCCCTCCTGTTTCCTCTTAAATAGAGAAACGAACACAGAAAAAAAAATAGAAATACAATATTATAAGCAGACTGCTTTAAAATACCCATAGTACGCACAGAACAGAATCACTAAAATTAGCCAATTGACCTTCTTCGAAAACCAAAAAACTACAAAAAAATCAAATTTGATGCAGTTATTACATTCCTTACTACTTAATTATTACTAATACTACTACTATTTAGACAAAGAGTGCCACGAACGATGCCCTATGTGAATATGAAGTAATATACTAAGTAATACCTTGTTATTCAAAGTCGTTGGTCAGTCCTTTATAAACGTCATTTTTGAATTTATTTTTAGACCCAACGAATGGATCAGTCATATAAAATTCTTGGTTATACAGACGAGGTATACGAGATAGCACAGCATTGTCACCGTAGTTAGTGGAGTGTAATGGGACCAGGAACAGAGTGGTATGCCTAGTGCGACGTTTAGGGGCACGGAACCATAACCCCGATAATAACTCAGGACAGTCAACGCGATTCCTAACTATGTCGAAAAGTAGACTCATGTCGGACAATTTACGCCTTTCTTATAATATTCGTGTTTCATCTCTTTCCCTTGCCACAGAAAAGGGATGCAACACGATTATTTGGCAAATACTGCCAAGTGAACTGTTACTATCACACTATACTGAATGGGAAGGGATTGGTAATATTTGTCGCACATCAAGAAGTCACGAGGTGCAATTGTGCTCGAGGTACTGAAGTACAGTTCTCGGGTCGTTCGACAAGATGACAGCGATATTTCTATGGAATCTCGAATGAACGTGCATTTCTACCGCGCTCCAAAATTGATCTACTGTGGTTCTGTTCTCAGGCTGTTCGAGATATAGTGGAATATTAGTTTATCTCTTTGCAACAGTTACATTTAGGTAGATACAATATCAAGTATTGATTATATGGAACAAATCTATTTTCAAAATGGAAGATTGATTGGAACTTTTTTATGTAGGTACCTAACTTATTTCAGTACATACCTAAATACTAATATTTAAGGCAAGACAAGCTTAGTATGTATAAACAAAATGAATTTAGATAAAACTAGAACTAAAAGTAGCTTTTGAATAAAAGATGCTCCCTCAGGTCATTGTCGGAATTTGAAACATGAATTTCTACAGACGTAATATAGTATGCAGTCATGCACACAAACAGTAAGTTACCTCCAGCACTGTAAGCGTTCCTCACAATTCCATTTTCGCCCGACCGACCTAATTGGTTTGCCAGAAAGTGGATTGTAACCACGGGGTACCAATTACCACACGGAGATGTGGCTTGATGATCTAACGTGTGTAAGGTCACCTACGTCCTACTAGTACGTTGCTATTAGTTACTATTGATGACGTTTGAGGTGACGCTATAGATCAAAAGGATATGTATAAAATTATCTTAGTATAGCCAGATAGCTCGACTCAGTATAAAAGTTTTAAATAACGAAATATGAAATTTTGTTCTATGAAAAATGTAATTAATTATGAGTTTGTGTCTGTCTCTAGTATTATTTTACCGATCTTACACAAATCGAGCTAGACCCAAACTATTTTTTTTTCTTTTTTTTCTGGCTGGCTGTTGCAAAAGTCGGACCCGTTTTCTTTTTTTTTTGGTTACCCAAAAAAGTTCGACCCGTTCGACACCTTGAGTGGATCGGACTAGGTGAGAGCCAGGGGCGCCTGTGGTCGAACCAGGTCGCTAGTCCCAGTCCACCTTAAGAGGGTCGGACTATAGTCCCAAACTAAGCAATGCTTGTATTATGGGTACTAGACGACGACATACTTGTACTTAAATTCATACTCATTCTCATTTTTCAATTTCACATCTCAAGAAAAATTACAAAGAAAATATTACGATAAGATTAATAAAATGATATTAAATTACAGCTTATAAAACGATAATAATTAATACAATAGAACAATTATACACTTAAAACATTCAAAACTCGGGAATTCATCACACAAACATTTGCTCTTACCATGATTTGAACCCGGGACTTCTAGCTTCGTAGGCAGTATAACTCCCACTCACTAGGCTGAACGTGTCGCGACTGTAATTATTAGAATATTTTTAGTACATACATCTAAAAAAAATAGTACCTTTGCAATCAAATCCGCCCATACTGATTTTATTTATAGCAATAAGGAATCCTATAGTGGGCACTCCTCCAATTCGGTTCATGATCATGATCAAATTTTTTTATACAGTACCTAGTCTTAACAGTCCTCCATAAATCAGATGCTAATGTTTACAGATAACTTTGCGGAGGAGTAAATTGTGTTTTTGGCGAAACTGAAACTAGAAATGTCAAACCCTAAAGATTTGAAATAAAAAAATGTATCAATCATTTTTCTAATACATCCACCAAATCACATTCCACATTGTAGAATCAATCATATTATATGGAAAGAGGGTTAACTTTTAAAATGATAAATTATGATATTAAGTGGACAGGCAAATGTCGTCCAAAGCCAATGAATAATTTAACGGGAGCATTTTCTCATGTCGTTGCCCCGGCGGGAAATCTGATCCGGTTGAGCTACCCTTGAACTTGATGACGTCAATGAATTGGCTCCCCTACCAGGCTATATGTAGCTATTGCATTCGTGAAGTCAATTATCAGAGTTTGAAGCCCGATCAATGAGGTACATGACCACATCAGTAATACCAAAGTACTATTAGTATGCGAGTTCATCATAACTTGATCTATTCCTGTATTTTTGGATGAGCCGGTTTGATTTAGACCAAACGGTCTGTACTGGCGGTACATTCGGTTTATATAAGCCAAATCAAATAAAACGACACATCCAGGTTGCCTACGCTCCTACAGGATGCTTTGCAAACTCGGAAGTTTAATTTTTGTGTACCTACGCGAATGAGTACCACAAATATGATGAGTATTACTGATGAGACCTAATTGAGCGACAGACTTTCCCTTGTTCTGATAACCTTAACTTTCAATTCAAGACTACGTATTTATGTTATATGCTAAGTTTCACGTATGGGGTTATATTTTCATTTACATATTCATATATCTGGGTATATCGGAAGACTTAAAAAAGGGATTTTTTTTATCGAAATGTGTGCCCTATCTGAGACACACACACACATTTTTTGTATGGGTAAATATATACAATCGTTCTATTGTAATGTTTGCCAGATATTTCGTAGTATGTCCCGCTGTGGCCTGACGCGGCTACAATGGAAAGGTTTTGGAAGAATGGACACCGTTTGTTTAGGCCAAATCGGTCTCGCTGGACTCGTTAGTTTTAAACGGTGGACTATGGACTTGTACTAACACACTGTTATGATGCTTAAGCTTGATGCTGGGGATACTTTATTCCAATGACTTGGCTAGCTTTTTAGTTTATCCGTTGCGTTAGAAAAGTAGTTTTATTATTATTCTCATTTCTTCTAAATGCCATGTTTTAGTCATAATTATTTTTGGGCGTACAGATACCGTAAAACGTCTTGGTTACTTGTATTGTACCTATGCGAGGTAAATGTCCTAATGTTTGACACGTTAATGCCCATAATTAAGACACTGCTGCCACTTCTATTGCTAGTGACTTATTAACATTCAAGATTGCAATTACTGGGACAGTGTAGTAAATCACTCAGACGGTTTGAGTCTAAAGTAATTTATGACAATATTAATAAATAAACGTACACGTATTAAGTTTGAGTAGACTGTATTTTTGGGTAGGTTGCATATCGTTTAAAAGACAAAAATCTATAACTGACTACACAACAGTAGCGTGGCGTCCAAAGAACTCCATTCCTACCGGCTTGCCTAATATCAGGCATTTGAGCGCCTTATTCTACAGCTCGTAAGGGAAATGTACGCCAAATCTGCACCGGCTTGCCCAAGGATATCATTTACGCCACGCCACTGCTACACAGTGTCTACAGACGTGAGAAATTCATTGTATGAAGGCATGTGTTTATATTTATGAAAGTACTTGTTTTCATTATCAGTGTTCTTAGTTCATCGATTTTGTTGTATTGTCTCGCCACGAACTTGCGGAAATTATTACTTACTATCCCAAATGTAAAATTTGGAAATTTCGCTTTGAAATTCTAAATATAATAAAAAAATATACCAGCCGTTACGAGTAGTAAACTGAGTTTCGGATTCTGTTCAATTTCATTAGTAAATAACTGGCCAAGAGCATGTCGGACCATGCTCAGTGTAGGGTTCCATAGCCGTAACTATAAGGTAAAAAATTCGATGTAAAAAAAGTACAACAACAAAAAAGCGTATCTTCATAGCAATTACGTCCTTTTGTTGAGAAGCGCAGTTTATCGGCTATAACTCAAAAACGGTTAATCCGATCTTGTTGAAAATAATTTTCGTTGAAAGTATTAAATAAGCGTTATCTTTGTAATTTTTTTTATATTTTTCGGACACACGGTTTAGAAGATAGAGGGGGGGGACACAATTTTCACAACTTTCGGAGCGATTATTTCCAAAGGTATTCACTTAATCAAAAACATTACTTAGGAACCTTATAGTGTTTTTTAAAGAGCTGTCGAACTATGTACCACACGTTGATATTTTCTGAATAAAATTTTTTTTAGCTTCTGTAACATGTATGGAGTGCCCCCCCTAAAAATATTTATTTTAATTTTTTAACTACTAAACTAAGTAGCGGCTCATACAAGACACCTATATTCCAAATTTCATCAATATCCATCGTGCAGTTTTTGAGTAAAATGCCTGTGACATACGGACAGACAGACGGACGGACATGACGAAACTATAAGGGTTCCGTTTTTGCCATTTTGGCTACGGAACCCTAAAAAGAAATATTTGTTTAATTTTATAGGTACAATACCTATAATATTATTTTAGTTCATAAATTTAGAACCATTGCCAAGCCTAACTGGTTGTAATACGTTATTTCAATCGATTTTGCTCGCATTTTACCATGACTGTATTATGTAACTCAATTATGATAATGACGACACATTTAGCTCAGTGGGAGTGCCACCGCCTACGAAGCTAGAGGTCCCGGGTTCAAATCCTGGTAAGGGCAAATATTTGTATGATAAGGACGAGTATTTGCTCCTGAGTCATGGATGTTTTCTATCTATTTAAGCATGTATTTATCTATATAAGTATGTATTTGTATAACGTCGTCTAGTACCCATACGGCGGCAGTACTACACAGTTTAACACTCTGATATTAGGGTACCTAATCACACAAAAGCCGTTCACTTCAGTGAAACAATATGTGGGTGCTCATTCAAATTTAATTATCTCTCACTTATAAGGCGATTATACACGTGACGTCACATAAGTAGACAAATCGGGCCGAGTTTGGGACGGGCCTTAAAATTAATTCTGCGCAGGAAACCGGGATAAAATGAAGTTAATAAAGTGCTTAGCGCTGTAAAACGAGCTCTTTGGTGCCTTTCAACATTGCTGTCATGGGCGTATGTCGTCGAATTAAAATAAGACCGTGTAGGGGAATAGAGAACCTTCCGCAAATAGAAGTGGTTCCTAACAAGATTTAAGAAGTTTAAATGCACAATTATAGCAACCCAGCAGTTACTCGCCACCTGAAATCAAGTGCATCGATAGAATCAAGAGTACCGTAGGGGTAATCTCTACTAGACCTTTAAGATAATAACATTATGTACCTACCCACGCAATTAACTGTTGTAATGTCACAAGAAAAACCCAAATTTTCAGGAGTCTGTAGGTACGACTAATTTTTTGAGGTTAACCGATACAAAAATTGCTGAGTTAAATACTACATTTGGTATGGTTCGCCATAACACAGCTTAAACGCTTACGCGCAGCTTACGTAAATATAATGTTACTAACACTACACTATGATCCAAGTTGGTCGAAATAAATAAATTATTATTATTATTATTATTAAAACCAAATAGCCAATCACCATTAAGCGCAATCAGTTTACCTTTGAACTACCGACAATCGTTTCAATGAATTTTTCATGTTATAGGCATACTTATATCATTATAGGTACATCAAGCAGATTTTTTTTTCTGAAACCGTTTGTTTTTGGCAATACATACGCTCACGGACAATGAATTCGGGTAATTTTGTCATTGTCCCATTGTACACCCATTAAAAAAACTAACCTGATGAATCCTAACCGTTACAAAACTCGTGAAAATTGTACGATTCAAATAAAAATAGTAAAAACTGTCGACAAAACAGCAGGCACTCCCTGATTGGACATGATTTAGAATTTTATTTACCTTCATCAAAGCCCATCTAAAATCCTTTAAAATTTTACACGATCTCTGAAGTCTGAATCAATATGCTTTATTTATTTCGCGCGATTGGTCAAAGAGATCTGCCCCACATAGGACGCGAGTTTCCAGCTTTACGAATTTTCAGAATTCCGACAACATTTTTGAATTTCTGTAGTACAATTTAAAAATGAAAATCATGCTAACGCGTGGATTGAAAAATATAAGTGGAGAATTAATATTAATAAGCGATAATTAGTAAGCGATTAGAATATTATAAGTAGTATCCTTTATCTTCAATATCTTGGACGTATTATCAAAAAAAAATCTACATGTCAGAAATATTCCTGACATCTGGTAACCCCACCAACAAGTCAATAAAATGTTGAGTGTGAGATCGCCCCTCGCCAATAGGTCCGTCCTCAAATGTTGTGTGACCGTTCATATCCTTTTCAAACATGATAAGTGCACCGAAACGAAAGAATACTATAATTAGGGTTCCGTACCAAAATGGTAAAAAAGGAACCCTTATGGTGCGACTCTGTCTGTCTGTCTGTCTGTCCGTCTGTCACAGCAAGATATCTCAGGATCAACTGATGCTATCGACTTGAAATTTGGAATAGTGTTAAGAACCGCTAACCCGAGCTTATAGGATGTAAAAAAAATCTTGTAACTTTTTTACTTTTTTTTAAAGGGGTCCGTAATGAGACTTTGCAAATTGAAAGTCGAGCTATTATATCGCGTGAGGTATCAAATGAAAGGGCTTAATTTGTAGATTAAAAAAGTATTTTTGTTTTTTTTTTAAATAAGTCGTTTTTGATTTATGGCGAAAAACGTTAAAAAAAAATACCGTTCCCCCCCTATTATCTTCGAAGTTACTGAACAGAAAAATCTGTAATAATTACCAATTAATAATGTCATTCTATATATTACAGGAAAAATATAACGGTTTTCCTAACTTGCACTGTTTTTGAGAAATTTGCAAAAATCTTAACACATACTTATTTGCTCCTACTAAACTAATCGCCATAAACAGTATGACGAGTCGTCAATGAGATCGGACGTGCTTGTTAATAAAATAAATATTTATTACTAAATCGCGACCTAGATTTGTACATCAAACGGAGGCAATTTTTCAATATAAGCCGAGTGATCTAGTTTCGTATAATGTTTTAGTTGTAATTGCTTAACCCAAAGAGAAATGTCGGACAACCCGGAGAACAGCCCGTTTAATCGGAGTGGGCTCACGCGCCGTAGCCCTCCGCCCTCGCCCGCGCCGCAGCCCTCGCCCGCGCCGCAACCCTCGCCCGCGCCGCGGCCCGGGCCGCCGCCGCGCGACCCCGGGCCCGTCCAGCAGGCCGAGGCCCCGCCGCAGCCTGTGAGTACAGCAGAACTGCACAACTGGATCAAGAACATCGAACAGGCACTAAATGAAGTATGCACCATTGCTTCCGAGGGTAAATTAAACTCGGAGCAAAAAATGCGCATTAGTGGATTAAGCCGTAAAGTGGGCTATTGCACGTCGCAGATGGTCATCGAATACCAGTCGATCAAGCAGAAGGCCATCCAGAACTACTATTCTCTCCAAGCCCTGCAAGAAAAATTTGACCTCTCGGTCCGTCTCCAGGAGCTCAAGCAATGCATCGAGGAGTCTTCCAGACCTGCTACGGGAGCGGTTTCTTTTGCGGACGCGCTTAAAGGCCATCCTAATAATTACATTCAGCCCTCAAAAATTAGCACGGTAGTGATCTACCCTACGGATAAGTTAAAGACGAGCGAGGAGACGAAATCCCTTGTCCAACAAATTATTAAGCCCGAAGAGATGAAACTTCACGTGAGAGGGCTGAGAAAAATCAGGAACGGTGGCGTCGTAATAAGCACTGACTCCAAAAACGACGTTCAGAAACTGAAGCAGTCGGCGCAGTTGGTGACCTCTGGCTTTACCGTCGATGAACAGAAAAAACGAAATCCGAGGATAGTTGTCATCGGAGTACCCTCCGCCATGCAAGAAACGGAAGTCTTCAAATGCATATATAATCAAAATTTAGCCGATAAACTACAGGACATGTCACTTGAAAATTTTTTGACCACAACCAAGCTTAGCCATAAATCGGGCAAGAGGGACGCCGAGACCTGCAACTACGTGATAGAAGTCCCCGCACTTATACGAAAAGCTCTAATTACCAGCGATAGAGTTTTTGTCAACTGGTCCTCGTGTCCCGTAAGGGATTTCACCTTGGTCACGAGGTGCTTCAAGTGCCAGCAATATGGCCATGCGGCAAAGTCGTGCAGATCGGAGGCTGACACCTGCGGGCATTGTGGTGAGGTAGGGCACGCAGTAAAGGACTGCTCTAAGAAGACCGATCCACCAAAATGTGCAACATGTCTGCACTTCAAGAAGCCAAGTAACCACGAAACAGGTAATGCAGAATGTCCAGCAAGAAAACTGGCCGAGAAAAGGTATTTTAACTCCATAAACTATGAAGGCGCCTAAGAGCGCCGCCGTTTATAAAAAGCCCTGCAATCATGAAACTGGCTATGCCGAATGCCCAGCTAGAAAATTAGCCGAAAAACGGTACATAAACTCCATACACTATGAAGACGCCTAAGTGACCTACTACCGAGATGTCCTACTTACACAATTTCGAAAACTAGGCTAATGCCAATCGTACGCCTATAACCTCTAAATGAAATTAAAACAAACTTGAAGAATGCAACATCGATTTTGGCCCAGTTTACAGTTCTGCTGACGCAGATGCTGGCATGTCACTTTGATTAAACGTGATACTAGTTAATAAGATTTGATTTGTATTAAACTGCATATTTAGTATGTAAATATTTAGTAGTAGATACAAATGTTTAAAAGTCCCTTTTGCCTGAGATACAGGGAATCCTAGTTCAGGCATATAGGTTCAACTCTCTAATTGTATATCTTAGTCTTTAAATGTCATTGTTGTATAATAGGTACGTTGTTTAATAAATTATTCTATTAATTATTCTATCTATTCTATATATAGTTTTTCTTGAACTATTCATGTACCTATCTACTTATGAGTTTGTACGGAACCCTCGGTGCGCGAGTCCGACTCGCACTTGGCCGGTTTTTTTTGAATAGGTACAGAGACTGTTTTTTATAATACTTTGAAGTACGAGTAAGTATAGAATAATTTTGTTCTTCAAAAACAACTGAAAACACTCATTTGGAATCGAAGATTCGACGTAAAAGTTGTTATTTGCATGAACTAGTTGAAGTTTGACTGGTCAAGTAACAGTGGACCTATCCATAAAATATTTTTATAATAGATAACGCAACATACATCTGGAATCAAAATGTGCACATGTAAGATATTTCTCAGAATAAACGAACACCATCGAAAGTCAAAAAAAAATTAAGTAAGTAGGTAACTAGGTAGACAACCGGTTCGGTGGTCTGGCGCGGTTTGTGCCTACAGGATACTTAGTGGTGGATCAGACAGGCGGGTAGATTTCACAGCGTTTCAAACGCCGTCATCACCAATCCCGAAATTTCGACGATTCACTTTAAGAATGAAACCCATTATTTTGATAAAATCCGAAAATATTACCCACTATTTTCATGTTTTGATCAAAAAATAGGATTTTTTAAAAAGATGTCATCATAATATCGGGGTTGTTGATGACGGGGGTTGAAACACTCTGAAATCCACCCAGGCACGGGACCAACGTGATATATTGTACATACCGGGTGTTGCCTGTAACAGAAGCAAATAATTAAAACGTAGATTCTACTCATAAAACAATTTCACTTTCGTTCAACAACATTTAAAAATTATGTGATCTTTAGATTTTATCTCTTTCATACAAATTAAATACTATTTTCAATGTACGTTAGCATCAGTCTAATTGACGTCGCTTGTCATGCTACAAACATAATAGTATTTTATACAATCGTAACATAATGAAGGCTCTTAAAGTCAAGTACCGTGTTTAGGCCACGAGGCTTGCCGAGTGGCCTATATAAGGTACGAGAACTTTAAGAGCTAATTATGTAACTATTGTATACAATACTTTTTCTATGAGTCAACTAAAACAACATCAAACAAACAAATAAACTATCACAATCACCGTACTTCCACTAAAACTATTCATTCAAAGTTTTATTTAAAGGCCGAAAACAATTGAGCGGCAGCATTGGTTGTAAAGCGGTTTGTGATTGGCTCATTACAGGACTAATTGCACCAATCGCGTGGCAGGAGCGTGTTTAAGTAGAGGCAAATTTGACAGGTGTTACGTTCTGAAACGCATTTAATCATCGAATTTGCATTAAAAGGAGGTTTTTACACAAGGATACACTTTTTTAAATTTGAAAGTTCTATTTTCAAAATTATTATAGTTGTCTAAAGCATATTATAATAAATATTATAGTTGAGTAGAGAGTGTCATAGACTAAATAACATTGAAAAGTTAGCATTTATAGTTTAGTCTATGGGATCCTAATGGAAAGATTAAATTCGACGAGTAGAAAAAAAACATAGCAATGCATTACGGTTTCAAAAAAACTTTAAAGTGTACTAAAAATTAAAACAATAAGTGTGTTACGTTCCGACATTGAATCGGAACGCGCCCTATGTCAATGTCGAACTTGACAGCTAACGAAAAGGCGGGCTTCATGACGTTTGGGCTGTCATGTCGACATAACGTTTTCGGATTTCGGCAAAGTAACGTACTCAGGCGATCGGATTACTTTTGTGTGCCGAATTAGTGGTTTTGGTTTGTGAATTTGGTGTACACGAACAATTTTGTGTTTTGAAGTGTGAGAATTGTATTCGCGAGTGAATCCACACAAACTTTTGGCGTCCGGACCGGTGTTTTGTTTCGCCGCGTGGCGACCTGGGGCTGGACCATCATTTGATCAGCAACAGCTGAATTTGACGAGACTCTGACAGTGACTGACCTGACTGTGATCTACTTGACGGAAATGGGCCCACGTCAACGAGCGACTAGGTAAGTCCAGGTTGTCCTTTGTATTTTAGGGTTTCGTTAGCACCCTGTATCGGGGTTAAATTTCGTCCGGGACATCCGGGTTCCGTACGAAACAAATTGGTAGCAGAAGCATATGGTTGATTTTGCGATTCACGGCAAAGAAATCGCATTTTTTGGTAATTTTTTGGTACATTGGCTGTAACACGTGTACGTTTTTGAGGTTAGAATTACGGAACAAGGGTTACAATTTCGATCAATTGTATTGATTATTGATTGTCTGAAAGTGGTTCCCTAGCATACACAAGTGATTTGGATGGAAATTGTACCGAAATCCCTGTTAGTTAAGTGATTTTTTCTAATAAGTTTAAAATTTGAGATAAACCCAATACGTGTGTTAGTTTAAATTAAGTGCATTCTAGCATGATTATTTGTTGCCTATAGGCTAATCATATTGTCTAGTTGTGTATATTGTACAAATATTGGAGAATTGGAAATATATCTCTCGGGTAAAAATTGAAACTAATTGGAATTCATTGTAAATTTAATAGCATAATTAGTTATCAGCTAACTTGTAATTGAGTTTTGATAGCTTATTGATTGAGTGGTAAATTTGAATTTAAAATTACATCCAATAGTGGACACCCAGAGTAGAAATAGGAATAATTAAATTGTTTTGTCTGGTAAGTAATCTTGTAGTTGGTACCACAAGTAGGGCGACCCAAATTGCAGAAGGCGATAGCTCGCCTCAACCCGTTTGTGGACGAGTCAGGAGTACTCCGGGTTGGAGGACGGCTTCGTAATGCGAATTTGTCGTATTCGGCGCGCCACACCATATTGTTGCCCAAGAAGGGGCACTTGGTGGACTTGTTGGTGACCGATCGCCACCTTAAGAACTCCCATGCCAGCTGCAATGCGCTTCTGGGCATTCTACAGCGGGAGTTTTGGATCTTGAACAGCCGAAGACTCGTGCGGGGCATCGTGTTTCGGTGCTTGCCTTGTTTCAGACTCAAGGCAGCCACGATGCAGCCTCAGATGGGTGACCTACCACCGGACCGGGTCACTGAGGCTAGACCCTACTCCAGGGTTGGAACGGACTTCGCCGGACCCTTCTTGGTGAAAACTTCGCAACTCCGCAACGCGAAGACGGTAAAGGCGTATCTGTGCGTTTTCGTATGTCTGTCCACCAAGGCCGCGCATCTTGAGCTTGTTAGTGATCTTTCGACGGAGGCCTTTATTGCTGCTTTGGATAGGTTTGTCTCACGTAGGGGACTTCCGTCTCTGATCCGGTCAGATTGTGGCACCAACTACAAGGGCGCCGACCGATATTTACAAGATGTTGTAAAATTTTTGTTAGATAATAAGATTGAAATTGAAACAGACCTCTCCCGTCGGGGTATCACCTGGACGTTTGATCCGCCAGGCTGCCCCCACTGGGGTGGAATCTGGGAGGCCTGTGTAAAACAAGCCAAGGCACATATGTACAAGGTTGTTGGTCAAACTATTTTGACCTTTGAGGAGCTAGCGACGTTGTTTTGTAGAATTGAGGCGGTGCTCAATTCCCGTCCGTTGTGTCCGCTCAGCTCCGACCCAAATGACTTGGAGGCGTTGACTCCAGGCCATTTCCTTATTGGTCAGCCACTTGCAGCGTTGCCAGAGCACCCCCTCAGGGAAGTAAAGAGCTCTCGTTTGTCGCGCTACCAAATGCTGCAACAAATGTCTCAGAACTTTTGGGCCAGATGGTCATTAGAGTATTTGCATGTCTTGCAGCAGCGCCTCAAGTGGACTGACAAAACCAGTCCCCCCAAGGTTGGTGACCTAGTGCTAGTTAAGGAGGCTAACCTACCGCCACTGCGTTGGCGCCGGGGGCGCATTGTTAACTTGTTTCCTGGTAAAGACCAGACGCCCCGGTTTGCCGAGGTCATGGTGGGGGACTCGGTTCTCAAGCGAGCGGTAGCAACGCTGTCGCGACTTCCCCTAGTATAGCGGACCGGCTTAGAGGCCTGTCCGAGGCGGGTGTTTGTTACGTTCCGACATTGAATCGGAACGCGCCCTATGTCAATGTCGAACTTGACAGCTAACGAAAAGGCGGGCTTCATGACGTTTGGGCTGTCATGTCGACATAACGTTTTCGGATTTCGGCAAAGTAACGTACTCAGGCGATCGGATTACTTTTGTGTGCCGAATTAGTGGTTTTGGTTTGTGAATTTGGTGTACACGAACAATTTTGTGTTTTGAAGTGTGAGAATTGTATTCGCGAGTGAATCCACACAAACTTTTGGCGTCCGGACCGGTGTTTTGTTTCGCCGCGTGGCGACCTGGGGCTGGACCATCATTTGATCAGCAACAGCTGAATTTGACGAGACTCTGACAGTGACTGACCTGACTGTGATCTACTTGACGGAAATGGGCCCACGTCAACGAGCGACTAGGTAAGTCCAGGTTGTCCTTTGTATTTTAGGGTTTCGTTAGCACCCTGTATCGGGGTTAAATTTCGTCCGGGACATCCGGGTTCCGTACGAAACAAAGTGACTTATTTTTAAAGGTCGCTGAACAAAATAAGATGTTGTTCAGTTTGAGGAGTACAATCTACGTTTTAATTATTTGCTCCTAGTCCAGGTAATAGTAATAGATGTATGATTATTACTAAAGAAATTGATAATTTATAAGTACAGCGCAGGTTGCCTGTCTTTGGTTTTCTTTTAAACAACAAATTATTTAAACAAAACACTATAAGAAGTAACTGTACTATTGCATAAACTTATAACAAAAAAAAACTGGTCCAGTGCGAGTCGGAGTCGCGCACCGAGGGTTCCGTGCAAGCTCGTAAGTAAACTGTATGGCGGTTAGTTTAGTATGAGCAAATAAATATGTGATAGGGTTTTTGTTTTGCAAATTTCTAAAACACGGTGCAATTGAAATCTGGCTGTGACAGACGGACAGATAGCCGGACAGACAGACAGACAGACAGACAGACAGTGTCACACCGTAAGGGTTCCTTTTTTACCATTTTGGTACGGAACCCTAAATACACGGCACGGAAACACGGATCCTCTATCATCTTTGGCCGTAAAACGAAAAGGACAAACGGCAAGAATTTAAAGCGACAGACGTGTCTGACCTATCTTTACGTGCAATAAAAACTAAATAAAAATGATATTTATCAAAGATGCTACTTAAGTCATGTTTGCGAGGCTGGTCACGTTTCGAATTACCAGCTGCAGGGAATGAAAATCTAGGCCCGGGCCACATCTATATGTTGTTTATATTATAGGCATTTTGTAAGACATTGAATATGAAATTACACTGGGAATGTGGACAATCTCTTTAGACTCTCTTATTCTAAATACAAGGTTTGTTAGAACAATTTGTAATTAAATTAGGAAAGACGAGGTACGAGATCTTTTTTGGTATTTCGCAAATTAGTCCTGATATTTAAAATCCCAGTAATTATTGACATATTTAATAATAGCAAAATAAACCTGTAATTTAAACAAACTCAAAAACCACAAAATTCTAATCCTGTTGCACCTAACATACTTTGTTATAATCGAATACTTCAACGTTTGATTAAAGATTATTTCTTTGATATCAATCATATATGATATGTTAGTACGATCTAATTCAAAGCCACTGAAGCAAAACACATAAAAGTCCCAATCTATCGAAAATCGCTTGGAAAAATCTAACATGTTCGGTCTTTTAACGGACCATATTTCATATTCTGAATTTGAGGAAAGCTAGCGAACTAGTCGAGCCACTTGGGCCATGTTCTAATATTATCGTTTCTACTTACTCACTTCTTTCACTACGAAGGAGTGAGAGAGCCAGGAACAGAAATATTTCATTTCAGCTTTTACCGCACTCGACATTCATTTTTCGTATCAATGAGACATATGAAGCGAGTCGAAGTGAAAAGCTTTTTGAAATGAAACTTGACGACAATATTACTAAAGGCATGTCATGTGACATGTCATTTTGCAAATATCTGTAATGAACCTGCCTCATACAAATAGACACGAATAGACTTGTAATGTTAAAGATTGCATATATTTCAACCTAGCCTTAAGCCGCGGCTTCGCTCGCTTTATTCCGGTTAATGTCCCAAGGGAACTCTTTACCGGGATATAATGTATTCTTTCTTTCAATCCAGTACCAGGTCTGCTTGCATGCCCAATTTCATCTCAATCCATCCAGTTGCTACCCCGTTATTTAGTAACAAACATCCAAATATCTTCACAAACTTTCACATTTATAATATTAGTAGGATAGAATTCCTTCGTGAGATACTGTAATGAGCAGTGACACTTTTTTCTTTCACATTTGTTCTTTTTGTTGGAGTGACAGTCACCAAATCCATTTGAGAATTTCCTTGATTTTTACCTCGTAATTGGGTTTCTTGGAAGCCTTGTTTGTCGGCGCAACTAAGTAAATATTTGGACAAACTAAACAAAATACCAAACGAAACCGACATCGACAGTTGATTGGGGGTAGACAGTTTCTTTGTTCAGTTTAAGTATCGGGAAAAGTCTAACATCAGACCCGTGTAAATAAGTATTGAAAGGCTGTCAAATAGAAACTACCCCTCTGGTAAGCTGAAACTGTTAGAAATGAATATATGTATTTTAATAGTGACCCGCGCCTTTATTAACACATATTTCTTGCATGAATATACATTAATCCTCAAACATCAATCCACACACGTGTTCGGAACCCTCATCAATATCGATCCTGTTTTTGGAGTAATTTCAGGCGAAGGCGAGAGGGTTTCTCTTTAAGATATATTACTTTTCGAGATAGAGACAGATAAAGTCAAAAATTGAACGTCGCCAAATAGTGCAATATGTTCACCGTCGTAGAGAAATAGGTACGACAAGTCCCGCGATTAAACCCTGTTAAATAGTAATCCTAGTTTTAATAATTCCACCTTATGAGCTATAAATAATCTTGAGAGTATATTAGTGTTGAGTATTAGGCGTTAGCTAGACCGATAGGTACCGGCTTATTAAATTCGGTACTGCAGTACTACGTAAAATGAGGAACTAATTTAGAACAAAACAAATCAAAAGCGACGTCAGGCTTTTAATCCCGTGGGCCAAAATCTAATGGGTCCTGTTATCCCGGGTTCGACCCACACTATAAGCAAATTTCAAGCTTGGAAACACTAAACCCTTCCGAGTTTAAACTTAGAGCTATATTAGTTAATATTTGACGACTGTTGTAACTTGTTCCACGCTGTGACCAGCAAATTGTGGATTTTTTAAAAAACGGTGAGACATGAGATTGTTTCAAAAAGTCTCTAACAGCCGTCGTTGCTACCTTGAAATTTTTAATAAGATATGTCAGCGAAATTTCTATTATGAATGTTTCTCAACAATAGAAAGTTAGTATAGATATGCCTACCTTGCGTCTACAGATGTAGCCGCGATGATGCCACGCTGTGAATTAGAGGATGGTAAACAAACCATATTGAATGTGTGGTGAGCAATATTAGCAACATATGCAAAACTATCACGCCTTAGGTCAAGAAACTTGATTAAAAATCTAGACACCCCGAGCGCTTCGTCAATATAGCTCCCCTTCAAAGTTGACAAAAGAGTGCGTAATAAAGCCGGGCACTCAAGCAAGATGCGTAAACAGATGAAAAGCCTAGATTGAGGTCACCTTTACATACTTGTTATGACGCACGGTGATAAGTAAATAGTAATGCGATCGTGGTATACTTAAGATACCGCGATAGTATTTACGTAAAAATCGTATATTTTATGCATAGGAAAATTTTCGGATCTGTGGAGGGCACGAGAGGAAGAGTGTTAGTAGGTTGGAAACAAAAAAAGGGCAAGCACTCGGCCGTCGGCAATGGGTTGGAATCGTCCTGTGTAGACTTTTCCAACCCATCGCTATTTCTCGGCCAGCGAGGGTGGGTGGTTGAGTAACCAGGGTGTTGCTGATTGCTCCCAATGTCTTGTGTAATGGGTACCCCTCTCGTCTAGACCAAGGCATCGGCAGTTTATGGGCAGCATCTAGGGTGGGTAAGGGTTAGAACTGTTGACGCGTTGCGTTGGCCTTACTTTCGGTTGGTCAGGGATGCGGTAGGCAGAGGGCCTATGGTTCGGTCCCGGAGGCTAACCCTTCCACCATTGACGGTCCCTCAACGTATCCTCTGCAATAGCAGAGTTCACTGCTGATAAGGGATGGGGGTGTAGTGGTGGTTTGGTTGAAGGGGTTTGGTTTTCCTGGATACCATCTCCACTACACGTGGTCACGGGGTAGGGGCGTATTATCCTCCCGTGACAGAGAGGGTGTCTGTGGGGTAGGGGTGTTTGTCTTCCCGTGACGGCAATGGAGGGACCGGGACACCGTGTGTCAGGTGCCGGTTCCATGCTTCCCCGGGGGACGGCTATTGGTCGAGGGGGAGCTGGTGAGGGAAGGCACACTGGCCATGCTACATTGTGCCTTTTTCGGAGAGGGTTCACCTGAGGGCGGAGGTGCCGGTGGTGTCATGGTAGAAGTGCTCGCACGATCCCGTGGCATCACCACTAAGGCACAGGTTGGAAGCATCCCAGAGTTTTAGTGGGTAGGCTAATGCCTTCTGAAGTGAAGAGCCCCACATAACCAATGCGTAACATCTGGCTGTACCCCCAACGGCCTTAAGTTACGTAGTGGTGCAGTTTCATGCATTTCTCCGAGTCAAAAAAAAGGGGAATCCTCAACCATAAGGGAACGACTGACAAGAATATCAAACAGTAAGTAGATAACGCGTTTTCAAACTAAAAGACATTTTACATAACACAAAATAGAAAAGTTTGCAATAGTGTGTTAAAATTATAAATAAATGTGTTTTTTATATAAAGACAAGAGTTTAGTGCGCTTTCACATTTGAGCGATTTGCAAGCAATTTGCCAGCGATTTCTATATACAAAACTCGAACGCGGCGATCTCGCGGCGTGATCCCGCGATCGGATTTGTATAGAAATCGCTGGCAAATCGCTCAAGTGTGAAAAGGCCCTTAGTTTAACTTTGCCGGACTTACAAGCGATAGACATTAAAGTGAAGAAATCCAATAAAACTTACAATAGAGCTTTTGTGTAACAGGGCCTTGCTCTTGATAGAGGGATAAGCTGAGTACAGTCTAGTTAAGTTCGGTAAAGTAAATTAATTTCAACAAAAGAAGCATACGAGCTTATTATATAATAATACAAGTATATTAAACTGCAACTTCCACGCATCTTTACTTTCCATACTAAATATACTTATAGCCGTGGTATGATTATTTTACAAAAAGTTTTTTCGATCAGTTTTCAGTCACAAATACTACTAAAAATATGAAACGACAAAAATATAAGCAACATGAATATTTTTTTGTTTTTATATAAAGACGTTTCATATTAGTTGTCTTATAATTTATGATTATGACACGGATCAAATTCAAATTCTCATAATCATGATAGATCAAATCCACCAACAAAATACGCGCGATCCGTAAAATCTACTCCTGAAATACCTATCAAAGAACCCTTACCTTTATCACTTATACCTACACATGCTACAGGAAAAAGATCCATTCATAGACGAAAATGTGAGTAAGATTTACGATCCGCCACGGTAGTACACCGACGGGGCGTGTTAACAGTACATTTGGCTTTTTTCCAACAAACTTGGCTTAATCTACGATCGTTTTCTCATCAACTTCTATTCATTATATCTACTCTACCAAAGACTATTATGTGGAGATCAGTCATTTGGAAATATCACAGTTCTCTTTTGTTATTTCCTTTCTTAAATAAATACGGTTATAACACAGCCATAAACCATTGCGATTCATACGTTTTTTTTTCTAAGTTTACTTACATTATGAATTAAAAGATTTAAAAGTACTTAATATTAAACATTAATAATTGATTTTAGTCACTGCTCATCTTTCATCTTTCTCATTTTAACAATCGACAACTACTCACGTGCTATTTGATAATGATATAGGTACATATAACAAACTATTTGTATAATTATCACTACCAAATAGCCCAACTAGACAATCCGTATAATTCTGACTTGAAAAAGGTTTGCAGAATGCGATTGCTATTTCTTAACAGTTTTTACGAGTAAAGAGTGCCAAACGCCTCTTACTAATCAGTGATACCTCTTTCCTAAAGTATGTGTACAAACCTTGGCCAAAAACATTGTGTCATAATTTTACCGTCTTCAATCAAAACTTCCTTCCATTTTTCTCGGCTTATTTATTTCATGAGACAACAATTACATTGTATCTAGACCTTCCTCGATTTTACTAACAATTGTCAAAGTTTCAAAAGTATTGTCAAGCGCTGTCCTTAAGGTGCTTCTAAACGGGCAATATTTTTCTGCAATTTGTGGCTGGCAAGTCTTGCTATCTCTCTCTTACTTCGTATGCTAAAGCAAGACGCACATAACTATGCCGGGCCACAAATTGCAGAAAAATATTGCCCGTTTAGAAGCACCTTTAATTTAGTTACAAAATGCCTAGACTTTCCCATCTACGTGACCATTTATCTGTTGGGAGATATTACAGTCTGTTTCCACTTAGATTGAACAAAGTTGTATAGAGAAAATAGCTGTTTGCGTTTAGTGTTCTGTTTTTTTTATTTTATTTTATATCTGAGTACAACTAACGTTTGTTAAATGCAACTGTTACATAATTTTTGAACCAATCACTGAAACGGTTAAAAAAAATATACGTTCCCTACATTTCACAAATGAAATTAATAGAATATCCTCATGAAAATCAAATTTCTGCAATCGCGACTTCAAACCACACAGGAAATGAAACGCAAACGTGATCAATCTTTTTTCAAATTAGCGTGCGCGTCTTTATGAAATTAAAATTAACACGTAGCATTTGCCATGAGGTACAGAATCATCATCGGCCTATATACGTCCCACTACTGGAGCATCACAAACCTCGCCCTCACAATGTGGTTTCTAAACAGAAATTACATGTATGCTAACGCTAAAATATAACATATCAAGGGAACCCGGTGTCCATTATGTTGTCGTGATGATATCGCAATAATCGATATAAAAAAAAACGTGGTGTGCGAGGCAAAAAGCCAACAACACGAGGTGTTCCCAGGCGGTCACCCATCCAAGTACTGACCTCGCCCGACGTTGCGGACGAGAACCGGTGTATTCAACGTGGTATGGACGTTGGCGACGGAATACTTGAATATCATTATCATTATGAGAATATGCATAACTGATATCTTATTACTGAGCACAGGCCTACTCTCATAGATAAGGTACAGTTATAGACATGCACAACTGGACATAGGTTAATCTACGTAATAATCTACAGGTCCTAACACTTACTGTACGGCCTGAGTGGCGAGCGTCGAGCGTTGCGTCCGGCGTGGCGGGCAACGTGTATGGGTTTTGTGCAGCGTGCACTCAGGACGCTCACATACATTTGTTTATGTTTAACATGAACGCCCCGCTGCACGCCCCGCTCGAGCGTCCACTCAGTTCGTACACTTCCTAGTGTTATCGCCCAATACTACAAAGTTTGACGTCCAAAAATATCTAACATTAAAAATTTATGCTATTACGTTGATGTAATTTATGATGACTGATAGTGAATATACTAGGTTAGTAAGGTTTACGGTCCCAGGTTCAATCTCTGGCGAGGTCCTGTACAACCAAAGATGTATTGCGGGGACAGGTTGCTTGTTTTTGCATCTACCAGCATGTTTTAAGAAGAGGACAAGGCCGCGGATTTTGACCAATTTGGACGTTTTAAATTTCCCATGTTGATAAAAAAAACTGCAATTATTATATGTATTAAGCAATAATTTTTTCCAGGATCGCAAATGAAATAATTAATTTAAACCGTCCAAAACGTAACGAAAGTTGACATTTTTTTCGACCACGAGTACTTAAAACCCTCTTACTTATTTTCATGATATTTTACCTCTCATGATCATGTTTTTGTTTGAATCAACATTTTATGATATAACGATGGTCCTACCGATTGCGGAATCATAATTATCAAATATATATATATTTCTTATCTTCCTTTGTTTTCATTGACCTAAATTCCACTTTTATGTTACGAATACTTTGGTGACGCATTATATGTAGAGCTAGTTTTATATTGTCGAAATTTAACTACATTTTAAAAATACTTCTTAATTCTATCGATCAGAATGTTGCGTGATGTACTTTATTTTATATTTTTAGCCACTAAAAACTTAATTATATTTTATAACATGTATTTTTTTAGCTACATTATCTAATGAGAATATTTACCAGTATGATGGAAGCTTTACGACAACTTATATAACGTTTTATGATAACGTCACGTATAGTTTTTTATGATACTTCTATGTCATATTGTTCAAAAACCGCGGCCTTGCCCAAGAATAAACTTATGGTTATTTGTTATGTATGCATGCATAGGTAGACATAAGTACGTACGGTGACTGCGTCCACTGTGTCATTTGTCATTAAAGGAGTTCTTTAACAGCTACCCTGCGTGTTACTTGTGTGCTTGCCCGCTCCCATATTTATTAGTGGCGACGAGGATGGGATCCTCACCCACGCGTGCAAAGCACAAATTGTGTCGTCAAAATTTGGTCTAGATTTACGAAATTTCCCGTTATTCATAATTATCATATAATACTTGTCTATCTCAGACTTGCGTAACTTTTAAACCACTTAACCTAGACAAATTAATCACAAGTTTCGTCTCGTATAATGTAGTGTCTTCACTAAGAATTATTAACCTAAATTACTCGCCTAAATTTGCTTAAGCGACTGGAAGAGGAATAGGCGCTAAGATTGTGAGGTAAATTATACTACCTGCCTAGCTGATATTTCCTATTATGTAACTGGAGTATAACAGGATTAAATTAACAATACTAGTATACATAATTTTCTTGTGTAGGTAACCCAAAATAATATTAAGAATGCGAAAGTAACTCTGTCTTGTCTGTTACTTTGCAATTATTCCTAGACAAGAGTCAATATATTTTTTATAATGTGTATTTTGAATAAAATGTATTTCAAACGAATTATTATTAGGTAATAAATGACTATCTCGCTCTAACATTGTATTATTCAAACTAAACTCCGAATTCTAATTCAAGGCTGATGTGGGTTGCCACTACAAAAATATAATTTTACAATGGTATTTATCTAATTGTGAAGCTTTGTTTATTTAAATCGTAAGTTTAAAACTACGGATAAATTAATTATATCAGATTAATTTATCCGTAGTTTTAAACTTACGATTTAAATAAACAAAGCTCTGTTACTTATTTAGATAAATATAAGATGCCCGAATTAATAATATACGTACACAGCTGATTTTTGGTAGAAAAACTGTTATGATACTTATAACATTTCGGGGCATTTCTCCAGAAATATTTCTGCGGTCACCTCATTCATCTGGCCCTTTTTCATACTAAATCTATGGAGACAGATGAATGAGTCGCAGACATATTTCTGGAGAAATGGCCTTCGGATGTTAGTAACATTTGGTACGGTTTATTAAAATAAAAAGGCATAATGCATTTAGAGAAATGTTAACCCTTCCTCTCTTTTCTTTAGTCAGTTTTTAAATTTAAAAGATTAATTTGACAAGTACCTAGCTGACTTAAGAATAAAATTTCTATAATAAAAGACATTTTTATTACAGACTACATAATCTCGGAATCGTTTGAATGAAAAAAAAAACGACTACGTATCTAATTTTGAAGACCTAATTCTTATGTTTGAATTGTTTGATAAAAAATCGTTGGGTACCTAGTACCTACATCTGAAATGTTTACTTGACAAAAACATAAGTAACTTTGACACATTTGACAGTGACAGAAATGTCATAGTTTTTTAGTCTTGAATTAGAATTCGGGCTATAGGATATAATTTATATTGGATATGTTTTAAGATGATTGATGAAGTGTTTGGTTCTCCATCCAAACGAAAAGAGCTTTTTAAGACTTATCATGTTGTATTGCGCAGACTAAATGTATTAAGCTATAAAATGAACACATTACAACCAAATTAAATATCGTTAAAGTCGATCCTTAACCCTCCCCCCCCCCCCCCCCCGAACTTAAATGAGTAGAAGTCTAATTGTACTTTGGTTAAAACGCTACATAGTCAAAATTTACAATATGCATTGGTCATAATGTTCTCGCGGTCTGAATGATCCTATGACAGAATACTACAATGCCAAAATGTGCAATCGACCTAACGTGTAATGGTCAAATCGTCTCAAGGCCTAAACTGTGCACCTCTGAAAATAATACTTCACAAGGAGAACCGAGCGACTCGCTTTACCTTAAGACATTAATAATCTTAGTCTTAAATACAGAAATGAAGGCCCACAGAAGACGTAACATCCACTTTGCCTTGAATTTTATTTTAAATTAAGTGCGCTCCATTTTTTTCCTTGTTATAATTACTAAGTAAAAGAAAACACGACCGTGTTTCTTCATAATAAAAACTCATTTCATGAAGAGCTACTATTTTTTTACATTTTTATAATGATATTTCAATTAAGCATCGTAAATTTTAATTAATCGATATAATAGTTTTTACGTCTTCCAGAGCTCTAAGAGGCCTTTTTCGGTCGCTACATGGAGAGAAAATTCCACTTACTGGCCAACGCAGAGAGAAAGCACCACTTTTGGGCCAAAAGAAGACATGAAAAAACACACAAACAAACCCGTGGATAATTTCACAGAGATTAGTTGCTCCATTTTATACCATAATAACTACTATTGACAACGGGTTATTTACCATGTATGTTTGTTTTATTGAGTTCCCGATATTTCGGCACTGTTGCAAGCGCCATCATCACGGAGTAACTGACGTGCTGCGAGTTTTTAGTTGTAGTCTACCCACACACCATAGCGATCTACCCTCTTTCGGGTTCGCTTCTTCCGCGCGCTGTTCACAATACTACTACTGGGCATTTCTCCAGAAATATGTCTGCGACTCATTAATCTGTCTCCATACATTTAGTATGAAAAAGGGCCAGTTGAATGAGGTGACCGCAGACATATTTCTGGAGAAATGCCCTACTACCGTCCGCATTCTCACTTGGAACTCGATCACGTTCACGACACAGAACACTTACAGTATCACCTCGCGCACTAACTACCGAACATGTCTTTTGTCTCTTAGAGAACATACGGATCACTGGATACCAGACCTTCAACAGTTGAAACCCATCTTCCCGGTTGAAATTTTTATATTTGAGGATTTCGATAGCTTCCTTAACCATTCTGGGTATACAGTGTTTTTCTGTGGAGAGGATCTGAGGGTTGTGCAACTCAATCCAATGATTCGTTTCCGCGTTCAGAAGATGTTCAGAAATTGCCGATTTTCGAGGTTCGTTGTTCTTAAACGCTCGGATGTGGTCCTTTATACGGCATAAGATAGTGCGCTTAGTCTGACCTATGTAAGAGCTACCACAGCTGCAGTCAATTTTGTAAACACCTGGGCATTCAAGCGGAAACCGGTCCATTTTATACCTTTTAAGATTAAATACTTGCAAAGTGTTCAGTTTAAAGAATGAGGCTCTTGAGCACGAAGAAAAATACCCCGTAACTGTAATTAATCAGTCCAAAATCAGTCAGAATCAATGAGCTACTCTATTTCAGAGACGTTGACCGATCGCAGATATTAAGAGTCATCCGGCGACTTTGAGAGCCTTTTTAAGGTCCCGTACTTCGGACAAGAATCCCCGTGAGGGTTCTATAGACAAACAAGAAGCCCTTGTAACTTTACTGTGCTCGACCATCTGTCGATAGGTCGTCACGTTGTGGGTTCCGAATTAGGATCGTTTAGATATTTGCAAAAGGAAGTAAGTAAAATCAAACTGTGTGCCCGATAATGTTTAAATTACAAACTTCTACGTACCACGTACTTTAATTGTTATGAATTCTGATTGAAATATGCTCCTAGATCTGTTGGTTTATACTGTGCTAAAATATTTTTTACAAACTTTGAAAAAAAATCACATTGTTCAGTCCATCTTACTAGTGCATTCACTTCAAGTTTTAATTAAAATTATGTTTATTGGATTTGTTGTGGGATAGGATATGTAGTTTTAGTTATCACTCGGTCATCCTTGAATATTTAATGTAAGCCCAATTTAATCATAATTATCTGGGAGCTTGATTAGTGCCCCTGTACCCGTGTCAAAGGAGACAAGAAATCAACTGTGAAATACATTACTCAATCTAATATCGGTTGATTTATTTTTGCACAATGGTGTCGCTAATGGTGTTATTCAAAGAAAACTAAATTACTAATGATGAATAACAAAATTTATAAACATTAAGCTGATCGATTCTCTATACAAACATTACAAACGAATAAAGACAAACAACTTTTTAATTCATTTTAACGATATCTATCAAATATGGTTGACATTTGTTTATATTTGTTTAAGTTATAAAATGAAACAAATGTCAACCTGCGTTAGAAGCCTCAAAATTCCAAAAGAGTCTATATTCTGAATAATTAAAGGTAATCAAAGAAATTTATTCAATAAGTTAATAAACAATAAATTCACTAAATTATCCTAATTTAAATAAATAATTATACTTAACCAAAGACCTATAAAATTATGTATACTCGTATCTAAAAAGGGCCCCCGTGGCATGGTGCCAATGCCAAAGATGCTGACAGCATTTCCTCGCTGTATGGCAATACTATAATGCGCTAGGTGAGGAAGCTACCAGCCCTTTGGTCGCCAGAGGTATCGACGAGCCCTTTTGAAAGCTCCTTAATAAGACCCTTAAAGGTTCCGAATAGTGCTAATAGATGGCGCTGCTTGGCGCATCAATGGCCGATTGCATGTTTTAGTGGATTTTTGGGTCTTTTCACGTAGTGAACCCCCAACCCAATTCATTTGTATGAAAAACCCTTGGACTAGTATCACCTTAAAGAAGAAACACTCAAAATCATTGATGTTTTAATGTCGGTTGGTACCTACATACTCAATATCTCCTTAAAGTCATGAAATAAGGAAAGTCTATAGGAATTAATTCATCAAATTGACACCAAGCCCCGTTCCAATATGAAACCCGATCCTATAACGATAAAGCGTCGTTAGCAAACTTAATTAACCCGGGATGACAATATGGGCTCCCCAGCTACTGGGTCACTATAAGGTCATTAAGGCCTCTAGTTTCTAGTGTCACGTTGCCGACACTTGTTCAATTTAAGGTTTAAATTATTATGTATTTAGCGTCTAGCAAAACGATATCAGATAACTCAGGTATTTAATATTGTGGTTTGTCAAACATTTTGTGCGACAACTAAGAGATACAAATTTAAAATCGTAATTTGTGGAGATCTAAAAGGCTTGGTAAAGATACGAAATAATTGCTGCTACTTCACAAAATAAGAGTTTGTTAGTAAATAGTAGTCGATTAAATAATGAGAATCGAAAGCCCGGAAGTTTAACTAGAAAATTAAACATACTCGTAAAATGATGATTCACTTCTTTGATATACCGAAGAATCGAACTCGGTCCTATTTAAAAATAAAACTTACATTATTTCTATTTGGATATCGATTGTATAGGTCTGAACCAGTGCATATTACTATGATATCTAAAATGAATAAAATGCATAATTAAGTAGAATATGGGTACCATTTAATCCCCGAACTGAGTTCAAGTTTTTTTACCCGACTGCGGCGAAGCCCAAAAAGAGGGTTTGACCTGTATGTAAAGTATGTCCATTCCTATGTCTCATTTAACTACTCAATGACATACCTGATTTTGATAAAAGATACATTAGATTCGTCTTGATGCGCGAGTGTCACTGGGTATTAAAATTAAAAACGAGTCATTCAGATGACATTTCACTTTCACAATTTAAATAGTTATGAAACTTACTGTCATACATATTAATAGAGAAATACTGTCATACATATTATTCTTTTAATTATATTTATATTACTTTTAAAAGAATTGGGTCTTAGAAATGTCACTTAGCCACTAGGTACATGCTGAATAAGAACTATAATAGAGTGTAAATCAAAAAGTTCTTAGACAGGGTGAAAAACAAAAGAAAATCGTTTTTTTACGTTTTATTTTTCTACATAGTCTCATTGTTGTTGAGTATCGTTTTTATTCCATCATAAAAAACAATTCTTGGGACTCGAATAACTCTTCAACAGCACCCACTACGGCATTATTATCTCGAAATTTAATACCGCGGATGTGCTTCTTTAATTTCGGGAATAGGTGAAAATCACTAGGAGCCAAGTCCGGAGAAGCCAGCTTGGCGAATCGCAGTGAGTGCCAATTGTGAGCGATGAGCTGGGGCGTTGTCGTGGTGAAACAGCACGCCCGGAAGACCACTTTCCCGGTGTTTTTCTATGATCGCCTGCCGCACTTTCGGGATCAATTCTGTATAATAGGCATTTTGTCATAGTTTTTCCTTTCGGCAGCTAGTCAATGAACAGGATTCCTTCCGTATCCCAGAATACAGAGGCCATAATTTTGCCGCCATATTATATAATAATGACAGCTAAAATAAAAATAACCTATATTTAAAAAGGTTTTACCACCATGCAGTTCAAAGAACTTTTTGATTCACCCTCGTACTCAAGACTTATTTCCTATTATTTTCAGCGTTCGATTCACAAATTACCTGCAATCCCTTTGGTTAAATATCTCCTATTATATTCGAATGCTCTGCCAATTACATCGGGATTACAGGCCGATAAGGGATCTCTTTGTCTTTCGGATTTTTATTTGTATGCGAAAAAGATCCCATAATAATGTGCCCTATCCCTTGCACCTGTGAACCGACGTGAGTTTTACAACCTTTGGTGTTACTTTACTACGTAATTTCTAATGCTCGAGGTAATTAAGTACAAACGGAGAATACTATTATTATTTTATTTATTTATTCAATTTTTACAATTCATACATTGCCATATCTGGTATGAGCAATTTTGTAAGTACCTAGGTACCTTAAATTGTATTATTATAAGGGGCCAAATTAAAAATCAAAAAGTTTATTAGTGTATTAGATAGGTGTGTATTCGTTACAGTATTTGTTAAGTATCAGTAAGCGCCATATATACTGCTGTAGTGTGAGTTCTTAAGTATTTTTGTACAATAAAATATGATCTGAGGAATCATACCTACCAAAGTTTAGTACAGAAATCAAAATAACAATAAAGTTAAAAACATACAAGTATAAAATATATTGTAGGTAATTGAAATTACGGTTTATACTTCTACAACACAGATACAAACATATAAAAATACAGATATATATATATAACAAATAGCTACAGAAGACATATATACGCTTTTCGCTTAATAGCCTCCGTTATCTCGCTCAAATCAAATAACTCACATTGTTGTACAGGGTGTGAGAGGTATTAATAGATTTTTATATTTCTCTCGGTGCCGGTAATAAAGCAGTGGCGTTATACCCCTATAAAAAGATTTGAAAAGAAAACGTATCTTTTACGGGTTTAATTTCGTACACGTTACGTCTCCAATAAAAACGTACTAACCTATGAAAAGACCTCGCGGCCCTTATATAGTTCACTATGGGGCTCATTGTCGTATAAAAATTCGACACAAAGTTATTTGTGCGATCAAAGTGTCGACTGCTTACAAATTTTCTTTGGCAGTAAATTTGTCCAAAGAAACTATTTTATGCGCAATAAAATATTTTTCGATATCACGAACTAAGTTGGTATTGGTATCTATGTTTTTTATAGCTTAAGGATTTATTTTTTTACCTCAATATAATTTGAACACGCTGAAGTTATTTCAGGTTCGTCTTAGTAGATCCGAAAAAAAATCTTTATGAATCACTAAAACGGTAAACTGAATAAGCGTGAATATAATTTTAAGTAATTTATGGAGCATATTTACTTATCAAATGTAAACGGTGAGGTATAAGAAACTCGGTTTCGGGTTAGCCCTGGGATCCGTAATTTCGCCCTTCATTACTTTTTGCTGATATAGGCCCATTGATATTTGAACTATACAGCAGCGTTCCGTTTATCAATACTTTCCTATTAGCGACCCTCGTATGTTTTATCAGAAATGAGATGTTATTGGTGGCATAGCGAGTAAGCAATGTAATATTATCAGTTTTTGGGAGTGCCTGCCGTTTTGTCGATAGAAGTTTCATTGAAATTTCATTTGGTACATAATTTTTTAGGGTTCCGTAGCCAAAATGGCTAAAAAGGAACCCTTATAGTTTCGTCATGTGCGTCCGTCCGTCCGTCCGTCCGTCCGTATGTCACAGGCATTTTACTCAAAAACTACAAGACCTATACTGATGAAATTTGGAATATAGATGTCTTGTAGATGCCGCAACTAAGTTTGGTAGTAAAATAATAAAAATAAAAAAATATAGGGGGGGCACTCCATACATGTAACAGAAGCTAAAAAAAATTTTTTTCACAAAATGTCAACGTGTGGTACATAGTTCGACAGCTCTTTTTAAAACATTTTAAGGTTCTTAAGTAATGTTTTTGATTAAGTGAATACCTTTGGAAATAATCGCTCCGAAAGTTGTGAAAATTGTGTCCCCCCCCCCCCTCTATCTTCTAAACCGTGTGTCCGAAAAATATAAAAAAAATTACAAAGATAACGCTCAATTAATACTTTCAACGAAAATTATTTTCAACAAGATAGGATTAACCGTTTTTGAGTTATTGCCAATAAACTGCGCTTCTCAACAAAAGGACGTAATTGCTATGAAGATACGCTCTTTTGTTGTTGTACTTTTTTTAACTTAAAGTTACGGCTATGGAACCCTACACTGAGCATGGTCCGACATGCTCTTGGCCAGTTTTTTCTCTAATGCTGTAAATTTTTCACGATCTTTGAAAAGTCAACATATACACGATGACATCTAATCGGTAATCAGGTACCAGTTTTTCTAACTCAGTAATTGATAGCGGTCACGTTAATGTCGTAATTAGTTACATCTAAACATTTTTTTTCTGTGATAATTTTTATTTCGAAATCAGTTTTATCCTAACTTCCTTGTCACCCTACTAATCTGTATCTGTGAGATTACAACCTCTTTAAAAAATTAATGGCAATGATAATTTATGAGTAATAACTTGTCACTGTCATGTATGTAAACAAAGTCATAGAAGTCGCAAAATATTGAATGAGAAAAGTAAATTAGTAATTAAAAAAACATGCCTCGACCATATCTGTGCTCAAATACGTTACAATATTGTAAGTACGTTTATCAATACAAACCAAACAGCTCAAGATGAACTCAAGAATTATTCCACAAAATTCATCCAAACGTACCATTCTCACGCACAGTTTGATAAACCGCATGAACTAATAAAACCTCCGTGGTTCGGACAGTTCACAGTGCCAAACCACGCTCAAGCACGGCCGGCCTCGACGTCGTCCTGACGATCTGAATCGACGCATTTTAAGATGCTTTGCTCGGGATTCTCGTAGGAGCAATAGGCAAGCAGCGAGAAGGTTTCATGTGAGTCAGTCCTTCGTGTGGCGGCTATTTAAATCCTCGGAATTGCATCCTTTTCATTTTCGGCCATTTTATCAATTTTAATTCGTTATCTATCACGCCCTAACTACTCATACTCGTTGGAAAGTTTAATTAATTAAACAATGAGGTATTTGTGTGAGACCTCGCCTATTAAGTTTGATTTTACCTAGATATTAATATTTGTCTACTCCTGATTACCGATTAGAATTCGCCGTGTAGAAACCAATACAATAGCATAGATTACCTTTGTGTTATATCAATTCCAAGAAAAAAACTGTTGTTGATGAAATTAATGTCGATGAAATGAAACATTCAATGAAACGTTTTGTTAGTAGGTAATTCAAGGGGAAATATTTTTTTTATTATTTCACATGCTGGTTAGTACCTATATGTATATTGATAGGTAACATATTCGACGCAATGTTTATAACTAAATAATATTGATGTTGAAAACCCACTGAGAGATCTATTCTAATTATTTTGGGTACACACAGTTCATAAGTAATAAACTTGATGATGATATGTGCATTGTTGTGTTCGAACCAATATATTTATTGAAATATTTTGGATTCTTTAGAATTTTCATAATTGTTTACCTTCTTGAGCACAGTTAGAGTCACGAGATGAGTTGAATGAGATGTGTTTTTAGGGTTCCGTAGCCAAAATGGCAAAAACGGAACCCTTATAGTTTCGTCATGTCCGTCCGTCCGTCCGTCCGTCCGTATGTCACAGGCATTTTACTCAAAAACTACAAGACGAATATTGATGAAATTTGGAATGTAGGTGTGTTGTACAAGTCGCTACTTAGTTTGGTAGTTAAATAATTAAAATAAATATTTTTAGGGGGGGTACTCCATACATGTAACAGAAGGCGAAAACATTTTTTTTCACCAAACATCAACATGTGGTACATAGTTCGACAGGTCTTAAGTAATATTTTTGATTAAGTGAATACATATAATCGCTCCGAAAGTTGCAAAAATTATGTCCCCCTCCATCTTTTAAACCATATGTCCAAAAAATATGAAAAAAATCAGAAAGGTAACGCTTAACCATATGTCCAAAAAATATGAAAAAAATCAGAAAGATAATACTTTCAACGAAAATTGTTTTCAACATGATCGCATATACCGTTTTTGAGTTATTGCCGAAAAACAGCGCTTCTCAACAAAAGGATACGTTTACATTGTTCTAGCACACCTACCTCCTGGTGCATCAATGTTCGTACAAAAAAAAGTGATAAATCAGTAACGCAGGCCAGCGGTAAATAGTTTAATAAATTGTGGAAATTAAGGACTACTGGCGCCATATTAACTACGATGAAAAGAACAAGTTTATTAAATGGACGTTGATAAAATAGCCATTAAAAGATAGTTTTCAGTAAGGGTGCTTCCGCTATCATTCCTTGGGTCACCACGACTTGAGACTGATCAGTCTCCGTTTGTGAAGGAAGTTTCAAGCCGGAAGGTCGAAGGTCCGTCTGCAGGTGCCCTTTATGCCGCACTAATTCAAAGTGAAGCTGAAGGCCCGAAGCGTTCCAGGTCGCCTTACGCAAACCGTATATCAATCTCATTCTTGCGAGCCCGTAGGGCGAGCTTCAGGTTGCGAGGCCGAAGGCCGAGCTCCTCTGCAAGCGCACTATATCCGTAGTAAGCCCTACGGAGGCCGAAAGCCAAGCACCGCTTTGAGCTAAAGGCACATGGTTATCTCACGCAAACCGCATATGCGTCTCATTTTCGGGGGCCCGAAGAACGAGCTTCAGGCTGCAAAGCCGAAGGCGTAGTCAGGTTTTAAGTTTATAGTATATTTTCATTTGTAGCGGTATTCCTTTTAGTAAAAGGTTACGGAACCCTACACTGAGCATGGTCCGACATGCTCTTGGCCAGTTATTTTTATTATGTACGCTGAAAGGATTTCATTGTAACTCAACCATGGTATTATTATGATTCAGTATATATTAAAGGGCTTGAACCATAACATTATTATAACAAAACGGGACTTAATCCCGTAAAAACATGCTATTACCTCGACGTTTCGGACGTGCCGTGACGTGTATGGTCGCGAAGGGACAGTCCCGTTTTGTTTCATAATGAGTGAAAATCGTGAAAGTTTAAATCAATACTTTAACCATAACAGTTTTAAGAATAGAACGATATACATAATATAGTATCAAAATAACGAAATCTGCTTGCTGAAATTCGAATATACGGCCAGAGACGACATTAAAACATACTTAGATTTTTATTCGAGTCTTATTTCATAAGGACGAATTGCCTCTAAATTACGCAAATTCCTCTCACCTTGAAAATAGGCTTAAGTACGCATTCTTTTCGCGCCCCGCTCGTAATATTTCTCTTTGGGTCGGATAATAAATATACCAATAATCCCTGCACGGTTATGGCGTAAAACAAAAGGTAACAGGGAAAACTGGAATGATGTGCCTGAGCATTCCAGATAACAAGACGCGGCAAATCCACTTACAGCCGGCACGCCTAACGAGTATTTGATATAAAAACCTGGCCAAAAGTCGAAAAAGAAAATATTGACTAGTCATATAATTATAGAACGCGATGTTCTAATAGTTGAGTAGATGGCACGTCTCACTGCAGCCATATTTTGTTTTACAAACTAGTATTTGGACTTGACTTGACCATCGGAATTCAATATTCGTAAGGCTTACTCGCAGGCATTACTTTTTTTAAAGGTTGTGAACAATTTATGCTGTGCACCTGCACTAATTTGATATGGATTTGAAAGTTAAAGGTATGTACTATATTTTAAAGCAAACTTTTTGAATTACATGTCAATATTTGTACCGATTTTGGGATATTAAAATGATACCGATAAAATAAAATATTTGACGATTTTTCTTAAAATAAATTAATGTTTTAATAGAACTACCAAGGCTTGTCAAGTTATGATTGTAGGTTCATTATTTATAATTCAGTAATTCTATGTAATCAATGTATGGGAAAGACAAACAAATTAATAAAGTTTTCAAACTTATGTGGCATGATACCTTTGGGTGTGGTGTTCAAAACTCACAACTCTCCCCTCCCCTCCACCTGACGCAACACCCCCCCTCGTAGTGAAATGTGTCCCTTTTATCGGTTTTATCACATTTTCTCGAAAACTATAATGGATACAAAAAAAGTGTTAAAAGTAAAAATGATCCTCATTAAATTGTAAACAAAATTTGTCCTATATCTTATTTTGATAGGCTGGACGGTTTTCAAGCTGTAGGTAGTTAAAAAACTAAAATGAAATTTTTCATCAGATTAACGACAATATAGTCATTATTTATTGGAATGAAGTAAATAAAAAGCTATAGGTGGAATCATTAGGGGTGCACTAAGAAAGAATTTTTCAAAATTTACCCCCTAAGGGGTTCAAATAGGGGTTCAAAGTTTGTATGGAGAGTCTACGATTTTAGAAGTAAAGAGGTTTGAAACCTCATGTTTAGACTTTTTATTAGATTACAAGAAAAGTAATTTCACCGTTTTTCGAAATTCATCCTCTAAAGGGTTTAAATGTGGGTTGAAAGTTTAGATATCAACGCACCACCCAAACCGCTGGTCCTAAGAATTCCAAATTTAGCACGTAGGTTCCTTATAAGGTCTAGGGGTGCACTAAGAAAGGATTTTTCAAAATTCATCCCCTAAGGGGTTTAAATGGGGGTTGAAAGTTTGTATATCAACGTACCGCCCAAACCGCTGGTCCTAGAAATTCCAAATTTAGCACGTAGGTTCCTTATAAGGTCTAAGGGTGCACTAAGAAAGGATTGTCCCAAAGAAACTCTACAAACTACATATACACTCACTTTATTAATTTGTTTGTCTGATAAACACATAATTACCACACTATTAGTCGGATACCTCTATTGAGTGATGCAAAACAAAAACCTTCCGCCTCCTTTCGCATTATTTTTTAAATATTTTTTGTTTGTGTCGCAATTTCGCTGTATTGTAGCAATTTTATTACTGTAATAGTTAGATCGTTAGGGTCGAATATTTATAAATAAATATGTGTAAAATTTGATTTATTTAAAAAATGTAATACATATTTGTTTTTTCTTATTTCAAAATATTATGATAAACTTCAAGGTGACATCTGGAAATGTTAAACAAACACCTTCAAAATATTTATCAACAATAAACTAATTTTGGCCAGGTTTTTATGTCAAATGTATGCTGCGATACGGTTTTAAAATGACCTGGAGCGCTTCTTCCCTTTAGCTTCGCTTGTATTTACTGCGGTATGTATATCAAATTAGACAATTTTTACGAGCTCGAAGACTGGCAAGCTGCTCTGCAAGCGTTTTATACCCCCAGTAAGTCCAACGGACAAAAGCCGAAAGGTTCTCGAATGGAGACCACGAATCGGCAAGCGTAGCGTCGGACGTCCACCAACAAGATGGACAGATGATCTGGTTAAGGCTGCTGGCTCACGGTGGATGCAGGTTGCTTCCAACCGAATTAAGTGGAAATCTATGAGGGAGGCCTATGTCCATCAGTGGACGTCCTATGGCTGAAATGATGATGATAATGAAGTCCAACGGAGGCCGAAGGCCGAGAACCGCTTCTTAAGGCCAAATGCATATTTGAGTCTCATTTTCGGAAGCCCGAAGGACGAGCTTTAGTCTGCAAAGCCGAAGACCAAGCTCCTTTGAAATAACCTGTGTTCTGAAGTAATAGGCAAAAGTCATGTAACATCTCACGCAAACAGAAATCTTGGCATAGTCTTTTTCGTAGTCAGGTGTTAATTTTTAGCTTTATTTTTATCTGTAACACATTTCCTTATAGTTACCTACAGCTATGGAACCCTACACTGAGCATGGTCCGACATGCTCTTGGCCTGTTATTTTCTATTTATATCTGAGCAACTTCGAGGGGATATTCGTTTCAATAGGGAATAGGCATTATCAAACATCTTTTGTCCAGTACGGCTTTTTGTGTGGAAAATTGAAAAAATCTGAAAGTTCCATGAAATACTGTCCATTTGTTCAAATGTAACAGTTCAAATATATCATAACAATTTCAGGTTCCAAAATAGCCAGATATTAAAAAATTCGGACAAGTGCGAGTCGACAAAATATACACGTTTTTTGTATCGAAAATTGAGAGGGTCCCTCTCATCTCTCAATTTTAAACTTCATTTTGTTTTTATAATGGCAGTAGAAATACATATTCTGTGAATAAATATTAGGTGTCTAACTATTGCCATTATTGTAATCGAGCAAAACTCGCCAGAAAAAACACGATTCATGTATGGGGACCTCCTTTAATTTTTGATTTAATTTCGTTCCTATTAGTGTTGTTACAGTGGCAATAGAAATGTACATTCTGTGAAAATTTCAAGTATCTATCAAACTATTACGGTTCCAAAAATACAGCTCTGTGAGTTCTGTGACAGATGTACAGCAGCGGAGGGTTAGTAATAGGGTTCCGTTGGCACCCTTTGGGTATTGAACCCTAACAATAAGAAATCGCCGCTTAAGAAATTAGATTTCTTAACAAATTACCCAATTGCATAATAAAAGCGCACTTAAGAATGTATTATAGTACATTATGCGATCGAGGGCTTTCTTTATTACCTCCCGTGTTGTGTACATCATTTTATGTCGACACTTGGCCAGAAAGCGGCTTTTTCCGTACGCGCAGCGTGCGGAAAAAGCCACTTTATGGCCAGGTGTAGCATAAATGTTATCTTTCTACTCCTGTACTTTAAACTGTCTTTTACTTGGTCACGAACACTAATACAAGAACATACATAATATTTTATGAGTTCAGAAAACTCTATACTCTATTGAATCTATTTCCCATAACAGCACTTGTGTCGTTACGTCGCAAAACGATACTGCTAGCAGCCACAGACTTCTAAATCTAAACTTAGGTCAAGGGTTACGCGATCAATACTAACATTACAATAAAAATGTACAACTACCAACTTAACAAACAAACAAAATTCATGCGGTTTTTATGAAAAACAAAACTTTCCGAACCAAATTATTAGATGCCAACATAAGAAAAAACGTATTTTTAATATCGTCACTGCGTGGCGAGTATACGTCAATTGAAAACAAAGTTTACCATAGACACATACTTATTACATTGTCAGTCATTTGTCATATTTATGTTTCCCGCTCGATTGCTGTTCTTTGCCTTGTTTAATTTTGTAATTTATTTAAAACCTAGTCGTAGAAAAAGTATTGTATGCAACGTTCTATAAATCAGTCAAAAAACGCTCATGGCGTCTCTCTTTGTGACACTCGCCGCCGCGGCGGCTCGTATCGCAACTCACGCCATTCGCCTGTTTTGACCCTAATTATACAACTGTTGCATAAAATGCTATTGTGAGGTAGACAGTAGGCAACCGGCACATAAAGGCTATATTGTTTTTAAATGTCTGTTTACCTATTTTGTAATGATATAACCTAGGTTCACCGAGTGGTAGCAAACTACTTTCCTAAATTTAACATGTTTCGCTTGTTTTGTACAATATCTTAACTTTTAGAAAGATGACATAAGTAGCTAATTAGTGATTAAAATCCCAATGGATATCAAAAAATATACTAATGCGACCACGAAACTGAAAGAGGTTGAAAAGTTACCCATTAAACTTACCCATTAAATCACTTCATGATCTGCTGATCACTAGCAAACTCAGGCGTATGGAGTTAAATAATCTGTAACTAAACTATATTGACTCACAAAGTTTGCAAGTTGGGAGTTGAATTATCGCCCAAGTCAACCCTATTAAAGCTCAATGTAATGTAATCAAATCCCGCTAACGTATTAATGGCGGCCGCTACGAGGTATATTCTGATTGATGCATATTCAGGCCTTTAGAACTCAATACAATATAATGCGTTATACAATAAAAGCGATTTCTTCCAAACAATCTTAGGATAGTACAGTTGGCGCAAAATAAAAGCAGAAATGAGTAGGAAGATTAATTTTTAACTTCCTGGATTTGGAGCTGAAAGTTTTATCTATTTGACAATAAAATAACTTAAAAACACTCCACCCTGCAGCTTTGTCAACTCACCTCAACATAACTTTACTATCATACCTATCGATAAGTGTGTTGATACCGTGTATAAAATCTTTATAAAAAAAACTTGCTTATTGTTACTTTGACTTGCTGACATAGTTTTGACTTGCGTTCGAGAAATTAATCATCCTAAATCTTAACTGTCGCCCTAAGTGCAAAATACCCTGTAGTTTTAAATAAATACTGCACATTATCGTTTATAAGAAAAACTCTCAAATCTATCGTTACCGGCAGTCGTTAAGCCCCGACCGAAATGGCCAGAAGTAATGTACTGAAACACATTAACCGGGGAACTAGCTTAGTTTTATTATAGTACCACGGCTCGGTCACTCCAATGCGGTCCGAAAGGAGACATAAAACAACAATTCTTTCGAATCTATATAAACTATAGCTAACTATTAAAAAAATACCTGTTCCTGCCTAAATCATAACAGTTCCATGTTATACCACTTCGTGAAAAATATTTGTTACTGAACGGAACGTACTTCGTGATTTGATCGTGAAAGTGATATCCAAAGTTTTATTCCACTTTTTTACTCGCAACGATATGATAGTGTAGGTAAAAAAAGTAGATTTTCGGGCTACAAATAAGCGTTATCTAAAAACACGAAAGCGATATGGAAAAACCAATTCTGCCTAACCAGAGAAGAGCGATAGGAGAGGAGAGGGAGCTATACTGTCCGTTGTTAAACTCGACTATTTAAGCTATTTTAACCTTTTAGATTATTCTTTTGAAGTGTGCAACAAAGTGTATTGTATAGTATTGTAAAAAAAAACAAGACTGGGGTATAATATTGTCTTCGGTTTCCACGATTATCACTCATCGCAATAAAACAATTTAAAAGAGGCTATTGAAATCAAGAAGTACTCTAATTTCAATAGAGAAGGTGGTTTATCTCTAGGCCTATTTTCAGTAGTTCGGTGATTTTATAATAAAATCACCGGACTACTGAAACTAGGCCTATCTCTACCACCTGCCTGGCATCCCGTATTACATATCAACAAGGGAAGGGCAAGACTGAGCACTGGAAGACCATAACAATGAACGGTGTTTGATTTTCTAAAAATAGCATACCTAGAGTCTTTTGATTAAAATTATGATCTTTTTGCATAAGGCAAGTGCCGCTAATTTCTAAGGTTAGGTTATAAAGCCCTTCTGGCTTGTGTGTGAACGTCTTTACACATTAGGCTCATCTGGCAGCACTCATTTTTTATTTGTATATTTTAAAATGGGTAGGTTTGCATAACGGTAATTTTGACAGGGATAATTAATGGTTTTCTCAGTCTAACCGCGACCACGTACGCTGAAAAGGGTTACGAAACGTCGGGACTTAAAAATGTAGTAATATACGCAATTTAATCCGTTTAGTTGTTTTATTACGAAGACGGGGGTAATCAATCCTTGGTAACGCGTAATTTCCCCCATTAACTCCCCTTATTTCATATAAATTGCCCAGTAAAAAAATTAACAAGTAATTTACAGACTAAATGCAAAGGGCCGTATGTTTGTCTAGTGTCCTTTCGTGTCTAGTTTATTATCACTTGTTTCCTTTTTTACTAGAGAGGCTGATATAGGGCGAGTCAATACAAAGGACTCAGTGACAAGGGCTTTGTCACAGAATACCGCACTTGTTCAGAAACAATGCCAATAACCGCCTAGGCGCCATTTTTGGCAAAATTATTCACCTTTTTCTTTCGTGTCTGGAACGTCTAGCTCTACTGATAAATGGTCGCGTTAGTGCAAATAAAATTTCTTGTTCATATTGAAGCAGTCCATAGCTACTAAAAATCCGATATAATTTTTACAGTAATTATTGGAGAAGTTATAAAAAATATCACTATTTTCTTCTCGTAATATTTGGGATCTTTCTGCAGATTCGAGAACACTACTTGTTTTTATTAAATAAAAGTATGACAAATGTTTCATAAAATGTTGCATTTATAAATATGTTGAGTAACAAAATCAACCTCGAAACACTTTTATTTTATTCAAAACAAGGAGATCCCAAAATGTTGATACTTTTAGCGAACACTTTTCGACAAGTCTTCAATTTTAAATGGAAAATCGTTAATCTGCCACTGAAGTGTTAATTCTGGTCTGTCAGTGACATGATTTCAGTCGGTCAATTCACGATTTCGTCGTCAATCTCGTCTTTAATATAATTCGACCCGTGAACTAATAATAACAGTTCGTAATCGGGGTCAAAATATGTCCTGTCGGTCCACTCATCGCTTCGAGTTTGACGGAGTACACCAGCGTAACGTAATGAATGTTACGCCACTTGCAACTGTTCGTAAATTGGTAGCCAACGTTTGACAAATATTCATTTTAAAAACAACGTTGGCAAATGAACTAATGACAATTTAGTCGAATCCCAAAATAACGTTTTACAAATCGTTCATCACACAAATTATTTACTTGATAAAACCTCCTAAATTAGCTATAAATATTAGCGCAATACAGAGAAATTTACTAGAAGGAGAAGCACTCAGCGAAGTAAGACGTGCATTTCAAAATCAAACCCAAAGTCCTTAACTCGGTTATCATCCTCTATCTATGCGACGTGTTGAATTGTTTTTTTATAAGACTTTCATGAAAATTTCTCTTACATAGGCAAATTCAAATATATGTATATGCATATGAAAATGACATTGACATATAAAGGTTTTTGATATAACTCTCATGCGGACCCGAACGTTTTATCTCAAACCAAGACAGTTAATCTCAGCTAGACGGGCACTAGACACAAAACGACATCTAAAATATCCCCTTTCAACTAGAGACTCAGTATCTACACGAGACCTCCGACCTTTGCGATCAAGTACTCCTTTACAAAGGACACAACACAGTACATGCAACTACGTTGTAAAGTGTTAAATTTATTTACAATTAAGGCTATATGTATTAGAAACTGGTAGTAAATTATGAAATTAAAATAAAGACTATATAAGATTTCGTTACTCGACAAGCAAATTGGCATTTAGAAGTTGATAATTGTCGACTAATGATGGTTACACTAAAGTAACTGGTAAAAATTAGTACCTACAAGTGTATTTCTCTCGGGTAGGTTTGAAAGTTGTCAAATGATTAATTCAATTTATTTAATTCAGACAATGTCCATATTATTGTTATTTACATAAAAAACTTACACGCTATATTAGTACATCATTTACTATAATTTACCAAAAATATATACGACGCCTCTAGAGCCCATGTGGACGGCATTCCAATGCTTCCACATGCCCCAGGTAGGATAACAGGTGCAGAAGGCTGTTGGGACTCCCACTGACGCGATGCACCAGGGATTAATAACATAATGGAAATTAATTAATATCGAGCCCAGAGACATTCTGGTAAGAACCTGCTACTGCGATGTAGCGTCGATAAATTTAGAATGAATACTAAAGAACCCATTATAAAATGAATGAATAAACATTGCAGTGTTGCAATCGTCATGTCTTAGAAGCGTCGTTCGTTTGTTTTTGGCGTTACAACGATCTCAATATACTGTTCATAATAATTCAACTTCAGGAGAACCTTTCTCAATGTCTTGTTTACGCCAGTAAAACTTGGCAACTTTGAATTTATGTCACACGTGTTACAATTTAACGCCTAAGTTGGAAATCCCAGCCGTTTTCACGTTTCAGAGGAATAAAATGAGATATCAAGTGGATTATCGTGTTTATGAAGAGTTTAGTTCAGCTTTTTGTAGGTATTTAATACTTCTTTTATTCAGAAAATATATTATGTTCTTCCAAAGTGAATATATAAAACAGTCATATATAACCGGGGTGTCATTTTCTAACCGTTCGTAGTTAATTTATATGTAATACGGTACATCATTTTCAGTACAATTACCTCAAAATGGTTTCCGCCCCTTATCTATAAAATTTGCATGTTCCTAAATCTTTGAAGAGACGATAGCGGCTATTATGTATGTGATAACAGGCTTTATCGTCCGTTAAAAGATTTAGGTTTAATTTATTAGGTTAAATTTATATTCGTAGATTTCTTAAAAGGTTAACAACACTCAACTACCACTCCTACCCATGGCGTTACAGCCATCCGGCAGTTTCCGTAACTGTTTAGCATGCTATGTTGGATACTAAAAGTTAAGTAAGGAGTAGGACACTAAAATGTAGCTTAAACTGAATTTCCAACCTGTATCTTTCAATAAAAGTATCTTTATTTCTGTCTACCACACGGCATTACATTGTGATACAAAAAGGTAGTCTAATTACGAAATTAGATATCTTGGCGCCTCAAGCGTCACTAGGATGCTTTAACATCAGGCAGGCTAAAGATAAAGTTTACAGCAACAAATACACTATAGTCTTGTACCCCACTAACCACAAATTTGACGTCATAAAGTATGTAAAAATATACTCTGCGTATTTTGGTCCGTTATTAATTATTCACTATGAAAGTATCCGTATCATTTAAAAAACAGCTTGAATTTCTAATGCGCTACCTGGAAATTCCCTAAATATTGCATGAATAAAACAACTATTCGGTTACGTTAGATTGTAAGAAAATTTCCAAATAATCACTTTTTAACTTAAATGTAATGCCACACCCACTCATAACTTCACCATATTTACTTTTAAAAACATCGAGACACTTTTTATTCAAGCATCAAGGAGCTTTGCAACCACCAGTGCCAAGTGCATGAATTCAAACGTGCAATAAAACTGTGAGATACCCTCTCAAAATTCACTTCGCAAACCAAAACTCACTCGCAAAATCGTTCCCTACGCTCTGCAGTAACATGTCCTCGTGGCTTTGAGAGGGCTGCAATTCTCGCCCGAACACGGCGAAACCCTCTATCGTCATGTACATGTGAATATTGTTCGCTAATAAATAGCCTCCTTGACTCCCGACTTGTGATTCGTACGCTGGCGTGTCGTATAGGAGCATCACACGGTTCCATTCGAATCTGTTGAAGGATGTAAGCAATTTGGTTTGTGGACGCTAGCGCTATCTGATGGCGAATAGTAAAAGCACCCCGCTTTAGGGTCAGTTGAGAACAGCGCTACCTTGGGGCGGATAGCGGTACTATCACGAGCGCCATCTATGAAAATGTTTTGGTGATAGAGGTATCGTCAGCAAACTAAATTCATTGTAATCTTTAATTTTTTCATAAAGTATAAGTTTTAGAGCCTATAACTAAAATATAGATTAATACAAAATTACCTTAAACCGTAACGTAGAATCGATGAAGTAGATAGGTAAAACTAAGGGCACATAAACTTGACTTACTTGTGTACTTGTAGTTGAGGTACATTTTGAGATTCTCAGTGTAGTTTAGTCCGGCATCCGACGTAGTATCCCAGGGCGTGTAGATAATTTCTTCTTTCTTCAGATAATTGGCTAAGCTCTTCATCATTAGGAGACAGGTGGATTTCCCGGCGACGTTCACTTGTGCCTCAGGCTCGGTGATGAGCAGCAGTTGCCCCCACTCGAAACTAGATGGCGTGCAAATAAAACGTGTCAGTGCTGAGCCACACTAGTGCAGTGCAGAAAACAGTGTAGGAGTGCCAAGATTCGTGTAGATTAGCACTCAAAATTAGAGCTATTGATATCGGTGGTTGAGCTAAACTAAAAAGAGTTGTATAGAAAGGCACTTATTTGGATTCAAGGAATCATCATTATTCTCAAAATAGGGCTGTAAAAAGTTAATTCACTGCATTTAGGAATAACCTGTACATCTCAATTTATTACTGAATCTATTCCCTAATTAATACAATTAAAAAATGTTCCTGCGACTAAGTTTTAGGTCATCCATTTTCAATAAAATGTTACTCTTCTTTTCAGTGGTAACATAAAAAGTGATCACTTTCATCCGAAAGCAATTCCATTCGAAAATTGCTAAATAAATGAGATTGGGCAATTACTGCGTCTCTTCAACTTAATTCTATTTCGAACCTAATATCTCGTAAATCGGTTAGAATCTTAGTACAAACATAAAAAAATCCTAATCCTAATGAATTAGAAAATTTGGTCAGGTTTGTTGTTGAGAGACTTATTTGGGGAAGATATTTCATTAAACTGCGATGATCAAGCTTTTTCTGAAAATACCTCTTTCGAAAATATTCAATATTTGGTAGTGTTGGTTCAACTTATTTCCGCAAAATAACATAACTTATAATAACTCTTAAATTCAGGGCAGGTGAGAAATGAGAGTAATCGCTGAGAGCTTAGTGAGTGAAGTACTGCTTCACCCTGTTAAGCACCCTGAGCTTTTTAGAAGCCAGTTTGACTTTGTTTTCCAAGTGGCCCCGGAATTACTAATAAATACCTACTTCACTCGTAATGTCGACTCCTGTCGGATTCCAATACTTTTGTAGATGGCAAGGAGAGTGTTCTAAAAACTTGGCGTTACGACAAATGGATTTTCTTAGAGAAAAACGTGCAAACTTGTGACTTCCTGGGGTTAGTCCAATATGTGCATTTTTATTTTAAAATCTACGGTTAGGCGAAACTTAGCTATATTCAAATACCGTCTAACCTGTCAGTTCGTGACGAAATGTATGGAGTTTGACACTAATCGTCAGTTCTGTGACGACCTGCTAACTGTCAGTTAAGAACGCACTTTAAATAAAAAAGCCCTTATACATTGAAATTTTATACTTTTTAGGGTTCCGTACCTCAAAAGGAAAAAAACGACACCCTTATAAGATCACTTTGTTGTCCGTCTATCCGTCTGGCAGTTTGTCAAAACCCTTTATCTCAGGAACGCGTGGAGGTATCGAGTTGAAACTAAAGCCATATACTTAGGTCTATGGTCAGTAGTATAAAAATCAAACTTATAAGTTAAGTTAAAAAAATATATGGCCATTTATGCCGCAAAAAACGTACATTTCGACTCTCTCAAGGAAATCGAAAAAGCTATGAAATTTGGCAAGTAATACCGTCTTATACATTTGTATAGGGAAAAATCTGAAAACTCTACATTTCTTTTAAGTATTTGCCGGAATCTTCGGTGAGCGAGTCCTACTCGCTCTTGTCCGGTTTTTTTTTATTAGAACTAAATGAGAACTAATTATAACTCTGCGTAGTCAGCCGCCATACTGTCTAAGAAGTCCTGGATTAGAAGTTGCCACAGGTTAACACAGACTAGTTTTCCGCAACTCGACGACCTATTTTGCGTAGCAGAAGGTGACATATACTTTAAGTAGCAAACATTATAATTTATAATACAATTACTATAATAATGTTTTAAGTTATGGCAGCAGAGTGATTTGGACATGCGCCTTTCAAGCAGAGGTCGTAGGTACTACGAAATATTATTAGTTATATAATGGACCATTAAAACAAGAGGACTGTCATTGTCCATACTTTAGAATGTACCCGGACCGCAAGGGGATATCCAGGCAAAAACTAGATGGCGCTAAGAAACTAAGCATTTAACGATGTTATAATTGAACAAAGAAACATAGTACGGTAACAATTAGTTCGTAAACAGCTAATAATAAATAAATTCGAACATTTAAATACTGTGTCACGCTTGCAAAGTTGAATAATTGTAAATAATATAATTGTTATACCAAGCTAATACATAGATGGCGTTGTAATATCGGGGAACAGCTTTTTGTATGGAGAATGACAGTCCTCTTGTTTTTAATGGTCCTTGTTGCATACAATGGTACCTACCCAAATTAGTTGTCTATTGTTTGCCCGATATTCACATACTATAAATTTAATTTGCTCGAATGTTTCGTTTGCCAAAAAATGTATTTGACATACTCTTGTTTACCCAAGCATTACATGCCATAACATACGAATACCATACGAATTGTTCCATATATATATATTATTAAGTGCAATAATATTATTTAATAGAATATTTAAATATACTATGATAGATTAAAATAGTTTTTTTTTTCTAATACTTGTCGGTATAATCCTACCCTTTAATTCAGACGGCAAACATGCAAGGTAGTATTACCTACGAGTATTACCTTTATCAGTACCTATATTGTGTTAGTAATCACCATTTACATGGATGGCAAACAATGCATAGCTTGTGATCATTCTGAATTACGATGAGGATGACAAATGATATTATTGAAATGAAAATTATGAGAAACAATATTATAGCAGATGACTCATATGGCAGATGAAATTATGGCAAGTAAGTGTATAAATACCACCTACATTACATGGTAAGTAAGGTTTACTAATGTTTCGTATAGAAGTTTACTTTATAATTTTACAATTCTCCCATAACTTTGGCAAAAATATCTTTAGGCAAAATTATGTAACATATTTTCCTTTCGCATAAGCTACTTTCCTGGCACAAATTCGATTCTGTTGGGGTTGAAGTTCTAACCTTACATAACCTAGTCTAACAATAGCAACAAAAAATATGCTATAATAAAAGTATGGTTGACTATTTATAACCATGACTAGTAAAGGGATTATATTTTTAAGAGCACGTTAAATCCACGCGTGAATGGTAAATTAGGAATTTCTATTTGGCGTTGAGAGGCACTTGAACTGAATGCGAGCCACTCAAGCGCCCGACAAGGGTGATAAGCTAAAAGCTGTCGCAATACAGCCCGCGTGTTTACGGCAAGCTAGATAACGCAGGTGTTATTGGCATGTCGGGTTTTAGCTTTAGCTGATTTTTCACTTAGTAGTGGATGGAAAGGGCAGTAAGTATGATAGCCACGAATAGGGATCGTGTATTTTCATAGTTCAGCTTAGCTTTGGTGGAAGCGGGTCAGCTGGGCTGAGCTATTAAAATACACAATCCTTGTTGGTGGATATAATATCTTTAGCTACGTAGCTTTGACCATCTCTGGTGGAAAAAAACTTTAGGTAGGTACTCTAGTGACCAGTAGCGTGGCATCAAATATATTTTTGGGCAACTCGTAGCAGATTTGGTTCACTTTTTATGCTATGATTTTAGGCAATCCGGTAGGTACCGGGACTATCGGGGTCTATGGTCCACCACGCCGCTACCTACACTAATCCAGTGTTTTTTGGACAATTTCGAAAAAAAAGAGGTTCGAACTCATTTAAGATTTCAAATATTTTAGGCTACTCGTACTCAGAATCATGAATAATATTGATTCTACAAAGAGTCCACTACTAATCCCCTCAAAAAAAGAAAAACATAATAATAATTGGGATAGTAATAAAACCCCGTGACCATGAACCCTGAAAAGGGTTACGAAACGTCGGGACTTAAAATGTAGTAATATACGCGATTTAATCCGTTTAAGTTGTTTTATTACTATGAGTAATAATCGCGGAAACCGAAGACAATAATTGGGATATTTATATTTTCCTATCCCGATTTCCATTACCTACTTCCTACGCATTATGGAAACAACGCTACGGCAAATCGTAAATACGAAAAGACTGACACTTTATTCCTAACAGATATCATAATTTAATCATAATTTTAGTAACCTGCAGCACGCTAAGTAACCTGCAGTGATAAAGTAAACTAAGTTTGTAGGTACCTATGTAACTACATATAAAATATGCTACTTAAATTAAAAAAAAAACAATTACGTCATGTAACAATAAAAGTGTATTTCATCAAACCCGTTGAATTATCTTAAACTTTTTTGTAACGATATTATCTTTCAGTCTTCAGGTGACTTGACTTCATAAAAAGTTCGCATCCTTTCAGAAAAGTCGAGCTTCTAAATTTTCCCACTCAAGAAGAACAACTTTTATTTGAATTCTTACTTCTTGTTTTAATTTTTATTGCTGCCTTAATTTGAATATAAAAATACTTTGTTTTTTCAGGATCAAGGATAAGAGTTAATTAAATTTGTTTTTCTACTCCTGTACTGTTATCTGTCTTTTACTTGGTCACGAACACTAATATAAGAACATACATAATATGAGTTCAGAGAAGTCTATACTCTATTCCCCATAACAGCACTAGTGTCGTTATAGTCACTTTACGTTATTGCTAGCAGCCACAGACTTCTAAATCTAGGCTGAACTTAGGTCAAGGATTAAGCGCTCAATTTTAACTTTACGGTAAAAATGCACAACTACCAACTTAACAAACAATTAAATTCCTACGGTTTTTAAGAAAAACAAAACTTTCCGAACTAAATTCATTGATGCCAACATAAAAAAAGTATTTTTAATTTAAGTATATTTTAAATTAAAAAAAAAAGTTTACCATATACACATACTGGCAGTCAAACGTCATATTTGCGTTGTTTCCAGGTTATGATTAATTTTGTATTTTATAATTTAAAACCTCGTCGTAGAAAAAGTATTGTATGCAACGTTGTATAATTAAGCCAAAAAACGCTCATTGCGTCTCTATTTGCGATACTCGCCGCATTCGCGGCTCGTATCGCAACTCACGCAATTCGCATTTTTTGAACCCACTTATACAACTGTTGCATAAAATACTATTAAGAATACCTAAATTTCGATTGCTCGGTGTCAACGGAAGGTTTTTTATTTTCTGTAATCCCTTTTTGGCGTTATTTGCAATTTAATTGCATTATGTCACTGAATAGCTTCCCATGACGTTTATTCTAATTCAAATATTTATATTCACGAATGCTGATATTTTAATTTACCAACCGCATACAATACAATACAATACAATACAATCATACTTTATTGCACACCAAAAGAAAAATGTATACCTATTCTGAATCGTAGATAATAGAATAGAATAGATACTTTAACTTTTCACATTATGTGTATTTATGTCTATTGCCGCTATCAATCCCACTAATATTATAAATGCGAAAGTTTGTGAAGATGTTTGGATGTTTGGATATTTGGATGTTTGGATGTTTGGATGTTTAGATGTTTGTTACCTTATAACGGGGTAACAAGTGGATGGATCAGGCTGAAATTTGGCATGCAAGTAGACCAAGTCCTGGATTGAAACATAGGATACATTATATCCCGGTAAAGAGTTCCTTTGGGACAATAACGGGAACAACGCAGGCGAAGCCGCGGGAAAATGCTAGTAAATAATAAAAACGAAATAAAATCGAAGATGTAAAGGGTACAAGAAACGTGGTTTTTAGGCGTTTTTTTGCTCGATTTTCATAATGGCAATAGGTAAGACGCATACCAAGATACCCATGTATCTACCGTAAACCGGGGTTACTTTAAAATGTAGGGGCGACTTTGCAAAAGTAGTTTTTCTTTTACAAATATAATCGATTATTCCTTTGCTAAACTCAATATACGAAATACTTTAGTTGATTTTGCAGCTGATTATCAAATTGCTACCAGCTAATGAAGTAAAAAGACCATGTTATAACCATATTAAATCTATCAAAGTAGCTCAATTTTTTCCTAAACTCACCGCAATTTCGGTAGTAGGTAAGTTTAGGGAATTATAATAAAGCACACAGCAAGACACAGATCTTAAACATGAGCATTAGGCAATAATTCTTTCCACAATTTCCTATTACTTGGTAATGGCATTAGTTCAACTATGTTGTAAAACTTTTATAATCGCAGTAGTCAATCTAGAGACCGTTCGACAAATACCTCCTTCAGCCATTACGACATTCTATTGTGTCTGAATCTTAGTCTGTAATTTCACACCCTAACAGCTTTTCTGTTGAGTTCCTTTCCGCCCAGTGAAACTATTCCAAGACATCGCTCGTGTAAACTATAATAACTTCTAATCTAGACCTTAATATTACGTATCGCGGTTGAAATTTGAGTAAACTAGCCAATGGCGTCATTACACTTGGTGAGTACTACCGTTTTACCAATTAAAAAATCTGTGGGACTGTGATACAGAGTTTTGAAGCCTAAACTAACTATAGTATATTACATACAAAGGGCGGTAAAATTATTTTCATCACACTTGCTCGAAAATGGTGTCATTACACGTAGGTTTTGCGGGCCGTAAATGACCTATTACGCCCTAGGGCGTAATGGTTTTCTTTTTAAATTTGAAACGCTGGTTCTGTTTTACTCTTATTTGTCATGATCAAAGGAAACGCCAACTTACTTTTTTAACTTTTATTACTGAAATATTTATTTAAAGAGAACTGTTATTGCAAATACATGTAAACACATATTTCTGTAACATTAATTAAATGTATAAATAGTGTATTTCAGTATTTTGCAAATATAAAATCAACCATTTTAAGTCTTTACCGCTATGGTTTCCGAACGTGACTTGTCGTCTTGATATATGTCACTAATGTCACTGTCAGTTTTACAATTTTATTTAGGTTAAGTAAGGTTATTTTAATCAGATTTCCTCACAAGTGTGATGAAAAACATTGTGTGTGCCACGGGCGGTAAAGGAATTACAAACTCGTGTTGTTAAAGCCCTCGGCTTCACCTCGGCCTTGTAACAAACACTCGTTTGTAATTCCTTACTTACCGCCCTTGATACACAATGTACTATTTCATCACACTTGCTCGAAAATGGTGTCATTACACGTAGGTTCTGCGGGCCGTAAATGACCTATTATGCCCTAGGGCATAATGGTTTCCTTTTTAAATTTGAAACGCTGGTTCTGTTTTACTCTTATTTGTCATGTTCAAAGGAAACGCCAACTTACTTTTTAACTTTTATCACTGAAATATTTATTTAAAGATAACTATTATTGCAAATACATGTAAACACATATTTCGGTAACATTAATTAAATGTTTAAATAATGTATTTCAGTATTTTGCAAATATAAAATCAACTAAAATTTCCGTTTTCGGTCTTTACTGCTATGGTTTCCGAACGTGACTTGACATTCGCATTGTCTATGGACATATGTCACTAATGTCACTGTCTGTTTTAATATTTTCTTGTCATACTGGGGCGATTAGTAAGGTTATATTATTAAGATTTCCTCACAAGTGTGATGAAAAACATTGTGTGTGCCACGGGTGGTAAAGGAATTACAAACTCGTGTTATTAAAGCCCTCGGTTTCACCTCGGGCTTATAACGAACACTCGTTTGTAATTCCTTACTTACCGCCCTAGATACACAATGTACTATGTCCCAGATGGTTTAGGTGGTAAGGATCATAAATATGCGACTGGGTGACATGGTCACACGTTTACCCCTGGCTATGAAGTGAGAATTTCTTGTAGGTGTGAAATGACAGTTTATACTGTCGGAATTTGAACATAATACTATTAAAATGTTATTAGATGGGACAACAAAGGCAATAGTAGCTACGCAACTAAGAATGTCCCAGGTCGCAGGTGTTAGTGGCTCGAACCGTAGGTAAATGTGTAAGCTGATGGTGTGTAATGTAATACGTATTCTAACACGAAAAGAACGAGGAACTTTCCCGAAAATATGCCATTGTTTAGCCTCAGTAGGTACATAATTTTCTCCAAATAGACTATAATTATTAATATCTCGTTTTCAAGTTATAGCTTTTTAAGCTTTCATGCAAAAAACTGGGTGTTTCACCCTATTTAGAGGTCAATGACCTCTGCGACAAACTGTTAGTAACTTTTTTGTAAACGAATTTTCCACAAATTAATATGACACAAAGAGGTTCCAACTAGTAAAACAAATATAATAATTTTCTTCGGATTCCTTTTGAGATGTAATCATTAGTCTAGAAGCAGTAGGGTAGTAAAAGTACCTATTACAAAATATGTGCAGCCGGGGAGCTGGATTCCGACAGCCGGCAGTGTTAACCGAGTTACGATCGGCCGAGCTCTCATGAATAGGAATCTGGAATCGATCCGAAACATGTCTAGAAATATATGACTACATATACCTACGAGTAGGTATGTATAGATAATGCCAGTGATCATTTTATATGCCAACTAGCATGTACCGGCGGCTTCGCCTACGTTATTCCCTATATTATCCCAAGGGAACTCTTTAAACCCAATCAGTTGTTACCGCGTCATTAAATAATAAGCATACAAACCTCCAATTTTCCCTAAATCCAAACATCGAAACAAACTTTCACATTTATAAAATTATTTGGTAGGATAGTAGCATAATTTTAACACTGTTCAAAGTCAAATAACAATGCATTCTAAAGATAAATGCTTGGACATTTTTGTCTTCGAAATTGCCAATTTCCTTACTTAGAGCCTGACAGGTGTCGAGGAAAATCTAATAAGATTTCTCATTTACAACAATGAACTTTCTCAAGATGACTTCAGAACTGTCGTATCTCCTTCAACAATTTAGTTATAAATACAACCTTACTACTAACTGATACAGTTTATATTTCAAGTAAAGCTTAAAGATTGGTATGAGCTGCTGAAAGTTACAAATTGCTTTGAGCGTCAAAATAATTTATAGGTTCCTTTTATTAAGGCAATAGTGGATTTCAATAACTTGGGCAGGCTGTTTTACAACATATTCTCTAATAATTATCATTTAAGCTGAACACGAAAGTTATAAAACGCAGTCACAAATTTGTAAATGACAATACTTAATGATTTTTTAAAACAGTTTAATTGTAAACAGAGGAGTATTCAACAAGACCTTAAATGAAATACAGACATCTCAGTTAAAAAAAAAATGTTTTTTATTATACCTACATATACCTTTTTGTGTTTGTGGGATATCAAAGAAAATGACGTATGTTTACCTCTTATTATATACGAAATTGGTTTCAATAGGAAGAAGGATGAGGGAAGGTCGATGTTAAGCTGAGTATAAACAAAAACTATGCGAGGTAGAGGCGCAATGTGTAAGGAAAAAATGCACCAATGCCGATTCGCGCTGAGCGAGATTACGGATGTTGATTGGCGGATTTTTCCTCTCGCACCGCTCCGCTACTTAGCACGGCTCCGGTGGATACTCAGCTCTGCGGGGTAAACGTGACAGCTGCCCAGTTTCCCGTGAAATTGTTTAGGTAGCTACTTAATGGTCGACCGGTTAATTTTAACGAGTGTATTTAGTTTGGTGTTTTTATAGTGAAAATATACATTTATGGTTTTAACGTAAGATACGACGAGTTAAAACTAAACAAGATATTGGTATATATGACAGAAACATGATGTTTCTTTATTTGCTTTTAATGCGGGTAAATTACACCACATTTTAAGTTACATACGCGTATATAGACTTGGACGCATTCCTTAGCGACTGGCCTGGGGAGGCATCAAATAGGGAGTTGTGGAAATCAAAGGGAGAGGCCTTTGCCCAGCAGTGGGACACCGCGCAGGCTATATAAAAAAAATATATATATATAGATACAAGAAATCAGAGTACATAGAAAAATTAAATGGTACTCACCTGTGGTCTAGACCGGGAATCGAACCCGGTATAAAAAAGAATATTAATTTATACCTCAGGATTTTCGGCCCAGCGCCTTAACTACTTGTCCACCGGAGCACACAGCAAGCGCCCTCAATTTTACCATCAACTTTGACTTTCGTATCATTCTAGTTTAATAGGTTTTTAAACCTAAGCGCCATCTATGAGAACACGTATTACACATGTATCCCTTCCTCAACGCATAAGCTTTACAGGCATGACACATTAGCGCCATCTCTCGCTCAATTGTCTATCGCCTGCGGCTCGAGCTATAAACACCTGCGAGCTGGGCCATTCCTAATTATTCCGCTCTAAGTGTGTAATACTACTACTGAGCAGAGGTTTGGTTACACTTTAGGACAGCAGCTTACTTGGAGTATAATTTCAGTCACTTAGATTGACGCAAGCCTTATCTAAATAAATATACATACATTAATTGGCTCAGCGTAATATTTATACGATAACCACAAAATTAAAAATTTTAAAACAACCGGCTTTCAATAAGCTAATTTCGATAATAAATGCCGAGAATATGTAAAATAACCAACTCGCCGTATGTGTGCCTATAATATTTTAAAAGTTCTCTCAATAACTGTAAGATCCCATCATCAGCTCGTGATTTGGTTGCAATGGGAAAATAATGTTCAGCCATGTTCGAGTAATCGAGTAACAAACGTATAAATTGAATGCCGTTTTTCCTTTGCGGAGGTCAGTTAACATAAACACACATGAGACTTTATAAAAAATACCAAAATCCCTTTATGTGTGCTTATAATATTTGAAGAGTTCTCTCGATTTCTCCAAGATCCCATCATCAGATCCTGATTTGGTTGCAATGGGACCACCTTTGATTTATACCCTTTCAAACAAAAAAAGAATTTTCTAAATCGGTCTAGCCGTCTTCAAGTAATCGAAGAATAAACCTACATAAAATTTTCTCTTTGTTTTGAAGTCGGTTAACTCTAGAAACTCATTTCTCATAAGAAATGCTCGAGAAACTATGAAAAATACCAAAATCTCTATATGTGTGCCTATAATATTTGAAGAGTTCCCTCGATTTCTCCAAGATCCCATCATCAGATCCTGATTTGGTTGCAATAGGACCACCTCTGAAATATACCCTTTCAAACAAAAAAAGAATTTTCAAAATCGGTGTAGCCGTCTTCGAGTAATCGGTGAAAAAACACACAAAAAAAAAAAAAACATACTGACGAATTGAGAACCGTCGTTCTTTTGAAAGCCGTTTAAAAATAACACTCCTTTCTTTGGATGTCTGTGAAGTTAGCAGATCAAGTTCCAGCAGATCACGAAAAAGTTGGAGTTCTATTCGCTTGCCACATAGTTCTATAGTTCCTGATACTTTTTAGACATAGTTCTATTGAATTTACAAAAATATCTCAATCTATTGTTTTCAACCAAATGATCTGCTAACTAATTTCACACAGCAGATCAATTTTCTCCAAACTAAACGAAACGAGGTTATTTCGTCTCAGCAATGACTATACTAGAGTTCCTAGTACTTAAAAATAATACTACTCTACTTTTAATTCGTAAAAAATGAGCAAGTTTAAAAAAAAATAATGTAGAATAAAAATTGAAATCAATCATAAAATATTTAAAAAAAGGTCTAGGTCTACAAATTTGGTGCAAAATCATAGCTATATTATACAGCTACAAGAAACCGAAGAGTTCCCGGCTCTGGTGTCTCAAGAAACTTTTTGAGTAATTTTGGAACGAAAGATGGCCAAAATCAGCACTTTGTCTACATACAGGTATGATCTGCTGAAAGATTTCGACGAGTTCTGGACACGGTTTTGATGTTAAATGATAGCTCTATTATACAGCTACTAGAAACCGAAGAGTTCCCGGCTCTGGTGTCTCAAGAAACTTTTTGAGTAATTTTGAAATCAAAGATGGCCAAAATCAGCACTTTGTCTACATACATGTATGATCTGCTGAAAGATTTCGACGAGTTCTGGACACGGTTTTGATGTTAAATGATAGCTCTATTATACAGCTACTAGAAACCGAAGAGTTCCCGGCTCTGGTGTCTCAAGAAACTTTTTGAGTAATTTTGAAATCAAAGATGGCCAAAATCAGCACTTTGTCTACATACAGGTATGATCTGCTGAAAGATTTCGACGAGTTCTGGACACGGTTTTGATGTAAAATGATAGCTCTATTATACAGCTACTAGAAACCGAAGAGTTTCCGGCTCTGGTGTCTCAAGAAACTTTTTGAGTAATTTTGAAATCAAAGATGGCCAAAATCAGCACTTTGTCTATATACAGGTATGATCTGCTGAAAGATTTCGACGAGTTCTGGACACAGTTTTGATGTTAAATGATAGCTCTATTATACAGCTACTAGAAACCGAAGAGTTCCCGGCTCTGGTGTCTCAAGAAACTTTTTGAGTAATTTTGAAATCAAAGATGGCCAAAATCAGCACTTTGTCTACATACAGGTATGATCTGCTGAAAGATTTCGACGAGTTCTGGACACGGTTTTGATGTTAAATGATAGCTCTATTATACAGCTACTAGAAACCGAAGAGTTCCCGGCTCTGGTGTCTCAAGAAACTTTTTGAGTAATTTTGAAATCAAAGATAGCCAAAATCAGCACTTTGTCTACATACAGGTATGATCTGCTGAAAGATTTCGACGAGTTCTGGACACGGTTTTGATGTTAAATGATAGCTCTATTATACAGCTACTAGAAACCGAAGAGTTCCCGGCTCTGGTGTCTCAAGAAACTTTTTGAGTAATTTTGAAATCAAAGATGGCCAAAATCAGCACTTTGTCTATATACAGGTATGATCTGCTGAAAGATTTCGACGAGTTCTGGACACGGTTTTGATGTTAAATGATAGCTCTATTATACAGCTACTAGAAACCGAAGAGTTCCCGGCTCTGGTGTCTCAAGAAACTTTTTGAGTAATTTTGAAATCAAAGATGGCCAAAATCAGCACTTTGTCTATATACAGGTATGATCTGCTGAAAGATTTCGACGAGTTCTGGACACGCTTTTGGCGTTAAATGATAGCTCTATTATACAGCTACTAGAAACCGAAGAGTTCCCGGCTCTGGTGTCTCAAGAAACTTTTTGAGTAATTTTGGAACGAAAGATGGCCAAAATCAGCACTTTGTCTACATACAGGTATGATCTGCTGAAAGATTTCGACGAGTTCTGGACACGGTTTTGATGTTAAATGATAGCTCTATTATACAGCTACTAGAAACTGAAGAGTTCTTGGCTCTGGTGTCTCAAGAAACTTTTTGAGTAATTTTGGAACGAAAGATGGCCAAAATCAGCACTTTGTCTACATACAGGTATGATCTGCTGAAAGATTTCGACGAGTTCTGGACACGGTTTTGATGTTAAATGATAGCTCTGTTATACAGCTACTAGAAACCGAAGAGTTCTCGGCTCTGGTGTCTCAAGAAACTTTTTGAGTAATTTTGAAATCAAAGATGGCCAAAATCAGCACTTTGTCTACATACAGGTATGATCTGCTGAAAGATTTCGACGAGTTCTGGACACGGTTTTGGCGTTAAATGATAGCTCTATTATACAGCTACTAGAAACCGAAGAGTTCCCGGCTCTGATGTCTCAAGAAACTTTTTGAATAATTTTGAAATCAAAGATGGCCAAAATCAGCACTTTGTCTATATACAGGTATGATCTGCTAAAAGATTTCGACGAGTTCTGGACACGGTTTTGATGTTAAATGATAGCTCTATTATACAGCTACTAGAAACTGAAGAGTTCTCGGCTCTGGTGTCTCAAGAAACTTTTTGAGTAATTTTGGAACGAAAGATGGCCAAAATCAGCACTTTGTCTACATACAGGTATGATCTGCTGAAAGATTTCGACGAGTTCTGGACACGGTTTTGATGTTAAATGATAGCTCTATTATACAGCTACTAGAAACCGAAGAGTTCCCGGCTCTGGTGTCTCAAGAAACTTTTTGAGTAATTTTGAAATCAAAGATGGCCAAAATCAGCACTTTGTCTACATACATGTATGATCTGCTGAAAGATTTCGACGAGTTCTGGACACGGTTTTGATGTTAAATGATAGCTCTATTATACAGCTACTAGAAACCGAAGAGTTCCCGGCTCTGGTGTCTCAAGAAACTTTTTGAGTAATTTCGAAATCAAAGATGGCCAAAATCAGCACTTTGTCTATATACAGGTATGATCTGCTGAAAGATTTCGACGAGTTCTGGACACGGTTTTGATGTTAAATGATAGCTCTATTATACAGCTACTAGAAACCGAAGAGTTCCCGGCTCTGGTGTCTCAAGAAACTTTTTGAGTAATTTTGAAATCAAAGATGGCCAAAATCAGCACTTTGTCTATATACAGGTATGATCTGCTGAAAGATTTCGACGAGTTCTGGACACGGTTTTGATGTTAAATGATAGCTCTATTATACAGCTACTAGAAACCGAAGAGTTCCCGGCTCTGGTGTCTCAAGAAACTTTTTGAGTAATTTTGAAATCAAAGATGGCCAAAATCAGCACTTTGTCTACATACAGGTATGATCTGCTGAAAGATTTCGACGAGTTCTGGACACGGTTTTGATGTTAAATGATAGCTCTGTTATACAGCTACTAGAAACCGAAGAGTTCTCGGCTCTGGTGTCTCAAGAAACTTTTTGAGTAATTTTGAAATCAAAGATGGCCAAAATCAGCACTTTGTCTATATACAGGTATGATCTGCTGAAAGATTTCGACAAGTTCTGGACACGGTTTTGATGTTAAATGATAGCTCTATTATACAGCTACTAGAAACCGAAGAGTTCCCGGCTCTGGTGTCTCAAGAAACTTTTTGAGTAATTTTGAAATCAAAGATGGCCAAAATCAGCACTTTGTCTACATACAGGTATGATCTGCTGAAAGATTTCGACGAGTTCTTGACACGGTTTTGATGTTAAATGATAGCTCTATTATACAGCTACTAGAAACCGAAGAGTTTCCGGCTCTGATGTCTCAAGAAACTTTTTGAATAATTTTGAAATCAAAGATGGCCAAAATCAGCACTTTGTCTATATACAGGTATGATCTGCTGAAAGATTTCGACGAGTTCTGGACACGGTTTTGATGTTAAATGATAGCTCTATTATACAGCTACTAGAAACTGAAGAGTTCTCGGCTCTGGTGTCTCAAGAAACTTTTTGAGTAATTTTGGAACGAAAGATGGCCAAAATCAGCACTTTGTCTACATACAGGTATGATCTGCTGAAAGATTTCGACGAGTTCTGGACACGGTTTTGATGTTAAATGATAGCTCTATTATACAGCTACTAGAAACCGAAGAGTTCCCGGCTCTGGTGTCTCAAGAAACTTTTTGAGTAATTTTGAAATCAAAGATGGCCAAAATCAGCTGTTTGTCTACATACATGTATGATCTGCTGAAAGATTTCGACGAGTTCTGGACACGGTTTTGATGTTAAATGATAGCTCTATTATACAGCTACTAGAAACCGAAGAGTTCCCGGCTCTGGTGTCTCAAGAAACTTTTTGAGTAATTTTGAAATCAAAGATGGCCAAAATCAGCACTTTGTCTATATACAGGTATGATCTGCTGAAAGATTTCGACGAGTTCTGGACACGGTTTTGATGTTAAATGATAGCTCTATTATACAGCTACTAGAAACCGAAGAGTTCCCGGCTCTGGTGTCTCAAGAAACTTTTTGAGTAATTTTGAAATCAAAGATGGCCAAAATCAGCACTTTGTCTATATACAGGTATGATCTGCTGAAAGATTTCGACGAGTTCTGGACACGGTTTTGATGTTAAATGATAGCTCTATTATACAGCTACTAGAAACCGAAGAGTTCCCGGCTCTGGTGTCTCAAGAAACTTTTTGAGTAATTTTGAAATCAAAGATGGCCAAAATCAGCACTTTGTCTATATATAGGTATGATCTGCTGAAAGATTTCGACGAGTTCTGGACACGGTTTTGATGTTAAATGATAGCTCTATTATACAGCTACTAGAAACCGAAGAGTTGCCGGCTCTGGTGTCTCAAGAAACTTTTTGAGTAATTTTGAAATCAAAGATGGCCAAAATCAGCACTTTGTCTATATACAGGTATGATCTGCTGAAAGATTTCGACGAGTTCTGGACACGGTTTTGATGTTAAATGATAGCTCTATTATACAGCTACTAGAAACCGAAGAGTTCCCGGCTCTGGTGTCTCAAGAAACTTTTTGAGTAATTTTGAAATCAAAGATGGCCAAAATCAGCACTCTGTCTACATACAGGTATGATCTGATGAAAGATTTCGACGAGTTCTGGACACGGTTTTGATGTTAAATGATAGCTCTGTTATACAGCTACTAGAAACCGAAGAGTTCCCGGCTCTGGTGTCTCAAGAAACTTTTTGAGTAATTTCGAAATCAAAGATGGCCAAAATCAGCACTTTGTCTATATACAGGTATGATCTGCTGAAAGATTTCGACAAGTTCTGGACACGGTTTTGATGTTAAATGATAGCTCTATTATACAGCTACTAGAAACCGAAGAGTTCCCGGCTCTGGTGTCTCAAGAAACTTTTTGAGTAATTTTGAAATCAAAGATGGCCAAAATCAGCACTCTGTCTACATACAGGTATGATCTGCTGAAAGATTTCGACGAGTTCTGGACACGGTTTTGATGTTAAATGATAGCTCTATTATACAGCTACTAGAAACCGAAGAGTTCCCGGCTCTGGTGTCTCAAGAAACTTTTTGAGTAATTTCGAAATCAAAGATGGCCAAAATCAGCACTCTGTCTACATACAGGTATGATCTGCTGAAAGATTTCGACGAGTTCTGGACACGGTTTTGATGTTAAATGATAGCTCTACTATACAGCTACTAGAAACCGAAGAGTTCCCGGCTCTGGTGTCTCAAGAAACTTTTTGAGTAATTTTGAAAACAAAGATGGCCAAAATCAGCACTTTGTCTACATACAGGTATGATCTGCTGAAAGATTTCGACGAGTTCTGGACACGGTTTTGATGTTAAATGATAGCTCTATTATACAGCTACTAGAAACCGAAGAGTTCTCGGCTCTGTTGACTCAAGAAACTTTTTGAGTAATTTTGAAATCAAAATTTTAATATCACTAAGTCAGGGTTTCTTAAACTATGTTCCATGGACCCCTTAGGGGTCCGTGATACGAGAGCCGGGCGTCCCTGGCTATGCTTTCAACACAAACTTTCATGTGCCCTTGATTTTCTTTAAAAAAATAAATAAACTAAAATTTGTTTATTTCCGACCGATTTGATCCATATTGTGTTCGTTACAAAAAAAACTTACCTCCTATATTAGTATGAACATAAAACAGTTAAAACTAAATATCAGACGGCAGAAGGAGGCAAAATAAATGTATGGAACCCATACATTTATTTAGCCTTGCCTATCACCACATTTACCCAGTATCTCGTCAGAGGGCAATCAAGTCGTTCAGACAATGTCCCATGGAGGCTGTTGCTACTGCCGCGCACACGCGTCAGCAAAGACGCTATTCTTTTACGCCTAATGGCATAGAAGTCATCCGTTCGCGCCTCTGCGAACATGCCCGATGCACTACAGTGCTTCGGCAGCTTCAACGGCATCCTCAGAATGTTATTGTACTGAACTCTTAACGTGTTATAAGCCCTTTGCGTAAATGCTGCCAACAGTCTGCACGTGTAAAAAGTTTGGCAGTATGCTTTAAAAAGCGTTAACTTTACTTGCGTGTTACAACGTGCAAATCTGCGGGCAACCATACTGCCGTCCGATCACTAAAAGTAGTCTAAGCCACAAAACGTACTTTCGAGTTATTAACAAAAAACTCCAAAATAAATATTTCTAGAAAATGTGAAGATTTATGTAGGTTTTTTTTATACACCAAATAGAGCTATGTCTATACTTGTCATATTAATGTACTACCTTGTAAAATAATGCTTATGTATTTATATAAATAGCCTTTTGTGTTTTAGACGTGCAATTAAATACCAAAAAATATAGTATTTGCATACTAAAACGTGGCTAAGTATACCTAAACTATGTTATAGTGTAATATTTTATCATACTTTTACTATCATTTCCAATTTGTTTTAGTGTGCATACTTAAAATATGGCTAAGTTACTTATTCGGTTTATAGCTATGTATTTATGGCTAAATAAAATGAAAGTAACTTAACAATAAACACATTATCAGCCATTAGTCATTTTCTAACCACGGACTTGCGAAAAAAATGTCGCTGTACTGCCACGGTACGGAATATTGCTTACTTTAAAACACGTTAAATGACAAACCGCCATAGCTAACTATGTTTAAGAGTAGTAAACTTATTCGATAAAGTTACAGTTTCCACAAAATCTATTGATATTCCACTATAAAGCAAGATTATTGAGAAGTTGAGGTAAGTTAATAAAATGAGAAAAGATAAATGATTTATTTTTTTAAACTAATAAATACCTACATAAAGATAAAATTATTATAATACTTATAAGTTCATACGACCATACTCCATATGATATAAGTCTAAACTAATGTTTGGTAGCTTTTTCTATTCCGTTCGATTAACCGTGCAAAATTAAGTTGATTTATCCACTCACTTGCTTTCGGTAGCTAGAGCTGCCAACTTTGCGCACCTACGATTTGATTTTGGTAGCCGGAGCTACCAGGCGACGTTTGTACAATATTTTATTTTTAATCTGTAAAGCGTGCTTTAGACGACGTTCAAACTCTGTTCAAATCATAGAGAAATAACATGGCAACACAGAAAAAAAAGGGCAGCCAACATAGTAGACTGAAAATATTTTTAAACAGTGTTACTTTACAAGGTGTTGTCAAAGTGAAGTTCAAGTCAGATTTTGTGAAAGTGCGGAGTGTTTAGAAAATGCCGTAAGTACTCAAATTACTATTTTATTATTAAAGTTATATATCAAACGATTCAGTGTTTATCCATCTAGCAGATTGTAACAATATTTTAGTGCCAAACTCATAATTATGAATCACATCTTCACTTGAAAGTAATTTAACAGATTTTTTTCCAGTAACTTGTGAATTAAATGGCTCATATTTTAAAGACTTTCGAATAATTCTTTTCTAACTTATAGTAATTAAATAGCTTGAGTATTAAGTTTTTTACTTAAACCATAAAATCAATCAATAGAGGATTTATTACACAGGATTAGCGAAAGAAACAAGTGACAGTAAATTGTAAGTACGGGTGTGGTAGCGCTAGCCACCAGCGAAACAATTCATTCATACATATCGCTTCAAGGTTGTAAGACTTGTAAGGCATGCGGCACACCAGACGCGCTGTGAGCGCGTTTGAGATATTTGTTTTTTTGTACTTACTGATATTTGAACAATGTTATCTATCATTAATTTTGGTGTTTCGGTTATTTTAATAAATATTTTATTGTATGTGTGTATCCATTCCGAATGTTCAATGAGTATATTTTGGAAAGATAAGAGGAGAAACTTTTTTGTTTTTAGTTAACTGGTGGCTTTGTATTTGATAAATACATATTTGGTAGATAGAAAATACTTTTGATTGAAATACTTTTACTTTTTAACACTTCATAAAATACATTTTATAAAAAATAAGAAACTATACAATAACGTAAGTTGAATGAAATTGCATCTTGGGCTACTTAGTTGATAACTTTTAATATTACAAAAATACACACTAAAATCTAACTAACGTCTTCAAATATGGTTATATACTCGTTTACTACCAATTCTGTCTGAATAAAATAGCAAAACTTAATGGAATGCGTCTTCATCTACGATTTGTATACTTCTTAATTTAAAAAATATTTTGGCTGAGGGACTGTTCCCTGCACAAATAAAAACACATCATACATCTGTATGTATGATGTGTTTTTATTTGTGCATTAATTTTACGCTTATCTAGGATATTTTACTTTGTTTGAGCAGACCAGCAAAATCAAAAAACTAAGAAACCGGACGCAGTCGTGGACGCGGTCGTGGACGAGGGCAAGGACGAGGGCGAGGAAGAGGAAAAGTTGAACCAAGGGAACTCCTTTCCTCAAGAGAAACAAGCTCCACCTGAACATCCCCCATCTCCTGTTCCGGGTCCTAGTTCCAGGTTACTTATTCAATTCAACTGGTGATCGTATGTTATTGTTTGTAAAAAATCCTTTTCATTTTTGTTTTTTTTTTTCAGTAGACCATATGACGAGGAAACACAAATTATGTTGAAACGATACTCCAGGACAATCATTTCGTCGGCCAATGAGCGTCGAAGAATAGTCGATGCGTATGGTGTAAGCAGTCTCGCTCGAAATATACAGGGTGATTGGAAATTCGACCTATTCCTTGAAAGGGGTTATTCTAGAGCTTATTTGCAATGATTTAAGTCCAATCAACTGGGGGTCAAAACTCAATGGTTATCAAGTTATTTGACTTTTAACTTATTTTTTTTAAAACCCGCCTCTCGATCTAAAACTGCTTATTGTGAAAAAACTACTTAAATTAGTAATGAAAAAGAGCCATCATCTAATAGCCAATAAATGGTTGATTACGAAAAATCCAAAAAACATGCCAAAACCTTTGAAAATGTTACCAATAAAAGAATTTAAAGTCAAAAGTTTTTGGGTTTTTGTTCAAAATTTTGTAATTCTTTGAGGCATTACTTAAAAAAAAAATACGACACTTCGCGTAAAAATTACTAAAATTAGTTCCTCAGTTCATAAGCTTTCTAAAAAGGTAGAATTGTTGACATTTTTTGCATAACTTTTTAAAATAACATTAATAATAAGAGAGGGGGTAGGGAATATCACCTAGCGTACCGGACCCTTAATCAGTTTGTTTGTGTCACTTTAGTTTATCCGTGGGTTTTGTTTGTCTTCGGTTTTTTATTTTATTTCATCTTCTTAGGATTGGAATCACTAAAAGTTGCCTTCGGTGATATTTCAATAAGTAATTTATCAATCAGTTCCCGGTTGCGTTAAGTTTGCACCTAATTTGTAAGTTACACCAAGGAAACCAGGTGCAAACTTAAGGCAACCGGGAATTTACAGATAAATTACTAACCGAAATATCACGGAAGGTTACTTTTAGTGACTTCTAACCTAAGAAGATGAGATAAAATAAGAAACCGAAGACAAACAAAGCCCACGGAGAAACTAAAGTGACACAAACAAACTGATTAAGGGTCCGGTACGCTAGGCGAAATTCTCTACCACCTCTCTTATTATTAATGTTATTTTAAAAAGTTATGCAAAAAATGTCAACAATTCTGCCTTTTTAGAAAGCTTATGAATTGAGGAACTAATTTTAGTAATTTTTACGCGAAGTGTCGCAATTTTTTTTTAAGTAATGCCACAAAGAATTACAAAATTTTGAACAAAATCCAAAAACTTTTGACTTTAAATTCTTTTATTGGTAACATTTTCAAAGGTTTTGGCATGTTTTTTGGATTTTTCGTAATCAACCATTTATTGGCTATTAGATGATGGCTCTTTTTCATTACTAATTTAAGTAGTTTTTTCACAATAAGCAGTTTTAGATCGAGAGGCGGGTTTTAAAAAAAATAAGTTAAAAGTCAAATAACTTGATAACCATTGAGTTTTGACCCCCGGTTGATTGGACTTAAATCATTGCAAATAAGCTCTAGAATAACCCCTTTCAAGGGATAGGTCGAATTTCCAATCACCCTGTATATGCAAGCTATGTAAAGTATCACTTTGCTTAGATGTATGTTTCGAGGAGTACCATACGAAATATTAGTACTTTCGGCATCGGCGGGGCTATTTTGTATGTAAAGGTCGCTATTATTCAAAAGTAAACATGCAATCGAGGGCTTTCTTTATTACCTCCCGTGTTGTGTACATCATTTTAAGCCTACACTTGGCCAGAAAGCGGCTTTAAAAGCCACTTTATGGCCAGGTGTGGCATAAAATCCTTATCCTTACTTCCAACAATAGATTATTTGTCAAATTAGATAGTTAACGAGTTCATATTTTTAAATCCATCTATTGTGGATATATTGCATACATTATTCACTATCGGTATAACCTAGTCGTTTTAAACCTGACGTTTTACAGATTTGGGCATTTTGTAACTAAGGCATTTTGACAATCAAAACCTTTTGCTAAGATAGCCCTTATACATTTAAAACCTTATGCAAATAAGTCATTCTGCCTACTTGTACATTTCACGACCTAGGCATTTTGCTAAGTAAGTCTTTATAAAAGTAAAACTTTGCATACCATGGCAAAATAAAACGTTGACCTCTTGAACTGAACCCATTAATTATTTTAAAAGTAAGTTTTATTTTATAGATTTCGCAGATTCATATAATTTGTACAGCGAAATGACATAAAAAATCTCTAAAAACCATTATTAACATGCAATTGGCCCCTCAAGGTCAGCGCCATTTATCAGCACCATTTGAACTAAGTTTTTTTGTTGAAATTATATGTATCAGCTTCAGATATTTCAGCTTAGAAAATAAAACCCATCAAAAACATTACACGTAAAAAGATGCAACTCTCGCAACTCAGTTCTCCTACAACAGAAAAGTTTTGAGATGTAATGTTAAACCAAGTCAGTCCGTGTCCACTGAACTCAATTTCCACAGACTTGCCTATTATTTACCCGAGGAGGATTCTTGGAAAATGAGTTGCTCTCTCAGTTTAAATAAATAGGCAAGTCGGTGAAAATTGAGTTCTGTGGACACCCCCCCAGTACTGACTTACAGCTCAAAACTTTTCTGTGGTAGAAGAACTGCGTTGCGAAACTCGCATCTTTTTACATCAGAGGTTCTTAAACTTTTTTTGGTCAAGGACCCCCTACATTATTTCGAAAACCTTACGGACCCTTTTCGAATACAATCAGAGAAAAAGAGTATAAAGGGCACATGAAAGTTTGTGTTGCATGCATAGCCACGGACCCCCGGCTCTCGTATCACGGACCCCTAAGGGGTCCATGGACCACAGTTTAAGAAACCCTGTTTTACATGTAATGTTTTTGATGGGATCTTATTTCTTTTTGTAAGTCGTCTACCTTTATTTATTTCATTTCAATCCATTCTATTTCCGATTTGAACTACAAAACTAACTTTGTAATCACATGTATTTGTATAGGATTACAAACTTACGTGTGCAGTTGTAACTGAAATTGCAATATTTTTAGGTTTTATAGGACTTGATTGGCTAAAACCTCACTATGTTTAAAATTTGGAGCTTGTAAGTCTGCTAGAAGTTCCTTAGAATTACGATGATCATTAGTCAGTCAGTCAGTGAGTCAGTGACAAAACTAAGGAACTTTGACGTGCAATAGTTCTTAAACTACACGTTCAAATGGAATGTTTTTGAGGATATACTTAAGTCTTATTGTGCCCTATATATACCTGAAAATTCGGGGTTCTAGCTTTAGCCAGCACAAAATTACAGGAGGTTGAAAATGGCTTGAATGGCTTCCAGAAAAGGATTATATACGGCCGTGCCTTTGTTTTGCTCGACTTGGCGGGGGCACTGCCGTGCCCCCACATGTATTAAACCATAAAATAAAATACCATACATTTGAAATATAATTAATGCCGTAGAAATAAAATAAACAATCACCCTCTTTTGGTTTGTATGGAAAATAGACCGTTCACCTCAACCTTGGTTCAACGAACTTATCTTTTTTTATGTTATACGCTACTTAATGTTTTAACCAACTTTTGTTTAGTTTCACCTGCCTCGGTGTCTGTCTGCCTTTGTGTAATCAAATTTTGCAAGTTAAATTTGACCACTTCCCGGTTTTCATTAAACTGAAGCAAACTTTCCAAGGACATGTAAATCAGACAATGCGATATGACACGAAGCTGATCTGCTGATCAAATAATATGACAGCCATAGATAGAATAATCCACATTACGCAAAATAAATCCGCCATGCTCGGGCTCATTTGATTCGTTTTGACGCGCAGTGCGCAGTATGCGATTGTAAAAAAAAGTATAGAGTCTGCAACGAAGGCATGTTAAGTTATTTCATTGTAAGGTATATTTATGCCACACCTGGCCAAAACGTGGCTCTTACCGCACACTGCGCGTACGGAAAAAGCCACTTTCTAGCCAATAAAATTATGTACACAACACATGTACCATTTCCATCACATATTTACAAAACTTTTGCAATCTCGGAGTTTCTTTGTATTACCACCCTAGTTGTGTAATAGTACATTACACAACTAGGGTGGTAATACAAAGAAAGGCCGAGATCGCAGAAGTTTGCGGCCCGAGCTGCAAGCGAGGGACGTAAATATGCGATCGAGGGCTTTCTTTATTACCTCCCGTGTTGTGTACATCATTTTATGTCTCCACTTGGCCAGAAAGCGGCTTTTTTCGTGCGCGCAGCGTGCAGAAAAAGCCATTCTATGGCCAGGTGTGGCATAATATACTATTACCACTTTAGTTGAGTAATGTACTACAATAATATAAAAGAATAGTGTCTTGGTAAAAACTAGCCAAATCATTGTGTATGCTGGAACAAAAGCGCTGTCAACACTTTATTTATATTATCTTATTATTTAGTATTGATCAATTTGGTGCTCATTATGGCCGACATTAATAAACTTTTTGAATTATGTCCATTGCTGTTTTATTCTACACCACACTTTTTTTATGACGAGCTGTCACATGTTACAACTTTATATTCACAGCCAATACCTAGAGTGGAGGTCAAGGGATGCATGAGGGGCGAAGAACAGCAATAACTAGACAGGTTTAAATATCACTCTCACCTCACGCCCATCAATTTAAACCCTAGTTCCCAATAGATATGAGCGCTGACGGCAAATTTCGCGGCAGCGGCGTGGCTTTGGATCTTAATATTTTTATTTAAGCCTGATTTGTAAGAGGAAATGCAGAAAACCACATTTCTATACCAAGATAACCTGTATTTTATTCTAATAAACGAACGGAGGACATAAACCACCGTAATTGTTTTTTTTCAATTTCGCACCTAAAATTGTGTATGTGTGTCGTGGAAGATTGTTTATAGTTGTTATGTATATCTTTCACTTGCGTTATAAACATCAATTGAAGTCGATAAAAACGACGACGCCGCCTAAATACTCGACGCGACTGAGTGAACAAATGCGGGCGGGCTACGGGTGCGAGCGAGAAAACAATCCGCAATTTGTTACGGTGGCGCGACGGCGCTGCGCTAAGATCTAGTTCTCAATTAATTTGATACTAACATTCCATGGAACTTTGAAGAAACGCACGTCAAATGAAGGGCAATTACCTAAAATGTGTAACGTGGTTGAAGTTGCCCTTCAAGTTACATTTAATTTTTTCAACCTGCTTAGAATAGATAGATACACTAAGAAGATTTTATTTGACCTTATTGCACAATATATGCCTGTCTAAAAATTACATAATACAAAAAAAATTGCGTAGTCGGTCAAAAATTATGCACTTATTACGCAGTATACAATTATTCTACAAACAACGTATGTACATATATGTAGTTATTGTTGGATTCATACTTTTTTCTCAAGTCAAAATCACGAACATATCGATGGCAAAAAGCGAGAACGTAGTAACCGCCAAAATGCAAACTTTACACCAGAGCCAAAAAACTTTTCGATTTCAAGAAAAAAAATCATAACTCTTTCATTTACGAACGAAAATGCTTGATATTTGGATCTAATTCATAACTTATGGTTTTCTTTCAACTGGCATATTTAATATTTAACAAAACAGACTGGTTTACGACTTAGTGGCGGTTACGACAATTGAACTCTTTTTTTCGTTACGCGAAAACGCTGCAAACGCCAGAAGTAAAGGTACTAAAATGGTGAAACGGGTATTATTTCCATAAAGCATAAATGCTGTAACCAGATGCATATTTATTTTAAGATTCAATAATTTTGACGTAAATGTCATTACGTTCTTTATAGGACTAACTGAAATGTGGTAAGTGTCCACCGGCAAAAAGAAACTGTGAAAATAAAACGACTTAAGGATCAATCAACTTTTATCAACATACTTTTTTAAAATGTTTCCAAATTTTAAATGCAGGTTTCTTACAAATTAAAAGATCAGAAGCAACAATTACCGTCTTAACATAATCAAATACTATCTAGTCTCAATTTCTCTGTATAAAAACATTACGTTTCTCTCTGTATAAGCACAAAGCAAGTTCACATTCAAGCGCATGTTGCGCAAGCATCTCTTCAATGCTGTCCAAAACTAATTATCGACATGAGGTTTTCACAAGGTACGTAAAGTAGTATATGTAAGTATATTATATAATATTGTATTTGTGTAAGTATATACTGTATGTATGTATATTGTAGGTATATTTGTAAATTTATCTTAAGTTTTCCAATTGACGTTAAAGGCCCTGCACCAAAACAATGTTTCTGTTTAGCCCATTGGTTGACTGGTAGAGAATGCCTTAAGGCATTAAGTCCGCCAATTGTACTATTTATATTGTGCAATAAAGATTAAATAAATAAATAAATAATTACGAAAATTACTTAAAACCTCCGTTGCTTATTACATTTCAAATGGCTAATAAAATCTCTCATATAAAATCACAACCTTGTACTTATCGTGCTAAAAACAAACATAAATATTTTTAGGGTTAATCAGACTATAATATTGTTATCCGCTAAAACTAAATATTATAGGTAATGAGGTTTAATATTCCCGTGAAAACTTTAAAACTCTCTACATTTTATCTTCAGTTTTGGCATTAAATTGTCTTTTAAGTAACTTTTATCGATATAAAACTCACTACCTATTAAACCCACTAACTATAAAAGATGTTTTGTATGTAAGTATTACTTATTATATAAGTTTTCAACATAATTCTTAAACAATTGTTTGAACACAACTATCACCTCAATTATAAAAATATTACACTTCACGGACACACAGAGTACACAGACTACGCACACCCACTCGCTCCGGCGATCGCCGATAGACTAAATCACAGGTCGTATTCACGAGCCACATCGCCGCGAGCGCACATTTTTATTGCTGTATCTTCAAGCACTACCCACTTCACGTTGTGTTTCAAATAGGGATTGCAAACGAGTTACTCGAAACTCGGTTAACCGAGTAACTCGATCGAGTTTTAATCGAAATAGAACTCGGTTAATAACCGCGGTTTTTCGAGTTTTTTTGCGTCCTTATAATATTACGGATTTTTATATTTTTACTTAAGTAAACCTTAAAAATAGGTTTTTAAGTTTCGTAACACGTAAGTAATCGACGTAATAACTGACTACTGCATGAAAAAATGCCTTTAATTCGATAAAGACATATTCTGACTTCGCAAAATGACACACACGCGAAACGACAGAAAAGCAAAATGACAGAAATACGTTGTGTATACGCACCACCATCATCATCATCAACCCGTATTAGTCGACTGCTCGACATAGGCCTCTCCCATGTCATGCCATCGAGCACGATCCGCGGCCACTGGCATCCAACCTCTGCCAGCCATCTTGCGAAGATCATCACTCCATCTTGTCTGAGGGCGCCCCACACTACGTTTGCCGATCCGTAGTCTCCACTCGAGAACACGCTTGCTTCAGCGCTTGTTGGTTCTGCGGCAGATATGGCCAGCCCACTGCCACTTCAGCTTGCTAATCGTTTGGGCTATGTCGACGATTTTAGTTCTCTGTCGGATCACATCATTACGGATACGATCCTTCTGAAATACTCCCAACATGACCCTTTCCATAGCTTGCTGAGTGACCTTAAATTTACGTAGGTACTCAGCCTTCCCGTGAGCGACAACGTTTCGGCTCCGTATGTCAAGACTGGTAGGTAGGATGCACTGATCGAAAACCCTTGTCTTCAGACATTGTGGAATGGACGACGAGAAGACTCGACGTAATTTCCCATACGCAGCCCAACCCAGCTGTATTCTTCTATTAACCTCTTTTACAAAGTTATTTTTACCTAACTGCAGAACTTGCCCGAGGTAAACGTACTCCTGAACAACTTCGAGAAGGGCGTCCTGCACTGCAGTCAGTTTCGGTAAAACAATATCGTTGAACATAACCTTGGTTTCGTCCAAGTTCATCCTAAGACCGGCGTGTTGAGAAAAAGCAGCTAGACCGTTCAGCATGTATTCTAAATCCTGCAAAGTTCAAGCCAAAATGACGGGATCGTCTGCAAATCGCAAGTGTGAAATGTACTCGTCGTTTATATTAATGCCACGACCCTCCCAAGCTAGCGTCATAAACACATCCTCCAGTGCATTCGTGAACAATTTGGGGGAAATGACATCCCCTTGTCTCACACTCCGCTGCAGGAGAATGGGCTTAGTCTGCTGGTTCTGTACTTGGACGGCGTAGAGACATCTCAGCACTTGGATGTATCGCCAGTCTATTTGGCAACGTTGCAAGGATTCCAGAACCAGACATAATCAAAAGCTTTCTCATAGTCCACAAATGCTAAGCACAGGGGCTGATTTTACTCCTCAGTCTTCTGTATTATCTGCCTCACTGTGTATGTGGTCTATGGTGCCATATCCTCTAGGAAATCCGACAGATTGTAAACTCTTTGTCGGTAAGTGCAAGGTCGTTCACAATTTGACGGTTTCTGATGGATAGATTAAAAACCGGTCAAGTGCGAGTCGGACTCGCGTACCGAGGGTTCCGTACAAACTCAAGTAGCTACATAGATAGTTCAAGAAAAACTGTATGGCGATTAGTTTAGTAGGAGCAAATAAGTATGTGTTACGATTTTTGCGAATTTCTAAAAAACGGTGCAACTTAGGAAAACCGTTATGATTTTTCCTGTAATATTTAGGACGACATTAACAATTGGTAATTATTACAGATTTTTCTGTTCAGTAACTTCGAAGATAATAGGGGGGGAATGGTATTTTTTTAACGTTTGGCATTATAAATCAAATACTACTTATTTAAGAAAAAAAAATAAACACGGTGTTTTAATCTACAAATCAAGCCCTTTCATTTGATACCCCGTTCAATATAATAGCCCTACTTTCAATTTTCAAAGTCCCATTTCGGTCCCCTTTAAAAAAAAAGGAAAAAGGTATAAGATTTTTTTACTGTCCAATAGCCTCGGGTTAGCGATTTTTAACACTATTCCAAATTTCAAGTCGATAGCATTAGTAGATCCTGAGATATCTTGCTGTGACAGACAGATGGAGTCGCACCATAAGGGTTCCTTTTTTACCATTTTGGTACGGAACCCTAAAAACTACCCTACTACCCTACTTAATCCCGAGTTTACAAACTAATTTAATCATTATCATTACACAAAAAAAAATTAAAACTACTTTAGACAGTTTCGAGTAAAAATCGAAACCGAACTCGGTTTTCGAGTTTAATCGAAAAGTACTCGTTTTTCGGTTTTCGAGTCTGGCTGCAATCCCTAGTTTCAAATGTCGTTACTGTAGCTTGCTGTTATAGTACATTGTGTATCAAGGGCGGTAGGTAAGGAATTACAAACGAGTGTTTGTTACAAGGCCGAGGCGAAGCCGAGGGCTTTAATAACACGAGTTTGTAATTCCTTTACCGCCCGTGGCACACACAATGTTTTTCATCACACTTGTGAGGAAATCTAATTAAAATTAACCTTACTTAACCTAAATAAAATTGTAAAACTGACAGTGACATTAGTGACATATCCATAGACAATGCGCAACGTTCGGAAACCATAGCGGTACAGACCTAAAACGGTTGATTTTATAATTGCAAAATACTGAAATACACTATTGAAACATTTAATTAATGTTACAGAAATATGTGTTTACATGTATTTGCAATACCAGTTATCTTTAAATAAATATTTCAGTGATAAAAGTTAAAAAAGTAAGTTGGCGTTTCCTTTGAACATGACAAATAAGAAAAACAGAACCAGCGTTTCAAATTTAAAAAGAAAACCATTACGCCCTAGGGCGTAATAGCTCATTTACGGCCCGCAAAACCTACGTGTAATGCACCATTTTCGAGCAAGTGTGATGAAAATTCATTTTCGAATCGAATGAAATGTAGTAAGCGTCAATCATAGATAATTTATTTTAGGAAAATTGCAGTAAGCTTGGTTCGTAATTTTTTCACTACATGCATAAATGCTGTAACCGCCACGGAACAAAATTTCGGCAACGCTGTAACCGGCACACCCTTTGATTTATGAAAAAACAAAATTAGCGTAAATGTACTCGTTTAGAAAATTGCTACTATTTGGATGTTTACAGCAATTAGATGTGGGCATCGTCAAAAAAATACATTCGTTTTGCAACGTAGTCCAGTTTTTTCTAAGCGTCGTAGAGCCATGGGACCCAGACCAGTCGACGCAGAAAAATTCGCTGATTCCGAATATGCAAAAAAAAATTTTTTGGCCAAGTGGCGGTTACTACGTTCTCGCTTTTTGCCATCGATATCTTTAATTTTCCTCTCGGACTGGGTTGACGTTGAAAATAATTCGTCATAACAAATGTTTTTATTAAATCATTTATTACACGTTTTTACATTCACGTCAGCATTCACACTGCGTTGTATGTTATTTTTTTACCATTTAGAAATAATTCAAAACAGACCACGTTCAATCGTATCTTATTACCTAGTAGCCAGCACCATACACAACAATCAAAAAGCACCAATCTCACAATATAGTAATTGAATTACCTTTTAGTTCTACATTTACTTAAAAATAAATTTAATAATGTCTAGCAAGTACAAACAGAAAAGTAAATTTAATCAAAAGTAGACAAAACTTTTGCTTTTACAAAGTTTTATTCACCAAACAATTATTTATATAAGTTATTACTGAAAATAACGTATGCTCAATTTTTAAAGTACTGCATAGGTAAATTCTGTGTTGCGCGCACTGTGCCGCGACCTTAACGGCTGGGCTGCCGATGTAGCAGCCATCTTTGTTTTGTTTTGTTCGTCAGTATGAGCGCGAACCAGTCACGTGTTGCGAAAAATGTATACCGGCGTGTTTATTTATCATAAAATCTGTGTAATTATGTGTATTTAAGGTTTCTAATTGTGTAATGTTGTGTTGTGGTTACAAACTGTGATTATAATGTGTTAATTTAAGGTGATGACGTGATTTTAAGTTATTTCTATCATGTTTTTGATCGGCCCAACGAAAGTTCTGGAGGTACGTACATTGTGTTTGTTGTTGTTTTGACTTTATAACCGCAATTAACATGCTAGTTGCCAAATAAGTAAAATCAGAATTTAAGATTATTAGTTGTTTGTTCTAACTAGGACAATATTTTAGTTATTACGCTTCTAAATTATCCATAAATAAATACTAAACCTGGCGAACGGTTTCGTTCCGTATTTCCGTTTTTCTTGCGTGTCTATTTTAAATGAAGTGATGTTTACCATAGAATTTTATACGAACACTTGTACAGTATTTGGTATCAAAAGAAAGGTAATTTAATCTACTTTTTAATGTATTTAAAAACAAACAGGGTTATCGCTTTAGATTTTTTATTAAAAATACAATTCTCCTCGAAGTCGTCAACTTTATCAATGCGTCAACTTTACGCATTTTTTATAATTATTTTTACTATAATAACTCATATAATGAGTAACAAAATTAAATTCTTTGTTTCTTTGGCTTTTTAGTGTAAAAAAATCTTACCTATTGGTTCAGTAGAAGCCAAATTATGAATTTTTGAATTAAACTCGACATCGCGCCGGCATTTGTCATAAAAGGCGAAACAATTTAGGCTGCCATTTTTAAAATCCCAAAGCAAGTGAGTGGTTATAAGCGTTTAATTTTTTGACTCTAAGTATGCATGGGCAATTTAGTGTTATGGGAAACTAGATAAAAATTCTATTCTGCTTTAAATGGGAAACATTTCAAAATTAAAAAAAAAAACGCGTCTTTGGCAATGGAATGACAAGCAAATAAATGAAAGAGATACACCCATAGAAAATTTCATGCGTGGAAGGAAGTGAGATACACTGTCAAATTTCCTTTTTTGCTTTTGAAACCTGCCACCATTGGCCCGTTTCGCGAAGTTACTAATTATTAATAAGTTGTAATTTTACAATTCTACTAGTAAACTAGCAACATCGGTCCATTATAACAACATCACTGGTTGGTTTGACTTGTAAAATTGGAACTTGCACCTTCATGGAATGGGCCACAGCTTGTTAATGTCCAATTGGGCTTGTTATTGTCCAACAATCCTGCACCAACTAAAATCTCTGTTTTACCCAATGGTTGACTGGTAGAGAATGCCTTAAATAAATAAATAAAATTGGGCCAGACTATGGAGCAAACTCGATCAAATCAGATGACATAACAATGCCGAATTCCGGTTTTTGGTAAAATTAATTTTATCGGGTAATACAATTTCAGGGTGGCAAGTAAATAAAATATATTTACCAATAAAAGTGGTATTTGGTGGTTTTTATTAAAGAGCTGTATGTGAGGAATTAAACATAACTTTTATTATAGAATTAATAATGCTGCCTAAACTAAGCTGATTGTTCCCTTCTAAAGAAAAATAATATTTTTTCTGTTTATTCTTCGATAATGAATAATGGAATAAATGAAAAATATTTTTCTCTTGTTGTTCATTGTCTTCTGCAATAATTATGTAACATGCTAAAAATATTGAACTTTGTGTTATTGAGAGTTTAGTTCAATGTGGGTATCCTGAATAGAATTGTCAATCTCCATTGCAAAGGTGCGCGGACGCATTGTCCTTCTTATGTTCCATCTAGGGTGACATACCTACATAATTATACAACGTATTTAATATGACATTTCTAGTGTTTGCGTATTTATGGTTTCACGCAGCGATTAATTTGTTAACCCCCTCCAGCCGCAGATTTTGGAAAAGATGTAATATTGATAAACAGTTCAATCTGCACATTGTTGCCAGAATTCAACCGTTTTAATCAACTGTTTTTATAGACACAAGAAGTATAGTTTAAAGAATACAGAGTAGAGTTATGTCAATAAAATTTTATCGGGATTGACCTACGAGAATAAATTTTTCGTATTCATGGCAACAGTAGTATCTGGTTAACTAGTTTTCTTAATTAAAGTGTTCGCTGTATGTTGTTGAGTTCACGCAGCCAGTACGTCCGCATAGAATAACCTACTCGAATGCACCGTCCTACCAACAAACGACTCCGCTGCAGGCGCCGTGCATATGACTGGGCGTACATATCATAGGTTTTCGCGTTAGATTTCCAAATTAATCCAAAATAATTAATTACCGAATCGAGGTATCCGACGTATAATAGGTTCAATATTTACTGTATAAGCTTTGGCACTCGACTGGGGTGTGTAAAAACCGAATACGATCAAACCATCCGTGTGCAGAGCTCATCTCATCGAAGAACCATGCTAACATGTACGCCCAGCCTTAGAGAATGTGACCTGAACGTAGCCAGGTTTTAGTGTAGCGATGCTGGTTCGTCTGGTTCAAGTGAGCCGTGGTTACCTATAATTGGATAGGCATTCTGTGTAACCTATGTAGTAATCTAAGATGCTGTTTTTTGTATGTTCTATCTGTTGGTAATCCTTAATAAATAAAAATAAAATAAAAAAATAAAAAGTGTAGTATTATTATTTTTTTAAGCAATGTATGCATAGCTTTAACATAGTGACGTGTTTTTAGCATAGCACTTGTAATGAGAATCACAATAAATTTCCTACAAAAACACGGTTAAAGTAGTTTAGCGTAGTAATTTCTGAATGATTCACACAAAAAAACATTGTTATAAAGAGGCAAAAGTATGTTAACTAGGAATTTGTTAAGGTTATGTGCATAACGAGCTTATAGCCATGTACCTAGAGAGAGGATTTTGGATGAATCCAACAGTTAACCATTCTTAGACAGGTTGTAGTCTAGCAATGATGGTTAGTCATGTTTTAATTGTGGAAACTCCGAAAAATCATGCACTTAGCCGTGTTGGACGATTCTGTATCTTAAAAACTACATAAGATAGAAAAATAAAACCAAGATAGGTCGATGCGGCTTTTTTTCTCTCTTAGCCCATATAGAAAACTCAAAATTGGCCATATGTGGCTTAGACTACTTTTAGTGATCGGACGGCAGCATACTGCCCCTTGGGGTGCAAGTCAGGTTCCTCCACGCGTGCTCGAGCTTTACCAATCCATCTTGATCACGGTTTGATCCGCATGGAAGGGTACTGCTTGGGCCGGTGCACCCTGGAAACAACAACAAGCAATGGCCATTGCTTGTTGGTGGCTAATACCTGACAGCTTGCAGTTTTCCCGAGGATCCGGGGAGTGTGGGAGAGGGGCCTCGGGGGCCTACGGGCAGGGGGGGGAGGACATGGATCTGGAACCCACGGAAAAGGGCAAGCACTCGGCCGTCGGCAATGGGTTGGAATCGTCCTGTGTAGACTTTTCCAACCCATCGCTACTTCTCGGCCAGCGAGGGTGGGTGGTTGAGTAACCTAGGTGTTGCCGATTGCTCCCGATGTCTTGTGTAATGGGTACCCCTCTCGTCTAGACCAAGACATTGGCTGCTAATGGGCAGCATCTGGGCTGGGCAAGGGTTAGAACTGTCGACGCGTTGCGTTGACTTTGCTAGCCCTTGGCCTTACTTTCGGTTGGCTAGGGATGCGGTAGGCAGAGGGCCTATGATCCGGTCCCGGAGGCTAACCCTTCCACCCTGACGGTCCCTCGGCGTGTCCTCTGCAATAGCAGAGTTCACTGCTGACAAGGGATGGGGGTGTAGTGGTGGTTTGGTTGAAGGGACGTTTTCCCGGATACCATCCCCACTACACGTGGTCACGGGGCAGGGGCGTTTGTCCTCCCGTGGCGGCGAGGGAGGGACCGGGACACCGTGTGTCTGGTGCCGGTCCCTGCTTCCCCGGGGGACGGCCATTCGGTCGGGGGGGAGCTGGTGAGGGAAGGCACACTGGCCATGCTACAGTGTGCCTTTTTCGGAGAGGGTCCGCCCTAGGGCGGAGGTGCTGGTGATGGCGTGGCGTTAGTAGATTCCCATGCCATCACCGTGAAGGCACAGGTCGGAAGCATCCCTGGGTTTTAGTGGGTAGGCCAATCCCTTCAGGAGCGGAGAGCCCCACATAACCAATACGTAACATCTGGCTGTCACCCCCGATGGCCTTAGGTTACGTAGTGGTATGCAGTTTTATGCATTTCCCGGGATCAAAAAAAAAAAAAAAAAAAAAAAAGCATACTGCCCCTTACTGCCATGGCTCTCCTTTCCCTTTCGAGATCCATGTCATCTTTTTCTCCGATTATATTCGGAAAGGGTCCGTAAGGTTCTCGAAATAATGTAGGGGGTCCGTGGCCAAAAAAAGTTTAAGAAACCCTGCACTAAGTAAAGAAATACAATTTTTTAGATTTTTGACCGTTACAAATTTTTATTCTCTGGTTTCTGTTTTCTTGACATAATTTGCCATGTGTGTCAGTGATTAAAATAATAAATAATTGTTAACGATGCCGCGACCGATATTTTTTTTCCTAATGAACCTGCGAATATTATTTTGATCTACGGCGAAGGTCAAAAAGCGACCGAGGAGCTTCAGAGATTCTCATCTCTGAAGCTCCTCGGTGTTTTCTGAACAGGCAAACTCCGCGAAACGCACGAACCATCGTTAATACTTATCAGCATTATTCGCCTAACCTATTTACAGCTTAGACTCTTACAAGAGAATTACAAGGATGTCAGAAGAAACTTTAGGCTGTATAAGAGTGGTTAATTAGTATATTATAGTATAATTTGATACTTGTTTCTGTATAATAGTGTAGGCAAACACCATTGTAACACTTATGCTTATGATGTAATTGTACACCTTTATAAAGACTGTAGTTCTATAACTTCTGTTTTTGAGGGTGTTTTAAGGCTAAAAGAATAAATGACAGCTTTAATGAAGCTTTAGTTTGCATTACTCTCATACATTATACATACTTTCTTTCTTTCTTGCTTGCTTTTGTTCTTTCTTTCTTTCTTTCTTTTGACTTGACAACGGAGACTGTTTACATCTCCATGAATTTTTATTATAAATTTATTTTCTATTAATTTAATTGTCTTGTTTTGACGCCTAAAGACCTTTTACATCTCTGAAAATGTAGTTTTAAGTTCATTAAATCGCTATATGTGTGCCTATAATATTTGAAGAGTTCCCTCAATTCCTCCAAGATCCCATCATCAAGTCCTGATTTGGTTGCAATGGGACCACCTCTAAAATATTCAAATATCATTCTTTTAAACAAAAAAATAATTTTTAAAATTGGTTCAGCCATCTTCGGGTAATCGGTGAACAAACACACAAAAAAACGTCCTTCTGAAAGCCGATTAAAAAGTCGCCGCGACCAGCGATTCTCAGTGTGCCATACCCCGCGATTTTTCTATACAAATTAATAATTCTAGATTCGCTGCAGTGTGAGATCCGCCTAAAACAAAACTACCGAGCCGTGCGCCGTCCACCGGTTTTTTTTTATTTAATTGTTTTTTAAATAGTTGTTTAACTCTCTTTTTAAAAATTGACCGGAAATGGCCTTTAAACCCCCATAATACTAAAACGCAGGCATCCCCCCCCTCCTTTAGACCCCCCCCCCCATTTTAGACCTACCCCCTCCCCCTTTTTTAGACCTTCCCCCCCTTTCCCCCCCGAGTGTTGCCACTCCCCGACATTGCGGGGAGTTTCCCACCGTCTTCGGTGAAAGAAAATTTCAGTTTGCCAAAATTTCGGTCAAGCGTGTACCTGACCTAACTTTGACAAACTTAAATTTGGTCCGGCAGAAAAAATTTCACCGGGCCCCTATTAGACCTAGCGAAAAACTAAAAATGCCAAAATGTGGCCCTAACGTACCCCTATTTACAGAATTGATTTAACCTCCCCTAACTTTAGGGGTCGAGACGCTACGAATTTTTAAGTACGTTTTACAAACTTACGAAAAAGTTCGCAGCGCCTGATGACACCCTAGGAGCAATCTGCACTTCCCCCAATAAATCCTAAACTGAAAATCCAAAAATTATGGGACAAGCGCAGGCGGCTCCCCTAACTCCTAGTCTAATTACTATCTAAAGAAAAGAATATGTACAGAAGAAAAAACACTAAAGAAAAATTAAAAACCAAAAGACGACGAAAAGAGTACGACCGCAGGCGGCAAGGTTTCCAAAACCATGCAAGTCCCTTTCCCAACCCGAAAGTCAGAGAATATTGCGGCAAAAAGGGCCACACGCAGCTTAAGCAGCCCAAGCTGTCCGCGCAAGACACGAAGAAGAAAGGAATTTAAACTGGTCAAAAACGCCTGACGGATTTTGACGGAAGAAAAGCGAAAAATGAAAAAAATTGAAAAGTGATACAAAGCGTAGAGATAGATGCACGAACGATAGTAAACCTGGTAGCGAAAAAATTTTAAAGTCTAATGTCAATTTTTCGTACCTGTCCTATACTTAGTACCCCAAAATTTTCCTCAACCTAACCTAACCTACTTTTCTGGCAGCAACTCTGTTCTGTATAGCGATTCGCTTTGGAACGCCCAACCTTTGTATAGTTGTTTGATCAAATCGAATACTTTACAATTTTTTAAATTAAGATGAGTAGAATTGAAAGTATTCTAAAAAAAACCAAATACGACAGCAAGTATGCGTTTTTGCAATTTAAAATTATTTGCCGACAATTTAAAATTAAAGTAAAGTAAACCACAGTCATTATAACAGTGCTGCTACTTTGTGGTATATAGTATTGTGCTAACCTAACCTACTTTACCGTTAACGCATTTTTTTGATATAATATTGTGTAAAGAGTAGAAAATAAAAATGGGTAGGGGTCGGGTTGTATAAAATTTAAGGTCATATTTTTGATACGCATACGAGGATTCGTCATACTCATCATTACGCATAACTGTAAATAGTCATACATTTATGCGCATAACGATATTAATCATAATGTTTTTGGACATACCGTGTAATGGGCATATAGTTGATATGCATAAATTTATTCAAGCATACTTTATAATGGGCATACATGGGTTGCTCATACAACACTTTAACCATACTAAGTAAATGCATAAAATGCTAAACGCATAAATAGGTTGCTAATAAAACACTTTAACCATACTAAGCAAATGCATAAATTGCTAAACGCATAAGCCTAATTTTAAGTGTTTAGCTCTTTTATGTTGGGTCACAGTTCTAAACTAATATACTTTTCTGGCAGCGATTCGGTTATGTGTGAGATAACAGTTCTAACCTAACCTAACCTACTTTTCTGGCCGCGATTCGGTTATGTGTGAGATAACAGTTCTAACCTAACCTAACCTACTTTTCTGGCAGCGATTCGGTTATGTGTGAGATAACAGTTCTAACCTAACCTACTTTTCTGGTAGCGATTCGGTTATGTGTGAGATAACAGTTCTAACCTAACCTACTTTTCTGGTAGCGATATGGTTTTGTGTGAGGTCACAGTTCTAACCTAACCTAACCTACTTTTCTGGCAGCGATTCGGTTATGTGTGAGATAACAGTTCTAACCTAACCTAACCTACTTTTAAGGCCGCGATTCGGTTATGTGTGAGATAACAGTTCTAACCTAACCTAACCTACTTTTCTGGCAGCGATTCGGTTATGTGTGAGATAACAGTTCTAACCTAACCTACTTTTCTGGTAGCGATATGGTTTTGTGTGAGGTCACAGTTCTAACCTAACCTAACCTACTTTTCTGGCAGCGATTCGGTTATGTGTGAGATAACAGTTCTAACCTAACCTAACCTACTTTTCTGGCAGCGATTCGGTTATGTGTGAGATAACAGTTCTAACCTAACCTAACCTACTTTTCTGGCAGCGATTTGGTTCTGTGTGAGTTCACTAATATTGTGTAAAGAGTAGAAAGTAAAAGTACTTCAATAATATAAATCGTTTCTTTTTTGAAGAACCATCGCAAGTCCATTATCAAAATTTATGCAATACGATTGTTATAATCATCAATATTATGGCTTGATAAATGTATGAAATTTACAATTATTACTAAAACAACTTAAAATCATCAATGTTATGGCTTAATAAATGTATGAAATTTACAATTATTACAAAAACAACTTATAATCAACAATATTATGACTAAATAAATGTATGACAATTTACCTTATGGTTAAACCAATTATGACTCCGTATAATTATGACACGGAACAATTATGCCATAGGACAATTTATGCCAAAAGAAATATATAAGCATCAAGTTTATGCTTAAACTGTTATGACAATCAATAATATGACAATAGTTATTATGCAACCAGACGGCCACCCAATAAAAATACCTCAACAATATAAATCGTTTCTTTTTTGAAGAATACGATTGTTATAATCATCAATATTATGGCTTAAAAAATGTATGGCATAATTAACAATTATTACTAAAACAACTTATAATCATCAATATTATGACTAAATAAATGAAAGACAATTTACATTATGGTTAAACCAATTATGACTCCGTATAATTATGACACGGAACAATTATGCCATTGGACAATTTATGCCAAAAAAAAATATGAGCATCAACTTTATGCTTAAACTTTTATGACAACCAATAATATGACAATAGTTGTTATGCAAACAGCCGGCCACCCTGAATTTTTCTTTTCTGATAGGGTTACAGTTCAAACCTAACCCTACAGTTCTGGTAGCAGCTCGTTTTTGTTAGGAACGTAAGAAAAGTTTCTTGAGACACCAGAGCCGGGAACTCTTCGGTTTCTAGAAGCTGCATAATAGAGCTATTACATAACATCAAAACCGTGTGCAGAACTCGTCGAAATCTTTCAGCAGATCATACCTGTATACAGACAAAGTGCTGATTTTGGCCATCTTTCGTTCCAAAATTACTCAAAAAGTTTCTTGAGACAACAGAACCGGGAACTCTCCGGTTTCTAGTAGCTGTATAATAGAGCTATCATTTAACATCAAAACCGTGTCCAGAACTCGTCGAAATCTTTCAGCAGATCATACCTGTATGTAGACAAAGTGCTGATTTTGGCCATCTTTGATTTTAAAATTACTCAAAAAGTTTCTTGAGACACCAGAGCCGGGAACTTTTCGGTTTCTAGTAGCTGTATATCAAAGCTATAATTTAACATCAATACCGTGTCCAGAACTTGTCGAAATCTTTCAGCAGATCATACCTGTATGTAGACAAAGTGCTGATTTTGGCCATCTTTGATTTCAAAATTACTCAAAAAGTTTCTTGAGACACCAGAGCCGGGAACTCTTCGGTTTCTTGTAGCTGTATAATAGAGCTATCATTTAACATCAAGACCGTGTCCAGAACTCGTCGAAATCTTTCAGCAGATCATACCTGTATGTAGACAGAGTGCTGATTTTGGCCATCTTTGATTTCGAAATTACTCAAAAAGTTTCTTGAGACACCAGAGCCGAGAACTCTTCGGTTTCTAGTAGCTGTATAATAGAGCTATCATTTAACATCAAAACCGTGTCCAGAACTCGTCGAAATCTTTCAGCAGATCATACCTGTATATAGACAAAGTGCTGATTTTGGCCATCTTTGATTTCGAAATTACTCAAAAAGTTTCTTGAGACACCAGAGCCGGGAACTCTTCGGTTTCTAGTAGCTGTATAATAGAGCTATCATTTAACATCAAAACCGTGTCCAGAACTCGTCGAAATCTTTCAGCAGATCATACATGTATATAGACAAAGTGCTGATTTTGGCCATCTTTGATTTCAAAATTACTCAAAAAGTTTCTTGAGACACCAGAGCCGGGAACTCTTCGGTTTCTAGTAGCTGTATAATAGAGCTATCATTTAACATCAAAACCGTGTCCAGAACTCGTCGAAATCTTTCAGCAGATCATACCTGTATGTAGACAGAGTGCTGATTTTGGCCATCTTTGATTTCGAAATTACTCAAAAAGTTTCTTGAGACACCAGAGCCGGGAACTCTTCGGTTTCTAGTAGCTGTATAATAGAGCTATCATTTAACATCAAAACCGTGTCCAGAACTCGTCGAAATCTTTCAGCAGATCATACCTGTATGTAGACAGAGTGCTGATTTTGGCCATCTTTGATTTCAAAATTACTCAAAAAGTTTCTTGAGACACCAGAGCCGGGAACTCTTCGGTTTCTAGTAGCTGTATAACAGAGCTATCATTTAACATCAAAACCGTGTCCAGAACTCGTCGAAATCTTTCAGCAGATCATACCTGTATGTAGACAAAGTGCTGATTTTGGCCATCTTTGATTTCAAAATTACTCAAAAAGTTTCTTGAGACACCAGAGCCGGGAACTCTTCGGTTTCTAGTAGCTGTATAACAGAGCTATCATTTAACATCAAAACCGTGTCCAGAACTCGTCGAAATCTTTCAGCAGATCATACCTGTATGTAGACAAAGTGCTGATTTTGGCCATCTTTCGTTCCAAAATTACTCAAAAAGTTTCTTGAGACACCAGAGCCAAGAACTCTTCAGTTTCTAGTAGCTGTATAATAGAGCTATCATTTAACATCAAAACCGTGTCCAGAACTCGTCGAAATCTTTCAGCAGATCATACCTGTATGTAGACAAAGTGCTGATTTTGGCCATCTTTCGTTCCAAAATTACTCAAAAAGTTTCTTGAGACACCAGAGCCGGGAACTCTTCGGTTTCTAGTAGCTGTATAATAGAGCTATCATTTAACGCCAAAAGCGTGTCCAGAACTCGTCGAAATCTTTCAGCAGATCATACCTGTATATAGACAAAGTGCTGATTTTGGCCATCTTTGATTTCAAAATTACTCAAAAAGTTTCTTGAGACACCAGAGCCGGGAACTCTTCGGTTTCTAGTAGCTGTATAATAGAGCTATCATTTAACATCAAAACCGTGTCCAGAACTTGTCGAAATCTTTCAGCAGATCATACATGTATATAGACAAAGTGCTGATTTTGGCCATCTTTGATTTCAAAATTACTCAAAAAGTTTCTTGAGACACCAGAGCCGGGAACTCTTCGGTTTCTAGTAGCTGTATAATAGAGCTATCATTTAACATCAAAACCGTGTCCAGAACTCGTCGAAATCTTTCAGCAGATCATACCTGTATGTAGACAGAGTGCTGATTTTGGCCATCTTTGATTTCAAAATTACTCAAAAAGTTTCTTGAGACACCAGAGCCGGGAACTCTTCGGTTTCTAGTAGCTGTATAATAGAGCTATCATTTAACATCAAAACCGTGTCCAGAACTCGTCGAAATCTTTCAGCAGATCATACCTGTATGTAGACAAAGTGCTGATTTTGGCCATCTTTCGTTCCAAAATTACTCAAAAAGTTTCTTGAGACACCAGAGCCGAGAACTCTTCAGTTTCTAGTAGCTGTATAATAGAGCTATCATTTAACATCAAAACCGTGTCCAGAACTTGTCGAAATCTTTCAGCAGATCATACCTGTATATAGACAAAGTGCTGATTTTGGCCATCTTTGATTTCAAAATTACTCAAAAAGTTTCTTGAGACACCAGAGCCGAGAACTCTTCGGTTTCTAGTAGCTGTATAACAGAGCTATCATTTAACATCAAAACCGTGTCCAGAACTCGTCGAAATCTTTCAGCAGATCATACCTGTATGTAGACAAAGTGCTGATTTTGGCCATCTTTCGTTCCAAAATTACTCAAAAAGTTTCTTGAGACACCAGAGCCAAGAACTCTTCAGTTTCTAGTAGCTGTATAATAGAGCTATCATTTAACATCAAAACCGTGTCCAGAACTCGTCGAAATCTTTCAGCAGATCATACCTGTATGTAGACAAAGTGCTGATTTTGGCCATCTTTCGTTCCAAAATTACTCAAAAAGTTTCTTGAGACACCAGAGCCGGGAACTTTTCGGTTTCTAGTAGCTGTATAATAGAGCTATCATTTAACGCCAAAACCGTGTCCAGAACTCGTCGAAATCTTTCAGCAGATCATACCTGTATATAGACAAAGTGCTGATTTTGGCCATCTTTGATTTCAAAATTACTCAAAAAGTTTCTTGAGACACCAGAGCCGGGAACTCTTCGGTTTCTAGTAGCTGTATAATAGAGCTATCATTTAACATCAAAACCGTGTCCAGAACTTGTCGAAATCTTTCAGCAGATCATACATGTATATAGACAAAGTGCTGATTTTGGCCATCTTTGATTTCAAAATTACTCAAAAAGTTTCTTGAGACACCAGAGCCGGGAACTCTTCGGTTTCTAGTAGCTGTATAATAGAGCTATCATTTAACATCAAAACCGTGTCCAGAACTCGTCGAAATCTTTCAGCAGATCATACCTGTATGTAGACAGAGTGCTGATTTTGGCCATCTTTGATTTCAAAATTACTCAAAAAGTTTCTTGAGACACCAGAGCCGGGAACTCTTCGGTTTCTAGTAGCTGTATAATAGAGCTATCATTTAACATCAAAACCGTGTCCAGAACTTGTCGAAATCTTTCAGCAGATCATACCTGTATATAGACAAAGTGCTGATTTTGGCCCTCTTTGATTTCGAAATTACTCAAAAAGTTTCTTGAGACACCAGAGCCGGGAACTCTTCGGTTTCTTGTAGCTGTATAATAGAGCTATCATTTAACATCAAAACCGTGTCCAGAACTCGTCGAAATCTTTCAGCAGATCATACCTGTATGTAGACAGAGTGCTGATTTTGGCCATCTTTGATTTCAAAATTACTCAAAAAGTTTCTTGAGACACCAGAGCCGGGAACTCTTCGGTTTCTAGTAGCTGTATAATAGAGCTATCATTTAACATCAAAACCGTGTCCAGAACTCGTCGAAATCTTTCAGCAGATCATACCTGTATGTAGACAAAGTGCTGATTTTGGCCATCTTTCGTTCCAAAATTACTCAAAAAGTTTCTTGAGACACCAGAGCCGAGAACTCTTCAGTTTCTAGTAGCTGTATAATAGAGCTATCATTTAACATCAAAACCGTGTCCAGAACTCGTCGAAATCTTTCAGCAGATCATACCTGTATATAGACAAAGTGCTGATTTTGGCCATCTTTGATTTCAAAATTATTCAAAAAGTTTCTTGAGACATCAGAGCCGGGAACTCTTCGGTTTCTAGTAGCTGTATAATAGAGCTATCATTTAACATCAAAACCGTGTCCAGAACTTGTCGAAATCTTTCAGCAGATCATACCTGTATATAGACAAAGTGCTGATTTTGGCCCTCTTTGATTTCGAAATTACTCAAAAAGTTTCTTGAGACACCAGAGCCGGGAACTCTTCGGTTTCTTGTAGCTGTATAATAGAGCTATCATTTAACATCAAAACCGTGTCCAGAACTCGTCGAAATCTTTCAGCAGATCATACCTGTATGTAGACAGAGTGCTGATTTTGGCCATCTTTGATTTCAAAATTACTCAAAAAGTTTCTTGAGACACCAGAGCCGGGAACTCTTCGGTTTCTAGTAGCTGTATAATAGAGCTATCATTTAACATCAAAACCGTGTCCAGAACTCGTCGAAATCTTTCAGCAGATCATACCTGTATGTAGACAGAGTGCTGATTTTGGCCATCTTTGATTTCGAAATTACTCAAAAAGTTTCTTGAGACACCAGAGCCGGGAACTCTTCGGTTTCTTGTAGCTGTATAATATAGCTATGATTTTGCACCAAATTTGTAGACCTAGACCTTTTTTTAAATGTTTTTTGATTGATTTCAATTTTTATTCTACATTATTTTTTTTTAAACTTGCTCATTTTTTACGAATTAAAAGTAGAGTAGTATTATTTTTAAGTACTAGGAACTCTAGTATAGTCATTTCTGAGACGAAATAACCTCGTTTCGTTTAGTTTGGAGAAAATTGATCTGCTATGTGAAATTAGTTAGCAGATCATTTGGTTGAAAACAATAGATTGAGATATTTTCGTAAATTCAATAGAACTATGTCTTAAAAGTATCAGGAACTATAGAACTATGTGGCAAGCGAATAGAACTCCAACTTTTTCGTGATCTGCTGGAACTTGATCTGCTAACTTCACACACATTGGGCAGTCGTGTTCAAAACGCCTTCTCTTGTTTCTGAGCACGTTATAATAACAAGAGCCGACGAGTTCCATAATTTTACGCGCAAATGATATTGTAATGTTCTGATAAAATGTTGATTTTCTGGTTTGGAACGATGGGAATTGCAAATTAATGACAGCAAAATTGAAGGGGGATTTCAGTCAAGGATTTTGCTTGAATCAACATTGTTACGTAAGAATGTTCTACCCGTGCAACGGAAATGGATTTGGGCAGATTTTATTTGCGCAATAGAACGAGAAAGGATAATATCGTCAGTACTTTTAAAAAAAACACGTATATCTGATACTGACTCCAGGTAAAAACGCACTAAGTGTATATGAAGTGCATATGTAACTTTGACGTTTTTCCTTACAACGTTTTTAGATACGAGGTTTTTCAAAGTAGTGACGATATATATATTTATATACACCGTGAAATTTTAGTGGTTGTTTTCCGCTTAAGGGCATGTTCAGTATTGTGTTCTGATTAGGAAAAAGAAGAAAAAAAAATTTTTGACGTAAATAAAATTTGTCTTTTGTATGGAGGGTCGGCTAATTTGAACGACCTGCTCCATAGAAAATATTTTTTTTTCGCGTTAAATAAAAATTCTTCCACTTTTTCCTAATCAGAACACGATACTGAACATGCCCTTAAACGGAAAACAACCACTAAAATTTCACGGTGTATATTATAATATTTATTTATTAAAACTCGCAGTTTTACATACTTTTAGGAAAAGTTTCCTACAAAAATCCACAGAATAATCAAACTGACATAGCCGTAGGATCGCACGGTTGAAGTGGCAGTGGGCATGTCATATAACCCGGTGAACGGATAACCGTGAGGGCTTTAAAGTTCTGGGCATCCATGGCTGATAGATAGATTCTACTCAAGGGCAGATCCACCGTTGTGGGCACGATGGGCATACCCACAACCCAAATCAGGTTGTTCATGAGCGAGTTCGTACTCCGACTCGCACTTGGCTGATTTTCGGGTAGCTGTGACCTAAAACATTTTTGAGGGCTGGATCCGCGCCTGATTCTACTGGTAGTTAAAAACGTGCAAGGATTTTCAAGATGAGAGCGAATAGGCGATTACTGGTCCAAGGAACTGCATCTTCTGCTTTGTCACCATTTACCATAGGCTAGAACTAATGCTAGTCGTTTTATGTAAAATTGTACCTTAGACTTAAAAAGTTTTTCTATTTATCTATACATATCTAGCAGGATCAAATTTAAAATACATGTTCTTTAGAGGATGTAGAAATGCACTTAGAATTATTTTTTCCAAACTCTAGCCCTAAAACGGGAGAAAGAAAGAGTTTATATAAACAGTCGGAAATTCACAGGGACAAAGTCGCGGGCAGCATCTAATCGTATCACCCAATATAATTTTGTTCCATTCGGCGTCGAGACCCTTGGTCCGTGGGGCCCTGGCGCTTTAAGTCTCTTTCAGCAGCTGTCGAAGAGACTCACAGAAACCACGAGGGACCGAAGAGCTGGCAGCTTCCTCGCTCAACGCATCAGCCTCACAATCCAGCGAGGAAATGCTGCCAGCATCTTTGGTATCATGCCGCAGGGGCTATTTTTAGATTTATTTTAGTTTATAATATATTTAACTTTAATTTAGATTTAGTTCCTTTGTATTGTTATTGTTTTAAATAATCGAATAGTCAATACAAATGTTACCTATTTATCGTATCATATTTTTAATCATATAATTAAACTTCTAACAGTCTAAGCAATAGTAGTAGCTTTCTAGACAAGACAAGAGTAAAATTTGCGTAACTAATACATAAAGGGTATCATTTAATCGATCAGCAAAGTATTCATATTTTGGTCAGCCAAAATAGCTAGTTGGAAAGCAACTTATGGTTAGCAAACATTTATAAATCAGGCTGCAATTAATGATATACTGAACTGCTCTAAATTATTTTGGTCAGGAAATTAAATATTTCAGCTGCATCAAGCGATCTACGGTTAATCAAATTTTGGTAAGCAATTAGTAGGTAAGCAAAATATTTCATTTTGTTCATCAAAATAAAAGGTGCAATAAAACCTAATTGGCATGCACAAAATGGGCGCAACTATTCTGCCGCAATAACGCAAAAGGGCACATCTAAATAAAATTTTTGAGTTTACAATAAAATAAGCATATTTTATTAGAAAAACTTCTATTTTTAAAATAAAAAACGTCCGAGATATTCGACTTCAAAGTTGACAAATTTTTAAGACGTAAAAATTTCGAGGGATGTTGGTGTCATTATAACACCTATTTATTATTGTTTTATCGTATAGAATTCGCTAAAATAAGCATGTTTTACGGAAAAAAACTTTTCTCTGAAATCAAAAATAACCGAGATATTCGACTTCAAAGTTCACTTTCCGTATCTCCGGCGCTGCGGGAACAGCAGCCTCAGCCGCTCGCCTCACTCGTTCCCGCGCTTCGTCATGGCGGGCGAGGGCTGCTCTCCCTCCGCACCTCCGTCTCTATAAAAACACTCTAGGGCGCGCAGTGTCGGCACGCGTCCTTACCAGCGAGAGCCCTAGATTCGGACTTTCGCAGGCTTTTTACATTTTATAGTAAGTAGTATCTTCAAAAATAGCAGTGCGGTAAAAATCACTAATAATTGATAAACACTACTACTTGACAGCTGAGAATCACCCAATGACAAAACAAACACGCCCACGATTGGCTGCTCGCGTCACGTGGTCTGTTTCGCTCTGCCCACAGTACTGCTGATTTTTCAAACTAAACGCAATCCACGCATGTTTTCTCTGCTAAGCAATTGTAAAATCTTGCCGGCCAAATAATTATTTTTGCAGCTCGACTGTTTATTAGGCAGACAAATGATAAATAAAGCAGATTAATATTGGTTAAAATGTTAACCATTTTTAAATTATTTGCTGAACAAGAGTTGCCGCCCGATTTTTATTTATTGCCAGCCAAATCTTTGTATGCTGCCCAAATGATTTAACTGCTTATTTTTTTTTTGCGGATCAATTTTAATAACGGCTGACCAAAAAATTACTTTCCGTACATAAAAACGTCTTTTTACGCTACAGCACAATATACAGGATCATCTCAGTACCGCAACTCTGTTAATATTCTGAGAAAGTTTCGGGTTCCTTCATTTAAATACTCTTGAGCATACTTGTTGGTTTAATCTAAATATTTAAATTGAGAATCGTAGAGTACAGCTACTCTACATACTTTAGGCGGTACGTGTCTGCAAGCCATCAAGTTGAGAAATTCATGGATGTAAACTTTATGTTATTTGTGAGATTTAGGTACGTACTTACATACCTACTTGAAAATGGGATAAATAACTATAGCTGTCACTGGATATATTAACTACGTTTGCGTAAAACAACATTAGAAGTATCAAAAAGCCAAAATATGTATATACCTACATTTTAAGTAATTTAAACTTTGGTTTCGAACGATGATAATAGATGGCGCTGGCTCATCAATATCGCCATAGCTAAAATATTTTCAGTAAAAATAAGCATTCATGAGTGTGATTAAAAAACTTATGGCACACATAAGACAAGTCAGAATGGATCGAAATAAGTAAGGAAATATAATTACAATAACTTGTAAATATACCTATTCAATTTAATTTTAAGCATAAAAAATGACTGACACATGCACCATTACGGGTTTGATAGATTTAACTCAACAAAAACTTTCCGACAAAATAACGAAACCCGTAAGAGAAAAAGTTGCGTACAGAAAAAATAAACTGGGATAAACTTACTCTATTAAAAGAAGGTCAAGATAATCGGTTTATAAGTTTTTACCCCAGTTCCTGGGGGTCATGAGAACGTTCATCGTTAAGGGGATAGGAACTTTATTGACAGCTGATCCGGTTAATAGAGACTAATCGAGACTTGTTTTATAAATTAAGTGTTGACGAAATATTTGCCCTAACAATGTGCGATTCAATAAATTTTTACGCAAAAAGGCCTCAAGGGCCCGATTTTACCTGCGTTTCGGAAATGACCATAAATCGCCACCAGGTGTCGGGAACCGGTTTTTTCTCCATACAAAAATACCGGTATTTTTTCCATTCTTTTCGTTCATTGGTTTATTATTTCATTTTCAAAATCATTTCGTAAATACATGATAAAAAGCATAAAATAATTCAAAATATTGGGTTATTTCAGGGTTATTGCAAAATACCGGTTCCGAGCTCTGATCGCCACAAGAAGCTCACTAATTCTCTTTTAAAACTTAACAAGATTACGTGACATGATAACATGAAATTTTCATAGTAATACAAATGCAACCCCTAAATAGCTGGGCACAGTTCATTTACCTCAAAAGAAAAAAATAACGGAACTCTTATAGGATCCCTTTGTTTGTTGTCCCTCTGTCTGCCTGTCTGTCAACACCCTTTTTCTCAGAAACGCGTAGAGCTATCAAGCTAAAATGAACAACAAGCTATAATTTCTTGTACAAGTCAACGTATTCAAAAGACACGGCCGTTTATGCTCCGTTTACGCCGCATATTTTGACGCTCGCAGGGGAATCAAAACTTCTAGGATACTTCCCGTTGACTGAAAGTTCCCGTTGAAGAATCATGAAATTTGGCAAGGAGCAATGTCACGTAGCAAAAGTTAATAAAAAATCGAAAAACCGTTAATTATAGTTACATGACAAAAAAATCATCTGTAGTGCGTTTTTTGTGACAAACCTAAACATGCGGATTGATTCCGTTTCTTTGCTTGCGAGTGTATGTTTTGGACGTAAAAGGCATTCAGACAAACCGTCACTAAAAAAGTCCACTGTTGGATTTAGGGCCGACACAGACGGACTGCTACCCAACTGCAACTCCCTACGATTTGTATTGGAACTGCATCACAACTGCGCAGTCGGCGTGCAGTTGTGATGCAGTTCCCATACAAATCGTAGGCAGTTGCAGTTGGGTTGCAGCCCGTCTGTATAGGCCCTTAATAAATAGGATGAAAATATAAAGTTATGGAGATGAGCTCTGTCTTGCAACACAGATTCCTAAACGGGCTTCGGTGTTGTTTTGCAAAACAAGCTGAAACAATGCGTGGGATGCCTTTGCTGACATTTGGCTTGAATTGCGTTCATACTTTATTTATAATTGTTGTCAAGGAGTTTCAGAATTTTCATAATTTTACAACGAGCACATTGTTGGTAAAAAAAATAAGTAAATGACGTGTATTTTGTATCATTTTTACACTATAATGAAATAAATATGAAACTGCCTATTAAAATGAGTAAAAGGCTTTCATGATCTTTAGAGTATTTATTTATTTAGAGTAATATTCAGTATATTTTATGCCATAAAAAGTATCACTAGCTCAGTGTTCCTGGATTTTTATAAATAGCATTAACCCGAAATTAACTACTGCTAGGTATTTCATGACATAGTTATATTAGTTATCTTTAGAATCAAGAGTATTCTACGGAAAACCAATATAAATACGTTATGAAATAGCAATACTAGTAAATAAGTTAATTATGGGTTTATGCTATTTATCAGAATCCAGGAACATCAATGAAATTTAAACTTCGCCGTAAAATATCGCGTACAGAGGACGCCGTTGAAATTGAATCGGATTTTACCGGTGTTTGTGTCCGTGCGGAACATGGCCAGCTTTAACAGTGTAATTAAAATCTTTGATGTTGATCCTGCACTTTGATTTTTCGAATTTAACAAAAAGCGATATACGAGTACCAGGTAGCTTCTGTTGACGTACGAAAATCTATCGACGTATAATCGGAAATAACAAAAACACGGTGTATATATGTGTATTATTTATGAAAGAGGGCTGGTTTATTTATTTGTTTATTTAAACTTTATTGCACAAAAGAAAAGTTATCGTACAAAAGGCGAACTTAATACCATAAGGCATTCTCTACCAGTTAACCTTAGGGCAAAGCAGATAACTTGTGGGCTGGTTGACGGTGAAAATAAAGACAATATATGAAGAGTACACGGAAAGAACATGTCTAGTCACTTAAGCATATTTTTGAGTTATAGTGGTTTGAAAGTCATCGTTATTCGTCATCGTGAACAATTACTATGGTTACCATTACTTTAAAGGTGGAAATAGTACATTGTGCACCGAGGGTAGTAAGAAGGGAATTACTAACGAGAGTCTATTAGGAGCCCGACGCCGTAGGCGGAGGGCTTTTAATGACTCGAGTTGGTAATCCCCTTACTGCCCGTGATACACACAATGTTTTTCATCACATTTGCGAGGAAAAAAAAAATAAAACATAAAAATCAAATAAACTAAACGCACCCGCTAAGAGACAACTTCAACTGTCAACTTTTTCAATATAGTCTTCCATAGATAATGCTAAGAACTGCGTTTAGTTTTTAAACTTGACAGGCAATGCCGCCAGATTGTACCGATTTTCATAATAAATTTTTTAAGTAAATTAATTTAATTGCATTAAAATAATTGCATAAATTACTGAAATAGTAGTAAAATATACCATATAAGTTTTATATACACTAAAATTGGTTTTGTAGCCGAGTTTTGAAGATGTGAAATAAGCCTTGGCTGATTTGAAACCTCCTTAGTCTGAAATGACGTACGGGTAGGTCCTATATTTTAAAACTAAACTCATAACTCCCACGGGAGTTATAGATTTTCATACAGTTTTTCCTCCCGTGGGAGTTATAGATTTTTATAACCCACGGGAGGTAAATCGGCTCGAGCTGGTCTATAAGCCCGCGTGTTATAACACCCTTTACCAGCAAGTGTGATGAAAAAATATATATGTGACGTTTCGCGGCTACAGGTACCTTGTAAGTGGACGTTGTCGCTTGTGCCCTTCTATCTTGGTATCCTAAAGTAACGGAGTCGGATACGACGCAAGCGATAATGTCCATAAGGTACCTTTACCCGCGGAATGACACATAATATTTTAAGATATCCACCTGTAATCAAGTGGTAAGTTATAGTTCATGGCGAGCTCAACATCTTGAGATTAAAAACTCATTTTCAAAAAAAGGTGACTAGACATGTTCTTTCCGTGTACCCTTCATTATATGAACATTATTTTGGTGTCGGTGTGATTAGAGCTGATCTTTTTTTTTTCTTACTAGATACAAACACACAACAGAACCAAGCAAACTCTAGTGTGATTGAAACCTTATTAGTATATGTATAAAATTGAAAACATGTGAAGATTTTTGGAGATTTGAATTTGGATTTGATTTGACCATTAGACGTGGCTCAAAATCAACGTGCAAATCTATTACACTCACGGACAATGAATTCGGGTCATTTTCTATATGGGCTTTTTTATTTAAAGTGCGTTCTTAACTGACAGTTAACAGGTCGTTACAGAACTGACGATTAGTGTCAAACTCCATACATTACGTCACGGACTGACAGGTTAGACGGTATTTTGAACATAGCTTAAGTTTCGCCTAACCGTAGATTTTAAAATAAACATGCCCATATAACAGTTTATAGAAAATGACCCAGATTCATTGTCCGTGAGTGTATAATTTAGCGATTATTCATGATCATGACTTATTAAAATTACAATGTTAAAATTGCTGCTTAAAAGGTAAAATACAGACATTATATTAGACGTCCTTAAAATCAATAAACGGATAGAACTTGCAAACATAAGATCAACATTTGTTTAAAAAAACTACCGGCTTTGAGCATATCATTTCACGTTTGGCTTAAAAAGCTCCAGATATAAAGATAAGAAAATGATGAAACAAAAATCTCATTTAACATTCTTATCACAATAAAAGCTTCGAATCTTTCTGGCAAAACCCAAAGATTTACAACAAATCCGCAACAAATTGAAGGCGTGCAAACGTAAACTTGCTATTTCTGTACAGCAAATATAAACCCAATCTGAGAGTAAAATGGGAAGAAAAACAATACAGGAAGAAAATAGACCTCTTAAAAAATGTATCTGACTCCTGAGTCCTGTATTCCCTGGAATACTTAATAGAGTTTCGATAAAAAGTGAGACGAAATAAAATAATATCTATTCTTTATTAATTTTAGAATGTGCTGTAAAAAGACAGAGGCGATGGAGTGCAGGCAGTTCAGAAAAGATACCAACTTATAAAATTAGACGTGAGTTAAAGACTGTTAAAAAAACACTATTTAAGTACCTTGACTTAATATATAAGTACCTAGTTTATATAGACTCATGATCCCACAGACAAACCTTATTATAGGTTTTGTGGGATACTGTTCCTAAATGTATGTTTAACTGCAAGTTTTAATAAATAAATATATTATTATCAAATGTATCTATATTTATGTAAAACAGCTTCGTAACCTAAGGTACTGACAGAGAACATACGGCCTAAACCACTGCAGATAGCGGGATGACATTTGAAACACATGTCGCACATGCGGGATGGCAACTTCGTTGGTGACACTCACATGTGTGCTTTTTGTTATGTGCAGCCGTAACTACTCACACAAGTTACGGCCAACACGAACGGGGGCCTCCGGAGGCTGCTTCCGTCGGTCGTCGTTCGTGTTGGCGCTAACTTGTGTGAGTAGTTACTGCTGCACATAACAAAAAGCACACATGTGAGTGTCACCGACGAAGTTGCCAAGCTATAATTTAGAGCGCAAGGAGGTGCACTAAGAAAGGATCTTTCAAATTTCAACCCTAAAAGGATTAAAACGGAGGTCAAAGGTTGTATGAAAAGCAGACCTTGGACAATCATCGTAAAACAAAATAGGTACGACAATAGAACAAGAAGCAACAGAGTCGTCATATGTGCATGATTATTATATTTCCGCAATTAACATTTGATATATTTTAATAGATAATAATAACCATGCAGACGCACATATGATGAATCTGTGCTTCTTTTTCTATTGCCGTATTTTGTTTTGCGACGATTTGTTCGAGCTCTGATGAAAAGTTAGAAATTCACGCAGATGAAGTCGTAGGCCGAACTCTAGTTAAATATTTCATACAAAACATTTTCGTGAACGCCCTTAACAAACCAACACAGCGACGAAAACTTTCCCTTCCATTACGCCTAACTAAAAATTCTTTTTCAATTTGACGCGACCCTCATTTTCATGGCTCATCAAAGAAAATCAATTTTTAGGCGACAAAATTTCTGATCGTTTTTGCGTCGTAGCCTTGGGATCCTTTTTTATGGACTAGAATATAAGTCGGAACATGTGTCCTGTGAAAGGGCGCTTTCGGTCAGCTATTCCTTTTCTGTAAAACTTCACAGTACCTACAAATAGTTCAGTAAAAAAGTTATAAGATTTTGATATCATCTACTTTAGATTATCATTAATATTGCTAACCTGATGTATGACAACGGATTTTCAACTTGACAGGCAAACGCAAGCTTGATTGTCACTTGGTGGGACAAAAAAACTAACATAATTGGCCACTATTAAGCAAAAATGTAAATGTCAAAATTATCTGTAACTTATGCTGTGGATTGTTTATAATAGTAAAAAAATAAGAAACCTTTGTGTGGAAAACAAACGTATAATTTTTCATATTCTTGGCAACAATTTTTATCTGTAAAATTAGTCTAATTGTGGCACTTGGTGCAGATGTAAAAAAAACAATTTTTATCGCAATACTGCTCCAATGGCAGCAATCTTTGTAGCAATAAATAAAACCGGCCCGCCTTGCCTATGAATCCCAAATCGAATATTAATCAGAAATCGGAGAAACAATAAAATATTTAACGGGTCCATAATTCCGGAGACATCAAATAATAGGTACTTTTGTAACTGTGTACCTATAAATAATTCATAAAATATGTTGCCTTTAGGCGACTTTTCACGACTGATGTTCCTTTGTACTCAAAGTAGCGTATGAATGAATATTGTATGATTTAGGCAACTGTTGAATGTGTAAATGTAATTTTACAGTATTATGCTATCACCGGAATGTTAGGGGTCTAACTTATATTATAGCCATTATTACAAGTGATAATGCTCTATACCGTGGGCCCGTAAAACCCGACCAACTTTAACCACGTATTCCTGATGGTATTACAACTAAATAACGTTATATCAACATAGGTCGAATTTTACCATTTTACATTAATAGTCTTATGGAACAAAACAAATCAATAAATTCAGTCTCTCGTTATAAACATGTCCTTACTGGAGGAAAAGTTATTAAAAAGGAAAAATAAAGCTAAAATGGAAACGAAAGGTCAATATTTTGGCTTTGTAATCGCTTACCATCTAATACTGCGAAGGTTAATTGCTGTTTAGTTAAAGGATTTTAAAAAATCAGTAAAAGTATCTTAGTCACATTTATTAGGGCTTGTTACACACTTGGGAGTTTTTATTTTAAAAATTATGAATATCTCGAAAAGTAAGCGTTAATTGACTATACGTTACATAACTTTTTTCACTTCTAATAGTTGTCAGAATCTATGGTTAAAGTTGGTCGGGTTATACGGGCCCACGGTGTATAAAAATAAAACAATTGTTACAGTGTTTGTCAATACTTATGTACACTCTGTTCAGTCAAGGATCAACCAGAAGAAAAAAGCGGTTTCTTATTTAAGGCTGACATTCACTATTTGGCATTTCACATTAATATAAAATAATAAATAGGGACGAGATGTACGGCGTAGTTCAGAATTATCCTACTGGTGCCTTGAGGTCTCAAATAAGCAACTGCAAACATAACTACTAGTTCGCGCCGAACAGTGACCGCTTCGATAACTCGAGTACGGTTTTCCCTCCTTCCGAAATTTGGTTAAACTCCAAATGGAACACGAGTGAAATTGTTTCAGGAGTTCGGTACTCTGTGAGTGATTCATATTCGAATATAAAATCAGTCGGTATTTAAATTATCGTTGAACTAACTTATAAAATTAGTAAGTACAATTATTAACTAATTCACTTAATCGAAACTATCGTTTATAATCATACCTTAATATAATTATCGTGCTATGTAAATATGACTTTAACAATATGAGTTTCTAAAATTCCAAACCGCCAAAAATCAGAAAAGTGTATACTAAGTTAATTTCCTAACCACTCCGGCCATGGTCTTTTGCACACCCGTTCATCTCATTTTATACTTGTAATCAGTTATCGTAAAATGCGAGCAAAATTCATTGATTGGTATTCTTTTTCTAGGGTTCCGTACCCAAAGGGCGCCAACGGAACCCTATTACTAAGCCTTCGTTTTCCGTCTGTCTGTCTGTCTGTCCTTCTGTAACAGAGCTGTATCTTTTGAACCGTAATAGAGAGACTTGAAATCTTCACACAATGTGTATTTATCTTCAACAGCAAACAAATAATAAAAACACAATAAAATTAAAAATAAAAGGTGGTTCCCATAGAAGAAACGTGTTTCTTGGCGTTTTTTATTTTTTGGTTTACGGTGGTTCGGAGTCCGTTGTGTGCGAATCCAATTAGCACTTGGCCGGGTTTTTTATTATTTATTATTTTACTGACCACCGATCGATCTTACAAGGAAGGGTACCCAACCGTCCGACTCCGATTTAATTCTTTTTTATGTATGTTATAGAGTAGTCTAAAATAGCAGACACGTATTTTTTTTAACTGTCCAAGTTCAACTTTTTAGGAGATTTCAAAGTACTGAAGAGTGACTAAACCCTCCAACTTCTACAGAAAAAAAATTCAAGCAAGTTGCTAGTTAATTACTGGTTTCATTATATGTTGGAGAACATGAAAAAAGAATAGACACGTGTTTGGTCATTTCACCTCAAACTCATATTTTCCTAAAAAAACACCCTCAAAGGGCTCAAACTTTGAAGAGTTGTTTGGGGGGGCTGTGTTGTTTATCTAAACATCCCTTCAATTGTACTTCTCAAAAATCTTGCGCAGTTTAGTAGAAACTTCTAATTGTTTGTTTGATTTGTTGTTATACAACTAGGGTGGCAAACAAGCGTACGGCCTGCCTGATGGTAAGCAGTCACCGCAGCCTATGGACGCTTGCAACACCAGGGACATTACGTGCGCGTTGCCGACCCTCAGATCCTATTCACTCCCCTCTTGAAGAGCTCCATACTTGATTAAGACTTACTAAATATATTTTGATGAAAATTAAACAATTGTAAGTACTACCACAGTACTACAACATGATAAAGTTTTGTTAAGGTATGGTTGTAATTGTGTTCGTTAGAGATGTGACTCTTCACGCGATCAGAAGTTAAATTTAACGGTCTTTTATAATTTAATCATTTCTAAGTGACAGGTTTCGGTTGAGAAAAAAGTAAAAAACTAACCGATCAATAATTTTGCAGCTTAGAAAATAAAAAATTCAACCAACTAACCAGGTAGTCGGGTAAGAAATAAAAATACCAACCAACCAACCAGGCAGTCGGGTAAGAAAAAAAAATACCAACCAACCAATCAGGTAGTCGGCTAAGAAAAATAATTACTAACCGTCCAACCAGGTGGACAAAGTGGTTTGTTTGTCGCTATATAACTATCTGCACTATCGTTACCATTTTCCAAAATGTACCTCTATCAGAGAGAAATGATAACAAATTCATTTTAATTTCCCGGGCATAATGTTGCCACAGTAAACTCTGGCATGACAATGGGGCTAATGTACGCGCCCGTGGGCGTCCTCCCACATTTATACAATAAAGGAGTACATTAATGTAATATTTCATATAAATTTCCGCGTTTGAATGCATCGAATAATATGCGTCAAAGGCCAATTTAGGTACCTAAATTGTATGGAATTGTATAGCATAAATGTATACTCTAATATAATACCTACTCAGTGTTTGGGAAATATATAGAAAAGTCTCAAAAATAAAAACATGATAGGTAGATAGTCATTTATTTTTATGGGAATAACTTTAAAACTTGTACCAGAACTTACAATTAAATGTTTTTAAATTACTTATTTTATTGTGTCGTTGTGTCATAAGAAAGTATAATTTATCGATAAATTAATATCGTTAGGACATCCCTATAACAATTTTATTCGTGCCACAAAAACTTCTATGTCTGATAATTAATCATAGAGTTCCTAATTATAATCATTGATGATGTGCTCAATGTTGCCGTCCTGGTGAGAATAGCAGCCGGGCTAACAAAACTGCTCGGCTAATGCAAGATGGCCGCGATCTATCTCGCGTGCGACACAACACGGTAACACCAATGAGAATGCGTGCACATTGCGCTGCGCTACAGGTGCGCAGCGTTATGCGTTCCGATTGGCTATCTTGCTGTCTCGAGCGCGAGGTAGGTTGCGTCAGTCTGGTACTAGTCGTGCTGGTCGCGACTTAGCTTGTCTCGTGAAACATTTATCATCCGCAAAGTATAAAGACGAACAAGTGGTCCAACTTCGGACGTTTCGGAGCGCGCGACACGTATTCACACAGACGCGCGATAGCACGTGTGTGAGTGCGGTCCATACTGGACCAGTCTTACGCATACTTATTTCTTTGCTTGCGTTCGTACACGGCACGCATACATTCAAGCGCGCGATGTTCCTGTTGTAGGAAAAAAAACTACTGCCTATTACTTTTATACTGTGTCTATACTGAATAGCAAGAAATAAGATAATATTTGTCACTCAACCAAGGATTGCCCGACATAGTTGTGTCGGCCCTTTTAATATGCCTTCCGGCTCTCCCCGCATGACGAGACGGATCGTGTGGTTCTGATCAAATATTAAGCGCTGCTGTAGTAATAAGATTATAATAATTCCAAAATACTCTCTACTGTATTCGTACGATCATTTTATTTTTGAAACATCTACCTAACCTGCGCTCATAATTCGTTATTGCTATCATCAATAACTAACCAGAATCCGTTGTTTTTTTTTCAGAGAAGTACGCTACGCAAACAATTGTAGAAGAAAGCCATTGTCAGACGTTGCAAGTATCCGCTCTCGAGTTGAGTTGTTGAAAATACTATCCCTGCCCGGATTTTCTAAATCACTCAGGCTTTCAGATCGCATCACGATTTTATCCGACATTAGTAAACGGTTTTTATTGTGCTTGTACTTTTTGTGTATGCTATTTTTAAAGAATCAGTCCTACAAGTTGGGTAACTTTTTAAAATATGTTTTAAGTACAGTTTATGCTACATTATGCTGAAGGACTCAAAGTAAATCTATAGATACGTAAAGAACTAGCAGCTATCGTTCCACAATCAACCTTATTATTGTTATAATAGAATCCGTTTTTAAATGTAACAGGAACCCATTCATTGAAGTCAACTTTGGGTTCTAATACTATTAATAACTGAGGGTTATGAATATCGTTCCTCGCTGATGACGGTGCCACTCGATAGAGTGAAGAATTTTGCCGTGTCATTGTGATTAAATGTGGCCTACGAGTGCACCGTCGTAGTAAATACCACAGCGATGCTATTTCTCACGAACTTACCATATTAATAAAACACACACAACTTTGTACGCGCGTTCAAATACGGTTTTAAGTGTAGGCTTGATATTTATATCCGAGCTAAATGTGATTTATTAATACGGGCCTTAAGCGCGTCACAAAAGAAGCTATAAATATAATGTATATTAATATACCGTTATATTGTTTTTTGCAAAGCTTATCTTATCGCAAGGTCTTAAGGCGCGTTGCTGGAATAATTATTATAGCTGCGCCTGCGGCATCTGTCAAGTAGAATGGAAAATATAATATCGTAAGATTGCTGTAAAAAAACACTCATAGCTATTCAATTTTGAAAAAATCCAGAAAATGAAGTGAAAAAAAAATGTATAATCAACGAATCTGCTCAAAAAAAATCACGTTGAGAAATGGGACACTGTACAGGAGAACAGCCAGACATTCGGACAGACATACGAAAGCATTGTTGACCTAGCTGAAACTGAGACGCCTCGCGCTCATAAAATAATTATAAATTATAATATAAGTATTATAACGCCAGCAGAAATATTTTCGCCTTTGCGCTAAACCTAGAATATATTATTAACCGTACGATGTTCGTTTGATTAAACCCAGATCGTTAATATTCATGAACATTTGTCTCGTGCTTAATTAAGTCTTAGGTCAAACGCTATTTTCTTCTAAATATTCATTTACCATGTAAGTATCAACTAGAGTGACGCAAAATGATCTTTTTATCCCCGCGGTCAAAATTACGAGCACACTCTAGTTCGACTTTTTACTGAATTCCACCTTCGTTTAATTTATATTCCAATAACATTGGCATTACGAAATTCGCGCTGATTGCACACCCCTCATCCCCAGCGTATTAATCTGGATTTGAGACCTGGATAAATTATAATGATCGCTTTGGTTACTAGGCAAGATTGGGATAACGAATGAGGCTTGGTTTCGTTCTATACAGATAAGTAGGTACATAGAGTAATATTATATACACGCTCTTAATATATAAATAAACAATTACGATAATACTATTTGTAACATTTACAACGTGTGTGACCCGTTATTAATTCAATTAGAACATTTGTAACACACTTATTGTGTATACGCGTTTTAAAACACATAGTAATTGCCAATTAATGCAGTATCTTTGGTAGCTGATATTTATCAAACTTTATTATTGCTGATATTTATTAAAATTTTATAAAGAAATAGAGATATATTCAAAGCGATCACTTTTTACAGCCATTTTATTGAAAATGAAGGAAGGAATTAAGGCTCATGTTGTATTCAGTCGTCTTGTGCCGGTAAGTATTTGTAGGTGGGCAAAGCCGTGAATTTAGACCAATTTGGACGTTTCAAATTTCCCATGCTGATTACAAAAAACTGGTAACACCTAGAGGTTTAAAAACAGTTTAATAATATTACGCAATAAAATTTTCCAAGGTCGCAAATGCAAGAATTAATTTAAACCCTGTAAATAATTTATTAAATGTTAAAAAAAACCGTCCAAAACGTAACGTAAGTCGACAACTTTTGTCGACCACGGGTAATTAAACCCCTGTTATTTTTATGATATTTAACTCTTCATAATCATGTTTTTGTTTGAAACAAAATTTAATGATATAACGATGTTCCTACCGATTGCGAAATCATGATTATCAAATAATGTTATTTCTGTATCTTCCCTTCTTTTCATTGAGTTGATTTCCACGTTTATGTTACAAATACTTACGTGACGCGTTAAAGAGCTAGTTTTAAAACCAATTTTGTTATAAATGTGGTTTTATACACTATAAACTCATATTCTTGTAGAGTAATACCAAAGAGAAAAAGAAATCTCGTGAGCTTCGTCAAAGTCTCGTCAAAGTTGACTCAGTCATAATTTTGCAAAATAACGTTACGTTTGCGTTACATTTTTAGAAAATGTAACGTAAACGTAACGAAAGGATTTTATATCTTTCCCATTAAAACCTTAATTTATTTTATAACATGTATTTTTAACTACATTATCTATGTAATGAGAATATACATGTATCAGTATGTTCAAAGCTTTACGACAACTTAAGTAACGTTTTATGATAACGTCACGTATATTTTTTTATGTTACTTCTATGTCACATTGGTCAAAATCCGCGGCCTTGCCCAGGTAGGTATTAACTAATATTAATGAGCCGGTAGTTACATAATTATGTATGATATAAACCAGTGGTTTCATTATCATTTAAGCTGGAACCTTAGGGGGGATTCAAACGATTGTTACGACCCCCGGGCTTCTTAATCTATCGTGTTTAACGTCAGACTTATCAATTTGTGTTTATTCAGCCGCGGACTAACGGCCTTCTGCCAGCAATGTAACCCTATTTAAAAAATATATTATTATGAATTAAACGAATAAATTTACCATAACAATAAATGTTAATTACTTTTGTAAATTTTTAATCTTTCTGAACCTCAATTTGGAATAAAACCGTTAAATTTTTGCCTTGCACGGTGGATATACTATTCTAGCTATATAAAATTCATACATACCTCAATCACACTGACGAGGGTGACGCACTCTGCTTATTTCTTCTCGAACAACAAAATAGGCACCCCTAACTTACCTGACTTCTGATGCTTGGATAGAGTAGGGAGCGCCCAAAGAATATTTGCTGACAGGTTTGCCTTGTGAATTTCGCATTTCTTCGGCTAGGCATTTGATTGCATTCAAAGAAATTATGGCGAGAAATACTAATGCAGTTAAACTTGCAGCGCTCGATCGGGGTTTCATGACAACGTATTTGCAGTTGGAGAGACTGAGAATTCAGCAACTTTGACATTTCTCTCAGATCTTTAATATAGCGTTCAAAGATACTTACTGCCTCATGATGTCAATCAGAAAGAAGGCCAAATCCTTAAAGCCGACGGGGCCTGCGCGCACCAGCATATAGAACTCGGCGCTGCAGTTCTGCTTAGGCTCCACAAAATCGAAGGAAAAACCGCCGGTGGTTAGCATCGGGGTGCCCGTGCTGCCGAGGAACTTGGCGATTCGGGCCACGGAAGCTGTTGACAAAGGAAATACTATAAAATAAATATACTATGAAAGCCCGCGTAAACCTATAACTTATTCATCTGTCGTCGAGTTATGCAAGTGAATTAAAAACAAATCTGTGAATGGATCATTTATTGTTTTTAAAAATTAAAGCAAATTTGCTTTGCGTAAAATTAGCTATTTCCATTATTTAAGGTAAGTACCTAGTTGTCATACACTGGCGTTAACTTTGTCGACCCTGTATTAGCATAATGAATGACATTTCACATTGTTGATTCAAATGAATGTTTTTGAACATAATATATGTAATATATTATAAAATTGTGTATATTATGTCAAAATAAGGTAGGTGTACTTTTGAAAATGTCAGGACTCTGATTTTTTTTTTCTTAAATGTATCTTAAATACTTCTATAAAATATCCGAAGAACAAGTTAATCGGTTACGTAGTTTTGAAAATAAAAAATAAAAACTATTTTTTTTTTAATTTTGCGCAAACTAAGAATTTAAGGCATAATATTCAGTAAAAATATATGTAATAATAATATGCATAAGCGTGCATAAAAATATTTCTTATTCAGCCAGGGGCAATTTTATTATGGCGATCCGGCCAGACCCTTGGGACACTATATCCAGATACAATCTATATAGGTATAGGTAACAATTTTAGACGCTTTTTATATCAATTTTACAAAAAAAAATATTTCTCTAGTAAAATAACTTGTCTTGTGAGACGTTTGAAATTTATGAATTTGCCTTTTACTAGAATCTTCAGAAAACATTTATATTTCACTAGTCACATCACATCAATGATCAAAAGTCAACATTATTTTGCAAGTCAAATTGAGTCTTTCAAGTATTCCTCTCTCTTCATAATGTAAGTAAAGTAACTTAGAAAAGCTTGGGGATCCGTAAATTATTTATCCTAATATATATAACAATAAGTTCTGATCACAGGTATCATCAGAATTGGCAAACAAAATACGATTTTATTAAAAAAGGATGGCCGCAACTTCGTTCGCAAGGGTAAAATAGTTATATGTCTCATTTTTGTATCGCCGTAATCGGGTAAAAATATACCAACCATATTTCATAGAAATCAGTCGGTTACTTTATGCGTGATGTGCGAACAAAAATGCAACCGACGAACAAACAAATATTTCTAAAATGATTTACTCACGTTTAATTATTATTATTCTTTACTCTTCCCGGCAATTTTTTTGGAAAAATCTTTTGTGTATATATTGTAAACATTGAGTTACGTCGTATTTAATTACGTTAAGTTTGCACCTAAGTTGTAAGTAATGTCTAAGACGCCGCCAGGTGCAAACTTAGTTCAAACGGATCGTATGAGATATTTAAGATGAAGTGTAACTACAGTACAAGTTATTTTTGTAAAAAAATATCATTATCTCAAAAACTATTACAGTATTTTGTAGGTGTTATAACATTTTAAAGACTACAATAAATGCGCTTTTTTTTTACGTCATGTGCCAGGTTATGTTGGTACATTCTTTTTTCACCACCCTCGTTCGAAATCAGAGCTGAAATTTGGAAAACACTAAAAATATTTTTTTTTTATATTCTACTGTGGCCATATCATGAATAAACTAACAGAAATAGGAATTACGTCCAATAGCATAGTTATTTGGCTACCCATATCAAAAAACAGATCTAAAAAATACTTGATATTTTAGTCATGACACTCAAATAACCGAGTCAGGGTATCACTTAGCACGAGTTTTGCAAAAACGTCAATATCTCGAGAACTAAGAGATTTTTACTGAGGTCAAATTTACTTAATCTGGTGTCTGGTGAGCTGGTCTATCAGCCCTTTTCGTATCGACGTTGGTTTTAGGGACACCCTGTATAGTTGACCAATAGATATGCAAGAAACAAACTAATGCTGAAAAACTGAAGGCATAAAACTAAACTTTCTGCTTAACTGAATTACACTACATTTCTGCAGAGGCCGGGAAGTAAGGGGTTGCCGGCCGTGTATATATAATAGATGCCGAGCGAAAGCGAAGCCAAATAGTTACGAGGCTGGCAACCCCTTTTCACCGAGGTATGTATAGTGCTGTTCTCAAATATGCAATGAAATAAATTAAAAACACTCCAAAATTCAAACGTGATTTTCTAGAGACTAAAAGCAAAGTAGACAAAAAATTTAATTACAGAATAATTTTTTTTAATGGCTGAACGCCGTGATGCTGTGTCACAAATAAATGTGGAATGGAAATTTAAAAAACATCTTGTGATGTATGAAATTCCATTAAAGCCCTCTCGTCTTGTCGCACCGGAAGTAATTTGCGGCCTATTATAAGGCACTAAACTTAATGTCAATATTTCACTGCATGTTTGAGAAGAGTATATAATCCAAGTTAACGAAACTTGCCTCTGGTCTGTTTCTGCAAAACTATGATCAATTATACGCTGCATATAGATTTTCCAAACTACTAGTAAATACCGTCTAAAATATGTGTAGCTGCCGCGCATTTAAATGTCTTAAAGTGGTGACCCCGACGTGATCCACTTTAAGACCTTTAAATTAAAACATTTAAATCCGATAAGATTCAAGTTTTATTACATAAAACGAATTGACATTTTTCACGCAGACTTTTTCTCACCGCGCAGTTGACACTGCACGACACGGTGAGCGGCAGCTACATATGTATACGATTTGAAATGTTATTCCACAGACGTAATTTCCGAAATGTATATGTATTTTTAGACGTGACTGTTCCCAGATTATGAACACAAGTGGTTTTGCCATAATCCCCGTGTTAAGTTTCGAATAATCCGGGATGCGGGTGGCCTGGCACGCATCGGTTGTCGACAATAATCGTCACAACCTTTGATAAACACAAGTCTATTTGTACTAGGCACATATTCATATGGCTGCCGTTTATCCGCCCTCACCAATTTCTTTACGCGTAAGACTGAACTAAAGTAACTCAAGTGGCTTGACATTTCGTATATTACGAGTAATCTTGAGCAATAGTTGTGAGGGATTTCTAAATATTATATTGGAAGAGAAAAATTATAAGCCTGTGGCCGGATTCGAACCTGCGTCTCCAACGGCTCTTCGGGCCAAAACAGGCGCACTACCAATTGTGCCACCGAGGCGATTCCCAAGGCGTCCAATTTTTCAACCAGTCTCTTCATTTTACGCCGAAGCCGAGGCCGACCCGGCAGAATTTAATGCTGTAATAACAATTTGAGATATCTTTCTAGTTAGACAAATGCCTCTCCCTGTGTAACTGCAAACGCATTTAGGGTACGTGCGAGGGTTGACTTACTACCGTGTTCTTAGTCTGTCTCTACTACTATGAAAATGTTATAAATATGTTATAACATTTGCCGTAATTTCGTCAATGCCTTCTGTAAGGGCCGATACAGACGGACTGCAACCCAACTGCAACTCCCTACGATTTGTATGGGAACTGCATCACAACTGCGCAGTCGGCGTGCAGTTGTGATGCAGTTCCCATACAAATCGTAGGGAGTTGCAGTTGGGTTGCAGTCCGTCTGTATCGGCCCTAATTGCGTCTTGTTTTTGCAAGAAACTAGAATGTAAATAGCAATATGTTTGCCATATAAGTTGGGTAGTGCCTCGACACTTGCGTTGCTTTCGCCGCGAGCGATATTTGTATGGAACTTCCCTTCTAACTCACCCGCAAATCGCAAGTGTGATAAGACCCTAAGTGTACTGGGTACAGGGGCGACCTTTATACCAAATATTTTTACGGACTCAAAAAAAAGTTCCAAGGCGTGAAAAAAGAAAAATATTTCTCATTTAATTACCAAGCCAGGAAAAATTTTACAATATAATAAACGAACCTCCAACGGAATGAGTAATTTAATAAACATAGCTATTTAATTTTTAGCAATTTAATTTTACTAAACAATAAAATGAGTAGGTAAACTGGTAATTGTCATAGAAACTTAGACACGCATAAAAATATCTCAGTCAGCTAAGTTGACGTTATGAAATAATAAATGAGTAGGTACAATTAGCGTTAGCAGCAATTTCGACACAAAAGTTTTCAGCCCACGCGACTGAAACGTATTGAACAATCAGGACTTTTGGAGTTGCCTATAGTTATTAACGCTATACTCAAGTGCCTAGATGATAATCCCTGTACCCAAGGGGGTGCGCAAAGACATATCGGTCGTTATAAAAAAAAATGTGGTTAGTGGACTTAATTTAACAAAATGATAATTTTATTCTTTTGTGTAACGAAAGTTAACATTTAATGTATTTTTTTAAACGACCCATATTAACACGCAATCAGATCTTAAAATTTGATAAAATGCAGGAATTTTAGTACTAGTACAAACAGCTAGTGTTTCGCTATAGCTAACTAGTATACCGACTGGACGTTGGGCAGCGGCAATGCACCTCCTATACATAACGCCGACCCGGGCTCTCGGCTGGCTTAGTCCGGCATTGACGTCAGGACAACATTTATGGGATTCGAAACGACATTGTAGTAGTTAGTACTCATAAATATTGTTTTTCTCAACTTATATCAGAACGGTGTCTTATCACACCACTTGTGCCACTGAAGGTAGTTTTCCACCGGCAGGGCGAGACGAGACGAGACGCGGATTAAATTGAAATTTGTATCAAGTTGCGCGATACGCGAGCGGCGATGCGTGAGGAGAGGATTGAAAACTTCATACAAATTTCAATTCAATCCTCGTCTCGTCTCGTTTTGCCCTGCCGGTGGAAAACCACCTTCACACTGTCAGTGGCGTAGCATCGTTAGAACCCGATTATCACCGGCTTGCCTATTTCAGGGCATTTGAAAATCTTATTCCGTCTACTGCTCGTGAATAAAAGCTTGAGCCTAAGCCTAGGATAATAACCTAGGCATAGGTATAACATATTATGTTAACGCAACGCCACGCCACTAACACGGTCAAGTCTAAAAATATTTATACAATTTTGAATCATATTAAAGACATACGTTCCGAAATACCTACATAAAAGTATACATTAAATAGTAGATGCCTATATGCGTGACAAAAAAATGCATACATGGTTATTGTTATCTTGATATATGTTCGGATTTCGGCTCCAAACGACATCGTTAAAGTGATATTTCAGACATAAATCTTCGAACACAGGTGACAGGCTTGACATCTGTATGTAGCACTATACTTTGTTTTTTAGGGTTCCGTACCCAATGAGTGTCAATGGTTGCCTATTACTAAGCCTCCGCTGTCTGTCCGTCTGTCCGCCTGTCCGTGAGTCACAGGGCTCTAGCTTTTGAACCGTAATAAATAGAGACTTGAAATTTTCACAGACTCTTTACCTATTTCTATTGTCACTAAAAGGTCAAATACTAAAAAGAGAAGCTTTTAATAATGGTAATATGTAGAAGCTTGATACATTCACAAAATATGTATTTTTATTGAAGCTATAACAACAAAATTTGTTGTTATTGTCATTATTTAATATGAAAATAAAATAAAGTCAAAAATTAAGGAGTTCATTATACAAGAAACGTGTTTTTTTGCGTATTTTTGCTTGATTTTAGTGATGGTAATAGGCAGATACTACTTGATATGTATATACACAAAATGTGTATTTCTATCGCCGCTATGACAGCAAATATCTAAAAAATCAAAATAAAGTTAAATATAAAAAGGGGTACCCATACAATAAACGTATTTTCGGCGTCCTTTTGCTCGACGGGGGTACGGAACCCTTCGTGTGCGAATCCGACTCGCACTTGGCCGATTTTGATGTAAGCTATTTACATGTCATAATGTTATGTCTTTGGGATAGCGAATGGTAGACAATCTGGTATCGGAAAAATGTGCAATGGCGACTCCCTTGTGTTGCTGTAGTATTTCTTCCGACAAAAGGTACATTGCGCCTTGCATGTGTGTATGCCGTGTAAGTACGAACGCACTACAAGCAAACTTTTAGGAATGCATAGCAATGTGCCAGTTGGCGTGGGACCGTCGCCGCGGTCGCTCAATCCCACGAAACGTATCGTAAACGTGTATAGGGTGCTGCCAACTGGTGCCGCCAATCTAAATCATATACCCTCTCACGCTGGGGCCACATTGACGAAAACGCCGGTAATAACGTTAATGTATCGCGTTGAAGGACGATTAATGTCAGTGTAGCTACGACTTACTATATTTGACATTGACACTTACATATTATCACTGACATTGACAGCTTGATTTGACAGGGGCGATAGTTTCCTTTATTGTCCGCCCGTGTCTCCTATAGTTCATGCACGTTCCCTATACCTACTGCAGTGCGTTCAGATGCGATGCGAATAAACCGACGGAAGGCAACCCGGTACCTCGACCTTCAATAGCTATCGCGCGCTACTAAAGTGCCGCAGTATGGCTTTATTCTTTTCTGTCGTTATACTTTGCCCAGGCAATCATGTCATGGACCCCACTTCAAAAAACCCTAAGCAAGATCAACGTGGTACAGTTCGCGTCACGTAAAAAGAACGCTGGAAGAAAGTGGAGGGGGTATGTTTGCGCATTGGTACACTCGCGCACGAAAGTACTATGTTTATTGTTTTAATTTTGAACTAGCCTTTCGCTCGCGGCACGGTTCGATTAAAAAGTATATTATTATTATAATCTATTATTTATTTATTAACACACAGTTGCTATGACGCTTTATAGTAAAACATCGTCCCCCATAACTGTTTACACAGTTTGACTGTGGGATCCTTGAGTATTAGTTGATATATCATTAAATGGAATTAAAAACATGTTTCTGTGTAGAATGGAATAAAACAATTTAAACGAATGAATCGCTTATTATTTACATAAAAAATAAATACTTAATGTAGAGTTGAAACTCCTTCCATTAAGTCGTCGGAGGTGACACGGAAACCGGATGAGGACGCGGTGTTGGTGCTAGAGGTGGCCACTCCTTCATCGTCGTCGCTGTCGACACTCGAGCTTTCATAATCGTTTGAGTCAGAATCATCATCCCCTACGGCGATAATAAATGTTTCCGTCATCATGTCGATCACATGATCGCTTTTGCAATACTCTGCCTCAATGTCCTTAATTTTAGTACATAATTTACCCCACTGCTGCTCCCATCAAATTTACTTTTTCATTAACCAGGTTAGTGATGTGTGTGAGGTTCCAACTTACGTTTTTGCTGGCAACATATTCCTTTATTTGGGACCAAGCCATTTCTATGGGATTTAGGTCTGGGTGGTAGGGGGGCAAACGAAGTACAGAATGTCCGGCTTCGTTTAGTATGACATCCATATTAAATTTCTTAAATTGATCTTTATATTTTTTTATTAAATTGTACAAGTCCGGTTTATACATGGATTCTTCAAATTGAATTCCTTTTTGACGGAGCCAGCTTTGCATGTCTGCTTTCTTTGTATTGGGTGTTGGCGCAGCATGGAGTTGCTTGTTGTGGTACGATGCATTGTCGACTACCACGACTGAATTGGGCGGTAAATTCGGTATCAGTTTAGTACGGAGCCATCGCTCGTAATTTTCCGAATTCATGTTGTCATGGTAATCGCCACTTTTTGTACCGGCTTTGAAAGTCAGCAAAGCATTTGGTACAAAACCTGCTTCACTACCCGCGTGCACTATGACCAAGCGACTCCCTTTAGAGAGAGGTTTTTTAATACCGTCGGTGGGACCGTCTGTCCAAGAATGGTGTGACACATGGGAACTATCAACGTATGATTCGTCAGTATAAATGATAGGTCTTCCTTCCTCTCTATATTTTTTTATCTGCCTCAAATATTCAATCCTTTGAAATCGAATTTGTGACTGCTCTATTAAAAGTTTTCTATTGGTTTCTGTTTTTTTCCACTTAAAACCCAAATTTTTAATTATACGGCTGAGACTTGCTGTAGAACCTTGGAAATGTAGGTCATCCTGTAACTTAATGCGTAACTTTCTTAAAGTAGGTAATTCTTTTTGAGTGATATGGAAGTTGTGGATAATTCGTTTTATAACACCTTGGTCAAAACTATCAATATCTGTAATGGGTTTTTTTTAATTCTTTTATTTTTGCCGGGAGTTCGAAACACAGGGAGGAATTCAGAACCTTTTGCATTTTTAACAATTCGTCTCACCGTAGACTCGGAACATTTTGTTGCCTGCGCGGTCCGTTTTATAGCTTGTTTTAAATCATCCACTGCATTTTTATCTGCCTCTCTCTTCATAAAACAATATACATCATAAATCATTTTTATTACAAAATGGTTTTACATAGACAAGTGAGAAAAATGATCATAAATCATTTTTCTCACTTGTCTATGTAGAACCATTTTGTAATAAACAAGACACTTTTGTGCGCGACAGTATTTTGAGAACGAACGTGACGTGAACACAGTGCGAAAAGCAAAGGTCGACTGACGAACCAATAGCGCCCCGGCAATGACGCGGCGCGGCACCCGCCCTCCCCGCGCCGCACCTCATACCACCAAATAGACCGATAAATTGCCTACTGCGCAGCCCCACCACCAGCGTTCTTTTTACGTGATTAGTATTGTAAAAACATACTCATAAAGCGCTATCACTAAAACATATTCTAATAAATTCGGATTAGGCATAATATATTTAATACAATATAAATATTTTAAAATAACCGACTTCAAAACCCTACCCAAATCGATATAGATGTGCCTGAATATTAAAGAGTTCTTTCGATTTCTCCAAGATTCAATCATCAGATCCTACCCTGGTGATAACGGGACCACCCTCTTAAATTAAAAAAAAACCTGCTTTGACCTAAAAAAATCGCATCGAAATCGGTCCATCCGTTCGAGAGCTACGATGCCACAGACAAACACACCGACAGACAGACAAACAGACGGACATTGGCGTCAAACTTATAACATAATTTTTGCGTCGGGGGTTAAAAAAAGAAACCCCTTTTATCAAGTCAGTTAAAAAGAATCTTAAGATAAAAAATCTAAATAAGTAATAACTAATATTGTCTTCGGTTTCCGCGATTATCACTCATAGTAATAAAACAACTTAAACGGATTGAATCGCGTATATTACTACATTTTAAGTCCCGACGTTTCGTAACCCTTTTCAGCGTTCGTGGTCGCGCCCACGACCACCACGCCACCACGAACGCTGAAAAGGGTTACGAAACGTCGGGACTTAAAATGTAGTAATATACGCGATTTAATCCGTTTAAGTTGTTTTATTACTGTAAGTAATAACTAGCTACCATTAATAATATGGACTGTACGAAAAGAAACATTTTTCTCCGCGTTTGTCCAGATTCCCCCAAAAGGAAAGATAAATCCGGGAAATTTCAGAGAATAGCAGAGCTGTCATTTCGCCGCGTTTTGTGGAGCACGTGTAAGTCCAATCACCGTAGGTAGGTAATTGACAACTCCGCAGTTTAACTCGTTCCTAATATATTTTGACCCGTGAACTTCTTAATACTGTGGTCCGTCAAAGCCGAAGCGACGAACGAACCGACATATTTTGACCCCCGATTACGAACTAATTGACGTACGGAAAAAGCCGCGTTCTGGCCAAGTGTAGACATAGAATGAGGAACCTACACAACACGGGACGTAATAAACAAAGCCCTCGATTGTATATTTACGTCCATCGCTTGCGGCTCGGGCCGCAAACATCTGCGATCTCGGCCTTTCTTTGTTTTACCACCCTAGTTGTGTAATGTACTATTTCTCGTCTCTCGCTGATTGTCCTTTTTGTAAACTTACGGATGAAGTAGGTATATTTTGGCAAAGCGACCGGTAACTTTAATACTACTGTTTGCCGTGTGATTGTTTTGAGGAAATTCTGCCGAACGTTAGACATCAACGACGTGACAATGGAAATTAAAAATAACCCATCTTTGTTCTGAATTTCTCACCGATTTCTTTGTCGCATTTCCTTTTTCCGAACTTCAAAAAAGTAGGCGGTTTTCGGTTCGTCGGGATTTTCTTATGTGTTCCCTGATTACCGTTGCCAGGCGTCCGGATAAAGCCGGACATAGGCGTTTTGATTGCGTGTCCGGCCAAAATAAACTGCAGACCTTTTCCCGGAAAAGTATAACTTGAATCTCTTCAAGTCGAGAGTGAATAGGCACTATCTAGGTAAGCATAAGCATGCTCCATCATCGACTTCATCTTCACTTACCAACAGGTCAGATTAAAGTTAAATGCTTAAATTGACGGATTAAATTATGTTAGGGATGAAATTGACAACGAAGTCGTGAATACCTTACAGATGCTCCTTTGAGCCCAGCTGTGTCACTCAACTTCACTTCATATTCCGCTTTGATCATCTTTCCGAGCAAATTTGCCATTGTTAGACGAAAAAGCAGCAAGTCAAAAACAGTCGTTATTTTTATGAAAACAAGTCATATTAAACTGACTGATTGCTACTTGTTATTTATTTTTATCTGTTTCTTTAAACTTTATTGCACAATCATAATAAATACAAAAGGCACACTTAGTGCCTTAAGGCATTCTCTATCTGTCAACCTTTGAGTAAAATAGAGACTTTAGTTGGTGCAGGATCGTTTAATTTAGGTATTATGAATGAGTTGAAGCATCAAGCAGTGTATAATATGTACCTACTTTAATAAAAGGGCCGACATTATTAAACCTTTAGCAATATTATTATTCAGGTATATCTTTATTTTCTTAGATTAGGCTTTTTACAATATATATATAAAAAGTAAAATACAAAGTGAAATTACAAAATATAAACACATTATAAAAAACCTAACCTAGGGTGCCGCCGGCAGCGGGGCGGGGCCCAGGCTACCGGTGGTTAGGGCCGCAGAGAGAGGAACCTCCTGACGATGCGCGCCGTGTCCAGAAGAACCGCTTTCTGTATCTGACCCTTGATCCAGCCATCTAGCGAGAGTCTCTTGAGGTGGTGATCGAGACTCTTCGCTATAAGTCCGTTCGCCGAAACGACTATCGGAACAATGATCGTCGAATCAACATCCCACATGGCGGTAACCTCGTGAGCCAAGTCAAGGTACTTGCTGAGCTTGTCCTTCTCGGCCTTCACGAGGTTCTCGTCATGGGGGATGGTGATGTCGACGAGCACTGCACGGCGCTTGGATCGATCTATCAGCACGATATCAGGCTTATTGGCTACAATATTATTATAATCATTATCATCTAAGCCCACATCCACCCACTGAGCAAATTCCTCTTTACTAGCTATAATAAGAATTGAAACAATTTTAGAATGTATGGGTAGACTCTCAATAACCACTGTTTAAATGAAGAACTCCATTGAAGCCACACCCCGCTTCACTTAGACATATAAGTATTTTTTTATTATACAGTGGCTTTGCCGCTTAATAACCAGTAGTTTAACTCCAAGGACTATTACGCAAGTTGCCATCATACGTAAACATCGATTGGGCGCGCGCGGCGCTACGGAACGATTCGAACTATGCTGCCATAGACAATTAGACATAGTCAATATATCGATGTGTGCCTACCAATCCTACCATACCACGATACGCTAATATTGGCGCGCTGTCATGAGTGGGCCACTCCGCGATTTCACCACGCGGCTGCTAGTCAAAATTTTGCCGGTCCGGAGGATCCAGCGACCAGAAAGAGCGCGTGTTATGCGATAGAGAAAGACGGTCGGATCCAGTGCGTTCCGTCTCTAACGTGGTGGTCGGACTCGAACGTCAGTTTTGATAGAGAGAGATACTTCTGTTGCTATTGAACATATATATGTCAATCGGTGCGTTAGGGTCGAAT